>JAOPSE010000010.1:71952819-81952819 GCA_029449295.1 Zea luxurians | reverse complement strand
GCCACCCAGCAGCTTCGCGAACCCGCACGGACTTGGTGGGACCATTTTCTTGCCATGCAGCCAGAGGATCGAGATGTGGAATGGAGGGAGTTTAAGGCAGCTTTCAGGGGACATCACATACCCGCAGGCATCATGGACCGAAAGCTCAACGAGTTTCTGGCACTCACTCAGGGCAACAGGACAGTGTTACAGTATGCCCAGGCCTTTAATGATTTGTGCCAGTATGCTGGGTACCATGCAGACACAGACGAGAAGAAGAGGGACAGGTTCAGACGGGGGCTCAGCACTAAGCTCCGTGATCGTCTCAACACTGTCAGGGCCAACAGCTACAATGAGTTGGTCAACATGGCTATCTCCCAGGAGGACTGCATTACAGCTCGACAGGCAGAAAAGAAGAGGAAGACCCCTATGGCAGGACCCTCAGCTCAGCCACAACGCTTCAGGATTGTGTCTGACACTCAGAACAGGGGACCCCAACAGCAGCAAGGGAGATGGGTGATCCGACCACCGCAGCAGCAGGCACCCAACCGCACCCAGTTTCCAGCCCAGGGGAACAATCAGCAGCAGCAACAGCAATATCGCCAGGCAAATGACAACAGGTGTTTCACCTATGGCAACACTGGGCATTATGCCAAGAATTGCCCCAGGAATCAGCAGAGGCAGGGGCAGAATGTCAACCAGAACCAGGGCAAGAGGCAGAAGGTGCAAGTGAGGCAGGGCAGGCTAAACTTCACCACCATGGCTGATATTCCCGAGGGAGCACCCGTCATGACTGGTATCTTTATAGTTTTAAATTATCCTGCTATCACTCTTTTTGATTCTGGTGCATCACATAGCTTTATTAGTGCCAAACTTAGTGCCAAGTGTCAATTGCCTTTTCATCACACCCACGGGGGTATCACAATTTCAACACCAGGAGGCAGGATTGCCACCAATCAAATCAACAAGAATGTGCCTATAAAGTTTGGTAGTTTGATAATTAAAACCAACCTTCTTATCTTGGGACTGGATAGTGTGGATATCATATTGGGAACTGATTGGTTGACCAAACATCAGGCAGTGATTGACATTGCAGCTAGGGCCATCGAAGTGCACTCACCAACCTGTGGTGAAACCACATTATATTTGCCCGATCAGGGTTGTACCCGTTCTTGTGCCTATATCATGAGAGAACCCCCAGTAAGAAAGATCCCAGTAGTCTGTGACTACCCCGATGTTTTTCCGGATGAATTGCCAGGAATGCCACCTGACAGAGACATTGAGTTTGCAATTGAATTGAAACCCTGGACTGCTCCTATCTCCAAGAGACCCTATAGGATGCCTCCCGCGGAACTGGCAGAACTGAAGAAGCAACTGCAAGAATTGTTGGACAAGGGGTTTATTCGCCCAAGTACTTCACCATGGGGATGTCCAGCATTATTTGTGAAGAAAAAGGATGAGAGTTTGAGGATGTGTGTTGACTACCGCCCTCTCAATGCGGTGACTATCAAGAACAAATACCCACTGCCCCGCATTGATGTTCTGTTTGATCAGTTGGTAGGAGCCAGGGTATTCTCCAAGATAGATCTTCGCTCGGGCTACCATCAAATCAAGATCCGTGCCAGTGATATCCCAAAGACTGCTTTCTCTACTAGATATGGGCTTTATGAGTTTTTGGTGATGTCTTTTGGGTTGACCAATGCCCCGGCTTATTTCATGTACTTGATGAACTCAGTATTCATGCCAGAGTTGGACAAATTCGTGGTCGTTCTCATTGACGATATTCTGGTGTATTCCAAGAATGAAGCCGAGCACGCCAAGCATTTGCATACTGTACTTCAGAGGCTGCGTGATCATCAGTTGTATGCCAAGTTGTCCAAATGTGAATTCTGGCTGAAAGAGATAAAATTCTTGGGTCACACAATTTCTCAGGATGGGATATCAGTTGATCCTGAGAAAGTACAAGAAGTGATGGACTGGAAACCCCCAACTACAGTGAGGCAGATTAGGAGTTTTCTAGGATTGGCAGGGTATTATCGACGATTTATTCCGGATTTCTCCAGGATTGCCAAACCGATGACGGAACTGTTGAAGAAAGGAGTCAAGTATGATTGGAGTCAAAGGTGTGAAGATGCCTTTCATACTTTGAGGCAACATTTGACAACAGCCCCAGTGCTGGCTCAACCTGACAACACCAAGCCATTTGAAGTTTATTGCGATGCTTCTGGTACAGGTTTGGGTTGTGTCTTGATGCAAGAGAGCAGAGTGATTGCTTATGCTTCCCGAGCACTCAGACCCCATGAGCAGAACTACCCTACACATGACCTGGAATTGGCAGCCGTGGTTCATGCTCTTAAAATATGGAGACACTACCTGATGGGAGCTCACTGTAACATCTATACGGATCACAAGAGTCTCAAATACATCTTCACTCAGGCAGATCTGAACATGAGGCAGAGGAGATGGTTAGAATTAATCAAGGATTACGATTTGGAGGTGCATTATCATCCTGGCAAGGCAAATGTTGTGGCAGATGCTTTGAGCAGAAAGGCCCAGTGCAATTGTATGAACATGGATGCAAGAGTTACCACCCTGTGTGATGAGTTGTGCAAGCTGAACCTGGAAGTTGTTCCTTCCGGTGAATTAAGTTATATCTCGGTGGAGCCCACATTGCAAGAGCAAATAGTCCAGGCACAGATTGGGGATAAAGGTGTTCAGGTTATCAAAGACATGATCAAGCAGAAGGCGGAAAAATACAAGTGTTTCCGTCAGGATAGTAAGGGAATTTTATGGTTTGGAGACCGATTGGTTGTTCCCAAGGACCCTGAGCTCAGAAAGAAGATACTGGATGAGGCTCACCTTTCCAAATTCTCCATGCACCCTGGTAGCAACAAGATGTACCATGATCTCAGATCTTTATATTGGTGGACCAGAATGAAGAGGGAAATTGCCAAGTATATATCCGAGTGTGACACCTGCCAGAGAATCAAAGCCAGTAATTTGAAGGCAGCAGGCCCCTTGCAACCTCTTCCCATACCATCTTGGAAATGGGAGGACATTTGCATGGACTTTATCGTAGGATTGCCCAATACCTCTAGGCACCATGATTCCATTTGGGTTATTGTGGACAAGCTGACCAAGACTGCACATTTCTTGCCAGTGCATACCACCCACAAGACAGAGAAGTATGCGGAAATTTATGTTGATCAAATAGTGCGATTGCATGGCATTCCAAAGACCATTGTATCTGACAGAGGAGCACTGTTTGTGGCACGCTTTTGGGAGCAACTCCAAGAATCACATGAGACCCAGGTCATACGGAGCTCAGCATACCATCCCCAAACAGATGGCCAGACATAAAGGGTAAACCAGATTTTGGAGGACATGTTGCGAGCATGTGCACTGCACTACGAAAAGGATTGGGATAAGTGTCTTTCTTTGGCAGAGTTTTCTTACAATAACAGCTATCAGTCCAGTCTGAAGATGGCACCTTTTGAGGCCTTGTATGGGAGAAGGTGTAGGACCCCGCTGAATTGGTCTCAAGCAGGAGAAAGGGAAATATTTGGGCCAGATTTGGTACTTGATGCAGAAGAAAAGGTCAGAGTCATCAAGAAGAACTTAGAAGCTGCTCAGGCCAGGCAAAAGAGCTATCATGATAAGAGGCGGAAACCTCTACAGTTTGCAGTGGGAGACCATGTCTATCTTAAGGTGTCACCCACCAGGGGTGTCCAGAGATTCGGAATTAAGGGCAAGTTAACTCCTCGATACATTGGACCCTATGAGATAAAAGCAAGTTGTGGACCTGTAGCTTATCAATTGGAATTGCCACCCAGCATGCCAGCTATTCATGATGTCTTCCATGTATCTCAGCTGCGGAAATGTGTTCGCCTACCCACTGAAGTGCTACCAGAACCAGACATTGAGATAGAACCAGACTTGTCTTATCAAGAGTACCCCGTCAAGATACTGGATCAGAAGGAGAGATCAACGCGGGCAAGATCAACTAAAATGTATAAAGTTCAATGGAGTCACCATTCAGCAGAGGAAGCTACATGGGAGACTGAGGATTTTCTATGCTCTCGCTTCCCCGACTTTCTGCCCAAAGGAATCGGTACGTAACGCCGAAACCCCACCCCCACCTGCCCTTTGAAAGCAAATATAAGAAAAACTTAGATAGTAAGGGTAGTCTAAGTTGTGGTTTTAACTAAAAAAGGACTTCCTTCTGAAGTTGCAAAAAGGATGACATTCGAAGAACAGTTAACCAAAGAGAACTTAAAGGAAAGCAGAAACCACACACCAGCACACCTTCTTGGTACCCTCCTAAGGACTCTACCTAAAATCTCGGGACGAGATTCCCTTAAGGGGGGAGGGCTGTAACACCCCAGGTGTTACTCAGGGTGTCCACCCAGGGCTACTCCCTTTTAACCCATTATCACATGAAGATTGATATGGGCAGAGTACTTCAAACTTGGAATTCAAGGTCCTAAGCAAGTGCAAACTATCTTGGATATCATGCCCTAACTTGTCATGCACATCTAAGTGGGGATTTTTTTCCCAAAACCCTAAAGCAAACCCCTCTTGGGCAATAGGAACCCTAATTGAAGCTAGGATCAAAAGGTCATGTAAACCTTATGATCATGGCTTGGGCCAAATATAAAAGTTGTAATATACTTCATAACCTACAATTAATAGTAAGGAAGTACCCCCAAAAAGATTTCAGAAAAGTCCTAAAAAGTTCACCTAAGGTTCAGCACAAGGGAGAATTCAGATTTTGCCTAAGTATAAAAACTAACCCTTGAACAAAGATTCCACATGTTCACCTTAATCCAAATTTCAAAACACTTCGACCCAATTGACAAAGTGGTGCCAAATTAACCCTAGAATGCCCTGGAAAGAGGTGACGCCTACCCTAGGGCGTTTGACACGACTTGGCACCATTTTTGTCTCGGTTTGGACATGTCTGACACAGCCAACTTCCCACCCTCATATCTCTCTAACTCGACCACATCTATTCTTGGAACTCACATGAACTAGGTAGCTCTAGGTGCACGGAAGAGATCTCCCACAGGCGATAGGGTAAGATTCGTACGTTTTGGCCGCTCAGCAGAGGGAAGAACACGGGCAGAAGCAACGAGCCACGTGTTCGACGTGCTCTGAGCTCGCCAGAGCACGCCCACGCGTGCCCCCGCGTGCTCCTCGTCGCGCCAACGGCCAGCTGGCGCCCTGTCCCGCGCCCGCGCCTATAAAGCCCACCCAGGCGTCGACTGCACTCTTCCGCACACCCTCAAGCCTCACCGGAGCTCAGCTCACCGCCGTTTGCCCGCGGCGTGTCCGCGGCCACCCGAGCCACTGCCGCCGTAGACCGGCCAGTCCAACCTTCCCCAACCCCATCCAACCCTCGGAGACGAGTGTGCACACCTCAGTGAAGCTCCCTGAGCGAGGAATCGAAGCCTGCTTCGCCGGAAAGGCCAGTCCACGGTCGCCGGAGCTCACAACCTCGCCGGAGTACGTGGACCGGGTAAATCACTGAGCCATTTCTCGATTCACTGCACTGATAGCCTATATGTCACCCTAGGAAGCTCACCGTACCCTTGGATTGAACCAGATCGCCGTGGTTTGGCCGGTACACTCGCCGCCGACGAGAACACCCGCCTGCGCACGTGGACCGAGCGATTCCGGCCATCCCCGCCGTCGAGCCGCACCTCGCCGTGACCACCAGAGCCTCCCCGAGCCAACCCTGCCCTTCGCCGGACCTATCTCGCTGCTGGTATGCCTCGCCGCCGTAATCTATGCCGCGGATACTGTTTAAGTCAGCCAGGGAGCGCGGGTTAGTTTTCGGTTAGGCCCAGGGGGTTTTGTGCGATGTCAGTGACCCACGCCAATAGTAGACCGAGGACTAGTTTGCGAGAGAAGAAGGGGATAAAACCCAGGGGCCTCAGCGCAAACCTGTTTTCTTTTCCATTTTCGAATTTAGTTTCTTTTAATATGACAGATAACTTAATAAATGCATAACTTGAAGAATAATCATCCAAAAATTGTCAAACCAATTTTGCTACACTCTGGGAAATATGAACTATCAGATAAAAATAGTAAAACCCATAGTTCCTATATTCTTTTCTGAAGTTTTGAATTAATTAAGAAAACTGCTAAAAACTTGATATTAGGAGGAAAAATAGAAATATTATTTGACTAGGGTTAGAAAAATTTGGAGAAGTTTGTATCTACCTACTGACCTGTTTAAAAATGTTAAACCTCTCTGTCCACTCCATTAAGTCAGTTTTTACTCCTTATTTTATAATATGCTTAAGGTTAATAAAAATAGAAAAGGTGATTTAAAGAATGAATCAGAGGGCACCTCTATTTTTGTTAGGATACTTATTCAAGGAAGTTCACTGGAAAAATCTATCATACCCTGTTTTAGTATAAAATAAGTAGGATCCCTTTTATTTTAAGAAAACAAGGAAAGCTTAGAAAAACCCTACACAAATAACCCTAAAATGGAAACACCCCAACCCTTGGGATAACTAATGTTTTGTTATTATAAACATAAGAAAAATACAAAATCTGTTGTTTGATATTTTTCAAATAACAAGTTAGCTATAAGCACCTTTTGGACCTAAAATTTTAGAAAATCACAACTAAATAATCACCAATTAACATTCTGTGAATTTTGGCACAAAGGTTTAGTATTACCGTTAGATTCCAACAAAAATAACCCTTAGGAAGGAACTTAACTCTACTGGGAAGATGTAGTGTAAAGTGGCCCATTTTACACCACTCTTGTTATTTTTGTCTAAGGCATAGCCTTTATATTTTAAGCCTCAAATTCTTAAAACAAGCTAGAATAGCAAATGGCAACCCACTGTAATTTTTACAGAATTTTTGGAAATTATTAACCCACTGTCGTAGTTCAAACCTACACTAGAAACCATAAGTAGAGATTAAAGAAAGGAAAATAAATACTGGTAATTAGTGTCATCCTAAAACCCTTGTAACATTGCCCACTGAAATGTGTAAGGACAATGCAAATCCACTATGTTTATCCTCAACAAAAACCCAAGCCTAAAAGTGATAAGCACAACCCTCTAAAATCCCCGCATGACCAAGAAACCCTAAGTTACTCCTTAACTTAGTTTTCTTCTTAGCATAATGTTATTAAATCCTGCATCATCATGACATTCATGTTCATTGCATTCGATAGACTGTAACCTTGCTGACGGAGAGTACGTCCTCGTGCCGGAGCAAGGAGCTGCTCAGGAGGTAGCCCCAGATCCAGCACCCGAGTCTGCACCAGAGGATCTGCCTGCCACAGCCTTGGAAGGCAAGCCCCGATTTTATGCATAACCTGTTATTTATGCTATTTTACTTCACTTAATGATTGTAGGATTGATTGTGCACTTAGGTGTAGGAATTGCTTGAAACCCTAGTTGCATGATCTCAGGAATCCTTGTGAGATGAATACTAGTATGATAGGTCGAGTAGTTGCTTTATCTAATTAGGATCTCGGTAGAAGATGAGTGATTTTTCTAGCACTCGCGCGAGATCAGGAGTTGGTTGTACCCACATTCACATTATTATGATACTAGTGGTAGACAACAATCCATGGGGATTGGTTGTCTACGAGATGGGAACATGGAATAAGGATTAACGTGCGGATACCTGTGTCAAGCGTTTGAACGTACTAAACACATACCGAGAAATATGGTAAATCGGTAAGCCTAGTACCTGAGTGAACCTGCCCGCAGACATATCCCCTCACGCGACCTGAGACGAGGTCTCCCATTCCGGTTATGGTGGGTACAAGTGCGGTCACTGCACGACGGCAGTCGGGGTCAGTGAGGCATTGTACGCCAAGGCGGTGAGCCCTGATCTGTTGCCAGGGAATCGATGGGGATGGTTGATGTGTGTGGGGACGGAGTGCCTCGCCACGTCGTGTGTTTAGGTTTACCTTGCAAGGATAAAAACTCGATTCGAATCGTCTGCTTCTCGCAGCTAATGAGACTGCTTGATCCATTGTACTGCATTGAGTAACAAGTGGAAATATGATGAGATGATATAAGATGTTGATTGCTAATAATGTTTGCTACTATGTATGAGTAGATAGTACACATTTAGCCTTAAGAGAGTCACACTTAAATTTGACAAAGTTAAAACTTGATTTAGAAACTCAGCTAGTGCTTTTGGCAAACCAAACCCCACAGCCAAACAGCTGCATGTCTAGAGGTAGAGGAGTAGACTCCTCACACCGGGTACGTCTAGCTGAGTATTAGTATACTCAGCCTTGCTTGTGGCATAATTTTACAGGTTCTCTGGAGGACATGGTTGCTGGAGTGACTTGGCCGTCCACCTTACCACCGGGTTGGACTGTCGAGTGGGACCCCGCCTCGGCTGAGGAGGAGCATGAGGAGTGATGGGACAGGCTTCCCCATCTCTTTGTTTATTTGCCGTTAGTTTTATTCCGCTGCACTTCGAACAATGATGGTTACTTTTGCAAAAACTCCGATGATGATGATGTAATAATTTAATACTCTCACATGCATGGTTTTATGTTTTATTGTATTTGCTCTGTGACTCACCATCGAGTGAGATTGTGGTACTTGATCCTGTAAGTGGCTGTGTCAGACTATATCCGAGGGATTGACGGGTTATTCCCATTTAAGTGAAGTCTAGCCTCTAAGGCAGGACTTAGGCACTTAAGTTGGAATAATTCGGGCAGTTCCGCCACATGTTCCTGCTATTCGCAATTATTTTCTCAATCTTTTGACTCATGTTCACTAGCGCTCGCTGAATTTTCAAGGTTTGTAAGCTTCGGTTAAAAGTCGCATTTTCTCGATTTCTGGAGAAAAAATGTCTGAGGAAAAGAAGGTTGTTGCAGAGACATAGCAGACTAAAGAGACGAAGCTGTTCGAGGAGAAGATGGCTTTGGATCCTTATATTGCTGGATTTTTTGAATCAATGGCAAAGACAAACACAGAGAAGATTACTAGAGAAATACTGGAAGGTTTATCTGAAGACACTAGTGACAGCGATAGCTATGATGTGGAAAGCGGAGGCGAAGATTATGAAGATCGGCCCTGGCGGCCAAGCCATACAATCTTCGGGAAATCAACAATTAAGCAGAGTCATCTTGACAACATGAGAGGAAGGTACTTTCGAGACATGTCTATCGTGAGAGTTGGTGGAGACAACACCGCCCCCACCCCTGAGGAAAATGAAGTTGTAATTTTCCAAAGCTTTTTGAAGGCTGGGCTTCGATTTCCTTTGAGCAAGTTTGTAGTTGAAGTGTTGAAGACCTACCAGATCTTCCTCCATCAAATCACCCCCGAAGCCGTACTAAGGATGGGGCTTTTTGTCTGGGCAGTAAAGAGTCAAGGGCTAGAGCCAAGTGCGAAATGCTTCTGTAACATGCACGAACTTTTATACGAGACGAAGGCCATCGGTAAAGAGCAGTACCACAATAATTTTGGCTATTATGGATTTATTGCTCGTTCGAACGCAAGCCACCCAGTGCCAACATATCGAAAGAGATGGCCTAGGGCCTGGATGGAAGAGTGGTTTTATGTGAAGAATGATCTAAAGGCGAGAGAAGATATAAAATAAATCATCATGCGCCCCATCTGGTCCCGCTTCGGCCTCCGAAGGCCGAAGGTTGAAATTGATGACACAGCCGAAGCGTGTCAAAAGGCCTTCAGCACGGTTTGCTCCTTTATTGGCACAAGGGATTTAATTCAAGAACACATAGCGTTCAGGGTATGGCCGCTTGTGGAAAGTTGGGAAATGTCGAAGGAAACCATTGCTGACTCTAGAGAAGGCGGTTTGGTTCGGCTAAAATATAGCTTCAGGTTTGGGGATAAGTTTGATGAACCAAACGATGACTGGTTGAAGTGCATTGACACTACTAGTGACGAGTTACTTGGGGGCATACTCCAAGACCGAGGACAATGCTTTGTCCGCAGCCTTCGGTGGTCGGAGTAAGAAAAGATTGAACAGGGTATTCGATGCAATTGGTTTCGTATACCCCGACTATTGCTACCCGCTGTGAGGGCAAGAGGTGAAAAGAAAGATTGCTGCTTCAGGAAAAGTTGCCACTTCGGCGATCACAGCTGAGCCGAAGGGCAAGAAGCTAAAGGTTCTAACTCACCGGCCGCGTTATATTGAATCGGTCGCCATACCTGAACTTGTCGAAAGGGCCACCTCAGCTGCCGGGAGAAAGGAAATTGTTCCACCTGCGCAGAGCACTGAAGAACCAGCTGTAATGCCGAAGTTACCTTCAGCCGAGTCAGTTGAGATGAAGGCTGATAAGGCTAAAGGGCCTGAAATTGAAATAACGAAAATGCCAGAGATTTTGAGCCCTCCAACAGAGGCAACAATACCGAAGGTGTAAAAAGGTTCCGCCGCAACTCCTAAGAGGAGAAGAACGGCAAATGTGCTAGATGTTGTGTTAGAAACAATAAAAGCCTTGAGTCCTGCTCCTACTAGGAAAATTGCCGAAGTGACTAAGGCGCAACCCAAAGCTGATACTAAGCAGGTAGAAGTTGAAACTTCAAAAGTTCAGGCTGAAACCGGAACTGGGCGTTTAGAACCCACCAGTATGGAGCCTGCTGGCCCCAAGGAAACATCAGCAGAGCAGATTGCAGCTGAAAGAATCGAAGCTCCTGCTCCTGAAGCGTCTAACAAAAGTATTGACTACATTATTCGTCATGCTTCGGGAAAGGTACTATCCCAACAAGAAATGTTAGAAGCACAACACTATGCCCAAAGATTGAAGTATCCGAAGGGGGCGTTAGTGTTCAATGGGAGTGGCGAAGAAGACTTTTTATACTGTCTCCCAGATAACAAAGAAATATCTGTTAGCCGGGAGATAGGTAGAAGCTTCGGATTCCCAAAGCTGGAAGATGGTCTTTCGATCTTATCGAAAGAAGAACTTGTTGACAGCCTAGCGTACAATAGCATAAAGGTATAAAAGCTAAGTTTTGTATTTTGAAAATGAAATATTCTATGTGCTATACTCAATTCTATTCTCCTCTTGTAGGGCTTGATTCTTAGCAATGCGCTTAGGGCTCAGAAAAATATTGAAGATGAAAGTTATATGATGGCTCTAAACAACCTTCGTTAAGAGGTAATCGAAATAAGAAACGAAGGTCTTGAAAAAGACAAGATTTTAATTTCATTGATAAACAAAGTGAAAGAAGACGAAGCCAATTACAAGGCTCAGGCTAAAATCCAGAAGACTGAAATTGAAGACCTTCGAAAACAGCTGGCGAAGCTAAAGAAAAATGTGCACTCGTAGAAGCTGACCGAGATAACAGCGAATATTGAAAAAATCATTTAGAGAAAAATGTTGATGAACTTCGCTCATCCAAGGAAAGATGTTTTGAAAAATCTTTGGAGTGCGTGAAGAAGATAAAAAGTAGTTCGCCAAAGTGGGTGCTTATTCTACCGAAGAAAACTTTATTCGAGGTGATCCCGAAGGTGTCATTGAATGGATAAGTGGGGAGGCCGAGACCTTCGAAGAAATCTTAAGTGATCGCGGGGACATCTGTGCGTTTTCTGGTGCACGGGGAATTTCGACTATCTTGGAGAAGGCAGGGTGCGACCATATCAAGACCATGGCCCAAACCGAAGCTGCCTTCTGCACAGATGACACGAAGGATCCTTCAGCTGAGGCGACTTTAATGGGCGGAAAATTCTATAATGATGTCTGGGTGAACGGTGGCTGGGAGATGGCTCACGAAATTATAAAGAGAAGTGAAAAATACATCCATGACGCCCAGAAAGAAGCAAGACAAGCTAAAGAAGCTGCAGAGCGTGAAAGACGTATAGGTAATATCTTTTGATATCCATCTTCGGCGTTTGCTTCTGCAGCTTCGGACTGATTAGTTTTTTTTCCTATTTCAGCTGAATTATCTCCGCCACCGGAACCATTCGATCCTCTGGCCGATCCAAAAATGAAGGAGGCACTAGAGATCATTAATATGGCTGAATCTATCGTTGACGAAGTCGTCGATAAGTTGCTAAATGAAATTGCGGAGAAGGTCCTGAAAGAAGACTAGCACTTACTGTGAAAGCATTTTAAATGGCCAACACAAGGGACACTGGAATAGACATTGTGCTTTTATTGTAACAAAGCTGTAATATTTATCGTGTGTAACTTTAGATTGAATATGTAAATTATTGTAATTTATTTATTTACGATGCATGAAACTTTCATACATACCGTTTTTGAGTCTACAGCGAAAATACCTTCTCTTCTTTTCATGCTTCGTGAAGAAAGAAAATCCGTGATTCGCGAAAATAAAGATATCCTTGCTTCAAAAAGAGATCCCTTTCTTACATGTAGGCTGATGAGGCTGTAATTCGAAGCTCACTTCGTATAACTTTGACAATATTTTCCGAAAGTGGGCTTCATATTCAATTCTTGTGTCACCGATGCAATATGATGTATGATATGATGCTATGCGAAATGATGTGATGATATGGTGCAAAATGATAATGATGTCATAGACACATACTCACACTCCCACACTGAAACACACAATCTCTCCATTCTCTTAGGAACGATTGGTATCTCTTTGCCGTTTACTTTTCGGCTTCACCGTTTATTTTTCGGTGTAAGTTCTGCGTCCCCTTAGGAACGTCTTTTGAACTTCTTCGCCTTCTATTTCGGCGGTATAAGTTCTGCATCCGCTTAGGAACGTCTTTTGAACTTCTTCGCCTTATATTTCGGCGGTATTTGGCTCTGCATTCCCTTTGGAACTACTTTTGAGCAGGAAACTTACACTGCGCTCCCTTAGAAACGACTTTTTGTAGCTTTGGCAGAACTTACGCTACGTTCCCTTAGGAACGGCTTTTTATAGCTTCGGCAGAACTTATGGTGCATTCTCTTAGAAACGACTTAATTTTTATAGCTTCGGCAATTTTCAGTTTTCATAAGACTGTAAAGAAGATATATTTAAGCAAGGAAGGAAATCGACCGGTTACGCAGGCGCCCGGTTGGAGCCTTGGAGAGAGACGATGCGCACGGAGATCGTGGTGGAGAGCGCAGTTGGAAGGTTATGCGCGCGGACGGCTGCCATAAAGGCTGGGGCCACGCAGATTCGGGATGGCTGCCATGGATGGCGCGGACGCGAGAGAGACGGGGCGGGGACGGGCTTCACCATATTGAACTGTGCACGCTTACACTCCAGTCATATAGAGTAGTAGAGATATAATTTGCATTATTATATAGATCATCGAATATTTTTTATAAGGAATTTATTTAGAAGTATAAATGGTACCAATAGTTTTTTAAAACTTCGTTGAAGTTAAAAAAAAGTTTGAAGAGCACGAGACTTTTAGACAGAGTGAGTATTATGATAGACGGCAAGGACTACTACAACCAGACATCAACGAGAGTACGACACATACTGTGCGTTGTCAAAGCTTGCTAGTATGACTGCATGGTCGTCCTTTTTTTTCCCAAGCTGCATGGGCGTCGTTACTGATCACCGTACCCGTCGTGGCCGCATATAGGAGTACATCCAACGCCCTCGAGAGTCGAGACCTGGACTACTACGACACCGTCGTCGCTCCATGTTCTCACACCCGGCCGCGCACGGCATGCATACTTTCTTTTCACGGTTAACTGTACGCGTGGAAAGTTGTACCTAATTAACGTGATGAACGCCAAAACATTCTCGCTACAGAGACTACCATGCATGGGAAAGAATTAATCTAGAGGACGACTTGAAGGAATGGCGTAGCCATCGGCCACGGGCCACCGTGCTGCTGTGGATCATGTTATGATATTCAATATTACCCAAGTTTCTTCAACATCTCCAAGTCACTAGGCTTAATGGTAGACTGGCCGATTTTGACGTAGCTAGGTTTTGTTGGCCGAAGATCGTTGTCTTCTTCCTTAGCAACATCCTCCTTGTATTAGCATCCGAAGCCCCCCTCCCTCCTCGCCTTCATCGCCTCGGAAATTGGTGCCACAGGTCCCACAACTATGATGCTAGAGGAGTCATCCTACCTCCCAAGTGCCTCGGACGAAGTTGGAGTTGCCAGCTTAGCAGTCGAACAAATTCTAGCCACCGGAGGAATGCCAAAGCTCAAGTTCCCAAAGCTCGCAAGGAAACTAGAGTTGAGAAAGCTTTGGAGGTAGAGAATTGATGTCACTAGGTTGGTGCAAGCAGTAAATGCCGTGCTAGTTGTATGGGATCGGCTTATTTATATAGGCAGATGGGCGCGGAAGCCGATGAGTCACCTCGTGTGAGCTCGTTGCCCTGGGGACAATTGTTCGGAGCTTTGTTCCATTAATTCTGTTTTTGATAATAACGTGGTCCGAAGCATGTTTTCTGTTAGGATTTATGGTCTAGGCTCAATTAAGAAATTCAATTAAATCACAGGAAAATCTCAAAAACCCATATATGTGTATGGCTAGAGAATGGTGGAACCAATAACCAGGGATGGGCGTTTGGGTTACCCGAATATTTCGGGTCGGGTAATTCGGGTTTTTAAAATTTCGGGTTTTAAAAATCGATACCCGAAATTACAACGGGTTTTGCAATACCCGGAAATTCGGGTACCCGAAATTTCAGATTCAGGTTCAGGTATTCCCGAACTACCCAAACTATTGTGTCGGCTTCATAAAAACACATACACCGTATTAAATTAGTATAAAAATATAGTTTGAATAATGATATATATGTACATATAAAACACAAGCAATCTAGAATCACAAGTTATGCACACTTACACATAATTATAGATGTACAAATTAATAATTAAGCATGACATGTGTACATGACACATGAAAGTTCGGGTAATTCGGGTACCCGATTGTGATACCCGAATTACCCGAAATAAATTCGGGTTTTGCAAGTTGCTACCCGAAATTCCCGAACAAAATTCGGGTTTCAGGTATTTCGGGTTCGGGTTTCAGGTTACGGGTTTTTTGCCCAGCCCTACCAATAACACCATATTACTAGTCCTAGTGGAGTAGAGCTAGTTTAAATATGGAAGCAACACTCTCACCAGGTCATGGATGAGAGGAGAGAGTGTGGAGAGCCACATGCGCGCGCTCGCTCGCCTCGCCGGGGCAAAGGGCGCGGGCGCACGACATGCGCATGAATGGTCCATCGAAATCCGGCCCCTCACCTTGCGGGGGCGTGGCTTTCTTTTGCTGTTTGAATTTTTGGTTGCTTGGCTGTTAAGTTTAGAATCCTAACCGATCGCTATAAAATCTAAACTGAACGCGAGATTTTCGCGGGCGGATAAGATCGAAGATAGCTATCTGTTCGCGGACTCGGCCCTATAAAAGGCGCCTGGCAGCCAGAATCCAAATCATCCCAGTTTTCGCTTTCGTCTCTCTTCACAACTGAGCCGCCTTCAGCTTCCTTCATCTCGACCGCCAACGTGCATCTGCGATCGGGAGAGCAGGTCTCCGGAACCCTTTGCCCTTCGAGATCCTGCACCGGGAGAGGGCGAAATAAGGTTTTGGGGAAGCATCCTCACGCGACTGCTCGCTGATTCTGCTGATCATCAACCCCGCTGCTTCGACATCACTGACCCTGCTGATTCCGGTCTGCGCCATCTATCAGTATGTCTAATCAGTACGTATCATCTGATTTGACTTTTTATTTTAGTTTTTCTGATTTGGTCATGATTTATATTCGGAGTTTAATCTGAAAATTGTCTAATTATTCAACAATCTAAAAACCTTATTGTAGACAATTTCCTAGTTTTTCTATGGCTGCTTTTGCCGATGCGCTGAAGCCAGAAAAGTTCAATGGTATGCACTTTAAGAGATGACAAGCCAAGGTCACGCTCTGGCTTACTGCTATGAATGTGTTCCATGTTAGTAAAGGCAAACCTGAGGGCGCACTGACTCCTGAACAGGAGAAAGAGTACGATCATGCCAATACTATCTTTACGGGTGCAGTTCTTAGCGCCCTTGTTGACCGTCTGATTGATGCGAATATTCAACACACAAATGGGAAATAGTTGTGGGATGCACTTACTACTAAGTATGGTGCATCGGATGCTGGCAGTGACCTGTATATCATGGAGAGCTTTCATGATTATAAGATGGCTGATAATTGCTCTATTGTAGAGCAAGCTCATGAAATACAGTGTATTGCCAAGGAGCTCGACCATCTTAAGATTGTCCTTTCTGACCGATTTGTGGCTAGATGCATTATTGCAAAGTTGCCTTCTACATGGAGGAACTTCGCCACATCTCTAAAACATAAGAGACAGGAGATATCAGTTGAAAATATGATAGCGTCTCTAGATGTTGAGGATAAAGCTTGGGCTAAGGACACGGGATCTAAAGGAGGCGAGGGCCACTCCAGCGCCAACATGGTTCAGAAGAACCACAACAAAGGCAAAGGGAAGACAAAATCTAACAAGCCCAACAAAACTACCAACTTCAAGAAGAAGAAGAACAAGGCTGAACTAACATGTTTCGCATGTGGCGAGACGGGTCATTTTGCTAAGGATTATCCTGATCGAGCGGATCGTCGTGGCAAAAAGGGCAATGTCAACACAGTGATCGCTAGCAATGAGGAAGACAAAGGGGGTGGTAATTTACCTTTCATCTTCTCAGTATTTCAATCACCTAGTTAGTGGCTTGACACTGGTGTCGGGTACCGTAATTAGGGGTACCCCCAACACTCCTAAATACGGCTGATAAACACCTTCAGAACAAACCATAAAGACTGACAGCTCGGGTCAAAGTCAAAGCTTCATCTACCAAGGGACGCGATCTCGCCTCGGCCGAGCCCGGCCTCGGGCGGGAATAGTAGTCCCAGACGAATTCACGTCTCTCCCGAGGGTCTCCTCAGGCAGTGAGCACACCCTCGGCTCAGCCAAAGGCAAGCCTTGTCGTGCAAGCGACCTTGGCCAAATCGCCTTACCAGCCGAACGTATTACATGCGCATTTAATGCTGGGATCGCCTGACACCCTATCCTGACACGCGTGCCTCAGTGGACAAGGTCAAAGTGACCGCAGTCACTTCGTCCTTTCACTGACCATTCTGACAGGAAAATAGCGTCGCTCGCCCCGCTCCGGCTGCTGTGCCAACCACCCGGGTGAAACTGACAACAGCCAAGTTCAGCCCCGGGCGCAACAGGAAGCTCTGCCTCGCCCGAGGCCTCGGCCTCGGCCTCAGCCTCAGGAGGAGATCTCCGCCTCACCCGACCCCAAGGTTCGGCCTCAGCCTCGGCCTCGGGAAGAGTCATGTCCTCACCCGACCCTGGGCCTCGGTCTCAGCCTTGACCTCAGAGGAGCCGTCGCCTCGCCCGACCTCAGGCTCAGATCGACCGCGCCACAAGGGATACATCATTACCCTACTCCTAGCTAGCTCAGGCTACAAAGGAACAAGACCGGTGTCCCATCTAGCTTACCCCAATAACAGGCAATGATGGCTCCCCGCGTGCGTCCATGACATCGGTGGTTCTCAAGCCCCCTACGGAAGCAAGGAGACGTCAGCAGGATCCATGTAGCGCCAACAGCTGTGCTTTTACAGGGCTCATGCACTTCTCCAACGGACACGTTAACACGTGCATAGCGACCAGACACTTCCCCGCTGGCCACGTAGCACATAGCTACACCCCCATTGTACAGCTGGGCCATCTCCTTATGTCTATAAAAGGGGATGTCCAGGAGCACGGCAAGGGGGGAGAAAGGGGAGGAGGAAAAAGGGGAGAAAGGAGGAGAAAAAAGGGAAAGAGGTAGAGATGGGTAGACGCACGACAAAGGGACGGGAGAAGACGGGCAGGGCTAGACCCTCTCTCTCTCGCTCTCTCCTACTCGCTCTCCCGCTCTCGCTCTCTCGCAACGCTTGTAACCCCTACTACGAGCACCCTGGTGCAGGATAATACAAGGCTCATTTTCCCCTTGTGTTCCATCTCACACCAACCCATCTGGGCAGGGACACGCAGCGACAATTTTACTAGTCGGTCCAGGGACCCCCCGGGTCCGAAACGCCGACAGTTGGCGCGCCAGGTAGGGGCCTGCTGCGTGATTAACGAACACTTTCCCGTTGAGTTCCAGATGGGTAGACTTCAGCAACCTCTTCAGCCCAGGACGGTGCTCCGCTTCGAGAGTCTCGAGTTCATGTCCCTCGACGGCAGCTACGACATGGTACTCCTCCCCTCGCAGCACGACAACAACGACAGTCGGCTCGCTCGGTGGCGGCGAACTCAACGACAGCATCCCTCCGTGGCAGAGGAGGAACACTCGGGTCATCCCCGCCACCCTCCTCGCCGGAGGAGACGGAGACAGGGAAACCGTGGCCACGCAGGAGGCGGCACCTTATCGGCTGTCGGACCAGAGCAAGTCGACGATGCCGGCACTCCTCCGGGGGACATGTCGGGTGTTGTCCTCGCGCCTGAGACAACGACGAGCGTCGCTTCCCCGCAACGTGCTAGCCCCAAGCGGGCTGATGACGCCAGCACCCTCGCAAAGGACCTGCTGGGCGTTAGCCTCGTACCTGAGATGATAGTGTGTTCCGTCCCCGACGCGACTTCACCACCATCCATCGACCAAGAGGTACCGTCCGTATTCCACCCTGTTCCCTTTTGATTCAGCTTCGATCCACCTAGCGACCCCGCTTCGGTGAGTGCTTTCGCAAGGGCGTATCTAGACCTTCCGGGGTACCATATGTGGTCAACCTGGGACCGACTGACAGCCGTCTCAACCTCCGGACTGGTGGGATCTAAGGAAGAGGATGACCCCGACTTCGGTTGGGATTTCTCTGGCCTCGGTGATCCCGGTGCCATGCGGGACTTCATGTCTGCATGTGACCACTACCTCTCCGGTTGCTCTGACGATGGCCATAGCCTTGACGACGAGGGTTATGGCCCGAGTCACGAATGTTTCCACGTCGATCAGGGAGATAACGACGAAGGCAACCACCTCGGCATGCCGGAGGTTGGCGATCCCCCTAGGCCTGCATCTCACGTTGACATCTCGCGGGAGCTAGCTGTGGTCCCAGTCCCTGCGGGGGGTCAGGACACATAGCTCGAGCAAATCCACGAGATGCAGGCCAAGGTCAACGAGGAAGCAAGGCGATTTGTGCAGCTCCGACAGAACATCGAGCAGGAGTGGGTAGGCCGAACAGTCGCTGGAGGAGCCCGTCATCGGGCCCGGGACGTCCAGCGCCGTATCGTTGACAATGCCAGGGCAGCGTTGCCCCCGGCCATCAGCGGGTCCGGCCAGGACCTAGCTGCAGCGGCGATGCTACTTCGAACCATGCCGGAGCCATCCACCACCGAGGGACGGCGTATCCAGGGCGAACTCAAGGATCTCCTGGAAGGTGCCGCAGTTCGATGAGCCGAGAGCTCTACCTCCCGAAGGCGAGCTGACCCCTCGGAGCATCACGCGGCGTCCTCCCGACGCATGCGGGAGGCCTCGGTCCATCTTAAGCGCAAGCGGGACGAGGAACCTGCCGCCTGAGATCGCCTCGGCGACGAGCAACACCGTCGCGACCATCGAGCCCGCCTCGAGGAGAAGGTGCACCGAGGCTACCACCCCAGGCGCGGGGGATGCTGCGACAGTGAGGAGGATCAGAGTCCCTCGCCCGAGCCACCCGGTCCGCGAGTCTTCAGCCGGGCCATACGACGAGCGCTGTTCCCCGCCTGGTTCCGAGCCCCGACTACCATCACCAAGTACTCGGGGGAGACGAGGCCGGAGTTGTGGCTCGTGGATTACCGGCTGGCATGCCAGTTGGGAGGGGCGGACGACGACAACCTCATCATCCGCAACCTCCCCCTTTTCCTCTCTGACGCTGCCCGGGCTTGGCTAGAGCATCTGCCTCCTGCGCAGATCTCCGACTGGGACGACCTGGTCAAGGCTTTCGTGGGAAATTTTCAAGGCACGTACGTGTGCCCTGGGAACTCATGGGATCTCCGAAGCTGCCGCCAGTAGCCAGGGGAATCCCTCCGAGAGTACATCCGGTGGTTTTCAAAGCAGCGCACCGAGCTACCCAACATTACCGACTCAGATGTCATCGGGGCTTTCCTCGCTGGCACCACTTGCTGAGACCTGGTGAGAAAACTGGGGCGCAAGACTCCCACCAAGGCGAGCGAATTGATGGACGTCGCCACCAAGTTTGCCTCAGATCAGGAGGCGGTCAAAGCCATCTTCTAGAAAGACAAGCAGCCTCAGGGAGAGCCAAAGGAAGACGCCCCCGAGGCGTCTGCCCAGCGTGGCACAAAGAAGAAGACTAGGAAAAAGGCGCAAGCAAAGCGCGACGCTGCTGACGCGAATCTCGTCGCTGCTGCCGAGCACAGGAATCCTCGGAAGCCTCCCGGAGGGGCCAACATGTTCGACAAGATGCTCAAGGAGCCGTGCCCCTATCACCAGGGTCCCGTCAAGCACACCCTTAAAGAATGTGTCATGCTCCGACGCTACTTCCATAAGGCCGGGCCCCCGGCGGAAGATGGCAAGGGCCAAGGCAACAACAAGAAGGAGGGCGACAAGGAAGAGGAGTTCCCGGAGGTCCACAACTGCTTCATGATCTACGACGGGCAGGCGGCGAACGCCTCTGCTCGGCACCGCAAGCAGGAGCGCCGGGAGGTCTGCTCGGTGAAGGTGGCAGCGCCAGTCTACCTAGACTGGTCCGACAAGCCTATCACCATCGACCGAGGTGACCACCCCGACTTCATGCCAAGCCCAGGGAGGTACCCGCTCGTCGTCGATCCAATCATCGGCAACGTTAGGCTCTCCAAGGTCCTCATGGACAGAGGCAGCAGCCTCAACATCATCTACGCAGAGACCCTAGAACTCTTGGGAGTTGATCGGTCCGAGGTCTGGGCCGGTGCGGCACCCTTCCACGGGATCGCACCCGGAAGGCGTATCCTGCCCCTCGGGCAGATTGACTTGCCCGTCTGCTTCGGAACTCCCTCCAACTTCCGAAAGGAAACCCTCACCTTCGAGGTGGTTGGGTTCCGAGGGACCTACCACGTGGTGTTGGGAAGACTGTGCTACGCCAAGTTCATGGCCGTCCCCAACTACACCTACCTCAAGCTCAAGATGTCAGGCCCCAACGGGATCATCACCATCGGATCCACGTACCGCCATGCGTACGAATATGATGTGGAATGTGTGGAGTACGCTGAGGCCCTCACCGAGTCCGAGGCCCTCATCGCCGACCTGGAACGCCTCTCTAAGGAGGCGCCCGATGCGAAGCGCCATGCTGGCAACTTCGAACCAGCTGAGGCGGTTAAGTCCGTCCCTCTCGACCCCAGCAACGACGCCAGCAAGAAAGTCCAGATTGGCTCCGAGCTCGACCCCAAATAGGAAGCAGTGCTTGTCGACTTTCTCCGTGCAAACGCTGAAGTTTTTGCGTGGAGTCCCTCGGACATGCCAGGCATACCAAGGGAGGTCGCCGAGCACTCACTGGACATCAGAGCTGGAGCCCGACCCGTGAAGCAGTCCCTGCACCATTTTGATGAAGAAAAGCACAGGGCCATAGGCGAGGAGGTCCACAAGCTACTGGCTGCAGGGTTCATCAAAGAGGTATTCCATCCCGAATGGTTAGCTAACCCTATGCTTGTAAAGAAAAAGGGTGGGAAATGGAGGATGTGCGTAGACTACACTCGTCTAAATAAAGCATGTCCGAAGGTTCCCTACCCTCTGCCCCGCATCAACCAAATTGTGGACTCCACTGCTGGGTGCGAAACCCTGTCTTTCCTCGATGCCTACTCAGGCTATCACCAAATCAAGATGAAAGAGTCCGACCAGCTCACGACTTCTTTTATCACACCTTTTGGCATGTATTGTTATACTATAATGCCATTTGGCTTGAGGAATGCAGGTGCCACCTACTAGAGGTGCATGAACCACGTGTTCGGAGAGCACATCGGCAGAACGGTCGAGGCTTACGTCGATGACATCGTTGTCAAGACAAAGAAAGCCTCCGACCTCCTCTCTAACCTTGAGACGACATTCAAGTGTCTAAGAGTGAAAGGCGTGAAGCTCAATCCTGAGAAGTGTGTCTTCGGAGTCCCCCGAGGCATGCTCCTGGGATTCATCGTCTCCGAGCGGGGCATAGAGGCCAACCCGGAGAAAATCGCGGCCATCACCAACATAGGACCAATCAAAGATTTAAAAGGAGTACAGAGGGTCATGGGATGCCTTGCGGCTCTGAGCCGCTTCATCTCACGCCTCGGTGAAAAAGGATTGCCCCTGTACCGCCACTTAAGGAAGGCCGAGCGCTTCACTTGGACCCCTGAGGCCGAGGAAGCCCTCGGAAACTTAAAGGCACTCCTTACCAATGCGCCCATCTTGGTGCCCCCCGCTGCGGGAGAAGCCCTCTTGATCTATGTAGCCGCAACCACTCAGGTGGTCAGCGCCGCCATCGTAGTCGAGAGACGAGAAGAAGGGCACACGCTGTTCGTCTAGAGGCCAGTCTACTTCATCAGCGAAGTGCTATCCGAGACCAAAGTCCGCTACCCGCAGATCCAGAGGCTGCTCTATGCAGTGATTCTGACATGGCGAAAGTTGCGACACTACTTCGAGTCCCATCCGGTGACTGTGGTGTCATCCTTCCCCTGGGAGAGATCATCCAGTCCCGAGAGGCCTCGGGTAGGATAGCAAAATGGGCAGTGGAACTCATGGGCGAAACACTTTCATTTGCCCCTCGGAAGGCCATAAAATCCCAAGTCTTGGCCGACTTCCTGGCTGAATGGACGAGACCCAGTTCCCGACGGCCCCAATACAGCCCGAACTTTGGACCCTGTACTTCGACGGGTCGCTGATGAAAACTAGAGCAGGCACGGGCTTGCTCTTCATCTCACCCCTCGGAGAACATGTTCGTTACGTACTGCGCCTCCATTTCCCGGCGTCAAACAACGTGGCCGAGTACGAAGCCTTGGTTAATGGCCTGCGCATCACCGTCGAGCTAGGGGTTTGGCGCCTCGACGCTCGTGGCGACTCGCAGCTCGTCATTGACCAGGTCATGAAGAACTCCCACTGCCGCAATAAAAAAATGGAGGCCTACTGCGATGAAGTTCGGCGCTTGGAAGATAAGTTCTACGGGCTGGAACTCAACCATGTTGCTCGACGGTACAACAAAACCGCAGATGAGCCAGCGAAAATAGCCTCGGGGCGAATGACAGTTCCCCCGGACGTCTTCTCCAAGGATATATATCAGCCATCTATCAAAATCGATGACGCGCCCGAGCTCGAGGAGGCCTCGGCCCAGCCCGAGCCCGAGGAGGCCCTGCGCGTTGAGGAGGAGCAGAATGGGGTCACACCGGTTCCGAACTGGCAGACCCCGTACCTAGAATATCTCCTTCGAGGAGAGCTGCCCCTCGGCAAGGCCGAAGCTCGGCGACTGGCTCGGCGTGCCAAGTCATTCGTTTTGCTGGGTGATGAAAAGGAGTTGTACCACTGCAGCCCCTCGGGCATTCTCCAGCGATGCATATCCATTGCCCAAGGGCAAGAGCTGTTACTAGAAATCCACTCAGGGGCTTGTGGCCACCATGCAGCACCTCGAGCCCTCATGGGAAACGCTTTCCGACAAGGTTTCTACTGGCCAACCGCGGTGGTCGACGCCACTAGGATTGTACGCTCCTGCCGGGGGTGTCAGTTCTACGCGAGACAGACGCACCTGCCCGCTCAGGCCCTGCAGACAATACCTATCACCTGGTCGTTTGCTGTTTGGGGTCTGGACCTCGTTGGTCCCTGGTAGAAGGCACCCGGGGGCTTCAAGCACCTGCTGGTCGCCATCGACAAATTCTCCAAGTGGATCGAGGTCCGACCCTTAACCAGCATCAGGTCCGAGCAGGCGGTGGCATTCTTCACAAATATCATCCATCGCTTTGGAGTCCCAAAAATTCCATCATCACCGACAATGGCACGCAGTTCACCGAGAAAAAGTTCCTGGACTTCTGCGAGCACCACCACATCCATGTGGACTGGGCCGTCGTAGCGCACCCAATGACAAATGGGCAGTTGGAGCGCGCCAACGGCATGATTTTGCAGGGACTAAAACCGAGGATCTACAACGACCTCAACAAGTGTAACACCCGGATTTTAGGGGTCCAAAACCCGGGCGCTAACATAAACACCAGGTATGCTGGGACCAAGTCTCATACATATGATGTAAAGTGGCACAGGATCGAATGTCACATCTTTATATATAACAGGAGTTCTATACAGAATAAATAATTACATTATAAGGAGACAACGGTCCAGCAACCCAAAGTTGACTGGGAGACGACGACCTAGACCTCTCACGAACTCATCGCAGCATCCTCCATGAGCATCATCCTGCAGTACCTGGTCTTGACCTGTGGTGTATGTGAGACAGCAAGAGTGAGCTCACATACGTTCATCGCTCAACAAGTTGTGGGGAATAATGTGCATGAACTCGCCAAAGGTGGGAGCTCACGTGAAGTGTAAGGCTTACCAAAGAAGATGGTTAGAGCTGAGCATTGCTTTTAAAGTTGGTCAAAATTTTATTAGCAGTTACTAAGTATAAGTAAATACCAACCCAGTTAAATAGTAGAACAAAAGTAACAACTTCACCTGCGATGCAATGCATATGACAAATTGAGTTTAGTTCCATAAATTAATCATGTGAGTGTCCGAGCTGCTCATGACCGTGAGCACGGCTAGTATACCAGTTTTACACTCTGCAGAGGTTGCGCATCTTTACCCACAAGTCGTGTATCCCATGTCGCCAGGGTTTGCAAAGCCCTTAGACACTTCCGAGGTGAATGGCTAGGGATCCACTACGAGGCCTTTACAAAGTTCCACTAGCTTCCGAAAACCCGCTACAGTTTATAGGAAGATCCAGTGCAGGAATCCCTTGCAGGACCGCCATCGCAGCAAAATCCTCCCGAGGGCCTCCCTACACTGACCTCTCCCCTACTGCCCTTGCCCCTTTCGGGTAAGGTAGTCTTCCACTAGCTTTCCTAATTAATCAGCCAAGGGCGTCCCATTCCACCCTTGTGGTAGCACTGTTTTCCCGGGTGGTTCTCCATGTTCCAATTAACATAATGATCTTAACATGAACCATAAATAACAACTGATAACAAAAGTATAATCATGAATGGTGTATCTCCATACCCAAAACCACATATAGCACTAGCAAGTACTACCCAGAAAGTTCAGTGGTAAACAAGGTATAAAGATAGACAAACTAGGGTAACCTATTGGGTCCCATCAAAATTAACCTATGCAGATCATTATGATTAATCAGAACATGAGTAGGTGAACAGAAGTGATCAAGGGCACAACTTGCCTGGGCCTTGAGAATCCAGGTACCAGGATGATTCTTCAGTTCCTCGTGACCTCACTGCTAGTCGTAGCAATACAAACATACATGGTATAGGCAAAATTAACATTACACCAAACATATATGCAAAATACATATTAATAATCTACATATTAAAATAAGTTCACAGGAAAAAGAATTATTAATTTTGGAGTTGTAGAATTCAAGTTATGATTTTCCTAAGGTTTAAGGTGATTATAATATGATTAAATGATAAATAAATTTTCTGACAGAGTTCATGTCAAAACAGTGATTCTAAATGATAGAGAATATTATTACAAAATTTTAGGAATTGGAATGGTTCAATTTGGAGCAAAAATGAATTTTCTATGAATTTATAAAGTTCTAGCAATTATTTTTGTATTAAAAATTCAATTTCCTAATCATTTAATCAATTTATAACTGTGCTGGACTGGGCCTCAATTAAACAGAAGCACAGGGGCTATGGCGTAAAAGATCCGAGACTCAGTCAACAGGGAACGTGGACGGCGGGTTTATTTCCCGGAAACCCGAGGACTCTTTAACAAAATGACCATCGCGAAGAGGTACGGGTGAAATCTGACCGTTGGATTATAAGCCGAGCGCCCAGATTAAACCACAACCCCCACGAACCGGTATGACACCTGCACCGACCGATCCAAGATCAACGCTCCCGATTTAATGAGATCCCGAACCACCGCGGTCATTGATCTACCATCCGACGGTCACGATCCAACGCGGCGAAGGGGTACGCTACTTCTAATCAGAGCCGTTCATCAAAAGATCAACGGCCCTGGCACGTCCTCCACCTCCCGATTGAGCAGACGGCGGCGCCGCCCACCAACCGCGGTGAAGAAGACTCCGGCGAGGCATCCGACCAAGAACAGGCGTCCCAGGCCCAATCCGCAAGGCGATAAACATAGCACGATCAACGGTGACCAAGGTGGAGCAGAGTATTACCACGGATGACGCTGAGAGTTCCTGGTCCACGGTGCGGGGCGGATTCGTGGCGGCGTTGAACCCACGGCGAGAAATCGCGGCACAGTTGGCCCCCAATCGAGCCTGGGATGTCCCCGTGCACCACCAGTGTATCACCCCGAAGCCCCAGGTCCACACACCGAGGGTGATTCGCCACCGTGGGCGGGGATCACCGGCGGCGGGCGGAGACGCGGGGAGAAAGCACGGTCCCGAGGAGAGAGATGTGAAGGAGGGGGTTCGCGGCTACGTACTTATACTCAGGGGGCGCTTCGCGGTTGTTGTCCGGGTACCGAGCTCACCGGCGAGCTCGCGGAGTCCGCGCGGTGAGATCCAGACCCGCGGTGCGAGCGGCGACAAAATCGCGTTCCGTTGAAAGAAGTCGGGGGGGGGGGAAGAAGATGACGACTGGGCCCCGCTGGTCAGCGAAGGACCCGGCAAGATGACTGCGCGCGCGGGCGTGGGAAGTGACTGACGAGCTGGCCCCGCGTGTAAGTGACCGGATCAGAAGCAAGCGCGGCGAAGACTGGAGCGTGGGCCCCACCTGTCGGCGCCGGGGCAAGGTTAATGGGCTCGCGCGGGTGTGATTTCGGGATTGGGCCGAATTGCAGGTAGCCGGCCCAGGTAAGGTTTTTATTCTTTTTCTTTTTATTTTCTATTTTCTTTTCTCCATTTTCAAATCCAATTTGAATTCAAGTTCAAATTCAAACTTTGTGTGGATCTTCCTTTATAAACTCATTTTTTGAAATTAAAAATGCTAAACCTGAAGGTATTTGGTTATACATTTTATGTATATTTTCATATCTCTTCTTTTTTTTCTCCCTTTCCCATTTATTTTCTATTTTCTATTCCCAATTCAAATTTATACTTTTATTTTAGTTTTCAGATTTTTCAAATGTATCAATTTGAACCCAAAGGTGAATATAAACCATATTATTTTAATTTTACTAAGTTAAGTTTTATTCTTGTTATTTATTTCATGGGATGTATAAATAGTTTCTTTTAAAAGAAAAATTCTTTTCCCATCATTTTCTTATTTCCCAATTTCCAAAACATTATGATATTTTGTTCAAATTTCTTCTACCAATTCCCAATCCAAAATTTGGGTGTTACAAATCCTACCCCCCCTTAAAAATAATCTCGTCCTCGAGATTTGTAAGAAAAGGGAATACAACAGGATTGGTTTGCAATTTAGTTTTTAAATTTCTAAATCAAGGGTCTTACTTTTTATTATTAGTGAGTGATAGGAGAGCATGGGTATTATATGTATGTCCACTTTATTATGTAGGATAGAATATGTCTTTAAAGCATAGATAGGTTTGGGTAAGAAAGTGTAGGGTAAGGAAAGACTTCATCCAAGATTGTGGAGCTTGACTCATCTTGGTGACCTCACTTGATCCTTGAAGACTTGGGTTGGTGCTCATCCTTCCTTGATGAAGTTGATCATCTTCTTCGGTCTTGTCTTATTGATTAGGAGTTAGTGTATATTATCGGGCTAGAGAATATGGTTAATATAGGTATGGATGAGATAGACTACATGATGTAGGTCAAAAGTTTGTTTGATGTTAGGTGGGAATAGAAAGGGTATACCATTCATCATGGTTCTACGGGTTGGGTTAGCTCATGGTTGAATTGATCCAATGTGCTAAGATAAGTTAATACATGGCTAGTGGGGTCTAATCTCTTCTACTAGTGTCATTAATCTGTTTAAGTGAACCACATTAAGTTAGATAACATTAGACCACACTGGATCTGGTCACATTAGGTAAGATAAGATCTAGATTAAATTGGATATGACTAGATTAGACTAGTTTAGGTTAGATAGGTCCAACAGGGTAGAATATGTTAGGAGGTTTTGAGATTAGTTAGATATGTTATGATAAGATAAAATCTCTTGCTAGTTTAAAATTGAGGGGTTATGCAACTATCAGATGGTTAGGGTAGTTGCATACGGCCAAGTTGATCTGTCATTCTTAATTTAGTGCAGGGTGAACTAAGTTAAGACCTGTTCTATAGGGGTAGAGTCTAAACTATTTCATCAGTATTATCTAACCTGTTTGATAAGTCACTTTAGATTTGATCAGATCTAGGTTAGATTGGTGTGACTTGTTTGGCTGGATAAGATCTAATTAATTTGCATTAGTTCATGGTTGTTAAACTAGGGTGGATAAGTATGCCTATTAGGATAAGATGGATCCATAAAGATAAGATAGAATCTTTTGAGGTCAGTTAGATTTATTAGGATAGGGTAGAATCTTTTCAAGACAAGATGGATCTATTAATAGTAATAGAGTATCTTTTAAGATAAGATGGATATTGTTAGGCTAGTTACTTTATTGAAGGATAATTTGGTTTATCTAGTTATTTTATAAATATATTTTTATACCTATATATGCAGATGCAATTGTGGACATTACTCCACAACTCATCACACTCAAACAAAGATCCAAATCAGACAAATATCATAAGAACAAACATTCAAGCATATAGATACCAAAAATAGTTTTGTTTTTGTTTTTAAGATTAGGTCTCCTATTCCTAAAGGTCACTTTAGGCACAGGATTTCAAAGTGTGAAATCCACATTTGTCTTTAGAAGGAAAAAGGTAAGAGTAATCAGAGTAAAGCGGAAATAGATGAGAAAAGATTAAGATAAGTTTAGAAAAGAATTAGAGTAAGATAAGTAAAGAATGGTTGTCCAGTTCTATCTAGGTTTCGTCCTACAGTCAACATTCCTCTGATACCACTTCTGTAACACCCGGATTTTAGGGGTCCAAAACCCGGGCGCTAACATAAACACCAGGTATGCTGGGACCAAGTCTCATACATATGATGTAAAGTGGCACAGGATCGAATGTCACATCTTTATATATAACAGGAGTTCTATACAGAATAAATAATTACATTATAAGGAGACAACGGTCCAGCAACCCAAAGTTGACTGGGAGACGACGACCTAGACCTCTCACGAACTCATCGCAGCATCCTCCATGAGCATCATCCTGCAGTACCTGGTCTTGACCTATGGTGTATGTGAGACAGCAAGAGTGAGCTCACATACGTTCATCGCTCAACAAGTTGTGGGGAATAATGTGCATGAACTCGCCAAAGGTGGGAGCTCACGTGAAGTGTAAGGCTTACCAAAGAAGATGGTTAGAGCTGAGCATTGCTTTTAAAGTTGGTCAAAATTTTATTAGCAGTTACTAAGTATAAGTAAATACCAACCCAGTTAAATAGTAGAACAAAAGTAACAACTTCACCTGCGATGCAATGCATATGACAAATTGAGTTTAGTTCCATAAATTAATCATGTGAGTGTCCGAGCTGCTCATGACCGTGAGCACGGCTAGTATACCAGTTTTACACTCTGCAGAGGTTGCGCATCTTTACCCACAAGTCGTGTATCCCATGTCGCCAGGGTTTGCAAAGCCCTTAGACACTTCCGAGGTGAATGGCTAGGGATCCACTACGAGGCCTTTACAAAGTTCCACTAGCTTCCGAAAACCCGCTACAGTTTATAGGAAGATCCAGTGCAGGAATCCCTTGCAGGACCGCCATCGCAGCAAAATCCTCCCGAGGGCCTCCCTACACTGACCTCTCCCCTACTGCCCTTGCCCCTTTCGGGTAAGGTAGTCTTCCACTAGCTTTCCTAATTAATCAGCCAAGGGCGTCCCATTCCACCCTTGTGGTAGCACTGTTTTCCCGGGTGGTTCTCCATGTTCCAATTAACATAATGATCTTAACATGAACCATAAATAACAACTGATAACAAAAGTATAATCATGAATGGTGTATCTCCATACCCAAAACCACATATAGCACTAGCAAGTACTACCCAGAAAGTTCAGTGGTAAACAAGGTATAAAGATAGACAAACTAGGGTAACCTATTGGGTCCCATCAAAATTAACCTATGCAGATCATTATGATTAATTAGAACATGAGTAGGTGAACAGAAGTGATCAAGGGCACAACTTGCCTGGGCCTTGAGAATCCAGGTACCAGGATGATTCTTCAGTTCCTCGTGACCTCACTGCTAGTCGTAGCAATACAAACATACATGGTATAGGCAAAATTAACATTACACCAAACATATATGCAAAATACATATTAATAATCTACATATTAAAATAAGTTCACAGGAAAAAGAATTATTAATTTTGGAGTTGTAGAATTCAAGTTATGATTTTCCTAAGGTTTAAGGTGATTATAATATGATTAAATGATAAATAAATTTTCTGACAGAGTTCATGTCAAAACAGTGATTCTAAATGATAGAGAATATTATTACAAAATTTTAGGAATTGGAATGGTTCAATTTGGAGCAAAAATGAATTTTCTATGAATTTATAAAGTTCTAGCAATTATTTTTGTATTAAAAATTCAATTTCCTAATCATTTAATCAATTTATAACTGTGCTGGACTGGGCCTCAATTAAACAGAAGCACAGGGGCTATGGCGTAAAAGATCCGAGACTCAGTCAACAGGGAACGTGGACGGCGGGTTTATTTCCCGGAAACCCGAGGACTCTTTAACAAAATGACCATCGCGAAGAGGTACGGGTGAAATCTGACCGTTGGATTATAAGCCGAGCGCCCAGATTAAACCACAACCCCCGCGAACCGGTATGACACCTGCACCGACCGATCCAAGATCAACGCTCCTGATTTAATGAGATCCCGAACCACCGCGGTCATTGATCTACCATCCGACGGTCACGATCCAACGCGGCGAAGGGGTACGCTACTTCTAATCAGAGCCGTTCATCAAAAGATCAACGGCCCTGGCACGTCCTCCACCTCCCGATTGAGCAGACGGCGGCGCCGCCCACCAACCGCGGTGAAGAAGACTCCGGCGAGGCATCCGACCAAGAACAGGCGTCCCAGGCCCAATCCGCAAGGCGATAAACATAGCACGATCAACGGTGACCAAGGTGGAGCAGAGTATTACCACGGATGACGCTGAGAGTTCCTGGTCCACGGTGCGGGGCGGATTCGTGGCGGCGTTGAACCCACGGCGAGAAATCGCGGCACAGTTGGCCCCCAATCGAGCCTGGGATGTCCCCGTGCACCACCAGTGTATCACCCCGAAGCCCCAGGTCCACACACCGAGGGTGATTCGCCACCGTGGGCGGGGATCACCGGCGGCGGGCGGAGACGCGGGGAGAAAGCACGGTCCCGAGGAGAGAGATGTGAAGGAGGGGGTTCGCGGCTACGTACTTATACTCAGGGGGCGCTTCGCGGTTGTTGTCCGGGTACCGAGCTCACCGGCGAGCTCGCGGAGTCCGCGCGGTGAGATCCAGACCCGCGGTGCGAGCGGCGACGAAATCGCGTTCCGTTGAAAGAAGTCGGGGGGGGGAAGAAGATGACGACTGGGCCCCGCTGGTCAGCGAAGGACCCGGCAAGATGACTGCGCGCGCGGGCGTGGGAAGTGACTGACGAGCTGGCCCCGCGTGTAAGTGACCGGATCAGAAGCAAGCGCGGCGAAGACTGGAGCGTGGGCCCCACCTGTCGGCGCTGGGGCAAGGTTAATGGGCTCGCGCGGGTGTGATTTCGGGATTGGGCCGAATTGCAGGTAGCCGGCCCAGGTAAGGTTTTTATTCTTTTTCTTTTTATTTTCTATTTTCTTTTCTCCATTTTCAAATCCAATTTGAATTCAAGTTCAAATTCAAACTTTGTGTGGATCTTCCTTTATAAACTCATTTTTTGAAATTAAAAATGCTAAACCTGAAGGTATTTGGTTATACATTTTATGTATATTTTCATATCTCTTCTTTTTTTCTCCCTTTCCCATTTATTTTCTATTTTCTATTCCCAATTCAAATTTATACTTTTATTTTAGTTTTCAGATTTTTCAAATGTATCAATTTGAACCCAAAGGTGAATATAAACCATATTATTTTAATTTTACTAAGTTAAGTTTTATTCTTGTTATTTATTTCATGGGATGTATAAATAGTTTCTTTTAAAAGAAAAATTCTTTTCCCATCATTTTCTTATTTCCCAATTTCCAAAACATTATGATATTTTGTTCAAATTTCTTCTACCAATTCCCAATCCAAAATTTGGGTGTTACAACAAGTTTGGCAAGCGGTGGATGAAAGAGCTACCCTCGGTGGTCTGGAGTCTGAGGACGATGCCGAGCCGGGCCACGGGATTCTCACCGTTCTTTCTAGTCTATGGGGCCGAGGCCATCCTGCCCACGAACTTAGAATACGGTTCCCCGAGGACAAAGGCGTATGACGACCGAGGCAACTAGACTAGCCGAGAAGATTCCTTGGACCAGCTAGAAGAGGCTTGGGACGTGGCCTTACTACACTCGGCGTGGTACCAGTAGTCTCTGCGACGCTACCACGCCCGAAGGGTTCGGTCCCGAGACTTCCAAGTGGGAGACTTGGTACTTCGGCTGCGACAAGACGCCCGAGGACGCCACAAGCTTACTCCTCCCTGGGAGGGGCCGTTCATCATCGCCAAGATTTTGAAGCCCGGGACATACAAGCTGGCAAACGATCAAGGTGAGGTCTACAGCAACGCTTGGAACATCCAACAGCTACGTCGCTTCTACCCTTAAAATGTTTCGAGTCGTTTGTGTTCCTCGTTTTCTTTACATACATAAATAAAGTCTAACCGTCAAGGAAGGATCAGCCCTGCCTCGGCAAAGCCCGACCCTCCCTTGGGGGCTAGAAGGGGGGAACCCCCTCTGTGTCAAAATTTTCTTCGGAAAAGTTTTCTACCAAGAGAAGTTTTCTACCAAAACAACTCTCGTGCTTTCCGACTATATCGATAACGGAACCCTAAAAACGAGCGAGAAAGACCTTGAACGGCAAGGCCGACCGAGCTGAGGGACTCCTATGCCTCCGGGATATGGATACCTCACTCATCACCTTCCGCGAAAAGTAAATCACACTTGGATAAGCGGTTCTGCTATCGAACAAGTCCTAATGCTCGGGTAGAAAATGACTTTTGCACTTTCGACAATATCGATAGCAGGATCCTACAAACGAGTGAGAGAGCATGTAAACGGCAAGGCCGACCGAGCCGAGGGACTCCTACACCTCCGGGATATGGATACCTCACTCATCACCTTCCGCGAGAAGTAACTCACGCTCGGATAAGCGATCCTGCTACCGAACAAGTCCTAACACTCGGGTAGAAAACGACTTTCGTGCATTTTCGACTAAATCGATACCAGGATCCTAAAAATGAGCAAGAGAGCACGTAAACGGCAAGGCCGACCGAGCCGAGGGACTCCTACGCCTCCAGGATACGGATACCTCACTCATCACCTTCCGCGAAAAGTAACTCTCGCTCGGATAAAGCGATTCTGCTACCGACAAACAAGTCATAATGCTCGAAACGAGAGGAAAGAAAACGCAGCTTTATAATCCAAACGCTAAACATGTTTAGGCCTCAGCGGCCGCAAAAAAACATACGCATACTTTAGACGAACTGTTCCTGCAGGCTTAGACATCGGCAGGGGGAGGAGCAGCACCCTCGGCGTCGTTTCCACCCTCGGTGGAATCTGGCCCAGCCTCAGACGGCGACACGAGCAGACGCCTCGGTTAGCCACTCCATAGCCTCAGCCAGCTGTCCCCCGAGGATCTCAGCCCGGCTCATGGCTTTGGCAGCTTGGCTCCGGGATGGGTCCCGCTCGCGGATGATCTGGCTAAACTCCAGCTGCAGCTGTGTCGGCGTTTCGACCCCGGGGGTCCCTGGACCGACGAGTAAATTGTCGCCGCGTGTCCCATCCCAGATGGGTCGGCGCGAGGCGGAGCACGAAGGGGGGAGAAGAGAGGAGAAGGGGAAACCTGTGGCCTCCGTGTTGTCCTGCGCCCAGGTCGGGTGCGCTTGCAGTAAGGGGTTACAAGCGTCCGCGTGGGGGAGAGCGAGGGACTCTACACGCTGTCCCGTCCTCCCGCGTGGCCAACCTCCTCGTAAGAGAGCCCTGGTCCTTCGTTTTATAGGCGTAAGGAGAGGGCCCAGGTGTACAGTGGGGGTGTAGCAATGTGCTAACGTGTCTAGCAGAGAGGAGCTAGCGCCCTAAGTACATGCCTTCGTGGTAGCCGGAGAGGTCTTGACACCCTGTTCATGTAATGTCGTGGCCGTCGAAGGAGCGCTGGAGCCTTGAGGGAGGACAACTGTCGAGGCTGTCGAGTCCTCGCTGACGTCTCCTTGCTTCCGTAAGGGGCTGAGAGCCGCCGTCGTCACGGAGCATGCGGGGCGCCATCATTACTATTTGTTTACCTGGGCGAGCCTGATGGGACGCCAGCCTTGTTCCCCGTAGCCTGAGCTAGCTAGGGGTAGGGTAATGATGGCCCCTCTTGCGATGTGGTCGGTCTGAGTCCTAGGTCGGGCGAGGTGGATGCTCCTCCGAGGTCGAGGTTGAGTCTGTCTTCCGAGGTCGAGGTCGAGTCCGAGCCCCGAGTCGGGTGAGGCGGAGACTGTCGTCTGAGGCCAAGGCCAAGTCCGAGCCCTGGGGTCGGGCGAGGCGGAGTTCGTCGTCTTCCGGGGCCGAGCCCGAGTCCGAGCCCTGGGGTCGGGCGAGGCGGAGTTCGTCATCTTCCGGGGCCGAGCCCGAGTCCGAGCCCTGGGGTCGGGCGAGGCGGAGTTCGTCGTCTTCTGGGGCCGAGCCCGAGTCCGAGCCCTGGGGTCGAGCGAGGCGGAGTTCGTCGTCTTCCGGGGCTAAGCCCGAGTCCGAGCCCTGGGGTCGGGCGAGGCGGAGTTCGTCGTCTTCCGGGGCCGAGCTCGAGTCCGAGCCCTGGGGTCGGGCGAGGCAGAGTTTCCTATGGCGCTCGAGGCTGGACTTGGCTGCTGTCAGCCTCACTCTATCGAGTGGCACAGCAGTCGGAGCGACGCAGGCGGCGCTGTCTTCTTGTCAGGCCGGTCAGTGGAGCGGCGAAGTGACTGCGGTCACTTCGGCTCTGTCGACTAAAGGGCGCGTGTCAGGATAAGGTGTCAGGCCATTCTTGCATTAAATGCTCCTGCGATACGGTCGGTCGGTGTGGCGATCTGGCCAAGGTTGCTTCTTGGCGAAGACTGGGCCTCGGGCGAGCCGAAGGTGTGTCCGTCGCTTGAGGGGGTCCTCGGGCGAGACATGAATCCTCCAGGGTCGGCTGCCCTTGCCCGAGGCTGGGCTCGGGCGAGGCGAGATCGTGTCCCTTGAGTGGACCGAGCCTTGACTTAATCGCACCCATCAGGCCTTTGCAGCTTTGTGCTGATGGGGGTTACCAGCTGAGATTAGGAGTCTTGAGGGTACCCCTAATTATGGTCCCCGACAGTAGCCCCCGAGCCTCGAAGGGAGTGTTGATACTCGCTTGGAGGCTTTTGTTGCACTTTTTTGCAAGGGGACCGGCCTTCCTCGGTTGCGTTTTGTTCCGGTGGGTGCGCGCGAGCGCACCCGCCGGGTGTAGCCCCCAAGGCCTCGGAGGAGTAGTTTGACTCCTTCGAGGTCTTAGTACGTTTTGTAATGCTTCGGCCGGTCTGGTTGTTCCCTCATGTGAACTGGCCATAGCCCGGGTGCACAGTCGAGTCCCAAGTTCTCGGGATGGTATGTTGACGCTGTCAACGGATAGGCCGGAGCCGGGTTTGCGAGAGCAGCCCCCGAGCCTCCGCACAGAGCAAGAGGACGGTCAGGGACAGACTCGGCTTTTTACATATGCCCCTGCGTCGCCTTTCCGCAAGGAGGAGGGGGAAAGCGTCATGTTGCCCTCAGAGGGCGCCGAACATGGTGTCTCCAGTGAGTTGCTAACGGGTAATCCGAGTGGACGCCCGTGCCCCATTTGTTAGGGGTCAGCTAGTGGCCCGGAGGCGCGCTCCAAAAGTACCTGCGGGTGATTTGCCGGACCCGGTCCCCTTTTGACGGGGTCCGAGGGCTCGATGCCTCCCTCTGGTGGGATTCCGTTACAAAATCGTTCCCGTTGGTCTCAGAAATGTCCTAGGGTACCTCGGGAGCACAGCCCGAGCCTCGGTTATGTATCGAACGTACCCAGGGTCATCCCTCGCTCTGCGTCTGAGGCGGCTGTCGAACCCTTCAGGGGCCAGCCTACGAACCCCTGATCAGTAGTGGGCGCGGAGCCTGAGTGGCCTGAGGCGGCCATTGAACCCTTCCGAGGGGTCGGCCTTCGAACCTCTGACTAGTAGTGGGCGCGGAGCCCGAGTGCTCTGAGGCGGCTGTTGAACCCTTCCGAGGGGCCAGCCTTCGAACCTCTGATCAGTAGGGGGGCTCAGGGCCCGCTTCCTTCACGAAGAAGGGTCCCTTTTGGAGTATCCCCTTTCCCGATCCCTGAGGCAAGAGAAAGAAAGAGGAAGTGGAAAAGGATACGAAATCGAATGACGTGGCGCACCTTTTTTTTGACGCGGTCATTATGGCGGAGGTGAAGCGTCGCCTGCTTCGCCTGCCAAAGGTGTCGCCTGTCCTACCGCAGAGTTAATGCGACAGGACGAGTGGTTCACAGGGCGGCCGTTGTGTGTGCGCGAGCCGTTCGAGGAACGGAACGCGGACACGTCGTCTTCACGCCGTGGGAGAAGGTCCTCTCGCTATCCCAGGAGGGGACGTGAGCTTGCTGACGACTTGACTGCCGCTTCCGCCCGACTACCACCGCCATTACTGCCGACCCATTTCTGGCCGTATCGACCGTCGCGCCCTCTCCCGCGGCTGACTGACCCGTGACTGATGTGCTCGGTTGGCACTATCGGGTCATGCGCAGGGTCGCCTCAAGTCGTGGCACTGGTTCCACAGTCGAGAAGGCGCGGTACTGGCGCGAGTGGCGGTGCAGTTTCTTGCACGTAGTAACCGGCGCGCCGGTTACATGACGTGTGGGCCTGGGCCTCCATGCTGGACGCGTCGAAGTCGAAAGGGTGCGCCCCCTGGGTGCGGTTGCATGCCGCCTGCATGGCGGTCCGCCCTTTCACCCGCTGGCCTGGGTGAAAGTGGAGGAATGTTCGTAACCGCTGGGCAGTTGCGCGCACCGTGCGCGGCGGTTTGGCTTTGTCTGCCCTGGGCCAGCTTGCATGACGCGTGGGGCCCAGCCCCCGTGTCGTAGGTGGAGGACCTTGGAGTGTGTTGGAGAAGACTCAGCCCGCGACGACTGAGGATGCAAGTGGGGAGAGTTGCCTTTAAAAGGAGGGTGACCCCCTTGAAAGGCAACCATGTCCTCGCGCTCCCCTCATGCATCGCGTCTTTCCACCTTTCGAGCCCCCAGATGGGGGGCGCCCGCGGTTCTTCCGCCTTGTCATCGTTGGGGGAACACAACTGCGGGGGTGGAACCGGAGTTCCGTTTGTAATGGCACCTTGAGTGCCGGTGTTTGTTCATTGTGGCTGTCGGGGCCTGAACATGTATGTATCTTTTGGCATGAAGCCATGTTTTTCCATCATTCCGAGCACTAGGACTCGCCTGTCGGCTAACTGAACCGCTTCACCAAGTGTGAGTTGCCTCGTGCGAAGGTGATGAGTGAGGTATCCGTATCCCGGAGGCGTAGGAGTCCCTCGGCTCAGTCGGCCTTGCCGCCCGAGGCTTCTCTTGCTTAGTTAAAGGAACCCTCGGCCGCTCTTCGATGAGCCGGAGCCTGAGGCAGCGGTATCAGCGTGGACAGAGGCAGAGTTGGCTCGAAAAGAAGACTTCGTCGGCCGGAGCCTGACCGGGCCGTCCACTGGCGGGACCGGCGCCGGAGTCGAGTTGCCGAGGCCATGGGCCGGGCTGATGTCCTCGGGGGACAGCTGGCTGAGGCTTCGGGGCGACCGGCCGAGCCGTCTACTCGAGCCGGACTCCTGGAGGAGACCCTGGCGGCGATGGTCCGAGCATGGTGCTGACGTCGTCCTTCGGAGCGGAGATCCTCCGACTGTGTCGCCGTTCGAGGCTCGGTCGGACTTCGCCGAAGGTGGTGTTGACGCCGAGGGTGCTGCTGCTCCCCCTCCATCGAGGTCCGAACCTGCAGGATCGGTTTACCTTGTAGTGTGCGTATGTTTTCTGCGATCGCTGAGGCCCAAACATACTGTCGTTGTGTGGTAAAGCTGCGTTTCTTTTTCCCTTTGTTTCGAGTATCAAGACTTATTTGTCGGTAACAGAATTGTTGGTCCGAGCGAGAGTTACTTTTCTCGGAAGGTGATGAGTGAGGTATCCGTATCCCGGAGGCATAGGAGTCCCTCGGCTCGATCGGCCTTGCCGCTTACGTGTACTCTTACTCGTCCGTAGGATTCTGCTAACGATGTAGTCGAGAAGGCCCGAAAAATCGTTTTGGCAGAAAGGTCTCCGAGCATTCAGACTTGTTCGGTCAGCGGAATCGCTTATCCGAGCGTGAGTTACTTATCGCAGAAGGTGATGAGTGAGGTATCCGTATCCCGAAGGCGTAGGAGTCCCTCGGCTCAGTCGGCCTTGGCTGCTTACGTGTACTCCGTCGTTTTCAGGATCCCACTTTTGAAGTAGTCAAAAAGCACGAAAGATGTTCTGGCAGAAAGACTTTTTCCGAGGAAAATTTTGATGCAGAAGGGGTTCCCCCCTTCTAGCCCCCGAGGGAGGGTCGGGCTTTGCCGAGGCAAGGCTGACCCTTCCTTGATGGTTAGACTTTGTACGTGAACGAGGTGCACGAACAACTTGAAAACATCTTAAGGGTAGAAGCGACGTAGCTGTCGGATGTTCCAAGCGTTGCTGTAGACCTCGCCTTGGCTGTTGGCCAGCTTGTATGTCTCGGGCTTTAGAACCTTGGCGATGACGAACGGCCCTTCCCAGGGAGGCGTGAGCTTGTGCCGCCCTCGGGCGTCTTGTCGCAGCTGAAGCACCAAGTCGCCCACTTGGAGGTCTCGAGACCGAACCCCTCGGGCGTGGTAGCGTCGCAGGGACTGCTGGTACCGCGCCGAGTGTAGTAAGGCCATGTCCCGAGCCTCTTCGAGCTGGTCCAGTGAGTCTTCTCGGTCGGTCTGGTTTCTTCGGTCGTCGTACGCTCTCGTCCTCGGGGAACCATATTCTAAGTCTGTGGGCAAGATGGCCTCGGCCCCATAGACTAGAAAGAACAGTGTGAAGCCCGTGGCTCGGCACAGCGTTGTCCTCAGACTCCAGACCACCGAGGGGAGTTCCTTCATCCATTGCCTGCCGAACTTGTGGAGGTCGTTGTAGATCCTTGGCTTGAGTCCTTGCAGAATCATGTCGTTGGCACGCTCTACTTGCCCATTCGTCATGGGGTGAGCCACGGCGGCCCAGTCCACCCGGATGTGGTGATCCTCGCAGAAGTCCAAGAACTTTCTGCCGGTGAACTGGGTGCCATTGTCGGTGATGATGGAGTTCGGGACCCCAAAGCGATGGATGATGTTGGTGAAGAATGCCACCGCCTGTTCGGACCTGATGCTATTCAGGGGTCGGATCTCGATCCACTTGGAGAATTTGTCGATGGCGACCAGCAGGTGCGTGTAGCCCCCGGGTGCCTTCTGCAAGGGACCGACGAGGTCCAGTCCCCACACAGCAAACGGCCAGGTGATGGGTATTCTCTGTAGAGCCTGAGCGGGCAGGTGGGTCTGCCTTGCGTAGAATTGACACCCTTGTCAGGCGCGGACAATTCTAGTGGCGTCGGCCACCGCGGTCGGCCAGTAGAAACCTTGTCGGATGGCGTTTCCAACAAGGGCTCGTGGCGCTGCGTGATGACCGCAAGCCCCCGAGTGTATTTCTTGTAAGAGCTCCTGGCCTTCGGCGATGGATATGTATCGCTGGAGGATGCCGGAGGGGCTGTGGTGGTAGAGCTCCTTCCCGTCACCTAGTAAGACGAACGACTTGGCGCGCCGCGCCAGTCGCCGAGCCTCGGCTCGGTCGAGGGGCAGCTCCCCTTGGTGGAGATATTGCAGGTACGGGGTCTGCCAGTCTCGATTAGGCTGGACCCCATTCCGCTCTTCCTCGACGCGCAGTGCCTCTCCCTCGGGGGCCGAGGGTGCCTCGGGCCGAGCCGAGGGCGCCTCGGGCTGTGCCGAGGGTGCCTCGGGCTGAGCCGAGGGTGCCTCGGGCTGGGCCGAGGCCTTCTCGTGCTTGGGTGTGTCGTCGGTCTTGACTGAGGGTTGATGTAGGTCTCGGGAGAAGACGTCCGGGGGAACCGTTTTCCGCCCCGAGGCTATCTTAGCCAGCTCGTCCGCAGTCTCGTTGTATCATCGGGTGATGTGGTTGAGCTCGAGCCCGTAGAACTTGTCCTCCAGGCGCCGAACCTCATCGCAGTAGGCTTCCATCTTCGGGTCGCGGCAGTGGGAGTTCTTCATAACTTGGTCGATGACGAGCTGCGAGTCGCCGCGAGCGTCGAGGCGTCAGACCCCTAGCTCAATGGCGATGTGCAACCCGTTGACCAGAGCTTCGTACTCAGCCACGTTGTTGGACGCTGGGAAATGGAGGCGCAGCACGTAGCGTAGGTGCTTCCCGAGGGGCGAGATGAAGAGCAGGCCCGCGCCTGCCCCTGTTTTCATCAGCGACCCATCGAAAAACATGGTCCAGAGTTCCGGCTGGATCGGAGCCGCCGGGAGCTGGGTGTCGACCCATTCAGCCACAAAGTCCGCCAAGACTTAGGACTTGATGGCCTTCCGAGGGGCGAACGAGATCGTCTCGCCCATGATTTCCACCGCCCACTTTGCAATCCTACCCGAGGCCTCTTGGCACTGGATGATCTCCCCCAGGGGGGAGGATGACACCACAGTCACCGGATGAGACTCAAAGTAGTGTCGCAACTTCCGCCGCGTCAGGATCACCGCGTACAGCAGCTTCTGAATTTGCGGGTAGCGGATCTTGGTCTCGGACAGTACCTCACTAATGAAGTAAACCGGCCTCTGGATGAGCAATGCATGCCCTTCTTCTTGTCTCTCAACCACGATCGCGGCGCTGACCACCTAAGTGGTAGCGGTGACGTAGATCAAGAGGGCTTCTCCGGCGGCGGGGGGCACCAAGATGGGCACGTTCGTAAGGAGCGCCTTCAGGTTCCTGAGGGCTTCCTCGGCCTCGGAGGTCCAAGTGAAGCACTCGGTCTTTCTTAAGAGGCGGTACAGAGGTAGGCCTCTTTCGCCGAGGCGCGAGATGAAACGGCTCAGAGCCGCAAGGTATCCCATGACCCTCTGTATGCCTTTCAAGTCCTTGATGGGCCCCATGTTGGTGATGGCCGCGATTTTCTCCGGGTTGGCCTCGATGCCCCGCTTGGAGACGATGAACCCAAAGAGCATGCCTCAGGGGACTCCGAAGACACACTTCTCAGGATTGAGTTTTACGCCTTTCGCCTTGAGACACCGGAATGTTGTTTCAAGGTCGGAAAGGAGGTCGAAGGCTTTCCTCGTCTTGACTACGATGTCATCGACATAAGCCTCGACCGTTCGACCAATGTGTTCGCCGAACACGTGGTTCATGCACCTTTGGTACGTCGCACCCGCATTCCTCAAACCAAATGGCATAGTAACATAGCAGTACATGCCAAAAGGTGTGATGAAAGAAGTCGCGAGCTGGTCGGACTCTTTCATCCTGATTTGGTGATACCCTGAGTAGGCATCGAGGAAAGACAGGGTTTCGCATCCAGCAGTGGAATCCACGATTTGATCGATGCGAGGCAGAGGATAGGGAACTTTTGGACATGCTTTGTTTAGACCAGTGTAGTCTACACACATCCGCCATTTCCCTCCTTTCTCACAAGCACGGGGTTGGCAAGCCATTCGGGATGGAATACCTCTTTGATGAACCCTGCGGCCATCAGCTTGTGGATCTCCTCGCCTATGGCTCTGCGCTTTTCTTCGTCGAATCGGCGCAGAGGTTGCTTCACGGGTCAAGCTCCAGCTCGAATATCCAGCGAGTGCTCGACGACATCCCTCGGTATGCCAGGCATGTTCGAGGGACTCCACGCGAAAACTTCGGCGTTTGCGCGGAGAAAGGCGATGAGCACTGCTTCCTATTTGGGGTCGAGCTTGGAGCCAATCCGGATCTGCTTGGAGGCGTCGTTGCTGGGGTCGAGAGGGACGGACTTAACCGTCTTCGCTGGCTCGAAGTTGCCGGCATGGCGCTTCACGTCTGGCGCCTCCTTGGAGAGGCTCTCCAGGTCGGCGATGAGGGCCTCGGATTCGGTGAGGGCCTCGGCGTACTCCACGCACTCCGCGTCGCATTCGTACGCGTGTCGGTACGTGGGGCCGACGGTGATGACCCCGTTGGGGCCCAGCATCTTGAGCTTGAGGTAGGTGTAGTTGGGGACGGCTATAAACTTGGTGTAGCATGGCCTCCCCAGCACTGCGTGGTAGGTTCCTTAGAACCCGACCACCTTGAACGTGAGGGTTTCCCTTCTGAAGTTGGAGGGAGTCCTGAAGCAGATGGGCAGATCGAGTTGTCCGAGGGGTTGGACGCGTTTCCCGGGGACGATCCCGTGAAAAGGCGTCGCACCGGCCCAGATCGAGGATAGATCGATCTGCAGGAGCTCGAGGGTCTCGGCGCAGATGATGTTGAGGCTGCTGCCTCCGTCCATGAGGACCTTGGTGAGCCTGACGTTGCCGATGACGGGGTCGACAACGAGCGGATATTTCCCCAGGCTCGGCACGCGGTTGGGGTGATCGCCCTGGTCGAAGGTGATGGGCTTGTCGGACCAGTCTAGGTAGACTGGCGCCGCCACCTTTACCAAGCAGACCTCCCGACGCTCTTGCTTGCGGTGCCGAGGCGAGGCGTTCGCCACTTGCCCACCGTAGATCATGAAGCAGTCGCGGACCTCGAGGAACTCCTCTGCCTTGTGATCCTCCTTCTTGTCGTCGTGGTGGGCCCTGCCACCCTCCGCAGGTGGCCTGGCCCTGTGAAAGTGGCGCCGAAGCATGGCGCACTCCTCAAGGGTGTGCTTGACGGGTCCCTGATGATAGGGGCATGGCTCCTTGAGCATCTTGTCAAAGAGATTGGCGCCTCCGGGAGGTTTCCGAGGGTTCTTGTACTCAGCGGCGGCGACAAGGTCCGCGTCGGCGGCGTCGCGTTTCGCTTGTGACTTCTTCTTGCCTTTCTTCTTGGTGCCGTGCTGAGTGGACGCCTCGAGAACATCTTCCGGCTGGCGGCCCTGGGGCTGCTTGTCCTTCCGGAAGATGGCCTCAACCGCCTCCTGGCCAGAGGCGAAATTGGTGGCGATGTCCATCAGCTCGCTCGCCCTGGTGGGGGTCTTGCGACCTAGCTTGCTCACCAGGTCGCGACAGGTGGTGCCGGCGAGGAACGCGCTGATGACATCTGAATCGGTGACGTTGGGTAGCTCGGTGCGCTGCTTTGAGAATCGCCGGATGTAGTCCCGGAGAGACTCTCCCGGCTGCTGGCGGCAGCTTCGAAGATCCCAGGAGTTCCCAGGGCGCACGTACGTGCCCTGGAAGTTACCGGCGAAGGCTTGGACCAGGTCGTCCCAGTTGGAGATCTGCCCCGGAGGCAGATGCTCCAGCCAGGCTTGAGCGGAGTCAGAGAGGAATAGGGGGAGGTTGCGGATGACGAGGTTGTCATTGTCCGTTCCACCCAGTTGGCAGGCCAGCCGGTAGTCCGCGAGCCACAGTTCCGGCCTTGTCTCTCCCGAGTACTTTGTGATGGTAGTCGGGGTTCGGAACCGGGTCGGGAACGGCGCCCGTTGTATGGCTCGGCTGAAAGCCTGCGGACCGGGTGGTTCGGGCGAGGGACTCCGATCCTCCCCGCTGTCGTAGCGTCCCCCACGCCTGGGGTGGTAGCCTCGGCGCACCCTCTCGTCGAGGTGGGCTCGATGGTTGCGGTGGTGGTGCTCGTTGCCGAGGCGACCCGGGGCCGCAGGCGCTATGTTGCGCGTGCGCCCGGTGTGGACCGAGGCTTCCCGCATGAATCGGGAAGTTGCGGCGTGATGCTCTGAGGGGTATCCCTGCCTTCGGGAGGCAGAGCTTTCGGGCCGTCGGACCGCGGCGTCCTCCAGGAGATTCTTGAGCTCTCCCCGGATACGCCGCCCTTCGGTGGTTGATGGTTCCAACATTGCGCAGAGAAGTATCGCTGCTGCAGCCAGGTTCTGGCCGACCCCACTGGAAGCCGGTGGTGGCCTTGCCCTGACGTCGTCGGTGATGCAGAGCTAGATGCCCTAGGGTAGATGACGCGTTTCTCCGGCCGGAGCTTGGTCTGCCCATTCCTGCCCGATGTTCCGGCGGAGCGGCTCAAGTGTTCCTGCTCCCTCGTCGAGCCTGGCCTGCATCTCGCGGATTTGCTCGAGCTGTGCGTCCTGACCCCCCGCAGGGACTGGGACCATAGCTAGCTCCCGAAGGATGTCAACGCGAGGCGCAGGCCTAGGGGGATCACCGTTTTCCGGTATACCAAGATGGTTGCCTTCGTCGGGACCCCCTAGATCGATGTGGAAACATTCACGACTTGGGCCGCAATCTTCGTCGCCGAAGCTGTGGCTCCCGTCGGAACAATCGAAAAGGCAGTAGTCACATGCGGTCATGAAGTCCCGCATGGCGCTGGTGAAAGTCGCCTAGAGGGGGGTGAATAGGGCGAAACTGAAATTTACAAAATTAATCACAACTACAAGCCGGGTTAGCGTTAGAAATAATAATGAGTCTGAGAGAGAGGGCGCAAAACAAATCGCAAGCGAATGAAGAGTGTGACACACGGATTTGTTTTACCGAGGTTCGGTTCTCGCAAACCTACTCCCCGTTGAGGAGGCCACAAAGGCCGAGTCTCTTTCAACCCTTACCCTCTCTCAAACGGTCCCTCGGACCGAGTGAGCTTCCTCTTCTCAAATCAAACCGGGAACAAAACTTCCCCGCAAGGACCACCACACAATTGGTGTCTCTTGCCTTGGTTACAATAGAGTTTTGAGCACAAGAACAAATGAGAAAGAAAGGAAGCTATCCAAGCGCAAGAGCTCAAAAGAACACGACAAATCTCTCTCGCTAGTCACTAAAACCTTGTGTGGAATTGGAGAGGATTTGATCACTTGGGTGTGTCTAGAATTGAATGCCTAGCTCTTGTAAGTGGTTGAGAAGTGGAAAACTTGGATGCCATTGAATGTGGGGTGGTTGGGGTATTTATAGCCCCAACCACCAAACTAGCCGTTGGGGTGGAGGCTGTCTGTCGCATGGTGCACCGGACAGTCCGGTGCACACCGGACATGTCCGGTGCGCCAGCCACGTCACCCGAACGTTAGGGTTCCGACCGTTGGAGCTCTGACTACTGGGCTCGCCTGGATGTCCGGTGGCGCACCGGACATGTACTGTAGTGTCCGGTGCGCCATGACGCGCGTGGCTGACTTCTGCGCGCTCTGGCGCGCATTTAATGCGCTGCAGGTGACCGTTGGCGCCGGAATAGCCGTTGCTCCGCTGTCACACCGGACAGTCCGGTGTACACCGGACATGTCCGGTGAATTATAGCGGACTAGCCGTTGTGGATTCCCGAAGCTGGCGAGTTCAGAGTCGCGTCCCCTTGGAGCACCGGACACTGTCCGGTGTACACCGCACAGTCCGGTGAATTATAGCGCACCGACTCTGTGTTTTCCCGAAGGTGAGGAGTTCAGCGAGTGGAGAACCCTGGTGCACCGGACATGTCTGGTGGTGCACCGGACAGTCCGGTGCACCAGACCAGGGTGCCTTCGGTTGTCCCTTTGCTCTTTTTGTTGAACCCTTTTCTTGGTCTTTTTATTGGCCTTTTGTGAACCTTTGGCACCTGTATAACTTATAGACTAGAGCAAACTAGTTAGTGCAATTATTTGTGTTAGGCAATTCAACCACCAAAATCATTTAGGAAAAGCTTTGACCCTATTTCTCTTTCAATCTCCCCCTTTTTGGTGATTGATGCCAACACAAACCAAAGCAAATATATAAGTGCAGAATTGAACTAGTTTGCATAAGGTAAGTGCAAAGGTTACTTGGAATTAAACCAATTTATACTTTCATAAGATATGCATGGATTGCTTTCTTTCTTTTAACATTTTGGACCACGCTTGCACCACTTGTTTTGTTTTTGCAAAATCTTTTGGAAATTCGTTTCAAAGTCTTTTTGCAAATAGTCAAAGGTAAATGAATAAGATTTCGAGAAGCATTTTCAAGATTTGAAATTTTCTCCCCCTGTTTCAAATGCTTTTCCTTTGACTAAACAAAACTCCCCCTCAATGAAATTCTCCTCTTAGTGTTCAAGAGGGTTTTAGATATTAATTTTGAAAGATGCTAATTTACCAAAAGAACACAAAGAGATACTAATTTGAAATTTACCAATTGAAAATCATTAATTTTAAAATTAGGGTGGTGGTGCGGTCCTTTTGCTTTGGGCCAATACTTTCTCCCCCTTTGGCATGAATCACCAAAAACGGATACTTAGAATGAAATATAGGCCCTTTACTAACTACTTTCTCCCCTTTGGCAAATAAAACATATGAGTGAAGATTATACCAAAGACGGAGAGTGATGCGGAGCGAGGGCGAAGGATGAGTAATAGAGTGGAGTGGAAGCCTTTGTCTTCGCCGAAGACTCCAATTCCCTTTCAATACACCTATGACTTGGTTTGAAATTCACTTGAAAACACATTAGTCATAGCATATATAAAAGAGACATGATCAAAGGTATATTTATGAGCTATGTGTGCAAATTAGCAAAAGAAATTCCTAGAATCAAGAATATTGAGCTCATGCCTAAGTTTGGTAAAAGTTTGTTCATCTAGTGGCTTGGTAAAGATATCGGCTAATTGATCTTTAGTATTAATGTATGCAATCTCGATATCCCCCTTTTGTTGGTGATCCCTAAGAAAATGATACGAATGGCTATGTGTTTAGTGCGGCTATGCTCAACGGGATTATCCTCCATGCGGATTGCACTCTCATTATCACATAGAAGAGGAACTTTGGTTAATTTGTAACCATAGTCCCGCAGGGTTTGCCTCATCCAAAGCAATTGCGCGCAACAATGGCCTGCGGCAATGTACTCGGCTTCGGCGGTAGAAAGAGCGACCGAATTTTGCTTCTTTGAAGCCCAAGACACCAAGGACCTTCCCAAGAACTGACAAGTCCCCGATGTGCTCTTTCTATTAATCTTACACCCCGCCCAATCGGCATCCGAATAACCAATTAAATCAAATGTGGATCCCCGAGGGTACCAAAGCCCAAACTTAGGAGTATAAGCCAAATATCTCAAGATTCGTTTTACGGCCGTAAGGTGTGATTCCTTAGGGTCGGCTTGGAATCTTGCACACATGCATACGGAAAGCATAATGTCCGGTCGAGATGCACATAAATAGAGTAATGAACCTATCATCGACCGGTATACCTTTTGATCGGCGGATTTACCTTCCGTGTCGAGGTCGAGATGCCCATTGGTTCCCATGGGTGTCTTGATGGGCTTGGCATCCTTCATTCCAAACTTGGTTAGAATGTCTTGAGTATACTTCGTTTGGCTAATGAAGGTGCCCTCTTGGAGTTGCTTCACTTGAAATCCTAAGAAATACTTCAACTCCCCCATCATAGACATCTCGAATTTTTGTGTCATGATCCTACTAAATTCTTCACATGTAGATTCGTTAGTAGACCCAAATATGATATCATCAACATAAATTTGGCATACAAACAAATCATTGTCAAGAGTTTTAGTAAATAAAGTAGGATCGGCCTTTCCGACTTTGAAGCCATTAGCAATAAGGAAATCTCTTAGGCATTCATACCATGCTCTTAGGGCTTGCTTGAGCCCATAAAGCGCCTTAGAGAGCCTATAGACATGGTTAGGATACTCACTGTCTTCAAAGCCAGGAGGTTGCTCAACGTAGACCTCTTCTTTGATTGGTCCATTGAGGAAGGCACTCTTCACGTCCATTTGGTAAAGCTTGAAGCCATGGTAAGTAGCATAGGCTAATAATATACGAATAGACTCAAGCCTAGCTACGGGTGCATAGGTTTCACCAAAATCCAAACCTTCGACTTGGGAGTATCCCTTGGCCACAAGTCGGGCTTTGTTCCTTGTCACCACACCATGCTCGTCTTGCTTGTTGCGGAAGACCCATTTGGTTCCTACAACATTTTGGTTAGGACGTGGAACTAAATGCCATACCTCGTTCCTAGTGAAATTGTTGAGCTCCTCTTGCATCGCCATCACCCAATCCGAATCTTGGAGTGCTTCCTCTACCCTGTGTGGCTCAATAGAGGAAACAAAAGAGTAATGCTCACAAAAATGTGCAACACGAGATGTAGTGGTTACCCCCTTATGAATGTCGCCGAGGATGGTGTCGACGGGGTGATCTCGTTGGATTGCTTGGTGGACTCTTGGGTGTGGCGGCCTTGGTTCTTCATCCTCCTTATCTTGATTATTTGCATCACCCCCTTGATCATTGCCGTCATCTTGAGGTGGCTCATCTCTTTGATCTTCTCCTTCATCAACTTGAGCCTCGTCCTCATTTTGAGTTGGTGGAGATGCTTGCGTGGAGGAAGACGGTTGATCTTGTGCATGTGGAGGCTCTTCGGATTCCTTAGGACACACATCCCCAATGGACATGTTCCTTAACGCGATGCACGGAGCCTCTTCTTCACCTATCTCATCAAGATCAACTTGCTCTACTTGAGAGCCGTTAGTCTCATCAAACACAACGTCACAAGAAACTTCAACAAGTCCTGAGGACTTGTTAAAGACTCTATATGCCCTTGTGTTTGAATCATATCCTAGTAAAAAGCCTTCTACGGTCTTAGGAGCAAATTTGGATTTTCTACCTCTTTTGACAAGAATAAAGCATTTGCTACCAAAGACTCTAAAATATGAAATGTTGGGCTTTTTACCGGTTAGGAGTTCGTATGATGTCTTCTTGAGGATTCGGTGTAGATATAACCGGTTGATGGCGTAGCAAGCGGTGTTAACCGCCTCGGCCCAAAACCGATCCGGCGTCTTGTACTCATCAAGCATGGTTCTTGCCATGTCCAATAGAGTTCGATTCTTCCTCTCCACTACACCATTTTGTTGTGGGGTGTAGGGAGAAGAGAATTCATGCTTGATGCCCTCCTCCTCAAGGAAGCCTTCAATTTGTGAGTTCTTGAACTCCGTACCGTTGTCGCTTCTAATTTTCTTGATCCTTAAGCCGAACTCATTTTGAGCCCGTCTCAAGAATCCCTTTAAGGTCTCTTGGGTATGGGATTTTTCCTGCAAAAAGAATACCCAAGTGAAGCGAGAATAATCATCCACAATAACTAGACAGTACTTACTCCCGCCGATGCTTATGTAAGCAATCGGGCCGAATAAATCCATGTGTAGGAGCTCCAGTGGCCTGTCAGTTGTCATGATGTTCTTGTGTGGATGATGTGTGCCAACTTGCTTCCCGGCTTGGCATGCGCTACAAATCCTGTCTTTCTCAAAATGAACATTTGTTAATCCTAAAATGTGTTCTCCCTTTAGAAGCTTATGAAGATTCTTCATCCCAACATGGGCTAGTCGGCGGTGCCAGAGCCAACCCATGTTAGTCTTAGCAATTAAGCAAGTGTCGAGTTCAGCTCTATCAAAATCTACCAAGTATAGCTGACCCCCTAACACTCCCTTAAATGCTATTGAATCATCACTTCTTCTAAAGACAGTGACACCTACATCAGTAAAGAGACAGTTGTAGCCCATTTGACATAATTGAGATGCGGAAAGCAAATTGTAATCTAATGAATCAACAAGAAAAACATTGGAAATGGAATGGTCAGGAGATATAGCTATTTTACCCAAACCTTTGACCAAACCTTGGTTTCCATCCCCGAACGTGATAGCTCGTTGGGGATCTTGGTTTTTCTCGTAGGAGGAGAACATCTTCTTCTCCCCCGTCATGTGGTTTGTGCACCCGCTATCGATGATCCAACTTGAGCCCCTGGATGCATAACCCTACAAAACAAGTTTAGCTCTTGACTTTAGGTACCCAAACGGTTTTGGGTCCATTGGCATTAGAAACAAGAACTTTGGGTACCCAAACACAAGTCTTGGAGCCCTTGTGTTTGCCCCCAACAAACTTGGCAACTACCTTGCCGGATTTGTTAGTAAGCACATATGATGCATCAAAAGTTTTGAATGAAATGTTATGATCATTTGATGCATTAGGAGTTTTCTTCTTAGGCAACTTAGCATGGGTTGGTTGCCTAGAACTAGATGTCTCACCCTTATACATAAAAGCATGGTTAGGGCCAGAGTGAGACTTCCTAGAATGAATTCTCCTAATTTTGCTCTTAGGATAGCCGGCAGGGTACAAAATATAACCCTCGTTATCCTGAGGCATGGGAGCCTTGCCCTTAACGAAGTTAGACAATTTTTAGGAGGGGCATTAAGTTTGACATTGTCTCCCCTTTGGAAGCCAATGCCATCCTTGATGCCATGGCGTCTCCCATTATAGAGCATACTTCTAGCAAATTTAAATTTTTCATTTTCTAAGTTATGCTCGGCAATTTTAGCATCTAATAATGCTATATGATCATTTTGTTGTTTAATTAAAGCCATGTGATCATGAATAGCATCAACATCAATATCTCTACATCTAGTACAAATAGTGACATGCTCAATGGTAGATGTAGAGGGTTTGCAAGAATTAAGTTCAACAATCTTAGCACGTAAAATATCATTTTTATCTCTAAGATCGGAAATTGTAACATTGCAAACATCAAAATCTTTAGCCTTAGCAATCAATTTCTCATTCTCATTTCTAAGGCTAGCAAGAGAAACATTCAACTCATCAATCCTAGCAAGTAAATCAACATTATCATCTCTAGGATTGGAAGTTGAAACATTACAAACATGTGAATCAACCTGTCGGGGACCATAATTAGGGGTACCCTCAAGACGCCTAATTCTCAGCTGGTAACCCCCATCAGCATAAAGCTGCAAAGGCCTAATGGGTTTGATTAAGTCAGGGATCAGTCCATACGAGTGACTTGACCACGCCACGCCCGAGCCTAGCCTCGGGCGAGGGCAGCCGACCCTAAGATGACTCCGTCTCGCCTGAGGCCTCCTCTTTCACAGCAGACGCATCTCCGGCTCGCCCTAGGCCCCGCCTTCGATAAGAAGAAACCCTGACTAAATCACCGCGCCAACCAACCGAGTCACCGGGGCGTTTAACGCAAAAGGTAAGGCCAACGGGCGACCAGACTTCGCCAGAGGTGCCATAGGAGACTCCGCCCGACCCAGGGCTCGGACTCGGGCTAAGGCCCCGGAAGACGGCGAACTCCGCTCCGCCCGACCCCAGGGCTCGGACTCGGGCTAAGGCCCCGGAAGACGGCGAACTCCGCTCCGCCCGACCCCAGGGCTCGGACTCGGGCTAAGGCCCCGGAAGACGGCGAACTCCGCTCCGCCCGACCCCAGGGCTCGGATTCGGGCTAAGGCCCCGGAAGACGGCGAACTCCGCTCCGCCCGACCCCAGGGCTCGGACTCGGGCTAAGGCCCCGGAAGACGGCGAACTCCGCCTCGCCCGACCCAGGGCTCGGACCCCGCCTCGGCCTCTGCCGAACGATCTCCGCCTCGCCCGACCAGGGCTCGGACTCTGCCTCTGTCTTGCAGGACGGACTCGACCTCAGCTTCGGAGGAGCTTCCACGACGCCCGACCTAGGACACGAGACCGCCACGTCAACAGGGAGCGTCATCATCACCCTGCCCTGAGCCGACTTGGGTCGCAGAGAACAAGACCGGCGTCCCATCTGGCCAGCCACACCAGATAGGCAAATGATGGCGCCCCGCTAGACCATGACGACGGCGACTCTCAGCTCCCTTACGAAAGCAGGAGGACGTCAGCAAGGGCCCAGCCACTTCGACAGCTGTCCCCCCGCCCGGCTCCGTTACTCCTCCAACAGCCACGACGCCACACCAACAGGGTGCCAAGATCTCTCCGGCTGCCACCTTGGCATGTACATAGGGCGCTAGCTCTCCCTCGCTAGACACGTAGCACCTTGCTACACCCCCATCTTGTACACCTGGATCCTCTCCTTACGACTATAAAAGGAAGGACCAGGGCCTTCTTAGAGAAGGTTGGCCTCGCGGGGACGAAGGGCAGGGGCAGGCGCTCTCTCGGGGCCGCTCACTCCCCTCACCTCGCGCGGACGCTTGTAACCCCCTACTGCAAGCGCACCCGACCTGGGCGCGGGACGAACACGAAGGCCGCGGGAATTCTCCGACTCCCTCACGACCCGGCTCCGGCCACCGACCTCTCTCTCCGTTCCCCCCTTCGCGCTCGCCCACGCGCTCGACCCATCTGGGCTGGGGCACGCGGCACTCTCACTCGTCGGCTCGGGGACCCCCCGGTCTCGGAACGCCGACAGTTGGCGCGCCAGGTAGGGGCCTGCTGCGTGTTGACGTTCGATTTCCCGTCAAGCTCCAGATGGGCAGTCTCCAACGACCTCTTCAACCCGGGACGGTGCTCCGTTTCGGGAACCTCGAGTTCATGTCTCTCGACGGCAACTATGACATGGTACTCCTTCCACCGCCGCGCGACGGCGACATTGGTGGCGCACAGCCCGCCCGCCGGCGGCGGAATCGACGACGTCTTTCCCGCGTGGGGGAAGGACAACTTTCGAGCTCGCCCCATCCTCTCCCTCGCCATCGGAGGAGGAGGAGGCGGGGCAACCGGGGCCGAGCGGGAGATCGCGCTCCGACGGCTGTCGAGCAAATCGACATCCCCGGCGCCTCAACGGAGGACACGCCAAGCGTCGCCCTCGCGTTCAAGGCAAACGCGAGCGCCATCCCCCCGCAACACGTCGACCCCGAGCAAGTGGACGACGCCAGCACGCTCACGGAGGGCCTGCAGGACGTCGCCCTCGTACCCAAGACGACGGCGCGGTCAGCCCCCGACTTGACTTCATCGCCCCTCGTCGACAAAAAGGTACCGACTCCTACCCGTCTTTCGTCATTTCGACTCGGCCTCAGCCCGCCTGGCGATCTCGCTTTGGCGGGCGCTCACATTGAGGCGAGTGCAACCTCTCTGGGGTTTCGTGTGCGGTCGCCTTGGGACCGATTGACGGGTGTCTCGACCTACGGACCCTCTGGGTCCGAGGAAGATGATGACCCCAGCATCAGCTGGGATTTCTCCGGATCTGGCAACCCTAGTGCCATGCGGGACTTCATGACCGCATGTGACTACTGCCTCTCCGACTGTTCCGACGGCAGCCGCAGCCTTGGCGACAAGGACTGCGGCCCGAGTCGCGAATGTTTCCACATCGAGTTAGGGGATCCCTCCGGAGGCGGCTGTCTCGGCATGCCGGAGGATGGTGATCCCCCTAGGCCAGCGCCTCGCGCCGACATCCCGCGGGAGCTAGCTGTGGTCCCCGTTCCGGCGGGGGGTCACGACCCACAGCTCGAGCAAGTCCGCGGGGCGCAGGCCGGGCTCGGTGAGGGAGCAGGAGCGCTCGAGGCAATCCGCCAGAACATCGGGCAGGTGTGGGCGAGCCAGCCCCCGGCCGGAGGAATACGTCACCTGCCCCAAGGTCTCCAGCACCGCATCGCCAACGATGCCAGGGACAGACCGCCTCCCGCATCCGGCGGAACCGGTCAGGACCTGGCCGCTGCAGCGATGCTCCTCCGCGCGATGCCGGAGTCATCAACCACCGAGGGTCGGCGAATCCAGGGAGAACTTAAGCATCTCCTGGAAGGCGCTGCGGCCCGGCGGGCCGAGAGCTCTGCCTCCCGAAGGCAGGGATACCCCCCGGAACCTCGTGCCGCGACTTCCCGACTCACGCGGGAAGCCTCAGTCTTCACCGGGCGCACGCGCAACACCGCGCCTGCGGCCCCGGGCCACCTCGGCGACGAGCACCCTCATCGTGACCGTCGAGCACGCCTCGACGAAAGGGTGCGCCGAGGCTACCACCCCAGGCGTGGGGGGCGTTACGACAGCGGGGAGGATCGGAGTCCCTCGCCCGAACCACCCGGTCCGCAGGTCTTTAGCCGAGCCATTCGGCGGGCGCCGTTTCCGCCCCGATTCCGACCCCCGACTACTATCACGAAGTACTCGGGGGAGACGAGACCGGAATTGTGGCTTGCGGACTACCGCCTGGCCTGTCAACTGGGTGGGACGGACGATGACAACCTCATCATCCGAAACCTCCCCCTATTTCTCTCCGACACCGCTCGTGCCTGGTTGGAGCACCTGCCTCCGGGGCAGATTTCCAACTGGGAAGATTTGGTCCAGGCTTTCGCCGGGAACTTCCAGGGCACGTACGTGCGCCCCGGGAATTCCTGGGACCTCCGAAGCTGTCGGCAACTGCCGGGAGAGTCTCTCCGAGACTACATCCGGCGGTTCTCGAAGCAGCGCACCGAGCTGCCCAACATCACCGACTCTGATGTCATCGGCGCGTTCCTCGCCGGCACCACCTGCCGCGACCTGGTGAGCAAGCTGGGTCGCAAGACCCCCACCAGGGCGAGCGAGCTGATGGACATCGCCACCAAGTTCGCCTCCGGCCAGGAGGCGGTTGAGGCCATCTTCCGAAAGGACAAGCAGCCCCAGGGCCGCCCGTCGGAAGATGCTCCCGAGGCGTCTACTCCGCGCGGCGCCAAGAAGAAAGGCAGGAGGAAGTCGCAAGCGAAACGCGACGTTCCCGATGCAGACCTTGTCGCCGCCGCCGAGCGCAAGAACCCTCGGAAGCCCCCCGGAGGTGCTAACCTCTTCGACAAGGCACTCAAGGAGACGTGCCCCTACCATCAGGGGCCCATCAAGCATACCCTCGAAGAGTGCGTCATGCTTCGGCGCCACTTCCACAGGGCCGGGCCACCCGCAGAGGGTGGCAGGGCTCGCGACGACGACAAAAGGGAGGATCGCCAAGCAGGAGAGTTCCCAGAGGTCCGCGATTGCTTCATGATCTACGGAGGGCATGCGGCAAACGCCTCGGCTCGGCATCGTAAGCAAGAGCGTCGGGAGGTCTGCTCGGTCAAGGTGGCGGCGCCAGTCTACCTAGACTGGTCCGACAAGCCCATCACCTTCGACCGGGACGACCACCCCGACCACGTGCCGAGCCCGGGAAAGTACCCGCTCGTCGTCGACCCCGTCATCGGCGACGTCAGGCTCACCAAGGTCCTGATGGATGGAGGCAGCTGCCTCAACATCATCTACGCCGAGACCCTCAGGCTCCTGCGCGTCGACTTATCGTCCGTCCGAGCAGGCGCTGCGCCCTTCCACGGGATCATTCCCGGGAAGCGCGTCCAGCCCCTCGGACAGCTCGACCTCCCTGTCTGCTTCGGAACACCCTCCAACTTCCGAAGGGAGACTTTGACGTTTGAGGTGGTCGGGTTCCGAGGAACCTACCACGCAGTGTTGGGAAGGCCATGCTATGCGAAGTTCATGGCCATCCCCAACTACACTTACCTGAAGCTCAAGATGCCAGGCCCCAACGGGGTCATCACCGTCGGCCCCACGTACGAACACGCATTTGAATGCGATGTGGAGTGCGTGGAGTACGCCAAGGCCCTCGCCGAGTCCGAGGCCCTCATTGCCGACCTGGAAAGCCTCTCCCGAGAGGTGCCGGACGCGAAGCGACATGCCGGCAACTTCGAGCCAGCGGAGACGGTCAAGGACGTCCCTCTCGACGCCAATGGCGATGCTTCCAAGCATGTCCGGATCAGTTCTGGACTCGGCCCCAAATGAGGAGCAGTACTCGTCGATTTTCCTCGCGCAAACGTCGACATTTTTGCGTGGGGACCCTCGGGTATGCCCGGCATACCGAGGGATGTCACCGAGCACTCGCCAGATATCTGGGCAGGAGCTTGACTCGCCAAACGGCCTCTGCGCGAACGATGCCCGGGGGCTGCGCCCTTTTCCCACTCACACATAAAAATCGGTCATCAAGGAAGGGTCGACCTCGCCCCGGCAGAGCCCGACCCTCCCTCGGGGAATAGAAAGGGGGAACCCCTCTCATCGAGTTTGGACGTACCAGAAAAACTCTTTTTCGGTCAAGAAGGGTTTTTTGCATTCTCCCGGATGCGTCAGAAGCAGGGTCCCGAGGAGCGAACTTGGGTACGAGTAAATGGCGAGACCGACTGAGCCAGGGAACACCTATGCCTCCGGGCTAGGGACACCTCACTCGTCGCTTGCCACGAAAAAGGACCCAGCTCGGGAAATCGCCCTGTTGTCGACACTACGGGCCAGGCGCGAAAATCGAAACGAAAAGGAGCATAACTTCACGGAAGGAAAGTAAAATGTCTAGGCCTCGGTGGCCGCGGCAAATCACACATTCAATAGAAATCGTCCCAACAAAAATTAGGCGCCGCCTCGGGCAGGAGCCGCGCCCTCAACTCCACCCCCGCCGTCGGTAAGATCCGCCTCCGCTTCTGGCGGCGGCGCAGGAGGAAGAATCTCCGCTTCGAAGACGGTCGCCAGCGCCGCGCTCGGACCCGCAGCGACCGCGTCGAGCCGCTGAACTTCCGCCAGGGCAGCCTCGTCTTCATCAGGCAAGCAGTATCCCTCGCTGACCCGCTCCAAGTCCACAATGTAGTGGGAAGCGAGCACGGCGAAGGCCCGCCTGACGCCGTGGTGCAGCGCCCCGCGAACTTTACCGCGCGCGTAATCACCTAGGGCTTGAAGGCGGCTTTGGGGAGAGCTTCCTGAAGGGACGTCGCCAGGACCGAGCTTCCGATAGACCTCCGAGACGGCCTCGGACATGGCCGCAAGATCGGCCTCCCTTTGCTCGGCAGCCCCGTCGAGCGCCTCGGCAAGCGCCTTGGCAGACTCGTCGAGGGCAGACTCGAGCTCTGCGAGCAACCAGAAGAAAGACCTCAAACACAAGCGGAAGAAACAGACAAGATCGAGAACCAAGGACGGTCGGGCCATACCTCTGGCTCGGACGCGCTGCTCTGAGGCCGCGACTTGGGCTGCGGCCAGATCGGCCGCAAGGATCTTGGCCCGGCTCTCGGCCTCGGCAGCCTGGCCCCGAGATTGGTCCCGCTCCTCGGCAACCTGGGCAAGCTCCGACCGCCGTTGTAGCACCTCCGTGCGCGCTGCCGCCGCCTCGGCCTTCAGATCAGCACAGAGCAGCTGGAGGTCCGCTATCTTAGCGTCCTGCTGAGAAAGGCGCGCGGTAGCTCCGGCGAGCGAAGTCCTCAGGGACCGTAGCGAGCCCCAGACGACGGCTTCGCGGCGAATGAACGACGACTTGGCAGCACTCCGGTCCGTCAGATCCTAGGAAGGAAAACAAGATATCACGGCGAACGCCCCACTCGCAGAAACAAGAAGGTGTGCCTGAAGCCATTACCTGAAGGATCTTGGGGACGTCCCCGCAGAGAACCTCCAGCGACGATCGGAGCAACCCCACTGACGCCTCCGCATGCTTGCGGAGCTCGTCCCAGGACTGGTCCTCCTCTTCGTCGTCAAGAACGAAGATAGGGCCCGAAGCCTCACGGGTCCGGAATCGGAGCAACTGGCCCCGGGCCTCGGGGCTCCGCCCACAGCGACAAGGCTGCCGCCCGCCTGGGAGCACTGCGCGTCCGCGCCCACCTCTTCCGAGGCTCCGGGCGCCGACACCGCGGCCGTCCCGACGTCGGCGGCGACCGTACGCTCTCCGACCGGGACGGTGCCAGCTGCGGTAGCGGCAGACGCCGGCATGGCCAACATGGCTGGCGAGCTCGGGACCGCACCGGCGCCGGCCACCTCCCCGATCACGATGGCCACCTCGGCAGAGGAGCCCGCCTCGGGGACCTGCTCCCCCAGAACATGCGACACCTGAGCCCCGTGCGGCGGAGCACCCTGCGAAAGGGTCGGCTGAGCGGCAGGGCCCGAGGTGGCGCCAGCTGCCTGGACCAACGCCGTCTTGAGGGCCTTCCGAGGCGCCAGGTCGGTAGGGCCATGGCTCCGTTTGCTGAAGAAAACAAGAAAGGGAAAATCACGGCCCAGACATATGAATGAAGCGCCGGGACGGAGAGATTCCAAGGTACCTACCCGCTCCGGATCATGATCCACGGTGTCTGGGGGGAGGTCTCTTGGCTCCCGCTTCCTGGAACCTCCGCCGAGGTCCGCTTCACCAACAGCCCCGGCGCCGCCCTCGCCTCGGGCGCCCCTGAGGCCCGGGAGGCGGACTGCCCAGGCGCCGCTATGGCAACCTGAGGACCGCTCCCCCATGCTGCCGGCACGGGCGACGGTTCCCGAAGAACGGACCCCTCGGCCCGGCTCCCTGGAGTGGCGTCAGCTCCCCTAGCCGAGGAGCCAAGAACCCTCTCGGGTTGCCCCCGCTCCTCAGGTTGGGGATCCGGCACCTCGGCTCCGGGGACCGACGATGTAGGCCCGCTCGGGGGCTGGCTCGACGACCCCCGGCCACATCCCAAGCCGGGGCTGAGACCGAGACGGGCGGCCATGTCGTCCTCCTCCTCTTCGTCGACGTCGTCGTCATCATCGGACGTCTCCGGCGACAGCTCCCTGGGAAGCCCTTCCCTCTCCTGCTGACGACGGCGTTTCTCCAGGGCGTCCCGAGCCCGCCTCCGCCTGCGGGCCCGAGCCTTCTCCGCATCCTTTTTCTTCTTCTCCTCCTCCGCGGCGACCCGCCTTGCCGCCCGACCCACCGCGTCCTCCGGGACCGGCGGCAGGGAGGGTTTGTGCCGCCCCACCTCCTAAAAAGGGGAGAAAGAAAACCGATAGTGAGAATCAGGAGCAACCCGGCATGTGAAGAAGGGAGGGACGAGCACTCACCAGAGCGACGCACCCCTGGTCGGGGCGCATTCGAGGCTGGGAGAGGGCGTGGGGGTCCGGCTTCCCCATCGCGACCGACACCCGCCGGTAGAGGGCGTCGTGGGGAAGAGGATCAGGGGACATCCGTGACCCCTCCCAGTCGGCCTCCAGGGTCATCTCCCAAAGCGACAACCGCCGCTCCGCCAGGGGGAGCACCCTCCGGCGATGGATGGCGGCAACCACTCCCGCGGCGGTGAGCCCTTCCTCCCGCAACGCCTTCAGGGCCTGGAGAAGAGGTTCGAGTTTCTTCTGCCTCTCGTGTGGAGTCCCGTGACGCCAGGCGTCGGGGGCGGCGGTGACAACCCGCTGAGAGAACGGCGGGAGCGACCCTCCGTCATTCCGGAGGTAGAACCACCGGCGCTGCCAACCCTTGTTTGAGGGTGAAAGGACGGCAGGAATATACTGCAACGACCGCGACTGCCTCAGCAATAGGGTGCAGCCGCCGGCCCGCACCGCCGCACGGACCCTCCTCTCCCCCGTCGACGAAGCAAAAAGCTCGGCAAAGAAGAGGTGAGTCCACAAATCCCAATGGGGGGCGATCCCCAGATACCCCTCGCACACCGCTACAAAGATAGCGGCTTGCGCGATGGAGTTGGGGGTGAGGTTGTGCAGTTCCACCCCGTAGTGGAACAGGATGGCCAGCATGAAGCGGCTCGACGGCACTCCAAATCCCCGCTCATGGAAGGAGATGAAGCTCACGACATACCCCGGCGGAGGGGATGGAGCGGCTCCGCCCGCGGGAAGGATCCATTCCGGCCGCTCCTTATCGGAGAGGGGGCGGAGCAAACCCTCGCCGACGAGGTCCTCCAGGTCACCCGCCGTCACCGTGGAAAAGGGCCATGGGTCGCGCGGCGAGAGGATGGTCACCCGGTCAGCCATCGCCAAGGTAGAAGGGGTGGCGGCGTGAAGGACAGGGGAGGGCGGTTTCCTTTTCCTGGCTAGATCTCTCAGGCTGCGAAAAACCTGAGAAGAAGGCGAAAAGTGAAGTCGGGAACCGTCACTGGACCCTCTCCGGAGCACATAAAGGCCAAGGTCGAGACGGTTCCAACGTACCGCCTGAACCGGACGCGGGGTTCAAAAAACGCGAAGCAAAACAGCCGTTCCTCGAACGACTCGCGCACGCAACGGCAGCTTCGCCGACCGCTTACCCCGGCGCATTAACTTCGCGGCGAAACAGGTGACGTTTCTGGCAGGGGCAGCTGGCGACGCCTCGCCTCCGCCAAAACGACCACGCCGAAAAAGGTACGCCACGACGTTCAATTTCGAATCCTTTTTCCCTTTTCCTTCTTTCTCTATCTCTTGCAACAGGGACCGAGAAGGGGGATAACCCCAAAGGGATCCTTCCCCGTGAAGGAACTAGGCTCCGAGCCTCCCTACTGATCAGGGGTTCGAAGGCTGGCCCGCCGAGGGGTTCAACAGCCGCCTCAGATCGCGTGGGCCCGACACCCACTACTGGTCAGGGGTTCGAAGGTCGGCCCCCGAAAGGACTCACGACTGCCTCAGGCTATTCGGGCTCCGTGCCCCTACTGATCAGGGGTTCGAAGGCTGGCCTGTCGAAGGGTTCACAGTCGCCTCAGACGCCGAGCGAGGGATGACCAGGGGTACGTTCGATACATAACCAAGGCTCGGGCTGCGCTCCCGAGGTACCCTAGGACATTTCCGAGACCAGCGGGAACGACTCTGTAACGGAATCCCATCGGAGGGAGGCAACGAGCCCTCGGACCCCGTCGCTAGGGGACCGGGTCCGGCAGATCACCCGCAGGTACTTTTGGGCGTGCCTCCGGGCCCCTAGCCGACCCCCAACGAACGGGGCACGGACGTCCACTCGGATTACCCGATTGCAGCTCACCGGAGACACCATGTTCGGTGCCCATCGAGGGTAACATGGCGCACTCCCCCCCTCCTCCTTGCGGAAAGGCGACGTAGGGGCGTATATAAAAAGTCGAGTCTGTCCCTGATCGTCCCCTCGCTCCGTGCGAAGGCTCGGGGGCTGCTCTCGCAAACCCGGCTCCGGCCGAACCGTTGACAGCGTCAACATACCAGCCCGAGAACTTGGGCCCCGACAGAGCACCTGGGTTACGCCCTGCTCGCATGAGGGAACCGCCAGACCAGCCGAGGCATTACGCAAGGCATTAAGACCTCGAAGGAGTGAAACCACTCCTCCGAGGCCTCGGGGGCTACACCCGGCGGGTGCGCTCGCGCGCACCCACCGGAACAAAGTACCACCGAGAAAGGCTGGTCCCCTTGCAAAAAAGTGCGACGCAAGCCTCCAAGCGAGTGTTAACACTCTCTTCGAGGCTCGGGGGCTACTGTCGGGGACCATAATTAGGGGTACCCTCAAGACGCCTAATTCTCAGCTGGTAACCCCCATCAGCATAAAGCTGCAAAGGCCTGATGGGTTTGATTAAGTCAGGGATCAGTCCATACGAGTGACTTGACCACGCCACGCCCGAGCCTAGCCTCGGGCGAGGGCAGCCGACCCTAAGATGACTCCGTCTCGCCTGAGGCCTCCTCTTTCACGGCAGACGCATCTCCGGCTCGCCCTAGGCCCCGCCTTCGATAAGAAGAAACCCTGACTAAATCACCGCGCCAACCAACCGAGTCACCGGGGCGTTTAACGCAAAAGGTAAGGCCAACGGGCGACCAGACTTCGCCAGAGGTGCCATAGGAGACTCTGCCCGACCCAGGGCTCGGACTCGGGCTAAGGCCCCGGAAGACGGCGAACTCCGCTCCGCCCGACCCCAGGGCTCGGACTCGGGCTAAGGCCCCGGAAGACGGCGAACTCCGCTCCGCCCGACCCCAGGGCTCGGATTCGGGCTAAGGCCCCGGAAGACGGCGAACTCCGCTCCGCCCGACCCCAGGGCTCGGACTCGGGCTAAGGCCCCGGAAGACGGCGAACTCCGCCTCGCCCGACCCAGGGCTCGGACCCCGCCTCGGCTAACGATCTCCGCCTCACCCGACCAGGGCTCGGACTCTGCCTCTGTCTTGCAGGACGAACTCGACCTCGGCTTCGGAGGAGCTTCCACGACGCCCGACCTAGGACACGAGACCGCCACGTCAACAGGGAGCGTCATCATCACCCTGCCCTGAGCCGACTTGGGTCGCAGAGAACAAGACCGGCGTCCCATCTGGCCAGCCACGCCAGATAGGCAAATGATGGCGCCCCGCTAGACCATGACGACGGCGACTCTCAGCTCCCTTACGAAAGCAGGAGGACGTCAGCAAGGGCCCAGCCACTTCGACAGCTGTCCCCCCGCCCGGCTCCGTTACTCCTCCAACAGCCACGACGCCACACCAACAGGGTGCCAAGATCTCTCCGGCTGCCACCTTGGCATGTACATAGGGCGCTAGCTCTCCCTCGCTAGACACGTAGCACCTTGCTACACCCCCATCTTGTACACATGGATCCTCTCCTTACGACTATAAAAGGAAGGACCAGGGCCTTCTTAGAGAAGGTTGGCCTCGCGGGGACGAAGGGCAGGGGCAGGCGCTCTCTCGGGGCCGCTCACTCCCCTCACCTCGCGCGGACGCTTGTAACCCCCTACTGCAAGCGCACCCGACCTGGGCGCGGGACGAACACGAAGGCCGCGGGAATTCTCCGACTCCCTCACGACCCGGCTCCGGCCACCGACCTCTCTCTCCGTTCCCCCCTTCGCGCTCGCCCACGCGCTCGACCCATCTGGGCTGGGGCACGCGGCACTCTCACTCGTCGGCTCGGGGACCCCCCGGTCTCGGAACGCCGACACAACCTTAGCTAACAATTTAGCATTCTCATTTCTAAGGTTGTCAATGGTCTCATGGCAAGTGCTTAGCTCACTAGACAATTTTCACATTTTCAACTTCTAGAGCGTAAGCATTTTTAACCTTAACATGCTTTTTGTTCTCCTTGATTAGGAAGTCCTCTTGGGAGTCCAAGAGATCATCCTTCTCATGGATGGCACTAATTAGCTCATTTAGTTTTTCCTTTTGTTGCATGTTGAGGTCGGCAAAAAAGTACGCAAAATATCCTCCTCATCACTAGCATTATCATCACTAGAGGACTCATATTTAGTGGAGGATTTGGATTTAACCTTCTTCCTTTTGCCATCCTTGGCCATGAGGCACTTGTGGCCGACGTTGGGGAAGAGAAGTCCCTTGGTGACGGCGATGTTGGCGGCGTCCTCGTCAGAGGAGGAGTTGGAGGAGCTCTCCTCGGAATCCCACTCGTGGCACACATGGGCATCGCCGCCCCTCTTCTTGTGGTACCTCTTCTTTTCTCTTCTCTTTCCCTTCTTGTCATCGCCCCTGTCACTGTCACTAGATAGTGGACATTTTGCTATAAAATGACCGGGCTTACCACATTTGTAGCACACTTTCTTGGAGCGGGGCTTGTAGTCTTTCCCCCTCCTTTGCTTGAGGATTTGACGGAAGCTCTTGATGATGAGCGCCATCTCCTCATTGTCGAGCTTGGAGGCGTCGATGGGTGTTCGACTTGGAGTAGCTTCCTCCTTTTCTTCCGTCGCCTTGAATGCGACCGGTTGTGCCTCGGGTGTGGAGGTAGTGCCTTGCTCGATGATTTTCTTTGAGCCTTTAATCATTAGCTCAAAGCTCACAAATTTTCCTATAACTTCCTCGGGAGACATTAGCTTATATCTAGGATCACCTCAAACTAATTGAACTTGTGTAGGGTTAAGAAATACGAGGGATCTAAGAATAACCTTGACCATCTCATGGTCATCCCATTTTTCGCTCCCGAGGTTGCGCACTTGGTTCACCAAGGTCTTCAAGCGGTTGTACATAGCTTGTGGATCCTCCCCTTGGTGAAGCATGAAGCGACCGAGCTCCCCCTCGATCGTCTCCCGCTTGGTGATTTTTGTCACCTCGTCTCCTTCGTGCGCGGTCTTGAGTACGTCCCAAATTTCCTTCGCACTTTTTAACCCTTGCACCTTGTTATACTCCTCTCGACTTAGAGAGGCGAGGAGTATAGTGGTTGCTTGGGAGTTAAAGTGGTGGATTTGGGCCACTTCGTCCGAGTCGTAGTCTTCATCCCCTACGGATGGTACCTATACACCAAACTCAACAACATTCCATATGCTTGTGTGGAGTGAGGTTAGATGATGCCTCATTTTGTCACTCCACATATTATAATCTTCACCGTCAAAACCGGTGGTTTGCCTAATGGAACAGAGAGTAAAGGAGTACGCTTTGAAATGTGGGGGTAGCGTAGGGGAATCTTACTATACTTCTTGCGCTCTTGGCGCTTAGAAGTTACGGACGGCGCATCGGAGTCGGAGATCGATGGTGATGAAGAGTCGGTCTCGTAGTAGACCACTTTCCTCATCCTCTTGTGCTTGTCGCCTCTCCGATGCGACTTGTGGGAAGAGGATTTCTTCTCCTTCCCCTTCCCTTTGTTGGAGGAGTTTTTCTTCTCCTTCTTCTTGTTGCGGGACTCTTCCGATGAAGTTGACCCGTGGCTTGTAGTGGGCTTGTCGCCGGTCTCCATCTCCTTCTTGGTGTGATATCCCGACATCATTCGAGCGATTAGGCTCTAATGAAGCACCGGGCTCTGATACCAATTGAAAGTCGCCTAGAGCGGGGGTGAATAGGGCGAAACTGAAATTTACAAAATTAATCACAACTACAAGCCGGGTTAGCGTTAGAAATAATAATGAGTCCGAGAGAGGGCGCAAAACAAATCGCAAGCGAATGAAGAGTGTGACACGAGGATTTGTTTTACCGAGGTTCGGTTCTCGCAAACCTACTCCCCGTTGAGGAGGCCACAAAGGCCGGGTCTCTTTCAACCCTTACCCTCTCTCAAACGGTCCCTTAGACCGAGTGAGCTTCTTCTTCTCAAATCAAACCGGGAACAAAACTTCCCCGCAAGGACCACCACACAATTGGTGTCTCTTGCCTTGGTTACAATAGAGTTTTGATCACAAGAACAAATGAGAAAGAAAGGAAGCTATCCAAGCGCAAGAGCTCAAAAGAACACGACAAATCTCTCTCGCTAGTCACTAAAACCTTGTGTGGAATTGGAGAGGATTTGATCACTTGGGTGTGTCTAGAATTGAATGTCTAGCTCTTGTAAGTGGTTGAGAAGTGGAAAACTTGGATGCCATTGAATGTGGGGTGGTTGGGGTATTTATAGCCCCAACCACCAAACTAGCCGTTGGGGTGGAGGCTGTCTGTCGCATGGTGAACCGGACAGTCCAGTGCACACCGGACATGTCCGGTGCGCCAGCCACGTCACCCGAACGTTAGGGTTCCGATCGTTGGAGCTCTGACTACTGGGCCCGCCTAGATGTCCAGTGGCGCACCGGACATGTACTGTAGAGTGTTCGGTGCGCCATGACGCGCGTGCCTGACTTCTGCGCGCTCTGGCGCGCATTTAATGCGCTGCAGGTGACCGTTGGCGCCGGAATAGCCGTTGCTCCGCTGTCACACCGGACAGTCCGGTGTACACCGGACTTGTCCGGTGAATTATAGCGGACTAGTCGTTGTGGATTCCCGAAGCTGGCAAGTTCAGAGTCGCGTCCCCTTGGAGCACGGGACACTGTCCGGTGTACACCGGATAGTCCGGTGAATTATAGTGCACCGACTGTGCGTTTTCCCGAAGGTGAGGAGTTCAGCGAGTGGAGAACCCTGGTGCACCGGACATGTCCGGTGGTGCACCGGACAGTCCGGTGCGCCAGACCAGGGTGCCTTCGGTTGTCCCTTTGCTCTTTTTGTTGACTCCTTTTCTTGGTCTTTTTATTGGCCTTTTGTGAACCTTTGGCACCTATATAACTTATAGACTAGAGCAAACTAGTTAGTCCAATTATTTGTGTTAGGCAATTCAACCACCAAAATCATTTAGGAAAAGCTTTGACCCAATTTCCCTTTCAACTGGGGTTACCGAGCCCGGAGAAATCCCAACCAAAGTCGGGCTCGTCATCTTCCTTGGAACCCGAGGGTCTGTAGGTCGAGACGGCCGTCAGCCGGTCCCAGGGTGACCGCATATGATACCCCGGAGGGTTGGTGCTTGCCTCTATGAAGGCTTCCACCAAAGCGGGGTCGCTTGGTGGGTCGAGGCTGAATCCAAAAGGCACGAGACGAGAATCAATCGGTACCTCTTGGTCGACAGGCGGTGACGAAGTCACGTCAGGGGCGGACTGCACCGTCGTCTCAGGTATGAGGGTGACGCCCAGCAAGTCCTTCGCGAGCGTGCTGGCGTCGTCCGTCCGCTTGGAGTTGGCGTGTTGCGGGGAAACGACGCTCGTCTTTGTCTCAGACGCGAGGTCGACGCCTGACGTGTCCCCCGTCGGGGCGCCGGCACCGTCGACTCGCTCGACAGCCGACGAGGTGCCGCCTCCTGCTTGGCCACGATTGCCCCGCCTCCTCCTTCGTCGGCGGGGGAGGTGACGGGACAAACTCGGATGTTGTTCTTCCGCCATGTGGGGAAGACGTCGTTGATTCCGCCGCCGGTGGGCGGGTTGTCGACCGCCATTGTCGCCGTCGCGCGGCGGAGGAAGGAGTATCATGTTGTAGCTGCCGTCGAGGGACATGAACTCAAGACTCCCGAAATGGAGCACCGTCCCGGGCTGGAAAGGTTGCTGGAGACTACCCATCTGGAGCTTGACGGGAAGCTGTTCGTCGACACACAGCAGGCCCCTACCTGGCGCGCCAACTGTCGGCGTTTCGACCCCGGGGGGTCCCTGGACCGACGAGTAAATTGTCGCCGCGTGTCCCAGCCCAGATGGGTCGGCGCGAGGCGGCGAAGGGGGGAGAAGAGAGGAGAAGGGGAAACCCGTGGCCTCCGTGTTGTCCTGCGCCCAGGTCGGGTGCGCTTGCAGTAGGGGGTTACAAGCGTCTGCGTGGGGGGAGAGCGAGGGACTCTACGCGCCGTCCCGTCCTCCCGCGCGGCCAACCTCCTCGTAAGAGAGCCCTGGTCCTTCCTTTTATAGGCGTAAGGAGAGGGCCCAGGTGTACAGTGGGGGGTGTAGCACTGTGCTAACGTGTCTAGCAGAGAGGAGCTAGCGCCCTAAGTACATGCCTTCGTGGCAGCCGGAGAGGTCTTGACACCCTGTTCATGTAATGTCGTGGCCGTCGGAGGAGCGTTGGAGCCTTGAGGGAGGACAGCTGTCGGGGCTGTCGAGTCCTCGCTGACGTCTCCTTGCTTCCGTAAGGGGCTGAGAGCCGCCATCGTCACGGAGCACGCGGGGCGCCATCATTACTATTTGTCAAGACCGAAGAAGATGATCAACTTCATCAAGGGAGAATGAGCACCAACTCAAGTCTTCAAGGATCAAGTGAGGTCACCAAGATGTGTCAAGATCCACAATCTTGGATGGAGTCTTTCTTTACCCCACTCTTTCTTGCCCAAACCTATATAGGCTTTAAAAGATATCTTTTATCCTGCATAATAAAGTGTCTATAACCATATACACCTATGCTCTCCTAATAACTAACTAATAAAAAAAAGGGGGACTCTTGATTTTTGAACTAACTAGAAACTGGAATATAGACTACAAGCTAAATTTGTTGTATCATGTTCCTTACAAATCTCGAGGACGAGATTCTTTTTAAGGGGGGTAGGATTTGTAATACCCAACTTTGAAAAGTAAGAGAAAGAAATAAATCTTCATGTGTGGTACCTTTTCATTCATGATAATTATTAGTAGGCATAGATAAAGTGGAAAAATCCTTAATAAAATGTGCATCATGCTGGACTTTATTTGTTGTGCATTTTGTGACAACATAAAAATAAAGTGACTAGAAATATATCAAAGCCCAAAGTGGAATTTAAGGGTTAAAAGGAATTTTAGAAATTAAGAAAAAAAAAGAGAAGAAGGAAACAATACTATGTGAGTGAAATGAATAATAAAAATATATATGATAAAATATGTTACTTCTATAATGGGATTTGAGTTTGTAAATTTTACCCAGAGGTGAAACTCACAACAATATTTGAATTCAAATTTGAAATTTACAAATAAAGAGGGAGAAATAAAGCAGGAAATATAAAAGAAAAAGAAAAACCCTAGCTGGGCCGCCCATTCTCCTTTTCGGCCCACCATCTCCCCACTCCTGTAGCCGCCCACCCGAGTTGCTTCACTGCCGTGCGGGCCCGCCTGGCCAGTCACCCTGTGCGCGGCCCACATTCGCTCCTTCACGCGCGCACGTCGCCCACTCTCGCTTGCCACTGCCACTGGGGCCCACGTTCCGCTGACCTGCGCCTCACTTACGTGTAGGTCCCAATCGTCAGGATTGTTTCCTCAACTGAAACCAAACCCGTCGGCGTGGAGTCCGCCTGTAGCTCGCCGCAATTTCCTGGAGTTTGTTCGTTGACCCTCGCTGCTCGCCCCGGCTCGGACTTGGGCGCAGCCTGGGTATAAATCTGTGGCCATCGTCCCTAAACAACGGCGCGCAGAGAGGGACAGAGACCAGGGCGAGCAAGAATGGCCGCCGCGGGGGAGTTCTGCCGTGGGCGAGATCCATGGTGGTTGCCGTTCGGAGTCAGGGATTGGGCCGATTGGCTTCGCAATGTCGCATGGATGATGTGCGCGCCCTCACCTGGCGAAATCAGTGGCTGGGGCAAGCGAATTTTTCTCACCGGCGTTGAGGACAGCGCGGTTCGGCCGCGTGCCGCGGCTGGGCCAACTCACCGCACGACCCTTAGGTAATGAACTTACCCCGTGATCTTCATCTTCCCCGCACGGCGTGGTTATTTCGGATTGAAGTTTGGTCGCCGGCATGGCTGGGTTGCATCCACCGGTCATGGCGCCGCTGCGGTGCGTGATTGGGTCCCCTGCCGTCTCGATTCAAGGTATGGGATCCACCAAACAATTCGCCGTCTCCATGACTTCGCGTAGCACTAATCCGCTTCGGTAGATGGGCGCTAGGTCGTCGGCTGGTCGCGCACCAGCGTGCGTTCCGGCGAGGGCGCGGGTGCTCTGGTCGACTTCGGTCGCCGGGGTTGAAGACGACGCGCTGGCCGTTGATCAGTGATCGGGCGGACGCCATACGATCCGCGCGATTTAAAACCCTGGCCGTTGGATGCGTTTTGGACGGATTGGATTAGATCCTCATACCGTTTCGACGGCAACCAACCGTGACCGTCGATCTCTGATCCAAGGATCAGGACTGCATACCGCTTCATTTAAACCTAAATCTAATCCGAACCGTAGGACGTGGATCGGGCGGCTGGGATCCGTGGATACCCCTTCACCGTGGCCACTTTCTAAAAGAGACCCTGCCTTTTCTTGGAATAAACCTGCCATCCCCGTTTAACTGTTTCCTATGTCTCGGTATTTTTAGCGCCGAGCCCCCTGCGCTTTCTGAAAATTGAGGCCCAGTCCAGAACTCGTTTAAATTGAATAAATAAAATAGAAAACAGATTTTTAATATGAAAATAATTGCTAGAACTTAGATAATTCATAGAAAATTCATTTTAGCTCCAAATTGAACCATTCCAGTTTCTAAAATTTTGTAATAATATTCTTCATCATTTTGTGCCTCTGTTTTGGCATGAAAGGCTCATTTAAATTTATCTAATACTTAATCTTGTATTAAACACATAAAACATTAGAAAATCCATAACTTAAAATCTATAACTCCAAAATTAATGATTCCTGTTCCTATGATCTTATTTTAATATGTATATTATTAATGTGTATTTTGTTCTTATGTTTGGTGTAATGTTAATTTTGCCTATACCATGTTTGTTTGAATTGCTACGACTAGCAGTGAGGTCACGAGTCACCTGAAGATCATCCTGGTACCTGGAATCTCAAGGCCCAGGCAAGTTGTGCCCTTGATCACTTCTTTTTACCCACTCATGTTCTAATTAATCATAATGATCTGCATAGGTTAATTTTGATGGGACCCAATAGGTTACCCTAGTTTGTCTATCTTTATACCTTGTTTACCACTGAACTTTTTGGGTAGTACTTGCTAGTGCTTTATGTGGTTTTAGGTATGAAGATACATTATTCATGATCATATTTTCATTATCTGTTTATTGTTACTGTTCATTATAAGATCATTATGTTAATTGGAACATGGAGCGACCACCCGGGAAAACAGTGCTACCACAAGGGAGGAATGGGACCCCTTGGCTGATTAATTAGGAAAGCTAGTGGAAGACTACCTTACCCGAAAGGGGCAAGGGCAGTAGGGGAGTGGTCAGTGTAGGGAGGCCCTCGGGAGGATTTTGCTGCGATGGCGGTCCTGCAAGGGATTCCTGCATTGGAACTTCCTATAAACTATAGCGAGTTTTCGGAAGCTAGTGGAACTTTGTAAAGGCCTCGTAGTGGATCCCTAGCCATTCACCTCGGTAGTGTCTAAGGGCCTTGCAAACCCTGGCGACATGGGATACACGACTTGTGGGTAAAGATGCGCAACCTCTGCAGAGTGTAAAACTGGTATACTAGCCGTGCTCACGGTCAAGAGCAGCTCGGACCCTCACATGATTAAATTATGGAACTTAAACTCAATTTGTCATATGCATTGCATCGCAGGTGAAGTTGTTACCTTTGTTCTACTATTTAACTGGGTTGGTATTTACTTATACTTAGTAACTGCTAATAAAATTTTGACCAACTTTAAAAGCAATGCTCAGCTCTAACCATCTTCTTTGGTAAGCCTTACACTTCACGTGAGCTCCCACCTTTGGCGAGTTCATGCACATTATTCCCCACAACTTGTTGAGCAATGAACGTATGTGAGCTCACTCTTGCTGTCTCACACACCCCACAGGTCAAGAGCAGGTACCGCAGGATGAGGCGCTTGGAGGATGCTGCGATGAGTTCGTGAGAGGTCTAGGTCGTCGTCTCCCAGTCAACTTTGGGTTGCTGGACCGTTGTCTCCTTATAATGTAATTATTTATTTTGTATAGAACTCCTGTTATATATAAAGTTGTGACATTCGATCCTGTGCCACTATACATCATATGTGTGAGACTTGGTCCCAGCATACCTGGTGTTTATGTTAGCGCCCGGGTTTTGGACCCCTAAAATCCGGGTGTTACAGAAGTGGTATCAGAGGAATGTTGACTGTAGGACGAAACCTAGATAGAACTGGACAACCATTATCTACTTACCTTTGCTACTCTGATTCTTATCTAAACTTTTCTTAATCTTTTCTCATCTAATTCCGCTTTACTCTGATTATTCTTACCTTTTCATTCTAAAGACAAACTTGGATTTCACACTTTGAAATCTTGTGCCTAAAGTGACTTTAGGAATAGGAGGCCTAATCCTAGGAACAAAAACAAAACTATTTTATCTATACGCTTGAATGTTTGTTCTTATGATACTTGTCTGATTTGGATCTTTGATTGAGTGTGATGGGTTGTGGAATAATGTCCACAATTGCATCTGCATATACACATAGGTATAAGAATATATATATAAAATAACTAGACAAACTAAATTATCTTTCAATAAAGTAACTAGCCTAACAATACCCATCCTATCTTAAAAAAAATTCTCCCTTATCTTAATAGATTCATCTCATCTCAAGAGATTCTATCCTACACTCATAGATCTATCTTATCTCAAAAAGATCTTATCTCATCTTAATAGATCTAACTAATCTCAAAAGATTCTATTTCATCTTATCCTAATAAGCATACTTATCCACCCTAGTTTAACAACCATGATCTAATGCAAAATTAAATAGATCATATCTAGTCAAACTAGTCACACCAATCTAACCTAGGTCTGATCTAATCTAGAGTGACTTATCAAACATGTTAGATAATACTGATGAAATAGATTAGACTCTACTCCTATAGAACAGGTCTTAACTTAGTTCACCCTGCACTAAATAAAGAATGATAGACCAACCCAACCAATAGAGTCTTGATGGATTGCATGACCTGCCTATCCCCACCTAACATCAAACAAACTTTTGACCTACATCATGTAGTCTATCTCATCCATACCTATATTAACCATATTCCCCAGCCCAATAATATACACTAACTCCTAATCAGTGAGACAAGACCGAAGAAGATGATCAACTTCATCAAGGGAGAATGAGCACCAACTCAAGTCTTCAAGGATCAAGTGAGGTCACCAAGATGAGTCAAGATCCACAATCTTGGATGGAGTCTTTCTTTACCCCACTCTTTCTTGCCCAAACCTATATAGGCTTTAAAAGATATCTTTTATCCTGCATAATAAAGTGTCTATAACCATATACACCTATGCTCTCCTAATAACTAACTAATAAAAAAAAAGGGGGACTCTTGATTTTTGAACTAACTAGAAACTGAAATCTAGACTACAAGCTAAATTTGTTGTATCATGTTCCTTACAAATCTCGAGGACGAGATTCTTTTTAAGGGGGGTAGGATTTGTAATACCCAACTTTGAAAAGTAAGAGAAAGAAATAAATCTTCATGTGTGGTACCTTTTCATTCATGATAATTATTAGTAGGCATAGATAAAGTGGAAAAATCCTTAATAAAATGTGCATCATGCTGGACTTTATTTGTTGTGCATTTTGTGACAACATAAAAATAAAGTGACTAGAAATATATCAAAGCCCAAAGTGGAATTTAAGGGTTAAAAGGAATTTTAGAAATTAAGAAAAAAAAAGAGAAGAAGGAAACAATACTATGTGAGTGAAATGAATAATAAAAATATATATGATAAAATATGTTACTTCTATAATGGGATTTGAGTTTGTAAATTTTACCCAGAGGTGAAACTCACAACAATATTTGAATTCAAATTTGAAATTTACAAATAAAGAGGGAGAAATAAAGCAGGAAATATAAAAGAAAAAGAAAAACCCTAGCTGGGCCGCCCATTCTCCTTTTCGGCCCACCATCTCCCCACTCCTGTAGCCGCCCACCCGAGTTGCTTCACTGCCGTGCGGGCCCGCCTGGCCAGTCACCCTGTGCGCAGCCCACATTCGCTCCTTCACGCGCGCACGTCGCCCACTCTCGCTTGCCACTGCCACTGGGGCCCACGTTCCGCTGACCTGCGCCTCACTTACGTGTAGGTCCCAATCGTCAGGATTGTTTCCTCAACTGAAACCAAACCCGTCGGCGTGGAGTCCGCCTGTAGCTCGCCGCAATTTCCTGGAGTTTGTTCGTTGACCCTCGCTGCTCGCCCCGGCTCGGACTTGGGCGCAGCCTGGGTATAAATCTGTGGCCATCGTCCCTAAACAACGGCGCGCAGAGAGGGACAGAGACCAGGGCGAGCAAGAATGGCCGCCGCGGGGGAGTTCTGCCGTGGGCGAGATCCATGGTGGTTGCCGTTCGGAGTCAGGGATTGGGCCGATTGGCTTCGCAATGTCGCATGGATGATGTGCGCGCCCTCACCTGGCGAAATCAGTGGCTGGGGCAAGCGAATTTTTCTCACCGGCGTTGAGGACAGCGCGGTTCGGCCGCGTGCCGCGGCTGGGCCAACTCACCGCACGACCCTTAGGTAATGAACTTACCCCGTGATCTTCATCTTCCCCGCACGGCGTGGTTATTTCGGATTGAAGTTTGGTCGCCGGCATGGCTGGGTTGCATCCACCGGTCATGGCGCCGCTGCGGTGCGTGATTGGGTCCCCTGCCGTCTCGATTCAAGGTATGGGATCCACCAAACAATTCACCGTCTCCATGACTTCGCGTAGCACTAATCCGCTTCGGTAGATGGGCGCTAGGTCGTCGACTGGTCGCGCGCCGGCGTGCGTTCCGGCGAGGGCGCGGGTGCTCTGGTCGACTTCGGTCGCCGGGGTTGAAGACGACGCGCTGGCCGTTGATCAGTGATCGGGCGGACGCCATATGATCCGCGCGATTTAAAACCCTGGCCGTTGGATGCGTTTTGGACGGATTGGATTAGATCCTCATACCGTTTCGACGGCAACCAACCGTGACCGTCGATCTCTGATCCAAGGATCAGGACTGCATACCGCTTCATTTAAACCTAAATCTAATCCGAACCGTAGGACGTGGATCGGGCGGCTGGGATCCGTGGATACCCCTTCACCGTGGCCACTTTCTAAAAGAGACCCTGCCTTTTCTTGGAATAAACCCGCCATCCCCGTTTAACTGTTTCCTGTGTCTCGGTATTTTTAGCGCCGAGCCCCCTGCGCTTTCTGAAAATTGAGGCCCAGTCCAGAACTCGTTTAAATTGAATAAATAAAATAGAAAACAGATTTTTAATATGAAAATAATTGCTAGAACTTAGATAATTCATAGAAAATTCATTTTAGCTCCAAATTGAACCATTCCAGTTTCTAAAATTTTGTAATAATATTCTTCATCATTTTGTGCCTCTGTTTTGGCATGAAAGGCTCATTTAAATTTATCTAATACTTAATCTTGTATTAAACACATAAAACATTAGAAAATCCATAACTTAAAATCTATAACTCCAAAATTAATGATTCCTGTTCCTATGATCTTATTTTAATATGTATATTATTAATGTGTATTTTGTTCTTATGTTTGGTGTAATGTTAATTTTGCCTATACCATGTTTGTTTGAATTGCTACGACTAGCAGTGAGGTCACGAGTCACCTGAAGATCATCCTGGTACCTGGAATCTCAAGGCCCAGGCAAGTTGTGCCCTTGATCACTTCTTTTTACCCACTCATGTTCTAATTAATCATAATGATCTGCATAGGTTAATTTTGATGGGACCCAATAGGTTACCCTAGTTTGTCTATCTTTATACCTTGTTTACCACTGAACTTTTTGGGTAGTACTTGCTAGTGCTTTATGTGGTTTTGGGTATGAAGATACATTATTCATGATCATATTTTCATTATCTGTTTATTGTTACTGTTCATTATAAGATCATTTGATTATTCTTACCTTTTCATTCTAAAGACAAACTTGGATTTCACACTTTGAAATCTTGTGCCTAAAGTGACTTTAGGAATAGGAGGCCTAATCCTAGGAACAAAAACAAAACTATTTTATCTATACGCTTGAATGTTTGTTCTTATGATACTTGTCTGATTTGGATCTTTGATTGAGTGTGATGGGTTGTGGAATAATGTCCACAATTGCATCTGCATATACACATAGGTATAAGAATATATATATAAAATAACTAGACAAACTAAATTATCTTTCAATAAAGTAACTAGCCTAACAATACCCATCCTATCTTAAAAAAAATTCTCCCTTATCTTAATAGATTCATCTCATCTCAAGAGATTCTATCCTACACTCATAGATCTATCTTATCTCAAAAAGATCTTATCTCATCTTAATAGATCTAACTAATCTCAAAAGATTCTATTTCATCTTATCCTAATAAGCATACTTATCCACCCTAGTTTAACAACCATGATCTAATGCAAAATTAAATAGATCATATCTAGTCAAACTAGTCACACCAATCTAACCTAGGTCTGATCTAATCTAGAGTGACTTATCAAACATGTTAGATAATACTGATGAAATAGATTAGACTCTACTCCTATAGAACAGGTCTTAACTTAGTTCACCCTGCACTAAATAAAGAATGATAGACCAACCCAACCAATAGAGTCTTGATGGATTGCATGACCTGCCTATCCCCACCTAACATCAAACAAACTTTTGACCTACATCATGTAGTCTATCTCATCCATACCTATATTAACCATATTCCCCAGCCCAATAATATACACTAACTCCTAATCAGTGAGACAAGACCGAAGAAGATGATCAACTTCATCAAGGGAGAATGAGCACCAACTCAAGTCTTCAAGGATCAAGTGAGGTCACCAAGATGAGTCAAGATCCACAATCTTGGATGGAGTCTTTCTTTACCCCACTCTTTCTTGCCCAAACCTATATAGGCTTTAAAAGATATCTTTTATCCTGCATAATAAAGTGTCTATAACCATATACACCTATGCTCTCCTAATAACTAACTAATAAAAAAAAAGGGGGACTCTTGATTTTTGAACTAACTAGAAACTGAAATCTAGACTACAAGCTAAATTTGTTGTATCATGTTCCTTACAAATCTCGAGGACGAGATTCTTTTTAAGGGGGGTAGGATTTGTAATACCCAACTTTGAAAAGTAAGAGAAAGAAATAAATCTTCATGTGTGGTACCTTTTCATTCATGATAATTATTAGTAGGCATAGATAAAGTGGAAAAATCCTTAATAAAATGTGCATCATGCTGGACTTTATTTGTTGTGCATTTTGTGACAACATAAAAATAAAGTGACTAGAAATATATCAAAGCCCAAAGTGGAATTTAAGGGTTAAAAGGAATTTTAGAAATTAAGAAAAAAAAAGAGAAGAAGGAAACAATACTATGTGAGTGAAATGAATAATAAAAATATATATGATAAAATATGTTACTTCTATAATGGGATTTGAGTTTGTAAATTTTACCCAGAGGTGAAACTCACAACAATATTTGAATTCAAATTTGAAATTTACAAATAAAGAGGGAGAAATAAAGCAGGAAATATAAAAGAAAAAGAAAAACCCTAGCTGGGCCGCCCATTCTCCTTTTCGGCCCACCATCTCCCCACTCCTGTAGCCGCCCACCCGAGTTGCTTCACTGCCGTGCGGGCCCGCCTGGCCAGTCACCCTGTGCGCGGCCCACATTCGCTCCTTCACGCGCGCACGTCGCCCACTCTCGCTTGCCACTGCCACTGGGGCCCACGTTCCGCTGACCTGCGCCTCACTTACGTGTAGGTCCCAATCGTCAGGATTGTTTCCTCAACTGAAACCAAACCCGTCGGCGTGGAGTCCGCCTGTAGCTCGCCGCAATTTCCTGGAGTTTGTTCGTTGACCCTCGCTGCTCGCCCCGGCTCGGACTTGGGCGCAGCCTGGGTATAAATCTGTGGCCATCGTCCCTAAACAACGGCGCGCAGAGAGGGACAGAGACCAGGGCGAGCAAGAATGGCCGCCGCGGGGGAGTTCTGCCGTGGGCGAGATCCATGGTGGTTGCCGTTCGGAGTCAGGGATTGGGCCGATTGGCTTCGCAATGTCGCATGGATGATGTGCGCGCCCTCACCTGGCGAAATCAGTGGCTGGGGCAAGCGAATTTTTCTCACCGGCGTTGAGGACAGCGCGGTTCGGCCGCGTGCCGCGGCTGGGCCAACTCACCGCACGACCCTTAGGTAATGAACTTACCCCGTGATCTTCATCTTCCCCGCACGGCGTGGTTATTTCGGATTGAAGTTTGGTCGCCGGCATGGCTGGGTTGCATCCACCGGTCATGGCGCCGCTGCGGTGCGTGATTGGGTCCCCTGCCGTCTCGATTCAAGGTATGGGATCCACCAAACAATTCACCGTCTCCATGACTTCGCGTAGCACTAATCCGCTTCGGTAGATGGGCGCTAGGTCGTCGGCTGGTCGCGCGCCGGCGTGCGTTCCGGCGAGGGCGCGGGTGCTCTGGTCGACTTCGGTCGCCGGGGTTGAAGACGACGCGCTGGCCGTTGATCAGTGATCGGGCGGACGCCATACGATCCGCGCGATTTAAAACCCTGGCCGTTGGATGCGTTTTGGACGGATTGGATTAGATCCTCATACCGTTTCGACGGCAACCAACCGTGACCGTCGATCTCTGATCCAAGGATCAGGACTGCATACCGCTTCATTTAAACCTAAATCTAATCCGAACCGTAGGACGTGGATCGGGCGGCTGGGATCCGTGGATACCCCTTCACCGTGGCCACTTTCTAAAAGAGACCCTGCCTTTTCTTGGAATAAACCCGCCATCCCCGTTTAACTGTTTCCTGTGTCTCGGTATTTTTAGCGCCGAGCCCCCTGCGCTTTCTGAAAATTGAGGCCCAGTCCAGAACTCGTTTAAATTGAATAAATAAAATAGAAAACAGATTTTTAATATGAAAATAATTGCTAGAACTTAGATAATTCATAGAAAATTCATTTTAGCTCCAAATTGAACCATTCCAGTTTCTAAAATTTTGTAATAATATTCTTCATCATTTTGTGCCTCTGTTTTGGCATGAAAGGCTCATTTAAATTTATCTAATACTTAATCTTGTATTAAACACATAAAACATTAGAAAATCCATAACTTAAAATCTATAACTCCAAAATTAATGATTCCTGTTCCTATGATCTTATTTTAATATGTATATTATTAATGTGTATTTTGTTCTTATGTTTGGTGTAATGTTAATTTTGCCTATACCATGTTTGTTTGAATTGCTACGACTAGCAGTGAGGTCACGAGTCACCTGAAGATCATCCTGGTACCTGGAATCTCAAGGCCCAGGCAAGTTGTGCCCTTGATCACTTCTTTTTACCCACTCATGTTCTAATTAATCATAATGATCTGCATAGGTTAATTTTGATGGGACCCAATAGGTTACCCTAGTTTGTCTATCTTTATACCTTGTTTACCACTGAACTTTTTGGGTAGTACTTGCTAGTGCTTTATGTGGTTTTGGGTATGAAGATACATTATTCATGATCATATTTTCATTATATGTTTATTGTTACTGTTCATTATAAGATCATTATGTTAATTGGAACATGGAGCGACCACCCGGGAAAACAGTGCTACCACAAGGGAGGAATGGGACCCCTTGGCTGATTAATTAGGAAAGCTAGTGGAAGACTACCTTACCCGAAAGGGGCAAGGGCAGTAGGGGAGTGGTCAGTGTAGGGAGGCCCTCGGGAGGATTTTGCTGCGATGGCGGTCCTGCAAGGGATTCCTGCATTGGAACTTCCTATAAACTGTAGCGAGTTTTCGGAAGCTAGTGGAACTTTGTAAAGGCCTCGTAGTGGATCCCTAGCCATTCACCTCGGTAGTGTCTAAGGGCCTTGCAAACCCTGGCGACATGGGATACACGACTTGTGGGTAAAGATGCGCAACCTCTGCAGAGTGTAAAACTGGTATACTAGTCGTGCTCACGGTCAAGAGCAGCTCGGACCCTCACATGATTAAATTATGGAACTTAAACTCAATTTGTCATATGCATTGCATCGCAGGTGAAGTTGTTACCTTTGTTCTACTATTTAACTGGGTTGGTATTTACTTATACTTAGTAACTGCTAATAAAATTTTGACCAACTTTAAAAGCAATGCTCAGCTCTAACCATCTTCTTTGGTAAGCCTTACACTTCACGTGAGCTCCCACCTTTGGCGAGTTCATGCACATTATTCCCCACAACTTGTTGAGCAATGAACGTATGTGAGCTCACTCTTGCTGTCTCACACACCCCACAGGTCAAGAGCAGGTACCGCAGGATGAGGCGCTTGGAGGATGCTGCGATGAGTTCGTGAGAGGTCTAGGTCGTCGTCTCCCAGTCAACTTTGGGTTGCTGGACCGTTGTCTCCTTATAATGTAATTATTTATTTTGTATAGAACTCCTGTTATATATAAAGTTGTGACATTCGATCCTGTGCCACTATACATCATATGTGTGAGACTTGGTCCCAGCATACCTGGTGTTTATGTTAGCGCCCGGGTTTTGGACCCCTAAAATCCGGGTGTTACATTAGTCCTAAAATGTGTTCCCCCTTTAGAAGCTTATGAAGATTCTTCATTCCAACATGGGCTAGTCGGCGGTGCCAGAGCCAACCCAAGTTAGTCTTAGCAATTAAGCAAGTGTCGAGTTCAGCTCTATCAAAATCTACCAAGTATAGCTGACCCTCTAACACTCCCTTAAATGCTATTGAATCATCACTTCTTCTAAAGACAGTAACACCTATATCAGTAAATAGACAGTTGTAGCCCATTTTACATAATTGGGATATGGAAAGCAAATTGTAATCTAAAGAATCTACAAGAAAAACATTGGAAATAGTATGGTCAGGTGATATAGCAATTTTACCCAAACCTTTGACCAAACCTTGATTCCCATCCCCGAATGTGATAGCTCGTTGGGGATCTTGGTTTTTCTCATATGAGGAGAACATCTTTTTCTCCCCTGTCATGTGGTTTGTGCACCCGCTGTCGAGTATCCAACTTGAGCCCCCGGATGCATAAACCTACAAAACAATTTTAGTTCTTGACTTTAGGTACCCAAACGGTTTTGGGTCCTTTGGCATTAGAAACAAGAACTTTGGGTACCCAAACACAAGTCTTGGAGCCCTTGTGTTTGCCCCCAACAATCTTGGCAACTACCTTGCCGGATTTGTTAGTTAAAACATATGATGCATCAAAAGTTTTGAATGAAATAGCATGATCATTTGATGCATTAGGAATTTTCTTTCTAGGCAACTTGGCACGGGTTGGTTGCCTAGAACTAGATGTCTCACCCTTATACATAAAAGCATGGTTAGGGCCAGAGTGAGACTTCCTAGAATGAGTTCTCCTAATTTTGCTCTCAGGATAACTGGCAGGGTACAAAATGTAACCCTCGTTATCCTGAGGCATGGGAGCCTTGCCCTTAACAAAGTTAGACAAGTTCTTAGGAGGGGCATTAAGTTTGACATTGTCTCCCCTTTGGAAGCCAATGCCATCCTTGATGCCAGGGCGTCTCCCATTATAGAGCATACTTCTAGCAAATTTAAACTTTTCATTTTCTAAGTTATGCTCGGCAATTTTAGCGTCTAGTAATGCTATATGATCATTTTGTTGTTTAATTAAAGCCATGTGATCATGAATAGCATTGATATCAACATCTCTACATCTAGTGCAAACAGAAGTGTGCTCAACGGTAGATGTAGATGGTTTGCAAGATTTTAATTCTACTACCTTAGCATGCAACATATCATTCTTAGTTCTAAGGTCGGAAATTGTAACATTGCAAACCTCTAATTCTTTAGCCTTAGCAATTAATTTCTCATTCTCATTTCTAAGGCTAGCAATAGAAACATTCAACTCATCAATCCTAGCAAGCAAATCAACATTATCATTTCTAGGATAGGAAGTTGAACAAACATGAGAATCAACCTTAGCAATTAAATTAGCATTTTCATTTCTAAGGTTGGCAATAGTGTCATGGCAAGTGCTTAGCTCACTAGATAATTTGTTGCATTTTTCTATCTCTAGAGCATAAGCATTTTTCACCTTAACATGTTTCTTGTTTTCCTTGATTAGGAAGTCCTCTTGGGAGTCCAAGAGATCATCCTTTTCATGGATGGCACTAATTAGCTCATTTAATTTTTCTTTTTGTTCCATGTTAAGGTTGGCAAAAAGGATACGCAAATTATCTTCCTCACCACTAGCATTATCATCACTAGAAGATTCATATTTTGTGGAGGAGTTAGTTTTAACCTTCTTCCTTTTGCCGTCCTTTGCCATGAGGCACTTGTGGCCGACGTTGGGGAAGAGAAGTCCCTTGGTGACGGCGATGTTGGCGGCGTCCTCGTCGTCGGAGGAGGAGTCGGTGGAGCTCTCGTCGGAGTTCCACTCGCGGCACACGTGGGCATCGCCGCCCTTCTTCTTGTGGTACCTCTTCTTTTCTCTTCTCTTGCCCTTCTTGTCGTTGTCCCTGTCACTGTCACTTGATAATGGACATTTAGCAATAAAGTGACCGGGCTTACCACATTTGTAGCAAACCTTCTTGGAACGGGATTTGTAGTCCTTCCCCTTCCGTTGCTTGAGGATTTGCCGAAAGCTTTTGATGATTAAGGCCATCTCCTCATTGTCGAGCTTGGAGGCGTCAATTGGTTGTCTACTTGGTGTAGACTCCTCCTTCTTCTCCTCCGTTGCCTTGAAGGCCACCGGTTGCGCCTCGGATGTGGAAGGTTCGTCAAGCTCGTTGATCTTCTTTGAGCCCTTAATCATGCATTCAAAGCTCACAAAATTCCCGATAACTTCCTCGGGGGTCATTAGTGGATATCTAGGATTACCACGAATTAATTGAACTTGAGTGGGGTTAAGGAAAATAAGAGCTCTTAAAATAACCTTAACCACCTCGTGGTCATCCCACTTTTTGCTCCCGAGGTTGCGCACTTGGTTCACCAAGGTCTTGAGCCGGTTGTACATATCTTGTGGCTCCTCCCCTTGGCGAAGACGGAAGCGACCGAGCTCCCCCTCGATCGTTTCCCGCTTGGTGATCTTGGTGAGTTCATCACCCTCGTGCGCCGTCTTGAGTAGCTCCCAAATCTCCTTTGCATTCTTCAACCCTTGTACTTTGTTGTATTCCTCCTTGCTTAGAGAGGCGAGGAGAATGGTTGTGGCTTGGGAGTTGAAGTGCTCGATTTGGGCCACTTCGTCCGTATCATAATCCTCATCCCCTATTGATGGTACCTGTGCTCCAAACTCAACAACATTCCATATACTTTTGTGGAGTGAGGTTAGATGAAATTTCATTAAATCACTCCACCTAGCATAATCTTCGCCGTCAAAAGTTGGTGGTTTGCCTAATGGAACGGAAAGTAATGGAGTATGTCTAGAGGTACGGGGATAGTTTAAGGGGATCTTACTAAACTTCTTGCGCTCTTGGCGCTTAGAAGTTACGGACGGTGCATCGGAGTCAGAGGTGGATGTTGATGAAGTGTCGGTCTCGTAGTAGACCACCTTCCTCATCCTCTTGTGCTTGTCCCCACTCCGATGCGGCTTGTTTTTTTTAAAAAAGGGAAACCCCCTATTTCATTAAGAAATAGAAACCAAACACGGTTATTACAGAAATCCCGACATAACCAACAGCCACAAGCCGATAAGCCTACCACAATATCAGCTACATAGATCCCAGCTGGAGGCACACACACCACACCAAAAGAAGTTCAACAGACTAACAAGCATCACTGAATATCTACAAAGGACAAATCCCAAAAGCAGCCAGGGACCTCGCGTCACCAGAAATGACTGAGTAGCAAGTTTTTATCAACCAAAAGCAGACAAGCTGAATACGTCCAGAAGCGAAAGATGCGTAATCAGCTGCAAAATGTCACTGGAGACGCCTGTCAACCGGCTTCCAACCATGGGCCTTGCTGTAGATATCACTTGCTATCTTTCGAACTCTGCGGCTTCCTTGTTCCACCAGTCTTTTTCCCTTCTTTGTCTGTCGAATAGACCATGCATCAATCCAATAACAGCAGGAAAAATCACATTTAACGGATCATCAATCAGCCTAGCATTGAAGCAGCAATCATTACGAGTACGCCATATAGCCCAAATAACAGCACCACAACCGAAAAGGATCAGATTTTTTTCAGATTTATGAAAACCATTGATCCAGGGACCAAAGAGGTCAGCTGTGTTTTTGGGGGTAGAGGACATTTTGAAAGCAATTTGGATGATTCTCCAAATAAATCTGGCCACGGGGCAGTGGAAAAATAGGCGATCTATGGATTCTAATAATCCACAAAAAATACAATCCATATTCCCATGCCAGTGTCTTTTAACCAAATTGTCTTTTGTCAAAATCTTATTATTTTTGACCAACCATAAGAACACTTTAATCTTGTGTGGAAGTCTGGATTTCCACATAAAGTTCACAGGAACATCAATCATGGAATTTTTTAACATTTTGTAAAAGGATTTTACCGAATAACCTTTGCAACCCAACAGCCAATTTGAAGAATCATCATTTTCAGAAAGCAAGGCCTGGCTACACTGATCCATAAGGTCACTATAGGCCTCACCTAAAGCACCAACAAGCCTTCTTCTGAAAGTCAGCATCTGAAAGTTGGAAGAGACCACCTTATGCACAGTGATATCCTTATCATAGGCAACCTCAAACAAATTAGGGTACTTGTCAGCCAATTTCACATTACCACACCAAATGTTTTCCAAAAACTGGAACTCTTACCATCACCAATAATTTTTTTACAATACTTAAAATATTTGTCTCGAACCGAGAGAATACCTTTCCAAAAATGAGAATCTGAAGGTCTATTCTTCACAGAAATAATAGGTTTGTTCTTGATGTATTTATTTTTTATAATGGATTGCCACAAACCACTAGTATTTTCTAGTCTCCAAATCCATTTAGCCAACAAAGCTTCATTCATTTTTTGCAGATCTAAAACACCAAGACCACCCATATTTTTGGGAGAGCAGACTAAATTCCACGCAGCCAAATGGTATTTTTTCTGGTCATGACCTCCCTGCCATAATAATCTTTTCCTGAAGATATCCATTTTTTCAGCACAACTTTGGGACATTTATACAGGGAGAGCATGTATAAGGGAACATTGGTGAGGCTGCTATTAATCAAGACAAGCCGACCTCCCAAACTAAGAAACCGCCCTTGCCAGGAACCCAGCTTGTTCTCAATCTTTCCAACTATGGGCTCCCACAAAGATTTGCACAGTTTTTTGTTATCAATAGGGACCCCTAAATATTTCATAGGGAGACCACTGGGAGGACAGGTGAAGATGTCAGCATACAGATGCTCTCTATTGCGGGCATTTCCCAAACAAATAATTTCACTTTTATGAAAGTTAATTTTAAGACCAGAAATCTGTTCAAAGATACAGAGAATAAACTTCAAATTTCTAGCATTTTCCAAATCATCTTGAAACAGGAAAATGGTGTCATCTGCATATTGAAGGCAACAGCAGCCCCCAGGAATAATATGAGGAATAAGACCTTTAATAATACCTTCATCCTTGGCTTTTTGAATCAGACAAGCAAGACCATCAGCAGCCACATTAAAAAGGAGAGGGGAGAAAGGATCACCTTGGCGAACACCTTTATGAGTTTTGAAGTAGGGCCCAACCACATCATTAGTACGGATAGCAACTTTACCACCTTTCACAGTCTTCAAAACCCAATCACTCCACTTATCACCAAAGCCTTTTTTCAGCATCATATTATGAAGGAAATTCCAATTAACCTTGTCATAAGCTTTTTCAAAATCAACTTTGAAAATAACCCCATTTTGTTTCCTACGTTTAACTTCGTGGATAATCTCATGCAAAGAAAGAACACCATCCATAATATATCTTCCTTTAATAAACCCATACTGAAGATCACTAATCACCGAGGTAATGCACCGGGCCAATCTATTAGTAAGAACTTTGGTGATGATTTTGTAGCAAACATTAAGCAAGCAAATGGGGCGAAAAGCTTTGATATCAGTCGCATCAGGGACCTTAGGGATAAGAGTGACAATACCAAAATTAAGTCTCTCAATGTTGAGAGAACCATCATGAAAAGCTTTAAAGAGATTAAACAAATCACCCTTGATAACATCCCAAAACTCCTGAAAAAATTCAGCAGGGAAGCCATCGGGGCCCGGAGCACTATTGTGTTTCAAAGCAAACACCACATCTTTGATCTCTTCCAAGGAAAAAGGGCTGGTAAGAAGATTTCTATCTCCCTCCTCAAGCTGTTTCATGTCCAAATTAGCCAAAGAAATATTCGATCCTTGAGAAGGACCAAAGAGATCCTTGTAAAAAGACGTCGCCAACTGATTAATGCCAAGATCATCATGAGCCACATTATCACCGTGAGAAAGAGACACAATTTTCAGTTTCCTTTTTTTGTGCTTAGCCAGCAAATGAAAATACTTAGAATTCTCATCACCCTCTAATAAAAATTTATCCCTCGCTTTTTGTCTAAGGCTAATGTTTTCCTCATTAACAATCTTCCTGAGGCTAGATTCCAAATCTAATTTCAAATATCTGTCAGCCTCAGATAAGCCAGAAGTCTCACTAGCTTTATCCAAAATATCAATTTTCTCAATCAAGGTATTCTTCACTTTTTTGTAATGACCTACAATATTACTGTTCCAACCTTTAAGCTTCTGACGCAGACGCTTCAATTTCACCTTCCAAACATCAAGACTATTGGACACACCGACCGGAAGAGCCCAAACATTTTCCACTAAATTGTGAAAGTCAGGCCTAACCTTCCAGCACAGCTCATAACTAAAGTCCTTACGCATCATGGGCCGGGAATTAGACTGAAGGCAAAGGGGAACATGATCCGAAAAGGATCGATTTAACCCTATAACACTAATATTATTATAAGCAAGATCCCAAGCAGGACTGGCCAAAAATCTGTCAAGTTTTTCAAAGGTAGGATCGTTACGGTTGTTAGACCACGTATATAGTCTGTTTTTCAGTTCAAATTCCACAAGACCATGTTGATCTATGATACTGTTAAACAAAAAACTCCACTTGCTGAGGGTACCTGGTTTATTTTTTTCCTCAGCTTTTCTAATAATATTGAAATCACCACCAATAAGCATAGGGACCTGACTTCTCGAACACACTGCAGACAATTCACTGAGAAAACGGGATTTGTGCTCATTTTGGGCAGCCCCATAAACGTTAACAAAATTCCAAATAAAATTTTTTTCTCTGTGGAGGACAAGGGAGCGAGTCAAGAATTCACCAGTTTCAAATTCTCTGACATCAAATATCTCAGAATTAAACCCCACAAGCAGGCCTCCCGATCTCCCATTAGGAGGAGAGGAGAACCAGGCAAAGAGCTTGCTACCAGCAAGAGAGGACAGAAGAGAGTCATTAAAATGAACTTTTTTAGTTTCTTGTAAACCAACGAAATCAATATTCTCTTCCCTAATGGTTTCTCTCAGGAAATCAAATTTAGTGTTGCGACCCAAACCCTGGCAATTCCAAATAAGGCCTCTCATGATTTAAAACGGATCAGGAGGGAGGACAGAACAATCAGGCTCCCATTTTTTCGTAGATGAGCCTCTACTTTTTGGGGAAGCCTTTTTTTTAATCGGTTTTTTCCGATGCTTAATCTTTCTACCTTTTCTTAAGACCATCACATCATAAAAGTCCTGATCAATATTCAGATCAGACTCATTATGGATGCTACTATCCACACTTTTGTGATCAACAATGGAGGGGACCTCCACATTTGAGGAATTATTTTTTTTGCAAGCTTGGAAGGCCAAAATTTTTCTGGAACGTTCCAGATCTTTGATTAACTCCAAATTATCAATCATATCAGAGTCAGAGGGACCCAAAGAAACTCCAAGTTTATTAGCTAAATCTATCAAATCATCATTATTAGAATCAAGCAAGGAGAAGGAGTTAGAACACGTACCTTTATTGAGGAAGGCATCTTTGGCTTCAGCTCTGTAAATCGCTTTGTCGGCCACCTTCACATCATCATTCTTCTCCAGTCTAGAACTTTTCCTGACGCCATCAGCCATGTTAGCAGGCAAGTCCAGAGGCTTTTTGTTTTTCCCATCACGAGCCATCTCAACATTAGGGGGGATCGAGATCATAGCACCAATTTTAGATTGAAAATCAGTTTGATCTTCCTCCATATCCTTAGCGAATTCTTCCAGTTCTTGAGAGCTAAGCAAGTCATCTTCATTTGGATCAAAATCCACTTTCTCATCCGAAAGGTTATCAAGTTTCTGCTCTTCATCAGACAATTCTTTAGTAGGCACAAGGGTAGGGTCAGACATTTTGGCAAACTCTTTGCCTTGAGAAGAGGACTCCCCAATTTTGAGGTTAGGATTAGGGTCATCTTCAAGGGTAACATCATCCAAGTTCTTGGGTTTTTTCCCAGATTTATCAAAAAGTGGATCATTAGACCCATGAATTTGAACAGAGGCTCTCTTACCCAAATTCACAGAATCATCATTCCATCCTTCATCACAAATAGATTCAATTCTAAAGAAGATATCATAAAGAAAAGGCTTGACAGCCACTTCCACCACAGGAGGAATCATCGCCACACTTTTAATGTGAATTTTAAATCTCACAATGTCATCAGAATCCAGGGACATAAGGTCAACTTCCTCAACTGCACCAATCATTGAACCAATTTCACAGATAGACTAGTAGTTCTGCAATTCCTCAGGAACATTTTCAGCAATAACCCACACAGTATGAAGTCTAGATTTAGGTTTAGCCCTAGAACTCCAAGGCACAACAGCAATCTTGGCCCCAGACATCTTCATTTTAAGCTCCGGGAAGCTTATCATTTCCTCAAGACGTTCTTGGGAGGGAAACTGCATCAGAAACCCCGAATGGCACTTAGTAGCTTTCCACCTCTTGTTCCAAGGGAAATGAAAACCGAAATCCCTCTCAAGATCTTCAGCCGAGACTAATCCCTCAATCACTTTAACCAGACCAATAAAAACCCTCTTTGGTTTTTTGATCAAAGGTTTAGCGAAATGAGACAGATAAAACCCTAATCCATCAGCGGCCAAACCAACAATGGGCATGGTGGGTTTGTTCTGCTTAGGAAGAACACAGCGAGCAGTGACATGTGTTTCCTTACGGCAAATATCACACCACAAAGCGTTAAAACAATGTCTGGCATGATGTCCTTCAGCACCACATTTCTGACAGAACGCAGGACGAACAAGATCCAGATCTTTCTTCAAAGGAACAGGAGAGACAGATGGGTTACCTGGTTGAGATCCCTCACCAGGATTGGGGGACAACACACCCTCATGCTGCTCAGATTTGCCAACATTCGGCTTCAGCTTCCAGCTAAGGTTTCTTGGTCTGTTCCAAGAATGAGTACCTTGCGGCTTCTCCATCGGACCCCAACGATCCCATTGGGAGTTCTGAGGGTTCTTTCCTTTCGGATCCATAGCAGAGATTTTCAAAGGACTTCGAAAAACGCCAGAACCCAGACGCGGCCACTCCTCCTCAACCACCGGCGGCCGAAAAGACGAAACGCACCAACCTCCGCCAAAACTAGACCTCACCGAAGACGGGAGAGACAAGAGGTGCGAGAGGAAGGCGGCGCAGTGAGGAAAAGAATACGCACCAACAAAATCCGGAGGAAACCCTAACGAGGGAGAGGGGAATACGGGCAGAGAAGATTGCGAACGACACGACTCACGCGTGAGGGGAAGCAGGCGAGAAGGGAGCGGCGTGACACCTTGATTCCATCCGATCCAAGAAGAACGCCTATCCAGGGACCGCTTCGCCGAAAGAGCCGGGATACTGTATCCCTGGGCCTGGGAGAGGCGCGAAGAAAGCGGCCCAACAGCAGGAGACCGCGCCACCCGACTCTGCGAACCATGCGAAGGAGAGGGAAGGGCGCGGGAGGAAGAAGAAACGGCCCAGGGGACCGAGCGCCATTTTTTCTTTCTCCCCTTGCGACTCATCCCCAAGCCTCCCCGCAATTATGCTTCACTCCGATGCGGCTTGTGAGAAGAGGATTTTTCCTTCTTCTCTTTGTAGTGAGAAGAGGAAGATCTTTTCTCCTTCCGTTTGGAGGAGCCTTTCTTTTTCTCCCTTCTCTTGGTGCGGGACTCTTCCAATGAAGTGCTCCCTTGGCTTGTAGTGGGCTTGTCGCCGGTCTCCATCTCCCTCTTGGTGTGATCTCCCGACATTACTTCGAGCGGTTAGGCTCTAATGAAGCACCGGGCTCTGATACCAATTGAAAGTCGCCTAGAGGGGGGGTGAATAGGGCAAAACTGAAAATCACAAAAATAATCACAACTACAAGCCGGGTTAGCGTTAGAAATATAATAGAGTCCGCGAGAGAGGGCGCAAAACAAATCGCAAGCGAATAACGAAGTGAGACACGCGGATTTGTTTTACCGAGGTTCGGTTCTCTTCAAACCTACTCCCCATTGAGGAGGCCACAAAGGCCGGGTCTCTTTCAACCCTTCCCTCTCTCAAACGGTCCCTCGAACCGAGTGAGCTTCTCTTTCTCAAATCACTTGGGAATCAAACTTCCCGCAAGGACCACCACACAATTGGTGTCTCTTGCCTCAATTACAAGTGAGTGTTTGATCACAAGAAAGAATGCCAAAGAAAAAGAAGCGATCCAAGCGCAAGAGCTCAAATGAACACTACAAATCACTCTCTCTAGTCACTAGGGCTTTGTGAGGAGTTGGGAGAGGATTTGATCTCTTTTGGTGTGCTTTGCAATGAATGCTAGCTCTTGTATAGTGGTTAGAAGTTGGAAAACTAGGATGCAATGAATGGTGGGGTGGTTGGGGTATTTATAGCCCCAACCACCAAACTTGACCGTTGGTGGAGGCTGTCTGTCGATGGCACACCGGACAGTCCGGTGCACACCGGACATGTCCGGTGCCCCCGCCACGTCATCAATGCCGTTGGATTCTGACCGTTGGAGCTTCTGACTTCTGGGCCCGCCTGGATGTCCGGTGCACACCGGACATCACCTGTTCATTGTCCGGTGCGCCAGTATGGGCGCGCCTGACTTCTGCGCGCGCAGAGCGCGCATTAAATGCGTCGCAGGTAGCCGTTGGCGCCGAAATAGCCGTTGCCCCGTGGTTACACCGGACAGTCCGGTGCACACCGGACATGTCCGGTGAATTATAGCGGAGCGGCTGCTGCGCGAACCCGAGGCTGGCGAGTTGAGGAGGCCACGCTTCCATGGAGCACCGGACACTGTCCGGTGTACACCGGACAGTCCGGTGAATTATAGCGAAGCGGCCTGCGAAATTCCCGAAGGTGGCGAGTTCGAGTTGGAGTCCTGTGGTGCACCGGACATTGTCCGGTGGCGCACCGGACACTGTCCGGTGTACACCGGACAGTCCGGTGCCTCCAGACCAGAGGTGCCTTCGGTTGCCTCTTTGCTCCTTTGTTGAATCCAAAACATGATCTTTTTATTGGCTGAGTGTGAACCTTTTGCACCTGTATAACTTATACACTAGAGCAAACTAGTTAGTCCAATATTCGTGTTGGGCAATTCAACCACCAAAATTAATTAGGGACTAGGTGTAAGCCTAATTCCCTTTCAGGAATGCAGTCGGGCTGCATGATGAAAATCCTTGAAGTCGAGCGATGACTGGAGAGCGCCAACCCCCACGGGGTCACGCTTGTAACACCCCGATGTTTATCGTCGGCTCGACCACGAGTGCGGACTTTAACACGTGCTAGTGGTGAATAAAATGGACAATAAATTTTAATCATCTTTGTCTATCACGATTTTGATATCGTGTCTATCTCCATCTGCTTAAATTATCATAATTTAGTTTGCAAAAATTCAGACTTCAGTAATCTTCCGAAACATCAGATCCAATATCGTTTGGGTTGAGCCATCGACGTCTTTCCCAAACTCTAAACTTTGAAGTCGAATCTGGTTCCTTAAACCACGTTTGAAATTCTTTGACGCCTGTGTTGCATGTGTCTCTCGGTGATTTGGCTTCATGGCGCGTGGCGAGCGCAACCCTGTGTGTGACAACGCATAGCTACTCACTTACGTGAAAGACACGTATCGTCTCCATGGAGGTCCCCGTGTGCACCTTATCTCCCTACCGCTATTCCTTTCGTTTATCTGAATCGGCCACCGATTCAACTCTTCACTACACACTGTGCCTCCCGTTACTCCACTGCCACATGTATGACGTGCTAGCGAGTGTAAATTTGGGAATCAACTGATTTTATAAATCCAGACCGTGCATGCTATTCGAGGCAAACACACGTAAAGTCGATAACCGAGGTTGGTTTCATTCTGCACGCTACTCATGGCAGAGAAATCCAAGTATCTGGTTGCGGACGAATTTATTTGATCTCAGATAAATCAATGGAACAATACCATCTTATCCTGAGCAAATTAAGCATAACTCGATGATTCAAGTTATCTGACTCCAAATCCCAAAATTCCCCAACCCGGAACTGGATTTATTCATGCGTTTTAGATCACAAGAAAGAAGAAAAATCTACTTATTTTATATTATCTAGCGCCGCTTAATTTACTCTCAACCTTATCTCCTCCCCACCGTCGTTCCTATCTCCTGGACGCCATCTCTCTATCTCCTCATACGTGAAGCTGCCGCCCCCAACCATCTTCTCTAGCCACGCCTGGCTGAGCTTCTTCCCTGCGGCTCGCGTCCCTCATGGCGCCCTCCCTCCATCTCCTCCCTCCCCAGCAGATACCCAGGTTCGATGGCCGTCGCGCCCCTGATCGACGTTCCTGCAGAGTCTCTACCGAGCTCCCATGGTGGCTTCTCCTGGCCGCGCCCCTGTAGTGCTCGGATTCGGTCATTGTCTCTCGGTCTCGACCCACCTCCAGTCGATGCCTCCTCCCTCCATCTTGCCCTCTGCAGCTCGTCCCTCACTTGGTCCTTCGCCTTGTCTCTGGCCCGCGATACTCTTTGTGCAGCGACCTGCAGCAAGCCTTGTTCCATGCTACCATCGTGGGGCTCTGCGTTGGGGTCCATTTAGCGTGTGCCGCATGTCCTTCAGTTCTTGTTGCGAGAAACAGGTTGCTGGGCCGCCGCTTCTAGTCCTCGGCTCGCCGGCTGACCGTCGTGCGGAGCGGCCACCACTCCTCTGTTCCTGTGCCCAGCGCCTAGTGCTCCACCTCGCCGACCGTCGAGCTCCCACAAGCGCGCGTCCCTGCTCCCCTTGTCGCTGCTCGTTATTGGAGTTTGCCCTCTGGTTCAACGTCGCCGTGCCCTTGCGCTGTTGCTGCTCCCCACCGTGTCGAGCTTGCACACGTCCTCTTCCAGCCATGGACGCACGCCCCTGTGCTGGAGTTCGTCGACCTCCTCCGGCGCTCGGATCTGGCCACCATTTTCTGGTCGTGGCGAGCATGTGCCCACCGCCTCTAACCTCGCCAGTGGTCGAGTCGCTCGCCACCTGCTTGACATAATGCTAGAACCGGTCGTCGATCTTGTCCCTACCATCGACTTCGCTTCCGTTGTCACGGGACCCTGCCAGCCCTACCGGCCTCTTTGATGCTCGGCACCCAGCCCCAGCTTGGATCCGCTGCGAGCTCACCGGACCACCATCGCGGTGCGCGTGGTTTTGAAGTTTGCGCAGACTCAGCCGCGTCTGCTCGTCATCATTGCGGCGCGCTCGCTCCTCGTCCATTGGGCTTCGGTGTGCTCGCGTTTACCATTGAGTCGTCGAAACCCATCCTTGCTCGACTCCCAAGCAAAATCCCTGATCTACATCCTGCTCGCCGTCAATTTCCCACACCTGTGACCGCGGCGCTCGCGCCTCAGATCCCCGTCGCCTCGCCATTATTTTCGTCAAATAGAATTGTCGTGCTGACACGTCAATGTCGAGATTTGCCTTCGCACTGCGGCTGGTCAGCTATCTTGTTGTCGTCATGTTCACTCCAACTCTGCCTCTACGTGCTCGCCTCCGATCACCGCTGCAATTTTAGAAGTTCGAGTGAAGAAGTGGAACTCGCGGGGCGCTTGCCAGGAACTCGACTGGAGGCATGAACAAGAATCACGGTTGCTTGGCATTTTAATTGAATCGGTAACCGTTCTCTAGTTCGCTATTTCTTTAATTGATTGAGTAGATGGATTGAATAAATTAATGTGCTAGTGTGATGCTCACTAGGTGCTCGATAAATTGTGTGAGTCACGGAACTCTCGTCGACTTTGCGGTTCTCGCGATTATCGAGCCAGATTCAGTTATGGCGAGTTATTTCGCTATTCCAGTCAATTAGCTAAATTGGTGGACCGAGTAGGATATTAGTAGGCATGTGTGATGATAAAATATTTTAATCACTTATAAAGATGTGGTGTAAGGTAAAATTAGTAACATGAAAAATAAATTAATAAATTCAAACGTGGGGCTAGTAAATGTTATTAAGGTTGCTTTCGATAGATTTGGTTTATTGCAGTTAGTGTTACGCTTGAGTAGTCATGATACTCTTCGTTAGAAACCGATTAAATGCCCTAAATAAATAACTAGCATTACCAAAATGAGTGGAAGTGAATAATATTGATAAGTTTGTTTCTGTTAGAATTGAATCGAGCTAAGTTAAAATAATATGTCTGGTAGAAAGTCGGAGCCTGAGTCGTTGTTGTTTTTGTGAAATTCGTGGCGGGTTAGATCTTTGGTTGTTTAGAAGGTCGTTTTGAAGAACTCTATGATGTTTGAATTAGATTTGATTAAGCTAGAAAGGCACGGCTATTGCACTTAGTCGTACGTCGAAACTCGTGTCTCTGTATGAATGGTACAACGCCTCGCTGCTAGGTATTTACTCCGCTATCGTGTAGCACTAGTTAGATTTATGATATTCCTGTCTATATGCATTCATGTGCATAATGCATTTCATCTAGGTACGTTGATTAACCACGTGATGCGGAAGACAAGCCAAGTCGACCCCAAGCGTGGGCTAATCCGCAGGTTGATGCTGATGGACGAACCTGAAGATGGATAATCGGAATGAGTGCCAAGCCAAAGGATACTCGCCAAGTGGTCACCTAACAAACAATAACCTAGTGTTACTCAGGCAAGCCCCAGTGCATTTGCCACCTTCCTTGATGTTTTTAAAATCTTTCTCACTTGATTGATGCATTAGGTGATAGGAGTTGAATGCTTAAACAATTCCTGCATTACCTTCCTTGATCTTTGATTACCTTCCTTGATACCCTGTTTTACAAAAGGTTTTTACTATGCTTAGTATTGCTCTAGAAAAAACAAAAGGTTTTGTTTTATAAAAGATGATTGGCAAAGTGGGAGGGATGTTTTCGAAAATAAAACTTGATGGTGAGTCCATCATGGCCATGATGGATTCAACATCGAAAAAGATGTACCTCTGCCAGGTACCAAGTTTTTGGGTTTAAATGATTAAGCTGAGACCGGGCGGGTGACTTGCACGAGAAGAGAGTCTCGGTGTAGTGTCTCCGTCTGAGTTGATTAAGGACCGTGTCGATGTAGGCCTGATGACCGAAGACCCTTTAACTGGTCACATGCCTCGTCATGGGTAAGCCTTGCCTCGGGCAAACTAAGGCCAGAATAAGATAACACGGAATGGGCGTGGAGCGGTGGCGAGAGTAGCCTGTACCCTCCGTGGCAAGAGGCTGGACGGTGGTGTATCTGTGCTCTCGGTTCGCGTGAACCTGATCTGGTCTTAAGAACCCCGGCTCGGTGGCGGGTTGACATATGCAAGGGTTAAGTGCTACATATGTCGTGTGATTGGAGATCCTCAGCTGAGTATAATCGATTCGGATCGCCGTACCTTCGCGGTTATGAAGACTTGGTCACTGATCTATACGTAGAATTCCAGTAAAGATGAAGGGCTGGTTAAGAAATTGGCTAGTGCAAGTCAAGTGTTTGAACTAGGGTAGAAAGAACTCTAGATGTAGGTAATTTTACCTAACCTGACAATAAAACTAGATTTTTAAGGATCCACTTTTAGTAAGCATTTCTACAAAACAGAGTCTTTGATCATTGAGAAACCTTACCTTGACTCCCTTATAACCAGCATACCCTTGAGAGTCTTTTCTTTAGTCGGGTAAGACTTGCTGAGTAATTCCATACTCAGGGTTTTATTCCCTATTGTTTTTCAGGTTCTAACCTTGTGCTGCTGTGATGGTGTTAAGTGCCGGTGGGCTCGGCCTTCTTATAAGTCTCAGTACTCCCTTATACTTCTTACTGAGGATGGTCGTTTGAGCTAGCATATATTTCAAACCTACACTTTTGTAATCACTCCGATAAAATAATATAAAATTTTTGTAACTTGTAAAATTTGGTAATAGTATTTCCGCTGCAAAAATATTGGTGTGTGTGATTTGTGTTACTTAATCCCGCGGTTCTGGTTGAAAGTGGTTTATCCGATGTCCTTGGGGCAATCGGACAGATCCTATTGAGTTATCTGGTGCACATGCATGGCCGTCTGAGGTCTTTTGGACAAGGACAGGTGCATGTGGGCCCAATAACTTGGAGGTTCTGCCACAGGCTCGTATCGGAGCTGGATTAAGTATATACGGTCACATACGTATTTTCAAAACAAAAGTTTTGGTTTTGAAAAACCTATTTTCAACTAAACACATTGCTTGGTTTTGAAAAACCGTTTTGAAAAACTATAATGCTAGCGACATCCTCTGTTAAGCCCTAAACTGAGGACTATGAGGTGGCTTATTTAAAAACCAATAACCCACAACCGGGGGTATTGCATACATGTGTATTGTTATTTTTAAGGCCATTCAGTTTTGAATGGATCGATGCTTAAGGTAAGGTGAGATGTGAGAGCATGACCGAACAACCGTCGGTCTAGGGAAGTGCTTAATTGTGGCGCTTGATTATATACATGTTTTACATATGTATATATGAAGGCTGCACTGTGGAGTATTTACTTTTCCAGGATTCAGTACCCCATGGATGTGTATGGGTATACAGACATGGGAATACTGAGAAGTGTAATGTACTTGTAACGACGCACCTACGCTCAGGTAAGAAGGTGAGTTACCATAATGAGTTGCCCTATGGTTAAAGTGTGGCAACAGCGCCTATGCGTGGCTCGGCGCTTAATGATGAGCTGGCCTCCATATAGAAATATATGGAGTATAAACTGTGATAAACTGTCATGTGTGAACTGCATCATTGGGAATTGGGCTGTGATGGATTTTTCTACAGGTACACTAACCTCGAAAACGTATGTGTAGCTGACGATTAGCAAAATATTGAGAGAGAACATATGCCACCGATATAGAACGCTATTGCCACATTAGATTGGCAAAAACTCGTGAGGACGTGTAGGACGAGCATGCATCCTGATTGCTGCATCATGTTTGTCACCTATACACCCAAGATGCTTCTCTTATCTTTATTCCAGTAACCATTGATTGAAGATAATATGGTGTAATGCTGAATTATGAACTTCAATGAAATAGGTGTCCTCCATTCTTAGGTAATCTATTTAGGTATTATATGTATTTACCCTGGTACTTGATGTACCAATAGAAGGTTGGTAGTTTGTCTGCTTAAACTGAAAAGCTAGGTCATATTCTTAGTTAGTGAACTATGACCCAAATTTGAATTCTCCCTTATCGCATTGTCGACCCATCGAGCTAACCCAGAAAGGACCTGCCCGAGTATTTTCTTGAAATTGATGCCTTTGGTTTCCCCTATCTATCGGAGGCATATCAACTTAATATTTGGCCTTGTAATCTCTACGATGTGCATAGAAATATGCTTGTGGCTGAATTAACAGTCTCCCATCATACTCCCTTCATTAACAAGTTTAGGTTATGGCCATACCTTGTTCGTTTCATCGGGCCATGATCTATCTGGTCTCTACTTATAACCGTTTTGACAGGTAGAGTCTCTTTGTACATTGTCATCCTTGCCCAATTCATTGGTGTCGCGTGAGATTTCTTATTGGTTATGTTTGGCAATGGTGTTATGACTAAAACCAATGGTGCCGTGACGAGACCGAGGGCCTCCTGTGAATGTACACACATGGTTGTGCTGCTCGGCATGCACTGGTATCATGGTTAGTAGTTGCAATCCATTACGAGACTATATCGATATGTTATCTATGCACAAATTATTCTTACCACGTGAGATTCATTATTGGTGCCAGTTTTGTAATGGTGTCATGGCTAAGGACTTATGGTACCGCGGCGAAACTGAGAGCCTCCTGTGCATGCGCACACAGGATTTTGCTGCTTGGCGCATGCTGGTACCGAGGTCGCTGGTCATGATCCATTGTTGAACTACACTGATGTGTGATCTTCCGTGGACTCCTCCCTTGAAACAATTTCTGTGTTGTTTGCTAAAACAATCAAACAACCTATGCCATCATTGTTGGATCAAAAGGGGCATACCACTTTCATGTATGGTCTCTATCCTTTTGATCTTGGTAGTAACTACTTATACAAGTTCCCTTTACGTCCTTTGTGTAAAGGTGAAGCCTTGGAGCTTTTTAGTGTTGGAAGACAACTTATTAGCTCTCAAATTGGAGATTGACTTTCCCCTGCTGCTGTGATGTAGGTGTTCGTTCATTCGCTCATTCATTTAATCCATGTATTTCCTAACTAAGTGGATAATTCATCTCGCATGAAGAAATGGATGAACAATTTGACTAAATAGATTTTTACCCACATGCATAATCTCCTATTAGCAAATGTGAACTCTCAACCCTTGGCTTACCGATGGAACTGAGAGGACTTGCTCAATATCAAAAGTAGTTCAACAAGTTGGTTTTGACTAACTTGTAACTGCATTTTGAACAAAGGTTGAGTTTAGAGATCATTTTATCAAGTTGTCTGAACTCACTTTGGTTCAACCCACCCTAAAAGAAAGTACTTACAAGAATCGAGATTAAGTCGGTCGGAAACCACCTAATCATCGCTCTAGTCACGCCTCGATCGCCTCAGTGTGCTTTTCCAGCATGTGTGATCAAGTCGAGCCATACCTAGTGCTTGATAAAGTGGACGGATTGTGAAGTCAACCTTTGTTGATCATCTTCACTAATGCGTTCCTCGAATTTTTATTATCTTCCTGGAACTTGAATTCCTCAAATGACCACTTGTTGGTAAACCTCTTTCTGTGTGTTTTACCCAAGAGGTTGCATCTGGTTCTGTTTGGGTAACAACAGACTCAGATAGTACAATGTCATTAAAAAAACAAACTGCACACATGGAACCTTATGTGTTCCCATGGCAGACATCGTCTCTACTGATGGACATCTCTAATTTAACTTGTGGCAATACATGCTATATCCACTAGAGAAACCCTATCCTAAGACACTCGCCTTTGCTCAGAATTGTCTCATGATTATCGCTGATATGGACACGGGTTACATGCTTCTCTACTCTTAAAAGTCTTTCGCTCCGAATCTCGGGACGAGATTCTTTTAAGGGGGGAGGGTTGTAACACCCCGATGTTTATCGTCGGCTCGACCACGAGTGCGGACTTTAACACATGCTAGTGGTGAATAAAATGGACAATAAATTTTAATCATCTTTGTCTATCACGATTTTGATATCGTGTCTGTCTCCGTCTGTTTAAATTATCATAATTTAGTTTGCAAAAATTCAGACTTCAGTAATCTTCCGAAACATCAGATCCAATATCGTTTGGGTTGGGCCATCGACGTCTTGCCCAAACTCTAATCTTTGAAGTCGAATCTGGTTCCTTAAACCACGTTTGAAATTCTTTGACGCCTGTGTTGCATGTGTCTCTCGGTGATTTGGCTTCATGGCGCGTGGCGGGTGCAACCCTGTGTGTGACAACGCACAGCTACTCACTTACGTGAAAGACACGTATTGCCTCCATGGAGGTCCCCGTGTGCACCTTATCTCCCTACCGCTATTCCTTTCGTTTATCTGAATCAGCCACCGATTCAACTCTTCACTACGCGCCGTGCCTCCCGTTACTCCACTGCCACGTGTATGACGTGCTAGCGAGTGTAAATTTGGGAATCAACTGATTTTATAAATCCAGGCCGTGCATGCTATTCGAGGCAAACACACGTAAAGTCGATAACTGAGGTTGGTTTCATTCTGCACGCTACTCATGGCAGAGAAATCCAAGTATCTGGTTGCGGACGAATTTATTTGATCTCAGATAAATCAATGGAATAATACCATCTTATCCTGAGCAAATTAAGCAGAACTCGATGATTCAAGTTATCTGACTCCAAATCCCAAAATTCCCCAACCCGAAACTGGATTTATTCATGCGTTTTAGATCACAAGAAAGAAGAAAAATCTACTTATTTTATCTCATCTAGCACCGCTTAAATTACTCTCAACCTTATCTCCTCCCCACCGTCGTTCCTATCTCCTGGACGCCATCTCTCTATCTCCTCATACGTAAAGCTGCCGCCCCTAACCATCTTCTCTAGCCACGCCTGGCTGAGCTTCTTCCCTGCGGCTCGCGTCCCTCATGGCGCCCTCCCTCCATCTCCTCCCTCCCCAGCAGATACCCAGGTTCCATGGCCGTCGCGCCCCTGATCGGCGTTCCTGTAGAGTCTCTACCGAGCTCCCATGGTGGCTTCTCCTGGCCGCGCCCCTATAGTGCTCGGATTCGGTCATTGTCTCTCGGTCTCGACCCACCTCCAGCCAATGCCTCCTCCCTCCATCTTCCCCTCTGCAGCTCGTCCCTCACTTGGTCCTTCGCCTTGTCTCTGGCCCGCGATACTCTTTGTGCAGCGGCCTGCAGCAAGCCTTGTTCCATGCTACCATCGTGGGGCTCTGCGTTGGGGTCCATTTAGCGTGTGCCGCATGTCCTTCAGTTCTTGTTGCGAGAAACAGGTTGGTGGGTCGCCGCTTCCAGTCCTCGGCTCGCCGGCTGACCGTCGTGCGGCGCGGACACCACTCCTCTGTTCCTGTTCCCAGCGCCCAGTGCTCCACCTCGCCGACCGTCGAGCTCCCACAAGCGCGCGTCCCTGCTCCCCTTGTCGCTGCTCATTATTGGAGTTCGCCCTCTGGTTCAACGTCGCTGTGCCCTTGCGCTGTTGCTGCTCCCCACCGTGTCGAGCTTGCACACGTCCTCTTCCAGCCATGGACGCACGCCCCTGTGCTGGAGTTCGTCGACCTCCTCCGGCGCTCGGATCTAGCCACCATTTTCTGGTCGTGGCGAGCATGTGCCCACCGCCTCCAACCTCGCTAGTGGTCGAGTCGCTCGCCACCTGCTTGACATAATGCTAGAACCGGTCGTCGATCTTGTCCCTACCATCGACTTTGCTTTACATCTTCGCTTCCGTTGTAGCGGGACCCTGCCAGCCCTACCGGTCTCTTTGATGCTCGGCACCCAGCCCCAGCTTGGATCCACTGCGAGCTCACCGGACCACCATCGCGGTGCGCGTGGTTTTGAAGTTTGTGCAGACTCGGCCGCGTCTGCTCGTCATCATTGCGGCGCGCTCGCTCCTCGTCCATTAGGCTTCGGTGTGCTCGCGTTTACCATTGAGTCGTCGAACCCCATCCTTGCTCGACTCCCAAGAAAAATCCCTGATCCGCATCCTACTCGCCATCAATTTCCCACGCCTGTGACCGCGGCGCTCGCGCCTCAGATCCCCGTCGCCTCGCCATTATTTTCGTCAAATAGAATTGTCGTGCTGACACGTCAATGTCGAGATTTGCCTTCGCACTGCGGCTGGTCAGCTATCTTGTTGTCGTCATGTTCACTCCAACTCTGCCTCTACGTGCTCGCCTCCGATCACCGCTGCAATTTTAGAAGTTCGAGTGAAGAAGTGGAACTCGCGGGGCGCTTGCCAGGAACTCGACTGGAGGCATGAACAAGAATCACGGTTGCTTGGCATTTTAATTGAATCGGTAACCGTTCTCTAGTTCGCTATTTCTTTAATTGATTGAGTCGATGGATTGAATAAATTAATGTGCTAGTGTGATGCTCACTAGGTGCTCGATAAATTGCGTGAGTCACGGAACTCTCGTCGACTTTGCGGTTCTCGCGATTATCGAGCCAGATTCAGTTATGGCGATTTATTTCGCTATTCCAGTCAATTAGCTAAATTGGTGGACCGAGTAGGATATTAGTAGGCATGTGTGATGATAAAATATTTTAATCACTTATAAAGATGTGGTGTAAGGTAAAATTAGTAACATGAAAAATAAATTAATAAATTCAAACGTGGGGCTAGTAAATGTTATTAAGGTTGCTTTCGATAGATTTGGTTTATTGCAGTTAGTGTTATGCTTGAGTAGTCATGATACTCTTTGTTAGAAACTGATTAAATGCCCTAAATAAAAATCTAGCATTACCAAAATGAGTGGAAGTGAATAATATCGATAAGTTTGTTTCTGTTAGAATTGAATCGAGCTAAGTTAAAATAATATGTCTAGTAGAAAGTCGGAGCCTGAGTCGTTGTTGTTTTTGTGAAATTCATGGTGGGTTAGATCTTTGGTTGTTTAGAAGGTCGTTTTGAAGAACTCTATGATGTTTGAATTAGATTTGATTAAGCTAGAAAGGCACGGCTATTGCACTTAGTCGTACGTCGAAACTCGTGTCTCTGTATGAATGGTACAACGCCTCGCTGCTAGGTATTTACTCCGGTATCGTGTAGCACTAGTTAGATTTATGATATTCCTGTCTATATGCATTCATGTGCATAATGCATTTCATCTAGGTACGTTGATTAACCACGTGATGCGGAAGACAAGCTAAGTCGACCCCAAGCGTGGGCTAATCCGTAGGTTGATGCTGATGGACGAACCTGAAGATGGATAATCGGAATGAGTGCCAAGCCAAAGGATACTCGCCAAGTGGTCACCTAACAAACACTAACCTAGTGTTACTCAGGCAAGCCCCGGTGCATTTGCCACCTTCCTTGATGTTTTTAAAATCTTTCTCACTTGATTGATGCATTAGGTGACAGGAGTTGAATGCTTAAACAATTCCTGCATTACCTTCCTTGATCTTTGATTACCTTCCTTGATGCCCTGTTTTACAAAAGGTTTTTACTATGCTTAGTATTGCTCTAGCAAAAACAAAAGGTTTTGTTTTACAAAAGATGATTGGCAAAGTGGGAGGGATGTTTTCGAAAATAAAACTTGATGGTAAGTCCATCATGGCCGTGATGGATTCAACATCGGAAAAGATGTACCTCTGCCAGGTACCAAGTTTTTGGGTTTAAATGATTAAGCTGAGACCGAGCGGGTGACTTGCACGAGAAGAGAGTCTCGGTGTAGTGTCTCCGTCTGAGTCGATTAAGGACCGTGTCGATGTAGGCCTAATGACCGAGGACCCTTTAACTGGTCACATGCCTCGTCATGGGTAAGCCTTGCCTCGGGCAGACTAAGGCAAGAATAAGATAACACGGAATAGGCGTGGAGCGGTGGCGAGAGTAGCTTGTACCCTCCGTGGCAAGAGGCTGGACGGTGGTGTATCTGTGCTCTCGGTTCGCGTGAACCTGATCTGGTCTTATGAACCCCGGTGGCGGGTTGACATATGCAAGGGTTAAGTGCTACATATGTCATGTGATTGGAGATCCTCAGCTGAGTATAATCGATTCGGATCGCTGTACCTTCGCGGTTATGAAGACTTGGTCACTGACCTATACGTAGAATTCCAGTAAAGATGAAGGGCTGGTTAAGAAATTGGCTAGTGCAAGTCAAGTGTTTGAACTAGGGTAGAAAGAACTCTAGATGTAGGTAATTTTACCTAACCTGACAATAAAACTAGAGTTTTAAGGATCCATTTTTAGTAAGCATTTCTGCAAAACAGAGTCTTTGATCATTGAGAAACCTTACCTTGACTCCCTTATAACCAGCATACCCTTGAGAGTCTTTTCTTTAGTCGGGTAAGACTTGCTGAGTAATTCCATACACAGGGTTTTATTCCCTATTGTTTTTTAGGTTCTAACCTTGTGCTGCTGTGATGGTGTTAAGTGCCGGTGGGCTCGGCCTTCTTATAAGTCTCAGTACTCCCTTATACTTCTTACTGAGGATGGTCGTTTGAGCTAGCATATATTTCAAACCTACACTTTTGTAATCACTCCGATAAAATTATATAAAATTTTTGTAACTTGTAAAATTTGGTAATAGTATTTCCGCTGCAAAAATATTGGTGTGTGTGATTTGTGTTACTTAATCCTGTGGTTCTGGTTGAAAGTGGTTTATCTGATGTCCTTGGGGCAATCGGACAGATCCTGTTGAGTTATCTGGTGCACATGCATGGCCGTCTGAGGTCTTTTGGACAAGGATAGGTGCATGTGGGCCCAATAACTTGGAGGTTCTGCCACAGCTCTCCTCCAACAGCAGCAAGAAGAAGGCAACATGGGTGTGCCCCATCTGGGGGCTCGGAAGGTGGAAGGGCGCAATGGATGCGAGGGGTGTGAAGGCATGGCTACCCCCGGGGGGTTGGTCCCTTTTTAAAGGCAGATCTCCTCACTCACACCCCCAAGCATCACGGGCAAAGTCTCACCCGACGTGCTCCAGGGTTCCCATCTTGCGACACGGGGGCTGGGTCCCACACGTCATGAGAAGCTGACCCGAAACGCGAAGGAGGCAAACCGCCGCACGCATGTAACCGCCCTGCGGTTATAAGCGTTCCCTCGTCCTCGCCAAAACCAGCAGACGAAAGGGCGAGCCGCCACGCAGGGAGCCTGCAACCGCACCACGGTTATGCACCCTTTCGGCTTCATCACACCCGGTGGACCAGCACGGAGGCCCAGTCCCACATATCATGTAACCGGCGCGACGGTCACTACGTGCAAGGAAACCGCACCGCCACCTGCGCCAATGCTGCGTCTTCTCGACTGCGAAACCAGTGCCGCGACTCGAGGCAGCCCCGCGCGTGACCCAACAGTGCCAATTAAGTGCAGCGATCATGGGTCAGTTAGTCGCGGGGGTAGGCGCGACAGTTGATATGGCCAAAAGTGGACCGGCAATAACTGCTGCAACAGACGAGCGGGAGCAGCGGTCAAATCACCCCCAGGCTCGCGTCCTTTCCTGAAGCGGCAAAGGAGCCCTCGCCCACGGCGTAAAGACGACACGCCCGTGCTCCGTTCCTCAAACGACTCGTGCACGCGCAACAGACGCCCCGCGAATCGCCCGTCCCGTCGCATTAACTCTTTGGCAGAGCAAGCAACACCTTTGGCAGGCGAAGCGGGCGACATTTCACCTCCATCATGATGACCGCGTCAAAAAAGGTGCGCCACGTTATTTAAATTCATATCCTTTTCCGTTTCCCCTCTCTCTCTCTTGCCACAGGGACCGGGAAAGGGGATATTTCGAAAAGGATCCTTCTCCGCGAAGGAAACGGGCCCTCGAGCCCTCCTACTAACCAGGGGTTCGAAGGCTGCGCCCTGCGGGGTCTAGCAGCCGCCCTAGAGCACTCGGGCCCCCGAGCCCTCCTACTGGTCAGGGGTTCGAAGGTTGCGCCCTGCGGGGTCCAGCAGCCGCCCCAGAGCACACGGGCCCCCGAGCCCTCCTACTGATCAGGGGTTCGAAGGTTGCGCCTTGTGGGGTCCAGCAGCCGCCCCAGAGCACTCGGGCCCCCGAGCCCTCCTACTGATGAGGGGTTCAAAGGTTGCACCCTACGGGGTCCAGCAGCCGTCCTAGAGCACTCGGGCCCTCGAGCCCTCCTACTGATCAGGGGTTCGAAGGTTGCGCCCTGCGGGGTCCAGCAACCGCCCCAGAGCACTCGGGCTCCACGCCCATTACTGATCAGGGGTTCGAAGGCTGGCCCCTTGGAAGGGCTCGACAGCCGCCCTAGAGCACTCAGGCTCCGCGCCCATTACTGATCAGGGGTTCGAAGGCTAACCCCTCGGAAGGGTTCGACAGCCGCCCCAGAGCACGCAGAGTGAGGGATGACCCTGGGTACGTCCGTTACATGGCCGAGGCACGGGCTACGCTCCCGAGGTACCCTAGGACATTTCCGAGACCAGCGGGAACGATTTGTAATGGAATCCCACCGGAGGGAGGCACCAAGCCCTTGGACCCTATCGAAATGGGTCCGGGTCCAGCAAATCCTCTGCAGGTACTTTTGGAGCGCGCCTCTGGGCCACTAGCCGACCCTTAACGAATGGGGCACGGGCGTCCACTCGGATCACCCGTTAGCAACTCACTGGAAACACCATGATCGGTATCCTCCGAGGGTAACGTGGCGCTTTCCCCCTTCCTCCTTGTGGAAAGACGATGAAAGGGGCGTATAATAAAAGTCGAGACAGTCCTTGATCATCCTCTCGCTCCGTGCAGAGGCTCGGGGGCTGCCCTCGCACCCGGCTGCGGCCAAAACTGTTGACAACGTCAACAAACCAGCTCAAAAACTCGGAGCCTGACCATACACTCGGGCTGCGGCCAGGCCGCATGAGGGAACAACTAGGCCGACCGAGGCATCGCAGCAAGAATTAAGACCTCAGAGGAGTCAAACCACTCCTCCGAGGCCTCGGGGGCTACACCCGGCGGGTGCACTCGCGCGCACCCACCGGAATGAAACATAACCAAGAAAGGCTGGTCCCCTCGCAAATATCCGGCAAAACCTCCAAGCGAGTGCCTAGACTCCCTTCGAGGCTCGGGGGCTACTGTCGGGTACCGTAATTAGGGGTACCCCCAACACTCCTAAACACGGCTGATAAACACCTTCAGAACAAACCATAAAGACTGACAGTTCGGGTCAAAGTCAAAGCTTCATCTAACAAGGGACACGATCTCGCCTCGGCCGAGCCCGGCCTCGGGCGGGAATAGTAGTCCCGGACGAATTCACGTCTCGCCCGAGGGTCTCCTCAAGCAGTGAGCACACCCTTAGCTCAGCCAAAGGCAAGCCTTGTCGTGCAAGCGACCTTGGCCAAATCGCCTTACCATCCGACCGTATTGCATGCACATTTAATGCTGGGATCGCCTGACACCCTATCCTGACACGCGTGCCTCAGTCGACAAGGTCGAAGCGACCGCAGTCACTTTGTCCTTTCACTGACCGATCTGACAGGAAAATAGCGCCGCTCGCCCCGCTCCGGCTGCTGTGCCAACCACCTGGGTGAAACCGACAACAGCCAAGTTCAGCCTCGGGCGCAACAGGAAGCTCCGCCTCGCCCGACCTCAGGCCTCGGCCTCGGCCTCAGCCTTGGGAGGAGATCTCCGCCTCGCCCGACCCCAGGGCTCGGCCTCAGCCTCAGGAAGAGTCACCCGACCCTAGGCCTCGGCCTCAGCCTCGGCCTCGGAGGAGCCGCCGCCTTGCCCGACCTCGGGCTCAGATCGATCGTGCCACAAGGGATACATCATTACCCTACTCCTAGCTAGCTCAGGCTACGAAGGAACAAGACCGACGTCCCATCTAGCTTACCCCGGTAACAGGCAATGATGGCTCCCCGCGTGCGTCCATGACGTCGGTGGTTCTCAAGCCCCCTACGGAAGCAAGGAGACGTTAGCAGGATCCATGCAGCGCCAACAGCTGTGCTTCTACAGGGCTCATGCACTTCTCCAACGGACACGTTAACACGTGCATAGCAACCAGGCACTTCCTCGCTAGCCACATAGCACATAGCTACACCCCCATTGTACAGCTAGGCCATCTCCTTGTGTCTATAAAAGGGGATGTCCAGGAGCATGACAAGGGGGGAGAAAGGGGAGGAGGAAAAAGGGGAGAAAGGAGGAGAAAAAAAGGGAAAGAGGTAGAGACGGGTAGACGCACGACAAAGGGACGGGAGAAGACGGGCAGGGCCAGACCCTCTCTCTCTCGCTCTCTCCTACTCGCTCTCCCGCTCTCGCTCTCTCGCAACGCTTGTAACCCCTACTACGAGCACCCTGGTGCAGGATAATACAAGGCTCATTTTCCCCTTGTGTTCCATCTCGCACCAACCCATCTTGGCAGGGACATGCAGCGACAAATTTACTAGTCGGTCCAGGGACCCCCCGGGTCCGAAACGCCGACAACTAGTGCTAATGTTCATGTGTGTTCTGACATTAATTTGTTCTCTTCTTATCAGGGTGCCTGGGATTCTTCTGTCCTAATGGGGAATGGGTCAGATGCTTCTGTTCATGGCACTGGCACGGTGGATATGAAGTTTACTTCGGGAAAGATCGTGCAGCTGAAGAACGTGCAACATGTCCCTTATATACACAAGAATCTCGTTAGCGGAACCCTTCTATGTAGAGATGGGTTCAAGGTAGTTTTGGAGTCCAATAAATTAGTTGTGTCTAAGTCTGGACAATTTATTAGGAAAGGCTTGTTCCGCTTTTCTCTATTAGATTTCAATAATAAGTCTGTGAACCATATTTGCGCTAATGTTGATGATCTTGCGAGTATTTGGCATTCTCGTTTGTGTCATATTAATTTTGGCTCTATATCTCGGCTTGCAACCATGAGTTTAATTTCGAATATCACCATAGTCAAAGGTTCTAAGTGCCATAGTTGTGTGCAGTCGAAGCAACCTCGAAAGCCTCACAAGGCTGCTGAGGAGAGACACCTGGCACCTCTAGAAATCATACATTCTGATCTTTGTGAGATGAATGGTGTGTTGACAAAAGGTGGCAAGAGATACTTCATGACATTGATTGATGATACGTCTAGATTTTGCTATGTATACTTGCTAAAAACCAAAGATGAGGCTTTAGACTACTTTAAAATCTATAAGGCTGAAGTTGAAAACCAACTAGAGAGAAAGATCAAACATCTTAGATCAGATCGTGGTAGCGAATTCTTTCCCAAAGTCTTTGATGATTTCTATGCAGAACATGGCATTATTCATGAGAGGACGCCTCCCTATTCACCCAAATCAAACGGGATTGCTGAAAGAAAAAACCGTACGTTGATTGACCTGGTGAATGCCATGTTAGACACTTGTGGTTTTATCTAAGGCATGGTGGGGGAAGCAGTCCTGACTCGTCATGTTCTGAATAGAATTCCTATGGGCAAAGAAGAGAAAACCCCTTATGAGAAGTGGGTTGGGAGAAAACCATCACTTTCATAGTTGCGCACTTGGGGGTGCATGGCGAAAGTCAATGTACCAATTAATAAAAAGCGCAAGCTTGGTCCAAGGACAGTGGATTGTGTCTTTCTTGGATATGCTTCGTGTAGCATAGCATATAGATTTTTAGTAGTTAAATCTGAAGTTCCTGATGTGTATGTTGATACTATTATGGAATCACGTGATGCTACTTTCTTTGAACACATATTTCCAATGAAAGACATTCATAGCAATTCTAGATACTCCTCTGAGATAACTCCTGAACATAGTACACATGTTGAGAGTTCTGAACAGCCACATGAAATTGTCTAAGAGGAGGACGACAATGATGCTCCTAAAAAGAGCAAGAGACAGAGGGTTGAAAAATCCTTTGGTGATGATTTCATTGTGTATTTTGTGGACGATACTCCTACTACCATTGTAGAAGCATTTGCATCTCCAGATGCAGATGATTGGAAAGAAGCAGTTCATAATGAGATGGACTCCATTCTTTCAAATGGTACGTGGGAAGTCACTGATCGACCCTATGGATGCAAACCTGTGGGTTGTAAGTTGGTGTTTAAATAGAAGCTCAAGCCTGATGGTACAATTGAGAAGTACAAGGCTAGGCTTGTGGCTAAAGGCTATACTCATAAAGAAGGAGAAGACTTCTTTGATACTTACTCACCTGTTGCTAGAATGACTACTATTCAAGTACTATTTCCTTGGCTACCTCGTATGGTCTCCTTGTTCATCAGATGGATGTAAAGACAACTTTTCTTAATGGAGAGCTGAACGAGGAAATCTATATAGAACAGCCTGATGGATTTGTAGTAAAGGGTCAATAAAGCAAGGTGTGCAAGTTATTGAAATCTTTGTATGGTCTGAAGCAAGCGCCAAAGTAGTGGCATGAGAAGTTTGACACGACTCTAACGTCTGCAGGCTTTGCCATTAATGAGGCAGACAGGTGTGCATATTATCGCTGTGGTGGGGGCAAAGGAGTTATATTGTGCTTATATGTTGATGATATATTGATATTTGGCACAAACATTGATGTGATCAATGAAGTCAAGTCTTTTCTATCAAAGAGTTTTGATATGAAAGATCTGGGAGAAGCTGATGTGATTATAAACATCAAGTTGATTAAGGCAGATGGTGGAATTACTCTCTCGCAATCTCACTATGTTGAAAAGGTTTTGAAGCAATTTGGCTTCTCTGATTGCAAACCTTCTCCAACACCTTATAATCCCAGTGTGACACTGTGAAAGAACAAGAGAATTGGTTTAGACCAATTAAGATATTCTCAGATCGTTAGTTCACTCATGTATCTTGCTAGTGCAACAAGGCCCAATATTTCGTTTGCTGTGAGCAAATTGAGTAGGTTCATGTCAAATCCCGGGACTGATCATTGGCATGCACTTGAGAGGGTTATGCGCTACTTGCAAGGTATAATGAGTTATGGAATTCACTATTCTAGTCAGCATGCAGTACTTGAAGGATATAGTGATTCGAACTAGATATTGATGCAGACGAGCTTTATGCCACCAGTGGTTATGTCTTTACTATTGGTGGAGGTGTGGTATCATGGAGGTCATGCAAGCAGACCATCTTGACGAGGTCAACCATGGAAGCCAAGCTAGCTGCACTTGACATAGCAACCGTTAAGACAGAATGGTTGCGTGAACTCTTGATGGACTTGCCAGTGGTTGAGAAACCAATACCAGCTATCCTTATGAACTGTGACAATCAGACAGTGATTGCTAAAGTGACGAGTTCTAAGGATAATGGGAAGTCATCAAGACATGTCAAAAGACGATTGAAGTCTGTCAGAAAGTTGAGAAACTCCGGAGTTATAAGTGTGACTTATATTTCAACAGATAAAAATCTGGCAGATCCTTTTACCAAGGGACTACCACGTAATGTGATAGAAATCGCATCGAGAGAGATGGGTAAGAGACCCGTATAAGTTGCCATGGTGGAAACCCAGTCTATGTGATCAGAGATCCCGTGAATTAGGTCCTGGGAAGAACAAGCCATTGGTGAACTGAGGAGAGTAACCTTTGACCCTCTCTAAGTAAAGATGCAATACTCTCAAATGTTGTAAGGTAGGTTGGCTTTGTGCCTTAATGTGTTTTGTTGGCTTGTATTAGCGAAGATGTTGTCCTGCAGAACATTCTTGAAAGAACACACCTATATGAGTTAGACTGTCTAATGTCGCAGTCTATGAGATCTGGGTGATCTCTAGTAAACTCATGAAGAGACCTTGGAGTACGACGTATATGCTCCACCCGAGAAGGGGACTACTAGTAGCCAAGTACTGGTCATGGCTTCAAGTGAAACCCATTCACACAAAACTTGCAATTCAAGGCATAGTCCATTGTTCAAGTTGTGGGTTGGTGTAGCTTGGTGTTCTAGGCAGAAGTTCAACTTAACAGTCTCTGCTGAAACACTAGTATATTAAACAGTAGTGAACAGTGGCGAAAACTGCAGATGGGCATTTGAGATCTGGTGGGGGATTGTTAGGATTTATGGGCTAGACCCAATTGAAAAATTCAATTAAATCCTAGGAAAATCTCAAAAGCCCATATATGTGTATGGCTAGGGAATGGTGGAACCAATAACACCATATTACTAGTCCTAGTGGAGTAGAGCTAGTTTAAATATGGAAGCCACACTCTCTCACCAAGTCATGGATGAGAGGATAGAGTGTGGAGAGCCACACACGCGCGCACGCTCGCTCGCCTGGCCTGGCCTGGCCTGGCTGGGGCGGGGTGAAGGGCGCGGGCGCATGACATGCATGTGAATGATCCACCGAAATTCGGCCCCTCGCCTTGCGGGGGCGCGACCTCCTTTTGCCGTTTGAATTTTTTGTTACTTGGCTACTAAGTTTAGAATCCTAACCGATCGCTATAAAATCTAAACTGAACGCGAGATTTTCGTGGGCGGATAAGATCGAAGATAGCTATCTGTTTACGGACTCGGCCCTATAAAAGGCACCTAGCAGCCAGCATCCAAATCATCCCAGTTTTCACTTTCGCCTCTCTTCACAATTGAGCCGCCTTCAGCTTCCTTCATCCCGACCGCCGACGTGCATTTGTGATCGGAAGAGCAGGTCTCTGGAACCCTTCGCCCTTCGAGATCCTGCACCGGGAGAGGGCGAATAAGGTTTTTGGGAAGCGTCCTCACGCGACTGCTCGCTGATTCCGCTGATCATCAACCCCGCTGCTTCGACATCGCCGACCCTGCTGATTCCGGTCTGCGCCATCTATCAGTATGTCTAATCAGTACGCATCATCTGATTTGACTTTTTATTTCATTTCTTCTGATTTGGTCATGATTTATATTCGGAGTTTAATCTGGAAATTGTCTAATTATTTAACATTGTCGAGGCTGAAGCAGCTAGTCCGGAAACGAAGGAGACCGGCATGTCTGCTACTACTTCAGATGACTAATGTCCCTAGTAATTCTTATAGCTATATGTATAGGGTTTGAGGCTATGATTATAATTTCACAATGAGTTGTATACCGAGATGTCCATATAAATAGGTGAATAGTGTTTATGCGTAGGCACGATTTCATGTCGCACTAGCTTGCTCCACCTCCGAAGCTGAGGCCCCGTTTGGTTACCCTCTCCTAAAGTTTAGTGACTAAATTTTAGTTACTTTTAGTCACTAAACTAGCAATCAGGGTGACTAAATGTCTTCTCCTAAACTTTAGTCCTTTAGTCACTAAGGGGTTACTAAAAGTGACTAAACTTGGAGTTTACTATTTGCCCCTCCTGTCTTTCCATACGTTTCCCCTCCCTTGGCGAACTAGTGGGTAGTGGCCTGCTCTCCCTAGCTACTCCCTCGCCATTGCCTTGCAGGATCCGCTCAATCCTCCCCGGCGAACCACTGTTGCTCTCCCCGTGCCAGCGCCTCCACTCGCCATCCCCTCCACTCACCCATCGAACCGCAGTCGCTCTCGCTGCCGAGGTTGAAGGTCCACCCGAGATTCTCCACTCGTAGTGACTCCTCGTCAACCAGGAGGCACAATAGGTCCATCTTCCCCCGCTGCCGAGGTTGATCCACCGTCGCCCCATATTCTCTCGTCGATTGAAGGTTCGCCCGAGATCCTCGCTATTGCTTCCTCCCGTAGTAGTCTCCTACTCTCCAGCGACCACAACCATGGAAAACCAAGGGAAAGGGTATTGAGATTATTTCTCTCAAGTTGCATCTTCTTCGGCTGATCGCTCCTTCTCACCTCCCCCTACAGCCCCCAACACCGATGAGCTAGGCCTCTTTTCCCAGTCGGTGGTGGGCCCTAGACCCTTGGCTCCTTTGGTGACCATGGAAAACCTAGACCTCAACTCTCATATTGACAGCTTCTCGTTCCTTGGCACCTACTCGGGGTACATGCAGCCAGAAGGAGGTATCAGCGAGCAAGGGGTTCCTCCTATGGCCCCTGGCAGTACATCTCGCCATGGCGCATTCCATCCTCCTCGCCCTAACGAAAGTAGAAGCAAAAATAGCCATGGCCCTAACTCAATGAGCAATGGAGCGGGATACAACCGACAGTCATTACAATCCGATCCCTAGGTTCCTGCTCCAGGGATTGGAGGCAGACGACACTCACTGGGATCTGGTCCCCAAGTTCCTACTCTAGGGATGGGAGGTAGCCGACACTCACTAAGATCTGGTCCCTAGGTTCCTGCTCTAGGAATTGGAGGCAGCTGACACTCACTGAGGTCCGGTCCCCAGGTTCATGCTCCGGGGATGGAAGTAGGAGGTCGTGGGAGATCGAGGAACATCTCATTTCCTACAGAAGGCATCGACACCCATGATGGAACAGAGGAAGATGATAATGCCTCCCAGTTGGTAATATCCAATTTCATGATCCAGTACAATATTTTGCAACTATTTCATAATATTTTTCTTGTCCAATGAGAACATATTGTGATTGACAATGAGATTATACTGTGATTTTCAATTGGAGTTTCAGTCATGCTCTCATATTCTTTTAGGATTGTTTATGTAGCTATTGTTCATATTTCAGTTTAGATTCCTTTTATGTTCGAAAACAATACCATATGTTCAGATTTAAGTTGCTATTCAGATTTCAGTTTGTTCAGATTTGATATTTTAGTTGCTCCAACAATTTCATATTTTTGTTGTTGTTTAGATTTTAGTTATGCTTACTGCTATTATGTTTTCTAAAATAGAAATGCAATGACAAGGCAAATTGGACCGAAGCAAACACATATGTATTCTGTGAACTTGCAGTTGAACAAATTAGGGCAAGGAAATGCCCCAATGGGACAATGTCAAATAGAGGTTACAAGATTATAGCACAATTTTTTTTGAAAAGAGTGACCTCAGGCATTCTACCAAACAATTCAAAAATAGATGGACTCAATGCAAAACTATGTACACTTTCCATGTGTGGTTACAAGCTGAAACAGGATTAGGCCGAAACCCAGATGGTACAATCTCAGCACCTGATAGTTGGTGGAAAAAACACACAGAGGTATTGTTATGTAATTTTTCTTCATTATAAGCATGTCATCATATCTTTTTATTTTTTTATTATGTACTATTTATCTAATTTTTAACTTTATTTTCTAGATTATAGAAGAGGCAAGAGTGCAAGAAGTTCTGACACTACATACCTTTGTACTTGGAATACCTTCGGGAGATGTTCCATGGTTTTACTGTTGCTGGACGCTCATCATGTATCCCTGGAGAAGCTACCTTTTCAATAGATGTAGATGCACAGGATAACATTCAAGACGTAGATGCAGATAGCTTCCTGAACAGTCCGATGAGTACAAACAGTCATAAAAGGGCGAGGAACACCTTCGATACAGCTTTAAATCCACCCAAGAAGAGCAAGAATCTAATGGTCAATATGATGAAGGGCCTGATACACACCTTACAAGTTAATGGCACCGCCTAGAGACAAACCTTCGTTGAGATGACTAAACTTAAGGTAGAGGAGCAGAAAGTAGAAAAGCAACAGGTGAAAGAGGAGATAGAAAAATGTTTGAGATTGGTTGTGGATTGTGGAGCAATAGAAGAGTCTTAAGAGTATTGGGTGGCTACTAAGTTGCTTGAAAAAGAATACAACCGTACAGTATTTTCTAACTTCACAACAAACAAAGGAAAGTTGGCTTGGTTGAAGCGATGGTGCTAGGAATTCCGTGAATTCTAATGGAGTGGGTGAAGCTGTAGAATTTTGTGGTTTCATGAACATTTATCTGTTTGTGTGAACCTTCCTATTTGTGGTTGTTATGCTGAAGCGTTTATGTGTGAACCTTGTTGTTTGCCTGACTGTTTGTGGTTGTGCTGCAGTGTTTATATTTGTGCTGCAAGAAGAACAAGTTTGTGCTACTTATATTTTATTGTGTGTCATATTTTAAAGTGTATCATATCTGTGTACACAGGAAGATGGTGCTGAGGAGGAGATGCAATATCTGTGGACCTGTCAACAAATGAATAGCAACTACGCTATTGTTGGTGGCATACTTGGTATGTACCACTTTGACACATACATGAACAAATCAAAATATAGAGTACCAATAGAATCTGGTTATGAATGGGTAATGAAAACACTAGAAATAGGACATCTTGCTTCAACATGTTTAGGATGAATAGGGATGTGTTCTATAAGCTACATAATGTGCTTATAGAGTCATATGGTTTGAAGTCCACTAAGAAGATGTCATCAGTAGAGGATTTAGGTCAATTTTTATGGATCTGTGGTGCTCCTCAAAGCATGAGACAAGTTGAAAATCGATTTACTAGGTCCACCAACACATGTAGTAGGAAGTTTGGTAAAGTATTGTGTAGTGTTAGTAAGCTTGCAGCTGATATTATTAGGCCAGTAGACCCTCAATTTAGGACAATGCATCATAGGCTACAATCTCCTCGGTTTTCTCTGTATTTCGATAATTGCATTGGAGCAATAGATGGGACACATGTACCTATCATAGTGCCAACAACAGCTGTAGTACAACATACTGGAAGACATGGATACACGAGTCAGAATGTGTTGGTCGTATGTGACTTCAATATGAGATTTACTTTTGTCGTGGCAGGATGGCCTAGCTCAGTTCTTGATATGAGGGTGTTTAAGGATGCACTTGACAAGTATGGCGACAAGTTTCCACATCCACCTCAAGGTACCATAATGTTATTTTCTCTTATTTCACATAGCTTTATATGTTTCCGTTTAACTGACAAATTTATTTTAATGTGAAGGCAAGTTCTATCTTGTGGACTCAGGATATCCAAACCGACTGGGTTACCTTGCACCTTATAAAGGAACAAAATATCATCTTCCAGAGTTTAGACAAGGACCAATGCCTAGAGGTAAGAAAGAACTCTTCAATTATGCCCACTCTTCACTTAGAAATGTCATCGAGAGATCTTTTCGAGTTCTCAAAATGAAGTGGAGAATTTTGCTACAATTACCAAGTTATCTGATGGCAAAGCAAAGCCAAATAATTATCGCTTGCATGGCACTTCATAACTTTATTAGAGAGAGTGCTATGATGGATGAGGACTTCGATATGTGTGACCATGATGAAAACTACATCCATTGTCGGGAGCATCATCTTCTCAAGAAAATATAGATAATCCACGTGATGGGGATGAAGATCAAAATATGAATCAGTTTAGAGATTGGATCACCGATGGTTTGTTTAGTAGAGCATAGATAAACTAATTTGTAATAAAATAGTATTGTACTGCACGAGGATTAGTACTCATTTTATATGAATTGTGTGCTCGTTTCAGACTGTTTTTTCATAATGTTTTTTAAAACTGTGCTTCAAACAGTGCTGCTAAACAGTTTCAAACTGTTTGTTTGTAGATAGTGCTGCAAACAAAGTGTAGTGTTTGTTTCAGAATGCAAGCTACAAATTGTTTGCTTTAAAGCCCTGCAATTGCTTCAGACCGTCGTCCCCCGATGCAGGCTACAAACTGTTTGCTTCAAAGCCCTGTTTCAGACTGCAGGCTGGGTCTTTAGCGCTCACCCGAACGAGAACGATGGCAGCTAGACTGTGTACTGGGATTTTGGGCATTGAACAGGGACAATTCAGTCTTTATGTACAGTAATAAAAGCTGTGTGCTTAGTTTTAGCCACTAGAACCAAACGGTAGATTTTTACTAAAGTTTAGTTCAACTAAACTTTAGCAGTACCGAATCCAAACAGGGCCTGAATCTGCCTTTGCCTATGGGTTGTTTTTCTGTACATACGAAGGTATAATTGTATTCATTGAAGATAACGCGAAGAGTACAACTACGAAGATTTGTTTTATGTACTCCTGTGTTCTTAATTCCATTGAGATTTTAATCATATTAACTTTGTCCTCATCATTTTATGTTCAAAGCTGAAGATAAATTGAAGGGGAGAAAAGGTCTCTCGTTCTTAATTGTGTTGCCTCATTTTGATGCATTCCACGAATCAGAACTAGTAACCAACACTAATATATTTACAGTTAGTTTTTTAATATTAATTAAACTTATCATTATTATTATAAGGTTATAACATAATTATTTATTTGTCATATAAATATTTATTTAAAATAATTTAAATGATGTATATCATTTTTCTAGTGTCATTATTTAAATTAAAAATCATTTTAATTAGTAATTAGTGATAAAATAGTTTTAAATATTTTTCATCAAATATTTTTTTTCTTCATGGATATGGATATTCTCGAATACAGTTTTGTCGAATACGAATCTAAAAGAAAGAGAAATATTACAAATCAAATTGGGATACGTCTGTTTACCATTTATATTAAAACCGAATATAAATATAGATATTCGTATTATTATTTTTGTGAATATGAATAATTTAGATTTTCAGAGATCCATATCCATTCCTGTTCCAATGAGTGCATGGTCGTCGTCACTTGACCCGTCATGCCCGCATGCATCCAGCGCCCTCGAGACATGGACTTGAGGACTTCTACGTCGTCGTCACTCCAAGTCATCAGCCGGCTGCGCGACGGTATACTTTCTTTTCACGGTTAACTGTACGTGGAAAGTTTGTACCTAAAGTGATAAATGCTAAAAGATTCTCGCTACAGAGACGACCATGTGAAAGAATTTAAATCTAGAGTACAACGTGAAGGAATGGCGTTGCCGTCGGCCACCGTGCTGTGGACGGCCAGCGTCACTTTCCGGCTTGCACCGAACATGGTGGTGTTGTTCTTCCTGGCGGCGCTACTGGCAACTCCGACGCGTTCGTCATCGCCGTCGTCCAACGGTGCCGGTTATCAGCAGCCCACCCTGACCCTCTGCTCCGGTCACTCCACTGTCTCCACGAGCAGCGAGTTCGCCAGCTTCCTCGCAGCCGTGTGCGCAGGAGCCTACGGCGGCGGCGTCGCCCGCATGTCCCACAGGATGTCCTCGTACGTCGCCGCCGAGAACCGGACCATGTACGGGGTCGCGCAGTGCCGCCCCGACGTGTCGGCCTCCGACTGCACTGCCTGCCTCGCTGCAGCCTCGTCCAAGCTCATCACCGGGACCGCGTGCGCAACGTCGGCGGTCTGGCACGACGCCTGCTTCCTCCGGTACTCGGACGGGGACGCCAGCCTGTTCCGCGAAGACGAACACACGGAGACCGTGTTCAACGCGAGCCGCGCGCTGTCGTCGTTGCCGCCCCACGTTGGCGCCAACAAAGCGGTGGTGGTGAGGCGCCTACTCGTCGCCGCCGTCAGGGACAGCACGAGCAGCGGCCACATGTGCAGCGACATCGGTGTCGGCACTGGTGCGGCAGGCGGCGGCCGGATCTACGGACTCACGCGGTGCGCCGCCGGGATCTCGTGCGCAGACTGCCGCCGCTGCCTCGGCGGCGCTCTCGCGGTGGTAGAGCGCGAGTACAACGGCAGCGCGGGGATGCAGGTCCTGCGGCTCAGCTGCATGGCCAGGTACGAGAGCTACCCCTTCTACAACACCAAGTTCTTGACCCGGCGATTGCTGGCGTCGGCGACGAGCGGGAGCCCCCGGCCGACTCATGGAGGAATCTTTGGCCTTAACTATTCTATATCTGTTGGGCCTTTTGGGTTGGTGGTGCCCTCTGGCGGTCCTAACCCACCGCCTTCACCGCCAGTATCACCTCCACCACCATCATCCACGACCATCTCCGTGCCTGGTAGTGTGCACACTGCACAACCCACCCCACCGCCTTCACGGCCTGCACAAGCACAGCCATCACCACCTCCACCAGCAGCATCCATGATCGTCTCCGAGCCTGCGACTGCGACTCCGAGGGCTGCACAAGCACAACCCACCCGCACCCCAGCGCCCCCAGGCGGTCATAACCCACCGCCTGCATCACCTCCACCAGCATCCATCATGAACATCTCCGGGCCTGCGACTGCGACAGCGACTCCGAGGGCTGCACAACCCACCCCAGCGCCTCCTGGCGGTCCTACCCCACAGCCTGTAGCTGCCGCAACGAATGGTAATACTAAATTGTCATTGTAGTCTACTCTATCTATGCATCCTTGCCTTTTGTTCATGAAACCTGTTTCAGAAAACAAAGGGAAGGGAACATTGAATACACCAAAATGGCAGATCGTCTCTATTGCAACTGGGTTGGTGGCTGCTTTCATCATCCTCGCACTCACCATATGGTGCCGTCGGAAACAGCAACTGTCTCAGAGAGGACATGTCATAGGTGATTGAAGCCGACACTCTTTTTTTTTCTTGTTTGATTATATATATATATATATTGACATATCACTATTATTTCTAGAACCCCATGTTTTGAATCGTCAAGCAGATGGAGTGCCAGGTGAGACTATGCATCACCTAGAAAAGAAACATTTGGGCTCCGAAGAAGACGACGACGGAGGAAGAACAAGCTGCCAGCTCTACAGCTACCTGGTTCTTGAGGCTGCTACATGTCGCTTCTCAAGTAGAAACAAGCTAGGGAGCGGTGGATTTGGAACGGTATACAAGGTAATGCTACTAGCTACCTTATTAAGAGAGTTTAGCTTTGGAACATAAATAATGGAAGGGAAAAGTGCAGGGCACGCTTGAGAATGGGAAGGACGTAGCAGTGAAAAGGCTCAGGGACTCCAAGAGGGCGATACAAGAACTAGAGAGGGAGATCTCCATCGTGGCTAGCTTGCGCCATAAGAACATCGTGAGGTTTTTAGGGTACTGCTTCCAAGAGGAAGGGAGGTTCTTCATCTACGAGTATGTGCTTAACAACAGCCTTGATAAATTTTGGTACAAAGGTAAGTTCATTACTCCCACTATTAATTATGTTTAAGCGGGTGCTCGTTTTAATCTCAATCCATATGGATTGAAGGGGATTCGATTAGTTTAAATCTCTAGCAAGTCAACATCCATCCTAATTACTCTCAATTCCCTCCAATCCATATGAGATGGGAATAAGCGAACAAGGTCTAACAGGGTAGAGATTACCAAGGAGAAAACAAACACCCAAAAAGTTGGCTTGCAATTGCAGCATCTTCTCAATGCCAGAAGCTAGAGTGGGCTACATGGTTCAACATCATCTTAGGGGTTGCTCGCGGCCTTCTGTTTCTCCATGACAAGGGGATCATTCATCGGGACCTCAAGCCACACAATATACTTCTTGACCGTAACTTCAACCCAAAGATCGCTGATTTCGATCTCATGAGGATGTATGATCAACAGAAAACTCACGAGAGCACTGAGAAGGTCGCTGGAACATTGTAAGTTGCTGAGCAATTAGTGTTACAACTACACAATGTGTTTATGCTTTCGAATTTTATACATGGCAACATATAGCATTTTTATCTATGTTGAAATTATAGTGGTACAAATGGTATAGTTTAGAAACACATATATAGTGTATTTGTGGTTATATAATTAACTATAATAGCCCATATTGGTGATTAGTAGTAGTTTTTAGAGATATTTTAGTTTATATTTTACGACTACATATTTGGGTAATTTGGATCCAAATTAAGGTTACTTCTTATTATAATTTGAAGTGGTAGACATGGGTAATCTAAAAGAAAATGCAAATTTAGGTGTTTATTTAATATATTTTATAATGGTAGAGTTTAGTAGTTTACATGCAGATTTATGGATTACTTAAGTCTTCTCATAATGGAAGAATTCAGTAATGTTTTTATGAAACATACACCAAATGACTATTACACTCTATGATGATTATACTCAAGCAACTTGATAGCCATATATGATAAATTTCTAGGGTTCCTTTCCCAATCCATCTTTTGAGGATGTAGGATTTAGATGACGGACTAGAAAGGGATGGATAGTTCTTTCTAAAACTAATTGCGTTGGCTAACTAATATGAAGTGAAAAAAATAAAACTATTCGATCTAACTAGGACTACACCCCTCTATGTAACAAAATCACCTTACAAAGCTTCTACGTTAAACAACGAAGATGTTGAACTGGAGAGCTCACCTACAAAAGGCTAGTTAGCAAGGTCACACAAACATATGCAACTATACTCCAAGCACACTAGAAGCTCCTACATATAATGGTAAGAAAATTGCACAAAGTCTAAGACACACTAGCACTAATTACGAGAAAATCTACACAAGCTAAGCAAGAGTGCTACCACTAATTAGTTACAGAAGCTCAACATTCAACTTGCTAGCTGCAAAAGTAAACTTTCTACAAGAGCAACAAAGCAAGCACAATTATATGAATAAGTAAATACAATCTTGTGTTATAAAATTGCAAACCAATGGGAAGACAAGTAGACACAATGATTTTTATCTCAAGGTTCGGTGGTTTGCCAACTGTTGGGGCGAAGGCGAACACGCCACCCTTCGCTCTACGATTTCGTCCTCTCCTTGCACAGACATAGGCTGGATCCATAGAACCCGCCAGAACAGGCCGAGGGCGCCAATCGGACGGAGGCCTGTTCGACCCCCTTCGCTCTTGTGTGACAAGACGAAGGCCCTGCCGAAGTCTACGGACCTCCCGTTCCCTCACCACCGGGGGAGGCCCATGTGTGATTCGGCCCGTAGAGATGGGCCCCACGCGGACAGATGTGATAAGGGTCATGTCTGTAATAAAGTTTACTGTAATGACTGTCTGTAACCTCCCCTCGTGGGAATATTCTGGGGATAAACCGGGTACTCGAGGGTTTAAATGTCTTTGAAAGGGACAGGCGATCCCTCGAGTACCTATAAATACCCCCGTACAGTGCCCAGGCACAGGGAGATTAACGAAGCTTTTGGCATTCCATGTTAAGCTTTGCAAACCCTAACCTTGCTTTCCCATTGGATCAACCTGTCTTGGAGGGCAGGTTCCAACACCAACGACTTAATCCATGTTGAGGCAAGCCCAAGCTTCTCGCTGATTAACTTGCTAGTGGTAAGCACACAAGATCACTCTCTCCACCAAAGGAAAAGCTCATATAAAAGTTTTAGCACATTGATTTAGTCAGTCCACTTGGTGCTCTTCACACCTTGTTTAACTCAAGTTGCTCTTCACGATCTCCCGTGTTTGAGTACAACACCCCTCATAAATCATTCTTTGGAGTCCTAAGAAATTACCACACATGATTTGATAGAGACCACAAGCGACCAAACCATCTAGAAGATGGCAACCTTTAAGAGTAACAAGCACCACTGGCTTGTAGCAATTCACCTAATGTCACTCAAGACAGCTCTCGGTACAATGCACTAAGAACACTCTCTTACAATTGAAGGCACTCAACAATAAGCAAATACGACAAGGGTAGAGCTAAATCTCTTCTTAGGGACACCAAGTCCCAATGGTCTCAGCAACTAGACCATGACTACCCACCCCTCTATTTAAAGAGGGCAAGAAAACTAGCCGCTACTAGGCTTTTCTAGCCCACAACGGAATTTATAGCATAGAAGGCCCAAAATCCTAGCCTTCTTTCTAAACAACCAATGGTCGAGTCCCTGCTCCTCTCTATTGGGCAGTCAAAGACTCTTTTTATGCGCACTCACTTAGCGACCGAACTTAGTGTTCCCTCCTGCCCACTTTGAAAATTTCAAGTGGTACAACTTGAAAAATTCAAAGAAGGGCTCCTTCACGCACTAGCAATATGATTGGACTGCTCCCATGCGCCTAGTCAATGGACATAGCCCCAGATACTTCCCTTGTGTGCCCCAATAGAAAATTCTAGGACTTAGGTCATGGATTTTTGGGCAAAAGGTTTCACCCCAAAAAAGTTTGTTCAGAACTTGGTCCGTGAACATGAAATTTCTATGGTGAAGATCGTGCGCCCAATACAAGAGCTTGTTCGGAAACTATCTTTGGGCCTCAGAAATTCCATCCTAGATGGTAGCAAGCTCACTAAGGCAACTCTCTAGGATAGCATTGTAGGGCCTTTCTCCGTCGTCTTTTCTTCATGTTTTTCGCTAGCAAACTCAACCATTTCAAAGCCATTTTCAAACCTTTGAAAAAACTAACTACAAATATTGCCCAACATGACAATCACCACCTTAGGTCCATGTTAGCATTTTCACAATTAATTTTACAAAGATTTTCTCAAACTCTTTTTCAGCCACCATTGGATTCTAGCAATGCATGCAAAGTCAGATCACTAGAGTGACATTAGATAACCGATATACAAAAAAGTGTACCACTCTCAATATCACATCCATCTATACTAAACTCAAGCATACACTTCTTTACTGAACCTTTGACATGTGAAATGAAATACCCTATAAATATGCCTTTTCTTTGTGCATTTCATTGCATCTCTTCCACTATGATGCCACACAAGCGTCCAACCTTCATCAAGCCACTTGTAATCAACACAACTATTTCATGTCTTGATATCTCGTAGGTGATATGATCCATTTCATATTATCACGTGGTTTTATTGATTCATCGATCAAACTTCATTTGCTCTTCACCATTATGCCTAGAAACATGGTCCTTCATACACAAGCCATGTTTTTGATCTTCTCTACCCAGACATATGACACATATCATGCCTTCTTTTAAATGAGCTCCTTTGTTACACTAGTTGAGCATCACAATAAATTGAAACGATTTCTCCACCATGGCTCATGTTACTCACGCTAATGTACTTATGGACTAGACACCTATCTAAGTCAACAAATAACACATTAGTCCATTAAATTGTCACTCAATCACCAAGACTAAACTAGAATCTTTCAGTGGACATGGATAATTAGTTGATAACACTTGAATCATGGTTGAAATAACATTGTGCAATCTATAGTTTTATTCTTTGTGGTCCATACGCACTCATTGCATTTAGTTCTATGAAAGCCATGGATTGTCTATGCAATTTCATCTAGATGATATTCATTTAATCTCTATCTTCCTTAATATTTTACCATGTCACCAAAATTGTTTATGTGACATCCTTCAAAACGGGAGTGAAACTCCATCAAGAATAGCCTAGCATGGAGGGTCCATTGAGGGTTTCGTGTTAGTAATGCTAGGACATGTGTTATCATATTTTTATTTGCATCTTTATGGTTCTTTAATAAGTATTTAGTTGAAAACTAAGGTTAGTCTATATAAGTTCTGGTCATGTCACTTGACATCATGGATCGATAATTTGGCCTCCAACTTTTGATCTTATCCGTCGTTGTAGTTTTGTATCCGTGTGTTAACTTAAAACTTGTGTGCTTATTATATACCAAACATTTTCGTTGGTCTACATGCCGGTACATAGCATTTGTGATTACCTTTAATGAAACTCTGGTGGAATTATGCAATTTATAAACATATATCTTGTACTTATACTTTACGATAAAAAAATAATTTTCTAGAACAACTTATATTGGCATTTAGACAGAGATTTAAAGGATCTTAGCTTTTTTTAACAATGTAGGTGGATACTTGAAATATAAACCAAAGAGTATTTTGCAACGCCAATTGCCAGGCATGGGTAATGTAAAAGAGAACTTAGGGATATTTTTGTGATTTTTTTTATAATGATAGAGCTAAAATTTAGATGGAAATCAAAGGATTTAATTATTATTATAGATATTTCATAATACCAGGTGCAAATATTTGTTAGAAAACAAAGAAATATACTGATATTAATAATAACAATGATTGCACCCTACCGGATGTTTCTGATTTTTGTGAGAAAGTTAGTATTTATGTCTCTTTTAAACTTGAACCTTGTTAACGTGGAGGCTTTCTAACATACATAAATTAGTAAGATTGAGATTGAGATTCTCCTTCTCTTACTAGGTTCATATAGAAGTTGATGAAGAGTTTTTTTTTTTTGGACCTCTCTGTTGTTTGTTGTGAAGTGGGTACATGGCTCCAGAGTGCACGTCCGGACGAAAATTCCTACTTTCGATCAAGTCTGACGTGTACAGCTACGGGGTGTTGGTGCTGGAGATCATCACCGGCCACAAGATCTACACTTTCGAAGGCCAAAACTCTGAAGGCCTCGTCGAATACGTGAGTAATACAAAAAAAAAACTTCTTCTTATTAGGCCCTTGGCATCCCTTCCCTGAATCGATTTGAATTCATAGCTGGTTTGTAAGCTAAGGTTATAGACTGTGGGCATGTGTGCGCAGGTGTGGCAGCACTGGATAGAGAAGAGAGCGAGCGACGTCATGGACGTCGACTTAGGTGTGGAAGGGCATGAGCACGCGCCACGGCAAGCGCTGCGGTGCGTGCACGTCGCGCTTCTCTGCGTGCAGTCTGACCGGTCGAGGCGGCCAACCATGGGGCAGGTCATCGCCATGCTTAGCAGTGGCGACGACGGGACAGATGACCTGCCGGAGCCATCTCTACCCGGGTACGTCGTCCGTCCAATGGCGGCGGCGTCAGGTGCCCAGCTATGCTGTGGGTGCAGGTAGGGATGGCAACGGGGAAATCTCCCTCGGGTTTTAGCTCTCCGTACCCGTCTCCGCGACAAAAAAAATTTTCTCGTGGGATTCCCACGAACTTTTACGGGGGGCATTTCTTCCCTATCCCCGTTCCCCGCGGGGATAAATTCTCATCGGAGATCCCCGTCCCCACTTAAATTATAATTATAACATACTTTCTTCATTATTAATACAAAATATTGTCACTTATATACATTTCAAATGTTAGAACTCATTATGTGTACATCAAAATAACATATTTGTACAACGAGTTATCTCTTAATAATGTAATTATTTATTTTTATCATTATATATTACATGAAAACATCACCATATATAAGTTTAACGGGTCCCCGCGGGGAACGGGGACGTGGAATGTTTCCCCATCCCCATCCCCGTTTACCCATCGGGAGAGGATTTTTCCCCGTTTACATTCCCGCGGAGGAGAATCTTCTCCATCTTTATTCTCTAATGGAGGAATTCCCCGTGGGAATCAGGGATCGGGACCATTACCATCTCTAGGTGCAGGTAGCGCCGCTTGACGACGTACGACGGTCCATGGCCAGCACAACATAGGTAATCTCTGGTTTCTCCATCAACAAAATGGATGTAATCCTAGCAAGGCTTAAATTGGATCAACTATAAACTTTAGCGGACCCAGTGTTTGATCATAGCCTGAGGAAATTTCATTGAGCTAATCAAATCGTGTATTTTGGAACACGGGCTACAATTGAAACACAAGGACGCAATAACATAAGAGCTTGGGCGGGCACCTAGGGTCGCAGGACCAAGATCCGCCACTGATTATAAATAAAACATTCAATATTTATAATATCAATTAAATATTATCAGATTGGTCACCAACTATGTTTTTATAATTGAATGATTTAGAGGTATAAATGTAATTACCGTTTATTAAAAACTTATCTTTACTATATTAAAACACCAGTTTCAACGGTCGTTCCGCGTCATCTTTTTACAAATAACCTTTCACATCTATTTCAAATTAACCCGCTGCACGCCTGTCCCCTCCGCGCAACCAACCTCCACGTCGCAGACCCCACCTCCACATATAGATAGCCAAACGGTGGCCCAGCACGGGCCCACTAAGCCTTACGCCCGCGGGCCGCAGCTCCGACACAGGCACCGCACACCAGCCTGCTGACCGTGCCGGGCTGGCCCGTTAGCCCATCAGACGGTTAAATCAGCGTAAAATATTTAAAAACGGTGTAGGAGGTGGGATTTTGACCCACGCCCTGATGGAAGAATGGAGGGAGACACTAGATAAAGCCGTCTGTTGGGGGCATGCTTCGTCGCAGAAGGATCTCCAAGCAAAAACACCTTCGACAAATTGACACAAGCAGACAAAGCATGAAGATACAAGCCGAAGCTATGATTCATATAGCTTCGGCATAGCAACATGTCTTGAGACGAAGGTTCGCACCGACTCAAAGAGGAAAAGACCGATCAGTCCACGATAATTTGTGTCATGTTTGTAGTTATTCATTGAGGGCATGAATGTAATTTCGACCGAGCTACGTCCCGTGCCTATAAATAGATGAACAGTAACCTCGTACTGTTCACGCGAACTTGTACTCACTCGTGTGTCACACTTGAACTTTTGTCTTCTGTCAAGCCGAAGGTATAAATGTAATTCAATATTATTCACTTTCATTCATAATGATTTAATTAAGATATGTTAATGATGTCATATGATTATTTAAGTTATCTTTCATGTCTCATATGCTTCTTCTTCCATTAATATATATACTGCGATGATGAAGGTATGTCTTTCATGACCTTCGTCTGAAAGATCATTATATTCTAAGGGAGATAATGCTTCGAAGGACGAAGGAATTTAACCATTAACATTTTGTGTTGCCTTGTTCTTAACTCATAACATTTGAGAACAAGTGACCAACACCGTCTAACCAATAGAACATCATACTCAGGTGTTTTTAATATTGAATATAAATTGTACATATATATATAAACAATTTTTTTAAAAAATAAAAAATAATCGTGCCGAGCTAGCACTACGGGTCGAGGCTACGGCACGACACTCCTGCTGAGCTGGCTCAGGCACTATTAAATGAGTCGTGCCTTAGGCCGGCCCGCCAGACACGACCCATTTGGTCATCTATACCTCCGCACGATAATGATGATTCTCGCCTCAGTTGTCGCCACTTCGTTCGCCATTCTGCTTCTTTTCTCTCTCCCCTCATGCCTCCGCCTCCGCGCCACCCCATTCTTGGCAGAGGGCGTGAAAGCAGGCGCCTCCTCCCTATATTCGTCCAACACCAGCCCCGATACCGACCCACGCAGTGGCTATTGCACGTTCATGAGGACGTTTCACAGCATGCACGCACCATCGTTTTCACCGTCGTTTGACGTCCTGTTCATCCCGGCCTTCGCCCTGTTCTTCCTCTCCAACCTGCTGCCCTCGCCCACGGTCGCAGCCGTGAACCGACCGACACTTGTCGACACGGGTACAGGGCAAGTCGGTCTTGCTCCTAGCCTTTCTCCGTGCATGCCACTGAGGAGGACACGATGGCGCCTGTCATGCTTAGGTTATCTTGGCGATGAGGAGTCCAGGTCTGAGATATTAGACAACCAAGGCCCATAGCGCGGCAGCAGCTTGCATATGCTACGGATTTGTTGGTGGAGTTGTGTCGCCTCGGCGGGTCTAGGGCTGGGAAGGCACTCACATTCTCTCACACTTCTCAAACTAACGCCTGGTACGGGTGCCTCTCGGTTTGGAGCTACTCTGGCTGGGCTACTTTCTCCGCTTACGTGCTCTCTCCCTATATGTATCTAGCGGTATACTATCTATGTCGCCTCCAGATGCTCAGGTCTTTGTTGTGTCCTTCTCCGGCAACGAACAGGTATGCCCGCCTCTTCCCTTCCCTTCCTGCTCTACGAAACCTTAGAAGTGGGGGAGGCGAGGGATGGGGGTCCCTGATTTGCTGCCTATGGTACCCATTCGATGGCTTGGCATCGCCTATCTACATGGCCTTTCCCTTACCATGGTGTCGACTCGGTATGCTTCTACCACTTCTATGTACATGTCACTCATCCTTCTGTCATTGCAAAAATTATTGTGCTGTTCCTCTATTGTTTTGGTTGTTAGTTTTTTGTTGTGCTAAGGGCTGTACATAATTTGGGTGTGTTAATACTTTATTTATTGTTTGCACATGGTTTGTGTTCTTTTGATGATAGCTCATGCATCCTGCAAAATATGTGCTAGGATTTGGAGATCCATGTGGGCACAATGGACTCCATGGAGTTTAAGGTTGTTGAATTGGATGAAGTAACAATGATTTATCATGCTAACGGTAAAAGGAAAGGTTATTTGTTGGTTTTAAATGTTAGCAATTGCTACGAAGTACCATAATTTGTATGGAGCGCATCCAGTTTTTATTGATGTCTGACTTTAGCAACCACTCCATATTCTATCTTTTTTATAAGTTTGAGTTCATGTGACTTATTTTAGAAACTTGAGCTCACAAACTTCCTCTTACTTGGTCTCTGTATGGTGGAATTATGTCATTCTATAATCTCTGTTCGTTTAGTCAGTCGTTGTGAACTCTCTTCTAATGGCTCACTTTATTGGCCGTGTTGTACCAAGACATATTGAATGGAGTAAACAACAACATCAGTTAGTAAAATAAAAAAAATATGCGGAGAACGGAGACAATAAATAAAAAATCTTGAGATCTTTTTGGTGGATAGTTTACGTGGATATTATTGCGAGCCATCGCAACGCACGGGCAACCGACTAGTAATTAATTATGAACCACTTCAAGTAGTGGCATGCAACCTGTAGATGGTTTTTTATTGGATGGAGGAAGTTCATAAGAGGTTATCTGGCTTTTGGTATTCGGTTGCTCAAAATTCTAAAATGCAGAATGTGACATAGAAAATATCAAATAATCATACAAGTCACAACAGCTTCTAATTCATGTACAATGGTCCATAACCTTTTAGATTTCAATTGATAGACAAAAAAAGAAGTCAACAATAATGAGAATCTACAATAGGTCAACCATGGCAGAAATTACACCAGCAAGGTAACAAGAACTAGTCTTAGGAGGTGTCAGTCGAAACTCTTCTTCGGTGATGATTATAGTTCTGATGAGGATGAATACTTAAGAACACGATAAACATTTTAGAATTTTGCATGTTGTGCCACCACCATAGTTTTTTTCTTTGTACTAGTCATTTATTTATATGCATTTCGATGCTAATAAAAAGGAAAATCATTAAAAAAACAAACAAAGACTTGGGAAGATAACTATCCAAGCCAAGTTCGAAATTCAGGATTGCATGTTCTTCTCACATTTCACCTAAGGCTAAAGTTCCTTACCGATCTTAACAACTCCTAGCTTTACACATAGTTCATTAAAACGAAGTGCTTAGTTAAAATACCAGTGGTCTGCTCCTCGGAGTAGACATGCTCAATATTCATCTTTCCATCGCTGACACTCCCGAATGAAATGAAATCTCATATTTATATATTTGCTTTGGTAATGGAAAACATGATTTTTACTGAGAGCTATAGTTGATTGGCTATCCATCCTCAACTAAAAGGTTGTGTGTTGCTTGCTCTTCATCTCATCAAGTAGTTGTGCCAACCATATACCCTGATAGGCTACTGTCGTCCATATAATGTACTATATTTCATAGGATGAGAACAAGATGACCTTTTGCTTCTAGTACTACCAAGTCAAGGATAGGAGCCAAGGAAGGATAACATGTCGATGATACTCTTCCTTGTATCAATGTTGTCGCCTATGTTGGCATCGTTGTACCCCCAACAACTTTATCCCCTTCCTACCAAGCTTGTAATAACAGAGGTAGTCAATCATGTAGGTGATATAGCACATGATCCACTTCACCATGTTGAAGTGCTAAGTGGTATAATTCTCCATGAATTGGCTGACATAGTCGACGATGAAGGTGAAGTCTAGCTAGGTATGCACCAAGTACCGGAGTTAGCCGATAAGGACCTGATACTCAATGTCATCCACCAATGTTGATGTGCTAGAATTTGATATCTTTAGGCATGGCTCCATCAGAATATGACATAGGTTGCAATTTTCCATACGTGCATGCTCTAGGATCCTGCGAGCATAGTCATGTGTTAACTAGAATCATCATCATCACTAGAGGAAGTATATTTTGAAGAGTTTCTAATGTATCTTTTTTCTATCCTTAGCCATAAGGCCCTTGTGGTTGACCTTTGGGAAGAGAGAGGACTTGTTGAAGGCGAGGGTGGTGACACCTTCATTATTGAAGTTGGAGGAGCTATCATTCAAATCTCACTCCTTGCCAATGTGAGCTTTGTCTCCCTTCTTAAAGAATTTCTTCTTCTCCACTTTCTTGTCCTCTTCCCTATCATTATCTTTATATGGACAATGTGCAATAAAATAACCGGTCTTACCACATTTGAAGAATGCCCTCTTGCCATGGGGCTTGTAGTCCTTGTCCTTCTGATTCCTTAGGATTTGTCAGAAGCTCTTGATGATTAGCGTCATTTCTCCATCATCAAGGCTGAAAACGTCGATAGTTTCCTCCTTGATTGAGTTCTCCTTCTTCTCATTTGTTGCATTGAAGGCAATGACTTGTGGCTTAGTGGAGGAGATGTTCCCTTGTGCCAAGTCTTCAATGTACTTGGAGTCCCTTACCATCATCCCATGGCTTAGAATCTTCCCAAGCAGCTCCTCGGGCGACATCTTTGTGTACTTAGGATTCTCACAAATTAAAGATACAAGTGCAGCCTTACGAGAAGTAAAGGACCTTAACATGAGCTTGACAACATCATGGTCCGTCCACTTCTTACTCCTGAGATTGCGGGCTTGATTCACCAATGCTTTGAGTCGGTTGTACATCTACTGTGTTCCTTCTCCCTTGAGCATGGAAAATCTTCTGAGCTCCCCTTCTAGGAGCTCCATCTTTGTGACCTTGGTGATCTTGTCACCTTCGTGTGCCGTCTTGAGTGTATCCCATATGTCCTTGGTGCTCTCCAAGCTATTCATCTTGTTGTATTCTTTCCTGCATAGAGAAGCAAGTAATACTACGGTAGCTTGGGAGTTGCGGTGGACAATTTTCTCCACCTCCACTGGACTATAGTTTTAGTCATCAATGTTGGGGATCTCCATTCCTAGTTCAACTACATTCCAAATAATTGGGTGGAGTGAGTATAAATAACATTTCATCTTATGACCACCAATAATAATCTCCACCATCAAAGTATGGTGGTTTACCAAGAGGAACAAAAAGTAATTAGGTAGTTGCATTGAGAGGAATGCGAGAATAATTTAAAGAAGTGCAATGTAAATGAGTTGGTCTTGTAGTAGGCCATCTTCTTCATCTTTTTCTTCTTGTCATCCTTATTTTTGTGAGGTTTGGAATTCAACTTGGTGGGGTCTTCATTATTGTCTTTTGGCTTCTCCACTTCCTTCTCTTTGAAGTTTTCCATCTCCTTCCCCTTAAGTTTTTGGGATTCTTCTCCCAACATAGCTTCGGGTTGTTAGACCCTTGAAATGAAGTGTTGGGTTCCGATACTAATAGATAGTTTCCAAGAGGGGTGAATAGGCAACACAAGAGGGCAGATCATATGATGGCATTGCATATGCAATATCCACCACAACACATAGGACATAGTGTGTTATCTCATATTGAGAGCCCAAATGTGTCTAATTCCTTGAGTCTCCTACGCAGCTACCATTAGTTCTCGGTCTCACAAACCACCCCATAAATTCACTACTGAAATTCCTAGATATTTTGCACACCAGGTAGGGCTATCATGCTGATCATAGTAGATCTGATGACAACTATGAGTTTTTTTGCAAGGAGAGGAGATCTTTTCAAAAACTTTAGATTTATCGTTGATGAATTCAAATATCTTGGGCTTGCCATAGATACCCTCACAATTCCTATGTCCTTCACCCAAGCTCCTATAGATCTGATCCACACTTTAGCTTGGATTTTGCCTTGACACCATTTTGGGCTCAAACCTTGCTTTGACTTGGATTTCAACCCCAACTTGGATTCAAACTCCTACCACTTAAGATATCGCTTTGTGTTCATGTCGAACTCCATGTACCATACTAGTCAATCCTCAACCCATGATGGTGAAGAAGATGACTAGGTGGCAAGGAGATAGAGGAACTAATAAGACTTGCAGCGACGTGGTCGAGATACACACAATCAAATCCAGATGGTCAACTTCCATGGCCATCAAGTCTACACCACATCGACGTAGAACATCATGACAACAAAACTCCTCCTAGATAAAATCACCAAGTTCCTTCCCTAGGACAACACATAGGCTCATGAAGACCTCAAGAAGATAAATAACATGATGACATATGCAATTATATGCTCAGAGGCTCCTCAGGCTCTAGCACCAACTCAAGATGTTGTCGAGTTATCGGATGATCCAACATGGATAGAACTAGAGCATTCTCATAAATGTTAGAGTCATTGGTAGGATGGGCCTTAGTATTTCTCTCCTATCCTTAGTTAAGAAGGGACTCAACCACCATCTCAGTCTAACCGAACTCGGACTCCTCCAAGTGGAAGAGATATATAACCACACAAATCATATTGTCACCATCTACAATAGGGTAGGAACATCGATAGGTGTCCAGTTCAAGACTACAACAAGGTGGAATGCGATAACTCCTACTACAAGGTCCCCACTTTTGGACATCCAAGTTAGGTTCCAGATAATAGCTCGGTCTCCATTGTCAAATCCTTCACTGGTTAGATGACTCGAGCCAGTTGGCCCAAGAATTTAAGCCCCTTTGGTCAAGTTGTACGATGGTCATTCTAATCCATTTGACTGACTTAGAGTCTACCAACTCTCCATCATGGCGATAGGAGGAGATACATCAATGAAGGACTAATGAGATGACGACCAGAGGGGATGAATGGGAGCCACAAACATTTCTCCGACTCGAGAACACATGACTTGATCCCAAGTTCAATCCAACCCTGAGGGACACAAAAAACTGCTCAACATAGTACAGTTCAATCCAATGTCCATTGACTTCACCAAACTTTTTGCAAAGGACCTATCTAGAAATCTGCAGAAAACTATTTTTAGAATAGCAGTTCAGAATGAGCGACAGTGTCGGGGAGTGATAGTGCCTCACACTAGAGCGACAGTGGCATGCAACAAAGTACCATCAGAACCTCCTCAAACTTTACCAGCAGAAAGCGTAGAGAAGAGATGGTTATTTGTGGAGTTTGAGTAGGAAAAGATCAAAACTCGAATAGATTCAAAAACTCAGTTTCGAATGGGGGTTTGAGATTTCAAACAAAATTGTTAGAACTAACCCAAGAACATGATCGATTTGCATCAGAGACTAACAATGATTCTAGAAATGGTTCTAACATAGAGAGAAACCTAAACACGACACCCAAACACGAGAAATCAAAGATCAACCCATAATATCAACTAGAGGGGCTGAGGAGAGAATAAGCAAAACAAGAACTCATCACACTCAGATTTGGCACAATGAGTGAAACCATGAGGACTAAGGGTAGTTATAGCCACACTTCCTAAAAAAAGTCATAGTTATAGATGTCACGATTCAAAAGCGCCTAAGGATCTCCAACATAGAAACTAGAGAGATTACAAGAGAGAGTCTAGTCTAAAGCGATTGGAAGAAATCGCTAAAAGAGATAGCTACACAACCAACCATCCCCTACTATTCATACAGGGTTATTCTACTTTCCTAATCTACCCCTAGATACATAGAGCTTATCCACTTAGCCAAAGGTGAAATGGACCAACTCTTGTGATATTGATCTTATGGCCACACACTCTTCATCAAGTTTCTTCGCCTTGACGCATCCTTCACGATGACGCAATGTGTCGCCTCCAATTCTTGCCGGAATCACCCCACCGAGTTTTGAGGCCCAAACCCAGCCAAACCGATGACTGTAGCGCTGCATGGTTTTGAGGATCAACCACTAAAACCCTCATTGGTAGTGTACCCCGTACGCATACTCCACGTTCTAAACACATGTCTCGCCTGTCCTCAATCATATTGGTGACACGATCCTCTCCTTCATGTACTCGCGCCTACAGTGTCCCTAGGTGTCAGCCACCGTGCCTAGTCACCCAGCTTCTTCAGTCCCCCGGTCAAGACCCAACTTCTTCGTGTGGGCTATTGTTGCATGGGGCTTCAACGAGGATTAGTAAGAAGCTTGCACGCTTCTTGATACCTTGGTAAAAATATCGGCATGTCAATGGTAGTTTGCAGCTATATCTTATTTAAGCTTCCACGTTTATATTGCTACCTTTGGTTGTGTTTGTTACCTTTTCTAGCTTAGTTATAGGCTAGTTGGTAGGACTGGAACCTAGGTTGCTAAACTCCTTTTGCGGTAGAGATAGCAACACTTAGACAAAACTTTAATTGCACATATTAATCCTTGGTCTATCTGTATATATTTTGTTTAAGTGAAATGTTAGAGGCCTAAATTAACGCAAAAATACTTATCCTAATTCACTCCTTCTTAGACGTCCATGATACTTTCAAAGAGCACCACTAGCGTGTGGTTCTTCCTTAGCTCCTGCCTTATAGCTTGGTAGTCTCAGAAGCAAAAGGTCATTGTGTTCCTCGTCCTATGAAACAGAGTATAATGCAGGGATGACAACATTTTGTCAAGGTGTATAGTTGGCACAACAACTTACTAAGTTGAAGAGAAAGCAACACATAACCTTTCTATTGAAGATACATAGCCAACCAGCAATAGCCCTTAGTAAGAATAGTGTTTTCTATGACCAAAGAAAATATATACATATGGGATTTCAATTCTTTAGAAGTGTTTCAGAGATAAGATGGATATTGAGCACATGTTCTCTCTGAGATGCATATCACTAATATTTTAACAAAGCCACTCTAACCTAATCATTTCTGTGAACTACGTGTAAAACTGGGCGTCGTCAAAATCAACATAGAACTTCAGGCTTAGTGGGTGAAATATGAGTCAGACATCTAATAATGAATTTCATCTGATTTTCTTTTTTATAGAAATAGCGTTGAGGTTGGCTTAGAAAGTTATCTGTAATACCCAAAATTTTATAAGAGTTGATCTCGTTATGTGTTTTGCCATCCACTCATTACCTCATGGAAATAATCACATTTAAAGAATTAAATAAGACACCTCAATAGAATATGCATCATATTGGAGTTTTGTTTGTGCATTTAATAATAAAAACAATAACACTAATAGAAATATAACAATGAGTTGAAGATTTAGATTAAAACCTAAATTTGAAATTAGATTTGAAAATGAGGAAAATGGGAGAAAAGGAAAAAAAGAAAGGATATAAAATACAAAGAAATTTATATATCTCAAAAATTGGTACTTTTAATTTTGCAATATAATTTAAGAATAAATTTGGCACAAGGTTTGAATTTAAATTTGAATTCAAATTGAATTTGGAATAGAGAAAAGAAATTAGAAAAGATAAAAGAAAAAAAAGAAGAAAAGACTCACGGATCGGCCTTGGGCCCAATGTGGCGCTCTCGGCCCAATAACGTACGCCGCGCGCCAACACGCGGGACTCGCTTGCCATTCACCCGCTCGCGCGCCAATCACCTTCACGCTGACGCGTGGGAACATTCTGTCATCCGCTTGGTGCTGTTCTCTCTTCCCTTCTTTCTCTCGCCGACCACCAGGGCCCACTGTCAGCCCTGTCTTCAACCTATAGACCTCGGAACTGAATCGTGCGCGCCGGCCGCTCCGCATCTCCTGACGCGGGGGGGGGGGGGGGGGGACCATGGATGTTTTCCTGAATCGGAACCCCGCTCATCATCTTTGTGGCCCACCCTATCAGACAGGTCTTCCCCCGTCTCTCGGCTGAACCATTCAACCATCATGCGTAGATTTCTCGCCGCCGAGCTCGGATCCGCCTCGACCGTGGGAATAAAACCCATGGGTGCTGCGGCTCTCCCTGTTGACTCACGCAAAAGCTGCTGTCACACTCGGGCTTTAAGGGATAAAGCCTGGGTGCATCTCATATGTGTGCCAAGGAAGAACAACACACATAGTAACAGAGTGCATAGAGATAAATGTCATAAATATCATAAATGAACTTATTACATAGCGAAAGTCTTACAAAATAAATAATAAAATAAAGCAAACTAATTATTATTCTCTGGCGCCACAAAGCTGAATGGGAGACGCCACCTAGATTAAGTCGAAAGCTTCAGTGTTAGACGGCTCCTCTTCAGCCACCTGTTCTTCTCTTGTGGGGGGGGTGTGACTCATGTGAGACAGCAAGAGTGAGCTCACATACGTTCGTAGCTCAACAAGTTGTGGGGAATAATGTGCTTGAACTCACCAAAGGTGGGAGTTCAAGTGAAGTGTAAGGCTGATCAACAAAATAAAGGTTGAAGCTGAGCATTGCTTTTATAAGTTGGTCAAAATTTTATTAGCAGTTATTAAAAAGAAGGAGTTTCTGACATTGAAGCAAGGCAATATGTCTGTCAGCGAGTATCGTGACAAATTCATCCAGCTATCAAGATATGCTCCTATTGAGGTGGCTGATGATGAAAGAAAGCAAGAGCACTTCACAGAAGGACTTAATGGGCCACTGTAGTATGCACTGGTTGCTCATACATTTCCATTATTTCAGAGGCTCCTTGATAAAGCTCTAGCTATTGAACACAAGCATGTTCAACTGGGAGATTTGAAGAGGAAGGCCATTGCCCAGGGGCAAGGTAGCAGCAGCGTTTGTCCTCCTATGTTCTGCCCTAGGGTACACCAGCTTGTCTAGAAGGAGGACCACGCCCAGCTTAGTACACTCCACTGGGGACTCCACAGACGCCCCACACTCGTCAGGCTGCCCCCACTGGCACCCCGGCGAGGCCCATAGGACAGAAGACAGGCCCTACATGCTTCAAGTGCAGTCAGATTGGGCACTATGTTAATGCTTGTCCGATGGGGAATTCCAGTGCACTAGCTTAGAACAAGCAGCAGACTCCTGGCAAGGGATTCTCTATTGCTAGGGTTAATCAAGTCAGCGCTGATGCTACTCCTGAAGGGGCTGACATCACACTTGGTATGTTTTATATTAATGCAATTCCGACAACAACATTATCTGATTCTGGTGCTACACATTCATTTATGTCTGCTCGATATGCCAACACAAATGAGTTACCACTGTAAAATATGAAAACACCAATGGTAGTAATTACACCTAAAGGGCCTGTTGAGGCAAACTATATGACACATAGATTGACATTGACAATTATGGGAAGAGAATTTTGGGCTACCCCTATAGTATTAGAGGAAAGCAGTATAGATCTGATCCTTGGTATGTCATGGTTAAGAAAGGCAAAGGCTGTTATACAATGTGGTAGGGGTATTGTAGAACTCACCAGCCCTAAAGGAGAAAGATTTGAAGTTGAAATTACAGTAACTACCTTTACCAAACATACGATATTCTTATTAGATGGGAAGTTTGTTGGTGACAACATCCGTGTGGTTAAGGATTTTCTAGATGTCTTTCTGGAGGAGTTACCAGGGATGCCACCAGATAGGGAAGTTGAGTTTGTCATTGATCTCTTACCTAGGACTGCCCCTATTTCTAAACGCCCCTACAGGATGTCCATAGAAGAGTTAAAAGAACTTAAGAAGCAACTAACTGAGTTACCGGAGGCTGGGTAACATTCGTCCGAGTTCCTCACCTTGGGGAGCACCGGTACTGTTTGTACATAAGAAGGATGGTTCGCAACGGATGCGTGTGGACTATAGATCACTTAATGATGTTACTGTGAAGAACAAGTATCCATTACCCCGCATTGATGACTTATTTGATCAGATGAGAGGTGCAAGAGTATTCTCCAAGATTGATGTTCGATCAGGTTATCACCAATGAAGATTAGGCCCTCTGATATTCCCAAGACGACTTTCTCTACCCGATATGGTCTATATGAATTCACAGTCATGTCGTTTAGCTTAACCAATGCACTAGCCTACTTCATTAATATGATGAACAAGGTATTCATGGAGTATCTCGATAAATTCGTTGTGGTATTCATCGACGATATTCTTATTTATTCCAAGAATGATAGAGATCATGAGGAACATCTACGGATAGTGCTACAGAAGTTACGGGATAATCAGCTTCATGCCAAATTTACCAAGTGCGAGTTCTGGCTTGATGAAGTACATTTCCTCGGGCATATCATCTCCAAAGGAGGAATTTCTGTGGATCCGGCTAAAGTAACAGCTATAGTTGATTGAAAGATACCAAGTATAGTCTCGGAGGTCCGGAGTTTCCTGGGACTCACAGGCTATTACCGGCGATTCATTGAAGGGTTCTCCAGGATTGCTAAGCCTATGACCTCATTGTTAGAGAAGGGCAAGGAGTTTAAGTGGACTGGGGAATGCCAAGAGAGTTTCAAGCAATTGAGGTTTGAATTGATGGCAGCCCCAGTGCTGAATGCCAGATCTACAGAAGAATTTTGATATATATTGTGATGCAAGTCACCAAGGCCTAGGATGTGTGCTTATGCAAGAAGGACACATCATCGCCTACGCATCTCGCCAGTTGCGGAAACATGAGTTGAATTACCCCACGCATGACTTAGAACTGGCAGCCGTTGTGCATGCTCTCAAGATTTGGAGACACTATATTATGGGAACCAAGTGCCGAGTCTACACCGATCACAAGAGCTTAAAATACATCTTCATCAGAAGAATCTCAACCTTAGGCGACGCCGATGGTTGGAGCTCATCAAGGATTATGACATGGAAATTCACTATCATCCGGGCAAGGCGAATCTGGTTGCAGATGCCTTGAGTCAAAAGGAACATGTCCATTCAACTATTGTTGCCCAGTTACCCGATGAGTTAGCAGAAGATTTTGAAAGGCTCAATCTGGGAATAGTTGCTCATACTAAAGGGATTACCATAGAAGTGGAACCTACCTTAGAACAAGAAATACGAAAGGGTCAAATCGGTGATGCCAAAATTCAAGAGATCAAAGATTTGATAACTGAAGGTAGAGGCCCAGATTTCACAGAGGATGAGTAGGGCATGATATGGTTCAAGAACTAGATTTGTGTTCCTGATATCGATAGTCTTCATGAAACTATATTGAAGGAGGCACATGACTCAGTTTATTCCATCCACCCTGGTGGTACCAAGATGTACCAGGACTTGAAGCAGAAGTATTGGTGGCATGGACTAAAGAAGGATGTTGCTTCACATGTAGCACTATGTGATGTTTGTCAGAGGGTGAAAGCGGAACATCAAGGATCGGTTGGTTTATGCACCCGCTTAAGATACCTGAGTGGAAATGGGAAGAGATTGACATGGACTTCATTGTGGGTTTGCCCCATACATCTACTGGGTATGACTCTATATTGGTGATTGTGGACAGGCTAACTAAAGTAGCCCACTTTATTCCAGTGAAGACCACGTATTCAAGAGCTAAACTAGCAGAGTTGTACATGGCACAGATTGTATGCTTACATGGTGTGCTTAATAAGACTGTGTCAGACTGGGGATCACAGTTTACTTCTCGGTATTGGCAGAAGTTGCACGAGTGCTTGGATACAAGATTGAATTTTAGTTCGGCCTACCATCCTCAAACTGATGTGCAGACCGAGAGGACCAACCAAGTACTAGAGGATATGTTAAGAGCTTGTGCTCTTAAACAATGGTGGTAGTTGGGATATGTAACACCCTGGGCCTTAAGGGACAAAGCCGGGTGCATCTCATACATGCGCCAAAGAAGACAAATAATCATAGAGTGTATAGAGATAAATGTCACAATAATTAGAGTACTTAATACAAAGCGAAAGACTTACAAAAATAAAAGATAAATATAACAGGATCTAAAATCTATCCTTGGCGCCAGAAAGTCAACTGGGAGACGCCACCTAGATCGAATCGAACTCCTCATTAAGTGGCTCCTCTTGAACCACCTGTTCTTCTCCTGTGGGGGGTGTGAGACAGCAAGGGTGAGCTCACACATGTTCATCGCTCAACAAGTTGTGGGGAATAATGTGGCATGAACTCACCAAAGGTGGGAGTTCATGTGTTGTGTAAGGCTGATCAATAAAATAAAGGTTGAAGCTGAGCATTGCTTTTATAAGTTGGTCAAATTTTATTAGCAATTACTAAATGTAAGTAAATACCAAACCTTAATAAAAGTAATAGAACAAAATTAATAAATAATCCCATGCGAATGCAAATGACAAATTGAATTTAGGTTCCATAAATTAATCATGTGAGGGTCCGAGCCGCTCATGACCGTGAGCATGGCTAGTATAGCAGTTTTACACTCTGCAGAGGTTGCGCATCTTTACCCACAAGTCGTGTTACCCATCTGCCAAGGGGTCATGAATCCCATACACCTCTACCAAGGAAGCGAGGCAGGGTAACACTACGAGGCCTTTACAAAGTTCCACTAGCTTTAGAAAACCCGCTACAGTTTATAGGAAGCTCCAGTGCAGGAATCCCTCGCCTGACCGCCATCGCAGCAAAATCAACCCAAGGACCTCCCTACACTGACCACTCCCCTACTGCCCTTGCCCCTTTCGGGTAAGGTAGTCATCCACTAGCTATCCTAATTAATTAGCCAAGGGCATCCCATTAAACCCTTGTGGTAGCACTGTTTTCCCGGGTGGTCGCTCCATGTTCTAATTAACATAATGATCTTATCATGAATATAAATAATATAACAGAATAATTGGAACATGGATATAATGAAATATTAACCCAGAAACTGTGTAAAGCAATAGCATAACTACCCAATGATTCAGGGGTAAACAAGGTAAAAAGATAAACAGTCTAGGGTGACCTATTGGGTCCCATCAAAATCAAACCTATGCATTGATAAATGATAATAAAGAACATTATTGGGTAACAAATGTGATCAAGGGCACAACTTGCCTGACACTTGAGATTCCAGTTACCAGGGTGATTCTTCAAATCCTCGTGACCTCACTGCTAGTCGTAGCAATACAAACAAATATGGTATGGATAAAATTAACATCACACCAAACATAAGTACAAACTGAATAATAATAATCTACGCGTTGCTACGAGATCGCAGATCAATAACTACTAAGATCGGAGTCGTGGTTAAGGAGTTATGATTGTATAGAAGATCTGTGTGATTAAAATGTTAAACTATATTATAAATTGGTTAATATAAATCATATAACAGGTTATTCTATAAATAATTATCTCAACTTTAATCTAAGTTGTGAATTGACCATAAATCATATTCTAGTAGATTATAATGATAAACATATTAACAAGACTATCCAACATCAGTTAAATACAAATCCAATTATAAAATAATGAGACATTGTATAACCAATGTTGTTACTGCGTAGTAAATATTTATACGAAGCTAACGCAACTGGAACGAGTCAGATCGGAAGTAAAATGAAGAAGTTACGAATTTCCTACGGTTTTATGTATTTGATACGAGATTATATAGGATATAAATTTTAATGTGATTTTCATGTAAAACAGTGGTACTAACTGATAAACAATAATATTACAAAATTATAGGAACTAGAATAGATTAATTTGGACTTGATATGACTTTTCTAGGAATTAAACAAGTTTATGTAATTATTTTTGTATTAAAAATCATTTTCTATGATTTTCCTATTCACTGAACTGTGCCTCAATTAAACAGAAACGCAGGGGCTAACTCAGAAGTTTTCCTAAGACTCAGCACACAATTAGACTGGACTGCGGGTTGATATAGATAAAGGACATGTGTTCTTTTATAAATCTGCAGAGGTTGAAAGGTATGTTCTAATCTGGACCATCAAATCTAAACGAAAGGCCACGATTACATCGTCGCTGCCCAAACCGGTACATAATACAGATCGCGGGATCACGATCCAACGACCAGGGTTTTAAGTCGCGCGGATCGCACGTCATTCGTCTGATTACCGATCGACGGCCAGCGCGCGCCAGATCGAAATGGTACACCTGATTAAATCCAGACCGTCCGTTGATTGATCCACGGTGGTGAAACGAAATGGCCGCGATCTAATCCGAAGTGTTGCCACAAAATCCGACGGCACGCGACATTCCTCCCCACCCTGCACACAGACGCGACGGCACTAGCCATCACGCGGCGGAGCTCCCGCCGCCGCGGCGACCAATGCACCAAACACCGCCCCATACCCTAAATTGTTGACGCTACTCAATCCCCGGGGTTCTAGTGATCTGCGTGAGGTACTAGCAACAACCTTAGACCGCCGAGAAAATCGTGTCCTCGGGTTCCCGCGCTCCGCGGCGGCGCCGCGAAGTCCGGCGAGAAATTCCCCCCCTCACCAGAGCAACTACCCGCTAATCCGTCATGCTACGCATTGAGGACATAAAGGCGAAGGGTGCAGTGGGGAAATTACCGGTGATTAGGCTCCGAGGAAGTCCTCCCTCGCTGCGCGGCGGCTCGACCGTGAGAGGAGAGGTATGGTGACTAATTGGTGAAGTCCCCGGGGACAATTCCAGGTGGCGAGGCCACCAGCGCCCGCCCCGCAGCCGAGGGAAGGCCCTGAGCCCCACACTAGAGGCACGGATGATGGCTAGCCGAAGTTCCTCCGCGGCAGCCCCTGTTTTCCCGCGACATCCCCCCCGCCCAAGCACTTCGTCCTCAAATGCAGGCGCCGCGGCGCTAGTTGCACCTGGGCCTTACTGGTGGTCGGAGACGGTTCCTGCTCCCCTCTGGTGGCCCGGGCAAGGACCCCGCTGCGCGTATAGGAAGGCAGAGTTGCGGAGTGGCGAAGTGGCGGCCGATGGTTCTCTCTTGTCTCCCTGGTTTCATCGCAGTTAGGGAGGCCATGATTTATATCCCTAGGAGCATGCATAGTGGCGCAGCTGACGGATGAAGCGGTTGTAACCACCACAGCCGGATTCGCAGGTGGATTCGGCAGGCGATGCGCGCGGCTACGCGACCAAGTTCATCGCGAGGGAGAAGAATGCGCTGACAGGATGGCCCCCAAGGCAGCGACCCAACGCTGCTAGTCCATGCCCGCAGGTGCGCGTGAGGCGAAAATCAGGCCAAAGGGCCCACGCGGCAGTGAGATCGGGCGCATAGTGTAATCCATCGTGACTGGCTGCCCGTGGGCCCCACTTGCCATAGAGGGAGGTCCGACCGTATGCAGAGCTTCAGGCGTGCGCGCACGTTAATGGGCCAGCGCAAAAACAGTTTGGGCCCAAACGGGGTTGAGCTGACTTATTTTTCCTTTTTTTGTTTTTATTTGAATTTCTTTCATTAATTTCAAATCTAGCATTTGTATTCAAATTTGATTCGCAAATTGCCCGCAAATTATATTGCACAATTAAAAGTACCATTTATGAAGATATATATATATTTTCTCTTATATTTCATACCCATTCTCTGTTTTCCCATTCCATTTCCAAACCCTAATCGTCAATTTAGGTTTTAATTCATTTTCCTTATTATTATATTTTGATTAATGGAGTTGCTATTATTATTATATGCGCAAACAAAACTCAATATAATGCATTAAATATTTTTATTAGTTATCTTCTCCTTTTGATTATGATTAATCCCATGTTATAGTATTGGGGTGGCCAACCAACTAATGATATCCAATTCTTTTTAGGAGAATAGTATTTTGATTATGGGTAAGAGTCAAAAGTTACTTCAAATTTAAATATTCCTGTAAATAAATGCTTATGGGACATCATTTAATGATATGCATAATCTTTTAGTTGAGTAGAAAACTTTTCTATTACTTCTTTTCTAAAATAAGTCTTGGTTTTTGTAAAATCCAGTTCTCGATTCTCAGTACTCAAGTTTAATTCAAGATTTTCTAAATTTACTATTTTATCTCTTCATACATTTATTTTATTAATTTTTTTCTTATACACATTCTGGGCCTTACATGATAAGAGTTTGTCGTACGCGGAGTTCTCTTACTATAACAGTTACCATGCCAGTTTGAAGATGTCCCTGTTTGAGGCTTTGTATGGCAGAAAGTGCAGGACTCCACTGTACTGGGATCAAACTGGTGAAAGACAGTTCTTTGGGCCAGAAATTATACAGGAGGCAGAAGAACAAGTCCGAAAAATAAGGGAGAATTTGAGAACTGCACAGTCAAGGCAGAAGAGTTATGCGGATACCTGGAGAAGATTATTAGAGTTTAAGGAGGGTGATCACGTATATCTGAAGATGTCACCAATCCGTGGTATGCGAAGATTTAAAGTTAAAGGAAAGTTGTCCCCTCGCTTTATTGGACCCTTATTGATCCTAAAGCGAGTGGGAGAAGTTGCCTATCAACAGGAACTACTCGATCATCTTGCGGATGTACACGATGTCTTCCACGTGTCTCAACTGAAGAAATGTCTGGGTACCCGAGGAGAAGCTACCTATGGAGGACCTTAGTGTTCAAGATGATCTGACTTATACTAAATATCCTATCAAGATTCTTGATACTTTGACTCGTGTTACAATGAGTAAAGTGATAAAATTGTGCAAAGTGCAATGGAGTCACCATGAAGAAGATGAAGCTACTTGGGAGAGAGAAGAAGAACTGCGAGTTGACTTTCCCCACCTCTTTCCTAGTCCTTCTTAAATCTCGAGGACGAGATTCTTTGTAAGGGGGTAGGATTTGTAATACCCAAAATTTTATAAGAGTTGATCTCGTTATGTGTTTTGTTATTCACTCATTACCTCATGGAAATAATCACATTTAAAGAATTAAATAAGACACCTCAATAAAATATGCATCATATTGGAGTTTAGTTTGTGCATTTAATAATAAAAACAATAACACTAATAGTAATATAACAATGAGTTGAAGATTTAGATTAAAACCTAAATTTGAAATTGGATTTGAAAATGAGGAAAAGGGGAGAAAAGAAAAAAAGAAAGGATATAAAATACAAATAAATTTATATATCTCCAAAATTGGTACTTTTAATTTTGCAATATAATTTAAGAATAAATTTGGTACAAGGTTTGAATTTAAATTTGAATTCAAATTGAATTTGGGATAGAGAAAAGAAATTAGAAAAGGTAAAAGAAAAAAGAAGAAAAGACTCACAGATCAGCCTTGGGCCCAATGTGGCGCTCCTGGCCCAATAACGCACGCCGCGCTCCGACACGTGGGACCCACTTGCCATTCACCTGCTCGCGCGCCAGTCACCTTCACACTGACGCGTGGGACCATTATGTCATCCGCTCGGTGTTGTTCTCTCTTCCCTTCTTTCTCTCGCCGACTACCAGGGCCCATTGTCAGCCCCGTCTTCAATCCGTAGACCTCAGAACTGAATCGTGCGTGTCGGCCGCTCTGCATCTCCTGGCGCGGGGGGAAACCGTGGATGTTTCCCTGAATCGGAACCCCGCTCATCATCTTCGTGGCCCACCCTGTCAGACAGGTCTTCCCCCGTCTCTCGGCCAAACCATTCAACCATCGTGCGCGGATTTCTCGCCGTCGAGCTCGGATCCGCCTCGACCGTGGGAATAAAACCCATGGGTGCTGCGGCTCTCCCTATTGACTCATGCAAAAGCTGCTAACATACCTCGTGCGCCGCCACCGAAACCCTTTCCACGTACAGTAGACTTTGCCGCCGCGGGATCACAATTGTGGCAAGATTCGGGCCGCTGTCGTCGACCGGCTGACTCTCCGACAAATAGGCCTCGATCTTGGGTGCGGGAGCTTCACCAAGTAAGGCGGGTCACGACCGGGACTTCGCCTCGGCGGATTGCGCGGCAGTCAACCTTGAATTGCTCGTCCACGCTACTCAGTTCGCCGTGGGCCGCGCGTCATCGTCCCTAGGGCCCTCTGCACCGGTGTCGCAGGTAAATCGTCCCCCATACCGTCCGCCTTGCCTCCATCAATGTACAACATCATTTTCTTTCGAGTTTAACGCACTTGCAATAGGATTTGGCTCGGCTCCGGCGATGCTCCGCCGCGACCTGGCGGGCGGCGCCGCCAGTATCAGCCGTAGGTGCCCGAGCTGAGCTGGGGCGTTGATCATGCGATCTGCGGTTCAGATTAGAAATGGCGTACCGCTTCGGTACATTAAATCGTGGCCGTTAGATCATATCGGTGGGATCAGATGAGATGTGGGCGTTGACGGATCTCGGCCGCGGATCTCAGATTCGACGGTCAGGGGAAGCGTGGGTGAGTAACTCGCATGGATCTAATCTGGCGCGTTCGTTTCAGATCGGACGGTCAGGATCTCCCGATACCCTTTCGCCGAGCCAGTTTTTCATATGAGCCCCTCGGGTTTCGGTGAATAAACCCACGGTCCATCCTCGGGGTTTTCTGTGTCTGGGGAAATCTTTCGAGAAAGCCCCTGGCCTTTTAGGTATTAATGCGTGCAGTCCTGAGGGTAATAAAAATAGAGAACTACTTATGGAAATTAATTTTTAATACGAAAATAATTCCAGAAACTTGTTGAGCGATGAACATATGTGAGCTCACCCTTGCTGTCTCAAACCCTCCCCACAGGAGAAGAACATGTGGTTCAAGAGGAGCCGCACAACAAGGAGTTCGACTTGATCTAGGTGGCGTCTCCGAGTCAGCTTGATGGTGCCAGAGAAATAATATTTAGTTTGTTTTGTATTTATCACTTATTTTGTAAGACTTCCGCTATGTAATAAATATATTTATGATATTTATGACATTTATCTTTATGCACTCTGTTATTATATGTGTTGTTCTTTCTTGGCGCACATATGAGATGCACCCGGCCTTATCCCTTAAATCCGGTTGTGACATTATCCTCGTGAGCATGTCCTTGTTTGTTCCTTTTTTATTTTATTTTTCCAAGCGTTGAGATGTATACAAATAGATACCTAATATATAGAGAGAGAAATCACGGTTGCATAATATCCAAAAGTATAAAATGTTTATCATGTTCTTGAGTGTTCATGGTGGTTTAATTATCCTCGTCGAAGTCTAATCAATAAAAAAAAGAGTTGCAGCTGACACCTTCTAAGGCTCATTGCTGCCTTGCTGGTGGATTTTCTGCCATGGTTGGTAGATTCTCAACATCGTTGACTTCTTGTTCTGTTTGTTAACTGAAATCGAATAGTTTGTGGATACTATTTGTAATATCTTTGTACATGATTACATGAATCAGAAGCCATGGTAACATGCATAATTGTTTTCAGATTTTCAGAATTTTGAGCAACCGAATACCACAAGCTAGATCACCTCTTATATACAACCTTCATCCAATAAAAAAATTCAACTACACTTGAATTGGTCCATAATTAACTAAGCTTTTTTCTTTTAAAAATGATACTTACATTTCTATACTACTATAAAGCACAAGTTTCGTGCGACGTGCATCGTCGTGCGTGTATAGTTATTCCGCTCACAATGGATAAGGCTTACGTCAAAACTAATCTCGCTATAAATGACTTATTTTCTATTGTTAATATCTCATTACGCGTATAGTTATTCCCCTACCCTAATAATTTCTATACCGCGCCCATCTCTCCCCCCTTAGCTAAGGCAGCGGCGGGGCAGGCTAGCATGCAGATGTGAGCAGGAGAACGAACGATTGCTCATGCGGATGTGAGCGGTATAGGTGTGGCCGTCGAAAATAAAGACTTATTTTTAGATAAATATCTATGGTGGTCGTTTTCCGCTGAAAATAAGCTTATTTTATTTTCGGCGGAAAAGCCTTATTTTCGGTGGATTTTTTCGTCAAAAATGATGACTTTTCTGTAGTGCATGTTGAACCTACATAGAGTACCAAGCACCCTAGGACCTTTCTACCGAATGGTCGGCCCGAGAGTTGCACACACCAAGTGTCAGATAGGAGGGGCGGATCTACGCTCTAGCCACCTGGTCCATGGCCCGAGTATAAATGTTTAAATAAAATATTAAGACATAAAATATGTATAAATGTATTACCCACCAATCTGATTAAAAAATCAAAATGTGTATACAAAAGATATTATATTGACCTCATTATTAGTTTGAACATTGTTTGGTCATGTATACATCAAGTACTATAAAAACATACCATAGAGATGTAAAGTTATCAGAAATACAAGATTTTTCTTGACATGGATCTATGTGCCATCTTAGACTTGCTTGTGTCAAATGCAATGTGCCCCTAGCTTAGTGGATGGAGTCTAAATAGCCGATGTAAAATTAGAGAGTAACAATGTATTGGTTGTTAACAAAAAATAAGATATTAAAGTCAATGATAATACATGTGTTGTTCGTTTTCATGTAACCGTTACGTTTTATCGAATAATTTGTTAACCGTCGCAATGCGTGAGTATTGTACTAGTATAACTCTAAATCATTATATTATAAAATATGTTACCTAACTAATCTGATATTTTTTAATTAATATCATAAATATCAATATGTTTAATTTATAATTGATCAAATCTAAGCCATGCAAGAATCCCATCCATTTTGTTGATGGAGGGACGTCATCAAGCGGTGCTACCTGCACCCGAAGCACAGCTGGAAACTTGACACCGTCGTTGGATGGACGACGTACCCAGGCAGGGACGGCTCCGGTAGCTCCTTTGTCCCATCATCGCCACTGGTAAGCATGGCGATGACCTGCCCCATAGTTGGCCGCCTCGACCGATCGGACTGCACACAGAGGAGTGCCACGTGCACGCACCGCAGCGCCTGCCATGGCCCGTGCTCCTGCCCTTCCATGCCCAAGTCGCAATCCACGACGTCGCTGGCTCTCTTCTCCGTCCAGTGCTGCCACACCTGCGCACACATGCCCAAATTTTCTACCCTTAGCTTACAAACCAGCTCTAATCCACAGAGAATTCAATTTGATTCAGGGAAGGGGATGCCAAGATACCAAGAAGTTTTCTGGATATTACTCACGTATTCGACGAGGCCTTCAGAGTTTTGGCCTTCGAAAGTGTAGATCTTGTGGCCGGTGATGATCTCCAGCACCAACACCCCGTAGCTGTACACGTCGGACTTGATTGAAAGAAGTAATTTTCGTCCGGATGTGCACTCTGGTGCCATGTACCCACTTCACAACAAACAACAGAGTGGTCAATGAAATACTCTTCATGATCAACTCTATCAGCCTAGTAACCGAGAAGGGAAAATCTTAATCTCAATACTATAAATTTATGTATGTGAGGAAGCCTCCACATTAATCTAAAAAGGGTTCATGTTTAGAAAGAGGCATAAATATTACATTTCTCACAAAAATCAGAAACATCGGACCTTTAACTTGGTATAGTGTATAACCATTGTTGTTATTAATATTAATACCTTTTTTATTTATTTCTAAAAAGTATTCAAATATAGTATTATGAAATATATATATATATATATAATTAAATCCTTTAGTTTCCATCTAAATTTCTTGCTCTATCATTATAAAAAAATCATAAAAATATCCCTAAATTCTCTTTTATATTAACCATATATATCTGGCGTTACCTATGTTGATTGGAAGACTTCCTTAAGTCGTTTCAACATAGCCGGTCCCAAGCCCGGTAAAGGAGGAGGGTTGTGTTAGGTCCGGCAAACCAACGTAAAAACCAGCCAAATCTTATGGAGATGAAACCACAAAGAAAATCGTTGGGGCGTAACCCTCTTAGCGACGCGCCATATCGGAACCCGGGTATGGTGTTAAATGAGCAAGGGCCGGGCCGTCACCCCTTAAGTGACGCGCCGTCTCTTGATCTGGAGCCGGTGATAAATGAGCAAGGATCGGGTCGTCGCATCCTTAGTGGCGCGCTACATCGACGCCCGGGTGTAGTGGAAAATGAGCAAGGGTCTTTGCATCTTCCTCGGCGGGTGCGAAGGGTAAGGAAGTTAGTCGAGCCAACTAGGGTCCGTGTAGGTAGTTGGAACGTAGGTTCCTTAACAGGTAAGTTACGAGAAATAGTTGACGTTGCGGTGAGGAGACGAGTAAATATTTTATGCGTTCAAGAGACCAAGTGGAAAGGACAGAAGGCGAAGGAAGTGGAAGGTACAGGCTTCAAGTTGTGGTACACGGGGACTGCAACAAACAAGAATGGAGTAGGCGTCTTGATCGATAAGAGCCTTAAAGATGGAGTAGTAGATGTTAAGAGGGTAGGAGATAGAATCATCCTAGTCAAGCTGGTCATTGGGGACTTGGTTCTCAATGTTATCAGCGCGTATGCTCCTCAAGTAGGCCTTAATGAGAACTCAAAGAGGGAGTTCTGGGAAGGCCTGGAGGACATGGTTAGTAGTGTGCCAGTTGGCGAGAAGCTCTTCATAGGAGGAGATCTCAATGGCCATGTGGGTACATCTAGCACCAGTTTCGAGGGTGTGCATGGAGGCTTCGGCTTTGGGACTAGGAATCAAGAAGGAGAGGAAATCCTGAACTTTGCCCTAGCCTATGACATGTTTATAGCAAACACTTTCTTTAGGAAGAGGACATCCCACCTGGTGACCTTCAGTAGTGGCCAACACACTAGCCAGATTGATTTCGTCCTCTTGAGAAAAGAGGACAAGCATGCCTGCTTAGATTGCAAGGTTATACCTGGAGAGTGTGTGGTAACCCAACATAAGCTTGTCGTAGCTGACTTCCGTTTTAAGATTCGTTTACAACGGAATAAGCATAACAAGGTCACTAGAACAAAGTGGTGGAAGCTTAAAGGGGATGTGGCCCAAACTTTCAAGGAGAGAGTTATCGAGGAGGGCCCTTGGGCAGAAGAGGGAGACTCAAATATCATGTGGAGGAAGATGGCGATGTGCATCCGAAAGATAGCTTCAGAAGTGTTTGGGCTGAGTCAAGGAAACAGAAGGGAAGTTAAAGACACTTGGTGGTGGAACGAAGATGTCCAAAAGGCTATCAAGGAGAAGAAAGATTGCTACAAACGCTTACATCATGACAAGTGTGCAGAAAACATAGAGAAGTATAGGATAGCGAAGAAGTCTGCAAAGCGAGCGGTTAGTAGAGCCCGGGGTCAAGCCTTTGACAACCTTTATCAACGGTTGGACACAAAGCAGGGAGAAAAGGATATCTATAGGATGGCCAAGATTCGTGAAAGGAAGACAAGGGATGTCAACCAAGTCAAATGCATCAAGGATGAAGCAAACCAACTATTAGTGAAGAATGAAGAGATCAAGAATAGATGGAAGGAGTACTTCAACAAATTGTTCAATGGAGGGAATGAGAGTTCTACAATAGAATTGGACGAACCATTCGATGACAACAACAGGGGTTTTGTGCGAAGGATACAAGAATATGAAGTTAAGGAGGCGCTAAAAAGGATGAAGGTAGGAAAGGCGATGGGCCCTGATGGTATCCCTATCGAGGTATGGAGATGCCTTGGAGACATAGCGATAGTATGGCTGACTAAGCTTTTCAACACCATCTTTCGGACAAACAGAATGCCCGACGAGTGGCGGCGGAGTACATTAGTACCAATCTTCAAGAACAAAGGAGATGTTCAAAGTTGTACTAATTACCGTGGAATTAAACTCATGAGCCATACAATGAAGCTATGGGAGAGAGTCATTGAACACCGCCTGCGAAAGCTGACGAGCGTGACCCAAAATCAGTTTGGTTTCATGCCCGGGAGATCAACTATGGAGGCCATTTTCTTACTAAGACAACTTATGGAGAGATTCAGAGAACAAAAGAAAGACCTGCATATGGTCTTCATAGACTTGGAGAAGGCTTATGACAAAGTACCCAGGAGTGTAATGTGGTGGGCCTTGGAAAAACACAAAGTAGCAACAAAGTACATTAATCTTATTAAAGATATGTACACTAATGTTGTGACAAGTGTCCGAACAAGTGATGGGGACACCGATGACTTTCCAATTAACATAGGACTACATCAAGGGTCGGCTTTGAGCCCTTATCTTTTCGCTTTGGTGATAGATGAGGTCACAAGGGACATACAAGGAGATATACCGTGGTGTATGCTTTTTGCCGATGATGTGGTACTTATTGAGGAGAGTAGGAGTGGTGTTTCGCAAAAGTTGGAATTGTGGAGGCAGACGCTGGAAGCAAAAGGTTTTAGGCTTAGTAGGTCTAAAACGGAGTATATGAAGTGTGATTTCAGTGCCATGGGGTATGAAGATGGCGATGTTAGTCTTGATGGGCAAGTGGTACCCAAGAAAGACACTTTTCGTTACTTAGGATCAATGCTTCAGAAGGATGGAGACATCGATGAGGATGTCAGTCATAGAATTAAAGCTGGATGGTTGAAGTGGCGGCAAGCGGCGGGTGTCTTATGCGACCCCCGGGTGCCACACAAACTAAAAGGCAAATTCTACAGGACAGCAATCCGGCCGGCTATGTTGTATGGAGCAGAATGTTGGCCCACTAAAAGACGACATGTCCAACAACTGTGTGTGGCAGAGATGCGTATGTTGCGCTGGATATGTGGCCACACAAGGAGAGACCGAGTCCAGAATAATGACATACGAGAGAGAGTAGGAGTGGCGCCGATTGAGGAGAAGCTTATGCAACATCGTTTGAGATGGTTTGGACATATCCAACGAAGACCTGAAGAGGCACCAGTGCATATCGGAATAATTAGGCGTCCCGAGAATGTGAAGAGAGGTAGAGGTCGACCAACCTTGACGTGGACAGAGGCAGTGAAGAGGGACCTGAAGGAGTGGAATATTGATAAAGAGCTCGCCGTGGATAGGAAGGGGTGGAAGTGTGCAATTCACGTGCCAGAACCTTGATTTATAGTTCCGCTTTTCCTCCTTAATCGTTTGACCTTTTCTTGTGCCCATTTAGACCTTGCTGGTTCTTGTGGGTTTTATCTCTTTTATGTGTTCCCCCGTTTCGTCGTTTTCGGTTCTCCTTTGCCTTTGTTTCCCCTGTTTTCTCTGGGGGTTGAGCTCTGAGGTTTTCATACGGGGTTTCATCTCTAGCCTACCCCAACGTGCTTGGGACAAAAGGCTTTGTTGTTGTTGTTGTTGTTGTATATATATCTGGCGTTACAAAATACTCTTCGATTTTCATGTAAGGTATCCACCTACTCTATTACAAATTAAACTAAGATATCCCTTAAATCTATGTCTAAATGCTAATATAAGTTGTTCTAGAAAATCCCATGCATGGCCAATGTTTCCATGGCAGTAATAAACCTAGATGCAATGAGTGCCTATGAAACACAAAGAATGAAACTATGGATTGCACAAGGTAATTTAACCATGGTTCAAGTGTTATCAACTAATTAGCCTTGTCCTCTAAAAGGTTCTAATTTAGTCTTGGTAATTGAGTGACAACTTAGGTGGACTAATATGTTGTACGTTGAGTTAGACAGGTGTCTAGTCTACAAGTACATTAGTGCAAGCAAGTTAAACCATGATGGAGAAAAAAAAACTTGGATTTGTTACAATGATCAACTAGTGTGATAAAGGAGATCATTGCATATCAGACATGACAAGGTGTCATATTGGCTAGGTAGACAAGATCGAGAGACACAGCATGGGTACCAAGGACCGAGTTTCTGGGTGCAGTGGTGAAGAGCAAATGAAGCTATGTTAGATGATTACAAGTGGCTTGATAAAGGTTGGATGCTTGATTGACTAGTGTAGTTGACTTATGTTCGAAAGAAAAAATGTAGTGTAGTTGTAACACGGATTGCTCGTCTACTTACAATGTTCCAGCGGCCTTCTCGGTGCTCTCATGAGTTTTCTGTCGATCATACATCCTCAAGAGATCAAAATCAGCGATCTTTGGGTTGAAGTTATGGTCGAGAAGTACATTGTGTGGCTTGAGGTCCCGGTGAATGATCCCCTTGTCGTGGAGAAACTTAAGGCCGCGAGCAACCCCTAAGATAACGTTGAACCATGTAGCCCACTGTAGCCTCTGGTGCCATTGAGAAGATGCTGCAATTGCAAGCCAACTTTTTGGGTGTGTTGTCCCCTTAAGAGCTTGTTCGGTTCTCCCCAATCCATATGGATTGAGAGGGATTGAGGGGGTTTCAATCCCTAGTAAGTCAAAAACCCCTCCAATTCGTATCAATCTCCTCCAATCCATATGGATTGAAAATAACCGAACAAGCCCTAAATGTAATCAATATAGTGGGGAGAAATGAACTTACCTTTGTACCAAAATTTATCAAGGCTGTTATTAGGCACGTACTCGTAGATGAAGAACCTCCCTTCCTCTTGGAAGCAGTAGCCTAAAAACCTCACGATGTTCTTATGGCGCAAGCTAGCCACAATGGAGATCTCCCTCTCTAGTTCTTGTATCGTCCTCTTGGAGTCCCTGAGCCTTTTCACTGCTACTTCCTTCCCATTCTCAAGCGTGCCCTGCATCGTTTTCCCTTCCATTAATTATTTATGTTCCAAAGCTTAAACTCTCTTAATAAGGTAGCTAGTAGCATTATTACCTTGTATACCGTTCCAAATCCACCGCTCCCTAGCTTGTTTCTACTTGAGAAGCGACATGTAGCAGCCTCAAGAACCAGGTAACTGTAGAGCTGGTAGCTCGTTCTTCCTCCGTCGTCGTCGTCGTCGTCGTCGTCGTCTTATTCTTCTTCTTTGGAGTCCAAATGATTCTTCTCTAGGTCACGCATAGTCTCCTCTGGCACGGCATCTGGTTGACGATTCCATCAAATTAATAAACAGAGAATAGTGATACGTTAAAGCAGAATGTAAAGAGAGAAGAAGAAATCAAACAAGAAAAAAAACAGTGACGGCGGCTTCAATCACCTATGACATGTCCTCTCTGATACAGTTGCTGTTTTCGCCGCCGGTACCATATGGACATGGTGAGTGCGAGGCTGATGAAGGCAGCCACCAACCCAGTTGCAATAGAAACGATCAGCCATTTGGATCTATTCGACGTTTCCTTCCCTTTGTTCTCTGACGATCCGGTGGCGGTTTGATCTAACAAAAACCAAACAAAAGGGAAAGAATTTAAAAGTGGTTCAGACAGTCGGCAGTCGGGAACAAAACGCAAGAATGCATAGACGATAGAGAGACTACAATGACAATTATTTTTACCATTCGTTGCGGCAGCTACCGGCTGTGGGGTATGACCGCCAGGAGGCGCTGGGGTGGGTTGCGCAGCCCTCGGAGTCGCAGGCGCAGGCGCGGAAATGTTCATGATGGATGCTGGCGGAGGTGGTGCTCCTGCTTGTGCAGGCGGCGGGTTATGACCACCAGGGGGCGCTGGGGTGGGTTGTGCACCCCGCGCAACCCCTTTCCCGTTTAAGCCTATTACTATTGTATCAAACTCAATGCTGCCCGGCGCCGACGCCAGCGATCGCCGGGCCAAGGACTTGGTGTTGTAGAAGGGGTAGCTCTTGTACCTGGCCATGCAGCTGAGCCGCAGGACCTGCATCCCCGCGCTGCCGTTGTACTCCCGCTCTACCACCGCGAGAGCGCCGCCGAGGCAGCGGCGGCAGTCGGCGCACGAGATCCCGGCGGCGCACCGCGTGAGCCCGTAGATCCGGCCGCCGCCTGCCGCAGTCGTCTCACCAGTGCCGACACCGATGTCGCTGCACATGTGGCCGCTCCTCGTGCTGTCCGCGACGACGGCGGCGAGTAGGCGCCTCACCGCCGCTTTGTTGGCGCCGACGTGCGGCGGCAACGACGACAGCGCGCGGCTCGCGTTGAACACGGTCTCCGTGTGTTCGTCCTCGCGGAACCGGCCGGTGTCGTGGTCGGAGTACCGGAGGAAGCAGGCGTCGTGCCAGACCGCCGACGTCGCGCACGCGGTCCCGGCGATGAGCTTGGACGAGGCTGCGGCGAGGCAGGCAGTGCACTCGGAGGCCGACACGTCGGGGCGGCACTGCGCGACCCCGTACATGGTGGTCCGGTTCTCGGCGGCGACGTACGAGGACATGCTGTGGGACATGTGGGCGGCGACGCCGCCGCCGTAGGCTCCGGCGCACACGGCTGCGAGGAAGCTGGCGAACTCGCCGCTCGTGGTGACAGTGGAGTGGCCGGAGCAGACGGTCAGGGTGGGCTGCTGAAGACCGGCGCCGTTGTTGGACGACGGCGAAGACGAACGCGCCGGGGCCGCCAATAGCGCCGCCAGGAAGAACAACGCCACCAGCATGTTCGGTGCAAGCCGGAAGGTGCTGGCCGTCCACGGCACACGTACGGTGGCCGACGGCAACGCCATATCCTCACGTCGTCCACTCGTCCTCTAGATTAATTCTTTCCCATGGTCGTCTCTGTAGCCAGAAGCCGAGATTTTTTTTTGGGCGTCCACGTACAGTTAGGCCTCCTTTGCTCTGGATGACTCTTTTTCTGGCTCTTTGTGAAGCCGTACCAAACGGTTTTAAAAAAAACGGCTCATCACCGAGAGCCATCAAAGAGCCAGAACCGTTTTGCTATTGGGAGCCCAAGCACGAGAAAACAAGCTTTTATCGACTCCTTCTATCCGGCACACGATAATGTTTCATGAAATTACAGTCTCTGCCACCGTCTCCTCGTGAGAAGCTGTTTTGCCAAATAAACTATAACTAGATATATGCCCGTGCGTTGCTACGGAATCAATATATCCATTTACAAACATAGTTGTTTCATAAATTAAATTATTTGAAAGGATTCAAAGTTATATGATATGATCATTTTAGAATTGGATGATTAAGAGAGCTGACACAATCAGATAACGACATGAACACACATGAAATTTTACCAGTTATATTTACCAGTCATCCATGAAAATTTAAAATGGCAAAGATGTCATATATAGAAAGCAAAAAAAAACAAGAAACTAACAATATACTCACTATCGGAAACTTCACACAAACAATATCATACCCCATACATCAACTTCCTTCTTCAACTCCACATTCACTTCCTGTCTGCCATTTTAGAATTAAGAAACACCTTCAGCACAAAGCACACAAAACAAATCAAGTAATCTAAGTCATTGGGTTAGTCATTAGTGTTTACAGGTACAACGAAAAACCGTGCCATCATGTTTGGTGACTTGCGCAGTAGCCATCACGACTGTCGCAACACACGAGCCAAAGAGCCTGTACAATGGCCATACGCTGCAACGACACACAAATTATTTGATCAAATATACAACATAATTCTATACCAACAACCTCGCATAGTGGAAAACATCACATAATAAGTGGAAAACATCACATAATAAAATTAGTGTTGTGGTTTAGATCAGGTAGGACATACGGTTGCTATTTGTACTAAAATAAACTTTCTACATCACCATAGCAAGGAAGACCATCCACCCAGTCCCACTTGCCACTGCTCCCCATCTCATCTTCCTCCCACATTGCAAGCTTCCCGCGCACTCGCTTAGCTACGTACCACACCTTCCCATCGCCTCTGAAAACTGTGACCTTATTGTTACCTGAAAGTCGCCTAGAGGGGGGTGAATAGGCGGAATCTGAAAATTATAAACTTAAGCACAACTACAAGCCAGGGTTAGCGTTAGAAATATAATCGAGTCCGAAAGAGAGGGCGAAAACAAATCACAAGCAAATGAAGAGTGAGACACGGTGATTTGTTTTACCGAGGTTCGGTTCTTGCAAACCTACTCCCCATTGAGGTGGTCACAAAGACCGGGTCTCTTTCAACCCTTTCCCTCTCTCAAACGATCACCTAAACCGAGTGAGCTTCTCTTCTCAATCAATCGGGACATGTTGGGGACTTGTTCTCAAATGCTATGAATTAAGAACAAGGCAACACAAAAGATGTTAAACGTTAGAGTCCTTCATCCTTCGAAGCACTATTTCCCTTGGGATATAATGATTTTCGGGCGAAGGTTATGAAGGACATACCTTCATCAGCACAAGATATAATAATGAAGAAGGAATCATATGAAGTATAAGAAATAACATAAACAATTATATATTATAATTAACTCATTTCTATTTTATTATTATGAAAAAATAGAAATGATATCAAATTACAGATGTACCTTCGGCTTGAAAGAAGGTAAAAGTACAAGCGTGACACAAAAGCAAATGCCAAGTCAGCGTGAACAGTACGGGAGCACTGTTCATCTATTTATAGGCACAGGACGCAACCCATGTAAAATTACACCCATGTAGGAAACGGGTGACGCCTAAGAGGGGGGGGTGAATTAGGACTTCTAAAACTTTTACTTAACTAGGCCACAATTAAAACCCTAGAGCAAAACCTATGCAAATAATCAAAACTAGAATGTGCAAACTAGGTTTTGTCTAAGTGTTGCTATCTCTACCGCAAAGACTAAGTTTCAATCTACACTAAATAAGTATGACAACAAGATTGAAACTTAAATGCTTAATATAAATGCGGAATGTAAAGAGCTAAGTAGAGAAGCAAACTCTCGTGGATGACACCGGTATTTTTACCGAGGTATCCGGAACCACGCAAGGTCCCGACTAATCCTCGTTGGTGCCCCTACGCAAAGGGAAGCCCACGCGAGGGCCAAGCACCACGGTCGAGTAACTCCGTAGAGAGCCGCGGGCCTACTCCACGCGCAAGTGGTGCTCCGCTTCCGGCTCCTCTCGGACGCTCCCCGCCGTCTCCACTATCGAGCTTCCGGCCGAAACGCCGCGGGCCTCGTTCCCTCCGGTACACGGTGGCGGCCGTGACACAAACGCGGTTGTCACGGTCTCGCAAGACTCTCGCCCCACTCGGTACAGTTACAACGACTCACGCAAGAGCCGAGGGGTTGTGTGGTTTTACAAAACTCACTCAACTAACTAGGATTCACCTAGAGCAAGCGCTAAAGCGGTCTAACTAACCTAAGCACTTCGCAAAGCACCTACGCTAATCACCGAGTGATTCTATTAAGCACTTGGGTGTTTGAGCTCTTGGAAATATGCACTATGTGTATTGGTATGTTGCTTGGGCTCTCACACATGAGAATGGCCGGTTGGGGTGGTATTTATAGCCTCCAAGCCCCCAACTAGCCGTTGGACAGAAAGCAGCAGCTTTCTGTCGACGGGTGCACCGGACAGTCCGGTGCACACCGGACACTGCACTGTAGTATGTCCGGTGCCGCCACGTCAGCCGACCGTTGGCGCCTGTAGCAGTCGACCGTTGGATCCGACCGTTGGATTCGACCGTTGCCGTCTGCCCGTTGGCACACCGGACAGTCCGGTGCACACCGGACAGTCCGGTGCTACAGCCAGAGAGCGCCTGTCTACGGCCTCTCTGCGCAGACTGTCCGGTGCCTCACTGGACAGTCCGGTGCACACCGGACACCGATGTCCGGTGCGCCACCAGGCGCTGGCTGACAGCCCTCGTCTTGGATTTCTTCGCTGATTTCTTCGGGCTTCTTTGTTCTTGAGTATTGGACTCCTACGCATCTTTTTATGTCTTCTTTTGAGGTGTTGCATCCTCATTGCCTTGGTCCAATTCTCTTCGCATCCTGTGAACTACAAACACAAACACTAGAAAACTTATTAGTTCACGGATTGTGTTGTTCATCAAACACCAAAACTCAATTAGCCAAAAGGCCAGGGGTCCATTTTCCTTACAATCTCCCCCTTTTTGGTGATTGATGACAACACAACCAAAGCAAGCAAATAATACAAGTATTTGAGTGAAAATGTGCAATCTACTTGCTAAGATGCATGATTGTCCCCACAATGTGATATTATGGACTTAAGCCTCCCCCTAACTCCATAATTCACTTACTTCCTATTTTTGGACCAAATAACCAAAACCACTTGAAAAGCCATTTGTAGATATAAAATTTTAAATTGGTGGTGTTTGGTGTTTGATATAGTTTTCATTGCTTTGGTCCCTAAACTTCTCCCCCTTTGGCATCAACCACCGAAAAGGAAGACATTAAAAGCATGTAGGAAGTAAATAAAAGCTTGCCCTCATCAAGAATTGTATCAAATAATATCACTAGAAGGATATTAAATTAAAATGTGTGAATGATACCACTTGAAGGAGTCCTCAAAAGATTACTCCCCCTAAATGAGTGTTCTCTTTAGAAAGAAGTTTCTCCCCCTTTTTAGAGATGAAGAAATACTCCCCCTGACAGAGATCCTCTACTTAGGAAAAAGCATGTGAAAAATAGAGGTGCAAGACATGATTTGAAAAGACTAACTTCCCTTATGCATAGGAAACAGAATATGAGTTAACTACTTATGCATTTTTGCAACATGGAAGCATATGATATGAAATATAGTCTAATCAAATAATGGAGAAGACATGTAAATGATACTAAATGTAGTCTCAAAAGATACCAATTGAAGATCAATGGCGAGCTTGAGAGACATAAGAGTTCTTGGAGATTTTGCAGTGGAAGATTGTTGTCTTTCTCCGGGGACTTCATTTTCATTACAATGAGACTATCACATGAAATAGACTTGAAAAGGTGTTAGTCTCAAAGTGTTAGATTATAGAGTAACCTCCCCCTAAAGGTGTGCATACAAGTTTTGAATACTTGTAGGAGACATGCACTTTGATTTGATATCAAGAGGGGTAAATTATCCATAATCCTAACTTTGGCACATATAAGTTAAATGATACAACTTGTAGGAATCAAAATTTTCAATTTATGCATCATTTACTATGGAGAGATATAGAAGCTATGTGCCGTGCTTAAATAAACATTTTAAGCCATGTAGGTTTGCTCAAGTATATGAATTTAAAAACAAGCAATCCTACCATGTGATTTACCTAGTATGCATGATTTTAAACAAAAGTACATAACAATTGTAATACTAGGCAAGAAAGGTAAACTAGATAGAAGGTAAATAGATACGCATATCTAAAAATGAAGAATACAATAAAACTAGTTACCTTAGTCATGGGTGGGAAATTTGGGTCCAAAATTTTCACTAACCCACTTGGCAATAAACTTTATCCAATATGATGTATCCCATGATATACATCTCAATTTTGCCAAGTCTCCAAATTTCCCGATGACCTTCAATCCACTCACTTCTCTTTCGGGATCCAAACCTTCTTGGTGCTTTTCATGGTTGAAATTATCTCCTTTGGCACCCAGATGCGTTTGGCCCCTTTTCCTTTGTTGGCTTGCTTGTTGGCCTTGATTGCTATCACCTTTCCGTTCCTTTTCTTCTTGATCAAATATGGTGTAGCATCCTTTTTGTTCACCTTTTTGATGTAGGTGTTGGAGATTTTGCTTGATGGCTTTTGCTTGAGCTTTTGCCTTTGTTTATCCCCGGTCATCGCCTTGCATTGGAAAGACTTGTGACCTTTCTTGTGGCATAGCCTACAAATCACAGTTTCTCCCTCTACAGACTTGTTCACTCCCGCAGTGGTGTTATCCTGTGGAGGTCGGATTTGTTTGGCTTTGCCTTTCTTGTCATACAAAGCCTTGCCAAGGCGAGCCACTTCTTGCTTTAATTGTTCATTTTCCTTTGCAACCTCATGCGTACATGTCTCTACAACAATATTCTCAACAACGACTTGGTTGCAGGGGTTAGAATCATCAATTAAATCAAAGCAGGAAGTAGAAGCATCTTTCTTAATTATTTCAGGTATTATAACTAAAGATGCTGCTGGGGTGCTACCAATGTTTTCTAGCTTAGTAGTTAGCTCATTATTGTGTATGCTAAGAATTTCCATTTTCTTTAGCAAATTTTCAATAGCTTCTTGGGAGCTAGCTAACTTAGCCTTAAGTTTTTCATTCTTTTTAATAAGGCTATCATCGGTAGCAGTGGATGGAGCACTAGATTCTAATAGCTCAATTTTAGTTGATAGCTCACTATTTAAGTTTGCAAAAGTTTCAAATTTTTCTAGCAAACCTTTGTAATCATTTTGAGAGCTAACCAACTTATTTTTCAAAGTTTTAAGTTGAGCTTTTTGCTTAGTGCAAACATCCTGGAAAAAGTTTACGGCTTCCGCAAGTTCTTCTAGAGAGGCCTTTCCCTCACCTTCATCATCACTACTACTTTCATCACTAGAGGATGGAATGCTTTTGTTACCTCTTGCCATAAGGCATTTGTGTGATGACCGTGATGATCGTGACGAGGACCGGTGGCTGCGCGTCCTTGGAGGTTCATCTTCACTTGAAGAATCATCCCAAGTTCTAACACTTGTTAGCGCCTTGCCTTTGCTCCTCTCCTTTTTGGGCTTGGCCATATTTGGACAGTTGTCCCTGAAGTGGCCCTTCTCCCCACATGCGAAGCATCCTCTCTTCCTTTGCTTTTTCCTGTCAATGTTAAAGAGAAGATCCTCGACCTGCAGGGGCACACCCATTAGATTAATCTTGCGGATCATCCCCATTACCTTTCCGACGCGTCGGATTGTCTCTTCGTCCTCGGAGGATGATGTGCATGGTTGATTATCTTCATCATCATCACTTTCTTCTTCTTCTTCCTCTTCTTCGCTTGAGGAACTTGGAGTGGGAGCCTTCTTTTTGCCCTTCCTTTCATCACATGCAAAAGCATATGGTCTTGAGGAAGTTGGCTCCTCTCCCCGACTCATTTTTCGTGACATCTCAAAGGCCGCGATTTTCCCAATCACAATGGTCGGGGTCATGTTGCTCAAGTCCTCCATGTTGTGAAGGATGGTGATGATGCTCCCATATCTTTGTTGTGGTAGCAGGGAGATAATCTTCCTCACAATGTCCGCATCACCTAGCTTATTAATGCCAATAGAATTGAGCTCATTGATTATTAGATTCAAACGTGAATACATGTCTCTAACAAGCTCATCATCTTTCATGGCAAAAGAATTATACTCATTTAAGACTAGGCAATGTTTTTGCTCACGGACATTGGATGTGCCGTCATGGAGCTCATGCAATTTTAGCCAAATCTCATTAGCAGTTTTCAAGGTAAATACTTGATTAAAAATATCCATGCTAAGAGATTCATACAAGCAATTTTTGGCTCTAGCATTTAAATGAATTTCTTTTTCCTCACTCGTGGTGGGTTTCTCGGGATTCTTGAGGGGTTTCATCCCGTCACGAGTGACTCTCCAAACACCTAGATCAACGGCCTCTAGGTAACAAGCCATTCTAGCACTATAATAAGGGAAATTAGTGCCGTCGAAGTGTGGTGGCCTATGGGTATCCATCCCTTCCTCTAAAAAGCGTCGGCTCTTTTAGCGGTGAAGCTAAAGCGTTTCAAATGAGCCAAACCGGGCTCTGATACCAATTGTAGGAAACGGGTGACGCCTAAGAGGGGGGGGGGGTGAATTAGGACTTCTAAAACTTTTACTTAACTAGGCCACAATTAAAACCCTAGAGCAAAACCTATGCAAATAATCAAAACTAGAATGTGCAAACTAGGTTTTGTCTAAGTGTTGCTATCTCTACCGCAAAGACTAAGTTTCAATCTACACTAAATAAGTATGACAACAAGATTGAAACTTAAATGCTTAATATAAATGCGGAATGTAAAGAGCTAAGTAGAGAAGCAAACTCTCGTGGATGACGCCGGTATTTTTACCGAGGTATCCGGAACCACGCAAGGTCCCGACTAATCCTCGTTGGTGCCCCTACGCAAAGGGAAGCCCACGCGAGGGCCAAGCACCACGGTCGAGTAACTCCGTAGAGAGCCGCGGGCCTTCTCCACGCGCAAGTGGTGCTCCGCTTCCGGCTCCTCTCGGACGCTCCCCGCCGTCTCCACTATCGAGCTTCCGGCCGAAACGCCGCGGGCCTCGTTCCCTCCGGTACACGGTGGCGGCCGTGACACAAACGCGGTTGTCACGGTCTCGCAAGACTCTCGCCCCACTCGGTACAGTTACAACGACTCACGCAAGAGCCGAGGGGTTGTGTGGTTTTACAAAACTCACTCAACTAACTAGGATTCACCTAGAGCAAGCGCTAAAGCGGTCTAACTAACCTAAGCACTTCGCAAAGCACCTACGCTAATCACCGAGTGATTCTATTAAGCACTTGGGTGTTTGAGCTCTTGGAAATATGCACTATGTGTATTGGTATGTTGCTTGGGCTCTCACACATGAGAATGGCCGGTTGGGGTGGTATTTATAGCCTCCAAGCCCCCAACTAGCCGTTGGACAGAAAGCAGCAGCTTTCTGTCGACGGGTGCACCGGACAGTCCGGTGCACACCGGACACTGCACTGTAGTATGTCCGGTGCCGCCACGTCAGCCGACCGTTGGCGCCTGTAGCAGTCGACCGTTGGATCCGACCGTTGGATTCGACCGTTGCCGTCTGCCCGTTGGCACACCGGACAGTCCGGTGCACACCGGACAGTCCGGTGCTACAGCCAGAGAGCGCCTGTCTACGGCCTCTCTGCGCAGACTGTCCGGTGCCTCACCGGACAGTCCGGTGCACACCGGACACCGATGTCCGGTGCGCCACCAGGCGCTGGCTGACAGCCCTCGTCTTGGATTTCTTCGCTGATTTCTTCGGGCTTCTTTGTTCTTGAGTATTGGACTCCTACGCATCTTTTTATGTCTTCTTTTGAGGTGTTGCATCCTCATTGCCTTGGTCCAATTCTCTTCGCATCCTGTGAACTACAAACACAAACACTAGAAAACTTATTAGTTCACGGATTGTGTTGTTCATCAAACACCAAAACTCAATTAGCCAAAAGGCCAGGGGTCCATTTTCCTTACAACCCATACCCTTTACATTTGCTAATGGCTCTATAGTAACCCATCAAGGTCTGAATAGCCTTTTCCTTTTTAAGTCGGTTTCATTTTCTGCTATCATGCCGAAGCTCTCCTGCACATAGCTTCGGCTCTGCGCCAACCTTCGTATTCTTTGTGCTTCTTCACACTGTGGTTCTGATCCGAGCCCGAAGGTACCTGTTCATGTATTATACTCCAGAAACATTGTTAAATCATGTTTTTGAGGACCTTCGGAAGCCAAAGGCCCCCAACAGTAGCCCCTCGCAATATTAATTTGTTAGAATAATAAATTCAGATTGCAATATGGACGAAGGCCCTAAGCCAAAGGTCCGAAAAAAACACCTTCCCTCTGCTAGAATAGCAACAGTCAATGACAAGCGGGGCCCTCCACCCTGCAACGCACTAGGCGTATAAATAAGAGCAGACCACGAGCTCATTTGGTACGCTTTTTGCCATCTGCTCTGCTTGCTCAATTTTTAGCTCTTGCCTACCAACGCTTGCTTGGTTTTTTAGATTTTCTAAGCTTCGGCTTTAATAGCACATTTTCACCATTTCCGAAGAGAAGATGTCTCAAGATAAGAAAGCTGTTGCTGAAACGAAGCTGAGCGAGGAGGAGAAGCTTCTTAAGGAAAAAACCGTTGGATTCATCGAGTCAATTGCAAAGACCAACACAGAAAAGATTACAAAAGAAATTCTAGAAGGCTTATCTGAAGATACCGATGACAGCGATAGTTATGATGTGGAAAGTGGGGGCGAAGACTCCGAAGATCGACCGTGGCGACCAAGTCACATAGTCTTCGGAAAATCGACTATCAGGCAAAGTCATCTTGATAACATGAGAGGAAGGTATTTTCGAGACATATCCATCGTGAGGGCTGACAACGGAGACAGGACTGCTCCTGTTCCTGAAGAGAATGAAGTCGTAATCTACCGAAGCTTCTTCAAGGCTGGGCTTCGGTTCCCCTTAAGCAGTTTTGTGGTTGAAGTTTTAAAGATATACCAAATTTTTCTTCACCAGATTACTCCCGAAGCCATCATAAGAATGGGAATCTTTGTATGGGCTGTGAGGAGTCAAGGTTTGGAACCAAGTGCAAAAGGTTTCTGCAGTATGCACGAACTTTTATATGAGACGAAGCCCTGGGGTAAGGAGCAGTATCACAACAATTTTGGTTGCTACAGCTTCGTTGCTCGTTCAGGCTCAAGCTGCCCAGTGCCAACCTTTCGGAAGAGGTGGCCTGGAGACATGATGAAAGAATGGTTCTATGTGAAAAATGATTTAAGGGCGAGAGAAGATATTAAAGAGATCATCATGCGCCCCATCTGGTCCCGCTTTGGCCTTCGGAAACCGAAGGTAGCGATTGATGAAGCAGCTGAAGAATGCCGAAGGGCCTTTGGCATAGTTTGTTCTTTCATCGGGACAAGGGACTTAGTCCAAGAGCACGTGGCCTACAGGATATGGCCATTGGTAGTCAACTGGGAGATGCCAAAAATACCATCAGCAACCACAATGAAGGTGGTTTGGTTCGACTGAAATATACTTTTAGGTTTGGAGACCAATTTATCGAACCAGACGATGACTGGCTGAAGTGCATCGAAGCTACAAGTGATGAACTGCTTGGGCCGTACTCCAAAGCGGAGGATAATGCGTTATCTGCGGCCTTCGGAAGCCGGAAAAAGAAAAGGCTAAATAGAGTTTTTGATGCTATTGGGTTCATGTACCCTGATTACCGCTACCCGCCACGGGGGCAGAAGAGAAAGAGTGCAACTTCCGGGAAAGATGCTGCTTCAGCTGCTCCAAGCGAGCCCGCGCCGAAGAGGAAAAAGGTGAAGGTTCTTACTCACCGGCCGCGATATATTGAACCGGCCGTAGTGCCCGAATTTGGCGGTGAGACTTCTTCGGCTACTGAAGCCAAAGAACCTGCGCCTACGCAGAAGATTGAAGAGCCGACTGCAATGCCGAAGACATCCTCAGCCAAATTAGCTGAGCTGAAGGCCGATAATATAGGGGTCGAAGGAACAAAGATATCAGAAATTACAAGCCCTTCGGTAGAAGTGACAGTGCCAAAGGCACAAAAAGGTCTTACAGCGACCCCTAAGAGGAAAAGAATGGTCAATGTACTAGATGCGCTGGAGACAATAAAGACAAGCTCTACTCCAAGGAAAACTACCGAAGCTCCAAAGACGCAGTCTGAGACAAGAGTAACCGAAGCCGAAGCTGCAAAGAGCCAGATCGAGACTGAAGCTGGGCCTTCAGAGCCCGCCAAGGAGAAATCCTTGGAAATCAAAGAAAAAGAAACGGAAAAAGAAGCTACGGAACAATTTTTGCCTGAAAAAACTGCCACTCCTACTCCTGAAGCATCTTCCGAAGTACTTGATTATTTTGTACGACATGCTTCAGGAAAAAGGTTATCTGAAGAAGAAAAGCGAGAAGCTCAATACTATGTCCGGAAACTGAAATATCCAAAGGGGGCATTGATATTCAACGGCAGCGGAGAAGAAGATTTGTTGTAATGTCTCCCAGACAGCAAGGAGATTTCTGTCTGCCGAGAGATGAGCAGAAGCTTCGGATTCCCGACACTAGAAGTCGGGCTTTCGATGCTATCAAAAGATGAATTGGCCGACAGCTTAGCATATAATAGTTTAAAGGTACGAGAATGAGCTTTTTGTAATTTAAAACAAAAGGTTTTTTATTTACTTATACTTAGTACCGCACTCCTTTCGCAGGGCCTCATTCTTAGCAACGCCCTCAGGGCGCAAAAAAGTGCCGAAGATGAAGGATGCACTATAGCTTTGAACAACCTTCGTTCTGAAGTAATTAAACTAAGGAACGAAGGTCTTGAAAAAGATAAGATATTAAACTCATTGGTGAACAAAATAAAAGAAGACGAAGCTACTTCCAAAGCCCAAGCTGAAGCCTAGAAATGCGAAATTGAGGATCTTCGGAAATAGCTGGCTGAAGCAAAATTAAAATGTGCTATTGCCGAAGCTGACCGAGACGCCAGCGATTACTGGAAAAATTATTGGGAAAAACAGTTGTAGAACTTCGCTCTTCGAAAGAAAGATGTTATGAAAAATTCATAGAATGTGTGGAAAAAATAAAAACTAGCTTCGCCAATGTTGGCGCATATTCAAGTGAAGACAACTTCGTATGGGGCAATCCCGAGGGGCCAATTGAATGGATCAGCAGCGAGGCCGAAGCCTTTGAGGAGATTTTAAATGACCGTGGGGACGTCTGCACCTTCTCAGGTGCAAGGGGAATTGCGGCTATCTTGGAGAAATCAGGTTGCGATCATGTGAAAACTCTGGCCCAAGCCGAAGCTACTTTATCTATTGATGATACAAAGGACCCCTCGGCCGAAGCAAGCTTAGTTGGTGGAAAATTCTTTACTGACATATGGGAAAATGGCGGCCGAGGGATGGCTCACGAAATAATAAAGAAGAGCGAAAAAGATACTCACGATGCTAGGGAAGCAACGAAGGCAGCTGAAAAAGCTACAGAACTCGAAAGACGGATAGGTATTGCTTAATAGCTTTTAAGTTTATTTTTATTTTTTTGCCTTCAAACTTATTTACGTTTTCTACCACAGCCGAACTATCTCCTCCCCTAGAGCCCTCTGAGTCGTTGGCCGACCCAGAAGCAAAGGCATCAGCAGATATTGTTAGGATGGCTGAAGCTATTGTAGACGAAGCCGTTACCCAACTGTTGACCGAAACTGCAGATGAAGTTTTGAAGGAAGAATAATAGATATTGTAAAAACATTACTAGAATATTAATGTAACATTTGCTGGAATATGCTTGTAATATTTGGTGCTCATGAGTTTTTAATGTAATATATAAATGGCTTTGTAATTCATTTCTTTGTGATGCATGAAACTTTTATTGTACATACCATTTTTGAGCCTTCGACGAAAAAACACCTTCCCTTCTTTTCATGCTTCGTAAAGAAGAGTTTTTGTGCTTCGTGAGAAATCCTTCAATCGTCGCAGAAACATTAATGCTTTGTCAGTAATAGACTTTCTTCCTTGATATCAGAGTGCTTTATAAAAATGCTCCAAGTGTCGCCATAATACTGATACTTCGTCAATAAAAGACTTTCTCCTCCACTTCAGAGTTGATAAAACCGTATATCTTCAAAACTTATTTTGTGCCTCAGCACAATTTCACTTTTTCGAAGCATTCTCCGAAGATCAACATTATATCCCCTTCTTGTGCCATTGGTGCAATATGATGTACGATGTTATGTTATGCAAAATGATGTGATGATGTTATGCTATGCAAAAATGATACTTTGTGCCGAAGACACACATTCACATCCCCATATTGGAATACACAATCTCTTTGCCGTTTATTTTTCGGCTTCACCGCTTATTTTTCGGTGTATCAGCGCTGACTTTTCGCTGTAAGTTCTGCATTCCCTTAGGAACGTCTTTTGAACTTCTTCGCCTTCTATTTCGGCGGTATTCGCGTTGACTTTTCGCGCTTCGCCTTATATTTCGGCGGTATTTGGCTCTGCATTCCCTTTGGAACGACTTTTGAGCAAAAAACTTGCATTGCACTCCCTTAGGAACGACTTTTTGTAGCTTTGGCAAACTTACGCTGCGTTCAGTAGAACGACTTTTGTAGCTTCGAAGATACTTGTGACTTAGGAACAGCTTTTTGTGCCTCGGTGACTTTTTGGACTCCGTAAGCCTCTGGAGAAGATATATTTTCGCTATGGCAAAAACGAAGCTATTACAAGGAATTGAAAACGACAAGAAAACTAAGTTTTCAACAACTGTTCCTTAGTAAGAAAGAGAATGACAATGAATGTAAAAACTGATTCAGGGGTAGGATATCTCTTAGTAGATATGCTTCGACTCTAGCACAGTACTGTTGACTGTGCGAGCTTCGGACTCCTCCCTGAAGTCTCTCTGCTGATGGGTCTGCTGACTCCCTTCTAGCTGTTGGTCGCGTGAATATGCAGGTTGTAGTGGTGGCGGAGGTGGTGGCTATGGCTGACTAGCCGAAGCAACAGACGCTGCAGGATGGTCACCCACATACTCTGGTATGTAGGGTGAGTGATATGAAGCAGTATGCATGACCTGCTTCGGCTGATTCTGCTGAGCTGCAGCTTCTGCTATTTCCTTCTATTTCTGAATGGTGACATGGCACATCCTTGTGATATGGCCCTTGTCCTCACCATAGAATAAGCAATAAATTTTTCTGGGTTGATCCCCAAATCTTCCTCCAAAGCCCCTGGCGCCTCTGCCCCTTGGAGCTGGCGGCCGAAGATGGCTTTGTTGGTGCCCCGAAGCTTGCGAGGAATATTGTGGCCTCTGTTGCTGACTTCCTCTGTCGTCATTCTGGGTAGAGTGGATTGATCTGACATGCCTTGGATGGATTCTCCCTCCGAAGCCCCTGGTCATCTCAGAGAACCTATAGGCCTCCTCCCTTCTTTGACGAAAGTCATTATCAGCGCGGATGTATTCATCCATCTTTTGAAGCAGCTTCTCCAAAGTCTGTGGAGGCTTTCTAGCAAAATACTAGGCAGTAGGTCCTGGACGAAGCCCTTGATCATGGCCTCAATGACAATTTCATTGGGCACTGTAGGCGCTTGTGCTCTCAAACGCAAGAACCTTCGGACGTATGCCTGGAGATACTCCTCATGATCTTGTGTGCATTGAAACAGAGCCTAAGTTGTGACTGGCTTCATCTAAAACCCTTGGAAACTGGTGATCTACATGTCCTTTAGCTTCTGCCATGATGTGATTGTTCCTGACCGAAGAGAGGAGTACCAGGTTTGCGCAACATTCTTGACTGCCATGATGAAAGATTTCGCCATGACTGCGGTATTGCCTACATATGAAGATATGGTTGCTTCGTAGCTCATCAGAAACTGCTTCGGATCTGAGTGCCCATCATACATGGGGAGCTGGGGTGGCTTGTAAGATGGGGGCCAAGGTGTAGCCTGCAGCTCTGCTGATAGAGGAGAAGCATCATCAAAAGCAAAATTTCCATGATGGAAATCCTCGTACCATTCATCCTCGTTGAAGAAGCCTTCTTGATGAAGCTCCCTATGTTGAGGCCTTTGCTCTTGCTCATCTTGAGCAAGATGGCGTACTTCTTCAGTAGCTTCGTCAATCTGCCTTTGAAGGTTGGCTAGTCGAGCCATCTTCTCCTTTCTTTGTACTTGTTGATGAAGCATCTCCATATTCCTGATTTCTTGGTCCAACTCGTCCTCCTGGGGTGTTGGACTAGTGGCCTTCCTCTTCTGGCTTTGGGCCTCTCGAAGAGAAAGGGTCTCCTGGTTCGGGTCCAGCGGCTGCAGAGCAGCAGCCCCTGTCGCTGAAGCTTTCTTCGGTGGCATGACGAAGGTCAATGCTTGCCGAAGGTGGTCGAAAAGAGTTCACCGGAGGTGGGCGCCAATGTTGGGGACTTGTTTTCAAATGCTATGAATTAAGAACAAGGCAACACAAAAGATGTTAAACGTTAGAGTCCTTCGTCCTTCGAAGCATTATTTCCCTTGGGATATAATGATTTTCGGGCGAAGGTTATGAAGGACATACCTTCATCAGCACAAGATATAATAATGAAGAAGGAATCATATGAAGTATAAGAAATAACATAAACAATTATATATTATAATTAACTCATTTCTATTTTATTATTATGGAAAAATAGAAATGATATCAAATTACAGATGTACCTTCGGCTTGAAAGAAGGTAAAAGTACAAACGTGACGCAAAAGCAAATGCCAAGTCAGCGTGAACAGTACGAGAGCACTGTTCATCTATTTGTAGGCACGGGATGCAGCCCATGTAAAATTACACCATGCCCTTTACATTTGCTAATAGCTCTATAGTAACCCATCGAGGTCTGGATAGCCTTTTCCTTTTTAAGTCGGTTTCCTTTTCTGCTATCATGCCGAAGCTCTCCTGCACATAGCTTCGGCTCTGCACCAACCTTCGTATTCTTTGTGCTTCTTCACACTATGGTTCTGATCCGAGCCCGAAGGTACCTATTCATGTATTATACTCTAGAAACATTGTTAAATCATGTTTTGAGGACCTTCGGAAGCCGAAGGCCCCCAACAGGACACAATTGGTGTCTCTTGCCTTGATTACAATTGAGTTGGGAACAAGAAAGAAAGAAGAAGAAAAGCGATCCAAGCGCAAGAACTCGAATGAACACAAATGTCTCTCTCACTAGTCACTATTTGATTGGAATGATCTTTGGACTTGGGAGAGGATTTGATCTCTTTGTTTGTGTCTTGGCGTGAAGTCTAGAGCTCTTGTATTGAATGCAATGGCTGAAAACTTGGATCCCTTGAAGTGTGGTGGTTGGGGGGGTAATTATAGCCCCAAACACCAAAGTGGTCGTTGGGGATGGCTTCTGTCGACGGGCGCACCGGACAGTCCGGTGCGCCAGCCACGTCACCCAACCGTTAGGGTTCGACCGTTGGAGCTCTGACAGGTGGGGCCACCGGACAGTCCGGTGGTGCACCGGACAGGTTCTGTTCACTGTCCGGTGCGCCATCTGCGCCTGCTCTGACTTCTGCGCGCGCAGTCCGCGCACTGTAGTGCACTGTTCACCTTTTGGCAGACGACCGTTGGCGCGCTAGCCGTTGCCTCCGCTGGCACACCAGACAGTCCGATGTTACACCGGACAGTCCAGTGAATTATAGCGGAGTGGCTTCCCCAAATTCCCGAAGCTGGCAAGTTCAGAGTTGATCCACCTTGGTGCACCGGACACTGTCCGGTGGTGCACCGGACAGTCTGATGCGCCAGACCAGGGCTGCCTTGATTTAACTTTGCTCCTTTGTTTTGAACCCTTTCTTTTAACTTCGTATTGGTTTGTTGTGAACCTTTGGCACCTGTAGAACATATATTCTAGAGCAAACTAGTTAGTCCAATAATTTGTGTTGGGCAATTCAACCACCAAAATTCATTTGGAAAAGGTTTGACCCTATTTCCCTTTCAATCTCCCCCTTTTTGGTGATTGATGCCAACACAAACCAAAGCAAATATAAAGGTGCTGAATTGAACTAGTTTGCATAAAGTAAAAGGTTGCTTGGAATGAAACCAATAATTATTTCTAGTAGATATGCATGGATGGTTTTCTTCTTATTCAAAATTTTGGACCACGCTTGCACCACTAGTTTTTTTTTTGCAAATCCTTTGTAAAATTCTTTTCAAAAACATTTTGCAAATAGTCAAAGGTACATGAATAAGATTGAAAGAAGCATTTTCAAGATTTGAAATTTTCTCCCCCTGTTTCAAATGCTTTTGCTTTGACTAAAACAGAACTCCCCCTCAATGAAATTCTCCTCTTAGTGTTCAAGAGGGTTTTATAAATTTTTGAAGATACTCCCCTTTTTGAACACAATAAGATATCAATTTGAAAACTTCATTTTTAAAATCTGTGGTGGTGCGGTCCTTTTGCTTTGGGCTAATACTTTCTCCCCCTTTGGCATGAATCGCCAAAAACGGATACATGTGAGTGAAATATAAGCCCTTTTTCTTTCTCCCCAATGGCAAACGGATAAATATGAGTGAAGATTATACCAAATTGGAGAGTGATGCGGAATACCGGCAAATACCAATGGAGTTGAGTGGAAGCGTCGTCTTTGCCGAATACTCCATTTTCCTTTCAATTCTATGACTAAGCATAAGAGTACACTTGAAAAACACATTAGTCATAGACATAAAAGAGATATGATCAAGGGTATATAAATGAGCTATGTGTGCAAAGTATCAATCAAAATTCCGAGAATCAAGAATATTGAGCTCATTCCTAAGTTTGGTAAAGGTTTTCTCTTCTAAAGGCTTGGTAAAGATATCGGCCAATTGATCTTTGGTGTTAATGTAGGCTATCTCGATATCCCCCCTTTGTTGGTGATCTCTCAAAAAGTGATACCGAATGGCTATGTGCTTAGTGCGGCTGTGTTCAACGGGATTATCCGCCATGCGGATTGCACTCTCATTATCACATAGGAGAGGGACTTTGCTAAATTTGTAGCCATAGTCCCTAAGGGTTTGCCTCATCCAAAGCAATTACGCGCAACAATGGCCTGCGGCAATGTACTCGGCTTCGGCGGTAGAAAGAGCTACTGAGTTTTGTTTCTTTGAAGCCCAAGACACCAGGGATCTTCCCAGAAACTGACAAGTCCCTAATGTGCTATTCCTATCAATTTTACACCCTGCCCAATCAGCATCTGAATATCCTATTAAATCAAAAGACGATCCCTTGGGGTACCAAAGACCAAACTTAGGTGTTTGAACTAAATATCTCAAGATTCTCTTCACGGCCCTAAGGTGAACTTCCTTAGGATCAGCTTGGAACCTTGCACACATGCATACGGAAAGTATAATGTCCAGTCGAGATGCACATAAATAGAGTAAAGATCCTATCATCGACCGGTATACCTTTTGATCTACGGATTTACCTCCCGTGTCGAGGTCGAGATGCCCATTGGTTCCCATGGGTGTCTTGATGGGCTTGGCATCCTTCATCCCAAACTTGGTGAGTATGTCTTGGGTGTACTTCGTTTGGCTGATGAAGGTGCCCTCTTGGAGTTGCTTAACTTGAAATCCTAGAAAATACTTCAACTCCCCCATCATAGACATCTCGAATTTTTGAACCATAATCCTACTAAACTCTTCACAAGTAGATTTGTTAGTAGACCCAAATATAATATCATCAACATAAATTTGGCATACAAACAAATCATTTGCAATAGTTTTAGTAAAGAGAGTAGGATCGGCTTTGCCGACTTTGAAGCCATTAGCGATAAGGAAGTCTCTTAGGCATTCATACCATGCTCTTGGGGCTTGCTTGAGCCCATAAAGCGCCTTAGAGAGTTTATAGACATGGTTAGGGTACTCACTATCTTCAAAGCCGGGAGGTTGCTCAACATAGACCTCTTCCTTGATTGGTCCACTGAGGTAGGCACTCTTTACGTCCATTTGATAAAGCTTGAAGCCATGGTAAGTAGCATAGGCAAGTAATATGCGAATTGATTCAAGCCTAGTTATGGGTGCATAAGTTTCACCGAAATCCAAACCTTCGACTTGTGAATATCCTTTGGCCACAAGTCGTGCTTTGTTCCTTATGACCACACCATGCTCATCTTGTTTGTTGCGGAAGACCCACTTGGTTCCTACAACATTTTGGTTAGGACGTGGAACTAAATGCCATACCTCATTCCTTGTGAAGTTGTTGAGCTCCTCTTGCATCGCCAACACCCAATTCGAATCCCTTAGTGCATCCTTTACCCTGTATGGCTCAATAGAGGAAACAAAAGAGTAATGTTCACGAAAATGAGCAACACGAGATCAAGTGGTTACCCCCTTATGAATATCGCCGAGGATGGTGTTCATGGGGTGATCTCGTTGAATTGCTTGGTGGGCTCTTGGGTGTGGCGGTCTTGGACCCTCATCGTCTTCCTTGTCTAGATCATTGGCATCTCCCCCTTGATCATTGTTCTCCTCTTGAGGTGGCTCATCCTCTTGATCTTCATTTTCATCGTCTTGAGCTTGATCCTCATCATGGGTTGGTGGAGATGCTTGCATTGAGGAAGATGAAGGTTGATCTTGTGTTTGTGTAGGCTCTTCGGGTTCCTTATGACACACATCCCCAATGGACATGTTCCTTAGCGCGATGCACGGAGCCTCTTCATCATCTAGCTCATCAAGATCAACTTGCTCTACTTGAGAGCCGTTAGTCTCATCAAACACAATGTCATAAGAAACTTCAACTAGTCCAGTGGACTTGTTAAAGACTCTATATGCCCTTGTGTTTGAATCATAACCAAGTAAAAAGCCTTCTACAGCCTTAGAAGCAAATTTAGATTTTCTACCTCTTTTAACAAGAATAAAGCATTTGCTACCAAAGACTCTAAAATATGAAACATTGGGCTTTTTACCGGTAAGGAGTTCATAAGATGTCTTCTTGAGGATTCGGTGAAGATATAACCGGTTAATGGCGTAGCAAGCGGTGTTGACCGCCTCGGCCCAAAACCGATCCGAAGTCTTGTACACATCAAGCATGGTCCTCGCCATGTCAAGTAGAGTTCTATTCTTCCTCTCCACTACACCATTTTGTTGTGGCATGTAGGGAGAAGAGAACTCATGCTTGATGCCCTCCTCCTCAAGAAAGCCTTCTATTTGTGAGTTCTTGAACTCCGTTCCATTGTCGCTTCTTATCTTCTTGATCCTTAAGCCGAACTCATTTTGAGCCCGTCTCAAGAATCCCTTTAAGGTTTCTTGGGTTTGTGATTTTTTCTGCAAAAAGAATACCCAAGTGAAGCGAGAATAATCATCCACAATAACTAGACAGTACTTACTCCCGCCAATGCTTATGTAAGCTATAGGGCCAAATAAATCCATGTGGAGTAGCTCCAATGGTCTGTCAGTCGTCATGATGTTCTTGTGTGGATGATGAACACCAACTTGCTTACCTGCTTGGCATGTGCTATAAATCCTGTCTTTCTCAAAATGAACATTTGTTAGTCCCAAAATGTGCTCTCCCTTTGGAAGCTTGTGAAGATTCTTCATCCCAACGTGGGCTAGTCGGCGGTGCCAGAGCCAACCCATGTTAGTCTTAGCAATTAAGAAAGTATCGAGTTCAGCTCTATTGAAATCAACTAAGTATAGCTGACCCTCTAATACTCCCTTAAAAGCTATTGAATCATCACTTCTTCTAAAGACAGTAACACCTGTATCTGTAAAAAGATAGTTGTAACCCATTTTACATAATTGTGAAACTGAAAGCAAGTTATAATCTAAAGAATCTACAAGAAAAACATTGGAAATAGAATGATCAGGTGATATAGCAATTTTACCCAATCCTTTGACCAAACCTTGATTCCCATCCCCGAATGTGATAGCTCGTTGGAGATCTTGGTTTTTCTCATAGGAGGAGAACATCTTCTTCTCCCCAGTCATGTGGTTTGTGCACCCGCTATCGATGATCCAACTTGAGCCCCCGGATGCATAAACCTACAAAACAAATTTAGGCCTTGTTCTTAGGTACCCAAACGGTCTTGGGTCCTTTGACATTAGAAACAAGCACCTTGGGTACCCAAACACAAATCTTGGATCCCTTGTGTTTGCCCCCAACATATTTGGCAACTACCTTGCCTGATTTGTTAGTTAGCACATAAGAAGCATCAAAAGTTTTGAATGAAACATTATGATCATTTGATGTAGTTGGAGATTTCTTCTTAGGCATTTTAACATGTGTAGAATGCCTAGAGCTAGAAGCCTCATTTTTATAAATAAAAGCATGGTGAGAATGAGTCTTCTTTGCATGAATTCTCCTAATCTTATCCTCAGGATAACCAGCAGGATATAAAATGTAACCCTCGTTATCCTGAGGCATGGGAGCCTTGCCCTTAACAAAATTAGATAATCTTTTAGGAGGGGCATTAAGCTTGACATTGCCTCCCTGTTGGAAGCCAATGCCATCCTTAATGCCAGAGCGTCTCCCATTATAAAGCATACTACAAGCAAATTTAAATTTTTCATTCTCTAGTTCATGCTCAGCAATTTTTGCACCTAGTTTAGCTATATGATCATTTTGTTGTTTAATCATCGCAAGGTTATCATGAATAGCTTCTACATTAACATCTCTACATCTAGTGCAAATAGAAACATGATCAACGGTAGATGTAGAGGGTTTGCAATCATTTAATTCAATAATCTTAGCATGTAAAATAGCATTCTCATCTCTAAGATTGGAAATAGAAACATTGCAAACATCTAATTCCTTAGCCTTAGCAATTAATTTATCATTCTCAGACTTAAGGCTAGCAAGAGATTCATTCAACATGTCAATCTTAGTAATTAAACTAGCATTATCATTTCTAAGATTAACAATTGAATCATCACAAACATTAGATTTCTCAACCTTAGTAATTAATTTGGCATTTTCATTTCTAAGGCTAGAAATAATGTCATGGCAAGTGCTAAGCTCACTAGTTAATTTTTCATTTTTCTTTACCACTTGAGCATAAGCATTTTTAGTCTTGTCAGGGACCATAATTAGGGGTACCCCCAAGTCTCCTAATCTCAGCTGGTAACCCCCATTAGCACAAAGCTGCAAAGGCCTGATGGGCGCAATTCCGGTCAAGGCTCTGTCCACTCAAGGGACACGATCTCGCCTCGCCCGAGCCCAGCCTCAGAAAGGAACAGTAGACCAAGGCAGATTCACGCCTCGCCAGAGGGTCTCCTCAAGCAACGGGCGCACCTTCGACTCGCCCGAGGCCTAGCCCGGGCAGGCTTCGCGGAGAAGCAACCTTGGCCAAATCGCCATGCCAACCGACCAGAACACAGGAGCATTCAATGCAAGGATTGCCTGACACCTTATCCTGACGCACGCTCTCCAGTTGACAAGGCCGAAGTGACCGCAGTCACTTCGCCCCTCCACTGACTGACCTGACAGGAAAATAGCGCCGCCTGCGCTGCTCCGACTGTTGTGCCACCCGTCAGGGTGAGGCTGACAGCAGCCAAGTCCAGCCTCGAGCGCCATAGGAAGCTCCGCATCGCCCAACCCAGGGGCTCGGACTCAACCTCGACCTCCGGACGATGGACTCCGCCTCGCCCGACCCAGGGGCTCGGACTCAACCTCGACCTCCGGACGACGGACTCCGCCTCGCCCGACCCAGGGGCTCAGACTCAACCTCGACCTCCGGACAACGAACTCCGCCTCGCCCGACCCCAGGGCTCGGACTCAACCTCGACCTCCGGATGACGGACTCCGCCTCGCCCGACCCCAGGGCTCGGACTCAACCTCGACCTCTGGACGACAGACTCCGCCTCGCCCGACCCCAGGGCTCGGACTCAACCTCGACCTTCGGAGGAGTCACCGCCTCGCTCGGACCGACCACGCCACAAGGGGGGCCATCATTACCCTACCCCTAGCTAGCCCAGGCTATGGGGAACAAGACCAGCGTCCCATCTGGCTCGCCTCGGTAAAACAAGTAATGATGGCACCCCGCGTGCTCTATGACGACGGTGGTTCTCAGCCCCTTACGGAAGCAAGGAGACGTCAGCAAGGATCCGACAGCCCCGATAGCTGTGCTTCTACAGGGCTCAAGCGCTCCTCCGACGGCCACGACGCCACATGAACAGGGCTCCAACGCCTCTCCGACAGCTACATCGGCATGTACATAGGGCTCTGGCTCCTCTCTGCTAGACACGTTAGCACACTGCTACACCCCCCGTTGTACACCTGGACCCTCTCCTTACGTCTATAAAAAGAAGGTCCAGGGCTCTCATACGAATAGGTGGCCGCGCGGGAGAACGGGCTGACGAGCAGTCTCACGCCCTCTCTCTCCCTCGTGAACGCTTGTAACCCCCTACTGCAAGCGCATCCGCCCTGGGCGCAGGACAACACGAGGCCGCGGTCCCCCTTACTGTTTTCCCCCCCCTTGTGTTCCGTCTCGCGCCGACCCATCTGGGCTGGGACACGCAGCGACAATTTACTCGTTGGTCCAGGGACCCCCCGGGGTCGAAACGCCGACAGTTGGCACGCTAGGTAGGGGCCTGCTACGTGTTGACGAACAGCTTCCCGTCAAGCTCCAGATGGGGAGTCTCCAGCAACCTCTCCAGCCCGGGACGCTGCTCCGTTTCGGGAGTCTTGAGTTTATGTCCCTCAACGGCAGCTACGACATGATACTCGTTCCTCCGCCGCGCGACAACGACAATGGCGGCTGTCAGCCCGCCCACCGGCGGCGTAATCGACGATGTCTTCCCCGCGTGGCGGAAGAACAGCATCCGAGTCTGTCTCGTCACCTTCCTCGTCGACGGAGGAAGAGGCGGGGCAATCATGGCCAAGCAGGAGGCGGCACCTCGTCGGCTGTCGAGCGAGTCGACGACGCCGGCGCCCCAGCGGGGCACACGTCGGGCGTCGACCTCGCGTCTGAGATGAAGATGAGCATCGTTTCCCCACAACACGCCAACCCCAAGCAGACGGACGACGCCAGCACGCTCACGAAGGACTTGCTGGGCGTTAGCCTCGTACCTGAGATAACGGTGCAGTCCGTCCCCGACGCGACTTCGTCACCATCCGTCAATCAAGAGGTACCGTCCGTTTCCCATCCTGTGCCTTTTAGATTCAGCTTCGACCCACCAAGCGACCCTGCTTCGGTGAACACTTTCATAAAGGCATATCCGAACCTTCCGGGGTATCATATGTGGTCAACCTGGGACCGATTGACGGCCGTCTCGACCTACGGGCCCCCAGGTTCCGAGGAAGACGACGAGCCCGACTCTAGTTGGAATTTCTTCGGGCTCGATAACCCCAGTGCCATGCGGGACTTCATGGCCGCATGCGACTACTGCCTCTCCGATTGCTCCGATGGTAGCCACAGCTTTGGCGACGAGGACTGTGGCCCAAGTCGCGAATGTTTCCACGTCAATCTAGGGGGTCCCAACAAAGGCAACCATCTTGGTATGCCGGAGGACGGCGATCCCCCTAGGCCTGCGCCTCGTGTTGACATCCTTCCGGAGCTAGCTGTGGTCCCAGTCCCTACGGGGGGTCAGGACACACAGCTCGAGCAAATCTGCGAGATGCAGGCCAGGCTCGACGAGGAAGCAGGACAACTTGTGCAGCTCCAGCGAAACATCGGGAAGGAGGGGGCAGGCCAAGCACCAGCCGGAGAAGCGCGTCATCAGGTCCAGGACGTTCAGCACCGCATCGCCGACAACACCAGGGCAAGGCTACCCCCGACTTCCAGTGGGGTCGGCCAGAACCTGGCTGTAGCAGCAATACTACTCCGAGCGATGCCGGAACCATCCACCACCGAGGGGCGGCGTATCCAGGGGGAGCTCAGGAATCTCCTGGAAGATGTCGCGGTCCGACGGGCCGAAAGCTCTGCCTCCCGAAGGCAGGGGTACCCTCCGGAGCATCGCGCCGTGACTTCCCGATTCATGCGGGAAGCCTCGGTCCACAACGGGCGCACGCGGGACACAGCGCCTGTGGCCCCGGGTCGCCTCGGCAACGAGCACCACCACCGCGACCGTCGAGCCCGCCTCGACGAGAAGGTGCGTCGAGGCTACCACCCTAGGCATGGGGGACGCTATGACAGCGGGGAGGATCGGAGCCCTTCGCCCAAACCACCCGGTCCGCAAGCTTTCAGCCGGGCCATACGACGGGCGTTGTTACCGACCCGGTTCCGAATCCTGACTACCATCACCAAGTACTCGGGGGAGACAAGGCCGGAATTGTGGCTCGCGGACTACCGGCTGGCCTGCCAGCTGGGTGGAACGGACGATGACAACCTCATCATCCGCAACCTCCCCCTGTTCCTCTCTGACGCCGCCCGAGCCTGGCTGGAGCATCTGCCTCCTGCGCAGATCTCCAACTGGGACGACCTGGTCAAAGCCTTCGCCGGCAACTTCCAGGGCACATACGTGCGCCCTGGGAACTCCTGGGATCTCCGAAGCTGCCGCCAGCAGCCGGGAGAATCCCTGTGGGACTACATCAGGCGATTCTCGAAGCAGCGCACCGAGAAGCCCAACATCACCGACTCAGATGTCATCGGCGCGTTCCTCGCCGGCACCACTTGCTGTGACCTGGTGAGCAAGTTGGGTCGCAAGACTCCCACCAGGGCGAGCGAGCTGATGGACATCGCCACCAAGTTCGCCTCTGGCCAGGAGGCGGTCGAAGCCATCTTCCGGAAGGACAAGAAGCCTCAGGGGCGCCAGCCAGAAGACGTCCCCGAGGCATCCGCTCAGTGCGGCACAAAGAAGAAGGGCAAGAAGAAGTCGCAAGCGAAACGCGACGCCGCCGACGCAGACCTTGTCACCGCCGCCGAGCACAGGAACCCTCGGAAGCCTCCCGGAGGTGCCAACCTGTTCGACAAGATGCTCAAGGAGTCGTGCCCCTATCATCAGGGTCCCGTCAAGCACACCCTTGAGGAGTGCGTCATGCTTCAGCGCTACTTCCACAAGGCCGGGCTCCCGGCGGAAGGTGGCAGAGCCCCCGACAACGACAAGAAGGAGGGTCATAAGGCAGAGGAGTTCCCCGAGGTCCACGACTGCTTCATGATCTACGGTGGGCAAGTGGCGAACGCCTCGGCTCGGCACCGCAAGCAAGAGCGCCGGGAGGTCTGCTCAGTGAAGGTGGCGGTGCCAGTCTACCTAGACAGGTCCGACAAGCCCATCACCTTCGACCAAGGCGACCACCCCGACCGCGTGCCGATCCCGGGGAAGTACCCGCTCGTTGTTGATCCCGTCATCGGCAACGTCAGGCTCACCAAGGTCCTCATGGACGGAGGCAGCAGCCTCAACATCATCTACGCCGACACCCTCGGGCTCCTGCAGATCGATCTGTCCTCGATCCGGGCTGGTGCGGCGCCCTTTCACGGGATCATTCCCAGGAAGCACGTCCAGCCCCTTGGACAACTCGATCTGCCCGTCTGCTTCGGGACTCCCTCCAACTTCCGAAAGGAAACCCTCACGTTCGAGGTGGTCAGGTTCCGAGGAACCTACCACGCAGTGCTGGGGAGACCATGCTACGCCAAGTTCATGGCCGTCCCCAACTACACCTACCTCAAGCTCAAAATGTCGGGCCCCAACGGGGTCATCACCGTCGGATCCACATACCGACACGCGTATGAATGCGACATGGAGTGTGTGGAGTACGCTGAGGCCCTCGCCGAGTCCGAGGCCCTCATCGCCGACCTAGAGAACCTCCCCAAGGAGGTGCCAGATGCGAAGCACCACGCCGGCAACTTCGAACCAGCAGAGGCGGTTAAGTCCGTCCCTCTCGACCCCAGCAACGACACCTCCAAGCAGATCTGGATCGGCTCCAAGCTCGACCCCAAATAGGAAGCAGTGCTCGTCGACTTTCTCCACGCAAACGCCGAGGTTTTTGCGTGGAGTCCCTCAGACATGCCAGGCATACCGAGGGATGTCGCCGAGCACTCACTGGATATCCAAGCTGGAGCTCGACCCGTGAAGCAGCCTCTGCGCTGATTTGACGAAGAAAAGCGCAGAGCCATAGCCGAGGAGATCCACAAGCTGATAGCTGCAGGGTTCATCAAAGAGGTATTCCATCCCGAATGGCTAGACAACCCTGTGCTTGTGAAAAAGAAAGGTGGGAAATGGCGGATGTGTGTAGACTACACTGGTCTAAACAAAGCATGTCCGAAGGTTCCCTACCCTCTGCCTCGCATCAATCAAATCGTGGATTCCACTGCTGGGTGCGAAACCCTGTCGTTCCTCGATGCCTACTCAGGGTATCACCAAATCAGGATGAAAGAGTCCGACCAGCTCGTGACTTCTTTCATCACACCCTTTGGCATGTACTGCTACATTACTATGCCATTCGGTTTGAGGAATGCGGGTGCGACATACCAAAGGTGCATGAACCACGTGTTCGGACAGCACATTGGCCGAACGGTCGAGGCTTACGTCGATGACATCGTAGCCAAGACGAGGAAAGCCTCCGACCTCCTCTCCGACCTTGAGACGACATTCAAGTGTCTCAAAGCGAAAGGCGTAAAACTCAATCCCGAGAAGTGTGTCTTCGGAGTCCCCCGAGGCATGCTACTGGGGTTCATCGTCTCCGAACGGGGCATCGAGGCTAACCCGGAGAAAATCGCGGCCATCACCAACATGGGGCCCATCAAGGACTTGAAAGGAGTACAGAGGGTCATGGGATGCCTTGCAGCTCTGAGCCGTTTCATCTCGCGCCTCGGCGAAAGAGGCCTACCCCTGTACCGCCTCTTGCGGAAGACCGAGCGCTTCACTTGGACCCCCGAGGCCGAGAAATCCCTCGGGAACTTGAAGGCGCTCCTTACAAGTGCGCCCATCCTGGTGCCCCCCACTGCCGGAGAAGCCCTCTTGATCTACGTCGCCGCTACCACTCAGGTGATCAGCGCCGCGATCGTGGTCGAGAGACGAGAAGAAGGGCACGCATTGCCCGTCTAGAGGCCGGTCTACTTCATCAGTGAGGTACTGTCCGAGACCAAAATCCGCTACCCACAAATTCAGAAGCTACTGTACGCGGTAATTCTGACACGGCAAAAGTTGCGACACTACTTCGAATCTCATCCGGTGACTGTGGTGTCATCCTTGCCCCTGGGGGAGATCATCCAGTGCCGAGAGGCCTCGGGTAGGATTGCGAAGTGGGCGGTGGAGATCATGGGCGAGACAATCTCGTTCGCCCCCCGGAAGGCCATCAAATCCCAAGTCTTGGCGGACTTTGTGGCTGAATGTGTCGACACCCAGCTTCTAGCAGCTCTGATCCAACCGGAACTCTGGACCATGTTTTTCGACTGGTCGCTGATGAAAACAGGAGCGGGCGTGGGCCTGCTCTTCATCTCACCCCTCGGGAAGCACCTCCGCTACGTGCTGCGCCTCCATTTCCCGGCGTCCAACAACATGGCCGAGTACGAGGCTCTGGTTAACGGGTTGCGCATCATCATCGAGCTAGGGGTCCGATGCCTCGATGCTCGTGGCGACTCGCAGCTTGTCATCGACCAAGTCATGAAGAACTCCGACTGCCGCGACCCAAAGATGGAAGCCTACTGCGACGAGGTTCGGCGCCTAGAGGACAAGTTCTACGGGCTCGAGCTCAACCATGTCGCTCGACGATACAACGAGACTACAGACGAGCTGGCTAAGATAGCCTCGGGGCGGACAACAGTTCCTCCGGACGTCTTCTCCTGAGACCTACATCAACCCTCCGTCAAGACTGACGACACGCCTGAGCCCGAGAAGGCCTCGGCTCTGCCCGAGGTACCCTCAGCTCAGCCCAAGGTGGCCTCGGCCCAGTCCGAGGCACCCTCAGCCCTCGAGGGTGAGGCACTGCGCGTCGAGGAAGAGCGGAATGGGGTCACGCCTAATCGAAACTGGCAGACCCCATACCTACAATATCTCCACCGAGGAGAGCTACCCCTCGACAGAGCCGAAGCTCAGTGACTGGCGCGGCGTGCCAAGTCATTCGTCTTGCTGGGTGACGGAAAGGAGCTCTACCACCGCAGCCCCTCAGGCATCCTCCAGCGATGCATATCCATCGCCGAAGGACAGGAGCTATTGCAAGAAATACACTCGGGGGCTTGCGGTCACCACGCAGCACCTCGGGCCCTCGTTGGAAACGCCTTCCGACAAGGTTTCTACTGGCCAACCGCGGTGGCCGACGCCACTAGGATTGTCCGCACCTGCCAAGGGTGTCAATTCTACGCAAGGCAGACGCACCTACCCGCTCAGGCTCTGCAAACGATACCCATCACCTGGCCGTTTGCTGTATGGGGTCTGGACCTCGTCGGTCCCTTGCAGAAGGCACCCGGGGGCTTCACGCACCTGCTGGTCGCCATCGACAAATTCTCCAAGTGGATCGAGGTCCGACCCCTAAACAGCATCAGGTCCGAACAGGCAGTGGCGTTCTTCACCAACATCATCCATCGCTTCGGGGTCCCGAACTCCATCATCACCGACAACGGCACCCAGTTCACCGGCAGAAAGTTCCTAGACTTCTGCGAGGACCACCACATCCGGGTGGACTGGGCCGCCGTAGCTCACCCCATGACAAATGGGCAGGTAGAGCGTGCCAATGGCATGATTCTACAAGGACTCAAGCCGAGGATCTACAACAACCTCAACAAGTTCGACAGACAATGGATGAAGGAACTCCCCTCGGTGGTCTGGAGTCTGAGGACGACACCAAGCCGAGCCACGAGCTTCACGCTGTTTTTTCTAGTCCATGGGGCCGAGGCTATCTTGCCCACAGACTTAGAATACGGCTCCCCAAGGACGAGGGCATACGACACCCGAAGCAACCAGACAAACCAAGAAGACTCATTGGACCAGCTAGAAGAGGCTCGGGACATGGCCTTACTACACTCGGCACGGTATCAGCAGTCCCTGCGACGCTACCACGCCTGAGGGGTTCAGTCCCGAGACCTCCAGGTGGGCGACTTGGTGCTTCGGCTACGACAAGACGCCCGAGGGTGCCATAAGCTCACGCCTCCCTGGGAAGGGCCGTTCATCATCGCCGAGATTCTGAAGCCCGGAACATACAAGCTGGCCAACAGTCAAGGTGAGGTCTACAACAACGCTTGGAACATCTGACAGCTACGTCGCTTCTACCCTTAAGATGTTTTCAAGTCGTTCATATACTTCGTTCACTTACGCAAATAAAGTCTAACCATCAAGGAAGGGTCAACCTTGCCTCGGCAAAGCCCGACCCTCCCTCGGGGGCTAGAAGGGGGGAACCCCCTCTGCGTCAAAATTTTCCTCGGAAAAAGTCTTCCTCCCAGAACATCTTTCGTGCTTTTCGACTACATCGATAGTGGAATCCTGAAAACGACGGAGTACACGTAAGCAGGCAAGGCCGACCGAGCCGAGGGACTCCAATGCCTCCGGGATACGGATACCTAACTCATCACCTTCTGCGATAAGTAACTCACGCTCGGATAAGCGATTCCGCTGTCCGAACAAGTCTTAGCGCTCGAAAATTTTTTGGCCGAAATGATTTTTCGTGCCATCTCGACTATATCAATAACAGAACCCTACGGACGAGTAAGAGTACACGTAAGCGGCAAGGCAGACCGAGCCGAGGGACTCCTACGCCTTCGGGATACGGATACCTCACTCATCACCTTCTGCGATAAGTAACTCTCACTCGGATAAACGATTCTGTTACCAACGAACAAGTCCTGATACTCGAAACAAGGGGAAAAGAAACGTAGCTTTACAACACGACGACGATATGTTTGGGCCTCGGCGGCCGCAAAAAACATACACACACTATAGACAAACTGTTCCTGCAGGTTCAAACGTCAGTAGGGGGAGCAGCAGCACCCTCGACATCGACTCCACCTTCGGCGGAATCTGACCCAGCCTCGGACGGCAACACGGTCGGGAGGATCTCCACCTCGAAGGAAGATGTCAGCACCACACTTGGGCCATCGCCGCCAGGGCCTCCTCCAGGAACCCGGCCCAAGTAGACGGCCGGATCGGCCGCTCCGTAGCCTCAGCCAGCTGTCCCCTAAGGACACCAGCCCGGCTCGTGGCCTCGGCAGCCCGACTCCAGGGTTGGTCCTGCCAGTGGACGACCTGGCTAGGTCCCAGCTGCCACTGCAACGCCTCCTCGGCCCGGGAAGTCCCCTACTCCTAGGCCGATGAAGTTTCTTCTCCAGCCAACTCCGCCTCTGTCCATGCTGACACCGCTGCCTCCGGCTTCGGCTCATCGCAGAGCAGCCGAGGTTTCCTTCACTAAGCAAGAGAAGCCTTGAGCGGCAAGGCCGACCAAGCCAAGGGACTCCTACGCCTCCGGGATACGGATACCTCACTCGTCACCTTCCGCACAGGGCAACTCACACTTGGTCAAGCGGTCCAGCTAGCCGACAGGCGAGTCCTGGTGCTCGAAATGGGGAATAAACACGGCTTTACGCCCAAATACGCAGATGTTCAGGCCCCGACAGCCACAATGAACATACGCCAGCACTCAAGGTGCCATTACAAACGGGACTTCGGTTCCGTTCCCGTGGGTATGAACAACCTCCATACCAGGAGGCCCGCGGGACGACGAACTCCAAGCGGCTCACTGCCGCCCGCTCCTGCAGCAGCGACAACGACCTCCGCTCCGGGCGGCCAAACAACGGCAGCGATGACCTTAGGGCAGACGCTGCTGCGACAAGGCCCTCGCCCACGTCTGCACTCGAGAGGCGAGGACAAGCTATCAAAGCCAAAGAGCCGGAGGCCCGGAGCGTAGATGGCAGCGGCAATCTCGTCGGCGACGAGGACTTCTCCGGCCACCTGTCCATCGGCAGATCCCCACTCAAGTCCTCCCGGACGGGCGAGCACCGACCCCCACGCGAAAGCGTCGTGCCGGAGCAAGGGTAGGACAGCCCAAGAACACGAACACCGCCCTAGCAGCGCGGGACGTCTTGGGCGGTCCCCCCGTGCGCGCGGTGCAACAGCCGCCCATACGGCGGGCAGGTAGCCGCACTCCGCCCAGCGGTGGGAGGTGGCACCGGAAGCCGTGCCAGAGCCAGCTGAGCCAGCGAACCAGGCATGCTGGAGCTGACGACGCTTGTGGCCACTCGGTCACGCGTTGTCGAAGTTCGCCCCTTCCGCTAAGCCGGTGAGCGCCCTCTCCCATGAACGCTGAAGGAGGAGGTGGCCTGCTGGCCCGTACGGGAGGTAGAGCTCCGGCTCAGCTCGCCCTCCACCCCAGCAAGGATGACGAAGATCCTTGATGATGAGGGCGGGGCAGAGGCCGCAGCCCGGCTTGCTTCTCCCCACCATCAAACTGGTGGTCACCGTCTTGGGTGACCATCGGCGAGGGGATGCAGCCGGGCTGCATGACGAAAATCCTTGAAGCCGAGCGATGGCTGAAAGGTACCAACCTCCACGAGGTTGCGCTCTTTCCACAACGAGACAAAGACAACGCGGGCGCTCCCCATCTGGGGGCTCGGAAGGCAGAAGGGCGCGAGGCATGAGGAAAGTGCGAAGGCATGGCTACCACCCAGGAGGTCGATCCCTTTTTAAAGGCGATTCTCCCCACTTGCGTCCTCAGCCGTCACGGACTAAGTCTTCACCAACACGCTCCAAGGTCCTCCCCCTACGACACGGGGGCTGGGTCCCACACGACATGCAAGCTGGCCCAGGACAGAAGAGGCCAAACCGCCGCGCGCGGAGCGTGTAACCGCCAGCGGTTACAAGCATTCCTCCGTCTTCGCCTAAACCAGCGGGTGAAAGGGCGGACCGCCATGCAGGCGGCATGCAACTGCACCAAGGGGGCGCACCCTTCTACTTCGACGCGTCCAGCATGGGGGCCCAGGCCCACACGTCATGTAACCGGCGCGCCGGTTACTACGTGCGAGAAACTACACCGCCACTTGCGCCAATGCCGCGCATCCTCGACCGCGGAACTGGTGCCGCGACTCGAGGCAACCCTGCGCACGGCCTAGCAGTGCCAACCAGGCACGCCGGTCACGGGTCAGTTAGCCACGGGAGAAGGTGCGACGGTCGATATGGCCAGAAGTGGGCCGACAGTAATGGCGGCAGCAGGCGAGCGGAAACGACGGTCAAATCGTCTGCAGGCTCACGTCCTCTCCTGGAACAGCGAGAGAGCCCTCTCCCACGAAGTGAAGACAACGCGCCTGTGTTCCATTCCTCGAACGGCTCGCACATGCACAACGACTGCCCCGCGAACCACTCGTCCCGTCGCATTAATTCTGCGGCAGGGCAGGCGACACCTTTGGCAGGCGAAGCGGGCGACGCTTCACATCCGCCATAATGACCATGTCAAAAAAGGTACGCCACGACGTTCAATTTCGTATCCTTTTTCGCTTCCCCTTCCTCTCTCTTGCTAACAGGGACCGGGAAAGGGGATACTCCGAAAGGGATCCTTCTCCGCGAAGGAAGCGGGCCCCGAGCCCCCCTACTGATCAGAGGTTCGAAGGTTGGCCCCTCGGAAGGGTTCGACAGCCGCCTCAGAGCATTCGGGCTCCGCGCCCACTACTGGTCAGAGGTTCGAAGGCTGGCCCCTCGGAAGGGTTCGACAGCCGCCTCAGGCCACTCGGGCTCCGCGCCCACTACTGATCAGGGGTTCGTAGGCTGCCCCCCCCCGAAGGGTTCGACAGCCGCCTCAGAGCATGCAGAGCGAGGGATGACTCTGGGTACGTTCGATACATAACCAAGGCTCGGGCTACGCTCCTGAGGTACCCTAGGACATTTCCGAGACCAGCAGGAGCGATTCTGTAACGGAATCCCATCAGAGGGAGGCATCGAGCCCTCGGACCCTATCGAGCGGGACCGGGTCCGGCAAATCACCTGCAGGTACTTTTGGAGCGTGCCTCTGGGCCACTAGCCGACCCTTATCGAACGGGGCATGGGCGTCCACTCGGATCACCCGTTAGCAACTCACTGGAGACACCATGTTCGACGCCCTCCGAGGGCAACATGGTGCTTTCCCCCCTCCTCCTTGCGGAAAGGCGACGAAGGGGCGTATGAAAAAAGTTGAGTCAGTCCTTGACCATCCTCTCGCCCTGTGCAGAGGCTCGGGGGCTGCTCTCGCAGACCCGGCTCCGGCCAAACCGTTGACAGTGTCAACATACCAGCCCGAGAACTCGGAACCTGACTATGCACCCAGGCAACGACCAATGCGCATGAGGGAACAACCAGGCCGGCCGAGGCATCACGAAAGGCACTAAGACCTCGAAGGAGTCAAACCACTCCTCTGAGGCCTCGGGGGCTACACCCACCGGAACAAAATGCAATCGAGAAAGGCTGGTCCCCTTGCAAAAAAGTGCGACAAAGCCTCCAAGCGAGTACCCACACTCCCTTTGAGGCTCGGGGGCTACTGTCGGGGACCATAATTAGGGGTACCCCCAAGACTCCTAATCTCAGCTGGTAACCCCCATCAGCACAAAGCTACAAAGGCCAGATGGGCGCAATTCCGGTCAAGGCTCTGTCCACTCAAGGGACACGATCTCGCCTCGCTCGAGCCCAGCCTCGGAAAGGAACAGTAGACCAAGGCAGATTCACGCCTCGCCAGAGGGTCTCCTCAAGCAACGGGCGCACCTTCGACTCGCCTGAGGCCCAGCCCGGACAGGCTTCGCGGAGAAGCAACCTTGGCCAAATCGCCATGCCAACCGACCGGAACGCAGGAGCATTCAATGCAAGGATCGCCTGACACCTTATCCTGATGCACGCTCTCCAGTCGACAAGGCCGAAGTGACCGCAGTCACTTCGCCCCTCCACTGACTGACCTGACAGGAAAACAGCACCGCCTGCGCTGTTCCGACTGCTGTGCTACCCGTTAGGGTGAGGCTGACAGCAGCCAAGTCCAGCCTCGAGCGCCATAGGAAGCTCCGCATCGCCCGACCCAGGGGCTCGGACTCAACCTCGACCTCCGGACGACGGACTCCGCCTCGCCTGACCCAGGGGCTCAGACTCAACCTCGACCTCCGGACGACGGACAACGCCTCGCCCGACCCAGGGGCTCGGACTCAACCTCGACCTCCGGACGACGAACTCCGCCTCGCCCGACCCCAGGGCTCGGACTCAACCTCGACCTCCGAACGACGGACTCCGCCTCGCCTGACCCCAGGGCTCGGACTCAACCTCGACCTCCAGACGATGGACTCCGCCTCGCCCGACCCTAGGGCTCAGACTCAACCTCGATCTCCAGAGGAGTCACCGCCTCGCTCGGACCGACCACGCCACAAGGGGGGCCATCATTACCCTACCCCTAGCTAGCCCAGGCTACAGGGAACAAGACCAGCGTCCCATCTGGCTCGCCCAGGTAAAACAAGTAATGATGGCACCCCCGTGCTCCATGACGACGGCGGTTCTCAGCCCCTTACGGAAGCAAGGAGACGTCAGCAAGGATCTGACAGCCCCGACAGCTGTGCTTCTACAGGGCTCAAGCGCTCCTCCGACGACCACGACGCCACATGAACAGGGCTCCAACGCCTCTCTGACAGCTACATCGGCATGTACATAGGGCTCTGGCTCTTCTCTGCTAGACACGTTAGCACACTGGTACACCCCCCGTTGTACACTTGGACCCTCTCCTTACGTCTATAAAAGGAAGGTCCAGGGCTCTCATACGAAAAGGTGGCCGCGCGGGAGAACGGGCTGACGAGCAGTCTCACGCCCTCTCTCTCTCTCTCCCTCGCGAACGCTTGTAACCCCCTATTGCAAGCGCATCCGCCCTGGGCACAGGACAACACGAGGCCGTGGTCCCCCTTACTGTTTTCCCCCCTTGTGTTCCGTCTCGCGCCGACCCATCTGGGCTGGGACACGCAGCGACAATTTACTCATCGGTCCAGGGACCCCCCGGGGTCGAAACGCCGACAAGTCTTAACATGCTTTTTGTTTTCCTTAATAAGGAAGTCCTCTTGGCTATCCAAGAGTTCATCCTTCTCATGAATAGCACTAATTAATTCATTCAATTTCTCTTTTTGTTGCATGTTAAGATTGGCAAAAGGAGTAAACAAATCATCCTCATCATCACTAGAATTATTCTCATCACTAGATGTTGCATACTTAGTGGAGGATCTTGATTTTACCTTCTTCTTGCCGTCCTTTGCCATGAGGCACTTGTGGCCGACGTTGGGAAAGAGGAGTCCCTTGTTGACGGCGATGTTGGTGGCATCCTCGTCGGAGGAGGAGTCGGTGGAGCTCTCGTCGGAGTCCCACTCCCGACAAACATGGGCATTGCCGCCCTTCTTCTTGTAATATCTCTTCTTCTCCTTCTTCTTCCCCCTCTTGTCGTTATCCCTGTCACTATCACTAGACAAAGGACATTTAGCGATAAAATGACCGGGCTTACCACATTTGTTGCAAACCTTCTTGGAGCGGGGCTTGTAATCCTTCCCCTCTTTTGCTTGAGGATTTGGCGGAAGCTCTTGATGATGAGCGCCATTTCCTCGTTGTCAAGCTTGGAGGCGTCGATGGGGACCCTACTTGATGTAGAGTCTTCCTTCTTCTCCTCTGTCGCTTTGAATGCGACGGGTTGTGCCTCGGGGGTGGAGGAGGCGCCTTGCTCGATGATTTTCTTGGAGCCTTTGATCTTCAATTCAAAGCTCACAAATTTTCCTATCACTTTCTCAGGACACATTAGTTTATATCTAGGATCACCACGAATTAATTGAACTTGAGTAGGGTTAAGAAATACGAGTGATCTAAGAATAACCTTGACCATTTCATGGTCATCCCATTTGGTGCTCCCGAGGTTGCGCACTTGGTTCACCAAGGTTTTTAGCCGGTTGTACATGGCTTGCGGGTCTTCTCCTTGGTTGAGCATGAAACGACCGAGCTCCCCCTTGATTGTTTCCCTCTTGGTGATCTTGGTCACCTCATCTCCTTTGTGCGCGGTCTTGAGCACGTCCCAAATTTTCTTGGCGCTCTTCAACCCTTGCACCTTGTTATACTCCTCTCGACTTAGAGAGGCGAGGAGTATAGTGGTGGCTTCGGAGTTGAAGTGCTGGATTTGGGCAACCTCGTCCGAGTCATAGTCTTCATCCCCCGGTGATGGTACCTGTACTCCAATCTCAACAACATCCCAAATGCTAGTGTGGAGTGAGGTTAGATGGTGCCTCATTTTATCACTCCACATATTATAATCTTCACCATCAAACATGGGTGGTTTGCCTAATGGGACGGAAAGTAAAGGAGTACGTTTGGAAATGCGAGGATAGCGTAGGGGGATCTTACTAAACTTCTTGCGCTCATGGCGCTTAGAAGTTATGAACGGCGCGTCGGAGCCGGAGGTGGAGGACGACGAAGAGTCGGTCTTGTAGTAGACCACCTTCTTCATTTTCTTCTTCTTGTCGCCACTCCGGTGCGACTTGTGAGGAGGTGATTCCTCCTTCTTGTTGCGGGACTCTCCCGATGGAGCCTTCCCGTGGCTTGTAGCAGGCTTCTCGCCGGTCACCATCTCCTTCTTGGTGTGTTCTCCCTACATCACTTCGAGCGGTTAGGCTCTAATGAAGCACCGGGCTCTAATACCGATTGAAAGTCGCCTAAAGGGGGGTGAATAGGCGGAATCTAAAAATTATAAACTTAAGCACAACTACAAGCCGGGGTTAGCGTTAGAAATATAATCGAGTCCGAAAGAGAAAGCGAAAACAAATCACAAGCAAATGAAGAGTGAGACGCGGTGATTTGTTTTACGGAGGTTCGGTTCTTGCAAACCTACTCCCCGTTGAGGTGGTCACAAAGACCGGGTCTCTTTCAACCCTTTCCCTCTCTCAAACGGTCACCTAGACCGAGTGAGCTTCTCTTCTCAATCAATCGGGACACTAAGTCCCCACAAGGACCACCACACAATTGGTGTCTCTTGCCTTGATTACAATTGAGTTGGGAACAAGAAAGAAAGAAGAAGAAAAGTGATCCAAGCGCAAGAACTCAAATGAACACAAATGTCTCTCTCACTAGTCACTATTTGATTGGAATGATCTTTAGACTTGGGAGAGGATTTGATCTCTTTGTTTGTGTCTTGGAGTGAAGTCTAGAGCTCTTGTATTGAATGCAATGGCTGAAAACTTGGATCCCTTGAAGTGTGGTGGTTGGGGGTATTTATAGCCCCAACCACCAAAGTGGTCGTTGGGGATGGCTTCTGTCGATGGGCGCACCGGACAGTCCAGTGCGCAGCCACGTCACCCAACCGTTAGGGTTCGACCGTTGGAGCTCTAACAGGCGGGGCCACCGGACAGTCCGGTGGTGCACCAGACAGGTTCTGTTCACTGTCCGGTGCGCCATCTGCGCCTGCTCTGGCTTCTGCGCGCGCAGTCCGCGCACTGTAGCACACTGTTCATCTTTTGGCAGACGACCGTTGGCGCGCTAGCCATTGCCTCCGCTGGCACACCGGACAGTCCGGTGAATTATAGCGGAGTGGCTTCCCCAAATTCCCGAAGGTGGCAAGTTCAGAGTTGATCCACCCTGGTGCACCGGACAGTCCGGTGCGCCAGACCAGGGCTGCCTTGATTTAACTTTGCTCCTTTGTTTTGAACCCTTTCTTTTAACTTTGTATTGGTTTGTTGTTGACCTTTGGCACCTGTAGAACATATATTCTAGAGCAAACTAGTTAGTCCAATAATTTGTGTTGGGCAATTCAACCACCAAAATCCATTTGGAAAAGGTTTGACCCTATTTCCCTTTCATTACCCCCGGCAGCAGTGGTCGGTATGGTGGCTCCCTGCGAGGCAGCCTCGCACAGGCTAGTGAAGCAGCGGTACATATTGGGCGGCATGCGCCCAGCTTCCTCCCACTCCATGGTGGCCAGATTTAGGTGGAGTATTAAGACCGTGGAGCACGGCGCGTCCATGGCGAAGGAGGACCTGAGCCCGCTGATCATAAGGACCCGGCAGCCGCCGGCCCCAGCCAGGAGTTGGGGACGCTTGAGGACCTCGAAGACGTCTCCCCACGCCGCTCGCTCCACGGGCGCCCAGCCCCCCGTGAGCATGGCATGCGGGCAGGAGAAGAGCTTCCACTGGCTGCGCCACGGCGTGCCGACGTCGCAGAGCGCGAAGACGGCGTCGGAGGCCAGTATGGGGCTCTGCGACTTGGACGGCAGAGAGAGGGGATGCTTCATCCACTTGGCGGATCCAGAAGGGGGTGTAGGATAGCGCGGCGAGCTCGGTGAGGACGAGCACCGTGCCGGCGGGGCCGGCGAGGACGGTGTCGTGGCGTGCCCAGGCGGATCCGAGCTGGGGTAAGAGGGCCGCGTCGACAACCTCGACCTCAAGAACGTCGGCCTGGTGGGGACGCTCCCGCCGTCGCTCCCCTCGCTCGCGGCGCTGCGCGACCTCAGCCTCCAGGGGAACAGCCTCTCTGGCGCGCTCCCGTCCTTCCGGGGCATGGCGTCCCTCCAGCGCGCCTTCCTCAACGACAACGACTTCGACGCCATCCCGCCCGACTTCTTCGACGGCCTCGCTGACCTGCTCGAGATCACGCTTGCCAACAACCCATGCCTCAACGACCTGCCCGTGGGGGGGAGGGCGTCGGGGATCGCGAGCGGGACTGGGTAGCGCCGGGCGGGGCTGCCTCGTGGATGGCGAGCGGGACTGGGGGCGGGGCACGGCGGGGGCGGGGGCACATGAAGGCGTAGGGGCGGGCACGAGGATCCTTGGGAGGTGGTGTCGAGGGCGCGGCAGCGAAAATGGCGGAGGCGCGGCGCGACAATCCTAGGAGGCGGAGGCGCGATGCGAAAATCCTGGCGTTTACGGGCGGGCGGGCGGGCGGGGTAGGGAGGCAGAGGCAGTCTATACTTCTCTCTTAATAGTTAGTAGAAAAACGGCTCTGACTCCTCTAGAGAAACCAAAAAGGCAGAAAAGTCATAGCCGAAGCCGTTAGGAGCCCTGCCATAGAAGACCTTAATCGTTAAAAGAAAGCCGGGTGAGGACAAGTGACGACGACGAAGTAGTCCAGGTCAGAGCGCTGGATGCATGCGCCCACGACGGGTGATGTAACGACGACCATGCATGCAGTCATCGGAATATATCGCTTGTGGAAAAAGAACGACCACATGCATGCAGTCATGCTCGCAAGCATTGACAGCGCAAAGTGCGATCCTCGTTGGTCAATGCTCCATCTATCAGATATAGATACTCACTCCGATCCGTCTAATTAAAGTCTCGTCTCGTGTTCGTCAAACTTTCCTAACTTTAACCGGATTCATAAAAAATATTAGTAATATTTGTATCTTTAAATAATTTTATTATATTCGATGATCTATCTAATAATGCAATTACATGAGTTATAAAATTATTTGGCTTCTCAAAAGCAACAATGATATTTTTATGAAACAGAGATATACAGAGGCGGGTCAGGATTTGTAGTATGGGTATTTGAAATTTGGTAGACCATAATTTTTTTTTGACAATCTAAAATTACACTATTGTACTGTATGATCGGTTGCACGGTAGAGAAATGAAGAGGACTAGTAAAAACCAAAATTTAGACAAAATAGCTGTAAAATAGTATGATTTGTGTTTTTATAATATTTTAGCTTATATACATAACATGTACATATAATTGTTTTGTAAAAATAATTGGTATTCAATTGAATACCCTTGCTTACATGTAGGCCCGCCACTGGAGATATATAGTAGCTTAGGGCTGAAATGAGCCGACCTGAGCGTCTCGGTGAGCCAATGGGCCAAGCTCGACTCGGCTCGGACTCGTTCAAGCTCGAGAGTATACTAAGTAGATGATTCTAAAATATAGATGATTAAAGTTTGCCACAAGTTAAACTATAAATTTATATAAAACGTCAAAAACATAAATTACGGTGATCCTGATTTGAAACTACAAAGTAGTTTTTGTTAGTTTTTATATATGTCACCAAGAAAAATTCATCTAAAAACTATATTCCATGACATACGATTTTTATTACTTTTTTTACCTTTTGTTGTTTTCTCTCTTTCTCATCGTTTCCTCATATATCATGTTTCTCTTTTCTTTCTAAATGACATGAGAATGCAAAGGATCATAACGTCTGTAGCATCCAAGAGCGATTCAACAAACAAGACCTACTAGGAGGTGTTTTGGTTCCAGGAACTAAGGTTTAGTATATGTCACATCTGAATGTTAAATATGGATATTAAATAAAGTCTAGTTATAAAAATAATTTTATATGTACACACTAAATAATAAGACAAAAATTTTAAGACTAATTAATCTATAATTAGTAAATATTTACTGCATCACATTAGTGAATCATAATTAAATAATTAAACTTAATAGATTTGTCTTGTCTTTTGGTTTTTATCTATATAATTAGTCTTGTAATTAAATTATATTTAATATTTATAATTAATATCTAAATATTTGATGTGATAGGTGAATCAAAGAGAAAAAAAGGGCCCTAGATAGCTGGTCCAAAGGATTAGCCATGATGTCACCCGTATGTCAGCGAGACCTAAAGCAACGGCGGTGGCAAAGACCCAGGGCGACAACGGCATTAGGACATAACAGTTGCGGGATTTTGGTCTATTCACTAGTATAATTTGGCTCTGTCAGGTACCGTAATTAAGGGTACCCCCAACACTCCTAAACACGGCTGGTGAACACCTTCAGAACGAACCACAAAGACTGACAGTTCGGGTCAAAGTCAAAGTTTCGTCTACCAAAGGACGCGATCTCGTCTCGTTCGAGCCCGGCCTCGGGCGGGAACAGTGGTCCCGGACGAATTCACGTCTCGCTCGAGGGTCTCCTCAGGCAATGAGCACACCCTCGACTTAGCCAAAGGCAAGCCTTGTCGTGCAAGCGACCTTAGCCAAATCGTCGTACCAGCCGACCGTATTGCATGCGCATTCAATGCTGGGATCGCCTGACACCTTATCCTGACACGCGCGCCTCAGTCGGCAGGGTCGAAGTGACCGCAGTCACTTCGCCCTTTCACTGATCGATCTGACAGAAAAACAGCGTCGCTCGCCCCGCTCCGGCTGCTGTGCCAACCACCCGGGTGAAACCGACAACAGCCAAGTTCAGCCCCATGCGCAACAGGAAGCTCCGCCTCGGCCTCGGCCTTAGCCTCGGGGGGAGATCTCCGCCTCGCCCGACCCCAGGGCTCGGCCTTAGCCTCGACCTCGGGAAGAGTCACGTCCTCACCCAACCCTGGGCCCCGGCCTTAGCCTCGGCCTCGGAGGAGCCGCCGCCTCACCCGACCTCGGGCTCAGATCGACCGCGCCACAAGGGATACATCATTACCCTACTCCTAGCTACCTCAGGCTACGAAGGAACAAGACCGGTGTCCCATCTAGCTTACCCCGGTAACAGGCAATGAGGCTCCCCGCGTGCGTCCATGACGTCGGTGGTTATCAAGCCCCCTACGGAAGCAAGGAGATGTCAGCAGAATCCATGCCGCACCATCAGCTATGCTGCTACAGGGCTCAAGGCACTTCTCCGATGGCCACATTACTACCTCTACAGGGCTTAAGGCGCTCCCCCGACGGCCACATTATTATCTGTACAGGGCTCAGGGCACTTCCCTGCCAGCCACGTTAGCTCCAAGCTACAACCCCATTGTACAGCTGGGCATCTCCTTGTGTCTATAAAAGCGGGTGTCCAGGGCCCCACGAAGGAAAAAGGGGGAGAGACGAACGTGCAGCATACGAACACACAGAGGCACGACAAAGGGACGGGAGAAGACGAGCAGGGCCAGACTCTCTCTCTCTCTCTCTCGTACTCGCTCTCTCGCAACGCTTGTAACCCCTACTACAAGCACCCTGGTGCAGGATAATACGAGGCTCATTCCCCCCTTGTGTTCCATCTCGCACCAATCCATCTGGGCAGGGACACACAGCGATAAATTTACTAGTCGGTCCAGGGACCCCCTGGGTCCGAAACGCCGACAGTTGGCGCGCCAGGCAGGGGCCTGCTGCGTGTTAACAAACACTTTCCTGTTGAGTTCCAGATGGGTAGACTTCACCAACCTCTTCAGCCCGGGATGGTGCTCCGCTTCGGGAGTCTCGAGTTCATGTCCCTCGACGGCGGCTACGACATGGTACTGCTCCCTCCGCAGCATGACAACAACGATGGTCGACGGCTCGCCCGACAGAGGCGAACTCGACGACGGCATCTCCCCGTGGCAGAAGAAGAACACCCGGGTTTGCCCCGCCACCTTCCTCGCCGCAGGAGGAGGAGACAGGGTAACCGTGGCCATGCAGGAGGTGGCACCTCGTCGGCTGTCGGACCAGAGCGAGTCGACGATGCCGACACTCCTCTAGGGGACATGTCGGGTGTTGTCCTCGCACCTGAGACAACGACGAGCGTCGCTTCCCCGCAACGTGCCAGCCCCAAGCGGACTGATGACGCCAGCACCCTCGCAAAGGACCTGCTCGGTGTTAGCCTCGTACCTGAGATGACGGTGCATTCCGTCCCCGACGTGACTTCACCACCATCCATCGACCAAGACGTACCGTCCGTATTCCACCCTGTTGCCTTTCAATTCAGTTTCGATCCACCTAGCGACCCCGCTTCGATGAGCGCTTTCGCAAGGGCGTATCCAGACCTTCCGGGGTACCATATGTGGTCAACCTGGGACCGGCCGACAGGCGTCTCAACCTCCGGACCGGCGGGTTCCGAGGAAGAGGATGACCCCGACTTCGGTTGGGATTTCTCTGGCCTCAATGATCCCGGTGCCATGCGGGACTTCATGTCCGCATGTGACCACTGCCTCTCCGGTTGCTTTGACGATGGCCACGGCCTTGACGACGAGGGTTATGGCCCAAGTCGCGAATGTTTCCACGTTGATCAGGGAGATCACGACAAAGGCAACCACCTCGGCTTGCTGGAGGTTGGCGATCCCCCTGGGCCCGCATCTCGCGTTGACATCCCGCGGGAGCTAGCTATGGTCCTAGTCCCTGCGGAGGGTCGGGACACACAGCTCGAGCAAATCCGCGAGATGCAGGCCAAGGTCGACGAGGAAGCAGGGTGACTTGTGCAGCTCCGACAGAACATCGAGCAGGAGTGGGCAGGCCGAACACTCGCCGGAGGAGCCCATCATCGGGCCCGGGACGTCCAGCGTCGTATCGTTGACAATGCCAGGGCAGCGCTGCCCCCAGCCGTCAGCGGGTCCGGCCAGGACCTAGCTGCAGCGGCGACACTACTTCGAACCATGCCGGAGCCATCCACCACTGAGGGGTGGCGTATCCAGGGTGAACTCAAGGATCTCCTAGAAGGTGCCGCAGTTCGACGAGCCGAGAGCTCTGCCTCCCGAAGGCGAGCTGACCCCTCGGAGCATCACGCGGCGTCTTCCTGACGCATGCGGGAGGCCTCGGTTCACCCCGAGCGCACGCGGGACGAGACACCTACCGCCTGGGATCGCCTCGGCGACGAGCAGCACTATCGCGACCATCGAGCCCGCCTCGAGGAGAAGATGCACCGAGGCTACCACCCCAGGCGCGAGGGACGCTACGACAGTGAGGAGGATCGGAGTCCCTCGCCCAAGCCACCCGGTCCACGAGTCTTCAGCCGGGCCATACGACGAGCGCCGTTCCCTACCCAGTTCCGAGCCCCGACTACCATCATCAAGTACTCGGGGGAGACGAGGCCGGAGTTGTGGCTCGCGGATTACCGGCTGGCATGCCAGTTGGGAGGGGCAGACGACGACAGCCTCATCATCCGCAATCTTCCCCTTTTCCTCTCCGACGCTACCCGGGCCTGGCTGGAGCATCTGCCTCCTGCGCAGATCTCTGACTAGGACGACCTGGTCAAGGCTTTCACGGGAAATTTCCAAGGTACATACACGCGCCCTGGAAACTCATGGGATCTCCGAAGCTGCCGCCAACAGCCAGGGGAATCCCTCCGAGAGTACATCCGACGGTTTTCGAAGCAGCGCACCGAGCTGCCCAACATCACCGACTCGGACGTCATCGGAGCTTTCTTCGCCGGCACCACTTGCCGAGACCTGGTGAGCAAACTGGGGCGTAAGACTCCCACCAAGGCGAGCGAGTTGATGGACATAGCCACCAAGTTCGCCTCTGGTCAGGAGGCGGTCGAGGCTATCTTCCGGAAGGACAAGCAGCCTCAGGAAAGGCAAAAGGAAGACGCCCCCAAGGCATCCATCCAGCGCGGCACGAAGAAGAAGACCAGGAAGAAGGTGCAAGCAAAGCGCGATGCCGCTGACGCGAATCTCGTCGCTGCTGCCGAGCACAGGAACCCTCGGAAGCCTCCCAGAGGGGCCAACATGTTCGACAAGATGCTCAAGGAGTCGTGCCCCTATCACCAGGGCCCCATCAAGCACACCCTTGAAGAATGCGTCATGCTCTGGCGCTACTTCCATAAGGTCGGGCCCTCGGTGGAAGATGGCAAGGGCTAAGGCAACAACAAGAAGGAGGGCGACAAGGAAGAGGAGTTCCCGGAGGTCCACAACTGCTTCATGATCTACGGCGGGCAGGTGGCGAACGCCTCGGCTCGGCACCGCAAGCAGGAGCGCCGGGAGGTCTGCTCAGTGAAGGTGGCAGCGCCAGTCTACCTAGACTGGTCTGACAAGCCTATCACCTTTGACCGAGGCGACCACCCCGACTTCGTACCAAGCCCAGGGAGGTACCCGCTCGTCGTCGATCCGATCATCGGCAACGTTAGGCTCTCCAAGGTCCTCATGGACGGAGGCAGCAGCCTCAACATCATCTACGCCGAGACCCTGGAACTCTTGGGGGTTGATCGGTCCGAGGTCCGGGCTGGTGCGGCACCCTTCCACGGGATCGCACCCAGAAGGCGTATCCTGCCCCTCGGGCAGATTGACTTGCCCGTCTGCTTCGGAACTCCCTCCAACTTCCGAAAGGAAACCCTCACCTTCGAGGTGGTCGGGTTCCGAGGGACCTACCACACGGGTTGGGAAGACCGTGCTACGCCAAGTTCATGGTCGTCCCCAACTACACCTACCTCAAGCTCAAGATGCCAGGCCCCAACGGGATCATCACCGTCAGATCCACGTACCGCCATGCGTACGAATGCGACGTGGAATGCGTGGAGTACGCTGAGGCCCTCGCCGAGTCCGAGGCCCTCATCGCTGACCTGGAACGCCTCTCCAAGGAGGCGCCTGACGCGAAGCGGCACGCCGACAACTTCGAACCAGCTGAGGCGGTTAAGTCCGTCCCTCTTGACCCCAGCAACGATGCCAGCAAGAAAGTCAGGATCGGCTCCGAGCTCGACCCCAAATAGGAAGCAGTGCTCGTCGACTTTCTCCACACAAACGCCGAAGTTTTTGCGTGGAGTCCCTCAGACATGCCAGGCATACCAAGGGAGGTCACCGAGCACTCACTGGACATCAGAGCTGGAGCCCGACCCATGAAGCAGTCCCTGCGCCGTTTTGATGAAGAAAAGCGCAGGGCCATAGGCGAGGAGATCCACAAGCTACTGGCTGCAGGGTTCATCAAAGAGGTATTCCATCCCGAATGGTTAGCTAACCCTGTGCTTGTAAAGAAAAAGGGTGGGAAATGGAGGATGTGCGAAGACTACACTGGTCTAAATAAAGCATGTCCGAAGGTTCCCTACCCTCTGCCCCACATCGACCAAATTGTGGACTCCACTGCTGGGTGCGAAACTCTGTCTTTCCTTGATGCCTACTTAGGCTATCACCAAATCAAGATGAAAGAGTCCGACCAGCTCGTGACTTCTTTTATCACACCTTTTGGCATGTATTGTTATACTACAATGCCATTTGGCTTGAGGAATGCAGGTGCCACCTACCAGAGGTGCATGAACCATGTGTTCGGAGAACACATCGGTAGAACGGTCGAGGCTTACGTCGATGACATCGTTGTCAAGACAAAGAAAGCCTCCGACCTCCTCTCTGACCTTGAGACGACATTCAAGTGTCTGAGAGCGAAAGGCGTGAAACTCAATCCTAAGAAGTGTGTCTTCGGAGTCCCCTGAGGCATGCTCCTGGGATTCATCGTCTCCGAGCAGGGCATAGAGGCCAACCCGGAGAAAATCGCGGCCATCACCAACATGGGACCAATCAAAGATTTAAAAGGAGTACAGAGGGTCATGGGATGCCTTGCGGCTCTGAGCCGCTTCATCTCACGCCTTGGAGAAAAAGGATTGCCCCTGTACCGCCTCTTAAGGAAGGCCGAGCACTTCACTTGGACCCCCGAGGCCGAGGAAGCCCTCGGAAACTTAAAGGCACTCCTTACCAATGCGCCCATCTTGGTGCCCCCCGCCGCGGGAGAAGCCCTCTTGATCTACGTAGCCGCAACCACTCAGGTGGTCAGCGCCACGATCGTAGTCGAGAGACGAGAAGAAGGGCACGCGCTACTCGTCCAGAGGCCAGTCTACTTCATCAGCGAAGTGCTATCCGAGACCAAAGTCCGCTACCCGTAGATCCAGAAGCTGCTCTACGCAGTGATTCTGACACGGCAAAAGTTGCGACACTACTTCGAGTCCCATCCGGTGACTGTGGTGTCATCCTTCCCCCTGGGAGAGGTCATCCAATCCCGAGAGGCCTCGGGTAGGATAGCAAAATGGGTAGTGGAACTTATGGGCAAAACACTTTCGTTTGCCCCTCGGAAGGCCATAAAATCCCAAGTCTTGGCCGACTTCCTGGCTGAATGGACTGACACCCAGTTGCCAACGGCCCCAATACAACTCGAACTTTGGACCATGTATTTCGACGGGTCGCTGATGAAAACAGGAACAGGTGCTGGCTTGCTCTTCATCTCACCCCTCGGGAAACATGTGCGCTACGTACTGCGCCTCCATTTCTCGGCGTCAAACAACATGGCCGAGTACGAGGCCTTGGTTAATGGCCTGCGCATCGCCGTTGAGTTAGGGGTTCGGCGCCTCAATGCTCGTGACGACTCACAGCTCGTCATTGACCAGGTCATGAAGAACTCCCACTGCCGCGATTGAAAAATGGAGGCCTACTGCGACGAAGTTTGGCGCTTGGAAGATAAGTTCTACGGACTGGAACTCAACCATGTCGCTCGACGGTACAACGAAACCGCAGATGAGCTAGCGAAAATAGCCTCGGGGTGAACGATGGTTCCCTCGAACGTCTTCTCTAAGGATATATATCAGCCATCCGTCCAAATCGACAACGCGCCCGAGCCCGAGGAGGCCTCGGCCCAGCCCGAGGTACCCGCGACCGCCGAGGGTGAGGCCCTGCGTGTTGAGGAGGAGCAGAATGGGGTCACACCGGTCCCGAACTGGCAGACCCCATACCTGGAATATCTCCTCCGAGGAGAGCTGCCCCTCGACAAGGCCGAAGCTCGGCGACTGGCTCGACGCGCCAAGTCATTCGTTTTACTAGGTGATGAAGAGGAACTGTACCACCGCAGCCCCTCGGGCATTCTTCAACGATGCATATCCATTGCCCAAGGACAAGAGCTGTTACAAGAAATACACTCGGGGGCTTGTGGCCACCATGCAACACCTCGAGCCCTCGTGGGAAACGCTTTCCGACAAGGTTTCTACTGGCCAACAGCGGTGGCCGATGCCACTAGGATTGTACGCTCCTGCCGGGGGTGTCAGTTCTACGCGAGACAGACGCACCTGCCCGCTCAGGCCCTGCAGACAATACCTATCACGTTTGGATGACATGGATGGGAAAAAGAAGTCAAAGAACCCAGCTTTGGTGATGTGGTATCTTCTAGTAATTGATCGCTTAAAACGTTTGTTCTCAAATCCTAGGGAGGCTGAGCTTATGCGTTGGCATGCTGAAAATCGCAAGCAGAATATCGAAATTATATTTGTTACCATCCATGATTCTCCCGGTGGTGCCACATTATCAGGGCAAAAGACTAAAGGAAAGAATGGTTGTGTAGTGTGCGTCGATGGAACTGCTTCCATGTACCTTAAATCATCTAAGAAGTTAGTGTTCATGGGACACAGACGGTTCTTGATGAAGCAGCATAAGTACCAAAAGATGAAAGCGGAATTTAACAATCAACTGGAAAGTGAAGGTGCTCCAAAGCCTTATAGTGGGAAACTTGTTTTTGAAATTGTAAAGAACATTCATGTTGTATTCGGAAAGGGAAAAAACAAAGGAGAAAAGAGAAAGAGAACTGACCCTTCAACTTACACAACTTTCAAGAAGCAATCAATTTTTTTCAAGTACCTCCCATACTGAAAGGATATGGAAATTTGCCACAGCATTGATTTGATGCATGTAACAAAAAATGTTTTTGACAGCATCATTGGAACCTTGCTGGGCATGCCGAGTAAGACAAAAGACAGACTCAAATCACGCAATGATCTAGTAGATCTTCAAATCAGACCGGAACTTCATCCAGTGGATAGTGGCAAAGGGAAGCCTTACCTCCCCCCAGCTAGCTACAACTTGTCAGTTGAGGAGAGAACAAAGATTTGCAAATGTTTGCGTGGGGTCAAAGTGCCCACAGGTTTCTCATCCATTATCAGCAGACTAGTCAGGATGAAAGACTTGTCTCTATTTGGCTACAACTCTCATGACTGCCATGTGATGATGACGGTGTTCCTCCCAATTGCGGTAAGAGCCCTCGAAACAGAGCATGTCAAAGTTGTCATCACACGCTTGTGTTACTTTTTCAATGCGGTTTCACAAAAAGTAATAGCTTTAGAAGACTTGGACTATCTAAAGGCATACATCATCGAGACTATGTGCAAGCTTGAAATGTGTTTTCCTCCATCATTTTTTGATATGCAAGTACACCTAATCATACATCTCGTGGATCAGATAAAAATATTAGGGCCACTATATTTACATCATATGTTTCAGTTGGAGCAATACCTGGGAGTATTAAAAGGTTATGTGCGAAATCGCGCTCACCCAGAGGGTTCAATCATGGAGGGATACACTACAGAAGAAGTGATTGAGAGCTGTATAGATTACATCAGTGACGGAATAATGATAGGTTGCCTGTACCTAAACATGAGGGTAAACTATGTGGGAGAGGGAGAATGGGCAAGAAAACTTTTCGCGTTGAGGATTACAAGCTAGTACATTGTGCTCATGGTAGCGTACTACAACATCTCACGATAGCCGAGCCTTACATAGAGGAACACCTGGATGAGCTTCGTAAAGAAAATCAGAACCGCACAGAGGACTGGATCATGAGGGAGCACAAACATCGTTTCAGCGAATGGTTAATGGACAAAAACATCCCATTCGGAGACTCTTTGGAAGAGAAAACAATGAAGAATTTGGCTTCTGGGCCATCGTGTTTTGTGACATCATGGCAAGCATATGACATCAATGGGTACACATTCTACACTAAATCAAAAGACATGAAAAGTGTTGCACAAAATAGCGGTGTTCGTATCGATGCTTTTGACCTACATGGACAGAAGACCACATATTTTGGATTCATAGAGGAAATATGGGAACTTGATTATGGCCCAAGCATGAAAATACCCTTATTTAAGTGCCAATGGGTACAACATCCCGTGGGGGTGATAGTGGATAACTACGGACTCACACTGGTAGACTTAAAGAAAGTAGGATATAAAGATGACCCGTGGGTTCTCGCCGAATGTGTTGCACAAGTGTTCTATGTACTCGATCCAGCAGATGAGAAGATGCATGTAGTTATTTCTGGAAAGCAAAAAATTGTTGGAGTTGAGAATGTGGGAGACCAAGATGAGGAATACAATAAGTATGAAGAGATGTTCGTCTTTAACAGTCCAGAGAGAATAAAGCGTGTGGAAAAGAAAATTGATAAGAACTTAAAGCCATACATGCGGAAAAATGGTAGTTCATGAAAAATTGTATGAATCAAATTGTATTTTTTATCATGTATGATCGACTATGAATTGTGGTTGCCAATTAATTTAAAATCTCTCTAGTTATCTATGTGTGCTATTATAATTCATTTAAATTGTATTTGCATATTATTGTTAAAAATTAAATATTAATTCATTTAAATTGTATTTGCATATTTCTGTTAAAAATTAAATATTAATTCATTTAAATTGTATTTTCATATTTCTGTTAAAAATTAAAATTATTTTCATATTTAAATTGTATTTTCATATTTTTACATTCACAGGCGGTTTTTTCTTAGGGTCCGTTTGTGAAAAGGATAGAGCACCACAGACGGTCCTAAACAAAAACCGCTTGTGATACTATTATATCACAGGCGTACTGAACCGCCTGGGACATCACAGACGGTTTTCTAACCGAACCGCCTGTGATGTAAAAAGCCTACCGCTTGTATAGAGCCAAATTGTACTAGTGCACCTGGCCGTTTGCCGTTTGGGGTCTGGACCTCGTCGGTCCCTTGCAGAAGGCACCCGGGGGCTTCAAGCACCTGCTGGTCGCCATCGACAAATTCTCCAAGTGGATCGAGGTCCGACCCTTAACCAGCATTAGGTCCGAGCAGGCGGTGGCGTTCTTCACAAATATCATCCATCGCTTTGGGGTCCCAAACTCAATCATCACCGATAATGGCACGCAGTTCACTAGGAAAAAGTTCCTGGACTTCTGCGAGGACCACCACATCCGTGTGGACTGGGCCGCTGTAGCTCACCCAATGATAAATGGGCAGGTGGAGCGCGCCAACGTTATGATTTTGCAGGGACTAAAACCGAGGATCTACAACGACCTCAACAAGTTTGGCAAGCGGTGGATGAAAGAGCTACCCTCGGTGGTCTGGAGTCTGAGGACGACACCGAGCCGGGCCACGGGATTCTCACCGTTCTTTCTAGTCTATGGGGCCGAGGCCGTCCTGCCCATGGACATAGAATACAGTTCCCCGAGGACAAAGGCGTACGACGACCGAGGCAACCAGACCAGCCGAGGAGATTCCTTGGTGTTGGAACTTGCTCTCAGTTGCAAGGGGATCCAACAAGGGTGAACAGTGACGTCAACAGGGCACTCGCGCTAGATGGCAAAAGCTCTGTTAATCTGGGCCTCTCACGGGCACTGTGCAGGGGTATTTATAGGTACCTGAGTGCGCAGCGCCTTGAGCTAAGGACGCATGTGCCCTCAGCTACCTAGGTTATCCCCAGAATATTCCCATAAAGCGGGTTACAGACCGTAATTACAGGAATGCTTTTACAAATTAGGCCCGTAACGCACGGCGGCCACGCGGGGCCCATTACAATGGGCCGGATCGCACGTGGGCCTCTGAGCTGGACGAGGCCGCACTGTGGGATGCCCTTCGTCGCCAGTCTTCGTCTGGTGCGGAAGAAGCGAAGGGTGTCCCTGCCTGTTTTGTTTCTGTTAGCTCAGCTGCTGCAGCGAAGGCTTCAAGCGAAGGGTGGCGCCTTTGCCTTCGCCCCAACATTTGCCCTCCGAGGGACCAGTTCGACAAAGTCACCTGGTGCCGAAGACGTCGTTAGATGGCGGAGACGCTGCCCTCGCTCGAAGTGGTTCCGCGGGGGTTTTTGATATGACCGTTGATTGACGGCGTACTGTTGGATTGCGGGTTTCCCGAAGCGCCGCGCCCTGTTGGATTGCGGGTTTCCCAAAGAGCCGCGCCCTGCCTATAAAAGGGGGCGGGGGTCGGCGCTTTTTGAACTTCACCTTCCGCGCTCCGCGAAAACCCTAGCCGCCCTTTCCGCCGTCTTGCTGCTCGTCTACCCGCCGTGCTCTTGTTCGCCGGAGATCTGGCTCGAGTGAAGCAGACCGCCCGCCACCGTCGACGGTACGTAGCGATGCCGTCCTCGTCTTCTTCCGCTGCCGCTACACCGCCGACCGTTCCCTCGCCGCCGGCCGCCGCCTCATCTGAGGAGACGCTGAGTAGTTTAATGGCGGAGGAGTTGCGCGCAGGCGATTCTGTTGATTTTGGCGTATCGTGGATGTCGTCGGCCCGCGTGCAAGATATGCAGCGGTTGGGTTACTTCGGCGGCGGAGTTGCTCGAGTCCTGGGGAAGGAGGAAGTCCCCGAGCCAGAGGGCGAGTTGGTCATTTTCGAGGCGTTCTTCGCCGCCGGACTCCGCTTGCCTGCGCACCGATTTGTTGGCGAAGTCCTGCGCAGGTTCAACGTTCAAATACATCAGCTGACACCGAATGCCATAGTGGCTCTGTCGAAGTATGTCTGGGCGACGACTTCGTACGGCGGACAGCCATCGGTGGAAGTTTTTGCGAAGTATTATTGTTTGCACTGGCAGAAGAGGATGATTGGAGGCGAAGTTGCTCAGTTTGGATCCTGCACATTCACGCCGAAGACCGGCAAAACCACGATGCAGGTAGTCGAGTTGGTTCCTTGCGCCCGCAACAAGTGGGGCAACTAGAATGAATTTTGGTTTTACGTTGCTGAGGGTACCGTCGAAGGCCATGAGGGACTCCCCGTGTCCGCGATGTGTTCTCATTTTTACTCAGCGTACCCGCCCTTTGAAGTGGCGGAGGAGGATGTGGACGAAGGGGCTCTTCGGTGCGCCGCCGGCCTGAGCAGTGGGCGCGACTTGGTTGAAGAATTTGTGGCGTACGGGGTGTGGCCCTTGGCGCATGGCTGGGCGTTGGGCGAAGTATGCCCTCGCCAGATGCCTTTTCATGGCGGAAGGGTGGTGCGGAGTCCCGCCTTCGCCCTGAATCTGCAAAACCGCGATCCGGCCGCCTTTGTGCGTGAGGCGGAGGATGGGGCGGTGCGGCTCGTTGGACGCTACGTGCCGAGGACAGAGGGCCAGCGCAGCTGGGATATCCGCGGGTCGAATGACCATTTGAACAGGGTTTTTGAGTTAAATCAATTGCCATATGACGGCTACCCTGGTCAAGACGATGTCGACCACTGTGGGAAGAAACCGGCGGTGGAGACTGGAGACGACCCTGCGCCGGCGGCCGCCCCATCCTCTAAAAAGAGGAAATTAGGTACTGCTATGGGAGGACTTGGGGTTTCTGATGGTTTTGCTAGAGAGTTGATGAGGACGTGCGCGGCCCCGGGGGAAAGGATGTCTTCGCCCGAGCTCCGAGAGTCTTCGGCTCGGATGCTGAGGGTTACCGGGGGTTGTTGGCCTAGGAATGTTCCTGTTCCCCGTGCGGCTGGCGAGGACTTTTTTACATCTCGCATGGTTCGTGAATGGAGGGTTTTTCCTTACGGGCGGAATATTGCTGCTGTTGTGTCAGCAGTGATGGACAAGGATCGCCAGGGAGCTGCACAGAAGCGCCAGGCGGCTGTCAGGCTCGTTGAAACCAGGTCGAAGAGGCAGCGGGGGGCTGCGAAGGCTGCGGCCCCCGGCGGAGGCCGGCCGCCGCTGGCGGTGAAGTCGGGCGTCCCTGCATCTAGCAAGGCGCCGGAGGCAACGGCAGCCGCCGGAGGCTCGAAATCGGCGAAGGCGGTGCCGCCGTCCAGCAGAGTGGCGGAGGTCGCGAAGGCGGCCCGAGCGTTGCCGTTGGCGGGCAAACGTGTCGCCGACTTCGTCACCGATATCAGTGTGGACGACTATCTCGGTGGTAAGTCGTTGGCTTTATTATTTATTTTTTTTGATTGGTTCGTTGGTATGTTGCAGGGTCGGGCGAAGGCCAACTTGCTATGGTTGCGCCTGCCGTGGCGACCACGACGGCTGCCGTAGTGCCGAAGGCGAAGGGCGGGGCTCTTAGCGCCGGAGGCGAGGTGTCGGCCCTCGCGGTTGTCATGGATGAGGCAGGCGCTGCGTCCCGCCGGCTGACGGAGGTGACGGAGGCGCTACGTCAGGTCCGCTGAGCTGGACTTCGTCCTCTTTTTTTTTCTCGGCTTGCTGGGGCCGCGGTCTTACGATTGCTCTGCAGGTGGCTGACTTCGCCAGCCGTACTGCGTCGGGGGCCCTCACGGCAGCTGTGGCTGCCGAAGTCGAGAGACTTCGGGCACAACATGCTGACGCCGTCCGTGAAAAATCGGCCGCCGACAGCAAGTGTTGCAAGCTGGCGGACAAGGTGGCCACACTGGAGGAAGAGAAAGCCGCCCTCCGGCGCCAGCTGGCGGGGGAAAGGAGGGAGACCAACGAGGCCCTTGTCAAGGCGCAAGCTGCGCAGGCGGAGGCCAGCCTGGCACGGGCGGAGGGCAATCTTGCCAGGGAGCGCGCCGAGCAGCTGCAGGAGCGGCTCACCGCCCTGGAGAGCCGCGTGGAGAGGGCCGAGGCCGCGTCGCGCGCGGAGGCAGAGCGGACGCGCCAACTGCTTGTAGATACATATCGTGGGCTAGGCGCGGGGACCGGTGATTTTGAAGTGCCGGACCGAGAGCCCGGGCTTCGCTGCTTGGAGTGGGTGCAGGAGGAGTTGCAGGCACTCCCCACTGTCGTGGAGGGGTTTATGGCGTATGCCTCCCTGGTCACCTGCGAGGGGGCGATGAACGCGCTCTCTCGCGAAGGGTGCCGGCACTTCGAGGTCTTCGACCAAGTCGATGAAGATTTTGAGCAAGATATCTTTAAGGTTGAGGACCCCGTAGTGAAGGAATCCGCCGGAGCTATCTACGACCGGATGTGGGGTCCGCACGGTCGCGAGGTGGTCAGGGAGCGGGCCGAAACGGCGAGGGCTCAGGTAACGTTTTCGTTTGTTTGGTGTTTGTTGGATGTAGGCTGTGTGTGTGTTTGATGGATTTTGTGTGTTTTGTCTTAGGCGGCGCGCGGCGAGAGGGTCGACGACTTCGGGGCGTTGAACAGCGTGCTGTCTGACCCGGAGCCGACCCCGGCGGAGGCCGTGTCTGGGGTCGCCCTGGAGCCGACCCCGGAGACTGCGGGAGACGCGTCGGGTGCTCCCGCATCCGCTGCGGCCGGCGAAGACCTGCCCCCAGAGGTCGCCGAAGGCGCGCCTGATGCCTCCGCAGCTGCTGCGCCGAGTGCTGAAGATCCCGCAGCGGTGGCGGCGGAGACAACAGCGGAAGCAACGGCGGAGCCAACGGCGGAGGCTCCCGCAACGTCAGGGCCGTCGCAGGTGGCGTAGTGGGTGTAGAGGGTTGGGGAAATTTGTATATGTTGCTGAATTTTGGTTGCTGCGCAGGTTCAAGATTTTGGGCCTGCGCACACAACCGCTACTACTAAATTTTTGGCGGCTTCGACCGCGGAGGGTGGTAATGAATGTGGTGGATCTGCATCTGAATTTTTTGATTGTGCTGACTCTGGGAGCTCGGTTGAGTGGACTGAGGAGTCGTCGGAGGAGGACTTGGACTACTTTGCGGCCTTGGATGTGGCTGCGGTGGAGGCTTCGCCGCACGTCGCGGACGCAGGAGATGTGCCAGGTCCTAGCACCGGGCGACGACGACGAAGGGCGGTTGCAAAACGTAGAGTTAGTGGGCGGAAGGGGCTCGGCTTCGTGTGAGTGGGGCTGGCCGGCAGGAACTGTTGTCTTTGCTGGCCGTCGTAAATACAGGTGAAGGGGAACTGCGAAGTCTTTTTGCGGGTGAAGAGCTTAGGATAATGTTATTTAATTATAGGGAGATGGGAATTATTCCTAAGGTTGAGCCGATGTAGAGTGCGGTGCCCTCGCTTGTATATGTAGAGGCTTGTATGATGAAGTTGTGTGCCCTCGCTTGTATATGTGTGCGAAGGCGTTGTGTACTTTGTCTGGTTTGTTTTGTTGTGCTGTGCTGGTGTGATTATAGTTGGTCTTGGCGCGGACGGTTTGATGTTGTCATTTCTGCCTTTGTTGTGCTAGTCCGGTTGCACCCTTAGGTGTCTTCTGCATGGACAGTCTGTGCGGTAGGCTTCGGTTTTTTCGCACTTGTTGTGCTAGTCCGGCTGCACCCTTAGGCGACTTCTGCGCGGATAGTCTTCGCGGTAGACTTTGGTTTTTTCGCACTTGTTGTGCTAGTCCGGCTGCACCCTTAGGCGACTTCTGCGCGGATAGTCTTCGCGATAGACTTCGATTTTTTCGCACTTGTTGTGCTAGTCCGGCTGCACCCTTAGGCGACTTCTGCGCGGATAGTCTTCGTGATAGACTTCGATTTTTTCGCACTTGTTGTGCTAGTCCGGCTGCACCCTTAGGCGACTTCTGCGCGGATAGTCTTCGCGATAGACTTCGATTTTTTCGCACTTGTTGTGCTAATCCGGCTGCACCCTTAGGCGACTTCTGCGCGGATTTGTCGCACGCGAGGATGGCTAGCGCTTAGCCTCGCGGTGACCTCGTGTTGGTCGAATGTCGAAGACCGTCGTCGCGGTCTTTTTTCGACGCATGTCTTTGCGGGGGATTTTTCACACATATATTACATGGCTCCGCCTCGTTAAAAACCTCACCCCCCGGGAGGAAAAGAGTGCGGGCCGGTACAAGATTGTTTTTGCGAATTACAAGGGCGAAGACAGCCCTGAGGAATCAAACAAAAAATTTGCGGAGGTTGTCGATGTTCCAGGAGTGCTCTAGGTCCTCGCCGTTTGGCGTTGTGAGCCTGTAAGCGCTGGGGGAAGCTTTTGTCTTGACTATAAAGGGGCCCTCCCACCTGGGCTCCAGCTTGCCCTTGGACTCCGTCCGAGCTGTTCGAACGAGTACGAGGTCCCCCTCGCTGAACTCCCTCGGGGTGACTGAGTGGTCGCGCCATGCTTTGGTCTGGGCTTGGTATTTGTTCAGGGCCTGTAGGGCGAAGACTCGGTCTCCGTCGATGAGATCCTTTGAAGTTGGCTCGTCCACGTCGGGGACGGCTGACGGAACTGTTCGCGGGGACCCGTGCTTTATTTCTTGCGGGGTCATGGCCTCCGATCCGTATAGAAGGCGGAAGGGAGTAAACCCGGTCGCCCTGCACTCAGTCGTGTTTAGTGCCCAGACTGCCTCAGGTAACAAATCGGTCCATTTGCCCTTTTTTTCATCAAGGAGCATTTTCTTGATAGCTGTGAAGATTTTCCCGTTGGCGCGCTCCACGACCCCGTTGGACTGCGGATGATAGACTGAGGCGAAGGCAAGCTTGGTGCCAATGGAGAAACAAAAATCCTTGAAGTCTTGGTTGTCAAACTGCTTGCCGTTGTCAACTGTTAGTTCGGACGGTACTCCGAAGCGGCAAACGATGTTCTGCCAGAAGAATTTTTGGGCAGTCTTTGATGTTATTGTAGAAACAGCCCGCGCCTCGATCCATTTGGTGAAGTACTCGACCGCGACGAAGGCGAACTTAAGGTTCCCCTGAGCGGTGGGCAGGGGCCCGACAATGTCGAGGCCCCAGCGCTGGAGAGGCCATGTATGGGCGATCAGCTTTGTATACTGCAAGGGGCCGCCTGACCGAGGAGAAAACTTCTGGCAGGCTTCGCAGGACCGTGTGACCCGATTTGCGGCGCAGATCATTGCGAACCAGTAAAAGCCCTGGCGGATCACCTTAGCAGCTAGGGCCCTCGGCCCTGCGTGTGAGCCGCACGTGCCACTGTGGACTTCACGTAGGATCTGCATGCCTTCGGCTTCGGTGACGCACTTAAGCATTGGCTGACTGACCCCTTTTTTGTAGAGTTGGCCCTCAATCAGTGCGAAGTCTCGGCTTCGATGTCTGAGACGCTTGGCCTCACTGATGTCGGCTGGATGATAATACCCCTGCAGGAACAGGGTTATGGGTGCCCGCCAGTCTTCGGTCATGATAAGGTTGACTATGCGGTGGCCCTCGCTGTCATTGGTTATTTGGAGCCCTTCAGGGCTCCGGACTGCTGGCATGCCGATGACATGAAAGAACACGTCGGAGGGCAGAGTTTCGCCCCTGGCGGCAGCCTTGGCCAATGCGTCGGCCTCTTCATTCTTGGCCCGATCCACATGCTGCAAGGTGAACCCCTTGAATTGCCTCTCGAGACTTCGGATGGCCGCGAGGTACTGCATGAGCGCGGGGTCCTTGGCTGCATAGTCTTTCTCGACTTGGCCGGCAACTACCTTGGAGTCTGTTTTGATGATGCAGGTGGTGACTCCGAGGGCCCTTAGCTTGCGGAGGCCGAGGATGACCGCTTCGTATTCTGCTATATTATTTGTGCATCTGTCGAATTCCAGATTGAAGCTGAGTCGTGCTGCATATCTGTGCTTGACCCCGACTGGTGAGGTGATGATTGCAGCGACGCCTGCCCCCGCATGGCACCATGCGCCGTCGCAATGGATCATCCAAATCTTCTCTGCGGACGGATCTGGCTGTGTTGTTGGCCCAGTCCAGTCGACGACGAAGTCTGCCAGGACTTGAGACTTGATAGCTGTCCTGGGCTCGAAGCAGATGTGGTAGCCGGAGAGTTCGGCCGCCCACTTGGCAATCCTCACCGATGCCTCCGGGTTTCTGAATAATTCGCCGAGTCCCCTGTTTGAGGTGACTCGGACCTTGAACGCTTCGAAGTAATGGCGCAGTTTGCGCGACGACATGACGACTGCGTAGGCAATCTTCTCCAGCTCTGTCATGTTGCACTTGGACGATGTCAGCACTTCGGAGACATAGTACACGGGGCACTGCCGGACCACGCCCTCGACAGTCTGCTCCTGCACTAGTGCCGCGCTGACCGCATGTGGCGAAGCCGCGACGTAGAGCAGCAGGGGGAGCGAGGGGTCGGGGCTGGTAAGAATGGCCAACTCTGTCAGGTACTGTTTTAATGAGGCGAAGGCCGCCGCCTGCTCTGGTCCCCAGGCGAAGTCTTTTGCACCACGGAGTGTCTTGAGGAAGGGGAGACTTCGCTCGGCGGACCTGGAGATGAATCTGTTGAGAGCGGCCAATCTGCCTGTCAGGCGCTGGACGTCCCTGACAGACTGCGGAGGCGTCATGTCCAAGATGGCCTGAATCTTGGTTGGGTTGGCCTCTATGCCGCGGTGTGATACCAGGTAGCCCAATATTTTGCCTTGGCGAACGCCGAAGACACACTTTTCCGGGTTTAGGCGGAGTTGTGCGTCTCGCATGTTCGCGAATGTTTCGGCGAGGTCGGCGAGGTGGTCCTCCTTGCTCTTGCTGGCGACGACAATGTCGTCTACATATGTGAATATGTTTCTGCCAACCTGCCCTTCAAGCACTGTTTTGGTAAGCCTGGAGAAGGTGGACCCGACGTTCTTGAGTCCCTCCGGCATTCTGATGAAGCAATATGTGCCGAAGGGTGTTATAAAGCTGGTGCTAGCCTTGTCTTTTTCCTTCATGTATATCTGGTGGTAACCGGAGAAGCAATCGAGGAGGGACATGACCTCGCATCCGGCCGCGCTATCGACTATTTTGTCGATCCGCGGCAACGGGAAATTGTCCTTTGGGCAGGCTTTATTGAGACTGGTGAAGTCGATGCACATTCGCCACTTCCCGCTCTTTTTCTGCACCATCACGACATTGGAGAGCCATGTGGGGTAAGCCACCGGCTCGATGAATTTGGCCTCCAGGAGGCGGTGCACCTCTGCCTTGGCGGCCTCCGTCTTTTCGTCGGACATCTTGCGAAGCCGCTGCTTTTTCGGCCGTACCGAAGGGTCGATTCCCAGACTGTGCTCAATTATTGAATGGCTGACCCCGACCAGATCGAGGGCCGACCAGGCGAAGACATCTTTGTTCTTGGACAAGCAGCAGAGGAGCTTTTCTTCTTCATGCGAAGTAAGGTCTTCGCTGATAATGACTGTCTGCCTGGGCGTGGCCTGGTCGAGGGGGACAATCTTGGTCCCGTCGTTGCTCTGCAGCTGTGCCTTGTCGTGTTGCTTATTGGTTGGGCTGGCAGGCGCGGGGACCTCACGTTGGGCCGTGAGGCAGTGCACGTTTCTTTGACCGGGCACGAAGTCCCGCTCTATGTTACGCGCAGTCTGTTGATTGCCGAAGACTGTGATGACGCCTAACGGACCTGGTATCTTCATACATAGGTACAGCCCGTGAATGGCTGCTTCGAACTTATTGATGGAGCCCCGGCCCATGATGGCATTGTAAGGATATGCCATGTCCACAATGTCAAAGGTTATTTGCTCGCTTCGGGCATTGGGTGCTACACCGAATGAGAGAGGCAGCTCTATTTTGCCGACGGGGAAGGTGCCCTTGCTGCCGAAGCCATACAACGGGTTGTCCGAAGGCTTAAGCAGGCTGTGGCTTATGCCCATGCGATCGAACGCGTGGAGGAAGATGATGTCCGCCTGACTGCCGTTGTCAATGAGGACTTTGTGCAGGTCCCAGCCTGCCACGCTGCAATTGATAACCATGGCGTCGCAGTGGGGGGCGCTGCGCAAGTCGACGTCCCGTGTGTCGAAGGTTAGCGGTATATGGGACCACTTTGTCTGCACGACTGGGCCCGTGACGGCGACATGGTTGATGCTGCGGTAGTGGTCCCGCTTCTGCCGCTTGGTGTCGAAGTCAGTGCTGGACCCCCCAGTTATCATGTGGATGACTCCACGATATGGTTGATCGGCGAAGTCTTCCTGCTTTGGGGCATGGGGGATGTTTTGATGTTGCTGGTGTGGTGGTGGGGGTGGAGGAGGTACGATTTGTACTTCCTGATGGTGTTGGTAAGCGTGGTGCGGTGGATGCGGGGCGGGAGCGTGGATATATGGTGGAGGGGGTTGCTGGTAATTGTGCGCGACAATTCTGGGGTTGTCGGCTGGCTGCGCCCGTGCCATTCTGTCTCTGGTAGCCTTCGTTTCGGGGCAGTCTTTGGTTTGGTGGGCGCAGTCTTCGCCATGGAAGAGGCAGTAGAATCGGCGCGGCGGCTGCGCACGCCCTCGGCCCCTGCCACGAGTGTCGTTTCCGCGGCCCTGGGGGGATATTCCTGGCGACGAGGGGGGTCAACAGCGAGATGCTGGTTGGCGATGTTGTGCACTTGCTGCTGATTGCGGCTGTCTCGACCGGAGTCTGGCTGCGGAGTCCTTGTCCACGTGCGGCTGGACTGTGGAGCATCTTTTGGCTTCTTTGGGACTCAATCTTGCGCTGGTGGAGCTCTTCGGATCTGGCGTACTTTTCAAACAGCTGATATAACTCTTGGAGGTTCTTTGGCGGATCTCTGATGCAGTGGATGTAAAGGACGCCGGCGCGAAGGCCACTGATAGCATAGTGGATGGCAATCTGGTCATCGACTGAGGGCAGCTGTGATTTGAGTGTTAAAAATTTGCGGTAATACTCCCTCAGAGTCTCCTTTTCCAGCTGCTTGCAGAGCGAGAGTTCGGCTAGGGTGTCGGTGTTTGGGCGGTACCCTTGGAAGTTGAGCAGGAACTTGTCCCGGAGACTTCTCCAGGAATCAATGGACAGCGGAGGCAACCTGGTGAACCAGGTGAGTGCTGGGCCCTCGAGGGCGATGATGAAAGACTTCGCCATTGTGGCGTCGTCCCCTCCGGAAGATGCAACGGTGACCTGATAACTCATTATGTATTGAGCCGGGTCGGTGCTGCCGTTGTACTTGGGATAGGTCCTTGCCCGGAAGTTAGCTGGCCATGGCGTCACTTGCAGGTGTGGCGCCAGGGGACTTCGCTCATCGAGATAGTTGACCCCTTGGAATGGCGTGGCGTGCGGGAAGGTGTGGTCGCGTTGGGGGAAACGCGGGTCCTTCGGTTGCGCGTGGTGTTGCGGGGGTGGCCCATGCTGCAGGCCGAGGTGGCCTTCGCGCGTGTCTTCGAGTTGTGCGCGCTGCTGGAGGGGTGACTCGTGCTGCAGGCCGAGGTGGCCTTCGCGCTGCATCAGCGCAATCTCCCGCTCGAGTTCCTGGGCCTTCTGCTCTTCTTTGCGTATCATTTGCCGCACTTTGGCTAGTGCGGACACACGCTGGCGCTTGGCCTCCAGTATCTCCTTCTGCCTCTGGAGATTGCGGTTCTTGAGGCGCAGGGCGCGCAGCTGTAGCTGTTCTTCTGCTGAGACGCCGAGGACTTCACCGTCCTCTGTGAGGTCCACGCCCTCCAGTGGTGCGAAGCCTGAGGGTGGCTGCGGTTGTCCCTCAGGGTCGCAGGTGCGGAGGGTGTCGTCTTCGCAGGCGCGAGGAACATCGTCTTCAGTGGCCTCTTGGTGGGTGGATTGGGTGAGGCGAGGGCCTTGCCTTTTCTTGTGGCGAGCAGTGCTGCCTTCGCAGCCTCGTCAGCCTTCGGGTTAGCTCTCTTGGGTGCCATCGCGGGTGGTTTTCTCGTAGCACGAACGGTGGGCGCCAAATGTTGGAACTTGCTCTCAGTTGCAAGGGGATCCAACAAGGGTGAACAGTGACGTCAACAGGGCACTCGCGCTAGATGGCAAAAGCTCTGTTAATCTGGCCTCTCACGGGCACTGTGCAGGGGTAATTATAGGTACCTGAGTGCGCAGCGCCTTGAGCTAAGGACGCATGTGCCCTCAGCTACCTAGGTTATCCCCAGAATATTCCCATAAAGCGGGGTTACAGACCGTAATTACAGGAATGCTTTTACAAATTAGGCCCGTAACGCACGACGGCCACGCGGGGCCCGTTACAATGGGCCGGATCGCACGTGGGCCTCTGAGCTGGACGAGGCCGCACTGTGGGATGCCCTTCGTCGCCAGTCTTCGTCTGGTGCGGAAGAAGCGAAGGGTGTCCCTGCCTGTTTTGTTTCTGTTAGCTCAGCTGCTGCAGCGAAGGCTTCGAGCGAAGGGTGGCGCCTTTGCCTTCGCCCCAACACTTGGACCAGCTAGAAGAGGCTCGGGACGTGGCCTCACTACACTCAGCGCGGTATCAGTAGTCTCTGCGACGCTACCACGCCCGAAGAGTTCGATCCCGAGACTTCCAAGTGGGGGACTTGGTACTTCGGCTGCGACAAGACGCCCGAGGGTGCCACAAGCTTACTCCTCCCTGGGAGGGGCCGTTCATCATCGCCAAGATTTTGAAGCTCGGGACATACAAGCTGGCCAACGATCAAGGCGAGGTCTACGGCAACGCTTGGAACATCCAACAGCTACGTCGCTTCTACCCTTAAAATGTTTCGAGTCGTTTGTGTTCCTCGTTTTCTTTACATACATAAATAAAGTCTAACCGTCAAGGAAGGATCAGCCTTGCCTCGGCAAAGCCCGACCCTCCCTCGGGGGCTAGAAGGGGGGAACCCCCTCTGCGTCAAAATTTTCTTCGGAAAAGTTTTCTACCAAAAGAAGTTTTCTACCAAAACAACTCTCGTGCTTTCTGACTATATCGATAATGGAACCCTGAAAACGAGCGGGAGAGACCTTGAATGGCAAGGCCGACCGAGCCGAGGGACTCCTACGCCTCTGGGATACGGATACCTCACTCATCACCTTCCGCGAAAAGTAAATCACGCTCGGATAAGCGGTTCTGCTATCGAACAAGTCCTAATGCTTGGGTAGAAAATGACTTTTGCTTTCGACTATATCGATAGCAGGATCCTACAAACGAGTGAGAGAGCACGTAAACGGCAAGGCCGACCAAGCCGAGGGAGTCCTACGCCTACGAGATACGGATACCTCACTAATCGCCTTCCGCGAAAAGTAACTCACGCTCGGATAAGCGATCCTGCAACCGAACAAGTCCTAACGCTCGGGTAGAAAATGACTTTCGTGCATTTTCGACTATATCGATACCAGGATCCTAAAAAAGAGCAAGAGAGCACGTAAGCGGCAAGGCCGACCGAGCCGAGGGACTCCTACGCCTCCGGGATATGGATACCTCACTCATCACCTTCCGTGAAAAGTAACTCTCGCTCGGATAAAGCGATTCTGCTACCGACAAACAAGTCCTAATACTCGAAACAAGAGGAAAGAAAACGCAGCTTTATAATCCAAACGCTAAATATGTTTAGGCCTCAGCGGCCGCAAAAAACATACGCATACTTCAGACGAACTGTTCCTGCAGGCTCAGACATCGGCAGGGGAGGAGCAGCACCCTCGGCGTCGTTTCCACCCTCGGCGGAATCTGGCCCAGCCTTAGACGGCGACACGAGCAGACGCCTTGGCTAGCCGCTCCGTAGCCTCAGCCAGCTATCCCCCAAGGATCTCAGCCCGGCTCACGGCTTCGGCAGCTTGGCTCCGGGATGGGTCCCCCTCGCGAATGATCTGGCCAAACTCCAGCTGCTGCTGCATCTCCTCGGCCTGGGAAGCCACCCGCTCCCGCGCCAAGAAAGCCTTTGTCCGAGCCGACACCGCCTCTGTCCACGCCACCGCTGCCTTCAGCTTCAGCTCATCGCAGAGCGGCCGAAGGTTCTAAAACCGGGCAAGAGAGACTTTGAACGGCAAGGCCGACCGAGCCGAGGGAATCCTACGCCTCCGGGATACGGATACCTCACTCGTCACCTTCCGCGAAAAGTAACTCGCACTCAGTTAAGTGGTCCGGCTATCGACGGGCAAGTCTTAATGCTCGAAACGAGGAAGAAGCACGGCTTTATACTCAAATACCCAAATGTTCAGGCCTCAGCAGCCACAAAGAACAAATACACGTGCTTGGGGTAACAATGGTACCCAGACTTAGACGTCGGCAGCGCCCTCGGCGGTTGTCCCGACCTACGGCAGATGTCTTAGTACTCAAAGCTATTACATCTCGCTATCAAGAGGGTACCATTACAAACAGGACTCCGGGTCCATTCCCGCAGGAATGAACGACCTCCACACCAGAAGGCCTGCGGGACAACGAGCCCCGAGCAGCTCGCCGGCGACCACTGCACCAGCAGCGCGATAATGACCTCTGCCTCGGGTGGCTAAACAGCAGCAGCGATGACCTCAGGGCAAACACTACTGCTGAAAGGCCCCGGTTCACGTCCCATCATGGGGGACGAGAACCAGCCATTAAAGCCAAAGAGCAGGAAGTCCAGAGCGTAGCTAGCACCGACGGTCTCGTCGGCAGGGGCAACCGCTGCGGTGGGAAGCCTCACCAGCGGCAGCCCCCACTCCAGCACCGGTGACAGCAGCCACCTGCGCACGGCACGACCGTCGCCCGGGTGGAGGACGGACAGCTGCACCCTGGCCAGGCAGCAGCAATTTTCCTTCCCCCGCATGGCTGGAGGACGCCTCCTCCGCAGGGCTGGAGGATGCCCTTCTCCCCGAATGCTGAAGGAAGAAGTGGGTCACCGGCAGGACCAAACCCGGCGCGCCCTCCTCCTCAGCCCGGATGATGAACATCCTTGAAGCTGAGGGTGGGGCAGAGGCCGCAGCCCAGCTTGCTTCTCCCCACCACAAGGCTGGTGATCATCCCTACGGATGACCATTGGTGAGGGAATGCAGCCGGGCTGCATGATGAAAATCCTTGAAGCCGAGCGATGACTGGAGAGCGTCGACCCCCACGAGGTCACGCTCCTCCAGCAGCAGCAAGAAGAAGGCAACGCGGGTGCGCCCCATCTGGGGGCTCGGAAAGTGGAAGGGCGCGATGGATGCGAGAAGTGTGAAGGCATGGCTACCGCCCAGGAGGTCGATCCCTTTTTAAAGGGAGATCTCCTCACTCGCACCCCCAAGCGTCACGGGCAAAGTCTCCACCGACATGCTCCAGGGTTCCCACCCTACGACATGGGGGCTGGGTCCCACACGTCACGAGAGCTGACCCGAAACGTGAAGGAGGCAAACCGCCGCACGCGAAGCATGTAACCGCCCTGTGGTTATAAGCGTTCCCTCATCCTCGCCGAAACCAGCGGACGAAAGGGCAAGCCGCCACGCAGGGAGCATGCAACCGCACCGCGGTTATGCACCCTTTCGAGTTCGTCACATCCGGTGGACCAACACGGAGGCCTGGTCCCACATATCATGTAACCGGTGAGACGGTCACTACGTGCAAGGAAACCGCACCGCCACCTGCGCCAATGCTGCGTCTTCTCGACTGCGGAACCAGTGCCGCGACTCGAGGCAGCCCCGCGCGTGACCCAACAGTGCCAATTAAGTGCAACGATCACGGGTCAGTCAGCCGCGGGGGTAGGCGCGGCAGTTGATATGGCCAAAAGCGGACCGGCAATAACTGCTGCAACAGACGAGCAGAAGCAGCGGTCAAATCACCCCTAGGCTCACATCCTTTCCTAAAGCGGCAGGGGAGCCCTCTCCCACGGCGTAAAGACGACGCGCACGTGCTCCATTCCTCGAACGACCCGCGCACACGCAACAGACGCCCCGCGAATCGCCCATCCCGTCGCATTAACTCCTTGGCAGAGCAAGCGACACCTTTGGCAGGCGAAGCGGACGACATTTCACCTCCGTCATGATGACCGCATCAAAAAAAGTGCGCCACATTATTTAAATTCATATCCTTTTCCGATTCCTCTCTCTCTCTTGCCACAGGGACCGGGAAAGGGGATATTTCGAAAAGGATCCTTCTTGGCGAAGGAAACAGGCCCCCGAGCCCTCCTACTGGTCAGGGGTTCGAAGGTTGCGCCCTGCGGTGTCCAGCAACCGCCCCAGAGCACTCAGGCCCCTGAGTCCTCCTACTGATCAAGGGTTTGAAGGCTGGCCCCTCGGAAGGGCTCGATAGCCGCCCCAGAGCACTCGGGCCCCCGAGCCCTCCTACTGATCAGGGGTTCGAAGGTTGAGCACTCGGGCTCCCGAGCCCTCCTACTGATCAGGGGTTCGAAGGTTGCACCATGTGGGGTCCAGCAACTGCACCAGAGCACTCGGGCTCCGCGCCCATTACTAATCAGGGGTTCGAAGGCTGGCCCCTCAGAAGGGCTCGACAGCCGCCCCAGAGCACTCAGGCTCCGCGCCCATTACTGATCAGGGGTTCGAAGGCTGGCCCCTCGGAAGGGTTTGACAACCGCCCCAGAGCACGCAGAGTGAGGATGACCCTGGGTACGTCCGTTACATGGCCAAGGCTCGGGCTACGCTCCCGAGGTACCCTAGGACATTTCCGAGACCAGCGGGAACGATTTGTAATGGAATCCCACCGGAGGGAGGCACCGAGCCCTCGGACCCTATCAAAATGGGTCCGGGTCTAGCAAATCCCCTGCAGGTACTTTTGGAGCGTGCCTCTGGGCCACTAGCCGACCCTTAACGAACGAGGCACGAGCGTCCACTCGGATCACCCGTTAGCAACTCACTGGAAACACCATGATCGGTGCCCTCCGAGGGTAACGTGGTGCTTTCCCCCCCCCCCTTCCTCCTTGCGAAAAGGCGACGAAAGGGGCATATAATAAAAGTCAAGACATTCCTTGATCGTCCTCTTGCTCCGTGTAGAGGCTCGGAGGCTGCCCTCGCACCCGGCTACGGCCAAAACTGTTGACAGCGTCAACAAACCAGCTCAAGAACTCGGAGCCTGACCATGCACCCGGGTTGCGACCAGGTCGCATGAGGGAACAACCAGGCCGACCGAGGCATCACAGCAAGAATTAAGACCTCAGAGGAGTCAAACCACTCCTCCGAGGCCTCGGGGGCTACACCCGGTGGGTGCGCTCGCGCGCACCCACCGGAACAAAACCTAACAGAGAAAGGCTGGTCCCCTCACAAAAATCCGGCGGAACCTCCAAGCGAGTGCCTACACTCCCTTCGAGGCTCGGGGGCTACTATCGGGTACCGTAATTAGGGGTACCCCCAACACTCCTAAACACGGCTGGTGAACACCTTCAGAACGAACCACAAAGACTGATAGTTCGGGTCAAAGTCAAAGCTTCGTCTACCAAAGGACGCGATCTCGCCTCCTCTGAGCCCGGCCTCGGGCGGGAACAGTGGTCCTGGACGAATTCACGTCTCGCCCGAGGGTCTCCTCAGGCAATGAGCACACCCTCGGCTCAGCCAAAGGCAAGCCTTGTTGTGCAAGCGACCTTGGCCAAATCGTCGTACCAGCCGACCGTATTGCATGCGCATTCAATGCTGGGATCGCCTGACACCTTATCCTGACACGCGCGCCTCAGTCAGCAGGGTCGAAGTGACTGCAGTCACTTCGCCCTTTCACTGACCGATCTGACAGGAAAACAGCGCCGCTCACCCCGCTCCGGCTGCTGTGCCAACCACCCGGGTGAAACTGACAACAGCCAAGTTCAACCCCGGGCGCAACAGGAAGCTCCGCCTCGCCAGACCTCAGGCCTCGACCTCGGCCTCAGCCTCGGGGGGAGACCTCCAAAAAATCGTTGAAACAATCATATCACCTCTTGCGAAGGAACTCGACGAGGGGGACTTAGACAAAATTGTTCCTCAGAATGTCGACGCAAACATCAAAAAGGAAGCAAAGGTTGACACCAATGTTGAAGGGCCAACTACTTCAAAGAAAATTCATCAGCGAATCGCCACTGACAATGTCAAGAAACCGTCAGAATCAGTGACACGCTACCTGCAAAAATTGAAGAGAGTTATGACAGATCAATCAAAAGCGGAATCAGCATCTCGTGGAGTTCGCACACGGTCCCAAATAGACAATTTCGAAGTATGGGAAGAAGATGGAATGATTCATACTCAAGAATCATTACGTCTTAAAATCAATATCCTGATATACAAGAAGGAGGATGTTCCTCCTAAATTTGTGAATGGGAGGTCGTTCTTGACGACGGTGCAACTTTCTAAGTTGTCGACACCGGAGATTAGAATGCATGAGTGGTACATGGTGGCTAGCAACAAATACAAACTCAAGGACTTCACATTTGTTGTGCCAGAAGATGCATTTTGGAGCAAAGATAATATAGATCCTGTGCGGCATTTATTCTTTGACTATCTATGGTCGTTGTACCACCGACAAAGGATGGAAACCAACTACTTAACCCTCTTTTGCTTGTAAGTACCTCTAAACTTTCATATTTGTTAGTTTTGTACACGCACACATAAACGAGAGTCTAACGATTAACACTTTTTACATGTAGGATGCAATACATGGATGATAAGAAGAAACAACTTAAGACAAGGTTTCTTGACCCGTTGATGATATCCCAAGCTCGCTACAAAGAAGTTGCTCGGAGACATGGAGAAGAATACAAAGACTTGGATGATGATGAATTTGAGAAAGCCGTCAAACGGAATCAGAGAAAGAAAATGAAGGTAATGGCGGCATACATTGGACGAGCCATGTATAATCATGTACAACATGGCAAGGACTTAATAATAGCTCCGCACCACTTTAAGTAAGTTCTCGACATGGTTTTGAACTACAAATTATGGCAATCGTGATCTTAACATGTGTTTTCGTCTATGTCTATATAGTGACCACTACATTTGTATCATGATCTTTCCAAAGCATGGTATAGTCGTGGTCTTCGACTCACTGAGAATGGAAAAGGTTGCGTATAATGACTTCTTGAAGATTTTAGAGAAGTATGATTATTATTGCACACTTGTACTTATTACAACTTAACAAATGTATTCTTAATCTCACAATGCTATTCTTATATGCAGTGCATACCGTTTTTATTGGAAAGATCTTGGCGGCGAACATCCAGAGGACAAGCCTAATTTGTCAATATCATTATTTCCATATGGTGACAAACAACCTCCGGGAACTGTCCTGTGCGGTTATTATGTATGCGAATGGTGTCGTGTCACATTCCATTACATGGTCAATCGTGAGGATGTAAGTTCGCTATCATTGTCTATGTTGCAATTTTTATGTTATATTGTTGCTCATCACATTACTCTTAGCACTGCTTGCTTTTTGCTTTCATTGCAGGTTCCTAAATCCAAGATCAATGCTGAATGGTTAGAAAGAGATATGGTTTCCGTCGGCGTGGCTAAGGTTGTAAAAGACTTGCTTTACTTTATGCGCCGTGAAGTTCTTCATCAACAAGGGCTATTCTACAATACAAATGGAAATTTGCAACACTTCCCAGAACTAAGTTTGTACACGATATCACACAGTGTTTAGATCTTTAGTTTGGAACTTGAGATGTTCAGTTGTTTATGGAACTTGAGATTTGAGTTGTATATGGAACTTGATATGTGTATGAATCTGTGTATGGAACTTGATATGTGTATGAATCTATGTATGGAACTTGTTATGCAACATATCTGTGTATGAATCTGTGTATGAATCTGTTATTAATTCTGTATATGAATCTGGAATCTGCATATTAATCTAGAATCTATATATTGAAATACAGTCGGACCTATATTTAAAACCGCCTGTGATGTGTCTAACACAAGAGGCTAGGGTTAGAAACCGCCTGTGATGTGTGGCTAACACAAGCGGCTAGGATTAGAAACCGCTTGTGATGTGTGTCTATCACAGGCGGTTCCTTTAGATAGAACCGCCTGTGATGTGTGTCTATCACAAGCGGTTTTTGATTGACCGCCTGTGATGTTGTTTTATATCACAGGCGGTGCACCACAAGCGGTTCCTGGAACCGCCTGTGTAGAGGCTAACTGGACCGCCTGTATAGAGGTTTACTGTAGTAGTGATTAGGTCGTAACATAAACCCAAATAGTGATTGCAGCCTTAAGAGATAATAGGTGAGTGCTCGTGCGTTGCAACAGAAACATGTAATACCGTTGAAGGAAGGGAGCAGAGGGGAGGGTGTATCGGCTGGACAGGGAAGAAGAGCACGGATCTGGGGACGACGATAACGGCGGCGATGTGCAAGGGAGAGTGCGACATGAGGGTCGAGGGCAACGGACATGAGCTACGATGTTAGGTCAGTCAGCCAACAACCCACGCATGTGAGAGGCAGAACAACATTATATGAATAGTGATTAATATGATAAAGTACATTGATATGCAAACTCCCTTTTTTGAGAAATGAAGTCATAGCAAATTGTGCCCAATTGGACCAGTTTGATGAGGAGCTTTACTAAGTCTGATGAAATATTCCCTACATGCATATATTGTTGATGTACTACTTATATTCTTCATAGTTTTATGACCTATCATAAATTACGCTTCCCTATTTTATTAGAGAAAGACAACCTATTATTTTCCTGTATCGGTTTACCATAATGCGTTCCTTTTTATGATAATTAAGATTCCTTGAGAATGAAAATAAATACTATATTTGGTCTTCCTTAACTATTTTTGAATTTCCAATGTTTTTTTCTATTATAAAAACATTTTATGTAGTCAATATCAACAACATTATTTTTTTGTTTTTTGGTTTTCAGACCATTTGTTTCATTTTGATTGTTGTGGGTATGATGGTTTTACTCATAATAATAGTTTCAATGTTTGATTGTCTTGGTGAATGTTTTAGTTTTGATCTTTGATTTTGAATATATTTTATGGACTATCTATATCTATATACATCTGTTGAAAGATTTCATCCGCAAAATATGTCGGTTCTCTAGTAATAGTAACACATATTTTATTACAAGTACATTACCAGTAGTTTCATTTGCCAGGTTACAGGTGATGGTGAGGATAAATTTCTCAACTACATTAGAGCAGCCTTTTCCCTGCATCAAAGACCTTTCGAGAGTTAGTATCCTATTCAAACTGCACTGACTTTCAAATTGCTCTCTGCACCTTCACCCAGAGTACGCTAGAATATTACCGGTTACTAAAACTACATTTCCCATGTATGAGACAAAGCAGTGGGAATGGGATGATTGTGTTGTCCTCTTCAATAATGAAATGGCAGAACATGGAACCACTTGATCGCAACATGTTGCCAGAGATATTGAAAGGGTAAAGAAACATAAGTCATAGCAGAAATGCCAGGTAATGTTTTACAGGATACAATAGCAATCAGATCATCGTGAGGATCTTCCAACGGCTTCAACATGATGCTTGAGGTCATATTCCCAGCTTGGTCAAAGTAATCCTCAAACATATTATACGAGGAGAGTTTCCCAAACATTAACTCATATGCTGGCACCGTCATCTTGCATGTCCAAAACTGGCACAATGAAGAGCCAAGGCTAACATAAATGCAACCCTAAGTGCAATGTCTCATCCTTCCACTAGACTAAAATTAACTTTATAACCTTATTAAAATTATGTAGGGAAAGGCATCTGCCAGATATGTGCATATATGTTCCAAGGATAAGCAAGCAATCAGAATTGATAGGTCGGGAGCCTCACCATGTCACTACAAATCTAATGTCAATATATTTGATGGATACTGTTGGTGTAGTGCGAGGGAAGGCATGAGAAGGCAAGAAGTACACAATGTTGTTGATCGCTCACACAAAAAAATAGAAGTGTGGTAGATCGGTAGGGAAAAGTGTATGCTCGCAGTGTTAAACATGTACATAGTGTAGGAAAAAAGTAACAATACTCAGTGGTAGGTACCCATCAGTCAAATGTTCGTAAAGAGAACGAATCAGCATGCATGCTATTACTGAGTACTCTATGTACAATGGACAATAGTGGAGAAACCAGAAACAATCATAGTAGCACTAAGAGCTTGACTGTAATTCTATAACATGGAATAAATATCATTTTGGGTATGTTGCATGTCATTAAGGACAAAAATGATCATATGAATAGAAGAAACATGAACAAGATCTTAGTTGTGTTTGTATGACTGAAAAGAAAATATTGGTTGAATATGACTCCCTCATTTGTCATATGCAGCCACCCCAAACGATGTTTCTTACTTAAACTTGTTCTCCAGGGCAATGATTTTCATTAATATTGTTTCTATATATCACATAGACTGTATTTAAAGGAGATTACATATGATTCCTAATGTAATGGATAGAGAACGAACTTACATGTCCCAACAAAACCTTCCATTCAAGCAGATAGCTAGGCAAGGCAAGTCTTATTACAACAGCACAATAATGAATAATAGAGATCCTAGCTCTAACCAAAACAATTCTCATCAGATATGTTGTTACAGCATCGGTTTAGAATTAGTAAAAGCATCTCCAACAACTCCTAAAGTTATAGCTCCCAAAACAAGGGTATCAGGATCTCTTTAAAAAATAGTAAATAAAAAACAATATAGCTCTTTATAATTTTCATAAAACACTTTGAAATCAATTGTTCAACCACGCAAACGTTTCTATAATATGGTGAAGCGCCCCAATCCTCTGGGACTCAAATGTGATACAATTACTAGTCCCAGGAGGCTAGTAAACACATTTATACATCAGATGATTACAGATCTACTTAAACGAGACAAACCTATAAAGGTGGCGATCAACTTTAAGAGTTGGTCCATAACTCAGGACATATCATCAGAGTGGGGCTGAAGCAGCCCGATATATGCAGTGAAGCAAGTCAGCGGTCCAACAGCCACAGGCAAGGTTGGGAACAGGCATAACTCTTACCCGATCTCCTTTTTCTGAAAAAAAATAAATAAGCAAGGGCGAGTACAAACGTACTCAGCAGCCCACCTTCACCCGCGGAATGGGGAATTCAGATATAATGCATGGAATATGTGGAGCTCAGGATATTTGCAGAAATAGCAATATTTTATGCGGGGTTGTTTTGAAAAACATTTTGTATTTTGCAAGGCGCATCCTCTCCAAAAGGAGCAGGAAGTTTTTCAGTATAGAACGAAATCCCCTGGACTAAACCATCCAGGTATCTCAGCAGTTTCCGACTGGTTTTCATTCTCAAAAACAGCTACTGGACTTCCCGTCCACCATAGCTCACGGCTCAACCGCCGGACCTTTTAAAAACCATTTTTCCTCAAATGCACCCTTTTTTGAAAACAAGACATTAATTGCCATACCATACCAGACTCGTCCATTCCTGTGGACACGGACTATTCGAATAGGTTTTCAAACTCTGTGCAGAGGTGTACACTTTACCCACTAGTCTGGCTCTGCGATACCATAGCTAGTGAGACCCGAATCCGAATCTCTTTCTTTCCTCGCACGTCCTAACCTTAACCGTTATGCCGGAAGGAGTCAGGCCACCGCCATGTCCAAACCGGACAAAACATTCCCCCTCCTTATCCTCACGGTGCTCCCCAGCCTTCATAACCCTGGGGTTGGACCGTACGAGTTTAGATTGAGTGACTGCCCACACAGTCTCGAGTGGTTGTACTTATCATGAGTACAGGTAGTGAAAGATGACAAACCGGTCCTTATACGAGGGGACAATCCTTCTGCTCACGCCTAAACCAGCTGAGCCATAACCTTAGGCCCTCCCCTAAACCAGGGAGTCCCTGATCATCCCTACTCAAAGGTGATAAGGGTGGAAACCCTTCATCAAACACATTTTGAAAATCATTTTCTTTTGAAAACTCACACCTTTCCTCAAATCATTTGTAACAAATATATCAAGTATTGATTGCGGCAAGCGGCTGGGTGGCCATAATAACTTGTCTCAAAATCATATCATGCATAAAATAACAGGCTGAGGGTTGTGGTTGTAATAGCATAGGTAATTTATGCATCAAAGGGATCCAGTGAGCTTGCCGTGCTTATCCGGCAGAAGGGGGAAGAGGAGTTCGTGGAACTGGCTTCTAGCTCCACTGCCTGGCGTAGACTTGTAGATCTGGCCTCTACGAGACGGCACGAACGCCCCGATAACTATGCAACATGAACAAGCAAACATACAAACAAGCAAGTATACCAACAAATATTTAGTATAGTGGTCAGAATAGAGATATATGGATGGGTAGAGTCTTGAGTAGAATATGCGTCATGTGGTGTTGAGATACTACTAGTGGTGGAGCGGAGGTGCTTACCAGGAGGGTGGACTGGAGGCGAAGCGACACTATGCGTGTAGCCGGTAGAGCAGAGTAACTGAGTGGGTGGGCGTTTGCCTTGGCTGAAGGTGTTGAGTGTGTGTGGAGAGGGAGAGGGTAGCTGGGTGTATTTATAGCTGGGTGTATGTGGTGTAGCACAGTGAAGTTCACTGTTGGTGAGAATAGTGACGAATGAATCGTTTGACTTAGTATGAACAGGAGAGTTATAGGCAGAATATGGGATAAGAGTATTTTGGGATTTTTCTGGAACATGAACCATGCTTAAGGGATGACATGGTTGGATAGGTAATAATTCGATAAGAATTTAGAAACAAGAATTATTGGAATCGGAGTTTGGGAGCCTGGTTCGAAGGAATCTCAAAGTTAAGCATGCTCAACTTGGAGAAACCTGGGATGGGTGACCAGATGGGAAGTTCCCTACTGGAATGAAAATCACAGTCACCGGAGTTCGCATGACTGGAATATGGGTCTGGCTGGTCTTAGGTGGACTGGACAACATGATGGATGAGTAGTTGAAATTTGGGGTGATCGGATGATCAATGAATAGTAACGGTGAATAGTAACGGTAAATAGTGACGGTAAATAGTGACGGTAAATAGTGATGGTAAATAGTGAAGGTAAATAGTAACGGTAAATAGTGATGGTAAATAGTGACGGTAAATAGTAACGGTAAATAGTGATGGTGAATAGTTTATATGAACGAACGATGAACGATGGATAGGAACTATGAACGAACGATGAACGATTGAATGATCGAACGAACGAACGATCGGAATTTCGGCAGCATAACGGCAGGAAAAAGATTATTTGGACGAACGAACGGACGAACATCGAACGATCGGACGAACGGACGAACGAACCATGAACGATCAGACGAACGGACGAACGAACCATGAATGATCGGACGAACGATCGGACGAACGAACAATTGGAATTTCGGCAGCATAACAGCAGGAAAAAGATTATTTGGACGAACGAACGGACGAACAATCGAACGATCGGACGAACGGACGAACAAACCATGAACGATCGGACGAACGGACGAACGAACCATGAACGATCGGACGAACGAACGATTGGAATTTCGGCAGCATAACGGCAGGAAAAAGATTATTTGGACGAACGAACGGACGAACGATCGAACGATCGGACGAACGGACGAACGAACCATGAACGATCGGACGAACGATCGAACGATCGGACGAACGATCGAACGATCGGACGAACGAACGAACAAACTAAGAACAGGGGGACGAACGATCGAAGAACGACCGAACGATCCTTGTGCTAGTGTGTGCTTGTGTGGAACATGGAGTGGGTGTGTGTGGGGGGGGAAGAGAGTTGCCATGAAATGGCTTGGGGTGGGATGAGAGGAGGCCCTTGCCCCTCTATTTATAGCCATGGTGGGGGGATTAGGGGGAGGGATGAGGGGATTAGTGGGAGGATGAGAGGATTAGTGGGAGATTAGCATGGATTTGTCTTATATGAGTGTAATTAGCTTGTAGAGCTCACCGTATGACACCGGAGGCATACGTATACGTATGAGCATGAGAAAAGTTTTGAAGAAAATGTTTGTAGGGACTTGAAAATTGATTCTGAAGGTATTTCTGAGGAGGAAAATATCTGGAGAATTATCGGTGGAATATTTGGGCAGTATTTCTGGAAAGAACTTGAGGGGGATCACTGGAGAAACATTTGTGGGATATTTTGAGGAGGATTTTGGAGGGAATATAGACCACTATACTTGTTGATATCAACTCGCAAACAAACATTTTGAAATGAAATTTGAAATTCATTTTGAATCTAGAGCGAGTTTGAGAAAATTCCAAGATTTGAATTTTTGGGATGCTACAAATCTACCCCACTTAAAAGGAATCTCGTCCTCGAGATTCGGCTTAGAAGGGTTATGGGTATAGCTTTACTTCAGCTACATATCTTCACTTTGTAGACTCTTCGAGGAGATGGAGCTTCAACAAAATCTAGCCTTTGAGGAGCATCCGGCTGCTAATTGCAAACGCTGATTCTGGCTACTCAAAGATCATCTTCAGGCTTCTAGGTTTCGCTTGGTAGCTAGCTTATTGAAGAAGCAACGATGCCAACACGCAAACCTTCCTCTTGCGAACTTCCACATGGATTCCTTCCTTGATTGGTCTTCTAGTGCTTCATCAACAAAACTTGGGTGACCACTTCTCATCCAGAAACTTATAAGCTTTGATGATCTGATCCTCCACAAGCTTGTTATAGGTCTTCTTCTTTTTCTCCATAGGAACCTTACTGGAACACTACCCCACTTAAAAAGAATGAGGGTAGATCTCTTGAATCTTGGGGATTTGAACTCTTTGAAGTACCTCATAACAAGGGTGTTACGGGGCCTTCTTCTGTTGTTGCTGCTTGAGCAGGCTGCGGAGAGATGACTGACAAATAGTTGATTTTGGGAGAACCTTCTTCTTATCTTCTCTTCACTATCTTCTTTTCACTGACCCTTTCTTTCTCTTTGCTCTTCCCACTGGAGGATTCTATCGATGAGTATTACCATCATACAGAGGAGGAAACCAAAGATTGTGAACCATGTACAACAGTCTTCAACCCAAGAATCACCAAGCATTGTGATCTTAGGGGCGAGGGAGTGGAAAATGGAGTTGCTTGCGATTTGGCAGAGGGGATTTATCTGGAGTGTGCTTTGCTTTGAGCGAGATGGGAGTTGAGGGAGCCGGTGGGGGGTTTTATAGGCGAGCGGGGGTGCTCGGGGGGGTGAGGAGTGGTAGTGATGGAGCAGGTGATACGAGGCAGTAGGTGCGACAAGGGGAAGGGGGGCCTGTTGCCGGCGACGATGGTGGTGGGTGTGCTGCAAAAGGGGGCATGGGTGGCGGTAGTGTGCTGCAAAGGGGGCATGGGTGGCGGTAGTGGGAGGCAGGACACGTGTGCGGGGAGCACGGGTGAGTGGTGGGGTCAATGACCCTGATATTTGTGGTGTCTGGCTACCAGAATCTTTGCCTCTCTATATGGTAATAACTCCTTTTGTCCTCTTTTCCTGTTTACTTTGACTCAGGGGCAGTGCTTTGATTCTCACGGTCGGTCCTTTTGACTGAGCGGTTGGATAGGTTTCTTCTGTAGCTTATTCCAGGCTTCAAGGGTAAGCTTCTCAGTATCTTCTTGGGTAAGGCACTTTTCTCTTGAGATGGGTTAAGATGAGAATGGAAGCGTAAGGTGAGGATTAGCTCTAATTTGTTATCTATGTTTTTAGAGAAAACCTTTCTTAAAAAGAAAGAAAACCCACAAGCTAAGCAATGATCAGCACAAACAAATCAAATGTTTTGAATAGGGGAAGAATAGAGTTTTTCAAAGCACGGACTACTCAGATTCGGGGGCTAAGCATAACTACTATTGCTTGGCTCCTGAATTGAGAACTATGCTAAATGCAACTTATGAGCATTAACGTTAAATCATCACATATGCACTCAAAAGGGGAGAAAACATCAAGCGAAATTCATTTTGAAATGCCCTAAGGGGCCACACAATTAGGGTTTTTCAAAACACGAGTCTACATGATTACATCTCATGCATGCAAGGCTCTAGCCAAAGTGAAGAAAAACTTCACTACCCAATGCATGCAGAGGACTAGGCATAACTAACTTTAGATCCGGCAGCTTCTCTTCTGGCAAGACTGGCACACAACTTCAATCTGAGACATCTCCTGGATGGGTCAAGAGGGAGCTGATGTGGGGGACAGATATCCCCCGGGTCCACTGGAAGGATAAAAGACCTCACGAAAGGCCCAAGGGCCCAATAAATCGTAAGGTCATCCCTTCGTGGGCCTAGAGAAGAACGACCAGCGAAGCAGATCGATGTAAGGCCGGATCGGCGCGAGCCTGGATGGCCCCAACAACGTTGAGCAAGCAATCACAACAGAGACCCGACTTTCCTGTGCTGGAGCCCCGTACGATGGTACCAGGCGAGGATAAGTCGGCCGAATTATAGTAAGATAGACTCGATCAGTTCACTATCTCTTAGGTGCGCATTGTTATCATATCTGCATGTATTGCCCCACGGTCGAATATATAAGGCCTAGGGGGCACCCCTTCAGAACGATCGACCTCATTACTTAGCCACCAACTCCGGCTCTCTACGTTTCCCATACTAGAGAATCTCCTTGTAATCTACCACATAAAGCATACTCACCAGGACGTAGGGTGTTACGCATCTCAAAGCGGCCCGAACCTGTAAACACTATCCATTGCTCCTCGTGCATCCAGCACGAACCATTTAGCTACAGTCGGCGACACCGTCCTACTCCTAAAAACACCTTGAGGGGCAACCCCGGGTGTGTGGTCGGACCCAAAACACCGACAGCTGGCGCGCCAGGTAGGGGGTGTGTCGCCGATCTAAGCTAGCTCAATGGCTGTCACCTTCCACCGCAAGATCACCCTCCGCCCCGGATCTGTGTTCTGCTTTGGAACAATCTCATCCGTGGCGGACGAAGAAGGAACTCTACATCGCATCGCAGATCCGCCAAGGAAGAAGTCTCCTCCAACAAACTCCGAGAATATCGGAGTAAGGAAGGAAAAAGCACAACCTCCAGCGCTCCGAAAAGAGATCACCTTCAGCAAGCCAGGGGCCGAGGGCCCGCTGACCCGGAGAACTCCGCTGTCTACTTCCCCGATGAAAGAATGGACACAAATCGCAAGGAAGAAAGAAACGAACAAAACCGGGAGGAAGCAAGTTGTTCTTTCTGTGCCTCTACCTTCAAAGGAGAACGGAAAAAGACTGCCACGACAGCCACACCATTCTACCCCGACGTTCTTTTCATCGGAAGAGTGGAGTCGCCCCCCGTCTCAGACGACGAACCGACCACGCCTGGAGAAGAACCACCTCAGCGGGAATCCCGTCGACGGAGAAACCGGCGCCGAATTATCCGGCAGCATCACGAGGCCGGAGAGCTGAATCCAGAGCAGCCTGTCTCGCGGGACGAGGCCTCAGAGATAGGAGAAACTCCGGAGGAACGCGTCTTCAGAGAACGAAGGAACTCCCGACGGCGTGATCGCCGGCGAGCTCAGGAACAAGCCAAGCAGGAGGCAAGGCAACGTCAGGAAAATCCACTCTTCGGGCGCAACCTAAATCCCGACTTCGCCCGAGCCATGAACACGCCGAGTGAAGTCGGAGGGGTACTAGCTCGAATAGCTGATGGACTCCCTCGGACTCCCGACGCCGAGGGCTATCGACGACTGTTCACTCAAGCAGCCAACCATCTTCTACCTCTCGCTCACCCGCCGAACGACCTACGACACGCCATCAACAGCCGCCGGGACGCGCGAAGCTCCATCAATGCTTCACGTGAACGACGACATGAGAACGAGATCCGCTGCCGGGAGGAGTACGACAGGGATCATGGCGTCCCAGCTCGGAGTCATGCCACCAGAACTGAGTTGGCAACGGCCTCGACTGGCGGTACTACCCGGGGACGGTCGAGGGACCACGACAACTACTCCCCTCCCCGGGACAGACATCATCCCCGTCGACAAGAAGACACGTGTGGAGTGTCTGCCCTTACTCCACGCCTTAGGGCCATTCAATGGCCCCCTAACTTCAAGGTATCAAATGTCGACAAATATGAACCTAAGCAGGATCTAGGAGGCTGGCTGGCCGTCTACACCACCGCTGCTCGAGCTACCGGAGCGTTCGAGGACGTGATGACTGCATACTTACCCATCGTCCTCGGACAAGACGCGCTACAATGGCTACGACACCTACCCCGACACTGCATCGACGACTGGAGCGACTTCAGTCGACGCTTCACCGCCAACTTTTAGTCCCTCTCCAACAAACCAGCGCAACCATGGGACCTCAAATCCATCAAGCGTCGGGGGGACGAAACTCTCCGGTCGTACCTCAAAAGGTTCCAGACCATGAGAAATCGTATCCCCGAGGTCACGGAGGCGGCCGTAATCGAAGACTTCTATAGAGGATCCAACGACTCGGCCTTCGTCCGAGCCATATTGCAGAAGGCACCGACTACCTCCAAGCAGCTATTCTGGGAAGCCTACCTCTACATCACCGCCGATGAGCGAGCTCAGGACCTCATCGGGGGAACGAAACCTACACCGACAGCGCCACGACGCGACACGAACTAGCAACCCGACAAACGCTGGGAGAAGAGGCCTCGCGAAGAAGTGCATGCCGCCGAACCACCTGCCTCTCGCGCCCGAGGAGGACCTCACGGAGGCGAATGTACACTGGACGATATCCTTGACGCTCAGTGCCCGTACCACAAGGACATGCGCCACACCCTTCGGAACTGCAGAGACTTCAAGCACTCCGTCGGGCACGGCCGACCCTTCCAACCTCTACCTCCTCCTCCTCCGCCGTGGGGAGGACCAGGGGAACCGCGACAACCCCAGCAGCAGGAGGAGGGAAGAGGTGGAGCCTTCCCGCGCATTGACAGAGAAGTCAACGTCATCTTCGGCGGACATGGATCGCAGGAGAGCAGAAGACAACAAAAGCTCAACGATCGCCAAATATTGGTGGCGACCACCGGTCCTCCCGCTCCGTACCGATGGTCGGAGCACCCGATCACCTTCACTCGGGCTGATCAATGGCTCAACTTCGACCACCCAGGCAAATACCCGCTCCTCGTCGATCCGGTGATCCGAGAGAACAGGGTGAAGAAGGTATTAGTTGACGGGGGGAGCAGCATCAACGTCACCTTCCCCCGGACACTCCAAGGCTTGGGGGTTCACCTCAAAGAGCTCCACGAGTCAGACACTCCTTTCTTCGGCATCGTGCCGACTGAAGGGGAATACCTGCTGGGCCACATCTACATGCCCGTCACCTTCGGAACTCCGGAGAACTACAGAACCGAGTTCCTGAGGTTCGAAGTGGCGAACTTCGACTGCGGGTACAACGCCATCATCGGGAGGCCGGGATTGGCAAAATTCATGGCCATTCCGCATTACACGTACATGATACTGAAGATGCCAGGATCGTAAGGAATCATAACTGTACGCGCTGACTTCCAAGGCGCCACAGAGTGTTTCCGTGTGGCCATCCAGGCGGCCCTCACCACCAAACCGTCGGCAACTTCTTCAACGTAGGCAAACTCTAAGCCTGAGGAAGACCTTGCAGTACCTGCAAATGAAGCTCAAGCCGTGACCTCTATGCGGCCGACTGAAGAAACCAAAAGGATCAACCTGGGGTTCGCTGATGAACACAAGACTGCCATCATCAGCTCCAGCCTAGATAACAAATAGGAAGGCGCGCTCGTCCAGTTTCTGTAAGATAACCGAGATGTATTCGCATGGCAACCTACGGATATGCCGGGAGTCCCGAGAGAACTGGCCGAGCACAAACTGAATGTCTATCCCCAGGCGAGGCCGATTCGGCAAAAACTACGTCGCTTCACGCCCGACAAGAGAGAGGCCATTCGCGCTAAGCTGGCCCGCTTGGTCGCGTCTGGGTTTATCAGAGAGGTGTTACATCCTGAGTGGTTAGCCAACCCAGTTCTTGTACTCAAAAAGAGTAAAGTGGATTGGCGCATGTGCGTGGACTACACGGATCTCAACAAACACTGTCCAAAGGATCCCTTCGGGCTTCCTAGGATAGATCAGGTGGTAGATTCCACCGCTGGATGTTCTGTGCTACCTTTCCTGGATTGCTACTCTGAATATCATCAGATTAGCCTGGCAAAAGAAGACGAGGAAAAAACATCGTTCATCACTCCGTTCGGTGCTTTCTGCTATACCTCCATGTTGTTCGGCCTCAAAAACGCTGGAGCGACTTATCAGAGAGCCATTCAAACATGCTTAGCCGATCACTGGGGCAAGCGTGTGGAAGCCTATGTAGATGATGTGGTAATCAAAACGGAGAACTCGGAAAATTTCATCGAGGATTTACAACTGGTTTTCAACAGTTTACGGCGATATCGATGGAAGTTTAATCCCGAAAAATGTGTCTTTGGGGTGCCGGCAGGAAAGCTACTCGGATTTATTGTCAGTCACCGGGGAATTGAAGCTAACCCGGATAAGATTGAAGCTATCATGAAAATGGAAGCACCACGATCACAAAAAAAGGTTCAGAGACTCACCGGATGTATGGCAGCCCTGAGCAGATTCATATCCAGGCTGGGAGAAAAAGGCTTGCCATTTTACCAGCTACTCAAGAAAGTAGATAAGTTTCAGTGGACTTCAGAAGCACAGGAAGCCCTGGATGCACTGAAAAAATTCTTGACAACACCACCAGTGCTGAAGCCGCCACGGCGAGCCACGTCGACTCAACCGGCTGAAGATTTGCTGCTATATATCTCTTGCACGACTCACGTGGTAAGCACCACATTGGTAGTCGAGCGAACAGAAGAAGGGCATGCCTACCCAGTGCAACATCCTGTTTATTTCATCAGTGAAGTTCTGGGTCCCTCAAAGAAAAAGTATCCTCAAGTTCAGAAGCTATTATATGCAGTACTTCTAACTGCCCGCAAGCTACGTCACTACTTTGACGACCACAAAGTCATAGTAGTCACTGGTTTTCCGATAGGGGATATTCTTCACAACAAGGAAGCCATTGGCCGAATAGCCAAGTGGGCCTGTGAACTGGGATCTCATGACATCGAATTTCGACCTCGCACTGCCATCAAAACTCAAGCGTTGGTTGACTTCGTATCAGAATGGACTGAACAACAAGTACCAGACAACCCAGAAACAGCGGAAGTATGGCAAATGTATTTCGATGGCTCGTTGAAACTGCAGGGAGCAGGCGCGGGAATTCTCTTTACCGCACTTGGAGGCGAGCACCTCAACTATGCCCTCCAGTTGCTATTTCCAGCCTCCAACAACGCAACCGAATATGAAGCTCTGATTCATGGACTGAACATTGCTATATCACTAGGCGTCAAGAGACTGATGGTATACGGAGATTCCTTGGTAGTCATAAGCCAGATAAACAAAGAATGGGACTGTTCGAGCGATTCAATGGGAAAGTACTGCACCGCCGTCCGGAAACTAGAAGATAAATTCGAAGGTCTGGAATTTCATCATGTAGAAAGAGATCGAAACACGGCAGCTGATGTACTGTCCAAGTTAGGATCCAGTCGAACTCAGGCCCCACCTGGAATCTTTGTACAAGAAGTATCGCATCCGAGCATCTCGATGGACCAGGCAGAAGAATGTAATATCGTGAACCAACCAGAGTCAGATTCTGATGAGTGGAGAAGGCCGATCATCAGATATATAAAGAATGAAGAGGAACCAGATGACAAAAATGCAGCCGAGCGCATCGCTAGACAGTCGGCTCACTACACACTCATCGGGGAGACACTGTACAGAAGAGGTGCATCGGGTGTCCTCATGAAATGCATTCTTTCATCTACGGGGAGGCAACTTATAGATGAGGTCCATGCTGGGCAATGTGGAATACACGCAGCATCTAGGACACTAGTAGGGAAGGTCTTCAGGTCGGGATTCTATTGGCCAACGGCGAAAAGTGATGCGGCCGAGTCAGTTCAGAGGTGCGAAGCTTGCTAGTACTTGTCAAGGCAACAACATCTACCAGCACAGCAACTACAGACCATACCAGTAACGTGGCCGTTCGCATGCTGGGGACTGGATATGATCGGACCTTTCAAGAAAGCTCAAGGAGGATACACTCATGTACTAGTAGCAATCGACAAATTCACCAAATGGATAGAATTCAAACCCATTGCTTCTTTAACCTCAGCCAAGGCCGTGGAATTCATACAAGACATAATATTCAGATTCGGAATACCAAAAAATTTCATAACTGACCTAGGATCCAACTTCACAAGTTCAGAGTTCTTCGATTTCTGCGAGCAAAAGAGCATTCAGATCAAGTATGCTTTGGTAGCACACCCGAGGGCCAACGGGCAGGTTGAACGAGCTAACGGGATGATATTGGAGGCGCTCAGGAAAAAGGTCTTCGATAAAAATGAAAAGTTCGCAGGAAAATGGATAAGGGAATTGCCCTACGTTGTTTGGAGCCTAAGAACTCAACCTAGCCGAGCTCTGCATGGAAACACTCCTTTCTTCATGGTCTATGGGTCAGAGGCAGTATTACCCGCTGATCTCAAGTTTGGGGCGCCAAGGTTAGTCTTTGAAAGCATAGCAGAAGCCGAAGCTACTAGGCTGGAGGTATATTGATGTGCTCGAAGAAGAACGACTGAACACAGTAATTTAGTCGGCACGGTACCAGCAGACTCTAAGACGCTATCACGACAAGGCCGTGCGACGACGATCCTTTGTAGTGGGAGACCTCGTCCTCTGCCGAATTCTAACGGGGGAGGGACGGCACAAGTTGTCACCCCTATGGGAAGGACCATTCATAGTAGCAGAAGTCACTCGGCCGGGATCATATCGTCTCACTCAGATGGACAACACGGAAATTGGGAACTCCTGGAATATAGAACACCTCAAGAAATTTTATCCCTAGCTGTATTTCAAAAGCTACTGGGACAACAATGTACTCTGTAAAGTGGGAAATATGTCATCAATAAACAAGATTTCAAGAATACTCAGTTTGTTCATGATCGACCTACATTCTTAATTAACTCGGGGTGACCACTATGCCCTGCTAACGGAGCAATCGGCTTAAGTCGGCAACGACTTAAGACGGTGCAACATGCTCATGCTTACTTAACTCGGGGTGACCACTATGCCCTGCTAACGGAGCAATCGGCTTAAGTCGGCAACGACTTAAGACGGTGCAACATGCTCACGCTTACTTAACTCGGGGTGACCACTATGCCCTGCTAACGGAGCAATCGGCTTAAGTCGGCAACGACTTAAGACGGTGCAACATGCTCACGCTTACTTAACTCGGGGTGACCACTATGCCCTGCTAACGGAGCAATCGGCTTAAGTCGGCAACGACTTAAGACGGTGCAACATGCTCACGCTTACTTAACTTGGGGTGACCACTATGCCCTGCTAACGGAGCAATCGGCTTAAGTCGGCAACGACTTAAGACGGTGCAACATGCTCACGCTTACTTAACTCGGGGTGACCACTATGCCCTGCTAACGGAACAATCGGCTTAAGTCGGCAACGACTTAAGACGGTGCAACATGCTCACGCTTACTTAACTCGGGGTGACCACTATGCCCTGCTAACGGAGCAATCGGCTTAAGTCGGCAACGACTTAAGACGGTGCAACATGCTCACGCTTACTTAACTCGGGGTGACCACTATGCCCGGCTAACGGAGCAATCGATCTAAGTCAGCAACGACTTAAGGCGATTCCACATGCTTACGATTACTCATATAGGGGTGATCTCTATATCCTGTGAAGAAATTTCAAAATCATCATACAACATTTTACCCCTGCAAATCTATATACTGTTGAATTCTAAAACAGTAGGAGAGTAACAGTAGTATGCAAATGTCGAGTTGGTGTCCTCTAACAAATAGCCGAGCACGATAACCGCGTGCTCAAAAGCACGCAATGTTTCTCTATTTTGCAACACTTTTCTCAGGAGCAACCGACGAAGAAGGGCGACTCGAGGAATCAGGAGCAGCATTCACATCAGCCCTTATATCGTCAGGAACAATCACGCCGGGTCTCCTCATCAAGATCCGCCTCGCGCGAATGGCTTTATCCATAGCCCTGTCGCGCTGGGCCCTCAGAGTGACGAAAGTTTCTTCAGCAACTTTGGCGGCCAGCTGAGCGGTCTCCAGCTCCTGGGCGATGGACTTCTTGGAAGCGTGTAGTTCCTTGATAGCAGCATCCTTAGCCGATATCAACTGCCTGAGACGGATCACGTCATCCATGGATTCCTGCAGCTTACAGCGATGATTGTCTAACTCCTCCATGGTGAAGCGATGACTCCTTTCCAGGATGGTCAACGAGTTGCTAGAGTCACGATATAGCCTGTCAAGATTGTCACGAGAAGCAACAAGGGCACGTTTTTCTTCCTGCAAACAAGAATCAGCTTCTTCAAACATCAAGCAAGCAATAAGAGCACAACAACACAAGGCGCAGATTCATAAATCACCTTTTCAGAATCAAGCTGAGCGCGAAGAGTAGAATTCAGCATATTAGCATCATTCAGAGCAGCAGAGACCTAGGCCAGCTCAGTCTGGCTTTGGGAATACCTTTCCTCAAAATCAGAGCATCGCCGGACCAGCTCAGCCTGACTTTGAGAATGTTTCTCTTCAAAAACAGAAAACTGCCGAGCCATATCTAGCGAGAAACAATCAAATGAAAGAAGTCAAATTGAGAAGCAGTTTAACAAGGTAGACGAAGGGAAGCAGAAAAGCACCAACCAGCATTCATCGCCTCTAAGTCAGAGACACGCTGTTGAAGCAGCACCGGATTCCAACGGGCCAGTGACGAAGCTCTTTCCGGAACAAAAGCACCCTGTAATTTCAGCTGACTAGCCATCTCGTCCACTAATGCCTGATAACGAGAGCAAATGAGTGCAAAGACAGCGATTCGTCAGGTGTAAAAGTCAAACTAGAATATGGCATAGTACCTGGAGGTTGGAGAAGAATGAGGGGACTCCCAGATCGTGAGAAATCAATTGATGGCTTGGCATAGAGTCACCATCCGGAGCAACTTGCAATGAACCAACGGGAACCAATTCAGTGTCATCAGCAGAGCCCAAAGCTTGGTCGTCAGGAACGCTGGCCTCTAAAGCGACTCCCTGACCAGAAACTTGGGCCACCACCATGCAACCAGAGTGTGGAGGAGATCCGACGTGAACATCCATGGAAGTACAAGAGGGAGACCCCGCTCGGACACCCTCAGGGGCTGGGTCATAGCTCGCGCTGCCCACTTGAGCCGGATTGTCTCCGACAACACCCTCGGGGGCTGGGTCATGACTTACGCTTCCCACCCAAGCCGAATCATCCCCGGCAACACCCTCGGGGGCTGGGTAAGCGTCAACACCATTCCTGAGGGTCAAGTTCTCTGCGGCAGCCGCCTCTAAGGCTGAAGGCCCCTCAGTTACTTCCATGAGAGCAAGACGATCAAAGTCAGTTTCCTAGCCCTCAAGACCGCGCTCTAAGGTCGATGAGGCGTGAGACGCTGCCCGGGATGACCCCAACCCGGCGTCGAACACATCAGCACAAACATCCATCGCGTCACCATCCGCTGGCTCTGATAACAGGTCCTCTGGAACCATATCTTCTAGAGTCTGATCAAAGTTCGCCAGAGATAATTCCTGTAGACCAATGAGGGCTGACAGAGCAGGAGAAGGAACCCCACTACTTTCCCCACTGGCAATATATTGCCGACTATTTTTCTGAGTCAAAGGGACCTCATCTTCTTCCTCCCCCGCGATTTCGTCAGCAACACAGACAGCACCCCCATTGGGATCAGCGACAGATGGAGCACACCCATTGGGATTAGCGACAAATGGAGCACACCCATTGGGTTCAGCGACTGATGGATCACACCCATTGGGATCAGCGTCGGTAAATTCAGGCACAGGCACTTCCTCAGCGGCAGGAACCAAAGGACCAACTTCCCGATCCAAACTACATACTCGCCGAAGACGTCTCTTTTTCTTTTTCTGCTCATCAGCAGGAGAATCAGGTTGATTGGCTCGGCAAGGGCATTTTGGGCGAACACTGACAGGCCTCTGAACATCTAAGGTTGTACCAGCTTCCGGGAGAGGCACCACTGCCAATGTCTCAGCAGGAGCAGCATCAGAAGAGTCCTCAGCCAGCATATCAAGCATAGCACTTATTTCTGCATCATTAGGATCCAAAGGCACCTCAAAGTGGACCTGCCTTTCATCATCGGGAATTTCTCCAATCGAAGTAACCAAGGCACTAACTTGTTCGGCAGAGGGTCGTACTCTAAGGCCCAAACCGCCGCCAGCAACAGGAGGATTCGACACAAAATGAGTAAAAGCCTTGGAAGGAGGCAGGTTCCAGGCCGAGTATGCGATAGGGGCACCAACATTTGATACCTTGCCTCTAAGTATCATTTCAAGCTGGTTCACCAAGTCTACAGCGGGAATTCTTCTATTGGTGACCCGGGTTGAGTCAGCTAAACCTCGGTACAAGTAGGCTGGGTATGCCCTATCCTTCAACGGCTGGATGTTCTTGAAAACAAAATCAGCAACCACAGCCTCTGCAGTCAGACCCCTCTCCTTCAGCAGTCCAACCTTAGCCAGCAAAGCCCCTGCCTCAGCCACCTCCTGGTCCGTAGGAGACTCGGTCCAACTCGGAGTACGAACATCCGGCTGTCTCCCTGACCGTGGGGGGAGAGATTTTCCGTGGTTCTCAACAATAAACCATTCCAAGCGCCATCCTTTGATACTATCCTTGAGTGGGATTTCAAGGTAGTCAGTCTTCCTCCCACGGCGCATCTCTAAACTCGCACCCCCCACTAGCTGATGCTGCCCCCCAGCCATCCTAGGGCGACAGTGATACAAGTACTTCCACAGTCCAAAATGTGGCAGGACGCCAAGAAAAGCCTCACATAAATGAACGTAAATGGAAATTTGCAGAATGGAATTGGGATTCAGATGGGTCAAGTTAAGGCGATAGAAATCAAGGAAACCGCGGAAAAAGGGAGAAATAGGAAGAGCGAGACCGCAGAGAAGAAAAGTAACATAAATCACGGATTCGTGGGTATCCTCTGTTGGGACAGTGACCCCGTGGCAAATCCGCCAAGAACAGAGCTCCTTCGGAGGAAGAACCCCGATGGACACGAGATGGGGAAGGTCGGGCTCAGAAACGACAGACATGTGGTTACCTGCGAAAGGCAACTGGCTGTTGGGGTCGATAGGGGGAATCACCGCAGCGGATGAACTCGAGGCCTTTCGCTTGGGCGCCATCTCAATTCCACCGGCGAACAGAACGGGAGCCGAATTGCAAAAGGACAGAGGATCTGGAGGCAGGAAAGCAAGAACTAGGGCACAGAAAGCAGAGGCGGCTGAAAGCGCAATGCATATGGGATCTTCCCGGGCCAGATACCGTTTCCAAAAAGCGCCCAGTCATCACCTGGCGGTTACTTCTAAAACACCTGCGTGCCATGTCATCACCCGGCGGTTACTTCTAAAAGCACCGGTGCACCACATCATCACTCGGCTATTACCTTCAAAGTGGCCGACGTCATCTCCAGTCACTCGGCAGTTATCTCTAAAACACCGACGTCGCCTCCAGTCACTCGACAGTTATCTCTAAAACGCCGACGTCGTCTTCAGTCACTCGGCAGTTATCTCTAAAACGCCGACGTCGTCTTCAGTCACTCGGCAGTTATCTCTAAAACGCCGACGTCGTCTCCAGTCACTCGGCAGTTATTTCTAAAACGCCGACGTCGTCTCCAGTCACTCGACAGTTATCTCTAAAACGTCGATGTCGTCTTCAGTCACTCGGCAGTTAACTCTAAAACGCCGATGTCGTCATAAGCCACTCGGCTGTTACCTCTAAAAGCGCCGACGTGGTCATCAGTCATTCCAACACTGATGTGGCTTCGTCATCACTCGGATGCCACTTCAAAGGCGTAAATGTTGACAATAATAACTCGGTCATCACCCTAAAAGCGACGATATGATGCCCGAATGACTCAACTACTACTCCAGAGGGATTGACTTCACAGACAAAGCAAACGGAGAAATGACTTGAAAACTCCAAGTTGCGACACAAGCATAACAGATAGGGAACATCATGGACAATAAATATCGCGACAATCATCAACTGACTACGAAGCAAAATAATCAACACAGGAGGAGACGAAATCATTCTTCATTAAGGGAAGTTTCAGAACTTACAAATCAACTCATTATGAGTTGATACTTCCCTATTACTACCACTACACTACATTCTACTACTACTACTACACTACATTCTACTACCACTACACTACGTTCTACTACTACTACACTACATTCTACTACTCTACACTACTAACTACAACTACATTATTTCACTATACTACTTCTAATCTATACTAACATCTAAAAACCAATGGCATCTAGCCACTGGCCTTGTTGCTGCCTTTGCTGCTGCCGCCGCCGTTGCTGCCCCTGCCGCTGCCGTTGCTGCTGCCGTCATCGTCGTCGTCGTCATCATCGCCCCCGCCGTCGCCGTCGTCTCTGCCACTGCCGCTGCCGCCCTCCTCGGACGAGTCCAAAGAGTCCTCCTCGTCCGAGGAGTACTCCGACTCATCCGAGCCCGCGAGCCCGGAGCGCTCGACGGCCCGGATGTAAGTCCAGACCTCCGCGGCAATCCCCTGGGAGTCGTCTGAATCGTCAGACGACGCCGGTGCAGAGACGGGAGCCGGAGACCCCTCGGACTCGGAGGAGAACTCCTCCTCCGAGTATTCCGAATCGCCGAAGTCCTCTGACGGAGGAGTTGGCTCGCGCTTGCGTTTGTTACTCTTGCCCATGGTGGAAACGAAGGGAGAAGAAGAAAGCAAGCAGTGGAGAACAGCAAAGAGGTGTGAAGAAACCGGAGAGGCAAAGGCACTATTTATATAAGGAGAAGGCAACCGCTCACCTCCTACCACGGTCGCCGAACAGTCGCAAAATATTCAATATACGCTTCAACCCGTCTAAAGATACGTCAGGCGGCTGACGTCGTTTCATGCAACGCAACACCCATTGGGACTCCAGTCAACTGCACGGGCGATATGATTACACCCACCGTCACATCACATTACTACTCAGAAGCAGCCGGCTAAAACACTCAGCGTACCAAGCCGTCCCTTGCCCACACCCATTGGGGGGACGCCCAGGAATTATTAGTATATTTTTGAAAACTGTCACGTCCGTGCAGGGCATACAATGAATACCTCAAGACAAAAATGAGATATCAGTAAGGATCAAAGGAAAGCCAAATATAGCCGGTGAAGTATAAAGTCTGACTGACAGAAGCGACATGAAGACTAGCCAGGGGACGTCCATCGAATGTCCAATCAGTTGTAGATCAAATAAATTGCACCACCTAGCAAGATATGGGCAGATCACGAACTCGGCTCCAAAGACAAAATACATGCTAACCTCTAAAGCATAATATCGATGACATAATGCTGACCTCTAAGGCATTCAGAAGAAAAAAGAAAAGATGACTCTCAGCAAAAGGACACGAAATGAAGACCTTTGAGTGGATTATTTTCAAAAAATCCACTCGAAGTTCGGGGGCTACACCCATTGGGTGCACCTCTGGTGCACCCCATGAATCACCATTTCAAGTCAAGACAATGCTAACTTCTAAAGCATATGGCAAGATCAAAAGCAAGGCTGACCTCCAACAAAGTGCAAGCGGAAAATAAAATGATTTTTGATGAGGACCTTCGAGTGGATTATTTTCAAAAATCCACTCAAAGCTCGGGGGCTACACCCATTGGGTGCACCTCCGGTGCACCCAATGAAGCTCAGGATCCTACAAATACGAAATGCTGACCTCTAAAGCGCGAGTTTGAAACAGAACGCCAGTTTTCGAGCAGAAGGAGATAGTAAGAAATTGTTTTTACCAAACTACCCGGAAAGCATCCCTTGTCATAAAATGAAGACCGCAAGCTGGACCTAGGATCTTTGGGCCGATTATCTCAAAATCAACCCAAAGATCGAGGGCTTGTGGGGGACAGATATCCCCCGGGTCCACTGGAACGATAAAAGACCTCACGAAAGGCCCAAGGGCCCAATAAATCGTAAGGTCATCCCTTCGTGGGCCTGGAGAAGAACGACCAGCGAAGCAGATCGATGTAAGGCCGGATCGGCGCGAGCCTGGATGGCCCCAACAACGTTGAGCAAGCAACCACAACAGAGACCCGATTTTCCTGCGCTGGAGCCCCGTACGATGGAACCAGGCAAGGATAAGTCGGCCGAATTATAGTAAGATAGACTCGATCAGTTCACTATCTCTTAGGTGCGCATTGTTATCATATCTGCATGTATTGCCCCACAGTCGAATATATAAGGCCTAGGGGGCACCCCTTCAGAATGATCGACCTCATTACTTAGCCACCAACTCCGGCTCTCTACGTTTCCCATACTAGAGAATCTCCTTGTAATCTACCACATAAAGCATACTCACCAGGACGTAGGGTGTTACGCATCTCAAAGCGGCCCGAACCTGTAAACACTGTCCATTGCTCCTCGTGCATCCGGCACGAACCATTTAGCTACAGTCAGCGACACCGTCCTACTCCTAAAAACACCTTGAGGGGCAACCCCGGGTGTGCGGTCGGACCCAAAACACCGACAGCTGTTGTTGATGACTTCTTCTGGCGGTGACTGAGATGGCAAGACGGGGTTGAACTCTTCTTCAAGCGAGACTGACTCTTGTAGCTCCTCAGAGGGCAGCAGTTCTGGCGGGGTGCTTGCAGCTTCTTCTTTGATCTCACGGGACGGTGCTGGAATCCTCTTCATGGTGAGGGGCTCAAACAACTCTGGCAGGGGATCTTGGGAGGATTTGGGGTGCTCTTGCTTATTCATAGCCTGAGGGAAGACTGGAATTCCTTCCAAGACTATGGCTCCTTCCGGTAGTTCCAAAGTCTTCTTCTCTCCTCTGATAGAGACTGGGTGACCTTCGAGAATCTGGGGGTCTTCAGCTCTCCTGGGTTGAACAGGGTTGGATGAAGCGGGCTCTTGGATCCGCAGGGCTCTACGTTGGTTATGGGTGACCAAGTAGGCCTCCATCAGCTTTTGGACATGCTCATCCTTGGCTTGCTTCAGGGCTTCAACAGCAATGGCTTCACGACTTTCCAAGGCAGCTACACGGGCTTGAGCTGTGGTGAGATCCACATGGAGCTGACGGTTGCGCTTCCCTGCATCTTCTGCTCGGGCAATCATCTGACGGTGGTGCTGAGCCAAGAAATCATACTGCGCATCCAGGGTGAGCAGGTATGCAGTGAGGTACACGATTGTGGGGTCGTCCTCAAGCAGCTGCTGCCCTTCCAATGCACGCATCCTGGCCATCCAGACTGGACGATCTCTCTGAAAGGGCGGAAAAAATCTGAGCGGGGTGTCGGCCACTTCTTCTTCATAGATCTGACACAGGGCCCTCAATGCCTTGCGAGCGATGACTTGGCAGGTGTCTTTGAATCTGTGCCCAGCAGCAGTGACACTCCATTCCACATGGTGCGGACTGGATCCAATGTATACAGTCACGACACACTTCTCCGTGCCATTCTCGATGAATTCACAACCATCATACTCTGGCTGGCTCCTGATTCCGAGGCGAACTGTACATGCCCTCAACAACTTGGGGAAACCATCTTCATTCTGACTTCTGAGAGAAGGAAAGGGGGAAAGCATTTTTGAAATGAAGGGATGAGAGCAAGAATTTTTTTTTAAGAAAATAGTTTTGACTCAAAAACTTTTGGATCGGGCTAAGGGTTACGTCCTGCGGCCAACCTAACAGCTCTGATACCACCTGAAGCACCCCAATCCTCTAGGACTCAAATGTGATACAATTACTAGTCCCAGGAGGCTAGTAAACACATTTATACATCAGATGATTACAGATCTGCTTAAACGGGACAAACCTATAAAGGTGGCGATCAACTTTAAGAGTTGGTTCACAACTCGGGACATATCATTAGAGTGGGGCTGAAGCAGCCCGATATACACAGTGAAGCAAGTCAGCGGTCCAACAGCCACAGGCAAGGTTGAGAACAGGCGTAACTCTTACCCGATCTCCTTTTTCTGAAAAAAAATAAATAAGCAAGGGTGAGTACAAACGTACTCAGCAGCCCACCTTCACCCGCGGAATGGGGAATTCAGATATAATGCATGGAATATGTGGAGCTCAGGATATTTGCAGAAACAGCAATATTTTATGCAGGGTTGTTTTGAAAAACATTTTGTATTTTGCAACGCGCATCCTCTCCAAAAGGAGCAGGAGGTTTTTCAGTATAGAACGAAATCCCCTGGACTAAACCATCCAGGTATCTCAGCAGTTTCCGACTGGTTTTCATTCTCAAAAACAGCTACTGGACTTCCCGTCCACCATAGCTCACGGCTCAACCGCCGGACCTTTTAAAAACCATTTTTCTCAAATGCACCCTTTTTTGAAAACAAGACATTAATTGTCATACCATACCAGACTCGTCCATTCCTGTGGACACGGACTATTCGAATAGGTTTTCAAACTCTGCGCAGAGGTGTACACTTTACCCACTAGTCCGGCTCTGCGATCCCATAGCTAGTGAGACCCGAATCCGAATCTCTTTCTTTCCCCGCACGTCCTAACCTTAACCGTTATGCCGGAAGGAGTCAGGCCACCGCCATGTCCAAACCGGACAAAACATTCCCCCTCCTTATCCTCCCGGTGCTCCCCAGCCTTCATAACCCTGGGGTTGGACCGTACGAGTTCAGATTGAGTGACTGCCCACACAGTCTCGAGTGGTTGTACTTATCATGAGTACAGGTAGTGAAAGATGACAAACCGGTCCTTATACGAGGGGACAATCCTTCTGCTCACGCCTAAACCAACTGAGCCATAACCTTAGGCCCTCCCCTAAACCAGCTAGTCCCTGATCATCCCTACTCAAAGGTGATAAGGGTGGAAACCCTTCATCAAACACATTTTGAAAATCATTTTCTTTTGAAAACTCACACCTTTCCTAAAATCATTTGTAACAAATATATCAAGTATTGATTGCGGCAAGCGACTGGGTGGCCATAATAACTTGTCTCAAAATCATATCATGCATAAAATAACAGGCTGAGGGTTGTGGTTGTAATAGCATAGGTAATTTATGCATCAAAGGGATCCAGTGAGCTTGCCGTGCTTATCCGGTGGAAGGGGGAAGAGGAGTTCGTGGAACTGGCTTCTAGCTCCACTGCCTGGCGTAGACTTGCAGATCTGGCCTCCACGAGACGGCACGAACGCCCCGATAACTATGCAACATGAACAAGCAAACATACAAACAAGCAAGTATACCAACAAATATTTAGTATAGTGGTCAGAATAGAGATATATGGATGGGTAGAGTCTTGAGTAGAATCTGCATCATGTGGTGTTGAGATACTACTAGTGGTGGAGCGGAGGTGCTTACCAGGAGGGTGGACTGGAGACGAAGCGACACTATGCGTGTAGCCGGTAGAGCAGAGTAACTGAGTGGGTGGGCGTTTGCCTTGGCTGAGGGTGTTGAGTGTGTGTGGTGAGGGAGAGGGTAGCTGGGTGTATTTATAGCTGGGTGTATGTGGTGTAGCACAGTGAAGTTCACTGTTGGTGAGAATAGTGACGAATGAATCATCTGACTTAGTATGAACAGGAGAGTTATAGGCAGAATATGGGACAAGAGTATTTTGGGATTTTTCTGGAACATGAGCCATGCTTAAGGGATGACATGGTTGGATAGGGAATAATTCGATAAGAATTTAGAAACAAGAATTATTGGAATCGGAGTTTGGAAGCCTGGTTCAAAGGAATCTTAAAGTTAAGCGTGCTCAACTTGGAGAAACCTGGGATGGGTGACCAGATGGGAAGTTCCCTACTGGAATGAAAATCACAGTCACCGGAGTTCGCATGACTGGAATATGGGTCTGGCTGGTCTTAGGTGGACTGGACAACATGATGGATGAGTAGTTGAAATTTGGGGTGATCGGATGATCAATGAATAGTAACGGTGAATAGTAACGGTAAATAGTAACGGTAAATAGTGATGGTAAATAGTGAAGGTAAATAGTAACGGTAAATAGTGATGGTAAATAGTGACGGTAAATAGTAACGGTAAATAGTGATGGTGAATAGTTCGTATGAACGAACGATGAACGATGGATAGGAACTATGAACGAACGATGAACGATCGAATGATCGAACGAACGAACGATCGGAATTTCGGCAGCATAACGGCAGGAAAAAGATTATTTGGACGAACGAACGGACGAACGATCGAACGATCGGACGAACGGATGAACGAACCATGAACGAACGGACGAACGGACGAACAAACCATGAACGATCGGACGAACGATCGGACGAACGAACGATTGGAATTTCGGCAGCATAACGGCAGGAAAAAGATTATTTGGACGAACGAACGAACGAACGATCGAACGATCGGACGAACGAACGAACGAACCATGAACGAACGGACGAACGATCGGACGAACGAACCATGAACGATCGGACGAACGAACGATTGGAATTTTGGCAGCATAACAGCAGGAAAAAGATTATTTGGACGAACGAACGAACGAACGATCGAACAATCGGAAGAACGGACGAACGAACCATGAATGATCGGACGAACGATCGAACGATCGGATGAACGAACGAACAAACTAAGAACAGGGGGACGAACGATCGAAGAACGACCGAACGATCCTTGTGCTAGTGTGTGCTTGTGTGGAACATGGAGTGGGTGTGTGGGGGGGAAGAGAGTTACCATGAAATGGCTTGGGGTGGGATGAGAGGAGGCCCTTGCCCCTCTATTTATAGCCATGGTGGGGGATTAGGGGAGGGATGAGAGGATTAGTGGGAGATTAGCATGGATTTGTCTTATATGAGTGTAATTAGCTTGTAGAGCTCACCGTATGACACCGGAGGCATACGTATACGTATGAGCATGAGAAAAGTTTTGAAGAAAATGTTTGTAGGGACTTGAAAATTGATTCTGAAGGTATTTCTGAGGAGGAAAATATCTGGAGAATTATCGGTGGAATATTTGGGTAGTATTTCTGGAAAGAACTTGAGGGGGATCACTGGAGAAACATTTGTGGGATATTTTGAGGAGGATTTTGGAGGGAATATAGACCACTATACTTTTATTTGTTGATATCAACTCGCAAACAAACATTTTGAAATGAAATTTGAAATTCATTTTGAATCTAGAGCGAGTTTGAGAAAATTCCAAGATTTGAATTTTTGGGATGCTACATATGGTTTCTATGATCACCAGCGTTCGCCGTCGAGGGCCGTCGAGGAAGTCGATGGCAAGAGCTGCAAGAGAAGGTTGCAGGTCACCAGCAGGAAGCCGATCACAAGAGCTACGAGAGAAAATACTGAACTTGTTGCAGGACTATCTTCTCGCTTGGTGCAGCACTGTCTTCTCACTCAGGTGGATGTACCACGCAGCCTAAAACTTGATGACAAAAAAACTGAACTTGGTGCAGCACTATCTTCTCACTCAGCTGGATGTCCCGCGATATTTTGACTTTCATTAGTGCAAGCAATCAGTAATATTCAGGTATAGGTAGCAGAAGAATTTTCTATCAAAACAATAGAAAGACAAATCAACATAGACTCTATGTAACTTGAATAATAAGGTAAAATGATAAAAATATTCTTTGAACGAAATGTTGTTGATGCATACAAATATCCAGAAATAAGGTAGATCCAAACAAATTAATGGCACTAAAGACTGAGGCACGAGAAAAATGACGTCCATATTTGTGGCCCACCAATTCACCCATGAGAAGGCAAAAACATAATTCCAATATTACATCTTTCACACTGCAAGCAAACTAAGAATAAACAATATGAACAAGTATTATCCTTGTCGCCCAATAAACAATACAGTTATCAATGACAACATCAAAGCTCCAAGTCCTTGCTTTATATCCCTGTTCCCATTCGATTCTATCTAGTATTTTAATGGGTACAAAAACCAAAACTGAAGCACACGTTTTCTGCTAGTCTCAAAACAGAGAACCAAATCTATATTTTTTGCTATTATGAAAACAAATAACTAAAGCACATATTTTCTGCTATTCTCAAAACAAAGAACTGAACCACATATTTTCTACATAGGGCTAGACAGTTGTGCGTTGAGGCCAATATGGCGACAGCCGACATCCGATAGGCAAATGTATCTAATATCTTGTTACAAAAATGGAATTCGCATCGTAAAAAGAAGCTACTCGAGCATTGAGGGCCCAACAGGAAAAATAGACATGTAGTGTTAAACATAGAAAAATGGGTCATCACTAAGGAATAATTTCCAAGTACTACTTTCCTGAAGATAAACAATAAATGGAATGATGTGGTTGCCAGTTGCCACACACTTCATGCCAAATTCCCAATTTCAGAAGGTAAGGTAAAAATTCTTCACCAATCCAATCAATAATTCAAACTCAAGAGTCAGAGCATAACTAAAACCTATTAGCTATTGCTATGAAAACTTCATTCAAAGAAACACAACTTGCTAGTAAGGTAGTACCTCAGATTTACATGGCCCATTAAATGTGGAATCAATATTTAAGGTCTATATAGAACCAAAAAAACTGAGTAGAAAGATGTTCTCCTTTAATTAAAGAAGCCAACCATAAACAGTGATACGACATTCTTCCAACTAAAGGAAATTCAGTGAAATGCCAAAGAGAGCTTCTCTTATGTATCTCTGCTAGAGGTTACATGCTTATACTCATTGTTCTGCACTAAGATATTTTGGAAATTGGAGTTATGTACGTTTCGTATGATGTGCCACGTTACAGGAAAGCTTCTAGTTCTTTTATCCATGCACCAAAAGTTCAAGTCATTTTGGTAGTCAACAGGACCAACCATCTAAGCAACGCCACAAAAATGGGAACTTTCATTGACCTACTAGACCATAATTTTGGACTCAATAATTCAAGTTCAAGAACATGGAATTGAATGAAAGAGGTCAACTACCTTTAAATTAAGATCAACTCACCTAAAAGAACAAGAAAACTGGGCACAAGGTAGAACTACTTGCAGCTATCACTTGAGCCTCTCTGAATGAAATATCCAACTATATACCATTAATGCTTTCATTCTGCAAAAAGAAATGCATAAAATAATCGAATGAATCAACCATACACACATCTAGAAATTAGATGAAGGCCATCAATTGGCAACCAAAAAAACTTTTATACCAAGACATTACAAATTTCGATAACTTAGATGCTCCAAGAGCAAGGCGTTTCGAGTAGTCATCTGTCGTGTGTTGTTTTGCTGTACCTGAGACTGCATCATGATGCTGGGCAATTGCCATTGGGTCTTCCAAGCTGGTCGTGAACAGCCCTAAGGAACTCCTACCTACTAAAAATTCTATTTGACGTGCAGCCTGCAAACAAATACAGGTTCCCAAGGATTCTTCATATATAACATAATGAGTAGAAAATCATCATGAGTCATGTAGCTGTAGAGGGAATATCATACCAGGTAATAACCACTCAGCACTCGAACATATCGCTTGAAAGTTGGACGGCTTGTATAGTACCCAGTCCAATATGATTTTTTCGAATTAGCATAGCTGCAATTTGCAGGTGAACAAGGTCATTATGTTTTTTGAGCATAGAATTTTTCATGCTGCTCAAATTAAATCGGTTCAAGGACTCACTGGAAATAATCATTATATTTTACTGGCCAAGATACATTTGACAAATGTTTTGCATATGTGTAAATGGATGGGGTAGAATACAGCGCATGCACTCGGCCATCCTGTAGCAATCTGGGCATTATTTTCTAATTCATCGGTTCCACGACATCAATTAACCATGGCATATTGCACATGACTAATGTGCTTAGGCAGCATCTCACAGAAAAAAGACTTTGTACGTAGTAGTATCATTGCAGAAAGGTAAATTAAAATGACAGTTGAACAAGAAAACTGTGTATCAAAACTTGAGAGCTTCAGTTTAAAATCAGCAATACCTTGTTCACGCGATAGATAAGTTTGTCCATATTCCGGAACCAAGATTCTGCATATTGATAACTAAAATTATCTCCCATGGTCCACATTATGTGGTTTGTACGCGTAAAGTTTGCCTGATCATCACAAGTTAATTAAATCCAATTTTCTTACTTTGAACGAAGCATAATTAATTGCTCTAGTGAATTACAGCTTGTGGCAACAATATTGAAAGTTTACCTGTTCTATGGCTACAACAACAAAATCATTAACTCGTTCTTCAACATTATAGTCAAACATTAGCATGTCATCCTACAAATTTCAATCTAAGATGCATGTAAGGTTCGAGGAGCATGGAAATGGTTGCGTACATGTACCTGGACAGGCAAGATATTTTCATCTAAAACTTCAAAGCCAAAGCCATCTGAAGGGCTATAATCGACAGGAAATACATTTGTAAATATCTGCAATTCAACCACCACAGAGTCAAATTCCCTTCAAAAAATCAAAAATTGATCCATTGTGCTAATGAATGGAATAGGCAGAACTAATTGCGGGGTAAGAAGAATAAGAATCTGTGAAGATGAACCGAAAGTTCTTGAGCCACACCATATAACCTCTAAGCCTTTGCCAGCTTTACGCCTTTTCTTATCTTGGTAATCGATTCTTGCAAAATGCAAAGAATCGAAGCCAAGCTACAGTTTGCAATAAAAAATGTTATATCCATATGCTTTGCACAGTCGCATGTTGATTGTCAAGAAAAAATGTATTCAGAATTAAACCCAGGAAAATCACTAAGGCTTAACATTTGCATCCACCGTACAAATATAATATTCATTTAGTAACTTTAATTAGTATATCATGTGCCTGCAATGCCAGACTGAAAAATGATAATTATGAGAATTGTATTTTTTGTTTAGAAAAATGTAGGAGCTTATCATACTGGTTTTTGTAAAAAAATGGCTTCATCGCAAATATGATGTTAATAGTAATTACCTCTGCTCCAAGCAAATAAGCTTGAACTGCAAAATGTCCAAAAGGATCGATTTGCCAACCAGCTCTTGGAGTCTTGTTGAATTGTTTCTTGATCATCCGGTAACCAAGCATGGTCTGATCAATCATGTCAATATAATGGACAGCAGCTTCATCATGCATGCACCATCGCCTGGCATTTCTAAATCATAATACCCACCATTAATTTTGTAGAGGAAAACAATATCGAGACAAAGCAAAATAGAATTAGGAAAATCACATTCCATACATGAACTCTAGCTGACCCGAATGCTGATACATGGAACCTATATAGCAGTGGGGAACTGTTTGATTTTTTTAAAAAAAGAGAAGAAAAACTAAGGGGATGAACTTCAGGTTTGGAGCTGTCGAAGAACAGCAAAACATTGTTACAAGGTGCAGTTACCGCACTCTCAAAATGCTCTAGTTTCACGCCTAACCGGTAGAGCCCGCATTCCAGCTGTTTCGAAACACGGAAAAGGAAAGTATGTCAATGAGACCCCAAATATTTGAAGTCATTTGCTCAGTTGCCAATATGTGTCTCACACTACCTCTTTGATTGACATATAGCGAAGAGATGTCGCCATTCCAAAAAATGGTAGAGATGAGTGAAAACTTGTTATTAGCTAGCAGGCTGGTATCCAAAAAATAAGAGCATATGAAAAGGGTATATCAAACAATTGTTTTCCAACTCCAAGTACCTTATCTACTATTTTTCCCATATGCAAAAGATATGTAACAAGCGACTCAACAAGTTGACTTAGTTGAAGCTCTGTAAATCTTGTAAAGACCGGAGCAACTTCAATGATGGCATGTCTAAAAATTTTGGCATCAAAATACCTCAAAAGTCCTACTTTAGAGCCCATAATGTTCCGGTGATCACATAACTGACTGAAGCCTGAAGTGGCTTATTGTGCCTGTTATGCCAAAAGTAAATGATACATAAATGAACCAAACAGTGAGTGGCATGCATGTGCGTGTATGTGTGGTTGCAGGTTTCCTCTCATAGAGGAAAACTACACCAGACATGACAGAACTGAGGAACTGAGGAAGTGGTAATAAGTGGTAATTTGTCAATGAACCAAGCTAGAGAAAGCAAGCCTGCCATGAGAAACAGTCAGGTGGTCTTCGACGACAGATCTCCGTCCTTTGTGCAAACAATGCTAAAAATCAATTGGCAGATTGGAGTCCAACGAGAAAATACATTAATCATGTACTAAACTCGCGAACGAAATCGAAACATTATTTGCTTGATCCGTTTTGGATCTGCTTTTTGCTGGATCTGAAAAAATGTTCAAGTCGATGGTTTCGGGAACACCTCAATCGGAGGTGTGAGGTGTGGCCCAAGGGCCTGAGTATTACCGCCTCTTTGAGATCCAGCTCGTCGTGGATGGCAGTCGTGACCAATGACAGGCTTATCCTGTTGGTGTGATTCTGATGATGAGACCCACGCTGCTCTCGCTGCTTGCGCGACGACTCTAGGACGAGGCTGAGCACGAAGACGAACATCTCACTGACCAGAACTCCAGGAGCGTGAGGACGACGACCTGGGAGCTGGACATCGCACCACCTCATTCAGCATGAACCCCGCGGCTCCGATCTTCTTGGCCACTACCCACGAGCACTGTGGGCTTCCCCAGGACGGCGCCCACGGCGGGAAAGTCAGGGGAGGTCGTCGACGCCACCACGGCCGCGGCTGCGACGGGGGCGGTGAGGCGCAAGCACTCGGCATGGGCATGGGGATGTGCGCAGAGCGAGAGGCGGAGGGAGGAGAACGTGGGGATGGTGGTGGAGATGATGAAAGCAGTTGCCAGGGAGGAGAGAAGATGTGAACACACAAATGGATCCGGTAGTTGTGCGGAGGGACGCGGCTGATGGCTAGCGCGACATCCGATGGCGTGAGCGAAAGTTGTTCGCAGGGGAGAGGGCGCGGAGGGTCTGCGGTGATTGGCTGATTGCGGAGGGCGACATCCGACGGAAGGTGTTGCCAATAGAACGGACCGACGGTGCAGATCGATGGATGGCAGAACGGCAGGCTACCTTTGCTAACTTAATAAGTAGTAGAGATACTTTATTAGTTAATCCAGCAGATTGCACAGTGACTCAAGTTTAAGGACTGAAATTGCATTTTACTTTATAGAAATTCTCTCTATTCCTCTCTATCTATTTTTATAATTTAAACAATAGATTAAGAAAAGCTAAAATATGTACAATACATTTGAGGATATGATACTATTGGCGCTGATCTGGCACCAAACACTGAGAGGTGTACTGCCTGTTGGTGCCCTCTGAGGCGGGCGGATACGGTCCGCGACCTCGCCGCGGGAGTGGCTCCTTCCCTGCGGCACTCCGGATGGTCCACACTCTAGGCCGACGGTCCGCGATGACGCAGGGTCATCTTCTTCCTCGCAAGAACCTAAATATCACCCCCTGGGGGAGAGATCTTAGGGTGATCCAGATCAGCAGGCCACCCAGGGCATCCCTAGATAATGTATAATCTCCTAGGAATAAAAAAATTAAATCGAGGAAGAGTATTTTGAATGAAGTGGACCTTGCCCTAGGGAGGGTAAGACCCTAGGGTCGTATTGGGGTCAGCAGGCCATCCAAGATAGATATAGACGACATAGAATCAAATATGAGTGGAGATGGATATGCGGAAAGCTGCAACTAGAATTATGCTACATCTACTCATAGGGCAGGAATGATAAAAAAGTAATAGATTTGTTTGTTTGAAATGTGTCCGGGGGTTCTCAATTGGTTGTACCCCTTTATATTTATAGGATAAGAGGTCTAGACCTATTCCTAGGCGAGGTCCAACACATTCTCACGGATAAGTTAGGATAACCACACATGGGATAAGTACTCTCACCCGTGTTAATCTGGTCGCGTGGGCGCGGACCGTCCAAACCATAGGACCGGACCGTCCAGCCGAGCCCAGATGCCAAATATGATGTTGAATACATGGCCCTTGCCTTTTTGGTTGTGCTTGGTGAACCAAAAGCACCTGGTACTACTAGACTCTTTCGGGAAACCATAGATTCCGCAACTTGCCTTGTCCCGAAATATGAACTCTAGCCCGATGTAAGTCACCGGCTCTTGTGATCGGATAATATAACTATTTGATAAAGTCTAACGCACAGAGGTCTTTCGGATTGCATCCTTTTCAGTCATATTTATCTGATCAACATGTCAATAGGCAAAAACTTGTGGTGGCCCCTAGCCCGAATAAGTAAACGGATTGGACCAGCAATACAGATTCATCGTTGTACCACCCCACTCTTGAGTAGGACAACCCATCATCGATGATATAGACTATAAAGCATCATGACATCCCTGGAGGAGGAGGACCAGGCGATCTTGGTTGCACCAATTTTTGGGCCAGTTTAGTCGGCCTCTGCTTTTGCACATATCGCCTTTTGACTTTGTTCGTTTTATTGGCTGGTCGTGTGAAACGACCTTCTTCATATATTTAACAAGTAGCTGATCAAAAGTAGGGCCGAGACGGCCAGATGTCTTGGAAGCGTTGTGTTTCCTAGTACCTATTTTAGGACATTATGGTCTGGCGTCTGTAACACCTTTAATTTGGGGGTATAAAATTTCTCTTCTAATATCCACCAAATCCATGTGTTACCTTCTTTTTTCTTTGCTTTCCTTCTCTTTTCTTTTCTAAATAAAGGTGAGTTGTTTTGTTATGTTGGCGTAAGCCTAGTGAAGGGAGCCCTAGAGGCGCTTTGGTTGTTGCATTCATGCTGTTGCATAGTGTTTCTATGTGCAAAAAATGTTTGAAACCTGTTAATATTCCTTGTAGAAGTTTTCGGTAAATTTTCATATTTGTCTAAATATTTTTCTATTTTCCGAAATTTAAATCTATTTATTTGAGGTACTTAGAAACATTTTCAAAACTACTAAATATGTTATTTGATTTCATTGGGTGCCAAATCAAATCTATAATTTTTGGAGCCTTCGAAAGATATTTTTTGGATATTAAAAATGATTTCAGCCTTTTCTGAAATTATTTTTAATTTTAAAAATGGGATAATTACGAAAAATAAAGTATCGTCAAACCCTAGCAATATATATATGGATGGAATCCTCTCATAGAGCCCTTTTCAAATTTTGAAACCCCACCCCCAGTCTGGATCCAAAACTCCTGAAATTGCTCGCCGATGTTCGGGGCGGTTCCAACTCCGGCGAGCAATTACTTTTGATCCGTACGTCGTCGACAGAATCTGAGGGTACCACTACGTTTGTTTCGTCGAGAGCTTCGTCTCGATGCCTTCGATTCGTCAATCCGACTGACGGTTCGTCTCTAATCAGTGAAATTGTCCTTGGCTCCGGCGATGTCTTCTTCTCCGGTGCGCCCTTCCACCATTGTAGTCCATGAAGCTTTTTGTTTTTCCGTTTCCCGTTCGCGCAGAGCCTCCCTCAGCCTTCCCTCACCCCTCGGCGGTGCCCCCTCCCCCTCCATTTCCCCCACCCCACGCGGCCCCTCCCACCTCAGCGACGCGCCCACCATGGTGGCCGGCGACCGGCGTGTATACCGGCGGCGCTCGCGCCCCCCGCACTACCGTTCGCCCCTGCCTGCGTCCCGACGGACGTGCCCAGCGGCGGCACCCCGCCCCCTCCCTGCCCCTGTGCGCGCATCCCCATCCCCATTCTCCCCTTCCATGGTGAGAGGAAGGAGAAGAAGGGAGGAAGAATATGGAGATTTTGCGATTTAGTCCATGTTTCTTTTAATCCGTACGAAGGAATTTAGTTCAATTTAAAACCGCGATATCTTTTGTGTTTTAAATTCAATTCACTCCATCAAGTTGTGTTATATTTGTATTAAAATTGTCTACATATTAGAAGTATTTTTCCCTGCTGTTGCATCTCTTATTTATTTTATTTAAACGTTCGTTTGACCGATGGTTACTAGAACGACATTTCAATTTAAAATCTAATTTAGGAATTCGATTTGCGTATTTATAATTAGACACCAACATGATTAACCTTAACTGAAATATTCTTTATTAATAATTGGTTAGTTTAATCATGCTATTTACTTATTTGTTTTCGTGTATCGTGTCGGCCCGCACGTTGTACACGTGTTGTGCGCGTGCTACCGTGTTGTTTTGCGCGTTGCATTTTTCGTCTCGCGCCGTCATTTTGTATCGCTTGTAGTCGCTAACATTATTTGAATTATTTATATAATTGAAAGCTGTTAGCGTAGTCAATTAATTAAAACTAGGCGACAGTTCTAGGTTACATTTAATAAATATGGATTAATATAATTATATCGAATTAAATGCTCTAATTAATACTTGTTTGATGTAAACGTGATATCTTCTCGACCGTAGCTCTGATTTCGGCGTTTCTTTTCTACTCGCGACCGTAGAAGCGAGCTTTACTCTGTATTGCATGTTTTTATAATGTTTCCCTTTGTATGCAGTAATGTTCTTATGCATATATACGTGTTTGTTTGCTTGTTCCTGTTCATCTTCGCGGTCTGTTTTTGAGCTTCGAGGAACCGACGATCAAGCTCCAACGACCAAGTGAACACTCTCCTCGAGTTTTACAAGGCTGAAGACCCTGAGCATCTCTTTGGTGAAGGCAAGTGTCATCTGACCTACTTATGTCCTATTCACGTGATAATTCATTTCCCCGCATTACATAATTAAAACCTAAGGATTGACTAGCTTTCTATTTACCTTGTCCTTGATTACCTTTTGGGTTATGATGGTTAGTTTTATGCTAGTGCTCTACTTTAATCAATGAACATGATGAGATACATTTATGATACTATGATTTTATTATGGATATGATGTTAAAATTATGGCATTTTAGGGGACTCGGGCTATTTCCCGAGTACCTCTCTGTAAGGACCTGTTTGTTGAGAGACCACCCGGAAAAATAATACAACCACGAGGGTGGTATGGGACGCCCTTAGCTGATTAATTGGAGGAACCTGGGGTGTAGTTTGCTTCGTCGTTGTGCCGTCAATGGTGGCTGGGGCATAGTGCTTGCGCTACTAAGGGCGGGTGCCAATTTTGTTAGCCACCCACCTTAGGTACTCCTTGGGATAATAACTTGGGTTTATTGATAAAACTTGGCTTATACTAATGAATAAAACTTGACAAAGTAAAAGCAACCTACTTTCATCCTAACTCCACATAAATCTAGTCCACTTTAGCCAAACATGACATTTGCTGAGTACGTTGATGTGTACTCACCCTTACTTTCACAAAACACCAGGTTGCCTTTGGTGCAATCTATGATCAGGTAAAGAAGAAGAAGAAGAAGGTGTCGAGCCGGATCTCTCGGAGTTCTAGAACTTCGACGAGTTGAGGATTAGGCTAGCGACCTCCCTCAGTCACCTACCTGTGGTGGGTTTGTTTACGTTGGCTACATTTCTATTTTGTGTACGTTGATTTATATAATGTAAATGACTCTAGTTTGTAATATTATTACTTACTCTTTATTAATATTCGAATCATTGTGCTATGATGAGTCATTTATGTATTCGTCGTGTACGTGAATTTCTAATCCTAGCACATACATGGTTCGCATTCGGTTTACCTTCCAAAACCGGGTGTGACATAAATGGTATCAAAGCTTTGCTGACTGTAGGACTGCTAGCCTAGAGTAGTGAAAGTCGCCTAGAGGGGGGTGAATAGGCGGAATCTGAAAATTATAAACTTAAGCACAACTACAAGCCGGGGTTAGCGTTAGAAATATAAACGAGTCCGAAAGAGAGGGCACAAAACAAATCAACCAAGGAAATAGAGCGGATGACACGGTGATTTGTTTTACCGAGGTTCGGTTCTTGCAAACCTACTCCCCGTTGAGGTGGTCACAAAGACGGGTCTCTTTCAACCCTTTCCCTCTCTCAAACGGTTACTTAGACCGAGTGAGTTTCTCTTCTCAATCAAATGGGACACTAAGTCCACTACAAGGACCACAACACAATTGGTGTCTCTTGTTTTGATTACAAGTGAGTTGAGCACAAGAAAGAAGGAAGAAGAAAAGCAATCCAAGCGCAAGAGCTCAAAAGAACACAGATGTCTCTCTCTCTAGTCACTAATTTGTTTGGAGTGATTCCGGACTTGGAAGAGGATTTGATCTCTTTGTTTGTGTCTTGTATTGAATGCTATAGCTCTTGTATGAGGTGAGAATGCTGAAAAATTGGATGCAATGAATGGTGGGTGGTTGGGGGTATTTATAGCCCCAACCACCAAAGTAGCCGTTGGTGGAGGCTGCTGTCGCATGGCGCACCGGACAGTCCGGTGCGCCAACAAACACTGTCCGGTGCGCCAGCCACGTCACCCGGCCGTTAGGGTTCGACCGTTGGAGCTCTGACTTGTGGGGCCACCGGACAGTCCAGTGGTGCACCAGATAGGTCCTGTAGACTGTCCGGTGCGCCTTCTGGCGCCTGCTCTAACTTTTGCGCGCGCAGGCGCGCACTGTAGCGCATTTAATGCCTTCGCAGACGACCGTTGGCGCGAAGTAGCCGTTGCTCCGCTGGCACACCGGACAGTCCAGTGCTACACTGGACAGTCCGATGAATTATAGCGGAGCGACTCCCAGAATTCCCGAAGGTGGCAAGTTTGGAGTTGGGTTCCCTGGTGCACCGGACACTGTCCGGTGGCACACCGGACAGTCCGATGCGCCAGACCAGGGCACACTTCGGTTGTCTTTTGCTCCCTTTGTTTGAACCCTTTCTTCCCTTTGGCACCTGTAGAACTCATAATCTAGAGCAAACTAGTTAGTCCAATAATTTGTGTTGGGCAATTCAACCACCAAAATTCATATGGAAAAGGTTTGACCCTATTTCCCTTTCAATCTCCCCCCTTTTCGGTGATTGATGCCAACACAAACCAAAGCAAATAAAGAAGTGCAGAATTGAACTAGTTTGCGTAATGTAAGTGCAATGGTTGCTTGAAATTGAAACCAATATACTTATTTCAATAGATATGCATGGATGGTTTTTCTTCTTATTTAAAATTTTGGACCACATTTGCACCACGAGTTTTGTTTTGCAAATTCTTTGTAAAATTCTTTTCAAAAACCTTTTGCAAATAGTCAAAGGTACATGAATAAGATTGAAGAAAGCATTTTCAAGATTTGAAATTTTCTCCCCCTGTCTCAAATGCTTTTCCTTTGACTAAAACAAAACTCCCCCTAAATAAAATTCTCCTCTTAGTGTTCAAGAGGGTTTTGCAATTTTTGAAGATACTACTTTCTCCCCTTTTAAACACAATAAGATATCAATTTGAAAAACTTCATTTTTAAAATTTGGTGGTGGTGCGGTCCTTTTGCTTTGGGCTCATACTTTCTCCCCCTTTGGCATGAATCGCCAAAAACGGATACTTGTGAGTGAGATATAAGCCCTTTTCAAACTTTCTCCTCCTTTGGCAAACACAAAAATATGAGTGAAGATTATACCAAAGTGGAGAATGATGCGGAGTACCGGCAAATACAATTGGAGTTGAGTGGAAGCGCCTTCTTTGCCGAATACTCCATTTCCCTTTCAATATTTGTGACTAAGCATAAGATATACTTGAAAACACATTAGTCATAGACATAAAAGAGATATGATCAAAGGTATATAAAAGAGCTATGTGTGCAAGAATCAATCAAAATTCCTAGAATCAAGAATATTTAGCTCATTCCTAAGTTTGGTAAAGGATTGCTCATCTAAAGGCTTGGTAAAGATATCGGCCAATTGATCTTTGGTGTTTATATAGGCTATCTCGATATCCCCCTTTTGTTGGTGATCTCTCAGAAAGTGATACCGAATGGCTATGTGCTTAGTGCGGCTGTGTTCAATGGGATTATCCGCCATGCGGATTGCACTCTCATTGTCACATAGAAGAGGGACTTTGCTAAACTTGTAGCCATAGTCAGCCATAGTCCCTAAGGGTTTGCCTCATCCAAAGCAATTGCGCGCAACAATGGCCTGCGGCAATGTACTCGGCTTCGGTGGTAGAAAGAGCTACTGAGTTTTATTTCTTTGAAGCCCAAGACACCAGGGATCTTCCCAGAAACTGACAAGTCCCTGATGTGCTCTTCCTATTGATCTTACACCCTGCCCAATCAGCATCGGAATATCCTAATAAATCAAATGAGGATCCCTTGGGGTACCAAAGACCAAACTTAGGTGTATGAACTAAATATCTCAAGATTCGCTTCATGGCCCTAAGGTGAACTTCCTTAGGGTCGGCTTGGAACCTTGCACACATGCATACGGAAAGCATAATGTCCGATCGAGATGCACATAAATAGAGTAAAGAACCTATCATCGACCGGTATACCTTTTGATCTGTGGATTTACCTCTCGTGTCGAGGTCGAGATGCCATTGGTTCCCATGGGTGTCTTGATGGGCTTGGCATCCTTCATTCCAAACTTAGTGAGTATATCTTGAATGTACTTTGTTTGGCTAATGAAGGTGCCCTCTTGGAGTTGCTTGACTTGAAATCCTAAGAAATACTTTAACTCCCCCATCATAGACATCTCGAATTTTCGAATCATGATCCTACTAAACTCTTCACAAATAGATTTGTTGGTAGACCCAAATATAATATCATCAACATAAATTTGGCATACAAACAAATCATTCTCAATGGTTTTAGTGAATAAAGTAGGATCGGCCTTTCCGACTTTGAAGCCATTAGTGATAAGAAAATCTCTTAGGCATTCATACCATGCTCTTAGGGCTTGCTTGAGCCCATAAAGCACCTTAGAGAGTTTGTAAACATGGTTAGGATACCCACTATCTTCAAAGCCGGGAGGTTGCTCAACATAGACCTCTTCCTTGATAGGTCCGTTGAGGAAGGCACTCTTTACGTCCATTTGGTAAAGCTTAAAGTCATGGTGAGTAGCATAGGCAAGTAATATTCGAATTGACTCAAGCCTAGCTACAGGTGCATAGGTTTCACCGAAATCCAAACCTTCGACTTATGAATACCCTTTGGCCACAAGTCGTGCCTTGTTCCTTGTCACCACACCATGCTCATCTTGTTTGTTGCGGAAGACCCACTTGGTTCCTACAACATTTTGGTTAGGACGTGGAACTAAATGCCATACCTTATTCCTCTTGAAATTGTTGAGCTCCTCTTGCATTGCCAGCACCCAATCCGAATCTTGAAGTGTTTCCTCTACCCTGTGTGGCTCAATAAAGGAAACAAACGAGTAGTGTTCACAAAAATGAGCAACACGAGATCGAGTAGTTACCCCCTTATGAATATCTCCTAGGATGGTGTTCACGGGGTGATCTCGTTGAATTGCTTGGTGGACTCTTGGGTGAGGCGGCCTTGGAACTTGCTCATCTTCCCTATCTTGATCATGGGCATCTCCCCCTTGATCATTGCCCTCCTCTTGAGGTGGCTCATCTTCTTGATCTTCTTCTTCATCATCTTGAGCCTCATCCTCATATATAGTTGGTGGAGATGCTTGCATGGAGGAAGATGGTTGATCTTGTGCTTGAATGGGCTCTTTGGATTCCTTAGGACACACATCCCCAATGGACATGTTCCTTAGCGCGACGCACAGAGCCTCTTTATCATTTAATTCATCAAGATCAACTTGTTCCACTTGAGAGCCATTAGTCTCATCAAACACAATGTCACAAGAAACTTCAACTAGTCCAGTGGACTTGTTAAAGACTCTATATGCCCTTGTGTTTGAATCATACCCTAGTAAAAAGCCTTCTACAGCCTTAGGAGCAAATTTGGATTTTCTACCTCTTTTAACAAGAATAAAGCATTTGCTACCAAAGACTCTAAAATATGAAACATTTGGCTTTTTACCGGTGAGGAGTTCGTATGATGTCTTCTTGAGGATTCGGTGTAGATACAACCGGTTGATGGCGTAGCAAGCGGTGTTGACCGCCTTAGCCCAAAACCAATCCGAAGTCTTGTACTCATCAAGCATGGTCCTTGCCATGTCCAATAGAGTTCTATTCTTCCTCTCCACTACACCATTTTGTTGTGGCGTGTAGGGAGAAGAGAACTCATGCTTGATGCCCTCCTCCTCAAGAAAGCCTTCTATTTGTGAGTTCTTGAACTCCGTCCCGTTGTCGCTTCTTATCTTCTTAATCCTTAAGCTGAACTCATTTTGAGCCTGTCTCAAGAATCCTTTCAAAGTCTCTTGGGTTTGAGATTTATCCTGTAAAAAGAATACCCAAGTGAAGCGAGAATAATCATCCACAATAACTAGACAGTACTTACTCCCGCCGATGCTTATGTAAGCTATCGGGCCGAATAAATCCATGTGGAGTAACTCCAGTGGCCTGTCAGTCATCATGATGTTCTTATGTGGATAATGAACACCAACCTGCTTCCCTGCTTGGCATGCGCTACAAATCCTGTCTTTCTCAAAATGCACATTTGTTAGACCTAAAATGTGCTCTCCCTTTAGAAGCTTGTGAAGATTCTTCATTCCAACGTGGGCTAGTCGGCGATGCCAGAGCCAACCCATGTTAGTCTTAGCGATTAAGCAAGTATCGAGTTCAGCTCTATTGAAATCATCTAAGTATAGCTGACCCTCTAATACTCCCTTAAAAGCTACTGAATCATCACTTCTTCTAAAGACAGTGACACCTGTATCCGTAAAAAGACAGTTATAGCCCATTTTACATAATTGAGAAACGGAAAGCATGTTGTAATCTAATGAATCTACAAGAAAAACATTGGAAATGGAATGGTCAGGTGATATAGCTATTTTACCCAATCCTTTGACCAAACCTTGATTTCCATCCCCGAATGTGATAGCTCGTTGGGGGTCTTGGTTTTTCTCGTAGGAGGAGAACATCTTTTTCTCCCTAGTCATATGGTTTGTGCATCCGCTGTCGATGATCCAACTTGAGCCCCCGGATGCATAAACCTACAAAACAAATTTAGTTCTTGATTTTAGGTACCCAAACAGTTTTGGGTCCTTTGACATTAGATACAAGAACTTTGGGTACCCAAACATAAGTCTTTGATCCCTTGTGCTCGGCCCTAACATACTTGGCAACTACCTTGCCGGATTTGTTAGTTAGCACATAAGAAGCATCAAAAGTTCTAAATGAAACATTATGATCATTTGATGCTTTAGGAGTTTTCTTCTTAGGCAATTTAGCATGGGTTGATTGCCTAGAACTAGATGCCTCACTCTTATACATAAAAGCATGATTAGGGCCAGAGTGAGACTTTCTAGAGTGAATTCTCCTAATTTTGTGTTCGGAATAACCGGCGGGGTATAAAATGTCACCCTCGTTATCCTGAACCATGGGAGTTTTGCCCTTAACAAAGTTGGACAATCTTTTAGGAGGGGCATTAAGCTTGACATTGTTTCCCTGTTGGAAGCCAATGCCATCCTTAATGCCAGGGCGTCTCCCACTATAGAGCATGCTTCTAGCAAATTTAAATTTCTCATTTTCTAAGTCATGCTCATTAATTTTGGCACTAAGTTGAGCTATATGATCATTTTGTTGTTTAATTAAGGCTAGGTGATCATGAATAGCATCAACATTAATATCTCTACATCTAGTACAAATGGTAACATGCTCAACGGAAGATGTAGTGGGTTTTTGCAAGTATTTAATTCAACAATCTTAGCATGCAATATATCATTCTCATCTCTAAGATTGGAAATAGAAGCATTGCAAACATCTAAATCCTTAGCCTTAGCAATTAATTTTTTATTTTCAATTTTAAGGCTAGAAAGAGAAGCATTCAATTTGTCAATCTTATCAATTAAGTTGGCATTATCATTTCTAAGACTAACAATTGAATCATCACAATCATCAAGCTTCCCAACCTTAGCAATTAAATTGGCATTCTCATTTCTAAGGTTGGAAATAATATCATGGCAAGTGCTTAGCTCACTAGTTAATTTTCACATTTTTCTACTTCTAGAGCATAAGCATTTTTCACCTTAACATGCTTTTTGTTTTCTTTAATTAGGAAGTCCTCTTGGCTATCCAAGAGTTCATCCTTATCATGAATAGCGCTAATTAATTCATTTAATTTTTCTTTTTGTTGCATGTTTAAGTTGGCAAAAAGAGTAAACAAGTCATCCTCATTATCACTAGAATTAGCCTCATCGCTAGATGTTGCATATTTAGTTGAGGATTTTGATTTTACCTTCTTCCTTTTGCCATCCTTTGCCATGAGGCACTTGTGGCCGACGTTGGGGAAGAGGAGCCCTTTGTTGACAGCGATGTTGGCGGCGTCCTCGTCGGAGGAGGAGTCGGTGGAGCTCTCGTCGGAGTCCCACTCCCGACAAATATGGGCATCGCCGCCCTTCTTCTTGCAGTACTTCTTCTTTTCTCTCCTCTTTCCCTTCTTGTCGTCGCCCCTATCACTATCACTAGATAATGGACATTTTGCAATAAAATGACCGGGCTTACCACACTTGTAGCAAACCTTCTTGGAACGGGGCTTGTAATCTTTCCCCTTCCTTTGTTTGAGGATTTGACAGAAGCTCTTGATGATGAGCGCCATTTCCTCATTATCGAGCTTGGAGGCGTCGATGGGGATTCTACTTGGAGTAGAATCTTCTTTCTTCTCCTCCGTTGCTTTAAATGCAACGGGTTGTGCTTCGGGAACGAAGGAGGATGCGCCTTGCTCGATGATCTTTTTGGAGCCTTTGATCATTAGTTCAAAGCTCACAAATTTACCTATTACTTCCTCGGGAGACATTAGTTTGTATCTAGGATCACCACGAATTAATTGTACTTGAGTAGGATTAAGAAAAACTAGTGATCTTAGAATAACCTTGACCATCTCATGGTCATCCCATTTGGTGCTCCCGAGGTTGCGCACTTGGTTCACCAAGGTCTTGAGCCGGTTGTACATTGCTTGTGGCTCCTCTCCTTGGTGAAGCATGAATCGACCGAGCTCCCCCTCGATCGTCTCCCTTTTGTTGATCTTGGTCACCTCATCTCCTTCGTGCGCCGTTTTGAGTACGTCCCAAATCTCTGTGGTGCTCTTCAATCCTTGCACCTTGTTATACTCCTCTCAACTTAGAGAGGCGAGGAGTATTGTGGTGGCTTGTGAGTTGAAGTGCCAGATTTGGGCAACTTCGTCCGAATCATAGTCCTCATCCCCTACGGATGGTACCTGTACACCAAACTCAACAACGTTCCAAATACTAGTGTGGAGTGAGGTTAGGTGATGCCTCATTTTGTCACTCCACATGTTATAATCTTCACCGTCAAAAACCGGTGGTTTGCCTAATGGAACGGAAAGTAATGGAGTACGTATAGAAATGCGAGGGTAGTGTAGGGGAATCTTACTAAACTTCTTACGCTCATGGCGCTTAGAAGTTACGGACGGTGCGTCGGAGCCGAAGGTGGATGGCGATGAAGAGTCAGTCTCGTAGTAGACCACATTCCTCATCTTCTTTTTCTTTTCGCCACTCCGATGCGACTTATGTGAAGGGGATTCCTTCTCCTTCCCCTTGTTGCGGGACTCTCCCGATGGAGCCTTCCCGTGGCTTGTAATGGGCTTGTCGCCGGTCACCATCTCCTTCTTGGCGTGATCTCCCGACATCACTTCGAGCGGTTAGGCTCTAATGAAGCACCGGGCTCTGATACCAATTGAAAGTCACCTAGAGGGGGGGTGAATAGGCGGAATCTAAAAATTATAAACTTAAGCACAACTACAAGCCGGGGTTAGCGTTAGAAATATAAACGAGTCCGAAAGAGAGGGCGCAAAACAAATCAACCAAGAAAATAGAGCGGATAACACGGTGATTTGTTTTACCGAGGTTCGGTTCTTGCAAACCTACTCCCCATTGAGGTGGTCACAAAGACCAGGTCTCTTTCAACCCTTTCCCTCTCTCAAACGGTCACTTAGACCGAGTGAGCTTCTCTTCTCAATCAAATGGGGACACTAAGTCCATTACAAGGACCACAACACAATTGGTGTCTCTTGTTTTGGTTACAAGTGAGTTGAGCACAAGAAAGAAGGAAGAAGAAAAGCAATCCAAGCGCAAGAGCTCAAAAGAACACAAATGTCTCTCTCTCTCTCTAGTCACTAATTTGTTTGGAGTGATTCCGGACTTGGGAGAGGATTTGATCTCTTTGTTTGTGTCTTGTATTGAATGCTATAGCTCTTGTATGAGGTGAGAATGCTGAAAAATTGGATGCAATGAATGGTGGGTGGTTGGGGGTATTTATAGCCCCAACCACCAAAGTAGCCGTTGGTGGAGGCTGCTGTTGCATGGCGCACCGGACAGTCCGGTGCGCCACCGGACACTGTCCGATGCGCCAGCCACGTCACTCGGCCGTTAGGGTTCGATCATTGGAGCTCTGACTTGTGGGGCCACCGGACAGTCCGGTGGTGCACCGGACAGGTCCTATAGACTGTCCGGTGCGCCTTCTGGCGCCTGCTCTGACTTCTGCGCGCGCAGGCGCGCACTGTAGCGCATTTAATGCCTTCGTAGACGACCGTTGGCGCGAAGTAGCCGTTGCTCCGCTGGCACACTGGACAGTCCGGTGCTACACCGGACAGTCCGGTGAATTATAGCGGAGCGGCTCCCAGAATTCTCGAAGGTGGCAAGTTCGGAGTTGGGTTCCCTGGTGCACCGGACACTGTCCGGTGGCACACCGGACAGTCCGGTGCGCCAGACCAGGGCACACTTCGATTGTCTTTTGCTCCCTTTGTTTGAACCCTTTCTTTTGACTTGTATTGGTTTGTTGTGAACCTTTGGCACCTGTAGAACTCATAATCTAGAGCAAACTAGTTAGTCCAATAATTTGTATTGGGCAATTCAACCACCAAAATTCATATGGAAAAGGTTTGACCCTATTTCCCTTTCAAGTAGCATTGGTCGTTTTAAGGACTTATTCACTATTACTTCACCTCATACTTAATGTTGCTTCAAAATATTAGTCGCATCAACTAATTCTATGTTGTGCTCCTATATATCACCTTGCCAAAAGTATTTTATTCTAGTATGGTCTATACTTTTCTCAATCTATTAGATCTGATCTCACTATTGTGCTTGCGACATCTTTGTAGATGCCCCCTGGCCATAACATTCTTGTCTTTTGGGATTCTTTCCTCTTCCATCATTAAATTGCTACCATTTGACCATCTCTTTTTCTTGGTATTGACATGCTCGTACTGTGGATTCCTCCATGCTCTTGTCCCAAATACTTACCTCTGAAAACTTTGTTGACCATTTAAACATTCTAGTTTATATGTTCACAACCTTCTTATCTTTTGAGACCTCTTCCTATTCCGTTGTTAAGTTATTATCTTTCGGCAATTTCTGTTCCCTTGGTCTTAGGATGCTCGTATCCTTGGAGTCTTGTATACTCCTACATCTTTATATATGCTTATCTTCATACCCTAATGTCTGTTTAGGACATTTCAGTTAACATGCCCTTGACCACCCTTGTTTCTTAACAACCCATGAGCAATCATTTTATCTCGCACATCTTTGGTGATCTCGTTGCTTCCTTATAACTTCCCTTGGTAAGGAATCTTTACTTCAACCCTACTATTGGAACCTTACCTATCTTACCCTTGATTGTTTTCTCCACTTCGCCACTTCGCGAGTCTTGCCTTAACTCAATCCTTTGTTATGCTTTTCATTATTATCATATGTACCCTTGACACCTCTATATCCTACATTGATGTTTGTCTCATACCTACCTGAAAGGGAATTAGGCTTACACCTATTTCCTAAACTAGTTTTGGTGGTTGAATTGCCCAACACAAATAATTGGACTAACTAGTTTGCCCAAGTCTATAAGATCTACAGGTACCAAAGGTTCACAATAAGCCAATAAAAAGATCAAGAGAAAGGGTTCAAACAAAGGAGCCAAGGGACAACCGAAGGCACCCTGGTTGGGCGCACCGGACTGTCCGGTGTGCCACCGGACAGTGTCCGGTGCACCAGGGAACTCCAAAACTGAACTTCGCACCTTCGGGAATCCTCGGAGCCGGCGTGCTATAATTCACCGGACTGTCCGGTGTACACCGGACAGTGTTTGGTGCTCCAAGAGGACGCGGCTCTGAACTCGGCAGCCTCGGGAATTCGCATCGGCTGCTCCGCTATAATTCACCGGACATGTCCGGTGTACACCGGACTGTCCGGTGTAACTGCGGAGCAACGGCTACTTCAGGCGCCAACGGCTACCTACAGCGCATTAAATGCGCGCCAGCGCGCGCAGAGGTCAGGCACGCCCATGCTGGCGCACCGGACACCCTACAGTTCATGTCCGGTGCGCCACCGGACATCCAGACGGACCCAGCAGTCAAAGCTCCAACGGTCGGAACCCTAACGGCCTGGTGACGTGGCTGTCGCACCGGACATGTCCGGTGTGCACCGGACTGTCCGGTGCACCATACGACAGACAGCTTCCACCAAACGGCTAGTTTGGTGGTTGGGGCTATAAATACCCCCAACCACCCCACATTCAAGTCATCCAAGTTTTCCACTTCTCAACCACTTACAAGAGCTAGGCATTCAATTCTAGACACACTCAAGTGATCAAATCCTCTCCAATTCCACACAAGGCTTTAGTGATTAGCGAGAGAGATTTGTCGTGTTCTTTTGAGCTCTTGCGCTTGGATTGCTTCTTTCTTTCTCACTTGTTCTTGTTGATCAAAGCTCACTTGTAATCGAGGCAAGAGACACCAATTGTGTGGTGGTCCTTGCGGGGAAGCTTTGTTCCCGGTTTGATTTGAGAAGAGAAGCTCACTCGGTCCGCGGGACCGTTTGAGAGAGGGTAAGGGTTGAAAAAGACCCGGCCTTTGTGGCCTCCTCAACGGGGAGTAGGTTTGCGAGAACCGAACCTCGGTAAAACAAATCATCGTGTCTCACTCCGCATTTGCTCACAATTTGTTTTGCGCCCTCTCTCTCGGACTCGTGTTTATTTATAACGCTAACCCATCTCGTAGTTGTGTTTATATTTGTAAATTTCAGTTTTGCCCTATTCACCCCCTCTAGGCGACTTTCAATTGGTATCAGAGCCCGGTGCTTCATTAGAGCCTAACCGCTCGAAGTGATGTCGGGAGATCACACCAAGAGGGAGATGGAGACCGGCGACAAGCCCACTACGAGTCACGGGAGCACTTCATCGGAAGAGTCCCGCGCCAAGAGGAAGGAGAAAAAGAAGAACTCCTCCAACAAAGGGAAGGGGAAGGAGAAGAAATCCTCTTCCCACAAGTCGCATCGGAAAGGCGACAAGCACAAGAGGATGAGGAAAGTGGTCTACTACGAGATCGACTCTTCATCACCATCGACCTCCGACTCCGATGCGCCGTCCGTAACTTCTAAGCGCCAAGAGCGCAAGAAGTATAGTAAGATCCCCCTACGCTACCCCCACATTTCAAAACGTACTCCTTTACTCTCCGTTCCATTAGGCAAACCACCGGTTTTTGATGGTGAAGATTATAATATGTGGAGTGACAAAATGAGACACCATCTAACCTCACTCCACACAAGCATATGGAATGCTGTTGAGTTTGGTGTACAGGTACCATCCGTAGGGGATGAAGACTATGACTCGGACGAGGTGGCCCAAATCTACCACTTTAACTCCCAAGCAACCACTATACTCCTCGCCTCTCTAAGTCGAGAGGAGTATAACAAGGTGCAAGGGTTAAAAAGTGCGAAGGAAATTTGGGACGTACTCAAGACCGCGCACGAAGGAGACGAGGTGACAAAGATCACCAAGCGGGAAACGATCGAGGGGGAGCTCGGTCGCTTCATGCTTCACCAAGGGGAGGATCCACAAGCTATGTACAACCGCTTAAAGACCTTGGTGAACCAAGTGCGCAACCTCGGGAGCGAAAAATGGGATGACCATGAGATGGTCAAGGTTATTCTTAGATCCCTCGTATTTCTTAACCCTACACAAGTTCAATTAATTCGAGGTGATCCTAGATATAAGCTAATGTCTCCCGAGGAGGTTATAGGAAAATTTGTGAGCTTTGAGCTAATGATTAAAGGCTCAAAGAAAATCATCGAGCAAGGCACCTCCTCCACGCCCGAGGCACAACCCGTCGCATTCAAGGCGACGGAAGAAAAGAAGGAGGAGGCTACTCCAAGTCGAACACCCATCGACGCCTCCAAGCTCGACAACGAGGAGATGGCGCTCATTATCAAGAGCTTTCGCTAAATCCTCAAGCAAAGGAGGGGGAAAGACTACAAACCCCGCTCCAAGAAAGTGTGCTACAAATGTGGTAAGCCCGGTCATTTTATTGCTAAATGTCCATTATCTAGTGATAGTGACAGGGGCGACGACAAGAAGGGGAGAAGAAAGGAGAAGAAGAGACATTACAAGAAGAAGGGCGGCGATGCCCACGTGTGCCGCGTGTGGGACTCCGACGAGAGCTCCACCGACTCCTCCTCCGACGAGGACGCCGCCAACATCGCCGTCACCAAGGGACTTCTCTTCCCCAACGTCGACCACAAGTGCCTCATGGCCAAGGAGGGCAAAAAGAAGAAGGTAAAATCAAGATCCTCCACTAAATACGAAACCTCTAGTGATGAGGATGATGCTAGCAATGAGGAGGATAACTTGCGCATTCTTTTTGCCGACCTAAACATGCAACAAAAAGAAAAATTAAATGAATTGATTAGTGTTATTCATGAGAAGGATGATCTCTTGGACTCTCAAGAGGACTTCCTTATTAAGGAAAACAAAAAGCATGTTAAGGTAAAAAATGCTTATGCTCTACAAGTTGAAAAATGTGAAAAATTGTCTAGTGAGCTAAGCACTTGCCATGAGACTATTGACAACCTTAGAAATGAAAATGCTAGATTAATTGCTAAGGTTGATTCTCATGTTTGTGATGTTTCAATTCCCAATTTTAGAAATGATAATGATGATTTGCTTGCTAATATTAAGGAATTGAATGATTCTCTTGCTAGTCTTAGGATTGAAAATGAAAAATTAATTGCTAAGACTAAAGATTTTGATGTTTGCAATGTTACTATTTCTAACCTTAGAAGTGAATATGATATATTACATGCTAAGGTTGTAGAATTAAAATCTTGCAAACCCTCTACATCTACTGTTGAGCATGTTTCTATTTGCACGAGATGTAGAGATGTTGATATTGATGCTATTCATGATCATATGGCTTTAATTAAACAACAAAATGATCATATAGCAATATTAGATGCTAAAATTGCCGAGCATAACTTAGAGAATGAAAAGTTTAAATTTGCTAGAAGTATGCTCTATAATGGGAGACGCCCTGGCATCAAGGATGACATTGGCTTCCAAAAGGGAAACAATGTCAAACTTAGTGCCCCTCCTAAAAATTTGTCTAACTTTGTTAAGGGCAAGGCTCCCATGCCTCAGGATAACGAGGGTTACATTTTGTACCCTGCCGGTTATCCCGAGAGCAAAATTAGGAGAATTCATTCTAGGAAGTCTCACTCTGGCCCTAACCATGCTTTTATGTATAAGGGTGAGACATCTAGCTCTAGACAACCAACCCGTGCTAAGTTGCCTAGAAAGAAAACTCCTAGTGCATCAAATGATCATGGCATTTCATTTAAAACTTTTGATGCATCTTATGTTTTCACTAACAAATCCGGCAAGATAGTTGCCAAGTTTGTTGGGGGCAAACACAAGGGTTCTAAGACTTGTGTTTGGGTACCCAAAGTTCTTGTGTCTAATGCCAAAGGACCCAAAACCGTTTGGGTACCTAAAGTCAAGAACTAAACTTGTTTTGTAGGTTTATGCATCCGGGGGATCAAGTTGGATCATCGATAGCGGGTGCACAAACCACATGACGGGGGAGAAGAAGATGTTCTCCTCCTACGAGAAAAACCAAGATCCCCAACGAGCTATCACATTCGGGGATGGAAACCAAGGTTTGGTCAAAGGTTTGGGTAAAATAGCTGTATCTCCTGACCATTCCATTTCCAATATTTTTCTTGTACATTCTTTAGATTACAATTTGCTTTCCGTTTCGCAATTATGTCAAATGGGCTACAACTGTCTATTTACTGATGTAGGTGTCACTGTCTTTAGAAGGAGTGATGATTCAATAGCATTTAAGGGAGTGTTAGAGGGTCAGCTATACTTGGTAGATTTTGATAGAGCCGAACTCGACACTTGCTTAATTGCTAAGACTAACATGGGTTGGCTCTGGCACCGCCGACTAGCCCATGTTGGAATGAAGAATCTTCATAAGCTTCTAAAGGAAGAACACATTTTAGGACTAACAAATGTTCATTTTGAGAAAGACAGGATTTGTAGCGCATGTCAAACCGGGAAGCAAGTTGGTATTCATCATCCACACAAGAACATCATGACGACTGATAGGCCACTGGAGCTCCTACACATGGATTTATTCGGCCCGATCGCTTACATAAGCATCGGCGGGAGTAAGTATTGTCTAGTTATTGTGGATGATTATTCTCGCTTCACTTGGGTGTTCTTTTTGCAGGAAAAATCCCACACCCAAGAGACCTTAAAGGGATTCTTGAGACGGGCTCAAAATGAGTTCGGCTTAAGGATCAAGAAAATTAGAAGCGACAACGGGACGGAGTTCAAGAATTCTCAAATTGAAGGCTTCCTTGAGGAGGAGGGCATCAAGCATGAGTTCTCCTCTCCCTACACGCCACAACAAAACGGTGTAGTGGAGAGAAAGAATCGAACTCTATTGGACATGGCAAGGACCATGCTTGATGAGTACAAGACACCGGATCGGTTTTGGGCCGAGGCGGTCAACACCGCCTGCTACGCCATCAACCGGTTATATCTACACCGAATCCTCAAGAAGACATCCTATGAACTCCTAACAGGTAAAAAGCCCAATATTTCATATTTTAGAGTTTTTGGTAGCAAATGCTTTATTCTTGTTAAAAGAGGTAGAAAATCTAAATTTGCTCCTAAAACTGTAGAAGGCTTTTTACTAGGATATGACTCAAACACAAGGGCATATAGAGTCTTTAACAAGTCCTCAGGATTTGTTGAAGTTTCTTGTGACGTTGTGTTTGATGAAACTAACGGCTCTCAAGTAGAGCAAGTTGATCTTGATGAGATAGGTGAAGAACAAGCTCCGTGCATCGCGCTAAGGAACATGTCCATTGGGGATGTGTGCCCTAAGGAATCCGAAGAGCCTCCACATGCACAAGATCAACCATCCTCCTCCACACAAGCATCTCCACCAACCCAAAATGAGGACGAGGCTCAAGTTGATGAAGGAGAAGATCAAAGAGATGAGCCACCTCAAGATGACAGCAATGATCAAGGGGGAGATGCAAACGATCAAGACAAGGAGGATGAAGAATCAAGACCGCCACACCCAAGAGTCCACCAAGCAATACAACGAGATCACCCCGTTGACACCATCCTCGGCGACATTCATAAGGGGGTAACTACTCGATCTCGTGTTGCACATTTTTGTGAACATTACTCTTTTGTTTCCTCTATTGAGCCACACAGGGTAGAGGAAGCACTCCAAGATTCGGATTGGGTGATGGCGATGCAAGAGGAGCTCAACAATTTCACTAGGAACGAGGTATGGCATTTAGTTCCACGTCCTAACCAAAATGTTGTAGGGACCAAGTGGGTCTTCCGCAACAAGCAAGACGAGCATGGTGTGGTGACAAGGAACAAAGCCCGACTTGTGGCCAAGGGATACTCCCAAAGTTGAAGGTTTGGATTTCGGTGAAACCTATGCACCCGTAGCTAGGCTTGAGTCCATTCGTATATTATTAGCCTATGCTACTTACCATGGCTTCAAGCTTTACCAAATGGACGTGAAGAGTGCCTTCCTCAATGGACTAATCAAGGAGGAGGTCTATGTTGAGCAACCTCACGGCTTTGAAGACAGTAAGTACCCTAACCATGTTTATAGGCTCTCTAAGGCGCTTTATGGGCTCAAGCAAGCCCCAAGAGCATGGTATGAATGCCTACTAGATTTCCTTATAGCTAATGGCTTCAAAGTCGGCAAGGCCGATCCTACTTTATTCATTAAAACTCTTGACAAAGATTTGTTTGTATGCCAAATTTATGTTGATGATATTATATTTGGGTCTACTAACGAATCTACATGTGAAGAATTTAGTAGGATCATGACGCAAAAATTCGAGATGTCTATGATGGGGGAGTTGAAGTATTTTCTAGGATTCCAAGTCAAGCAACTCCAAGAGGGCACCTTCATTAGCCAAACGAAGTATACTCAAGACATTCTAACCAAGTTTGGAATGAAGGATGCCAAGCCCATCAAGACTCCCATGGGAACAAATGGGCATCTCGACCTCGACACGGGAGGTAAGTCCGTGGATCAAAAGGTATACCAGTAGATGATAGGTTCATTACTCTATTTATGTGCATCTCGACCGGACATTATGCTTTCCGTTTGCATGTGTGCAAGATTCCAATCCGACCCTAAGGAATCCCACCTTACGGCCGTAAAACGAATATTGAGATATTTGGCTTATACTCCTAAGTTTGGGCTTTGGTACCCTCGGGGATCCACATTTGATTTGATTGGTTATTCGGATGCCGATTGGGCGGGGTGTAAGATTAATAGAAAGAGCACATCGGGGACTTGCCAGTTCTTGAGAAGATCCTTGGTGTCTTGGGCTTCAAAAAAGCAAAATTCGGTCGCTCTTTCTACCGCCGAAGCCGAGTACATTGCCGCAGGCCATTGTTGCGCGCAATTGCTTTGGATGAGGCAAACCCTGCGGGACTATGGTTACAAATTAACCAAAGTTCCTCTTCTATGTGATAATGAGAGTGCAATCCGCATGGCGGATAATCCCGTTGAGCATAGCCGCACTAAACACATAGCCATTCGGTATCATTTTCTTAGGGATCACCAACAAAAGGGGGATATCGAGATTGCATATATTAATACTAGAGATCAATTAGCTGATATCTTTACCAAGCCACTAGATGAACAAACTTTTACTAAACTTAGGCATGAGCTAAATATTCTTGATTCTAGGAACTTCTTTTGCTAATTTGCACACATAGCTCATAAGTATACCTTTGATCATGTCTCTTTTATATATGCTATGACTAATGTGTTTTCAAGTGTATTTCAAACCAAGTCATAGGTATATTGAAAGGGAATTGGAGTCTTCGGCGAAGACAAAGGCTTCCACTCCACTCTACTACTCATCCTTCGCCGTCGCTCCGCTTCACTCTCCGTCTTTGGTATAATCTTCACTCATATGTTTTACTTGCCAAAGGGGAGAAAGTAGCTATGCAAGGGCTTATATCTCACTCAAAGTATCCATTTTTGGCGATTCATGCCAAAGGGGGAGAAAGTATGAGCCCAAAGCAAAAGGACCGCACCACCACCCTAATTTTAAAATAATTTTCAATTGATAAATTTTAAATTAGTATCTCTTTGTGTTTTAAAGGGGGAGAAAGTACTACTTTCAAAATTGATATCTTAAAACCCTCTTGAACACTAAAAGGAGAATTTATTTGAGGGGGAGTTTTGTTTAGTCAAAGGAAAAGCATTTGAAACAAGGGGAGAAAATTTCAAACTTGAAAATGCTTCGCAAAAATCTTATTCATTTACCTTTAACTATTTTGCAAAAGAACTTTAAAAAGTATTTACAAAAAGAATTTGCAAAAACAAAACATGTGGTGCAAGCGTGGTCCAAAATATTAAAAATAAAGAAACAATCCATGCATATCTAGTAAGTAAATATTTGTTGGCTCAATTCTAAGTAACCTTTGCACTTACACTTTGCAAACTAGTTCAATTATGCACTTCTATACTTGCTTTGGTTTGTGTTGGCATCAATCACCAAAAAGGGGGAGATTGAAAGGGAATTAGGCTTACACCTATTTTCTAAACTAATTTTGGTGGTTGAATTGCCTAACACAAATAATTGGACTAACTAGTTTGCCCAAGTCTATAATATCTACAGGTACCAAAGGTTCACAATAAGCCAATAAAAAGATCAAGAGAAAGGGTTCAAACAAAGGAGCCAAGGGACAACCGAAGGCACCCTGGTTGGGCGCACCGGACAGTGTCCGGTGCACTAGGGAACTCCAAAACTGAACTTCGCACCTTCGGGAATCCTCGGAGCTGGCGCGCTATAATTCACCGGACTGTCCGGTGTACACCGGACAGTGTCCGGTGCTCCAAGAGGACGCGGCTCTGAACTCGGCAGCCTCGGGAATTCGCATCGGCTGCTCCGCTATAATTCACCAGACATGTCCGGTGTACACCGGACTGTCCGGTGTAACTGCAGAGCAACGGCTACTTCAGGCGCCAACGGCTACCTACAGCGCATTAAATGCGTGCCAGCGCGCGCAGAGGTCAGGCACGCCCATGCTGGCGCACCGGACACCCTACAGTTCATGTCCGGTGCGCCACCGGACATCCAGACGGGCCCAGCAGTCAGAGCTCCAACGGTCGGAACCCTAACGACCTGGTGACGTGGCTGTCGCACCGGACATGTCTGGTGTGCACCGGACATGTCTGGTGTGCACCGGACTGTCCGGTGCACCATACGACAGACAGCTTCCACCAAACGGCTAGTTTGGTGGTTGGGGCTATAAATACCCCCAACCACCCCACATTCAAGTCATCCAAGTTTTCCACTTCTCAACCACTTACAAGAGCTAGGCATTCAATTCTAGACACACTCAAGTGATCAAATCCTCTCCAATTCCACACAAGGCTTTAGTGATTAGCGAGAGAGATTTGCCGTGTTCTTTTGAGCTCTTGCGCTTGGATTGCTTCTTTCTTTCTCACTTGTTCTTGTTGATCAAAGCTCACTTGTAATCGAGGCAAGAGACATCAATTGTGTGGTGGTCCTTGCGGGGAAGCTTTGTTCCTGGTTTGATTTGAGAAGAGAAGCTCACTCGGTCCGTGGGACTGTTTGAGAGAGGGTAAGGGTTGAAAAAGACCCGGCCTTTGTGGCCTCCTCAACGGGGAGTAGGTTTGCGAGAACCGAACCTCGGTAAAACAAATCATCGTGTCTCACTCCGCATTTGCTCACAATTTGTTTTGCGCCCTCTCTCTCGGACTCGTGTTTATTTCTAACGCTAACCCATCTCGTAGTTGTGTTTATATTTGTAAATTTCAGTTTCACCCTATTCACCCCCCCCCCCTCTAGGCGACTTTCACTACCCTTTAAAATTGCCCCTCTTCCATCTCATTCTGAGAGTTGTACTTTACGTATCTTTCCCTTGGTCGTATCCTCTTCTTTGGCTCGCGAGTTTGTATCTCCGTCCTTTGTTGTGCTTTTGTTTGTTATTGTCTTTACCTTTCTCATCTCTCGATCCTAACTTGGTAATTACCCTATGTCCGTCATCTAAAATGTCCAATCTCCCATCTCAGTTCAAGAGTGGCGTCTTACTTATCTCACACATGGTTATATACTATTCCTTACCACTTGCAAGACTTATCTTAACTCTATTCTTGGTTGTACTTACATCCTTGGATATTATGCACATTTACCTCTTCCCTTACATCCTTGTCTGTTATCACCTTTAACCCTTGACATCTCTCAGTATTTACCATGACACTTACCCACATTTTAAAGCCTCACCTCCTCCATTTCAGCTTGAGAGTGTTGTTTTACCTATCCTGCTCTGAGTCATTTCCTTTTCCTTTGTCATGTTGCAAGCCTTGTTTTACCTTAACTCCATCCTTTGTTGAGCTTTTGTTTGATATCATCCTTACCTTTGTAATATGTAGAACTTGCCTTGATACTTATCTTAGGTCTACGTTTTGAAATCTCCTCCTTTCTATCTCAGTTTGAGAGCGGTGAGTTACCTATCTCTCCCTTGGTTTCTTTGCCCTTTTGTCGCCATACAAGTTTTATCTTAATCCCATCCTTTGATGTGTTTTTAATTGCTATCACCATTACCTTGTCATCCATCGATCTTACCTTGATACTTATCTTTATGCCTGCTCTTTAAAAATCTTCTCTCTTCCACCTCAATGTGAGAGTGGTAATTTGCCTATCTTGCCCTTTGACATATCCTTTTCTTTTCCACCTGCAGATCTTGTCTTAACTCCATCCTTGGTTGAAAGCATCTAGGCCCCTGGTTGGTTTTAGTGATTAATGACAACGTAATATTATATGTGACTAACGTGTGTTTTGCAGAGACAAATGGTAAGTTAGGTCGCATGATAGGTAGAAGTACTACAACGGTGAAAACAATCCCGGAGATAAGAACTCGAAGCGACGGCTAAAACGACGAAACAAAAGGTGAAGGTCTACGGAGTCCGAGTGTCAAGGAGATGTGGACACTCGCATTTTAGTTAGGTCTTTTATTCTCTTTTAGCCATACTATAAAGAGGGGTTGTCGATGAGTAGTTTGACCAAGAGAGTTCTAGTGTAGTGTTGGTGCACAATCACACTCATATACAGTGCTAGGTGTCACTCTAGAACTCACACACAAGTTAGAGAGAAAACCGATTTGAAAATCAGCTGAAAAACAAGAGTTAGTGTTTCTGGCTTTGGGGCACCGGACTGTCCGGTGCACCCTCTGCCAGGTGGGGCCAGGCTGGTCCACGGCAGAGGCTTTCCCCTCCGCAGAAACCCGAGAGCGCAGCTTTCAGAGTTGAATTTTAGTGGCACACCGGACACCGCACCGGACTGTCCGGTGTGCACCGGACAGTGGACTGTTCACTGTCTGGTGCGCCATGAGTCCAACGGCTACCTGCCAGAACTAGCCGTTGGAAACGACCGTTGGCGCACCGGTGGCGCACCGTTGGCGCACCGGTGGCGCACCGGACTGTCCGGTGCGCCATCGCGCAGTGAAATGCCTGTAACGGCTAGTTGGTGGGTGAGGGCTATTTATACCCCCTCCACCCACCATATTCAATGACTTGCACTCCACATTTATTCCAGCACATTGCTAGAGCATTGCAAGCACCAAAAGCCTAGTGAGGAGATTAGAGAATCATAATCCGCGTTTGTTCCTCATTAGCGCTAGTGGGAGCCACCTAGAGCACACACCACTTGCATTAGGCTTCTCTTGGTCAAGCGAAAGTCTACGGCTTGTTACTCTTGGTGATCGGCATCACCTAGACGGCTTGGTGGCGTTGGGAGCTCGGTGATCACCGTGAAGATCTTGTTGGTGACCCGACTCAAGTTTGTAAGCGGTCTCGAGGGATCCACCGCGCCGGAGTGGCAAAGGATCATCTCGTAGTGAGCACTTGGTTCTTGCGAGGACCAAGGGGGAGCGATACCCTTGCGCGGGTGCTCCAACGAGGACTAGTGGAGAGTGCCGACTCTTCGATACCTCGGGAAAAATTGGAGGAGTCTTCTAAACTTTGCTTTACATTCCGCACTTAATTCAAGCACTTTACATTATGTATTTGTTTAGCAAGTATTTAAAGTATTATCTTAGCTTTGTTGCATTTCTAGTATTATATTCTTAGTGCTAGTTGTTGGGGTGAAGTTGGGCTCTTGCTTAGCTCTTGCTTAGGTTTTAATTAGTGTTGATTTTTAGAAAAGCCCAATTCACCCCCCCCCCTCTTGGGCATCGTGATCCTTTCAATTGGTATCAGAGCCTTGTTGCTCATAGATTAGCTTAACCGCTAGAGTTATGATGTCCGGTGGGGATGGACCTCCTCCCGTTTTTGATGGTGACGATTTTCCTTATTGGAAAATTCGTATGGAAGCATACTTAGAGGCTATAGACATTGGTGTCTATAAAGCCGCCACACAAGGGTTCCCCGAACCTAGAGATCCCACAAATCTTGTAGGTGATGAGTTCAATTATGAGAAATGGAATGCTCAGGCCAAAAACACCCTTTTTAGAGGCCTTTGCAAAGATGTGTTCAATAGAGTAAGAAATCATAAAAATGCTCATGATTTGTGGATAGACATTTGTGCTCTACACGAAGGAACTAGAAGTGAACGTGAGGAAAGATATCACATAGCCATGCGAAAGTTAAATTCTTTTGAAATGCTTACTAATGAAAATGCAAATGTTATGTACTCATGACTTAATATTCTTGTAGAGGAAGTTAATGGATTGGGGCTTACTCAAATCTCACAACCGGATGTTGTGAGGAAGATTCTCAGTGTCCTCCCAATAGACAAATATGGACACATTGTCACTGTGCTACATCAAATGGATCTTTCAGTTACCACACCTACACAAATTTTGGGAAAGATCAATGCCCATGAAATGTACATGCACATCAACGACAAAGAAGAATCATCTTCCAAAAGAAAGGATTTGGCTCTCAAAGCAAATCATGAAAGAAAAGGAAAAGCAAAAATACAAGTTGAGGAAGAATCCTCAAGTGATGATGACCTTGATGCAAACATTGCCTTGATGGTAAGGAAGACCACCAAGATGTTGAAGAAGCTAAATAGAGAAGGCATCAAATTTGATTTAAGGAAGAAGAAGTTCTTTTCCAACAAAAGAAAGCCCATTTCTGAGATGGACTGCTACAACTGTGGTGAGCTTGGTCATCTTGCTCATCAATGCAACAAGCCCAAGAAGAACAAGTTCAAGGGCAAGAAAGAAGATGACAGCGATGATGAAAAGAAGGAAAAGAAATTCTTCAAGAGAAAGGATGGGAAGTAAAAGAGGTTCCACAAGAAGAAGAATGGAAAGGCATATATTGTTGGCGACTGGCTCACCGACATCGAATCATCAAGTGGGTCTTCTTCAAGTGAAGAAGAGAATGATGAAAAAATTGCCGCCATCGCCGGGGACTTCTCTTCACCACCACCATCGCCATCATCTACTTCTCACCTATGCCTCATGGCTAGGGGTGAACGGAAGGTACAAAATGATATTGCTGATGATAGTGATAGTGATAGTGATGAGGAATTTGCTTCACCTTCATATGATGAGTTAGCTGACTTACTTAAAGAATATACTCAAATCATTAGAAAGTCAAAAGCTAAATGTGATAGGTTGAAAAATGAAAATGAATCTTTAAATGCCAAATATGACATAGTTATAAAGGCTAGTGATGAAATAAAAGAAGAGAATAAAACTATGTCATCAACTATAAATGAGCTCACAAACTCCCTAAAAGATGCTAAGGAAAAATATGACAAATTAAATGAAGCTAATAGGGAGATGCAAAATAGACTAGTAAAGATCAAGGAAGATTATACTCAAATTAAATTTGATCATGACAATCTTCTTGTTGAAAATGAACTTTTATCTTGCAAAACACATGAGGCTATTAACCCTGTTGTTAAGTTTGATGTAGCAACCTCATGTGATGATTTGATTCAAGAAGAGCAAACTAGTCTACATGCTGAATTGACTGAAAAAGTTGAAGTCCTGACTTTAGACAACCAAAAATTGAAGAATTACTTGACTGATGCAACTACTAGAGGAAAGGTTGCTATTGAGAACAATGATTTCAACAATGAGTTGGCAGTGGATAATCAAAGGCTTAAAAATGAGGTCAAGAAACTAAAAAGTGAAAATGAACATCTTGCAACAAGTGTGCAAAAGTTCAACAAGGGTCAATACCTCCAAAATGAGCTGCTTATGAACACTGTTATGAAAAATAACAAGAGTGGTATTGGATACAATGCTTTTGTGCAAAAGAAAGCTACCACTCAATACAAGCCAAAGCAGACTCACAAGCCTATCAAATGCTTTGAGTGTGGAAATGAAGGTCACTTTGCCCACAACTGCAAAGCCAAACCACCAACTCCCTTGCCTAAGCACTCAAGACCATTTGCTTTCAATGCTCACTATGTTCTAAGAAAGGTTGCAAATGGAAAGGTTAAGGTTACATTCCTAGGTCCACCAAACAAGAGTAGACCTAGACAAATCTGGGTGGCAAAGTCCTTAATTGAGAGAGTCACTGGTCCTATGCAATATAGGGCCCTCAAAACTCAAGCTTGAATTGTCTGTGAATGTAGGTGAACTACAAGACCGGTGGGAGCCATTGGGTTATTGACAGTGGATGCACACAACATATGACAGGCAACCCACGGATGTTCACCTCACTAGATGAAAATGTTGATGGTCAAGATAAAATCACATTTGGAGACAATTCAAAAGGAAAAGTGCAAGGACTTGGCAAGGTGGCAATCTCAAATGATTTATCAATATCAAATGTTCTCTTAGTTGCACCTTTGAGCTTCAATTTATTATCAGTGGGTCAACTCTGTGATCTTGGACTTCAATGCTTATTCACTCCAACAGAGGTTATTGTAACAAAGATGGATGATGAATCAATGGTATTCAAGGGATTTAGATACAACAACCTCTACTTAGTGGATTTCATTTCAGAAGATGCAGACTTAAGAACTTGCCTCTTCACCAAAGCTTCTCTTGGATGGCTTTGGCATAGGAGGCTTGCACATATTGGGATGAGCACACTCAAGAAGGTATTAAAGAAAGATATGGTTAGAGGATTAAAGGATGTGGTGTTTGAAAAAGACAAGCCATGCAGTGCATGTCAAGCTGGAAAGCAAGTTGCTAATACACATCCCACTAAAGCTTTCATGTCAACATCAAGGCCACTGGAACTACTTCATATGGATTTATTTGGACCTACAAATTATGTCAGTGCCGGTGGCAACCTCTACTGTCTAGTGATTGTTGATGACTTCTCAAGATACACTTGGGTGTTCTTTCTCCATGACAAATCTGAAGTTGCATCTATATTCAAGAAGTTTGCCAAGAAAGCACAAAATGAATTTGATTGCAAGATTAAGAAGATTAGAAGTGACAATGGCAAAGAATTTGACAACACCAACATTCATGAGTACTGTGATGAAATTGGGATCAAGCATGAAGTATCTGCCACATACACACCTCAACAAAATGGAGTTGTTGAAAGGAAAAACAGGACCTTGATCACTCTTGCAAGAACAATGATTGATGAGTATAACACACCGGAGAGGTTTTGGGCCGAAGCTGTCAACACTGCTTGTTATGCATCAAACAAGCTATTTCCTCACCGGCTACTTGAGAAGACTCCTTATGAACTGCTAAATGGGAAAAAGCCAGACGTCTCCTTCTTCCGGGTGTTTGGGTGCAAATGCTACATCTACAAGAAACGCCATCACCTAGGGAAGTTTCAAAGACATTGTGATATTGGTTTTCTTTTGGGTTATTCATTAAAGTCCAAAGCATATCGAGTATTCAACCATGCCACTGGTATGGTAGAAGAAACATATGATGTGGAATTTGATGAGACTAATGGCTCCCAAGGAGCACTTGAAAATCTTGATGATGTAGGTGATGAGCCACTTAGCGAAGCAATGAAGAACATGCCTATTGGAGCTATCAAACCAAAAGAAGATGAAGAAGAGGTGCAAATCATTGACAGACCTTCTTCATCAAATGTACCACAAGATGATGATAAAGATGAGAGGCATGCAAATGAAGATACATTTGGCTCTCATGAACAAGCAAGGGTACAAGCCGAAAATGTTGATGCTCCAGGATCTTCTTCCCAAGTGGTCAACAGGAGAAATTCATCACTACTTCAAGATCATCCGCAAAACCAAATCATCGGGAGTCCTTCACAAGGGGTTATTACTCGATCCCATAGACATGCCTCTTTTATTGAACATCACTCTTTTGTTTCTTGTGTTGAGCCTACTTGTATAGATGAGGCGCTACAGGATCCGGACTGGGTGAATGCCATGCATGAAGAACTTAACAACTTCACCCGTAACGAAGTTTGGACCCTGGAGAAGCCCCCACAAGATGCAAGAATCATTGGAACAAAGTGGGTGTTCAGAAACAAATAAGATGATCAAGGTGTGATTGTAAGAAACAAGGCAAGACTTGTCGCAAAGGGATTCTCTCAAGTTGAAGGCTTAGATTTTGGAGAGACCTTTGCACCGGTTGCTCGACTGGAAGCCATCCGTATCCTACTTGCATATTGATAGTCGCCTAGAGGGGGGGTGAATAGGGCGAAACTGAAATTTACAAAAATGATCACAACTACAAGCCGGGTTAGCGTTAGTAATAAAAAAAAAAACGAGTCCGCGAGAGAGGGTGCAAAACAAATCGCAAGCAAATAAGAGTGTGACACGAGGATTTGTTTTACCGAGGTTCGGTTCTCGCAAACCTACTCCCCGTTGAGGAGGCCACAAAGGCCGGGTCTCTTTCAACCCTTCCCTCTCTCAAACGATCCCACGGATCGAGTGAGCTTTCTCTTCTTCTCAATCAACCGGGAACAAAGCTTCCCCGCAAGGGCCACCACACAATTGGTGCCTCTTGCCTTGTGTACAATTGAGTGATGATCTCAAGAACAAGTGAGAAAGAAAAGAATGCGATCCAAGCGCAAGAGCTCGAAAGAACACAAGCAAATCACTCTCTCTAGTCACTATGGAGTTGTGTGGAATTTGGAGAGGACTTGATCTATTTGGTGTGTCTAGAATTGAATGCTAGAGCTCTTGTAGTAGTTGAGAAGTGGAAAACTTGGATGGCAATGAATGTGGGGTGGTTGGGGTATTTATAGCCCCAACCACCAAAAGTGACCGTTGCTGGAACCTGTCTGTTCGATGGCGCACCGGACAGTCCGGTGCACACCGGACAGTCCGGTGCCCCTGCCACGTCACCATTGCCGTTGGATTCTGACCGTTGGAGCTTCTGACTTCTGGGCCCGCCTGGGTGTCCGGTGCACACCGGACATGTACTGTTTGATGTCCGGTGCACCGGTATGGGCGATCCTGACGTCTGCGCGCGCTGCGCGCGCATTAAATGCTCCGCAGGGAGCCGTTGGCGCCGCAGGGAGCCGTTGCTCCGCTGGCACACCGGACAGTCCGGTGCACACCGGACAGTCCGGTGAATTTTAGCGGAGCGGCTGCCGCGCGAACCCGAGGCTGGCGAGTTCCGGAGACCGCGCTTCCTTGGAGCACCGGACATGTCCGGTGCACACCGGACAGTCCGGTGAATTATAGCGCGCCGGCTTCCGAGAATTCCCGAGGGCGAAGAGTTTGAGTTGGACTCCTCTGGGCGCACCAGACACTGTTCGGTGCACACCGGACAGTCCGGTGCCTCCAGCCAGAGGTGCCCTCGGTTGCCTCATTGCTCCTTTGTTGAATCCAACACTTGATCTTTTTATTGGCTGAGTGTGAACCTTTTGCACCTGTGTAACTTATGCACTAGAGCAAACTAGTTAGTCCAATATTTGTGTTGGGCAATTCAACCACCAAAATTATTTTAGGAACTAGGTGTAAGCCTAATTCCCTTTCAATCTCCCCCTTTTTGGTGATTGATGCCAACACAAACCAAAGCAAATATAGAAGTGCATAATTGAACTAGTTTACATAATGTAAGTGCAAAGGTTGCTTGGAATTGAGCCAATATAAATACTTATGTGATGCGCATGGATGGTTTCTTTGTTTTTGACATATTGGACCACATTTGCACCATAAGTTTTGTTTTTGCAAATTCTTTTGTAAATTCTTTTTCAAAGTCATTTTGCAAGATAGTCAAAGGTAAGATTTGCAAAGCATTTTCAAGTTTTGAAATATTCTTCCTTTGTTCAAATGCTTTTCCTTTGACTAAACAAAACTCCCCCTCAAATAAAGTTTCCTCTTAGTGTTCAAGAGGGTTTTAAGACATCAATTTTGAAAATACTAGTTGCTCCCCCTTTAGAACACAAAGAGATACCAATTTTGAAATTTACCAATATAAAATCATCAAATTTATAAAATTAGGTGGTGGTGCGGTCCTTTTGCTTTGGGCTCATATTTTCTCCCCCTTTGGCATGAATCGCCAAAAACGGAATCATTAGAGCCCAATGAAGTACGTTCTCCCCCTTTGGTCATGAAATGAATGAGTGAAGATTATACCAACGTTGGAGAGATGATGCGGAGCGACGGCGAAGGATGAGTAGTAGAGTGGAGTGGAAGCCTTGTCTTCGCCGAGGACTCCTATTCCCTTTCAATATACCTATGACTTGGTTTGAAATTCACTTGAAAACACATTAGTCATAGCATATATAAAAGAGACATGATCAAAGGTATATTGATGAGCTATGTGTGCAAGACTAGCAAAAGAAATTCCTAGAATCAAGAATATTGAGCTCATGCCTAAGTTTGGTAAAAGATTGTTCATCAAGTGGCTTGGTAAAGATATCGGCTAATTGATCTTTAGTGTTAATGTAAGAAATCTCGATATCCCCCTTTTGTTGGTGATCCCGAAGAAAATGATACCGAATGGCTATGTGTTTAGTGCGGCTATGCTCGACGGGATTGTCGGCCATTTTGATTGCACTCTCATTGTCACATAGCAAAGGGACTTTGGTTAATTTGTAACCGTAGTCCCGCAGGGTTTGCCTCATCCAAAGCAATTGCGCGCAACAATGGCCTGCGGCAATATACTCGGCTTCGGCGGTAGAAAGAGCGACCGAATTTTGCTTCTTTGAAGCCCATGACACCAAGGATCTTCCCAAGAACTGGCAAGTCCCCGATGTGCTCTTCCTATTAATCCTACACCCCGCCCAATCGGCATCCGAATAACCAATCAAATCAAAAGTGGATCCCCGAGGGTACCAAAGCCCAAACTTAGGAGTATAAGCCAAATATCTCAAGATTCGTTTCACGGCCGTAAGGTGTGATTCCTTAGGGTCGGCTTGGAATCTTGCACACATGCAAACGGAAAGCATAATGTCCGGTCGAGATGCACACAAATAAAGCAATGAACCAATCATCGACCGGTATACCTTTTGATCCACGGACTTACCTCCCGTGTCGAGGTCGAGATGCCCATTGGTTCCCATGGGTGTCTTGATGGGCTTGGCATCCTTCATTCCAAACTTGCTTAAGATATCTTGAGTATACTTCGTTTGGCTAATGAAGGTGCCCTCTTGGAGTTGCTTGACTTGGAATCCTAGAAAATACTTCAACTCCCCCATCATCGACATCTCGAATTTCTGTGTCATGATCCTACTAAATTCTTCACATGTAGATTTGTTAGTAGACCCAAATATGATATCATCAACATAAATTTGGCATACAAACAAATCATTATCAAGAGTCTTAGTGAATAAAGTAGGATCGGCTTTGCCGACTTTGAAGCCATTTGCAATAAGGAAATCTCTAAGGCATTCATACCATGCTCTTGGGGCTTGCTTGAGCCCATAAAGCGCCTTAGAGAGCCTATAAACATGGTTAGGGTACTCACTGTCTTCAAAGCCGGGAGGTTGCTCAACGTAGACCTCCTCCTTGATTGGTCCATTGAGGAAGGCACTCTTCACGTCCATTTGATAAAGCTTGAAGCCATGGTAAGTAGCATAGGCCAATAATATACGAATTGACTCAAGCCTAGCTACGGGTGCATAGGTTTCACCAAAATCCAAACCTTCGACTTGTGAATACCCCTTGGCCACGAGTCGTGCTTTGTTCCTAGTCACCACACCATGCTCGTCTTGCTTGTTGCGGAAGACCCACTTGGTTCCTACAACATTTTGGTTAGGACGTGGAACTAAGTGCCATACCTCGTTCCTCGTGAAATTGTTGAGCTCCTCCTGCATCGCCATCACCCAATCCGAATCTTGAAGTGCTTCCTCTACCCTGTGTGGCTCAATAGAGGAAACAAAAGAGTAATGTTCACAAAAATGAGCAACACGAGATCGAGTAGTTACCCCCTTATGAATGTCGCCGAGGATGGTGTCGACGGGGTGATCTCATTGTATTGCTTGGTGGACTCTTGGGTGTGGCGGTCTTGGTTGTTCATCCTCCTTGTCTTCATCATTTGAATCTCCCCCTTGATCGTTGCCGTCATTTTGAGGTGGCTCATCTTCTTGATCTTCTTGTTCAACATCTTGAGCCTCATCCTCAACTTGAGTTGGTGGAGATACTTGCGTGGAGGAGGATGGTTGATCTTGTGCATTTGGAGGCTCTTCGGATTCCTTAGGACACACATCCCCGATGGACATGTTCCTTAGCGCTATGCATGGAGCCTGTTCTTCACCTACATCATCAAGATCAACTTGCTCTACTTGAGAGCCGTTAGTCTCATCAAACACAACGTCACAAGAAACTTCAACAAGTCCTGAGGACTTGTTAAAGACTCTATATGCCCTTGTGTTTGAGTCATATCCTAGTAAAAAACCTTCTACAGTTTTAGGAGCAAATTTAGATTTTCTACCTCTTTTGACAAGAATAAAACATTTGCTACCAAAAACTCTAAAATATGAAATATTGGGCTTTTTACAGGTTAGGAGTTCATAAGATGTCTTCTTGAGGATTCGATGAAGATATAATTGGTTGATGGCGTAGCAGGCGGTGTTGACCGCCTCAGCCCAAAACCGATCCGGTGTCTTGTACTCATCAAGCATGGTTCTTGCCATGTCCAATAGAGTTCGATTTTTCCTCTCCACTACACCATTTTGTTGTGGAGTGTAGGGAGAAGAGAACTCATGCTTGATGCCCTCCTCCTCAAGAAAGCCTTCAATTTGAGAGTTTTTGAACTCCGTCCCGTTGTCGCTTCTAATTTTCTTGATCCTTAAGCCGAACTCATTTTGAGCCCGTCTCAAGAATCCCTTTAAAGTTTCTTGGGTATAAGATTTGTCCTGTAAAAAGAACACCCAAGTGAAGCGAGAATAATCATCCACAATTACAAGACAATACTTACTACCGCCGATGCTTATGTAAGCGATCGGGCCGAACAAATCCATGTGAAGGAGCTCCAGTGGCCTGTCGGTAGTCATGATGTTTTTGTGTGGATGATGTATGCCAACTTGCTTCCCGGCTTGGCATGCGCTACAAATCCTGTCTTTCTCAAAATGAACATCGGTTAGTCCCAAAATGTGTTCTCCCTTTAGAAGCTTGTGAAGATTCTTCATTCCAACATGGGCTAGTCGGCGGTGCCAGAGCCAACCCAAGTTAGTCTTAGCAATCAAGCAAGTGTCGAGTTCAGCTCTATTAAAATCTACTAAGTATAGCTGACCCTCTAACACTCCCTTAAAAGCTATTGAATCATCACTTCTTCTAAAGACAGTAACACCTATATCAGTGAAAAGACAGTTGTAGCCCATTTGACATAATTGGGATACGGAAAGCAAATTGTAATCTAGAGAATCTACAAGAAAAACATTGGAAATAGTATGGTCAGGAGAAATAGCAATTTTACCCAAACCTTTGACCAAACCTTGATTTCCATCCCCGAATGTGATAGCTCGTTGGGGATCTTGGTTTTTCTCATATGAGGAGAACATCCTTTTCTCCCCGGTCATGTGGTTTGTGCACCCGCTGTCGAGTATCCAACTTGTGCCCCCGGATGCATAAACCTACAAAACAAGTTTAGTTCTTGATTTTAGGTACCCAAACGGTTTTGGGTCCTTTAGCATTAGATACAAGAACTTTGGGTACCCAAACACAAGTCTTGGAGCCCTTGTGTTTGCCCCCAACAATCTTGGCAACTACCTTGCCGGATTTGTTAGTTAAAACATAAGATGCATCAAAAGTTTTAAATGAAATGGCATGATCGTTTGATGCATTAAGAATTTTTTTTCTAGGCAACTTGGCATGGGTTGGTTGCCTAGATCTAGATGTCTCACCCTTATACATAAAAGCATGATTGGGGCCAGAGTGAGACTTCCTAGAATGAATTTTCTTAATCTTGCTCTCAGGATAGCCGGCAGGGTACAAAATGTAACCCTCGTTATCCTGAGGCATGGGAGCCTTGCCCTTAACAAAGTTAGATAAGTTCTTTGGAGGGGCATTAATTTTGACATTGTCTCCCCTTTGGAAGCCAATGCCATCCTTAATGCCAGGGCGTCTCCCATTATAGAGCATGCTTCTAGCCAATTTAAATTTTTCATTTTCTAAGTCATGCTCTCTAATTTTAGCATTAAGTTGTGCTATGTGATCATTTTGTTTTTTAATTAAGGCTAGGTGATCATGGATAGCATCAACATTAATATCTCTACATCTAGTACAAATGGAAATATGCTCAACATTAGATGTAGAGGGTTTGCAAGATTTTAGTTCAACAACCTTAGCATGCAACATATCATTTTTAGTTCTAAGGTCGGAAATAGTAGCATTGCAAACATCAAAATCCTTAGCCTTAGCAATTAGTTTCTCATTCTCATTTCTAAGGCTAGCAATGGAAACATTTAACTCATCAATCCTAGCAAGCAAATCAACATTATCATTTCTAGGATCAATGCAAACATGAGAATCAACCTTAGCAATTAATTTAACATTTTCATTTCTAAGGTTGGCAATGGTGTCATGGCATATGCTTAGCTCACTAGATAATTTGTTACATTTTTCTACTTCTAGAGCATACGCATTTTTAACCTTAACATGTTTCTTGTTTTCCTTGATTAGGAAGTCCTCTTGGGAATCCAAGAGATCATCCTTTTCATGGATGGCACTAATTAGCTCATTTAATTTTTCCTTTTGTTCCATGTTAAGGTTGGCAAAAAGAATACACAAATTATCCTCTTCATTTTTATCATCATCCTCATCACTAGATGTTTCATATTTAGTGGAGGACTTTGATTTTACCTTCTTTTTGCCGTCCTTGGCCATGAGACACTTGTGGCCGACGTTGGGGAAGAGGAGGCCCTTGGTGACGGCGATGTTGGCGGCGTCCTCGTTGTTGGAGGAGTCGCTTGAGCTTTCGTCGGAGTCCCACTCCCGACAAACATGGGCATCGCCGCCCTTCTTCTTGTAGTATCTCTTCTTCTCCTTCCTCTTGCCCTTCTTGTCGTCGCCCCTGTCACTATCACTAGACATAGGACATTTTACAATAAAATGACCGGGCTTACCACACTTGTAGCAAACCTTCTTGGAACGGGATTTGTAATCCTTCCCCTTCCGTTGCCTGAGGATTTGCCGAAAACTCTTGATGATTAGGGCCATCTCCTCGTTGTCGAGCTTGGAGGCGTCAATCGGTTGTCTACTTGGTGTAGACTCCTCCTTTTTCTCCTCCGTTGCCTTGAAGGCCACGGGTTGCGCCTCGGATGTGGAGGGTTCATCAAGCTCGTTGATCTTCTTTGAGCCCTTAATCATGCATTCAAAACTAACAAAATTCCCGATGACTTCTTCGGGGGTCATTTGTGTATATCTAGGATTGCCACGAATTAATTGAACTTGTGTGGGGTTAAGGAAAATAAGGGCTCTTAGAATAACCTTAACCACTTCGTGGTCATCCCATTTTGCGCTTCCGAGGTTGCGCACTTGGTTCACCAAGGTCTTGAGCCGGTTGTACATGTCTTGTGGCTCCTCCCCTTGGCGAAGACGGAAGCGACCGAGCTCCCCCTCGATCGTTTCCCGCTTGGTGATCTTGGTGAGTTCATCACCCTCGTGCGCCGTCTTGAGTAGGTCCCAAATCTCCTTGGCGTTCTTCAACCCTTGTACTTTGTTGTATTCCTCCTTGCTTAGAGAGGCAAGGAGGATGGTTGTGGCTTGGGAGTTGAAGTGCTCGATTTGGGCTACTTCGTCCGTGTCGTAGTCCTCATCCCCTACGGATGGTACCTGTACACCATACTCAACAACATCCCATATACTTTTGTGGAGAGAGGTTAGATGAAATCGCATTAAATTACTCCACATAGCATAATCTTCACCATTAAAAGTTGGTGGTTTGCCTAATGGGACGGAAAGTAAAGGTGTATGTTTAGGAGTGCGAGGGTAGCGTAGGGGGATCTTACTATACTTCTTACGCTCTTGGCGTTTAGAAGTGACGGACGCCGCGTCGGAGCCGGAGGTGGATGTCGATGAAGTGTCGGTCTCGTAGTAGACCACCTTCCTCATCCTCTTGTGCTTGTCCCCACTCCGATGCGGCTTGTGAGAAGAAGATTTTTCCTTCTTCTCCTTGTGGTGAGAAGAGAAAGACCTTTTCTCCTTCCGCTTGGAGGAGTTCTTCTTCTTCTCCCTTCTCTTGGTGCGGGACTCTTCCGATGAAGTACTCCCTTGGCTTGTAGTGGGCTTGTCGCCGGTCTCCATCTCCCTCTTGGTGTGATCTCCCGACATCACTTCGAGCGGTTAGGCTCTAATGAAGCACCGGGCTCCGATACCAATTGATAGTCGCCTAGAGGGGGGGTGAATAGGGCGAAACTGAAATTTACAAAAATGATCACAACTACAAGCCGGGTTAGCGTTAGTAATAAAAAAACGAGTCCGCGAGAGAGGGTGCAAAACAAATCGCAAGCAAATAAGAGTGTGACACGAGGATTTGTTTTACCGAGGTTCGGTTCTCGCAAACCTACTCCCCGTTGAGGAGGCCACAAAGGCCGGGTCTCTTTCAACCCTTCCCTCTCTCAAACGATCCCACGGATCGAGTGAGCTTTCTCTTCTTCTCAATCAACCGGGAACAAAGCTTCCCCGCAAGGGCCACCACACAATTGGTGCCTCTTGCCTTGTGTACAATTGAGTGATGATCTCAAGAACAAGTGAGAAAGAAAAGAATGCGATCCAAGCGCAAGAGCTCGAAAGAACACAAGCAAATCACTCTCTCTAGTCACTATGGAGTTGTGTGGAATTTGGAGAGGACTTGATCTATTTGGTGTGTCTAGAATTGAATGCTAGAGCTCTTGTAGTAGTTGAGAAGTGGAAAACTTGGATGGCAATGAATGTGGGGTGGTTGGGGTATTTATAGCCCCAACCACCAAAAGTGACCGTTGCTGGAACCTGTCTGTTCGATGGCGCACCGGACAGTCCGGTGCACACCGGACAGTCCGGTGCCCCTGCCACGTCACCATTGCCGTTGGATTCTGACCGTTGGAGCTTCTGACTTCTGGGCCCGCCTGGGTGTCCGGTGCACACCGGACATGTACTGTTTGATGTCCGGTGCACCGGTATGGGCGATCCTGACGTCTGCGCGCGCTGCGCGCGCATTAAATGCTCCGCAGGGAGCCGTTGGCGCCGCAGGGAGCCGTTGCTCCGCTGGCACACCGGACAGTCCGGTGCACACCGGACAGTCCGGTGAATTTTAGCGGAGCGGCTGCCGCGCGAACCCGAGGCTGGCGAGTTCCGGAGACCGCGCTTCCTTGGAGCACCGGACATGTCCGGTGCACACCGGACAGTCCGGTGAATTATAGCGCGCCGGCTTCCGAGAATTCCCGAGGGCGAAGAGTTTGAGTTGGACTCCTCTGGGCGCACCGGACACTGTCCGGTGCACACCGGACAGTCCGGTGCCTCCAGCCAGAGGTGCCCTCGGTTGCCTCATTGCTCCTTTGTTGAATCCAACACTTGATCTTTTTATTGGCTGAGTGTGAACCTTTTGCACCTGTGTAACTTATGCACTAGAGCAAACTAGTTAGTCCAATATTTGTGTTGGGCAATTCAACCACCAAAATTATTTTAGGAACTAGGTGTAAGCCTAATTCCCTTTCACATATGCATCATGCTATGATATAAAACTTTATCAAATGGATGTAAAAAGTGCATTTTTAAATGGCTTCATAAATGAACTTGTGTATGTTGAGCAACCGCCTGGATTTGAAGACCCTAGATATCCTAACCATGCTTACAGGTTGTCCAAGGCGCTTTATGGGCTAAAGCAAGCTCCAAGGGCTTGGTATGAGCGTCTTCGCGACTTCCTCATCGAAAAGGGCTTCAAGATCGGGACCGTCGACACAACTCTCTTCACAAAGAAACATAACAGTGATATTTTCATTTGTCAAGTATATGTTGATGATATAATCTTTGGCTCGACAAATAACTATCATTGCAAGGAATTTGGTGAGTTGATGTCGAAGGAGTTCGAGATGTCAATGATTGGTGAGCTAACATTCTTCCTCGGCTTTCAAGTCAAGCAAATGAAAGATGGTAACTTTCTCTCACAAGAGAAGTATACCAAAGACTTGTTGAAAAGATTCAACATGGAGAAGTGCAAACCAATCAAGACCCCCATGCCTACAAATGGACATCTCGACTTAGATGAGGGAGGTAACCCGGTTAATCAAACTCTCTACCGTTCTATGATTGGTAATTTATTGTACCTTACCGCATCTAGGCCCGATATTATGTTCAGTGTCTGCATGTGTGCTAGATTTCAATCTAATCCTAAGAAAGCTCATCTTAGCACTGTTAAGAGAATTCTTAGGTATCTCAGGCACACCACAAGCGTTGGTCTGTGGTATCCCAAAGGAGCTACTTTTGATTTAACTGGCTACTCCGATTCGGATTATGCTGGTTGCAAAATTGATAGGAAAAGTACTTCTGGGGGATGCCATCTGCTTGGTAGATCACTAGTTTCATGGACATCCAAAAAGCAAAATAGTGTTGCCTTGTCAACTGCCGAAGCGGAATACATTGCCGCAGGTGCTTGTTGCACACAAATTTTATATATGAAACAAACTCTTCTAGACTATGGCATAGTTCTAGAAAAGGTACCTTTGTTGTGTGATAATGAGAGTGCTGTTAAAATTGCTAATAATCCTGTACAACACTCTCGCACCAAGCACATTGATATCCGTCATCACTTCCTTAGAGATCATGTTGCTAAAGGAGATATCATTTTAGAAGGAGTGAGGTCGGAAGATCAATTAGCGGATATTTTCACTAAGCCACTTGATAAGACCCGCTTTTGCATGTTGAGGAATGAACTAAATATTCTTGATCTCAGAAATTTTATGTAAAATGTCAAATGGAGTTGTCAAGCCTGCATTGCATGTTTAAATTCCTTGTATTGCATCTAGGGCTTGTCTAACCTAGTTAAGATAACCGCCAACAAAGCGAGTGAAAAAGCTTAACTCGGGTCAAACTTGACAAGTCTTAGTTTTTAAGCTTTTAGCACTTAAATTCTTACTTTTTATGCAATTATTGGTTCTTGAAATATGCATGAGGTACTGCACTTAGGGGGAGTATTCAAAACTCAAATCACTCATGAAAACCCCTATTGCAAGCCAAAATGCAAATTTCACCATTTGCCTATTTTCTCTAAAAATTATCTAGCCTATGGCAAAATATTTTGAAAAGTATATGAGGGTGCCAATACCTGTCCCAACAAGTGTTATTTTGTGTGATTATAAGTTGGGATTTGGTTTGGTTGGGAGTTAGATAGAAATTCAAAATTTTCCAAACTCCCCTCTGTCTGGGCTCACCGGACAGTCCGGTGCACCGGCAGCCGCGCGCTAAAAATCCGTTTTCCTGTGCGCTGTCTGGTGGTTCACCGGACAGCTACTATGCGCTGTCCGGTGCGCCCATATCGCGTTTTAAAAAAAGGCCTCCAGCCCGATCGAGCCAGAGGCTCTCAGTTCTCCCCCCGCTCTCTGTCTCTGTCTCTGGCGTCTCCCTCTCCCCCACCGGCGACCCTCCGGCGACCACCGTGCTCCGGCGACTGTGGAGACCTGGGCTCATCCTCTCCCTCTCGGTGAGCAGCTCATCCATCTCTCCCTCTGTTTCTTTTCCTGCTCTCTGACTGTGCAACAGTGAGCACCCTTCTCCCCCCTCTTGGGCATCGTGATCCTTTCAATTGGTATCGTGCTTCAAATCCAACTTGTGAATTCCTATGAAATCCAGTTGTGAAATGTGTTCCCCTGAATTCCTTGAACACTCCTGCAGGTCTCTAGCTCCTTCGGGAGGGTTTTCCCACCTCAAATAGCCGTTTCACCGTAAACCTAATTTCCCGCACGCCACGTGCTCGGTGAAATGCCCAAACCAGCCAAAAATGCTCAAATTGAACCCAAATTTTTCAGGCACCTTCACAACACTCCCAGCAACATCCTTGCCAAATTTCACGCCAATCCGAGTTTCCAGGCTTCAATTTCACTCAATTCCCCGTTTTGAGCGATCGTTTCTGAGCCGAGTGCCCTAATCCCTTTTTCTTCGCCTAAATTCAAACCAAGCACACACTTCACTCATATTCACCTATATAAACCTATTCGTGAAGTATCGGCTCAATTCCATATCGATTCGTGCCTCAATTTGAATTCCAAACCTCCTATGGCACTATTTATCCTTCAAACGTCGTTTTCACGTCGTTTGACTTCTCGATCGTCTCATCTTGTGTTTCCTATGCCATATTTCTCTTGTGTATGTATTTATTCACATTTCATATACTTATGACTATGTGACTAATACGTGCTCACCTCTTCTGTCATTTCAGTGACCTTGGTTGCCCGTGTGCCGTCTCCCGTCCTGCCTGGATCGTCACCTCTCGTGTGAGCTTTCCAGGTAGTCATCTCATCCTTTGCTAAAATCTCTCGGTCATTTTTGCTCTGTGCTTAGTCACTCTCTCTCATTTGCAGACATCAGTTCAGGATGCCGCGCACGAAGAATGTGTCGGCGCCAGGGGGAGGCGATGATGAGGATCCTCGTCGCCCCTTCAGGCAGGTCAAGGGCAAGACTGTTTACTTGGAGCAGCAGGAAGGCCGCAAGAAGCGGCGTACGGACAGAGCAGCCCGTGCAGCGGCAGCAGCTGCAGCAGCCGCTGCGCAGGCCGAGCTTGGAGATCAGCCACAGACTCCATCCGATCAGATTGCATACCGCGTTTGTCGTCTCGCCTCCCGGCATCGCTCCTCCACTCACACCTCTGCTTCCACTCCGCCACCCACTCTGCCTGCTCCCGTCACTCCTATTGCTCCATCCACCTCCACATCCATACCCACTACATCCACTACGCCAGCTTCCACTGCTCCTCCTCCTCCCGCTCCCGCTTCAGCTCCTCCTGTCCCTCCACCTCGATTCCGGGAGCGCGATGAGACTGAGGTTCGACCCCTGGCTACGGATCCTCGACTGTTTGACCTTCAGCGTGCTACAACGGCACGGGTACGTAGGTTCAGATACGTACCCGTGGAGTCTTGGCTACCAGCTTAGAGAGACCCTGCAGCAGGTGACCTTTTCAACACACGTACTCAGGAGTCGTTTTTCAGAGCTCAGATGTCTGCTCAAATAGCTCTGCGAGTGCACCGGCTTTTGGATCTTCCAGCCTTTCTGCTTGCAGCCGGTGCTGACTCTGAGGCACACCTCACCTATCTGCCTGGCCTTCAGACCCTTTTGACTACCAGCGGCAGGTATGTTGAGGAGTGGGTACGAGTCTTCTACGCCTCTGTTTGGGTTGACCCGGATCATCACTGGATGAGGTTTCGCTTTGAGCGCGAGGATGTCACCATTACTGCCAGTCAGATCCGCCAGCTTTTTGGATTTCCCGAGTCGACGACTCGTCTTCACAACCTCTGCTACGACACTTCTGATCCTCCTCGTCGCCCTCACGGCGGTGTGGCTCCGGGTACAGCTCATGTCACGGCTCTGTTCCGCCCGCCCTTCACAGATGGGTCGCGACGTTCACCGGCAGATTTTACAACAGCAGCAAAGTACTTATATGAGCTTATCAGACGGACTCTTCTGCCGAGGATGGGATACAGGGAGGCTACCACTCATATTCAGCTTTGGCTCCTTGGTGCCCTGGTCTCCCACTCTGAGTTTGACGTTGTGGACTTCCTGATTTGTGAGATCGAGGACACCGTTTTGGATGGGATTCGTGCTCGTCGGCAGTTGCCCTATGCTCACTACTTGTGCCACATCTTTGCGCAGCTGATTCAGCCCCCTCGATTTCAGAGCACCCTTGAGGCCTCACGCCTTGTTTTTGGATCCTACCGTCCTGCGTCTGAGATTCCTGTGCCAGCTTCTGCTCATGTTTTTGACTCTCAGGCCGAGGATGCAGCTCTTCGACAGTTTGACACTCAGGGTACAACAGCTGATGACGATGATGATGATGATGATTTTGGGGTTCCTCCTCCGCCTCTGCCTCCTATGCCTCCACGCTCACATGATCATGAGGCTGGGAGTTCTCGTGCTGCCCCTGCTACTCCTCAGGCTATGGACCCTGCTCTTGCTTCGATTCTCCAGACTCTCACTCAGCAGCAGGCTCACCTGGCAGCCGAGCAGGCCCGGTTATCCGAGAGGATGCTCTCGATGTTTCAGAACATGCAGGACAGGCAGGATGCGCTTCAGCAGCAGCTACTTCAGGATCGGGCTGAGAGTAGGGCATTCATGGCTCTCATGCTATAGCAGTCTGGTGTCTCAGTTCCTCCGGTTCTGTCTGCTCCACCTCCTCCGCTTCACGCTCCTGTGGTGCCATCGATTTTGTCAGGACCCCCTGTTGGTACCTCTCCGCTCCGGCCGGTCACTTTGGCGTTCACCTCTCCGGTTCTCAGCTCTGTCTGCCCGCAGCCGCCAGTGCCACCAGCATCTGCTGTTACCACTACTGCTGTGGCAGTATCTGTGACCGCTTCTGTTCCGGTAGCTCCTGCAGCGCGGCCTCAGTCCGAGTCAGTACCAGCTCCAGCTTCTACTGCAGATCCTGGATCCGAGACTGACTCTGACCCTCCGCCGGCGTTCGCTCTGCTGCCTCGACCACGACCGGATGCGTCCCCACCGCCTCCTCCTGCTTCAGATGTTTAGGTTCAGGTCCCTTTTGGTGTTTGACGCCAAAGGGGGAGAGATATGAGTTGTGAGAGCTAGGGGGAGTTAGAGAGTTAGTAGAGAGTCATGTTGATGTAATATACGTGCTTGCTACTCTCTGTACTAGCTTGATGTTTTTGGCTCACAAACTCGTCATATACTCTCGTTGCTTATGATTGACTGTGTGTATTATGTTTTCACCTTATATTTTATCACCAGTCCTCTAGTTCTTGTTTCATTGATTTAACTTCACTTTTTTATGAACAAGAATCTGATGATGTGTATGCGCTCACTCTTATTATTATGGTACACGTTCTTTCTGTCAAAGATTACTGAGTATAGCTAACCATTCTTTCTATTGATAGAAACTTCAAAACAAACTACTCTCACAAAACTTGTAGGGTTGTCATCAATCACCAAAAAGGGGGAGATTGAAAGCATCTAGGCCCCTGGTTGGTTTTAGTGATTAATGACAACGTAATATTATATGTGACTAACGTGTGTTTTGCAGAGACAAATGGTAAGTTAGGTCGCATGACAGGTAGAAGTACTACAACGGTGAAAACAATCCCGGAGATAAGAACTCGAAGCGACGGCTAAAACGATGAAACAAAAGGTGAAGGTCTACGGAGTCCGAGTGTCAAGGAGATGTGGACACTCGCATTTTAGTTAGGTCTTTTATTCTCTTTTAGCCGTACTATAAAGAGGGGTTGTCGATGAGTAGTTTGACCAAGAGAGTTCTAGTGTAGTGTTGGTGCACAATCACACTCATATACAGTGCTAGGTGTCACTCTAGAACTCACACACAAGTTAGAGCGAAAACCGATTTGAAAATCAGCTGAAAAACAAGAGTTAGTGTTTCTGGCTTTGGGGCACCGGACTGTCCGGTGTGCACCGGACTGTCCGGTGTGCACCGGACTGTCCGGTGCACCCTCTGCCAGGTGGGGCCAGGCTGGTCCACGGCAGAGGCTTTCCCCTCCGCAGAAACCCGAGAGCGCAGCTTTCAGAGTTGAATTTTAGTGGCACACCGGACACCGCACCGGACTGTCCGGTGTGCACCGGACAGTGGACTGTTCACTGTCCGGTGCGCCATGAGTCCAACGGCTACCTGCCAGAACTAGCCGTTGGAAACGACCGTTGGCGCACCGGTGGCGCACCGTTGGCGCACCGGTGGCGCACCGGACTGTCCGGTGCGCCATCACGCAGTGAAATGCCTGTAACGGCTAGTTGGTGGGTGAGGGCTATTTATACCCCCTCCACCCACCATATTCAATGACTTGCACTCCACATTTATTCCAGCACATTGCTAGAGCATTGCAAGCACCAAAAGCCTAGTGAGGAGATTAGAGAATCATAATCCGCGTTTGTTCCTCATTAGCGCTAGTGAGAGCCACCTAGAGCACACACCACTTGCATTAGGCTTCTCTTGGTCAAGCGAAAGTCTACGGCTTGTTACTCTTGGTGATCGGCATCACCTAGACGGCTTGGTGGCGTTGGGAGCTCGGTGATCACCGTGAAGATCTTGTTGGTGACCCGACTCAAGTTTGTAAGCGGTCTCGAGGGATCCACCGCGCCGGAGTGGCAAAGGATCATCTCGTAGTGAGCACTTGGTTCTTGCGAGGACCAAGGGGGAGCGATACCCTTGCGCGGGTGCTCCAACGAGGACTAGTGGAGAGTGCCGACTCTTCGATACCTCGGGAAAAATTGGAGGAGTCTTCTAAACTTTGCTTTACATTCCGCACTTAATTCAAGCACTTTACATTGTGTATTTGTTTAGCAAGTATTTGAAGTATTATCTTAGCTTTGTTGCATTTCTAGTATTATATTCTTAGTGCTAGTTGTTGGGGTGAAGTTGGGCTCTTGCTTAGCTCTTGCTTAGGTTTTAATTAGTGTTGATTTTTAGAAAAGCCCAATTCACCCCCCTCTTCGGCATCGTGATCCTTTCATTGGTTGTATTTATATCCTTGGTTCTTATACACTTTTACCTCCTCTCTTACATCCTTGTCTGTTATCACCTTTAACCCTTGCAATATCTATACCCTTACCTTCATGCTTACTTTGAACTTACCCTTTAAAGCCTCCTCTTTTTCGTCCCTAATCGAGGATGATGCCTCACCTACTTCACCATTGATTGCTCCCCTTTCTTCGACGCTTTGCAAGTTTTGTCTAAAATACATCCTTTGTTATGTGTTTGTCCGTTATCACCTTAACCCTTGTCATGCCTCAATCTTTACCTTGATGCTTATCATGTACCTGCATTTTAAAGCCTCCTCTCCCATTTTAGTTCAAGAGTGTTGTCTTACCCATCCCGCTCTTGTTCGTTCCCTTTTCCTCTATCGTGTTGCAAGTCTTGTCTTAACTTGATCCTTTGGTGTGCTTTTGCCTGTTACCTCCCTTACCTTTGTAATCTCTAGATCTTTCCATGATGCTTATCTTATGCCTACCTTTTGAAATATCATCTTTTCCATCTAGATTTGAGAATGGTGTTTTACATATCATGACCTTTGTGTGCTCTCCCTTGTTCGTTACAATCCTTGCTTTAACTCCATCCTTTATTATGCTCATGCCCTATCTGGCATGTCTTACCATTCCCCTGTCTTTCGATGGCCTTAAAGTAGTTCCCCATTTGTAAGGAAAGACCACCATCTAGTTAACATAAACGTGTAGCAACGAGATGTTTGTTGCTGAATGCTTGTGATGTTTGTCTTTGTGTTATGACTGATTTGCTTCTTTGTGATGAGTGTTGATGTGATGTGAGGATGAGGTCAGGCGATGCAGAGCCAAAGAGGGGGACAGGTGAACCGAGAGGAGGCCACTCGAGTGGGTTCCTCGCTTGGCCCAAGACTGACCCGCCATAAATGACCATCACATTAACTACTCCTGGCACCGAGCCACTGTAGGAGAGTCAGTCCACGTCCCACTCATGATTTGTGAGCCCCTCAGTCTATGGTGCAATCATGACCTACGAAGCCTAGGCTAGAGTTTGTCGGTCATCTACAGGACCCGCAATACAACGAGCCATGTAGATACCTAGCTTACGGAGGCCAAGGGTCGACGTGGCATAAAGGCAGTGATGATGGCATTGGGGCTCCACCAAAAGAAATGGGGAGTGTGCAAATATGACTAAGAGAAGGGAGGTCATGGCAACCCCCTTCCAATTGCGACACCTGGCGCAAACTACTACGAGGGGATGATGCATGAAGGAAAAAACTCCTACTTAAATATAGTAGTGATTATTAGTTAATAATAGTCACTAGAAGACTACTTATGACTTATTTAAGTAATGATTTAAGGGTATTACTTAAGATAAAAGATAATCCCATCGTTTGCTATATTCAACTAAAGTTATTTTAGGACATAATAGGAGTCATGCTTACAAATTTAGATAGATGTACTACATCCGTTTATAAATATATGACATCATTGATTTTTTTAAAACTTTAAATAATGACCTTATTTAAAAGATATAGTGAATTATAATTTATTTTGTTGTGTTCTATTTTACTTTGTTTAAACGTGATTTAAAATTTTATATTGTAAGATAAATATTTTAAATAAGACTAGTGGTATTTTTTTTTAAAAAAAGCCACCACCATCGTATATTCACTCACCAACGGTATAAAATCATCTTTCTCATCGGAATATATCGATATACCCGTTCGCCGTTCGCATCAGCTTGTTGCTGCTGCTGAAGGAAAAGACAATTTTCTCCTAACCTCCTGGGCTCAGGCGCTCAGCCTTCTGCTTCTCTTCCTCTCCTCGCGTTCCCCCACCAAACCCTAACCCGAGCACCCAGCCCCTCCTCGCGTCTGCTCGCGCCGGCCTTTGGGGCTCTCACTCTGAGCGGCAGGGACCCGCAGGGCTCCGGTTGTGTCCAGGAAACATCCCAGTTGTTGGCGAGAGACCAAGAAATGGCGGAGAAGGAGGGAGCGAAGGTTGGAGCGGAAGAGATGGAAGAGCGGGAGCAGGAAGCGGAGGCAGAGGAGGTGGAGGTGAAGTTTCGTCTCTTCGATGGCTCTGACATCGGTCCCGTGCGCTGCAACGCCGCCGCCACTACCGTAGCCGCCCTCAAGGATCGCGTCGTCGCCGATTGGCCCAAAGGTCTTAAAAGTTCCGTTTTTTTGAGTTGAGGAACTCTTGTGAGGCGTGATGAGCCGGCCCCGCCCATGCTGTGAAGTCTTGTGATATATACTGCTAAATTTGCTTATATTTTTGTTGCTATTCTTAGTCCCTATGTCTATGTGTCGCAAGGAGGAACATAGGGCTTTAAAGGGAATGAGCTCAGATTTTCTTATTCGTTGCCTTCATTGTTTGGTGCCTGATTTAGGGAAAAGGAAGTGTGCCTCCATTATTAGCAACCACTTCTTTTGTTGAGATTCTAAATGGATTCAATTGAAAATATTCGAGGCATAGCAGAAACGGTATGGAATATGCTGCAGCAAAAAGATAACTAGGAATTGGTTTTTCCCTACCTCTAAGCTTGGTAGATGAATGGAAGATTTGAGCTTAATTAATTGTTTTGTGGCCTAACCTCAGTGTTAACTATCCTGGTATTTATGATGGCTATACCAACTAGCTTCTCAACCAGTTATACCAATCAGAGCATTTTTTTTGGGAGGGGGGAGGGCTTGCTTTGCTGGTCCGCGTTTGAATCCTGGTACAGCTTCTTAAGGCAAAAACCCAGGGGTGTCTCCCCACTGTGGTCCAGTTTTTTTATGATGATTGTGCCTGAATATACTTATATAACTTATCTAGATGCAACTAGGGATGAAAACAGTCGGAAACGATATTGTCTATACGAAAACGATTACCGGTTGGTCGGAATTTTACCTGGTTTCATAATTAGTCTACTTATTAACGACTACAATATGATGTTGACAGAAATTTAAAATTCAAATTTTTTAATACAGTATTTTTTGGAAACAGTATTGTATTTACGGAAACGATACCGTTACGAGGCCCTGATTACGGAATTTTCGGTTTCGGTTTTCATCCCAGATGCAATCACTAAGAATCATTAATTTCTATTTATCTGCATCCACGAAGCTACATCATCCGATTTGTTCTAAGCCACATCATATTTGAAGAAATGTCAAACCATATGTTGCCTTTGGTTCAAACATTAATAGTGTAACTTCCTCTTTTTTAAAGAAAAGCAGAAATAATGAGTTGATCTTTAACGATGTCCACAGCGCTATGATTTCAAAAGAAATGTTATCAAATTTTACAGAAAATTTACTTATGATTGGATATTATCCAACTGCATTTGAGATAAAGTTATTAATAATCCACTGAAATAGTACACTTCACTGATTCAACATAGGTAACACTTTTGTGAGCTAGGGTATGCATTTTCACTGGTGTTTACTTTCCCCTGCTCATTTTCCTACCCAGCTGATATGAGGTCTCATCATGCACCTAATTCATCAAAAGTATTTTTGCAGAAATAGTTTCATGACCAGTTTTTGGCTCTTCTGTTCCTCTATTAATTCTGGAGTTAGTTTGTTTGATGCAATAAATTGGTTTACATAAAAAATATTCTAGAGCATATCAGTTATAAGTTTAGTTCTGGGTTTGGTAAACAACCAATTCATACATTTGCACATGTTTGTGTAATATTTTTATTGCCACGATTTCTTTGTGTTGCAGATAAATCAATTATCCCAAAGACTGCTTGTGATGTGAAACTAATAAGTGGAGGCAAAATTCTAGAAAATGACAAGAATGTTGCACAGTGCAGAGCTCCTTTTGGTGATCTTCCCAGTAGTGCTATCACGATGCATGTTGTTGTTCAACCATCGTCAGCAAAATCAAAACCAGGTGAGTTGCAAGTTTTTGCACTTTGAGGAAATTTGTTCTTATGGTTTTCTGACTTATACCATTCAACTCATTAGACTTGATATAAACTTTTTTTATCAGTATCATATTATCTGAAAATTCCAGTTCTGCTGATAAAAGCTTCAATATTTTATTGTTATCACTATTGCTTTAGTTTTCTTAGGCTTTATTTTCTTTCCTTATCTAAGGTTCATGCTTTACCATGCTGCCATCATTTTTTTATTGGCTCTATACTTCCAGAAGTGTGTTCTTTTTGTTTACTTGAGAGATACTTTGTAATAGAATGTAAAGAAGTGTTGACACGAGAATTATTCATATCTGCTGCCGTTAGAGAGAGAGAATTAAGCTATGAGCTAGAGCTACTCTATAATTTGAGGTTAAAAAAAGCAGGGTTTATGGAGACAATGTTCAAGAACCGCTACCCCAATTCTTCCTGCTAAGCCATAGTACCTCATTTGTGGCTCATTTCTTGGTCATAATTAGGACACCAGGAATTTGCTATAAGGCTGTCTCCAGCAGCCTTACTCATCCCATCTATTTTAAACTTCACTCTGTAAATAGTGTAATCTGCAGTGTAAAACAATGTTTTGCACGGTCATATGCACGATCTGCTGGCCATAGTCTAAGTCCTATGCAAACTGACCGTTGACATCCTTTTTGTTCAAATAGTGAGCTGATTGTGATTCACAGCCAGCCTGAGTTAGTGACATGTACTAACTACCGACATGTATTCCCTTGACTCTTTTGGAACCAGGACTCAAAAATGTGCACTGACTTGGCCAAAATCACTAGTTTTTCTGATTTGGAGTGTTTTTTTCATGTTTTGTACTGTACACTTGCAAAATGGGATCCAACCTAGGGTTGATCTCTTTCTCTTATATTTTTTTTCTGTTCTGTTTCTCTATAATTTGTCTTCTCTGTTAGGCTATCTCGAGCAACCTTTCCTATCTTATCTCCTATTTTAGACTCCACTATGTAAACAGTGCAATTTGCAGTGCAAAAAAGTATGCTGCATGACCATATGCACGGTCTGCTGGGCACAACCTTAGACAGCCACATATGCGTGAATGGGCTGTTGGCGGGGGCGGAGGCAGGGCCCGTCCTTCACGGGCACGTGCCTAGGCTTCGACTCTCCACCCGGCTAGCTGGTTGCCCTGCTTGACGTCGATGCGCATGGCGTCGATTCTTTCTTTCGTCCCAGGCATAGCCCCCACTAGCACGTTTTCACGTGTGTCCAATAGCTGTGTCGCAGACATAGATGCTGGTCCCCGAGCGTGAGGTACGTGTGCGCATTCGAGGACGACGGCAGGGCTATCACGGCTCCCGGCTGCCTCGTGTGGGCCAAGGTCAAGTACCATTCGTGGTGGTCTATCCAGGAGTTCCACGTGGCGGACGCGTTGGTGTGCCACAGGCCGTGCTGTCCTCATCACCTACTTCTAGGACAAGACCTTCGCCTGGAACAATGCCGCCTTGCTCCTCTCGTTCCGCACTAGATTCCCGCACCTCGTCGGCACCGCCGTGGACATTGTGCTAGTCAAGGTCGCACGCCGTGTGTTTGCCGCCATCTCGTGCTGCTGCTACTACGAGCCGAGGGCGATAGGGATGCCGCCAACAGGCAGCTGACCAATAATGCAAGCGGTGCCTAGGCTTCCATTGAAGCCTGGCTTTGCCACTTGATGTTGGCCTGCTATGGATAGTATAGATTGATTGCTATTGTATTAGGCAAGGAGATCTGATGATGGCCATACTTCTAAAAAACAACTTGGGTCCTCCTCCTTGCCTATATATGTACCCTGCCTATTGACCTCCTAATCAATCTATTAATTTCACATGCAATTCTATTACTTTCATGGTATCAAGAGCCTAGGTTTCTTTCAGTGTCGTAGCTATCGCGCACACTCTAGCTACGCATGCCGCTTGTGAACCCCTTCCTTGCTGCAACCACAGCTGGCACCCTCATCCTGCCCGTGCAGTCTTCGTCTGCTGCTGCTGCCACTACAGTTGGTGTCCTTGAAGACAAGGCCTCCTGCGCACTCTGGAAGCCAAGCGCGCCTGCATGGCTTCCCTTGAGGTTGAGTGCGCCCACACCGCCAACCTGGAACCCAACGGGCTGCCATTGTTGCTGAAGCCGTGACCGCGTCCCAGGAACATGACTGGTGTTTTGTTCGCTCGCGAAGCTGCCGAGTCGTCCTCCACTCCTCTCGATGGCATCCCCTCATCTGTCGGCAACCTCGACAACTTCCGCTCCTCCCCGACGGGGGTGGCCTCATCAGCACCTCCGGGTTGCCCTGCTGGCCCATGAGGCTGCCACCATTATCAACCTGCATGCTTAGGCTGTTAGCATCCACTGTAGTTAATAAGCCCTACTTCCTAAGCATTTCCTAGATAACTGTGTTAGTTAATTACAGTCTTTAAAGACCTTGGGCAGCCCAAGAGGTGTACGGCTGCCAAGGTTCTGTACCTCTATATAATCAAAAGCCTCTGGCTAACGAAAATGAGAAATCAGAGTTATTTCCAACATTTGGTACCAGAGCATTGGTTAGACACCAGAGAGCCACAGGGCCGTCTCCTTACCTTCTCCACTCCATGTCGACCTCTGCTGAGCGTGCTGCCAGGCTCAAGGCCAAGGGTCCCGGCGAAGGAGAGCTGGGCGACTCCTCCGGCCGGGCCGCGCGCTTGAAGGCTGCAGAGGAAGCAGCAGCGCTGGCAGTCCAGGCAGCAAAGCAGGCGGCGGCTGCTGCAGAAGCGGCGGCAAGGACAGCGCAGGAGCTACGGGCCGAAATCGCCGCCGAGAAGGGAGAAGATGAGGAGGACTGGGAGGAGGAAGAGGAGACAGAGAGGAATAGGCGGACGCGGACTCCACTGCGGCACAGGAGGCGCTCGCAGTCACCGCTGCGGGACCGGAGGCGCTGCCGCGGCGGCGGTCGCTACGAGTCGCCGCAAGGAAGGGTGGTGTACCGCGACTCTGGCAGCGGCACGTCATGGCCGATGCTGGACAAGACGAACTACTACGAGTGGAGCCAGACCATGAAGCTGAGGATGCAGGCGCGCAATCTCTGGGATGCCATCGAGGGCGGCCCTGTCCAGTTTCGCGATGACAGGCGTGCGCTGGAAGTAATTGTCGGGGCCGTGCCCAAGGAGATGGGCCTTCCACTCCTTGATAAGGCTACGTCAAAGGAAGCGTGGGATGCCATCGCTGCGACCCGCATCGGCGTGGACCGAGTCCGTCGAGCAACGCTGCAGCGCCTACGCCGCGATTGGGAGAACATTAGCGTCAACTCCGGCGAGCAAGTGGATGATTTTGCCATGCGTTTATCAACCCTGCACCAGCAACTTGTCATCCATGGTGACAAGGACATCACTGAGGAGCGTGTGGTGGAGAAGTTTCTGCGCACGGTGCCGGCCAAGTACGCGCAGATTGTTGTCGCCATTGAGCAGTTTCTCGACTTCGAGGCGCTGACTCTTGAGGAGGTGACTGGAAGGCTCAAGGCGGTGGACAATCGCGAGGAACAAGTGCTGACCGAGCCGGTGGCCATCAACGGCAAGCTGCTGTACACCGAAGAGCAGTGGAGAGCGCGCTGCAGAAAGGAGAAGAAGGGAGAAGATGCAGGTGGTTCTGGTTTCAGAAATCAGCGCGGTGGCAGTGGACGTAGCTGCGGTGGTGGACGAGGACGAGGCAAAGGCGGTGGACGTGGTGGCGGACGAGGAGATGGCAATGTTGTTGGCCGCGTCGGCCCCAACACCTGCCTAAACTGCAACCAGGAGGGCCATTGGGCACGTGAGTGTCCCCAGCCGCGCCGTGAAGATGCAGAGCGCGGCGATAGAGGTGGAAACCGTGTTGGCCGCGGCGGTGGCAATCGTGGTGGAGGCCACGGCGGCAGAAATCGGGCTGGACAGCGTGGCGGGAACCAAGGAAGGCATGAGGCACGCGTCCAGTACGCCGAGTGTGATGAAGATGGCGCTCTGTTCCTGGCACATGGCTTTATCAGCCTGGAACAGAGCACACCGGCGCACAGCTACACGGCACAGCGCGTCGAGTTCTCCGAGCCACGTGCTTGTGCCTATCTTGGCGTGGACGAAGAAGTGGACAGCGGTTGGTACCTGGATTCCGGAGCGACGCATCATATGACCGGGCGCCAAGAGTTCTTTGCTGATCTGAACACTGGCGTTCGAGGAACGGTCCGTTTCGGGGACGCGTCGAAGGTAGAGATCAAGGGCGTTGGGTCTATCATCTTCCAAGCCAAGACCGGTGAACAGAGGGTTCTTCATGGCGTCTACTACATTCCGGCGCTGAAGAACTCTATCCTAAGTCTGGGACAGCTTGATGAAGGAGGGTCCAAGGTTGTGATTGACCATGGCGTGCTTCGCATTTGGGACAAGAACCGGCGTCTGCTCGCCAAGGTACATAGAGGGAAGAACAGATTATATATTCTGCATCTTGAGGCTGCACAACCTATCTGTCTTGCGGCGCGCAAGGATGTTGAGGCGTGGCAATGGCATGAGCGTTTCGGCCATCTGCACTTCGACGCAATCCGACGACTCAGCAAGGAAGAGATGGCGCGCGGGATGCCGGTGGTCGACCATGTTGAGCAGGTGTGTGACACCTGCGTTACCACCAAGCAGAGGCGGCGTTCATTTCCAGTTGCAGCAGCATACCGTGCCCAGAATCAGCTTGAGCTGGTGCACGGTGACTTGTGCGGCCCGGTCACGCCAGCGACACCGGCGGGCAACCGCTATATCTTGCTGCTCGTCGATGACGCCACCCGCTTTATGTGGGCTGTGCTGCTGCCATCCAAGGACACAGCGACAGAAGCAATCAAAAAGGTCAAGGTGGCAGCAGAGGTGGAAAGCGGGCGCAAGTTGAAGGTCCTGCGCACCGACAATGGCGGCGAATTCACTGCTGCGGAGTTTGCTGCATACTGCGCTGACGAAGGTATTAAACGGCATTTCAGTGCCCCTTATTCACCACAACAGAACGGTGTTGTTGAACGCAGGAACCAAACAGTGGTGGCCATGGCACGGGCTTTGCTCAAGCAACGTCGAATGCCCTCTCGGTTTTGGGGGGAGGCTGTGATGACAGCTGTGCACATTTTGAATCGATCCCCGACAAAGGCACTGAAGAATGTCACTCCTTATGAGGCGTGGCATGGCCGGGCACCAACAGTCGGCCATCTCAAGGTCTTTGGCTGTGTGACCTATACCCGACGGCTCACTCAACTTCACAAGCTTGATGACCGCGGCGAGGCTGGAGTGTTTATCGGCTATGCGGAAGGAGCCAAAGCATATCGTATCTATGATCCAGTATCCCAGCGCGTGCGTGTCAGCCGCGATGTGGTGTTCAACGAAGGTCGTGGCTGGGACTGGGCATCACCGGCAACAGGCACATCAAAAACATCAGGCAGCGAATTTGTTGTTGAATTCCCATGGGCGGAGGAATTCCCCGAAGCAGGAAGTTCAACGTCGCCTTCACCAATTCCTGCGCCACATCCTGCATCGCCTGGTTTCTCTCCGGTGAATGCAGGAGAGCCTGCAGCAGAAGCAGAGGAGTCTGTAGCGGAGGCGTCTGCGTCGCCCAGAACACCCAAACTAGCTCCAGCAAGTCCTCAGGTAGAACATGTGACCCCCTTGGATGATGATGATGAAAGGGTGGATGCCTGCCATGACGGTGAAGAACTCCGTTATCGAAAAATTCATGACATTATTGGTGATCAGCCAACCCCCCTGCCGGCGCAGCGGCTGTTTGCAGAACTGAATCTCACCCATTCTGGTGAGCCTACAAGCTTTGAAGAAGCCAAGGATGATCCAGATTGGCAAGCAGCAATGAAGGAGGAGCTGAGATCAGTAGAGCGGAATGGGACTTGGGAACTTGTTTCTCCCCGTCCCGGTCACCGCCCAATCTCACTAAAATGGGTGTTTAAGCTGAAGAAGGATGAGCATGGAGCTGTGATTAGGCACAAGGCAAGACTTGTGGCCCGTGGTTTTGTTCAACAGGAGGGAATTGATTATGAAGATGTTTTTGCACCAGTTGCAAGGATGGAATCAGTACGTGTTTTGCTTGCTTTAGCAGCACAAGAAGGATGGGCAGTACATCACATGGATGTGAAGTCTGCGTTCTTGAATGGAGAACTCAAGGAGGAGGTTTATGTTACTCAGCCACCAGGTTTTGCAGTATCAGGAGAGGAGAAGAAAGTGTACAGGCTACACAAGGCTTTGTATGGCCTAAGACAGGCCCCTCGGGCATGGAATGCTAAACTTGATCTGACTCTCAAGCAGATGGGTTTTGAGCAGAATATGTATGAAGCTGCTATGTATAGGAAGGGATCAGGTGACTCCCTACTGGTAATTGGAGTTTATGTTGATGATTTGATCATCACAGGAGTCAATCAGCAGAAGATTGAATCCTTCAAGGCAAAGATGAAGCAAACCTTTGAAATGAGTGATCTGGGTTTTCTGTCTTTCTATCTTGGAATTGAGGTAAGACAATCAGAGGGGAGCATTACCCTGAAGCAAACCCATTATGCTAAGAAGATACTTGAACTTGGTGGTATGGCAGGTTGTAATCCAGCCACTACACCTATGGAAGAAAGGCTGAAATTGAGCAAGGAAAGTACAGCAAAGGAAGTAAATCCAACTCAGTACCGAAGACTGGTTGGCAGCTTGAGATACCTAGTGCACACAAGACCAGATTTGGCTTTTGCTGTAGGGTATGTTAGCAGATTCCTGGAGAAGCCAACAACTGAACATCTTCAGGCTGTGAAGAGGATTTTGAGGTACCTGGCTGGTACTCTAGATCATGGGCTATGCTACACCAGAACAACAGGCAAATCATGTTTTGTGGGTTACAGTGATTCAGATTTGGCTGGAGATATTGATTCAAGCAAAAGCACAACTGGATGTTTGTTCTTCCTTGGAACCAGCCTGGTCAGCTGGCAGTCTGTCAAACAGAGAGTTGTTGCACTGTCTAGCTGTGAGGCTGAATATGTGGCGATGACAACAGCTGCAACCCAAGCTTTGTGGTTGTCAAGGCTGTTTGCAGATTTGCTGGGAAGAAAAATTGAAGTGGTGGAACTCAGAGTAGATAATAAGTCTGCTCTGGCTTTGGCAAAGAATCCTGTTTTCCATGACAGGAGCAAGCATATTAGAATCAAGCATCATTTCATCAGAGATTGTGTGGAAGAAGGTAGCATCAAGACAGAGTTCATTCCCACTGCAGATCAGCTGGCTGATATATTGACTAAAGCTTTGGGCAAGACCAAGCTGGAAGAGATGAGGAGCAGGATTGGGATCAAGGAGATCAAGACTAGTTGAAGCAGGTCTTAGGGGGAGAAATGTAGTTAATAAGCCCTACTTCCTAAGCATTTCCTAGATAACTGTGTTAGTTAATTACAGTCTTTAAAGACCTTGGGCAGCCCAAGAGGTGTACGGCTGCCAAGGTTCTGTACCTCTATATAATCAAAAGCCTCTGGCTAACGAAAATGAGAAATCAGAGTTATTTCCAACATCCACAACGTCTGCTCCCTCGTCCTCGCCATTCTGGACATGGGGTCCAACAATTATACTTGCTGGCAACACCTGATGCTTCTGGTCCTCACCATGTTCTCCCTCTAGTACCGTGTCCTTGCCAATTGTTGACCACACATACTCTGACTGGGCGCGTATGAACCATGTTTTCGCCATGACCGCAAAGGGATCTTGTGGTTCAAATCTCGACTTGTTGTTCGTAAGGATCCGAACCTTCGAAAACGGATCTTGAATGAGGCACACCTATCCAGATTCTCAATCCATCCGAGAAATAATAAGACGTATTAGGATCTTTGATCATTGTATTGGTGGACTAGAATGAAGAGGGAAATTGCAAAGTATGTCTCCGAATGCGATACCTGCCAACATATCAAGGCAAGTCACCTGAAGGTAGCTGGAACCTTGCAACCACTATCTATACCATCATGGAAGTGGGATGACATAAGCATGGACTTTATTATTGATCTGCCCAATACTTCCTAGCACCACGACTCTATGTGGGTTATTGTGGACATCATGGAAGTGGGATGACATAAGCATGGACTTTATTATTGATCTGCCCAATACTCCCTAGCACCACGACTCTATGTGGGTTATTGTGGACAGACTAACCAAGATCGCTCATTTCCTATCTGTGCACACTACTTACATTGCAAGGAAATATGCGGAGTTGTATATCGACCGTATTGTTTGCCTACATGGAGTACCTAAAACCATTATCTCCGATAGAGGTGTTCAGTTTGTGGCATGCTTTTGGGAGCAGTTACAAGAAGCACTCGGTACCACCTTGATTAGAAGCTCTGCCTACCATCCGCAGACTGATGACCAGACCGAGAGAGTAAATCAAATCTTTGAGGACATGTTGAGAGCTTGTGTGATACATTATGATAAGAGCTAAGACAAGTGTCTTTCTCTGGCAGAATTTTCCTACAACAACAACTATCAGGTTAGTCTGAAGTTGTCACCTTTTGAAGCCTTGTATGGCAGAAGATGTAGAACCCCGCTAAGTTGGTCACATGTTGGAGAAAGAGAAATCTTTGGCCCTGTCCACCTAAAATGTCTACGATACACTATGTCTTCCATGTATCCCAACTAAAGAAGTGTATTCGGGTACCGACAAGAATCATTGTAGAGCAAGATATCACTATAGAACTAGACTTGACTTATGAGGAACATCCTATTAATTAAGGTCCTGGACTGCAAAGAAAGAGTTACGGTAAAAATGTTTAAAGTTCAATGGAGTAATCATACCGAGGAAGAAATAACGTGGGAAACGGAGGAATATTTGAATAAGAACTACCCCGAGTTTGTACCTAAGAATGTTGGTACGTAATCACAACTCCACTTAGTCCATTCCAATCTTGAGGACAAGATTCTTTTAGGGGGTAGGCTGTAACATTTTAGGTGTTACCTAGAATGTTACCCAAACCTAGACCACTTGACCTTTTGTCACATGTAGACTAGATAGGGCAAAAACCACTAAAATTAAGGGCCAACCTTGTAATTAAGTGATAAATACCTTAGGGAGCCTAACTCACCCAACTCATGTGAATAAAATAAAAGAGAGTGGCCAAAACCCTTAAAACCCTCTTTATGAACTTTGGAGTGCAAAACAAAACTATTAGAGGAACCTAACCTAAACACTTAATCAAAGAATTGACCCTTAACAAAAGTTGTAGCTGATAAAGTGATCAACAAAAGTTATTAAGGGTAAAGTCCAAGAAAAGGGTAGCAAAGGCCCTAAACTTACTAAAGATGTGGGAGAGGAGAGAGAAAAATTCAGGTTTTTTCTCCTAATCCCCTACCCTTGCTTTAATCTTGGGCTTTGTTCACTAAGCTACAAACCTCAAAACAAATCACTCCAATAATCAAAGATGTGCCTAATTACCTTGGGAATGCCCTGGAGAAGTTTGAATTCGAGACCATACTGTTTGACATGACAAGACACAGTTTTCCTCTCCGATTACAGCAGTGAAACAAACCCCCTTTTCACACATAAAATCTCTTCACTCTCAACCCAAAATCTCTTGACCTCCACACAAAAGAGCTAGCTTATAGCTTAAGGAACATAACTTGTGCAGAGATCTTGGCAAGATCGGGCTTAGTGGAATGACAAAGCACGAAAGAAAACCGGAGCAAGCCAACGTGCCAGGTGTTGGACACTGGCTGGCACGTCACGCGCTCACTTGCCGCGCGCGCTCGCCCTTCGCGCACGGTCGGCTTGGTCATCGCCGGTGATCGCCTGAGTAGCCAGCTCCGCCGCCCCACATCCTCTTCCCAAAGCACGGCCACCGCGGCCAGCCCATACCACGCCTCCCCGGCCCCGACCAAAGCCACCGTCGCTCCCAGAGACCTAGTGAAGCTTCCCAATCACTTCTCCCTACCGTTACCACACTGCAGCAGCGTGCCACTACTCGCCGGAGTTCCCAACCCCGCCGGTGAACATGGACCCGTGACTGCAGACCACCACCGTCCGATTCCTTTCACCCACAGCATCGTCGCAACCCCATGAAGCTCCCCGGCCAGCCCAATTGAACTCTACCATCTCCAGCTAGCCGAAATTCGTGCCTCCGCCGACTGCTGCCGCCGGAGCATGTGATCCAGCGACTCTGATCGCGACGTGCACCTCGACGTGACCATCGTGCTCTTTCGACCTGGCCAGACCCTTCCCCGGAGCTCTACCGCCGCCGGTAAGCCGCTCCGCCCTGATCTTCGCCGTCGGCCACTGTTCCAGAGAGAGGAGGGATTGTGGGTTAGGGAGGACAGAAGCCCAGGGGGTTTTCTACGAACGCTATGACTCATGTAAATAGTAATCCGAGGACTTAAATTGAAATAGAAAAGGAAGGAAACAGCCAGGGGCTTAGATGCAAATGCATTATTCTTTCCCATTTACTTTATTTCATTTTAAAATATGCAGAAAACTTGGAAAACTCATAACTTGAGAAATATAAGTCCAAAAATGATGAAACCAATTTTGTAGGACTCTGGATAATCTAAACCTTCAAATAAAAATAGGGGATGACATGTTTATAGACTTTTTCTGAGGATTTTGATTTAAATAGATAAACTGCTCATTTCCTGATAGAGTATTAGGCAAGAAGATCCAACGGTGGTCATACTTCTATAAAACTAACATGGGTCCTCTTTTCCTATATATGTACCCCTGCTTATTGGTCTCCTAATCAATCTACTAATTTTCTGCGCAATTCCATTGCTTTAATTCTCATTGTTATCTCTCTTAATTGATGCCCGTTAGTGAAATTCAAAGGCATGGCATAAAATCGCAAAAAAAATATTACAATTGGATTCCCATTTAGCGAAACTGTGTTCTAAAACCACTTCAAGCTGTAAGTCGACCTGGTTTTGTTAGTTTTATGAGTTAAAACGTTTGATGTTGTGGTGGATGTTTTGCAAGTTCAGATGTGTAAAATTGACTTGTTCCTTAAGTAAAATAATTGGATATTCTGTTTCGGCACACCTCATCATTCCTTTACCTCTTTTTGGGTGACTTCATTTCTCGACTTTCTTTTCACTAGCCTTGTTCTTACCAGGAATAGGGGCAAGAGATCAGCTCATTCCTTGCCTGAAGTGAAATTAGAAGTAAAAAAAAATGATAATGGTCTAGTCATACTAGGACAATCCCAACCCTCAAACAATGTGCCCCATAACCATAAGTGATAATTTTATGTTAGCATGTCTGTCATTGAAAACTAAGTTAGCCTTTCTCGAAACAGGAGGAACATTGCGTGCCACCGATTCTGGGAATTTGGTGGTTGCTCTTTACATTTGTCTTGTGCAGTTGAAGTTTTTGGATTAAGTTGAATCACCATAACTTTGTAATTATAAGTAGGCAACCCTGAATGTTGCTAATGCTACCTCGTGTTACTCTTTTCTGACAGATAAGAAGGCGAACAAGTTGCCCAAAACCACTCGTTGCTCATGTACCATACTATGAACTACGAAGGTCCAAGTCCCTCCGAGACCAACAATAATTTGTACGTCCACCGAAGATTATGCAGAGGATTTGAGAACGAAAGATCCAAGATGTCCACGTCATTCTTCTCTGCCAACGGGTGGCAATGGCGAAAGACAACTACGTCCATATGTTGTAAGCTATGTAATTGTAACTTAGGTACAAAGAGTGGGTCCCTTTGCCGTACGGATGGGGGTGAAAATAGTCTACTGGCTGCCCTGTTTTACCCTACACAAGATTGTTCTATATGATGTACCACAAGATACAGACACGCTACTATTTTGGGTGTAGTGACCTTGTTCCCACTTCACCTTTTGAAAGTTTGTTCCAGAGTTGAGTACCCTTTTGGGCACTGAGTCAATGTGAAATCTAAGTTGGTTGATTTCAGAAACACAGTCTTTTCTCATTTTTTACTGAGTCAATATGAAATCTAAGTCGGTTGATTCCATTGTCTTTACCGATTATCCTGCTTGTCTCGAGCGGGCCACTTCAATTTGGGCTCTTGACCCACTCAACTTTGGGCTTGAGGAGCCGCCGCGCCCCAAGGAGCCCTTGCCGCATAGGCATAGCGCCACGACATGGACATTTGGTTAACCGGATTTTTTATTGGTTTTTTTGGTTTTCTTGAAGTTTGGCTTTTGAATAATCGGTAAAGAAGGCCCTGTTCGGCTGGCTGCAAGCCGGCACTGTTGCAGCTGTTTGGACTGCTGCAGCTGCAATCCATAGAGAGAAAAATACTGTAGAAGCCGCAGCCGCAGCCGCAGCAAGCCGCAGCGAACAAGCTGAAAAGGACATCTCGATTAACCGTCAGGTTCGGTTTGGTTTTCAGGTTTACCCGATCATTATAGGACAGAACAACATTACAACAATATTGCACAGAACAGTGGCACTGGAATCATTGCACGGAACAATATTTTGCATCACCAGAACAACAATGTTTCTTTTGTCATGACCCATTGCGACACATTGTTTAAACTCATAATTCAAGCGACACACGCCACGAAGGCTCAAAGTACAATCACAAGCAATTACACATAAACCAAGCAAATTAAGTTCAATGCCACACAAAGGCTCAAATTACAACCAATAAATACAACGAAGGCTCAAAGTATAACACACACAGACACACTTTAAACAACAGAAATAGCAATTGAACTTGGCTTGGTGATAGCCTTCGGTATTATTGAAAATGGTCGTTCAATGCCACACAAAGGCTCAAATTACAACCAATAAATGCAACGAAGGCTCAAAGTATAACACACACTTTAATCAACAGAAATAGCAATTGAACTTGGCTTGGTGATAGATTTACTTTCAGCAGCCTTCTCCACAGCCTTCTCAACATGATGTTGAGCAATTAATTTTGAAATACAACACGAAAACAAATAAAACTATAAGTTATTTGCAGCTGATAATGTAAACAAGTAAAGAAGTATTCACAGACAAGTAGGAAAGCTTGCCTTCTTCTAGTTTTGCTAGCTCTTCTACATCTTTCTCTATATTGATAGAAGTTGATCGCCGCAACCAATCTTGTGTACAAATAAAAGCCTGGATCATGAACAATATTAAAGAGGTTCTAAAATCATCTAAAATCCATCCACCTGTACTAAAAGTTGATTTGGATGCAACGGTTGATCTCGGAATTGCCAACACATCATGATCTAAATGTGCCAATATAGGAAAACAAGATTCATTTACTTTTCACCACGCAAGAATACCAAATTTGTTGTTGTTATCTTCATTGTCCTCACTAAGGTATTTGTCAATTTCAGATTTGGTAGTGCCCATTGAACTATTGCCAACCTTCATCTTTTTAGCAATTAATGATCTCATCATTCTTCCTCATCTTTTTTTGAGTTTGGTCTTAATTGACTTCTGTCATTGAATCATCATTTGGAGCATACATTCTTCTATATTCTTCAAACAAATCATATAATCATTGCCTCTATATTCTTCAAACAAATCATAGAAACATTGCCTTACTGCATCCCAAACTTTTTTCTCCTTTGTCCTCGCCAAACATTTCCCTAATTGCTAACTTGGTGTAATTATAGAGCTTGTATCTTAGATCAAGAGGTGTGACAATAAAGATGAGCAAGTTCATGTTCTCCTTCTCCTTCACCTTAGCATTTCCCCTCCCCTCATTTGCATTCTCATCATCATCGTCATTGTCATGCCAATGGCCCCAATACTTTTCATACTCATCCTTTATTCTCCTAGCCATTGTTAGTCCAAATAACCTTCACTATCAGCCCACTGTCGTAATAGCATCTTCACTTCATCAATCTCATGTAAGTATTCATTAGTTGTCACACTTAGTTGAGTGGAGACATGAAGAGTGATATCATAAAAATGGCCAAGAAATTTAGCCATCTTTTTTGCATTTCCCAATCATCTTCAATTGGAATTCCATGACCTTTCTCTCCACATAACTCAATAATATAGGTTTGATTTTCTTCTTCATATTTTACAAAAAAACATTATCATAACTAATTGCAATGTTTGACCTAAGATATGTTGAATTCCATCTAGTGCAAAAATCTAGTTTCCAAAAAGCATTGCTTGCACATTCTCCTTGACAATTTTATTAAACTTTATCAACCTAGAAGGCGAATTCTTAATAAATCTAACAACAACCCTCACACATTTAATTGAGTCATCCATTTCTTTTAAGCCATCAGAAACAATCAAGTTAGTTATATGAGTAGCACACCAGGTAAAGAAACTTGCCCAAAGGCAATGCTAGTTTTTTATTATTCATTTATCTTCAAACATAATCAACGCTAGAATTATTGGATCTAGCATTATCAACTATAATTATCAACTTAAGTAATCCCCCATTCAGCCAAACACTTCATAATGTGTTTTTTTTCCAATATCATCACCTTTATGACCCTCCATTAGAAAAAAACTAATAACCTTCTTATGCATTTTCAAATCAAAATTAACAAAGTGTGTTGTGACGGCCATATAACTATCTTGTTGTTGAGAAGTCCAAGCATCAGTTGTAAGACAATCTCTTTTCATGTTGTTGCTTAAAAAGGTTTTGAGCTTTGCTTTCTCTTCAAAGTATATAGACAATGTCTCTAGTGAGGGTCTTCTAGATGGCACATTCCAGCATGGGCAAGCAATTAACATGAACTTTCTAAAGCTTGTCTTTTCAACACATGCAAATGATTGCTCATCTTCAATGACCATTTTAGTAAATGCTTTTCTAATTGCATCAGGATCAAACTTATGAATTGCAAAATTTTCTCCATGAGATAATTGTAAATTCTTTAATTTGAACCTCTATTTTTATGAGGATCACACTTGCAGATATTAAAATAAGCATGTAGGGAAGATGTACCATTCAAATGTTTGGTCACACTTGATCTCACGTCTGCAATAATTGCATTTCCCTTTCTTCAAGTGACCATTAACACAAATCTTGACGAAGTGAGACCACACTTATGGTCTAGGTACAATCTCCTTTTACTTCACCTTATCATCTTTCTTCTCCTCTAAACCATTGCTGATTTGTGTCGATTCCTTGTTGGCGTTTAGGACCAACATTTCATTGGCCACACAACAAGAAACTTTAGAAGCAAAATCACCAAAAAGAGACCCATCCCATTGTTTGCACTCCCTATTGGAGGGTGTTATTTGTAAAATATGCAAGACATGAAAGAGCGATATGGAAGCACGCCAAATCTGAGATGGATATCCATGATTTAGTATTTGCATAATATGCACCTAATATGCTCCATTCTTTTATTCCTTCTTAAGTTCATGCACTTTCATCTCCCTTCATCCTTCATATTTGATTCCATTCTCCATTATTCAGATCTAAACACCATGGTATTAGGGATGGCCTTGACCCATCTCTGTTAGTCCTCCAACCAAACACAAGTAGTAAACTTGCACTCCCAATTTATATGTTACTTTAGTTTTACCAGCTTAGACAAAGTTAGAAAATTTTCAGTGGACCAATTATTCAATCCCTTATCCTTCTTTTGAGGGTCCTAGCAATGAAAAAACCTCTCCGATCGAAGCCTCATCAAAGCCCTGTAAACAAGAGTCCCTCATCCAAGAGGATGAGACCACTAGCAGAGGCATGCGACAAGCCTCCTTTTGCTTCCACGGTGCAAAAGACGGTGGGAAAATGCGACGGGAAGACAGTGCAGTGCAGGTACATGGGAACAAACAAAAAAACTCGATCGGGGAGGGTAAGACCACCCTCACGATATTACATTAATAGAAGGTCGTGATAATAGTTTCGACTAAGAAACCACTGAATCCTATCCTCCCATCAAAAATGGGTCGAGTCAAACTGCCCCCACTGCAAAGGTCCATTTAGGTCTAAGGATGGCACATAACTAATTCATAACACAATAGTGGATAAGGAACAACGAGGGGGAAGGGGCCCTCCCGCCTTCACCACTGAGGTATTACGCTATCTACATGGAAACGAACACTTTGTTCTCCTTTCACATGTGTTTTGGTTTTCTCTGGTGAAACTAAAAATTAACTACATAGTGAAATAGGTCAACTTAAATTCCTAAACAAATAATCTCTATCACTATCTCTACTATATTAAAGCACCAGTTTCCACAGTCTCCACAATCGTCATACTCTTTTCCCCCTTTATACAAAAATAAGATAAAATTGTGTATAAGTGGAGGTTCAAACCTTGATCGTTGACTCTACATTAATATCCATGTAACCAACACAACACATATATTTTTGTGTTTTATTGAAACAAAATCTACACATGATATTTAGAAACCGTAGCAGTGCACAAACATCTGATCAGTTAGGTAGAATAAGTTAGTGTTTGAGTCAACCAAGTCTAACCTATTTGCATGCAAAGGAGCTATACTTGAAGAAACAAAGGATAAGAACTTGACAAATCCATTGGGATTGCTATGTTCAACTTATGACAAAATGGATCTATGGTTTGGTAACTAGTTTTTAGCGGTCACAAAAATTTCCAAAAGGAAGAACAAATAAATACACGAAACATAAGAGATTTAGGTAAACAATATGATTATAACGAAAAATAGTTACGCTTTGATTATAGTTAAGCTTTAATTTACATGAACATTACGACACTACAGTCTTTAGGTATTGTTGATCCCAATGTTCCCCATAGACGCAAGCGGGACGACCGCAGAACTGGTTTTCTCGGACCAATGAGGCAAAGCCCCATCAACACTACTGTTCCCTTCCCTCGGCGATCCCATGCCACGGCAGCGCCATCCCACTCCCAGCGACGCTGGCCTGCCCCTGTCCTGGGCCTGGCTGCTGCAGCTGCAGCATCGCAGGAGGCAACGCCGCGTGAGAGCTCGAGCTGCCGTCACCGCGAGGCGCTGCGTATGTCTGCCGCCCGCCCAGTTGCCACCCGTCGGCCGCCATCACCTCCTGCTGGTGCTGTTGTTGCTGCAGCAGATGCAGCTGCCGCATCATCACGGCCGACGCCAGTGCCTGCTCGCCGGGGCGCACGTCGCCGCGAAACGCCGCCGTCATCATGTCCTCCTCCTGCTGGTTATGTTGCTGCATTAGCTGTGTTACCATGGCCGGTGGCAGCGCCTGCCCGCAGGATGCACCCACTCCGCGTGGCGCCGCTGCCATCATCTCCTGCTGCCTCTGCCGCTGCATGTTCTGCACCATCACGGCCTGTATCAGAGCCTGCTCATTGGAACCACCCTCGCCGCGCGACGCCGCTGCGGCGAGCGCCTGCCAGGCGCCCGGGGTCATCATCGTCTCCTGCTGCTGCATCGCCACGGCCTGCCCGCGGGAGGCACCTTCGCCGCGTCCCACAGCCACGAACGCATGCCACCCGCCCGCGGCCTGCGCCTGCGCCTGCGCTTGCACCAACGCAAGACGCGCGCGCGCGGCCTCCTGCTGCTGGTGCTGCGAAACGGCCGCGCGGAGGCGCTCCAACTGCCGCCGCTCGTCTTCCACCATAGACATCCCAAGAATGAGCTGTTCCTCGGCGCGGTTGAGTCCTGCCGCATGTTGCTGAGTCATGACGTTGAAGGTCAGCACCTGCTTCTCGAAGTGCTCGAAAAAGCCTTCCAGCTGGGTTCCCAAGCCATCCTCCCAATTCTGGGCGCTTGACTTGTCTGTTGTGGGGGAGATGCTGCTGGTGCCGCCACTGATGGGCTCGTCTACGTCGTCGTTCTCTTCATACTCTGCGAATACGTGGTAGGGCAGCAGCCTGCTCATGATGCGAAGAACACTATTAGTTTGTCAGCTTAGAGCCAAATTACAAGTCATTTCAACTTTTCGAATAAAATTTCTCGTAAGATGGATTTTGTTTTCTCGATTTGTAAGATGGCTTGAATGGACGTGGATTCCTTCGTAGTTGGACACAACGTGGACTCCTTTCTGTTGGATATGAATGTTAATCCATCAGCAGGTCTAGTGCTAATCCTAATCTTCTTGGAATTACAATTAATATTCCCTTTGTACGTATATAGGATGAGTTTACAGAACGGTGTGCAAAGTGTTTTCCATCTAAGAAGTAGGGAGTCTCAGTCCAAGAAAGAGAAGAATCACACGGTACTGGTAATGCACTTATTAGCACCTGACAGCTGACATTCAATCGCAACTGATATAGTACAAAACAGTAATAATTTTACTCAATTCAACAGCAGTACAAAACAGTAACTCGGAAAAAAAAAGACGAGCTGTCAGACTAGAACAACTTGACAACAACAGTAATAATTTTACTCAATTCAAATAATAAGTTGAATTCAGATGTATGCCTGTAATTTTAGTTACAAAATAACTATAAAGGCCAGCTGATATTCACATATAGGGTCTTATTATGATTGTAAAGTTTTTTTTGATCTATTCATATCACGCTCATCCATCCGTCCCTACGTTTAAGAACAGGATATTCTGTCAGAAACCATGCATGAATGAGAGATCCAAACAATTCTTGATCAGGGTAGTTCGATTCCGTGTTTATCGTAGGGAAATTAAAAATCCAACAAAATCGACCTCACGTTTGATGATTCTCCTACCATGATAAATCTCGTACGCGGGAGCTAGGCTGCTATTCTCTTGTTTTTTCCTTCGAATCAAACCGTGCTACGCAAAGGGATCATATAAATCTTTACCAGAAAAATCCGACTCGCCGCAACCGAACCATAACGAAAAAAAAATCGCAAGCTATATACAATCAAAACAGTATCCTGAAGACGATATAATCCCCAAAACCCCCCAACACACAGTTCGATGAACACGTCCAAGAGATCCCAGAGCACGAGGGCCAAAACCAAAAGGCTCTAAACCGCGTGTGGTAACAGGTAACAGCAACAGCGGCTGGGAGAGAGAGAGAGAGGAGGATCGAACTAACGCGCGCGCGCACCTGCTGACGGCGTCCTCGACGGAGGCGAAGGGCGTCCTGAAGTCCGGGTTTAGGGCCTTCCACGCGTCTTCAAATGCCATCTGTTCCGCCGCGCGCGTCCGCGCCACCTCCGCCGAGACGGGACACCCGGATCCCTGCGACGGCGGCATTCCAGCAGCGACGAGGAAGCCCTGCGGCTGCGGCTGCATGGCGGGTCGAGGTCGGGGTCGCGGTTGTTGCGGCTGCTGTAGTAGGGCTTGGTCTCCCAATAGTCAGTGACGCTGGACAGTGGGGTCAGCGGCCGTCATTCCTTGGTCTCCTCCCATTCTCTCTCCTCTCTCTGTCTCTCCTTTCACTTATCTTCCTTTTTTGTTTTGGTTATATACTTAGACTATCTTCAGCAAATTCTCTATTATATTTTCTATCCTACTCCTTATTTTAAACTTCACTGCAAATTACCGTGCAAATCAATACTTTACACGTGGAAATGACCTTATTATATTGCTTAGACGTGAAGTATCTACTCATCGTCCCAAATTAAAATTCATTTTACTTTTTAATGTATTCATACAATAATTAATGTATAATGTATGTATTCTATATATATATCTAGGTTCATAATCATCTATATGAATATGGACATAAAAATCTAAAACTAAAACGACTAATATTTTGGAACAGTGAGAGTACAATCTTAGGGGTATCACGTTGCAAATGCAATGTTTGCATGTGGACTGCAATTACTAGTGCTACTGGATTTAATTTAAATATTAATATAAGAAAAACAATGTGGTATAATCAAAAGTTTTCTATATAATTACCATAGAATTAAACTATTAAAAATCATATACTTTATTATTTACTCTACTCATATATTATATTTTAAGTTTTAAGTTCATGCTATATTAAAAGATATAAAAAGTAAACTTATATTTAATATATTCATTATTTACTCCACCGACATATCTCTACTAACTATTAAGCGCTCAATGTAGACTGCCCCCGCCGCCCACCTCCGCCCGCCCGGAATCCACGCCGCCAACAACTGCCCGCCCGAAATCCACGCCGTCGGCTCCGCCTGTCAACCCCGCCCGTCCGCAAACGAACCACGCTCGCCCCCTCCAAATCATTCCGCGAATCGCGCCGCGACCAACAATCCCGCGCCAACCAATGCCGCAATCGGGCGGGCGCGGCCAAAGTCGCGGGTGGCAGCGACGTAGTCGGGCGGGTACGCGGGGCAGAGCGCGTGGTCGGCGAGCCCGTCGGGGCGCACAAGGTGGAAGAGGTAGTCCTCCCACTCACACTGCCCACAGGCGTTGGCGGCGAGGCGGCTGCCGTAGCCCTGTAGGCGGCCGACGGCGGGGTCGTTGGCGTAGGCCTCCTTGTCCTGGACGGGGAGGGCGAAGAAGGCGGTTTATGCGGCGCGCAGGCGGTCCATGAGCTCGGCGGGGATGCCGTGGCCGGCGATGTGCATGACGCCCCAGTCGGTGGAGGCGGCGCGCACGGCCTCCACGCACTCGTCCCGCCGCTGCTGCTGGCTGCTACTGTCGAGGAAGGGGGAGATGTCGACGACGGGGATCCTCGGCGCGTTGTGGTCGTTGGCATGGGTGCACGCCAGATCGAAGGCGTCCCCGAGGCCGGCTCGCTTGTCGAGAAGCTGGACGCGCCGAACCGCGTGGCGGCGGTGGCATCACGCCTCGGCCACCAGTGCGCGGCCCCAGCACTCGCGGGCTTCGGCCACGTCTACGCCGACCTCCTGGCTGGCCGCACCGACGCGGGTGCGCTCGCCGCCGTCGCCTCCCGCTCCGACGCCGCGCCGCTCGTGCGCAGGCTCGACCACGTCGCCGCTGCCACCGCTGCGCTCTACGCCAAGCTCGAGCAGTCGGCGTGGAGGCCGCCCACCGACTAGGCCCGCTGCGCGCTCGAGCAGCGCGCGCGGTGGCGTCGCCACGACGTGCGCCGGCTCAGGGACGCGTCGCTCTGGAACTGGACCTACGACAGGGCCGTGCTCCTACTCGCGCGCGCCGTGTGCGCCATCTACGGCCGCATCCGCCTCGTGTTCGGTGACCCCGTTCTGGGGCTCAACCTGCTGGCCATGACCCGAGAGTCGGGGCAATGCGAGCAAATCCCGCAGCTCTCCGGTCTGGTGGCAGCAGATTCAGGCCCCGTACTCCAAAGCAGTCTCAGCGATGGCAGGTCAGCGCCTATCTGTAGAGTCGATCATCCAGACATGTCGCGGGCAGTGAGTTTTCGGTCGAGCTGTGGAGCCAGCCCTGGGAAGATGTTCATGCACTGCTTGAGCTTGAGTAGCTCAGCGCCATGGACGGACAGGCTCGAGGACGAGTTCTCGGAAGATTCCAGCTGCATCAGTAGCACAATCAGATCAGGGATGCTTGCACCATTCAGCAGCGAGCAGGGGGTACCCACCACCACCACAACGCCGCCACCACCGAATAGTGGCAGTATCGGCAGAAAGGCGCGGCGGTTTGGTCCGAAGAGCACAGTGACATCGCTCGCGCCGGCGTCCACGGTTGGCGGCTCCGCACTCGCGCTGCACTACGCGAACATCGTCATCGTCATCGAGAAGCTGCTCCGGTACCCGCACCTCGTGGGCGAGGAGGTGCGGGACGAGCTGTACCAGATGCTGCCGCGGAGCCTGAAGCTAGCGCTGAGGAGGAGCCTGAGAGCCCGCGCGAGGAGCACGACGATCTACGACGCGTTCCTGGCACACGACTGGCGAGAGACGCTCTAGAAGACGACACTTGTGAATCATCTAGGCCCCTTGGTGATGTTTTGGTAATTAATGACAACTGCCTGTGGGCTAACGATTCTTGGAGAAATAAGAATGCAGGGTTGGACCATATAGAACAGGAAATCTAGCTTGGAGATTCATAAGCATTGGTTGTGGATCAAGTGAAGGCAAAGGTATAACATAGGTTTTGTTTTTGCCGGTCTTGAGGAGTTTAGAGAAGATACTTGACCGGATTAGTAGGCTAGATAGCCGTACTATTAAGAGGGGTCAACGACTTTGATATGTGTAAAGCTTAGTGCCTCATAGAGCATCTAGTGGTTGCATTTGCATGAGGACTAACAGCGCTTCAAATTTCATGAGTTAAAATTTCTTTCAAAGGCGTGTTTGAAAAACTCGAATTCTTGGATGCGTGGACCGTCCGGGTGTTGAGGGCGGACCGTCCGCGATCCACCAGTGGGTCCGAAGTCTGCCCACTTCAGACTTTTACTGTTCCTTTGCACTGCGGACCGTCCGGGCCTTGGGGCCGGACAGTCCGCAGTCCTGACCAGAGAAGTCTGCTTTCGGGACAGTCCCTGAATTATAGTGTGGACCGTCCGGCTTGGATGGCGGACAGTCCGCAAGTGCCAAATATGGTTTGGGCAGTGTTGGGGACTTGTTCTCAAATGCTATAAATTAAGAACAAGGCAACACAGAAAGAAGTTAGTGGTAAATACCCTTCGTCCTTCGAAGCGTTATTTCCCTTAGGATATAACAGTCTTCAGACGAAGGTCATGAAGGACATACCTTCATCATTACAGTTTATATTGATAAAAGGAGAAGCATATGAAACATGAGAGAATAACATGAATAATCACATAGCATTATTACATGTCCTTATTATATAATCATGGAAGAATAAGAACAATATTGAATTACATTTGTACCTTCGGCTTGATAGAAGGCAAAAATACAAGCGTGACGCACAAGCGAGTACAAATCAGCGTGAACAGTACGGGGGTACTGTTCATCTATTTATGGACACAGGACACAGCCTGTGAAGAATTACAATTATGCCCCTCATAAAAGTTTACAACATTGACTCAGACCTTTATGGACTAAAAGGTCATTCTATCTTTAAGTCGGTTTGTAATACCGAAGCTTCATGAAGAGGGACCTTCGGTCATCTCCTGCGAACAGCTTCAGCCGAATCTGCTTCTTCCTACAAGACCTTCGGCGCGACGAAGCATAGCCCCAACAGTAGCCCCTTTCGCGGCGCTAGATCGTTTTTCGTAACGAGCTTGATCCGTGAAAAAAGTCTCTTAAGCTTCGGGAAGCCGAAGGTCCAAAAAACACCTTCCCTGAGCTCGTTGTCGAGAAACGATTCAGTTTCCGAGCGCGTAGCAGTCCCACCTTGCAGAGTTACTGTTTGGTCTCTGCGGTCCACCGCGCAGCGAGTGCAAGCGGCTGCCCGCGTGGTGTAAAAATCCTGGCGTTTCGCCTTCTTACCTGCAGCACTATATAAACAGACAAGTAGGTGTGAAGTTACCACACCATTCATTGCTATTTGCACTATTTTGCTGCCAAAATTTTTAACCATAGCCGAAGCTTGACTCTCGGAATCAAACGAAGCTCCAGCTTGAAGCCTACTTCGTCAGAAGAAAAAACTTCGGAAGAAAAAGTTTTTAGTTCCCGCAAATTCAGAATTAAATGGCCAGAGTGCGCTCTATCGCTAGGGTTGAGCGTGAAGGAGGCGAAGCTGAAGGCTCGGAGACTATTCCCATCTCCGAAGCAATGCAACGATCCGGACTGGTAACTTCGGAAGGAATCCCCACTGTTGAAGCAGAACAAGCAACTGCCGAAGCAGAAGAAGAGAATGTTGAAGAAACTGATCCCGAAGATGATTATCGTATTGCCATGCCAAGTAAGCCCAGCCACTTGGACTTCGGAAAGTCTACTGTTTCGAAGGCTGATCTCTCCAAAATGGTAAAGTCGGGCTTTTTCAATGAGAATCAGAAGAAGCTATTACGCTTCGGGGGAGAAGAGACTACCCCAAAGCCGGAGAAGGATGAAATTGTCATTTTCAAGAGCTTTCTAAAGGCTGGATTAAGATTCCCCCTACATGAGATTATTGCAGAGGTACTGAAGAGGTTTGGTATCTACTTTCATCAGTTAACTCCTAACGCTATCGTTAGGCTTAGCGTTTATATTTGGGCCCTCCGAAGCCAAGCGGTGGAGCCGTTTGCAGACAGTTTTTGTCGAGTTCACGAACTGCACTATCAGACGAAGGCTAGAAAAGATGGATTGCATGACAATTTTGGTTGCTATAATTTTGCTTATCGGAAAACCACAAAGTTTCCTGTAATCAGCTACCGAAGCAAATGGCCGGCAGGCTGGAAATCAGAATGGTTCTATGTCAAGGTTGATGACGACAAGGAGAAGCTTGTGCAAAGTCCACTCGAACTGATCTTCGGAGAAACCCGACCTCGCTGCAACATGACACCAGAAGGTCCAACACAACAGGCAATGGATGAATTCAGAATTATTGCAGAGCATATCAGTACAAGAGACCTGGTTCAGGAGTTCTTGGCCTTCAGGGTTTTTCCTACTTTAAAAGAATGGGAAATGCCGAAGCTAAAGGAGGAGAAGAAAGAAGGTGAACTTGTGCGTTTACCTTACTATTTCAAGTTTAAGAAATACTTTAAAACACCTTGTCAAGAGTGGCTGGATACAATTGAAGTAATGTGCAATGAAATACTTGGCAATTACTCCAAAAAAGAAGATCAATTGATGACTGCGGCCTTCGGCACCCGTCCGAAGCGAAGACTGAATCGAGTGCTGGACGCCCTGGGGTTTGAATACCCTGACTATGAAAATCTGAACAAAGGTGCCGGGGGCCAGAAAAGGAAAAGGACAACTGAAGCCTTAAATGAAGATGAGAAAGAACCATCAAAGAAGAGAATTCCGAAGAAGGGGAAAGCGTCTTCTCCGAAGCAAAAAATATCTGTTGAAGAAGAAACCCCCGCATCACCCTCTGCCACTGACGTGGATGAAATTTTGAAGGTAATGACTGAATCCCTGCCTGCGAAGCTAAGTCCATTGGGGCCTCAACTGACAAAGTTTTTTCAGAAGGAAAAGGAGCTCGAAAAAACGAAGAAGACGACTAAAGCAAAGAGACAAAGAATTATCACTGTGACAGAGGTTATTGACAAGACACCACCAAGAGCTTCGGCTCAGAAGACACCAGCGGCTGAGGAAAGAACAGATATTGAAATCACACCTTCGGAGGTCGCGGCTGCCGAAGCTGCCCCAATTGAAGATGTGAACCTGGAAAGCACAATCGAACACATCGACAAAATACTGCTAGACATGGCCGCAGAAGAAGCTACCACTGCCGCCGAAGAGGCCGCGGCTGCAGCGTTGGGGAAAGGAAAGGAAATTGCTGACGAAGCTTCAGAGAACGAAGCCTTCATGTTTCAAAATTTAGTTGGAGAAAAATTGTCAAAACCCGAAATAGAAGAGCTTAAAGAGTATGCCAAATCTTGCGGGTACAAACCAGGAGAACTCCTCTTCGGAGGTATTGATGATGAAAAATTAGATTGTATCCGAAACCAAACTGGAGCCAAAGTTATCAGTACTCTGTCAAAGAGTATCGGTTTTCCGAAGCTAGAAATGGACATTAGCCGCTACCGACGACAACATATCGTTGGTAGTTTATTTTATTCCAATTTCAAGGTGAACTACTATTCCCTTGACTTTTATTGTTTTTAATAATGAAAACATGTCTAACGAAGGTTGTTTTCGTGCAGAGTATGCTGTTGAGCAAGGCCTTGAAAATGCAGCAAGATTTTGAAGACAAGAAACAGGAAGTTATAATTAAAAATTTAGAAAACAAAATAAAGGAGCAATCAGCTGATATTGAGAAGAAAAACTTTGAGCTCCAGGCAACTGAAGGTTTATTGGCAGAAGCCGAAGCAAAAATAACAGAACTAAACACGAAGCTTCTCTGCCAATCTAAGCAGTTTGAACAAGAAAAGCAAGAACTTAAGGCAAAACTTGAAGCCGAAGCTCAACAAAATTCAGATTTGAGAAAACTATTGGCGGACCTTCAAGAAAAATGTTTGGAATTTAGCAACAAATGCATTCAACGACTAAGAAAAATTTTTCACTCAGTTGGAGCCAGCAGTGAGAAATTCACCCCCTCAGCTGAAGATTTACCGAAGACCTTCGAACATATTGAGGGTGAAATTGACGAGCTCGACGAAGTTATAGCTGGGCATGGTGACTTCTGCGCCTGGGTAGCTTCTCGGGGCACTGCTGCAGCTTTCCTAAAAGCTGGCTGCGACCATGGAAAGATTGTCAATAGGCCCAACTTCACTTTATCACCATCAATCCTAGATGACATCCCTGATCTCGCCCGAAGTATCTCCAATAGATTTATAAAAATGATATGGACAAAAGGTGGGCGAGAAAAGGCTGGAGACGAAGCTCGAAGTCATCTTGAACCAGTAAGAAATCATACCTTGTGCTTACCTCTTTCTTCAAGCTCGATTTTGACTTACAACAACTTAATTCATGTAGGATGACGAAGCCGAAGTCGATGATTAAAACGAGTGACGACGAAGCTAAAATCCCTCGAAGATTAAGTAGGAGTAAACTGTAGACAGACTCAGGAAACTTTTGAGATAACTTGTGTAAATGTAACTAAACTTGTCTTTAATGAGTTCTGTTCATACCTTGTATTATGCTCTTACCCTTCTATTAATGTATGTGAAGTGCTTTGTTGTGGACGAAATTATCTCTTTTTTTTTAGCCGAAGGCGAAAAAACACCTTCCCTTCTTTTCGTACACAGCGAAGCATCGAAAACAACATTTCCCTTTCTTCCGAAGCTCTCTTTTTGTACGCGAAGAAGCTCTTCTCTTATGCCGAAGGAACCACTTATGCCATGATGATGATTATCCTATATATGCCTGAATGAATGTTTATGAATGCAAATGCTATGATGTAATGTGATGTGCGAATGAATGTCCAAACACATATCCGAAGCCATACCCTCAGCCATTATTTCCTTAGAAACAATCACACATCAGCTCTGCATTCCCTTAGGAACGACTTTGGAGCTTCTTCGCCATTTACTTTCGGCGGAATCAGCGTTGACTTTTCGCTGTAAGCTCTGCATTCCCTTAGGAACGACTTTGGAGCTTCTTCGCCATTTACTTTCGGCGGAATCAGCGTTGACTTTTCGCTGTAAGCTCTGCATTCCCTTAGGAACGACTTTGGAGCTTCTTCGCCTTTTACTTTTCGGCACTCAATGGTGCGTTCTCAGCTTTTACATTTACATTCCTTGGGGGATTTTGCTCTTATAGAACTAAAAAAGGAAATTACATAAGATGGCCCCATTAAAAACCTTTCTCCCCCTTTAGAAAGGAAAAGGGTGCCATGAAAAAGAAAAGACATAAAAAGTTACATCAAGCTACACATAATATCGCCGAAGCTCATCCGCATTCCAAGATCTAGGAATGTCGTTGCCGTCCATATCCTTCAATCTGTATGAACCGGGTCTTGACGAAGATGCTACTAAGAAAGGTCCCTCCCATTTCAACTGCAACTTGCCCACTGTATCTGGGTTAGCTACTCTCCGAAGCACCAAATGTCCTGGCTCAATATTCTTCAGCCGAACCTTTCTATCACGCCACTTGATTGTTTCGGCTTGATATTTATTGATATTCTCCACAGCTTGAAGCCTGATCCCTTCTAGAGCATCTTTTTCCACAGAATAAGCATCTTCAGAACCTGATTCTGCCGAAGCTACTACTCTTATTGATCCAGTTTTAGCTTCTTCCGGAGTTATTGCTTTGTCACCGAATAATATCTTGAATGGAGTAAAGCCTGTAGACCTTGATGTTGTTGTATTGTGGCTCCACACCACTTTGGTTAACTGATCTGGCCACTTTCCCCTAGGTTGATTGAAGATTAACTTCATTATTCCTGTCATTATAATGCCATTGGCTCTTTCAACGAGCCCATTTGACTCCGGATGCCTGACTGATGCAAAATGGATCTTCGTACCAATTTGATCACAGAAATCTCTGAAAGCTTCGGAGTCGAATTGTGTTCCATTATCTACAGTGATGGCCTTTGGTACCCCGAAACGACAAACAATATTCTGCCAAAAAAACTTTTGGACAGTGGCCGAAGTTATTGTGGCTAAAGGCTTTGCCTCAATCCATTTAGAAAAATATTCCACCGCCACTACAACGTATCTTAAGTTCCCTTGGGCCGGTGGTAATGGACCTAACAAGTCAAGGCCCCACCTTTGCAATGGCCAGATGGGTTGTATGAGCTGTGTTAAGGACGAAGGTTGTTTTTGATCTCTTGCACATTTCTGACAGCCTTCGCACTTTTGAACTAATTCCGCTGCATCCGAAGCTGCCTTCGGCCAATAAAACCCTTGGCGGAAAACTTTTCCAAGTAACGGCCTAGATCCAATGTGAGATCCACACAGGCCTGCATGTATTTCTTTCATCAACTCTATACCTTCGGTTCTAGATAAACACTTGAGTAGCGGAGTGCAAACTCCATGCTTGTACAACTCCCCTTCTATCATGACATATGGACGAGCTCTTGCCTCTATCCTCCTGTTATAAGCTTCGTCGTCTGAAAGGGATTTACCCTGAAGGTAAGAGATGATCTCCGTTCTCCAATCTTCGCTATAAACAGGAGATATATTGAGGACTGCTCTTTCAAGGAGTTCCACTGAAGGTGTCTTTATTGTTTCGAAGAACACATCCGAAGGTAAAGGCAGCCCCTGTGCTGCTGACTTAGCTAGCAAATCAGCATGCTCATTTTGTCCTCGAGGGATATTTTTGACAGAAAATCCTTCGAAGGAAGCTTCGATTCTTCGGACCGTGTCTAGATATTTTTCAAGCTTCGGATCTTTAGCCTTGCAACTCTTGTCGATATGACCCGAAACAACCTGGGAATCAGTTTTAAGGATGGCCCTTCTGATACCCATTGCTTTTAATTTCTGAAGGCCCAAAAGCAGGGCTTCGTACTCAGTAATATTGTTTGTACAGCTAAAATCGAGTCTTGCCGCATAACAAGTTTTAACTTTGGATGGTGAGACCAACACAGCGGCTGCTCCTGCTCCGAAGGTTCCCCAAGACCCATCGCAAAACACTGTCCACACTTCGGCATCTTTATTTGTTTCTTCATCCTGAGCCCCTGGCGTCCAATCGGCAATGAAATCTGCCAACGCTTGAGACTGGATCGAGGATCTATGCACATAATCAATGCAAAATTCATTGAGCTCTGCAGCCCATTTTCCAATCCGTCCAGTAGCTTCTCTATTTCTCATAATATCCTTCAACGGCTGCGAAGAAGGAACAACAATATTGTATGCTTGAAAATAATGCCGAAGCTTCCTGGATGCCATCAAAACAGCATATAATACCTTCTCCAATTCTGTATAGTTTTTCTTTGATACACTAAGAACTTCAGATACAAAATACACTGGAACCTGCTTCTTGACTTGGCCATCAAGCTTCTCCTGGACAAGTGCTGCACTTACCGCTGAGTGCGAAGCTGCCACGTATAACAACAAAGGAGCCCCTGGCGCTGGTGGAGTTAATGTTGTTAAATCTATCAAATATTGCTTCAGTTCTTCAAAGGCTTTTTGTTGGCTTGGTCCCCATTGAAAGACTTCGACTGATTTCAGCACTTCGAAGAATGGTAAATTTCTTTCTGCTGATCTGGATATGAATCTATTGAGAGATGCCAGCCTCCCTGTCAATCTTTGGGCCCCCTTTCTTGTAGTTGGTGGCTCCATTCGAAGTATAGCTTCAATTTTACTTGGATTAGCTTCAATTCCCTTTGTTGAAACCAAGCATCCAAGAAATTTCCCCTTCTTTACTCCGAAGACACATTTTTCTGGATTCAACTTTAAGCCAGCTTGTCTGAAACTGGTGTTGGGGACTTGTTCTCAAATGCTTCGAGTTAAGAACAAGGCAACATAAACAATGTTAAGTGTTAAAGTCCTTCATCCTTCGGAACATTATGTCCCTTCGGGAGATAATGTATTTCGGACGAAGGTCACAAGAGACATACCTTCGTAAACATAACAAGTAATGACGAAGGATTCATATAGGGCATGAAATATAATATAAACACCATCATAGAATCATTTCTATTTTATTAACATGGAAAAATAGAAATGATTTCAAATTACAAATGTACCTTTGGTCCTGAGAGAAGGTAAAAAGTACAAGCGTGACGCAAAAGCAGATGCCAAGTCAGCGTGAACAGTACGGGAGTACTGTTCATCTATTTATAGACGCGGGACACAGCCCACGTAAAATTACATCCATGTCCATTACATTTGTTAATGACTTATGGAAATCTGTCAAGGCCCACGTAGTCTTTTCATCTTTAAGTCGGTTCCCCTTTCCGCTATCGCGACGAAGCTTCCCTGCACACAGCTTCAGCTGTGCACCGTCCTTCGTAGAACTTGGTAATCAGCTCGTCCTTCGTCTGGTTCAGGCTTCGTCCTGACCGTGCTTTATGTTCATAATTCTGAGTCCGAAGATACCTGTTCACATAATCCACTTGGAAAACATTGTCAAATCATGTTTTTGAGGACCTCCGGAGGACGAAGGCCCCCAACAGTAGCCCCTCGCAATATTAATTTGTTAATAATAAATTCAGATTGCGATATGGACGAAGGCCTTGAGCCGAAGGTCCGAAAAAACACCTTCCCTTTGCTAGAATAGCAACATTCACTGACAAGCGGGGTCTTTCAATTTTCAACGCCCTGGGCGTATAAATAAGATCACACCGCCAACTCATTTGGTACGCACACTTGCCATCTGCTTCGGTCCACTAAATTTTTAGCTCTTGTGCATTAAGATTGGTGACCTTTTTGATTTCGAAGCTTCGGCCCTGAAAACAGTTTTTTAGCGTTTCCGAAGATGTCTGAAGGTAAGAAGATCCCTGCTGAGACGAAGCTGAGTCTCGAGGAAGAGAAGAATTTGGGGTTCCTCATAGCGATGGCGGAGACCAATACGGAGAAAATCACGAAGGAGATTCTTGAAGGTTTGTCCGAAGATACTGGTGACAGCGACAGCTATGATGTAGAAAGTGGTGGGGAAGAGGCCGAAGATCGGCCATGGCGGCCAAGTCACACGGTTTTCGGGAAAACCACTATCAAGCAGAGTCATATTGATAATATGAGGGGGCGGTATTTTCGAGATATATCTATTGTGAGGGCTGACGCTGGAGAGAAGACTTCTCCCACCCCAGAAGAAGATGAAGTTGTAATCTTCCGAAGCTTTCTCAAGGCTGGGCTTCGATTCCCCCTAAGCAACTTTGTTGTTGAAGTCCTGAAGACATTTCAAGTCTACCTTCATCAAATTACCCCCGAAGCCATCATAAGAATGGGGGTGTTTGTCTGGGCTGTGAGGAGCCAAGGTTTGGAACCAAACGCTAAAAGCTTCTGCAACATTCATGAGTTACTATACGAGACGAAGCCCTGGGGAAAAGAACAATATCACAACAATTTTGGGTGTTATAGCTTCGGTGCCCGCTCCGGGTCAAGCTGCCCTGTGCCGACCTTTCGGAAGAGGTGGCCCGGAGCCTGGATGACAGAGTGGTTCTATGTGAAGAATGACTTAACAGCGCAAGAAAATGTCAAGAGTATCATTATGCGCCCCATCTGGCAACGCTTCGAACTTCGAAGGCCGAAGGTTGAAATGGATGAAGCAGCCGAAGAATGCCAAAGAGCCTTCGGCATAATCTGCTCTTTCATTGGGACAAGGGACTTAGTCCAAGAGCACATTGCCTTCAGGGTATGGCCACTTGCAGAAAAGTGGGAAATGCCGAAGGAGACCATTAAAGAGTCCGACGAAGGCGGACTAGTCAGACTAAAATACACATTCAAATATGGGGATAAATTTGTTGAACCTGATGACGATTGGTTGAAAAGCATTGAAACATTAAGTGACGAACTTCTTGGAGCATATTCGAAGGCCGAGAACACTGCGTTATCAGCAGCCTTCGGAGGCCGAAAGAAGAAAAGGCTCAACCGTGTATTTGACGCAGTCGGGTTTATCTACCCTGACTATCACTATCCGGTATTGGGTCGCAAAAGGAAAAATACTTCTCCTGCGACAGAAGCTACCACAAGTGCCACTAGTGAGCCAGCGCCTCAAAGGAAAAAGATGAAGGTGCTCACCCATCGAACTCGCTTTATTGAGCCGGCCACAGTGCCAGAATTTATTGGTGAAGTTTCTTTGGCCTCTGAAGCTACAGAACCAGCTCCAGTGCCGAAGATAGAAGAAAAAACTGAAGCACCTTCAGCCGAAAAAGCAGAAAAACCGAAGACTGAAGGGCCAAAAACATCAGAAATTTTAAGTCCTTCAGCAAATGTCGAAACAACAAAAAATCAAAAGGGCCCATTGGTGACCCCAAGAAGAAAACGGATGGTGAACGTACTGGATGTCTTGGAGACAATTAAGTCTTCAAGCACAACCGCAAAGGAGTTTGCTGAACTCGCTGAAGCATCTACTGAAGCTTCGAAACAACAAGCTGAAGCTGAAGCTGGGCCTTCAGAGCCCACCAAGGAACAATCCGAGAAAATATCAGAACCAGCCTTGGTTGAAGAAATTGACACGGCCACCCCCGAAGCTCCCTCCAGCATACGCGATTACATCGTGCGACATGCTTCGGGGAAGAAACTGTCTGAAGAAGAGACCTATGAAGCGAATCACTATGCTAGGGAGTTAAAGTATCCGAAGGGGGCAGTAGTATTCAATGGGACAAATGAAGATGACTTCCTATACTGCCTCCCTGATAACAAAGAATTATCTGTCTGCCGGGAGATGGCCAGGAGTATGGGTTTCCCAAAACTCGAAGCTGGATTATGCGCCACGACGAAAGAGGATCTCGCAGACAGTCTTGCGTACAATAGCCTAAAGGTATGGAAATTAAGCGTTTGAAAAAACTTTTTTAATACGTAATTCATTCCTTTATTCTTATATGGATTCTTTTTCGTATAGGGCTTGATTCTAAGCAACGCATTAAGAGCCCAAAAAAGCGCCGAAGATGAAAGCTACGACATTGCGTTTAACAATTTACGCTCCGAAGTTATCAAACTGAGAAACGAAGCTCTGGAAAAGGATAAGATTCTGCTTACACTGGTAGATAAAGTAAAGAAAGACGAAGCTGCTTCAAAAACCTAGGCCGAAGCCCAAAAACGTGAAATTAAAGATCTTCAGAAACAGCTGGCTAGAGCTAAAGAGGAACGTGTGCTGGAGGAAACAAAACGAGAACTCAGTGATCATATGGTCAATAATTTGGAGTTAAGTGTTAAAGAGCTTCGTGCATCTCAGAGGAAATGTTATGTTAAATCTGTAGAATGCGTGAAAAAGATAAAATGCAGCTTCGCCAGCGTTGGCGCCTTTTCTAGTGAAGAGGACTTTTCAAGAGGCAATCCCGAAGGTCCACTGGACTGGATTAGTCACGAAGCAGAAGCCTTCGAGGAAATCCTGAGCAGCCGCGGTGACATCTGCGCTTTTTCAGGCGCCAGGGGAATTGCTGCTGTTTTGGAGAAAAAAGGTTGTGAACATATAAAATCCTTAGCTCAATCCGAAGCTGCCCTATCCTCGGAAGATATCAAAGATCCCTCGACCGAAGCCAGCATGGTTGGCGGTAAATTCTTCACTGATATCTGGGACAATGGCGGCCGAGAAATGGCGCAAGAAATAATTCAAAGAAGCGAAAAAGGCATCCATGATGCTAGGAAAGTGGCAGAAGCTGCCGAAAGAAGTACAGAGCCCGAAAGGCAATTAGGTATTAATTAGTCGTTCTTATTGTGTTGTAATTTTTATTTCAAACTTTGCTCGCGATTTGTAATAGTAATGAAGAAATGTTCTCTTCCCTCAGACGCTGCTGGATCGACTGCCGACCCCCACACAAAAGGGGATGACGAAATTAAACAAATGGCCGAAGCTATCATGGATAAAGTTGTTGATCAACTTCTAAATGAAGCCGCCGAAGCAGTATTAAGAGAAGACTAGATGCTATTTAGAAAAAACATTTAAAGTGCGATCTATGTAACATTTTGTACATTTGAATGTAATATACAAGTCTCTTTTCATTATTCAATTCTTTACGATGCATGAAACTCTACATACATACCATTTTTGAGCCTTCGGCGAAAAAACACCTTCCCTTCTTTTCATGCTTCGTGAAGAAGACATTCTCCGTTAAAATTATTCTGATGAAACACGTTCATGCTTCATGAAAACATTCTCCGAAGCTATACAATTTCGATATTGCTCTGATGAAGCTCGTCCATGCTTCGTAAAAATATTCTCCGAAGCTGTATTCCGAAGATTATCATTGTATTCTCTCGTGACTTTACACAATTTTCACTTTCTCAAAGCGTCCTTTCGAAGGTTGATACTGTGTCCCCTTCTTTTGCCAAATGCAACATGATGTATGATGCTTATGTTATGCAAAATGATGTGACGATGTTATGTTATGCAAATGACATTTGTTCCGAAGATACGCACAAAATATATTCGTAAGCTCTGCATTCCCTTAGGAACGTCTTTGGAGCTTCTTCGCCTTTTACTTAGACGGTATAAGCTCTGCATTCCCTTAGGAACGTCTTTGGAGCTTCTTCGCCTTTTACTTAGACGGTATAAGCTCTGCATTCCCTTAGGAACGTCTTTGGAGCTTCTTCGCCTTTTACTTAGGCGGTATCAGCGTTGACTTTTCGCTGTATGCTCTGCATTCCCTTAGGAACGTCTTTGGAGCAAAAAACTTACACTGCGCTCCCTCTGGAACGGCTTTTTGTAACTTCGGCAACTTACTCTGCGCTCCTTAGAACGACTTTTTGTTGCTTCGAAGGATTTTTAATAATCCGAAGATCCTCCTTGTTACCGCAAATTTTTAAGCTTCAGCAACTTAAACCTGTAGAGAAGATAGGTTTTTCTGATAACCAACCACGAAACTATTATATGAAAACTGAAGTGTTCTTTATTACACAGAAAACAGAACTTAAACGGAAAAGACTACTATCAAAGTAGGATATTTGTCAATAAATGTGCTTCGACTCTGGCACAGTACTATTGACTGTACGGGCTTCAGATTGCTCTCTGAGATCCCTTTGGTGCGGAACATATTGGCTCCCTTCTGGCTGCTGGCCTTGTTGCAGCGGAGGTGGAGGCGGGGGCTGTTGCCATGAAGCTTGAGGTTGACTTGCCGAAGCTACGGAAACTGCAGGGTGGTTGCCCACGTACTCCGGGATGTAAGGCTGATGGTACGAAGCAGTATGCATGACCTGCTTCAGCTGTCCCTGTTGCGCTGCAGCTTCTGCTAGCTCCTTTTGCTTCTGGATGGTAACATGGCACATCCTGGTGGTATGGCCCTTGTTCTCACCGCAGAATAAGCAAAATGTCCTCCTTGGTTGATCTCCAAATCTCCCGCCGAAGCCCCTGGCGCCTCTGCCTCTTGGAGCTGGTGGCCGAAAGAAAGTTTGCTGCTGCCCCGAAGCCTGTGAGGAGCACTGCGGCCTGTTCTGCTGACTCCCCTTATCATCATTTTGAGTGTTGTGGATGGACCTGACATGCCTCGGATAGAATCGTCCCCCGAAGCCCCTGGTCATCTCAGAAAATCTGAAGGCCTCCTCCCTTCTTTGGCGAAAGTCGTTATCTGCACGAATGTACTCGTCCATCTTTTGGAGTAGTTTCTCCAGAGTCTGAGGAGGCTTCCTAGCAAAGTATTGGGCTGCAGGTCCAGGACGAAGCCCCTTGATCATGGCTTCGATAACAATTTCATTGGGCACCGTTGGTGCCTGTGCCCTCAAACGCAAGAACCTTCTGACATACGCCTGAAGGTATTCTTCATGATCCTGAGTGCACTGAAACAAGGCTTGAGCAGTAACCGGCTTCGTCTGAAATCCTTGAAAGCTGGTTAACAACATATCCTTCAGCTTCTGCCATGAGGTGATCGTTCCTGGTCGAAGGGAGGAATACCAGGTCTGAGCAACATTCCTGACGGCCATAACGAAAGACTTCGCCATGACTGCAGCATTGCCCTCATACGAAGACACTGTTGCTTCGTAGCTCATTAAGAACTGCTTCGGGTCTGAGTGGCCGTCGAACATGGGAAGCTGGGGTGGCTTATAGGATGGAGGCCAAGGTGTAGCCTGCAGCTCAGCAGACAAAGGAGAAGCATCATCGAAAACAAAATTTCCCTGATGGAAATTGTCATACCAGTCATCTTCGTTGACGAAGCCCTCCTGATGAAGGTCTTTCTGCTGAGGCCTTCTGTTTTGCTCATCGTGAGTAAGATGGCGAACTTCCTCAGAGGCTTCGTCTATCTGCCGTTGCAACTTAGCTAGCCGGGCCATCTTCTCCTTCTTCCTCTGCACCTGTTGATGTAGCATCTCCATATCCCTGATTTCTTGGTCTAGCTCTTCCTCCTGAAGCGTTGGGCTGACGGCCTTTCTCTTCTGGCTTCGGGCCTCCCGAAGAGAGACGGTCTCCTGGTTGTGGTCCAGCGGTTGCAGTGCTGCAGCCCCAGCCGCTGAAGCTTTCTTCGGTGCCATAGCGAAGGTCTACAGCTTCCGAAGGTGTTCAAAAAACTCGAAGTGGAAGTGAGTTCACTGGAGGTGGGCGCCAATGTTGGGGACTTGTTCTCAAATGCTTCGAGTTAAGAACAAGGCAACATAAACAATGTTAAGTGTTAAAGTCCTTCATCCTTCGGAACATTATGTCCCTTCGGGAGATAATGTATTTCGGACGAAGGTCACAAGAGACATACCTTCGTAAACATAACAAGTAATGACGAAGGATTCATATAGGGCATGAAATATAATATAAACACCATCATAGAATCATTTCTATTTTATTAACATGGAAAAATAGAAATGATTTCAAATTACAAATGTACCTTTGGTCCTGAGAGAAGGTAAAAAGTACAAGCGTGACGCAAAAGCAGATGCCAAGTCAGCGTGAACAGTACGGGAGTACTGTTCATCTATTTATAGACACGGGACACAGCCCACGTAAAATTACATCCATGTCCATTACATTTGTTAATGACTTATGGAAATCTGTCAAGGCCCACGTAGTCTTTTCATCTTTAAGTCGGTTCCCCTTTCCGCTATCGCGACGAAGCTTCCCTGCACACAGCTTCAGCTGTGCACCGTCCTTCGTAGAACTTGGTAATCAGCTCGTCCTTCGTCTGGTTCAGGCTTCGTCCTGACCGTGCTTTATGTTCATAATTCTGAGTCCGAAGATACCTGTTCACATAATCCACTTGGAAAACATTGTCAAATCATGTTTTTGAGGACCTTCGGAGGACGAAGGCCCCCAACAACTAGCGAAGGTCTCCTGCAAATCAGCAATATGATTTTCCTGTTTCGTGCTTTTTACAATGATGTCATCAACATAAGTTAGCACATTTCTGCCTATCTGAGACTGGAGAACCTTCGCAGTCATTCTGCTGAAACTTCCTCCAGCGTTTTTGAGCCCCTCAGGCATCCGAAGATAGCAATATGTGCCACTTGGGGTTATGAAGCTAGTCTTCGGCTCATCTTCCTTCTTCATCCAGATTTGGTGATAGCCTGAGTAACAGTCTAGCAGACTCATGAGCTCTGAAGAAGCTGCTGCATCAACTAAAGAGTCTATCCTTGGCAATGGGAATTCGTCCTTCGGACAAGCCTTGTTGAGATCTGTAAAATCGATACACATTCGCCACTTGCCATTGACCTTTTTTACCATAACAGTGTTAGCTAGCCATTCTGGGTACTTTACTTCTCTGATAACTCCTGCACTGAGGAGTCTTTTTACTTCATTACGAGCACCTTTGTCCTTATCATCAGACATTTTCCGAAGCCTCTGCTTTTTGGGTCTGAAGGATGGGTCAACATTGAGCGAGTGTTCAATAACATCCCTATTTACTCCGCAGAGGTCATTGGCTGACCATGCGGAAACATCTTTGTTGTTGAACAAAAACCTTATCAAGGTTTTCTCCTGCTCTTCGGATAATTGAGAGCCCAACAGCACCTTCTGCTCTGCTATGTCCTCACATAAGAGCATGGGCTTCGGCTGATCTGCTGAAGCTGCTTTCTCCCTTCTGAATTTGTACTGTTCACAAGCTTCAGCTCCATCTATGTTATGGATTGCTTTTGAGTCAGTCCAGTTTCCTTCGGCCCTTCTGGCAGCTTCCTGACTTCCATGAATATCAATGGGTCCTGGATCCGAAGGTATCTTCATGCAAAGATAGGCAGGATGAAGAATTGCTTCGAAAGCATTGAGGGTGCCACGACCAATAATTGCATTGTAAGGGTATTCCATGTCAACAATGTCAAACACAACTTGCTCAGTTCTGGTGTTGTTGATGAACCCGAAGGTCACTGACATGGTGATCTTGCCCAGCGCTACAATCTGTCTTCCTCCGAAGCCACAGAGAGGGTGCGTAGCATCATGAATCTTATCTTCTGGCTCTTGCATTTGCCTAAAGGCCTTAGCAAATATGATATCAGCTGCACTGCCTGTATCAACCAAGACATTATGGACCAGAAATCCTTTGATAACACAAGAGATAACCATGGCATCGTTGTGTGGGTAATCCTTGAGTTGAAGGTCCTCTTGGGAGAAGGTAATAGGAATGTGAGACCATCTCGACTTGATGAAGGGTCCTTGCACCCCAACATGCTGTACCCTTCTCTGTGCTTCCTTCTTCTGCTTCTTGTTGGCTGGCTCTGAACATGAACCGCCTGTTATCGGGAGTAGCAGCTTCGGAGCCGAAGCAGCTCTAGCTTGATTGTTGAGCGAAGCCATCAGCTCAAAAAAGTGGAAGTAAGTTCACCGGAGGTGGGCGCCAATGTTGGGGACTTGTTCTCAAATGCTATGAATTAAGAACAAGGCAACACAGAAAGAAGTTAGTGGTAAATACCCTTCGTCCTTCGAAGCGTTATTTCCCTTAGGATATAACAGTCTTCAGACGAAGGTCATGAAGGACATACCTTCATCATTACAGTTTATATTGATAAAAGGAGAAGCATATGAAACATGAGAGAATAACATGAATAATCACATAGCATTATTACATGTCCTTATTATATAATCATGGAAGAATAAGAACAATATTGAATTACATTTGTACCTTCGGCTTGATAGAAGGCAAAAATACAAGCGTGACGCACGAGCGAGTACAAATCAGCGTGAACAGTACGGGGGTACTGTTCATCTATTTATGGACACAGGACACAGCCTGTGAAGAATTACAATTATGCCCCTCATAAAAGTTTACAACATTGACTCAGACCTTTATGGACTAAAAGGTCATTCTATCTTTAAGTCGGTTTGTAATACCGAAGCTTCATGAAGAGGGACCTTCGGTCATCTCCTGCGAACAGCTTCAGCCGAATCTACTTCTTCCTACAAGACCTTCGGCGCGACAAAGCATAGCCCCAACAGGCAGGGACTGTGTGTTTTTTGTGTTTTGTTCTACGGACTGTCCGGAGGATATCTCCGGACGGTACTGTTTTCAGGTCTCGGACCGTCCGGCCTTGTAGGCGGACGGTCCGCCTGTGCTAACCGCTCTTGGTCAGAAGTCCAGGTGCTTCAAGTTGCCAGGTCGCGGACGGTCCGGCCATGGTGGGCGGACTGTCCGGACCTAACTTTTCTGACAACTCTAACAGATTTTAAACGGGGAATATAGCCGTTGTGTGTACGGCGGACCGTCCGGCCCTAGGGCGTGGACCGTCCGCGTGTGCGCAGAGCAGGTGCTTTTTGCTCATAACGGTTGGAATTTGATGGGGGACTATAAATAGAAGGGTAGCTCGTGTGTGAGACCTCTCTTGGCCATTCCTTGCACACATTGAGCTCATTTGTGATCCTCTAACTCACTCTCTCACACTCTTTGCTTGAGATCGCATTCTAGTGAGAGATTGAGGGTTCCTAGTGCATTTGCATCCTTCGGTGATTCTTGAGGCACTAGGTGGTACACCGAGCAAGCGTCATCGGCTTGTTACTCTTGGAGGTTGCCGCCTCCTAGACGCCTCGAGTGATTGTCTCCGTCGAGCTCTCCAAGAAGATTGTGGAGAAGCCGCAGTGTTGATTGTGAGGGGTTCGCAGGGGTTCACGCCTACCTCGCCGGAGCGGCAAAGGTGACATTAGTGGAATGGAGGTATTGAGTGATTTCTTGTCCACTTGGCTCAAAGATCAAGCCGTGTCTTGATAGAGGAGCAAGTGAGAGCTTGAAGTCCACCTCAACATGGATTAGGGGTGATCGGCAAATCATCGATACCACGAGATAAAATTCGGTGTCTTTACTTTCTTGCATTACTTATTGTTGTGCAAGTGATTAGTGTTTTGCATATTGTTCTTCAAGTATTCAATCACCTTAGTTGATTCTCATAGATTGTTTACTTGTTATCACTAGAGAATTTATTCCTCTTGTTATATTGATTAAATTTCCCTAGTGTTTTTGATTTTAGTCAAAACCGTCTATTCACCCCTCTAGCCGGTGTCCTAGATCCTACAAGTGGTATCGGAGCCGAGGACTCCATTATTTGTGGATCTAATCATCCCGGAGTGGGACAAAATGGCTAGTAACAACAATGTGCACATTAGGAAGCCACCACATTTTGATGGGAATAACTACGACTATTGGAAAATAAGAATGTCAATGCATCTTAGAGCAATGGGTGGAAAAATTTGGCCGATTGTCAGGGATGGATTTGTTGTGTTAAAAGAAGATGAACCATCCGTTAGTGACAATGAGAATATCCTTACAAATGATCAAGCCATGAATGTCTTCTATGATGCTCTTGATATAAATGAGTTCAATCGCATCAAGAATCTCACAACCGCTCATGAGATTTGGATTAAGCTAATGGAAATTCATGAATGAACTACAATTGTGAAGAGTGCCAAACTATATGTGTGCAAAGGGAAGTTTGAGCAATTTATTATGAAAGAAGATGAGAGTGTATCCGATATGTTCAACCGGTTAAATTAGATAGTGAATGAACTCAAGGGACTTGGTTTTAATGTACCGGATGTGGATTTCACTCACAAGTTCCTTAGATCACTTCCTGAGAAATATGAGACCATTGTGACAATGTTAGTAAGGAGTGATCTATCTACAACTTCTCCAACCGAAGTATTGGGAGAAATTCTTACTCAAGATATATTCAAGAAGTCTCAAGCCGATGCTTTAAGTTTGACAAAGAAAGTGAAAAATGAATCAATTGCTCTCAAAGCTAAGGCCTCAAAGGCAATTGAAAAAGAAGGTAGTAATGACGAAGAAAATGAAAGTGAGAGTGATGGTGATATGGCTCTATTTGTAAGGAAATTCAATAAATTCATGAAGATGAAGAGAGGTCAACCTAGAAGAGGTCAAACATCAAGAAGAAATGCTTTCAATGATAGAAAGTGTTTTGAGTGTGGGGAACCCAGTCACATTGCCATGAATTGCCCAAGCAAGAAGAAGAAGGGCAAAGATGAAAGTGACAAGAAGAAAAAGAAATTCTACAACAAGAAGAAAGATGGCAAAGCCTATCTAGTTGAATGGGACTCGGATGATAGCTCGGATGATGATAATGATGATGATGACACCTCATCGAAGCTTAATGCCAGAATTGCCATCAAGGAAGCTCCCTCACTCTTTTCATCCCCCATTGTCTCATGGCAAAGGGAGATGCTAAGGTAAAAATCATCACCGATTTAAATGATATAAATGATGATGATGATGTTGATGATGATGGCTACTCATATGATGATCTTGTTAGAATGTTAGGTGAGGCCGATGACTATATGCACAAAGAAAAAGAAAAAATTAAGACCTTGAAGGAATTGTATAAAAACCTCCAAGTGTCTTTTGAGGAGCTCAAGACCTCTCACAATGATCTAAAATAAAATTGTGAGAAGCTTGCGGATGCTTAAAAATCATCTATTGTGCATGAAGTTGTAGTGGTCACTAAGGATGTTGGAATCACTTGTGACTTACTTGATAGTCTTACAAGTGAACCACTACCTACTAACTCTATGTGTGATAAATGCAAAATTTCTCTCAATGATAATATTGCTCTTGATGAATCAAAAATCATTGTTGAGAATGAAGTGTTAGTGGATAGAGTAAAGACTCTAACTCATGATCTAGAAAAGGCATACGGCGGAAAGGCTAAATTGGATTTCATATTGGGAAGTCAACGGTGCTCTCTTAACCGTGAAGGTCTTGGATATGTTCCCAAGAAAGGAAAGAATGCTTTTATAAAGCAAAAGACATTGTTTGTGAAAGAATGTGACAAAGTGTGTCATAAGTGTCACAAGAAGGGACATGTTAAGAAAAAATGTCCTAAGCTCAAAAATGTATCCTCCATTGTTTTGAGCATTGTTATGTTCTTTCTCATAATGCAAAAGGTGTTCATGCTAAATTTGTTGGTACTTCAATTGTTGGAAACAAAAAGAAAGCTATTTGGGTGCCAAAGACCTTGGTCACTAACATCCAAGGACCCAAGCAAGTTTGGGTACCTAAAAGAGATTGATTTCCTTTTGTAGGTGAACTACAAGGCGGGAGGGAATCATTGGGTGTTAGATAGTGGATGCACTCAACACATGACAGGAGATATGAAAATGTTCACCCAAATGAGTGAGGAAGATTGCTCAAATTATGATAGTATCACATTTGGAGATAATCGCAAAGGAAAGGTTAAAGGATTGGGTAAAATTGCTATTTCAAATGATCATTCCATATCAAATGTGCTCTTGGTTGAGTCTTTGAATTTTAATTTACTTCCGTAGCTCAATTATGTGATTTAGGATTTAGTTGCAATTTCACGGTTGAAGATGTTATTATCTCTAGTGTTGATGGTAGCAATCTTAAGTTTAAAGGTTTTAGACATGAAAATCTTTATCTTGTTGATTTCTCATCTAATGAGGCAAAGCTCACAACTTGCTTATTCTCGAGAGCTTCACTAGGTTGGTTATGGCATAGAAGACTTGGTCATGTTGGAATGAAGCAACTCAATCGGTTAACCAAGCATGACTTAGTTTGTGGCTTAAAAGATGTGAAGTTTGAGAAGGATAAATTGTGTAGTCAAGCCGGAAGCAAGTGGCAAATACTCATCCAAATAAAAGTCAAATGTCCACTCATCGACCTTTGGAATTACTTCACATGGATTTATTTGGGCCCACATCTTTTGTGAGTATTGGTGGTAATTCCTATTGTCTTGTGATTGTGGATGATTATTCAAGATTTACTTGGGTTTATTTTCTTCGAGATAAATCTAATGTGTTTGAAACATTCAAGTCATTTGCTATATTGGCTCAAAATCAATTTGATTTTGATATCAAGAAAGTTAGAAGTGATAATGGGTCAGAATTCAAAAATGCAAGAATTGATGAATATTGTGATGACAAGGGTATTAAGCATGAATTCTCTTCCAAATATACCCCGGAACAAAATGGTATTGTTGAAAGAAAGAATAGGACTCTCATTGATATGGCTAGGTCTATGTTAGCGGAATATAATATATCGGATTCTTATTGGGCCGAGGCAATAAACACCGCTTGTCATTCATCAAATAGACTATATTGTCACAAGCTTTTGAAGAAAACTCCATATGAATTGCTCATTGGTAGAAAGCCAAATATCTCATATTTTAGGGTATTAGGTTGCAAATATTATATTTTGAGAAAGGGAAGCCGGCTTTCTAAATTTGAGAAGAAATGTGATGAGGGTTTTCTTCTTGGATATTCATCGAATAGTAAGGCTTATAGAGTCTTCAACAAAACTCATGGTATTATTGAAGAAGCATATGATGTTGAGTTTGATGAAACAAATGGGTCTCAAGATGAGAGTGATAATCTTGATGATGTTGGTGGAACTCAATTGATAAATGCAATGAAAACAATGGCCATTGGTGAAATAAAGCCAAAGGAAGACGATGATGAAAATAGTGTGGTTGTAATTCCTTCATCTTCAACTCTAAATGAAGAAGATCACCAAAGCCAACAAAATGATGAAACTATGGATACTCATGATCAAGGCACTTCAAGACGTTCGGTTCCTCCTAATGCTTCAACTAGCAATTATCAAACGGTATCAAGAATTCATCATTCTATTGTGAAGGATCACCCGGTTAATCAAATTGTGGGTGATATTAGTAAGGGTGTTCAAACTCGCTCTCGCATAGCTTCATTTTGTGAGCATTTCTCTTTTGTATCTTGTATGGAACCTAACCGTGTAGATGAAGCTCTACTTGATGTTGATTGGGTGAATGCAATGCATGAAGAATTAAATAACTTCACTCGAAATGAAGTTTGGGAGCTTGTTGAGAGACCAAAGAACCACAATGTTATTGGTACAAAATGGGTGTTTCGCAACAAGCATAATGAAGATGGTGTAGTAGTAAGAAACAAGGCAAGATTAGTGGCACAAGGATATAGTCAAATTGAGGGATTGGATTTTGGGGAGACATTTGCTCCCGTGGCAAGATTAGAAGCAATCCGGATTCTTCTTGCTTATGCTTGTGCACATAATATCAAGCTCTACCAAATGGATGTAAAGAGTGCTTTTCTAAATGGTAAGATTAGTGAACTAGTGTATGTTGAACAACCTCCCGGTTTTGAGGACCCCAAAAGACCTAACCATGTGTTCAAGCTTTCTAAAGCTCTCTATGGGCTTAAGCAAGCTCCACGCGCTTGGTATGAAAGGCTTAGGGATTTCTTGCTTTCCAAAGACTTTAAAATTGGGAAGGTTGACACTACTCTATTCACTAAAAGAATTGGCAAAGACTTATTTGTTTGTCAAATTTATGTTGATGATATTATTTTTGGATCTACTAATGAATTATTTTGTGAGGAATTTGGAAAAATGATGTCAAAAGAATTTGAAATGTCTATGATAGGAGAATTGAGCTTCTTTCTTGGTCTTCAAATCAAACAATTGAAAGATGGAATTTTTATAAGTCAATCAAAATATTTAAAGGACATGCTCAAGAAGTTTGGCTTAGAAAATGCAAAGCCCATCAAGACTCCTATGGCAACAAATGGTCATCTAGACTTAAATGAAGGAGGTACTATGGTTGATCAAAAACTTTATCGTTCAATAATTGGTAGTTTGCTTTATATTACCGCATCTAGGCCCGATGTTATGTTTAGTGTTTGCATGTGTGCTCGATTTCAAGCTTCACCTAGAGAGATTCACTTGAAGGCCACAAAAAGAATTCTAAGATATTTGAAGTATACTCCCAATATTGGTCTTTGGTATCCCAAAGGTGCTCAATTTGAATTAATTGGATATTCGGACTCGGATTATGCGGGGTGCAAAGTTGATAGAAAAAGCACCTCCGGATGTTGTCAATTTCTTGGTAGATCTCTTTGAAAGGGAAATGTGCCCTTGGGCCATTTCTAAGTATTTTGGTGATTGAGTGCCAACACAAGTGCTTAAGTGAAAATATATGCCAAATGTTGGACAAAGTGCAAATCAAGTCTAAAGGTATGCTTCTAGACTTAGTACATTGTTTTGAGAACTAATGTATTGTGTCTAAGTGCTGGAAACAAGAGAAATCGAATTGGAAAAGAGATGGCTCTGTTCAGCCAAAGTCAGCTCGGTCTGGGTGCACCGGACAGTGTCCGGTGCGCCAGGCTGGCTCTGGCGAACTTGCTGTTCTCGGGACTTCGACGGCGGTGTACGGCTAAATAACCGGACTGTCCGGTGGTGCACCGGACTGTCCGGTGAGCCGTTCACAGGCGAACTCGTCGCTCTCGGGAGATGATTAACGGTGTACGACTATAATTCACCGGACTGTCCGGTGGTGCACCAGACTGTCCGGTGAGCCAACGGTCAGCCGGGCCAACGGTCGGCCGAGGATTCCGCGCGTGACGCGTGGCCAAGCCAACGGTCACAAGGGGGCACCGGACTGTCCGGTGTGCACCGGATAGTGTCCGGTGTGCCAACGGCTCTGAATCTCCAACGGTCGGCTTCACCAAAGAAGGAAAGAAATCCGCACCGGACAGTGTCCAGTGGTGCACCGGACTGTCCGGTGCGCCAGGCGACTGAAGGCAAGAATTACCTTCCTGGAATGCTCTCAACGGCTCCTAGCTGCCTTGGGGCTATAAAAGGGACCCCTAGGCGCATGGAGGAGCACACCAAGCATTCCCCAAGCATTCTAAAGCACCAAGACCTCGATTCCGCGCATTTGATTCTTTGTGATAGCATCTAGAGCTCTATTTGAGTTGTGAACTCGTCGGGTTGTGTTGTGAGCTCTTGTTGCGACTTGTGTGCGTGTTGTCGCTCTGACTTTGTGTCTTGTGTGTGTTGCTCATCCCTCCCTTACTCCGTGCTTCTTTGTGAACATCAAAGTGTAAGGGCGAGAGACTCCAAGTTGTGGAGATTCCTCGCGAGCGGGATATAGTGAACAAAGCAAAACACCGTGGTATTCAAGTGGGTCTGTGGACCGCTTGAGAGGGGTTGATTGCAACCCTCGTCCGTTGGGACGCCACAACGTGGAAGTAGGCAAGTTTTGTACTTGGTCGAACCACGGGATAAACCACTGAGTCTATCTGTGTTGATCTTCATGTGGTTGTTGTGTTTTGCAAGAACTCCTCTCTAGCCACTTGGCTAAATTGTGCTAACCTATAATCAAGTTTTTGTGGCTTTAAGTTTAAGTTTTTATAGGATCACCTATTCACCCCCCTCTAGGTGCTCTCAATTGGTATCAGAGTCGTTCTCTTCAAGAAAGGGACTAATCGCCCGAAGAGATGGATCCTAAGGGGAAGGGAATTGTGATCAATGAAAACGAGAAGGAGTCCTTCGTCAACGAGCCGAAGGATGACAAGCCTACCGACTCGGGCTCGGGCTACAAACGAAAAGATGGGAAGAAGAAGAAGACGAGGCGCATCAAGGAGATAATCTACTACGACAACGACGAATCTTCCTCTTCCCAAAAGGACGACGACAACGACTACGAGAGAAGGAAGACGATTAATTCAAACTTTTCCTTTGATTATTCCCGTATTCTGCAAAGTACCAATGCTCATTTACTCTCCATTCCACTTGGCAAACCTCCACACTTTGATGGGGAGGACTACGGATTTTGGAGTCACAAAATGCGTAGTCACTTGTTCTCTCTCCATCCAAGCATATGGGAGATTGTAGAGAGTGGAATGAAATTTGATAGCTCGGATAGTCCCATGTTTATAAATGAACAAATCCATAGAAATGCACAAGCTACTACTGTCCTTTTAGCATCTTTGTGCAGGGAAGAGTACAATAAGGTGAGCGGCTTGGACAATGCCAAGCAGATCTGGGACACCCTCAAGATCTCACATGAGGGGAACGACGTCACCATGCTCACCAAAATGGAGTTGGTGGAGGGCGAGCTTGGAAGATTCGCAATGATAAGGGGAGAGGAGCCAACCCAAACATACAACCGGCTCAAGACCCTCATCAACAAAATAAGGAGCTACAGAAGCACGCGATGGACGGACCACGACGTCGTTCGCCTAATGCTAAGGTCTTTTACTGTACTTGATCCACATCTGGTGAACAATATTCGTGAAAATCCTAGGTACACCAAGATGTCGCCCAAAGAAGTCCTTGGGAAGTTCGTAAGCGGGCGAATGATGATCAAGGAGGCGAGATACGTGGATGATGCGCTAAATGGCCCAATCCATGAGCCTCAAACCATCGCCCTCAAAGCAACGAGAAGCAAGGAAACGCTACCTAACAAGGTGGCGCAAGTTGAGGCGGCGGGACTAAATGAGGAAGAGATGGCCCTCATCATCAAGCGCTTCAAGACGGTGCTAAAGGGCCGCAAGGAGCATCCCAAGAAGAACAAGACGAAGGGAAAACGCTCCTGCTTCAAGTGCGGTAAGATTGGTCATTTTATTGCTAATTGTCCCGATAATAATAGTGACCAGGAACAAGAGAAGAAAGGGGAAAAGAAGAAGAAGTACAAGAAGGCTAAGGGCGAGGCACACCTTGGCAAGGAGTGGGACTCGGATTGCTCTTCATCCGATGACGAAGGACTTGCCGCCTCAGCCTTCGACAAATCATCCCTCTTCCCCAACGAGCGTCACACATGCCTCATGGCGAAAGAGAAGAAGGTATGTACTCGAAACAATACCACTTATGCTTCTTCAAGTGATGATGAGTCTAGTGATGATGATGAAATAGATTACTCTAGTTTGTTCAAGGGATTGGATAGAACTAAAATAGATAAGATTAATGAATTGATTGATGCCTTGAATGAAAAGGATAGACTTTTAGAAAAACAAGAGGATCTTTTGTATGAAGAACATGATAAATTTGTAGAGGCACAAAAATCTCATGCTTTAGAAGTTAAAAGGAATGAAATGCTTTCTTGTGAACTATCTACTTGCCATGAGACAATTTCTAGTTTAAAAGATGTTAACAATGATTTAAATGCTAAACTAGAAGTAGCAAATAGATCTAACTCTTGTGTAGAACATGTTGTGATTTGCACTAGGTGTAAAGATTTCAATGTTGATGCTTGTAGTGAACACCTAGTGTCTATTGCAAAGTTAAATGATGAAGTGGCTAGTCTTAATGCCCAACTTAAGACTAGTAAAAATGAATTTGATAAACTAAAATTTGCGAGGGATGCCTACACGATTGGTAGACACCCCTCAATTAAGGATGGGCTTGGCTTCAAGAGGGAAGCCAAGAACTTAACTAGTCATAAAGCTTCCATTCCCGCCAAGGAGAAAGGGAAGGCCTCTATGACTAATAATATTCAAAAGAACCATGCTTTCATTTACGGTGATAGAAAATTTTCTAGAAATGCGTATAGGACCTATGCTTATGATTCATATGCTATGACTGCTTCTAGTTCCCATGTTGTGCATGGTAGAGATATGCCTAGGAAAAATATTCATCATGTGCCTAGAAAGAATATTGTTCATGTTCCTAGGAAAGTAATTAATGAACCTTCTACAATTTATTATGCTTGCAATGCTTCTTTTGCTATTTGTAGAAAGGATAAGAAGGTAATTGCTAGGAAGTTAGGGGCCAAATGTAAGGGAGACAAAACTTGCATTTGGGTCCCTAAGACTATTGTAACTAACCTTGTAGGACCCAACATGAGTTGGGTACCTAAGACCCAAGCCTAAATTTGCCTTGCAGGTTTATGCATCCGGGGGCTCAAGCTGGATTATCGACAGCGAATGCACAAACCACATGACGGGGGAGAAGAAGATGTTCACCTCCTACGTCAAGAACAAGGATTCCCAAGATTCAATCATATTCGGTGATGGGAACCAAGGCAAGGTGAAAGGGTTAGGGAAGATTGCTATTTCATCCGAGCACTCTATTTCTAATGTGTTTTTAGTTGAGTCTCTTGGATATAATTTGTTATCCGTTAGTCAATTATGCAATATGGGATATAATTGTTTATTCACAAATGTAGATGTGTCTGTCTTTAGAAGGTGTGATGGTTCACTAGCTTTTAAGGGTGTACTAGACGACAAACTTTATTTAGTTGATTTTGCAAAAGAGGAGGCCGGTCTAGATGCATGCTTAATTGCTAGGACTTGCATGGGCTGGCTGTGGCATCGCCGTTTAGCACATGTGGGGATGAAGAACCTTCACAAGCTTCTAAAGGGAGAACACGTGATAGGTCTAACTAACGTGCATTTCGAAAAAGATAGACCTTGTGCAGCTTGTCAAGCAGGTAAACAAGTGGGAAGTGCTCATCACATCAAGAACGTGATGACTACGTCGAGACCCCTGGAGATGCTTCATATGGACCTCTTCAGACCCGTCGCCTATCTAAGCATAGGAGGAAGTAAGTATGGTCTTGTTATAGTTGATGATTTTTCCCACTTCACTTGGGTATTCTTTTTGCAGGATAAATCTGAAACCCAAGGGACCCTCAAGCGCTTCCTCAGGAGAGCTCAAAATGAGTTTGAGCTCAAGGTGAAGAAGATAAGGAGTGACAACGGGTCCGAGTTCAAGAACCTTCAAGTGGAGGAGTACCTTGAGGAGGAAGGGATCAAGTACGAGTTCTCCGCTCCCTACACACCACAGCAAAATGGTGTGGTAGAGAGGAAGAACAGGACACTCATAGACATGGCGAGGACGATGCTTGGAGAGTTCAAGACCCCCGAGCGGTTTTGGTCGGAAGCTGTGAACACGGCTTGCCACGCCATCAACCGGGTCTACCTTCACCGCCTCCTCAAGAAGACTTCGTATGAGCTGCTAACCAGTAACAAACCCAATGTGTCTTACTTTCGTGTATTTGGGAGCAAATGTTATATTCTAGTAAAGAAAGGTAGAAATTCTAAGTTTGCTCCCAAAGCTGTAGAAGGGTTTTTGTTAGGTTATGACTCAAATACAAAGGCGTATAGAGTCTTCAACAAATCATCGGGTTTGGTTGAAGTCTCTAGCGACGTTGTATTTGATGAGACTAATGACTCTCCAAGAGAGCAAGTTGTTGATGTTGATGATGTAGATGAAGGAGACGTTCCAACGGCCGCAATACGCACCATGGCAATTGGTGATGTGCGACCACAGGAACTCGAGGAGCAAGATCAACCTTCTTCCTCAACGATGGTGCATCCCCCAACTCAAGACGATGAACAGGTTCATCAAGAAGAGGCGTGTGATCAAGGGGGAGCATAAGATGATCATGTGATGGAGGAAGAAGCACAACCGGCACCTCCAACCCAAGTTCGAGCGATGATTCAAAGGAATCATCCCGTCGACCAAATTTTGGGTGATATTAGCAAGGGAGTAACTACTCGCTCTAGATTAGTGAATTTTTGTGAGCATTACTCTTTTGTCTCTTCTATTGAGCCTTTCAGGGTAGAAGAGGCCTTGCTAGATCCGGACTGGGTGTAGGCCATGCAGGAGGAGCTCAACAACTTCAAGCGTAATGAAGTTTGGACACTGGTGCCTCGTCCCAAGCAAAATGTTGTGGGAACCAAGTGGGTGTTCCACAACAAACAGGACGAGCACGGGGTGGTGACGAGGAACAAGGCTCGACTTGTGGCAAAAGGTTATGCCCAAGTCGCAGGTTTGGACTTTGAGGAGACTTTTGCTCCTGTGGCTAGGCTAGAATCCATTCGTATTTTGCTAGCATATGCCGCTCACCATTCTTTCAGGTTGTTCCAAATGGATGTGAAGAGCGCTTTCCTCAACGGGCCAATCAAGGAGGAGGTGTACGTGGAGCAACCCCCTGGCTTCGAGGATGAACGGTTCCCCGACCACGTGTGTAAGCTCTCTAAGGCGCTCTATGGACTTAAGCAAGCCCCAAGAGCATGGTATGAATGCCTTAGAGACCCTTTAATTGCTAATGCTTTCAAGGTTGGGAAAGCCGATCCGACTTTATTCACTAAGACTTGTGATGGTGATTTGTTTGTGTGCCAAATTTATGTCGATGACATAATATTTGGTTCTACTAATCAAAAGTCTTGTGAAGAGTTTAGCAGGGTGATGACGCAGAAATTCGAGATGTCGATGATGGGCGAGTTGAACTACTTCCTTGGGTTCCAAGTGAAGCAACTCAAGGATGGCACCTTCATCTCCCAAACGAAGTACACACAAGACTTGCTAAAGCGGTTTGGGATGAAGGACGCCAAGCCCGCAAAGACTCCGATGGGAACCGATGGACACACCGACCTCAACAAAGGAGGTAAGTCTGTTGATCAAAAGGCATACCGGTCAATGATAGGGTCTTTACTTTATTTATGTGCTAGTAGACCGGATATTATGCTTAGCGTATGCATGTGTGCTAGATTTCAATCCGATCCAAGGGAGTGTCACTTAGTGGCCGTGAAGCAAATTCTTAGATATTTAGTCGCTATGCCTTGCTTCGGGATCTGGTATCCAAAGGGGTCTAACTTTGACTTGATTGGATATTCAGACTCCGACTATGCTGGATGTAAGGTCGATAGGAAGAGTACATCGGGGACGTGCCAATTCTTAGGAAGGTCCCTGGTGTCATGGAATTCTAAGAAACAAACTTCTGTTGCCCTATCCACCGCTGAGGCCGAGTACGTTGCCGCAGGACAGTGTTGCGTGCAACTACTTTGGATGAGGCAAACCCTCCGGGACTTTGGCTACAATCTGAGCAAAGTCCCACTCCTATGTGATAATGAGAGTGCTATCTGAATAGCGGAAAATCCTGTTGAGCACAGCCGCACAAAGCACATTGACATCCGGCATCACTTTTTGAGAGACCACCAGCAAAAGGGAGATATCGAAGTGTTCTATATTAGCACCGAGAACCAGCTAGCCGATATCTTTACCAAGCCTCTAGATGAGAAGACCTTTTGCAGGCTACGTAGTGAGCTAAATGTCTTAGATTCGTGGAACTTGGATTGATTTATAGCATACATGTGTTTATGCCTTGATCATGTTCCTTATGCATTTTGTTGTTTATTTATTGTGGCAGAACTGCCCGAATTATTCCAACTTAAGTGCCTAAGTCCGACCTTAGAGGCTAGACCACACTTAAATGGGAATAACCCGTCAATCCCTCGGATCTAGTCCGACACGGCCACTGACAGGATCAAGTACCACAGTCTCACTCGATGGTGAGTCACAGAGCAAATACAATAAAGCATAAAACCAGGCATGGAAGAGTATTAAATTATTACATCACCATTGTCACCATCGGAGTTTTCGCAAAAGTAACCATCATTGTTTTTGAAGTGCAGCGGAAATAAACTAATGATAAATAAATGGAGAGATGGGGAAGCCTATCCCATCACTCCTCATGCTCCTCCTCAGCCGAGGCAGGGTCCCACTCGACAGTCCAACCCGGTGGCAGGGTGGATGGCCAAGTCACTCCAGCAACCATGTCCTCCAGAGAACCTGTAAAATTATGCCACAAGCAAGGCTGAGTATACTAATACTCAGCTAGACTTACCCGGTGTGAGGAGTCTATACTCCTCTACCTCTAGACATGCAGCTGTTTGGCTGTGGGGTTTGGTTGCCAAAAGCACTAGCTGAGTTTCTAAATCAAGATTTTAACTTTGTCAAAATTAAGTGTGACTCTCTTAAGGCTAAAAGTGTACTATCTATTCATACATAGTAGCAAGCATTTTTAGCAATCAACCTCTTGTATCATCTCATCACAGTTCCACTTGTTACTCAATGTAGCAGCATGGATCAAGCAGTCTCATTAGCTGCGAGAAGCAGACGATTCGAATCGAGTTTTTATCCTTGCAAGGTAAACCTAAACACACGACATGTAGGGGCACTCCGTCCCCACACATATCAACCGTCCCCATCGATTCCCCGTTAGCAGATCAGGTCTCACCGCCTTGGCGTACAATGCCTCACTGACCCCGACTGGCCGTCGTGCAGTGACCGCACTTGTACCCACCATAACCGGAATGGGAGACTACGTCTCAGGTCGCGTGAGGGGGTATGTCCACTGCCAGGTTCACTCAGGTACTAGGCTTACCGATTTACCATATTTCTCGGTATGTGCTTAGTACATTCAAACGCTTGACTCACGGTACCACACCTTAATCCTTAATCAACTTTTCATCCCGTGAACAACCAATCCCCATGGATTGTTGCCCACAACCAACATCAATATGATAGGAAAAGTGAATACAGCCAAATTCTGACCTCGCGCGAGTGCTAGAAAAATCACCCGACTTCTACCGAGATCCTGATTAATACAGCAGCTACTCGACCTAGCATACTAGTATTCATCTCAATAGGATTCCTGAGATCATGCAACTAGGGTTTCAAACAATTCCTACACTTAAGTGCACAAACAGTCCTACAAACATTAAGTGTAGTAAAGTAGCATAAATAACAGGTTATGCATAAAAACCGGGGCTTGCCTTCCAAAGCAGTGGCAGGCAGGTCCTCTGGTGCAGGCTCTGGTGCTGGGTCTGGGGCAACCTCCTGGGCAGCTCCTTGCTCCGGCACGAGGATGTACTCTCCATCAGCAAGATTACAGTCTACCGAATGCAATGAACATGTATGTTACAATTATGCAAGATTTAAGAACATTAAGCTACAGAATTTAAGTCAAGAATTAACTTAGGGTTCGCTGGCTATGGGGGTCTTCTGGGGGTACATGGAGACTTATTACCTTTTTGGTTTAGGTTTTTCCTTTAGGATAACATGTTGGATTTGCATTGCCTTTATGGATTTTAGTGGACAAGTAATAAAGGTATTAGGAGGACATTAAATTCCATCATCCATTTTTCCTTTCTTTAATTTCCCCCCTTAGGGTTTTTAGTAGGGGTTTGAACTATGACAGTAGTTTAAAAATTTCCAAAAATGCTGTAAAAATTACAGTGGGTTGTCACTGGCTATTCTAGCTTGTTTTAAGAATTTGAGGCTTAAAGTACAAAAGCTAGGCTTTAAACAAAAATAACAATAGTTAGGCAAAATGGGCCACTTTACACTACAAGTCTTTTATTAAAGTGGTTCCTGACCTAATGGTTATTTTTGCTGGCCTCCAACAGTGATAAAAAGCTCTTGTACCAAAAATGACAGAGAGCCACATGATGGTTAATTAATGGTGGATTTTTAAACTTTGGTGCAAAAAGAGTGATTAGAACTAACTTGTCATTTGAAAAATATCAAACAACAGATTTCAGATTTTTCTTAAGTTCTTATTACCAATACATTAGTCATCCTAAGGTTTGGGGAGGTTCCACCTTAGGGTTATTTTTGTAGGGTTTTTCTAAGTTATCCCTATTTTCTTCATTTAAAAGGTATCTTTCTTATCTTACACTACCATAGGGTATGATGCATTTTTCCAGTGAACTACATTGACTAAATGCCTCAACAAAAATAGGGGTGCTCTCTGGTTCATTATTTATATTACTTTTTCTATTTTCCTTAAACTTAAGCATATTATGGAATAAGGGGTAAAACTAACTTAATGTAATGGACAGAGAGGTTTAACATTTTTAACTAGGTCAGTAGGTAGATATAAACTTCTCCAAATTTTTCTAACCCTAGTTAAATAGTACAACTATTTTTCTTGCTATTATTAAGCTTTTGGCCAAAACTGAAAATAAATCAGAACCTTATATTTTTCTCTAGTACTTATGGGTTTTATATTTTTCTTAGACAGGTTATATTATTTAGAGTCTGGCAAAATTAGTTTGACCAAATTTGGATAAACTAAACAGAAGTTATGGGTTTTTAAAGTTTTTGCTTGAATTTAAATCAGGTTTTACTTAAGTTTTTCTGGAAAAACAGTTTGCACCGAGACCCCTAGGTTTAAACTGAATCAAACCTCGCAGATCTGCCCTCGGGCCACTATTCACCTGAGTCTGTGACCTTTCACTTAACCCCCTGGGTTTCTCTCCTTCACACCCGCGGTCCCTCCCCTAAACAAAACAGTAGCCGCAGGAAAGAAAGGACGGCGCGGCTTACCGGCAGCGAGGGAGGTCCGGCGAGGTGGTCAGCGATGTTCAGGAGGTTGCGACGGTCACGTCGATGTGCGGGTCGTCGTCGGAGGTGGTCGGAGTCACACTGGCCACGAGCGCAGGCGGCGGAGGTCGACGGCGATGCCTGCTCCGGCCAAACCATGGCGGCAAAGTTCAATCAAAGGGCACGAGGAGCTTCACGGGATGACGCAGAGGCCATACGCGCAATGAATCGGAAAATGGTGAAGGGTTTTACCCGGTCCACGTGCGTCGGCGGGTTCGTGAACTCCGGTGAGCGTGATTCGGCTACTCCGGCGATGCAGGCCCTCGGTTCAAGCTTGGGCAAGGCTCACGGCTCCACCAGGAAGCTAATTGAGGGCTTGGATCGAACGAAGGGGGGCTGGAGAGGGGTTGGCCACGACGGTGGCTTTCGGTCGGCACTGGCGGGTCGCGGGGAGGTCGCCGGAGGCGATGGCTGGCTCGGGCAAGTCCGGCGGGGTACGGATGAGGCACTGGGGGAAACAACCGAGCGCTGGGGCGGGTTTTATAGGCGCGGGCGTGGCCGGGGCGCCGGCTCGACCGTTTGGCGCGACGCGGGCACGCGGGGCGCGCGCGGGCGTGCTCTGGCGAGCTCAGAGCGCGTCGAACACGTGGCGGTTTGCTTCTGCCCGTGTTCTTCGCTCTGCTGAGCGGCCAGGCGTACGAATCTTGCCCTACCGCCTGTGGGAGATCTCTTCCCTGCACCTAGGGCTACCTAGTTCATGTGAGTTCCAAGAGGAGATGTGGTCTGGTTGAGGAGATATGGTAGCGCCAAGTCTTGTCTGTCTGCCCTGTGCAAACCGAGACAAAACCAGTGCCAACTCGTGTCAACCGGTTTTGGCTTTGGTTCAAACTTTTCCAGGGCATTCTAGGGTTCATTTGGCGCCACTTTGTCAATTGGGTCGACAGGTTTTGAAAAGGGAAACAAGGTGAACATGAGGGATCTTTGCTCAAGGGTTGGTTTTTGACTTAGACAAAATCTGCATTTTTCCCTTGTGTTCAACCTTTGGTGATCTTTTTAGGGCTCTTCTGAAAACTTTTTGGAGGTACCTTCTTACTATTAATTGTAGGTTATTAAGTGTATTACAACTTTTATATATGACCCAACCCATGATCATGAGGTTTACATGATCTTTTGATCATGGCTTCAATTAGGGTTATAATTGCCTATGGGGGTTTTGTTCTAAGGTTTTGGGAGATCCCTACTTAGATGTGCATTACAAGCTAGGGCATGATATACAAGATAGTTTGCACTTGATTAGGACCTTGAATTCCAAGATTGAGATACTTTGCCCACAATTCTCTATGTAACTTATGGGTTAAAAGGGGGTAACCCTGGGGTAGACACCCTGAGTAACACCTAGGGTGTTACAGCCCTCCCCCCTTAAAGGAATCTCGTCCCGAGATTTCAGGTAGAGTCCCTTGGAGGGATGCTTTGAAGGTGTGCTGGTGCTACCTTCCCTTTAAACTCAAGTTCCACTTTCCTAACTGCTCTTCGAATGTCATCCTCTTTGCAACTTCAGAAGGAAGCCCTTCTTAAGTTAAGTCCATAACTTAGACTATCCTTGTTATCTAAGTTTTTCTTATAATTGACTTCAAAGGGCAGGTGGAGGTGGGGTTTTGGGTTACATACCGATTCCTTTGGGCAGAAAGTCGGGGAAGCGAGAGCGTAGAAAATCCTCTGTCTCCCATGTAGCTTCTTCTACTGAATGGTGACTCCACTGAACCTTATACATTCTGATTGATCTAGCCCGAGTTGACCTTTCCTTCTGATCCAATACCTTGACGGGGTACTCTTGGTAGGACAAGTCTGGTTCTATCTCGATGTCCGGCTCTGGTAGCACTTCAGTGGGTAGACGAACACATTTCCGCAGCTGAGATACATGGAACACATCGTGAACTGCTGACATATGGGGTGGCAATTCCAATTGGTAAGCTACGGGTCCACGACTTTCCTTGATCTTATAGGGTCCAATGTATCGAGGGGCCAACTTGCCCTTGATCCCGAATCTCTGGACACCTTTGGTTGGCGAGATCTTGAGATAGACATGATCTCCCACCTCAAACTGTAGTGGCTTCCGTCTCTGGTCATGATAACTCTTTTGCCTGGCCTGAGCAGCTTCCAAGTTCTTCCTGATGACTCTGACCTTTTCCTCTGCTTCAATTACCAAATCTGGCCCAAATATCTCCCTCTCTCCTGCTTGAGACCAATTCAGCGGGGTTCTGCATCTTCTCCCATACAAAGCCTCAAAAGGTGCCATTTTCAGACTGGACTGATAGCTGTTATTGTAAGAGAACTCTGCCAAGGAGAGACACTTGTCCCAGTCCTTTCCATAGTGTAGTGCACAAGCCCTCAACATATCTTCTAAAATCTGGTTCACCCTTTCTGTTTGGCCATCTGTTTGAGGGTGATACGCTGAGCTTCGGATTACGTGGGTCCCAAGTGATTCTTGTAATTGCTCCCAAAAGCGTGCCACAAAAGGTGCTCCTCGGTCAGAGACTATGGTCCTTGGTATCCCATGCAGACGAACTATCCGGTCGATGTAGATTTCCGCATACTTCTCCGCCCGGTGGGTGGTATGCACTGGCAAGAAATGAGCAGTCTTGGTCAATCTGTCCACAATAACCCATATGGAATCATGGTGCCTGGAGGTATTGGGTAATCCCACTATGAAGTCCATGCAAACATCCTCCCATTTCCAAGATGGTACGGGAAGGGGTTGCAAAGGGCCTGTTGCTTTCAAATGACTAGCTTTTACCCTCTGGCAAGTATCACACTCTGATACGTACTTGGCAATTTCCCTCTTCATCCTGGTCCACCAATAAAGAGGCCTGAGATCATAGTACATCTTGTTGCTACCCGGGTGCATGGAAAACTTGGATAGGTGAGCTTCATCCAATATCTTCTTTCTGAGCTCAGGGTTCTTGGGAACCACCAATCGATCTTCAAACCATAAAATTCCCTTGCTGTCCTGACGGAAACACTTGTATTTCTCGGCCTTCAGCCTGATCATTTCCTTAATAACCTGAACTCCCTTATCCCCAAACTGTGCCTGAGCTATTTGTTCTTGCAATGTGGGCTCCACTGCAATATATTTCAATTCACCGGAAGGAACAACTTCCAGGTTCAGCTTGCACAACTCATCACACAAGGTGGTAACTCTTGCATCCATGTTCATGCAATTACATTGGGCCTTTCGGCTCAAGGCATCTGCCACAACATTGGCTTTGCCAGGATGGTAATGCACCTCCAAATCATAGTCCTTGATTAATTCCAACCATCTTCTCTGCCTCATGTTCAGATATGCCTGAGTGAAAATGTACTTGAGACTCTTGTGATCAGTGTAAATGTTACAGTGAGCTCCCATCAAGTAGTGTCTCCATATCTTGAGGGCATGAACTACTGCTGCCAACTCCAGATCATGTGTCGGGTAGTTCTGCTCATGGGGCCTGAGTGCCCGGGAAGCATAAGCAATCACTCTATTCTCTTGCATCAAGACACATCCCAATCCGGTACCAGAAGCATCACAATAAACTTCAAATGGCTTGGTATTATCGGGTTGGGCTAGCACTGGAGCTGTTGTCAATTGTTGCCTCAAGGTATGAAAAGCATCCTCACATTTTTGGCTCCACTCAAATTTGACTCCCTTCTTCAGCAGCTCAGTCATTGGCTTGGCAATTCTGGAGAAATCCGGAATAAATCGTCGGTAGTATCCTGCTAATCCCAGAAAACTTCTGATCTGCTTCACTGTAGTCGGGGGTTTCCAGTCCATCACTTCTTGCACTTTCTCAGGGTCAACTGATATCCCATCCTGAGAGATTGTGTGACCCAAGAATTTTATTTCTTTCAGCCAGAACTCGCACTTGGACAACTTAGCATACAACTGATGGTCGCGAAGTCTCTGAAGTACGATATGCAGATGTTTAGTGTGCTCAGCCTCATTCTTGGAATAAACCAGAATGTCATCAATGAAAACAACCACGAACTTATCCAATTCTGGCATGAATACTGAGTTCATCAAGTACATGAAATAAGCCGGGGCATTGGTCAACCCAAAAGACATCACCAAAAACTCATACAGCCCATATCTAGTAGAGAAGGCCGTCTTGGGAATATCACTGGCACGGATCTTGATCTGATGGTAGCCTGAGCGAAGGTCTATCTTGGAGAATACCTTGGCTCCTACCAACTGATCAAACAGAACATCAATGCGGGGTAACGGGTACTTGTTCTTGATAGTCACCGCATTGAGAGGGCGGTAATCAACACACATCCTTAAACTCTCATCCTTCTTTTTCACGAACAAGGCGGGACATCCCCATGGTGAAGTACTTGGACGAATAAACCCCTTATCCAATAATTCTTGCAGTTGCTTCTTCAATTCTGCCAACTCCGCGGGAGGCATCCTATAAGGTCTCTTGGAGATAGGAGCGGTCCCAGGTTGCAGTTCAATGGCAAACTCAATATCTCTGTCAGGTGGCATTCCTGGCAATTCATCCGGAAAAACATCGGGGTAGTCGCAGACTACTGGGATCTGCCTTACTGGGGATTCTGCCATAACAAAGGCACAAGACCGGGTACCACCCGGGTTGGGTAAATACAAAACAGTCTCGCCATAAACAGGGGAATGAATTTCAATGGCTCTGGCTGCAATGTCCAATATTGCCTGATGTTTGGTCAACCAATCAGTTCCCAAGATGATATCCACACTATCCAGTCCCAAAATAAGAAGGTCAGTTTTAATTATTAAACTACCAAACTTTAGAGGTACCTTCATGCTGATTTGGTTAGTGGCAATCCTGCCTCCTGGGGTTGAAATGGTAATAGCCCCGTGGGTGTGGTGAAAAGGCAACTGGCACTTGACACTAAATTTGGCACTGACAAAACTATGCGATGCACCAAAATCAAAAAGAACAGTAGCAGGAAAATTTAAAACTGTAAAGATACCAGTCATGACGGGTGCCCCCTCCGGAATGTCAGCCATTGTAGTGAAGTTCAGCTTGCCCTGCCTCACTTGCACTTTCTGCCTCTTTCCTTGGTTCTGATTAACATTCTGCCCCTGCCTCTGCTGATTCTTGGGGCAATTCTTGGCATAATGCCCAGTGCTGCCACAAGTAAAACACCTGTTATCATTGGCCTCGCGGTACTGCTGCTGCTGATTGTTCTTCTGAGCTGGAAACTGGGCGCGGTTGGGTGCCTGCGGCTGCTGCTGCGGTGGCCTGATCACCCACCTCCCTTGCTGCTACTGAGGTCCCCTGCTCTGTGAGTCAGACACAATCCTGAAACGCTGTGGCTGAACTGAGGGTCCAGCCACAGGGGTCTTCCTCTTCTTCTCCGCCTGCCGAGCCAAGATGCAGTCCTCCTGGGAGATAGCCATGTTAACCAACTCATTGTAACTGTTGGCCCTGACGGTGTTGAGACGGTCACGGAGCTTGGTGCCGAGCCCCCTCCTGAACCTGTCTCGCTTCTTCTCATCCGTATCTGCATGATATCCAGCATACTGACACAAATCATTGAAGGCCTGGGCATACTGCAATACTGTCCTGTTGCCCTGGGTGAGTGCCAGAAACTCATTGAGCTTCCGGTCCATGATGCCAGCTGGGATATGATGCCCTCTGAAAGCGGCCTTGAACTCCCTCCACTCCACCTCTCTACCATCTGGCTGCATAGCAAGAAAATGGTCCCACCAAGTCCTTGCGGGTCCGCGAAGCTGCTGGGTGGCGAACCTGACCTTGGTGACCTCTGAGCAAGCCCCATGGAGCAGTGGGAACTTGGATTCTACCACCCTCAACCACACATCTGCATCAAGTGGGTCCTCCGTCCTGGTAAACAATGGTGGCTGGGTGCTGAGAAACTCCTGGTAATTAGCAGCGACGGGGTGACGCTGATGGTCTCCACCATAATGCTGAGGTGGTGGCTGACGCTGAGCTAGCTGCCTCAGAATCTCATTCTGCTGGGCCATGAGCTCCTGCAGAGTGGGAGGCGGTGGCGGTGGAGGAACGTGCTCATTCTGACCACGGCGCGCTCTCCCAGCCATCTGAAAAAGTCACATGGTTGCTCAATAACACATCTCCAAGCTTAAGGTCCGAACATGGTAGGGGAGTCAAAGTAATTTGATAGATTCCAAATAAAACAAACGAAAACATAATCCTTCCGTCCAAAATTAAACGACCATTAATCATCCTTAAACATCCAAAAGAGTTTTAACACTTGTTACATCAAGGATCAAAAGACTCAACTCTACCTAGACTAGTACCCTAAGGGTGCAAAAGCTAAGCTAGCGGCGAGGAGTCCAACTATCATCAACTTCTAATATTAGTCTGGCATCTAGTGAGCGAACGAGGCAACGCTGGACTCGGGGGAAGGTGGTCTCCCTGAGCCAGCGGTGTCTACACTGGAGGCAGGCTCATCTCCTCCCTCGATGTCAACGTCCTCGTCAGCCTCCGCATCATGGATCTCTTGGTGATGCATGTCCAGATGCGCATTAGCCTCTGCTAGCTGCTGCTGGGTGTTGAGGAGCTGATCCTCGAGGACCTCGATGGTATTCTCCCTGGTGCCCACTAGCTCCTCCAACTCATGAATCTCGTCAGTCAGCTGCTCCACCTGTAAATCTTTCTCCACCAGCTCCTGGGATAAATCCACCACGAGCTCCTCCCTGTTATCCAGGGTGATCTTGGTGGCCTCCAGTAACGCCATCAGGTGGGACATGGCCTCCCCACGCATCACTTGCAGAAGATACAGAGCATTCATGCATCGTACCGACAAGTGAGCGGTGTGGCCTGGGTAGAGAGCCCAGATGTCCTTGGCATGCTCCACCCGATCCTTCCACATCGGGTCGTCCTCCTTTTCCGCAGGGAACAACCCAATGGGGTGAGTAGCCAGCTCCAAGGGGTGGAATCCACAGAAGGTGGTCAGTCCATGCAGAGCGATAGCCTCAATAGTGTCCTCAGCCCGGTATCCATAGGACTCAGAGTCCAGTGAACGCCAGCCTGGCTGCAGGGGATGAGGCTCCAAAGTCATCCTCACCCGACAGCGAGGTACCCGGTGCTTCTCGAACTGCTGCACCGCGTACTGAGGGGGTGTCAAATATCCTGCCCCCTGAAGTACTTCCCACAAGATGCGGGGAAAACCCTCTCGTGCAAGTCCGTCAGTGTGGGTCAGTGCATCTCCATCCTCGGAGGATCCGTGGGAAGTCATCTGTGCACGGTTAAGCGTAAGTAAAGAAAAAGAAGTACAAAAAGAACAAGGAAAAACAAAACTCAGCCTGCCTCTAGTTAGAAGAAAAAGGTATTGGGGACCTAGTTGGCTGCTATCTCATTTTCAAGTCCTTTTACTTAGTTATTCATTTACTTAATTAAGAATGCATGCATGCTCGTCCTGAACGACCTCTCCAAAAGATAAAAAGGAATAGGGAAGGACTCCCATCCTTGGAGAAGTGGCCTATAGGGCCTAGTCACTTAGCCACCTAGTTACCCTTCTATCATCCTAAGGCTTCACGTCCTAGGTCTAACCTGCTCGTCCTATGATCTATCCAACATTGTTTCTATCAAATTTTACTTTAGAAAAGGGATGGCATTTATGTTTTATTGATTCCTCTGTGGTGGTACAAGCTCCGATACCAGCTGTGGCGGAACTGCCCGAATTATTCCAACTTAAGTGCCTAAGTCCGACCTTAGAGGCTAGACCACACTTAAATGGGAATAACCCGTCAATCCCTCGGATCTAGTCCGACACGGCCACTGACAGGATCAAGTACCACAGTCTCACTCGATGGTGAGTCACAGAGCAAATACAATAAAGCATAAAACCAGGCATGGAAGAGTATTAAATTATTACATCACCATTGTCACCATCGGAGTTTTCGCAAAAGTAACCATCATTGTTTTTGAAGTGCAGCGGAAATAAACTAACGATAAATAAATGGAGAGATGGGGAAGCCTATCCCATCACTCCTCATGCTCCTCCTCAGCCGAGGCAGGGTCCCACTCGACAGTCCAACCCGGTGGCAGGGTGGATGGCCAAGTCACTCCAGCAACCATGTCCTCCAGAGAACCTGTAAAATTATGCCACAAGCAAGGCTGAGTATACTAATACTCAGCTAGACTTACCCGGTGTGAGGAGTCTATACTCCTCTACCTCTAGACATGCAGCTGTTTGGCTGTGGGGTTTGGTTGCCAAAAGCACTAGCTGAGTTTCTAAATCAAGATTTTAACTTTGTCAAAATTAAGTGTGACTCTCTTAAGGCTAAAAGTGTACTATCTATTCATACATAGTAGCAAGCATTTTTAGCAATCAACCTCTTGTATCATCTCATCACAGTTCCACTTGTTACTCAATGTAGCAGCATGGATCAAGCAGTCTCATTAGCTGCGAGAAGCAGACGATTCGAATCGAGTTTTTATCCTTGCAAGGTAAACCTAAACACACGACATGTAGGGGCACTCCGTCCCCACACATATCAACCGTCCCCATCGATTCCCCGTCAGCAGATCAGGTCTCACCGCCTTGGCGTACAATGCCTCACTGACCCCGACTGGCCGTCGTGCAGTGACCGCACTTGTACCCACCATAACCGGAATGGGAGACTACGTCTCAGGTCGCGTGAGGGGGTATGTCCACTGCCAGGTTCACTCAGGTACTAGGCTTACCGATTTACCATATTTCTCGGTATGTGCTTAGTACATTCAAACGCTTGACTCACGGTACCACACCTTAATCCTTAATCAACTTTTCATCCCGTGAACAACCAATCCCCATGGATTGTTGCCCACAACCAACATCAATATGATAGGAAAAGTGAATACAGCCAAATTCTGACCTCGCGCGAGTGCTAGAAAAATCACCCGACTTCTACCGAGATCCTGATTAATACAGCAGCTACTCGACCTAGCATACTAGTATTCATCTCAATAGGATTCCTGAGATCATGCAACTAGGGTTTCAAACAATTCCTACACTTAAGTGCACAAACAGTCCTACAAACATTAAGTGTAGTAAAGTAGCATAAATAACAGGTTATGCATAAAAACCGGGGCTTGCCTTCCAAAGCAGTGGCAAGCAGGTCCTCTGGTGCAGGCTCTGGTGCTGGGTCTGGGGCAACCTCCTGGGCAGCTCCTTGCTCCGGCACGAGGATGTACTCTCCGTCAGCAAGATTACAGTCTACCGAATGCAATGAACATGTATGTTACAATTATGCAAGATTTAAGAACATTAAGCTACAGAATTTAAGTCAAGAATTAACTTAGGGTTCGCTGGCTATGGGGGTCTTCTGGGGGTACATGGAGACTTATTACCTTTTTGGTTTAGGTTTTTCCTTTAGGATAACATGTTGGATTTGCATTGCCTTTATGGATTTTAGTGGACAAGTAATAAAGGTATTAGGAGGACATTAAATTCCATCATCCATTTTTCCTTTCTTTAATTTCCCCCCTTAGGGTTTTTAGTAGGGGTTTGAACTATGACAGTAGTTTAAAAATTTCCAAAAATGCTGTAAAAATTACAGTGGGTTGTCACTGGCTATTCTAGCTTGTTTTAAGAATTTGAGGCTTAAAGTACAAAAGCTAGGCTTTAAACAAAAATAACAATAGTTAGGCAAAATGGGCCACTTTACACTACAAGTCTTTTATTAAAGTGGTTCCTGACCTAATGGTTATTTTTGCTGGCCTCCAACAGTGATAAAAAGCTCTTGTACCAAAAATGACAGAGAGCCACATGATGGTTAATTAATGGTGGATTTTTAAACTTTGGTGCAAAAAGAGTGATTAGAACTAACTTGTCATTTGAAAAATATCAAACAACAGATTTCAGATTTTTCTTAAGTTCTTATTACCAATACATTAGTCATCCTAAGGTTTGGGGAGGTTCCACCTTAGGGTTATTTTTGTAGGGTTTTTCTAAGTTATCCCTATTTTCTTCATTTAAAAGGTATCTTTCTTATCTTACACTACCATAGGGTATGATGCATTTTTCCAGTGAACTACATTGACTAAATGCCTCAACAAAAATAGGGGTGCTCTCTGGTTCATTATTTATATTAGTTTTTCTATTTTCCTTAAACTTAAGCATATTATGGAATAAGGGGTAAAACTAACTTAATGTAATGGACAGAGAGGTTTAACATTTTTAACTAGGTCAGTAGGTAGATATAAACTTCTCCAAATTTTTCTAACCCTAGTTAAATAGTACAACTATTTTTCTTGCTATTATTAAGCTTTTGGCCAAAACTGAAAATAAATCAGAACCTTATATTTTTCTCTAGTACTTATGGGTTTTATATTTTTCTTAGACAGGTTATATTATTTAGAGTCTGGCAAAATTAGTTTGACCAAATTTGGATAAACTAAACAGAAGTTATGGGTTTTTAAAGTTTCTGCTTGAATTTAAATCAGGTTTTACTTAAGTTTTTCTGGAAAAACAGTTTGCACCGAGACCCCTAGGTTTAAACTGAATCAAACCTCGCAGATCTGCCCTCGGGCCACTATTCACCTGAGTCTGTGACCTTTCACTTAACCCCCTGGGTTTCTCTCCTTCACACCCGCGGTCCCTCCCCTAAACAAAACAGTAGCCGCAGGAAAGAAAGGACGGCGCGGCTTACCGGCGGCGAGGGAGGTCCGGCGAGGTGGTCAGCGATGTTCAGGAGGTTGCGTGTAACACCCACTTTGTAATTGCTAGGAATAATGTCAATAGAGAAACATTTTCTCTTTATGTGAGTTTGATCTATATTCATCATCATATGAGAACACCATGTCCAAGAACAATTAATAAAAGACATGCTACCAAATTGTTGCATCATGCTGGACATTTTATTTTGTGTGCATTTTGTGACAAAAAAATATTAAAGACCAAAAAAAGAGAGAATTTAAAACCTAAAAGGAATTCTTGAGATTAGAGAAGAGGAAGGAATATTATTCAATACAAATAAAGTTGTCATTAAAATCACTTCATCACAGTTGAGATGATCAAAATAAATAATTAACCAGTATATAAAGTGCCACAAAGTTTGAATTTAGATTGAAGTTTGAATTTGAAAAAGAAATGAAAAAGAAAAACAGAAAATAAAAAAGAAAAAGTATACTTCACCTAACTGGGCCTGGCGCTCCATTCTGGCCCATTTTGGGTTTTCTTCACGCGAGCCCAACTGGGGAGGGTGGCGCCGACACCCTGGGTCCACCGGGAGGTCACCCACGCGCGTGTCTCTGCGGCTGGCTCGTGGGCCCCACTGGACAGCCCCTCTTTCCTCAGCTGCCGAACTCGACTCACTGGAAACCGGGCCCGCGCGTCAGCGTGTTCCTCCTCGTCGTCAACAGACTCCCGATCATGGCGGGCAGGCGGTCTTCGATCCCCTTTCTTCGGAGTTGCTCGCCACGTTCCTCAACCCCGATGGCCCTGTGAATAAAGGCTGGGCTTGCCCACCTCTTCCCCGTACTCCCACCACCGAAGCCACCACCGTGCGCCATCAATCAGAGTGAAGAAAGGTGCGGCCGCCGTGAGCAATCCCGGCAACGCCGTCGGTCCGGTCCTCGGTTGAGTGTCCGCGGGCTTCGTCTGGCCGGCTGGGTGGCATCCGTAGCAAGAACGCCCGGGATTCGTCGCGGGCCTCGCCGGAATTCCTCGCCGTGTCCGCTGCGCCGCCGTGAACCCGCGCCGCGTCGTGGCCGAGCTACCATCGTCGCCAATCCGAGGTAAAAAGCCCACGATCGATCTCGCCTTGACCTCTGGTACGCGTGGCACTGTTTAATTTTGGGCACGGGGTAGCGGTTGACCGGATCGTGCGCTCGCCGGTGGTGCCCCGCCGTGGATGGATTGGTGCGCCGCCGAGCTCCGGTCGGATTGGGGCGATGAACTCGCACCGTCGGATCATGGATGAACGAACCCGATTAGATTGGGGATACCCCTTCGCTCGATCGCATAGAGACCGTAGATGCGAGATCCAGCGGTGCAGGGTAGATCTGTGATTCATTAAACCCTGGCCGTTGATCGCCGATCGTACGGCTCTGGGCGCATACCGGTTCAGGGTGATAGGATTCTAATCTGGGCCGTCGGTTTAGATCTGACGGCTGATATCACGCGATACCCTTTCGCTCTAGTTTTTTTTTGCTAAAGAGACCCTAGGCTTCTGAGAATTCAACCCGCCATCCATCGTGGCTGTTCGCTGTGCCTTGAAAATTTTACCCAGAACCCCCTAGCTTTTCTGGAAAATGAGGCCCAGTCCAGAGATCATTTAAATTGAATAAATGAAATAGAAAATGGATTTTTAATAGGAAAATAATTGCTAGAACTTTATAAATTCATAGAAAATTCATACTAACTCCAAATTCATCCATTCCAGTTGCTAAAATTTTGTAATTTTATTCTCTAGCTCTTAGTGTCTCTGTTTTGGCATAAAAACAGTAAGGAATTTATTTATCACTTAATCCTATTTAAAGCACATAAAACCTTTGAAAATGCATAACTTAAAATCTATAACTCAGAAAAATATGATTTCTGTTCCTAGGATTTTAGTTTAATATGTAGAATATCTCTGTGCATTTTGTTTATATGTTTGGTGTAATGTTAATTTCTCTATATGCACTGTGCTTGTTTGTATTGTGGCGAGTAGAAGAGCCCGTTGCTGAGGATCCTGGTGAGCAGCAGGTTGAAGTAGCTGAGCAGGAGCTCATTGAAGGCAAGTTGTGCCCTTGACCACTTTTTACCCAATAATGTTCTTTAATATCACTTATCCATGCATAGGTTAATTTTGATGGGACCCAATAGGATTCCCTAGATTGTTTATCTCATTACCTTGTTTACCACTGAATCACTTGGGTAGTTTTTTTGCTATTGCTTTACATGGTTTTGGGATAATTATCTATTACCTCTATGTTCCAATTCTTGTTGTTATTTTGTTTATGTTCATGTTGTTATCATTAATGTTAATTGGAACATAGAGCTTAACTTGAGAACCACGTGCCACCACAAGGGTGGAATGGGACGCCCTTGGCTGACTAATTAGGAAAGCTAGTGGAAGACTACCTTACCCGAAAGGGGCAAGGGCAGTAGGGGAGAGGTCAGTGCGGGGAGGTCCCTGGTTGATTTTGCTGCGATGGCTATCAGCCAGGAACCCTTTACTGAATCTTCCCATAAACTGTAGCGGGTTTTCGGAAGCTAGTGGAACTTTGTAAAGGCCTCGTAGTGTTGCCCTGCCGTGCTTCCTAGGTAGAGGTATATGGGATTCATGACCCCTTGGCAGATGGGTAACATGACTTGTGGGTAAAGGGTACAACCTCTGCAGAGTGTAAAACTGGTATACTAGCCGAGCTCACGGTCATGAGCAGCTCAGGACTCTCTGATGTTTAAATTATGGAACTTAAATTCAATTTTGTCATTTGCATTGCATGGGTTTGTTATTAATTTTGTTCTATTACTTTACTTATGGTTTGGTATTTACTTACACTTAGTAACTGCTAATAAAATTTTGACCAACTACTTAAAAGCAATGCTCAGCTTTAACCCCTGTCTTTGATTAAGCCTTACACATCGCATGAACTCACACCTTTGTGAGTTTATGTCCACTGGTTCCCCACAACTTGTTGAGCTATGATCATGTGTGAGCTCACCCTTGCTGTCTCACACCCCCCCCCACAGGAGATGATCAGGTGGTTCAGGAGGAGCCGCCTAACACTGAGGAGTTCGATCTGATCTAGGTGGCGTTTCCCAGTCGACATCTGCGCCGACGATCCTTAGTTTGTTTTATCTTTATTACTTTATTTTGTAATAAGTCTTCCGCTATGTAATAAATACTCTGATGTTAATGACATTTATCTCTATACACTCTGTTATTATATGTGTTGTCTTCTTGGCGCATGTATGAGATGCACCCGGCTTTGTTCTGTAAAACCGGGTGTTACAGAGGTGGTATCAGAGGAAGTGTTGACTGTAGGACGAGACCTAGATAGAAATGGACAAACCCTTACCTACTTATCTCATTCTGATTCATTCTACACTCACCTTACTCTGATTCTTTCTACACTTATCTTAATCCTGTCTCACCTTCTACTGTTCTACTCTGATCATTCTTACCTTTTCTACTCTGAGACAAGATGGATTTCAAACCTTGGAATCCCTACCCCTATGACATTTTTAAGAGATAGGAAGCCTAAGACAAAGTTAAAATTATTTTCTCTATTAAAAATATTGGTTGATTGTTCTGATGATCAATGCCTGATTTGCTTCTTTGATTGATTGGAATAGTATAGATGGACATCTTAGCATGTACCAACATAAGGTAATTGAATTAGCTATGGTAGGAAATATTAATCTGCTTAGCTAATAAATCCCCCAAAGTAACATGATTGTAATTACTGCCTTGACTACTGCTTTTTCTTACCATATGTATCTAACTCAGATGGTCAATACCAGGCGGGGTGGTGGAATTGACTTGCCTCCCAACCAACACACTCGAAGACAACCTCAGCCACAACCTGCGGGGATGAATCCTCCCAATCCTCCACCGGGCGGAGTTGACCCACTGGTTGCTGCTCAGATGGCAATGATGCAGCAAATGGCAGATACTATGGCGGATATGCGTGCTCAGATGCAGCAGGAACGCCAAGAGATGCGTCAAGAAAGAGAGGATATACGACAGGAGTTGCGCCAGGAGCGAGATGAGATACGCCAGGAAAGGAGGGCGCAACAACAGCAGCTGCAACAGCAAATGCAACAACAACAGCAACAAGTACCACTGCCTCCACCTCCACCACCACCAGTTCCACCCCGAGACAAGCATAGAGAGTTCATGAGCCATAAGCCACCCACATTTGCAAGCTCACCAGATCCACTTGATGCAGATGATTGGCTGAAAGCAATTGAGAAGATGCTGAATATTGCACAATGCACTGACCGGGAGAAGGTTTTATATGCTTCTGGACGTCTGATTGGTCCTGCTGCTGACTGGTGGGATTCTTATACTGCTGCCCATGATGCTGCGGATACTATTACCTGGGCAGAGTTTAGCACACAATTCAGGAACTATCATATTCCAGCTGGTATGATAAAGATTAAGAAGAAGGAATTTCTGTCACTGAAGCAAGGGAGTATGTCAGTCAGCGAGTACCGCGACAAGTTTATTCAGTTATCCAGATATGCCCCTGAAGAAGTGGCTGAAGACGAGAGGAAGCAGGAGCATTTCATTGAAGGACTTAATGGACCACTGCAGTATGCTCTTGTGGCACACACATTTCCATCATTTCAGAGGCTGCTTGATAAGGCACTGGCTATTGAACACAAGCGTGTTCAACTGGGAGATTTGAAGAGGAAGGCCATATCTCAAGGACAAGGAAGCAGCAGTGTTCGTCCTCGCTACAGTTCACCACAGAGTACACCGACTCGACCCGGAGGACCACGCCCAGTTCCGCAGTCACCACTGAGGACTCCACCTCCTAGACAGGCTACCCCTACTGGCACCCCGGCGAAGTTTTCAGGACAGAGCCCGGGCACTCAATGTTACAAGTGTGGGAAGATTGGTCATTACGCAAATGTCTGCCCACAGAGGATTGCTACCACTCCAGTTCAGAACAGGCAGCAAACTCCAGGAACTGGCAAGGGATATTCTATTGCCAAGGTTAATCAAGTCAGCGTTGATGCTACTCCGGACGGAGGGGACCTCGTAATTGGTATGTTTTATGTTAATGCAATTCCTGCAACCATCTTATTTGATTCTGGTGCTACACATTCATTCATGTCTGCTAGATATGCCAACACAAATGAAATACCACTGCTAAATATGAGAACACCCCTGATAGTAATTACACCTAAAGGGCCTGTTGAGGCGAATCAAATGACACGTAGATTAACATTAACCATTATGGGTAGAGAATTTGGAGCCACTGCTATAATATTGGAGTCAAGCAGTATAGATTTGATCCTTGGTATGTCGTGGCTAAGAAAGGCAAAGGCCGTTATAGCATGTGGTAGAGGTACCGTAGAACTCACTACTACTAAGGGAGAAAGATTTCAAGTTAATATTGCAGTAACCTCCTCATCTATGCGTGCAATGTTCTTCATGCCTGAGGAGTTTGTTGGTGACAATATCCGGGTGGTTAGAGATTTTCCGGATGTCTTTCCAGAGGAGTTACCAGGAATGCCACCTGAAAGAGAAGTTGAGTTTGTTATTGACCTCTTACCTGGAACCGCCCCTATTTCTAAACGGCCATATAGAATGTCCGTGGAAGAGTTGAAGGAGCTTAAGAAGCAGTTAACTGAGTTACAAGAGGCTGGGTACATTCGTCCGAGTTCCTCACCTTGGGGAGCACCGGTCTTGTTTGTACAGAAGAAGGATGGATCGCAACGGATGTGTGTGGATTATAGATCTCTTAATGATGTTACAGTGAAGAACAAGTATCCGTTGCCCCGTATTGAAGATTTGTTTGATCAAATGAGAGGTGCTAGAGTATTTTCGAAGATTGATCTCCGATCAGGATACCATCAGATGAGGATTAGACCATCGGATATTCCCAAGACGGCTTTCTCGACTAGATATGGATTATATGAGTTCACAGTTATGTCGTTTGGATTGACTAACGCACCAGCCTATTTTATGAACTTAATGAACAAGGTGTTTATGGAGTATTTGGACAGATTCGTCGTGGTATTCATCGATGATATTCTTATTTATTCTCAGAGTGAAAGTGATCACGAAGAACATCTGAGGATGGTGCTACAGAAGCTACGAGATAATCAACTCTATGCCAAGTTCAGCAAGTGCGAGTTTTGGATTGGCGAAGTGCCATTTCTTGGTCATATTATTTCTAATGGAGGAATAGCAGTGGATCCTGCTAAGGTTAAGGAGATAATGGAGTGGAGAGTACCCACTACAGTTACTGAGATTCGAAGTTTCTTAGGACTTGCTGGCTATTATCGGAGGTTTATCGAAGGATTTTCTAAGATTGCTAAGCCGATGACTTCGCTTTTGGAGAAAGGAAGAGAATTCAAGTGGGATGATAAATGTCAAGAAAGCTTTGACCTATTGAAGAAGAGGTTGATGTCGCCACCAGTATTGGTTATGCCAGACTTGCAGAAAGGATTTGATATCTATTGTGATGCATGTGGCCAAGGCTTAGGATGTGTGCTCATGCAAGAAGGACATGTGATTGCTTATGCTTCTCGTCAGTTGCGGAGACATGAATTGAACTACCCCACTCATGACTTGGAATTGGCAGCCGTTGTGCATGCACTTAAGATTTGGAGACATTATATCATGGGGACCAAGTGCCAAGTGTACACGGATCATAAGAGTTTGAAGTATATATTCACTCAGAAGGATCTCAACCTTAGGCAACGCCGTTGGTTGGAGCTTATTAAGGATTATGATTTGGAGATTCATTATCACCCGGGCAAGGCAAATTTAGTCGCAGATGCCTTGAGTCGCAAGGAGCATGTTCATTCAGCTATTGTTGCCCAGCTACCCGATGAGATTGTTGAGGATTTCAGGAGACTTAACCTGGGGATAGTTGCTCATACTGAAGGAGTTACTATTGATGTGGAACCTACTTTGGAGCAAGAGATCCGCAAAGGACAAGTTGGTGATGCTAAGATAAAAGAGATTAAGGATCTGATTACTGAAGGCCGAGTTCCGGAATTCACGGAAGATGAGCAGGGCACTGTATGGTTCAAGGACAGAATATGTGTTCCTGATATTAAAAGCCTGCGAGAGACTATTTTAAAGGAGGCCCATGATTCGGATTATTCTATTCATCCTGGAAGTACCAAGATGTATCAAGATTTGAAGCAAAAGTATTGGTGGTATGGATTGAAAAGAGATGTAGCTGCACATGTGGCTATGTGCGATGTATGTCAAAGAGTTAAGGCTGAACACCAGAGGCCAGCTGGACTATTGCATCCACTGAAGATACCCGAGTGGAAATGGGAAGAGATTGGTATGGATTTCATTACTGGATTGCCTCGCACCCAGAAAGGATATGATGCTATATGGGTGATTGTGGATAGATTGACTAAAGTGGCTCACTTTATTCCTGTCAAGACTACTTATAAAGGTTCTCAGCTAGCAGAGTTATATATGGCTCGAATTGTGTGTTTACATGGAGTACCAAAGAAGATCGTGTCTGATCGAGGTTCACAGTTTACCTCAAGATTTTGGAGAAGCTTTCATGAGAACATGAGTACGAAGTTGAATTTTAGTACAGCCTATCACCCTCAGACTGATGGACAGACTGAAAGGACTAATCAAGTTTTGGAAGATATGTTGAGAGCATGTGCCCTTCAGCATGGAGGAAGTTGGGATAAGAGTTTACCTTATGCTGAATTCTCATATAATAATAGCTATCAGGCCAGTCTGAAGATGTCACCTTTTGAAGCTTTATATGGGAGGAAGTGCAGGACTCCTCTATATTGGGATCAGACTGGAGAGAGACAGTTCTTTGGGCCTGAATTGATTCAAGAAGCAGAAGAACAAGTTCGTATAATTCGAGAGAATTTGAGAGTGGCTCAAACCAGGCAAAAGAGCTATGCTGATAATAGAAGGAGACCACTGGAATTTGAAGAAGGAGATTATGTGTATCTCAAGGTGTCACCACTTCGTGGAATGAGGAGATTTAAAGTCAAGGGCAAATTGTCCCCTCGCTATATTGGAGCATTCTTGATCTTTAGAAGAGTTGGGGAGATGGCATACCAACTCGAGTTACCTGCTAGTCTATCAGATGTGCATAACGTGTTCCACGTATCTCAACTAAAGAAGTGTCTCCGTGTCCCCGAGGAACAATTACCAATGGAGGAGCTCAGTGTTCAAGGTGATTTGACTTACACGGAGTATCCGATCAAGATTTTGGATACTTTGACTCGAGTTACAAGAAATAAGGTGATAAAGATGTGCAAAGTTCAATGGAGTCACCACAGTGAAGATGAAGCAACTTGGGAAAGAGAAGAAGAGCTTCGCATAGATTTTCCCCACCTTTTCTCTAGTTCTTCTTAAAATCTCGAGGACGAGATTATTTTTAAGGGGGGTAGGATTTGTAACACCCACTTTGTAATTGCTAGGAATAATGTCAATAGAGAAACATTTTCTCTTTATGTGAGTTTGATCTATATTCATCATCATATGAGAACACCATGTCCAAGAACAATTAATAAAAGACATGCTACCAAATTGTTGCATCATGCTGGACATTTTATTTTGTGTGCATTTTGTGACAAAAAAATATTAAAGACCAAAAAAAGAGAGAATTTAAAACCTAAAAGGAATTCTTGAGATTAGAGAAGAGGAAGGAATATTATTCAATACAAATAAAGTTGTCATTAAAATCACTTCATCACAGTTGAGATGATCAAAATAAATAATTAACCAGTATATAAAGTGCCACAAAGTTTGAATTTAGATTGAAGTTTGAATTTGAAAAAGAAATGAAAAAGAAAAACAGAAAATAAAAAAAGAAAAAGTATACTTCACCTAACTGGGCCTGGCGCTCCATTCTGGCCCATTTTGGGTTTTCTTCACGCGAGCCCAACTGGGGAGGGTGGCGCCGACACCCTGGGTCCACCGGGAGGTCACCCACGCGCGTGTCTCTGCGGCTGGCTCGTGGGCCCCACTGGACAGCCCCTCTTTCCTCAGCTGCCGAACTCGACTCACTGGAAACCGGGCCCGCGCGTCAGCGTGTTCCTCCTCGTCGTCAACAGACTCCCGATCATGGCGGGCAGGCGGTCTTCGATCCCCTTTCTTCGGAGTTGCTCGCCACGTTCCTCAACCCCGATGGCCCTGTGAATAAAGGCTGGGCTTGCCCACCTCTTCCCCGTACTCCCACCACCGAAGCCACCACCGTGCGCCATCAATCAGAGTGAAGAAAGGTGCGGCCGCCGTGAGCAATCCCGGCAACGCCGTCGGTCCGGTCCTCGGTTGAGTGTCCGCGGGCTTCGTCTGGCCGGCTGGGTGGCATCCGTAGCAAGAACGCCCGGGATTCGTCGCGGGCCTCGCCGGAATTCCTCGCCGTGTCCGCTGCGCCGCCGTGAACCCGCGCCGCGTCGTGGCCGAGCTACCATCGTCGCCAATCCGAGGTAAAAAGCCCACGATCGATCTCGCCTTGACCTCTGGTACGCGTGGCACTGTTTAATTTTGGGCACGGGGTAGCGGTTGACCGGATCGTGCGCTCGCCGGTGGTGCCCCGCCGTGGATGGATTGGTGCGCCGCCGAGCTCCGGTCGGATTGGGGCGATGAACTCGCACCGTCGGATCATGGATGAACGAACCCGATTAGATTGGGGATACCCCTTCGCTCGATCGCATAGAGACCGTAGATGCGAGATCCAGCGGTGCAGGGTAGATCTGTGATTCATTAAACCCTGGCCGTTGATCGCCGGTCGTACGGCTCTGGGCGCATACCGGTTCAGGGTGATAGGATTCTAATCTGGGCCGTCGGTTTAGATCTGACGGCTGATATCACGCGATACCCTTTCGCTCTAGTTTTTTTTTGCTAAAGAGACCCTAGGCTTCTGAGAATTCAACCCGCCATCCATCGTGGCTGTTCGCTGTGCCTTGAAAATTTTACCCAGAACCCCCTAGCTTTTCTGGAAAATGAGGCCCAGTCCAGAGATCATTTAAATTGAATAAATGAAATAGAAAATGGATTTTTAATAGGAAAATAATTGCTAGAACTTTATAAATTCATAGAAAATTCATACTAACTCCAAATTCATCCATTCCAGTTGCTAAAATTTTGTAATTTTATTCTCTAGCTCTTAGTGTCTCTGTTTTGGCATAAAAACAGTAAGGAATTTATTTATCACTTAATCCTATTTAAAGCACATAAAACCTTTGAAAATGCATAACTTAAAATCTATAACTCAGAAAAATATGATTTCTGTTCCTAGGATTTTAGTTTAATATGTAGAATATCTCTGTGCATTTTGTTTATATGTTTGGTGTAATGTTAATTTCTCTATATGCACTGTGCTTGTTTGTATTGTGGCGAGTAGAAGAGCCCGTTGCTGAGGATCCTGGTGAGCAGCAGGTTGAAGTAGCTGAGCAGGAGCTCATTGAAGGCAAGTTGTGCCCTTGACCACTTTTTACCCAATAATGTTCTTTAATATCACTTATCCATGCATAGGTTAATTTTGATGGGACCCAATAGGATTCCCTAGATTGTTTATCTCATTACCTTGTTTACCACTGAATCACTTGGGTAGTTTTTTTGCTATTGCTTTACATGGTTTTGGGATAATTATCTATTACCTCTATGTTCCAATTCTTGTTGTTATTTTGTTTATGTTCATGTTGTTATCATTAATGTTAATTGGAACATAGAGCTTAACTTGAGAACCACGTGCCACCACAAGGGTGGAATGGGACGCCCTTGGCTGACTAATTAGGAAAGCTAGTGGAAGACTACCTTACCCGAAAGGGGCAAGGGCAGTAGGGGAGAGGTCAGTGCGGGGAGGTCCCTGGTTGATTTTGCTGCGATGGCTATCAGCCAGGAACCCTTTACTGGATCTTCCCATAAACTGTAGCGGGTTTTCGGAAGCTAGTGGAACTTTGTAAAGGCCTCGTAGTGTTGCCCTGCCGTGCTTCCTAGGTAGAGGTATATGGGATTCATGACCCCTTGGCAGATGGGTAACATGACTTGTGGGTAAAGGGTACAACCTCTGCAGAGTGTAAAACTGGTATACTAGCCGAGCTCACGGTCATGAGCAGCTCAGGACTCTCTGATGTTTAAATTATGGAACTTAAATTCAATTTTGTCATTTGCATTGCATGGGTTTGTTATTAATTTTGTTCTATTACTTTACTTATGGTTTGGTATTTACTTACACTTAGTAACTGCTAATAAAATTTTGACCAACTACTTAAAAGCAATGCTCAGCTTTAACCCCTGTCTTTGATTAAGCCTTACACATCGCATGAACTCACACCTTTGTGAGTTTATGTCCACTGGTTCCCCACAACTTGTTGAGCTATGATCATGTGTGAGCTCACCCTTGCTGTCTCACACCCCCCCCCCCCACAGGAGATGATCAGGTGGTTCAGGAGGAGCCGCCTAACACTGAGGAGTTCGATCTGATATAGGTGGCGTTTCCCAGTCGACATCTGCGCCGACGATCCTTAGTTTGTTTTATCTTTATTACTTTATTTTGTAATAAGTCTTCCGCTATGTAATAAATACTCTGATGTTAATGACATTTATCTCTATACACTCTGTTATTATATGTGTTGTCTTCTTGGCGCATGTATGAGATGCACCCAGCTTTGTTCTGTAAAACCGGGTGTTACATTGCGACGGTCACGTCGATGTGCGGGTCGTCGTCGGAGGTGGTCGGAGTCACACTGGCCACGAGCGCAGGCGGCGGAGGTCGACGGCGATGCCTGCTTCGGCCAAACCATGGCGGCAAAGTTCAATCAAAGGGCACGAGGAGCTTCACGGGATGACGCAGAGGCCATACGCGCAATGAATCGGAAAATGGTGAAGGGTTTTACCTGGTCCACGTGCGCCGGCGGGTTCGTGAACTCCGGTGAGCGTGATTCGGCTACTCCGGCGATGCAGGCCCTCGGTTCAAGCTTGGGCAAGGCTCACGGCTCCACCAGGAAGCTAATTGAGGGCTTGGATCGAACGGAGGGGGGCTGGAGAGGGGTTGGCCACGACGGTGGCTTTCGGTCGGCACTGGCGGGTCGCGGGGAGGTCGCCGGAGGCGATGGCTGGCTCGGGCAAGTCCGGCGGGGTACGGATGAGGCACTGGGGGAAACAACCGAGCGCTGGGGCGGGTTTTATAGGCGCGGGCGTGGCCGGGGCGCCGGCTCGACCGTTTGGCGCGACGCGGGCACGCGGGGCGCGCGCGGGCGTGCTCTGGCGAGCTCAGAGCGCGTCGAACACGTGGCGGTTTGCTTCTGCCCGTGTTCTTCGCTCTGCTGAGCGGCCAGGCGTACGAATCTTGCCCTACCGCCTGTGGGAGATCTCTTCCCTGCACCTAGGGCTACCTAGTTCATGTGAGTTCCAAGAGGAGATGTGGTCTGGTTGAGGAGATATGGTAGCGCCAAGTCTTGTTTGTCTGCCCTGTGCAAACCGAGACAAAACCAGTGCCAACTCGTGTCAACCGGTTTTGGCTTTGGTTCAAACTTTTCCAGGGCATTCTAGGGTTCATTTGGCGCCACTTTGTCAATTGGGTCGACAGGTTTTGAAAAGGGAAACAAGGTGAACATGAGGGATCTTTGCTCAAGGGTTGGTTTTTGACTTAGACAAAATCTGCATTTTTCCCTTGTGTTCAACCTTTGGTGATCTTTTTAGGGCTCTTCTGAAAACTTTTTGGAGGTACCTTCTTACTATTAATTGTAGGTTATTAAGTGTATTACAACTTTTATATATGACCCAACCCATGATCATGAGGTTTACATGATCTTTTGATCATGGCTTCAATTAGGGTTATAATTGCCTATGGGGGTTTTGTTCTAAGGTTTTGGGAGATCCCTACTTAGATGTGCATTACAAGCTAGGGCATGATATCCAAGATAGTTTGCACTTGATTAGGACCTTGAATTCCAAGATTGAGATACTTTGCCCACAATTCTCTATGTAACTTATGGGTTAAAAGGGGGTAACCCTGGGGTAGACACCCTGAGTAACACCTAGGGTGTTACATTTATGGTGCTCAAGTTGTACATACACTCCCTGGACCTCACAAGTCCATTTGCAAGTGATGCACACATTGAGGGGGAGATGTGCTACAACTTGACCCTTCGAGACTAACCATGTGCTTGAGTTTTCTTAATTTAGTCTCAAAGGAGGTTTGAAAGGGAAAAGGTGGACTTGGACCATGAAAGACTTCCACTACACTCCGATGAGAGGGTAACTTATTCCAAGTTCATCTCATGTACTCTTATTGCCTTTGTATTCTTACTTGAAGATTTTGGTGAGGCAATGGGGTTGTAGGGCCAAGATTGATCCCGTTTTGGTGCTTGATGCCAAAGGGGGAGAAAATAAGGCCAAAGCAAGAAATGGATCGGCTACCACTTGAGAAATTTTGAAAATAGTAGAATAGAGCTTTTGGTTTGTCAAAACTCTCTTATTGTCTCTCTTGTCAAAAGTTGGCCTCTTGTGGGGAGAATAGTCGATTATGGAAAAAAGGGGGAGTTTTTGAAATCTTTGATCAATTTCTCTTGGAATACCTCTCTTTATGTCTCTACAAGTGAATTTGACTTAGAGATAGGAAATTGAGTTTGATTTGCAAAAACAAACCAAGTCGTGGCAAAGAGTGATCTATATATGCCAAATTTGAATCAAAACAATTTTGAGTTCTCATTTGTATTGATGTTGCACTTCTATTAGTTGCTTTTTGTTGTGTTGGCATAAATCACCAAAAAGGGGGAGATTGAAAGGGAAATGTGCCCTTGGGCCATTTCTAAGTATTTTGGTGATTGAGTGCCAACACAAGTGCTTAAGTGAAAATATATGCCAAATGTTGGACAAAGTGCAAATCAAGTCTAAAGGTATGTTTCTAGACTTAGTACATTGTTTTGAGAACTAATGTATTGTGTCTAAGTGCTAGAAACAAGAGAAATCGAATTGGAAAAGAGATGGCTCTGTTCAGCCAAAGTTAGCTCGGTCTGGGTGCACCAGGCTGGCTCTGGCGAACTTGCTGTTCTCGGGACTTCGACGGCGGTGTACGGCTAAATCACCGGACTGTCCGGTGGTGCACCGGACTGTCCGGTGAGCCGTTCACAGGCGAACTCGTCGCTCTCGGGAGATGATTAACAGCGTACGGCTATAATTCACCGGACTGTCCGGTGGTGCACCGGACTGTCCGGTGAGCCAACGGTCAGCCGGGCCAACGGTCGGCCGAGGATTCCGCGCGTGACGCGTGGCCAAGCCAACGGTCACAAGGGGGCACCGGACTGTCCGGTGTGCACCGGACAGTGTCCGGTGTGCCAACAGCTCTGAATCTCCAACGGTCGGCTTCGCCAAAGAAGGAAAGAAATCCGCACCGGACAGTGTCCGGTGGTGCACCGGACTGTCCGGTGCGCCAGGCGACTGAAGGCAAGAATTGCCTTCCTGGAATGCTCTCAACGGCTCCTAGCTGCCTTGGGGCTATAAAAGGGACCCCTAGGCGCATGGAGGAGCACACCAAGCATTCCCCAAGCATTCTAAAGCACCAAGACTTCGATTCCGCGCATTTGATTCTTTGTGATAGCATCTAGATTTCTATTTGAGTTGTGAACTCGTCGGGTTGTGTTGTGAGCTCTTGTTGCGACTTGTGTGCGTGTTGTCGCTCTGACTTTGTGTCTTGTGTGTGTTGCTCACCCCTCCCTTACTCCGTGCTTCTTTGTGAACATCAAAGTGTAAGGGCGAGAGACTCCAAGTTGTGGAGATTCCTCGCGAGCGGGATATAGTGAACAAAGCAAAACACCGTGGTATTCAAGTGGGTCTGTGGACTGCTTGAGAGGGGTTGATTGCAACCCTCGTCCGTTGGGACGCCACAACGTGGAAGTAGGCAAGTTTTGTACTTGGCCGAACCACGGGATAAACCACTGAGTCTATCTGTGTTGATCTTCGTGTGATTGTTGTGTTTTGCAAGAACTCCTCTCTAGCCACTTGGCTAAATTGTGCTAACCTCTAATCAAGTTTTTGTGGCTTTAAGTTTAAGTTTTTACAGGATCACCTATTCACCCCCCTCTAGGTGCTCTCACTCTTGTTTCATGGTCTTCTAAAAAACAAAATTCGGTTGCTCTCTTTACCGCCGAGGCGGAATATATATCGGCCAGAAATTGTTGTGCTCAACTATTATGAATGAAACAAACTCTATTGGATTATGGGATTATTTTCAAGAATGTGCCTCTCATGTGTGATAATGAAAGTGCGGTAAAATTGGCTACAAATCCGGTCCAACACTCAAGAACTAAGCATATTGATATACAGCATCACTTCTTAAGGGATCATGTTGGAAAGGGAGATATCTCTATTTATTCCATTGGTACGGATGATCAACTAGCTGACATTTTTACAAAGCCATTGGATGAAACGAGATTTTGTACTCTAAGAAGTGAAATGAATGTGATCGATCTCTCAAATGTGGCTTGAAGTTGATCGCACATGTGTAGTATTGCATTTCGGTTCTAAATATGCTCTCTACACTATTTATTTGGTATTTTTGATGCATTTTTCATCTTAAATTGATCTAAGTAGTTTGATATGAAAAAAATTGCATTACTCAATTACATAATGTGTATATGCATGCATACTAACCCTTGAATTGGTCGAAATGTCCATATAGGAGCACCAATTCGGATTTGAAATTCAAAATCAGAAAATGGACAGACATTGGAAAACTGAGTATCAGGCCGTGGACCGTTCGCCCATGGACCGCGGACCGTCCGCCGTATCGGGAATTGGATAGTCCGGTTAGGAATGCAGACAGTCTGAATTCATCAGGCCGCGGATCGTCCGCCGCCCCTGCGCGGACCGTCCGCGATAGGCAGTAAAAGTCGAGCAGAGACAACAAACTTGTTATTTCCACTCTTTGCACTCCTCTCTCGCTCTCCACTCGCCAAAAGGGGTCTCCTTTGTCGATTGTGCGTGGACGGAGAAGGGAAGTTACGCACGGACAGTCCGCCAGCTTGTGAAAAGTTCAACCAACATGTCGTCATCACAGTACTTCATAATCTTATGGATTTCATCAAATCTCGTCAAGTTTGGGATTATTTGAATTTCCTCTCTTATCTAGAATTGAGCAATAGTTTTACAAATCTGATTGGTGGGATTGTTAGTGCTACTCTCCATGAATGTTGTGCAAAAATTTGAACGCATTTGGATGGATATTCTCTGTGGATTCATCACTTCAACGATTGTGGCGACTAGGGTTCTAGGGAGTCGCCCCTGGCCGGTCGTGGACCATCCGCCTGGTGGGTGTGGACCGTCCGGACCTGTGGCGCGGACAGTCCGGCCCCCTAGCGCGGACAGTCCGGACCCTGACAAAGAAATGCACTTCTTTTCTCTTTGATTGTGGTTATTGGTATCAACTTTTCATCTCTGGATGTATGTCACATTTATTGCAGTGGTTTGGGTGGTCTCCGCAAGAAGCTTGCAGGTCGCTTCAAATCAAAGCGCCCTCGTGCAGATGATGCTGACTACATTCCAACTTCTGATTCAGAGGCCCAATCCTCAGCTGGGGGCACTGAATCTATGGACACAGAAGACATTCCTCATATACATCCTGACTACCCAATTGATATCACAGGTTGGACATTCCCAAAGAGGCGGTTTTCTATGGCTAAATACTGCTCAAGGCGAACTGTGAATCAATACTCTCTGCCATCTGACACCAATGTTCAATTCTTCCACACTCAGCTCCAATTTGATGTTTTTTGGGGCACATTGATGGATACCAACTTCCATAAACATCAGGTGATTGATTGGTCCTTCATGCTAGGACAATCAGTTATGGCGGGTCTGATTCCTAAGTTTGAGACATGTGGTCTGTATCAGTTTATGGGGCAGAGAACTGACTTCAGTGAGATGGCAGTCAAGCAATTCCTGGCCACAGCAGAGATTGATATAGAAGAGGAATCCATCATTTGGATGACAGGATTCAAGAGATATTCTGCAACTTTTGCTGATTTTGCTGCTGCAAATAGTCTGAATTATGGCATCATTTCAGCCGGGATAGATCTCTACACTGAAGATAATTTTTAGGACTTTGTGCAATTCTATGAGCCAGCAAGGCTGGGCATACCTAGGAGGTTTGGAGAGACAGCAGGACTAAGGCATCATCCTGCTGTGATCAACAAGATTGCCAGAGTCACTATTCTCCCTAAGAGTGGGGATAAGAGCAAAATTCGAGACAAATTTTGGAACATTATCCACCACATCATGAATGGTGAGGTAGTGAATATTGTGCTTTTCATGATGAGACAGCTCAATGATTTGAAAATGGACAAAAACCAGAATCTAGCATATGCTCCTTATATTATGGCTCTAATCAAAGCAAAGACAAGATTTGAGGGGTCCTGCGAGACAGTTCATACACTGTTTAGACCTTTCAAGAATGAAATAGGGTTCCTCACCAGGCCACTCACTCCCTTCCCAGATGATGAGGAAGACCCTGGTTATGATGCAGGCGCAGCTCCTGATGCTGAGGCAGAGCAGATGCCTCCTCTTCCACCTCCTCCTCAGCCTCAGCAGTATTGGCAGCCTGGTCCAGGCTACTTTGACCCATATTTTCAAAATATGCAGCACGGGCTTCAGACCCATATTGATACTCGCTTTGAGGGAATGATGACACATATGGATCACCGCCTGGATGACATGCAATCGAGGTTTGACAGTAACTGGGATGCGCTCAACTCTGAGTATTCTGAGTTTCGCGATCACATTCAAACCACTGTCACTGATCCTATCATGACCCGACTGAACAATATGCAACAAAGTTTTCAGGATAACATGGGAGCTCTGTCTAGTCAATTTGACAACCTCTCTACCAATGGCAGCATGCATGAGATCAGTCAGAGGCAGCAACAACTCCAACAAGACTTTGGCCAGTTCTCCTCTCTTTTTGATACCTTCAGCACTCACTATTACAACATGCATCGCCACCAAGTGATCAGTGAAGCCTCTCTTCTGTGGCAAATTGATGCCAAAGGGGGAGAGAAGTGAAGAAAGAGGAGAGAAGTTATGAGAAGTTATCTTATTTTATTCAAGGGGAGTTGTGCTTATGTGGACATTGAGACCGTGCATGTGCATGTTTACCATCTTATGTCGCATGCATTATTTTATGTCTTATGCACTTGGTACTATTTGAACTTTGAACTCTATGTCTTATGTCTGTGGACAATTATGTGTAATATTCTGTGGGTTGAACTATGTTTAGTTCAGGATTACTCTGTGTATGGTTAATTGTCACACCCGGATTTTAGGGGTCCAAAACCCGGGCGCGAACATAATCACCAGGTGTGCTGGGACCAAGTCTCACACATATGATGAATCATGGCACAGGATCGAATGTCACATCTTTACTATATAACAGGAGTTCTTTACAAAATAAATAATTACATTATAAGGAGACAACGGTCCAGCAACCCAAAGTTGACTGGGAGACGACGGCCTAGATCTCTCACGAACACATCGCAGCATCCTCCATGCGCCTCATCCTGCGGTACCTGTTCTTGACCTGTGGGGGGGTGTGAGACAGCAAGAGTGAGCTCACATACGTTCATCGCTCAACAAGTTGTGGGGAATAATGTGCATGAACTCGCCAAAGGTGGGAGCTCACGTGAAGTGTAAGGCTTACCAAAGAAGATGGTTAGAGCTGAGCATTGCTTTTAAAGTTGGTCAAAATTTTATTAGCAGTTACTAAGTATAAGTAAATACCAACCCAGTTAAATAGTAGAACAAAAGTAACAACTTCACCTGCGATGCAATGCATATGACAAATTGAGTTTAAGTTCCATAATTTAATCATGTGAGTGTCCGAGCTGCTCATGACCGTGAGCACGGCTAGTATACCAGTTTTACACTCTGCAGAGGTTGCGCATCTTTACCCACAAGTCATGTTACCCATCTGCCAAGGGATCGCGACTTCTCATACACCTCTACCGAGGAGGCGAGGCAGGGTAACACTACGAGGCCTTTACAAAGTTCCACTAGCTTCAGAAAACCCGCTACAGTTTATAGGAAGCTCCAATGCAGGAATCCCTTGCAGGACCGCCATCGCAGCAAAATCCTCCCGAGGGCCTCCCTACACTGACCACTCCCCTACTGCCCTTGCCCCTTTCGGGTAAGGTAGTCTTCCACTAGCTTTCCTAATTAATCAGCCAAGGGGTCCCATTCCTCCCTTGTGGTAGCACTGTTTTCCCGGGTAGTTCTCCATGTTCCAATTAACATAATGATCTTATCATGAACAGTAATAATAAACATATAATAAAAGTGTGATCATGAATAATGTACCTTCATACTCAAAACCACATAAAGCACTAGCAAGTACTACCCAAAAAGTTCAGTGGTAAACAAGGTATAAAGATAGACAAACTAGGGTAACCTATTGGGTCCCATCACGCTTTAACCTATGCAGATCATTATGATTAATTAGAACATGAGTGGGTAAAAAGAAGTGATCAAGGGCACAACTTGCCTGGGACTTGAGATTCCAGGTACCAACTTGCTTTTCAGATGACACGTGTCCTCACTGCTAAACGTAGCAATACAGACAAACATGGTATAGGCAAAAATTAACATTACACCAAACATAATAATAAACTGCATAATAATAATCTACGCGTTGCTACGAGATCGTAGGAACGAGAACTACTAAAATCGGAGTTACGGTTATAAAGTTATGATTTTTCAAAGATTTAGGAGTCCGGTACATAAGATATTAAGCACATAATTTTAATTTTTAGATTTCATAACAAAATAAAGCTACCAGGGAATAAACAATATTATTATGGATCTAATGCAATTGGAATGGATCAATTTGGATTTAAAATAAATTAGATATGAATTAAATAAGTTTCAAGATTTATTTCTATACTAAAATTCCATTTTTCCTTATTTAATCTTGAATTTCTTTTAGGTTCTGGACTGCGCACACATTAACAGAGAACCTGAGGTCTAAGTCATAAATTGTCTTAAGACTCAGTTTGTATCCGAATCGGACGGCGGGTTAATTTGTAAAAATTACGGGGTCTCTTTAGCAAATAGGCCAGGGCGAAGGGGTATCAGACTGATCTGCACCGCCCGATTAGATTTTCACGGTGGGATTAGATGAACCTAATAACGAACCAGTAGGTGTTGACTGCCCTCAGATCGAGGAACAGCGACCACGATTTAATGAGGTGTGATCCAACCGGAATCGTCCGATCAGATCCGGCGGTCCAGATTGAAATGCGCAAAAAGGTTTCCGGATTCCAATTAGGGTCGCACATCCCCGATTCAACGGCTAGTCCATTTCTTCTTCATCCATCGACTGCACATGGCGGCGGAACATGTCCCGCGGTGGCGCCATGGTAGTAACGGGTACCCGAGAGCACAGGTGACACAGCCACTGGGCGAGGAGCAGATGAACGCAGCGAGGAACATGGCGAGGACGCGAGGAGGGTATACTCACCAGTAATGAGACCCGAGCGATCCGACCACGGCATGCCATGGCACGATGGCGAAGCTCCTCAACAGCGTGAGGTTCCCAGCCGTCCACTCGTACGGTTTAGTCCACGAAAGCATTCCTCACGGTCCCAAGTCGACCCCGAGCGACAGCGCGTCATGCAGTTTATCTCTCCCTCACGATTCACTCTGCCAGCACGACGGCACAACGACGACATTATTTCTCTCTCTCTCCCTTCCAACTCTGCACGCCATGGCTACTAGATTGGCACAGGAGTTCGCGGCGACCTGCACTTTATAGCCCCGCATCGTCCTGGCCCCACAGAAACGTGCGCGCAGAAATCGGCGGAAACCACGGGATCTTCATGAGTTTGATACGGAGTCTGCTTAGCATGGAGAAGCCGATAGCCTGCATGGCTTGCATGCTTACGTCAGCGATGAGGTCACGATGACATAGGCTCCGGCCAGAATGCATAAAGAAATAACCAGGAAACCGTATACCAACATGAGCCTGCACGGGTGAGGCCCAATCGGCCGAGTTGCAGGTAAAACAAAGCTGGGCTGGTTGGAGAAATCTGCCTAGGTACGGTTCCTCTCCTTTTCTATATTTTTTTTTCTATTTTACTTGTTTTCCTTCTATTCTAAATTTTGTATTACTATATTCAACTCTGGTTCACAAATGTAAATGCACGATCAAGGAAAATCCAGCAAGAGAATCACTAATTCCCTTTGAAATATTTACACTTTTACTTATTTAGTTTTCTCTCTTTTTTTAATGGATTTTGCCTTTCGATATGGAATATGCATGCATTTCACTAAGAAAAATTATTTATTGATATAAAAAAATTAGGTATTACCAAAATCTTCATTGAATACCTATATGTAGTTCCACAAAGGGATGATCCCAGTTCATTTAGGTGTCTTATATAATCTTTTATTAGAAGAGACATTTATAGAAGGTAAGTAAATATATTTTAATTAAAAAAAAATCTTTAGAGAATTTTCCTAGATCTCAAAAAAAATAAATTTAGGGTATTACATTAATCGAGGAGTGATTTTAATTGCTGCGCTTACTTTATGTATTATCTCTTATACACCTCGATAACCATGACTGTAGGAAGGTCTCCATTAAAACTCCAATCAATTATGTGTGTTATATCTTCAGCTTGAAATAATCCTGCACACACATAGGGGGAGTCTTTCTTACATTCCGAGTTTTAATTGGGATTTATCTATCTCTAGGACAGAACTTCAAATCAAGATAAGTCCTATGAAACTCATCTCCAAAATCCTTCTTATACCTAAGGTATGAGAGAGATTTTGAAAAACAAAACTTCTCTTTAATATATTATGCAGTGTTGTCATCAATTACCAAAAAGGGGAAATTGTGAATCATCTAGGCCCCTTGGTGATGTTTTGGTAATTAATGACAACTGCCTGTGGGCTAACGATTCTTGGAGAAATAAGAATGCAGGGTTGGACCATATAGAACAGGAAATCTTGGAGATTCATAAGCATTGGTTGTGGATCAAGTGAAGGCAAAGGTATAACATAGGTTTTGTTTTTGCCGGTCTTGAGGAGTTTAGAGAAGATACTTGACCGGATTAGTAGGCTAGATAGCCGTACTATTAAGAGGGGTCAACGACTTTGATCTGTGTAAAGCTTAGTGCCTCATAGAGCATCTAGTGGTTGCATTTGCATGAGGACTAATAGCGCTTCGAATTTCATGAGTTAAAATTTCTTTCAAAGGCATGTTTGAAAAACTCGAATTCTTGGATGCGCAGACTGTCTGGGTGTTGAGGGCGGACCGTCCGCGATCCACCAGTGGGTCCGAAGTCTGCCCACTTCGGACTTTTACTGTTCCTTTGCACTGCGGACCGTCCGGGCCTTGGGGCCAGACAGTCCGCAGTCCTGACCAGAGAAGTCTGCTTTCGGGACAGTCCCTGAATTATAGTGCGGACCATCCGGCTTGGATGACAGACAGTCCGCAAGTGCCAAATATGGTTTGGGCAGGGACTGTGTGTTTTTTGTGTTTTGTTCTACGGACTGTCCGGAGGATATCTCCGGACGGTACCATTTTCAGGTCTCGGACCGTCCGGCCTTGTAGGCGGATGGTCCGCCTGTGCTAACCGCTCTTGGTCAGAAGTCCAGGTGCTTCAAGTTGCCAGGTCGCGGACGGTCCGACCATGGTGGGCGGATTGTCCGGACCTAACTTTTCTGACAGCTCTGACAGATTTTAAACGTGGAATATAGCCGTTGTGTGTACGACGGACCGTCCGGCCCTAGGGCGCGGACCGTTCGCGTGTGCGCAGAGCAGGTGCTTTTTGCTCATAACGGTTGGAATTTGATGGGGGACTATAAATAGAAGGGTAGCTCGTGTGTGAGACCTCTCTTGGCCATTCCTTGCACACATTGAGCTCATTTGTGATCCTCTAACTCACTCTCTCACACTCTTTGCTTGAGATCGCATTCTAGTGAGAGATTGAGGGTTCCTAGTGCATTTGCATCCTTCGGTGATTCTTGAGGCACTAGGTGGTACACCGAGCAAGCGTCATCGGCTTGTTACTCTTGGAGGTTGCCGCCTCCTAGACGGCTCGGGTGATTGTCTCCGTCGAGCTCTCCAAGAAGATTGTGGAGAAGCCGCGGTGTTGATTGTGAGGGGTTCGCGCCTACCTCGCCGGAGCGGCAAAGGTGACATTAGTGAAATCGAGGTATTGAGTGATTTCTTGTCCACTTGGCTCAAAGATCAAGCCGTGTCTTGATAGAGGAGCAAGTGAGAGCTTGAAGTCCACCTCACCGTGGATTAGGGGTGATCGGGAAATCATCGATACCACGGGATAAAATTCGGTGTCTTTACTTTCTTGCATTACTTATTGTCGTGCAAGTGATTAGTGTTTTGCATATTGTTCTTCAAGTATTCAATCACCTTAGTTGATTCTCATAGATTGTTTACTTGTTATCACTAGAGAATTTATTCCTCTTGTTATATTGATTAAATTTCCCTAGTGTTTATGATTTTAGTCAAAACCGTCTATTCACCCCCCCTCTAGTCGGTGCCCACAACACGGTCCGGTGGCAGGCCGAGCGGAGCTTCGAGTTCGAGCAGCAACAGCAGCAGTAGTGGGTCGTGTCGGAGCGGAGCGTGCTGCTGCTGCAGACGTTGTACTTCGCCGACCGGGAGAAGACGGAGGCAGCGGTCTGCGATCTGCTCGTCGGCCTGAACTACATCTACCGGTATGAGCGGCAGCAGAACGCTTTGCTCGACTGCTCTAGCAGTCTCGGCTTGGATGATTGTGTGGAGTGGCAAGTCCAGTAGAGCCGAAAGCCAAGGTCAGGCACTCAGGCCTCTGCTCTGGTCCGTAGTGTATACAACAAGTGATGTGATTCAGCGAAGGGTACCTGTGATTTGGTTTTGCTTGTTTTCTCTTCCCTTTTTCTTCTACGTTGTTCTTGGCGCATTTTGCACAGGAGCTCATCGTCTGTTGTTAGATGAAATGTAGAGGTTTGTTGACTCGAAAGACGCTCGCTTTAACTCCTGGCTGTGCATAATTAATCTTGTAGAATCCTTGTGTGAAGCAACCTGAAAACTGGTTTGGTACTTAAAGCCTCTTTGTTTCAGCTTATAGATTATATAATCTGGATTATAATTTAAATTATACAATCTAGATTATAATCTACACGTACATGTAGTTGTTTGGTAGTCTACACATGTAACTGGATGAAATTGTGAATAAATTACTTGTTCTTCTTCAGGTACGTAATTACTTGCGTTGAATTAGGTTTCAGGTTGCTTCAAATATATTTGTTATCATGGTTAGTAAACAATGCTAACTGCTCATGTTCATATTCTAGAATGGCAAGCAAATGGTGCACGAGGGAGCATTGACAGCTCTAGCGTAAGTAGCAGATTCATCACAGGTGTTATTCACTTGGGAGTTTTATGCATATTGAATCTATGTTATTGTGCATCATAGCCTCATGGGGTTGTCGTATTGTTGTAGAGCTTTCTAACTTACTCATAATAACAACTTTGTACATTGTTTTTTTGTTGTCTAGCTGATCATAAGTTTGTAGCAATAATTTTTTTGTTTGTCCATTTACGTGGGGCAGCAGGCTGCTGCGCTCTTGGGAGAGCAGCCCGTCTATCACGCCATACAGCGTACCATTGGCTGCGGGGCTGCCATGCCCCCAGTGGCGCTGCCCGGCAAGGAGGCTGGGTATTTGGGGAGTATTGGCGAAGCATCATGGCTCCCGACGAAGCAGGGGCTGTGACCAGCGCGTTGGACGTTGCTGGGGGCCGCCTGATGCTGGCGGCGGCTGCTGCCTGGGGGCAGCGACAGAGCTCATGATCGTCGAGACCTTTGATACCAGATTGGTAAGAGTCACGTTCCCTATACTGACGGTATGTTTCCGTTGCAACGCACGGGCACCCACCTAGTCAACCTTTAAGAGTGTTTATATTTTAAGTTTGTTTAGTTTAGGGTAAGAAGTTGAGACATGACTATTTCAATATTGTCAATTAAAATTGGAGGGACAAGAGTGGAGCCTAGAGGACGTGGCCCTCTGGCCTCTGCTATCCCACAACCAAACACACTCTAAGTTCTTAATTCACTCTAGTTAAGAGATAAAAAAATATCCTATCTAGAGGATATTTGATAAATTTCTCTTAAAATGAATTAAGACTTAAAATTTAATATATTAGTAGCGTACATCTATAATTTATGAGATTTTTTATGACTTTTGGTAGTTTGATTGAATCTCTTCTTATATGAGAAACTTGATTGTACAATAATTTTTGTCATTAATATATCCTACTGATATAGATAATCATCAATAATCATTAATTTCAAAAGAAACCGCACAAGAAAACCACAGACCACTAGTGCTACTATATCGTTTTAGCGTGTGAGAATCCAAATCGTTGAAGGAGAAACCTCACCGAAAAACCAGTGTACTAATATTCTCAGTACAGTGGTTTTGCAACGTGTCAACGTAAAGCCGTTTAAAAAGAAAGGAAAAGGAAACCTCCTGAGAAACTATGGGCCACTTTTTTTTAAGCGGTGTCATACATTTTACATTCGTTTCGTTCATCTAAAGTCTTATAAAACGTGCTCGCGTTTCGGCCTCCCTCCGCGTTCCCGCAGCACGCTCCTCTCGTCTACCGACACGTACACACAGGCGCTGGCATCCGGTGGCTGGGACCACGAGACGCGGACTGTTCCTGCGAGTACGTGGACTGTTCCTGCGAGTACGTGGACTGTTACGCGGGGGTCCCCGAATTCGGCACGCGCTGCCCCCGTACCCACGCGTCCACGCACGACCCCACTGCACGCCGTGGACTCGGCCTTGGTGCGCCGCGGTGGGCCGGACGCGGGAGGTGTTGGTTTGGGACTGCTGGAACCTGGAATGATCCCATCCGCCTTGGATCCCTGGGCAGCTGGGCCCGCATCGAGTGGTCTGCGTTGCTATGCTAGACTACTCTGCTCTGGTCTCGTGTGGAAGAATACTGCGGCGCGGCGCCTGCTCCGACGCGGTTGCAACTCCTCCGCCTACGTCTTCGGCGTTGTGGGTGCCTCGCAGCCGCGGCCAGGTCCGTCCTCGCCGTTCCTCCCTCACAGCCATCGTCCTTTCGGTGTTTAGCGCTCGCCATCCACAGATCTATTTACCGTTGTCCTGTTTCTTGTTTGCAGTTCGATTTCCCCAAATCTGTTTGCCACCGTACGTGCCGTCTGTGTGCTTTGCCCTCATCTCGTGAGATGCGAGACGGGTGCGGACGGCGCCCCTCGCCATACCCCGTCGTACCGCCAGTTCGCCCATGCTGGCCGCGTAGACCGACACGCAACAGCTGCAGGAGAAGACGCTGTGTGGTGCATTCCCCTCCTCGTCGAAATCGTCGCTACACAGATCCGCATCGTTTCCACGCCTCTGCACTGTCGAGGCATGGGCGCCGGAGCTGTTCTCTGCTCTGCGGCAACAGGGATAGTACCTCTTTCAGTTTATTTATTATTACATGGCTCACTCTATGCTCTCCCTCCCCTCTTCGCATTTTATAGGTCCCTACATCTACTGCTGTCCTTGAGGACTCTTTGGGTTTGTTATTTTTCTGAGTTGCCAGCTACCGTGAGAGTCGCTCGCTTTGCTACTGAATCCTAGAACTTGCCAAGGCATCTGTTGGTGCGCATGTTAGCTATTGTTTTAGCCAATCATTTGCTTTACAAGAAAGGACTTGATGAATCTGTGTTACGTTCCTTCTTTGTTTAAACCTAGGTAATGTTTTCTATTATACACTAACCTCTGTTTTCTTTGTTTCTTGTTCTTTTTCTCAGGGATAGGACCTCCCAGCGAGAGGACCCAGAATGGGTTAGATCCCATAGTGCAGCTGATGCTCTGGATGTGAGTTCGTATACTTTGAAGGGGACATTGACCTGAGACCTTCAGTAGAGATAGCATCACAACATTTAGTATGGAACACTTTTGATCTATTTCTTTGGATGCACTTTTCATGGGTTAACAATGTTGTTGTTCCCTGATTTGGTGTTTTCCTACTAAAGGACTTACCACAGTCAGCTCGTATAGTTTGTTTTCCCTCTGCGTATATGTACTTGTGCCTATGTTCTTTTTGACTGGTACCTAATATAGTGCTGGTCCCAATGGGGCTTAGTGCATTTCAGATTTTAGAATGGCAGAATCCAAATATTTGCAACCTAAAACATCGATCCAGCCAAGATGTTAGTGGAAATAGGTGGCTGTTTAGAACGAATAATTTTGATAGCAGTTATAAATGATGGGGTGTTAAAGTAGTAGCACATCTTTGTTACAGGATTATAGCTGATCATTCATACTTCGTTTACTACTTGAATAACACACCAAGCAGAAATAGCTGAACAGATATCCCTAGAAACAGCTCCGACATCATTGTTTCAGTTCATGTCTGTATTCTGCTTTGATCAAATATAGTACTTTTTCATATTTTCAGTTAGCGCATACATTTCATTTCATCCAAGACATGTTGAAAACTGAATGTGATTCATACAAGCTAGGAATCCTGTTCAAATCTAAAAATTGAAATCGTCAGTTTGGAACACATCATGTTTTTAGATTTTCAGCTTACAAGCTAAATCTGATGCCCAGTTTCCAGATTTCATATTTTCAGTTTTTCTAGTTTTTTAATCTAAACAGCTACCTATCAAAGGGGAAATGTGATTTTTCAGCTTAGAAGCATAAATGTGATTTTTCAGTTTTTTAATATAAACAGCTACCTGGACCCTGACACCATGCTACACTGATCTGAATTCTGTTTTTTTGGTGTTCCTTCCAAACGAGACATAATATTTTGATCTGATCTAATTCGGTTTCTGCTTGTCAGCCAAGATATTAGTGGAAATAGGTAGCGGTTATAGATTATGGGCTGTTAAAGTAGTAGCATGTCTTTGTTACAAGATTATAGTTGATCAATCATACTTCGTTTACTACTTGAATAACACACCAGGCAGAAATAGCTGAACAAATATCCCTAGAAACAGCTCGGACATCATTGTTTTGGTTCATGTCATGCTGAAAACTGAATCTGATTCATACAAGCTACGAATCTTGTTCAAATCTGAAAATTGAAATCGTCGGTTTGGATCACATCATGTTTTGGGATTTTCAGCTTATAAGCTGAAATCTGATGCCCAGTTTTCAGATTTCATATTTTTACATAAAGATCGCTTGCTCGTGTTGATATCTGTACATTATAGTGTGAACGTCTGTACATTACCTTTATTGTCATTATATTTAGTTGTATAATTTTTTTCTAGCTACTCTACAGCTAAGTAAACAATAGATTTGCACATATGTTTTATTTCCCTTCTGTACACCGTAAAATAAATAAAATCACACATAAGATATCCTTACACAGCTACCTATCAAAGGGGAAATGTGATTTTTCATCTTATAAGCAGAAATGTGATTTTTTCAGTTTTTAATATAAACAGCTACCTGGACCCCCACACCATGCTACACTGATCTAAATTCTGTTTCTTGGTGTTCCTTCCAAACGAGATATAATATTTTGATCTGATCTAATCCGATTTCTGCTTGTTTTTGGTGTTCCTTGCAGGGGAGACACTCCGCGACGAGGCTGAAGGAGAACAAGTGCTAGACGCACCGTGCACAGTTCCTATCAAAGGGGCAAGGTTTGATCTCATGCTTGTTCTATGTGATGCATTAATCTTAACATGTGTTTGCGATTTTGGGGATTTCGAGTTTTGGATTGGCGATTGATTGGTGGTGTGTTGTGTTCATGCGGGATTTGACCTCTCTATGCGTTGGATCGAACTTTTGTATACAGGTCATGATTTGTGTTTTAGGCTTAGACCTATGGGATAAAGCTAACGAAGAATCACAAATAAAATATGTTTACATTTGTTGATTGTAGCATGATTTGTGTTTACCAAATGTGTTCACACTTGATACCAGAAAACTCCTGCATCTTCGTTACCCTATATTTGCTCATATAAGCTATGAGGTTCCTTTAGTCAAAAAACAGCTAAAAATCATGAGAAAAAGTCCATGGCAAACCACATGAAACAACATCTCTTAGCCTTTCTGTTCTATGGTTAGTTGTTATGGTTTACTTGTTACGTTTGCACGTGCTTCATACATCCATACTCTGATTTATCATGTATGCTTCTCCTTTTTGTCCATCTTGGCTTTACCTCCCTACTTGCTGTTACCTCTGGTGGTATTCAGAACTGATTCCAATGTGATAACTGTGCTCTTGTCCCATACCTAGACACTCCATTTGCGATTCTATAAACTGCTGACCAATGGACCATGGGCCATGTCAGAGTACTGGTCGCTCTCCTGGAAATGAGAGGAAGAGGAGACCTACCACCTCTGGTTTGTTCCTTTGGCCACGTTTTCCTTTCTATTTAATGACTTACACTGTTTCTGAGTCCCCTGCTCGTTGCTCAATCCGTTTGCAAGATGATGACCTTGTTTCTTAACAAATGGTTGCCACAGACATACTTGTATTGTCTCCATCGGACATGACCACTCAGACATCCTTGCTTAACCAACAATGCATCCCTGTTTGGTCGACGTTTCCACTAAGACCTCGTACGTATCATGTACATATATTGGGATTATGATGCATCACGTGCTCATTCTTATGCTCTCCTCCTTGTTGTGATCTGGTAAAACATAGATCCTAGATCGTTGTTGCATTTCCCTAGAGAGGCTTCCACCTCCAATAGACACCGTCGAATTGAAGTAAGGAGGCGGGCACGAGCTTGTACAACACAGGCTCCATGCTCAACTCTACCTGGTCCTGTTGTTCCTCTAAAGGACTCCTACATTGCTCGCTTGAAAGGTGCCCACTAGGTGCTACAGCCTCCACGTGCGCGTGTCTTACCTCTGTTGTGTTCCGCTGATCCATTGTTGTTTTGTGTTCCTTCAGACAACAATCCGTTCCTTTCTTATTATGGTGGCCCGACACACGAATGCCCTTTTTGCGGCGCATTCTTTTGGTTCCAGGAACGTGTCAAGAGTGCTTCTGCTGTAACTCAGCGGAGGATTGTCTACGACCTTTGTTGTAAGGGTGGGCGGATCAGGTTGGAACCTTACAAAAAACCACCTGAACCTCTGCGAACTCTTTTGAGGTTTGATGGCGACGCTCGCTCAAAACGGTTTTTGCGCCAGATACGATATTACAACTCACATTTCGCTTTCACCTCCTTGGGTGCTGTCGTCGACAAGGCTATAAACAACGGTACTGCACCGTATGTTTTCCGAATTAACGGTGTGGTTCACCATCGAATTGGAATGTTGCTGCCTCGTCCAGGTTCACAGCCCAAGTTTGCTCAGCTTTACATACATGATCCTGATGCCGAGCTACAAAGTAGGCTCCACGTTTTTGAGAGCGATGATGCCGGTGCTGCTTGCCCAGACTCCGCTGTTACACAGTCCTTGATGGAGATGCTTGACGTGCATAACGAGCTTGTGAAGGCCTTTCGTTGTGCTCGTGAACGCATAGAACAAACACACAATAGCGAGATAACGTTACGTTTATTGGGCTGCAATACTAGACACGATGTCCAGTATAATTTGCCTTCGAGCGGTGAGATAGCTGCCATAATTGTTGGTGATTACTCATCTGCTCAGTACACGTACGATGTCCTTGTTCATGCTAAGAACCATGGTCTCAAACGTGTTTCACATTTGCATCCGTGTTATATGGCTCTGTAGTACCCACTCCTTTTTCCCTATGGTGAACATGGATTCCATCTTGGCATTAGGTATGCGGATGATGACGTCAACGAACGAACAAAACGTAGATACACGACGATGCTTGAGTTTGTTAGATACCACACACACTATAGGTTGCGTGATGCAGACCCATACACTTGCTATGGTAGGCTCAGCGATCAGATTGGTGTTGATGCGTATTCCACAGTCGAAGCCTCTAGATTGCAATTTATAGCTGACCACCAGAGAGATTTGCGATACGAAACAGTACAGGGGTGTGTCTGATGCCATTGATAAGGGTTTGGTTAGTGCTGATTCTGTTGGAAGTAGGATGATTGTTCCTTCGTCGTTTACTGGTGGTAGAAGGTATCATGTGATGAACTACCAAGATGCTATGGCAATATGTAGAGTCTTTGGCCCTCCTGACTTGTTTGTGACCTTCACGTGCAACACTAAGTGGAAAGAAATAGCGGATGCCATTCGTTTTGAAACTGGACAACAGCCATGCGATCGCTCCGACGTGATTGTTCGTGTCTTCCACATGAAAGTCGATGAGTTCATAACTGATATCAGGGAGGGAAAGACGTTTGGCCCTGTACTTGCAGGTATGCTGGCGTTTGTGGCCCTTTAAGTGTTCTTCCCTCAACCTATCACTTTCCATTTGAAAACCTCGTGTTTACCAAACATTTCTGCAGCGCTATATACTGTGGAGTTCCAAAAACGTGGCCTACCCCACATCCATTGCCTTGTTTGGCTGGCAAACCGCTCCTCCGACTTTGATGCCTCCACTATTGATGGATTTATCTGTGCTGAGGTACCTGATTTCAGGACTGACCCATTGGGATATGCATTGGTTGACGAATTCATGATGCACGACCCATGCGGTCAACATAACAAAAGATGCCCCTGTATGAAGAATGACAAATGCTCAAAAAACTACCCTAAGTCCTTCCAGGCTGAGACTATCGTTGACGATTTTGGATTCATGATATATAAGAGACGCGATGATGATAGATACATTGTTAAGAATGGGGTTAAGCTAGATAACAGGAGCGTTGTTCCTTATAACTTGGCGTTGCTCAAAAAATACTGTGCACATATCAACGTTGAGTGGTGTAACAAATCAAACATGATTAAATACTTGTTTAAGTACGTTACTAAAGGAAGTGATCGAGCGAAGGTATATTTTGAGGTGACGACAAAGACAGCCAACGCGTCACCTGAACCTCAGGTAGCTCCTCGCAATGAAATTCAAGAGTATATCGATGCAAGATACCTATCCATATGTGAAGCCATCTGGCGTATTTTTGAGTTCGACATTCATTTTAGAATACCTGCGGTTGAACGTCTTGTTGTCCATTTGCCCAACAATAACTATGTTCGGTATGAACCGGGTACTACCTTAGCGTCTCTCCTAGAGTCCCCCGCAGCAAAAAGTTCCATGCTGACTGAGTGGTTTAACACCAATGCAAGAAATCCTGGATACCGACACCTAACATACTGTGATTTCCCCACTGAGTGGTCTTGGCACTCTTCGGATCGACTGTGGCGGAAAAGAACCCCTTGTCACAAAATTGGACGGATGTACTACGTTCATCCAACGGCCGGTGAACTGTACTACTTGCGCATGCTATTGATGATAGTTAAAGGTGCAACGAGTTATGTTGATCTAAGGACATTTAGTGGCACGGTCTATGGTACCTTTCGTGAGGCATGTGAGGCGAGGGGCCTTCTTGAGAGCGATAATGAATGGAGCCTTCTCTTTGACGAGGCCATCGTCTCTGCCTCATCACACCAGCTACGCCAACTTTTTGTAACAGTTGCCCTCCATTGCTCGGTTGGTAATGTTCGTGCTTTATTTGATAAGTACTGGCTATATTGCACGGATGACATTCACCGCTCACTCACCCGTGCACTGGCCAATCCGCGCTACGTTGTGCCACCGGAACAACTTATGCCGCTGCTGATAAAGAAGTTAACACAACTGTTTTCTGACAGCGGAGGGAATATTGAAGACTTCAACTTGCCCAAACTGTCTTCACGAAATGATCCCATGTACGAAAATAGGTTGCTTAACGATGAACTTGATGTTGAACCATTGGTATTGTCCATGCAAGCCCAATCTCTTCTGTCCTAGCTAAATACCGATCAGAGACATGTCTATGATACCATTATCGGTAGAGTTCTATCTTCCTTACCCGGATTTTTCTTTGCCTCTGGCCATGGCGGCACAGGGAAAACCTTCCTATGGAATACTCTGATTGCGAACATCAGATCGAAAGGAAAGATAGTACTTGCCGTTGCTTCCTCAGGTGTTGCTTCTTTGCTAATGCCTAAAGGACGAACCACACATTCGCGTTTCAAGATACCTTTCGACATGAACGAAACAACCATGTGTACTATTAGGCGAGGGACCATGCTTGCTGAACTCATACAGGTGTCCTCATTGATTGTATGGGACGAAGCGCCAATGACGCATCGACATTGCTTTGAGGCCTTAGACAGAACCATGCGCGATATCCTCTCAGAGGACGAACCTGCAAACGCGATTATCCCGTTTGGTGGCAAAGTCGTTGTCTTGGGCGGCGATTTTTGTCAGATTCTACCAGTTGTTCGTAAGGGATCACGATCTGCAATTGTTAATGCTTGCATTACCAACTCTAGGCTTTGGCGCCATGTCAGCTTCTTGAGCCTACACACGAACATGCGTCTTGCCAACCCATGCCTACCATCAGAAAAGCGTGCTGCTCTTGCTGAATTTAGCAAATGGGTTCTGTCCATCGGAGATGGTACTGTTCCTGCTGAGAAGATGGGCGACGAGGCCGAGCCTTCGTGGATCACGATCCCTCCCGATCTATTGATTCATGTCGACGGTGACAAGATCCTCGCACTTATAACTGAAGTGTACCCGAATTTTATTGCAAATCACAGAAACTATGATTACCTAGCTGTGCGGGCTATCATTTGTCCTAATAATTCAACTGTTGATGACATCAATGAGCGTATTGTTTCGATGGTACCTGGCAGTGGCGTCGAGTGCATTAGTTGTGACACAATTTCAAAATCAGCAGAACACATTCCAGATTTTGATGTGCTTTACCCAACCGAATTCCTCAATTCCATAAATGCACCCAATTTTCCTTGCCACAAACTTGTGCTTAAAGAGGGTGCGATGGTGATGCTGCTTCGCAATCTGAACCAAACTATGGGCCTCTGTAATGGGACAAGGCTGCTTATTTCCCAGCTAGGTCAGCGTGTTCTGTGATGCATAATACTCACAGGATCCAAGATTGGCAATGAGGTATTCATTCCACGTATTGCGCTGAACACAACAAATGTAAAATGGCCTTTCACTTTGCAGAGGACCCAATTCCCACTACGCCTCTGCTATGCCATGACAATAAATAAAAGCCAAGGACAGACGCTTTCCACTGTTGGCCTTTACCTAAAGAAACCAGTATTTACACATGGTCAGCTCTATGTTGCTGTTTCGCGTGCGACATCCAGGGAGGGGCTTAGAATTGTGATCGAAAATGATGATGGTTCATGTGGCTCCTGTACTCAAAATGTTGTTTACCACGAGGTCTTAGATGCTGCGCTAGCAGCATCGTCGTAGCGCATCTCACCTATTACGGATCTCATTTGTGTACAAATGTGCATATTGTAGATACATTTATGTATCATACTGTTGCCCCCTTCCATTTTTTTGGTTTTGAAATTTTCTATGCGTGCACCGCTCATCGATGGTACCTCTTTTGTACTAAGGTGTTTGTTCTGACATTCAGCATGCTTACTTCATCTCTTACTCTCAACACATACTCATTGGACAAATGTTCTTGTCCCTCTTTTGCCTTTACTTTGCAGATGGCAGAGGTTCTGATTGGTAGCGTTATGATTGGGAATTGCAGTGACCGGTTGTGTGTCCGTGTCTCCCGTATGTGGGAATTTTATGATCCTCAGGATGAGTCCAAGCTCCTCCATGCAGATATGGTCCTCATTGATGAGGAGGTACACAATCTTCTTACTACATGGACATTAATCTAGACTTGAATTAAGGCAACATTCCCATAGACTTATTGGTTCTGGTGCATTAACTACATCCCACAAAATTATTCCAGACTTGTCCTTGTATGCTACTCGGAATATGACAGCAACATCTTGAAAATGTTAACATGGTCCAATAAATATGTAACCACATTCTAATGGCTTCAGTCCCTCTTAGACATAATGGTTACCTCACATTTAATATTGAAACACAATTGTATAGTGACAAAGGCATTTCTTTTATTTGGTGTAGGGTGGCAGTGCTCATGCTCAAATATACCCTCCACTCGCTGCCGTTTTCAAGCCCATGATAAAGGAGGGCAATGTCTACAACGTCTCCTACGTTCAGATCAAGAAAGCAAATAGGATGTACAAGCCTGTTGACAGCGATATCATGATCGGTTTCACAAAATGGATGACAATCGAGGAGCTTATTGAAGTGCCACCGGCTTTTCCAGAGATTGTTTACTCCCTCACTCCCTTTGACCAGCTTACAACCCTTGTGGACATTAGGGAGTATTTCATAGGTACATAGCATGAATCCATCCTGCATTTTACACAGTTCTACCAAATGCTCTCTTGTCACTCTATATTGTTATGTAAAATAGATGTCATTGGCGCGGTCACCATGATCTCGGATGTCGCAACCATTCGTACAAAGATGCGCCAGACTCAAACAGCAAAGAGATCTGTCACTATACAAAATGAGAGGTTAGTTACTTACCTCTGCAGCAAGTTGTTTTACCCATGAGGTTATACTTGTGACTCGTTTTAATCGTGTTTGTAGCTGTACTCCCCTTGAGGTTGTGTTGTGGGGTGAGCAGGCAACCTCCTTCCCGGCTGATCGGATTAGTGTTGCCAGCCAGGACTCACTCCAGATTATTATCTTTGTTGGTACTCTTGCTAGATCCTATGCTGGTATGTTTGTCTAACCTTGATATTTACACTTCTATTAAGACTCTATGTTTACCCAAGGTTCCAAACCTTTCAGGTACCACTTCGCTGACAGGTGGATCGTCTTGCAAATGGTACGTGAATCCACAGGTTCCAGAGGCAACAAGCCTTGTAGCCAGGTACCATAAACACGTCACCCTCTTCCCTTGAGCGCCAAAAAATATAGGTCTACCCTTTATATGTCCAGTTCGCTTGTCTCCTTTTTTAGCTTGCAGCATAAAAGGAGCCCAATTATGTCTGCTGCTGGTTCGACGCAGCATATGCCAAGGATTTCTACTGCTGAGCATAAGAAAGTATCTGAAATCAAACACCTGCATCCATTCAAGCATGAGGTGGTTCCTTTCATGCTAATGGACTACATCTTTTTATACACTCTTCTTATGTGCCTAAGAGAACAATGCTAACCCCTGTACTGCCTCATTTACCTGTTTTTTAGAAAGTTGAGTGGTTGGTAACAGTTACCGTTCTTAAGATTGATCAACTATGGTGGTACGAGTCCTGTAGAAAGTGCCTCAAGAAAACAAAGCCTCATGGTGATGCCTATAAATGCTCGGACTCTGGTTGTGGCCATGTTGGTCCGCCTAATCCAAGGTATGTGATGTTTCTTGGTCTGGTACATCTATGCCTGCTGACTCCTTAATCATACATCTGTGACTGCTACTTTATGCGCAGGTACAGGTTGCTCATCACAGCAGGCGATGAGACAGGCGAGACTGATTTCATACTATTTGGACGTATGGCACAGCGCATTGTTAAGAAACCACTTGACATCTTGATCGCGGATAATCCAGCCGGATTTATTCCTGATGACATAACTAAGCTGATGGAAAAGGTGTACACATTCAACGTAAGCTTCACAGACAGCACCATTGCTTTAGGCAATGTGTGTTTCCAGGTTAACACGGTTGTCGCCGAGATTGGTGATGGAGGTCAGGTTCCAATTTCACCCAGTGGATCCCAACCTTCATCAATTTCGTCTGCGCGGGCTGCATCCAAATCTACATCAGCAGACTCTATCCCAACTGGAGGTACCTCTTCTCAGACACCACAGAGCACCAAAAACTACAACAAGGATAAGGTAACCCATGCTTTCGAACACTCAATAAATTTGTTGTTGCCACCAACTCAAGTTGCCTTACAGACTATGCACTTCGATGTAGCGTGCAAGGTCGCCAACGCCACTATCAAAAGGTGGGTCCTCAGCTACCAGGCAGGTTGCGAGGAAAATATTGGGATGCTCAGCTGATAAAACTGGTGATGGCCATGACTTGGCTTCCGGCATTGCTGATTCTAGGTACATCCTAAACCTCTCTGTGCCTTCTTGTTGTTTACAACACAGTTTGAATGCCACTGTTATCAAATAGGTCTTAGATTTAGTTGTGGCCTTTCTTGCTCGCTTTTATTTTGCTTCTAAAAAAACGTTGTCCAGTTGTGATGAGCAACAACTAAATTAGCAATGGGCTACAGTGACTCGTATGCTTCCATTCCTGTTGTTGCTTCCTTTCCTGTCATATGCTGGGCCAACAGTAACTCGTATGCTTCCATTCCTGTCGTTCCAGACTCAAGTACAAACAATCCAGAGACCCTGCAACATAGTGGACATGTATCATCTAATGTTTTCTAGGCCAAACACCATATTTGTAGGAAAGATGGGTTGGTAATGGAACTGCCCATTGCTTTTAGTGTAAACAAGACCAACATGTTTGGCATACTAGCATACCGGGATATTCCTTCAGAATAGCAATCCTAATTTTGCTTTTACAACACAATGAAAAACGCTAAACAGACTATTAATATGTATATCCACGGAGAAAGTTCAGCAAAACGAGTCAAAAAAATTCTTGTACCTGTACACCAGCAAATCGCTTTTAAGCCTTATCAAGCTTATAATCAGTAGCGAGTAGTCTGTAGTTTGACAAGGCAAGCTCGTAGTCCCGTAACATGAAGGCGAAATCACCAAGTACTCTGATCTGTGATTCTATGGAGGTGAATGTATACCTGATGGAGAAAATAAAGTTACAGAATATTATAAATTACAGAAAAATACAGTGAAAAGTAGCAAAATCTAGAATAATCACTTGCGTTGGCCCATTTGGAGCTTCTAGGACATCATCTCTTTTTCTCCACCGCAGGTTCTTGATCTGATTTCTAAAACCCTTTCTTGTTGTGGCTACCTAAAACGGTACTGAATATTGTTGGGAAATGATAAGATGAAAATAATGATATACCAAACTCTCAACTGTGTACCTGCTGATTGAGGACATGGATCTTTTGTTCCATGTATGGGATGATATGGTTTGAAACAAAATGTTGCATGAAGTCCTTTATCTAAAATAAACAAGCTCAGCAATTCAGTATTGAGTAAAGCTTGTTGACAGCTGAGGAAGTTTGCATGCGGCAACGAGATCTACGACAACAAAAATAACATGACAATTTGATGTGCCATCCTTGGCATGACTGCACAAAAACATGGACTGAATGCATGCCATTCAGGTTATTGGTTCATGGCCCTGTTTGTGTATTAGCTGTTGGTTTGCGATCAAGACCCTGTTTGTCTAGCCTCGAGCTTGTATACATGTGCTTAATATCTTTCTTTGGTATAACATTAACTTCAAAGACCCAGCGCATAATATTTATGGAACTTTATACTCACATTCTTATATTTGTTTGCAGCCTTGACAAATCTGCAGTCTGAACACGTCACAGATGATGTCTTGCCTTTTGTGGATGTACGTCGATGTACATCTTGGTCACCTCTGTTTATCGCTTTTGTGGATGGATTGTTCAGCTGGCTTTAGTAGATGGAATGACTCTGCACTTGTAGTTGCGTAATGTTTGTGCCTAGCTGTCTGGATTGTGCCGGCCAAGAGTTGGCTCTAGGTACCTTGTAAATAGCTCTGGTTTGGTTGCCTGTCCCCCACTGTATCGACTAGCCGTAAACTTGGACCATGTAATCTTATTCCGGACCAGTTTCCAGCTGAAACAAGCATCAACGTCATGCTATGGTGCACGTTTAAGTGCGGTGCTACAACTTTAATGTGAATTATTTTCGAGCTACCCATGTTTTATGTTCTGTTGAGTATCTGTTTTCTTTCTCTCTGAACTAAACAATTTTGTTTGAGATTTAGTCATCCTCCATTTAATTTGATTATAGTGTGTATAACTGTGCATTCATATTTTCCCAGTGCCGGATAGGGCGCCCGAAGGGGCGCCGCCTGATCTAGTATTATAGAAACTAGATGAACACCCACACATACTACGAAGTGAACAAGTTATGATAAGATATATTAAAATTTAAAAATATTAGTTAGCTGATGTTTCTTATTTAAAGCTTGCTTGACATGTACAAAGCTTGATAGTATGGCATGTTTGGTGTAGGATGGATGAGACAAGTCTTCAAGCGATATACCACGTTGCTTTACTATCTTTATTGCAAATTTGGGACATACATGCATAGAGGATAAACTCAAAGAAGTTTTATCTAAGTATGATGTGTGGATTTTTCTAATTTGCTTGTAAAGTAGATCCATAGTAATGAAATTGTGTATTGTTGTTCTATATTGTGAGGGCACCTAAGTTTCATGTCCTTAAAATGCATAGCCGTGTTGGAATGCCTGTAGCTTTTTCTAATTTTATGGTATACGTACCTATACCTTTAGGGCCTGTTCGGTTCCTAAGGAATGATCACCCGTAACCATTCCTAGCTAGATTATTTGTCTAATTTATATAAGGGTTTAATCAACTGGAACAATTCTGGGGTTAATTCTAGCTCAAACGAACACGCCCTTATTGATTTAGCTAGAGAGATACGAGGAAAACTCTTATTAGTATTGTGGCTTTGGTAGCGCGTAGACAGAATATAGCAAATAGGAAGGCACGTCAGTGGTAGCATTGGAGCCGATGTTGACAATGGCGTCGCACTCGAGAGTCTCGAGCAACCCACGTGACCCCTCAACATTGACCTAGATCAGGCTACACATCATCTCCTTGTCCACCTCATGGAAGTAGCGCACGTACGGAAATCCCATCGTGGCCCTGGATGGAGGCTTGAGCTCCTCGACGTCGGCCACAAGCCCCTCAAGATCCTTGTCGGAGGCGCGGACGTCGAGGAGGAGGCAAATGGCGAAGGTGAGGGAGGGGACCAGGGGAGTCTGTCATGGTGGGGCAGGGGGCGGGGAGGCAGGGGCAACACGTGGGGGAAGGCACGGGCAGGGGCGGAGTGGATGGAGGCGAGGATGGTGGGCGTTTGGCGCTGGCGCGAATGAGGCGACGAGCACGAGATGCACGGGGCTTGGCGGCCGATGATGGCGCAGAGGGGGGGGCGTCCGTATAGATGGCCAAATGAGTTGTGCCTAGTGTGTCGGTCCGAGACACGAGCCATTTAATAGTGTCGTCGCTCGACCCGACACTATTAAAATGGGACCCATGCTAGTCCGACCCGAGAGGCGTGCCATGCTTAGGCCTCTGTCTCGGCCCATAGTCTTACTAGAAATAAGATTGAGAGCAGGTTTTTGAAACTTGATAGCATCTATATAGCAAGAGGAGGGAAATGGTCGAATCTATTTTTCTCTAAAAAATGTAATACTAAAGCAAGTTTGACTAGTATAACATGAGACCTTAATAGCAACTACTTTGTATTAGCTCTAATTGTACCTAATACAAGTCCCTACACAATACTAGTAGCTAGGTGTCATTGTGGATAGACATTAGGATACATAAATAATTGAAAAGAAGGGATTTAGAGAGAGCAAGGCATAGGCGACTGGTGTGTTAAACCTTAGCATGATAGAAAACCAACATGTAAATAGTTTAGAGAGGCCGCTGGTTGCAGTGTGGGTAATACCCTATATCCTCTTACTATTCATCAATTAATGAACACAAAGGTGAATAAGATTATAAACTCATAGCACAACTAGGGAACATGACCTCCTAGCTTCCCCTTACCACTTGGTTCTGGTGGAACTACTAATATATTGGTCTTAATTCACCTTTATGCATGTCCTTTGCATAGGGTGACTCTTATGTGTGTGTGTGTCTGAATTAACCTGGAATCCCCTATGAGAAGGAGATCTTGGATCATTCCCCTATGTGTTACACTGCTCCCTTTTATAGAGAAGGGAGGAGATAGGCTACAACAATTGGACCTTAGGTCCGACCAGCTAACACCCAACTACTTGTTCTTATCATGTTCGTGAAGTTGTACACAAATCCATGCCTCTATCCATGGCACAATGTCTTGGATGTGCTTCTTCTATGGCTACCATACTTGTTGCAAGGCAGGTTATTATGTCGCTTCCGCGAGCATCAGAGCTCGTGTGTTGGGTATAATGTAGTTGCTAGTCGGTGTAACCTTCTGTACATTATAATACTTTATGGTAGTATTGACATCTGTGTGTCTACAGGGTCGATGTACATACTCAATAGTGGTCTTGAGTACCCTACAATCTAAGTCATGGTGATAGTGTGCCTTTTTGGCTTGTAATATCGCAAATAATTCATTAATTGTGTTGTACAAGAGACTTATCCAATATATCGGTGTTCTGGACCTATAAGTATGTCCTAGCCAAGGGGTCTTCACCTCGGGGGATGCGGTGCCCTTGGTGGGCCCAACCACATCCTTCTACCATGTAGACATAATCACACTTAGTCATAGTAAATCCCTTGTTCTCACGAGAGACCGAGGGCCTTAGGGAATTTGAGGCTTGATATTTTATATTACACAAGACCAGGAAACTTAGGAACCCGATGGCCAGTAAAGGGCCCAGAGAGACTAAGTGTCGTTGCGCCCTAGGGGATAGAGGCATCGAGCATTTGAATCCATGAAACCTTAGGGCATGAAGGGCCCAATCTTAGATTGCTCACGAGTGCCAAAGTACACGAAGGGCCCTAGGGATATAGATTGCTATAGCTAGGACGTCCTAGGGCACTAGGTGCCTCATGCCTTAATCCATCCTTTTTGGATGGCACCATAAGTGCAGAAGTGCCCTAGAGCTCGAAGAGCCTAGGGTCCTCTAGTGGCTCCTTACAGAGCTTGGTGGCGTAGATGTCACTTTTTAGAGTGCATTGATACCAAGTTTCCTAGAAAGTCAAGCATCTCCTCTAGCCAAGGCTAGGGGAGATCATGGCATGGGGATCTAGGAGAGGTGGTCCCAATAGCTGGTCCTCACATTAGCTTTCTATAGCAAGATCCTTGAATCTGCATTAGCAACATCCAAGGGTATGCCCTTCCCCAAGCACTAACAAAAGCCCCCGAGTTTGTTACTGGACTAGTACTAAAGGCGAGCTCATCCTTCTTTCTAGACACATAGTGAAATAGATTTCGAGTATGTTTGACTAGGACTACACATCTCATCGTTGGGGGTGCCAATAAGTGTCATGACAAACTAGGTCCTTAGGGCGACCAAGCACTAAGGGAGGATTGAACCAAGTTTAGGAAGAAACAACCCATCATGATAGAGCAAATTCATATCATAATTTAGATCTTCCTTAGGTTCTATCTCTCGACCTTTCTGTTATGCCACGCACAGTGCCAGTTGTTAGCCATTGCCACCTTCAGCTCAGTAGTCAAAGCACCGGTAATAGTCATATTTGTGTTTGCACCCCTTTTGATATGATGTAGCATATACCTTAGGCCCAAAATCCAATCACTAATTTTTAGTTTGGATATTTATTCGATAATCCTCGTGAACTCTGAGTGGGGGCTCGGTTCCTAAGCATGCATGATAGGGTTGTCCTATCACATATGACAAGAATCTTAGGTAAAATATCCGTAGTGGTTGGATAGTTTATATTTGCACATATGTCATATCGTATGACTCACCTTGTCATGCCGGGCGTGCGACACTTCGGGCTCTTCACCCAGGAACAGAGTGAGTAGGGCTTTAAATAGGTTTCCTCACAATATTTACATTTTTCACGTAGACTTGCAATCATTTGCCCTTGCCTTCTTCTCCCTTTGATCGTCTTACTCTTCTCTCCATCCCTCCTTTGTGATAGTTTTTCCTATCCCCGTTGACTGCAATATCTATAGCTTTGGCACTTGATCAGCTCTCTTGAGTAGGAGTGTTGAATGAGGATGACCTGAACAAGGTTCAAGATCTCCTTCGATGGATCTGACCACCAACCTCTAATCATGTCCAACCGACTACCTTCCCACCATGTACCCCTTAAGCTTAGATGAGTCGGGTGAGTGCATCATTTTCTATTCTCATGTCATGGTGGGCCTAAACTTCCCTCTTTATTGTTTCTTCCACCACATTATTGACTACTATGGCCTCTAGGTTAGGCAACTCATGCCTAATGAAAGCATCTTGGCCCCTGGTTGGTTTTAGTGATTAATGACAACATAAGATTACATGTGACTAACGTGTGTTTTGCAGAGCAAATGGTAAGTTAGGTCACATTGCAGGGAGTTGCGCTACAACGGTGATGAAAACAATCCGTCAGATGAGAACTTGAAGCGACAACTAAAAAGGCGAATCAAAAGATGAAGGACTTCATATCCTAAGTGTCAAAGTAGTTGTGGGACACTTGGTATAGAGTTAGGACTTCTATTTTTGTTTTAGCCGTACTGTAAAGAGGGGTTGTGGATGAGTAGTTTGACGAAGAGAAATCTAGTGTAGTGGTTGTACATGTTCACACCTACAACTAGTGCTAGGTGTTACTCTAGAACTCACTCACAAGTTAGAATCGAAAACGATTTAGAAAACCTAAGAAAAAGGGGTGCTGACCTAGGGGCACTAGACTGTCCGGTGGCCCCCTAGCAGCAGGCCCGAGAGCGCCCGAGAGCACGCCCTCAGGTACAGAGAAACCCGAGAGCGAACAGTTCCGAGAATCGATTTTTAGCCCGGCACCGACTTGTCCGGTGCACACTGAACATGTATTGTTCACTGTCTGGTGCGACATCAGAGCAACGACTAGTTGTCAGAACTAGCCGTTGGAAGCGCACCGCTGGCGCACTGGTGGTGCACCAAACTGTCTCGTGCGCCCATGCGTAGCAACCTACAGTAACGACTAGTTTTGGTTGGTGGTTGTATTTATACCCCCTCCACCAGCCATAATGAGTGTCTTGTTGCCCCAACCACCTTGTATTCGTTGCTAGAGCATTGCAAGTCCAGAAAGCATAGTGAGGTGATTAGCAAAATCATAATCCCATGTTAGGACCTCATTAGTGCGTATGAGCCACCTAGAGCACACACACCACATGCATTAGGCTTCTCTTGGTCAAGTGAAGGTCTATAGCTTATTACTCTTAGTGATTGGCATCACCTAGATGGCTCGTTGTCGATTAGAGTTCGGTGATCACCCTAGAGGATTTGTTGGTGACCCGACTCGACGGTTGTACGCGGTCGTGAGGGATCCATCACACCGGAGAGGCAAAGGACCAACTCATAGTGAGCACTTGGTTCTTGCGAGGACCAAGGGGAGTTATACCCTTGCACGGGTGCTCCAACAAGGACTAGTGGAGAGTGCCGACTCTTCGGTACCTCGAGAAAAATTGGAGGAGTCTTCTTGTCCCTACTTTACTTTCCGCATTTACTTTGAGTATTTTACTTTGTGTATTTGCTTAGTTAGTATTTACAATAATGACTTAGGTTTGTTCTATATTTCATAGCTTTTACTTCTTGCAAGTAGATTGGGTGAAGTTGGGCTCATGCTTAGGGATTAATCTTTTGTTAGAAATTTAGAAAATCCCGATTCACCCCCTCTTGGGCATCGTGATCCTTTCACCTAACACTATGCTTGGTCTACCAATCTTCACATATTTGTGTGAAGCGTTCATCAAGGTGAGGTCATGTGTAGACCTCTTCCATCATTTCTTTGTTCTTTGGCTTCAAACAACAAAAATCTCTTCAGGAAGGTGTACTTCCAACTTTGCACTGGGACTTGGTACCAGTCTGCCTATGTGGCCACCGACTTTTTGGGGGAAGCGGGAATGTTAGCGGACATCATGAGTCTATGTCATGGTCCACCTAAGTTCATATCTAGAGATGCTGACAATGGAGCCGATGGTCAACTGGGCTCGATGGGAAGATTTCTAGGAGATGGATGAAGCTGAGGAGCATATCCTTGGAGGATTGATGAGCTCACTAGGGCAGGGCTCTCCACCATGACCCTATTGGCGCACTTATCCTCGCATTGACTTCCCCATTATAATAGCATGCTAAAGCCATGTGTGACTTCACCAATGAAGACGATGAGGAGCAAATCTAGATAAGGCCCGACTCGATCTTCCACCCTGACACCAACACTAAGTTGGTCCAATTTGTGTCGGGTCATTAAATGATGAGATGATATCCACTCTAGCTAGTATCTACACTCTATTTGAGGATGATGCCATGTGCAACTGAGCAATCCAAATAATGCCCTTCTATGGCTCATAAGGGATTGGGGCCTCGACTAGACAATTGTGTTCATCGAGGGTCACATAGCTCATGGATGACACGATTAGGGTCCCATTAGGGATAGGAGGCCCATGGTGGTGAAATGGTCTGGCAGGGGTAAGTCCCTAGCAAAGAGTCACCAAGGAAGGGTAAGTAAGTCTCCCTAGAGGAGTCCAGCCATAGCATCTCTAGGGAGAAGAAGGTGTCTCACTCGAGCGACTCTTCCCTAAGAAAGAACTAGTGGCGAGACCCGAAGGCCCCTTTCACCGGCACATGGCGACAGGTGGATAACTAGCCCCAGTGAGAAGCCTAGTATATTTTTTGTAACCTAATGGATTTTTGTTACTAGCCCCACGACAACAGTGGGTTCTATGAGAGTGCTTGGGCCTATAGGCGCCCAACGCTATTTTAAGAAGTACATGGTATCCATTGTCTAGGATGATCGAAGAACATCGGACCTCGCACACGATGAGTCATCATGCAGCAGATGCCCTGAGTTGTAGTACGTTTGAGGCAGCCTCAGCCCTAGCAGAGGCAAAGGTGATGAGGTCCTTAAGACATGGCACCCCAAGGTAATGCCATATCAGTGAGGGCACAAGTCTCCTATACACGGATGCTGGGAGCTATGATGTCACAAACGCTGGGGACTACAAGGCAAGGAAGTCTAGTGCAACAAAGGTGCCAACTCTAAGCACATGAGAGGTGAAGGGCCTAGGCAAAACAAAGGTGTGCCCCTCGATCACAACAGAGGTGAGGTGCCCGTGCGTGGTGGAGGCACAATCCTCGAGGTTGGTAGGGGCATAGGTTTTGACCCCACCGAGAGCCCAGGCCCAAAGACTAAGAGGAGTGTCACCATTTGTAGTGTGAAGTACATCTATAGGCCCATGTGCTGCATACCAGGTCGCCCAAGGGTGGTAGCTCCCTACCATCGTCTACTCCTACCACGGGGGAGACACCAACTGTGGCAGAACCTCTCAAGTTATTGGGCCCACATGCACCTGTCCTTGTCTCAAAGACCTCAGACAGCTATGCATGTGCACCAGATAACTTAACAGGATCCGTCCGATTGCCCAAGGACATCGGATAAACCACTTACAACCAGAACCGTGGGATTAAGTAACACAAATCACACACACCAATATTTTTGCAACGGAAATATTATTACCAAATTTTACAAGTTACAAAAATTTTACATTATTTTATCGGAGTGATTATAAGTTTGAAATATATGCTAGCTCAAATGACCATCCTCAATAAGAAGTATAGAAGAAGTACTTAGACTTATAAGAAGGCCGAGCCCACCGGCACTTAACACCATCAACAACATCACAAAGTTAGGACCTGAAAAACAACAGGGAATAAAACCCTGAGTATGGAATTACTCAGCAAGACTTACCCGACTAAAGAAAAGACTCTCAAGGGTATGCTGGAATTGGGAATCAAGGAGAGGCTTTAGCAAGAATCAACTTAGATACTTTTTGCAGAAATAGCTTACTAAAGTGAGTCCTTACTTTCAATATTTTAACGCCAAATTAAGTATTAATAGACTCTGTTTGCATCTGGTCTAATTTCACCATCTCATCAATACAACATCATTTTTATTCATAATGTTCACATCCCGACTTAGGTTGTAGGGCAGTGACCAAGTCTTCATAACCGCGAAGGTACGGCGATCCGAATCGATTATACTCAGCTGAGGATCTCCGATCACACGACATATGTAGCACTTAACCCTTGCATATGTCAACCCGCCACCGGGGTTCTTAAGACCAGATCAGGTTCACGCGAACCGAGAGCACAGATACACCACCGTCCAGCCTCTTGCCACGGAGGGTACACGCTACTCTCGCCACCGCTCCACGCCCATTCCGTGTTATCTTATTCTGGCCTTAGTCTGCCCGAGGCAAGGCTTACCCATGACGAGGCATGTGACCAGTTAAAGGGTCCTCGATCATCAAGCCTACATACGCATCCAATCCTTAATCAACCTGGGTAGAACATCACCTGTTCCTAGCCCAAGTCCCGATTTAAGTATTTCCACCCTTAGGATTGTTTGTATTCCTTAGGATGAAAAGAGCATCAAAGGGAACTTTGCAGTAAGATCCCACCATGCTCCCAATGAAAATATATTCTTGCAGGTAGAAGCCATCCTTCCTCAGGATAACCCCTGAGCTAGGCAGTATTGCAAAAGACAACCTCTATCCACAAGATTTAAGCAGGGCTAAGTATTTTTGTAAATCATATTTTTGATACTTCACCAGAAGTATCTATAAAGGTATGGATATCAAGGAAGGCAATGCATCAAAGGGTTTCCAAGCAACTCCTATAAACCTAATGCACATTTCACTAGACTTAAAGTGTGCAAAAATTATTTAAAATCACAAGGAAGGGGTTGCATGCACCGGGGCTTGCCTGGGTAACACTAGGTTAGTGTTTGTTAGGCGACGTCCACTTGACGATCATCCTTTGTCTTCACATTGTTCCGATTATCCATCTTTAGGTTAATCCATTAGCATTATCCTGCGGATTAGCCCGCGCTTGGGGTCGACTTGGCTCGTCTTCTGTAACACGCGATTAATTAACGTACCTGAATGGAATGCATTATGCACATGAATGCATATCGACGGAAATATTACAAACCTAAATAGTATTACGCGATAGCGGAACACCTAGCGGCGAGGCGTTGTACAAGTTCATACGGAAATACTAGTTATCGATATACGACTAAGCGCAATAGTTACACTTCTCTAGATTAACTGAATCTAACGCAAACAGCACGAACAACAAACTATACATATGAAATACAATTAGCCTACTCAACTCATCAGCTAATTAATTAAATTCTAAACTTATCCCTTGTTTTATAAATGATACTACATCGTTCACAAAGAACTATTTTAATTTTATTTTGCATCACACCTATTTATTTAATCTACCTAACAATTCGGCTAACAACTTGCGCGCCAATAATAAATTTAGCTTAGATTTACTACTTTGATTAATGAATATGAATCCAAGTATTTCGTCAATTACATGTTAAATACCGTACTAATATTAATTTACTCGAAACTAATAACCCAAGCAAACTACCTAGAACGTAATAACTATTATAACACAAGGGATCAGCAACATGTATGACTACCGATTAAATCACCGTACATGATTCAAGTAGTCTAATAAATATTATATTTAGTCGACTGGAATAACGAATCCACTTACCGTCCATTAACTCCGACTTAAAGCTTGCGAGAACATCGACAGTCTCCGAATAAAATCTTTGATCGAACCCTTGGCGAACATTAAACTAAGCTTCACTTCGACGACAACTAGACCGATACCGGGACTCGACGGCAGCGCAACACCACCACGAGATGGAGGCAAACTGGCTACAACGGCTTAGGACATGTGCCGAGGCTGACAGCAGGGGACTTCGCGAGGGATAGCGAGACTCGATGGCGAACGGCGCGACGACGAACTAAGTCGCGGCGAGGTTGACGACAAGATAGGAATTTTAAAGCCGAGCGAGCCGAGAGGGCACGCTGGCGAGCTAGAAAAAGATTCGGCGTGCGAGCCCGACGCGCACAGATTTTTGTTTCATTGCTCTACGCACGACGCGCGGACAGACAACAAGCAGGGACGCGCGGCAAAATCCCGGGCACGACGTAGGAAACCGGCCACAGCGAGCATAGGGACACAACTGCGCGCGGCGTGTGCGTAGAGAGCTCGACCGGGCACAGCGAGCTGGGGACTGAACGCGGTCCGAGCTAGGAAAAGCCTGGATACCACGGTGCACAGGGAGACGGCAAGGAGGAATGCGCGTCAAGGAGAAACGCTGGCTGCGCGCGGCAAACGGAGGGCAACGCCGGTGACCTGCGCGACAACAGAGCTGGAGCGAGCTGGGCAGAAAATCGAGATCCGAGCAGAGGGAGGGGTTCCGAGCAGGGCGCGGCTATAGCTATAGAGCTGGGCGAGCGCACGGCACGGCGAGCTGCGCGGCTGGGAGAGGATTGGAGCAGGGCTGGGGCGAGCGGGAGGAAGAAAGCAGAGGGCTTGGGCATGAGCTGCGTGCCATGGAATTTGGGGCCGTCGGCCGAGCGCAGTGAGCTGCGGGAGGAGCGAGCAGGGAGAGAGAGAGTCGGCGTGGGGATTAAGGAAGAGGGAGGCGAGCTGCACCAGGAAGAGAGACACGCCAGCCACAGTGAGCAGAGGCTAGGCGTGCGGCAGAAGAAAAATAGAAAGCAGATAGGGGCGCGGGCGGCCATGGCTGGGGACCGAGCGAGCAAGCACAGGGAAATGGAGAGGAGAGAGGGAGCTGGGCGCGGTCTGCTGGGAATCCGCGACGAAGGAGCTCAGCCAGCAGAGAAGGACTAGTCCGGCGAGCAGGAGGCCGGGGCGAGCTCCATGGCCGGGAGCTGAGGGCGAGCTCGAGCAAGGAAGGCGAGCTCCAGGGAGGGGCGGCTAAGAGATGAAGCGCGCAGGAGGACTCCACGAGCTTGAGGACAGCAACGCGTGCTCGAGCAGGGAGAAGGAGCGCTGGTGTTGGAGACTGCTCCGGCTGGGATAAATACCAGAGAAGAGCGGCAGACAGATAATCACCGTGCGTGAAGAAGATAAAAACGGTGGCTGACGGCTATAGAGGATAGGGCGTAAGCAGATTTTTCTGCATGAGCAGCGGGCGGATAGGAACGATAGATATTTTTCTTTTTTTTAACAGAATTCGAAGATATTTTGGATCGAGATTTGTAGCGATAATCAAAGGGTCGATAGTATTTGTGACACGGTTTGATCCGATTCAAAACCCGTTAAATTTTATCTATGGTCTGGGCACCTGATCCCACAGTCATAGATAATTTACCAGAGAATTGGAGCTCAATTATAAATTCTCCGACGAGCTGTTACAGTTTTAATTTAGTGAATTCTCTGAACTCAGACAAAATCGACCTGTTAATTTACTTTTGAAGAGTTAGACCGAAGCGAGAAGCAATGGACTGGATTAAACAGACTTCGGCTCCGGTATTTTTAATCTGCGTGATTCGACTAATATTAGTCGAAATCATATATGCTAATGCACACGCGATTTTGTCGTCAAACAGCGTGCTGAAGAATTAATTGAATTATAACCTTGCGCACGATTTTTCTCAGACAACGCGCGATACAAATTATTTGGCCCCCAACATTTAGTTGTCGAGTTCAAATTAATTTGTCCGGGATAAGATCATCTGAGTGAGTCAGGCTTCCGATTTCGTATTTGCGGGAGTGATGAGTTTTAAATAATCACCGGACGCACCGATTTTCGGAACAACTATGTCCCGAACACCACGAAAATTTTGGAAGAGCCCGGATAAATAAAAACAAAAACGACGTCGCTCTCGCGACAGACGGAACAGATGCGATATTAAAATCGCGATAAGCAAAGATGTTTAAAATTTAGCACCCGTTTCATCCACTGATATTACGTGCTTAAATTCATACTCGTTACCGAGCGGAATATAAACACCAGGGGTGTTACACCAACCTAGGGGCTAAGGGGTCTTTGCTACTGATCGATCCCAAAGCTCTCCACCTTGACAGTACTAGGGCTCACTGCCAAGTGGAGCATGAACTTTGTCAAGGCCCTAGAAGTAGGGGACACCTTCATCAACCTGACGTCAAGGGACACCCTTCAGAAGCAAGGTCACATCAGCAGTTGTCGGGTCATCTTTAGGGCAACCATTGCACCTGGACATTGTGCTTGATCGGGCATAGATGGTAACCAAAGAAGTCCACACACCACTAGCTACTGAGTGGCAAAAGCTTAGGGAGGAGCAAGACCTTGAGTAATACTTTTCCTTCCTTGGCTATGACACATCTGATTAGAATCCCTGAGTCACTCTTTCTGTATAGCTCATTGCCAATTAACACATTGGTTTTTTGGCTTGCATTCAGCTTGGAATTTCTATGATTTATTCGATGGTAGAACTTTATCATGAAGGTATTTGATGAAGGGATCATGCTAGTCTGAGGTGATAGTTATGGTCTTATCTAGCTGAGTCTTAGATGGCTTGAGATATAAGTCCCTAGATGACTCGATGTGAGAAGGTACTGCATTTTTCTGAATGGTTGAAACATGCAACACTTGTAGAAAGACTCTTGGTGTAACCAGTGGCCTTCAAGGTCCCATTTTTGCCAAGACGTTTGCTTCTTTATTTTTGGCTCGAAGAATGTGTAGAATCTCAATGCCATCTAACTTGTCTTCGAGCTTGTGAATTTCTTGTTAGTAGACTATCATTTCGTCCTCATTGCATGTTCACTATTTATTGACTTGATTTATCACAAGCATTGAGTCTCCAAGGACTCGTATCTGAGCAATATGGCTTCATACTCATTAATGTTGTTTGAAGTAGGGAACTGTATTTGTAGTACAAATTTAAACGTCTCATCCTTAGGAGAAATAACATTCACTCCTACTCTAGCCTCACCAAGTTGTAGCGATCCGTCAAAATTGTTTGTCCAATAATCTAGGATCTTGATGTCAATAGGAACTTGTATCTTAGTGAGAGCACCTAGAGGGGGGTGAATAGGTGATCCTGTAAAACTTGAAACTTAATCCCACAAAACTTGATTAGGCGTTAGCACAATAAAGCCAAGTGGCTAGAGAGGAGTTCTTGCACAATACGATAACCACAAGAAGATCAACACAGAGATGGCATAGTGGTTTATCCCGTGGTTCGGCCAAGTCCAATACTTGCCTACTCCACGTTGTGGCGTCCCAACGGACGAGGGTTGCACTCAACCCCTTTCAAGCGGTCCAAAGACCCACTTGAATACCACGGTGTTTTACTTTCACTTTACTATATCCCGCTTGCGAGGAATCTCCACAACTTGGAGCCTCTCGCCCTTACACTTTGATTATCACAAAGAAGCACAGAAGTAAGGATGGGATGAGCAACGCACACAAGACGCGAAATCAGAGCAACAACACGCACACAAGTCACAACACGAGCTCTCAACACAACTCAAAGAGTTCTCTACTCAAATGGAGCTCTAGTTGCTATCACAAAGAATCGAATGCGCGGAATTGAAGTCTTGGTGCTTAGGAATGCTTAAAGAATGCTTGGTGTATTCCTCCATGCGCCTAGGGCCCCTTTTATAGCCCCAAGGCAGCTAGGAGCCGTTGAGAGCATTCCAGGAAGGCAATTCTTGCCTTCTGTTGCCTGGCGCACCGGACAGTCCGGTGCACCACCGGACACTGTCCGGTGCGGATTTCTTTCCTTCTGTGGCGCAGCCGACCGTTGAAGATCCAGAGCCGTTGGCGCACCAGACACTGTCCGGTGCACACCGGACAGTCCGGTGCCCCCTTCTGACCGTTGGCTCGGCCACGCGTCGCGCGCGGATTAATTGCCCGACCGTTGTCCCGGCCGACCGTTGGCTCACCGGACAGTCCGGTGCACCACCGGACAGTCCGGTGATTTATAGCCGTACGTCGTTAATCGCTTCCCGAGAGCGACGACTTCGCCTGTGAATGGCTCACCGGACAGTCCGGTGATTTATAGCCGTACGCCGTTAATCGCTTCCCGAGAGTAGCCAGTTGACAGTCGCCAGCCTGGCGCACCGGACACTGTCCGGTGCACCACCAGACAGTCCGGTGCACCTAGACTGCACAGAGTCTTGGCTGCATAGCCAAGTCTTTTCCAAATTGATCTTTTCCTGTTTCTAGCACTTAGACACAATACATTAGTCTCCAAAACAATGTACTAAGTCTTAGAAACATACCTTTCCTCTTGATTTGCACTTTGTCCATCAATTGGCATAGATTAACACTTAAGCACTTGTGTTGGCACTCAATCACCAGAATACTTAGAAATGGCCCAAGGGCACATTTCCCTTTCAATCTCCCCCTTTTTGGTGATTTATGCCAACACAACAAAAAGCAACTAAAGAAGTGCAACATCAATGCAAATGAAAACACAAATTTGTTTTGATTCAAATTTGGCATATTTGGATCATTCTTTACCACCACTTGGTTTTGTTTTTGCAAATCAACCTCAATTTCCTATCTCTAAGTCAAACACACTTGTTGAGACATAAAGAGAGTTGTTCCAAGAGAAATTGATCAAAGATTTCAAAAACTCCCTCTTTTTCCCATAATCAACTATTCTCCCCACAAGAAGCCAACTTTTGACAAAAGAGACAACAAGGGAGTTTTGACAAACCAAAAGCTCTATTCTACTTTTTTCAAAATTCTCAAGTGGTAGCTGATCCATTTATTGCTTTGGCCTTATTTTCTCCCCCTTTGACATCAAGCACCAAAACAGGATCAATCTTGGCCCTAGAACCCCATTGGCTCACCAAAATCTTCAAATAAGAGTACAAAGGCAATAAGGATATTGAGATGGACTTGGAGTAAGTTACCCTCTCATCGGAGTGCAGTGCAAGTCTTGCATGGTCCAAGTCCACCTTTCCCTTTCAATCCACCTTTGAGGCTAAATCAAGCCAGCTCAAAACACATGGTTAGTCTCAAAGGGTCAAGTTGTAGCACATCTCCCCCTAAATATGTGCATCAATCACACATGGACTTTTGAGGTCTGGGGAGTGTTTGTACAACTTTAGCACCATAAATAAACAACAAAATGCGTAAGGAACATGATCAAAGGCATAAACACATGTATGCTATAAATCAATCCAAGTTCCACGAATCTAAGACATTTAGCTCACTACGCAGCCTGCAAAAGGTCTTCTCATCTAAAGGCTTGGTAAAGACATCGGCTAGCTGGTTCTCGGTGCTAATATAAAACACTTCGATATCTCCCTTTTGTTGGTGGTCTCTCAAAAAGTGATGCCGGATGTCAATGTGCTTTGTGCGGCTGTGCTCAACAGGATTGTCCGCTATGCGGATAGCACTCTCATTGTCACATAGGATTGGGACTTTGCTCAGATTGTAGCCAAAGTCCCGGAGGGTTTGCCTCATCCAAAGTAGTTGTGCGCAACACTGTCCTGCGGCAACATACTCGGCATCAGCGGTGGATAGGGCAACAGAGGTTTGTTTCTTAGAGCTCCATGACACCAGGGACCTTCCTAAGAATTGGCACGTCCCTGATGTACTCTTCCTATCGACCTTACATCCAGCATAATCGGAGTCTGAATATCCAATTAAGTCAAAGGTAGACCCCTTTGGATACCAGATCCCGAAGCAAGGCGTAGCGACTAAATATCTAAGAATTCGCTTCACGGCCACTAAGTGACACTCCCTTGGATCAGATTGAAATCTAGCACACATGCATACACTAAGCATAATATCCAGTCTACTAGCGCATAAATAAAGCAAAGAACCTATCATGGACCGGTATGCTTTTTGATCAACGGACTTACCTCCTTTGTTGAGGTCGACGCGTCCGTCAGTTCCCATCGGAGTCTTTGCGGGCTTGGCGTCCTTCATCCCAAACCGCTTTAGCAAGTCTTGTGTGTACTTCGTTTGGGAGATGAAGGTGCCGTCCTTGAGTTGCTTCACTTGGAACCCAAGGAAGTAGTTCAACTCGCCCATCATCGACATCTCAAACTTTTGAGTCATCACCCTGCTAAACTCTTCACAAGACTTTTGGTTAGTAGAACCAAATATTATGTCATCGACATAAATTTGGCACACAAATAAGTCACCATCACAAGTCTTAGTGAATAAAGTTGGATCGGCTTTCCCAACCTTGAAAGCATTAGCAATTAAAAAGTCTCTAAGGCATTCATACCATGCTCTTGGGGCTTTCTTAAGTCCATAGAGCGCCTTAGAGAGCTTACATACGTGGTTGGGGTACCGTTCATCCTCGAAGCCAGGGGGTTGCTCCACGTACACCTCCTCCTTGATTGGCCCGTTGAGGAAAGCGCTCTTCACATCCATTTGGAACAACCTGAAAGAATGGTGAGCGGCATATGCTAGCAAAATACGAATGGACTCTAGCCTAGCCACAGGAGCAAAAGTCTCCTCAAAGTCTAAACCTGCGACTTGGGCATAACCTTTTGCCACAAGTCGAGTCTTGTTCCTTGTCACCACCCCGTGCTCGTCTTGTTTGTTGCGGAACACCCACTTGGTTCCCACAACATTTTGCTTGGGACGAGGCACCAGTGTCCAAACTTCATTTCTCTTGAAATTGTTGAGCTCTTCTTGCATGGCCAACACCCAGTCCGGATCTAGCAAGGCCTCTTCTACCCTAAAAGGCTCAATAGAAGAGACAAAGGAGTAATGCTCACAAAAATTAACTAATCTAGAACGAGTGGTTACTCCCTTGCTAATGTCACCCAAAGTTTGGTCGACGGGATGATTCCTTTGAATCGTCGCTCGAACTTGGGTTGGAGGTGCCGGTTGAGCTTCTTCCTCCATCACATGATCATCTTGTGCTCCCCCTTGATCACACACCTCCTCTTGATGAACCTGTTCATCATCTTGAGTTGGGGGATGCACCGTTGTTGAGGAAGAGGGTTGATCTTGCTCCTTTTGTTCATGTGGTCGTACTTCTCCAATCGCCATGGTGCGTATTGCGGCCGTTGGAACATCTTCTTCATCTACATCATCAAGATCAACAACTTGCTCTCTTGGAGAGCCATTAGTCTCATCAAATACAACATCGCTAGAAACTTCAACCAAACCCGATGATTTGTTGAAGACCCTATACGCCTTTGTATTTGAGTCATAACCTAACAAAAACCCTTCTACAGCTTTGGGAGCAAACTTAGAATTTCTACCTTTCTTTACTAGAATATAACATTTGCTCCCAAATACACGAAAGTAAGACACATTGGGTTTGTTACTGGTTAGAAGCTCATACGAAGTCTTCTTGAGGAGGCGATGAAGGTACACCCGGTTTATGGCGTGACAAGCCGTGTTCACGGCTTCCGACCAAAATCGTTCGGGCGTCTTGAATTCTCCAAGCATTGTCCTCGCCATGTCAATGAGCGTCCTATTCTTCCTCTCTACCACACTGTTTTGCTGTGGTGTGTAGGGAGCGGAGAACTCGTGCTTGATCCCTTCCTCCTCAAGGTACTCCTCCACTTGAAGGTTCTTGAACTCGGACCCGTTGTCGCTCCTTAACTTCTTCACCTTGAGCTCGAACTCATTTTGAGCTCTTCTTAGGAAGCGCTTGAGGGTCCCTTGGGTTTCAGATTTATCCTGCAAGAAGAATACCCAAGTGAAGCAGGAAAAATCATCAACTATAATAAGACCATACTTACTTCCTCCTATGCTTAGATAGGCGACGGGTCCGAAGAGGTCCATATGAAGCAACTCCAAAGGTCTTGATGTGGTCATCACATTTTTGGTATGATGAGAGCTTCCCACCTGTTTGCCTGCTTGACAAGCTGCACAAGGTCTATCTTTTTCTAAAGTAACATTTGTTAGACCTATCACATGTTCTCCCTTTAGAAGTTTGTGAAGGTTCTTCATCCCCACATGTGCTAAGCGGCGATGCCACAGCCAGCCCATGCTAGTCTTAGCAATTAAGCATGCATTTAGACCGGCCTCCTCTTTTGCAAAATCAACTAAATAGAGTTTGTCGTCTAATACACCCTTAAAAGCTAATGAACCATCACTCCTTCTAAAGACAGACACATCTACATTTGTGAATAAGCAGTTGTATCCCATATTACAAAGCTGACTCACAGACAACAAGTTATATCCAAGCGACTCAACTAAAAACACATTGGAAATGGAGTGCTCGGATGAAATAGCTATTTTTCCTAACCCTTTCACCTTGCCTTGATTCCCGTCACCGAATATGATTGAGTCTTGGGAATCTTTGTTCTTGACGTAAGAGGTGAACATCTTCTTCTCCCCCGTCATGTGGTTTGTGCATCCGCTGTCGATAATCCAGCTTGATCCCCCAGATGCATAAACCTGCAAGGCAAATTTAGGCTTGGGTCTTAGGTACCCAACTCTTGTTGGGTCCTACAAGGTTAGTGACAATATCCTTAGGGACCCAAATGCAAGTTTTATCTCCCTTGCATTTTGCCCCTAATTTTCTAGCAACCACTTTCTTGTCCTTTCTACAAATAGCAAAGGAAACATTGCAAGCATGATAAATTGTAGAAGGTTCATTAATTTTCCTAGAAACATTAGCAACATTTCTCCTAGGCATATGATGAATGACATTTCTCCTAGTCATATCTCTACCATGCACATAGGAAGAACTTGAAGCAAACATGGCATTTGAATCATACGCATTATAACTCCTATCATAATGAACATTTCTAGAATATCTCTTATCACCATAAATGAAAGCATGATTCTTGTAACTATTATTAGTCATAGGAGCCTTCTCTTTCTCCTTGGCGGGAATGGGAGCCTTATGACTAGTTAAGTTCTTGGCTTCCCTTTTGAAGCCAAGCCCATCCTTAATTGAGGGGTGTCTACCAATAGTGTAGGCATCCCTTGCAAATTTTAGTTTGTCAAATTCATTCTTGCTAGTCTTAAGTTGGGCATTAAGACTAGCCACTTCATCACTTAATTTTGCAATAGAAACTAGGTGTTCATTACAAGCATCAGCATTAAAATCTTTACACCTATTGCAAATCACAACGTGTTCTACACAAGAGTTAGATCTATTTGCTACTTCTAGTTTAGCATTTAAATCATCATTAACACTTTTTAAACTAGAAATTGTCTCATGGCAAGTAGATAGTTCACAAGAAAGCATTTCATTTCTTTTAACCTCTAAAGCAAGAGATTTTTGTGCCTCTACAAATTTATCATGTTCTTCATACAAAAGATCCTCTTGCTTTTCTAACAATCTATTCTTATCATTCAAAGCATCAATCAATTCATTAATCTTATCAATTTTAGATCTATCTAAGCCCTTGAACAAACTAGAGTAATCTATCTCATCATCGCTAGATTCATCATCACTAGAAGAAGCATAAGTAGACTTTCGAGTACATACCTTCTTCTCCTTCGCCATGAGGCATGTGTGACGCTCGTTGGGGAAGAGGGATGATTTGTTGAAGGCTGATGCGGCAAGTCCTTCGTTGTCGGAGTCGGACGACGAGCAATCCGAGTCCCACTCCTTGCCAAGGTGTGCCTCGCCCTTAGCCTTCTTGTAAGCCTTCTTCTTTTCCCTCTTCTTATCTTGTTCTTGGTCACTATCATTATCGGGACAATTAGCGATAAAATGACCAATCTTACCGCACTTGAAGCAAGAGCGCTTTCCCTTTGTTTTGTTCTTTTTGGGATGCTCCTTGCGGCCCTTTAGCGCCGTCTTGAAGTGCTTGATGATGAGGGCCATCTCTTCCTCATTTAGCCCCGCCGCCTCAACTTGTGCCACCTTGCTAGGTAGCGCCTCCTTGCTACTCGTTGCCTTGAGAGCAATGGCTTGAGGCTCATGAAATGGACCATTCAATGCATCGTCGACGTATCTTGCCTCCTTGATCATCATCCGCTCGCTTACAAACTTCCCAAGTACTTCTTCGGGCGACATCTTGGTGTACCTGGGATTCTCACGAATATTGTTTACAAGATGTGGATCAAGGACAGTAAAGGACCTTAGCATTAGGCGGACGACGTCGTGGTCCGTCCATCGTGTGCTTCCATAGCTCCTTATTTTGTTGATGAGGGTCTTGAGCCGGTTGTACGTTTGGGTTGGCTCCTCTCCCCTGATCATTGCGAATCTCCCAAGTTCGCCCTCCACCAACTCCATCTTGGTGAGCATGGTGACGTCATTTCCCTCATGTGATATCTTGAGGGTGTCCCAGATCTGCTTGGCATTGTCCAAGCCGCTCACCTTATTGTATTCTTCCCTGCACAGAGATGCTAAAAGGACAGTAGTAGCTTGTGCATTTTTATGGATTTGTTCATTGATAAACAAAGGACTATCCGTGCTATCAAATTGCATTCCATTTTCTACTATCTCCCATATACTCGGATGGAGAGAGAACAAGTGACTACGCATTTTGTGACTCCAAAATCCGTAGTCCTCCCCATCAAAGTGTGGAGGTTTGCCAAGAGGAATGGAAAGCAAATGTGCATTTGAACTATGCGGAATACGAGAATAATCGAAAGAGAAGTTTGAATTAACCGTCTTCTTTTTCTCATAGTCGTTGTCGTCGTCCTTTTGGGAAGAGGAAGATTCGTCGCTGTCGTAGTAGACTATCTCCTTGATGTGCCTTGTTTTCTTCTTCTTCCCGTCTTTTCTTTTGTGGCCCGAGCCCGAGTCAGTAGGCTTGTCATCTTTCGGCTCATTGACGAAGGACTCCCTCTCCTTATCATTGATCACAATCCCCTTGCCCTTAGGATCCATCTCTTCGGGCGATTAGTCCCTCACGTGAAGAGAACGACTCTGATACCAATTGAGAGCACCTAGAGGGGGGTGAATAGGTGATCCTGTAAAACTTGAAACTTAATCCCACAAAACTTGATTAGGCATTAGCACAATAAAGCCAAGTGGCTAGAGAGGAGTTCTTGCACAATACGATAAGCACAAGAAGATCAACACAGAGATGGCACAGTGGTTTATCCCATGGTTCGGCCAAGTCCAATACTTGCCTACTCCACGTTGTGGCGTCCCAACGGACGAGGGTTGCACTCAACCCCTTTCAAGCGGTCCAAAGACCCACTTGAATACCACGGTGTTTTACTTTCACTTTACTATATCCCGCTTGCGAGGAATCTCCACAACTTGGAGCCTCTCGCCCTTACACTTTGATTATCACAAAGAAGCACAGAAGTAAGGATGGGATGAACAACGCACACAAGACGCGAAATCAGAGCAACAACATGCACACAAGTCACAACACGAGCTCTCAACACAACTCAAAGAGTTCTCTACTCAAATGGAGCTCTAGTTGCTATCACAAAGAATCGAATGCGCGGAGTTGAAGTCTTGGTGCTTAGGAATGCTTAGAGAATGCTTGGTGTATTCCTCCATGCGCCTAGGGGCCCCTTTTATAGCCCCAAGGCAGCTAGGAGCCATTGAGAGCATTCCAGGAAGGCAATTCTTGCCTTCTGTTGTCTGGCGCACCGGACAGTCCGGTGCACCACCGGACACTGTCCGGTGCGGATTTCTTTCCTTCTATGGCGCAGCCGACCGTTGAAGATCCAGAGCCGTTGGCGCACCAGACACTGTCCGGTGCACACCAGACAGTCCGGTGCCCCCTTCTAACCGTTGGCTCGGCCACGCGTTGCGCGCGGATTACTCGGCCGACCGTTGGCCCGGCCGACCGTTGGCTCACCGGACAGTCCGATGCACCACCGGACAGTCCGGTGATTTATAGTCGTACGCCGTTAATCGCTTCCCGAGAGCGACGACTTCGCCTGTGAATGGCCCACCGGACAGTCCGGTGATTTATAGCCGTACGCCGTTAATCGCTTCCCGAGAGCAGCCAATTGACAGTCACCAGCCTGGCGCACCGGACACTGTCCGGTGCACCCAGACTGCCGCAGAGTCTTGGCTGCATAGCCAAGTCTTTTCCAAATTGATCTTTTCCTGTTTCTAGCACTTAGACACAATACATTAGTCTCCAAAACAATGTACTAAGTCTTAGAAACATACCTTTCCTCTTGATTTGCACTTTGTCCATCAATTGGCATAGATTAACACTTAAGCACTTGTGTTGGCACTCAATCACCAAAATACTTAGAAATGGCCCAAGGGCACATTTCCCTTTCACTTAGTCCACTCTACCATAAAGTCAATGAGAGCTTATGCTTTGATAGCAGTTCATGACTTGGATATTATATCATAAATTCTGAGCTCTATAACCCACTCGACAACTGAACCGGTAGCATCTTTGTTATGCAAAACTTCTAATGTGGATGAGGTATGACCTTCGGTTTGGTGTGCTTTAAAATAGTGGACTAGCTTCTGGAAAGTAATGAGCAGTGTGTAGGCCAACTTCACGATATGGAAGTATTGAACCTAGGACTTATTCAACAATTGCTAATGAAATAGATAAAAAACTAGACATGACGAACACTATCTCTTGCCTTTCTTTCCACCACCAGGGTTGTACTAACCATATGAGTTGTTGTAGAGATGTATATCTATAGAACTTCCCCTAGTTTTGGAGCAACCAGAACAGGTAGGCTTGTTAGATTTTCCTTGAGCTCTTCTAGTGCCTACTGATCTTCCTAAGTCCAATTGAACTAATCTTGCTTCTAAGGAGATTGAAGAATGGTAGCCCCCAAATGCTGAGCCTTGAGATGAATTGGCTCAGAGATGCCATGCATCCTATCAACTTTAAACGTCTTAGAGATAATCCGATGGACCCATTCTGATGATTGTTATAACCTTATCAAGATTGTCTTCGATTTCTATTTAAGAAACCAAGTATCCCAACAATTTCTAGAAGGTACATCAAAAGTGCATTTTCTAGATTAAGTTTGGTATTGAATCTCCTCAGACTCTTAAAGGTAGCCAATTAAGAGATTAGATCCTTGTTAGTCAAGTCTCGATCATAACATCATCCACTTATGCTTCAATATTTCTATATAGTTGAGAAGATAAGAGCTTTCAAACCTGTTGGCTTCTTGTTCTCAAATGCTTCGGATTAAGAACAAGGCAACATAAAAAATTGTTAAATGGTAAGATCCTTCGTCCTTTGAAACATCATTTCCCTTCGGGATATGATGTGCTCCGGACGAAGGTTACAAATAATATATCTTCGTAAGCTATGACGAAGGATTTACACGCAACATAAAAAGTAATATAAACATTTAAATTTTATCACAATGTCATTTTTATTTTATTATCATATAACAATAGAAATGACTTCAAATTACAAGTGTACCTTCGGATGGCAGGAAGACAAAAGTATAAGGATGACGCAAAAGCGAATGCCAAGTCCGCGTGAACAGTACGGGAGTACTGTTCATCTATTTATAGACGTGGGACGCAGCCCACGTAAAATTACATTCATGCCCATCACATTTGCTAATGACTTATGGGAATCTGTCAAGGCCTAAGTAGTCTTTTCATCTTTAAGTCGGTTCCCCTTTCTGCTATCGCGACGAAGCTTTCCTGCGCACAGCTTCGGCTGTGCACCATCCTTCGTACAGCTTGGTAATCAGCCCGTCCTCCATCTCAATCCCCCTTCGTCTGGTTTAGGCTTCGTCCTAACCGTACTCCATGTTCATAATTCTGAGTCCGAAGATACCTGTTCATATAATCCACTTGGAAAACATTGTCAAATCATATTTTTGAGGACCTTCGGAGGACGAAGGCCCCCAACAAAACCCCTCTATGATATGTAGCCCCGCATTTTTCAGCCCAAACAACATAGTAGTGTAGTAGTATATGCCAAATGGGGTGATGAACACAGTCTTGATTTGATATTCTTCCTTCAATGAAAGATGATGATTTCTAGAATAACAATCCAGGAGATATAACATGTCACATCCAAAGATAGAGTCCATGATCTGATCAATTCGTGGTAGAGAGAAGGGATCTTTGGGACATGCCTTATTCAATTCAGTATAATCAACCCACATTCTCCATTCTTTATTCATAATCTAAACTAGTACAAGGTTAGCGACCCAATTAGGATGAAGAACTTCTTTAATACATCCTATAGATAAGAGCCAAGTTATTTCTTTCTTGACTACATCTTTTCCTTCCCTAGGTGAGTTGTTGGGGTCTAACTGGACTTGTGTTGTGAGCGACTCGACCTATAGAGTTACTAGTCCGCCATCTTGAAGTGTAGAAACATCGTTCAGAAGTTATTTTTAGTTTTGGAAGTGATGGGAAGAGTGATTTGTTGTAAAGGGGTCATTGACTTTCTTGGGATGATTCCATAGAAAGGTGTCAAACTTGACTTCAGTGATATCTGAAAGAGTCCCATCTTCCAAGAGGTATTGTCAAAGATGATGTTGAGGTTGTTACCACTATCGATGATGACTTAGTGTAATCTTGCATCGCCCACGGTTGGATTCAGGATGAGTGGATAATGCCCTAGGAGTGGTACGTGATCAGGGTGATCAGATCTATCAAAAGTAATGGGTACCTTCGACCGCCATAGATACTCAGGAGTGGTTGGCTGCACTACATGATCTCTTGCCTCAAACTGCTTTCTCTTGAGCTCATAGGAATTAGGGCCCCTAATGATGTACATTATGTCCTACATTGTTCTAGAAACTTGGTATTGTCATCTCTGTCCAAGTCATTCTTATTTCTTGTCTCTGGCTTCTAGGACTTAGGTTCAAGTTCCTTACATAACTTCTCTACAAAACCTCTAATGTGATGATAGTCCTAAGCCTCATGTTGTTAAAATGGATGATAAGCATCGTCCCTCCATAATCTTTTGGAATTTATTATTCCTCTTCGGGGGAGCAGTTCGTCGTCGAGCCCCCTATTCAACGGTGTTGTGACTCATCGCTCTAGTTTGTGCTTCCTATCTTGGCCTTTCTCTAAATCGACCTTCCACTCTATTTTTCCTTGTCCTTCTAGGATGATGGTGATATGTGTTGGCTTATGGCATACTTGTCAGCAACCTAAAAAAGAGAGGTCGGAGTGGTCGGAGCTTTGCACACGAGCTTCTGAGATGGCTTTTGGTCCTTGAGGCCCTTGTAGAAACATAGATAGTCGTTTCCTCGAGCATGCTGGAGATGTCGCCCTTCACATCATGCCACCACTTGATGTAATTGTGTAGAGATTTGTCTTCTTTTTGTATGATCTACTCAAGGTTGTAATGTTTTTCTTGATCATAGTTCATGCTAAAGTTGTTGACGATCTAACACTTAAACTATTCCCATGAATCAATAGAACTGGCAGGAAGACCCAAAAGCCTCTTCCTAACTGTAGAGCCGAGACAAATGGACAAATAATTTGCCATAGCTGATGAGTCACCTCCTATTGTTGTGACAGACTACTGGTAGATCTACAACCAATCTGATGGATTAGAGCGACCATCGTATGACTTAGCTAGAGTGGGCTTGAAATTTCTCAATCAATTTACTCTCCTTATTCATCATATAAACAATTTGATGATGGACGCCAAGAGGTCTCCTGATCCTGACAAACTTGGTCCTAGATGAAATCTTCACATTCTATGTCATATTCGTTGTACTCCCGATCTAGATGCCTAAGATTGTCCGTGTTTTGCTGCTGATGTTGTTGACCAACTAATGTTACTTCCGTGGGGAGGAGTCCAAGCCCGGTGAACTGAGATGATAGTCGAGTCCCTTCGTGACGATTGTGGGCAGAGAGATCCTAATACTTGAACTGTCGACGACTCTAACTCTCCTAAGAGTACTCTTTATAGGTCAAATCATATAAGGACTCGACGACGACATGACTCGACATTGGAGTCGTTGGAGCCTCAGAATATACACTATCATGTCATTTATCTTCCTCAGGTCTTTGTGAGCCAGCACATTGTCCTAGCGGAGCAGTAGTGAGTCTGTCAAGAAAGAGCTTTGTCGTCATGATGTTTTGGATTGGTGTCGTGTAGACTTGTTGGTCATGAAAATTGACCATCTAGATCTAATCATGGACAACTTGGCCACGCTCCCATAACTCCTCCTAGTTCCTCTGATTCATGGCTGCAGAATCAACACTACCATTTGCATGGTCTGGGAGGTGACCATTCTAGCGTCCTAAGTTCGCCATGAACATGAAGCAGTCTTCAAAATCATGAGTTCAAATCCAAGTCAGAGTCTAAATTGACTCGAGTCCGAGTCTAAGTCGGTGTTGAGGTTAAGCTTAAGTTTGAGTCGATGTCACTTGATTATGGGGTGCCAAAACCGCCGAAAGATCTAGGACGAGCCCAAGATTTTCGAGTGAATCTGCAATGAATCTAAGGGTACTAAAGATGACTTCTTCCGATGCAAAACCCATGGTTGCCATCAGCTCTCTAGTGATTAGCACGACTTCTCTTACCTGGAGCGCTAACTGTCAAAGATTATTCAATATTGAAGTTATGGAGTAGGTCGCGTAATCAAGAACTGAAGTTAAAGATTTTGCTACACACCTAGATATATATATCTAGATAAAGACATTATTTGAAACAGAGAGAATACATGTAAACACTGGAAAATAGGACATATATTCCCGTTGATATAGTTGCTCGGGAATACATTGTCCTACCAGCTACAGTGATCATGGAGTAACCCATGCACCTTGGAATAATTGGCTCACTGTTTTTCCCAAGATCCATTCCAAATCTGACTGGGAAACTGGTATCTTGCTGGCGACATGAGAAATCGCCTCCCTTCCTCCTTTGTAACCACATTCAGGAACAACATAGGGGAAGTCACTGCAAACATGTCCAGAGCATAATTAATCCATGGCGATAGACCGATAGCGCTCGTACCAGAGAATAAAGGAATTATATCATTTATATATTCAATATAATACTCCCTACATTCTAAAATAGATTTCGTTTCAGATTAAACATTATTATTCGAATGAATGTGGGCAGAAAAAAGGACTGCTAGAAAGAACTATATTTTTAAACGGAGAGACGGAGAGAGTAATTCTTTTACTTTCAGTGAGGAGCATCGAGTATAAAATTGCTGCATGCTGCTGGGGTTTCTCTTGTGATTCAATGCTTATTTTCCACAAATAGGCACTGTTAAAGTGTATGATCATATCAGCGGGTCTGTGAATTTACCTTCCCCACATTACTCGACTGGCTCCATAGTGAGATATCACACTGGAAAGAAGCTGAGCAGTGTCTTCATATGGATATGCTTCTCTTGTTATGCGGAAAAGAGCACTGTATTTGACATAAACCTGTTAAAGTAATGCATCTTGGCTTTAGAGCAAGTATAGTGATGCCACAGCACAAAGTAGTGCACTACTACCACCATTTCACAATATTTGTCTTTTTAGTTTTTTTTTTCTTCTCAAATTACTTATCATTCTCACATTCCAAAGCATCATGAACTCCCTACCCTTAATCAATGTAGCAGCAACACCTAATCACATCCTACTAGCCCAATGCACCAGCCAATACTATGCAAGCCATTAAAGGACGGTGATATTTACTGGGGGAATAGTTTTCCCTGTTTAATGCTCCCTATTTTGTGTGAGATTAGCTAGAATGACAAATATTGTGACGGAGAGTACTAGCTAGGCAACTTCTGCTACAATCTGGCACTAGGGGTCAGCTTTATTCTGATTCAAGTACTTGACAATAAAATCAGGTCAGGTACTGCTCTCAAAAATAGTGTTACTCCATGATCTTTGAAGGCAAAACCTGAGGTGCTACGTCAGCTCATACTGAAGATGGCTTGCTTGGATAAGGGATAATATTTTTCATGATCATATTCATCTGCTAACAGACAAGTAAGCAAATTTCATACATTACCTGTGGGAATCTGGATAAGCTTAGAAATGAAGAGAATGCCTTCTCTTCTTCATCGTTCCTGTATGTCAATGCAACACATAAGCTTCATATGAATACATTCCAGCAAAATATGAACAAGCAAAAACAAAGCTTACGTTGGTGGCTTGCAGAAAGCCATATGGTCAAGAATAACGGTAGTTTCAGGATAATCCCTACACAGTTCCTCTATTTCTTGAATATATGGACCAACTCCCTGCATACACAAGAACAAAGAATAGTAAGATAACTTAAACTCAGTAAGATAGAGCATATTTAAATCCCTGTTACGTTACATTAAAGGAGTCCACTCATGCAAATTTATTTTTTTCAAAAAATATGCTGTTGGGGTTCTCATAAACTCATCTAAACAGTAAATTGTATAATAACAGGGCTAAGAATTTGCATATCTGGATTTAATTTCCTCATTTCTTTTGGCTCTAGAGTGGCACAACCTGACAATATATAATAACTCTTTGTCCAAATGTCAAATGTGAAACCTTCTCTCAAGGATGTGAACATATTTCTCTATTATTTTTTTGGTCAGAACCTCAAACTCTTATAGTAACTGCAGATACATCTTGGAGAGGAATGCGTCTTTTACCTTCATCGTCATTATTCCAAGTGGTACTCCAAGTTCTCCTGCCTTCGAAAATAATGACCTTCCAACCTCATTGGTCATCTGTTTATTTGAAACATTTTTTGCCTTCAGGCCACATTGATCATCAATCGCAATTAATAAGTAGAGTAACAATATTGCTCATTTGCCTATTTGCAAACCTTTTGACCAGATGGCCATAAGTTTGGGTTGAACCTCACAGCACGGTATTTTTCCTGGTGATAAGCGAAGGGACTGCATGTTAGAAACTAGCAGAATGGGTCATTCCTTTTGTGTCAGAAGAAAATTCCAAGAGGTTACTTGTACAATCAGATGTTCAAGCTGTTTAATCCCAGTCCCATCGTCTGCAGGATTCGCAAGACAGCAACCAACGAACTTGGATGGGTATTTCTTCAACACACTATAAAAAACGAGAATGAAATAAATTACTGATATAGTCATATGACTAATTCAGGTGACCTCGGATTGGAATGGACCAATGCAAGATTTTTTTACCTAGTTACCAACGAATGATCAAACATATGATTAATAGGTTGAACAATAACAGCCCCGTCCACTCCAGCTTCACTCATACACTGAAAAGAAGAGAAAATTCTCAAAACAGTACACTAATGAGCAGCTCCCCATGTATTAAGTCTTTTGAATTTCAACAAGCTAAATGAAGGACTGATAACAGTGGTTTAGTTAGACCAAATAATATTAAATGCAGTCTCAAACTAAATTTTCAATAGCAAGTTCCAATAACAATGGGATAGAGGAGGAAACGCCGCTAACATGGCAATTAGGTTGGGTAGGTCCACCATGTGTTGAGAAACGATTAATCCACCAACTGAGATTTTTTTTAATATATGCTACAGAATGCCCTATGTTGTTTCCTTCATTCTGCTATGGTGCTAATTTTGCATGACTTTTTCAAGAACATGTCTGATCATGTATCTTTCAAGAAGGTTAGCAACAATACCAAGAAGTGAAAAGCTGAGACTTGCAGAAGAGATGATAACATCAAAGGATGGCACATCATAAACGAACAAGTCCACTGGAGAAGCATTGGCCACAAGGGGGCCTATCCTGCCCGCAGCCGATGCCTCCACCTGTAGCGTGCTGGGCTGATGCAGCTCCGCCTCGGCAAGGCCCATGACCTGCTCGCCCCTTGGCCGTCGGCACGTCACCACCGCGGCGTGAGTTCGTCGGAGATATGACGAGAACACAACTGACTCGTGAGAGTTGTGTGATTCTGTTTTGCTATTTCTTATCTCCTCTACCTTAGCCAATTGGCTGACGGTATTTAAGGCTTAAGCCAACAGGCCAGCCCATTACAACTCTCACTCACGCTTACAACCATAACTTGGCCCACAGCCCACACCAGTTCACCAACACATCTCACCTAGTTCCCGTCAATGATGTCTGTCGATCCACCCTCCACTCCGTCAGCCATGACAGTTCCCCGGGCCTCAGAATCCGCTTGACTCCAAGCGAGGGCACTTGGGAAACGATTCCTCACCACGTAGTAGTCTTCCCAAGTAGCAGCTTGCACGGGAACACCCGACCATTTAATGAGCACTTGAGGTACAGCCTGATTGCCCTTCCGAACCATACGCCTGTCCAGCACTTCTTCAGGAAAGATGCCAGTTTTTGACAGATCCACCAGTGGAGGCAGAGTGGTGATGGGATGAAAACGGTTGGAAACGGTATTTATTCGGTAATCAGTTTTCTGGTCGTTTTTGTTTAATTGCGAATAAATAGGATATATAATGCACTATACAAATTTGTATTCTTGTTTATAACATTAAGCTTGTAAAGATTCATGAAAATTAATCCTCAAATTCATCTTATATTTTCTTAAATGATAGATATAAAATTCGATATGGATTCGAAAACAAATTCGGTAATTTTTTCAACTTTTTTTGTTGTAGGGAGCAAATAATACATAAAACAATTTATGTAATATTTTATTCTTATTTATAATAATGTGATTGAGAACATAACACAAGATCACCATGAAATTCTATACATATCTATTTTAAAATATTAAATTTGTCATAACAGTTCAGATTACCACTTTCATCCCCTTGTGAACACCGGAGTGTAACAAGGATGAAATGATTTAAGCTGGGATACATGGAATCCTGGATGGACCTGCGCACTAGGAGGAAGATCCAGTTTATATGCAGCTGGTCCAATCTTGGCAAGCACCTTAAAGGGCCCAAAGAACTTAAAAGCAAGCTTCGGACAAGGACGATTCACCACTGTTTTCTGAGCATAAGGCTGTAATTTTAACAACACCATTTCTTCAAGCTGAAACTCTCTAGGAGTTCTACCACAGTCAGCCAGTTGCTTCATTCGATTCTGTGCTCGAGCTAGATGTTCTCTGAGTAATGCTGAAAAGGCAGTCCTGTCAGCTAACCACTCTTGCACTGAGTCAGAATTGGGCACCGTGGACTGAGGTAAAGCCAACATGGGAGCATCATAGCCATAAAGAGCTCTAAAAGGAGTACACCCGAGGCTAGTGTGAAAAGTAGTGTTATACCAAAATTCGGCCAATGCTAATCAAGATTTCCACTTTGATGGTTGAGCATTCACAGCACACCTCAAATAAGTCTCCAGACACTGGTTAACCCTCTCGCTTTGCTCATCGGTCTGGGGGTGATACACAGTAGACAACAGCAATTTCACATCCATGAGTCGAAACAGATGTTTCCAGAACAGGCTAGTAAAGACCTTATCCCTATCAGAGACAATGAATCTAGGGGGTTCATGCAGTTTCACCACTTGCTCCAAGAATGCCTGTGCCACTCCTTGTGCAGTAAATGGATGTTTTAGTGGAATGAAATGCCCATACTTGGTGAACCTGTCCACCACCACCAGAATAGTATCAAAACCATCAGACCTTGGTAACCCTTCTATAAAGTCCATGGTTACATCTGCCCACACACCTTGAGGAATAGGAAGAGGCTGCAGTAACCCTGCTGGATGGACTCTCTCAGGTTTTGCCTGTTGACAAGTCAGACATTGCTGCACAAACTGTGTCACATCCCGCTTTAGCCCCTTCCACCAGAACACCTTTTTTACCCTTTGATATGTAGCATGTATCCCAGAGTGGCCCCATAGTGCACTGTCATGAAGAGCTGCAATCAGTTTTGTCCGCAGAGCTGAATTTGATCCTATCCAAATTCGCTCTCCCTTCCTGACAATGCCCTGCTGAAGATTGAACCCAGCCTCATTGGGACTCTGAACTAGCAGTTGTGTGATCAAGTCCTGTGCTTCAGCATCAGTGACATAAGAGTTTAGAATTTCCTGAATCCACATTGGCTGCATCTCAGTGATCACAGCCAACTCCATCATTGCCCCTACCCTGGAAAGAGCATCAGCTAATAGATTTTCTGCCCCTTTCTTATACACAATTTGAAATTGAAGTCCCATCAATCTCGCCATAGCTTTCTTCTGCAGATCCGAGTGAAGCTGCTGATCTCCCAAATAAGTCAGAGACTTATGATCTGTCTTAATCACAAAAGGACTCCTCTGCAGGTAGGGTCGCCACTTTTCCACTGCCATTATCAAGGCCAAAAATTCCTTGTCATAAATAGACAGATGTCTATTCTTTTGCCCCAATGCCTTGCTAATGTATGCTATAGGCTTGCCTTGCTGCATCAAGACTGAACCCAAACCATCCTCACAAGCATCGGTTTCTACCACAAAAGGAAGGTCAAATCGAGGCAAAGCCAAAACTGGAGTAGTTGCCATAGCTTCTTTTAGAGCTTCAAATGCCAACTGAGCCTGCTCATCCCACTTGAAACCATGTTGTTTCTGCAGCAGCCTGGTAAGGGGTCTAGCCAGAATTCCATAACCACTCACAAACTTCCTGTAGTACCCTGTGAGCCCCAAGAATCCTCTTAACTCCGTGATAGTTTGTGGTTGAGGCCAGGCCAACATTGCAGCAGTCTTCGAGGGGTCTGTGGCCACTCCTTCCCTGGAGATCACATGGCCTAAGTATTGCAACTCTTTTTTAACAAAAACACACTTCTTGGCTTTCAAGAAAAAATTGTTTTCTCTCCGTTTGGTTAGCACTAACCAAAGATGCTCATAATGCTCCACAAGACTGGGACTATAGATCAAGATGTCATCCAAAAATACCATAACAAATTTCCTTAGGAATGGTTCCAGGACAGTGTTCATGGCACACTGAAAAGTAGCTGGCGCATTGGTGAGTCCGAAAGGCATCACTCTGAATTGGTAGTGGCCATGATGAGTCTTGAAGGCAGTTTTGACTTCATCTTCTTTTCCCATCCGTATCTGATGATACCCTGCTGTCATATCCATACTTGAGAAAAACTGAGTCCCTGCTAACTCGTCCAAGATTTCATCCACCAGGGGCATTGGAAATCGATTCTTAATGGTCATAGAATTCAATCTCCTATAATCAATGCAAAACCTCCAACTTCCATCCTTTTTCTGTACTAATAGCACTGGGGATGCAAATGGACTAGCACTTGGAACTATTAAACCTGCAGCCAGAAGTTCAGTCACCTGTCTCTCTATCTCAGTTTTGTGGAGAGGTGAGTATCTGTATGGTCTTGAATTAATTGGAATAGAACCTGGCAGCAATGGTATGTGATGGTCGTAAACCCTGGTTGGAGGTAATTCAGTGGGTGCAGCAAACACATCTTTAAATTCCTCTAATATCAATTTCAGTGGTTTCTCCTCATCCTCATGCGGTGTCTCCTGAACTGTCTCCAACATCACAAACACCCAGACTTCATTACCATTCATCCACCTCTCTAACTGCACAGCAGACACTTGTTGAACCTCCTTGCTTCCTATGCCATCTCCTTTCAACTGCACCTCCCTTCCTCTATCTCTGAACTCTAACACCCCGTTATCCCAATGACACTGCATTGGACTGTGCCTTCTCAGCCAGTCATACCCCAAAATAGCATCATAGGCCTCCAAATCTAACACTCTCATATAACTGTTGTAAAGATGGCCTCCAGCCCTCCATTCCAGGTTAGGCACCCTTCTGTTACTCAGCAGAAATTCACCATTTGCCACCTTCACTCTGACTGGTGAAACAGTCTCAGTATCCAAATTCAGCTTATCTACTATTCTTTGACTGACAAAACTAGAGGAGCTGCCAGAATCCACTAACATCACCAACTCTTGATTCTGAACAATTGATCGAATCCTCATACACTCCTCTCGATCAGTTCCACTGATGGCATTCAAAGAAAGATTGCAGGAATTCTCCCTCTCCTTATCTTCCTGGTATAACTGCAATAACACCTCATCTGTCAACATTCTTCCCATATCTTCCACAGACAGATTATGCAGCTGTGCTCCACCCCTTTTTGGACATTTTGCTTGATGTCCCGGTTCATATTTTTCCCCACATCCAAAACACAGCCCATTCAACCTTCAAAAATCTCTCAGTTGTCTTTCCTTTGTCAAATCTATACCTCCTCCACCAATTTTAGCCTCCACTCTTACTGCATTTCCCTGGACTCTATTTGGTCCTGATCCCTTCTGAAATTTCAATCTATTCATCTCCAGTACCTCCTGTTGTATCTGTGCTAAAAGAATGGCACGATCTACTGTTCGTGGTAGTTGGGCCATCACATGCCCTTGTAACTCCTCCTTCAACCCCTTAATGAATTGAGAGACAAAGAAAGTTTCACCCAAATTTGGATTATGCACTGAATTGACATATCTAGCTTCCTATCCAACCAAGCCTTCTGTGTCAGATGCAGCAACCCTCTCATCGCCTGAGGAAATTCTTCAGAACCAAATTTCTCTCGCACAGCTTTGGTGAACTATGCCCAGCTTCCCAACCCTTGCTGCCTTTTATACACCTGCATCCAGCGAGCAGCATTTCCCTCCATATGCAGAGATGCCGATGAAGACCACATGAAATCAGGTACTTGATAAATCGAAAAATACTCCAGACATTTATCAATCCATATCCCTGGTTCGGGTCCCTGAAATTTCGGGAATGACATTTTTGGCAAATCTGCTGCTCTATACTCTCGATTTCCCCCTTGTTCACGGAATTCCCCTTCACGGATCTCCCTGTTCCTCCCTCGCTGCTCATGGAACGCCCCATGCCTCCGATCTGCTTCTCGCCTACAATTCTCTTCCTCAGCAGTCCTACGCTCACGGTTCTCCCTCTCAGTTTCCGATTCCATACCTTCCATTTCCTTGGCCATCCACTCCAAGCGAAGACGCGACACCGTCTTCCCGGTTTCCTCCATTTGTTGAGCGAGGATGGAGCGCTCCTCCTCCGCCTTCTGAGCCACTGAGGCAGCGACCTCTGCCTGATGTTGAAGCTGTTGCTGGCCCACCTCCATGGACTCTGCTTGCTGTTGTAGGCGTCGCTGTCCAATCTCCATCGCCTCCACCTTGTCCCCGAGTCGGTCCAGAATCCGCATCATCCGATCCCACCGCTCCTCGCTCTTCTGCTCCAACGAGTCCATCGCTTCCAGCACGATCCGCGTCTGCGCCGAGGGTTTCACTGACGGCGCCGTCGCCGTCGCGTTAGAACTCCGAGGACCACGGCTCCGATACCACCTGAGACGCCCCTTGGCCGTCGGCACGTCACCACCACGGCGTGAGTTCGTCGAAGGTATGACGAGAACACAACTGACTCGTGAGAGTTGTGTGATTCTGTTTTTCTATTTCTTATCTCCTCTACCTTAGCCAACTGGCTGACGGTATTTAAGGCTTAAGCCAACAGGCCAGCCCATTACAACTCTCACTCACGCTTACAACCATAACTTGGCCCACGGTCCACACCAGTTCACCAACACATCTCACCTAGTTCCCGCCAATGATGTCTGTCGATCCACCCTCCACTCTGTCAGCCATGACACTGCACGACACCTCGATGAGTGACGGGTCAGCTGCACCCGCGCACCCTCGCAGCAGAGTCCGTTTCTGACTTTTTAGAGGCCCAGTATGAAATTCGATATGAAGGCATCATCCCCTATATATATATAATCGAATATTTGACGTATAAAATTATTATGTTGTTTTGAAGTTTATAAGATGACAAATGTAAAATATAGCCAAAAGCACTTACTTGTTATCTAATATCATTAAAAATATCTTCTAACATTTTGTGATACAAAGTCATCGATTATATTATTGAGATCAATCTCATCCAACAATTTCTTTTCGACACATAGAATTGCCAAGCCATTTAACCTCTCTTGAGTTATTGTTGACCTTAAATAGTTCACAAAAATATTTCAATTTTAAAAAGCTTCTCTCCACCGATGCAACCATTATGTGTATAGTAAATAATACTCTCTCTATATCAAAATAGAATTCGTTTTGCTTCTTTAGTGGATTCATCATCATCTAGTTGAATATAAACATAAAAATCAGGAGATAAAACAAATACTATTTTAGAACGGATGTTGTATTCTATAAGTAATTGAGACATTAGTTTAACAATCTAAATAAGACTGGTCGATAGCGCATCACTCTTTACGTATTTTTGTCTAGGATAGATAGGTTTAACAGAAAAAAGTGCTAGCGTCCAGTGGCTAGGGGACCCCCCTTAGGTATGGCCCTGCCTCGCAGATTGAGCTGCACAATGTAATCGGCTGCGATACCATCTATCACACCCCGTGATCGCCGGTGGTGATGACCGAGACGTGAGGAGACGGAGAAACTCACCTGGAACGTGCCTTCGTGATGAAGACAACGTGAACGAGTCTGTTTTCTGATTTCTCCCCGATGCCTCTTCTGCGTAGGGCTTCTTTTATGCCATCTCTCCCAAAATCACATATTAGCCCCCTACTCTATAGACCAATACAAGCTGCATATGTTATTGGGTTACTGTAGGTGTTACAAAGTCCTTGGGTTGTTGAATTGACCAGAATCCAACAATAGGCGCAGCGGCGGTATGAGCCTGCGCCCTGGCAGCAGTTGCACGCCCACTCCGTTCCGGCCCTGACGACATGAGAAGACCATGAAGCGGAAGATGGCTTATAAATTAGAGCTGCCTGCTTCATTGCCGAAGCATCCAGTTTTCCATGTTTCGCAGCTCAAGAAGTCTGTGCCGCCGTCAGTTTCTGTTGCTCAGCTACCTGATCATATGGATGGATTGCAAATTCCTGAACGCATCTTGCAGTGCCGTGGGGGGTCCAGAGGGTGTATCTCAGGTCCTCGTGCAGTGGTCAGGTATGCCTCCCGCCTCCGTCCTTAGCCACTTGGGATTTGGGAAGATCTCATTGCCCTTTGACAGTCGCTTCCGCAGGCTCCTGCTTGGGACAAGCAGCTTCTTATCCAGGGGGGAATGTCTTCTTCAGATCAGTTGTTGCCGGACGCTGCACAGGAGCCGGTGACTGCGGAGCTGAGCACTGGGCCAAAATAGCGAGTTGCTGTTGGGCCGCGCAGGGGTACTCGCCAGAGGAAAATCCATCCCCACTTCCGCGGGTCGGATTGGCGAGCGTGAAGACCTGGAGTATATATTATTGAGAAACCCTAATGAAGGGTTATGTGGGCAAATACCGAATATAGCCCTGAGGGCTATCGCGTCTCTATATATAGAACCTGTACCCCTCATGTGGAATAGAGAAAAGAAAGAGGCTAGAGGCCCAACCCTCACACCGTGTCTATTGTGTTTCCTCTGTCGTGCTAATGGGAAGGGAGACGGGTCTTCCACAACTTCTCGCGCCTCTACTGCTGACGGGAGGGAAGGGAGCGGATCTGGTGATCCGTGGTAACGTAGTTCTCAATACGTTATCAGCACGCTCTACCTCGACGTTGCTGCGAGATCAGATCTGCATCAACTCTCCGTCAAGCCGGCAGGCCTCTGGCTTTGCCGAACTGTCCTACGCGACAGGCTTCGCTTGCGTTCACTAAATCATAAACACCGGTAAGAAATTTCAAGTGAATCTGCGATTTACTGTTGGTGTAAGTCATATGACAATAAGAACAGTTTCCTGAAGAAACCAAATATGTGGCCCTGCTCCCGCTAGCACTCCCTTCCACTCGCCCGATCGGTGCAGCGGCGGCAGCCAGTTCGCCCGCCAGTGGAGGCTCGCCCGCAGAGTGTCAATGGCACGCCTGCTCACCCTCGTAGCGGCGCTCGACGGGCCCGCATGCCATCAGATGCAGAGACTAAAGCACGGCGATCACCCATGGCTTCCTGAAGAAGCAGCGCATATAGAAGTGTCAGCGGTGGCGTTGCTTTTCTGCCCACACGCCAAGCTCGAAGCCGACGGTGCTCGTTGTGCCCTCGCGGGCCGCAACTAGCGGCAGTCGCTGCGCATGAAGAAAGTGCGATCCGTGAGAGGAAACTGTGGCTTCTGCACGCAGACCCATGGCCATGATCCATCTGCGCCAGAGAAGTACAAACCTGGCTCGCACGAAAACCGGATCGAGCGACCGCTGGGCTATGACCGTTTCGTCCCACGCGAACTCTTCAAGATATGGCCGAATAGGAGGGAGCAGTTAGCCTGCGATTCATGCCGCAGGATAAATCCAAACAAAAAAACCTGGTCAAAGTAGTTGCTGCCAAAAATGGTACCGTGACTCGGTAAGTGCGCTACGACAGGTATTTGCTGCTCGGGGCTTCGTGCCACAACCCTAAAAAAAATGTTGTAGGCGCATTGCTCAGCACGTCCACGAGTTCATGTTTCCTGTTGCAATGACCGTGCGCTTGGCCTTGGCTTGACCGCTTGACCATAGGTGATGTTTAAGTACATTGGATAATTATTTTCTGTAATAAATAATTAGTAGAAATTGCATGATTATATATATATATGAAAAATGCCTTCTTGTAACTGATAAACTTCTGCTCATGTATTAATTCTAGTATTATCTTTCTGCTCTATTCTTGTGGTAAATATATGGCAGAAATATTAGAATGCATGTGAAGGCAATATTGTACTGTCTGTACATACTCAAATCGCTCTAAATATTCATGTTGCGTTGAGCTTTTATATTCATATCGAGCGATTAAATGATATAGTGGGTACTCAGACACATCGACCAAACTATGTTATTATCGGCTGAGTTATGACATTAGCTGAATATTGACTGCGCCTTGGCAACACGTCGCAATATTTGTGCCGTTCGAACTTGGTTGCGTCATGTGATTGCTATGTCGCACTCTCGCTTAATCGGATCGCTCCCGTTGAGTCAGACCGCCATCTCTGAGTCGCGTATTTTTCGCATGCCCTGTCGGCACTGTCTGTCTGCCGTGATCATTGAGCCACAATTGCGCCTGTTGCGCACGTTACGTGGACTTATCGTGTACCCCGATTACCGAGCCATAATTGTGCCTGTTGCGCTTATTACGAAGGCTTGTTGTGTTGTCGTGGCCCTGATGGCCGCTCACGCTTGACGCCAGATACGCTAGAGCTTATACTCGCGTGGATTGTGGTGGGTTGTTCAAGCCCCTAAAGTCACATTATGCAACCTTCGTAAACAATTTTTGTTGGCTCTATATTTTATTTGATTGTGTTGTGTGGCATCATATATTTATATATATCGCCAAGTGGCCATACACAGCTGTATCAAGCTCTATAGTGCTTGGAAATCTGGGAAATTAAATTGAAATACAATTAAACATAGATAAATTAATTTTCTGCTCTCTCCTCATGCATAAAGTTTTACCCGAAGTAACCCGACGATATTTAATATAATGCATGAAAGCCTTTTTGGCATAGAAGACATCACAAATTGGGATTCTATTAGTAAGCAAAAGGCCTTACCAAATAATTTGAGACTATAAATCTCAGCCATACATTGCTCAACCAGATGTTAGCATATTGCTCTCTTTGTCGCTAAATGACATGAAGCAAACTATGAGATAAAAGGACATGTAATCGCTAGCAACACGAAGTTGCGAGTATACCGAGAGGTTATTCTGAGAAAAATTTCACTATGTTGATGTGAAAACCATAGTGTGTTCCCGTCGAACCACTTTACTCGTTCTATCTAGAACCTCTATGCTTTTGTCGCATACATCTCTCGGAATTGTAAATACTTATAGTCACTGAATCGACTCGGGATAGTCCTTTGACAAGTTTGGTATACATTGTACACTAAATGGTAAAGGTCGGTCCTAAATGGACACATACTTGGGGTTTATGTAGCCGAACTACACTGAATTCCACCCTTTTGCATGCTTACCATTATCTACCTCTGATCTACCAGAAGTGAGAAGAGTAGACAAATAACTACGAAATCCCACATCACCACAGAGCTTGAAGCTAAATTAGACATTAACATGTTCTTGGTCCTTAGAGCAGAAGAGTCATATGTCTTGACCACTAGATTACTAGTGATGATAACTTGTGATAGAAATATAAAGATCTTGTAGAGACCTATTGTATCCTCTCTACTCCTGATGATTTCTTCGTATGAGAGCAGTAATATCTGTTGTTGAAGATGGATCCTAGGCGGATACCAGTATTGTTTCGTTCTTGCCAAGCAGTTATCATCATTTGCTTCATCAAAAGCTAGTTATATGGTGATTTTCCCAGATAAAATGAATTCTTGGCCCTGTCTGTTCTATTCCAAAGCTTCTCTTTTTGCTGAACAATGAAGAGATCGAAATAATGCTATATAGAACAAATTGGTATATAATATGAGGAGAAATGTTTGCCCTGCTGGCAGCATCACAATTTATTAACTATTGTTATAAATTCTCTCTCAAAATTATAATACCTAAAAATTTTGCATAAATCGATACCCAATTTCAGAACGGTATGAGTAATTGGATAAACCATAGGCAATAATAAAATGAGCTGGACTATACATCTCTGCATATAAAAATCTTTGCTTGGCAGCATTGGCCTGATGCCGTGCACTTTACTACCAATATAAGCACACACATTTTTCCTATGTGCCTCAAAGCACAATACAACCAGTGAATGTCTTTGTGAGCGTTAGACCCTGATGGTCATTTTACTTGTTGATCTGAAGTCAACTAATGGCTCAAAACGACGAATGGTATTCATGAGCCCCTGAAGATGCCTTATGGATTAAATAAGTGTTGTGCATGTTAGTCTAAATCTTAATGATTGACTGTGCATTTGGTAATAATAACAATAAGTTTGCAGAATTGTAACCATGAAGCAACTTGTTGTTGCGTGTCTCGCTGAATGTTGAGACTAACCCTTCATGTTGAAGGACAAATATGTAGTATTCATGCCACTACATTAATCTAAGTCCAAAGCTCACTGCATAAAACCACTATCTGTATTGTGCGTAAGATTTCCCAAATAAATCACCACAATAGCATACATTGGCCACAACTGGATGATTGTGGTTGGGGATTTTATCTGTATGCTTTTAGAACATCTCGGCATTAGGGGGAGGAATGCCCATATAGTGTAATGCCTCAATATTCTATTAAACGCACATAAGCTAAACTGAACCTGTCGTTCGGTGTGTACTCCTGTGTATATGGAGTTTGCCAGAAATCGTTGAGGATTAACCATATTGGTTTGAATGCTTCTACCTGATGTAGATGTGGATATACCCGGGATTAATATCATATCCACATCTGACTTATTGGCATTTGATCTATTCTGCGGGGACGCCTGCGGATATGGTCCATTGGCCTTAGTCAAAGCATATGTTCTGATTGCAGATTCATGTGGTCTGTGATAACTCTCCTCTGATTAATTCACCCTAATGGTGATTTGCCTCACGAAGAGGTTCATCTTGATGATGAAATTCCTAGCAATGCGCGCAATATCATTGTACTAGGAATACGGAACAATGAACCTTTCGTTTTGGGAAATGACGGAGATCATTATTAAATGTGGGAGACAAATGTGTCGACACCTTTCTTGCCTCTCTAGATTGCAAAGGGATCCAAAACAAAGTCCTAGGCATGAGTGCTTTAAGCTCTCTTATCGGGTCATTGATAAATGCAATCGAGGCTGAACCAATAATCGCAAAATGAAAGTCACGAGCTTGAAGTTCGGACATTTATGGGCACTATTGAGATAATGTGTGGTGAATGCGATGGTTCAAGTGGTCTTGTGAGAGACCCATCCAACGTATGTGTTGAATAAACACTGTTCCGCTATGTAATATATCTGGCAAATGGCATGAATTAAATTATGCAGTTAATAGAATTCTGAAGATCCGTCATGAGATCCTAGGAGGATCCATATCTTTGAATTATAAATATGCAACATATAAATCTCATACCGAATAATACATTCCTGACGAATTAACACTCTTCTATGTAGAGAGAATATCTCCTAGATGAGATTATAGTTCCTTGATGGAACTTTTCCAGAAGAAATAAAGCCTGTGTTGAACACCAAAGTTTGATAATTCCTATAAAGGGATAAAGACCCATACAGACCCGAAAAGGAATAAGATGAGGTACCAAAGGACTTGAAGTTCACCGAATAAGCACATGTGCATTCCACGAGTTTTACTCATGGTATTTTCCACTTGATGTGGAATTACGGTATCCTCTAAAGCCCCGATGGCAGAAACCTATAAGGTTTAGGTGTTACTGGCAAAAATATCCCCATCATGCCAGAATGACAGACTATAACGATGTATCTGATCGATGAAAAATCCCTGATGGATTACGATCTTTGATGGACTTTTGTTACACCATCATAGATGTTGCAATGGATGAACGCCTGGAGCGATGTGTCATATTTAGAATATGTACTATTGCAACTATATTATCCCCTAAGTCCTATATAAGGACATGTTACTTGCTTTGCACAACTATGTATAAATTGTGGTGTAAGATAGAAAATGATAGCACCCCAACCTCGTCCATTCTCGTTATTCCAGATGAACAATGAGGTATATATCTTGAAGAATATGCTTGAGTTATGAGGGATAACGACTTTGACATATGTCATCGTCAGGGGGAGCGAATGCTTATATTGATCACAATCGTGTGACAATAAATGTCATATTCTATGCCCTGAAGGCGTCAGCTTGATAATCAATATGTGAACCTTTATGGAAGTTTCTATCAAATATGTAGATCTAGTCGATCGAACACCACTAGTCGAAGTGGCTTATTAATGTTGATACGTGCACTTACCTCGTGTATCCTAGAAGTGAGTTGAGGTGAAGTTCCTGAAATAATCTTTGCAAGGATATGCAATCTGTTTGCTAAATCTATATGTGCATATACTTCCAGAAGAAAATATTTTGCCATATTGATACAGTTTTGCAAGGATCAGGGGGAGCACATTTCTAAACTTAGCCTTTGTAGAAGATTCGGTAGAATCTAGATCACAGAGGATCGAAATCTGTCCCGATGACAGCTGTTGTACTCTTTTTCCCTTGGCGAGTTTTCTTGAAGTTTCTCACATCAGGTTTTTAACGAGGCAACAAAGTGTAAATGCAATTTGTATCACCATGCACTCTTTCTCCATATTTTTCCCACTGGGTTTTTTTGGAGTTTTAATGAGGCATGTGTTGGTCGCGGTATTCGCCCAAGGGGGAGTGTTGAGAAACCCTAATGAAGGGTTATGTGGGCAAATACCGAATATAGCCCTGAGGGCTATCGCGTCTCTATATATAGAACCTGTACCCCTCATGTGGAATAGAGAAAAGAAAGAGGCTAGAGGTCCAACCCTCACACCGTGTCTATTGTGTTTCCTCTGTCGTGCTAATAAGAAGGGAGACGGGTCTTCCACAACTTCTCGCGCCTCTACTGCTGACGGGAGGGAAGAGAGCGGATCTGGTGATCCGTGGTAACGTAGTTCTCAATATATATAAGCTAGAAATGGGAGGAGAGATGGCATGAGATGTAGTAAGCAGAATATTCCTCTTCTTCTTGTTCCTCACGTCTCCTACTCCGCTCTTCCCAATTCCCTCCCTGCTGTACTCCGCTACTACGAACTCTGCTACTACTACCTGGTTGAATCGTAACATGTAGTTAGTGGAAACATCGGTGGATCGGAAGGATTTCAGGTTTGGGGTAGAGTAGGTTGACCGCTGCAGTGTGTGCGATTTCACATCAGACGTATGAAAAATGCGCCCACCAATCCATCTATCAACAGCACGGGCACAACTCATTCGGCCGCCGATGGTCAGAAATTCTGAAATGAATGGGCTCCAGGCCAACCTCAAGTGCAAATGAATGCGGCATTTCTGAAGTTCTCTGACTGACCTCGAGTAAGAAGTCGGCGTCGCCACGCAGCGTGGGTTCCTGGCCTGGGAAGTACGGGTACTCCTCCTTGGCCTGCACGGATAGGGTTGGAGTCACCGGTAAAAAAAAAACAACCCCAGAAGGATTACTGAACTCCCCCGCGGGCCGCCAGGAGCCCAGGACGCGGAAACTGGGCTCGCGCGCAATGCCTGCTTACGCACCTGCTGTGGCGTGGCCCAGACGTGCAGGTGGGAGTCGATGACCTTGCAGGAGGAAGAAGCGGCCATGGCGGCGGCAATGGTGGTGGTGGCGGTGGAGAGGAGCAGCCGCCTCCTTGTTGCTGTGGTCGCGAAGGAGAGGAGGTCGCGAGAGGCTGTAGTGGCGCGGGGGCACAGGAACCTGCACGGGGCAACCACTGGTGATGATGACGATAAAGCCATAGAGTGTCTGCTGCCGAGTACTGCGCTCCACGTTTTTCACTAACAAACGCTGCAGAGCAACCGCAGACGAGTTCACGGGCCGACAAGTTACAGGGCCCAGCTGGCCTCTTAAGGCTGTTCTCAGCAGAGTCCAGATTACACTACCGGTTTCTAAACATATCATTAGTCCTAAACTGTGGTCAAAGTGCATGTTCAGACCCCTAAACTTATAAAATTGTACCATTCCAGTTTCTAAGCTTTCAATGTCCATATTTTCATCCATATATTTGTATATTTATGTCATCTAGGTCTATAAACTTGTTGTTTGTGTCATCAAAGATCTAAAGAGGTCTCAAACTATTTAGACATGTGATGACACCCAAAACAAATTCACAGACCTAGACGTCATAACCATAGAAGTATAGGCCGAAATGTGCATGTTAAGATACCAGGAACAAGACAATACAATTTCACAAGTTTAGTGACATACTGAAAGTCGCCTAGAGGGGGGTGAATATGGCGAAACTGAAATTCACAAAATTAATCACAACTACAAGTCGTGTTAGCGTTAGAAATAGAAACGAGTCCGAGAGAGGGCGTAAAACAAATCGCAAGCGAATAAAGAGTGTGACACGCGAATTTGTTTTACCGAGGTTCGGTTCTTGCAAACCTACTCCCCGCTGAGGTGGTCACAAAGACCGGATCTCTTTCAACCCTTTCCCTCTCTCAAACGGTCCCTTGGACCGAGTGAGCTTTTCTTCTCAATCACTTGGAACACAAAGTTTTCACAAGGATCACCACACGATTGGTGTCTCTTGCCTCAATTACAAGTGAGTTTGATCTCAAGAAAGAATGAGAAAGAAAGCAATCCAAGCGCAAGAGCTCAAAAGAACACAACAAATCTCTCTCACTTAACACTAAAGCTTTTGTGGAATTGGGAGAGGATTTGATCACTTGGGTGTGTCTAGAATTGAATGTTAGAGCTCTTGTAAGTGGTTGGAAGTTGGAAAACTTGGATGACTTGAATGTGGGGTGGTTGGGGTATTTATAACCCCAACCACCAAACTAGTCGTTTGGTGGAGGCTGCTGTCGCATGGCGCACCGGGCAGTCCGGTGCGCCACCGGACACTGTCCGGTGCGCCAGCCACGTCACCAGGCCGTTGGGTTCCGACCGTTGGAGCTCTGACGTGTGGGCCCGCCTGGCTGTCCGGTGGTGCACCGGACAAGTCCTGTAGACTGTCCGGTGTGCCACCCGCGCGTGCCCTGCTCCTCTGCGCGCGCAGGCACGCATTAAATGCGTTGCAGTCGACCATTGGCGCGAAGTAGCCGTTGCTCCGCTGGCTCACCGGACAGTCCGGTGTGCACTGGACATGTCTGGTGAATTATAGCGAAGCGGATTCCCGAAGCTGGCGAGTTCAGAGTCGCTCTCCTCTGGAGCACCGGACACTGTCCGGTGGTGCACCGGACAGTCCGGTGAATTATAGCGAAGCGCTTCTGAAAAATCCCGAAGGTGCGAAGTTTGGCTTGGAGTCCCCTGGTGCACCGGACACTGTCCGGTGGCACACCGGACAGTCCGGTGCGCCAGACCAGGGCAACCTTCGGTTGTCCCTTGCTCTTTTGGTTGAACCCATTTCTTGGTCTTTTTATTCGCTTAGTGTGAACCTTTGGCACCTGTATAACTTATAGACTAGAGCAAACTAGTTAGTCCAATTATTTGTGTTGGGCAATTCAACCACCAAAATCATTTAGGAAATAGGTGTAAGCCTAATTCCCTTTCAATCTCCCCCTTTTTGGTGATTGATGCCAACACAAACCAAAGCAAATAGAGAAGTGCATAATTGAACTAGTTCGCATAATTGTAAGTGCAAAGGTTACTTAGAATTTGAGCCAATATAAATACTTATAAGATACGCATGGATTGTTTCTTCATTTTTTAACATTTTGGACTACGCTTTCACCACATGTTTTGTTTTTGCAAATTCTTTTGTAACTTCTTTTCAAAGTCATTTTGCAAATAGTCAAAGGTAAATGAATAAGATTTTGCGAAGCATTTTTAAGGTTTGAAATTTTCTCCCCCTATTTCAAATGCTTTTCCTTTGACTTAAACAAAACTCCCCCTTGATAAATTCCTCCTCTTAGTGTTCAAGAGGGTTTTAAGATATTGATTTTGAGAATACTACTCTCTCCCCTTTTTGAACACAATGAGATAACAATTTGAAAAAATCATACCAATTGAAAAAACTCTTTTTAAAATTAGGTGGTGCGGTCCTTTTGCTTTGGGCTCATGCTCTCTCCCCCTTTGGCATAAATCGCCAAAAACAGAATCATTAGAGCCCTTTAGAATTACTTTCTCCCCCTTTGGTCATAAATAAATGAGTGAAGATTATACCAAAGACGGAGAGTTGCTCGGAGCGACGGCGACGGATGAGTTACGGAGTGGAAGCCTTTGTCTTCGCCGAAGACTCCAATTCCCTTTCAATACACCTATGACTTGGTTTGAAATTTACTTGAAGAAACATTAGTCATAGCATATAAAAGAGATATGATCAAAGATATATTTATGAGCTATGCATGCAAGACATCAAAAGAAATTCCTAGAATCAAGAATATTTAGCTCATGCCTAAGTTTGTTAAAAGTTTGTTCATCAAGTGGCTTGGTAAAGATATCAGCTAATTGATCTTTAGTATTAATGTATGCAATCTCGATATCTCCCTTTTATTGGTAATCCCTTAAGAAGTGATACCGAATGGCTATGTGTTTAGTGCGGCTATGCTCAACGGGATTATCCGCCATGCGGATTGCACTCTCATTATCACATAGAAGAGGAACTTTGGTTAATTTGTAACCATAGTCCCTAAGGGTTTGCCTCATCCAAAGTAGTTGTGCGCAACAATGGCTTGCGGCAATATACTTGGCTTCGGCGGTAGAAAGAGCTACGGAATTTTGCTTCTTTGAAGCCCAAGACACCAAGGATCTTTCCAAGAACTGGCAAGTCCCCGATGTGCTCTTTCTATTAATTTTACACCCCACCCAATCGGCATCTGAATAACCAATTAAATCAAAAGTGGATCCCCGAGGATACCAAAGCCCAAACTTAGGAGTATAAACTAAATATCTCAAGATTCGTTTTACGGCCGTAAGGTGAGCTTCCTTAGGGTCGGCTTGGAATCTTGTACACATGCATATGGAAAGCATAATATCCGGTCGAGATGCACATAAATAGAGTAAAGAACCTATCATCGACCGGTATACCTTTTGATCCATGGACTTACCTTCCGTGTCGAGGTCGAGATGCCCATTGGTTCCCATGGGTGTCTCACTACACCAAAATAGTGAACTTCCTAGAGCCTAAACCCTAGGAAGTTAGCCCTAAACTCTAGGAAGTTAGCTAAACCCTCGGAAGTAAAGCCATCCCGTCGGAAGTTTGGCTCTCGGAATTTTTTTGTCGGAAGTTAGCTTAACTTCCTAGAGCCCTCTAGGAAGTTAGCTAACTTCCTACAGCCAAAGGAGCCTCTCGGAAGTTAGTAGGTTCTCGGAAGTTAGTAGCTTCACGCCGTCAGCGCCGTCAGCTGACCAACTTCCTACGGCTAACTTCCTACGACTGATTGTAGCCCGTAGGAAGTTAGCTGGCTAGCTTCCTACGGCTGACTGTAGCCCTAGGAAGTTTGCTGGCTATAACTTCCTACGGCTCAGTTGGCCTCTAGGAAGTTAATTTGACCAGCATTATAAATATTGTTAATTTTTATTTTACACCACATTCCACAACATAACAAATATATCAACAGCTATATAGCACAACATATTTTCATATAAAACATCTCACACACAATCACATAACAATATTTAAATCCATAGTCTCATCAATTACATCACAAAAGTCTCATCCATAGTCATAAGACACATCTCATCCAGTCATAATAAGAGACAATATCACAACATCTCATACATAGTCATAAGAAAAGTCTTAAGTATCACAACACATAAAATGGAAGCTCATAATCGTCGATCACCATCGGCGTACAACGATGAGTGATGGTCAATACCTCCACAGCGAAGAGGGCTTCGACAAAGTCTAACGCGTCATCTCATTTGCGTTGGCAAGGTAGCTAGTGAGGTCTGATATACATGTACAAATGATACTGCTGAGTTACACCATAATATAACGAACAACAAGTAAATGATGATGAATTTTCATACCTGATGTTCGATAGGTGGAGGTGGAGGTGAAGACCAAGGATAATGTACGAGAGGTGGGGGGCACCAGGATGTGTATCCCTTGGGCTTGGGCTAGTTGCTACAAAATTGTCGAACTCATTCACATCAACATTTTAAATCAATACATATCTTAAAATGAAAGCTATTATCTTTTGAACTTACTTGTATGAGTGTTTGGTGGTGTTGAATCTGTGTAGCATAGTATTCATGTTGCGCAGCTTGTTGTCTCAAGTAATCCTGATGTCGCCTAAGTTCTTCTCGCAGTTGCTCCACTTCTGCTGGATCTTGAGTGGAGCGACGGGAGCTACGAGCAGCAGACCTCGACGAACCTCCACGTTGAACCCTCATCTGGCTCAAGTCGATGACGTTAGCAAACATTGTGTACCTACGAAACAAGTAACATGATGACCAACAGTGACCAACCGTGAGTCGTTATACTATATATTTAGCAACCAACATAAAGTCACCCTATTTACAGTTGTTATTAATAATAATATACAATTAATTAGCATTCAACAATGACCAACCCACTAAATAGCTATAAACACAAAAGCATAATAAATCACAAATTTTTATACACATAATCACATAGACATACACACATAATCATTCAAACTTCATATGATAAAAGCATACAAGTACAATGTATGAGAAGATACATGCACAAATGAAAGCTCAGATTACAAATATGTAATCCTACTCTGGGTCGAGAATCGAGCCTAAACCCATAGAAAAAAGATTAAAAGTTTAGTACTCAAATTTCCCATAAGCTATTTTTGTTGCCTACATTACACTTGTTACTTTGCTATCATCTTTTCCATGAATCAGTAGAGTCGACTTCTTTATTTTCTTAGCTGACATGAAGGGACTGATCTAGCCTCCCGTCACTTCATGTCTCTTGCTTGAAGCCAAAAATAGAACTAACTACCAAATGGTTCAAACAATCATACTACAAACAGACACTTATAACCTTGGCTATTTTAAAACTTGCATATTGGTTTTACTTCTATTAAGTGTAAAACATTGTACCTGCAGGTTGTATCCACCATTTGCCTCTGCAAAGTATATTTCAAATATAGGGAGACCATGGGCTATCAGAAGCCAGCTGTCTGAAAATGTGGAGAATTAAAAAGTCATTTAGCATGCAAACAAATATTTCATACACTAAACACATTTTACAGTAGTAAAATGTAATCAGCTAAGAGGTATTATAATATTAACACATTTTACACCAGTAAAACAGCTTTGTTTCACTTCACATTTTGTATCCCTACAATAGTTGCCTGTTAGTTCCCTCAGGGCCATAAATCCACGCACATTGAGCTTGATCGTTTGCAACTTTGCATTATATTGGGAAAACAATTGGTTTGCATACTGGTCAGCAGGATTATGATGGTTTTGTCGAGCTTGATGGTACAAAGTTGAGTGGCAGCAAAAAACTTTTGGTAAATATTTTATTTGTATAATATGCTGCACTAAGTCTTGGTGTCATTCATTGCACTTCATTGAAATCAAATACATGAACCCACAAATCTTCTCCTCCAGCTATAGATTTATTCCTAGACTTAGGCTCAAGTGAAGCTGATTCCACATTGCATGACATATCATAGCTTTTAACAAGGGTAAAGCTGATGCAAAAATACTAAAATGGTCGCTTGGGCAGGAGTATAATAAAGTTAAGAAAGCAAACAAATGCTAAGTAAGATGTGGCCATGGATATAAAACATCCATATTACTAGTACAGTTTTACACTTTTCAGATATCCAATGATTGCAGAACAGATCGAATTGTTCAGTGGTTACATAACACCTACAGAACAGATCGGGCGCTGCGGATGGGGATAAGCATTTAATAAACAACGTATTTAGAGTCTAAATGGAAAATAGGGTGCCATACTTTGAAGCATTTTTTAAATCCTGCACAAATTCAGTCCCATGCACCGTCCTGCACAATCATGGTGAATAAATGGTATACAGGTTCCAGCTGATTAACATAGGTGAGTGCGGCGTCTCGAAAGAAAAACATAATATGCAGCATCATGAGCTTTGGTGCCTGAGTAGTGAGTACTGAGTACTCGCATATATTTGACTTTTTCATAATCAGGCAACCAACTAGGCAAGTTATATAAATACCTCTTTGAGCCTTTCATAGTACAAACGGCAAATATAGATCATGTCCAAACCTAAAATAGCTAAACAAAGCGAATCACTGAGGTGGATGCAGTCGTGAACCCTCAGAAAGAGAAGAAATGGACGTACGAGCTTGCCGGAGGTGGAGACGACGTGGTCGAGCATGTGGCGGACGTGGTGGGACTGAAAAAGGCGGTCGCGCAGGTTAGCGGGCTCCCGTTGCAGCTCGCGCGCCGCGAGGCGCTCCAGCCTCTCCAAGTCCTCATGGGCCACCCTCATCGCCTCCAGCACCGTTGACGCCATGGCCAACCCGCTAGTCTACCCCGCCTCCGGTGCTTCGTATAGGAGGCCGGGTGCCGCGCAGCACCGCAGAGAGGCGAGGGAAAGGGGGAGTTACGAAGGCGGCGGTTGCGGGCGGGGGCGGCCGCGGCCAGAGGCGGGGGCAGCCGCGGCGGGGCGTGGGCGGCGGGGGCGGCTGGCGGAGGGCGGCTCTAAGAGACAGACGCGAGAGAGACGGTTGAGAAAGGTGAGAGAAGAGATAAGGTCGAGGAGAGGTTTAAAATAAAAAAACATAACTTCCTAGAGTAAAGCCGTAGAAAGTTACGTAACTTCCTAGAGTTTGTACATTTACTCTAGGAAGTTAAGTAACTTCCTAGAGCCGGCCGTAGGAAGTTAGCTTTTCGTTTGACTGGTCAACAGCTGAAACCTAACTTCCTAGAGGAGGCCGTAGGAAGTTAGCTTTTCATTTGACTGGTCAATAGCTGAAACCTAACTTCCTAGAGGAGGTCGTAGGAAGTTAGCTGGGCAGCTAACTTCCTAGAGCCAGCCGTAGGAAGTTAGCTTTTCGTGTGACTGGTAAACAGCTGAAACCTAACTTCCTAGAGCAGGCCGTAGGAAGTTATCTAACTTCCTACGGTTTTTTTAGCTTCCTACAGCTTTTATAAAATACCGTAGGAAGTTATGTTTATTTCCTAGAGCTACCAGTTGCCTCTCGGAAGTTATTTATTTCCTACGGTTTGTTATAAAAGCTGTAGGAAGTTAAAAAACCGTAGGAAGTGTATGATTTTGGTGTAGTGTCTTGATGGGTTTGGCATCCTTCATCCCAAACTTGCGTATACTTCGTTTGGCTTAGGAAGGTGCCCTCTTGGAGTTGCTTCACTTGAAATCCTAAGAAATACTTCAACTCCCCATCATAGACATCTCGAATTTTTGTGTCATGATCCTACTAAATTCTTCACATGTAGATTCGTTAGTAGACCCAAATATGATATCATCAACATAAATTTGGCATACAAACAAATCATTGTCAAGAGTTTTAGTAAATAAAGTAGGATCGGCCTTTCCGACTTTGAAGCCATTAGTGATAAGAAAATCTCTTAGGCATTCATACCATGCTCTTGGGGCTTGTTTGAGCCCATAAAGCGCCTTAGAGAGTTTATAAACATGGTTAGGGTACTCACTATCTTCAAAGCCGGGAGGTTGCTCAACATATACCTCTTCTTTGATTGGTCCATTGAGGAAGGCACTCTTCACGTCCATTTGATAAAGCTTGAAGCCATGGTAAGTAGCATAGGCTAATAATATACGAATTGACTCAAGCCTAGCTACGGGTGTATAGGTTTCACCGAAATCCAAACCTTTGACTTGGGAGTATCCTTTGGCCACAAGTCGGGCTTTGTTCCTTGTCACCACACCATGCTCGTCTTGCTTGTTGCGGAAAACCCACTTGGTTCCTACAACATTTTGATTAGGACGTGGAACCAAATGCCATACCTCATTCCTAGTGAAGTTGTTGAGCTCCTCTTGCATCGCCACCACCCAATCCGAATCTTGAAGTGCTTCTTCTACCCTATGTGGCTCAATGGAGGAAACAAAAGAGTGATGTTCACAAAAATGAGCAACACGAGATCTAGTGGTTACCCCCTTATGGATGTCGCCGAGGATGGTGTCGACGGGGTGATCTCATTGGATTGCTTGGTGGACTCTTGGGTGTGGTGGTCTTGGTTCTTCATCCTCCTTATCTTGACCATTTGCATCTCCCCCTTGATCATTGCCATCATCTTGAGGTGGCTCATCTCTTTGATATTCTACTCCATCAACTTGAGCCTCGACCTCATTTTGAGTTGGTGGAGATGCTTGCGTGGAGGAGGATGGTTGATCTTGTGCATTTGGAGGCTCTTCGGATTCTTTAGGACACACATCCCCAATGGACATGTTCCTTAGCGCGATGCACGGAGCCTCTTCATCACCTATCTCATCAAGATCAACTTGCTCTACTTGAGAGCCGTTAGTCTCATCAAACACAACGTCACAAGAAACTTCAACTTGTCCAGAGGACTTATTAAAAACTCTATATGCCCTTGTGTTTGAATCATATCCTAGTAAAAAGCCTTCTACAGTCTTAGGAGCAAATTTAGATTTTCTACCTCTTTTAACAAGTATAAAGCATTTGCTACCAAAGACTCTAAAATATGAAATATTGGGCTTTTTACCGGTTAGGAGTTCGTATGATGTCTTCTTGAGGATTCGGTGTAGATATAACCGGTTGATGGCGTAGCAGGCGGTGTTGACTGCCTCGGCCCAAAACCGATCCGAAGTCTTGTACTCATCAAGCATGGTTCTTGCCATATCCAATAGAGTTCTATTCTTCCTCTCCACTACACCATTTTGTTGAGGCGTGTAGGGAGAAGAAAACTCATGCTTGATGCCCTCCTCCTCAAGGAAGCCTTCAATTTGAGAGTTCTTGAACTCCGTCCCGTTGTCGCTTCTAATTTTCTTGATCCTTAAGCCGAACTCATTTTGAGCCCGTCTCAAGAATCCCTTTAAGGTCTCTTGGGTATGAGATTTTTCCTGTAAAAAGAATACCCAAGTGAAGCGAGAATAGTCATCCACAATAACTAGACAGTACTTACTCCCACCGATGCTTATGTAAGCAATCGGGCCGAATAGATCCATGTGTAGGAGCTCCAGTGGCCTGTCAGTCGTCATGATGTTCTTGTGTGGATGATGAGCACCAACTTGCTTCCCTGCTTGGCATGCGCTACAAATCCTGTCTTTGTCAAAATGAACATTTGTTAATCCTAAAATGTGTTCTCCCTTTAGAAGCTTATGAAGATTCTTCATCCCAACATGGGCTAGTCGGCGGTGCCAGAGCCACCCCATGTTAGTCATAGCAATTAAGCAAGTGTCGAATTCAGCTCTATCAAAATCTACTAAGTATAGCTGACCCTCTAACACTCCCTTAAATGCTACTGAATCATCACTTCTTCTAAAGACAGTGACACCTACATCAGTAAATAGACAGTTGTAGCCCATTTGACATAATTGAGAAACGGAAAGCAAATTGTAATCTAAGGAATCTACAAGAAAAACATTGGAAATTGAATGGTCAGGAGATATAGCAATTTTACCCAATCCTTTGACCAAACCTTGGTTTCCATCCCCGAATGTGATAGCTCGTTGGGGATCTTGGTTTTTCTCATAGGAGGAGAACATTTTCTTCTCCCCTGTCATGTGGTTTGTGCACCCGCTATCGATGATCCAACTTGAGCCCCCGAATGCATAAACCTACAAAACAAGTTTAGTTCTTGACTTTAGGTACCCAAATGGTTTTGGGTCCTTTGGCATTAGACATAAGAACTTTGGGTACCCAAACACAAGTCTTTGACCCCTTGTGCTTGCCCCCAACATACTTGGCAACTACCTTGCCGGATTTGTTAGTTAAGACATATGATGCATCAAAAGTTTTAAATGAAATGTCATGATCATTTGATGCACTAGGAGTTTTCTTCTTAGGCAACTTAGCACGGGTTGGTTGCCTAGAACTAGATGTCTCACCCTTATACGTAAATGCATGGTTAGGGCCAGAGTGAGACTTCCTAGAATGAATTCTCCTAATTTTGCTCTCAGGATAACCGGCAGGGTACAAAATGTAACCTTCGTTATCTTGAGGCATGGGAGCCTTGCCCTTAACAAAGTTGGACAATTTCTTAGGAGGGGCATTGAGTTTGACATTGTCCCCCTTTTGGAAGCCAATGTCATCCTTAATGTCAGGGCGTCTCCCACTATAAAGCATACTGCGAGCAAATTTAAATTTTTCATTTTCAAGTTCATGCTCGGCAATTTTAGCATTTAATTTTGCTATATGATCATTTTGTTGTTTAATTAGAGCCATATGATCATGTATAGCATTAATATCAACATCTCTACATCTAGTGCAAATAGAAGTATGTTCAACAGTAGATGTAGAGGGTTTGCAAGATTTTAATTCTACAACCTTAGCATGCAATATATCATTTTTACTTCTAAGGTCGGAAATTGTAATATTGCAAACATCAAGTTCTTTAGCCTTAGCAAGCAAATTTTCATTTTCATTCCTAAGGCTAGCAAGAGTAATGTTTAATTCTTCAATCTTAGCAAGCAAATTATCATTATCATTTCTAAGATTGGTAATTGAAACATCACAAATATTTGAATCAACCTTAGCTAACAAATTAGCATTCTCATTTCTAAGGTTGTCTATAGTCTCATGGCAAGTGCTTAGCTCACTAGATAGTTTTTCACATTTTTCTACTTCTAGAGAGTAAGCATTTTTAACCTTAACATGCTTTTTGTTTTCCTTGATTAGGAAGTCCTCTTGAGAGTCCAAGAGATCATCCTTCTCATGGATAGCACTAATCAATTCATTTAATTTTTCTTTTTGTTGCATGTTTAAATTGGCAAAAAGAGTACACAAATTATCTTCCTCATCACTAGCATTATCATCACTAGAGGACTCATATTTAGTGGAGGATTTAGATTTAACCTTCTTCTTTTTGCCGTCCTTTGCCATGAGGCACTTGTGGCCGACGTTGGGGAAGAGAAGGCCTTTGTTGATGGCGATGTTGGCGGCGTCCTCGTCGGAGGAGGAGTCGGAGGAGCTCTCGTCCGAGTCCCACTCGCGGCATACATGGGCGTCGCCACCCTTCTTCTTGTAGTATTTCTTCTTCTCCTTTCTTCTCCCCTTCTTGTCGTCGCCCCTATCACTGTCACTAGAGATAGGACATTTTGCTATAAAGTGACCGGGCTTACCACACTTGTAGCAAACCTTCTTGGAGCGGGGCTTGTAATCTTTCCCCCTCCTTTGCTTGAGGATTTGGCGGAAGATCTTGATGACGAGCGCCATTTCCTCGTTGTCGAGCTTTGCGGTGTCGATTGGTTGTCTACTTGGTGTAGACTCCTCCTTCTTCTCCTCCGTCGCCTTAAATGCGACCGGTTGTGCTTCGGATGTGGAGGGATCATCTAGCTCATTGATTTTCTTTGAGCCCTTGATCATGTACTCAAAGCTCACAAAATTCCCGATTACTTCCTCGGGAGTCATTAGTGTATATCTAGGATTACCACAAATTAATTGAACTTGAGTAGGGTTAAGGAAAATAAGTGATCTAAGAATAACCTTAACCATCTCGTGGTCATCCCACTTTTTGCTCCCGAGGTTGTGCACTTGGTTCACCAAGGTTTTGAGCCGGTTGTACATGTCTTGTGGCTCTTCCCCTTTGCGAAGCCGGAAGCGACCAAGCTCTCCCTCGATCGTTTCCCGCTTGGTGATCTTGGTTAGCTCATCTCCCTCGTGCGCGGTCTTGAGCACGTCCCAAACTTCCTTGGCGCTCTTTAATCCTTGCACCTTGTTATACTCCTCTCGACTTAGAGAGGCGAGGAGTATAGTTGTGGCTTGGGAGTTGAAGTGCTCGATTTAGGCCACTTCGTCCTCATCAAAATCTTCATCCCCTACGGATGGTACCTATACACCAAACTCAACGACATCCCATATACTTTTGTGGAGTGAGGTTAGATGGAATCGCATTAAATCACTCCACCTTGCAAAATCTTCACCATCAAAAGTTGGTGGTTTGCCTAATGGGACGGAAAGTAAAGGTGTATGTTTAGGAATGCGAGGATAGCGTAAGGGGATCTTACTAAACTTCTTACGCTCATGGCGCTTAGAAGTAATGGATGGCGCGTCGGAGCCGGAGGTGGAAGGTGATGAAGTGTCGGTCTCGTAGTAGACCACCTTGCTCATCTTTTTTTTCTTATCGCCACTCTGATGCGATTTGTGGGAGGAGGCTTTCTTCTCCTTCCCCTTCCCTTTGTTGCGGGACTCTTCTGATGTGGCCTTCCCGTGACTTGTAGTGGGCTTTTCGCCGGTCTCCATCTCCTTCTTGGCGTGATCTCTCGACATTACTTCGAGCGGTTAGGCTCTAATGAAGCACCGAGCTCTGATACCAATTGAAAGTCACCTAGAGGGGGGTGAATAGGGTGAAACTGAAATTCACAAAATTAATCACAACTACAAGCCGGGTTAGCGTTAGAAATAGAAACGAGTCCGAGAGAGAGGGCGTAAAACAAATCGCAAGCGAATAAAGAGTGTGACACGCGAATTTGTTTTACCGAGGTTCGGTTCTTGCAAACCTACTCCCCGCTGAGGTGGTCACAAAGACCGGGTCTCTTTCAACCCTTTCCCTCTCTCAAACGGTCCCTTGGACCGAGTGAGCTTTTCTTCTCAATCACTTGGAACACAAAGTTCCCACAAGGATCATCACACGATTGGTGTCTCTTGCCTCAATTACAAGTGAGTTTGATCTCAAGAAAGAATGAGAAAGAAAGCAATCCAAGCGCAAGAGCTCAAAAGAACACAACAAATCTCTCTCACTTAACACTAAAGCTTTTGTGAAATTGGGAGAGGATTTGATCACTTGGGTGTGTCTAGAATTGAATGCTAGAGCTCTTCTAAGTGGTTGGAAGTTGGAAAACTTGAATGACTTGAATGTGGGGTGGTTGGGGTATTTATAACCCCAACCACCAAACTAGCCGTTTGGTGGAGGCTGCTGTCGCATGGCGCACCAGACAGTCTGGTGCGCCACCGGACACTGTCCGGTGCGCCAGCCACGTCACCAGGCTGTTGGGTTCCGACCATTGGAGCTCTGACGTGTGGGCCCGCCTGGCTGTCCGGTGGTGCACCGGACAAGTCCTGTAGACTTTCCGGTGTGCCACCCGCGCGTGCCCTGCTCCTCTGCGCGCGCAGGCGCGCATTTAATGCGTTGCAGTCGACCATTGGCGCGAAGTAGCCATTGCTTCACTGGCTCACCGGACAGTCCGGTGTGCACCGGACATGTCCGGTGAATTATAGCGAAGCGGATTCCCGAAGCTGGCAAGTTCAGAGTCGATCTACTCTGGAGCACCGGACACTGTCCGGTGGTGCACCGGACAGTCCGGTGAATTATAGCGAAGCGCTTCTGAAAAATCCCGAAGGTGCGAAGTTTGGCTTGGAGTCCCCTGGTGCACCGGACACTGTCCGGTGCGCCAGAACAGGGCAGCCTTCGGTTGTCCCTTGCTCTTTTGGTTGAACCCATTTCTTGATCTTTTTATTGGCTTAGTGTGAACCTTTGGCATCTGTATAACTTATAGACTAGAGCAAACTAGTTAGTCCAATTATTTGCGTTGGGCAATTCAACCACCAAAATCATTTAGGAAATAGGTGTAAGCCTAATTCCCTTTCACATACATATGTATTTTGGAATTTTAGGGACTAAGATAATAAAATACTATAAGTTTAGGGAGCAGTAGTGTATTTTACTCCTATCAAGTTGTAGATGCCAAAAAGACACGTTCCAGATTAGTACATCGCTTTCTAGCAGAATACAAATACATCTATGAAGAAAGGGGGTCGATCCAGCACACATCGTATATTAATTCACATATTCTCTCTCCTCTCCCTATATGAATAAAATTCCATCGCCAGTCCTTCTCTTTCCTTTTTTCACATCGGCTCTACTCTCTCAAGAGAAAAAAAATTATTTTTCTCTCCGCTCAATGTCAGTCGAGTTGCGGATACCTCCTATTTTGCGTATGAGTGTCTAGCTTCTACTAGAAACAACTAAGGGCCTGTTGACACCTTTTTCAGGCGTCAATTACTCAACACGAACCGTGACGGTGCTCTCTTCATAGGGGCGGACGGTCCGTGGCCTGGTGCGAGGCTAGGGTTTCCTGCCTGACGGCCGGACGGTCCGCGCGTGCGCAGGAGCGGCGGAAGATCGCCGGCGGCACCTGGATCTCGCTTCCGGGAGGGACCCCGTCGGGGAGGAGAGATCCTAGGTGATGTCTAGGCTCGGCAGGCCGACCTAGACTCCTCTAATCGACGTAGAGTCGAAGAGAAGCAAAGAATTTGGGGACTGGAAGACTAACCTTTAACTAGACTAGAACTACTCCTAAGAATAAATGTAAATTGTAATGATTGAATGTTCGGTTGATTGATTAAATCGACCGTATTCCTCTGCTTTTATAGAGGAGGGGGACTAGACCCGTTACCAACAAATTTTCGAGCTTATCCCGAGATTCTCGCCAACAAACATAGCAAGAAACTCGGAACCCTAACCGGTTCTGCGCTTGCACGGATCGTCCGGACCGCGGACCGTCCGGCCTCTCAATTTGGTGCCCAACATATGCCCCCCTGCCTTTTGGTGGAGCTAAGCAAACCAAAAGCATCTTAACTTGATGTGATTACATCGGTTTTCTTAAGCATCTTGCCACATACTAGGATAGTACTACTTGAGGAAACGCTCATTCAAAGCCTTGGGTAAATCCTTGCCTTGTAATGTGTCGGTGTTTTGGGTCCGACCGCACACCCGGGGTTGCCCCTCAAGGTGTTTTTAGGAGTAGGACGGTGTTGCCAACTGTAGCTAAATGGTTCGTGCTAGACGCACAAGGAACAATGGACAGTGGTTTACAGGTTCGGGCCGCTTTGAAATGCGTAACACCCTACGTCCTGGCGAGAGTGTTTTACTTGGTGGTTTACAAGAGAGTTCTCTGACCCTGAGAGCGCAGAGAATTGGGTGGGTGGCTAGTAGTGAGTTCGATTGTTCTAAAGGGGTGCCCCCTAGGCCTTATATATTCGACCGTGGGGCAATACATGCAGATATGATAACAATGTGCACCTAAGAAATAGTGAACTGATTGAGCCTATCTTCCTATAGTTCCGCCGACTCATCCTCGCTTGGTTCTGCTGTTCGGGGTTCCAGTGCGGGAAGGTCGGGTCTTTGTTGTGATCACTCACTCGAAGTCGTTGGGCCGTCTGGATTTGCGCCGGTCCGGCCTTGTGTCAATCCGCTTCACTGGTCATTCCTCCCCAGGCCCACGAAGGGATGACCTTACGATTTATTGGGCCCTTGGGCCTTTCGTGAGGTCTTTATCCTTCCAGTGGACCCGGGGGATATCTGTCCCCCACAAGCCCCCGATCTTTGGGTTGATTTTGAAATAATCGGCCCAAAGATCATAGGTCCAGCTTGCGGTCTTTGTTTGTGACAGGAAATGCTTTCTGGGTAACCTGGTAAAAACGATTCCTTACTGTCTCTTTATGCTTTTATCACTCGAAGATTGGTGTTCTGTCTCAGACTCGCGCTTCGGAGGTCAGCATTTCGTACTGTAGGACCTTGAACTTCATTGGTGTAGCCCCCGAGCTTCGAGTGGATTTTTGAAAATAATCCACTCGAAGGTCTTCACTTCGAGTATTATCAGAAATCATCTTTATTTTACACTTGTACTTTGTTGGAGGTCTGCCTTGTTTTGATCTTGCCCTATGCTTTAGAGGTCAGCATTGTCTTGATTTGAGATGACGATTCATTGGGTGCGCCGAAGGCGCACCCAATGGGTGTAGCCCTCGAGCTTCGAGTGGATATTTGAAAATAATCCACTCGAAGGTCTTCATTTCGTGCCCTTTTGCTGAGAATCATCCTCTCTTTTTACCGAATGCCTTAGAGGTCGGCATTATGTCCTTGATATTATGCTTTAGAGGTCAGCGTGTATTTTGTCTTTGAGGCCGAGTTCATGGTCTGCCCATATCTTGCTAGGTGGTGCAATTTATTTGATCTGCAACTGATTGGACGTTCGATAGACGTCCCCTGGCTAGTCTTCACATCGCTTCTGTTGATCAGACTTGTACTTCACCGGCTATGTTTGGTTTTCCTTTAATCCTTGCTGATATCTCCCTTTTGTCTTGAGGTATTCATTGCACGCACTGCTCGGATGTGACAGTTTTGAAAAAATATACCGATAATTTCTGGGCATCCCCCCCAATGGGTGTAGGCAAGGGACGTCTTGGTACGCTAAGTATTTAGCAAACTGCTTCTGAGTAGTAACTTGATGTGACCGCGGGTGTAATCATATCGCCCGCGCAGTTGACTGGAGACCCAATGGGTGTTGTGTTGTGAAAGGGAATTGGGCTTACACCTAGTCCCTAAATGTTTTTGGTGGTTGAATTACCCAACACAAATATTGGACTAACTAGTTTGCTCTAGTGTATAAGTTATACAGGTGCCAAAGGTTCACACTTAGCCAATAAAAAGACCAAGTATTGGGTTCGACAAAAGAGCACAGGGGCAACCGAAGGCACCTCTGGTCTGGCGCACCGGACTGTCCGGTGTGCCACCGGACATGTCCGGTGCACCAGAGGACTCCAACTCCAACTCGCCACCTTCGGGAAACTCCAGAGGCAACTTCGCTATAATTCACCGGACTGTCCGGTGTACACCGGACAGTGTCCGGTGCTCCAAGGAAGCGCGGCCTCCGCAACTCGCCAGCCTCGGGATCGCGCAGCAGCCGCTCCGCTATAATTCACCGGACATGTCCGGTGTGCATCGGACTGTCCGGTGTAACCACGGAGCAACGGCTAACTCGGCGCCAACGGCTACCTACGACGCATTCAATGCGCGCTCTGCGCGCGCAGAAGTCAGGCGCGCCCATACTGGTGCACCGGACAATGAACAGGTGATGTCCGGTGTGCACCGGACATCTAGGCGGGCCCAGAAGTCAGAAGCTCCAACGGTCAGAATCCAACGGCATTGATGACATGGCGGGGGCACCGGACATGTCCGGTGTGCACCGGACTGTCCGGTGCACCATGCAACAGACAGCCTTCACCAACGGCTAGATTTTGGTTGGTGGCTATAAATACCACCCCAACCGACCACTTCAAGGGGTGGGAGCCCAAGCAACATTCCAAGTCATCTAGTTAACATACTCAAGCCCTCCCAACCACATATATTCATTGATCCATCCTATACACAAGATTTAGACCACTACAACCAACACAAGTGCCACAAAAGAGAGAGCAAGCAATTGAGAGCTACTCAATTGAGTTTAGCCCTAGCGCCTTGTGAGATTCATTGAGAGATAGTGTGTACTACATCTTTGTGTTCATTTGTGCGTGGAGTATTGACTCCCATCGAACTTCCTCCAAAGTTTTGGAGGCTTGTAAAAGCTAGCAAGAGACACCAAAGAGTGTGGTGGTCCTTGTGGGATCGAGAGTGATCCTTGAGAAGAAGAAGAGCTCACCGATCCTTGTGTGATCGGGGGAGAGAGGGAAAGGGTTGAAAAAGACCCGTCCTTAAGTGGACTCCTCAACGGGGACTAGGCCTTCGAGGGCCGAACCTCGGTAAAACAAATCACCCGTGTCCATTGTGTTTATTGCTTGTGATTTGTTTGTTTTCCCTCGCTCTAAGTTCTCTTGCATCATTATTTGCTAATATCATTTGGAGTTGCTTCAAGTTAAATTCCCATTTAGTGAAGCAACTCGTTGCAAGAAAGAACTTGTCCTAGTGCTCTTCTCATCTAAGGCTTCTTGCTTTGTTATTTTATAACTTACTAATTGTATTGATTTATCACTTCCGCATTATTTAGCAATACTCTCTTCAAGCAAGAACTTAGTTTATATTCTCCGATATTTGTATATCTTGTTCTAACCACTAATCAAGGGATCTAGTTGGGGGATAAAGTTTTAATTTTCAGGTTTCGCCTATTCACCCCCCCTCTAGGCGACTTTCAATTGGTATCAGAGCTAGGCACTTCATCTTGAGTCTAACAACTCGAAGTGATGGCTCGTAGAAGATCCCAAAAGAACAAAAAGACCCAGGAGAACAAGGAGGTAACTCTTGAGATATTGCTTTCCGATTGTTCTAATTATAATTCATGGTCTACTAGAGTGATAAATGCTTTTAGAGCGGTAGACCCTCAGTTAGAACAAATTTTAGATAAGAGTATTATTCCTCCTAACTATGCTAGGGAAAATGCCTCCGAAGAAGATTTAAGATGTATTCGCTTAAACTATCTAGCTTATGACATCTTAAGTAAATCCCTTAGCAAAGAAGATTATCATGCCTTCATAATAAAATATGACAAACCCATTTGTGATATGCATGATATTTGGACTAGAATTAAAGGCAAATTTAATAAGTCCAAACATGATAGTTCATTTTGTGCTTCTACTTCCTTTGGTATTTGTGATACTAACCCTTGCAAGGAAGAAGAAGAAAATGAACGGTGGAGACCAAACGATGAATCCACCTCTCCAAAAGGTGTGTCTTCCCATTTCGATTCCCACATGTGTTGTGTGGCTAATGCAAATGATAGCGGAAGCACAAATGAGGATGAGGAGGAAGAAAGAAGCTTTGTGCAACTCTATGCTCGCCTAAGCCAAGAAGATAAGGCGGTCATGCTCAAACTTCTAGAAAGAGCGAGAGAGCAAGGCGAAGCTCGTCAAAGGCTAGAAAGTATTCTCTCCATGAAGATGCAATACTTTGACGAGTTGACTAATGAACATGAGGAGCTAAAGTGCTCTCATGTTGATTTGGTCCAAAGGTATGAAACTATTTCAATTGAGCAAGATAACGCTTTACATTGTATAGCTCAATTAGTAAATAAGAATACCTTGCTTATGGACCAAGTAGAAAAGCAAAAAATTGAAAATCTAGCTTTTGAAGAAAAATATGATATGCTCCTATGCTCTCATGAAAATCTTAGAGATGATCATATCATATTAAATATTGCTCATGAGGTTGTGATAGAAAACTTAAAATCCCAACAACCTCACTCATGCACATGTATTCAAATTGATACTATAATACCATGTGCTAATGCTTGTTGTCCGTCGACAAGCAAATCTTCCTTTGAGCTAGAATTTGCAGGAACAAATGATGATACTTATCAAAAGCTCAAAGAAGAGAATGAGAGGCTAAAGATGAGCTTGACACATCTAAAAGGGAAATGCATTGCCCAACCTTCTCAAGATAACCGTGATCACATGGTGAAGAAGCTTGAGACGGGAACAATCGTGGCATGCATTACATCCCTTGAAGAAAATGTCAAGGATTTGAGGATTGCCAAGAGGAAGAAACAAAAGATGAAATTCAACACCTCCTCCAAAAGCCTCAACCACGCCTCCACAAAAGGTAACATCCATGGTAATGATCAAGCCACACTTCACATTAAGAGGTGTAGTGAATGCTTTGAAGAGGGGCACTTGATTAGGTCATGTCCCTACATTAAAAATGGCTTGATTATTAACAAGGATGATAGACTTTGTTTTAAATGCTCCAAGAAGGGACACTTGCTTAGATCTTGTCCCCATTTAAAACAAAGAGGCATAGGGTTAGAAAAGAAAGTTTTTACTAACCATGTAGCAGGCAACAAACAAGGAAAGAAGAAAACTTCAAAACTTGAAAAACGCCTATGCTACACATGCCGAAAAAGGGGACATCAATGTAAGGATTGTCCCATTGGTAACAATTCCACTCCTAGCTTGTCAATTAATTCTCATGTAACGAGGCAACCCAAAATTGCAACTTGTGCTAGAAAGGTGATGAGTTTACCTAATGCTAACACAAAGGACGTTTGGGTTCCTAGATCTTTGTTGACTAACCATGATGGACCCATCAAGCGATGGGTACCAAAATATGCTTGACAAGCTTTGCAGGAAAAGGAGATGATATGAAGCCTTGGGGTGCTTGAGAAAGTTGATTCAATTTAACTCAAGCTATCAAATCTTCAATGATCTTTATCTGTGATTGATCCAAGGTTATTCTTCAAATTACTACATCTTAAACTCATATCATCTTCTCGAGGAAGGTATTGATGTTGTAGGAAATAAAGAATTATCTTATGCGGAAAAATCAAGGCCTACAACATGGAGGAGAGCTAAAGGATGGTAACACTTATCTTTTAAGTGAAAGTATTTTAGAATATCATTTCTTATGTGTCTTGAGTAGTCACATAGAAAAATTGAAGCACTTCAAATGTCTTTAAATTGATATTATCATTCTTTGAAGAATTTCCTCTCATATGGTAGATTGCACATTCATCTTTTCCATACTATGGCAATCTACATGCTCTAATTCGTTGGAAGTATATCATGGCATGTTCTTCCCCTAATTATCTTGTTATTACCATGATTCTAGATATAAAGAGATATTTCATGTTCTTAAAAGAATAAGGTGTCATGTAAGGAATTCAAATCCTTAGGACACTTGTAAAAGGAAAACTCTCTCTATAACTAGAATAGTGAGACTAATGATTTTTATCTAAGTAACCCAAGTAGTCTCACTTGTAGAGAATAAGTTTCTCTTTGGAAGCATGTAATCTAACATGAAAAGAAAAATCAATCCAATGATTTATGATGTGCTTCTACTTGATTCTGCTTAAATTGGATTTGATTCTTTCACATTTATCGCTTTCCATATCATGAATTAGATTTATTCCCATAATCTTAAAGGATTATTTGTGCTTATTTTATGAGTTAAAATTAAGCATAACATCATCTATGGATAATCTAGTTCATGTTATGAAGTTTCCATGCTTTTAGTAATCTAGCTTTTTCATTCCTTAATCAAAATGGTTACAAAAATGGAAACTAGTGCTTGTGTTACTAACAAAGTATCTCTTGAGCCTACTTATGAATATCTACAAAAAGAAAGTGCACAAGCCTCATGGGTTGCTCTTCACCCAAAGGAAGAAATGTAAAAGCAAAGGTACGGGAACTCATCTTCTTAAGATAGTTTCCATCTCAATGGTTATTTATTCTAAATTATCTTATTCTACCTATGTGAAAAATAGATTCTTTTGGGGACTTAATTTTTGCTAGGTGTGCATTCAATCTCATTCTCATAGATGCACTAGTCCATTAGAATCTATTTCATACCTTTGCTATACATATTCTCATATTGATTTACTTCCAAGTAATGATTAATAAACTCAATATGAAGAAGTAAAATTCCTATGTTTGATCAAAATACTTATAGGATGCATATTGTTGTATTCTAACGTTAAGGAATTTACTTCATGTCTATGTGACTTATGGATGATGAATTGTTTTTACCTCCTATCTAAAGAAATCATCTTTCATCATATACTCCCTTGTGCTATTAACATCTTTCTTGAGTATTTTCAATAAGTTTGAAAGGAAAAGGAAACAACTACAAAGGGAGGATTCTCAAATGAAAGAGGAGGACATCAAAAACAACACCACCTATTTGGATAGTAAGATCTACAAAACAATCAATGGTGTGGTTGTGAGTATTCTAAATCCTTTCATAATGAGAATGCTAGGCTTAAGTTGTGTATTGCAAAATTTTATAAGCCTTGATCAAGATGTATAATGCTTCTCCCTATTTGTCTTTAAAGTAAATACATCCATTCAATTCAAATACTCGATGCATATCTTTAGGGGGAGTCCATTCTTATATCTTGATTTTGTTGAGACTATTGCTTTATCTCAGTAATTTCATATAGTCTCTTGCATGAGAATAAGTTTCTCATGAAGTATGCTACTATTTTTAAACTCCTGTCTTTCACTCTAAAGTAGCATATTTGCTGGATTCTCCTACTCTAAGCTTAATTGATAATCTAATGCGTATGTTGTTCTTTTGATCACATCTGTTATTTGTTTGATCATTGAATGACTTCAAATCAACAATCATGCTTCTTAGTGCCGTGTATACTATCAATCGATATCTCTCTTGATATGCACTAAGTTAAGAGGAGAATTCATGATACATTTATGCAACTTGTGATCCATTTGATATATGCTAACAATAACTTGAAAAGATCACTAGTTGTAGAACTCTCTCTTGCGCAAAATATTTCCATATATTGTCATTAAGAATAGGTCTTAAGCATCTAAGACTAAGGACAAAGCACAATGAAGAGAGCGTCCCTATGTAAAGGTACAAAAAGGTAAAACTATCTCCTTTCATTTAAACTTGTACCTAAATCTTCCTTTTCTATACTCTCTTTACATATCTTGTTTAAAAGGAAGAGAAAGCATGTCCATGCATATCCCTGCTTCATATCTAGTTTAACTTCTCAAAAATTCATTCATGCTTTAATGCATCTTTGTTGAAACTAGATGAAGTGATTTAATTGTCAAAGAGCTTAAAGCTTAACCTTGTAACAAGGATAAGCTGCCTTTGTTCCAAAGGTGGATGGTCCTTAAGCCTCTTTGAAATCCTTAAGGGAAAATGCTTGAAATGTTTACAACATGCTTTCATAAGTGCATAAACTGTCATGAGCATCACACTTATAATATGACACAATGCACTTCACATTCTGTATGATATAGATATGTTCTCATTAACCTAATTATGTGCAATTGGCATTTAAGGCCATAATATGTGTTCCTCTCCATGCACATACTTAGGGGGAGCAATCTATGTTATATAGAATTATGATCATGCTTAATTTGACATATCCTTTTGATCATATCTCTTTTATGTCTATGACTAATGTGTTTTCAAGTATATTCTCATGCTTAGTCATAGGATTGAAAGGGAAATGGAGTATTCGGCAAAGACGACGCTTCCACTCTTTGTCGGTATTCCGCATAGTTCTCCACTTTGGTATAATCTTCACTCATATCTCTATTTCAATTGAATATTTCAATTGTTTGCCAAAGGGGGAGAGAAAGAAAAGGGCCTATATTTCATTCCAAGTATCCGTTTTTGGCGATTCATGCCAAAGGGGGAGAAAGTATTGGCCCAAAGCAAAAGGACCGCACCACCACCCTAATTTTTAAAATTAATGGTTTTCAATTGGAAAATTTCAAATTGGTATCTCTTTGTGTTCTAAAGGGGGAGCAAGTAGTATTTTCAAAACTTAATATCTTAAAACCCTCTTGAACACTAAGAGGAAAATTTATTTGAGGGGGAGTTTTGTTTAGTTAAAGGAAAAGCATTTGGATCAAAGGGAGAAAATTTCAAAACTTGAAAATGCTTCTCAAAATCTTATTCATTTACCTTTGACTGTCTTGCAAAAGGACTTTGAAAAGAATTTACAAAAGGATTTGCAAAAACAAAACATGTGGTGCAAATGTGGTCCAATATGTTAAAAACAAAGAAACAATCCATGCATATCTTGTAAGTATTTATATTGGCTTAATTCCAAGCAACCTTTGCACTTACATTATGCAAACTAGTTCAATTATGCACTTCTATATTTGCTTTGGTTTGTGTTGGCATCAATCACCAAAAAGGGGGAGATTGAAAGGGAATTGGGCTTACACCTAGTCCCTAAATGTTTTTGGTGGTTGAATTACCCAACACAAATATTGGACTAACTAGTTTGCTCTAGTGTATAAGTTATACAGGTGCCAAAGGTTCACACTTAGCCAATAAAAAGACCAAGTATTGGGTTCGACAAAAGAGCACAGGGGCAACCGAAGGCACCTCTGGTCTGGCGCACCGGACTGTCCGGTGTGCCACCGGACATGTCCGGTGCACCAGAGGACTCCAACTCCAACTCGCCACCTTCGGGAAACTCCAGAGGCAACTTCGCTATAATTCACCGGACTGTCCGGTGTACACCGGACAGTGTCCGGTGCTCCAAGGAAGCGCGGCCTCCGCAACTCGCCAGCCTCGGGATCGCGCAGCAGCCGCTCCGCTATAATTCACCGGACATGTCCGGTGTGCACCGGACTGTCCGGTGTAACCACGGAGCAACGGCTAACTCGGCGCCAACGGCTACCTGCGGCGCATTCAATGCGCGCTCTACGCGCGCAGAAGTCAGGCGCGCCCATACTGGTGCACCGGACAATGAACAGGTGATGTCCGGTGTGCATCGGACATCTAGGCGGGCCCAGAAGTCAGAAGCTCCAACGGTCAGAATCCAACGGCATTGATGACGTGGCGGGGGCACCGGACATGTCCGGTGTGCACCGGACTGTCCGGTGCACCATGCAACAGACAGCCTTCACCAACGGCTAGATTTTGGTTGGTGGCTATAAATACCACCCCAACCGACCACTTCAAGGGGTGGGAGCCCAAGCAACATTCCAAGTCATCTAGTTGACATACTCAAGCCCTCCCAACCACATATATTCATTGATCCATCCTATACACAAGATTTAGACCACTACAACCAACACAAGTGCCACAAAAGAGAGAGCAAGCAATTGAGAGCTACTCAATTGAGTTTAGCCCTAGCGCCTTGTGAGATTCATTGAGAGATAGTGTGTACTACATCTTTGTGTTCATTTGTGCGTGGAGTATTGACTCCCATCGAACTTCCTCCAAAGTTTTGGAGGCTTGTAAAAGCTAGCAAGAGACACCAAAGAGTGTGGTGGTCCTTGTGGGATCGAGAGTGATCCTTGAGAAGAAGAAGAGCTCACCGATCCTTGTGTGATCGGGGGAGAGAGGGAAAGGGTTGAAAAAGACCCGTCCTTAAGTGGACTCCTCAACGGGGACTAGGCCTTCGAGGGCCGAACCTCGGTAAAACAAATCACCCGTGTCCATTGTGTTTATTGCTTGTGATTTGTTTGTTTTCCCTCGCTCTAAGTTCTCTTGCATCATTATTTGCTAATATCATTTGGAGTTGCTTCAAGTTAAATTCCCATTTAGTGAAGCAACTCGTTGCAAGAAAGAACTTGTCCTAGTGCTCTTCTCATCTAAGGCTTCTTGCTTTGTTATTTTATAACTTACTAATTGTATTGATTTATCACTTCCGCATTATTTAGCAATACTCTCTTCAAGCAAGAACTTAGTTTATATTCTCCGATATTTGTATATCTTGTTCTAACCACTAATCAAGGGATCTAGTTGGGGGATAAAGTTTTAATTTTCAGGTTTCGCCTATTCACCCCCCCTCTAGGCGACTTTCATGTTGCGTGAAACAGCGTCAGCCGCCTGACGTGTCTTCAGACGGTTTGAATTGCATATTGAATTTTTGCGACTGTTCAGTGACCGTGGTAGGAGGTGAACGGTTGCCTTCTTCTTCTTCTATAAATAGTGCTCTTGCTTCCCCGGTATTTTCACATCTCTTACTGCTCTCTGCTGTTTGTTCTCTTCTTCTTCCTTCCTCTCCACTATGGGCAAGAGCAAGAAAGGTAGAGGTTCTTCACACCATTCTGGCGACAAACGCAAGCGCGAGCCGACTCCTCCCTCGGAGGATTTCGGTGACTCAGAGTACTCGGAGGAGTTCTCCTCCGGGTCTGAGGTATCTCCGGCTCCCGTCTCTCCCTCGGCGTTGTCTGATGATTCAGACGACTCCCAGGGGATTGCCGCGGAGGTCTGGACCTACATCCGGGCCGTCGAGCGCGCCGGGCTCGAGGTCTCGGATGAGTCGGAGTACTCCTCGGATGAGGAGGACTCCTCGGACTCGTCCGAGGAGGGCAGCAGCGGCGATGGTGGTGATGACGGCAATGACGGAGGCGACGGCCATGGCGACGGCGACGGCGGCAGGGGTGGTGACGGCGGCAGCAAGGGCGGCAACGGCGGTGGCAGCAAGGGCAGCAGCAAGGGCAGCAACAAGGCCAGTGGCTAGATGCCACTGGTTTTTTAAATGTTAGTATAGATTAGAAGTAGTATAATGAAATAATATTGTAGTAGTTAGTAGTATAGAGTAGTGAAATGTAATGTAGTAGTAGTAGGGAAAGCATCAACTCATAACGAGTTGATTTGTAAGTTTCGTAGCTTCCCTTTATAATGAAAAGTGATTTCGCTCCGCTTCTGTATGTGTTATGCTGCTTTTTCGCTGTACGCCAATCAATGCGTGAGGAGTATCTGTGATCGTTAAATCACACTTCTGATTGCCCTATTTGTCATGATAGCGCTTTGGTGGTTCCGGCCGAGTCATCCGAAATCCCATCGTTGCCTTAGGAATGCCGGCCGAGTTACGATGAGACGTGTCGGTGTTTTTAGAGGTAATCAGTCGAGTGATTAATGGCAATATCAGCGTTTTAGAGGTAACAGCCGAGTAATTGATGGCAACACCGGCATTTTAGAGGTAATAGCCGAGTGATTGACGGCACATCGACGTTTTAGAGGTAACGACCGAGTGACTTGTTGTGATGTCGACGTTTTAGAGGTAACAGCCGAGTGATTGATGGTGATGTCGGTGTTTTAGAGGTAACAACCGAGTTAGAATGGGCCGCGTCGGCCGTTTTGGAAATAATAGCCGAGGGATGACATGGCATGCTAGCTTTTTTAGGAATAGCGGCTGAGTGATGACATGGCAAGCCAGCATTTTCTAAAAATGACCGTCGAGTGATGACTGGGTGCTTTCTGGAAACGGTATCTGGCCCAGGAAAACCCCATATGTACTTCATTGTAGCGCGCCTCTGCTTTCTGTGCCCTAGTTCTTGCTTTTCTGCATCCAAGCTTCCTTTGCGCCCGTGCGATATTGCTTCCGTTCCGCTCGCCAGCAAGATAGAGATGGCGCCCAAGCAGAAAGCATCAAGTTCATCCGTTGCTGTTATTCCCCCCATCGATCCCAACAGCCAGTTGCCTTTCGCAGGTAACCATATGTCTGTTGTTTCTGAGTCTGATCTTCTCCATCTCGTGTGTATCGGAGTTCTTCCTCCGAAGGAGCTCTGTTCTTGGCGGATTTGCCGTGGGGTTACTATTCCAACAGAGGACACCCACGAGTCCGTTGTATATGTTCCTTTTCTTCTCCACGGTCTTGCTCTTCCTGTTTCCCCCTTTTCCACGGTATCCTTGATTTCTACCACTTGAATCTGACCCATCTGAACCCTAATTCGATTCTGCAAATCTCCATCTTTGTTCATTTATGTGAGGCTTTTCTCGGCATCCTGCCACACTTTGGACTGTGGAAATATTTGTATCACTGTCGGCCTGGGATGGCTGGAGGACAGCATCAGCTGGTGGGGGGCGCGAGCTTGGAGATGCGCCGCGGAAAGAAGACTGATTATCTCGACATCTCCCTCAAGGACAACATTAAAGGATGGCGCTTGGAGTGGTTTATTGTTGAGAATCATGGAAATTCTCTCCCCCCACGGTCAGGGAGACAGCCGGATGTTCGCACTCCGAGCTGGACCGAATCCCCCACAGACCAGGATGTGGCTGAAGCAGGAGTTCTGCTAGCTGAAGTTGGTTTGTTGAAGGAGAGGGGTCTGACTGCAGAAGCTGTGGTTGCTGACTTTGTCTTCAAGAATATTCAACCATTGAAGGATAGGGCATACCCGGCCTACCTGTACCGAGGCCTAGCTGACTCCACCCGGGTCACCAATAGAAGAATTCCTGTTGTGGATTTGGTGAGCCGGCTTGAAATGATACTTAGGGGCAAGGTGTCAAATGTTGGTGCCCCTGTTGCCTACTCGGCCTGGAACTTGCCTCCTTCCAAGACCTTTACTCAATTCGTGTTAGATCCTCCTGCTGGTGATGGCGGTTTGGGCCTTAGAGTGCGACCCTCTGCCGAAGAAGTTAGTGCTTCGGTTGCTTTGCTTGGAGAAATTCCTGATGATGAACGACAGGTTCACTTTGAGGTGCCTTTGGATCCCAGTGATGCAGAGATAAGTGCTATGCTTGATATGTTGGCCGAGGATTCTTCTGATACCACTCCTGTTGGATCATCGGCAGTGGCGCCTCTCCCAGAAGCTAGTAAAGCCTTGGATATTCAGAGGCCTGCCAGTGCTCGCCCGAAATGCCCTTGCCGAGCCAGTCAACCTGCTTCTCCTGCTGATGGGCAGAAAAAGAAGAAAAGACGTCTTCGTCGTGTGTCTAGCTTGGATCGGGATGCTGGTCCTTCGGCTCCTGCTGCTGAGGAAGTGTCCGTGCCTGAATTTACTGAGGCTGATCCCAATGGGTGTGACCAATCTAGTGCTGATCCCAATGGGTGTACTGTCCGTGTTGTTGATGAAAATGAGGAGGAAGAAGAAGATGAAATTCCACTGATTCGGAAGAACAGTCGACGCTACATAGCCAATGGGGAAAGTAGTGGAGTGCCTTCTCCTGCTTTGTCTGCCCTCGTTGGTCTGCAAGAATTATCTCTGGCGGACTTTGATCAAACTCTTGAAGACATGGTTCCAGAAGATCTGTTATCAGAACCGGCAGATGGTGGCGCGATGGATGTTTGTGTTGATGTGCTCGATGCCAGGTTGGGGTCATCCCGGGCAGCGTCCCGCGCCTCATCAACCTTGGAGCGCGGTCTTGAGGGTCAGGAAGCTGATTTGGATTGTCCTGCTCCCATGGAAGTGACTGAGGGACCTTCAGCCTTTGAGGTGGCTGCTGCAGAGAACTCGGCCCTCAAGGATGGTGTTGGCACTCACCCAGCCCCCGAGGGTGTTGCCGGGGATGATTCGGCTCGGGTGGGTAGTGCAAGCTACGACCCAGCCCCCGAGGGTGTTGCCGGAGGCGATCCGGCTCGAATGGGTAGCGCAAACTATGACCCAGCCCCCGAGGGTGTATGAGCGGGGTCTCCCTCTTGTACTTCCATGGATGTTCACGTAGGGTCTCCTCCACACTCTGGTTGTATGGTGGTAGCCCAAGCCTTTGGTCAAGGAGCCGCTTTAGAGGCTAGCGTTCCTGACGACAAAGTTTTGGGCTCTGCTGATGACACTGAATTGGTTCCTGCTGGTTCATTGCAAGTTGCTCCGGGTGGTGATCCTTCGCCGAGCCATCAATTGATCTCTCACGATTTGGGGGTACCCTCATTCTTCTCCAACCTCTAGGTACTACGGTCTATTCCAGTCTGACTTTTACACCGGATGAACTGCTGTCATTATACTCATCTGTTTTCAATATCAGGCATTGGTGGATGGGATGGCTAGTCAGCTGAAGTTGCAGGGTGCCTCTGTTCCAGAAAGGGCTTTGTCTCTGGCACGTTGGAATCCGGTGCTGCTTCAACAGTGTGTTTCTGATTTGGAGGCGGCGAATGCTGGTTAGTGCTTCTCTGCTTCCTTTCGTCTACCTTATTAAACTGCTTCTTAATTTAACCCGTTTGCTTGACTGTTTCTCACTAGATATGGCTCGGCAGTTTTCTGTTCTTGAAGAGAAACATTCTCAGAGTCAGGCTGAACTGGTCCGGCGGTGCTCTGATTTTGAGGAAAAGTATTCCCAAAGCCAGACTGAGCTGGCCCAGGTTTCTGCTGCTCTGAATGATGCTAACATGTTGAACTATACTCTTCGCGTTTAGCTCGATTCTGAAAAGGTGATCTATGAATCTGGGCTTTGTTTCGCCATGTTCTCATTGCTTGCTTGATGTTTGAAGAAGCTGATTCTTGTTTGCAGGAAGAAAAATGTGCCCTTGTTACTTCTCGTGACAATCTTGACAAGCTGTATCGTGACTATAGCAACTCGTTGACCATCTTGGAGAGGAGTCATCGCTTCACCATGGAGGAGTTAGACAATCATCATTGTAAGCTGCAGGAATCCTTGGACGACGTGATTCGTCTCAGGCAGTCGATATCGGCTAAAGATGTTGTCATTAAGGAACTGCGTGCTTCTAAGAAGTCCATCGCCCAGGAGCTAGAGGCCGCTCAGTTGGCTGTTAAGGTTGCTGAAGAAACTTCCGCTACTCTGAGGGCCCAGCGTGACAGAGCCATGGATAAAGCCATTCGCGCAGGGCGGATCTTGATGAGGAGACCTGGTGTGATTGTCCCCGACGACATAAGGGTTGATGCCCTTCTTCGTCGGTCGCTCCTGAGAAGAATGTTGCAAAATAGAAAAACATTGCGTGCTTTGGGCGCGCGGTTATCGTGCTCGGGTATTTTGTTAGAGGACGCCTGCTTGATATTGAATGCTACTGTTATTCTCCTATTGTTTAGAATTCGACAGTATCACATTTTGCAGAAGTAAAATGTTGTGTGAGGACTTCAAGACTTCTTTATGGGACATAGAGGCCGCCCCTAGATGAGTAACTATAAGCATGTAGCACCGTCTTAAGTCATTGCTGACTTAAACCGATTGCTTTTGTTAATAGGGCATAGTGGTCACCCCGAGTTAAGTAAGCGCGGGCATGTGGCACCGTCTTAAGTCATTGCCGACTTAAGTCGATTGCTCCGTTGGCAGGGCATAGTGGTCACCCCGAGTTAAGTAAGCGCGAGCATGTGGCACCGTCTTAAGTCGTTGCCGACTTAAGCCGATTGCTCCATTAGCAGGGCATAGTGGTCACCCCGAGTTAAGTAAGCGCGAGCATGTGGCACCGTCTTAAGTCGTTGCCGACTTAAGCTGATTGCTCCATTGGCAGGGCATAGTGGTCACCCCGAGTTAAGTAAGCGCGAGCATGTGGCACCGTCTTAAGTCGTTGCCGACTTAAGCCGATTGCTCCGTTAGCAGGGCATAGTGGTCACCCCGAGTTAAGTAAGCGCGAGCATGTGGCACCGTCTTAAGTCGTTGCCGACTTAAGCCGATTGCTCCGTTAGTAGGGCATAGTGGTCACCCTGAGTTAAGTAAGAATGCAGGTCGACCATGAACAATATGAGTATTCTTGAGGTCTCTTTATTGATGATATATTTCCAGTTTACAGAGTACATTGTCGTCCCGATAGCTTTTGAAATACAGCTAGGGGTAAATTTTCCTGAGGTGTTCTATATTCCATGAGTTCCCAATTTCCGTGCCGTCCATCTGAGTGAGACGATATGATCCCGGCTGAGTGACTTCTGCTACTATGAATGGCCCTTCCCATAGGGGTGACAACTTGTGTCGTCCCTCCCCTGTTAGAATTCGGCGGAGGACGAGATCTCCCACTGCAAAGGATCGACGTCGCATGGCCTTATTGTGATAGCATCTCAGAGTTTGTTGGTATCATGCTGATTGAATTACCGTGTTCAACCGTTCTTCTTCGAGTATATCAACATCCTCTAGCTTAGTAGCCTCGGCTTCTGCTATGCTTTCAAAGATCAACCTAGGCGCCCCAAACTTGAGATCTGCAGGTAGTACTGCCTCTGACCCATAGACCATGAAAAAAGGAGTATTCCCATGCAGAGCTCGACTAGGTTGGGTTCTTAGGCTCCAAACGACGTATGGCAACTCCCTTATCCACTTTCCTGTGAACTTCTTATTTTTATCGAAGATCTTTTTTCTGAGTGCCTCCAATATCATCCCGTTAGCTCTTTCAACCTGCCCGTTGGCTCTTGGGTGTGCCACCGAAGCATATTTGATCTGAATGCTCTTTTGTTCACAGAAATCGAAGAACTCTGAACTTGTGAAGTTGGATCCTAGGTCGATTATGATACTATTTGGTATCCCGAATCTGAATATTATGTCTTGTATGAATTCCACGGCCTTAGCTGAAGTTAAAGAAGCAATGGGTTTGAACTCTATCCATTTAGTGAACTTGTCGATTGCTGCCAGTATATGAGTGTATCCTCCTTGAGCTTTCTTGAAAGGTCCAATCATATCCAGTCCCCAGCATGCAAACGGCCAAGTTACTGGTATGGTCTGCAGTTGCTGCGCTGGTAGATGTTGTTGCTTTGACAAGTACTGTCAGGCTTCGCACCTCTGGACTAACTCGGCTGCATCACTTTTTGCTGTTGGCCAATAGAATCCCGACCTGAAGACCTTCCCAACTAGTGTCTTGGATGCTGCGTGTATTCCACATTGCCCAGCATGTACCTCATCCAGAAGTTGCTTCCCTGTAGATGAGAGAATGCATTTCATGAGGACGCCCAATGCACCCCTTCTGTATAGTGTCTCCCCAATGAGTGTGTAGTGGGCTGACTGTTTAGCGATGCGTTCGGCTGCATTTTTGTCATCTGGTTCCTCTTCATTCTTTATATATCTGATGATCGACCTCCTCCAGTTATCAGAATCTGACTCTGGTTGGCTCACGGTATTACATTCTTCTATCTGATCTAGTGAGATGCTTGAGTGTGGTATTTCTTGTATGAAGACTCCAGGTGGGACCTGAGTTCGACTGGATCCTAGCTTGGACAATACAACAGCTGCCGTGTTTCGATCTCTCTCTACATGATGGAATTCCAGACCTTCAAATTTATCTTCTAGTTTCCGGACGGCGGTGCAGTATTTTCCCATTGAATCGCTCGAACAGTCCCATTCTTTGTTTATCTGGCTTATGACTACCAGAGAATCTCCGTATACCATCAGTCTCTTGATGCCCAATGATATAGCGATGTTCAGTCCATGAATCAGAGCTTCATATTCGGCTGCATTGTTAGAGGCTGGAAATAACAACTGGAGGGCATATCTGTAGTGCTCGCCTCCAGGTGCGGTAAAGAGGATCCCTGCGCCTGCTCCCTGCAGCTTTAACGAGCCATCAAAATACATTCGCCATTGTAAGGCCCAAAATCTGTATAAGAAAAAAATTAAATTATTATTAATAATAATAAAGTAAATACATGAAGAATAAAAATAGCAAGTACAAATATCTCAAATTATCTTGAGAGTCGAAATTTGAGAACGGAATTTTGAAAGCCAAAAATTATTTTAGAAAAGGAGTAATAGAAAAGTTTACTATTCAACTAAATAATTACGCATATCATTAAATGATGCACCATAAGCATTTGTTTACATGAATATTTAATTTGAGGTAACTTCTACTTCTTATCCCACATTCAAAGTACTATTTTTCTAAAAAAAATCAATATGAGTGTGTTTCATATTTCAAACATCTACCAAACAAATAAATTATTAAAACAAATATATATCTATTGTATCATAATTGGTTTTGAAAATATATTAAAAATTTGAATTCTTATATTTTATTTTGTATTCGAACTTGAAACTTGTAAATCAAATGAAAATACAAAATAGAAAATGAGAAAGGAAAATGTGTAAGGAACCATATATTCCTCCCATAAATAAATAATAAGGAAGAGAATAAAAAATATATTATCATAAACAGTAAGGTTTATATTCACAGTAGTATTAATTTGGACACCTGGAATCTGAAATTCAAAATGGGCATGTGAATTTGGGGTTAAATGCTTCAAAAAAAAAAGAAAATAGAAATAAAAGAAAAGAGAAAAACCATACCACCTGGCCGCAACCAGCTCGTTAGCCCATCTGACTTCCCTCCTTTGCGGCTCACTCTGTCGCGGGCCTCGACGCTGACATGCGGTCCCCACAAATCAGCCTCTCAACCAACCTTGCTCTCACATCCTCTATCACCAATGGGTGGGATCATTTAATCTGTCACACAGTCGCAGCCGCACTTCACCCTGGCTTTGCGGGCCCGCTCGTCGGTTGCCCGTGGGCGCGCACCTACCCAGGCTGCCTCTGTAGCGTTGGGCCCTGCTCGTCGGACGCGTCTTCATCGCCGTATCGCAACAGCACTCCTGTGGTTCACCCTTGTTTCTTGGTCAGCGGATGAAGCGCAATAGAATCCGTGCATGGAGGACGCCGAATTCTTCGGGCGGCGTGGCCTCTCAGGTCATATATACCGCCGCTCCCCTTAACCGTTTGGTGGTAGCCGTCGCCATGTGCTTCTATGCCGGATCGCGAGGAGGAGAGAGAACCCAAACTGAGAGCTCCATCGCCTAGGGAGAGAGAGGAAAGCGGTTGCCGCCGGCACCACCTAGCGGGGAGCGCCGTTCGGAGGCTAGATATGGAGTTGAGGAGGTAGGGTAGATGATGGGCGGGTGTCGCGCCTGGGAACTTTCCTGTGCGTGCGGCGGACCGGGCCTCCTCTCCGTGCGTGCAGGCTGCGCTAATCCATGAGAGAGATGAGGAATCAGAGAGGATGCAGCCGTCTGGGAGCTTCGCGTGCGGGGAAGCACTCACCAGGATGCAACCACGATGGCCGGGCTTCGATGTCGTGGCCGGAATTTCTCGCCGGGGGTTGAACACAACCGTGGATCTGGGCCATGCGACTCTCGATTCATAGGTATGGACCCACAAACCGTCTCTGCATAGTCCCTGCCTCATGTAGCTACATTTTACGGTTAGGTTGGTCTCTTGGTTGCTGGGAAGGTGCGTACGATGGCAATGGCGCTGCCGCTTTGTGCCTACGACGAGGAATCCGATAGCAGGGAAGAAGAAACATTCCGGGCCGTTGGATCGTGATCTGGCGCACAGAATTAGATGATGAGCATCTGGCCGCCCGTTTTGCGATGTTCGGTCAGGATTAGAAAACACGTACCCTTTCGCGAGGATTGATCCGTGGTCGTAGGATTAGTTGTCAGTGGTCGAGATTTGATCGCGACCATATTAAATCTGGTGCATTGATTGGATCGGATGGCCCTGGTTGCGTGGCAATTCTTTTAATTCTGGAATCTAATCTGGAACGTTTAAATTAGATCGGACGGTTGATGCCACCCGATACCCCTTCGGCCATGACCTTTTGTTAAAGAGCCCCTGCTCTTTTTCGTATTTAACCCGCCATCCACTCCAGCTATTCATCGAGTCTTAGAATACTTGCGTCGTAGCCCCTGTACTTACCAGTAATTGAGGCCTAGTCCAGACAGTGAGAAAAACTTATAAAATAATTTAGAAAAGGGATTTTTAATGTGAAAACAATTCCTAGAACTTGTATAGTTCCTAGAAAATTCATATGGAGCCCAAATTAATTCATTCCAATTCCTATAATTTTTTAATAATATTGTTTATCAATTAGTACCACTGTTTTGTCATGAATGTCAAATTGAAAATTAATATCTTATTTAATCTTGTACAAAACACATAGAATCTTTAGAAATTCATAACTCCTCTGTTTTAACTCCGATTTGATCCGTTCAAGTTGCGTTAGTCTCGTATAAATATTTACTATGAAATAATAGCATTTATTATACCATGTCCCATTCTTTTATAATTAGATATTTGTTTAACTTATGTTGGTTAGTCTCGTTAAACTATTTATTATTAAAATCATAACTCCTTACTAGTAACTCCGATCATAGTAGTTTTCGATCCCACGATCTTGTAGCAATGTGTAGATTATTATTACACAGTTTTGTTATTATGTTTGGTGTGATGTTAATTTTGTCTATACCATGTCTGTTTGTATTGCTACGACTAGCGTGAGGTCACGAGGATCCGAAGAATTACCCTGGTAATTGGAATCTCAAGTGCCAAGCAAGTTTGAGAGCACCTAGAGGGGGGGGGGGTGAATAGGTGATCCTGTGAAAACTTAAAACTTAAGCCACAAAAACTTGTTAAGTGTTAGCACAATAGTTGCCAAGTGGCTAAAGAGAAGTCTCAACAAAACACAATACCACAAGAGATCAAGCACAGAGGTGACACAGTGGTTTATCCCGTGGTTCGGCCAAGACCAACGCTTGCCTACTCCACGTTGTGGCGTCCCAACGAACGAGGGTTGCAATCAACCCCTCTCAAGCGGTCCAAAGACCCACTTGAATACCACGGTGTTTTGTTTTTCCTTTCACTATCCCGTTTGCAAGGAATCTCCACAAATTGGAGTCTCTAGCCCTTACAAGTATATGATCACAAAGAAGCACAGAGTAAGGGAGGGAAGCAACACACACAAATCCACAGCGAAACGCGCACACACACGGCCAAGAATCGAGCTCACAAGAGTATCACAAAGTTCTCACTAGAACGGAGCTCGAAACACTTAGAATGACAAACGAATGCGCAAAGACTGAGTGTGGATGATCAAGAATGCTCAAAGGTTGCTTGTGTATCTCCTCCATGCGCCTAGGGGCTCCTTTTATAGCCCCAAGGCAGCTAGGAGCCGTTGAGAGCAAATCCGGAAGGCCATCCTTGCCTTCTGTCGTCGGGGGCACCGGACAGTCCGGTGCACACCGGACACTGTCCGGTGCCCGATTTCTTTCCTTAACTGGCGCTTCCGACAGTTGCAGACCGTTGGCAGATCTGGAGCCGTTGGCGCACCGGACATGTCCGGTGCACACCGGACAGTCCGGTGCCGTCTTCCGACCGTTGGCTCGGCCACGTGTCCCGCGCGGATTGCGCGGCCGACCGTTGGCCCCGGCCGACCGTTGGCTCACCGGACGGTCCGGTGCACACCGGACAGTCCGGTGAATTTTAGCCGTACGCCGTCGGCGAATTCCTGAGAGCGGCCTGTTCGCGCCGAGTCAGTCTGGCGCACCGGACACTGTCCGGTGCACACCGGACAGTCCGGTGCTCCAGACCGAGCTGGGTCTTGGCAGCACACAGCCAAGTCTTTTTTCCTCTTCTCTCTTCTTCTTCTTTCTGTTTCTAACACTTAGACAAATATATTAGTACACAAAACCAATGTACTAAGGCTTAGAAACATACCTTTATCCTTGATTTGTACCTTGTTCATCCATGTTCATAAATTCACAATTAAGCACATGTGTTGGGCACTAAATCACCAAAATACTTAGAAATGGCCCAAGGGCACATTTCCCTTTCAATCTCCCCCTTTTTGGTGATTTATGCCAACACAACATAAAGCAAGTAGAACAAGTACAACAACACTTCAAAAAAGAACTCAAATTATTTTGGTTCAATTTTGACATATATGGATCACTCTATGCCACCACTTGGTTTGTTTTTGCAAATCAAACTCAAATCTCTATCTCTAAGTCAAACACACATGTTGAAGCAAAAAGAGAGTCATTTCAAGAGAGATTGATCAAAAACTCCCCCTTTTTCCCATAATTACTACTTCTCCCCACAAGAAGCCAAAAAGAGACAATAAAAGAGTTTTGACAAACAAAAAACTCTACTCTACTATTTTCAAATTTCTCAAGTGGTAGCTGATCCATTTATTGCTTTGGCCTTTATTTTCTCCCCCTTTGGCATGAAGCACCAAAACGGGATCAATCTTGGCCCTTTAACCCCATTGCCTCACCAAAATCTTCAATTTAGAGCAAATGGCAATAAGAGTTCATGAGATGGACTTGGAATAAGTTACCCTCTCATCGGAGTGCAGTGGAAGTCTTGCATGATCCAAGTCCACCTTTTCCCTTTCAATTCTCCTTTGAGACTAAATCAAACAAACTCAAGCATATGGTTAGTCTCAAGGGATCAAGTTGTAACACATCTCCCCCTAAACATGTGCATCACTTTGCAACGGACTTGTGAGGTCCAGGGAGTGTTTGTACAACTTGAGCACCATAATAAGCAACAAAATGCAGAATGAACATGATCAAAGGCATAAACACATGTATGCTACAATTCAATCCAAGTTCCGCGAATCTAAGACATTTAGCTCACTACGCAGCCTGCAAAAGGTCTTCTCATCTAAAGGCTTGGTAAAGATATCGGCTAGCTGGTTCTCGGTGCTAACATAAAACACTTTGATATCTCCCTTTTGCTGGTGGTCTCTCAAAAAGTGATGTCGGATGTCAATGTGCTTTGTGCGGCTGTGCTCAACAGGATTTTCTGCTATTCGGATAGCACTCTCATTGTCACATAGGAGTGGGACTTTGCTCAGATTGTAGCCAAAGTCCCTGAGGGTTTGCCTCATCCAAAGTAGTTGCGCACAACACTGTCCTGCGGCAACATACTCGGCCTCAGCGGTGGATAGGGCAACGGAGGTTTGTTTCTTAGAGTTCCATGACACCAGGGACCTTCCTAAGAATTGGCACGTCCCCGATGTACTCTTCCTATCGACCTTACATCCAGCATAGTCGGAATCTGAGTACCCAATCAAGTCAAAGTTAGACCCCTTTGGATACCAGATCCCGAAGCAAGGCGTAGCGACTAAATATCTAAGAATTCGCTTCACCGCCACCAAGTGACACTCCTTAGGATCGGATTGAAATCTAGCACACATGCATACGCTAAGCATAATATCCGGTCTACTAGCACATAAATAAAGCAAAGAACCTATCATTGACCGGTATGCTTTTTGATCAACGGACTTACCTCCTTTGTTGAGGTCGGTGTGTCCGTCGGTTCCCATCGGCGTCTTTGCGGGCTTGGCGTCCTTCATCCCAAACCTCTTTAGCAGATCTTGCGTGTACTTCGTTTGGGAGATGAAAGTGCCATCCTTGAGTTGCTTCACTTGGAACCCAAGGAAGTAGTTCAACTCGCCCATCATCGACATCTCGAATTTCTGCGTCATCACCCTGCTAAACTCTTCACAAGACTTTTGATTAGTAGAACCAAATATTATGTCATCGACATAAATTTGGCACACAAACAAATCACCATCACAAGTCTTAGTGAAAAGAGTTGGATCGGCTTTCCCAACCTTGAAAGCATTAGCAATTAAGAAATCTCTAAGGCATTCATACCATGCTCTTGGGGCTTGTTTAAGTCCATAGAGCGCCTTAGAGAGCTTACACACATGGTCGGGGTACCGCTCATCCTCGAAGCCAGGGGGTTGCTCCACGTACACCTCCTCCTTTATTGGCCCGTTGAGGAAAGCGCTCTTCACATCCATTTGGTACAACCTGAAAGAATGGTGAGCGGCATACGCTAGCAAGATACGAATGGACTCTAGCCTAGCCACAGGAGCAAAAGTCTCCTCAAAGTCCAAACCTGCGACTTGGGCATAACCTTTTGCCACAAGTCGAGCCTTGTTCCTCGTTACCACCCCGTGCTCGTCTTGTTTGTTGCGGAACACCCACTTGGTTCCCACAACATTTTGCTTGGGACGAGGCACCAGCGTCCAAACTTCATTGCGCTTGAAGTTGTTAAGTTCCTCCTGCATGGCCAACACCCAATCCGGATCTAGCAAGGCCTCCTCTACCCTGAAAGGCTCAATAGAGGAAACAAAAGAGTAATGTTCACAAAAATTAACTAGTCGAGACCGAGTAGTTACTCCCTTGCTAATGTCACCCAGAATTTGGTCGACGGGATGATCCCTTTGAATCATCGCTCGAACTTGGGTTGGAGGTGCCGGTTGCGCTTCTTCCTCCATCACATGATCATCTTGTGCTCCCCCTTGATCACACGCCTCCTTTTGATGAACCTGTGCATCGTCTTGAGTTGGGGGATGCACCGTTGTTGAGGAAGAAGGTTGACCTTGTTCATCTTGTTCTTGTGGCCGAACGTCTCCAATCGCCATGGTTCGTATAGCGGCCGTTGGAACATCTTCTTCATCTACATCATCACAATCAACAACTTGCTCTCTTGGAGAGCCATTAGTCTCATCAAATACAACGTCGCTAGAGACTTCAACCAAACCCGATGATTTGTTGAAGACTCTATACGCCTTTGTATTTGAATCATAACCTAATAAAAACCCTTCTACAGCTTTGGGAGCAAACTTAGAATTTCTACCCTTCTTCACTAGAATGTAGCACTTGCTCCCAAATACACGAAAGTACGATACATTGGGTTTGTTACCGGTTAGTAGCTCATACGAAGTCTTCTTGAGGAGTTGATGAAGATAGACCCTGTTGATGGCGTGGCAAGCCGTGTTCACAGCTTCCGACCAAAAGCACTCGGGGGTCTTGAACTCTCCAAGCATCGTCCTCGCCATTAAGCATGCATCTAGACCGGCCTCTTCTTGCCCTGATTCCCATCACCGAATATAATTGAATCTTGGGAATCCTTATTTTTGACGTAGGAGGTGAACATCTTCTTCTCCCCTGTCATATGGTTTGTGCATCCGCTGTCGATAATCCAGCTTGAACCCCCGGATGCATAAACCTGCAAGGCAAATTTAGGCTTGGGTCTTAGGTACCCAACTCATGTTGGGTCCTGCAAGGTTAGCACAAATGTCTTTAGGGACCCAAATGCAAGTCCTGTCTCCCTTGCATTTTGCCCCTAACTTCCTAGCAACTATTTTCCTATCCTTTCTACAAATAGCAAAGGAAGTGTTTAAAGCACAATAAATTATAGAAGGTTCATTCACTACTTTCCTAGGAGCATGAATAACATTCTTTCTAGGCACATGAGCAATATTTCTCCTAGGCATATGTACAACATTTCTCCTACGCATATCTCTATCATGCTTATAAGAAGAACTAGAAGCGAACATGGTATGAGAATCATAAACATGTGAATCAAAATCATTATAAGCGTTTCTACCATTTCTCCTATCATTATACATAAAGGCATGGTTCTTTTTCGCACTACTAGCCATAGGGGCCTTCCCCTTCTCCTTGACGAAGATGGGAGCCTTATGGCTTGTTAAGTTCTTGGCCTCTCTCTTGAAGCCAAGACCATCCTTAATTGAGGGGTGTCTACCAACCGTGTAGGCATCCCTTGCAAATTTTATTTTATCAACTTCACTCTTGCTAGTCTTAAGTTGGGCATTAAGACTAGCCAATTCCTCATTTAATTTGGAAATTAAAACTAGGTGTTCACTACAGGCATCAACATCGAAATCCTTACACCTAGTGCAAATCATAACATGTTCTACACAAGAATTAGATTTATTTGCTACTTCTAACTTAGCATTTAAATCATCGTTAACACCTTGTAAAGTAGAAATGGTTTCATGACAAGTAGATAGTTCATAAGAAAGCATTTCATTTCTCTTCACTTCTAAAGCATATGATTTTTGTGCCTCTACAAATTTATCATGTTCATCATACAATAAATCCTCCTGCTTTTCTAAAAGTCTATCCTTTTCATTTAATGCATCAATCAATTCATTGATTTTATCTATCTTAGATCTATCTAAGCCCTTGAACAAGCATGAATAATCTATGTCATCATCATCACTAGACTCATTATCACTAGAAGAAGCATAAGTGGAGTCTTGAGTACTCACCTTCTTCTCCCTTGCCATAAGGCATGTGAGACGCTCGTTGGGGAAGAGGGAAGACTTGTTGAAGGCAGTGGCAGCGAGTCCTTCATTGTCGGAGTCGGAGGAGGAGCAATCCGAGTCCCACTCCTTTCCTAGATGTGCCTCGCCCTTTGCCTTCTTGTATTGCTTCTTCTTCTCTCTTTTGTTCCCCTTTTCCTGGTCACTTTCATTATCGGGACAGTTAGCGATAAAATGACCAAGCTTACCGCATTTGAAGCATGAGCGCTTCCCCTTTGTCTTGGTCTTGCTTGGCTGCCCCTTGCGACCATTTAGCGCCGTCTTGAATCTCTTGATGATGAGAGCCATCTCTTCATCATTGAGTCCGGCCGCCTCAATCTGTGCCACCTTGCTAGGTAGCGCCTCCTTGCTTCGTGTTGCCTTGAGAGCAAGGGGTTGCGGCTCGTTGATCGGACCATTCAAGGCGTCGTCCACATACCTCGCCTCCTTGATCATCATTCGCCCGCTAACAAATTTCCCAAGAACTTCTTCGGGCGACATCTTGGTGTACCTGGGATTTTCACGTATATTGTTCACCAAATGAGGATCAAGAACGGTAAATGACCTGAGCATTAGGCGGACGACGTCGTGGTCCGTCCATCGTGTGCTTCCGTAGCTCCTTATCTTGTTGATAAGGGTCTTGAGCCGGTTGTATGTTTGCGTCGGCTCCTCGCCCCTTATCATTGCGAACCGTCCAAGCTCACCCTCCACCAACTCCATCTTGGTGAGCAAGGTGACGTCGTTCCCCTCATGAGAAATCTTGAGGGTGTCCCAGATTTGCTTGGCGTTATCCAAGCCGCTCACTTTATGGTATTCATCCCTGCACAAGGAAGCTAGAAGAACAGTAGTAGCTTGTGCATTCTTATGAATTTGTTCATTAATGAACATGGGACTATCCGAACTATCAAAGTGCATTCCACTCTCTACAATCTCCCATATACTAGGATGGAGAGAGAATAGGTGACTACGCATTTTGTGGCTCCAAAATCTGTAGTCCTCTCCATCAAAGTGTGGGGGCTTGCCGAGTGGAATGGAGAGCAAATGTGAATGTGAATTTTGCGGAATACGAGAGTAATCAAAAGAAAAATTCGAATTAACCGGTTTCCTTCTCTCGTAGTCGTTGTGGTCTTCGTCCTTTTGGGAAGAAGTAGACTCATCGCTGTCGTAGTAGACGATCTCCTTGATGCGCCTTGTCTTCTTCTTCTTCCCTTCCTTCCGTCTATGACCCGAGCCGGAGTCGGTAGGCTTGTCGTCCTTCGGCTCGTTGACGAAGGATTCCTTCTCTTTGTCGTTGATCACGATACCCTTCCCCTTAGGATCCATCTCTTCGGGCGGTTAGTCCCTTTGTGAAGAGAACGGCTCCGATACCAATTGAGAGCACCTAGAGGGGGGGGGTGAATAGGTGATCCTGTGAAAACTTAAAACTTAAGCCACAAAAACTTGTTAAGTGTTAGCACAATAGTTGCCAAGTGGCTAAAGAGAAGTCTCAACAAAACACAATACCACAAGAGATCAAGCACAGAGGTGACACAGTGGTTTATCCCGTGGTTCGGCCAAGACCAACGCTTGCCTACTCCACGTTGTGGCGTCCCAACGGACGAGGGTTGCAATCAACCCCTCTCAAGCGGTCCAAAGACCCACTTGAATACCACGGTGTTTTGTTTTTCCTTTCACTATCCCGTTTGCAAGGAATCTCCACAAATTGGAGTCTCTTGCCCTTACAAGTATATGATCACAAAGAAGCACAGAGTAAGGGAGGGAAGCAACACACACAAATCCACAGCGAAACGCGCACACACACGGCCAAGAATCGAGCTCACAAGAGTATCACAAAGTTCTCACTAGAACGGAGCTCGAAACACTTAGAATGACAAACGAATGCGCAAAGACTGAGTGTGGATGATCAAGAATGCTCAAAGGTTGCTTGTGTATCTCCTCCATGCGCCTAGGGGCTCCTTTTATAGCCCCAAGGCAGCTAGGAGCCGTTGAGAGCAAATCCGGAAGGCCATCCTTGCCTTCTGTCGTCGGGGGCACCGGACAGTCCGGTGCACACCGGACACTGTCCGGTGCCCGATTTCTTTCCTTAACTGGCGCTTCCGACCGTTGCAGACCGTTGGCAGATCTGGAGCCGTTGGCGCACCGGACATGTCCGGTGCACACCGGACAGTCCGGTGCCGTCTTCCGACCGTTGGCTCGGCCACGTGTCCCGCGCGGATTGCGCGGCCGACCGTTGGCCCCGGCCGACCGTTGGCTCACCGGACGGTCCGGTGCACACCGGACAGTCCGGTGAATTTTAGCCGTACGCCGTCGGCGAATTCCCAAGAGCGGCCTGTTCGCGCCGAGTCAGTCTAGCGCACCGGACACTGTCCGGTGCACACCGGACAGTCCGGTGCTCCAGACCGAGCTGGGTCTTGGCAGCACACAGCCAAGTCTTTTCTCCTCTTCTCTCTTCTTCTTCTTTCTGTTTCTAACACTTAGACAAATATATTAGTACACAAAACCAATGTACTAAGGCTTAGAAACATACCTTTATCCTTGATTTGTACCTTGTTCATCCATGTTCATAAATTCACAATTAAGCACATGTGTTGGGCACTAAATCACCAAAATACTTAGAAATGGCCCAAGGGCACATTTCCCTTTCAAAGTTGTGCCCTTGATCCACTTTTGTTACCCAATAATGTTCTTTATTATCATTTATCAATGCATAGGTTTAATTTTGATGGGACCCAATAGGTCATCCGACTGTTTATCCTTTTACCTTGGTTATCCCTGAATCACTTGGGTAGTTATGCTATTGCTCTATATGGTTTTGGGATTAATATTTCATTACATCCATGTTCCAATTATTCTGTTATGTTATTTATGTTCATGATAAGATCATTATATTAATTGGAACATGGAGCGACCACCCGGGAAAATAGTGCTACCACAAGGGTTTAATGGGACGCCCTTGGCTGATTAACTAGGAAAGCTAGTAGAGGTCTTCCTTACCCGAAAGGGGCAAGGGCAGTAAGGGAGTGGTCAGTGTAGGGAGGTCCTTGGGTTGACTTTGCTGCGATGGCGGTCAGGCAAGAACCCTGCACTGGAGCTTCCTACAAACTGTAGCGGGATTTCTGAAGCTAGTGGAACTTTGTAAAGGCCTCGTAGTGTTACCCTGCCTCGCTTCCTTGGTAGAGGTGTATGGGATTCATGACCCCTTGGCAGATGGGTAACACGGCTTGTGGGTAAAGATGCGCAACCTCTACAGAGTGTAAAACTAGTATACTAGCCGTGCTCACGGTCATGAGCGGCTCGGACCCTCACATGATTAATTTATGGAACCTAAATTCAATTTGTCATATGCATTTGCATGGGATTATTTGTTAATTTTGTTCTATTATTTATTATGGTTTGGTATTTACTTACATCTAGTAATTGCTAATAAAAGTTTGACCAACATTAAAAGCAATGCTCAGCTTTAACCATTTTTCGTTGATAAGCCTTACACTTCATGAGCTCCCACCTTTGGTGAGTTCATGCCACATTATTCCCCACAACTTGCTGAGCTATGATCGTGTGTGAGCTCACCCTTGCTGTCTCACACCCCCCCCCCACAGGAGAAGAACAGGTGGTTCAAGAGGAGCCGCATATCGAGGAGTTCGATTCGATCTAGGTGGCGTCTCCCAGTTGACTTTCTGGCGCCAAAGATAGATTTTAGATCCTGTTATATTTATCTTTTATTCTGTAAGACTTCCGCTATGTAATAAGTACTCTGATTATTGTGGCATTTATCTCTATACACTCTGTGATTATATATGTTGTCTTCTTTGGCGCATGTATGAGATGCACCCGGCTTTGTCCCTTAAAGCCCGGGTGTTACAGAAGTGGTATCAGAGGAAATGTTGACTGTAGGACGAAACCTAGATAGAAATGGACAAACCCTTACCTACTTATCTTACTCTGATCTTTTTCTACACTTATCTTGATCTTTCCTCATCTATTTCCGCTTCACTCTGATTATTCTTACCTTTTCCTTCTAAAGACAAATGTGGATTTTACACTTGGAGATCCCGTGCCTAAAGTGACTTTCAGGACTAGGAGACCTACTCTTAGGAACAAAAATGAAACTATTTTTATAGGTATCTATACGCTTGAGTGTTTGTTCTTATGATATATGTCTGATTTGGATCTTTGATTGAGTGTGATTAGTTATGGAGTAATGTCCACAATTACATCTGCATGTACGTATAGGTATAAATATAAATAAATAGAAATTCACGAGATAACTAAACAACTTAGATTATCCTCCATTAAAATGTATCTATTTCGTAGAGATCCATCTTATCCTACAAGATTCTCTCTTATCTTAATAGATCCATTTTATCTTAAAAGACTCTCTCTTGCCTTAACAGATTCTCCCTTATCTTAAAAGATTCTTTCATATCTTAACAAGATTCATCTTATTTCAAAAAGATTCTATCCTGCCCTAATAGATCTAACTAAACTCAAAAGATTATATCTTATTCTTAGAGGCTCATCTTGTCTTAATAAGCATACTTATCCTTTGCTTATCTCATAACAGTGTCACAAACATGATCTATTCCAAAATAAATTAAGTAGACTTTATCCAGTCTAATCTGATTACACCAATTTAATTCTGATCCCATCTAATTTGATTGGATCTAACCTAATGGACAAACATGTTAGATAATACTGGTAAAATAAGATTGGATCCTACTCTTATAAATATGTTTTAATCCAAGTTGGACTAAGATTCTAATTTAGACTACACCACATACAACAACCTGGCCATGTGCAACTATCTTAACCAATCTGATGGTTGCATAACCCCTCTGTTTCAACCCATCAGAGACTCTGACCTACCTACACTATATAATCCATCCTATCTCAAAAGATTCTAACATATATCAATAAGGTGTATTCTACCCTGGTGGATCTATCTAACCCAAACTAGTCTAATCTAGTTATATCCAATCTAATCTAAACCCTACCTAATCTAATATGGTCTAATCTGTGTCACAAGTATTAATAAACCATAATCCTATAAATGGGTTTTAAATCCGAATTAGTTTCTTTGACCCACTCGTCCATGAAAACACGACCTAGCCTAGGTTATAGGTTTTCCAACTCATTTATCCAAAAAAAGCAAAACTCTGTTTAATCTACCTACCCCATGTACCCGCAATTGTTGTCCCAACTTGGATAATGGCATCCAACCCCACAACCGATGATTCTTAAATCAAATCAAAGAAGAAGGTTAACCTCGACAAGGAAGGCTATAGCAGTCAAAGCAAATCTCGAGATGAAGCCAAACTAAAACATTTCGGATGAAGTCTTTTCCTTGCCATAATCTCTCTTACCTCAACCCGTCCAGCTTATATCCTACATAATGAGTAACTGGATACCGATACTCTCCTAATCACCCACTACCTCCACCTCCACCACCACCAGCTCCACCAAGCTACATAAATATATATATACTATTATTTATAAGATATAAGTGTTACCTTAGTTAGTAGCTAGTATTCTACTATATTGAGAATAATAATAAGGTCTAATTGACCCCATGTGTTGCTAATAAATTATGCATCATGCTGAGATTTTGGTTTGTGCATATGTGTTGAGACAATATGAGTATACACCCTTTCCTTGCAAATCTCGAGGACGAGATTTCTATTAAGGGGGGTAGGATTTGTAAGGCCCAAAATCTGTATAAGAAAAAAATTAAATTATTATTAATAATAATAAAGTAAATACATGAAGAATAAAAATAGCAAGTACAAATATCTCAAATTATCTTGAGAGTCGAAATTTGAGAACGGAATTTTGAAAGCCAAAAATTATTTTAGAAAAGGAGTAATAGAAAAGTTTACTATTCAACTAAATAATTACGCATATCATTAAATGATGCACCATAAGCATTTGTTTACATGAATATTTAATTTGAGGTAACTTCTACTTCTTATCCCACATTCAAAGTACTATTTTTCTAAAAAAAATCAATATGAGTGTGTTTCATATTTCAAACATCTACCAAACAAATAAATTATTAAAACAAATATATATCTATTGTATCATAATTGGTTTTGAAAATATATTAAAAATTTGAATTCTTATATTTTATTTTGTATTCGAACTTGAAACTTGTAAATCAAATGAAAATACAAAATAGAAAATGAGAAAGGAAAATGTGTAAGGAACCATATATTCCTCCCATAAATAAATAATAAGGAAGAGAATAAAAAATATATTATCATAAACAGTAAGGTTTATATTCACAGTAGTATTAATTTGGACACCTGGAATCTGAAATTCAAAATGGGGATGTGAATTTGGGGTTAAATGCTTCAAAAAAAAAAGAAAATAGAAATAAAAGAAAAGAGAAAAACCATACCACCGGGCCGCAACCAGCTCGTTAGCCCATCTGACTTCCCTCCTTTGCGGCTCACTCTGTCGCGGGCCTCGACGCTGACATGCGGTCCCCACAAATCAGCCTCTCAACCAACCTTGCTCTCACATCCTCTATCACCAATGGGTGGGATCATTTAATCTGTCACACAGTCGCAGCCGCACTTCACCCTGGCTTTGCGGGCCCGCTCGTCGGTTGCCCGTGGGCGCGCACCTACCCAGGCTGCCTCTGTAGCGTTGGGCCCTGCTCGTCGGACGCGTCTTCATCGCCGTATCGCAACAGCACTCCTGTGGTTCACCCTTGTTTCTTGGTCAGCGGATGAAGCGCAATAGAATCCGTGCATGGAGGACGCTGAATTCTTCGGGCGGCGTGGCCTCTCAGGTCATATATACCGCCGCTCCCCTTAACCGTTTGGTGGTAGCCGTCGCCATGTGCTTCTATGCCGGATCGCGAGGAGGAGAGAGAACCCAAACTGAGAGCTCCATCGCCTAGGGAGAGAGAGGAAAGCGGTTGCCGCCGGCACCACCTAGCGGGGAGCGCCGTTCGGAGGCTAGATATGGAGTTGAGGAGGTAGGGTAGATGATGGGCGGGTGTCGCGCCTAGGAACTTTCCTGTGCGTGCGGCGGACCGGGCCTCCTCTCCGTGCGTGCAGGCTGCGCTAATCCATGAGAGAGATGAGGAATCAGAGAGGATGCAGCCGTCTGGGAGCTTCGCGTGCGGGGAAGCACTCACCAGGATGCAACCACGATGGCCGGGCTTCGATGTCGTGGCCGGAATTTCTCGCCGGGGGTTGAACACAACCGTGGATCTGGGCCATGCGACTCTCGATTCATAGGTATGGACCCGCAAACCGTCTCTGCATAGTCCCTGCCTCATGTAGCTACATTTTACGGTTAGGTTGGTCTCTTGGTTGCTGGGAAGGTGCGTACGATGGCAATGGCGCTGCCGCTTTGTGCCTACGACGAGGAATCCGATAGCAGGGAAGAAGAAACATTCCGGGCCGTTGGATCGTGATCTGGCGCACAGAATTAGATGATGAGCATCTGGCCGCCCGTTTTGCGATGTTCGGTCAGGATTAGAAAACACGTACCCTTTCGCGAGGATTGATCCGTGGTCGTAGGATTAGTTGTCAGTGGTCGAGATTTGATCGCGACCATATTAAATCTGGTGCATTGATTGGATCGGATGGCCCTGGTTGCGTGGCAATTCTTTTAATTCTGGAATCTAATCTGGAACGTTTAAATTAGATCGGACGGTTGATGCCACCCGATACCCCTTCGGCCATGACCTTTTGTTAAAGAGCCCCTGCTCTTTTTCGTATTTAACCCGCCATCCACTCCAGCTATTCATCGAGTCTTAGAATACTTGCGTCGTAGCCCCTGTACTTACCAGTAATTGAGGCCTAGTCCAGACAGTGAGAAAAACTTATAAAATAATTTAGAAAAGGGATTTTTAATGTGAAAACAATTCCTAGAACTTGTATAGTTCCTAGAAAATTCATATGGAGCCCAAATTAATTCATTCCAATTCCTATAATTTTTTAATAATATTGTTTATCAATTAGTACCACTGTTTTGTCATGAATGTCAAATTGAAAATTAATATCTTATTTAATCTTGTACAAAACACATAGAATCTTTAGAAATTCATAACTCCTCTGTTTTAACTCCGATTTGATCCGTTCAAGTTGCGTTAGTCTCGTATAAATATTTACTATGAAATAATAGCATTTATTATACCATGTCCCATTCTTTTATAATTAGATATTTGTTTAACTTATGTTGGTTAGTCTCGTTAAACTATTTATTATTAAAATCATAACTCCTTACTAGTAACTCCGATCATAGTAGTTTTCGATCCCACGATCTTGTAGCAATGTGTAGATTATTATTACACAGTTTTGTTATTATGTTTGGTATGATGTTAATTTTGTCTATACCATGTCTGTTTGTATTGCTACGACTAGCGTGAGGTCACGAGGATCCGAAGAATTACCCTGGTAATTGGAATCTCAAGTGCCAGGCAAGTTGTGCCCTTGATCCACTTTTGTTACCCAATAATGTTCTTTATTATCATTTATCAATGCATAGGTTTAATTTTGATGGGACCCAATAGGTCATCCGACTGTTTATCCTTTTACCTTGGTTATCCCTGAATCACTTGGGTAGTTATGCTATTGCTCTATATGGTTTTGGGATTAATATTTCATTACATCCATGTTCCAATTATTCTGTTATGTTATTTATGTTCATGATAAGATCATTATATTAATTGGAACATGGAGCGACCACCCGGGAAAACAGTGCTACCACAAGGGTTTAATGGGACGCCCTTGGCTGATTAACTAGGAAAGCTAGTGGAGGTCTTCCTTACCCGAAAGGGGCAAGGGCAGTAAGGGAGTGGTCAGTGTAGGGAGGTCCTTGGGTTGACTTTGCTGCGATGGCGGTCAGGCAAGAACCCTGCACTGGAGCTTCCTATAAACTGTAGCGGGATTTCTGAAGCTAGTGGAACTTTGTAAAGGCCTCGTAGTGTTACCCTGCCTCGCTTCCTTGGTAGAGGTGTATGGGATTCATGACCCCTTGGCAGATGGGTAACACGGCTTGTGGGTAAAGATGCGCAACCTCTGCAGAGTGTAAAACTAGTATACTAGCCGTGCTCACGGTCATGAGCGGCTCGGACCCTCACATGATTAATTTATGGAACCTAAATTCAATTTGTCATATGCATTTGCATGGGATTATTTGTTAATTTTGTTCTATTATTTATTATGGTTTGGTATTTACTTACATCTAGTAATTGCTAATAAAAGTTTGACCAACATTAAAAGCAATGCTCAGCTTTAACCATTTTTCATTGATAAGCCTTACACTTCATGAGCTCCCACCTTTGGTGAGTTCATGCCACATTATTCCCCACAACTTGCTGAGCTATGATCATGTGTGAGCTCACCCTTGTTGTCTCACACCCCCCCCACAGGAGAAGAACAGGTGGTTCAAGAGGAGCCGCATATCGAGGAGTTCGATTCGATCTAGGTGGCGTCTCCCAGTTGACTTTCTGGCGCTAAGGATAGATTTTAGATCCTGTTATATTTATCTTTTATTCTGTAAGACTTCCGCTATGTAATAAGTACTCTGATTATTGTGGCATTTATCTCTATACACTCTGTGATTATATATGTTGTCTTCTTTGGCGCATGTATGAGATGCACCCGGCTTTGTCCCTTAAAGCCCGGGTGTTACAGCCATACTTCTGCAGTTTCTGGGTTATCTGGTACTTGTTGTTCAGTCCATTCTAATACGAAATCAACCAATGCTTGAGTTTTGATGGCAGTGCGAGGTCGAAATTCAATGTCATGAGATCCCAGCTCGCAGGCCCACTTGGCTATTCTGCCAATGGCTTCCTTGTTATGAAGAATATCCCCTATCGGAAAACCAGTGACTACTATGACTTTGTGGTCGTCAAAGTAGTGACATAGTTTGCATGCAGTTAGAAGTACTGCATATAATAGCTTCTGAACTTGTGGATATTTTTTCTTCGAGGGACCCAGAACTTCACTGATGAAATAAACAGGATGTTGCACTGGGTAGGCATGTCCTTCTTCTGCTCGCTCGACTACCAACGCGGTGCTTACCACGTGAGTCGTGCAAGAGATATATAGCAGCAAATCTTCAGCTGGTTGAGTCGACGTGGCCCGTCGTGGCGGTTTTAGCACTGGTGGTGTTGTCAAGAACTTTTTTAATGCGTCTAGGGCTTCCTGTGCTTCTGAAGTCCACTGAAACTTATCCACCTTCTTGAGTAGCTTATAAACTGGTAAGCCTTTTTCTCCCAGCCTGGATATGAATCTGCTCAGGGCTGCCATACATCCGGTAAGTCTTTGAACTTTCTTTTGTGATCGCGGCGCCTCCATTTTCATGATAGCTTCGATCTTATCTGGATTAGCTTCAATTCCCCGGTGGCTGACAATAAACCCGAGTAACTTTCCTGCCGGTACCCGAAGACACATTTTTCGGGATTAAGCTTCCATCGATATCGCCGTAGACTGTTGAAAACCAGCTGTAGATCTTCAATGAAATTTTCTGAATTTTCTGTTTTGATTACCACATCATCCACATAAGCTTCCACACGCTTGCCCCAGTGATCGGCTAAGCATGTTTGAATGGCTCTCTGATAAGTCGCTCCAGCGTTTTTGAGGCCGAACGACATGGAGGTATAGCAGAAAGCACCGAATGGAGTGATGAACGCTGTTTTTTCCTCGTCTTCTTTTGCCAAGCTAATCTGATGATACCCGGAGTAGCAATCCAAGAAAGACAGCGCAGAACATCCAGCGGTGGAATCTACCACCTGATCTATCCTAGGGAGCCCGAAGGGATCCTTTGGACAATGTTTGTTGAGATCTGTATAGTCGACGCACATGCGCCAATCCACTTTATTCTTTTTGAGTACAAGAACAGGGTTGGCTAACCACTCGGGATGTAACACCTCTCTAATAAATCCAGCCACGACCAAGCGAGCCAGCTCAGCGCGAATGGCCTCTCTCTTGTTGGGCGTGAAACAACGTAATTTTTGCCGAATCGGCCTCGCCTGGGGATAGACTTTCAATTTGTGCTCGGCCAGTTCTCTTGGGACTCCCGGCATATCCGCAGGTTGCCATGCGAATACATCTCGGTTATCTTGCAGGAACTGGACGAGCGCGCTTTTCTATTTGTCATCCAGGCTGGAACTGATGATGGCGGTCTTGCGTTCATCAGCGAACCCAAGGTTGATCCTCTTGGTTTCTTCAGTCAGCCGTATAGAGGTTGCGGCTTGAGCTTCATTTACAGGTACTGCAAGGTCTTCCTTAGGCTTAGAGTTTGCCTGTACCAAAGAAGTTGCCGATGGTTTGGTGGAGAGGGCCGCCTGGATGGCCACTCGGAAACATTTTGCGGTGCCTTGGAAGTCAGCGTGCATAGTTATGATTCCTTGCATTCCTGGCATCTTCAATATCATGTATGTGTAATGTGGAATGGCCATGAATTTTGCCAATCCCGGCCTCCCGATGATGGCGTTGTACCCGCAGTCGAAGTTCGCCACTTCGAACCTTAGGAACTCGGTTCTGTAGTTCTCTGGAGTTCCGAAGGTGACTGGCATGTAGATGTGGCCTAGCGGGTATTCTCCTTCAGTCGGCACAATGCCGAAGAAAGGAGTATCTGACTCGTGGAGCTCTTTGAGGTGAACTCCCGCCTTGGAGTGTCCGGGGGAAGGTGACGTTGATGCTGCTCCCCCCGTCCACTAATACCTTCTTCACCCTGCTCTCTCGGATCACCGGATCGACGAGGAGAGGGTATTTGCCTGGGTGGTCGAAGTTGAGCCATTGATCTGCCCGAGTGAAGGTGATCGGGTGCTCCGACCATCGGTATAGAGCGGGAGGACCGGTGGTCGCCACCAGTATTTGGCGATTGTTGAGCTTTTGCTGTCTTCTGTTCTCCTGCGATCCGTGTCCGCCGAAGATGACGTTGACCTCTCTGTCGACGCGCGGGAAGGCTCCACCTCCTCCCTCCTCCTGTTGCTGGGGTTGTCGCGGTTCTCCTGGTCCTCCCCGCGGCGGAGGAGGAGGTAGAGGTTGGAAGGGTAGACCGTGTTCGACGGAGCGCTTGAAGTCTCTGCAGTTTCGAAGGGTGTGGCGCATGTCCTTGTGGTACAGGCACTGGGCGTCAAGGATGTCGTCCAGCGTGTGTTCGCCCCCACGAGGTCCTCCCCGGGCGCGAGAGGCGGGTGGTCCGGCGGCGTGAACTTCTTCGTGAGGCCTCTTCTCCCAGCGTTTGTCGGGTTGCTGGTTCGTATCGCGTTGTGGTGCTGCGGGCGCAGGCTTCGCTCCTCCGATGAGGTCCTGAGCTCGCTCGTCGGCGGTGATGTAGAGGTCGGCTTCCCGGAATAGTTGCTCGGAGGTAGTCGACGCCTTCTATAATATGGCTCGGACGAAGGCCGAGTCATTGGATCCTCTGTAGAAGTCCTCGATCACGGCCGCCTCCGTGACCTCGGGGATATGATTTCTCATGGTCTGGAACCTTTTGAGGTACGACCGGAGAGTTTCGTCCCCCCGGTGCTTGATGGATTTGAGGTCCCATGGTTGCGCTGGTTTGTCGGAGAGGGACTGAAAGTTGGCGGTGAAGCGTCGACTGAAGTCGCTCCAGTCGTTGATGCAGTGTCGAGGTAGATGTCACAGCCATTGCAGCGCGTCTTACCCGAGGACAATGGGTAAGTACGCGGTCATCACGTCCTCGGATGCCCCAGCAGCTCGAGCAGCGGTGGTGTAGACGGCCAGCCAGCCTCCTGGATCCTGCTTAGGTTCATATTTGTCGACATTGGATACCTTGAAGTTAGGGGGCCATTGAATGGCCCTAAGGCGTGGAGTAAGTGCAGACACTCCACACGTGTCTTCCTGTCGTCGGGGATGATGTCTGTCCCAGGGAGGGGAGTGGTTGTCGTGGTGCCTCGACCGTCCCCGGGTGGTACCGCCAGTCAAGGCCGTTGCCGACTCAGTTCTGGTGGCCTGACTCCGGGCTGGGATGCCGTGGTCCCTTTCGTACTCTTCCCGGCAGCGGATCTCATTCTCATGTTGCCGTTCACGCGAGGCATTGATGGAGCTCCGCGCGTCCCGTCGACTGTTGATGGCGTGTCATAGGTCGTTCGGTGGGTGAGCGAGAGGTAGAAGATGGTTGGCTGCTTGAGTGAACAGTCGTCGATAGCCTTCGGCATCAGGAGTCCGAGGGAGCCCATCAGCTATCCGAGCCAGTACCCCTTCGACTTCACTCGGCGTGTTCATGGCTCGGGCGAAGTCGGGGTTCAGGTTGCGTCCGAAGAGTGGATTTTCCCGACGTTGCCTTGCTTCTTGCTCGGCTTGTTCCTGAGCTCGTCGGCGTTCACGCCGTCGGGAATTCCTTCATTCCCTGAAGACACGTTCCTTTGGAGTCTCTCCTATCTCTGAGACCTCGTCTCCTGAAACATGCTGCTCCGAGTCCCGCTCTCCGGCCTTGTGATGTCGCCGGATATTTCGGCATCGGTTCCTCCGTCGGCGGGATTGTCGCTGAGGAGGTTCCTCTCCGGGTGCAGTCGGCTCGTCGTCGGAGACGGGGGGCGACTCCACTCTCCCGATGAAGAGGACGTCGGGGTAGAATGGTGCGGCTGTCGTGGCGATCTTCTTTCCGTTCTCCTTTGAGGGTGGGGGCACAGAAAGAACAATTTGCTTCCTCCCGGTTTTATTTGTTTCTTTCTTTCTTGCGATTTGTGTCCATTCTTTCGTCGGAGAGGTAGACAGTGGAGTTCTCCGGGTCAGCGGGCCCTCGGCCCCTGGCTTGCTGAAGGCGATCTTTTTTCGGAGCGCTGGAGGTTGCGCTTTTTCCTGCCTTACTCCGATATTTTTGGAGGTTGCTGGAGGAGACTTCTTCCTTGGCAGATCTGCGATGCGATGCAGAGTTCCTTCCTCATCGGCTACGGATGAGATAGTTCCGAAGCAGAACACGGATCCGGGGCGGAGGGTGATCTTGCGCTGGAAGTTGACGGTCATTGAGCTAGCTTAGATCGACGACACACCCCTACCTGGCACGCCAGCTGTCGGTGTTTTGGGTCCGACCACACACCCGGGGTTGCCCCTCAAGGTGTTTTTAGGAGTAGGACGGTGTTGCCAACTGTAGCTAAATGGTTCGTGCTGGACGCACGAGGAACAATGGACAGTGGTTTACAGGTTCGGGCTGCTTTGAAATGCGTAACACCCTACGTCCTGGCGAGAGTGTTTTACTTGGTGGTTTACAAGAGAGTTCTCTGACCCTGAGAGCGCAGAGAATTGGGTGGGTGGCTAGTAGTGAGTTCGATTGTTCTGAAGGGGTGCCCCCTAGGCCTTATATATTCGACCGTGGGGCAATACATGCAGATATGATAACAATGTGCACCTAAGAAATAGTGAACTGATTGAGCCTATCTTCCTATAGTTCCGCCGACTCATCCTCGCTTGGTTCCGCTGTTCGGGGTTCCAGCGCGGGAAGGTCGGGTCTTTGTTGTGATCACTCGCTCGAAGTCGTTGGGCCGTCTGGATTTGCGCCGGTCCGGCCTTGTGTCAATCCGCTTCACTGGTCATTCCTCCCCAGGCCCACAAAGGGATGACCTTACGATTTATTGGGCCCTTGGGCCTTTCGTGAGGTCTTTATCCTTCCAGTGGACCCGGGGGATATCTGTCCCCCACAATGGGATACTCATCTTTAGGAGTTTCTCTATTTAAATTGCGAAAATCAATGCATACTCTAAGCATACCTGACTCCTTCTCCACCGGCACAATATTGGAGACCCACTCCGCATATCTGCAATGTCTAATAAAATTAGCTTCTAGCAGCCGGTGGATTTCGTCCTTGATTCATAGGAGAAGATCTGGACGAAATGTTCTAGCTCTCTACTTGAAAGGTCTGAAACCGGACTTAATGGGCAACTGATGCTCTACGATCTCTCGGCTTAATCCTGGCATCTCAATGTAATTCAAAGCAAAGCAATCCGAATATTCCTTCAATAGACCGATCATTTCATTTCTAGGATCGGTCTCCAGGGTCTTGTTTACAAAAGTCGGCCTTGGAGTTTCACCATCTCCTATGTCGATCTCCTCCAAAGGATCGGCCGATGTAAACCCCTGTCCTAGTTTATCGAGATCTCTAAATTCCTCTATCATGTCCCCTACAGAGGAATCAGATGATCTTTGTGTGATGGCGGACTCTCCGGTCTCGGGAGCCGGATCATTCGTGATACTGTCTTTATGCTGTGGTAGATGTTCGGTCTTAAAGACCGAACTGTTTTGTGAAAGACCAGACCATCTGGCCTCGGAAGCCGAACTGTCCGTGACCAAGGACTCATGAATTTTGTGTGTACTCATCATTTAAACTTTATTTAGGAGTTAGCCGATTCTCCATCGGCTCTAGCATTACAGGAATGAAGCCCTTCTTATCTATACTTATGAACTGGTTATCAGAAAAATCTACTCCTGTGAGACATGTAGCAGTCTCATAAGTCCAGAGTACAGGGGCATCGGCCACAGCGATACAGGCCGATACATCAGCATGTACTTGTTCTACATCATCGCCTACCCATTGTATTAACATTTGATGTAGTGTAGAAGGTATACATTGGTTGGCATGAATCCAATCTCTGCCTAGGATTAGACTGTAATTTCCTTCTACATCAGCGACGAAGAATGCAGCAGCAAGGGTCTTAGTCCCGATGGTTAATTCAACGGACGTGACTCCCCTGGCTTTGATCGAACTATCAGTTCCAACACCGCTGAGGGTCATGTTGGTCTTGACAAGTTCGTCATCTTGTTTACCTAATTTTCTGTGCAATGAATAAGGCATTAGATTTATAGCCGCCCCTCCATCTACCAACATTTTAGCAATCGGTATTGTGGGGGAACTGCCCGAATTATTCCAACTTAAGTGCCTAAGTCCCGCCTTAGAGGCTAGACCACACTTAAATAGGAATAAACCATCAGTCCCTCGGATCTAGTCTGATAAAAGCCACTTATCCAGGATCGAATACCACTAGCTCACTCGAAGGTGAGGCACAGAGAAATACAATAAAGCATAATACTACAAATTTAATAAGTATCATCAGTGATTACATTATCGGAGTTGCAGAAATAATAACCATAAATTTTAATGCAGCGGAAATAACTAACGGAGAAAACCAAGTAACGTGGAGAAACCTAGCCATGCTACTCCTCCTGGTCCTCTCCTGCGGAAGCAGTAACCCACTCGACCGTCTATCCCGGTGGCAGGGATGGAGGCCAAGTCACACCATCAACCAATCATCCTAAGGAGTACCTGCAAAAATTTTGCCACAAGCAAGGCTGAGTATACTAATACTCAGCTAGACTTACCCGGTGTGAGGAGTCTACTCCTCTACCTCTAGACATGCAGCTGTTTGGCTGAGGGGTTTGGTTTTCCAAAAGCACTAGCTGAGTCTAAAAACAAGTTTTAGCTTTTCAAGTTTTAGTAGAATCCTTTAGACTAGATGTGTACCTAGCTAGTCATACATGGTATCAAACATTTTTAGCAATCAACATCTTTTGCTAGTCATCTCATTTCCACTTATTACTCAATGCAGTACAATGGATCAAGCAGTCTCATTAGCTGCGAGAAGCAGACGATTCGAATCGAGTTTTTATCCTTGCAAGGTAAACCTAAACACACGATGTGGCGAGGCACTCCGTCCCCACACACATCAACCGTCCCCATCGATTCTCTGGCAACAGATCAGGGCTCATCGCCTTGGCGTACAATGCCTCACTGACCCCGACTGCCGTCGTGCAGTGACCGCACTTGTACCACCATAACCGGAATGGGAGACCACGTCTCAGGTCGCGTGAGGGGTAAAGTCTGCGGGCAGGTTCACTCAGGTACTAGGCTTACCGATTTACCATATTTCTCGGCATGTGTTTAGTACGTTCAAACGCTTGACACAGGTATCCGCACGTTGATCCTTATTCCAATTTCCGTCTCGTAGACCACGCGTCCCCATGGACCCGTGTCCACAGACCATCATCATTCTGTTATCAAAGTGGATACAACCAATTGCTGACCTCGCGCGAGTGCTAGAAAAATCACTCGACTTCTACCGAGATCCTAATTAATAAAGCAACTACTCGACCTAGCATACTAGTATTCATCTCAATAGGATTCCTGAGATCATGCAACTAGGGTTTCAATCAACTCCTACACTTAAGTGCACAATACAAGCCTACAAACATTAAGTGTAGTAAAATATCATATAGAACAGGTTATGCATAAAACCGGGGCTTGCGTTTGATTTAACACTTAGATAGTGTTTGCTGGGCGGAGGTACTCGCTTGGCGAGCATCCACTGGTCATGTCCATCATTCTTCAGGTCACCCACCAACTGCATCTTGTGGTTGGCACCACATCACTTGCACGATCGTCATCTCTCGGTCCTAAATGAGATGCAGGATGCACATGTATGAATATAAGGAAAAATATCACAAGATATTCCAATACATGATAGCGAACTAAACACTAATTAGTAAGACACTACAACGACTATACGCAAGCGCTAGCTATTCGTACGTTATCGGCGTTCAACATTAACACCATTGAAAAGGCAACAACAATTTATTTATTTACGCAACACAACTACGACATCACAAGTACGCGCATTTTGTTTATTTGGATACGACTTTTCATTAGTTCTCCTATTGATCGCGCACAAGCATCACCGACAACACAAATTCAATAGAGGACATAAGCGTCAATGTCTATGGAACTCCTATATCGCAATCAACTAGAGAAAGGAACATATAAAACAAAACACACATGTCATCTCTAGCTTAGCCATGGCAAGTCTACATTACTTAAGAGCAAACCAAACATTTTTAGCGGGAAGGGTGAACTAAACAGTCAAATGCGCACTTGCAGATTTTTAGGACAGCACTACAATAGTTACTTGTTTTAATCATAACTCTTCAAATATTAATCCAAAAATATCAAACTAGGACTTTCTGGAAAGCTTAAAAGGTGCTCTACAACTTTGGTATTTTCATCACAACATGATTAATGTCATGTTCAGGCGCACGTACACCAGGCGCCGCCGAGCCAGGGACGTGCGTCGTGCGCAGGAGCGCGCCAAACAGCTAGCCGACGCTGAGAAGGAAAGAGAACACTGAGAAGGAAAGAGGATCAGCGCATGGCTGAGAAGGAAAGAAAGGGAAGGAAAGAGTATCAGCGCAAGAAGGAAACAAAGAATAAGGAAACAAATATTAGCTTGCTATTTTAGTCCTAAATTAGAGGAGCCTGCTGCTTTGGTCGATTGGACCTTAGGCTATTTATATCTTGTAACCGTACTCAGTCAAGACAGACAAGTTAGACCAATCTCATCTCTCTCTCTTCTCTACCCGTGAGCCAGGGGGTATAACCCGGTGAGCGTGTCAGCGGCACGGGGGTATAACCCTGCTGGAGTTATCACGGAGCAAGAGTACGAGCTCCGGAGTAGAGGTCCGACATCCCTGCCGAACACTGCTCTTGACAACCTGGTATCAACGTCGCGTCGATCCGTCCGATCCACCGCCGCTGCATCCCCACCCACAGTGCCACCAACAACCCCTCCACTGTCATCACCAACCTCCGTCGCGTCACCCTCTGTGCATCCGCCCATGGCTAACAAAGAGCCAAGCCTCGCTGACGTTGTCAGGATATTGCAGACCCTGTCCGCCGATGTGGCGGGCCTCAAGGCGAAGGCGGCCTCATCGTCGGAAGCCGACAGCCGTCCCGACGTCCAGCACCACACCGATCGGCCGCCCAGGTTCCAGAATCTGGATTTTCCCCGATATGACGGGAAGACAGATCCGCTGTTGTTCATCAATAGGTGTGAACCCTATTTTCGCCAGCAGCGCACCATGCCAGAGGAGAAGGTACGGATGGCCTCCTACAACTTGGAGGACATTTCCCAGTTCTGGTTTATGTAGCTCCAAGAAGATGAAGGCACGCCTCCTTGGGGGCGATTCAAGGAGCTTCTCAACCTGCGATTTGGGCCAGCCGTGCGTTCGGCGTCGCTGTTCGAGCTCTCCGAATGCCGCCGTATAGGGACCGTCGAGGAGTACTCCAACAGGTTCCAGGCGCTCCTCCCACGCGCAGGCCGCCTTGATCAAGCGCAAAGGGTGCAGGTCTACACGGGCGGCCTACTACCCCCGCTCAGCCACCAGGTGCGCGTCCACGCACCGGTATCACTCGAGGCAGCCATGAGTTTGGCTTGCCAACTGGAACTGGTGGAGCTAGATCGCCTCAACCAGGCGGCCCCCAGGGTGGCAGCCCGCGCATTTCCGCCCGCGCCCACTCCACGGCAGGCGGCTCCTGTACTTCCAGTACCCGCGCAGCCAGCACTGGCCGCTCCAAAGGCGCCTCTGGCCCTTCCAGCGCCACCGACCAGAGAAGGGGGCCAAGCCACCAAGTGCCTCTCGGTGGAGGAGCAGGCGGAACGGCGCCGCCTCGGCCTTTGCTATAATTGCAATGAGCCGTATTCGCGCGGCCACAATAGGGTGTGTCGCCGTATCTTCTTCATCGACGGCTTCGAACTCGATGAGGCCGAGGCGAGCGAGGAGGCGCCCGTGTTCTCTCTACACGCCGTTGCCGGGGTGCCTGTCGCCAGCACCATCCAACTCCGCGTGCATGTGGGGTCGGCATCCTTCACCGTGCTTGTCGACACCGGCTCCACACACAGCTTCATCGGGGAGACCGCGGCCCAGCAAGCGGGGATGCCCGTTCAGACGCGTCCTCGCCTAACAGCCACAGTGGCGAACAGGGAGCGCATCTCTTGCCCGGGCGTCCTTCGTCAGGCGTCGGTCGTCATCGATGGGTTGGAATTCCGCATCGACCTCTACGTCATGCCCATGGCGGGCTACGATATCGTTCTGGGCACCAACTGGATGGCCCCATTGGGGGACATCGTCTGGAACGTCGCGGCAGGCACCATGGCCTTCAAACACGAAGGACGGGACGTAAGTTGGCGTGGCACTGCACCTACGCCCACCCCACGCCTCCATGCGGCCACTCCAGTGACCGCACCCCTCCTCGATGAGCTGCTGGACGCCTTTGAGGACGTCTTCGCGGCACCGTCCGATCTGCCGCCGGCTCGGGGATGCGCACACCACATCACCCTCAAGCCTGGCTCGGCCCCCGTGGCAGTCAGGCCATATCGCTATCCAGCCGCGCACAAGGACGAGCTGGAACAGCAGTGCGCGGCTATGATGGCGCAGGGCATCGTGCGGCGCAGCGACTCCGCCTTCTCCTCCCCAGTGCTCCTAGTCAAGAAGCCAGACGGCTCGTGGCATTTCTGCGTGGACTACCGCGCGCTGAATGCCATCACGGTGAAGGATGCCTACCCCATTCCTGTCGTCGACGAGCTCCTGGATGAGCCCCATGGTGCGCAGTTCTTCACCAAACTCGACTTGAGGTCGGGGTACCACCAGGTGCAAATGTGGGCCGATGATGTCCACAAGACGGCTTTCCGCACCCATGACGGTCTCTATGAGTTCCTCGTGATGCCGTTTGGGCTGTGCAACGCCCCGGCCACGTTCCAGGTACTCATGAACGACGTGCTCCGCCCCTTCCTCCGACGCTTCGTGCTTGTGTTTTTCGATGATATTTTGATCTACATAAAATCTTGGGCGGACCACCTCAGACATCTTCGCACCGTCCTCACCGAGCTCCGTCGCCACACCTTGTTCGTCAAGCGCTCCAAGTGTGCATTCGGAGTTTCGACGGTCGCCTACCTCGGCCACACGATCTCGGCGGCAGGCGTGGCCATGGATGCCGCCAAGGTGCAGGCCATAGTGGATTGGCCGGTGCCACGTTCACCCCGGGCGGTAGGCGGGTTCCTCGGCTTGGCGGGCTACTACCGCAAGTTCATCCACAACTACAGCTCCATCGCTGCACCACTCACCACTCTGCTCAAGCGGGACGACTTTGCATGGAGTGACGAGGCGGCCGTGGCCTTCACCGAGCTCAAAGCCGCGGTCACCACCGTGCCCGTGCTGGGCATGCTGGACTTCGCCAAGCCCTTCATCGTCGAGTGCGACGCGTCCTCTCATGGATTCGGGGCTGTTCTCATCCAAGACGTCCATCCGATCGCCTTCTACAGCCGGCCAGTGGCACCACGGCACAGGGCACTCGCGGCTTATGAGCAGGAGCTCATTGGGTTGGTCTAGGCGGTTCGCCATTGGCGGCCATACCTATGGGGGCGCAGCTTCATCGTCCGGACGGACCACTACAGCCTCAAGTACCTGCTGGACCAGCGCTTGGCCACCATTCCACAACACCATTGGGTGGGCAAGCAGCTAGGCTTCGACTTCTCAGTGGAGTACAAGCCCGGAGTGGCTAATTCCGTTGCGGATGCGCTGTCCAGGCGGGACACTGAGGATGGGACACTACTGGCCATCTTTGGCCCGCGCTTCAACTTCATTGATCGCCTACGCTAGGCACAGCTCGAGGACCTGGCCCTGGTGGCCATGCACGCCGAGATTACCTCGAGGACCTGACCTGCGACCTAGACCATCGTCGACGGTATGGTGCTATTCGGGGGCAGGCTATACATCCCGCCAGCCTCGCCGCTGCTATCAGAGATACTACGAGCGGTCCATGACGACAGCCATGAGGGCATTCAGCACACCCTGCAGCGTCTCCGATGTGATTTCCATTTCCCTAACATGAAGGAGTTGGTGCAAAACTGGGTGCGGTCCTGTGCAGTATGCCAGCGATACAAATCCGAGCACCTCCACCCGGCGGGCCTCTTGATGCCACTACCGGTGCCACAGGGTGTGTGGACGGACGTCGCGCTTGACTTTGTGGAGGCCTTACCGCGCGTCCGCGGGAAGTCGGTGATCCTCACAGTGGTGGATCGCCTGAGCAAGTATTGCCACTTCATCCCGTTGGCACATCCCTACTCGGCAGAGTCCGTCGCCCAAGCATTCTTCGCCGAAGTCGTCCGCCTCCATGGGCTCCCGCAGTCCATGGTCTCCGACAGGAACCCGGTCTTCACGTCTCTGTTTTGGCAGGAGCTTATGCGGCTAATGGGTACCAAACTCCAAATGACGACAGCATTTCATCCTCAGTCGGACGGACAGTGCGAGTCGGCCAACCGCGTCATCATCATGTACCTAAGGTGCCTTACGGGCGATCGGCCACGCCAATGGCTCCGATGGCTGCCGTGGGCGGAGTACTTGTTCAACACCGCATACCAGTCCTCACTGCGGGAGACGCCATTCCGCGTCGTCTACGGGCGCGACCCCCCATCGCTCCGCTCCTATAAGCCGGGCGATACCAGGCTACCAGCTGTCGCCAAGTCCATGGCGGAGCGTGCGGAGTTCTTGGCCGACGTGTGGGGCCGCTTGGAGCAGGCACAGGCCACCCAGAAGCTGTTCTACGATCGCAATCACCATGCGGTCAGCTACCAAGTTGGTGATTGGGCGCTTCTTCGTCTTCGGCAACGCTCGGCCTCTTCGCTGCCCCAGGCCACCGGCGGCAAGCTCAAGGCCCGTTTTTGGGGACCGTACCGCATCACAGAGATCATCAACGACGTCACTGTTCGCCTTGCCCTGCCAGCCGGCGCCCGCATCCACGACGTTTTCCACGTAGGGCTGCTGAAGAAATTTCGGGGCGAGCCACCTGCAGCAACACCATCGCTGCCTCCTCTACGACATGGAGCCATCGACCCCGAACCGGCGTGCGCAGTGCGCTATCACGTCGTCGGTGGTGTGCCCCAAGCCCTCATACAGTGGCAAGGAGCTACAGCTGCATCGGCTACATGGGAAGACACGGCGGCATTCCGCGCTAAGTACCCGGTGTTCCAGCTCGAGGACGAGCTGATTCTTGGCGGGGAGGGAGATGTCATGTTCGGGCGCACGTACACCAGGCGCTGCCGAGCCAGGGACGTGCGCCGTGCGCAGGAGCATGCCAAACAGCTGGCCGACGCTGAGAAGGAAAGAGGACGCTGAGAAGGAAAGAGGATCAGCGCATGGCTGAGAAGGAAAGAAAGGGAAGGAAAGAGTATCAGCGCAAGAAGGAAACAAAGAATAAGGAAACGAAGAAGAAGGAAATAAAGAATAAGGAAACATATATTAGCTTGCTATTTTAGTCCTAAATTAGAGGAGCCTGCTGCTTTGGTCGATTGGACCTCAGGCTATTTATATCTTGTAACCGTACTCAGTCAAGACAGACAAGTTAGACCAATCTCATCTCTCTCTCTCTCTCTCTCTCTCTCTCTCTCTCTCTCTCTCTCTCTTCTCTACCCGTGAGCCAGGGGGTATAACCCGGTGAGCGTGTCAGCGGCACGGGGGTATAACCCTGCCGGAGTTATCACGGAGCGAGAGTACGAGCTCCGGAGTAGAGGTCCGGCATCCCTGCCGAACACTGCTCTTGACAATTAAACACTTAGCAAGGTCGAATTATGCAAACACAGTAGCTCTGTCCAGATTTGGACAGATTCAGACTTGCGACTTTAAAAACTCATAACTAGAGATTCAGATATACAAACAAAGTGATTCTAGATTTTCTGGAAAGGTAATGAAATTGTCTACATACCATTTATAAACATCTCAAGGTGATTCAATATTTAACTAAGGATAAAATACACTAGAAGACTTTGCTGTCCAGAACTGGACAGATTCAGTCTTCACATTTCAAACACCTATAGCTGAATCTTCAGACCACCAACAAGAGTGATCCAAGACTTTTTGGAAAGCTTGGAAAAAAGCACTACATAACATTTATAATCACCAAGAATTGATTCCATGTTGAACTGAATCAAACAATTCAGTTTTCGAAATCTGTTCTGACGGTGGACAGAACACAACAAGCAGTTTGTAAAATTCATAACTCCTAAACTGTCAGGCCTATGGTTATGAAATTTTAACACAAGCAAGATAACAAAAACATCTACAACTTTCTTATAACGACCATGAACTGATTGTAACAATAAATTGAGCAAACAATGCAGTTTCTGAAATCTATACAGAATTTGGACAGATTCAGTTACTGAATTTGTAAAAAGCATAACTCCTAAACCGTCAGACCTATGGCTGTCAAATTTTAACACCAGCAAGATAATAAAGTTATCTACCACTTTTCTATAGCACATATCTACAGAAAACACAATTTGGTTCATCAAACATACAGCACAACTAAAACAGTGCGTGCAGCCCAAAACAAAAATTAATAAATTTCAGCTCCTATACAATTCAAGAATTGCCATGTTCTAGAGACTTGAATTATTCTAACATTTTGACAATTGTTAGAGTTAAAATAACTAAGTGAGAACTAACATGTAGACTTACTAATTTTTATACAAGTTATTTCGCGCACTAAAAGTACCATACTCAATTAACAATGCATTCTCTATAACAATCAATATCGAAGCGCTTTTCACCAATAGTTTGCATTTTAATTTAGACACCACATGAGCACTAATACTTTTCATCCGTGACCATAACCATGCGCATATAGACTACAATACATAATTCATCGTGACTACGAGCTTAACCCAAGTCGTCTAACAAGTCGGCTAGCTAGAGCAACGACACAGTCCGCTACACAGCATACAGGTCGGTCCGCCTATTATTATCACAATCCAAGACAATATATGTATAATAATCTCTTAACGCAATTGACTCTTACTTAACAGGAGTTGGCTAACACCGTGTAAAACTTAGCAAACTATTTTAGACATTGCAACTCAAAAACATGGGGTGGAGCAGATTAATCAGCTTTTCTTAATCATTGCTCAACTTAAATTGGTTAACACACAAGTCACTTAAAACACCATATTTTAGGAGGTCTAACATAGAGACATTAACACATGGCATAAAACTCCATAAGACTTACATTTGCTAATGAAGGAACTAAAGCACTTATGTGCATATCTTAGCGGATTGTTTTTTTTATTTTAACAAGGACCGACTTATGAACGCTACTCACCTCCAATAATTATTGGGCTGCGATAACACTCATACAAGTCTTCTAATCTATCAACAAAATATTTATTTATCCAATGGGAATGGAATGCATGACTTGACCAAGCAAGGCATCGATCCGCCACACAACAGAAAGCATGACGACACCGATAGATGCTATCCACTAATTGATTAAAAAATATTAAACTTACTTCTCGCTTTGTCATTACACCACCCTTTAGTCACATGCCCCTCATGCGCATTCTTTATCAGATTATACGACAGCAACCTAAACGTCGTGTTACCCAATGCATACATCTTTACTCGTTGCGAGTATAACCATATTACCGCATATACTCGCACACCTCAAACAAATATCTAACGCCACCACCACTATAATACACCACAGCACACACGCACATACATGTCCCCACTGCCTTCTCATGCCCAATTTTAGCATAATTATTTATGACAACGTTTATCGACTAGACAAGTGAAACACTAACCGATCATTCGCACATCTCATCTTTAAAACACGAATCACATGTCACATAATTTATATTTTCGATCCACTCTATCCTACACCACGGTTAATACATAACATATCTTTAACATAGGCTAACATCTTAGCCGACTGCGGAAATTTCCAAGCATTCTTTATACTTTATTAAATTTACCACAACTAACACACTAATTTACGACGAAGTGCTTTAGCAAATAATTAATACATCTGCGAACCAATCTCTACGACGCACAAAAGAACTATCGCAGCCACACATATATATCCAATCCAACAACAAAATAACACATCGGCTCACCATATCAAATCTCCGTCGTGGTTGCTGCACATGTGGCGTGAAGACGAACGCGTCGTCGCGCATGGACGACCAAAGCGAAGCCGGAGGGCGTGGCTCGCTGCGGCGATTCGTCGAGCACTCAACGCGCGAGGCGAAGGAGCATGCTGCTGCGGCGTGCAGCTTGCTGCGTAGGTCGGCGGTGGAGCTCGCTACTGGAATTTTCTGGGCGCCCTGGACAGTGAGCTGGGCGGCCAGGGAGGAAGGGGGCTCAGCCATGGGCGACGGCGACTCGCTGCGGGTGATGTTTTGTGGGGAAGATGGGGAGGAGATGGAGCAGCGGCGCTGCGCAGGGATGCTGCTGGGCGCCGGACAGAGGTAGAAGAAATGGGGCTTGTGCTCGCGCGCAGGGAATCCTCGGCGCCATGGCTGCTGGCCGGAGCTGGAGCTCGGCAGCAACAGAGGGGCGGCTGGCCATGGAGCTCCTGCTGGGCTTGGGCGCCATGGCTGAGGGCGCGTGGAACAGGCAGCCCACTGGCGGATGTCGCTGCCGCAAAGCAGGGAGAAGAAGGGCGCCGTGGGGCTTCCTGCTGCGCGGGGGAGAAGGAGCAGAGAGCTCGGCGGCCACTATGGCTGGGCCATGGAGCAGAGGGAAACGCAGGGCCGACGGCCATGTGGAGGGAGGAGCCGAGCTGCTGGTTTCAACAGGGTCGCACGTGGGGAGGAGGGTGCCATGGATAAGAGCTGGAGGCGCCTGCTCCAAGGGGCTCGGCCAGCGCCCAAGCAGGGAGGTGGAGGCGCCATGGGAGGAAGGGAGCCGAGCTCCCTGCGCGTTGGGGAAGAAGGCCCCCTGCTGCGCGTGGGGGAAGAAGCCAGGGAGGCTATGGCGGCTGGAAAAATGATAGGGGTGGGAGTGCAAAATTGCCAAGTACAAGGGGAGAGCACCCCTATTTATAGGCATGTGGTAGGGTTATGGTTTTCTTAGTGGGCCTATTGGGCTGAAATGGGCTTGGCCCAAAATCCAAATCGGGTCGCGCTAATTTATTTTCCTGAATAAAAATGCTCCCGCAGAATTTGTTTCTACAGAGAACAAAGCGAATTAGAGTTTCGGCGAATGGACGATTGAGCGATTAATTCGACCGAGAGTTTGATTTGAATTTGCTCGGAAATAATTTCCTACGCGTGATTCGAAAATAAATCGTCCTGAGATTTGATCGGTTTTGGATTTTTAGTCGGAGAAGGCGAATCGCGATATTTTAAAATCGTTGTCGATACGGGGTTTTGAGTTCGGTTCGAACATGAGATATTTGGCCGAGTCAGATAAAGTTGATTAGAGGACGACATATTGAGCATTCCGTTTGAGAGGACGGACTCAGATTAAAATAGTCGGACATCGATCGAGGTTCGAGGAATTAGACTTGTGCTCAGATTAAATAACAGTCGTCGAGAGTTCGATTTAATGAGCTTCAGATGAGATTTATAATTCGAGAATGATTTTCGAGTTTGCATTCGTTCCGAGGAATAAAAGTTTTAACAGGCTCCAAATTCGGCATTCGTCGAGATCGAATAGCTCTGAATTCGGTGAAGTATTTATGATTAACTTGATGAAAGGAGATAAATGTGATAAGAAGATAGAAATTTTCACTGAGCGTCCGAGATTAGGACAAATCTCCCGACATAACACGAAACTGACACCTGGGGTGTCACAGGTATCCCATCAATGTGACCGCACACGAAGAGCGGCTTTAAATGATTTACTAATTCTTTTGGTTTAGTAAAGGCGGCTTCTTTAGGACCAAAATCAAACTGGGCAATAACAGGTTCATCGTCGCCGACAATAGTACAATTGGCGGAAAATGTAATAACATTTACATCCATACCTGGGGGCTCTGGAGAAGCTTCGTAGTCGACCAGGTCTTCTCCTAGTAGGTCATCCTCCTCCATTGGTGTTGGCACATCGTTGGAGGCGTCTTGGTGTGGAGCGGACGGTCTGGACTCAGGGGTCGGACGGTCTGCGCCTGGTGCAGATTGTCCAGCCTTGTTAGCCAGGCTGTCTGCCATACCTGCAGGGTGCTGCACAAGTGTTGTTTTATTTTCTATTTTTGTGGTCGTTTGCTTTTCCTCAACGACCTTTGGTCTCCATTTCTTTTGCGGTGGCGGGTACTGTGGATGTGTGTCATTGAATATCTTTTCCGCCTCCTTTTCCTCTTAGGTGATGTAATTTTCGCTTTTGGGACTGTGTTAATCCTGCTGGACACCATCGAGGCATGGAGTATTTTGGATCGGCTATTTTTATGGTAGCCGTATCTTCTGTTTTGTTTGTGTTGGCTGATTCACCAAAAATCATCGACCTTTCACTTTCTTTCTGTATGACGACATCCGTTGTACCTATTTTGATGATGTCCTTTTTTGTTGTTCTTTCAGTTGCTGCAGGCATATGCCTCCCCTACCAGATTGGTCGGCCTTTGAGGCCGAGTAGTCTGGCAATCTTGTTGGGACTGTGTCTGGTGACCGAATTGAGCGGCGCCCAATCGGTCTTGTACTAGTGGTGCTAACCTGTTGAATACATTAGTTTGGGGTGCCCCCCAAGCGGGGTACTGTGGCATCCCAAGTAGATATGGTGGCATGCCCCACATTTGATTTGGGACATATGGTGGAGGTATGTATGCGTGTGCCATAGGTGGATATGGGGGTGGAGGTGTCCATGTAGGTATGTTAGATCTTAATTGGACAGTATGACCTTCCATTTTTTCCGATTGGTGAGGTGGTCCAATCGGTCTTACCTGATATTGCTCACGAATGGGCGAGCGAGGTCGCTTTGCTGGCCGATCACTAGGGCCGGCCTTCTTTTTCACATATTTGGACAATAATTGATCAAAGGTCGGGCCGGATTTGACCAGCCGACCAGCTGCTTTAAATGTATTTGTTGCCATGTACCTATCTCTGGTCGTCATGGTTTGAAGGTACGCGGTCGTTACGGGTATTGAGTATGATCGGACCGTCCGCTGGAATTCTCCGGACCGTCCGGCGTGGTCCCGGACCGTCTGCGCCTGTGCGTCGGACCGTCCGAGATGCATAGCACGGGCTCCTGCTCCTGTCCCTTGGTCTGTGCTTGCCCCTAGTGCTGGAGGTCGTGATGGTCACCTTAAGAGTCTCCCCTCCATCAGGAGTCTTCTCGGCCACCACTTTCCTGCAAGAAATTTTATGATTCCCATCGGCCTCTCTTGCGTTGCCGATGATTATCTCTTTGTCTTTGCCCTTATCGGCTGTGTTTGGCCGAACCAGGATCCTCTTGCCCTCAAAATCGATCATGTTCATCGAAAAGGGCTCTGTGTCCACTTGCATTTCCTGAAATTTCAATCGTTCTTTGTTAATGGCCGATTGAATCTGTCGATGGAATACATTACAATCATTAGTGGCATGAGAAAATGAGTTATGCCACTTGCAGTATGCACGATGTTTCAGCTCGTCGGCGGATGGAACAGTGTGATTTATTTTAATGTTGCCATTTTTTAGTAATTCATCAAATATTTTATTACATTTACCAACATTAAATGTAAACTTAACCTCCTCTTGCTGTTTCTTTTGAACTGGCTGCAAGGAGGAACAAGCCAAAAATTTGGCCTGTTTTGGCCAAACCATTTCAGCCGCGTCTGCCTCTGTAGATTCGTCATCCGAGCTGCTCTGGTCGCACTCTACTATATGTACATTGTGACAAATTGTTTTAGTAGTTTCTTTGCTCCGACTCTCACAAGCCAAAGCTCTTTGATGTAATTGTGCTAGCGTAAAGAACTGGATACCTTCTAATCTTTCTTTTAAATAATATCGTAGTCCATTAAAGGCTAATCCTGCTAGCTGTTTTTCCGCTAATTGTATTTGGAAGCATCAGTTTCTTGTATCCCGGAATCTCCGGATATAGTCATTAACCGATTCGTCTTTCCCCTGTCGCAAGGCCACTAGGTCTACCAAATCTAACTCATAGTCACCTGAGAAAAAGTGGTCATGAAATTTTTGTTCTAGATCCCCCCATGATGAAATAGAATTAGGAGGCAATGTGGTGTACCATGCGAATGTTGTTCCTGTCAAGGGTAATGAAACTAAACGCACGCGGAATGCTTCTGTGTCGGCCAATTCTCCTAATTGTGCTAGAAACTGGCCAATGTGTTCGTGTGTGCTTTTCCCTTGATCACCCAAATTTTTTGCGAATTCGGGTATCCTGGTTCCCTGTGGGTATGGGTGATGATCAAATCGGCTGTCATAAGGTTTCCGATATGATTGCCCCCCAGGGACCATGCTTACTCCGAGCTGATCTCGAAACGCCCCGGCTATTTCTTCCCTCACTATATCAATGGCAGCCGGTGCGAGACCACCGGCTCTCTGGTCAAACATAGGTGGGGTTGGCTGGATATTAGCATGTTGTCTTTCCCCCCACTGGTTTGAGTTATGTGGTACATTACTATTCGCCCTATATGGTTCATAGGATTGACCGTTCCTTTCCGGCCTTCTAGGTGGGGCCGGAAAGTATTCGCTCCCATGAGCTTGAGACTCCGTATTAATGTGCTGGTGCATTGTATAGTGTGATGAGAGGTGTTGCTGGGACGGTTGAGGATTCAGGTAACAATCCTCCTAAAAAAACTCTGCGCCAGACCGTCCGCTTGTATACGCGGACCGTCCGGCGATATGCGCGGACTGTCCGGGTATGTGTCTGGATCGTCCGTGATTATACGCAGACCGTCCGTTGTTGTATGCGGACGGTCCGACTGGATAAATTTGATTATGTGCAGTACGTTGTGGCTCGGGCGCATGTCTCGGTAATTCATTAAAAACGGGCTCGGTTGGTGCTGGCCCAGACGGTCCGCGCTCACGTGCGGACGGTCCGGTCATGTGCAGATCGGTTAATTTATTGCCGATGTGAGTAGGAGGTTGTGGTGGCCCAGGGCATGTATCTATCGGCATCCCATAAAGGGGTTATAACTGGTCGTGACAACTTGTAGCCGATGAATTACGCATGTTTTCCCCCAACTCAAACTCGTGTGAAGGAAAATTTGCGACATTAGATTTATCAAATGCACGTACTAGCCTCCTATAATCGCTTTGCATATCCTCTATGATATTTTGCATTTGTTCTCGCTGTTCATCTACATAATTCTTAAGAGATTGTAGCTCGTTTGTGTTACTTACATTGGGGATGTCTGGTGTGGGTCGGAGTGAAGCCGGATTCGTCGCCCGTTGCCGAACGACTTTATTGTTTCTGTCCACCTTGAAGTTGGCCAGAAACTTCGCCTTTGCCTCTTGAATCAGCTGCTCCTTGTGCTCCTCGAACTAGAGTTGTTCGTCAGCCGGCAAGGTTTTCCAAGTCGGCTCTATAATGTTGCTGGAGGAGACTTCGGAGCTGTCCCTTGAACCGGCCATTGAGGACCAATTTAATGGATCTATATATGTTGTCCCCAGCGAAGTCGCCAAAAGTATGTTGACACCTTTTTCGGGCGCCAATTACTCAACACGAACCGTGGCGGTGCTCTCTGCACAGGGGCAGACGGTCCGCGGCCAGGGGCCGGACGGTCCGCGCGTGCACATGGGCGGCGGAAGATCGTCGGCGGCGCCTGGATCTCGCTCCCGGGAGGGACCCCGTCGGGGAGGAGAGATCCTAGGTGATGTCTAGGCTCGGCAGGCCGACCTAGACTCCTCTAATCAACGTAGAGTCGAAGAGAAGCGAAGAATTTTATCGGGGACCATAATTAGGGGTACCCCCAAGACTCCTAATCTCAGCTGATAACCCTGTAGGAAACGGGTGACGCCTAAGAGGGGGGGGGGGTGAATTAGGACTTCTAAAACTTTTACTAAACTAGGCCACAATTAAATCCCTAGAGCAAAACCTATGCAAATAATCAAAACTAGAATGTGCAAACTAGGTTTTGTCTAAGTGTTGCTATCTCTACCGCAAAAGGCTAAGTTTCAATCTACACTAAATAAGTATGACTACAAGATTGAAACTTAAATGCTTAATATAAATGCGGAATGTAAAGAGCCAAGTAGAGAAGCAAACTCTCGTGGATGACGCCGGTATTTTTACCGAGGTATCCGGAACCACGCAAGGTCCCGACTAATCCTCGTTGGTGCCCCTACGCAAAGGGAAGCCCACGCGAGGGCCAAGCACCACGGTCGAGTAACTCCGTAGAGAGCCGCGGGCCTTCTCCACGCGCAAGTGGTGCTCCGCTTCCGGCTCCTCTCGGACGCTCCCCGCCGTCTCCACTATCGAGCTTCCGGCCGAACCGCCGCGGGCCTCGTTCCCTCTGGTACACGGTGGCGGCCGTGACACAAACGCGGTTGTCACGGTCTCGCAAGACTCTCGCCCCACTCGGTACAATTACAACGGCTCGCGCAAGAACCGAGGGGTTGTGTGGTTTTACAAAACTCACTCAACTAACTAGGATTCACCTAGAGCAAGCGCTAAAGCGGTCTAACTAACCTAAGCACTTCGCAAAGCACCTACGCTAATCACCGAGTGATTCTATTAAGCACTTGGGTGTTTGAGCTCTTGGAAATATGCACTATGTGTATTGGTATGTTGCTTGGGCTCTCACACTTGAGAATGGCCGGTTGGGGTGGTATTTATAGCCTCCACACCCCCAACTAGCCGTTGGACAGAAAGCAGCAGCTTTCTGTCGTCGGGTGCACCGGACAGTCCGGTGCACACCGGACACTGAACAGTAGATGTCCGGTGCATGCCACGTCAGCCGACCGTTGGCGCCTGTAGCAGTCGACCGTTGGATCCGACCGTTGCCTTCTGCCCGTTGGCACACCGGACAATCCGGTGCACACCGGACAGTCCGGTGCACACCGGACAGTCCGGTGCTACAGCCAGAGAGCGCCTGTCTGCGGCCTCTCTGCGCAGACTGTCTAGTGCCTCACCGGACAGTCCGGTGCACACCGGACACCAATGTCCGGTGCGCCACCAGGCGCTGGCTGACAGCCCTTCTCTTTGGATTTCTTCGCTGATTTCTTCGGGCTTCTTTGTTGTTGAGTATTGGACTCCTATGCATCTTTTTATGTCTTCTTTTGAGGTGTTGCATCCTCATTGCCTTGGTCCAATTCTCTTCGCATCCTGTGAACTACAAACACAAACACTAGAAGACTTATTAGTTCACAGATTGTGTTGTTCATCAAACACCAAAACTCAATTAGCCAAATGGCCCGGGGTCCATTTTCCTTACAATCTCCCCCTTTTTGGTGATTGATGACAACACAACCAAAGCAAGCAAATAATACAAGAGTTTGAGTGAAAATATGCAATCTACTTGCTAAGATGCATGATTGTCCCCACAATGTGATATTATGGACTTAAGCCTCCCCCTAACTCCATAATTCACTTACTTCCTATTTTTGGACCAAATAACCAAAACCACTTGAAAAGCCATTTGTAGATATAAAATTTTAAATTGGTGGTGTTTGGTGTTTGATATAGTTTTCATTGCTTTGGTCCCTAAACTTCTCCCCCTTTGGCATCAACCACCGAAAAGGAAGACATTAAAAGCATGTAGGAAGTAAATAAACGCTTGCCCTCATCAAGAATTGCATCAAATGATATCACTAGAAGGATATTAAATTAAGCCATGAATGATACCACTTGTAGGAGTTCCTCAAAAGATTACTCCCCCTAACTGAGTATTCTCCTTTAGAAAGAGTTTTTCTCCCCCTTTAGAGATGAAGAAATACTCCCCCTGACAGAGATCCTCTACTTAGGAAAAAGCATGTGAAAGATTAGAGGTTCAAGACATGATTTGAAAAGACTAACTTCCCTTATACATAGGTAACAGAATATGAGTTAACTACTTATGCATTTTTGCAACATGGAAGCATATGATATGAAATATAGTCTAATCAAATATTGGAGAAGACATGTAAATGATACTGAATGTAGTCTCAAAAGATACCAATTGGAGATCAATGGCGAGCTTGAGAGACATGAGGGTTCTTGGAGATTTTGCAGTGGAAGATTGTTGTCTTTCTCCGGGGACTTCATTTTCCTTACAATGAGACTATCACATGAAATAGACTTGAAAAGGTGTTAGTCTCAAAGTGTTAGATTATAGAGTAACCTCCCCCTAAAGGTGTGCATACAAGTTTTGAATACTTGTAGGAGATATGCACTTTGATTTGATATCAAGAGGGGCAAATTATCCATAATCCAAACTTTGGCACATATAAGTTAAATGATATACTTTGTAGAAATCAAAATTTTCAATTTATGCATCATTTACTATGGAGTGATATAGAAGCTATGTGCCGTGCTTAAATAAACATTTTAAACCATGTAGGTTTGCTTAAGTATATGAATTTAAAAACTTGCAATCCTACCATATGATTTACCTAGTATGCATGATTTTGAACAAAAGTACATAACAAATGTAATACTAGGCAAGAAAGGTAAACTAAATAAAAGATAAATAGATACGCATATCTAAAAACGAGAAATACAATAAAACTAGTTACCTTAGTCATGGGTGGGAAATTTGGGTCCAAAATTTTCACTAACCCACTTGGCAACAACCTTGATCCAATATGATATATCCCATGATATACATCCCAATTTTGCCAAGTCTCCAAATTTCCCGACTACCTTCGGTCCACTCACTTCCCTTTCGGGATCCAAACCTTCTTGGTGCTTTTCATGGTTGAAATTATCTCCTTTGGCACCCAGATGCGTTTGGCCCCCTCTCCTTTGTTGGCTTGCTTGTTGGCCTTGATTGCTATCACCTTTCCATTCTTTTTCTTCTTGATCAAATAAGGTGTAGCATCCTTTTTGTTCTCCTTTTTGATGTAGGTGTTGGAGATTTTGCTTGATGGCTTTTGCTTGAGCTTTTGCCTTTGTTTATCCCCGGTCATCGCCTTGCATTGGAAAGACTTGTGGCCTTCCATGTGGCATAGCCTACAAATCACAATTTCTCCCTCTACAGGCTTGTTCACTCCCGCAGTGGTGTTATCCTGTGGAGGTCGGATTTGTTTGGCTTTGCCTTTCTTGTCATACAAAGCCTTTCCAAGGCGAGCCACTTCTTGCTTTAATTGTTCATTTTCCTTTGCAACCTCATCCGTACATTTCTCTACAACAATATTCTCAACAACGACTTGGTTGCAGGGATTAGAATCATTAATTAAATCAAAGCAGGAAGTAGAAGCATCTTTCTTAATTATTTCAAGTATTTCAAAAGGTGCTGCTGGGGTGCTACCAATGTTTTCTAGCTTAGTAGTTAGCTCATTATTGTGTATGCTAAGAATTTCCATTTTCTCTAGCAAACTTTCAATAGCTTCTTGGGAGCTAGCCAACTTAGCCTTAAGTTTTTCATTCTTTTTAATAAGGCTATCATCGGTAGCAGTGGATGGAGCACTAGATTCTAATAGCTCAATTTTAGTTGATAGCTCACTATTTAAGTTTGCAAAAGTTTCAAATTTTTCTAGCAAACCTTTGTAATCATTTTGAGAGCTAACCAACTTATTTTTCAAAGCTTTAAGTTGAGCTTTTTGCTTAGTGCAAACATCCTGGAAAAAGTTTACGGCTTCCGCAAGCTCTTCTAGAGAGGCCTTTCCCTCACCTTCATCATCACTACTACTTTCATCACTAGAGGATGGAATGCTTTTGTTACCTCTTGCCATAAGACATTTGTGTGATGACCGTGATGATCGTGACGAGGACCGGTGGCTGCGCGTCCTTGGAGGTTCATCTTCACTTGAAGAATCATCCCAAGTTCTAACACTTGTGAGCGCCTTGCCTTTGCTCCTCTCCTTTTTGGGTTTGGCCATATTTGGACAGTTGTCCCTGAAGTGGCCCTTCTCCCCACATGCGAAGCATCCTCTCTTCCTTTGCTTTTTCCTGTCAATGTTAAAGAGAAGATCCTCGACCTGCAGGGGCACACCCATTAGATTAATCTTGCGGATCATCCTCATTACCTTTCCGACGCGTCGGATTGTTTCTTCGTCCTCGGAGGATGATGTGCATGGTTGATTATCTTCATCATCATCACTTTCTTCTTCTTCCTCTTCTTCACTTGAGGAACTTGGAGTGGGAGCCTTCTTTTTGCCCTTCCTTTCATCACATGCAAAAGCATATGGCCTTGAGGAAGTTGGCTCCTCTCCCCGACTCATTTTTCGCGACATCTCAAAGGCCACGATTTTCCCAATCACAATGGTTGGGGTCATGTTGCTCAAGTCCTCCATGTTGTGAAGAATGGTGATGATGCTCCCATATCTTTGTTGTGGTAGCAGGGAGATAATCTTCCTCACAATGTCCGCATCACCTAGCTTATTAATGCCAATAGAATTGAGCTCATTGATAATTAGATTCAAACGAGAATACATGTCTCTAACAAGCTCATCATCTTTCATGGCAAAAGAATTATACTCATTTAAGACTAGGCAATGTTTTTGCTCACGGACATTGGATGTGCCGTCATGGAGCTCATGCAATTTTAGCCAAATCTCATTAGCAGTTTTCATGGTAAATACTTGATTAAAAATATCCATGCTAAGAGATTCATACAAGCAATTTTTGGCTCTAGCATTCAAATGAATTTCTTTTTCCTCACTCGTGGTGGGTTTCTCGGGATTCTTGAGGGGTTTCATCCCGTCACGAGTGACTCTCCAAACACCTAGATCAACGGCCTCTAGGTAACAAGCCATTCTAGCACTATAATATGGGAAGTTAGTGCCGTCGAAGTGTGGTGGCCTATGGGTATCCATCCCTTCCTCTAAAAAGCGTCGGCTCTTTTAGCGGTGAAGCTAAAGCGTTTCAAATGAGCCAAACCGGGCTCTGATACCACTTGTAGGAAACGGGTGACGCCTAAGAGGGGGGGGGTGAATTAGGACTTCTAAAACTTTTACTAAACTAGGCCACAATTAAATCCCTAGAGCAAAACCTATGCAAATAATCAAAACTAGAATGTGCAAACTAGGTTTTGTCTAAGTGTTGCTATCTCTACCGCAAAAGGCTAAGTTTCAATCTACACTAAATAAGTATGACTACAAGATTGAAACTTAAATGCTTAATATAAATGCGGAATGTAAAGAGCCAAGTAGAGAAGCAAACTCTCGTGGATGACGCCGGTATTTTTACCGAGGTATCCGGAACCACGCAAGGTCCCGACTAATCCTCGTTGGTGCCCCTACGCAAAGGGAAGCCCACGCGAGGGCCAAGCACCACGGTCGAGTAACTCCGTAGAGAGCCGCGGGCCTTCTCCACGCGCAAGTGGTGCTCCGCTTCCGGCTCCTCTCGGACGCTCCCCGCCGTCTCCACTATCGAGCTTCCGGCCGAACCGCCGCGGGCCTCGTTCCCTCTGGTACACGGTGGCGGCCGTGACACAAACGCGGTTGTCACGGTCTCGCAAGACTCTCGCCCCACTCGGTACAATTACAACGGCTCGCGCAAGAACCGAGGGGTTGTGTGGTTTTACAAAACTCACTCAACTAACTAGGATTCACCTAGAGCAAGCGCTAAAGCGGTCTAACTAACCTAAGCACTTCGCAAAGCACCTACGCTAATCACCGAGTGATTCTATTAAGCACTTGGGTGTTTGAGCTCTTGGAAATATGCACTATGTGTATTGGTATGTTGCTTGGGCTCTCACACTTGAGAATGGCCGGTTGGGGTGGTATTTATAGCATCCACACCCCCAACTAGCCGTTGGACAGAAAGCAGCAGCTTTCTGTCGTCGGGTGCACCGGACAGTCCGGTGCACACCGGACACTGAACAGTAGATGTCCGGTGCATGCCACGTCAGCCGACCGTTGGCGCCTGTAGCAGTCGACCGTTGGATCCGACCGTTGCCTTCTGCCCGTTGGCACACCGGACAGTCCGGTGCACACCGGACAGTCCGGTGCTACAGCCAGAGAGCGCCTGTCTGCGGCCTCTCTGCGCAGACTGTCTAGTGCCTCACCGGACAGTCCGGTGCACACCGGACACCAATGTCCGGTGCGCCACCAGGCGCTGGCTGACAGCCCTTCTCTTTGGATTTCTTCGCTGATTTCTTCGGGCTTCTTTGTTGTTGAGTATTGGACTCCTATGCATCTTTTTATGTCTTCTTTTGAGGTGTTGCATCCTCATTGCCTTGGTCCAATTCTCTTCGCATCCTGTGAACTACAAACACAAACACTAGAAGACTTATTAGTTCACAGATTGTGTTGTTCATCAAACACCAAAACTCAATTAGCCAAATGGCCCGGGGTCCATTTTCCTTACAAACCCCCATCAGCACAAAGCTGCAAAGGCCTGATGGGTGCGATTAAGTCAAGGCTCGGTCCACTCAAGGGACATGATCTCGCCTCGCCCGAGCCCAGCCTCGGGCAAGGGCAGCCGACCCCGGAGGATTCACGTCTCACCCGAGGGCCCACTCAAGCAACGGACACACCTTCGGCTCGCCCGAGGCCCAGTCTTCGCCAAGAAGCAACCTTGGCCAAATCGCCACAACGACCGACCGTATCGCAGGAGCATTTAATGCAAAGGTGGCATGACACCTTATCCTGACGCGCGCCTTTCAGTCGACTGAGCCGAAGTGACCGCCGTCACTTCGCCGCTCCACTGACCAGCCTGACAAGAAGACAGCGCCGCCCGCGCCGCTCCGACTGCTGTGCCACTCGACAGAGTGAGGCTGACAGCAGCCAAGTCCGGCCTCAGGCGCCATAGGAAGCTCCGCCTCGCCCGACCCAGGGCTTGAACTCGGGCTCAGCCCCGGAAGACGACGAACTCCGCCTCGCCCGACCCAGGGCTCGGACTCGGGCTCAGCCCCGGAAGACGACGAACTCCGCCTCGCCCGACCCAAAGCTCGGACTCGGGCTCAGCCCTGGAAGACGACGAACTCCACCTCGCCCGACCAAGGGCTCGGACTCGGGCTCAGCCCCGAAAGACGACGAACTCCGCCTCGCCCGACCCAGGGCTCGGACTCGGGCTCAGCCCCGGAAGACGGCGAACTCCGCCTCGCCCGACCCAGGGCTCGGACTCGACCTCAACCTCGGAAGACAGACTCGACCTCGACCTCGGAGGAGCCTCTGCCTCGCCCTACCCAGGGCTCGGACTCGGGCTCAGCCCCGGAAGACGACGAACTCCACCTCGCCCGACCCAGGGCTCGGACTCGGGCTCAGCCCCGGAAGACGACGAACTCCGCCTTGCCCGACCCAGGGCTCGGACTCGGGCTCAGCCCCGGAAGATGGCGAACTCTGCCTCGCCCGACCCAGGGCTCGGACTCGACCTCAACCTCGGAAGACAGACTCGACCTCGACCTCGGAGGAGCCTCCGCCTCGCCCTACCCAGGGCTCAGACCGACCACGTCACAGGAGGGGCCATCATTACCCTACCCCTAGCTAGCTCAGGCTACGGGGAACAAGACCGGCATCCCATCTGGCTCGCCCCGGTAAACAAGTAATGATGGCGCCCCGCATGCTCCATGACGACGGCGGCTTTCAGCCCTCTTACGGAAGCAAGTAGACGTCAGCAAGGACTCGACAGCCCCGACAGCTGTCCTTCCGCCAGGCTCCAGCGCTCCTCCGACGGCCACGACATCACACAAACAGGGTGCCAAAACCTCTCCGGCTGCCACGACGGCATGTACTTAGGGCACTAGCTCCTCTCTACTAGACACGTTAGCACACTGCTACACCTCCCAATTGTACACCTGGACCCCCTCCTTACGCCTATAAAAGGAAGGTCCAGGGCCCTCTTACAGAGGGTTGGCCGCGCAGGGGAAGGACGGGACGGCGCGCATAAGCCTCTCGCTCTCTCTCACGCGGACGCTTGTAACCCCCTACTGCAAGCGCACCCGACCTGGGCGCGGGACAAACACGAAGGCCGCGGGTTTCCCCTTTCACGCCTGTCTCCCTCCGGCTCCATTTCCCCCCTTCGCGCTCCGTCTCGTGTCGACCCATCTGGGCTGGGGCACGCGGCGACAATTTACTCGTCGGTCCAGGGACCCCCCGGGGTCGAAACGCCGACAGTTGGCGCGCCAGGTAGAGGCCTGCTGTATGTTGACGAACAGCTTCCCGTCAAGCTCTAGATGGGCAGTCTCCAGCAACCTTTCCACCCCAAGACGGTGCTCCGTTTCGGGAGTCTTGAGTTCATGTCCCTCGACGGCAGCTATGACATGATACTCCTTCCTCCGCCGCGCGACAGCGACAATGGCGGCCGACAACCCGCCCGCCGGCGGCGGAATCGACGACGTCTTCCCCACGTGGCGGAAGGACGACTTTTGGGTCTGTCCCGTCGCCTCCCCCGCCGACGGAGGAGGAGGCGGGGCAACCAAGGCCAAGAAGGAGGCGGCACCTCGTCGGCTGTCGAGCGAGTCGACGACGCCGGCGCCCCAACGGGGGACACGTCGGGCATCGACCTCGCGTCTGAGACGAAGACGAGCGTCGTTTCCCCGCAACACGCCAACTCCAAGCGGACGGACGACACCAGCATGCTCGCGAGGGACTTGCTGGGCGTCACCCTTGTACCTGAGACGACGGTGCAGTCTACCCCCGACGTGACTTCATCACCGCCCGTCGACCAAGAGGTACCGACCGACTCCCATCTCGTGCCTTTTGGATTCAGCCTCGACCCACCAAGCGACTTCGCTTCGGTGGACGCTCTCATAGAGGCGAGTCCAAACCCTCCGGGGTATCGTATGCGGTCACCCTGGGACCGGCTGACAGCCGTCTCGACCTACGGGCCCTCGGGTTCCAAGGAAGATGACGAGCCCGACTTTTGTTGGGATTTCTCCGGACTTGGCAACCCCAGTGCCATGCGGGACTTCATGACCGCATGCGACTACTGCCTTTCCGACAGTTCCGACGGTAGCCGCAGCCTCGGCGACGAGGACTACGGCCCAAGTCGTGAATGTTTCCACGTCGATCTAGGGGGTCCCGGCGAAGGAGACCATCTTGGTATACCGGAGAACGGTGATCCCCCTAGGCCTGCGCCTCGCGTTGACATCCTTCGGGAGCTAGCTGTGGTCCCCGTCCCGGCGGGGGGTCATGACCCACAGCTCGAGCAAATCCGCGAGATGCAGGCCAGGCTCGACGAGGGAGCAGGAACACTTGAGCCGTTCCGCCGGGACATCGAGCAGGAATGGGCGGGCCAACCTCCGGCCAGAGAAGCGCGTCATCTACCCCAGAGCATCCAGCACCGCATCGCCGACAATGTCAGGGCAAGGCCGCCACCGGCTTCCAGTGGGGTCAGCCAGAACCTGGCTGCAGCGGCAATACTTCTCCGCGCGATGCCGGAGCCATCAACCACCGAAGGACGGCGTATCCAGGGAGAGCTCAAGAATCTCCTGGAGGATGCCGCGGTCCAACGGGCCGAAAGCTCTGCCTCCCGAAGGCCGGGCTACCCCTTGGAGCATCGCGCCGCGACTTCCCGATTCATGCGGGAAGCCTCGGTCCACACCGGGCGCACGCGCAACACAGCGCCTGTGGCCCCGGGTCGCCTCGGCAACGAGCACCATCACCGCAACCGTCGAACCCACCTCGACGAGAAGGTGCGCCGAGGCTACCACACCAGGCGTGGGGGACGCTACGACAGCGGGGAGGATCGGAGTCCCTCGCCCGAACCACCCGGTCCGCAAGCTTTCAGCCGGGCCATACGACGGGCGCCATTCCCGACCCGGTTCCGAACCTCGACTACTATCACAAAGTACTCGGGGGAGACGAGGCCGGAACTGTGGCTCGCGGACTACCGGCTGGCCTGCCACCTGGGTGGAACGAACGATGACAACCTCATCATCCGCAACCTCCCCCTGTTCCTCTCTGATACCGCTCGAGCCTGGCTGGAGCACCTGCCTCTGGGGCAGATCTCCAACTGGGACGACCTGGTCCAAGCCTTCGCCGGCAACTTCCAGGGCACGTACGTGCGCCCTGGGAACTCCTGGGATCTCCGAAGCTGCCGCCAGCAGCCGGGAGAGTCTCTCCGGGACTACATCCGGCGATTCTCGAAGCAGCGCACCGAGCTGCCCAACGTCACCGACTCGGATGTCATCGGCGCGTTCCTCGCCGGCACCACCTGCCGCGACCTGGTGAGCAAGCTGGGTCGCAAGACCCCAACCAGGGCGAGCGAGCTGATGGACATCGCCACCAAGTTCGCCTCTGGCCAGGAGGCGGTTGAGGCCATCTTCCAGAAGGACAAGCAGCCCCAGGGCCGCCAGCCGGAAGATGTCCCCGAGGCGTCCACTCAGCGCGACGCCAAGAAGAAAGGCAAGAAGAAGTCGCAAGCTGCCGCCGCCGCCGAGTGCAAGAACCCTCGGAAACCTCCCGGAGGCGCCAACCTCTTCAACAAGATGCTCAAGAAGTTGTGCCCCTATCATCAGGGGCCCGTCAAGCACACCCTTGAGGAGTGCGCCATGCTTCGGCGCCACTTTCACAAGGCCGGGCCACCTGCGGAGGGTGGTAGGGCCCGCGACGACGATAAGAAGGAGGATCACAAGGCAGGAGAGTTCCCCGACGTCCACGACTGCTTCATGATCTACGGTGGGCAAGTGGCGAACGCCTCGGCTCGGCACCGCAAGCAAGAGCGTCGGGAGGTCTGCTCAGTAAAGGTGGTGGCGCCAGTCTACCTAGACTGGTCCAACAAGCCCATCACCTTCGACCAGGGCGACCATCCCGACCGTGTGCCGAGCCCGGGGAAATACCCGCTCGTGGTCGACCCCGTCATCGGCAATGTCAGGCTCACCAAGGTCCTCATGGACGGAGGCAGCAGCCTCAACATCATCTACGCCGAGACCCTCGGGCTCCTGCGGATCGATCTGTCCTCGGTCCGGGCAGGCGCTGCGCCTTTTCACGGGATCATCCCCGGGAAACGCGTCCAGCCCCTCGGACAACTCGATCTACCCGTCTGCTTTGGGACGCCCTCCAACTTCCGAAGGGAGACCCTCACGTTCGAGGTGGTCGGGTTTCGAGGAACCTACCACGCAGTGCTAGGGAGACCCTGCTACGCCAAGTTCATGGCCGTCCGCAACTACACCTACCTCAAGCTCAAGATGTCGGGCCCCAACGGGGTCATCACCGTCGGCCCCACGTACCGACACGCGTACGAATGCGACGTGGAGTGCGTGGAGTACGCCGAGGCCCTCGCCGAATCCGAGGCCCTCATCGCCGACCTGGAGAGTCTCTCCAAGGAGGTGCCAGACATGAAGCGCCATGCCGGCAACTTCGAGCCGGTGGAGACAGTTAAGTCCGTCCCCCTCGACCCTAGCAACGACACCTCCAAGCAGATCCGGATCGGTTCCGAGCTCGACCCCAAATAGGAAGCGGTGCTCGTCAACTTTCTCCGCGCAAACGTCGACGTCTTCGCGTGGAGTCCCTCGGACATGCCTGGCATACCGAGGGATGTCGCCGAGCACTCGCTGGATATCCGAGCTGGAGCCCGACCCATGAAGCAGTCTCTGCGCCGATTCGACGAAGAAAAGCGTAGAGCCATAGGCGAGGAGATCCACAAGCTAATGGCGGCAGGGTTCATCAAAGAGGTATTCCATCCCGAATGACTTGCCAACCCTGTGCTTGTGAGAAAGAAAGGAGGGAAATGGCGGATGTGTGTAGACTACACTGGTCTAAACAAAGCATGTCCGAAAGTTCCCTACCCTCTGCCTCGCATTGATCAAATCGTGGATTCCACTGCTGGGTGCAAAACCTTGTCTTTCCTCGATGCCTACTCAGGGTATCACCAGATCAGGATGAAAGAGTCCGACCAGCTCGCGACTTCTTTCATCACACCCTTCGGCATGTACTGCTGAAAGGGAAATGTGCCCTTGGGCCATTTCTAAGTATTTTGGTGATTGAGTGCCAACACATGTGTTTAATTGTGAATTTGTGTACATGGATGAACAAGGTGCAAATCATGAAGTAAAGGTATGTTTCTAAGCCTTAGTACATTGGTTTTGTGGACTAACATATTTGTCTAAGTGTTAGAAACAGAAAGAAGAAAAAGAGAAAAGGGGAGAGAATGACTTGGCTGTGTGCAGCCAAGTCCCAGCTCGGTCTGGAGCACCGGACTGTCCGGTGTGCACCGGACAGTGTCCGGTGCGCCAGGCCATCTCGGCGCGAACTGGCCGCTCTCGGGAATTCGCCGACGGCGTACGGCTAAAATTCACCGGACTGTCCGGTGTGCACCGGACTGTCCGGTGAGCCAACGGTCGGCCAGGGCCAACGGTCGGCCGCGCAATCCGCGCGGGACACGTGGCCGAGCCAACGGTCGGAAGACGGCACCGGACTGTCCGGTGTGCACCAGACTGTCCGGTGCGCCAACGGCTCTCAGATCCCCGCCGGTCTGCAACGGTCGGGAAAGCGCTGGATAAGGAAACAAATCGGGCACCGGACATGTCCGGTGTGCACCGGACTGTCCGGTGCCCCCGACGACAGAAGGCCAGGATAGCCTTCCAGAATTGCTCTCAACGGCTCCTAGCTGCCTTGGGGCTATAAAAGGAGCCCCTAGGCGCATGGAGGAAAGACACAAGCAACTCTTGAGCATTCTTGATCATCCACACAAGTTCTTTGCGCATTCGTTTGTGATTCTAAGTGATTCGAGCTCTGTTCTAGTGTGAACTCTGAGATAGTCATTCGAGCTCGAGTCTTGGCCGTGTGTGTGCGCTTTTGTTGTGGATTTGTGTGTGTTGCTTCCCTCCCTTACTCTGTGCTTTCTTTGTGATCATACTTGTAAGGGCAAGAGACTCCAATTTGTGGAGATTCCTTGCAAACGGGATAGTAAAAGGAACAACAAAACAACGTGGTATTCAAGTGGGTCTTTGGACCGCTTGAGAGGGGTTGATTGCAACCCTCGTCCGTTGGGACGCCACAACGTGGAAGTAGGCAAGCATTGGCTTGGCCGAACCACGGGATAAACCACTGTGTCCCTCTGTGCTTGATTCTTGTGGTACTGTGTTTTGTTGAGACTTCATCTTAGCCACTTGGCATTAAACGTGCTAACACTTAACAAGTTTTTGTGGCTTAAGTTTGAAGTTTTTACAGGATCACCTATTCACCCCCCCCTCTAGGTGCTCTCAATTGGTATCGGAGCCGTTCTATTCACAAAGGGACTAACCGCCCGAATAGATGGATCCTAAGGGGAAGGGTATAGTGATCAACGACAAAGAGAAGGAGACCTTCGTCAACGAGCCAAAGGACGACAAGCCTACCGACTCCGGCTCGGGTCAAAGACGAAAGGAAGGGAAGAAGAAGAAGACCAGGCGCATCAAGGAGATCATCTACTACGACAGCGACGAGTCTACTTCTTCCCAAAAGGATGAGGACCACAACGATTACGAGAGGAGAAAACCGGTTAATTCAAACTTTTCCTTTGATTACTCTCGTATTCCGCAAAGTTCACATTCTCAATTGCTCTCCATTCCACTCGGCAAGCCCCCACACTTTGATGGAGAGGACTACGGATTTTGGAGCCACAAAATGCGTAGTCACCTATTCTCTCTCCATCCTAGTATATGGGAGATTGTGGAGAGTGGAATGCACTTTGATAGTTCGGATAGTCCCACGTTTATTAATGAACAAATTCATAAGAATGCACAAGCTACTACTGTTCTTCTAGCTTCCTTGTGCAGGGATGAATATCATAAAGTGAGCGGCTTGGATAACGCCAAGCAAATCTGGGACACCCTCAAGATTTCTCATGAGGGAAACGACGTCACTTTGCTCACCAAGATGGAGTTGGTGGAGGGAGAGCTTGGACGTTTCGCCATGATAAGGGGCGAGGAGCCGACGCAAACATACAACCGGCTCAAGACCCTCATCAACAAGATAAGGAGCTACGGGAGCACGCGATGGACGGACCACGACGTCGTCCGCCTAATGCTCAGGTCCTTTACCGTACTTGATCCTCATCTCGTGAACAATATTCGTGAGAATCCCAGGTACACGATGATGACGCCCGAGGAAGTACTTGGAAAATTCGTGAGCGGGAGGATGATGATCAAGGAGGCGAGATACGTCGACGACGCGTTGAACGGACCACTCCACGAGCCTCAACCCATTGCTCTAAAAGCAACAAGGAGCAAGGAATCGCTACCTAGCAAGGTGGCGCAAGTTGAGGCGGCCGGGCTCAATGATGAAGAGATGGCTCTCATCATCAAGAGATTCAAGACGGCGCTAAATGGTCGCAAGGGGCAGCCAAGCAAGACCAAGACCAAGGGGAAGCGCTCGTGCTTCAAATGCGGTAAGCTTGGTCATTTTATTGCTAACTGTCCCGATAATGAAAGTGACCAGGAAAAGGGGAACAAGAGGGAGAAGAAGAAGGCATACAAGAAGACAAAGGGCGAGGCGCATCTAGGAAAGGAGTGGGACTCGGATTGCTCCTCCTCCGACTCTGACAATGAAGGACTCGCCGCCACTGCCTTCAACAAATCGGCTCTCTTCCCCAATGAGCGTCTCACTTGTCTTATGGCAAGAGAGAAGAAGGTAAGTACTAAAGACTCCACTTATGCTTCTTCTAGTGATAGTGAGTCTAGTAATGATGATATAGATTATTCTTGCTTGTTCAAAGGCTTAGATAGATCTAAGATAGATAAAATCAATGAATTGATTGATGCATTAAATGAAAAGGATAGGCTTTTAGAAAAGCAAGAAGATTTATTGTATGATGAACATGATAAGTTTGTAGAGGCACAAAAATCATATGCTTTAGAAGTGAAAAGAAATGAAATGCTTTCTAGTGAAATATCTTCCTGTCATGAAACCATTTCTACCTTAAGAAGTGTTAATATTGATTTAAGTGCTAAACTAGAAGTAGCTAGTAAATCAAATTCTTGTGTTGAACATGTTGAAATTTGTACTAGGTGTAAGGATTTTGATGTTAATGCTTGTAGTGAACACCTAGTTCTAATTTCCAAATTAAATGATGAAGTGGCTAGTCTTAATGCCCAACTTAAGACTAGCAAGAATGAAGTTGATAAAATAAAATTTGCAAGGGATGCCTACACGGTTGGTAGACACCCCTCAATTAAGGATGGGCTTGGCTTCAAGAGGGAAGCCAAGAACTTAACAAGCCATAAGGCTCCCGTCTTCGTCAAGGAGAAAGGGAAGGCCCCTATGGCTAATAGTGCTAAAAAGAACCATGCTTTCTTATACCATGATAGGAGACATGCTAGAAATGTTTATAATGACTTTGATTCACATGTTTATGATTTTCATGCCATGTTTGCCTCTAGTTCCTCTCATAAGCATGATAGAAATATGAGTAGGAGAAATGTTGCGCATATGCCTAGGAGAAATATTGCTCATGTGCCTAGAAAGAATGTTATTCTTGCTCCTAGGAAAGTAGTGAATGAACCTTCTATCATTTATTATGCTTGTAATGCTCCCTTTGCTATTTGTAGAAAGGGAAAGAAGGTTGTTGCTAGGAAATTAGGGGCTAGATGCAAGGGAGATAAATCTTGCATTTGGGTCCCTAAAGACATTTGTGCTAACCTTGCAGGACCCAACATGAGTTGGGTACCTAAGACCCAAGCCTAAATTTGCCTTGCAGGTTTATGCATCCGGGGGTTCAAGCTGGATTATCGACAGCGGATGCACAAACCATATGACGGGGGAGAAGAAGATGTTCACCTCCTACGTCAAGAATAAGGATTCCCAAGATTCAATTATATTCGGTGATGGGAATCAAGGCAAGGTAAAAGGGTTAGGTAAAATTGCAATTTCTAATGAGCATTCTATCTCAAATGTATTCTTAGTGGAGAGTCTTGGATATAATTTGCTATCTGTTAGTCAATTATGTCAAATGGGATACAATTGCCTTTTTACAAATATAGATGTGTCTGTCTTTAGAAGATGTGATGGTTCACTAGCTTTTAAGGGTGTACTAGACGGCAAGCTTTATTTAGTTGATTTTGCAAAAGAAGAGGCCGGTCTAGATGCATGCTTAATGGCTAAGACTTGCATGGGCTGGCTGTGGCATCGCCGCTTAGCACATGTGGGGATGAAGAACCTCCACAAGCTTCTAAAGGGAGAACACGTGATAGGTCTAACAAATGTTTATTTCGAAAAGGATAGACCTTGTGCAGCTTGTCAGGCAGGTAAACAAGTGGGAGGAGCACATCACAGCAAGAACGTGATGACCACGTCGAGACCCCTGGAGCTGCTGCATATGGACCTCTTCGGACCCGTCGCCTATCTAAGCATAGGAGGAAGTAAGTATGGTTTAGTTATTGTTGATGACTTTTCCCGCTTCACTTGGGTGTTCTTTTTGCAGGATAAGTCTGAAACCCAAGGGACCCTCAAGCGCTTCCTCAGGAGAGCTCAAAATGAGTTTGAGCTCAAGGTGAAGAAGATAAGGAGCGACAACGGGTCCGAGTTCAAGAACCTTCAAGTGGAGGAGTTTCTTGAGGAGGAAGGGATCAAGCACGAGTTCTCCGCTCCCTACACACCACAACAAAATGGTGTGGTAGAGAGGAAGAACAGGACGCTAATCGATATGGCGAGGACAATGCTTGGAGAGTTCAAGACCCCCGAGTGCTTTTGGTCGGAAGCCGTGAACACGGCTTGCCACGCCATCAACAGGGTCTACCTTCACCGACTCCTCAAGAAGACGTCATATGAGCTACTAACCGGTAACAAACCCAATGTATCGTACTTTCGTGTTTTTGGGAGCAAGTGCTACATTCTAGTGAAGAAGGGTAGAAATTCTAAGTTTGCTCCCAAAGCTGTAGAAGGGTTTTTACTAGGTTATGATTCAAATACAAAGGCGTATAGGGTCTTCAACAAATCATCGGGTTTGGTTGAAGTCTCTAGCGACGTTGTATTTGATGAGACTAATGGCTCTCCAAGAGAGCAAGTTGTTGATTGTGATGATGTAGATGAAGAAGATGTTCCAACGGCCGCTATACGAACCATGGCGATTGGAGACGTTCGGCCACAGGAACAAGATGAACGAGATCAACCTTCTTCTTCAACGTCGGTGCATCCCCCACCTCAAGACGATGAACAGGTTCATCAAAAGGAGGCGTGTGATCAAGGGGGAGCACAAGTTGATCAAGTGATGGAGGAAGAAGCGCAACCGGCACCTCCAACCCAAGTTCGAGCGATGATTCAAAGGGATCATCCCGTCGACCAAATTTTGGGTGACATTAGCAAGGGAGTAACTACTCGATCTAGATTAGTTAATTTTTGTGAGCATTACTCTTTTGTCTCCTCTATTGAGCCTTTCAGGGTAGAGGAGGCCTTGCTAGATCCGGATTGGGTGTTGGCCATGCAGGAGGAACTCAACAACTTCAAGCGCAATGAAGTTTGGACGCTGGTGCCTCGTCCCAAGCAAAACGTTGTGGGAACCAAGTGGGTGTTCCGCAACAAACAAGACGAGCACGGGGTGGTGACGAGGAACAAGGCTCGACTTGTGGCAAAAGGTTATGCCCAAGTCGCAGGTTTGGACTTTGAGGAGACTTTTGCTCCTGTGGCTAGGCTAGAATCTATTCGCATCTTGCTAGCATATGCCGCTCACCATTCTTTCAGGTTGTACCAAATGGATGTGAAGAGCGCATTCCTCAACGGGCCAATAAAGGAGGAGGTGTACGTGGAGCAACCCCCTGGCTTCGAGGATGAGCGGTACCCCGACCACGTGTGTAAGCTCTCTAAGGCGCTCTATGGACTTAAACAAGCCCCAAGAGCATGGTATGAATGCCTTAGAGATTTCTTACTTGCTAATGCTTTCAAGGTTGGGAAAGCTGATCCAACTCTTTTTACTAAGACTTTGAATGGTGATTTGTTTGTGTGCCAAATTTATGTCGATGACATAATATTTGGTTCTACTAATCAAAAGTCTTGTGAAGAGTTTAGCAGGGTGATGACGCAGAAATTCGAGATGTCGATGATGGGCGAGTTGAACTACTTCCTTGGGTTCCAAGTGAAGCAACTCAAGGACGGCACCTTCATCTCCCAAACGAAGTACACGCAAGATCTGCTGAAGCGGTTTGGGATGAAGGACGCCAAGCCCGCAAAGACTCTGATGGGAACTGACGGACACACCGACCTCAACAAAGGAGGTAAGTCCGTTGATCAAAAAGCATACCGGTCAATGATAGGATCTCTACTTTATTTATGTGCTAGTAGACCGGATATTATGCTTAGCGTATGCATGTGTGCTAGATTTCAATCCGATCCTAAGGAGTGTCACTTGGTGGCGGTGAAGCGAATTCTTAGATATTTAGTCGCTACGCCTTGCTTCGGGATCTGGTATCCAAAGGGGTCTAACTTTGACTTAATTGGGTACTCAGATTCCGACTATGCTGGATGTAAGGTCGATAGGAAGAGTACATCGGGGACGTGCCAATTCTTAGGAAGGTCCCTGGTGTCATGGAACTCTAAGAAACAAACCTCCGTTGCCCTATCCACCGCTGAGGCCGAGTACGTTGCCGCAGGTCAGTGTTGCGCGCAACTACTTTGGATGAGGCAAACCCTCAGGGACTTTGGCTACAATCTGAGCAAAGTCCCACTCCTATGTGATAATGAGAGTGCTATCCGAATAGCGGAAAATCCTGTTGAGCACAGCCGCACAAAGCACATTGACATCCGGCATCACTTTTTGAGAGACCACCAGCAAAAGGGAGATATCGAAGTGTTTTATGTTAGCACCGAGAACCAGCTAGCCGATATCTTTACCAAGCCTTTAGATGAGAAGACCTTTTGCAGGCTGCGTAGTGAGCTAAATGTCTTAGATTCGCGGAACTTGGATTGAATAGTAGCATACATGTATTTATGCCTTTGATCATGTTCATTCTGCATTTTGTTGCTTATTATGGTGCTCAAGTTGTACAAACACTCCCTGGACCTCACAAGTCCGTTGCAATGTGATGCACATGTTTAGGGGGAGATGTGTTACAACTTGACCCTTTGAGACTAACCATATGTTTGAGTTTGCTTGTGTTAGTCACAAAGGAGAATTGAAAGGGAAAAGGTGGACTTGGACCATGAAAGACTTCCACTGCACTCCGATGAGGGGTAACTTATTCCAGGTCCATCTCATGAACTCTTATTGCCATTTGCTCTTAATTAAAGATTTTGGTGAGGCAATGGGGTTAAAGGGCCACAATTGATCCCGTTTTGGTGCTTGATGCCAAAGGGGGAGAAAATAAAGGTCAAAGCAATAAATGGATCAGCTACCACTTGAGAGATTTTGAAAATAGTAGAATAGAGTTTTTGATTTGTCAAAATTCTTAAGTTGTCTCTCTTGTCAAAAGTTAGCTTCTTGTGGGGAGAAGTATTGTTTATGGGAAAAGAGGGGAGTTTTTGAAATCCTTGATCAATCTCTTTTTGAATGACTCTCTTTATGCTTAAACATGAGTGTTTAACTTAGAGATAGAGATTTGAGTTTGATTTGCAAAAACAAACCAAGTGGTGGCAAAGGATGATCCATATATGCCAAAATTGAATAACACTTAAATTTATGTTATTTGAATTGAGTTTGCACTTGTTCTAGTGGCTTTATGTAGTGTTGGCATAAATCACCAAAAAGGGGGAGATTGAAAGGGAAATGTGCCCTTGGGCCATTTCTAAGTATTTTGGTGATTGAGTGCCAACACATGTGTTTAATTGTGAATTTGTGTACATGGATGAACAAGGTGCAAATCATGAAGTAAAGGTATGTTTCTAAGCCTTAGTACATTGGTTTTGTGGACTAACATATTTGTCTAAGTGTTAGAAACAGAAAGAAGAAAAAGAGAAAAGGGGAGAGAATGACTTGGCTGTGTGCAGCCAAGTCCCAGCTCGGTCTGGAGCACCGGACTGTCCGGTGTGCACCGGACAGTGTCCGGTGCGCCAGGCCATCTCGGCGCGAACTGGCTGCTCTCGGGAATTCGCCGACGGCGTACGGCTAAAATTCACCGGACTGTCCGGTGTGCACCGGACTGTCCGGTGAGCCAACGGTCGGCCAGGGCCAACGGTCGGCCGCGCAATCCGCGCGGGACACGTGGCCGAGCCAACGGTCGGAAGACGGCACCGGACTGTCCGGTGTGCACCGGACTGTCCGGTGCGCCAACGGCTCTCAGATCCCCGCCGGTCTGCAACGGTCGGGAAAGCGCTGGATAAGGAAACAAATCGGGCACCGGACATGTCCGGTGTGCACCGGACTGTCCGGTGCCCCCGACGACAGAAGGCCAGGATAGCCTTCCAGAATTGCTCTCAACGGCTCCTAGCTGCCTTGGGGCTATAAAAGGAGCCCCTAGGCGCATGGAGGAAAGACACAAGCAACTCTTGAGCATTCTTGATCATCCACACAAGTTCTTTGCGCATTCGTTTGTGATTCTAAGTGATTCGAGCTCTGTTCTAGTGTGAACTCTGAGATAGTCATTCGAGCTCGAGTCTTGGCCGTGTGTGTGCGCTTTTGTTGTGGATTTGTGTGTGTTGCTTCCCTCCCTTACTCTGTGCTTTCTTTGTGATCATACTTGTAAGGGCAAGAGACTCCAATTTGTGGAGATTCCTTGCAAACGGGATAGTAAAAGGAACAACAAAACAACGTGGTATTCAAGTGGGTCTTTGGACCGCTTGAGAGGGGTTGATTGCAACCCTCGTCCGTTGGGACGCCACAACGTGGAAGTAGGCAAGCATTGGCTTGGCCGAACCACGGGATAAACCACTGTGTCCCTCTGTGCTTGATTCTTGTGGTACTGTGTTTTGTTGAGACTTCATCTTAGCCACTTGGCATTAAACGTGCTAACACTTAACAAGTTTTTGTGGCTTAAGTTTGAAGTTTTTACAGGATCACCTATTCACCCCCCCCCCCTCTAGGTGCTCTCAACTGCTATGTTATCATGTCGTTTGGTTTGAGGAATGCGGGTGCAACATACCAACGGTGCATGAACCACGTGTTCGGCGAACACATTGGTCGAACGGTCGAGGCCTACGTCGATGACATCGTAGTCAAGACGAGGAAAGCCTCCGACCTCCTTTCCGACCTTGAAACGACATTCCGGTGTGTCAAGGCGAAAGATGTAAAACTCAATCCTGAGAAGTGTGTCTTCGGGGTCCCCCGAGGCATGCTCTTGGGATTCATCGTCTCCAAGCAGGGCATCGAGGCCAACCCGGAGAAAATCGCGGCCATCACCAACATGGGGCCCATCAAGGACTTGAAAGGCGTACAGAGGGTCACAGGATGCCTTGCGGCTCTGAGCCATTTCATCTCGCGCCTCGGCGAAAGAGGCCTGCCTCTGTACCGCCTCTTAAGGAAGGTCGAGTGCTTCGCTTGGACCCCTGAGGCCGAGGAAGCCCTTGGGAACTTGAAGGCGCTCCTCACGAACGCGCCCATCTTGGTGCCTCCCGCCGCCGGAGAAGCCCTCTTGATCTACGTCGCCGCCACCACTCAGGTGGTTAGCGCCGCGATCATGGTTGAGAGACGAGAAGAGGGGCATGCATTGCCCGTCCAGAGGCCAGTCTACTTCATCAGTGAGGTACTGTCCGAGACCAAGATCTGCTACCCACAAATTCAGAAGCTGCTGTACGCGGTGATCCTGACACGGCGGAAGTCGCGACACTACTTCGAGTCTCATCCGGTAACTGTGGTGTCATCCTTCCCCTGGGGGAGATCATCCAGTGCCGAGAGGCCTCGGGTAGAATTGCAAAGTGGGCGGTGGAAATCATGGGCGAGACGATCTCGTTCGCCCCTCGGAAGGCCATCAAATCCCAAGTCTTAGCGGATTTTGTGGCTGAATGGGTCGATACCTAGCTCCCAATAGCTCCGATTCAACCGGAACTCTGGACCATGCTTTTCGATGGGTCGCTGATGAAGACAGGGGCAGGCGCGGGCTTGCTCTTCATCTCGCCCCTCGGGAAGCACCTACGCTACGTGCTACACCTCCACTTCCCGGCGTCCAACAATGTGGCTGAGTACGAGGCTCTGGTCAACGGGTTGCGCATCGCCATCGAGCTAGGGGTCCGACGCCTTGACGCTCGTGGTGACTCGCAGCTCGTCATCGACCAAGTCATGAAGAACTCCCACTGTCGCGACTCGAAGATGGAAGCCTACTGCGATGAGGTTCGGCGCCTGGAAGACAAGTTCTACGGGCTCGAGCTCAACCACATCGCCCGACGATACAACGAGACTGCGGACGAGCTGGCTAAGGTAGCCTCGGGGCGGACAACGGTTCCCCCGGACGTCTTCTCCCGGGACCTGCATCAACCCTCCGTCAAGATCGACGACGTGCCCGAGCCTGAGAAGGCCTCGGCTCAGCCCGAGGCACCCTCGGCCCAGCCCGAGGCACCCTCGGCTCAGCCCGAGGCACCCTCGACCCCTGAGGGTGAGGCACTGCGCGTCGAGGAGGAGCGGAGCGGGGTCACGCCTAATCAAAACTGGCAGACCCCGTACCTGCAATATCTCCACCGAGGAGAGCTACCCCTCGACCGAGCCGAAGCTCGGCGGTTGGCGCGGCGCGCCAAGTCATTCGTCTTGCTAGGGGACGGGAAGGAGCTCTACCACCGCAGCCCCTCAGGCATCCTCCAGCGATGCATATCCATCGCCGAAGGCCAGGAGCTCTTACAAGAAATACACTCGGGGGCTTGCGGCCATCACGCAGCGCCTCGAGCCCTTGTTGGAAACGCCTTCCGACAAGGTTTCTACTAGCCGACCGCGGTGGCCGACGCCACTAGAATTGTCCGCACCTGCGAAGGGTGTCAGTTCTACACGAAGCAGACACACCTGCTCGCTCAGGCTCTGCAGACCATACCCATCACCTGGTCGTTTGCTATGTGGGGTCTGGACCTCATCGGCCCCTTGCAGAAGGCACCCGGGGGCTACACGCACCTGCTGGTCGCCATCGACAAATTCTCCAAGTGGATCGAGGTCCGACCCCTAAACAGCATCAGGTCCGAACAGGCGGTGGTGTTCTTCACCAACATCATCCATCGTTTTGGGGTCCCGAACTCCATCATCACCGACAACGGCACCCAGTTCACCGGCAGAAAGTTCCTGGACTTCTGCGAGGATCACCACATCCGGGTGGACTGGGCCGCCGTGGCTCACCCCATGACGAATGGGCAAGTAGAGCGTGCCAACAGCATGATTCTGCAAGGACTCAAGCCGCGGATCTACAACGACCTCAACAAGTTCGGTAAGCGATGGATGAAGGAACTCCCCTCGGTGGTCTGGAGTCTGAGGACAACGCCAAGCCGAGCCACGGGCTTCACACCGTTCTTTCTAGTCTATGGGGCCGAGGCCATCTTGCCCACAGACTTAGAATACGGTTCCCCGAGGACGAGGGCCTACGACGACCAAAGCAATCGAGCTAACCGAGAAGACTCACTGGACCAGCTGGAAGAGGCTCGGGACATGGCCTTACTATACTCGGCGTGGTACCAGCAGTCCCTGCGACGCTACCACGCCCGAGGGGTCCGGTCCCGAGACCTCCAGGTGGGCGACTTGGTGCTTCGGCTGCGACAAGACGCCCGAGGGCGGCACAAGCTCACGCCTCCCTGGGAAGGGCCGTTCGTCATCACCAAGGTTCTAAAGCCTGGGACGTACAAGCTGGCCAACAGTCAAGGCGAGGTCTACAGCAACGCTTGGAACATCCGACAGCTACGTCGCTTCTACCCTTAAGATGCTTTCAAGTTGTTCGTACACCTCGTTCACACACAAAGTCTAGTCATCAAGGAAGGGTCAGCCTTGCCTCGGCAAAGCCCGACCCTCCCTCGGGGGCTAAAAGGGGGGAACCCCCTCTGCGTCAAAATTTTCCTCGAAGAAAGTCTTCCATCAAAAAGGCTTCTGAGTTCCCCGGCTATATCAGTAGCAGGACCCCAAGAAGCGAATGAGGGCGCATGTAAGTGGCAAGGCCGACCGAGCCGAGGGACTCCTATGCCTCTGGGATACAGATACCTCACTCGTCACCTACCACGAAAAATGACTCTTACTTGGGCAAGCCACCCTGCTACTGACGAACGGGGCCAGATACGCGAAACGGAAGGAAAAGGAGCACAATCATATACTACGATAATAAAGTGTTCGGGCCTCAGTGGCCGCAAAAGACACATGTGCATTCAAAGAAAACTGCTCCGGCAGAGTCAGGCGTCGCCCGGAGAAGGAGCCACGCCCTCGGCTTCGTTCCCACCCTCGGCAAGGTCCGCCCCGGCCTCGGACGACGGCGCAAGCGGGAGGATCTCTGCCTCGAAGGTGGTTGCCAGCACCACGCTCGGGCCCGCGGCGGCCGCGTCGAGCCTCTGGACTTCGGCCAGGGCGGCTTCATCTTCATCGGGGAGGCAATAACCCTCGCTGACCCGCTCCAGATCCACGACATAGTGAGAAGCAAGCACGGCGAAGGCCCGCCTGACGCCGTGATGTAGCGCCTCGTGGAGTCTGCCACACGCATGGTCACCCAAGGCCTGCAGGCGACTTTGAGGGGAGCTTCCCGAGGGGATGTCGTCGAAGCCAAAGACCTGGCAGAAAGCCGAGATGGCATCAGACATGGCCGCGCGGTCGACCTCCCTCTGCTCGGCCGCCTGAGCAAGCGCCTTGGTGGACTTATCAAGGGCAGACTCGAGCTCTGCGAACAGCCAAAACGCAAGACCTCAAACGCAAGTTGAGGAACCGAGCTGAAACAAAAACTTAGAACGACCAAGACATACCTCCGGCTCGGGCACGCTGCTCCGAGGATGCGGCTTGGGCCACGGCTAGGTCTGCTGCAAGGGCTCTGGCCCGGCTTTCGGCCTCAGCGGCCCGGCCCCGAGATTGGTCCCGCTCGCCGGTGACCTGGTCAAGCTCCGACTGCCGCCGCTGCACCTCTGCGCGTGCCGCTGCTGCCTCTGCTCCCAGATCGGCACAAAGCAACCGAAGGTCCGCCACCTCGGCGCTCTGCTGGGAGAGGCGCGCGGTAGCCCCGGCAAGCTTGGTCCTCAGGGACCGCAGCGAACCCCAGACATCGACCTCGCGGCGGATGAACGACGACTTGGCGGCGCTCAGATCCGTCAGATCCTGAGGAAAGGAAGCGGGGCGTCACAAAGAACGCCTTGATCACGAGAAAGGTATGCCTGAAATCATTACCTGGAGGATCTTGGGAACGTCCCTGCAAAAGAACTCCAAGGATGACTGGAGCGACCCCATCGTTGCCTCGGCACACTCACGGAGCTCGTCCCAAGACTGCTCCTCCCGCTCGTCGTCAAGAACGAAGAAGGGATCCGAGGCCTCACGGGTCCGGAACCGAAGCAACTGGCGCTGCCCCTCGGAGCTGCGCCACGCGGGGACAAGGTTGCCGCTCGACAGGACGGGTCGCGGTCCCGCGCCCCCCTCCTCTGAGGCACCAAGTAGCGACGCCTCGGCCATCTCAGCGTCGGCGGCGACGGGTCGCTCCACGGCCGGGACGACAACGGCCTCGGCAGCGGCGGGCGCCAGCGCCGGCAGCATGTCTGGTGGGCCCGAGGCCACGGCCGCGCCAGCAGCCTCCCCCAGCGTGACGGCCGCCTCGACAGAAGAGCCAGCCTCGGGAGCTCGCTCCACGGCAACTAGTGTCGCCTGAGCCCCCCGTTGTGGGGCGTCTTGCGAGGAGGTCAGCTGGCCGGCGAGGCCCGGCGCGGCACCAGCTGCGGAAGCCGACGCCGTCTTGAGGACCTTCCGGGGAGCCAGATCGGTCGAACTGTGACTCCGCTTGCTAAGGAGAAAAGGAAAGTTAGGGTTGGGACATACAAAGGAGGAGCCGCGACAAAGACATCCTAAGGTACTTACCCACTCCGGGCCATGATCAACCGTGCCTGTGGGGAGGTCTCTCGAACCTCGACCCCCAAAGGTACCGCTGAGGTCTGCCTCGCTGCCAGCTTCGGTACCATCCTCGCCTTGGGTGCCCTAGAAGCCTGGGAGACGGACTGCCCAGGCACAGCCACGACGACCTGAGGGTCGCCCTCCTGCGCAGCTGGCACGGGCGATGGTTCTCGGGGAACAGGTAGCTCGGCCTGACTCCCCGGGGTCACCTCAACTTCCCTAGCCGAGGGGTCAAGTACCCCCTCAGTCTGCCCCCACTCTTCGGACCGGAACCCCGATGTCCCGGCCCCGGAAACCGACGGCGCCAGCCCACTCGGGGGCTGGCTCGACGACTCCTGGCCCAGCCTCAGATCCGGGCTGAGGCCAAGGCGAGCAGCCATATCGTCGCCTTCGTCATCGTCTTCGTCATCATCGTCGTCGTCAGGCGTTTCCGACGATGGCTCCCTCGGGAGCCCATCCCTCTCCTGCCGACGACGGAGCCTTTCCAAGGCGTCCCGAGCCCGCATCCGCTCGCGGGCCCGAGCCTTCTTCGCGTCCTTTTTCTCCTTCCTCTTCTCCGCGGCAACCATCCGCGCAGCTCGATCCACCACGTCCTCCGGGACCGGTGGCCGGGAAGGCTTGTGCCACCCTACCTCCTGGGGACAGACGGAAAGTCTCGGCTGTGAGAACCAAGGGCAATCCGACGCGAGGAGAAAGAAGGAGCGGACACTCACCAGGGACACAAACCCGCGGTCGGGACGCATCAAGGGCTGGGAAAGGGCGCCGGCGTCCGGTTTCCCCAACGTGACGGCTACCTGCCTGTGGAGGTCGTCGACGGGAAGGGGATCCGAGGACATCCGCAAACCCTCCAAGTCGGCCTCCGGCGTCATCTCCCAAAGCGGCAACCGCCGCTCCGTCAAGGGAAGCACCCTCCGGCGATGAATGGTGGCAACCACTCCCGCAGCGGTGAGCCCTCCTTTCCGCAACACCTCCAGGGCCTTCAGAAGGGGCTGGAGATTCTTCTGTCTATCGTGCGGGGTCCCGTAGCGCCAGGCATTGGCGGTGACGGTCACCACTCGCTAAGAAAACGACGGGAGCCTCCCGTCGTCATTTCGGAGATAGAACCACTAGCGCTGCCACCCTTTGTTCGAGGACACAAGGATGGCGGGAATATACTGCGGCGCCTGCGCCTGCCTCAGCTGGAGGATGCAGCCACCGGCCCGCACTGCCGCACGGACCCTTCTCTCCCCCGTCGGCGAAGGAAAAAGCTCTGCGGAGAAGAAATGAGTCCACAGATCCCAGTGGGGGTCAATCCCCAAGTATCCTTCGCAAACCGCTGCGAAGATGGCGGCTTGCGAGATGGAGTTGGGGCTGAGGTTGTGCAGCTCCACCCCGTAGACATGCAGAATCGTCCGCATAAAATAGCTTGCCGGCACTTCGAACCCCCGCTCGTGAAAGGAGACGAAGCTCATGACATACCCTGGCGGTGGGGATGGGGCGGCTCCGCTCGGGGGGGGGGATCCACTCCGGCTGCCTCTCATCGGAGAGAGGGCGAAGTAAACCCTCAGCGATGAGGGCCTCCAGGTCATCCGCCGTGACGGTGGAGAAAGGCCACGGGTCGCGCGGCGGAACAATGGTCACCCGGTCGGCCATCACCAAGCAGAGGAGGTGGCGGCGGAGAGGACTGGGTGGGCGGTTTCCTTTTCTCTGGCTATTCCCTCGGGTTGCAAAAACCTAAGAAGGAGGCAAGTAGCAGAGCAAAGAACCATCACCGGTCCCTCTCCCGAATATATAAAGACCCAGGCGAGACCCGTTCAACGCGTCGCCCGAGCCCACCGCGGGATTCAAAACTCAAAGCGAAACGCCCGTTCCTCGAACGGCTCGCGCATGCGCAACGGCTGCCCCGCGAACCACTCATCCCGTCGCATTAACTCTACAGCGGGACAGGCGGCACCTTTGGCAGGAGAAGCGGGCGACGCTTCGCCTTCGCCATAATGACCGCGTCAAAAAAGGTGTGCCACGTCGTTCGGTTTCGTATCCTTTTCCTTTTCCTCTTTCTCTCTCTTACAACAGGGACCGGGAAAGGGGGATACCCCGAAAGGGATCCTTCTCCGCGAAGAAAACGGGCCCCGAGCCCCCCCTACTGATCAGAGGTTCGAAGGTTGGCCCCTCGGAGGGGTTCAACAGCCGCCTCAGAGCACTCGGGCTCCGCGCCCACTACTGGTCAGAGGTTCGAAGGCCGGCCCCTCGGAGGGTTCAACGGCCGCCTCAGGCCACTCGGGCTCCGCGCCCACTACTGATCAGGGGCTCGTAGGCTGGCCCTCGAAGGGTTCACAGCCGCCTCAGACGCAGAGCAAGGGATGACCCTGGGTACGTTCGATACATAACCAAGGCTCGGGCTACGCTCCCGAGGTACCCTAGGACATTTCCGAGACCAGCGGGAATGATCTTGTAACGGAATCCCATCAGAGGGAGGCATCGAGCCCTCGGACCCCGTCAAAAGGGGACCGGGTCCGGCAGATCACCCGCAGGTACTTTTGGAGCGCGCCTCCGGGCCTCTAGCCGACCCCTAACAAATGGGGCACGGGCATCCACTCGGATTACCCGTCAGCAGCTCACTGGAGACACCATGTTCGGCGCCCTCCAAGGGCAACATGGCGCTTCCCCCCCCCCCCTCCTCCTTGCGGAAAGGCGATGCAGGGGCGTATGTAAAAAAGTCGAGTCTGTCCTTGACCGTCCTCTCGCTCTGTGCGGAGGCTCGGGGGCTGCTCTCGCAAACCCGGCTCCGGCCAAACCGTTGACAGCGTCAACATACCAGCCCGAGAACTTGGGACCCGACCGTGCACCCGGGCTACGGCCAGCTCGCATGAGGGAACAACCAGACCGGCCAAAGCATCCGAAACGCGTTAAGACCTCGAAGGAGTCAAACCACTCCTCCGAGGCCTCGGGGGCAACACCCGGCGGGTGCGCTCGCGCGCACCCACCGGAACAAAATACAACCGAGAAAGGCCGGTCCCCTTGCAAAAAAGTGCGACAAAAGCCTCCAAGCGAGTATTAACATTCCCTTCGAGGCTCGGGGGCTACTGTCGGGGACCATAATTAGGGGTACCCCCAAGACTCCTAATCTCAGCTGGTAACCCCCATCAGCACAAAGCTGCAAAGGCCTGATGGGTGCGATTAAGTCAAGGCTCAGTCCACTCAAGGGATATGATCTCGCCTCGCCCGAGCCCAGCCTCGGGCAAGGGCAGCCGACCCCGGAGGATTCACGTCTCGCCCGAGGGCCCCCTCAAGCAACGGACACACCTTCGACTCGCCCGAGGCCCAGTTTTCGCCAAGAAGCAACCTTGGCCAAATCGCCACAACGACCGACCGTATCGCAGGAGCATTTAATGCAAAGGTGGCCTGACACCTTATCCTGACGCGCGCCTTTCAGTCGACTGAGCCGAAGTGACCGCCGTCACTTCGTCGCTCCACTGACTAGCCTAACAAGAAGACAGCGCCGCCTGCGCCGCTCCGACTGCTGTGCCACTCGATAGAGTGAGGCTGACAGCAGCCAAGTTCGGCCTCAGGCGCCATAGGAAGCTCCGCCAAGCCCGACCCAGGGCTCAGACTCAGGCTCAGCCCCGGAAGACGACGAACTCCGCCTCGCCCGACCCAGGGCTCGGACTCGGGCTCAGCCCCGGAAGACGACGAACTCCGCCTCGCCCGACCCAGGGCTCGGACTCGGGCTCAGCCCCGGAAGACGATGAACTCCGCCTCGCCCGACCCAGGGCTCGGACTCGGGCTCAGCCCCGGAAGACGACGAACTCCGCCTCGCCCGACCCAGGGCTCGGACTCGGGCTCAGCCCCGGAAGACGGAGAACTCCGCCTCGCCCGACCCAGGGCTCGGACTCGACCTCAACCTCGGAAGACAGACTCGACCTCGACCTCGGAGGAGCCTCCGCCTCGCCCTACCCAGGGCTCGGACCGACCACGTCACAGGAGGGGCCATCATTACCCTACCCCTAGCTAGCTCAGGCTACGGGGAACAAGACCGGCGTCCCATCTGGCTCGCCCCGGTAAACAAGTAATGATGGCGCCCCGCATGCTCCATGACGACGGCGGCTTTCAGCCCTCTTACGGAAGCAAGGAGACGTTAGCAAGGACTCGACAGCCCCGACAGCTGTCCTTCCGTCAGGCTCCAGCGCCCCTCCGACGACCACGACATCACACGAACAGGGTGCCAAAACCTCTCCGGCTGCACGACGGCATGTACTTAGGGCACTAGCTCCTCTCTGCTAGACACGTTAGCACACTACTACACCTCCCAATTGTACACCTGGGCCCCCTCCTTACGCCTATAAAAGGAAGGTCCAGGGCCCTCTTACAGAGGGTTGGCCGCGCAGGGGAAGGACGGGACGTCTCGCATAAGCCTCTCGCTCTCTCCCACGCGGACGCTTGTAACCCCCTACTGCAAGCGCACCCGACCTGGGCGCGGGACAAACACGAAGGCCGCGGGTTTCCCCTTTCACGCCTGTCTCCCTCCGGCTCCATTTCCCCCCTTCGCGCTCCGTCTCGCGCCGACCCATCTGGGCTGGGGCACGCGGCGACAATTTACTCGTCGGTCCAGGGACCCCCTGGGGTCGAAACGCCGACAAATTTGGGGATTGGAAGACTAACCTAGAACTAGACTAGAACTACTCCTAAGAATAAATGTAAATTGTATTGATTGAAGGTTCGATTGATTGATTAAATCGGCTGTATTCCTCTGCTTTTATAGAGGAGGGGGATTGGACCCATTACCAACAAATTTCTGAGCTTATTCCTAGATTCTCGCCAACAAACATAGCAAGAAACTCGGAACCCTAATCTGTTCCGTGCTTGCGCGGACCGTCCGGCCTCTCAATTTGGTGCCCAACAGGGCCGTCCGGCAAGGATGAGGTCACCCGTTTCTATGTCATATTTGGGAGAGCTCCACTTCAAAATTTTTAACTTCGTTCCAACTTCTTTCACCCAAACAGGACTAGCTTCACGAGCTCTAGCTGTAAAAAATATCGAAACTAGAGGCCAGTTTTATGAAATTTATGAAGCTCCTTAGAGGGTGCTTCAAAAACACTATTTTCATATCTCCTTATGAAGCTGTACGAAAATTACTCACCATGCAACTGGTTACGCAACATATAACTTTCGTTCTCTCACGCGATAACCCACTAATCATCAAGGGTAATCAAGAAAATTCATATAAATCAATTGTATTATAGAAACTGGAGTCCATATGCAAGTCAAACGCTCCTCGAACCCACCTTAACAATTTGTTAGAGTTGTGTTATGGTGAATCTGGAAACCAAAGCTGAAGTTTTGAAGTAAAGTTCTCCCAAATAGGCCGTATATCTCCATTTTTCACTTCAAACTTCTCTTTATAACTAGTCAGTTGCTCATGCTTTGATACGATTGTTATATATCATATAAATTGGTATTAATATATTTACTTAAATATAATTAGTATTGTTTATTTTTAAACACTAAGGTATATGTAGTCTGGTGGTTAGCCTCAAATTTGTAAAGCAAGGAGGCGTAGGATCATTCTTAATAGAGTAATATAGATATAAATTATAAACGTTATAGTCTACCACACAAAATAAATAGTATTTTCTTCGTCTCCATAACTGGTCTGATGACATCATCCCATCATCCTAATAAATAGGCCGATAAGGAAATAGTAGATCAGTGGTTTCCAAAATATGAGTCTTTTAGCCCTTTGTAATACACGAAAAAATTATTAAATTCACGCCCTCGATCATCCCATAGTCATGAATCTAAATACACCTAACCTTATGTACAAAGTTATCGTCTTAGACAGACAACGATGTTCGTAAATTATCAAAAAAGAAGAGATTTGGAGAGAGCACGATGTAGACGGACGGTGTGTTGATCCTGAGGAACAACAGAAACCAGCACTCAGCTAGTTTAGAGAGGTTCAGACAATAATATGCATAATATTCTACATCATCTTGCTACTTATTGATTGACTAGCTGGATGCCCGTGCGTTGCAACGGGAATATATAATACCAGTATACTGCGATAACTTATATACAAAATCTGTGTTATATTGTTATGAGAAAATGTTTCATAATCAATTTGTGATCCTAGCCATACATAAATTTTGTTATTTTAATCTAGTTATTTCACCACTACATTGCAACCATCAGTATCATGCAGGCTTCGATATATGCCACAATTTGTATGGTCTTATCATTGGAGAGCACGTTCCACACATGCCGAAAAAATTCCCTCGTACATCGTTAGTCATCAGACACGCACCACCATATGCTCTTGCTTAAACAAAAATGTAAGTGTGTATGTGTTTGTGAAGAGAATTAAAGGCAGACCGGCACAAAAGCTACCCTGACGGTGGCGAGGATGACGAACTGGTCACTGTTGTCGATCCTCCTCTGTGTCACCTCCGGCGCCAAGATGACGCCACAATCCTCGATATAGTAGTCGTCGAACGCACGCGACATGACGAGTACTGATGACTCTTGGTTGGGCTGCCAAACGAAATGCACCCCGGGCTCATCAGTGAGGTAGTACCCCTGGCCGTTGCACCACCGGATGCGCTATTCCACTACATACATCATGTTCGAGGACACTCACACAACGTCAGCAACGTCCATCGTCCCAGCGCATAAGAATTCATGTCCGGTCAGTAGCGACTTACGTGGCAGGTTGGGCTTCAGGTGGACGATGAGCTGGACGGCGTGATGGCGTCGTCGTCGGATACGGTGTCCAGAACAACCCGAGAGTCATCGACGTTGGCGGCAACCATGAGGCCCCCCTGCTTAACGATGGACAGCGCGGTGCAGCTGCTCTGGACCGCATCCAAGCGGCGGCTTCGCGGGAGCTTGTCGTACACAGCGGCGCATGCGACCACGTAAGACTGCTTTTAGAGGTCGAACTGACAGTCGTCAAGCTTCTTCTCGTCATCGATGAGCGACGACAACGCGAGTGCCTCCTGCTCATGGAGTTTGTTCGGGGTTTGAAGTAGGAAACATGGATTCATGCTTGGCGCTGGTTTATGAAAATGACTCACAAGTCTGATCCATGGAAAAAAATATTACGAAGAAAAAATTTCACACATGCAAAAAGGGAATTTAAGTATAATGCATTATTCAAACAAAAGAAATATCATGCAAAGCTCTTCTTTAAATAATATTACCTCCATTCAAAAATATAATTCAAGAATATCGGTGATACTTATCTACTACTACGCATTGTGCAATGGTAGCAAGTGAGCTTGGAGAGAGATGTAGTAGATGTGTTTCCTGTCATAGATGTAGACATAAACACATATAGGTGGGTGCTCGTGCGTTGCAACGGAAACATTTAATATCATGATAACTTATGAACAAATGTGTGTTATACTGTTATGTGAAAATGTTTCGTAATTAATTTGTGATCCTAGCCATACATAAATTTTGTTATTTCAATCTAACTATTTCATCACTACATTGCAACCAACAGTACCGTGCAGACTTCTATACATGATAGCTGAATGCCCGTGCGTTGCAACGGGAATATATAATACCAGTATACTACGATAACTTATATACAAAATATGTGTTATACCGTTATGAGAAAATGTTTCATAATCAATTTGTGATTCTGGCTATACATAAATTTTGTTATTTATAATCTATCTGTTTCACCACTACATTGCAACCATCAGTATCATGCAGACTTTGATATATATCACGATTTGTATGGTCTCATTATTGGAGAGCACGTTTCACACATACCGGAAGAAATTCTCTCGTACATCGTTAGTCATCGGACACGTACCACCATACGCTTTTGCTTAAACAAAAAGGTAAGTGTGTGTTTGCAAGACTAATGGTCAAACATCGTATAACCATAAAGTTAGAATACTATATTAATATATTAAATAAATTAATCCAATAGACATATATTAACCCAATTAACATAGGATAAATAAATATCTAATTATAAAAGTATGAAACATGGTATAATCAATGTTGTTACTGCATAGTAAATATTCATACGAGACTAACACAACTGGAACGATTCAATTTGGAATTAAAATGGGGAAGTTACGAATTTCCAAAGTTTCTATGTATTTGATATAGGATTAATTAGGAAATCAATTTTATTGTTGTTTTCATGACAAAACAGAGGTATTATGTGATAAAAATAATATTATAGAATTATAGAAATTGGAATGAACTCATTTGAATTTAATATGAAATTTCCATGAATTAAATGGGTTTCTGCAATTATTTTTAAGCTAAAAATCAATTTCTAAACTCCTTTTCCCTATTTTCTTTATTTCCTGGACTGCGTCCTAAATTCCAGAAAGATAAGGGACCAAGCTATAAATGTTTTTGTAGACTTAGTGAGCATACAGAGTGGACGGTGGGTTAAACACAAAAGATATCTTAGTTGAAGTTGTACACAATTCAACATGAGTCATGTTGGCTAGAGGGTGGAAGGCTAGGCATTCTGCTCAATAGATCCAAGGTTTGATCCCTGGGCAGCCACGGTTTGATTTTTTTTTCTGCGCGTGGAACGGGGGAGGGCAGAACGGCAGACTACTCTTACCTTCTTAATAAGTAGTATAGATATAGATAAACAAAAACGTGAAGAAGGTTAAAAGCTCATAAACCATTGAACATCACGTCCTCTTAGCTCTTGTTACCTATTTGTTTTGGTGGGAGTTCAACCTATTAATATTGGTCACCTGCTTTGATTTCTAATGGAGAGCAAAACAGGAAAACACAATTAAATATAAAAGACCTCTGTTCCTTCATTCTAGCTAGAAGATAGAACGAAGGAAGAAGATTATCATCATTAAAGACCTTCAGGTAATAAAATGGATATGCTCGAGAGAAATTATTACTGATATGTCTCCTTTATTATCTTTTACTAGTTACAAATGGTTACCAGAATACTTCAAGAGTTAAGATAGCGACACAAAGGTAAGGAAGCCACAACTTCAAAGGCAGAGCAATCCAGATCTCCTAATATTCAACGTTAAGTCATTCCGCTGTTTTTGAGTGAATTTATACCTTAAGTCATTTCAATTGATCCAATCAAAACACTTTAGTTATATACAAACTAACATTAAGTAATTAGACATACATTTTAATATTAAATCATTTCAGCATACAACCAACATTTAAGACATTCCAATGTCGTGCAAATATAACATTTTCACAATTTTAAGTTATCACATATCGCATTTCTCTAGGGAAACAGGAATTGGACACTAATTCATTCAGGTTTTACTACAAGCAGTATTAAGTTATTTCAAAAAAAATGCAACAAAAAACCATCTAAGTCATTCATTCAACTTACCCAGAAATGAACCTTAAGTTATTCCTTCATTTTTTAAAAGTTGATCAACTGCATTTAGATTTAATCATTAAATCCACTCAGTCATTCGGAAATTCACATGAATACATGGCTTATGCAGTGATCTAAGATATTTCATATATTGTTTTGAACCAAAATCAAGGGTCTGGAGCGCAGGAGTGACTTAATTTAAGGTGGGATGACTGACTCACCAGTTCTTGGATAGGTTTAGGAGCCCTGGTCGCTCGGGCCGAGCGTCTTTTCATAACGGATCGGACGCTAGAATTGCTTTGTTCCCGCTAAACAGGTGAGATGCGCCAGGTTGGAGTGCGGAGGTGCGGGGGTGGCGCGTGGTGGGATGATGAGGCGTGCAGGCTAATCGAAGTGCGGACAGATAGTGCGCCAAGACCTCCGATTAGGCCTAGACATTTAGTTCTTCGGTTCAGTTCCTCATTTTTTTTAAAAAAAATAGTTCCCAAAAAACTAGAATCAAAATATGCATCGAAGACAGGTGGAACCGAGAACTTCGGTTGCGGTTCTTTTAGTTATGTTTCATTCTAACCTAACAGACCAAAATTTAGCAGAAAAACAACACGATTTCAAAGTTTAGCAAAAGTGTGTAGATGAACGGATGAAGGATTGGGATTGGCGATGGATTGATTTGGAGGGATTTGTGCTTATATACATAGGATTTGAGAAGGCTATATTAGGCTAGGCCTAAACTTCTATTGGTATATTGGGCTTCTATTATATTTTGGTTTTCCCGATAATTGGTTTTTGGTGGTTTACAACCGGAATTGCTTCGGTTATTTCGACTTTCTGAAACATGGAACCAAAATTACTAACGTTTGATTTAGTTTTGGTACCGATTAATTCGATTTATTTTGCCCTAAGTGGTCTCTATATGTACACGTTAGAAGGTACCAAAATAGTATGGTCTATATGAAAACGATTACTGGTCGGTCGAAAATTTATCTGTTAATCTATTTACTGGTATAATTTGATAGTTGTAGTTATTTGAAACTTCAATTTTAAATACGGCCATTTTCGAAAACGATATTGTCTTTAGTAAATGGTACGGTGACGAGACCGGAGGATTTTCGTTACTGTTTTTATCGCTACAGGCAGCTTTCTCCATTCACCGGAGGCAGGACCGCAGAAATAAAATAATGGAGTTGACAAAAAAAATCTGGGCAGGAGCGAGGACACGGACAGGGCACGTGATCCAAGGTGATGTGCGTCGCGGCGTGTCGTCGGCTCGTTGCCTCCCTGCGTAGATGACAGTCTTGCTCGCTCCCGACCCGTCCCAACTGTACGTAGTAATCAGGAACTGAATCGAAAAATCCAGGCCAATCATCATCTTCCTTGCCGAATGAATCACAATTGTAATACATGAACAGCCCAGGCCAGAGCTAAAGTAAGGTACTGGAACGGCTAGCAGTGCGGGCGCGAGCTGAGGAGCGGGAAGTCCTGCGGCGTCATCCAGGCGTAGGTGAAGCGCACGGCGCCCCGCGGCGCCAGCGCCCGGCCGCCGCGGAGCAGGCAGCGCTCGCCGTCGACGGCGCGGATGGCGCGCGGGTCCACGGCCTCCACGCTGCTGAGCCCGTAGCAGCGCAGCAGCACGCGGGACTGCGCGCACCGGCACGCGTTCCGCACCTCCACCGCGTACTCGGGCTTCCCCTCCACCACGCGCCCCGTCGCGCGCTGCCGCACCACCAGGTCGCCGCGCCGGCACCCCGCCGTCCGCGTCCTCGCTGGTGCCGGCGGCGCCTCTACCACCTCTGTCGCCGCGGCGGCCACGGCGGCGAGGGCGACGAGAAGGAGTGCGAGGGCGATGAGCTCCGTTCTTGGTTGCGCCATGGCGGTGCTCGATCGCCACCTTCGCTTGCTTGCCGTTGCAGGTATAGCGTGTGGCTTGGATATTTATATCCATGGATTAGATAAGCATTGGGTCAGCGGTGTACTGAGTGACACGGTGTGCGTGAACGTGGTAAGGGACAGCGTAGGCGGAGGGGGGGCATGGGCACGAGGGCGGAGTGACTGGTGCAGTGAGTGAGGGGCGGGGGGTGCGCATGCCCGTGCACGCATGCATGGTCCAGGCCAGGCAGCGGCGGGTCTTGGCCGGGTGGCGACAGGAGCACGACAACGGGCGTGATCGATCCAGCGCGGGTGGCCCGCGCGCCCCTGTGGCCACATTGTCATGCGCATGTGAGCTTGCTTCCACATACACCGCCCGCCGGCTGGATCGCCAGGCTAGGCAGCAGCTACGGCACTCTGCTAGTGCTACTTTTAGCTCGGCGGTGGCACATGGGCTGCTCGCGGATTGCGGCGCCGGAGGAAGCGCGCAGTCAGGGTGGAGTGATCTGACCAGGAGAGCTAGCTCCAACGGATCCCTCCCTCGAATGCTGGCCACTGGCCTGTCTTGCTTAACCGTTGGGCCGCTGACCGTGAACCATCTATGCACGCACTCAAAAAAAAGGATCATGATGTCATAGCGAATTAAGCTTCTTTAAAATTCCTTATGTAATCTTAATTACAACTCAAAAACTTTTATCCGAGTGTCTAAAGGGCATGTACAACCCATATAAATGCTCCGTATTTTAAGTGGTATCAAGGGAATAAGTGCAAAAAAACATAAAAACGGTATTTTGGTGAAGGAACGTCTCTAACACAGTTCTCTAAGTCTAGATACGGTTCTACCAAGGTGTGGTAATGGATCACAATCTAAATGCCTCTTCACAAAATGGTAGGGCACTAAATAAATTTTAGTTCAAAAATGAATACAAATAGGTCTCGATCCTAATCTGATCCGATCATTAAATCTTATAGCGTAAAATTTAGAGTTCATTCTCACCCATACAACACACATAAATGAGTCATATCTTAAGAGATCCTAGTGAATAAGATACCATACTTAAATTTATTGGATTGTATAAAGGGATTTCTTAGGTGATCTAGTGTCTGGAGAGCCAAAACATAGTGTCGAGATTGTACATGCCCTAATATGTATATAAAAACTCGATCCTATGTTACAATGCCAATTCTAAGAAAGTAAGTTGCACAATTTTTAATATGTAAATTAAAGACTCCTCATTTTTTGTGTCTTGGAGACTGCACTCCTTACTCACAAAAAGGCTCACTAAGGGTCCGTTTGTTTGTCCAGGAATGAATTGGGATTCGTTACAGCTTATCAAAATTTATATAAATTAGAAAAGTAATCCGGCTAGGAATCATTCCGGAACTCCAATCCGTGAAAATCGAACAGGGCCTAAATATTGTGCTAGATATGTTCCTAGCCAACTCCCACCGTTTTACATTATTACTCCAAGAATGAGAAAGGAAAAAAAGAAACACTTGAAACTTGCTTTGCAAAAACTATGTGATCACCAGTTGTATGCTAAGCTAAATAAGTGTAAATACTGTATCAATGAAGTTATTTTCTTAGGTCATGTTATTTGTAAAGGAGGTGTTGCAGTAGATATGAAAAAGTTTATATATGATGTACTAGACTAGAACCCACCATAGACAGTGAAGGAGTTTCAAAGTTTTTTGAGAATGGTTGGTTATTATTGGAGGTTCATTGAGGGATTCTCTAAGATTACAAATCCAATGACTACGCTATTAGATAAGAATGTCAAGTTTAACTGGTCGAGCAAGTTAAAAGGAACACAGACGACTAAGACGGGTAAATTAGGACTTCTATTTTTCTCACTAATCTAGGCTACAAATAATTCTACTAAAACAACTGAGAGCACCTAGAGGGGGTGAATAGGTGATCCTGCAAAACTTATCCCAAACAACACAAACTAGGTCCAATTTATGGGTTACAGTGACTTAAAGTTGGATCATATTACATATGGACATTTCCTATGACACCACGTTACACTTTAAGGGCTTCAATGTCACAAGGTTGCTATTGGTTGTCGTTCTCAACATGGTGATTATGCAGTTTTCATGCAACTGCTCTAAAGTGGCACCCAGACAAACATCAAGGGCATTCACAAGTTAGTGTCATAGTATGTTGAAACTGTGGATTGAATATAAAAATAATATCTTCGTTCTTTTTTTGTTGATTTATTTAACCATATCATCAAAAACGACGTATATGTATCCTCCAGACTAAAGTAGAAAAAATATTAGATGACGTGTGGAAGCATATAACGCATCAACTTACGCCTTCAAATCAAGTGCCTAACTATCGTGTGAACATGCAGATGCGAGGATTTTTTAATGATTTGAGATTTTTTTTAGGACTCCTATTGATGTGTGTGGTAGCTAACACAGATACCACAAGTGAAGTTCAGAGTTTTGACTTCATGTTTGCTGACCTTCCACAATAGCAACTGCTAACTAAGCCATACTCATCACTTATTTTAATCTTCATAGAATGTTCCATCCTCTGCTTCTATTCTTTGATTTATAGCTATTTTTACACAGGACGAAACATGGGTTTATAGGAATCAACTACATGAAGTAGCTCAAAGAGTTGGACGCCATTGCCATTGTATACAATAGAGCGATCTGACCTTAGCCACCTACCGGTTTTTAAATGCACAATAGAGCTAGCTGATATCACATTTATAGGTGATCCTGCTAAGAACAAGAAAAATCTATTTGGTGTTATTGCAATGGTACTGAGATTTGTAGGAGACAAGAATTTACAGTTATTTTTGCCTACATGCTATTATCTGAACACAATATTTACGAGCTTGATAGGTCTCTTTTGGAATACAAATTATGAGTCTGGTAGGTAAATAACTTATGCAATGATTCTTGGACCTTCGACCCTTTGAAAGGGAAATGTGCTCTTGAGCCATTTCTAAGTATTTTGGTGATTGAGTGCCAACGCAAGTGCTTTTGTGTTGATCTATGCAATGTGGTGGACAAAGTGCAAATCATGTCAAAAGGTATGTTTCTAGACTTAGTACATCGTTTTATGGACTAATGTATTGTGTCTAAGTGCTGGAAACAGAAAAGATTGAATTGGAAATGAGATGGCTCTGTTCAGCCAAAGTCAGCTCGGTCTGGGTGCACCGGATAGTGTCCGGTGGGCCAGGCTGGCTCAGGCGAACTTGCTGCTCTCGAGAAGAAATTAACGGCGTATGGCTATAATTCACCGGACTGTCCGGTGTGCACCGGACAGTGTCCGGTGAGCCAACGGTCGCCGGGCCAATGGTCGGCCACTTAATCCGGGGGCGACGCGTGGCCCAGCCAACGGCTAGAAGGGGGCACCGGACTGTCTGGTGTGCACCGGACAGTGTCCGGTGCGCCAACGGCTCCAAGCCTGCCAACGGTCGGCTTCGCCAAATAAGGAAGGAAATCCGCACCGGACAGTGTCCGGTGGTGCACCGGACTGTCCGGTGCGCCAGGCGACAGAAGGCAAGAATTGCCTTCCCGGATTGCTCTCAACGGCTCCTAGCTGCCTTGGGGCTATAAAAGGGACCCCTAGGCGCATGGAGAAGAACACCAAACATTCCTTGAGCACTCTTGATCACTCACACTCCATTCTTGCGCACTTGTTCGACATTCTAGTGATTTGAGCTCCATTCTAGTGTGCTAGTCTTTTGAGCTTAAGTCTGGGTCTTGTGTGTGCGTATTTGCTATGATCTTTGTGTCTTGTGTGAGTTGCTAATCCCTCCCTTACTCTGTGCTTCTTTGTGAACTTCAAGTGTAAGGGCGAGAGGCTCCAAGTTGTGGAGATTCCTCGCAAACGGGATTAAGAAAAGCAAAACACCGTGGTATTCAAGTGGGTCTTTGGACCGCTTGAGAGGGGTTGATTGCAACCCTCGTCCGTTGGGACGCCACAACGTGGAGTAGGCAAGCGTTGGTCTTGGCCGAACCACGGGATAACCACCGTGCCATCTCTGTGATTGATATCTTTGTGGTTATTGTGTTTTGTTGAGACTCCTCTCTAGCCACTTGGTGATTATTGTGCTAACACTTAACCAAGTTTTTGTGGCTTAAGTTTCAAGTTCTACAGGATCACCTATTCACCCCCCCTCTAGGTGCTCTCAATTGGTATTAGAGTCGTTCTCTTCAAGAAAGGGACTAATCGCCCGAAGAGATGGATCCTAAGGGCAAGAGGATTGTGATCAATGACAAGGAGAAGGAGTCATTCGTCAACGAGCCCAAGGATGACAAGCATACAGACTCGGGCTCGGGCCACAAACGCAAAGATGGGAAGAAGAAGAAGACAAGACGCATCAAGGAGATCGTCTACTACGACGACAGCGATGAGTCCACTTCTTCCTAAAAGGACAACGACTACGAGAGAAGGAAACCGGTTAATTTGAACTTTTCTTTTGACTACTCTCGTATTCCGCAAAGTACAAATGCTCATTTGCTTTCCATTCCACTTGGCAAACCTCCTCACTTTGATGGAGAGGACTACGGATTTTGGAGCCACAAAATGCGTAGTCACTTGTTCTCTCTCCATCCGAGCATATGGGAGATTGTGGAATGTGGAATGAAATTTGATAGCTCGGATAGTCCTATGTTTATCAATGAACAGATTCATAGAAATGCACAAGCTACTACTGTGTTGTTAGCCTCTTTGTGCAGGGACGAGTATCATAAGGTGAGTGGCTTGGACAAGGCCAAGCAGATCTGGGATACCCTCAGGATCTCACATGAGGGGAACGACGTCACCTTACTCACCAAAATGGAGTTGGTGGAGGGCGAGCTTGGAAGATTCGCAATGATCAGGGGAGAGGAGCCAACCCAAACATACAACCGGCTCAAGACCCTCATCAACAAGATAAGAAGCTATGGAAGCACACGATGGACGGACCACGACGTCGTTCGTCTAATGCTAAGGTCCTTTACTGTACTTGATCCACATTTGGTGAACAATATCCGTGAAAATCCTAGGTACACCAAGATGTCGCCCGAAGAAGTTCTTGGGAAATTTGTAAGCGGGCGAATGATGATCAAGGAGGCGAGATATGTCGACGACGCGTTGAACGGTCCAATCCATGAGCCTCAACCCATTGCTCTCAAGGCAACGAGGAGCAAGGAGGCGCTACCTAGCAAGGTGGCACAAGTCGAGGCGGCCAGGCTCAATGATGAAGAGATGGCCCTCATCATCAAGCGCTTCAAGACGGCGCTAAAGGGTCGCAAGGGGCAGCCAAGCAAGACCAAGACAAAGGGGAAGCACTCATGCTTCAAATGTGGTAAGGTTGGTCATTTTATTGCTAACTGTCCCGACAATGATAGTGACCAGGAACAAAGGAACAAGAGGGAGAAGAAGAAGAACTATAAGAAGGCAAAAGGCGAGGCACATCTTGGCAAGGAGTGGGACTCGGATTGTTCATCGTCCGACTCAGACAACGAAGGACTCGCCGCCACTGCCTTCAACAAGTCATCCCTCTTCCCCAACGAGCATCACACTTGCCTCATGGCAAGGGAAAAGAAGGTAAGTGCTCGTAACACTAGTACTTATGCTTCTTCAAGTGAGGATGAGTCTAGTGATGATGATGAAATAGATTATTCATGTTTATTCAAGGGTCTAGATAGAACCAAGGTGGATAAAATAAATGAATTGATTGATGCTTTGAATGATAAGAATAGATTGCTAGAAAAGCAAGAGGATCTCTTATATGATGAACATGATAAGTTTGTAGAAGCTCAAAAATCCCTTGCTTTAGAAATAAAGAGGAATGGGATGCTTTCTTGTGAATTGTCTACATGCCATGACTCTATTTCTAGTTTGAAAAGCATAAACGATGACTTGAATGCTAAGTTAGAAATAGCTAATAAATCAACATCTTGTGTAGAACATGTTGTGGTTTGCACTAGGTGTAAAGATTTTAATGTTGATACTTGTAGTGAACACCTAGTTTCAATTTCTAAATTGAATGATGAAGTAGCTAGTCTTAATGCCCAACTTAAGACTAGCAAAAGTGAATTTGATAAGTTAAAATTTGCAAGGGATGCCTACACGATTGGTAGACACCCCTCAATTAAGGATGGACTTGGTTTCAAGAGGGAAGCCAAGAACTTAACAAGCCATAAGGCTCCCATCCCCGCCAAGGAGAAAGGGAAGGCCCCTATGGCTAGTGGCGCTAAAAAGAACCATGCTTTTATGTACCATGATAGAAGACAGTCTTATAAGAGGTGTAATGCTTATGATGCTTTTGACTCTCATGCCATGGTTGCTTATAGTTCTTCCTATATGCATGGTAAAGATATGTCTAGGAAATATTTTGCTCATATGCCTAGGAGAAATGATGTTAATATTCCTAGGAAAGTTAATGAACCTTCTACAATATATCATGCTTTAAATGCTTCCTTTGCTATTTGTAGAAAGGATAGGAAGATAGTTGCTAGAAAATTAGGGGCAAAATGCAAGGGAGACTAAACTTGCATTTGGGTTCCTAAGACAATTGTGACTAACCTTGTAGGACCCAACAAGAGTTGGGTACCTAAGACCCAAGCCTAAATTTGCCTTGCAGGTTTATGCATCCAGGGGTTCAAGCTGGATTATCGACAGCGGATGCACAAACCATATGACGGGGGAGAAGAAGATGTTCACCTCCTACGTCAAAAACAAGGATTCCCAAGATTCAATAATATTCGGTGATGGGAATCAAGGCAAGGTAAAAGGGTTAGGTAAAATTGCTATTTCATCCGAGCACTCTATATCTAATGTGTTTCTAGTTGAGTCTCTTGGATATAATTTGTTATCTGTTAGTCAATTATGCAATATGGGATATAATTGTCTATTCACTAATGTAGATGTGTCTGTCTTTATAAGAAGTGATGGTTCACTAGCTTTTAAGGGTGTATTAGACGGTAAACTTTACTTAGTTGATTTTGCAAAATAAGAGGTCGGTCTAGATGCATGCTTAATTGCTAAGACTAGCATGGGCTGGCTGTGGCATCGCCGCTTAGCACATGTGGGGATGAAGAACCTTCACAAGCTTTTAAAGGGAGAACACGTGATAGGTCTAACCAATGTTACTTTCGAAAAAGATAGACCTTGTGCAGCTTGTCAAGAAGGAAAACAAGTGGGAGGAGCGCATCACAGCAAGAATGTGATGACCACATCAAGACCTCTAGAGCTGCTACATACGGACCTCTTCGGACCCGTCGCCTATCTAAGTATAGGAGGAAGTAAGTATGGTCTAGTTATTGTTGATGACTTTTCCCGCTTCACTTGGGTATTCTTTTTGCAGGATAAATCTGAAACCCAAGGGACCCTCAAGCGCTTCCTAAGGAGAGCTCATAACGAGTTTGAGCTCAAGGTGAAGAAGATAAGGAGCGACAATGGGTCCGAGTTCAAGAACCTTCAAGTGGAGGAGTACCTTGAGGAGGAAGGGATCAAGCACGAGTTCTCCGCTCCCTACACACCACAGCAAAATGGTGTGGTAGAGAGGAAGAACAGGACGCTTATAGACATGGCGAGGACGATGCTTGGAGAGTTCAAGACCCCCGAGCGCTTTTGGTCGGAAGCCGTGAACACGGCTTGCCACGCCATCAATAGGGTCTACCTTCACCGCCTCCTCAAGAAGACTTCGTATGAGCTGCTAACTGGTCACAAACCCAATGTGTCTTATTTTCGCGTATTTGGGAGCAAGTGCTATATTCTTGTGAAGAAAGGTAGAACTTCCAAATTTGCTCCCAAAGCTATAGAAGGGTTTTTATTAGGTTATGATTCAAATACAAAGGCGTATAGGGTCTTCAACAAATCATCGGGTTTGGTTGAAGTCTCTAGCGACATTGTATTTGATGAGACTAATGGCTCTCCAAGAGAGCAAGTTGTTGATCTTGATGATGTAGATGAAGAAGACGTTCCAACGGCCGCTATGCGCACCATGGCGATTGGCGATGTGCGACCACAGGAACATTTGGAGCAAGATCAACCTTCTTCCTCAACAATGGTGCATCCCCCAACTCAAGACGATGAACAGGTTCATCAGGAGGAGGCATGTGATCATGGGGGAGCACAAGATGATCATGTGATGGAGGAAGAAGCACAACCGGCACCTCCAACCCAAGTTCGAGCGACGATTCAAAGGAATCATCCTATCGACCAAATTTTGGGTGATATTAGCAAGGGAGTAACTACTCGCTCTAGATTGGTGAATTTCTGTGAGCATTATTCTTTTGTCTCTTCTATTGAGCCTTTCAGGGTAGAAGAGGCCTTGCTAGATCCGGACTGGGTGTTGGCCATGCAGGAAGAGCTCAACAACTTCAAAAGAAATGAAGTTTGGACACTGGTGCCTCGTCCCAAGCAAAATGTAGTGGGAACCAAGTGGGTGTTCCGCAACAAACAAGATGAGCACGGGGTGGTGACAAGGAACAAGGCACGACTTGTGGCAAAAGGTTATGCCCAAGTCGCAGGTTTGGACTTTGAGGAGACTTCCGCTCCTGTGGCTAGGCTAGAGTCCATTCGCATCTTGCTAGCATATGCCGCTCATCATTCCTTCAGGTTGTTCCAAATGGATGTGAAGAGCGCTTTCCTCAACGGGCCAATCAAGGAGGAGGTGTACGTGGAGCAACCCCCTGGCTTCGAGGATGAACGATACCCCAACCACGTGTGTAAGCTCTCTAAGGCGCTCTATGGACTTAAGCAAGCCCCAAGAGCATGGTATGAATGCCTTAGAGACTTTTTAATTGCTAATGCTTTCAAGGTTGGGAAAGCCGATCCAACTCTTTTTACTAAGACTTGTGATGGTGATCTTTTTGTGTGCCAAATTTATGTCGATGACATAATATTTGGTTCTACTAACCAAAAGTCTTGTGAAGAGTTTAGCAGGGTGATGACTCAGAAATTTGAGATGTCGATGATGGGCGAGTTAAGCTACTTCCTTGGGTTCCAAGTGAGGCAACTCAAGGATGGGACCTTCATCTCCCAAACCAAGTACACGCAAGACTTGATTAAGCGTTTTGGGATGAAGGACGCCAAGCCCGCAAAGACTCCAATGGGAACCGACGGACACACCGACCTCAACAAAGGAGGTAAGTCCGTTGATCAAAAGGCATACCGGTCTATGATAGGGTCTTTACTTTATTTATGTGCTAGTAGACCGGATATTATGCTTAGTGTATGCATGTGTGCTAGATTTCAATCCGATCCTAAGGAGTCTCACTTAGTGGCTGTGAAGCGAATTCTTAGATATTTAGTCGCTACGCCTTGCTTCGGGATCTGGTATCCAAAGGGGTCTACCTTTGACTTGATTGGATATTCAGACTCCGACTATGCTGGATGTAAGGTCGATAGGAAGAGTACATCGGGGACGTGCCAATTCTTAGGAAGGTCCCTGGTGTCATGGAGTTCTAAGAAATAAACTTCCGTTGCCCTATCCACCGCTGAGGCCGAGTACGTTGCCGCAGGACAGTGTTGCGCGCAACTACTTTGGATGAGGCAAACCCTCAGGGACTTTGGCTACAATCTGAGCAAAGTCCCACTCCTATGTGATAATGAGAGTGCTATCCGCATGGCGGATAATCCTGTTGAACACAGCCGCACAAAGCACATAGACATCCGGCATCACTTTTTGAGAGACCACCAGCAAAAGGGAGATATCGAAGTGTTTCATGTTAGCTCCGAGAACCAGCTAGCCGATATCTTTACCAAGCCTTTAGATGAGCAGACCTTTTGCAAGTTGCGTAGTGAGCTAAATGTCTTAGATTCGCGGAACTTGGATTGATTTATAGCATACATGTGTTTATGCCTTTGATCATGTTCCTTATGCATTTTGTTGTGTACTTATGGTGCTCAAGTTGTACAAGCACTCCCCGGACCTCACAAGTCCGTTGCAAAGTGATGCACATATTTAGGGGGAGATGTGCTACAACTTGACCCTTTGAGACTAACCGTGTGCTTGAGTTTGCTTGTTTTAGTCTCAAAGGAGGTTTGAAAGGGAAAAGGTGGACTTGGACCATGAAAGACTTCCACTGCACTCCGATGAGAGGGTAACTTATTCCAAGTTCATCCCACGTACTCTTATTGCCTTTGTATTCTTATTGAAGATTTTGGTGAGGCAATGGGGTTCTAGGGCCAAGATTGATCCCGTTTTGGTGCTTGATGCCAAAGGGGGAGAAAATAAAAAATAAAGGCCAAAGCAATAAATGGATCAGCTACCACTTGAGAAATTTTGAAAATAGTAGAATAGAGCTTTTGGTTTGTCAAAACTTGTTTATTGTCTCTTTTATCAAAAGTTGGCCTCTTGTGGGGAGAAGTGTTAATTATGGGAAAAGGGGGAGTTTTTGATACTGTGATCAAATTCTATTGGAACAACTCTCTTTATGTCTCTACAAGTGTGTTTGACTTAGAGATAGGAAATTGAGTTTGATTTGTAAAAACAAACCAAGTGGTGGCAAAGAATGATCCATATATGTCAAATTTGAATCAAAACAATTTTGAGGTCTTATTTGAAGTGATTTTGCACTTGTTCTAGTTGCTTTATGTTGTGTTGGCATAAATCACCAAAAAGGGGGAGATTGAAAGGGAAATGTGCCCTTGAGCCATTTCTAAGTATTTTGGTGATTGAGTGCCAACGCAAGTGCTTTTGTGTTGATCTATGCAATGTGGTGGACAAAGTGCAAATCATGTCAAAAGGTATGTTTCTAGACTTAGTACATCGTTTTATGGACTAATGTATTGTGTCTAAGTGCTGGAAACAGGAAAGATTGAATTGGAAATGAGATGGCTCTGTTCAGCCAAAGTCAGCTCGGTCTGGGTGCACCGGACAGTGTCCGGTGGTGCACCGGACAGTGTCCGGTGCGCCAGGCTGGCTTAGGCGAACTTGCTGCTCTCGGGAAGAAATTAACGGCGTATGGCTATAATTCACCGGACTGTCCGGTGTGCACCGGACAGTGTCCGGTGTGCACCGGACAGTGTCCGGTGAGCCAACGGTCGCCAGGCCAACGGTCGGCCACTTAATCCGGGGGCGACGCGTGGCCGAGCCAACGGCTAGAAGGGGGCACCAGACTGTCCGGTGTGCACCGGACAGTGTCCGGTGCGCCAACGGCTCCAAGCCTGCCAACGGTCGGCTTCACCAAATAAGGAAGGAAATCCGCACCGGACAGTGTCCGGTGGTGCACCGGACTGTCCGGTGCGCCAGGCGACAGAAGGCAAGAATTGCCTTCCCGGATTGCTCTCAACGGCTCCTAGCTGCCTTGGGCTATAAAAGGGACCCCTAGGCGCATGGAGAAGAACACCAAGCATTCCTTGAGCACTCTTGATCACTCACACTCCATTCTTGCGCACTTGTTCGACATTCTAGTGATTTGAGCTCCTTCTAGTGTGCTAGTCTTTTGAGCTTAAGTCTGGGTCTTGTGTGTGCGTATTTGCTGTGATCTTTGTGTCTTGTGTGAGTTGCTAATCCCTCCCTTACTTCGTGCTTCTTTGTGAACTTCAAGTGTAAGGGAGAGAGGCTCCAAGTTGTGGAGATTCCTCGCAAATGGGATTAAGAAAAGCAAAGTAAAACACCGTGGTATTCAAGTGGGTCTTTGGACCGCTTGAGAGGGGTTGATTGCAACCCTCGTCCGTTGGGACGCCACAACGTGGAGTAGGCAAGCGTTGGTCTTGGCCGAACCACGGGATAACCATCGTGCCATCTCTGTGATTGATATCTTTGTGGTTATTGTGTTTTGTTGAGACTCCTCTCTAGCCACTTGGTGATTATTGTGCTAACACTTAACCAAGTTTTTGTGGCTTAAGTTTCAAGTTCTACAGGATCACCTATTCACCCCCCCCTAGGTGCTCTCACCCTTTCTGCTTCAAGGATTAATGTGTGACTGTGTTTAGCCTTGAATCCAAGCGGCATGCCACTAATCTCAACAAATGCTTTTATGCAATATTTACTTGACAATTTATATCTCTGATGTTTCTTAGAGATATTTCCACGTAATATGTTACAAGGTTGTCCATGTCAGATAGAGGTTTGTTGGTCATAAATTATATTATATGAAGATTATGGGAGTCGGCCCTAAATTCATATTATCTGCAATATGCAGTTTCTTGTAAAAAAGTTTGATCTACATCAGAATTTCCTCAAAAATGTCTAACAGACTTGTTTTCTTGAGGCCAGGTACCCAGGGTCTACACATCTTATAACTAAAAAATACATGAGTTGTATGTGGTTCACACTTTTTTTTCTTGTTTGCATTTTATAGATAGAGACATAGAATATGAAGACATACAATATTTAAACCATTAGACCCATGTAACAAAACAAATTGTTTAGCTGTTATGCGCACTTAATATGGAGATCCTCAAGTATCTTAAAATCAGTTATGTGTTGGATAAATGTCTTGGTTATTTATTCCTCTTTTAGTACTCTGAGCTTGTTATGTCTTGGATAGGATTCATGACAATGAGCCGTTGATTTCTAAAGTTTTTCAAGCTAACCTGTTTGATTTGAAGGCAAGAAGGTGAGCAAGGCACCTAAGATCCAGTGGCTTATGACCCTTGACCCTTGAGAGGAAGCGCGCTAGAATAATTGACAAGAAGAATATCGCCAAGAAGTATGAGGTTGTCGAGTACCAAAAGCTTCTTGTCCAGAGGCTGAAGGGGAAGGGAGACCGCCACAGCGAGAGCTTGGCCAAAAGGAGATCCAAGTTTTCTACCGCTGCCAAGGCTTCCGTTGGCACCTCTGCTTAAGAATTTTCAGTGCTTTGAAATATTTTCAAGACCTATCTTGTTACAGCTTAAGTACCTTATGCTGCTCTGGCTTTGTTGCAACTGCCCCTGTACTTGACTTATTTGTATTAGATACTCAGACTACATAGGGTAGGTTCCTAATTGTGACCATGTACTAAATTATATATCTGTTGCTAAGTTACAATACAGACAAAATAAATTTAGCCCGACTAGCTTGCAGAAAAATGTGTTATAGTAACTAAGGATATCTGAATTGCTCCTATGTTACTTTCTATATCCATGCTTGTAATTCTATTTATTTTTATGTGAATATTGTGTATAGGAACCATGACATGATAATGGATTGTTAGGGTTATTCGTCAAACATGACTATATGTCATCGCAACATACGAACACTCTACTGGCCTATTAATAAGAACAAAAAAACAACAAAATGCCAGTTCGGCGCTCGATCTTAGCCTACCACCGAGCTCGTATCCCAGCCCACCGCCACGGCTCATTGTGAGATTCCGAGCCCACACCTCAGCCTACCACCGAACTTGCATTTGAACCCACTATCTACTAGTCAAGGAGATCTGGTAGTCTTTGAGCCCACTCCAAGCCTGAAGTGATGGGGATTTGGCCTCTTCGCCCCACGTAGGAGTAAAAACGAGACCAGCCAGCTGGGCTCCTCTTGTGAGCCTAAGGGTCTTTTGGCATGGCTCTTTAGATGGTACCAACTATGGCTTATCGTGAAGCACTACCAAACAATTAAAAATGGCTTCTCGTCAAAAGCTCTTCAAAAATTAGAGCTGTTTTTTTAAAGCCAGAACACCAAAAACATGGCTTCTACTTGCTCCTCTTACATTTTCCATATACACCATTCAAAAAATATACAGGAGAATTTGTTTTACCAAACGAATTGTAAAATGGGTCTGACTACTCTAGATGTCACACCCGGTTTCGGGGCACCAAGACCCGGGCGCGAACATAATCACCAGGTGTGCAGGGACCAAGTCTCACACATATGATGAATCATGGCACAGGATCCAATGTCACATCTTTACTATATAACAGGAGTTTTATGCAAAATAAATAAATAAATACATTATAAGGAGACAACGGTCCAGCAACCCAAAGTTGATTGGGAGACGACGGCCTAGACCTCTCACGAACACATCGCAGCATTCTCCATGCGCCTCATCCTGTGGTACCTGTTCTTGACCTGTGTGGGGGGTGAGACAGCAAGAGTGAGCTCACATACGTTCATAGCTCAACAAGTTGTGGGGAATAATGTGCATGAACTCGCCAAAGGTGGGAGCTCAAGTGAAGTGTAAGGCTTACCAAAGAGGATGGTTAGAGCTGAGCATTGCTTTTAAAGTTGGTCAAAATTTTATTAGCAATTACTAAGTATAAGTAAATACCAAACCCAATTAAGTAGTAGAACAAAAGTAACAACATCACCTGCAATGCAATGCATATGACAATTTGAATTTAGTTTCATAAATTAATCATGTGAGGGTCCGAGCTGCTCATGACCGTGAGCACGGCTAGTATACCAGTTTTACACTCTGCAGAGGTTGCGCATCTTTACCCACAAGTCATGTTACCCATCTGCCAAGGGATCGCGACTTCTCATACACCTCTACCGAGGAGGCGAGGCAGCTCCAATGCAGGGACCCCTCACATGACCGCCATCGCAGCAAAATCATCCCAAGGGCCTCCCTACACTGACCACTCCCCTACTGCCCTTGCCCCTTTCAGGTAAGGTAGTCTTCCACTAGCTTTCCTAATTAATCAGCCAAGGGCGTCCCATTAAACCCTTGTGGTAGCACTGTTTTCCCGGGTGGTCGCTCCATGTTCCAATTAACATAATGATCTTATCATGAACAGTAATAATAAACAGATAATAAAAGTGTGATCATGAATAATGTATCTTCATACCCAAAACCACATAAAGCACTAGCAAGTACTACCCAAAAAGTTCAGTGGTAAACAAGGTATAAAGATAGACAAACTAGGGTAACCTATTGGGTCCCATCAAAATTAACCTATGCAGATCATTATGATTAATTAGAACATGAGTGGGTAAAAAGAAGTGATCAAGGGCACAACTTGCCTGGGACTTGAGAATCCAGATAACAGGATGAACTTCAGGTGACTTGAAACCTCGCGCTAGTCGTAGCAATACAAACAAACATGATATAGACAAAATCAACATCACACCAAACATAAGCACAAACTGAATAATAATGATCTACGTGCTGCTACGGGACTACCGCAACTTGAACGGATCAAATCGGAGTTAAAACGGAGGAGTTATGATTTTCTGAAGATTCTATGTGTTTTGTACAAGATTAAATGAGATATAAATTTTATTGTAACATTCATGTGAAAACAGTGGTACTAGATTATAAACCATAATATTACAAACTTATAGGAACTGGAATGGGTTGATTTGGACTTCATATGACTTTTCTATGAATTAAACAAATTTTAGTGATTATTCTTATACTAAAAATCCTTTCCCATGATTATTCATCTAATTTAACTATCCACTGGACGGCGCGCTAATTACCAGAACCATAGGGGCTAAAATACAAAGATACCTAAGACTCAGGCTACAGGCGCGATGGACTGCGGGTTGGTTTCATGAAAACAGAGGGTTTCTTTTATAAAATGTAAACGGTGGAGGGGCATCGAGCCACGACAGCCACCCGATCGAAACATAGCGGCCTAGATTAGATCACCTATTAAGCGAACCGGTATGCAACACAGACCGTTGGATCGAAGATCGACGTCCACTATTTAATGAAGGCGCGATCCATTCTTACGCGCGAGATCTCGATCCAAGGGTCCATATTCCCCCGCGCCTTTCTCCCAATCCTATCCTACCAATTTTGATCGGACGGCCAGGGACCCATCTTCCACCCGACGGTCAGGGGATCTCTTCTACCTCCACACCCAGCCGCCGCTATCCCCCCATCGCTCGACACCTGGGAGCAGAGTCCAGCACGGCCGCACGGGGGGGGGGGGGGGAAGCTCGCCGGCGCTGCCACCGTAGCACAGCGCACGACGGAGAGGGAGCGCCTGAGGAGGGAGAAGTGTCGGTTGCTCCCATCCCTACATCACGACCAGCAATGATAAGCGCAGAGGAGTACACGACCAAATGATTCAGGTTCACTCACCACCGGTGGACCGAGCTCCGAAGAACGCCGAGCACGGAGGTCAGTGACACGGCGGCGACGAGGATTACCAGGGAGGGGGAAATGGTAAGCGGGGCACGGCTCTGCAGTACGGAGGGGATTTCAGTGAGCGATTGGCCATGGTCGGGACCAAACCCGTACAACCACCGAGCACGGAGGGATCCCCAGTCCACGATGAAGCCCCCGATAGCCCAATCGATGCCGAAGATGAAGCACCCCAACGGCGGCAATCCCATCCCCCACGGCGCCCACCCCGCATGCTTGGCGCGGCGCTGGACAACCCAGGGTAGGCGCACCCATTGCTGAGAGGGTCGCAGGTAGCCAGACTATATAGCCTACAGAGGAATCCGCGCGAAAGATGCGGCGCGAAGGTGGCGATTGAATCGGCTCGAGATACCCGGCGGTGGCGCGACAATTCTGTTGAGGTCCGATGCCGTCGGCGGAGGCGAGTCTGCCACGCGGGACCCACTGGTCTATGGCACAGGAGCGAAGGGAGGCTGGAAAAGCGAAGCAGGCCGCGCGCGGGTGAAGTAGTTAGTGGGCCGGCCGGTGAAAATTGGTTCGGTTGCGTCTTTCTCCCATTTTTATTTTCTTTCTCCTATTTTCAAATTCCAAACTAAATTTAAATTCATGTTTAATCTTTGAATCCACAATTCTCATCTGAATAATACTTTTATATCTTGTAATTTTATTTATTTATTATATATTCTCCTTCCCACTATTTAATTCTAGCAATAGTAAATGGCCTTACTACAATTTCCTTCCCTTTTTTATTTTAGTTTCTTGTTTCCAATTCCTGTTTCAAATTCTCAAATCTGAGTTTGGAGTTCTCTATTCACATTAGTATGCACAACACAAACTCCAGTATGATATGCATATTTATATTTTTATTTATTTGTTATTTGACCAATATAATTCCATTAATTCAATATGCACAACTTAAAAGAAAATCAAAATGATCTTCAAAGGTTCCATAATCCCAAGTCACTACATAATCATATTTCTATTTATTTATTTTGTTATCATTATTTATTTATTTTTCCTATACAAATTTTAGGCTTTACAAATCCTACCCCCCTTAATAGAAATCTCGTCCTCGAGATTTGTTAGAAAAGGGATATAGATAGATTAAGATATTAGCTTTTAGTTTCCCATTAGTTCAGAATTAAGAGTCCACTTTGTATAAAAATCCTTAACTGGTGATTAGGATAGTATAGATATCTAGACACTTATTATGTGGGATGATGAATGGATAGGTTGGGATAACTAGGATTATGGTAATGAGAGACTCCATCATGTACAGTGAATCTTGTTTCATCTAGCGATCCAACTTGATCTTTGAAGACTTGAGTTGATGCTTTTCCTCCCTTGATGTGGTTGGTCTTCTTTGGCCCTCAATCCTGGAGTTGCCATCCGAGTTAAGGACATATGGCTAAGGATATATAATTAGGATAGTCGGGGTACACGAGGTAGGTAGGTTTAAAAAAGTTTTACTTTGCTTTTGTGATATCTGGATTAGACAACCTATGGTGTAAGTTAGGTTGTTGTTTACGGACGAGTTAGTCCAAGGTATTAATTTAGGGTAAGATATGTTTACAGAATTAGGGCCTAATTTATGTCGCCAACATTATCTAACTTTGTTTAAATAACTCAATTTGGATTAGATCATGTTAGATTAGGTGGGATCTAGATCAGGTTGGTATAACTAGATAAGATCTATTTATATTAGGCTAGATCATGGTTGTTACTGTAGAGTGGGATATGTATGCCTATTATAATAAGATAAATCCATAAGGATAAGGTAGAATCGTTTGAGGTCAATTAGATCTTATTAGGGTGACATAATTTTTCTCAAGATAAGATGAATCTACTAAGGTAATAGAGTATCTTTTAAGATAAGATGGATCTATGAGTGTAGGATAGAATCTTTTAAGATGAGATGGATATTGTTTGGCTAGATACTTTAATGAGGGATAATCTAGTTTGTCTGGATAGTTTTATAAGCATTATGTATATGCAGATGTAATTGTGGACATTACTCCACAACCCATCACACTCAATCAAAGATCCAAATCCGACAAGTATCATAAGAACAACATTCAAGCATACAAATATCTACAAAAAAATAGTTTTGTTTTTGTTCCTAGGATTAGGTCTCCTATTCCTAAAGTCACTTTAGGCACAGGATTTCAAAGTGTGAAATCCACATTTGTCTTTAGAAGGAAAAGGTAAGAATAATCAGAGTAAAGCGGAAATAGATGAGAAATGATTAAGAAAAGTTTAGATAAGAATCAGAGTAGGAAAGGTAAGAAAGTATTGGTTGTCCAGTTCTATCTAGGTTTCGTCCTACAGTCAACATTCCTCTGATACCACTTCTGTCACACCCGGGTTTCGGGGCACCAAGACCCAGGCGCGAACATAATCACTAGGTGTGCTGGGACCAAGTCTCACACATATGATGAATCATGGCACAGGATCCAATGTCACATCTTTACTATATAACAGGAGTTTTATGCAAAATAAATAAATAAATACATTATAAGGAGACAACGGTCCAGCAACCCAAAGTTGACTAGGAGACGACGGCCTAGACCTCTCACGAACACATCGCAGCATTCTCCATGCGCCTCATCCTGTGGTACCTGTTCTTGACCTGTGGGGGGGTGAGACAGCAAGAGTGAGCTCACATACATTCATAGCTCAACAAGTTGTGGGGAATAATGTGCATGAACTCGCCAAAGGTGGGAGCTCACGTGAAGTGTAAGGCTTACCAAAGAGGATGGTTAGAGCTGAGCATTGCTTTTAAAGTTGGTCAAAATTTTATTAGCAATTACTAAGTATAAGTAAATACCAAACCCAATTAAGTAGTAGAACAAAAGTAACAACATCACCTGCAATGCAATGCATATGACAATTTGAATTTAGTTTCATAAATTAATCATGTGAGGGTCCGAGCTGCTCATGACCGTGAGCACGGCTAGTATACCAGTTTTACACTCTGCAGAGGTTGCACATCTTTACCCACAAGTCATGTTACCCATCTGCCAAGGGATCACGACTTCTCATACACCTCTACCGAGGAGGCGAGGCAGGGTAACACTACGAGGCCTTTACAAAGTTCCACTAGCTTCAGAAAACCCGCTACAGTTTATAGGAAGCTCCAATGCAGGGACCCCTCGCATGACCACCATCGCAGCAAAATCATCCCAAGGGCCTCCCTACACTGACCACTCCCCTACTGCCCTTGCCCCTTTCAAGTAAGGTAGTCTGCCACTAGCTTTCCTAATTAATCAGCCAAGGGCGTCCCATTAAACCCTTGTGGTAGCACTGTTTTCCCGGGTGGTCGCTCCATGTTCCAATTAACATAATGATCTTATCATGAACAGTAATAATAAACAGATAATAAAAGTGTGATCATGAATAATGTATCTTCATACCCAAAACCACATAAAGCACTAGCAAGTACTACCCAAAAAGTTCAGTGGTAAACAAGGTATAAAGATAGACAAACTAGGGTAACCTATTGGGTCCCATCAAAATTAACCTATGCAGATCATTATGATTAATTAGAACATGAGTGGGTAAAAAGAAGTGATCAAGGGCACAACTTGCCTGGGACTTGAGAATCCAGATAACAGGATGAACTTCAGGTGACTTGAAACCTCGCGCTAGTCGTAGCAATACAAACAAACATGATATAGACAAAATCAACATCACACCAAACATAAGCACAAACTGAATAATAATGATCTACGTGCTGCTACGGGACTACCGCAACTTGAACGGATCAAATCGGAGTTAAAACGGAGGAGTTATGATTTTCTGAAGATTCTATGTGTTTTGTACAAGATTAAATGAGATATAAATTTTATTGTAACATTCATGTGAAAACAGTGGTACTAGATTATAAACCATAATATTACAAACTTATAGGAACTGGAATGGATTGATTTGGACTTCATATGACTTTTCTATGAATTAAACAAATTTTAGTGATTATTCTTATACTAAAAATCCTTTCCCATGATTATTCATCTAATTTAACTAACCACTGGACGGCACGCTAATTACCAGAACCATAGGGGCTAAAATACAAAGATACCCAAGACTCAGGCTACAGGCGCAATGGACTGCGGGTATGTTTCATGAAAACAGAGGGTTTCTTTTATAAAATGTAAACGGTGGAGGGGCATCGAGCCACGACAGCCACCCGATCGAAACATAGCGGCCCAGATTAGATCACCTATTAAGCGAACCGGTACGCAACACAGACCATTGGATCGAAGATCGACGTCCACTATTTAATGAAGGCGTGATCCATTCTTAGGCGCGAGATCTCGATCCAAGGGTCCATATTCCCCCGCGCCTTTCCCCCAATCCTATCCTACCAATTTTGATCGGACGGCCAGGGACCCATCTTCCACCCGACGGCCAGGGGATCTCTTCTACCTCCACACCCAGTCGTCGCTATCCCCCCATCGCTCGACACCTGGGAGCAGAGTCCAGCACGGCCGCACGGGGGGGGGGGAAGCTCGCTGGCGCTGCCACCGCAGCACAGCGCACGACGGAGAGGGAGCACCTGAGTAGGGAGAAGTGTCGGTTGCTCCCATCCCCACATCACGACCAGCAATGATAAGCGCAGAGGAGTACACGACCAAATGATTCAGGTTCACTCACCACCGGTGGACCGAGCTCCGAAGAACGCCGAGCACGGAGGTTAGTGACACGGCGGTGACGAGGATTACCAGGGAGGGGGAAAAGGTAAGCGGGGCACGGCTGCATTACGAAGGGGATTTCAGTGAGCGATTGGCCATGGTCGGGACCAAACCCGTACAACCACCGAGCACGGAGGGATCCCCAGTCCACGATGAAGCCCCCGATAGCCCAATCGATGCCGAAGATGAAGCACCCCAACGACGGCAATCCCATCCCCCACGGCGCCCACCCCGCATGCTTAGCGTGGCGCTGGACAACCCAGGGCGGATGCACCCATTGCTGAGAGGGTCGCAGGTAGCCAGACTATATAGCCTACAGAGGAATCCGCGCGAAAGATGCGGCGCGAAGGTGGCGATTGAATCGGCTCGAGATACCCGGCAGTGGCGCGACAATTCTGTTGAGGTCCGATGCCGTCGGCGGAGGCGAGTCTGCCACGCGGGACCCACTGGTCTATGGCACAGGAGCGAAGGGAGGCTGGAAAAGCGAAGCAGGCCGCGCGCGGGTGAAGTAGTTAGTAGGCCGGCCGGTGAAAATTGGTCCGGTTGCATCTTTCTCCCATTTTTATTTTCTTTCTTCTATTTTCAAATTCCAAACTAAATTTAAATTCATGTTTAATCTTTGAATCCACAATTCTCATCTGAATAATACTTTTATATCTTGTAATTTTATTTATTTATTATATATTCTCCTTCCCACTATTTAATTCTAGCAATAGTAAATGGCCTTACTACAATTTCCTTCCCTTTTTTATTTTAGTTTCTTGTTTCCAATTCCTGTTTCAAATTCTCAAATCTGAGTTTGGAGTTCTCTATTCACATTAGTATGCACAACACAAACTCCAGTATGATATGCATATTTATATTTTTATTTATTTGTTATTTGACCAATATAATTCCATTAATTCAATATGCACAACTTAAAAGAAAATCAAAATGATCTTCAAAGGTTCCATAATCCCAAGTCACTACATAATCATATTTCTATTTATTTATTTTGTTATCATTATTTATTTATTTTTCCTATACAAATTTTAGGCTTTACACTAGAGAAGCCCAGGAGCCAAAAAAAGGCAAAGCCGGAGCTGTTTTTAGAGGAGTTGGAGTCCTGTCAAAGGGGGTTAGGAAGTCAACTCGATTCAAAGTCAGCTCGTGCGACACAACGGATCTGGTCATAAGTATGAACCCATCATCTAAATCTATACCACTATATAATCCATCCGTTTAAATTACCCCCAAACCATAACCTCTACTAAATCCACCTAACAAATTGCACTCAAACTTAACACCGCTGGATAACCTTCTCTCTTACTCACTCAAATCCAGTGGTCAATATTACTTAGATCATCTCTCATTCCTTGCTCCTCCTACTAGTGATGTCCATCACTGATAACTAGGCCTAGAAAAAAGTTCGAGCTTGACGAGCTGACTCAGGCTCGCAGCATCTTGGCTCGGCTCGAAGCAGCTCGACACTTAGACCGAGCCCGAGTCGTGCCTGCTTTTGTGGCTCAAGAAAAGAGCGAGCCAACTTTTGCTCGCTACCGCTCACGAGTTGGCTTGTGGCTCGACCTAACAACAATTTGTTAAAAATCCTAATTAGCATATAGTCTTAGTACCAAATACACAATTAAATTATATTATTTAAGATTATTGTACAAAATTAATATATTTCAATATTATATTAATAATATATCTATTTTACTAATTTAAAATATATTACTTAAATTATTTTAAAAATTTATATTATAATTTAGAGGGCAAGTTTATGTCTATGGCTAGGCTTGTTGGCTCGGCGAGCCAAACCAAGCCTACTTTTTTGGCTCGCCAGAGAAGCGAGCCAAGCTCGGCTCATTACTTGACCGAGCCACAACAAGTCGAGCTTGGCTTGACTTGTTTCCACCCCTACCGACAATCAACTCATTGTGCTCGCATTTCTCACGTGACTCTGGGTCGCGCTGATCCCGCTCGAAGGCCACCCCATCTTCGTCATAGGCGGGTCTAGCAGCTTCAGGCTTGCCATGGCCACGATCCCGGCGTGGGAGGGGCGCACGGGTTTCCATCCTAGCCCACAACCACACCCGTCCCAAGGAGGTGCGCTCCGCCATCCAGCGCAACTTGGGTAGGGACAACGTCGGCGTCCATGCCACCGACGTGCACGACACAAACGTCATGGCGTGTGTGGCCAACCTCGTCAATGTTCTGGTCTCCAACCATGGTGTGTTCATGCTACATGAGCTCGAGAGGCAAGACAAGGATGAGATCAAGTGGATGGCGGACATCAACCTCATGGGCACCTTCCATCTCATGTAGGTCGCGCTTCCCGCCTCATGTAGGTCGCTTCTCAATAACTCTTTTAGTGAGACTAAAGAAAGATTCTAAGTAAATAGTTGAAACCAGAACTAACATAATATCTTTAGCCAACATAAATAGAATTGGATATATTAGTTTATGCTCATGCCACCAATTCAGGATGTTGAAATCATCCTCATAGCATATGACAATGTCACTATCTATGTATGCTGATAGCTTAGGAAGATATGGAGGTGTAAATCTAGAGGTAAATGAAGAGATAGAGACTGGTAAAGGACCAACTACATCTAATTTGGAACCACCAAATATTTGTCCCATAGTGGCTTTTTGTTACTTGTAAGTCCTATTGATGGTGGTGTCCCCCTACAACCTAATTGAACCAAACTTATTTTCATAACCTATCAAGCAATAATGCATAGGTTACCTCAGTCATCACTTGATTTTCACCAACTCCAGGGTCACAGTAGAGAGAGAGAGAGAGCAATGGCTAAAGGAAGCAATGACGGTTTGGCAGCAAGGCATGTTGGCTACGGTGGATTCGAGCATGGCATGATCATGATTGCCACATTGTTGTGTTCGCCTACGTTGGCGTTAGTGCCGGCGCAATCGGTCGTTGTCGTGCCACGTGTTGGATTTTTTTTAATTGGAGCATGTGGCTCAAGCAGTGGTCAAAAAGCGACAACAGTAGATATGGGCATGGCATGACCATGACATCCACATCCCTACCTCTCTTATGCGGTGTTGATGTGGTTGGGCTATTCCAATGCCATGTAATGATTTTTTTTTCATTTAGGTAATGTCGGGTCCTCTGCCTCGGAGTAAGGTTAATAATATAAACGGTTGTTGCTACCCATCCCAAATATTGAGTGGGGACCAAATGCGAGTGGGGACCTAAATGAAGGGTTGCTAACAAATAAACCTTTGTAACTATAGTAAATAAGGTAAAAAGTCCACTAAACTAAGGAAATTGAGTAGGGGCCCTGGTTAGCCCAAAGTCGGTCCGCCCCTACCCTTCAGTATTAAAACATGACTTCACTTGCCTTCTTCACAAAACTTCTTGGTTTCTATGTCTAAGGTGCCAGTAAGTTTACAACCCATTTTTCATCTCTCTTCTCCACCTCAATGTTTAACCTTTTTACATTCTCTTATTATATTTACCGTGAGACAGGGGAGAGCCTATCGAGAGCCAAAACTAGAGACTAGTTGAGCGGGTCGAAGAGACGACAATAACTATTCATATGTTTGTGGGAGGCTCATATATAATATAGACCATATATCATATATACCACGACGAAAAGTCGTTCGTATTTTTAGTGAACATAACATATTTAAAATAAAAATGATTAAAAATAAGTTCAAAAATCAAAAGAGCGTCAAGTTTTTGCAGTCAAATATTTTTAACAAATTTTAAATATTTTTTAAAAATTAAATTCTAAAAAATATTGTTCAAAGGAAAATTCATTTAGTTCAAAAGGCATATTTACTTAGGGCCTCACATATCTGACACTGCAGCAATCTACTGTTAAGTTACATATTTGTGTTTGTTATGCTCATTTTGTTTCTACAATCATCTCTACTTTTATATTTTAGGTCATAACTTTAGGTCTAAGTATCATGGAAAATTTTCTGGAAAGGAAATGCTAGAGTCTTTAGGTCATAAATAGCATGAAAAATGAGGAAGTTACAAGTTTTCTAGTTATTAGCTGTAGCTAATGAGCCTAATGTGTCATTTCTGCTCACTGAATCCCGTTTATTTTTAGGGAAAAAAAGCAAGTACGAAAAACTTATGCGTTTGCCGGGAGTCGAGTTGTAGCCTAATATAATATGTCGTTGCTGCATATTGAATCCTGTTTATTTTAAGGAAAAAAACAAAGAACAAAATGATTATGCGTTTGCCGGGAGTCGAACCCGGGTCTATTGCTTGGAAGGCAATTATCCTAACCGTTGGACTACAAACGCTTCTATGAAATAAATGCGTCATGTAGTTTACAGATACTCATCAAATAACAAAGTTGTTTTCGCCAACATGGATTTGTGAACATATCTCCATTTATTAGGTTACATGGTATTAGACTACCCACAACCAGCAATGCACACTTTGAATGCCTCCAAACAACAATTACTTAATCCTAAACAAACAACTTTAGCCGAGCATATATAAACTAATTATGGGACACTAAGAAAAAGTTCGAGATCCACGTGATGCCGCCTCCCTCGGATTGTCATTACACGTGCTATTTAATAATATTTTTTACGATATCGTAAAACCGCATACTTCTCTTGCCAAACACTGCTACCTTGTATGACACGCCACTCGCTCCTGACTTCCTCGACATGATACACACTTTTATAAATACAAGTCGTACCCCTCGCCTCCCTCACATCCACTCTCACTACCACAATAGCTTGCCCACTTCATGACGCCTCCGATGACTCAAACGAAGAGATCGATACCCTATTGCTTTTGCAAGGTCTTCAACAATTTGGTCGAGCAGGCCGTGTCGGTGTTCTTCATTGCCTCGACGAGTTATCCATAGGGACTACGTTGCTGGAGTAAATCTCATCAAACACCACTACTTCGGCCTGAATCCAGTGTATCACGCGCATGTTTTTCGTCGCAAGTACTTTTCGTAACTACTTATGTTAATTTTATTTGTAGTATACTTTGTAACTGAATTATTTTCGATGTCTTTTAGGTTTAGGATGCATCGTCCTTTGTTCCTCCGTATCCTTCGAGGACTTCAACACAAAGACGAGTTTTTTACTATTCGGTGTGATGCTACTGGTTTTGCTGGACTAGGTCCACCGCAAAAAAAGTATGTGATGCTTTATGTGTCCTCACTTACGGTTTGCCAATCGATGCGGTCGATGAGTACATTCAAATTTGACAGACTATGGCTAGGGATTGTCTTATCCGGTTTAGGGGCACAATCATCTCTTGCTTCAGCGAACGCTACCTCCGCATCCCTAACCAAGCTAATGTGGCTCGTTTATTGAGAGTTAACGTCGATGGGGGGTTTCCGGGAATGCTAGGGTCCATCGATTGTATGCATTGGGAATGGCGCAATTGTCCTACCGCATGGAGGGGCAGTTCTGTGGGCACAACTCTCGACCAACGATGATTTTAGAGGCGGTCGCTTCGTACGACCTCTGAATTTGGCATGCCTTCTTTGGTATGCCAGGCACGAACAATGACATCAACATGTTTCGTAGGTCACCTGTTTTTTGATCCGCTACGCAACGGAATCATGCCACCCATCAACTTCACTGTGAACGGTACCCCATACAACTTCGGGTACTACTTAGCAGATGGAATATATCCTAATTGGCCCACGTTTGCCAAAGCCATTCGTCATCATTTTGAGGAAAAAAGATTCACTTCACCACAATGCAAGAGAGTTGCCATAAGGATATCGAGAGAGCTTTCGATGTTTTGTAGTCCATTGGGCTGTACTTTGTGGCCTAGCTTATGGTTGGTATTGCAACCACCTCTCTAAGATGACGTCTGCTTGTGTTATTATGCACAACATGTTTGTCGAGGACGAAGGAGAAGAAGCCATTAATGTCGATTTCGTTGGTGGCACGGGTCCCCCTGAAACGTGCACATCACTTCCTGAGGTGTGGAACAAGTGTCTTAACAATCATGTCAACTATGAGATGCCAGAGGATCAAGAATACAACATCACTTGTGAGGCCACATATTTTTTGTTGCAGCATAACCTTGTCGAACATCTTTGGGCAAGGCATGGATCTAGGGCTTCAAGATCCTAGTGCAAGAGAACATGTTCATGCCTTAAGTACTCCAATTGAAGTAGTTCAGTCCTTAAGTCCATTTCGATTGTAGTTGATATGTTACCAACGTCTATGTATTGCCTCATGTATGCAAGTCATGGTCAAGAACTCTTATGCAATAATTATGGAGATCCAGTTGTTGTAATACACATATTATCGTTTTATGTTTCCTTGCAACAATATACCATAACATGGACGTAGCCTAGATGGATAACAAACATGCAAACCAAATGTTGGACATGACCCTAGCAGGATCCAAACTCAATGTAGTAGCCAACAATGGTTTCAACTCAACAATTGTCTGCTCTCGCAAGAAACTAGAGTAATACATAAACAATTCGACATGACCCAGTGATAACATTGAATGAAAACAAACAAGTCTAAAACATAACAACAATTTTAAGTTATTCGGAACGAAAGCTAGAAACAACTTGAACATGTCCATAGATACATTCTGGAAAGATAAAACCTTTTAGGTCGACTTGTTGATGAAGTATTCCACGAGACCTTTCCTATTGGCTATGAAAGCATGACGTAAATCCTCTGGTATAAGATCCATGTCCATTGCAAGAAGTTCCTTCAACACTACATTCTTGCGTTCTCTCGATTCAATCTATATCTGTTCTTTTTTATATCTAACTCCTGTTGCTGCACTTCCAACCTCTTAAGCTCCACATCCGTCATGAAGTCCAAATTTTCTTGTTTTTGTTCGGATTTCTCTTCACTACGCTTCAAGCGTGCCATTTGAATCTCATGAATCTTGCTGAGATAATTAGTAAACTATGAAGAATAAGTTGTGGCCTTCTTTCTTGCTAATTTGGTTGAATCTCGACCTAAAAGTCGTTTCCCAGATAATCCAGCAGATCCATCGTCTAGATCGTTGACATTACCAGATGGTGTTGCACTTGCAACAGGCGATGTGGCACCAGTTCCTCTGTAGCTAGAACCTTGCACTATTGCTTGCCATTTAGGTTCATTTTTAGATCATTCCAATAATGCATGAACCCAAATGTTTTCTTAGTTGTAGTAGCGTACGACATGGCTGCTTTAGATATCTACAAATAAAATACCAGAAAATGTCATATTAGGTACACATCAAACCTATTTGTAACCATAAATGAGTACATATTTATGTGCATGCAAACGAGTTAATTACCTTGTCCTCGTTGGTGAGGCCACTTTGATTCTTCCATTGCATAGAAGCCAACATATTTGCATGTTTGTACCTTAATTTTTACCCATTTGCTGCTCAGGCCCCTAGTTCCTCTCATTGGGAATTCTCCTCTTTGTTCATTGTATCTTCTTTCAATTCTTGCCTACACACCCTCCTTGCGCTGACCAGTGCTAAATATAGGGTCACAACTAATCTGCAACCAAGTTTTGCATAGCAACAAGTCCACCTCAGCCTGGAAGTTCTGTTCTTTTGGCTCCTAACAGTAGTTGGTGTGTTGTTCCTTTAGTAGGACTGTTAACCTCTTGTACACTGTGTTCTGCCTTTGATTCTAGGTTAATGGGCTCCGATGGGTTCGTTGCATTACTGAAAACATTTGCAAAAGGACTGGGTGGTTGCAGATTTCCATGACCCAAAGAACTTTGAGGGCTTTCACCTTAAGGATTCATCATGCCAAAATATGGGGCCCAAGGAATACGGATGACATACCCAGATGCATCATTGTGGGACTGGTTCCAATTAGGATTGGTGATGTGGCTGGGAGGAATATGATTAGATGAAGGTCCGGAAGTGGGAAAAGCATGGCCTGGCCAGAACTAAGGATTCCACAAAGGTGGTGGCACTCCATGGTTGCCTGAACTCGGGGCATCAGCAGGTGATTGGAAGAGGGTGTTGTGATTGTTTTAAGCCATTCTGAGAATGAAAGCCACATATCAATGATGACAAAGTAAGAAAAATCACGTAGTATTGCATAAAAGTAGGTTCATTAAATGAGAAGCCAATGTTCTTACAAAAGTATCACACACGTAGTAAGCCAACAAACAAGATTAGGAACAGGATATATCCATCCCCAACATCACAGACACATAACCAGTTCTTTATTTGGATGACATACTAAGACTTAGCCATAACTTCTAACAATAATTACAAGTTCCAGATGCTATATCTAGTGGACCTGTCGGAGTCGTATGAGTCATTATCACTTGGGTCATACAACTTGAGAGAGGACGATAGTGTAAAAGGATTTTGGTAGGGGTCCAAAACCCGAGCGCGAAATAAACACCAGGTGTGCTGGGACCAAGTCTCACACATATGATGAATAGTGGTACAAAAATGAATGTCACATATTTACTACATAATAGGAGTTTTGTATAAAATAAATAAATAATTACATCATAAGGAGACAACGATCTAGCAACCCAAAGTTGACTGGGAGACGACGGCCTAGACCTCTCACAAACTCGTCACAACATCCTCCACGCGCTTCATCCTGCGGTACCTGTTCTTGACCTGTGGGGGTTGTGAGACAGCAAGAGTGAGCTCACATACGTTCATCGCTCAACAAGTTGTGGGGAATAATGTGCATGAACTCGCCAAAGGTGGGAGCTCACATGAAGTGTAAGGCTTACCAAAGAGGATGGTTAGAGCTGAGCATTGCTTTTAAAGTTGGTCAAAATTTTATTAGCAATTACTAAGTATAAGTAAATACCAACCCAATAAAGTAGTATAACAAAAGTAATAACAACATCTGCGATGTAAATGCATATGAAAAATTGAATTTAGTTCCATAAATTAATCATGTGAGTTTCCGAGCTGCTCATGACCATGAGCACGACTAGTATACCAGTTTTACACTCTGCAGAGGTTACGCATCTTTACCCACAAGTCATGTTACCCATCTGCCAAAAGCTAGCCAATCCCATACACCTCTACCGAGGAGGCGAGGCAGGGTAACACTACGAGGCTTTTACAAAATTCCACTAGCTTCATAAAACCCGCTACAGTTCTAGGAAGCTCCAATGCAGGGATACCTCGTCTGACCGCCATCGCAGCAAAATCAACCTAAGGACCTCCCTACACTGACCACTCCCCTACTGCCCTTGCCTCTTTCGGGTAAGGTAGTCATCCACTACCTTTCCTAATTAATCAGCCAAGGGCGTCCCATACCACCCTTGTGGTAGCACTGTTTTCTCGGGTGGTTCTCCATGTTCTAATTAACATAATGATCTTAACATGAACAGTAAATAACAACTGATAATAAAAATATAATCATGAATAATGTGTATCTCTATACCCAAAACCACATAATGCAATAGCAGGTACTACCCAAAAATTCAGTGGTAAACAAGGTATAAAGATAGTCAAACTAGGGTAACCTATTGGGTCCCATCAAAATTAACCTATGCAGATCATTATGATTAATCAGAACATAAATGGGTAAAAAGAAGTGATCAAGGGCACAACTTGCTTGGGACTTGAGATTCCAGGTACCAACTTGCTCTCCCGATGACTCGTAACCTCACACTAGTCATAGCAATATAGACAAACATGGTATAGGCAAAATTAACATCACACCAAATATAAGAATAAACTGTGTAATAATAATCTACGCGTTGCTACGAGATCGTGGGCTCAAGAATCACTAAATTCGAAATTACGGTTAAAGAGTTATGATTTATAGAAGATCTATGCGATTTAAACATTAAACTATATTATAAATTGGTTAGTGTAAATCATATGAGAGATTATTCTATAAGCAATTATATCAACTTTAATTTAAGTCATTACTTGATTAAAGATCATCTAGTCAAATTAAGATCAGAATTACTATATTAATATTAGAAAAGCTAATCTAATAACATAGATTAATCAAATTGGTTACCTAATCATAAACGTATGTGATATCGTATAATTAATGTTGCTACTGCGTAGAGATTATTTTTGTGAAACTAACGCAACTGGAATGAGTCAAATCAGAATTAAAATGAACAACATATGAATTTTCTAAGATTTGAGAATTACTTTATACTTGAAAATCGATTTCCATATTTTCTTTTATTATTTTCTGATCCATATATACTGTGGATACTATTTCTTAGAACCCCGAGGTCTATTCTGTAAAAATTCTGGACCTAATTATAATGGTCTTGTGATTTGGGTGGATGGCGGGTTATTTTGAACGAAAACCGAGGTCTCTTTTGCAAAAGTATCGTTGCGGTTTAACGTGGGATCGGCCAGAGCCGTCCATCCAGTGATCTAGGGCCTAGATTAAAACAGCGAACCAGTATGCAATTAGACCCGTCCGATCCCAAATCCACGGCTCCCACGCAACCACGCCATCCGCAAATCCGAACCACCCACAGAGACTTCCATGGCCCGGATCAATTCTGGCCGAACCGGTACGGGCCCTAATCGTGGTCGCCGATCCAAACGCGTGTGGCCCAGATCTATTCCCGAACGGATATGAGTAGGAGCTAATCTTCACCGTTGATTAGCGAACCAACGATGCCCAGCCTCGCCTCCTAGATCCCAGCAGAAAGCGATGGCGCGCACCGGCGCCACGGTGGCACCATGGCCGGCTAACGGCCAAATCCCGCCAGCGCACACAAAACTCAATTACAACCGGTACCAAGCCAAGCACACGCGGTAACGAAAGGGTAGGATGGGTTCTTACCAGCCGCAATGGCCCCAGATTCCACGACCACAGCGCTGCGCTAATCCACCAAGCTGCGGAAGCAGCGGCGAGAAATTCCCCTCCCACGGTGACCGAATCCTTCAACTAAGGCCGCACACACCTTGCACGAGAGTCGGCGATCAACCCCAATCCCATTATGGACACCCAATGGCCAATGGTTCCCAGGTAGCGGAACGACGGCGACTACCGATTTGGGTCGCCACGGCACCATGGCGCGGTTCTCCCGGTGAGCGCACAGACAGGAGGAGGGAAAAGAGTAGGCCGTGGCCATGGTTTTATACCTAGGGAGGGAGTTCGAGGAGAGGGGCATGCTCCCAAGATTACGGTTGTATCAGTTGCAACAACCCGATCCGCACCTGACAAACCCGAGCGCCCTGCCGAGAGTGAAGAAGACCAATCCGACAGGATGGCCCCACGATGCAGTGACACCGCGCAAAGGCAAAAGTGAGCCATCCAGAGCGCCCTAGCAGTGGGCCGGCACGCACCACGCGGGAGGAAAATCGCGGAATGGCTGACAAATGTGTCTCGTCTGCAGAGAGGTTAGGCGCGCACGGATTCCACAAGTTGGGTTGTGCATAGAGTTGGGCCACACGAGAGGCGAGTAAGTGGGCCACGAGGGAGTGGAGTCGTGCCAATCGCAGGTCTGTCCTTATCTTTTTCTTTTCTTTCTTTTTCTCTATTTCTATTTCTTTTTATTTTGAAATTTTCAAATTCAAATTTGACTCCGGTTTCATATTTAATATTCAAATTAAAAAGCACAATCAAAAACCAACATGTGATGCAGTATTCTTTTTACTTTATTTATTTGTGTATTATCCTACATAAGTAATTACTTTTAGACATGTTGCTCCACATAATTATTTTGAGAAAAATATTTTCTTTTGATTGTATAATCTCGATTAAACGATGCTCTAAGAGTTATCCTTATATAATACTTATTAACTTAAACAAAGGATAATTTATATAAGAATCCCTTTTACTGAATCTTTATTATAAAACATTTATTTAGGAGATGTGATTTCAAAAGTTTTGAAAGAAGAAAAAAATATTCTAACTCAAAATCTTTGGAAAATTTTACATAATTCTCAAGATGAGATTTTGAGGTGTTACAGTTGCACTGGTTCCAAATTCTTCATTTCTTCATCTAACCTCTTCTTCTTTGGGTCAGATCTTGCTTTTGCCTCGAGTGCGTACTGTTCCACGAGGTCCACCACTTTTTGGATGGCTAGCAGAGCATTGAGAAGGTAGTGTCCACCTCTTTCATGAAAGCCTCTTCTAAAAACTCTAATTTTGAATGCCCCATTTTCCATTGAGGATGCAAGAGTTAGGACCAATTTTTGAAGAACTTTGGCATCATTGTTTCTCATCTTTAATCCTATCTCAGTGACCTTTCTCCTTAGCTAGACAAAGTGCATGCATTAAATTAGTAATGTATGGTGCGCCGAAGGGGGCAAAATAGTGATGGTGAAGTAGAACAAACATCAATGAGCATTACTAACACATAACTGTAAACATACCAAAATTTTGGACCGATTTAGAACTATGAGAATTGGTAAATAAGTAATCACTACAATTGGTTGCATGCATAACAGCTGGTAAGCAGTGCCAAGTTTTTGGAATGGTTGACATAGTACAAAGTCTATGTTAATCATGTGAGGAACATAACAGTTTGATTCATTGAAAATGTAATGGATTTGAAACAAGAAAGATAATGCAAAAAGAAAATAGAACCTCAATTAGTTGCAGTCCACTCGGAATAATCAACTTATGTTTTGAAGCTGCATAAGTAAAAAATTCATTAGTCCAACACTATGGTTAGTCCTATAGATGCAATGGTTTACCTTACAATTGCAGTAAACGTAACCTTAAGTGTGTAACTGATGAAAAATCTAGCACAAAGAAGGTCCCCTCAACTCCCACCACCTGGATCTGTTATTACATGTTTCGTTGTTTTGTGGGTTTGAGATGCAATGTAATACCGATTAAGAGAAATGGAGCATAACTAATTGCACAACTATAGTGTTCAGTAGACCGTAAATCCACTCGGAGCACAATTTTGAAAGTGAAATTAAATAACAAAAGAATCTGAAATCCACTTCATCACAAGAATTAGAGCCTTGGATCGAAAAATTCATACCTCAACTCGTTGAGATCCAACAAAGACGAACAGAGAAAACTAGATCTGCGGCGGGATTCTTCACCACCATTTGGACGGCGACCTGGAGAAAGTTCCCCCACCGAGATAGAAACACGACGGCGACGGCGTCGATGGCGCTCCTGACGGTGAATCACCCGTCCTCTGTGGTAGAGGTCTACTACCAATAAAGGGGACGTGCGAACGCCTGTAGCTTCCCGAAGGTGTCGTCGACGATAGCACTTGGACAGATCTCGGCGGTCGGCTACAGCAACGGCGAAAACGACTCCACCTTCGCTGCCCATTCCCTCACCTCGGAGACTTCTAGGCGCGGGCTCAGACTTTGTTGAGCGGTGCCTTCTCCGCTACCACTGTAGCCAGGTAGGGGGCCAAAAACGCTGCAGCGGCACCTTCCAAAGCCTCCTCTACGCGTAAAAGTTGAAGGGGAGAGCACATGCGAGCGCCACATGTGGGGGTACACTAGCCGCACCTCTTCACTCGGTACTTGTGCTCTATAGTGTTTGTTAGTTGATAAAAATTGATAATAGAAGTGAATAGGTATAGAAAATGATTTTTTATGATTATAGTGGGGTATAGGGGAATGATTTAGGGGGAACCGCTGTACATGGTAGAGATATAGGGGGAAGAGAACGCTGACGTGGCACATAAGTGAGATATAGGGGGAGAAATTTAGGGAGAGCCGCTGAACACAGTCTCAAGCTTGGCAAGGGGGTCGTTCAAATCAGGGTGAACACCGTGGGGGAGCACTCCATGAAGAGGGAAAGAGAAGGAAATGCTAGGGTATAGGAGGAGGAGGAGGAGGCGATCGATGAGCGGGGTAGCGCGTGTACTGTAGCCGCTACCCCATGAACAGTAATAGGGAAGAGGGATGCAGCGGGAACCATAGAAGGCAGTCTCATGCTCGGCTCGGTACATGGGTGTTGGACCCCATCTGCAGCAACGTAGTGGCAAGTTGATGCCCCACCACAGCATCCTGATGGACAGACAACGTATGAGCACCGCGGAAAGCCGAGTCAAAGTTATCGTTGTTGTCCCATCGGAGCAGCCTGTGTCCGGCTCCATGCCTCGCCGTAGCACCGTGCAGGGTGAGTCCTCCCTCAAGTAACATGGTCGGTGAGCCGAGTAGCAGCGGTAATAGATTGGCCCATAGTCTATGATGTCGAGCTACGCCACATAGGCGCCATCGCTGCAGAGGGAGTCCAGTGCACTAGGTACCTTAGCTCCATAGACTATGGCATTGAGCCTTGTTACCTCGGCGTCATGGCCTATGGCACCGAGAAAAAGGTCCAAAAATAACATTAAGTCGCTTAGGAGTATTGCAAAAAAAAATTGGGCACGTGTCCACGTTAGAGGAACAGAGGTTTTGACCAATCTGTAGCGAATTGTTTGTTCCAAGCATGCATGTGTCTAGTATGGTCGAACTTTGATTCTCTATCAAGTCTTGTGTTGTCCATGTATTGTGTGTACATGGTCTCACTTGGATACCAATTTTTTACATAAATTCACTTGTTTGGTTACAAATTGTGTTCTAGAGTGTGTCTACGAAACAACATTTGTTCTCTTGAGAACACAACTAGTATTTAAATTGACTAACATAGCATAGAGCTAAAGTATGCATGCATGGACAGTAAATTTATATTCAACAACTCAAATAACAAGATGTTGAGCATCTCTGGTAAGATGCTAACCTCAGTGATTGGAGAGTACGTGCTATGTGCAACCATAACACGTCACATTAGAGATTGTAGCAGGCACCCGTTACCCTAAACTTGATGGATTTTTGTCTATTAGGATATGGGTTTAGACTAATTTCTTTACTATAGGTTTGTTAATGGGTTCAAAAGAAAAACCAATGGGCACATGGGCATGGATTTATTCTTGCACTACACATACCTGCAAACTGAAAGCGAAATGTGCCCTTAGGCCATTTCTAAGTATTTTGGTGGTTTAGTGTCCAACACAAGTGCCCTAGTGTAAAAAGGTGGACAAAGTACAAATCAAGGATAAAGGTATGTTTCTCAGACTTAGTACATTGTTTTATGGACTAATGTATTGTGTCTAAATGCTGGAAACAGGAAAAATCCAATTGAAAATGCCTTGGCTCGAGCAGCCAAGACTTTGCTCAGTCTGGAGCACCGGACTGTCCGGTGGTGCACCGGACAGTGTCCGGTGCGCCAGGCTGGCTCTAGCGAACAGGCTGCTCTCGGGACTTCGACGACGGTGTGCGGCTATAATTCACCGGACTGTCCGGTGGTGCACTGGACTGTCCGGTGGGCCGTTCACAGGCGAACTCGTCGCTCTCGGGAATTCATCGGCGACGTACGACTATAATTCACCGAACTGTCCGGTGTGCACCGGACTGTCCGGTGAGCCAACGGTCGGCCGAGCCAACGGTCGGCAGCGCGATCTGCGCGGGACACATGGCCGAGCCAACGGCTAGAAGGAGGCACCGGACTGTCCGGTGTGCACCAGACATGTCCGGTGCGCCAACGGCTCTCAGGCTGCCAACGGTCGACTGCGCCATTTTTGGAAGGAAATCGGGCACCGGACAGTGTCCGGTGTGCACCGGACTGTCCGGTGCTCCAGTCGACAGAAGGCAAGATCAGCCTTCCTAGATTGCTCTCAACGGCTCCTAGCTGCCTTGGGGCTATAAAAGGGACCCCTAGGCGCATTGAGGAGCACACCAAGCATTCCTACAACATTCCTAAGCACCAAGACATCGATTCCGCGCCTTTGATTCTTTCCGATAGCAATTAGAGCTCTTGTTGAGTGGTGAACTCATTGAGTTGTGTTGTGAGCTCTCGTTGCGACTTGTGTGCGTGGTGTTGCTGTGATTTCTTGTCTTGAGTGCGTTGCTAATCCCTCCCTTGCTCCGTGCTTCTTTGTGAACTTCAAGTGTAAGGGCGAGAGGCTCCAAGTTGTGGAGATTCCTCGCAAATGGGATTGAAAAAAGCAAGCAAAACACCGTGGTATTCAAGTGGGTCTTTGGACCGCTTGAGAGGGGTTGATTGCAACCCTCGTCCGTTGGGACGCCACAACATGGAGTAGGCAAGCGTTGGTCTTGGCCGAACCACGGGATAACCACTGTGCCATCTCTGTGATTGATTTCTTGTGGTTATTGTGTTTTGTTGAGACTCCTCTCTAGCCACTTGGCATTTACTGTGCTAACGCTTAACCAAGTTTTTGTGGTTTAAGTTTTTCAAGTTTTACAGGATCACCTATTCACCCCCCCCCCCTCTAGGTGCTCTCAATTGGTATCAGAGCCGTTCTCTTCACAAAGGGACTAACCGCCCGAAGAGATGGATCCTAAGGGGAAGGGTATCGTGATCAACGATAAAGAGAAGGAATCTTTCGTCAACGAGCCGAAGGATGACAAGCCTACCGACTCGGGCTCGGGCCATAGACGGAAAGATGGGAAGAAGAAGAAGACTAGGCGCATCAAGGAGATTGTCTACTACGACGACAGCGACGAGTCATCTTCTTCCCAAAACGACGACGACCACAACGACTACGAGAGAAGGAAACCGGTTAATTCAAACTTTTCTTTTGACTACTCTCGTATTCCTCAAAGTACAAATGCTCATTTATTATCTATTCCACTTGGTAAACCTCCTCATTTTGATGGAGAGGACTACGGATTTTGGAGTCATAAAATGCGTAGTCACTTGTTCTCTCTCCATCCTAGTATATGGGAGATTGTAGAGAGTGGAATGCACTTTGATAGTACGGATAGTCCCATGTTCATTAATGAGCAAATTCATAAGAATGCACAAGCTACTACTGTTCTTCTAGCTTCATTGTGCAGGGATGAATACCACAAAGTGAGCGGCTTGGATAACGCCAAGCAAATATGGGACACCCTTAAGATTTCTCATGAGGGGAACGATGTCACCTTGCTCACCAAGATGGAGTTGGTGGAGGGAGAGCTTGGACGATTCGCGATGATAAGGGGCGAGGAGCCAACCCAGACATACAACCGGCTCAAGACCCTTATCAACAAAATAAGGAGTTACGGAAGCACGCGATGGACGGACCACGACGTCGTCCGACTGATGCTAAGGTCCTTTACCGTTCTTGATCCTCATTTGGTGAATAATATTCGTGAGAATCCCAGGTACACCAAAATGTCGCCCGAAGAAGTCCTTGGAAAATTCGTAAGCGGGCGAATGATGATCAAGGAGGCGAGGTATGTGGACGACGCGTTGAATGGTCCAATCCATGAGCCTCAATCCATTGCTCTCAAGGCAACAAGGAGCAAGGAGGCGTTACCTAGCAAGGTAGCGCAAGTTGAGGCGGCAGGGCTAAACGATGAAGAAATGGCCCTCATCATCAAGCGCTTCAAGACGGCGCTAAAGGGTCGCAAGGGGCAGCCAAGCAAGACCAAGACAAAGGGGAAGCGCTCATGCTTCAAATGTGGTAAGCTTGGTCATTTTATTGCTAACTGTCCCGACAATGATAGTGATCAGGATCAAGGGAACAAGAGGGAGAAGAAGAAGAACTATAAGAAGGCAAAGGGCGAGGCACATCTTGGCAAGGAGTGGGATTCGGATTGCTCCTCGTCCGACTCCGACAATGAAGGACTCGCCGCCACCGCCTTCAACAAGTCATCCCTCTTCCCCAATGAGCGTCACACATGCCTTATGGCAAGGGAGAAGAAGGTATGTACTCGAAACTCTACTTATGCTTCTTCAAGTGAGGACGAATCTAGTGATGAAGATGAAATAGATTATTCATGTTTATTTAAGGGCGTAGATAGAACCAAGGTAGATAAAATTAATGAATTGATTGATGCCTTGAATGATAAGAATAGGCTTTTAGAAAAACAAGAGGACTTGTTATATGAAGAACATGACAAATTTGTAGAAGCACAAAAATCTCATGCCTTAGAAGTTAAGAGAAATGAAATGCTTTCTTGTGAATTATCTTCCTGCCATGAGACGATTTCTAGCTTAAGGAGCATTAATGATGATTTGAATGCTAAGTTAGAAATAGCTAGTAAATCAACAACTTGTGTAGAAAATGTTGTTATTTGCAATAGATGTAAAGATTTTGATATTGATGCTTGTAGTGAACACATAGCTTCTATTGCAAAGTTAAATGATGAAATGGCTAATCTTAATGCCCAACTTAAGGCTAGCAAAAGTGATTTTGATAAACTAAAGTTTGCTAGGGATGCCTACACGATTGGTAGACACCCCTCAATTAAGGATGGGCTTGGCTTCAAGAGGGAAGCCAAGAATTTAACAAGCCATAAGGCTCCCATCTCCGCCAAGGAGAAAGGGAAGGCCCCTATGGCAAGTAGTACTAAAAAGAACCATGCTTTTATGTACAATGATAGAAGACAGTCTCATAGGAGTTGTAATGCTTTTGATTCACATGCCTATGATTCTTAAGCTATGTTTGCTCCCAGTTCCTCCTATATGCATTGTAGAGATATGCCTAGGAAAAATATTCATCATGTGCCTAGAAAGAATATTGTTCATGTTCCTAGGAAAGTTATGAATGGACCCTCTACAATTTATCATGCTTTAAATGCTTTCTTTGCTATCTGTAGAAAGGATAGGAAGATAGTTGCTAGGAAATTAGGGGCAAAAATGCAAGGGTGATAAAACTTGCATTTGGGTCCCTAAGACAATTTTGACTAACCTTGTAGGACCCAACAAGAGTTGGGTACCTAAGACCCAAGCCTAAATTTGCCTTGCAGGTTTATGCATCCGGGGGTTCAAGCTGGATTATCGACAGCGGATGCACGAACCATATGACGGGGGAAAAGAAGATGTTCACCTCCTACGTCAAGAATAAGGATTCCCAAGATTCAATCATATTCGGTGATGGGAACCAAGGCAAGGTGAAAGGTTTAGGCAAGATTGCAATATCAAATGAGCACTCTATCTCTAATGTGTTTTTAGTTGAGTCTCTTGGATATAATTTACTATTTGTTAGTCAACTATGTAATATGGGATATAATTGTCTATTTACAAATGTAGATGTGTCTGTCTTTAGAAGATGTGATGGTTCACTAGCTTTTAAGGGTGTACTAGACGGCAAACTTTATTTAGTTGATTTTGCAAAAGAGGAGGCTGGTCTAGATGCATGCTTAATTGCTAAGACTAGCATGGGCTGGCTGTGGCATCGCCGCTTAGCACATGTGGGGATGAAGAACCTTCACAAGCTTCTAAAGGGAGAACACGTGATAGGTTTGACTAACGTGCAATTCGAAAAAGATAGACCTTGTGCAGCTTGTCAAGCAGGTAAACAAGTGGGACGAGCACATCACAGCAAGAATGTGATGACCACTTCAAGACCTCTGGAGCTGCTGCATATGGACCTCTTCGGACCCGTCGCCTATCTGAGCATAGGAGGAAGTAAGTATGGTCTAGTTATTGTTGATGACTTTTCCCGCTTCACTTGGGTGTTCTTTTTGCAGGATAAGTCTGAAACCCAAGGGACCCTCAAGTGCTTCCTAAGGAGAGCTCAAAATGAGTTTGAGCTTAAAGTGAAGAAGATAAGAAGCGACAACGGGTCCGAATTCAAGAATCTTCAAGTGGAGGAGTTCCTTGAGGAGGAGGGGATCAAGCACGAGTTCTCCGCTCCCTACACACCTCAGCAAAATGGTGTGGTAGAGAGGAAGAACAGGACGCTTATTGATATGGCGAGGACTATGCTTGGAGAGTTCAAGACCCCCGAGCGTTTTTGGTCGGAAGCCGTGAACACGGCTTGCCACGCCATCAACAGGGTCTATCTTCACCGCCTCCTCAAGAAGACTTCATACGAGCTGCTAACTGGTAACAAACCCAATGTATCGTACTTTCGTGTATTTGGGAGTAAATGCTACATTCTAGTGAAGAAGGGTAGGAACTCTAAATTTGCTCCCAAAGCTGTAGAAGGGTTTTTATTAGGTTATGATTCAAATACAAAGGTGTATAGGGTCTTCAACAAATCATCGGGTTTGGTTGAAGTCTCTAGCGACGTTGTATTTGATGAGACTAATGGCTCTCCAAGAGAGCAAGTTGTTGATCTTGATGATGTAGATGAAGAAGATGTTCCAACGGCCGCGATACGCACCATGGCGATTGGAGATGTACGTCCTCAGGAACAATTGGAGCAAGATCAACCATCTTCCTCAACTATGGTGCATCCCCCAACCCAAGATGACGAACAGGTACCTCAAGTGGAGGCGCATGATCAAGGGGGAGCATAGGATGTTCAAATTGAAGAGGAAGAAGCACCTCAGGCACCTCCAACCCAAGTTCGAGCGACGATCCAAAGGGATCATCCCGTCGACCAAATATTGGGTGATATTAGCAAGGGAGTAACTACTCGCTCGAGATTAGTTAATTTTTGTGAGCATTACTCCTTTGTCTCTTCTATGGAGCCTTTCAGGGTAGAAGAGGCCTTGCTAGATCCGGACTGGGTGTTGGCCATGCAGGAGGAACTCAACAACTTCAAGCACAATGAAGTTTTGACACTGGTGCCTCGTCCCAAGCAAAATGTTGTGGGAACCAAGTGGGTGTTCCGCAACAAACAGGACGAGCACGGGGTGGTGACGAGGAACAAGGCTCGACTTGTGGCAAAAGGTTATGCCCAAGTCGCAGGTTTGGACTTTGAGGAGACTTTCGCTCCTGTGGCTAGGCTAGAATCAATTCGTATTTTGCTAGCATATGCCGCTCACCATTCTTTTAGGTTATACCAAATGGATGTGAAGAGCGCTTTCCTCAACGGGCCGATCAAGGAGGAGGTGTACGTGGAGCAACCCCCTGGCTTCAAGGATGAACGGTACCCCGACCACGTGTGTAAGCTCTCTAAGGCGCTCTATGGACTTAAGCAAGCCCCAAGAGCATGGTATGAATGCCTTAGATACTTTTTAATTGCTAATGCTTTCAAGGTTGGGAAAGCCGATCCAACTCTTTTCATTAAGACTTGCGATGGTGATCTTTTTGTGTGCCAAATTTATGCCGATGACATAATATTTGGTTCTACTAACCAAAAGTCTTGTGAAGAGTTTAGCAGGGTGATGACGCAGAAATTCGAGATGTCGATGATGGGCGAGTTGAACTACTTCCTTGGGTTCCAAGTGAAGCAACTCAAGGACGGCACCTTCATCTCCCAAATGAAGTACACGCAAGATTTGCTAAAGCGGTTTGGGATGAAGGACGCCAAGCCCGCAAAGACGCCGATGGGAACCGACGGACACACCGACCTCAACAAAGGTGGTAAGTCCGTTGATCAAAAGGCATACCGGTCTATGATAGGGTCTTTACTTTATTTGTGTGCTAGTAGACCGGATATTATGCTTAGCGTATGCATGTGTGCTAGATTTCAATCCGATCCTAAGGAGTGTCACCTAGTGGCTGTGAAGCGAATTCTTAGATATTTAGTCGCTACGCCTTGCTTCGGGATCTGGTATCCAAAGGGGTCTAACTTTGACTTGATTGAATATTCAGATTCCGACTATGCTGGATGTAAGGTCGATAGGAAGAGTACATCGGGGACGTGCCAATTCTTAGGAAGGTCCCTGGTGTCGTGGAACTCTAAGAAACAAACCTCCGTTGCCCTATCCACCGCTGAGGCCGAGTACGTTGCCGCAGGACAGTGTTGCGCGCAACTACTTTGGATGAGGCAAACCCTCCGGGACTTTGGCTACAATCTGAGCAAAGTCCCACTCTTACGTGACAATGAGATCTGAATAGCGGAAAATCCTGTTGAGCACAGCCGCACAAAGCACATTGACATCCGGCATCACTTTTTGAGAGACCACCAGCAAAAGGGAGACATCGAAGTGTTTCATGTTAGCACCGAGAACCAGCTAGCCGATATCTTCACTAAGCCTTTAGATGAAAAGACCTTTTGCAGGCTGCGTAGTGAGCTAAATGTCCTAGATTCGCGGAACTTGGATTGATTCATAGCATACATGTATTTATGCCTTTGATCATGTTCCTTATGCATTTTGTTGCTTACTATGGTGCTCAAGTTGTACAAACACTCCCCGGACCTCACAAGTCCTTGTGCAAGTGATGCACATATTTAGGGGGAGTTGTGCTACAACTTGACCCTTTGAGACTAACCGTTGGCTTGAGTTTGCGTGATTTAGTCTCAAAGGAGTTTTGAAAGGGAAAAGGTGGACTTGGACCATGAAAGACTTCCACTGCACTCAGATGAGAGGGTAACTTATTCCAAGTTCATCTCATGTACTCTTATTGCCTTTGTATTCTTATTGAAGATTTTGGTGAGGCAATGGGGTTCTAGGGCCAAGATTGATCCCGTTTTGGTGCTTGATGCCAAAGGGGGAGAAAATAAAGGCCAAAGCAATAGATGGATCAGCTACCACTTGAGAAATTTTGAAAAGAGTAGAATAGAGCTTTTGGTTTGTCAAAACTCTTTTATTGTCTCTCTTGTCAAAAGTTGGCTTCTTGTGGGGAGAAGTGTTGATTATGGGAAAAAGGGGAGTTTTTGAAATCTTGAATCAATTTCTCTTGGAATGACTCTCTTTATGTCTTAACATGTGTGTTTGACTTAGAGATAGAAATTTGAGTTTGATTTGCAAAAACAAACCAAGTGGTGGCAAAGGATGATCCATATATGTCAAAATTGAATCAAAACAATTTTGAGTTCTTAGTTGAATTGATTTTGTACTTGTTCTACTTGCTTTATGTTGTGTTGGCATAAATCACCAAAAAGGGGGAGATTGAAAGGGAAATGTGCCCTTGGGCCATTTCTAAGTATTTTGGTGGTTTAGTGTCCAACACAAGTGCCCTAGTGTAAAAAGGTGGACAAAGTACAAATCAAGGATAAAGGTATGTTTCTCAGACTTAGTACATTGTTTTATGGACTAATGTATTGTGTCTAAGTGCTGGAAACAGGAAAAATCCAATTGAAAATGCCTTGGCTCGAGCAGCCAAGACTTTGCTCAGTCTGGAGCACCGGACTGTCCGGTGGTGCACCAGACAGTGTCCGGTGCGCCAGGCTAGCTCTAGCGAACAGGCTGCTCTCGGGACTTCGATGGCGGTGTACGGCTATAATTCACCGGACTGTCCGGTGGTGCACCGGACTGTCCGGTGGTGCACCGGACTGTCCGGTGGGCCGTTCACAGGCGAACTCGTCGCTCTCGGGAATTCATCGGCGACGTACGGCTATAATTCACCGGACTGTCCGGTGTGCACCGGACTGTCCGGTGAGCCAACGGTCGGCCGGGCCAACAGTCGGCAGCGCGATCTGCGCGGGACACGTGGCCGAGCCAACGGCTAGAAGGAGGCACCGGACTGTCCGGTGTGCACCGGACATGTCCGGTGCGCCAACGGCTCTCAGGCTGCCAACGGTCGACTGCGCCATTTTTGGAAGGAAATCGGGCACCGGACAGTGTTCGGTGTGCACCGGACTGTCCGGTGCTCCAGTCGACAGAAGGCAAGATCAGCCTTCCTAGATTGCTCTCAACGGCTCCTAGCTGCCTTGGGGCTATAAAAGGGATCCCTAGGCGCATGGAGGAGCACACCAAGCATTCCTACAACATTCCTAAGCACCAAGACATCGATTTCGCGCCTTTGATTCTTTGCGATAGCAATTAGAGCTCTTGTTGAGTGGTGAACTCATTGAGTTGTGTTGTGAGCTCTCGTTGCGACTTGTGTGCGTGGTGTTGCTGTGATTTCTTGTCTTGAGTGCGTTGCTAATCCCTCCCTTACTCCGTGCTTCTTTGTGAACTTCAAGTGTAAGGGCGAGAGGCTCCAAGTTGTGGAGATTCCTCGCAAATGGGATTGAAAAAAGCAAGCAAAACACCGTGGTATTCAAGTGGGTCTTTGGACCGCTTGAGAGGGGTTGATTGCAACCCTCGTCCGTTGGGACGCCACAACGTGGAGTAGGCAAGCGTTGGTCTTGGCCGAACCACGGGATAACCACTGTGCCATCTCTGTGATTGATTTCTTGTGGTTATTGTGTTTTGTTGAGACTCCTCTCTAGCCACTTGGCATTTACTGTGCTAACGCTTAACCAAGTTTTTGTGGTTTAAGTTTTTCAAGTTTTACAGGATCACCTATTCACCCCCCTCTAGGTGCTCTCACAAACCCATAGGTTTTAAACTTGCCTTAAAATCAACATAACTTACAAAAATATGTCTCATAATATCATTAATTTAATATGTTATTATTGAAATGAACTAGTTATAACAAAGTTTAAGCTAAAATTAGTAATCAATTGTTTTTTTATCCTTACATATTAATGCATTGCCTCTCATTTACACGATGCATCATTTTTCATGTTGATATTAGTGGGTATGGGAAACCTATTGGGTATCCAAAACCTGCATGGGCATGGTGAAATGGTAATGGCCTCAAACCATTTTCTATATTAACTTTGGCACTTAATGACCATCACAACCATGTGGACTAACTAGTATGCCAATCTCAGAGTTTCTAAGTCAGAAATAGCACAAATCCATTAGAAGGGGTAAAACTTGAAATAGATGAACTATAGTTCTATACTTTGGATAAGTTCTAAATACCACTAGAAACCTATTTGATACATCTGAAGTGGTTGGATAGCTTAGTTTCATCAAATCACTCTTTTGGAGCTAGTTTGAGCCAAAAACAGCAATGAGTTAGAGAAATTAATATGTCCAAGTTTTGTGACTTAGAGTAGTTAGATTTCCACTAGATATGTTTTGTATAAGACATAGGTACATCCTCAAAGTCAGTCAAATCACATTAAAGAAGAATTGGACAAGTTTGCCAAATTTGAGCTAAGTTTGGGAGCATCAGATTGGTCCGGTGGCGTACCAGACCACTTACGCAGAGGAGGCTGAACTTATTCAACTGGCGACTAGCTATCCGGACCGATTTGGTGGCACACCAGACCATCTGAGTTCAACGGCTAGTTTCAGATCTCAACAACCAGATCTGACGTGGCAAGGTCCAATGTGCCACCAAACCAGTTGCTATGCCAACCACCAATCAGAACGGCTACCTGCTACAGCAGTCTGATAGGGTCGGTAGTGCACCTGATCAGTACTGTTTGAGGTCCGGTGTGCCACTCGACAGAGCAGTTTTTGCCCAACCACTCCAACGACTATTTGGGCAATTTGGGCTATAAGTACACCCCCAACCAGCACATTGAACATAGAAAAGTTACATCAAACATCGATACGTTAAGTGCAACACCTCCCAAGCATTCAAAGCCACACAAGCGCCGCATTTGATCGATTTGAGTTAGAGAGATTTAGGGTTTTTGTGTTCTAGAGTTGTTGCAAGTTCTTGTGCTATTGTTTTAGGTTTCATTCTCACTCTCACCCCCATTCTCACTTTGTAAGCTAGCAAGAGAGACCTAAGTGTGTGGTGATCCTTGTGCGGACTAAGTGTCCCTTGAGATTGAGAAGAATGCTCAACCGATCTAAGTGACCGTTTGAGAGAGGGAAAGGGTTCAAAGAGACTCATCCTTAGTGGACTCCTCAATAGGGAGTAGGTTCTTCGGAACTAAACCTCAGAAAACAAATCGCCCGCATTCTTTGTGTTTTGATCCTCGATTGTGATTTGTTTCTTCCTCTCCTCTCTCTCTAGTTCTCTAGCTTGAACTTGATTATATATCAGCTAAGTTGCTCCCAATGTAATTCTGCAATCATTTGAGCAACTTGTGCAAGAAAACCTCTCTCTCCCTCACTCTGATTATTCTTATTCTCATTCTAACACCTACCCAGGTTGAATTTTATGTTTAAAGTTATATTTTTTTGGTTTTTCCTATTCACCCCCTCTAGGAGACTTTCACATGGGTTTGAGCAACATTTCACACCCATCATTGGTATGAGGTTTTAGTGGGCGAGTTTTTTCTTTGTGGGTATGGGTTTGAGTAAGAGATACCCAGCAGGTTTTTACCCATTGCTATATCTAGACTCACGCTAAACTTTTATCCTCAGTGAAATTTAGAGTATATTTGACTCAAAACTACAACACACACATCTAAACTACACACGATGATTGCCATATACCTGTATATCTGGTCCGGCCTAGCACGATATGGCTCAGGCCCATGAAGGCGTAGCATATAAATGCACAAATTCAACTCTGAGTCATGCCAGTCCACGGTCCAAGCCGCCAGCTCATGGTACGACTCATAAATTCTTAACCATGCCTAATATGTTGGCTCAACCCATTAAGCACGCGACGGTATAAAAATGATAATGTAGTGTGTCATGTAGAAGATTCGAAGACAAAAATAATATCAAGAGAGATGGGCAATCGTTGATCATAATAAAAATAATTTCTCTCAACATGAATGAATCTTTGCGGTACCCGTCTGAAAGGGAAATAGGCTCACACCTTTTCCGAAATGATTTTGGTGGTTGAATTGTCCAACACAAATAATTGAACTAACTAGTTTGCTCTAGATTATAAGTTTTACAGGTGCCAAAGGTTCAACACAAACCAATAAAAAGTCCAAGAAAAGGTTCAAATAAAAAGGAGCAAAGACAACCGAAGGCTGTCCTGGTCTGGCGCACCGGACTGTCCGGTGTGCCACCGGACAGTGTCCGGTGCACCAGGGAGATCGACTCCGAACTTGCCACCTTCAGGAATTCTGGGAGCCACTCCGCTATAATTCACCGGACTGTCCGGTGTGCCAGCGGAGTAACGACTAAACAGTGCCAACGGTCGTCTGCAAAGGAACAATAAAACGCTACGGTACGCGCTGCTCGCGCGCAGAAGTCGGAGCATGCGTCAGAAGGCGCACCGGTCAGTGAACAGTGACTGTCCGGTGCACCACCGGACTGTCCGGTGGCCCACAAGTCAGAAGCTTCAACGGTCGAACCCTAACAGTCGGGTGACGTGGGTGGTGCATCGGACTGTCCGGTGCGCCATACGACAGCAGCCTTCACCAACGGCCATATTGGTGGTTGGGGCTATAAATACCCCCAACCACCACACTTCAATGCATCCAAGTTTTCAGCCATCAAACCTTATACAAGAGCTATAGACTTCATTCCAAGACACAAACAAAGAGATCAAATCCTCTCCCAAGTCCGGAATCACTCCAAACAAATTAGTGACTAGAGAGAGAGACTTTTTGTGTTCTTTTGAGCTCTTGCGCTTGGATTACTTTTCTTCTTCCCCATTTCTTGTTTCCAAGATCATTGTAATCAAAGCAAGAGACACCAATTGTGTGGTGGTCCTTGTGGGGACTTAGTGCCCCGTTTGATTGAGAAGAGAAGCTCACTCGGTCTAGGTGACCGTTTGAGAGAGGGAAAGGGTTGAAATAGACCCGGTCTTTGTGACCACCTCAACGGGGAGTAGGTTTGCAAGAACCGAACCTCGGTAAAACAAATCACTGTGTCATTCGCTCTTATTCGCTTGTGATTTGTTTTCACCCTCTCTTTTGGACTCAACTTTATTTCTAACGCTAACCCCGGCTTGTAGTTGTGCTTAAACTTTATAAATTTCAGATTTGCCTATTCACCCCCCCTCTAGGCGACTTTCACCGTCCAACATTTGAACACCTGTTGCCCACAATATTTTAATATCCTCTATTAAGGGCTCCAAAAATACATCCATGTCAACTCCAAGTAGTGTAGGTCTAGAAATAAGGATGGTTAGCAAAAAGTACTTCCATTTCTACATCAACCATGGAGGAAGGTTGTAGATGCGAGGATCATCGACCATGTGTTGTGCTTGTTGCTCCTCTCAGAAAATGGATTCATTACGCTAGTACTCACTGCAAACCTAATGCTTCTTGGTTCGTCGGCAAAGTCTTGGTGGTTTTCATTAAAATCTTGCCACTACTTTCCACCAGCTAGATGTCGAAGGTTCCCATCGTTTTTGTGCTCATCAGAAGCATGCCAGCTCATAAGTTAGGCATCCTCAGGGTTAACGAACAAGGACCTCAATCGATCGACGACGGGGAGGTACCACATTACCAAAGTAGGAATCTTTTTGAGTGCATAATAGTCTACTTCTTCTTTTTCTTTGCTCGAGGTTTTGAACTTTGTTGGGTCTTCTGTTGGGCTTTCTTTCGCTTTTTCCCTTTAGACACGCAACACACTCTTTCTCTTAATAGTCTTTATTTGTCTTGTACCTATTTGCACCACACTTTGGACAGCTCTCCAAGTCTTTATAATCATCACCTCGATAAAGGATACAATGATTTTTACACCCATAGATCTTCTCCAACCTATAGTGAGCAGACTGATTAGTTTCTTTGCATAGTATGTGTTAGCATGCAGTTTGTTCTCCTTTGGAAGCATGTCTACAATAATACTCAAGAACACATCGTAGCCAGCATCAGACAAACCATATCTAACTTTTAACATCAACAACTTTAGCATAAACCGCAATGTCGTGAACTCTTTGGTACAACCCTTAGACTCATTGTACAAAGGCTCTTCTGCTACCTTCATCAGGACCTCCATACCTCTTAAGAAGAATATGGACTCATCCATATCATTTGGCAGAACATGAGTTCTGTCGTGTTCATTTCCTCTAGCGAAACCATGATATGTAACATTTGGCACTACATGTTCACTTTGAGGAAAAGGTTGTTGGTCTCATGAATAAACTGAAATCTATCATCGACATTCGCAGAGTTTCCAGTTGTATAAGGGGAAGAGCTACCATCTCCATGCTTTGTCCAAATCATGTAATCCTTCATAAATCCTCGGCATACCAGATGAGAAATGATTCATTCCGTATTATCAAATACAACTACACTTTTGTAGTCCATGCATGGACAATATATGTGCTTTGTCTTTGTTCTCCAAGCTTGGTTCATAGCGAAATCAATAAAATATATGGACCTCGTATATGTATAATATATCTAGTCTTGAAAAATTGTACATCTAGAATGACCTCTCCATCATTACCTGTAAAAAAGTAACACAAACACACATAAACACACATGGTGAAAGCTAGATCCGAAAAGTGGCTAAAATTGAGCAAGAATGGACAAAAATTGGCGAGAGGAGCATAAAACCAACCTTTCTTAGCAACTAATAAACAAAAAAAATCTTAATTACCAATTAAACCTATCTTCCTCTCTCCATACAAACGCATGTATCATTCTTTAAACAACTAAATATATGTTGGATAAACTAAATTGAGAACTAAACATGAAAAGGGATAGAGGAGAGACAATATCTTACCATCTTAAGCAACCTTATTTGAGAAAATAGAGACAATAACCTAGCTACTCTTCTCTCTAACACATGGTGGAACCCTAGATCTAAAATGTGGCAAAAGTTGAGGTAGCACGAACAAAAATTGGCAAGAGAAATATAAACCAACCTTTTCAATCAACATTCCTCCAAAACATGAAGATCAAAACCTATACCCTTGTATTTTGTGAAATTTGGACCTCCAAGATCGGTTGCAGTGGAAGGTGGCTGTGAGAAGCAGTACTGGTCGGAGAGGAGGATTGGGTTTTTATACTACAACCAACACAAACGTTTTTCACACTGGCAGTTCACTTAAAGAAACAACCACTGAAAATAGTACATTTGCACTAGCGGGTTTTTAAGTGAAACGTCAGTGAAAATAGATGATTTGAACCGACGATTCTAGAATCGGGTCCACTAATTTTATTTCACTGGCACGCGTTAACCGAAACCGTCTATAAAAATTAGATTTCACTGTAGATATATAGCAGTTTTCTACTAGTGATCTACACATAGCAAGCTAGCTAGGCCAGTAGAGATGCACGAAAGTGCATGCCTGCACAGGAAGGTGGACGCCTAGGGTAGCTGGGTAACCTGGAGAGGTGACGATGCATGCAGTACTGACTACCATAACTACGCACTACACTACGTACATACGGTATACGTAGTGCAGACTGAGCGCAGCGGTTGCGCTACGGCGCCCTCTCCCCTTGCGTAGGGGGCCTCTACGCGTGCAGCGGCTGACGCTAGAGAGCCCCCTACGCGCTACAGTCGTAGGGGTGGGAGCGGGAGTCCCCCAGATCAAGGGGTTCACTATTCACCCCCTACAGCAATGTGCTGTGGGGTCACGAGTAATTGTTAGTAGATAAAAAATTGATAGTAGATATAGAAAATGATATTTTATAGTTGTAGTGGGGTATAGGGGGAGTATTTAGGGGGGAACCGCTGCGGGAGATGAAAACATAGGGAGAAAAATAGGGGGAAAAGTGATATAGGGGGAAAAATTTAGGGGTAACGGTTGCGGATAGCCTCATGCATGGTGGGACTCGTGGTCAAGTAGAACAGCAAGTAGCACTAGCTAGCTAGTTCTTCCCAACGCAATGCTGACGATGCATCCACTCGATGGACCCCTGCGACGATCGATGCATGCCACACTCACTGTGCTTAGACTGACCGCAGCGGTCTACCCTACCGCTCCCCCTCCCCTTGCATGTCGGCTGTAGGGGGCACCCTATGACCGCAGCGGTGCCCCCTACAGCGCCTCCTACGTGTCGGTCCCCTTCTCTTTCCCCCCAGATCTAGCGTGTCACTGTTCATCACCCTAAACACTGTGCTGTGGGTCCACGAGTAATTGTTAGTAGATAAAAAATTGATAGTTGGTATAGAAAATGATATTTTATAGTGGTAGTGAGGTATAGGGGGAGTATTTAGGGGGAACCGCTGCGGGAGATGAAAAAATAGGGGGAAAAATAGGGGGAAAAAGTGATATAGGGGGAAAAATTTAGGGGTAACGGCTGCGGATAGCCTTATAGTGGATCCCTGTCAACGACTACAGCAAAGAGCTCGCATCTCTTGCTTTAGGCTGGCTGCAGCGCATCCCTCTCCCCTAGCACTGTAGACACGTAGAGCAGCTCTACGCGCGCAGCGGTGGCCTTCAAATGGCCCCCTGCGCGCTACAGTGCTAGGAGAGGCCGCACAGGTCCCCTAGATCAAGGGGAGCACTGTAGCGCCCCCTTGCACAGTGCTCCCCTATTTAATAGTTGAAAAAAAATAGTAATAAAAGATGAATATGGTTAGATAATAATATTTTATAGTTGTAGTGGGGTATAGAGGGATAATATAGAGGGTACCGCTGCGGGAGATGAAAATTTAGGGAGTGAAATGTTGATGATGTGACGCAAAAAAGTGATATAGGGAGAAAAATTTAGAGTGAACCGCTGCGGATAGCCTAAACCAGTACATGTACCGCATCGGCTATCCGCAACCGTTACCCCTAAATTTTTCCCCCTATATCACTTTTTTCCCCTATTTTCCCCCCTATTTTTTCATCTCCCGCAGCGGTTCCCCCTAAATACTCCCTCTATACCCCACTACCACTATAAAATATCATTTTCTATACCAACTATCAATTTTTTATCTACTAACAATTACTCGTGGACCCACAGCACAGTGTTTAGGGTGATGAACAGTGACACACTATATCTGGAGGGAGAGAGAAGGGGACCGACACGTAGGGGGCGCTGTAGGGGCATCGCTGCGGCCATAAGGTACCCCCTACGCGCCGCATGCAAGGGAAGGGGGATCGCTAGGGTGTACCGCTGCGCACAGCCTCAGCGTCCTCTCCATCTCGGCGCACAAGGAGTGCCAACTCTAGCTTTTACAACAACTGTACCTCAAATCTCGTCAATACTGCACCAAGAGATTTAATTATAAAATCAGCAGGTTCCCGTTACGTCTAACCGTATCTATGGTGCATGGTGTGTGCGTCTTGACTGTAATCATATCATAGGAGAACTGAATTACATATTAGGTTATGTTTGTTTCCTTTCATTTTGAAGAATTGGAATTTTATTAATGGAATGGACTATTTTTTTAGAATGTGACATTCCACCACTTTCCAAAGTTATCATATAAGTCTATCTCAAATTAATGGGGTGAGAGATAGAAATTGATTCTATAGATTTACATACTATTTTCCCAATGTACAACTTATAGCACACCCATCTATTTGCTTCGCTATAACATAAATGTAGTATATAACTATCTCCCTCATATGATTTAGGATAATATACAAATATATTACATATATAAATATATGAACTTAATTAGTTTTTTCTAAATTATAATTATTAAAATGGAATTGAATTCCAACGAAACAAACGGGGCCTTAGAGTTATATTGGTTTACTAGGTGTGTGCCCGTGCGTTGCAACGGAAACATATAACTGTGGACGCCCATGGCAGGTACTGGTCACACGTGGTGCAGTGTAGGAGCTGCAACGCGGCACTCAAGGCCATGAAGGCGCTCGAGGCTGCCCTACAGGTGGCCTCGGTCGCCGTCGTCGGGTTCCTTGCCGTCGCCAAGGGAACGGTCCTCACATCGACTGTTCAGAGGGCCGTGGTCGTGTCGGCGACCGTGTTGTGCTTCGCTGCCTCCCGCTGGCTTGCCAACTTCATCCAGAACTTCTACTTCCAAGACTACATCCACACCTACAAGTGACACGCTCAGGAATACATCTGTTTTTTAAGGTTTTTGTTGCTAGGAGATTGTTGTATTTACTGTGAATGCATATTATTAGGAGAATTGGGTGGGTAGAAAGCAGTATCTATGCTGCATTAACTTGTATATAATAATGCATATAATCGATGATGAAACGGAATACACGTGGCTTCAGTTGTGTCCACTGGAACTGCAAATTAGCTGAGTTGGTTAGATGATATGAGTAATACTTCGCTGATACTCCCCAAATACCCACCCTCCTTGCCGGGCAGCGCCACTGGGGGCATGGCAGCCCCGCAGCCAATGGTACACTATACGGCGTGGTAGACGGGCTGCTCTCCCAAGAGTGCAGCAGGCTGCTGCCCCACCTAAATCGATAAATAAGTTATCAATGGTATTATATGTTCCCGTTGCAACACTCCCAGATCCCCAAGGAAGAAAAAGATCCGGTCAAATATGTGTCGATGCTCATCCCCAGTTTACATAAGTTACCAATGGTATTATATGTTTCCGTTGCAACGCACGGGCACACACCTCAAGGAGATTCATGGAGAGGAATTCCGCTTGCTATTCAAATAGTAAGGAGATTCCTCACCCATGGATTTGAATAGCAAGGGGATTCCTCCCCTATTCAATATCATTTTGTAGTAGTAGGGATAACATTTGAGGTTTCACATTTAGAAAACATATACTTAATTATTATGAGATATGCACACTTCATTCTTATGAGATATGAACAATCGACGTTTCTTCTTAAGCAACGTATATTTATTTCATTCTTATGTGTTTATATCCCTCTACATATACCTTTCCTATTTCAAACTCTACCATATAAACAGTATATTTTACAGCACAGAACAATATTTTACATGACGGTCTTTTGGAAACGGTCTTAGAGACCTAGATGGCGTTGTCATAAATTTAGAGACAGCCGGTATATTTTACTCCTCTTCATTAATCGAAGATGTGGGTCTTTTTAGTGAGGATTGATACAACGGAAACAAATTCCTTTACAAGATGCAATTAATAAAACAAATGGATCGTTGCTCTCCAAACTGAGTACCAAAATAAAGGTTAAATACCAGGTATCACCATTTTCCTGAATGCCACGTATCGAGTTCATATGCTATAACACAAGGACATCCCATTGTTGGTGCAGCCTGGATCTATCTATGTATCCGCCCATGTTTGTAATGATGCCTGCTGGGGTTAGACGAGCATGAGCTGTAGTATGAAGCGAGCTAGATGAGAGTCTTCTTGACAGTGAACAGTGAGTGGCACTGCAGTAGTAGTAAGATCGGTTTGCATCAGCTATAGCATCCCACGTGTAGTTCCTTCTTGGAAGCCCAAGAACAGGAAGGAAAGAGAGAGAGAGAGAGAGAGAGAGAGAGAGGCAGGGAGAGAGTACTGAGAGCACCTAGAGGGGGGGGTGAATAGGTGATCCTGCAAAAACTTCAAACTTAAGCCACAAAACTTGGTTAAGTGTTAGCACAAATAATGCCAAGTGGCTAGAGAGGAGTCTCAACAAAACACAGAAACCACAGAAGATCAATCACAGAGATGACACAGTGGTTTATCCCGTGGTTCGGCCAAGACCAACGCTTGCCTACTCCACGTTGTGGCGTCCCAACGGACGAGGGTTGCAATCAACCCCTCTCAAGCGGTCCAAAGACCCACTTGAATACCACGGTGTTTTGTTTTCTTTTCTTTATCCCGTTTGCAAGGAATCTCCACAAATTGGAGTCTCTTGCCCTTACAAGTATATGATCACAAAGAAGCACAGAGTAAGGGAGGGAAGCAACACACACAAATCCACAGCGAAATGCGCACACAAACGGCCAAGAATCGAGCTCGAATGACTATCTCAAAGTTCTCACTAGAACGGAGCTCGAATCACTTAGAATCACAAACGAATGCGCAAAGAATGAGTGTGGATGATCAAGAATGCTCTAAGGTTGCTTGGATGCCTCCTCCATGCGCCTAGGGGTCCCTTTTATAGCCCCAAGGCAGCTAGGAGCTGTTGAGAGCAAATCTGGAAGGCTATCCTTGCCTTCTGCCGTCGGGTGCACCGGACAGTCCGGTGTACACCGGACACTGTCCGGTGCCCGATTTCTTTCCTTAAACAGTGCTGCCAACCGTTGCCGACCGTTGCAGATCTGGGAGCCGTTGGCGCACCGGACATGTCCGGTGCACACCGGACAGTCCGGTGCCCCCTTCCGACCGTTGGCTCGGCCACGTGTCCCGCGCAGATTGCGCGGCCGACCGTTGGCCCGGCCGACCGTTGGCTCACCGGACAGTCCGGTGCACACCGGACAGTCCGGTGAATTTTAGCCGTACGTCGCCGGTGAATTCCCGAGAGCAGCTACTTCACGCCGAGTCAGCCTGGCGCACCGGACACTGTCCGGTGCACACCGGACAGTCCGGTGTGCCAGACCGAGCTGAGTCTTGGCTGTACACAGCCAAGTCTTTTGCACCTTTCTTCTTTTCTTCTTCTTTCTGTTTCTAACACTTAGACAAGTATATTAGTATACAAAACCAATGTACTAAGGCTTAGAAACATACCTTTCTCCTTGATTTGTACTTTGTCCATTATTTTACAATTAGGCACTTGTGTTGGGCACTAAATCACCAAAATACTTAGAAATGGCCCAAGGGCACATTTCCCTTTCAATCTCCCCCTTTTTGGTGATTTATGCCAACACAACATAAAGCAAGTAGAACAAGTACAAAAACACTTCAAATAAGAACTCAAATTATTTTGATTCAATTTTGACATATATGGATCACTCTATGCCACCACTTGGTTTGTTTTTGCAAATCAAACTCAAATCTCTATCTCTAAGTCGAACACACATGTTGAAACATAAAGAGAGTCATTCCAAAAGAGATTGATCAAAGATTTCAAAAACTCCCCCTTTTTCCCATAATCACTACTTCTCCCCGCAAGAAGCCAACTTTTGATAAGAGAGACAACAAAAGAGTTTTGACAAACCAAAAACTCTATTCTACTATTTTCAAAATCTCTCAAGTGGTAGCTGATCCATTTATCGCTTTGACCTTTATTTTCTCCCCCTTTGGCATCAAGCACCAAAACGGGATTAATCTTGGCCCTTTAACCCCATTGCCTCACCAAAATCTTCAATTAAGAGCAAATGGCAATAAGAGTTCATTAGATGAACTTGGAATAAGTTACCCTCTCATCGGAGTGCAGTGGAAGTCTTCCATGGTCCAAGTCCACCTTTTCCCTTTCAATTCTCCTTTGAGACTAAAACAAGCAAACTCAAACCCAGGCAAGCAGACCATGCATGGCGGTCGGAACTCCATGTCGATCTGGTAAGGATCCCAGTACCCTTGGAGCCCAGATGCAAAGGTACATACCTTGGAACACTCCAGGCCTTGGCAAAGGTGGATGTGTGTGTAAAAGGAGCATGAGCAAGGTCCAAGAGGTTATCTAGGAGTAGTCCATGTTCAACTGGCAGTTCCATCACTATCTGTTGGATGATCAGAAGAACACACCGTTACAAAAAATACAATACAATACACTTGTGCCACTGCATCATAGCAGGATTTCCTTTTACCTCTGCATGAACTGTAAATCCTGAAGGAGGCAGAAGATAAGGGATTGTAGCCTTTGGTGGGTCATCCCCATGCGAAATCGAGACCATTCCTTCCTGCTCAAAGCATGGCAATGACTGGATGCTCACGTTGAGCATCTTTGTTGATGGCATTTTTTCACATTTCCCATCAGTAGAGTACTCCCAACCTGAAGAACATACCATTATAAATCATAGACAAAACCTATTTGCATCCTAATCAGTAGGCATCAAAGAGCCCCAAAATCAGAAACAAATACAGTAAAACCCCCACAGAAGTTGTCTGCACACGCAGCTGCAAATATCACCAACCGAACTAGATGGCACTCTACTCAGTCTGTAGATGTGGCAAGCATACGTGAACCCGAACACCAACAAATGGCATCGAAGAAGTTAACCCGCCCAGTTGGAGCCCGGCAGAGCGGGCGAGTAGTCACCGGATCCCGTGCTGGTGCTGAGCACGACCACGATCCAGTCGCCCTCGCTCGCGATCCCGGCGCCGGAGAACTGGCTGTCGTTGAGGAACCGGTTCTACTGCGACTTGGTGTAGTTGGCGAGGACGACGGCGGGGACGAGGCCCGCAAGGCACGCCGGCATCACCTGGCCGTCCTCGGTCACCGACGCGTTGAGGTGGCAGTGGTCCAGGTACCTGGGGTAGGCGCCGCGAGCGAGGAGGAAGGAGGCCCGCGCCCGGATCTAAGCACGGGACGGGGCCGCCCAAATGGAAGCGACCGAGCGACGAGCTTGTCATCTGCGGTGAGCAGGCGAAGCGGGTGGAACAGGAGGGGCGCGGCGGAGGAAGACGCTGCGTCGTCCCCGAACCCTCTCGTGCCTCCCCGTCCTGTCGTCCTCCTCCAACCATATCAGCGCTCTCCCTCGACCCGCGGCATCTTCCTCCGCCTTCGCGTGCTACTGCAAAGCACCGGTGCGGGACCACGACGCTGAGCTCCTCCGTGCTCTACGGTCCAATGGCAACGGCACCCTCAACGGGGACACAACACCGCCTCAAGTCCTCGACTCGCGCTCCGACGGACCGGGCGGCGGCGACGGCAGCAAGAGGTCACGTTTCTGCGCCCGTGATTGCGCGAAGCGGATCATGGAGCTGCCCGTGGAGGAGCGGGTGAAGGTGCTCGACCTCCTGCAGCGCGATGACGCGGCGCTCACCGTCTCCGATTACAACGACATCCTCTCGGCGCTGGCTCGCGCGGGGGACCATGCCACGGCCGTCGTGCTGTTCCACGCCATGCCCGTCGCCCCCGACGCACACTCCTTCGCCATCGCCGTGTGGTGCCTCTACCGACAGGGCACGCCCGACGAGGCCAAGCTCGCGCTCGACGAGATGGTGGCGCGCGGGTTCCGCCCCAGCGTTGCCACGTTCTCAGCCGTTGTGGGGTGCCTCTGCAAGCGCGGACACGTCACCAAGGCCATCGAGGTGTTGGACGCCATGTGTGGCCTCGGGTGCGAGCCTACCATCTACACGTACAACAGCCTCGTCGGCGGGCTCTGCTACGTCGACCGGCTGGAGGAGGCGCTCGAACTCCTCAAGAAGCTCAAGGACTCGCCCCTGACGCCTGACATATACACCTTCACCATCGTGCTCGACGGGTTCTGTAAGGTCGGCCGGACGGAGGAGGCCACGACCATTTTCCACGATGCGATCGGGATGAGCCTCTCGCCGACGACATTCACCTACAACGCACTCCTGAACGACCACTGCAAGGAGGGAAACCCGCTCAAAGCGTTCGCGCTGCTCATGGAGATGTGCAGCAACAACGACGGCGCGGCGGAAGGGAGGACGGTGACCCGGCGGTAGTGGATGGGATCTTCTCTGGGTGGGAGGTAGGGGAGGTTTTGGGGTGGTGGCGGGGCGAGAATTCCGGGGGTGCGGCGAGATTTTCGAGGCCGGGGACGACTCGTGGGGCGGGGATGGTGGAGGCCGGGGCATGGAGCATGGTGGGGATGGAGGGGCGGGGGAGGCGGCGCAACACACGACCTTCCATCGACATCGACGCGAGATTGGGCGCGGACGCGCGGCAGAACCGTGCACCACGCAGTGGTGTGGACGCCTACGATAGCCTCTTAAGAAATAGTAGAGATTGTTCTGTCCCTGACCTGAATTCACGGCTCATATACATATGAGAGTTAAAATAGTGCACTTCCCACATATACATATCAGATTCCAAAATAATACTAAATCTGTTCTCGAATATTTATCACCCGCTAGTTCATTTTTGAACTAAACAACGATAAATAAAAAAGAACGAATGGAGTATATTATAGCATCAGATGGCGTGGGATGTAAATTATTTCATCCTAACACATGGAAATATTTGTTAGCAACTAATGAGAACTGACGGAAATGTCCCAACAATATTACCATAATATATGTCCCTAAGTAATTCTAAAAAAGGGACTAAGGGAGTAGTACAGTGTTGGCCATCGATGGGGATCCATGTCAAAAGTGCACAAGGGCCCAGATCCCTGTGGCCCAGGTTGATCAAGCGGGCCCAAGATAACCCACGCGCGCGAGGGGTCTGGCCGCTTTGCAACGTTCTCTCGCTCACCCACTATGCCGAACATGCCTCCTTTCCCTGAGCAGCTGAGCTTTCAGGTTGCTGGAGAAAAGCAAAGGAGAAAAGAAAAACGAAAAGAAGGGTTTCAGGTTCATAGGGACAGCGAATTTTAAAGGGAAGGAAAACGGGACCGCTCCTTTTGTTCATTTGCATAGAACAACAATGTGTCTAATGAAGTAATAACATATACAATAATAATGCAGCAAGACTCGTTCAACCAATTTATAACATATACTGATATTAATTATACTACACTGTGTAGATATTTATACACTGTGGTACACCACGTAAAAAAATTGTTTTCTGTTGCATGCGCACAGATTTAGGATGACAAGAATGTGCGTTGAAAATAAAGTGGATTGACATGCATGGAAACAAAAAACTGATTTAAATGTTTAATTTTTTCTCTATAAATATAGGATCTCTCCAACAGTCATGCATCTAGGCTCGTTATGATATATACTGATATTAATTATACTACATGGTGAAGACATTTATGCACTGCGGTAGACTGTATAAAAATCTGTTTTCTGCCGCATGCGTACAAATTTAGAATGACAAGAATGTGAGTTGAAAGAAAATGGATTGACATACATGGAAACAAAAAAAAAAATCTGTTTTCAATGGTTTATTTCGTCAATAAATATATGATCTCTCCAACAGTCATGCAGCTAGTCCGTTAGAACCAGTTTATGATGTATACTGATACTAATTATGCTACACGTCGAAGATATTTATGCATTGTGGTACACTACGTAAAAAATCAACAGATGTTTATATAAAATGTGAATAAAAATATTATAAACATACAAAAGGATGAAAGTAGAGCCATGAACTAACAATGTATCATAAAATTATATTGACGTTGGCATAAATATGTATACAAAATAGCATAAAAACAGGCCCGTCGATCCGCCACCGCTCGCGCCTAGAGAAGTACATCATCGTCACTCTCACCTAAGGAAGCCCACATGGTGCGGGAGGTGGGACACCAGCGTGCGCCACTCCGGAGTGCGCGCACGCCTCATGGAAGCAATCGATGTCGCGCCTCCATATTGGAGAGTCGCTGTCGTTGCGCCTCCGGTTGAGGAACTGTCGCTGTCGTGCCACCGGATCGGGGAGATGCTGCCGCTGTGCCGTCGGATCAGGGAGCCACTGTCGCCGAGGCTCCGGATCGAAGTGCCACCATCGTCACGTCTTTGGATCGGGAAGTCACCGCCGCCGCCACTTCGGATTTGGGATTGACCGTCGGTCACGTGATCGGAGGCCGCTGCCGCCTCGCGCTCTCGTGGATCACTCGTGCATCGTATTGGGGCATCAAAAACTGAACCATGATGGTCTGGGGTTCTTTTTATAGACACCGGGGCTTAATTCGGCTTAACCCGATGACATCATTAGGTCAGGGCTTACCCTAGCTATTGAAACACATGGCTCGTAATATATAAACTAAGGGGGTGTTTGGTTACCCCAAACTAAACTTTAGCTCCTATCACATCGAATGTTTGAACCTCCGTTCCGGGTATTAAATGTAGTCGGATTATAAAACTAATTTGTCAGCCGAAGATTAAAAGACGAGACGAATCTAATCCAGTTGGTTGGGTCTATATTTCATACTCCTATTTGAAAGTCAAACGCTTGATGTGACCCGGGCTAAACTTTAGCAGGGGCAACCAAACACCCCCTGATATATGTATATATACACACACAAAAATCACAATCAACTCTTGCCATGCATGCGATGCGAGTACCAACTACAGAGCATCTGCCATCTGGTTTGATTTCTTTGTGAAGCAGCTAGTGTTCGCTGACGAGAACGAAGGAGACTATCTGATCGCCTGATATCTATGCTAGTACGTACGTACCTCTACTATAGCGTACGCAAAGTTGGCAGGCTTTTTGTTGGGCTGTGCGTACGTGCACATACAGACAGGTATAGGTCGCATAGAATACAGATAGCAGGGAACAATTTGCGAACACAAAGTACGATAAAGAAAGGGGTGACGGATGGCGGGCCCGGGTCGAGTCAGCGTTCGTTGGACGTACCAGGCAGCACGGTACCGTTTCCACGTGGGCTTGGAGACCCACTCGGCCCACGTCCCCATAAAGATGTAGGGACATTTAAAGTTGTCTTATTTTATAGTGAATATTGTACTGTTTCTATAATTTTGAAATAGAAGATGAAATAAAATATCGAATAAGTAAGCTGCCGAAAAAGCATAAAACTGCAGCGGTTGCTTTCAATGTACAACCCTAAATTTAGGTGTAGTTTCTCTTGCCTCAAAATTTAGAGTGTGATCTGTTTCTCCTAATTTTTTTATACTATGAATTAAACAATACGCATGTACTTTAGACATTGACAAATGCATACATATGTAAAAAAATCTAATTCAAAATATATTAGGAATATTGTGTATTGTATACAGGCGGGGGAATAAATTTAGGTGTCGTTCGATTGTTTGGGATTGGTGGGTCGGAACGATTCCTAACCGGATTGCTTCTCTAATTTATATAAATTTTGATTAGCTGAAACGATTCCAGTTGCAATCCGACACAAACGAACAAGGCCTTAGAGAAAAATATTGTGCGAGCTGGAATCTAGAAGAATGAATCTTTTAAAGGATAGTAAAACACAAGATTTAGAGGGATAGCATAGAGAGAACCTTAAAACAAAACAAAGCATTGAGAACGCCACACGACACCTCAAGATTGAAATTCTGAAATATGCTGCACGAATCATTATCTGCATCTTAGAAGCAGTATCTATGTATACTATATGTTGGCTCCGATTTAGTCAACAAACACTAAAATAAACTGCATGGTGATACTTACTTGACACCTTTAGATGATGTAGGGTCGAATAAAGTTAAAAAGCTTTAGAGCACCAAGTCATCTCTATGATGGGCACCACCAATTTGGGGGCAAACATCAACGAACACTAGGACCTTCTCGTGATGAGCAATACCTTGGATCGGCTCTGCGAGGTGTACGGTGGCGGTGGTTCGCGACGGGTCACCTGGTCGTGCTCCCTGCGGTGACACAGACGGTCTGCAGCACGAGTAGGGTGGTCCTCGACCCAGGGGCGGACCTAGCCCAAAATATGAGTGGGGGCCTAAGTATGAGTGGGCCTTGATAGAGGGTTACTAACAAATAGACCTTTGTAATTACAGTAAATGAGTTAAAGGGTCTACTAAACCAAAAAAATGAGTGGAGCCCATGCCCCCGCTCACCCTAACGTCGGTCCGCCCCTGCCTCGACCTGGCGACAAAAGCGACTTCTTCCCTATGTCCAGCCGGACGGTCTGCGCTCTGGGTCGCACGATCCACGATGCGCAGGGTCGTCTTCTTCCTTGCGGGAAACTAGACCATATCCCATTGGGGAGAGATGTTAGGGTGCTCCAAATCGGTAGGTCACACGAGGCGTCCCAGACGATGTAGAGGCGCCTATGAATTAAGAGATAAATTCGAGAAAGTCATCTTGAGTGAAGTACACGAAGTAGATCTTGCCCCTCAGGAGGGTAATAAGATACTGGGGCCGTTTAATGCTTTGTAACTTTGACCAATAATAACTATTAAAATAATTATTTTAAATTACAGAAATTATATATTGTGTTAGATGTTTTAATTATAAATCTAATAGTTTCATTTTTATTTAGTCAACGTTTATGAATACTTTGTTATCAACGGTCAAAGTTGAAAATATTTGATTTAGTACATACCTTGCTGACCTTAAGATCGGGAATGGAGGGAGTACATGGTTGCTTAAGGAGAGATAAAATTGAAATAAAATTTCGAGAATAAAAAAAAGGAGAGATAAAATTGAAATAAAATTTCGAGAATAAAAAAAAGAAGGCGAGATCGAGAAAAACAGCTGAGAAGAAAAATGGAAAATAAAAATTGACAGAAAATTGGTGAGGAATTTACAGCACGCGTGTCCATGATATCCCATGGCTCATCAGCACCGTCTCTAACTACATATCGATCCATAGAACTTTTCTTCCATAGAGAGGAGCCCGAGCCCCGGCTGCATGGTCGCGCTTGCAATACCTTCTTGATCCGCGCGCAAGAATCGTATTCGTGCGTGTGGACAAGAGGATACGTGAAGAAGTTCCTGCAAGGGCCCTGCCGTTGTTTCTGAGCTCCCCAACGAGAAGATAACAAACTCGGTTCAACTTGCTCTGTTGTTCTTGTCCCAAAGCAGACATGGAATGGACGGAGATATAGCTTCCATGAGCGGTGAGGTCCCCCCCACCAGAGCTTTCGGCAGGAAATCCTTTTCTGCGGCAGCAAGGGGTGAAGAAGATGATGACATGGGCACTGGCCACCACTGTCGCTGGCTCGTCACCGCGCCCGCGGTCCGGTGATGAGTCCGTGAGTGAGAGAGACCGGCCGGTGCACGTACTCCCGCGCCTGCGTCGACGAGAGCAAGGGAACAGGGAAATGCGTGCATGCGCATATGCATGCCTGTACTGCACTACTGCAAGAGGACCTGCAGTTGGATTCGCAATGATATCACGTACTCCCTCCGGTGCAGTAAAAGAAGTCATCCTGCGCGTGACCGAGCGTGCACAAAAAGAAGTCATAGCGCGCATGGGTCTGGGATTTGGACGTTGTTGCCCCTAGTAATTGCACAAAAAAAGATGCATTTAAGAGGAATTGAACTTGAGACCTCCAGTCTAGAATGCCTTGGAGCTGCTGCAGCAACCAATCAGGCCTGATTGTCTTAGTGACGTTAATGCACCCATATCCCTATTTAATAGAGGCAAACAGGGAAAACTCTATGATAATTAATCACTCCTTGGTATGCACAATCATGTCCTAAACGACTACCTTTACTGCACTGGAGGGAGTATTCACGTAAGTGTGTGTGTGCACAGTGCACGGTCGACGAGGCTAGGTCATGGGAGTCGGCAGTGATGCATGGACAAGAGGACACGTGTCGCCTATCGAGCGGGATGGCCATCAAGTCGGCAAGATCTCGCGATCTCCGTCGATGTTCGTAACGTCCCAATCCCAACCATGCATCTTCACCCCCCACCGCCGATCACTATCACTGCTCGATCGCCGTGCGCCCAAATACTTTCGCGGCTTTGCATTGGACCGGACGCAGCCTATTATATTTAATGAGATATTAGATATGTGCTCGTAACTTGCTACGAGAGTTATAAATTCGAATAAAATATAGATACGAAATGACAAACATCACTATAATATGCAAAATTTGTATAACAAAATATCACTAAAAAACTAATTATTTGTCGTCGTAGCAAGAATTTTACATATCCCTATAATATTAGTGTTACTATGATAAAAAAATTAATGTAGAAAAATTAAATAGCTCAATTAAAAAGTAAAAGAGGAGCTAAATATAGGAAAGGATTGAAGAGAAGATAAAAAAAAGTTAATAGTATTTGAGTGGGAGATATTTAAATATGAATAGAAAGTGTGAATAGAAGGATTTAGAAGAGGAGATTGTTTTCATGCTGCTACGAGAGTAAAAGTACATGTATATGTCAAAACTCAAAGGGGATCGCTTGACCGGAAAATAACTATTGTTCCATCATTTTCACCTAGATGTATAATTAGGTGTTGTCAAATGACTACAAAATTACAACCAGAAGAGAACAAAATATGGGTTGGGTTTTAAAGACAACAATGAAACAACAGATATATCATTTACGCCAATTCAACATATGGTTGGTATGTATATTGCACCATCGTACTTTTTACCCATGTCCAACGTCAGGCCTATGTACTAAGAGTCCAAGACTTAGAGAGCCATGCGTGCCACGTCTTCGCTACGCCTTGTAACCTATTTACAAGAGGCGTTCTCCTGGAACCCACTGGTCATACAAGGCTTGGTTAGCGTCCAAGGAAAGAAAGGAAGATCGGTAGTGAGGAAAAACAACAGTAGCTAACATAATTAGAGGTGGGTGACTCACTGGGTCTCAGAGCACCCTGCGTCTCCAGCTGGTTGCTCCGTCCCTAACCCGAGCAATCGGCTTCTTGAACTGCACCAGGATCATCATGTTATAGCATCACTCGTCGCCCATGGTCGATGGAGCCAGACATCTATCGAGCACTCTCTCACATACTATCGAAAGGCTTCCCTCCCGCACTTTGTAACCTCTTTCCATGAGTGTTTGCCAAGAAAGACCCAAGACATCTGAGGATGGTGTTTACATTTTTTTGAAATGGCAGATAATGTTAAATAACTTGGTGCTTACTGTGTTTATATGCTCATGGATGAAATCAATCAACTGTTGGCCTGATATGCAGTCCCTAACAACCCAGAGGACAACATTGTTGTTATTTTGACAAAGGCAACAATTAGGCTTAAGTCAGAACCTTGTTAGCAGGGAGAAATTTACCATATGTCATCGCATGCCAAAACAACGAATTTGTCATTGTCACATAGCTCGACCTATGCGAAAGAACAAAGCCAGAATAACCATCAACAAAAGAAGGAAACACTAACTCGGTAGTCTGCATAGCAGGAGTGTGAGGCAGCTGCGGAATTTGCTCACGATATTTATGTCAGGGTTCACGGTCAAAATTTGCTTGTTGGGGGGCAAGAACTTGTTTTGTTTGAACTTCATGTCTCCTGGAAAGGCATTTTGCATGCAAGACCATCAGGCATGAACGGGAAGAAGTGAGTGAAGAATACTAATAGCTCTTGACAAGTTTATATTCCATTTATACGCCACATTAGGAGGAAACCCCCTGCACTCTGTATCCTTCTCTCTGCCTCAAGCTCTGGTTTATGGTCTCTAGAAAAATTGTATGCCTATGTCATGTGAAAGGAGTATAAAAATGAGAGGATCACACATTAAATTTATGTCAAAATATAGCATAATCTTTGTACTCTATTGGGGCCGAGAAATGAGAAATGTCACTTAAGCAGTCGAGCTGCAGCCTCACAAAAATGTTGAGAACTATAAGCCTCATAGGAAATAACACTCACAACAAACTTAACTATAACATGAAAAAGTTCTAGAGTATCATATAATTTCATAAATGTAGCTAAGATCTATCCATTAACTGTGATGATATAATAGACATATCTCGAGGGGGAGGGCAACTGGTCACACTATCACTATGCCATGGCTCCATGTTATGACGCACACATGACCAAGTCCAGGAAGCATAATTTAGCATAAAAATAGAAATAATGTCCAAAGCCTGACCGTATAATCTGATAACACTTACCAGGCACAGTAAGGCCGTTGAGGAGACTAAGAAAAGATCCCAGCAGCTAGTGTAGCTACCAAGCCAATACCATACCCCATTAGAGCATACTGCATACCACACATAATCCCACCGTTTTAGGGAGACATAGCTGGTGGAAAATTCACATCCTTGAACTTTCTGTTACCAAAAAATAGTACTAGGGCTAGAAGAATCCCTAGAATGACATGAAGGAAGAAAAGGATCTAGGTGATTAAATTCAAGTCATTAGTGGTATGAATGGATTTACGCAAAAGCAAAAGCAAAGTTGAAAAATTACAAACTACACAGAAAAAGACTCAAATCACTCTGATGGAGTCAAATCACTCTAATTATAGATGAGCGTTAGAACTTGTTAGATTTGAATAATCTATTTAGAGGATTTGAGGAACCGTACCTGGTCGTTCTTGTTTGAAGATGCTACACCTGAGTAACAGAACAAAAGGGTAAGAACTGCATTGTCCCTTTATACTAAATAGACAAGGTGATGCACTCTGGACATGTTCAGAGTTAGAAACATAGAGGCATTTTAGCATAAATGTCTATAAGAACAAAATATCTCATTATTTTAGCAGACCATAAAGAGGGAAACAAAGACACAAGCAGCGAAGCATTTTATAAGTCCTATATTAAATACTTCTATAATGTAAAATTCCACTCTAGTTTACTCTCTTATAGTCTAGACCTGTGGATCCATGTCGGGGAAAAGGTAGGTGATGGATGAGAGCCTCCGGTCAGCGTCCGATGGAGCCCCCGTGGTGCGAGTGGGACCGATGGGACCTCTTGGGGCACCGGCTGGTGGGAGTGAGGGGGAGGAGAAGATGGCTGGATGAGCTTGTCAGCGAAGATGGAGGTTGCGCCACCGCCTCGTCGAGCCACCGCCATCGTGGGACCGGTTGCCCAGCCGGCCTGCACCAGGGGCTTCTTGGAGAAGAGCATAGACAGGCTGTCGTCGCGGTCAGGGTTGCCCTCGCGGGAGTTGCCGAGGCTGTTGATTAGTGACGACGTGTTGGACAATGGCACGTGTTGCGCCACGACCGTGGTGGTGGCCCCGCTGGCGTCGGCTGTGGTGGCCACCCTCATGCAGCACGGAGAAGACCTCGTCGTGGATATTGTGCTTCGGATCCACCGCCGCATAGGTCGTGGGAGGAGCACGGGCGGGGATGGAAGGGGCGCGCGTGTGGAATGATGGAGCATGGGTGGGGTTGTAAGGGGCACGGAAGGAGTATGGAAGGGGCGGGCGAGGATGAAAGGGAGGCGGGGGAGGAGGATGACGACCGATTTTGCCAGCGGGGATCACGGTCGGGGGTGGGGCAGGGGCAAGGGGATGGAGGCAGGGGCGTGCACGGAGGGGGGCACGACAGAACCATGCACCATGTGGATGCCTACATTGTATTTTTAAGAGTAGTAGAGATTTATATAAACACTTCTTTGTATAACACAAATAGGTGTAGTTTGTCGTGGCTAAGATGTGTGCTTTGTAACAAACTCACCATAGCTCAATCCCCTTCGACACCTCTATTTTTTTGAAATGTTCACACATGGGGGAGGAAGGACGCACGACAACTTTTTTCCATTTAAGGACTTGTTCGTTTGAACAATAATCCATATGGATTGAATGATATTGAGTCGCTTTAAATTCATAGCAAGTCAAAATATATCTCAATTCATTTCAATACAGTCCAATCCACATGGAATTGAAATAATCGAAAAAGACCTAAATATAGTAGATATACTAGTACAGTGCTCTAAGGGAGAAGAGAGCATTGTGCGCGAAGGGGGAGAGAAGATGCACGACGATTTCCCACTTAAATATAGTAGATATACTAGTACAATACTTGTGCATTGTGACAACACACAATCATATATGATACCATAAAATAAAATAATAATAATAATAATAATAATAATAATAATAATAATAATAATAATAATAATAATAATAATAATAATAATAATAATAATAATAATATCAGGGTGAACCTATGGTCCAAATATTATATATATTAAACTGATAAGAACAAATATTACACCTTATCCTGAGTTGAAAATGAGTCCGACCACTTTTTTTATAGGCCGCTCGGTCGCTCGTCCTCCTTCAGCTAGCGAGGTGGTACTATGTGTGAGCGTTGCGCTGTATCTGGCTTTCTATCGTGTTGGGCTTGGATGATTTCTCAAGGCCAATATGTAGTGTAATGGTTGTTGACACCTTTTTGGAGGCGTCAATTACTCAAGAGAACCAGCGGCGGTGCTCTCTGGTCAGGCGCGGACGGTCCGCGGCCCAGGGCCGGACGGTCCGCGACCTGGCGCGAGGCGGCGGTGCTCTCTGGTCAGGCGCGGACGGTCCGCGGTACAGGGCCGGACGGTCCGCGACCTGGTGTAGGAGCTCGGGTTCCCTGCCTGACGGCCGGACGGTCCGCGCCCTAGGGCCGGACGGTCCGCGCGTACGCAGGGGCGGCGGAGGATCGCCGGCGGCGCCTGGATCTCGCTCTCGGGAGGGACCCCGTCGGGGAGGAGAGATCCTAGGAGTTGTCTAGGCTCGGGTAGACCGACCTAGACTCCTCTAATCGACGTAGAGTCGAGGAGAGGTGGAGAATTTGGGGATTGGAAGGCTAAACTAAGGCTAAACTAGAACTACTCCTAAGATAAAATGTGAAATAGAAGTTGTATTGATTCGATTGATGATTACAAATCAGTCGTATACCTCTCTATTTATAGAGGAGGGGGGCTGGACCCTTTACAAACTAATTTCCGAGCTTTTCCCGTGATTTTAGCTAACAACCGTAGCACAAAACTCGGAACCCTAATTGTTCTGCGCACGCGCGGACCGTCCGGCCCCCAGGCGCGGACTGTCCGGACCGCGGACCATCCGACCTCAGGGCCGGACCGTCCGCAAGCCTCAATACGGTGCTCAACATATGCCCCCCTGCCTTTTGGTGGAGCTGAGCAAACCAAAAGCAACTAACTCGATGTGATTACATCGGTTCTCTTAGGCATCTTGCCACATACTAGGATGATACTGTTTGAGAAAACGCCCATTCAAAGCCTTAGGCAAATCCTTGCCTTGTAATGTTTGTAATAAATAGGCGTTGCCAGACATCACCTGTTTTACTTTATAAGGACCCTCCCAGCTTGGCGACCATTTCCCGAACTTCCGGTCTTTATTCCTTAGAGGCAGAATGGTCTTCCACACCAGGTCCCCTACTTGAAATGATTTTGCTTTGACCTTCTTGTTGTAGGCCTTGGCTACCATGATCTTGTCCTTTTCTATTGCTCCCAAAGCTATCATCCTCTTGTCGGTCACCTCATCAATATTATCCATCATTGAATTATAATAATCAGTAGTAGTTAGATCATTTTGTCTGGCGAACCTGACTGCATTCAAACTTATTTCCACAGGCAACACTACTTCCTGCCCATAGACAAGCTCAAAAGGAGATACTTTAGTAGCCCTATGTTTAGATATTCTATGAGCCCATAAAGCTTCAGACAAAATCTTATGCCAATGTTTAGGATTATCAGATATCTTCTTTTTTATCAAATTAATCAATGTCCTATTACTAGACTCGGCCTGTCCATTGGCCTGAGCATAATATGGAGATGAATTAAGCAGCTTAATTCTGTATAATTCAGCAAATTCACGTACCTCCTTTGACATAAAAGAAGTACCTTGATCTGTAGTCAAGGTCTGGGGAATACCGAATCTATGAATAATATGCTCAGTTATGAACTCAATTACCTCCTTGTGTGTCATGTTCTTTAGAGCAACGGCTTCAGTCCATTTGGTGAAATAGTCAGTGGCAACTAACACAAACCGATGCCCCTTTGATGATGAAGGATGAATTTCTCCAATAAAGTCTAATCCCCATCCTCTGAACGGCCAAGGCTTGATGATAGGATGTAATTCGGCTACAGGGACCAACTGTAGGTCGCCGAATTTTTGACACACTTGGCAACCCTTGTAGTATTTGAAACAATCAGCTATCATACTAGGCCAATAAAAACCAGACCTTCGCAACAACCACTTCATCTTTGGAGCTGATTGATGAGTACCACAAATTCCTTCATGTACTTCGGCCATGGCTAATATAGCATCATCTGGGCCCAAGCACTTAAGCAGGACATCATTGACCGTTCGACGGTAAAGTTCATCACTCATCAAAACATACTTGAAAGCTGTTCGCCGAATGTTCTTATCTATCCTGATATTGGGATTTCGTAAATAATTAAGTATAGGTGTCCTCCAATCACTTGCATCGGCTTCATTGTCAGCCGAATCGATTAAGAGAACATTTCTGGTAACCCCGGACGGTCCGGTGTCATCACGCGGACGGTCCGCGACCTAGGAATTTGGCTCTGCACTGGTTATCAGATTTTCAGTTTTGTGAAATTTCTCTCTCTTTATCCGATAACCTGATGCATCTTGTGCCAAATCGTTAGCTCTATGATTCTCAACTCTAGAAATATGTCGAATACTGAATTCGTCAAAAGAATGGATTATGCTCCAACATTTCTCAAGGTAACTATTTAGAGTACCATCAAAACATTGATATTCTTCTAACACTTGTTGGACAACCAGCTGAGAATCACCAAATACCTTCACATGTTTTACTCCCATACCATTTAAAAGTTCTAAGCCGAATAGGAGGGCCTCATATTCAGCTTGATTATTAGTGCAATAAGTTTTCAATCGGCTAGAGAAGTCAAAGGAGACATTACTTGGTGAAACAAGCACAATGCCAATTCCTTGCCCTTCATTGCAAACCGATCCATCAAAATATAAAGTCCAAGGAGTAATAGTGAGGTATGACATGTCTAGTTCATGAATATCATTAACCCGATGTTCTACAATGAAATCCGCTACGACTTGGCCTTTCATAGATTTCAATGGTTCATAGGCCAAGTCATATTCTATGAGTGCATAAGCCCACTTACCAATCCTGCCACTCATAATTGGGTTATGCAACATGTATTTGATCACATCGGCTTGACCAGAAACAGTGCAATGACTAGACAGCAAATAACATCTACATTTGGTGCACGCATAAAACAAGCATAAGCATAACTTTTCAATAAAAGTGTACCTTGTTTCAGCATCCACCAACCTTCGGCTTAGATATGTCACCACATGCTCCCTCCCCTCAGTTTCTTGTGTCAGAACAGCCCCAATAACCTTGTCTTCAGCTGCAATGTATAATATGAATGGTGCTCCTACTTGTGGTGCTTTTAACACGGGAGCCGAAGATAAGTATTTTTTAATGAGATCAAATGCTTCCTGCTGCTCTGCCCCCCAAGTGAATTCGGCATCATTCTTAAGCCGAAGGATAGGGGTGAAGGCATCAATCTTCCCGGCTAGGTTAGAAATAAACCTTCGTAAATAATTCACCTTGCCGAGAAACTTCTGCACTTTGACCTTACAAGTCGGAGGTCCCACATTCCGAATAGACTTGATTCGGTCAGGGTCTATTTCTATACCATGTTCATGGATGACAAATCCTAAAAACTTACCAGCCGATACTCCAAAAGCACATTTACGTGGGTTCATTTTCAAACCATACCGACGCATTTTATCAAAGGCTTTGCGCAAATCAGCTATATGAGGACTAAACTTAGCCGATTTGACTACAATATCATCAATGTAGACTTCCACAATGTTTCCTAACAACTCATGGAAGATCAGATTCATAGCCCTCTGATAAGTAGCACTAGCATTTTTAAGAACGAATGTCATGACAACCCATTCAAATAAACCAATGAAGCCTGGGCATATAAAGGCCGTTTTAGACGCATCCTCTTCGGCCATGAAAATCTGGTTATATCCGGCATTACCATCAAGAAAGCTAATAATTCTATTTCCTGATGCATTATTGATTAATGTGTCAGCTATGGGCATGGGATATTCATCTTTAGGAGTTGCTCTATTTAAATTGCGAAAATCAATGCATACCCTAAGCTTACCTGACTCCTTCTTCTCTACCGGCACAACATTGGAGACCCACTCTGCGTATCTGCAAGGTCTAATAAAATTAGCTTCTAGCAGCCGGTGGATTTCGTCCTTGATTCGTGGGAGAAGATCTGGACGAAATGTTCTAGCTTTTTGCTTGAAAGGTCTGAAACCAGACTTAATAGGCAGCCGATGTTCGACAATCTCTTGGCTTAGTCCAGGCATTTCAGTGTAATTCCAAGCAAAAAAATCTGAATATTCCTTCAATAGACCGATCATCTCATTTCTAGAATCGGTCTCCAGGGTCTTGTTTACAAAAGTCGGCCTTGGAGTTTTACCATCTCCTATGTCAATCTCCTCCAAAGGATCGACCGATGTAAACCCCTGTCCTAGTTTATCAAGATCTCTGAATTCCTCTATCATGTCCCCCACAGAGGAATCAGATGATCTTTGTGTGATGGCGGACTTTCCGGTCTCGGGGACCGGATCATCCGTAATATTGTCTTTTCGCTGTGATAGATGTTCGGTCTTAAAGTCCGAACTGTTTTGTGAAAGACCGGACCATCCGGCTTTGAGAGCCGAATTGTCCGTGATCAACGACTCATGAACTTTGTGTGTATTCATCATTTAAACTTTATTTAGGATTTAGCCGATTCTCTATCGGCTCTAGCATTACAGGAATGAAACCTTTCTTATCTATACTTATGAACTGATAATCAGAAAAATCTACTCCTGTGAGACATGTAGCAGTCTCATAAGTCCAGAGTACAGGGGCATCGACCACAACGATGCAGGCCGATACATCAGCATGTACTTGTTCTACCTCATCGCCTACCCATTGTATTAGCATTTGATGTAATGTAGAAGGTATACATTGATTGGCATGAATCCAATCTCTGCCTAGAATTAAACTGTAATTCCCTTCTACATCAGCGACGAAGAATGCAGCAGCAAGGGTCTTAGTCCCGATGGTTAATTCAACGGACGTGACTCCCCTGGCTTTAATCGAACTATCCCCAACACCGCTGAGGGTCATGTTGGTTTTGACAAGTTCGTCATCTTGTTTACCTAATTTTCTGTATAATGAATAAGGCATTAGATTTACAGTCGCCCCTCCATCTACCAACATCTTAGCAATCGGTATTCCATCAATGTGACCGCGCACGAAGAGCGGCTTTAAATGATTTACAGATTCTTTTGGTTTAGTAAAGGCGGCTTCTTTAGGACCGAAATCAAACTGGGCAACAATAGGTTCAACGTCGCCGATAATAGTACAATCGGCAGAAAATGTAATAATATTTACATCCATACCTAGGCGTTCTGGAGAAGCCTCATAGTCGACCAGGTCTTCTCCCAGCAGGTCATCCTCTTCCATTGATGTTGTCGTGTCGTTGGAGGCTTCCTGGTGAACGGCGGACGGTCCGCGTGCGGGGGCCGGACGGTCCGCGCCTAGTGCAGGTTGTCCAGAGACTTCCTGGTGAACGACGGACGGTCCGCGTGCTGGGGCCGGACGGTCCGCGCCTGGTGCAGGTTGTCTAGAGACTTCCTGGTGAACGACGGACGGTCCGCGCGCAGGGGCCGGACGGTCCGCGCCTGGTGCAGATTGACTTTCTATTTTTGTGGCCGTTTGTTTTTTCTCAACGGCCTTCGGTCTCCATTTCTTTTGCGGTGGCGGGTATAGTGGATGTGTGTCATTAAATGTCTTTTCCGCCTCCTTCTCCTGGCTCTCCTTTGCTCTTAGGCGCTGTAATTTTCTCTTTTGGGATCGTGTCAATCCCGCTGGGCACCATCGAGGCATGGAGTATTTTGGATCGGCTGTTTTGATGGTAGCCGTATCCTTTTCGGTTGTGTTGGCCGATTCGCCGAAAATCATCGGCCCTTTATTGTCTCCCTGTATGACAACATCTGCAGTGCCTATTTTGATGATGTCCTTTTTTGTTGTTCTTTGAATTGCTACAGGCATATGCCCCCCTGCCGGATTGGTCGGCCTAGGAGGCCGAGTAGTCCGGCAATCTTGTTGGGCCTGTGCCTGGTGACCGGATTCAGCAGCGCTCAATCGGTCTTGCACTGGCGGTGCCAACCTATCAAAAACGGATGTTTGGGGTGCCCCCCAGGCGGGGTACTGTGGCATCCCAAATGGATATGGTGGCATGCCCCACATTTGATTTGGGACATATGGTGGAGGTAAGTATATATGTGTATGGATATGGCATAGATGGATAAGGAGGTGGAGGGGTCCATGTCGGCATGTTAGGTCTCAATTGTACAATAGGACCTTTCATTTCTTCCGATTGGTGAGGTGGTCCAATCGGCCTGACCTGACGTTGCTCATGAATGGGTGAGCGGGGTCGCTTCGGTGGCCGGTCACTGGGGCTGGCCTTCTTTTTCACATATTTAGACAACAATTGATCGAAAGTCGGGCTAGGCTTGATCAGCCGACCAGCTGCTTTAAATGTATTTGTTTTCCACGTACCTATCTCTGGTCATCGTGGTTTGAAGGTACGTGGTCGCTGCGAGTCTTGAGCATGGCCGGACCATCCGCCAGAGTCCTCCGGACCGTCCGGAGAAGCGTCGGACCGTCCACGTCGGGACGACGGACTGTCCATGATGCGCAGCACGGGTTCCCGCAACTGTCTCCCTGTCTGCGCTTGCCCCCCAGTGCTAGAGGCTGTGATGGTCACCTTCAGGGTCTCCCCTCCATCGGGAGTCTTCTCGGCCACCACTTTCCTGCAAGAAACTTTACAATCCCCATCGGCCTTTTTAGCATTGCCGATGATTGTTTCCTTGTCTTTGCCTTTATCGGCTGTATTTGGCCGAACCAGGACTTTCTTGCCCTCGAAGTCAATCATGTTCATCGGAAAGGGCTCTGTATCCACCTGCATTTCCTGAAATTTCAATCGTCCTTCGTTAATGGCCGATTGAATCTGTCGCCGAAATACATTACAATCATTAGTGGCATGAGAAAATGAGTTATGCCACTTGCAGTACGGACGACGTTTTAGCTCGTCGGCGGATGGAACAGTGTGATTTATTTTAATATTGCCATTTTAAGTAACTCATCAAATATTTTATCATATTTACCAACATTAAATGTAAACTTTACCTCCTGTTGCCGTTTCTTTTGAACCGGCTGTAAGGAAGCACAAGCCGAAGATTTGGCCTGCTTTGGCCAAACCATTTCAGCAGCGTACACTTCTGCTGATTCGTCATCTGAGCTACTTTGGTCGCATTCTACTATGTGTACGTTGTGACACATTGTTTTAGCAGTTTCTTTGCTCCGGCTTTCGCAAGCCAAAGCTCTCTGGTGTAACTGTGCTAGTGTAAAAAATTGGATGCCTTCTAATCTTTCTTTTAAATAATATCGTAGACCATTAAAGGCTAATCCTACTAGCTGTTTTTCTGCTAAATGAATTTGAAAGCATCGGTTTCTTGTATCTCGGAATCTCCGGATGTAATCATTAACCGATTCATCTTTTGTTTGTCGTAATGACACTAAATCTACTAAATCCAACTCATAGTCACCGGAGAAAAAATGATCATGAAATTTTTGTTCTAGATCCCCCCATGATGAAATGGAATTAGGAGGTAAAGTGGCATACCATGCAAACGCGGTTCCTGTTAGAGATAATGAAAATAAACGCACGCGAAATGCCTCTGTGTCGGCCAATTCTCCCAATTGTGCTAAGAACTGGCCTATATGTTCGCGTGTGTTTTTCCCTTGATCACCCGAAAATTTTGCGAATTCGGGTATTCTAGTTCCCTGTGGGTACGGGTGGTGATCAAATCGGCTGTCATAAGGTTTCCGATATGATTGCCCCCAGGGACCATGCTTACTCCGAGCTTATCTCGGAACGCCCCGGCTATTTCTTCCCTTACTATATCAATGGCAGCCGGTGCGAGACCACCGGCTCTCTGGTCAAACATAGGTGGGGTTGGCTGGATATTAGCATGTTGTCTTTCCCCCCATTGGTTTGAGTTACGTGGTGCATTTTCATGTGCCCTATATGGGTCATAGGTTTGATCGTTTCTTTCCGGCCTCCTGGGTGGGGCCGGAAAGCTTTCCTGGGCTCTAGATCTTGAATTAATGGGCTGGTGCACTGCATAGTGTGATGGGAAGTGTTGCTGGGATGGGTGAGGATTCAGGTAATAATCCTCCTCAAAAGACTCATGCGCGGACTGTCCGGATATGTACCCGGACCATCCGTGGTTATATGCGGACCGTCCGTCGTTATATGCGGACCGTCCGACTGGGTAGTTTGGGTTCTGTGCCATGTGTGGTGGCTCGGGCGCATATCTAGGTAACTAATTAAAAATAGGCCCGACTGTTGCTGGCCCGGACGGTCCGCGCTCACGTGCGGACGGCCCGGGCATGTGCAGATCGGCTGATTTGCTGCCGATTTGCGGTTGCTCAGGGTATGTGTCCATCGGCATCCCATAAAGGGGTTGTGACTGGTCGTGACAACCTGTAGCCGATGTATTACGCGTGTTACCCCCTAACTCAACCTCGTGAGAAGGAAAATTTGCGATATTAGATTTGTCAAATGCACGTACTAGTCTCTTAAAATCGCTTTGCATACCCCCTATGATGTTCTGCATTTGTTCACGTTGCTCTTCTACATAATTTCTAAGAGATTGTAGCTCGTTGGTATTACTTACATTGGGGATATCCGATGTGGGTTGGAGCGAAGCCGGATCCGTCGCCCGATGTCGGACGACCTTGTTGTTCCTGTCCACTTTGAAGTTGGCCAAGAATTTTGCTTTTGCCTCCTGGATCATACGCTCCTTGTGCTCCTCAAACTGGAGTTGTTCGTCAGCCGGCAAGGTTTCCCAAGTCGGCTCTATGATGTTGCTTGGAGAAATATCAGAGCTATCTCTTGGACCGGCCATTGAGGGCCGATTTGATGCTTCTATATTTGTTTCCCCAGCGGAGTCGCCAAAAAGTATGTTGACACCTTTTTGGAGGCGTCAATTACTCAAGAGAACCAGCGGCGGTGCTCTCTGGTCAAGCGCGGCCGGTCCGCGGCCCAGGGCCGGACGGTCCGCGGCCTAGGGCCGGACGGTCCGCGACCTGGCGCGAGGCGGCGGTGCTCTCTGGTTAGGCGCGGACGGTCCGCGGTACAGGGCCGGACGGTCAGCGACCTGGTGCAGGAGCTCGGGTTCCCTGGCTGACGGCCGGATGGTCCGCGCCCTAGGGCCGGACGGTCCGCGCGTACGCAGGGGCGGCAGAGGATCGCCAGCGGCGCCTGGATCTCGCTCCCGGGAGGGACCCCGTCGGGGAGGAGAGATCCTAGGAGTTGTCTAGGCTCGGGTAGACCGACCTAGACTCCTCTAATCGACGTAGAGTCGAGGAGAGGCGGAGAATTTGGGGATTGGAAGGCTAAACTAAGGCTAAACTAGAACTACTCCTAAGATAAAATGCGAAATAGAAGTTGTATTGATTCGATTGATGATTACAAATCGGCCGTATACCTCTCTATTTATAGAGGAGCTGAGGGGGCTGGACCCTTTACAAACTAATTTCCGAGCTTTTCCCGTGATTTTAGCTAACAACCGTAGCACAAAACTCGGAACCCTAATCTGTTCTGCGCACGCGCGGACCGTCCGGCCCCCAGGCGCGGACTGTCCGGACCGCGGACCGTCCGGCGTTAGGGCCGGACCGTCCGCAAGCCTCAATACGGTGCTCAGCAATGGTCTATTGTTAGACAAAAAGTGGGCAAGAGGAACAGACCTACGCGCTTCACATATGGCGCACGACACGCAGAACTTGTGCTTTAAAGTAGTGTGTATATATAGGACAGGTATATTGGAGTCTATGGCTTCCAATAGTCACAGGAATCCTTGGTCGCCCCATGCCCAACATTGGCCCCTTGCTTAACCGGCTGCCCCACCCTCGCCCCCAATAAATCAAGAGAGTTGATTAGGGGAATTAATTAGAGTAGTTGATTAGGTGATTTGATTTTTATAGCAGTTATGGATGCCATAAAATCAAGGGGTTTCCTTACCTTTGTGCACGCGAAAAATATGACATGTGATACATTGGTGGACGCACTCCAGGTTCGAGTGCCTAATCACTTGGCTTTAATCCGTAACGGCTTCTAATGCTTCTATAATGTTTTGTCTCTATAGATTGCAGCTGCAACAGTTTAAACAATTGGCTTTAATCCGAAGGAAACAACAATACTCTCCATTTTTTAGCATTAAAATCCTTAGCATTGACCATAAATACGGAGTCAACGTGATGGACGTTGATAACTCTGATGTATTGTATCCATGATCGTAAAAATCCTCAAGTTTGAGCATAAATAGCGTTAGATATAGCGTAAATGTTGATTCACTCCTAACCAATAGTGAAAGGGAATTAGGCTTACACCTAGTTCCTAAATAATTTTGGTGGTTGAATTGCCCAACACAAATATTGGACTAACTAGTTTGCTCTAGTGAATAAGTTATACAGGTGCAAAAGGTTCACACTTAGCCAATAAAAAGATCAAGTTTTGGATTCAACTAAGGAGCAATGAGGCAACCGAGGGCACCTCTGGCTGGAGGCACCGAACTGTCCGGTGTGCACCGGACAGTGTCCGGTGCGCCCAGAGGACTCCGACTTCAAACTCTTCGCCCTCGGGAATTCTCGGAAGCCGGCGCGCTATAATTCACCGGACTGTCCGGTGTGCACCGGACATGTCCGGTGCTCCAAGGAAGCGCGGTCTCCGGAACTCGCCAGCCTCGGGTACGCGCGGCAGCCGCTCCGCTAAAATTCACCGGACTGTCCGGTGTGCACCGGACTGTCCGGTGTGCCAGCGGAGCAACGGCTATTTCGGCGCCAACGGCTACCTGCGGTGCATTTAATGCGCGCGCAGCGCGCGCAGTCGTCAGAATCGCCCATACCGGTGCACCGGACATCAAACAGTACATGTCCGGTGTGCACCGGACACCCAGGAAGGCCCAGAAGTCAGAAGCTCCAACGGTCAGAATCCAACGGCATTGATGACGTGGCAGGGGCACCGGACTGTCCGGTGCGCCATCGAACAGAAAACTCCAGCCAACGGTCATGTTTGGTGGTTGGGGCTATAAATACCCCAACCACCCCACCATTCATTGCATCCAAGTTTTCCAACTTCCAACCACTTACAAGAGCTAGGCATTCAATTCTAGACACACCAAAGAGATCAAATCCTCTCCAATTCCACTCAAGCATTTAGTGACTAGCGAGAGAGATTTGCCGTGTTCTTTTGAGCTCTTGCGCTTGGATCGCTTTCTTTCTTTCTCATTTGTTCTTATGATCAAAACTCAATTGTAACCAAGGCAAGAGGCACCAATTGGGTGGTGGCCCTTGCGGGGAAGTTTTGTTCCCGTTTGATTGAGAAGAAGAAAAGCTCACTCGGTCCGCGGGACCGTTTGAGAGAGGGAAGGGTTGAAAGAGACCCGGCCTTTGTGGCCTCCTCAACGGGGAGTAGGTTTGCGAGAACCGAACCTCGGTAAAACAAATCCACGTGTCACAATCTTCATTTGCTTGCGATTTGTTTTGCACCCTCTCTCGTGGACTCGTTTATATTTCTAACGCTAACCCGGCTTGTAGTTGTGATTATTTTTGAGATTTTCAGTTTCGCCCTATTCACCCCCCTCTAGGCGACTTTCAATTGGTATCGGAGCACGGTGCTTCATTATAGCCTAACCGCTCGAAGTGATGTCGGGAGATCACACCAAGAGGGAGATGGAGACCGGCGATAACAAGCCCACTACAAGCCAAGGGAGCACTTCATCGGAAGAGTCCCGCACCAAGAGAAGGGAGAAGAAGAAGAACTCCTCCAAGCGGAAGGAGAAAAGATCTTCCTCTTCTCACCACAAGGAGAAGAAGGAAAAATCTTCTTCTCACAAGCCGCATCGGAGTGGGGACAAGCACAAGAGGATGAGGAAGGTGGTCTACTACGAGACCGACACTTCATCGACATCCACCTCCGGCTCCGACGCGGCATCCGTCACTTCTAAACGCCAAGAGCGTAAGAAGTATAGTAAGATTCCCCTACGCTACCCTCGCATTCCTAAACATACACCTTTACTTCCCGTCCCATTAGGCAAACCACCAACTTTTAATGGTGAAGATTACGCTATGTGGAGTAATTTAATGCGATTTCATCTAACCTCTCTCCACAAAAGTATATGGGATGTTGTTGAGTATGGTGTATAGGTACCATCTGTAGGGGATGAGGACTATGACACGGACGAAGTGGCCCAAATCAAGCACTTCAACTCCCAAGCCACAACCATTCTCCTTGCCTCTCTAAGCAAGGAAGAATACAACAAAGTGCAAGGGTTGAAGAACGCAAAGGAGATTTGGGACCTACTCAAGACGGCGCACGAAGGTGATGAACTCACCAAGATCACCAAGCGGGAAACGATCGAGGGGGAGCTCGGTCGCTTCCGTTTTCGCCAAGGGGAGGAGCCACAAGATATGTACAACCGGCTCAAGACCTTGGTGAACCAAGTGCGCAACCTCGGGAGCAAGAAGTGGGATGACCACGAGGTGGTCAAGGTTATTTTAAGAGCACTTATTTTCCTTAACCCCACTCAAGTTCAATTAATTCGTGGTAATCCTAGATATCCACTAATGACTCCCGAGGAAGTTATCGGGAATTTTGTGAGCTTTGAATGCATGATTAAGGGCTCCAAGAAGATCAACGAGCTTGATGAACCTTCCACATCCGAGGCACAACCGGTGGCCTTCAAGGCAACGGAGGAGATGAAGGAGGAATCTACACCAAGTAGACAACCAATTGACGCCTCCAAGCTCGACAACGAGGAGATGGCCCTAATCATCAAAAGCTTTCGGCAAATCCTCAAGCAACGGAAAGGGAAGGATTACAAATCCCGTTCCAAGAAGGTTTGCTACAAGTGTGGTAAGCCCGGTCATTTTATTGCAAAATGTCCTATGTCTAGTGACAGTGACAGGGGCGACGACAAGAAGGGAAAGAGGAGAGAAAAGAAGAAGTACTACAAGAAGAAGGGCGGCGATGCCCATGTTTGTCGGGAGTGGGACTCCGACGAAAGCTCAAGCGACTCCTCCGACGACGAGGACGCCGCCAACATCGCCGTCACCAAGGGCCTCCTCTTCCCCAACGTCGGCCACAAGTGTGTCATGGCCAAGGACGGCAAAAAGAAGGTAAAATCAAGGTCCTCCACTAAATATGAAACATCTAGTGATGAGGATGATGATAAAAATGAGGAGGACAACTTGCACATTCTTTTTGCTAACCTCAACATGCAACAAAAAGAAAAATTAAATGAATTGATTAGTGCTATACATGAGAAGGATGATCTCTTGGATTCTCAAGAGGAATTCCTTATTAAAGAAAATAAGAAGCATGTTAAGGTTAAAAATGCTTATGCTCTAGAAATGGAAAAATGTGAAAAATTGTCTAGTGAGCTAAGTACTTGCCATGAGACTATAGACAACCTTAGAAATGAAAATGCAAATTTGTTAGCTAAGGTTGACTCTCATATTTGCAATGTTTCAATTCCTAGAAATGATAATGATGATTTGCTTGCTAGGATTGAAGAATTGAACATTTCTCTTACTAGCCTTAGAAATGAGAATGAAAAATTAATTGCTAAGGCTAAAGATTTTGATGTTTGCAATACTACTATTTCCGACCTTAGAACTAAAAATGATATGTTGCATGCTAAGGTTGTTGAACTTAAACCTTGCAAACCCTCTACATCTAATGTTGAGCATGTTTCCATTTGTACTAGATGTAGAGATATTAATGTTGATGCTATCCATGATCACCTAGCCTTAATTAAAAAACAAAATGATCACATATCACAACTTAATGCTAAGATTAGTGAGCATGACTTAGAAAATGAAAAATTTAAATTTGCTAGAAGCATGCTCTATAATGGGAGACGCCCTGGCATTAAGGACGGCATTGGCTTCCAAAAGGGAGACAATGTCAAAATTAATGCCCCTCCAAAGAACTTATCTAACTTTGTTAAGGGCAAGGCTCCCATGCCTCAGGATAACGAGGGTTACATTTTGTACCCTGCCGGCTATCCTGAGAGCAAGATTAGGAAAATTCATTCTAGGAAGTCTCACTCTGGTCCTAATCATGCTTTCATGTATAAGGGTGAGACATCTAGTTCTAGGCAACCAACCCATGCCAAGTTGCCTAGAAAGAAAACTCCTAATGCATCAAATGATCATGCCATTTCATTTAAAACTTTTGATGCATCTTATGTTCTAACTAACAAATCCGGCAAGGTTGTTGCCAAAATTGTTGGGGGCAAACACAAGGGCTCCAAGACTTGTGTTTGGGTACCCAAAGTTCTTGTATCTAATGCTAAAGGACCCAAAACCGTTTGGGTACCTAAAATCAAGAACTAAAACTGTTTTGCAGGTTTATGCATCCGGGGGCTCAAGTTGGATACTCGACAGCGGATGCACAAACCACATGACAGGGGAGAAAAGGATGTTCTCCTCATACGAGAAAAACCATGATCCCCAACGAGCTATCACATTCGGGGATGGAAATCAAGGTTTGGTCAAAGGATTGGGTAAAATTGCTATATCACCTGACCATACTATTTCTAATGTTTTTCTTGTAAACTCTTTAGATTACAATTTGCTTTCCGTATCCCAATTGTGTCAAATGGGCTACAACTGTCTATTCACTGATATAGGTGTTACTGTCTTTAGAAGAAGTGATGATTCAATAGCATTTAAGGGTGTGTTAGAGGGTCAGCTATACTTAGTAGATTTTGAAAGAGCTGAACTCGACACATGCTTAATTGCTAAGACTAACTTGGGTTGGCTCTGGCACCGCCGACTAGCCCATGTTGGAATGAAGAATCTTCACAAGCTTCTAAAGGGAGAACACATTTTAGGACTAACAAATGTTCATTTTGAGAAAGACAGGATTTGTAGCGCATGCCAAGCCGGGAAGCAAGTTGGTGTCCATCATCCACACAAAAACATCATGACTACCGACAGGCCACTGGAGCTCCTACACATGGATTTATTCGGCCCGATCGCTTACATAAGCATCGGCGGTAGTAAGTACTGTCTTGTAATTGTGGATGATTATTCTCGCTTCACTTGGGTATTCTTTTTGCAGGACAAATCTCATACCCAAGGGACCTTAAAGGGATTCTTGAGACGGGCTCAAAATGAGTTCGGCTTAAGGATCAAGAAAATTAGAAGCGACAATGGAACGGAGTTCAAGAACTCTCAAATCGAAGGCTTCCTTGAGGAGGAGGGGATCAAGCATGAGTTCTCTTCTCCCTACACTCCACAACAAAATGGTGTAGTGGAGAGGAAGAATCGAACTCTATTGGACATGGCAAGAACCATGCTTGATGAGTACAAGACACCAGATCGGTTTTGGGCCGAGGCGGTCAACACCGCCTGCTACGCCATCAACCGATTATATCTTCACCGAATCCTCAAGAAGACATCTTATGAACTCCTAACCGGTAAAAAGCCCAATATTTCATATTTTAGAGTTTTTGGTAGCAAATGTTTTATTCTTATCAAAAGAGGTAGAAAATCTAAATTTGCTCCTAAAACTGTAGAAGGCTTTTTACTAGGATATGACTCAAACACAAGGGCATATAGAGTCTTTAACAAGTCCTCAGGACTTGTTGAAGTTTCTTGTGACGTTGTGTTTGATGAGACTAACGGCTCTCAAGTAGAGCAAGTTGATCTTGATGAAATAGGTGAAGAACAGGCTCCATGCATAGCGCTAAGGAACATGTCCATTGGGGATGTGTATCCTAAGGAATCCGAAGAGCCTCCACATGCACAAGATCAACCATCTTCCTCCAAGCAAGCATCTCCACCAACTCAAGTTGAGGATGAGACTCAGGATGTTGAACAAGACGATCAAGAAGATGAGCCACCTCAAAATGACGGCAACGATCAAGGGGGAGATGCAAATGATGAAGACAAGGAGGATGAACAACCAAGGCCGCCACACCCAAGAGTCCACCAAGCAATACAACGAGATCATCCCGTCGACACCATTCTCGGGGACATTCATAAGGGGGTAACTACTCGATCCCGTGTTGCACATTTTTGTGAACATTACTCGTTTGTTTCCTCTATTGAGCCACACAGGGTAGAGGAAGCACTTCAAGATTCGGATTGGGTGATGGCGATGCAAGAGGAGCTCAACAATTTCACAAGGAATGAGATATGGCACTTAGTTCCACGTCCTAATCAAAATGTTGTAGGAACCAAGTGGGTCTTCCGCAACAAGCAAGACGAGCATGGTGTGGTGACAAGGAACAAAGCTCGACTCGTGGCCAAGGGGTATTCACAAGTCGAAGGTTTGGATTTTGGTGAAACCTATGCACCCGTAGCTAGGCTTGAGTCAATTCGTATATTATTGGCCTATGCTACTTACCATGGCTTCAAGCTTTATCAAATGGACGTGAAGAGTGCCTTCCTCAATGGACCAATCAAGGAGGAGGTCTATGTTGAGCAACCTCCCGGCTTTGAAGACAGTGAGTACCCTAACCATGTTTATAGGCTCTCTAAGGCGCTTTATGGGCTCAAGCAAGCCCCAAGAGCATGGTATGAATGCCTTAGAGATTTCCTTATTGCTAATGGCTTCAAAGTCGGCAAAGCCGATCCTACTTTATTCACTAAAACTCTTGACAATGATTTGTTCGTATGCCAAATTTATGTTGATGATATTATATTTGGGTCTACTAACAAATCTACATGTGAAGAATTTAGTAGGATCATGACACAGAAATTCGAGATGTCTATGATGGGGGAGTTGAAATATTTCTTAGGATTTCAAGTCAAGCAACTCCAAGAGGGCACCTTCATTAGCCAAACAAAGTATACTCAAGATATTCTAAGCAAGTTTGGAATGAAGGATGCCAAGCCCATCAAGACTCCCATGGGAACAAATGGGCATCTCGACCTCGACACGGGAGGTAAGTCCGTGGATCAAAAGGTATACCGGTCGATGATTGGTTCATTGCTTTATTTATGTGCATCTCGACCGGACATTATGCTTTCCGTATGCATGTGTGCAAGATTCCAAGCCGACCCTAAGGAATCACACCTTACGGCCGTAAAACAAATCTTGAGATATTTGGCTTATACTCCTAAGTTTGGGCTTTGGTACCCTCGGGGATCCACATTTGATTTGATTGGTTATTCGGATGCCGATTGGGCGGGGTGTAAGATTAATAGGAAGAGCACATCGGGGACTTGCCAGTTCTTGGGAAGATCCTTGGTGTCATGGGCTTCAAAGAAGCAAAATTCGGTCGCTCTTTCTACCGCCGAAGCCGAGTATATTGCCGCAGGTCATTGTTGCGCGCAATTGCTTTGGATGAGGCAAACCCTGCGGGACTACGGTTACAAATTAACCAAAGTTCCTCTTCTATGTGATAATGAGAGTGCAATCCGCATGGCGGATAATCCCGTTGAGCATAGCCGCACTAAACACATAGCCATTCGGTATCATTTTCTTCAGGATCACCAACAAAAGGGGGATATCGAGATTTCATACATTAACACTAAAGATCAATTAGCCGATATCTTTACCAAGCCACTTGATGAACAATCTTTTACCAGACTTAGACATGAGCTCAATATTCTTGATTCTAGGAATTTCTTTTGCTAGTCTTGCACACATAGCTCATAAATATACCTTTGATCATGTCTCTTTTATATATGCTATGACTAATGTGTTTCCAAGTGTATTTCAAACCAAGTCATAGGTATATTGAAAGGGAATTGGAGTCTTCGGCGAAGACAAGGCTTCCACTCCACTCTACTACTCATCCTTCGTCGTCGCTCCGCATCACTCTCCAACTTTGGTATAATCCTCACTCATTCATTGTAATACTCAAAAGTGTATAAAAGGATTATATGGTGTTATCCTTATTTTATGGGTCATTCGCATCATAAAAAGAGCACCTATGTAAAGGAGAGTGACTAAATAAAACAATTATTCTAAAATAAAGAAAAAAAATGCATTTGTTGGAGTTTCTATGTTTGTGCATTAAATAAAATAATAATAGTAATAATAATAATAAGGATAAATTTGCCTCCAAAAATGAATTCAAATTAGAAGTAAATTTGAATTGGGAATTTAAGAGAGAAATACTATAAGAAGACAAGATAAAATTTATAAGTAAATAAACCCATTCCACACTAGTATGTTTATTTGGTACACTTAACATGACTACCAATTCACCTCCATATTTGAATTCAAATTGTGAATTCAAAGTTCACACAAGAATTTGAATTTAGTTTTGAAATGTGAAAATAAGAGAAAATAGGAAAAGAAATGAAAACAGAAATAAATAAAGAAAAAAAAGAGGAAGAACTCCATTTCTGCGCATGGGCCGAATTCGGCTTCCCAACCGGCCCAACTAACCAACACGCGCGCGGCGGGGGGGGGGGGGGGGGAAACATCTCGCTGACAGATGGGCCCCAGCCGTCGGCTTCCCCTACCTGTGTGAGCCATACTCGCTCGCTTACTCTCTGGTGTGTGGGTCCTCTCTGTCGGATCTATCCTCTCCCCTCTGTCTCCTTTCAACAGAACGCGATCCGCGCGGAGCTTACGCGGGCGGACAACGGATTCCGTGACTTGATCGCTTCACCACCTCCGGCCGAGATCTTCGCTGGGCGGCCTATAAAGCCGGGCGATCTTCTGCGTGCGATTCTTCCCCTGCGGGCGCCTCCTCACGACAGCCTCCCTCGACGGGACGGTAGCGCTGCTCTCCCCGTCCTCACTGGCCGAAATCGCCGTACTGCGCGGCCACTCTGGCGGCGTTTCCGACCTGTCCTGGTCCACGGAGTCGTTCTACCTCTGCTCCGCCTCCGACGACCGCACCATCCGCACTCCGGCTGACCCCGCCTTCGCGTCCTTCCGCTCCCGGCATGGATTTCAGCTGCGCCACCGTGGCTGCCATCATCGATTCGCGGCAAGACTGCGCCGGTGCCTGGATTGACTACTAGGGAGTCTTCCTCGGCATATGCGGTGGCGGATTGAGTTAGTTGGCGGGTGTGTGATTGACCAGTGGCTAGGAAATCCCTCGCCGTTGTCGCGCGGTGCCTCGGTGTTGCTACTCACCGTGGCCCGGCTTCACTGCAACACCATGCGCGGTAAGAAGACCTTCATCGAGTTCGCCATCACCCCCTCTAGGTTTAGCGTCGGTCAATTTTGGGTTTGGGGAGTTCGGGCGTCGGATTGCGTGTACGCCGGTGGCGCTCCGCCGTGTGAGCCCGGCGACGGCGACCCTGCTTGGTTGGTGGGAGGGACGATTCGCCAGTGCCGTTGGATCATGATCTGGTGGCCGGGATCAAATCCGGATACCGGGTTGGGTAGATGTAACATAGGCCGTTCGGTTCAGATCGAACGGGTGTGAATGGTTCGGGCTTCATAAAATCTGGGGCGCAGATTGATAATCCAACGGCTGTGGACCTGTACTGGTTCGCGGGGCTCGGGTTATAATCTGGGTCGTTGATAACAGATCGGGTGGCTGAGATATGCCCGTACCCCTTCGCCGTGACTTTTTGTTAAAGAGACCCTGGGTTTTCTCGGAATCAACCCGCCGTCCCGTTCTGTTGTGCACTGAGTCTCGGGAATCTTGCGCCGAGCCCCCTGTGCTTCTGTTTAATTGAGGCCCAGTCCAGAGAGTTATAAAATCAGGAAAATGAATTAGAAAATGAGTTTTTAATATAAAAATAATTCCTAGAATTTATATAATTCATAGAAAATGCATATGAACTCCAAATTAATCCATTCCACTTCCTATAATTTTGTAATATTATTCTTTATCAATTAGTGCCACTGGTTTTACATAAAAGTCACATTAAAATTGTTATCTTAACTAATCTTGTATTAAGCACATAAAACCTTTGAAAATTCAATAACTTAAAATCTATAACTCCAAAATTAATGATTCCTGTTCCTATGATCTTATTTTAATATGTATATTATTAATATGTATTTTGCACATATGTTTGGTGTAATGTTAATTTTGCCTATCACTGTTTGTTTGTATTACTACGACTAGCAGTGAGGTCACGAGTCACCTGAAGATCATCCTGGTACCTGGATTCTCAAGACCCAGGCAAGTTGTGCCCTTGATCACTTCTTTTTACCCACTCATGTTCTAATTAATCATAATGATCTGCATAGGTTAATTTTGATGGGACCCAATAGGTTACCCTAGTTTGTCTATCTTTATACCTTGTTTACCACTGAACTTTTTGGGTAGTACTTGCTAGTGCTTTATGTGGTTTTGGGTATGAGGATACATTATTCATGATCACACTTTTATTATCTGTTTATTATTATTGTTCATGTTAAGATCATTATGTTAATTGGAACATGGAGAACCACCCGGGAAAACAGTGCTACCACAAGGGTGGAATGGGACGCCCTTGGCTGATTAATTAGGAAAGCTAGTGGAAGACTACCTTACCCGAAAGGGGCAAGGGCAGTAGGGGAGAGGTCAGTGTAGGGAGGCCCTCGGGAGGATTTTGCTGCGATGGCGGTCCTGCAAGGGATTCCTGCATTGGATCTTCCTATAAACTGTAGCGGGTTTTCGGAAGCTAGTGGAACTTTGTAAAGGCCTCGTAGTGGATCCCTAGCCATTCACCTCGGTAGTGTCTAAGGGCCTTGCAAACCCTGGCGACATGGGATACACGACTTGTGGGTAAAGATGCGCAACCTCTGCAGAGTGTAAAACTGGTATACTAGCCGTGCTCACGGTCATGAGCAGCTCGGACACTCACATGATTAAATTATGGAACTTAAATTCAATTTGGCATATGCATTGCATCGCAGGTGATGTTGTTACTTTTGTTCTACTATTTAATTGGGTTGGTATTTACTTATACTTAGTAATTGCTAATAAAATTTTGACCAACTTTAAAAGCAATGCTCAGCTCTAACCATCCCCTTTGGTAAGCCTTACACTTCACGTGAGCTCCCACCCTTGGCGAGTTCATGCACATTATTCCCCACAACTTGTTGAGCGATGAACGTATGTGAGCTCACTCTTGCTGTCTCACATACACCACAGGTCAAGACCAGGTACTGCAGGATGATGCTCATGGAGGATGCTGTGATGAGTTCGTGAGAGGTCTAGGTCGTCGTCTCCCAGTCAACTTTGGGTTGCTGGACCGTTGTCTCCTTATAATGTAATTATTTATTTTGTATAGAACTCCTGTTATATATAAAGATGTGACATTCGATCCTGTGCCATGATTCATCATATGTGTGAGACTTGGTCCCAGCACACCTGGTGACTATGTTAGCGCCCGGGTTTTGGACCCCTAAAATCCGGGTGTTACAGAAGTGGTATCAGAGGGATGTTGACTGTAGGACGAAACCTAGTTAGAACTGGACAACCATTCTTTACTTACCTTACTCTGATTCTTTTCTAAACTTATCTTAATCTTTTCTCATCTATTTCCGCTTTACTCTGGTTATTCTTACCTTTTCTTTTCTAAGACAAAAGTGGATTTCACACTTTGAAATCCTATGCCTAAAGTGACCTTTAGGACTTGAGACCTAATCTTAGGAACAAAAACAAAACTATTTTTATAGATGTTTATACGGTTGAGTGCTTGTTCTTATGATATTTGTCTGATTTGGATCTTTGATTGAGTGTGATGGGTTGTGGAGTAATGTCCACAATTACATCTGCATATACATCTAGGTATAAAGGATAGCATTTGTAAGATAACTAAACAACTTAGATTATCCCCCACTAAAAGGTATCTATCTCGTAGAAGTTCTTCTTATCTTAAAAGACACTCTCTTATCTTAATAGATCCATCTTATCTTACAAGACACTCACTTGCCTTAATAAATTCATCTTATCTTGAAAAGATTTTGTTATCCTAATAGATCTAATTTACCTCAAAAGATTCTACCTTATCCTTATGGATTCATCTTCCCTTAATTAGCATATTTATCCCACTAACAACCATGATCTAATGCAAATTAATTAGATCTTATCTAGTCAAACTAGTCACACCAATCTAACATAGATCTGATCTAATCTAAAGTGACTTACTAAACATGTTAGATAATACTGATGAAATAGTTTAGACTCTACCCCTATAGAACAGGTCTTAACTTAGTTCACCCTGCACTAGATTAAGAATGACAGATCGACTTGGCCATATGCAACTACCTTAACCATCTGATAGTTGCATAACCTCTCAAACTAGCAAGAGACTCTATCTTATCATAACATATCTAACTAATCTCAAAACATCCTAACATATTCTACCCTGTTGGGCCTATCTAACCTAAACTAGTCTAATCTAGTCATATCCAATTTAATCTAGATCTTATCTTACCTAATATGACCTGATCCAGTGTGGTCTAATGTTATCTAACTTAATGTGGTTCACTTAAACAGATTAATGACACTAGTAGAATAGATTAGACCCTCTCCACATATTTTAACTTAGTTCACCCTACACTAAATAAGGAATGAGAAACCAACCCAACCAATAGAGTCTTGAAGGATTGCATGACCTGCCTATCCCCACCTAACATCAAACAAACTTTTGACCTACATCATGTAGTCTATCTCATCCATACCTATATTAACCATATTCCCCAGTCCAATAATATACACTAACTCCTAATCAATAAGACAAGACAAGGAAGGATGAGCACCAACTCAAGTCTTCAAGGATCAAGTGAGGTCACCAAGATGAGTCAAGATCCACAATCTTGGATGGAGTCTTTCCTTACCCTACACTTTCTTACCTAAACCCATCTATGCTTTAAAGACATCTTCTATCCTACATAATTATGTGGACATACATATATATACCTATGCTCTCCTAATAACTAACTAATAAAAAAAAGAGAGACTCTTGATTTTGAACTAATTAGAAACTAAAAGATAGATTTTAAATCACTCTTCCTATATCCTTTTTCTTACAAATCTCGAGGACGAGATTATTTTTAAGGGGGGTAGGATTTGTAATACTCAAAAGTGTATAAAAGGATTATATGGTGTTATCCTTATTTTATGGGTCATTCGCATCATAAAAAGAGCACCTATGTAAAGGAGAGTGACTAAATAAAACAATTATTCTAAAATAAAGAAAAAAAATGCATTTGTTGGAGTTTCTATGTTTGTGCATTAAATAAAATAATAATAGTAATAATAATAAGGATAAATTTGCCTCCAAAAATGAATTCAAATTAGAAGTAAATTTGAATTGGGAATTTAAGAGAGAAATACTATAAGAAGACAAGATAAAATTTATAAGTAAATAAACCCATTCCACACTAGTATGTTTATTTGGTACACTTAACATGACTACCAATTCACCTCCATATTTGAATTCAAATTGTGAATTCAAAGTTCACACAAGAATTTGAATTTAGTTTTGAAATGTGAAAATAAGAGAAAATAGGAAAAGAAATGAAAACAGAAATAAATAAAGAAAAAAAAAGAGGAAGAACTCCATTTCTGCGCATGGGCCGAATTCGGCTTCCCAACCGGCCCAACTAACCAACACGCGCGCGGCGGGGGGGGGGGGGGGGGGGGGAAACATCTCGCTGACAGATGGGCCCCAGCCGTCGGCTTCCCCTACCTGTGTGAGCCATACTCGCTCGCTTACTCTCTGGTGTGTGGGTCCTCTCTGTCGGATCTATCCTCTCCCCTCTGTCTCCTTTCAACAGAACGCGATCCGCGCGGAGCTTACGCGGGCGGACAACGGATTCCGTGACTTGATCGCTTCACCACCTCCGGCCGAGATCTTCGCTGGGCGGCCTATAAAGCCGGGCGATCTTCTGCGTGCGATTCTTCCCCTGCGGGCGCCTCCTCACGACAGCCTCCCTCGACGGGACGGTAGCGCTGCTCTCCCCGTCCTCACTGGCCGAAATCGCCGTACTGCGCGGCCACTCTGGCGGCGTTTCCGACCTGTCCTGGTCCACGGAGTCGTTCTACCTCTGCTCCGCCTCCGACGACCGCACCATCCGCACTCCGGCTGACCCCGCCTTCGCGTCCTTCCGCTCCCGGCATGGATTTCAGCTGCGCCACCGTGGCTGCCATCATCGATTCGCGGCAAGACTGCGCCGGTGCCTAGATTGACTACTAGGGAGTCTTCCTCGGCATATGCGGTGGCGGATTGAGTTAGTTGGCGGTTGTGTGATTGACCAGTGGCTAGGAAATCCCTCGCCGTTGTCGCGCGGTGCCTCGGTGTTGCTACTCACCGTGGCCCGGCTTCACTGCAACACCATGCGCGGTAAGAAGACCTTCATCGAGTTCGCCATCACCCCCTCTAGGTTTAGCGCCGGTCAATTTTGGGTTTGGGGAGTTCGGGCGTCGGATTGCGTGTACGCCGGCGGCGCTCCGCCGTGTGAGCCCGGCGACGGCGACCCTGCTTGGTTGGTGGGAGGGACGATTCGCCAGTGCCGTTGGATCATGATCTGGTGGCCGGGATCAAATCCGGATACCGGGTTGGGTAGATGTAACATAGGCCGTTCGGTTCAGATCGAACGGGTGTGAATGGTTCGGGCTTCATAAAATCTGGGGCGCAGATTGATAATCCAACGGCTGTGGACCTGTACCGGTTCGTGGGGCTCGGGTTATAATCTGGGTCGTTGATAACAGATCGGGTGGCTGAGATATGCCCGTACCCCTTCGCCGTGACTTTTTGTTAAAGAGACCCTGGGTTTTCTCGGAATCAACCCGCCGTCCCGTTCTGTTGTGCACTGAGTCTCGGGAATCTTGCGCCGAGCCCCCTGTGCTTCTGTTTAATTGAGGCCCAGTCCAGAGAGTTATAAAATCAGGAAAATGAATTAGAAAATGAGTTTTTAATATAAAAATAATTCCTAGAATTTATATAATTCATAGAAAATGCATATGAACTCCAAATTAATCCATTCCACTTCCTATAATTTTGTAATATTATTGTTTATCAATTAGTGCCACTGGTTTTACATAAAAGTCACATTAAAATTGTTATCTTAACTAATCTTGTATTAAGCACATAAAACCTTTGAAAATTCAATAACTTAAAATCTATAACTCCAAAATTAATGATTCCTGTTCCTATGATCTTATTTTAATATGTATATTATTAATATGTATTTTGCACATATGTTTGGTGTAATGTTAATTTTGCCTATCACTGTTTGTTTGTATTACTACGACTAGCAGTGAGGTCACGAGTCACCTGAAGATCATCCTGGTACCTGGATTCTCAAGACCCAGGCAAGTTGTGCCCTTGATCACTTCTTTTTACCCACTCATGTTCTAATTAATCATAATGATCTGCATAGGTTAATTTTGATGGGACCCAATAGGTTACCCTAGTTTGTCTATCTTTATACCTTGTTTACCACTGAACTTTTTGGGTAGTACTTGCTAGTGCTTTATGTGGTTTTGGGTATGAGGATACATTATTCATGATCACACTTTTATTATCTGTTTATTATTATTGTTCATGTTAAGATCATTATGTTAATTGGAACATGGAGAACCACCCGGGAAAACAGTGCTACCACAAGGGTGGAATGGGACGCCCTTGGCTGATTAATTAGGAAAGCTAGTGGAAGACTACCTTACCCGAAAGGGGCAAGGGCAGTAGGGGAGAGGTCAGTGTAGGGAGGCCCTCGGGAGGATTTTGCTGCGATGGCGGTCCTGCAAGGGATTCCTGCATTGGATCTTCCTATAAACTGTAGCGGGTTTTCGGAAGCTAGTGGAACTTTGTAAAGGCCTCGTAGTGGATCCCTAGCCATTCACCTCGGTAGTGTCTAAGGGCCTTGCAAACCCTGGCGACATGGGATACACGACTTGTGGGTAAAGATGCGCAACCTCTGCAGAGTGTAAAACTGGTATACTAGCCGTGCTCACGGTCATGAGCAGCTCGGACACTCACATGATTAAATTATGGAACTTAAATTCAATTTGGCATATGCATTGCATCGCAGGTGATGTTGTTACTTTTGTTCTACTATTTAATTGGGTTGGTATTTACTTATTGTTGGGGGCCTTCGTCCTCCGAAGGTCCTCAAAAACATGATTTGACAATGTTTTCCAAGTGGATTATGTGAACAGGTATCTTCGGACTCAGAATTATAAACATAAAGCACGGTCAGGACGAAGCCTGAATCAGACGAAGGACGAGCTGATTACCAACTACGAAGGATGGTGCACAGCCGAAGCTGTGCGCAGGGAAGCTTCGTCGCGATAGTAGAAAGGGGAACCGACTTAAAGATGAAAAGACTACGTGGGCCTTGACAGATTTCCATAAGCCATTAACAAATGTAATGGACATGGATGTAATTTTACGTGGGCTGCGTCCCGCGTCTATAAATAGATGAACAGTACTCTCGTACTGTTCACGCTGACTGGGCATTGACTTTTACGTCACGCTTGTACTTTTTTACCTTCTCTCAGGACCAAAGGTACATTTGTAATTTGAAATCATTTCTATTTCTCCATGTCAATAAAATAGAAATGATTCTATGTTGATGTTTATATTTCATGCTTTATATAAATCCTTCGTCATTACTTATCATATTTACGAAGGTACGTCTTTTATGACCTTCGTCCTGCAATCATTATTTCCCGAATGGGTATAATGTTTCGAAGGACGAAGGACTTTAGCATTTAACACTTTTTATGTTGCCTTGTTCTTAACTCTTAGCATTTGAGAACAAGTCCCCAACATTGGCGCCCACCTCCGGTGAACTCACTTCCACTTCGAGTTTTTTGAACACCTTCGGAAGTTGTAGATCTTCGCTATGGCACCGAAGAAAGCTTCAGCGGCTGGGGCTTCAGCACTGCAATCGCTGGACCACAACCAGGACACCGTCTCTCTTCGGGAGGCCCGAAGCCAGAAGAGAAAGGCCGTCAGCCCGACACTTCAGGAGGAAGAGCTAGACCAAGAAATCAGGGATATGGAGATTCTACATCAACAGGTGCAAAGGAAGAAGGAGAAGATGGCCCGGCTAGCTGAGTTGCAGCGGCAGATAGACGAAGCCTCCGAGGAAGTCCGCCATCTTACCCATGATGAGCAAAACAGAAGGCCTCAGCACAAAGACCTTCATCAGGAGGGCTTCGTCAACGAAGATGACTGGTATGACAATTTCCATCAGGGAAATTTTGTTTTCGATGATGCTTCTCCTTTGTCCGTTGAGCTGCAGGCTACACCTTGGCCTTCATCCTATAAGCCACCCCAGCTTCCCATGTTCGACGGTCACTCAGACCCGAAGCAGTTCTTGATGAGCTACGAAGCAACAGTGTCTTCGTATGGGGGCAATGCTGCAGTCATGGCGAAGTCTTTCGTCATGGCCGTCAGGAATGTTGCTCAGACCTGGTACTCCTCCCTTCGACCAGGAACGATCACCTCATGGCAGAAGTTGAAGGATATGTTGTTAACCAGCTTTCAAGGATTTCAGACGAAGCCGGTCACTGCTCAAGCCTTATTCCAGTGTACTCAGGATCATGAAGAATACCTTCAGGCGTATGTCAGAAGGTTCTTGCGTTTGAGGGCGCAGGCTCCAACGGTGCCCAATGAAATTGTCATCGAAGCCATGATCAAGGGGCTTCGTCCTGGACCTGCAGCTCAATACTTTGCTAGGAAGCCTCCTCAGACTTTGGAGAAGCTACTCCAAAAGATGGACGAGTACATTCGTGCTGATAATGACTTTCGCCAAAGAAGGGAGGAGGCCTTCAGATTTTCTGAGATGACCAGGGGCTTCGGTGGAAGATTCTATCCGAGGCATGTCAGGTCCATTCACAACACTCAAAATGATGACAAGGGGAGTCAGCAGAACAGACCGCAGTGCTCCTCACAGGCTTCGGGGCAGCAGCAAACTTTCTTTCGGCCACCAGCTCCAAGAGGCAGAGGCGCCAGGGGCTTCGGCGGGAGATTTGGAGATCAACCAAGGAGGACATTTTGCTTATTCTGCGGTGAGAACAAGGGCCATACCACCAGGATGTGCCATGTTACCATCCAGAAACAAAAGGAGTTAGCAGAAGCTGCAGCGCAACAGGGACAGCCGAAGCAGGTCATGCATACTGCTTCGTATCATCAGCCTTACATCCCGGAGTACGTGGGCAACCACCCTGCAGTCTCCGTAGCTTCAGCAAGTCAACCTCAAGCTTCATGGCAACAGCCCCCACCTCCACCTTCGCTGCAACAAGGCCAGCAGCCAGAAGGGAGCCAATATGTTCCGCACCAAAGGGACCTCAGAGAGCAATCTGAAGCCCGTACAGTCAACAGTACTGTGCCGAAGTCGAAGCACATTTATTGACAAAATATCCTACTTTGATAGCAGTCTTTTCCGTTTAAGTTCTGTTTTCGGTGTAATAAAGAACATTTCAGTTTTCATATAATAGTTTCGCGGTTGGTTATCAGAAAAACCTATCTTCTCTACAGGCTTAAGTTGCTGAAGCTTAAAAATTTGCGGTAACAAGGAGGACCTTCGGATTATTAAAAATCCTTCGAAGCAACAAAAAGTCGCTCTAAGGAGCGCAGAGTAAGTTGCCGAAGTTACAAAAAGCCGTTCCAAAGGGAGCGCAGCGTAAGTTTTTTGCTCCAAAGACGTTCCTAAGGGAATGCAGAGCATACAGCGAAAAGTCAACGCTGATACCGCCTAAGTAAAAGGCGAAGAAGCTCCAAAGACGTTCCTAAGGGAATGCAGAGCTTATACCGTCTAAGTAAAAGGCGAAGAAGCTCCAAAGACGTTCCTAAGGGAATGTAGAGCTTATGAATATATTTTGTGTGTATCTTCGGAACAAATGTCATTTGCACAACATAACATCATCACATCATTTTGCATAACATAAGCATCATACATCATGTTGCATTTGGCAAACGAAGGGGACACAGTATCAACCTTCGAAAGGACGCTTTGAGAAAGTGAAAATTGTATAAAGTCACGAGGGAATACAATGATAATCTTCGGAAAATAGCTTCGGAGAATGTTTTTATGAAGCATGGATGAGCATCATCAGAGTAATATCAAAATTATATAGCTTCGGAGAATGTCTTCACGAAGCATGGACGCGATTTATCAGAACAGTTTTAACGGAGAATGTTTTCTTCACGAAGCATGAAAAGAAGGGAAGGTGTTTTTTCGCCGAAGGCTCAAAAATGGTATGTATATAGAATTTCATGCATCGTAAAGAATTGAATAATGAAAAGGGACTTGTATTTTACATTCAAATGTACACAATATTACAGAGATCACGTTTCCAATGTTTTTTCTAATAACATTTAGTCTTCTCTTAGTACTGCTTCGGCGGCCTCATTTAGAAGTTGATCAACAACCTTATCCATGATAGCTTCGGCCATTTGTTTAATCTCGTCATCTCCTTTTGTGTGGGGATCGGCAGTCGATTCAGCAGCTTCTGAGGGAAGAGAACATTTCTTCATTACTATTACAAATTGCGAGCAAAGTTTGAAATAAAAATTATAACACGATAAGAACGACTAATTAATACCTAATTGCCTTTCGGGCTCTGTACTTCTTTCGGCAGCTTCTGCCACTTTCCTGGCATCATGGATGCCTTTTTCGCTTCTTTGGATGATTTCTTGCGCCATTCCTCGGCCGCCGTCGTTCCAGATATCAGTAAAAAATTTGCCACCAACCACGCTTGCTTCGGCCGAGGGGTCCTTGATGTCTTCGGAAGATAAGGCAGCTTCGGACTGAGCTAAAAATTTTACATGCCCACAACCTTTCTTCTCTAAGACAGAAGCAATGCCTCTGGCGCCCGAAAAAGCGCAGATGTCGCCGCGACTGCTCAGGATCTCCTCGAAGGCCTCTACTTCGTGACTAATCCATTCCAGTGGACCTTCGGGATTGCCCCGAGAGAAATTCTCTTCGCTGGAGAAGGCGCCCACGCTGGCGAAGCTGGTTTTAATTTTATTCACGCATTCTACAGATTTAACATAACAGTTCCTCTGAGAAGCACGAAGCTCTTTAACACTTAACTCCAATTTATTGACCATATGATCACTGAGTTCTCGTTTTGTTTCCTCCAGCACACGTTCCTCTTTAGCCCTAGCCAGTTGTTTCTGAAGATCTTTAATTTCACGCTTTTGGGCTTCGGCCTGGGCTTTTGAAGCAGCTTCGTCCTTCTTTACTTTATCTACCAGTGTAAGCAGAATTTTATCCTTTTCCAGAGCTTCGTTTCTCAGTTTGATAACTTCGGAGCGTAAATTGTTAAACGCAATATCATAGCTTTCATCTTCGGCGCTTTTTTGGGCTCTTAACGCGTTGCTCAGAATCAGGCCCTATATAAAAAAGAATCCATATAAGAATAAAGGAATGAATTATGCATTAAAAAGTTTTTTCAAACGCTTAATTTCCATACCTTTAGGCTATTATATGCAAGACTGTCTGCGAGGTCCTCTTTCGTCATGGCGCTTAATCCAGCTTCGAGCTTCGGGAAGCCCATACTCCTGGCCATCTCTCGGCAGACAGATAGTTCTTTATTATCAGGTAGGCAGTATAGGAAGTCTTCTTCATTTGTCCCATTGAATATTACTGCCCCCTTCGGATATTTTAGCTCTTTCGCATAATGGTTGGCTTCATAAGTTTCTTCTGCAGATAGTTTCTTCCCCGAAGCGTGTCGTATAATGTAATCGCATATGCTGGCAGGAGCTTCGGGGATGGCAGTGTCAATTTCTTCAACTAAAACTGGTTCTGATATTTTTATTGCTTCGGCTTCCAAAGGTTGCTCCTTGTAGGGCTCCGAAGGCCCAGCTTCAGCTTCAGCTTGTTGCGTCGAAGCTTCAGTAGAAGCTTCAGCAACTTCAACACTCTTTTTTGGAGTTGTGCTTGAAGACTTAATTGTTTCCAAGACATCTAGTACGTTTACCATTCTTTTCCTTTTTGGGGTCACCGATGGCCCCTTTTGGTTTTTTATTGCTTCGACATTTACCGAAGGACTTAAGATTTCAGACATTTTTGGCTCGTCAACCTTCGGTTTCTCTGATTTTTCCGCTGAAAGCGCTTCAATCTTTTCTTCCATCTTCGGCACTGAAGCTGGTTCGGTAGCTTCAGAGGCCAAAGAAACTTCACCAATGAATTCTGGCACTGTGGCCGGCTCAATAAAGCGTGTCCGATGGGTGAGTACCTTCATCTTTTTTCTTTGAGGCGCTGGCTCACTAGGGGCACTCGTGGTAGCTTCTGTCGCAGGAGAAGTATTTTTCCTTTTGCGACTCAATACCGGATAGTGATAGTCAGGGTACATAAACCCGACTGCGTCAAACACACGGTTGAGCCTTTTCTTCTTTCGGCCTCCGAAGGCTGCTGATAGCGCAGTATTTTCGGCCTTCGAATATGCCCCAAGTAGTTCATCACTTAGTGTTTCAATGCTTTTCAGCCAGTCATCATCAGGTTCAACAAATTTATCTGCATATTTGAATGTGTATTTCAGTTTGACCAGTCCGCCTTCGTCGGACTCTTTAATGGTCTCCTTCGGCATTTCCCACTTTTCTGCAAGTGGCCATACCCTGAAGGCAATGTGCTCTTGGACCAAGTCCCTTGTCCCAATGAAAGAGCAGACTATGCCGAAGGCTCTTTGGCATTCCTCGGCTGCTTCGTCCATTTCAACCTTCGGCCTTCGAAGTCCGAAGCGTTGCCAGATGGGGCGCATAATGATACTCTTGACATTTTCTTGCGCAGTTAAGTCATTCTTTACATAGAACCATTCAGTCATCCAGGCTCCGGGCCATCTTTTCCGAAAGGTTGGCACAGGGCGGCTTGACCCGGAGCGGGCACCGACGCTGTAACACCCAAAATTATTGTGATATTGTTCTTTTCCCCACGGCTTCGTCTCATATAACAGTTCATGAATGTTGCAAAAACTTTTAGCATTTGGTTCTAAACCTTGGCTTCTTGCAGCCCAGACAAACATCCCCATTCTTATGATAGCTTCGGGAGTAAGTTGATGAAGGTAGACTTGAAATGTTTTCAGTACCTCAACAACGAAGTTGCTCAGGGGGAATCGAAGCCCAGCCTTGAGAAAGCTTCGGAAGACTACAACTTCATCTTCTTCCGGGGTGGGAGAAGTCTTTTCTCCAGCGTCAGCCCTCACAATAGATATGTCTCGAAAATACCGCCCCCTCATATTATCAATATGACTCTGCTTGATAGTGGTTTTCCCGAAAACCGTGTGACTTGGCCGCCATGGTCGATCTTCGGCCTCTTCTCCACCACTTTCTACATCATAGCTGTCGCTGTCATCAGTATCTTCGGACAAACCTTCGAGAATCTCTTTGGTGATTTTCTCTGTATTGGTCTCCGCCATCGCAATCAGGAACCCCAGATTCTTCTCTTCCTCGAGACTCAGCTTCGTATCAGCAGGAATCTTCTTACCTTCAGACATCTTCGGAAACGCTAAAAAACTGCTCTCGAGGCCGAAGCTTCAAAATAAAAAAGACCAGCAAACCTTAAAGCACAAGAGCTAAAAATTTAGTGGATCGAAGCAGATGGCAAGTGTGCGTACCAAATAAGTCCGCGATGTGATCTTATTTATACGCCCAGGGCGTTGAAAATTGGAAGACCCCGCTTGTCAGTGAATGTTGCTATTCTAGCAAAGGGAAGGTGTTTTTTCGGACCTTCGGCTCAAGGCCTTCGTCCAAATCGCAATCTGAATTTAATATTAACAAATTAATATTGCGAGGGGCTACTGTTGGGGGCCTTCGTCCTCCGAAGGTCCTCAAAAACATGATTTGACAATGTTTTCCAAGTGGATTATGTGAACAGGTATCTTCGGACTCAGAATTATAAACATAAAGCACGGTCAGGACGAAGCCTGAATCAGACGAAGGACGAGCTGATTACCAACTACGAAGGATGGTGCACAGCCGAAGCTGTGCGCAGGGAAGCTTCGTCGCGATAGTAGAAAGGGGAACCGACTTAAAGATGAAAAGACTACGTGGGCCTTGACAGATTTCCATAAGCCATTAACAAATGTAATGGACATGGATGTAATTTTACGTGGGCTGTGTCCCGCGTCTATAAATAGATGAACAGTACTCCCGTACTGTTCACGCTGACTGGGCATTGACTTTTACGTCACGCTTGTACTTTTTTACCTTCTCTCAGGACCAAAGGTACATTTGTAATTTGAAATCATTTCTATTTCTCCATGTCAATAAAATAGAAATGATTCTATGTTGATGTTTATATTTCATGCTTTATATAAATCCTTCGTCATTACTTATCATATTTACGAAGGTACGTCTTTTATGACCTTCGTCCTGCAATCATTATTTCCCGAATGGGTATAATGTTTCGAAGGACGAAGGACTTTAGCATTTAACACTTTTTATGTTGCCTTGTTCTTAACTCTTAGCATTTGAGAACAAGTCCCCAACACTTATACTTAGTAATTGCTAATAAAATTTTGACCAACTTTAAAAGCAATGCTCAGCTCTAACCATCCCCTTTGGTAAGCCTTACACTTCACGTGAGCTCCCACCCTTGGCGAGTTCATGCACATTATTCCCCACAACTTGTTGAGCGATGAACGTATGTGAGCTCACTCTTGCTGTCTCACATACACCACAGGTCAAGACCAGGTACTGCAGGATGATGCTCATGGAGGATGCTGTGATGAGTTCGTGAGAGGTCTAGGTCGTCGTCTCCCAGTCAACTTTGGGTTGCTGGACCGTTGTCTCCTTATAATGTAATTATTTATTTTGTATAGAACTCCTGTTATATATAAAGATGTGACATTCGATCCTGTGCCATGATTCATCATATGTGTGAGACTTGGTCCCAGCACACCTGGTGACTATGTTAGCGCCCGGGTTTTGGACCCCTAAAATCCGGGTGTTACATTCATTTTATGACCAAAGGGGGAGAAAAGGACTTCATTGGGCTCTAATGATTCCGTTTTTGGCGATTCATGCCAAAGGGGGAGAAAATATTAAGCCCAAAGCAAAAGGACCGCACCACCACACCTAAGTTTCAAAATTTTGGAGATTTTTAAATTGGTCAATTTCAAAATTGGTATCTTATTATGTTCTAAAGGGGGAGGAAGTAGTTTTTCAAAATGTTAAATCAAAACCCTCTTGAACACTAAGAGGAGAGTCTCATTTAGGGGGAGTTTTGTTTAGTCAAAGGAAGAAAACTTCAAAACTTGAAAATGCTTTGCAAATCTTATTCATTTACCTTTGACTATCTTGCAAAAAGACTTTGAAAAGAATTTACAAAAGAGTTTGCAAAAACAAAACTTATGGTGCAAATATGGTCCAATATGTCAAAAACAAAGAAAACAATCCATGCGCATCATATAAGTATTTATATTGGCTCAATTCCAAGCAACCTTTGCACTTACATTATGCAAACTAGTTCAATTATGCACTTCTATATTTGCTTTGGTTTGTGTTGGCATCAATCACCAAAAAGGGGGAGATTGAAAGGGAATTAGGCTTACACCTAGTTCCTAAATAATTTTGGTGGTTGAATTGCCCAACACAAATATTGGACTAACTAGTTTGCTCTAGTGAATAAGTTATACAGGTGCAAAAGGTTCACACTTAGCCAATAAAAAGATCAAGTTTTGGATTCAACTAAGGAGCAATGAGGCAACCGAGGGCACCTCTGGCTGGAGGCACCGAACTGTCCGGTGTGCACCGGACAGTGTCCGGTGCGCCCAGAGGACTCCGACTTCAAACTCTTCGCCCTCGGGAATTCTCGGAAGCCGGCGCGCTATAATTCACCGGACTGTCCGGTGTGCACCGGACATGTCCGGTGCTCCAAGGAAGCGCGGTCTCCGGAACTCGCCAGCCTTGGGTTCGCGCGGCAGCTGCTCCGCTAAAATTCACCGGACTGTCCGGTGTGCACCGGACTGTCCGGTGTGCCAGCGGAGCAACGGCTATTTCGGCGCCAACGGCTACCTGCGGTGCATTTAATGCGCGCGCAGCGCGCGCAGTCGTCAGAATCGCCCATACCGGTGCACCGGACATCAAACAGTACATGTCCGGTGTGCACCGGACACCCAGGAAGGCCCAGAAGTCAGAAGCTCCAACGGTCAGAATCCAACGGCATTGATGACGTGGCAGGGGCACCGGACTGTCCGGTGTGCACCGGACTGTCCGGTGCGCCATCGAACAGAAAACTCCAGCCAACGGTCATGTTTGGTGGTTGGGGCTATAAATACCCCAACCACCCCACCATTCATTGCATCCAAGTTTTCCAACTTCCAACCACTTACAAGAGCTAGGCATTCAATTCTAGACACACCAAAGAGATCAAATCCTCTCCAATTCCACTCAAGCATTTAGTGACTAGCGAGAGAGATTTGCCGTGTTCTTTTGAGCTCTTGCGCTTGGATCGCTTTCTTTCTTTCTCATTTGTTCTTATGATCAAAACTCAATTGTAACCAAGGCAAGAGGCACCAATTGGGTGGTGGCCCTTGCGGGGAAGTTTTGTTCCCGTTTGATTGAGAAGAAGAAAAGCTCACTCGGTCCGCGGGACCGTTTGAGAGAGGGAAGGGTTGAAAGAGACCCGGCCTTTGTGGCCTCCTCAACGGGGAGTAGGTTTGCGAGAACCGAACCTCGGTAAAACAAATCCACGTGTCACAATCTTCATTTGCTTGCGATTTGTTTTGCACCCTCTCTCGTGGACTCGTTTATATTTCTAACGCTAACCCGGCTTGTAGTTGTGATTATTTTTGAGATTTTCAGTTTCGCCCTATTCACCCCCCCTCTAGGCGACTTTCAAATAGCCCCCACGTACATGCGACCACCATAAATTAAGGGATTTCCTTTTCACTGTGCACGCGTAAAATATGGCATATGGTACAATGTTGGACGCACTCCAGGTTCGAGTGTAAAAATCTTTAGTTTTTTGCGTAAAAATCATATTTTTTTACCATAAATATAAAGCTAATGTGAGATATGTTAATACTCTAATGTGTTTTATTCATGATCGTAAAAATCCTCAAGTTTAAGCATTAGTAGTGTTTGATATAGCGTAAATATTGATTCACTCTCAACCAACAGCCCCTATGTCCATGCGATCACTGAAAGTCGCTAGAGGGGATGAATAGGCGAAACCTGAAAATTATAAAATTTGAACACAAACTTCACCTAAGGTTAGCGTTAGAACAAGATTTAATGTAATCGGAGTGTGGACGATAGTTCTTCTTGCCACGGTTTGCTCAATCAATACAGATAACTTTGAGAGCTAACTCAAAATCAATAGCAAGCAAGAGAACTAGTGAGAGAGAGGAGAGAAAGAAGCAAATCACAAATAGTGATCAATGCAAAGACACGACGATTTGTTTCCCGAGGTTATGCCCCGAAGGGTGTACATCCCCATTGAGGAGTCCACAAAGGACGAGTCTCTTTCAACCCTTTCTCTCTCTCAAACGGTCACGGAGACCGGTTGAGCTTGCTTCACTATTTCGGGGACACCAAGTCCCGCAAGGGCCTCCACAGAAAGAATCTAAGCCTCTTGCCTCACTTTACAATCTAGAGAATGAGAGAGAGAAGAACACACAAAGCTCAAATGATCACAAGACCTTGCAACACTCAAATACGCTAGCCGCTAAGCCTCTCAAACACAAATCGATCAAACGTGGCGTGGGAATGGCTTTGAATGCATGGAGATGTTGCACTTAATGTTTGGAAGGTTGGGAGGGGTCTTGTGTAACACCCCGGGCTTTAAGGGACAAAGCCGGGTGCATCTCATACATGCGTCAAAGAAGACAACATATATAATAACAGAGTGTATAGAGATAAATGTCACAATAATCAGAGTACTTATTACATAGCGGAAGACTTACAAAAATAAAAGATAAATATAGCAGGATCTAAAATCTATCCTTGGCGCTAGAAAGTCAACTGGGAGACGCCACCTAGATCGAATCGAACTCCTCGCTGTATGGCTCCACTTGAACCACCTGTACTTCTCTTGAGGGGGTGTGAGACAGCAAGGGTGAGCTCACACATGTTCATCGCTCAACAAGTTGTGGGGAATAATGTGGCATGAACTCACCAAAGGTGGGAGTTCATGTGAAGTGTAAGGCTGATCAACAAAATAAAGGTTGAAGCTGAGCATTGCTTTTATAAGTTGGTCAAAATTTTATTAGCAGTTACTAAGTGTAAGTGAATACCAAACCATAATAAATAATAGAACAAAATTAATAATAAATCCCATGCAAATGCAAATGACAAATTGAATTTAAGTTCCATAAATTAATCATGTGAGGGTCCGAGTTGCTTATGACCGTGAGCACGACTAGTATACCAGTTTTACACTCTGCAGAGGTTGCGCATCTTTACCCACAAGCTGTGTTACCCATCTGTTAAGGGGTCATGAATCCCATACACCTCTACTAAGGAAGCGAGGCAGGGTAACACTATGAGGCCTTTACAAAGTTCCACTAGCTTCAGAAAACCTGCTACAGTTTATAGGAAGCTCCAGTGCAGGAATCCCTCGCCTGACCGCCATCACAGCAAAATCAACCCAAGGACCTCCCTACACTGACCACTCCCCTACTGCCCTTGCCCCTTTCGGGTAAGGTAGTCATCCACTAGCTTTCCTAGTTAATCAGCCAAGAGCGTCCCATTAAACCCTTGTGGTAGCACTGTTTTCCCGGATGGTTGCTCCATGTTCCCATTAACATAATGATCTTATCATAAACATAAATAACATAACAGAATAATAGGAACATGGATATAATGAAATATTAACCTGAAACCACATAATGCAATAGCATAACTACCCAATTGAATCAGGGGTAAACAAGGTAAACAGGATAAACAGTCTAGGGTAACCTATTGGGTCCCATCAAAATTAAACCTATGCATTGAATAGTGATAATAAAAAATATTATTGGGTAACAAAAGTGAATCAAGGGCACAAGTTGCCTAGCACTTGAGATTCCAATTACCAGGGTAATTCTTCAGATCCTCGTGACCTCACTGCTAGTCGTAGCAATACAAACAGACATGGTATAGACAAAAATAACATCACACCAAACATAAGTACAAACTGAATAATAATAATCTACGCGTCACTACGAGATCGAGGGATCGAGAACCACTAAAATCGGAGTTACGATTAAGGATTTATGATTTTATAGAAGATCTGTGTGATTAAAATACTAAACTATATTATAAATTGGTTAGTGTAAATCATATGAGAGAATATATTATAAATAATTAACTCACTTTGATCTAAGTTATAAATGGACCATAGATCATATTTTAATAGATTATAATGATAAGCAGATTAACAAGACTATCCAACATCAATTAAATATAGATCTAATTATAAAATAATGAGATTTGGTATAATAAATGTTGTTATTGCATAGTAAATATTCGTACGAGACTAACGCAACTTGAACGGATCAAATCAGAGTTAAAACGAAGGAGTTATGATTTTCTAAAGATTTTATGTGTTTTGTACAAGATTAAATGGGATATAAATTTTAATGCGACTTTCATGTCAAAACAGTGGTACTGAATGTTAAACAATAATATTACAAAATTTATAGGAATTGGAATGGACTAATTTAGACTTAGTATAAATTTTCTAGGGATTAAACATGTTTTAATAATTATTTTCACATTAAAATCATTTCTGAAATTAATTCCTCTACCTCTGGTCTGCGAGCATAATACAGAGAGAACCCAGGGACGTATGTGCAAGAATTCCTAAGACTCAGCCCAACCCTAGGGTGGACGGCGGGTTAATTCCTACTTTAATCAGGGGCTCATGTGCAAAAAGGCCTGGGTGAAGGGGTATGGGAGGACATCAGCCGTATGATCCAGAATCGAGGGCTCTGATTAGATCCGGTCTTAAGTGAAGCGGTATGAAACTGTAGCCATCCGATCCCAAACGGACGGATAGGATTTAATTACACCACGGGTCACTCCTGGCCGCCCGATCAAACCGATGGCCCAGATCAACAACTCGAAGCGGTACCCAAATAGCTTAATCGTGACCGTTGGTGTAAGATCCAACGGTTCGAAGACCTTTCCCCAGCCCACGATCGAGCCACGGCGGCGTGCCATTGCCCCCCGCGACGGACCATCGCCGGAGTCGGCCAACCCGCACGCGAGGCCCCCAAAACATGCTACACAGGCGGCTACACAAGGAGAAGGCGAGTTGATTGGGAGGGTCCTTACCACAGTTTGCCGCACTAGTGATGCCGCCCACGACGCAACGGCGGATCCAAAGCGAAGAAACGCTCCGACGAGCAATTCCGTCAGCTCCGGTCGGCCTTCTCAACCGCGAAGACCATGGACGTCTTCCCCGGGGTCTCGGCAGGGGCACCAACCAGTCACCGTGGATCTACCGACACTGGTAGCCCGTCGCCCACGACGGCGACGTACCTCCCTTTCTTCCTTCTCCGCCGCGACGTAATCTCCTCTCCCAAAACAGGAGCTTTTCTGGTGCCGGGGCGGTTGAGGTTCTCGGTTAGGGCGCACGACTCAGGCTACCCAGTCCTAAATACCAGTTGCAACGACACTGCCGAGAATAGGGGCACGACGAGGTCGGCCGCGCGAGTCTTGCGCGAGGTGCAGGGAGAGTTTGTTGGCGAGGACGATCTGACGTTGGGGTCCCACCTGGCGGACAGCTTGCAGATAGGAGCACGCGCGCGTTGTTGCGAGATGGGGCTGCCGACGTGCGGTACCCACGCGCTAGTGAGGGCAGGAGGAATCCAGGCGCGCGCGCGGTGGAGGCCTGTCCAGTGGGGAGCACCAGTCAGTGATAGAAGAGCTGGCGCAGCACTGCGACAAAGTCTGAGGAGTGGGAGGCTGGACCATGGGCCCCACGTGGTAGTGCGATGCGTTGAAGCTGTGTGCGTGGCAGGTAGGATCAACGCAGCGGCGCAGCGGAGGTAAATGGGCTGGTCGGTTAGAAACGGCCCAGTTAGGGTACATGGCATCCTTTTTCTTTTTATAAGTTCAATTTGTCCTTCTTTTCTTATTTTCTTTTCTTTATTCCCAAATTCCTCTTTAAATTCAAATTTAAATTCAAATATTGTGTCAAATTTATCCTCAAATTATATTGCTATATAGTACCAATTTTAGAATTATATAAATTTTCTTTATATTTTATATCCTTTCTCTTTGTCTTTTCTTTCCTTCCCTATTTTCAACCCTAATTTTAACTTGAGGTTCAATCCACATTTCAAGCCATTATTATATTTCTATTAATATATTTATGACTATTACTTAATGCAAAACAAACAAAATTTTCAACAGGATGCATTAAATATTTTTATTAGATGTCTTGTCCTTTTGATTAGGGTTAATCCCATGTTATAATAATAAGATGGCAAACCCAAATGATGATATCCCTTTCTTTTCTTTATTCACAAAGTGGGTATTACATCTTGTGTCTTCAAGGTGCTGGTTGGAAAGGTATTTATAGCCTCCAACTACTCAAATAGCCTTTGGAGAAAAGATGCCAAAACTACAAACTACATAGTCGAGTGGTCACTGAACCGTGAATAGCACCTATTCAGTGCACCACCAGACAATGAACAGTGCATGTGTAGGTTACCATTCTAGGGATTCGTCAAAGTGTTTAGTACAACCTCATGCTTCTCTCTATGTCAATGGCAACTAGGGATGAAAACAAACTGGGATAACCCCTTTTTAGTTACATTTTATTTTGGAAATGTGATAAAAAACAAGACTAGTGGGATGACGGAAATGAACCAAAACGAACGGAACAGATCGATAACGGATCGGAATCATACGTGAAAAAAACATCAACACATAGAGTATAAAAATAAAGTAATATTATGATCAATTGAAATATCTCATCTAAGCATATGGAAGAAATATATTATAATATACATATGATCAATAAAGAAAATAATCAATTATAGATTAGTTTATTGTGATATGACAGTCGTCTATAAGTTATTCATTGTTTTATCTAAAATAGGATGTTATATGTGGATAAAAACGGGCCAAATCATAAATCTATGAAATAATATTCGTTCATATGATGTGCAACGATATTCTTTCATAGATTTACACTGGATGGGGGCATGGAGAGACGGTTCATGGCGGCATAGGGCGTCAGCCAGGCGTACCAGGGCGTGCAGTGGGGCGACCGCGACGACGTGGCCACGACGCACGACTAGTAAGACCATGGCTAATGGGGCGCTCATGAGTCATGACAACAAATGGTGCAGGACATGGTCGAGGGTGCTCCCGTCGTGCCTGGTCGTCCACCAGAAAGAAGAGTCGGGTCAGAAGAAACAAGAAAAAAATAGAATAAACCCCTTTCTTTTTCTGTAATGTGTAGCATGGTGGATATTTTTTTCTAACTAGCATATAGCTCGCGCTAACACTATGATCTCGGGAAGGGTAAGAAATGATGGCGGCGGCAATAACGCGAGGAGAAGGGTTGATGGAGGCGGCGACGCAAGTGAGGGGGAGAGGTAGCAGAGACGCGAGGGGAGAGGAGAAGGATGAGGGATGATCCAAATAATATTGCTCATTGGATTTAAGGTCGAGGGAGTAAAGGGTTATACAGCAATCTGAGTCATTAGTTTTGATTTGATGATTTGTTAAGTATAGTACAATTTGTTTGGTGGATTTAGTGGATGTTATGGTGCGGAGCGATTGGTTGGTTGGGTTTTACAAAGTTTAAACTGTGAATGAATTATATATATTGATATCGACTATCGATCTTAGGTTCTGTGGAGTGCCAGCTGCTCCACCAATCGTAAAAATGTTTAGCTAAAAAGCTAGATCTGAATTTGTTTTATTTGAATTTAGAGCTATGTACCAAAGCAGACGTACCCTATGTGACGTGACTAGTGCTTGCAATATGGGCCGGGCTTTTCGGGTCAGCACGAGCACGGCCCGAAAATAGGAGCCCAAAGCACGGCCCGGCACGAAATAATTTGGGCCGGGCTAGCACGGCCCGAAGGCGGGCTTGGGCCGGGCCTCAATTTCCGACCCGTCGGGCCCCCAGCACGGCACGTATAGATGGGCCGGGCTTGGGCCGGCACGGCCCAATTAAGCCCAATCTATTTGATTTCTTTAATTTAGTAAGATATCGACTTTATATTGCTGTTATATTTAGAGTTTATGTGGTCAAATGATGCTAGAATTGTTTAATATCTTTAATTTAGTAAATTATTAACTTTATATGGTTGTAATATTTTGATTTTATGTGGTCAAATACACGGACTGGGTTTGGGCCGGCACGGCCCAAAGAAGGCACGACATGGTTTAGGGCCAGGCTGGGCCACTGTTTTTATACTTCGGGCTAGCACGGTACGGCCTAAAAATTATTTGGGCTTTACTGGCCCGAACCCGTTTGGCACGAAGCACGATGGGCTTGGGCCGGGCTGGCCCGGCCCGGCCCAATTCCCAGCACTAGACGTGACCACCTGCATGCCCAACCGCCTAAATAGTAAAGAACGACTCTCATTGCCTTCGCCAGTAGAGCTATAAAAACCAAATCACAAATCTAGGAAAGAATATCACTGCGCATCCGGCCGCGGCCCCCTGTGGTCACGCGTGCAGAAGCGTTCGCATTTCAAAACGAAGGGGACATTTTGTTTTTTTTTTGGGACCATGCACGTACGCGTAAAACAAATCTTAGTGTCCTTACAAATTTGTAGCCACGTCGGTCCTGCTTGTTTGCTGCCTATAGCTAGCTAGCTAGTCCCAGGAGCGCCCCCCCTAGCTAGGTCCCCCCATCTTTACACAAGTACTATATTATATGAAGGAATGATTCATGCCAGCAAGAAAGAAACAAGGCTGAAAGCATCAGCAAAGCAGCAGGTTAAAAATCTTCAAATCCGTCCAAAACATCCCCCCTTGGGTTCCATCAGCTTGTGCCTATAATATGGCTTTGGATTTTACCTATTCAGCAAAAAAAAAATCATAATTATTATTATTTATTGTGATATCGCTTAGCTTATAATATGATTGGATTTTAGGGTTTAGTGTTTAGGGTTTAGAGCTATGATCCAACCAACACAAGCATGTTTTATGTTGTTCTTAGAACTCTTTCTTCTCTCGTCGTTGCTTTCTCTCTCACAATTTTTGTGGTCTCTCCATCATCTTATCTTCTGAGGCTATATATCTTACAGATCGTGCACAAATTTTGAACGTGTCGTTCTCATTCAGTGTGGTATGTGCACGGTACCTACTTTTTTACTCCAACCTAGTTAATTAGCATGAACAACCACATACATTCATAGCTAGAGCCTAAAAGAGCGCTGCGTTGTTAGGGCTGCTCTAGATTAATAATAATAATCTGTTTGTTTCACCATGCATGGCATGCATGCATGTGGCATTCAGTTCCCAGGGCCGTACAAAACCGAGCTAGTAGGGCGTGGTCTCTCAGTCAGCAGCACATGGGTAGCAAGGGACACTCTCTGTGGTCCTTGGAGACTGATGGCCTGGGAGCTAGATCACTTAGGATCCCAAAAGCTCTATCTGTTTGGAAAAAATAATAATAGTAAGCTCCCAAAAGCTGATGAGCAGCACAAGGCACAGCAGTGGCTTGCATGTGTCTGTGCCGCGTAGATTATTAGTACCGGTGGTTTTTGTGGGTTAGCCAGAGCGCTTGTCAGAGGACAAATCATGCAAGTCGGTGGGTTTGGTTAATCAAGCGAGCGGTAGAGCTTGGCTAATTATTATGCGAGGATCGGGCAGGCAAGCAAATAGCAAATGGGATGTGGTGCATGCAGTGGCGAAGCTAGAGCAAACTTGAGGGTGGTGCAATTATCTTATGGATGCATAGGCATCATGTGATGGTGGTGCATATAAGGTGAAAATTTGCTCTTTATAACTAGTTCAATATATTTTAGGGGGTGCATCTGCATCCCCTAACTTATATATAGCTTCGCAGCTGGGTGCATGCATCAGACGATGTGCACAATGCAACTAACTGCTGCAGGCCCATAGTATCCCAATCACACCCGCCCACCAGTCATTGTCAGTCGTCCCCACGCTAACTAGGCTCTCTCTCTCTCTCTCTACCATGACTGCTAGGCCCGTCACATTTTAGGACATGTTTGGATCGCGGTAGCTAAAACAAAAGTAAATAAAGTTTGATCACTTTATAGAGGATAAAGATGTAAGCAGGAAGAGATTTTAGTAATTAAAATATTAAAAAAGTATCCTTGTAGTCACTTTTATCTCTTAAAGAGGAGCTAAACTTTAGTCGGTTTGCTTTAGCTCCTGGATCCAAACAGGTAATCAGATGTATAGTAGGAATGGAATCAAAACCAGAACATTATCAATTACGCATGCCGTTGATTTTGATTTTGGAACCGCATGTAGTTCAAATAGATAAAATCTAGGCGCACACTTTAAGTGTTCCCTCACACACCACCTCCTCTTGTCACAAAAACCCTCGCCTCTCCTCTTCCAAGCCACATCAGTGTCTCCTCTCTTAAACCCTCGTCTCTGCCTCCTCCATCGCTCCTCATCCGCGAAAATGCCCGACGACTGTTGCGCCTTGAGAGCACCTAGAGGGGGGGGGGGTGAATAGGTGATCCTGTAAAAACTTCAAACTTAAGCCACAAAAACTTGTTAAGTGTTAGCACGATTATTGCCAAGTGGCTAAGGTGAAGTTTCAACAAAACACAATACCACAAGAAATCAAGCACAGAGGTGACACAGTGGTTTATCCCGTGGTTCGGCCAAGACCAACGCTTGCCTACTCCACGTTGTGGCGTCCCAACGGACGAGGGTTGCAATCAACCCCTCTCAAGCGGTCCAAAGACCCACTTGAATACCACGGTGTTTTGTTTTGCCTTTCACTATCCCGTTTGCAAGGAATCTCCACAAATTGGAGTCTCTTGCCCTTACAAGTATATGATCACAAAGAAGCACAGAGTAAGGGAGGGAAGCAACACACACAAATCCACAGCGAAACGCGCACACACACGGCCAAGAATCGAGCTCACAAGAGTATCACTAAGTTCTCACTAGAACGGAGCTCGAAACACTTAGAATGACAAACAAATGCGCAAAGACTGAGTGTGGATGATCAAGTATGCTCAAAGGTTGCTTGTGTCTCTCCTCCATGCGCCTAGGGGCTCCTTTTATAGCCCCAAGGCAGCTAGGAGCCGTTGAGAGCAAATCCGGAAGGCCGTCCTTGCCTTCTGTCGTCGGGGGCACCGGACAGTCCGGTGCACACCGGACACTGTCCGGTGCCCGATTTGTTTCCATAACTGGCGCTTCCGACCGTTGCCGACCGTTGAAGATCTGGGAGCCGTTGGCGCACCGGACATGTTCGGTGCACACCGGACAGTCCGGTGCCGTCTTCCGACCGTTGGCTCCGCCACGTGTCTCGCGCGGATTGCGCGGCCGACCGTTGGCCCGGCCGACCGTTGGCTCACCGGACAGTCCGGTGCACACCGGACAGTCCGGTGAATTTTAGCCGTACGCCGTCGGCCAGTTTCCCGAGAGCGGCTAGTTTGCGCCAAGTCAGTCTGGCGCACCGGACACTGTCCGGTGCACACCGGACAGTCCGGTGCTCCAGACCGAGCTGGGTCTTGGCAGCACACAGCCAAGTCTTTTCTCCTCTTCTCTCTTCTTCTTCTTTCTGTTTCTAACACTTAGACAAATATATTAGTACACAAAAACAATGTACTAAGGCTTAGAAACATACCTTTACTTCATGATTTGCACCTTGTTCATCCATGTACATAAGTTCACAATTAAGCACATGTGTTGGCACTCAATCACCAAAATACTTAGAAATGGCCCAAGGGCACATTTCCCTTTCAATCTCCCCCTTTTTGGTGATTTATGCCAACACAACATAAAGCAACTAGAACAAGTGCAAACTCACTTCAAATAAAACTGAAATTTATTTTGAATCAATTTTGGCATATATGGATCATCCTTTGCCACCACTTGGTTTGTTTTTGTAAATCAAACTCAAATCTCTATCTCTAAGTTAAACACACATGTTGAAGCATAAAGAGAGTCATTCCAAAAGAGATTGATCAAAGATTTCAAAAACTCCCCCTTTCCCATAATCAATACTTCTCCCACAAGAAGCCAACTTTTGACAAGAGAGACAACATAAGAATTTTGACAAACCAAAAACTCTATTCTACTATTTTCAAAATCTCTCAAGTGGTAGCTGATCCATTTATTTCTTTGGCCTTTATTTTCTCCCCCTTTGGCATCAAGCACCAAAACGGGATAAATCTTGGCCCTTTAACCCCATTGCCTCACAAAAATCTTCAATTAAGAGCAAATGGCAATAAGAGTTCATGAGATGAACTTGGAATAAGTTACCCCTCATCGGAGTGCAGTGGAAGTCTTTCATGGTCCAAGTCCACCTTTTCCCTTTTAATTCTCCTTTGTGACTAAAACAAGCAAACTCAAACATATGGTTAGTCTTAAAGGGTCAAGTTGTAACACATCTCCCCCTAAACATGTGCATCACTTTGCAACGGACTTGTGAGGTCCAGGGAGTGTTTGTACAACTTGAGCACCATAATAAGCAACAAAATGCAGAATGAACATGATCAAAGGCATAAATACATGTATGCTATAATTCAATCCAAGTTCCGCGAATCTAAGACATTTAGCTCACTACGCGAATCTAAGACTTTGCTCAGATTGTAGCCAAAGTCCCTGAGGGTTTGCCTCATCCAAAGTAGTTGCGCACAACACTGTCCTGCTGCAACGTACTCGGCCTCAGCGGTGGATAGGGCAACGGATGTTTGTTTCTTAGAGTTCCATGACACCAGGGACCTTCCTAAGAATTGGCACGTCCCCGATGTACTCTTCCTATCGACCTTACATCCAGCATAGTCGGAATCCGAGTACCCAATCAAGTCAAAGTTAGACCCCTTTGGATACCAGATCCCGAAGCAAGGCGTAGCGACTAAATATCTAAGGATTCGCTTCACCGCCACCAAGTGACACTCCTTAGGATCGGATTGAAATCTAGCACACATGCATACGCTAAGCATAATATCCGGTCTACTAGCGCATAAATAAAGTAAAGACCCTATCATTGACCGGTATGCTTTTTGATCAACGGACTTACCTCCTTTGTTGAGGTCGGTGTGTCCGTCGGTTCCCATCGGCGTCTTTGCGGGCTTGGCGTCCTTCATCCCAAACCGCTTTAGCAGATCTTGCGTGTACTTCGTTTGGGAGATGAAGGTGCCGTCCTTGAGTTGCTTCACTTGGAACCCAAGGAAGTAGTTCAACTCGCCCATCATCGACATCTCGAATTTCTGCGTCATCACCCTGCTAAACTCTTCACAAGACTTTTGATTAGTAGAACCAAATATTATGTCATCGACATAAATTTGGCACACAAACAAATCACCATCACAAGTCTTAGTGAAAAGAGTTGGATCGGCTTTCCCAACCTTGAAAGCATTAGCAATTAAGAAATCTCTAAGGCATTCATACCATGCTCTTGGGGCTTGTTTAAGTCCATAGAGCGCCTTAGAGAGCTTACACACGTGGTCGGGGTACCGTTCATCCTCGAAGCCAGGGGGTTGCTCTACGTACACCTCCTCCTTTATTGGCCCGTTGAGGAAAGCGCTCTTCACATCCATTTGGTACAACCTGAAAGAATGGTGAGCGGCATATGCTAGCAAGATACGAATGGATTCTAGCCTAGCCACAGGAGCAAAAGTCTCCTCAAAGTCCAAACCTGCGACTTGGGCATAACCTTTTGCCACAAGTCGAGCCTTGTTCCTCATCACCACCCCGTGCTCGTCCTGTTTGTTGCGGAAAACCCACTTGGTTCCCACAACATTTTGCTTGGGACGAGGCACCAGCGTCCAAACTTCGTTGCGCTTGAAGTTGTTGAGTTCCTCCTGCATGGCCAATACCCAATCCGGATCTAGCAAGGCCTCCTCTACCCTGAAAGGCTCAATAGAAGAGACAAAGGAGTAATGCTCACAAAAATTAACTAATCGAGATCGAGTAGTTACTCCCTTGCTAATGTCACCCAGAATTTGGTCGACGGGATGATCCCTTTGAATCATCGCTCGAACTTGGGTTGGAGGTGCCGGTTGCGCTTCTTCCTCCATCACATGATCGTCTTGTGCTCCCCCTTGATCACACGCCTCCTTTTGATGAACCTGTTCATCGTCTTGAGTTGGGGGATGCACCGTTGTTGAGGAAGGAGGTTGATTTCGTTCATCTTGTTCCTGTGGCCGAACGTCTCCAATCGCCATGGTTCGTATAGCGGCCGTCGGAACATCTTCTTCATCTACATCATCACAATCAACAACTTGCTCTCTTGGAGAGCCATTAGTCTCATCAAATACAACGTCGCTAGAGACTTCAACCAAACCCGATGATTTGTTGAAGACCCTATACGCCTTTGTATTTGAATCATAACCTAATAAAAACCCTTCTACAGCTTTGGGAGCAAACTTAGAATTTCTACCCTTCTTCACTAGAATGTAACACTTGCTCCCAAATACGCGAAAGTACGATACATTGGGTTTGTTACCGGTTAGTAGCTCATACGAAGTCTTCTTGAGGAGTCGATGAAGATAGACCCTGTTGATGGCGTGGCAAGCCGTGTTCACAGCTTCCGACCAAAAGCACTCGGGGGTCTTGAACTCTCCAAGCATCGTCCTTGCCATATCGATTAGCGTCCTGTTCTTCCTCTCTACCACACCATTTTGCTGTGGTGTGTAGGGAGCGGAGAACTCGTGCTTGATCCCTTCCTCCTCAAGAAACTCCTCCACTTGAAGGTTCTTGAACTCGGACCCGTTGTCGCTCCTTATCTTCTTCACCTTGAGCTCAAACTCATTTTAAGCTCTCCTGAGGAAGCGCTTGAGGGTCCCTTGAGTTTCAGACTTATCCTGCAAAAAGAACACCCAAGTGAAGCGGGAAAAGTCATCAACAATAACTAAACCATACTTACTTCCTCCTATGCTTAGATAGGCGACGGGTCCGAAGAGGTCCATATGCAGCAGCTCCAGAGGTCTTGACGTGGTCATCACATTCTTGCTGTGATGTGCTCCTCCCACTTGTTTACCTGCCTGACAAGCTGCACAAGGTCTATCTTTTTCGAAATAAACATTTGTTAGACCTATCACGTGTTCTCCCTTTAGAAGCTTGTGGAGGTTCTTCATCCCCACATGTGCTAAGCGGCGATGCCACAGCCAGCCCATGCAAGTCTTAGCCATTAAGCATGCATCTAGACCGGCCTCTTCTTTTGCAAAATCAACTAAGTAAAGCTTGCCGTCTAGTACACCCTTAAAAGCTAGTGAACCATCACATCTTCTAAAGACAGACACATCTACATTTGTAAATAAGCAATTATATCCCATATTGCACAGTTGACTAACAGATAGTAAATTGTAACCAAGAGACTCAACTAAAAATACATTTGATATTGAGTGCTCATTAGAAATTGCAATTTTACCTAACCCTTTTACCTTGCCTTGATTCCCATCACCGAATATAATTGAATCTTGGGAATCCTTATTTTTGACGTAGGAGGTGAACATCTTCTTCTCCCCCGTCATATGGTTTGTGCATCCGCTGTCGATAATCCAGCTTGAACCCCCGGATGCATAAACCTGCAAGGCAAATTTAGGCTTGGGTCTTAGGTACCCAACTCATGTTGGGTCCTGCAAGGTTAGCACATATGTCCTTAGGGACCCAAATGCAAGTCCTGTCTCCCTTGCATTTTGCCCCTAACTTCCTAGCAACTATTTTCCTATCCTTTCTACAAATAACAAAGGAAGTGTTTAAAGCACAATAAATTATAGAAGGTTCATTCACTACTTTCCTAGGAGCATGAATAACATTCTTTCTAGGCACATGAGCAATATTTCTCCTAGGCATATGTACAACATTTCTCCTACACATATCTCTATCATGCTTATAGGAAGAACTAGAAGCAAACATGGCATGAGAATCATAAACATGTGAATCAAAATCATTATTAGCATTTCTAGCATGTCTCCGATCATGGTACAAGAAAGCATGGTTTCTTTTAGCACTGCTAGCCATAGGGGCCTTCCCTTTCTCCTTGACGAAGATGGGATCCTTATGGCTTGTTAAGTTCTTGGCCTCTCTCTTGAAGCCAAGACCATCCTTAATTGAGGGGTGTCTACCAACCGTGTAGGCATCCCTTGCAAATTTTATCTTATCAACTTCACTTTTGCTAGTCTTAAGTTGGGCATTAAGACTAGCCAATTCCTTATTTAATTTGGAAATTAAAACAAGGTGTTCACTACAGGCATTAACATCAAAATCCTTACACCTAGTGCAAATTGTAACATGTTCTACACAAGAATTAGATTTATTTGTTACTTCTAACTTAGCATTTAAATCATTGTTAACACCTTGTAAAGTAGAAATGGTTTCATGACAAGTAGATAGTTCATAAGAAAGCATTTCATTTCTTTTCACTTCTAAAGCATATGATTTTTGTGCCTCTACAAATTTATCATGTTCATCATACAAAAGATCCTCTTGTTTTTCTAGTAATCTATTCTTATCATTCAAGGCATCAATCAACTCATTAATTTTATCTATCTTAGATCTATCTAAGCCCTTGAACAAGCATGAATAATCTATGTCATCATCATCACTAGATTCATTATCACTAGACGAAGCATAAGTGGAGTCTTTAGTACTTACCTTCTTCTCCCTTGCCATAAGACATGTGAGACGCTCGTTGGGGAAGAGAGCCGATTTGTTGAAGGCAGTGGCGGCGAGTCCTTCGTTGTCGGAGTCGGACGAAGAGCAATCCGAGTCCCACTCCTTTCCTAGATGTGCCTCGCCCTTTGCCTTCTTGTATTGCTTCTTCTTCTCTCTTTTGTTCCCCTTTTCCTGGTCACTTTCATTATCGGGACAGTTAGCGATAAAATGACCAAGCTTACCGCATTTGAAGCATGAGCGCTTCCCCTTTGTCTTGGTCTTGCTTGGCTGCCCCTTGCGACCATTTAGCGCCGACTTGAATCTCTTGATGATGAGAGCCATCTCTTCATCATTGAGCCCGGCCGCCTCAACTTGCGCCACCTTGCTAGGTAGCGACTCCTTGCTCCTCGTTGCCTTTAGAGCAATGGGTTGAGGCTCGTAGAGTGGTCCGTTCAACGCGTCGTCGACATATCTTGCCTCCTTGATCATCATCCGCCCGCTCACGAATTTTCCAAGTACTTCCTCGGGCGTCATCATCGTGTACCTGGGATTCTCACGAATATTGTTCACGAGATGAGGATCAAGAACGGTAAAGGACCTGAGCATTAGGCGGACGACGTCGTGATCCGTCCAACGCGTGCTTCCGTAGCTCCTTATTTTGTTGATAAGGGTCTTGAGCCGGTTGTAAGTTTGAGTTGGCTCCTCTCCCCTTATCATGGCGAATCGTCCAAGCTCGCCCTCCACCAACTCCATCTTGGTGAGCAAGGTGACGTCATTCCCCTCATGAGAAATCTTGAGGGTGTCCCAGATTTGCTTGGCGTTATCCAAGCCGCTCACTTTATGGTATTCATCCCTGCACAAGGAAGCTAGAAGAACAGTAGTAGCTTGTGCATTCTTATGAATTTGTTCATTAATGAATATGGGACTATCCGAACTATCAAAGTGCATTCCATTCTCTACAATCTCCCATATACTAGGATGGAGAGAGAATAGGTGACTACGCATTTTGTGGCTCCAAAATCCGTAGTCCTCTCCATCAAAGTGTGGGGGCTTGCCGAGTGGAATGGAGAGCAAATGAGAGTGTGAACTTTGCGGAATACGAGAGTAATCAAAGGAAAAGTTTGAATTAACCGGTTTCCTTCTCTCGTAGTCGTTGTGGTCCTCGTCCTTTTGGGAAGAAGTAGATTCATCGCTGTCGTCGTAGTAGACGATCTCCTTGATGCGCCGTGTCTTCTTCTTCTTCCCTTCCTTCCGTCTATGGCCCGAGCCGGAGTCGGTAGGCTTGTCGTCCTTCGGCTCGTTGACGAAGGTCTCCTTCTCTTTGTCGTTGATCACTATACCCTTCCCCTTAGGATCCATCTCTTCGGGCGGTTAGTCCCTTTGTGAAGAGAACGGCTCTGATGCCAATTGAGAGCACCTAGAGGGGGGGGGGGGTGAATAGGTGATCCTGTAAAAACTTCAAACTTAAGCCACAAAAACTTGTTAAGTGTTAGCACGATTATTGCCAAGTGGCTAAGGTGAAGTTTCAACAAAACACAATACCACAAGAAATCAAGCACAGAGGTGACACAGTGGTTTATCCCGTGGTTCGGCCAAGACCAACGCTTGCCTACTCCACGTTGTGGCGTCCCAACGGACGAGGGTTGCAATCAACCCCTCTCAAGCGGTCCAAAGACCCACTTGAATACCACGGTGTTTTGTTTTGCCTTTCACTATCCCGTTTGCAAGGAATCTCCACAAATTGGAGTCTCTTGCCCTTACAAGTATATGATCACAAAGAAGCACAGAGTAAGGGAGGGAAGCAACACACACAAATCCACAGCGAAACGCACACACACACGGCCAAGAATCGAGCTCACAAGAGTATCACTAAGTTCTCACTAGAACGGAGCTCGAAACACTTAGAATGACAAACAAATGCGCAAAGACTGAGTGTGGATGATCAAGTATGCTCAAAGGTTGCTTGTGTCTCTCCTCCATGCGCCTAGGGGCTCCTTTTATAGCCCCAAGGCAGCTAGGAGCCGTTGAGAGCAAATCCGGAAGGCCATCCTTGCCTTCTGTCGTCGGGGGCACCGGACAGTCCGGTGCACACCGGACACTGTCTGGTGCCCGATTTGTTTCCATAACTGGCGCTTCCGACCATTGCCGACCGTTGAAGATCTGGGAGCCGTTGGCGCACCGGACATGTCCGGTGCACACCGGACAGTCCGGTGCCGTCTTCCGACCGTTGGCTCCGCCACGTGTCTCGCGCGGATTGCGCGGCCGACCGTTGGCCCGGCCGACCGTTGGCTCACCGGACAGTCCGGTGCACACCGGACAGTCCGGTGAATTTTAGCCGTACGCCGTCGGCCAGTTTCCCGAGAGCGGCTAGTTTGCGCCGAGTCAGTCTGGCGCACCGGACACTGTCTGGTGCACACCGGACAGTCCGGTGCTCCAGACCGAGCTGGGTCTTGGCAGCACACAGCCAAGTCTTTTCTCCTCTTCTCTCTTCTTCTTCTTTCTGTTTCTAACACTTAGACAAATATATTAGTACACAAAAACAATGTACTAAGGCTTAGAAACATACCTTTACTTCATGATTTGCACCTTGTTCATCCATGTACATAAGTTCACAATTAAGCACATGTGTTGGCACTCAATCACCAAAATACTTAGAAATGGCCCAAGGGCACATTTCCCTTTCACGCCTACAACGCCAAGACACAGGCGTGCAATAAACACACAGCCAGGTCACCCTCTCAGGCGGTCGCAACAGAGGATGATGGATCTCGGTGCACGACGACATCTTCTACATCATCGAATCGAACATAAAAGGTGAAGATGTCCATCATGGGCCTCGTATTGCAGAGCACGGGTGCTGCACTGGACGACCGTGGCGGCGTCGACCTCCATCGGGCAGGGGCAAACGTGTGGCTTTAACGGTCATTTGGGACGGCAAAAGCTATTTACAAGACAGCTCCACTAAGGTGTTTCCACGTCGTCGTCGTGTCGCTTAGCTCACTAAGATAGTAAGATCTTTCTGTCGTTGTCGTGGTCGCCGTCTGGATTTAGATTAGACGGATAGAAATTGACGAAAGGTGCACCTTGCACCAAAATAGTACATTTTCAAGGCCAAATTTTGTTCCACGGTCCCTATCTCAAACCATCCGCACGCACTAGCGCAGGACAGTCTTGATCTTGTTGGTTAAATTTGAACTAGTTTAGCTAGCACGAACCCTTGTAATTGCAATTTTTTTTAAAAAGAAAGAAAGAAAGAAAGAGTGAGGGAGGGAGGGAGGGAGGGAGAGTACGTATTAGCAGCGCACTACTATCCAGGCCCCATGTCAGTGTAGGTACAAATGGGATCACAAGCAGAGCAGTGCAAGCAGGTGAATCCGTAATTTTGGGGAAATACAAATGCACGGCAACCTGAATCACACAGGTCTTTCAGGGTTTGATGCTGGCACGGTGGATGTGAAAGAATCCTATCTTTTTTTTTACCTGTAGCTGTAGCTGCAGGTAGCAGGATGTACTGGTACTGGCGTTCTGCTGTGGCTGCACTGTTGGAAAAGGCGGGGGAGGAGCACCAAAAGTTGAAGCTGCAATCCACCTCAGATTTTGGGCCACGCACAAAAAGGACCGTCACATGCACATGCCCACATGCACATGACAAGCACTTGTCCCAAGCCCCCACACCGCCTGGCCTCCCCTCCCCTCCCCCTCTCGGTCACGGTCAGTACTCTCTCGCTGCATATTCACTCTAGAATCTTCACATCATTCACCCCGTGGTAAAAGTTCAGATTCCAATGCAAACTGCGAGTGGGAGAATTGCCAATGTAAACTGAACTTGTCAGAGCAGTAAAATCATACATACATATAGCCGCACTGCTGGAGATCTAGGGCATGTTTGGTCGACTAACTAACTAACCTTTCTGTTATTTCTTCAATTTAAATAATTAAATTTATGTAAAATATGACTATAAATTTATGTAAAATATGATATAGTTAGCCGTGAATCAAACATGTCTCTATAAATTTATAGAGACAAAATACCGTAAACATAATAAAAATTAGTACAGATTAAAACCAAACTAACATATTGATAATATTTTTTTATACAAGTCCGAAGCACAGTACCAGACTCCATATAGCACCCATAAACGGACGAGTCCAGGCTTACTTTTATACCAGTCCAGAAAGGTGAAAGAAAGGGTTAAAATTACAAAAGAAAAAAAGAGAGAGAAATCGAACCCCGCAAAAAAGGGAAAAAATTTGGTGCAGCACTGCTGCAAACTAAAATGTTTGCAGCACCTCACAAAAAGGAGGATAGACCCCACCTGCAGGTCCATTAGATAATGTTATTGCTGCTGCAGGTGGGGTCTATCCTTCTTTTTGTGAGGTGCTGCAAATACTCTGGTTTGCAGCAGTGCTGCACCAAATTTTTTTTCCAAAAAAATCTGCTACTTTTTGTTCAGACAAAGTCGCCATTAGCTTGGTTGCCCAGGGGCATTTCTGGCAAAGACAGGGTCCTACGGTCCCTCGCTCTGGCAGGGGCAGGACCCCGCGCAAAGACAGGGTCCCACGGTTCTTTTTTTTACATGACATTTGAGTGACAACTACATGACGGAGCAGGCGTTGGGGTTCTCGTCGCTGAAGATCTGCGGCGCCATGGGCTGCTGCTGGTGCAGGTGGTGGTGGTGCGGCGGCGCGTAGAACGGCGGCGGGTAGGCCGGCTGGTAGGCGTACGGGTACCCCGGAGGCGGCGGGTAGGCCGGCGGCTGGTAGTACCCTCCAGCGAAGGGGAACCGCGGGTAGTGCATGTACAGGCTGGCGGCCGGGTCCTTGTCGTTGTCGCCGGCCTCGTCCTTCTTGTCGCCGTCTCCGTCGCCGCCGCCGTCCTTCTTCTCCTCATTCTTCTCGCCGCCGTCCTTCTTCTCTTCCTCCTCCTTGCCGTCCTTCTTCTCCTCGCCTCCGGCTCCGCCTGCATCCTTCTTCTTCTCCCCCTCCTCCTTATCGGCCGCCTTGTCGCCGCCGGCGCCCTCGGGCGCGGGGGCCGGCTCGGACTTGACGACGGCCGCGTGCTTGCCCGTGCGCTTGTACACGTACTCCGCCAGCTTGGACTCCTCGAACACGCCCTTCACCGTCACCTCCGACGCCTTGAGGTCCGGTTCTACGGACTGCACGCCTGCATGCGCAGCCATACCCATACATTTGTGGTTCAGAGCAGGGACTACTAGTTAATTCTTGGTCAAACAGGTGGGTGGAGGAGTTATGTTTGAGAGCAGAGCACCCACCTTTCATCTTGAGGATCCTCTTCCTGATCCCCTCGGCGCACGCCTCGCAGTGCATGTGCACCTTCAGCACCACGGCGATCACCGGCGGCTTCAACAAGAAAAAAGAAGAAAAAAAAAACGAAAAAACCTCACATCAGCCTCTGTTCCATGGAGCATAGAACCGATGCAGTTTCGGGGGGGCCAAATGCAGACCACCAGGCTGTGATTTTCGATCTCACCTCCTTCTTCTCCTCCGGCTTCGGCGGGTCGGGCTCCGCCTTCTTCTCATCGTCCTTCTTCTTGTCCGCCTCATCGTCCTTCTTCTCCTCCTCCACCTCCGGCGGGGGCGGCATCGGCGACAGCAGCTCGACCTTGCGGCCGGTCTTCTTCTGCACGCGCTCCACCACCTTCATGGGGTCGGCGGCCGCCTTCTTCCCCTTCACCAGCACCTTGTGCGCCTTGGAGTCGGCGATCACATCCTCCACTCCTGCAGTGGTGGTGACAGCACAGTTTCCATTTCAGTTCAGATGCCTGCCACATTCTCTTGGGCGCTCTGAGAACCTGCCATGAATCACACTAATTCTTCCAAGAATATAACCTTTGAAGCAAGTGTCCCTAATCTGGATTGATTTTTTTTAAAAGAGAGAGCGAGAGCGAGAGTGAGTGAGAGTGAGAGAGAGAGAGAGAGAGAGAGAGAGAGAGAGAGAGAGAGAGAGAGAGAGAGAATATTCTGAAATCTGAATCACATCGTGCATTCACGCGTGTTTAATACTACAACAACAAAGAAGAAAACCGATGGACACGTAGAGATAGTAGAACTAGAGGGGTAGGGGCAGCATCAACATTACCGTCGAAGCGCCTGAGGATCTTCTTGACCTTGCGGGCGCACCCCTCGCAGTGCATGTAGACCCGCATCTCGACCTCCTCCGGCGGCGGCGGCGGCGGAGGCGGCGGCGCGTCATCCTTCTTCTTCTCCTCCTCCCCGTCCTTGGGCTTGTCGCCGCCGCCGCCGCCTACTTCCTTGGGCTTGTCGTCCTTCTTCTCCTCTGCCGCCGCGGCCTCCTTGGGCTTCTCCACCTCCTCCTTCTTGGCCGCCTCCTGCAAACAGGCAACGGCAGTAGCAGCTAGCGTCAGGATGAGCCGACCCGACCCGACCCGACGCCCGGCGGGAGGAGATGGGAAGCGCCGTCCGTCCTCGGCTCCCGCCCCAGACGGGAACAACGGCCGAACTCACCTCGCCCATGGCTTCCTTCCCTCCCCGGATCCCCTGCTGTTGTGCTCTGCCCCGCACGTCTGCACTGCACCCACGCGCGCCTCTTCCTCTCGCTCTATGACTACGAGGGGGCAGCGAGTGGGGATGGGGGCTCGCCTTATGTAATGGGTGTCTGGTGGTGGCACTGGTGGGCGCCGCCAGCCACGGAGGCCCGCAAGATCCGCACGGAAAATGAAATGATTTCGTTCGGCATCTCCACGTCCTTCCCTTGCCGCCCTCTCACTCTATCTCTTGGGAATTTTAGCGGGGGGCACCGGCACCGCACGAGTAGAGTGCCGTAGCACACTGTATTCTTCTGGGGGCACCCTGCACCGCCGTATACGTATAGGTAGCTGTAAGAAATTACTGCACGGAGGGCCTGCAGATTATGTGAGTCAATGTATTACTGCGATGTACTACTCCGCAAGACTTCAGTTTTCTAGGGCTCTTTGTGCGCTCGTAGGCATGCACTTGCCTGCCAGAGAGTGCCAGGCATCAAGGGTACGTTTGGATGCAAGCACAGGGATACCAGGCCAAATATTGGCCTTACTAAGCTAATTTGGCCCGTATTTGGTTGGAGCTCAAATTTTGGCCATGCTAGTGCCAATCCTTGGCCAAAACCAGGGCGACCAAATCAGCTGTCCAAATTTAGCTGGGTCACGTTACATTTTGGATACAAACCAAACACTAAAATTTGAGCCTAATTTTGGTTTAGTCTAGCTTTGGTTCACTTACCTAATTTTGGTCAGACTTTTTTTTGGTCCACAACCAAACATGCCCCAAATCCTAGCTCTTGGACGGCCAAAATCCAACGCCCGGAAATGTTGCCTGTCTAGGCAAGGCGAGGAAACCAAACAAGCCCCTAGTTTTAAGAGGACGAAAAAGATAACAACGATTTTGCGGTACCATGTTTGTTTTGTACCATGGGGTGACATTTTTTTTTTGCTTCAGATAGGTTTGCACACGCCACACTGCCCCTGTTGGGTGACACAAACCTACAAAATGCACGGAGGCTTCCTTGCCACGTGACTTGCTCGATCGGTTTATTTCTCAAAAGTGACTTTTTATTTTTGCAGCTGCAGCGTATATCTATCTATCTACCTATCTATCTATACTTTACTGGCGACGACGCGCCGCGTTATCTCGCCACGTCGTATTTTGTGTAGAAAGTGCCTTTAGTTTGTGCGTCGTTTCCTTCTCTCGCCACACGCTACTAAGCACCACGTTAACTAAAGCACATCGTCGGTTTATGTCTTTTGCTCTAGTATTGCTTCGCCAGGCTAATAAGCATATGACTCAACACACATGTATCTCCACCAACCAGCTGTCTGCCATGCATGTATGCGTGCAGACACGAAAGGAAAAGAAGAAGAAGAAGATGTAGATAGCACACTAGCTATCTGGTTCGCACGCAGATTCATTCAGCACTGGTGGGATGATACTGTTGTTTTTGGTCACTGGTGGGAATATGGGATACATGCATGCATGTATGTATCTAACTAGTGGAATTTAAATATCCAGCAAACAAATAGCTAGACCCGGCCCGTTTAGATCAAAGCAGCTAATTATTACTCCCTCGAATCTATTCTAAATTTTTGTGTGCATGCTTGATCCATTAGATACGTAGTCTTTGCTATATATTTATTGGATATAGATTATGTCCAAACTTATTTAGGATGGAACGAGTAGTATCTACGATCAACCGTATATTATGGGAAGAGTACGTACTACGGCATATAACGCGGGGAAGGTGTACGTACGTAACTTGTTTTTAGCAAACTAGCACAATGTATAGTACAGTAGTAGTAAATCATGTATGGATAGGAGTGGTAATGGATCACGGTCTAAATGCGTTTTTTTTTTCACAATGAGTTAGGACTTTTAGTAAATTTTATTTTAAAAATAAATAGAAATAGAAACTGGTTCTAATATCTTTAAATTTTATTGTCTAAAATTTAGAGGTCATTACAATTCCAGGAGCCCTCTTCAAGAGACTGGTAGCAAGTAGCATACACCGTCCATACGTACCATGCGTCGATGGATCCGTACGTACCATGCGTCGATGGTATAAATGCAGGGGATCGTCCTGCAGATTCGGCACAGAGCCAGCCGGCTGCTTCTGCGGATGTGGTCAATTTCAGAGCCGAGGCGAGGCAAGGTGAGTTGTTTTGATTATAACAGCCATTATGACCCTTATCTCACTTCTTTATTTTAAAATTCACTCTAAAATAATACTTTGCATGGCCGGTTGGACACAGCTCTTGAATGAAAAAAGAAGAAGAAAACATATCTTTATACATAATTCCATACATTCGAATAGGTAGCATGATTCAAAAGCATCATCAATCTTGCGAAATTGAAAATGGGCTGTGTGGACAATGACAAGAGCCAACCAGATGCTGCTCTGGGATTGGGAATCAGCCCTCGTCCACTGTTGTCCTGTGCCGAACCCAACTGCTGCAAGTCCGTCCTATATCCGTAGCTTTTCCTTCCATCGCCAGGGGAATCTCCGGCCTGATAGGCCCATGGCTCACTCGGAGGCCCAGTACTACTTGCTGCCTCATCCGTATATGCATCGACTACCTTCACGGATTGCATATAAATCCATAGATGTGTAGCACCTAGCAAAAGTCACGAGTGTATAAATTAGCTAGGCTCTGCACACACGTAAATAAGTTACACACAATTTTTTTTGAAACGAACCGGACAAGAGAGCTACCGATTATATTCATAAAGGAGAAAAGCCCAAAATAGGCAAACAACAACCTACCAAAAAGGATTACAACAAAAACAACTGCTAGAACAAAAACTGCACCAACCCTACCAACAACAGCAACACTCTAGTAACAGGAGCACACAACAGCGGGCAACACGAGCAACCAACAAAAAAGCCACCCAACACAACAAAGACATAATCTAATGAAAAAGGCAAATCAACCCCCGCCACCAAGTCCCAAAAGGCACATCCTTTTAAACCCAAAAGCTTTCTTGAGGAGGTCTGGTGGCAACGAATCCTTTAGATGGTCTGCGCAGGCTTCAATTGGACTCTCATTGAGCTTCCCGTGATCCCGTCAGACCCAACAATGCCCAGATCTTTAAACACACCCAACAAAGTTTAAACATAATGACATTTAAAGTACACACAGATGCCTCGTATGCCAAGCTAATTTCACAGATTAAATGAAAACAAGAAACCATAATGAGCCTTTGCGAACACAAGGTTGACTTGTCCCTTGTGGATCGGATTGATGATGAGTGATTGCCAAGAGATAGCGTCTCGGGTCGAGTCGTGGACTAACCGAGGCATGAGATCATGTATGTGCAACCATGTCGGTTGGCTTGTGGTGTGTAGCTGTGGAGCATAGGTACGGTGCTCCACGACGAAGGTGAAGGTCATGTGGGTCTATGTTGATGGACCGGGAGCGGTGAAGGATGAGCGTTGAGACTTGACCGAGGGACCAAAGTCGATCGGTCTTGAGCTGGGTGTTGGGCAGTGAGCCGCGGTTGGGCATGGTGGCCAGTTAGTTCAAGAGGAGAACCGGCGGACCGGGAATAGGCTTTGCTTTTAGGTTTGGAGTGATGTATGATTGAGAAGATGGTATGATTGAGCAGCCTGTGAGAGGCCCTCGTAAAAACAAGTGTGGGTTTCGAAACCTAACCACCTCAGGAACACACTTGATACCCTTTCCGACATCTCTAGTGATCCCCTTCCTAGAGCCCCTCAACCACCTAAAAGCCTAAAACTCACAAACAGACTCCACCTAAGAGAGAGGTGAGATTTCACTATGACTATTATGTGAGGGAGGGTAATTTGGATGCTTTCTGCTTTAGGAGGAAGAGAGATGAGCGGTGGGTTTCTGAGTTGAGCAGAAGGAACACAAATTGCCCCTCCCACGGTGTTCATGAGTTTATTGCTCGAAGACGTACTACGAGGCCTAAAGGTGCTTTGCCTCTTGCTGCTAGGCCTTAGGTAGTGAGACCATAGGGTGGTCGTGCCCAGTGAGGTGCTGGTTGTGTGCCATATGGTCAAGGAGTCTGTGGTAGAGGCTTCGGTTCTTACTTTCCGAGCGGACCATGGTTTCCTTCTCGGGGTGATCACTTTCCCCCTTTGGGACCGTGGATGTTTGGTGTTTTCCCTAACACTTTTTAGGGACAAATGCTACAACACTGCTATTCTTCATAGTTTACTTATCCACTGATGTGCCATTTGCTCACCCTATGTCTTTCTATTGATGCATGGAAGAGGTCTAGAAAACACGTGGCTCATGGATTCTGGTTGTTCGTGTCACATGACCGGAAGCAACAAATGGTTCTCCAGCCTTGACCCCATGATTGGTAAGGAATACATCATATTTGGGGATAGGTCGAGAGGTAAGGTTGTCTCTCGTGGTTCCGTTCGAGTGAATGAGAGTTTTGTCCTTAAGGATGTTGGTTTCGGTTTCACACCTCCTTGAGGATGACTATGAAGTACACTTTAAAAAGGGCCTTTCTCGAGTTTTGGATGCTCAGGGGGATCTTGTTTGTCGAATTTCCCCTTTTGGTTGAGTTTTTCAAGCTAATTTTACACACTCTTCTAGCCCTTCTTGATGTCTCTTAGCAGGAACTTCTTCTTAGATTTAGAAGTGGCATAGGAGGCTAGGTCACTTGAGCTTCGATCTTTTGTGTAGACTGAACTCACTTGGCCTCATCCAAGGATTGTCCAAATTAAAATTTGAGAAAGATCTTTTCTATCACCTTTGTCATCATGGCAAGATGAGTGTTGCTTTCCATTCCCTGGTCACCAAGTTGATGAATTCGCAACCCAGTGAATTGCTTCATATGGACACTGTTGGTCCAGCTCAGGTTTGCTCTTTTGGGGGGCGTGGTATGTGCTTGTGGTCATTGATGACTTTTCTCACTATTCTTAAATGTTATTTATGAAGGCAAAGGATGAGACTTTTACTCATGCTTAAGATTTGATCCTTAGGTTGCAAAATGAGTTTCCCAAAAATGCCATGAGAGCGATTCACAATGACAATGGCACAAAATTCAAGAATACTCATTTTCAGACCTTTTGTGCTTATTTGGGACTTGAGCATCAGTTTTCCTCTATGTATGTGCTTAGCAGAATGGTATTATTGAATGCAAGAATCAGGCCCTTGTTGAGATGGCTAGGACGATGCTTGATGAGCATAGGACTCCTAGGCATTTTCGGGCCGAAGCGATCAACAATGCTTGCCATGTGTCAAATTGCATCTTTCTTCGAGCTTTCTTGAACAAGACTTCATATGAGTTGCGGTTTGGACGACCACCCAAGGCTATCCATTTCAGGGTATTTGGCTGCATGTGCTTTATGCTGAAACAAGGAAGTTTGGACAAATTTGAGTCTCGGTCTTCTGATGGGGTTTTCCTAGGTTATGCATTACATTCTTGTGCTTATTATGTTCTTAACCTGGAGACTAACCGCATCATGGAGACTTGTGAGGTTACATTCGATGAGGCTGCACCTTGTCCATCCCTTGTCTTTGAGCCTACAGGTCCAGATTAGATGGGACAAACCATCTTTGTGGAGGTGGAGCACGACGACACTTATTGGGTGATCCTGAGCCAACTCTAACAGCTTCCCCAGTCAAACCTGCTCTAGTACTTCGGCTGACGGACCTGACCCCTCTTCTTTCATCACTTGGGGTTTGCTCAAGCTAGTGCCTGTTGCACCTGGAGGCGGTCTGGCTACTATTGAGGGGGAGGCCACTTCCTTGAGGGAGGCTCCACGACACATTCAATGTCATCACCCACCTTAGTAGATGATCGGGGAGCTTCCTAAGCGAGTCACTCGCTCCAGGTCATAACATATTTCTCATTTTGCTCACTCAGCTTTTGTTGCCTCTTTTGAGCTCGTTTGAAGCCATTAGAATCCTTCTAGCTTTTACTGCTTTGAAGGGTTTTAAACTTTTTCAAATGAATGTCAAAAGTGCTTTTCTGAATGGGTATATAGAGGAAGAGGTTAATGTGAGGCAGTCCCTGGTTTTGAGAGTTCCAAGTTTCCAAACCATATTTTTAAACACCAAAAAACTTCGTATGGTTTGAAACAAGCCCCTAAAGTCTAGTAGTAGCGTTTGAAATCATTCTTGGTTTCAAAGGGTTTTAAAATGGGCTCTATAGACAAAACACTTTTTTCCTCAAGCATGGCAATGATACCTTGCTCAACAAGGCTATTGGTCTAGAGAGAAGAGGAAGGAGTTGATTGACCACAAGAGGAAGTCCTAGACTCCAAACTAGTCTAACAGGAATGTTCGCTACCAGCAAGACAACCATGGTTCTTATTCTCGCTTCATAGTTCAGAGTGGGAATTACCGAAACCAGAACCAACGCTCAGGTCAGCAAGCTCAGAGGTACAACCAATAGAGGTAGAGAACTGGTGGAGGTTAGTGGACTCGTTAGGGAGTCGCCACCAATACCCCAGCAAAGGAAAACATCGTGTCGCCCCAGTGCATCCCAATGGCCGTTTCAAGTGTGGGGAGGTTGTACATTATGCCAACGCTTGTCATAAGAGGAACTTTCAGACACCACAAGCCACCAATAATCAGAGGTCAGCCCAGAATGCACCATCTCGCAACTCTTAAGGCAAGGGACAACAAAATCAGAGCAAGGGCAAAGTCAATCATGTGACTGCAGAATTGGTTCTGGAAGGAGCTAACGTGGTGCTCGGTATGTTTCTTGTCAACTCAGTACCTACATTAGTTTTATTTGATACTGGAGCATCTCATTCCTTGATAACGGAGCATTTTGTGGAAAAGTATAATATACCAAGTTATCCCCTAAAGAGGAAGTTATTAATTAGTTCACATCTAGCTGAAATGAGAGCCACACACTGAAAGTCGCCTAGAGGGGGTGAATAGGCGAAACCTAAAATTTACAAACTTTGAACACGCACTATGCCCGGGGTTAGTGTTAGAAATAATTCGGAGTGCGGAAGATAGTTCTCCTTGCAATGAGTTGCTCAATCAATGCGGATAACCTTGGGAGCAAACTCAAATCAATATGAGCAAGGGAACTTTTTAGAGAGAGGAAAGAAAAGGGAAACAAATCAAGTGGAGATCAACACAAATAAACACAATGATTCGTTTACCGAGGTTCGGTTCCAAAGAACCTAGTTCCCGTTGAGGAGGCCACAAAGGCCAGGTCTATTCCAACCCTTTCCCTCTCTCAATCGGTCACACAGACCGGTCGAGTGCTTCTCCTTAATCACTTGGGTCACTAAGACCCCACAAGGATCACCACACACTTAGGTGTCTCTTGCTAACTTTATAAGGCACTTAGAAGAGTTAGAATGAGGAGAAAGAAATCCAAGTAACGAGAGCAACAAAAGAAACACTAAACACCCTCTCTCAAGTCACTAAGCAATTGAGTCGATTTTGAGGCTTGGAGAGGATTTGATCTTTTGAATGTGTCTTAGAGTGAATGCTTTTGCTCTTGTATTGAATGTGGAGTTCAGAAAACTTGGATGACTTGAATGGAGGTGGTTGGGGGTATTTATAGCCTCCAACCACTTCCTAGCCGTTGGCTAACTTTGCTGTCGACGGGCACACCGGACAGTCCGGTGGTGCACCAGACATGATACTGTTCACTGTCCAGTGCCTGCCACGTCAGCAGACCGTTGGGGTTTGGAGTGGTTGAACGTTGAAGTCCTTTGTCCTCTTGCTGCACCGGACAGTCCGGTGGCACACCAGACAGCCCGATGCGTTCTGACTTCGCAACTCTGACTTCTGACTTGCACACTATTCACTTTTACTGTACACCGCAGTCGACCATTGGGCGCAGTTGATCATTGCTCTGTTGGCTCACCGGACATGTCTGGTGCACACCGGACAGTCCGGTGAATTATAGCGGAGCGACTCCCAGAGAAACCCGAGAGCGGTCAGTTTGCGACGTGCTTGGCCTGGACACCGAACAGTGTCCGGTGCGCCACTAGCAGCACCTCTACTTGTCTTTTGCTCCAAACTTTGTAGAGTCCCCAACTTATATACTTTGTTGGTTTACGTTGAACTTTATGCACCTGTGATAAATGACAACTAGACAAACTAGTTAGTCCATGTGGTTTGTGATGGACTTCAAACACCAAAATCGATTATAGGAAATGTATAAGCCCATTTCCCTTTCAATCTCCCCCTTTTTGGTGATTGATGCCAACACAAACCAAAGCAAATATAAAAAGTAGAAATGTAACTAGTTTGCAATTTTGATAGATGTACATAAGTTACTTTTGAATTTAAACCAACTAAAAGTATTTCTAAGAATATATGATTGCTTTCTTCTATTTTAACATTTTGGACCACATTCGCACCACTTGGGTTATTTTTGCAAATCTATTGGAAAAGTCTTTTCAAATTCTTTTGCAAATAGCCAATGGTATAATAATATGATTTCAAAAAGCATTTTCAAGATTTTGAAAATTCCCCCCTGTTTCTAATGCTTTTCCTTTGGCTAAATAAAATCTCCCCCTAAAGAAGTTCTCCCCTTAGCTGTCAAGAGGGTTTTTGCAATTGAAATAATTTCTTCCTCTTTGTTAATTAGTTTTTGAAATTTTGAAAAATAAAAATGGGTGGTGGTGTGGTCCTTTTGCTTTGGGTTTATTAATTTCTCCCCCTTTGGCATTAATTGCAAAAAACGAAGAAACTTGAGAGGCCTTTTAATTCTCCCCTTTTTGGGCCTATTTTCTCCCCCTTTGGTAAAAGGATATGAGCGAAAGTACATGAGTAAGGCAAAGGATAAATGATACCGACAGAGTTGGAGTGTAAGCCTTGCCTTTGCCGAATACCCCATTTCCCTTTTAATTCTAAGACTAAAGATAGAAATACACTTGGAAACACATTAGTCTTAGCACAAGAAGAATAAGAATTATGCATTTGTACCAAATGAAGGAGACATGATCAAAGGTATCTAAATGAGCAATGTGAGCAAGATTTCAATCAAAGTTCCAAGAATCTAGGATATTTAGCTCATTCCTAAGCTTGCTAAAAGTCTTTTCATCTAGGGGCTTGGTAAAGATATCGGCTAATTGGTTGTGGGTGCTAACATAAGAAATTTCGATATCCCCTTTTGTTGGTGATCTCTCAGAAAGTGGTACCGGATGTTTATGTGCTTAGTGCAGCTATGTTCAACGGGATTATCCGCCGTGCGGATTGCACTCTCATTTCACATAGGAGAGGGACTTTGCCCAACTTGTAGCCATATTCCCTAAGGGCTTTCCTCATCCAGAGTAATTGTGCATAACAATGTCCTGTAACAATATACTCGGCTTCGGCGGTGGATAGAGCTATTGAGTTTTGTTTCTTTGAAGCCCAAGACACCAGGGATCTTTCCAGAAATTGACAAGTCCCTGATATGCTCTTCCTGTCAATTTTACATCCGGCATAGTCGGCATCGGAATACCCAATTAGATCAAAGGTAGATCCCTTGGGGTACCATAGCCCAAACTTATGAGTGTAAACTAAATATCTCATGATTCTTTTCACGGCCCTAAGGTGAACTTCCTTAGGATTTACCTGAAACCTTGCATACATGCATACAGAAAGCATAATATTTGGTCGTGAAGCACATAAATAGAGTAGAGAACCTATCATCGACCGGTATACCTTTTGATATATGGATTTACCTCCCGTGTCGAGGTCGAGATGCCCATTTGTTCCTATAGGAGTCTTGATGGGTTTGGCATTCTTCATTCCAAACTTCTTTAGTATATCTTGAATGTACTTAGTTTGGCAGATGAAGGTGCCTTCTTGGAGTTTCTTGATTTGAAATCCAAGGAAATACTTGAACTCCTCTATCATAGACATCTCGAATTTCTGTATCATAATCCTACTAAACTCTTCAGAAGATGACTTGTTAGTAGACCCAAATATAATATCATCAACATAAATTTGGCATATAAACAAGTCTTTAACAATAGTTTTAGTAAAGAGAGTAGGATCAGATTTTCCAACTTTGAAGCCATTAGTGATAAGAAAGTCTCGCAGGCATTCACATCATGCTCTTGGGGCTTGTTTGAGCCCATAAAGCGCCTTTGAGAGCTTATAAACGTGAGAAGGATACTCACTATTTTCAAAGCCGGGAGGTTGCTCAACATACACCTCTTCCTTTATAGGGCCATTGAGGAAGACACTCTTCACATCCATTTGATATAACTTAAAGCCATGGTAAGTAGCATAGGCAAGTAATATACGAATTGACTCAAGCCTAGCTACGGGTGCATAGGTTTCATCAAAATCCAAACCTTCGACTTGTGAATATCCCTTGGCAACAAGTCGGGTAGGGCTGGAAACGAGCCGAGCCGAGCTCGGCTCGGCTCGGCTCGGTGCGGCTCGGTGCCTGAACGAGCTCGGCTCGGCTCGGCTCGTCTATTCCACGAGCTGGCGAAAGAGGCTCGGCTCGGCTCGACCTTGGCTCGCGAGCCGGCTCGGCTCGGCTCGCGAGCCATATTCTGGTACTTATCGTTGCATTATTTAGTGAATTAACATTATATAAATTTGAAATATAGAATCATCATTCTACATTATGAGTAAATTAAACTATAACTTGTAATATATTCATCATCAAAGACTAAAAAATGAGCTATTATCCGTAAAATTATCTAACATTCATTATTATTCCATAAATTGATCATTTTTGCAAGGCTCGCGAGCCGGCTCGCGAGCTGGAACGAGCCGGCTCGGCTCGGCTCGCTACAAAAACGAGCTCGAAGAAGAGGCTCGGCTCGGCTCGTTCGAGGCTCGCGAGCCGCTCCGAGCCGAGCCGAGCCGCTCCGAGCTCGAGCCGGCTCGCGAGCCTCGAGCTAATTTTCCAGCCCTAAAGTCGGGCTTTGTTCATAGTCACCACACCATGCTCATCTTGTTTGTTGCAGAATACCCACTTGGTACCTACAACAATTTGGTTAGGACGTGGAACTAAATGCCATACCTCATTCCTCGTGTAGTTGTTGAGCTCCTCTTGCATTTCTACCACCCAGTCCGGATCTCTTAATGCATCCTCTATCCTGTATGGCTCAATAGAGGACACAAAAGAGTAATGTTCACAAAAATGAGAAACTCGAGATCTAGTGGTTACCCCCTTATGGATGTCACCAAGAATGGAGTTGACGGGGTGATCTCTTTGAATTGCTTGGTGGACTCTCGGGTGCAGTGGTCTTTGATCTTGAATCTCTTGATCATTTTCCTTGTCTTGATCATCTTCATCTCCCCATTGATCAATGTCCACCTCTTGAGGTGGCTCATCATCTTGATCTTCATCCTCTTCTTCTTGAGCCATTTCCTCATCTTGAGTTGGTGGAGATGCTTGTATGGAAGATGATGGTTGATCATGTGCTTGTGAAGGCTCTTTGGATTCTTTTGGACACATATCCCCAACGGACATGTTTCTTAGTGTGACACATGGAGCCTCTTCATCATCTAGTTCATCAAGATCAACTTGCTCCACTTGGGAGTCATTAGTCTCATCAAACACAATGTCATAAGAAACTTTACCTAATCTAGTGGACTTGTTGAAGACTCTATATGCCCTTGTGTTTGAGTCATAACCAAGTAAAAAAGCCCTCTACTGCTTTAGGAGCAAATTTAGAATTTCTAGTTCTCTTAATTAGAATAAAACATTTTCTCCCAAAAACTCTAAAATATGAAACATTTGGCTTTTTACTGGTGAGGAGTTCATATGACGTTTTCTTGAGGATTCGGTGAAGGTAGAGTCGGTTGATGGAGTAGCAGGCGGTGTTAATCGCCTCCGCCCAAAACCGATCTGGTGTCTTGTACTCATTAAGCATGGTCCTTGTGTGGGGGACAGATATCCCCCAGGTCCACTAGAAGGCTGGAAGACCTCACGAAAGGCCTTGGGCCCATTGTTTCGCAAGGCCATCCCTTCGTGGGCCAGGGGAGGAATGTCTGGCAGAATGGATCGACACAAGATTGGTTCAACTCGAGCCCGGACGGCCCAATGAATTCAAGCATTATCCACAGTAGTGATCCGATTCTCTCGCGCTGCGTGTGACAGAACCTCCCAAGTAATCAGGCCCACCTACAGTTGTCCTTGTCTAACAGACATCAGACACCCTGTAGATGTTCCTAAGTTACTTGACAAGCTCGGTATCCTCCTTACCTTACCAGGAACGTTTCACCCATCTTGCAGACATTACAGATTATCGGAGATAAAGAAATGCGGAAGCGATTACATAATCTTACATTTATTTCCAAAGTAAGCTCAAGTTAAGTTATTACAGACCAGGTCTAAAAACGAGTGCATAAAAGTATTAATTATACAAACCAGGGAGACACAACATCTCCCGAAGGACTAGAAACAAAAGATCTTAAGTGGAGGACTGAGTCCTCCCGCACTTCATTCCTGTTTCTCTTCGTTGGGAACCACCTTAGCACAGAAGCAGCAGAAATCTGCTACTTCCCCACCTAAAAACAACAAAGGGATAAACCCTGAGTATGGAATTACTCAGCAAGTCTTACCCGACTAAGGAAAAGACTCTCAAGGGTATGCTGGTTATATGGGAGTCAAGGTAAGGTTTTTCAATAATCAAAGACTCTGTTTTGCAGAAATGCTTACTAAAGTGGATCCTTAAAAATCCAATTTTATTTGTCAGGTTAGGTTCAATTACCTGCAACTAGAGTTCTTTCTACCCTAGTTCAATCACTGGTCCTGCACTAGCCAATTTCTTAACAAAAACCCATCATCTTTAGTGGAATGCTACGTGTAAGTCAGTGGCCAAGTCTCCATAACCGCGGAGGTACGGCGATCCGAATCGATTATACTCAGCTGAGGATCTCCGATCACACGACATATGTAGCACTTAACCCTTGCATATGTCAACCCGCCACCGGGGTTCTTAAGACCGGATCAGGTTCACGCAAACCGAGAGCACAGATACACCACCGTCCAGCCTCTTGCCACGGAGGGTACACGCTACTCTCGCCACCGCTCCACTCCCATTTCGTGTTATCTTATTCCGGCCTTAGTCTACCCGAGGCAAGGCTTACCCATGACGAGGCATGTGACCAGTTAAAGGGTCCTCGGTCAGCAGGCCTACATCGAGGCGGTCCTTAATCGACACAGACGGAGACACTACACCGAGACTCTCTTCTCGTGCAAGTCACCCGCCCGGTCTCAGCTTAATTATTTCAAACCCAAAGTTTGGTACCTGACAGAGGTACATCTTTTCCGATGTTGAATCCATCACGGCCGTGATGGATCCACCATCAAGTTTTATTTTTGAAAACATCCCTCCCACTTTGCCAAACATCTTTTGTAAAACAAATCCTTTTGTTTTTCTAAAGCAATACTAAGCAAAGTAAAACCTTTTTGTAAAAACAGGGTTTCAAGGAGGGTAATCAAGATCAAGGGAGGTAATGCAGAAATTGTTTAATCAATCAACTCCTATTACCTAATGCAGCAAGCAAGTGAGAAAGATTTTAAAAACATCAAGGAAGGTGGCAAATGCACCGGGGCTTGCCTTTGTTATCAGATGGGTCGGGCTCGGATCCACAGATATCAAAATAAAAGCAGTTGTCGGTCTGGGGATCAGAGGTGGGTGGTATCCCTTCTTCAACAACCTCTTCTTCTTCTTCTTGTTCTAAGATATCCATATACATACATAAGGATGGATGTCATGGGATGCTCATGAGAATGCAAAGATAACATAAACTTGTTGTTTATATCTTGAGTACAACTTTCCTTCACGGAGTTCCGGAAACTTAGGGTTTCCGGAGTCGGTAAAGGAGTTCATAGGGCAGGGGGGGGGTGGTGTTGGGTTTTGTGATCAAACAAGGTTCAAATCAAACCAAACTCTACCCATGGCTTCTAAATAATGTGAAAAGCTCACATAAAAAGTTTGGGGAATTTTGGACTAATTATTTAATTTCTAAAAATCCAGAACCATAGATTTAGGCTGTTCTAAATATCCTAAAATTCCCTACTTGATCTAAAAATCATGAAACTATTTTTAATAAATTCTATGGAAAATAACAAACCTAGGAAAATTGGTCTCATAGTTTTAGGATTTTTCTATCATTTTCTACAATTTTCCAAAGTTCTGCTGAAAAAGAAAAGGGAAAAAAAGAGCAACAGTACTGGGCCGATTCCAGGTTCAGCGGCCCAAGCCCAGGCGGTTTCGCGCGCGCGTCGCGCCCGCGAGGTGACTTTGCATAAAGGCCCTCGGCTTAACGGTTAAACCGACATAGGTCTATTTACTATTGTTCTATGTCGCTGACAGATCACAAAAAGACCCTCGGGGTTCTATTAATTCGCAACACGAGGTCCTCGACGTCGGTCAAGCTCGGCCGCGCTCCGGCGAGCGGCAGACCGGCCGATTGGGGCCAAAGCTGAGCTCTCCGAGCGGCGTACACGAAATTCAACCCCTAAGGTGTATTTCCCCTAACCTGATTGCACTGTTGGTGGCTCATAGAGCTCCGGCCACGATGGCCGTAAGCACCACGGCGGCATGAGCGTGTTCCCGGCGATAGGCGCCGGTCTAGTTCAATTGAATGGGTCGGGAAGCATCACTGAGGCATGACAATGCTTAAACAAGGGAGCAACGGACAGGTACTGACCGGAGTTGGGCTGGCGACGGTGAAGTCGATTCTACGGCGGCGGAGAATCGATTTGGGGGCAATCAAAAATTCGAGCGCTCGGGTGGATGATCGGGGCTGATTAGCGGTGGCTGGGTGCGTAAAGATACGGCGAAGCTCACGGCGGGGGCAATTTATAGTGTTCGCGGGCGGCGGTGCTCAATTTGGATGAAGATGAGCGGCGGCCGGAGATAGGGAAGACGCACTGACTTCGTGGGTACGTGGCCGCGACGTGGCGGTAAGTCCGGTGATCCACGGAGGGGTTAGAGGAGGTCACGGCGACACGGTGAAAGACTTGGACACGCGGCATCCAGCCGAGAGGCGGCGGTCGACGGCGAGGTAATCCGCCAGCCGCAAAGTTGAAGGGAGACAGGGGGGGTGAAGCCGTCGGAGTGGTGGCCAGCTCACTGGTGACGAGGTCTTTACCGCGGCAAGCTTATCCGGCGACCGTCGAGCACGAATCTCAGCGAGCGGCGATCGACGGCAGAAGCTACCGGCGGTGAGGAAGAAACCCAATCTTCTTCAGTTATGACAGTTACTGTACCATCGCCAAAGCTCATCAGACAGCCTGACAGTCGAGTTTGCAGAGCCCATAAGTTTTTATTTTGCTTAGCAACTTTGTTATTGATCTGTACCAAAGTTGTAGAGTCATGAACCAGCTACAACTCCATTATAGGACATAAACACATTTGAGCACTGGATCATGCTTGAATCTGAGCTCAAAGTTGGGGTCAGTTCACTGCTAGGCAGATATTCAGTTCAACACAGCCTGACAGCCAGTTTTGGACTGGGTTTTTCTGCAAATTTTTCATAACAACTATGCTTGCACCCTTTAGCAAAGTTGTTCTCCTATGATTAGGCTTCAACTTTAATGTGGTGACCTAGGGCAAAAACCCAATAGGTTGCAAGTTACAAAGCTCCAAAGTTGAGCCCATGCACTGTTTTTTTTTCAGACTTAGTGCAAACTCAAGGGAGGTTCATTTTGCAAATAAGTCCAAAACCAAGGGTTTTGCTTTCAAGTCCACATTTTTGTGATCCAATAGACTTGAAACACTTATTTGACTTGGTTTTTGCACTTTAGTCCAAAAGTGGACTAATTTTGCACTTAGGCCCCTAGGGTTTGGTTTTAGGGTTTTCCAGGGTTTTGATTAGGGTTTTTAATATCCCAAGGGTATAAATGTGATTCAACCCTATTGTTGGGGTCACTTTATGACTTTTACTTTAAAGCCTTTAGGTTTTCTCAACTTTGGTTAAGTCTTACCCCTTTAACCACTATTTAGGGTTAAGTCCTTAAACCAAGGTCCTATTTGTAAAACAGCAAAACAATACAACTTGTTTGAAATTTTTGCCTAGTGAATGCACTCTAGGTGTATCAAACATATGCAATGCCCATGCTCATGATGTCATGCTCAAGTTTTAGTTATAGTAACACCAGGGGTGTTACATCCTTCCCCCCATAAAAGAATCTCGTCCCGAGATTTAAAATCCTAGGGTGAGGAATGGAAAAGGAAATGTGTCATGTTTTTATTCCCTTATTTTTGGTACAAGGCAGGGGTGGTGTGGGGGTTTATTCCTTTATTACACACTATACAAGCTTTACAACTTACAAGAGGCTAGAAAGCCTGGGAAATTCTTATCTAAGAATTCTTGGGTTTCCCATGTAGCCTCATCTTCCGAATGTTGGTTCCACTGTATCTTATAAAACTTGAGAGTCTTTCTCCGGGTAACCCTGTCCTTTTGATCCAGAACTCGAATGGGATGTTCCGAGTATGTCAAATCTGGTTCCAGGACAACATCAGTCACTTCAATGGTTCGATCGGGAACCCGAAGACACTTCTTCAATTGTGACACGTGGAACACATTATGCACGGCAGACAATGTTTCAGGGAGTTGGAGTTGATACGCTACTGGTCCATATCTTTGAAGAATAGGGAATGGACCAATATACCGGGGTGCAAGTTTTCCCTTTACCCCGAAACGCGATACTCCCTTCATTGGTGAAACCTTTAAGTAGACATAGTCTCCTTCTAGAAAAAATAAGGGCATTCGCCGTTTGTCTGCATAACTCTTTTGTCGAGTCTGAGCTTCCTTCATATTATGAATGATTTTCTGAACCTTTTCTTCGACCTCTTTCACCATATCAGGCCTAAAGAAATATCTTTCACCAGGTTCAGACCAATTTAGCGGAGTTCGACACCGTCGCCCATACAAAGCTTCAAAAGGTGCCATCTTGATGCTTTCCTGGTAACTGTTATTATACGAAAACTCCGCCAAGGGCAAACATTCATCCCATTTTTGCGAGAAATCCAGGACACATGCCCGTAACATATCTTCAAGTATTTGGTTTACTCTCTCAGTCTGTCCACTGGTTTGGGGATGGTAGGCCGAACTGTGGAGTAACTTAGTACCCAAAGATTGGTGAAGTACTTCCCAAAACTTGGCTACAAATTGAGGTCCACGATCCGACACTATGGTCCTTGGAACACCATGCAAACTAAGAATACGAGCAATATACAATTGGGCGTAGACAGTAACTGGAGAATTTGTCTTGACCGGCAAAAAATGAGCAACCTTTGTAAGTCGATCAACAATCACCCAGATAGAGTCGTACCCTTTTGCAGTCCTGGGTAATCCCACAATAAAGTCCATGCTGATGTCTTCCCATTTCCATGTTGGGGTTGGCAAGGATTGCAATGGACCAGCAGTTTTCAGGTGTATGGCTTTGACACGTCTGCAAGTGTCGCACTTAGCCACATAGCGTGCAATTTCAATCTTCATCTTCGTCCACCAGTAATGTTGTTTCAGATCATGATACATCTTAGTGCTTCCTGGATGAATGGAATAGCGACTAAGATGCGCCTCATCTAAGATTTGCTGGCGGAGCTCTTCATTCTTCGGCACTACTATGCGGTTGTTGAACCATAACACACCTTGATTATCTTCCTTAAAACATTGGGCTGTTCCAGCCCTGATCTTCTCTCGGATGTGCTTCATACCCTGATTATCCCTTTGAGCATCAATTATCCTTTGCAAGATGGTTGACTCAAGCTTTAGCTGATTTAGAGTCCCTTGTTGGATCATTCCCAGGTTTAACTTCTCCATTTCTTGACACAAAGTACTTTCGGAGGTCTCAACCATAAGACAGTGGCAGAAAGTCTTACGACTCAATGCATCTGCCACCACATTGGCCTTGCCTGGGTGATAATGGATCTCTAGTTCATAATCTTTAATAAGCTCAAGCCATCGCCTTTGCCTCATATTCAATTCTGACTGGGTAAATATATACTTCAAACTCTTGTGATCGGTGTATATGTGGCAGATATTTCCCAGTAGATAATGACGCCATATTTTCAGGGCATGAACCACCGCAGCTAACTCCAGATCATGAGTTGGATAGTGCTCCTCATGTCGGCGTAACTGCCTTGAAGCATATGCAATCACTCGGCCCTCTTGCATTAGTACACAGCCGAGTCCACTGCCTGACGCATCACAATATACATCAAAAGGTTTAGTGATGTCCGGTTGAGCCAATACCGGAGCAGTGGTCAATAGTGTCTTTAATTCCTCAAAGGCTTCATTACATTTTGAAGACCAATTGAATTTAGTGTCATTCTTCAATAAACTTGTGATTGGCTTCACAAGCTTAGAAAAATCAGGTATAAATCTGCGATAGTATCCTGCTAGTCCAAGAAAACTCCGGACTTGGTGAACAGTCGTTGGAGGTTTCCACTCCAGAATATCCTTGACTTTGCTAGGGTCTACCGCAATTCCCTTGGATGATAATACGTGCCCCAGAAATTGAATCTCTTCCAGCCAGAACGCGCACTTACTGAACTTGGCATAAAGCTGATGTTCCCTCAGACGCGTCAATACAATCCGTAAGTGCTGAGCATGCTCCTCTTCATTTTTAGAATATATCAAAATATCATCAATGAAGACCACCACGAACTTGTCTAACTCGGGCATGAACACCGAGTTCATTAAATAGGTGAAGTGGGCAGGAGCATTGGTGAGCCCGAAAGACATTACTAGATATTCAAATAATCCATACCGCGTAGTGAAAGCGGTCTTCGGTATATCCTCGGGCCGAATACGGATCTGATGATAGCCCGACCTGAGATCAATTTTGGAAAATACCCTCGCCCCAGTCAGTTGATCAAATAAGATGTCGATCCTTGGAAGAGGGTACTTATTCTTGATAGTGACCTCATTTAGGGGCCGGTAGTCCACGCACATGCGCAAGGTTTGATCCTTCTTCTTCACAAAGATGGCGGGACAACCCCAAGGGGACGAGCTTGGCCGGATAAATCCTTTATTCAGCAGATCTTGCAATTGAATCTTCAATTCTGCCAATTCATTAGGGGGCATACGGTACGACCTTCGGGAAATGGGAGCCGTACCGGGTTTTAGCTCAATTACAAATGCCACATCTCTATCTGGGGGTAGTCCAGGCAAATCTTCCGGAAACACATCTGGAAACTCACAAACTACCGGAATATTCTTGACCTCCGGTACAATGGCTTCAAAGATTCTACCAGAAGCTTTGACTGGATTGGTCTTGGGGAGAGACAAGAGAATTTCTTCTTGATTATAACTCAACCTGACGGTTCTAAGTTCAGTGTTGAGTACTACCTTGTGTTGAGTTAACCAATTCATCCCCAAAATTACATCTATATCTTGGCCCTTCAGAACAATCATGTTGGCAGGAAAGTTCCGTTCGGCCATAGTTACTGGCACACCATAGGCCACTTCTTTAGTAAAAATATATCCCCCAGGTGAATGAATTTTAAAACCCTCTTTGGATTCATGACATGGAATATGATGTTGCTCCACAAATGTCTTGCTAATAAAGGTATGTGAAGCACCGGAATCAAAAAGAATTAGTGCAGGGTGGTTGGCCACAGGGAACATACCCATCATCACCGGCTCGCCTTCCGGTGTGGTAGCCACTTGTGTATAATAGACTCGCCCCGTCTTTTTGGTATTTCTGCCCGAAATAGTTCCCTTGCCTGGAGCTGAAGTTCCCGATCCTTGCTGATTATTGGCCTGATTTTGCCGAGGATAGGGACAGTCTTTAATGAAGTGCCCAGACTTGCCACAGTTAAAGCATCCAGTGGAAGAACTTGGCAGTGCAGGGAATCGAGTGCCTGGGGCACCCGGCTGACTTGAGGCAGTAGGGGCTTTGTTAGACCGAATAATTATAGGCTGCTTGAACGGGAAAGGTGGTGCACTGGAACGATTCTGGTTAGAGGGCCGGAGAATGAACCGTTGCCTCTTAACCGGGCCCTGAGTAGGCCGATCACCACTAAATCCCTTGCTTTTCCCAGAAGTTGCATACTTGGCCTCCACAGATAGGGCTGTGCTGACAGCCTTTCCATAAGTAAGATCAATACATGCAGCCATTTTCCGCTGCATCCTGTCGTTCAGACCCCTCATAAAACAATTCTTCTTTTTCAAATCTGTGTTCACCTGGTCAATTGCGTACTGGGACAGGTGGTTGAACTTGTTGAGATACTGAGTAACAGTATCTCCCCCTTGCTTCAACTTCATAAACTCTTCCTGCTTCATGTGCAACACTCCTTCCGGGATATAATGCTCACGGAATGCTGCTTTGAACTCGTTCCATGTAACTTGATGATTATCCGGTTGAATGGCCACAAAATTTCCCCACCAAGTGCTGGCAGGGCCTCGAAGTTGTTGAGCCGCAAATAGTGGCTTCTGGGTTTCTGAGCAGCGAAGAAGACCAAATTTCTGTTCAATAACCCGGATCCATTCGTCGGCCTCAAGTGGATCTTCAGCTTTGACGAAGAGAGGCGGACGAGTCTCCGAGAAATCCAAATATGTAGTCTCACGAGGACCCAGCTGGAATCCTCGTCCTGCTTGTTGTTGAAGCTGTTGCTGGCCCGCCATCTCCCTCAGAAAGCGGGTGTTATCGGCTGTGGCGTTTACCAGGGCAGCGATGGCCTCGGCCAGAGTGGGTGGAACGGGAGGTGGATTCGGGGTAGCATCCCCACCCCCGGATGTTCCAGCTGCATCCTGTCCTCGAGTACGGGTCGGCATCTGAGGCAAAAACATTTGAATAAACATAATGCGCCAAAGAAACCTTCCGTTTTACATTACTATAAAAAGTAATGGTACAGACTCGACAGTACACAACCGGATACATTACCCATTTTACAAAAGCTTGACCTATTATACAACCGTACACCCTACAATATACTACACTACTTCTAATATAACACTACTCCCTACAATACACTACTTTACTCTTATCACACCACTAGTCCTGTTTCCCATCGCTTTTGGCGGCTTCCTCATCGGGTGTAGGAGTCCAAACATCCACCAATCTCAAAGAAGGAGGAGGTTCGTACAAGTCTAATTCCCCACCCAACGCGCGTCCCGTGACGTGCGAAGGTCCAGCTTCCGCCTCAGTAGGGTTTGCAGGCTCACTAGGGTGCAGTTGCGAGTAGAGCACATGGACTTCTTCATGTAGTGTATTGCAGTACACCTGCAGGTCGTCGACAGCTTTGCTTAACTCTCTATTTCGGGCCTGAGCCCTTGCTTCTTTAGCACACACCAACATGTGTGACTGGACTGCCCAGTCAAGTGCTAGGTCCCGGTCAGCTAGCTGATCCCGCAGGTGACGGAGATCTCTTCTTAGATCATTAATTCTGTCTCCGTCGGCAATCCACGCATTGGTCCTGTGCCGTAGCACTGCTTGAAGTCGATTTACTTCGGCTTCCAAGTCTCCGATGGGATCGTTACTCCCACTACTACTACTTTCTTGGCGAGGGGCCAGTTGGTGCCGGGGTACTCCCCTCGGTCCCGTTGATTTTCGTGCCGTTAGCCTCGTGCGTGGCGGCATCTTCTAAAGGGGGAAAATGTTATTAGTATAATTCTTAGTATGATGCATGAATAAATACAGAATCAATCTTGGTTGATTCAACCTTCTATACGTTGCACTCTTCCTAACTGGTCTTTAATATAAACTCTTCAGACTACTTAGGTAAGAAGAGAAAAGAATCTTTAGGTAAGATTTTCTTTGAAAATCTTTTGAAGATGCCCTGGAATATCTGCAAAGAAGGGCTACGCTCCGATACCAGCTGTGACAGAACCTCCCAAGTAATCAGGCCCACCTACAGTTGTCCTTGTCTAACAGACATCAGACACCCTGTAGATGTTCCTAAGTTACTTGACAAGCTCGGTATCCTCCTTACCTTACCAGGAACGTTTCACCCATCTTGCAGACATTACAGATTATCGGAGATAAAGAAATGCGGAAGCGATTACATAATCTTACATTTATTTCCAAAGTAAGCTCAAGTTAAGTTATTACAGACCAGGTCTAAAAACGAGTGCATAAAAGTATTAATTATACAAACCAGGGAGACACAACATCTCCCGAAGGACTAGAAACAAAAGATCTTAAGTGGAGGACTGAGTCCTCCCGCACTTCATTCCTGTTTCTCTTCGTTGGGAACCACCTTAGCACAGAAGCAGCAGAAATCTGCTACTTCCCCACCTAAAAACAACAAAGGGATAAACCCTGAGTATGGAATTACTCAGCAAGTCTTACCCGACTAAGGAAAAGACTCTCAAGGGTATGCTGGTTATATGGGAGTCAAGGTAAGGTTTTTCAATAATCAAAGACTCTGTTTTGCAGAAATGCTTACTAAAGTGGATCCTTAAAAATCCAATTTTATTTGTCAGGTTAGGTTCAATTACCTGCAACTAGAGTTCTTTCTACCCTAGTTCAATCACTGGTCCTGCACTAGCCAATTTCTTAACAAAAACCCATCATCTTTAGTGGAATGCTACGTGTAAGTCAGTGGCCAAGTCTCCATAACCGCGGAGGTACGGCGATCCGAATCGATTATACTCAGCTGAGGATCTCCGATCACACGACATATGTAGCACTTAACCCTTGCATATGTCAACCCGCCACCGGGGTTCTTAAGACCGGATCAGGTTCACGCAAACCGAGAGCACAGATACACCACCGTCCAGCCTCTTGCCACGGAGGGTACACGCTACTCTCGCCACCGCTCCACTCCCATTTCGTGTTATCTTATTCCGGCCTTAGTCTACCCGAGGCAAGGCTTACCCATGACGAGGCATGTGACCAGTTAAAGGGTCCTCGGTCAGCAGGCCTACATCGAGGCGGTCCTTAATCGACACAGACGGAGACACTACACCGAGACTCTCTTCTCGTGCAAGTCACCCGCCCGGTCTCAGCTTAATTATTTCAAACCCAAAGTTTGGTACCTGACAGAGGTACATCTTTTCCGATGTTGAATCCATCACGGCCGTGATGGATCCACCATCAAGTTTTATTTTTGAAAACATCCCTCCCACTTTGCCAAACATCTTTTGTAAAACAAATCCTTTTGTTTTTCTAAAGCAATACTAAGCAAAGTAAAACCTTTTTGTAAAAACAGGGTTTCAAGGAGGGTAATCAAGATCAAGGGAGGTAATGCAGAAATTGTTTAATCAATCAACTCCTATTACCTAATGCAGCAAGCAAGTGAGAAAGATTTTAAAAACATCAAGGAAGGTGGCAAATGCACCGGGGCTTGCCTTTGTTATCAGATGGGTCGGGCTCGGATCCACAGATATCAAAATAAAAGCAGTTGTCGGTCTGGGGATCAGAGGTGGGTGGTATCCCTTCTTCAACAACCTCTTCTTCTTCTTCTTGTTCTAAGATATCCATATACATACATAAGGATGGATGTCATGGGATGCTCATGAGAATGCAAAGATAACATAAACTTGTTGTTTATATCTTGAGTACAACTTTCCTTCACGGAGTTCCGGAAACTTAGGGTTTCCGGAGTCGGTAAAGGAGTTCATAGGGCAGGGGGGGGGGTGGTGTTGGGTTTTGTGATCAAACAAGGTTCAAATCAAACCAAACTCTACCCATGGCTTCTAAATAATGTGAAAAGCTCACATAAAAAGTTTGGGGAATTTTGGACTAATTATTTAATTTCTAAAAATCCAGAACCATAGATTTAGGCTGTTCTAAATATCCTAAAATTCCCTACTTGATCTAAAAATCATGAAACTATTTTTAATAAATTCTATGGAAAATAACAAACCTAGGAAAATTGGTCTCATAGTTTTAGGATTTTTCTATCATTTTCTACAATTTTCCAAAGTTCTGCTGAAAAAGAAAAGGGAAAAAAAGAGCAACAGTACTGGGCCGATTCCAGGTTCAGCGGCCCAAGCCCAGGCGGTTTCGCGCGCGCGTCGCGCCCGCGAGGTGACTTTGCATAAAGGCCCTCGGCTTAACGGTTAAACCGACATAGGTCTATTTACTATTGTTCTATGTCGCTGACAGATCACAAAAAGACCCTCGGGGTTCTATTAATTCGCAACACGAGGTCCTCGACGTCGGTCAAGCTCGGCCGCGCTCCGGCGATCGGCAGACCGGCCGATTGGGGCCAAAGCTGAGCTCTCCGAGCGGCGTACACGAAATTCAACCCCTAAGGTGTATTTCCCCTAACCTGATTGCACTGTTGGTGGCTCATAGAGCTCCGGCCACGATGGCCGTAAGCACCACGGCGGCATGAGCGTGTTCCCGGCGATAGGCGCCGGTCTAGTTCAATTGAATGGGTCGGGAAGCATCACTGAGGCATGACAATGCTTAAACAAGGGAGCAACGGACAGGTACTGACCGGAGTTGGGCTGGCGACGGTGAAGTCGATTCTACGGCGGCGGAGAATCGATTTGGGGGCAATCAAAAATTCGAGCGCTCGGGTGGATGATCGGGGCTGATTAGCGGTGGCTGGGTGCGTAAAGATACGGCGAAGCTCACGGCGGGGGCAATTTATAGTGTTCGCGGGCGGCGGTGCTCAATTTGGATGAAGATGAGCGGCGGCCGGAGATAGGGAAGACGCACTGACTTCGTGGGTACGTGGCCGCGACGTGGCGGTAAGTCCGGTGATCCACGGAGGGGTTAGAGGAGGTCACGGCGACACGGTGAAAGACTTGGACACGCGGCATCCAGCCGAGAGGCGGCGGTCGACGGCGAGGTAATCCGCCAGCCGCAAAGTTGAAGGGAGACAGGGGGGGTGAAGCCGTCGGAGTGGTGGCCAGCTCACTGGTGACGAGGTCTTTACCGCGGCAAGCTTATCCGGCGACCGTCGAGCACGAATCTCAGCGAGCGGCGATCGACGGCAGAAGCTACCGGCGGTGAGGAAGAAACCCAATCTTCTTCAGTTATGACAGTTACTGTACCATCGCCAAAGCTCATCAGACAGCCTGACAGTCGAGTTTGCAGAGCCCATAAGTTTTTATTTTGCTTAGCAACTTTGTTATTGATCTGTACCAAAGTTGTAGAGTCATGAACCAGCTACAACTCCATTATAGGACATAAACACATTTGAGCACTGGATCATGCTTGAATCTGAGCTCAAAGTTGGGGTCAGTTCACTGCTAGGCAGATATTCAGTTCAACACAGCCTGACAGCCAGTTTTGGACTGGGTTTTTCTGCAAATTTTTCATAACAACTATGCTTGCACCCTTTAGCAAAGTTGTTCTCCTATGATTAGGCTTCAACTTTAATGTGGTGACCTAGGGCAAAAACCCAATAGGTTGCAAGTTACAAAGCTCCAAAGTTGAGCCCATGCACTGTTTTTTTTTCAGACTTAGTGCAAACTCAAGGGAGGTTCATTTTGCAAATAAGTCCAAAACCAAGGGTTTTGCTTTCAAGTCCACATTTTTGTGATCCAATAGACTTGAAACACTTATTTGACTTGGTTTTTGCACTTTAGTCCAAAAGTGGACTAATTTTGCACTTAGGCCCCTAGGGTTTGGTTTTAGGGTTTTCCAGGGTTTTGATTAGGGTTTTTAATATCCCAAGGGTATAAATGTGATTCAACCCTATTGTTGGGGTCACTTTATGACTTTTACTTTAAAGCCTTTAGGTTTTCTCAACTTTGGTTAAGTCTTACCCCTTTAACCACTATTTAGGGTTAAGTCCTTAAACCAAGGTCCTATTTGTAAAACAGCAAAACAATACAACTTGTTTGAAATTTTTGCCTAGTGAATGCACTCTAGGTGTATCAAACATATGCAATGCCCATGCTCATGATGTCATGCTCAAGTTTTAGTTATAGTAACACCAGGGGTGTTACACTGCGGCCTCAGGCGTCAGAACTGAACGATGATAAGTCGGCGGGATCGTAGGAAGATAAGTTCAGTCGGTTCACTATTACTTAGGCGCACGTTGTTATCATATCCGCCTGTATCGCCCCACGGTCGAGTATATAAGGCCTAGGGGGCACCCCATCGAAATCATCGATCTCACTCATTAGCCATCTACTCAGCTCTCTAGCATCCCTCGTACTAGAGAACCCCCCTGTAACCCACCACATAAAAGACCCACACCAGGACATAGGGTGTTACGCATCTCAACGCGGCCCGAACCTATACAATATTGTCTACTGTCTCTCTTGCATCTGGCACAAACCATCGAGCTAGAGTCGATAACACCGTCCTACTCCAAAAAGCACCTTAAGGGGCAACCCTGGGTGCGCGGTCGGACCCAAAACACCGACAGCTGGCACGCCAGGTAGGGGGTGTGTCACCGATCCAAGCTAGCTCAATGGCCATCACTTTCCAGCACAAGATCGTCCTCCGCCCTGGATCCGTGTTCTACTTCGGGACCATCTCATCTGTGGCAGACGAAGAAGGAACTCTACATCGCATCGCGGATCCGCCGGAGAGAAAACCTTCCTCAGCGATCTCCAGGAAATCTGGAGCGAAGTAGGAAAAAGCGCAACCTCTAGCGCTCCGAGGGAAGACTATCTCCTGCAAGCCAAGAGCAGAAGATTCGTCTACCCAGAGAACCCTGCTGTCCACCTCCCCTATGGAAAAATGGACGCATGTCACAAGGAAAAAGGAAACAAACATGGAAAAAGCCTGTCAAGCTGCTCTGGTACCTTCGCCCTCAAAGGAGAACAGAAAGAAGCTTGTCACTACGATAGTTCCATTCTACCTCGACGTCCTCTTCATCGGGGGGGGGGGGGGGGGAGAGTGGAATCGTCCCCTATCTCCGATGATGAACCAACCGCGCCGGGGGAGGAACCTCTTCAGCGGGAATCTCGCAGACAAAGGAACCGACACCGAAATATCCGGCGACATCATGAAGCCGGAGAGCGGGACCCAGTGTAGCTTGTATCACGAGATGAGATCTTGGAGATGGGAGAAACTCCAGAAGAACGGGTCTTCAGGGAAAAAAGGAATTCCCGACGACGTGATCGTCGGCAAGCTCAAGAGCAGGCCGAACAGGAGGCGAGACAACGTCGAGAGAACCCTCTTCTCGGATGAAACCTGAACCCTGACTTCGCCCGAGCCATGAACACATCGAGCGAGGTCGGTGGAGTGTTGGCTCGGATAGCCGATGGCCTCCCCCGGACTCCAGACGCCGAGGGCTATCGGCGGCTGCTCACTCGGGTAGCTAACCATCTTTTGCCTCTTGCTCATCCTCCGAGCGATCTACGACACGCCATCAATAGTCGATGGGACGCGCAGAGCTCCATCAATGCCTCACGTGAACGACGACATGAGAACGAGATTCGTCGCCGAGAAGAGTATGATCGGGATCATGGTGTCCCCGCACGAAGTCAAGCCACCGGAGTTGAGTCGGCAACAGCTTCAACTGGCGGCACGACCCGGGGGCGATCGAGGCAGCACATCGACAACTCCCCTCCATGAGACTGACATCATCACCGTCGACATGAGGACACATGTGGAGTGTCGGCACTCACTCCACGTCTCAGGGCTATTCAGTGGCCCCCTAACTTCAAAGTCTCCAACGTCGACAAGTACGAGCCTAAGTAGGACCCTGGAGGCTGGTTAGCCATCTATACCACCGCTGCTCGAGCCGCTGGGGCAACTGAAGATGTGATGACTGCGTACTTGCCCATTGTCCTCGGGTAAGATGCGCTACAATGGCTACGACACCTACCCCGACACTGCATCGACGATTGGAGCGATTTCAGTCGGTGCTTCATCGCCAACTTCCAATCTCTCTCCGATAAGCCAGCGCAGCCATAGGACCTCAAATCCATCAGGCATCGAGGGGATGAGACTCTCCGGTCGTACCTCAAAAGGTTTCAAACCATGCAAATCGTATCCCTGAGGTTGCAGAGGCAGCAATGATCGAAGACTTCTATCGGGGATCCAATGACTCGGCTTTCGTCCGAGCCATACTTCAAAAGGCACCGACCACCTCCGAGCAGCTGTTCAGGGAGGCGGACCTCTACATCACCGCCGACGAACGGGCTCAGGACCTCATTGGAGGAACGAAGCCTACACCGCCGACACCACGATGTGACGCGAACCAACAACCTGACAGGTGTTGGGAGAAGAGGCCTCGCGACGAGGTTCACGCTGCTAGACCACCCGTCTCTCGTGCCCGAGGGGCACCCCGTGGAGGCGAACGAACATTGGACGACATCCTCAATGCCCAATGTCCATACCACAAGGACATGCGCCACACCCTTTGGAACTGTAGAGACTTCAAGCACTCCATCGGGAATGACCGACCTTTCCAACCTCTGCCGCCTCCCCCACCATGAGGAGGACCCAGAGAACCTCAACAACCTCAGCAGCAGGAAGGGGGAGGAGGCGGAGCATTCCCCCGCGTCGATGGAGAAGTCAATGTCATCTTCGGCGGACACGGGTCTCAAGAGAGCAAGAGGCAGCAGAAGCTCAACGACCGTCAGATACTGGTAGCGGCCACTCGTCCTCCCGCCCCGTACCTATGGTCCAAGCACCCGATCACTTTCACTCGGGCGGATCAGTGGCTCAACTTCGATCATCCGGGCAAGTACCCGCTCCTCGTCGATCCGGTGATCCGAGAGAGCAGGGTAAAGAAGGTGTTAGTGGATGGGGGGAGCAGCATCAACGTCACCTTCCCCTGGGCACTCCTAGGCTTGGGAGTCACACTCAAAGAGCTCCACGATTCAGACACTCCTTTCTTCGGAATCGTACCGACTGAAGGAGAATATCCACTCAGACACATCTACATGCTAGTCACCTTTGGAACTCTGGATAACTACAGAACCGAGTTCCTGAGGTTCGAGGTAGCAAGCTTCGACTGTGGATACAACGCCATCATCGGCAGACCTGGATTGGCAAAGTTCATGGCCATCCCACATTATACGTACATGATATTGAAGATGCCTGGACCACAAGGAATCATCACCGTGCGCGCTGACTTCCAAGGCGCCGCAGAATGCTTCTGAGTGGCCATTCAGGCGGCCCTCACCACCAAACCATCGATGACTTCTTCTGCGCAGGCGAACTCAAAGCCTGAGGAGGACCTCACAGTACCTGCAAATGAAGCTCAAGCCATGACCTCTATGCGGCCGACTGAGGAAACAAAGAGAATCAAACTTGGGTTTGCTGATGAACGCAAGACTGCCATCATCAGCTCCAGCCTAGATGACAAATAGGAAAGCACGCTCGTCCAGTTTCTGCAAGATAACCGAGACGTATTCGCATGGCAACCTGTGGATATGCCAGGAGTCCCGAGAGAGCTGGCCGAGCACAAACTAAAGGTCTATCCCCAGGCGAGGCCGATACGATAAAAGTTGCGTTGTTTCATGCCCGACAAAAGAGAAGCTATTCGTGCTGAGCTAACTCTCTTAGTCGCAACAGGGTTCATTAGAGAAGTACTGCATCCTGAGTGGTTAGCAAATCCTGTTCTTGTACTCAAAAAGAATAAAGTGGATTGGCGCATGTGCGTCGACTATACGGATCTCAACAAACACTGTCCGAAGGATCCCTTCAGACTTCCTAGAATAGACCAGGTGGTAGACTCAACCACCAGGTGTTCTATGTTGTCCTTCTTGGATTGCTACTCCGGGTACCATCAGATTAGCCTGGCAAAAGAAGACGAGGAAAAAACTGCATTCATCACCCCGTTTGGAGCTTTCTGCTATACCTCCATGTCGTTTGGCCTCAAAAACGCTGGAGCGACTTACCAGAGAGCCATTCAGACATGCTTAGCCGATCACTGGGGCAAGCGTGTAGAAGCTTATGTGGATAACATGGTGATCAAGACAGAAAACTTCATTGAAGATTTGCAGCTGGTCTTCAATAGTTTGCAACGATATCAGTGGAAGCTTAATCCAGAAAAACGTGTCTTTGGAGTACCAGTAGAAAAATTGCTCGGATTCATTGTCAGCCACCGAGGAATTGAAGCCAACCCAGAGAAAATCGAAGCTATCATGAGAATAGAAGCACCACGATCGCAGAAGAAAGTACAGAGGCTTACTGGGTGCATGGCAACTTTGAGCAGGTTCATATCAAGGCTAGGGGAAAAAGGCCTACCGTTCTACAAGTTGCTCAAGAAGGTAGACAAGTTCCAATGGACCTTGGAAGCTCAGGAAGCCCTTGATGCACTGAAGAAGTTCCTGACAACACCGCTAGTGTTAAAGCCGCCACGCCGAGCCACGCCGAGTCAACCGGCCGAAGATCTGTTGTTGTACATCTCTTGCACGACTCACATGGTGAGCACCGCGTTGGTAGTCGAGCGAGCAGAGGAAGGACATGCATATCCAGTACAGCATCCCGTCTATTTCATTAGTGAAGTTCTGGGACCCTCAAAGAAGAAATATCCTCAAGTTCAAAAACTATTATATGCAGTACTTCTAACTGCACGCAAGCTCTGTCACTACTTTGACGACCACAAAGTCATAGTAGTCACTGGATTTCCAATAGGGGATATTCTCCACAACAAAGAAGCCATCGGAAGAATAGCCAAGTGGGCTTGCGAGCTGGGGGCTCACGACATTGAGTTTCGACCTCGTACTGCAATAAAGACTCAGGCACTAGTTGACTTCATATCAGAATGGACCGAGCAACAAGTACCAGACAACCCGGAAACTGTAGAAGTATGGCGGATGTATTTTGATGGCTCACTAAAGCTGCAGGGGCAGGCGCAGGGATCCTCTTCATTGCACATGGAGGTGAGCAACTCAAATATGCTCTTCAGTTGTTATTCTTGGTGTCCAATAATGCAGCAGAATATGAAGCTTTGATCCATGGATTGAACATTGCCATATCACTGGGCATTAAGAGGCTGATGGTATACGGAGATTCACTAGTGGTCATAAGTCAGATAAACAAAGAATGAGATTGCTTGAATGACTCTATGGGCAAGTACTGCACAGCCATCCGGAAGCTAGAAGACAAATTTGAAGGGCTAGAATTTCATCATGTAGAAAGAGATCGCAACGCGACAGCAGACGCGTTGTCGAAACTAGGATCTAGTCGGACCCAGGTCCCACCTAGAGTTTTCGTCCAAGAAATACCACGCCCGAGTATTTCCTTAGATCGGGCAGAAGAGTGCAATGTTTTGAGCCAACCAGAGGCATACTCTAATGACTGGAGGGAGCCCATCATCAGATACATAAAGAATGAAGAGGAACCGAATGATAAGGCTGCGGCAGAACGCATCGCAAGGCAGTCAGCTCACTACACCCTCATTGGGGAGGCACTGTATAGAAGGGGCGCAATAGGAGTCCTCATGAAGTGCATTCTTTCGGCTACTGAAAAGCAACTGCTAGATGAGATCCACGCCAGACAGTGCGGGATACACGCAGCATCCAGGACTCTGGTTGGGAAGGTCTTCAGGTCTGGTTTCTACTGGCCGACAACAAAGAGTGATGCAGCCGAGTTAGTCTAGAGGTGTGAAGCTTGCCAATTCTTATCAAAGCAGCAGCATTTACCAGCACAGCAACTGCAGACCATACCCATAACATGGCCATTTGCATGCTGGGGACTGGACATGATTGGACCCTTCAGGAAAGCTCAGAGAGAATATACTCACGTGCTGGTCGCCATTGACAAATTTACCTAATGGATAGAATACAAACCTATTGCTTCTCTGACTTCAGCCAAGGCGGTGGAATTCATACAAGATATAATATTCAGGTTTGGGGTACCGAATAGCATCATAACCGACCTGGGATCCAATTTCACTAGCTCTGAATTCCTTGACTTCTGCGAACAACGGTGCATCCAGATCAAATATGCGCCAGTAGCACACCCAAGAGCCAACGGTCAAGCAGAAATGGCTAATGGAATGATACTGGAAGCACTCAGGAAGAAAGTCTTCGACAAGAACGAAAAGTTCACGGGAAAATGGATCAGAGAGTTGCCATATGTGGTTTGGAGCTTAAGAACTCAACCTAGTTGAGCTTTGCTTGGAAATACTCCTTTCTTCATGGTCTATGGTTCAGAGGCAGTGCTACCTGCCGATCTCAGGTTTGGGGCACCAAGGCTGGTCTTCAAAAACATAACTAAAGCAGAAGCTACCAGACTAGAGGATATTGACCTATTGGAAGAAGAGCGATTGAATACAATAATTCAGTCAGCTAGATACTAGCAAACCCTGAGGCAATATCATGATAAAGCTATACGACATCCATCTTTCGCAGTGGGAGACTTGGTCCTTCGCCGAATTCTAACAGAGGAAGGACGACACAAATTGTCACCACTATGGGAAGGGCCATTTGTGGTAGCAGAAGTCACTCGACCAGGATCATACTGGCTTACTCAAATGGATGGCACGGAAATAGAAAATTCATGGAATATAGAGCATCTCAGGAAGTTTTACCCCTAGCTAGATTTCAAAGGCTATCAGGGCAGCATTGTGTCCTGTAACCAGAAAAAACATCATCAATAAAAAGACTTCATTCTCAAGGGCACTCGAACTGTTTATTACCAATCTGCACGCTTACTCAGGGTGACCACTATACCCTACTAACGGAGCAATCGGCTTAAGTCGGCAGTGACTTAAGACGGTGTAACATGCTCACGCTTACTCGACTTAGGGTGACCACTATACCCTACTAACGGAGCAATCGGCTTAAGTCGGCAGTGACTTAAGTCGGTGCAACATGCTCACGCTTACTCGACTCAGGGTGACCACTATACCCTACTAACGGAGCAATCGGCTTAAGTCGGCAGTGACTTAAGACGGTGCAACATGCTCACGCTTACTCGACTTAGGGTGACCACTATACCCTACTAACGGAGCAATCGGCTTAAGTCGGCAGTTACTTAAGACAGTGCAACATGCTCACGCTTACTCGACTTAGGGTGACCACTATACCCTACTAACGGAGCAATCGGCTTAAGTTGGCAATGACTTAAGATGATGCAACATGCTCACGCCTACTCGACCTAGTATAACATGCTTACAATCACTCATCTTAGGGCGATTTCTATGCCTCACTAGCTAATCAATTAGAAAAAAAACTTCGAAACCAACACACTACATTTACTTCTGCAATCATAACAACTATTGAAAGCCAACAACAGAAAAACAAAAGTGGCATTTGTGGCAGAACTGCCCGAATTATTCCAACTTAAGTGCCTAAGTCTCGCCTCAAAGGCTAGACCACACTTAAATGGGAATAACCCGTCAATCCCTTGGATCTAGTTCGACGAGGCCACTGATAGGATCAAGTACCACACTCTCACTCGATGGTGAGTCACAGAGCAAATACAATAAAGCATAAAACCATACATTAAGGAGTATTAAATTATTACATCATCATCGGAGTTTTTGCAAAAGTAGTCATTACTGTTCGAAGTGCAGCGGAATGAAACTAACGATAAATAAACAGAGAGATGGGGAAGCCTGTCCCATCACTCCTCATGCTCCTCCTCCGCCGAGGCAGGATCCCACTCGACTGTCCAACCCGGTGGCAAGATGGACGGCCAAGTCACTCCAGCAACCATGTCCTCCAGAGAACCTGAAAAATTATGCCACAAGCAAGGCTGAGTATACTAATACTCAGCTAGACTTACCCGGTGTGAGGAGTCTACTCCTCTACCCCTAGACATGCAGCTGTTTGGCTGTAGGGTTTGGTTGCCAAAAGCACTAGCTGAGTTTATAAATCAGGTTTTAGCTTTGTTAGGTTTAAGTGTGACTCTCTTAAGGCTAAATGTGTACTATCTACTCATTCATGGTATCAAACAGATTTAGCAATCAACATCTTATGTCGACTCATCACATTTCCATTTGTTACTCAATGTAGCAGCATGGATCAAGCAGTCTCATTAGCTGCGAGAAGCAGACGATTCGAATCGAGTTTTTATCCTTGCAAGGTAAACCTAAACACATGACATGTAGGGGCACTCCGTCCCCACACACATTAACCGTCCCCATCGATTCCCCGTCAGCAGATCAGGGCTCACCGCCTTGGCGTACAATGCCTCACTGACCCCGACTGCCGTCGTGCAGTGACCGCACTTGTACCCACCATACCAGAATGGGAGACCACGTCTCAGGTCGCGTGAGGGGTAAAGTCCACTGCCAGGTTCAATCAGGTACTAGGCTTACCAATTTACCATATTTCTCGGCATGTGCTTAGTATGTTCAAACACTTGACACACGGTACCACACCTTAATCCTTATTCCAATTTCTATCATGTGGACAACCAATCCCCATGGATTGTTGTCCACAAACCAGCATCATTATGATAAGAAGGTGGATACAACCAATTTTCCTGACCTCGCGCGAGTGCTAGAAAAATCACTCGACTTCTACCGAGATCCTAATTAATGAAGCATCTACTCGACCTAGCATACTAGTATTCATCTCAATCGGATTCCTGAGATCATGCAACTAGGATTTCAAGCAACTCCTATACTTAAGTGCACATTCAATCCTACAATCATTAAGTGTATTAAAATATCATAGATAACAGGTTATGCATAAAACCGGGGCTTGCCTTCCAAAGCTGTGGCAGGCAGATCCTCTGGTGCAGGCTCTGGTGCTAGATCTGGGGCTACCTCCTGAGCAACACCTTGCTCCGGCACGAGGACGTACTCTCCGTCAGCGAGGTTGCAATCTATCGAATGCAATGAATAGGAATATGCTTGTCATGATTATGCATGATTCAACAACATTATGCTAAAGGAAGAAGAACTAAGTTTGTTAGCAACTTAGGGTTTCTTGGTCCTAGTGGCTTTCAGTGGTTTATGCCTATCACTCGAGGTTTAGGTGTTGTGGAGAATAAGCATAGTGGATTTATATTTTTCCTTTACATATTTCAGTGGGTAAATTAAAAAGGGTTTTGCTAGTTGGGTTAGGGTGACACAGTTTCCACTATCAAATTTCCCCTTTTTCATTTCTACTTATGAATCCTAGTGTGGGCTTGAACTACAACAGTGGTTTAACTTGCTCCAACAATTCTATAAAAATTACAGTGGGTTGCCATTGGTTATTACAATTTGTTCTATGAATTTGAGGTCTGTTGGGGACTTGTTCTCAAATGCTATGAATTAAGAACAAGGCAACACAAAAAATGTTAAATATCAAATGCCCTTCGTCCGCTGAAGCATTATCTCCTCAAGGGTTTAATGAACTTCGGACGAAGGCCACAAACATAATATTACGAAGGTGACAAAGATAATATAAAGCGATGTAAGAATGTAGAATATTAAAGATAAATATGTTGGAGATAAATGACATCATTCACATATTTATTATCTGAATCTAAAATGTTTGAATACAATGTTTAAGGTATATTTATACCTTCGCCTTCACAAGTAATAATTCCCGAGTGATGCACTTGCAATTACAGGAATCTGTCCACAGTAAAGGAATACTGTTCACTATTTATAGACACATGACACAGCCTATGAGGAATTACAATCATGCCCTTCATAAAAGTTTACAACAATGACTCAGACCCCTACAGGCTAAAAGGTCATTCTATCTTTAAGTCAGTTCGACCCTTCATCTTCGAATATGTTATAATCCCGAAGCTTCATGGATGATACCTTCGTCGTCACGTACGAGCAGCTTCAGCCGCAGCTGTTTCTTTCTGCAGGACCTTCGGCGACGAAGCATGGTCCCAACAGTAGCCCCTTCGCGGTACTAGATCATTTTTCGTAACGAGCTTGATCCGTGAAAAAAGTCTCTTGGGCTTCAGGAAGCCGAAGGTCCGAAAAACACCTTCCCTAAGCTCGTTGTCGAGAAACGATACAGTTTTCGAGCGCGGAACGATTCCACCATGCAGGTTCACTATTCTGGTTTTTGCGGCCCACCGTTCAGCGGGTGCGAGCAACTATTTGCTTGGTGTAAAAATCCTGACGATTCACCTTCTTTCTTGCAACACTATATAAACAGACGGGTAGGTGTGAAGTTACCACAACATTCATTGGTATTGCACTGTTTTGCTGCCAAAATTTTTAACCATAGCCGAAGCTTGACTTTCGCATTCGAACGAAGCTCTAGTTTAGCGTCTGCTTCATCAGAAGAAGGGCTTCGGGAGAAAGGTTATTAATTTCCGAGCAATTTTTCAAGATATTCAAAATCAAATGGCCAGAGTGCGCTCTACTGCTAGGGCTGAGCGCGAAGGAGATGAAGCCGAAGCTGCGGAAACTGTCCCTATTTCGGAAGCAATGAGGCGATGTGGGCTGGTGACATCGAAGAAGACCCCTGCTGCCGAAGCAGACAAGCAGATATTGAAGAGACTGATTCTGAAGATGATCACAATACCAAGCAAGCCTAGCCACCTGGACTTCGGAAAGTCAACCATCTCCAAGGCTGATTTTCCGAAGATGGTAAAGTCGGGCTACTTTAGCGAAGATGAGAAAAAGATGATTCGCTTCGGTGGAGAAGAAACTACTCCGAAGCCACAGAAAGATGAAATAGTGATTTTCAAGAGTTTCCTCAAAGCTGGTTTGAGATTTCCTTTAAATAGGATGATCGCCGATGTGCTAAAGAAGTTTGGTATCTATTTTCATCAACTATCTCCTAATGCTATTGTTAGGCTTAGTGTTTATATTTGGGCTCTCCAAAGCCAGGGGGTGGAGCCATTTGCCGAAGGTTTCTGTCGGGTACATGAGCTACATTATCAAACTAAGGCTAGAAAGGATGGGTTACATGAAAATTTTGGTTGTTATAATTTTGCCTATCGGAAGACTACAAAATTTCCTGTAATCAGCTACCGAAGCAAGTGGCCGGTAGGCTGGAAATCGGAATGGTTCTACGTCAAAGTTGACGATGACAAGGAGAAGCTAGTACAAAGTCCGCTTGAACTGATCTTCGGAGAGACCAGACCCCACTGCAATATGACACCAGAAGGTCCAACTCAAATCGCGTTGGCTGAATTCAGGACTATTACTGAGCACATTGGCACTAGAGATCTTGTGCAGGAATTTCTGTCGTTCAAAATATTTCCAACTATGAAGGAATGGGCTATGCCGAAGCTCAAAAAAGAGAAGAAAGAGGGGGAACTTGTCCGCCTGCCCTACCACTACAAGTTCAAGAAATATTTTAAAGAACCATGCCAAGAATGGCTCGAAACAATCGAAGTAATGAGTACTGAAATTCTTGGGAATTATTCTAAAAAGGAAGATCAATTGATGACAGCAGCCTTCGGCACCCGACCGAAACGGAGGCTAAACAAAGTGCTTGATGCTATAGGCTTTGAATACCCTGACTACGAGCGGCTAGACAAGGGTGCCGAAGGGCAGAAAAGAAAACGAGTGGCTAGCACTTTAATTAAAGACGACGAAGATCAACCAAAAAAGAAGAAAGAAAAGTTTGAACCGAAAGTAGTTGCTCCAAGAAAGAGAAAAGCTGTATCTCCAAAGCCTGCGTCTCCAGAACCAGAGAGATTGGTCCGAGATGAGGAAGTGTCTGTGACACCTTCTGCTGCCGAAGTAGAAGAAATTTTGAAGGTAATGACTGAATCCTTGCCTGTCAAGCTAAGTCCGCTGGCACCGGAACTGACAAAGTTTTTTCAGAAGGACGAAAAAACTTCGGCAGCAGAAAGCTCTGCGAAACTGAAAAAACGAAGAATCATTCAAGTGACAGATGTGATCCATCAGATGCCGCCACCAGCGACGGTGTCAAAAATTGTCTTTGCCGAGACCGCCGAAGCCGAAGATGCCGTAGCCGAAGCTACCGGAGTGGAGACCACTGAAGCTGAAACCGGCGAAGCCGAAGCTACCGGGGCCGAAGCCGAAGCTACCGGGGCCGAAGCCGGAGCTACCGGGAGTCGAACCTGGAAACCACACTTGAGGTTATTGACAATATACTCCTGAAAATGGCTGAAGAAGAAGCTGTTATGGCTGCGGTGAACACGACAACTGAAAAGGGGAAAAAGCAGGTTGATGAAATTTCGGAAGAAGGAGATTTTAACTTTCAAGATCTGCTTGGACAAGAGTTAACAAACGCCGAAAAAGAAGAGTTGAAAAAATATGCCATATCTTGCGGATATAAATCAGGGGCTATGCTATTTGGTGGGGTCAACGAAGGGAAGCTAAGATGCCTTCGGAACCGCACCGAGGCCAAAATTGTTAGAAACCTCTCCAAAAGCGTTGGCTTGCCGAAGGTAGAAGCAGACCTCTGCAGGTACCAGCGACATCATGTCGCTGGCAGCCTGTTCTACGCGAATTTTAAGGTAAAAATATTATTATTATTTTATTATTGTTATTTTTTATGTCTTTCTCTGACGAAGGTTGTTTTGGCAGAGTATATTATTAAGTAAAGTGCTGAAAATGCAACAAGATCTTGAAGAGGAGAAGAACAAAGCTATCATCAAAGATTTAGAAGAAAAAGTCGAAAACTACGAGGCTGTTCTGAAGAAGGACTTCACCATTCAAGATCTTGAAATTATGGCTAAAGAACACGAAGGTGCTTTAGAAAAGAAATACTTTATTATTCAGTCTATGGAAGGCTCCTTGGCCGAAGTCCAAGCGGAAAATGACAGTTTAAAGAATAAATTACTCGAAAAGTCAGAAAAATATGAGCAAGAAAAGGAGAAGCTTGAAGCAAGTCTCAAGACTGAGGTCGAGAAAAATTCAAATTTGCAAAAATCATTGAAGGATCTCCAAGAAAAATGTCTAAATTTCGGCAGCCGATGCGTGCAGCGGCTGAAGGACGTATTTCACTCTATCGGAGCCAGCTCTGAAAAATTTTCACCTTCAGCCGACAACCTGCCCAGCACCTTGGAACATATTGAAGGCGAGGTTGATGCTCTTGACGAAGTTAATGGTGGGCATGCCGATTTCTGCGCCCTAGTAGCTTCTCGAGGCACAGCTGCCGCTTTTCTGAAGGCCGGTTGTACTCATTGGAAAATTGTGAATAGGCCAAACTTTAGCTTGTCAGCAGCAGATTTGATTGATATCCCGAGCCTAGCCCGAAGCATCGGAAATAGATTTATGACCCAAATTTGGGTAAATGGCGGGCGAAGGATGGCTGGTGACGAAGCTCGAAGTCACCTTAAGCCGGTAAGATACTTATATTTGTTACTTTTACCTTCTCCTTGGAATTTGCACCTTTCTTATTCTGCTCCTTAATATGTGTAGGATGACGAAGCCAAAGTATAACGAAGCTGAAGCTTGATAGTTGCTAAAATAGACTTTCCTACAAAAAATTCTGAAGGGATCTTTGTAATATCATTACGGAAAAAACTTATGTAAATTTGTACATACCTTGTAATATATTCTGTCTCCTTTATCCGTGTACAATCTGCTTTGCTGTGGACGAAAACTTCTCTTTTTGAGCCGAAGGCGAAAAACACCTTCCCTTCTTTTCGTTCACAACGAAGCATGAAAACTTCCTCTTTCTACGAAGTTTTTCCTCATTGCCGAAGCATCTGTCTTTTTTTTGTGTGGTATGATGATGATTCTATATGTCTAAATGAATGTTTATGAGTGCAAATGACATGATGTAATGTATCGTGCAGATGAATATCGGGACACATATTCAAAAACCATAATCATAGACCTTCATCCCCTTGGGAATAATTCAAATCTTTCTGCCGTTTACTTTTCGGCTTCACCGTTTACTTTTCGGTGTATCAGCGTTGACTTTTCGCCGTAAGCCTCCCTTAGGAGCTTCTTCGCCTTTTACTTTCAGCGGAATCAGCGTTGACTTTTTGCTGTAAGCGTCCCTTAGGAGCTTCTTCGCCTTCTACTTTCGGCAGAATCAGCGTTGACTTTTCGCTGTAAGCTCTGCATTCCCTCAGGAACGACTTTGAGCTTCTCCCTGTTTTCTTTTCTTTTTTCCTTTGCATTTACATTTACATTTTTGGGGGATATCATTCTTATAGAATTGAAATAAGGAAAATTACATGTTGTGGCCCCATTAAAAACCTTTCTCCCCCTTTGGAAAGGAAAAGGGTGCCACAAAAAAGAATAGAAAAAATTACATCAAGCTAAACATAATATCGCCGAAGCTCATCCGCATTCCACGATCTAGGGATGTCGTTGCCGTCCATATCCTTTAATCTGTAGGAACCGGGTCTTGACGAAGATACTACCAAAAAAGGCCTTCCCACTTCAGCTGTAGTTTGCCTACTGTGTTTGGGTTGGCCACTCTTCGAAGCACCAAATGTCCTGGCTTAATGTTCTTCAACCGAACCTTTCTATCACGCCATTTTATTGTTTCGGCTTGGTATTTATTGATGTTTTCCACAGCCTGAAGCCTGATCCCCTCTATAGCATCTTTTTCCACAGAGCAGTCAGCTTCATCTTCGCCTTTTGCCGAAGCTATTGTTCTTATTGATCCTGCTTTGGCTTCTTCCGGGGTTATTGCTTCGTCACCAAACAATAGTTTGAATGGCGTAAAGCCTGTTGATCTTGACGCTTGTCGAGGACCATAATTAGGGGTACCCTCAAGACCCCTAAATCTCAGCTGGTAACCCCCATCAGCACAAAGCTGCAAAGGCCTGATGGGTGCGATTAAGTCAAGGATCGGTCCATTCAAGGGACATGATCGTGCCTCGCCCGAGCCTAGCCTCGGGCAAGGGAAGCCGACCCCGGAGGACCTACGTCTCGCCCAAGGACCCCCTCCAGCAATGGGCACACTATCGGCTCGCCCGAGGCTCAGTCTTCACCAAGAAGCAACCTTGGCCACATCGCCACACCGACCGACCAAATCGCAGGGACGTTTAATGCAAAGGTGGCCTGACACCTTTATCCTGACGCACGCCCTCCAGTCGACAGAGCCGAAGTGACCGCAGTCACTTCGCCGCTCTACTGACCGGTCTGACAAGAGGACAGCGCCGCCTGTGCCGCTCCGACTGCTGAGCCACCCGACAGAGTGAGGCTGACAACAGCCAAGGCCGGCCTCGGGCGTCATAGGAAACTCCGCCTCGCCCGACCCCAGGGCTCGGACTCGGGCTCAGCCCCGGAAGACGGCGAACTCTGCTCCGCCCGACCCAGGGCTCGGACTCGCGCTCAGCCCCGAAAGACGGCGAACTCCGCTCCGCCCGACCCAGGGCTCGGACTCGGGCTCAGCCCCGGAAGACGGCGAACTCCGCTCCGCCCGACCCCAGGGCTCGGACTCAGCCCTGGCCTCAGCCGACGGTCTCCGCCTCGCCCGACCCAGGGGCTCGGACTCGACCACGGCCACGGAAGATAGACTCGACCTCGACCTCGGAGGAGCCTCCACATCACCCAACCTAGGGCGCGGACCGACCACGTCGACAGGAGGTGCCATCATTACCCTGCCCCGAGCTGACTCAGGCTACGGGGAACAAGACCGGCGTCCCATCTGGCTCGCTCCGCTAGACAGGCAATGATGGTGTCCCGCACGCTCTGTGACGACGGCGGCTCTCGGCCCCCTTACGGAAGCAAGAGGACATCAGCAAAGACTCGACAGCCGCGACAGCTGTCCTTTCGCTTGGCTCCAGCGCTCCTCCGACGGCCACGACACCGCACGAACCGGGTGCCAAAACCTCTCCGGCTGCCACGACGGCATGTACTTAGGGCGCTAGCTCTCCTCCGCTAGACACGTAGTACTCTGCTACACCCCCATTGTACACCTGGATCCTCTCCTTACGCCTATAAAAGGGAGGACCAGGGCCCTCTTACAGAAGGTTGGCCCGCACGGAGAAGGACGGGACGGCGCTCGCGCAAGGCCGCTCGCTCCCACTCCCGCGTGGACGCTTGTATCCCCCTACTGCAAGCGCAACCGACCCAGGCGTGGGGCTAACACGAAGGCCGCGGGATCCACTCTCTTACGCCTGCCTCCCTCCGGCTGCCTCCTTTCCCCCCTTCGCGTTCCGCCTCGCGTCGACCCATCTGGGCTGGGGCACGCGGCGACAATTCACTCGTCGGTCCAGGGACCCCCCGGGTTTCGAAACACCGACAGTTGGCGCGCCAGGTAGGGACCTGCTGCGTGTTGACGAACAGCTTCCCGTCAAGCTCCAGATGGGCAGTCTCCAGCAACCTTTCCAGCCCGGGACAGTGCTCCGTTTCGGGAATCTTGAGTTCATGTCCCTCGACGGCAGCTACGACATGATACTCCTTCCCCCGCCGCGCGACAGCGACAATGGCGATCGACAACCCGCTCGCCGGCGGGGAAATCGACGACGCCTTCCCCACGTGGTGGAAGGACGACATTCGAGCTTGTCCCGTCCCCTCCCCCGCCGACGGAGGAGGAGGCGGAGCAACCAAGGCCAAGCGGGAAGCGGCACCTCGTTGGCTGTCGAGCGAGTCGACGGCGCCGGCGCCCCAACGGAGGGCGCATCGGGCATCGATCTCGCGTCTGAGACGAAGACGAGCGCCGCCTCCCCGCAACACGCCAATCTCAAGCAAACGCACGACGCCAGCACGCTCGCGAAGGACTTGCAGGGCGTCACCCTCGTACCTGAGACAACGGTGTAGTCAGTCCCAGACGCGACCTCGTCACCGACCGTCGACCGAAAGGTACCGACCTATTCCCATCTCGTGTCTTTTGGATTCGGCCTCGACCCACCAAGCGACTCCGCTTCGGTGAGCACTCTCATAGAGGCGAGTCCAAACCCTCTGGGGTATCGTGTGCGGTCACCCTGGGACCGACTGACGGCCGACTCGACCTACGAGCCCTCGGGGTCCGAGGAAGATGGCGAGCCCGACCTCTGTTGGGATTTCTCCAGACTTGGTAACCCCAGTGCTGTGCGGGACTTCATGACCGCATGTGACTACTGCCTTTCCGACTGTTCTGACGGCAGCCGCGGCCTCGACAATGAGGACCGCGGCCCAAGTCGTGAATGTTTCCACGTCGATCTAGGGGGTCCCGGCGAAGGCAACCATCTTGGTATGCCGAAAAACGGTGATCCCCCTAGGCCCGTGCCTCGCGTTGACATCCTTCGGGAGCTAGCTGTGGTCCCCGTCCCGGTGGGGGGGTCCTAACCCACAGCTCGAGCAAATCCGCGAGAGGCAGGCCAGGCTCGACGAGGGAGCAGGAACGCTTGTGCCGATCCGCCGGGACATCGGGCAGGAATGGGCGATCCAAACCCCGGCCGGAGAAGCGCGTCATCTCCCCCAGGACATCCAGCACCGCATCGCCGACGACGTCAGGATGAGGCCGCCGCCGGATTCTAGCGGAGTCGGCCAGAACCTGGCTGCAGCGGCAATACTCCTCCACGCGATGCTGGAGCCATCAACCACCGAGGGGCAGCGTATCCAGGGAGAGCTCAAGAATCTTCTGGAGGACGCCACGGTCCGACGGGCCGAAAGCTCTGCCTCCCGAAGGCAGGGGTTCCCCTCGGAACATCGCGCCGCGACTTCCCGACTCATGCGGGAAGCCTCGGTCCACTCCGGGCGCACGCGCAACACAGCGCCTGCGGCCCCAGGTCGCCTCGGCAACGAGCGCCATCATCACAGCCGTCGGGCCTACCTCGACGATAGGGCGCGCCGAGGCTACCACCCCAGGCGTGGGGGACGCTACAACAGCGAGGAGGATCGGAGTCCTTCACCCGAACCACCCGGTCCGCAGGCTTTCAGCCGCGCCATACGACGGGCACCGTTCCCGACCCGGTTCCAAACCCCGACTACTATCACAAAGTACTCGGGGGAGACGAGACAGGAACTGTGGCTCATGGACTATCGGCTGGCCTGCCAACTGGGTGGAACGGACGATGACAACCTCATCATCCGCAACCTCCCCCTGTTCCTCTCCGACATCGCTTGAGCCTGGCTAGAGCACCTGCCCCCGGGCCAGATCTCCAACTGGGACGACCTAGTCCAAGCCTTCGCCGGCAATTTCCAGGGCACGTACGTGCGCCTTGGGAACTCCTGGGATCTCCGAAGCTACCGCCAGCAGCCGGGAGAGCCTCTCCGGGACTACATCCGGTGATTCTCGAAGCAGCGCACAGAGCTGCCCAACGTCACTGACTCAGATGTCATCGGCGCGTTCCTCGCCGGCACCACCTGCCGCGACCTGGTGAGCAAGCTGGGTCGCAAGACCCCACCAGGGCGAGCGAGCTGATGGACATCGCCACCAAGTTTGCCTCTGGTCAGGAGGCGGTTGAGGCCATTTTTCGGAAGGACAAGCAGCCCCAGGGCCGCCCACCGGAAGATGCTCCCGAGGCGTCAACTCAGCGCGGCGCCAAGAAGAAGGGCAAGAAGAAGTCGCAAGCGAAACGCGACGCCACCGACACGGACCTTGTCACCGCCGCCGAGTACAAGAACCCTCGGAAGCCTCTCGGAGGTGCCAACCTCTTCGACAAGATGCTCAAGGAGCCGTGCCCCTATCATCAGGGGCCCGTCAAGCACACCCTTGAGGAGTGTGCCATGCTTCGACGACACTTCCACAAGGCTGAGCCACCCGCGGAGGGTGGCAAGGCCCTCGACGACGCAAAGGAGGAAGATCACAAGGCAGGAGGGTCCCCCGAGGTCCGCGACTGCTTCATGATCTACGGCGGGCAAGTGGTGAATGCCTCGACTCGGCACCGCAAGCAAGAGCGTCGGGAGGTCTGCTCGGTAAAGGTGGCGGCGCCAGTCTATCTAGACTGGTCCGACAAGCCCATCACCTTCGACCAGGCCGACCATCCAGACTACGTGCCGAGCCCGGGGAGATACCCACTCATTGTCGACTCCATCATCGGCAACGTCAGGCTCACCAAGGTCCTCATGGACGGAGGCAGCAGCCTCAACATCATCTACGCAGAGACCCTCGGGCTCCTGCGGATCGATCTGTCCTCGGTCCGGACGGGCGCTGCGCCTTTCCATGGGATCATCCCCGAGAAGCGCGTTCAACCCCTCGGACAACTCGATCTACCCGTCTGCTTTGGGACGCCCTCCAACTTTCGAAAGGAGACCCTCACGTTCGAAGTGGTCGAGTTTCGAGGAACCTACCACGCAGTGCTGGGGAGGCCATGCTACGCCAAATTCATGGCTGTCCCCAACTACACCTACCTCAAGCCCAAGATGCCGGGCCCCAACGGGGTCATCACCGTCGGCCCCACGTACAAACACGCGTTCGAATGCGATGTGGAGTGCGTGGAGTACGCCGAGGCCCTCGCCGAGTCCGAGGCCCTCATCGCCGACCTGAAAAGCCTCTCTAAGGAGGTGCCAGACGTGAAGCGTCACGCCGGCAACTTCGAGCCAGCGGAGACGGTTAAGTCCAGATCGGCTCTGAGCTCGATCCCAAATAGGGAGCAGTGCTCGTCGACTTTCTCCGCGCAAACACCGACGTTTTCGTGCTTCATCTCACGCCTCGGCGAAAGAGGCCTGCCTCTGTACCGCCTCTTAAGGAAGGCCGAGTGCTTCATTTGGACTCCCGAGGCCGAGGAAGCCCTCGGGAACCTGAAGGCGCTCCTCACGAACGCGCCCATCTTGGAGCCCCCCGCTGCCGGAGAAGCCCTCTTGATCTACGTCGCCGCAACCACCCAGGTGGTTAGCGCCGCGATCGTGGTTGAGAGACGAGAAGAAGGGCATGCTTTGCCCGTCTAGAGGCCAGTCTACTTCATCAGTGAGGTACTGTCCGAGACCAAGATCCGCTACCCACAAATCCAGAAGCTACTGTACGCGGTGATCCTGACACGGCAGAAGTTGTGACACTACTTCGAGTCTCATCCGGTGACTGTGGTGTCATCCTTCCCCCTGGGAGAGATCATCCAGTCCCGAGAGGCCTCGGGAAGGATTGCGAAGTGGGCGGTGGAGATCATGGGCGAGACGATCTCGTTCGCCCCTTGGAAGGCCATCAAGTCCCAGGTCTTGGCGGACTTCGTGGCTGAATGGGCCGACACCCAGCCCCCGACGGCTCCGATCCAACCGGAGCTCTGGACCATGTTTTTCGACGGGTCGCTGATGAAGACGGGGGCCGGCGCAGGCCTCCTCTTCGTCTCGCCCCTCGGAAAGCACCTACGCTACGTGCTACGCCTCCACTTCCTGGCGTCCAACAATGTGGCTGAGTACGAGGCTCTGGTAAACGGGTTGCGAATCGCCATCAAGCTAGGGGTCCGACGCCTCGACGCTCGCGGTGACTCGCAGCTCATCATCGACCAAGTCATGAAGAACTCCCACTGCCGCGACCCGAAGATGGAGGCCTACTGCGATGAGGTTCGGCGCCTGGAAGACAAGTTCTACGGGCTCGAGCTCAACCACATCGCCCGACGCTACAACGAGATTGCGGACGAGCTGGCTAAAATAGCCTCGGGACGAACAACAGTTCCCCCGGACGTGTTCTCCCGAGACCTGCATCAATCCTCCGTCAAGACCGAGGACACACCCGAGCCCGAGGCACCTTCGGCTCCGCCCGAGGCACCCTCGGCTCAGTCCGAGGTACCCTCGGCACGGTCCGAGGTACCCTCAGCTCAGCCCAAGGTACCCTCGGCCCCCGAGGGTGAGGCACTGCGCGTCGAGGGGGAACCGAGCGAGGTCACGCCTAATCAAAGCTGGCAGACCCCGTACCTGCAATATCTCCACCGAGGGGAGCTGCCCCTCGACCAAGCCGAAGCCTGGCGGTTGGCGCGGCGCGCCAAGTCTTTCGTCTTGCTGGGAGATGGGAAGGAGCTCTACCACCGCAGCCCTCAGGCATCCTCCAGCGATGCATTTCCATCGCCGAAGGCCAGTAGCTCTTGCAAGAGATACACTCGGGGGCTTGCGGCCATCACGCAGCACCCCGAACCCTCGTTGGAAATGCCTTCCGACAAGGATTCTACTGGCCGACGACGGTGGCCGACGCTACTAGAATTGTCCGCACCTGCGAAGGGTGTCAGTTCTACGCGAGGCAGACCCACCTGCCCGCTCAGGCTCTGTAGACCATACCCATCACCTGGCCGTTTGCCATGTGGGGTCTGGACCTCGTTGGCCCCTTGCAGAAGGCAACCGGGGGCTACACGCACCTGTTGGTCGCCATCGACAAATTCTCCAAGTGGATCGAGGTCCGACCCCTAAACAGCATCAGGTCCGAACAGGCGGTGGCGTTCTTCACCAACATCATCCATCGCTTTGGGGTCCCGAACTCCATCATCACCGACAACGGCACCCAGTTTACCGGCAGAAAGTTCCTGGACTTCTGCGAGGATCACCACATCCGGGTGGACTAGGCTGCCGTGGCTCACCCCATGACGAATGGGCAAGTGGAGCGGGCTAACGGTATGATCCTGCAAGGACTCAAGCCTCGGATCTACAACGACCTCAACAAGTTCCGCAAGCGGTGGATGAAGGAACTCCCCTCGGTGGTCTGGAGTCTGAGAACAACGCCGAGCAGAGCCACAGGCTTCACACCGTTCTTTCTAGTCTATGGGGTCGAGGCCATCTTGCCCACAGACTTGGAATACGGTTCCCCGAGGGCGAGGGCCTACACCGACCAAAGCAACCGAGCCAACCGAGAAGACTCACTGGACCAGCTGGAGGAGGCTCGGGACGTGGCCTTACTACACTCGGCGCGGTACCAGCAGTCCCTGCGACGCTACCACGCCCGAGGGGTTAGGTCCCGAGACCTCCAGGTGGGCGACCTGGTGCTTCGGCTGCGACAAGACGCCCGAGGGCGGCACAAACTCACGCCTCCCTGGGAAGGGCCGTTCGTCATCGCCAAGGTCCTGAAGCCCGGAACGTACAAGCTGGCCAACAGCCAAGGCGAGGTCTACAGCAACGCTTGGAACATCCAATAGCTACGTCGCTTCTACCCTTAAGATGCTTTCAAGTTGCTCGTATACCTCGTTCACACACCAAGTCTGGTCGTCAAGGAAGGGTCAGCCTTGCCTCGGTAAAGCCCGACCCTCCCTCGGGGGCTAGAAGGGGGCAACCCCCTCTGCGTCAAAATTTTCCTCGAAAAAAGAAAAAAAATCTTTTCTGCCAGAATGCCTTTCGTGCTCTTCGACTACTTCAAAAGTGGATCCTGAAAACGATGGAGTACACGTAAGCAGCCAAGGCTGACCAAGCCGAGGGACTCCTACGCCTCCGGGATACGGATACCTCACTCATCGCCTTCTGCGATAAGTAACTCGCGTTCGGATAAGTGACTCCACGGACCGAACAAGTCTTCATGCTCGGGAAGCTCCTCTACCGAAATGATTTCTCGGGCCTTCTCGACTGCGTCGGTAACAGAACCCTATGGACGAGTAAGAGCACGCGTAAGTGGCAAGGCCGACCGAGCCGAGGGATTCCTACGCCTCCGGGATACGGATACCTCACTCATCGCCTTCCGTGAAAAGCAACTCTCGCCCACACAAACAATTCTGTTACCGACATATGAGTCCGGGTACTCGAAACAAGAGGAAAAGAAACGCAGCTTTACAACACAACGACGGTGTGTTCAGGCCTCGGCGGCCACAGAAAACATACACACACTACAAGACAACCTGATCCTGCAGGCTCGGACGTCGACAGCCAAGGGGGGCAGCAGCACCCTCGGCATCAACTACACCTTCGGCGGGGTCTGACCTAGCCTCGGGCGGCGACGCGGTCGGAGGGCCCCCACTCTGAAGGACGACATCAGCACCACACCCGGGCCATCGCCGCCAGGGTCTTCTTCGAGAATCCGGCACGAGCAGGCGGCTCGGCCGGCCACCCCGAGGCCTCGGCCAGCTATCCCCCAAAGACATCAGCTCGGCTTGTGGCCTCGGCAGCTCAACTCCGGCGTCGGTTCCGCCAGTGGACGACCCGGCCAGGCTCTGGCCAACCACACCTTCTCTTCAGAGCCAGCTCTGCCTCCGTCCGTGCTGACACCGCTACCTCCGGCTTCGACTCATCGAAGGGTGGCCGAGGGGTTCCTGTAACTAAGCAAGAGGGGCCTCGGACTGCAAGGCCGACCGAGCCGAGGGACTCCTACTCCTCCGGGATACGGATACCTCACTCGTCACCTTTGCATGAGGCAACTCACGCTCGGTGAAGTGGTAAAGATAATCGACAAGGCGAGTCTTAGTGCTCGAAATGAAAAAAAAACACAGCTCCGTGCCAAGAATACATACACGTTCAGGCCTCGACGAAACACCGGCACTCAAGGTGCCATTACAAACGGAACTCCGGTTCCATCCCCACAGCAGCAGCCATGATCCCAGTACGGGCGCGGCCTCCAGAAGGCTTTCGTTCGCGTCCCTACTTAAGGGACGCGAAACAGACATCAAAGCCAAAGAGCCGGGGGCCGGTCCGTGGGTGGCGCCAACGGCCTCAATGAGGGGGGAGCTTCCTCCGGCTGCCACCACATCAGCACGGACGGCGGCGTCCGCCTCTCCACCAACGCCGACGGTCGGCAAGGCGCGCCGGCAGGTCCTCACTCCCGTCCTCGCCGCGAAAGCGAGGAGAAGGACGGAATGTTGCATCCTAGCTGGACAGCAACAGTTCGCCTTCCCCGGCATGGCTGGAGGACGCCTCCTCCGCAAGGCTAGAGGATGGTTTCCACCACCAGAATCTGGAAGAGGAGGTGGCCAGCCGGCCCGCGCGGAAGGTAGAGCTCTGGCTCAGCCTGGCCCCCGCCCCAGCAAGGATGATGGACATCCTTGGGACTGAGGGTGGGACCAAGATCGCAGCCCGGCTCGCTTCTCCCTGACATCAAGCTGGAGGTCACCGTCTTAGGTGACCACCGGCGAGGGGATGCAGCCGGGCTGCACGATGAAAATCCTTGAAGCCGAACGATGGCTGAGAGGTACCAACTTCCACGAAGTTGTGTTCCTCCGACGACAAGACGGAAAGATTCCGGGCGTCCCCCGCCCGGGGGCTCGGAAGGTGGGAAGACACGATGCATGTGGGGAGCGCGAAGACATGGCTGCCCTCCAAAGGGGGTCGCCCCCCTTTTAAAGGCGACTCTCCCCACTTGCGCCCTCAACCGTTGTGGGTCAAGTCTTCTCCAACACGCTCCAAGATTCTCCCCCCCACGGCGCGGGGGCTAGGTCCAACACGTCATGCAAGCCGGTCCAGGGGAGAAGAAGCCAACCCGCCACGCGCGCGGTGCCTGCAACCACCCGGCGGTTACAAGCACTCCTCCACTTTCGCCCAGACCAGCGGGCGAAAGGGCGGACAGCCATGCAGGCGGCATGCAACCGTGCCAAGTGGGCGCGACCCTTCGACTCCAACAAGCCCTGCATGGAGGTCCAGGCCCACGCGTCATGCAACCGGCACGCAGGTTGCTACGTGTGAGCGACTGCACCGCCACTCACGCCACTACCGCGCCTCCTTGACTGCGGAGTCGATACCGCGACTCGAGGCAACCCTGTAGTGCCAGCCAAGCGCGACGGTCAAATGCGGTCAAAAATGGGCCGACAGTAATGGCGGTGACAGGCGGGCAGGAGCAGCGGTCACGTCGTCAGCCAAGCTTATGTCCCATCCAGGGGCAGCGAGGGAGTCCTCTCCCACGGCATGAAGACGGCGCGCCCGTGATCCGTTCCTCGAACGGCGTGCGCGTGCAACAACCACCTCGCGAACCACTCGTCCCGTCGCATTAACTCCGCGGCAGGACAGGCGGTGCCTCAGGCGGGAGAAGCAAGCGACGCTTCGCCTTTGCCATAATGACCGCGTCGAAAAAGGTACGCCACGTCATTCGACTTCGCATCCTTTTCCTTTTCCTCTTTCTCTCTCTTACAACAGGGACCGGGAAAGGGGGATACCCCGAAAAGGACCCTTCTCCGTGAAGGAAACAGGCTCCGAGCCTCCCTACTGATCAGAGGTTCGAAGGCCGGCCCCTCGGAGGGGTTCAACGGCCGCCTCAGATCGATTGGGTTCTGCACCCACTACTGGTCAGAGGTTCGATAGCCGGCCCCTCAAAGGGTTCAACAGCCGCCATAGGCCACTCGGGCTCCGCGCCCACTACTGATCAGGGGTTCGTAGGCTGGCCCTCGAAGGGTTCACAGTCGCCTCAGACACAGAGCGAGGGATGACCCTGGGTACGTTCGATACATAACCAAGGCTCGGGCTGCGCTCCCGAGGTACCCTAGGACATTTTCGAGACCAGCGGGAGCGATCTTGTAACAGAATCCCATCAGAGGGAGGCATCGAGCCCTCGGACCCCGTCGATAGGGGACCGGGTCCGGCAGATCACCCGCAGGTACTTTTGGGCGCGCCTCTGGGCCTCTAGCCGACCCCTAACAAATGGGGCACGGACGTCTGCTCGGATTACCCGCCAGCAGCTCACCGGAAACACCATGTTCGGCGCCCTCCGAGGGCAACATGGCGCTTTCCCCCCTCCTCCTTGTGGAAAGGCGACGCAGGGGCGTATGTAAAAAAGACGAGTCTGTCCTTGACCGTCCTCTCGCCCTGTGCAGAGGCTCGGGGGCTGCTCTCGCAAACCCGGCTCCGGCCAAACCGTTGACAGCGTCAACATACCAGCCTGAGAACTTGGGACCCGACCATGCACTCGGGCTACGGCCAGCTCGCATGAGGGAACAACTAGACCAGCCAAAGTGTTGCGAAATGCACTAAGACCTCGAAGGAGTAAAATTACTCCTCCGAGGCCTCGGGGGCTACACCCGGCGGGTGCGCTCGCGCGCACCCACCGGAACAGAATGCAACCGAAAAAGGCTGGTCCGCTTGCAAAAAAGTGCGGCAAAAGCCTCCAAGCGAGTATTAGTACTCCCTTGGAGGCTCGGGGGCTACTGTCGGGGACCATAATTAGGGGTACCCTCAAGACCCCTAAATCTCAGCTGGTAACCCCCATCAGCACAAAGCTGCAAAGGCCTTATGGGTGCGATTAAGTCAAGGATCGGTCCATTCAAGGGACATGATCGTGCCTCGCTCGAGCCTAGCCTCGGGCAAGGGAAGCCGACCCCGGAGGACCTACGTCTCGCCCGAGGACCCCCCTCCAGCAACGGGCACACTATCGGCTCGCCTGAGGCCCAGTCTTCACCGAGAAGCAACCTTGGCCACATCGCCACGCCGACCGACCAAATTGCAGGGACATTTAATGCAAAGGTGGCCTGACACCTTTATCCTGACGCACGCCCTCCAGTCGACAGAGCCGAAGTGACCGCAGTCACTTCGCCGCTCTACTGACCGGTCTGACAAGAGGACAGCGCCGCCTGCGCCGCTCCGACTGCTGAGCCACCCGACAGAGTGAGGCTGACAGCAGCCAAGGCCGGCCTCGGGCGTCATAGGAAACTCTGCCTCGCCCGAACCCAGGGCTCGGACTTGGGCTCAGCCCCGGAAGACGGCGAACTCCGCTCCGCCCGACCCAGGGCTCGGACTCGGGCTCAGCCCCGGAAGACGGCGAACTCCGCTCCGCCCGACCCAGGGATCGGACTCGGGCTCAGCCTCGGAAGACGGCGAACTCCGCTCCGCCCGACCCTAGGGCTCGGACTCAGCCCTGGCCTCAGCCGACGGTCTCCGCCTCGCCCGACCCAGGGGCTCGGACTCGACCACGGCCACGGAAGACAGACTCAACCTCGACCTCGGAGGAGCCTCCACATCGCCCAACCTAGGGCGCGGACCGACCACGTTGACAGGAGGCGCCATCATTACCCTGCCCTGAGCTGACTCAGGCTACGGGGAACAAGACCAGCGTCCCATCTGGCTCGCTCCGCCAGACAGGAAATGATGGTGTCCCGCACGCTCTGTGACGACGGCGGCTCTCGGCCCCCTTACGGAAGCAAGAGGACGTCAGCAAAGACTCGACAGACCCGACAGCTGTCCTTCCGCCAGGCTCCAGCGCTCCTCCGACGGCCACGACACCGCACGAACCGGGTGCCAAAACCTCTCCGGCTGCCACGACGGCATGTACTTAGGGCGCTAGCTCTCCTCCGCTAGACACATAGTACTCTGCCACACCCCCCATTGTACACCTGGATCCTCTCCTTACGCCTATAAAAGGGAGGACCAGGGCCCTCTTACAGAAGGTTGGCCCGCGCGGAGAAGGACGTGACGGCGCTCGCGCAAGGCCGCTCGCTCCCACTCCCGCGTGGACGCTTGTATCCCCTACTGCAAGCGCACCCGACCCAGGCGTGGGGCTAACACGAAGGCCGTGGGATCCACTCTCTTACGCCTGCCTCCCTCCGGCTGCCTCCCTCCGGCTGCCTCCTTTCCCCCCTTCGCGTTCCACCTCGCGTCGACCCATCTGGGCTGGGGCACGCGGCGACAATTCACTCGTCGGTCCAGGGACCCCCCGGGTTTCGAAACACCGACAACGCTGTTGTGTTATGGCTCCACACCACTTTGATTAATTCTTCTGGCCACTGTCCCCTGGGCTGATTGAAGATTGACTTCATTATTCCTGTCATTATGATCCCATTAGCTCTTTCGACAAGTCCATTTGATTCTGGATGTCGAACTGACGCAAAATGGATCTTCGTGCCAATTTGGTCACAAAACTCTTTAAAAGCTTCGGAGTCAAACTGCGTTCCATTGTCCACAGTGATGGCCTTCGGCACTCCGAAGCGACAAACAATGTTTTGCCAGAAAAACTTTTGGACAGTGACCGAAGTTATTGTGGCTAAAGGCTTTGCCTCAATCCATTTAGAAAAATATTCCACTGCCACTACAACATATCTTAAATTTCCTTGTGCTGGTGGTAGCGGACCTAGCAAATCAAGGCCCTACCTTTGCAACGGCCAAGTGGGTTGTATTAACTGAGTTAGAGACGAAGGTTGTTTTTGATCTCTTGCACATTTCTGACAACCTTCGCACTTTTGCACTAGTTCCGCTGCATTCGAAGCTGCTTTTGGCCAATAAAATCCTTGGCGAAAAACTTTTCCCAACAAAGGCCTAGATCCAATATGAGATCCACACAGGCCTGCATGTATTTCCTTCATCAATTCTATGCCTTCGGCTCTGGATAAACACTTGAGCAACGGGGAACAGACCCCACGCTTGTATAATTCCCCTTCTATAATGACATATGGTCGAGCTCTTGCTTCTATCCTTCTGTTATAAGCTTCGTCATCTGAAAGAAAATTACCCTGAAGGAAAGAGATGATTTCAGTTCTCCAATCTTCACTATAGACAGGGGATATGTTGAGGACCGCTCTTTCAAGAAGCTCGACCGAAGGTGCTTTTATTGTTTCGAAAAATACTTCCGAAGGTAAAGGCAGCCCCTGTGCGGCTGACTTGGCTAATAGATCAGCATATTCATTTTCTCCACAAGGAATGTTTTTAACAGAGAATCCTTCAAAGGAAGCCTCAATCCTTCGGACTGTATCTAAATATTTTTCAAGCTTCGGATCTCTTGCCTTATAGCTCTTGTCAATATGACCAGAAATAACTTGGGAATCAGTTTTAAGAATGACCCTTCTGATTCCCATTGCCTTTAACTTCCGAAGACCCAAGAGCAGAGCTTCGTACTCAGCAACATTGTTTGTGCAACTGAAATCAAGTCTTGTCGCATAACAAGTTTTAACTTTGGAAGGTGAAACCAACACAGCAGCTGCTCCTGCTCCGAAGGTTCCCCAAGACCCATCGCAAAACACTGTCTATGCTTCGGCATCTTTATTCGTTTCTTCCTCCTGAGCCCCTGGCGTCCAGTCAGCAATGAAGTCTGCCAATGCTTGGGACTGAATCGAAGATCTATGCACATAATCAATACAAAATTCATTGAGCTCTGCAGCCCATTTTCCAATCCTTCCAGTAGCTTCTCGATTTCTCATAATATCCTTCAATGGTTGTGAAGAAGGAACAATTATATTATAAGCTTGAAAATAATGCCGAAGCTTCCTGGAGGCCATCAAAACAGCATACAGTACCTTCTCCAATTCTGTATAATTTTTCTTTGATAAACTAAGAACTTCGGATACAAAGTATATTGGGGCCTGCGTTTTGACTTGGCCTTCAAGCTTCTCCTGAACAAGTGCTGCACTTACCGCTGAGTGCGAAGCTGCCACATATAATAACAAAGGAGCCCCTGGCATTGGTGGAGTTAGTGTTGTTAGATCTATTAAATATTGCTTCAGCTCTTCGAAGGCTTTCTGCTGGACTGGTCCCCATTGAAAAACTTCGGCCGACTTCAGCACTTCGAAAAATGGTAAATTTCTCTCTGCTGATCTGGATATGAATCTATTGAGAGATGCCAGTCTTCCTGTCAATCTTTGAGCCCCCTTCTTTGTACTTGGTGGTTCCATTCGAAGGATAGCTTCGATTTTGTTTGGATTAGCCTCAATTCCTTTTGTTGAAACTAGACAACCAAGAAATTTCCCCTTCTTCACTCCGAAGACACATTTTTCTGGATTCAGCTTTAAACTAGCCTGTCTAAAATTAGCGAAGGTCTCCTGCAGTCAGCAATGTGATTATCTTGCTTCGTGCTTTTCACAATGATATCATCAACATAAGTTAGCACATTCCTGCCTATCTAAGAATGGAGAACCTTCGCTGTCATTCTGCTGAAGCTTTCTCCAGCATTTTTAAGCCCTTCAGGCATCCGAAGGTAACAATATGTTCCACTAGGGGTTATGAAGCTGGTCTTCGGCTCATCCTCCTTCTTCATCCAGATTTGATGGTAGCCTGAATAACAATCCAATAGGCTCATGAGCTCTAATGAAGCTGCTGCATCAACTAAGGAATCTATCCTCGGCAATGGAAACTCGTCCTTCGGACAGGCCTTATTGAGATCAGTAAAGTCGATACACATCCTCCATTTACCATTGGCCTTGTTTACCATAACAGTGTTAGCCAGCCATTCTGGGTACTTTACCTCTCTGATAACTCTGGCACTGAGGAGTCTTTTCACTTCATTCCGAGCACCTTCAGCCTTGTCATCAGACATCTTCCAAAGCCTCTGCTTCCTGGGTCTGAATGATGGATCAACATTAAGCGAGTGTTCAATAACATCCCTGTTAACTCCGCAAAGATCATTAGCTGACCAAGCAAAGACATCTTTGTTGTTGAACAAAAACCTTATCAAGGTTTTCTCCTGTTCTTCGGACAATTGAGATCCCAATAGTATCTTCTGCTCTGCTATATCCTCATATAAGAGCATGGGCTTCGGCTAATCAGCCGAAGCAGCTTTTCCCTTCTGAACTTGTACTGCTCACAAGCTTCAGCTCCATCTATGTTATGGATTGCTTTTGAATCTATCCAATTTCCTTCGGCCCTTCTGGCAGCTTCCTGACTTCCATGAATAGCAATGGGCCCTTGGTCCGAAGGTATCTTCATGCAAAGGTAAGCTGGATGAAGAATTGCTTCGAAGGCATTGAGAGTACCACGACCAATGATAGCATTGTAAGGATACTCCATGTCAATAATGTCAAACACAATTTGCTCAGTCCTTGTGTTGTTGACAATTCCGAAGGTTACTGGCATGGTAATCTTCCCAAGTGCTACAATTTGCTGCCCTCCGAAGCCACGAAGAGGGTGCATAGCATCATGGATCTTGTCTTCGGGCTCTTGCATTTGTCTGAAAGCCTTAGCAAATATGATATCTGCCGCACTGCCTGTATCAACCAAAACATTATGGACCAGAAATCCTTTGATCACACAAGAGATAACCATAGCATCGTTGTGTGGGTAGTCCTTGAGTTGAAGATCTTCTTGAGAGAAGGTAATTGGAATGTGAGACCATCTTGACTTGATGAAGGGTCCTTGCACCTCGACATGCTGTACCCTTCTCTGTGCGTCCTTCTTCTGCTTCTTGTTAGCTGGCTCTGAGAATGAACCGCCTGTTATGGGGAGTACCAGCTTCGGAGCCGAAGCAGCTCCAGCTTGATCGTTGAACGAAGCCATTAGCTCAAAAAAAGTGGAAGCGAGTTGACCGGAGGTGGGCGCCAATGTTGGGGACTTGTTCTCAAATGCTATGAATTAAGAACAAGGCAACACAAAAAATGTTAAATATCAAATGCCCTTCGTCCGCTGAAGCATTATCTCCTCAAGGGTTCAATGAACTTCGGACGAAGGCCACAAACATAATATTACGAAGGTGACAAAGATAATATAAAGCGATGTAAGAATGTAGAATATTAAAGATAAATATGTTGGAGATAAATGGCATCATTCACATATTTATTATCTGAATCTAAAATGTTTGAATACAATGTTTAAGGTATGTTTATACCTTCGCTTTGACAAGTAATAATTGCCGAGTGATGCACTTGCAATTACAGGAATCCGTCCACAGTAAAGGAATACTGTTCACTATTTATAGGCACAGGACACAGCCTGTGAAGAATTACAATCATGCCCTTCATAAAAGTTTACAACAATGACTCAGACCCCTACAGGCTAAAAGGTCATTCTATCTTTAAGTCGGTTCGACCCTTCATCTTCGAATATGTTATAATCCCGAAGCTTCATGGATGATACCTTCGTCGTCACGTACGAGCAGCTTCAGCCGCAGCTGTTTCTTTCTGCAGGACCTTCGGCGACGAAGCATGGTCCCAACAAGGTCCATCCTGAAAAGGGTATGCCTTGGACAAAAATAACAAAAGTTGGGCAAAAGGGGTCACTTTACACTACAACTCTTAACTAGGGGTGGGTTCTGTCTTAAGGATCATTTTTGTTGGTATCTAACAGTAATCACAAGTTTCTGTGCCAAAAATCACAGAAGGTTAATTGGTGGTTATTTAGTTGTGATTTTCTAAAGTTTTATGCCAAAAAGGTGCTTATAACTAACTTGTTATTTGAAAAATATCAAACAACAGTTTTCATATTTTTCTTATGTTCATAATAACAACCCATTAGTTATCCCAAGTTTTGGGGTGTTTTCTCCTTGGGGTTATTTTTCTAGGGTTTTTCTAAGTTTTCCTTGTTTTCTTAAATTAAAAGGTATCCCAATTATTTTATACTCAACCAGGGTCTAACAAATTTTTCTAGTGAACTATACTGCATAACTAGACTAACAAAAATATGGGTGCTCCTTGGTTCTTTATTTAAACCTCCATTAATATTTTCTCTAACTTTAGGCTAAAAAGGATTAAAAGGGGTAAACTTTACCTTAATTGGGTGTACATAGGGGTTTATCATTTTTAAGTAGGTTAGTAGGTGATCAAGTACTTCTCTAAATTTTCTTAACTTCAGTTAAATAGTGTAACTATTTTTCCTTATTTCTTTTAGCTTTTGGCCAGTTAATCATTCAATCCAAAACTCTAAAGTTTTCTGTAACACTGAGGGGTTTTATATTTTTCTTAAGTAGTTTACATTATTTAAGATCTGGCAAAATTGGTTTGATTCAATTTGGGTGAACAAAACAGAAGATATGAATTGTTTAAGCTCTGTTTGAATTTAAATCATATTTTTAAAAAGGTTTCCTGGAAAAACCACTTTGCACCGAAGTCCTCGGGCTCTTTCCAAACTAACTCTCTCAGTTATACCCCTGCGCTACTATTCCTCTGAGTCACTGACATTGCGCAAAACCCCCTAACCTTTTCTTCTTCTCCCCCGCGGTCCCTCCCTAGGTTTAAACAGTACCCGCGAAGAAGGAAAGGGCGGCGCGGCTTACCGGCGGCGAGAGAGGTCCGGCGAGGGGCGGGGTTGGCTCCGGGAGGTCCTGGCGGTCACGACGGTGTACGGCTCGACGGTGGGGGTGGCTGGAATTGTCCGGTCCACGCGTGCAGGCGGGTGCTCTCGTTGGCGGCGGTTGTTTCGGCCAAACCACGGCGATCTAGTTCAATCCAATGGCACGATGAGCTTCACGGGGTGACATAGAGGCTATGTGCACAAGGAATCGAAGAATGGAGCAGAGGATTACCCGGTCTACGCTCACCGGCGGTCGGGTGGAGTCCGGCGACCGTGGACTGGCTTCTCCGGCGAAGCAAACTCCGATTCCTTGCTCGGGGAGCTTCACCGAGGTGTGCACAGTCGATTCTAAGGATTGGATGGGGTTGGGAAGGGCTCTGTTGGCCGGTCTATGGTGGCGGGGGATCGGGCGGCCGCGGGCACGCCGTGCACGGGCAAACGCCGGTGGTTTTGGGCTCCGGTGAGGTCGAGCGCGTGCGGAGGGGTACGGTCGAAGTCCCTGGGTGCTTTATAGGCGCGGGCGCGGGCCATGGCGCCGGCTGGGCTTTGGCGCGACGCGGGGCACGCGGGGCGCGCGTCGGGCGTGCTCTGGCGAGCCCAGAGCACGTCGAACACGTGGCCGTTGCTTTCTGCCCTTGTTCTTGCGCCTGCTGAGTAGCCAAACGTGCGAATCTTGCCATATGGCTTGTGTAAGATTTCTTCCCTGCGCCTAGGGCTACCTAGTTCATGTGAGTTCCAAGGGAAGATCGGGTCTGGTTTATTAGATATGGTGGCACCAAGTCTTGTCTGTCTGCACTGTTCAACCCGAGACAAAACAGGTGCCAATTCGTGTCAAACGGTCTTGGCTTGGGTTCAAACTCTTCCAGGGGGTTCCTTAGATAATTTGGCTCCTTTTTGCTATTTAGACCCTGGGGTTTTCGTGTCATTAGCTTGGTGAACACCCCTGATCTCTAAATTAGGGTTGATTTTGGACTTAGAAGGAATGGGGTGATTCCATAGTGTTTTCCACTTGGGGGCTGATTTAGGGGTCTTATAGGGGTCTTTTTGCAATGTTTTCTCTCCATATTTGTTGATTAATATGTTACTTAACTTTTTGCCAAAGGTTGGGTCATGATTTGCACATTTGCTTAATCTCTCCCCCTTCCTTCAACCATGGTTTTAGGAGATAGGGGTTCAAGAGAGGTCTAGGGTTTATTTTTCCCTTGCCCAGGATGATAATTACATAATGCTTGAGTAATGCTTTTGGTCATTAACATTCTTGGTTAATACATGGTTCTTTAGGGTTTTAGGGCTCCCTCTCCTCCACTTAACCACATGGAATAACAGGTCATGGGTGCAAGTAGGGAGTCAGGGCCTTGGTAACACCTGGGGTGTTACAGCATTCAGTACCAAGAACTCGCTCTAACAGAGTATTCGGGCACATTGATCACATACACATAGTTCATGAATGTATTCACTATTTCTACTTGGCAATGTTTTTCTTAGGAGCAACTGATGAAGAAGGGCGACTCGAGGAGTCAGGAGCAGCTTTGACATCGACAACTATATCATCAGGAACAACTATGCCCGGCCTTCTCATCAAGATCTGCCCTGCGCGAATGGCTTTGTCCATAGCCTTGTCGCGCTGAGCCTTCAGAATGGTGGAATTATCTTCTACAACTTTGGTAGCCAGTCGAGCGGCCTCTAGCTCCTGGGCAACTGACCTCTTGGAGGCGCGCAGATCCTTGATGATGGAATCCTTGCTCGACACCAACAGCCTAAGACGCAGGATCTCATCCTGGGATACTTGCAGCTTGTGACGATGATGATTCAGATCCCCCATGGTAAAGCGGTGGCTCCTCTCCAAGATAGTCAGAGAATTGCTGGCGTCACGATACAACCTATCAAGGTTATTGCGAGAGGCCACAAGTACCCGTTTCTCCTCCTATAGACAAGAATTAGCTCTCAAGTATCTAGTAAGCAGTAAAAACACAGCAGAGAAAGTTAAGTAAGTTTACCTCGTTAGCCACCCTTTCAGAGTCAAGCTGAGCACTAAGGGAGGAATTCAAAGAATTGGCATTGTCTAAAGAGGCAGAAACCCGAGCCAGGTCAATCTGACCTTGGGAATACTTCCCCTCGAGTTCAGAGCACCGCCGGGCCATATCTAACAAAAGAACGGTCGAAGAAGGACAAACAGTTAAAAATAGACTAATCAATTAGCCAAAGAAGAGACAAAGACACCAACCAGCATTTGACATTTTCAAATCAGATATCTGCTTCTGAAGCAGCAACATATTCCATTACGTCACAGATAGAGCCCCTTCTGGGACAGAGGCACCTCGTGATCTCAATTGACCAGCCATCCCATCGACCGAAGCCTGCTATGAAAAACAAATGAGTACAAAGATAGTAATTTGCCATGAGTATTGCCAGAACAGAAAAATCCAAATTACCTGAAGGTTGGAAAAGTACGAAGGAAATCCCAAGTCAAGAGAAGCTAGGTGGTGGCTCGACGAAGGAATATAAACTGGGATAGTCTGAAGAACATCGTAGGGGATTAATTCAACACCACTAGCAGGCATCAGAACCCCAGCATCCGATACGCCGACCTCTAAGGCGACTCCCTCATCCGAAGTATGCGCTGCTATTATGCAACCAGAGTGTGGCGAAGAAGACCGGACGTGGACATCCATGGAGGTAGGAGAAGGGGAGCTCGCTCGGACACCCTCGGGGGCTAGGTTGCAGCTCGCACTGCCCATCAGAGTCAGATCATCACTGGTAACACCCTCGGGGGCTAGGTCGCAGCTTGTGCTACCCACCTGAGCCGGATCATTATCGGCAACACCCTTGGGGGCTGGGCAACCGCCAGCACCACCCTTGAGGACTAGGTTCTCCACAACAGCCACCTCTAAGGTTGAAGGATTCTCAGCCACCTCCATAGGAATTGAGCGACCGTGACCACCTCTTGGCTCCGAAGACCGCCTTCCAAGGTCGACGATGCACGAAATGCTGCCCGGGAGACCTCTAATCCCAAATCTGGAGTGTCAGAGCAGACGTCCATCATATCACAATCAGTTGGATCTGACAACATGTCTGTAGGAATAACATCCTTGAGAGCCTGATCAAAATTTGTTATGGATAATTCTTGTAGGCCAACAAGAGCAGACAGAGCTGGAGAAGGAATGTCACTATCCCCCCCACTGACTCTGTAACACCGACTGTTCTTCCGAATCAATGGGACTTCTTCTTCTTCGTCCTCGTCAACAATACGGACCATAAATGATGCAGGGTCACACCCATTGGGTTCAGCTCTGACAGGGTCACACCCATTGGGATCAGCTTTGGCAGGGTCACACCCATTGGGCTTAGCATTAGCAAGGTCACACCCATTGGGTTAGCTCCAGTAAAGATTTCCACCGGTACTTCTTCCGCGGCAGGAGCAGAAGGGCCAGCATCCTGATCCAAGCACGATACTCGCCGAAGCCATCTCTTTTTCTTTTTCTTCCCCTCGGCAGGCACAGTTGGATGACTGACCTGGCGAGGATGTTTTGGGCGAGTACCCTCAGGATTTCGGGTGCCCACGGTTTTTTGAAACTCCGGGATAGTTGCAACAGCCATTGTTTCAGCAGGGACCGAGTCAGAAGAATCTCCAGCCAACATGTCCAGCAGAGCACTTATCTCTGCATCACCTAGACTCGTAGGCATCTCAAAGTGAACTTGCCTCTCATCATTGGGAAGATCACCAAGTGAAGCAACCAGGACCTCAACTTCTTTGAGAGAGGGTCGCACTCTAAGACCAAAACCACTATCACCAACAGGAGGATTGGACACAAAATCGAAAAAGGACTTAGAAGGTGGCAGATTCCAAGCAGAATATGCAACAGGAGCACCAATATTTGATACTTTGCCCCTCAAGATCATCTCCAGTCGGCTCACCAAATCCATAGCAGGAATCCTCTTGTTGGTAACCCGGGTTGAGTCGGTGACACCACTGTACAAATAAGCTGGATATGCTCTATCCTTCAGTGGCTGAATATTCTTGAAAACAAAGTCAGCAACCACAGCCTCGGCGGTCAGACCTTTCTCCTTCAACAAGCAAATTTCAGCAAGCAGGATCTTGGCTTCCGCTACCCCCAAGGCAGTAGGAGACTCAGTCCAACTCGAAGTGCATACATCCGACTGTCTTCTTGACCGAGGGGGAGGGACATGCCATGGTTTTCCATAATGAACCACTCTAAATGCCATCCTTTAATGCTGTCCTTAAGTGGGATATCAAGGTATTCCATTTTTCTCCCACGGCGCATCTCCAGACTCGCACCGCCCACGAGCTGGTGCTGCCCCCCAGCCATCCCAAGACGACAGTGATACAAGTACTTCCACAAACCGAAGTGAGGAAGAATTCCGAGGAAAGCCTCGCACAAATGAACAAAAATAGAAATTTGCAGAATAGAATTGGGGTTCAGATGAGTCAGATTCATACTATAAAAATCAAGGAGACCGTGAAAGAAGGGAGAAATGGGAAGAGCAAGGCCGCAGATGAGAAAAGGGATGTAAACAACAGACTCGTGGGTATCCTCTGTTGGGACAGTAACCCCACAGCAAATCTGCCAAGAACAAAGTTCTTTCGGAGGAAGAATTCCAACATCAACAAGGTGGAAGAGATCCGACTCCGAAACAACAGACATATGGTTACCTGCGAAAGGCAACTGGCTGTTGGGGTTGATAGGCGGGATGACCACAACAACATAATTTCGGTTTTTTCCGCTTGGGTGCCATCAAATTCTCGTCGGTGGAATGAACGGAGTCGAAATCAAAGGGAAACAGAGGATGTTTGGAGGCAAAAAGTGAGGCTAGGGCTTAGAGCACAGAGGCTTGCGACGACGTGAGATAAATGGGGTTTTCCCGGGTCAGACACCGTTTCTAAAAAACGCCAAGTCATCACTCGGGAAAAAACAAGACTTCATGGCATGACTCGGCTGTTACTTCTAAAACGCTGACGTCATCAAGTACCACTCGGCTGTTACTTCCAAAGCGCCGACGTGGCCCAGCATGACTCAGCTGTTACTTCTAAAACACTGACGTCGTCAAGTACCACTTGGCTGTTACTTCCAAAACGTCAACATGGCCCAGCATGGCTCGGTTGTTACTTCTAAAACACTAACGTCATCAAAAACCACTCGGCTGTTACTTCTAAAACGTCGGCGTGGCCCAGCACAGCTCGATTGTTACCTCTAAAATGCCGATGCAATCTAGCACAATTCTACTGTAACCTCTGGAGACACCAGCAATAACTCGGCCGTTTTTTCTCCACGTAAATGCAGACAGAATCAAATATGACTCAGTAATTACAAGTCGTTACTCGAGCGTTATCTCTAAAACAATGGCTGCGTTGGGCACAAATACAAGCTTTCGATCGACTATAAAGGAACGATGGAAAGGCAACAGATATGCACCGAACAAGCCAAAGTTTTCTTCATTATAGGGGAAGTCCTTCCACAAACTTAAAGGCCGACTCATTATGAGCCGGTCTTCTTCCCATTTTTTCGATACATTACATTACTACATTACATTACTACCTACACTACACTATACTACTAACTACTACTACATTATTCCACTAATACTACTTTTACTACTATTTATCTATACTAATATTTAAGCCAGTGGCGCTTTGCCACTGGCCTTGCCGCTGCCGCTGCTGCCCTTGCCACTGCCGCCATCGCCGTCGCCCTGGTCGCTGCTGCCGTCGCCCTTGCCGCCATCACCATCGCCCTTGTCGCCGCCATCGCCCTCGTCATCGCCGTCGCCACCGCTCCCTTCCTCGGACGAGTTGGAGGAGTCCTCCTCGTCCGAGGAGATCTCCGACTCATCCGAGCCCTCGAGCCTGGAGCGCTCGACGGCCCGGATGTATGTCCACACCTCAGCGGTGATCCCCTGGGAATCGTCCGAGTCATCGGACGATGCCGGGGGAGAGGTGTAGACCGACGACCCCTCGGACTCGGAGGAAAACTCCTCCTCCAAGTACTCGGAATCGCCGAAGTCCTCCGAGGGAGGGCTCGGCTCACGCTTCCTCTTGTCGTCGGAGTGGTGTGAGGAACTTCCGCTTTTCTTGCTCTTGCCCATGGTGGAGTAGAAGAGAAGAGAAAAGAGGAGAAGAAGCAGCAAATAGCCGAGAGATGTGTGAAGACACCAGTGAAGCAAGCGCTCTATTTATAGGGGCAGGAGGCAACCGCCCGTCTCCTACCACGGTCACTGAACAGTCACAAATATTCAATATGCAATTCAAATCGTCTGGAAACAAGTCAGGCAGCAGACGCCGCTTCACATAATATGACACCCATTGGGTCTCAAGTCAACCACTTGGACGATATAATTACACCCCGCGGTCACATCAAGTTACTACTCAGAGGCAGTCCGCTAAATGCTCAGTGCACCAAGCCGTCCCTTGGCTACACCCATTGGGGAGGGGGGCGTCCAGGAATTTTCAATAGATTTTCCCAAGCAGTCGTATCCATACAGTATACACAATGAATGTATCAAGACAGAAGGAAGATATCGATAGAGATCGGAGAAAAGCCAAGAATAGCTGCTGGAGTACAAGTCTAATCAACAGAAGCATTGAAGCACGAAGCGAAATGAAGACTAGCCAAAGAGCTACCTACTGGACGTCCAATCTGTCACCGATCAAATAAATCTCAAACCTAACAGGACATGGGTCGCATTGTTGATCTCAAAGACAAAACCATATGCTGATCTCTAAAGCATAAAAGTTGATGATATAATGCTGAATTCTAAGGCATTCAACAAAGATATAATGCTGATTTCTAAAGCATGAAATGAAGACCTTTGAATGGATTATTCAGAATAATCCACTCAAAGCTTGGGGGCTACACCCATTAGGTGCACCTCTGGTGCACCCAATGAATCACTAACCCAGAGGACAGAATGCTAATCTCTAAAGCATGAAGCTGATAATATAGTGCTGATCTCTAAGGCATGACTTGACGGTAAAATGCTGATTTCTAAAGCATGAGATGGACCTTTGAGTGGATTATTTTCAGTAATCCACTCAAAGCTCGGGGGCTACACCCATTGGGAGCACTTCCGGTGCACCCAATGGATCCTGAACCCCAGAGAGCAGAATGCTGATCTCCAAAGCATAAGCCTGAGACAGAGCACCGATTTTTGAAGAATAAAGCAAAGACCGATGAATAATGATAGGAGAGGATAACAAAAGATTGTTTTTACCGAGTTACTCAGAGTTTAGAAGCAACAACTCAATAGGCCTATTTTCAAAGCATTCCTTACCAAAATCAAGAACTGCAAGCTGGACCTAGAATCTTTGGGCCAATTATTTCAAAATCAACTCAAAGATTGGGGGCTTGTGGGGGACAGATATCCCCCGGGTCCACTAGAAGGCTAGAAGACCTCGCGAAAGGCCTTGGGCCCATTGTTTCGCAAGGCCATCCCTTCGTGGGCCAGGGGAGGAATGTCTGGCAGAATGGATCGGCGCAAGATTGGATCAACTCGAGCCCGGGCGGCCCAATGAATTCAAGCATTATCCACAGCAGTGATCTGATTCTCCCGCGCTGCGGCCTCAGGCGTCAGAACTGAACGATGATAAGTCGGCGGGATCGTAGGAAGATAAGTTCAGTCGGTTCACTATTACTTGGGCGCACGTTGTTATCATATCCGCATGTATCGCCCCACGGTCGAGTATATAAGGCCTAGGGGGCACCCCATCGAAATCATTGATCTCACTCATTAGCCATCTACTCAGCTCTCTAGCATCCCTCGTACTAGAGAACCTCCCTATAACCCACCACATAAAAGACCCACACCAGGACGTAGGGTGTTATGCATCTCAACGCCGCCGATCCTGTACAAGATTGTCTACTGTCTCTCGTGCATCTGGCACGAACCATCGAGCTACAGTCGGTAACACCGTCCTACTCCAAAAAGCACCTTGAGAGGCAACCCTGGTGCGCGGTCGGAACCAAAACACCGACACCTTGCCATATCCAAGAGAGTTCTATTCTTCCTCTCCACTACGTGTCACACCTGGTTTTGGAAGGTAAACCGATTGCGAACCATGTACGTGCCAGGATCAGAAATTCACGTACACGGCGATTACATAGTTGGACATCATCACACAATGCTTGAAATAAATAGCGGAAAGGTACTTTATTACATGAAGATGTCTAAGACATCCACAGAGTCTAATACATAACCATTGCTCAACATAATTATCAAAGTGTGGAATTATGAAACGTAGAAGCTAAGCCTACACAGGCAGCTGACTAGGGGTTTGCCACTAAGAAAGAACTAGAACTCGTCGTATTCCTAGAACTCCTCGAAGTCATCCATGTTGCCAGCATCACCTCCTGAGCACTGAGAACAGTGGGGACAACCTGGGGTGGGGTGGTTTGTAAAGCAAGGATGAGTACACTTCAACGTACTCAGCAAATGTCCCGTTTGGCTAAAGTGGACTAGCTGTATGTGGAGTTTAAAGTTAAGCAGTTGCTTTTAGTTGGTCAAGTTTTATTACTATAAGGGTATCGGGTGAATCTAACCATCAGATCTAAATCCAACGACTGAGATTAGATCTGCGGCCGAGGGCACGTGCGCGGGCGGGCGAGCGCTGATAGGCGGGCCAGGGAGTGTCAGCGATAGAGGGAAAAGCGCGCTGACCGAGCGGGCCCAACGCCAAGGGGAAACAGACGGCTACAGGGATCCGAGCGGGTCCGAGGGGGTCCGAGGAGGTCCGAGCCGTTCGATCAAGATCGGAAGGAGGGGGTCCGAAGGGGTCCGAGAGGGTCCGAGGGGGGGTCCGAGCCGTTCGACCAAGATCAAACGGAGGGGGTCCGAAGGGGTCTGAGGGGGTCCGAGGGGGGTCTGAGCCGTTCAATCAAGATCAGACGGAGGGAAATCAGATCGAGAAGGATGAGCGACTGCGGGAGACGCTGACAAGCGGGCCAGGGCGTCAGGCGCGCGTGCGCGAAGCGGTATCCCGCGGTCCGGGCCATGCGATCAAGATCGGACGGGGAAAAAATCAGACCGGGGAACAGACAGCTGCGGGCTGCGCCGCTCCTCTCTGCGGTGGTGAGGTCACCGGAGTTGAGGCAGGCGCGAGATGGCGTGGTTCCGGGGTTGCCGGAGTTGGGCAGAGGGGAAGAGGGCGCCACGACGAACTCAATGGCGGGGAAGGGGCCATGAATCCACTGGCAGAGAGGGGAGAACGGCGGTGAGAGAGTCTCGGGCGGGCCAGAGAAAACTCTGGTGAGCCATTCCGACCACGGGGAGGGGACTTAAGGCGCGGTAAGGCCATGGCTAACTTCAGCAGAGGCAGGGGTGACATAGGGGCCTACTCTGGTGAACTAGACCAGGCTAAATTGGTCGGCCACCGCGCGAGCACGGCGCACCGCCGCGGTCGAGCACCGGCGAAGGCGAAATTGATCGAGCACAGGGCGCAATTAGGGAAATTGGGCACGGGGATGGGTATCTCACCTCGGGGCAGAGCTCGGAGAGGCTTGGCGCGGTCTCCGGCGAGCTGGATGGCCGGGAATGCGGGCGCGGGTCTCCGACGGCGGCTGGCGGCGTGGGCAGAGCACGAGAGAGGGCGATGCTATGCGAAATGAGGTGAGGGGTGTGTGCGGGGCACTGGCAAGGCTTTATGAAGGGAGCTGGGCGCGTGGGCGGGCGTCGTGGCCGAGAAACCCACGGCGAGCGCGAGGAAGGCGGAACTGACAGCGCAGGCCCACGGCGCAGAGAGAGAAAAAGGGGATGCGCGGGGCAATGGATCGGCAACTGGCGAACTGGGCCCACGAGGCAGAGAGAGAGAAGGGGCGCGCGAGCGAAGGAAACTGGCGCCGACAAATCAGCCCCAATGGGCAGCGAGCGAGAGGTTGAGCGCGCACGGGAGACTGGTGCCGATAGGCGGGGTCCGCCTGTCAGGGGCGGCAGGCGCGCGCGGGACTGGGCCTGATGGGCTGGTTTGGGCCAAAATGGTTTTTCTTTTTCCCTGGATTTTCTAATTCCTTTTCTATTTCTTTTTCTATAGGGCTTTTCAAATCTAAATCGAGTTTCAAATTCAAACCAAATCAAATATGTGCAACAATTCAAAGAATATTTTAAGCTCAGCATGATGCAACATGTCATGACCCATAGGGTTTTGGCAAAAAATAAATAATTAACCTCCACTAGTTTAGGCAATCTCTAATCAAAAAGGAAAAAGGGAGAATGAATCTAAAGAGAGAGAAAACCTAGAGTGATAAAAAGAAGAGTAACACATGATTTTGGGTGATAATTAGAAAGAAATTTTATACCCCCAAAATTAGGGTGTTACAGACCTATCCCCCTTAAAAGAATCTCGCCCTCGAGATTCAGGGCTGGCTAGAAAAGAGCTCAGGGTACTTGGCTTTTAAATCATCTTCTCGTTCCTAGGTTGCTTCTTCTTCTGAGTGATGACCCCATTTAACTTTGCACATTCTGATGGTGCTTCTCCGGGTGACCCAATCTGCTGTCTCCAGAATTTGAGTTGGCTACTCAATATACGGCAGATCTTCTTGAACTTCAAAATCCTCTACTGGCAACTGCTCTTCTGGCACTCTTAAGCATTTCTTCAACTGAGACACATGGAACACATCGTGCATAGCAGATAGATTTTCTGGTAAGCTGAGTTGATAAGCCACTTCTCCACGTCTTGCCTGAATCTGATACGGGCCGATATAGCGAGGGGCTACCTTGCCCTTGACTCCAAACCTCTTGGTTCCTCTGATGGGTGACACCTTAAAATAGACATAATCTCCCACTTCAAAACTGAGTTCTCTTCTTCTGGTGTCAGCATAGCTTCGTTGTCTGGACTGCGCTGCCTTTAAATTCTCTCGGACCATTCTAATGTTCTCTTCGGCTTCAAGCAAAATATCTGGACCGAACACCTGTCTTCCCCTAGGTTGGTCCCAATGCAATGGAGTTCTACAATTCCTCCCATAGAGCGCTTCGAATGGTGACATCTTCAGACTGGCCTAATAGCTGTTGTTGTAAGAGAATTCTGCATATGGTAATCTCTTGTCCCAACCTATCTTGTCTTGCAAAGCACAAGCTCTCAACATATCCTCAAGAATCTGATTGGTTCTCTCCGTTTGGCCATCTGTCTGCGGATGATAAGCTGAGCTGAACTTCAAGTGTGTACCCAAAGCTTCATGCAACTGCTGCAAAAAATGAGAGGTGAACTGGGTGCCTCTATCTGATACTATCTTCATCGGAACGCCATGCAAGCACACAATCCGAGACATGTATAACTCTACCAACACTACACTGTTGTAGGTGGTCTTGACTAGTATGAAATGGGCCACCTTTGTCAAATGGTCCACTACTACCCAGATGAAGTCATAACCAGTACGAGTGCGGGGCAAACCAACTATAAAGTCCATCCCAATCTCATCCCATTTCCACTGAGGAATCTGCAACGGTTGCAACAAACCTGCAGGTCTCTGATGCTCGGCCTTGATCCTCTGACAACTGTCGCATCTGGCCACATACTCTGCTATCTCACTTTTCATACCGTACCACCAGAATCTCTTCTTCGGGTCTTGGTACATTTTCTTGCTACCAGGGTGTATAGAATACGCTATCTCGTGAGCTTCCTTGAGAATCAGTTCCTGGATCGGTTTGATGTCGGGAACACACAACCTATCCTTGAACCATACCACTCCTTCTGCATCTTCACGGAAATCCTTACCTTTTCCATCTATGATTAGCTGCCGGATCTCATTGATTTTCTCATCATCCTTCTGACCTTTCTTGATGACTTGCTCTAGAGTGGGTTCCAACTCAATTGTCACTCCTTGAGTGTTGTTCAGAAATCCGAGACTTAATCTATCGAACTCCTTTGCTAGCTCGAACGGCATCGGGTGAGTGGTCAACATATTGACTTGACTCTTCCTGCTAAGAGCATCTACAACTACATTTGCTTTGCCTGGGTGATAATGAATCTCCAGCTCATAATCTTTGATCAATTCTAGCCATCTTCGCTGCCTCATGTTTAACTCTGACTGAGTGAATATGTACTTGAGGTTCTTGTGGTCCGTGTAGATATCACACTTCTGCCCATAAAGATAATGTCTCCAGGTCTTCAATGCATGAACCACGGCTGCTAACTCCAGATCATGAGTAGGATAGTTCTTCTCATGAATCTTCAATTGTCGGGACGAGTATGCCACTACTCTCCCTTCCTGCATCAACACACATCCCAGACCGGTGTACGAAGCATCGCAATACACTGAGAATGGCTTGTGAACATCTGGTAGAATCAGTATTGGTGCCGTTGTCAACTTCTCCTTCAATGTCTCAAAGGACTTCTAGCATGCTGGGGTCCACTTGAACTCAACCTTCTTTGCTAGCAGGGTTGTCATTGGTCTGACAATCTTGGAGAAACCTTCAATGAAACACCGATAGTAACCGGCCATTCCAATAAAACTCTTGATTCCTCGAACATCTTTTGGTGCTTTCCAGTCTAGAATTGCTGCTGTCTTCTTTGGATCCACAGCTAGTGCATCTCGGTTTATAATATGACCCAAGAACAGGACTTCACTGATCCAGAACTCGCACTTGCTAAGCTTGGCATACAACTGGCAATCTCGTAGCCTCTGAAGTACCTTCCTCAAATGTTCCTCATGTTCTTGCTCATTCTGGGAATATACGAGAATATCATCAATGAACACCACTATGAATTTGTCGAGGTAATCCATGAACACACTGTTCATCAGATACATGGAGTAAGCTGGCGCATTCGTCAATCCAAATGACATAACCATGAACTCATATAATCCATACTTAGTGATGAGTGCGGTCTTCGGTATGTCTGAGGGTCAGATTCTGAGCTGATGGTAACCTGACCTCAGATCTATCTTTGAGAACACACTGGCTCCTCTCAACTGATCAAATAGGTCTTCAATTCAAGGCAGAGGGTACTTGTTCTTGACAGTGACTTCATTCAAAGCTCTGTAATCGATGCACATCTTCTTCGTGCCATCCTTCTTCTCCACAAACAACACTGGGGCTGCCCAAGATGAGGTACTTGGTCTGATGTAGCCTTTCTCCAACAACTCATCAATTTGCTTCTTGAGTTCCACCAACTCTGGTTCGAACACTCGATAAGCTCTCTTGGAAATAGGGGCGGTGCCTGGGATAAGCTCTATGGCAAATTCAACTTTCCTTTTAGGTGGCATGCCTGGTAACTCTTCAAGGAATACATCAAGGAATTCTGACACAATCCTAATTGCCTCAATCGGATTGGACTCCTTGTCATCTACTGATAAATGGTGACAAGCTCCTACTTCTAGTTCAGGTAAGTACAGCTTGGTTACTACTTCCTTTCTGGATGGGGACACCAACTTAATTGTTCTCTTGTCACAATTGACAGTGGCTTGATTTCTGTGTAGCCAATTCATCCCTAGGATGACATCTAACCCTTGAGTTCCCATGACTACTAGGCTAGCGGGGAAGGCTATCCCCCTTATTTCAATCCTTATATTCAGACAAATTTTATCGGACTAAACTTTTCCCCCAACTAAATTAACTCTCAAAGGTGGGATCATTGGTTCTATGGGGATGCTATGTGATTCTACCCAAGATGCAGAAACAAAAGAATGTGTGGCACCAGTATCAAATAATACTTTTGCTGGGTAGGATTTGACTGGAAACATACCTGCTGCCACGTCCTGAGCATCTTGGACTGCTTCGGCCTCCAGGTGGTTCACCTTTCCACGGTTGTAGGCTTGATCATGGACTCTGGGTGCTTGCTATGGTGCTCCTTGTCTTATTGGGGCATTGACTGCTGGAGGTTGTTGGGCTGCTTTCTTTAGACAATTCTTCGTGCAGTGATTTTGTTCTCCACAGTAGAAGCATGCACGACCTCCTACTTGTGCTGGGGCTGCTTGGCCATTTTGGTTGGTTGCTAGGGCCAGAAGACAAGCTGCCTAGTTGTTCTAATGTTGGTACTAATTTCCTCTCGGCTGATTGTTCTAACGGTACTGCTGCTGCTGTTGCTGAGGAAACTGCCTCTAGTACTGGTGCTGACGCTGATGCTGGTGCTGGTGGCCTTGCTTGAATTGTTGTGGTGAGTTGCCTGAGTAGCGGGGACGATTACTACTCCTGGCCTGAGGTCCACCAATCATGCGCTTCCTATCCTCCATCTCCCGACGCTTCCTTTCTGTCATGATTGCTCTGTCGATCAAATGCTAGAAGGTGGGGAAAGTGTGGTTCATCAACTGATAATGGAGGGGATCAACCAATCCTCACAAGAAGCAGTACTGCCTCTTGGCATCCGTGTTGACGTCTTCTAGGACGTAACGGGATAGCTGTAGAAACTTATCCCTGTACTCACTGACGGACAGGGAGCCTTGCTTCAAAGTGAGAAACTCCTCCTTCCTCACTATCATCAGTCCCTCGGGCACATGGTAGCAACGGAAATTATCCCTGAACTCCTCCCAAGTGATGGTTTCAGGGTTGGCATGGGTGGCGAGGTAAGACTCCCACCAAGATTGTGCTGCTCCTCTCAGCTGTCAAGGACCATACAACACCTTCTCATGATCGTTGCACTGGGCAGTGTGCAACTCACGCTCCACGGTATGCAGCCAATCTTTCACGTCCATGGGATCAGCAGAGTGGGCAAAGACTGGGGGATGGCCCCTCATGAAGTCTGCCCGCTTGTCTCTGGGCACTTGCGACATCTGGACTTGCATTGGAGGCTGGGGTGGTGGTGGCTGCTGCTACGCCTGCTGCATAGCTGCTAAGGTCTGACCAATCGCCTGAACTGCTTGGGTCTGCATCAAGAACATCTGCTCAATGGTCATCGGGGGTGCCGGTGGCAACTGCTGCTGTGGAGCTGCCTCCTCTTGGGGTGCCTGCTGCTCGGGCTGTGCACGCCTCACACCTCTGCGCCTGTTCTCAGACATCTGTAGGAATCACACACATATCAGATCTAACTCTATAGTCTTTCAGCATAAGAAAAGATATACGGAAATCTTCATAGCACTGAATAATTGACCATCTTCACTGATAGCTTCTCAGATAAAGAGGAAAGTGGAAATAATTGGATTACCCAACTAAATAACTAACTTTATTAATAACTACACCAAGTTGTAGGGAATACCCATAGCTTGATGACAATAATTACAAAGATCCAACTTCATTACATGTTCATCATGACAAACATTCCAACATACGATAAGCAAACTAACTCGAACTAAGACTAACTAGACTAAGGTACTGAACTAAGCATTATTACAGACTCTGACTCTGTCGATCTAGGGATCCAAATCTATGTGGGTCCTGCAATCTGGGGTACCATAGTCGAAGCGACCACGGGGTGGTGAACGGTAAGGGTGCTGAATCCTGACAGGGGCAGGAGAACAACCATCAAGAGAGTGGTGTGCCGCGCATTCAGCAAGCAATTCCACAACCTCCGCCCGAACCTTGCCCAACTCATCAAGGGTGTGGTCCAACTCTGTGTTGAGCACGACGACCAAGTTGACCATGCTGTTCAGTTTGGGATTGCCCTCACCCACTGGCGAGACAATCACACCTCTAGCACTGTCGGTTGAACGGCGAGGGTAGTACTTCAGGTCAAGGCCATCAGCTACCCCGCTGAACAACGAGCAATACTGAGAAAGTGCTCATCGTGCTGCATCTTGCATGGCTACCTTGGCAGTGTCCCTCTCAGTGATAGAATAGTGCTCTGAGAAGGCCTCTGCACCCCAGAGATCGTCGTCCGGATAGCGCACCAAGCAAGTAGCCTCCCACTGGTCCGGGTATAACCCGCGACGATGCTGGTAGACTACACAATGATACTCGATGGACCATGTGTGTCGGTAGAAGGCCCGACGCAATAGGGTATTGAGAGCGTTGTGGAAGTGACACTCGCGAGTAGCGTCACGAGTGATGGGTCTAGCGATCCATCCCTCCAGCTCTGGCTCCTCTAAACGCTCCGTGTCGTGGCTCGAACTACCACCGGCGTCGTCGTCGTCTCCGTCTCCATCGGGGTCTCCTCCAGCAGCCGGGATGCCCTATGGTGGTGCAGGGGGCATCTCTGGCTGAGGTGCAGGGGAAGGCGGCCTCTCAGACTCCACCTCCTGCTGAGGCGAGGGGGAAGAGTCCTGCTGCTCCTGCTCCTGCTCCTGGCGTTGGCGCTCCTGCTCCTCGTGCAGGCGACGATGCAGTCTCTCTAGGTGACTAGACTGACCTGGCACCGTGCGACGCAGTGGACGCTCTGCTAGGCGAGAAGGAAAAAAGGGGATCACAGACTTACATGCAGTGCACCTAAGACGAGCCATCTACAAAATACATCGTAAGCACAAGAGTAAGAGTAGAACTATGAGACCAGGAAGTAAACAGATAGAAAAGTGAGACAAAACTTTTGAGATGAGTAAATAACATAGAGTTGGTCAAGATGACAAACTTTTGAAAAGACACTGAGATCAAGGTAAGAGTAGGGGTCTATAGTCCTTAGGGCGACCATTCTAGTCTAGGTTAGCGGACCTATAGTCAGCAAGGCTTTGATACCACTTATGTCACACCCGGTTTTGAAAGGTAAACCGAATGCAAACCATGTACGTGCCAGGATCAAAAATTCACGTACACGGTAACATAATTATGTCCAAGACATCCACAGAGTCTAATACATAACCATTGCTCAACATAATTATCAAAGTGAGGAATTACAAAACGTAGAAGTTAAGCCTACACAGGCAACTGACTGGGGGTTTGCCACTAAGAAAGAACTAGAACTTGTCGTATTCCTGGAATTGCTCGAAGTCAACCATGTTGCCAGCATCACCTCCTGAGCACTGAGAACAGTGGGGACAACCTAGGGTGGGGTGGTTTGCAAAGCAAGGATGAGTACACTTCAACGTACTCAGCAAATGTCCCGTTTGGCTAAAGTGGACTAGCTGTATGTGGAGTTTAAAGTTAAGCAATTGCTTTTAGTTGGTCAAGTTTTATTACTATAAGTAGAGCCAAGTTTTAGTAATAACCCAGTTATTAACCAGAGGCACTCCCTCCAAGAGGAAATACCAGAGATCAGGATTATAATCATCATTGTTAATCATCATCATAAAAGTAACCATTGTTCTTCTAATCGAAGAGGATCCCAAGGCTACTCATAACCGTGAGCACGACTGATATACCAGTTTCTAACACTCTGCAGAGGTTGCACACTTTACTCACAAGCTGTGTGTAACACCCTAGGTGTTTATATTCCTCTCGACAACGAGTATAGAATTAAGCACGTAATCAGTGGATAAAACAGATTGTTAATTTTAATCATATTCGCTTATCGCGATTTTAATATCGCATCTGTTCCATCTGTCACGAATGCGACATCGTTTTTATCTTTAATCGTACGGGCTCTTTCTAAATTTTCGTGCTGTTCGGAACATATTTGTTCTGAAAATCGGTGCGTCCGGTGATTATTTAAAATTCATCGCTCGCGCGAGTACGAATTCGGAAGCCCGAACCACTTGGACGATTTTTATTCTGAGCAAAGTAAATTGAACTCAGCGAAAAAATTGTTAATACAAAATTAAATCAGACTACACCCGGAATCCAAGAAAAATCAGGCAGAGAGTTATAAGTTGAGCCGTTTCCTATTCGAATCCGATATCGTTTCCGATATCGTTTAGCTTGATCCGATAACCTCAGGATAAAATTCGAACCTGGGTAATTTAATCTATTCCTTACCAGATAAATTTTTGTCTGACTTCTACGTAAACCAAAGCTGATTACAATATTGAAGTTGAAATCAGTTCGATTCGGATTGTCGTTTCTCGCCGGATTCAAAACTTCAGATACAAATAACTGATTAAAATTCATATGATTCCGAAGTATTCGCCAAGTTGAATGCAGTCTAAAATAATATTTTTGGTATTATTTTGATTCGGTTCATTTGTGTCTTGCGCATACCCCAAATTCTAAAATTCAGATTTATAATGGTATTTTTAGAAAAGCAAAGAACTAAAAAAATCTACTGCAGCCGCCCCTGCCCCTTGATTTTTTTAGTCGCTCGTTCCTATCCTCCATGCGGCAGCCGTAAAGCTCATCCTTTCGCTGATCTTTTTCAGTAGCCGCTCAAGCACTGGGATAAAAATCCTGCACGCCGCGTGCTCCTCGTCTTCCTCCAGCCGAGCGCCCAGGCTCTCTCCATCTTCCCTCAGTCCCTACGCTCGGAATCCCTCTACTCCTCTTCATTCTCCAGCCGGTTCCCTGCGCACCTGCTCCAGCTTCGGCTGGATCTTTCTCTGGCAGCCGTCGGTCGGAGTTCCCTGGCCACGCCTTCTGCCCAGGCTCGCGTCCTGCGTGCGCTGCTTCTTTTCCCCAGCCGCAATGCTCCCTGCGCGCCTGCTCTTCCAGCCATGGCGCGTCCGACTCCAGCTCCCGCGCACAGCCAAACTCCCCTGCGCAGCGCGTTTCTCCCTGCTTTCTCTCCTTCAGCGTGCTGCTCCCATGCGTTCTCCCCTGCACCGCGTCCCCTACTGCGCGCGCTCGAGCGCTCTGCTCGCCGTCGCAGGCCGCGGCGCCCCTGCTCCACTTCCTTGCTCTCGTTTCCTCTCTGCTGCGCCCAGCTGAAGCTCGCCGGACTTCCCTGCTTCTCTCTCTCCGCTGCTCGCTCGGTGTCCGATCGTGGTACTGCCTGCGCACCACGAGTTTCTCTCTGACGCCCAGCGACAGCCGCAGCTCGGACATCCCAGGCCGCGTGCTCGCCAGTCTCGGGCACCCCTCCCTTGCTCCTCTAGCTCGCGGAGCCTCTCCTCGACAGCGCCCCTGTTTCTTCTTGGCCGGAGCGCCCTCTGCTCGGCGTCCCTCGCTACTCGCCGGGGAAACTCTTTCCCTGCTTGCTGGCAGCAACATCCAGCCGTGCAGCTCTTGACTCGCCGGCTGAGCCCCAGCTGCCTGTTCTGCTCGCTCGTGCCTGCGCGCCGCGCTCGGATTCCGTCTCCCTCGCGCTGGCTTGCCTCGTCGCCGAATTCCAGAAATCGCGTCGTCGCTTGCTGAGTCCTTCCCCAGCCCCCACACCCGCAGGCTCCCTGCTCGCCGTCGATTTCCCAGCTTGCTGTGGACGTCGCTTGCTCGCTTGCGCTCGATTCCAGTCCCCTGCTCCTTGTTCCTCCAGCTCGGATTTCCCTCCCCAGTCGATTCTCCTTGTCGCGCGCAGCTCAGCCTTGCCGTTTCCTTGTCGCGCTCGCCCATGTCGCCATCGTAGTATCGTCGCTTGTGATAGCTTCGTATCGTCGTTGAGCCCGTCGAGCCTCGTTCTTCTCTCGTTCTTCTCTGCTCGCTCTCGTCGAACACCGAATTCCGGATATTAGACAAAAATAAGCAAGACCCCTGTATATCGCTTATCAAGTACTCGATTGAAGACATCAATCGAAGATCGTCGTCGATCCGTGTGTCATCAAGAAATCCCAAGAATCGAGTGAAGACGAGGCTAGCAGCACGATACTCCCCAAGTGTTCGACAAATTGTCTGGATCGGAAAATCGCTACCTGTCGGGGACCATAATTAGGGGTACCCTCAAGACGCCTAATTCTCAGCTGGTAACCCCCATCAGCATAAAGCTGCAGAGGCCTGATGGGTTTGATTAAGTCAGGGATCAGTCCATACGAGTGACTCGATCGCGCCTCGCCCGAGCCTAGCCTCGGACAAGGGCAGCCGACCCTGAGGTGTTTCCGTCTCGCCCGAGGCCCCTTTTCCACGGCAGACGCATCTCCGGCTCGCCCGAGGCCTTGCCTTCGTTGAGAGGCAACCCTGACTAAATCACCGCGCCAACCGACCAAGCCACCGGGGCATTTAACGCAAAAGGTAAGACCGACGGGCAACCAGGCTTTGCCGGAGGTGCCACAGGAGGCTCCGCCCGACCCAGGGCTCGGACTCGGGCTAAGGCCCCGGAAGACGGCGAACTCCGCTCCGCCCGACCCAGGGCTCGCACTCGGGCTAAGGCCCCGGAAGACGGCGAACTCCGCTCCGCCCGACCCAGGGCTCGGACTCGGGCTAAGGCCCCGGAAGACGGCGTACTCGGGCTAAGGCCCCGGAAGACGGCGAACTCCGCTCCGCCCGACCCAGGGCTCGGACTCGGGCTAAGGCCCCGGAAGACGACAAACTCCGCTCCGCCCGACCCAGGGCTCGGACTCCGCCCTGGCCTCTGCCGAACAACCTCCGCCTCGCCCGACCCAGGAGCTCAGGTTCGGCCTCGGCCATGCAGGACAGACTCAACCTCGACTTCGGAGGAGCCTCCACGACGCCCGACCTAGGGCACAGGTCCGCCACGTCAACAGGAATCGTCATCATCACCCTGCCCTGAGCCGACTCGGGTCGCAGAGAACAAGACCGGCGTCCCATCTGGCCAGCTCTGCCAGATAGGCAATGATGGCGCCCCACTGGGTCCATGACGACGGCGGCTCCCGACTCCCTTACGGAAGCAGGAGGACGTCAGCAAGAGCACAGCTGTTCCAACAGCTGTCCCTCCGCCAGACTCCGTTACTTCTCCGACAGCCACGACGCCACAACGGCTGGGCGCCAAGATCTCTCCGGCTGCCACCTTGGCATGTACTTAGGGCACTAGCTCTCCCTCGCTAGACACGTAGCACCTTGCTACACCCCCATTTTGTACACCTGGATCCTCTCCTTACGCCTATAAAAGGAAGGACCAGGGCCTTCTTAGAGAAGGTTGGCCTCGCGGGAACGAGGGCAGGGGCAGGCGCTCTCTTGGGGCCACTCGCTCCCCTCACCCGCGCGGACGCTTGTAACCCCCTACTGCAAGCGCACCCGACCTGGGCGCGGGGCGAACACGAAGGCCGCGGGATCTCCGTCTCTCTCTCTCTCTCGACCCGGCTCCGGCCACCGACCACGCTCTCTCTTCCCCCCTTCGCGCTCGCCCACGCGCTCGACCCATCTGGGCTGGGGCACGCGGCACACTCACTCGTCGGCTCGGGGACCCCCCGGTCTCGAAACGCCGACAGTTGGCGCGCCAGGTAGGGGCACGCTGCGTGTTGACGAGCAGTTTCCCGTCAAGCTCCAGATGGGCAGTCTCCGGCGACCTCTCCAACCCGGGACGGTGCTCCGTTTCGGGAGCCTCGAGTTCATGTCTCTCGACAGCGGCTACGACATGGTACTCCTTCCACCGCCGTGCGACATCGACAATGGCGGTCGACAGCCCGCCCACCGGCGGCGGAACCGACGACGTCTTTCCCGCATGGGGGAAGGACAACTTTCGAGCTCGCCCCATCCCCTCCCTCGCCATCGGAGGAGGAGGAGGCGGGGCAACCAGGGCCGAGCGGGAGGCTGCACTCCGACGGCTGTCGAGCAAATCGACATCCCCGGTGCCCCGACGGAGGACACGACAGGCGTCGCCCTCGCGTTCGAGGCAAAGGCGAGCGCCATCCCCCCGCAACACGTCGACCCCGAGCAGATGGACGACGCCAGCACGCTCAGGAAGGGCCTGCAGGACGTCGCCCTCGTACCCAAGACGACGGTGCGATCAGCCCCCGACGTGACTTCGAAGCCCCTCGTCGACAAAAAGGTACCGACTGCTCCCCATCTTTCGTCATTTCGACTCGACCTCAACACGCCTGGTGACCTCGCTTTGGCGGACACTCACGTTGAGGCGAGTGCAACCCCTCTGGGGTTTCGTGTGCGGTCGCCCTGGGACCGATTGACGGGCGTCTCGACCTACGGGCCCTCTGGGTCCGAGGAAGATGACGACCCCAGCATCTGCTGGGATTTCTCTGGATCTGGCAACCCCAGTGCCATGCGGGACTTCATGACCGCATGTGACTACTGCCTCTCCGACTGTTCCGACGGCAGCCGCAGCCTTGACGACAAGGACTGCGGCCCGAGCCGCGAATGTTTCCACATCGAGCTAGGGGATCCCTCCGGAGGGAGCCGTCTCGGCATGCCGGAGGATGGCGATCTCCCTAGGCCAGCGCCTCGCGCCGACATCCCGCGGGAGCTAGCTGTGGTCCCCGTTCCGACGGGGGGTCACGACCCACAGCTCGAGCAAGTCCGCGGGGCGCAGGCCGGGCTCGATGAGGGAGCAGGAGCGCTCGAGGCAATCCGCCGGGACGCCGGGCAGGTATGGGCAAGCCAGCCCCCGGCCGGAGAAATACATCACCTGCCCCAGGATCTCCAGCACCGCATCGCCAACGATGCCAGGGGCAGACCGCCACCCGCATCCGGCGGAACCGGTCAGGACCTGGCAGCCGCGGCGATGCTCCTCCGCGCGATGCCGGAGTCATCTACCACCGAGGGACGGCGAATCCAGGGAGAGCTCAGGCATCTCCTGGAAGGCGCTGCGGCCCGGCGGGCCGAGAGCTCTACCTCCCGAAGGCAGGGGTACCCCTCGGAACCTCGTGCCGCGACTTCCCGACCCATGCGGGAAGCCTCGGTCTACACCGGGCGCACGCGCAACACCGCGCCTGCGGCCCCGGGCCACCTCGGCGACGAGCACCCCCATCGCGACCGTCGGGCACGCCTCGACGAAAGGGTGCGCCGAGGCTATCACCCCAGGCGCGGGGGACGCTACGACAGCGGGGAGGATCGGAGTCCCTCGCCCGAACCACCCGGTCCGCAGGTCTTCAGCCGAACCATTCGGCGGGCGCCGTTCCCGACCCGATTCCGACCCCCGACTACTATCACGAAGTACTCGGGGGAAACGAGACCGGAATTGTGGCCCGCGGACTACCGCCTGGCCTGTCAACTGGGAGGAACGGACGACGACAACCTCATCATCCGCAACCTCCCCCTGTTCCTCTCCGACACTGCTCGTGCCTGGTTGGAGCACCTGCCTCCGGGGCAGATTTCCAACTGGGAGGATCTGGTCCAAGCTTTCGCCGGCAACTTCCAGGGCACGTACGTGCGCCCCGGGAATTCCTGGGACCTCCGAAGCTGTCGGCAACTGCCGGGAGAGTCTCTTCGGGACTACATCCGGCGATTCTCGAAGCAGCGCACCGAGCTGCCCAACATCACCGACTCCGATGTCATCGGCGCGTTCCTTGCCGGCACCACCTGCCGTGACCTGGTGAGCAAGTTGGGTCGCAAGACCCCCACCAGGGCGAGCGAGCTGATGGACATCGCCACCAAGTTCGCCTCCGGCCAGGAGGCGGTCGAGGCCATCTTCCGAAAGGACAAGCAGCCCCAGGGCCGCCCGTCGGAAGATGCTCCCGAAGCGTCTGCTCCGCGCGGCGCCAAGAAGAAAGGCAGGAGGAAGTCACAAGCGAAACGCGACGCTCCCGATGCAGACCTTGTCGCCGCCACCGAGCACAAGAACCCTCGGAAGCCCCCCGGAGGTGCTAACCTCTTCGACAAGGCACTCAAGGAGACGTGCCCCTACCATCAGGGGCCCGTCAAGCACACCCTCGAAGAGTGCGTCATGCTTCGGCGCCACTTCCACCGGGCCGGGCCACCCGCAGAGGGCGGCAGGGCTCACGATGACGACAAACGGGAAGATCGCCAAGCAGGAGAGTTCCCCGAGGTCCGCGACTGCTTCATGATCTACGGAGGGCATGCGGCGAATGCCTCGGCTCGGCATCGTAAGCAAGAGCGTCGGGAGGTCTGCTCGGTGAAGGTGGCGGCACCAGTCTACCTAGACTGGTCCGACAAGCCCATCACCTTCGACCGGGACGACCACCCCGACCACGTGCCGAGCCCGGGGAAGTACCCGCTCGTCGTCGATCCCATCATCGGCGACGTCAGGCTCACCAAGGTCCTGATGGATGGGGGCAGCTGCCTCAACATCATCTACGCCGAGACCCTCAGGCTCCTGCGCGTCGATCTGTCATCCGTCCGAGCAGGTGCTGCGCCCTTCCACGGGATCATTCCTGGGAAGCGCGTCCAGCCCCTCGGACAGCTCGACCTTCCTGTCTGCTTCAGAACACCCTCCAACTTCCGAAGGGAGACTTTGACGTTCGAGGTGGTCGGGTTCCGAGGAACTTACCACGCGGTGCTGGGAAGGCCATGCTACGCCAAGTTCATGGCCATCCCCAACTACACCTACCTGAAACTCAAGATGCCAGGCCCCAACGGGGTCATCACCGTCGGCCCCACGTACAAACACGCGTTCGAATGCGATGTGGAGTGCGTGGAATACGCCGAGGCCCTCGCCGAGTCCGAGGCCCTCATTGCCGACCTGGAAAGCCTCTCCCGAGAGGTGCCCGACGTGAAGCGACACGCCGGCAACTTTGAGCCAGCGGAGACGGTCAAGGCCGTCCCTCTCGACCCCAGCGGTGACACCTCCAAGCAGATCCGGATCGGTTCCGGGCTCGACCCCAAATAGGAAGCAGTGCTCGTCGACTTTCTCCGCGCAAACGCCGACGTCTTTGCGTGGAGTCCCTCGGACATGCCCGGCATACCGAGGGATGTCGCCGAGCACTCGCTGGATATTCGGGCCGGGGCCCGGCCGGTCAGACAGCCTCTGCGCCGATTCGACGAGGAAAGGCGCAGGGTGATAGGTGAGGAGATCCACAAGCTGATGGCAGCAGGGTTCATCAAAGAGGTATTCCATCCCGAATGGCTTGCCAACCCTGTACTTGTGAGGAAGAAAGGGGGGAAATGGCGGATGTGTGTAGACTACACTGGTCTCAACAAAGCATGTCCGAAGGTTCCCTACCCTCTACCTCGCATCGATCAAATCGTGGACTCCACTGCAGGGTGCGAAACCCTGTCTTTCCTCGATGCCTACTCAGGGTATCATCAAATCAAGATGAAAGAGTCCGACCAGCTCGCGACTTCTTTCATCACGCCCTTCGGTATGTACTGTTATGTCACCATGCCGTTCGGTTTGAGGAACGCGGGTGCGACGTACCAGCGGTGCATGAACCATGTGTTCGGCGAACACATCGGTCGCACGGTCGAGGCTTACGTCGATGACATCGTAGTCAAGACGAGGAAAGCCTCCGATCTTCTCTCCGACCTCGAACTGACATTCCGGTGTCTCAAGGCGAAGGGCGTTAAGCTCAATCCCGAGAAGTGCGTCTTCGGGGTGCCCCGAGGCATGCTCTTGGGATTCATCGTCTCCGAGCGGGGCATCGAAGCCAACCCGGAGAAGATCGCAGCCATCACAAACATGGGGCCCATCAAGGACTTAAAAGGCGTACAGAGGGTCATGGGATGTCTCGCGGCCTTGAGCCGTTTCATCTCGCGCCTCGGCGAAAGGGGCCTGCCCCTGTACCGTCTCTTAAGGAAGGCCGAGTGCTTCACGTGGACTCCCGAGGCCGAGGAGGCTCTCGGGAACCTGAAGGCGCTCCTCACCCAGGCGCCCATCTTGGTACCCCCAGCTGACGGAGAAGCCCTCCTGGTCTACGTCGCCGCTACCACTCAGGTGGTCAGCGCCGCGATCGTGGTCGAAAGGCAGGAAGAGGGGCATGCTTTGCCCATTCAGAGGCCAGTTTACTTCGTCAGCGAGGTACTGTCCGAGACCAAGATCCGCTACCCACAAGTCCAGAAGCTGCTGTATGCAGTGATCCTGACAAGGCGAAAGCTGCGACATTACTTCGAGTCTCATCCGGTGACTGTGGTGTCATCCTTCCCCCTGGGGGAGATCATCCAGTGCCGAGAAGCCTCGGGACGGATCGCAAAGTGGGCGGTGGAAATCATGGGCGAGACAATCTCGTTCGCCCCTCGGAAGGCCATCAAGTCCTAGGTACTGGCAGACTTCGTAGCCGAATGGGTCGACACCCAGTTGCCGACGGCTCCGATCCAACCGGAGCTCTGGACCATGTTTTTCGACGGGTCACTAATGAAGACGGGAGCCGGCGCGGGCCTGCTCTTCGTCTCGCCCCTCGGGAAACACCTGCGCTATGTGCTGCGCCTCCATTTCCCGGCGTCCAACAATGTGGCTGAGTACGAGGCTCTGATCAACGGATTGCGAATCGCCATCGAGCTAGGGGTCCGACGCCTCGATGCACGCGGCGACTCGCAGCTCGTCATCGACCAAGTCATGAAGAACTCCCACTGCCGCGACCCGAAGATGGAAGCCTACTGTGAGGAGGTTCGACGCCTGGAAGACAAGTTCTATGGGCTCGAGCTTAACCACATCGCCCGGCGCTACAACGAGACTGCGGACGAGCTGGCGAAGATAGCCTCGGGGCGAACGACGGTTCCCTCGGACATCTTCTCCCGGGATCTGCACCAACCCTCCGTCAAGATCGGCGACACGTCCGGGCCCGAGGCGCCCTCGGCCCCGTCCGAGGGGACCTCGGCCCAGCCCGAGCCATCCTCGGTTCAACCCGAGGAGCCCTCGGCCCCCGAGGGCGAAGCCCTGCGCATCGAGGAGGAGCAGAGCGGGGCCATGCCAGATCAAGATTGGCAAACCCCGTACCTGCAATATCTCCGCCAAGGAGAACTGCCCCTCGACCGAGCCGAGGCTCGGCGGGTAGCGCGACGCGCCAAGTCGTTCGTCTTGCTGGGCGATGAGAAGGAGCTCTACCACCGTAGCCCCTCGGGCATCCTCCAGCGATGCATCTCCATCGCCGAAGGTCAGGAACTCCTGCGGGAAATACACTCGGGGGCTTGCGGCCATCATGTAGCACCTCGAACCCTCGTCGGGAACGCTTTCCGCCAAGGCTTCTACTGGCCGACGGCGGTGGCTGACGCCACTAGAATTGTCCGCGCCTGCGAAGGGTGCCAATTCTATGCGAAGCAGACCCACCTGCCCGCTCAGGCTCTGCAGACGATACCCATCACCTAGCCCTTCGCTGTGTGGGGTCTGGACCTCGTCGGCCCTCTGCAGAAGGCGCCCGGGGGCCACACGCACCTGCTGGTCGCCGTCGACAAATTCTCCAAGTGGATCGAGGTCCGACCCCTGAACAGCATCAGGTCCGAGCAGGCGGTGGCGTTCTTCACCAACATCATCCATCGCTTCGGGGTCCCGAACTCCATCATCACCGACAATGGCACCCAGTTCACCGGCAAAAAATTTTTGAATTTTTGCGAGGATCACAACATCCGGGTGGACTGGGCCGCCGTAGCTCATCCCATGTCGAATGGGCAAGTAGAGCGTGCCAATGGCATGATCCTACAAGGGCTCAAGCCTCGAATCTACAACGACCTCGACAAGTTCGGCAAGCGGTGGATGAAGGAACTCCCCTCGGTAGTCTGGAGCCTGAGGACGACACCAAGCCGAGCCACGGGCTTCACGCCGTTCTTCCTGGTCTACGGGGCCGAGGCCGTCTTGCCCACGGACCTGGAATACGGCTCCCCGAGGGCGAGGGCCTACGACGATGGAAGTAACCAAGCTAGTCGAGAAGACTCGCTGGACCAGCTGGACGAGGCTCGGGACAGGGCATTACTACACTCGGCACGGTACCAACAGTCCCTGCGACGCTACCACGCCCGAGGGGTCCGACCCCGGGACCTCCAGGTGGGCGACCTGGTGCTTCGGCTGCGGCAAGACGCCCGAGGGAGGCACAAGCTCACGCCCCCCTGGGAGGGGCCGTTCATCATCGCCAAAGTTTTGAAGCCCGGAACGTACAAGCTGGCCAACAGTCAAGGCGAGGTCTACGGCAACGCTTGGAACATCCAACAGCTACGTCACTTCTACCCTTAAGATGTTCCCAAGTTGTTCACATACCCCGCACCCACGCAAAGTTTAGTCAACAAGGAAGGGTCGGCCTCGCCTCGGCAAGGCCCGACCCTCCCTCGGGGGCTAAAAGGGGGGAAACCCCCTCTGCGTCAAAATTTTCCTCGAAAAGAAAATCTCTTTTACCAGAACATCTTTCGTGCTTATTGACTACTTCGAAAAGTGGGTCCTGGAAACGACGGGGTACACGTAAGCAGTCAAGGCTGACCGAGCCGAGGGACTCCTACGCCTCCAGGATACGGATACCTCACTCATCACCTTCTGCGATAAGTAACTCGCGTTCGGATAAGGTGACTCTGCGGATCGAATAAGTCTCTACGTTCGGAAGCCCTTCTGTCAAAGCGATTCTTCGAGCCTTCTCGACCGAGTCGGTGACAGGGCCTCATGGACGGGTGAAAGTACGCGTAAGCGGCAAGGCCGACCGAGCCGAGGGACTCCCACGCCTCCGGGATACGGATACCTCACTCATCACCTTCCGCGAGAAGCAACTCTCGCTCGCACTAACATCCCTGCCACCGACAAAAAGTCCAGATACTCGAAACAAGAGGAAAAGAGACGCAGCTTTATAACGCAGCAAGGGTGTGTGTTCTGGCCTCGACGGCCGCACAAGGCCCACGCTACAAGACGATTTGACCCTGCAGGCTCAGGTCTTAACGCTGGAATAGGGCGGCGACAACCTCGGCATCGACGGCACCTTCGGCGAGGCCCGACCTAGCCTCGGACGGCGATGCGGTCCGAGGGCTTCTGCTCCGAAGGACGACGTCATCACCACGCTCGAGCAATCGCTGTCAGGAACTTCTCCGGATCCGGCCCGAACGGGCGGCTCGGCCGGCCACCTCCGGGGCCTCGGCCGACCACCTTCCGAGGGCGCCAGCCCGGTCCGAAGCCTCGGCTGGTCAACTCCGACGTCAATCCTGCCGACGGACAACCCGGCTAGGCTCCGGCCAACCAGGTTTCATTTTCGAGCCAACTCCGCCTCTGCTCATGCTGATATCGCTACCCCTGGCCTCGGCTCGTCGAAGAGCGGCCGAGGGGTCTCTTAAACTAAGCTAGAGGAGCCTCGGACAACAGGTCCGACCGAGCCGAGGGACTCCTACGCCTCCGGGATACGGATACCTCACTCGTCACCTTGACACGGGGCGACTGATGCTTGGTGAAGCGGTTCAGATAATCAGCAGACGAGTCTTAGTGCTCGAAAATGAGGAAAAAACACGGCTCCGTGCCGAAGTTACATACATGTTCAGGCCCCGAAAGCCAAAATGAACAACAAACCGGCATTCGACGTGCCATTACAAACGGAACTCTGGTTCCCCCCTCCGCAGCAGCGCAGGCCTCAGGAGCAGGCACTGCTGCAGTCTTGCCCTCGCCCATAACGCCACCCAAGGGGCGAGGACAAGTACAAAGAGCCAGAGGCCCGAAGCGCGGATAGTGGCGGTGACCCCGCCGGCGACGGGGGCTTCTCGAGCCGCCTCCGCCTCGACACTGACGGCAGAAGCCATCAGCCCTCCGGCAGATCCCCGCTCAAATCCTCCCAGACGAGTGGGGCACCGGCCTCCGCGTGAGGACGCCGCCCTGGTGCAAAGGCAGGGCCACCCCAGAACACGAGCGCCGCCCTAGCGACGTGCGGCGTCTAGGGTGGACCTCCCGTGTACACGGCGCGGCAGCCGCCCCCCGACAGAAGGGGCCGCCGGAGCCGAGCCAACGGACCCGACGCGCTGGAGGTGACGGTGTTCGTCGCCGATCCATCCCACGTTGTCGAAGTCCAGGCCCCCCGCAGGGTCAGTGAGCGCCCTCTCCCACGAACGTAGTGGGAGAGGATGACCCACCAACCCACGCGGGAGGTAGAGCGCCGGCTCAGTCCGGCACCCACCCCAGCGAGGATGATGAACATCCTTGAAGCTGAGGGTGGGACCTAGATTGCAGTCCGGTTTGCCCCTCCCCACCATCGAGCTGGAGGTCACCACCTTGGGTGGCCGCCGGTGGAGGGGTGCAGCCGGGCTGCATGATGAAAATCCTTGAAGCCGAACGATGGCTGAAAGGTACCAACTCCCACGGAGTTGCGTTCCTCCAACGATGGGGTGAAAAGACGGCGGTGTCCCCCATCCGGGGGTTTGAAAGGTGGAGGGACACGATGCATAAGGGAGGAAGAAGACATGGTCGCCTTACGAAGGGGGACGCCCTCCTTTTAAAGGCAACTCCCCCAGCATGCGCCCCCAACCGTCACGGGCTGAGTCTTCTCCAACACGCCTCCAAAGCCCTCCCCCGCGGCGCGGGGGCTGCGACCCACAAGTCAGAGAGACCGGCTCCGAGCAGAAGAAGCCGAACCGCCGCGCACGACGCGCGCAACCACCCAGCGGTTACAAGTAACCCCCCACTTTTGCCCAGACCAGCGGGCGAAAGGGGCAGGCAGCCATGCAGGCGGCATGCAACCGCGCCAAGTGGACGCGCCTCACCGACTCCTGACAGGCCAGCGCGGAGGCCCAAGCCCACGCGTCGCGCAACTGGCGCGCCGGGTGCTGCATGCGAGCCGCTGTGTCACTTGCGCCACCACCGCACCTCCTCGATTGCGGAACTGATACCGCGATTCGAGGCAACCCAGCGCGCGACCCAGCAGCGCCAGCCTGGCGCAGCGGTCAAACGCGGTCAAAAGTGGGCCGGCAGTAATGACAGTGGCAGGCGCGCGAGAGCAGCAGTCACGCCATCGGCCAAGCTCATGTCCCACCCGGAGGCAGCGAGAGAACCCCCTCTCACAGGGTGAGGACGACGCGCCCGTGACCCATACCTCGAACGGCTCGCGCACGCGCAACGGCGGCCTCGCCAACTACTCGCCCCGGCGCATTGACTCCGCGGCTGGACAGGCGACGCTTCTAGCAGGAGCGGCTGGCGACGCTTCGCCTTCACCAAAACGACCATACCGAAAAAGGTACGCCACGTCGTTCGATTTTGCATCCTTTTTTCCTTTTTCCCTTTCTCTATCTCTTGCAACAGGGACCGGGAAAGGGGATACCCCCAAAGGGATCCTTCCCCGTGAAGGAACTAGGCTCCGAGCCTCCCTACTGATCAGGGGTTCGAAGGCTGGCCCCCCAAGGGGTTCAACAGCCGCCTCAGATCGCGTGGGCCCGACACCCACTACTGGTCAGGGGTTCGAAGGTCGGCCTCCCGAAAGGTTCCACGACCGCCTCAGGCTACTCGGGCTCCGCGCCCACTACTGATCAGGGGTTCGAAGGCTGGCCTTTCGAAGGGTTCACAGCCGCCTCAGACGCCGAGCGAGGGATGACCAGGGGTACGTTCGATACATAACCAAGGCTCGGGCTGCGCTCCCGAGGTACCCTAGGACATTTCCGAGACCAGCGGGAACGACTCTGTAACGGAATCCCATCGGAGGGAGGCAACGAGCCCTCAGACCCCGTCGCTAGGGGACCGGGTCCGGCAGATCACCCGCAGGTACTTTTGGGCGTGCCTCCGGGCCCCTAGCCGACCCCCAACGAACGGGGCACGGACGTCCACTCGGATTACCCGATTGCAGCTCACCGGAGACACCATGTTCGGTGCCCATCGAGGGTAACATGGCGCTCTCCCCCCTCCTCCTTGCGGAAAGGCGACGTAGGGGCGTATGTAAAAAAGCCGAGTCTGTCCCTGATCGTCCTCTCGCTCCGTGCGGAGGCTCGGGGGCTGCTCTCGCAAACCCGGCTCCGGCCGAACCGTTGACAGCGTCAACATACCAGCCCGAGAACTTGGACCCCGACAGTGCACCCGGGCTACGCCCTACTCGCATGAGGGAACCGCCAGACCAGCCGAGGCATTACGCAAGGCATTAAGACCTCGAAGGAGTGAAACCACTCCTCCGAGGCCTCGGGGGCTACACCCGGCGGGTGCGCTCGCGCGCATCCACCGGAACAAAGTACCACCGAGAAAGGCTAGTCCCCTTGCAAAAAAGTGCGACGCAAGCCTCCAAGCGAGTGTTAACACTCTCTTCGAGGCTCGGGGGCTACTGTCGGGGACCATAATTAGGGGTACCCTCAAGACGCCTAATTCTCAGCTGGTAACCCCCATCAGCATAAAGCTGCAGAGGCCTGATGGGTTTGATTAAGTCAGGGATCAGTCCATACGAGTGACTCGATCGCGCCTCGCCCGAGCCTAGCCTCGGACAAGGGCAGCCGACCCTGAGGTGTTTCCGTCTCGCCCGAGGCCCCTTTTCCACGGCAGACGCATCTCCGGCTCGCCCGAGGCCTTGCCTTCGTTGAGAGGCAACCCTGACTAAATCACCGCGCCAACCGACCAAGCCACCGGGGCATTTAACGCAAAAGGTAAGACCGACGGGCAACCAGGCTTTGCCGGAGGTGCCACAGGAGGCTCCGCCCGACCCAGGGCTCGGACTCGGGCTAAGGCCCCGGAAGACGGCGAACTCCGCTCCGCCCGACCCAGGGCTCGGACTCGGGCTAAGGCCCCGGAAGACGGCGAACTCCGCTCCGCCCGACCCAGGGCTCGGACTCGGGCTAAGGCCCCGGAAGACGGCGTACTCGGGCTAAGGCCCCGGAAGACGGCGAACTCCGCTCCGCCCGACCCAGGGCTCGGACTCGGGCTAAGGCCCCGGAAGACGACAAACTCCGCTCCGCCCGACCCAGGGCTCGGACTCCGCCCTGGCCTCTGCCGAACAACCTCCGCCTCGCCCGACCCAGGAGCTCAGGTTCGGCCTCGGCCATGCAGGACAGACTCAACCTCGACTTCGGAGGAGCCTCCACGACGCCTGACCTAGGGCACAGGTCCGCCACGTCAACAGGAAGCGTCATCATCACCCTGCCCTGAGCCGACTCGGGTCGCAGAGAACAAGACCGGCGTCCCATCTGGCCAGCTCTGCCAGATAGGCAATGATGGCGCCCCACTGGGTCCATGACGACGGCGGCTCCCGACTCCCTTACGGAAGCAGGAGGACGTCAGCAAGAGCACAGCTGTTCCAACAGCTGTCCCTCCGCCAGACTCCGTTACTTCTCCGACAGCCACGACGCCACAACGGCTGGGCGCCAAGATCTCTCCGGCTGCCACCTTGGCATGTACTTAGGGCACTAGCTCTCCCTCGCTAGACACGTAGCACCTTGCTACACCCCCATTTTGTACACCTGGATCCTCTCCTTACGCCTATAAAAGGAAGGACCAGGGCCTTCTTAGAGAAGGTTGGCCTCGCGGGAACGAGGGCAGGGGCAGGCGCTCTCTTGGGGCCGCTCGCTCCCCTCACCCGCGCGGACGCTTGTAACCCCCTACTGCAAGCGCACCCGACCTGGGCGCGGGGCGAACACGAAGGCCGCGGGATCTCCGTCTCTCTCTCTCTCTCTCGACCCGGCTCCGGCCACCGACCTCGCTCTCTCTTCCCCCCTTCGCGCTCGCCCACGCGCTCGACCCATCTGGGCTGGGGCACGCGGCACACTCACTCGTCGGCTCGGGGACCCCCCGGTCTCGAAACGCCGACACTACCGATCTCGCAGATTCGTGTCAGCTGCTGAAGCAGTAAGCTGATGAATTATTCAGAATAGTTCAATCGATGAATAAATAAATTGCTAGTGCGATGCTCATTAGGTGCTCGATAAATTGCGTAAGTCACGAAACTCTCGTCGACTTCGCAGTTCTTGCGATTATTGAGCCAGATTCAGTTATAGCGAGTTATCTCGCTATTCCGATCAAGTAGTTAAATTAGTGTACCGAGTAGAATATGAGTAGGCATGTGTGTTAATAAAATATTTTAATCACTTATAAAGATGTAGTATAATTTATAAAGCAAGAGATAAGTTTAGAATTCAATTAATTAAGTAGCTGATAAGTTGTGTTTAGGCTAATCATGTTTAAAGTGTATGATGTGTTGTTCGTGATGTTTGCGTTAGGTTCGTTTAATCTAGAAAACCGTGATTATTAAGCTTAGTCATACGTCGATAGCTAGTGTTTTCGTATAAAATAGTACGACGCTTCGTCACTAAGTATTTAATTCTTGTCGGCGTAGCACTATTTAGGTTCGTAATATTTTCGTCTATATGCATTCATGTGCATAATGCATTTCATTCAGGTACGTTAATTAATCGCGTGATGCGGAAGACGAGCCAAGTCGACCCCAAGTGCGGGCTAATCCGCAGGATGAAGCTGATGAACTAATCTGAAGATGGATAGACGAAACAAGATCAGAACAAGAGATGGTCGCCATGTGGTCGCCACTTAACAACACTAACCTAGTGTTACCCAGGCAAGCCCCGGTGCATGCAACCCTTTACCTTGTGTTTTTTAAATATTTTTCGCACACTTAAGTCTAGTGAAATGTGCATTAGGTTCATAGGAGTTACTTGAAACCCTTTGATGCATTGCTTTCCTTGATATCCATACCTTTATAGATACTTCTGTGAAGTATCAAAATTATGATTTACAAAAATGCTTAGCCTTGCTTAGATCTTGTGGATAGAGGTTGTCCTTAATTTAACTCGAGAAAGGATGGCTTCTACCTGCAAGAATATTTTCATTCGGAGCAATGGTGGGATCTTACTGCAAAGTTCCCTGTGATGCTCTTTCATCCTAAGGAACAGACACAATCCTAAGGATGGAAATACGTAAATTGAGACTTGGGGGTAGGAACAGGTGATGTTCTACCCAGGTTGGTTAAGGATTAACGCGTATGTAGGCGTGCTGACCGAGGACCCTTTAACTAATCACATGCCTCGTCATGGGTAAGCCTTGCCTCGGGCAGACTAAGGCCGGAATAAGATAACACGAAATGGGCGTGGAGCGGTGGCGAGAGTAGCGTGTACCCTCCGTGGCAAGAGGCTGGACGGTGGTGTATCTGTGCTCTCGGTTTGCGTGAACCTGATCCGGTCTTAAGAACCCCGGTGGCGGGTTGACATATGCAAGGGTTAAGTGCTACATATGTCGTGTGATTGGAGATCCTCAGCTGAGTATAATCGATTCAGATCGCCGTACCTTCGCGGTTATGAAGACTTGGTCACTTCCCTACAACCTAAAGTCAGGACGTGAACACTATGGATAAAAATGATGTTGTCTTGATGTGATGTGCAATTAGACTAGATGCAAATAGAGTCTATTAATACCTAATATGGCGTTAAAAGATTGAAAGTAAGGACTCACTTTAGTAAGCTACTTCTGCAAAAGTATAAGTTGATTTTTGCTAAAGCCTCTCCTTGACTCCTATTTATCCAGCATACCCTTGAGAGTCTTTTCTTTAGTCGGGTAAGTCTTGCTGAGTAATTCCATACTCAGGGTTTTATTCCCTGTTGTTTTTCAGGTTCTAACTTTGTGATGTTGTTGATGGTGTTAAGTGCCGGTGGGCTCGGCCTTCTTATAAGTCTAAGTACTCCTTCTATACTTCTTATTGAGGATGGTCACTTAAGCTAGCATATATTTCACACTTATAATCACTCCGATAAAATAATGTAAAATTTTTGTAACTTGTAAAATTTGGTAATAATATTTCCGCTGCAAAAATATTGGTGTGTGTGATTTGTGTTACTTAATCCCGCGGTTCTGGTTGAAAGTGGTTTATCCGATGTCTTTGGGGCAATCGGACGGATCCTATTGAGTTATCTGGTGCACATGCATGGCTGTCTGAGGTCTTTGGGACAAGGACAGGTGCATGTGGGCCCAATAACTTGGAGGTTCTGCCACAGGCTGGTATCGGAGCTGGATTAAGTATATACGGTCACATACGTATTTTCAAAATAAAGGTTTTGGTTTTGAAAAACCTATTTTCGACTAAATATATTGTTTGGCTTTGAAAAACCGCTTTGAAAAACTATAATGCTAGCGACATCCTCTGTTAAGCCCTAAGTTAAGGACTATCAGGTGGCTTAGTTGAAAACCACAACCGGGGGTATTGCATACATGTGTAATGTTATTTTAAGGCCATTCAGTCTTGAATAGATCGACGCTCAAGGTAAGGTGAGATGTGAGAGCATGACCGAACAACCGTCGGTCTAGGGAAGTGCTTAATTGTGGCGCTTGACTATATACATGTTCTACATATGTATATACGAAAGCTGCGATGTGGAGTATTTACTTTTCTGGGAATTCAGTACCCCATGGATGTGTATGGGTATACAAACATGGGAATACTGAGAAGTGTAATGTACTTGTAACGACGCACCTACGCTCAGGTAAGAAGGTGAGTTACCATAATGAGTTGCCCTATGGTTAAAGTGTGGCAACGGCGCCTATGCGTGGCTCGGCGCTTAATGATGAGCTGGCCTCCATATAGCAATATATGGAGTATAAACTGTGATAAACTGTCATGTGTGAACTGCATCATTGGGAAATTGGGCTGTGATGGATTTTCTGCAGGTACACTAACCTCGAAAACGTATGTGTAGCTGACGACTAGCAAAATACCGTGAGAGTCGTAAGTATGCCACCGAGATGGAACACTATCGCCACATGTGTTGGCAAAATTTGTGAGGACGTATAGGACGAGCATGCATCCTGATTGTTGCATCATGTTTGTCACCTATACACCCAAAATGCTTCTCTCCTCTTTATTCTAGTAACCATTGATTGTAGATAATATGGTGTAATGCTGAATTATGAACTTCAATGAAATAGGTGTCCTCCATTCTTTAGGTGACCTTTTAGGGTGCTTTATATGTGCTCTTGTGCTTAATGTGTCGATAGAAGTTAGTGACTTGTTTGCCTAAACCCAAATCTAGGTCATGTTCTTAGTTGGTGAACCATGACCAAAGTTGATTTTTCTGTTACCCCTCCTTGACCCAGGCTTATACAAATAAATGCTTAGATAATTTCTTCGTTGGACAAAAACGGTACTTAAGCTTAAAATAAGAATCTCGGCTCATATTTCCATCCTAGACCATGCCCTTGTTCGATTGGCATAAGCTGATGTCCCCATTCCAGTTTGCCTGTTTTTGAAGATCGCCATGTTGTTTTATCAACCTAACCTAGGAAAAGCATGTCCGGCCATTTTCTTGAATTTGATGCCTTTGGTTTCCCCATATCTATCAAAGGCATATCAACTTAATTCTTGACTTGTATTGTTGCGATGGGCATAGAAATATGCTTGGGGCTGAATTAATAGTCTCCCATCGTACTCATTCATCAACCAGTTTAGGTTATGGCCATACCTTGTTCATTTCATCAGGCCATGATCTATTTGACTCTCTACTTGTAACCATTCTTACAGGTGGAGTATCTCTTTGAATATTGTCACCCTTACCCAGTCTAATTTTGTTGTGCGAGATTTCTTATTAGTTATGTCTGGTAATGGAGTTATGGCTAAAACCGTTGGTGCCGTGACGAAACCGAGGGCCTTCTGTGTGTGCGCACACACGGTTGTGCTGCTCGGCACGCGCTGGTATCATGGTTAGTAGTTGTAATCCATTATGAGACTATGACAATGCGTTATCTTGGCACAATCTATTTTTGCTACGTGAGATTTATTATTGGTGCCAGTTTTGTAATGGTGTCATGGTTAAGGACTTATGGTGCCGCTGCGAAACTGAGAGCCCCTTGCGAATGTACACGCAAGGTTATGCTGCTTGGCGCATGATGGTATCGATGTCTCTAGTCATGATCCATTGTGGAACTACACTGATGTGTGATCTTTCGTGGAGTCCTCCCTTGAAACAGTTTCTATGTTGTTTGTCAAGTGATCAAGCAACATCTATCATCTCTGTTGAAATCAAAAGGGCATACTCCTTTCATGTGTGGTTTCTTTTCCTTGACTTTAATAGTGACTTCACACATGCACATTCCCTTTACATCCTTTGTGTAAAGGTGAAGCCTTGGAGCTTTTTAGTGTTGGAAAACAACTGATTAGCTCTCAAAATGGAGATTGGCTTTTCCTGCCACTGAGATGCAAGAGTGTGTTCATCCGCTCTCTTATTTAACCCATATATTTCCGAACCAAGTCTGTTCATCTTGCATGGAAGAAACAGATGAACAATCTGACCAAATGGATTTCTACCCAAGTGCATAATCTCTTAGCAAAGGTGAACTCTCGACCATTGGATTGCCAATGGGTAACAAGACCAAAATTTCCTAGTGTCAAAAGTAGTTCAACAAGTTGGTTTTACTAACTTGTAACTGCATTGTGAACAAAGGTTGAGTTTAGAGATTGTTTTGTCGAATTGTCTAAACTCACTTTGGTTCAACCCATCCTAAGGAAGTATTTGCAAGAATCGAGATTAAATCGGTCGGAAACCACCTAATCATCGCTCTAGTCATGCCTCGATCGCTTCGCGTGTGCTTTTCCAGCACGTGTGATCAAGTCGAGCCATACCTAGTGCTTGATAAAGTGGATTAGACCCAAAATCCGCATCTATAGATCCCTCTGCTGGTGATTCTCTCGAATCTATATCATCTTTCGTGGACTTGAATTCTCGGGTTAGCCACGTGTTAACCACGACAGTATTCGACATCCACATTCGTCTCATGTACTATGAACTTACCGTAACCGCTTGTTGGTAAACCTTATTCTGTGTGTTTACCCAAGAGGTTGTATCTGATTCTGTTTGGGTAAGATCGCGTATTTGCCGCTCGCTCAACAGACTCAGATAGTATAGTGTCATTAGAAAAAAAGCAAACTGCACGCATGAAACCTTATGTGTTCTTCTGGCAGATATTGTCTCTACTAATGGACATTTCTAAATTGGCTTACGTCGATACATGTTATGTCCACTAGAGAAACAACATTCTGAAACACTCGCCTTTACTTGGAACAGCCTTATGATTATCACTGATATGGACATGGGTTACATGCTTCTCTACCCTTAGAAGTCTTTCGCTCCGAATCTCGGGACGAGATTCTTTTAAGGGGGGAGGGCTGTAACACCCTAGGTGTTTATATTCCTCTCGACAACGAGTATAGAATTAAGCACGTAATCAGTGGATAAAACAGATTGTTAATTTTAATCATATTCGCTTATCGCGATTTTAATATCGCATCTGTTCCATCTGTCACGAATGCGACATCGTTTTTATCTTTAATCGTACGGGCTCTTTCTAAATTTTCGTGCTGTTCGGAACATATTTGTTCTGAAAATCGGTGCGTCCGGTGATTATTTAAAATTCATCGCTCGCGCGAGTACGAATTCGGAAGCCCGAACCACTTGGACGATTTTTATTCTGAGCAAATTAAATTGAACTCAGCGACAAAATTGTTAATACAAAATTAAATCAGACTACACCCGGAATCCAAGAAAAATCAGGCAGAGAGTTATAAGTTGAGCCGTTTCCTATTCGAATCCGATATCGTTTAGCTTGATCCGATAACCTCAGGATAAAATTCGAACCTGGGTAATTTAATCTATTCCTTACCAGATAAATTTTTGTCTGACTTCTACGTAAACCAAAGCTGATTACAATATTGAAGTTGAAATCAGTTCGATTCGGATTGTCGTTTCTCGCCGGATTCAAAACTTCAGATACAAATAACTGATTAAAATTCATATGATTCCGAAGTATTCGCCAAGTTGAATGCAGTCTAAAATAATATTTTTGGTATTATTTTGATTCGGTTCATTTGTGTCTTGCGCATACCCCAAATTCTAAAATTCAGATTTATAATGGTATTTTTAGAAAAGCAAAGAACTAAAAAAATCTACTGCAGCCGCCCCTGCCCCTTGATTTTTTTAGTCGCTCGTTCCTATCCTCCATGCGGCAGCCGTAAAGCTCATCCTTTCGCTGATCTTTTTCAGTAGCCGCTCAAGCACTGGGATAAAAATCCTGCACGCCGCGTGCTCCTCGTCTTCCTCCAGCCGAGCGCCCAGGCTCTCTCCATCTTCCCTCAGTCCCTACGCTCGGAATCCCTCTACTCCTCTTCATTCTCCAGCCGGTTCCCTGCGCACCTGCTCCAGCTTCGGCTGGATCTTTCTCTGGCAGCCGTCGGTCGGAGTTCCCTGGCCACGCCTTCTGCCCAGGCTCGCGTCCTGCGTGCGCTGCTTCTTTTCCCCAGCCGCAATGCTCCCTGCGCGCCTGCTCTTCCAGCCATGGCGCGTCCGACTCCAGCTCCCGCGCACAGCCAAACTCCCCTACGCAGCGCGTTTCTCCCTGCTTTCTCTCCTTCAGCGTGCTGCTCCCATGCGTTCTCCCCTGCACCGCGTCCCCTACTGCGCGCGCTCGAGCGCTCTGCTCGCCGTCGCAGGCCGCGGCGCCCCTGCTCCACTTCCTTGCTCTCGTTTCCTCTCTGCTGCGCCCAGCTGAAGCTCGCCGGACTTCCCTGCTTCTCTCTCTCCGCTGCTCGCTCGGTGTCCGATCGTGGTACTGCCTGCGCACCACGAGTTTCTCTCTGACGCCCAGCGACAGCCGCAGCTCGGACATCCCAGGCCGCGTGCTCGCCAGTCTCGGGCACCCCTCCCTTGCTCCTCTAGCTCGCGGAGCCTCTCCTCGACAGCGCCCCTGTTTCTTCTTGGCCGGAGCGCCCTCTGCTCGGCGTCCCTCGCTACTCGCCGGGGAAACTCTTTCCCTGCTTGCTGGCAGCAACATCCAGCCGTGCAGCTCTTGACTCGCCGGCTGAGCCCCAGCTGCCTGTTCTGCTCGCTCGTGCCTGCGCGCCGCGCTCGGATTCCGTCTCCCTCGCGCTGGCTTGCCTCGTCGCCGAATTCCAGAAATCGCGTCGTCGCTTGCTGAGTCCTTCCCCAGCCCCCACACCCGCAGGCTCCCTGCTCGCCGTCGATTTCCCAGCTTGCTGTGGACGTCGCTTGCTCGCTTGCGCTCGATTCCAGTCCCCTGCTCCTTGTTCCTCCAGCTCGGATTTCCCTCCCCAGTCGATTCTCCTTGTCGCGCGCAGCTCAGCCTTGCCGTTTCCTTGTCGCGCTCGCCCATGTCGCCATCGTAGTATCGTCGCTTGTGATAGCTTCGTATCGTCGTTGAGCCCGTCGAGCCTCGTTCTTCTCTGCTCGCTCTCGTCGAACACCGAATTCCGGATATTAGACAAAAATAAGCAAGACCCCTGTATATCGCTTATCAAGTACTCGATTGAAGACATCAATCGAAGATCGTCGTCGATCCGTGTGTCATCAAGAAATCCCAAGAATCGAGTGAAGACGAGGCTAGCAGCACGATACTCCCCAAGTGTTCGACAAATTGTCTGGATCGGAAAATCGCTACCGATCTCGCAGATTCGTGTCAGCTGCTGAAGCAGTAAGCTGATGAATTATTCAGAATAGTTCAATCGATGAATAAATAAATTGCTAGTGCGATGCTCATTAGGTGCTCGATAAATTGCGTAAGTCACGAAACTCTCGTTGACTTCGCAGTTCTTGCGATTATTGAGCCAGATTCAGTTATAGCGAGTTATCTCGCTATTCCGATCAAGTAGTTAAATTAGTGTACCGAGTAGAATATGAGTAGGCATGTGTGTTAATAAAATATTTTAATCACTTATAAAGATGTAGTATAATTTATAAAGCAAGAGATAAGTTTAGAATTCAATTAATTAAGTAGCTGATAAGTTGTGTTTAGGCTAATCATGTTTAAAGTGTATGATGTGTTGTTCGTGATGTTTGCGTTAGGTTCGTTTAATCTAGAAAACCGTGATTATTAAGCTTAGTCATACGTCGATAGCTAGTGTTTTCGTATAAAATAGTACGACGCTTCGTCACTAAGTATTTAATTCTTGTCGGCGTAGCACTATTTAGGTTCGTAATATTTTCGTCTATATGCATTCATGTGCATAATGCATTTCATTCAGGTACGTTAATTAATCGCGTGATGCGGAAGACGAGCCAAGTCGACCCCAAGTGCGGGCTAATCCGCAGGATGAAGCTGATGAACTAATCTGAAGATGGATAGACGAAACAAGATCAGAACAAGAGATGGTCGCCATGTGGTCGCCACTTAACAACACTAACCTAGTGTTACCCAGGCAAGCCCCGGTGCATGCAACCCTTTACCTTGTGTTTTTTAAATATTTTTCGCACACTTAAGTCTAGTGAAATGTGCATTAGGTTCATAGGAGTTACTTGAAACCCTTTGATGCATTGCTTTCCTTGATATCCATACCTTTATAGATACTTCTGTGAAGTATCAAAATTATGATTTACAAAAATGCTTAGCCTTGCTTAGATCTTGTGGATAGAGGTTGTCCTTAATTTAACTCGAGAAAGGATGGCTTCTACCTGCAAGAATATTTTCATTCTGAGCAATGGTGGGATCTTACTGCAAAGTTCCCTTTGATGCTCTTTCATCCTAAGGAACAGACACAATCCTAAGGATGGAAATACGTAAATTGAGACTTGGGGGTAGGAACAGGTGATGTTCTACCCAGGTTGGTTAAGGATTAACGCGTATGTAGGCGTGCTGACCGAGGACCCTTTAACTAATCACATGCCTCGTCATGGGTAAGCCTTGCCTCGGGCAGACTAAGGCCGGAATAAGATAACACGAAATGGGCGTGGAGCGGTGGCGAGAGTAGCGTGTACCCTCCGTGGCAAGAGGCTGGACGGTGGTGTATCTGTGCTCTCGGTTTGCGTGAACCTGATCCGGTCTTAAGAACCCCGGTGGCGGGTTGACATATGCAAGGGTTAAGTGCTACATATGTCGTGTGATTGGAGATCCTCAGCTGAGTATAATCGATTCGGATCGCCGTACCTTCGCGGTTATGAAGACTTGGTCACTTCCCTACAACCTAAAGTCAGGACGTGAACACTATGGATAAAAATGATGTTGTCTTGATGTGATGTGCAATTAGACTAGATGCAAATAGAGTCTATTAATACCTAATATGGCGTTAAAAGATTGAAAGTAAGGACTCACTTTAGTAAGCTACTTCTGCAAAAGTATAAGTTGATTTTTGCTAAAGCCTCTCCTTGACTCCTATTTATCCAGCATACCCTTGAGAGTCTTTTCTTTAGTCGGGTAAGTCTTGCTGAGTAATTCCATACTCAGGGTTTTATTCCCTGTTGTTTTTCAGGTTCTAACTTTGTGATGTTGTTGATGGTGTTAAGTGCCGGTGGGCTCGGCCTTCTTATAAGTCTAAGTACTCCTTCTATACTTCTTATTGAGGATGGTCACTTAAGCTAGCATATATTTCACACTTATAATCACTCCGATAAAATAATGTAAAATTTTTGTAACTTGTAAAATTTGGTAATAATATTTCCGCTGCAAAAATATTGGTGTGTGTGATTTGTGTTACTTAATCCCGCGGTTCTGGTTGAAAGTGGTTTATCCGATGTCTTTGGGGCAATCGGACGGATCCTGTTGAGTTATCTGGTGCACATGCATGGCTGTCTGAGGTCTTTGGGACAAGGACAGGTGCATGTGGGCCCAATAACTTGGAGGTTCTGCCACACTGTGATTCCCATTCTGCCTAGGGTTCTAGCCTCCCCATTGGTCACTACCAAGGTGACCTAGCAGGGTCTCACTACGTAGCCTTTACAAAGATTTCCCAGAGGTCATAGCCGCCCGTTAGGTTTCTCCAGTTTGATAAACATAGTACATCTCCCCAAAGGAAGGGTGACTAACAAAACCAAATCAAAGAACCTCTACAACCAACCTCGGCAGAGCAAGTACTGTGCCTAGACCCCATTGACGGCCCTACGGCGAAGCCAACTACTCCTCTGGTTCCTCTAATTAATCAGCTAAGGGCATCCCATTCCACCCTCATGGTTGCACTGTTATCCCGGGTTGTCACTCCCCAAACAGGTCCTTACAGAGAGGCACTCAGGAAATAGCCTGAGCTCCCTAAAGAATCATAAGAACCCTATCGGGATAACATCATCGTATCATAAAAGATCACATCATGTTCATTGATTAAGTTAAACCAATAGCATAAGCTAACCATGATTAACCCAAAAAGGTAAACAAGGGTAAGGTAAGTACAGACTAGTCAATCCTTAGGTTTCAATAAAGTAATGTGGGACAATGAATTATAAAGTAAAGTAGGACATGATAGGTCTGAGGACACTTGCCTTCACCAGGTTGTTGCTTAGAGGGATCTTCGGCAACACACTCAGGAACCACGAGCTGCTCGTTGTCTAAATAAGGCGAGCATGCATTCAATACATTTGGAAAGTACAAATGAACAACACACCACACATGTACAAACATTGGATCACATCTTAAAAGGACACAATACTACATAGGGGATACTGAATTCAAAGTATAACATAAACTATAACACACATTAACTTTATTTGAAAATAGGTTATTATTTCCCCTAAGTGTTACTTACAAGTGCATAACATAGTTCAATTTATTTTATTGTGACCTAAATTTAGACTAGAGATGATTTTATGTAATACACATTATTAGTCTCACAAGATTAAACAGGTTTAAATCTCGAGGGTTCTCCTTTTATTTATTTTATTAAGCAAATAGAAATACATCTACCTTAGTTTATATTCAATCCTAAAATTTAGAGTGTGCAGACAGTAAATGAAACCATTTTATTTAAACAGAGAATAATTCTATAAACATTTTGTAATTTGAATCACTAAATTTGGAGTTCATATGCAAAAGTTATGAAATCAACAAGTTTGGGAATTCAAAATATGAAATTAGGGCTAATTCTGTGAATATTTAAAAGTCCAAGGGTCTAATTAAAACAAACCGGGGACCTAAGCACTAAAACAGAGGACGACGGGTTGATTTCCTAAGACTAGGGGGTTTCTTAAGCAAAACAACCAGACGAAGGGGTATCGGGTGAATCTAACCGTCAGATCTAAATCCAACGGCTGAGGTTAGATCTGTGGCCGAGGGCATGCACGTGGGCGGGCGAGCGCTGACAGGCGGGCCAGGGAGTGTCAGCGATAGAGGGGAAAGCGCGCTGATCGAGCGGGCCCAGTGCCAGGGGAAAACGGACGGCTACAGGCATCCGAGTGGGTCCGAGGGGGTCCGAGCGGGTCCAAGGGGGTTCGAGGAGGTCCGAGCCATTCGATCAAGATCGGACGGAGGGGGTCCGAAGGGGTCCGAGAGGGTCCGAGCCATTCGATCAAGATCGACCAGAGGGGGTCCGAAGGGGTCCGAGGGGGGTCCGAGCCGTTCGATCAAGATCGGACAGAGGGAAATCAAACCGGGAAGGATGAGCGGCTGCGGAAGGCGCTAACAGGCGGGCCAAGGCGTCAGGCGCGCGTGCGCGAAGCAGTATCCTGCGGTCTGGGCCGTGCGATCAAGATCGGACGGGGAAAAATTAGACTAGGGAAAAGACAGCTGCGGGCGGCGCCGCTCCTCTCCGTGGCGGTGAGGTTGCCGGAGTTGAGGCAGGCGTGAGCTAGGCTGGCTCTGGGGTCGCCGGAGTTGGACAGAGGGGAAGAGGGTGCCACGGCGAACTCAATGGCGGGGAAGGGGCCATGAATCCACTGGCAGAGAGGGGAGAACGGTGGTGAGAGGGTATCGGGCGGGCCGGAGAAAACTCCGGTGAGCCATTCCGACCACGGGGAGGGGTCTTAAGGCGCGCTAAGGCCTTGGCTAACTTCAGCAGAGGCAGGGGTGACACAGGGGCCTACTCCGGTGAACTAGACTAGGCTAAATCGGCCGGTCACCACGCGAGCACGGTGGACCACCGCGGCCGAGCACCGGCGAAGGCGAAATTGATCGAGCACAGGGCACAATAAGGGAAGTTGGGCACGGAGACGGGTATCTCACCTCGGGGCGGAGCTCAGAGAGGCTTGGCATGGTCTCCGGCAAGCTGGATGGCTAGGAATGCGGGCGCGGGTCTCTGACGGTGGCTGGCGGCGTGGGCCAAGCACGAGAGAGGGCGAAGTTGCGCGAAATGAGGTGAGGGGTGTGCGCGGGGCACTGGAAGGGCTTTATGAAGGGAGCTGAGCGCGTGGGCGGGCGTTGTGGCCGAGAAACACGGCGACATGCGCGAGGAAGACGGAACTGATAGGGCAGGCCCACGGCGCAGAGAGAGAAAAAGGGGACGCGCGGGGCAACGACTCGGCAACTAGCGATCCGGGCCCGCGAGGCAGAGAGAGAGAAGGGGCACGCGAGCGAAGGAAACTGGCACCGAAAAATCGGCCCTAGTGGGCAGCGAGCGAGAGGATGAGCGCGCACGGGAGACTGGCGCCGATAGGCGAGGTCCGCCTGTCAGGGGCGGCAGGCGCGCATGGGACTGGGCCTGATGGGCTGGTTTGGGTCGAAATGGTTTTTCTTTTTCCCTGGATTTTCTAATTCCTTTTCTATTTTTTTCTATAGGGTTTTTCAAATCTAAATCGAGTTTCAAATTCAAACCAAATCAAATATGTGCAACAATTCAAAGAATATTTTAAGCTCAGCATGATGCAACATGTCATGACCCATAAGGTTTTGGCAAAAAATAACTAATTAACCTCCACTAGTTTAGGCTATCTCTAATCAAAAAGGAAAAAGGGAGAATGAATCTAGAGAGAGAGAAAACCTAGAGTGAGAAAAAGAAGAGTAACACATGATTTTGGGTGATAATTAGAAAGAAAATTTCCCCAAAATTAGGGTGTTACACTATGCCATTTTGTTGAGATGTGTAGGGAAAAGAGAACTCATGTTTGATGCCCTCCTCCTCAAGAAATCCTTCAATTTGAGAGTTCTTGAACTCTGTTCTATTGTCGCTTCTGATCTTTTTTATTGTCAATCCGAACTCATTTTGAGCCCATCTCAAGAATCTCTTTAAAGTCTCTTGGGTTTGAGATTTTTCCCGCAAAAAGAACACCCAAGTGAAGCGAGAATAATCATCCACAATAACAAGGTAATACTTACTCCCGCCGATGCTTATATAGGAAACACTAAACACCCTCTCTCAAGTCACTAAGCAATTGAGTTGATTTTGAGACTTGGAGAGGATTTGATCTTTTGAATGTGTCTTAGAGTGAATGCTTTTGCACTTGTATTGAATGTGGAGTTCAAAAAACTTGGATGACTTGAATAGAGGTGGTTGGGGGTATTTATACCCTCCAACCACTTCCTAGCCGTTGGATGACTTTGCTGTCGACGGGCACACCAGACAGTCCAGTGGTGCACCGGACATGATACTGTTCACTGTCCGGTGCCTCCCATGTCAACAGACCATTGGGTTTGGAGTGGTCGATCGTTGAAGTCCTTTGTCCTCTTGCTGCACCAGACAGTCCGGTGCGTTTTGACTTTGCAGGTCTAACTTCTGACCTATGCACTGTTCACTTTTACTGTATGCCGCAGTCGACCGTTGGGCACAGTTGTTCGTTGCTCCGTTGGCTCACCGGACATGTCTGATGCACACCGGACAGTCAGGTGAATTATAGCGGAGCGACTCCCAGAGAAGCCCGAGAGCGGTCTGTTTGCGACGTGCTCGGCCCGGGCATCAGACAGTGCCCAATGTGCCACTGACAGCACCTCTACTTTTCTTTTGCTCCAAACTTTGTAGAGTCCCCAACTTATTTACTTTGTTGGTTTATGTTGAATTTTATGCACCTGTGATAAATGACAACTAGACAAACTAGTTAGTCCACGTGGTTTATGATGGACTTCTAACACCAAAATCGATTATAGGAAATTTATAAGCCCATTCCCCTTTCACACACTCATGCCCTCAATGAGATTCTTAGATTCGACTGGTTGAAGAGTTGTGACAAAGTAATCTCCTGTGCTAAGAGAATGGTTACCTTGACAAGTCCGCGAGGAGAAAGGATCGAGGTTAGTGTCAACATGCTAGCAGAAGCATATATGGTGCTAAATCAAGTGGAGAAGTGCCTAGAGGACATCAGAGTGGTTTGTGAATACCCAGACGTTTCCCAGAGGAGTTACCATGTATGCTGCCCGACCGATATATAGAATTCTCCACTGAGTTAAAACCTAGCATCGCACCTATTTCTAAAAGGCCTTATAGGATGGATGTTTATGATCTAGGTGACCTAAAGAAGCAGATAGCATAACTTCTAGAGAAAGTCTTTATCCAGTCTAGTTCGTCGCCATGGGGAGCCCCCGTACTTTTTATGGATAAAAAGGATGGATCTAGATGGATGTGTATCGATTATAGAGATCTCAATGAAGTGACCATTAAGAACAAGTACCCATTACCTCGAATTGAAGATCTGTTTGATCAAATGAGAGGAGCCAAGGTATTTTTGAAAGTGGATCTGAGATCAGGTTACCATCAGCTGAAGATTCGAGTTGAAGATGTCTCTAAGACAGCCTTCACCACCATATATGGACTATACGAGTATCTGGTTATGTCATTTGGATTAACAAATGCACCAGCATACTTTATGAACCTGACGAATAAAGTATTCATGGAATATCTCGACAAGTTCGTGGTTGTGTTCATCGATGATATACTAGTGTATTCACCGAATGAAGAAATACATGAGGAGCACCTAAGGCTAGTTCTTCAGAAGTTTCGTGACCACCAACTATATGCAAAACTCTCGAAGTGTGACTTTTGGCTAAAGGAAGTTGCTTTTCTTAGGCATATCATCACTAATGGTGGGATAAAAGTAGAACAAGGCAAGATCAGTGAAATACTGAACGAGAAGCAACCAAAGGATGTGTCAAAAGTTAGAAGTTTCCTTAGATTAGCAGGCTATTACAAAAGATTTATTGAAGGATTCTCTAAGTTAGTGAAACCTCTTACTTCACATCTGGAGAAAGGCAAAGAGTTCAAATGGATGGAAGCTTGTCCGAAATGCTTCAAGGAACTTATGGAGAGACTAACTATCGCACCAGTATTGGTCATGCCAGACATCTACAAGGGATTCAATGTGTATTGTGATGCATTACATTTGGGACTTGGATGTGTTCTAATGCAAGAAGGCAAAGTGATAGCTTATGCATCAAGGCAACTAAGGAAGCATGAGAAGGACTACCCAACGCATGATTTGGAGTTAGCTGTCGTAGTGCATGCTCTAAAAATTTGGAGGCACTATATGATTGATGAATAAGTGCAACATCTTCACGGATCATAAGAGTTTGAAGTATATATTCACACACAAAAGTATCTCAACTTAAGGCAACAAAGATGGCATGAGTTGATCAAGGACTACAATTTGGATCTTCATTACCGTCCTGGTAAAGCAAATGTTGTGGCTGACGCGTTAAGTTGTAAAGGTCAGGCCAACATGGTTATTGCTCACTTGATGCCCCAAGAGTTATGTTGGGAGATGGAATGACTTAACCTTGGTATGGTTGCCTACACAGAAGCAATAGTTATGGAGATAGATTCGACCTTGGAGCAAGAAATCTGCAAAGGTCAAGAGTCGATCGAAAGGATTAAGGAAATCAAAACCTTGATTAAGATGGGAAAAGCCCTAGAATTTATAAAGGAGGATCATGGTACTATTTGGTTCAATAGTAGGATCTGTGTGCTAGAAATGATCACCTTCGGCAAATGATCTTGAAGGAAGTGTTCGTCACTCATTCTCAATGGCTATGTATAATCAGAAACAAGGAAACACAATGTTAAAAAGATAATCAACCTTCATCCTTAAGCAGTCATCCCATAGGAACAACTCCTTCGAAGACGAAGGTTGAGTCTTAACCGGATAAGTCATGACATAATATCTTGAGTAAGTGAAGAATGTCAAAGAAGTTTAACATAATGTCTCGTCTCAGATGTGTCAATATTGTATTTCCTCTTTCGCATAATGAATTTACAATCGTACCTTCAGCTCCAAAGAATGAATTAGAGCGAAGGTGTTTCAGAGAAAAGGTTACACACAACAATTGCCTGGCCCTTCAAAAGGTACTTTATGCAGGGCACTATTAATCTATTTATAGAAAATCATATGGCTTTGTACGAAATTACATTTATACCCACAAGGATTTCACACAGGATTTACAAATAATACAAGGGCAATGTTGTCCTTTGCTTTCAGCATTCAGGATGACTCCTCCTTGCATCGTCTCCCTGTGTCGCTATGACAAAGTTAGCTTCGTCGCCCCTTCAATGTCTTGTATCTGGTGGCGAAGCTTCTGCAATACTTGGCAATCAATGGCTTGACGTGTTTTTGAGGACCTTCAAAAGACAAAGGCCCCCAACAGGAATCACATGACTTCGCTTATTCTATACATCCTGGAAGTACCAAGATGTACTAGGATTTAAACAAAAAGTACTGATGGTTTGGTTTAAAGAGATATGTGGCCACTCACGTAGCTCTTTATGACATGCTAGAGAGTGAAAGCAGAGCATCAAAGGTCAGCTGATTTGCTTCAACCTCTGAAGGTGCCCGAATGGAAATGGGAGGAAATCGATATGAATTTCATAGTTGGATCAACCCATACGAGAGATGGCTATGATTCTATTTGGGTTATTGTGGACAGGCTGACAAAGGTGGCATAATTTATACTAGTTAAGGCCACCTATTTTGGAGCCAAGTTGGAAGAACTGTATATGGCCAAGATCATGTGTTTACACGGAGTCCCTAAGAAGATTGTGTTAGACCGAGGAACTCAGTTTACCTCATGCTTTTGGTGGAAGTTGCACGAGTTAATGGATACCAATCTTAACTTCAGCTCTGCATACCATCCATAGACAGATGGTCAGACCGAGAGAGCAAACCAGATTCTGGAGGACTTGTTACGAGCTTGTGCCCTTAAGCATGGTGGAAGTTGGGACAAGAGTTTGCCCTACATAGAATTATCTTACACTAGCAGCTATCAAGCAAGTCTCAAAACGGCCCCATTTGAAGCTCTTTATAGAAGAAAATGCAGGACACCATTGTATTGTTATCAAATAGGAGAAAGTCAAGTATTCAGACCAAAAATCCTGCAAGTGGCAAAAAAGCAAGTGCACATCATCAGAGAAAATCTCAAAATAGCCCAGTCGAGACAAAAGAGTTACGCTGACAATAGGAGAAGAGATTTGGCCTTTGAAGTTGGAGACTATGTGTATCTCAATGTTTCACCTATGAGAGGCATGAGAAGATTCAAGGTTAAGGGAAAACTATCACCTCTTTACATCGGATCATTTCCGGTCTTGGAAAGAAAAGGTGAAGTGACATATCGGTTGGAATTGCCTGGACAACTATCGGTGTGCATGATGTGTTTCACATACCACAACTTAAGAAGTGTCTAAGAGTACCAGAGGAACAATTACCCCTGGAGGAACTTGATATTAAGGAAGATTTGACATATTCCAAATACCGAGTAAAAATATTGGAAACGTCTTGTAGAATCACCCAAAGTAAAGTAATCAACATGTGCAAAGTTCAGTGGAGCCACCACTCAGAACATGAAGCGACTTGGGAAAGAAAAGATGAACTCATAGCAGAATTTCCTGGATTTTTGCTGAAGACCCTTAATCTGGAGGACGAGATTCTTTTTACCGGGGGGTGAACACCTCCATTCCTTTCTTTAGAACATTTGTTTTAAGCATGAGACCTAAGAAGAGGATAGTTATTTTCAAAAGTGGAATTTAAAATTTTGTGGTGCATTCATTTTTGGAGAATTTCTTTTTTTGTTTGAGAATTTCCAAAAAGAAATTTACTTGGTGTATTAATTGTTCCTCTTATGTGGAAAATATTTTAAATAAGTTTTGTGGTCTATCCTAAAAAGTATTATTCCCTAAAGGAGTATTTTTATTTCCAAGATTTTTATGATTTAGGAAAATAATTAAATGTATTTTTGTTTTAGGAAAATAATTAAATGTATTTTTGTATCTCCTTATTTGTAAACGAAAATGGGAAAAGATTTGGAAAATCAGAGAAAAAGGAAATCTTCCCCTCACCCCTCACCCGCGCCTGCTTTTGGCCTAGGTGGCCCATCAGCGCTGAATGGGAAATGTGCCCTTGGGCCATTTGTATTTTGTTTTGGTGATTAAATGCTCAACGCATTGTCTTGGACTAACATCTTGATGTATGAGCATAAGCACAGGTATTTGAAAGGCAAATTGAGAAATATGGGAAAAGTTCATATTTGTGTATATTGCAAATCCTATTGTATGGAAGGAACAAAGGTATGATTCTAGCACTTAGTAAATTGTTTGAGTTACTAACTATGTTTATCTAAGTGCTAGGAAACATCTCAAGTCGAACAACTTTTGGAGAAATGGTGTTTGGCTAAGTGTAGCCAAACTTGTGCGAGTCTAGGAGCACCGGACAATGTTCGGTGCCAAGACCGTTTTGCTGCCATATTGGCTGCTCTCGAGAAAAGTGGCAGAGCCCTGGCAAATATTCACCAGACAATCCAGTGAGCCAGGCGACCAGCAGCTCTACCCATGCCAACAGTCGGCACGCAATCAACGGCGGCCACTTCTGCTGAGCCAACGGTTGGGAGGCCCCACCAGACAGTTTGGTGTGCACCGGACAATCCGGTGTGCTAGGCAACCGAAGGCTCCAACGGCTGACTCAACGGTTAGCTTGGCCATTTATGGAAGTGAATCGTGCATTGTACAATGTCTGGTGTGCACCGGACAGTCAGGTGCACCGCAGACAGAAGGCAACCAATGCCTTCCAAATAGAGTTCCAACGGCTCCTAGGTACCTTAGGTCTATAAAAAGACCCCCTAGGTGCCATGGAGCAATGCACGAGCATACATTGAGCACTCTACTACTTCGAGACTCTGTGACCACACTGTTAATTCATTAGATAGAGATTTGAGCGCGTTCTTGAGCTGTGACTCTGTCGTTTTGATTCTTGCGCTCTCTTCTTGACTTGTGTGCATGTTGTTGCTGCAATTGTGTTCTTGTGTGTGTTTCTACTCCCATCCTTACTCTGTTTTGATTGTAAACATTTGTGTAAGGCATGGGAGACTCCAATTTATGGAGATTCCTCACAACTGGGAATTGTATAACAAGGACAACCTTGGAACTCAAGTTTGATCTTTGGATCACTTGAGAGGGGTTGAGTGCAACCCTTAACCAAAGGAGCTCACCACAACTTGGAGTAGGCATTGGCCGAACCACGGAATAAAATTGTTGTGTCTCTCCATTTACTTTATTGTGATTATCGTCTTCTTGAGTTCCCATATTCACTTGTATTATTGCTTCTAAGTTTGATACACATTTCAAAGGAGCAATCAAGTGAAGAGCTCTCCTCTCTCCATCTCTACTCATACCAACTTGGTTTTAGCTTTCACTAACACTCATTATAAACCAAGTTTGTGTTGTTTAGAGTTGATTTTTGCAGGATCACCTATTCACCCCCCTTTAGGTGCTCTCAATTGGTATCAGAGTCGTTCTCTTCATCAAGGGACTAACCGCCCGAAGAGATGATCCTAAGGGCAAGGGGATTGTGATCAACGACAAGGAGAACGAGACCCTCAACAACAATGAGCCAAAAGGAGATAATCCCAACGACTCAGGCTCAAACAACAAGAGGAAGGACGGGAAGAAGAGGCGCATCAAGAAGATAATCTACTACGACAGCGACACCTCCTCATCTTCACCAAAGGACGACAACGATGCCTTATCCTCTTCAAAGAAAAAACGGTTAATCAAAACTATTCTTTTGATTATTCTTGTATTCCATATAACTCTAATGCTCATTTATTATCTATTCCTCTTGGCAAGCCCCCTCACTTGATGGGGAAGGTTATTCTTTTTGGAGTCATAAATTACGTAGTAATTTATTTTGTGTTCATCCTAGCTTTTGGGAAGTAGTAAAAATGGAATGAATTTTGATAGTAGTGATAATGCATATTTATTAATGAGTAAATTCATAAAAATGCCCAAGCCACTACTGTTCTTTTAGTATCTCTATGCAGGGATGAATACAACAAGGTTAGTGGTTTGGACAACCCCAAGCAAATATGGACATCCTCAAGATCTCTCATGATGGTAATGATGATACGATGATCACCAAGATGGAGTTGGTGGAAGGCGAGCTAGGCAGATTCACCATGAAAAGGGGAGAGGAGCCAACTGAAACGTACAACAGGCTTAAGACCCTGGTGAACAAGATTCGAAGCTATGGAAGCACAAGATGGACGGATCACGACATCGTGTGCCTCATGTTAAGGTCATTTACTGTAATTGATCCCTATATTGTTAATCTTATTCGTGAAAATCCTAGGTATACCAAAATGTCACCCGAGGAAACCCTTGGTAAGTTTGTAAGCGGGCGCATGATGGTAAAAGAAGCAAGATACGTCGACGACATCGCCAACGGACCTCTTCTTCTCTACGAGCCGCAACCCGTTGCACTCAAAGCAACGTCCAGCAAGGAGACGCTCCCAAACAAGGTGGGACAAGTGGAAGCAGCTAGACTTAATGAGGAGGAAATGGTGGTTGTAATAAAGCACTTCAAGACCGCATTGAAAGGATGCAAGGACTACCCCAATAAGAATAAATCAAGGGGAAAGCGTTTATGCTTCAAGTGTGGTAAGACTGGTCATTTTATTGCCCAATGTCCCGATAATGAGAATGACCAGGTACAAGACAAGAAAGGGAAGAAGGAGAAAAAGAAGTTCTACAAAAATACGAAGGGCGAGGCGCACAGCGGCAAGGAATGGGACTCGGACTTCTCTTCATCTGACTTTGACAATGAAGGACTTGATGCCTCCGCCTTCAATAAATCTTCCCTCTTCCTCAACGAGCATCACACTTGCCTCATGGCAAAAGAGAAGAAGGTATGTACACATGATACTCCTAAGTATACCTCTTCTAGTGATGAAGAATGTGATGACGACGACGTAGACTATAGCAATATTTTTAAGGGTTAGATAGATCTAAGGTAGATAAAATTAATGAATTAATTGATGCTCTTAATGAAAAGGATAGATTGCTAGAAAAACAAGAGGATCTGCTTTATGACGAACATGATAAAGTAGTAGAAGTAGAAAAATCTCTTGGATTAGAAAAAAGAAGAATGAAATGCTTGCTTTTGAATTGTCTTCTTGCCATTCCTTTATTAGTAGCCTTAAGAGTTTAAATGATGATTTGAATGCTAGAATAGAGAAACTAAGTGTTGCTAGTTCATCCATTGACCATGTTTCAATTTGTAATGAATTGTAGCCATTCAAAGCTAGGCAATGTTTTTGCTCATGGGCATTGGATGTGCCGTCATGGAGCTCATGCAATTTAAGCCAAATCTCATTAACAGTCCTCAAACTAAATATTTGATTGAAAATTTCCATGCTAAAAGATTCATACAAGTAATTTTTAGCTCGATCATTCAGATGAATTTCTTTTTCGTCAATGCCAGTGAGCTTTTTGAGATTCTTAGGCGGTTTCATCCCATCGTGAGTGACTCCAAACACCTAGATCAACAACATCTAGGTAACAAGCTATTCTACCACTATAATAAAGGAAATTAGTGCCATCAAAGTGAGGTGGTCGATGGGTATCCATCTCTTCCCTCTTATCTAGCGTCGGCTCAACGGTGGTTAAGCCGAAAATTCCAAATGAGCCAAACCAGAATTTGATACCATTGAAACGAACATGGACACCTAAGAGGGGCAGTGAATTAGGACTTCTATTTTTTTGCACTCTAAACTAGGCCAATAATTAATCTCTTAAACAAACCCTATACAAATAAGAAACACGAATGTGCATTATGGTTTTGTCTAAGTGTTGCTATCTCTACCGCAAAAGGAGTTTTGCAATCTAAGTTCTAATCCTACCAACTAGCATATGTTCTAAACTAAGAATGGTAAAGATTGGAACTTAAGTAATCAATAAATGTGAAAGCTTAAAGAGGAAGTTCGAGTTGCAAACTCTCGTTGACGCATCTGTACTTTTACTGAGGTATCTAGAACCGTGCAAGGTTATAACTAATCCTAGTTGGTGTCCCTATGAAAAGGGAAGCCCGCGTGAGGGCCAAGCACCTTGGTCGAGTAACTCCATAGAGAGCCATGAACCTTCTCCACACGCAAGTGGTGCTCCGCTTCCAGCCTCCTATCGGATGCTCCTCATCTTCTTCACTATTGAGCTTCTGACCTAAACGCCACAGGCCTCATTCCCTCTGGTACACGATGGTGCTCACACCACAATCGTGGTTGGTTTGGTCTCGCAAGACGTCGCCACACTCGATACAAGTACAATAGCTCACGCAAGAGCCAAGAGGTTTGTGGGTTGTTCTAACCTCACTCAATCAACTATAAAACAAGAGCAAGCGCAACAGTAGTCTAACTAACCTAAGAACTTCGCAAAGCACCTACGCTAATTACCGAGTGTTTCTATTAAGCACTTGGGTGTATGGAGCAATGGATATGTGTATCAACTCACTAGCAATGTTGCTCAACTCTCCACAGCCTCAAATGGATGGTAGGAGCGGTATATATAGTGTCCCACTCCAAATATAGTTGTTGGAGAAAGCAGACTTTTCTATGTCGCACCGGACCAGTCCGGTGCCCTCCACGCCGACTATCCATTGGCATTCTGACAGAATCTCTACACCATCGCAGAGGTCTGTTGCATATGGACCCAGTCCAGTGACTAGAGAGTCGTTGAACAAGCCAATATCGACCGTTGAGCCAAGGTCCAGTGCACATCCGCTGTAACACATAAAATCCTATTTTGGGAGTTATAAAAGTTTCTCCAAAGGATTAAGAATAAAGATGTCTCTTAACTATGGGTTCCTCACTTTTAAAGTTATTTTCTCCTAAAATTAATGGTTGGCTATAAAAAATATCGTTAGTCAAATATAGAACATAAAACTTTTGAGATTGGAATTTAGTTTGAAATCTAGAAAGGAATAATTGGCAGCCTTTCAATCTATATGCTAAAATGGTTTATCCCTCTCATGAACTATATAATTAGAAAAGAAAATCCTTGAATCAAAGTTACGCTTTATTAGATATTAACCTCTCCTGAAAGTAAATAAGTAAAGAAATACTAATTCACTATCAAGTAAAATACACACACACAAAATGGTAATGCAGATTTGAATTTTCAAATAGTAATCTTAAAAAAAGATAGAAACAAGAACCAAGATTTTCTATTCATTTGGGTTGATATTCCTTTCATTAATAGAACATTTAGAAGCATTTTTTCTAAATAAATAAAACAATAAATAAATAAATTTTGTCTTGCATCTCATGCTGGAGATTTTGGTTGTGCATTTATTTTTGACTTTAGAAACTTGAAGCCAGATTCAAATTTGAAAGCTGAAAATAAAATAGAAAAGAAATTCAAAAAAACAAAATGGACAAACCTGCGCCTAGGCCCAAAATTCCCTGTCGACCCATTTGCCTTCCCCCACGGCAACAATCTCCTCCCATTTCCTTTGTTTTCTTTTTCCCCTCTATATGCCGATGACATGTGGGCCACTCTTGTCGGCGCAAACAAGCGTGACGCTCCTCTGTCTCACTGGCATGTAGGGGCCCTGTCGGTTGAGCGACCCACAAACTTCGCCTGCATCCACGCATGGCGGGGACTCGCTGATAAGATGGTGAGTTTATTATACTTTAGGTGACTCAGGCTGAGAATATTTATGATACGATGATGTTATCTTACATGATGAGAATATTTATGATATGATGATATTATCTTGATTATGATGGTGAGTTTGTTATACTTTAGGGGACTCAGGTTGTTTTCTGAGTAGGCTGAGTACCTCTCTATAAGGACCAGTTCGTTGAGAGACCACCCGAGATAACATTATAACCATGAGGGTGGAATGGGACGCTCTTAGCTGATTAATTAGAGGAACTTGAGATGTAGTCGGTTTGGCCGTAGGGCCATCAATGGGGTTCGGGCACATTACTCTCTCTGTCGAGGCTAGTTGCCGAGGTTCTTTCGATTTGGTTTTGTTAGTCACCCTTCCTATGGGGAGATGTACTGTGTTTATTAAACTGGAGAAGCCTAACAGATGGCTATGACCTCTGGGGAATCTGTAAAGGCTACATAGTGAATCCCTGGTCATTCACCTCAGTAGTGAAGATTGGGTCTAAACAACCCAGGCTAGGAAGGGATCACGACTTGTGGGTAAAGTGTGCAACCTTTGCAGAGTATTAGAAACTGGTATATCACTCGTGCTCAAGGTTAAAAGCAGCCTTGGGATCCTCTTTGATTAGAATAACTCTGGATACTTTATGATGATGATGATTACTAGTGATGATTATAGCTATGGTCTCTGTCATTTCCTCTTGGAGGGAGTGGTAATAACTAGGTTTATTACTAAAACTTGACTTACTACTAGTAATAAAAACCTGACCAACTAAAAGCAAATGCTTTAACCTTAACTCCACATAGAACTAGTCCACTGTAGCCAAACAGGACAATTGCTGCGAACGTTGATGTGTACTCACCCTTGCTTTAAAACCCCCCAACCCCAGGTTGTCCCCATTGCAATCAGTGCTTAGGAGGAGATGAAGGCAACATGGAGGACTTTGAGGAGTTTTAGGACTATGATGAGTTCTAGTCGTGTTTAGTGGCAAACCCCTAGTCAACTGCATGTGAAGGCCTTATCTTCTATGTTTTGTATCCACACTTTGATTATGTTAATGGCTTTGTTAAGTTAATGACTCTGTGGATGTCTTGGACATCTTGATGTAATAAAGTACCCTTTCCGCTATTTATTTTTAGCAATATGTGATGATGTCCAACTATGTACTCGTTGTGTACGTGAGTTTCAGATCCTGGCACATACATGGTTTGCATTCGGTTTACTTTCCAAAACCAAGTGTGACATAAGTGGTATCAGAACCTTGCTGACTGTAGGACCGTCAACCTAGACTAGAATGGTTGCCCTAAGGACTATAGACCCATATCCTCACCTTGACCTTTGGTGTCACCTTGACCAATTCTATGTTATACTTCTATCTATATAATCATCTTACAAAATTTTATCTCAATTTGCTTTTGGTTTACTTGCTGGTCATATAGTTCTATTCTCACTCTTGTGCTTATGATATCTTTTGTAGATGGCCCGTCTTAGATGCACTGCATGTAAGTTGGTGATCCCTTTCTTGCCCTCCCGCCTTGTGGAGCGTCCACTGCGTCGCACGGTGACACGATAGACGAGCCACCTGGAGAGATTGCATCGCCGCCTGCACGAGGAGTAGGAGCGTCGATGCTAGGAGCAGGAGCAGCAGGACTCTTCCCCCTCGCCTCAGCACGAGGAGGAGTCTAGGAGGCAGCCCTCCCCTATGCCTCAGCTAGAGGTGCCCCCTGCACCACCACAAGGCACCATAGCTGCTGGGTCGACCCGGATAGAGACAACGATGACGGTGGCAGTTCGAGCCACAGCATGGAGCTTTTAGAGGAGCAGGAGCTAGAAGGATGGATCGCCTGACCCATCACTCGTGACACCGCCCGCGGTTGTCATTTCCATGATGCTCTTGGCACCTTGCTACGTCGGGCCTTCGACCGACACACTTGGTCCATTGAGTACCGTTGTGTAGTCTACGGCACCGTCGTGGGTTATACCCGGACCAATGGGATGCTACTTGCTTGGTGTATCGTCTGAACGATGATCTCCGGGGTGTAGAGGCCTACTCAGAGCATTATTCTATCACTGAGCGGGACACTGTCGAGGAAACCGTGTAGGATGCTGCACGACATGCACTTTCACAGTATTGTTCGTTGTTCAGCGGGGTAGCTGACGGCCTCGACCTGAAATACTACCTTTGTCGTTCGACCAGGAGTACTGGAGGTGTGATTGTCTCACTAGTTGGTGAGGGAAATCCCAAATTAAGCAGCATGGTCAACCTGATCGCCGTGCTCAACACCGAGTTGGACCACGCCCTTGACGAGTTGGCCAAGGCTCAGGCGGAGATTGCGAAACTGTGTGCTGAGCGTGCGGAGCACCACCATCAGGAGGATGGTTCCCCCACCCCTGTTGGGACTCAGCACCCTTACCGCTCGCCGCCCCATGGTCATCATGCTTAATTGCTTATGGCACCCCTGACTACAGGACCAAGATAGACTTCAAGCCCTAGATCGATAGAGTTAGAGTTTGTAATAAATGTTTAAAGCAGTGTCTTAGTCTTAGTTAGTGATTAGTTTGCTTATCATGTGTTTCTATGTTTGTCGTGATGAACTTATGATGGATTTGGCTCTTTGTAATAATTGTCACCAAGGTGTGGGTATCCCCTGCAACTTGGTGTAGTTATTAATAAAGTTAGTCATTTAGTTGGGCAACCTTTTATTTCCAATTTCATCTTTATCTAAGAAGTTGTGTTTGGCTGTGATGGGAATCAATGGAGATGCTCATTTGTTTAGTGTTATGAAGACTTCTATATATCTTTTCTTATGCTGAAAGACTGCAGGGTCAGATCTGATGTGTGTATGCTTTCTATAGATGTCGAACAACAAGCGCCAAGGTAGAAGGCATGCCCAGCAAGAGCAGCAGGCACCCCAGCAGTAGTTGCCACCACCAACCCCAAAGACAGCAGATGTTTCTGATGCAGACTCAGGCAGTTCAAGCGATTAGTCAGACCTTGGCAGCCATACAATAGGTGCAGCAACAGCAACCTCCACCTCAACCTCAACTGCAAGTGTAGATGCCAAAGATGCCAAGGGACAAGAGTGCGGAGTTCATGAGGAGCCATCCCTCTGTGTTTGCCCACTCTGTAGACCCCATGGATGTCGAAGAATGGCTGCGCACAGTGGAGCGGGAGCTACATACCACTCAATGCAATGATCGTGAGAAGGTTCTATATGGTCCCCATATGCTAAGGGGAGTGCAAGATTGGTGGACCGTAGGCTGGGAGCAGCCGCCGTCCCTATTTCTTAGGCAATCCACCTGCGCAGTTCAAGCAGAGTCACCCTCAAGGGCACCAGCATCAACGTTAGCATCAACAGCAGTTCCAGAGACAGATCCCTCAGCAGCAGCAGTAGTACCACCAGCACAACCAACAAGGAGAAAACCAGTATCAGCGGCAGAGCAGCCAGGCACCTCGCCTTCCTGCCCCAGCCACCAAGCAGAACAATTAGACAGCCCTAGCGCAAGGAGGAGGCCATGAATGTTTCCACTGTGGGGAACAAGTTCACTGGGCAACTCATTGCCTGAAGAAAGCAGCTCTGCAGCAGCCAGTTTCCAACACCCTAGCAAGATAAGGAGCACCACATCAAGCACCAGGAGGCTGTGGCTAGGCCTACAACTGTGGAAAGGTGAACCACTTGGAGGCTGAAGCAGTCCAGAATGCACCAGATGTGGCAGTAGGTATGTTTCTAGTCAAATCCCATCCAGCAAAAGTACTATTTGATACTGGTGTCATGCATTCTTTTGTTTCTACATCATGGGTAGAAGCACATAACATCCCCGTAGAACCAATGATTCCACCCCTACGAGTTAATTCAGTTAGGGGAAAAGTTCAGTCCGATAAGATGTGCTCGAATCTAAGGATTGAAATAAGGGGGACAGATTTCCCCGCTAACCTAGTAGTAATGGGTACTCCAGGGTTAGATGTCATCCTAGGGATGAATTGGCTGCACAGAAACCAAGCAACTGTCAACTGTGACAAGAGGACAGTAAAGTTAATGTCCCCATCCAGGAAAGAAGTAGTAACTAAACTGTTCATGTCTTATCTAGAAGGAGCCTGTCACCATATGTCTGTAGATGGTAAGGAGACCAACCTGCTTGAAGCTATCAGAGTTGTGTCAGAGTTCCCTGATGTGTTTCCTAAGGACTTACTAGGCATGCCACCCAAACATAACGTTCAGTTTGCCATGGAGCTTGAACCTGGCACCGCCCCTATTTCTAAGAGAGCTTATAGAGTGTCTAGACAAAAATTGGTGGAACTCAAGAAGCAGATCGACGAGCTGTTAGAGAAGGGTTATATCAGATCTAGTACTTCACTTGGGTCGCTCCAATTCTGTTTATGGAGAAGAAAGATGGGACAAAGAGAATGTGCATTGACTACAGAGCTTTGAATGAAGTTGTTATCAAGAACAAATACCCTCTGCCAAGAATAGAAGATCTGTTTGATCAGTTGAGAGGAGCCGGAGTGTTCTCAAAGATAGATCTAAGGTCAGGTTACTATCAGCTCAGGATCCGACCTTCGGATATGTCGAAGACAGCATTTATCACCAAGTATGGGCTATATGAGTACACAGTCATGTCATTTGGATTGATAAATGCACCAGCTTTCTTTATGTACTTGATGAATAGTGTGTTCATGGACTACCTCGACAAGTTCGTAGTGGTGTTCATCGATGATATTCTCATATACTCTCAGAATGAGAAAGAACACGAGGAGCATTTGAAGATAGTATTGCAACGGTTACGGGAACATCAGTTGTATGCCACGCTGAGCAAATGTGAGTTCTAGATTAGCGAAGTCATGTTCTTGGGTCATATCATAAACTGAGACGGATTAGCAATGGATCCGAAGAAAGTAGCAGATATCCTAGAATGGAAAGCACCAAGAGATGTCCGGGGAATCAAGAGTTTCATTGGAATGGTCAGATATTATCGGCGTTTCATTGAAGGTTTTTCCAAGATTGCCACACAAATGACAGTCCTGCTAGCAAAGAAAGTCGAGTTCAAGTAGACCCCAGAGTGCCAATAGTCATTTGAAACATTGAAGAAGAAGTTGACTATAGCACCGGTATTGATTCTGCCAGATGTTCATAATAAGTGTATTGTGATGCTTCGTACACTGGTCTGGTATGTGTGTTGATGCAAGAAGTAAGGGTGGCGGCATACTTGTCCCAACAGTTGAAGATTCATGAAAGGAATTACCCCACACATGACCTGGAAATGGCAGTAGTGGTTCATGCACTGAAGGCCTGGAGGCACTATCTATATGGGAGAAGTGTGATGTTTACATGGACCACAAGAGTCTTAAGTATATATTCATCCAGTCAGAGTTGAGCATGAGGCAGCGAAGATGGCTGGAGTTGATCAAAGACTATGAGCTAGAGATACATTATCACCTAGGCAAAGCTAATGTGGTTGCCGACGCTTTGAGCAGAAAAAGTCAAGTCAACATGATGGTCGCTCACCCGATGCCATATGAGCTAACAAAGGAATTCGACTGGCTGAGACTCGGATTTCTAAACAACACCCAAGGAGTGACGGTTGAGCTGGAGCCCACTCTACAGCGAGAGATCAAGGATGGGCAGAAAAATGATGAGAAGATCAATGAATGTCACACCCGGATTTAAGGGACAAAGCCGGGTGCATCTCATATATGCGTCAAATAAGACAACACATATAATAACAGAGTGTATAGAGATAAATGTCACAATATAATCAGAGTAGTTATTACATAGCGGAAGTCTTACAAAATAAAAGATAAATATAAAACGAACTAAAGTCCATCCTTGGCGCCATAAAGTCAACTGGGAGACGCCACGTGGATCAAATCGAACTCCTTGTTGTGTGGCTCCTCTTGAACCACCTATTCTTCTCTTGTGGGGGTGTGAGACAGCAAGGGTGAGCTCACACATGTTCATCGCTCAACAAGTTGTGGGGAATAATGTGTATGAACTCACCAAAGGTGGGAGTTCATGTGGTGTGTAAGGCTAGTCAACAATAGGGGTTAAAGTTGAGCATTGCTTTTAATAAGTTGGTCAAATTTTATTAGCAGTTACTAAATGTAAGTAAATACCAAACCATAATAAAAATAATAGAACAAAATTAATAATAATACCAAACCATTACTTGATTATAAATCATCTTTTAGGCCAAAGATAACCCTAAGATCATGATTCTATATTAATATTAGAATAAGCTAATCTAGAAAACATAGATTAATCAAATTTGTTACCTAATTATAAAAGTAAGGGATATCATATAATCAATGTTGCTACTGCGTAGTAAATATTTATACGAAGCTAACGCAACTAGAACGAGTCAATTCAGAATTAAAACGAAGGAGTTATGCATTTCCGAAGGTTTTATGTGCCTGGCATAAGATTAATTAAGAAATAAATTTTATTACTATTTTCATGCTAAAACAGAGACACTAGGTGATAAACACTAATATTACAAAATTATAGAAACTGGAATGGATCAATTTGGACTTAATATGACTTTTCTAGGAATTAAACAAGTTTCTGTAATTATTTTGTATTAAAAATCATTTTCTCAATCAATTTATATGATTTTCCTATTCACTGGACTGTGCCTCAATTACACAGAAACGTAGGGGCTAACTCAGAAGTTTTCCCAAGACTCAGAGGCGCCCCAGTCGAGGACGGTGGGTTGATTAATAACAAGCTCGGGGTCTCTTACACAAAACGCCTAGGCCGAAGGGGTATCATTTAACTGGATCCGTCCGATCGTTGATCGACCATCCGGATTAGACCTAGCATTTTGTGAAGCTGTACGCGACGATTACCGCATGATCAAAACTCTACGTACCAGATTCAATTATCCTAAAATCATTTGTTAACGGTTCGATCTAAATCGGACGGCTCTCAGTTTCCTACGCGAATTGGTATAACACGATTTAATCTGAGCCGTTCAACTACAAGCCAGCACCCGAGATCCACTCGCCCCAACTGGCCGGACACCGGCGGCGGGGTGAAGCTCCCACGACGGCGCGCCATAGCCAGAAACTCCATACCGGCCCTCGGTGCACGATTCCACCGAATGCTAGGTGCTACACGAAGCCTAGGCGCTGACGAATACGGGAAGGATGTGCTCACCCGTGATTGAAGTAGGGGCGAGCTGGACCACGGGACGGAGCGGATATGCGGTCAGGCGCAACACCGACGACGAATTCCCGGGGCCCCAGCGACCAATCCTTGGTGGTGGGTCTTTGAAACCTTTCCTCCGGCACTGCGAAGCTTGCGGGCGAGTGATTGGCACTCAAGCAGAGGCGGTGATGGGAATCCCACGGCGGCGGTGTGATGCGACACGAGAGAGGATGTGAGCACGGGGAGGAAGACGCGAGCGCAGGAAAGAAGTGGGGGCGGAATAGCTGTGAGGGAGGTTTGTACGGCTGGATAGGTGCGATCACTGTGGGACGTGCGCGGTCGCCATGCCAAAGCCACCGGCGGATTTCTAGCCGAGCGCGCCATAGAATTGGTTGAGGGGGGGGAAGGATAGGGTTGATGGATGGGTCCCCCAGTGGTGACACCGAGTCAAGCTCACGCATGAGCAGATGACAGAGATGGCCCACAAGTCGGTGCAGTTGCCCCCAGTCTGGCGCACGCGGAGGGAGGCTGGGCAGTGGGGCCCGGTTGTCAGCGGTGAGCACGTGCGCGGGGAGAACTTGGGCCGCGCGAGTGTAAAGGGGGTAAATGGGCCGCGCAGAGGACAGATGTGGCCCAAGAGCAGGTTGTTGCATTTTCTTTTTCTTCTTTTCATTTTATTTTCCATTTCCTCTTCCAAATCCAAATGTTCAAGCTAAATTCAAATGTTTTGAATTTCATATTTCCAATATCCAACATAATCCTAATGTGACTATAAATACTACTATTATTCAATTATGGGAGGAATAATTTACTTATTTTTAAATCTTCTTTTCTAAACTTTTATCTCACATCCCTTCCCTTTGAATTGGAATTCAAGTAGGGTTTGGATCTCTAGGTTTCCATGTCACACCCGGGTTTTAGGGGCACCACGACCCGGGCGCGAACATAATCACCAGGTGTGCTGGGACCAAGTCTCACACATATGATGAATCATGGCACAGGATCGAATATCACATCTTTACTATATAATAGGAGTTCTGTACAAAATAAATAATTACATTATAAGGAGACAACGGTCCAGCAAACTAAAGTTGACTGGGAGACGACGACCTAGACCTCTCACGAACACATCGCAGCATCCTCCACGCGCCTCATCTTGTGGTACCTGTTCTTGACCTGTGGGGGTGTGAGACAGCAAGAGTGAGCTCACATACGTTCATCGCTCAACAAGTTGTAGGGAATAATGTGCATGAACTCGCCAAAGGTGGGAGCTCACGTGAAGTGTAAGGCTTACCAAAGAGGATGGTTAGAGCTGAGCATTGCTTTTAAAGTTGGTCAAAATTTTATTAGCAATTACTAAGTATAAGTAAATACCAAACCCAATTAAGTAGTAGAACAAAAATAACAACATCACCTGCGATGCAATGCATATGACAAATTGAATTTAGTTCCATAGATTAATCATGTGAGTGTCCGAGCTGCTCATGACCGTGAGCACGGCTAGTATACCAGTTTTACACTCTACAGAGGTTGCACATCTTTACCCACAAGTCATGTTACCCATCTGCCAAGAGACAGCCAATCCCATACACCTCTACCGAGGAGGCGAGGCAGGGTAACACTACGAGGCCTTTACAAAGTTCCACTAGCTTCAGAAATCCCGCTACAGTTTATAGGAAGCTCCAGTGCAGGGTTCTTGCCTGACCGCCATCGCAGCAAAATCAGCCCAAGGACCTCCCTACACTGACCACTCCTCTACTGCCCTTGCCCCTTTCGGGTAAGGAAGACCTCCACTAGCTTTCCTAGTTAATCAGCCAAGGGCGTCCCATTAAACCCTTGTGGTAGCACTGTTTTCCCGGGTGGTTCTCCATGTTCCAATTAACATAATGATCTTATCATGAACAATAAATAATAAACAGATAATAAAAAGTGTAGTCATGAGTAATGTGTATCTCTATACCCAAAACCACATATAGCACTAGCAAGTACTACCCAGAAAGTTCAGTGGTAAACAAGGTATAAAGATAGACAAACTAGGGTATCCTATTGGGTCCCATCAAAATTAACCTATGCAGATAATTATGATTAATTAGAACATGAGTGGGTAAAAAGAAGTGATCAAGGGCACAACTTGCCTGGGACTTGAGATTACAGGTACCAGGATGATCTTCAGGTGACACGTGTCCTCACCGCTAAACTTAGCAATACAAACATACATGGTATAGGCAAAATTAATATTACACCAAACACATATGCAAAATACATATTAATAATCTACATATTGAAATAAGATCACAGGAACAGGTATTATTAATTTTGGAGTTATAGATTTTAAGTTATGAATTTCTGAAGGTTTTATGTGTTTTATGCAAGATTAAATAGGATATAAATTTTATTGTGACATTCATGTCAAAACAGTGGTACTAAATGATAAACAATAATATTACAAAATTATAGGAATTGGAATGGATTCATTTGGACTTTATATGAATTTTCTATGAATTAAACCAATTCTAACATTTATTTCTACATTAAAAACCCATTCTATATTTATTTTCTAATTTTTCCAACTCTCTAGACTGGACGCAAATAACAGAGAAACATAGGGGCTATTCCATAAAAATTCCTTAGACTCAGAAGTATCCCGCGGGGGACAGCGGGTTCATTCGAGAAAAGGACAGGGTCTCTTTAGCAAAAGTGACGGGTCGAAGGAGTATCGGCCATTCACAGCCGTTGGATCAACAGCCGAGCGCATGGATTAGATCAGATCTCGGCCGAAATGATATGTAACCACCACCGTTGGATCTGGGATCGACGCTCGAGAGTTACTATATACTTGATCTAATCTTGAGCGTTCTCTTTCCATCCAACCGCACCTATTCAACCAACGAAGGGGTAAGTGCGTATCAGTTTCTAGCCGTCAATCAGAGGATCCACGGCAGTCGCGTCATCCTTCCCCACGGCGCCCAACCACCGCCACCCACAGCTCCAGCGCGGCGGCGGCCATGGCCGGAGCACGTCAACTCAGTGCTCCCAGCGCCTAAACTCGCCACCCATCGGTGCATCACATAGAGCAGGACAAGGCGAAGCAAAGGAGGCAAGACTTACCGTCGATTAAGGTTGCGGCAGTGCTGGCCACATGCAGGTTGACCCAGCGGCGAGGAAAACGCTCTGGCGAGAAACCCCGGCAGCGCCAGCCTCCAGTCTTCCTGGCGAGGCCATAACCACGATCCAGGTGTTTCTTCTTCCTTGTGCACACCGGCAGCAACTAATTTGATTCTTCACAGCGCCGTGGCCGGCCACATGCACTGCATGCACGGCAACAGGTGCTACGCGCGGCCAGCGACTATACACCACGGCAACCACGACGGCTAGCAACCATACTCCACGACCTCTCCGTCACGCTGCTCACGGCGTCCGGGCTCGACCAGCACTCAGGCTCCCTGTACGACAGTTCCTATAGCTTGCTTCTACTAATGACCATGGCCAAGGGCTCCCTGGGTTTGTATTTATACGTAGAGGAGAGACCGGGCAGCTAGGATCACGGAAGATCCAAGCGACCGGATCGTAACAGAATTTGGTGGAGGCGATCCCGCTACAGGGCCCATGTGACAACGGCTTATTTGCATGTTGACGGCCTCATGGTGTCCTCACGATATCATGAGCGGCTAGTGAATTAAAAAAAACAAAAAGAGAACGCATAGTCTAATTGGGTTAAGAATAAGCGTAGGGAGGATTCCTCCTATTTCCACTTTTTTTCTGATTTTCATGTTCCAAGTTTTGAATTCAAATTTGAGTTTAAGTTTCAATTCAAACAAAATGCACAGTCAAAAAAAATATCTAGCACACCATGCAATTTACTTTTTTTTTATACTAATTATTTATTTATTTGAACAAATACTTCTTGCTATATAAATATATGAAAACCATAATTCTCTCAGATCAATATATTGAAAGTCTTATTATTGTCTGAGATTTTTAAATGAAATTTTTGTTTCAAAATTAAATTTCGAACTTCATAGGTCAAATTTAAATTGTGGCGCTAGAATTTAATATTACCTTTTATTCATTTTTCTAGAAATATCTTCATAGGTAAGAAAATATGTATTTAAGGACAATTTTATTTTTTTAATCCTTTGGAAAATTGTTCTAAATCCCCAAATAAGATTTTTGATGTTTACATTCCATTAAGATGCACCACATAAAGTAACAAGTTACTTTCAAAATAACTATTCATTATCTGTTTATTTTGAAAGAAAGTATTGTATACTTTCATTTAAGGATTTCTTGATTGTTTTAAGAGAATGTATAATTTATGAGGAGAACAAATCAATGGAGTATCTCACTATTATTTATTTACCCGAGCTTAAATTTTATGAGTTAGATTTAAAGATTATAGTCAAAATTTGAGTCATCTAAATTTAATATTCATTTAAATAAATGCTTGTAGTGTATAATTTGATGGAATGGATAATCATTTAGTAGAATAGAAAACCTTTCTATCTTTTCTAAATTAATTCACGGTTTCGAAATTCAGTCCTCAACATTCATTGCTCAAGTATAAGTTGAGATATCAGAATTTACTATTTTATTTATTTATTTATTTATTTATTTTATTATTATTATATTTTTTTCTATACGAATTTTGGCCCTTACAATGAAATTCGGCAACTGATCTTAGATGGGAAGGCAAAGATTTCTGAGAGGACGCGGAAGGCGTGGTATGGTTCAAAGATAGATTGTGTGTTTCTGACATCAAATCGATTCGAGGGCTGATTCTCAAGGAAGCTCATGAGACAGCTTATTCCATACACTCTGGCAGTGAGAAAATGTACCAAGACTTAAAGAAAAGATTCTGGTGGTACGGTATGAAAAGGGAGATCGCAGAGTATGTTGTCACATGTGACAGTTGTCAGAGAATTAAGGCAGAGCATCAAAGGCCTGCAGGTTTGTTGCAGCCGTTGCAGATTCCTCAATGCAAATGGGATGAGATTGGGATGGACTTTATAGTCGGTATGCCTTGCACTCAAACCGGTTATGATTCCATCTGGGTAGTGGTGGATCGCTTGACAAAGACGGCTCATTTCATACTAGTCAACACCACCTATAATAGTGCATTGTTGGCAGAGCTATACATGTCCCAAATTGTATGCTTGCATGGAGTACCAAAGAAGATAGTATCAGATCGGGGAACCCAGTTTACTTGTCATTTTTTGCAGCAGTTGCATGAAGCCTTGGGCACGCATTTGAAGTTCAGTTCAGTTCATCACCCACAGACAGATGGTCAGACTTAGAGAACCAACCAAATCCTTGAAGACATGTTGAGGGCTTGTGATTTGCAAGACAAGTCAGGTATGGACAAGAGGCTACCTTATGTAGAATTCTCCAACAATAACAGTTACCAAACCAGTTTGAAGATGGCACCGTTCCAAGCACTCTATGGGAGGAATTGTCAAACTCTGTTGCACTGGAACCAACCTGATGAAAGGCAGGTGTTCGGTCCAAATATTTTGCTTGAAGCCGAAGAGAACATCAGAATGGTTCAGGAGAACCTAAAGACAGCGCAGTCTAGACAGGGAAGCTATGCTGACACAAGAAGAAGAGAGTTGAGCTTTGAAGTGGGAGATTATGTTTACCTGAAGGTGTCACCCATCAGAGGAATCAAAAGGTTCGGAGTCAAGGGCAAGCTAGCACCTCGATACATCGGACTGTACCAGATTCAGGCAAGATGTGGAGAAGTGGCATATCAACTCAGTCTACTAGAAAGTTTGTCAGTCGTGCATGATGTGTTCCACGTATCGCAGCTGAAGAAGTGTTTACGAGTGCTAGAAGAGCAATTGCCAACCGAGGAGCTTGAAATTCAAGAAGACCTAACATATATCAAGAAACCAATTCATATACTGGAGACAGCAGAAAGGGTCACTCGAAGAAGCACCATTAAAATGTGCAAAGTCAAGTGGGGCCATCATTCAGAGGAAGAGGCAACTTGGGAAAGAGAAGATTGAGAGCACCTAGAGGGGGGTGAATAGGTGATCCTGTAAAATTCAACACTAAATAGCCACAAGCTTGGTTATAAAGATGTTAGTGCAATAGAACCACGTGGCTATAGAGCGAGCTCTTGCGAATCATAGATAATCGAAGAGAAGGACAACACAAGGGACAGAGTGGTTTATCCCGTGGTTCGGTCAAGTATAACACTTGCCTACCTCCACGTTGTGGCGTCCCAATGGACGAGGGTTGCACTCAACCCTTTCAAGTGATCCAGTGATCAACTTGAATACCATGGCTTTTCTTTGCTTATCTCTTTTTCCCGTTTGCGAGGAATCTCCACAAGTTGGAGTCTCTCGCCCTTACAACAAAGATCATAGTGAAAGCACAAGAGTAAGGGTGGGAAGCAATACACACAAATCCGCAGCAACACACACGCACACAAGCCAAGACTTGAGCTCAAAATGAAGCACAATGAGTTCACAACTAGAACGGAGTTCAAATCACTAACACAGTCGATCAAGTGCGCGGAGACGGAGTGGGGAAGACTTAGAATGCTTAGAGTATGCTTGGGTTACTCCTCTATGCGCCTAGGGGTCCCTTTTATAGCCCCAAGGCATCTAGGAGCCGTTGGAGACCAACAAGGAAGGCTAAGATTGCCTTCTATCGGGTGGCGCACCGGACAGTCCGGTGCGCCACCGGACAGTCACTGTAGACAGTCCGGTGCGGATCTCCTTCCTATTTTGGCGCAGTCGACCGTTGCAGATTCGTGGCAGTTGGCGCACCGGACACTGTCCGGTGCACACCAGACAGTCCGGTGCCTTCTGTCGACCGTTGGAGCGGGCCACGCGTCGCCCGCGGATTGCGCGGCCGACCGTTGCGCAGTCAGCCGTTGGCTCACCGGACAGTCCAGTGCACCACCGGACAGTCCGGTGAATTTTAGCCGTACGCCGTTGAACTTTTCCCGAGAGCGACGACTTCGCCGCGGACGACTCACCAGACAGTCCGGTGCACCACCGGACAGTCCGGTGAATTATAGCCATACGCCACCGTCGAGTCCCGAGAGCGGCTGATTCACCTTGGACTCGTCTGGCACACCGGACACTGTCCGGTGCACCACTGGACACTGTCCGGTGCACCCAGACCGAGTAGTAGTTGGCTGTACAAAGCCAACTCTTTTCCAATCTATTTTCTCCTGTTTCTAGCACTTAGACACAATACATTAGTACCCAAATCAATGTACTAAGTCTATAAACGTACCTTGTTACATGATTTGCACTTCTTCAATCTTTGGCACAATTTAACACTTAGAGAATATGTGTTTGGCACTTAATCACCAAAACACTTTAGAAATGGCCCAAGGGCACATTTCCCTTTCAATCTCCCCCTTTTTGGTGATTTATGCCAACACATCCAAAAGCAACCAAAAGAAGTGCAATATCAATGCAAAAGAGAACCAAATTGTTTTTGACTCTAATTTGGCATATTTGGATCTTACTTTGCCACCACTTGGTTTGTTTTTGCGAATCAAATTCATTTTCCTATCTCTACAACAAACTCACATGTTTGGGCACAAAGAGAGATAATCCACGAGTAAAATTGATTAAGAGCCAAAAACTCCCCCTTTTTCCCATAGTCATAAATTCTCCCCACAAGAGACCAAATTTTGCAATAAGAGTGTTTTGGACAAATCAAAAAGTTCTAACTCTACTCTTTTCGAAATTTCACAAGTGGTAGCTAATCCATTTGCTTTGGTCTTAATTTCTCCCCCTTTGGCATTAAGCACCAAAATAGGATCATTCTTGGCCCTTTAACCCCATTGCCTCACCAAAATTGTCAATTAAGAGCAAAAAGGCAGTAAGAGCATAGATATGAACTTGGAGTTAATACCGGAGTGCAGTGGAAGTCTTTGCATGGTCCAAGTTCATCTTTCCCTTTCAATTCATTTTTGAGACTAAATCAAGTAAACTCAAACACAAAGGTTAGTCTCAAAGGGTCAAGTTGTAGCATGCCTCCACCTAAATAAGTGCATCACTTGCAAATGGACTTGTGAGGTCCGGGGATCATGTGTACAACTTGAGCACCACAAATGAACAAAAATAGATTGAAATGCATAAATTAACATGATCAAAGGCATAAAACACATGTATGCTATAGATCAATCCAAGTTACGCGAATCTAAGACATTTAGCTCACTACGCAACCTGCAAAACCTTTTCTCATCTAAAGGCTTGGTGAAGATATCGGCTAGCTGGTTCTCGGTGTTAATATGGTACAACTCGATATCCCCCTTTTGCTAATGGTCTCTCAGGAAGTGATGCCGGATGTCTATGCGCTTAGTGCGGCTGTGTTCAACAGGATTATCCGCCATGCGGATTGCACTCTCATTTTCACATAGGAGTGGGACTTTGCTCAGATTGTAGCCAAAGTCCCGGAGGGTTTGCCTCATCCAAAGTAGTTGCGCACAGTGCTGTCCTGCGGCAACATACTCGGCCTCAATGGTGGATAGGGCAACGGAAGTCTATTTCTTTGAACTCTAAGACACCAGGGACCTTCCTAGGAATTGGCACGTCCCTGATGTACTCTTCCTATCAACTTGCACCCGGCATAATCAGAGTCTGAATATCCAATTAAGTCAAAGGTAGACCCCTTTGGATACCAGATCCCGAAGCAAGGCGTAGCAACTAAATATCTAAGAATCCGCTTAACGGCCACAAGGTGTCATTCCCTTGGGTCGGATTGATATCTAGCACACATGCATACGCTCAGCATAATATCCGGTCTACTAGCACATAAATAAAGCAAGGAACCTATCATAGACCGGTATGCCTTTTGACCAACGGACTTACCTCCTTTGTTGAGGTCGACATGTCCGTCAGTTCCCATTGGTGTCTTCGCGGGCTTGGCGTCCTTCATCCCAAACCTCTTGAGAAGATCTTGAGTGTACTTCGTTTGAGAGATGAAGGTGCCATCCTTGAGTTGCTTCACTTGGAACCCAAGGAAGTAGTTCAACTCGCCCATCATCGACATCTCAAATTTCTGTGTCATCACCCTGCTAAACTCCTCACAAGACTTTTGGTTAGTAGAACCAAATATTATGTCATCGACATAAATTTGGCACACAAAAAGATCACCGTCACAAGTCTTAGTGAAAAGAGTGGGATCGGCTTTCCCAACCTTGAAAGCATTAGCAATTAAGAAATCTCTAAGGCATTCATACCATGCTCTTGGGGCTTGCTTAAGTCCATAGAGCGCCTTAGAGAGCTTACATACATGGTCGGGGTACCTTTCATCCTCAAAGCCGGGGGGTTGTTCCACGTACACCTCCTCCTTGATTGGTCCGTTGAGGAAAGCGCTCTTCACATCCATTTGGAACAACCTGAAAGAGTGGTGAGCGGCATAGGCTAATAGAATGCGAATAGACTCTAGCCTGGCCACAGGAGCAAAAGTCTCCTCGAAATCCAAACCTGTGACTTGGGCATAACCTTTTGCCACAAGTCGAGCCTTGTTCCTTGTCACCACCCCGTGCTCATCCTGTTTGTTGCAGAACATCCACTTGGTTCCCACAACATTTTGCTTGGGACGTGGCACCAGGCTCCAAACTTCATTCCTCTTGAAGTTGTTGAGCTCTTCCTGCATGGCCAACACCCAGTCTGGATCTTGCAAGGCCTCTTCTACCCTGAAAGGCTCAATAGAAGAGACAAACGAGTAATGCTCACAAAAGTTAGCTAATCTTGAGCGAGTGGTTACTCCCTTGCTTATATCACCCAGAATCTGGTCGACGGGATGATTCCTTTGAATCGTCGCTCGGACTTGAGTTGGAGGTGCTCGTGGTGCTTCTTCCTCCACAGCTGGTTCTTCTTGTGCTCCCCCTTGATCACGCGCCTCCTCTTGAGGAACCTGTTCATCATCTTGAGTTGGGGGATGCACCATCATTGAGGAAGAGGGTTGATCTTGCTCTTGTTGTTCCTGTGGTCGCACATCTCCAATCGCCATGGTGCGAATTGCGGCTGTTGGAACGTCATCTTCATCTACATCATCAAGATCAACTTGCTCTCTTGGAGAGCCATTAGTTTCATCAAATACAACGTCGCTAGAGACTTCAACCAAACCCGATGATTTGTTGAAGACTCTATACGCCTTTGTATTTGAGTCATAACCTAGTAAAAACTCTTCTACAGCTTTGGGAGCAAATTTGGAATTTCTACCTTTCTTTACTAGAACATAACATTTACTCCCAAATACACGAAAGTATGAAACATTGGGTTTGTTACCGGTTAGAAGTTCATATGAGGTCTTCTTGAGGAGGCGATGAAGGTAGACCTGGTTTATGGCATGGCAAGCTGTGTTCACAGCTTCCGACCAAAACCGCTCGGGCATCTTGAATTCTCCAAGCATCGTCCTCGCCATGTCGATAAGCGTCCTGTTCTTCCTCTCTACCACACCGTTTTGCTGTGGTGTGTAGGGAGCGGAGAACTCGTGCTTGATTCCTTCCTCCTCAAGGTACTCCTCCACTTGTAAGTTCTTGAACTCGGACCCGTTGTCGCTTCTTATCTTTTTCACCTTGAGCTCAAATTCGTTTTGAGCTCTCCTTAGAAAGCGCTTTAGGGTCCCTTGGGTTTCTGATTTATCTTGCAAAAAGAATACCCAAGTGAAGCGGGAAAAATCATCAACAATAACAAGACCATACTTACTTCCCCTGATGCTGAGGTAGGCGACGGGTCCGAAGAGGTCCATATGAAGTAGCTTCAGAGGTCTTGATGTGGTCATCACATTCTTGCTGTGATGAGTGCTTCCCACCTGTTTACCTGCTTGACAAGCTGCACAGGGTCTATCTTTTTCGAAAAATACATTGGTTAGACCTAACACATGTTCTCCCTTTAGAAGTTTATGAAGGTTCTTCATCTCAACATGTGCTAGACGGCGATGCCACAGCCAGCCCATGCTAGTCTTAGCAATTAAGCATGCATCTAGATCGGCCTCCTCTTTCGAAAAATCAACTAAGTAGAGTTTGTCGTCTAGTACACCCTTAAAAGCTAATGAACCATCACTCCTTCTAAAAACAGACACATCTACATTGGTAAATAGACAATTATAACCCATATTACATAGTTGGCTGACAGATAATAAGTTGTACCCGAGCGATTCAACTAAGAACACATTGGATATGGAATGCTCGGATGAAATGGCTATCTTTCCTAGTCCTTTAACCTTGTCTTGGTTCCCATCTCCAAAGATGATCGAGTCCTGGGAATCCTTATTCTTGACGTAGGAGGTGAACATCTTCTTCTCCCCCGTCATGTGGTTTGTGCATCCGCTTTCGATAATCCAGCTTGAGCCCCTGGATGCATAAACCTGCAAGGAAATTTACACTTGGGTTTTAGGTACCCAACTTTTGTTGGGTCCTACGAGGTTAGTTACAATAGTCTTTGGAACCCAAATGCAAGTCTTGTCTCCCTTGCATTTGACCCCCAACTTCCTAGCAACCACTTCTTTATTTTTACATGTGAGTACAAAAGTAGTGTTGCACGCATGGAAAACAGTAGCAGCTTCATTACGCATTTTCCTAGGTACATGATGCAAAACATTATTTTTCCTAGGCATATTTCTACCATGCATAAAAGTAGAGCTTGAGGCAATCATAGCATGTGAATCATACGCATCATAACTCCTATTATAATGAGCATTCCTAGAAAATTTTCTATCATAAATGAAAGCATGATTCTTTTGATTACTACTAGCCATAGGGGCCTTCCCTTTCTCCTTGTTGGGAATGGGAGCCCTTTGGCTTGTCAAGTTCTTGGCTTCCTTTCGAAAGCCATGTCCATCCTTAATTGAGGGATGTCTACCAACGGTGTAGGCATCCCTAGCAAATTTTAACTTATCAAAATCTATCTTGCAAGTCTTAAGTTGAGCATTAAGACTTGCCACCTCATTATTTAATTTAGTAATTGATGTAAGGTGTTCAACACAAGCATCAACATCAAAATCCTTACACCTATTACAAATGGCAACATGTTCTACACAAGATCTAGTTTTATTAGCTACTTCTAGCTTAGAATTTAAATCATCATTAACACTCTTTAAGCTAGACACAGTTTCATGACAAGCAGATAATTCAGAAGATAGCATTTCATTCCTTTTAACCTCTAAAGCAAGAGATTTTTGCACACTAACAAACTTGACATGCTCTTCATACAAAATATCTTCTTGCTTCTCTAACAATCTATCTTTTTCATTCAAAGCATCAATTAACTCATTAATTTTATCTATTTTTGCTCTATCTAAACACTTAAATAACTCGGTATAATCTACTTCATCATCACTAGAATCATCATCGCTTGAAGTAGTATACTTAGGGGTTTCTCGAACACTTACCTTCTTTTCCTTGGCCATGAGGCAAGTGTGGCGCTCGTTGGGGAAGAGTGTCGATTTGTTGAAGGCTGAGGCAGCGAGTCCTTCATCGTCGGAGTCGGAAGAAGAGCAATCCGAATCCCATTCTTTGCTAAGGTGCGCCTCGCCCTTCGCCTTCTTGTAGGCCTTCTTCTTCTCCCTCTTCCCGCTCTTTTCTTGTTCCTGGTCATTAGCATTATTGGGACAATTTTCTATAAAATGACCAGTCTTACCGCATTTAAAATAGGAGTGCTTTCCCTTTGCTTTGCTCTTGTTGGGATGCTCCTTGCGTCCTTTTAGCGTGGTCTTGAAGCGCTTGATGATGAGGGCCATCTCATCTTCGTTTAGCCCGGCAGCCTCAACTTGTGCCACCTTGCTAGGTAGCGCCTCCTTGCTGCTGCTTGTTGCCTTGAGTGCAACGGGCTGGGGCTCATAGATGGGCGTTGGGCCGTTCAATGCATCATCAACATATCTTGCTTCCTTGACTATCATACGCCCGCTCACAAACTTTCCGAGTATCTCCTCGGGTGTCATCTTTGTGTACCTGGGATTTTCACGGATGAGGTTCACAAGATGAGGGTCAATAACAGTGAAAGACCTGAGCATAAGTCGGACGACGTCGTGGTCCATCCATCTCGTGCTTCCATAGCTCCTGATCTTGTTGACCAGGGTCTTGAGCCTGTTGTACGTTTGTGTTGGCTCCTCTCCCCTGATCATTGCAAACCTCCCCAGCTCGCCTTCCACCAACTCCATTTTGGTGATCATGGTGGCGTCGTTTCCCTCATGTGATATTTTGAGGGTATCCTAAATTTGCTTGGCGTTGTCCAAGCCGCTCACCTTGTTGTATTCATCCCTGCACAAGGATGCTAGCAAAACAGTGGTAGCTTGCACATTCTTATGAATTTGCTCATTAATAAATACACGGTTATCTGAACTATCGAATTGCATTCCATTTTCAACTATCTCCCATATACTAGGATTGAGAGAAAATAAGTGACTACGCATTTTGTGACTCCAAAAAGTGTAGTCCTCTCCATCAAAGTGTGGAGGTTTACCAAGAGGAATTGAAAGCAAATGAGCATTGGAATTAAAAGGAATACGAGAATAATCAAATGAATAATTTGAATTAACCGGTTTCTTTTTCTCGTCGTCATCATCTCTTGGAGAAGAAGAAGATTTGTCGCTGTCGTAGTAGACGATCTTCTTGATACGTCTCTTCTTCTTCCTGTCCTTCTTCTTGTGACTCGAGCCAGATTCAATGGGCTTGTCGACCCTTGGCTCGTTGAAGATGGACTCCTTTTCCTTATCGTTGACCACCATCCCCTTTCCCTTAGGATCCATCTCTTCGGGCGATTAGTCCCTTACGTGAAGAGAACGGCTCTGATACCAATTGAGAGCACCTAGAGGGGGGTGAATAGGTGATCCTGTAAAATTCAACACTAAATAGCCACAAGCTTGGTTATAAAGATGTTAGTGCAATAGAACCAAGTGGTTATAGAGTGAGCTCTTGCGAAACACATATAATCAAAGAGAAGGACAACACAAGGGATACAGTGGTTTATCCCGTGGTTCGGTCAAGTATAACACTTGCCTACCTCCACGTTGTGGCGTCCTAATGGACGAGGGTTGCACTCAACACCTTTCAAGTGATCCAGTGATCAACTTGAATACCACGGCTTTTCTTTGCTTATCTCTTTTTCCCGTTTGTGAGGAATCTCCACAAGTTGGAGTCTCTCGCCCTTACAACAAAGATAACAGTGAAAGCACAAGAGTAAGGGTGGGAAGCAACACACACAAATCCGTAGCAACACACACACACACACACAAGCCAAGACTTGAGCTCAAAATGAAGCACAATGAGTTCACAACTAGAACGGAGCTCAAATCACTAACACAGTCTGTTGGGGGCCTTCGTCCTCCGAAGGTCCTCAAAAACATGGTTTGACAATGTTTTCCAAGTGGATTATGTGAGCAGGTGTTTTCGGGCTCAGAACTATGAATATAAAGCACGGTCGGGACGAAGCTTGAACCAGACGAAGGACGAGCGCAGGCGAAGCTGTGCGCAGGAGAGCTTCGGCGCAATTGCTGAGGGGGGAACCGACTTAAAGATGAAAAGACTGCGTGGACCTTGACTGATTTCCGTAGGTTATTAACAAATGTAATGGACATGGATGTAATTTCATGTGGGCTGCGTCCCGCATCTATAAATAGATGAACAGTACTCCCGTACTGTTCACGCTGACCTGGCATTTTTTGCATCACGCTTGTACTTTTTACCTTCTCTCAGGACCGAAGGTACATTTGTGATTCATAATCATTTCTATTCCTTTGTATTAATAAAATAGAAATGATTCCATGATTTACATTCCATGTTTTTTATGAGTCCTTCGTTATTACGTGCTGAATTTACGAAGGTATGTTTCTTGTGACCTTCGTCCGGAACTCATCATTCCCGATGGGGAATAATGTTCGATAGGACGAAGGGCCTTAACGTTTAACATCTTTTATGTTGCCTTGTTCTTAATCCGAAGCATTTGAGAACAAGCCCCCAACATTGGCGCCCACCTCCGGTGAACTCACTTCCACTTCGAGCTTTTTTGAACACCTTCGGAAGCTATGGCGCCGAAGAAAGCTTCAGCGACCGGGGCTTCAGCACTGCAACCGCTGGACCACAACCAGGAGACCGTCTCTCTTCGGGAAGCCCGAAGCCAGAAGAGAAAGGCTCTCAGCCCGACACTTCAGGAAGAAGAGCTAGACCAAGAAATCAGGGATATGGAAATGCTACATCAACAAGTACAAAGGAAGAAGGAGAAGATGGCCCGCCTAGCTGAGTTGCAAAGGCAGATAGACGAAGCCTCTGAGGAAGTCCGTCATCTCACTCACGATGAGCAGAACAGAAGGCCTCATCAGAAAGACCTTCATCAGGAGGGCTTCGTCAACGAAGATGACTGGTATGATAATTTCCATCAGGGAAATTTTGTTTTTGATGATGCTTCTCCTCTGTCTGCTGAGCTGCAGGCTACACCTTGGCCTCCATCCTATAAGCCACCTCAGCTCCCCATGTTTGATGGTCACTCCGACCCGAAGCAATTCTTGATGAGTTACGAAGCAACGGTGTCTTCGTACGGGGGCAATGCTGCAGTTATGGCGAAGTCTTTCGTCATGGCCGTCAGGAATGTTGCTCAGACCTGGTATTCCTCCCTTCGGCCAGGAACAATAACTTCATGGCAGAAGCTGAAGGATATGTTACTGACCAGTTTTCAAGGATTTCAGACAAAGCCAGTCACAGCTCAAGCCCTGTTCCAGTGTACTCAGGATCACGAAGAGTACCTTCAGGCGTATGTCCGAAGGTTTTTACGATTGAGGGCACAGGCACCAACGGTGCCCAATGAAATTGTTATCGAAGCTATGATCAAGGGGCTTCGTCCTGGGCCTGCAGCTCAATACTTTGCTAGAAAGCCTCCTCAGACCTTGGAGAAATTGCTCCAAAAGATGGATGAGTACATTCGCGCTGACAATGACTTTCGACAAAGAAGGGAGGAGGCCTTCAGATTTTCTGAAATGGCCAGGGGCTTCGGAGGAAGATACTACCCGAGACATGTCCGTTCTATCCACAACACTCAGAATGATGATAAGGGGAGCCAGAACAGACCGCAATGCTCATCACAGGCTTCAGGGCAACAACAAACTTCCTTCCGGCCACCAGCCCCAAGAGGCAGAGGCGCCAGGGGCTTCGGCGGAAGATTCGGAGATCAGCCAAGGAGACTGTTTTGTTTGTTCTGTGGAGAAGGCAAGGGCCATACCACTAGGTCGTGCCATATTACGATCCAGAAGCAAAAGGAAATTGCCGAAGCTGCATCTCAACAAGCTCAGCCGAAGCAGGTCATGCATACTGCTTCGTATCATCCGCCTTATGTCCCACAATACATAGACAACCACCCTGCAGCTTCTGTAGCTTCGGCAAGTCAACCTCAAGCTTCCTGGCAGCAGCTTCCGCCTCCACCTCCATTACAGCAAGGTCAACAGCCAGAAGGGAATCAACATGCTCCACACCAGAGGGATTTCAGAGAACAGTCCGAAGCTCGCACAGTCAACAGCACTGTGCCAGAGTCGAAGCACATTTATTGATACATATCCTACCTTTGATAGCAGTCTTTCCTTTTCAGTTTTATTTTCTGCGAAACAAAAAACATTGATAGTTTTCATGTAATAATTTCGTTGTTCTCCACGAGGAAGATCTATTTGCTCCACAAGCTTAAGTTGCTGAAGTTCAAAATTTTTTCCGTTACCAAGGAGGACCTTCGAATTAGAAATCCTTCGGAGTAACAGAAAGCCGTTCTAAGGAACGCAGAGTAAGTTTGCAAGGTCACAAAAAGCCGTTCCAAAGGGAGCGCAGTGTAAGTTTTCTGCTCAGAAGTCGTTCCTAAAGGAATGCAGAGCCTACAGCGAAAAGTCAACGCTGATACCGCCTAAGTAAAGGGCGAAGAAGCTCCTAAGGGAGGCTTACAGCGAAAAGTCAACGCTGATACCGCCTAAGTAAAGGGCGAAGAAGCTCCTAAGGGAGGCTTACAGCGAAAAGTCAACGCTGAGATCGTCTAAGTAAAAGACGAAGAAGCTCCAAAGACGTTCCTAAGGGAATGCAGAGCTTATGAATATATTTTATGAGTATCTTCGGAACAAATGTCACATGCATAGCATAACATCATCACATCATTCTGCATAACATAAACATCATACATCATATTGCATTTGGCAAAAGAAAGTGACACTCTCAACCTTCGAAAGGATGCTCCGAGAAAGTGATATCGAAATTGTATAGCTTCGGATTACAGCTTCGGAGAACATTGCTATGAAACATGGGCGAGCTTTATCAGATCAATATTGAGATTGTATAGCTACGGAGTATAGCTTCGGATAATGATTTCACGAAGCATGGATGTGATCCATCAGAATAATTTTAACGAAGAATGCCTTCTTCACGAAGCATGAAAAGAAGGGAAGGTGTTTTTTCGCCGAAGGCTCAAAAAGGTATGTATATAGAGTTTCATGCATCGTGAAGAATTGAATAATGAAAAAAAAAAAACTTGTATATTACATCCAAATGTACAAAATATTACATAGATCACAATTTAAATGTTTTTCTAGCAGCATCTAGTCCTCTCTTAATACTGCTTCGGCGACTTCATTTAAAAGTTGATCAACAACTTTGTCCATGATAGCTTCGGCCATTTGTTTGATTTCTTCATCTCCTTTTGTGTAAGGGTCGGCAGTTGACCCAGCAGCTGCCGAGGGAAGAGAACATTTCTTCGTCACTATCGCAAACAATATGCAGAGTTTGAAATGAAAATTACAACGCAACAAGAATGACTAATTGGTACCTAATTGTCTTTCAGGCTCCGTACTCCCTTCGGCAGCCTCTGCTACTTTTCTAGCATCATGTATGCCTTTTTCGCTTTTTTGGATGATCTCTTGCGCCATTTCTCGGCCGCCGTCGTTCCAGATATCCGTAAAGAATTTACCGCCAACCACGCTTGCTTCGGCCGAGGGGTCCTTAATGTCTTCGGAAGATAAGGCAGCTTCGGACTGAGCTAGAAATTTTACATGATCACAACCTTTCTTCTCTAAGACAGAAGCGATCCCTCTGGCGCCCGAAAAAGCGCAGATATCGCCGCGACTGTTCAGAATCTCTTCGAAGGCTTCTGCTTCATGGCTAATCCATTCCAACGGATCTTCGGGATTGCCTCGAGAAAAATTTTCTTCGCTGGAAAAGGCGCCGACGCTGGCAAAGCTGGCTTTAATTTTATTCACACATTCTATAGATTTAACATAGCATTTCCCCTGGGATGACCGAAGCTCCTTGACTCTTGATTCCAATTTACCGACCATAAAATCACTAAGTTCTCGTTTCGTTTCCTCAAGCGCGCGCTCCTCTTTAGCTCTAGCCAGCTGTTTTTGAAGTTCTTTAATCTCGCGTTTTTGAGCTTCGGTTTGGGCCCTTGAAGCAGCTTCGTCTTTTTTCACTTTATCTACCAATGTAAGCAGAATTTTATCTTTTTCCAAAGCTTCGTTTCTCAGTTTGATAACTTCAGAGCGTAAATTATTAAATGCAATTTCATAACTTTCATCTTCGGCGCTCTTTTGCGCTCTTAGCGCGTTGCTTAGGATCAGGCCCTATACGAAGAAGAATTCATATAAGAAAAAAGGAACGAGTTGCGTAAAAAATAAGGGGGTTCTCTTTTCAAGCGTTAAATTCCCGTACCTTCAGGCTGTTGTACGCAAGACTGTCTGCGAGATCTTCTTTCGTCATGGCGCTTAATCCAGATTCAAGCTTCGGGAAACCAATACTCCTGGCCATTTCTCGGCAGACAGAGAGCTCTTTGTTGTCAGGCAGGCAGTATAAAAAATCGTCTTCATTTGTCCCATTGAATATTACTGCCCCCTTTGGATATTTTAACTCCTTTGCATAATGGTTAGCTTCATTAATTTCTTCTTCAGATAATTTTTTCCCCGAAGCGTGTCGTATGATGTAATCACACATGCTGGCAGGCGCTTCGGGGATGGCAGTGTCAGTTTCTTCAATTAAAATTGGTTCTGGTATTTTAACTGCTTCGGCTTCCAAAGGTTGTTCCTTGAAGGGCTCTGAAGGCCCAGCTTCAGCTTCAGCTTGTTGCGTCGGAGTTTCAGAGGAAGTTTCAGCAATTTCAGCACTCTTTTTTGGAGTTGTGCTTGGAGATTTAATTGTCTCCAAGACATCTAGTACATTTACCATTCTCTTCCTTTTTGGGGTTACCATTGGACCCTTTTGGCTTTTTGCTGCTTCGACATTTACTACAGGACTAAAAATTTCTGATGTTTTTTCCTTAGTCAGATTTTTCGCTTCCTCCATTTTCTCTGTCGATGGTGCTTCGGTCATTTCTGCAATTTCTGGCAGCAAGGTTGGCTGTTCAGCTTCGGCGGCCGAAGAAGTTTCTCCAGTAAACTCAGGCACCGAAGCTGGTTCAATATGGCGTGGTCGGTGTGTGAGGACCTTCAACCTTTTTCCTTTTGGTTCTGGCTCGCTAGGAGCGGTTCCAGCTTCTTCTTTTTCAGAGGTTATGTTTTTCCTTTTTTGCCTTCGGATGGGATAGCAATAATCAGGGTAGAAGAACCCGACTGCATCAAACACTCGGTTCAGTCTCTTCTTTTTTCGGCCTCCGAAGGCTGCTGATAGAGCAGTATTTTCAGCCTTCGAGTATGCCCCAAGCAATTCATCACTTAATGTTTCAATACTTTTCAGCCAGTCATCATCAGGTTCAATAAATTTATCTGCATATTTGAATGTGAACTTTAATCTGACTAGTCCGCCTTCGTCGGACTCTTTGATGGTTTCCTTTGGCATTTCCCACTTTTCTGCAAGTGGCCATACCCTGAAGGCAATGTGTTCTTGGACCAAGTCCCTTGTTCCAATAAACGAGCAGACTACCCCGAAGGCTCTTTGACATTCCTCGGCGGCTTCGTCCATTTCGACCTTCGGCCTTCGAAGGCCGAAGCGTTGCCAGATTGGGTGCATAATAATACTCTTTACATTCTCTTGAGCTGCTAGATCATTCTTTACATAAAACCATTCAGTCATCCAGGCTCCGGGCCACCTCTTCCGAAAGGTCGGCACAGGGCAGCTTGACCCGGAGCGGGCGCCGAAGCTGTAGCACCCGAAGTTGTTGTGGTATTGCTCCTTTCCCCAGGGCTTCGTCTCGTATAATAACTCATGAATGTTACAGAAGCTTTTAGCGTTCGGTTCCAAACCTTGGCTTCTTACAGCCCAGACAAAAATCCCCATCCTTATAATAGCTTCGGGAGTGAGTTGATGAAGGTAGACTTGGAATGTTTTCAATACCTCAACAACAAAATTGCTCAGGGGGAATCGAAGCCCAGCCTTGAGGAAGCTTCGGAAAATCACAACTTCATTCTCTTCGGGGGTGGGAGAAGTCTTTTCCCCGGCGTCAGCTCTCACAATAGATATGTCTCGGAAATATCGCCCCCTCATATTATCAATGTGACTCTGCTTGATGGTCGTTTTCCCAAAAACCGAGTGACTTGGTCGCCACGGTCGATCTTCGCCCTCTTCCCCACCACTTTCCACATCAAAGCTGTCGCTGTCATCAGTATCCTCGGACAAACCTTCGAGAATCTCCTTCGTGATTTTCTCTGTATTGGTCTCTGCCATCGCTATCAGGAACCCCAGATTCTTCTCCTCCTCGAGACTCAGCTTCGTATCAGCCGGGATCTTCAGTTTCATCTCAGCAGGGGTTTTCTTGCCTTCAGACATCTTCGACAACGATAAAAATTGTTCCCGAGGCCGAAGCTCCAAAATCAAAAAGAACAGCAAATCCTAATGAACAAGCGCTAAAAATTTTAGTGGGCCGAAGCAAAAGGCAAGTATGCGTACCAAATAAGTTGGCGGTGTGCTCTTATTTATACGCCCCAGGGCGTTGAAAATTGAATGACCCCGCTTGTCAGTGAATATTGCTATTCTAGCAAAGGGAAGGTGTTTTTTCGGACCTTCGGCTTAAGGCCTTCGTCCATATCGCAATCTGAATTTATTGTCAAACAAATTAATATTGCGAGGGGCTACTGTTGGGGGCCTTCGTCCTCCGAAGGTCCTCAAAAACATGGTTTGACAATGTTTTCCAAGTGGATTATGTGAGCAGGTGTTTTCGGGCTCAGAACTATGAATATAAAGCACGGTCGGGACGAAGCTTGAACCAGACGAAGGACGAGCGCAGGCGAAGCTGTGCGCAGGAGAGCTTCGGCGCAATTGCTGAGGGGGGAACCGACTTAAAGATGAAAAGACTGCGTGGACCTTGACTGATTTCCGTAGGTTATTAACAAATGTAATGGACATGGATGTAATTTCATGTGGGCTGCGTCCCGCATCTATAAATAGATGAACAGTACTCCCGTACTGTTCACGCTGACCTGGCATTTTTTGCATCACGCTTGTACTTTTTACCTTCTCTCAGGACCGAAGGTACATTTGTGATTCATAATCATTTCTATTCCTTTGTATTAATAAAATAGAAATGATTCCATGATTTACATTCCATGTTTTTTATGAGTCCTTCGTTATTACGTGCTGAATTTACGAAGGTATGTTTCTTGTGACCTTCGTCCGGAACTCATCATTCCCGATGGGGAATAATGTTCGATAGGACGAAGGGCCTTAACGTTTAACATCTTTTATGTTGCCTTGTTCTTAATCCGAAGCATTTGAGAACAAGCCCCCAACACAGTCGATCAAGTGCGCGGAGACAGAGTGGGGAAGACTTAGAATGCTTAGAGTATGCTTGGGTTACTCCTCTATGCGTCTAGGGGGTCCTTTTTATAGCCCCAAGGCAGCTAGGAGCCGTTGGAGACCAACAAGGAAGGCTAAGATTGCCTTCTGTCAGGTGGTGCACCGGACAGTCTGGTGCGCCACCGGACAGTCACTGTAGATAGTCCGGTGCGGATCTCCTTCCTATTTTGGCACAGTCGACCGTTGCAGATTCGTGGCAGTTGGCGCACCGGACACTGTCCGGTGCCTCCTGCTGACCGTTGGAGCGGGCCACGCGTCGCCCGCGGATTGCGCGGCCGACCGTTGCGCAGTCGACCGTTGGCTCACCGGACAGTCCGGTGCACCACCGGACAGTCCGGTGAATTTTAGTCGTACGCCGTTGAGCTTTTCCCGAGAGCGACGACTTCGCCGCGGACGACTCACCGGATAGTCCGGTGCACCACCGGACAGTCCGGTGAGTTATAGCCGTACACTGCCGTCGAGTCCCGAGAGCGGCTGATTCACCTTGGACTCGTCTGGCACACCGGACACTGTCCGGTGCACCACCGGACAGTCCGGTGCACCCAGATCGAGCAACATTTGGCTGTACAAAGCCAACTCTTTTCCAATCTATTTTCTCCTATTTCTAGCACTTAGACACAATACATTAGTACCCAAATCAATGTACTAAGTCTAGAAACGTACCTTGTTATATGATTTGCACTTCTTTAATCTTTGGCACAATTTAACACTTAGAGAATATGTGTTGGGCACTTAATCACCAAAACACTTTAGAAATGGCCCAAGTGCACATTTCCCTTTCAAAGATGATCTGAAAGCTAAATATCTCGAGCTCTTTACTAACCAACACTGAATCTCGAGGGCGAGATTCTTTTTAAGGGGATAGGTTTGTAACACCCTGAATTTGGGGGGTATAAAATTTCTTCTCTAATGCCTACCAAATTCAAGTGTTACCTCTTGTTTCTCTCTCTCTCTCTAGTTTTCCTCTCTCTTCCTTTTTATTAGAATTATGTCTATTAGGTGGGAGATTAATTATTTTTTTACTATATAAAACCTATGGGAGTCATGAAATGTTGCATCGTGCTGAGCCTAAATTATTCTTTTGTTTGATGCACATGTTTGAATTATTTGAATTTGAATTTGGAACATGTTTGAATTTGAATTCAAAAGAGGAAAACAAAAGAAAAAGGGATTAGAAATTTGAAAATAAAAGAAAAAACCAAAGGAGCCCAGCCGCCCTCCCTCTCTAGCCCATCTAGCAGCCCGCGCGCGCCCGCGTCCGCTGACAGGTAGACCCCACCTGTCGGCGCCACGCCACGGCTTCTCACACGCGCTCTCTCCCTCTCTGCATAGTAGGGCCGCCGCGTCGGCGCCCTGGCCCATTGCACGCTCGCGTGCTGTGTTGTTGTCCCATGGGCCCCGCTTGCTAGCCCCTCTCCCCTCCTTCAACCGTCCGCCTGCGCGCATGTCGCCTCCCCGCGTGAAACAGTCGTCCCGACCCCTCTTCAAGTCCCTACGCGCACCCACTTCCCCCTTGCCCCACTCACTTCGCCTCTACGCACTCACCCGAGTTGCGTGCGACCGTTCTTCTAGCTCACCGGAGTTTCCCTCGTCGCCAGGCTTCCTGCAGCCGATTCCACCCTAACAAGGCCTGCCCGCCGTCTCTGACCGTGCTCCGCCACCACTAGGCGAAGTTCCGTCGTCGATTGCGCCTCACCCGAGGTGAAATTTCTCCGCTGGACTTTTCCTTCCCTCTCCCCCGTTTTCTCTGTTCCGTTAATTGGTCACCGGTGATCACCGACGCCGGCACCTCACCGTTGTACCGAGACCCCCTGCCAACCGCAATCGCCCTGTGTCCCTTTCGCCCGCATGGAGTCGCTGGCTCCGGCCATGGCGCTCGCGCCGAGCGCGCAGCCGAGGAAGACGACAGCCCTTGCAAGGGGGACCTGCCCGTCAGCCTCACTCGTCCCCCTCTTCTTTCCCCTTGCGCGGTCGCTGACCGATGGACCCCCTAGTCCTGCGTGTCAGTGCCACGCACAGCACCAAAACCCCTCTCTCCACTCTGTGTCGTCGCCTGGTGGGCCCCACCCATCAGTGCGGGTCCGTGCTCGCACCGCTGACGAGCAGGCCTAGCTTTGTCGTGGCCCCGCCCATCAGGCGCCAGTGCCCTGACACCCAGCCGTTCGCCTACCCGGGTCGCTGGCCCATGGGCCCCGCCTATCAGGCGTCCGCCCCCACGACCCTGCGCGCTGGATCTAATCCTGGCCGTCGATCTGAGATCTAACGACTGGAAAGACCCGATACCCTTTCAGTTTGCAGTTTTATAAAAAGTACCCTCGGCTTTTGAGAAATCGAACCCACCGTCCCTGGTTTTTGCAGTCGAGCCCCCGAAATCTTGCAGAGAGAACCACGAGCTTATATTTAATCACAGAAATAGGTCTGGTTTTGTATTTTGAATTCCAAAACGTGTTTATTCCATATCTTTTGCATATGAACTCCAAATTGGGTGGTTCAAATTACAAAATGTTCACAAAATTATTATCTACCTGTTAAAAGTAATATCTTTCACTGTCTGCAGGTCTTAATTTTATGTCTAGGCTATAGGTGCATTTAAAGTAATGGTTTATTATTTAAAATGAAATAAAAAGGAAAACCCTAATGATAACTAGGTGATTAACCTTGTGAAGTTAATATCATGTAATGTATGAACCCATCTCTAGCATAATTTTAATAATCCATTAAGATGACTATAGTAAGTTATGTAATCCACTGAGATAAGCAGTACTTGGAGAACCACAAACCCCTAAATTTATTTGTCTACCCTAGAATCTAGATTCCACTCTCTCGTTTGTACTTTTCTATTGAACTTGTGTTCATTTGATTACATATGTTTGGTGTACTGTTCCTTTATCATTTCCCAAATGTGTTGAATGCATGATTGCTTTGTGTAGACAATGAGTAGTCCATGGTTCCTGAGTGTGTTACCGGAGACTTCCCTAAGCAGCAACCTAGTGAAGGCAAGTGTCCTTTGACCCATTATGTACTATTTACTTTATAATTCACTGTCCCGCATTATTTAATTAAAACCCAAGGATTGACTAGTCTGTATTTACCTTGTCTTTGATTACCTTTTGGGTTATTATGGTTAGCTTCATGCTATTGCTCTACTTTAATCAACAAATATGATGAGAATATTTATGATATGATGATGTTATCTTGATTATGATGATGAATTTGTGATACTTTAGGGGACTCAGGCTATTTCCTCAGTACCTCTCCATAAGGACCTATCCGTTGAGAGACCACCCGGGATAACAATACAACCATGAGGGTGAAATGGGACGCCCTTAGCTGATTAATTAGAGGAACTTAAGGTGTAGTTGGCTTCTTCGTAGGGCCATCAATGGGGTCTGGGCATAGTACTTGCTCTGTCGAGGCTGACTGTCGAGGTTCTTTCGATTTGGTTTTGTTAGTCACCCTTCCAGTGGGGAGAAGTACTATGTTTATGAAACTGCAGAAACCTAACGGGCGGCTATGACCTCTAGGGAAACTTTGTAAAGGCTACATAGTGAATCTCTGGCCATTCACCTCGGTAGTGAAGATTGGGTCTAGACAACCCAGGCTAGGAAGGGATCACGACTCATGGTTAAAATGTGCAACCTCTACAAAGTGTTAGAAACTGGTATATCAGTCGTGATCACAGTTAAGAGCAACCTTGGGATCCTCTTTGATTAGAATAACTCTAGATACTGTATGGTGATGATTACTAATGATGATTATAGCTATGGTCTCTGGTATTTCCTCTTGGAGGGAGTACTTTTGGGTAATAACTGGGTTTATTACTAAAACTTGGCTTACTACTAGTAATAAATACTTGACCAACTAAAAGCAACTGCTTTAACCTTAACTCCACATACAGCTAGTCCACTTTAGCCAAACAGGACATTTGCTGAGTACGTTGATGTGTACTCACCCTTGCTTTAAACCCCCCAACCCCAGGTTGTCCCCATTGCAATCAGTGCTTAGGAGGAGATGAAGGCAACATGGAGGACTTTGAGGAGTTTCAGGACTATGATGAGTTCTAGTCGTGTTTAGTGGCAAACCCCCAGTCAGCTGCGTGTGAAGGCCTTATCTTCTACGTTTCATATTCGCACTTTGATTATGTTAATGACTTTGTTAAGTTAATGACTCTGTGGATGTCTTGGACATGTTGATGTAATAAAGTACCCTTTCGCTATTTATTTTGAGCAATGTGTGATAATGTCCAACTATGTAATCGTTGTGTACGTGAGTTCTTTATCCTGGCACGTACATGGTTTGCATTCGGTTTACCTTCCAAAACTAGGTGTGACACCTGGCGCTGCCGTGCAGCTCACTAAAGAGACAGGGATGAGGGAGAAATGGCCCTGGTTGTCGATCCGTGGATGAACGGCTCAGATCATATCGCCATACCCCTTCGACTAGGACTCCTCACGTCCGTTGATCAGCAATCAGGCACCCAGGATGAGACCTTCAATTCATTAAATGATGATCATTCGATAGTAGATGAACGCTTGTGATTAAAACAGCCGATACCCCTTCGGTTAATTAAATCTACGCCATAGATCTCGGAATCAACGGTCGTAAGCGACCACAGTTATAACAGTCCAGCTACATTTTCAAATGGCCCCTCGGGATTTAGGGTAATAAACTTGTCATCCATTTTTTCAGTGTAAAGAAAATAAAATTAAATGAAGACTTAGCCTATTAGCTCCTGGAGTTTATTTTAGGCACAAATTTAATACAAAAAATGCACAAAACTTAGGAAAATCCATACCTTGCTCATTTTAACTCAGTTTTAGGCCGTTCCAGTTGCGTTAGCTTCGTATGAATGTTTACTACACAACAACATTGATTGCACTATGTTACATACTTTTATAATTAGATAACTAATTTGATTAATTCATGGTTATTGGACTAGTTTTTGTTCTAATATAACTAATATAATGTTCTATAATTATAATTTGACTAAGAAATGATCTCCAATCAAGTAATAACTTAGATTCAAAGTTGAACAAAGTTAGTTATATATTTTATTACATGACTTACTTTAATAAAATATAGTTTTGTTCTTTAATCACCTATAACTTTAGAAAACCATATCTTTCCAACCGTGACTCCGATCTTAGTGATTCTCGAACCCACGACCTCGTAGCATCGTGTATAATATTCTTACATTGTTTGTTCTCATGTTTGATGTACTGTTATTTTTATGTGATCCTTGTCTAGTTGTATGTATTGCTACGAATAACAGTGAGGTCACGAGAATCTTAAGACCAACTTGGTACCTAAAATCTCTAGTCTAAGGCAAGTTGTGCCCTTGATCACTCTTCATTACCTAATAATGTTCTTTGTTAATCACTATGACATGCTCGGGTTAATTTGATGGGACCCAATAGGTTTTCCTAGTTTTGTTTACCCCATACCTTGCAAACCAATGAACTATTGGGTAGACTTGCTATTGCTCTACCTAGTTTTGGATTAATGTTATTCTGAACTATGATCATGTTCCAATTTTGCTGTTGATTTAATTATTGTTCATGACAAGATTATTGTGTTAATTGGGACATGGAGTTTAACTTGAGATAACAGTGCTCCCACAAGGGTGGAATGGGACGGCCTTGGCTGAGTAATTAGGAAAGCTAGGGAGAGATTACCTTAACTGAAAGGGGCAAGTGGGGAGGAATCGCTGCAGAGTATAGGGAGGTCCTCAGGTCGAACTGTTGCGATGGCTTTTCGAATGAGGGATTACTATGCTTCCTTCTTCCTGAATTTGTAGTGGGTTTTCTCGAACTAGTTGAACTTTGGAAAGGCCCCTTAGTGGATCCCTAGTCATTCACCTTGGAAGTGTTTAAGGGTCTAGCTAACCTTAGCTAATCGAGAAACACGTCTTGTGGGTAAAGATGCGCAACCTCTGCAGAGTGTAAAAATGATATATCAGTCGTGCTCATGATCAAGAGCGACTCAGGATTCTCGCATGATTAACTTATGGAACTAAACTTAATCGGTCATATGCATTGTATTGTGGGTGTTATTATTAATTGTGATCTCTTATTTAATTGGGTCGGTATCTTCTTACACTTAGTAATTGCTAATAAAACTTTGACCAACTTTAAAAGCAATGCTCAGCTTTAACCATCTCCTTTGGTAAGCCTTACACTTCATATGAGCCCCACTGTGAGTGAGCTCATGCACATTATTCCTCACAACTTGTGAAGCGATGAACGTATGACTGGTGTGCCACCTGGCTCAAGTGTCCGGGAATGGGCACTCTGCGTAACCGGTCTGGTGCACCTAGAATTAGCCCACTTCTTCATTCTTCAATCTTATTTGCTTGGGCTTTTCTAGTCTTGTGTCTTGGACATATGCTTGATACTTGAAGGTCTTCAATGGATCTTCTATTGTCTTCTTTGTGGTGTTGCTTCCTCAATGCCTTAGTCTAAGTCACTTTTGCATCTTGTGAACTATAGACATAAACACTTGCAAACTTATCAGTCCACAGGTAATGTTGACCATCAATCACCAAAGTCAATTAGTCAATTCTGTCGAGGTCCATTTTCCTTACACATACAAATAGGGCATTGGTGTTGTCCTTTTCTCTTTTATTATCAATGTTGACTTTAAACCTCTTAGTTTAGGCCTATTTAGGGCATGTACAACCCACATAAATGACTCGTATTTTAAGGGGTGTCTAAGGGGTAAGTGCAAAAAACACAAGATACGTATCTTAGTGAAGGAATGTCTCTAACACGGTTCTCTATATCTAAGATACAGTTCCACCCATACAACCCACATAAATGAGTCGTCTCTTGAGGTGTTCTAGTGAATCTAAAATCTTAAAAGGCACTCGAGTTTCGCCTTCTCTCCGCGTTTCACACTTGCGTGGAAGCTGGTGTGGTGACACGTCGCGCATGCGGCCTGCCATGTTCGCGAGAAAGCTTCGACATGTTTTTGTGGAGATCGTACAGCAACACTTCTCACCATACCGTCACACTACTCGAGGACATGGGTCCATCAATAGCGAGGACATGGTTTGGCCCTGCCTCCGCTCTTCTCTCCATCTTGCGTGTCGGCAAGCCCTCACTAGCCTACTGCCCTACCCATCTCATCTTCCCACAATCCCACCACGACACCACCCTCTCTCCCACCTTGCCCTCTGCCTCTGATTCTGCTGGACGGTGCCGATCCCATTCTCGCCCGCGTCCACTGGCATGGCCTCACCCACGTTTGCCTCCCCAATCTGCACGAGCCCCGTCAGGCGCCAGCCTCCCCGCCATGACGCCTCGCGTCGGCACCGCCTGCCATCTACGCAACCAGATAGCCCTCCCTGTTTTTGACGGTGCCTGACCACAGTCTCACCCGCGTCCATTATCATGGCCTCACCCACGATTACCTCTGCGTGTTCGTGCACAGCGTCGGACGAGAGGCCCTCATGATGCGCATGCTCTACATACGTCTGGCGCGTAGGGGCCTCCTCACTCACTGCGGCGGCGACGTTGAGCCCCACTAGAAACGGAGCAAATGCCTGCAAGCCTCTCCATTGGGACAAACCTCCATGACCTAGCTTCATTCTTCCCCTCCTCCTTGGGCTCGTCGTCGGTCACTTTAGATGGATGCACCACCGGTGGGGAACGTTCGCTTCAGCGAGCATATGGTCAACGTGCTAGAGCCACAACCGCTGGAGGTCATAGCGCAAGATGTCAAGGCCAAGAAGCGCAACTAGGCGCTCTGAGTTCGGGTTGTTGGTCACTAGATCTACGATACAGAGAATGGCAAAACCTACCATCAGGTGAGATAATCTGCATGTCCCTGATGTTCCCCTGCTTCTGATTACATGTTCAGTGACATCAAGTTTTAATGGTAATCTAACAACATTGAGCAGGTAGAAGAACCCCAGAAATTTCTGCAGATAGGAGGTAAACATGCAGCAATTAAAAGGAAGTTGTTCTAGGTTTGCCTATTCATATAATGGCTTCTGTGTTTGTTTGACTGCATATATCATGCATGGCTATGTGACAGAACTATTGATGATGGACATTAGAGGTTGTTTGAACTTGTTTGCCGTTTAGGCACGTTCATGATAAATGATGGTCACCTCTTTGGTGGGGGAGATAAATCCCACTTTCATTGACAGTTGGTCCAACTTAGATTTGAAAAACACCGCTAGGTGGAGCCGTCAAGGCGAGCCACATATACTCAGGTCATTTTCATGGGTTGGAAATGATAATGTTTAGGTTATGTACTATTGTTGTTATTCATGTGTTACCTATATTGTTAATTCTCAAATATTAACATGTCTTCAACTAATTTATCATCATACCTCATTTATTTTGGCAAAAAACCAACATGTATGACAAAACCAAACTGGATTATAAAATAGTTTAATTTTTCTACCCTTTATATAGTATGGATAGACCAAGAACTGAACAAGTCTTCATCCAAACTTGTTACTTCTTACATTTGCCTGGATGTTAAATATTTTTTGTTGATTTGAAATGCATAGCCTGGCAAAATGCTAGCTAAAAATGCTCAGAAAAGCACATTTTTGTTTTTGAGGAGATCTGCTAATGCAGTCCTTAATGCAAACTAAAAGTCGTGTCCATGCAAATATCAATGGTGTATAGAAGATCCTTTTTCTAAATGGTCTAGATTTTGAGAGATGTGAAAATCCTTTTGTATGGTATGATGGCTCTGCTTATGCAAATCAGCAAATGGACAACAAAGAACAACTACAACTATCATTTCCCATTCTCAACATTCAGTGGTAATGGTTCATCAAAATAAGAGCTCCACCACACAACATATAGTGAGTTCAGACAAATCATCTTGATAATATTTTTTATTAAATGCAGTTGTGTTATTTATGTATTTTTCTCAACCTCATGCATGTTCCCTTAGTTACTATAGGATAAATGTTATTCCTTTTCATGGCCTATAATCTTATTCCCTTAGTTTAACCAGATAGGAAGCATAATAATGTTCTGTATAATTCAATTTGTGTTAAAACACTTCAAGGACAGACAAGTATGTGCTTTTTGATTGAGAAGCTTGCAAACTTTTAGGTTCTGCCTTTTAATTTGAGTTGATATACTTTGATTGTGTATTATATCTGTTTGCAGGCTCACTCATGTTTTTCTCTTTGTATTGTCTTCAAGCAGAGTATGAAGAACAAAAGACCTACAACTACATCAGCAACTCCTACTTATCACAATAGGATGTTACTAATAAATCGTAAACTTCCAAAATAATTTTAACTTCAAACTCAGCAATTGCCTTATTTTTTGGCGTACTTATTTTTGTGCACAAATATATAGAAAATCAGGAAGATAAAAATGTGGAGATCGATAGGATTTAAAAGATTGACTTGAGTCATATTGAAACACTCTTTACTTGGTAATAAATGTTTATAAATATGAAATTAATTTCCACAGCACAATGTTACTGTGTGTGATAAGATATGAGTTTGAAAAAAAATCACCATATGTTCTTAAAAAAAGAGAAACAACTCAGCATTTTCCATAAGTTTGGCTAAAGTCATGTTTTTGTATATTCATGGAAGAAAGTATATATAGCCACCAAATATCTATAAACTATAACGATGAGACTGTTTAGGATACAGTTTTGAAGAAAAGCATATTATCATTCATTCTATTCACAGTGATAATGATAAAAAGATCATCGTCTATTTTCATGTACGTGAATGTTTTTTCGTTGTACTGTATATTGTTACTTGTAAACAATATTTATTTAGCATTTGTCCAAGTACCAAATTATGACATGATTATGTCTGGCTTATGCACAATAGCTGAGGATTAAAATTTGCATTACCTAGAACTATTTTGAGAAAAAAGTTCTTTAGAGAAGTATATCTTCCATGTCACTTACAGAAATGAGTGTTAAAATGATCCTAAATGTTGATGCCTTACTGCCTTAGTAACACCAACAAAATTCCACTGTGTGATCCTGATTTGAGGACTAAGACATTAATCAGTTCAAGCAGTACCATTTTGTGTTATTGAGTGGAGGGTAATGATCTTAAACGTGTCCTTTTTTACGCATATATAGAATTTTTTAGGATGCTAGGATTCCTTTTGAACAAAGTGAAAAATCGAGTCATTGTTCTGAAATGCTAAAAGAATACCATCTGAGATAAGAAAAGTACAAGCTTTCTAAGTAATTTGTCGCTTTTTGCTTGGTCTGTGTTTTTGGACCTGCTCCTTCGATTTGAACAACTATTATATATATTATTCAAAATATTACTTAGCAGATGCACATGACTTCTATGTTTGATGAGTATTGTTTCATGTTCTATATCAGTTGGGCAAGTGGTGCTCTCGATCCAGAAAGGAGCTCATCTGTTGATCGTTGTTTCGTAAGTCAATATGTGTTTGTAATGATTGGTCCTCTTCCATTGCTTTTCTTGCAGCTATATTTTTTATGAATCTCTCTTTGTTCTGAACTCAGTACTTTTGATCATCATTTTTCTTCATCTCATGTGTTGGTTACCCTTTTAAGTAGGGCTTATGAACTAATCTATATTCTCATGTCAACAAGGGTGTATTTTGTGATGGTTGTTGTTTTTTTGGCTTAATCCTTTGTTCAGCCACCTTCAACGTGAGTTACACAGCTCTTTACCTTTCATTAAGAGGCGAGAAAGTTTGACCACATGCATGTCAAAGCCAAGAATATTGTAAATTTTAGAAAACAGATTACTTGAGGTACCTCATAGTCATATGGATAGATAATAAGGACATTAGATATCTGGTACTTGTGAATTATAAGATTTCATATGCCAATTTTTTGGTGGATGGAACATGACACATGTATTTATGGAGCTTTTATACTCACATTCTTGTATTTGTTGTTTGTAGCCTCGACAAACCTAGAGTTTGAACACATGACAGATGATGTGCTCACTTTTTTGGATGAAGAGTTGCACTTATAGTTTACTACGTTATGTTTATGTACATAACTATGTGGATTGGCTAGACTATGGCTCCCAATACCATATATATACCTCCCGTTATGATTTGTCCCTATGCGGCGCCTCACTCCCGTTTTTTCCTTGTGCTAGATGGATGCCTTCCTTGTGTTGGATAGGGCGCCCGAATGGGTGCCGCCTGATCTAGTAAGATATAATGTTTAAATACATTGGATTGTATGAACGAATTTTTAGGTGTACCTAGTGCTTGGAGAACCGCAACATAGTATCTAGGTTGTACATGCCCTTACATGGAGGGGTACAAATTGGCTAGCATAATTAATTGTTAGGAAAAATTAATAAAGGAAACTAAAAGTAAACTATTGATGGTGAACGCCATAAATGTCCAATTAGATGGTGGACACTCTAGTTTCTAATAAAGTTACCAAAAGATACCTAGTCCATTAAAGTATTTATTTTTGGCTTAGTATCACTGCTAGAGAGAAATTCCCTAAACCCTTTCTTCTTCCTCACCCCCTCATCCAGCACCTGCAAACTATTTCCCCTAGACATGATGCATGAATGTCACCTTCTAGCACCCACCATCTATGTGATCACCACCCTTGTCCTTCTAGCCCTCGCCATGCCGTTACACCAACCAAGCTGCATTATATGTTGCCCAACACACCTCGTCGTTCATTGCTTGTGCCCACATGCTAATTGTTTCCCATGCCACACACTCATCATTGAGCCTCAAACCACACCACTCTTCTCATGTGTTGTGTTATACCATTGATTTGGTTTAGGGTTTAGGGTCAGAACTAGCCATTAGGAAGGCACTAGATGCATCTATTGTAGGGACCAAGGTGGCATCGGACAAGTCTAGTGCCCTCGTGAATGTTGAGTGGAGGGCTAATGGCTAGATCCTTTCCTTGGAGGTATTTATACCCCTCCATCTCATGCATTTAGAGTCTCTTGACATTCTAAAGTTCTACACACACCCTTTGGTGTCCAAGAGAGACATTTAAGCTAGTGGAGTGTTTTAGATTTGATAATCATAAGATTAAGGACTCCATTAGTGCTTTAAGAGTAGCAAGTGTTCATCAATTCTTCTCATTAGGGTTGTCTAGGTCAAGTGAGAGTTTTTGCTTGTACTCTTGATGATTAGCATCACCTAAACATATTATGGGAGTTTGGTGTCACTCGGTGCAGCTTGTGGGTGACCCTACTCATAGTGTAGGCAGTTGTGGGCAATTCACCTTGTTGGAGTGATAAAGAATCAGCACGTAGAGAATAAAGGGCCCTTGGACAGATCAAGGGGGAGCTACACCCTTGTGTGGGTGTTGACTCTCCAATACCTCAAAAAATATTTTCTTGTTCCTTTCACCTTAGAAAGATAACCTTGATATGAGGAGGCTAGGGCACCTTGCACTGCTAGATGGAGCAAGGCTAGAATCCATCCACCTCTACTATTTGGACCTTCCCACTGACTGCGAGCGAAGGAGGGATAATTGTGGCACTCTAAGGGTGGGGTGGCCACACAAGAGGGGTGTGCGACCCTGGGGTGGTCACCGAGTCTGGGTGGTCGCCGGCATGGGGTTGAGGTTAGCAGAGCACCATGGAAAGGGAGATGAGGGGGTGCGGGAGGGGAGACAAGAGTCCTCTTTAGATAGGAAATCATGTCTATACAAAAATCAAGATACAAAGAGATATGATCTATAGTTAACAAAGACAGAAAATATATGATTAGCTATAGTTATTGTCTATTGAGTAGTTATTATCCATTATGAACATAGTTTCTATGTATAGTATCTATATAATTAATGGATGTATAAACTACATGAGGTTTCTAGCATTGAGATTACCCTTATGACAAATTAGTTTTAATTCTACGAGGATGGAAAAGGATCATATTTGCATGAAATTAAATCCATATGTCACCTTTTATCATATTTTAATTTAAATTTAACTATAGATATTAATATTTTAATATGAATACAAAATGGATGGCTTAACTCTAGGTTTTTACTCAACTTAACTTAAAGTGCATATTGTTAAACTTAACTTACATTAATAAAATTTTAATATAAGTTCATTAATAATCAAAGGGAAATAAAATTAAAACACATTTCTAATAATATTTAATATCAAAGAAACTAAATTATAATAGATATAATATTTAATAAAAATAATAAACCAAGTGAAAATTTTAAAATAGAATTTGTGGGCAATAAGTAGCAATTTTGCTTTACCAATATTTTTAATTACAAAATTATTATAAGTAAAGATTAAAGTATGTGGTATAACATAAACAAAAATAGATCATAAAAAATATAATTAATAATAAGCAATTAATAATTAATATATTAATTAATCAATCATTATTTATATATCATGAAATTAAAACTAAAAATGTATAAAATAATTTAGATTAATAAATAATAAAAGTAGTAAAATAATTTACAACGACAAATATATTATGTTTAAATAAAACTATAAGTAATAAAATTAATTTAATCTTTGTGTATCATTAATAATATTAAAATCATTTATAGACATAATATTAAATAGTTTCAATGCATCCTTAGTAATTCAATAATAGTCTTTCAACCCAAGCATGGTACGCTAGAGTTGATACTAACAGAAAAGTCAAAATTGGACAATTATTTTTATGTACTCCTATTTAAAGCTAAAACTAAAATCAAATAATTAGTCACTAGTTGTGGATAATTTTTTTTAAATAGATTAATACCATGTCTTCATGGATACAGGCAAGTTCGGGTAGTCTTTTTTTGCCGAAACAAATATAAAATCAGATAGAGAAAAATAACAAAAAATGAATTTGAATACATCCATTTAGTACACATCATAAACCGACATACAAATATAGGATAATTGAAATAACTATTTCTATTTTCCATCCCTGTTGTTCTCACTTTCTAATGCATATTTATCTTTTTACGATATGTTGTTTATCTCTACCTCTCTTGCTTATTCCAGTGCACTATAACCTTTTTTACTCATTTACTAGGAGTGGGTCTTTTAAAAAAATATTATTTTTAGAAAACAACCCTCCTATCTCTCCTACATCTTTTTTTTGAAAAAAAAAGTCTTTCCACCTTTATTCTTATAGCTTCGTCGTACAGATGCATCAATTGCACATGATAGGTTCCCTTTCAAGAGATCGATACCAAAGCACAATCTTCAACATGCAAGATGAATGACATATCAGTTCATTGCTTTTATACACTTTGCAATTCAACGCAGGAAAATTGCGGCAGGCGGTGTTTCAGGCTTTCAGCCATACAAACTTTTCAGCATTTAGGAACACAAAATCAACGCTGCGAGATGGAGTTTTTCCAAACTTACAACGGTTTGTTTCATGCGGTACTGCAGAGTCGAAACGATTATTTCACCAAATGGCTGCACAGATAAAATTTAAGGCCTGTTCTCTCTATATTGGTATATCAAATTCAAAAGGTCCCCAATTCCAAGAAACTACAGGGGCCTCGTTTCTTTCAGAACGGGTAGTTGAGGGGGTCGCGCTGCAGCGCCTTCTGCACCAGCTCCGTCTGCTCCTGCACGTGCACCGAGTAGAAGCCCGTCGCGGTAGCAGCCGACGGGGCCCTGCCGACGTACTTGATGTCCTCGATGCCACCCCGGCCCAGAACCTTCATCGCCGTCAGCAACCGCGGGTTGATGTAGCTGTATGCTCCCATGTTCATCGGCTCCTCTTGGCACCACACGATCTCGGCATCTGTACAACATAAACGCGTATGTATCAGCTTGTTTGTTGTTTAATTCATTCATTATAAACAAGTGTGCGCAAGTGTAGTTGAAAAATGGGTACGCAAAACATATTCCAGTATAGTTGAAAAATGGGTACGCAAGTGTGCGCTATTTCTCGGGTAATTTCAAATTATAAATCTTACTTGGATATCTCTTCAACTCGCGCTGGATGAGGTCATAGGGGAACGGGCAGAGCTGCTCAACTCTACATATAGCAACATCAGTGCGCTCCGACTTCCTTCTTTCTTCGTCCAGTTCATAGTACACCTGAAATCGTAGTAAAAAAGGGTCAAAGAATGGCTTGCCAATTTACCAAAGACAAAACTAACAATCTTCAAAATACAACTTCCAAGAGTGACACAACCTACCTTTCCAGAGCAAAGAACTAGGCGGTTGATTCCCTCCTCGAGGTCCTTGTGATTATTCTGGTCCTTAATGAGACGCTTGAAGCGTGTCCCCTGCTTGTCGAATCCAGGGTGGCCCGCAAGATCATCAAATTCAGATAGGTTCGACTTGCAGTCCTTGTGGCGAAGGAGGTTCTTTGGGGACATCACAATCAAAGGCTTCCTGAAGTCCCGGTGTATCTAGAAATAAAGGGCAGCTAATTCAGTGCAGCACATCAGATGGTTTTACACTAGGAAGGGGAATTTTTTGCAGAGATCTTCACCTGGCGACGCAGAACATGGAAATAATTTGCAGGAGTTGTTACATTAACGACCTGCCAATTGCACTGCTGGATTTGCTTCCGCAGTGTTGGATCCATCTCGGGTATAACATAAGGGTTGTCATCACTCATCTGCAATACAATTATTGATGTTTAATATAAAAGGATGCAGGTAACCGAAAACTATCAGCATCTAAACGATGTAGGGCCAAGAATACATTTCCATATACTAAAACTGAAAATATTTCTCTGGCATTTAGACTCATTACACGTATAACTGATAAACTGCATAATAGAGAAGTAACGGCAAATCCATCATCATGCAAAGTGGCGACTGTTCCTTTTAAGTGCATCTTTACTACTGGAAATGTAAAATAGTACCTGAAGAAAGCGTTCCAATCTTGCACTAGAATGTTCAGGCCCCTGACCATCATATCCATGAGGAAGGCAAACGACAAGGCCAGTCTGGCGGAGCCATTTTGACTCCCCACTACTCAGGAACTGATCAAATATCACTTGAGCTCCATTTGAAAAATCACCAAACTGAGCTTCCCATAAGACCAATGAGTTTGGGTTCTCCATGGAGTAACCCAATTCAAAGCCCAAAACAGCAAATTCTGACAGGGAACTGTCAATATAATTGCATACAACAGATCAGGCTAAAAAAACAGATCCATTATTAAAAGGAAAATAATCAGGTAAGGAAATATGGGTATTCCCTTCTATTTATATCATATAGCAGTTCTTAACCTCAAGGTTATGATTTTCTTGAGAACAACCCCAAAACTTATTTTCGTCTGAAATTAAAATTACTAATTTGGCCAGTAATGGGGGTGAAAAGTGATCAGTTCTATTTTTTCCCTTGAACTACCACAAGGAGAGCTGTGTCATTTCATTAAGACAGGAAGAGAACAGCAAGCCTTGTTAAATAACCCGACTAGAAGAAACATCCCAGACACTGAGCCATATTTTTTTCTTATATTTTGCATATGCAGATTCATACAGTTAAAGATGATATAAGAGCATGTGGATATCAGCCATAAAATCCAACGACCACTGAAATTTTTTTATCATTCAGTCCTGTATCTAGGCTGTTTTAATCTGATTACTAATCAATATCAATACCCTTTATGCTTGTTCAACAGTTTGTTATTATCTACATCCAAGTGGTCAGTCTGGATCATTAGTCAGGAATCCTATTCCTGGCATGTGTTTCTGGCTTTCTGCTGCACCTTAAACGTGCTTCTCAATTCACCAGTACAAACCATGTAGCATTATCTCAGAAGTTTGAATAATTAAAGATACCACAATACCCACGCATCAACAGTAAGTAGGCAGTACAACAATAATACAGACTACTGATAGTACAACAACATTATTTTACCTGACGTTGTTTGACATATGGATATGCAATGCCTTTTTATTTATTTTATTGGTGCTCATTATGTGGAAACAAGAATCAACTAGTGCAGCTGACAAAAGTACCGGTTCCTGTTTTGAATCTATCTGGTTATTGTAATATTGCATGTTTCCTAAAAAAGTAAGTGAACTTAAGCTGCTAACCCATGCACATCACTAACAGGAACAAGTAGTTAGTATATCTTAGTTCATACCTGTTGCTCACAGTAAAAAGCTCCGCATCTTGGTTCATAACAAGATGATCCAGCGGGCAGTACTGCTCTCCAGTTTCTTGGTCATGGATGACAGAGTGTCGATGGCTAAATGTACCCCTCTCAACATCCTGACCACTTAACCTGACATGGTTCCCCTCAATTATAAGAGTAGCAAAAGCAAGTGCTTCACCAACTGCCCAATCAATGCCTTCTCCAGTCTCGATCATCTGACGCCGTAGATCAAAAATCTTCTTCACAGCCCTGTGAGGCTTGAAATTTTCTGGCAGAGTAGTCATGGCTTCTCCAACACGTTTTAGAATCTCTGGCTTGACACTGCATGGTTGAAAATGCATTAAGTGAAGCGCAACTGATTTTTTGTCAGATCAAGATGACTTAATATGTGAAGAAACACAGAAAAAGTCAAACTAGATTACTAGATGGGAAGATCTATTTACCCGGTGTTTCGGATACGCGAAATCTGCTCTGGTGACTTGAACCCAGTCCAGTAAGCTGAAAGCCAGTCCCTCTTGTTGGGAACATAGTCTTTGCTGTTCTGGAATTCCTCATTAAGTATAGTGCTGACCTTTTTGTTCAACTTATCAATATCTTCCTTTGAGATCTTCCCAGACTCTAACAACTTTCTTTGATAAATCTCAAGCGCACTTGGATGGTTCCTAATCACCTGACGCAAACAGAAAACAACTTCAAATGTGATGGGCACAGTTACACATTTGACAGTGACAAATAATACGGAAACCACACCAAATTTGATTATTCAGAAACAATGTTGATTTCATACTTTTAAGAATTCTTGTTATGATATCAAAAGATACAAAATGGACTCATATTTTTTCTGCCGTTCAGCATTTAACTAGATGGAGTACTGAAGACATGACTGCTCAAATGGTACAGAAAGAATCAGGATAGAAAAGAATATGTAAGACAAAAAGACATATAAGTTTGTGCCAAATCTTGACAACAAAGAGTGCATACCTTGTACATCTTAGGTTGGGTGAAGGACGGCTCATCAATTTCATTATGGCCAAATCGCCGGTAGCATACAATGTCCACCACTACATCTGAATGAAATGTCTGTCGCCATTCTGCGGCGAGCTCACAGACATGAACAACAGCCTCCAAATCATCACCGTTAACATGGAAAATCGGAGCATCCAATGCTTTTGCTACATCTGTGCAATACTGTGAGGATCTCCCTGACCTTGGATCAGTAGTGAAAGCAACCTGATTATTGACCACGATATGTATTGTCCCACCAGTGGTGTAGTTTTCAAGGGCACTGAGATGCAGCGTCTCATACACAACGCCCTGCCCTGAGAAACTACCATCACCATGCAGCAACACTCCCAAATTCTTGGTCCTGTCGCGGTCATTAGAATAGTACTGCTTCGCTCTTGTCTTCCCAGCAACAACAGGATCAACTGCTTCCAAATGACTCGGGTTTGCAACCAGTGACAGATGGATATGTTTCCCACCCCTGGTAGGCCTATCATATGAAGTTCCAAGATGGTACTTGACATCACCAGTCCCTGTATACAGCCCCTCCCCTTCATTGACAGGCTTGGTGCCACCACTGAACTCGCTAAATATCTGTCGCAAGGGCTTCCTCACAACATTTCCCAAGACATTTAACCTGCCTCTGTGTGGCATCCCAATGACAATACTCTCTACACCAAGATGAGCTGCCCTGTCAAACATCTCCTTCATGCCAGGGATCAGAGTCTCAGCACCTTCAAGACCGAACCGTTTTGCAGTTGTCCACTTGGTCGCCAAGAAACTCTCAAACTGTGTGCTCCAGATAAGCCTATCAAGCATGACCTGACGACGATCATAAGTGTAATCCATTGGGTTAACTGTCTCAATCCTATCCCTGAGCCAGTTGCACTTCTCCCTGTCAGGTATGTGCATGTACTCATACCCAATGGTACCGCAATAGGCCTGCTCGAGCCGCTCCAGCACCGAGCGCAGCGTCTGCACTGGCCGGTTTTCAGACAAGAACCCAGCCATCATCCACACCCCAAGAAAGAACTCGCGGTCTAAGTCCGCCTCAGAGAACCCATAGAACGCCGGGTCCAGCACGTCTGGGACCGGACGCTCCTCAAGCCCGAGCGGGTCGAGCTTGGCTTTCAGGTGGCCGCTCACCTGGTACGCCCTGACAAGCAGCAGCAGCCTCATGCTCTCCTGGATGGTCTGCCCAGAGAGGCCGGGTGAGGTGGTGGCAGCCTGGCCGACGAAGTTGCGGAAAAAGTTATCCCAGGACTCATCAACAGAGTTGGGGTCGGCCTCCCAGGCCCGCTGCAGCTCCTCGAGGTAGACGCTGCTGGTCCCATCAAGGAAGCTGTCGGTGAGGCGCGAGAGCGGCACAGCACGGGGCGTGGGCGCAGCGAACCGGCGCGGGCAGGTGGAGTGGAAGTAGCGCGCCGGCACGGCACCTGGGACGGCGCCACCGCCGGCGGCGAAGGGGCTTGCCGCGGCGCGCAAGAGGTTCCTCCGCAGCGCCAAACGGGCCAGGCCGGACGCCGCCCGGAACAGCCCCATTTTCAGATCAAGATCGCTTCGCCAAAGTCAACCGCGAAGGGGATGTGTCTAGTCTGTGGGATTGCCGAATCTAGCCTCCCATCAGCCGCCGATCGATCGCACGTCCCCCTGCACAAGAACAGGAGATTGGTTAGGTTCTCCCTAGAGAGCAGCAGGAACAACAACAACAAATTAGGCACCGAAATTCCAGTGCAAGGGAATTGATTCAATTAAGCACCGAAATTTCAGGGGAATGGAACTGAATTTTGCATGTATCGCGGCTGGGCTTCCCAAATAGAACTAAATCTCGAACAATTACGCACCGCGCGGATCACTAATCACAGCAAAACTGGCCTGCCAGTCCCCATCCGAGACCGGTCACTCCGTACCCACTGAGGCACGCGATTTCTTCCCATGACGCAAGAGACTAAGAACAAGCACTACGCAGATTCCGCAGCAAACAATCGATCCAATCAAACAAGAGAAAACCGCGTGACGGAATCAGGCACGGAGGGACCGAATCAGGCACGGAGGGAGCAACGAGCGGGCGGGGCTTACCAGTGAGTGGGCTAGTCGTCAGCCGGTGCGGAGGATGGGAGGAGTAGAGGCCGGGAAGGGTCTCGCGCCGCGCCGCCGCGCTCCGGTGGTTCGGAAAAGGAGGATGGGGACGGGTACGCTTCGAGGGCCGTCTCCCCCGCCTGTGGTGATGTTGATGATGATAAGAGGGCGAAGGTGCGCGGCGTTGGCCTGGGTCCCCCCTCTTGCTCCCTCCCACTACCGGTGCCGATGCCGATTGCCGATGCCGAGGGCGATAGATCCGGAGATGGGATGGGGTGAGAGGAAAAGGTGGACTGGCGGTGGGCCCTGACGACAGTGTCACGGTTTCAAACGGACTGGCCCACAAACTCCCACCTGGGTGGCAAGAGATGCGCAGCGCAGCGCCCGCAGCGCCGGAAATGTCTGCGACCGAGCTTTTTCTTGTGGGCAGCGCTGGTTTCGAACCAGAGATGGCAATGGATACCCGTGACCCGATACCCGATAAGTATTTATTCTATTAGGGTATGTATATGTGCTAAATATTCTATCCATGGGTTTGTTATTAGACAAAAATCTTCACCCAATGGGTAAACTGGTATTAAAACGTTCTGTCTTCACTCATACCCGTTAACCCGTGGGTATAAAATACCCAATATAAACTTATCCGAAGCATGAACTTGGACTTAGTCATCCAACTTTTTTACTATTTAACAACAATTTAATGACCATGTAATGGACATGTAATGTGCTATATAGTACTATCATAGTGTTAATACTTTATCCAATTATTTTTGGTGTGTTGAATGGATGGTTAAATGATGCTAAAAAATTTTGTAATGGTATTTATATGGATATACTTGCCATTTGTATAGTATAATATTTTGATAGTTGTTTAATTTTTGTGGGTACGGGTGACCCGATGGGTGACCCATACCCACATGGGTATGGGGGTAAATCCATACCCGCCAGTGTATATGGGTGATCCGGTGGGGTTATTTTTGTGTCGTGGGTATAGGTATGGGGTAGTAATACCTGATGGGTATTTACCCATTGCCATCTCTATTTCGAACTATTTATCGCGTGAGGCAACAAAACAAAGAACGAATACACGCTGCTCACGGCACATGACAATTCTGCTCCTAGGCTTATACATGTCCAACGGGTCTGGTCCGCTCGGCTACCGGTCAGCCCGGCACGGTTCAGTATCGTATCGGACAGGGTCGATCCGTGGACTGGCTGATGTGGTTTAGGCGCGGCACGGTTATTCTTACACGAGTCGTGTTGGATCGGAGGCACGACGGGTCCGTCGTGCCGGGTCAGGCTCGGACCCGTAAAAAACACGCTACAAAATTCAGAATTTAAAGTTACTATTAAATTTATTTTAGATTCAATTAATTATATTTATAGTTTTAGATACATACTTAGATAAAGAATTTTAGATACACATATAAACGCATATCACAATTCAAAGTGCTCTCGTATAATAACAGAATTATCAGTATTATAGCTAAAAACAAACTGGTCGTTGCAGTCAGTACCTCAAGCAGATCGTTACTGTAATACCCAACTTTGAAAAGTAAGAGAAAGAAATAAATCTTCATGTGTGGTACCTTTTCATTCATGATAATTATTAGTAGGCATAGATAAGGTGGATAAATCCTTAATAAAATGTGCATCATGCTGGACTTTATTTGTGGTGCATTTTGTGACAACATAAAAATAAAGTGACTGGAAATATATTAAAGCCCAAAGTGGAATTTAAGGGTTAAAAGGAATTTTAGAATTTAAGAAAAAAAAAAGAAGAAGGAAACAATACTATGTGAGTGAAATGAATAATAAAAATATATGTTACTTCTATAATGGGATTTGAGTTTGTAAATTTTACCCAGAGGTGAAACTCACAACAATATTTGAATTCAAATTTGAAAATTACAAATAAAGAGGGAAAGCAGGAAATATAAAAGAAAAAAAAGAAAAAAAACCCTAGCTGGGCCGCCCATTCTCCATTTCGGCCCACTGGGGATTCTTCTCCCGCGCCAGCCCACTCCCTTCCCTGGTCTGTCTATGCTCGGTGGACCCCACTCTTCAGTCGAAGCCGCGCGCCTCCCACCGTTGGGCCTGCACCTGACATGCGGGGCCCTTCGGCCAGCCTCCCCGTGCTCCCTGGTGTGTGGGCCCGAGACGTCAGGTTCATCTCTATCCTCCCCAACCAAACTCCGCGGCATGGGCGCTTCACCAAAACCCCGCGGATCCCGCTGCTTGCACCGGCTCGGACTCCGGGCGCCGCCTGGGTATAAAACCGACCCCACAGCCCCGCTCCGGTACCCAAGCCATTGCCGAGCCAACCATGGAAGAATCGGGTGTCTGCGTTGGACGGGTTGGGGAGGAGTCTGCCGCCGCCGTCAAAGGCACGATTGGCCACCTCCTGGACCTCGGCATGGGGTTCGGATCGAGCGCAGGGACGCTTGGAAGCTAGGGCCGCCGCGAATTTGACAAACGGTCGATCGGAGCTTCTCCAATTGCTCACCGTTGAGATTGGACCGCCGCGGGCCGCACCTTCTCCGTGGCCAACCCTCCTGTGTGCGCCATCTTAGGTAAATATTCGCCCTCCATGTACGCGAAGTTGTCCGCTTCATTTGGAACCGGTAGAATCGATGTTTGGGCGCACGGTTCGTAGTTTGGCTGGGCGCCGGCGATGGTGCCGCCGTGGAGGTGCGGCTGTTGCCGTCGTCCGGCAAGGAGCTGGGAAGAAGCACGTGGGCCGTTGGATGGTGGGTGTGCGGTTGGGATTTGATCTGGGTCAGTGAGGCTATGGACCGTTGATCTGTCGATGTGCGGCGTGGATTAAAAGGGCGATACCGGTTCGGTGCGGTGGATTTGCGCCGTTCGATCAGGATCCAGTGACCCAGATTCGATCCCGTTTCATTAAACCACAACCGCTGATCTCGGATCCAAGGGCTCATATTGCATACCGTTTCATTTAAAGCACGATCTAATCTGGGGCGTCCGATTTTGATCGGAGGGCTCAGATCTCCTGATACCCCTTCGCGGGTATGATTTATAAAAGAAACCCTGGGTTTTCTCGGATTCAACCCGCCGTCCGTTGTCTCTGTTCACTGGGTCTCAGGATTCTTACGCCGAGCCCCCTGCGCTTTGCTGTAATTGAGGCCCAGTCCAGAGAGGTATAAAATCAGGAAAATGAATTAGAAAATGAGTTTTTAATATAAAAATAATTCCTAGAATTTATATACTTCATAGAAAATGCATATGAACTCCAAATTAATCCATTCCACTTCCTATAAATATTATTGTTTATCAATTAGTGCCACTGGTTTTACATAAAAGTCACATTAAAATTGTTAACTTAATTAATCTTGTACTAAGCACATAGAATCTTTGGAAATTCATAACTTAAAATCTATAATTCCAAAATTAATAATTCTTTTTCCTGTGATCTTATTTTAATATGTAGATTATTAATATGTATTTTGCATATATGTTTGGTGTAATGTTAATTTTGCCTATACCATGTATGTTTGTATTGCTACGACTAGCAGTGAGGTCACGAGGATCTGAAGAATCATCCTGGTACCTGGAATCTCAAGGCCCAGGCAAGTTGTGCCCTTGATCACTTCTTTTTACCCACTCATGTTCTGATTAATCATAATGATCTGCATAGGTTAATTTTGATGGGACCCAATAGGTTACCCTAGTTTGTCTATCTTTATACCTTGTTTACCACTGAACTTTCTGGGTAGTACTTGCTAGTGCTATATGTGATTTTGGGTATGGAGATACACTATTCATGGTTACACTTTTGTTATCAGTTGTTATTTATTGTTCATGATGAGATCATTATGTTAATTGGAACATGGAGCGACCACCCGGGAAAACAGTGCTACCACAAGGGTGGAATGGGACGCCCTTGGCTGATTAATTAGGAAAGCTAGTGGAAGACTACCTTACCCGAAAGGGGCAAGGGCAGTAGGGGAGAGGTCAGTGCAGGGAGGCCCTCGGGAGGATTTTGCTGCGATGGCGGTCCTGCAAGGGATTCCTGTACTGGATCTTCCTATAAACTGTAGCGGGTTTTCGGAAGCTAGTGGAACTTTGTAAAGGCCTCGTAGTGGATCCCTAGCCATTCACCTCGGAAGTGTCTAAGGGCCTTGCAAACCCTGGCGACATGGGATACACGACTTGTGGGTAAAGATGCGCAACCTCTGCAGAGTGTAAAACTGGTATACTAGCCGTGCTCACGGTCATGAGCAGCTCGGACCCTCACATGATTAAATTATGGAACTAAATTCAATTTGTCATATGCATTGCATCGCAGGTGAAGTTGTTACTTTTGTTCTACTACTTAATTGGGTTGGTATTTACTTATACTTAGTAATTGCTAATAAAATTTTGACCAACTTTAAAAGCAATGCTCAGCTCTAACCATCTTCTTTGGTAAGCCTTACACTTCACGTGAGCTCCCACCTTTGGCGAGTTCATGCACATTATTCCCCACAACTTGTTGAGCGATGAACGTATGTGAGCTCACTCTTGCTGTCTCACATACACCACAGGTCAAGACCAGGTACTGCAGGATGATGCTCATGGAGGATGCTGCGATGAGTTCGTGAGAGGTCTAGGTCGTCGTCTCCCAGTCAATTTTGGGTTGCTGGACCGTTGTCTCCTTATAATGTAATTATTTATTTTGTATAGAACTCCTGTTATTTATAAAGATGTGACATTCGATCCTGTGCCACTATACATCATATGTATGAGACTTGGTCCCAGCATACCTGGTGTTTATGTTAACCCCGGGTTTTGGACCCCTAAAATCCGGGTGTTACAGAAGTGGTATCAGAGGAATGTTGACTGTAGGACGAAACCTAGATAGAACTGGACAACCATTACTTACTTACCTTACTCAGATTCTTTTCTAAACTTATCTTAATCTTTTCTCATCTAATTCCGCTTTACTCTGATTATTCTTACCTTTTTCCTTCTAAAGACAAATGTGGATTTCACACTTTGAAATCTCGTGCCTAAAGTGACTTTAGGAATAGGAGACCTACTCTTAGGAACAAAAAAAAACTATTTTTGTAAATATTTATATGCTTGAATGTTTGTTCTTATGATACTTGTCTGATTTGGATCTTTGTTTGAGTGTGATGAGTTGTGGAGTAATGTCCACAATTGCATCTGCATATATAGGTATAAAAATATATTTATAAAATAACTAGATAAACCAAATTATCCTTCAATAAAGTAACTAGCCTAACAATACCCATCTTATCTTAAAAATTCTCCCTTATCTTAATAGATTCATCTCATCTCAAGAGATTCTATCCTACACTCATAGATCTATCTTATCTCAAAAGGTCTTAACTTATCCTAATGTATATAGATCCATCTTATCTTAAGAGATACTCTACTACTATTAATAGATCCATCTTGTCTTGAAAAGATTCTACCCTATCCTAATAAATCTAACTGACCTCGAAAGATTCTATCTTATCTTATGGATTCATCTTGCCCTAAATTGAATATTTATCCCACTCTAGAATAACAACCATGACCTAATTAAAATTAATGAGATTCTATCTAATCTAATCTAGTTATACCAATCTAACCTAAAATTGGTGCCCTAGACCAACTTTACCATATACAACCACCTAACCATATGCAACTACCTTACCCATCTGATAGTTGCATAACCCCTCTGTTTTAAACTAACAGAGATTTTTAACATATCCTGATAAAATATATCCTACCCAGGAAGATCTATCTAACCTAAATTAGTCTAACCCAGTCACATCCACCCTAATATAGATTTTATCTAATCTATTATGATCTAATCTAGAGTAAGTTACTTAATCACTTAAGCCTAATTTGGAGACTTATATCAACCTGGCCATACACAACAACTCGACCTGTATAACAAGTTACATAACTTACCCAATCAATAGAGTCTTGATGGATTGCATGACCTGCCTATCCCCACCTAACATCAAACAAACTTTTGACCTACATCATGTAATCTACCTCATCCATACCTATATTAACCATATTCCCCAGCCCAATAATATACACTAACTCCTAATCAATGAGACAAGACCGAGGAAGATGATCAATTTCACCAAGGAAGGATGAGCACCAACTCAAGTCTTCAAGGGTCAAGTAAGGTCACCAAGATGAGTCAAGATCCACAATCTTGGATGGAGTCTTTCTTTACCCCACTCTTTCTTGCCCAAACCTATATAGGCTTTAAAAGATATCTTTTATCCTGCATAATAAAGTGTCTATAACCATACATACCTATGCTCTCCTAAATAACTAACTCATAAAGAAAAAAAAGGGGGACTCTTGATTTTTGAACTAACTAGAAACTGAAATCTAGACTACAAGCTAAATTTGTTGTATCATGTTCCTTACAAATCTCGGGGACGAGATTCTTTTTAAGGGGGGTAGGATTTGTAATACCCAACTTTGAAAAGTAAGAGAAAGAAATAAATCTTCATGTGTGGTACCTTTTCATTCATGATAATTATTAGTAGGCATAGATAAGGTGGATAAATCCTTAATAAAATGTGCATCATGCTGGACTTTATTTGTGGTGCATTTTGTGACAACATAAAAATAAAGTGACTGGAAATATATTAAAGCCCAAAGTGGAATTTAAGGGTTAAAAGGAATTTTAGAATTTAAGAAAAAAAAAGAAGAAGGAAACAATACTATGTGAGTGAAATGAATAATAAAAATATATGTTACTTCTATAATGGGATTTGAGTTTGTAAATTTTACCCAGAGGTGAAACTCACAACAATATTTGAATTCAAATTTGAAAATTACAAATAAAGAGGGAAAGCAGGAAATATAAAAGAAAAAAAAGAAAAAAAAAACCCTAGCTGGGCCGCCCATTCTCCATTTCGGCCCACTGGGGATTCTTCTCCCGCGCCAGCCCACTCCCTTCCCTGGTCTGTCTATGCTCGGTGGACCCCACTCTTCAGTCGAAGCCGCGCGCCTCCCACCGTTGGGCCTGCACCTGACATGCGGGGCCCTTCGGCCAGCCTCCCCGTGCTCCCTGGTGTGTGGGCCCGAGACGTCAGGTTCATCTCTATCCTCCCCAACCAAACTCCGCGGCATGGGCGCTTCACCAAAACCCCGCGGATCCCGCTGCTTGCACCGGCTCGGACTCCGGGCGCCGCCTGGGTATAAAACCGACCCCACAGCCCCGCTCCGGTACCCAAGCCATTGCCGAGCCAACCATGGAAGAATCGGGTGTCTGCGTTGGACGGGTTGGGGAGGAGTCTGCCGCCGCCGTCAAAGGCACGATTGGCCACCTCCTGGACCTCGGCATGGGGTTCGGATCGAGCGCAGGGACGCTTGGAAGCTAGGGCCGCCGCGAATTTGACAAACGGTCGATCGGAGCTTCTCCAATTGCTCACCGTTGAGATTGGACCGCCGCGGGCCGCACCTTCTCCGTGGCCAACCCTCCTGTGTGCGCCATCTTAGGTAAATATTCGCCCTCCATGTACGCGAAGTTGTCCGCTTCATTTGGAACCGGTAGAATCGATGTTTGGGCGCACGGTTCGTAGTTTGGCTGGGCGCCGGCGATGGTGCCGCCGTGGAGGTGCGGCTGTTGCCGTCGTCCGGCAAGGAGCTGGGAAGAAGCACGTGGGCCGTTGGATGGTGGGTGTGCGGTTGGGATTTGATCTGGGTCAGTGAGGCTATGGACCGTTGATCTGTCGATGTGCGGCGTGGATTAAAAGGGCGATACCGGTTCGGTGCGGTGGATTTGCGCCGTTCGATCAGGATCCAGTGACCCAGATTCGATCCCGTTTCATTAAACCACAACCGCTGATCTCGGATCCAAGGGCTCATATTGCATACCGTTTCATTTAAAGCACGATCTAATCTGGGGCGTCCGATTTTGATCGGAGGGCTCAGATCTCCTGATACCCCTTCGCGGGTATGATTTATAAAAGAAACCCTGGGTTTTCTCGGATTCAACCCGCCGTCCGTTGTCTCTGTTCACTGGGTCTCAGGATTCTTACGCCGAGCCCCCTGCGCTTTGCTGTAATTGAGGCCCAGTCCAGAGAGGTATAAAATCAGGAAAATGAATTAGAAAATGAGTTTTTAATATAAAAATAATTCCTAGAATTTATATACTTCATAGAAAATGCATATGAACTCCAAATTAATCCATTCCACTTCCTATAAATATTATTGTTTATCAATTAGTGCCACTGGTTTTACATAAAAGTCACATTAAAATTGTTAACTTAATTAATCTTGTACTAAGCACATAGAATCTTTGGAAATTCATAACTTAAAATCTATAATTCCAAAATTAATAATTCTTTTTCCTGTGATCTTATTTTAATATGTAGATTATTAATATGTATTTTGCATATATGTTTGGTGTAATGTTAATTTTGCCTATACCATGTATGTTTGTATTGCTACGACTAGCAGTGAGGTCACGAGGATCTGAAGAATCATCCTGGTACCTGGAATCTCAAGGCCCAGGCAAGTTGTGCCCTTGATCACTTCTTTTTACCCACTCATGTTCTGATTAATCATAATGATCTGCATAGGTTAATTTTGATGGGACCCAATAGGTTACCCTAGTTTGTCTATCTTTATACCTTGTTTACCACTGAACTTTCTGGGTAGTACTTGCTAGTGCTATATGTGATTTTGGGTATGGAGATACACTATTCATGGTTACACTTTTGTTATCAGTTGTTATTTATTGTTCATGATGAGATCATTATGTTAATTGGAACATGGAGCGACCACCTGGGAAAACAGTGCTACCACAAGGGTGGAATGGGACGCCCTTGGCTGATTAATTAGGAAAGCTAGTGGAAGACTACCTTACCCGAAAGGGGCAAGGGCAGTAGGGGAGAGGTCAGTGCAGGGAGGCCCTCGGGAGGATTTTGCTGCGATGGCGGTCCTGCAAGGGATTCCTGTACTGGATCTTCCTATAAACTGTAGCGGGTTTTCGGAAGCTAGTGGAACTTTGTAAAGGCCTCGTAGTGGATCCCTAGCCATTCACCTCGGAAGTGTCTAAGGGCCTTGCAAACCCTGGCGACATGGGATACACGACTTGTGGGTAAAGATGCGCAACCTCTGCAGAGTGTAAAACTGGTATACTAGCCGTGCTCACGGTCATGAGCAGCTCGGACCCTCACATGATTAAATTATGGAACTAAATTCAATTTGTCATATGCATTGCATCGCAGGTGAAGTTGTTACTTTTGTTCTACTACTTAATTGGGTTGGTATTTACTTATACTTAGTAATTGCTAATAAAATTTTGACCAACTTTAAAAGCAATGCTCAGCTCTAACCATCTTCTTTGGTAAGCCTTACACTTCACGTGAGCTCCCACCTTTGGCGAGTTCATGCACATTATTCCCCACAACTTGTTGAGCGATGAACGTATGTGAGCTCACTCTTGCTGTCTCACATACACCACAGGTCAAGACCAGGTACTGCAGGATGATGCTCATGGAGGATGCTGCGATGAGTTCGTGAGAGGTCTAGGTCGTCGTCTCCCAGTCAATTTTGGGTTGCTGGACCGTTGTCTCCTTATAATGTAATTATTTATTTTGTATAGAACTCCTGTTATTTATAAAGATGTGACATTCGATCCTGTGCCACTATACATCATATGTATGAGACTTGGTCCCAGCATACCTGGTGTTTATGTTAACCCCGGGTTTTGGACCCCTAAAATCCGGGTGTTACAGTTACCGTGCCTACCCTTTAACTAGGTCGGACCTAGTCCTGCACCACGGGCCAAACGGACGGCCCAAACCCGGCATGGCTATCGGGCCGAGTCGGGCCAGCCCAGGCACGCTTCTAGTCGGGTCAGGTCGTGCTCGTGCCGGGCCACAACCGTGCTGGGTCACGGGCCCACTGCTAGGCCGACCCATTTAGACATGTGTACCTAGGTTGTCTCCAATAACCAGGGTTTTCTATCTTTTTTAACCTAATTCTGCCTGTTTTCGAAAACGAAAAATATATGAATTTCGCATTTCTCGAACAGTTTACGTTTTCAAATTCAAAATTTTGAAATTCATATTTCTCAATTGAATTTCGTCTTTTTTGACCGGAAACATATTTTAGTTAGAAAAAAAATTAAAATTTTGACAAGGCTTATCTGTATTTTATTCAAATCATGTTGCGCAATGAATAATAATATTATCGGGTACCCAAGAATCAGGAGTCCAAAGTAGGCTCAAGATTCTTGAAAGCCACTTGCAGACCAAGGGCGTGTTTGGTGTGGCGCCTAAGCCGCCACACCGCGCCACACTTTTCAGCCACAGGTGTGGCGGCCAAATTGACCGCCACACCTGTGGCTGAAAAGTGTGGCGCGGTGTGGCGGCTTAGGCGCCACACCAAACACGCCCCAAGTCTCTATCGAGCAACCCTGCGAGGTGGAGCGACCAACCAAATCTCTGTTGAGCAACCCTGCGAGGCGGAACGAGCAACCAAGTGTTGGTGACTTGTTCTCAAATTCTTCGGATTAAGAACAAGGCAACATAAAAAGTGTTAAATGATAAGGTCCTTCGTCCCACGACACATTATTTCCCTCCAGGATATAATGTGTTCCGGACGAAGGTCATAAATAATATACCTTCGTAAGTGCGATAAGTTACGACGAAGGACTTATGAGCAACATTAAAAGTGATATAAACATTTAAACTTTATTATCATGTCATTTCTATTTTATTATTGTATAACAATAGAAATGACTTTAAATTACAAGTGTACCTTCGGATTGCAGGAAGACAAAAGTACAAGGATGACGCAAAAGCAAATGCCGAGTCAGCGTGAACAGTACGGGAGTACTGTTCATCTATTTATAGACGCGGGACGCAGCCCACGTAAAATTACATTCATGTCCATTACATTTGCCAATGACTTATGGAAATCTGTCAAGGCCCAAGTAGTCTTTTCATCTTTAAGTCGGTTCCCCTTTCTGCTATCGCGACGAAGCTTCCCTGCGCACAGCTTCGGCTGTGCGCCATCCTTCGTGGAGCCTGGTAATCAGCCCGTCCTTTGTCTGGTTCAGGCTTCGTCCTGACCATACTTCATGTTCATAATTCTGAGTCCGAAGATACCTGTTCACATAATCCACTTGGAAAACATTGTCAAATCATGTTTTTGAGGACCTTCGGAGGACGAAGGCCCCCAACAGTAGCCCCTCGCAATATTAATTTGTTAATGATAAATTCAGATTGCGATATGGACGAAGGCCTTGAGCCGAAGGTCCGAAAAAACACCTTCCCTTTGCTAGAATAGCAACATTCACTGACAAGCGGGGTCTTTCAATTTTCAACGCCCTGGGCGTATAAATAAGATCATACCGCAAACTCATTTGGTACGCACACTTGCCATCTTCTTCCGCCCACTAAATTTTTAGCTCTTGTGCACTAAGATTTGCTGATCTTTTTGATTTTGAAGCTTCGGCCTTGAAAACAGTTTTTTAGTGTTTCCGAAGATGTCTGAAGGTAAGAAGATCCCTGCTGAGACGAAGCTGAGTCTCGACGAAGAGAAGAACTTGGGGTTCCTTATAGCGATGGCGGAGACTAATACGGAGAAAATCACCAAGGAGATTCTTGAAGGTTTGTCCGAAGATACTGGTGACAGCGACAGTTATGATGTAGAAAGTGGTGGGGAAGAGTCCGAAGATCGACCATGGCGGCCAAGTCACACGGTTTTCGGGAAAACCACTATTAAGCAGAGTCACATTGACAATATGAGAGGGAGATATTTTCGAGATATATCTATTGTGAGGGCTGACGCTGGAGAAAAAACTTCTCCCACTCCCGAAGAAGATGAAGTCGTAATCTTCCGAAGCTTTCTCAAGGCTGGGCTTCGATTCCCCTTAAGCAGCTTTGTTGTCGAAGTCCTGAAGACATTTCAAGTCTACCTTCATCAAATTACTCCCGAAGCTATCATGAGAATGGGGATGTTTGTCTGGGCTGCGAAAAGCCAAGGTTTAGAACCAAATGCTAAAAGCTTTTGCAACATTCATGAGTTATTATACGAGACGAAGCCCTGGGGGAAAGAACAATATCACAACAACTTTGGGTGTTACAGCTTCGGTGCCCGCTCCGGGTCAAGCCGCCCTGTGCCAACCTTTCGGAAGAGGTGGCCCGGAGCCTGGATGACAGAGTGGTTCTATGTAAAGAATGACTTAACATCGCAGGAAGATGTTAAGAGTATTATTATGCGCCCCATCTGGCAACGCTTCGGACTTCGAAGGCTGAAGGTTGAAATGGATGAAGCAGCCGAGGAATGCCAAAGAGCCTTCGGCGTAATCTGCTCTTTCATTGGGACAAGGGACTTGGTTCAAGAGCATATTGCCTTCAGGGTGTGGCCACTTGCAGGAAAGTGGGAAATGCCGAAGGAGACCATCAAAGAGTCCGACGAAGGCGGACTAGTCAGACTGAAATACACATTCAAATACGGGGATAAGTTTGTTGAACCTGATGACGACTGGTTGAAAAGCATTGAAACATTAAGTGGCGAACTGCTTGGGGCATATTCGAAGGCCGAGAACACTGCGTTATCAGCAGCCTTCGGAGGCCGAAAGAAGAAAAGGCTCAACCGGGTATTTGACGCAGTCGGGTTTGTCTACCCTGACTATCACTATCCGGTATTGGGTCGCAAAAGAAAAAATACCTCTCCTGCGACAGAAGCTACCACGAGTGCCACTAGCGAGCCAGCGCCGCAAAGGAAAAAGATGAAGGTGCTCACCCACCGAGCGCGTTTTATTGAGCCGGCCACAATGCCAGAATTTATTGGTGAAGTCTCTTTGGCCTCTGAAGCTACAGAACCAGCTCCAGTGCCGAAGATAGAAGAGAAAACTGAAGCGCCTTCAGCAGAAAAAGCAGAAAAACCGAAGATTGAAGAGCCAAAAATATCGGAAATCTTAAGTCCTTCAGCAAATGTCGAAACAACAATAAAAAATCAAAAGGGCCCATTGGTGACCCCAAAAAGAAAAAGAATGGTGAACGTACTAGATGTCTTGGAGACAATTAAGTCTTCAAGCACAACTCCAAAGAAGACTGTTGAACCTGCTGAAGCGTCTACTGAAGCTTCGAAGCAACAAGCTGAAGCTGAAACTGAAGCTGAAGCTGGGCCTTCAGGGCCCACCAAGGAACAATCCTTGGAAACCGAGAAAACATCAGAACCAGTTTTGGTTGAAGAAATTGACACTGCCGCCCCCGAAGCTCCTTCCAGTATATGTGATTACATCGTGCGACATGCTTCGGGGAAGAAATTATCTGAAGAAGAGACTTATGAAGCCAATCACTATGCTAGAGAGTTAAAGTATCCGAAGGGGGCAGTAGTGTTCAATGGGACAAATGAAGATGACTTCCTATACTGCCTCCCTGATAACAAAGAATTATCTGTCTGCCGGGAGATGGCTAGAAGTATGGGTTTCCCGAAGCTCGAAGCTGGATTATGTGCTATGACGAAGGAGGATCTCGCAGACAGTCTTGCGTACAATAGCCTAAAGGTATGGGAATTAAGCGCTTGAAAATTTTTTTTTAATTCGTAACTCATTCTTTTATTCTTATACGAAGTTTTTTACATATAGGGTTTAATCCTAAGCAACGCATTAAGAGCACAAAAGAGTGCCGAAGATGAGAGTTATGAAATTGCGTTCAACAACCTTCGATCAGAAGTTATTAAACTGAGAAACGAAGCTCTGGAGAAGGATAAAATTCTGCTTACACTGGTAGATAAGGTAAAGAAGGACGAAGCTGCTTCAAAAATCCAGGCCGAAGCCCAAAAACGTGAAATTAAAGATCTTCAGAAACAGCTAGCTAGAGCTAAAGAGGAACGTGTGCTTGAGGAAACAAAACGAGAACTTAGTGATCATTTGGTCAATCATTTAGAGTTAAGTGTTAAGGAGCTTCGTGCATCCCAGAGGAAATGCTATGTTAAATCTATAGCATGCGTCAAAAAGATAAAATCCAGCTTCGCCAGCGTTGGCGCCTTTTCTAGTGAAGAGAATTTTTCAAGAGGCAACCCCGAAGGTCCACTGGACTGGATCAGTCACGAAGCAGAAGCCTTCGAGGAAATCCTGAGCAGCCGCGGTGACATCTGCGCTTTTTCAGGCGCTAGAGGAGTTGCTGCTGTTTTAGAGAAGAGTGGTTGTGAGCATATAAAATCCTTAGCTCAGTCCGAAGCTGCCCTGTCCTCTGAAGACATCAAAGATCCCTCGACCGAAGCAAGCATGGTTGGCGGTAAATTCTTTACTGATATCTGGGACAACGGTGGCCGAGAAATGGCGCAAGAGATTATTCAAAGGAGTGAAAAAGGCATCCATGATGCTAGGAAAGTGACAGAAGTTGCCGAAAAAAGTACCGAGCCCGAAGGGCAAATAGGTATTAATTAGTCGTTCTTGTTGTGCTGTAATTTTTATTTCAAACTTTGTTCGCGGTTTGTGATAGTAATGTAGACATATTCCCTTCCCTCAGAACCTACTGGATCGTCTGCTGACCCTCACACGAAAGAGGATGACGAAATTAAACAAATGGCCGAAGCTATTATGGATAAAGTTGTTGAACAACTTCTAAATGAGGCTGCCGAAGTAGTACTAAGAGAAGACTAGATGGCATTAGAAAGAACATTTGAAATGTGATCTATGTAATATTTTGTACATTTGAATGTAATATATAAGTTTCTTTTCGTTATTCAATTCTTTACGAAGCATGAAACTTTACATACGTACCGTTTTTAAGCCTTCGGCGAAAAAAAAACACCTTCCCTTCTTTTCATGCTTCGTGAAGATAGAAAAACTTTTATGCGTCACAAAAACCCGTAGCACTCTGATGAAAAATATCCAAACTTCGTGAGAGCATTTTCCGAAGCTATATTCCGAAGATTTTTACTTTCTCAAAGCACTTTTCCGAAGGTTAATACTGTCCTCCCTTCTTTTGCCGTATGCAATATGATGTATGATGCTTATGCTATGCAAAATGATGCGATGATGTTATGTTATGTAGATGAATTTGATTCCGAAGATACACACATATCCCCGTGAAACACACAATCTTTTACTGTAAGCTCTGCATTCCCTTAGGAACGTCTTTGGAGCTTCTTCGCCTTTTACTTAGGCGGTATCAGCGTTGACTTTTCGCTGTAAGCTCTGCATTCCCTTAGGAACGTCTTTTGAGCTTCTTCGCCTTTTACTTAGGCGGTATCAGCGTTGACTTTTCGCTGTAAGCTCTGCATTCCCTTAGGAACGTCTTTTGAGCTTCTTCGCCTTTTACTTAGGCGGTATCAGCGTTGACTTTTCGCTGTAAGCTCTGCATTCCCTTTGGAACGACTTTTGAGCAGAAAACTTACACTGCGCTCCCTTTGGAACGACTTTTTGTGACTTCATCAACTTACTCTGCGTTCCTTAGAACGACTTTCTGTTGCTTCGAAGGGTTTTTAATAACTCAAAGGTCCTCCTTGTTAACGCAAAAAAAAATTTTTTAAGCTTCAGCAACTTAAGCCTGTGGAGAAAATGGGTTTTCCTCGTGGGAAACAATGAAATTATTGCATGAAAACTAACAATGTTCTTTGTTACACAGAAAATAGAACTGAATAGAAAAGACTGCTATCAAAGGTAGGATATGTGTCAATAAATGTGCTTCGACTCTGGCACAGTGCTATTGACTGTGCGAGCTTCGGATTGTTCTCTGAAGTCCCTTTGGTGTGGGGCATATTGACTCCCTTCTGGCTGTTGACCTTGTTGCAACGGAGGTGGAGGCAGAGGCTGTTGCCAGGAAGCCTGAGGTTGACTTGCCGAAGCTACAGAAGCTGCAGGGTGGTTGTCTATGTATTGTGGGATGTAAGGCGGATGATACGAAGCAGTATGCATGACCTGCTTCGGCTGAGCTTGCTGAGCTGCAGCTTCGGCTATTTCCTTTTGCTTCTGGATTGTAACATGGCACGTCCTGGTGGTATGACCCTTGTTTTCTCCACAGAACAAGCAAAACAGTTTCCTTGGTTGATCTCCAAATCTTCCGCCGAAGCCCCTGGCGCCTCTGCCTCTTGGAGCTGGTGGCCGGAAGAAACTTTGCTGTTGTCCCGAAGCCTGTGAGGAGCACTGCGGCCTGTTCTGCTGACTCCCCTTATCATCATTTTGAGTAGAGTTGTGAATGGACCTGACATGCCTTGGATAGAATCTTCCTCCGAAGCCCCTGGTCATTTCAGAAAATCTGAAAGCCTCCTCCCTTCTTTGGCGAAAATCATTGTCGGCACGAATGTACTCATCCATCTTCTGGAGCAACTTCTCCAAAGTCTGAGGAGGCTTCCTGGCGAAGTATTGAGCTGAAGGTCCAGGTCGGAGCCCCTTGATCATGGCTTCGATAACAATTTCATTGGGCACCGTTGGTGCCTGCGCCCTCAAACGTAAGAACCTTCTGACATACGCCTGAAGGTATTCTTCATGATCCTGGGTGCACTGAAACAAGGCTTGAGCAGTAACCGGCTTCGTCTAAAACCCTTGAAAGCTAGTTAGCAACATATCCTTCAGCTTTTGCCATGAAGTAATCGTTCCTGGTCGAAGGGAGGAATACCAGGTCTGAGCAACACTCCTGACAGCCATAACAAAAGACTTTGCCATGACTGCAGCATTGCCACCATACGAAGACACTGTTGCTTCGTAGCTCATCAAAAACTGCTTCGGGTCTGAATGACCATCGAACATGGGAAGCTGGGGTGGCTTGTAGGATGGAGGCCAAGGTGTAGCCTGCAGCTCAGCGGACAGGGGAGAAGCATCATCGAAAACAAAATTTCCATGATGGAAATTGTCATACCAGTCATCTTCGTTGAAGAAGCCCTCCTGATGAAGGTCTTTTTGTTGAGGCCTTCTGTCCTGCTCATCGTGAGTAAGATGGCGAACTTCTTCAGAAGCTTCGTCTATCTGCCTCTGCAGCTCAGCTAGCCTGGCCATCTTTTCCTTCTTCCTCTGCACCTGTTGATGAAGCATCTCCATATCCCTGATCTCTTGGTCTAGTTCATCCTCCTGAAGCGTCGGGCTGACGGCCTTCCTCTTCTGGCTTCGGGCCTCCCGAAGAGAGACGGTCTCCTGGTTGGGGTCCAGCGGTTGCAGTGCTGCAGCTCCAGTCACTGAAGCTTTCTTCGGCGCCATAGCGAGGGTCTATGGCTTCCAAAGGTGTTCAAAAAACTCAAAGTGGAGGTGAGTTCACCGGAGGTGGGCGCCAATGTTGGTGACTTGTTCTCAAATGCTTCGGATTAAGAACAAGGCAACATAAAAAGTGTTAAATGATAAGGTCCTTCGTCCCACGACACATTATTTCCCTCCAGGATATAATGTGTTCCGGACGAAGGTCATAAATAATATACCTTCGTAAGTGCGATAAGTTACGACGAAGGACTTATGAGCAACATTAAAAGTGATATAAACATTTAAACTTTATTATCATGTCATTTCTATTTTATTATTGTATAACAATAGAAATGACTTTAAATTACAAGTGTACCTTCAGATTGCAGGAAGACAAAAGTACAAGGATGACGCAAAAGCAAATGCCGAGTCAGCGTGAACAGTACGGGAGTACTGTTCATCTATTTATAGACGCGGGACGCAGCCCACGTAAAATTACATTCATGTCCATTACATTTGCCAATGACTTATGGAAATCTGTCAAGGCCCAAGTAGTCTTTTCATCTTTAAGTCGGTTCCCCTTTCTGCTATCGCGACGAAGCTTCCCTGCGCATAGCTTCGGCTGTGCGCCATCCTTCGTGGAGCCTGGTAATCAGCCCGTCCTTTGTCTGGTTCAGGCTTCGTCCTGACCATACTTCATGTTCATAATTCTGAGTCCGAAGATACCTGTTCACATAATCCACTTGGAAAACATTGTCAAATCATGTTTTTGAGGACCTTCGGAGGACGAAGGCCCCCAACACCAAGTCTCTGTCGAGCAATCCTACAAGGCCAAAGTGCCGACCAAGTCTATGCCGAGCAACCCTGTGAGGTGGAGGTGCCGACCAAATCCTTGTCAAGCAGCTCAGCGAGGCGAAGACCCCAATCCGGTACTGTTGATGCACATTGGCCACGATAAGACATGGTATCAACAAACTACGTCCAGACAGGTGATGCGACATTACCTAAGGGGTGTCGGGAAGTCTCTATCAACATGACGGTACATCACCGCATACGGTCTCTGCCTGGTGGGACCGAATGACCCCAGTCATGGGGAACCTAAGCATCGGCGTCGCCATAGTAACCCGTATATCGAGTAGGATGCAACAATACATCATACCAAGTGTACACTTATGCACGCTAGGAGGATGATGCATGGTTAAATGACAAAAGGCAGGGTCACGACGCGCACGACCCCGAGACTTGCCCTATCTCTGCCTTGTGGGGACCAACGGGTGTCGCTATAGGGACCCGTGTAGAAGACAGTACGCCGTGACCAGTGAACAACTACGCACGATCCCGGAGACAACGTCAGGAAGGCTACGTCGGGATTATTAAATACAACACTACTACAGATTGTGCCCTTACTAGTACAAAACAAGTCATCTCTATAAGGCCCTACCCTTAAATTATAAAAGGGTAGGACCCCCACCTTCTTCCCACACACGCATCAACTTTAACATATCTCTCAAAGCAATACTACGATCAGCACTACACTAGACTAGGGCGAAAGCCTTAACCAATATAACCCTATATCTCGACCCTCTCTCTAAGTCCCCAGCGATTCACCATCCGGAGTGAGTCCGCGCTAGTATCCCCTACCGAACACAAATTCTATTGTCCCACTGGTTTCTAAAACCACGACAAATACATTCACAAATAGTTTGATGCCCAAAATCACATAAACCATACTTGCACAAATAGAAACCCACAAATTGAGTGCACACAAAGCAATAGAAGGTTACAACCGTGTCATACAACGATACAAGTACATATAAAGTTTTCTATAATATAATTCTTTACAAAAATTATGTATGGACCATATATTCAACTGAATTCATAGTATTCATGCATGTTTGAACCTTCCGGGTATGAGCTCATTCCATATTCATGACCCTATACAAAGTTATAAAATAACATTAACTAGATAATATGAATAGAAAACAAGTAGTAAACAACAAATCAAAAGTAACACACCTCATAGCATGTATAATTATATCCATCCATCTGTGTGAGTTTGTAAAATACAGAAGACAGTGCCTCGGGTACTGTTGGATGCGAATATATGTATGGTGGTGGTAGAGGAGGTGGTTGGTCATGCCCATACATGAACAATGGTTGTAGTTCACCTGGTAATCCTTGACATGCGTAAGGGTGTAGGTTTTGGTCACGTCGAGGCACATAGTTGTAACTAGAGTTAACTGAGTTGTGGCTACAAACTGAATGATGTCGTTGTGAATGAGGTGCTCCATAACTTGAATCTTAGGAAAGCGAGAAATCTTGCCACCTACCTGACACACGCGTGACTTGCCTGATCTACCGGAATCAGTCGTTTCTTAGTGAGAAACACAGCAAAACCATTAGATTTCATCATGCTTTTTGAGAGGGATAGTAGAGCAGAAAGTGGAGCAAAGAGAGTGGAGTCGTGGATGGTCCGACAAGAGCATATATCCATTTGCTTAACGGTTTTGGGTTTTGGGTTTTGGGTTAACGGGTCCAAACGAAACTAAATATTGTTTTCACGCCAAAAGATGAATATTTGAACTTCAAATATAGTTTTGAAATTCTGGGACATCCTAGTTTTTTTATAGAAATTTTCTAGTTTTCTATGATTTTTTAAAAATTTTAAAATCTTCATCCAAAATTTTTGAAAAACATCAACGAATTTCGAAACCGCGTAATAGTGACAACAGGAAATTTGGCAAGTTTGGGTGAATGCAGCTCAAAATTTAAATCCCTATCTCCAACAGACCGCCATGTGGTACAGACATCGTACTAGTTTTGATTAAATTAAATTAAATTAATTTGACTTACGATATATATTGCTTTTTTAAAATCACTATATTTATGGATCAGTCATCTCTCACATGTAGGGATAAAAACAGACGGAAATAGACATAAAAACACCTCTCCCTTTTTCGTATCCATATTTTATCATAGTAAATAGGATCGGAGCGGGAATAGTTAGGAACAGAAATGAGAGCGAGATAAAAGGGTGTGCGAAAACGAACGTAAACAACAGAAATATTAAACAGAAACTCGTAATTTAATACAAACACAAATTGTATTGATGGTTGACCGGCGATTGACTGACATGGCAATAACATAAAATAAATAGATATAGAAAGGCAACATTCCATTGTTGTTTGCTTACTAGTGTTGTATGTATATCTACTAGTCGATTGTCCGTGCGTCGCGACGGCTCACAACAATATCCACGTAAACTATCCACCAAAAAGATCTCAAATTTTTTTATTGATTGTCTCCACTCTCTATATAATATTTTTTTATTTAACTAACTGATGTTGTTTACTCCATCTAATATGTCTTGGAACAACATGACCAATGAAGGGAGCGATTAGAAAAGAGTTCACAACGACTGAATGAACGAGCAGAGATTATAAAATGACATAATTCCACTATACAGAGACCAAATAAGAGGAAGTTTGTGAGTTCAAGTTTCTAAAATAAGTCACATGAACTCAAACATATAAAAAAGATAGATCAAAATATGGAGTGGTTGCTAAACTAGATGCGCCCCATACAAATTATTGTACTTCATAGCAATTACTAATGTTTAAAACCAACAAATAGCATTTCCTTTTACTGTTAGTGTGACAAATCATTGTTGCTCCATCCAATTCAGCAACCTCAAACACCATAGAGTCCATTGCGCCAATGTGGTTTTAGAAACGATCTAATGCTTGCAAGAGCCAAGAACATAAGAGACGAGCACCTTGTGGTAGTGCCCGCATGGATCTCCAAATCCTAACACATATTTTGCAGGATCCATGCGCCATCATCAGAAGAACACAAACCATGTGCAGATAATAAATAAAGTATTAACATACCCAAATTATGTTCAGTCCTTAGCACAACTGAAAGTGCATTCACCCTTTTGTGAGTTTTGGTGATTTGGATGACAACACATTTAAAAGACTAACAAGTTTGCTAAGTGTTGAACAGGAAATTTAGTATGATGAACATACTTGAATAGAGTATAATGATAGTGAACAAAGGTTCAACACAAGGTTAAATAACCAGTGAGACAATGCAAATGAATATAATATGATCTCTATATTGGTCTGAATATATGGACAAGACCTGAGAAATCACTAATACATATGATCAGAATAGAGGATGAAGTGATTAAGAGGATTGGTCAAGCCAAAGTGAATAAGATATGAGGAATCGTGAATTGGCTTGACCATATTACTATCAGTCCATATATGCTTCTATGAAAATCAAACTAGAGCTTGATTAATCTTAACAGTTATATCTAGAAGACATTCAAGCAAGGTTCACAATATTGAAGAAATTATTCTCTCAATGGATGTTCAATATGATGTGACTCAAGGATGGCTTGATAGGGTGAAGATAGCAAGGAAAGGGCTTCGAGGAACTAAGCGAAGGTGAAGGCCAAGCGACGGCTTGTGGACCGAGGTACCATGGCTAAGGTGAAGAAGAGAGTACTTGCACTAAGTCGATGAACTAATCAGCTATGAAGAGTTATAACATGTTGATGCATCAGTAAGGTGACTTGAAGCCATGATTTAAACTCATATGGTGATATGGTACAAGTCACAGGGTTTGAGTTGTGTCTGCTTTAAAAGGTGAGACAAAGATGTTTGTGATCCTTATGAAGCAACGCCATGGAGAAATCACACATGAGACACCAATTACTCAAGGAGTTTACTTAATTATATTTTACTTAACTTGAGTGTAGGAATCGTCGTACTATCAAGGGGGATCCAAAAAGAAGGTTGGTGTTTGCCAAAGCTCTAGCCTCCATATTTAAAAGCTATTTTTTGAAAACCAAAAATCTCTTTAAAATTATATGGTTGACCATGGTTAGGTTTGAGAAACCTAGAGTGTTCTTGTTGAAAAGTAGCTGAACTTCTTCAACTGCAGCTGAGCTTTTCAGCTGAGCTGAACTTTAGCTGAGTTGAGCTTCTTCAGCTGCAGCTGAGCTTTTCAGCTGAACTGAACTTTAGTTGAGTTGAGCTTTCTCAACTCTAGCTGAACTCAACTTCAGATGTGAACCTCTTTGACCATACACCAGCTGAACTTGCCTCCGGGAAGTTGAGCTGGGGTTTTCTCTCCTAAACTCTCTGGTCAAGACCAGTTGAACTGGTCCTGAGGGGCAGTTCAACTGGTCTATGACCCCTCTGACCTCTGACCAACAGTCTGCCAGTCAGACTGGCAAACAGGTCGTCAGAGGTGTCAGGGGCAGTTCAACTACCCTAGGGGCGATTCAACCGGTCTGGTCAACCTTGGTCCGACTGCAGGTCAATCTGCTAGTCAGTCTGACAGTTAGACTGGCAGACAGTCTTCCTGACCTGCCAGGGGCGGTTCAACCGGTCTCAGGTAGAAAAATCTGCCCAACAGCTAGTTTTGAGCTCCACCTATATATACTCACTCCTACCTCTCTCCCCCACACAAGAGCACGACCCAAACTCCATTTCTAACTTGAAGAACACCTCCCACTCTCTCACACACATCTCTTGCCTCTCCCATTTCAAATCTTTGGAGAAAAATCTTTGAGTGAGTTTGAGAGCTGTGGTTTTTGTGCTTCATCTCCAAATCTCTCTTGCTCTTCTTCATTCGAGCTTTGGTACTACATTGAGTTCTTTGTGGATTCATTACTCTTGGAGCTTCTAGCTCCTAGACGACTAGGTGTCTCTTGTGAGTCTCCAAATCTTGTGGAACACCACAAGAAAGTTTGTATTACCCACTCGTTTGAGCAAAGATTAGTGTGTGAGCTTGACCTTTGTGGTTGGCAAAGGGAGGATTGGGGTTGAAAGAGACACGGCTCTTTGTGGGAGCCTCAACAAGGAAGTAGGGCACCTTGGTGGTGTGACCGAACCTCGGGATAAATCTTATGTCTCTTGTGTTCTTGTTCATTGTGTTTGTTTATGTTCTTCGTTCTCTCACTCTTCGTGCAAGATTTGTTCATATCTTTTTGGTGTGTAGATTTTGAGAAGTGCCCTTCTCAGATCTACTACTTTGAACCCTGTGGATCATCAAGAACATCTCATTTCCAAAGCTAACTAGGTGGATTTCGAGATCAATTCAATTTTATATCTCATTCTTTAGTTGAGCTCGTGAAAACCAGCTGAACCGGTTTTGACACTGGTTGAACCGGTTTTACCCAGTTTGTTTCTAGTTTTTGTTGAAAAAGTTTTAACTTGCCTATTCACCCCCTATAGGCAACTTTCAACAACAAAAAACTAACACCCAAAACAACATAGGAACAACACAATAATTTTTGCAATGACAGAAGGATGGGTGATAGGTACATAGAAGTTGTAGAAGCATACCGAGTTGACATCGTGGTAAGGAAAAGGCCATGTAGACAGGCGATGCCAAGTTGTCACACCCGATTTTGGAGGTAAACCGAATGCAAACCATGTACGTGCCAGGATCAGAACTCACGTACATAGCGATTACATAAATGACTCATCATAGCACAATGCCTCGAATAACAATAAATAGTAAGTAATAATATTAAAGACTAGAGTCATTTACATAATATAAATCAAAATACACAGAATTGAAACATAGCCAACTTAAATTAACCCACCACAGGCAGCTGACTGGGGGAGGTCGCTAGCCTAATCCTCAAACCCGTCGAAGTCCTAGAACTCCTGGGGATCTGCCTCGATGCCTTCTTCTTTACCTGAGCATAGATTGCACCAGAGTCAACCTGGTGTTTTGTGAAAGCAAGGATGAGTACACATCAACGTACTCAACAAATGTCCCGTTTGGCTGAGGTGGACTAGCTTTATGTGGGGTTAAGGTCAGAGCAGTTGCTTTTAGTTGGTCAGGCGTTTATTATTAGTGGAAGCCAAGTTTTATCATATAACCAACCTATGAATCATTTCCTCATCAAGGAACATCATTATCATCATCATAACCAAAACCATAAATAGAATCATTGTATCTCTAATCAAAGAGGATCCCAAGGCCGCTCATAACTGTGAGCACGACTGATATATCAGTTTCTAACCCTCTGCAGAGGTCACACACTTTACCCACAAGTCGTGATTCCCATTCTGCCCGGGGTTCTAGCCTCCCCATTGATCACTACCAAGGTGACCTAGCAGGGTGTCACACCCGGTTTTAGAAGGCAAACCGATGGGAACCATGTACGTGCCAGGATCAGCAATTCACGTACACAGCAGTTACATAACTGGACATCATCACATAGTGCTCAAATAATAACATAAAAGAAGGTATAATAGTCGATTACATCATGATGTCCGGGACATCCACATAGTCTTTAACAATTATCAAAGTGCGGAAAAGAAACGTAGATACACACGGCCTACACAGGCAGCCGACTGGGGGTTTATCGCTAACCCACGCCTAGAACTCATCGTACTCTTGGAACTCCTGGAAGTCCTCCTCCACGACTTCATCTTCACCTGAGCAGTGGTTGCAACATGGACAACCTAGGGAAGGGGGGGTTTGGTGTGTAAAGCAAGGGTGAGTACACATCAACATACTTAGCAAAATGTCCCATTTGGCTGTAGTGGACTAGCTTTATGTGGAATTAAGTCAAGCAGTTGCTTTTAGTTGGTCAGGTTATTATTACTAGTAGAAAGCCAGGTTTTAGCATTAACCCAAGTTATTAACCCAAAGTACCCTTTCCAAATGGAAATAATACCACTTACCATTACCATAGTCATAACCAAAATCATCATCCTCATCACCACCTGTAAACCAAACATCTCTGATCAAGTATCTCTAATCAATGGAGCTCCCTTGGCCGCTCATAACCACGAGCACGACTGATATATTAGTTTCATAACACTCTGCATACGTTGTGCACTTTACCCACAAGCCGTGATTCCCTCTTGCCTCGGGCCGATCAAACCCTTAAACACTACCAAGGTGAATAGGCAGGGTCTCACTATGTAGCCTTTACAAAGATTCCCTAAGGTTGTAGCCGCCCGTTAGGTTTCCTAAATGCATCGCACTCCTCCCCAAGGGGTGAACCAACCTTGGCAGAGCGAGCCGCATACACCGAGCCCCATTAACGGCACGACGGCGAAGCGAACTACACCCCAGTTCATCTAACTACTCAGCTAAGGTCGTCCCACTCCACCCTCATGGTTGCACTGTTTTCCTGGGCGATCATCCAACAAACCAGTCCTTACGGAGAGGCACTCGAGAAACAGCTCGAGCCCCCTTAAATGTCACAGTACCATCATCATAATCAAAAGGGAAAACAGCGTATCATAGATAATCTCATCATGTTCATTGATTAATGTGAAGCACTAGCATATAGCTAAACTAGAATAACCCAACCAAAATAGGTAAGCAAGGACAAGATAAACAAAAGCTAGTCAATCCTTAGGTATAATTTGTATAAATGCGGGGAGTGAATTATAAGAATGAGTAGGACATAGATGGGTCAAGGGACACTTGCCTTCACCAACCAGCGGCTGCTCAGGGTCTTCACCTGCAATTCCTTTGGACTCCACCAACTGACCGTTATCTATACGAGTTCAAACATACATTCCACAAATTTAATACAAAAGAACAGTACACCATACAACAGAATGTAATAAATAAACAGACGTTCGACGCAGGGCTCACACCTATGACTAAGCGAGAAAGGGAAAGTAACGGTCGAGGCTACGGCTGACGAGCGATCACGTCACACGATTATAAATTAAAATACTCGTCTAAATAAAATGGTATTAATTTAGCCATCGTGTTAAGCATAGGGTAAAGTCATGTTCCATGTTTAATTATTATGAGCAGATAAAGGTAAATTAAAAGGATTGTCGCGCGGCAAAACGCGCGACACAACACTTAAATTGAATTAAGAAATAAACAACTCGTCGTGCGACGGAGCGCGCAACGAGACACTTGCATTAATTATAAAGAGATGTTAAGCGTCGCGCGACGAAACGCATGATGGCATACGCCATCTGAACTGAATTTAAAACGAAACGTCGTGTGACGAAGCACGCGACACAGCTCATTAATAAAGATGAATTTAAAATGAATTGTCGCGCGACGAAGTGCGCGACGCTGCACATCGACTAAAATAAAATAAAAAACGGATTAAACTGAAAGTTGAATGTCGCGCAACTACAGTCGCGTGCGCGAGAACACGTTGCGCGTGCCAGGGGCATGCGAGCCGCGTCGGGGCACGCGAGGCCACGCTGGGGCACGAGCCACCGGGGATGCGGGGCCACCGGGGCGCGAGGCCGCTAGGGCGCGGGGCGCGAGGGCGCAGGGCCACGTGCGGGGGCCGCCAAGGGCGCGCCGGCGCGCAGGGCACGCGGCCGCCGGGGCGAGCCGCCGTGCAGGGGCGCGGGGGCGAGGCCGCTGGGGCGCGAGGGCGAGGCCGTCGGGCCACCGAGGCGTGGGCGCAAGGCCGCGGGGCGAGCCGCCGCTAGGACGCGGACACGCAGGGGCGTGGGGGCGAGGCCACCGGGCCGCCAGGGTGCGGGCATGGGGGCCGCCGGGGCAAGCCACCGCCAGGGCACGCGCAGGAAGGAAGAAAAAAAAGGGGCGCGTAGGGAACGCGCGCGGGGAAGAAGGAAGGGGAGGGGAGGGGAGGGGAGGGGAAGAGAGAGGGAGAGGGAGCTCACCTCGGAGTTCAAATCCGGCGATCACCGTCTCCAAAACCTAGGGCACCACGGGGAAGAGAGAGAGGTGGGAGAGATAGGGAGTTGTGCGCGGGAGAATTGAATGAGGGGAAACAGACCAAGGGAGGGGGCACAGGAGAGGGGTAGGGCGCCTGGGCGTGTGGGTCGGAGCGGGCCAGGTCGAGCTGGGTCGGGCTGGGTCACGTCACGGGGCAAAAACCCACGACACGCACAACCACCGATCGGAATCCGATTCGCGAAACGAGACAGAGCAACACACGCAATTAAACACAACATCAGACAAGAAAAATGCCTCGGCATGATGCAACACTCATGACAACTTAGGTTTTGTTTACACGTAATACGGACACCAGTCGCTATACTGCTTTGAAATTGGGAAGAAGGGGCGAAACGGGAAGAGAAAAGAGAGTAACGCCTGAATTTGGTGAGTAAAAAGAAGAAAAAAAAATCTGCCCCCAAATTCAGGGCGTTACAAACCTATCCCCCTTAAAAGAATCTCGCCCTCGAGATTCAAGGTTGGCCAGCAAAGAGTTCAGGATACTTGGCCATCAGATCATCTTCACGCTCCCAGGTTGCTTCTTCCTGAGAGTGGTGACTCCATCTGACTTTGCACATTCTGATAGTTTTGCTCCGGGTGACTCTGTCTATAGTCTCAAGAATCTGCGCTGGCTTCTCTATGTAGGTCAACTCCTCCTGGACTTCCAGACCTTCCACTAGCAACTGCTCTTCTGGTACACGCAAACACTTCTTCAACTGAGACACATGAAAGACATCGTGCACCGCTGACAAACCTTCTGGCAGACTGAGCTGATAGGCCACTTCTCCACGCTTTGCGAGAATCTGATACGGACCGATGTAGCGGGGTGCTAGCTTGCCTTTGACTCCGAATCTTCTGACTCCTCTGATAGGTGATACTTTGAAGTAGACAAAATCTCCGACTTCAAAACTAAGCTCTCTCCTTCTTGTGTCTGCATAACTTTGCTGCCTTGACTGTGCTATCTTTAGGTTCTCTCGAACCATCTTGATGTTCTCTTCAGCTTCGAGCAGAATGTCTGGCCCAAACACTTGCTTTTCTCCAGGCTGATCCCATTGCAACGGGGTTCTACAACTTCTTCCATAAAGTGCCTGAAATGGTGACATCTTCAAGCTGGCCTGGTAACTATTGTTATAGGAGAATTCTGCATAAGGCAATCTCTTGTCCCATCCGGGCTGATCTTGCAACGCACAGGCTCTCAACATATCTTCAAGGATTTGATTAGTTCTTTCAGTCTGACCGTCTATCTGCGGATGGTAAGCTGAACTGAAATTTAGATGTGTACCCAAGGCTTCATGCAACTGCTGCCAGAAATGAGAGGTGTGAAAGGGAAATAGGGTCAAACCTTTTTCCTAAATGATTTTGGTGGTTGAATTGCCCAACACAAACTATTGGACTAACTAGTTTGCTGTAGATTATGAGTTCTATAGGTGCCAAAGGTTCAACATAAACCAATAAAAAGTCCAAGAAAGGGTTCAAATAAAAAAAGCAAAAGACAACCGAAGGCTGCCCTGGTCTGGCGCACCGGACTGTCCGGTGTGCCACCGGACAGTGTCCGGTGCACCAGGGTGGATCATCTCAAACTTGCTAGCTTTGGGAATTTGGGGAGCCACTCCGCTATAATTCACAGGACTGTCCAGTGTAGCACCGGACTGTCCGGTGTGCCAGCCGAGCAACGGCTAACTGCGCCAACGGTCGTCTACAAAAGTCTACAGTGAACAGTGCAACTGCGCGCGCAGAAGTCAGAGCAGGCGCCAGAAGGCACACCGAACAGTGAACAGGACCTGTCCGGTGCACCACCGGACTGTCTGGTGGCCCCACAAGTCAGAGCTCCAACGGTCGAACCCTAACGGTTGGGTGACGTGGCTAGCACACCAGACAGTGTCCGGTGGCGCATCGGACTGTCCGGTGTGCCATACGACAGCAGCCTTCCCCAACGGCCACTTTGGTGGTTGGGGCTATTAATACCCCCAACCACCACACTTCAAGGCATCCAAGTTTTCAGCCAACACATTCAATACAAGAGCTATATCTCTACTAATCCTTAAGACGATAGTGTAGACTAGGCACAACCGTGCCCCCGCCACTATCCCGACCGTCCGATTGCGTCCATCTCCACCGTCCGATTGCGATTCCATCCTCGCTCGCGAGTCGCGCCTAGGGCCGCATCCGCTCTCGCTCCTGCAGCCGCTTCCATCCCCGCCATGCGCGCAGCCGCCCCCGCCTCCTTCCCCGCCACGCGCAGCCGCCCCCTTCCCCACCATGCGGCTGCAGCGGGACGCGATCGAGCGTGCCATCAGGGCGCTGCTGGGCACCATGCTCCGCGACCACGCGCTCGTGCACCTCCCGCCGGCCGCCGCGGCGCGCCTCCGTCTCGTGCACCCGTCGTGGGCACGGGCGCTCGCATCGCCGCTCTTCGCCGTCGCGCACGCCGCCACCCCACGCAGCCCTGTCCTCCCCCGCCCTCTGCCCGCTACTGGCGTCGAAACTATAGGTGAGCTCCCCTCCAATCACCGCCTCCGCTGTTACGAGTCCTATAACCCTAGATTGCAGCGCCCCCAAGTCCTCTCGCCCTCGGAAGGTCAAAACCCTAGGCCACCGTCCACTACCATGCGCCCGCTCGATTGTCCGGATTTATGATTCTTCGCCTATCTTGCAGAATCGAGGAAAACCACGAATGGAGGGTGCCGTGACGGAGAATGCAGCGGTGCCTGTGCAAGCGGCGGCCCCTAAAGCCGCTGTTCACTCGGATCAGCATGTGGAGAGTGGTGCGATGGTGGAGGACTCTGCGGCGTCCACAGTGGCTCCAGAGTCAACTTCTGACGCAGATCAGGTTATCGAGGATGCAGCCCCGGAGGACGGGGTGGATGAGTAAGTGATGCAGATTTATGTGACAGCTATTGATCTGTATCACTCTGCACATTCTTCAATGGTGGTTCTGTATAACATCTCCATTTGCCTCTATACGCGTTCTTCAATGGTGGTTCTGTATGAAATCTCCATTTGCTCTAGGCTAGGGCCAGCAGATCATGTATATGACCTCGCAAAACATTGTTTTTGCACTGCTGCATTATTCACATAGTAGAATTTAAAATAGCAGATGATAATGAATAAGCTGTTGGAGACGACTTATACAGTAGATGTCCTTGGGGTTGGGGGCACCAATTGAGGTCATCGTGCTCTTCGACACCGGCGTCTACAACTTCCGCGGCGACTACACGCTCGTCTATGCCTTCGAGTCGGAGCCGGGGTCCGGCATCTACTGCTTCGCGGTGTTCGCGTTGGGGATCGGCGCGTGGCGGGTCGCCAACGTGGTCGCGCCCGCCGAGGGGCTCATCCCCGCCTCGGGTGTCGCGGCTGGCGGGACGGCCTGGTGGCGGACGGACATCGGCACCGCCGTCGGGTACAACCCTGCCACGCGCTGTTCCCGATGGGGGCGAACTTGATCATGGAGTACGTCTTCTCCAACGCTGCCGTGGCGCGCAGCTTCACGGCGTACCTCGGCATGGCGGTGGGCGTGGACGCGCCCAGCAAGTGGAGGATCCCCGTGCTGGGCCTGCCCTAGGGGTTCAACCAGGTGGACCTCGTCGCCGTTAGCGTCATCCTCCTACTCTCCGTCTGCATCTGCTATAGGTCCGTTGCTACTGTTGACTGCTGCTTCTTGTATCGTCAGAGGTCAATGGTTGTGTCATTTCTTCGCTTAATAAATTTGTTTTCTATCTCAAGGGAAAAAAACTATAATTTTAGTATGGAAAACGTTGTTTTGTCATGTAGGTTGAGGTTTTGCCTACAAGTGTCATTCTACCTGTCTTTTCTCTTGGTTCTCAGTCTTGTCTGTTCTCCGCTTGCTGACACAGAACTTTTGGCCTATGATTTTCAAATGTTTTAGTATCCATTATTATGGACAATTGATCAAAATTTTATTAGTAGAGATTTGAGATTTGGTATATGGTTTGACTGTACAGGACAAGAAGAAGCGTGTGGAGTCTATTAAATTCGCTATAGACTAATTTTGACTATCTAGCTTGTTCAAACGACTAAGCTTCTGAAGTTATGACATTAGTGCAAGTGTGTAAAGCTAAATATTAAATGTTCTCCCCTGGTTTATGAATAATATTAACTCAAACAAAGAATTCTATTGTTGTCATATGCCATTTTTTTACATGTATGCAAGGAGCAGTTGCTAGAATATTATAATTAGTTATTGGTACATAAACATCAGTTCCCATTGTTTACCACATATCTTTTCTAAACGTCATTTCTATTTATTGTGAGGGATTTGTTACAGAAATCATCCTCTCAGGCAGGATTTCGGTGCCAAAGATCATATCGGCCGTGGAGGGGGCCGTCGGCCTCGGCGACCATGGCCGGGCGGTGAAGGACTCCTAGCTCACGCTTCTTCCAACTCATCCTGACAGTTGAGGCTTCCTTCTCTTCATCACAATCTTAGGTTGCTCTTCGAGGTTCTGAATGTTCTAGACTGTAGGTTTTAGGCAACGTTCTCCAGTTTTCATTAGTCATAGGAAAATATATTTTGGTATCTAGCAAACTTGTGCTGTATAAATTCTTTCATGCGATTTCTGCGAGTTTTGGTATGGACTAACATAACATTGTTTCGATAGGTAAACAGACTAAGTTTACATTTATACTCACAACAATAGATAATGTTTAATCACAGATTTTGCCGTCACTATTGTTCTCACGCCGCCCGTCGCCAGGGCCCTAAGTCCATTAGAGGGTCACAATTTGTGTTCCGTGGCATCGCACGGGCACGTTCCTAGTCATTCAATACAAGACACAATTTGAGTGAATCAAAATCTCTCCAAGTTCCAATTCCACTCAAAGCAATAGTGACTAGAAGAGAGAGTTTTGTTGTGTTCATTTGAGCTCTTGCGCTTGGATCATTTTTCTTCTTCCCCATTCTTGTTCCCGCAACATTTGTAATCAAAGCAAGAGACAATAATTGTGTGGTGGTCCTTGTGGGGACTAAGTGTCCCGTTTGATTGAGAAGAGAAGCTCACTCGGTCTAGGTGACCGTTTGAGAGAGGGAAAGGGTTGAAAGAGACCCGGTCTTTGTGAACACCTCAACGGGGAGTACGTTTGCAAGAACCGAACCTCGGTAAAACAAATCACCGTGTCACACTCTTCATTTGCTTGTGATTTGTTTTTGCCCTCTCTTTCGGACTCGATTTTATTTCTAACGCTAACCCCGGCTTGAAGTTGTGCTCAAAGTTTATAAATTTCAGATTTGCCTATTCACCCCCTCTAGGCAACTTTCAATTGGTATCAAAGCCCAATACTTCATTAGAGCTTAACCGCTCAAAGTGATGTCGGGAGATCACACTGTTGGGGGCTTGCTCTCAAATGCTATGAATTAAGAACAAGACAACATAAAAGTGTTAAATGTTAAACTCCTTCGTCCTTAAAAACAGTATATCCCTTCGGATATAATGAATCTCGGACGAAGGTTACCAAAGGAAAGATCTTCGTAGGGTTAACAATTGGTAAAACATAGCATCCATATCTAATATGTGAGTACTAATACCAGTATTATTATTGATATATTCCCATCATTAAATTCATAAAATAGAATTACAAATGTACCTTCAGATTGATGTAAAGTAAAGGTACAGACGTGATGTGAAAGAAAACGTATGCCCCGTCAGCGTGAACAGTACGGGAGTACTGTTCACCTATTTATAGCCACGGGACGCAGCCCTTGTAAAATTACATTGATACCCCTTACATTTATCAATAACTCTATAGTAATTCTTCAAGGTCCAATTTGGCTTTTCATCTTTAAGTCGATTCCTCTTTTCTGTCATTACGCCGAAGCTTTTCTGCACATAGCTTCGTAATCGTCTTATCCTTCGTCATGATCGTTCTTTGTTCTAGTCAAGTTTCGTCTTAACCCTGCCCTTGTATATCCGCGACCTGACTCCGAAGGTGCCTGTTCACATATTACACTCGGAAAACATTGTCAAACTATGTTTTTGAGGACCTTCGGGAGCCGAAGGCCCCCAACAGTAGCCCCTCGCAATATTAATTTACTGTAATGATAAATTCATATTGCGAAATGGACGAAGGCTTTATGCCGAAGGTCCGAAAAAACACCTTCCTTTTGCTAGAATAGCAACAGTCATTGACAAGCGGGGCCCTCCAGTTTTCGACACACTGGGTGTATAAATCCGAGCTCACCACGAGTTTATTTGGCACACTCTCTTGCCATCTGTTCTTTACTCACCCAGCTTTTCAGCCTACACACGACAGCATTTGCTCGGTTTTAAATTTTTAAGCTTCGGTTTCAAGTCTGGTTTGCCAGCATTCGCGAAGATGTCTGAGGATAAGAAAGTTGCTGGTGCTTCGAAGCTAAGTCTTTTTGAGGAAATGCACCTGGGTTTTCTTGAATCAATGTCGAAGACCAATACGGAGAAGATTGTCAGGGAGACTTTGGAGGGTTTATATGAAGATACTGGCGACAGTGATAGTTATGATGTGGATAGTGGTGGGGAGGATTCCAAAGATCGCCCGTGGCGGCCTAGTCACTCAAATTTCGGAAAATCAACTATAAAGCAGAGTCACCTTGAAAATATGAGGGGGAGATATTTCCGAGATATATCCATTGTGAGGGCAGATGACGGAGAGAAAACTACGCCGACTCCCGAAGATAATGAAGTCGTGATCTTCCGAAGCTTTTTTAAAGCTGGGCTACGATTCCCTCTAAGCAGATTTGTGGTAGAAGTTCTGAAAATATATCAGATTTACCTTCATCAACTTACCCCTGAAGCAGTGATAAGATTGGGAGTCTTCGTCTAGGCCGTGAGGAGCCAGGGCCTGGAGCCAAGTGCAAAAAGCTTTTGCAATATACACGAGCTAGTATATGAGACGAAGCCCTAGGGTAAGGAGCAATATCATAATAATTTTGGTTGTTATAGCTTCGGTGCCCGCTCTAGGTCAAGCTGTCTCGTGCCAACTTTTCGGAAGAGATGGCCCGGGGAATGGATGAAGGAATGGTTCTATGTGAAGAACGATTTGAAGGTTCGAGAAGATATTAAAGATATCATCATGCGCCCTATCTGGCAGCGCTTCGGACTCCGGAAACCGAAGGTAGAAATGGACAAAGCAGCTGAAGAATGTCAGAGAGCCTTCGGCGTAGTCTGCTCTTTTATTGGGACCAGGGACTTAATGCAAGAGCACGTTGCCTTCAGAGTGTGGCCACTTGCAGATAACTGGGAAATGCCGAAGGAGACCGTTAAAGAAGCTGACGAGGGTGGGCTAATCAGGCTAAAATATACATTCAAGTATGGAGATAAGTTCGTTGAACCAGATGATGATTGGCTAAAAAGCATTGAGAATGTAAGTGATGAATTGCTTGGGGCATACTCAAAGGCCGAAAATATTGCATTGTCAGCGGCTTTCGGAGGCCGAAAGAAGAAGAGGCTCAACCGAGTATTTGATGCAATTGGGTTTATGTACCCCGACTACCATTATCCAATGCGAGGCCAAAAAAGGAAAAATACTTCTCCTGCAAAGGAAATTGCTTCGGCTGCTGCTAGGGAACTAGCTCCAAAGAGGAAGAAGGTAAAAGTGCTCACCCACCCTCCACGCTGTATTGAGCTAGCCATAGTGCCTGAGTTTATTGGTGGGGCTTCTTCGGCCAGCGAAGCCAGAGAACCAACTCTAGCGCCAAAATCCGTAGAAATGGCCGAAGCACCAGCAATAGAGAAAACGGAAGAACCGAGAACTGAAGAAGGAAAAACATTAGACATTTTAAGTCCTTCATCAAAAGCTGAGGCAGCTAAAAGCCAAAAGGGGCTAGCGGCGACCCCGAAAAGAAAAAGAATGGTTAATGTGCTGGATGTTTTGGAGACAATTAAAGCTTCAAGCATAACTCCAAAGAAAACCGTTGAAACTTCTGAAGTGTCTACTGAAGGCTTTATTGCTGAAACTTCGAAGCAACAATTTGAAACTGAAGCTGGGCCTTCAGAGCCTACCAAGATACAACCTTTGGAAGCCGAAAAAATGTCAGAGGCAAGTTTAGAATCTGAAAAAACAAAAACAACAGAGCCGATTTTGATTGAGGAAATCGACACTGCCACCCCCGAAGCATCTTCCAAAATACGTGATTATATTGTGCAGCATGCTTCGGGGAAGAAACTATCCGAAGAAGAGATTTTTGAAGCCAATCACTATGCCCGAGAACTGAAGTATCCGAGGGGGGCCGTAGTGTTCAATGGAACAAACGAAGATGACTTCCTATACTGTCTCCCAGACAATAAAGAATTATCCGTCTGCCGGGAAATGGCTAGAAGCATGGGGTTCCCAAAACTCGAAGCTGGCCTTTGCGCCATGACGAAGGACGATCTTGCAGATAGCCTGGCATACAATAGTCTAAAGGTACAAAAATTGTGAATTTTGAAGTTTATGAATTTTGAATTAGTCTTTTGTTCTTATGTTAACTCATTCATTCTTTTGAATAGGGCTTAATACTCAGCAATGCCTTAAGGGCACAAAAGAATGCCGAAGATGAGAGCTGCACCATTGCTCTTAACAACCTTCGAACAGAGGTCATCAGGCTAAGAAACGAAGCCTTGGAGAAGGACAAAATTCTACTTACGTTGGTGGAAAAAATGAAGGAAGACGAAGCTAACTCTAAAACTCAAGCCGAAGCTCAGAAGCGCGAAATCGAAGATCTTCGGAAACAACTAGCCCGAGCTAAAGAAGAACACATTCTTGAAGAAACAAAGAGAGAACTAAGCGATCAATGGGCAAATCATTTGGAAATAAATGTCGAAGAGCTTCGTGCTTCGAAGAAAAGGTATTATGATAAATCCATAGAGTGTGTTAAAAAGATAAAATCCAGCTTCGCCAGCGTCGGCGCATTTTCTAGTGAAGAAAATTTCACAAGAGGGAATCCAGAAGGCCCGATTGAATGGATTAGTCGCGAAGCTGAGGCCTTCGAGGAAATCTTGAATAGTCACGGGGACATTTGTGCTTTTTCAAGCGCCAGAGGAATTGTTACTATTTTGGAAAAGAAGGGATGCGAACATGTGAAATCTTTAGCACAGTCTGGAACTGTTTTATCCTCTGAAGATATCAAAGACCCTTCAGCCGAAGCAAGCACGGTCGGTGGAAAATTTTTCACAGACATTTGGGACAATGGCGGTCGAGAAATGGCTCAAGAAATTATTCAGAGAAACGAAAAAGGCATCCATGATGCTAGAAAAGTAGCGGAGGCTGCTGAAGAGGGCATAGGGCCCGAAGGGCAAATAGGTATTAGTTAGTGATTTTTATTCTGTTGTGATTTTTGATTTTAAACTTTGTTCGTGATTCTGTAATAGTAATATAGTCGTATCCTCTCCTCCCTCAGAATCTGCTGGGGCAGCTCCGGACCCCCCCCCCCCCCCCCGAAGGGAGACGACGAAATTAGACAAATGGCCGAAGCCATTATGGACAAAGTTGTCAATCAGCTATTAAACGAAGCTGCAGAAGTAGTTCTTAGGGAAGATTAAGTGTTAATGTAAAAAATACTTGGAACATGACATGTGTAAAACTTTGCAACTTTGAATGTAATATATAATCTACTTATGGTTCAATTCTTTACGATGCATGAAATTTTACATACATACCGCTTTTGAGCCTTCGGCGAAAAAAACACCTTCCCTTCTTTTCATGCTTCGTGAAGAAAAATCTTTTATGTATCATAATAATTTTCATACTTCTCTTGATGAAGAATATCCAAGCTTCGCGCAAACATTCTTCGAAGCTATAAAAGAGTTTTATGTTGCCTCTCTGACGAAGCTATACTTCTTCTTAATACATTCTTCAAAACATTCTTCGAAGATTAACACTGTGTCGCCTTCTTGTTTTTCATGCAATATGATGCTTATGTTATGCAAAATGGTGGGATGATGTTATGCTATGCAAAATGATATTTATGTTGAAGATACACACATCTCTGCAATGGAGCACATAATCTTTTTATCTCAGCGCTGACTTTTCGCTGTAAGTCTCTCTTAGGAGCTTCTTCGCCTTTTACTTTCAGCGGAATCAGCGTTTATTTCTCGCTGTAAGCCTCCCTTAGGAGCTTCTTCGCCTTTTACTTTCAGCGGAATCTGCGTTTATTTTTCATTGTAAGCCTCCCTTAGGAGCTTCTTCGCCTTTTACTTTCAGCGGAATCAGCGTTTATTTTTCGCTGTAAGCTCTGCATTCCCTTCGGAACGACTTTTGAGCAGAAAACTTACACTGCGCTCCCTTAGGAACGACTTTTGAGCAAAAAACTTACACTGCGCTCCCTTAGGAACGACTTTTTTACTACTTTGAAGAAATTGCCCTGCGTTCCTTAGAACAATTTTTTGATAATTCAAAGGTTCTCCGTGCCACCATAGATTCTTATGCTTCGGCAATTCAAACCGATGGAGAAGATATATTTTCATTATGATAATAAGCTAAACTGTTACAAGAATTTGAAAAACGACAAAAAACACTTAAACTTCCCATAATTGTTCTTTACTACAAAGAAAGTAAAACTGAACGCGAAAGTGCAAAAAGCTGGTGTCGAGGTAGGATATTTTGTCAGTAAATGTGCTTCGACTCTAGCACAGTGCTATTGACTGTGCGAGCTTCAGATTCTTCTCTGAAGTCCCTCTGGGGGTGAGAGTGCTGGCTCCCTTCTGGCTGCGGAGCTCATTGTATTGGTGGTGGCGGTGGAAGCTGTTGCCAGGAAGCTTGGGGTTGGCTTGCCGAAGCAACAGAGGTTGCAGGGTGATTGCCTACATATTCTGGAATGTAAGGCGAATGGTACGAAGCAGTATGCATAACCTGCTTCGGCGGACTCTGTTGCGCTGCAGCCTCTGCTAGTTCCTTTTGCTTTTGAATGGTAATATGGCACATTCTGGTGGTATGGCCCTTGTCTTCACCGCAGAATAAGCAGTAAATTTTTCTTGGTTGATCTCCAAATCTTCCTCCGAAGCCCCTGGCACCTCTGCCTCTTGGCGCTGGCGGCCGAAAAGAGCTTTGTTGTTGCCCCGAAGCTTGTGAGGAACACTGTGGCCTTTGCTGGTGACTCGCTTTGTCATCATTTTGAGTAGAATTGTGAATTGACCTGACATGCCTCGGATAAAACCTTCCTCCGAAGCCCCTGGTCATTTCAGAGAACCTGAGAGCTTCCTCCCTTCTTTGGCGAAAATCATTGTCAGCTCGAATATACTCGTCCATCTTCTGGAGCAGCTTCTCCAAAGTTTGAGGAGGCTTCCTGGCAAAGTACTGAGCTGAAGGTCCTGGCCGAAGCCCCTTGATCATGGCCTCAATGACAATTTCATTGGGCACTGTTGGTGCCTGTGCCCTCAGACGTAGGAACCTTCGGACATATGCCTGAAGGTACTCTTCGTGATCCTGGGTGCACTGGAATAAAGCTTGAGCAGTGACCGGCTTCGTCTGAAAGCCTTGGAAGCTGGTTATCAACATATCCTTCAGCTTTTGCCATGAAGTGATTGTTCCTGGCCTAAGGGAAGAATACCAGGTTTGTGCCACGCTCCTGACAGCCATGACAAAGGACTTTGCCATGACCGCTGTGTTGCCACCATACGAAGATATAGTTGCCTCATAGCTCATCAAGAATTGCTTCGAGTCTGAATGACCTTCGTACATGGGGAGCTGAGGTGGCTTATAAGACTGTGGCCAAGGTGTAGCCTACAGTTCTGTTGACAGAGGAGAAGTATCATCAAAAGCAAAATTTCCATGATGGAAATCTTCATACCAGTCGTCCTCGTTGTAGAAACCCTCTTGATGAAGCTCTCTGCGCGGGGGCCTTTGATTCTGGTCATCTTGAGCAAGGTGTCGAAGCTCTTCAGAGGCTTCATCTATCTGCCTTTGAAGATCAGCTAGACGAGCCATCTTCTCCTTCTTCCGTTGGACCTGTTGATGGAGCACCTCCATTTTTTGGATTTCTTGGTCCAAATCGTCTTCTAGAGGCGTTGGACTGGTGGCTTTCCTCTTCTGGCTTCGGGCCTCCCTAAGAGAAACGACATCCTGATTGGGGTCCAGCGGCTGCAGAGTGGCAGCCCCTGTCGCTGAAGCTTTTTTCGGTGGCATAACGAAGGTGATGCTTGCCGAAGGTTTTCAAAACTCAAAAAGTGGAAGTGAGTTCACCGGAGGTGGGCGCCAATGTTGGGGGCTTGTTCTCAAATGCTATGAATTAAGAACAAGACAACATAAAAGTGTTAAATGTTAAACTCCTTCGTCCTTAAAAACAGTATATCCCTTCGGATATAATGAATCTCGGACGAAGGTTACTAAAGGAAAGATCTTCATAGGGTTGACAAATGGTAAAACATAGCATCCATATCTAATATGCGAGTACTAATACCAGTATTATTATTGATATATTCCCATCATTAAATTCATAAAATAGAATTACAAATGTACCTTCAGATTGATGTAAAGTAAAGGTACAGACGTGATGTGAAAGAAAACGTATGCCCCGTCAGCGTGAACAGTACGGGAGTACTGTTCACCTATTTATAGCCACGGGACGCAGCCCTTGTAAAATTACATTGATACCCCTTACATTTATCAATAACTCTATAGTAATTCTTCAAGGTCCAATTTGGCTTTTCATCTTTAAGTCGGTTCCTCTTTTCTGTCGTTACGCCGAAGCTTTTCTGCACATAGCTTCGTAATCGTCTTATCCTTCGTCATGATCGTTCTTCGTTCCAGTCAAGTTTCGTCTTAACCCTGCCCTTGTATATCCGCGACCTGACTCCGAAGGTGCCTGTTCACATATTACACTCGGAAAACATTGTCAAACTATGTTTTTGAGGACCTTCGGGAGCCGAAGGCCCCCAACACACGCCAAGAAGGAGGTCATGACCGGCGAGAAGCCCGCTACAAGCCACGGGAAGGCTCCATCAAGGGAGTCCAGCTCCAAAGGAAAGGGAGAATCACCCTCCCACAACAAATCGCATTGGAGTGGCGACAAGAAGAAGAAGATGAAGAAGGTGGTCTACTACGAGACCGATTCTTCGTCGCCATCCACCTCCGGCTCCGACGCGTTGTCTGTCACTTCTAAGCGCCATGAGCACAAGAAGTTTAGTAAGATCCCCCTACGCTATCCTCGCATTTCTAAACGTACTCCTTTACTTTCTGTCCCATTAGGCAAACCACCCGTTTTTGATGGTGAAGATTATAATATGTGGAGTGACAAAATGAGGCACCATCTAACCTCACTCCGCACTAGCATTTGGGATGTTGTTGAAATTGGAGTATAGGTACCATCGCCGGGGGATGAAGGTTATGATTCGGACGAGGTTGCCCAAATCCGGCACTTCAACTCTCAAGCCACTACTATACTCTTCGCCTCTCTAAGTCGAGAGAAGTATAATAAGGTGCAAGGGTTGAAGAGCGCCAAGGAGATTTGGGACATGCTCAAGACCACGCACGAAGGAGACGAGGTGACCAAGATCACCAAGAGGGAAACGATCAAGGGGGAGCTCAGTCGTTTCATGCTCAACCAAGGGGAGGAGCCACAAGCAATGTACAACTGGCTCAAAACCTTGGTGAACCAAGTGCGCAACCTCGGGAGCACCAAATGGGATGACCATGAAATGGTCAAGGTTATTCTTAGATCACTCGTTTTTCTTAATCCTACTCAAGTTTAATTAATTCGTGGTGATCCTAGATATAAGCTAATGTCTCCCGAGGAGGTTATAGGAAAATTTGTGAGCTTTGAATTGATGATCAAAGGCTCCAAGAAAATCATCGAGCAAGGCGCCACCTCAACATCCGAGGTGCAACCCGTCGCATTCAAGGCGACGGAAGAAGAAAAGAAAGACTCTACACCAAGTAGGGTCCCCATCGATGCCTCCAAGCTCGACAACGAGGAAATGGCGCTCATCATCAAGAGCTTCCGCCAAATCCTCAAGCAAAGGAGGGGGAAAGACTACAAGCCCCGCTCCAAGAAAGTTTGCTACAAGTGTGGTAAGCCCGGTCACTTTATAGCAAAATGTCCTATTTCTAGTGACAGTGACAGGGGCGACGATAAGAGGGGGAAGAAGAAGGAGAAGAAGAGATACTACAAGAAGAAGGGCGGCGATGCCCATGTTTGCCGAGAGTGGGACTCCGACGAGAGCTCCACCGACTCCTCCTCCGATGAGGACACCGCAAACATCGCCATCAACAAGGGTCTTCTCTTCCCCAATGTCGGCCACAAGTGCCTCCTAGCAAAGGACGACAAGAAGAAGTAGGTAAAATCTAGATCCTCCACTAAGTATGTAACTTCTAGTGATGAGGATAATTCTAGTGATGATGAGGATAACTTGCTCACTCTTTTTGCCAACCTAAACATGCAACAAAAAGAAAAAATGAATGAATTGATTAGTGCTATTCATGAGAAGGATGAACTCTTGGATAGCTAAGAGGACTTCCTTATTAAGGAAAACAAAAGGCATGTTAAGGTTAAAATGCTTATGCTCAGGAGGTAGAGAAAAATGAAAAATTGACTAGTGAGCTTAGCACTTGCCATGATATTATATCCAACCTTAGAAATGAAAATGCCAAATTAAATGCTAAGGTTGAGAAGTTTGATGCTTGTGATGATTCAATTGTTAGTCTTAGAAATGATAATGCCAATTTGATTGCTAAGATTGACAAGTTGAATGAATATCTCTCTAGCCTTAAAATTGAGAATGAAAAATTAATTGCTAAGGCTAAGGATTTAAATGTTTGCAATGATGATGTTTCCAATCTTAGAAATGAAAATGCCATGTTACATGCTAAGATTGATGAACTAAATGTTTGCAAACCCTCTACATCTACTGTTAGTCATGTCTCTATTTGCACTAGATGTAGAGATGTTAATGTTGATGCTATTCATGATCACCTTGCTATGATTAAACAACAAAATGATCATATAGCTAAACTAGATGCTAAAATTGCCGAGCATGAACTAGAAAATGAGAAATTTAAATTTGCTCGTAGCATGCTTTATAGTGGGAGACGCCCTAGCATCAAGGATGACATTGGCTTCCAACAGGGAGACAATGTTAAGCTTAATGCCCCTAAAAGATTGTCTAATTTTGTTAAGGGCAAGGCTCCCATGCCTCAGGATAACGAGGGCTATATTTTGTATCTTGCTGGTTATCCTGAGGATAAGATTAGGAGAATTCATGCTAAGAAGACTCATTCTGTTTCTCATCATGCTTTTATTTATAAGAATGAGGCTTCTAGCTCTAGGCGTTCTACCCATGTTAAAATGTCTAAGAAGAAATCTCCTATTGCATCAAATGAACCTAATATTTCATTTAAGACTTTTGATGCTTCATATGTGCTCACTAACAAATCAAGCAAAATAGTTGCCAAATATGTTGGGGGCAAAGACTTGTGTTTGGGTACCCAAGGTGCTTGTTTCTAATGTGAAAGGACCCAAGACCGTTTGGGTACCTAAGAACAAGGCCTAAATTTGTTTTGTAGGTTTATGCATCTGGGGGCTCAAGTTGGATCATTGATAGCGGGTGTACAAACCATATGACTGGGGAGAAAAGGATGTTCTCCTCCTATGAGAAAAACCAAGATCCCCAACGAGCTATCACATTCGGGGATGGAAATCAAGGTTTGGTCAAAGGACTTGGTAAAATTGCTATATCACCTGACCATTCTATTTCAAATGTTTTTCTTGTAGATTCTTTAGATTATAACTTGCTTTCAGTTTCTCAATTATGTAAAATGGGTTACAACTGTCTTTTTACGGATATAGGTGCCACTGTCTTTAGAAGAAGTGATGATTCAGTAGCGTTTAAGGGAGTGTTAGAGGGTCATCTATACTTAGTTGATTTTAATAGAGCTGAACTCGACACTTGCTTAATTGCTAAGTGAAAGGGAAATGTGCCCTTAGGCCATTTCTAGTATTTTTTTGGTGATTAAGTGCCCAACACATATTGAGTGAGTAATTATGTGCCAAATGATGGATGAAGTGCAAATCAACAAGAAGGTATGATTCTAGACTTAGTACATTGGTTTTTGTGTACTAATATATTTGTCTAAGTGCTAGAATCAGAGAAAAGAGAAAAAGGAAAAGACTTGGCTGGAGCAGCCAAGACTCAGCGCAGTCTGGCACACCGGACTGTCCGGTGGTGCACCGGACAGTGTCCGGTGCGCCAGGCTGGCTTCTGGGGAACTGGCCACTCTCGGGAATTCATCGAAGGCGTATGGCTATAATTCATCGGACTGTTTGGTGGTGCACCGGACTGTCCAGTGAGCCAACGGCCGCCAACGCAACGGTCGGCCGCCAAATCCGCGGTCGACGTGTGGCCCGCTCCAACGGTCGGCAGGAGGCACCGGACTGTCCAGTGTGCACCGGACAGTGTCTGGTGCGCCAACGGCTACATTTCTGCAATGGTCGACTGTGCCATTTCAGGAAGGCGATCTGCACCGGACCATGAGCAGTGCCTGTCCGGTGGGGCACCGGACTGTCCGGTGCGCCACCCGACAGAAGGCAAGAATTGCCTTCCCAGATTGCCTCCAACGGCTCCTAGCTGCCTTGGGGCTATAAAAGGGACCCCTAGGCGCATGGAGGAGTTACCCAAGCATTCTTTGATCATCTCTAAGCACCAAGACTCCATTCTCGGGCATTTGATTCTTTGTGATAGTGACTTGAGCTCTATTTGAGTAGAGAACTCCTCGCATTGTGTTGTGAGCTCAAGTTGAGGCTTGTGTGCGTGATTGTGCTCGTGCTTTGAGTCTTGTGTGTGTTACTCTCCCCTCCCTTACTTCCGTGCTTCTTTGTGATCTTCAATTGTAAGGGCGAGAGGCTCCAAGTTGTGGAGATTCCTTGCGAACAGGAGATAGTAAAAGAAAGGAAAACACCGTGGTATTCAAGTTGATCATTGGATCACTTGAAAGGGGTTGAGTGCGACCCTCGTCTAGTGGGACGCCACAATGTGGAGTAGGCAAGTGTTATACTTGGTCGAACCACGGGATAAATCACCGTGTCTCTTGTGCTTGTTTTCTTCGTGACCATTGTGTTTCACAAGAGCTTGGTCCTTAGCCACTTGATTCTATTGAGCTAACACTTAACCAAGTTTTGTGGCTACAAGTATTTTATTTTTACAGGATCACCTATTCACCTCCCTCTAGGTGCTCTCAATTGGTATCGGAGTCGTTCTCTTCACGCAAGGGACTAATCGCCCGAAGAGATGGATCCTAAAGGAAAGGGGATGGTGGTCAACGATAAGACAAAGGAGTCCATCGTCAACGAGCCAAGAGATGATAAGCCCTCAGACTCTGGCTCGAGTCATAAGGAAAGAGACGGGAAGAAGAAGAGGCGCATCAAGAAGATCGTCTACTACGACAGCGACGAGTCTTCTTCTTCCCCAAGAGACGACGACGACGACGAGAAAAAGAAACCGGTTAACTCAAATTTTTCATTTGATTATTCTCGTATTCCGTTTAACTCCAATGCTCATTTACTTTCAATTCCACTTGGGAAACCTCCGCACTTTGATGGAGAAGACTACTCATTTTGGAGTCACAAAAATGCGTAGTCACCTGTTCTCTCTCCATCCAAGTATTTGGGAGATTGTTGAAAACGGAATGTTTTTTGATAGTACTGACAACCCCGTTTTCATTAATGAGCAAATCCATAAAAATGCACAAGCTACCACTGTTTGCTAGCATTCTTGTGCAGGGACGAGTACAACAAGGTGAGCGGCTTGGATAATGCCAAGCTAATTTGGGACACCCTCAAGATTTCTCATGAGGGGAACGACGCCACCATGATCACCAAGATGGATTTGGTGGAAGGCGAACTGGGAAGGTTCGCAATGATCAGGGGAGAGGAGCCAACGCAAACGTACAACAGGCTCAAGACCCTGGTTAACTAGATCAGGAGCTATGGAAGCACGAGATGGACAGACCACGACATCGTCCGACTTATGCTTAGGTCCTTCACTGTTCTTGATCCTCATCTTGTGAACTCAATCCGTGAGAATCCTAGGTACACAAAGATGACGCCCGAGGAAATACTCAGAAAGTTTGTAAGCGGGCGTATGATGATCAAGGAAGCAAGATACGTTGATGAGGCTTTGAATGGCCCAATGCCCATCTACAAGCCTCAAATCGTTGCTCTCAAAGCAACAAGCAGCAGGGAGGCACTACCTAGCAAGGTAGCGCAAGTTGAGGTGGCCGAGCTAAATGAGGATGAAATGGCCCTCATTATCAAGCGCTTCAAGACGGCGCTAAAAGGATGCAAGGAGCATCCCAACAAGAGCAAGACAAAGGGAAAGCGCTCCTGCTTCAAGTGTGGTAAGACTGGCCACTTTATTGCTAAATGTCCTGATAATGATAGTGACTAGGGACAAGAAAAGAGCGGGAAGAGGGAGAAAAAGAAGTCCTACAAGAAGGCGAAGGGCGAGGCGCACCTTGGCAAAGAGTGGGATTCGGATTGCTCTTCGTCCAACTCCGACGACGAAGGACTCGCCGCCTCGGCCTTCAACAAGTCGTCTCTCTTCCCCAACAAGCACCACACCTGCCTCATGGCAAAGGAGAAAAAGGTAAGCGCTCGAGATACCCCTACGTATGCTTCTTCAAGTGATGATGAAGTAGACTACACAAGTTTATTCAAAGGTTTAGATAGAACTAAAGTTGATAAGATCAATGAATTGATTGATGCTTTAAATGAAAAGAATAGATTGTTAGAGAAGCAAGAAGATATTTTATATGAAGAGCATGACAAGTTTATTAGTGTACAAAAATCTCTTGCTTTAGAAACTAAAAGGAATGAGATTTTATCTTTTGAAATTTCTGCTTGCCATGAGTCTATTTCTAGTTTGAAGAGTGTTAATGATGAGTTAAATGCTAAGTTAGAAGTAGCTAATAAGTCTAGTTCATGTGTGGAACATGTCATAATTTGTAATAGGTGCAAGGATTTTGATGTTAATGCTTGTAATGAACATCTGGCATTCATTACTAAATTAAATGATGAAGTTGCAAGTCTTAATGCTCAACTTAAGACTTGCAAGGTGGATTTTGATAAACTAAAATTTGCAAGGGATGCCTACACTGTTGGTAGACACCCCTCTATTAAGGATAAGCTTGGCTTTCGAAAGGAAGCCAAGAACTTAACAAGTCAAAGGGCTCCCATTTCCGCCAAGGAGAAAGGGAAGGCCCCTATGGCTAATAGTGCTCAAAGGAATCATGCTTTCATCTATAGTGATAGAAAATTTTCTAGAAATGCTCATAGGAGTTATGCTTATGATTCACATGCTATGATTGCTTCAAGTTCTTCTTTTGTGCATGGTAGAACTATGCCTAGGAAAAATGTTGCTCATGTGCCTAGGAAAGTATGTAATGAACCTTCTACAATTTACCATGCTTGCAATACTTCTTTTGCAATTTGTTGTAAGAATAAGAAAGTGATTGCTAGGAAGTTGGGGGCCAAGTGCAAAGGAGACAAGACTTGCATTTGGGTCCCAAAGATTATTATAACTAACCTTGTAGGACCCAACAAGAGTTGGGTACCTAAAACCCAAGCCTAATTTGCCTTGCAGGTTTATGCATCCGGGGGCTCAAGCTGAACTATCGATAGCGGATGCACAAACCACATGACAGGGAGAAGAAGATGTTCACCTCCTACGTCAAGAACAAGGATTCCCAAGATACGATCATATTTGGAGATGGGAATCAAGGCAAGGTCAAAGGCTTAGGCAAGATAGCCATCACAAATGAGCACTCTATCTCTAATGTATTTCTAGTAGAGTCGCTAGGCTATAATCTGTTGTCTGTTAGTCAATTGTGCCACATGGGCTACAATTGTTTATTTACATATGTTGATGTGTCTGTATTTAGAAGGAGTGATGGTTCATTAGCATTTAAGGGTGTACTAGATGGCAAACTCTACTTAGTTGATTTTTCGAAAGAGGAGGCCGATCTAGATACATGCTTAATAGCTAAGACTAGCATGGGCTGGCTGTGGCATCGCCGTCTTGCACATGTTGGGATGAAGAACCTCCATAAACTTCTAAAGGGTGAACATGTGTTAGGACTAACAAATGTGGTTTTCGAAAAAGATAGACCTTGTGCAGCTTGTCAAGCAGGTAAACAGGTGGGAAGCGCTCATCACAGCAAGAATGTGATGACCACATCAAGACCTCTGGAGCTACTTCATATGGACCTCTTCAGACTCGTCGCCTACCTCAGCATCGGGGGAAGTAAGTATGGTCTTGTTATTGTTGATGATTTTTCCCGCTTCATTTGGGTATTCTTTTTGCAGGATAAATCAGAAACCCAAGGGACACTCAAGCGCTTTCTAAGGCGAGCTCAAAACGAATTTGAACTCAAAGTGAAAAAGATTAGAAGCGACAACGGGTCTGAGTTCAAGAACCTTCAAGTGGAGGAGTTCCTTGAGGAGGAAGGAATCAAGCACGAGTTCTCCGCTCCCTACACACCACAGCAAAACGGTGTGGTAGAGAGGAAGAACATGACGCTTATAGACATGGCGAGGATGATGCTTGGAGAATTCAAGACGCCCGAGCGGTTTTGGTCGGAAGCTGTGAACATAGCTTGCCACGCCATAAACCGGGTCTACCTTCATCGCCTCCTCAAGAAGACGTCGTACGAACTTCTAACCGGTAACAAACCCAACATTTCATATTTTCGTGTATTTGGGAGTAAATGTTACATTCTAGTGAAGAAAGGTAGGAATTCCAAATTTGCTCCCAAAGCTGTAGAAGGGTTTTTGCTAGGTTATGACTCAAATACAAAGGCGTATAGAGTCTTCAACAAATCATCGGGTTTGGTTGAAGTCTCTAGCGACGTTGTATTTGATGAAACTAATGGCTCTCCAAGAGAGCAAGTTGATCTTGATGATGTAGATGAAGATGATGTTCCAACGGACGCAATTCGCACCATGGCAATTGGAGATGTGCGACCACAGGAACACCAAGTGCAAGATCAACCTTCTTCCTCAACCATGGTGCATCCCCCAACTCAAGATGATGAACAGGTTCCTCAAGAAGAGGCGTGTGATCAAGGGGGAGCACAAGAAGACCAAGTTGTGGAGGAAGAAGCACCACGGGCCCCTCCAACTCAAGTTCGAGCGATGATTCAAAGGAATCATCCCATCGACCAGATTTTGGGTGATATAAGCAAGGGAGTAACTACTCGCTCACGTCTAGCTAATTTTTGTGAGCATTACTCGTTTGTCTCTTCTATTGAGCCTTTCAAGGTAGAAGAGGCCTTGCTAGATCCGGACAGGGTGTTGGCCATGCAGGAAGAGCTCAACAACTTTAAGCGAAATGAAGTTTGGACACTGGTGCCATGTCCCAAGCAAAATGTTGTGGGAACCAAGTGGGTGTTCCGCAACAAGCAAGACGAGCATGGGGTGGTGACATGAAACAAGGCTCGACTTGTGGCAAAAGGTTATGCCCAAGTCGCAGGTTTGGATTTCGAGGAGACTTTTGCTCCTGTGGCTAGGCTAGATTCTATTCGCATTCTATTAGCCTATGCCGCTCACCACTCTTTCAGGTTGTTCCAAATGGATGTGAAGAGCACTTTCCTCAACGGGCCAATCAAGGAGGAGGTGTACGTGGAGCAACCCCCTGGCTTTGAGGATGAATGGTACCCCAACCACGTGTGTAAGTTCTCTAAGACGCTCTATGGACTTAAGCAAGCCCCAAGAGCATGGTATGAATGCCTTAGAGATTTTCTAATTGCTAATGCTTTCAAGGTTGGGAAAGCCGATCCAACTCTTTTCACTAAGACTTGTGATGGTGACCTATTTGTGTGCCAAATTTATGTCGATGACATAATATTTGGTTCTACTAACCAAAAGTCTTGTGAAGAGTTTAGCAGGGTGATGACACAGAAATTTGAGATGTCGATGATGGGCGAGTTGAACTACTTCCTTGGGTTCCAAGTGAAGCAACTCAAGGACGACACCTTCATCTCTCAAACGAAGTACACGCAAGACTTGCTCAAGCGGTTTGGGATGAAGGACGCCAAGCCCGCAAAGACTCCAATGGGAACCGACGGACATGTCGACCTCAACAAAGGAGGTAAGTCCGTTGATCAAAAGGCATACCGGTCTATGATAGGTTCCTTGCTTTACTTATGTGCTAGTAGACCAGATATTATGCTTAGCCTTTGCATGTGTGCTAGATATCAATCCGACCCAAGGGAATGTCACCTTGTGGCCATTAAGCGGATTCTTAGATATTTAGTTGCTACGCCTTGCTTCGGGATCTGGTATCCAAAGGGGTCTACCTTTGACTTGATTGGATACTCAGACTCCGACTATGCTGGATGCAAGGTTGATAGGAAGAGTACATCAGGGATGTGCCAATTCCTAGGAAGGTCTCTGGTGTCTTAGAGTTTTAAGAAACAAACTTCCGTTGCCCTATCCACCGCTGAGGCCGAGTATGTTGCCACAGGACAGTGTTGCGCGCAACTACTTTGGATGAGGCAAACCCTCCGGGACTTTGGCTACAATCTGAGCAAAGTCCCACTGCTATGTGACAATGAGAGTGCAATCCGCATGGCGGACAATCCTGTTGAACACAGCCGCACAAAGCACATAGACATCCGACATCACTTTTTGAGAGACCACCAGCAAAAGGGAGATATCGAAGTGTTTTATGTTAGCACTGAGAAGGCAAGAACCAGCTAGCCGATATCTTTACCAAGCCTTTAGATGAGAAGACCTTTTGCAGGCTGCGTAGTGAGCTAAATGTCTTAGATTCGCGTAACTTGGATTGATCTATAGCATACATGTGTTTTATGTCTTTGATCATGTTCCTTTATGCATTTTACTGCTTATTTATGGTGCTCAAGTTGTGCAAGGGATCCCCGAACCTCATAAATCCATGTGTGAATGATGCACATATTTAGGGGGAGAAATGCTACAACTTGACCCTTTGAGACTAACCGTGTGCTTGAGTTTACTTAATTTAGTCTCAAAGGTGGATTGAAAGGGAAAGGTGAACTTGGACCATGCAAGACTTCCACTGCACTCCGATGAGAGTGTAACTTACTCCAAGTTCATCTCCATGCTCTTATTGCCTTTTTACTCTTAATTGACGATTTTGGTGAGGCAATGGGGTTTAAGGGCCAATAATGATCCCGTTTTGGTGCTTAATGCCAAAGGGGGAGAAATTAAGGCCAAAGCAAATGGATCAGCTACCACTTGAGAACTTTAAAAATAGTAGAGTTAGAACTTTTGATTTGTCAAAATACTCTTATTGTCAAAATTTGGTCTCTTATGGGGAGAATTTATGATTATGGGAAAAAGGGGGAGTTTTTGGATCTTGATCATTTTGTCTCTTGGATTATCTCTCTTTATGCCCAAACAAGTAAGTTTGACTTAGAGATAGGAAAATGAATTTGATTTGCAAAAACAAACCAAGTGGTGGCAAAGAACGATCCAAATATGTCAAATCTTGTAAAAGACAATTTTTGTTCTCAATTGCGTTGATGTTGCACTTCTATTTGTTGCTTTTTGATGTGTTGGCATAAATCACCAAAAAGGGGGAGATTGAAAGGGAAATGTGCCCTTGGGCCATTTCTAGTATATTTTTGGTGATTAAGTGCCCAACACATATTGAGTGAGTAATTATGTGCCAAATGATGGATGAAGTGCAAATCAACAAGAAGGCATGATTCTAGAGTTAGTATATTGGTTTTTGTGTACTAATATATTTGTCTAAGTGCTAGAATTAGAGAAAAGAGAAAAAGGAAAAGACTTGGCTGGAGCAGCCAAGACTCAGCGCAGTCTAGCACACCGGACTGTCCGGTGGTGCACCGGACAGTGTCCGGTGCGCCAGGCTGGCTTCTGGGGAACTGGCCACTCTCAGGAATTCGTCAGCGGCGTACGGCTATAATTCACCGGACTATCCGGTGGTGCACCGGACTGTCCAGTGAGCCAATGGCCGCCAGCGCAACGGTCGGCCGCCAAATCCGCGGGCGACGCGTGGCCCGCTCCAACGGTCGGTAGGAGGCACCGGACTGTCCGGTGTGCACCAAACAGTGTCCGGTGCGCCAACAGCTACATTTCTGCAACGGTCGGCTGTGCCATTTTAGGAAGACGATATGCACCGGACCATTAACAGTGCATGTCCGGTGGTGCACCGGACCGTCCGGTGCGCCACCCGACAGAAGGCAAGAATTGCTTTCCCAGATTGCCTCCAACGGCTCCTAGCTGCCTTGGGGCTATAGAAGGGACCCCTAGGCGCATGGAGGAGTTACCCAAGCATTCTTTGATCATCTCTAAGCACCAAGACTCCATTCTCGCGCATTTGATTCTTTGTGTTAGTGACTTGAGCTCTATTTGAGTAGAGAACTCCTCGCATTGTGTTGTGAGCTCAAGTTATGGCTTGTGTGCGTGATTGTGCTTGTGCTTTGAGTCTTGTGTGTGTTACTCTCCCCTCCCTTACTTCCGTGCTTCTTTGTGATCACCAATTGTAAGGGCGAGAGGCTCCAAGTTGTGGAGATTCCTCGCGAATGGGAGATAGTAAAAGAAAGAAAAACACCGTGGTATTCAAGTTGATCATTGGATCACTTGAAAGGTGTTGAGTGCGACCCTCGTCCAGTGGGATGCCACAACGTGGAGTAGGCAAGTGTTATACTTGGTCGAACCACGGGATAAATCACCGTGTCTCTTGTGCTTGTTTTCTTCATGACCATTGTGTTTCACAAGAGCTTGGTCCTTAGCCACTTGATTCTATTGAGCTAACACTTAACCAAGTTTTGTGGCTACAAGTATTTGATTTTTACAGGATCACCTATTCACCCCCCCTCTAGGTGCTCTCACTAAGACTAACATGGGTTGGCTCTGGCATTGCCGACTAGCCCACGTTGGGATGAAGAATCTTCATAAGCTTCTAAAGGGAGAGCACATTTTGGGACTAACAAATGTTCATTTTGAGAAAGACAGGGTTTGTAGCGCATGTCAAACAGGGAAGCAAGTTGGTGTTCATCATCCACACAAGAACATCATAACGATTGACAGGCCACTTGAGCTACTCCACATGGACCTATTCGGCCCGATAGCTTACATAAGCATCGGCGGGAGTAAGTACTGTCTAGTTATTGTGGTTGATTATTCTCGCTTCACTTGGGTGTTCTTTTTGCAGGAAAAATCTCAAACCCAAGAGACCTTGAAAGGATTCTTGAGACGGGCTCAAAATGAGTTTGGCTTAAGGATCAAAAAGTTTAGAAGCGACAATGGGACGGAGTTCAAGAACTCACAAATAGAAGGCTTTCTTGAGGAGGAGGGCATCAAGCATGAGTTCTCTTCTCCCTACACGCCACAACAAAATGGTGTAGTGGAGAGGAAGAATAGAACTCTACTTGACATGGCGAGGACCATGCTTGATGAGTACAAGACTCCGGATCGGTTTTGGGCCGAGGCGATTAACACCGCCTGCTACTCCATCAACCGGTTATATCTACACCGAATCCTCAAGAAAACATCATATGAACTCCTCACCGGTAAAAAGCCCAATGTTTCATATTTTAGAGTCTTTGGTAGCAAATGTTTTATACTTGTCAAAAGAGGTAGAAAATCTAAATTTGCTCCTAAGGCTGTAGAAGGCTTTTTACTTGGTTATGATTCAAACACAAGGGCATATAGAGTCTTTAACAAGTCCACTGGACTAGTTGAAGTTTCTTGTGACATTGTGTTTGATGAGACTAATGGTTCTCAAGTAGAGCAAGTTGATCTTGATGAGCTAGATGATGAAGAGGCTCCGTGCGTCGCACTAAGGAACATGTCCATTGGGGATGTGTGTCCTAAGGAATCCGAAGAGCCTCCACAAGCACAAGATCAACCTTCATCTTCCATACAAGCATCTCCACCAACTCAAGATGAGGATCAAGCTCAGGATGATGAAAATGAAGATCAAGAGGATGAGCCACCTCAAGAGGAGGACAATGATCAAGGGGGAGATGCCCATGAACAAGATACAAGACCGCCACACCCGAGAGTCCACCAAGCGATTCAAAGATATCACCCCATGAACACCATCCTCGGCTATATTCATAAGGGGTAACCACTCGATCTCGAGTCGCTCATTTTTGTGAACATTACTCTTTTGTTTCCTCTATTGAGCCACACAGGGTAGAGGACGCACTTAAAGATTCGTATTGGGTGCTGGCGATGCAAGAGGAGCTCAACAACTTCACGAGGAATGAGGTATGGCATTTAGTTCCACGTCCTAACCAAAATGTTGTAGGAACCAAGTGGGTATTCCACAACAAGCAAGATGAGCATGGTGTGGTGACAAGGAACAAAGCACGACTTGTGGCCAAGGGTTATTCACAAGTCGAAGGTTTAGATTTTGGTGAAACCTATGCACCCGTAGCTAGGCTTGAGTCAATTCGTATATTACTTGCCTATGCTACTTACCATGGCTTTAAGCTATATCAAATGGACGTGAAGAGTGCCTTCCTCAATGGACCAATCAAGGAAGAGGTCTATGTTGAGCAACCTCTAGGCTTTGAAGATAGTGAGTACCCTAACCATGTTTACAAACTCTCTAAGGCGCTTTATGGGCTCAAGCAAGCCCCAAGAGCATGGTATGAATGCCTAAGAGATTTTCTTATCACTAATGGCTTCAAAGTCGGCAAGGCCGATTCTACTCTCTTTATTAAAACTATTGCAAAAGATTTGTTTGTATGCCAAATTTATGTTGATGATATTATATTTGGGTCTACTAACAAATCTACATGTGAAGAGTTTAGTAGGATCATGGTTCAAAAATTCGAGATGTCTATGATGGGGGAGTTGAAGTATTTTCTAGGATTTCAAGTCAAGCAACTCCAAGAGGGCACCTTCATCAGCCAAACAAAGTACATTCAAGATATACTCACCAAGTTTGGAATGAAGGATGTCAAGCCCATCAAGACACCCATGGGAACCAATGGGCATCTCAACCTCGACACGGGAGGTAAATCTGTAGATCAAAAGGTATACCGGTCGATGATAGGATCTTTACTCTATTTATGTGCATCTCAACCAGATATTATGCTTTCTGTATGCATGTGTGCAAGGTTCCAAGCCGATCCTATGGAAGTTCACCTTAGGGCCGTGAAACGAATCTTGAGATATTTAGTTCATACACCTAAGTTTGGTCTTTGGTACCCCAAGGGATCCTCTTTTGATTTATTAGCATATTCAGATGTTGATTGGGCAGGGTGTAAAATTGATAGAAAGAGCACATCAGGGACTTGTCAGTTTCTGGGGAGATCCCTGGTGTATTGGGCTTCAAAGAAACAAAACTCAGTAGCTCTTTCTACCGCCGAAGCCGAGTATATTGTCGCAGGTCATTGTTGCGCGCAATTACTTTGGATGAGGCAAACCCTTAGGGACTATGGCTACAAATTTAGCAAAGTCCCTCTCCTATGTGATAATGAGAGTGCAATCCGCATGGCGGATAATCCCGTTGAACACAGCCGCACTAAGCACATAGCCATTCGGTATCACTTTTTGAGAGATCACCAACAAAGGGGGGATATCGAGATAGCCTATATTAACACCAAAGATCAATTAGCCGATATCTTTACCAAGCCACTAGATGAGAAAACCTTTACCAAACTTAAGAATGAGCTAAATATTCTTGATTCTCGAAATTTTGATTGATACTTTGCACACATAGATCATTTATATACCTTTGATCATATCTCTTTTATGTCTATGACTAATGTGTGTTCAAGTGTAATTTTATGCTTAGTCATAGAATTGAAAGGGAAATGGAGTATTCGGCAAAGACGACGCTTCCACTCAACTCCATCGGTATTATCTACTCTTTGCCGGTATTCCGCATAGTTCTCCTTTGGTATAATCTTCACTCATATTTATTTGTTTTCCATTGGGGAGGAAGTAAAAGGGCTTACAGTTCACTCACAAGTATCCATTTTTGGCGATTCATGCCAAAGGGGAGAAAGTATTAGCCCAAAGCAAAAGGACCGCACCACCACCGAATTTTAAAAATGAAGTTTTCAAATTGGTATCTTAATGTGTTTTCAAAAGGGGAGAAAGTTCTAGTATCTTCAAAAATTTGTAAATCCCTCTTGAACACTAAGAGGAGAATTTCATTGAGGGGGAGTTTTATTTAAGTCAAAAGAAAAGCATTTGAAACAGGGGGAGAAAATTTCAAAATCTTGAAAATGCTTCTTTTAATCTCATTTATATACCTTTGACTATTTGCAAAAAGTTTTGAAAAGAATGTTACAAAAGAATTTGCAAAACAAAACTTGTGGTGCAAGCGTGGTCTAAAATTTTAAATAAGAAGAAAACCATCCATGCATATCTAGTAGAAATAATTATTGGTTTCATTCCAAGCAACCTTTGCACTTACCTTTTGCAAACTAGTTCAATTCTGCACTTTTATATTTGCTTTGGTTTGTGTTGGCATCAATCACCAAAAAGGGGGAGATTGAAAGGGAAATAGGGTCAAACCTTTTTCCTAAATGATTTTGGTGGTTGAATTGCCCAACACAAATTATTGGACTAACTAGTTTGCTCTAGATTATGAGTTCTATAGGTGCCAAAGGTTCAACATAAACCAATAAAAAGTCCAAGAAAGGGTTCAAATAAAAAGAGCAAAAGACAACCGATGGCTGCCTTGGTCTGGCGCACCGGACTGTCCGGTGTGCCACCGGATAGTGTCCGAAACACCACCGGACAGTGTCCGGTGCACCAGGGTGGATCAACTCAAACTTGCTAGCTTCGGGAATTTGGGGAGCCACTCTGCTATAATTCACCGGACTGTCCGGTGTAGCACCGGACTGTCCGGTGTGCCAGCGGAGCAACGGCTAACTGCGCCAACGGTTGTCTGCAAAAGTCTACAATGAACAGTGCAACTTCACGCGCAGAAGTCAAAGCAGGCGCCAGAAGGCGCACCGGACAGTGAACAGGACCTGTCCGGTGCACCACCGGACTGTCCGGTGGCCCCACAAGTCAGAGCTCCAACGGTCGAACCCTAACGGTTGGGTGATGTGGCTGGCGCACTGGACAGTGTCCGGTGGCGCACCAGACTGTCCGGTGCGCCATCCGACAACAGCCTTCCCCAATGGCCACTTTGGTGGTTGGGGCTATAAATACCCCCCAACCACCACACTTCAAGGCATCCAAGTTTTCAGCCAACACATTCAATACAAGAGTTATAGCATTCAATACAAGACACAATTTGAGTGAATCAAAATCTCTCCAAGTTCCAATTCCACTCAAAGCAATAGTGACTAGAAGAGAGTTTTGTCGTGTTCATTTGAGCTCTTGCGCTTGGATCGTTTTTCTTCTTCCCCATTCTTGTTCCCGCAACATTTATAATCAAAGCAAGAGACACCAATTGTGTGGTGGTCCTTGTGGGGACTAAGTGTCCCGTTTGATTGAGAAGAGAAGCTCACTCGGTCTAGGTGATCGTTTGAGAGAGGGAAAGGGTTGAAAGAGACCCGGTCTTTGTGACCACCTCAACGGGGAGTAGGTTTGCAAGAACCGAATCTCGGTAAAACAAATCACCGTGTCACACTCTTCATTTGCTTGTGATTTGTTTTCGCCCTCTCTTTCGGACTTGATTTTATTTCTAACGCTAACCCCAGCTTGAAGTTGTGCTCAAAGTTTATAAATTTCAGATTTGCCTATTCACCCCCCCTCTAGGCGACTTTCAAGGTGAACTGCGTTTCTTTGTCTGACACTATCTTCTTTGGCACACCGTGGAGACAAACGATCTGAGACATGTACAACTCTGCCAATACTGCATTGATGTAGTTGGTCTTGACGGGTATGAAGTGGGCTAACTTGGTTAAGCGATCCACCACTACCCAAATGGAATCGTAGCCGGCTCAGGTGCGAGGCAATCCGACTATGAAGTCCATTCCGGTTTCATCCCATTTCCACTGAGGGATTCACAACGGTTGCAATAATCCAGCTGGCCTCTGATGCTCTGCCTTGATCCTTTGACAACTGTCACATATAGCCACATGCTCTGCGATCTCTCTTTTCATTCTGTACCACCAGAATTTCTTCTTCAGATCTTGATACATCTTCTCACTTCCAGGATGTATAGAATAAGCTGACTCATGAGCTTCCTTGAGGATCAACTCTCGAATGGACTGGACATTGGGAACACACAAGCGGTCCTTGAACCATATCACACCTTCTGCATCTTCCCGAAAATCTTTGCCTCTACCCTCTAGAATTAGTTGCCGGATTTCACTGATCTTCTCATCATTCTTTTGTGCTTCTTTGATTTATTTCTCTAGGGTAGGCTCAAACTCAACTGTCACTCCTCGCATACTGTTCAGAAATCCGAGGCTCAACCTGTCAAACTCTTTGGCCAACTCATAAGGCATCGGATGAGCGACCATCATATTGAGTTGACTCTTCCTACTCAAAGCATCTGCCACTACGTTCGCTTTGCCTGGGTGGTAATGAATCTCCAATTCATAGTCTTTGATCAACTCTAACCATCTTCTTTGCCTCATATTCAGCTCCGACTGAGTGAATATGTACTTTAAACTCTTGTGGTCTGTGTAAACATTGCATTTCTGCCCATACAGATAGTGCCTCCATGTCTTCAGTGCATGAACCACTGCGGCCAACTCTAGGTCATGGATTGGATAATTCTTCTCATGAACCTTCAACTGTTGGGATGAGTAAGCCACAACTCTTCCCTCCTGCATCAACACGCATCCCAAACCAGTGTAACAAGCGTCGCAATACACTGAGAAGGGCTTGTGCACATCAGGCAAGACTAAGATAGGCGCTGTAGTCAACTTCTCTTTCAGCGCTTCAAAGGCCTCTTGGCATTTCTGGGTCCACTTGAACTCAACCTTGTTGCCTAGCAAAGCTGTCATTGGTTTCGCAATCTTCAAAAACCCTTCAATGAATCGCCGATAATATCCGGTCATTCCAATGAAGCTCTTGATTCCTCGGGCATCTGTTGGCGCTTTCCAGTTTAGAATGTCTGCTACTTTCTTCGGATCCACAGCCAATCCTTCTTTGTTGATTATGTGACCCAAGAACAGGACTTCATTGATCCAGAACTCGCACTTACTCAACTTTGCATACAACTGGTGCTCTCGCAATCTCTGCAATACCATCTTCAAATGATTCACATGCTCTTCTTCACTTTGAGAATATATAAGAGTATCATCAATAAATACCACCATAAACTTGTCAAGATAATCCATGAATACACTATTCATCAGATTCATGAAGAAGGCTGGTGCATTCGTTAGACCAAAAGACATAACAGTAAACTCATACAACCCATACTTGGTAATGAATGTCGTCTTTGGAATGTCTGAAGGTCGAATCCTGAGCTGATGATAACCTGACCTTAGATCTATCTTTGAGAACATGCTGGCTCCTCTCAACTGGTCGAACAGATCTTCTATTCTGGGCAAGGGGTACTTGTTCTTGATTGTGACCTCATTCAGAGCTCGATAATCGATACACATCCTTCTGGTGCCATCCTTCTTCTCCATGAACAGGACAGGGGCGACCCAAGGCGAGGTGCTTGGCCTTATATAACCTTTCTCTAACAACTCATCAATCTGCTTCTTAAGTTCAACCAACTCTAGTCCAGATACCATGTAGGCTCTTTTAGAAATGGGGGCGGTGCCAGGAAGAAGCTCTATGGCAAACTCAACTTTTCGCTCAGGTGGCATGCCTGGCAAGTCTTTCGGAAACACATCTAGGAATTCTGACACAACCTTGATAATCTCGAGTGAATCTAGATCCTTGCTATCAATAGCCATCTGATGACAACTTCCTTTCCTTGGCTCAGGTGAGATTAAATCGGCTACCACTTCTTCTCCTAGTGGGGACACCAACTTAATTGTCCTCTTATCACAGCTGATAATTGCTTGGTACTTATCTAGCTAATTCATCCCTAGGATGACATCTATTCCCTGAGTACCCATTACTATGAGATTAGCGGGAAACGCTATCCCCCTTATTTCCACACTTACATTCAAGCAAATGCTATCGACTCGAATTCTACCACCGGCTGAGTCAATTTGAATGGGTGTTGACATGGTAGTGATTGGGAGATTATGTGCTTCTACCCATGATGCAGTAATGAATGAATGCATTGCTCCAGTATCAAATAACACTTCTGCAATATGGGAGTCGACTGGAAACATACCTACTGTCATGCCGGGTGTTTCCTGAACTGCTTCAGCCTCCAAATGTTCAGTCTCCCATGGTTGTAGCGTGGCTGGGAGCGGTTGCCTGCTCCAGGCTAAGACACATTCTGCTTTGCTGGGGCACTGGGGCCTGACTACTGCTGGGCTGCCTTCTTCGGACATTGCATCACCCAATGACCTTGCTCTCCATAATGGAAACATGCTCTGCTTCCGCCTTGTAGGGATGTTCCTAAAACATCCGACTTGTATCAGAAATCTAATATTTTAGCATAGATATACATATAATTTAAAGCTAATTTTCAGCAATGTTATTAAGAATATTATGAAGTATTTAAATAAATTTTTGTAAAGTTTTTTATGTACATTATTTTCTCCCTACAACAAAAAAGGTAAAAAAACATCTGAATCCGTATTCGGATAGACATCCGAATTTTATATCAATTATTTAAAAAGATATAGAACGGATTTAATGTTTATTTTTTGTGAAGATTAATATCCTCAATGCTAAAAACAAGAATATAAATTTTCATAGCAAATTCTATATGTTATTTGTTCACAATCGAAGAAAGAAGTCCAAAAAATTGACATCCGAATAAATATCTGGATCCATCCCTACCGCCTTGAACTGGTGTTGCTTGATTGTTCTAATTGGCTGCTTGGGCAGGAAGACGAGGTGCCTGCTGATTCTGCCTCTGAAACTGACCTCCTCCTGACTAATTGTTCTAGCGATTCTGCTGCTGGTGCTGAGGGTACTGCCTCTGAAACTGTTGCTGCTGAGGTGGACGTTGGTTCTGCCTAAACTACTGAGGTGGGTTGCCTGAGAAACGAGGGTGATTGCTGCTTCTAGGCTGGGGTCCACTGATCTTACGCTTGCGATCCTCCATCTCCTTATGCTTCTTCTCTATCATGATTGCTCTGTCAATTAGGTACTGAAATGTGGGGAAGGTATGGTTCATCAGCTGATACTACAGAGGGTCGACCAAGCCTCTCAGGAAACGATACTGTCTCTTGGTGTCTGTGTTGACATCTTCAGGAGCATAGCGGGACAGCTGTAGAAACTTGTCTCGGTACTCACTGATAGACAAAGGCCCTTGCTTGAGTGCCAGGAACACCTCCTTCTTCACTGTCATCAGGCCTGCTAGAACATGGTACTGACAGAAATTGTCTCTGAATTCTTCCTAAGTGATGGTGTTGGGGTTGGCATGGGTGGCGAGATAGGACTCCCACCAAGACTGAGCTGCTCCTCTCAACAGACGGGGACCATACATAACTTTCTCCCTGTCGTCACACTGAGCGGTGTGCAACTCCCGCTCCACGGTACGCAGTTAATCTTCAGCATCCACGGGGTCAGAAGAGTGAACGAACACTAGGGGATGTCCTCTCATGAATTCAGCACGCTTGTCCCTGGGCATCTGAGGCATCTGAGGTTGAGGTGGGGGCTACTGCTGCTGCTGCTGCTGAATGGCGGCCAGAGTCTGACCAATGGCTTGAACTGCCTGAGTCTGCATTAGGAACATCTACTCGATGGTCATCAGGGGCGGTGGTGGCAGCTGCTGCTGGGGTGCCTCATCTTGCGGTGCTGCCTGCTCCTGCTGAGCACGCCTTCCTCCTCTGCGTCTATTGTCTGACATCTGCAGAATGCAATCACACATCAGAACTGATCTTGCAACTTGCAGTATAAGAAAAGAGTATAGAATCCTCCCACGGCACTGAACAGATGAACATCTTCATTGACTTCCAACACAGGCAGACACAGCTTCTCAGGTAAAGAGGAAAGTAGAACAAAAGGGCTTCCCAACTAGATAACTAATTTTATTAACATTTAATAGGTAAACCAAAGTGCAAGGGATACCCACACTCTGGTGACAGTCATTACAAAGATCCAAATCCAACATAGTTCATCATGACAAACATAAAGGCACAGGATAGGCAAACTACCCTGTCTAACTAAGACTAACTAAGAGTAAGACTAATGCTAAGACTATAGCTTCTATATATTTTTTAGCATTAATTACAAGGTACGACGCTGACGATCTATGGTTCTAAATTTATCTTGGTCCTGCAGCCGAGGTTACCATAAGCATGGTGTCCACGCCGAGGTGAGCGGTACGGGTGCTGAGTCCCAACGGGAGCGGGGGAGCCATCCTCCAGGTGACGATGCTCCGCGCGCTCAGCCCGCAGCTGGGCAATCTCAGCACGAGCCCTACCCAGCTCATCTAATGCATGGTCTAGCTCCGTGTTTAGCAGGACGGCTAGGTTGACTGTGCTGCTCAACCTAGAATTGTCCTCACCGACACGTGAGACAACCATGCCTCCTGTGCTGCCAGATGGATGGCAGGGGTAATACTTTAGGTTGAGACCATCAGCTACCCCACTGAGCACTGAGCAGTAGTGCGAAAGCACACACCGTGCGGCATCTTGCATGGCCACCTCAGCTGAGTCCCGCTCAGAGATAGGATAGTGCTCTGAGCAGATCTCCGCACCCTAGAGACTGTTCTCCGGACGGCGCACCAAACAGGTCGCCTCCCAGCAGTCCGGATAAACCCCGCGACTATGCTAGAAGACAACACAGCAATACTCGATGGACCAGGTACACCAGTCAAGTGCCTGGCGTAGCAAGGTGTCGAGCGCATCGTGAAAGTGACACCCGCGAGTGGCATCATGAGTGATGGGTTGAGCAACCCATCCCTCTAGCTCCTGGTCGGCTGAAAGGTCGGTGCTGTGGCTCGAGCTGCTGTCGCCACCTCCGTCGTCTGGGTCTCCTCCAGCAGCTACTCCAGTGGTTGGGGCACTCAGTGGTGGTGCAGGGGGCGCCTCCAGCGGGAGCACAGGGGAGAAGCTCCTCACAGGCTCTATCTCCTGCTGAAGCGAGAAAGAAGAGACCTGCTGCTCCAGCTCCTCGTGCAGGCGGTGGTGCAGCCTCTCCAAGTGGCTAGACTGACCAGCCACCGGACGCTGAAGCGGACGCTCCGCGAGATGAGAAGGGAATAAAGGAATGACTGACTTCCGTGCAGTGTGTTTAAGACGAGCCATCTACAAAAGACACCGTAAGCATAAGAGTGAGAACAGAACTAATATGACCAGCAAGTAAACCATAAATAAATAAGGAATTAGAATAAAACAAAATTTTCAGCAAGGTATAATATATGTAGTAGAACATAGGTTTGGTCGGTATGACCAACTTTTGAAGGGATACCAAAGTCAAGGTGATGATAGGGGTCTATAATCCTTAGAACGACCATTCTATTCTAGGTTAGCGGTCCTATAGTCAGCACGACTTTGATACCACCTATGTCACACCCGGTTTTAGAAGGCAAACCGAATGCGAACCATGTACGTGCCAGGATCAGCAATTCACGTACACAGCAGTTGCATAACTGGACATCATCACAGTGCTCAAATAATGACATAAAAGAAGGTATAATAGTCGATTACATCATGATGTCTGAGACATCCACATAGTCTTTAACAATTATCAAAGTGCGGAAAAGAAACGTAGATACACACGGCCTACACAGGCAGCCGACTGGGGGTTTGTCGCTAACCCACGCCTAGAACTCATCGTACTCTTGGAACTCTTGGAAGTCCTCCTCCACGACTTCATCTTCACCTTAGCAGTGGTTGCAATGTGGACAACCTAGGGAAGGGGGTGTTGGAGGTATGATTCGTAGCTGAAGATCCTAAAGAAGGAGAACACCTTCGGCAGATCCTCTTAAAGGCAGCGCCGAAGCTATCACCTATAAAGCTTCGGCACAGTGGCAGATCTCAAGACGAAGGGGTAAGCCGACTTAAAGATGAAATGGCTTAAGGACCCGTGATGTCTTGTGTCATTATTGTAGTCAATTGTAAAGGGCATAAATGTAATTTCACATGGGCTGCGTCCCGTGCCTATAAATAGATGAACAGTACTCCCGTACTGTTCACGGTGACTGGGCATTGGCTTTTGCGTCACGATTGTACTTTCACTTTCTTTCAAGCCGAAGGTACATTTGTAACTTGATCTCATTTCTATTTTCCATAATAATAAAATAGAAATGATCTGGCAATAATACATAATTATTTACGTTATTTTATATTTCATATGATTCCTTCTTCATCATTATATGATATACTGCTGAAGGTATGTCCTTCATAACTTTCATCCAAAGATCATTATATCCCAAGGGAAAAAAATGCTTCGAAGGATGAAGGAATTTAACATTTAACATTTTCTGTGTTGCCTTGTTCTTGATTCATAGCATTTGAGAACAAGCCCCCAACATTGGCGCTCACCTCCGGTGAACTCACTTCCACCTTTTTGAGCTGATGGCTTTGTTCAACAACCAAGCTGGAGCTGCTTCGGCTTCAAAGCTGGTACTCCCGATAACAGGCGGTTCATGCTCAGAGCCAGCCAACAAGAAGCAGAAGAAGGAGGCACAGAGAAGGGTACAGCACGTCAGGGTGCAAGGACCCTTCATCAAGTCAAGATGGTCTCACATCCCAATTACCTTCTCCCAAGAGGACCTTCAGCTCAAGGATTACCCTCACAATGATGCTATGGTTATTTCTTGTGTTATCAAAGGATTTCTGGTTCACAATGTTCTGGTAGACATAGGCAGTGCAGCGGATATTATATTTGCTAAGGCCTTCAGACAGATGCAAGAGCTAGAGGATAAGATTCATGATGCTACACACCCTCTTTGCGGCTTCGGAGGAAGATAGATTATAGCGCTCGACAAAATCACGATGCCAGTGACCTTCGGATTTGTCAACAATACAAGAACTGAGCAAATTGTGTTTGATATTGTCAACATGGAGTACCCCTACAATGCAATCATTGGTCGTGGGACACTCAATGCTTTTGAAGCAATTCTTCATCCAGCATATCTTTGCATGAAGATACCTTCGGATCAAGGGCCTATTGCTATTCATGGAAGCCAGGAAGCTGCCAGAAAGGCTGAAGGAAACTGGACAGATTCAAAAGCAATCCATAACATAGATGGAGCCGAAGCTTGTGAGCAATACAAGTACAGAAGGGAGAAGGCTGCTTCGGTCGATCAGCCGAAGCCCATGCTCTTATGTGAAGATATAGCAGAGCAGAAGGTGTTGCTGGGATCTCAATTGTCTGAGGAACAGGAGAAAACCTAACAAGGTTTCTGTTCAACAACAAAGATGTCTTCGCATGGTCCGCCAATGATCTCTGTGGTGTTAACAGGGATGTCATTGAACACTCGCTCAATGTCGATCCATCCTTCAGACCCAGAAAGCAGAGGCTTCGAAAAATGTCTGATGACAAGGCCGAAGGTGCCCGGAATGAAGTGAAAAGACTTCTTAGTGCTGGAGTCATCAGAGAAGTAAAATACCCAGAATGGCTAGCTAAAACTGTTATGGTGAAGAAGGCCAATGGTAAATGGAGAATGTGCATCGATTTTACTGATCTTAATAAGGCATGTCTGAAGGATGAGTTTCCATTACCAAGGATAGATTCTCTAGTGGATGCAGCAGCTTCGTCGGAGCTCATGAGTCTATTAGATTGTTATTCAGGCTACCATCAAATCTGGATGAATAAGGAAGATGAGCCAAAAACCAGCTTCATAACCCCCAGTGGTACATATTGTTATCTTCGGATGCCTGAGGGGCTCAAGAATGCTGGAGGAAGCTTTAGTAGAATGACAGCGAAAGTCCTTCATTCTCAGATAGGCAGAAATGTGCTAACATATGTTGATGATATCATAGTAAAAAGCACGAGCAAGAAAATCACATTGCTGATCTGCAGGAAACATTTGCCAATTTTAGGCAAGCTGGCCTGAAGTTGAATCCAGAAAAATGTGTCTTTGGAGTAAAGAAGGGAAAATTCCTTGGTTGTCTAGTTTCAACAAAAGGGATTGAAGCTAATCCAAATAAAATCGAAGCTATCCTTCGGATGGAGCCGCTAAGCACAAAAAAGGGAGCCCAACGGCTGACAGGAAGACTGGCATCTCTAAATCGATTCATATCTAGATCTGCAGAGAGAAATTTACCATTCTTTGAAGTGCTGAAGTCGGCCGAAGTCTTTCAATGGGGATCAGCTCAGCAGAAAGCCTTCGGAGAGCTGAAGCAGTACCTGATAGATCTAACAACGTTAACTCCACCCACACCAGGGGCTCCTCTGTTATTATATGTGGCAGCATCGCATTCTGCAGTAAGCGCGACACTTGTGCAGGAAAAGCTTGAAGGACAAATCAAAAAGCAAGCCCCAGTATACTTCGTCTCCGAAGTTCTCAGCTCATCAAAGAAAAACTATACAGAATTGGAGAAAGTGCTATATGTTGTCTTAATGGCCTCCAGGAAGCTTCGACATTACTTTCAAGCATTTCATATAATTGTTCCTTCATCACAACCTTTGAAGGATATTATGAGGAACAGAGAAGCTACTGGAAGGATTGGAAAGTGGGCTGCGGAACTCAACGAATTCACCATTGATTATGTGCATAGATCCTCGATCCAGTCCCAGGCGTTAGCAGACTTCATCGCTGACTAGACGCCAGGGGCTCAGGAAGAAGAAGCAGGTAAAGATGCCGAAGTTTGGACAGTGTTCTGCGACGGTTCCTGGGGAACCTTCAGGGCAGGTGCAGCTGCTGTTTTAGTTGCACCTTCCAAAGTCAAAACATGTTATGCAGTAAAACTTGATTTCAGCTGCACAAATAATATTGCTGAATACGAAGCTTTGCTTTTGGGGCTTCGGAAGTTAAAGGCAATGGGGATAAGAAGGGCAGTTCTTAAAACCGATTCCCAAGTTATTTCTGGTCATATTGACAAGAGTTGTTGTCACACCCGGTTTTTAGAAGGCAAACCGAATGCGAACCATGTACGTGCCAGGATCAGTTATTCACGTACACAGCAGTTACATAACATGGACATCATCACACAGTGCTCAAATAGTATTAAAAGGGGAAATAATAGTCGATTACATCATACGTCTGAGACGTCCATATAGTTCTTACGATAAATCAAAGTGCGAAAACGAAACGTAGATAACACGGCCTTCACAGGCAGCCGACTGGGGGTTGCCGCTAACCCACACCTAGAACTCGTCGTAGTCTTGGAACTCCTGGAAGTCTCCTTCCACAGCTTCATCTTCTCCTGAGCAGTGGTTGCAATGCTGACAACCTGGGGGGGGGGATTTGGTGTGTAGAGCAAGGGTGAGTACACATCAACATACTCAGCAAGTATCCTGTTTGGCTGTAGTGGACTAGCTTTATGTGGGGATAAGTCAAGCAGTTGCTTTTAGTTGGTCAGGTTATTACTTACTAGTAGAAAGCCAGGTTTTAACATTAACCCAAGTTATTAGCCCAATGTATCCTTTCCAAACGGAAAGAATACCACCTACCATTACCATAATCATAATCAGAACCATCAATCTCATTGCCACCTGTACCAAAGTATCTCTGATCAAGTATCACTAATCTCTGGAGCTCCCTTGGCCGCTCATAACCGTGAGCACGGCTGATATATCAGTTTCATAACACTCTGCAGAGGTTGCGCACTTTACCCACAAGCCGTGATTCCCTTTCTAGCCCGGGCTTGCAAGACCCTTATTCACTCCCAAGGTGAATGGCTAGGGATTCACTACGAAGCCTTTACAAAGATTCCCCGAGGCTGTAGCCGCCCGTTAGGTTTCCTAAATGTACCGCACTCCTCCCCAAGGGACAAATCAACCTTGGCAGAGCGAGCCGCATACACCGAGCCCCATTGACGGCACAACGGCTAAGCGGACTACACCCCGGTTCCTCTAATTATTCAGCTAAGGGCGTCCCATTCCACCCTCATGGTTGCACTGTTTTCCCGGGCGGTCATCCATTGAACAGGTCCTTACGGAGAGGCACTCGAGAAACCGCTCGAGTCCCTTTAAATGCCACAAATATGATCATAAATAAGAACGGGAAAACAGCGTATCATAGATAATCACATCATGTTCATTGATTAGAGTTGAGCAATAGCATCAAACTAAGCAGTAATAATCCGACCCAAATAGGTAAACAAGGACATGGATAACAAAAGCTAGTCAATCCTTAGGTATAAATGTGTAATGCGGGAGGTGAATTAAAGAATGAATAGGACAGAGATAGGTCAAAGGACACTTGCCTCCACCAACCGACTGCTGCTCAGGGGCTTCTCCTGCGAATTCCTCGGGCTCTTCGACCGGATCGTTCTCTATGCGAGCGCAAACATACATACATCCACATATTTAATACAAAAAAAACAGTACACCATACAAGGGAACAGGTAAAACGAATATGCATCAAGTATGACATTTGACATCGCATTTGTTATGGTTAGAAAGAAACGGGGAAGGGGTCTCGCAGGGGGGGGTTAAATCTTATGCACTAATGATTAATTACAATTGGTTCTTAACAAAGAATTCTGTTATATGCACTAATGGGAACCTATCCATTTTAAGTTGATCAACATTGCACGAGATAAACAATTAACTACGTGAATCAATAGCATAACGGAATTTTAAATTAAATTTCCTATTTTCCATAGCATGAACAATGATTAGCCTACCTAAAATAAAGTAATTATGATCACAGAAAGTAAATAAAATAAAATAAAAAAAATAAAAAAAATAAAAAAAATAATAAAAACAGAGGGGGGGCGGTTGAACCGGCCCTAGGGCGGTTGAACCGGCCCTGGGCGGCGGCCGAGCTGGGGCGGTCGGGTGGCTGAGCTGGGGCGGGGGCCGACCGAGCCGGCCGGTTGAACCGGCGGCCAGGCGGCTGAACCGGCCCCGCGCGGGGGGGCGCGGCCAGGGGGCCAGGCGGGCGGCCGGGGCGGGCCAGCGGCGGCAGCGGCCGGCTGGGCGCGGCCGAGGGCCGGCCAGCGGCCACGGCGGGCTGGGGGGGCGGTGGCCGGCGTGGCCAGGGGGCGCGCGGGGGTGGGGAGAGGAGAGGGGAGGGAGGAGAGGGAGGAGGGGGAGGGGGGGCTCACCGGGGGGGGGGGGGGGGTGGTGGTGGCCGACGGCGAGGGCGGCCAGGGACGGCGGCGGCCTAGGGTAGGGGCGGCTTAGGGCAGGGGCGGCGGTGGGAAGAGAGAGGGAGAGAATGAGGGAGAGGGAGAGGGGATTTTGGAAAAAAAAGAAAAAGAGGGGGGGGGGGATGGGGGGGCGGCTGGGCCATCTTTGGGCCCAAGAGGGGGCGCCAGGGGCGGCTGGGCCGGCCGGGGTCGGCCCAGGGCGCGGGAGAGAGAGAGAGAAAGAGGAGAGAGAAAGAGAGAGAAAGAGAGAGAAGGATTGTTTCCTGTTTTCGAAATCCGATCTTTCCACATGAATGCAATTGCACTTTCAAAGCAATCAAAAATGCAAGGTTCGGCATGGTGCATCAAATCATAAAGTATTTCAGAGTTTTTCTTTACACGGGAAATCCGAACCGAATCCCGCTAAGACTTTTGGAAAAGGTCAAGGTTTAGCGAGGGAAAAAGAAAAGGAAAAGGTAACGCCCGAATTTTGGCGAGTAAAGAAAAGAAAAAAAATAAAAATTCAACTGCAAAATTCGGGGCGTTACAGTTGTAAAGCAAGAGACCCGAAACTCGAGAAATACTTGGATACAGTTCGAAGGCTTGAAGCTTCTTTTGAAGGGTTCTCTGTCAAGAATATTCCACGAGGAGAAAATGAGCACGCTGATCTGCTAGCCAAGTCAGTGGCACAGGGGCTGCCTTTACCTTCAGAAGTATTCTTTGAGACAATAAGAGCACCTTCGGTGGAACTTCTTGAAAGAGCAGTGCTCAATATATCTCCTGTTCATAGTGAAGATTGGAGAACTGAGATTATATCCTTTCTCTAGGGCAATTGCCTTTCAGATGACAAAGCTTATAATAAGAGGATAGAGGCAAGAGCCCGACCATATGTAATAATAGAAGGGGAGTTATACAAATATGGAGTCTGCTCTCCATTGCTCAAATGTTTATCCAGAGCTGAAGGTATAGAATTGATAAAGGAAATACACGCAGGTCTGTGTGGATCTCACATTGGATCTAGGCCCTTGCTGGGAAAAGTCTTTCGTCAAGGATTTTATTGGCCGAAGGCAGCTTCAGATGCAGCAGAATTAGTCCAAAAGTGCGAAGGTTGTCAAAAATGTGCAAGAGATCAAAAACAGCCTTCATATCTGACTCAGCTAATACAGCCCACTTGGCCGTTGCAAAGGTGGGGCCTTGATTTGTTAGGCCCACTTCCACCAGCACAAGGAAATTTAAAATATGTTGTGGTGGCAGTACAATATTTTTCCAAATGGATTGAGGCGAAGCCTTTAGCCACAATAACTTCGGTTACCGTTCAGAAATTTTTCTGGCAAAATATTGTTTATCGCTTCGGAGTGCCGAAGGCTATTACTGTGGATAACAGAACACAGTTTGATGCCGAAGCTTTCAAGGAGTTCTGTGAACAAATTGGCACGAAGATCCATTTTGCATCAGTTAGACATCCGGAGTCAAATGGGCTTGTCGAAAGAGCTAATGGCATTATAATGACAGGAATAATGAAGTTAATCTTCAATCAGCCCAGAGGAAAGTGGCCAGATGAATTGATCAAAGTGGTGTGGAGCCACAACACAACAGTGTCAAGGTCAACAGGCTTTTCACCGTTAAATTATTGTTTGGTGACGAAGCAATAACCCTGGAAGAAGCTAAAACAGGATCAATAAGAACAGTGGCTTCGGCAGAAGACGAAGCTGATTATTTTGTGGCAAAAGATGCTATAGAAGGGATCAGGCTTCAGGCTGTGGAGAACATCAATAAATACCAAGCCGAAACAATAAAATGGCGTGACAGAAAAGTTCGGTTAAAAAATATTAGGCCAGGGCATTTGGTACTTCGAAGAGTTGCCGCCCCAGATACAGTAGGCAAGCTACAATTGAAGTGGGAAGGACCTTTTCTAGTAGTATCTTCGTCAAGACCCGGTTCCTACAGATTGAAGGATATGGACGGCAACGACATTTCTAGATCTTGGAATGCGGATGAGCTTCGGCGATATTATGTGTAGCTTAATGTAATCTTTTTATTTTTCATTTTTTCCTATGACACCCTTTTCCTTTCCAAAGGGGGAGAAAGGTTTTTAATGGGGCCATAGCATGTAATTTCTCTTTTCCTTATTTCAACTCTACAAGAGCAATATCCCCCAAAAGTTGTAAATGTAAAAGCTGAGCACGCACCATCGAGTGCAAAGAGAAAAGAAAAAGCAGGGAGAAGCTCGAAAGACGTCCCTAAGGGGATGCAGAGCACGACGAAGCTACAAAAAGACATTCCTAAGGGAGAGCAGTGTAAGTTTTCTGCTCAAAAGTCGTTCCTAAGGAAATGCAGAGCTTACAGCGAAAAGTCAACGCTGATTCCGCCGAAATATAAGGCAAAGCGCGAAAAGTCAACGCGATACCGCCGAAATAGAAGGCGAAGAAGTTCAAAAGACGTTCCTAAGGGAATGCAGAACTTACAGCGAAAAGTCAGCGCTGATACACCAAAAAATAAGTGGTGAAGCCGAAAAATAAGTGGCAAAGAGACTTTGGTTATTCTAAGGGAATGAAGGATGTGGTTGTGGCTTCGTATGCGTTTGGACATTCACTTGCACCATACATTACATCATACATTTGCATTCATAAACATTCATCTAGACATACATAGGATCATCACCATCATAACACACACAGTTGCTTCGGATCTGAAGATAAGGCTTCGGAAAAAAGAAAAAGAAGCAGTCTTTATGCTTCGCTGTGTACGAAAAGAAGGGAAGGTGTTTTTCGCCTTCGGCTCAAAAATGCTAATTTCGTCCACACCAAAGCACTTTATACATTGATCGAAAGGTAAGAATATATTACAAGGTATGAACAAAGGTTACAAAGTAAAAATTAATTACATTGTTTTTTACAAAGGCTATTACAAGGATTTTTAGAGTTTTTTCTACAGCTGTCTATTCAAGCTTCATTAGCATCCATTGGGCTTCGGTTTCGGTTTCGACTTCATCATCCGTTGAACTTCGGCTTCATCTTCTTATTCTTTAGCTTCGGCCTCGATTTCGTCATCCTGTATGCATTCAAGGGTTGTAAGTAAAATTCAAGTTCGAAGGAAGAGGTAAGCACAAGGTATGATTTTGTTACCGGCTTAAGATGACTCCGAGCTTCATCACCAGCTTTGCTTCGTCCACCCTTTGTCCATACCAGTTTTATAAACCTATTTGCTATGCTTTGGGCAAGGTTGGGAATATCATCCAGGTCTGCTGATGATAAGCTGAAATTGGGTCTTTTGATAACCTTTCCATGTTCGCAGCCAGATTTCAGGAAGGCGACAGCTGTGCCCCAAGAAGCTACCAGGGCACAAAAGTCACCATGTCCAGCAATAACTTCTTCAAGGTCATCAATCTCACCTTCATATGTTCGAAGGCTCCTGGCAGGTCTTCAGATGAAGGATTGAATTTTTCGCTGCTGGCTCCAACTGAGTAGAAGATTTGCTTCAACCGTTGAACACATCGATTACTGAACTCTAAACATTTGTTTTGAAGGCTTATCAATGATTTTTTCAAATCTGAACTTTTTTGGACCTTGGCCTCAAATTTTGCATTAAGCTGCTGCTTTTCTTGTTCGAAGCTTTCTGACTGGGAGAGAAGCTTCGTATTTAATTCTGCTATTTTAGCTTCAGCTTCTGCCAATAAGCCTTCGGTTGTCTGAAGCTCGAAGTCTTTCTTTTCAAGAGCAGCTGATTGGTCTTTTATCTTGCTTTCTAAGTTTTCAATTATAACTTCGTGTTTTTTATCTTCCAAATCTTGCTGCATTTTCAAAGCTTTACTCAGTAGCATACTCTGCATACAAACAACCTTCGTTACAAAACATCTTCGTTATTGAAATAATGAAAGTTAAAGAAAAGTTTACCTTGAAATTGGAATAGAATAAACTACCGACAATGTGTTGTCGTTGGTAGCGGCTGATATCTGTTTCGAGCTTCGGGAAACCAATACTCTTCGATAGAGTGCCGATAACCTTCGCTCCGGTCGGATCTCGGATGCAGCCCAATTTTTCGTCATCGATGCCACCGAAGAGAAGTGCTCCCGGCCGATATCCGCAAGACATAGCATATTCTTTTAGCTCTTCTTTTTTAGCCTTTGTCAGCTCTTGACCAGCTAAGTTTTGAAAGTTAAAAATTTCGTCTTCCGAAGTGTCTTCGACTATTTCTTTCTCCTTACCGGATTCTAGGATCATAGTTTCTTCAGTGGCTGCAGCAGCTTCTTCTGCGGCCATGTTTTGCAGTATCTTATCAATATCGACAATCGTGCACTCTAAATGAATATCTTCGGCAACGGCAGCTTCGGTAGCTGTGGCTTCTGCAGGTGCAGCTTCGGTGGCTGTCGTGCTCTCAACAGCTGGCGCCATCAGAGCCGAAGCTCCTAGTGGTGTCCCTTCAATGACTTCTGTCACTATAATGATTCTTTGCTTCTTTGGCCTAGCTGCCTTCTTCATTTTTGCGGGCTCCTTTTCCTTCTGAAAAAGCTTCGTCAGATGTGGCCCCAGTGGACTTAGCTTGACAGGCAAAGATTCAGTCATTACCTTTAAAATTTCTTCCACGTCGGTGGTAGAGGGTGTTGCAGTAGTTTCTTCTTCTTCATCAATTGCCTTCTGCTTCGGAACTGTAGCTTTTCTCTTCTTTGAAGCATCTGTTTTCGGCTCAGGCTTCAGCTTTCTCTCTCTCAATTGTCTTTCATCGTCTTTATTTAGAACGCTAGCCACTCTCTTTCTTTTTTGCCCTTCAGCATCCTTGTCCAGCCGCTCGTAGTCAGGATACTCAAAGTCCAGAGAATCCATTACTCGGTTCAACCTTCGCTTCGGGCGGGTTCCGAAGGCTGCAGTCATTAGTTGATCTTCTTTTTTGGAGTAGTTGCCGAGAATTTCATTGCACATTACTTCGATCATGTCCAGCCACTCTTGGCAGGGCACTTTGAAATGTTTCTTGAATTTATAATGGTAAGGCAACCGAACAAATTCCCCCTTCTTCTTTTCCCCCTTCAGCTTCGGCATGTCCCACTCCTTCAAAGTTGGGAACACTCTGAAGGCCAAAAATTCTTGCACTAAGTCCCTAGTGCCGATATGATCTGCAATAACTCGAAATTCAGCCAGGGCAATTTGGCTTGGACTCCCTGGTGTCATGTTACACTGCGGTCTGGTCTCTCCGAAGATCAATTCTAGCGGACTCTGGAGCAGGTCCTCCTTATCTTCGTCAACTTTGACATAGAACCATTCAGACTTCTAGCCAGCTGGCCACTTGCTTCGGTAGCTAATCACTGGAAATTTTGTGTTCTTTCGATAGGCAAAATTGTAGCAGCCAAAATTTTCATGTAGCCCGTCTCCTCTAGCTTTCGTCTGGTAATGAAGCTCGTGCACTCGACAGAAGCCTTCGCCAAATGCCTCCACCCCTTGGCTTCGGAGAGTCCAAATATAAACGCTAAGCCGAACAATAGCGTTGGGAGTTAGCTGATGAAGGTAGATCCCAAACTTCTTCAATACAACAGCAATCATCTTGTTCAAAGGAAATCTTAAGCCAGCCTTAAAGAAACTTTTGAAGACTACCACTTCATCTTCTCCTGGCTTCGGAGTAGTCTCTTCCCCACCAAAACGAATCAGCTCTTTTTTCGCTTCACTGAAATAGCCCAATTTCAACAGCTTAGGCAAGTCATCTTCGGAGATGGTGGATTTCTCGAAATCTAGGTGACTAGGTTTACTTGGCACCGCGCTGTAATCATCTTCAGACTCAGTCTCCTCAACATCAGCCTGTTCTGTTTCAACGGCAGGTGCATCCTCTGATACTACCAGCCCTGAGCGCTTCATCACTTCGGAGATTGGGGCAGTTTCAGCACCTTCGGCTTCCTCTCCGTCGTGCGTAACCTTAGCTGTGGAGCGCACTCTGACCATCTGTTGATTGAATTTTTTTTGAATGATGAAAATTTTTCTTTATCTTGCCGAAGCTCTTTCTTGCTATGAAGCTTGAGCACAGAAAATAGCTTCGATTGAGGATGCAACAAACAACCTTCGGTTTTGGTCAATATTTTGGCAGCAAAACAGTGCAATAGCAATGAATGTTGTGGTAACTTCACACCTACCCGTCTGTTTATATAGTGCCGCAGGTGGGAAGGTGAATCGTCAAGGTCTTCCGCACCGGGCAAATAGCCACCCGCACTCACTGAACGGTGGGCCACAGGGTCCGAGAAGGTGAATCGCCAGGATGCGTGTAACTGCTGCAGGATGAGGACATTTTGCGTGCGGATTATTTTAATCGTTTCTCGCCAACGAGCTCAGGGAAGGTGTTTTTCGGATCTTCGGCATCCCGAAGCCAGGAAGACTTTTTCACGGATCAAGCTCGTTACGAAAAACAATCTAGTACCGCGAAGGGGCTACTGTTGGGGGTATGCTTCGTAGCCGAAGATCCTAAAGAAGGAGAACACCTTCGGCAGATCCTCTTAAAGGCAGCACCGAAGCTATCACCTATAAAGCTTCGGCACAGTGGCAGATCTCAAGACGAAGGGGCGAGCCGACTTAAAGATGAATTGGCTTAAAGACCCGTGATGTCTTGTGTCATTATTGTAGTCAATTGTAAAGGGCATAAATGTAATTTCACATGGGCTGCGTCTCGTGCCTATAAATAGATGAACAGTACTCCCGTACTGTTCACGGTGACTGGGCATTGGCTTTTGCGTCACGATTGTACTTTCACTTTCTTTCAAGTTGAAGGTACATTTGTAACTTGATCTCATTTCTATTTTCCATAATAATAAAATAGAAATGATCTGGCAATAATACATAATTATTTACGTTATTTTATATTTCATATGATTCCTTCTTCATCATTATATGATATACTACTGAAGGTATGTCCTTCATAACTTTCGTCCGAAGATCATTATATCCCAAGGGAAATAATGCTTCGAAGGACGAAGGACTTTAACATTTAACATTTTCTGTGTTGCCTTGTTCTTGATTCATAGCATTTGAGAACAAGCCCCCAACAGGGGGGTTTGGTGTGTAAAGCAAGGGTGAGTACACATCAACATACTCAGCAAAAATGTCCCGTTTGGTTGTAGTGGACTAGCTTTATGTGGAGTTAAGTCAAGCAGTTGCTTTTAGTTGGTCAGGTTATTATTACTAGTAGAAAGCCAGGTTTTAGCATTAACCCAAGTTATTAACCCAAAGTACTGTTTCCAAACGGAAAGAATACCACTTACCATTACCATAGTCATAACCAAAATCATCATCATTATCACCACCTGTAAACCAAATATATCTGATCAAGTATCTCTAATCAATGGAGCTCCCTTGGCCGCTCATAACCGCGAGCACGACTGATATATTAGTTTCATAACACTATGCAGAGGTTGTGCACTTTACCCATAAGCCGTGATTCCCTCTTGCCTCGGGCCGATAAAACTCTTAAACACTACCAAGGTGAATAGGCAAGGTCTCACTACGTAGCCTTTACAAAGATTCCCTGGGGCTGTAGCCGACCGTTAGGTTTCCTAAATGCACCGCACACCTCTCTAAGGGGCGAACCAACCTTGGCAGAGCGAGCCGCATACACCAAGCCCCATTAACGGCACGACGGCAAAGCGAACTACACCCCAGTTCCTCTAATTACTCAGCTAAGGGCGTCCCACTCCACCCTCATGGTTGCACTGTTTTCCTGGGCGGTCATCCAACGAACCAATCCTTACGGAGAGGCACTCAAGAAACAGCTCGAGCCCCCTTAAATGTCACAGTACCATCATCATAATCAAAAGGGAAAACAGCGTATCATAGATAATTTTATCATGTTCACTGATTAATGTGAAGCACTAGCATATAGCTAAACTAGAATAACCCAACCAAAATAGGTAAGCAAGGACAAGATAAACAAAAGCTAGTCAATCCTTAGGTATAAATTGTATAAATGCGGGGAGTGAATTATAAGAATGAGTAGGACATAGATGGGTCAAGGGACACTTGCCTTCACCAACCAGCGGCTGCTCAGGGTCTTCACCTGCAATTCCTTCGGACTCCACCAACTGATCGTTATCTATACGAGTTCAAACATACATTCCACAAATTTAATACAAAAGAACAGTATACCATACAATAGAATGTAATAAATAAACAGACGTTCGACGCAGGGCTCACACCTACGACTAAGCGAGAAAGGGAAAGTAACGGTCGAGGCTACGGCCGACGAGCGATCACGTCACACGATTATAAATTAAAATACTCATCTAAACAGAATGGTATTAATTTAGCCATCGTGTTAAGCATAGGGTAAAGTCATGTTCCATGTTTAATTATTATGAACAGATAAAGGTAAATTAAAAGGATTATCGCGCGGCGAAACGCGTGACACAACACTTAAATTAAATTAAGAAATAAACAACTTATCGCGCGACGGAGTGCACAACGAAACACTTGCATTAATTATAAAGAGACGTTAAGCATCACGCAATGAAACGCACGACGGCATACGCCATCTGAACTGAATTTAAAACGAAACGTCGCGCAACAAAGCGCGCGACACAACTCATTAATAAAGATGAATTTAAAATGAATCGTCGCGCGACGAAGCGCGCGACGCAGCGCATCGACTAAACTAAAATAAAAAAAACGGATTAAACTAAAAGTTGAATGTCGCACAACTACAATCGCATGCGCGAGAACACGCTGCACGTGTCGGGGGCACGCGAGGCCACGTTGGGGCACGAGCCGCCGGGGACGCGGGCACGGCCACCAGGGCGCGAGGGCGCGAGGTCGCGGGGCCACCGGGGGCGAGGCCACCGGGGCGCGGGTCCACGGGGGCGAGCCGCCGCCAGGCAGCTAGGGGCGTGGGCGTGGGGGCCGCCAGGGCGAGCCACCGCCGGGGCGTGGACGCGCAGGGGCGTGGGGGCAAGGCCGCCGGGGCGCGGGCGCGAGGCCGCGGGGCCGCGGGGCGAGCCGCCGATAGGGCACAAACGCGTAGGGGCACGGGGGCGAGGTTGCCGGGCCACCGGGGTGAGGCCACCGCCGGGGCGCAGATGTGACGGAACCTCCCAAGTAATTAGGCCCACCTACAGTTGTCCTTGTCTAACAGACATCAGACACCCTGTAGATGTTCCTAAATCACTTGACAAGCTCGGTATCTTTTTCGACCTCACCAGGAACGTTTCACCCGTCTTGCAGACATTACAGAACATCGGAGATAAAGAAATGCGGAAGCGAATTACATGAACTTACATTTATTTCAAAAGCAAGCTCGAGTTATTTTATTACAGACCAGACTAAAAGTGAGTGCAGAGTAGTAATATTATACAAACCAAGGGAGGCACAAACATCTCCCGAAAAGCTATAAGCAAAAAATCCTATGTGGAGGACCGAGTCCTCCCGCACTTCAGTCTTGTTTTTCTTCTTTGGGAACCACCCTGGCACAGAAGCAGCAAAAGTCTGCTACTTCCTCACCTAAAAACAACGAAGGGATAAACCCTGAGTATGGAATTACTCAGCAAGACTTACCCGACTAAGGAAAAGACTCTCAAGGGTATGCTGGCTTTTAGGGAGTCAAGGTAAGGCTTCTCAATAATCAAAGACTCTGTTTTGCAGAAATGCTTACTAAAGTGGATCCTTAAAAATCCAATTTTATTTGTCAAGTTAAGTAAAATTACCTGCACTAGAGTTCTTTCTACCCTAGTTCAATCACTGGTCCTGCACTAGCCAGTTTCTTAACAAAAACTCATCATCTTTAGTGGAATGCTACATGTAGGTCAGTGACCAAGTCTTCATAACCGCGAAGGTACGGCGATCCGAATCGATTATACTCAGTTGAGGATCTCCAATCACACGACATATGTAGCACTTAACCCTTGCATATGTCAACCCGCCACCGGGGTTCTTAAGACCGGATCAGGTTCACGCAAACCGAGAGCACAGATACACCACCGTCCAGCCTCTTGCCACGGAGGGTACACGCTACTCTCGCCACTGCTCCACTCCCATTTCATGTTATCTTATTCCGGCCTTAGTCTGCCCGAGGCAAGGCTTACCCATGACGAGGCATGTGACCAGCTAAAGGGTCCTCGATCATCAAGCCTACATCGAGACGGTCCTTAATCGACTCAGACGGAGACACTACACCGAGACTCTCTCCTCGTGCAAGTCACCCGCCCGGTCTCAGCTTAATCTTTTTAACCCAAAAACTTGGTACCTGGCAGAGGTACATCTTTTCCGATGTTGAATCCATCATGGCCATGATGGATTCACCATCAAGTTTTATTTTCGAAAACATCCCTCCCACTTTGCCAAACATCTTTTGTAAAACAAATCCTTTTGTTTTTCTAAAGCAATACTAAGCATAGTAAAACCTTTTTGTAAAAACAGGGTTTCAAGGAGGGTAATCAAGATCAAGGAAGGTAATGCAGGAATTGTTTAATCAATCAACTCCTATCACCTAATGCAGCAAGCAAGTGAGAAAGATTTTAAAAACATCAAGGGAGGTGGCAAATGCACCGGGGCTTGCCTTTGTTATCAGGTGAGTCCTGCTCGGATCCACAAATATCGAAATAAAAGCAGTTGCCTGCTTGAGGATCTGAGGTTCGTGGAGTTCCCTCTTCAGTGACTTCTTCTTCTTCTTCGTGTTCTAACATAACCATATATATGCATAAGAATGGATGTCATGGGGTGCTCATGAGGATGCAAAGATAATATAAACTTATTATCTAAGTCTTGAGTACAACTTTCCTTCACGGTACTCCGAGAACCTAGGGTTTCCGGAGTCAGTAAAGGAGTTCATAGGGCAGGGGGGTGTTTTGGGGTTTGGGAATCAAACAAAGTCCAAAACAATTCAAACTCTATCCAAGGCTCCTAAATATTGTTTTAAGTTCCCACAAAAAGTTTGGGAATTATTGGACTTACCAATTATTTTCTAAAAATCCCTAACTAATACTTTTAACTACTTTAAATACCCTAAAATTTCTTAGTTCCACTAAAAATCACAAAACTATTTTTATTAAATTCTAGGGAAATTAACAAGCCTAGGAAAATTTGTTTCACAATTTTAGCATTTTTCTACATTTTCCTATAATTATTTTGCCTCTGCTGGAAAAAGAAAAAGGAAAAAGCTTCAATAGTAACGGGCTGAAACCAGCCCAGACGGCCCAGTCCAGAGGGGAAAACGCGCGCGCGCGCCCGCGCCCTGGCGACTTTGTAGAAAGGGCCCCACGGTTTTGGTTATCTTAAAACAGGTTTGTTTACTGTTCTTCTGTGTCACTGACCAAATGCAGAAAAGTCCCTGCGTTTCATCCAATTCGCAATTGGAAGTCCACGACGGCGCTCGCGCACCGCCGCGCTCCGGCGAGCAATCAGACCGGCCGAACGGGGCCATGACCGGCGCTCCCGAGCGACATACACCGGATTAAACCCCCACTGATCATTTCCCCTAAGTTAATTTCAAAAATGACGAGCTAATTTGGTCTGGCCACGGTAACCGCGCGGACGAACCCAAGAACCACGTGTTCCCGGTGATGGGTGGTCACTCAGTTCAAATTGATGATTTGATAAGCATCACGGAGCTATGTAAGTGCTTAAACAAGAAAGCAGGGGACGGGGACTGACCAGAAAGGGGCTGGCGACGGTGAGCTCGACTTCATGGTGGCGGAAATCGGGTTTGGGCGAACGCGAAATTCTCGAGCTCTGGCGAACGATGGTGGCTAATTGGCGGTGGCTGGTTAGCTGATGATCCTACGGAGCTGGTCGCAGGCTCAATTTATAGGAGGACAAGGCGGTGGCCAATGAATTTCGGACGAGACACGCGGTGGTCGGAGGTGAAGAAGACCATGGGCGCGGTGGATTCGTGTCCACAGTCGTGGCAGTTACTCCGGTGACGATGGGACTGCCCCGAAGAGTCACGGCGACAAGGTGTAAAGGTAGAGCCACATGGCGGACGCCGGTGATGGCTCAACGGTGGTGAAATCCTTATCCCCGAGCGGAGAGCAAGGGGGAGAAAAGCACTACAGCTGGCCGGAGTGGCTTACAGCTCACCGGCGGCAAGGATTCTTACCGGCTGTGCTTATCTGATGACCACTGAGCACGAATCATGACGAGCAGTGATCAACGACGACGGCTACCGGCGACGAGCAAGGATAGGATCTTCTTCAGTATACCAGTCACTGTACCATGGCGATGGTCATTCTATTGGACTGACAGAGCAAGTTTAGGTCACGTTTTCTCTTAATTTTAAATGGCAACTTATCAAGTGATCTATAGAAAAGTTGAAGAGCTACTAACCAGCTATAATTCGATTATAGGGATCAAGCTGAGTTGAGCACTGGATCATGCTTAGATTTGAGTTGGAAGTTGATGTCAGTCCTCTGCTAATCTGAATTTCAGATCAAAACAGCCTGACAGCCAAAGTTCTAGCATGATTATCTCCCTTTTGCTCACAAGATCATGGCTTGCATCCTTAAGCAAAATTGCTCTCCTTTCATTGCTCTACAACTTTGATGTGATGCCCTAGGGCAAAAACCCTATACTTTGTAAGTTACAAAGCCCCAAAGTTGAGCCCATTCTCTGATTTTCAGACTTAGAATAAAACTCACATGAGGTCCATTTTGCATTTTAGTCCAAAACCTTGGGTTTGGCTTTCAAGTCCACATATTTGTGAACCAAAGGACTTAAGAAACCTATTTGGCTTGGTTTTTGCACTTTAGCCCAAAAGTGGGCTAATTTTGCACATAAGCCCCTAGGGTTTGGTTTTAGGGTTTTCCCAGGGTTCTGATTAGGGTTCCTGGTTTCTCAGGGGTATAAAAGGAATTCAAGTTTGTTCTTAGAGTCATCTTATGACTTTTACCCTAAAGTCTTTAGGTTTTCTTAACTTGGGTTAAGTTTTACCCCTTTAACCACTATTTAGGGTTAAGTCCTTTAACCAGGGTTCTATTTGCAAAAACATTAAAACAATACAACTTGTTTGAAATTTTTGCCTAGTGAATGCACTCTAGGTGTGTCAAACATATGCAATGCCAATGCTTATGATGCCATGCTCAAGTTTTAGTTATAGTAACACCAGGGGTGTTACATCCTTCCCCCCATAAAAGAATCTCGTCCCGAGATTTAAAGTCCTAGGGTGAGTAATGGAAAAGGAAATGTGTCACATTTTTATTTCCTTATTTCTGGTACAAGGCAGGGTGGTGTGGGGTTCATTCCTTTATTGTCATAACTATATACACTTTACAAGTTACATGAGGCTAGAAAGCCTGGGAAATTCTTATTCAAGAAGTCTTGAGTTTCCCACGTAGCCTCTTCTTCCGAATGCTGGTTCCATTGTATCTTGTAGAACTTGAGAGTCTTTCTTCGGGTAACCCTGTCCTTTTGATCCAGAACTCGAATAGGATGTTCTGAGTACGTTAAGTCTGGTTCCAGGACAACATCTGTCACTTCAATGGTTCGATCGGGAACCCGTAGACACTTCTTCAATTGCGATACATGGAACACATTATGTACAGCAGACAATGTTTCGGGAAGTTGAAGTTGATACGCCACTGGCCCATATCTTTGAAGAATAGGAAATGGACCAATGTACTTGGGTGCAAGTTTTCCCTTTACCCCGAAACGCGATACTCCTTTCATGGGTGAAACCTTTAGGTAGACATAGTCTCCTTCTAAGAAGTATAAGGGCATTCGCCGTTTGTCTGCATAACTCTTCTGACGAGCTTGTGCTTTCTTTAGATTATGAATAACTTTCTGAACCTTATCCTCGGTTTCTTTTACCATATCAGGCCTAAAGAAATACCTTTCACCGGGTTCAGACCAATTTAGCGGAGTTCGACACCGTTGTTCATATAAAGCTTCAAAAGGTGCCATCTTGATACTTTCTTGATAACTGTTATTATATGAAAACTCCGCCAAAGGTAAACATTCATCCCATTTCTGTGAGAAATCCAGGACACATGCCCGCAACATATCTTCAAGTATTTGGTTCACTCTTTCAGTTTGTCCACTGGTTTGAGGATGATAGGCCGAACTATGGAGTAACTTAGTACCCAGGGATTTATGAAGTTCTTCCCAAAATTTGGATACAAATTGTGGCCCACGATCCGACACTGTAGTCTTTGGAACACCATGTAAACTGAGAATACGAGCAATATATAATTCCGCATAGGTAAGTACCGGGTAATATGTCTTGACCGACAGAAAATGAGCAACCTTTGTAAGTCGATCAACAATCACCCAGATAGAGTCATACCCTTTTGCGGTCCTGGGCAATCCCACAATGAAGTCTATGCTTATGTCTTCCCATTTCCATGTTGGTATTGATAATGACTGCAATGGACCAGCAGTTCTCATGTGTATGGCTTTGACACGTCTGCAAGTGTCACACTTAGCCACATAGCGTGCAATTTCAATTTTCATTTTCGTCCACCAGTAGTGCTGTTTTAGATCATGATACATCTTAGTGCTTCCCGGATGAATAGAATAGCGACTAAGATGCGCTTCATCTAAGATTTGCTGGCGGAGTTCTTCATTCTTTGGCACTACTATGCGGTTGTTAAACCATAACACACCTTGATCGTCTTCCTTGAAACATTTGGCTGTTCCAGCCCTTATCTTCTCTCGTATGTGCTTCATACCCAGATTATCCTTTTGAGCATCAATTATCTTCTGCAGAATGATTGACTCAAGCCTTAGCTGATTTAGAGTCCCATGCTGGATTATCCCCAGGTTTAGCTTCTCCATTTCTTGACATAAAGTGTTCTCGGAGGTCTTCGCCATAAGACAGTGGCAGGAAGTCTTACGACTTAGTGCATCTGCCACCACATTGGCCTTGCCTGGGTGATAATGAATCTCCAGATCATAGTCTTTAATGAGCTCAAGCCATCGTCTTTGCCTCATATTTAACTCTGACTGGGTGAAGATGTACTTCAAACTTTTATGATCTGTATATATGTGACAGATATTTCCCAGCAGATAGTGACGCCATAATTTCAGGGCATGAACCACCGCAGCTAACTCCAGATCATGAGTTGGATAATGTTCCTCATGTCGGCGTAACTGCCTTGAAGCATACGCAATTACTCGGCCTTCTTGCATCAGTACACAGCCGAGCCCACTGCCAGATGCATCACAATATACATCAAAAGGCTTAGTGATGTCCGGTTGAGCCAATACCGGAGCAGTGGTTAATAATGTCTTTAATTGCTCAAAGGCTTCATTACACTTAGAAGACCAATTGAATTTAATGTCATTCTTTAACAAACTTGTGATTGGCTTCACAAGCTTAGAAAAATCGGGTATGAATCTGCAATAATACCCAGCCAGTCCAAGAAAACTCCGGACTTGGTGAACAGTGGTTGGGGGTTTCCACTCCAGAATATCTTTGACCTTGCTAGGATCTACCGCAATTCCTTCAGCTGATAACACGTGCCCCAAAAATTGAATTTCCTCCAGCCAGAACGCGCACTTGCTGAACTTGGCATACAGCTGATGTTCTCTCAGGCGCGTCAATACAATCCGTAGATGCTGAGCATGCTCCTCTTCATTTTTAGAGTATATCAAAATATCGTCGATGAAGACCACCACGAACTTGTCCAACTCGGGCATGAATACCGAGTTCATCAAATAGGTGAAGTGGGCAGGAGCATTTGTGAGCCCGAAAGACATTACCAGGTATTCGAACAATCCATACCGCGTAGTAAACGCGGTCTTCGGTATATCCTCGGGCCGAATATGGATTTGATGATAGCCCGACCTGAGATCAATTTTAGAAAATACCCTCGCCCCAGTCAGTTGATCAAATAAGATGTCGATCCTTGGAAGAGGGTACTTATTCTTGATAGTGACCTCATTCAGGGGCCGATAATCCACGCACATGCGCAAGGTTTGGTCCTTCTTCTTAACAAAGATGGCGGGACAACCCCATGGGGACGAGCTTGGCCGGATGAATCCCTTATTCAGTAGATCTTGTAATTGAATTTTCAATTCCGCCAACTCATTAGGGGGCATACGGTACGACCTTCGGGAGATGGGAGCCGTACCGGGCTTTAGCTCAATTACGAATTCTACATCTCTTTCAGGGGGTAGTCCAGGCAAATCTTCCGGAAATACATCTGGAAACTCACATACTACCGGAATGTTCTTGATCTCTGGTACAATGGCTTCAAATATTCTACCAGAAGCTTTGGCTGGATTGGTTTTGGGGAGAGACAAAAGAATTTCTTCTTGATTATAGCTCAACCTGACGGTTCTGAGTTCAGTGTTGAGAATTGCCTTGTGTTGGGTTAACCAATTCATACCCAAAATTACATCTATATCCTGGCCTTTCAGAACAATCATGTTAGCAGGAAAGTTCCGTCCGGCCATTGTTACTGGCACTTCATAGGCCACTTCTCTAGTAAAAATGTGTCCCCCAGGTGAGTGAATTTTAAATCCCTCCTTTGATTCATGACATGCAATGTGATGTTGCTCCACAAATTTCTTGCTAATGAAGGTATGCGAAGCACCAGAATCAAAAAGAATAATTGCAGGGTGACTGGCCACGGGAAACGTACCCATCATCACCGGCTCTCCCTCCGGTGTAGTGGCCACTTGGGTGTAATATACACGCCCCGTCTTCTTAGTATTCCTCCCTACAGCATTTCCCTTGGGCTGAGTGGACTTCCCAGTTCCTTGCTGAGCATTGGATTGATTTTGCTTGGGGTACGGGCAGTCTTTGATAAAATGTCCCGACTTGCCACAGTTGAAACACCCAGTTGAAGAGCTGGGCAAGGCAGGGAATCGAGTGCCTGGGGCACCCGGCTGATTTGGAGAAGTGGAGGTATTATTGGGGCGGATAATAATGGGTTGTTTGAAAGGGAATGTTGGTAGACGAGAAAAAGCATGGTTTTGGCTAGAAGGCCGGATGACGAACCGTTGCCTCTTCGTCTGGCCCTGATTAGGCCTCTCACCACTGAATCCCTTATTCTTCCCAGAACTTGTGTATTTTGCTTCTACAGATAAGGCTGTACTGACAGCCTTTCCATATGTGAGATCAATACATGTGGCCATTTTTCGCTGCAACCGGTCATTTAGACCTCTCATAAAACAGTTCTTTTTCTTCAAATCAGTATTCACCTGATCAATGGCATACTGCGACAGGTGATTAAACTTGTTAAGATACTGATTGATGGTGTCTCCTCCTTGTTTCAGTTTCATAAATTCCTCTTGTTTCATATGCAGCACTCCTTCAGGAATGTAGTGCTCGCGGAAGGCTGCTTTAAACTCGTCCCATGTGATTTGATGGTTGTCAGGTTGGATAGCCAAAAAGTTCCCCCACCAAGTACTGGCAGGGCCTCGGAGTTGCTGTGCCGCGAACAATGGCTTCTGTGTTTCCGAACTACGAAGAAGGCCAAACTTTTGTTCAATAACTCGTATCCACTCGTCAGCTTCTAACGGGTCTTCTGCTTTGGTGAATAGAGGTGGACGAGTTTCGGGGAAGTCCAGATAAGTAGTTTCACGGGGACCTTGCTGAAAACCTCTTCCCGCCTGCTGCTGGAACTGCTGCTGACCCGCCATTTCCCTAAGGAAGCAGGTATTGTCGGCGGTGGCATTCACCAAGGCGGCAATCGCCTCGGCTAACGTGGGTGGAACCAGAGGTGGATTTGGGGTGACATCCCGACCCCCAGATGTTCCGGCTGCGTCCTGTCCGCGAGTCCTGGTCGGCATCTGAGGCAAAAACATTTGAATAAACATAATGTGCCAAAGAAAACCTTCCATTTTACATTACTATAAAGAGTAATGATACAGACTCGACACTACATAACAGGATACATTACCCATTTTACAAAAGTTCAACCTATTATACAACAATACACCCTACAATACACTACTCTACTTTTATTATACCATTAGTCCAGCTTTCCGTTACTTTTGGCAGCCTCCTCGTCAGGTGTGGGAGTCCAGACGTCAACCAACCTCAGAGAAGGAGGGGGTTCAAAAAGGTCTAACTCCCCACCCAGCGCGCGTCCCGCAACGTGAGAGGGTCCGGCTTCCGCCTCAGCAGAGTGTGCAGGCTCACTAGGGTGTAATTGTGAGTATAGCACATGGACTTCTTCATGCAACGTATTGCAGTAAACCTGCAGGTTGTCGACAGCTAAGCTAAGTTCTTTAATTTGGGCCTGAGCCCTCGCTTCCTTAGCACATACCAACATATGAGACTGTACTGCCCAGTCAAGTGCTAAGTCCCGATCAACCAGCTGATCCTGCAGGTGACGGATATCCCTTCTTAGTTCATTGATTCTATCTCCGTCTGCGATCCAAGCATTGGTCCTGTGCTGCAGCGTTGCTTGAAGTCGACTTACTTCGGCTTCCAGGTCTCCTATAGGGTCATTACTTCTGCTGCTACTGCTTTCGTGTCGAGGGGCTAGTTGATGCCGGGGTACTCCAATTGGTCCCGTTGACTTACGTGCCGTTAGCCTTGTGCGTGGCGGCATCTTTCTAAGGGGGAAAATTTATTAGCATAATTCTTAGCATGATGCATGAATAAGTACAGAATCAACCTTGGTCGATTCAACCTTCTATACATTGCACTCTTCCTATCTGGTCTTTAAGATAAACTCTTCAGAATACTTAGGTAAGAAGAGAAAAGAATCTTTAGGTAAGACTTTTGAAAATCTTTTTGAAGATGCCTTATAATATCTGCAAAGAAGGGCTACGCTCCGATACCAGCTGTGACGGAACCTCCCAAGTAATTAGGCCCACCTACAGTTGTCCTTGTCTAACAGACATCAGACACCTTGTAGATGTTCCTAAATCACTTGACAAGCTCGGTATCTTTTCCGACCTCACCAGGAACGTTTCACCCGTCTTGCAGACATTACAGAACATCGGAGATAAAGAAATGCGGAAGCGAATTACATGAACTTACATTTATTTCAAAAGCAAGCTCGAGTTATTTTATTACAGACCAGACTAAAAGTGAGTGCAGAGTAGTAATATTATACAAACCAAGGGAGGCACAAACATCTCCCGAAAAGCTATAAGCAAAAAATCCTATGTGGAGGACCGAGTCCTCCCGCACTTCAGTCTTGTTTTTCTTCTTTGGGAACCACCCTGGCACAGAAGCAGCAAAAGTCTGCTACTTCCTCACCTAAAAACAACGAAGGGATAAACCCTGAGTATGGAATTACTCAGCAAGACTTACCCGACTAAGGAAAAGACTCTCAAGGGTATGCTGGCTTTTAGGGAGTCAAGGTAAGGCTTCTCAATAATCAAAGACTCTGTTTTGCAGAAATGCTTACTAAAGTGGATCCTTAAAAATCCAATTTTATTTGTCAAGTTAAGTAAAATTACCTGCACTAGAGTTCTTTCTACCCTAGTTCAATCACTGGTCCTGCACTAGCCAGTTTCTTAACAAAAACCCATCATCTTTAGTGGAATGCTACGTGTAGGTCAGTGACCAAGTCTTCATAACCGCGAAGGTACGGCGATCCGAATCGATTATACTCAGCTGAGGATCTCCAATCACACGACATATGTAGCACTTAACCCTTGCATATGTCAACCCGCCACCGGGGTTCTTAAGACCGGATCAGGTTCACGCAAACCGAGAGCACAGATACACCACCGTCCAGCCTCTTGCCACGGAGGGTACACGCTACTCTCGCCACCGCTCCACTCCCATTTCGTGTTATCTTATTCCGGCCTTAGTCTGCCCGAGGCAAGGCTTACCCATGACGAGGCATGTGACCAGCTAAAGGGTCCTCGATCATCAAGCCTACATCGAGACGGTCCTTAATCGACTCAGACGGAGACACTACACCGAGACTCTCTCCTCGTGCAAGTCACCCGCCCGGTCTCAGCTTAATCTTTTTAACCCAAAAACTTGGTACCTGGCAGAGGTACATCTTTTCCGATGTTGAATCCATCATGGCCATGATGGATTCACCATCAAGTTTTATTTTCGAAAACATCCCTCCCACTTTGCCAAACATCTTTTGTAAAACAAATCCTTTTGTTTTTCTAAAGCAATACTAAGCATAGTAAAACCTTTTTGTAAAAACAGGGTTTCAAGGAGGGTAATCAAGATCAAGGAAGGTAATGCAGGAATTGTTTAATCAATCAACTCCTATCACCTAATGCAGCAAGCAAGTGAGAAAGATTTTAAAAACATCAAGGGAGGTGGCAAATGCACCGGGGCTTGCCTTTGTTATTAGGTGAGTCCTGCTCGGATCCACAAATATCGAAATAAAAGCAGTTGCATGCTTGAGGATCTGAGGTTGGTGGAGTTCCCTCTTCAGTGACTTCTTCTTCTTCTTTGTGTTCTAACATAACCATATATATGCATAAGAATGGATGCCATGGGGTGCTCATGAGGATGCAAAGATAATATAAACTTATTATCTAAGTCTTGAGTACAACTTTCCTTCACGGTACTCCGAGAACCTAGGGTTTCCGGAGTCAGTAAAGGAGTTCATAGGGCAGGGGGGGTGTTTTGGGGTTTGGGAATCAAACAAAGTCCAAAACAATTCAAACTCTATCCAAGGCTCCTAAATATTGTTTTAAGTTCCCACAAAAAGTTTGGGAATTATTGGACTTACCAATTATTTTCTAAAAATCCCTAACTAATACTTTTAACTACTTTAAATACCCTAAAATTTCTTAGTTCCACTAAAAATCACAAAACTATTTTTATTAAATTCTAGGGAAATTAACAAGCCTAGGAAAATTTGTTTCACAATTTTAGCATTTTTCTACATTTTCCTATAATTATTTTGCCTCTGCTGGAAAAAGAAAAAGGAAAAAGCTTCAATAGTAACGGGCTGAAACCAGCCCAGACGGCCCAGTCCAGAGGGGAAAACGCGCGCGCGCGCCCGCGCCCTGGCGACTTTGCAGAAAGGGCCCCACGGTTTTGGTTATCTTAAAACAGGTCTGTTTACTGTTCTTCTGTGTCACTGACCAAATGCAGAAAAGTCCCTGCGTTTCATCCAATTCGCAATTGGAAGTCCACGACGGCGCTCGCGCACCACCGCGCTCCGGCGAGCAATCAGACCGGCCGAACGGGGCCATGACCGGCGCTCCCGAGCGACATACACCAGATTAAACCCCCACTGATCATTTCCCCTAAGTTAATTTCAAAAATGACGAGCTAATTTGGTCTGGCCACGGTAACCGCGCGGACGAACCCAAGAACCACGCGTTCCCGGTGATGGGTGGTCACTCAGTTCAAATTGATGATTTGATAAGCATCACGGAGCTATGTAAGTGCTTAAACAAGAAAGCAGGGGACGGGGACTGACCAGAAAGGGGCTGGCGACGGTGAGCTCGACTTCATGGTGGCGGAAATCGGGTTTGGGGCGAACGCGAAATTCTCGAGCTCTGGCGAACGATGGTGGCTAATTGGCGGTGGTTGGTTAGCTGATGATCCTACGGAGCTGGTCGCAGGCTCAATTTATAGGAGGACAAGGCGGTGGCCAATGAATTTCGGACGAGACACGCGGTGGTCGGAGGTGAAGAAGACCATGGGCGCGGTGGATTCGTGTCCACAGTCGTGGCAGTTACTCCGGTGACGATGGGACTGCCCCGAAGAGTCACGGCGACAAGGTGTAAAGGTAGAGCCACACGGCGGACGCCGGTGATGGCTCAACGGCGGTGAAATCCTTATCCCCGAGCGGAGAGCAAGGGGGAGAAAAGCACTACAGCTGGCCGGAGTGGCTTACAGCTCACCGGCGGCAAGGATTCTTACCGGCTGTGCTTATCTGATGACCACTGAGCACGAATCATGACGAGCAGCGATCAACGGCGACGGCTACCGGCGACGAGCAAGGATAGGATCTTCTTCAGTATACCAGTCACTGTACCATGGCGATGGTCATTCTATTGGACTGACAGAGCAAGTTTAGGTCACGTTTTCTCTTAATTTTAAATGGCAACTTATCAAGTGATCTATAGAAAAGTTGAAGAGCTACTAACCAGCTATAATTCGATTATAGGGATCAAGCTGAGTTGAGCACTGGATCATGCTTAGATTTGAGCTGGAAGTTGATGTCAGTCCTCTGCTAATCTGAATTTCAGATCAAAACAGCCTGACAGCCAAAGTTCTAGCATGATTATCTCCCTTTTGCTCACAAGATCATGGCTTGCATCCTTAAGCAAAATTGCTCTCCTTTCATTGCTCTACAACTTTGATGTGATGCCCTAGGGAAAAAACCCTATACTTTGTAAGTTACAAAGCCCCAAAGTTGAGCCCATTCTCTGATTTTCAGACTTAGAATAAAACTCACATGAGGTCCATTTTGCATTTTAGTCCAAAACCTTGGGTTTGGCTTTCAAGTCCACATATTTGTGAACCAAAGGACTTAAGAAACCTATTTGGCTTGGTTTTTGCACTTTAGCCCAAAAGTGGGCTAATTTTGCACATAAGCCCCTAGGGTTTGGTTTTAGGGTTTTCCCAGGGTTCTGATTAGGGTTCCTGGTTTCTCAGGGGTATAAAAGGAATTCAAGTTTGTTCTTAGAGTCATCTTATGACTTTTACCCTAAAGTCTTTAGGATTTTCTTAACTTGGGTTAAGTTTTACCCCTTTAACCACTATTTAGGGTTAAGTCCTTTAACCAGGGTTCTATTTGCAAAAACATTAAAACAATACAACTTGTTTGAAATTTTTGCCTAGTGAATGCACTCTAGGTGTGTCAAACATATGCAATGCCAATGCTTATGATGCCATGCTCAAGTTTTAGTTATAGTAACACCAGGGGTGTTACAGCAGACGCGTAGGGGCGCGAGGGCGAGGCCGCCGAGCCGTCGCTAGGGCACGCGCGCAGGAAGGAAGAAAAAAAGGGGCGCGCAGGGAACGCGCGCGGGGAAGAAGGAAGGGGAGGGGAGGGGAAGAGAGAGAGGGAGAGGGAGAGGGAGCTCACCTCGGGGTCCAAATCCGGCGATCACCGTCTCGAAAACCTAGGGCACCACGGGGAAGAGAGAGAGGTGGGAGAGAGAGCGAGTTGCGCGCGGGAGAATTGAATGAGGGGAAAGAGACCAGGGGAGGGGGGCGCAGGAGAGGGGCAGGGCGCCTGGGCGTGCAAGTCGGAGCGGGCCGGGCCGGGCTGGGTCGGACTGGGTCGCGTCGCGGGGCAAAAACCCACGACACGCACAACCACCGATCGGAATCCGATTCACGAAACGAGACGGAGCAACACACGCAATTAAACACAACATCAGACAACAAAAATGCCTCGGTATGATGCAACACTCATGACATCTTAGGTTTTGTTTACACGTAATACAGACACCAGTCGCTATACTGCTTTGAAATTGGGAAGAAGGGGCGAAACAGGAAGAGAAAAGAGAGAGTAACGCCTGAATTTGGTGAGTAAAAAGAAGAAAAAAAATCTACCCCCAAATTCAGGGCGTTACACAGGGTCTAACTATGTAGCCTTTACAAAGATTTCCCAGAGGTCATAGCCGCCCGTTAGGTTTCTCCAGTTTGATAAACACAGTACATCTCCCCAAAGGAAGGGTGACTAACAAAACCAAATCAAGAACCTTTGCAATCAGCCTCGGCAGAGCAAGTGAAAGGGAAATAGGGTCAAACCTTTTCCATATGAATTTTGGTGGTTGAATTGCCCAACACAAATTATTGGACTAACTAGTTTGCTCTAGATTATGAGTTCTACAGGTGCCAAAGGTTCACAACAAACCAATACAAAGTCAAAAGAAAGGGTTCAAAACAAAGGAGCAAATTATACCGAAGGCAGCCCTGGTCTGGCGCACCGGACTGTCCGGTGCACCACCGGACAGTGTCCGGTGCACCAGGGAGATCGACGCTGAACTTGCCAGCTTCGGGAATTTGGGAGGCCGCTCCGCTATAATTCACCGGACTGTATGGTGTAACACCGGACTGTCCGGTGTGCCAGCGGAGCAACGGCTACTTTGCGCCAACGGTCGTCTGCAGAAGACATTAAATGTGCTACAGTACGTGCCTGCGTGCGCAGAAGTCAGAGCAGGCGCTAGAAGGCTCACCGGACAGTCTATAGGACCTGTCCAGTGCACCACCGGACTGTCCGGTGGCCCCAATTGTCAGAGCTCCAACGGTCAGAACCCAACGGCCTGGTGACATGGCTGGCGCACCGGACAGTGTCCAGTGGCGCACTGGATTGTCCGGTGCACCATACGACAGAAGCCCTCACCAACGGTTCTTTTGGTGGTTGGGGCTATAAATACCCCCCAACCACCACACTTCAATGCATCCAAGTTTTCAGCCTTCAAACCTCATACAAGAGCTATAACATTCAATACAAGACACAAACAAAGAGATCAAATCCTCTCCTAAGTCCAGAATCACACCAAACAAATTAGTGACTAGAGAGAGAGATTTTTGTGTTCTTTTGAGCTCTTGCGCTTGGATTGCTTTTCTTCTTCCTCATTCTTGTTTCCATAACACTTGTAATCAAAACAAGAGACACCAATTGTGTGGTGGTCCTTGTAGTGGACTTAGTGTCCCATTTGATTGAGAAGAGAAGCTCACTCGGTCTAAGTGACCGTTTGAGAGAGGGAAAGGGTTGAAAGAGACCCGGTCTTTGTGACCACCTCAACGGGGAGTAGGTTCGCAAGAACTGAACCTCGGTAAAACAAATCACCGTGCCATCCATTATTATTTGCTTGTGATTCGTTTTTCGCCCTCTCTTTCGGACTCGTTTATATTTCTAACGCTAACCCCGACTTGTAGTTGTGCTTAAGTTTGCAATTTTCAGATTCCGCCTATTCACCCCCCTCTAGGCGACTTTCAATTGGTATCAGAACCCGGTGCTTCATTAGAGCCTAACCGCTCGAAGTGATGTCGGGAGATCACGCCAAGAAGGAGATGGTGACCGGCGAGAAGCTCGCTACAAGCCTCGGGAAGGCTCCATCAAGGGAGTCCGGCTCCAAAGGAAAGGGAGAATCACACTCCCACAACAAGTAGCTTCGGAGTGGCAACAAAAAGAAGAAGGTGAAGAAGGTGGTCTACTACGAGACCGATTCTTTGTCGCCATCCACCTCCGGCCCCGACGCGCCATCCATAACTTCTAAGCACCATGAGCGCAAGAAGTTTAGTAAGATTCCCCTACGCTACCCTCGCATTTCTAAACGTACTCCATTACTTTCCGTTCCATTAGGCAAACCACCGGTTTTTTACGGTGAAGATTATAACATGTGGAGTGATAAAATGAGACATCACCTAACCTCACTCCACACTAGTATTTTGGACGTTGTTGAGTTTGGTGTACAGGTACCATTCATAGGGGATGAGGACTATGATTCAGACGAAGTTGCCCAAATCCGGCACTTCAACTCACAAGCCACCACAATACTCCTCGCCTCTCTAAGTCGAGAGGAGTATAACAAGGTGCAAGGATTAAAGAGCGCCAAGGAGATTTGGGACGTGCTCAAAACGGCGCATGAAGGAGATGAGGTGACGAAGATCACCAAGAGGGAAACGATCGAGGGGGAGCTCGGTCGCTTCATGCTAAACCAAGGAGAAGACCCGCAAGCCATGTACAACCGGCTAAAAACCTTGGTGAATCAAGTGCGCAACCTTGGGAGCACCAAGTGGGATGACCATGAAATGGTCAAGGTTATTCTTAGATCACTCGTATTTCTTAACCCCACTCAAGTTCAATTAATTCGTGGTGATCCAAGATATAAACTAATGTCTCCCGAGGAAGTGATAGGCAAATTTGTGAGCTTTGAATTGATGATCAAAGGCTCCAAGAAGATCATCGAGCAAGGCGCTTCCTCCTCCGTACCTGAAGCACAACCCGTTGCATTCAAGGCAACGGAGGAAAAGAAAGAAGACTCTACACTGAGTAGGGTCCCCATCGACGCCTCCAAGCTCGACAATGAGGAGATGGCGCTCATCATCAAGAGCTTTCGCCAAATCCTCAAGCAAAAGAAGGGGAAGGATTACAAGCTCCATTCCAAGAAGGTTTGCTACAAATGTGGTAAGCCTGGTCATTTTATCGCTAAATGTCCATTGTCTAGTGATAGTGACAGGGATAACGACAAGAGGTGAAAGAAGAAGGAGAAGAAGAGGTATTACAAGAAGAAGGGTGGCGATGCCCATGTTTGCCGGGAGTGGGACTCCGACGAGAGCTCCACCGACTCCTCCGATGACGAGGACACCACCAACATCGCCGTCAACAAGGGACTTCTCTTCCCCAACGTCGGCCACATATGCCTCATGGCAAAGGATGGAAAGAAGAAAAAGGTAAAATCCAAATCCTCCACTAAGTATGCAACATCTAGTGATGAGGCTAACTCTAGTGATGATGAGGATAATTTATTCACTCTTTTTGCCAACTTAAACATGTAACAAAAGGAAAAATTAAATGAATTGATTAGAGCTATTCATGAGAAGGATGAACTCTTGGATAGCCAAGAGGACTTCCTAATTAAAGAAAACAAAAGGCATGTTAAAGTTAAAAATGCTTATGCTCAGGAGGTAGAGAAAAATGAAAAATTAACTAGTGAGCTAAGCACTTGCCATGACATTGTTTCCAACCTTAGAAATGAAAATGCAAAATTAATTGCTAAGGTTGAAAAGATTGATGTTTGTGATGATTCAATTGTTAGTCTTAAAAATGATAATGCTAATTTAATTGCTAAGATTGACAAATTGAATGCCTCTCTTTCTTGCCTTAGGAATGAGAATGAAAAATTGATTGCTAAGGCTAAGGAACTAGATGTTTGCAATATTTCCATTTCCAATCTTAGAGATGAGAATGACATTTTACATGCTAAGATTGTTGAATTAAATGATTGCAAACCCTCTACATCTACCGTTGAGCATGTTTCTATTTGCACTAGATGTAGATATATTAATGTTGATGTTATTCATGATCACATTGCTATGATTAAACAACAAAATGATCATATAGCAAAATTAGATGCTAAAATTACCGAGCATGAGTTAGAAAATGAAAAATTTAAATTTGCTCGTAGCATGCTTTATAGTGGGAGACGCCCTGGCATTAAGGATGGCATTGGCTTCCGACAGGGAGACAATCTCAAGCTCAATGCCCCTCCTAAAAGATTTTCCAACTTTGTTAAGGGCAAAGCTCCCATGGTTCAGGATAACGAAGGTTACATTTTTACCCTGCCGGCTATCCCGAACACAAAATTAGGAGAATTCATTCTAGGAAGTCTCACTCTGGATCTCATCATGCTTTTATGTATAAGAGTGAGACATCTAGTTCTAGGCAATCCACTCATGCTAAATTGCCTAAGAAGAAAACTCCTAAAGCATCAAAAGATCATAATGTTTCATTCAAGACTTTTGATGCTTCCTATGTGCTTACTAACAAATCAGGCAAGGTAGTTGCCAAATATGTTGGGGGCAAACATAAGGGATCAAAGACTTGTGTTTGGGTACCTAAAGTTCTTGTATCTAATGTCAAAGGACCCAAAACTATTTGGGTACCTAAAATCAAGAACTAAATTTGTTTTGTAGGTTTATGCATCCGGGGGCTTAAGTTGGATCATCGACAGTGGGTGCACAAACCACATGACTGGGGAGAAAAGAATGTTCTCCTCCTACGAGAAAAACCAAGATCCCCAACGAGCTATCACATTCAGGGATGGAAATCAAGGTTTGGTCAAAGGATTGGGTAAAATTGCTATATCACCTGACCATTCTATTTCCAATGTTTTTCTTGTGGATTCACTAGATTACAACTTGCTTTCTGTTTCTCAATTATGTAAAATGGGTTACAACTGTCTTTTTACGGATACAGGTGTTACTGTCTTTAGAAGAAGTGATGATTCAGTAGCTTTTAAGGGAGTACTAGAGGGTCTGCTATACTTAGTTGATTTCAATAGAGCTGAACTCGATACTTGCTTAATTGCTAAGACTAACATGGGTTGGCTCTGGCACCGCTGACTAGCCCATGTTGGGATGAAGAATCTTCACAAGCTTCTAAAGGGAGAGCACATTTTGGGACTAACAAATGTTCATTTTGAGAAAGACAGGATTTGTAGCGCATGCCAAGCAGGGAAGCAAGTTGGTGTTCATCATCCACACAAGAACATCATGACAACTGACAGGCCACTCGAGCTCCTCCACATGGACCTATTCGACCCGATAGCTTACATAAGCATCGGCGGGAGTAAGTACTGTCTAGTTATTGTGGATGATTATTCTCGCTTCACTTGAGTATTCTTTTTATAGGAAAAATCTCAAACCCAAGAGACTTTGAAAGGATTCTTGAGATGGGCTCAAAATGAGTTCGGCTTGAGGATCAAGAAAATTAGAAGCGACAATGGAACGGAGTTCAAAAACTCACAAATAGAAGGCTTTCTTGAGGAGGAGGGCATCAAGCATGAGTTCTCTTCTCCCTACACGCCACAACAAAATGGTGTAGTGGAGAGGAAGAATAGGACTCTATTGGACATGGCAAGGACCATGCTTGATGAGTACAAGACTTCGGATCGGTTTTGGGCCGAGGCGGTCAACACCGCTTGCTACGCCATCAACCGATTATATCTACACCGAATCCTCAAGAAGGCATCATATGAACTCCTCACCGGTAAAAAGCCAAATGTTTCATATTTTAGAGTCTTTGGTAGCAAATGCTTTATTCTTGTTAAAAGAGGTAGAAAATCTAAATTTGCTCCTAAGGCTGTAGAAGGCTTTTTACTAGGATATGATTCAAACACAAGGGCATATAGAGTCTTTAACAAGTCCACTGGACTAGTTAAAGTTTCTTGTGACATTGTGTTTGATGAGACTAATGGCTCTCAAGTAGAGCAAGTTGATCTTGATGAGCTAGATGATGAAGAGGCTCTGTGCGTTGCACTAAGGAACATGTCCATTGGGGATGTGTGTCCTAAGGAATTTGAAGAGCCTCCACAAGCACAAGATCAACCATCTTCCTCCATGCAAGCATCCCCACCAACCCAAGACGAGGATGAGGCTCAAGATGATGAAGGAGAAGATCAAGAAGAAGAGCCACCTCAAGAAGAGGACAATGATCAAGGGGGAGATGCTAATGATCAAGACAAGGAAGATGATGAAGATCCAAGGCCGCCACACCCAAGAGTCCACCAAGCAATCCAACGATATCACCCCGTGAACACCATCCTAGGAGATATTCATAAGAGGGTAACCACTCGATCTCGTATTGCTCACTTTTGTGAACACTACTCTTTTGTTTCCTCTATTGAGCCATACAGGGTAGAGGACGCACTTAAAGATTTGGATTGGGTGTTGGCAATGCAAGAGGAGCTCAACAACTTCACAAGGAATGAGGTATGGCATTTAGTTCCACGTCCTAACCAAAATGTTGTAGGAACCAAGTGGGTCTTCCGCAACAAACAAGATGAGCATGGTGTGGTGACAAGGAACAAGGCACGACTTGTTGCCAAAGGGTATTCACAAGTCGAAGGTTTGGATTTTGGTGAAACCTATGCACCCGTAGCTAGGCTTGAGTCAATTCGTATATTACTTGCCTATGCTACTTACCATGGCTTTAAGCTTTACCAAATGGACGTGAAGAGTGCCTTCCTCAATGGACCTATCAAGGAAGAGGTCTATGTTGAGCAACCTCCCGGCTTTGAAGATAGTGAGTATCCTAACCACGTGTATAAACTCTCTAAGGTGCTTTATGGTCTCAAGCAAGCCCCAAGAGCAAGGTATGAATGCCTAAGAGATTTTCTTATCACTAATGGATTCAAAGTCGGTAAAGCCAATCCTACTTTATTCAATAAAACCATTGAAAATGATTTGTTTGTATGCCAAATTTATGTTGATGATATCATATTTGGGTCTACTAACAAATCTATTTGTGAAGAGTTTAGTAGGATCATGATTCAAAAATTTGAGATGTCTATGATGGGAGAGTTGAAGTACTTTCTAGGATTTCAAGTGAAGCAACTCCAATAGGGCACCTTCATTAGCCAAACGAAGTACATTCAAGATATTCTCACCAAGTTTGGAATGAAGGATGCCAAACCCATCAAGACACCCATGGGAACCAATGGGCATCTCGACCTCGACACGGGAGGTAAATCTGTAGATCAAAAGGTATACCGGTCGATGATAGGTTCTTTACTCTATTTATGTGCATCTCGGCCGGACATTATGCTTTCTGTATGCATGTGTGCAAGGTTCCAAGCCAACCCTAAGGAAGTTCACCTTAGGGTCGTGAAGCGAATCTTGAGATATTTAGTTCAAACACCTAAGTTTGGTCTTTGGTACCCCAAGGGATCCTCATTTGATTTATTAGGATATTCCGATGCTGATTAGGCAGGGTGTAAGATTGATAGGAAGAGCACATCAGGGACTTGTCAGTTTCTTGGGAGATCCCTAGTGTCTTGGGCTTCAAAGAAACAAAACTCAGTAGCTCTTTCTACCGTCAAAGCCGAGTACATTGCCGCAGGCCATTGTTGCGCGCAATTACTTTGGATGAGGCAAACCCTTATGGACTATGGCTACAAATTTAGCAAAGTCCCTCTCCTATGTGATAATGAGAGTGCAATCCGCATGGCAGATAATCCTGTTGAACACAGCCGCACTAAGCACATAGCCATTCAGTATCACTTTCTGAGAGATCACCAACAAAAGGGGGATATCGAGATAGCCTATATAAACACCAAAGATCAATTGGCCGATATCTTTACCAAGCCACTAGATGAGAAAACCTTTACCAAACTTAGGAATGAGCTAAATATTCTTGGTTCTTGGAATTTTGATTGATTCTTTGCACACATAGCTCATTTATATACCTTTGATCATATCTCTTTTTATGTCTATGCCTAATGTGTTTTCAAGTGTCATCTTATGCTTAGTCATAGATATTGAAAGGGAAATGAAGTATTCGGTAAAGAAGGCGCTTCCACTCAACTCCAATTGTATTTGCCGGTACTCCGCATCGTTCTCCACTTTGGTATAAATCTTCACTCATATTTTTGTGTGTGCCAAAGGGGGAGAAAGTTTGAAAAAGGGCTTATATTTCACTCACAAGTATCCGTTTTTGGCGATTCATGTCAAAGGGGGAGAAAGTATGAGCCCAAAGCAAAAGGACCGCACCGCCACCGAATTTGAAAAAGTTTTTCAATTGGATATCTTATTGTGTTCAAAAGGGGGAGAAAGTAGTATCTTCAAAACTTGCAAAACCCTCTTGAACACTAAGAGGAGAATTTTATTTAGGGGGAGTTTTTGTTTAAGTCAAAGGAAAAGCATTTGAAACAGGGGGAGAAAATTTCAAATCTTGAAAATGCTTCTTTCAATCTTATTCATGTACCTTTGACTATTTGCAAAAGGTTTTTGAAAAGAATTTTACAAAGGATTTGCAAAAACAAAACCCGTGGTGCAAATGAAGTCCAAAATTTTAAATAAGAAGAAAACCATCCATGCACATCTATTGAAATAAGTATATTGGTTTCAATTCCAAGCAACCTTTGCACTTACATTATGCAAACTAGTTCAATTCTGCACTTTTATACTTGCTTTGGTTTGTGTTGGCATCAATCACCAAAAAGGGGGAGATTGAAAGGGAAATAGGGTCAAACCTTTTCCATATGAATTTTGGTGGTTGAATTACCCAACACAAATTATTGGACTAACTAGTTTGCTCTAGATTATGAGTTCTACAGGTGCCAAAGGTTCACAACAAACCAATACAAAGTCAAAAGAAAGGGTTCAAAACAAAGGAGCAAATTATACCGAAGGCAGCCCTGGTCTGGCGCACCGGACAGTGTCCGGTGCACCAGGGAGATCGACGCTGAACTTGCCAGCTTCGGGAATTTGGGAGGCCGCTCCGCTATAATTCACTGGACTGTCTGGTGTAACACCGGACTGTCCGGTGTGCTAGCGGAGCAATGGCTACTTCGTGCCAACGGTCGTCTGCAGAAGACATTAATGTGCTACAGTGCGCGCCTGCGCGCGCAGAAGTCAGAGCAGGCGCCAGAAGGCGCACCGGACAGTCTACAGGACCTTTTGAGAGAGATTTTTGTGTTCTTTTGAGCTCTTGCGCTTGGATTGCTTTTCTTGTTCCTCATTCTTGTTTCCATAACACTTGTAATCAAAACAAGAGACACCAATTGTGTGGTGGTCCTTGTAGTGGACTTAGTGTCCCATTTGATTGAGAAGAGAAGCTCACTCAGTCTAAGTGACCGTTTGAGAGAGGGAAAGGGTTGAAAGAGACCCGGTCTTTGTGACCACCTCAACGGAGAGTAGGTTCGCAAGAACCGAACCTCGGTAAAACAAATCACCGTGTCATCCATTCTTATTTGCTTGTGATTTGTTTTTCGCCCTCTCTTTCGGACTCGTTTATATTTCTAATGCTAACCCCGGCTTGTAGTTGTGCTTAAGTTTGTAATTTTCAAATTCTGCCTATTCACCCCCTCTAGGCGACTTTCAGCAAGTACTGTGCCCGGACCCCATTGACGACCCTACGACGAAGCCAACTACTTCTCTGGTTCCTCTAATTAATCAGCTAAGGGCGTCCCATTCCACCCTCATGGTTGCACTGTTATCCCGGGTTGTCACTCCCCGAACAGGTCCTTACGGAGATGTACTCAGGAAAATGGCCTGAGTCCCCTAAAGTATCACAAGATTATCATCAGGATAACATCATCGTATCATAATATTCACATCATATTTATTTATTAAAGTAAAGCAATAGCATAAAGCTAACCATAATAACCCAAAAGGTAATCAAGGACAAGGTAAATGGAAACCTAGTCAATCCTTAGGTTTTAATTAAGTAATGCGGGACAGTGAATTAAAAGTGGATGTGACATAATGGGTCAGAGGACACTTGCTTTTACCAAACAGATGCTGAGGGTCTTCAACTTTCTAGAACTCGAAGAACCTGACCACTTGGACGCCAACGCTTGATCGTAGATTTCCTCGAAGCTCGGAAACGTATCGCGATCTACTCGCAACGCGAAGCGAAGACGAACAGGCATGCATAAGAACATTACACCATACAAGATAAAATGTGATAAAAACATGCAGTATAAAATAGAGAGCGCTTCTACGGTTACGCGGGGATAAGAAAATCGACGGTCGAAGCTACGGTCGAGAAGTCGTAACGTTTACGCTACGTAAGTAATAATCAGGACATTTAATTCGACATAATCAAATATAAATTATAACTGCTATTTAATTTTGATTAAATCTGCTACACCATTAGCTGTCAAATAAATAACTAATATAATTAGCACGAGAGATTCTAAGCGAGACGGATTTACGACGCGCAAAACAATACGACAACGTGCAGACGACGCGCGGACACGCGTGACATAGCACGCTGATGACACACGAACAATGCGCGCGACCAACACGAATGACACACGAATCAGCACGCGACCACGAGCACATCACGCATGAACAACACGCAGACAGCAGTACAGCACGTGAATGACGCGCGAAGCAGCACGCCACCGTGTGCTGAACAGCACGCGCGACAGACGAGAAAAACTAAATCGGTGAAGTGTTTATACTAAACAAGTGTTAAATAAATAGAAAGTAGTTAAATTAATATCAGCCATGTTAATATTTATTATAAAAGCCTAAGTTGAACACTACACATTTAATCTAATTAGAATATTAATCTAATAAATATTAGTCTAGCGAACCTTAAGTTAAGTATCTAAAATATATGACCTGACGAATTAACGTTATTAACATGAGACTTTATAAGTGAAAAACAATTTATTATCACGCGCAGACGTCGCGCGACACATGCGAATCGCGTGCGACAATGCGCGACACGCACGAGTCAACACGACTATACGCGCGAACAATAAACAAATAATTAATGAAAAATATTTTAGTTAGTATTAATCACGTTAATTACCATTTATCTTTGTAAAAGCACGGGTTAAAACTATAGACTCGTTCTAAATAAATTGTTATTTTATTAACCCTCGAATAAACCAATAATTAATTATTCAAATAAAACATGCGACCCGACGACAACAAGCGCCACACGTGGGAACTGTGCGCGCGTCACGTGTGGAGCACATGGAAAGCGCGCACGACCACATATGACCATAAGCAAATGACGCGTGACGATGCGCGCGAACAGCACGCGTGCCAGACATGCGACGCGAACGCGCGAACGAACAACGGCGACACGCAACTAGCGCGCGATTGACACATGAAATAATGTGCACGACAATGCGCGAATCAGCATGCTGCAACGCGCGAAACAACGTGTGGATGGCACGCAAAACAACGTGTGCGACAGCGCACGCGACGCACATGAATCACTAACAAATATCATGTTTATATTAAGCATATTAATTCAAAAGCACTTTGATCAAAAATAATCATTTACATAGTGTCGGCGTTCCGAGACCGGGGGGTCCCTGAGCCGACGAGTGAATGTCGCCGCGTGCCCCAGCCCAGATGGGTCGAGTGCGAGGGCGAGCGCGAAGGGGGGAGAGCGAGGCGGCCGGAGACCGGCGTGAGAGAGGTGGGAATCCCGCGGCCTTCGTGTTCGTCCCGCGCCCAGGTCGGGTGCGCTTGCAGTAGGGGGTTACAAGCGTCCGCGCGGGAGAGGGAGCGAGCGGCTTCGAGCGAGCGCGTGTCTCGTCCTCGTCCCCGAGCGGCCAACCCTCTCTAAGAGGGCCCTGGTCCTCCCTTTTATAGGCGCAAGGAGAGGATCCAGGTGTACAATGGGGGGTGTAGCAGAGTGCTACGTGTCTAGCGGAGGAGAGCTAGCGCCCTAAGTACATGCCGTTGTGGCAGCCGGAGAGATCTTGGCACCCAGCTGGTGTGATGTCGTGGCCGTCGGAGGAGCGATGGAGCTTGGCGGAGGGACAGCTGTCGGAGCGGTTGAGTCCTTGCTGACGTCCTCCTGCTTCCGTAAGGGGGCTGAGAGCCGCCGTCGTCACAGAGCATGCGGGGCGCCATCATTGCCTATCTGGCGGAGCGAGCCAGATGGGACGCCGGTCTTGTTCCCTGCGGCCCGAGTCAGCTCGGGGTAGGGTGATGATGGCGCCTCCTGTTGACGTGGCTGGTCTGCGCCCTAGGTTGGGCGATGTGGAAGCTCCTCCGAAGCCGAGGTCGAGTCTGTCTTCCGTGGCCGAGGTCGAGTCCGAGCCCCCGGGTCGGGCGAGGCGGAGATTACCGGCTGGTGCCGGGGCGGAGTCCGAGCCCTGGGGTCGGGCGAAGCGGAGTTCGTCGTCTTCTGGGGCCGAGCCCAAGTCCGAGCCCTGGGTCGGGCGAGGCGGAGATCGTCGTCTTCTGGGGCCGAGCCCAAGTCCGAGCCCTGGGTCGGGCGAGGCGGAGATCGTCGTCTTCTGGGACTTAGCCCGAGTCCGAGCCCTGGGTCGGGCGGAGTTCGCCGTCTTACGGGACTTAGCCCGAGTCCGAGCCCTGGGTCGGGCGGAGTTCGTCGTCTTCCGAGACTTAGCCCGAGTCCGAGCCCTGGGTCGGGCGGAGTGGAGTTCGCCGTCTTCCGGGACTTAGCCCGAGTCCTAGCCCTAGGTCGGGCGGAGCGGAGTTCGCCGTCTTCCGGGACTTAGCCCGAGTCCGAGCCCTGGGGTTGGGCGAAGCGGAGCTTCCTATGGAGCCTTCGGCCGGGCCTGACTGCCTGTCAGTCTCACTCTGTCAAGTGGCACCGCAGTCGGAGTGGCGCAGGCGGAGCTGTCCTTCTGTCAGGCCGGTCAGTGGAGCGGCGAAGTGACGGCGGTCACTTCGGCTCTACCGGCTGGGGGGCGCGCGTCAGGATAAAGGTGTCAGGCCACCTTTGCATTAAATGCTCCTGCGATTTGGTCGGTCGGTGCGGCGATTTGGTCAGGGTTGCTTCTTGGCGAAGGCAGGGCCTCGGGCGAGCCGGGAATATGTTCGCCGCTGAAGGGGGGCCTCGGGCGAGACGGAAATCCTCCGGGGTCGGCTGCCCTTGTCCGAGGCTAGGCTCGGGCGAGGCGTGATCGAGTCCCTCGAATGGACTGATCCCTGACTTAATCGCACCCATCAGGCCTTTGCAGCTTTGTGCTGATGGGGGTTACCACCTGAGAATTAGGAGCCTTGAGGGTACCCCTAATTATGGTCCCCGACAGTAGCCCCCGAGCCTCGAAGGGAGTGTTTGCACTCGCTTGGAGGCTTTCGTCGCACTTTTTTGCAAGGGGACCAGCCTTTCTCGGTTGCGTTTTGTTCCGGTGGGTGCACGCGAGCGCACCCGCCGGGTGTAGCCCCCGAGGCCTCGGAGGAGTGGTTTCACTCCTTTGAGGTCTTAATGCCTCGCGTAATGCTTCGGCTGGTCTGGTCGTTCCCTCATGCGAGCTGGCCGTAGCCCAGGTGTACGGTCGGGTCCCAAGTTCTCGGGCTGGTATGTTGACGCTGTCAACGGTTCGGCCGGAGCCGGGTTTGCGAGAGCAGCCCCCGAGCCTCTGCACAGGGCGAGAAGGCGATCAGGGACAGACTCGGCTTTTTTACATACGCCCCTGCGTCGCCTTTCCGCAAGGAGGAGGGGGGAAAGCGCCATGTTGCCCTCGATGGGCGCCGAACATGGTGTCTCCGTTGAGCTGCAAGCGGGTGATCCGAGTGGACGTCCGTGCCCCGTTCGTTAGGGGTCGGCTAGGGGCCCAGAGGCACGCCCAAAAGTACCTGCGGGTGATCTGCCGGACCCGGTCCCCTGGCGACGGGGTCCGAGGGCTCGATGCCTCCCTCTGATGGGATTCCGTTACAAGATCGTTCCCGCCGGTCTCGGAAATGTCCTAGGGTACCTCGGGAGCGTAGCCCGAGCCTTGGTTATGTATCGAACGTACCCATGGTCATCCCTCACTCGGTGTCTGAGGCGGCTGTGAACCCTTCGGGGGCCAGCCTTCGAACCCCTGATCAGTAATGGGCGCGGAGCCCGAGTAGCCTGAGGCGGCTGTGGAACCCTTTCGAGGGGCCAGCCTTCGAACCTCTGACCAGTAGTGGGTGTAGGGCCCACGCGATCTGAGGCGGCTGTCGAACCCTTCCGGGGGGCCAGCCTTCGAACCTCTGATCAGTAGGGGGGCTCGGAGCCTGGTTCCTTCTCGGGGAAGGATCCTTTTCGGGGTATCCCCCTTTCCCAGTCCCTGTTGCAAGAGAGAGAAAGAGGAAAAAAGGAAAAGGATACAAAATCGAACGACGCGGCGTACCTTTTTTGACGCGGTCATTATGGCGAAGGCGAAGCGTCGCCCGCTTCTCCTGCCAGAGGCGCCGCCTGTCCCGCCGCGGAGTTAATGCGACGGGGCGAGTGGTTGGCGGGGCGGCCGTTGTGCGTGCGCGAGCCGTTCGAGGAACGGATCACGGGCGCGTTGTCTTCACGCCGTGAGAGAGGGTTCTCTCGCTGCCCCCGGACGGGACGTGAGCTTGGCTGACGACGTGGCCGCTGCTCCTGCCCGCCTGTCACCGCCATTACTACCGGCCCATTCTTGGCCGCATTGACCGTCGCGCCAGGCTGGCGCTGCTGGGCACGCGCTGGGTCGCCTCGAGTCGCGGTATTGGTTCCGCAGTCGAGGAGGCGCGGTAGTGGCGAAAGTGGCAGTGCAGTTGCATGCACGAAGCATTCGGCGCGCCGGTCGCATGACGCGTGGGCCTGGGCCTCCATGCCAGGCGTGTTGGGAGTCGGAGAAGTGCGCCCACTTGGCGCGGTTGCATGCCGCCTACATGGCTGCCCACCCTTTCGCCCGCTGGTCTGGGCAAAAGTGGAGGGTCGCTTGAAACCGCCGGGCGGTTGTACGCACCGCGCGCGGCGGTTTGGCTTCTTCTGCTCTGAGTCGGCTTGCATGACGTGTGGGACCCAGCCCCCGCGCCGCAGGGGAGGACCTTGGAGTGTGTTGGAGAAGACTCAGCCCATGACGGCTGGGGACGCAAGTAGGGTGAGCCGCCTTTAAAAGGAGGGTGACCCCCTTGGGAGGCGACCATGTCTTCGCGCTCCCTTATGCATCGCGTCTTTCCGCCTTCCAAGCCCCCGGATGGGGGATATCAGCCGTCTTTCCGCCTCGTCGTTGGAGGAACGCAACTCTGCGGGAGTTGGTACCTTTCAGCCATCGTTCGGCTTCAAGGATTTTCATCAAGCAGCCCGGCTGCACCCCTCCGCCGGCGGTCACCCAAGACGGTGACCTCCAGCTTGATGGTGGGGGAAAGCGAGCCGGGCTGCGGCCTCTGCCCCTCCCTCAGCCTCAAGGATTTTCATCACCAGGGCTGGGGAGGGGCGTGAGCCGAGTTGGGGTCGACCCCTGCGTGTGCGGTGGCCCGCTCCTTCCCTCAGTGATCGGGGGGAAGGGCAGGAGCCGTCCGTGGTGCTGGCAGCTGCACCGTGCCCGGCTCTCTGAGCCGAGCGGCTTCGGTGCCGCTCCCGGTGCTGCCTCCCGCCACGGCAGCTGGAAGAGGTTCCGCTGCCGACGAGCTTGCCGGCGCCACCCGCGGACCGACCTCCAACTCCGCGGCCTTTTGCCCGTCCTTGCCTCACGAGTTTGGGCACGGGCGGGGGCCTCCTAGCAGCAGCATCCGCCCTGAGGTCAGTGATGCCGCTGTTCGGCCCCCCGGGGCAGAAGTCTTCATCGTCGCCGCTGCTGGGGCGGGCGACGGCGAGCCGTTCGTCGGTCTTCTGTTGCTCCGCAGCCCCCCCCCCCCATTGAGTGGGGTTGTTCGTACCTGCGGAGGTGGAACCGGAGTTCCGTTTGTAATGGCACTTTGAATGCCAGTGTTTTTGTTCATTGAGGCTGTCGAGGCCTGAACATGTATGTATTTTCGGCGCAGATCCATGTTTTTCCTCATTTTCGAGCGCTAAGACTCGCCTGTTGGTTGTCCGAACCGCTTCATCAAGCATGAGTCGCCCCGTGTAAAGGTGACGAGTGAGGTATCCGTATCCCAGAGGCGTAGGAGTCCCTCGGCTCGATCAGCCTTGGCTGCTTACGTGTACTCCGTCGTTTTCAGGATCCACTTTCGAAGTAGCCAAAAAGTGCAAAAGACATTCTGGCAGAAAAGATCTTTTTTCGAGGAAAATTTCGACGTAGAGGGGGTTCCCCCCTTTTAGCCCCCGAGGGAGGGTCGGGCTTTGCCGAGGCGAGGCCGACCCTTCCTTGATGACTAAACTTTGCGTGGGTGCGAGGTATATGATCAACTTGAAAACATCTTAAGGGTAGAAGCGACGTAGATGTTGGATGTTCCAGGCGTTGTCGTAGACCTCGCCTTGACTGTTGGCCAGCTTGTACGTTCCGGGCTTCAGAACCTTGGCGATGACGAATGGCCCCTCCCAGGGGGGCGTGAGCTTGTGCCGCCCACGGGCATCTTGTCGCAGCCGAAGCACCAGGTCGCCCACCTGGAGGTCTCGAGACCGGACCCCTCGGGCGTGGTAGCATCGCAGGGACTGCTGGTACCGCGCCGAGTGTAGCAAGGCCTTGTCCCGAGCCTCCTCCAGCTGGTCCAGCGAGTCTTCTCGGCTAACTTGGTTGCTTTGGTCGGTGTAGGCCCTCGTCCTCGGGGAACCGTATTCTAAGTCTGTGGGCAAGATGGCTTCGGCCCCATAGACTAGAAAGAACGGCGTGAAGCCCGTGGCTCGGCTCGGCGTTGTCCTCAGACTCCAGACCACCGAGGGGAGTTCCTTCATCCACCACTTGCCGAACTTGTTGAGGTCGTTGTAGATCCGAGGCTTGAGCCCTTGTAGAATCATGCCGTTGGCACGCTCCACCTGCCCATTCGTCATGGGATGAGCCACGGTGGCCTAGTCCACCCGGATGTGGTGATCCTCGCAGAAGTCCAGGAACTTTCTGCCGGTGAACTGGGTGCCGTTGTCGGTGATGATGGAGTTCGGGACCCCGAAGCGATGGATGATGTTGGTGAAGAACGCCACTGCCTGCTCGGACCTGATGCTGTTCAGGGGTCGGACCTCGATCCACTTGGAGAATTTGTCGATGGCGACCAGCAGGTGCGTGTAGCCCCCGGGTGCCTTCTGCAAGGGGCCGACGAGATCCAGACCCCACATAGCAAAAGGCCAGGTGATGGGTATCGTCTGCAGAGCCTGAGCGGGCAGGTGGGTCTGCCTCGCGTAGAACTGACACCCTTCGCAGGTGCGGACAATTCTAGTGGCGTCGGCCACCGCCGTCGGCCAGTAGAAGCCTTGCCGGAAAGCATTCCCGACAAGGGCTCGAGGCGCTGCGTGATGGCCGCAAGCCCCCGAGTGTATCTCTTGCAAGAGTTCCTGACCTTCGGCGATGGAGATGCATCGCTGGAGGATGCCGGAGGGGCTGTGGTGGTAGAGCTCCTTTCCATCTCCCAGCAAGACGAACGACTTGGCGCGCCGCGCCAACCGCCGAGCCTCGGCTCGGTCGAGGGGTAGCTCTCCTCGGTGGAGATATTGCAGGTACGGGGTCTGCCAGCTTCGATTAGGCGTGACCCCGCTTCGTTCCTCCCCGACGCGCAGTGCCTCACCCTCGGGGGCCGAGGGTACCTCGGACTGGATCGAGGGCGCCTCGGGCCGAGCTGAGGGTGCCTCGGGATGAGCCGAGGGTGCCTCGGACTGAGCCGAGGGCGCCTCGAGTTGAGCCGAGGGTGCCTCGGACTGAGCCGAGGGCGCCTCGGGTTGAGCCGAGGGCGCCTCGGACTGAGCCGAGGGTACCTCGGACTGAGCCGAGGGTACCTCGGGCTCGGACGTGTCATCGATCTTGATGGAGGGTTGATGCAGGTCTCGGGAGAAGACGTCCGGGGGAACCGCTGTTCGCCCCGAGGCTATTTTAGCCAGCTCGTCCGCAGTCTCGTTGTAGCGCCGGGCGATGTGGTTGAGCTCGAGCCCGTAGAACTTGTCTTCCAGGCGCTGAACCTCATCGTAGTAGGCCTCCATCTTCGGGTCGCGGCAGTGGGAGTTCTTCATGACTTGGTCGATGACGAGCTGCGAGTCACCGCGAGCGTCGAGGCGTCGGACCCCTAGCTCGATGGCGATCCGCAACCCGTTGACCAGAGCCTCGTACTCGGCCACATTGTTGGACGCCGGGAAGTGGAGGCGTAGCACGTAGCGTAGATGCTTTCCAAGGGGTGAGATGAAGAGTAGGCCTGCGCCGGCTCCTGTCTTCATCAGCGACCCATCGAAGAACATGGTCCAGAGCTCCGGTTGGGTCGGAGCCGTCGGTAGCTGGGTGTCGACCCATTCAGCTATGAAGTCCGGCAAGACCTGGGACTTGATGGCCTTCCAAGGAGCGAACGAGATTGTCTCGCCCATGATTTCTACCGCCGACTTTGCAATCCTACCCGAGGCCTCTCGGCACTGGATGATCTCCCCCAGGGGGAAGGATGACACCATAGTTACTGGATGAGACTCGAAGTAGTGTCACAGCTTCCGCCGCGTTAGGATCACCGCGTACAGCAGCTTCTGAACTTGTGGGTAGCGGATCTTGGTTTCAGACAGTACCTCGCTGACGAAGTAGACTGGCCTCTGAACGGGCAATGCATGCCCCTCTTCTTGCCTCTCGACCACAATCGCTGCGCTAACCACCTGAGTGGTCGCGGCGACGTAGACCAAGAGGGCTTCTTCGGCAGCTGGGGGCACCAAGATAGGCGCCTTCGTGAGGAGCGCCTTCAAGTTCCCGAGGGCTTCCTCGGCCTCAGGGGTCCAAGTGAAGCACTCGGCCTTCCTCAAGAGGCGGTACAGAGGTAGACCTCTTTCGCCGAGGCGTGAGATGAAGCGGCTTAGAGCCGCGAGACATCCCATGACTCTCTGTACGCCTTTCAAGTCCTTGATGGGCCCCATGCTGGTGATGGCTGCGATCTTCTCCGGGTTGGCTTCGATGCCCCGCTCGGAGACGATGAACCCAAGAGCATGCCTCGGGGCACCCCGAAGACACACTTTTCGGGATTGAGCTTGACGCCTTTCGCCTTGAGACATCGGAACGTCGCTTCAAGGTCGGAAAGGAGGTCGGAGGCTTTCCTCGTCTTGACTACGATGTCATCGACGTAGGCCTCGATCGTGCGGCCGATGTGTTCGCCGAACACATGGTTCATGCATCGCTGGTACGTCGCGCCCGCATTCCTCAAGCCGAACGGCATGGTGACATAGCAGTACATGCCGAAGGGTGTGATGAAAGAAGTCGCGAGCTGGTCGGACTCTTTCATCCTGATTTGGTGATACCCTGAGTAGGCATCGAGGAAAGACAGGGTTTCGCACCCAGCAGTGGAATCCACGATTTGGTCGATGCGAGGCAGAGGGTAGGGAACCTTCGGACATGCTTTATTGAGACCAGTGTAGTCTACACACATCCGCCATTTCCCCCCTTTCTTTCTCACAAGCACAGGGTTGGCAAGCCATTCGGGGTGGAATACCTCTTTGATGAACCCTGCCGCCATTAGCTTGTGGATCTCCTCGCCTATGGCTCTGCGCTTCTCCTCGTCGAATCAGCGCAGAGGCTGCTTGACGGGTCGAGCTCCGGCTCGGATGTCCAGCGAGTGCTCGGCGACATCCCTCGGTGAAAGTTGCCTAGAGGGGGGGAATAGGCAAGTTAAAACTTTTTCAACAAAAACTAGAAACAAACTAGGTAAAACCGTCCAGTGTCAAAACCAGTGCAACTGGTCTGAACGAGCTCAACTAAAGAATGAGATATAAAACTGAATTGATCTCGAAATTCACCTAGTTAACTTTGGAAATGAGATGTTCTAAATGATCCACAGGGTTCAAAGTAGTAGATCTAAGAAGGGCACTTCTCAAAATCCACACACCAAAAAGATATGAACAAATCTTCCACACAATGGTGAGAGAACGAAGAACACAAACAAACACAATGAGCAAGATCACAAGAGACACAAGATTTATCCCGAGGTTCGGTCACACCACCAAGGTGCCCTACTTCCTCGTTGAGGCGCCCACAAAGAGCCGGGTCTCTTTCAACCCTAATCCTCCCTTTGCCGACCACAAAGGTCAAGCTCACAAACTAATCTTTGCTCAAACGAGCGGGTAATACAAACTTTCTTGTGGTCTTCCACAAGATTTGGAGACTCACAAGAGACACCTAGTCGTCTAGGAGCTAGAAGCTCCAAGAGTAATGAATCCACAAAGAACTCGATGTAGTACCAAAGCTCGAATGAAGAAGAAGAGCAAGAGAGATTTAGAGATGAAGCACAAAAACCGCAGCTCTCAAGCTCACTCAAAGATTTCTCTCCAAGGATTTGAAATGGGAGAGGCAAGAGATGTGTGAGAGAGAGTGAGAGGTGTTTCTTGGGTTAGAAATGGAGTTCAAATCGTGCTCCTTGCTTTGGGGAGAGAGGTAGGAGGTAGTATATATAGGTGGAGCTCAAAACTAGCCGTTTGACTAAAAAATCCGTTGAAAACCGGTTGAACCGCCCCCTAGGGCGGTTGAACCGCCCCTGGCAGACCTGGCAGCCTGTCTGCTAGTCTGACTGGCAGACTGACGCGCAGACTGACCGCAGACTGGTCAAGCTGACGAAGACCGGTTGAACCGCCCAGGGAGGGGCGGTTGAACCGCCCCTGACACTTCTGGCGACCTGTTTGCCAGTCTGACTGGCAGACTGTTGGTCAGAGGTCAGAGGGGTCAGAGACCAGCTGAACTGCCCCTCAGGACCAGTTCAACCGGTCTTGACCAGTGAGTTTAGGAGAGAAAACCCCAGCTCAACTGCCCGGAGGCAAGTTCAGCTGGTGTATGGTCAAAGAGGTTCACAGCTGAAGTTGAGTTCAGCTGAAGTTCAGCCCAGCTGAAAAGCTCAGCTCAGCTGAAGTTCAGCTCAGCTGAAAAGCTCAGCTGCAGCTGAAGAAGCTCAACTCAGCTGAAGTTCAGCTCAGCTGAAAAGCTCAGCTGTAGCTGAAGAAGCTCAGCTCAGCTGAAGTCCAGCTCAGCTGAAAAGCTCAGCTGCAGCTGAAGGAGCTCAGCTCAGCTGAAGTCCAGCTCAGCTGAAAAGCTCAGCTGCAGCTGAACAAGTTCAGCTGCTTTTCAGCAAGAACATTCTAGGTTTCTCAACCCTAACCACGGTCAACCAAAGAACGTTAAAGAGATTTTTGCTTTTCAAAAATAGCTTTTGAATAGAGAGGTTTGAGCTTTGGCAAACACCAACCTTCTTTTTTTGGATCCCCCTTTATAGTACGACGATTCCTATACTCAAGTTAAATAAAATTAATTAAGAAAACTCCTTGAGTCATTGGTGTCTCATGTGTGATTTCTCCATGGCATTGCTTCATAAGGATCACAAACATCTTTGTCTCACCTTTTGAAGCAAACATAAATCAAACCCTGTGACTTGTACCATATCACCTTATATGAGTTCAAATCATGGCTTCAAGTCACCTTACTGATGCATCAACATGTTGTAACTCTTCATAGCTGATTAGTTCATCGACTTAGTGCAAGTACTCTCTTCTTCACCTTAGCCATGGTACCTCGGTCTACAAGCCGTCGCTTGGCCTTCACCTTCGCTTAGTTCCTCGAAGCCCTTTCCTTGCTATCTTCACCCTATCAAGCCATTCTTGCGTCACATCATATTGAGCATCCATTGAGAGAATCATTTCTTCAATATTGTGAACCTTGCTTGAATGTCTTCTAGATATAATTGTTAAGATTAATCAAGCTCTAGTTTGATTCTCATAGAAGCATATATGGACTGATAGTAATATGGTCAAGCCAATTCACGATTCCTCATATCTTATTCTCTTTGGCTTGACCAATCCTCTAAATCACTTTGTCCTCTATTCTGGTCATATGTATGTAGTGATTTCTCAGGTCTTGTCCATATATTCAAACCAATATAGAGATCATATTATATCCATTTGCATTGTCTCATTGGTTATTTAACCTCGTGTTGAACCTTTGTTCACTAATCATTATACACTATTCAAGTATGTTCATCATACTGAATTTCCTGTTCAACACTTAGCAAACTTGTTAGACCTTTAAATGTGTTGTTATCCAAATCACCAAAACTCACAAAAGGGATGAATGCACTTTCAATCTCCCCCTTTTTGGTGATTGATGACAACACATTTAAAGCTTACATAAGATTTGATAAATAAGATTTTAAATCCTATGATATAGTTTCCTCCCCCTAAATATGTGCATTTTAGAAAATAACACTTTTGTACTCAAATGCTAAAAGCACATATTTAGGTCAAAGTATGGAGACAACTTATATCATACTATTCATGGGTTGCAGTGTGTCATAAAATAAACGTGATGCTCATGACATAGTATGCACTCATCAACTTTCTACATCTTATATTTTTCTTATGATTCCCCCTTTTGTTAATTATTTCTCCCCTTTTCAAAAATAAAGATAAGCTTTAATGCAAAATTTCTCCCCCTTTGTCATAAATCTCCAAAAAGGATACAAAGAATATAAAGGATAGAAATTATGATTAAGCGAGATGTGAACACACTATCATGAAAGGGTCCTTAGATGGCACAAAGGTAATGTAGAAGTGACATGAAGTGATGTACCTTTGCATTTTACCTTTTCAAGGGGAGTTCCAAACTTGTGTTGGATTTACAATTCATTTGCAAGCTCTTGTTGGTATAGTTGTGACATAGGTCCAAGATATTTAATGAAGATTGTCATACTAAATCGAAGGTGACGCTTGATACATGGAGTCTAGATGTCACCTAGCATTTTCTTATCATAACAAGAGACAGCATGAAAATTGCACAAGTATGAATTATGCAACTAGTGATCATGTATGAAAAATATCAATTGAAAAACACCAATTGATACAATTTGATAGATAAGCAGATCACTAATAGCATATTACACTAAGTTCTCCTCAAGTTTTAGTGCACACATATATATGAATTCAATTGATACCTGTTGAGAGTACTTATTTGCAACTTAAAGTACCATTGGCATACAAGGAGTATCAATTGAACATAATCATGCAACATAAGGAACATGTGCACTATTTAATCAATTAAGTTCTAGAAGGAGAATTTATAAGCTATGCTACTTCAGACATTTGCAATCCAAAAGGATGTGATACATATTTACCAGTTTTAGATGACGTTGGAGTAGCATATAAAAGAGAAACTCATTCTCTTATGAAATGTATAAAAGATACATTTATTGGAGCAAAGATTTTTTTGATACCCATCAAAATTTGCAGTGGAAGCGATTGTCTTTGCCCGAAGATTCCTTTCTAATTCGAGACTACACACATAGACTTGGAAATGAAGTTAGTCTCAAAGATTCAAATTATAGACTATTCTCCCCCTAATTGTGTGCATACAAGTGATGAATACTTGTTTAGCTTATGCACTTGGACTTGTGAGGCTAGGGGATTAAGTTCTACAATCTGAACCTTGGTACAAATAAAGTATGAAAATGTGAAATTGTACCAATTTAAAGAATTACTCATAATCAAAAGGTATACTAATAGACATGATATGCAATATTTTAAGCCAAGATTCATGAGAAGTTAGCATGTTTGACTCATACCTCACTATGATGACTTAAGACTAACTTATGATATCACCACAAGAGGTATTAATCAAATATCTAGAGATTCTTTAATCGTCACCACAAGTGCAACCTTATGATGTGACTTAAGATATTGCATATACATGCATACACTAGCATGTAAGAGCCTAGATACACAAATGTAATACAATAATTCATGGAGTGACACACCTTTGTTCTACGCCACATGGTCTCCTTTCTAATCATGAATTTCCATCTTAGCTTTTGATAGGCTTGACATTTCAAAGAGAAACTTATCCTCTTCACACGATCAAGAGAAACTCATTCTCTTCAAAGAACTACACAAATTCACTAAAAGAAAATGTTAGTCTTGAAGGACACAAGATATAGAATGAGCTCCCCCTAAATATATGCATCAAGTACTTGAATTACTTGTAACATGCACTTGATTCAATTAAGATTCTTAGAGGAGTTCATCATATATCTTGGTCAACGCATAATATATTTGAAACAATTGAATTTATGCTAGAGAACACATATCGTTCCCAATAGAACTAATCCATGGGGTGACATGTGGTAAATATTTGATCATTTACTTGGAACCACTCATCCTCATTTGATGTTCTCCAAGGTGTGAGACTACACAACATGAACTTGAAAGAAATCATTAGTCTCACAAGATATAGGCTAAACTCTCCCTCAATTTGTGCATGCAAGAGTACACAAAGTACACTTATGCACATCAACAATACGAGGTTAAAGGAGATGTTTGCACTTATATATCTTGGTTTAACATAACATGCTTTACATAGATGATGAAAATTAAACCAATTGAAAGTTTAAGAACTAAAAGTATATCAATTGAAATTCTGAAGGGTAAAGCATGCCAATATGAACTTCAAACCTCATAATGAAGGATATCATATAAATATGTCACTACATCTTCATTATTAGGTTGACAAAAAGTGTAACTCCCTTCTTGAATCACAGTGATTTCTTTTCTCTTTATGATTTCATCCAACCAGGCGATCTTGAACTTCATTGATCTTGGCTTGGTTCAATCATACTTGATATGAGACCTATTGAAACTCAATGATTGAAATAACCAAGACTCTTATATCCGTGGATTTTGAATCCATCTTGAAAGTACTTGGAAGGACCTTATTTAAACACTTAGAAAAGAGAGCATTAGAAACACAAGAGAGGGTTTCACAAATGATGATCCTTATATGTGGATGGAAAATGAATCATCATTATTGAAACCTAAAAGGATAGATTAATTTCCTTTAAATTAGTGCACACATATAGTTGATGTCAAAGTTATATGCACTATTGAACATTTTATATTGCAAGGAATTTAACCTATACTATGGTACATCCCAATAAGGATAGAATACTAAAACAACTGAAGGAGAGGAAGTTTTCATACCTTGGCCTCTTATCAACTTCTTACTTTAGTTGAATAGTATCCTTTAAGCTTGTGATTTATCCAATTTAAAACAAGCACCATCTCTTAACATAGATTTTCTAAGGATAAACTCAACACAAGAGATGACATTAGTAGCACAAGCACTAGTTTCTTATTTAGCAACCCTTTATATGTGGAAGGCAAGCGAGTTGCTAAAATAGAGAAATCTCATAATATGGACTAAATTTCCCTTGAGCCCTCATGCACAATATATTTTGAATGACATGAATAATATGCATGGTTGTTCAATGAAGTCTAAAGGGCTGACTTAATCCATATTATGGTGAGTGTCTAATAAAGAAGAATCAAATCCAAATTAACTAGATAGAGAATACGTCACATAATTTTGGATTGTTCACCATATGATAATATTCATTCATCTTCCAATTAGACCTTTATTTCATAATCAACAACTAATGTATATCCTCAAGTGCTTCTTTTTCCTTAGTGACTACACAAGTCAAAAAGAGATAAGATTTGAAAATAATATGCACTTGAGATTCAGTTGTTACCATCCTTGCTACTATCTCCAAATATGATTTATACATTCAATATCGAGCACCCAACTTAATCCATTGAAGGTGTGATCCTGCAAAACAAGTTTAAGCTTCATATCTTGGTACCCAATTTGAATTGGGTCCTTTGAGATTAGTAGGAAGAGCCTTGAGTACCCACACAATCCTTATTGACCTTTCTCTTTGTGTAGGCACCCAAATATACTTGACAACCATCTTACATGGTTTCAAGTCAATATTTAATCACATAGATAAAAGCTAGAGTTAAGAATAGGAGACTTTTCTCCTTTTCTTGATACATCATTGTGTTGCCTTCTTGATGATGAACCTAGCTTGACCTTGGGTGCACCTAGCTTATTAAGGTTAGTCGCACAAGCATTCATATCATAAAGACAAGTTATGCATGGAATTTACAACTTAGTGATCCAATTCAATATGAAGCATATGGATACCGATTTAAGTAGATTTCTAAGATATGAAAATATGGGTTTCCAAATTTTAGAGAGTATGGATCACTAATTGTACCTTTTACAGTTTAAAAATCATATCCATGTTAGTGCATATGTATGTCATGAATATCAACAAAAAGATTCTTATGCACTTTTAGATTTAACGATAAGGGAATTTTAAACTGTATCAAGAGTAGCTATTTAGAAAACAAAGATTACAATCCATATGAATGAGATACAAATTTACCATTTTTGATTGTCTTAGTATAGCTTACTCAAGTGAAACTTATTCTCTATGACACAAGATATATAATGTTCTCCCACTAGATATGTGCATCAAGTATTTGAATGACTTGCCACATGCACTTTCAATTCAGTTAAGAGTCTCATGAGGAGTACATTACATATCATGGTCAAGGCATGAAAAATTTGCAATGAATTGACTTATCCTTAAGAATACTTACCACCAAGTAGAGCGTACCATTTGTTGTACCAATTTGAAAGATCTTACTATCCGTGGTGGTGTCATCGTAGTATTCTTCTTTTCATCATTTGTGGAGACTTCCTTCTTTGTTATCTCTTTTCCATTTAAAACTAGTCGATAAAACACTTTGAAAAGAGGTATTAGTAGTACAAGGAAGTATTTAATAAATGATGATATCTATATATGAATGGCAAACAAATCATCATTTATGAGACATAAAGGCATAAATTAAATTCCTTTTAAATTAATGCAAATGGATGAGTGAATTAATAATATGTACCAATTTACAAATTTAAGCCAAAAGGAATTTAACCTTCATATTGGCATTTCTTTCCATAAAATAGATTATTAACAATTGAAAGAATGCCACTTGAAAGGAACTATTATTGGTCACATACCAAATGAAACAACTAGTTCCATACCTTTGCCTTGAGCATTCCTAATCTTTCTTTTAGGTGAAGATTAACCTTTAATGCTTGTGATTTTACCAAATGAAAGAGCACAATCTCTACTTATGAATTTCCATGAAATGGCTTAAAAGAGATTGCATTAGAAACACAAGCAATAGTTTCCTATTTAGCAACCTCTAGTATATGAATGACAAGAAGGTTACTAAAACAAGGAAACTTCATGATATGAACTAAATTACCCTTACAAGCATCATGCATAACATCAATTAAAAAAATATGAAAGTAGCATGATTTTTTAATTAAGTTTACAAGGCAAGTTTAATTCATAGCATGGTGAGTGATTAATGTAGAAGACTCAAAACCAATTTAAACAAGAATGAATACATCACATAGTATTGGTTTGATCTTCTTTGAATGTTGAATGGCACACTCTATTTGGGAAACACATTCTTATGTTGTGAGACTACATAAACACTTGGATAGAAACATTAGTCTCACAACTCTAGTCATATAGAGAATTCCCTTTTGGTAAGTGCTTTAAGAATTTGAATTTCTTACTTAGCACTCTATTCATTTAAGAACATGGGATAATACTCTTTATGTCTAGGTCATGGCAATAATATGATGATTAACTTGAAATATGCCACAAGATACATACAACCAAATTTAAAGCATGTAGATTGTCATAATAAAAATATGAACTTGCAATCTACCATATAATTAGATCCTTTCCAAAGCAAGGCAAAATCTTTCAAGTTCATTCTCAAGTGCTTCATTTTTCCTATGTGGCTACAAAAGACACAAAGGAATATACCAATTAAAAGCAATGTGCACTTAAGAATTAATTGTTACCATCCTTTGGATATCACTTGGTTGTAGGCCTTTTGCTTGATTCCCACAAAGGTTAATCCTTATTCCCTACAACATAAGTTCTTGCTAGAGATGAATATGAAGTTAGTGATATAACAACTCAATTCATCTTTGGGTCAATCTTAAAGGATAGACAATGTAAGATTGATAGCTTGAGATAAGAATTGAGTTGAACCGCTCAAGCACCCCAAAGCTTCATATCATCTCTGGGTACCTGCAAAACTTATTAAGTACATTTTGGTACCCATCTCATGATAGGTCCATCAAGGTTAGCCAATAAGGACTTAGGCACCCAAATAGCCTTGGTCCTAGAATGTGGTGAACTCATCACCTTTCTAGCACAAGAGTCAAATTTGGGTCTCCTAAGCATATTTGAATGTATTGACAAGTTAGGCTTAGGAGTTTTACCCTTTGGACAAACCTTGAATAGATGACCTGTTTCACGGCAATTGTAGCAAATGCGGTTCTTGTCCTTGCAATGCATTTGCCTTTTGCTTTCATCCTTCTTGATGGTCATCTTTCTTGATCGTGCAAGGTCTTGGTTCTTCATGCGGGGGCATGAACCAATTTCATGACCCTTCTCCTTGCATCCATAGCACCTCCTATCGCTTCTCTTTGATCTTTCTTTGTTGAAGCACATAGGTACATTGTTAGAGCAAATAATATGAGCACTAATTTTCTTACCTTGAGTCTTGCTCATGTCCTTCTTGGAAAGCTTGGTATTCTTTTGAAGGGGTTTTGTGCATGCTACGGTTGTCCCCTTCTCAAGCTTTTTCACCATATTATCACGGTTATCTTGAGAAGGTTGAGCATGACACTTTCCCTTCAAAATAGTTAAGCTCCTTCTTAGCCTTCCAACTTCTTCCTTGAGCTCTTTATTTTCTTGTGTGATAGAAATATCACTAATTCCTGAAATTTCTAGCTCAATGGAAGATTGGCTTTCTTGAGAGCAACATTTGTTAGCACATGATAATATAGTTTCTACTTGAGTACATGTGCATATGTGAGGTTGGTATGATTTAAAATTAGTTAACACAACCTCATGAGCCATTTCTAACATGATATGTGAATCCATAAATTTATTATGAGAGCACACAAGCATATCATGTTTTTCTTGCAAAGCTAGATTTTCAATGTTTAGCTTTTCTACCGTGTTCTTGAGCATAGCATTTTTATTTTCTAATTGAGCAATATATGATGAATGATTAATAGCTTTAATTTGCTCAATTGAAATGTCTTCATACCTTTGGACCAAATCATCATGAGAGCACTTTAGCTTCTCATGCTCTTTGGTCAACTTCTCCAAGTCTTTGATTTTTTCGATGAGGATATCTTCTTGCTTATGAAGCATTTCCTTTTGTTCTTCCGCTCTTTTCATGAGTTTGAGCAAGCTCATCCGGTTCTTCTTACTTAGTTGAGCGAAGAATTTTTGAAGATCATCCTCATCTTCACTATCACTTTCATGCTCCTCCTCATTCTCACTTTCGCTTTCACTGTCACTCTCATTAGCAACAAAGCACATATGAGAAGTGGATTTAAAAGACGAACCTTGTGAAGAGGTGGATTCGTCGTTTGGTCTCCATCGATCATTTTCTTCTTCAATAATGTTCTTCGCCTCATCTTCCTTCATTTTGAGGAACATCCTTTCGGCGATTCTCATGGCAAGGTCTATTGCCCTAGGATCAACATCTGCACCAAAAGATGAAGTCGAGGCAACCTCAACTTTTTCAAGCTTAGAAGCACTTTCGTTTCTTAGTCCCCCCGACATGATCTTTCCTCACGCGGTTAAGCGTTAGAACGAGGATTAGGTTCTGATACCAATTGAAAGTTGCCTAGAGGGGGGGGGAATAGGCAAGTTAAAACTTTTTCAACAAAAACTAGAAACAAACTAGGTAAAACCGTCCAGTGTCAAAACCAGTGCAACTGGTCTGAACGAGCTCAACTAAAGAATGAGATATAAAACTGAATTGATCTCGAAATTCACCCAGTTAACTTTGGAAATGAGATGTTCTAAATGATCCACAGGGTTCAAAGTAGTAGATCTAAGAAGGGCACTTCTCAAAATCCACACACCAAAAAGATATGAACAAATCTTCCACACAATGGTGAGAGAACAAAGAACACAAACAAACACAATGAGCAAGATCACAAGAGACACAAGATTTATCCCGAGGTTCGGTCACACCACCAAGGTGCCCTACTTCCTCGTTGAGGCGCCCACAAAGAGCCGGGTCTCTTTCAACCCTAATCCTCCCTTTGCCGACCACAAAGGTCAAGCTCACAAACTAATCTTTGCTCAAACGAGCGGGTAATACAAACTTTCTTGTGGTCTTCCACAAGATTTGGAGACTCACAAGAGACACCTAGTCGTCTAGGAGCTAGAAGCTCCAAGAGTAATGAATCCACAAAGAACTCGATGTAGTACCAAAGCTCGAATGAAGAAGAAGAGCAAGAGAGATTTAGAGATGAAGCACAAAACCGCAGCTCTCAAGCTCACTCAAAGATTTCTCTCCAAGGATTTGAAATGGGAGAGGCAAGAGATGTGTGAGAGAGAGTGAGAGGTGTTTCTTGGGTTAGAAATGGAGTTCAAATCGTGCTCCTTGCTTTGGGGAGAGAGGTAGGAGGTAGTATATATAGGTGGAGCTCAAAACTAGCCGTTTGACTAAAAAATCCGTTGAAAACCGGTTGAACCGCCCCCTAGGGCGGTTGAACCGCCCCTGGCAGACCTGGCAGCCTGTCTGCCAGTCTGACTGGCAGACTGACGCGCAGACTGACCGCAGACTGGTCAAGCTGACGAAGACCGGTTGAACCGCCCAGGGAGGGGCGGTTGAACCGCCCCTGACACTTCTGGCGACCTGTTTGCCAGTCTGACTGGCAGACTGTTGGTCAGAGGTCAGAGGGGTCAGAGACCAGCTGAACTGCCCCTCAGGACCAGTTCAACCGGTCTTGACCAGTGAGTTTAGGAGAGAAAACCCCAGCTCAACTGCCCGGAGGCAAGTTCAGCTGGTGTATGGTCAAAGAGGTTCACAGCTGAAGTTGAGTTCAGCTGAAGTTCAGCCCAGCTGAAAAGCTCAGCTCAGCTGAAGTTCAGCTCAGCTGAAAAGCTCAGCTGCAGCTGAAGAAGCTCAACTCAGCTGAAGTTCAGCTCAGCTGAAAAGCTCAGCTGTAGCTGAAGAAGCTCAGCTCAGCTGAAGTCCAGCTCAGCTGAAAAGCTCAGCTGTAGCTGAAGAAGCTCAGCTCAGCTGAAGTCCAGCTCAGCTGAAAAGCTCAGCTGCAGCTGAAGGAGCTCAGCTCAGCTGAAGTCCAGCTCAGCTAAAAAGCTCAGTTGCAGCTGAACAAGTTCAGCTGCTTTTCAGCAAGAACATTCTAGGTTTCTCAACCCTAACCACGGTCAACCAAAGAACGTTAAAGAGATTTTTGCTTTTCAAAAATAGCTTTTGAATAGAGAGGTTTGAGCTTTGGCAAACACCAACCTTCTTTTTTTGGATCCCCCTTTATAGTACAACGATTCCTATACTCAAGTTAAATAAAATTAATTAAGAAAACTCCTTGAGTCATTGGTGTCTCATGTGTGATTTCTCCATGGCATTGCTTCATAAGGATCACAAACATCTTTGTCTCACCTTTCGAAGCAAACATAAATCAAACCCTGTGACTTGTACCATATCACCTTATATGAGTTCAAATCATGGCTTCAAGTCACCTTACTGATGCATCAACATGTTGTAACTCTTCATAGCTGATTAGTTCATCGACTTAGTGCAAGTACTCTCTTCTTCACCTTAGCCATGGTACCTCGGTCTACAAGCCGTCGCTTGGCCTTCACCTTCGCTTAGTTCCTCGAAGCCCTTTCCTTGCTATCTTCACCCTATCAAGCCATTCTTGCGTCACATCATATTGAGCATCCATTGAGAGAATCATTTCTTCAATATTGTGAACCTTGCTTGAATGTCTTCTAGATATAATTGTTAAGATTAATCAAGCTCTAGTTTGATTCTCATAGAAGCATATATGGACTGATAGTAATATGGTCAAGCCAATTCACGATTCCTCATATCTTATTCTCTTTGGCTTGACCAATCCTCTAAATCACTTTGTCCTCTATTCTGGTCATATGTATGTAGTGATTTCTCAGGTCTTGTCCATATATTCAAACCAATATAGAGATCATATTATATCCATTTGCATTGTCTCATTGGTTATTTAACCTCGTGTTGAACCTTTGTTCACTAATCATTATACACTATTCAAGTATGTTCATCATACTGAATTTCCTGTTCAACACTTAGCAAACTTGTTAGACCTTTAAATGTGTTGTTATCCAAATCACCAAAACTCACAAAAGGGATGAATGCACTTTCACTCGGTATGCCGGGCATGTCCGAGGGACTCCACGCGAAGACGTCGGCGTTCGCGCGGAGAAAGTCGACGAGCACTGCTTCCTATTTGGGATCGAGCCCGAAGCCGATCCGGATCTACTTGGAGGCGTCGCCGCCGGGGTCGAGGGGGACGGACTTAACCGTCTCCGCTGGCTCAAAGTTGCCGGCATGACGCTTCACGTCTGGCACCTCCTTAGAGAGGCTCTCCAGGTCGGCGATGAGGGCCTCGGACTCGGCGAGGGCCTCGGCGTACTCCACGCACTCCACGTCGCATTCGAACGCGTGTTTGTACGTGGGGCCGACGGTGAAGACCCCGTTGGGGCCCGGCATCTTGAGCTTTAGGTAGGTGTAGTTAGGGACGGCCATGAACTTCGCGTAGCATGGTCTTCCTAGTACCGCGTGGTAGGTTCCTCGGAACCTGACCACCTCGAACGTCAGGGTCTCCCTTCAAAAGGTGGAGGGTGTCCCGAAGCAGACGGGGAGGTCGAGTTGTCCGAGGGGCTGGACGCGCTTCCCGGGAATGATCCCATGGAAGGGCGCAGCGCCTGCTCGGACGGAGGACAGATCGACGCGCAGGAGTCCGAGGGTTTCGGCGTAGATGATGTTGAGGCTGCTGCCTCCGTCCATGAGGACCTTGGTGAGCCTGACGTCGCCGATGACGGGGTCGACGACGAGCGGGTATTTCCCCGGGCTCGGCACATGGTCGGGGTGATCGTCTCGGTCGAAGGTGATGGGCTTGTCGGACCAGTCTAGATAGACTGGCGCCGCCACCTTCACCGAGCAGACCTCCCGGCGCTCTTGCTTGCGGTGCCGAGCTGAGGCATTCGCCGCTTGCCCACCATAGATCATGAAGCAGTCGCGGACCTCGGGGAACTCTCCTGCCTGGTGATCTTCCTTCTTGTCGTCGTCGCAGGCCTTACCACCCTCCGCGGGTGGCCCGGCCCTGTGGAAGTGGCGCCGAAGCATGACGCACTCCTCAAGGGTGTGCTTGACGGGCCCCTGGTGATAGGGGCACGGCTCCTTGAGCATCTTGTCGAAGAGGTTGGCACCTCCGGGGGGCTTCCGTGGGTTCTTGTACTCGGCGACGGCGACAAGGTCCGCGTCGGCGGTGTCGCGTTTCGCTTGCGACTTCTTCTTGCCCTTCTTCTTGGTGCCGCGCTGAGTTGACGCCTCGGGAGCATCTTTCGATGGGTGGCCCTGGGGCTGCTTATCCTTTCAGAAGATAGCCTCGACCGCCTCCTGGCCGGAGGCGAACTTGGTGGCGATGTCCATCAGCTCGCTCGCCCTGGTGGGGGTCTTGCGACCCAGCTTGCTCACTAGGTCGCGGCAGGTGGTGCCAGCGAGGAACGCGCCGATGACATCCGAGTCGGTGATGTTGGGCAGCTCGGTGCGCTGCTTCGAGAATCGCCGGATGTAGTCTCGGAGAGACTCTCCCGGCTGCTGTTGGCAGCTTCGGAGGTCCCAGGAATTCCCGGGGCGCACGTACGTGCCCTGGAAATTGCCGGCGAAAGCTTGGACTAGGTCGTCCCATTTGGAGATCTGCCCCGGAGGCAGGTGCTCCAACCAGGCGCGAGCGGTGTCGGAGAGGAACAGGGGGAGGTTGCGGATGATGAGGTTGTCATTGTCCGTTCCACCCAGTTGGCAGGCCAGACGGTAGTCCGCGAGCCATGGTTCCGGTCTCGTCTCCCCCGAGTACTTTGTGATAGTAGTCGGGGGTCGGAACCGGGTCGGGAACGGCGCCCGTCGGATGGCTCGGCTGAAGGCCTGCGGACCGGGTGGTTCGGGCGAGGGACTCCGATCCTCCTCGCTGTCGTAGCGTCCCCCACGCCTAGGGCGGTAGCCTCGGCGCACCCTCTCGTCGAGGTGGGCCCGACGGTTGCGGTGATGGTGCTCGTTGCCGAGGCGACCCGGGGCCGCAGGCGCGGTGTTGCGCGTGCGCCCGGTGTAGACCGAGGCTTCCCGCATGAATCGGGAAGTCGCGGCATGAGGTTCCGAGGGGTACCCCTGCCTTCGGGAGGCAGAGCTCTCGGCCCGTCGGACAGCGGCGCCTTCTAGGAGATTCTTGAGCTCTCCCTGGATTCGCCGCCCCTCGGTGGTTGATGGCTCCGGCATCGCGCGAAGAAGCATTGCTGCTGCCGCCAGGTTCTGGCCGACCCCACTAGATGCGGGTGGTGGCCTGACCCTGACGTCGTTGTTGATGCGGTGCTGGAAGCCTTGGGGTAGATGACGTATTTCCCCGGCCGGAGGGTGGCCCGCCCACGCCTGCCCGACGTCCCGACGGATCGGCTCAAGCGCTCCTGCTCCCTCGTCGAGCCTGGCCTGCACCCCGCGGATTTGCTCGAGCTGTGGGTCATGGCTCCCCGCCTGAACGGGGACCACAGCTAGCTCCCGTGGGATGTCAACGTGAGGCACCGGCCTAGGGAGGTCACCGTCCTCCGGCATGCCGAGATGGTTGCCTTCGGAGGGACCCTCTAGATCGACATGGAAGCATTCGCGACTTGGGCCGCAGTCCTCGTCGCCGAGGCTACGGCTACCATCGGAACAGTCGGAAAGGCAGTAGTCGCATGCGGTCATGAAGTCCCGCATGGCACTGGGGTTGCCAAGTCCGGAGAAATCCCAACAGATGCTGGGTTCACCGTCTTCCTCGGACCCAGAGGGCCCGTAGGTCGAGAGGTCCGTCAGCCGGTCCCAAGGTGACCGCATACGAAACCCCAGAGGGTTTGGACTCACCACTACAAGAGCGCCCGCCAAAGCGAAGCCGCTAGGCGGGTCGAGGCTGAATCCGAAAGATGTGGGATGGGAATCGATCGGTACCTTTTGGTCGACGAGCGGCGATAATGTCATGTTGGGGCTGACTGCACCGTCGTCTCAGGTACGAGGGTGACGTCCAGCAAGCTTTTCGCGAGCGTGCTGGCATCGTCCGCTTGCTCGGGATTGGCATGTCGCGGGGAGACGACGCTCGCCTTCGTCTCAAACGCGAGGTCGATGCCCGGTGCGCCCCCCCCGTTGGGGCGCTGGGGCCATCGACTCGCTCGACAGCCGACGAGGCGCTGTCTCCTGCTTGGCCTTGGTTGCCCCGTCTTCCCCTCCGTCGGCGGGGAAGAGGGCAGGATGAGCTCGAGGGTTGTTCTTCCACCACGCGGGGAAGACGTCGTCAATTCCGCCGTTGGCGGGCGGGTTGTCGGCCGCCACTGTCGTTGTCGCACGGCGGTGGAAGGAGTATCACGTCGTAGCTGCCGTCGAGGGACATGAACTCAAGACTCCCGAAACGGAGCACCGTCCCGGGTTGGAGAGGTTGCTGGAGACTGCCCATCTGGAGCTTGACGGGAAGCTGTTCGTCAACACGCAGCAGGCCCCTACCTGGCGCGCCAACTGTCGGCGTTCCGAGATCGGGGGTCCCTGAGCCGACGAGTGAATGTCGCCGCGTGCCCCAGCCCAGATGGGTCGAGCGCGAGGGCGAGCGCGAAGGGGGGAGAGCGAGGCGGCCGGAGACCAGCGTGAGAGAGGTGGGAATCCCGCGGCCTTCGTGTTCGTCCCGCGCCCAGGTCGGGTGCGCTTGCAGCAGGGGGTTACAAGCGTCCGCGCGGGAGAGGGAGCGAGCGGCTTCGAGCGAGCACGTGTCTCGTCCTCGTCCCCGAGCGGCCAACCCTCTCTAAGAGGGCCCTGGTCCTCCCTTTTATAGGTGCAAGGAGAGGATCCAGGTGTACAATGGGGGGTGTAGCAGAGTGCTACGTGTCTAGCGGAGGAGAGCTAGCGCCCTAAGTACATGCCGTTGTGGCAGCCGGAGAGATCTTGGCACCCAGCTGGTGTGATGTCGTGGCCGTCGGAGGAGCGATGGAGCTTGGCGGAGGGACAGCTGTCGGAGCGGTTGACTCCTTGCTGACGTCCTCCTGCTTTCGTAAGGGGGCTGAGAGCCGCTGTCGTCACAGAGCATGCGGGGCGCCATCATTGCCTATCTGGCGGAGCGAGCCAGATGGGACGCCGGTCTTGTTCCCTGCGGCCCGAGTCAGCTCGGGGTAGGGTGATGATGGCGCCTCCTGTTGACGTGGCTAGTCTGCGCCCTAGGTTGGGCGATGTGGAAGCTCCTCCGAAGCCGAGGTCGAGTCTGTCTTCCGTGGCCGAGGTCGAGTCCGAGCCCCCGGGTCGGGCGAGGCGGAGATTACCGGCTGGTGCCAGGGCGGAGTCCGAGCCCTGGGGTCGGGCGAAGCGGAGTTCGTCGTCTTCTGGGGTCGAACCCAAGTCCGAGCCCTGGGTTGGGCGAGACGGAGATCGTCGTCTTCTGGGGCCGAGCCCAAGTCCGAGCCCTGGGTCGGGCGAGGCGAAGATCGTCGTCTTCTGGGACTTAGCCCGATTCCGAGCCCTGGGTCGGGCGGAGTTCGCCGTCTTCCGGGACTTAGCCCGAGTCCGAGCCCTGGGTCGGGCGGAGTTCGTCGTCTTCCGGGACTTAGCCCGAGTCCGAGCCCTGGGTCGGGCGGAGTGGAGTTTGCCGTCTTCCGGTACTTAGCCCGAGTCCGAGCCCTGGGTCGGGCGGAGCGGAGTTCGCCGTCTTCCGGGACTTAGCCCGAGTCCGAGCCCTGGGGTCGGGCGAAGCGGAGCTTCCTATGGAGCCTTCGGCCGGGCCTGACTGCCCGTCAGTCTCACTCTGTCAAGTGGCACCGCAGTCGGAGTGGCGTAGGCGGAGCTGTCCTTCTGTCAGGCCAGTCAGTGGAGCGGCGAAGTGACGGCGGTCACTTCGGCTCTGCCGGCTGGGGGGGCGCGCGTCAGGATAAAGGTGTCAGGCCACCTTTGCATTAAATGCTCCTGTGATTTGGTCGGTCGGTGCGGCGATTTGGTCAGGGTTGCTTCTTGGCGAAGGCAGGGCCTCGGGCGAGCCGGGAATATGTTCGCCGCTGAAGGGGGGCCTCGGGCGAGACGGAAATCCTCAGGGGTCGGCTGCCCTTGTCCGAGGCTAAGCTCGGGCGAGGCGTGATCGAGTCCCTCGAATGGACTGATCTCTGACTTAATCGCACCCATTAGGCCTTTGCAGCTTTGTGCTGATGGGGGTTACCACCTGAGAATTAGGAGCCTTGAGGGTACCCCTAATTATGGTCCCCGACACATAGGTACTTATAAATGCGCAAATTTAAATTATAGATTAGTTCTAATTGGCTGATGATTTTAATAACCAATGGATGAACAAATAATTTGTTAATTATATAAAACACACGTTGTAGCAAAGTAATATTACTAACACATAGACAACGTCATTACGAAACTAACGAAATCTGTAACGGGTTAAAACGGATTTACAACGTGAATTATATTGAATAAGTAATCTTTTGCGGATTAAAGCCGATGTGGCACAATCTCATTGGCCGACCACCTACCACACAAAAGGCCACATGGAACACTACACATAAAATCCTGCAGATCGAATCACAGAGCAGTTACCTCTTCATCCTCCTCAGAAGCAAACGACCGCGCATACGAACAGAACCACTGTGGGGAAACTCGACCGAGGAGGTCGGTCACCTGGTGGGGTCCGCTGGCGAGGCCCACTCACCCACGCTGCAGAGGCCAGCATCGGGCAAGGAACCACACGTGCAGGGCTAGGCCAGGCTAGCCACGGGCAGGCCAGGCTAGCCACGGGCAGGCCACGCTGGCTGGCCGCAGGCCGCCGCGCCGGGCGCGCTGCGCCGTGACGAAAGCCGGCCAAGCCAATCGGCTGCGCGGACTGTGCGGCGGTTTGGAGCAATGGAAGGGAGCAGGGGGTGAGGCGAGGGGTAGGATGCGTTGGTGGCGCGATGGAGGTGGAGGAACGCATCGATGGGTGCTAGGACGTGCGTCGTGGGGTTGAGCGGGAGCGAGTGGCGCGATAGGAGCAGTTGGGCAGGTCGTCCATACAGCTTGCTTGCACTGCATGCGCGATGCGCTGGGGCTAGGGTGCATGCACGCAGCTAGGGCGTTTGTTGCATGCGCGCGGCTGCCTGGGGCGCGCTGGCGTGGGGCACGGTGGCTTGGCGCGCTCGGTTACAAGCATGCACTGGCGAGCATGGGCGTCGTGCGCTGGGTCGTCCAGGCGTGGGGCAGCGAGGTGGGCCTCGGTCGCGGGATGGGCCGCGCGCGAGAGGAGGGCGAGGGGAAAGCGAGAATGGGCCGCGCAATGGCGCTGGGCCGGGGGGGCGAACTAGGCCACGACGCGGCTAGGCAGGCCAGCCAGGGAAAAAAGAAGGGGGACTGGCTGGGGTGGGCCATGAGCGGGGGAGGGGAGCCAGGTGGGCCAGCCAGGAGAAGGGAAGGAAGGGATGGGCCCTTTCATTTTTCTCTATTTCTTGCTCTTGTTTTCTATTTTCTATTTTATGCTATTTTCTTTTGAATTCAAATTCAAACACAAATTTGCGGACTACGTGAATGCACAACCAGAATAAGTCAACATACAAAAAGAAAAGATGATCCAGCATGTCATGCAACAATCATGACCCTTTTGGGTTTTATTTTACTCGGCTTACAATTATATAAAACAAAATAACTCTTCACTATTTAGAAAAAAGAAAAGAAAAGCAAGGAAAAGAGAGGGTAACACCTGAATTTGGTGAGTATTAGAAAAGAAATTTTTATACCCCCAAATTCAGGGTGTTACACAAGCTATTGAACGGGTACCATAGTCAGCAAATCAGTGACCCTCATCCCTCGCCTCCCCACTTCCAAGGTTTCGTAAAGCAGGAAGGGAAGGGAAGAGGCGGGCATACTTGTCCGTTGTCGAAGAAGGACATGATGAAGACCTAGACATTAGAGGCGATATAGGAAGTATACCGCTAGATACATATATGGAGAGAGCATGCAAGCGAGGAAAGAAGCCCAGCTGGAGCAGCTCCAAACCGAGAGGCACCCGCACCAGGCAATTGTCCGAGAAGGGCGAGAGAATGCGAGTGCCTTCCCAGCCCTAGACCCGCCGAGGCGACACACCACCAACAATAACTTCATAGCATATGCCGACTACTACCGCGCTACGGGCCTTGGTTGTCCAGTATCTTAGATCTGGAATTCTCATCGCCAAGATAAGTGTCCTCCTCGGTGGCACGCACGAAGAAAGGTCAGGAGTAAGACCGACTTGCCTTGTACCCCCGTTGAAGAGCATTGGTCGGCTCGCGGCTACAACCGTGGGCAGGGGCAGTAGGTTGGGGAGGAAGAACAGGGCGAAGACCGGGGAAGACGAACGGGACATCCGACGACGGCGAAAACGATGGTGCGCGCATACTGTGACACGTCCTCGTGGACGTGCAAATAGCCACTGCGCGGGTTGGTGTCGGAGCTAGTGTTGGACGAATATGGGGAGGAGATGCCTGCTCCCACACCCTCTATCGAGAATGGGGTGGCACAGAGGCGAGGCATGAGGGGAGAGAGAAAAGAAGCAGGATGACAAACAAGGTGGCGGCAACTGAGACGAGGACCATCATTATCGTGTGGATGTATAAATGACCAAATGGGCCGTGTATGATGGGTCGACCCGAGACACGACCCATTTAATAGTGTCTGGGCTAGCCCGGCACGAGCGCTGTGTCGTGCTTAGGCTGTAGCCTTGGCTCGTAGTTCTGGCCCGGCCCGACACGATTACATTTTTTTTATTTTACAAAAATGTATATAAATATATACAATTTATATTCAATATTAAAACACCTGATCACGATGTTCTATTGGTTAGACGGTTTCACTCAGTGTCTTGCACCCTTCTTCCATCAGGGTGTGGTTCGAACCCCACCGCTTTTTTAACATTTTACGCTGATTTAACCAAATGGACCGACGGGCTAACGGGCCGGCCCGACACAGTCAGCAGGCCGGCATGCCATGCCTGGGCCAGAGCTGTGGCCCGCGGGCGTCGGGCCCGTGTCGGGCCACCGTTTGGCCATCTATATGCTGAGGTGTGTTTTGAGACGTGGAGGTTGGTTGCACGGAGCGGACGGGTGTGCAACGAGTTAATTTGAAATAGATGTGAGGGGTTGTTTATAAAAAAGATGACGCAGACGACCGTTGAAACTGATGCTTTAATATAGTATAGATGATCGATGTGGCTACAATGGCCACATGTGCTATAATTTGTCATCTAAAGGCACGAGGCTTAAGTTTATACGCTAATGCATATTAGACTTATCCCATATTTCTTAAAACGAGATAAATCTGGGTTCAATTCAGATAAATCGGAATCACGCAAAAACGGACAGAATAAACCCTCTTCAATTCCCACCCTGTTTCTATGTTTTTCCGCAATACCAAAATAGTCGAGTCAAATGTGGAAACGGTCATGTTTGTTTTCAATCCTACTCGCTTGTGCCCACCAACCACCCATTCTTCTAAGACAAACTAAGAGGATGTTTGGTTTGAAGAAATCATTCTATTCTAGATGAGTTGATGCATCATACGTTCATTCCATAAATTTAGTGGAATGAACTCATTTATCATAATTATTACCAATTATTAGTCTATGAGGAATAAAATAGTGATGGATCAACTTAATTCATTCTATAAAACCAAAGAAAAATCAAGAAATGAGAAAATAATGAACTAAGGGTGTGTTTGGTTTGGCTTTTAGCTTTGACTTTTGCCCCTGAAAGCCAAACCAAAGGCCTGGATCCAAGAAGCAGTTTTTTCTAAAAACCGTCTTTCTCACAGTGCAAAACTGAAAGCACACCTAGACCTGCTTTCAGTGGCTTTCGAATGGAACTGTGAAAACATATATCAAAAAACTTTTAACGGATTTTAGTGGTTTCCACCAAACGATTTTTCTATACTATACTTAAAGCACCAGTTTCAACGGTCGTCCCGCGTCATCTTTTTACAAATAATCCCTCACAACTATTTCAAATTAATCCGTTGCACGTCCGTGGGCCACAACTCAGGGCCAGACATGTCATGCCAGTCTGCTGACTGTGCCAGGCCAGTCCGTTAGCCCGTCGACCCATTTGATTAAATGAGCATAAAATGTTAAAAAATGATGCTGGGGTAGGGTTTGAAGCCATGCTCTGATAGAAGAAGGGCGGGAGACACTGGGTGAAACTGTCTAACCAGTGGAACATCATGCTCAGATGTTTTTAATATTGAATATAAATTGTATATATGTATATATGTTTTTTTGTAAAATAAAAAAAAATATAATCGTGTCGGGCCGGACCAGCATTACGGGGCGAGGCTACAGCCCAAGTACGACACGACGTTCTTGGCTCTTGTAAGCATTAGGTCGTTTCTGATATCACATTGGCGCGATAGACTCCATGGTGTTTAAGGTTGCTGAATTGGATGGAGCAACAATGATTTGTCATACTAACAGTAAAATGAAAGGTTATTTGTAGGTTTTAAACGTTAGTAATTGATACGAAGTAGCATAATTTATATGAAGCACATCCAGTTTTTATTGATGTCTGACTTTAGCAATCACTCCATATTTTGATCTATCTTTTTTATAAGTTTGACTTTATGTGACTTATTTTAGAAACTTGAGCTCACAAACTTTCTCTTATTTGGTCTTTGTGTGGTGGAATTATGTCATTTTATAATCTCTGTTCGTTCAGTCAGTCGTTGTTAACTCTTTTCTAATCGCTCACTTCATTGGTCGTGTTGTACCAAGACATATTGCATGGATTAAACAATAACATCAGTTAGCCAAATCAAAAAAATATTATAGAGAGAGCGGAGAAAATCAATAAAAAATCTTAAATTTTTTGATGAATAGTTTACGTAGGTATTGTTGTAAGCCGTCGCAACGCACATGCAACCGACTAGTAGTTTTTTAACAACTCACAACAGTTTTTTTCACAGTCGCAACTCACAAACCCAACCAAACAGATTGTAACCCATTTCTCACACAAACACCCTCCAAAAGAACCGGTCCAATTTTCTTCACATAAGAGAGAAGACGGTAGGCCCACCATTTCTTATCAGTACTCATACACAAGCAGAAGCCACCTAGGCCCAGCACCAAGACCCACTGAACCCTCGCCGTTTCGTCGCACCCACCAACACGAGAGATGAGCTCCGGCGGCGCGGACAAGCCCGGCAGCGGCGGCGGCGCGGTGAAGACGCCGTCGGACTTCCTCAAGTCCATCAGGGGCCGCCCCGTAGTCGTAAAGCTCAACTCCGGCGTCGACTATAGAGGTATTAATCACATTTTTTTCTCGCGTTTCCGCTACTCTGTCCAAACCCTAGAAGGCAGTCGTAAATATTTAAACGCTGGGTTTTGGTGATGTCAATGGGCAGACAATTAGCTGTTTTCCGCGTTTTGGGGCGTTCGGTAAGTTAAGTTGGGGTTGCTAGAAACACCCTTGAGTGTATATACACTGCCCCGGCGCGGCAGGTAATTCTTGAATATCTAGTTTTGAAGCCTATGTATCTGTGATTTAGATGGGTGAGCCGCGAGCATGGGGCAATGTCAACTTGTATGAATTGGCACCTCTAATGTCTTTGTGAACTTCAATCTTCACGACCAAAGGAGCACACTAACACAGTGTTGCAATTGTAGAACTAGTTCGTGCCGCGTTTTGGGGCGTTCAGTAAGGTAAGTTGGGGTTGCTAGAAACATGCTGAGTATAAACTTGAGTATATACACTGCCCCAGCGAGGCAAATAATTCTTGTATATCTAGATTTGAAGCCTATGAGTACTCTTCTAGGGTTTTGTATCTGTGATTTGGATGGGCAAGCTGCGAGGATGGGGCAGTGTGTACTTGTTGTATTAATTGGTAATTTCTCACATCTAATGTCTTTGTGAACTTCAATCTTCACGAACAAATGAGCATAGCACAGTGTTGCAATTGTAGAACTAGCCTGCATTGTAGAATCAAGCAAATGACTTTTAGGCTTTGCTTGCGACTACATATTCTGGTTACAGAAAGGTTGTTTGGTGCTAAACTATCATGAAGTGTTGAATGAACATTCAAATATTGTAATGTGGTTTGTGGAAACACAAAAGTAAGTCCAGCAAAAATAGAGGAACACAAACTAGGTTCTTTTGTCAGCAAAGAACAATGGAGCTGCGTGTAGGGTGTCAAAAAACATGTTTTCCAGAAACTACCTGAAGCTGAGCTCAAGCTCAAGCCTACACAATGGCTCAGTATTTGTATCACTACCAGTCAAACTTGACCTATTTTATAAAGCACATTTCTGTGTATTTTAATGTTCTCATGTGCAGTTTGCATTTACAAACTCAAAGCTGCTAAGACTAAGAATAAGCTCAGACACATCCCCGAAGGCCCGAACACTAATCACAACTACTGATTAACTAAGGGTGTGCTTGCAACCTTTAACAGGTTTGTCCAGCCTTACCTTAATGTGAATCAAGGCACGAGGTGCTTGCCAGCCCAGGCAATGTACTTTGGCTCTTCCTGGGCAGCAAGGAAAAGTGGAAAACCTTTCTTGCACTGGTACTGAGGCAGGAGAAGTGCATGATTCAAACAGCTAACTAAGTCTAATTTCTTGCTTGGCTAGGCAAAAGAGTGTTCAGCAAATCTTCCAAACATGCTCTAAGGCAGTAATGCTTATCTCTGGCAAGAACTTCCTTGAGTTCACCTTTCCTGCACGCCTACCATAGTCCACTGCCTTCTCTAAGTTTTGATTGCCATCAGTCAGGTCCCTTTTATCCCCTATCTGTCCCAGATCTCATTCAGATTTCTAGGCAACCGATTTTAGAAACGGGTTTTACTAGAATGTTTTACATTTGTCACATCATACATGTTGATAGTTTGTTTAAATGTACAAATTGTTTCATTAGACATTGAATGGAACTTAAGAATCTAACATGCAATATTGTTGCACTAATGGACCCTATAAGCATGTGATCACATGGCTGTGCACTTTTCATATATTAGGACTTAAGTAGTATCATGTGGACCAGATTCTGAGGATTGGAAACTGAATCCTCGTGTGAGTAACCACATGTAGTTTTCTTAAAGAATAAACTGAGAACTGTATACATGAATGATGGGAAGAACATGAATATCGGTAGCCACAGTTAATGCTTCACTCCAATCGTAGTATATATTAAATACTTCACTAACATTGGGACATGCAAAAGGGCAGACCATATAGGAGGCTTCCACATGAGTGGGGTCTGGGGAAGGGATCCGAGGCAAGCCTTCACCCCGCAAATGCAAATGTGGGGAGGTTGTTTCAAACCCGTGACCTGGTGTCTCAGTGAGACAACTCTCACAATTGCACCAGGCCTGCCATTCAAAGCTGCAAAATTCAATTGTGTGTATTTGAGAATTTAATGTATCTTTTGGTTACTGCATATTATGTGAGGTATCAAGCAAGAAAATTCTTATCATTTTCTGTTGTTTGTTGCATGACAATTATCAAATGTATATAGAAAGCAAATATATTACTATCCTGTGCAAGGTTCAGCTAGGCGCTAGGCGGAATCTAGGCGGTGACCCATTGCCTAGCGCCTAGTCGGGAGTACTCGGTCTTAGGCGCTTCTAGGCGCTTTTCTAGGCGTTTTGGCAATATAGCCATAAATTATATATATTATGTATATAACTATATATACGTATATAACTACTATATATGACTATATGAGTCACAGTAAGTATAAAAAGAAGGCCAGTAGACATATCTGATTCCTAGCTGAGCTTACTCTTGCATGTTCCTAGCTCCTGCAAGGCTGCAACACATTTTGACAGCTAGTAGTTAGTAAATTAGTCAATAGACAGCTAGCTGTTCATCAAAAAAAATAGAAAACACTAAATTGTGACTTATCTGGATGATTTCAGCAGCCTCCCATTCATGAGTAGTTGAGCACACCATATCAGCAGCTGGTAATTACAACACAAGTGGATAGGACAGTAATACAAGTGCAGAACACAATTTATAAATAAAGGACAGCACAAGCACATAGTTCTTAGTTCAGGTCTCACACAAAAGAAGACACACAGACACAGAGTGACACAGCTGCAGTTCATAAGACCAGGGCATCACAAAAGGCTTCACTACTAGATGGAGATGGTTCAGATCATATTTCATCTTCACTGTAGCACAAATCTTCATCTTCATACTCTTCTTCTTCAGACTCAAACTCTTCTCATTCATAGAGCTCTCTCACTCTTGCACTTCTACGAGGCTCAAGCTGCTCTTCTGCTCCCACTGCCTCTCCAATAACAGACCAAGGTATCCCTGTACCTTCCATCTCATCTTCCTCCCCATCTCTAAAGACAACTTGTGCACAATCATCTCCACCCTCTTGGAGAAAACCTTGAGCTTCAGTTGTATCACTAGACCGGGGGAGCAGCCGGCGGGGGAGCAGCTGTCGGGGGAGAACTCACCGGCGGGGGAGTAGGGAGGGGAGCAGCCGGCGGGGAGCAGCCGTCGCGTGTGGAGGGAGGCCGAGCGGGAGCAGCGCGTGGATTTTCCAGCGCGGTAGCAGGTCGGCCCGGCGCGCGCTCGCTCCCGCTAAAAAACGCCGCGCGCGCGCTCCCTCTAAAAAAAAACGCCGCGCGCGCCCGCCGCCCGCCTACGCGCCTGCCTACGGCGCCTGCGCGCCGCAAAGTCGCCGCCTAGGCGCGGCTGAGCGCCGCCTAGGCGATGCGCCCGCCTAAACAGCGCACAGCGCCCTAGGCTACGCGGTGGGCTGCCGATTAGCGCCTAGTCGCCGCCTAGTCGCCGCCTAGCCGAACACTGATCCTGTGTTCTTGGCCTATTTTCGATTTGGCTGATCATGTCTGTTCAATATAGTTTTCTTAGGAAAACAAAAGGTTCTATCAGGAACTTCTCCTGTAACCTGAAATAAGTTTGTGATAAAACCGGTTGATAACATTATTATCAAGTGTTTCATTATCGTTTATTGCTGCTAAGGGCTGATAGCATGATTTGTTGTGGAATAATTAACAGAGCGTGCTCCTGGTAGTATAAGTTGTCTGCTTTTAGATTATCCATCTATTTTAGGGGGCCTGTTTGTTTGAGATGCAGTTTTTGGAGCATTTCTGAAAAGCTGCTGTTGGGCTTTTGATCCTGAGAAGTCAATGATAGCTTTGCGATATGTTATTAGCTTTCTAAACTTAGGAAGCTATAGAAAGCCCATAAAACCAGGCTTTTCAGCTTCCCATATAAACTCAATTTTTCTGAGCTTTTGGCTCTCTGGAAGCTACACCAAAAAGCTAACTGTTTGTTTGAGCTTCTGGCTTTTTCACGCTAAGAAGCTGCCTAGAAGCTCAAACAAACCATGTCTTACTATTTATGCACCTGCCAAGGCCTTACTATTTATGCACCTGCCAAGTTGCATGTTATCCATATTACATGGCATATCGTAAAGATATTTGTAACACTATGATGTTATTTAATATCTTGGCTAACATGTGTTAACTAGAACATTTAACCGTTTACGACCTCTGTTTCACAACGTTTGTCCTCTTTGTTTGTACCTAAGAGGTTCGAATGCAGAGTAACTTAAAATGAAATCAGATTGTTCTTGGTCTCATTGGGTGGATGGACTATTGATTTATCCAATGAGTACTAGACATTTTCTTTAAGGCCTTGTTCGGTTATTCTCAATACACATGGATTGGATGGGATTGGAAAAAATTAAGAAGTTTGACTTGTTTGGGATTCAAACCCATCCAATCCCACTCAATCCATATGGATTGAGAGCTAACCGAACAAGTCCTAAGCTGGCTTTGGATAGAGGTGGCGATAGGGAAATGGAGGGGTATAGCATAGGGAAATGGTTTGGGTTAGGGATATGTTGTGGGTATGGATGAAAACAGATACTTATTAGGATATCAATTTTTTTTTGTCTTTTTCCTTTGATTACGAAAAAATAGGATATAGAAAGAATCTGCTATGCAAATTTGTATTCTTTTTTTTAGCATAGAGCTTGTAAAGATTCATAAAAGGCAAACCTCAAATTTATCATATAGCAGCCAAGACCATCGAGCTCTATAGAATCGAAATGCAGCAGCTCTATATCCTATTTATCATATAGCAGCCTAGTGCTTCCAAATTATGAATACCAAGACCACAGCTCCAAGGGCCTGCAGACCGGCTCCCAACCAACCCTGCAATAATTCATCAGACTATACTTCCTCTTATGCATATCATGCATATAGCAAAATATTCGCCTTGGTGTAGACCTATGTATGTGGAATCTTTTTGGGGAACACAATAAAATGTTGTTTTCCAGTGTCGGTACATACAGTCGGAGCATACCTAAAATCCATTTTCATTTCTTCCATCTGGCCCTGGCATGTCTTTGCTCGATGATAATCAGTGCGCATGCCAGCTCTATATGATATCAAAGTCTGGCAAGGAAAAATAGCATCTCATGGCATGGCTCTCGCAGAGAAATTGGGTTTGATCGTTAGTTCCATTAAATTTTCTTTTGCTCGAACTCTTGTGATGACCAGGTATATTGGCTTGTCTGGATGGTTATATGAACATCGCAATGGAGCAGACCGAGGAGTACGTGAATGGCCAGTTGAAGAACAAGTATGGCGATGCCTTCATAAGGGGCAACAACGGTACGACCTGGATTTCCAAATCCAATCCTCTCGTCCCCTGAGAACTGTTACATCGTCTCCATTTTGCTTTCTGCTTGTGAGACGCAATACATATCCTGATGCTTGTTGCCCAAAGTGCAGTTCTGTACATCAGCACGACGAAGCGGACCCTCGCCGATGGCGCGTAGCCGGATTGGAGTCCCTCTGTCCTCCCGTGTGTGCCGTGCAACTTCGAAGCCGTTAGCTTCGGTTGCGCTCTGACTCTGATGCATCCCTTCAAATCTCGGTACCCCCCTGTCTGGAAGGGAGTTGGGGGGCAGAGGGAAAGTGTATCGCATGGTTTCGTGGGCTTGTCAGATGCTATTTTGATGTAACTGACATTTATTCAGCTTCCCATGTTATGTTATATGTGGTGTTGCTTTGGGGATATGGATAAGATATCGTGTTCTCAGCACTGCGTTATGTCCTTTCGTCGTCAATGGTCGGTATCAATTCGTCAATGTTTTTTGTGATCTGCTTTGTGTTTTATTAGATTGCTGTGGTCGATTTGATCCCAACAGCGCCTCTGCTGATGAGGTACTCTCGCCGGCTGCGGCTGGTGGCTGTTCTGCGCCGCGCCACCAGGGGGGCATCGCCTTGGCACGGCACAGCACCCTGTCTGTCCATTTGCTGATGGACGAGTAGTCGAGTACTATGGCCTATGGGGGGCTGTGGTGCGTCAGATGCAAGGGGAAGGAAAAAAAAAAGTGCCGGAGCTGGAATACTGCCCTGGCGTGGTGCCCTCAGCTCTGATCATGCTTGTCTCTTTTCAGTCTCGTACACCACTGCTGTCTGTATAAAGGCGCACACTTTCTATCCTTTTCTTTTCCTTCTTTATTCTTTCGTCAATAATGGAGATAATAGATAGTTTAATGCATGCTAATAAAGATCTATTTATTCGGGGGCTACTCCGTTTTTTATGTGCAACAAGGAGCATATAATTATCATTTCAAATACTTGCCACAGTTCGGTCTCTAGGGAGCATCGTACGGATAAGATCATAAGACGACCAATCGACCATGCCTCAGATGCCCGCTTGTTTCCAGCGACGCGCGTGTCTGATTGTCCCTGCCCGCTTGTTGTACTCCCGGGAATTAATTCTTGCGACATACCATTAAAACTGTTTCAGCAGGGTTCCCTAATTTTTATCATACAAAAAATATTCTGTTTTTTTAATAGAAACACTCTAAAATCTTTTGTCCTCTATAATGCTGTTTGGTTGGGCGAAAGAAGTGGTAACAGCAATGGGGTCAGTAACCGGTGTTATCCGATACAGAGTAATGATTACCGTCCTTTGTTTGGTTGTTGTGGGCAGCTGTTTCTGTTTTACGGTATTGGATGACGATAGGTGGAGAGTGGGAATGAGATTCTACATGCTTGTATCCGATAACGCTGACGAAGTGCCCTAACCAAACTCCAAGGAACGACATCAGCTGTCACAAGGAATGGTTACAGGTCTAAAATGGCTGAACTAAACATCTTCTATATCTTTACCGTCAATCCATCATATATATTTCATCCCCTTTATTAATTTACGTCACTACTAGAATTTATTACTTTACTAAACAAAAATACTAATTAAACACAACAAGAACCATCATTCTGGACATGACAACGAGCACAGAGTTCTTGGCGCTGGCTGGAGCACAACATCGAGCACCTTGAGAGCGTCGTTCTATGCATCACAACGAGCGCACCGGCTGGAGCACAACGTTGGGCACCATGCGACATGGTTTGCGAAACTAGTCGATTTTAGTGGTAAATCGTTCGGTTTACCGAAATTAACCACAATTTTTTTTTCAAAACTTAATCTATTTTTTTTGAAAAAATATAAAAACTAAAAACATCGGTAAAGCGTTATTTTGGACCGGTAAACCACTATTTTGGACCGATAAACTGATATTTTTTTGCCGGAAAACCAGATTTAATGCAAGTATTCTAGATGCATGCACATAACTACAAACAAACCGGTGTGTTATTTTTCCTCCATCCATCATATAGGAAAGGAAAAAGAGTCAAAATCACCGATCAAATCGAAAAGAAAGAATAGGATGAAGACGGTGATGATAGCATAACCGACCCTAGTGCAAGTCGTGATGGAGATGATGGCAGCCATGTTGATGGGGGATGTAATGCTGGATTATATGTTGCATGAGAGATTGATGCAAGATGGAGTGGTGTAGGAGATTGGAGGTCCACTAGAGGAAGTCGGTGTTGAATGCAGAAAATGACCGCGCGGACGGTCCGACTCTGAGGCCGGACGGTCCGCTCGTGTGCAGAATTAGTTAGGGTTCCGAGTTTCTCGCGGGATTTTGAGAGCACCTAGAGGGGGGGGTGAATAGGTGATCCTGTGAAATTTAAACTTATAGCCACAAAAACTTGTTAAGTGTTAGCACAATAATCGCCAAGTGGCTAGAGAGGAGTCTCAAAAACACAATACCACAAGAGATCAAACACAGCGATGACACAGTGGTTTATCCCATGGTTCGGCCAAGACCAACGCTTGCCTACTCCACGTTGTGGCGTCCCAACGGACGAGGGTTGCAATCAACCCCTCTCAAGCGGTCCAAAGACCAACTTGAATACCACGGTGTTTTGCTTTGCCTTTCAATATCCCGTTTGCGAGGAATCTCCACAACTTGGAGCCTCTCGCCCTTACACTTGAGATTTACAAGAAATACGGAGTAAGGGATGAAAGCAACACACACAAATCCACAGCAAAATGCGCACACACACGGCCAAGAAACGAGCTCAAAAGACTATCTCAAAGTTCTCACTAGAACGGAGCTCGAATCACTGAGAATGACAAACGAATGCGCAAAGACTGAGTGTGGATGATCAAGAATGCTCTAAGGTTGCTTGGTTTGCTCCTCCATGCGCCTAGGGGTCCCTTTTATAGCCCCAAGGCAGCAAGGAGCCGTTGAGAGCAAATCTGGAAGGCCATCCTTGCCTTCTGTCGTCGAGTGCACCGGATAGTCCGGTGCACACCGGACACTGTCCGGTGCCCGATTTCCTTCCTAAAATGGCGCTGTCGACCGTTGCAGATCTGGGAGCCGTTGGCGCACCGGACAAGTCCGGTGCACACCGGACAAGTCCGGTGCCCCCTTCCGACCGTTGGCCCGGCCACGTGTCGCGCGCAGATTCCGCAGCCGACCGTTGGCCCGGCCGACCGTTGGCTCACCGGACAGTCCGGTGCACACCGGACAGTCCGGTGAATTTTAGCCGTACGCCGTCGGCGAATTCCCGAGAGCGGCTACTTCACGCCGAGCCAGCCTGGCGCACCGGACACTGTCCGGTGCACCACCGGACAGTCCGGTGTGCCAGACTGAGCTGAGTCTTGGCTGCACACAGCCAAGCCTTTTTCACCTCTTTTCTTTTCTTCTTCTTTCTGTTTCTAACACTTAGACAAGTATATTAGTACACAAAACCAATGTACTAAGGCTTAGAAACATACCTTTACTTCATGATTTGCACTTTGTTCATCCATGAACATAAATTCACATTTAAGCACTTGTGTTGGCACTCAATCACCAAAATACTTAGAAATGGCCCAAGGGCACATTTCCCTTTCAATCTCCCCCTTTTTGGTGATTTATGCCAACACAACATAAAGCAACTAGAACAAGTGCAAACTCACTTCAAATAAAACTCAAATTTATTTTGATTCAATTTTGGCATATATGGATCATCCTTTGCCACCACTTGGTTTGTTTTTGCAAATCAAACTCAAATCTCTATCTCTAAGTCAAACACACATGTTGAAGCATAAAGAGAGTCAGTCCAAAAGAGATTGATCAAAGATTTCAAAAACTCCCCCTTTTTTCCATAATTACTACTTCTCCCCACAAGAAGCCAACTTTTGATAAGAGAGACAACAAAAGAGTTTTGACAAACCAAAAGCTCTATTCTACTATTTTCAAAATCTCTCAAGTGGTAGCTGATCCATTTATTGCTTTGGCCTTTATTTTCTCCCCCTTTGGCATCAAGCACCAAAACGGGATCAATCTTGGCCCTTTAACCCCATTGCCTCACCAAAATCTTCAACTTAGAGCAAATGGCAATAAGAGTTCATGAGATGGACTTGGAATAAGTTACCCTCTCATCGGAGTGCAGTGGAAGTCTTTCATGGTCCAAGTCCACCTTTTCCCTTTCAATTCTCCTTCGAGACTAAATCAAGCAAACTCAAGCATATGGTTAGTCTCAAAGGGTCAAGTTGTAACACATCTCCCCCTAAACATGTGCATCACTTTGCAACAGACTTGTGAGGTCCAGGGAGTGTTTGTACAACTTGAGCACCATAATAAGCAACAAAATGCAGAATGGACATGATCAAAGGCATAAACACATGTATGCTACAATTCAATCCAAGTTCCGCGAATCTAAGACATTTAGCTCACTACGCAGCCTGCAAAAGGTCTTCTCATCTAGAGGCTTGGTAAAGATATCGGCTAGCTGGTTCTCGGTGCTAACATGAAACACTTCGATATCTCCCTTTTGCTGGTGGTCTCTCAGAAAGTGATGCCGGATGTCTATGTGCTTTGTGCGGCTGTGTTCAACAGGATTTTCCGCCATGCGGATAGCACTCTCATTATCACATAGGAGTGGGACTTTGCTCAGATTGTAGCCAAAGTCCCTAAGGGTTTGCCTCATCCAAAGTAGTTGCGCACAACACTGTCCTGCGGCAACGTACTCGGCCTCAGCGGTGGATAGGGCAACGGAGGTTTGTTTCTTAGAGTTCCATGACACCAGGGACCTTCCTAAGAATTTGCACGTCCCCGATGTACTCTTCCTATCGACCTTACATCCAGCATAGTCGGAATCTGAGTACCCAATCAAGTCAAAGTTAGACCCCTTTGGATACCAGATCTCGAAGCAAGGCGTAGCGACTAAATATCGAAGAATTCGCTTCACAGCCACTAAGTGACACTCCTTCGGATCAGATTGAAATCTAGCACACATGCATACGCTAAGCATAATATCCGGTCTACTAGCACATAAATAAAGTAAAGACCCTATCATTGACCGGTATGCTTTTTGATCAACGAACTTACCTCCTTTGTTGAGATCGGTGTGTCCGTCGGTTCCCATCGGAGTCTTTGCGGGCTTGGCGTCCTTCATCCCAAACCGCTTTAGCAGATCTTGCGTGTACTTCGTTTGGGAGATGAAGGTGCCGTCCTTGAGTTGCTTCACTTGGAACCCAAGGAAGTAGTTCAACTCGCCCATCATCGACATCTCGAATTTCTGCGTCATTACCCTGCTAAACTCTTCACAAGACTTTTGGTTAGTAGAACCAAATATTATGTCATCGACATAAATTTGGCACACAAACAAATCACCATCACATGTCTTTGTAAAAAGAGTTGGATCGGCTTTCCCAACCTTGAAAGCATTAGCAATTAAAAAGTCTCTAAGGCATTCATACCATGCTCTTGGGGCTTGCTTAAGTCCATAGAGCGCCTTAGAGAGCTTACACACGTGGTCGGGGTACCGTTCATCCTCGAAGCCAGGGGGTTGCTCCACGTACACCTCCTCCTTGATCGGCCCGTTGAGGAAAGCGCTCTTCACATCCATTTGGTACAACCTGAAATAATGGTGAGCGGCATATGCTAGCAAGATACGAATTGATTCTAGCCTAGCCACAGGAGCAAAAGTCTCCTCAAAGTCCAAACCTGCGACTTGGGCATAACCTTTTGCCACAAGTCGAGCCTTGTTCCTCGTCACCACCCCGTGCTCGTCCTGTTTGTTGCGGAACACCCACTTGGTTCCCACAACATTTTGCTTGGGACGAGGCACCAGTGTCCAAACTTCATTGCGCTTGAAGTTGTTGAGTTCCTCCTGCATGGCCAATACCCAATCCGGATCTAGCAAGGCCTCCTCTACCCTGAAAGGCTTAATAGAGGAGACAAAGGAGTAATGCTCACAAAAATTAACTAATCGAGATCGAGTAGTTACTCCCTTGCTAATGTCACCCAAAATTTGGTCGACGGGATGATCCCTTTGAATCACCGCTCGAACTTGGGTTGGAGGTGCCGGTTGCGCTTCTTCCTCCATCACGTGATCATCTTGTGCTCCCCCTTGATCACACGCCTCCTTTTGATGAACCTGTTCATCGTCTTGAGTTGGGGGATGCACCGTTGTTGAGGAAGAAGGTTGATCTCGTTCATCTTGTTCCTGTGGCCGCACTTCTCCAATCGCCATGGTTCGTATAGCGGCCGTTGGAACATCTTCTTCATCTACATCATCACAATCAACAACTTGCTCTCTTGGAGAGCCATTAGTCTCATCAAATACAACGTCGCTAGAGACTTCAACCAAACCCGATGATTTGTTGAAGACCCTATACGCCTTTGTATTTGAATCATAACCTAATAAAAACCCTTCTACAGCTTTGGGAGCAAATTTAGAATTTCTACCCTTCTTCACCAGAATGTAGCACCTGCTCCCAAATACAGGAAAGTAAGATACATTGGGTTTGTTACCGGTTAGTAGCTCATACGACGTCTTCTTGAGGAGGCGGTGAAGGTAGACCCTGTTGATGGCGTGGCAAGCCGTGTTCACGGCTTCCGACCAAAAGCACTCGGGGGTCTTGAATTCTCCAAGCATAGTCCTCGCCATATCTATGAGCGTCCTGTTCTTCCTCTCTACCACACCATTTTGCTGAGGTGTGTAGGGAGCGGAGAACTCGTGCTTGATCCCTTCCTCCTCAAGAAACTCCTCCACTTGAAGGTTCTTGAATTCGGACCCGTTGTCGCTCCTTATCTTTTTCACCTTGAGCTCAAACTCATTCTGAGCTCTCCTTAGGAAGTGCTTGAGGGTCCCTTGGGTTTCAGACTTATCCTGCAAAAAGAACACCCAAGTGAAGCGGGAAAAGTCATCAACAATAACTAGACCATACTTACTTCCTCCTATGCTTAGATAGGCGACGGGTCCGAAGAGGTCCATATGCAGCAGCTCCAGAGGTCTTGACGTGGTCATCATATTCTTGCTGTGATGTGCTCCTCCCACTTGTTTACCTGCTTGACAAGCTGCACAAGGTCTATCTTTTTCGAAATAAACATTGGTTAGACCTATCACGTGTTCTCCCTTTAGAAGCTTGTGGAGGTTCTTCATCCCCACATGTGCTAAGCGGCGATGCCACAGCCAGCCCATGCAAGTCTTAGCCATTAAGCATGCATCTAGACCGGCCTCTTCTTTTGCAAAATCAACTAAGTAAAGCTTGCCGTCTAGTACACCCTTAAAGGCTAGTGAACCATCACTTCTTCTAATGACAGACACATCTACATTTGTAAAAAGACAATTATATCCCATATTGCATAGTTGACTAACAGATAGCAAATTGTAACCAAGAGACTCAACTAAAAACACATTGGAGATTGAGTGCTCATTAGAAATTGCAATTTTACCTAACCCTTTTACCTTGCCTTGATTCCCATCACCGAATATAATTGAATCTTGGGAATCCTTATTTTTGACGTAGGAGGTGAACATCTTCTTCTCCCCCGTCATATGGTTTGTGCATCCGCTGTCGATAATCCAGCTTGAACCCCCGGATGCATAAACCTGCAAGGCAAATTTAGGCTTGGGTCTTAGGTACCCAACTCATGTTGGGTCCTACAAGGTTAGTGCAAATATCCTTAGGGACCCAAATGCAAGTTTTGTCTCCCTTGCATTTTGCCCCTAACTTCCTAGCAATTATTTTCCTATCCTTTCTACAAATAGCAAAGGAAGCATTTAAAGCACAATAAATTGTAGAATGTTCATTCACTACTTTCCTAGGAGCATGAATAATATTCTTTCTAGGCACATGATGAATAGCATTTCTCCTAGACATATTTCTACCATGCATATAGGAAGAACTAGAAGCAAACATGGCATGAGAGTCAAAATCATCATAAGCATTATAGCTCCTATAAGCATTTCTAGTTTGTCTCCTATCATGATAAATAAGAGCATGGTTCCTTTTAGTACTACTAGCCATAGGAGCCTTCCCTTTCTCCTTGGCGGAGATAGGAGCCTTATGACTTGTCAAGTCCTTGGCTTCCCTCTTGTAGCCAAGTCCATCCTTAATTGAGGGGTGTCTACCAATCGTGTAGGCATCCCTTGCAAATTTCAGCTTATCAAATTCATTCTTGCTAGTCTTAAGTTGGGCATTAAGACTAGCCACTTCATCTTTTAGTTTTGAAATTGAAACTAAGTGTTCACAACAAGCATTAATATCAACATCCTTACACCTAGTGCAAATTTCAACATGTTCAACACAAGAGTTAGATTTACTTGCTACTTCTAGTTTCGCATTTAAATTATTAATTTCACCTTTTAAAGAAGAAATGATTTCATTACAAGTAGAAAGTTCACAAGAAAGCATTCCATTTCTTTTAACTTCTAGAGCAAGTGAATTTTGTGCACTAACAAATTTATCATGCTCTTCATATAAAAGATCTTGTTTCTCTAAGATTCTATCCTTTTCATTCAAGGCATCAATCAATTCATTAATCTTAGCTATCTTAGTTCTATCCAATCCCTTGAATAAACTAGAGTAATTTATTTCATCTTCACTAGACTCATCATCACTAGAAGAATCATAAGTATTAGCATTATGATTGATTACCTTCTTCTCCCTTGCCATGAGGCAAGTGTGATGCTCGTTTGGGAAGAGGGCCGATTTGTTGAAGGCAGTGGCGGCGAGTCCTTCGTCGTCGGAGTCGGACGAAGAGCAATCCGAATCCCACTCCTTTCCAAGGTGTGCTTCGCCTTTGGCCTTCTTGTAAACCTTCTTGTTCTCTCTCTTCCCATTTTTCCCTTGCTCCTGGTCACTATCATTTTCGGGACAGTTAGCAATAAAATGACCAACCTTACCACATTTGAAGCATGAGCGCTTCCCCTTTGTCTTGGTCTTCCTTGGTTGCCCTTTGCGACCATTTAGCGCCGTCTTGAATCTCTTGATGATGAGAGCCATCTCTTCATCATTTAGCCCGGCCGCCTCAACTTGCGCCACCTTGCTGGGTAGCGGCTCCTTGCTCCTTGTTGCCTTGAGAGCGATAGGTTGAGGCTCGTGGATTGGACCGTTCAACGCGTCGTCGACGTATCTCGCCTCCTTGATCATCATCCGCCCGCTTACGAATTTTCCGAGTACCTCCTCGGGCATCATCATCGTGTACCTAGGATTCTCACGAATATTGTTCACGAGATGAGGATCAAGAACGGTAAAGGACCTTAGCATTAGGCGGACGACGTCGTGGTCCGTCCATCGCGTGCTTCCGTAGTTCCTTATTTTGTTGATGAGGGTCTTGAGCCGGTTGTACGTTTGGGTTGGCTCCTCTCCCCTTATCATGGCGAATCGTCCAAGCTCGCCCTCCACCAACTCCATTTTGGTGAGCATGGTGATGTCATTCCCCTCGTGAGAGATCTTGAGGGTGTCCCATATTTGCTTGGCATTGTCCAAGCCGCTCACCTTGTTGTACTCTTCCCTGCACAAGGATGCTAAGAGAACAGTAGTAGCTTGTGCATTTCTATGGATTTGTTCATTTATGAGCATAGAGTTATCCGAGCTATCAAACTTCATTCCATTCTCTACAATCTCCCAAATGCTTGGATGGAGAGAGAATAAGTGACTACACATTTTGTGACTCCAAAATCCGTAGTCCTCCCCATCGAAGTGTGGAGGTTTGCCAAGAGGAATGGAAAGCAAATGCGAATTCGAACTATGTTGAATACGAGAATAATCAAATGAAAAGTTCGAATTGACCGTCTTTTTGTAGTCGTTGTCGTCGTCCTTTTGGGAAGAAGTAGACTCATCACTATCGTCGTAGTATATGATCTCCTTGATGCGCTTTGTCTTCTTCTTCTTCCCTTCCTTCCGCTTGTAGCCCGAGCCGGAGTCAGTGAGCTTGTCATCCTTTGGCTCGTTGACGAAAGACTCCTTTTCGTTGTTGACCACCATCCCCTTTCCCTTTGGATCCATCTCTTCGGGCGATTAGTCCCCTCTTGAAGAGAACGGCTCTGATACCAATTGAGAGCACCTAGAGGGGGGGTGAATAGGTGATCCTGTGAAATTTAAACTTATAGCCACAAAAACTTGTTAAGTGTTAGCACAATAATCGCCAAGTGGCTAGAGAGGAGTCTCAAAAACACAATACCACAAGAGATCAAACACAGCGATGACACAGTGGTTTATCCCGTGGTTCGGCCAAGACCAACGCTTGCCTACTCCACGTTGTGGCGTCCCAACGGACGAGGGTTGCAATCAACCCCTCTCAAGCGGTCCAAAGACCAACTTGAATACCACGGTGTTTTGCTTTGCCTTTCAATATCCCGTTTGCGAGGAATCTCCACAACTTGGAGCCTCTCGCCCTTACACTTGAGATTTACAAGAAATACGGAGTAAGGGATGAAAGCAACACACACAAATCCACAGCAAAATGCGCACACACACGGCCAAGAAACGAGCTCAAAAGACTATCTCAAAGTTCTCACTAGAACGGAGCTCGAATCACTGAGAATGACAAACGAATGCGCAAAGACTGAGTGTGGATGATCAAGAATGCTCTAAGGTTGCTTGGTTTGCTCCTCCATGCGCCTAGGGGTCCCTTTTATAGCCCCAAGGCAGCAAGGAGCCGTTGAGAGCAAATCTGGAAGGCCATCCTTGCCTTCTGTCGTCGGGTGCACCGGACAGTCCGGTGCACACCGGACACTGTCCGGTGCCCGATTTCCTTCCTAAAATGGCGCTGCCGACCGTTGCAGATCTGGGAGCCGTTGGCGCACCGGACAAGTCCGGTGCACACCGGACAAGTCCGGTGCACACCGGACAGTCCGGTGCCCCCTTCCGACCGTTGGCCCGGCCACGTGTCGCGCGCAGATTCCGCAGCCGACCGTTGGCCCGGCCGACCGTTGGCTCACCGGACAGTCCGGTGCACACCGGACAGTCCGGTGAATTTTAGCCGTACGCCGTCGGCGAATTCCCGAGAGCGGCTACTTCACGCCGAGCCAGCCTGGCGCACCGGACACTGTCTGGTGCACCACCGGACAGTCCGGTGTGCCAGACTGAGCTGAGTCTTGGCTGCACACAGCCAAGCCTTTTTCACCTCTTTTCTTTTCTTCTTCTTTCTGTTTCTAACACTTAGACAAGTATATTAGTACACAAAACCAATGTACTAAGGCTTAGAAACATACCTTTACTTCATGATTTGCACTTTGTTCATCCATGAACATAAATTCACATTTAAGCACTTGTGTTGGCACTCAATCACCAAAATACTTAGAAATGGCCCAAGGGCACATTTCCCTTTCAATCTCCCCCTTTTTGGTGATTTATGCCAACACAACATAAAGCAACTAGAACAAGTGCAAACTCACTTCAAATAAAACTCAAATTTATTTTGATTCAATTTTGGTATTAGGAGTAGTTCTAGTTTAGCTCTAGATTAGCCTTTTCCTATCCCAAATTCTTCGCTTCTCTTCGGCTCTACGTCGATTAGAGGTGTCTAGGGTGACCTGCTGACCCTAGATGAAGCCTAGGATCTCTCCTCCCCGTCGGGGTCCCTCCCGTGAGCGAGATTCAGGCGCCGCCGGCGAACTCCGTCGCCTCTGTTCACACGCGGACCGTCCGGCCTCCAGGCGCGGACCGTCCGGCTCATTAGACACGGAACCCGAGCCCTGCGCCAGGTCGCAGACCGTTCGGCCCTTGGCCGTGGACCGTCCGTGCCTATGTAGAAAGCACCACCGCAGGTACCCAACGCAGTGATTGGTGCCCGAATTGGCGCCAACACACTTTTTGGTGACTCCGCTGGAGACAGGTGTCTAGATCTACTAAAAATCAGGCCCTCAAATGGCGGTTCTAAAGATCACACCGATATCTCCTCGGACAATATCCTGAAGCCGGCTGTTTAAAGTCTAACGGCCGATGAGCAACAACAATACGAGGACTACATGCGTCAAGCGAAGGAGAAATTCTTATCACAATACACTGTGGATCGCCACTAGAAAGTTGTCAAACATGGAGAGACCGGCATCACATCTCTTCTATCTTCGCTTCAAGTCTCCAACGTAAGTAAACTCGACGACATCCAATCTATTAAATAGTATGTAGATCATCAGCAGAATCAAATAAAACAACAGATTAGAGGGCTAGAAGAATCAATTAGAAAATTAACGCGTACGTTGGAGAAGTCTGTTGCTCCTAGTTTTCCATCATATGAAACTAGTAACAGGATATCTACGTCTAATACATCGACAACAAATGGGAATTCGTAGCCCCAACCATTATATGGTAATGCCGATGAACTCATATCCAGGACAAATACCACCACCGCCGTCCCTGCTTGGCAGATCAGCGCCCCTGGACACGGTCGGATCGTTCGAGTTTTTGCCCGTACAGTACGGCCCTTACGCAGACCGTCCGATTTTCCCTGCCGGGCAGTCCGGGACCACACCAAGGCTACCGCGTGGCGCCTCAATAATAGCAAACACAACCGGCCAGTTCGGATGTACCACCGTATAGACCGGTACGCATACGCAGAACCTATTGTCGCGCACTACGCACCAAATTATTACACACCACAGCAGCAGTACGTTCCGCCTCCTACATATCTAAACCATAGCACGCCATACGATCATAGGCCGATCAACAATATCGATCGGTCACGGCAAGAAGTTTGGCATAACAATGCCCGACCGAATGAACCCCACAGCCTAGGGTCCGGTGGTTTTCCACCGGGCGCGATGGAGAAAATTAGGGAAGAGATGGCTGAACTATTTCGAGATAGGCTCGGAGTTAGTGTAGCTAGAGTGGGGCAATCATGTCAGAAGCCATATGATCACCAGTTTGACATTGTCCCATATCCACAAGGGGCAAGGATACCGGAGTTCTCTAAATTTTCTGGTGAAAATGGGAGAAGCACACACGAACATATAGGCCAATTCCTAGCACACCTAGGCGAATTGGCCAATGGGGAAACATTTCGTGTTCGTTTATTTTCTTTATCCCTTACTGGTACCGTTTTTGCATGGTACGCCACCCTGCCTCCTAATTCCATTAATTCTTGGAATGATCTAGAGAGTAAATTTCATGAACATTTCTTTTTTTGGGGAATATGAATTAGGGCTAGCTGATTTAGCTTCAGTCCGACAGGGACACGAAGAATCGGTTAACGATTATATCCGGAGGTTTCGGGACACTAGAAACTGATGCTTTCGGATCCATGTTGCGGACAAAGAACTAGCAGGACTGGCTTTTAATGGGTTACTATCCTACTTAAGAGACAAATTAGATGGGACCCAGTTCTTTTCAATAGCTTAGCTACATCAGCGGGCTTTAGCCTATGAAAGCCGATTTAAAAAGACATCAAAATCGGCAGCACGTACTATACATCTAGTAGAGCGTGATAATTCAGATAATGAATCTGCAGATGTATATACCGCTGAGTTTGTTTAGCCAATAAAGGCCAAATCTTCTGCATGTTCTTCCTTACAGTCGGTTCAAAATAATCGGCAAGAAGAGATTAAATTTACCTTTAATGTTGCCAAATGCGATAGGATATTCGACGAACTACTAAAAATGGCAACATTAAATTAACTCATACTATTCCTCCTATGTAAGAATTAAAGAGACATGCTTATTGTAAGTGGCATAATTATTTTTCCCATGCCACCAATGATTGTAATGTTTTTCGTCGACAGATACAATCGGCCGTAAATGGGGGTCGGTTGGCCTTTCAGGAGATGCAAGTGGACACGTAGCCATTTCCTATCAATACCATAGAACCCACATGCAAAGAGGTCTTGGTTCGGCCCAAAGTGGCCGATAAAGGCAAAGACAAAAACACCATAATTGGCGATCCTTGCACGTCAAATATATCGCAAGAAGGGATTGCTCGGAAAGCTCCGGATAGAAAGACTAACAAGTTCGGAGGCACTGGGGGACAGGCTCAATCAAGCAACCGAGCAAAACTCCTTGACTCAAGCATCATAGACTGTCCGGCACCTAGGTGCGGACTGTCCGATGCTCATGCAGACGGTCTAGATAACTCAGCCGGACAGTCCACCCATGGCTAGAGGCGTTAGCCTCCACATAAAGCAAGCAAAGAAATGCAAGGTCAAAGCACACATGGTCGGCTGGTCAAAGCCGACCCTACTTTTGATCAGTTGCTCTCCAAATATGCTAGCAAGAAGGCCGTTCTATGTGATCGCCCAACAAAGAAACCTCGTCCTCCCGATAAAACAAAACGGTCGAACAAAATGGCCCGAAAGGCGACGCAACAAGCATCGTCTATTCATCCTGTGATGGCAGGATGCTTTCCACCCACCTACTCATCGTTGATATATTGTCCTGTTCAAATATGGGATGGTACGACGATGAATCTATGGTATATGCATAGTTCCTTTATCTATTCAGGATGGGGGCCACCTCCATTATATTCCTTTTGATCCATTGATCAAATGGTCATGGCCGAGAAAGATGCAATCCAAAATGGCCTTTATGCATTGGGGCTCGAATGAATGATCACCATATTGGATTGAAAAGCCGGTGAAAGTCGCCTAGAGGGGGGTGAATAGGGCGAATCTGAAATTTACAAAGTTTAAGCACAACTACAAGTCGGGTTAGCGTTAGAAATATGAACGAGTCCGAGAGAGAGGGCAAAAAACAAATCGTGAGCAAATAGGAAGTGAGACACGATGATTTGTTTTACCGAGGTTCGGTTCTTTCAAACCTACTCCCTGTTGAGGTGGTCACAAAGACCGGGTCTCTTTCAACCCTTTCCCTCTCTCAAACGGTCACTTAGACCGAGTGAGCTTCTCTTCTCAATCAAACGGGACACTAAGTCCCCGCAAGGACCACCACACAATTGGTGTCTCTTGCCTCGGTTACAATTGAGATGATCACAAGAAAGAATGAGAAAGAAAAGAAGCAATCCAAGCGCAAGAGCTCAAATGAACACAAGTCACTCTCTCTAGTCACTAATTTGAGTTGGAATGATCTTTGGACTTGGGAGAGGATTTGACCTCTTTGGTGTGTCTTGTATTGAATGCTATAACTCTTATAAGGTGTAGGAAGTCTGAAAACTTGGATGCAATGAATGTGGGGTGGTTGGGGTATTTATAGCCCCAACCATCAAAAGTGGTCGTTGGTAGGCTGTCTATCGCATGGCGCACCGGACAGTCCGGTGCGCCACCAGACACTGTCCGGTGCGCCAGCCACGTCAACCGACCGTTAGGGTTCGACCGTTGGAGCTTCTGTCTTCTGGGTCACTAGACAGTCACTGTACACTGTCCGGTGCGCCTTCTGACGCTGCTCTGACTCTGGCGCGCACTGTAGCGCATTGAATGCGTTCTGCAGACGACCGTTGGTGCGAAGTAGCCGTTGCTCCGTTGGCACACCGGACAGTCCGGTGTTGCACCGGACAGTCCGGTGAATTATAGCGGAGCGGCCTCCAGAATTCCTGAGACTGTCAAGTTTGGAGTTGGATTCCCCGGTGCACCAGACACTGTCCGGTGGCACACCGGACAGTCCGGTGCGCCAGACCAGGGCTGCCTTCGGTTGAACTTTGCTCCTTTTATTTGAACCCTTTCTTTTGACTTGTATTGGTTTGTTGTGAACCTTTGGCACCTTTAGAACATATTTTCTAGAGCAAACTAGTTAGTCCAATAATTTGTGTTGGACAATTCAACCACCAAAATTCTTATTGGAAAAGGTTTGACCCTATTTCCCTTTTAATCTCCCCTTTTTGGTGATTGATGCCAACACAAACCAAAGCAAATATAAAAGTGCAGAATTGAACTAGTTTGCATAGTGTAAGTGCAAAGGTTACTTGGAATTGAAACCAATATACTTATCTCAAATAGATGTGCATGGATTGTTTTCTTCTTTCTTAAAATTTTGGACCACATTTGCACCACGAGTTTTGTTTTGGAAATTCTTTGTAAAATTCTTTTCAAAAATCTTTTGCAATTAGTCAAAAGTACATGAATAAGATTGAAGAAAGCATTTTCAAGATTTGAAATTTTCTCCCCCTGTCTCAAATGCTTTTCCTTTGACTAAAACAAAAACTCCCCCTAAATAAAATTCTCCTCTTAGTGTTCAAGAGGGTTTTGCAATTTTTGAAGATACTACTTTCTTCCCTTTTTGAACACAATAAGATATCAAATTGAAAACTTTTCATTTTTAAACTTTGGTGGTGGTGCGGTCCTTTTGCTTTGAGGCTCATACTTTCTCCCCCTTTGGCATGAATCACCAAAAACGGATACTTGTGAGTGAAATATAAGCCCTTTGTCTTAAACTTTCTCCCCCTTTGGCAAACACAAAAAATATGAGTGAAGATTATACCAAAGTGGAGAACGAAGCGGAGTACCGACAAACACAATTGGAATTGAGTGGAAGCGCCTTCTTTGCCGACAACTCCATTTCCCTTTTAATACCTATGACTAAGCATAAGATGATACTTGAAAACACATTAGTCATAGACATAAAAAAGAGATATGATCAAAGGTATATAAATGAGCTATGTGTGCAAAAAATCAATCAAAATTCCTAGAATCAAGAATATTTAGCTCATTCCTAAGTTTGGTAAAAGATTGCTCATCTAAAGGCTTGGTAAAGATATCGGCCAATTGATCTTTGGTGTTTATGTAGGCTATCTCAATATCCCCCTTTTGTTGGTGATCTCTCAGAAAGTGATACCGAATGGCTATGTGCTTAGTGCGGCTGTGTTCAACGGGATTATCCGCCATGCGGATTGCACTCTCATTGTCACATAGGAGAGGGACTTTGCTAAACTTGTAGCCATAGTCCCTAAGGGTTTGCCTCATCCAAAGCAATTGCGCGCAACAATGGCCTGCAGCAATGTACTCAGCTTCGGCGGTAGAAAGAGCTACTGAGTTTTGTTTCTTTGAAGCCCAAGACACCAGGGATCTTCCCAGAAACTGACAGGTCCCTGATGTGCTCTTCCTATTAATCTTACACCCTGCCCAATCAGCATCAGAATATCCTAATAAATCAAATGAGGATCCCTTGGGGTACCAAAGACCAAACTTAGGTGTTTGAACTAAATATCTCAAGATTCGTTTCACGGCCCTAAGGTGAACTTCTTTAGGGTCGGCTTGGAACCTTGCACACATGCATACGGAAAGCATAATGTCCGGTCGAGAAGCACATAAATAGAGTAAAGAACCTATCATCGACCGGTATAACTTTTGACCTACGGATTTACCTCCCGTGTCAAGGTCGAGATGCCCATTGGTTCCCATGGGTGTCTTGATGGGCTTGGCATCCTTCATTCCAAACTTAGTGAGTATATCTTGAATGTACTTTGTTTGGCTAATGAAGGTGCCCTCTTGGAGTTGCTTGACTTGAAATCCTAAGAAATACTTCAACTCCCCCATCATAGACATCTCGAATTTTTGAATCATGATCCTACTGAACTCTTCACAAATAGATTTGTTAGTAGACCCAAATATGATATCATCGACATAAATTTGGCATACAAACAAATCATTCTCAATGGTTTTAGTGAATAAAGTAGGATCGGCCTTTCCGACTTTGAAGCTATTAGTGATAAGAAAATCTCTTAGGCATTCATACCATGCTCTTGGGGCTTGCTTGAGCCCATAAAGCGCCTTAGAGAGTTTGTAAACATGGTTAGGATACTCACTATCTTCAAAGCCAGGAGGTTGCTCAACATAGACCTCTTCTTTGATGGGTCCATTGAGGAAGGCACTCTTCATGTCCATTTGGTAAAGCTTAAAGTAATGGTGAGTAGCATAGGCAAGTAATATTCGAATTGACTCAAGCCTAGCTACGGGTGCATAGGTTTCACCAAAATCCAAACCTTCGACTTGTGAATACCCTTTGGCCACAAGTCGTGCCTTATTTCTTGTCACCACACCATGCTCGTCTTGTTTGTTGCGGAAGACCCACTTGGTTCCTACAACATTTTGGTTAGGACGTGGAACTAAATGCCATACCTCATTCCTTTTGAAATTGTTGAGCTCCTCTTGCATCGCCAACACCCAATCTGAATCTTGAAGTGCTTCCTCTACCCTGTGTGGCTCAATAGAGGAAACAAACGAGTAGTGTTCACAAAAATGAGCAACACAAGATCGAGTAGTTACCCCCTTGTGAATATCTCCTAAAATGGTGTTCACGGGGTGATCTCGTTGAATTGCTTGGTGGACTCTTGGTGTGGCGGCCTTGGAACTTGCTCATCCTCCTTGTCTTGATCACTTGCATCTCCCCCTTGATCATTGATGTCTTCTTGAGGTAGCTCATCTTCTTGATCTTCTTCTTCATCATCTTGAGCCTCATCCTCATCTTGAGTTGGTGGAGATGCTTGCATGGAGGAGGATGGTTGATCTTGTGCTTGAATGGGCTCTTCGGATTCCTTAGGACACACATCCCTAATGGACATGTTCCTTAGCGCGACGCATGGAGCCTCTTCATCATCTAATTCATCAAGATCAACTTGCTCTACTTGAGAGCCGTTAGTCTCATCAAACACAATGTCACAAGAAACTTCAACTAGTCCAGTGGACTTGTTAAAGACTCTATATGCCCTTGTGTTTGAATCATATCCTAGTAAAAAGCCTTCTACAGCCTTAGGAGCAAATTTGGATTTTCTATCTCTTTTAACAAGAATAAAACATTTGCTTCTAAAGACTCTAAAATATGAAACATTGGGCTTTTTACCGGTGAGGAGTTCGTAGGATGTCTTCTTGAGGATTCGGTGTAGATACAACCAGTTGATGGTGTAGCAAGCGGTGTTGACCGCCTCGGCCCAAAACCGATCAGAAGTTTTGTACTCATCAAGCATGGTCCTTGCCATGTCCAATAGAGTTCTATTCTTCCTCTCCACTACACCATTTTGTTGTGGCGTGTAGGGAGAAGAGAACTCATGCTTGATGCCCTCCTCAAGAAAGCCTTCTATTTGAGAGTTCTTGAACTCTGTCCCATTGTCGCTTCTAATTTTCTTGATCCTCAAGCCGAACTCATTTTGAGCCTGTCTCAAGAATCCCTTTAAGGTCTCTTGGGTTTGAGATTTTTCCTGTAAAAAGAATACCCAAGTGAAGCGAGAATAATCATCCATAATAACTAGACAGTACTTACTCCCGCCGATGCTTATGTAAGCGATCGGGCCGAATAGGTCCATGTGGAGGAGCTCGAGTGGCCTGTCAGCACCAACTTGCTTCCCTGCTTGGCACGCGCTACAAATCCTGTCTTTCTCAAAATGTACATTTGTTAGTCCCAAAATGTGTTCTCCCTTTAGAAGCTTGTGAAGATTCTTCATCCCAACATAGGCTAGTCGGCGATGCCAGAGCCAACCCATGTTAGTCATAGCGATTAAGCAAGTATCAAGTTCAGCTCTATTGAAATCAACTAGGTATAGTTGACCCTCTAATACTCCCTTAAAAGCTACTGAATCATCACTTCTTCTAAAGACAGTAACACATGTATCCGTAAAAAGACAGTTGTAGCCCATTTTACATAATTGTGAAACGGAAAGCAAGTTGTAATCTAAAGAATCTACAAGAAAAACATTGGAAATAGAATGGTCAGGTGATATAGCAATTTTATCCAATCCTTTGACCAAACCTTGATTTCCATCCCCGAATGTGATAGCTCGTTGGGGATCTTGGTTTTTCTCACAGGAGGAGAACATCTTTTTCTCCCCTGTCATATGGTTTGTGCACCCGCTGTCGATGATCCAACTTGAGCCCCCGGATGCATAAACCTACAAAACAAGTTTAGTTCTTGATTTTAGGTACTCAAACAGTTTTGGGTCCTTTGACATTAGATACAAGAACTTTGGGTACCCAAACACAAGTCTTTGATCCCTTGTGTTTGCCCCCAACATATTTGGCAACTACCTTGCCAGATTTGTTAGTAAGCACATAAGAAGCATCAAAAGTTCTAAATGAAACATTATGATCATTTGATGCTTTAGGAGTTTTCTTCTTAGGCAATTTAGCATGGGTTGATTGCCTAGAACTAGATGCCTCACTCTTATACATAAAAGCATGATTAGGACCAGAGTGAGACTTCCTAGAGTGAATTCTCCTAATTTTGTGTTCGGGATAACCGGCAGGGTATAAAATGTAACCCTCGTTATCCTGAACCATGGGAGCCTTGCCCTTAACAAAATTGGACAATCTTTTAGGCGGGGCATTAAGCTTGACATTGTCTCCTTGTTGGAAGCCAATGCCATCCTTAATGCCAGGGCGTCTCCCACTATAGAGCATGCTTCTAGCAAATTTAAATTTTTCATTTTCTAAGTCATGCTCATTGATTTTAGCAGTTAATGTAGCTATGTGATCATTTTGTTGTTTAATTAAAGCAAGGTGATCATGAATAGCATCTACATTAACATCTCTACATCTAGTACAAATAGTAACACGCTCAATGGAAGATGTAGAGGGTTTGTAAGTATTTAATTCAACAATCTTAGCATGCAATATATCATTCTCATCTCTAAGATTGGAAATGGAAATATTGCAAACATCTAAATCCTTAGCCTTAGCAATTAAATTTTTATTTTCAACTTTAAGGCTAGTAAGAGAAGCATTCAATTTGTCAATCTTAGCAATTAAGTTGGCATTATCATTTCTAAGACTAACAATTGAATCATCACAAGCATCAAGCTTCCAAACCTTAGCAATCAAATTGGCATTCTCATTTCTAAGGTTGGAAATAACATCATGGCAAGTGCTTAGCTCACTAGTTAATTTTTCACATTTTTCTACTTCTAGAGCATAAGCATTTTTAACTTTAACATGCTTTTTGTTTTCCTTAATTAGGAAGTCCTCTTGGATATCCAAGAGTTCATCCTTATCATGAATAGTGCTAATCAATTTATTTAATTTTTCCTTTTGTTGCATGTTTAAGTTGGCAAAGAGAGTAAATAAATCATCCTCATCATCACTAGAATTGGCCTCATCACTAGATGTTGCATACTTAGTGGAGGATTTGGATTTTACCTTCTTTCTCTTGCTGTCCTTTGCCATGAGGCACTTGTGGCCGACGTTGGGGAAGAGGAGCCCTTTGTTGACAGCGATGTTGGCGGCGTCCTCGTCGGAGGAGAAGTCGGTGGAGCTCTCGTCGGAGTCCCACTCCTGGCAAACATGGGCATCGCCGCCCTTCTTCTTGTAGTATCTTTTCTTTTCTCTCCTCTTTCCCTTCTTGTCGTCGTCCCTGTTGAAAGGGAAATGTGCCCTTGGGCCATTTCTAAGTATTTTGGTGATTGAGTGCCAACATAAGTGCTTAAATGTGAATTTATGTCCATGGATGAACAAAGTACAAATCATGAAGTAAAGGTATGTTTCTAAGCCTTAGTACATTGATTTTGTGTACTAATATACTTGTTTAAGTGTTAGAAACAGAAAGAAGAAGAAAAGAAAAGAGGAGAAAAAGACTTGGCTGAGTGCAGCCAAGACTCAGCTCAGTCTGGCACACCGGACTGTCCGGTGGTGCACCGGACAGTGTCCGGTGCGCCAGGCTGGCTAGGCGTGAAGTAGCCGCTCTCGGGAATTCGCCGACGGCGTACGGCTAAAATTCACCGGACTGTCCGGTGTGCACCGGACTGTCCGGTGAGCCAACGGTCGGCCGGGCCAACGGTCGGCCGGGCCAACGGTCGGCCGCGGAATCTGCGCGCGACACGTGGCCGGGCCAACGGTCGGAAGGGGGCACCGGACTGTCCGGTGTGCACCGGACTTGTCCGGTGCGCCAACGGCTCCCAGATCTGCAACGGTCGGCAGCGCCATTTTAGGAAGGAAATCGGGCACCGGACAGTGTCCGGTGTGCACCGGACTGTCCGGTGCACCCGACGACAGAAGGAAGATTGGCCTTCCAGATTTGCTCTCAACGGCTCCTAGCTGCCTTGGGGCTATAAAAGGGACCCCTAGGCGCATGGAGGAGATAACCAAGCAACCTTAGAGCATTCTTGATCATCCACACTCAGTCTTTGCGCATTCGTTTGTCATTCTCAGTGATTCGAGCTCCGTTCTAGTGAGAACTTTGAGATAGTCTTTTGAGCTCGATTCTTGGCCGTGTGTGTGCGCATTTTGCTGTGGATTTGTGTGTGTTGCTTTCCTCCCTTACTCTGAATTTCTTGTGAATCTCAAGTGTAAGGGCGAGAGGCTCCAAGTTGTGGAGATTCCTCGCAAACGGGATATTGAAAGGCAAAACAAAACACCGTGGTATTCAAGTTGGTCTTTGGACCGCTTGAGAGGGGTTGATTGCAACCCTCGTCCGTTGGGACGCCACAACGTGGAGTAGGCAAGCGTTGGTCTTGGCCGAACCATGGGATAAACCACTGTGTCATCTCTGTGTTTGATCTCTTGTGGTATTGTGTTTTGTTGAGACTCCACTCTAGCCACTTGGCAATTATTGTGCTAACACTTAACAAGTTTTTGTGGCTATAAGCTTAAGTTTCCCAGGATCACCTATTCACCCCCCCTCTAGGTGCTCGCAATTGGTATCAGAGCCGTTCTCTTCAAGAAAGGGACTAATCGCCCGAAGAGATGGATCCTAAGGGGAAGGGAATCGTGATCAACGACAAGGAGAAGGAGTCCTTCGTCAACGAGCCAAAGGACGACAAGACTACCGACTCGGGCTCGGGGCACAGACGCAAAGAAGTGAAGAAGAAGAAGACAAGACGCATCAAGGAGATCATCTACTACGACAGCGACGAATCTTCCTCTTCCCAAAAGGACGACGACAACGACTACAAAAAGACTGTCAATTCGAAGTTTTCATTTGATTATTCTCGTATTCAACATAGTTCGAATTCGCATTTGCTTTCCATTCCTCTTGGCAAACCTCCACACTTCGATGGGGAGGACTACGGATTTTGGAGTCACAAAATGCGTAGTCACTTATTCTCTCTCCATCCAAGCATTTGGGAGATTGTAGAGAATGGAATGAAGTTTGATAGCTCGGATAACTCTATGCTCATAAATGAACAAATCCATAGAAATGCACAAGCTACTACTATTCTCTTAGCGTCCTTGTGCAGGGAAGAGTACAACAAGGTGAGCGGCTTGGACAATGCCAAGCAAATATGGGACACCCTCAAGATCTCTCACGAGGGGAATGACATCACCATGCTCACCAAAATGGAGTTGGTGGAGGGCGAGCTTGGACGATTCGCCATGATAAGGGGAGAGGATCCAACCCAAACGTACAACCGGCTCAAGACCCTCATCAACAAAATAAGGAACTACGGAAGCACGCGATGGACGGACCACGACGTCGTCCGCCTAATGCTAAGGTCCTTTACCGTTCTTGATCCTCATCTCGTGAACAATATTCGTGAGAATCCCAGGTACACGATGATGACGCCCGAGGAGGTACTCGGAAAATTCGTAAGCGGGCGGATGATGATCAAGGAGGCGAGATACGTCGACGACGCGTTGAACGGTCCAATCCACGAGCCTCAACCCATCGCTCTCAAGGCAACAAGGAGCAAGGAGCCGCTACCCAGCAAGGTGGCGCAAGTTGAGGCTGCCGGGCTCAATGATGAAGAGATGGCTCTCATCATCAAGAGATTCAAGACGGCGCTAAATGGTCGCAAGGGGCAACCAAGGAAGACCAAGACAAAGGGGAAGCGCTCATGCTTCAAATGTGGTAAGGTTGGTCATTTTATTGCTAACTGTCCCGAAAATGATAGTGACCAGGAGCAAGGGAAAAATGGGAAGAGAGAGAACAAGAAGGTTTACAAGAAGGCCAAAGGCGAAGCACACCTTGGAAAGGAGTGGGATTCGGATTGCTCTTCGTCCGACTCCGACGACGAAGGACTCGCCGCCACTGCCTTCAACAAATCGGCCCTCTTCCCAAACGAGCATCACACTTGCCTCATGGCAAGAGAGAAGAAGGTAATCAATCATAATGCTAATACTTATGATTCTTCTAGTGATGATGAGTCTAGTGAAGATGAAATAGATTACTCTAGTTTATTCAAGGGATTGGATAGAACTAAGATAGCCAAGATTAATGAATTGATTGATGCCTTGAATGAAAAGGATAGAATCTTAGAGAAACAAGAAGATCTTTTATATGAAGAGCATGATAAATTTGTTAGTGCACAAAATTCACTTGCTCTAGAAGTTAAAAGAAATAGAATGCTTTCTTGTGAACTTTCTACTTGTAATGAAACCATTTCTTCTTTAAAAGGTGAAATTAATGATTTAAATGCTAAACTAGAAGTAGCAAGTAAATCTAACTCTTGTGTTGAACATGTTGAAATTTGCACTAGGTGTGAGGATGTTGATATTAATGCTTGTTGTGAACACTTAGTTTCAATTTCAAAACTAAATGATGAAGTGGCTAGTCTTAATGCCCAACTTAAGACTAGCAAGAATGAATTTGATAAGCTGAAATTTGCAAGGGATGCCTACACGATTGGTAGACACCCCTCAATTAAGGATGGACTTGGCTACAAGAGGGAAGCCAAGGACTTGACAAGCCATAAGGCTCCTATCTCCGCCAAGGAGAAAGGGAAGGCTCCTATGGCTAGTAGTACTAAAAGGAACCATGCTTTTATTTATCATGATAGGAGACAAACTAGAAATGCTTATAGGAGCTATAATGCTTATGATGATTTTGACTCTCATGCCATGTTTGCTTCTAGTTCTTCCTATATGCATGGTAGAAATATGTCTAGGAGAAATGCTATTCATCATGTGCCTAGAAAGAATATTATTCATGCTCCTAGGAAAGTAGTGAATGAACCTTCTACAATTTATTGTGCTTTAAATGCTTCCTTTGCTATTTGTAGAAAGGATAGGAAAATAATTGCTAGGAAGTTAGGGGCAAAATGCAAGGGAGACAAAACTTGCATTTGGGTCCCTAAGGATATTTGCACTAACCTTGTAGGACCCAACATGAGTTGGGTACCTAAGACCCAAGCCTAAATTTGCCTTGCAGGTTTATGCATCCGGGGGTTCAAGCTGGATCATCGACAGCGGATGCACAAACCATATGACGGGGGAGAAGAAGATGTTCACCTCCTACGTCAAAAACAAAGATTCCCAAGATTCAATAATATTCGGTGATGGGAATCAAGGCAAGGTAAAAGGGTTAGGTAAAATTGCAATCTCAAATGAGCACTCTATATCTAATGTGTTTTTAGTAGAGTCTCTTGGATATAATTTGCTATCTGTTAGTCAATTATGCAATATGGGATATAACTGCTTATTTACAAATGTAGATGTGTCTGTCTTTAGAAGATGTGATGGTTCACTAGCTTTTAAGGGTGTACTAGACGGCAAACTTTACTTAGTTGATTTTGCAAAAGAAGAGGCCGGTCTAGATGCATGCTTAATGGCTAAGACTTGCATGGGCTGGTTGTGGCATCGCCGCTTAGCACATGTGGGGATGAAGAACCTCCACAAGCTTCTAAAGGGAGAACACGTGATAGGTCTAACCAATGTTTATTTCGAAAAAGATAGACCTTGTGCAGCTTGTCAAGCAGGTAAACAAGTGGGAGGAGCACATCACAGCAAGAATGTGATGACCACGTCAAGACCTCTGGAGCTGCTGCATATGGACCTCTTCGGACCCGTCGCCTATCTAAGCATAGGAGGAAGTAAGTATGGTCTAGTTATTGTTGATGACTTTTCCTGCTTCACTTGGGTGTTCTTTTTGCAGGATAAGTCTGAAACCCAAGGGACCCTCAAGCGCTTCCTAAGGAGAGCTCAAAATGAGTTTGAGCTCAAGGTGAAAAAGATAAGGAGCGACAACGGGTCTGAATTCAAGAACCTTCAAGTGGAGGAGTTTCTTGAGGAGGAAGGGATCAAGCACGAGTTCTCCGCTCCCTACACACCTCAGCAAAATGGTGTGGTAGAGAGGAAGAACAGGACGCTCATAGATATGGCGAGGACTATGCTTGGAGAATTCAAGACCCCCGAGTGCTTTTGGTCGGAAGCCGTGAACACGGCTTGCCACGCCATCAACAGGGTCTACCTTCACCGCCTCCTCAAGAAGACGTCGTATGAGCTACTAACCGGTAACAAACCCAATGTATCTTACTTTCGTGTATTTGGGAGCAGGTGCTACATTCTGGTGAAGAAGGGTAGAAATTCTAAATTTGCTCCCAAAGCTGTAGAAGGGTTTTTATTAGGTTATGATTCAAATACAAAGGCGTATAGGGTCTTCAACAAATCATCGGGTTTGGTTGAAGTCTCTAGCGACGTTGTATTTGATGAGACTAATGGCTCTCCAAGAGAGCAAGTTGTTGATTGTGATGATGTAGATGAAGAAGATGTTCCGATGGCCGCTATACGAACCATGGCGATTGGAGAAGTGCGGCCACAGGAACAAGATGAACGAGATCAACCTTCTTCCTCAACAACGGTGCATCCCCCAACTCAAGACGATGAACAGGTTCATCAAAAGGAGGCGTGTGATCAAGGGGGAGCACAAGATGATCACGTGATGGAGGAAGAAGCGCAACCGGCACCTCCAACCCAAGTTCGAGCGGTGATTCAAAGGGATCATCCCGTCGACCAAATTTTGGGTGACATTAGCAAGGGAGTAACTACTCGATCTCGATTAGTTAATTTTTGTGAGCATTACTCCTTTGTCTCTTCTATTGAGCCTTTCAGGGTAGAGGAGGCCTTGCTAGATCCGGATTGGGTATTGGCCATGCAGGAGGAACTCAACAATTTCAAGCGAAATGAAGTTTGGACACTGGTGCCTCGTCCCAAGCAAAATGTTGTGGGAACCAAGTGGGTGTTCCGCAACAAACAGGACGAGCACGGGGTGGTGACGAGGAACAAGGCTCGACTTGTGGCAAAAGGTTATGCCCAAGTCGCAGGTTTGGACTTTGAGGAGACTTTTGCTCCTGTGGCTAGGCTAGAATCAATTCGTATCTTGCTAGCATATGCCGCTCACCATTCTTTCAGGTTGTTCCAAATGGATGTGAAGAGCGCTTTCCTCAACGGGCCAATCAAGGAGGAGGTGTACGTGGAGCAACCCCCTGGCTTCGAGGATGAACGGTACCCCGACCACGTGTGTAAGCTCTCTAAGGCGCTCTATGGACTTAAGCAAGCCCCAAGAGCATGGTATGAATGCCTTAGAGACTTTTTAATTGCTAATGCTTTCAAGGTTGGGAAAGCCGATCCAACTCTTTTTACAAAGACATGTGATGGTGATTTGTTTGTGTGCCAAATTTATGTCGATGACATAATATTTGGTTCTACTAACCAAAAGTCTTGTGAAGAGTTTAGCAGGGTAATGACGCAGAAATTCGAGATGTCGATGATGGGCGAGTTGAACTACTTCCTTGGGTTCCAAGTGAAGCAACTCAAGGACGGCACCTTCATCTCCCAAATGAAGTACACGCAAGATCTGCTAAAGCGGTTTGGGATGAAGGACGCCAAGCCCGCAAAGACTCCGATGGGAACCGACAGACACACCGATCTCAACAAAGGAGGTAAGTCCGTTGATGAAAAAGCATACCGGTCAATGATAGGGTCTTTACTTTATTTATGTGCTAGTAGACCGGATATTATGCTTAGCGTATGCATGTGTGCTAGATTTCAATCCGATCCTAAGGAGTGTCACTTAGTGGCAGTGAAGCGAATTCTTAGATATTTGGTTGCTACGCCTTGTTTTGGGCTCTGGTATCCAAAAGGGTCTACCTTTGACTTGGTTGGATACTCAGACTCTGACTATGCTGGATGTAAGGTCGATAGGAAGAGTACATCAGGGACGTGCCAATTCTTAGGAAGGTCTCTGGTGTCGTGGAACTCTAAGAAACAAACCTTCGTTGCCCTATCCACCGCTGAGGCCGAGTATGTTGCCGCAGGACAGTGTTGCACGCAACTACTTTGGATGAGGCAAACCCTCCGGGACTTTGGCTACAATCTGAGCAAAGTCCCACTCCTATGTGACAATGAGTGTGCTATCCGAATAGCGGAAAATCCTGTTGAGCACAGCCGCACAAAGCACATTGACATCCGGCATCACTTTTTGAGAGACCACCAGCAAAAGGGAGATATCGAAGTGTTTCATGTTAGCACCGAGAACCAGCTAGCCGATATCTTTACCAAGCCTCTAGATGAGAAGACCTTTTGCAGGTTGCATAGTGAGCTAAATGTCTTAGATTCGCGGAACTTGGATTGAATTGTAGCATACATGTATTTATGCTTTTGATCATGTTCCTTTTTGCATTTTGTTGTTAAGTATGGTGCTCAAGTTGTACAAACACTCCCTGGACCTCACAAGTCCGTGGCAAAATGATGCACAGTTTTAGGGGGAGATGTGTTACAACTTGACCCTTTGAGACTAATCATATGCTTGAGTTTGCTTGTTTTAGTCTCAAAGGAGAATTGAAAGGGAAAAGGTGGACTTGGACCATGAAAGACTTCCACTGCACTCCGATGAGAGGGTAACTTATTCCAAGTTCATCTCATGAACTCTTATTGCCATTTGCTCTTAATTGAAGATTTTGATGAGGCAATGGGGTTATAGAGCCAAGTTTAATCCCGTTTTGGTGTTTGATGCCAAAGGGGGAGAAAATAAAGGCCAAAGCGATAAATGGATCAGCTACCACTTGAGAGATTTTGAAAATAGTAGAATAGAGCTTTTGGTTTGTCAAAACTCTTTTGTTGCCTCTCTTATCAAAAGTGTTGGCTTCTTGTGGGGAGAAGTATTGATTATGGGAAAAGGGGGAGTTTTTGAAATCTTTGATCAATATCTTTTGGAATGACTCTCTTTATGTTTCAACATGTGTGTTTGACTTAGAGATAGAGATTTGAGTTTGATTTGCAAAAACAAACCAAGTGGTGGCAAAGGATGATCCATATATGCCAAAATTGAATCAAAATAAATTTGAGTTTTATTTGAAGTGAGTTTGCACTTGTTCTAGTTGCTTTATGTTGTGTTGGCATAAATCACCAAAAAGGGGGAGATTGAAAGGGAAATGTGCCCTTGGGCCATTTCTAAGTATTTTGGTGATTGAGTGCCAACACAAGTGCTTAAATGTGAATTTATGTCCATGGATGAACAAAGTACAAATCATGAAGTAAAGGTATGTTTCTAAGCCTTAGTACATTGGTTTTGTGTACTAATATACTTGTCTAAGTGTTAGAAACAGAAAGAAGAAGAAAAGAAAAGAGGAGAAAAAGACTTGGCTGAGTGCAGCCAAGACTCAGCTCAGTCTGGCACACCGGACTGTCCGGTGGTGCACCGGACAGTGTCCGGTGCGCCAGGCTGGCTAGGCGTGAAGTAGCCGCTCTCGGGAATTCGCCGACGGCGTACGGCTAAAATTCACCGGACTGTCCGGTGTGCACCGGACTGTCCGGTGAGCCAACGGTCGGCCGTGCCAACGGTCGGCCGCGGAATCTGCGCGCGACACGTGGCCGGGCCAACGGTCGGAAGGGGGCACCGGACTGTCCGGTGCGCCAACGGCTCCCAGATCTGCAACGGTCGGCAGCGCCATTTTAGGAAGGAAATCGGGCACCGGACAGTGTCCGGTGTGCACCGGACTGTCCGGTGCACCCGACGACAGAAGGCAAGATTGGCCTTCCAGATTTGCTCTCAACGGCTCCTATCTGCCTTGGGGCTATAAAAGGGACCCCTAGGCGCATGGAGGAGATAACCAAGCAACCTTAGAGCATTCTTGATCATCCACACTCAGTCTTTGCGCATTCGTTTGTCATTCTCAGTGATTCGAGCTCCGTTCTAGTGAGAACTTTGAGATAGTCTTTTGAGCTCGATTCTTGGCCGTGTGTGTGCGCATTTTGCTGTGGATTTGTGTGTGTTTCTTTCCTCCCTTACTCTGAATTTCTTGTGAATCTCAAGTGTAAGGGCGAGAGGCTCCAAGTTGTGGAGATTCCTCGCAAACGGGATATTGAAAGGCAAAACAAAACACCGTGGTATTCAAGTTGGTCTTTGGACCGCTTGAGAGGGGTTGATTGCAACCCTCGTCCGTTGGGACGCCACAACGTGGAGTAGGCAAGCGTTGGTCTTGGCCGAACCACGAGATAAACCACTGTGTCATCTCTGTGTTTGATCTCTTGTGGTATTGTGTTTTGTTGAGACTCCACTCTAGCCACTTGGCAATTATTGTGCTAACACTTAACAAGTTTTTGTGGCTATAAGCTTACGTTTCCCAGGATCACCTATTCACCCCCCCCCCTCTAGGTGCTCTCACCTGTCACTATCACTAGATAATGGGCATTTAGCAATGAAATGACCGGGCTTACCAAACTTCTAGCACACCTTCTTGGAACGGGGCTTATAATCTTTCCCCTTCCTTTGTTTGATGATTTGACAGAAGCTTTTGATAATAAGCATCATCTCCTCATTGTCGAGCTTGGAGGCGTCGATGGGGATTCTACTTGGAGTAGAATCTTCTTTCTTCTCCTCCGTTGCTTTGAATGCAACAGGTTGTGCTTCGGGTACAGAGGAGGATGCGCCTTGCTCGATGATCTTTTTGGAGCCTTTGATCATTAGCTCAAAGCTCACAAATTTACCTATCACTTCCTCGGGAGACATTATTTTGTATCTAGGATCACCATGAATTAATTGTACTTGAGTAGGATTAAGAAAAACTAGTGATCTTAGAATAACCTTGACCATCTCATGGTCATCCCATTTGGTGCTCCCGAGGTTGCGCACTTGGTTCACCAAGGTCTTGAGCCGGTTGTACATCGCTTGTGGCTCCTCCCCTTGGTGAAGCATGAATCGACCGAGCTCCCCCTCGATCATCTCCCTTTTGGTGATCTTGGTCACCTCATCTCCTTCGTGTGCCGTTTTGAGTACATCCCAAATCTCTTTGGCGCTCTTCAACCCTTGCACCTTGTTATACTCCTCTCGACTTAGAGAGGCGAGGAGTATAGTGGTGGCTTGGGAGTTGAAGTGCCGGATTTGGGCAACTTCGTCCGAATCATAGTCTTCATCCCCTACGGATGGTACATGTACACCAAACTCAACAACGTTCCAAATACTAGTGTGGAGTGAGGTTAGATGATGCCTCATTTTGTCACTCCACATGTTATAATCTTCGCCGTTAAAAACCGGTGATTTGCCTAATGGAACGGAAAGTAATGGAGTACGTTTAGAGATGCGAGGGTAGTGTAGGGGAATCTTACTAAACTTCTTGCGCTCATGGCGCTTAGAAGTTACGGACGGCGCGTCAGAGCCGGAGGTCGATGGCGATGAAGAGTCGGTCTCGTAGTAGACCACCTTCCTCATCTTCTTCTTCTTTTCGCCACTCCGATGCGACTTGTGTGAAGGGGATTCCTTCTCCTTCCCCTTGTTGCGGGACTCTCCTGATGGAACCTTCCCATGGCTTGTAGCGGGCTTGTCGCCGGTCACCATCTCCTTCTTGGCGTGATCTCCCGACATCACTTCGAGCGGTTAGGCTCTAATGAAGCACCGGGCTTTGATACCAATTGAAAGTCGCCTAGAGGGGGGGTGAATAGGGCGAATCTGAAATTTACAAAGTTTAAGCACAACTACAAGTTGGGTTAGCGTTAGAAATATGAACGAGTCCGAGAGAGAGGGCAAAAAACAAATCATGAGCAAATAGGAAGTGAGACACGATGATTTGTTTTACCGAGGTTCGGTTCTTTCAAACCTACTCCCCGTTGAGGTGGTCACAAAGACCGGGTCTCTTTCAACCCTTTCCCTTTCTCAAACGGTCACTTAGACCGAGTGAGCTTCTCTTCTCAATCAAACGGGACACTAAGTCCCCGCAAGGACCACCACACAATTGGTGTCTCTTGCCTCGGTTACAATTGAGATGATCACAAGAAAGAATGAGAAAGAAAAGAAGCAATCCAAGCGCAAGAGCTCAAATGAACACAAGTCACTCTCTCTAGTCACTAATTTGAGTTGGAATGATCTTTGGACTTGGGAGAGGATTTGATCTCTTTGGTGTGTCTTGTATTGAATGCTATAGCTCTTGTAAGGTATAGGAAGTCTGAAAACTTGGATGCAATGAATGTGGGGTGGTTGGGGTATTTATAGCCCCAACCACCAAAAGTGGCAGTTGGTAGGCTGTCTGTCGCATGGCGCACCGGAGTGTCCGGTGCGCCAGCCACGTCACCCGACCGTTAGGGTTCGACCATTGGAGCTTCTGTCTTCTGGGTCACCGGACAGTCCGGTGTTGCACCGGACAGTCACTGTACACTGTCCGGTGCGCCTTCTGACGCTGCTCTGACTCTGGCGCGCACTGTAGCGCATTGAATGCGTTCTGCAGACGACCATTGGCGTGAAGTAGCCGTTGCTCCGTTGGCACACCGGACAGTCTGGTGTTGCACCGGACAGTCCGGTGAATTATAGCGGAGCGGCCTCCAGAATTCCCGAGACTGGCAAGTTTGGAGTTGGATTCCCTGGTGCACCGGACACTGTCCGGTCGTGCACCGGACAGTCCGGTGCGCCAGACCAGGGCTGCCTTCGGTTGAACTTTGCTCCTTTTATTTGAACCCTTTCTTTTGACTTGTATTGGTTTGTTGTGAACCTTTGGCACCTGTAGAACATATTTTCTAGAGCAAACTAGTTAGTCCAATAATTTGTGTTGGGCAATTCAACCACCAAAATTCTTATTGGAAAAGGTTTGACCCTATTTCCCTTTCAGCCGGTGACTTGCATCAGGCTTAGTTCATATGCTTTTGGTTCATCAACCTCCACCAAAAGGCAGGGGCATATGTTGAATGCAGAAAATGACCGCGAAGACGGTCCAGCTCTGAGGGCAGACGGTCCACGGTGGTGGCGCGGACGGTCCGCGCGTGCGCAGAATTAGTTAGGGTTCCGAGTTTCTCGCAGGATTTGTTTTCTAAAACCATGGGATTAGCTCGGGAAACGACTTGTAGCGGATCCAGACCTCCCCCTTTATATAGATGAAGGGCTACGACCGATTAAACCCCCCAACAATCGATCAAATCAAGTCTATTTCTCGTTTTACTTATGCATTAGGAGTAGTTCTAGTTTAGCTCTAGATTAGCCTTTTCCTACCCCAAATTCTTCGCTTCTCTTCGGCTCTACGTCGATTAGAGGTGTCTAGGGTGGCCTGCCGACCCTAGACGAAGCCTAGGATATCTCCTCCCCGACGGGGTCCCTCCTAGGAGCGAGATTCAGGCACCGTTGGCGAACGTCGCCACCCCTGTGCAGGCGCGGACCGTCCGGCCTCCAGGCGCGGACCGCCCGGCTCGTCAGGCAGAACCCGAGCCCTGCGCCAGGTCACGGACCGTCCGGCCCATAGCCGCAGACCGTCGTAGGTACTCAACGCAGTGATTGGTGCCCGAATCGATGTCAACAGTCGGTTCACCCATGCCACATAAGATTCTTATCATAATGAACCTCATTCACATCGGGAGACAATAAGCTGTCGACGTCATTCTATTTCATTTCCTGTCTAAGATGGAATCCGTAGCTCAAGTGACTCAAGTTCTTCTAACTATCCATTGGACAAGACCCATCAATCTATAACCCTTATACATGGCAATGGCAACAGAGTCATGGACCACTAGGTGAAGTACCACCATCGATCATGTATGGGTATGAACACCCTGCACCGCCATACTCAAATTTGTCACATATGTATCCACCAGGACCACGATATGGGTAGGACAAGCCCCCCTGCACCAGTATGCTATTTTTTGCTTCGTCGATAAGTATTTATTTTCCGTTCTTGTTTTCTTGCTAATGTATCCCATATCTTTTGTATAGAACTATCACTATCACTATCTCATTGGGAGCTGATCTGAAAACTTCTATCACAGATTAGAACCATATCACGATCCTTCCAACATGCCTGAGTACTATCACTATGACTCGAGTTGAATACGTGAGTATTATGAAACATGTCGACATATGTGTCGTGTCCTTGTGCGGGAACTCTAAAAGAACTTATATTTGAGTATTACAAAGTCCTATCGTTGTTTGATGTATGTGAATCGGAGTTTGTTGTTGCATATGTATGTTGTATGTTATTTTGGTGAACATATATCGTGTGGATCAATTAATATTTACTGTGCAATGTGAATTGAGTAAATTATAAATAAATTCTGTCAAAATTTTCTATTTTTTCTGTAAAAACAACGAAAACCGGTTCCTTTTCGTGAAAAATCAACGGTTTAGTATGGTTTACCACCGGTTTTCCATCGATAAACCGATACAAATTTAAGTTTGATTTGGATTGGGCAAATCGGCCAGTTTTATCGGTTTTTACTGGTAAACCATCGATTTACCGAAACCGGAGGGTGGCGGTTTTCCCCCTCCAATTGTTTGGTTAATTATGCCCTGCAACCGTCGTTCTAGGCATAACAACGAGCATGCATGTTTGGTTTAGCTTTTTATTAAGGAACTTTTTTGAGAATTTGACTGTATGCAGAGAAATTGAGTATTGTGTAGATTACATGTGTAGAAAGATAAAAGAGTTTATAGAGCTTAGGATATAGAATGTGACAATTTCCTAATATCACAATGTCTCCGTAGATTCTGTATTCACATTGATTTTAGATGATTTTGACTGAATTAATTCTTATAAAAGCGTGCTGAAAAATTGAACGTTTGAGCCGACGTTGGAGACCAGCGATGCCAAGAACACCTCGTCCCGCACCGTCCAGGAGGTCCCAGTGGCGGCCTCACGGTCCTGAGGTTCGTCAGCGGTCGAAGACCGGATGAGAAAGAGCTCCCGGTAGTGCACTGGAAAATTGAAGGCGGGCGGAGCCAGCAATTATAGGTGTACATTCGGCCCGCCCGGCTCGGTCCGGTTCAAGCCCGAAAAGACCCGTATTGTTTGAATTTCGGGTTGGCCTGGTCCGTTTGAATTTTGGGCCGTGCTGGGCCGGCCCACGGGCCTAGCCCTCGGCTCACGACCCGGTACATAATTGCTTAAATGTGCCGGGCTCATTTCGGGCGGTCCGAAATTATAGAAGCCCGAAATTCACATCAGGGCCCAGAATTCACATGAGAGCCCTAAATTCAAAACAAATTTAATAAGGCAAAAATAAAAGATAAGACAAATAAATTTGACCAAAAGCAAACTTAATAATTGTATTAAGCTACTAGAGCTGTGCAATGACTACTCGTTTACAAATTATTTTGTTAGAAGAAAAAAGAGTATAATCAGCTCTATACAAAGTTCGTAAGTTCAGTTCATTATCTAAGATAATATTCATAACAAAAGTAAAATTACATCACATACTCTAATTCAAAGCTACGAAAAACATCTAACTAGCATTATCTCTAGCTTTGTGTTCTTTATAAAGTACATGAAAGTGTGGAATGTAGTTTTAATAAATATATGAGCCTTTTCGTGCCTCTATATGGGTCATTTCGTGTCTGCCTTAAATGGGTCGTGCTCGTGTCCGCCCATGGACTGCGACCTTGGCCCAAACCCGGCCGACACTAAAATATTTTGGGCGGTACCGTGCTTGGACCGTGCTTTTTTTCTGTGCTTCGGACCGGCCCATTAGATCCGGCCCAAATATACACCTATACCAGCAATAGCGGACCGAAGCTTGTCTGCCAAACGGAGCACACACTAAGAGCTGATTTGGTGACCTGAAATCCCGGGAGGATCGGAGGGGATTGAGGGGGAAATTAGTTCATTTCCCCCTCAATCCCCTCCAATCCTTCCGGGATCCCCTTGTCACCAAATCAACACTAAAGGTTAGCGGACCTTTTAGCAAACATTGTTAAAAGGAGAGGACGAAAGGAAACACTATCCGCCTGATTGGTTATCTGTACTGTCCCTCATCTTGGATCACCACATACGTTGATTTTATTTAAAATTATATTTAGTTGCAGTCACAGCCTATATAAGTATACACAAAATAAGTTATTTTAATGCTATTAACCTACATTCACCTATACACTCAAAATTATCGTATCTGACTGACCAAAACGACGCTAGCATGCGCATAAACATGCAGCCATCCAATCAGACATTATATCTAGCTATTAGTTGAAGACATCTAAATACCATCACCTAATAGTTCAGCTAACTATTAGTTATATCCTCCAACTACCCAACTAAAATCAGCTAAAATTAGCCACTTATTGTTAACCAGCTATGTCGGGGACCATAATTAGGGGTACCCTCAAGACGCCTAATTCTCAGCTGGTAACCCCCATCAGCATAAAGCTGCAGAGGCCTGATGGGTGCGATTAAGTCAGGGATCAGTCCATACGAGCGACTCGATCACGCCTCACCCGAGCCTAGCCTCGGGCAAGGGCAGCCGACCCTGAGATGCTTCCGTCTCGCCCGAGGCCCCCTTTTAATGGCAGACGCATCTCTGGCTCGCCCGAGGCCTTGCCTTCGCTAAGAAGCAACCCTGACTAAATCGCCGCGCCAACCGACCGAGTCGCAGGGGCATTTAACGCAAAGGTAGCCTGACACCTTTATCCTGACGCGCGCCCCCCGGCAGAGCCGAAGTGACCGCCGTCACTTCGCCGCTCCACTGACCGGTCTGACAGAAGGACAGCGTCGCCTGCGCCATTCCGACTGCAGTGCCACTTGACAGAGTGAGACTGACAGGCAGTCAGGCCTTGCCAAAGGCGCCATAGGAAGCTCCGCCCGACCCAGGGCTCGGACTCGGGCTAAGGCCCCGGAAGACGGCGAACTCCGCTCCGCCTGACCCAGGGCTCGGACTCGGGCTAGGCTCCGGAAGACGACGAACTCCGCTCCGCCCGACCCCAGGGGTCGGACTCCGCCCTGGCCTCTGCCGAACGACCTCCGCCTCGCCTGACCCAGGAGCTCGGGCTCGGCCTCGGCCATGCAGGACAGACTCGACCTCGGCTTCGGAGGAGCCTCCACGTCGCCCGACCTAGGACACAAGTCCGCCACGTCGACAGGAAGCGCCATCATCACCCTACCCCGAGCCGACTCGGGCCGCAGGGAACAAGACCGGCGTCCCATCTGGCTAGCTCCGCCAGATAGGCAATGATGGCGCCCCGCTAGACCCATGACGACGGCGGCTCTCAGCTCCCTTACGGAAGCAGGGGGACGTCAGCAAGGGCCCAACCGCTCCGACAGTTGTCCCTCCGCCAGGCTCCGTTGCTCCTCCGACAGCCACGACACCACACCAGCTGGGTGCCAAGATCTCTCCGGCCGCCACACAGGCATGTACTTAGGGCGCTAGCTCACCCCTGCTAGACACGTAGCACCTTGCTACACCCCCATTGTACACCTGGATCCTCTCCTTACGCCTATAAAAGGAAGGACCAGGGCCTTCTTAGAGAGGGTTGGCCGCGCGGGGACGAGGACGGGGCAGGCGCTCTCTTGGGGCCGCTCGCTTCCCTCACCCGCATGGACGCTTGTAACCCCCTACTGCAAACGCACCCGACCTGGGCGCGGGTCGAACACGAAGGCCGCGGGATTCCCACCTCTCTCACGACTCGTCTCCGGCCACCTCGCTTTTCCCCCCTTCGCGCTCGCCCACGCGCTCGACCCATCTGGGCTGGGGCATGCGGCACACTCACTCGTCGGCTTAGGGACCCCTCGGTCTCGAAACGCCGACAGTTGGCGCGCCAGGTAGGGGACTGCTGCGTGTTGACGAGCAGCTTCCCGTCAAGCTCCAGATGGGCAGTCTCCAACGACCTCTCCAACCCGGGACGGTGCTCCATTTCGGGAGTCTCGAGTTCATGTCTCTCGATGGCAGCTACGACATGATACTCCTTCCACCGTCGCGCGACGACGACAATAGCGGCCGACAGCCCGCCCACCGGCGGCGGAATCGACGACGTCTTCCCCGCGTGGTGGAAGAACAACATTCGAGCTCGCCCCGTCCTCTCCCCCGCCATCGGGGGAGGAGGCGGGGCAACCAGGGCCGAGCGGGAGGCCGCGCTCCGTCGGCTGTCGAGCGAACCGATGTCCCCAGTGCCCCAACGGAGGGCGCGTCGGGCGTCAACCTCGCGTTTGAGACGAAGGCGAGCGCCGTCCCCCCGCGACACGCCAATCCCGAGCAAGTGGACGACGCCAGCACGCTCGCGGAGGGCCTGCAGGACGTCGCCCTCGTACCCAAGACGACGGCGCAATCAGTCCTCGACGTGACTGTGTCGCTCCTCGTCGACCAAAAGGTACCGACTGATTCCCATCCTACGTCATTTCGACTCGGCCTCAACCCACCTAGCGACCTTGCTTTGGCGGGCGCTCACGTTGAGGCAAGTGCAACCCCACTGGGGTTTCGTGTGCGGTCGCCTTGGGACCGATTGACGAACGTCTCGACCTACGGGCCCTCTGGGTCCGAGGAAGATGACGATCCCAGCATCTGCTGGGATTTCTCTGGATTTGGCAACCCCAGTGCCATGCGGGACTTTATGACCGCATGTGACTACTGCCTCTCCGACTGTTCCGACGGCAGCCGTAGCCTTGACGACAAGGACTGCGGCCCAAGCCGCGAATGTTTCCACGTCGAGCTAGGGGATCCCACCGAAGGCGACCATCTCGGCATGCCGGAGGACGGTGATCTCCCTAGGCCGGTGCCTCGCGTCGACATCCCGCGGGAGCTAGCTGTGGTCCCCGTTCCGGCGGGGGGTCACGACCCACAGCTCGAGCAAGTCCGCGGGGCGCAGGCCAGGCTCGACGAGGGAGCAGGAGCGCTCGAGTCGATCCGCCGGGACGTCGGGCAGGTATGGGCGGGCCAACCCCCGGCCGGAGAAACACGTCATCTGCCCCAGGGTTTCCAGCACCGCGTCGCCAACGATGTCAGGGACAGGCCGCCACCCGCATCCAGCGGGGTCGGTCAGAACCTGGCAGCCGCAGCGATGCTCCTCCGCGCGATGCCGGAGCCATCAACCACCGAGGGTCGGCGAATCCAGGGGGAGCTCAAGAATCTCCTGGAAGGCGCTGCGGCCCGGCGGGCCGAGAGCTCTGCCTCCCGAAGGCGGGGGTACCCCTCGGAACCTCATGCCGCGACTTCCCGATTCATGCGGGAAGCCTCGGTCTACACCGGGCGCACGCGCAACACCGCGCCTGCGGCCCCGGGCCACCTCGGCAACGAGCATCGTCGTCGCGACCATCGGGCCCGCCTCGACGAAAGGGTGCGCCGAGGCTACCACCCCAGGCGTGGGGGACGCTACGACAGTGGGGAGGATCGGAGTCCCTCGCCCGAACCACCCGGTCCACAGGCCTTCAGCCGGGCCATCCGGCGGGCGCCGTTTCCAGCCCGTTTCCGACCCCCGACTACTATCATAAAGTACTCGGGGGAGACGAAACCGGAATTGTGGCTCGCAGACTACCGCCTGGCCTGCCAACTGGGTGGAACGGACGACGACAACCTCATCATCCGCAACCTCCCCCTGTTCCTCTCCGACACTGCTCGCGCCTGGTTGGAGCACCTGCCTCCGGGGCAGATCTCCAACTGGGAGGATTTGGTCCAAGCCTTCGCCGGCAACTTCCAGGGCACGTACGTGCGCCCCGGGAATTCCTGGGACCTCCGAAGCTGCCGGCAACAGCCGGGAGAGTCTCTTCGGGACTACATCCGGCGATTCTCGAAGCAGCGCACCGAGCTGCCCAACATCACCGACTCCGATGTCATCGGCGCGTTCCTTGCCGGCACCACCTGCCGTGACCTGGTGAGCAAGCTGGGTCGCAAGACCCCCACCAGGGCGAGCGAGCTGATGGACGTCGCCACCAAGTTCGCCTCTGGCCAGGAGGCGGTCGAGGCCATCTTCCGAAAGGACAAGCAGCCCCAGGGTCGCCCGTCGGAAGATGCTCCTGAGGCGTTTACTCCGCGCGGCGCCAAGAAGAAAGGGAAGAAGAAGTCGCAAGCGAAACGCGACGCCGCCGATGCAGACCTTGTCGCCGCCGCCGAGTACAAGAACCCTCGGAAGCCCCCCGGAGGTGCTAACCTCTTCGACAAGATGCTCAAGGAGACGTGCCCTTACCATCAGGGGCCCGTCAAGCACACCCTCGAGGAGTGCGTCATGCTTCGGCGCCACTTCCACCGGGCCGGGCCACCCGCAGAGGGTGGCAGGGCCCGCGACGACGACAAAAAGGAAGATCACCAAGCAGGAGAGTTCCCCGAGGTCCGCGACTGCTTCATGATCTACGGAGGGCATGCGGCGAACGCCTCGGCTCGGCATCGCAAGCGAGAGCGTCGGGAGGTCTGCTCGGTGAAGGTGGCGGCGCCAGTCTACCTAAACTGGTCCGACAAGCCCATCACCTTCGACCAAGCTGACCACCCCGACCACGTGCCGAGCCCGGGGAAATACCCGCTCGTCGTCGATCCCATCATCGGCGACGTCAGGCTCACCAAGGTCCTGATGGATGGGGGCAGCTGCCTCAACATCATCTACGCCGAGACCCTTAGGCTCCTGCGCGTCGATCTGTCCTCCGTCCGAGCAGGTGCTGCGCCCTTCCACGGGATCATTCCTGGGAAGCGCGTCCAGCCCCTCGGACGGCTCGACCTTCCTGTCTGCTTCGGAACGCCCTCCAACTTCCGAAGGGAGATTCTGACATTCGAGGTGGTCGGGTTCCGAGGGACCTACCACGCGGTATTGGGGAGGCCATGCTACGCGAAGTTCATGGCCGTCCCCAACTACACCTACCTGAAGCTCAAGATGCCGGGCCCCAATGGGGTCATCACCGTCGGCCCCACGTACAAACACGCATTCGAATGCGACGTGGAGTGCGTGGAGTACGCCGAGGCCCTCGCCGAGTCCGAGGCCCTCATCGCCGACCTGGAAAACCTCTCCCGAGAGGTGCCAGACGTGAAGTGACACGCCGGCAATTTCGAGCCAGCGGAGACGGTTAAGGCCATCCCTCTCGACCCCAGTGGCGACACCTCCAAGCAGGTCCGGATCAGTTCCGGGCTCGACCCCAAATAGGAAGCAGTGCTCGTCGACTTTCTCCGCGCAAACACCGACGTCTTTGCGTGGAGTCCCTCGGACATGCCCGGCATACCGAGGGATGTCGCCGAGCACTCGCTGGATATTCGGGCCGGAGCCCGACCGGTCAGGCAGCCTCTGCGCCGATTCGACGAGGAGAAGCGCAGAGTGATAGGTGAGGAGATCCACAAGCTGATGGCAGCAGGGTTCATCAAAGAGGTATTCCATCCCGAATGGCTTGCCAACCCTGTGCTTGTGAGAAAGAAAGGGGGGAAATGGCGGATGTGTGTAGACTACACTGGTCTCAACAAAGCATGTCCGAAGGTTCCCTACCCTCTACCTCGCATCGATCAAATCGTGGATTCCACTGCTGGGTGCGAAACCCTGTCTTTCCTCGATGCCTACTCAGGGTATCATCAAATCAAGATGAAAGAGTCCGACCAGCTCGCGACTTCTTTCATCACGCCCTTCGGCATGTACTGCTATGTCACCATGCCGTTCGGTTTGAGGAACGCGGGTGCGACGTACCAGCGGTGCATGAACCATGTGTTCGGCGAACACATCGGTCGCACGGTCGAGGCCTACGTCGATGACATCGTAGTCAAGACAAGGAAAGCCTCCGACCTCCTCTCCGACCTTGAAGTGACATTCCAGTGTCTCAAGGCAAAGGACGTCAAGCTCAATCCCGAGAAGTGTGTCTTCGGGGTGCCCCGAGGCATGCTCCTGGGGTTCATCGTCTCCGAGCGAGGCATCGAAGTCAACCCGGAGAAAATCGCAGCCATCACCAGCATGGGGCCCATCAAGGACTTAAAAGGCGTACAGAGGGTCATGGGATGTCTCGCGGCCTTGAGCCGTTTCATCTCACGCCTCGGCGAAAGAGGCCTGCCTCTGTACCGCCTCTTAAGGAAGGCCGAGTGCTTCACTTGGACCCCCGAGGCCGAGGAAGCTCTCGGGAACCTGAAGGCGCTCCTCACCCAGGCGCCTATCTTGGTACCCCCAGCTGATGGAGAAGCCCTCTTGGTCTATGTCGCCGCGACCACTCAGGTGGTTAGCGCCGCGATTGTGGTCGAAAGGCAAGAAGAGGGGCATGCATTGCCCGTTCAGAGGCCAGTTTACTTCGTCAGCGAGGTGCTGTCCGAAACCAAGGTCCGCTACCCACAAGTTCAGAAGCTACTGTATGCAGTAATCCTGACGAGGCGAAAGTTGCGACATTACTTCGAGTCTCATCCGGTAACTGTGGGGTAATCCTTCCCCCTGGGGGAGATCATCCAGTGCCGAGAGGCCTCGGGCAGGATCGCAAAGTGGGCGGTGGAAATCATGGGCGAGACAATCTCGTTCGCCCCTCGGAAGGCCATCAAGTCCCAGGTACTGGCGGACTTCGTAGCCGAATGGGTCGACACCCAGCTGCTGACGGCTCCGATCCAACTAGAGCTCTGGACCATGTTTTTCGACGGGTCGCTGATGAAGACGGGAGCCGGCGCGGGCCTGCTCTTCGTCTCGCCCCTCGAGAAACACCTACGCTACGTGCTGCGTCTCCATTTCTCGGCGTCCAACAATGTGGCTGAGTACGAAGCTCTGATCAACGGATTGCGAATCGCCATCGAGCTAGGGGTCCGACGCCTCGACGCTCGCGGCGACTCGCAGCTCGTCATCGACCAAGTCATGAAGAACTCCCACTGCCGCGACCCGAAGATGGAGGCCTACTGCGATGAGGTTCGGCGCCTGGAAGACAAGTTCTACGGGCTCGAGCTTAACCATATCGCCCGGCGCTACAACGAGACTGCGGACGAGTTGGCAAAGATAGCCTCGGGGCGAACCACGGTTCCCCCGGACGTCTTCTCCCGGGATCTGCACCAACCCTCCGTCAAGATCGACGACACGCCCGAGTCCGAGGTACCCTCGGCCCCCGAGGGCGAGGCGTTGCGCATCGAGGAGGAGCGGAGCGAGGTCACGCCTGATCGAGATTGGCAGACCCCGTACCTGCACTATCTCCGCCAAGGAGAGCTACCCCTCGACCAAGCCGAGGCTCGGCGGGTAGCGCGACGCGCCAAGTCGTTCGTCCTGCTGGGCGATGAGAAGGAGCTTTACCACCGCAGCCCCTCGGACATCCTCCAGCGATGCATCTCCATCGCCGAAGGTCAGGAACTCCTGCAAGAGATACACTCGGGGGCTTGCGGCCATCGTGCGGCGCCCCGAGCCCTCGTCGGGAACGCTTTCCGGCAAGGCTTCTACTGGCCGACGGCGGTGGCTGACGCCACTAGAATCGTCCGCACCTGCGAAGGGTGTCAATTCTATGCGAAGCAGACCCACCTGCCCGCTCAGGCTCTGCAGACGATACCCATCACCTGGCCCTTCGCTGTGTGGGGTCTGGACCTCGTCGGCCCTCTGCAGAAGGCGCCCGGGGGCTACACGCACCTGCTGGTCGCCGTCGACAAATTCTCCAAGTGGATCGAGGTCCGACCCCTGAACAGCATCAGGTCCGAGCAGGCGATGGCGTTCTTCACCAACATCATCCATCGCTTCGGGGTCCCAAACTCCATCATCACCGACAATGGCACCCAGTTCACCAGCAGAAAATTCTTGGATTTTTGCGAGGATCACCACATCCGGGTGGACTGGGCTACCGTAGCTCATCCCATGTCGAATGGGCAAGTAGAGCGTGCCAACGGCATGATTCTACAAGGGCTCAAGCCTCGGATTTACAACGACCTCAACAAGTTCGGCAAACGATGGATGAAGGAACTCCCCTCGGTGGTCTGGAGCCTGAGGACAACGCCGAGTCGAGCCACGGGTTTCACGTCGTTCTTCCTGGTCTACGGGGCCGAGGCCATCTTGCCCACTGACCTGGAATATGGATCCCCAAGGACGAGGGCCTACGACTATCAAAGCAACCAAGCTAGCCGAGAAGACTCGCTGGACCAGCTGGAAGAGGCTCGGGACAGGGCCTTACTACACTCGGCGCGGTATCAGCAGTCCCTGCGACGCTACCACGCCCGAGAGGTCCGACCCCGAGACCTCCAGGTGGGCGACCTGGTGCTTCGACTGCGGCAAGACGCCCGAGGGAGGCACAAGCTCACGCCCCCCTGGGAGGGGCCATTCGTCATCGCCAAAGTTCTGAAGCCCGGAACGTACAAGCTGGCCAACAGTCAAGGCGAGGTCTACGACAACGCTTGGAACATCCAACAGCTACGTCGCTTCTACCCTTAAGATGTTTCCAAGTTGTTCATATACCCCGCACCCACGCAAAGTTTAGTCAACAAGGAAGGGTCGGCCTCGCCTTGGCAAAGCCCGACCCTCCCTCGGGGGCTAAAAGGGGGGAACCCCCTCTGCGTCAAAATTTTCCTCGGAAAAAAAATCTCTTCTACCAGAATATCTTTCGTGCTTTTTGACTACTTCGAAAAGTGGGTCCTAGAAACGACGGAGTACACGTAAGCAGCCAAGGCTGACCGAGCCGAGGGACTCCTACGCCTCCGGGATACGGATACCTCACTCATCACCTTCTGCGATAAGTAACTCGCGTTCGGATAAAGTGACTCCGCGGATCGAACAAGTCTTTACGTTCGGAAGCCCTTCTGCCGAAGCGATCCTTCGAGCCTTCTCGACCGAGTCGGTGACAGGGCCTCATGGACGGGTGAAAGTACGCGTAAGCAGCAAGGCCGACCGAGCCGAGGGACTCCCACGCCTCCGGGATACGGATACCTCACTCATCACCTTCCGCGAGAAGCAACTCTCGCTCGCACAAACATCCCTGTTACCGACAAAAAGTCCAGATACTCGAAACAAGAGGAAAAGAGACGCAGCTTTACAACGCAGCGAGGGTGTGTGTTCTGGCCTCGACGGCCACACGAGGCGCACGCTACAAGACAATCTGATCCTGCAGGCTCGGATCTTGACGTTGGAAGAGGGCAGCAACACCCTCGGCATCGACGGCACCTTCGGCGAGGCCCGACCTAGCCTCGGACGGCGACGTGGTCCGAGGTTCTCCGCTCCGAAGGACGACGTCATCACCACGCCCGGGCAATCGCTGCCAGGGACTTCTCCGGGAATCCGGCCCGAGCAGGCGGCTCAGCCGGTCACCCCTGGGGCCTCGGCCAACCATCTTCCGAGGGCGCCAGCCCGGTCCGAAGCCTCGGCTGATCAACTCCGACATCGATCCTGCCAACGGACAACCCGGCTAGGCTCCGGCCAACCAGGTTTCATTTTCGAGCCAACTCCGCCTCTGTTCATACTGATATCGCTACCCCTGGCCTCGGCTCGTCGAAGAGCGGCCGAGGGGTCTCTTTAACTAAGCTAGAGGAGCCTCGGACGGCAGGGCCGACCGAGCCGAGGGACTCCTACGCCTCCGGGATACGGATACCTCACTCGTCACCTTGACACGGGGCGACTCATGCTTGGTGAAGCGGTTCAGATAGTCAGCAGACGAGTCTTAGTGCTCAAGAATGAGGAAAAAATATGGCTCCGTGCCGACGTTACATACATGTTCAGGCCCCGAAAGCCGTAATGAACAGAAAATCCTGGCATTCGAAGTGCCATTACAAACGGAACTCCGGTTCCCCCTCCGCAGGTACGAACAACCCCACTCGATAGGGGTGAGCCTGCGGAGCAACAAAAGACCGACGAACGGCATGTCATCGCCCGCCCCGACAGCGGCGGCGATGAAGACTTCTGTCCCGGGGGGCCGAACAGCAGCAGCGATGACCTCGGGGCGGATGCTGCTGCTGGGAGGCCCCCGCCCATGCCCGAACTCGAGAGGCAAGGACGGGCAGAAGGCCGTAGAGTTGGAGGTCGGTCCGTGGCCAGCCCTGGCTATCGCGCCGGCGGAAGAACCTCTTCCAGCTGCCGTGGCAGACGCCGGCGCCGCGAGCGGCTCCGAAGCCACTCGCGTCCGAAGGCCAGGCACGCTGCAGATGCCAGCGCCACGGACGACGACCGCTCCTCCCTCCGATCACTGAGTAAAGGAGCGGGCCGCCGCCCACGCGGGGGCCGACCTCAACTCGGCACACTCCCCTCCCCAGCCCTGGTGATGAAAATCCTTGAGGCTGAGGGAGGGGCAGAGGCCGCAGCCCGGCTCGCTTTCCCCCACCATCAAGCCGGAGGTCACCATCTTGGGTGACCGCTGGTGGAGGGGTGCAACCGGGCTGCATGATGAAAATCCTTGAAGCCGAACGATGGCTGAAAGGTACCAACTCCCACGGAGTTGCGTTCCTCCAACGATGAGGCGAAAAGACGGCGGTTTCCCCCATCCGGGGGCTTGGAAGGTGGAAAGACACGGTGCATCGGGGAGGAAGAAGACATGGTCGCCTTACGGAAGGGGTCGCCCTCCTTTTAAAGGCGACTCTCCCTGCTTGCGCCCCCAACCGTCACGGGCTGAGTCTTCTCCAACAACGCTCCAAAGCCCTCCCCTGCGGCGCGGGGGCTGGGTCCCTGAAAGGGAATTAGGCTTACACCTAGTTCCTAAATAATTTTGGTGGTTGAATTGTCCAACACAAATATTGGACTAACTAGTTTACTCTAGTGCATAAGTTATACAGGTGCAAAAGGTTCACATTCAGCCAATAAAAAGACCAAGTGTTGGATTCAACAAAGGAGCAAAGGGGCAACCGAAGGCACCTCTGGCTGGAGGCACCGGACTGTCCGGTGTACACCGGACAGTGTCCGGTGCACCCAGAGGACTCCAACTCAAACTCTTCGCCCTCGGGATTTCTCGGAAGCCGGCGCACTATAATTCACCGGACTGTCCGGTGTGCACCAGACATGTCCGGTGCTCCAAGGAAGCGCGGTCTCCGGAACTTGGCAGCCTCGGGTTCGCGCGGCAGCTGCTCCGCTAAAATTCACCGGACTGTCCGGTGTACCAGCGGGGCAACGGCTCTTTTCGGCGCCAACGGCTCCCTGCGGTGCATTTAATGCGCGCGCAGCGCACGCAGACGTCAGACGTGCCCATACCGGTGCACCGGACACTAAACAGTGCATGTCCGGTGTGCACCAGACACCCAGGCGGGCCCAGAAGTCAGAAGCTCCAACGGTCAGAATCCAACGGCATTGATGACGTGGCAGGGGCACCGGACTGTCCGGTGTGCACCGGACTGTCCGGTGCGCCATCGAACAGACGCCTCCAGCCAACGGTCAAGTTTGGTGGTTGGGGCTATAAATACCCCAACCACCCCACCATTCATTGCATCCAAGTTTTCCAACTTCCAACCACTTACAAGAGCTAGGCATTCAATTCTAGACACACCAAAAGAGATCAAATCCTCTCCAATTCCACTCAAGGCTTTAGTGATTAGCGAGAGAGATTTGTCGTGTTCTTTTGAGCTCTTGCGCTTGGATCGCTTTCTTTCTTTCTCATTTGTTCTTGTGATCAAAACTCAATTGTAACCAAGGCAAGAGGCACCAATTGTGTGGTGGCCCTTGCGGGGAAGTTTTGTTCCCGTTTGATTGAGAAGAAGAAAAGCTCACTCGGTCCGAGGGACCGTTTGAGAGAGGGAAGGGTTGAAAGAGACCCGGCCTTTGTGGCCTCCTCAACGGGGAGTAGGTTTGCGAGAACCGAACCTCGGTAAAACAAATCCGCGTGTCACACTCTTCATTTGCTTGCGATTTGTTTTGCACCCTCTCTCGCGGACTCGTTTATATTTCTAACGCTAACCCGGCTTGTAGTTGTGATTATTTTGTGAGATTTTCAGTTTCGCCCTATTCACCCCCCCCCCCTCTAGGCGACTATCAATTGGTATCAGAGCCCGGTGCTTCATTAGAGCCTAACCGCTCGAAGTGATGTCGGGAGATCACACCAAGAGGGAGATGGAGACCGACGATAACAAGCCCACTACAAGCCAAGGGAGCACTTCATCGGAAGAGTCCCGCACCAAGAGAAGGGAGAAGAAGAAGAGCTCCTCCAAGCGGAAGGAGAAAAGATCTTCCTCTTCTCACCACAAGGAGAAGAAAGAAAAATCTTCTTCTCACAAGCCGCATCGGAGTGGGGACAAGCACAAGAGGATGAGGAAGGTGGTCTACTACGAGACCGACACTTCATCGACATCCACCTCCGGCTCCGACGCGGCATCCGTCACTTCTAAACGCCAAGAGCGTAAGAAGTATAGTAAGATTCCCCTACGCTACCCTCGCATTCCTAAACATACACCTTTACTTTCTGTCCCATTAGGCAAACCACCAACTTTTAATGGTGAAGATTATGCTATGTGGAGTAATTTAATGCGATTTCATCTAACCTCTCTCCACAAAAGTATATGGGATGTTGTTGAGTATGGTGTACAGGTACCATCTGTAGGGGATGAGGACTATGACACGGACGAAGTGGCCCAAATCGAGCACTTCAACTCCCAAGCCGCAACCATTCTCCTTGCCTCTCTAAGCAAGGAGGAATACAACAAAGTGCAAGGGTTGAAGAACGCAAAGGAGATTTGGGACCTACTCAAGACGGCGCATGAGGGTGATGAACTCACAAAGATCACCAAGCGGGAAACGATCGAGGGGGAGCTCGGTCGCTTCCGTCTTCGCCAAGGGGAGGAGCCACAAGACATGTACAACCGGCTCAAGACCTTGGTGAACCAAGTGCGCAACCTCGGGAGCGCAAAATGGGATGACCACGAAGTGGTTAAGGTTATTCTAAGAGCTCTTATTTTTCTTAACCCCACTCAAGTACAATTAATTCGTGGTAATCCTAGATATCCACTAATGACCCCCGAGGAAGTTATCGGGAATTTTGTGAGCTTTGAATGCATGATTAAGGGCTCAAAGAAGATCAACGAGCTTGATGAGCCTTCCACATCCGAGGCGCAACCGGTGGCCTTCAAGGCAACGGAGGAGAAGAAGGAAGAGTCTACACCAAGTAGACAACCAATTGACGCCTCCAAGCTCGACAATGAGGAGATGGCCTTAATCATCAAAAGCTTTCGGCAAATCCTCAAGCAACGGAAGGGGAAGGATTACAAATCCCGTTCCAAGAAGGTTTGCTACAAGTGTGGTAAGCCCGGTCATTTTATTGCAAAATGTCCTATGTCTAGTGACAGTGACAGGGGCGACGACAAGAAGGGAAAGAGGAGAGAAAAGAAGAAGTACTACAAGAAGAAGGGCGGCGATGCCCATGTTTGTCGGGAGTGGGACTCCGACGAAAGCTCAAGCGACTCCTCTGACGACGAGGACGCCGCCAACATCGCCGTCACCATGGGACTCCTCTTCCCCAACGTCGGCCACAAGTGTCTCATGGCCAAGGACGGCAAAAAGAAGGTAAAATCAAGGTCCTCCACTAAATATGAAACATCTAGTGATGAGGATAATGATAAAAATGAGGAGGATAACTTGCGCATTCTTTTTGCTAACCTTAACATGGAACAAAAGGAAAAATTAAATGAGCTAATTAGTGCCATCCATGAAAAGGATGATCTCTTGGACTCCCAAGAGGACTTCCTAATCAAGGAAAATAAGAAACATGTTAAGGTTAAAAATGCTTATGCTCTAGAAGTAGAAAAATGTAACAAATTATCTAGTGAGCTAAGCACTTGCCATAAGACTATAGACAACCTTAGAAATGAAAATGCTAATTTGTTAGCTAAGGTTGATTCTCATATTTGCAATGTTTCAATTCCAAATCCTAGAAATAATAATGATGATTTACTTGCTAGGATTGAAGAATTGAACATTTCTCTTGTTAGCCTTAGAAATGAAAATGAAAAATTAATTGCTAAGGCTAAGGATTTTGATGTTTGCAATGCTACTATTTCCGACCTTAGAACTAAAAATGATTTGTTGCATGCTAAGGTCATTGAATTAAAATCTTGCAAACCTTCTACATCTACTGAGCATATTTCCATTTGTACTAGATGTAGAGATATTAATGTTGATGCTATTCATGATCACCTAGCCTTAATTAAAAAACAAAATGATCACATAGCACAACTTAATGCTAAGATCAGTGAGCATGACTTAGAAAATGAAAAATTTAAACTTGCTAGAAGCATGCTCTATAATGGGAGACGCCCTGGCATTAAGGACGACATTGGCTTCCAAAAGGGAGACAATGTCAAAATTAATGCTCCTCCAAAGAACTTATCTAACTTTGTTAAGGGCAAGGCTCCCATGCCTCAGGATAACGAGGGTTACATTTTGTACCCTGCCGGCTATCCTGAGAGCAAAATTAGGAAAATTCACTCTAGGAAGTCTCACTCTGGCCCTAATCATGCTTTCATGTATAAGGGTGAGACATCTAGTTCTAGGCAACCAACCCGTGCCAAGTTGCCTAGAAAGAAAACTCCTAATGCATCAAATGATCATGCCATTTCATTCAAAACTTTTGATGCATCATATGTTTTGACTAACAAATCCGGCAAGGTAGTTGCCAAAATTGTTGGGGGCAAACACAAGGGCTCCAAGACTTGTGTTTGGATACCCAAGGTTCTTGTTTCTAATGCTAAAGGACCCAAAACCGTTTGGGTACCTAAGATCAAGAACTAAATTTGTTTTGTAGGTTTATGCATCCGGGGGCTCAAGTTGGATACTCGACAGCGGATGCACAAACCACATGACAGGGGAGAAAAGAATGTTCTCCTCATATGAGAAAAACCAAGATCCCCAACGAGCTATTACATTCGGGGATGGAAATCAAGGTTTGGTCAAAGGATTGGGTAAAATTGCTATATCACCTGACCATTCCATTTCTAATGTTTTTCTTGTAGATTCTTTAGATTACAATTTGCTTTCCGTATCCCAATTATGTCAAATGGGCTACAACTGTCTTTTTACTGATATAGGTGTTACTGTCTTTAGAAGAAGTGATGATTCAATAGCTTTTAAGGGAGTGTTAGAGGGTCAGCTATACTTGGTAGATTTTGATAGAGCTGAACTCGACACTTGCTTGATTGCTAAGACTAACTTAGGTTGGCTCTGGCACCGCCGACTAGCCCATGTTGGAATGAAGAATCTTCACAAGCTTCTAAAGGGAGAACACATTTTAGGACTAACCAATGTTTATTTTGAGAAAGACAGGATTTGTAGCGCATGCCAAGCCGGGAAGCAAGTTGGCATCCATCATCCACACAAAAACATCATGACTACCGACAGGCCACTGGAGCTCCTACACATGGATTTATTCGGCCCGATCGCTTACATAAGCATCGGCGGTAGTAAGTATTGTCTTGTAATTGTGGATGATTATTCTCGCTTCACTTGGGTATTCTTTTTGCAGGAAAAATCACAAACCCAAGAGACCTTAAAAGGATTCTTGAGACGGGCTCAAAATGAGTTCGGCTTGAGGATCAAGAAAATTAGAAGCGACAATGGGACGGAGTTCAAGAACTCACAAATAGAAGGCTTTCTTGAGGAGGAGGGCATCAAGCATGAGTTCTCTTCTCCCTACACTCCACAACAAAATGGTGTAGTGGAGAGAAAGAATCGAACTCTATTGGACATGGCTAGAACCATGCTTGATGAGTACAAAACACCGGATCGGTTTTGGGCCGAAGCGGTCAACACCGCTTGCTACGCCATCAACCGGTTATATCTTCACCGAATCCTCAAGAAGACATCTTATGAACTCCTAACCGGTAAAAAGCCAAACATTTCATATTTTAGAGTTTTTGGTAGCAAATGCTTTATTCTTGTTAAGAGAGGTAGAAAATCTAAATTTGCTCCTAAAACTGTAGAAGGCTTTTTACTAGGATATGACTCAAACACAAGGGCATATAGAGTCTTTAATAAGTCCTCAGGACTTGTTGAAGTTTCTTGTGACGTTGTGTTTGATGAGACTAACGGCTCTCAAGTAGAGCAAGTTGATCTTGATGAGATAGGTGAAGAACAGGCTCCATGCATAGCGCTAAGGAACATGTCCATTGGGGATGTGTGCCCTAAGGAATCCGAAGAGCCTCCACAAGCACAAGATCAACCATCCTCCTCCATGCAAGCATCTCCACCAACTCAAGTTGAGGATGAGGCTCAAGATGTTGAACAAGAAGATCAAGAAGATGAGCCACCTCAAAATGATGGCAACGATCAAGGGGGAGATGCAAATGATGAAGACAAAGAGGATGAACAACCAAGGCCGCCACATCCAAGAGTCCACCAAGCAATACAAAGAGATCACCCCGTCGACACCATCCTCGGCGATATTCATAAGGGGGTAACTACTCGATCTCGTGTTGCACATTTTTGTGAACATTACTCTTTTGTTTCCTCTATTGAGCCACACAGGGTAGAGGAAGCACTTCAAGATTCGGATTGGGTGATGGCGATGCAAGAGGAGCTCAACAATTTCACAAGGAATGAGGTATGGCACTTAGTTCCACGTCCTAATCAAAATGTTGTAGGAACCAAGTGGGTCTTCCGCAACAAGCAAGATGAGCATGGTGTGGTGACTAGGAACAAAGCTCGACTCGTGGCCAAGGGGTATTCACAAGTCGAAGGTTTGAATTTTGGTGAAACCTATGCACCCGTAGCTAGGCTTGAGTCAATTCGCATATTATTGGCCTATGCTACTTACCATGGCTTCAAGCTCTACCAAATGGACGTGAAGAGTGCCTTCCTCAACGGACCAATCAAGGAGGAGGTCTATGTTGAGCAACCTCCCGGCTTTGAAGACAGTGAGTACCCTAACTATGTTTATAGGCTCTCTAAGGCGCTTTATGGGCTCAAGCAAGCCCCAAGAGCATGGTATGAATGCCTTAGAGATTTCCTTATTGCAAATGGCTTCAAAGTCGGCAAAGCCGATCCTACGTTGTTCACTAAAACTCTTGACAATGATTTGTTTGTATGCCAAATTTATGTTGATGATATCATATTTGGGTCTACTAACAAATCTACATGTGAAGAATTTAGTAGGATCATGACACAGAAATTCGAGATGTCGATGATGGGGGAGTTGAAGTATTTTCTAGGATTCCAAGTCAAGCAACTCCAAGAGGGCACCTTCATTAGCCAAACGAAGTATACTCAAGACATCCTAAGCAAGTTTGGAATGAAGGATGCCAAGCCCATCAAGACACCCATGGGAACCAATGGGCATCTCGACCTCGACACGGGAGGTAAGTCCGTGGATCAAAAGGTATATCGGTCGATGATTGGTTCATTACTTTATTTATGTGCATCGCGACCGGACATTATGCTTTCTGTTTGCAAGTGTGCAAGATTCCAAGCCGACCCTAAGGAATCACACCTTACGGCCGTAAAACGAATCTTGAGATATTTAGCTTACACACCTAAGTTTGGGCTTTGGTACCCTCGGGGATCCACTTTTGATTTGATTGGTTATTCGGATGCCGATTGGGCGGGGTGTAAGATTAACAGGAAGAGCACATCGGGGACTTGCCAGTTCTTGGGAAGATCCTTGGTGTCATGGGCTTCAAAGAAGCAAAATTCGGTCGCTCTTTCTACCGCCGAAGCCGAGTATATTGCCGCAGGCCATTGTTGCGCGCAATTGCTTTGGATGAGGCAAACCCTGCAGGACTACGGTTACAAATTAACCAAAGTCCCTCTGCTATGTGACAATGAGAGTGCAATCAAAATGGCCGACAATCCCGTTGAGCATAGCCGCACTAAGCACATAGCCATTCGGTATCATTTTCTTCGGGATCACCAACAAAAGGGAGATATCGAGATTTCATACATTAACAATAAAGATCAATTAGCCGATATCTTTACCAAGCCACTTGATGAACAATCTTTTACCAGACTTAGGCATGAGCTCAATATTCTTGATTCTAGGAATTTCTTTTGCTAGTCTTGCACACATAGCTCATAAATATATCTTTGATCATGTCTCTTTTATATATGCTATGACTAATGTGTTTTTCAAGTATATTCCAAACCAAGTCATAGGTATATTGAAAGGGAATTGGAGTCTTCGGCAAAGACAAGGCTTCCACTCCACTCTACTACTCATCCTTCACCGTCGCTCCGCATCACTCTCCAACTTTGGTATAATCTTCACTCATTCATTTTATGACCAAAGGGGGAGAAAGTACTTCATTGGGCTCTAATGATTCTGTTTTTGGCGATTCATGCCAAAGGGGGAGAAAATATGAGCCCAAAGCAAAAGGACCGCACCACCAACTAAGCCACCTAAGTTTTAAAATTTTGGAGATTTTCAAATTGGTCAATTTCAAAATTGGAATCTTATTATGTTCTAAAGGGGGAGGAAGTAGTATTTCCAAAATGTTAAATCAAAACCCTCTTGAACACTAAGAGGAGAATCTCTTTTAGGGGGAGTTTTATTTAGTCAAAGGAAAAGCATTTGGAACAAAGGAAGAAACTTTCAAAACTTGAAAATGCTTAGCAAAATCTTATTCATTTGCCTTTGTCTATCTTGCAAAAGGACTTTGAAAAGAATTTACAAAAGAATTTGCAAAAACAAAACTCTTGGTGCAAATGTGGTCCAATATGTCAAAAACAAAGAAAACAATCCATGCGCATCATATGAGTATTTATATTGGCTCAATTTCAAGCAACCTTTGCACTTACATTATGTAAACTAGTTCAATTATGCACTTCTATATTTGCTTTGGTTTGTGTTGGCATCAATCACCAAAAAGGGGGAGATTGAAAGGGAATTAGGCTTACACCTAGTTCCTAAATAATTTTGGTGGTTGAATTGTCCAACACAAATATTGGACTAACTAGTTTACTCTAGTGCATAAGTTATACAGGTGCAAAAGGTTCACATTCAGCCAATAAAAAGACCAAGTGTTGGATTCAACAAAGGAGCAAAGGGGCAACCGAAGGCACCTCTGGCTGGAGGCACCGGACTGTCCGGTGTACACCGGACAGTGTCCGGTGCACCCAGAGGACTCCAACTCAAACTCTTCGCCCTCGGGATTTCTCGGAAGCCGGCGCACTATAATTCACCGGACTGTCCGGTGTGCACCGGACATGTCCGGTGCTCCAAGGAAGCGCGGTCTCCGGAACTTGGCAGCCTCGGGTTCGCGCGGCAGCTGCTCCGCTAAAATTCACCGGACTGTCCGGTGTGCACCGGACTGTCCGGTGTACCAGCGGGGCAACGGCTCTTTTCGGCGCCAACGGCTCCCTGCGGTGCATTTAATGCGCGCGCAGCGCACGCAGACGTCAGACGTGCCCATACCGGTGCACCGGACACTAAACAGTGCATGTCCGGTGTGCACCGGACACCCAGGCGGGCCCAGAAGTCAGAAGCTCCAACGGTCAGAATCCAACGGCATTGATGACGTGGCAGGGGCACCGGACTGTCCGGTGTGCACCGGACTGTCCGGTGCGCCATCGAACAGACGCCTCCAGCCAACGGTCAAGTTTGGTGGTTGGGGCTATAAATACCCCAACCACCCCACCATTCATTGCATCCAAGTTTTCCAACTTCCAACCACTTACAAGAGCTAGGCATTCAATTCTAGACACACCAAAAGAGATCAAATCCTCTCCAATTCCACTCAAGGCTTTAGTGATTAGCGAGAGAGATTTGCCGTGTTCTTTTGAGCTCTTGCGCTTGGATCGCTTTCTTTCTTTCTCATTTGTTCTTGTGATCAAAACTCAATTGTAACCAAGGCAAGAGGCACCAATTGTGTGGTGGCCCTTGCGGGGAAGTTTTGTTCCCGTTTGATTGAGAAGAAGAAAAGCTCACTCGGTCCGAGGGACCGTTTGAGAGAGGGAAGGGTTGAAAGAGACCCGGCCTTTGTGGCCTCCTCAACGGGGAGTAGGTTTGCGAGAACCGAACATCGGTAAAACAAATCCGCGTGTCACACTCTTCATTTGCTTGCGATTTGTTTTGCACCCTCTCTCGCGGACTCGTTTATATTTCTAACGCTAACCCGGCTTGTAGTTGTGATTATTTTGTGAGATTTTCAGTTTCGCCCTATTCACCCCCCCCCCCTCTAGGCGACTATCAGTCCCGCATGTCATGCAGACCGGCTCCAAGCAGAGGAAGCCAAACCGCCGCGCGTGGTGCACGCAACCGCCCAGCGGTTACAAGTGACCCTCCACTTTTGCCCAGACCAACGGGCGAAAGGGGCAGGCAGCCATGCAGGCGGCATGCAATCGCGCCAAGTGGACGCGCCTCTCCGACTCCCGACACGCCAGCACGGAGGCCCAGGCCCACGCGTCGCGCGACCGGCGCGCCGGAATGCTGCATGCAAGCGACTGTACCGCCTGTGCCACCACCGCGCCTCCTCGATCGCGGAACCAATACCGCGACTCGAGGCAACCCAGCGTGCGACCCAGCAGCGCCAGCCTGACGCAGCGGCCAACGCGGCCAAAGGTGGGCCGGCAGTAATGACGGTGGCAGGCGCGCGGGAACAGCGGTCACGTCGTCAGCCAAGCTCACGTCCCATCCGGAGGCCGCGAGAGAACCCCCTCTCACGGCGTGAAGACAACGCGCCCGTGATCCGTTCCTCGAACGGCTCGCGCACGCGCAACGGCAGCCCCGCCAACTACTCGCCCCGTCGCATCAACTCCGCGGGTGGACAGGCGGCGCTTCTGGCAGGAGCAGCGGGCGACGCTTCGCCTTCGCCAAAACAACCGCGCCAAAAAAGGTACGCCGCGTCGTTCGGTTTCGTATCCTTTTTCCTTTTTTCCTCTTTCTCTATCTCTTGCGACAGGGACCGGGAAAGGGGGATACCCCGAAAGGGATCCTTCCCCGTGAAGGAACAAGGCTCCGAGCCTCCTTATTGATCAGGGGTTCGAAGGCTGGCCCCCCGGAGGGTTCAACAGCCGCCTCAGATCGCGTGGGCCCTACACCCACTACTGGTCAGAGGTTCGAAGGCCGGCCCCCCGAAGGGTTCCACGGCCGCCTCAGGCTACTCGGGCTCCGCACCCATTACTGATCATGGGTTCGAAGGCTGGCCCCCGAAGGGTTCACAGTCGCCTCAGACACCGAGCGAGGGATGACCAGGGGTACGTTCGATACATAACCGAGGCTCGGGCTGCGCTCCCGAGGTACCCTAGGACATTTCCGAGACCAACGGGAGCGATTTTGTAACGGAATCCCATCGGAGGGAGGCATCGAGCCCTCGGACCCCGTCGCCAGGGGACCGGGTCCGGCAGATCACCCGCAGGTACTTTTGGGCGTGCCTCTGGGCCCCTAGCCGACCCCCAACGAACGGGACACGGACGTCCACTCGGATTACCCGCTTGCAGCTCACCGGGGACACCATGTTCGGGGCCCATCGAGGGTAACATGGCGCTCTCCCCCCCTCCTCCTTGCGGAAAGGCGACGTAGGGGCGTATGTAAAAAAGCCGAGTCTGTCCCTGATCGCCCTCTCGCCCTGTGCGGAGGCTCGGGGGCTGCTCTCGTAAACCCGGCTCCGGCCAAACCGTTGACAGCGTCAACATACCAGCCCGAGAACTTGGGCCCCGACCGTGCACCTGGGCTACGGCCAGTTCGCATGAGGGAACCACCAGACCAGCCGAAGCATTACGCAAGGCATTAAGACCTCGAAGGAGTGAAACCACTCCTCCGAGGCCTCGGGGGCTACACCCGGCGGGTGCGCTCGCGCGCACCCACCGGAACAAAATGCAATCGAGAAAGGCTGGTCCCCTTGCAAAAAAGTGCGACGAAAGCCTCCAAACGAGTGCTAACACTCCCTTCGAGGCTCGGGGGCTACTGTCGGGGACCATAATTAGGGGTACCCTCAAGACGCCTAATTCTCAGCTGGTAACCCCCATCAGCATAAAGCTGCAGAGGCCTGATGGGTGCGATTAAGTCAGGGATCAGTCCATACGAGCGACTCGATCACGCCTCGCCCGAGCCTAGCCTTGGGCAAGGGCAGCCGACCCCGAGATGCTTCCGTCTCGCCCGAGGCCCCCTTTTAATGGCAGACGCATCTCCGGCTCGCCCGAGGCCTTGCCTTCGCTAAGAAGCAACCCTGACTAAATCGCCGTGCCAACCGACCGAGTCGTAGGGGCATTTAACGCAAAGGTAGCCTGACACCTTTATCCTGACGCGCGCCCCCCGGCAGAGCCGAAGTGACCGCCGTCACTTCGCCGCTCCACTGACCGGTCTGATAGAAGGACAGCGCCGCCTGCGCCATTCCGACTGCAGTGCCACTTGACAGAGTGAGACTGACAGACAGTCAGGCCTTGCCAAAGGCGCCATAGGAAGCTCCGCCCGACCCAGGGCTCGGACTCGGGCTAAGGCCCCGGAAGACGGCGAACTCCGCTCCGCCCGACCCAGGGCTCGGACTCGGGCTAAGGCCCCGGAAGACGGCGAACTCCGCTCCGCCCGACCTAGGGCTCGGACTCGGGCTAGGCCCCAGAAGACGACGAACTCCGCTCCGCCCGACCCCAGGGGTCGGATTCCACCCTGGCCTCTGCCGAACGACCTCCGCCTCGCCCGACCCAGGAGCTCGGGCTCGGCCTCGGCCATGCAGGACAGACTCGACCTCGGCTTCGGAGGAGCCTCCACGTCGCCCGACCTAGGACACAAGTCCGCCACGTCGACAGGAAGCGCCATCATCACCCTACCCCGAGCCGACTCGGGCCGCAGGGAACAAGACCGGCGTCCCATCTGGCTAGCTCCGCCAGATAGGCAATGATGGCGCCCCGCTAGACCCATGACGACGGCGGCTCTCAGCTCCCTTACGGAAGCAGGGAGACGTCAGCAAGGGCCCAACCGCTCCGACAGCTGTCCCTCCGCCAGGCTCCGTTGCTCCTCCGACAGCCACGACACCACACCAGCTGAGTGCCAAGATCTCTCCGGCTGCCACACAGGCATGTACTTAGGGCGCTAGTTCACCCCCGCTAGACACGTAGCACCTTGCTACACCCCCATTGTACACCTGGATCCTCTCCTTACGCCTATAAAAGGAAGGACCAGGGCCTTCTTAGAGAGGGTTGGCCGCGCGGGGACGAGGACGGGGCAGGCGCTCTCTTGGGGCCGCTCGCTTCCCTCACCCGCATGGACGCTTGTAACCCTCTACTGCAAGCGCACCCGACCTGGGCGCGGGTCGAACACGAAGGCCGCAGGATTACCACCTCTCTCACGACTCGTCTCCGGCCACCTCGCTTTTCCCCCTTCGCGCTCGCCCACGCGCTCGACCCATCTGGGCTGGGTCACGCGGCACACTCACTCATCGTTTTAGGGACCCCCGGTCTCGAAACGCCGACAAGCTAATTATTAGTTCTACTGCAATCAAACATTCAAACATGACCGTAGTTTTTTTTCGTATTTTCGTTTAACACACCACCTACCGAGCAACAGAAAATCGCATCATACTGTGCAGTGAGTGCATATCTACTTGGATATTTGCAGGGGCAGCAGCAACTCACAACCAAATAAATACACAAGTATGGCTGCGCAGTGGTACAATCCACATGACACCAGGATCACATTCTTGGGTATAAGATTTGGTCCAAGTATGGCACCCAACCAAACAGTGCAGGGTCAAAGACAGAAGCATCCACTAGATAAAGCGCGCTAGATTTTCCGACATGGTTACCAGAGTTCAAAGTCTACAATTTATCAGGTTCAACATCATGGCGATGAATTACTATAAAACCGAGGGAAAATACAACATCACAAGTAAAAAAACAGGGTACACAAATGCGGGGTACACGGGCAAGCCAAGCCTTGCAGCTCTTGTCCCTCGACTCAGACTTGCCTCCTACAGTACAGTACAGAGCGGCAACACAAACAAGTAAACAACCTCCCGTCGACTAACCTCCTCACCGATGATGCCGTGTGCAGTCTCCTCCCAATGGCCATTTAATCAGTTCGTGTAGAGATGAAATCAAATGTTAGAAATGCCTAAGAATTAAAAGGGTCAGAACTCCGTCACACAGGCTGCTTGCCCTGGCAGTATTGTCCAAGTCATCAGCCAAAAATAAGATGACGTAGTAGAGCTTTAGATACCATCATGTGCTTGCACCGTGTCATTAACCAAGTGGGATCTGATCGTCCAGACATCCAGCTACCTATCTTCAGTGTTCAGAGTTGCCCCCCTCTCCTATTTAGCAGTCTGCGCCCACCGCATCTTCCTTGAGCTCCGTGATAACCTTTAGAAGGTCCACTGGAGTTGCGGCGGGGTCCAGCTCATGGCAACCTTTCGGGGCGTTGTTGCCTTCTTCACCGGTCAGAAGACGAGAAGGAACTCGATGTGAGAACTGGAACAGCCCTTCCTTCGGTATCCTCCTGACCTCCTTGGGATCCATGTGTCTGTGGAAGACAGCTTTGAATCCGGCAACCTTCAGCAACGGGATGACGGTCAGCCCTTGCTCCTCGGTGAAATCATCAACGACTTCTACTATCTCATACTTGTATATCACATCATCGGGTGTAAGCTCATTCCAATCAGGAGACCAGTTGCGGTACAAGGCCCATGTATCCCCTTTCTGGGGAACAATCCTGATGACGCCTCGGGGACCTTTAGTCCAGCTCACTCTGTGTGAAAATATGTTGACCGTTTCGCTGACCTGATATCTCCCAACCCTGAAATCGCCACATGTCTTCTGGAAACCGGAGGCAACCCAGCTTATAGGTGCCAGTTCGATATTTGACTTTGAGTTGAGAAAGCTCATGCGGATCCGGAAAGGCCTCATCGAAAGAACTTTCTGAACCATTACATATAGGCGAGGCATGCCATCTTCACTGTCATATGTAGCCCACACTTGATCACTGTCAAAAGCCTTCTCCGTTCGATCTTTATCGAAATCATGGAAGTCGGGGTCTGGGACGTCAATTGACACAGGTACACGGCGCTGCTCTGGATTCTTTTCATCAGTATCAGGCACTTGGATTTCTATGCTTCTTGAGCTACATAGCTTGACTCCCTTGCCAGGTTTGTCAGAGAGGACACCATTGACCTTTATGTTGTTGCCACAAGGATTTAGCTTTCCTTCAGATCCTCTTCTCTCTGCAAATCGTGAAGATGATGTGATGTTTAACTCCTGCAACTTTTTGCGGACAGTTGCCTTGGCTTTCTCAAGAAGTAGACTTCGTGTATCAATCTGGGTAATCTCACCAAGAACATTTGCTCTTCTTCCACTCACTGCAGATCTAAACCTTTCCGCTGAAGTACCGTTGACCCGTCCCACATCAGTGAAAACAGCAGTTGGTTCTGTGCTTGCGGCAACTGTTTCTTTGTTATCGCCACCAAAATCCACAGTAGTGTAAGTATCGTAATTATGCCTTCTCCGCTTTGAGAAGCGACCACGCCTTGAAGCAGCTTTCTCATGGACATATAAGTTGCCGCTTTCAGAATAGTTGTAGCTGTAGCTCTCATCATGCTTCTTTCTCTGTTTCTCCAAGGCATGTGTACCATAAGCATTGGTACCAGCTGCAGGTGTTGTCTTGGAGTACTGATTCCACTGGAAGCCTTGATTGTTGTAGGAATCATAAGCATTATCTTGCTGGTACCCCCCATGCCCTGTCCCAGGGATGCTAGAAGTCCTGCTTGTTGAGCCATATGAATGCTTGGTTGAATTGTGGTTCTGCTGTGGCTGCTGCTTGGTTGACCAGGAGAATGATGAACTGCTTCCGTTGCATGGGAACCCAGTCTCCACTGCCAAGAATGCATTATGGCAATTTGGGCACAGCAGGTTATGATTAAGATAAATTCTTAGGTACTCATACTGCATCCGGCAGCGGTTGCAAGATGTCCAGAATGTATCAACCCCAACAGGATGAGTGGTAGCCTCAGCTGCGGCTGCAGCGGCGGCGGCGGCAGCAGCTGCAGCAGCGGCATTCTTTCGAGCCCTCTTGTTTGCCTTCTTATCATAAGTATAGATACCATTGGTTACATTGACAACAGAATGGTTTCTTCTCTTCTCATCATAAACCACCTTCCTGCTAGTATCTGACAACACACTCCACGCCTCAGAGATCAGTTTGAAGGCCTCCTCAGCACCAACTGATTTGTTCTTGTCAGGGTGCAGCAGCAGAGCTAGCTTCCTGTATTGCTTCTTCACCTCCTCTTCATCTGCAAAGGCGCCTAGAGACAATATCCGATACCAGTCACTCTCTCCATCAATCTTGGACTCAGCTGCAAGATGAACTTCAAGCGTTGAGACCATCTGCAATATGCCTTCAAGTGTCGGGCAGAGATTCTGGGCCTTGAGTGCGTACTTCCGAGCACCCCTGATGTCACGGGCATGGAACTTGGTCTCAGCAACATTTTTGGCTTTTAGGGCATCATCCATATTGTACTCCTCACTCATCTGCGCCTCTGAACTTGATTGGTCAACAAATTAACTTGAGCAGGAGCAGCAAAGCACAAGATCAACTGATCAAGAGCTGGACAAGATTAAGTGTGCATCCAGATTAGAGATCTTCATTGCCTTTGCCTGCAGTTAAGTACAACTAGGTTAGAAATCTCAACAACATCATCAAAATGAAAGAACTCTGTGATGCAACAGTACATATTACAAAAGGACTGAATAAGAGCACTGAAGTGAGAAACCAAGCACTGAAGAAGTCCCAGAAAAGTAAGCTACCACGTTTGAACTAATCATTTCAGATCCAAAATAATCTAGAAGTGAGCGCTTCAGTAAAACCATACTCATCGATAGTTCTATTTCATAGAGAACTGACATTTCACAGTATTAACTTCAGCTCGGACAGAGCATGCACTCCCATCAAACCACTAAGCGGCACTGAGATTCACTTCACTAAATTCGGACTCCCGAGCATCCTTACTCCGCATTCCATCTTTGATCTGCAGCTGCTAAGCTAAGCAGATCACGCAACTCCAACAATACCCACAACAAAAATCGTGTCTTTCATAAGAGCAAGTGGAACAAAAGATCCAAACTTTCTACGCGAGTCCACAAATCTTGAACCCACCCGCAATAGCATGTCAAAAAAAAACCCAGCGAAATGGACAAACCAAGCCCCTAGAAGGCACCTTGAAACCAGTTCACGAGCACCTCGCAAAACCCCCAGCACGAATCGAGCCAAGAAACGCCTCGATCCGCGTGATCCACGACCTCAAGAAGACAAGGAACTAACCCAGCGCCGCCACCGGTTCCAGAAGCCACGAATCGGGGACTCCCGGCGAGCCGGACCCAAACCCTAGGCGCCCGCCAGATCTGCCGCGCCAGGCCGCGGCCGGCGGCGAGACGCACCTCAACCAGAAGCTGACAGCGGGAGGGATCTACTGGGAACTCACCGGCGCAGGATCATCTCCGGGAGGCGCGCTAATTCGGGCGGACCTGCGGCCACGGGAACTCCCAAAATTGCGAACTTTTTGGGCCCCCGATTTTTTTTCGGGGAGGAGCAAGCTCGAAAAAACGAAGCTTTTTTAGTCAAAGGCTCCAAAATTTTGCAATACACAATAGCAATGTGCTGAGAAGGGTAATGTAGCTGCTGCAGCAGCAGCAGTAGGAGTAGAAAAAGAGTAGGTCAGGTCATGTGTGTCCTGTAAAAAGAAAATAAATTATTCCATCTCTGTTTTTTGTTTGCTCCAAAAGTTTCGAACTTTGCCCCTATTCGGCGCCTCAAATTAATTCTGGTAACAGTGCAGCCCCAAACAACGGGTTCAATCCCTAACTCAGGGGCTTTCTCGGGATTTCCAACTTTTTCCTTTGTTTCACAAAAATACGTGTGTATAAAGCAAAAAAAGATTATTGCTGAATTTATTTAGAGACTATGATTAGTGTTTTAGCTGGAGGTTTGAGCCCAGCACAAAGGGCACTCGATACGGGAAATGGCTCTAATGTCCTCCTGGTGGGCCCCACGGGCCACATCACTTCGGACATACAAAAGGCACTCATGAGGTAATTTGCTTGCGTACAGATATGTGATATACTAGTCCTATATACGCGTGTACGTGACACTTCATCAGGGGCTATTTGTGTAAAATCACAGCAGTAGGGGTAACCAGGTGCTGGTGTTAGAACAACCAAATGCCAGGGACATATCAGGAATTTCCCATGCAATAATGCTTAGGGTTAAAATCACAACATCAGCCACAAAAAGGTTCCTCTCTAACCCTATTTCCCCCCTCCACCGGAGAAGATACCTTGTGTACATATGGCTGTGTGAGAACCCCCTTTTCCCAAGTGTGGGACCCACTCCCCTTGTTACTATTCTTTAAGCATTCCCTCTCTACATCATCACTCACCAGCACTTTTTTTCTTCTTCTGTACTGGTATCTGAAAAAAGGAATACAATAATAAAATAAACAGCACTAGCACAAAATATCTAAGGGCAAGTACTAACACTGTTTGGCATTTCTTCTGCCAGTATTAACAGCAATTCACAGACAGAGTGATCCTGCAACTGGTTCATACGTGATAATATGATGTATTTGTTTGAGCTTGCAAAGTAAAGAACATGAGGATTTGCCTTATGAACTTGCAAAAAAAACATAGCCTTGAGCTGAAGCTGCACTCGGTTCCAGAAGACAGCAGATGATATGGACCAACATAAGGGTAGCCTGCCCTGAAGATCTCCAGGCACCTAGAGTCTGTAACAGAACGTGATCACACTTCAAAAATGGTGAGGGGTGTAATGACGTGCTCTTGCGGTTATGGAACTGCAGCAGCAAGATGTTGCTCCTTAGGGATGAACTTGAAAGAGTTGGAGCTGGAATTGCTGATGACAGCTGCTCACCCAATGACCAAAAGGTGAAAATTGTTCAAGAAAAATGTAGGAGATGATTCAGAGCTGCAGGTGACCAGGTGTAGACAAATAGAACCGAGCAAGTAGGTCCTTCTCATCCAGTTCAAACATTTCAGTTGCTGACCAATTAGCAGCCAGAGGTTGAATCTTAATATTACAGTGTACAGCTGCGGAACCAGTTTAGATTCTAACTAGCCAGTGTAGAACAGCTGGGTAACTGATTGATCCTTCAACTGAATAGAAAGACCACACAGATCTCATAATAAAATAAGGTCACTTAGGTACATGTTACATTCAGAAGCTCAGGAAGAAAAAAAAAGGATAGGGATCATCAGCATTCGTCAGAGAAAATACCAAGCAGTGGGTGTTTCTGAGGTTACTGTAGCACTTCTGCAAATACCAAGATGTTCATCAGCAGCTACTAACGGCAATATGTATAAGGACAGAGATATGCCTAGTACTGCAAAGTGCACTGGAGCTCCGATAACACAATTCAGCAAGAGTGGAAGCGCTCCGTGGTCCTAGTTGATGCTCAATGTAACAATCGTGATTCTTGTCTCTTCAGGTCATTGTTCCCAACTACAGTTTATATAGAACCAAAGCATACAGGAAGTCTATGCAGAAAGCAAGAATTACTGGTAACAAGTTGATACATCACAAAAGAGAAACAACAAAATAACAACTAGAGCTCTTAGATTTGGCAGAATCATAGAAGATTCTATCATGCACATAAAAGAAAATTACAGTAGAGCCGGAGCTGAATGGACATGTGTGTCTTAGTACAAAGCCTTCATTACAGAATTCATGGTCCAAGCTTCAGGCTTCAGCTACAGCCTGTCTATCCGACAAATGAGGCGTGCAAATTTCTATTTGGGGACAGCAGTTCGTGCAGTAAAGCCTCTGAAATGATTAGAGAATATACATGCAAACTTTAATTTTGTGTGTATACGACACATATATGCAGAAATTATGGTACATGGAACAACAAGAGGAAATGGCATATCCTATCCATGGAAGTTTCATGTGCGGTTTGAACGATAGAGTTGAGTATAGACCCGTTTGGTTCTGTAAACAACCATGAGGCTTAAGCCAGCTCCAACAACACAGAACGCTGACATAATCAATGAGCTAACAAAAAAGCAGACAGCTCCTTCACACTTCAGTGGTCCATCTGCAAGAAAACCCATGTTATGAAGCAATCTTGGAGATGTCAATGCTGTTATCTGATGGCCTTGTGCTTGTTTCTCAGCTTCATAGTCATACAAATTACTAGCAATAAGGCCTGAGAAGATGAGTGACCCTGTGGGGTTTGCTACTGTGAGGAAGTTGTACATTGCACCAAAGTGTTTTACGCCAAAAAGTTCAGAGACAGCAGCTGGCACAATAGCCCAATGAGCTCCATATCCGAGTCCAACCAGGAAGGTTCCGATGTACATAGTTCGAGGCCAAGCCATTGCAAAGAGGAAATGCCCAACAGCCATCAGGAACTGAGCAATTACCAGCGCTATGTGCCTTGGATATGCGTGTTCCCTGATTAGAAGAACAGCAAATCAAGATTTTAACAGTTCTGAAACTTGATATGCACAAAGAAATACTTCAAGCTTTATCAAACCTAAACAAGAGTTATAGGGTTAACTAATTAACTGAAACTAGAAGAAATTGCAATTTATATAAAACTATTAGGCTTTGACGTGGTACTCCCAAATGACAGTGGGCCGTTCATTTAATTACATCAGATGGTTAGAATCATCCATTACTTCCTAGGAGGTAATATGTGAAATATTTATTTATATTTTTGTAAAATAGGATAAATAAGGAAAACTTTAGATGTAAAGATCCTTTTTTGATCTAATTGATGCATGTGTGACTTATTGGATGTGGCAAATCTTTTTATTTTTGCACCTTTGAATATGTCAATATGACATGATTTAATTAGTAATAACTACCTAATCTTTTTATGCACGTCATCATGCCCAACGGCCAATGTACACATGAAATGTCACATGTGTTATGCGGACGGGCCAAACATAGTTGCCCAATGTACGTGAAACTTCACATTTGTCACCTAAATAGTTCTCATACCATCTTGAAATGTCAATCCAAAGCTTAATCTATTAGGGAAAGATGGACAATTCACTCGTACTCCCAACAAAAATAACACCTGCTGTGGAGTAAACCTCTAATGCTAGCATACAGGTAAACTGAATCGAAGTAAAGCACATCAGCCTAAACTTAACAAAGTGGAAAGATCACTTGTTTTTTGGTGAAAAAAAATTATGGGTGTGTTTGTTGCACGTACAAAGAGTGAATGAAGGAGGTGACTACATTTTTTATAGTGTTTGGATGAGAGTCACGCGGGGGCGAGTTGAACACCGAAGCAATTTTTGGTGGCGGCAATGGTCCCAAAAAATCGAGGGAACGGTGTCACCCCCGTCTCATCCTACTTTGACCTCAAACCAAACATATCCTATGATGCCAACAATAGCAGGCCCATTTTCCCATTACAAACAGTGATGGATAGGTCAGTGTCAATACCTGACAATAATCTCAGAGAAGTAGCCACCTCCAACACGACCAAGGAAATTCCATATGCTCGTCAATGACACAAAAATATGTACATCTTTGAACCCAACAGCCTGGCTCATCTGACCCAGATTGTCGATCACTGTCAGACCTGATCCTGATCCAAGTAGGAGCGAACACCAAATAAGCCAAAAATCAGCCTTCACCAATGCCTGCATCAGGGTGAAGTTTTCCCCTCGGTGTGGTTTCCTCCGGATTCTAACCCCACCCCTTGCTGCAGCTTGCACTAACTTGGTCTGCAACTCTGTGATCCTCTTTCTCCTTTCAGATGGAGGTAATGAATCAATGTCCTTAGGCTTCTCCTCTTCCACCTCACTCAAAATGACCTCTGGCTGATCCTCTTTCTCTTGTGAAGTGCTTGTCTCTCCTTTCGATGATTCAAAAAGGAAAGCCTCTTCAATTGGATGTTGTGTTTTGGATGATAATGTCAAGGTCACAGGGATCATGATTGGTAAAACAAGAAGTATGAGAAGAATCACAGTGAGAATACCAACCACATTGTCGCTCAGTTGCATGAAATCTTGGACTAGCATGACACCGACAAGATATGAGGCGAGGAGCAAACAGATAGTATAGATGAACAAGAAGCTGTTCTTGTCAGATGGACGCACCTGGCGGTGACCTCCAACAGGCCTAATAATAAACATCAAGCCAAGAGCAACCAACGATGGACCAACTGCAACCATGAAGACAAGTGTTGCATGGTCTGGTGTGTGCATTACTGCATACAGCTGCGTCAAGATTGCACTGCTAAGGCCCGCAAATCCTTTCATAATACCCACTGTCTGACCTCTGCTCTTGGGGAAGTTCTGTATGCATGTAACAAGTGCGGTTGTGTTGAAGAATGTCTCACCGTTGGTCCCAACATAGATAAGAACACACATCTGAATAAACAACAGTAAAACATTACATATTAGCTGCAGAAATAAATGAGTTTCAGAATATTTGGTATGTGTATAAAAGATCTCCACATAAGTTGGTATGCAGATAGCAACAGGATTTGTCGGCCAATTGTAATTTGAGAAGCCCATGCTGCTATATACCGAAAACATGAGCACGTGCAATGGAAAAGTGGATAGATTTACAGATCTAAGATGCTGGTAAAATAAGAACAAAAGATGCAACTACAGCAAAATGACTGCGTTGCATCATTCCCATTTGCCAACTGACACAAAGGTAGGTTGAGGAAGTATGGCTAGACTATTTTGACAGCCAAGCAGGATAAGGAAGGAAAGAGGGAGAGTTTCTGCTACAACAGAAACATAGAAACAGCCTACTTCTGAATTCAAAAAAGAAAAACTCAACCGCACAATTTCTTGATGAATAACGACTTCAAATTCAGAAAAGGTAGCAACCAGTTACTGTATATAATACATAATGGTTACACAACTGTTAAAATTATACACATGGTCCAAAATTAGTGACAATGACAACCTAACTATATGGACACTAAAAGCAGGGGAACCCTTTTCTCTAAAAAACAATATGGACACTAAAAGCGAATATAACCTCAGCAGTACACTCATGTGATTTGATTGGTCAATTCAGAAGTAAATTAAACGTGATTAGAGAAGTGTTCACTGCAATTGATCTGATCTACGATCCAGCGTCCACGCCTCAGTTGGTTCAGTCCAGCTGTTTATATTTAATCATCAGGTCACATCTTAGGCCCACCTACTTGGCAATTCCATAAAAAAACGAGCAGGGCAGAAACAGATGAATTTGTCACTGGGGAACAGAACAGTTCGACAGGCAGCAAGTTGACTGCTTTTGCTGTAATTTAGTAGGAACTCTAATCTTCAGATTTCTTGACCAAGATCAGTGAAGGCAACATTAATATCTTGAACAATCCCTCCTAAACAAAAGGTCTAAACCGAACAGCTCTCCTGCTCACAACACGAACAACCGATGAACCAAGCGAAGGATTCACATCCCATAAATAAACAAGGAAAAAAGAGAGCAAAAGACGGACTCACCATCCAGAGGGGCAGCGCCGGCGCCTGCCTGGTGACGATGAGCCAGAGCCAGCCGTAGCCGAGGAAGTTCTGAGCGGAGCCGATGAGCAGCATCGCCCATGACGGCAGCACGGCCGAGAGCGAGCCGGCGAGGAAGCCGACGCAGTCGCCGAGGTCCTTGGCGACGCCGAGCGCGGCCACCTGGCGTTGGTTGTAGCCCAGCGCGGCCTTGATGACCGGCGAAATGGCGCCGAAGAGGTACCCGATGCCGGCCATGGACTGCAGCCACATTGCGGCGACGAACACCAGCCACCGGTTCGTGGAGAAGGCCCGCAGCCTGTCCCCAAGCGCCCCCATCGGACTGGCCACGGAATCACCAGCACCAACAAGCAAAAAGATGGGATTTTGGTGCTGGAATTGGGGGGGGCAGGCTTAGAGCTTGGCAAGCACCAGCAAGATTGCCAAATGGACGAAAACGTTGCGGATTTGGATCCGAGAAAAGGAGGCAGCTTTGGATTGCGGGAAGCAAGGAATACACACTTGGTTGCAGAAATAGCTCAATGCTGCCCCAACAGACTTATGAGCGAGCAATGGTAATTGGGCTGCTTTAGCGCAAAACAAGGAAGGAAAAGAGTGGGTTCTGGCTATGAAATGCAGCGATGATGGGGGGGAGGGGGGAGCTTTGAAGGCCAGAACCGATTTCCACGCAAAAGGAAGGTAGCAACGAGAAGAGCAGTCAGAGATAGGCAGCCAGTACACCCCCTGCTGAAGAAGGGATGAATGGTGCGCCGTAGAGCCAGAGGGGTGCCGTTCTGTATGCACGGCTCCACGCGACGCTGAATGGACGAGAGATATATACAATATATACTGGTCAGTGTTGATAGAACCACTCTCATAGTCTAATCAGATTAATTTAGAATTCTGCGTTATAAAGAAATGAGCTTTGTCACTTTGTCGGCTTCGTCCGAATATCATTATGAAATATATCGCACACGCTACAATATCATTTAGACTAGTTGAATGCTCTTGCGTTGCTACGGAGATTAATATATTATGATAAGATATATTGTAATTCAAAAATACTAATTATCATTTTATGTTATTGTTAGCATCTTTTAAATGTTAAGAATTTTTAAACAACAAACAAATCCATCGATCAAAAGTTTCAGTAACCTGTGTTTCCAAAAAAAAATTAAAAGACCCAAATAGGAAAAACATATTATTAAGTAATGAGATGCATATAGGAACTAACATAAGCTTTCTTTGTTGTCTCGTCTGCTCGAAGAAGACCACTTTCCCACTCACAGGTAAGGGTGGTAATGGATCATGATCCAAATACCCCTTCATAAAATTTAGGACACTTAAATAATTTTAGTTCAAAAATAAATAGAAATAATGCTTGATCCTATTCTTATTTGATCCTTAAAATTTGTAGTATAATATAAAATCTAGAGCCCATTACTACCCCTACCCACAGGTGGCTCACAAGCTGAGAATACGTGTCTGAGCTCTCGTTTTCAATGGCGGCACGTCTTGCAGAAGTAGCGCGGTTGCGAGAGGCTGTAGTTATTTTAGTACCAAAACTTGGTATGCGTGGACTTGCACCGGGGACACTTGAGTGGCTGGTCATGCCGTAGGCGTAGACGCCGAACTGGAAGGAGGCACTGCTGGCCAATACCAGCAACATTTAGATAAGTTTGATCAGAAGCCAATGCGAAGTAATTGGTCGTATTCACAATATCAATGCCATGTGAAAAAATTCCTTATCTTCCAGCATTCTCATGAAACTATGAAAGGTAGCAGAAGCAACTCTTCTACAATTAACCTATCATAATTAGGTGCACGTGCATTACATGGCTTCTACATAATAAAAGGTCAGTTAACATGTTAGCAAACAATATTTGCGATTCTAAAACGTCAATGGCATAGCCATGACATAATTTGCAAAGATAGAACTGCAGGATCAGCTCCATCATCAAGGTCAGCATTGTCCAAGGGGTGATCAACATCATCTTGCAAATTTGGGCTTTGGCAAGGATGCCTAGAAATGTTACCACTATCAGTTTTGCACAGAACCACTGCACATAGGAAGCTCCCTCGTGAACTCACTAGAAAAAAAATATATAAGAAACACAGCATTCTCTATAAAGTTACCCCTAGAAAACAAAAAATAGTTTAAGATGAACTCTCACCTTATTTACAGGTTCAGAGTATGCTTTTGTGGGATTCTTAGCTTGATCTTTCCTTCTTTTATTCCTTTTCTTATTCTTACAAGCTTTCCCACCTCTGGAATCTATGAAATGTTACATGAAGCCAATAGTTTTTTTAATAAATAATACAATGAACTCATGAACCAATTTGTTGCATCACATGCTTTTACAGACATTTTTTAAACACATTAACTCCATAACACGACAAGCATAGGCAGACATCAAAAGTCACTGCATGTTTCTTTGGGTGTAGAATGAAAATAATAAAGGAATTCTAAAGGTTAAATGTGTACTATAACCTGAGAAGAACCATGAAGTTTTTTTGGAAAGCAGCCATTCTATAAAGTAGAAAGAGATGGGCAAAATAAATTATGAACATCATAAATTTGATAGTTAATGTCACTGCTAGAAAGTTTACCTAGAGAAGAACTGAAAACTCCTTGAAGAAGATGACACTGGCTATTGCTGCATGTCAAATATTCTTCTAGGAATTAGGCACCATTTCTGCAGTTCATGGAATTATAGCACCATTTCTGCTATGTTTTTTATTTTTTTCTCTCGTTGATCGCAGGAGCCACAACCGTTTGAGAATCACCCACCTCTTTGAATACAAAAAGTTAAAAATAGAGTTAATAATGCTTGATAAAAACATGAATAGAAGTAAAAGAGCAGGTGAAAGTGACAGAAAAATGACTCATAATTGCATAGTGTCACACCCGGCTTTAAGGAACAAAGCCAGGTGCATCTCATACATGCGCCAAAGAAGACAACATATATAATAACAGAGTGTATAGAGATAAATGTCACAATATAATCAGAGTACTTATTACATAGCGGAAGACTTACAAAATAAATTATAAATATAAAACGAACTAAGGATCGTCGGCGCCAATGTCAACTGAGAAACGCCACCTAGATCAGATCAAACTCCTCGATACTTGACTCCACTTGAAACCACCTGTTCTTCTCCTGTGGGGGGTGTGAGACAGCAAGGGTGAGCTCACACATGTTCATCGCTCAACAAGTTGTGGGGAATAATGTGACATGAACTCACCAAAGGTGGGAGATCATGAAGTGTAAGGCTGATCAACAATAGAGGTTAAAGCTGAGCATTGCTTTTAAGTAGTTGGTCAAATTTTATTAGCAGTTACTAAGTGTAAGTGAATACCAAACCATAATAAAACAATAGAACAAAATTAATAACAAATCCCATGCAAATGCAAATGACAAATTGAGTTTAGGTTCCATAATTTAATCATCGGAGAGTCCTGAGCCGCTCATGACCGTGAGCTCGGCTAGTATACCAGTTTTACACTCTGCAGAGGTTGTACCCTTTACCCACAAGTCGTGTTTCCCATGTCGCCAGGGTTAGCTAGGCCCTTAGACACTACCAAGGTGAATGGCTAGGGATCCACTACGAGGCCTTTACAAAGTTCCACTAGCTTCCGAAAACCCGCTACAGTTTATAGGAAGTTCCAATGCAGGGTTCTCGTCTGACCGCCATCGCAGCAAAATCAAACAAGGACCTCCCTACACTGACCACTCCCCTACTGCCCTTGCCCCTTTCGGGTAAGGTAGTCTTCCACTAGCTTTCCTAATTAGTCAGTCAAGGGGTCCCATTCCTCCCTTGTGGTGGCACGTGTTTCTCAAGTTAAGCTCCATGTTCCAATTAACAATAATATAATGATCTTGACATGAACATAAATAAAATAACAAAATAACTGGAACATGGATATAATAAATGATTATCCCAAAACCATATAAAGCAATAGCAAAAACTACCCATGTGATTCAGGGATAACAAGGTAATGAGATAAACAATCTAGGGTGACCTATTGGGTCCCATCAAAATTAAACCTATGCATGGTAAATGATTATAAACAACATTATTGGGTAACAAAAGTGAATCAAGGGCACAACTTGCCTGTCACTTGAGATTCCAGTTACCAGGTTGATTCTTCAGATCCTCAAAACCTCGCGCTTGTCGTAGCAATACAAACACACATGGTATAGACAAAATCAACATCACATCAAACATGAAAACAAATTGAATAATAATGATCTACGCGAAGCTACAAGATCACGGGATCGAGAACTACTAAGATCGGAGTCATGGTTAAGGAGTTATGATTTATGGGAGATCTATGTGATTTAACTATTAAACTATATTATAAATTGATTAGAATATACCATATGAGAGAATATTCTATGAATAATTAATTCAACTTTAATCTTAATTATAACTTGACTATAGATCATATTTTTAATCAAATTATAATTATGGATAGTTTAACTTCGATTAGAGGAGTTAATCTATTAAACATAGGCTAGACAAATTTTTTTTAATAATAAAAGTATGGGGTGCGATAAATGTTAGTGTCCTACTGTATATAAGATATTATTGTGAATCTAACGCAATTCGAATGGATCAAATCGGAGTTACAATAAATTAGTTATGATTTTTCGAAGTTTTATGTGGTAGCTACAAAACAAATCAAGCGCATAGATTTAACTATATGTTTCATACTAAAATAAGGTTACTAGATAATAAATGATATTATCATGAAATTATTGGAACTGAAATAAATTAATTCGGAGCTAGAATAAATTAAATATGAATTAAACAAATTCTGGATTTATTTTAACATAAGAAAAGCATTTTCTACTTTAAATTATCTAGTTTCTGATTTACTCGGACTGCGCGCATAAATAATCAAACGCTCAAGGGCTACTCCGCAAAAGTTCCCTGACTCAGGCTGTGCCCGCCCCGGACCGCGGGTTGATACTAATAAAATAGATGGGCTCTTACGCAAGGTTGCAGAGACGAAGGGGTATCCATTAATTCTGGCCGTTGGATCGACTATCAACGGATCAGATTAGATCTTCATAACTGTGAACCGATACGTAATATTAACCATTAGATCGAGATCCGATGGCCAGGAACTAATGTAACCGAACAATTATTCTATGCTCTAATCTCGATCGTACAATTTGGATCGACGGCGAGGATTCAATACGGCGAAAGGGTATGCGTTGATCAAATCTAAACCGCATATAGCTCATTGGACGGCCAGGGCCATCTTCTTCAATCTCCGGTCGAACTCGCGGCCAGGAACAGGGTACGGCGGCGGCGCCATCACCGGTAACCACCCACCCTTCACCGGTCACCCACTGACTAAATCGCATAGCGCTATACAAATCTGAGACAAGAGCGAAGTTAACAAGAAGAGTCTCACCGAGGGTTAGCATGCAGACGAAGCTGTCCACGCACCATGGCGGATCCGCGGCGGAGCAACAGAGTGGTGAGCGATTTCCCGAGTTCAGCGCATCTCCCGCGCTTCACTGGTACTCGTACACCTACGGCGAGGCCCAACAGACCACCTCCCCCACACGGCGCAGGACCCTGGTGGCCTGACCCGAGAAAGCTCGCGGCAGCCCGCTTTCTTCTCCCGGTGGCGCACTTCTCTCTCTCGATCTCTCTCTCGGCGGGGATGTGGCTGGCGCCGAGCGTAGTCCGGTTCCCGGTCACGGCGAACCGAAGCCCACACACGGTGCAGTCTTCACGTACGAGCTAGCTTCTGCTCTACGTCTCGCCAATGTGGAAGGGTATCTGCGTGATCAGATTAATCTCGAGAGAAAGGGTTTGGGTCTGTTTTATCTGGGGTCAAGGAAGCCAGCGCCGAGATCTAGCTGCCCTCGGCCGGCTGTTACGGTGAGGTGGTTACGACATGCATGTGGAGGAAGACGCGTGCATGGAAATACGGCTCGGCTGCATGTGTTGCTTGCTTGATGTCACACTTATGTCATGCTGACCTCATGTGCGGCAAGAGGATTAAATAAAAGAAAAGAAGTGGGCTACGGGGGATATGGCAACATTGATGGGCCAAGCACCACCACACAGGTAAATTTTCTTTCTTTTTTTCTTTTTATTTTATTTCTATTTTCAAATTTCAAACTTAAAAGCAGATTCAAACAAGGTTTGACTTTCAAACTTAACTCAATGCTCAGTCAAAGATCCAGGAGGTCATGCAAAGTTTATTTTTTTATTTATTGGTTAACTATGCACCTAAATAAATGTTTCTATATGCTTAACTCACAGGAGAATGACTCACACATTACTTTATTTTGTTTAGGAGAAATTTAATATAAAATTTTCACTATGATTTGATTCAAATATTGTTAAGGAGTGCTTTAATTATAAAGTTATAATAAATAGACTGAAATTGTTTGTATATTTATTCTCTTTATTTTGTAGGGTATTTTTGCTTCTTTTCTCTACATCTTAATTTCTAACTTAGGTTAAATGCCTCTTTCATCATTAGCATATTTCTATTATCATTATCACTATGAGTGAATGCACAACCATTTAAACTCCAGCATAATGCACAGGTTATTTATATGTCATTTGTTTAATTATCCATTTTTTTAAATGTGGTTATTCCCATGTTCAAAATAATAGAGGCAAATCATATAAGGAAATCATCTCTATTTTCTTTATTTTCACTTTTGGGTATTACAAATCCTACCCCCCTTAAAAATAATCTCGTCCTCGAGATTTAGAAAGAACGAGGGAAAAAAATGAGGAAAATCTATGCGAAGCTCTTCTTCTCTTTCCACGTTGCTTCATCTTCTCCATGGTGACTCCATTGCACTTTGCACATCTTTATAACCTTGTAACTTGAGCCAAAGTGTCAAGAATCTTGATCGGATGCTCCGTGTAAGTCAAATCTCCCTGAACACTAAGCTCTTCCATTGGTAACTATTCCTCGGGGACACGGAGGTATTTCTTAAGTTGAGACACGTGGAGTACATTATGCACATCAGATAGATTATCAGGTAGCTCGAGTTGATAGGCCATCTCTCCAACTTGCCTAAAAAAACTCAGAATAGTCCAATGAAGCGAGGGGACAATTTGCCCTTGACTTTAAATCTCCTCATTCCACGAAGTGGTGACACCTTGAGGTACACATGATCTCCTTCTTCAAATTCCAGTGGTCTCCTTCTATTATCAGCATAGCTCTTTTGCCTGGTTTGAGCTACCCTCAAATTCTCTCGAATTATACGAACTTGTTCTTCTGCCTCTTGAATAAGTTCAGGTCCAAAGAACTGTCTTCCTCTAGTCTGATCCCAATATAGAGGAGTCCTGCACTTCCTTCCATATGGAGTCTCAAATGGTAACATCTTCAGACTGGCCTGGTAATTATTATCATATGAGAACTCAGCATAAGGTAGACTCTTGTCCCAACTACTACCATGCTGAAAGGCACAAGCTCTCAACATATCTTCCAGTACTTGGTTAGTCCTTTCGGTCAGTCCATCAGTCTGAGGTAGGCCAAACTAAAATTCAACTTCGCATCCGTATTCTCATGAAAACTTTTCCAAAATTCTGGGGGTAAACTGTGATCCTCTTATCCAAAACGATCTTCTTTGGTACTCCATGTAAACACACAATCCGAGTCATGGGCTTCCTTTAAAATAGTCTCACGAAGGCTTTCAATCTCGGGGACACATATCTTGTCCTTGAACCATATGGCACCTTGCTCATCTTCCGTAAATTCCGGAACTCGACCTTCAGTAATCAGATCCTTAATCTCTTGTATCTTAGCATCACCAATTTGTCCTTTGCGGATCTCTTGCTCCAAAGTAGGTTCCACATCAATAGTAACTCCTTCAGTATGAGCAACTATCCCCAGGTTAAGTCTCCTGAAATCCTCAACAATCTCATCGGGTAGCTGGGCAACAATAGCTGAATGAACATGCTCCTTTCGACTCAAGGCATCTGCAACCAAATTTGCCTTGCCCGGGTGATAGTGAATCTCCAAATCATAATCCTTAATAAGCTCCAACCAACAGCGTTGCCTAAGGTTGAGATCCTTCTGAGTGAATATATACTTCAAACTCTTATGGTCCGTATATACTTGGCACTTGGTCCCCAGGATATAATGTCTCCAAATCTTAAGCGCGTGCACAACGGCTGCCAGTTCTAAGTCATGAGTGGGGTAGTTCAACTCTTGTTTCTGCAACTGACGAGATGCGTAGGCGATCACATGTCCTTGCATGAGCACACATCCCAAGCCTTGGCCACATGCATCAAAATAAATATCAAATCCCTTCTGTAGATCTGGCATAACCCATACTGGTGGTGACATCAACCTCTTCTTTAATTGATCAAAGCTGTCTTGGCACTTCTCGTCCCACTTAAATTCTCTTCCTTTCTCCAAAAGCGAAGTCATAGGCTTAGCAATCTTAGAAAATCCTTCAATAAATCTCCGATAATATCCTACTAGTCCCAAGAAACTCCAAATCTCTGTAACTGTAGTGAGTATGCTCCACGCCACTATCTCCTTGACTTTAGTAGGATCCACTGATATCCCTCCATTAGAAATGATATGTCCAAGGAATGACACCTCGTCAATCCAGAACTCGCATTTACTGTACTTGGCGTAGAGTTGATTATCTCGTAGCTTCTGTAGCACCAATCTCAGATGTTCCTCATGATCACTATCACTCTTGAAACAAAAATATCGTCGATAAATACTACGACGAAACTGTCCAAATACTCCATAAACACCTTATTCTTCAGATCCATAAAATAGGCTGGTGCATTAGTTAGACCAAATGACATAACGGTGAACTCATATAAACCATATCGGGTCGAGAAATCCGTCTTGGGAATATCTGATGGCCTAATCTTCATTTAATGGTAACCCGATCGGAGATCAATCTTCAAGAATACTCTTGCACCTCTCATCCGATTAAATAAATCCTCAATGCGGGGTAATGGACACATGTTCTTCACCGTAACATCATTAAGAGATCTATAATCCACACACATTCTTTGTGATCCATCCTTCTTCTGTACAAATAGAACCGGCGCTCCCCAAGGTGAAGAACTCAGACGAATGTACCTAGCCTCCTATAACTCTGTTAGCTGCTTCTTAAGTCCTTTTAACTCTTCTACAGACATCTTGTATGACCGTTTGGGAGTAGGAGTAGTCTCAGGTAAGAGATCAATAGCGAACTCAACTTCCCTATTTGGTGGCACCCCTAATAACTCTTCTGGGAAGACATCCAGAAAATCTCTAACCACACGGATGTTGACACCAACAAACTTCCCATCTACTAAGAATGTCGCTAGTCTGGTGGTGGTAGTTACTGCAACTTCAACTTCAAATCTTTATCCTTTGGTACTGGTGAGTTCTACGGTTCCCTTAGCACAATGTATATACTGCCTTTGCCTTTCTTAACCATGACATACCAAGGATCACGTCTATAGTGCTCTCTTCTAACACTATAGGGGTAGCCCATCTGGGTTAGAAACATAGGGTACGAAAGAAAGGACTATAGACAAGGCAATGATTACGAAGCATGTTACTTTGGGGATTTATTAGCTAAGTGTGTCACCTACTAAAGCTAATTCATTACCTTATGGTGGTACATGCTAAGATGCCCGTCTGTACTATTTCAACCAATCAAAGAAGCAAATCAGACATTTATCATCAGAACAATCAAACAACATTTTTAAATATAGAAAATAGTTTTAGTTTTGTCTTAGGTCTCCTATCTCTTAAAAAGTTCATAAATGTAGGATTCCAAAGTGTGAAATCCATCTTGTCTTAGAGTTGCAAAGATAAGAGTAATCAGAGTGGAGAAGCAAAAGATGAGATCAGATCAAGATGAGGTAAGTATAGAATGAATCAGAGTAAGGTAAGTATTGAAGGGTTTATCCATTTCTATCTAGGTCTCGTCCTACAGTCAACATTTCCTCTGATACCACTTCTGTCACACCCGGCTTTAAGGAACAAAGCCAGGTGCATCTCATACATGCGCCAAAGAAGACAACATATATAATAACAGAGTGTATAGAGATAAATGTCACAATATAATCAGAGTACTTATTACATAGCGGAAGACTTACAAAATAAATTATAAATATAAAACGAACTAAGGATCGTCGGCGCCAATGTCAACTGAGAAACGCCACCTAGATCAGATCAAACTCCTCGATACTTGACTCCACTTGAAACCACCTGTTCTTCTCCTGTGGGGGGTGTGAGACAGCAAGGGTGAGCTCACACATGTTCATCGCTCAACAAGTTGTGGGGAATAATGTGACATGAACTCACCAAAGGTGGGAGATCATGAAGTGTAAGGCTGATCAACAATAGAGGTTAAAGCTGAGCATTGCTTTTAAGTAGTTGGTCAAATTTTATTAGCAGTTACTAAGTGTAAGTGAATACCAAACCATAATAAAACAATAGAACAAAATTAATAACAAATCCCATGCAAATGCAAATGACAAATTGAGTTTAGGTTCCATAATTTAATCATCGGAGAGTCCTGAGCCGCTCATGACCGTGAGCTCGGCTAGTATACCAGTTTTACACTCTGCAGAGGTTGTACCCTTTACCCACAAGTCGTGTTTCCCATGTCGCCAGGGTTAGCTAGGCCCTTAGACACTACCAAGGTGAATGGCTAGGGATCCACTACGAGGCCTTTACAAAGTTCCACTAGCTTCCGAAAACCCGCTACAGTTATAGGAAGTTCCAATGCAGGGTTCTCGTCTGACCGCCATCGCAGCAAAATCAAACAAGGACCTCCCTACACTGACCACTCCCCTACTGCCCTTGCCCCTTTTGGGTAAGGTAGTCTTCCACTAGCTTTCCTAATTAGTCAGCCAAGGGGTCCCATTCCTCCCTTGTGGTGGCACGTGTTTCTCAAGTTAAGCTCCATGTTCCAATTAACAATAATATAATGATCTTGACATGAACATAAATAAAATAACAAAATAACTGGAACATGGATATAATAAATGATTATCCCAAAACCATATAAAGCAATAGCAAAAACTACCCATGTGATTCAGGGATAACAAGGTAATGAGATAAACAATCTAGGGTGACCTATTGGGTCCCATCAAAATTAAACCTATGCATGGTAAATGATTATAAACAACATTATTGGGTAACAAAAGTGAATCAAGGGCACAACTTGCCTGGCACTTGAGATTCCAGTTACCAGGGTGATTCTTCAGATCCTCAAAACCTCGCGCTTGTCGTAGCAATACAAACACACATGGTATAGACAAAATCAACATCACACCAAACATGAAAACAAATTGAATAATAATGATCTACGCGAAGCTACAAGATCACGGGATCGAGAACTACTAAGATCGGAGTCATGGTTAAGGAGTTATGATTTATGGGAGATCTATGTGATTTAACTATTAAACTATATTATAAATTGATTAGAATATACCATATGAGAGAATATTCTATGAATAATTAATTCAACTTTAATCTTAATTATAACTTGACTATAGATCATATTTTTAATCAAATTATAATTATGGATAGTTTAACTTCGATTAGAGGAGTTAATCTATTAAACATAGGCTAGACAAATTTTTTTTAATAATAAAAGTATGGGGTGCGATAAATGTTAGTGTCCTACTGTATATAAGATATTATTGTGAATCTAACGCAATTCGAATGGATCAAATCGGAGTTACAATAAATTAGTTATGATTTTTCGAAGTTTTATGTGGTAGCTACAAAACAAATCAAGCGCATAGATTTAACTATATGTTTCATACTAAAATAAGGTTACTAGATAATAAATGATATTATCATGAAATTATTGGAACTGAAATAAATTAATTCGGAGCTAGAATAAATTAAATATGAATTAAACAAATTCTGGATTTATTTTAACATAAGAAAAGCATTTTCTACTTTAAATTATCTAGTTTCTGATTTACTCGGACTGCGCGCATAAATAATCAAACGCTCAAGGGCTACTCCGCAAAAGTTCCCTGACTCAGGCTGTGCCCGCCCCGGACCGCGGGTTGATACTAATAAAATAGATGGGCTCTTACGCAAGGTTGCAGAGACGAAGGGGTATCCATTAATTCTGGCCGTTGGATCGACTATCAACGGATCAGATTAGATCTTCATAACTGTGAACCGATACGTAATATTAACCATTAGATCGAGATTTGATGGCCAGGAACTAATGTAACCGAACAGTTATTCTATGCTCTAATCTCGATCGTACAATTTGGATCGACGGCGAGGATTCAATACAGCGAAAGGGTATGCGTTGATCAAATCTAAACCGCATATAGCTCATTGGACGGCCAGGGCCATCTTCTTCAATCTCCGGTCGAACTCGCTGCCAGGAACAGGGTACGGCGGCGGCGCCATCACTGGTAACCACCCACCCTTCACCGGTCACCCACTGACTAAATCGCATAGCGCTATACAAATCTGAGACAAGAGCGAAGTTAACAAGAAGAGTCTCACCGAGGGTTAGCATGCAGACGAAGCTGTCCACGCACCATGGCGGATCCGCGGCGGAGCAACAGAGTGGTGAGCGATTTCCCGAGTTCAGCGCATCTCCCGCGCTTCACTGGTACTCGTACACCTACGGCGAGGCCCAACAGACCACCTCCCCCACACGGCGCAGGACCCTGGTGGCCTGACCCGAGAAAGCTCGCGGCGGCCCGCTTTCTTCTCCCGGTGGCGCACTTCTCTCTCTCGATCTCTCTCTCGGCGGGGATGTGGCTGGCGCCGAGCGTAGTCCGGTTCCCGGTCACGGCGAACCGAAGCCCACACACGATGCAGTCTTCACGTACGAGCTAGCTTCTACTCTACGTCTCGCCAATGTGGAAGGGTATCTGCGTGATCAGATTAATCTCGAGAGAAAGGGTTTGGGTCTGTTTTATCTGGGGTCAAGGAAGCCAGCGCCGAGATCTAGTTGCCCTCGGCCGGCTGTTACGGTGAGGTGGTTACGGCATGCATGTGGAGGAAGACGCGTGCATGGAAATACGGCTCGGCTGCATGTGTTGCTTGCTTGATGTCACACTTATGTCATGCTGACCTCATGTGCGGCAAGAGGATTAAATAAAAGAAAAGAAGTGGGCTACGGGGGATATGGCAACATTGATGGGCCGAGCACCACCACACAGGTAAATTTTCTTTCTTTTTTTCTTTTTATTTTATTTCTATTTTCAAATTTCAAACTTAAAAGCAGATTCAAACAAGGTTTGACTTTCAAACTTAACTCAATGCTCAGTCAAAGATCCAGGAGGTCATGCAAAGTTTATTTTTTTATTTATTGGTTAATTATGCACCTAAATAAATGTTTCTATATGCTTAACTCACAGGAGAATGACTCACACATTACTTTATTTTGTTTAGGAGAAATTTAATATAAAATTTTCACTATGATTTGATTCAAATATTGTTAAGGAGTGCTTTAATTATAAAGTTATAATAAATAGACTGAAATTGTTTGTATATTTATTCTCTTTATTTTGTAGGGTATTTTTGCTTCTTTTCTCTACATCTTAATTTCTAACTTAGGTTAAATGCCTCTTTCATCATTAGCATATTTCTATTATCATTATCACTATGAGTGAATGCACAACCATTTAAACTCCAGCATGATGCACAGGTTATTTATATGTCATTTGTTTAATTATCCATTTTTTTTAAATGTGGTTATTCCCATGTTCAAAATAATAGAGGCAAATCATATAAGGAAATCATCTCTATTTTCTTTATTTTCACTTTTGGGTATTACACATAGAAAAAAGCATATGTCATTGACGCTTGAACAAGAAATTCGACATGGTTGACATCGTGGTATTCACCAAACTCAATGGAGCGATCCTTAATTTTGAACGAGACATTGAAGAAGCAAGATATTTTTCTCCACCCCAAAAAGGATGACAGATGTGAGCACCATGAAGATTTCATTAACAACTCACAGTGACATTATGTCAAGTGAGCACCTGTTTCATCAAACTTAATGGAGCGATCCTTGATTTCGAACGAGACATTGAAGAAGTAAGATATTTTTCGCCACCCTGAAAAGGATGATATATGTTTTGTGACCAAGAAGAGGAGACTTTAGATGGATATATAGCAGATTTGTCACGGCTTGATATGTTTTTGACGTCCGGAACTAATACCAATGGTATTGTGTGGATACCTTTATAGTAATGCTTTGAACATTATGATCCATGAATACATCTAAACTAATACCAATTAGTTGAAGTGGCTGGATAGAGACATCCACAACAAAATTCTGATGCATGAATTCAGTGACGAATCATTCCTTTTAGGTGGATCTATTGGTTATTACAGAACACTGACCAAACCAGAAAGACATGTCCGTCCTCATGGTTGCCTGGGAGGTTCAGTGCACTAAATAAATTGGCTTTCCTCAGCAAGTATGTGGTATCCCATGGCAAGGTAATCATTATTAGCTTCTAATTGCAGACGACTAACATGGTGAGCTATTAACTGTTACAAAGGTCTACTGTAGAGATGTGATTGTTAACCTACTAATTATATGGAGATCAAGTTGTGGATTGTATTGAGCAAAATGCTTCCAAATGCGGTTTGGTGAAAGTGCCATCTCGAAAGGCTAGAATACTAATGTTGATGTTTGAGCATAAACTAAGACAAACCATTAGATAAATGATTAAACACTTCTAAAAAATATGATCACTTACATGAACATTGCCCACTCCTAGTCTTTCTAATGACGAAAAGTTTTGAGCCGATTGGGTAGATTTGTTGGTAGGTGAAAGGGAAATATGCCCTTGGGCCATTTCTAAGTATTTTGGTGATTGAGTGTCAACACAAGTGCTTAAGTGTAAATCTATGCCAATTGATGGACAAAGTGCAAATCAAGTCTAAAGGTATGTTTCTAGACTTAGTACATTGTTTTGAGAACTAATGTATTGTGTCCAAGTGCTGGAAATAGGAGAAATCAAATTGGAAAAGAGATGGCTTTGTTCAGCCAAAGTCTGCTCAGTTTGGGTGCACCGGACTGTCCGATGGTGCACCGGACAGTGTCCGGTGGTGCACCGGACAGTGTCCAGTACGCCAGACTGGCTCTGGTGAACTTGCTGCTCTCAGGACTTCGACGGCGGTGTACGGCTATAAATCACCGGACTGTCCGGTGGTGCACCGGACTGTCCGGTGAGCCATTCACAGGCGAACTCGTCGCTCTCGGGAGATGACTAACGGCGTACGGCTATAATTCACCGGACTGTCCGGTGGTGCACCGGACTGTCCGGTGAGCCAACGGTCGGCCGGGTCAACGGTCGGCCGCACGATCCGCGTGGGACACGTGGCCGAGCCAACGGCTAGATAGGGGCACCGGACTGTCCGGTGCGCTAACGACTCTACATCTGCAACGGTCGGCTTCGTCAAATAAGGAAAGAAATCCGCACCGGACAGTGTCCGGTGGTGCACCGGACTGTCCGGTGCGCCAGGCGACTGAAGGCAAGAATTGCCTTCCTGGAATGCTCTCAACGGCTCCTAGCTGCCTTGAGGCTATAAAAGGGACCCCTAGGCGCATGGAGAAAAACACCAAGCATTCTCTAAGCATTCCTAAGCACCAAGACTTCGATTCCGCGTATTTGATTCTTTGTGATAGTAACTAGAGCTCTATTTGAGCTGAGAACTCGTCGGGTTGCGTTGTGAGCTCTTGTTGCGACTTGTGTGCGTGTTGTCGCTTTAATTTTGTGTCTTGTGTGTGTTGCTCATCCCTCCCTTACTCCGTGCTTCTTTGTGAACATCTTTGTAAGGGCGAGAGACTCCAAGTTGTGGAGATTCCTCGCAAGCGGGATATAGAAAAGCAAAGCAAAACATAGTGGTATTCAAGTGGGTCGTTGGACCGCTTGAGAGGGGTTGATTGCAACCCTCGTCCGTTGGGATGCCACAACGTGGAGTAGGCAAGTTTTGTACTTAGCCGAACCACGGGATAAACCATTGTGTCTATCTGTGTTGATCCTCTTGTGGTTGTTGTGTTTTGCTTAGACTCCTCTCTAGCCACTTGGAATTATTGTGCTAACGCTTAATCAAGTTTTTGTGGCCTTAAGTTTAAGTTTTTACAGGATCACCTATTCACCCCCCCCCTCTAGGTGCTCTCAATTGGTATCAGAGCCGTTCTCTTCAAAGAAAGGGACTAACCGCCCGAAGAGATGGATCCTAAGGGCAAGGGGATTGTGATCAATGATAAGGAGAAGGAGTCCTTCGTCAACGAGCCGAAGGATGACAAGCCTACCGACTCGAGCTCGGGCCACAAACGAAAAGATGGGAAGAAGAAGAAGACAAGGCGCATCAAGGAGATCGTCTACTACGACGACAGCGACGAATCTTCCTCTTCCCAAAAGGACGACGACAACGACTACGAGAAAAAGAAGACGGTTAACTCAAACTTCTCTTTCGATTATTCTCGTATTCCGCATAGTTCAAATGCACATTTGCTTTCCATCCCTCTTGACAAACCTCCACACTTTGATGGGGAGGACTACGGATTTTGGAGTCACAAAATGCGTAGTCACTTGTTCTCTCTCCATCCAAGCATATGGGAAATTGTTGAGAGTGGAATGAAATTTGATAGTACTGATAGTCCTATGTTTATAAATGAACAAATCCATAAAAATGCACAAGCTACTACTGTCCTTTTAACATCTTTGTGCAGGGAAGAGTACAATAAGGTGAGCGGCTTGGACAATGCCAAGCAGATCTGGGACACCCTCAGGATCTCACATGAGGGGAACGACGTTACCATGCTCACCAAGATGGAGTTGGTGGAGGGCGAGCTTGGGAGATTTGCAATGATAAGGGGAGAGGAGCCAACCCAAACATACAACCGGCTCAAGACCCTCATCAACAAAATAAGGAGCTACGGAAGCACGCGATGGACGGACCATGACGTCGTTCGCCTAATGCTAAGGTCTTTTACTGTCCTTGATCCACATCTTGTGAACAATATTCGTGAAAATCCTAGGTACACCAAGATGTCACCCGAAGAAGTACTTGGGAAGTTTGTGAGCGGGAGAATGATGATCAAGGAGGCGAGATACGTGGACGACGCGTTGAACGGTCCAATCCATGAGCCTCAACCCATTTCTCTCAAGGCAACGAGGAGCAAGGAGGCGCTACCTAGCAAGGTGGCGCAAGTTGAGGCGGTCAGGCTCAATGATGAAGAGATGGCCCTCATCATCAAGCGCTTCAAGACGACGCTAAAGGGACGCAAGGGGCAGCCTAACAAGAACAAGACGAAGGGGAAGCGCTTATGCTTCAAATGTGGTAAGGTTGGTCATTTTATCGCTAACTGTCCCGATAATGATAGTGACCAGGAACAAGGGAACAAGAGGGAAAAGAAGAAAACTTACAAGAAGGCTAAGGGCGAGGCACACCTTGGCAAGGAGTGGGACTCGGATTGTTCGTCGTCCGACTCCGACAACGAAGGACTCACCGCCACCGCCTTCAACAAATCAGCCCTCTTCCCCAACGAGCGTCACACATGCCTCATGGCGAAGGAGAAGAAGGTATGTGCTCGGAATACTACTTATGCTTCTTCAAGTGAGGATGAGTCTAGTGATGATGATGAAATAGATTATTCATGTTTATTCAAGGGCCTAGATAGAACCAAGGTTGATAAAATTAATGAATTAATTGATGCCTTGAATGATAAGAATAGGTTATTAGAAAAGCAAGAGGATCTTTTGTATGAAGAACATGATAAGTTTGTAGAGGCACAAAAATCCCTTGTTTTAGAAATTAAAAGGAATGAAATGCGTTCTAGTGAATTATCTACATGCCATGACTCTATTTCTAGCTTAAAGAGCATAAATGATGATTTGAATGCTAAGTTAGAAATAGCAAGTAAATCAACATCTTGTGTAGAACATGTTACAATTTGTAATAGGTGTAAAGATTTTGATGTTGATGCTTGTAGTGAACACCTAGTTTCAATTTCTAAATTGAATGATGAATTGGCTAGTCTTAATGCCCAACTTAAGACTAGCAAGAGTGAAATTGATAAAATAAAATTTGCAAGGGATGCCTACACGATTGGTAGACACCCCTCAATTAAGGATGGTCTTGGCTTCAAGAGGGAAGTCAAGAACTTAACAAGCCATAAGGCTTCCATCTCCACCAAGAAGAAAGGGAAGGCCCCTATGGCTAATAGTGCTCAAAAGAACCATGCTTTCATGTATCATGATAAGAGACAATCTAGGAATGTTAATAGAAGTTATGATGCTTTTAATTCTCATGCTATGATTGCTTCTAGTTCTTCCCATGTTGTGCATGATAGAGATATGCCTAGGAAAAATATTCATCATGTGCCTAGAAAGAATATTGTTCATGTTCCTAGGAAAGTAATTAATGAACCTTCTACAATTTTTCATACTTGCAATGCTTCCTTTGCTATTTGTAGAAAGGATAAGAAGGTAATTGCTAGGAAATTAGGGGCAAGATGCAAGGGAGATAAAACTTGCATTTGGGTCCCTAAGAGCATTGTGACTAACCTTGTAGGACCCAACAAGAGTTGGGTACCTAAAACCCAAGCCTAAATTTGCCTTGCAGGTTTATGCATCCGGGGATTCAAGCTGGATTATCGATAGCGGATGCACAAACCACATGACGGGGGAGAAGAAGATGTTCACCTCCTATGTCAAGAACAAGGATTCCCAAGATTCAATCATATTCGGTGATGGGAACCAAGGCAAGGTGAAAGGGTTAGGGAAGATTGCTATTTCATCCGAGCACTCTATTTCTAATGTGTTTTTAGTTGAGTCACTTGGATATAATTTGTTATCCGTTAGTCAATTATGCAATATGGGATATAATTGTTTATTCACAAATGTAGATGTGTCTGTCTTTAGAAGGTGTGATGATTCACTAGCTTTTAAGGGTGTACTAGACGACAAACTTTATTTAGTTGATTTTGCAAAAGAGGAGGCCAGTCTAGATGCATGCTTAATTGCTAAGACTTGCATGGGCTGGCTGTGGCATCACCGTTTAGCACATGTGGGGATGAAGAACCTTCACAAGCTTCTAAAGGGAGAACACGTGATAGGTCTAACTAACGTGCATTTCGAAAAAGATAGACCTTGTGCAGCTTGTCAAGCAGGTAAACAGGTGGGAAGCTCTCATCATACCAAAAATGTGATGACCACATCAAGACCTTTGGAGATGCTTCATATGGACCTCTTCGGATCCGTCGCCTATCTAAGCATAGGAGGAAGTAAGTATGGTCTTATTATAGTTGATGATTTTTCCCGCTTCACTTGGGTATTCTTTTTGCAGGATAAATCTGAAACCCAAGGGACCCTCAAGCGCTTCCTAAGGAGAGCTCAAAATGAGTTTGAGCTCAAGGTGAAGAAGATAAGGAGCGACAACGGGTCCGAGTTCAAGAATCTTCAAGTGGAGGAGTACCTTGAGGAGGAAGGGATCAAGCACGAGTTCTCTGCTCCCTACACACCACAACAAAATGGTGTGGTAGAGAGGAAGAACAGGACGCTCATCGATATGGCGAGGACGATGCTTGGTGAGTTCAAGACCCCCGAGCGCTTTTGGTCGGAAGCCGTGAACACGGCTTGCCACGCCATCAACCGGGTCTACCTTCACCGCCTCCTCAAGAAGACTTCGTATGAGCTTCTAACCGGTAACAAACTCAATGTATCTTACTTTCGTGTATTTGGGAGCAAATGTTATATTCTAGTGAAGAAAGGTAGAAATTCTAAGTTTGCTCCCAAAGCTGTAGAAGGGTTTTTGTTAGGTTATGACTCAAATACAAAGGCGTATAGAGTCTTCAACAAATCATCGGGTTTGGTTGAAGTCTCTAGCGACGTTGTATTTGATGAGACTAATGGCTCTCCAAGAGAGCAAGTTGTTGATCTTGATGATGTAGATGAAGAAGACGTTCCAACGGCCGCGATACGCACCATGGCGATTGGAGATGTGCGGCCACAGGAACTCGAGGAGCAAGATCAACCTTCTTCCTCAACAATGGTGCATCCCCCAACTCAAGACGATGAACAGGTTCGTCAAGAAGAGGCGTGTGATCAAGGGGGAGCACAAGATGATCATGTGATGGAGGAAGAAGCACAACCGGCACCTCCAACCCAAGTTCGAGCGACGATTCAAAGGAATCATCCTGTCGACCAAATTTTGGGTGACATTAGAAAGGGAGTAACTACTCGTTCTAGATTAGCTAATTTCTGTGAGCATTACTCCTTTGTCTCTTCCATTGAGCCTTTCAGGGTAGAAGAGGCCTTGCTAGATCCGGACTGGGTGTTGGCCATGCAGGAGGAGCTCAACAACTTCAAGCGTAATGAAGTTTGGACACTGGTGCCTCGTCCCAAGCAAAATGTTGTAGGAACCAAGTGGGTGTTCCGCAACAAACAGGACGAGCATGGGGTGGTGACAAGGAACAAGGCTCGACTAGTGGCAAAAGGTTATGCCCAAGTCACAGGTTTGGACTTTGAGGAGACTTTTGCTCCTGTGGCTAGGCTAGAGTCTATTCGTATTTTGCTAGCATATGCCGCTCACCATTCTTTTAGGTTGTTCCAAATGGATGTAAAGAGCGCTTTCCTCAACGGGCCAATCAAGGAGGAGGTGTACGTGGAGCAACCCCCTGGCTTCGAGGATGAACGGTACCCCGACCACGCGTGTAAGCTCTCTAAGGCGCTCTATGGACTTAAGCAAGCCCCAAGAGCATGGTATGAATACCTTAGAGACTTTTTAATTGCTAATGCTTTCAAGGTTGGGAAAGCCGATCCAACTCTTTTCACTAAGACTTGTGATGGTGATTTGTTTGTGTGCCAAATTTATGTCGATGACATAATATTTGGTTCTACTAACCAAAAGTCTTGTGAAGAGTTTAGCAGGGTGATGACTCAAAAGTTTGAGATGTCGATGATGGGCGAGTTGAACTACTTCCTTGGGTTCCAAGTGAAGCAACTCAAGGACGGTACCTTCATCTCCCAAACAAAGTACACGCAAGACTTGCTAAAGCGGTTTGGGATGAAGGACGCCAAGCCCGCGAAGACTCCAATGGGAACCGATGGACACACCGACCTCAACAAAGGAGGTAAGTCCGTTGATCAAAAGGCATACCGGTCAATGATAGGGTCTTTACTTTATTTATGTGCTAGTAGACCGGATATTATGCTTAGCGTGTGCATGTGTGCTAGATTTCAATCCGATCCAAGGGAGTGTCACTTAGTGGCCGTGAAGCGAATTCTTAGATATTTAGTCGCTACGCCTTGCTTCAGGATCTGGTATCCAAAGGGGTCTAACTTTGACTTGATTGGATATTCAGACTCCGACTATGCTGGATGTAAGGTCGATAGGAAGAGTACATCGGGGACGTGCCAATTCTTAGGAAGGTCCCTGGTGTCATGGAATTCTAAGAAACAAACTTCCGTTGCCCTATCCACCGCTGAGGCCGAGTACGTTGCCGCAGGACAGTGTTGCGCGCAACTACTTTGGATGAGGCAAACCCTCCGGGACTTTGGCTACAATCTGAGCAAAATCCCACTCCTATGTGACAATGAGAGTGCTATCCGCATAGCGGAAAATCCTGTTGAGCACAGCCGCACAAAGCACATTGACATCCGGCATCACTTTTTGAGAGACCACCAGCAAAAGGGAGATATTGAAGGGTTCTATATTAGCACCGAGAACCAGCTAGCCGATATCTTTACCAAGCCTTTAGATGAAAAGACCTTTTGCAGGCTGCGTAGTAAGCTAAATGTCCTAGATTCGTGGAACTTGGATTGATTTATAGCATACATATGTTTATGCCTTTGATCATGTTCCTCATGCATTTTGTTGTTTACTTGTGGTGCTCAAGTTGTACAAACACTCCCCGGACCTCACAAGTCCTTTTGCAAGTGATGCACATATTTAGGGGGAGATGTGCTACAACTTGACCCTTTGAGACTAACCGTGTGCTTGAGTTTGCTTGATTCAGTCTCAAAGGAAGTTTGAAAGGGAAAAGGTGGACTTGGACCATGAAAGACTTCCACTGCACTCCGATGAGAGGGTAACTTATTCCAAGTTCATCTCATGTACTCTTATTGCCTTTGTACTCTTATTTGAAGATTTTGGTGAGGCAATGGGGTTAAAGGGCCAAGATTGATCCCGTTTTGGTGCTTGATGCCAAAGGGGGAGAAAATAAGGCCAAAGCAACAAATGGACCAGCTACCACTTGAGAGATTTTGAAAATAGTAGAATAGAGCTTTTGGTTTGTCAAAACTCTCTTATTATCTCTCTTGTCAAAAGTTGGCCTCTTGTGGGGAGAATGGTTGATTATTTTGGTTTGTCAAAACTCTCTTATTATCTCTCTTGTCAAAAGTTGGCCTCTAGTAGGGAGAATGGTTGATTATGAGAAAAAGGGGGAGTTTTTGAAATCTTTGATCAATTTCTCTTGGAACAACTCTCTTCATGTCTCTACAATTGTGTTTGAATTAGAGATAGGAGATTGAGGTTGATTTGCAAAAACAAAACCATGTGGTGGCAAGGAATGATCTATATATGCCAATTTTGAATCAAAACAATTTTGAGTTCTCATTTGTATTGATGTTGCACTTCTATTAGTTGCCTTTTGTTGTGTTGGCATAAATCACCAAAAAGGGGGAGATTGAAAGGGAAATGTGCCCTTGGGCCATTTCTAAGTATTTTGGTGATTGAGTGCCAACACAAGTGCTTAAGTGTAAATCTATGCCAATTGATGGACAAAGTGCAAATCAAGTCTAAAGGTATGTTTCTAGACTTAGTACATTGTTTTAAGAACTAATGTATTGTGTCTAAGTGCTAGAAACAGGAGAAATCAAATTGGAAAAGAGATGGCTTTGTTCAGCCAAAGTCTACTCAGTCTGGGTGCACCGGACTGTCCGGTGGTGCACCGGACAGTGTCCGGTGCGCCAGGCTGGCTCTGGTGAACTTGCTGCTCTCGGGACTTCGACGGCGGTGTACGGCTATAAATCACCGGACTGTCCGGTGGTGCACTGGACTGTCCGGTGAGCCATTCACAGGCGAACTCGTCGCTCTCGGGAGATGATTAACGGTGTACGACTATAATTCACCGGACTGTCCGGTGGTGCACCGGACTGTCCGGTGAGCCAACGGTCGGCCGGGCCAACGGTCGGCCACGTGATCCGCGCGGGACACGTGGCCGAGCCAACGGCTAGATAGGGGCACCGGACTGTCCGGTGTGCACCGGACAGTGTCCAGTGCGCCAATGGCTCTACATCTGCAACGGTCGGCTTCGTCAAATAAGGAAAGAAATCCGCACCGGACAGTGTCCGGTGGTGCACCGGACTGTCCGGTGCGCCAGGTGACTGAAGGCAAGAATTGCCTTCCTAGAATGCTCTCAATGGCTCCTAGCTGCCTTGGGGCTATAAAAAGGACCCCTAGGCGCATGGAGAAAAACACCAAGCATTCTCTAAGCATTCCTAAGCACCAAGACTTCAATTCCGCGCATTTGATTCTTTGTGATAGTAACTAGAGCTCTATTTGAGTTGAGAACTCGTCGGGTTGCGTTATGAGCTCTTGTTGCGACCTGTGTGCGTGTTGTCGCTTTGATTTTGTGTCTTGTGTGTGTTGCTCATCCCTCCCTTACTCCGTGCTTCTTTGTGAACATCTTTGTAAGGGCGAGAGACTCCAAGTTGTGGAGATTCCTCGCAAGCGGGATATAGAAAAGCAAAGCAAAACACCGGTATTCAAGTGGGTCGTTGGACCGCTTGAGAGGGGTTGATTGCAACCCTCGTCCGTTGGGACGCCACAACGTGGAGTAGGCAAGTTTTGTACTTGGCCGAACCACAGAATAAACCACTGTGTCTATCTGTGTTGATTCTCTTATGGTTGTTGTGTTTTGCTTAGACTCCTCTCTAGCCACTTGGCATTATTGTGCTAACGCTTAATCAAGTTTTTGTGGCCTTAAGTTTAAGTTTTTATAGGATCACCTATTCACCCCCCCTCTAGGTGCTCTCAGTAGGGAGGTAGCTAGGGCACCACCTATTGCAGTAACTGGGAGGAGAACCGGAAGCAACACAATCCTGTGTACACCAAGATCAATAGCACTGGTACATCAAGGACAAGTAAAAAAAGAATGATCATATTTTGCTAATAGTTGAAGAAAATTCGCCCAAAAAATCTACCCAAAACACCAAACCGAATCCTAACTATATCTTTTCAACAGCCTCTCTCCTGCAAAATCGTGCAACCCACCATACTGTAACCTCACAAAGCAACCCGCACACCCCAATCCAAGAGTAAACTGAATAATTGACTTCCCCCTCCATGAATATCCTAGAGTCCACCACAGCGCATGCATAAAGTCATAAACAGTAGTGCATGACAATGCTGCTATTTTATCATAAAAAGTGACCAAATCAATTCAAACATGTTGAATTTTAGTAATTGAAAATATGAGTCATTACACCTTATTCATTTGGATCTGACACAACAGTTCAACATTCCAAAATGCTCCATCAGATTCAGACAAACAAAACTGGTGCAAACCTGAATGGAATCCTCTTGCAGGTTGTGACGCTGCTCAGAGGAACTTCCTGTATGGCCCCCGACATCCTCATCCTGCATATGTTGCATCCAAGCTAGTAGGTACGAATAGAAAATCAATCTTAGGGTTTAGGCAAAGGAGGAAGGGACAATGGAACAACAATAGGGGCTCTTCTGTCCTCCAATCTCCGTGTCTCCACTGGTAAAACATAACTGGGAACGAAGACAACCCAAAACCCGTGATAAATATGTCAGTCCAGGATCCATTAAGTCTGTGCATCCTAGGAGTAAGTGGGATGATTATCAAAAGATCTTAATAATATGGGCAGTAAAGTTGAGGTAAATTACTCAGCTTTCGGACTCTTCTTTCTTCTAACTGATTCTCCCTCTCTCTCCTTCCTGATCAAAAGAATAAACAACCATGAAACAGAAAATACAGTGTAATGCTAGCTTACATCGAAAATGTTTAAAGAGTAATGCTAACTTACATCGAAAATACAGTGTTCCTGTCTGCATATCAGTCATTCCTATCAATATCATCAAACCTCTGACGAAATTGTACATAACAGACATTCCTATCAATAAGGAAGCACGTAGCTTCTCGAAGAGCCTTGCTATATACTGATGTAGTGGGTCACATTCAACATGTATTGCCCATTAGTAAGGAAAGTCACGAACCTGTAGAAAACATTAAACCTCCATTGCGAAGGAGCTCGACGTGTCCCGCACCACCCTGCGCAGGAGCTCCAGCGCCTCCTCCACCATCTCCGGCTACGGACGTGTAGAGGTGTTTCTCGCCTCCCGGGGCTATCCCACACCACCTCGCGCAGCTGCTCCAGCGCCTCCTCCCTCATCTCCGGTGGCGGCGGCCTCTGGGGTTGAAGCGGTAGCACATGCGTCAGGCAAACCTGTGAGGCCTTGGGCCTGCCACAGAGGTCATGCTTCCAACGCGGGAAGGCCGTCGCAAAGGGGACCCGCCGGTTAACGTCGCAGGCGCAGATGAGGACGGGCGGGCGCGGAGCAGTTGCAGCTCCCGGGGTGTCCTCCTTCTCGTGACCCTGGGGTTGAAGCGGGCGACTGTTGGTGCGGTGGCGGTGGGGATGAAGAAGCGGGCGACTGTCGTGGAGAACGTGCGGGCGTGGGCGGGGATGAAGAAGTGGGCGTGGCGCGCAGAAGAGGATGAGGACGGGGACGGGCCACCAAACGCAGATCTGACTTGACCCAAATGCGGACGACGGCGGAGATCACGGGCAAGGGTGGTGAAGACGCGGCAGCGGAGATCATGGATGGGGCCGCGTGGATGAGGATGAGGACGGCCGCCAAACGTAGATCTGACCTGAACCAAGTGTGGACGGCGGTGGAGATCACGAGCGAGGGTGGTGAAGACATGGCGGAAGAGATCGCGGGAGAGCGTGGGTGGGGACAGGTGGGGGCGCGGTTGTGGACGCCTTCGACATTGATGCACGTGGTTGACGGGGGCGGAGGCGAGGGCACCATGGCACCGGGGGGCTGCGGCCTGCGGGCATCACTCTGGGGGAGGGAGAGGGGGTGCGGCCATGGCGGCGTCGGGGAGGAGGGACAATCGCGGCGCGGATACGGGATCTGCGCGCTTGGGGACTGGGGAGGATCGCGGAGGGGAGAGGGCAGAACCGTGCACCACACAGGGATGTGGACATCTACAATAGAGCCTTATAGAGTACCACTAGGTGAGTACCCGTGCGTTGCAACGGAAACATATTACCACAACAACTTATATACAAATGTGTTACACTGTTATGAGAAAATGTTTCATAATATATTTATAATCCTAGCTATACACAAACTTTGTTATTTTAGTCTGGCTATTTTACCACTATATTGCAACCATGAGTACCATACAGACTTCTATATATGATATGTATTTACCGGTGCGTTGCTACGGCACATAGATATACGATAAAATTTTAGAGACAATATAAAATTGTCCCAGTAATTTATCTTATGCTTAAAAGTCCAAATTCTAGCATCTAGCAGTAGATTACAATTAACCACCACTGGTCTGATTCAATGAAGGATTTCCATGCCCATAGTGCAGTTATAGGAATTCAGAGGTGAAACCACTCTATCGATAAAATGGTAGAATGCAAAGCATTTGGATTTTGTTTCTTTTTTCCAATGCAGGCAGACATTGAAATCCAAAGTGCAGTTGCAGGAATTTAGAAATGCAACTGTATTGTGGCATTAGAAGCTCAAAAAATGAATCTATCTTCTACATTAAAAAAAGGGTAAACTTATGCACATTTTCCACTAATTCGACTAATTACATGGGACACAAACCAACTCGAGCATTGAGCTAGTCAAATCACAACATTGGATCAAAAATAGCACAATAACAATGAAAATAGTGCTTCCTACGCCATCACCCAACTTGGGGCCTTGGAACCCTTCTGGATTGTGCCATTTGTTTGCGTCTTCAGGGAATTGGTCACCTTTGCCTTCTTCACTTTCTTCTCATCCTTGGTCTTCTTGACACACTTCTTGATCTTGCTGCAAGGTCATGACAATTCAGATGAGTTGAGAGGTATCGAGCATCCGTATCTATTGCATTTCTATAAAAAAATAATTTGAGAGTACAAAGTCGATTTTATTGGTTATACCAAACAAATGGTTATCACTATCACTGGCACAAATGATGGCTTTATTAACCATTTGGCAAACATACCAAAGAGCAGCTTCTCTAACAGCACCGCCGAACATCTGGCTTCTCAGCTCTATTCTTCTAGATCACTTCCAAGGAAGCACCCACAATTATCCTGGAGAATGGCTTCTTGGTGGGGCAGCACCCACAATTATGTCAGGGTTCATGGTTAAAATTTGCTTGTTGTGGGGGGGGGGGGCAAGAACTTGTTTTCTTTGAACTTCATGTCTCCTGGAAAGGCATTTTGCATGCAAGACCATCAGGCATGAACAAGAAGAAGCGAGTGAAGAATACTGATAGCTCTTGACAAGTTTAGATTTCCATTTATGCGCCCCATTAGGATGAAACCCCCTGCACTCTGTATCCTCTCTCTCTCTCTCTCTGCCTCAAGCTCTGGTTTATGGTCTCTAGAAAAATTGTATGCCTGTGTTATGTGGAAGAAGTATAAAAATGAGAGGATCACACATTAAATTTATGTCAAAATATAGCATAATCTTTATACTCTGTTGGGGCCGAGAAATGAGAAATGTCACTCAAGCAGTCGAGCGGCAGCCTCACAGAAATGTTGAAAACTATAAGCCTCATAGGAAATAACACTCACAACAAACTTAATTATAACATGAAAAGTTCTAGAGTATCATATAATTTCATAAATGTAGCTAAGAGCTATCCATTAAATGTGATGATATAATAGACATATCTCGAGGGGGAGGGCAACTGGTCACACTATCACTATACCATGGCTCCATGTTATGACGTACACATGACCAAGTCAGGGAAGCATAATTTAGCATAAAAATGGCAATAATGTCCAAAGCATGACCGTATAATCTGATAACACTTACCAGGAACAGTAAGGCCGTTGAGGAGACTAAGAAAAGATCCTAGCAGCTAGTGCAGCTACCAAGCCAATATCATACCCCGTTAGAGCATACTGCATACCACACATAATCCCACCGTTTTGGGGAGACATAGCTGGTGGAAAATTCACATCCTTGAACTTCCTGTTATAAAAAAAGAGTACCAGAGCTAGAAGCATCCCTGGAATGGCATGAAGGAAGAAAAGGATATGGGTGATTAAATTCAAGTCATTAGTGGTCGTGCACCTCCTCGCGCACGAACGACGTGTCCAACGTCTTCTCCCTCGTCGCCGCTGTCGGAAGGAACATAACACGCTTCGATTCCGCTACGCGGGACTCTAGGGCGGCGACGCGGAAGTCCCATTTGCTGTCACGAGCCTGAAAACACTTGTCCAACGCCGAGAGGAGGGCGCGAGTCTAATGATCAAGCGCCTGGGTGATGGTGATGTTGGTGTCGATGGATGGAGAAGACGCCATGGAACGAGGATCTGAGGATCGATGAATCTGATACCAATTGTTAGCAACCCTCACCGATAGAGCATGAATCACTGAACCAGCCAAAGCATAATTCAAGCAACAAGTGCCGAATAGATGGAGTTTGGGAAGGAAGCAGCAAGTAGGGAAATCATAGCTAGGAGGAAGACGCTATAAAGTTCTAGAAGATTCGGGTACAAGAGAGAGTTTGGGGAAGAAGAACAGCGCTAGACGGAGGAGGAAGATGAACAATAAAAGGTTCTAATATTTTCTCTGATGTTCCCTTCGTGCTGACCTTCATTGTGCCTTTATAGTATTTTCCCTTAGCTACTTGGGCCGGCATGGACCGTTAGACATAATGAGTTGATGTCCCTAACAGGACGATGGCTTATCCACTAGTGGTTCCCGACAACTTTTGGCAAGAACGACCACTGACCGCGATAAATCACCGAAGTAATTGAATGACAACTTTTGGCAAGAACGACGAGAAAGTGAGCTCTGAATATATGGTTGCAACTTCACATAAACTGAGTCCCCCACATCGAAAGACCCTTCAGAACAGCCCTTGTCAGCTTGTTTTTTCATACGAGATTGAGCTCTTGAGAGATGCTGCTTAACCAAGTCAAGCATCACCGATCGGTCAGCTAACCAAGCAGCAAGGTTAGAGTTGACACAAGCATCAGCTGCTGTCAGACCGAAGTGATTGGGAGATTGGCCGTAGAGTACTTCAAATGGTGAACGTTCCAAGACAGAATGGAAGCTTGTGTTATACCAATACTCATCAAGAGAGAGCCACTTGAGCCATTTGGAAGGACAAGCATTTGCGGAGCAGCGTAAGAAAGTCTCCATACACTGGTTCACTCGCTCCGTCTGTCCATTATATTCAGGGTGATAAGTTGTACTCATGAGCAACTGAACTCCAGCTAATGCAAACGGCTCCTTCCAAAAATGGGTAGTGAATATAGGATCACGATCCGAAACGATGGCTAGTGGAAGACCATGGAGCTTGTAGATGTTATCAAGAAACAACCGTGCCACTGATGTTGCAGTGTATGGATGGTGAAGAGGAATAAAGTGCCTATATTTGGAGAATTTATCCACTACCACCAAAATACAATCAACATGGCCAGACTTTGGTAACCCAGTGACAAAATCCATTGATATGGTATGCCAGGAAGCAGCAGGAACTTCAAGAGGTTGCAGCAACCCTGGACAGTGAGAACGATCCGGTTTTGCACGCTGACAGATCTCACAAAATGTAACATAAGCTGTAACAGTAGTCTTCATTCCTTGCCAGAAAAAGAGTTGTTTAAGGCGTCGAAGAGTGACTGGTATACCAGAATGACCACCTACTGGGGAATCATGAAAGGCTGCAATCAACTTATTGTGAAGATGAGGAACAACGCCTACATACAGTCTGCTTTTGTAACGAAGCAACCCATTTTGCAAAGTAAAGTGTGACACTGAACCGGGTTGAAGAGACAGCGTTGTTAGCAGTTCTTGGGCCTTAGAATCATCAGAAAAACTGGTGGAAATATCATACATCCAAACTGGAGTGGCCAAGGACAATGTATAAAGTTCCATTTGGTCATGAGGGCGTTGGGACAAGGCATCAGCCACTGAATTGTCGGACCCCTTTTTGTATACTACTTTGTACTGAAGACCAAGCAACTTAGTGATTTTTTTTTTTGCCAATGGGTATGAAGACACTGATCCGAAAGATGGGACAGACTTCGTTGATCAATCTTAATGATGAACTCCCCATATTAAAGGTATGGACGCCACTGCTCCACGGCCATCAAGATTGCCAAGTATTCTTTTTCGTAGGTACTGTTGTAAATTTAGAGAAATAAGTGACATGCTTTCTACATATTTATATATATTAAATATTTTAATTCCGAATAAAACAATCATATAACTCAGATAAATACCATATGAAATTATAGCAGGAATGAACAGTAGCAATTCTAAGACATGTAAACATGTAAAATAGCTACACAGGTCCATTTCATAATTAAACATGGCTTGCAGATGAAGAAGGCAGATTAAACAAATAAACATAATTGTTTATCTTAAACTATTGCTCTCAAAATATCGGGTTGCTGTAATAAACAGCCCTCCAACGCTAAAAGGTGATCAGAGATCCTCGACTAACGTGACAGTCCTATCTTACCAAATAAGGGTTTTAGATCAGATGTAATAAGCCTAATAATCAAATATAAATACTGATAGAGAGGAGCTGTGTACTAAATAAATTAACAGAATTTAACACAGGTAAACAGTCTCAACAAAGAGATTTAATTAGGCACAAATAATATCAATGCTGAAAATGATAATACACTAAAACCCAGACTGTCACGTTGTCTCACTACACCGCTATCATCATCGAGCACACAAATCCGCCCATAACAGTGCAATCACACCCAAGTATTTAATACTAGCAGATTGCACAAAATTAAACAGTAAATAAAGTGAGGCAACGAATAACTCACAGCACGTAGATTGCCTACGTGGGAAGATCAGCTCAGCGAACACGAAGTTCTGTCCCAGAAAACCAATTCCGCCGCCCACGTCCGGGCCTGCACGGCGGGAGGTTGACGGAGATACTAGAGCCGCTGCCGGAGCCGAGGGAGACGTCCACGGCACCAGCCCGAGAAGAGGAACACCGCGCAGCAGGAAGCCCAAGCACCAGGCCACGGTGGACAAAGACCAGCCATAGTGCACGACACCACACAGGTACCCAAGCACAGTAACAGAGAGGAATACAGTACGCAACCGAGCAGCACCGTGCAATACAGTACGCAATCTAGCAGCACCGTGCCACCTCTAAATCCAACAGAGAGGAATACAATCCTCCACAAGTGCGGCAGCCACAGCAAGCAATGGCGGCGGCAGTTGTATCAACGGGCAGGAAGAGAAAAGGTGGAGCAGCGAGTCTCACAGTGCGATACCGGGAGGGAGAAAGTGCCCATTCTTTAAGGAGCCGACCTCCAGAAAGTTACGCAGGGGTGGCGTGAATTTCGGCGGGAGCCGAACAGATCAGCCGGTGAGCGCCACCGCCAGCCTCCCGCTTCCTTTCTCCCTCTGTCCGCTCGCTTGCTTCCTTCTGCGGTCTCTTCCTTTTGCCCTAGGAACGTGCGTCCTCTCTCTACCAGCCAGCTGGGTGGGCTGCTCGGCCTTAGGCCTTGTAGCGGCCCAGCCTGGCTGGCCCTTTGTTTTTTTAATAAGGTGAAAACATATAATTGGACAACAATCCCCACCATTTTCACTCTTATTTTCTGATCAATGTCATTGAGCTCCCGTACTGTTTATATACTACTTTTTAGCAGAGGTACTTGTTAGGTTTGAACCAAAGCCTATCCCAGTGTACTCCAACCCTGCACGAGTAAGCGGAGGACTACGCCTTGATCCACAAACCCTAGTGTGAGAATCTTCGCACAAAAGGCACATAATACTAGGCAGATTATCTGCTTCTCTTACGGGGCAGGGCGTTATGGTCATGCCCTTTAATATCTATTCATGAGCTCACTAGAGAGAAAACCCCATTCTCTCCTGGACTGCGATCCCACAGTCAGCTCATATAGGTGAAATCGTTAAGAAAATTCTGTAGGACAATTTCCCTGCTTATAGCATTGACTTCATTAAGAGCATATCGCTCAACCTGCCATACAGACAGAGCACAGCAGCTCATGAGACTCTTTATCTTTTGTGCTCTTGGTTCCACAGTGCTTCGTTTCCTGGAGCCTGGATCTCGGGATCTCCGGTCACACAGGACAGTTATCTGCAGTTGAAACCACTAACAGGGTACGAGTCCCATTCCCATGCACGCTGCTTGGATTGGCTTTTGAGCCAGCCCTTTGGTGAAAGGATCAGCAAGGTTCCTTTCAGACTTGATGTAATCTACGGTTATTACACCCGTCTCTCTAGCATGCCGACATGAATCAAGTCGTCTTCTGATATGCCTCGAGGATTTTTGGTTGTCCTTTCTACTGTTCACTTTCAGCAACACAGAAGTGTTGTCACAGTATACTAGGACAGCCGGTATCGGCTTTGCTAGCATTGGAAGGACTGACAATAGGTCTCTCAACCATTCAGCCTCCAATGCTGCTGAATCAAGTGCAACTAATTCAGCCTCCTTAGTGGAACGTGTCGACACTGATTGTTTAGACGATCTCCATGACACGGCCCCACCAGCTAAAGTGAACACATAGCCACTTGTAGACTTCATTTGATCCGAGTCAGAGATCCAGTTTGCATCACTGAATCCTTCAAGTACTGACGGAAATCCGGTATATTTAATACCAAGATTCATCGCTCCCTTCAAATACCGAAGCACTCTGTACAAGGCTACCCAGTGTCTATCTCCTGGACTGGCCGAATAACGAGCCAGTCTGCATACTGCATATGAGATATCTGGTCTAGTTGCACTGCTCAGGTACATGAGAGATCCGATGATCTGCGAATATAGTAGCTGGTTCACCGGCTCGCCTTCATATTTACTGAGCGTGTAGGATGGATCATAGGGCGTGGTGACTGGTTTACAGTCCATATGTCCAAAGCGAGTCAGGACCTTTTCCACATAATGGGATTGTGACAAAGTAATCCCATCCTCACCCTTTATCAGCTTGATGTTCAGTATAACATCAGCTTCACCCAAGTCCTTCATATCAAAGTTCTTGGAGAGGAATAATTTTGTCTCCATGATAGCCTCCAAATCGGTCCCAAATATCAATATGTCATCAACGTATAAACACATGATGACACCTTTGCCCCCAGAGAAGCGATAATACACACACTTGTCGGCTTCGTTTACACAAAACCCGGCAGTGGTCAGAGTATTATTAAACTTCTCATGCCATTGTCTGGGAGCTTGCTTAAGACCGTATAAGGATTTAATCAAGCGACACACTTTGCTCTCTTGACCTTTAACCACAAATCCTTCTGGTTGCTGCATATAAATTTCCTCTTCCAGCTCTCCATTTAGGAATGCTGTCTTTACATCCATTTGATGAACAAGAAGTTTATAAGCAGCTGCCAGTGCTAAAAGCACACGGATTGTGGGCAATCGAGCCACCGGAGAATAAGTATCAAAATAATCCTCCTCTTTCTTTTGAGTAAAACCCTTAGCCACAAGACGGGCCTTGTACTTTTCAATAGTACCATCAGGTCTCCTCTTCCTCCTAAAGATCCATTTGCAGCCCACAGGCTTGCAACCAGCTGGGAGATCGGTTATCTCCCAAGTTCCGTTCGAGATGATTGAATCCATCTCGCTACGGACAGCCTCCCTCCAGTACTCTGCATCCGGAGATGTATATGCCTCTGTGAGGGAGCGTGGTTCTTCATCCACTAGATAGATAATATAATCATCACCCAGAGACTTTTCAGTCCTTTGTCTCTTACTCCTCCTTAACTCCAAATCTGGAGTCTGGTCATTGACACTCGAGGGCAGAGAATATGTCCGAGATGGACCATCTGGGACTACTACTTCCTTATCCCACATAGGGAAGATGCTCTCAAAGAATGTCACATCCCGAGACTCCATTATTACATTTATAGCAACTTCGCTTGTCTCGGAATGGACCACTAGAAATCTATAAGCTGCACTGTTATGTGCATAACCCAGGAAGACACAGTCTACGGTCTTAGGGCCTAGCTTTCTCTTCTTCGGCAACGGGACATTGACCTTTGCAAGGCAGCCCCAAGTCCAAAGATGTGAAAGATCTGGCTTCCTTCCTTTAAATCCTTCATAGGGCGTGGCCTCACGGTTGCGAGGCGGCACCCTGTTCAGGACATAGCACACTGTGAGTACTGCCTCGCCCCACCAGATGTCAGGCATCCCCGAACTTTGTAACAAAGCATTAGCTAAGTCACACACTGTTCGGTTCTTCCTTTCAGCTACCCCATTTGACTGAGGTGAATATGGAGCGGTGGTTTCATGAATGATTCCACACTCTTTGCAGTACTCATCAAAAAGGTTGGAAAGGTATTCACCTCCTCTATCAGACCGTAGCCTTTTAATTTTCTTGTCTAACTGGTTTTCAACTTCAGTCTTATAGATCTTAAAGTGTTCTAGTGCCTCATCTTTAGTTCTGAGTAAGTAAATATAACAGAACCTGGTAGCATCATCTATCAAGGTAAGAAAGTATCTTTTACCGCCTTTTGTGATTATACCATTCATCTCACAGATATTTGAGTGAATTAGTTCTAAAGGAGTGGTACTTCTGCCTTCAACCGTATGAAACGGTTTTCTTGGCTGCTTAGCTTGCACACAAATACCACATTTTACACCTTTAACATGTTTATATTCAGGAATTAAAGACATGTCACTTAATCTCTTAATGGCCTCAAAATTCACATGACACAAACGGGAATGCCATTATTATTAATGGAATCGTTATTACAGACCACATTAACATGGTAAGAAGAATGATTATTCAAAACAGAAAGACGGAACAAACCGCCTGACTCATATGACTTTCCAACAAAAGTACCAAACTTAGACAGGACCACTTTATTAGACTCAAACACTAATTTGAGACCCTGTCGACATAGCAGCGCCACTGAAATGAGGTTCCGGCTCATCGATGGCACATAGAGTACGTCCTTCAGCACGAGCGTCTTTCCTGAAGTTAACTTCAGGTAGACCTGTCCAGTACCTCGAACTGCTGCCGGAACACCATTTCCCATCAAGACTGGTGCACTATTGTATCCCTGGAATGAAGAGAACATGGATCGATCAGCACAAATATGAACAGTAGCACCGGAATCCATCCACCAGTCATCTGATGGACTTGCCATAAAGGCCTGAAGTGCATACCCTGGGGTGGAGTTAACCACCACGTTCCCTTCTTTGCGCTGAGGTGGAGGACCTTTTCCCTTCCTAAGTTTGCACCTCCGAGCTGTATGCCCGGAGACACCACAAACGTAGCAGATAAAGTCCTCCTTTTTCTTCTTCATCTTTTTGGACTTAGGTTGGTTCATATTCTTCTGTGGAGAGTTCTTCTTCTTCTTCTGGAATTTTCTATCTCCACCCTTCTCAACAACGTGAGCCTGGAGTTGCTAGGATGGCTTGTTACTGGACCTTGCACGCTCTTCCACATTAATCGCAGCTGACAACTCAGTGAGAGTCATTTGCTTCTTCATGTGGCGGCGTGAAGTCACAAAGTCTCGCCAAGAAGGCGGGAGCTTTGCCAGTATTGCATTCACCTGAAAACTGTCTGGTAGGACGCAGCCATATTGGACCGAGTCCCTAACAAGGAGTTGAATCTCCTGTAGCTGTTCCATAACAGACCTTCCCTCAACCATTTTATAGTTGAGGTAGTTTTCCGTTGTGAATGACTCATTGCCATTGTCAACTTCAGAGAACTCGTTCTCAAGTTCAGTCCATAGACCCTTAGCGGAGGTAAAACCAGAGTACACGTCAATTAAGCGGTTCGACAAGACGTTCAGCAGACGAGACAAGCATGCCTCATTTGCTTCGTCCCACTTGGCCTTCTCCGCAAGTGCGGCGGCCTTCGCTGCATCATCAGCATTATCTAATGCAGCCTCGGGAACAGCCGACGTCACTACCCAAAATAATTTTAGGTCAGTGAGCCACATGCGAGTCTTAATCTGCCAGCGCTTAAAGCTAGCGCCGTCGAACGTTTCAGGCTTAATGACATCAGAACTAGAGGCCATAATACGGCTTGGTTTTCTGGATTGTTGTAAATTTAGAGAAATAAGTGACATGCTTTCTACATATTTATATATATTAAATATTTTAATTCCGAATAAAACAATCATATAACTCAGATAAATACCATATGAAATTATAGCAGGAATGAACAGTAGCAATTCTAAGACATGTAAACATGTAAAATAGCTACACAGGTCCATTTCATAATTAAACATGGCTTGCAGATGAAGAAGGCAGATTAAACAAATAAACATAATTGTTTATCTTAAACTATTGCTCTCAAAATAGCGGGTTGCTGTAATAAACAGCCCTCCAACGCTAAAAGGTGATCAGAGATCCTCGACTAACGTGACAGTCCTATTGTCGGCGTTTCGAGACCGGGGGGTCCCTCGGGCCAACGAGTGAGTGTCGCCGCGTGCCCCAGCCCAGATGGGTCGAGCGCGTGGGCGAGCGCGAAGGGGGGAAAGGAGCGAGGCGGCCGGAGACCGGCGTGAGAGAGGTGGGAATCCCGCGGCCTTCGTGTTCGTCCCGCGCCCAGGTCGGGTGCGCTTGCAGTAGGGGGTTACAAGCGTCCACGCGGGAGAGGGAAGCGAGCGGCCCCAAGAGAGCGCCTGTCCTGTCCTCGTCCCCGCGCGGCCAACCTTCTCTAAGAGGGCCCTGGTCCTTCCTTTTATAGGTGTAAGGAGAGGATCCAGGTGTACAATGGGGGTGTAGCAGAGTGCTACATGTCTAGCGGGGGAGAGCTAGCGCCCTAAGTACATGCCGATGTGGCAGCCGGAGAGATTTTGGCACCCAGCTGGTGTGATGTCGTGGCCGTCGGAGGGGCGATGGAGCCTGGTGGAGGGACAGCTGTCGGAGCGGTTGAGCCCTTGTTGACGTCCTCCTGCTTCCGTAAGAGAGCTGAGAGCCGCCGTCGTCACAGAGCATGAGGGGCGCCATCATTGCCTATCTGGTGGAGCTAGCCAGATGGGACACCGGTGTTGTTCTCTGCGGCCCGAGTCAGCTCGGGGCAGGGTGATGATGGCGCGTCCTGTTGACGTGGCTGACCTGCGCCCTAGGTTGGGCGACGTGGAGGCTCCTCCGAAGCCAAGGTCGAGTCTGTCTTCCATGGCCGAGGCCGAGTCCGAGCCCCTGGGTCGGGCGAGGCGGAGGTCATTCGGCAGAGGCCAGGGCGGAGTCCGAGCCCTAGGGTCGGGCGAAGCGGAGTTCGTCGTCTTCTGGGGCTGAGCCCGAGTCCGAGCCCTGGGTCGGGCGGAGCGGAGTTCGCCGTCTTCTAGGACTTAGCCCGAGTCCGAGCCCTGGGTCGGGCGGAGCGGAGTTCGCCGTCTTCCGGGACTTAGCCCGAGTCCGAGCCCTAGGTCGGGCGGAGCGGAGTTCGTCGTCTTCTGGGGCTAAGCCCGAGTCCGAGCCATGGGTCGGGCGGAGCGGAGTTCGCCGTCTTCTGGGACTTAGCCCGAGTCCGAGCCCTGGGTCGGGCGGAGCGGAGTTCGCCGTCTTCCGGGACTTAGCCTGAGTCCGAGCCCTGGGTCGGGCGGAGCGGAGTTCGCCGTCTTCCAGGACCTAGCCCGAGTCCGAGCCCTGGGTCGGGCGGAGCTTCCTATGGTGCCTTTGGCAGGGCCTGACTGCCTGTCAGTCTCACTCTGTCAAGTGGCACTGCAGTCGGAGTGGTGCAGGCGGCGCTGTCCTTCTGTCAGGCCGGTCAGTGGAGCGGTGATGTGACGGCGGTCACTTCGGCTCTGCCGGAGGGCGCGCGTCAGGATAAAGGTGTCAGGTCACCTTTGCGTTAAATGCTCCTGCGACTTGGTCGGTCGGTGCGGCGATTTGGTCAGGGTTGCTTCTTAGCGAAGGCAGGGCCTCGGGCGAGCCGGAGATGCGTCCGCCGTTGGAGGGGGGCCTCGGGCGAGACGGAAATCCTCCGGGGTCGGCTGCCCTTGTCCGAGGCTAGGCTCGGGCGAGGCACGATCGAGTCGCTTGAACGGACTGATCCCTGACTTAATCGCACCCATCAGGCCTTTGCAGCTTTATGCTGATGGGGGTTACCAGCTGAGAATTAGGAGTCTTGAGGGTACCCCTAATTATGGTCCCCGACAGTAGCCCCCGAGCCTCGAAGGGAGTGTTAGCACTCGCTTGGAGGCTTTAGTCGCACTTTTTTGCAAGGGGACCAGCCTTTCTCGGTTGCATTTTGTTCTAGTGGGTGCGCGCGAGCGCACCCGCCGGGTGTAGCCCCCGAGGCCTCGGAGGAGTGGTTTCACTCCTTCGAGGTCTTAATGCCTTGCGTAATGCTTCGGCTGGTCTGGTTGTTCCCTCATGTGAACTGGTCGTAGCCCAGGTGTACGGTCGGGGCCCAAGCTCTCGGGCTGGTATGTTGACGCTGTCAACGGTTCGGCCGGAGCCGGGTTTGCGAGAGCAGCCCCCGAGCCTCCGCACAGGGTGAGAGGGCGATCAGGGACATACTCGGCTTTTTTATATACGCCCCTGCGTCGCCTTTCCGCAAGGAGGAGGGGGGAAAGCGCCATGTTACCCTCGATGGGCGCCGAACATGGTGTCTCCGGTGAGCTGCAAGCGGGTAATCCGAGTGGACGTTCGTGCCCCGTTCGTTAGGGGTCGGCTAGGGGCCCAGAGGCACGCCCAAAAGTACCTGCGGGTGATCTGCCGGACCCGGTCCCCTGGCGACAGGGTCCGAGGGCTCGATGCCTCCCTCTGATGGGATTCCGTTACAAGATCGCTCCCGCTGGTCTCGGAAATGTCCTAGGGTACCTCGGGAGCGCAGCCCGAGCCTTGGTTATGTATCGAACGTACCCCTGGTCATCCCTCGCTCGGCGTCTGAGGCGACTGTGAACCCTTCGGGGGCCAGCCTTCGAACCCCTGATCAGTAATGGGCGCAGAGCCCGAGTAGCCTGAGGTGGCCGTGGAACCCTTTGGGGGGCCGACCTTCGAACCTCTGACCAGTAGTGGGTGTAGGGCCCACGCGATCTGAGGCGGCTGTCGAACCCTTCGGGGGGCCAGCCTTCGAACCTCTGATCAGTAGGGAGGCTCGGAGCCTGGTTCCTTCACGGGGAAGGATCCTTTTCGGGGTATCCCCCTTTCCCGGTCCGTGCTGCAAGAGATAGAGAAAGAGGAAAAAAGGAAAAGGATACGAAATAGAACGACGCGGCGTACCTTTTTTGTCGCAGTTATTACGGCGAAGGCGAAGCGTTGCCCACTGCTCCCGCCAGAAGCGCCGCCTGTCCTGCCGCGGAGTTAATGCGACGGGGCGAGCGGTTGGCGGGGCGGCCGTTGTGCGTGCGTGAGCCGTTCGAGGAACGGATCACGGGCGCGTTGTCTTCACGCCGTGAGAGGGGGTTCTCTTGCTGCCCCCGGATGGGACGTGAGCTTGGCTGACGACGTGACCGCTGCTCCCGCCCGCCTGCCACCGTCATTACTGCCGGCCCACTTTTGGCCGCATTGACCGCCGCGTCAGGCTGGCGCTGCTGGGTCGTGCGCTGGGTCGCCTCGAGTCGCGGTATTGGTTCCGCAATCGAGGAGGCGCGGTGGTGGCGCAAGTGGTGGTGCAGTTGCTTGCATGCAGCATCCGGCGCGCCGGTTGCGTGACGCGTGGGCCTGGGCCTCCATGCTGGCGTGTCGGGAGTCGGAGAAGCGCGTCCACTTGGCGCGGTTGCATGCCGCCTGCATGGCTGCCCGCCTCTTTCTCCCGTTGGTCTGGGCAAAAGTGGAGGGTCACTTGTAACCGCTGGGCGGTCGTGTGCACCACGCGCGGCGGTTTGGCTTCTTCTGCTCTGAGTCGGTTTGCATGACATGCGGGACCCAGCCCCCGCGCCGCAGGGGAGGGCCTTGGAGTGTGTTGGAGAAGACTCAGCCCATGACGGTTGGGGGCGCAAGTAGGGAGAGTTGCCTTTAAAAGGAGGGCGACCCCTTTCGGAAGGCGACCATGTCTTCTCGCTCCCTTATGCATCGCGTCTTTCCACCTTCCAAGCCCCCGGATGGGGGATACCCGCCGTCTTTTCGCCTCATCGTTGGAGGAACGCGACTCCGTGGGAGTTGGTACCTTTCAGCCATCGTTCGGCTTCCACACAGCAAAGGGCCAGGTGATGGGTATCGTCTACAGAGCCTGAGCGGGCAGGTGGGTTTGCTTCGCATAGAATTGACACCCTTCGCAGGTGCGGACAATTCTAGTGGCATCAGCCACCGCCGTTGGCCAGTAGAAGCCTTGCCGGAAAGCATTCCCGACAAGGGCTCGAGGCGCTGCGTGATGGCCGCAAGCCCCCGAGTGTATCTCTTGCAGGAGTTCCTGACCTTCGGCGACGGAGATGCATCGCTGGAGGATGCCCGAGGGGCTGCGGTGGTAGAGCTCCTTCTCATCGCCCAGCAAGACGAACGACTTGGCGCGTCGCGCTACCCGCCGAGCCTCGGCTCGGTCGAGGGGTAGCTCTCCTTGGCGGAGATATTGCAGGTACGGGGTCTGCCAATCTCGATCAGGCATGGCCCCGCTCTGCTCCTCCTCGATGCGCAGTGCCTCACCCTCGGAGGCCGAGGGTACCTCGGGTTGAACCGAGGCCGCCTCGGGCCGAGCTGAGGGTGCCTCGGGCTGTGCCGAGGGCACCTCGGGCTGGACCGAGGGTGCCTCAGGCTCGGGCGCGTTGTCGATCTTGACGGAGGGTTGATGCAGATCCCGGGAGAAGACGTCCGGGGGAACCGTTGTTCGCCCCGAGGCTATTTTTGCTAGCTCGTCCGCAGTCTCGTTGTAGCGCCGAGCGATGTGGTTAAGCTCGAGCCCGTAGAACTTGTCTTCCAGGCGCCGAACCTCATCGCAGTAGGCCTCCATCTTCGGGTCGCGGCAGTGGGAGTTCTTCATGACTTGGTCGATGACGAGCTGTGAGTCACCGCGAGCGTCGAGGCGCCTGACCCCTAGCTCGATGGCGATCCGCAACCCGTTGACTAGAGCCTCGTACTCAGCCACATTGTTGGACGCCGGGAAGTGGAGGCGTAGCACATAGCGTAGGTGTTTCCCGAGGGGCGAGATGAAGAGTAGGCCCGCGCCGGCTCCCGTCTTCATCAGCGACCCGTCGAAAAACATGGTCCAGAGCTCCGGTTGGATCGGAGCCGTCGGTAGCTGGGTGTCGACCCATTCGGCTACGAAGTCAGCCAAGACCTGGGACTTGATGGCCTTCCAAGGGGCGAACGAGATTGTCTCGCCCATGATTTCCACCGCCCACTTTGCAATCCTGTCCGAGGCCTCTCGGCACTGGATGATCTCCCCCAGGGGGAAGGATGACACCACAGTTACCGGATGAGACTCGAAGTAGTGTCGCAACTTCCGCCGCGTCAAGATCACTGCATACAGCAGCTTCTGAACTTGTGGGTAGCGGATCTTGGTTTCGGACAGTACCTCGCTGACGAAGTAAACTGGCCTCTGAATGGGCAATGCATGCCCCTCTTCTTGCCTCTCGACCACAATCACGGTGCTAACCACCTGAGTGGTCGCGGCGACGTAGACCAAGAGGGGTTCTCCGTCAGCTGGAGGCACCAAGATAGGCGCCTTTGTGAGGAGCGCCTTCAGGTTCCCGAGAGCTTCCTCGGCCTCAGGGGTCCAAGTGAAGCGCTCGGCCTTCCTTAAGAGGCGGTACAGAGGCAGGCCTCTTTCGCCGAGGCGTGAGATAAAGCGGCTTAGAGCCGCGAGACATCCCATGACCCTCTGTACGCCCTTTAAGTCCTTGATGGGACCCATGCTGGTGATGGCTGCGATCTTCTCCGGGTTGGCTTCGATGCCCCGCTCGGAGACGATGAACCCCAAGAGCATGCCCCGGGGCACCCCGAAGACACACTTCTCGGGATTGAGCTTGACGCCTTTCGCCTTGAGACATCGGAATGTCACTTCAAGGTCGGAAGCTTTCCTCGTCTTGACTACGATGTCATCGACGTAGGCCTCGACTGTGCGACCGATGTGTTCGCCGAACACATGGTTCACGCACCGCTGGTATGTCGCGCCCGCATTCCTCAAACCGAACGGCATGGTGACATAGCAGTACATGCCGAAGGGCGTGATGAAAGGAGTCGCGAGCTGGTCGGACTCTTTCATCCTGATTTGGTGGTACCTCGAGTAGGCGTCGAGGAAAGACAGGGTTTCGCACCTAGCAGTGGAATCCACGATTTGATCGATGCGAGGCAGAGGGTAGGGAACCTTCGGACATGCTTTGTTGAGACCAGTGTAGTCTACACACATCCGCCATTTCCCCCCTTTCTTTCTCACAAGCACAGGGTTGGCAAGCCATTCGGGATGGAATACCTCTTTGATGAACCCGGCTGCCATTAGCTTGTGGATCTCCTCGCCTATCGCTCTGCGCTTCTCCTCGTCGAATCGGCGCAGAGGCTGCTTGACGGGTTGGGCTCCGGCCCGGATATCCAGCGAGTGCTCGGCGACATCCCTCGGTATGCCGGGCATGTCCGAGGGACTCCACGCGAAGACGTCGTCGTTCGCGCGGAGAAAGTCGACGAGCACTGCTTCCTATTTGGGGTCGAGCCCGGAACCGATCCGGATCTTCTTGGAGGCGTCGCCACTGGGGTCGAGGGGGACGGCCTTAACGTTCTCCACTGGCTCGAAGTTGCCGGCATGATGCTTCACGTCTAGCACCTCTTTGGAGAGGCTTTCCAGGTCGGCGATGAGGGCCTCGAACTCGGCGAGGGCCTTGGCGTACTCCACGCACTCCACGTCGCATTCAAACGCGTGTTTGTACGTGGGGCCGACGGTGATGACCCCGTTGGGCCCGGCATCTTGAGCTTCAAGTAGGTGTAGTTGGGGACGGCCATGAACTTCGCGTAGCATGGCCTCCCCAGTACCGCGTGGTAGGTTCCTTGGAACCCGACCACCTCGAACGTCAGAGTCTCCCTTCGGAAGTTGGAGGGCGTTCCGAAGCAGACGGGAAGGTCGAGTCGTCCGAGGGGCTGGACGCGCTTCCCGGGAATGATCCCGTGGAAGGGCGCAGCGCCTGCTCGGATGGAGGACAGATCGACGTGCAGGAGCCTGAGGGTCTCGGCGTAGATGATGTTGAGGCTGCTGCCCCTGTCCATAAGGACCTTGGTGAGCCTGACGTCGCCGATGACGGGGTTGACGACGAGCGGGTATTTCCCCGGGCTCGGCACGTGGTCGAGGTGGTCGTCTTGGTCGAAGGTGATGGGCTTGTCGGACCAGTCCAGATAGACCGGCGCCGCCACCTTGACCGAGCAGACCTCCCGGCGCTCTTGCTTGCGGTGCCGTGCCGAGGCATTCGCCGCATGCCCACAGTAGATCATGAAGCAGTCGCGGACCTCGGGGAACTCTCCTGCTTGGTGATCTTCCTTCTTGTCGTCGTCGCGGGCCCTGCCACCCTCCGCGGGTGGCCCGGCCCTGTGGAAGTGGCGCCGAAGCATGACGCACTCTTCAAGGGTGTGCTTGACGGGCCCCTGATGATAGGGGCCCGGCTCCTTGAGCATCTTGTCGAAGAGGTTGGCACCTCCGGGGGGCTTCCGAGAGTTCTTGTACTCGGCGGCGGCGACAAGGTCCGCGTCGGCGGCGTCGCGTTTCGCTTGCGACTTCTTCTTGCCTTTCTTCTTGGTGCCACGCGGAGTAGACGCCTCGGGAGCATCTTCCGATGGGCGGCCCTGGGGCTGCTTGTCCTTTCGGAAGATAGCCTCGACCGCCTCCTGGCCAGAGGCGAACTTGGTGGCGATGTCCATCAGCTCGCTCGCCCTAGTGGGGGTCTTGCGACCCAACTTGCTCACCAGGTCGCGGCAGGTGGTGCCGGCAAGGAACGCGCCGATGACATCCGAGTCGGTGATGTTGGGCAGCTCGGTGCGCTGCTTCGAGAATCGCCGGATGTAGTCCTGGAGAGACTCTCCCGGCTGCTGCCGGCAGCTTTGGAGGTCCCAGGAATTCCCAGGGCGCACATACGTGCCCTGGAAATTGCCGGCGAAGGCTTGGACCAGGTCATCCCAGTTGGAGATCTGCCCCGGAGGCAGGTGCTCCAACCAGGCGCGAGCGGTGTCGGAGAGGAACAGGGGGAGGTTGCGGATGATGAGGTTGTCGTCGTCCGTTCCACCCAGCTGGCAGGCCAGGCGGTAGTCCGCGAGCCACAATTCCGGTCTCGTTTCCCCCAAGTACTTTGTGATAGTAGTCGGGGGTCGGAACCGGGTCGGGAACGGTGCCCGCCGGATGGCCCGGCTGAAGGCCTACGGACCGGGTGGTTCGGACGAGGGACTCTGATCCTCCCCGCTGTCGTAGCGTCCCCCACGCCTGGGGTGATAGCCTCGGCGCACCCTCTCATCGAGGTGGGCCCGACGGTCGCGATGATGGTGCTCGTTGTTGAGGTGGCCCGGGGCCGCAGGCGCGGTGTTGCGCGTGCGCCCGGGGTAGACCGAGGCTTCCCGCATGAATCGGGAAGTCGCGGCATGAGGTTCCGAGGGGTATCCCTGCCTTCGGGAGGCAGAGCTCTCGGCCCGTCGGACCGCAGCGCCTTCCAGGAGATTCTTGAGCTCTCCCTGGATTCGCCGACCCTCGGTGGTTGATGGCTCCGGCATCGCGCGGAGAAGCATCGCTGCTGCAGCCAGGTTCTGACCGACCCCACTGGATGCGGGTGGCGGCCTGACCCTGACATCGTTGGCGACGCGGAGCTGGAGACCCTGGGGCAGGTGACGTATTTCTCCGGCCGGGGGTTGGCCCGCCCGTGCCTGCCCGACGTCCCGGCAGATCGGCTCAAGCGCTCCTGCTCCCTCGTCGAGCCTGGCCTGCGCCCCGCGGACTTGCTCGAGCTGTGGGTCGTGACCCCCCGCCGGAACGGGGACCACAGCTAGCTCCCGCGGGATGTCAGCGCGAGGCACCGGCCTAGGGAGATCACCGTCCTCCGGCATGCCGAGATGATTGCCTTCGGAGGGACCCCCTAGATCGACGTGGAAACATTCGCGGCTTGGGCCGCAGTCCTCGTCGTCGAGGCTGCGGCTACCGTCGGAACAGTCGGAGAGGCAGTAGTCACATGCGGTCATGAAGTCCCGCATGGCACTAGGGTTGCCAAGTCCAGAGAAATCCCAACAGATGCTGGGGTCGTCGTCTTCCTCGGACCCGGAGGGCCCATAGGTCGAGACGTCCTTCAGTCGGTCCCAAGGCGACCGCATGCGAAACCCCGGAGGGTTCGAACTCGCCTCTACGAGAGTGCCCGCCAAAGCAAGGTCGCTAGGCGGGTTGAGGCTGAATCCAAATGACGTAGGATGGGAATCGGTCGGTACCTTTTGGTCGACGAACGGCGATGAAGTCACGTCGGGGACTGACTGCACCGTCATCTCAGGTACGAGGGAGACGCCCAGCAAGCCTTCCGCGAGCGTGCTGGCGTCGTCCGCTTGCTTGGGATTGGCGTGTCGCGAGGAGACAGCGCTCGCCTTCGTCTCAAACGCGAGGTCGACGCCCGACGCGCCCCCCGTTGGGGCGCTAGGGACGTCGACTCGCTCGACAGCCGACGAGGCGCGGCCTCCTGCTTGGCCTTGGTTGCCCCGCCTCCTCCTCCGTTGGCGGGGGAGAGGACGGGGCGAGCTCGAATGTTGTTCTTCCACCACGCGGGGAAGACGTCGTCGATTCCGCCGCCGGCGGGCGGGCTGTCGGCCGCCATTGTCGTTGTCGCGTGGCGGTGGAAGGAGTATCATGTCGTAGCTACCGTCGAAGGACATGAACCCAAGACTCCCGAAATGGAGCACCGTCCCGGGTCGGAGACGTTGCTGGAGGCTGCCCATCTGGAGCTTGACGGGAAGCTGTTCGTCAACACGCAGCAGGCCCCTACCTGGCGCGCCAACTGTTGGCGTTTCGAGACCGAGGGTCCCTCGGGCCGACGAGTGAGTGTCGCCGCGTGCCCCAGCCCAGATGGGTCGAGCGCGTGGGCGAGCGCGAAGGGGGGAAAGGAGCGAGGCGGCCGGAGACCGGCGTGAGAGAGGTGGGAATCCCGCGGCCTTCGTGTTCGTCCCGCGCCCAGGTCGGGTGCGCTTGCAGTAGGGGGTTACAAGCGTCCACGCGGCAGAGGGAAGCGAGCGGCCCCAAGAGAGCGCCTGTCCCGTCCTCGTCCCCGCGCGGCCAACCTTCTCTAAGAGGGCCCTGGTCCTTCCTTTTATAGGCGTAAGGAGAGGATCCAGGTGTACAATGGGGGTGTAGCAGAGTGCTACGTGTCTAGCGGGGGAGAGCTAGCGCCCTAAGTACATGCCGATGTGGCAGCCGGAGAGATTTTGGCACCTAGCTGGTGTGATGTCGTGGCCGTCGGAGGGGCGACGGAGCCTGGCGGAGGGACAGCTGTCGGAGCGGTTGAGCTCTTGCTGACGTCCTCCTGCTTCCGTAAGAGAGCTGAGAGCCGCTGTCGTCACAGAGCATGCGGGGCGCCATCATTGCCTATCTGGCGGAGCTAGCCAGATGGGACACCGGTCTTGTTCTCTGCGGCCCGAGTCAGCTCGGGGTAGGGTGATGATGGCGCTTCCTGTTGACGTGGCTGGCCTGCGCCCTAGGTTGGGCGACGTGGAGGCTCCTCCGAAGCCGAGGTCGAGTCTGTCTTCCATGGCCGAGGCCGAGTCCGAGCCCCTAGGTCGGGCGAGGCGGAGGTCGTTCGGCAGAGGCCAGGGCGGAGTCCGAGCCCTGGGGTCGGGCGGAGCGGAGTTCGCCGTCTTCCGGGACTTAGCCCGAGTCCGAGCCCTGGGTCGGGCGGAGCGGAGTTCGCCGTCTTCCGGGACTTAGCCCGAGTCCGAGCCCTGGGTCGGGCGGAGCGGAGTTCGTCGTCTTCTGGGGCTGAGCCCGAGTCCGAGCCCTGGGTCGGGCGGAGCGGAGTTCGCCGTCTTCCGGGACTTAGCCCGAGTCCGAGCCCTGGGTCGGGCGGAGCGGAGTTCGCCGTCTTCCGGGACTTAGCCCGAGTCCGAGCCCTGGGTCGGGCGGAGCGGAGTTCGCCGTCTTCCGGGACCTAGCCCGAGTCCGAGCCCTGGGTCGGGCGGAGCTTCCTATGGTGCCTTGGGCAGGGCCTGACTGCCTGTCAGTCTCACTCTGTCAAGTGGCACTGCAGTCGGAGTGGTGCAGGCGGCGCTGTCCTTCTGTCAGGCCGGTCAGTGGAGCGGTGATGTGACGGCGGTCACTTCGGCTCTGCCGGAGGGCGCGCGTCAGGATAAAGGTGTCAGGTCACCTTTGCGTTAAATGCTCCTGCGACTTGGTCGGTCGGTGCGGCGATTTGGTTAGGGTTGCTTCTTAGCGAAGGCAGGGCCTCGGGCGAGCTGGAGATGCGTCCGCCGTTGGAGGGGGCCTCGGGCGAGACGGAAATCCTCCGGGGTCGGCTGCCCTTGTCCGAGGCTAGGCTCGGGTGAGGCACGATCGAGTCGCTCGAACGGACTGATCCCTGACTTAATCGCACCCATCAGGCCTTTGCAGCTTTATGCTGATGGGGGTTACCAGCTGAGAATTAGGAGTCTTGAGGGTACCCCTAATTATGGTCCCCGACACCTATCTTACCAAATAAGGGTTTTAGATCAGATGTAATAAGCCTAATAATCAAATATAAATACTGATAGAGAGGAGTTGTGTACTAAATAAATTAACAGAATTTAACACAGGTAAACAGTCTCAACAAAGAGATTTAATTAGGCACAAATAATATCAATGCTGAAAATGATAATACACTAAAACCCAGACTGTCACGTTGTCTCACTACACCGCTATCATCATCGAGCACACAAATCCGCCCATAACAGTGCAATCACACCCAAGTATTTAATACTAGCAGATTGCACAAAATTAAACAGTAAATAAAGTGAGGCAACAAATAACTCACAGCACGTAGATTGCCTACGTGGGAAGATCAGCTCAGCGAACACGAAGTTCTGTCCCAGAAAACCAATTCCGCCGCCCACGTCCGGGCCTGCACGGCGGGAGGTTGACGGAGATACTAGAGCCTCTGCCGGAGCCGAAGGAGACGTCCACGGCACCAGCCCGAGAAGAGGAACACCGCGCAGCAGGAAGCCCAAGCACCAGGCCACGGTGGACAAAGACCAGCCAGAGTGCACGGCACCACACAGGTACCCAAGCACAGTAACAGAGAGGAATACAGTACGCAACCGAGCAGCACCGTGCAATACAGTACGCAATCTAGCAGCACCGTGCCACCTCTAAATCCAACAGAGAGGAATACAATCCTCCACAAGTGCGGCAGCCACAGCAAGCAATGGCGGCGGCAGTTGTATCAACGGGCAGGAAGAGAAAAGGTGGAGCAGCGAGTCTCACAGTGCGATACCGGGAGGGAGAAAGTGCCCATTCTTTAAGGAGCCGACCTCCAGGAAGTTACGCAGGGGTGGCGTGAATTTCGGCGGGAGCCGAACAGATCAGCCAGTGAGCGCCGCCGCCAGCCTCCCGCTTCCTTTCTCCCTCTGTCCGCTCGCTTGCTTCCTTCTGCGATCTCTTCCTTTTGCCCTAGGAACGTGCGTCCTCTCTCTACCAGCCAGCTGGGTGGGCTGCTCGGCCTTAGGCCTTGTAGCGGCCCAGCCTGGCTGGCCCTTTGTTTTTTTAATTAAGGTGAAAACATATAATCGGATAGCAGGTACAAAGTCCCAATGAACGAGGACCCAATGCCTTGCTGATGTATGCAAGAGGGTGATCATCTTGTAACAAAACAACTCCAACTCCTCGGCCATTGGCATCTGTTTCAATGCAGAAAGGCTTATTGAAATCCCGAAGGGCCAAAATAGGAGCTGTTTGTAGGGCAGACTTGAGAACTGAAAATGCAACATCATGTTTAGAGGTCCAAACAAAGATAGTGTTCTTATTCAACAGGTTGTTCAATGGTTCGGCTATCACTCCAAAGTGGCGAACAAACTTCCTATAATAGCCAGCTAGGCCGAGGAAGCTTCTTAACTCTTTAGTGTTGGTAGGAACATGCCAATAAACAATGGCAGCAACCTTTTCTGGGTCAGTAGAAACCCCTTGAGAACCGATAACATGTCCCAAATATGACAATTGTTGTTGAGCAAAAGAACACTTGGACAATTTGATTCTCGAGTTGTCTTGCTTTAATAGATCCAACACCATTTTCAAATGCAACAAATGTTGGCTAAATGAAGGATTGCAGACTAGAATGTCATCAAAGAAAACCATGACACACAGTCTAAGAAGAGGCTTAAGTGTGGCATTCATAGCCCCTTGGAATGTGGCAGGTGATCCAGTGAGACCAAAAGCAAGAACTCTAAATTCAAAATGTCCCTCATGTGTAGAAAAGGCAGTCTTATGTTCCTCCCTAAGTTGTAGAAGGATTTGGTGAAACCCAGCCCTTAAGTCCAATTTAGTGAACCAATTAGCTGCAGACAACTCATGGAAAATATCATCGATGACGGGGATGGGAACTGCCTTTTAACTGTTAGAGCATTCAGATGGCGAAAATCTACACAAAAACGCCGTATATGATCTTTTTTCTTAACCAAGAGCATAGGGGAGTTGAAAGCACTTGTAAAGCCCAAAATTGGTCGAAGGGAAAGATAATAATAAATAATAAATAATAAATAAACAAATAAATTTATAAGTGAGGGTTTTGGAATTGTGGAACCTTTGGATATCATTTGGTTTCGTTTGATTTTGAATATTCAATTAAATGGAATTAATCTAGCCAAATAACAAAATAAGTAAATACAGAAATTTACGCCCCATGATGTTCTTGCATCTTTGTATTTGTATTCAAATCGTGAGACAAGTTTAAGTTAGGAAATTAGAATTTGAAAATGGAAATAGAAAATAAATGAGAAGGGAAGGAAAGAAAAATATTCACTATAGAAAGAAAAATAATATTAATGCAATAGTAGATGTATATACTCATTAGGGATGTGTTTTATATTTGGGAATTTGGAAGTTCAAAACATGAATTTGAATTTGAAATGGGTTTGGAAAGAGAAGAAATAAAATAGAAAAGAATAAAAACACCTAGCTGAGCCTGGTTTCTTGCTTTCGGCCCATTTGGCCTCCCTGGTTGTGTGGCCCACTGCCTCCTGTCCCTGCGCCGCGCGTACCTCAGGCACTTGCGGGCGAGCCCCATTCTCCAGTGCTGTACCCGGCTGAAGCACTTGCGCACTGTCACTTCCACGCGGGACCCGTCGGTCAGCCGTCTTCCACTCAGCGTCGCACGCGTATATCTCACTGCTCGTGGGACCTACTACCAGAGCTTGCTGGTGCGCGGACTGTTCCCTTGCGCCACTGCCACATGGGCTCGGATGGACAGTCGGACGCCTCTCTCCTCATTGTGCGGTGGCGGACTCGGAACGGCCGGGGATCCGACCACGTAACTCTCATCGGTCGTTGCTCTCCACCTCCTCGGGTATGGATATAAAGCTCCACATCCTCGTGCCCCCATGGTTCATCAAACCATTGCGCCTGTGTGGAGCCGCCGCGGTGAAGAAGCTTGGTCCGCTGTCATAGCCGCATACTGGCGATTGCCGCCGACTTAGGGAGTCAGGTGTGCTCGGGAAGCTTTGTACGGGGTTTTCGGAAGTCAATGCGTGGTACTCTAGGATCGTGGGCAGCCATGGCTCGATGAATTCCTCGCCGGTGACTAAATCCGCCGTGGGCCACCCCCTCTCCGTGGTCGGGCCTCTGAGCTTCGTCCCTGCTAGTGAGAAACCCTCCCTATTACTCGCCTCCTTCCCCTAATGGTTTTAGTTCGGAATATGCTCGCGTTGGCGCTCCGGTGGGCTTGGTTGCTCGTACGTCGGCGTTGCTCCGCCGTGGGGTGGCTCGGCGGCACCACCCAAGGCCGGCCGGGAGAGGGCGATGGGTCACGGACTGGTGATCCATCTATGAACAGTCGAGATTAAAACATCGACACCGTTTCGAGTAGATCGCTTTAGCACCATTGATCGTCACATCTAGGGTCAGGATCGAGTCCCCGCTACTTTAAATCGCCATCCTCGGTTCCTGATCTAAGGGTTCATATGGCATACTATTATGATCTAATCAAGGTCGTTCGTATTGGAATGTGAACCTATAACCCTAAACAGGGTTGGGTGTGTTATTAATAGACTTGAGTAATTGGGCCTGGCCCATTACAACGAGGGTGAGACGGTAATTACATGGGGAAGGCTCCAAACCCTAGACGGGTAGTCTAACACCCCCACAGTCACAACTCTATCCTGTACAGATGTTGAGACTGGATCGAAAGTCTAAAAATACACTCGACGGTAACCCCTTGGTGAAGATGTCGGCGAACTGCAGCGTGGTGGGGACGCTGAGAACCCGAACGTCACCGGCAGCGACACGCTCGCGGACGAAGTGCAGGTCAATCTCTACGTGCTTCGTGCGCTGATGCTGCACGGGGTTGGTGGAGAGGTAGACCGCGCTGACGTTGTCGCAGTAGACGAGGGTGGCGCGCTGGAGGGGATTGTGGAGCTCGTGGAGGAGATAGCGCAGCCAGGAGGCCTCTGCCACGCCGTTGGCCACGACACGGTACTCGGCCTCAGCGCTGGAGCGAGAGACGACGGGCTGCCGTTTGGCAGTCCAAGAGACGAGGTTGGCGCCCAGGAACACAGCGTAACCAGAGGTGGACCGGCACGTGTCGGGACAGCCAGCCTAGTCAGCATCGGTGTAGACCACGAGCTCCGACGTCGGGGATGGGCGAAGTAGGAGGCCGTAGTCGAGGGAGCCACGGAGGTAGCGCAGAATCCGCTTGAGCGCGGTGAGATGGGGATCCCGCGGAGTGTGCATATGCAGGCACACCTGCTGGACGGCGTATGCGATGTCGGGCCTGGAGAAAGTGAGCGCGCCGGTCAGGCTCCGGTATGACGTCGCGTCGGCGACCGGAGGCCTGTCGTCCTTAGAGAGCTTCGCCTGAGTGTCGACAGGCGTGGAGCAGGGCTTGCAGTCAGACATGCCAGCCCGCTCCAGGATGTCGATGGAGTACTGGCGCTGGTGGAGGAAGAGACCGTAAGGCCGGCGCTCGGCGGTGATGCCGAGGAATTGGTGTAGGGGCCCCAGGTCCTTCATCGCGAACTCCCGCTGAAGGGCGACGATCGTGCGGTGTAGAAGGTTGGCGGTGGATGCCGTGAGCACAATGTCGTCGACGTAGAGCAGGAGGTAGACGGTGTCATCGCCGCACCGGTAGATGAACAGGGACGTGTTCGACTTGGCCTCGACGAAGCCGATGGAGGCCAGGTAGGAGGCGAAGTGACTCACTACAGGAATCCCGTTGATTCCCGTCGGCCCATGCAAAAGCCGATGGGAATTAAGTAACTCCCGTCGGCCGTCTACTAGCTGACAGAAATTAATTTAATTGCCGTTGGCCCAATCATAGGCTGATGGGGATTAATTAATTCCCGTCGGCCACGTCACAAAGCCGACGGGGATTAATGGTTTTAGAGCCACCAGCGGCCGCGCGCGGACTCATTCTTCCTCCTCTCTCCACTCAAACCGTCGAGCTACCGCCGCCCCCCCGAGCCGCCGCGCCATCGCACCTCCGAGTCGCCGCGCCACGCCTAGGCCCGCCACCCGAGGCCGGAACACTGCCCCCGAGGCCGCTAACGCCCGTGGGCCGTCGCCCCCTGGCCCGGCTCGAGCGCCGCCACCCTCTGCTCGTCCCGGAGCGCCGCCGCCCGCCCGAACGCCGCCTCTAGCCCCCGAGCGTCGCTGTCTCCAACCCGCCGTCGTTCATCGTCCGTCCGTGTACCATCGTTCACCGTCCGCTCGTCCACCGTCCACCCGTGTACCGACATAGGCTCGTCGAGGTATAATCCTACCTATATGTAAATACATGTGATTATTTTCGTCGGTTTTTTATGGCCGACGGGAGTTAGCTTTCATGTGATTAGAGTTAGTTTAATATAACATGTTATTAGAGTGTAATAAGAGTTAGTTTATGTGGCTTGATTAGAGTGTGATTATTGTTTATTTTCGTCGGTTTTTATGGCCTACGGGAGTTAGCTTTCATGTGATTAGAGTTAGTTTAATATAATATGTGATTAGAGTGTGATTAGAGTTAGTTTATGTGGCTTAATTAGAGTGTGATTATTGTTTATTTTTGTCGGTTTTTATGGTCGACGAGAGTTAACTGTGATACGATTACAATTTGTTAGTTTAATATCACATGTTAATTTTCGTCGGTTTTAATATCACATGTTATTTGTTAGTATGATTTGACTTAAATTTGGATGTTGCAATATTGTTAATTAATGATTATCATGTTAATGTGATGAAGGTGATGTTATGTATATATATATATAGTTTTACTACTTACCTATAGATGTATGTGTGACGTGTAGAAACATGAATGTCTCACACGCACTCTTTACTCGTACACACAGCCGCAATAATGGGTGATAGACGTGATTGGATGTATGAAGGTTTCAAGAAGGGTGGGTGTCACACAAGTGAATGGTTTGCCAAGACGCAGATGTTTCTGGACCATGCAGCTGCTTTGTCACAAATAGATAATATTAGATGTCCATGCAATAAATGTAGAAATATGACGAGCCACACCAAGAGGCAGGTCACACTACACCTGTGCTCGCATGGTTTCGTGCCAGGCTATAAGGTCTGGTATCTCCACGGTGAAGATCTTGAACGAGCAACAGAAGTAGAAGTTGATGACGGTGAAGATGATGTTGATAGGATGGACAGATGCTTGAGGATCTACAGCCTGAACTGGCACCAGATCATCATGATTCACCTACATCGGAGGTTCAGAAGTTATTCGACCTACTCAAAGCGTCAGAAGAGCCTCTTCACGGGCACACTGACGTGACCGTCCTTGAATTCGTGACCCGGCTGATGTCAATCAAGTCCAAGTTTGCATTTTCAATTAATTGTTACAAGGAGCTTGTGGATTTGATTAGCGAGGTTCTTCCTACGGGACACAAGATGCCCAAAGACATGTACCAGTCCAAGAAATTGCTTGAAGGTCTTGGTATGGAGTATGAGAAGATTGATGTTTGCCAGGACAACTGTATGCTTTTTTGGAAGGAACATGGTAGAGAGTAGAAATGCTTAAAATGTGGGAAGTCAAGGTACGTGGAGCTTGTAAATGAAGATGGGGAGAAGGTGGTGACAAAGGTTGCACATAAACAACTTCGGTACATGCCTCTCACTCCTAGAGTGAAACGTTTGTTTCTCTCGAGGAAGACCGCTATGCACATGAGGTGGCATAAAGATTGTACGGACAGACAAGATGGGTTAATGGTGCACCCGTCAGATGGTGATGCATGGAAGGCTCTTGACAACTTTGATCCAGATTTTGCCAGCGATGCAAGAAACGTTCGTATCGGCTTGGCAACTGATGGTTTCACGCCGTTCAATATGACCGCTGCATCGTATTCATGTTGGCCTATCATTGCCATACCGTACAACCTTCCACCTGCTCTTTGCATGAAATATGAGTTTATGTTCCTATGTCTTGTTATCCCTGGGCCTGAGCATCCTGGCATATGCCTCAATGTGATGCTTCAACCACTGATTGAAGAGTTAAAGAAGCTATGGCAAGGTGTGGAAGCCTATGACTACTTCAAGAAGCAGAAATTCAATCTTCGTGTTGTATATCTGTTCTCGGTTCATGATTTTATGGTGTATGGTATTTTCTCTGGATGGAGCGTGCATGGTAGATTGACGTGTCCTTATTGTGCTAAAGATACAGATTGTTTTCATCTTAGTGCTGGTGGCAAGATATGTTACTTCGATTGCCATAGATGTTTTCTACCCTTCAATCACCCCTTCAGAAGGCAGAGAAAGGAATTTAGGAAGGGCACCATCGTCATGAAGGGACCGCCCAAGCAACGTAGTGGGATAGAAATAACAGAAGAGCATAGGAAACTTGTCCTAGATGAGAGTGGGAAAAGGTATCAAGGTTTTGGTGAGGAGCATAACTGGACTCACATATGTGGCTTGTGGGAGCTTCCTTATGCTAAGTCATTGATTTTGATGCACAACATCGATGTCATGCATCAAGAGAGTAACTTTTGCCAAGCCCTCATAAATACATGCATGGATTTCCCTAATAAAACTAAAGACAATGACAAGGCACGCATGGACTTAGCAGTGATATGTGATCGTCCAACCCAAGTGCTTAGAGAAAACGGAGGCAAACCAAAAGCTGACTATTGTCTGAAACCTAAGCAATGGAAAGAAGTGATGAAGTGGATGAAGGATATTAAAGTCCCCGATGGTTATGCCACTGGTTTTAGAAGATCTGTGAACTTGAAGACAATGAAGATGAATGGACTGAAGAGCCATGACTTCCACATAATTATGGAGAGGCTCATGCCTGTAATGTTTCGTGGGTACATTTCCGAAGCTGTGTGGAAAACGTTAGCTGAAGTTAGCTATTTCTATAGACAGTTGTGTGCTAAAGAAATCAGAAGAGATGTGATGGAACAGTTGGAGAAAGAGGCACCGGTGCTTTTGTGCAAATTGGAAAAAATATTTCCACCGGGTTTCTTCAATCCTATGCAGCATCTCTTTATACATCTTCCATATGAGGCTAAGGTCGGTGGTCCTGTTCAGTATAGGTGGATGTTTCATATAGAAAGAGCATTAAAGAAGCTTAGAGCAATGGTGGGCAATAAGGCAAGAGTTGAAGGATGTATTGCGGAACAATTTAAACTAAAGGAGGTATCACACTTCACAAGTTGTTACTTTGCAGAAGAACATAATGTATTTGCTCAAAAGAAAAGGTACCATGATGATGAACGAGAGATGCCTCCGTGTAGTGATCTTTCGATTTTTCTGGCAAACGGCAAAGCCGTTGGTCCACCCAAGGCATATCACCTCAGTATGGAAGAACGGAAGTCTGCTTTACTGTACATGTTCACGAATATGCCTGAGGTGGAGAAATACTTTGTGTAAGACTTATTTTCTTAAACTGTTAATATGTGAATTATTTTATGTTATCAAATATCTCATGTCATACAATAATATTTGACAGCGAGTTTGATGAACAAAACATGAGGTGTCTCGGTAGGCCAACAGCGAGAGACATAGACAAATTGCGACGCGATGGTATGCATGGGCGACCTAATTTCATTATGTGGCTTCAGGAGCGTGTAAGTCTTAATTATGTGGCTCCAAGACCTAATTTTAGTTAACTAATATTACAGAATTTGCTAATGCTTTGTGGCATAATTGACAGTTTGGGGAGGAAATGAATTTGAATGATGACTTACGTCAGTTATCTATTGGAAGCGTAACTGCCAAAAGCTATGGACGTTACGGCGTCAATGGATATCGCTTTCGTTCAAGCATTTTCGAATCAAGTCATCCTATGGCCGCCACTCAAAATAGTGGAGTCGTTACTAGGGCAACCGACATGGAAGGACACGAAGCCTGCTATTACGGAAAAATCAAAAATATAATCGAGATTACATTTGCTGGAAATAAGCCTTTAGCGCTAGTTTTCTTTGAGTGTAAATGGTATGATCCGAAGTATTATAGGACCAAATTTGGGATGACACAGATCCAACCTGAAAAATTGCTTCAAGGACACGACACATATATCCTTGCCCATCAAGCAGACCAAGTTTATTTCTCGACATATCCATGCAAAAAGTTGTCTAAATGGAGGGTTGTGTACAATGTAAATCCCCGCGAACGCCTATACACTCCTAGTGAGGACGAATATCAAATTGGTCACCTTGAGCAGGTTGATGAGGTGTTTCAAGAAGAAGAGTTGCCAACTAGTTTTCATATTGACCCTGCACCGGCATTAGATTCACTAGTTGCAGACGTTAACGACTTAACTTTTCTCGAGAGACGGAGAAGACAACCTGTTAGGAGAAAAGTTACATGGCGACCTCTACATAGAAGAGAACAAATAGATCCTGATTTTGATGATATTTAACAAGTAAAGTTGTTTTGTTATTTCATTTGTTTATATTTTTTAAGGATTATGTCATTTTTGATGCACTAATGAATAATTTCTTATTTTTGATGCAGGATGCCGCCAAAATCAAAGAAGTCAGTGAAGGGGCTGTTCAAGGGCCTGGGCCTTTTTCAGGGCAGTTCTTTGAGCAGCAGCAGACGTCAAGAGCTGTTGAGGGCGGTACATGGAGATGAGGTAACATATCTTGTACAAATTTAATTTGTTTACATATTTACAAATAAATCTTAAGTTGTATGTACCAGGATGAGCAACACAATGAGGAGGAGGAGCACAATGAGGTTGAGCAGCACAATGAGGAGGTGGAGCACAATGAGGAGGTGGAGCACGTGACATGGGACCAGGCCGCACAACATCACCAGCCATGGGACCAGTGGGACCACCAGAGAGAGCAGCAACAGGCGTGGGACCAGTGGGGCCAACAGGGCGAACCGATTGACAACCCGATGGATGATGGCTCGGGAGGCTCTTCAGCGACACGCACACGTCACTCAAGAAAAAGCCACTCAGTAAAGCCTCGTCACGCGATAGAGCGAGAGGCTGATAGGACTTTAATCATGCCACATAGAGATCGGTGAGTGTAATATATTAACTTATCTCATATAACTATTATGTGTATTGTTAATGTTTTGTGTAATGTAGGAATTGGGAGGACCTGTCCTTTGACGGCAAGGGACACCACACTCAGGTTAACCTTACGTTGGGTTCTCTTTGCTGCCTTTAGTACCCTGGTATAGTGAAGGTGTCAAACGGTGATATCGAGGATGAGGTGCTCGTCAGTACCTGGGACGAGTACAAGTTTAAAAAGGAACGAAACCACACCGACAGACAGGGACTTGTGCGTAATGACTTTTGGGTATGAATTCTTTATTATTTTTGTTATGTTTCTTAATATTGTAAATCTATGACTTATACCATTGTATTTGTATTCTTTATGTTGTAGCTTCGATATCGGTTGCCTGATGGAGAGGATTACATGGGGCACGCTGAACGTGTCTTCCAAAACAATGCAAAGAAGCTGGTGAAGGATGCCATATACTATGCGAGAATTCAGGCTACAAACCTATATTTTCAAAAGCATCCGGAAGAAGCAAGCCCCTTGAATAAAAAGGAAGGGTCCTCAAAGATATATTTGACTGAGGATCAATATCGTGAGGTTAGTATTCAATTTGTTTTACCCTTTATATTGATTGTTGTGATTGATATAATATGTAACATTGTGTGTGCAGGTGATGGTTCCATGGATGGCGCCTGTGCCTGATGCGTACTATGCTTGGTGTCAATATTGGGCTTCCGAAGGTTTCTAGAAAGCGTCAGCGCATCACAGACAATGTCGAGGTACCAATCCTAACCACAAGTTTGGCGGTGACGACATGATACGAAAAGCTAAAAGAATGGTAAGTTTGATCTAGCTATGTCGATCAGCAAATAGTACGATTGCTTATGAATGTTTTTTGTTTATACAGGAAGCTACGAGTGGCCAAAAGCCTAGTGACATTGAGGTCTACCAGGAGGGCCACAAAGGACCAGACCCAAACAACCCTGACCAGCTCTACAGCCAGATAGCCACGGATCGGCTAGTGAGTTTTGGCCCAAAAGTACAAACGTTCAAAGTATAGAAATTCCTGCATTTGTAAGGTTGTGAATGATGTATAGGCGGCATATGGGGAGGAGATGGTTCGTCGCCATGGCCCTGACTTCGACTGGCGCCATAAACCGGTGGATCCCTTGGTGGTGTACGCAAGTGGTGGTGGCAAAGCGCATGGACGGTAAGCTCTAACTTATGAAATTATATGTTTGGCACTAAATTGATTATACACTAATCACATTTTTTGAATCACTTATAGATATGCACTCTTCGACGGATTCATTGACTCGTCATCAGTGAGATCTCAGAGGACGGGTTCATCTTCCCGTAGCTCATGCTCTCGTCGACCGAACGAGCATGAGTTGCTGAAAGGGAAATGTGCCCTTGGGCCATTTCTAAGTATTTTGGTGATTTAGTGTCCAACACAAGTGCCTAAGTGTAAAAAGGTGGACAAAGTACAAATCGAGAATTAAGGTATGTTTCTCAGACTTAGTACATTGTTTTATGGACTAATGTATTGTGTCTAAGTGCTGGAAACAGGAAAAATTCAATTGGAAATGTGTTGGCTCGAGCAAGCCAAGAATCTGCTGAGTCTGCAAGCACCGGACTGTCCGGTGGTGCACCGGACAGTGTCCGGTGCGCCAGGCTGGCTCGAGCGAAGTGGCTGCTCTCGGGAATTCACCGGCGACGTACGGCTAAAATTCACCGGACTGTCCGGTGAGCCAACGGTCGGCCGGGCCAACGGTCGGCCGCGCAATCTGCGCGGGACACGTGGCCGAGCCAACGGCTAGAAGATGGCACCGGACTGTCCGGTGTGCACCGGACATGTCCGGTGCGCCAACGGCTCTCAGGCTGCCAACGGTCGGCTTCGCTATTTAAGGAAGGAAATCGGTCACCGGACAGTGTCCGGTGTGCACCGGACTGTCCGGTGCCCCCGATGACAGAAGGCAAGAATGACTTTCCAAACTTGTGCTCAACGGCTCCTAGCTGCCTTGGGGCTATAAAAGGGACCCCTAGGCGCATGGAGGAGCACACCAAGCAACCTAAGAGCATTCTTGATCATCCACACTCATTCCTTGCGCATCCATTTGTGATTCTAAGTGATTCGAGCTTCGTTCTAGTGAGAACTTTGAGATAGTCATTCGTGCTTAATTCTTGGCCGTGTGTGTGCGCGTTTCGCTGTGGATTTGTGTGTGTTGCTTCCCTCCCTTACTCTGTGCTTCTTTGTGATCATATACTTGTAAGGGCAAGAGACTCCAATTTGTGGAGATTCCTTGCAAACGGGATAAAGAAAAGAAAGCAAAACACTGTGGTATTCAAGTGGGTCTTTGGACCGCTTGAGAGGGGTTGATTGCAACCCTCATCCGTTGGGACGCCACAACGTGGAGTAGGCAAGCGTTGGTCTTGGCCGAACCACGGGATAAACCACTGTGCCATTTCTGTGATTGATCTTCTGTGGTTATTATGTTTTGTTGAGACTCCTCTCTAGCCACTTGGCATTATCTGTGCTAACACTTAACCAAGTTTTGTGGCTTAAGTTTGAAGTTTTACAGGATCACCTATTCACCCCCCTCTAGGTGCTCTCAATTGGTATCAGAGCCGTTCTCTTCAAGAGGGGACTAATCGCCCGAAGAGATGGATCCTAAGGGAAAGGGGATGGTGGTCAACAACGAAAAGGAGTCTTTCGTCAACGAGCCAAAGGATGACAAGCCCACTGACTCCGGCTCGGGCTACAAGCGGAAGGAAGGGAAGAAGAAGACAAAGCGCATCAAGGAGATCATATACTACGACGATAGTGATGAGTCTACTTCTTCCCAAAAGGACGACGACAACGACTACAAAAAGACGGTCAATTCGAACTTTTCATTTGATTATTCTCGTATTCAACATAGTTCGAATTCGCATTTGCTTTCCATTCCTCTTGGCAAACCTCCACACTTCGATGGGGAGGACTACGGATTTTGGAGTCACAAAATGCGTAGTCACTTATTCTCTCTCCATCCAAGCATTTGGGAGATTGTAGAGAATGGAATGAAGTTTGATAGCTCGGATAACTCTATGCTCATAAATGAACAAATCCATAGAAATGCACAAGCTACTATTGTTCTCTTAGCGTCCTTGTGCAGGGAAGAGTACAACAAGGTGAGCGGCTTGGACAATGCCAAGCAAATATGGGACACCCTCAAGATCTCTCACGAGGGGAATGACATCACCATGCTCACCAAAATGGAGTTGGTGGAGGGCGAGCTTGGACGATTCGCCATGATAAGGGGAGAGGAGCCAACCCAAACGTACAACCGGCTCAAGACCCTCATCAACAAAATAAGGAGCTACGGAAGCACGCGATGGACGGACCACGACGTCGTCCGCCTAATGCTAAGATCCTTTACCGTTCTTGATCCTCATCTTGTGAACAATATTCGTGAGAATCCCAGGTACACGATGATGACGCCCGAGGAGGTACTCGGAAAATTCGTAAGCGGGCGGATGATGATCAAGGAGGCAAGATACGTCGACGACGCGTTGAACGGTCCAATTCACGAGCCTCAACCCATTGCTCTCAAGGCAACAAGGAGCAAGGAGTCGCTACCCAGCAAGGTGGCGCAAGTTGAGGCGGCCGGGCTCAATGATGAAGAGATGGCTCTCATCATCAAGAGATTCAAGACGGCGCTAAATGGTCGCAAGGGGCAACCAAGGAAGACCAAGACAAAGGGGAAGCGCTCATGCTTCAAATGTGGTAAGGTTGGTCATTTTATTGCTAACTGTCCCGAAAATGATAGTGACCAGGAGCAAGGGAAGAATGGGAAGAGGGAGAACAAGAAGGTTTACAAGAAGGCCAAAGGCGAAGCACACCTTGGAAAGGAGTGGGATTCGGATTGCTCTTCGTCCGACTCCGACGACGAAGGACTCGCCGCCACTGCCTTCAACAAATCGGCCCTCTTCCCAAACGAGCATCACACTTGCCTCATGGCAAGGGAGAAGAAGGTAATCACTCGTAATGCTAATACTTATGATTCTTCTAGTGATAATGAGTCTAGTGAGGATGAAATAGATTACTCTAGTTTATTCAAGGGATTGGATAGAACTAAGATAGCTAAGATTAATGAATTGATTGATGCCTTGAATGAAAAGGATAGAATCTTAGAGAAACAAGAAGATCTTTTATATGAAGAGCATGATAAATTTGTTAGTGCACAAAATTCACTTGCTCTAGAAGTTAAAAGAAATGGAATGCTTTCTTGTGAACTTTCTACTTGTAATGAAACCATTTCTTCTTTAAAAGGTGAAATTAATGATTTAAATGCGAAACTAGAAGTAGCAAGTAAATCTAACTCTTGTGTTGAACATGTTGAAATTTGCACTAGGTGTAAGGATGTTGATATTAATGCTTGTTGTGAACACTTAGTTTCAATTTCAAAACTAAATGATGAAGTGGCTAGTCTTAATGCCCAACTTAAGACTAGCAAGAATGAATTTGATAAGCTGAAATTTGCAAGGGATGCCTACACGATTGGTAGACACCCCTCAATTAAGGATGGACTTGGCTACAAGAGGGAAGCCAAGGACTTGACAAGCCATAAGGCTCCTATCTCCGCCAAGGAGAATGGGAAGGCTCCTATGGCTAGTAGTACTAAAAGGAACCATGCTTTTATGTATCATGATAGGAGACAAACTAGAAATGCTTATAGGAGTTATAAGGCTTATGATGATTTTGACTCTCATGCCATGTTTGCTTCTAGTTCTTCCTATATGCATGGTAGAAATATGTCTAGGAGAAATGCTATTCATCATGTGCCTAGAAAGAATATTATTCATGCTCCTAGGAAAGTAGTGAATGAACCTTCTACAATTTATTGTGCTTTAAATGCTTCCTTTGCTATTTGTAGAAAGGATAGGAAAATAGTTGCTAGGAAGTTAGGGGCAAAATGCAAGGGAGACAAAACTTGCATTTGGGTCCCTAAGGATATTTGCACTAACCTTGTAGGACCCAACATGAGTTGGGTACCTAAGACCCAAGCCTAAATTTGCCTTGCAGGTTTATGCATCTGGGGGTTCAAGCTGGATTATCGACAGCGGATGCACAAACCATATGACGGGGGAGAAGAAGATGTTCACCTCCTACGTCAAAAATAAGGATTCCCAAGATTCAATTATATTCGGTGATGGGAATCAAGGCAAGGTAAAAGGGTTAGGTAAAATTGCAATTTCTAATGAGCACTCAATCTCCAATGTGTTTTTAGTTGAGTCTCTTGGTTACAATTTGCTATCTGTTAGTCAACTATGCAATATGGGATATAATTGTCTTTTTACAAATGTAGATGTGTCTGTCATTAGAAGAAGTGATGGTTCACTAGCCTTTAAGGGTGTATTAGACGACAAGCTTTACTTAGTTGATTTTGCAAAAGAAGAGGCCGGTCTAGATGCATGCTTAATGGCTAAGACTTGCATGGGCTGGCTGTGGCATCGCCGCTTAGCACATGTGGGGATGAAGAACCTCCACAAGCTTCTAAAGGGAGAACACGTGATAGGTCTAACCAATGTTCATTTCGAAAAAGATAGACCTTGTGCAGCTTGTCAAGCAGGGAAACAGGTGGGAGGCTCTCATCACACCAAAAATGTGATGACAACATCAAGACCCCTGGAGCTGCTACATATGGATCTCTTCGGACCCGTCACCTATCTGAGCATAGGAGGAAGTAAGTATGGTCTAGTTATTGTTGATGACTTTTCCCGCTTCACTTGGGTGTTCTTTTTGCAGGATAAGTCTGAAACCCAAGGGACCCTCAAGCGCTTTCTAAGGAGAGCTCAAAATGAGTTTGAGCTCAAGGTGAAGAAGATAAGGAGCGACAACGGGTCCGAATTCAAGAACCTTCAAGTGGAGGAGTTTCTTGAGGAGGAGGGGATCAAGCACGAGTTCTCCACTCCCTACACACCACAGCAAAATGGTGTGGTAGAGAGGAAGAACAGGACGCTAATCGATATGGCGAGGACGATGCTTGGAGAGTTCAAGACCCCCGAGTGCTTTTGGTCGGAAGCTGTGAACACGGCTTGCCACGCCATCAACAGGGTCTACCTTCATCGACTCCTCAAGAAGACTTCGTATGAGCTACTAACCGGTAACAAACCCAATGTATCGTACTTTCGTGTATTTGGGAGCAAATGCTACATTCTAGTGAAGAAGGGTAGAAATTCTAAGTTTGCTCCCAAAGCTGTAGAAGGGTTTTTATTAGGTTATGATTCAAATACAAAGGCGTATAGGGTCTTCAACAAATCATCGGGTTTGGTTGAAGTCTCTAGCGACGTTGTATTTGATGAGACTAATGGCTCTCCAAGAGAGCAAGTTGTTGATTGTGATGATGTAGATGAAGAAGATGTTCCGACGGCCGCTATACGAACCATGGCGATTGGAGAAGTGCGGCCACAGGAACAAGATGAACGAGATCAACCTTCTTCCTCAACAACGGTGCATCCCCCAACTCAAGACGATGAACAGGTTCATCAAAAGGAGGCGTGTGATCAAGGGGGAGCACAAGATGATCACGTGATGGAGGAAGAAGCGCAACCGGCACCTCCAACCCAAGTTCGAGCGGTGATTCAAAGGGATCATCCCGTCGACCAAATTTTGGGTGACATTAGCAAGGGAGTAACTACTCGATCTCGATTAGTTAATTTTTGTGAGCATTACTCCTTTGTCTCTTCTATTGAGCCTTTCAGGGTAGAGGAGGCCTTGCTAGATCCGGATTGGGTATTGGCCATGCAGGAGGAACTCAACAACTTCAAGCGCAATGAAGTTTGGACACTGGTGCCTCGTCCCAAGCAAAATGTTGTGGGAACCAAGTGGGTGTTCCGCAACAAACAGGACGAGCACGGGGTGGTGACGAGGAACAAGGCTCGACTTGTGGCAAAAGGTTATGCCCAAGTCGCAGGTTTGGACTTTGAGGAGACTTTTGCTCCTGTGGCTAGGCTAGAATCAATTCGTATCTTGCTAGCATATGCCGCTCACCATTCTTTCAGGTTGTTCCAAATGGATGTGAAGAGCGCTTTCCTCAACGGGCCAATCAAGGAGGAGGTGTACGTGGAGCAACCCCTGGCTTCGAGGATGAACAGTACCCCGACCACGTGTGTAAGCTCTCTAAGGTGCTCTATGGACTTAAGCAAGCCCCAAGAGCATGGTATGAATGCCTTAGAGACTTTTTAATTGCTAATGCTTTCAAGGTTGGGAAAGCCGATCCAACTCTTTTTACAAAGACATGTGATGGTGATTTGTTTGTGTGCCAAATTTATGTCGATGACATAATATTTGGTTCTACTAACCAAAAGTCTTGTGAAGAGTTTAGCAGGGTAATGACGCAGAAATTCGAGATGTCGATGATGGGCGAGTTGAACTACTTCCTTGGGTTCCAAGTGAAGCAACTCAAGGACGGCACCTTCATCTCCCAAACGAAGTACACGCAAGATCTGCTAAAGCGGTTTGGGATGAAGGACGCCAAGCCCGCAAAGACTCCGATGGGAACCGACGGACACACCGATCTCAACAAAGGAGGTAAGTCCGTTGATCAAAAAGCATACCGGTCAATGATAGGGTCTTTACTTTATTTATGTGCTAGTAGACCGGATATTATGCTTAGCGTATGCATGTGTGCTAGATTTCAATCCGATCCTAAGGAGTGTCACTTAGTGGCAGTGAAGCGAATTCTTAGATATTTGGTTGCTATGCCTTGCTTTGGGCTCTGGTATCCAAAAGGGTCTACCTTTGACTTGGTTGGATACTCAGACTCCGACTATGCTGGATGTAAGTTCGATAGGAAGAGTACATCAGGGACGTGCCAATTCTTAGGAAGGTCCCTGGTGTCGTGGAACTCTAAGAAACAAACCTCCGTTGCCCTATCCACCGCTGAGGCCGAGTATGTTGCCGCAGGACAGTGTTGCGCGCAACTACTTTGGATGAGGCAAACCCTCCGGGACTTTGGCTACAATCTGAGCAAAGTCCCACTCCTATGTGACAATGAGAGTGCTATCCGCATGGCGGAAAATCCTGTTGAACACAGCCGCACAAAGCACATAGACATCCGGCATCACTTTTTGAGAGACCACCAGCAAAAGGGAGATATCGAAGTGTTTCATATTAGCACCGAGAACTAGCTAGCCGATATCTTTACCAAGCCTCTAGATGAGAAGACCTTTTGCAGGTTGCGTAGTGAGCTAAATGTCTTAGATTCGCGGAACTTGGATTGAATTGTAGCATACATGTATTTATGCTTTTGATCATGTTCCTTTTTGCATTTTGTTGTTAAGTATGGTGCTCAAGTTGTACAAACACTCCCTGGACCTCACAAGTCCGTTGCAAAGTGATGCACAGTTTTAGGGGGAGATGTGTTACAACTTGAACCTTTGAGACTAACCATATGCTTGAGTTTGCTTGTTTAGTCTCAACGGAGAATTGAAAGGGAAAAGGTGGACTTGGACCATGAAAGACTTCCACTGCACTCCGATGAGAGGGTAACTTATTCCAAGTTCATCTAATGAACTCTTATTGCCATTTGCTCTTAATTGAAGATTTTGGTGAGGCAATGGGGTTATAGGGCCACGATTGATCCCGTTTTGGTGCTTGATGCCAAAGGGGGAGAAAATAAAGGCCAAAGCGATAAATGGATCAGCTACCACTTGAGAGATTTTGAAAATAATAGAATAGAGCTTTTGGTTTGTCAAAACTCTTTTGTTGTCTTTCTTGTCAAAAGTTGGTTTCTTGTGGGGAGAAGTATTGATTATGGGTAAAAGGGGGAGTTTTTGAAATCTTAAATCAATTTCTCTTAGAATGACTCTCTTTATGTCTTAACATGTGTGTTTGACTTAGAGATAGAAATTTGAGTTTGATTTGCAAAAACAAACCAAGTGGTGGCATAGTGTGATCCATATATGTCAAAATTGAATCAAAACAATTTTGAGTTCTTATTTGATTTGATTTTGTACTTGTTCTACTTGCTTTATGTTGTGTTGGCATAAATCACCAAAAAGGGGGAGATTGAAAGGGAAATGTGCCCTTGGGCCATTTCTAAGTATTTTGGTGATTTAGTGTCCAACACAAGTGCCTAAGTGTAAAAAGGTGGACAAAGTACAAATCGAGAATTAAGGTATGTTTCTCAGACTTAGTACATTGTTTTATGGACTAATGTATTGTGTCTAAGTGCTGGAAACAGGAAAAATTCAATTGGAAATGTGTTGGCTCGAGCAAGCCAAGAATCTGCTGAGTCTGCAAGCACCGGACTGTCCGGTGGTGCACCGGACAGTGTCCGGTGGTGCACCGGACAGTGTCCGGTGCGCCAGGCTGGCTCGAGCGAAGTGGCTGCTCTCGGGAATTCACCGGCGACGTACGGCTAAAATTCACCGGACTGTCCGGTGTGCACCGGACTGTCCGGTGAGCCAACGGTCGGCCGGGCCAACGGTCGGCCGCGCAATCTGCGCGGGACATGTGGCCGAGCCAACGGCTAGAAGACGGCACCGGACATGTCCGGTGCGCCAACGGCTCTCAGGCTGCCAACGGCCGGCTTCGCTATTTAAGGAAGGAAATCGGTCACCGGACAGTGTCCGGTGTGCACCGGACTGTCCGGTGCCCCCGATGACAGAAGGCAAGAATGGCTTTCCAAACTTGTGCTCAACGGCTCCTAGCTGCCTTGGGGCTATAAAAGGGACCCCTAGGCGCATGGAGGAGCACACCAAGCAACCTAAGAGCATTCTTGATCATCCACACTCATTCCTTGCGCATCCATTTGTGATTCTAAGTGATTCGAGCTTCGTTCTAGTGAGAACTTTGAGATAGTCATTCGTGCTTAATTCTTGGCCGTGTGTGTGCGAGTTTCGCTGTGGATTTGTGTGTGTTGCTTCCCTCCCTTACTCTGTGCTTCTTTGTGATCATATACTTGTAAGGGCAAGAGACTCCAATTTGTGGAGATTCCTTGCAAACGGGATAAAGAAAAGAAAGCAAAACACTGTGGTATTCAAGTGGGTCTTTGGACCGCTTGAGAGGGGTTGATTGCAACCCTCGTCCGTTGGGACGCCACAACGTGGAGTAGGCAAGCGTTGGTCTTGGCCGAACCACGGGATAAACCACTGTGCCATTTTTGTGATTGATCTTCTGTGGTTATTGTGTTTTGTTGACACTCCTCTCTAGCCACTTGGCATTATCTGTGCTAACACTTAACCAAGTTTTGTGGCTTAAGTTTGAAGTTTTACAGGATCACCTATTCACCCCCCCTCTAGGTGCTCTCAGTTGGAGATTATGAGGATGCGTGAAGAGATGAGACAACAACGCGAATTTATGAAGGCTTGCAATGCACATAACCAAGCGATGTATCAAGTGAGTATACATAATCCGAACTCTAAATTCTTATATTTCAATACAACATCTTCAATAGTAACACATATGTTTAACAGTTAATGCAGCAACAGGGCATGGCAACAAATTTTCCACCGCCACCACAATGGAGCCAGTTTGCAAACACACCAGCTCTGCCACCACAGTTCAACACCCCTCCGACACATATACCTGCACCTGGAGGTAGGGTACGTTTGATAACTCTCGATTAATTTATACACTTGTATACTTTTTGATATTTGCATTTAACGTGTTGATATTTGCTAACTTGCATAGGTTACGCCCGAAGCGGGTGGTAGTGGGTCTGATCCCGCAGCAGGGACTAGATTTGTTGACTCCCTCTTCGTGTTCCCTCCTCCTGGTGGTGATGGCGGCAGCGGTCAAAGCTCTAACCACCCAAGTGGTGGTTATCTCTAAACACTTGAACTCGTGCTCGTTATGTTTTTAACTCGTGGATGTTATGTTTGTGTAAACACTTGATCTTAACTCGTATCTGAAATGTTTGTGTATGTTATGTGACAGATTTACCTATAATGCGTTTGTGATGTGTATGTCATATGTTTTGTCATATGGATGATATATATGTTTTGTCATATGTTTGTGATGTGTATGTTCTGTGTATGTTATGTGTGTAATTGTGGAGAAATATCTAATTTGGTGTTGCTGTTGCAGAATTATAGGTTAACTCCTGCCGGCCTAGTTAATCCCCGTCGGTTTGACCATAGCCGATGGGAATTAACTATTAACTCCCGTCGGCCTAGTTAATCCCCGTCGACTGACTTGGCCGATGGGAGTTAATAGTTAATTTCCGTCGGCTGGCTTGGCCGACGGGAGTTAATAGTTAATTCCTGTCGGCTGGTAGGGCCGACTGGGATTAATTAAATAACTCCCGTCGGTTGACCTGGCCGACGGGAATTAACTATTAACTCTCGTCGGCCAAGTCAGCCGACGGGGATTAACTATTAACTCCCGTCGGTTAGTTAGTGGCCGACGGGGATTAATTATTCCCGTCAGCCATCAATGGGAATAACTTTATCCCCGACATCTGACGCCTGTCGGCTAACAACCGACGGGAATAAGCCTTAAACCGAAGGGAATTACTTATTTCCGTCGGTTTAAGGCTTATTCCCGTCGGTTCCTGGCCGACGGGAATTAAGTGTTTTCTTGTAGTGACTGTACCATGTCCGTGGCGCTTGCTTGAGGTCGTACAGGGACCGATTCAACCAGCAGACCAGATCCGAACGGTCAGCATCGATGAAGCCGGTGGGCTGGCTGTAGTAGACAGTCTCCGTCAGAGTGCCATGTAGGAAGGCATTCTTGACATCGAGCTGATGGATCACCCAGTCGCGGGAGAGGGCGAGGGAGAGGACGACATGAACAGTGGTGAACTTGACGACAGGGCTGAAGGTCTCGTCGTAGTCCACTCCGGGGCGCTGGGGGAAGCTCCGAAGGACCCAACGAGCCTTGTAGCGGTCGAGGGAGCCGTCCGAGGTCAGCTTGTGGCGAAATAGCCACTTGCCGGTGACCACGTTGGTGCCTGGTGGATGCGGCACCAGGTCCCAGGTGTGGTTGGCCAAGAGGGCCGCGTACTCCTCCTCCATAGCACGATGCCAATGTGGGTCGGCGAGGGCAGTGCGAACGGAGGAGGGCACGAGGGAAGCGTCGGGTGGAGTGTTGGATGTAGCAGCTGCCTGGATCAGCCGGTCGATGGGGTGAAGAACGCCAGCGGCGCGCTGAGTCACCATCGGGTGGACGTGCCCAGGGTCGCGGTGGATGGCGACTGGGTGGTATTCGGACGACTCGGAGCGAACCGTCGGAACATCGAGAGCGGCAGGTATGGCTGGCTCGCAGCGGTGATAGACGACGGCGGGGTCGGCGAAGCGGGCCACGCTCGTCGACAGGCCTGAGTCGGGGGGCGCCAAGGTAGTGGCATGGCCGCGGCGGTGGTAGACGAGTGCGGGGTTGGCGAAGCGAGCCGGGGTCGACGGGGCCGCGCGTGGCGTAGGTGGGGTCGACGAGGCTGTGCGTGGCGCAGGTAGGATCGACGGGGACGCGCGTGGCGCAGGCGTGGTCGATGGTGTCGCGCGTGGCATAGGCATGATCGACATGGCCGCACGTGGCGCAGGCGAGGTCGTCGGGGGCACGCGTGGCGCGGAAATGGGCGCGAGCGGAGGCATCGTGGCCGCACAAGGTGTAGGTAACGGTGCAAGGCGGGGCGCCGGTGGTGGTGGGGGCACCGGATCGGACTCAAGGAGGGAGTCAAGATCAGTGGGTGGGTGGAGCCAGCAAGGGGAAACACATCTTCGTCGAAGACGACGTGACAAGAGATGATGATGCGGTGGGAGGTGAGATCCAGACATCGGTACCCTTTGTGGTCAGGAGAGTAGCCAAGGAATAGGCAGTGGGTGGAATGAGGAGAAAGCTTATGAGGAGCGGTAGCGGAAGTGTTAGGGTAGCAGGCACAGCCGAACATACGAAGGTGGTCATAGGAAGGGGCTATGCCGTATAGGGCGAAGTGAGGGGTAGGGTGGGTCACCGCCTTCGAGGGAAGACGGTTGAGGAGGTGGGTGGTTGTGTGCAGGGCCTCTGCCCAGTAGCTGGCAGGGAAAGACGCCTAGAATAGAAGGCAGCGGAGCATATTGGTGGTGGTGCGGATCATGCGTTCGGCCCGGTCGTTCTAAGTAGAGGTGTAGGGGCACGAGAGACGCAACTGGACGCCATGAGTGAGGAAGAAAGACTAGGAGGTGTTGTTGTCGAACTCACGGCCATTGTCACACTGCAGAGCACGGACCGGGCGACGAAACTGGGTGGATACCCAGGCGAAGAAGCGTGTGAGGGTGGGGAATGTGTCAGACTTCAACCGAAGCGGGAAAGTCCAGAGAAAATGGGAAAAATCATCCAAAATCACCAAATAGTATTTATAACCAGAGATACTGAGTACAGGGGAGGTCCAAAGATCACAGTGAACCAGGTCAAAAGCTTGCTCTGCCCGAGAAGAAGAAGTAGTAAATGGGAGACGAGTATGTCAGCCTAACCGACAAGCATGACAGAGACCCTCAAAATGTCCCCTACTACATGAAAGGTCTAGACTACTGGTAATCTTGGTCATGACGTCGGGTCCAGGACGGCCGAGACGGCGATGCCAAGTGGTGTAGGAGGTGGTGGAGACCAGGACGGGAGGTGGAGACACGCCGGCTGTGGAGGGCTGGAGCGTGTAGAGCAGTCCCGAGCTGTCACAGCGGGCGAGAGGGGTCCTAGTGGCTAGATCCTTCACAGAAAAACCAGAGGGGTCAAACTCAATGAAACAAGAGTTGTCAGTGGTGAATCGACGGACAGAAAGAAGATTGTGAGTGATGTGGGGAGCTATGAGAACATCGTTGAGGTAAAATGGCCCAAGGAGAACCGAGGCACCTACTGAGGTGACTGGCAGAGTGGAACCATTTCCAACAACGATCAAGGATGGGTGAGAGGAAAGGGGGGGATGAGAGCGAGAGAGCGTGCCTGCAATGGGAGTGGTGTGGTATGAGGCACCAGAGTCGATCACTCAGTCGGAGGAGGGAGGGGTCATCGCCATGGTGCTGAAAGCAACAGCGAGGGAGGCGTTGTCTCACCCGCCAGCTGGTGGGGACCAAGTCGTCGAGGTGGGGGTCCCCGGGGGCAGGAGCGTGGGTGGAGCCTAGGGCATGACAGGCGCACCGTAGGGAGGCGTTGGGGGCATGCCATAGTGAGGTGCAGTTAGGAGGGCCGGCGCCGGGGGACGGGAGGCACTCGGAGCCTAGCCCGGCCACATGGCGATGGTCCCGGTCCAAGGGTCATAGAAGGACGACCACGCGTGGCCGCCACCCCGGCCGGAGGGACCACCACGAGAGGGGCCGCCACCCCCACGGCCACCCTTGCAGGAGCGACGACCACATTTGGTCGTGGAGGCCAGACGAGTAGCTGCTGGGACGGCGGGTAGGAGCCCCGGTCGATGGAGGACGGGTGGCCTAGCCCCCGGAAGGCGGCTGACCGCTGGTTGGAGTGCTGTAGAGAGCTAAGGCAGGAGTGGGCGCCTCATTTTCCATGGTGAGCTCCTCGAGGAGAAGCTCGTTCCGCATGTGAGAGTTCCCTTTGACCCAGGAATATGATCTGGATGTCGCCTAGAGGGGGGGAGGGTGAATAGGCGAATAAAACTTATTACTTTAAAACTTAAATTCTTACTCTACTCGAAGACTTAATACGCAGTGGAGTGAGAAGACTCTTCGAGTAGGTTGCAGCGGAATCGGAGATCCTGTCTCAAAATGTCCTGCACTTAAAATAAAGCTTATACCACGGATAAGTATTGAAGTGCAGATATAATATCGAGTAAGACAGAGAGTCAGGATACAATACAGAGCACACAGACGCAAGGATTTATCCCGAGGTTCGGCCAAGCCTCAAATGCTTGCCTAGTCCTCGTTGGAGTTAGCCACACCTGGGCTTGGAGTCTATTTCAACTCCTTCCTCCGTTTGCTCAGATCTGTCAGTATGACAGATAGAGCCTTTCACTATTGAGTTGGGTTACAACAACATCGTGGCTGCTTACAAACTTCTTGGCAGCACCTCGGTACAGTAACGATACGCTCAAGACCTTGCTCTAGCTCTTAGCAGCACTTCTCCTCTCTCTAAAAGGCTTATAGCTGTGCCTTCTACACAAACTATAGAGTTACACACAAGAGGGAGAGTGAGAATTGATTCCAGTGAAGTCTACACTTGTTGGCTACGCTTGTACTTAGCTTGAGGCGCCTAGGGGTCCCTTTTATAGGCACAAGGGGCCTAGGAGCCGTTTGAAGCAATCCAGGAAGGCAAATCTTGCCTTCTGTCGGGTGGCGCACCGGACAGTCCGGTGCACCACTGGACACTGTCTGGTGCCTGATTTCCTTCCATAAATGGAGCAGTCGACCGTTGCAGTCCTGGAGCCGTTGGCGCACCGGACACTGTCCGGTGCACACCGGACAGTCCGGTGCCCCCATCTGACCGTTGGCTTGTCCACGCGTCACGCACGGATTGCGCGGCCGACCGTTGGCCCAGCCGACCGTTGGCTCATCGGACAGTCCGGTGCACCACCGGACAGTCCGGTGAATTATAGCCGTACATCGCCAGACTCCTCCCGAGAGCGGCCTGTTCACCGGGGTTCAACCTGGCACACCGGACACTGTCCGGTGCACCACCGGACAGTCCGGTGTGCCAGACTGAGCTGAGTCTTGGCTGTACACAGCCAAGCCTTTTGCACCTCTTTCCTTTTCTTCTTCTTTCTATTTCTAACACTTAGACAAGTATATTAGTACACTAAAACCAATGTACTAAGTCTAGAAACATACCTTCTCTTAATTATTACATCTATAGCATTTCACATGCTTGAGCTTTGATGTTGGACTCATAAATCATCAAGTCGGCTTGACTTGATCTAGATTGACATTTCTTGGCTCCAACATCCTGCAAAGGTCACATAGAACATCTCCAAGCATAGGAACAACCCAAACTAAAGATTAAGGTGAACTTAGCTCTTTTGGGCTGCTTCCAGTTCTGGTTTTGACACTTGTTCTCCTTCTAGTGACCTTGATCTCCTTCTTAGAGCTTGATCTTGAGCCTTATGACTTACACCACATAACTGTAGCTGTTGCCTCATTGGTTGTAAGTCACGTCCTTATGTAGTGATCCTTGATGTGCCGTAGCTATTCTCATCTCGATCACCTTGACTTTGCAAGCCTTCTTCTTCACCCTTGGCTTTGGGTTCCTCAGCCTTCTTGACCTTCTCCCATGCACTTGGTACCTCGAAGCTCTTCTTGCCTCCGTCCTTGGCTTGATCAATTGTCTCCGAGCTATGCACCCGAGTATCACTTTTGCAATGTCCATCTTACTTGTGATGCCCATTATCTATCATCATCTAGTCCTTGGACCATCACACTTGTTCACTTGTGTTGAACCCTGTAGGCTTTACCTTAAGCACCTGTTCAACACTTAGTACACTTGTTAGTCCTTTAATTGAGTTGTCATCCAAACACCAAAACTCACAAGAGAGCTTTCAATCTCCCCCTTTTTGGTGATTGATGGCAACACAATTAAAGCTTACATAAGAATAAGATTTGAAGCACAAATTTTGAATTCTAAGATTATAGAATGCTCCCCCTAAATAAGTGCTTACTTCAAAAACATAATTTGGCCTCAGACGCCAATTTGCACATACTTAGGCAAATCAAAACATTTCTACACCTTAGCACTTTTTAGTATGCATTGTGTCAAGAATCAAACCATGATGCTATACCACACAAATGCATGTAATCAGAGTTAAACATCATTCAATTTAGTGGATATATCACAGGAATATCAACCTACCACTATTCACCATTAAGATACCAATTTAAACTAAGATACCAATTTAAAGCAATCTTAAAGCACCTTTAGTCTTAAAGCACCATTAACCACATGCCTATCTATTACACTATAGAAGCCAAATAATTCATTGCAGCGGAAACACTAGTCTAGTCCATATGATGCAACACATATAATACTGCAAGAAGCATATGAATATCACACTTGGCAAAGCTCAAACTAACACATCACAAACTAACACATCACCCCTTACGATAAGCTTTCCTCTCAGGTTGAGATAAGCTTTAATGCACAACTTCTCCCCCTTTGACATCAAACACCAAAAACCATACTCAAGCAAAAACATAGGATGATGTCAAGGGACAACAGGGTGTTTAGGAAGAAAAACACACTATCAACACTCCCCCTTACTTATTGAACATATGCACCACCAACATTTAAGTAAGATACATATACGCAAAAAGATCAATACTTCCTTTTGAACCTTTACCATGTTGTGGTGCACTTCCCATCTTGAAAGTATTTAATCTCTCGAGAGCTTCTCCACACTTGTGCCTGATTCTTTATCCTAACCTTTTCTTATTGCTAAGACACCAAACTTAGAACAAGTTATAGTATTGGGCACAAGAAGAAACTTCTATTCTAATGATTATCAAAAGATGTCAATTGAAGCAAACTATCACGGCTACTAATTGAAAGATACCAATGGCAAAAGTTCATTTATTATCATAGCTCCATGATATTTAAGAATAAGAATCTATTATCACCAGATATTATAGAGCATGAGCAATCTAAAAATATGCACTTACTCACGACTTGAGATACCAATTTCTTGACTTACAGAGGTACCCAAGTCCTGATTGCTCCATTTCTTGCTTATCTTCTCTTTTCCACCTAGAGACTATACAAGATTGCTCAAGAAACAGTTAGTCTCAAAAGACACAAGTTATGTGTGTTCCCCCTCAAGTTGTGCATCAAGTATTTGAATGACTTGCACTTTGCACATTCTAGCTTCCTTAGAACTAGAGGGGATCACAACATACCTTGGTCAAGGCATACTCTATCACTTTCATCACACAAAGATGCCAATTTGAATATCAAATGAAAAGCCACTTAACACCAATTGAAGGCTAAATGAAAGGTTGACTAAATACAACAATGCATGCCTCAGTGGCACCTAAGCCAATTGAATACTCACAGGAAGTATAACATTTACACGCAACTTAGACATGCTTCATACTTAACTATCATTGCATCACATATACTAATTGAAAAACAACATGATCATGTCTAAGCACATCATAGTTAAGAAGGTTCTTTAGGTACACCAAAAGAAACAACATTTTAAGGCATAAGTCTCCTAAGCCACGATACTACCAATGAAATGCAAGAACACAACTATGATCACTATCAATGGAACTTCAAGATATTCAATAAAATTGCACAGTTCCATTTTCCATACCTTTGCCTTTATGAGAGCACTTGTTATCACCAATTCAGGGCTCCTTTTGCTCATGCACCTCATAGCTCAAAAGGGCACGACATGGATTTGAAATTCACACAGTACCAAACTAGGGTAATCATGTGAACATGGACTAAACAAAATGTCATAATTGCACGTAGCATGACTTACAAAAAGTTACAGGTTTATCCATATACACCAAGAGAGTTAATCGTTGTGGATATAACAAATGAAAGAGCTACCCATGAATGATTCAAAAGATATATCCTATATAGCACCAATCATGATTAAGCAAACATCATTATGATTCATTTAACACAGTCAATCATAAAGCATAACTACTCCAAAGACAGGTAGCACAACAAGCCAACTTAAGAGCAATACTAAATTGGAATTATGTACTTAAAATACACGGGTACCATCCTTTGGAGAGCAAGTTGTAGATTCTCATCAAAGTCCTTTACTTGATTCACCAATAATGATTCAGGACCTATACACCGTATTTCACTTGAGATGAACATGGGATTAGTGTTTCACAATAATTCAACCTTGGGTCAAAACAATTAACAGCTTAAGCATAGAGTTTTAGATAACCGTCTTAAGCTCTCCCATGGTCTCCAGTCCATCTCAACGCACCTGCATGGTCTAGTTAGCACAGTTTGGTACCCATCTCGGGATGGGTCCATAATGATCATCTAAATGTGCCTTTGGTACCCAAATTGCCTTTGTGCTAGTTCTAGGTGATCTCGTTATAGATCTAGCACAAGTGTATGATTTGGGTCTCCTACGCGAATAAGATTGACACAAATTCACTTGCTTAGGAATTTTACCTTTATAACATACCTTGGATAGATGACCCTGCTCACCACACTTGTAGCAGAAGCGTCGCTCAACCTGACATGACGCTTGTTGTGTGTCATTTTCCTTGGTGAGGGTCACCTTGGAGGATGCACATCCTTGATTCTTCATGACCGGACATGAAGTGATCGTGTGGTCCTTATTGTTGCATCCAAAACAACTCCTTGTCCCTTCATTCTTGTCTTTGTACGGACAAGACGCGATGAGGTGGCCTAACTTCTTGCACTTGAAACACCTCCTTTTTCCTTTTCCCTTTTTGTACTTGAATGACATGGAGAGAAGGTCAGTGCAAACAACATGATTAATTGAATCTTTACCTTTTTCCAAGCTCATGTTTGTAACACCTCTGGTGTTACTATAACTAAAACTTGAGCATGGCATCATGAGCATGGGCATTGCATATGTTTGACACACCTAGAGTGCATTCACTAGGCAAAAATTTCAAACCAGTTGTATTGTTTTACTGTTTTACAAATAGGACCCTGGTTTAAGGACTTAACCCTAAATAGTGGTTAAAGGGGTAAAACTTAACCTAAGTTGACAAAACCTTAGGGCTTTTGAGAAAAGTCATAAAATATTCCCAAACACTAAGTTGAATCACATTTATACCCCTGGAATACCAGAAACCCTAATTGGAACCCTGGGAAACCCTAAAACCAAACCCTAGGGACCTAAGTGCAAAATTTGTCCACTTTTGGGCTAAAGTGCAAAAACCAAGTCAAATAAGTATTCTAAATCAATTGGATCACAAATATGTGGGTTTGAAGGACAAACCCTAAGTTTTGGACTTAAATGCAAAATGGACCTCATTTGAGTTTTACTCTAAGTCTGAAAAATCAGTGAATGGGCTCAACTTTGGGGCTTTGTAACTTACAAAGTATAGGGTTTTTACCCTAGGTCACCACATCAAAGTTGAAGACCCATTATAGGAGAACAACTTTGCTTAAGGTTGTAAGCTTAGTTGTTAAGAAGAATTTGGAGAAAACCAAGCCTAAAGTTGGGCTGTCAGGCTGTTATGTCTGAATTTTCAGACTAGCAGTGAACTGACCTCGACTTCAAGCTGGGTTTTGAGCATGATCCAGTGTTCAAATGTGATCAAGTCCTATAGTTGAGTTGTAGCTGGTATGTAGCACTACAACTTTGATGCAGTGACTTGGGGATGTTGCCACAGGAATTTGGGAGAAAATTGACCCAAAACATTGCCTGTCAGAAGCACTGATGGGGTCTTCACCATGGTACAGTGACCGAGCAGATAAGATCACCAGCAGGACCTTCCTCGCCGTCGACGACACCCTCCGCCGCGATTCGTGCTGCGGTTGCCGTGATCTGAGCTTGGCTTGGCTGGATCACACTTTGGGTCACGTAAGTGTCCTCGCCGTGGATAACTCCGGCCATAAACAATTCCGACCACCGTACATGCGTCGTCGCGGTGGAAAACGATCAAAACACCGGTGAACGTCGTCCCCCGGCCGTGCGCCGCGTGTCCAAGCCTTTACACCGCGTCGCCATGACTCCTCTAGGCCATCCCATCGCCGACGGGGAACTTGCCACGCCATTAGCCACGGTTTCACCGCGACACCTTCTTTCTTATCTCTGGCCGCCGTGTGCCATAGCTTAAATTCGCGGCCACCGCTTGAGGGTTCTATAAATTGACCTCGCTCATAGTTCCGCCAGGTAGTCAGGTACCTCGACGTCCAGTATTGCTCCCAGTGGTTCACTGACGAGCTCTAATTCCACGTTTCCCCCAATTCCGTCCGCCGCACCGGAAAGACTAGCCCTCCCATGGCCAGCTCGTTCTGGTACGTCGCCATTCGATTCGAGTATCGTTTTCGTGCCTCTGCATGCTTGTGAAGCTCTAGGTGGCGTCCGTTTGCTCAGTCCGGCCATGGTTGTACGGGAACGTGAGCTCGACGCCCCGGTTTCCGCCCTGAGCGTGGACAAAACATTTTCATGAAGCGCCATCCGAAATCGAGGACCGTTCTTAGGTCGCCTTAGGTCCGTAGAGCCTCTCCGACCGTTAGCTTGAGCAGTCCTCGCCGGCCATGTCCAGTACGGGTCACGCCGGGAAGGATCCATGGCGTGGCGTGTTCAGGGGTAATCGCGGGGAAGAAAAAGAAACCCGAGGGCATTTGTGCAATTCGTCAGTGACTCAATACAATAGTGAAAGGACCTTTTTCGGATTAACCAGAAGCGCGAGGCCCTTTCTGCAAAATTGCCTGGGCGCGGACGCGCGCGCGCGGGCGCGAGCGCTGTTCTCCCTGGACCTGGGCTTGTTGGGCCAGAATCGGCCCAGTACTGTTTAAGAGTTTTTCCTTTTCTTTTTCAGCAGAACTTTGAAAAACTGTAGAAAATAGTAGAAAAATCCTAAAATTATGAGACCAATTTTCCTAGGCTTGTTATTTTCCATAGTATTTAATAAAAATAGTTTTATGATTTTTAGTTTGAACAGGGAATTTTAGGGTATTTAAAATAGCCTAAACTATTGATTCTGGATTTTTAGAGAATAAATAATAAGCCCAAAATTTCCCAAACTTTTTATGTGAGCTTATCACATTATTTAGAAGCCATGGGTAGAGTTTGGTTTGATTTGGACCTTGTTTGATCACTAAACCCAAAACCACCCCCCCCCTGCTCCATGAACTCCTTTACCGACTCCGGAAACCCTAGGTTCTCGGAGTACCGTGAAGGAAAGTTGTACTCAAGACATAGATAATAAGTTTATATTATCTTTGCATCCTCATGAGCATCCCATGGCATTCATTCTTATATATATACCTATATGGTTATATTTAGAGAGCGAAGGAGAGAGTGAAGTGACTGAAGAGAAGACACCACCACCACCTTTGGAATCTCGGGCAAGGACTTGGCTCTACTTCGACAACTGCGAGTCCGAGCCTGACTCACCTACTAACAAAGGCAAGCCCCGGTGCATGCAACCCTTTCCTTGTGTTTTTAAAATACTTTTCGCACACTTTAAGTCTAGTGAAATGTGCATTAGGTTCATAGGAATTGCTTGAAACCCTTTGATGCATTGCTTTCCTTGATATCTATACCTTTATAGATACTTCTGTGAAGTATCAAAATTATGATTTACAAAAATGCTTAGTCTTGCTTAGATCTTGTTGATAGAGGTTGTCCTCAATTTAACCATGGAGAGGATGGCTTCTACCTGCAAGAATATTTTCATTTAGAGCAATGGTGGGATCTTACTGCAAAGTTCCCTGTGATGCTCTTTCATACTAAGGAACAGACACAATCCTAAGGATGGAAATACGTAAACTGAGACCTGGGGGTAGGAACAGGTGATGTTCTACCCAGGTTGATTAAGGATTGGATGCGTATGTAGGCCTGCTAGCGCAAGGACTATCTTAGCTAGCCGCATACCCTGGAAATGGGACAGGGTAAGCTTTGCCTCGGGCAGACTAAGGCCGGAATAAGATAACACGAAATGGGAGTGGAGCGGTGGCGAGAGTAGCGTGTACCCTCCGTGGCAAGAGGCTGGACGGTGGTGTATCTGTGCTCTCGGTTTGCGTGAACCTGATCCGGTCTTAAGAACCCTGGGGTCGAGTTGACATATGCAAGGATTAAGTGCTACATATGTCGTGTGGTTAGAGATCCTCAGCTGAGTAAATCGATTCGGATCGCCGTTATATCCCCGGAGAGTGGAGACTTGATCACTGACCTACAACCTAAGTCAGGATGTGAACTTCATGAATAAAAATGATGTTGTAATGATGAGATGATGAAATTAGACTAGAGGCAAACAGAGTCTATTAATATTTAATCTGGCGTTAAAATATTGAAAGTAAGGACTCACCTTAGTAAGCTATTTCTGCAAAAGTATCTAAGTTGATTCTTGCTAAAGCCTCTCCTTGATTCCTATTTATCCAGCATACCCTTGAGAGTCTTTTTCTTAGTCGGGTAAGACTTGCTGAGTAATTCCATACTCAGGGTTTATCCCTTTGTTGTTTTTAGGCAAGGAAGCGACAAATTTTTGTTGCTTTTGCTCCAAGGTGGTATCTAATGAAGAAAAGCAAGAATGAAGATACGGGAGGACTCGGTCTTCCACATAGGCTCTTTTTGTTCGATAATTTTTTTTGGAGGAGTTTTTGCCTCCCTTGATATGTGTACTCAGCACTCGTTTATAGCTCTGGTCTGTAAAAAGTAACTTGATCTTACTTTCTAAATGAATGTAAGTTTATGTAATTGCTTCCGCACTTCTATATCTCCGATGGTCTGTAATGTCTGCAAGACGGGTGAAACGTTCCTGGTAAGGTCGGGAAAGATACCGAGCTTGTCAAGTAACTTAGGAACATCTACAGGGTGTCTGATGTCTGTTGGACAAGGACAACTGTAGGTGGGCCTGATTACTTGGGAGGTTCCGTCACAATGTTGACTTCTTCATCTTTAGGAACATTTTTCTTATTGAGCTTGACACTTGCTGCAGTTTTTCCTTTCTCAAGCTTCTTCACCACGCGCCCGTGGATATCTTGAGAGAGTTGAGCAATGTGTCTTCTCCTTAGTTGTCTTTGCTTCTTGTTCCCACACAATTTCTTTTGTGACCCTGCAGCTTGATGCTTATTCAAACATTGGCTTTCTTTTGAACAACAGGGGTTAGCACATGGTGATGAATTATCTAAATGTGTACTTGTGCAAGAATGAAGTTCACATGAATTTAAGTTCGTAATTACGACCTCATGTGCAACTTCAAGCATGATATGTCTATCCAAGAGATTATCATGATAACAAGACAATAAGTCATATTTTTCAGTAAGAGCAAGGTTATCATGACTTAACAATTCTACTTGATTCCTAAGCATAGAATCTTCAATTTTAAGTTGAGCAGCATTAGATAATACATCATGATTATTTCTTTGCTCAATTAAAATCGATTCATACCGTTGGACCAAATTCCCATGAGAGTACTTTAGCTCCTCATGTTCTTTGGTCATCTTCTCCAGGCTGTCGTTGGTTTTGATGAGAGTCTCCTCTAGCCTGAGAAGCGTCTCGCCTTGTTCCTTGTTTCTTCTCAACAACTTAACCAAGAGAGCTTTGTCCGCTTTGTTGAGATGGTTGTAGAAACGGCGAATCTCCTCTTCTTCCACATCATCGGTCTCATTTTCCCTATCATTAATGTCAGTGGAAGCAATATTGGAAAATGTACCTTGTGATGATGAAGATTCATCCTCGCTATCATCCTCATATTCCTCCTCATTATGGCTTTCGTCTCCACCGTCATTGTTAGCAATAAAACATTTATCACTAGTGGAGAACGAACCTGTCGACGAGGTGGATTCATCGTTTGGGTGCCATCGTTCTTGTTCTTCTCCCTTTGGATGGTTAGTATCACAAGTAATATAGGGAGTGGGAGCATCACAGTTTGCCACAGAATATTTTTCTTTAATTCTATTCCATAAATCATGAGCATCAACAAATAGATCACTATCACTACTCATGATTGCAAAATAAGCACCTCTAGAAAGAGAATCAACTAAGATGTTGCAAGCATGGTGATTTAGAGATAGACATCTTAGTTCATCATTTGAAGGATTTTTACTAACATTAGAGGGAAAAATACTTCTACTAAAAATCTGTCTCAAATCAGGATCAACACTCATGAAAGCACTATAAATAGAGACGGACCAAGACTTGTAATTAGAACCATCGCCTAAAAGAAGTTCTACAGTTACCTCTTGTGACGACATCGTTATCTCCGGACGGCTAAGCCCACACTGGAGAGGCCTAGCTTTGATACCAATTGAGAGTTCCCTTTGACCCGGGAACATGATCTGGATGTCGCCTAGAGGGGGGGTGAATAGGCGAATAAAACTTATTACTTTAAAACTTAAATTCTTACTCTACTCGAAGACTTAATACGCAGTGGAGTGAGAAGACTCTTCGAGTAGGTTGCAGCGGAATCGGAGATCCTGTCTCAAAATGTCCTGCACTTCAAATAAAGCTTATACCACGGATAAGTATTGAAGTGCAGATATAATATCGAGTAAGACAGAGAGTCAGGATACAATACAGAGCACACAGACGCAAGGATTTATCCCGAGGTTCGGCCAAGCCTGAAATGCTTGCCTAGTCCTCATTGGAGTTAGCCACACCTGGGCTTGGAGTCTATTTCAACTCCTTCCTCCGTTTGCTCAGATCTGTCAGTATGACAGATAGAGCCTTTCACTATTGAGTTGGGTTACAACAACACTGTGGCTGCTTACAAACTTCTTGGCAGCACCTCGGTAGAGTAACGATACGCTCAAGACCTTGCTCTAGCTCTTAGCAGCACTTCTCCTCTCTCTAAAAGGCTTATAGCTGTGCCTTCTACACAAACTATAGAGTTACACACAAGAGGGAGAGTGAGAATTGATTCCAGTGAAGTCTACACTTGTTGGCTGCGCTTGTACTTAGCTTGAGGCGCCTAGGGGTCCCTTTTATAGGCACAAGGGGCCTAGGAGCCGTTTGAAGCAATCCAGGAAGGCAAATCTTGCCTTCTGTCGGGTGGCGCACCGGACAGTCCGGTGCACCACTGGACACTGTCCGGTGCCTGATTTCCTTTCATAAATGGAGCAGTCGACCGTTGCAGTCCTGGAGCCGTTGGCGCACCGGACACTGTCCGGTGCACACCGGACAGTCCGGTGCCCCCATCTGACCGTTGGCTTGTCCACGCGTCACGCATGGATTGCGCGGCCGACCGTTGGCCCAGCCGACCGTTGGCTCACCGGATAGTCCGGTGCACCACCGGACAGTCCAGTGAATTATAGCCGTACATCGCCAGACTCCTCCCGAGAGCAGCCTGTTCACCGGGGTTCAACCTGGTGCACCAGACACTGTCCGGTGCACCACCGGACACTGTCCGATGCACCACCGGACAGTCCGGTGTGCCAGACTGAGCTGAGTCTTGGCTGTACACAGCCAAGCCTTTTGCACCTCTTTCCTTTTCTTCTTCTTTCTGTTTCTAACACTTAGACAAGTATATTAGTACACTAAAACCAATGTACTAAGTCTAGAAACATACCTTCTCCTAATTATTACATCTATAGCATTTCACATGCTTGAGCTTTGATGTTGGACTCATAAATCATCAAGTCGGCTTGACTTGATCTAGATTGACATTTCTTGGCTCCAACATCCTACAAAGGTCACATAGAACATCTCCAAGCATAGGAACAACCCAAACTAAAGATTAAGGTGAACTTAGCTCTTTTGGGCTGCTTCCAATTCTGGTTTTGACACTTGTTCTCCTTCTAGTGACCTTGATCTCGTTCTTAGAGCTTGATCTTGAGCCTTATGACTTACACCACATAACTGTAGCTGTTGCCTCATTGGTTGTAAGTCACGTCCTTATGTAGTGATCCTTGATGTGCCGTAGCTGTTCTCAACTCGATCACCTTGACTTTGCAAGCCTTCTTCTTCACCCTTGGCTTTGGGTTCCTCAGCCTTCTTGACCTTCTCCCATGCACTTGGTACCTCGAAGCTCTTCTTGCCTCCGTCCTTGGCTTGATCAGTTGTCTCCGAGCTATGCACCCGAGTATCACTTTTGCAATGTCCATCTTACTTGTGATGCCCATTATCTATCATCATCTAGTCCTTGGACCATCACACTTGTTCACTTGTGTTGAACCCTGTAGGCTTTACCTTAAGCACCTATTCAACACTTAGTACACTTGTTAGTCCTTTAAGTGAGTTGTCATCCAAACACCAAAACTCACAAGAGAGCTTTCAGCATGACGTGGAAGGAGGGGAAGGGCACACTCTTCTTGATGAGAGCCTTCAGGTGGCCGTAGCGGGGGCTGAGGCCACGCAGGAGGTTCAGCACCAAGGTACGATCGGCGACTGGCTCACCGAGGTCGTGGAGAGAGTCTGCCAGGCCCTTCATCTGGCGGTAGTACTCTCCCACGGAGAGGTCCCCCTGAGAGAACAGGTGGAACTTTGGCGTCGAGGTGGAGTGCTCGCGCATCCCGATTCCTGAGGAACTGGTCCTCGAGAGCGAGCCATGCCTGGCGTGCAGTGTCCGCCTGGTCGCGGATGATGTCCTGTAGCTCAATGGTGATGGTGCCGTGGAGCCACGAGAGGACAACGTTTTCCATGAGGCACCAGGAGCAAGGCGGCGGAGCGTCGTGGTCGACGAGGATGTGATCGTCGAGGACGAACCGCCACAGCGTGAGAAGGACCTGTCCTCACCAACGGGGGTAGTGGGAAGATGTCGGATCCAACACCACGGACACAAGGGTCCCGATGTTGTGCAGTCCTGCGGCTTGAGCATGGAGAGCAGCGATGAGGTCGGCGTCAAGGTCAGAGGCGAGGGGGTCCTCCGGGGGTGCTGCAGGGGTGGGTGGCGGGCAGCCAAGGAGGCGCTGCGTGGTGGCCATCTGGGTGGTCAGAGCGGCGCCCAGGGCACGCTCTCTCTCTAGGGCGAGGGAGGCGGCGCGCTCGCGCTCCCGCGAGGTCGTCACTGCGGCCTGGATCGTAGCGAGGGTGTCGACGAGCGGGGAGTCGGTGGTGGGGAGTGCGGAGGGCGCGACGGTGTGGCTCCAGGTGGGTGAAGCGAGGGCGGGAAAGCCCAGAGGGGAGCCTCGGCGCAGGGTCAGCGGGGGAACGGCGGGGAGCGGCCCGAGGCCGGCGATGTAGGGGGGCCCTCCATGGGCGAGCTCGTTGCTGATCGCAGCAGGGGCGATGGGGCTGGTGGTGGCAGTGGTGATGTCATCCATGGCGGCGATGGCTGGAGGAAGCCATAGCAGGGGGCGTTGGGTCGGGGTGGGGCGTGGCCGGGGTGGGGCGCAGCTCTGCGGGCCGCTAGGGGGCGTCGACGACCGAAGTTGGGTTGGGCGCGGCGTCGACGGCCGAAGTCGGGTCAGGGTGGGGCGTGGGCTCGGTCCTGGCGGTGGCTTCATGCGCGGCTTGGATGGAGCGTCGGGGGGGGGGGGGCAGTGCTGGGCGCGATGGGTGTGCAGGGGCAGGTGTGGGAGCACCTGGCGGCGGCTCCTGGCGCGGCGCTGGGCGCGACCTGGCGGCGGCTCCTGGTCCGCTCGAGGCGCTGGGCAGGTGCAGGGTCTCCTGGGCGTGGATCCTACAGTCTTGGCGGCGCCCGACTGTTGGGTAGGAGAGAGGAGAAGAGGTGTCGGCGGCCGGCGGCTGGGTGGGAGGAGGGTGGGAAAACCTAGCTCTGTGATACCATATTGGAATGTGAACCCATAACCCTAAACAGGGTTGGGTGTGGTATTAATAGACTTCAGTAATTGGGCCTGGCCCATTGCAACGAGGGTGAGACGGTAATTACATGGGGAAGGCCCCAAACCCTAGACGGGTAGTCTAATAGTTCGAGTTTGACAATGAATCGTACCCCTTCGTCATGCACTTCTTTCAAAAGAGCCCCTGACCTTTGCTGCATTCAACCCGCCATCCACTTAAGTGTAAAAAGCATAGCGGTTAGGTCCTCACATTTATGGAAAAGACCTTGTGCTTTCTTGATAATGTATCTAACGACCAATAATACCCAGAATAATGGAATAAATACAAACATGTATTTTTAGGTATATAAATAATTCAAAAACTTATATAGTTCATAACTTAATTGTTTTAGCTCTAATTTGATTCGTTCTAGTTGCATTAGATCCATAATAATATTGTTTATCCCCTGGTAACTTTATTTTGTTATGAAACCTAAATTAAAATTACGTACTTAATTTCTTTGTACCCGACTCCTAAATCTTTAGAAAATCATATCATTTCAACCGTAACTCCGAATTTAGAGATTTTTGAACCCACGATCTCGTAACGACACGTAGAATATTATTATGCAGTTTGTTCTCATGTTTGGTGTGATGTTAATTTTGCCTATACCATGTTTTTTGTATTGCTACGAATAGCTGTGAGGTCACGAGAACCTGAAGATCATCCTGGTGCCTGGAATCTCGAGTCCCAGGCAAGTTGTGCCCTTGATCACTCCTTTTTACCTAATAATGTTCGCTATTAATCACTGTGACATGCTCAGGTTGATTTGATGTGACCTAATAGGTTTCCCTAGCATTGTTTATCCCCCACCTTGCAAACAGATGAATTATTGGGTAGATTTGCTATTGCTCTACCTGGTTTCGGGAAACTAATGTTTTATTATGATAATGTTCCAATTATGTTATTTAATTATTGTTCATGATAAGATCATATTGTTAATTGAAACATGGAGCGACCACCCGAGAAAACAGTGCTACCACAAGGGTGGTATGGGATGCCTTGGCTGACTAATTAGGAAAGCTAGTGGAGGACTATCTTACCCGAAAGGGGCAAGGGTAGTAGGGGAGTTGCGTATAGGGAGGTTCTCGGGTCGATCATGCTGTGATGACTTTTCAGATGAGAGATTCCTATATTGCCCTTCCTAGAAACTGTAGCGGGTTTTCTGAAGTTAGTGGAACTTTATAAAGGCCTCGTAGTGGTACCATGTCTCGCTTCCTTGGTAGAGGTTTATGGGGTCTGATCAACCTCGTGGCAAATGGCTAACACAACTTGTGGGTAAAGATCCGCAACCTCTGCAGAGTGTAAAACTGGTATATCAGCCGTGCTCACAGTCATGAGCGGCTCGGACCCTCACATGATTAACTTATGGAATTAAACTCAATTTGTCATTTGCATTGCATTGTGGGTGTTGTTATTAACCCTGATATCTTATTTAATTGGGTTGGTATCTACTTGTACCTAGTAACTGCTAATAAAATTTTGACTAACTTTAAAAGCAATGCCCTGCTTTAACCATCCTCTTTGGTAAGTCTTACACTTCACATGAGCTCCCACCTTTGGTGAGTTCATGCACATTATTCCCCACAACTTGTTGAGAGATGAACGTATGTGAGCTCACCCTTGTTGTACTCACATTCCCCTCAGGTAAAGAACAGGTACGACAAGATGAGGCACATGGAGGATGCTGCGATGAGATCGTGAGAGGTCTAGGCCGTCGTCTCGCAGTCAACTATGGTTGTTGAATCGTTGTCTTCATATGATGTAATTATTTAACTATTTTGTACAGAACTCTGTTATATATAAATGATGTGACATTCATTTCTGTACCATGAGTCATCATATATGTGAGACTTGATCCTAGCATACTTGGTTATTATTTCACGCCCGAGTTTTGGTGCCCCTATAACCCGGGTGTGACAACACTCTTGCTATGTTGAATGACTCCTGTATCCAGCATATCTTGTACCTGACACTCAATTTTAGTCTTGAGGTTTGGGGGTACCTATATGGATGAATATTGACAAGTTTGGCCCCAGGAATCAGTGGTATAGTGTGATCACACACTCGGCTAGGGAGGTAATCCAGTGGGAGCTTCAAACAGGAACTCATAGTCTTGGAGTAATAGTTGTATAGGTTCTGGAAGTGAACTGAGATCAACAACCAAACATTCAGGTTGAGCTGACAGAACCTGAATCACAGTAGATGGAGGCAACCGAGGCAAAACCCCTTGCAAAAGGACATTGACAGAGTTATATCTGAATGACATCCACTTCTGTTCCCAGTTTATTTCCATTGGGTTGCAAGATTCAAGCCAGTCCATTCCTAGAATGAGGTCATAACAATATAGTGGAAGAATTTTAAATGTTGTTGAAAAACAAGAGCCATCCACTGTCCTCTGGGTATTTTGCAATTCAGAAGTGCAAACCAAATGGGCACCATTAGCCACAGCTACATGTGACTTCAAAGGAGTACTGCCTAACAACTGACATGCCACTGAAGTACTAATGAAAAACATCCTAAAGAGAAAGAACTTTAAGGTTCAAGGCGACAACTACAGCTGTGCTCTTTGTCAACTTCAAAGAGAAGAAACTGCCTTCCATTTGTTCTTCAATTGCCCTTTCAGCCAAGACTGTTGGAGACATCTGAATATTCAGTGGAACCACCAGATTGACTTCTTTTTGACCTTTCAACAAGCTAGGGACTTGCACGGTTCACCATTCTTTATGGAGGTCTTTATCATAGCAGCTTGGCAAATCTGGAAGCAAAGAAACAATTTTATCTTTGCCAGGGGACGACCATCTTTCATTGGCTGGAAAAAAGAATTCCGCGCCGAAGATCTTCTGCAAGCTAACCGTTTTTCTGAAGAGAAATCAACTCTTTTCTTCTCGCTTGTGAATTCCTCTAGATAGTGAATAGTTATTTTCCCTATGCTTTAGTTAGTTTCCTTCTGGTTTATGTCTTGGGAGCAACTGCTAATACTCTTTGTCCGTCTTCTTCTTTATATTAATAAATATCTACCACAGCAGGGGCTTCCCCTGTACATTTTCAAAAAAAAGAGCTGCCACTGTCCACCAGGATTAGCACTCGACAATCTGCAAGATGACCCTAGAACTTGATAGTCTTAGAATATTCGGCTTTGGTGACAGCAGTTGGTGTCTTGGTGATGGGGACATAAACAGCTGAGACGAACTACCAGTCGGACCATCAGAAGTAGCAGGTCTTTCAGAAGAACCCAATAATTCCCACAATTCCTGCATTGCATAAAGTTGGATGGAGGGTGGACACTTGTGCCCTTTGAACTATTTTTCAGCACAGACTTTACACAGCCCCTTGGCCATACGATATGCCTTCAATGCTTCCAACTTATCAAAAGAAGTGGAAGACTGGTGGTTAGATCGGCGTTGATCCTTTGGTACTGGTGGTGCAGGCAACGTGTATGCTGACTTACCAAAGGGTTTAGATTTAGAGGGTGTTTGGTTTTTAGGGACTAATATTTAGTCTCTCTATCTTATTCTATTTAGTCTCGAAATTGCTAAATAAGGAAACTAAAACTCTATTTTAGTTCTTGTATTTGGCAATTTAGAGACTAAAATAAAATAAAATGGATGGACTAAAAATTAGTCCCTATAAACCAAACACCCTCTTAGACTTGGAACCATACACAAAACTGGAGGGCCTTCGGTAATCCGGTTTGTTGAAGCAACCGACTGCTTCTTCTTACAATGAGGCGAGAACACAAGCATTATCGAAGTCGGGTGGTCTTTGCACCAAAATAGAAGAACTAATGGTTGGATGCAACCCATCAATGGAACGAGTAGTGTAGTATAATGGGTTTGTGACAGACTCATAGGCCTTAAGCTAATCAACTAATTCAGTAAATGCAGATATATAATCAGCCACAGATCCCAACTATTTGATGCGGAACAGTTTTTGAATCAGCACCTCTTGCTCGTCACGGCTGAATCGGTCCAAGACTAAGGAACAGAAAACACCCTAGGGCGCATGAGCAATACACCGCTCAACATCATGTTAGTTCAAATATAATGTGTTGTGCATCTAATCACCAAAATAATATATAAATGGCCCAATGGCACATTTCCCTTTCAATCTCCCCCTTTTTGGTGATTTATGTCAACACATCAAAAAGCAACTCAGATTGAACTAACATATCCAAAAGAGCTAAGAAGAGCAAAGTGATATCAAATTGAAGACAAATAAAATCATCAAAGGGTTTGGCATATTTGGATCATTTTTGTCACCAATTGGTTTATATTCGCATAACAAATTTATTTTCCTATCTCTATGTCAAAAACACTTGTTTTGGCAAATCAAATGATCTTTCAAGACTAGTTTTGATCAATCACCTAAAACTCCCCCTTTTTTCCATAAATGAATTTCTTCCCCATAAGAGAAATGTTTTTTGCAATAAGAGGGTTTTGATCAAACACAAAGAATTCTAACACTAAAATTTTAAAATTCACAAGTGGTTGGCTGATCCAGTTGCTTTGACCTTAATTTCTCTCCCTTTGTCATTAAGCACCAAAACAGAAGAACTATTAGGCCCCTTTTAACCCCATTGCCTCACAAAAATGTCAGATAATATCAAAGGTAATAAGAAAAGACATAGAAGAACTTGAGACAAGATACATTGATACCGAATGCAGTGGAAGCCCCTTCTTTGTCCAAGTTCACCTTTTCCCTTTCAATGCCATCTTTGAGACTAGATTAGTATTACTCAAGCAAACACATTAGTCGATCAAGTTGTAGTACATCCTCCCCCTAAACATGTGCATCATGTGCATAGGGACTTGTGAGGTATAGGGATGACTTGTACAACATGAGCACCAAAAATAAGCAAATAAAGACAGTAATGCTTAAAGTAACATGATCAAAAGCATAAAATACATGTATGCTATAGATCAATCCAAGTTCCATGAATCTAAGACATTTAGCTCTCTACGCAACCTACAAAACCTTTTCTCACCTAAAGGCTTGGTGAAGATATCGGCTAGCTAGTTCTCGGTGCTAATATGATAAATATCGATATCTCCCCTTTGCTGGTGATCTCTCAAAAAGTGATGTTAGATGTCTATGTGCTTAGTGCGGCTGTGTTGAACAGGATTATCCGCCAAGCGGATTGCACTCTCATTAGCACATAGGAGTGGGACTTTGCTCAGATTATAGCCAAAGTCCCGGAGGGTTTGGCTCATCCAAAGTAGTTGCACACAACACTGTCCTGCGCTAACATACTCGGCTTTAGCGATGGATAGGGAAACAAATGTTTGTTTCTTAGAGCTCTAGGACACCAGGGACCTTCCCAGAAACTGACAAATCCCTGATGTGCTCTTCTTATCAACTTTGCACTTGGTATAATCAGAATCTGAATATCCAATTAAGTCAAAGGTAGACCCCTTTGGATACCAGATCCCGAAGCAAGACGTAGAAACTAAATATCTAAGAATTCGCTTCACGACCACAAGATGACATTCCTTGGGGCTGGATTGAAATCTAGCACACATGCATAAGCTAAGCATAATATCTGGTCTACTAGCATAAAGATAAACTAAAGAACCTATCATAGATCGATATGCCTTTTGATCAACGGACTTACCTCCATTGTCGAGGTCCAAGTGTCCGTCCGTTCCCATCGGTGTCTTAGCGGGCTTTGCATCCTTCATCCCAAACCTCTTGAGTAAGTCTTGAGTGTACTTTGTTTGAGAGATGAAGGTTCCTTCCTTGAGTTGCTTCACTTGGAATCCAAGGAAGTAGTTCAACTCGCCCATCATAGACATCTCAAATTTCTGCATCATCACCCTGCTAAATTCTTCTCAAGACTTTTGATTAGTAGAACCAAATATTGTGTCATCGACATATATTTGGCATACAAACAAATCACCATTACAAGTCTTAGTAAAGAGAGTAGGATCAGCTTTCCCAACCTTGAAAGCATTAGAAATAAGAAAATCTCTAAGGCATTCATACCATGCTCTTGGGGCTTGCTTAAGTCCATAGAGCGCCTTAGAGAGCCTGTAGACATGGTCGGGATACATGTCATCCTCGAAGCCAGGGGGTTGTTCCACGTATACTTCCTCCTTGATTGGTCCATTGAGGAAAGCGCTCTTCACGTCCATTTGAAACAACTTAAATGAGTGGTGAGCAGCATAGGCCAATAATATGCGTATTGACTCAATCCTAGCTACAGGAGCAAAAGTCTCCTCAAAATCCAAACCAGCGACTTGAGCATAACCTTTTGCCACAAGTCGAGCCTTGTTTTTTGTCACACACTGTGTTCACCTTGCTTGTTGCGGAACACCCACTTGGTTCCCATAACGTTTTGCTTCAGACGTGGCACCAGGCTCCATACTTCATTTCTCTTGAAGTTATTGAGCTCTTCTTGCATGGCCAACACCCAGTCCGGATCCTACAAGGCTTCTTCTACCTTGAAAGGCTCAATAGAAGAAACAAATGAGTAATGCTCACAAAAGTTAGCTAGACATGAGCGAGTAGTTACTCCCTTGCTGATGTCACCCAGAATTTGATCCATCTGATGGTTTCTTTGAATGGTTGCCCGGACTTGAGTTGGAGGTGCTTGTTGTGCTTCTTCCTCTTTATCCTTTTCTTCATGTGCTCCCCCTTGATTCATGCCTTCATCTTGAGGTACCTGTACCTCATCTTGAGTTGGGGGATGCCCCAATGTTGAGGAAAATGATTGATCTTGATCTTGTTGTTCATGCGGTCGCACATCACCTATTGCCATAGTTCACATTGCAGCCATTGGAACCTCATCTTCATCTACATCGTCAAGATCAACTTGCTCTCTTGGAGGGCCATTAGTCTCATCAAATACAACGTCACTAGAGACTTCAACTAAACCCGATGATTTGTTGAAGACTCTATATGCCTTTGTATTTCAATCATAACCTAGTAAAAACCCTTCTAAAACTTTGGGAGCAAATTTCGAATGTCTACCTTTCTTTACCAAGATGTAGCATTTGCTCCCAAATACACGAAAGTAAGAAACATTGGGTTTGTTACCGGTTAGGAGTTCGTATGATGTCTTCTTGAGGAGGCGATGAAGATAGAGCCGGTTTATAGCATGGCAAGTTGTATTTATAGCTTCCAACCAAAACTGCTCAGACGTCTTATACTCTCCAAGCATTGTTCTCATCATATCGATTAGTGTTCTGTTTTTCCTCTCTACTACACCATTTTTCTGTGGTGTATAGGGAGCGGAGAACTCATGCTTGAGGTCTTCCTCCTCAAGATATTCTTCCACTTGAAGTTTCTTGAACTCAGATCCATTGTCGCTCCTGATCTTCTTCACCTTGAGCTCAAAATCATTTTGAGATCTCCTTAGGAAGCGCTTTAAAGTACCTTGGGTATCTAATTTATCCTGCAAAAAGAACACCCAAGTGAAACAGGAAAAGTCATCAACAATAACAAGACCATACTTACTTTCCCTAATGCTAAGATAAGCAACTAGCCCGAAGAAATTCATGTGGAGGAGTTCCAGTGGTCTTGACGTTGTCATTACGTTCTTGCTTTGATGAGTATTTCCCACCTGCTTTCCTACCTGGCATGCCGCACAAGGTCCGTCTTTCTCAAAACAGACATCGGTTAGTCCTAACACATGTTCTCCCTTTAGAAGCTTATGGAGATTCTTCATCCCAACATGTGCTAGACGGCGGTGCCAGAGCCAGCCCATATTAGTCTTAGCGATTAAACATGCATCTAGATCAACATTCTCTTTTGAGAAATCAACTAAATAAAGCTTGCCATCTAATACACCTTTAAAAGCTAATGAACCATCATTTCTTATAAAGACAGATACATCAATATTTGCAAATAAACAATTGTATCCCATATGACATAATTGACTTACAGAAAGTAAATTGTAACCGAGCGATTCTACTAAGAACACATTAGAAATTGAATGCTTGGTAGTGATGGCTATTTTACCCAAACCTTTGACCTTGCCTTGATTCCCATCTCCAAATATGATCTTTTCTTGGGAATCTTTGTTTTTGATGTAGGAGGTGAACATTTTCTTCTCCCCCATCATGTGGTTTGTGCATCCGTTATCAATAATCCAGCTTGTGTCCCCGGATGCATAAACCTGCCAGGTAATTTAAGCCTGGGTTTTAGGTACCTAACTCTTGTTGGGTCCTACAAGGTTAGTCATATAAGACTTTGGAACCCAGATGCAAGTTTTGTCTCTCTTGCACTTAGGCCCCAAATTTCTAGCAACTACTTTTTCATTTTTGCACATAAGAACAAATGAAGCATCATATGTTTGATAAAGCATGGTTGGTCCATTTGATGCATTCCTAGACGCATGAGAAGCAACATGATGAACATGGCACCTAGGTCTATTCCTACCATGAGCATACGAAGAGTTAGATGATGCAAACATGGCATGAGAATCAAAAACAGCATCATGACGTACAGGTAAAACAGCATAACTAATACAACCATCATGATGAGCAATGTTAGAGGCATTCTTAACATGGGCATACAGATAATCATGATTCTTTCTACCATGAGAAGAATGAGATCCACTAGCCATAGAAGCCTTCTCTTTCTCCTTGTTGAGATTGGAGGTCCTTTGGCTTGTTAAGTTCTTGGTTTCCTTTTGGAAACCAAGTCCATCCTTAATGGAGGGGTGTCTACCAATGGTGTAAGCATCCCTGGCGAAGTTTAGCTTTTCATAATCACTCTTGCAAATCTTAAGTTGAGCATTAAGATTAGCAACATCATTATTCAACTTAAGAATAATGGAAGCATGTGTATTGCAAGCATCAATATCAAAAATTTTACACCTATTACAAATAGACACATGCTCCACAGAAGAACTAGCCACATTTGCTTTTGTCTAGCTTAGTATTTAAATCAACATTTAAACTCTTAAGACTAGAAATAGAATCATTACAAGAAGATAATTCAGAAGATATTTTTTTCAACATTTACAAGTTTATCATGTTATTCATAAAGAATATCTTCTTGTTTTTCTAATAACATATCTTTCTCATTAAGGGCATCAATTAATTCATTGATTTTAACTACTTTAGATCTATCTAAAGCCTTAAAGAGATTACTATAGTCTACATCATCATCAGATTCCTCATCACTAGAAGCAGTATACTTGGGGGTATCTCGTTTACGTACCTTCTTCTCCTTAGCCATGAGGCACGTGTGATGTTCATTGGGGAAGAGGGAGGACTTATCGAAGGTGGAGGCAGCTAGTCCTTCATCCTCAGAGTCAGATGAAGAACACTCGGAGTCTCATTCCTTGCTAATGTGTGCCTCACCCTTCGCCTTCCTGTAGTTCTTCTTTTTCTCCTTCTTCCATTTCTTTTCTTATCTCTAGTCATTTTCATTATTGGTACATTGTGCAATAAAATGACCGGACTTACCACATTTGAAGTAGGAGTGCTTTCCCTTTGATTTGTTCTTGTTGGGATACTCCTTGCGTCCTTTCAAAGCGGTCTTGAAGCGCTTGATTACAAGCTCCATTTCCTCTTCGTTGAGCCCGGCAACCTCCACTTGTGTCACCTTGTTAGGTAGCACCTCCTTGATTCTTGTTGCCTTGAGGGAAATAGGCTGTGGTTTGTAGAGTGGAAGCGATTCATTTGAAATATCATCCACATACCTTGCTTCATTTACCATCATGCGCCCGCTTACAAATTTTTCGAGAATTTTCTCGGGCGTCATCTTGGTGTACCTAGGATTCTCACGGATAAGGTTTACAAGATGAGGATCAATAACAGTAAATGACCTTAGCATGAGTCGAACGACGACATGATCCTTCCATCTTGTGCTCCCGTAACTCCGGATCTTGTTTACCAAGGTCTTGAGCCTGTTATACGTTTCAATTGGCTCCTCTCCCCTTTACATGGCGAATCTCCCAAGCTCACCTTCCACCAATTCCATTTTGGTAATCATAGTGACATTGTTTCCATCATGAGAGATCTTGAGGGTGACCCAGATTTATTTGGCATTGTCCAAGCCGTTGACCTTGTTATACTCGTCCCTGCATAGAGATGCTAGCAAAACAGTAGTAGCTTGTGCATTTTTATGAATTTGTTCATTAATTAATAAAGGATTGTCACTACTGTCAAATTGCATTCCATTTTCCACAATTTCCTAAATGCTAGGATCGAGAGAAAATAAATGACTACACATTTTATGGCTCTAAAAAGAATAGTCTTATCCATAAAAGTGAGGGGGTTTACCGAGTGGAATAGATAATAAATGAGCATTTGAATTATAAGGAATGCGAGAATAATCAAAAGAGTAGTTTTGATTAACCGTTTTCTTCTCGACAAAGAGTCTTCGTCGTCGTTGTCCCTTGGTGAGGAAGAGGAGGCATCGCTGTCTGTCACACCCGGTTTTAGAAGGCAAACCGAATGCGAACCATGTACGTTCCAGGATCAGTTATTCACGTACACAACAGTTACATAATATGGACATCATCACACAATGCTCAAAATAGTATTAAAAGGGAAAATAATAGTCGATTACATCATACGTCTGAGACGTCCATATAGTCCTTACAATAAATCAAAGTGCGGAAAAGAAACGTAGATAACCGCGGCCTTCACAGGCAGCCGACTGGGGGTTGCCGCTAACCCACACCTAGAACTCGTCGTAGTCTTGGAACTCCTGAAAGTCTCCTTCCACAGCTTCATCTTCTCCTGAGCAGTGGTTGCAATGCTGACAACCTGGGGGGGGGGGGGTTGGTGTGTAGAGCAAGAGTGAGTACACATCAACATACTCAGCAAGTATCCTGTTTGGCTGTAGTGGACTAGCTTTATGTGGGGATAAGTCAAGCAATTGCTTTTAGTTGGTCAGTTTGTTATTTACTAGTAGAAAGCCAGGTTTTAGCATTAACCCAAGTTATTAACCCAAAGTACCCTTTCCAAACGGAAAGAATACCACTTACCATTACCATAAGCATAATCATAACCATCCTCATTGTCATCTGTAAACCAAAATGTCTCTGATCAAGTACCACTAATCACTGGAGCTCCCTTGGCCGCTCATAACCGCGAGCACGGCTGATATATCAGTTTTCAAACACTCTGCAGAGGTTGTGCACTTTACCCACAAGCCGTGATTCCCTTTCTGCCCGGAGATCATGACTCTCCATTGATCACTACCAAGGTGACCCAGCAGGGCATCACTACGTAGCCTTTACAAAGATTCCCCGGGACTGTAGTCGCCCGTTAGGTTTCCTAAATGTATCGCACTCCTCCCCAAGGGACAAATCAACCTTGGCAGAGCGAGCCGCATACACCGAGCCCCATTGATGGCACGACGGCTAAGCAAACTACACCCCGGTTCCTCTAATTATTCAGCTAAGGGCGTCCCATTCCACCCTCATGGTTGCACTGTTTTCCCAGGCGGTCATCCATAGAACAGGTCCTTACGGAGAGGCACTCGAGAAACCGCTCGAGCCCCCTTAAAAGCCACAAGTATAACATCATAATAAGAGAGGGGAAAACAGCGTATCATATATAATCTCATCATGTTCATTGATTAGAGTTGAGCAATAGCATGAAGCTAAACAATAATAATAATAATCCAACCCAGATAGGTAAACAAGGACATGGATCACAAAAGCTAGTCAATCCTTAGGTATAAATGTGTAAAGCGGAAGGTGAATTAAATAATGAATAGGACAGAGATAGGTCAAACGACACTTGCCTCCACCAACCGACTGCTGCTCAGGGGCTTCTCCTACGGGTTCTTCGGGCTCTCCGACCGGATCGTCCTCTATGCGAGCGCAAACATACATACATCCACATATTTAATACAAAAGAACAATACACCATACAATAGAATGCAATAAGTAAACTGACGTTCCACGCGGGCTCGCAGTTATAGTTAAGAGAGAAAGAGAACAAGACAGTCGGGAAACGGTCACGTTACATGATTATAATTTAACCACTCGCTTAATGGAAGGAAATTTAACGTAGACACTATGTTTAGCGTAAAGTAAAGTCATGTTTCATGTCTAATCATTATAAGCAGGTAGAGATAAATAAAAAGGATGGTCGCGCGGCGAGACACGCGACATAGCACTCTAAAACAAATTAAGAAGTTAACGACTCGTCACGCGACTGAGCACGTAACGAGACACTTCGCCTTAGTTATGAGGGGACGTAAAACGTCGCGCGACGAAACGCACGACAGCATACGTCGACTAAACTGAGTCCAAAGTGGAACGTCGCATGAATACACACGCGGCGTTACACCTTAAACAACCTGAAATTAAAATGGATCATCGCGCGACGAAGCGCACGACGCAACACATAGATAGCATCTGAAATTAGACAAATCTGTCGCGCGGCGAAGCGCGCGATGTAGCACGCTAACTAACGGAGTTTGACACTAACTACCAACCAAAAATAATCGCAGCGAGCGCGGGCGAGCGGGGACACGGTCGGGCGAGGCCGGGACGGGGCGGGGCGACCGGGTCGGGGCCGGGGCGGTTGAACCGGCCAGGGGGGCGGTTGAACCGGCCAGGGGCGGCCGGGTCGGCCGGGACGGCCAGGGAGCCGGGCCGAGCGGGCGAGGCGGCCGAGCCGGGGCCGGGCGCGGCGAGGGCCGGCCGAGGCCGGGCGGCCGAGCCGAGCGACGGGGGCGGGGCAGAGCGGGCTCACCGGGGGCGAGGCGGGGCCGGCGCGGGACGGGCTCGCCGGAGCCGGGCGCGGGGAGGGGCGAGGGCTGGGCGCGGCGGGGCCGGCCGAGGACGGCGCGGGGGCGGGACGGGCGCAGCCGGGGGCGACCGAGCCGGGGCCGGGGCGCGCGCCCACGGCGCGGGGGAGGGCGCCGATGGGGGGGGGGAAGGAGGGAGGGGGAGGAGAGGAGGGAGGAGGGGGCCTCACCGTGGGCGGGAACGGCGGCGGCGGCACGCAGGGGCGGCGGCGCTAGGGCAAGGGGCGGTGGCGCTAGGGCAAGGGGCGGCGGCGCTAGGGTGAGGGAGGGAGAGAGAAAGAGAGATGACGGGCGGGGCCCGCGGGAGGATTTTTGGAAAAAAGAAAAAGGGTGGGGGCGGCTGGGCCAAAATGGCCCCAAAGCGGGGGGGAAGGGGGCGCGCGGGTGGGTCGGCCGGGAGGCCCACGCGGGAAGGGAGGGGGGCTGGGCCGAAATGGGAAAGGGAGAGAGGGAGAGAAAAAGAAAAGGATTTTCTTTTTCTAAAATCTAATTTTCTTTGGATGAATGCTTTCACATTTTTAAACAATCAAAAGTATGCATGGTTCGGCATGGTGCATCACCCAAAATAAAGTATTTTAAGGTTTTGCTTTACACGGGGTCTAAAGCCAAAACCCTCTATAACTTTGGAAAAGATCAAGGTTTAGCGAGGGAACGAGAAAAAAGAAAAAGGGTAACGCCTGAATTTGGTGAGAGAAAAGAAGAAAAAACTCTACCCCCAAATTCAGGGCGTTACAAACCTATCCCCCTTAAAAGAATCTCGCCGTCGAGATTCAGGGTTGGCTAGCAGAGAGCTCAGGGTATTTAGCCATTAGATCATCTTCACGCTCCCAGGTTGCTTCTTCCTCAGAGTGGTGATTCCATCTAACTTTGCACATCCTGATGGTCTTCCTTCGGGTGACTCTATCTGTAACCTCAAGGATTTGCGCTGGCTTCTCTGTGTAGGTGAAGTCCTCTTGGACTTCAAGACCTTCCACTGGCAACTGCTCTTCTGGCACACGCAAGCACTTCTTCAACTGAGACACATGAAAGACATCATGCACAGCTGACAAATTCTCTGGCAGACTGAGCTGATAGGCCACTTCTCCACGCTTTGAGAGGATCTGGTACGGACCAATGTAGCGGGGTGCTAGCTTGCCTTTCACTCCGAATCTTCTGACTCCTCTGATCGGTGACACTTTCAGATAGACAAAGTCTCCGACTTCAAAACTCAGCTCTCTTCTTCTAGTGTCTGCATAGCTTCGCTGCCTTGATTGCGCTATCTTCAGATTCTCTCGGACCATCTTGATGTTCTCTTCGGCTTCAAGCAGAATGTCCGGCCCAAACACCTGCTTTTCTCTAGGCTGATCCCATTGCAACGGAGTTCTGCAACTCCTTCCATAGAGCGCCTAAAACGGTGACATCTTCAAACTGGCCTGGTAACTGTTGTTATAGGAAAACTCTGCATAAGGCAATCGCTTGTCCCATCCGGACTGATCTTGCAGCGCACAGGCTCTCAACATATCTTCGAGAATTTGATTGGTCCTTTCAGTCTGGCCATCTGTCTGTGGATGATAAGCTGAACTGAAATTCAGATGTGTGCCCAAGGCTTCATGCAACTGCTGCCAGAAATGAGAGGTGAACTGCGTTCCTCTGTCTGACACTATCTTCTTTGGCGCACCATGAAGACAAACGATCCGAGACATATACAACTCTGCCAGTACTGCACTGCTATAGTTGGTCTTGACTGGTATGAAGTGGGCTTACTTGGTCAAGCGGTCCACTACTACCCAAATGGAATCATAGCCGGCTCGAGTGCGAGGCAATCCGACTATGAAATCCATACCGATTTCATCCCATTTCCACTGAGGGATCTGCAACAGTTGCAACAATCCAGCCGGTCTCTGGTGCTCTGCCTTAATTCTTCGGCAACTATCGCACATAGCCACATGCTCTGCGATTTCCCTCTTCATTCCGTACCACCAGAATTTCTTCTTCAGATCCTGATACATCTTCTCACTACCAGGGTGAATCGAATAGGCTGTCTCATGAGCTTCCTTGAGAATCAACTCCCGAATGGACTGGACATTGGGAACACACAAGCGGTCTTTGAACCATATCACGCCTTCTGCATCTTCTCGAAAATCTTTGCCTCTGCCATCTAGAATCAGTCGCCGGATCTCACTGATCTTCTCATCATTCTTCTGCGCTTCTTTGATTTCGCGCTCCAAGGTAGGTTCCAATTCAACTGTGACTCCTCGCGAATTGTTCAGAAATCCGAGACTCAACCTGTCGAACTCCTTGGCCAACTCATAAGGCATCGGACGAGCGACCATCAGATTGACTTGACTCTTTCTGCTCAAAGCATCTGCCACTACGTTCGCTTTGCCTGGATGGTAATGGATCTCCAACTCATAGTCTTTGATCAACTCTAACCATCTTCGTTGCCTCATGTTCAATTCTGACTGAGTGAATATGTACTTCAGACTCTTGTGATCTGTGTAAACATCGCATTTCTGTCCATACAGATAGTGCCTCCACGTCTTCAGTGCGTGAACCACTGCTGCCAACTCTAGGTCATGGATTGGGTAGTTCTTCTCATGAACCTTCAGCTGTCGGGACGAGTAAGCCACAACTCTTCCCTCTTGCATCAACACGCATCCCAAACCTGTGTAACAAGCATCACAGTACACAGAGAAGGGCTTGTGCACATCAGGCAAGACTAGGACAGGCGCTGTTGTCAACTTCCCTTTCAGCGCTTCGAAGGCCTCTTGACATTTCTGGGTCCACTTGAACTCAACCTTGTTGCCTAGCAACGCTGTCATTGGTTTCGCAATCTTCGAAAACCCTTCAATGAATCGCCGATAATATCCGGCCATTCCAATGAAGCTCTTGATTCCTCGAGCATCCGTTGGCGCTTTCCAGTTCAGAATGTCTGCCACTTTCTTCGGATCCACAGCCAATCCTTCTTTGTTGATTATGTGACCCAAGAACAGGACTTCACTGATCCAGAACTCACACTTGCTCAACTTTGCATACAACTGGTGCTCTCGCAATCTCTGCAATACCATCCTCAAATGATCTGCGTGCTCTTCTTCGCTTTGAGAATAAACCAGAATGTCATCAATGAATACCACCACAAACTTATCGAGATAATCCATGAATACACTGTTCATCAAGTTCATGAAAAACGCTGGTGCATTGGTCAAACCAAAAGACATCACTGTGAACTCATATAACCCATACTTGGTAGTGAATGCCGTCTTCGGAATGTCCGAAGGTCGGATCCTGAGCTGATGATAACCTGACCTCAGATCAATCTTGGAGAACACACTGGCTCCTCTCAACTGGTCGAACAGATCTTCTATTCTGGGCAAAGGGTACTTGTTCTTGACCGTGACTTCATTCAAAGCTCGATAATCGATACACATCCTCTTGGTGCCATCTTTCTTTTCCACAAACAAGACAGGAGCGGCCCAAGGCGAGGTGCTTGGCCGGATGTAACCTTTCTCTGACAGCTCATCAATCTGCTTCTTAAGCTCAACCAACTCTGGTCCGGATATTCTGTAAGCTCTCTTAAAGATAGGGGCGGTTCCAGGAAGAAGCTCTATGGCAAACTCAACTTTCCGCTCTGGTGGCATACCCGGTAAGTCCTTTGGAAACACATCTGGGAATTCAGACACAACCTTGATACTCTCAATTGGGTCTGCTTCACTGCTATCGACAGCCATCTGATAACAACTTCCTCTCTTCGGCTCAGGCGGGACTAACTCGGTCACCACTTCCTCTCCTAGTGGGGACACCAACTTGATTGTCCTTTTATCACAACTGATAACTGCCTGATACTTATCTAGCCAATTCATCCCTAGGATGACATCTATTCCCTGAGTACCCATTACTATAAGGTTAGCGGGAAACGCTATCCCCCTTATTTCCACACTTACATTCAAACAAATGCTATCGGCTCGAATTCTACCACCAGATGAGTCAATTTGAATGGGGGTTGACATGGTAGTAATTGGAAGATTATGTGCTTCTACCCATGATGCAGTAATGAAAGAATGCGTTGCTCCAGTATCAAATAACACTTCTGCAATATGGGAGTCAACTGGGAACATACCTACTATCATGCCGGGAGTCTCCTGAACTGCTTCAGCCTCCAAGTGGTTCAGTCTCCCATGATTATAGCGCGGTTGAGAGCGGTTGCCTGCTCCAGGCTGAGACACATTCTGCTTTGCTGGGGCATTGGGGCCTGACTGCTGTTGGGCTGCCTTCTTCGGACATTGCATCACCCAGTGGCCTTGCTCTCCATAGTGGAAACATGCTCTGTTTCCAACCTGAGCTGGTGCTTCCTGACTGTTCTGCTGGCTTGCTGGGGCAGGAAGACGAGGTGTCTGCTGATTCTGCCTCTAAAACTGACCTCCTGACTGATTGCTCTGACGGTTCTGGTACTGATGCTGAGGATACTGCCTTTGGAACTGCTGATGCTATTGAGGTGGACGCTGGTTCTGCCTGAACTGCTGAGGTTGATTGCCTGAGAAACGAGGGCGGCTGTTGCTTCCAGGCTGGGGTCCACTGATCTTGCGCTTACGATCCTCCATCTCCTTACGCTTCCTTTCTGTCATGATTGCTCTGTCAATCAGGTGCTGGAATGTCGGGAAGGTATGATTCATCAGTTGGTAGTGCAGAGGGTCAACCAAGCCTCTCAAGAAACGGTATTGTCGCTTGGCGTCGGTGTTGACATCTTCAGGAGCGTAGCGAGACAACTGCAGAAACCTGTCTCGATACTCACTGACAGATGATGACCCTTGCTTAAGGGCCAGGAACTCCTCCTTCTTCACTGTCATCAGACCTGCAGGCACATGGTACTGACGAAAGCTACCTCTGAACTCTTCCCAGGTGATGGCATCGGGGTTGGCATGGGTGACGAGGTAAGACTCCCACCATGATTGGGCTGCTCCTCTCAATAGACGGGGACCATACAAGACTTTCTCCCTGTCGTCACACTGAGCGGTATGCAACTCCCGCTCCACAGTGCGCAGCCAATCTTCAGCATCCATGGGGTCAGAAGAGTGAGCGAACGTTGGGGGATGACCTCTCATGAATTCACACGCTTGTCTCTGGGCATCTGAGGCATCTGAGGCTGGGGTGGTGCTTGCTGCTGTTGCTGCTGCTGCTGCTGAATGGCGGCCAGAGTCTGACCGATGGCCTGAACTGCCTGAGTCTGCATCAGAAACATCTGCTCGATCGACATCAGGGGCGGGGGTGGCAGGTGCTGCTGCTAGGGCACCTCATCCTGCAGAGCGGCTCGCTCCTGCTGAGCACGCCTTCCTCCTCTGCGCCTGTTCTCTGACATCTGCAGAATACGACCACACATCAGAACTGATCTGGCAAATCTTGCAGCATAAGAAAAGAGTGTAGAATTCTTCAACAGCACTGAACAGATGAGCATCTTCACTGATCTCCATCGCAGACCACACAGCTTCTCCGATAAAGAGGAAAGTAGAATAAAGGGTTTCCCAACTATATAACTAACTCCATTAACATAATAGGTAAGCCAAAATGCAGGGGATACCCACACTCTGGTGACAATCATTACAAAGATCCAAACCAAACATAGTTCATCATGACAAACATAAATGCACAGGATATAGCAAACTACCCTGTCTAACTAAGACTAACTAAGACCGAGACTAACGCTAAGACTGAAGCTTCTATGTATATATATTTCGTATTAATTACAAGATCCAACTCTAACGAGCTATGGTTCTAGATTTATCTTGGTCTTGCAGTCGGGATTGCCATAAGACTGGTGTCCACGCCGAGGTGAGCGGTACGGGTGCTGAGTCCCAACGGGAGCGGGGGAACCATCATCCAAGTGACGACGTTCCACGCGCTCAGCCCGCAGCAGGACGATCTCAGCACGAGCCCTACTCAGCTCGTCTAATGCATGGTCCAGCTCCGTGTTTAGCACGGCGGCTAGGTTGACTGTGCTGCTCAACCTAGGATTGTCCTCACCAGCAGGTGAAACAATCACGCCTCCTGTGCTGCCAGATGGACGGTGGGGGTAATACTTCAGGTCGAGACCGTCAGCTACCCCACCGAGAACCGAGCAGTAGTGCGAAAGCGCACGCCGTGCAGCATCCTGCATGGCTGCCTCAGCTGAGTCCCGCTCAGAGATAGAATAGTGCTCTGAGCAAGCCTCCGCGCCCTGGAGACTGTTCTCCGGACGGCGCACAAAACAGGTCGCCTCCCAGCGGTCCGGGTAGACCCCGCGACTATGCTGGTAGACCACACAGCGATACTCGATGGACCAAGTACGCTGGTCAAGTGCCTGACGTAGCAGGGTGTCGAGCGCGTCGTGGAAGTGACACCCGCGAGCAGCATTGCGAGTGATGGGTCGAGCAACCCATCCTTCCGGCTCATGATCAACAGGGAGGTCGGTGTCGTGGCTCGGGCTGTCGTCGCCACCTCCGTCATCTGGGTCTCCTCCAGCAGCTACTCCAGAAGCTGGGGCGCCCAGTGGTGGTGCAGGGGGCGCCTCCAGGGGAAGCACAGGAGAGCAGCTCCTCACAGACTCTATCTTCTTCTGGAGCGAGAAAGAAGAGCCCTGCTGCTCCTGTCGTCGACGTTCCTGCTCCTCATGCAGGCGGTGGTGCAGTCTCTCCAAGTGGCTGGACTGTCCGGCCACGGGACGGCGAAGCGGACGCTCAGCAAGGCGGGAGGGTAAGAAGGGGATGACGGACTTTCGTGCAGTGTGTCTAAGTCGAGCCATCTACAAAAGACACCGCAAGCAAAAGAGTGAGAACAGAATCAATATGACCAGCAAGTAATGAATCATAAATAAATGAAGGATTAGAATAAAACATAATTTTCAGTAAGGTATAATATATAGTAGAACATAGGTTTGGTCGGTATGACCAACTTTTGAAGGGATATCAAAGTCAAGGCAGTGACAGAGGTCTATAATCCTTAGAACGACCATTCTACTCTAGGTTAGCGGTCCTACAGTCAGCACGGCTTTGATACCACTTATGTCACACCCGGTTTTAGAAGGCAAACCGAATGCGAACCATGTACGTGCCAGGATCAGTTATTCACGTACACAGCAGTTACATAATATGGACATCATCACACAGTGCTCAAAATAGTATTAAAAGGGGAAATAATAGTCGATTACATCATACGTCTGAGACGTCCATATAGTCCTTACAATAAATCAAAGTGTGGAAAAGAAACGTAGATAACCGCGGCCTTCACAGGCAGCCGACTGGGGGTTGCCGCTAACCCACACCTAGAACTCGTCGTAGTCTTGGAACTCCTGGAAGTCTCCTTCCACAGCTTCATCTTCTCCTGAGCAGTGGTTGCAATGCTGACAACCTGGGGGGGTTTGGTGTGTAGAGCAAGAGTGAGTACACATCAACATACTCAGCAAGTATCCTGTTTGGCTGTAGTGGACTAGCTTTATGTGGGGATAAGTCAAGCAGTTGCTTTTAGTTGGTCAGTTTGTTATTTACTAGTAGAAAGCCAGGTTTTAGCATTAACCCAAGTTATTAACCCAAAGTACCCTTTCCAAACGGAAAGAATACCACTTACCATTACCATAAGCATAATCATAACCATCCTCATTGTCATCTGTAAACCAAAATGTCTCTGATCAAGTACCACTAATCACTGGAGCTCCCTTGGCCGCTCATAACCGCGAGCACGGCTGATATATCAGTTTTCAAACACTCTGCAGAGGTTGTGCACTTTACCCACAAGCTGTGATTCCCTTTCTGCCCGGAGATCATGACTCTCCATTGATCACTACCAAGGTGACCCAGCAGGGCATCACTACGTAGCCTTTACAAAGATTCCCCGGGACTGTAGTCGCCCGTTAGGTTTCCTAAATGTACCGCACTCCTCCCCAAGGGACAAATCAACCTTGGCAGAGCGAGCCGCATACACCGAGCCCCATTGACGGCACGACGGCTAAGCGAACTACACCCCGGTTCCTCTAATTATTCAGCTAAGGGCGTCCCATTCCACCCTCATGGTTGCACTGTTTTCCCTGGCGGTCATCCATAGAACAGGTCCTTACGGAGAGGCACTCGAGAAACCGCTCGAGCCCCCTTAAAAGCCACAAGTATAACATCATAATAAGAGAGGGGAAAACAGCGTATCATATATAATCTCATCATGTTCATTGATTAGAGTTGAGCAATAGCATGAAGCTAAACAATAATAATAATAATCCAACCCAGATAGGTAAACAAGGACATGGATCACAAAAGCTAGTCAATCCTTAGGTATAAATGTGTAAAGCGGGAGGTGAATTAAATAATGAATAGGACAGAGATAGGTCAAAGGACACTTGCCTCCACCAACCGACTGCTGCTCAGGGGCTTCTCCTACGGGTTCTTCGGGCTCTCCGACCGGATCGTCCTCTATGCGAGCGCAAACATACATGCATCCACATATTTAATACAAAAGAACAGTACACCATACAATAGAATGCAATAAGTAAACTGACGTTCCACGCGGGCTCGCAGTTATAGTTAAGAGAGAAAGAGAACAAGACAGTCGGGAAACGGTCACGTTACATGATTATAATTTAACCACTCGCTTAATGGAAGGAAATTTAACGTAGACACTATGTTTAGCGTAAAGTAAAGTCATGTTTCATGTCTAATCATTATAAGCAGGTAGAGATAAATAAAAAGGATGGTCGCGCGGCGAGACACGCGACATAGCACTCTAAAACAAATTAAGAAGTTAACGACTCGTCACGCGACTGAGCACGTAACGAGACACTTCGCCTTAGTTATGAGGGGATGTAAAACGTCGCGCGACGAAACGCACGACGGCATACGTCGACTAAACTGAGTCCAAAGTGGAACGTCGCATGAATACACACGCGGCGTTACACCTTAAACAACCTGAAATTAAAATGGATCGTCGCGCGACGAAGCGCACGACGCAACACATAGATAGCATCTGAAATTAGACAAATTCGTCGCGCGGCGAAGCGCGCGACGTAGCACGCTAACTAACGGAGTTTGACACTAACTACCAACCAAAAATAATCGCAGCGAGCGCGGGCGAGCGGGGACACGGTCGGGCGAGGCCGGGACGGGGCGGGGCGACCGGGCCGGGGCCGGGGCGGTTGAACCGGCCAGGGGGGCGGTTGAACCGGCCAGGGAGCCGGGCCGAGCGGGCGAGGCGGCCGAGCCGGGGCCGGGCGCGGCGAGGGCCGGCCGAGGCCGGGCGGCCGAGCCGAGCGACGGGGGCGGGGCGGAGCGGGCTCGCCGGGGGCGAGGCGGGGCCGGCGCGGGACGGGCTCGCCGGAGCGGCCGAGCCGGGCGGCCGAGCTCGCCGGAGCCGGGCGCGGGGAGGGGCGAGGGCTGGGCGCGGCGGGGGCCGGCGCGGCGGGGGCCGGCGCGGCGGGGCCGGCCGAGGACGGCGCGGGGGCGGGACGAGCGTAGCCGGGGGCGGCCGAGCCGGGGCCGGGGCGCGCGCCCACGGCGCGGGGGAGGGCGCCGACGGGGGGGGGGGGGGGAAGGAGGGAGGGGGAGGTGAGGAGGGAGGAGGGGGCCTCACCGTGGGCGGGAACGGCGGCGGCGGCGCGCAGGGGCGGCGGCGCTAGGGTGAGGGAGGGAGAGAGAGAGAGATGACGGGTGGGGCCCGTGGGAGGATTTTTGGAAAAAAGAAAAAGGGTGGGGGCGGCTGGGCCAAAATGGGCCCAAAGCGGGGGGAAGGGGGCGCGCGGGTGGGCCGGCCGGGAGGCCCACGCGGGAGGGGAGGGGGGCTGGGCCGAAATGGGAAAGGGAGAGAGGGAGAGAAAAAGAAAAGGATTTTCTTTTTCTAAAATCTAATTTTCTTTGGATGAATGCTTTCACATTTTTGAACAATCAAAAGTATGCATGGTTCGGCATGGTGCATCACCCAAAATAAAGTATTTTAAGGTTTTGCTTTACACGGGGTCTAAAGCCAAAACCCGCTATAACTTTGGAAAAGATCAAGGTTTAGCGAGGGAACGAGAAAAAAGAAAAAGGGTAACGCCTGAATTTGGTGAGAGAAAAGAAGAAAAAACTCTACCCCCAAATTCAGGGCGTTACACTGTCGTAGTAGATGATCTTCTTAATGCACCTCTTCTTCTTCCCCTCGTTTCTCTTATTGTTTGAGCCTGAGTCGGTGGGCTTGTCACCTTTAGTCTCATCAACATAGAGAGTCTCCTTCTCTTTGTCATTGATCACCATCCCCTTGCCTTTAGGATCCATCTCTTCGGGTGGTTAGTCCCTGAATGAAGAGTACGACTCTAATACCAATTGAGAGCACCTAGAGGGGGGGTGAATTGGTGATCCTGTAAAAAATCAAGTTTAGAGAACACATACTTGGTTTATAATAAATGTTAGTGAGATCAAAACCAAGGTGATGTGAATAAGGAGAGAACTCTTCACTTGATTGTTCCTTTAGAATATGTATTGAACTTAGGAACAATAGCGAAAGTGAATATATGAGAACTCTATGGAAGAAAACAATCACAAAAAAAGATGCACAAGTGACATGGCAATTTTATCCCATGGTTTGACCAATGCTTACTCCATGTTGTGGTGACCTTCTTCGGTCAAGGATTGCACTCAATCCCTCTCAAGTGATCCAACGATCAAACTTGAGTATCACGGTTTTCTTCTTTTTATCAAGTGTTTCCCTTTGTGAGGAATCTCCACAAGTTGGAGCCTCTCACCCTTACAAGATTGATCAAAATTAAACCACAAGAGTAAGGTAGGGAATAGAAACACACACAAGAGCTAGAGTCGCAGCAACGACACGCACACAAGTCAAGAAACGAGCACACAAAACAACGCAACGGAATCACAACTCAAAGAAGTGCTCAAATCTCAATTGCAATGAACCAAATGCGTGCTTGCGAAGTCTAGGCGTCTTAGGGTGTTCAATGGCAGCTTGGTGTGCTGCTCCATGCGCCTAGGGGTCCATTTTATAGCCCCAAGGGAGCTAGGAGCTGTTGGAGCTCCATTTGGAAGGCCATTGTTGCCTTCTGTCCGCTAGCGCAACGGACTGTCTGGTGTGCACTAGACAATGAATAGAACACGCACAGGACGCGACAAAGAATCCTCTGATTGGCTGGTTTCAGATTCTGGGAGGCACCCGACTGTTCGGTGCGCTTGTTGACCGTTGGCCAGCGCTGATGTGGCCACTAGCCGTTGCGTGGCTGGAGCACCGGATTGTCCGGCGCCACACACGGACTGTCCAGTCAATTTTAGCCAACGTAGGCTGAAAACCCTGAGAGCGGCGAGTTTGGACGGACCGTGCACCAGACCGTTCGATGCTACACAATCGAGCAGCTTTTCCCTGTTTCTTCCTTTGTCTTCTTTTGTTTCTTTTGGACTTGACTTAGCTGAGTCCCTGGCACTTAGACAAATATGATTAGCACACAAATCAACTAACTCAGTGTCTAGAATATACCTTTTTGCTTGAACCATATAGATTTTTACTAAGTCCTCTTTCGAGCTCATTTTGCCTCAAGCACTCTTGCTCAACATCATGTTAGTTCAAATATAATGTGTTGTGCATCTAATCACCAAAACAATATAGAAATGGCCCAAGGGCACATTTCCCTTTCAAAAAGGAAAAGGAGAAAAAACATCCAGGAAAAAACTAGGCATGGCAGTGGGTAAGATACCCATACAAAGCCATATACATACCCACTAGAGAAAAAAAAATGCTCCACTCCTATACCTCACTACCCATTATGGGTACAAAATTATGCCCTATTCATACCCACCATGGGATAGCGGGTACCCATACCCATTAACATTACAATAGATGTGGTCATTTGAATCGCAAAAGTAAGTACCTATTGAAATCCCATACCTCACTAAGACTGTCTCCAGTGGGTAATGTAAAATAGGGGAGATGGCACTATTTGCAGAGCGAAGTTTGAAATAGGGGATGCGATTGGAGATTGTTGGAGATAGCCTAATATTGAAAGATGCTAACATAACATATTACCTTTGTGCAAATATGACAAATTTATCGAAACTAACGTAATTTTATCACAAGTTCAACAACATTAAACATTAAATGGCAACATCATACCATAAAATGACACACAATACATGAAACACCTTAATCCGGACCCACATGTCATATGTTAGCGAGTTTTTGATCGGATAGCATGTATGGGGCAAGAAGGAATATACCTGTTGAGAACCGAAAGTGGCATGGTAGACCGTCCGTGCATGCACAGAGTCAATTAGGGTTCCGGTTTTCTTGCGGGATTTGTTAGCTAAACTTGCGGGATTAACTCGAGAACCGACTTGTAATGGGTTTAGACCTCCTCCCTTTATGTAGATTAAGGGCTACAACCGATTGAACCCCCCACAATCAATCAAATCTAATCTACTTATTGTTTTACCTTATACATTAGGAGTAGCTCTAGTTTAGCCCTAGTTTCGCCTCCCTCTACCTCAAATCTTCACCTCTCTTCGGCTCTACGTTGACTAGAGGCACCTTGGGTGGCATGTCGACACCAAGACACACCCTACGATCTCTCCTCCCTGACAGGATCCCTCTCAGGAGGTGAGATCTAGGTCTGCTGTGAAGAAGACCCTCTGCGCCATCGCAGACCCTCCAAGCCCCAAGCGCGGACCATCCAAACGTACGTAGAGGAGGAGATGCTCCTACGCGCAGGTCACGGACCGTCCAGCCTTGGGTCGTGGACTGTCCGCGCCTCCATAGAGAGCACTGTCAGGCGGTTCATCTCTAATGTTTGGTGCCGACACACTTTTTGATGACTCCACTGAAGACAGGTGTCTAGATCTACTAAAAATCAGGCCCTCAAATGGTCGGTTCTAAAGATCACATTGATATCTCCCCGAACAATATCCTGAAGTCGGCTGTTGAAAGTTTGACAGCCGAGGGGCAACAACATTATGAAGACTACATGCATCAAGTGAAGGAGAAATTCTTGTCACAATACACGGTGGATCACCACCAGAAGGTTGTCAAACATGGAGAGACAAACGTCACATATCTTCTATCTTCGCTTCAAGTTCTCAACGTAAGTAAACCCGATGGCATCCAATATATTAAACATTATGTAGATCAACAACAAGATCAAATGAAATAGCAGATTGGAGGGTTAGAAGAATCAATTAGTAAATTAACACGTGTGTTGGAGAAATCTGTTGCTCCTAGTTTTCCATCATATGAAACTAGTAATAGGATACCTATGTCTGATACATCGTCAACAAATGGGGATTCGCAGCCCTAGCCATTATATGGTATGCCCGATGAACTCATATCCAGGGCAAATACCACCACTGACGTCTCTGCTTGGCAGATCAGCGCCCCTAGACACGGTCAGACTGCTCGATCTTTTGCCCGAATAGTCCGGCCCTTACGCGAACCGTCCGGCTTTCCCTGCCAAACAGACCGGGGCTGCACCAGGACCACCACGTGGTGCCCCAATAGTAGCGAACACAACCAGGCAAATTAGATTTACCACTGGACAGAATGGATACGCATATGCAGAACCTACTGTTGCACACTATGCACCAAATTATTACACACCACAATAGCTATCACACCTGGTTTTGGAAGGCAAACCGAATGCGAACCATGTACGTGCCAGGATCAGAAATTCACGTACATAGCGATCATATAGATGGACATTGTTGGGGGCTTGTTCTCAAATGCTAAGAGTTAAGAACAAGGCAACACAGAAAATGTTAAATATTAAAGTCCTTCGTCCTCCACTTCATTATATCCCTTCGGGATATAAAGAATCTTCAGACGAAGGTTACGAAGGACATACCTTCGTAAACATAAGAACGAGAGATAAATTATTTATATAAATCATGAGGTATGAAATGAACATTCAAATGTTAGCATAGAATCATTTTCATTTTTATTAACATAAATGAATATAAATGACTTCAGATTACAAATGTACCTTCGGTCCTGAGGAAAGCAAGGGTACAAGTGCGATGCGAAGGCAAAATGACAGGTTCGCGTGAACAGTACAGAAATACTGTTCATCTATTTATAGGCACAGGTCGCAGCCTGTGACAAATTACAATTATGCCCCTTACAAATGTTTACAACATTGACTCAGACCTATATGAATAAAAAGGTCATTCTATCTTTATGTCGGTTTAAAACGCCGAAGCTCCATGAAAAGGGACCTTCGGCCATTTCTTGGAGACGACTCCAGCCGAAGCTGCTTCTTCGTGTGAGACCTTCGGCGCACCGAAGCACGTCCCCAACAGTAGCCCCTTTCGCGGTGCTAGATCGTTTTTCGTAACGAGCTTGACCCGTGAAAAAAAACTTCTTCAGCTTCGGGAAGCCGAAGGTCCAAAAAACACCTTCCCTGAGCTCGTTGCGGAGAAACGATCCGGCTTCCGAGTACGCGCCAGGCCCACCTTGCAGAGTTACTGTTTGATCTTTGCGGTCCACTGCTCAGTGAGTACAAGTAACCGCCCGTCTGGTGTAAAAATCTTGCCGCTTCGCCTTCTTACCTGCAGCACTATATAAACAAGCGGGTAGGTGTGAAGTTACCACAGCATTCATTGCTATTTGCACTGTTTTGCTGCCAAAATTTTCCACCATAGCCGAAGCTTAACACTCATAATCGAACGAAGGTCCGTCTCGACGCTTGCTTCGTCAGAAAGGAGAGCTTCGGAGAAAAGAAAAAAGAAAAAAGTTTCTAACTTCCCCAAACTCAGAATTACATGGCACGAGTGCGGTCTACTGCCAAAGTTGTGCGTGAGGGAGACGAAGCCGAAGGTTCAGACACTGTGCCCATCTCCGAAGCGATGCAGCGCTCCGGTCTAGTTACTGCGGAAGAGAGGCCTGCTGCCGAAGCAAACCCGACAACAGCCGAAGAAGAAGAAGAAAACATTGATGGGACTAACTCCGAAGATGACTACCACATTGCTACGCCCAGCAAGCCCAGTCACCTGGATTTTGGGAAATCAACTGTTTCAAAAGCTGATCTTTCGAAGATGGTGAAAGCGGGTTATTTCAATGAAGATCAGAAGAAGCTACTCCGCTTCGGGGGAGAAGAATCCACCCCGAAGCCAGGGAAGGATGAGATTGTTATCTTTAAAAGCTTTTTAAAGGCTGGGCTGAGATTTCCTCTGCACAATATTATTGCAGAGATATTGAGGAGGTTTGGTATCTATTTTCATCAACTAACTCCTAACGCCATCGTTAGGCTCAATGTTTACATCTGGGCCCTCCGAAGCCAAGCTATGGAACCTTTTGCTGACAGCTTCTGCCGAGTTCACGAATTACACTACCAAACAAAGGCCAGAAAAGATGGGCTACATGACAATTTTGGTTGCTATAATTTTGCCTACCGAAAGACAACAAAATGTCCTGTCATCAGCTACCGAAGCAAATGGCCAGCAGGCTGGAAGTCTGAATGGTTCTATGTGAAAGTTGACGAAGACAGAGAAAAATTGGTACAAAGCCCTCTGGAATTAATCTTCGGAGAGACGAGGCCACGCTGCCGCATCGGCGATTTAAAGGGTCCTACCTGGGCCGCTCTGGGTGAATTTGAAATCATTTCAAAACATATTGGCACCAGGGATCTAGTTCAGGAATTTTTGGCATTCAGAGTCTTCCCTACTTTAAAAGAGTGGGAAATGCCGAAGCTGAAGGGAGAAAAGAAGAAGGGGGAGCTAGTCCGTTTGCCCTATCACTTTAAATTCAAGAAATACTTTAAGAAGCCCTGCAAAGAGTGGTTAGAAACAGTTGAGACAATGTGCAATGAAATCTTGGGGAATTATTCTAAAAAGGAGGATCAATTAATGACAGCGGCCTTCGGCACCCGACCGAAGCGAAGGCTGAACCGAGTATTTGATGCCCTGGGCTTCGAGTACCCAGACTATGAGCAATTGAACAAGGGTGCCGAGGGCCTCAAAAGAAAAAGAGTAACTGAAATTCTGACAAAGGATGAAGAGCAACCAGCAGCAGAGAAGAAAATCCCGAAGAAAAGGAAAATATCGAGTCCGAAACGGAAAATATCCGAAGAAGAGAGGACCCCCACACCGCCTTCTACCAGCGACGTGGAAGAAATTTTAAAGGTAATGACTGAACCTATGCCCACGAAGCTAAGTCCATTAGGGCTCCGACTGACGAAGCTTTTTCAAAAGGTGGACGAACCGGATCAGGCGAAGATGAGCAAACACAAACGGCAAAGAATCATTGCGGTAACTGAAGTTATCGATAAGACACCTCCAAGAGCTTCAGTTCAGAAAACAGCAGCTGCCGAAGGCACCAAGAACATTGAAGTCGGCCCTTCGGAGGTCGCGGCTGGCGAAGCCGCTACAGCCGAAGAGGTTAATTTAGAAACAACCATTGAGAATATTAACAAAATTTTGGAAGACATAGATGCAGAAGAAGCCGGTGCTGCTACTGAAAAATCCATGGCCACAGTGCCTGAAAAAGGAAAGGAAATAGCCGAAGATACTTCGGATGACGAAGCTTACTCCTTTCAGAATTTAATTGGTCAGCAACTGACAAAGGACGAAATAGAAGAACTTAAAGAATATGCCAAATCCTGCGGCTACAAGTCAGGTGCCCTCCTATTTGGAGGTGTAGATGATGAAAAACTAGGCTGCATTCGAGACCAGACTGGTGCTAAGGTAATCGGTACTCTATCAAAGAGTATCGGTTTTCCGAAGCTAGAGTCAGACATCAGCCGCTACCGACGACAACATGTCGTTGGTAGTTTATTTTACTCCAACTTCAAGGTGAACAACTTGCCACCTAACTTTTGTCGCTTCTAATAAAAACATGTCTGACGAAGGTTATGTTCGTGCAGAGTATGCTGCTGAGCAAAGCCTTGCAAATGCAACAAGATCTTGAAGATAAAAAGCATGAAGTTATAATTGGAAATTTGGAAAACAAAATAAAGGAGCAATCAGATGCTTTCGAGAAGAAGAACTTTGAGCTCCAGGCAACCGAAGGTTTATTGGCGGAAGCTGAAGCAAAGATATCAGAACTGAATACGAAGCTTCTCCGCCAGTCTGAGCAGTTCGAACGAGAAAAACAAGATCTTAGTGCAAAACTTGAAGCCGAAGCTCAGCAAAATTCAGATTTGAGAAAACTACTGACAAATCTTCAAGAAAACTGCTTGAATTTTAGCAACAAGTGCATTCAACGACTAAGAAAGATTTTTTACTCAGTTGGAGCCAGCAGTGAAAAATTCACCCCCTCAGCTGAAGATCTGCCGAAGACCTTCGAACATATTGAGGGGGAGATTGACGAGCTCGACGAAGTCATAGCTGGGCATGGTGACTTCTGTGCCTGGGTGGCTTCTCGGGGCACTGCTGCTGCATTTCTGAAGGCCGGCTGCGACCACGGAAAAATTGTCAACAGGCCCAACTTCAGCTTATCTCCATCAATTCTGGATGATATGCCTGACCTCGCCCGAAGTATCTCCAATAGATTTATAAAAATGATATGGACAAAGGGCGGGCGGGAGAAAGCTGGAGACGAAGCACGCAGTCATCTTGAACCAGTAAGAAATGATACTTCGGAGTTACCTTTTCCTTTGCTCTTGATTTTTACTTATAATCTCTTAATTCATGTAGGATGTCGAAGGTGAAGATGATGCCTAAGTTATGTCGCCGAAGCTGCTGCCGTAGCTGAAACTTGATGAAGATCAGTAGAAATGTACTGTAGAAAAACTCAGGATGTTTTTGTAACAATTCTTGTAAATACAATTAAACTGTCTTCAAGGAACTTTGTACATACCTTGTAATATTCTTACCCTTTGCTTGAGGCGCTTTGATGTGGACGAAATCAGTATTTTGAGCCGAAGGCGAAAAAACACCTTCCCTTCTTTTCGTACACAACGAAGCCTAAAAGACTACTTCTCCTTTCTGCCGAAGCTTTTCTTTACAAAAGAAAACATAAAAGGCTACTACTCTTTTCTGCCGAAGCTCTTTTTTACATAAGAAAACATAAAGACTACAACTTTCTTTTACACAACGATTCATAAAAAACTACTTCGAAACATTTCTTTTACATAATGAATCATAACAAACCATTTCTCCGAAACTTTTCTTCGTGCCGAAGCAACCACTTAGGAACACAAATGTTATGAATGAATGCTTATGCATGCACATGCCATGATGTAATGTAATGTGCAAATGAATGTCCGAAGCGTATGTCCGAAGCCACATTCTCAACGATTACTCCTTTAGAATCGACCACACATCAGCTCTGCATTCCCTTGGGAACGACTTTGGAGCATCTTTGCCTTTTACTTAGGCAGTACCAGCGTTGACTTTTCGCTGTAAGCTCTGCATCCCCTTAGGGACGTCTTTGGAGCTTCTTCGTCTTTTACTTAGACGGTATAAGCTCTGCATTCCCTTAGGAACGACTTTGGAGCTTCTTCGCCTTTTACTTTCGGCGGAATCAGCGTTGACTTTTCGCTGTAAGCTCTGCATCCCCTTAGGGACGTCTTCGGAGCTTTTTCCTCTTTTTCAGTTTCGGCACTCGATGGTGCGCTCTCAGTTTTTACATTTACATCTTTTGGGGGATTTTGCTCTTATAAAACTAAAAAGGAAAATTACATATGATGGCCCCATTAAAAACCTTTCTCCCCCTTTAGAAAGGAAAAGGGTGCCATAAAAAAGAAAAGATAAAATTACATCAAGTTACACATAGAACCGCCGAAGCTCATCCGCATTCCAAGATCTTGGAATTTCATTGCCGTCCATGTCCTTCAGTCTGTACGAACCAGGCCTTGACGAAGATGCTACTAAGAAAGGCCCTTCCCACTTCAGTTGCAACTTGCCCACTGTATCCGGGTTGGCCACTCTTCGAAGCACGAAATGTCCTGGCTCAATATTTTTTAGCCGGACTTTTCTATCTCGCCATTTGATTGTTTCAGCCTGGTATTTGTTGATATTTTCCACGGCCTGAAGCCTGATCCCTTCTAAGGCATCTTTTTCCACAAGGCAAGCGTCTTCGGCACCTGATTCTGCCGAAGCTACCACTCTTATTGATCCAGCTTTAGCTTCTTCTGGAGTTATTGCTTCGTCACCAAATAATAACTTGAATGGGGTAAAGCCTGTAGACCTTGATGTTGTTGTATTGTGACTCCACACCACTTTGGTCAACTGATCTGGCCATTTTCCCCTTGGTTGATTAAAAATTAGTTTCATTATTCCTGTCATTATGATGCCGTTGGCCCTTTCAACAAGCCCATTCGACTCCGGATGCCTGACTGATGCAAAATGGATCTTCGTGCCAATTTGGTCACAGAAATTTCTGAAATCTTCGGAGTCGAACTGTGTTCCATTATCTACAGTGATAGCCTTCGGCACTCCGAAGCGACAGACAATATTCTGCCAGAAAAATTTTTGGACAGTGGCCGAAGTTATTGTGGCTAATGGCTTCGCCTCAATCCATTTGGAAAAATACTCCACAGCTACTATAACATATTTTAGGTTGCCTTGGGCCGGTGGCAATGGACCCAACAAGTCAAGGCCCCACCTTTGCAATGGCCAGATGGGTTGTATCAGCTGTGTTAATGACGAAGGTTGTTTTTGATCTCTTGCACATTTTTGACAACCTTCGCACTTTTGAACTAACTCCGCTGCATCCGAAGCTGCCTTCGGCCAATAAAATCCTTGGCGGAATACTTTTCCAAGTAATGGCCTGGATCCGATGTGGGATCCGCACAGGCCTGCATGTATCTCCTTCATCAACTCTATACCTTCGGCTCTAGACAAGCACTTAAGCAGCGGGGCACAAACTCCACGCTTGTATAACTCCCCTTCTATCATGATATAGGGACGAGCTCTTGCCTCTATCCTCTTATTATAAGCTTCGTCATCTGATAGGAAGTTACCCTGAAGGTAAGAGATTATTTCAGTTCTCCAATCTTCACTGTACACAGGAGAAATGTTAAGGACTGCTCTTTCGAGTAGCTCCACTGAAGGTGCCTTTATTGTCTCAAAGAACACGTCCGAAGGTAGCGGCAGCCTCTGTGCTGCAGACTTGGCTAACAAATCAGCATGCTCATTCTGCCCTCGAGGGATATTCTTAACAGAAAATCCTTCGAAGGAAGCTTCGATCCTTCGGACCGTGTCCAGGTACTTTTCAAGCTTCGGGTCTTTAGCCTTGCAACTTTTATCAATATGACCCGAAACAACCTGAGAATCAGTTTTAAGGATCGCCCTTCTGACCCCCATTGCCTTTAGTTTCCGAAGACCCAAGAGCAAGGCTTCGTACTCAGCGATATTATTTGTGCAGCTGAAGTCAAGTCTTGCTGCATAGCAAGTTTTAACCTTGGACGGAGAGACCAACACAGCAGCTGCGCCTGCTCCGAAGGTTCCCCAAGAGCCATCACAAAACACTGTCCATGCTTCGGCATCTTTATTCGCTTCCTCGTCCTGAGCCCCTGGCGTCCAGTCGGCAATGAAATCTGCCAATGCTTGAGACTGAATTGAGGATCTATGCACATAATCAATGTAAAATTCATTGAGTTCCGCAACCCATTTTCCAATACGCCCAGTAGCTTCTCTGTTCCTCATGATGTCCTTCAACGGCTGCGAAGAGGGAACAATAATGTTGAATGCCTGAAAGTAATGCCGAAGCTTCCTGGATGCCATTAAAACGGCATACAATATCTTCTCCAGCTCTGTATAATTTTTCTTTGAGACGCTGAGGACCTCAGACACAAAATATACTGGGACCTGCTTTTTAGCTTGTCCATCAAACTTCTCCTGGACAAGCGCCGCACTTACTGCTGAGTGCGAAGCTGCCACATACAACAACAGAGAAGCCCCTGGCGTTGGTGGAGTTAATGTTGTGAGATCTATTAAATATTGCTTCAGCTCTTCGAAGGCTTTTTGTTGACTTGGGCCCCATTGAAAGACTTCAGCTGACTTCAGCACCTCGAAGAATGGTAAGTTCCTTTCTGCTGATCTGGATATAAATCTGTTGAGAGATGCCAGCCTTCCTGTCAATCTTTGGGCCCCCTTTCTTGTGGTTGGTGGCTCCATTCGAAGTATAGCTTCGATTTTATTTGGGTTAGCTTCGATTCCCTTCGTTGAAACCAAACACCCAAGAAATTTGCCCTTCTTCACTCCGAAGACACATTTTTCTGGATTCAGCTTCAGACCAGCCTGTCTGAAGCTGGCGAAGGTCTCCTGCAAATCAGCAATATGATTTTCTTGCTTCGTGCTCTTTACGATAATGTCATCAACATAGGTCAACACATTTCTGCCTATCTGAGATTGGAGGACCTTCGCAGTCATTCTGCTGAAACTCCCTCCAGCATTCTTGAGCCCCTCAGGCATCCGAAGATAGCAATATGTACCACTTGGGGTTATGAAGCTAGTCTTCGGCTCATCTTCCTTCTTCATCCAGATTTGATGATAGCCTGAGTAGCAGTCTAGGAGACTCATGAGTTCCGAAGAAGCTGCTGCATCAACTAAAGAGTCTATCCTTGGCAGTGGAAATTCATCCTTCGGGCAAGCCTTGTTGAGATCTGTGAAATCAATACACATTCTCCACTTGCCATTGGCCTTCTTCACCATAACAGTGTTAGCTAGCCACTCTGGGTACTTCACTTCTCTGATAACTCCTGCACTGAGGAGTCTTTTTACTTCATTACGAGCCCCTTCGGCCTTATCATCAGACATTTTCCGAAGCCTCTGCTTTCGGGGTCTGAAGGATGGATCAACATTAAGCGAATGTTCAATAACATCCCGATTTACTCCACAGAGATCATTAGCTGACCATGCAAAGACATCTTTGTTGTTGAATAAAAACCTTATCAAGGTTTTCTCCTGATCTTCAGATAATTGGGAGCCCAACAACACCTTCTGCTCTGCTATATCTTCGCACAATAACATGGGCTTCGGTTGATCTGCTGAAGCTGCCTTCTCCCTCCTGAATTTGTACTGTTCACAAACTTCAGCCCCATCTATGTTATGGATTGCCTTAGAATCAGTCCAGCTTCCTTCGGCCCTTCTAGCAGCTTCCTGACTTCCATGAATAGCAATAGGTCCTTGGTCCGAAGGTATCTTCATGCAGAGATAAGCTGGGTGAAGAATTGCTTCGAAGGCATTAAGAGTGCCACGGCCGATGATAGCATTGTAAGGATACTCCATGTCAACAATATCAAACACAATTTGCTCAGTCCTTGTGTTGTTGACAAATCCGAAGGTTACCGGCATGGTAATCTTCCCAAGTGCCACAATCTGCCGCCCTCCGAAACCACAAAGAGGGTGCGTAGCATCATGAATCTTGTCTTCGGGCTCCTGCATTTGTCTGAAGGCTTTAGCAAATATAATGTCAGCTGCACTGCCTGTATCAACTAGGACATTGTGGACCAGAAATCCTTTGATCACGCAAGAAATAACCATAGCATCATTGTGAGGATAATCCTTAAGCTGAAGGTCTTCCTGAGAGAAGGTAATTGGAATATGAGACCATTTTGACTTGATGAAGGGTCCCTGCACTCCAACATGCTGCACCCTTCTCTGAGCCTCCTTCTTCTGCTTCTTGTTAGCCGGCTCTGAGCAAGAACCGCCTGTTATCGGGAGCACCAGCTTCGAAGCCGAAGCAGCTCCAGCTTGATTGTTGAACGAAGCCATCAGCTCAGAAAAGTGGAAGTGAGTTCACCGGAGGTGGGCGCCAATGTTGGGGGCTTGTTCTCAAATGCTAAGAGTTAAGAACAAGGCAACACAGAAAATGTTAAATATTAAAGTCCTTCGTCCTCCACTTCATTATATCCCTTCGGGATATAAAGAATCTTCAGACGAAGGTTACGAAGGACATACCTTCGTAAACATAAGAACGAGAGATAAATTATTTATATAAATCATGAGGTATGAAATGAACATTCAAATGTTAGCATAGAATCATTTTCATTTTTATTAACATAAATGAATATAAATGACTTCAGATTACAAATGTACCTTCGGTCCTGAGGAAAGCAAGGGTACAAGTGCGATGCGAAGGCAAAATGACAGGTTCGCGTGAACAGTACAGAAATACTGTTCATCTATTTATAGGCACAGGTCGCAGCCTGTGACAAATTACAATTATGCCCCTTACAAATGTTTACAACATTGACTCAGACCTATATGAATAAAAAGGTCATTCTATCTTTATGTCGGTTTAAAACGCCGAAGCTCCATGAAAAGGGACCTTCGGCCATTTCTTGGAGACGACTCCAGCCGAAGCTGCTTCTTCGTGTGAGACCTTCGGCGCACCGAAGCACGTCCCCAACAGACATCATCACACATTGCTCAAAATAATAGAGGAAAATAGTACTTTATTATATTACGATATCCAAGACATCCATAGAGTCATTAACCTAAGTCATAATCAAAGTGTTGAAGGAAACGTAGTACAACAAGGCCTTCACATGCAGCTGACTGGGGGTTTACCACTAAACTAATCTAGAACTCATCAAAGTCTTGAAACTCCTGAAATCCTCCATTTTGCCTTCATCTTGTCCTAAGCATTGGTTGCAATGGATACAACCTAGGGTTTTGGTGTTTTAAAGCAAGGGTGAGTACACATCAACGTACTTAGCAAATGTCCCGTTTGGCTAAAGTGGACTAGCTGTATGTGGAGTTAAGCTTAAAGCAATTGCTTTTAGTTGGTCAAGTATTTATTACAAGTAGAAAGCCAAGTTTTATCAATACTCCCAAGTTATTACCCAAATGGCACTCCCACTAAGAGGAAATACCAAATACCATAAAGATAGTCATCATCATTAAGCATCATCATAAAAGTATCTAGAGTAACTCTAATCAAAGGAGCTCCCAAGGCTGCTAATAACCACAAGCACGACTGATATACCAGTTTCTAACACTCTGCAGAGGTTGCACACTTTACCCATGAGTCGTGATCCCTTCCCAGCCTGGGTTATACAGACCCGATCTTCACTACCGAGGTGAATGGTCAGGGATACACTGCGTAGCCTTTATAAAGATTCCCCTGATGTGTAGTTGCTCGTTAGGTTTTGCCAATCGTACAAACACAGTACTCCTCCCTAAGGTGGGTGACTAACAAACCAAATCGAATGTACCTCGACACCCACCCTTAGCAGAGGAAGCACTATGCCCTGACCCCCATTGATGGCACTAAGGCGAAGCCAACTACACCCCTAAGTTCCTCTAATTAATTAGCTAAGGGTGTACCATTCCACCCTCATGGTTTTATTGTTTTCCCATGTGGTCATCCAATGAATAGGTCCTTTCGAAGAGGTACTCAGGAAACAGCCTGAGCCCCCTAAAATATCACATGTTCATCATCATAATCAAGATATCGTCAACATATCATAAATGTTCTCATCATGTTCATTGATTAAAGTAAAGCAGTAGCATAATACTAATCATAGTGACCAATTCCCAAAGGGTAAACAAGGACAGGAAAACATAATACTAGTCAATACTTAGGTTGTTCATGGTATGTGGGACTGTGAATTATAAAGTAAATAGGACATAATGGGTCAGAGGACACTTGCCTTCACAAGGTTGCTGCTCAGGGAAGTCTCCTGCAACACACTCGGAAACCTCGGACTACTCGTTGTCTACGCAAAACAATCATTCATTCAACACACTTGGGAAATGACAAAGGAACAGTACACCAATCATATGCAAGAGAGTAAACATAGGTTTAGTGGAAAAGTACAAACACACAAGTGAATCTCTAGGTTCTAGGGTAGGCTAATATACCTAGTGGTCTGTTGTTCTCCAACTACTTCCCATCTTAGTAGATTAACTACCTAACTATATCTATCCTAGTGAATTACTTATTTAGATAAAGTTATTCCGAAGATGGGATTACATTAACTGAGATTAAAATCTACAAATTTAGGCACATGGAAATTCACTAGGGTCCTACCTTTTATTTTAACCTTAATAAATATTCTATCACTTTAAGTTAACCTAGAGTCTATTCACAAAATTGATACATGCAACAGCAAATGAATATAATTAAACAAATAGAGAATAACATTATGAATATTTTGCAATTTGAACCACCCAATTTGGAGTTCATATGCAAAAGATATGAAATTTACAAGTTTTAGAATTAAAAACACTAAATTAAACCTATTTCTGTGATTAAAATAAAGTTAGGGGTCTCTCTGCAAGAAACAAGGACTCAGGCACAAGAAAACTAGATTGCGGGTTCTAATTCTAGGGAACCGAGGGCTTCTTTTACAAAACAGCCAATCGAAAAGGATCGGGCTCCCTCGGCTATTGGATCTCGGATCAACGGTCGAGATTAGACCGGCGGGCGAGCGCGCGGGTGTGGCGGGCGCACACGGCTGACAGGTTGGCCAGTGCGGGCATCAGCCTAGGATCAGCGGGGCTAACAGGCCGAGCCCGACAGCAGGGGCGCAGGTGAGGGGAAATTCGAGCGGCCAAATCCTAAGCGAATGGTTAGGATCAAGTTTGATTTAATTAAAACTGGGCCACCCGATCTCAGACGAACGTCTAAGATCTAAAGGCCAGCTCGGGGTCAGACTCCCTGGCCGCCAGCGGTGGCGCCGCTCGCACCCACGGAGGAGACCCGCCGGAGATGAGGGCACATGCGTGCTGGGGGCCCCAAGGCGCCAGGAAGGGCTCTGGGAGGTTCGGGGCAACGTGACGAACACTAGCGTGGGCATAACAACAACGCAGAGGCCCCAGAAGGTAGCTGCTCACGGTGGGATGGCTCGACGGCGGCACAACCTTGCTCCAGCGAGCAATTGCGCACACCCAAGGGCAAGAAAGGGGAAATTAGGGGACATGGGAAGGTTGGTTACCTCGAGAGAGGACTCCGGGACCCTTGAACGGTGGTAGGGATACGACGAGGCCTCGGGTCGACGACGGTGGCACTTCGGCTGCACGGTGAAGGTCCAGTGAGCGCGGGCAGAGAGAACCGGAGGGAGAGAGGATAAGTTGAGGCACGTCTCGAGTTGCGGATGTCAAAGTGAAACTCATCGAGGCAACGAGCACGGCGAGACCTCGACGGTGGCGGCAGAACGAGCGCGCGGACTCGGCGGACGGCGGCGACATTTCTCTTGCGCTCGCGTGGTGAGAGATGGGTGCAGGAGCTTTGTAGGGGGTGCGATTGAGGGAGGGGGGAGTGAGTGGGGGTGCGAGACGCTAGAAATGACTGGGGTGGGGCGGTCGTAGCCTCAGCGTGCGTCGTGGGCACGGAGTCCACGGCGTGCACCGAGTTGTGCGCGCGGATGGTTGGGAGGGGGACGGGATTGACAGGCGAGGCCCACGGGTTAGCGGGAGGGAGCGAGTGAACGAGCAGGCAGCGCCGACAGGTCAGACCCACCGGACAGAGAGAGAAAAGGGGAAGAGGGCACGAGCGAGCGAGTAGATCGGCACTGATGAAAGGGAAATGTGCCCTTTGGCCATTTCTATAAGATTTTGGTGATTAAGTGCTCCACACAAAAATGCCTTGAGTGATATTTGTGCCAAAGACTCAAGAAGTGCAAATCAAGATTAAAGGTATGTTTCTAGACTTAGTCCATTGTTTTGAAGACTAGTGTATTGTGTCTAAGTGCTAGAAACAGGAGAAATCACTTTGGAGATAAGTTGGCTGTGTTCAGCCAAAAGGCTGCTCGGTCTGGGTGCACCGGACTGTCCGGTGGTGCACCGGACAGTGTCCGGTGTGCCAGGACCAGTCCCGATGAACAGCCTACTCTCGGGTCTCGATGGCGGCGTACGGCTATAAATCACCGGACTGTCCGATGGTGCATCGGACTGTCCGGTGAGTTGTCTGCGGCGAAGTCGCCGCTCTCGGGAAACAGTCAACAGCGTACGGCTAAAATTCACCGGACTATCCGGTGAGCCAACGGTCGACTGCACCAACGGTTGGCCGCGCAATCCGCGCGTGACGCGTGGCCGAGCCAACGGTCGGATGGGGGCACCGGACTGTCCGGTGTGCACCGGACTGTCCGGTGTGCACCAGACAGTGTCCGGTGTGCCAACGGCTCCAAATCTTCAACCGTCGGCTCCGCCAATTTAGGAAAGCAATCTACACCGGACTGTGAACAGTGCCTGTTCGGTGGTGCACCGGACTGTCCGGTGCGCCACCCGACAGAAGGCAAGAATTGCCTTCCTGGATTGCTTCCAACGGCTCCTAGCTGCCTTGGGGCTATAAAAGGGGCCCCTAGGCGCATGGAGGAGTACACCAAGCATACTTTGAACATTCTAAGACTCCCGCACTCCATCTTTGCGCACTCGATTGACATTCTTAGTGATTTGAGCTCCGTTCTAGTGGCGAACTTGTTGCGTTTCATTTGAGCTCAAGTCTTGGCTTGTGTGTGTGCGTATTGCTAGGATTTGTGTGTGTTTCTTCCCTCCCTAACTCTAAGTGCTTTCACATTGATAATTGTTGTAAGGGCGAGAGACTCCAAGTTGTGGAGATTCCTCGCAACCGGGATATAGTGAAAGGAAGAAGATCACCGTGGTATTCAAGTTGATCACTGGATCACTTGAAGGGGGTTGAGTGCAACCCTCGTCCATTGGGACGCCACAACGTGGAGGTAGACAAGTGTTGGACTTGTCGAACCATGGGATAAACCATCGTGTCTCTTGTGCTTGTTCTCGCTGTGACTATTGTGTTTCATAAGAGCTCAGTCCTTAGCCACTTGATTTAATTGTGCTAACCCTTAATCAAGTTTTGTGGCTTTAAGTTGTAAGTTTTTACAGGATCACCTATTCACCCCCCCTCTATGTAACACCCAGGTGTTACCCTGGCTAGAGCCACTTTGGCACTAGAAGCTGTGATCACATAAGATAAAGGCTTAGGGCAGCACATAAGGACCTTGGGGCTCATGTTATGATTAAGTTGCACATGACATGAGAAACTTTACCCTAAGTCCTTGTACATTTACTATCTTGGATAATAGGGGGGGGAAGAACCCTAGATTTCTTCAAAGTCATACCTTCCTAAACCCTAAGTAAGGGGGGAAAGAGAGTGATTAAGTGGGTAAAACATGTGTAACTTTTACCCAAACCTTAAGTGATTTGTAACCAGCATTTAGGGGAAGGAATTATTGCAAAAAGGCCCCTGGAGAAACCCCATTTCAAATCTCCAAGTGGAGAGAGAGCTAGAGCTCCCCATTCCTCTCTAAGTCACATTTTAACCCTACTTCAAAGACCAGCCGTGTTCACTTTGAAAATGGCGCCAAAACCACTTGGGTTCTATACCAAAAATGTGCTATACCACTTAAGGCACCCCCTGGAAAAATTTGAAACCGAGACTCGGACATTTGACAAGCTTTGACATCGGTTTTGTCGCGGAGTGTGCAGTGAGACAAACCAAACTTGGCGCCGGTCTATCTCCTAACCTAGGGCGTATCCTCCCTTGGAACTCACATGAAATAGGTAGCTCTAGGTGCAGGGAAGAGATCCTTCACAGTCGACATGGCGAGATTCGTACGCTTGGTCGCTCAGCAGAGCGAAGAACACGGGCAGAAGCCAAGCGCCACGTGTTCGACGCGCTCTGAGCGCGCCAGAGCACGCCCGCGCGCGCCCCGCGCCGCACCCGGGCCAAGCCGGCGCCTCGGCCGCGTCCGCGCCTATAAAACCCACCCCAGCGCTCGGTTGTTTCCCCCAGTGCCTCCTAAGTACCTCACCGGACTCGCCCAGGCCAGCCCTCGCCTCCGGCGACCTCCCCGCGGCCCGCCAGTGCCGGCCAAAGACCACCGTCGTGGCCAACCCCTCTCCAGCCTCCCTCCGTTCAATCCAAGCCTTCGGTTAGCTTCCTGGTGAAGCCGTGAGCCTTGCTCAAGCTTGAACCGAGAGCCTGCGTCACCGGAGTGGCCGAATCGCGCTCGCCGGACTTCAAGAACCCGCCGGCGCACGTGGACCGGGTAATCCACTCGGCCATTCTTCGATTCCTTGTGCGCACAGTCGCTGCGTGACCCCGTGAAGCTCACCGTGCCGTCGGATTGAACCAGCTCGCCGTGGTTTGGCCGGTACACTCGCCGCCGACGAGCACACCCGCCTGCGCTCGTGGACCGGGCGATTCCGGCCATCTCCGACAACGACCCGCACATCGACGTGACCGCCAGAGCCTCCCCGAGCCAACCCTGCCCTTCGCCGGACCTCCCTCGCCGCCGGTAAGCCGCGCCGTCCTTTCTTTCCTACGGCTACTGTTCGGTTTAGGAAAAGGACCGCGGGTGTGAGGAAGAAAATCCTGGGGGGTTAAGTGCAAAGCCAAAGACTCAGGTGAATAGTAACCCGAGGATAGATCTGCGAGAGTTGAATCAAATTAACCTTAGGGGTCTCGGTGCAAACTGGTTTTTCCAGAAAACCTTAAGTAAATCTGTTTTTAAATGGGACATCAACTTTGAAAATGCATAACTTTTGTTTAAATCATCCAAATTTAGTCAAACCAATTTTGCCAGACTCTAAATAATGTAACCTGTCTAAGAAAAATATAAAACCCCATATGAACTAGAGAAAAATACAAGGTTCTGTTTTATTTTCAGTTTTGGCCAAAAGCTTAATAATAGCAAGAAAAATAGTTGCACTATTTAACCAGGATTAGAAAAATTTGGGGAAGTTTATATTCACTCACTAACTCAGTTAAAAATGTTAAACCTCTCTGTCTATTACTTTAAGATAATCTTAACCCCTTCTTCTATAATATGCTTAAGTTTAAGAAAAATAGAAAGGGTGATATAAATGATGAACCAGAGGGCACACCTATTTTTGTTAAGATACTTAGTCAATGTAGTTCACTGGAAAAATATGTCATACCCTGTTATAGTGTAAAATAAACAAGATACCTTTTTAATGAAGAGAATAGGAATAACTTAGAAAAACCCTACAAAAATATCCCTAAGGTGAAACCTCCCCAAACCTTAGGATAACTAATGTGTTGGTAATAAGAACTTAAGAAAAATCTGAAATCTGTTGTTTGATATTTTTCAAATGACAAGTTAGTTCTAATCACTCTTGTGCACCAAAGTTTAGAAAATTCACCATTAATTAACCACCTTGTAGCTCTCTGCCATTTTTGGTACAAGAGCTTTTTATCACTATTAGAGGCCAGCAAAAATAACCATTAGGTCAGAGACCACTTTAATAAAGGACTTGTAATGTAAAGTGGCCCCACTTACCTAACCATTGTTATTTTTGTTTAAAGATTAGCTTTTATACTTTAAGCCTCAAATTTTCAAAACAAGCTAGTATAGCCAGTGACCACCCACTGTAATTTTTACAGAATTTTTGGAAATTTTTAAACTACTATCATAGTTCAAAACCCCTACTAGAAACCCTAGGTGGAAATTAAGAAGGGAAATTGGATGATGGAAATTAATGTCCCCTTAAGATCTTTATAATTGACCACTGAAATTTATAGAGGCAATACAAATCCAATATGTATTTTAGAGAGAAAACCTAAAACTAACAAGTAATAAGTCTATGAATACCACTAGAAGACCCTCGTAACCAAGAAGCCCTAAGTTAAATTCTTAACTTGAATTCTGTAACTTAATGTTCTTAAATTTTGCATAATCATGACATACATGTTCATTGCATTTCGATAGACTGTAATCTTGCTGACGGAGAGTACGTCCTCGTGCCGGAGCAAGGAGCTGCCCAGGAGGTTGCCCCCGACCCAGCACCAGAGCCTGCACCAGAGGACCTGCCTGCCACTGCTTTGGAAGGCAAGCCCCGGTTTTATGCATAACCCGTTATTTATGCTATTTTACTTCACTTAATGATTGTAGGATTGATTGTGCACTTAGGTGTAGGAATTGTTTGAAACCCTAGTTGCATGATCTCAGGAATCCTTTTGAGATGAATACTAGTATGACAGGTCGAGTAGCTGCTTTATTTAATTAGGGTCTCGGTAGAAGACGAGTGATTTTTCTAGCACTCGCGCGAGATCAGGAAGTTGATTGTACCCACTTTCACACTGTCATGATACTAGTTGGTGGACTACAATCCATGGGGATTGGTTGTCCACGAGATGGAAAATGGAATAAGGATTAATGTGCGGATACCTGTGTCAAGCGTTTGAACGTACTAAACACATACCGAGAAATATGGTAAATCGGTAAGCCTAGTACCTGAGTGAACCTGGCAGTGGACATACCTCCTCACGCGACCTGAGACGTAGTCTCCCATTCCGGTTATGGTGGGTACAAGTGCGGTCACTGCACGACGGCCAGTCGGGGTCAGTGAGGCATTGTACGCCAAGGCGGTGAGCCCTGATCTGCTGACGGGGAATCAATGGGGACGGTTGATGTGTGTGGGGACGGAGTGCCCCTACATGTCGTGTGTTTAGGTTTACCTTGCAAGGATAAAACTCGATTCGAATCGTCTGCTTCTCGCAGCTAATGAGACTGCTTGATCCATTGTACTGCATTGAGTAAGAAGTGGAACTGTGATGAGATGATACAAAATGATGATTGCTAAAAATGCTTGCTACTATGTATGAGTAGATAGTACACTTTTAGCCTTAAGAGAGTCACACTTAATTTTGACAAAGTTAAAATCTTGATTCAGAAACTCAGCTAGTGCTTTTGGCAACCAAACCCTACAGCCAAACAGCTGCATGTCTAGAGGTAGAGGAGTATAGACTCCTCACACCGGGTAAGTCTAGCTGAGTATTAGTATACTCAGCCTTGCTTGTGGCATAATTTTTACAGGTTCTCTGGAGGACATGGTTGCCGGAGTGACTTGGCCATCCACCCTGCCACCGGGTTGGACTGTCGAGTGGGACCCTGCCTCAGCTGAGGAGGAGCATGAGGAGTGATGGGACAGGCTTCCCCATCCTCCCAGTTATTTATCGTTAGTTTATTTTCCGCTGCACTCCAAAAACAATGATGGTTACTTTTGCGAAAAACTCCGATGATGACAATGGTGATGTAATAATTTAATACTCTTTCATGTATGGTTTTATGCTTTATTGTATTTGCTCTGTGACTCACCATCGAGTGAGACTGTGGTACTTGATCCTGTCAGTGGCCGTGTCGGACTAGATCCGAGGAGTTGACGGGTTATTCCCATTTAAGTGTGGTCTAGCCTCTAAGGCAGGGCTTGGGCACTTAAGTTGGAATAATTCGGACAGTTCCGCCACAGCTGGTATCGGAGCTTGTACCACCACAGAGGAATCAATAAATCCTAAATACCATCCCTTTTCGAAAAGTAAAACTGGATAGAAACAATGTTGGATAGATAGTAGGGCAAGCAGGATAGACCTAGGACGTGAAGCCTTAGGATGATAGAAGGGTAGCTAGGTGGCTAAGTGACTAGGCCCTACAGGCCACTTTTACAGGATGGGAGTCTTTCCTATTCCTTTCATTCTCTTGTGAGGTCGTTCAGGACGTGCATGCATGCATTCTTAATTAAGTAAATAATTGACTAAATAAAAAGACTTAAAAGTGAAATAGCAGCCAACTAGGTCCTCACTATCTTTTTCTTTTAACCAGAGGCAGGTTGAGTTTTGTTTTCCCTGTTCTTTTTACTTCTTTTTCTTTACTTACGCTTAACCGTGCACAGATGACTTCCCACGGATCCTCTGAGGATGGAGATGCACTGACCCACACTGACGGACTTGCACGAGAGGGTTTTCCCCGCATCTTGTGGGAGGTGCTTCAGGGGGCAGGATATTTGACACCCCCTCAGTACGCGGTGCAGCTATTCGAGAAGCACCGGGTACCTCGCTGCAGGGTGAGGATGACCTTGGAGCCTCATCCCTTGCAACCAGGCTGGCGTTCACTGGACTCCGAGTCCTATGGATACCGGGCTGAGGACACTATTGAGGCTATCGCTCTGCATGGACTGACCACCTTCTGTGGATTTCACCCCTTGGAGTTGGCTACTCACCCCATTGGGCTGTTCCCTGCGGAGAAGGAGGACGACCCGATGTGGAAGGACCGGGTGGAGCATGCCAAGGACATCTGGGCTCTCTACCCAGGCCACACGGCACACTTGTCGGTACGGTGCATGAACGCTCTGTATCGTCTGCAAGTGATGCGTGGGGAGGCCATGTCCCACCTGATGGCATTGCTGGAGGACACCAAGATCACCCTGGATAACCGGGAGGAGCTCGTGGTGGATTTATCCCAGGAGCTGGTGGAGAAGGATTTACAGGTGGAGCAGCTGACTGACGAGGCTCATGAGTTGGAAGAGCTGGTGGGTACCAGGGAGAATACCATAGAGGTCCTCGAGGATCAGCTCCTCAACACTCAGCAGCAGTTAGCAGAGGCTAATGCGCATCTGGACATGCATCACCAAGAGATCCATGATGCGGAGGCTGACGAGGACGTCGACATCGAGGGAGGAGACGAGTCTGCCTCCAGTGTAGACACCGCTGGCTCAGGGAGACCACCTTCCCCCGAGTCTAGCGTCGCCTCGTTCGCTCAGTAGAGGCCAGACTAATGCTAGAGATTGATGATAGTTGGACTCCTCGCCGCTAGCTTAGCTTTTGCACCCTTAGGGTACTAGGCTAGGTAGAGTTGAGTCTTTTGATTCCTTGATGTAACCAGTAGTAAAAACTCTTTGGGATGTTTAGGGATGACTGATGGTAATTTAAATTCGGATGGAAGGATCACGTTTTCTTTTGTTTTATTTGAAATCTATCAATTACTTTGACTCCCCTACCATGTTCGAACCTTAAGCTTGGAGATGTGTTATTAAGCAACCATGTGACTTTTTCAGATGGCTGGGAGGCAGCGTCGTGGCCAGAATGAGCGCGTTCCTCCACCGCCACCGCCTCCCACTCTGCAGGAGCTCATGGCCCAGCAGAATGAGATTCTGAGGCAGCTAGCTCAGCGGCAGCCACCCCCTCAGCAGTATGGTGGAGACCATCAGCGTCACCCCGTCGCTGCTACTTACCAGGAGTTTCTCAGCACCCAGCCACCATTGTTTACCAGGTCGGAGGACCCACTGGATGCAGATGTGTGGTTAAGGGTGGTAGAATCCAAGTTCCCATTGCTCCATGGGGCTTGCTCGGAGGTCACCAAGGTCAGGTTCGCCACACAGCAGCTTCGCGGACCCGCAAGGACTTGGTGGGACCATTTTCTGGCTATGCAGCCGGATGGCAGAGAGGTGGAGTGGAGGGAGTTCAAGGCCGCTTTCAGAGGGCATCATATTCCCGCTGGCATCATGGACCGGAAGCTCAATGAGTTTCTGGCACTCACTCAGGGCAGCAGGACAGTGTTACAGTATGCCCAGGCCTTCAACGATCTGTGTCAGTATGCCGGATACCATGCAGATACGGATGAGAAGAAGCGAGACCGGTTCAGGAGAGGGCTCAGCACCAAGCTCCGTGACCGTCTCAACACTGTCCGGGCCAACAGTTACAATGAGTTGGTCAACATGGCCATCTCCCAGGAAGACTGCATCTTGGCTCGGCAGGCGGAGAAGAAGAGGAAGACCCCTGTGGCCGGACCCTCGTCACAGCCCCAGCGCTTCAGGATTGTGTCCGACTCCCAGAGCAGGGGACCCCAGCAGCAGCAGGGAAGGTGGGTGATCAGGCCACCACAGCCGCAGCAGCAGCAACAGCAGCAGGCACCCAACCGTGCCCAATTCCCAGTTCAGAGGAACAACCAGCAGCAGCAGTACCGCCAGGCTAATGATAATCGGTGTTTCACTTGTGGCAGTACTGGGCACTATGCCAAGAATTGTCCCAAGAATCAGCAGAGGCAGGGGCAAAATGTCAACCAGAACCAGGGGAAGAGGCAGAAAGTGCAAGTAAGGCAGGGCAAGCTGAACTTCACTACAATGGCTGACATTCCAGAGGGAGCACCCGTCATGACTGGTATCTTTACAGTTTTAAATTTTCCTGCTATTGTTCTTTTTGATTCTGGTGCTTCACATAGTTTTGTCAGTGCCAAATTTAGTGTCAAGTGCCAGCTGCCTTTTTGCCACACCCACGGGGCTATTACCATTTCAACCCCGGGAGGCAGGATTGCCACAAATCAAATCAGCAGGCATGTGCCCATAAAGTTTGGTAGTTTGATAGTTAAAACTGACCTTCTTATCTTGGGACTGGATAGTGTGGATATCATCTTGGGAACTGATTGGTTGGCCAAACATCAGGCAATATTGGATATTGCAGCCAGAGCCATTGAAATTCATTCTCCTGCTTATGGCGAGACTGTTTTGTACTTACCCAATCAGGGTGATGCCCAGTCTTGTGCCTTTGTTATGGCAGAGTCTCCAGTAAGGCAGATCCCAGTAGTCTGCGACTACCCCGATGTCTTTCCGGAGGAATTGCCAGGAATGCCACCTGACAGAGATATTGAGTTCGCCATTGAATTGCAACCCGGGACTGCTCCTATCTCCAAGAGACCTTATAGGATGCCTCCCGCGGAGTTGGCAGAACTGAAGAAACAATTGCAAGAATTGTTGGACAAGGGATTTATTCGACCAAGCACTTCACCATGGGGATGTCCCGCCTTGTTCGTGAAGAAGAAGGATGAGAGTTTGAGGATGTGTGTTGATTACCGCCCTCTCAATGCGGTGACTATCAAAAACAAGTACCCGTTACCCCGCATTGATGTTCTGTTTGATCAATTGGTGGGAGCCAAGGTATTCTCCAAGATAGACCTTCGCTCGGGCTACCATCAGATCAAGATCCGCGCCAGTGACATTCCCAAGACGGCTTTCTCTACCAGATATGGACTCTATGAGTTTCTGGTGATGTCTTTTGGGCTAACCAATGCCCCGGCTTATTTCATGTACTTGATGAACTCAGTATTTATGCCAGAGCTGGACAAGTTTGTGGTTGTCTTCATTGATGACATTCTGGTTTATTCCAAGAATGAAGATGAACACACGGAGCATCTACATATTGTGCTTCAGAGACTTCGCGACCATCAGTTATATGCTAAGTTGTCCAAGTGTGAGTTCTGGCTGAAAGAAATAAAATTCTTGGGTCACACAATTTCTCAGGATGGGATATCAGTTGATCCTGAGAAGGTGCAAGAAGTGATGGACTGGAAACCCCCGACTACAGTGAAGCAGATTAGGAGTTTTCTGGGATTGGCAGGGTACTACCGACGATTTATTCCGGATTTCTCTAGAATTGCCAAGCCAATGACTGAACTGTTAAAGAAAGGAGTCAAATTTGAATGGAGCCAAAAGTGTGAAGATGCTTTTCATACCCTGAGGCAACATTTGACAACAGCTCCAGTGCTAGCTCAACCCGACAACACCAAGCCATTTGAGGTTTATTGTGATGCTTCTGGTACGGGATTGGGTTGTGTGTTGATGCAAGAGAACAGAGTGATTGCTTATGCTTCCCGAGCCCTTAGACCTCATGAGCAGAACTACCCGACCCATGATCTGGAGTTGGCAGCAGTAGTTCATGCTCTCAAGATATGGAGACACTACTTGATGGGAGCTCACTGTAACATTTACACTGATCACAAGAGCCTCAAGTACATTTTCACTCAGGCAGATCTGAACATGAGGCAGAGAAGATGGTTGGAATTGATCAAGGACTATGATTTGGAGGTGCATTACCATCCTGGCAAGGCAAATGTTGTGGCAGATGCTTTGAGCCGAAAAGCCCAATGTAATTGCATGAACATGGATGCAAGAATCACCACCTTGTGTGATGAGTTGTGCAAGCTGAACCTGGAAGTTGTTCCTTCCGGTGAATTGAGATATATTGCAGTGGAGCCCACATTGCAAGAACAAATAGCTCAGGCACAGTTTGGGGATAAGGGAGTTCAGATTATTAAAGAAATGATCGAGCTGAAGGCAGAGAAATACAAGTGTTTCCGCCAGGACAGCAAAGGAGTTTTATGGTTTGAAGACCGATTGGTGGTTCCCAAGGACCCCGAGCTCAGAAAGAAGATATTGGATGAAGCTCACCTTTCCAAGTTCTCCATGCACCCGGGTAGCAACAAGATGTACCATGATCTCAGACCTCTTTATTGGTGGACCAGGATGAAGAGGGAAATTGCCAAGTACGTTTCAGAATGTGACACTTGTCAGAGAGTAAAAGCTAGTCATCTGAAAGCAGCAGGCCCTTTGCAACCCCTTCCCATACCATCTTGGAAATGGGAGGACATTTGCATGGACTTCATAGTGGGATTACCCAATACCTCCCGGCACCATGATTCCATATGGGTTATTGTAGATAGATTGACCAAGACTGCTCATTTCTTGCCAGTGCACACCACCCACAAGACAGAGAAGTACGCAGAGATTTATGTTGATCAGATAGTAAGGTTGCATGGTATGCCAAAAACCATTGTATCTGACAGAGGAGCACTGTTTGTGGCACGCTTTTGGGAGAAACTGCAAGAATCACTTGGAACCCAAGTAATCCGAAGTTCAGCCTATCACCCTCAGACTGATGGCCAGACAGAAAGGGTGAATCAGATTTTGGAAGACATGTTGCGGGCATGTGCATTACATTATGGAAAGGATTGGGATAAGTGTCTCTCTTTGGCAGAATTCTCTTATAATAACAGTTATCAGTCCAGTCTGAAGATGGCACCTTTTGAGGCCTTATATGGGAGAAGATGCAGAACCCCGCTAAATTGGTCTCAAGCAGGAGAAAGGGAAATATTTGGGCCAGATTTGGTAATTGAAGCAGAGGAAAGGGTTAGAGTCATCAGGAAGAACTTAGAAGCTGCTCAGGCCAGGCAAAAGAGTTATCATGACCAGAGACGAAAGCCACTGCAGTTTGAGGTGGGAGATCATGTCTATCTTAAGGTATCCCCAACTAAAGGTGTCCAGAGATTCGGGATCAAGGGCAAGTTGGCCCCTCGCTACATTGGACCTTATAAGATCAAGAAAAGTTGTGGACCCGTAGCCTACCAATTGGAATTACCTTCCCATATGTCCGCAGTCCACAATGTGTTCCATGTGTCTCAGCTGCGGAAATGTGTTCGTCTACCCACTGAAGTGCTACCAGAACCAGATATTGAGATAGAACCAGACTTGTCCTACCAGGAGTACCCCGTCAAGGTATTGGATCAGAAGGAAAGATCAACTCGGGCAAGGTCGATCAGAATGTATAAGGTTCAGTGGAGTCATCATTCAATAGAAGAAGCTACATGGGAGACGGAGGATTTTCTACGCTCTCGCTTCCCCGACTTTCTACCCAAAGGAGCCGGTACGTAACCCCAAAACCCCACCCCCCCACCTGCCCTTTGAATACAATTATCAGAAAAACTTAGATAACAAGGATAGTCTAAGTTATGGATACAACTTAAGAAGGGCTTCCTTCTGAAGTTGCAAAGAGGATGACATTCGAAGAGCAGTTAACAAGAGAGACTTGGGTAAAGGAGAGACACCACCATCACCCCCTCAAGCACCCCTCCAAGGAACTCTACCTAAATCTCGGGACGAGATTCCTTTAAGGGGGGAGGGTTGTAACACCCAGGTGTTACCCTGGCTAGAGCCACTTTGGCACTAGAAGCTGTGATCACATAAGATAAAGGCTTAGGGCAGCACATAAGGACCTTGGGGCTCATGTTATGATTAAGTTGCACATGACATGAGAAACTTTACCCTAAGTCCTTGTACATTTACTATCTTGGATAATAGGGGGGGGAAGAACCCTAGATTTCTTCAAAGTCATACCTTCCTAAACCCTAAGTAAGGGGGGAAAGAGAGTGATTAAGTGGGTAAAACATGTGTAACTTTTACCCAAACCTTAAGTGATTTGTAACCAGCATTTAGGGGAAGGAATTATTGCAAAAAGGCCCCTGGAGAAACCCCATTTCAAATCTCCAAGTGGAGAGAGAGCTAGAGCTCCCCATTCCTCTCTAAGTCACATTTTAACCCTACTTCAAAGACCAGCCGTGTTCACTTTGAAAATGGCGCCAAAACCACTTGGGTTCTATACCAAAAATGTGCTATACCACTTAAGGCACCCCCTGGAAAAATTTGAAACCGAGACTCGGACATTTGACAAGCTTTGACATCGGTTTTGTCGCGGAGTGTGCAGTGAGACAAACCAAACTTGGCGCCGGTCTATCTCCTAACCTAGGGCGTATCCTCCCTTGGAACTCACATGAAATAGGTAGCTCTAGGTGCAGGGAAGAGATCCTTCACAGTCGACATGGCGAGATTCGTACGCTTGGTCGCTCAGCAGAGCGAAGAACACGGGCAGAAGCCAAGCGCCACGTGTTCGACGCGCTCTGAGCGCGCCAGAGCACGCCCGCGCGCGCCCCGCGCCGCACCCGGGCCAAGCCGGCGCCTCGGCCGCGTCCGCGCCTATAAAACCCACCCCAGCGCTCGGTTGTTTCCCCCAGTGCCTCCTAAGTACCTCACCGGACTCGCCCAGGCCAGCCCTCGCCTCCGGCGACCTCCCCGCGGCCCGCCAGTGCCGGCCAAAGACCACCGTCGTGGCCAACCCCTCTCCAGCCTCCCTCCGTTCAATCCAAGCCTTCGGTTAGCTTCCTGGTGAAGCCGTGAGCCTTGCTCAAGCTTGAACCGAGAGCCTGCGTCACCGGAGTGGCCGAATCGCGCTCGCCGGACTTCAAGAACCCGCCGGCGCACGTGGACCGGGTAATCCACTCGGCCATTCTTCGATTCCTTGTGCGCACAGTCGCTGCGTGACCCCGTGAAGCTCACCGTGCCGTCGGATTGAACCAGCTCGCCGTGGTTTGGCCGGTACACTCGCCGCCGACGAGCACACCCGCCTGCGCTCGTGGACCGGGCGATTCCGGCCATCTCCGACAACGACCCGCACATCGACGTGACCGCCAGAGCCTCCCCGAGCCAACCCTGCCCTTCGCCGGACCTCCCTCGCCGCCGGTAAGCCGCGCCGTCCTTTCTTTCCTACGGCTACTGTTCGGTTTAGGAAAAGGACCGCGGGTGTGAGGAAGAAAATCCTGGGGGGTTAAGTGCAAAGCCAAAGACTCAGGTGAATAGTAACCCGAGGATAGATCTGCGAGAGTTGAATCAAATTAACCTTAGGGGTCTCGGTGCAAACTGGTTTTTCCAGAAAACCTTAAGTAAATCTGTTTTTAAATGGGACATCAACTTTGAAAATGCATAACTTTTGTTTAAATCATCCAAATTTAGTCAAACCAATTTTGCCAGACTCTAAATAATGTAACCTGTCTAAGAAAAATATAAAACCCCATATGAACTAGAGAAAAATACAAGGTTCTGTTTTATTTTCAGTTTTGGCCAAAAGCTTAATAATAGCAAGAAAAATAGTTGCACTATTTAACCAGGATTAGAAAAATTTGGGGAAGTTTATATTCACTCACTAACTCAGTTAAAAATGTTAAACCTCTCTGTCTATTACTTTAAGATAATCTTAACCCCTTCTTCTATAATATGCTTAAGTTTAAGAAAAATAGAAAGGGTGATATAAATGATGAACCAGAGGGCACACCTATTTTTGTTAAGATACTTAGTCAATGTAGTTCACTGGAAAAATATGTCATACCCTGTTATAGTGTAAAATAAACAAGATACCTTTTTAATGAAGAGAATAGGAATAACTTAGAAAAACCCTACAAAAATATCCCTAAGGTGAAACCTCCCCAAACCTTAGGATAACTAATGTGTTGGTAATAAGAACTTAAGAAAAATCTGAAATCTGTTGTTTGATATTTTTCAAATGACAAGTTAGTTCTAATCACTCTTGTGCACCAAAGTTTAGAAAATTCACCATTAATTAACCACCTTGTAGCTCTCTGCCATTTTTGGTACAAGAGCTTTTTATCACTATTAGAGGCCAGCAAAAATAACCATTAGGTCAGAGACCACTTTAATAAAGGACTTGTAATGTAAAGTGGCCCCACTTACCTAACCATTGTTATTTTTGTTTAAAGATTAGCTTTTATACTTTAAGCCTCAAATTTTCAAAACAAGCTAGTATAGCCAGTGACCACCCACTGTAATTTTTACAGAATTTTTGGAAATTTTTAAACTACTATCATAGTTCAAAACCCCTACTAGAAACCCTAGGTGGAAATTAAGAAGGGAAATTGGATGATGGAAATTAATGTCCCCTTAAGATCTTTATAATTGACCACTGAAATTTATAGAGGCAATACAAATCCAATATGTATTTTAGAGAGAAAACCTAAAACTAACAAGTAATAAGTCTATGAATACCACTAGAAGACCCTCGTAACCAAGAAGCCCTAAGTTAAATTCTTAACTTGAATTCTGTAACTTAATGTTCTTAAATTTTGCATAATCATGACATACATGTTCATTGCATTTCGATAGACTGTAATCTTGCTGACGGAGAGTACGTCCTCGTGCCGGAGCAAGGAGCTGCCCAGGAGGTTGCCCCCGACCCAGCACCAGAGCCTGCACCAGAGGACCTGCCTGCCACTGCTTTGGAAGGCAAGCCCCGGTTTTATGCATAACCCGTTATTTATGCTATTTTACTTCACTTAATGATTGTAGGATTGATTGTGCACTTAGGTGTAGGAATTGTTTGAAACCCTAGTTGCATGATCTCAGGAATCCTTTTGAGATGAATACTAGTATGACAGGTCGAGTAGCTGCTTTATTTAATTAGGGTCTCGGTAGAAGACGAGTGATTTTTCTAGCACTCGCGCGAGATCAGGAAGTTGATTGTACCCACTTTCACACTGTCATGATACTAGTTGGTGGACTACAATCCATGGGGATTGGTTGTCCACGAGATGGAAAATGGAATAAGGATTAATGTGCGGATACCTGTGTCAAGCGTTTGAACGTACTAAACACATACCGAGAAATATGGTAAATCGGTAAGCCTAGTACCTGAGTGAACCTGGCAGTGGACATACCTCCTCACGCGACCTGAGACGTAGTCTCCCATTCCGGTTATGGTGGGTACAAGTGCGGTCACTGCACGACGGCCAGTCGGGGTCAGTGAGGCATTGTACGCCAAGGCGGTGAGCCCTGATCTGCTGACGGGGAATCAATGGGGACGGTTGATGTGTGTGGGGACGGAGTGCCCCTACATGTCGTGTGTTTAGGTTTACCTTGCAAGGATAAAACTCGATTCGAATCGTCTGCTTCTCGCAGCTAATGAGACTGCTTGATCCATTGTACTGCATTGAGTAAGAAGTGGAACTGTGATGAGATGATACAAAATGATGATTGCTAAAAATGCTTGCTACTATGTATGAGTAGATAGTACACTTTTAGCCTTAAGAGAGTCACACTTAATTTTGACAAAGTTAAAATCTTGATTCAGAAACTCAGCTAGTGCTTTTGGCAACCAAACCCTACAGCCAAACAGCTGCATGTCTAGAGGTAGAGGAGTATAGACTCCTCACACCGGGTAAGTCTAGCTGAGTATTAGTATACTCAGCCTTGCTTGTGGCATAATTTTTACAGGTTCTCTGGAGGACATGGTTGCCGGAGTGACTTGGCCATCCACCCTGCCACCGGGTTGGACTGTCGAGTGGGACCCTGCCTCAGCTGAGGAGGAGCATGAGGAGTGATGGGACAGGCTTCCCCATCCTCCCAGTTATTTATCGTTAGTTTATTTTCCGCTGCACTCCAAAAACAATGATGGTTACTTTTGCGAAAAACTCCGATGATGACAATGGTGATGTAATAATTTAATACTCTTTCATGTATGGTTTTATGCTTTATTGTATTTGCTCTGTGACTCACCATCGAGTGAGACTGTGGTACTTGATCCTGTCAGTGGCCGTGTCGGACTAGATCCGAGGAGTTGACGGGTTATTCCCATTTAAGTGTGGTCTAGCCTCTAAGGCAGGGCTTGGGCACTTAAGTTGGAATAATTCGGACAGTTCCGCCACACTCTAGGTGCTCTCAATTGGTATCGGAGCCGTTCTCTTCACGAAAGGGACTAATCGCCCGAAGAGATGGATCCTAAGGGAAAGGGGATGGTGGTCAACGATAAGGAGAAGGAGTCCACCTTCAACGAGCCAAGAGACGATAAACCCACCGACTCTGGCTCGAGTCACAAAAAGAAAGACGGGATGAAGAAGAGGTGCATCAAGAAGATAGTCTACTACGACAGCGACGAGTCTTCTTCTTCCCAAAGAGACGACGACGACTACGACGAGAAAAAGAAAACGGTCAACTCAAACTTTTCTTTTGATTATTCTCGTATTCCACATAATTCGAATGCTCATTTGCTTTCCATTCCTCTTGGTAAACCTCTACACTTTGATGGAGAGGACTACAGATTTTGGAGTCACAAAATGCGTAGTCACTTGTTCTCTCTTCATCCAAGTATATGGGAGATAGTAGAGAATAGAATGCATTTTGATAGTTCGGATAATCCCATGTTTATCAATGAACAAATTCACAAAAATGCACAAGCTACCACTGTTCCATTAGAATCCTTGTGCAGGGAAGAGTACCATAAGGTGAGCGGCTTGGATAACGCCAAGCAGATTTGGGACACCCTCAGGATCTCGCATGAGGGAAATGATGTCACCATGCTCACCAAGATGGAGTTGGTGGAGGGCGAACTGGGAAGGTTCGTAATGATCAGGGAGGAGGAGCCAACCCAAACGTACAACAGGCTCAAGACCCTGGTCAACAAAATAAGGAGCTATAGAAGCACGAGATGGACGGACCACGATGTCGTCCGGCTAATGCTAAGGTCCTTCACTGTCCTTGATCCTCATCTTGTAAACTCTATTCGTGAAAATCCTAGGTATACCAAGATGACGCCCGAGGAGATACTTGGGAAGTTTGTAAGCAGGCAAATGATGATCAAGGAGGCGAGATATGTTGATGAGGCACTAAATGGCCCAATGTCGATCCACGAGCCTCAAACCGTTGCTCTCAAAGCAACAAGTAGCAGGGAGGCGCTACCTAGCAAGGTGGCGCAAGTTGAGGCGGCCGGGCTTAACGAAGAAGAAATGGCCCTCATCATCAAGCGTTTCAAGACGGCGCTTAAAGGAAGAAAGGAGCATCCAAACAAGACCAAACCGAAAGGGAAATGCTCCTGCATTAAATGTGGTAAGTATGGTCATTTTATAGCAAATTGTCCCGACAACACTAATGACCAGGAACAAGAGAAAGGCGGGAAGAGGGAAAAGAAGGCCTACAAGAAGGCGAAGGGCGAGGCACACCTCGGCAAAGAGTGGGACTCGGATTGTTCTTCGTCCGACTCCGACGACGAAGGACTCACCGCCTCGGCCTTCAACAAGTCGTCGCTCTTCCCCAACGAGCGCCATACTTGTCTAATGGCAAAGGAAAAGAAGGTAATCACTAGAGAAACTCCTAAGTACTCTACTTCAAGTGATGAGGACTCTAGTGATGATGAAATTGATTACACTAGCTTGTTTAAAGGATTAGATAGAGCAAAAGTAGAAAAGATCAATGAATTAATTGATGCTCTAAATGAAAAGGACAAACTTTTAGAAAAGCAAGAGGATCTTTTATATGAAGAGCATGATAAATTTGTAAGTGTGCAAAAGTCTCTTGCTTTAGAAGTTAAAAGGAATGAAATGCTTTCATGTGAATTATCTACTTGTCATGAGACTTTGGCTAGCTTAAGAAGTATTAATGATGATTTAAATGCTAAGCTAGAAGTAGCAAATGAATCTAGTTCTTGTGTTGAGCATGTTGTGATTTGCACTAGGTGTAAAGATTTTAATGTTGATGCTTGTAGTGAACATTTAATTTCCATAACTAGATTAAATGATGAAGTGGCTAGTCTTAATGCCCAACTTAAGACTAGCAAAAATGACTTTGATAAACTAAAATTTGCAAGGATGCCTACACTGTTGGTAGACATCCCTCTATTAAGGATGGGCTTGGCTTTCGAAGGGAAGCCGAGAACTTTACAAGTCAAAGGGCTTCCATCTCCGCCAAGGACAAAGGGAAGGCCCCTATGACTAGTAATGCTCAAAAGAATCATGCATTTATTTATGATAGGAAATTTTCTAGAAATGCTCATCATAATAGGAGTTTTAATGCTTATGATTCACATGCCATGATTGGTTCAAGTTCCTCCTTTGTGCATAGGAGAAATATGCCTAGAAACAATGTTGTTCATCATGCTCCTAGGAAAGTGTATCATGGAACTACTACTGTTTTTCATGCCTGCAACACTAATTTTGTACTTTCATGTAAAAATAAGAAAGTGGTTGCTAGGAAATTGGGGGCAAAATGCAAGGGAGATAAAACTTGCATTTGGGTCCCTAAGGCTATTATAACTAACCTTGTAGGACCCAACAAGAGTTGGGTACCTAAAACCCAAGCCTAATTTGCCTTACAGGTTTATGCATCCGGGGGCTCAAGCTGGATTATCGACAGCGGATGCACAAACCACATGACGGGGGAGAAGAAGATGTTCACCTCCTACGTCAAGAACAAAGATTCCCAAGACTCAATCATATTCGGTGACGGGAATCAAGGCAAGGTTAAAGGACTAGGAAAGATAGCTATTTCATCCGAGCATTCCATTTCTAATGTGTTTTTAGTAGAATCGCTTGGGTATAACTTGTTGTCTGTTAGTCAATTATGTAATATGGGTTACAATTGCTTATTTACAAATGTAGATGTGTCTGTCTTTAGAAGGTGTGATGGTTCATTAGCCTTTAAGGGTGTACTAGACGGCAAACTCTATTTAGTTGATTTTTCGAAGGAGGAGGCCGGTCTAGATGCATGCTTAATTGCTAAGACTAGCATGGGCTGGCTGTGGCATCGCCGTCTAGCACATGTTGGGATGAAGAACCTTCACAAACTTCTGAAGGGAGAACATGTGTTAGGTCTAACAAATGTGTATTTTGAAAAAGATAGACCTTGTGCAGCTTGTCAAGCAGGTAAACAGGTGGGAAGCGCTCATCACAACAAGAATGTGATGACTACATCAAGACCTCTGGAGCTACTCATATGGACCTCTTCGGACCCGTCGCCTACCTTAGCATCGGGGGAAGTAAGTATGGTCTTGTTGTTGTTGATGATTTTTCCCGCTTCACTTGGGTATTCTTTTTGCAGGATAAATCAGAAACCCAAGGGACCCTCAAGCGCTTTTTAAGGCGAGCTCAAAATGAATTTGAGCTCAAGGTGAAAAAGATTAGAAGCGACAACGGGTCCGAGTTCAAGAACCTGCAAGTGGAGGAGTTCCTTGAGGAGGAAGGAATCAAGCACGAGTTCTCTGCTACCTACACACCACAGCAAAATGGTGTGGTAGAGAGGAAGAACAGGACGCTCCTAGACATGGCGAGGATGATGCTTGGAGAATTCAAGACGCCCGAGCGGTTTTGGTCGGAAGCTGTGAACACAGCTTGCCATGCCATAAACCGGGTCTACCTTCATCGCTTCCTCAAGAAGACGTCGTATGAACTTCTAACCGGTAACAAACCCAACGTTTCATATTTTTGAGTTTTTGGGAGTAAATACTACATTCTGGTGAATAAAGGTAGGAATTCAAAATTTGTTCCCAAAGCTGTAGAAGGGTTTTTGTTAGGTTATGACTCAAATACAAAGGCGTATAGAGTCTTCAACAAATCATCGGGTTTGGTTGAAGTCTCTAGCGACGTTGTATTTGATGAAACTAATGGCTCTCTGAGAGAGCAAGTTGATCTTGATGATGTAGATGAGGAAGATGTTCCAACGGATGCAATTCGCACCATGGCAATTGGAGATGTGCAACCACAGGAACACAAGGAGCAAGATCAACCTTCTTCCTCAACGACGATGCACCCCCCAACTCAAGATGACGAACAGGTCCCTCAAGAAGAGGCATGTGATCAAGGGGGAGCACAGGATGTCGAAGATGAGGAGGAAGAAGTACCGTAGGCCCCTCCAACTCAAGTTCGAGCGATGATTCAAAGGAATCATCCCATCGACCAGATTTTGGGTGACATTAGCAAGGGAGTAACCACTCGCTCTAGATTAGCCAATTTTTGTGAGCATTACTCTTTTGTCTCTTCTATTGAGCCTTTCAGGGTAGAAGAGGCCTTGTTAGATCCGGACTGGGTGTTGGCCATGCAGGAAGAGCTCAACAACTTCAAGCGAAATGAAGTTTGGACACTGGTGCCACGTCCCAAGCAAAACGTTGTGGGAACCAAGTGGGTGTTCCGCAACAAACAGGACGAGCACGGGGTGGTGACAAGGAACAAGGCTCGACTTGTGGCAAAAGGTTATGCCCAAGTCGCAGGTTTGGACTTTGAGGAGACTTTTGCTCCTGTGGCTAGGCTAGAGTCGATTCGTATTTTGTTAGCCTATGCCGCTCACCATTCTTTCAGGTTGTTTCAAATGGACATGAAGAGCGCTTTCCTCAACGGGTCAATCAAGGAGGAGGTGTACGTAGAGCAACCCCCTGGCTTTGAGGATGAACGGTACCCTGACCACGTGTGTAAGCTCTCTAAGGCGCTCTATGGACTTAAGCAAGCCCCAAGAGCATGGTATGAATGCCTTAGAGACTTTCTAATTGCTAATGCTTTCAAGGTTGGGAAAGCTGACCCAACTCTTTTCACTAAGACTTGTGATGGTGATCTATTTGTGTGCCAAATTTATGTCGATGACATAATATTTGGTTCTACTAACCAAAAGTTTTGTGAAGAGTTTAGCAGGGTGATGACTCAGAAATTCGAGATGTCGATGATGGGCGAGTTGAACTACTTCCTTGGGTTCCAAGTGAAGCAACTCAAGAACGGCACCTTCATCTCTCAAACGAAGTACACGCAAGACTTGCTCAAGCGGTTTGGGATGAAGGACGCCAAGCCCGCAAAGACTCCAATGGGAACCGACGGACACGTCGACCTCAACAAAGGAGGTAAGTCCGTCGATCAAAAGGCATACCGGTCTATGAAAGGGTCTTTACTTTATTTATGTGCTAGTAGACCGGATATTATGCTTAGCGTATGCATGTGTGCTAGATTTCAATCCGACCCAAGGGAGTGTCACCTTGTGGCCGTTAAGCGAATCCTTAGATCTTTAGTTGATACGCCTTGCTTCGGGTTCTGGTATCCAAAGGGGTCTACCTTTGACTTAATTGGATACTCAGACTCCGACTATGCTGGATGTAAGGTCGATAGGAAGTACATCAGGGACGTGCCAATTTTTAGGAAGGTCCCTGGTGTCGTGGAGCTCTAAGAAACAAACCTCCGTTGCCCTATCCACCGCTGAGGCCGAGTATGTTGCCGCAGGACAGTGTTGCGCGCAACTACTTTGGATGAGGCAAACCCTCCGGGACTTTGGCTACAATCTGAGCAAAGTCCCACTCCTATGTGACAATGAGAGTGCTATCCTCATGGCGGACAATCCTGTTGAACACAGTCGCACAAAGCACATAGACATCCGGCATCACTTTTTGAGAGACCACTAGCAAAAGGGAGATATCGAAGTGTTTTATATTAGCACCGATGTCGGCGTTTCGAGACCGGGGGGTCCCTCGGGCCGACGAGTGAGTGTCGCCGCGTGCCCCAGCCCAGATGGGTCGAGCGCGTGGGCGAGCGCGAAGGGGGGAAAGGAGCGAGGCGGCCGGAGACCGGCGTGAGAGAGGTGGGAATCCTACGGCCTTCGTGTTCGTCCCGCGCCCAGGTCGGGTGCGCTTGCAGTAGGGGGTTACAAGCGTCCACGCGGGAGAGGGAAGCGAGCGGCCCCAAGAGAGCGCTTGTCCCGTCCTCGTCCCCGCGCGGCCAACCTTCCCTAAGAGGGCCCTGGTCCTTCCTTTTATAGGCGTAAGGAGAGGATCCAGGTGTACAATGGGGGTGTAGCAGAGCGCTACGTGTCTAGCGGGGGAGAGCTAGCGCCCTAAGTACATGCCGATGTGGCAGCCGGAGAGATTTTGGCACCCAGCTGGTGTGAAGTCGTGGCCGTCGGAGGAGCGACGGAGCCTGGCGGAGGGACAGCTGTCGGAGCGGTTGAGTCCTTGCTGACGTCCTCCTGCTTCCGTAAGAGAGCTGAGAGCCGCCGTCGTCACAGAGCATGCGGGGCGCCATCATTGCCTATCTGGCGGAGCTAGCCAGATGGGACACCGGTCTTGTTCTCTGCGGCCTGAGTCAGCTCGGGGTAGGGTGATGATGGCGCTTCCTGTTGACGTGGCTGGCCTGCGCCCTAGGTTGGGCGACGTGGAGGCTCCTCCGAAGCCGAGGTCGAGTCTGTCTTCCATGGCTGAGGCCGAGTCCGAGCCCCTGGGTCGGGCGAGGCGGAGGTCGTTCGGCAGAGGCCAGGGCGGAGTCCGAGCCCTAGGGTCGGGCGAAGCGGAGTTCGTCGTCTTCTGGGACTTAGCCCGAGTCCGAGCCCTGGGTCGGGCGGAGCGGAGTTCGCCGTCTTCCGGGACTTAGCCCGAGTCCGAGCCCTGGGTCGGGCGGAGCAGAGTTCACCGTCTTCCGGGACTTAGCCTGAGTCCGAGCCCTGGGTCGGGCGGAGCGGAGTTCGCCGTCTTCTGGGGCTTAGCCCGAGTCCGAGCCCTGGGTAGGGTGGAGCGGAGTTCGCCGTCTTCCGGGGCTTAGCCCGAGTCCGAGCCCTAGGTCGGGTGGAGCGGAGTTCGCCGTCTTCCAGGGCTTAGCCCGAGTCCGAGCCTTGGGTCGGGCGGAGCGGAGTTCGCCGTCTTCCGGGGCTTAGCCCGAGTCCGAGCCCTGGGTCGGGCGGAGCGGAGTTCGCCGTCTTCCGGGACCTAGCCCGAGTCCGAGCCCTGGGTCGGGCGGAGCTTCCTATGGTGCCTTTGGCAGGGCCTGACTGCCTGTCAGTCTCGCTCTTTCAGGTGGCACTGCAGTCGGAGTGGCGCAGGCGGCGCTGTCCTTCTGTCAGGCCGGTCAGTGGAGCGGCGAAGTGACGGCGGTCACTTCGGCTCTGCTGGGGGGCGCGCATCAGGATAAAGGTGTCAGGTCACCTTTGCGTTAAATGCTCCTGCGACTTGGTCGGTCGGTGCGGCGATTTGGTCAGGGTTGCTTCTTAGCGAAGGCAGGGCCTCGGGCGAGCCGGAGATGTGTCCGCCGTTGGAGGGGTCCTCGGGCGAGACGGAAATCCTCCAGGGTCGGCTGCCCTTGTCCGAGGCTAGGCTCGGGCGAGGCACGATCGAGTCGCTCGAATGGACTAATCCCTGACTTAATCGCACCCATCAGGCCTTTGCAGCTTTATGCTGATGGGGGTTACCAGCTGAGAATTAGGAGTCTTGAGGGTACCCCTAATTATGGTCCCCAACAGTAGCCCCCGAGCCTCGAAGGGAGTGTTAGCACTCGCTTGGAGGCTTTAGTCGCACTTTTTTGCAAGGGGACCAGCCTTTCTCGGTTGCATTTTGTTCCGGTGGGTGCGCGCGAGCGCACCCGCCGGGTGTAGCCCCCGAGGCCTCGGAGGAGTGGTTTCACTCCTTCGAGGTCTTAATGCCTTGCGTAATGCTTCGGCTGGTCTGGTTGTTCCCTCATGCGAACTGGCCGTAGCCCGGGTGTACGGTCGGGGCCCAAGTTCTCGGGCTGGTATGTTGACGCTGTCAACGGTTCGGCCGGAGCCGGGTTTGCGAGAGCAGCCCCCGAGCCTCCGCACAGGGCGAGAGGGCGATCAGGGACAGACTCGGCTTTTTTACATACGCCCCTGCGTCGCCTTTTCGCAAGGAGGAGGGGGGAAAGCGTCATGTTACCCTCGATGGGCGCCGAACATGGTGTCTCCGGTGAGCTGCAAGCGGGTAATCCGAGTGGACGTCCGTGCCCCGTTCGTTAGGGGTCGGCTAGGGGCCCAGAGGCACGCCCAAAAGTACCTGCGGGTGATCTGCCGGACCCGGTCCCCTGGCGACGGGGTCCGAGGGCTCGATGCCTCCCTCTGATGGGATTCCGTTACAAGATCGCTCCCGCTGGTCTCGGAAATGTCCTAGGGTACCTCGGGAGCGCAGCCTGAGCCTTGGTTATGTATCGAACGTACCCCTGGTCATCCCTCGCTCGGCGTCTGAGGCGACTGTGAACCCTTCGGGGGCCAGCCTTCGAACCCCTGATCAGTAATGGGCGCGGAGCCCGAGTAGCCTGAGGCAGCCGTGGAACCCTTCGGGGGGCCGACCTTCGAACCTCTGACCACTAGTGGGTGTAGGGCCCACGCGATCTGAGGCGGCTGTCGAACCCTTCGGGGGGCCAGCCTTCGAACCTCTGATCAGTAGGGAGGCTCAGAGCCTGGTTCCTTCACGGGGAAGGATCCTTTTCGGGGTATCCCCCTTTCCCGGTCCCTGCTGCAACAGATAGAGAAAGAGGAAAAAAGGAAAAGGACACGAAATCGAACGACGCGGCGTACCTTTTTTGTCGCAGTTATTACGGCGAAGGCGAAGCGTCGCCCACTGCTCCCGCCAGAAGCGCCGTCTGTCCTGCCGCGGAGTTAATGCGATGGGGCGAGCGGTTGGCGGGGTGGCCGTTGCGCGTGCGCGAGCCATTCGAGGAACGGATCACGGGCGCGTTGTCTTCACGCCGTGAGAGGGGGTTCTCTTGCTGCCCCCTTCCAGCGTCAAGACCCGAGCCTGCAGGATCGGAGTGTCTTGTAGCGTGTGCCTTCTGCGGCCGCCGAGGCCAGAACACACACCCTCGCTGTGTTGTAAAGCTGCGTCTCCTTTCCTCTTGTTTCGAGTATCTGGGCTTTTTTGTCGGTAGCAGGGATGTTGGTGCGAGCGAGAGTTGCTTCTCGCGGAAGGTGACGAGTGTGGTATCTGTATCCCGGAGGCGTGGGAGTCCCTCGGCTCGGTCAGCCTTGCCGCTTACACGCACTTTCACCCGTCCATGAGGCCCTGTCACCGACTCAGTCGAGAAGGCTCGAAGGATCGCTTCGGCAGAAGAGCTTCCGAACGTGAAGACTTGTTCGGTCCGCGGAATCACTTTATCCGAACGCGAGTTACTTATCACAGAAGGTGATGAGTGAGGTATCCGTATCCCGGAGGCGTAGGAGTCCCTCGGCTCGGTCAGCCTTGGCTGCTTATGTGTACTCCGTCGTTTTCAGGATCCACTTTTCGAAGTAGTCAGAAAGCACGAAAGATATTCTGGCAGAAGAGATCTTTTTTCGAGGAAAATTTCAACGCAGAGGGGGTTCCCCCCCCCTTTTAGCCCCCGAGGGAGGGTCGGGCTTTGCCGAGGCGAGGCCGACCCTTCCTTGATGACTAAACTTTGCGCGGGTGCGAGGTATATGAACAACTTGAAAACATCTTAAGGGTAGAAGCGACGTAGCTGTTGGATGTTCCAAGCGTTGCCGTAGACCTCGCCTTGACTATTGGCCAGCTTGTACGTTCCGGGCTTCAGAACTTTGGCGATGACGAATGGCCCCTCCCAGGGGGGCGTGAGCTTGTGCCTCCCTCGGGCGTCTTGCCGCAGCCGAAGCACCAGGTCGCCCACCTGGAGGTCTCGGGGCCGGACCCCTCGGGCGTGGTAGCGTCGCAGGGACTGCTGGTACCGCGCCGAGTGTAGCAAGGCCTTGTCCCGAGCCTCTTCCAGCTGGTCCAGCGAGTCTTCTCGGCTAGCTTGGTTGCTTTGATCGCTGTAGGCCCTCGTCCTCGGGGAGCCGTATTCCAGGTCAGTGGGCAAGACGGCCTCGGCCCCGTAGACCAGGAAGAACGGCGTGAAACCCGTGGCCCGGCTCGGCGTTGTCCTTGGGCTCCAGACCACCGAGGGGAGTTCCTTCATCCATCGCTTGCCGAACTTGTTGAGGTCGTTGTAAATCCGAGGCTTGAACCCTTGTAGAATCATGCCGTTGGCACACTCTACTTGCCCATTCGACATGGGATGAGCTACGGCGGCCCAGTCCACCCGGATGTGGTGATCCTCGCAGAAGTCCAAGAATTTTCTGCCGGTGAACTGGGTACCATTGTCGGTGATGATGGAGTTCGGGACCCCGAAGCGATGGATGATGTTGGTGAAGAACGTCACCGCCTGCTCGGACCTAATGCAGTTCAGAGGTCGGATCTCGACCCACTTGGAGAATTTGTTGATGGCGACCAGCAGGTGCGTGTAGCCCCCGGGCGCCTTCTGCAAGGGGCCGACGAGGTCCAGCCCCCACACAGCAAAGGGCCAGGTGATGGGTATCGTCTGCAGAGCCTGAGCAGGCAGGTGGGTTTGCTTCGCATAGAATTGACACCCTTCGCAGGTGCGGACAATTCTAGTGGCGTCAGCCACCGCCGTTGGCCAGTAGAAGCCTTGCCGGAAAGCATTCCCGACAAGGGCTCGAGGCGCTGCGTGATGGCCGCAAGCCCCCGAGTGTATCTCTTGCAGGAGTTCCTGACCTTCGGCGACAGAGATGCATCGCTGGAGGATGCCCGAGGGGCTGCGGTGGTAGAGCTCCTTCTCATCGCCCAGCAAGACGAACGACTTGGCGCGTCACGCTACCCGCCAGGCCTCGGCTCGGTCGAGGGGTAGCTCTCCTTGGCGGAGATATTGCAGGTACGGGGTCTGCCAATCTCGATCAGGCGTGGCCCCGCTCCGCTCCTCCTCGATGCGTAGTGCCTCACCCTCGGAGGCCGAGGGTACCTCGGGTTGAACCGAGGCCGCCTCGGGCCGAGCTGAGGGTGCCTCGGGCTGTGCCGAGGGCACCTCGGGCTGGACCGAGGGCGCCTCAGGCTCGGGCGAGTCGTTGATCTTGACGGAGGGTTGATGCAGATCCCAGGAGAAGACGTCCGGGGGAACCGTTGTTCGCCCCGAGGCTATTTTTGCCAGCTCGTCCGCAGTCTCGTTGTAGCGCCGAGCGATGTGGTTAAGCTCGAGCCTGTAGAACTTGTCTTCCAGGCGCCGAACCTCATCGCAGTAGGCCTCCATCTTCGAGTCGCGGCAGTGGGAGTTCTTCATGACTTGGTCGATGACGAGCTGCGAGTCACCGCGAGCGTCGAGGCGTCTGACTCCTAGCTCGATGGCGATCCGCAACCCGTTGACCAGAGCCTCGTACTCAGCCACATTGTTGGACGCCGGGAAGTGGAGGCGTAGCACATAGCGTAGGTGTTTCCCGAGGGGCGAGATGAAGAGTAGGCCCGCGCTGGCTCCCGTCTTCATCAGCGACCCGTCGAAAAACATGGTCCAGAGCTCCGGTTGGATCGGAGCCGTCGGTAGCTGGGTGTCGACCCATTCGGCTACGAAGTCCGCCAAGACCTAGGACTTGATGGCCTTCCGAGGGGCAAACGAGATTGTCTCACCCATGATTTCCACCGCCCACTTTGCAATCCTGCCCGAGGCCTCTCGGCACTGGATGATCTCCCCCAGGGGGAAGGATGACACCACAGTTACCGGATGAGACTCGAAGTAGTGTCGCAACTTCCGCCGCGTCAGGATCACTACATACAGCAGCTTCTGAACTTGTGGGTAGCGGATCTTGGTTTCGGAAAGTACCTCGCTGACGAAGTAAACTGGCCTCTGAACGGGCAATGCATGCCCCTCTTCTTGCCTCTCGACCACAATCGCGGCGCTAACCACCTGAGTGGTCGCGGCGACGTAGACCAAGAGGGGTTCTCCGTCAGCTGGAGGCACCAAGATAGGTGCCTTTGTGAGGAGCGCCTTCAGGTTCCCGAGAGCTTCCTCGGCCTCAGGGGTCCAAGTGAAGCGCTCGGCCTTCCTTAAGAGGCGGTACAGAGGCAGGCCTCTTTCACCGAGGCGTGAGATGAAGCGGCTCAGAGCCGCGAGACATCCCATGACCCTCTGTACGCCCTTTAAGTCCTTGATGGGACCCATGCTGGTGATGGCTGCGATCTTCTCCGGGTTGGCTTCGATGCCCCGCTCGGAGACGATGAACCCCAAGAGCATGCCCCGGGGCACCCCGAAGACACACTTCTCGGGATTGAGCTTGACGCCTTTCGCCTTGAGACATCGGAATGTCACTTCAAGGTCGAAGAGGAGGTCGGAAGCTTTCCTCATCTTGACTACGATGTCATCGACGTAGGCCTCGACCGTGCGACCGATGTGTTCGCCGAACACATGGTTCATGCACCGTTGGTACGTCGCGCCCGCATTCCTCAAACCGAACGGCATGGTGACATAGCAGTACATGCCGAAGGGCGTGATGAAAGAAGTCGCGAGCTGGTCGGACTCTTTCATCCTGATTTGGTGGTACCCCGAGTAGGCATCGAGGAAAGACAGGGTTTCGCACCCAGCAGTGGAATCCACGATTTGATCAATACAAGGCAGAGGGTAAGGAACCCTCGGACATGCTTTGTTGAGACCAGTGTAGTCTACACACATCCGCCATTTCCCCCCTTTCTTTCTCACAAGCATAGGGTTGGCAAGCCATTCGGGATGGAATACCTCTTTGATGAACCCGGCTGCCATTAGCTTGTGGATCTCCTCGCCTATCGCTCTGCGCTTCTCCTCATCGAATCGGCGCAGAGGCTGCTTGACGGGTCGGGCTCCGGCCCGAATATCCAGCGAGTGCTCGGCGACATCCCTCGGTATGCCGGGCATGTCCGAGGGACTCCACGCGAAGACGTCGGCGTTAGCGCGGAGAAAGTCGACGAGCACTGTTTCCTATTTGGGGTCGAGCCCGGAACCGATCCGGACCTGCTTGGAGGCGTCGCCACTGGGGTCGAGGGGGACGGCCTTAACCGTCTCCACTGGCTCGAAGTTGTCGGCATGACGCTTCACGTCTGGCACCTCTTTGGAGAGGCTTTCCAGGTCGGCGATGAGGGCCTCGGACTCGGCGAGGGCCTCGGCGTACTCCACGCACTCCATGTCGCATTCGAACGCGTGTTTGTACGTGGGGCCGACGGTGATGACCCCGTTGGGGCCCGGCATCTTGAGCTTCAGGTAGGTGTAGTTGGGGACGACCATGAACTTCGCGTAGCATGGCCTCCCCAGTACTGCGTGGTAGGTTCCTCGGAACCCGACCACCTCGAACGTCAGAGTCTCCCTTCGGAAGTTGGAGGGCGTTCCGAAGCAGACGGGAAGGTCGAGTCGTCCGAGGGGCTGGACGCGCTTCCCGGGAATGATCCCGTGGAAGGGCGCAGCGCCTGCTCGGACGGAGGACAAATCGACGCGCAGGAGCCTGAGGGTCTCGGCGTAGTTGATGTTGAGGCTGCTGCCCCCGTCCATAAGGACCTTGGTGAGCCTGACGTCGCCGATGGCGGGGTCGACGACGAGCGGGTATTTCCCCGGGCTCGGCACGTGGTCGGGGTGGTCGTCTTGGTCGAAGGTGATGGGCTTGTCGGACCAGTCCAGATAGACCGGCGCCGCCACCTTGACCGAGCAGACCTCCCGGCGCTCTGGCTTGGTGATCTTCCTTCTTGTCGTCGTCGCGGGCCCTGCCACCCTCCGCGGGTGGCCCGGTCCTGTGGAAGTGGCGCCGAAGCATGACGCACTCCAAAAGAGTGTGCTTGACAGGCCCCTGATGATAGGGGCACGGCTCCTTGAGCATCTTGTCGAAGAGGTTGGCACCTCCGGGGGGCTTCCGAGGGTTCTTGTACTCGGCGGCGGCGACAAGGTCCGCGTCGGCGGCGTCGTGTTTCGCTTGCGACTTCTTCTTGCCTTTCTTCTTGGCACCGTGCGGAGTAGACGCCTCGGGAGCATCTTCCGATGGGCGGCCCTGGGGCTGCTTGTCCTTTCGGAAGATAGCCTCGACCACCTCCTGGCCAGAGGCGAACTTGGTGGCGATGTCCATCAGCTCGCTCGCCCTGGTGGGGGTCTTGCGACCCAACTTGCTCACCAGGTCGCGGCAGGTGGTGCCGGCAAGGAACGCGCCGATGACATCCGAGTCGGTGATGTTGGGCAGCTCGGTGCGCTGCTTCGAGAATCGCCGGATGTAGTCCCGGAGAGACTCTCCCGGCTGCTGCCGGCAGCTTCGGAGGTCCCAGGAATTCCTGGGGCGCACATACGTGCCCTGGAAATTGCCGGCGAAGGCTTGGACCAGGTCATCCCAGTTGGAGATCTGCCCCGGAGGCAAGTGCTCCAACCAGGCGCGAGCGGTGTCGGAGAGGAACAGGGGGAGGTTGCGGATGATGAGGTTGTCGTCGTGCGTTCCACCCAGCTGGCAGGCCAGGCGGTAGTCCGCGAGCCACAATTCCGGTCTCGTTTCCCCCGAGTACTTTGTGATAGTAGTCGGGGGTCGGAACCGGGTCGGGAACGGTGCCCGCCGGATGGCCCGGCTGAAGGCCTGCGGACCGGGTGGTTCGGGCGAGGGACTCCGATCCTCCCCGATGTCGTAGCGTCCCCCACGCCTGGGGTGATAGCCTCGGCGCACCCTCTCGTTGAGGTGGGCCCGACGGTCGCGATGATGGTGCTCGTTGCCGAGGTGGCCCGGGGCCGCAGGCGCGGTGTTGCGCGTGCGCCCGGGGTAGACCGAGGCTTCCCGCATGAATCGAGAAGCCGCCGCATGAGGTTCCGAGGGGTATCCCTGCCTTCGGGAGGCAGAGCTCTCGGCCCGTCGGACCGCAGCGCCTTCCAGGAGATTCTTGAGCTCTCCCTGGATTCGCCGACCCTCGGTGGTTGATGGCTCCGGCATCGCGCGGAGAAGCATCGCTGCTGCAGCTAGGTTCTGACCGACCCCACTGGATGCGGGTGGCGGCCTGACCCTGACGTCGTTGGCGACGCGGAGCTGGAGACCCTGGGGCAGGTGACGTATTTCTCCGGCCGGGGGTTGGCCCGCCCATGCCTGCCCGACGTCCCGGCGGATCGGCTCAAGCGCTCCTGCTCCCTCGTCGAGCCTGGCCTGCGCCCCGCGGACTTGCTCGAGCTGTGGGTCGTGACCCCCCGCCGGAACGGGGACCACAGCTAGCTCCCGCGGGATGTCAGCGCGAGGCACCGGCCTAGGGAGATTACCGTCCTCCGGCATGCCGAGATGATTGCCTTCGGAGGGACCCCCTAGATCGACATGGAAACATTCGCGGCTTGGGCCGCAGTCCTCGTCGTCGAGGCTACGGCTACCGTCGGAACAGTCGGAGAGGCAGTAGTCACATGCGGTCATGAAGTCCCGCATGGCACTAGGGTTGCCAAGTCCAAAGAAATCCCAACAGATGCTGGGGTCGTCGTCTTCCTCGGACCCGGAGGGCCCATAGGTCGAGACGTCCATTAGCCGGTCCCAAGGCGATCGCATGCGAAACCCCGGAGGGTTTGAACTCGCCTCTACGAGAGTGCCCGCCAAAGCAAGGTCGCTAGGCGGGTTGAGGCTGAATCCAAATGACGTAGGATGGGAATCGGTCGGTACCTTTTGGTCGACGAACGGCGATGAAGTCACGTCGGGGACTGACTACACCGTCATCTCAGGTACGAGGGAGACGCCCAGCAAGCCTTCCGCGAGCGTGCTGGCATCGTCCGCTTGCTCGGGATTGGCGTGTCGCGGGGAGACGGCGCTTGCCTTCGTCTCAAACGCGAGGTCGATGCCCGACGCGCCCCCCGTTGGGGCGCTAGGGACGTCGACTCGCTCGACAGCCGACGAGGCGCGGCCTCCTGCTTGGCCTTGGTTGCCCCGCCTCCTCCTCCGTTGGCGGGGGAGAGGACGGGGCGAGCTCGAATGTTGTTCTCCCACCACGCGGGGAAGACGTCGTCGATTCCGCCGCCGGCGGGCGGGCTGTCGGCCGCCATTATCGTTGTCGCGCGGCGGTGGAAGGAGTATCATGTCGTAGCTGCCGTCGAAGGACATGAACCCAAGACTCCCGAAACGGAGCACCGTCCCGGGTCGGAGAGGTTGCTGGAGACTGCCCATCTGGAGCTTGACGGGAAGCTGTTCGTCAACACGCAGCAGGCCCCTACCTGGCGCGCCAACTGTCGGCGTTTCGAGACCGGGGGTCCCTTGGGCCGACGAGTGAGTGTCGCCGCGTGCCCCAGCCCAGATGGGTCGAGCGCGTGGGCGAGCGCGAACGGGGGAAAGGAGCGAGGCGGCCGGAGACCGGCGTGAGAGAGGTGGGAATCCCGCGGCCTTCGTGTTCGTCCCGCGCCCAGGTCGGGTGCGCTTGCAATAGGGGGTTACAAGCGTCCACGCGGGAGAGGGAAGCGAGCGGCCCCAAGAGAGCGCCTGTCCTGTCCTCGTCCCCGCGTGGCCAACCTTCCCTAAGAGGGCCCTAGTCCTTCCTTTTATAGGCGTAAGGAGAGGATCCAGGTGTACAATGGGGGTGTAGCAGAGCGCTACGTGTCTAGCGGCGGAGAGCTAGCGCCCTAAGTACATGCCGATGTGGCAGCCGGAGAGATTTTGGCACCCAGCTGGTGTGAAGTCGTGGCCGTTGGAGGAGCGACGGAGCCTGGCGGAGGGACAGCTGTCGGAGCGGTTGAGTCCTTGCTGACGTCCTCCTGCTTCCGTAAGAGAGCTAAGAGCCGCCATCGTCACAGAGCATGCGGGGCGCCATCATTGCCTATCTGGCGGAGCTAGCCAGATGGGACACCGGTCTTGTTCTCTGCGGCCCGAGTCAGCTCGGGGTAGGGTGATGATGGCGCTTCTTGTTGATGTGGTTGGCCAGCGCCCTAGGTTGGGCGACGTGGAGGCTCCTCCGAAGCCGAGGTCGAGTCTATCTTCCATGGCCGAGGCCGAGTCCGAGCCCCTGGGTCGGGCGAGGCGGAGGTCGTTCGACAGAGGCCAGGGCGGAGTTCGAGCCCTGGGGTCGGGCGAAGCGGAGTTCGCCGTCTTCCGGGACTTAGCCCGAGTCCGAGCCCTGGGTCGGGCGGAGCGGAGTTCGCCGTCTTCCGGGACTTAGCCCGAGTCCGAGCCCTGGGTCGGGCGGAGCGGAGTTCGCCGTCTTCCGGGGCTTAGCCCGAGTCCGAGCCCTGGGTCGGGCGGAGCGGAGTTCGCCGTCTTCTGGGGCTTAGCCCGAGTCCGAGCCCTGGGTCGGGCGGAGCGGAGTTCGCCGTCTTCCGGGGCTTAGCCCGAGTCCGAGCCCTGGGTCGGGCGGAGCGGAGTTCACCGTCTTCCGGGACCTAGCCCGAGTCCGAGCCCTGGGTCGGGCGGAGCTTCCTATGGTGCCTTTGGCAGGGCCTGACTGCCTGTCAGTCTCGCTCTGTCAGGTGGCACTGCAGTCGGAGTGGCGCAGGCGGCGCTGTCCTTCTGTCATGCCGGTCAGTGGAGCGGTGAAGTGACGGCGGTCACTTCGGCTCTGCCGGGGGGCGCGCGTCAGGATAAAGGTGTCAGGTCACCTTCCTCGGGCGAGACGGAAATCCTTCGGGGTCGGCTGCCCTTGTCCGAGGCTAGGCTCGGGCGAGGCACGATCGAGTCGCTCGAATGGACTGATCCCTGACTTAATCGCACCCATCAGGCCTTTGCAGCTTTATGCTGATGGGGGTTACCAGCTGAGAATTAGGAGTCTTGAGGGTACCCCTAATTATGGTCCCCGACAACCGAGAACCAGCTAGCCGATATCTTTACCAAGCCCTTAGATGAGAAGACCTTTTGCAGGCTACGTAGTGAGCTAAATGTCTTAGATTCGCGTAACTTGGATTGATCTAGAGCATACATGTGTTTTATGCCTTTAATCATGTTCCATTATGCATTTTATTGCTTACTTTTGGTGCTCAAGTTGTGCAAGGGATCCCCGAACCTCACAAGTCCATGTGTAAATGATGCACATACTTAGGGGGAGAAATGTTACAACTTGACCCTTTGAGACTAACCGTGTGCTTGAGTTTTCTTAAATTAGTCTCAAAGGAGGATTGAAAGGGAAAAGGTGAACTTGGACCATGCAAGACTTCCATTGCACTCCGATGAGAGGGTAATTTACTCCAAGTTCATCTCCGTGTTCTTATTGCCTTTTTACTCTTAATTGAAGATTTTGGTGAGGCAATGGGGTTTAAGGGGCAATAATGATCCCGTTTTGGTGCTTAATGCCAAAGGGGGAGAAATTAAGGCCAAAGCAAATGGATCAGCTACCACTTGAGAATTTTGAAAATAGTAGAGTTAGAGTTTTTGTTTTGTCAAAATACTCTAGTTTGTTTTGTCAAAATACTCTAGTTGTCTCTTATTGTCAAAAGTTGGTCTCTTGTGGGGAGAATGTTTGATTATGGGAAAAGGGGGAGTTTTTGAATCTTTCTCTTGGAATACCTCTCTCTATGCCTCAACAAGTGAGTTTGACTTAGAGATAGGAAATTAAGTTTGATTTGCAAAAACAAACTAAGTGGTGGCAAAGAATGATCCAAATATGCCAAAATTGATCAAAAACAAATTTTTGTTCTCATTTGCATTGATGTTGCACTTATTTAGTTGCTTTTTGTTGTGTTGGCATAAATCACCAAAAAGGGGGAGATTGAAAGGGAAATGTGCCCTTGGGCCATTTCTATAAGATTTTGGTGATTAAGTGCTCCACACAAAAATGCCTTGAGTGATATTTGTGCCAAAGACTCAAGAAGTGCAAATCAAGATTAAAGGTATGTTTCTAGACTTAGTCCATTGTTTTGAAGACTAATGTATTGTGTCTAAGTGCTATAAACAGGAGAAATCACTTTGTAGATAAGTTGGCTGTGTTCAGCCAAAAGGCTGCTCGGTCTGGGTGCACCGAACTGTCCGGTGGTGCACCAGACAGTGTCCGGTGGTGCACCGGACAGTGTCCGGTGTGCCAGGACCAGTCCCGATGAACAGCCTACTCTCGGGTCTCGACGGTGGCGTACGACTATAAATCACCGGACTGTCCGGTGGTGCACCGGACTGTCCGGTGAGTCGTCTGCGGCGAAGTCGCCGCTCTCGGGAAACAGTCAACAGCGTACGGCTAAAATTCACCGGACTGTCCGGTGAGGCACCAGACTGTCCTGTGAGCCAACGGTCGACTGCATCAACGGTCGGCCGCGCAATCCGCGTGTGACGCGTGGCCGAGCCAACGGTCGGATGGGGCACCGGACTGTCCGGTGTGCACCGAACAGTGTCCGGTGTGCCAACGGCTCCAAATCTTCAACGGTCGGCTGCGCCAATTTAGGAAAGCAATCTGCACCGGACTGTGAACAGTGCCTGTCCGGTGGTGCACCGGACTGTCCGGTGCTCCACCCGACAGAAGGCAAGAATTGCCTTCCTGGATTGCTTCCAACGGCTCCTAGCTGCCTTGGGGCTATAAAAGGGACCCCTAGGCGCATGGAGGAGTACACCAAGCATACTTTGAACATTCTAAGACTCCCGCACTCCATCTTTGCGCACTTGATTGACATTCTTAGTGATTTGAGCTCCGTTCTAGTGGTGAACTTGTTGTGTTTCATTTGAGTTCAAGTCTTGGCTTGTGTGTGTGCGTATTGCTGGGATTTGTGTGTGTTGCTTCCCTCCCTAACTCTAAGTGATTTCACATTGATAATTGTTGTAAGGACGAGAGACTCCAAGTTGTGGAGATTCCTAGCAACCGGGATATAGTGAAAGGAAGAAGATCACCGTGGTATTCAAGTTGATCATTGGATCACTTGAAAGGGGTTGAGTGCAACTCTCGTCCATTGGGACGCCACAACGTGGAGGTAGACAAGTGTTGGACTTGTCGAACCACGGGATAAACCATCGTGTCTCTTGTGCTTGTTCTCGCTGTGGCTATTGTGTTTCATAAGAGCTCAGTCCTTAGCCACTTGATTTAATTGTGCTAACACTTAATCAAGTTTTGTGGCTTTAAGTTGTAAGTTTTTACAGGATCACCTATTCACCCCCCCTCTAGGTGCTCTCAACCGATAGGCGGGACCCACAGGCAGAGGAAGAGATGGGACAACGGGTGCACGAGCGTAGCTTGGCTGGCGCCGATAGGGTAGGCCTGCTTGGTAGAGGGAGAGGGCGGGCGTGCGTGTGGGGCAGGCTGGAGCAAACAGGCCGAAAAGGCCATGGGAGAGGGAGGTTTGGGCTGCTTTCTGTTTTTCTTTTTCTTCTGAGTTTTCTATTCCTTTTCTTTTCGTTTTCTCTTTTGAATTCAAATCAAATTAAACCACATATTTAAATTTAAATATTTCAAACATGTGCATCACCAAAAACAAAGTTTAAGCTCAGCATGATGCAACAATTCATGTATCCCATAGGTTTTAATATTCTAAAGAAATAACACACCTCTCAAATAAATACCTAAAATTCTATTAAAAGGAAGAGAAAGGAAATCTATAGAGATGAGAAAAGGAGTAACACCTAAATTTGGTAGATATTAGATAAGAATTTTATACCCCCAAATTCACGGTGTTACAGCAGCAGTATGTTCCGCCTCTACATATTTAAACCACAGCGCACCGTATGATTACATGCCATCAACATCATCGATCGATCATGACAAGAAGGTCAGTATAGCAATACATGACTGAATGAGCCCCACAGCCTAGGGTTCGGTGGTCTGCCACCGGGTGCAATGGAGAAAATTAGGGAATAGATGGCTGAACTATTTCGAGATAGGTCGGAGTTAGTGCAGCCAGAGTAGGGCAGTCATATCAAAAGCCATATGATCACTGGTTTGACACTATCCCATATCCACAAGGGGTAAGGATTCTAGAGTTTTGTAAGTTTTCTGATGAAAATGGTAGAAGCACACACGAACATATAGTCCAGTTCCTAGCACACCTAGGCAAATTGGCCGATGGGGAGACTTTTTGTGTTCGTTTATTTTCTTTATCCCTTACTGGTACCGCTTTTGCATGGTACACTGCCCTGCCTCCTAATTCCATTAATTACTAAAATGATTTAGATAGTAAATTTCATGAACATTTCTTTTTTAGGGAATATGAATTAGGGTTAGCTGATTTAGCCTCAGTCCGATAGGGACGCGAAGAATCGGTTAATGATTATATCCGGAGGTCTCGGGACACTAGAAACCGATGTTTTCGAATCCATGTCGCAGACAAAGTGCTAGAAGGGCTGGCTTTTAATGGGTTGCTATCCTACTTAAGAGACAAATTAGATGGTACCCAGTTCTTTTCAATTGCTCAGCTACATCAGCGGGCTTTGGCCTATGAAAGCCGATTTAAAGAGACATCAAACTCGGTTGCCGTACTATACATTTGGTATAGCATGATAGTTCAGATGATGAATCCACAGATGTATATACCGCTGATCTTGTTTGGCCAACAAAGGCCAAATCTTCTGGATGTTCTTATTTACAATAGGTTCAAAAGAATCAACAAGAAGAGGTTAAATTTACCTTTAATGTTGCCAAATGCGATAAAATATTTGACGAGCTACTAAAAATGATAACATTAAATTAACTCATACTATTCCTCCTATGGATGAATTAAAGAGACGTGTTTATTGCAAGTGTCATAATTCTTTTTTCCATGACACCAATGATAGTAATGTTTTTCATCGACAGATACAATCGGCCATAAATGAGGGTCGATTGGCTTTTCAGGAGATGCAAGTGGACACACAACCATTCCCTATCATTACAATAGAACCCATAAGCAAAAGGGTCTTGGTTCGCCCCGAAGTGGCTAATAAAGGCAAAGGCAAAAACATCGTCATTGGTGATCCTTGCACATCGAATATATCACAAGAAGAGATTGCTCGAAAAGCTCCAGACAGAAATACTAACAAGTCTGGAGGCGCCGGTGGCAGACTCAATCAAGCAGTTGAGCAAATCTCCCTGACTCGAGCATCGCGGACTGTCCGGCACCTGCACACGGTAAGGCTGGGCGTTCGGGTTTACCCGAAATTTCAGGTCAGGTTTTTCGGGTTTTTAATATTTCGGGTTTCCAGCAGCTCAACCCGAACTTGAACCCGAAATTTCGGGTACCCGCAATTTTGGGTACCCACAATTTCGGGTTCGGGTTTTAGTACCCGCAGACTACCCGATATTACCAAACATTCATCGAACAACACACATATCCACTGTCTACACAACACAACCACACTCACAGAACACGACATAGTTAGGCTGGGAGAACACGGCACACACCCTAAACCCAGGCAAGCAAGAACACGACACTATAGCGGGCTAGCAGCATACGACAGTTTAAATCCTAAAAAATCCTAGAAATTATACTGCAAAATTCGGCAGATCCCCATGCCTGGAAATGGCCACTCTACGAGTTCAGAATAAAAATTATGGAGAATGGCATTCAAACACCCACGTCAAAATGCCCCTGGTAGCTTTTATAATGTACATACACGCAAGCACTATCATTCCCATGGAGGAGAGATCACCAAAATCTCATGGATCTAAGAGTTGTATAGTTCCTGGCGCTGGCGGCCTACTACAGCTAGTACCGGTTCTTTGAATTTCGGGTTTAATGGGTACTTCGGGTACCGCGGGTTAAAACCTGATTAGGCCCGAACTAAATTCGGGTATTCAATTTCATTACCCGTTAGAACACTTCGGGTAACGGGCTTCGGGCTAAACGGGTATGGGTTTGGGTATTTCGGGTTTAAGGCTTCATGCTCGGATTTTCTGCCCAATTCTAGCACACGGGCAGTCCGGTGCACATGCAAATGGTCCGGCTGACTCACCCAGACAATCCACCGATGGGCAGAGGCATCAACCTCCACACAAAGCGAAAAAAGAGACATAGGGGCAAAGCAAACATAACGCACATGGTCGGATGGTAAAAGTCGGCCCTACTTTCGATCAATTGCTCGCCAAATATGCTGGCAAGAAGATCGTTCTACACGATCGGCCAACAAAGAAAACGACCGAATAAAATGGCCCAAAAGGCAACGCAACAAGCATCGCCTATTCATCCTGTGATGCCAGGATACTTTCCACCCTCCTACTCATCGTCGATATATTATCCTGTTCAAATATGGAATGGTACAACGATAAACCCTTGGTACATGCATAGTTCCTTTGCCTATTCAGGCTGGGGGGGCACCTCCATTTTATACCTTGTGATCCATTGATCAGATGGTCATGACCGAGAAAGATGCAATCCGAAATGGCCTTTATGCATTAGAGCCCTATTGAATAATCACCCTATTGGATTGAAAAGTCGGTGACTTGCATCAGGTTTAGCTCTTACTTCAGGAACAAAGTGCCTTGTGAGATCTAGTATTTCCCAAAGGATGCCAGTAGTACATATGCTTTTTGTTCGTCAACCTCTACCAAAAGGCAGGGGCATATGTTGAGAATCGAAAGTGGCATGGCGGATGGTCTGGCCCTGAGGCCGGACGGTCCGTGGTCCAGACGGTCCGCCGTAGTGGCGCGGACCGTCCGCGCGTGCGTAGAGTCAGTTAGGGTTCTGGTTTTGTTGCAGGATTTGTTAGCTAAACCTATAGGATTAACTCAAGAACCGAGTTGTCGGCGTTTCGGACCCGGGGGGTCCCTAGACCGACGAGTAAAATTGTCGCTGCGTGTCCCTGCCTAGATGGGTTGGCGCGGGATGGAACACAAGTGGAGGAATGAGCCTTGTATTATCCTGCACCGGGGTGCTCGTAGTAGGGGTTACAAGCCTTGCGAGAGAGCGAGGGCGAGAGGAAGCGAGTAGCGGAGAGCGAGAGAGAGAGAGGGTCCGGCCCCTGCTCGTCTTCTCCCGCTGTGCGTGCGTATGTTCGTATGCTCGTCCCCCTGTCCCCTCTTTTCGTCCCTCCTCGTCCCCTCTCGTGGGGCCCTAGGCACCCCCTTTTATAGACGTAAGGAGATGCCCAGCTGTACAATGGGGTGTAGCTGGGAGCTTAACGTGGCTGGCACGGGAGTGCCCTGAGCCCTGTACAGATAACGACGTGGCCGCTGGGGGGATGTCTCAAGTCCTGTAGAGGTAGTGTCGTGGCCGTCGGAGAAGTGCCTTGAGCCCTGTAGCAGTACAGCTGTCGGTGTTGTATAGATCCTGCTGACATCTCCTTGCTTCCGTAGAGGGCTTGAGAACCACCAACGTCATGGTTGCATGCAGGAAACCACCATCGCCTGTTACCGGGGTAAGCCGGATGGGACGCCAGTCTTGTTCCTTCGTAGCCTGAGCTAGCTAGGAGTAGGATAATGATGCATCCCCCGCGGCGTGGTTGATCCGAGCCTGAGGTCGGGCGAGGCGGCGACTCCTCCGAGGCTGAGGCCTAGGTCGGGCGAGGATGTGACTCTTCCCGAGGCCGAGCCCTGGGGTCGGGCGAGGCGGAGATCTCCTCCCGAGGCCGAGGCCGAGGCTGAGCCCCGGGGTCGGGCGAGGCGGAGCTTCCTGTTGTGCCCGAGGCTTATCTTGACCGTTGTCGGTTTCGCCCGGGTGGTTGGTACAGCAGCCGGAGCAGGGCGGGCGGCGCTGTTTTCCTGTCAGATCGGTCAGTGAAGGGGTGAAGTGACTGCGGTCACTTCGACCTTGCTGACTGAGGCGCGCGTGTCAGGATAAGGTGTCAGGCGATCCCAGCATTAAATGTGCATGCAATGTGGTCGGCTGGTAAGGCGATCTGGCCAAGGTCGCTTGCACGACAAGGCTTGCCCTTGGCTGAGCCGAGGGTGCGCTCATGGCCTGAGGAGACCTTCGGGCGAGGCGCGAACTCGTCCGGGACCACTGTTCCGTCCGAGGCCAGGCTCAGGCGAGGCGAGGCCGAGTCCCTTGGTAGATGAAGCCTTGACCTTGACTCGAATTATGAGCCTTCATGGTCTGCTCTGAAGGTGCTTTCCAACCATGATTAGGAGTGTTGGGGTACCCCTAATTTCGGTACCTGACACGACTTGTAATGGGTCCAGACCTCCTCCCTTTATATAGATGAAGGGCTACGGCTAATTGAACCCCCCACAATCGATCAAATCAAATCTACTTATCATTTTACCTTATTCATTAGGAATAACTCTAGTTTAGTCCTAGTTTAGCCTCCCTCTACCTCAAATATTCACCTCTCTTTGGCTCTACATTGACTAGAGGCGTCTTGGGTGGCCTGCCGACGCCAAGACACACCCTAGGATCTCTCCTCCTCGATAGGGTCTCTCCTGGGAGGTGAGATCTAGGTCTGCTGTGAAGAAGAAGACCCTCTGCGCCATCACGAACCGTCTGAGCCCCAGGCGTGAACCGTCCAAACGTACGCAGAGGAAGAGACGCTGCTGCGCCCAGGTCGCGGACCGTCCAGCCCTATGTCGCGAACCGTCCGCGTCTCCACAGAGAGCACCGCTAGGCGGTTCATCTCCAGTGTTTGGCGTCCAGATCGGCGCCAACAATACCCATGCCCACCATACTCAATGGATGTAACAAAATGATCAATAAAATATCTATATATATATATATTAAAATTTGTCATATCCGTGTTCTAAAAGAGTTTTTACCATCTCGTGTTTGGGTACCCATTGTCATCCAAAGAAACAAGAGAAAATCCCTTCAATGTCATCCAAACTTATACCAATCCCTTCAATGCCATCAGAATTTATAACTTCCCTTCAATGCCATTAAATTTAAATTTTAATCCCTTGAATGCCATTATCGTTAGTTTAGAGCTAACGTCGTTAGTTCAATTTAAAGTCAATCTCTCCAATGCCACTAAAATCTATACTGATCCCTTCAATGCCACTAGAAATTGGTTCAATCTATTTGGGGTTTAAAAATTCCAAAATCAAAAAATATGGATTAGATTTTTAAAATTTCACGTTTTTAGAAACTTCAGTCCATACTTAAGTTTTTTTAAAAATGAAATGATATAGCGAAGTAATTTTGGGGTTTACAAAAAATATGTACTTAAGTTTCAAAAATCATGGAATTTTAAAAACCTAATTCATATTTTTTGATTCTGGAATTTTTAAACTCCAAATATATCGAACCAATTTCTAGTGGCATTGAAGGGATCAATATAGATTTTAATGGCATTGGAGAGATTGACTTTAAATTGAACTAACGGTGTTAACTCCAAACTAACGGTAATGGCATTCAAGGGAATAAAATTTAAATTTGATGGTATTGAAGGGAAGTTATAAATTCTGATGGCATTGAAGGGATTGGTATAAGTTTGGATGACATTGAAGGGATTTTCTCAAGAAACCAGAGGAGTCCGATTTTGTGCGACGAGGAAGCAGTTGTGTCCGATTTTACAGTTGGTGGAGAAAAAACAATCATCTTTATCTCTACTACTATGAAGAAGGTAAGGGGGTAGGTTGCCTCTCCCTGTTCTGCCTCCCCTGTTCTGCCTCCCTTCAATCTGTACCGTCTGTGTCAATCTGCACCGTCCACGACTGCGCGAGCAACGAGAGCCTCCTCACTCCATAGCAGTTGCCCCAGCCTCTCGTTCCCCCTTTCCCCCTAGCAACCACCTCCGATCGCCACATCTCCCAGATCCACCCCGCCCCTCCCCCGCGCGTCCAGATCCTCCCTCCAGAGCCACCACACGCCTCTCGTCCTGCTTGGCAATAGCATGCCACCCAACCCACGCCGGCCCACCTCCGAATCCCGTGGCTCCCCCATGCGTATGCCCACACCCCACACCACCGACCGCCTTCTCCACAGCGGCCCCCACCCCACAGCCGACCAGCGTCATGCGCATCTGCCACTACGTCACGCACCTCCTCTCCTCCACCACTGTTGCCCCCTCCTCGCCGCCATGACCACCCGCCGTGTCCTGGCTCCACACAGACGACTGTTGCGCCTTATGCGAGCTCAGCCGCCCAACCCCGCAGGTAACTTGATCGATCCCCTTCTCGCTTTTACTTCTTCAGGGCAAGGGCTTGCTGGATCTGGTCCTCGAGCTGAACCTTGCTGGCGGCGGTGGTGAACGACGCGTAGTCATAGTTGTGGGGCGGAGCTGCCACTAGCTCTGAAGTCCGTCAGGAGGGAGCCTCGTCCAACCTCGAGACGGTGTGATGAGGTAAGACCCGAAGCACAGAGGTATCGTCGGTCGCTGCCATCATGGGCGAGTCATTGCTACCATCACACCCAGGAACAAGGCTCATCATCGAAAGGTACCTCGAGGGCTTGAAATCTTTGTTCCCCTTTTCTAGATCCGTGATGTGCTTTGCTCAAATGAGTGAATCTGGACACTAAGCTGCTGCATATTCTCTAAATTACTTAATGAATGTAGCTTCCAGGATCCTCAACAAAACAAGGATGCAGCATGAATCTGGCCACTAAACAAGGAGACTCGTGTTTTTAAATGTTCACGGTTAAGACTAATGTTTAGTTCCTAAAAAGTGTATCTTTCTGTCTCATGCTGTTTTTCTTGTATATTTTGGGGGCCCAAAACATGCATTTATGAAGGCATTTTTATATGGCAGGAGCTAGATTTGATGATGATAAATCACTTCGTATGTCTCAAATGAGCTTGGAGAAGAGATTTGGCTAATTCACATCTTTTGTTGCCTCCACTCCGATGGAATATGGTGGTGCTCCTCAGTCTACAACTCCAGAATCTATTCTTTCGGTTTGATATTTATTGTTGTTATTGCTTAGTTTTGGTTACACAAGTTTGTGTATCTACAGGTTCTGGATCCTGAGTAAGCGGGTCCTGAGGGACGAAGCAGAGCAATTGGAGCTCGAGCTGGAGATGCGTAGAGAGTTAAGGGAGTAGATGCTGCAACTCTTGTGCCTTGCGCTAGGGCTGTAGCCAGATTAGTGGTTAATGCTATGACTTACTTAATAATAGCGGAATTCTCTTTGAATTCTTGGTCTTGACAAATTTTGGCATGTTTCTGTTTTTTGGCAGATGAGGGGGGCAGTTGTCCTTGCTGCTAAGCATGCAGAAGCAATGGCCAGGAAGCCACTGTTGTACGGAATAGGTACCCTGTTGGTCATACCACTGAGGACACTGTATGGAGTGGGTTGTGTTTTTAGCGCAGGGTGGTTCCTCTACAACATGACCATCATCTCTCCATCGCTCCAAATTGAGTTTGTAAGTGATCCGAAACACCTAGCTAGCTACTAGCTATTGAGTATTTAGGAGTCAATGCTTATTGATATTTACTTAATGCTTAATTGCTTATCGATGCAAGAACCCTGTTTTTGTATTGACATGGTGGTGCTCTTTAGGAGAGAAGCTAGAGGTAAAAAACAATTAGTTATGTGGATTTTGTTTTATTTCGATCAGTTGTGAGAGTTTCTTACAATTGGATGATATTGCTTTGTAGAAATAAATACAAGGTATTTTTTAGTAGGAAAGAGTTGCATTTTCTATGCTCATATACAGCTTTATCGTTCATTTTCTGAAATGCTGAAAAGGATCATGTCATTGATGTAACACTCATGTCTGTCTTAATTGAAGAAGTGGTACAACGAGATGTCATTTCCTATAAGAATTTTATCTGATGCATACGTTGTAGTAGAGCCCTCAACAACTGATTCCTCTCATGTTCTTGTATCAAGGTAGGCAAAGAAAACCTAAGCAATAAATTCCTAACTTCGGAGCCTTTTCCATTATTCTTGCTAAACGTGAACAATTGGAAAAGCATCATCCGAGATAAGGCTGTATTTTGCAGCCCCAAATATACATGTTGTTTCTGATATATCAAAACATGCGCTTGATTCTCATGGAGATGGTGACATCAACCAGCAAGTAAATAAGCAAGCTTCCTATATTTTTGGCCAAACAATTTATGGAGATGTGCTCTTGGCAAATAAGATACATAAGGAGAGATCTGAAACTCCATAGTCGAAATGACATGGTAACAAAGTCAACGTCGTATGCTTCTTCCTTCCTTTTCAGAAAGGGTTTTCCTTACCGCTTATAACTTGTCCACACTTTTCAGAAAGGATGCACACATCTAGATCAGGATGAGAAGCTACCCTGATCCTCATCTACTACTATTAAACTGGATATTGTAGGGTTACCCTGGTCAATTTAAGCACAAATTAATGGAGAAAAAGGTTTATTAATGGCTTATATAAAAACTTGTAGTGTTTATATTGCCTGAAATTGTGATTTGTAGTACGTGCAATGTCCCCTGCACTTTTTCAATATGCAATATTGAAACTTAACTGTACCTTTGTTTCAGTATGTTACTTGCAACCTGCAACATTAACTAGATGGCTGCTTTATCAATGGAGGACATGATAGATTGGGTGCATGGTGGAGGCCAGGTAAGTTGGTGTTGCATAACCTGCATGAAATAATGAAATGTTGCACTCAATCTGACCAGATCAACTTGTCACTAGGTTGGTATATTTGACGCAACAAACAACACAAGAAAGCAAATATATATGCTAATGAAAATGGCCGAAGGTAACTGTAAGGTAATTGATAGCATTCATATTTACATTGGATATGATTCTCTTATATTTTGCATATTTAAGCATATTTAGCTATATTTTATTTGACACGTATGGAAATCAACACTAAACAGAATCTGTTGCGGTACTTGATGTTTATTTAATAATTTAGAGGTTTGTAACCATGCTTGGGAGGAACCACTGGTTCCTCCATGTTCCTCCACACATGATTATTATGATCCTCTGTCACCACTGGTTTTTCCTAGCTATATCTTTTAGGATATGTAAGCATCCACTTTTAGTGATGCTAACAAAAGTATAGAATAACAATCAGTGTTTTTGCACATCAATGTATTTTATCATATTGATTCTGTAGCAACGCACGGGCACATACCTATTACATCTGAAAGGATTAGTATTTGTCACCTGTACTGACCTCTTATGCTTTGCTGGATCGATTTTCCTATCTTCATTTGCCTATACCTACTTTTCTAGCTCCATACCACCAAAGGAGGCAGTCATGCCTGAAATAAGAGTGTTTGTAGTAATAAAACCAGATTTACAATTCCTGACACCTTTATTAGCTGCAACTTTTCCCCTTTGTTGAATTCATCCTATGTTGAGTTTCTTGGTGGTGAACTATACTAGGCGTTGAAGACTTATATCTGACTACAATGCTTTGATCGATGTAAATTTCATTTTCTATTTTTGTAAGAGTGGGTAATTATTTTCTATGTGCCAGGCTCAATATTTTAAAAGCATCCATTTCATCTAGGTCATCAAATATAATGGTTAGTGTCCCCACAGATCATGTGTAGTATGTTGTTCACACCATGCTTTATCAAAATGCTTGATGCCCCAAAACTGGAACAACATAGATCTTTCTTCTATTGTATTCATGTTTCCATTGAAGCCCAAACTTGGGGATAATCAGATTGTTTTGTGAATTTACTTTGCTAGCCATTAGAAGGATTGCTTGGATCTCTATTGATTTCTAATGTCAATTGTTAGAAAAAGGAAAATAAACCTCCTTTTCAAATTATAATCAGGTGTCTATACATCCTTGTTGTTTCAAGAAGTAATCAATATTTATTCTTTTTCTGGTTAGGTTATTACTCTTGACTTGGGGCTCCTTGTTGCTGCAACTAAACACCGAGGAGAGTTTGAAGAGAGACTAAAGAAACTTATGGAGCAAATTAAGCGAAATGAAGACATTATTCTCTTTAGGCGAATAGTGCTTAGAAGGTAAAACATGTCATGTTAAATGCTCACGGGTATCTGAGAGCACCTAGAGGGGGGGTGAATAGGTGATCCTGTAAAATTCAACACTAAATGGCCACAAGCTTGGTTATAAAGATGTGAGTGCAATAGAACCAAGTGGCTATAGAGCGAGCTCTTGCGAATCACAATAATCATAGAGAAAGACAACACAAGAGACACAGTGGTTTATCCCGTGGTTCGGCCAAGTGTAACACTTGTCTACCTCCATGTTGTGGCGTCCCAATGGACGAGGGTTGCACTCAACCCCTTTCAAGTGATCCTATGATCAACTTGAATACCACGGTATTCTTCCTTATAGTTTTCTTCCCGTTTGCGAGGAATCTACACAAGTTGGAGCCTCTCGCCCTTACAAGATTGATCACAAAGAAAGCATGGAGTAAGGTTGGGAAGAGCAGCGCACACTAGAATTAAATCCACACTGCAAACACGCACACAAGTGAGAAGATGAGCACACAAAACACGCGCGGGGAGTTTACAACTCGAAAAGTGCTCCAATCTCAAGAATGATGAACGATTGCGTGAAAGTGAGGACTAGAAGTCTTGGAATGCTTAGAGTGTGCTTGGGTGACTCCTCCATGCGCCTAGGGGTCCCTTTTATAGCCCCAAGGCAGCTAGGAGTCGTTGGAGATCAACAAGGAAGGCCAAAGTTGCCTTCTGTCGGGTGGATCTCCTTCCTATTCTGGCGCAGACGACCGTTGCAGATTCGTGGCAGTTGGCGCACCGGACACTGTCCGGTGCACACCGGACAGTCCGGTGCCCCCTGTCGACCGTTGGCGCTGCCATGCGTCGCCCGCGGATTGCGCGGTCGACTGTTGCGTAGTCAACCGTTGGCTCACCGGACAGTCCGGTGCACCACCAGACAGTCCGGTGAATTTTAGCCCTACGCCGCCGATCCTCTTCCCAAGAGCGACGAGTTCGCTGCGGGCGACTCACCGGACAGTCCGGTGCACCACCGGACAGTCCGGTGAATTATAGCCATACGCCGTCATCGAGTCCCGAGAGCGGCTTTTTCACCGGAGACTGGCCTGGCGCATCGGACACTGTCCTGTGCACCACCGGACAGTCCGGTGCACCCAGACCGAGCAGGACACAGCCAACTCTTTTCCAATTCATTTTCTCCTGTTTCTAGCACTTAGATAAAATATGTTAGTACTCAAAACAATGTACTAAGTCTAGAAACGTACCTTGTTACATGATTTGCACTTCTTCAACCTTTGGCACATTTAGAACTTAGAGAATGTGTGTTGGGCACTTAATCACCAAAATATTATAGAAATGGCCCAAGGGCACATTTTCCTTTCAATCTCCCCTTTTTGGTGATTTATGCCAACACTTCACAAAGCAACCAAAATAAGTGCAATATCAATGCAAAAGAGAACCAAATTGTTTTTTACTCTAATTTGGCATATTTGGATCAATCTTTGCCACCATTGGTTTGTTTTTGCAAATCAAATTCATTTTCCTATCTCTAAGTCAAACTCACTTGTTTGGGCACAAAGAGAGATATTTCAAGAGTGAAATTGATCAAGATCCAAAAACTCCCCCTTTTCCCGTAATCATAAATTCTCCCCAAAAGAGACCAAATTTTGACAATAAGAGTATTTTGACAAATCAAAAGTTCTAACTCTACTATTTTCAAAATTCTCAAGTGGTTCTAACTCTACTATTTTCAAAATTCTCAAGTGGTAGCTGATCCATTTGCTTTGGCCTTAATTTCTCCCCCTTTGGCATTAAGCACCAAAACGGGATCATTTTTGGCCCTTTAACCCCCATTGCCTCACCAAAAATTGTCAATTAAGAGCAAAAGGCAATAAGAGCATAAGAATGAACTTGGAGGTGAGTACACTAATACCGGAGTGCAATGGAATTCTTTGCATGGTCCAAGTTCACCTTTCCCTTTCAATGCACCTTTGAGACTACATCCAGTATACTCAAACACAAAGGTTAGTCTCAAAGAGTCAAGTTGTAGCACTTCTCCCCCTAAATATGTGCATCATTCACACATGGACTTGTGAGGTCTGAGGATCCCTTGCACAACTTGAGCACCATAAATAAACAACAAATCTCATAAATGCATAAAATAACTTGATCAAAGGCATAAAACACATGTATGCTATAAGTCAATCTAAGTTACGTGAATCTAAGACATTTAGCTCACTACGCGGCCTGCAAAAGGTTTTCTCATCTAATGGCTTGGTAAAGATATCGGCTAGTTGGTTCTCGGTGCTAATATGGAACACCTCGATATCTCCCTTTTGCTGGTGGTCTCTCAGAAAATGATGTCGGATGTCTATATGCTTAGTGCGGCTGTGTTCAATAGGATTATCCGCCATGCAGATTGCACTCTCATTGTCACATAGGAGTGGGACTTTGCTCAGATTGTAGCCAAAGTCCTGGAGGGTTTGCCTCATCCAAAGTAGTTGCGCGCAACACTGTCCTGTGGTAACATACTCGGCCTTAGCGGTGGATAGGGCAATGGAGGTTTGTTTCTTTGAACTCCAAGACACCAGGGACCTTCCTAGGAATTGGCACGTCCCTGATGTACTCTTCCTATCAACCTTGCATTCAGCATAACCGGAGTCTGAATATCCAATTAAGTCAAAGGTAGACCCCTTTGGATACCAGATCCCGAAGCAAGGCGTAGCAACTAAATATCTAAGAATCCGCTTAATGGCCACAAGGTGACATTCCCTTGGGTCGGATTGATATCTAGCACACATGCATACGCTAAGCATAATATCCGGTCTACTAGCACATAAATAAAGTAATGACCCTATCATAGACTGGTATGCCTTTTGATCAACGGACTTACCTCCTTTATTGAGGTCGACATGTCTGTCGGTTCCCATGGGTGTCTTCGCGGGCTTGGCGTCCTTCATCCCAAACCTCTTGAGAAGATCTTAAGTGTACTTCGTTTGGGAGATGAAGGTGTCGTCCTTGAGTTGCTTCACTTGGAACCCAAGGAAGTAGTTCAACTCGCCCATCATCGACATCTCAAACTTTTGAGTCATCACCTTGCTAAACTCCTCACAATACTTTTGGTTAGTAGAACCAAATATTATGTCATCGACATAAATTTGGCACACAAAAAGGTCACCGTCACAAGTCTTAGTGAAAAGAGTGGGATCGGCTTTCCCAACCTTGAAAGCATTAGCAATTAAGAAATCTCTAAGGCATTCATATCATGCTCTTGGGGCTTGCTTAAGTCCATAGAGCGCCTTAGAGAGCTTACACACATGGTCGGGGTACCTTTCATCCTCAAATTCAGGGGGTTGTTCCACGTATACCTCCTCCTTGATCGGCCTGTTGAGGAAAGCGCTCTTCACGTCCATTTGAAACAACCTAAAAGAATGGTGAGCGGCATAGGCTAACAATATTCGAATCGACTCTAGCCTAGCCACAGGAGCAAAAGTCTCCTCGAAATCTAAACCTGCGACTTGGGCATAACCTTTTGCCACAAGTCGAGCCTTGTTTCTTGTCACCACCCCATGCTCGTCTTGCTTGTTGCGGAACACCCACTTGGTTCCCACAACATTTTGCTTGGGACAAGGCACCAGGCTCCAAACTTCGTTCCTCTTGAAGTTGTTGAGCTCTTCCTGCACGGCCAACACCCAATCCGGATCCTGCAAGGCCTCTTCTACCAGGTAAGAAGTTTATACGAGGTCTTCTTGAGGAGGTGATGTAGGTAGAGCCGGTTTATGGCGTGGCAAACTATGTTCACAGCTTCCGACCAAAACCACTCAGGCGTCTTGAATTCTCCAAGCATCATCCTCGCCATGTCGATAAGTGTCCTATTCTTCCTCTCTACCACACCATTTTGCTATGGTGTGTAGGGAGCGGAGAACTCGTGCTTGATGCCTTCCTCCTCAAGATACTCCTCCACTTGCAGATTCTTGAACTCGGACCTGTTGTCGCTTCTTATCTTTTTCACCTTGAGCTCAAATTCATTTTGAGCCCTCCTTAGAAAGTGCTTTAGGGTCCCTTGGGTTTCTGTTTTATCCTGCAAAAAGAACACCCAAGTGAAGCGGGAAAAATCATCAACAATTACTAGACCATACTTACTTCCCCCGATGCTAAGGTAGGTGACGGGTCCGAAGAGGTCCATGTGAAGAAGCTCTAGCGGTCTTGATGTTATCATCACATTCTTGCTGTGATGAGTGCTTCCCACCTGTTTCCCTGCCTGACAAGCTGCACAAGGTCTATCTTTCTCGAAGTAGACATTGGTTAGTCCTAACACATGCTCTCCCTTTAGAAGTTTGTGAAGGTTCTTCATCCCAACATGTGCTAGACGGTGATGCCACAGCCAGCCCATACTAGTCTTAGCGATTAAGCATGCATCTAGATCAGCCTCCTCTTTCAAAAAATCAACTAAGTAGAGTTTCCCATCTAGTACACGCTTAAACGCTAATGAACCATCACTCCTTCTAAAGACAGATACATCAACATTTGTAAACAAACAATTGTAGCCCATGTGGCACAATTGACTTACAGACAGGAGATTATAGCCTAGCAACTCTACTAAAAATACATTGGAAATAGAGTGCTCGCTTGTGATGGCTATTTTTCCCAAACCTTTGACCTTGCCTTGATTCCCATCTCCAAATATGATTGTATCCTGGGAATCCTTGTTCTTGACGTAGGAGGTGAACATCTTCTTCTCCCCCGTCATGTGGTTTGTGCATCCGCTGTCGATAATCCAGCTTGAGCCCCCGGATGCATAAACATGCAAGGCAAATTAGGTTTGGGTTTTAGGTACCCAACTCTTGTTGGGTCCTACAAGGTTAGTCACAATAGCTTTTGGTACCCAAATGCAAGCCTTGTCTCCTTTGCATTTGAAACCCAATTTTCTAGCAACCACTTTTTCATTTTTACATGAAAGTACAAACGTAGTGTTGCAAGCATGAAAGACAGTAGTAGGTTTATTACACATTTTTCTAGGAGCATGAGACACAAAATTTCTCCTAGGCCTACCATTAAAATTAGAACTTGAAGCAAACATAGCATGTGAATCACAGGCATCATGATCATATCTCCTATTATGACTAGCAATTTTCCTATTATACATGAAAGCATGATTCTTTTGAACGCTACTAGCCATAGGGGCCTTCCCTTTCTCCTTGGCGAGAATGGGAGCCTTTTGGCTTGTTAAGTTCTTGGCTTCTTTTCGAAAACCAAGCCCATCCTTAATTGAGGGGTGTCTACCAATGGTGCAGGCATCCCTAGCAAATTTTAGCTTATCAAAATCAATTTTGCAAGTCTTAAGCTGAGCATTAAGACTTGCCACCTCATCATTTAATTTGGTAATTGAAGTAAGGTGTTCAACACAAGCATCAACATCAAAATCCTTACACCTATTACAAATGGCAACATGTTCTACACAAGATCTAGTAGTATTAGCTTCTTCTAGATTAGCATTTAAATCATTATTCAAAATCTTTAAACTAGAAATAGATTCATGGCATGCAGATAATTCAGAAGACAGCATTTCATTTCTCTTAGTTTCTAAAGCAAGAGATTTTTGTACACTAATAAATTTGTCATGCTCTTCATATAAAATGTCCTCTTGCTTCTCTAGCAATCTATCTTTTTCATTCAAAGCATCAATTAACTTGTTGATTTTATCTACTTTAGCTCTATCTAAACCCTTAAATAAATCAGTATAATCTACTTCATCATCACTAGAATCATCATCACTTGAAGTAGTATACTTAGGGGTATCTTGAACACTTACCTTCCTTTCCTTGGCCATGAGGCAAGTGTGGCGCTCGTTGGGGAAGAGTGACGATTTGTTGAAGGCTGAGGCAGCAAGTCCTTCGTCGTCAGAGTTGGAAGAAGAGCAGTCTGAATCCCATTCTTTGCCAAGGTGCGCCTCGCCCTTCGCCTTCTTGTAGGCCTTCTTCTTCTCCCTCTTCCCGCTCTTTTCTTGTTCCTGGTCACTAGTATTATCGGGACAGTTTGCTATAAAGTGACCAGTCTTACCGCATTTGAAGCAGGAGCGCTTTCCCTTTGTCTTGTTCTTGTTATGGTGCTCCTTGCGTCCTTTTAATGCGGTCTTGAAGCGCTTAATGATTAGGGCCATCTCATCTTTGTTTAGCCCGACAACCTCAACTTGTGCCACATTGCTTAGTAGCGCCTCCCTGCTGCTTGTTGCCTTGAGCGCAATGGGCTGCGGCTCGTAGACGGGCATTGGAACGTTTAATGCATCATCAACATACCTTGCCTCCTTGACCATCATGCGCCTGCTCACAAATTTTCCGAGTATCTCCTCGGGCGTCATCTTTGTGTACCTAGGATTTTCATGGATGAGGTTCACAAGATGAGGGTCAATAACAGTAAAAGACCTGAGCATAAGTCGAACGACGTCATGGTCCGTCCATCTTGTGCTTCCATAGCTCCTAATCTTGTTAACCAGGGTCTTGAGCCTGTTGTACGTTTGTGTTGCCTCCTCTCCCCTGATCATCGCGAACCTTCCTAGCTCACCTTCCACCAACTCCATTTTGGTGATCATGGTGGCGTCGTTTCCCTCATGTGATATTTTGAGGGTGTCCTAGATTTGCTTGGCGTTGTCCAAGCCGCTCACCTTGTTGTACTCATCCCTGCACAAAGATGCTAGCAAAACAGTGGTACCTTGTGCATTTTTATGAATTTGCTCATTAATAAATACAGGGTTATTCATACTATCAAATTGCATTCCATTTTCAACTATCTCCCAAATACTAGGATGGAGAGAAAATAAGTGACTACGCATTTTGTGACTCCAAAAAGAGTAGTCCTCTCCATCAAAGTATGGAGGTTTACCAAGAGGAATTGAAAGCAAATGAGCATTGGAATTGAAAGGGATACGAAAATAATCAAATGAAAAGTTTTGATTAACCAGTTTCTTTGAATTATTGTCGTCGTCTCTTGGTGAAGAAGAAGATTCGTCACTGTCGTAGTAGACGATCTTTTTGATACGTCTCTTCTTCTTCCCGTCCTTCGTCTTGTGACTCGAGCCAGAGTCAGTGGGCTTGTCGTCCCTTGGCTCGTTGAAGATGGACTCCTTCTCCTTATCGTTGACCACCATCCCCTTTTCCTTAGGATCCATCTCTTCGGGCGATTAGTCCCTTACGTGAAGAGAACGGCTCTGATACCAATTGAGAGCACCTAGAGGGGTTGAATAGGTGATCCTGTAAAATTCAACACTAAATGGCCACAAGCTTGGTTATAAAGATGTGAGTGCAATAGAACCAAGTGGCTATAGAGCAAGCTCTTGCGAATCACAATAATCATAGAGAAAGACAACACAAGAGACACAGTGGTTTATCCTGTGGTTCGGCCAACACTACAGGAAACTGGTTAAAGAACGTGGGTGAAAAACCGTCGAACTTAATGTAATAAGCCGTCGAACTTACCGTAAGAACGTGGGTTTACCGACGAATATAGCCGACAACGATTTTTGGACGAACTTAGAGAAGTAAGTTCAACGGCCCCGTCGAACTTAACCTTAAGAACGTGGGTACCGTCGAACTTAACATTAAGAACGTGGGTACCGTCAAACTTAACATTAAGAACGTGCGTTTTTAAGTTCGACGGGGACCATCAAATTTTTTCCCATAAGTTCGACGGCACCCACGTTCTTAAGGTTAAGTTCGACGGGGTCACGTGGTCGTCGAACTTATGTGTCCTGTGGAGATCTGCGCGGACTGAACAATAAGTTCGATGGTACCCATGTTCTTAACCTTAAGAACGTGGGCACCCACGTTCTTAACCCTGCGTGGGTCTGTGAGGACTGCACAATAAGTTCGACGGTACCCACGTTCTTAACCTTAACCCTTTTCCAGAAAAAAATAAAAAATACAAAAATGAAAAATTAGACACACATAATATCACATGCAACACAATATATCACATACAATACAGATTTTAAACACATTGATATATGTTCATATCACAAATTCACACAAGTCCAAATATATAAGTTCACAAATTCACATAAGTCCAAATACATAAGTTCACAAATTCACACAAGTTCACATCCATAGTTCATATTTTTAGTTCACAAGTTCAAACACACAAGTTCAAACATTAACTCTGTCGCTCTCGATCAGGACATCGGATTGTTGTTCGTAGCTCCACCACTAGAATTGAGACATCCGCAAAGTCAATGTGAGGGGGAGTCACTTGATGAGAGCCGGAATCCTACAAAATAAACCAAAATTCTCATAAATACACAACTGGCATTAAATCACATGTACACAAAGATATAGGAAAGCATGATAAACATAAAATGTGGCTTCCATATTTGTGCATGAACATGAACATGAGAGTGAAAACAGACTTCATTTCAAGACGCAGCACCGTGTTATTTAAAATGATGCATCGTACAAAGGATCCGCGATGTTAACTGTCCAAGAAACTACTTTGGAAATTCAGACTTAGACGTTATTCCAAATCTGAAAATTCAGAATTCAGCCACCTAACAGTCCAAAGCATGTCACAACAAAACAGCTCTCACAACACTAAATTCTAAATTCACTAAAGCATGTTAGGCGCTGGAAGATGCAAAGTGATGTAACAAAGAGAGGGAAGTTTCAGTAGGGTCTAACAACCTTCCTCACCATGTCAGGCGCTAGAAGATTTACAGATTGGAAACGACTGACTAGGCATGTAAAGTCTTAACATAAATATATCAAAAGAGCATATAACTGAAACAACTGACTGCGTATGTAAAGTCTTAACATAAATATAGCAGTTCAATGTCTCAAATATATGGCATCAAATCCTCCAAGGTACAGCGATTTAACAATGACTTACCAGTTGCTTACAAAGTTTTTGGAAGCCACACAACTTGACCAGACCCTCTTAACAGTTGAGCATCATATTGAGAACACCATGGTAAACGGCTTGCTCAAAGTGATCCCATCCCTTTACGTTGTTTGGTTCATCAAAGGTAATGGGAACAACCTGTATCATTACTAACTGTTCTTTGAAACATCAGTTGGCTGCTCAGGGTAGCCTATAACCATGTTTGATTGCTACCTTCAGGGTAATTTAGATCATCAACTGTCGATATGGAAGTCAACATCTATGTATCATATTGAAACCAATTAAGAAAATAGCATGCCACAATCAATACCAAAAAGCAACACAAGTCATACAGCATGCAGATCTTTTTAACAGAATACGGGATAAGGGAATCTGAACTTCGGTGTTAACACTTTGCTTGAATGCCATACACAGATGAATTGAACAGTGGAAAGCACAAAATTCAATGGTTAAGCTATTCCTCCTCAACGCAAGAGGCTAGATAAAACTAACCCTAATATTCTATTTATCCCTAGATAATTACTAATAAGGATATGCATATTCTAGCGAAATTAGTATAGTCAAACTGTTCGCTTCGCTTCGAATTAAAGCCAGTTGTTCGGACTGCTGCAACTACAATACAGAGAGACAAAACACTGTATAAACAATAGAAGCTGTTTTGGATTAAAGCCAAGTGAACAACTTGACTATATTGATCCAAAAAAAACAGCTTGACTAATTCATTGGTGTACGGTCTAATGGAAAAAAGGGTTAAGAGTCATAGCACGTACCTTTATTTGGCTTAGTGCTGATAGCTTCAAACCAGACACTTTTATGATTTTGGTTGTAGCTGTAGCCTACCAAACAAATAGCAAGCATCAGAGTAATTACCGAAGCTTTGTCATATGTGCTATGCCCAACACCAATGCCAAAAATTGGGAGACCCTACCAATGACAGAAACAAAGAAAAAGAAAAAAATATTGGAACAAAGAAAGAAGAAAATTGCTAGAACTACGACATGCAACTTAACAATTGTGCTAGAAGGTTTGCTAATATTTTTTGAAAATAAAAACTAAGAGTCTCGAGGAACACACACAGACTATACTACTGTAGTATATAAATGGGAAGCTAATGACTATCTGATGTTGCTCACAGGTGAGAAATATCAAGGCGAAGCCAAAGCTTAAAGGTGAGAAATTATCACATAAGATCCTACAGTTCTTTCTAACAAAATATTGACAGGTCAACTGCAGTTATCACAAATGCCAAGTGAAAACATACCTATGATCCTATAGACCATAATAACCAAACAATGTCCAGTCAACTACAATTATCACAGTTCAAGTAATTATGACGCCATATCATACTTTGAAATTATAGACCTTAATAACCCATGTTGCTGTTAGTAGGACATCATTCCGTGGAAGTTTGACAATCAATATAAGTTAACACTTTAACCTCTTCAGTGCGATCTTCATTCGGCATATTAACTTTCCTATTGAAAACTAAAAATCAAAGTACTTCGTATTAAGAATTTCAACAAGGAGATAGACGCATTAAGTCCAGAATATGGTAGCCTTAGAATACCAACAGTAAAAAGGCATGTCTAGTTCAAACACACAAATGACTTGCTCATAATCAATCCATATAGGGTAATGGTTCAACCAACAGATTTTATTATTGGAAGTAAATAGCTATACCTCCTTTGTGTATCCTGATAGGCCAATAAGTTGTGAATCATGTATTGATCTGTATAAATCTACTAGGGCTATAGGCATCTGCAGATGGACAGTGCAAACATTGATCAGAAAAAGAAAATGAATTTTGCTATACAAATAGACACAAATAGGCATATTATTGAGAGTGGTATTGCTGCAATAATAAAATAAACAATCAAAATGAGAAATGATTAGGAGAAGACCAGAATCGTAGAACTTTAAGGGAACCTTCGTTAGCTTTCTGATTAACATATACAGTAATATCTGGAAGGATTAAATTCTAGACAGGATGACTCACCTCCAGCACACTATCAATTTCATTTTGAATCCTCCAATTCAAACATTCTACAATCTATAGAAACAAACATATTATTAATTAAATTCGTGGTCACTTCACCCACTGTTGAGAAACTTGTATGAAACGTTACCATTTTATGAGCCTTTGCTACATTCCACTCTCTAGCCTTAAGGAAACGCACCAGTGTTTCTTTGGGATAGCCCTGGTGCATATTCTGAAATAAACAAAGATATGCTCATATTGTTTCCCAAAATCCCTCAACAAGGTATAGTTTAAGTTGATGAACAAATAATCATGTATTACATATTTACATCTAACGACACTGAAGTGAAGGTAGCAATCAAACATTTTCAGAAATTTAATCATTCTATATAGTCAAGCTGCTAGTGTTTTGAGGCCGAAGACTGCCTCCAGGCTCCAGCCATATAAAGTGATAAAGAGTGGGGAGGAGGTTGTCCTAGAAATTATGCAAGGGCAAGAATGCGACAGCAAAGAAGGCATGTCTGCATCGCTGCTACTACTAGCTAGTGAATAAACTGATACAATGCCTGAACCTGTAGCAGATGAGCACCAAAGTCCAAAAATACAATAAGACTTGAGATTGTACTCTTGCAACTTCACTGTAATCCAAAAATACATTAAGACCTAAGATTGGGAGCTGTAAAAGATGATCTGGCAAATAATCTTGAGTAATGGATCTGGAGCAAATAATCTTGAGTAGTAGCAATGAATTTCTATAATGGATCTGTTGTATTCTCTTGGACTAAGCAAGACGATTCTAGAGAAGGGTGATTGGTTTGGACGCTTATATCAGGTGATTCTATAGAAAGGATCTGTTGTATTGTGATACACCATGTGCGGTGGCTAGTACAAGTGAAGTTCCAACTTGTACATCACCCTTGGCTGCTACCCCCAGGACGGACACGAAGGCCCTGTAGCCACGGTGGCGGAGCGAGATTCTGGCCGTCGGCGGGTTGTGGAGCCTGTCAAAGCTCGTCGTGACGGAGGCCCCCTCCCTGGCATTCGTCCTGCTGGCGCCCTCCACTCCGAGATCCGGCGTCCCGGCGACCCAGCGACCCCATCGGTGGTGGTATTGAACAACAGGGAGATGGAGAGGGAGTGGGAGAGGGGAGAGGGGAGAGGAGAGAGGAAGAGGTGGTCTTCACCGGCGATGAGCACCGTCGTCGACGGTCCTTGCAGGGCGACGGTCGTCTTGCAGCTAGGGCTCGTCCTCCAGTCACACGAGGTGGCGTGGGGAGCGGGATCGATTCACGCAGTGTGGGGAGCGGTAATCAGACGCTACGGGTCCGTATCCGGTCACGACGCTATTGGAAACGGGTCCGCCCAACCAAACACAGAACAACGGGACCAAATCACGGTGCAAATGGATCACGGGCAAAAAACGGCCAACCAAACAACTTCTAAAGTTCGACGGTGTCCACAAGCCCGACGAACTTAACTTAAAAACGTGGGTACCCACGTTCCTAACTCGTTAAGTTCGACGGTTTTATCCAGGGCCCAAGAACTTAACTTAAGAACGTGGGTACCCACGTTCTTAACTTAACCTATGAACTTAACTCAAGTAAGAACGTGGGTACCCACGTTCTTAATTTTACCCACGAACATTTATCAGTTTCTTGTAGTGCAAGTATAACACTTGACTACCTCCACGTTGTGGCGTCCCAATGGACGAGGGTTGCACTCAACCCCTTTCAAGTGATCCTATGATCAACATGAATACCACGGTATTCTTCCTTATAGTTTTCTTCCCGTTTGCGAGGAATCTCCACAAGTTGGAGCCTCTCGCCCTTACAAGATTGATCACAAAGAAAGCATAGAGTAAGGTTGGGAAGAGCAACACACACTAGAATTAAATCCACACTGCAAACACGCACACAAGTGAGAAGATGAGCACACAAAACACGCGCGGGGAGTTTATAACTCGAAAAGTGCTCCAATCTCAAGAACGATGAACGATTGCGTGAAAGTGAGGACTAGAAGTCTTGGAATGCTTAGAGTGTGCTTGGGTGACTCCTCCATGCGCCTAGGGGTCCCTTTTATAGCCCCAAGGCAGCTAGGAGTCGTTGGAGATCAACAAGGAAGGCTAAAGTTGCCTTTTGTCGGGTGGATCTCCTTCCTATTCTAGCGCAGACGACCGTTGCAGATTCGTGGCAGTTGGCACACCGGACACTGTCCGGTGCACACCGAACAGTCCGGTGCCCCCTACCGACCGTTGGCGCTGCCATGCGTCGCCCGCGGATTGCGCGACCGACCGTTACGCAGTTGATCGTTGGCTCACGGAACAGTCCGGTGCACCACCGGACAGTCCGGTGAATTTTAGCCGTACGTCGTCGATCCTCTTCCCGAGAGCGACGAGTTCGCCGCGAACGACTCACCGGATAGTCCGGTGCACCACCGGACAGTCCGGTGAATTATAGTTGTACGCCGCCGTCGAGTCCCGAGAGCGGCCTGTTCACCGGAGACTGGCCTGGTGCACCGAACACTGTCCGATGCACCACCGGACAGTCCGGTGCACCCAGACCGAGCAGAAGTTGGCTGTACGTAGCCAACTCTTTTCCAATTCATTTTCTCCTGTTTCTAGCACTTAGATAAAATATGTTAGTACTCAAAACAATGTACTAAGTCTAGAAACGTACCTTGTTACATGATTTGCACTTCTTCAACCTTTGGCACATTCAGAACTTAGAGAATGTGTGTTGGGCACTTAATCACCAAAACATTATAGAAATAGCCCAAGGGCACATTTCTCTTTTAGTATCACAATACTAGAAAGTCATATACACATGCATATATTTTTGCTCTTCTATTTATAGGTCATAACTTTTCATAGGCATTATCTTTTTCTTTGCCTTTTAGTAAAAGCTCATATCTATATTACAATGACTTTGTAGGTGAGGAACTACCCTTGTCAGCATTCTATATAATTATTGTGTCCACACTATTATGACTAGGATGAGAAAAAGCAGAAAACAGAGAGCAATATACTACTTGCATCTATTGAGAATATGCAATATGTTGTTACAATAGATGTGCTTCATGAGGTAATCTGTTAAAAGTAAACAATGTTGATAGTTAATAGATGTGGTTTTCACCAACTTTTTTTGTTTATTGTAACTGTTAGGTCTTTTCAACTTTTGGATTTGTACAGAACATTGCTATTTTTGAGAAGAATGACTTTTAAGCATTGATCCAATATCTAGGTAAAAACCAACTTGTTAGGACACAAAATTTAATTGTCCATGCATGGCATGTGACTCATGTATCTCAAGTTTTTATGCTTTTTGGTAGACATTCAAACTTAATTTACAGCAAAAGAAGCATTAGAAGGGCATATCATCTATGAAGGTGGTTACTACAAACTGCACTCACATTTTCACGCCATATTGAGCTTAATGTTAAGGTAATGTTGTAGCAGTTCCTTCATATGATTAAATTTACTGTAGTCTGTGGTGCTAGAAAATAAATATGAATAAAATATTTTGAATGAACAATGTTACACATATTTTAGGCTCACTTGGTTCGGCCCTTTAGGCCAATGTCAATAGGGCTAGTGCCTATTGCATATTTTGGTAGTATGATTAAGGATAGGCTAGGATATGCGACTCTTCTTCTCAACGGTTGTGGTTAACTTTATATAATAGAAACCAACATTTGTATCCTCCACCTTTTGTGTGGTGTAGTTTTTGGCTTAGATTTTGAATCCACAGCTAACATGCTTTAGTGGTTACAACCATTATGTTTTTGATGGGCATTTTCTCTTTTCATACTAGACTAATAAGTCATATCGTCTTTTTTGCTAAGCTGTGAACAATGTAAATAATATTATTGGACCAGCAATTGTTGGAAATGTTTTTCCATTTCATTAATTTGACCCTAAAGGCTTGGTCTTTCTTTAGTGCCTCTGCCTCGAATGGTATTAGGAATCAGCGCCTTAATGGTTTTTTAATGTTATCCAAAGCTCCACAATATTTTTACTGACATGGGGTGATTCCTCTTTCTAAGATTCTCGCACTGCTCTATGTGATTTTGGGACGTTGATTGTGCGGGGTTCTGCTTGTTTCTGATGTGCTTTCAGGTGGAGGCATCGACCAACCATCTTTCCAAGAAGTAGGGCACGACCTCTACAACCTACCCATCAAGTAAGCCTTAGAAATTGAATGCCCACAAAACACTCAAGTAGTAACAATTTGTACAGTTGAACTCTCGAGCTTTTTTAGATATGACATGCTCAGAAATGTAGAGCTCTTACAAGTTTCCTGTGCCTGACTGTTTGAATAGTGAAAAACTCCAGAGCTATCTTCAACAAGGACGCCTTAATATTTTTCTTGCTTTTCTCTATAATACAATTGAATTGATACCACTATCAACTGAAAAATTGGTGGAGTATATCAATTTTGAATGATCATTCAGGTTTTGACCTGGCTTCAACATGGTATTAGCCCCTGCAACCACCCCTGGCCTAGACCATGTTTCAATAGACAGGGCTGGACTGGAACTGGTCCTTGGATTGTTGCTTTAATTTCTTGGCATTTGAACAACATCTCTTGCCATTTTTACTAAAATTAAGTATTTGCGGACTGAATGCATCACTAAGTGACCAACCGATGAATGGTTGGTTCACAATGTTTCGGCCCATAGAAATAAAATCATGTCTATCTGTAACAAGTTGTCTCTTTGTAGGTTGTTGTGAAACATTATCTACTGCATATGCTATTTTGTTGTTTATTGGCTTTGTAGGTGGCTATGAAACATTATCTACATAAGTTGATCTTATTGGTTCGACAAAGCTAGCAGCCTTCTTACCATCTGCATTTGTAAGACTACCTGCACCAGCTGCTCTGCCTGTTGAAACAGATTCATTAGCCAAACCAGTTTTAAGAGAAAGACTTAGTTTAGGAAAAGAGCTTCTGGACAAAGGATTATCCGCATACTCAAAAAAGTAGATGACATATGCCAAAGATGACTTTGTGCCATACTCAAAAAAGCAGATGACATATGCGGAAGATGACTTTGCGCCAGGTACCTGGTAGGATTGGCGAATAGGTATAGAACTAGGATCATTGTAAGACAACAAAGTGGAATTCTGATATTTTTCCTTCATGCTTGAATTTAGCAATGATTTTGGAACCGGGGAAGATTGGTTCGCTGCTAGACCCACAAAACATGTTCATCCTTTGATAACTCGGCATGTTATTTTTCTTGTGTTTTTGGGTGATGACAGATAGCAAAAGTTGAACTTCTATATGACTAGCTTTCGGTAGCTCTAGGACACAAGATTCTTGGACGGATGGATAAATTTGAAGACTTCGATTTGATATTGCTTCCTAGCTTTGAACTAGAGAGGTGCTTGCGGTTGGCTAAAGAAGATAGCATCAGATATCTATCTCCCTTTGAGGTTTGTGCCTGTCGATTTGTCGTGAGGAGAAACTAGGTTCTCAGATGATGAAGGTAGGTTGTTCTCACACATATTGCTATTAATGCATTGTTCAATACTAATTATTGTGGGTTACTTGTTACTTTAAATACAATCCGTCAAGTGCTTCTCGTATTACACCTTTTTTAGTGAGCTGTTACTATCAAGTTTCAAATTACATTTTTTATGACACAAGTTATAGTGAGCTGCTTCGTGTCCAATGTACATGTAACAATTACTGTATTAAATTTATATTGCTTCTTGCAATATTAGTTGTTTCATACAAAAGCAGGGCTAATTTTTGAGGAAAATTCACATGAATATAATTTAGATTACTTCATGTGCATAAATAGAGATCACCTCACTTATAAGAAGCTTCTCGTGATACTTATTGCTCAGGTAAGAAGAACATATTTTGCACTAATCTTTGAGAACACGAAGCATTAACTTGGTGCAGCTGCTGCAAGCCATTAGTCATGGTCCGGACACATAGATAGTTTGTCTAGAATATATCATGTATAATTGAAAACAAATAGAATAGACTCAGTGCCGGAGGCTCTCACATGAGTAAGGTCTAAAGAAGGGGACTGGTTAATACTAATTACAACATTCTAATTCTACCGTTTGTATTTTCAGAAAATCTTGAATTTCGTGCGTTGCGACGGCTCACAACAATATCCACAAAAAAGATCTCAAGATTTTTTATTAATTATCTCCACTCTTTGCATAATATTTTTTTATGAACGCACGGGTATCATAGGCAGCAAATAAGAGACCCCCATCCCTCGCCTCCCCCACTTCTAAGGTTTTGTAGAGCAGGAGGGGAAGGGAAGAGGCGGGCATACATGTTCATTGCTGGAGAAGGACATGACGAAGACCTGGGCATCTGGAGGCGACATAGATAGTATACCGCTAGATTTATAAGGAGAGAGCACGCAAGCGGAGAAAGAAGCCCAGCCGGAGCAGCTCCAAACCAAGAGGCACCCGCACCAGGCGTCAGTCCGAGAAGGGCGAGAGAATGCGAGTGTCTTCCCAGCTCTGGACTCGCCGAAGCGACACAACACCACCACCAACTTTGTAGCATATGCCGACTGCTGCCATGCTACGGGCCTTAGTTGTCCAATATCCTAGACCTGGACTCCTCATCGCTAAGATAACCTAAGCGTGGAAAGCGCCACCATGTCCTCCTCGACGGTACACACGGAGAAAGGCCATGAGCATGATCGACTCGCCCCATACCCGCGTCGACGAGCGTCGGTTGGCTCGTGGCTACGACCGTGGGCGGGGGCAGCAGGTTGGGGAGGAAGAACAGGACGAAGGCCGGGAAGACGAACGGGACGTCCGACGACGGCGAAAACGATGGTACACATATGATGTGAAACATCCTCGTGGACATGCAATAGCCACTGCGCGAGTCGGTGTCGGGGCTGGTGTCGGACGAATACGAGGAGGAGGCGCCTTCTCCTACGCTCTCTGCCGAGAATAGGGTGGCGCGGAGGTGGAGGCATGAGGGGAGAGAGAAAAGAAGTAGAATGACGAACGAGGTGGTGGTAACTGAGCCGATGATCACTATTATCGTGCGGCTGTATAGATGGCCAAATGGGTCGTGTCTGGCAACCGGCCCGAGGCACGACCCATTTAATAGTGTCTGGGGCTCTGGCCCAACCCAGCACGAGCGTCGTGCGGTGCTTGGGTCGTAGTCTCGGCCCGTAGTGCTAGCCCGGCCCGACATGATTATTTTTTTATTTTACAAAAAAAATCATATATATACATATGTACAATTTATATTCAATATTATAAACACTTGAGCATTATGTTCTACTGGTTAGACAGCTTCACCTAGTGTCTTTGATCCTTCTTCCATCGGGGTGTGGGTTCAAACCCCACCTCCTGTAGTAGTACTTTTTAATATTTTACGCTGAGTTGATTTGGAGGAAACATAGGTACTTTTTTTGTAAAAAGATAACGCGGGACGACCGTTCAGTGGATTAGATTTTGCAACTTGCAGCCTTGCAATGTGGGAATAACTGGGTAGTAAGCATTTTGCAAAATTGGTGATGTTTTTGTGTTTTATACTAATTTTTAACTCACGTGACAACGCACGGGCACATAACTAATAGTTGAGAGGATAAAATGGATTCTTTTTTCCTAGTAATAGCAGTTGGGTCTGGTCCATCAAGGAAGAGAGTACTTGGGCTTCGGCGACCTGTGTCGGCTCATACTGGGCTCGGAAAGCGCTTTGGCATCATGCAACAGTGGCCAGGCCCATACTGCCAGTAGTGAAGTAACAGCTACTTGCTCCGCGGTCCGGAAAGGGATTTTCTCGCCTTCTCGGCGCGCTACGCCTGCGACTGAAAGAAGCGGTAGATCGGCGTTAGCGGCGAGCTAGGGTTCCAGCGAGTGCACCCAATGGCTTCGGAGGCGATGCGGCGGCGGCAGGAAATGGCAGAGGAGGGGCAACGGCACCTGGAGGAGACTATCGCAGCCTCGTTCCAGATCCTCGTATCCATGAACGACGAGCTCTGCAACGCCGGCCTTTGGTCTTCCTCATCCGTCTCGGCCACCGCTGCGGCTGGCTACCAGCACCATCACTCTGCTACTCTTCCGACCCCACACTCTGTAGATTCCGACGCCGCCGACGCAGGGGGCGCGCCCAGCCCCGGCGGGTCGCTCGACGAGGCGAGGCACCGCTACAAGTCAGCCGTGGCGGCGCTGCGGGCATCTATCTCTGCCGTGTCGTCCTGCGCTCAGGTTTGACCTTGATGCACCTTATGCTCCTGGCGCTCATGCGGAAAAGTGTTTTAGGCGCATTCTTCTGTGATGAAAGAAGAAAGATAGCACCTGCTGTAAAAAAAATCAGAGCATTTCCATGTAGGGGAGCCCAAAGCAAATTCTTATTACAAGACTGATAGATATTTGCAATGCTAACGACTCCTGTAATGCTTTAGTGGCCATTGGTGTGGAGGGACCGAGGGAGCCAACAAATTTCCATTTCCAAAGCTGGCAATTTTTTATTTTCATAGAGAGATCCGTATTTGGTGGCAGGCAATTTTTTATTTTCATAGAGAGATCCGTATTTGGTGGCACTGGCACAATTATAAAGATAAAAATGTTGTGGTGGCAGGCAATTTTTTATTTTCATAGAGAGATCCGTATTTGGTGGCACTGGCACAATTATAAAGATAAAAATGTTGTCGTGAACTCGGGAAGTATGTAGTGCTATGTTAGACAATTGGTAGTGTTTGAATGCACTAGAGCTAATAGTTAGCTGCTAAAATTAGCTGAAGACATCCAAACACTTTAGCTAATAGTTCAGCTATTAGCTATTTTTAGCAAATTAGTTGATAGATAGCTAGCTAATTCTACTAGTAGTTTTTTAGCCAACTAACTATTAGCTCTAGTGCATTCAAACATCCTCGATATTTTTGAGAAAACAATCTTGTCTTCCTAAAAAGAACATCATTGGCAACCTAGGATTGACTATTCTCTGTTTTTTTTGAAGAAACATGATTACTGCATGGACTTTGATACTGTCTCCATCCATTCGTTTTGAGTGTGTTTCATCTCAAGGCATGTACCTAGGATCCAATCAAAATGAATCATTTACCAGTCAAGCTTAAATTACTGGTTGATGAACCTCTTCCCACCGGACCAACTTAGGAGTCTGCTGCATTCATGCATGTCAAAGCACGGGGTACTATCGACCAAAATTTTAAAACGTGCCTGGGGAGAACCAATTAATATGCCTAAGGCTTCTGGACAAAAGGAGAAGCGAAAGGTGTCTAGGAAAATGGGCAAAGGGAGAATTATTAAGGACAAAGCCAACTAGTAAATAGCAACAAACATGGATTTTAGTTAACCAGAACTTGCTTTTCATATTATATGTAGAAGACTTTACCTTACCTTAAAAGAAGAAGGTTAATATTATCCCATCATAGTCCTAATTGGTCAAGCCTGATTTTTGCTCACTGTTCAAGATAAAATTAGTTTGTCAATGCTAGTTGAAATTGATCTAGGTTTCTTATCCTTCCCACTGTCCCACGTATGACTTCTCTAAGAATTCATGCATACTCAATTTGTCAGGACATTGGATCAACAGAATCTGAAGCTGACCATGCAGAGATTGAGAGATTGGAAGAGCATGCTTCTGCTTTGAGAAAGGTGCTACCCTGTAATTTCTCTAGTTAGTTTAATCTAGTCTACTATATTATATTACTCTCAAAGTTTGGACAGCTGTGCGAATTATATTTGCCCATTTGCAATCTAAGTCGTGTCTTCCTGTTATCTTCAGGCGACAAGTCCTTTTATGTTCTATTCATAAGTAGTTAAGTACAGAGTGAGGAAATACTGTTTTTCTATCCTTTTCTGCTTGGTGTAAAAATGAGTTTAGAGTGTTTTGCACCATCTGCATTATTTTTTACGTGTTTTTTAATGCACAAGGACTTTTTTTAGATTGTGTATTGCATCTCTGGTTCGTACAAACTCCCATCATTTTTTTCAATCTTTTTTTGTGATTTGAAGAGTACAGTTCGTACACACATTTGACAGATAAATTCATATCTTTCTAACATTGAGATCTAATGCAGGAAATTGAAAGCAAAAACAAGCAAGTAAAACTCCTCATTGATCAGCTCCGTGACCTAATAGCTGACATAGCAATGTGGCAGAGCCCTTGCTCAGTGTGAAGTGTCGAAGTTAGAGATCGTAGCCTGGACGTCTGGTATAGGCATACTGTGCATGTTGGTTAACTGACCACTTGGAAGGGAGCAATAGATGGAATATGACTGGGCTGCACGGGAAAAGAAAATGAAGCTGTCCAATGCAGATAGGGATGTAATATGTTGGACATGAATGTTATTTTGGACACGACTGTAGATACACGTATCTTTTTGAAACGTGTGGATTTTCGCTGTGGCGAAAGTCCTGTAATGTTTTCTTGAGAAAAACAATCTAGAATGATATTTGGATTCTCACATGCAATGCACATTATTTCTGTTAACTGAAAAAGGAAGAAAGATTGCAATGTGCGCGTTTAACAGTCTGAAGTTGCGTTTTGCCAGTCATATAATGACTTCATACAATGATTATATTAGATTCTTGAATGATGAAAGGAATACTTCGATTGATCTGTCGTCTATGTACAAGCCTTGGGAAACAATATCTTACAAGTACGTGATAAAAAAGGTCATATTAGGAGCCACTGTATGACATGAATGGTCTGTATTAGTTTTAACAGCATTATTGAAGTATTCCTTTACTAACAACATTAACATTATTGAGGTATTCCTTCAACTGTAATTAGTACCCCCTCAGTCTCTCAGAGGTTGGTTATATTACCTCTGTTCTCGAATATTTATTGTTAGCTAGTTTATTTTTAAACTAAACCACGACAAATAAAAAAGAATAGAGAGAATACCTTATATACATGGGATAGAGGGAGTAATTAAAACGTCTCTAGCTGAATGGGTTAAGTGATTAAGTGGGACCCTTAGGTCGTCCTAAGTTTGACTCATAGAAGTGATTTTTTTAATACAATGTCTCATGCTGTCTTTTTTTTAACATCATTATGAAGTACTGCCATTGTTGAGAAACTGATTTTTTCCAAACTGGCGAAGTCAACAACCCATAAAAAAATATACTTAATTGATCTGCCATTGTCAAAATATACCTAAATACAGAAAGTGAAAATACATCGTGGCAGAAATAATCTACTTTCGATTTCGCTAACACTGTACAATTTGACGGCCAATTAGTAGCAACTGGAACACATTCCCTAAATACTTAATTTATGTCATTGATGGGTGCTGGCAGATCTCGAGACATAAATGCTCCTTACATGAAGTCGTTGATCCCTAATAACTCTAAATCACTGTCAAATATTGATGTTACTTCATTTGATCCTTCCAATTCTGCATGCATTTACAAGAAGCATCTGATTAGTGATTAGTCATAACATGAAGATTGGAATTGATGAAAAGAGAGCAAAACTAGATGCACTTTAATGGCTGTTCTGGATTCTCTAATTCTGTTTATATGTGTATCGAGTTGAGATTTAAACTGATTAACCTAGCATTACTGTACATGTCCCCTCAAAAAGAGAATAATGCCTCGATAGTCAGCGGCTGTCACTCGAGCAAGTTTGTCCTAAATTTGCTTTCAAGTACTCTGAACTAGTTTCCTTCAGCAACATGACCTATGATGATAAAACTGCTTAACTTGTTTAGTTTACAATAACTTCTTACAGCTGGCCTCCTTTATTGAAATGGCACTGCACATTACGAGGTGAAAGAACTTACAGTTGCCTGGCGAAATTCCTCAAGCATTCGCCGGTATTGCATCCTCGCTTCTGTAGAGTCTACCATGGACAGCACTCTTGACACAGCCTCCTTTACAGCTTGATCGACCTTCTGCCGGCGGAAGATCTTGACTGCTTCGTCATCATCGAAGTCATCGTCCTCCTCCTCATCTTCCTCTATTGCTTCGACCATTGATTGCTGCTCAGCTCGGAAGCCACGGAGGCCATGACCTTTACGGCGCCACCTAAGTATTACTTTCTCTAGCACACTGACAGTGCTTACAATTGTTCTGTATTTCTTTCTCACTTGATGGCCTCTTACATGAGCCTGTACAAAGAGAGACCTTTAGCATAAACAAAGCACAAATAAACATGCCAGATACCATATATGTATTCATATGCCCATGAATTCAACTTGAAGGAGGCTATCAAATAAAAAATGTTATGGATACCTATTCCCCTTACCTGTATTTTAACTGCATTTCTTCTCATGTTGAGAAAATGTTTGCGACCTTTCCAACCTTTGTATTTCTTCTGAATTGAAACAGCTGCTTTATCATAAAACTGACCATTCGAAGCATGAGCTTGGTGGTAGAACCTTGATGCAGCGGCAAGTTGATCTATATCCTCTTGGGTCATTCCATATTCATCCCTAAGTCGAGCAGTCTTCTGCTGTCTTTTCCTGAAAGAAAAGGCACGGAAAGCATTCTGGATGCGAGCTGCTGCTTGAGCTGCATTCCTCACTGCTGCCAAAGAATCCTTCATTGAGAGCTCATCTTCTGTGCCACCATGCAGCTGGACACTCCTCTGGGATATGCTTTCCACAGCTCTCTCTGCTTCAACTTCAGCTGATCCTTTTGAGACATCACTTTCTTCTATAGTGAGTGATGCAAGATAGCTCGTTAGCGACACTTCTGAAAGATAGCCTGCAAGGCCCGTATGCCCTTGTTCAGAAGCCAGGAAAGCTGCTGTTTTACCCACTGGGTCTTGTGCAGTGGGATCAGTAACTGCTGTTGCCGATGCACCAGCAGCAAGAAGTGCAGCAACCATCTTTTCCCTGTAATAAAATCGACATATTGGTAGCTTGCTAGTTCCAAGCCAGTCAATAACACTATGTACCACACTACCACTTTAAAAGGCAATTATGTGATCTCCAGCAGATTCCCTATCGCATCTCCTATCTCATCCCCTATTTCAAACTTCACTATACAAATAGTGTAATATACAGTGCCACATCCCCTATTTTAGGAGATCTACTAGAGACAGTCTTACAAAGAAAGAAAAGCTGTAATGGAACACTACCATTTCACAAGAAAAGAACTATGTTGATATATTCATTGCAAAATTGACTCCAGTACTAGTCCAAAACAGTGTGAATGGCCATGTACATCTTTTATCTACTGTATCCATTGTTAATGTTAAACCGGCTATTTTTCCAGGTTCTTCGAATGGGTATTACATAATTAGGTTGTTCACAGCAATATCGTGTAAATAGGGGATTTGCACTGTAGATTACAGTATTACATTATTTACATAGTGAAGTTTAAAATAGGGATGAGATAGGAGATGTGATATAATAGCTATTGGAGACATCCTTACCAAGCTAGCAAGGTAGCCCAAAATACTTGATTTTACCAGAAGGAAACAGTTCGTTGATTAAGATTTATAACTTCTCTACTTAATTTAAGAAGCATACTTGCTTTATGTGGCTCTAGATTTTTTTTCAACTGGCAATTGCTTGGTTACCAACTTAACAACAGTACAACACAATGGTATACAAGAATAATTTCTTGAGTGAACAAAAGGATGCCTTTCTTTGCAACTATTCTGTTCTGTCCATGAAAATTGCTAGGGAGAAAATGTAGCAAGAAAAAATGGAATGTAGCAGCTCTATGATATAAACTTTGATTACCTTCCAAAATAAGCAGCCCAATGAAGAGCAGTCCATCCATTTGAATCACGAAAATTTAGACCAATACCAACACTGAGAACTGAAGACAATGCCCACTCATAGCCTAGGGCAGAGATTAAGTGTATAATACCCTGGTCATGCTTGGATATAGAATCCGTTCCATTGAATCCTCTGAGCTTCACAGATAACCACTTTTGTAATTTACTTTTCAGTAGTTCCTCCAAAATCCAATCAACCGAGATTAATGGACTTTCACACCCTACTGTGAGTTCTTCAATCAACCTATCCCAGAGCCCTTCATCCATCTTAAGTTTTGGACACTGTTCAGATTGGGGATCACCATCTGGAACTTCAGGGTTTCCATTCCCAGACAAAAGCATTCTAGCAAATTTTGCAAGAATTAGTAACTCTTCACTGGATTTCAGATGTCTAGAAGATGGTGCGATGTCTGTGAAACTAGAAGAGGGTTTTGAGCGGAACTCAAAGTCTTTGAATTCACTGCAAACTTCTCTGTTTCCCGAAGTAATGCAGATTCTGAGATTTCCACTGCTGTGCAGTGGCGTGTGGCAGAGGAGAACACCTGGCTGGACTACTTTAGCAGGTACCTCACTGTCACCAAACATCACAGCCCAACCCAAATTCGATGGATTACATTGAAAATCTCCAGTAATGATGACCTGAATAAATGAGATGGCGAGAAAAGCCTCGGTAAATGGGAACATTTGGTGTTATGGTGTAAAAAAAGCAAAAACTTCACGATTTACCTTGGTGATCTCATATGAAAATGCCCATTCTGGAGAGATCTCACGAATGTTAAACTTGTTTGTCTGTCCTAAAGCAAATGCTGTATCTTCTCTGGAGTAGGGTTCAAAATGACCATGGTCAAACAACTCCGTTATTTCAGAGCCCTGAGAATTGCTTTGAAATGTTAATGCTATTTTTGTTTGCCAATCTGGGTTCAGAGAGCTTCCAAATCTACTGTCATAAGCTGAAATGGTATCAGTTACACAGTTCGCTCTATTTCTCAGCACAGAGTTCAAAGATGGTGAGTCAACGGTGGCTTCTGGTCCTAAAAGAAACTTTTTAGCAGCAGCAAGTTGTATGCGTAAATCACTGCTGTCCAGGCGTTCTGGTGGATGGTATTCTGAATTTTTCTGATACTCGACATCCGATTGCTGTGCAAAAATGCAAGTCATTGATACAGTTCAGTGAGAGTATAAGCATGCAAAGACATTTATGAAAAAATTGAACACAAGGGGTATAATCTAGATATGGAGAGAACAAGACATCTAAGTACATTTTGTTAAATGTACTTTAAAAGATTATCTTCAAACACCAAATGTTAAAAAAAGTACATATTGAATGAGGAACACTTCAAAACGTCCCACCTAAGAATCTTTGAAAAGACTATCATAGATTGTTTTCACTTTTCACAATTCCACATGCATCAGTTTTATGTGTTCTACAAGGAAGAAGAATCCCAAGTTACGATTTCCTCACCTGGTATATGGATGAAGTTGGTAAACCTGAACTGGACTGCAGTACATCTTCCCATGATGGCACTATATTCCTACTTAAACCTTTCTGTGTTCCTTCTTGTCGAATTTGTTTTACTTGGTTGTCACCTGAATAAGGCCAGAAAACCAATTTGACTTTATTAACAAAAATCGAACTGTCAGCAAGTTCGACACCTAACGGCCTGATGCTTTGTATATACGTGTGCCAGAAGGCCACAAGTAGGTGCATCACTTGTGCATCAAAAACGTTTTTCTTATAGTAGACGAATGCATGGTGAGATTTTAAATATCTACCAAGGCATGTGTTCAAAACAAGAGCTCACACTGGTTTGATAAAAAAAATGTATTGATATAATCATAGAAATAATAGAATTAAATTTGGCCCTACACATCATACTATCACATGACAGGTTGCAATTGGCCTCACAGAGAAAAGAGGGAAAAAGGAAACTTTAACAAATAAATTGACACCATCCTAATCCTGGCAGATTTCACTCTAGTACAAAACACTAATATTTTTTCCTTTCATCAAATTCAGCTATTATGAAGTTTTCCTAAGTTACACATATAACAAGCCTGTGAACTTGACATCCTTTTTTTTAAAAAAAAAACTCTTACATACAACTAGCATGCTCCTGCAATAAAAATAAAACAACTAGCATCAAACACTATACTGCGTGCATAAAATATTTTTTTGAATTTTGCCTCCTATGGATCTAAAAAGAAATGCAGGAATAAACGAAAACATTTTTTAGTTTTACCTCCCACGGAATGAGCTTGATTTGAGAAAATATAGTCATCATCATCTTCACCCAAACTTAACTGCTCAGCTATCTTCTTTAAAGCAATATTAAGCCCAGATTTATTTTTCGAGTTACCATTATCAGTCCGATTTTGTTGCAGACAAGTGTGTCCAACCTCCGGTATGCTTGGTAAACCGCCATCATTTTTGGTGTACTCTTTGTTACCGGAATAGGAACTTACTTCAGTTACAGAACTCAAATTAGAATAGCTCTGATGGGACTCACTGCACTCGCTAGCGCCAGAAGAGGAGCTGTGGTATTGGTTTCCACAGATGGCATTTGGATATCCCAAGGATGAAAGAGGTTCTGGGAGGCCATTCGACAGTTGTGATGAATAATTTCTGACCTGGGAGATGAAAGAAGCGATTGCACAAACATTAGTTACAGACTTATAGAAAGAGCTAATGTATTTTAAATAAATAATAAAACCAAAGAATCTCTTATTATAATAGAATGGGATTATATAATTCACTAAAAACTTAGTTTCATATTTTCACAATTTTTTTTGGAATAGCAAGAAAATATTCTCTGTAACTGTCCAAGGATAAAACATGAAAGGCGTGATCAGATTATAGCAAGTGGCATTCTGTGTATTGATAACTCAGTAGGTCATCTGAGTCAGTCGGTCAGTATTTATTTGCAGAGCCGATGATCATATCAAACAACACCAGAAAAAATACATGAAAGTATAACAAGGCAATGTTAATATTACATACCATATCAACCTCTCTATATTGTACCAGCACAATGTGTTCGTATTCACTGCAAAAGTAGAGAATAAGACAAATCAATGAAGTTGAAAGTTGCAACCACTGTTTTTTGTTTCTCAAGGACAGATGTTAGAAACAATTCAATGTATACCTAAAGTAACAAATTACACAGTAATTCAGCACAATTGTGACTTACAACTTCAATGTGCCATGGATCATAATTTCACAGATTTGAGCTAACTGAATGAAAAAATAATCTTACGGTTCCAGCATCCAGAAACACCGTCTCTGGAAACTTGGATTTTGCTCCCCGTGAGCGTAATAGCAGCTCAAAGCATCAACATTTCCAACCTGCAATAGTGAGAAAATATCAGATATGAGACAGAGGGCGCTGATCAATAACCGACTTCTAAAATTTATGATCTGTAACAAAATAGTGAGATAAAGGAACCTCTTTCATTTGAGTCCTATAAATTCCTACAAAATTCTTAATTCCTAATAAAATCTCATATCAATAGAGAGAGAGAAATCCTGCAACCATGATCTGGTGATACCTGATCTCGCACTCACGCTACCACACTAGGAACAGAGAAAAACTAGAAACAAATGGTCCAGTTCAACAATCAGGAAACCATCAATCTACCAAAGGCCAGGGGTATTAAGCTAACGACCTGACCAAAAGCTCCTAGACCGCTTTTGCTCCAGCAGAGCACCATAATATGCATTCATCTGTGACAGCCTGAAGCAGCCATGAAACTCAAACATGTCCCACTGAGACACAAGTCCGAGCGTCATGGTTGTGCTGCAGGCTGTCACAGATGAGGTACATCATAATTTCATGATGCAATTGCCAAAGATTCTCCTAGCCACCCATGCTCATAATATAATCTTTATCTTTTTTAGTCTTCACTATAAAAACACAAACCTCCACACAAACATTGACTGTTAGGACAAGGCAACATAGATTGAAACAGTTTTTGGTATACACAAGCTTGCAATGTTGTTTGTAAAATCATCAGTATATGAAGGTCACTTGAACAGGCTATCATGGAAATTAAGATGGACAGAATACATACTTTGACCAAGTAAGCCGTTTTAACTTTGTCCTATGTCAATCTTCTCTAACTTCGACCCATAGTCACAATGTTCTCGGGTCGATTGGATTGAGGAATAGGGTCGCAAGTCGACACTTGAAATTTTTTTGGTACAAGGGGGTATTACCTCTATGGGACTGAATCGGGAGTTTGGTACGTGAACCCGAGTCTGATGGGTCAATGATCTTGAATCGTTTCCATGGATCGAGGGTCGTGTTCCAAAATCCCAAAGACCATATGTGCTATGCCTCAATGGCCTAGCCTAATACCAGCTTAACACAACTTAACACAATAACACCAACCCATTATAACAATGAAGCACTATACTTCTGCCCTAGACACATAGGATCCATAGAGCTCACGAGGCAGAAGCGCCGCCCAGCCTAGGACCTCTGCAGGAGGAGCACCGACACAGGAAGCCAGAGTGCCATCTCTTGCTAGCCATGGGAGAATCCCCGTCCTCGCCACCATACACGTCGCACTATCATAACCTACGTGCCTTGCCCTGATCTGTGCCGTCCTGCCCCACGAGCAAGCATCGTAATCTACGTGCCTTGCCCCGATCTGTGCCGTACAGTGACTCCCTAGCGTTTGGGACGATGACCCATGGTGACCATGACCCACGATTTGGGACGATGACCCTGGGCCACGGAACGCGACATCGACCCTGTTTCCTGTGACTATGCTTTGACCATGTTTGTAAAAAAACATGCACAAAAATCTACAACATCAAACAAGATTCATTAGATACACCATGAATATATTTTGATAGTCCATTTATTTGATATTATATATGTTACGATAAACTCGATCAAAGTTAGGTAAGTGTGAACTAAGACAAAACCAAAACAACTTACAATTTGAAAAGTAGGAAGTATATTCAAACCACATTAGCTAAATAGGGGTGATGTCTCTCCTGAAATTCAAAGAGGAAGCTCGATAAAGCTAGATCAACCTCAAATACTTATTGTAATTTACGGGTCCATAACTGCTTAATGCTAGGTATCCAATACTGACCATTATACAATAAAGGAACATGTGTGACTGATACACATTTTCTCCAATATGGATGTTAAAAGATTCGTGATAGGTGTCAACTAAATGTATTAAATTGATGAGATTGGTATGCTAATCACATTGTCATATTCAATAGTTTACATGTTGCACCGCCGAAAAGTGTTGGTAGACAACAAGGTGATTTTCCCAAAAAAATGTGTTTTGTAATATTGCATAAAAGTTTAACAACCACCGTTGAACTAGAATGTGCATATAAAAATATGGAAACAACTGGAATGATTTAGTGCTATGCTGAGCCTTCTGAAATAAACCTTCAGTCGTTCATGAGCCTCCCCAACAGTTCTTCCATCCTTCTTCCGCCGCCATGTGTGACCATCTCTCCGAAAATAACGATTGACACGACGATTGTAAAGGAATAGGGAACCACCTGTAGAACAATCAAATAGGTTGTTAAAGAAAAGCACAATTATACTAGTAAGATAAATTCCTCTAGTTAAGAGATATATGTGCTTTACTGGGCGGCTTCTTTGGTGCCTCATGGGTGATCGGGAACCTCTCGTGATTCTGCAAGATATAGTACACTTCAGAAGGCTTTAACCACCGACTCCTTGCTTCTTCACGAAGTACGTTGATGTCAAAACCTACAGTCAGATAGCATACCAAAGAATAAGGTCATGTTCGGAAGCAATCTAGTTTTTAAGAAAACAGTTTTTATTTTTTAGCTAGGAGAGCCTAGCTTCTTGGTTTTAAAAAACTGTGAATCCAATTTCTATAAAGTGAGACATAAGTGGTTCCAAACAGGCCCTAAGCCGATAGGTGCAGCGTTAGTTAATTTTCTATTAGACCCCATCGGACCACAATAAAATTTTAATACTAACATGAATCTCATCATGGGATATGATTAGTTAACGAAATGATTCCCTTTTCAATATAAAGATATCGTATAAAGTTATGAAAAGAAAAATCCTAATCTTTTCAAGCTCGTCGAATGTACTAGCCTCAAGAGGGTCAAAAGCCCAACATAAGCCATTAACCTTGTAAAGATTTGTATCTTTATAGGTGCAACATAAGGTCAATGAATTCTTAAGGCAAGACAATCCTGTAGGAGAGGGCGTACGTATGCTTCCAAAAGCTTGTAACGAGCTTATTGGAGCTGAGGTATCCCGAACGGCGGGCTTCGGAAGTTAGGTACCCCCTACCTTGCAATTGGAATCTTAGTATTATAATAGGCTTCCATTTGGAAATTTGTCATCGTGGGCACTTTTATCCGTCGCCGGCTGCTGTTACGTTGAAGATTTGGATTTCCCGTTCGTCAAAACGGATCGGCTTCCTTTATTATTCAGAACGGATCGCGAGCTCGCTCCTTTCTTCCTCTCCGTCTCTGTCCGGCTCCCCGACTGATTCCGGCGCTCCCCTCGCCGGACTGATTCCTCTCCGTCTCTCCGTCTCCGTCTCTTTCTTCGTCCCAATGGAAACTCAAATTTCATTGTAAAATGCTCCAGCAACAGGTTCCAACTGGCATGCCAATGCAGCTTGCTCATTTCTGGCTCATTTCTCGCAGCTAACTGAAATTGGTACCCGTGCTAAGCAAACAAGACACTGAAATGAGCTAACTGGAACTGCCTTCAGGGCTAAACGAAAGGGGCCGCTGAGACCTTCAGCACGGGTACTGGTACAGCACCGCTGAGACCTTCAGCGCGCCGGCGCAGACCTTCTGCGCGCCACTGGATTCTAGAACAGAGCAGGGAGCGCGAGCGCGCCACTGGATTCTAGAACAGAGCAGGGAGCGCGAGCTGGCAGCCAGGAAACAGAAAGGAGCCGCTATGGAGGAGAGCTCTGTACCTTGGTCGGGCCGAGCAGGGAGAGGAGCGCCGTGCCGGAGAGCTCCTGCGTCGTCGAGGAGAGGAGGAGCGCCGTCGAGGAGAGGAGGCAGTGAGCAAAGATCCGTTCTAAGCTACGGGACAGTGAGAAGGACTACCGTAACAGCGACCGCGGATCGGCTAAATCACACCCGATAGCAAAATTCCGAATTCGAATGGATTATAATACTAAATTTCGAATACCTGTGTTCGGGATACCAATTTTAAGAAGCCATGTGTTCGTGATATCTTGGTTCCAATAACCTCGCTTGTAACAACATCCCATGCGTTGCAGTTGTACCAAAAGCTAAACGGTGAATTCGAGCCAGAGTCGACGGACTGGAATGAGCTCAAAAAGAATATGACAAACTCCATATTCCATCAATCACTGCACTACTGCAGAAATAGAAGGGCTCAAAAGAATCCGATATTTTCTTTTCTCAATTCTCTCTTTGTATCGAAAAAAAGCATCCACTGAACAGCATCAGAAGGAATCAAAAGACCCAAGGCCGAGAAACAAGAACCACTGCTCTGATCGCCCCACCTAGGTCAACTCCCAGGAGGCAATAAATATGATGCCTTGACCGCGGCAATCAAGAATCACCAAATAAACGATGAGTAATCGCAACAAAAAGCACTCACTGTGGCTCATAGTCACTTGCAGAGATCCAGCAGCTTCCAAGCTCCCATGGAAGGAGGGACGCAAGGAAACCCCGCACTGAATCTAAACAAATGGTCCCCCAGCTCCCAACAGAAGCTCTGAGATTAGCCGCTTAACAAATACGAGTTGGAGGCACGGGTATAGTGTGGAAGAGAAGCTGTACTCATGTGCCCTTTATTTGCTCCAGCAGATGATACGGCAGCGGCGCAGCGCAGACATATATACCTCAGGGCGAGAGAAGTCACAGATGGGCAAATAGATCGGCTGAGTCTGCTGCTTCTGCAATTCAAGACAATGACGGAACGATCGGCCCTTCAGTGTTTCCAAGTTGAATTAGGGTAAAAGACTAGAAAATTAAAATATTAGTTTAGAATTACAAATAAGTTAAAATAAACTAATTAATAATAGTTTATTTTAGCTTATTTATGGTTACAAAGTGATATTTTATCTTTCTACTGTTACACCATAATTTAATTTATATAGAGGGTGTTTGACACTGCTTTATGTTCCAGTTTCAACATGAAGTTATGGTGTATAATATAAATTTAAAGATTTTAAAAAATATATTTTTAATCTAAACAAAATAAATTATCCAAATATTTTTTAAAAGTTTATAACTTCAACTTTACGATTTTTAAAGCTCCTACCAAATTTTATAAAGCTAAAGAAGTTCTGAACAGAGTCGTAATCTAGAAGAAAAACAAACACACCCATTATCCCCCTGGTTTAGAGTTTAGTCTATGTCCATCCCCTGAATTTTATTTTTAGAGCTAGTTTGATATTTTATTTTTCTAAAGGGTTTCTATTTTTTAAAATAAAATGAACTAATTTCTATTAAAAAAATGTAAATTCTTTAAAAGAAATAGGGTGTCAAAATAGCCTTAGTAGGAAAAGCGCAGCTGCATAGGTGGGTTGGCGAGGATAAACAATTGCAACAAGATCTTAGTGTGTAGGTGCACATTGAATTTTTGTATTGCCATGAGCAGCTTGTGCAATCCTGACTTTGATTTTTCTTTTTTCTTTTTAACTCCTGCCTTCACATCTTCCTTTTTCATATGTGCTATTATTTTAATATTTCATATAGATCAACTAAAAAGTTGCTGATGTGATTATGCTCGAAAAATAATAGCCTATTTAGTTTTGAGAGTATTTTGAACTTTTTTCCACCACAGTTTAACACGTCAGAGTTATTCTAACGAGTGGTATAAAAAAAGTTTAACCAATGACATCTGTAACCACTCAACTTCAACTTTTCTAATGGTCTGTAGTATGAAATTTCAAACTTTTATAACGATATACAGGAAAAAAAAACTTTGTTTATAGATTGAGTTAGACCTTGGAAGTAGAGATGATGCGAGTGAAACCATTATTCAGAGTACCACTTCCACTCCACGTCTGAATGCGAAAGCAATTGTGTGTTCTTTTGGCAAAGAGGGTTAGGTAAATTGCATGTCATCTAGAAGTACAATCCAATTAAATAAGGAGTCTCTTAAGGCGCCATTAGAGGGTTAACTTAAAAAAATCAAGAGATGAGCTCTTCGCGAAGAGATTGTCACTACACGACTATCAATACATAATGTGTCTTGAATGTATTTATTATCTAGAGACTTAAGGTTGTATCATACAGTTTCTTATCTGTCTTTTATATCTAGAAGACTGTTTCAACTTTAAAGGGCTCAGGGTTGTGCATGTCTAATACTCCCTCTGTTTCTAAATTAAAATTTGCATCAAATAATTAATATATGTGTTTTCATCTATTTCAATATAGACATAGTTAAAAGTTTGGGATTATAATATGTCTATATTATTGGGACGTTTGAATATACTAGAGCTAATAATTAGCTGCTAAAATTAGTCAAACAATCTATCTAATATTGCTAATACCAATTCTACCAATAATTTTTAGCCAACTAACTATTATCTCGAGTGCATTTAAACATCTCTATATAATCTAATTTATTTTGAACTAATCGTTAATACCTAATAAACTGAATTATATAATCTAGATAGATTATAATCTCAAACAAACATACCTTATTTGAGATAGAGGAGTTTTTTTTAAGCGCCGCTGCACCGAGCGCAAAGTCACGGAACATAATTAATGTGCTCGCGTGGCGCTGCCGTGCTGGTGCATGCGTTTGAGTTGTTTCATTCACGGCACATGCGGACATGCCCGCACCAACGACCGGGTTCCGCCACGCAGGAACAGGAAACGGCATGATCAAAACGTGCTCGCGGGCAAGACTGTTCGTTGGCCACATGTTGTGGACCGACGAATCTTGGGACTCCGTGCATAGGAATGTAAATGGCTGGGAAAAAAATCCCGTTCTATTCCGCACGATTTTTATATTTATCGAGCTCGAACTCGTATTTTCGGATAAATATAAAAACGGTAAAAATATGATAAAAAATAAAAATGAAACGAAAACAGTATAGATCATGCCCCGACCATTTTCGTTTATCCCATACTAATATAGGATTATAAATTATTATATATCTCGTTTTAACATTGTTAATCGTGCTCTATCTATGGTGTATTCTGTATTTCTATATGTAAAATTATATCATGTATTTATGTAGGCAAAATAATACGATGACAATGATATAGAGAGGGAGGACTAGATGCGGGATGATTTTTATCTTCGGTTACTGTTGAAAGGTTTCTATAATCGATTTTGGTGGTTAACATGATAACGTCCATCATAAATCATATGGACTAACAAGTTTGCCTAGATGTCTATTATCTCAGGTGCATAAGGTTCAACATAAACCAAGAAAGAAACTAAGTTGGAGACTCAATAAAGTTTAGAGCAAAGAACTTGAGAGTGTGCTGCCTGTGGCGCACCGGACAGTATCCGGTGCCCCAGGCCAAGCACCAAGCAAACTGTTCACTCTCAGGTTTTTCCAAGGGACGCTCCGCTATAATTCACCGGACTGTCCGGTGTGCACCGGACATGTCCGGTGAGCCAACGGAGCAACGGTAACCTGGTGCTCAACGGTCGACTGCGTGAATAGTAAAAACGCACAGTGCAGAAGTCAAATGTCAGGCTGCGAAGTCAGAATGCACCGGACATGTCCGGTGTTGTCGGGAACCATAATTAGGGGTACCCCCAAGACTCCTAAACTCGGCTGGTAAACACCATCAGCACAAAGCTACAAAGGCCTGATGGGCGCAATACAGGTCAAAGCTCCGTCCGCTCAAGGAAACGCAATCTCGCCTCGCCCGAGCCCAGCCTCGGGCAGGAACGGTAGACCCAGGCAGATTCACGCCTCGCCCGAGGGCCTCCTCAAGCAACGGACGCACCTTCGACTCGCTCGAGGCCCAATTCGGGCAGGCTTCGCGGAGAAGCAACCTTGGCCAGATCGCCTCGCCAGCCGACCAGATCGCAGGAGCATTCAATGCAAGGATCGCCTGACACCTTATCCTGACGCGCGCTCCTCAGTCGACAAGGCTGAAGTGACCGCAGTCTCACCCCTCCACTGACCGACCTGACAGGAAAACAGCGCCGCCTGCACTGCTCCAACTGCTGTGCCACCCGCCAGGGTGAGGCTGACAGCAGCCAAGTCCAGCCTCGGGCGCCATAGGAAGCTCCGCCTCGCCCGACCCCAGGGCTCGGACTCAACCTCGACCTCGGACGACGGTCTCCGCCTCGCCCGACCCCAGGGCTCGGACTCAACCTCGACCCCAGACGACGGTCTCCGCCTCGCCCGACCCCAGGGCTCGGACTCAACCTCGACCTCGGACGACGGTCTCCGCCTCGCCCGACCCCAGGGCTCGGACTCAGCCTCGACCTCGGAGGAGCCTCCGCCTCGCCCGACCTTGGGCTCGGGCCGACCACGTCGTAGGGGGATACATCATTACCCTACCCCTAGCTAGCTCAGGCTACGGGGAACAAGACCGGCGTCCCATCTGGCTCGCCCCGGTAAAACAAGTAATGATGACACCCCACGTGCTCCATGATGACGGCGGTTCTCAGCCCCCTACGGAAGCAAGGAGACGTCAGCAAGGTCCCGACAGCCCCGACAACTGTGCTTCTACAGGGTCTAAGCGCTCCTCCGACGGCCACGACATCACGTGAACAAGGCACCAACACCTCTCCGACAGCCACGTCGGCATGTACATAGGACTCTGGCTCCTCTCTGCCGGACACGTTAGCACACTGCTACACCCCCATTGTACACATGGGCCCTCTCCTTATGTCTATAAAAGGAAGGTCCAGGGCCCTCGTATGAGAAGGTGGTCGCGCGGGAGGACGGGCTGACGAGCAGGCTCACTCTCTCTCCTCTCCCTCGCGAACGCTTGTAACCCCCTACTGCAAGCGCATCCGCCCTGGGCGCAGGACAACACGAGCCGCAGTTCCCCTTATTGTTTCTCCCCCTTGTGTTCCGTCTCGCGCCGACCCATCTAGGCTAGGACACGCAGCGACAATTTACTCGTCGGTCCAGGGACCCCCCAGGGTCGAAACGCCGACAGTTGGCGTGCTAGGTAGGGGCCTGCTGCGTGTTGACGAACAGCTTCCCGTCAAGCTCCAGATGGGTAGTCTCCAACAACCTCTCCAGCCCGGGACGCTGCTCTGTTTCGGGAGTCTCGAGTTCATGTCCCTCGACGGCAGCTACGACATGGTACTCCTTCCTCCGCCGCGCGACAACGACAATGGCGGCCGTCAGCCCGCCCGCCGGCAGCGGAATCGACGACGTCTTCCCCGCATGGCGGAAGAACAGCATCCGAGTCTGTCCCGTCACCTTCCCCGCCGACGGAGGAGGAGGCGGGGCAACCATGGCCAAGCAGGAGGCGACACCTCGTCGGCTGTCGAGCGAGTCGACGATGCCAGCGCCCCAGCGGGGGACACGTCAGGCATCGACCTCGCGTCTGAGATGAAGACGGGCGTCGTTTCCCCGCAACACGCCAACCCCAAGCGAACGGATGACGCCAGCACGCTCGTGAAGGACCTACTGAGCGTTAGCCTTGTACCTGAGATAACGGTGCAGTCCGTCCCCGACGCGATTCCGTCACCATCCGTCGATCAAAAGGTACCGTCTGTTTTCCACCCTTTGCCTTTTAGATTCAGCTTCGACCCACCAAGCGACCCCGCTTCGGTGGACGCTTTCATAAAGGCATGTCCGAACCTTCCGGGGTATCATATGTGGTCAACCTGGGACTGATTGACGGCCGTCTCGACCTACGGGCCCCCGGGTTCCGAGGAAGATGACGAGCCCGACTATGGTTGGGATTTCTCCGGGCTCGGGAACCCCAGTGCCATGCGGGACTTCATGACTGCATGTTACTACTGCCTCTCCGATTGCTCCGATGATAGCCACAGCCTCGGCTACGAGGACTGTGGCCCAAGTCATGAATGTTTCCATGTCGATCTAGGGGGTCTCGACGAAGGCAACCACCTTTGAAAGGGAATTAGGCTTACACCTAGTTCCCAAATAATTTTGGTGGTTGAATTGCCCAACACAAATATTGGACTAACTAGTTTGCTCTAGTGCATAAGTTATGCAGGTGCAAAAGGTTCACATTTAGCCAATAAAAAGACCAAGTGTTGGATTCAACAAAGGGGCAAGAGGCAACCGAAGGCACCTCTGGTCTGGGGGCACCGGACTGTCCGGTGTACACCGGACAGTGTCCGGTGCGCCACCGGTGCACCAGAGGACTCCGACTTCAAACTCTTCGCCTTCGGGAATTCGCGGAAGCCGGCGCGCTATAATTCACCGGACTGTCCGGTGTGCACCGGACATGTCCGGTGCTCCAAGGAAGCGCGGTCTCCGGAACTCGCCAGCCTCGGGTTCGCGCGGCAGCCGCTCCGCTAAAATTCACCGGACTGTCCGGTGTGCCAGCGGAGCAACGGCTATTTCGGCGCCAACGGCTCCCTGCGGAGCATTTAATGCGCGCGCAGCGCGCGCAGACGTCAGACGTGCCCATACCGGTGCACCGGACATCAAACAGTACATGTCCGGTGTGCACCGGACACCCAGGCGGGCCCAGAAGTCAGAAGCTCCAACGGTCAGCATCCAACGGCAATGGTGACGTGGCAGGGGCACCGGACTGTCCGGTGTGCACCGGACTGTCCGGTGCGCCATCGAACAGAGGCCTCCAGCCAACGGTCATGTTTGGTGGTTGGGGCTATAAATACCCCAACCACCCCACCATTCATTGAATCCAAGTTTTCCAACTCTCAACCACTTACAAGAGCTAGGCATTCAATTCTAGACACATACAAAGAGATCAAATCCTCTCCAATTCCACTCAAGCCTTTAGTGACTAGCGAGAGAGATTTGCCGTGTTCTTTTGAGCTCTTGCGCTTGGATCGCTTTCTTTCTTTCTCACTTTTTCTTGTGATCAACACTCAATTGTAACCAAGGCAAGAGGCACCAATTGTGTGGTGGCCCTTGCGGGGAAGTTTTGTTCCCGGTTGATTGAGAAGAAGAAAAGCTCACTCGGTCGGAGGGACCGTTTGAGAGAGGGAAGGGTTGAAAGAGACCCGGCCTTTGTGGCCTCCTCAACGGGGAGTAGGTTTGCGAGAACCGAACCTCGGTAAAACAAATCCGCGTGTCACACTCTTCATTTGCTTGCGATTTGTTTTGCATCCTCTCTCGCGGACTCGTTTATATTTCTAACGCTAACCCGGCTTGTAGTTGTGATTATTTTTGAGATTTTCAGTTTCGCCCTATTCACCCCCCCCCCCTCTAGGCGACTATCAATTGGTATCAGAGCCCGGTGCTTCATTAGAGCCTAACCGCTCGAAGTGATGTCGGGAGATCACGCCAAGAAGGAGATGGAGACCGGCGACAAGCCCACTACAAGCCAAGGGAGCACTTCATCGGAAGAGTCCCGCACCAAGAGAAGGGAGAAGAAGAAGAACTCCTCCAAGCGGAAGGAGAAAAGATCTTCCTCTTCTCACCACAAGGAGAAGAAGGAAAAATCTTCTTCTCACAAGCCGCACCGGAGTGGGGACAAACACAAGAGGATGAGGAAGGTGGTCTACTACGAGACCGACACTTCATCGACATCCACCTCCGGCTCCGACGCGGCATCCGTCACTTCTAAACGCCAAGAGCGTAAGAAGTATAGTAGGATTCCCCTACGCTACCCTCGCATTCCTAGACATACACCTTTACTTTCCGTCCCATTAGGCAAACCACCAACTTTTAATGGTGAAGATTATGCTATGTGGAGTAATTTAATGCGATTTCATCTAACCTCTCTCCACAAAAGAATATGGGATGTTGTTGAGTATGGTGTACAGGTACCATCTGTAGGGGATGAGGACTATGACACGGACGAAGTGGCCCAAATCGAGCACTTCAACTCCCAAGCCGCAACCATCCTCCTTGCCTCTCTAAGCAAGGAGGAATACAACAAAGTACAAGGGTTGAAGAACGCCAAGGAGATTTGGGACCTTCTCAAGACGGCGCACGAAGGTGATGAACTCACCAAGATCACCAAGCGGGAAACGATCGAGGGGGAGCTCGGTCGCTTCCTGATAGTCGCCTAGAGGGGGGTGAATAGGGCGAAACTGAAAATCTCAAAAATACTCACAACTACAAGCCGGGTTAGCGTTAGAAATATAAACGAGTCCGCGAGAGAGGGTGCAAAACAAATCGCAAGCAAATGAAGAGTGTGACACGCGGATTTGTTTTACCGAGGTTCGGTTCTCGCAAACCTACTCCCCGTTGAGGAGGCCACAAAGGCCGGGTCTCTTTCAACCCTTCCCTCTCTCAAACGGTCCCTCCGACCGAGTGAGCTTTTCTTCTTCTCAATCAACCGGGAACAAAACTTCCCCGCAAGGGCCACCACACAATTGGTGCCTCTTGCCTTGGTTACAATTGAGTGTTTGATCACAAGAACAAGTGAGAAAGAAAGAAAGCGATCCAAGCGCAAGAGCTCAAAAAAAAACACCGCAAATCTCTCTCGCTAGTCACTAAAGGCTTGAGTGGAATTTGGAGAGGATTTGATCTCTTTTGTTGTGTCTAGAATTGAATGCCTAGCTCTTGTAAGTGGTTGGAAGTTGGAAAACTTGGATGCCATGAATGGTGGGGTGGTTGGGGTATTTATAGCCCCAACCACCAAACTTGACCGTTGGCTGGATGCCTCTGTTCGATGGCGCACCGGACAGTCCGGTGCACACCGGACAGTCCGGTGCCCCTGCCACGTCATCAATGCCGTTGGATTCTGACCGTTGGAGCTTCTGACTTCTGGGCCCGCCCGGGTGTCCGGTGCACACCGGACATGTACTGTTTGATGTCCGGTGCACCGGTATGGGCACGCCTGACATCTGCGCGCGCTGCGCGCGCATTAAATGCTCCGCAGGGAGCCGTTGGCGCCGAAAAGAGCCATTGCTCCGCTGGCACACCGGACAGTCCGGTGCACACCGGACAGTCCGGTGAATTTTAGCGGAGCGGCTGCCGCGCGAACCCGAGGCTGGCGAGTTCTGGAGGCCGCGCTTCCTTGGAGCACCGGACATGTCCGGTGCACACCGGACAGTCCGGTGAATTATAGCGCGCCGGCTTCCGAGAAATCCCGAAGGCGAAGAGTTTGAAGTCTGAGTCCTCTGGTGCACTGGTGGCGCACCGGACACTGTCCGGTGCACACCGGACAGTCCGGTGCCTTCAGCCAGAGGTGCCTTCGGTTGCCTTGTTACTCCTTTGTTGAATCCAAAACTTGGTCTTTTTATTGGCTAAGTGTGAACCTTTTGCACCTGTATAACTTATGCACTAGAGCAAACTAGTTAGTCCAATATTTGTGTTGGGCAATTCAACCACCAAAATTATTTGGGAACTAGGTGTAAGCCTAATTCCCTTTCAATCTCCCCCTTTTTGGTGATTGATGCCAACACAAACCAAAGCAAAAATAGAAGTGCATAATTGAACTAGTTTACATAATGTAAGTGCAAAGGTTGCTTGAAATTGAGCCAATATAAATATTTGTATGATGCGCATGGATTGTTTTCTTTGTTTTTGACATATTGGACCACATTTGCACCAAGAGTTTTGTTTTTGCAAATTCTTTTTGTAAATTCTTTTCAAAGTCCTTTTGCAAGATAGTCAAAGGTAAATGAGTAAGATTTGCAAAGCATTTTCAAGTTTTAGTTACTTCCTTTGTTCCAAATGCTTTTCCTTTGACTAAACAAAACTCCCCCTAAATGAGATCCTCCTCTTAGTATTCAAGAGGGTTTTGATTTATCATTTTTGAAATACTACTTCCTCCCCTTCTAGAACATAATAAGATACCAATTTAAAATTGACCAATTAAAATCTCTAAAATTTTAAAACTTAGGTGGTGGTGCGGTCCTTTTGCTTTGGGCTCATATTTTCTCCCCCTTTGGCATGAATCGCCAAAAACGGAATCATTAGAGCCCAATGAAGTACTTTCTCCCCCTTTGGTCATAAAATGAGTGAGTGAAGATTATTCCAAAGTTGGAGAGTGATGCGGAGTGACGGCGAAGGTTGAGTAGTAGAGCGGAGTGGAAGTCTTTGTCTTCGCCGAAGACTCCAATTCCCTTTCAATATACCTATGACTTGGTTTGAAATTCACTTGAAAACACATTAGTCATAGCACATATAAAAGAGACATGATCAAAGGTATATTTATGAGCTATGTGTGCAAGACTTAGCAAAAGAAATTCCTAGAATCAAGAATATTAAGCTCATGCCTAAGTCTGGTAAAAGATTGTTCATCAAGTGGCTTGGTAAAGATATCGGCTAATTGATCTTTAGTGTTAATGTAAGAAATCTCGATATCCCCCTTTTGTTGGTGATCCCGAAGAAAATGATACCGAATGGCTATGTGCTTAGTGCGGCTATGCTCAACGGGATTGTCGGCCATTTTGATTGCACTCTCATTGTCACATAGCAAAGGGACTTTGGTTAATTTGTAACCGTAGTCCCGCAGGGTTTGCCTCATCCAAAGCAATTGCGCACAACAATGACCTGCGGCAATATACTCGGCTTCGGCGGTAGAAAGAGCGACCGAATTTTGCTTCTTTGAAGCCCATGACACCAAGGATCTTCCCAAGAACTGGCAAGTCCCCGATGTGCTCTTCCTGTTAATCTTACACCCCGCCCAATCGGCATCCGAATAACCAATTAAATCAAATGTGGATCCCCGAGGGTACCAAAGCCCAAACTTAGGAGTATAAGCCAAATATCTCAAGATTCGTTTTACGGCCGTAAGGTGTGATTCCTTAGGGTCGGCTTGGAATCTTGCACACATGCATACGGAAAGCATAATGTCCGGTCGAGATGCACATAAATAAAGCAATGAACCAATCATCGACCGGTATACCTTTTGATCCACGGACTTACCTCCCGTGTCGAGGTCGAGATGCCCATTGGTTCCCATGGGAGTCTTGATGGGCTTGGCATCCTTCATTCCAAACTTGCTTAGAATGTCTTGAGTATACTTTGTTTGGCAAATGAAGGTGCCCTCTTGGAGTTGCTTGACTTGAAATCCTAGAAAATACTTCAACTCCCCCATCATCGACATCTCGAATTTCTGTGTCATGATCCTACTAAATTCTTCACATGTAGATTTGTTAGTAGACCCAAATATAATATCATCAACGTAAATTTGGCATACAAACAAATCATTGTCAAGAGTTTTAGTGAACAAGGTAGGATCGGCTTTGCCGACTTTGAAGCCATTAACAATAAGGAAATCTCTAAGGCATTCATACCATGCTCTTGGGGCTTGCTTGAGCCCATAAAGCGCCTTAGAGAGCCTATAAACATGATTAGGGTACTCACTGTCTTCAAAGCCGGGAGGTTGCTCAACATAGACCTCCTCCTTGATTGGTCCATTGAGGAAAGCACTCTTCACGTCCATTTGATAAAGCTTGAAGCCATGGTAAGTAGCATAGGCCAATAATATACGAATTGACTCAAGCCTAGCTACGGGTGCATAGGTTTCACCAAAATCCAAACCTTCGACTTGTGAATATCCCTTGGCCACGAGTCGAGCTTTGTTCCTTGTCACCACACCATGCTCATCTTGCTTGTTGCGGAAGACCCACTTGGTTCCTACAACATTTTGATTAGGACGAGGAACTAAGTGCCATACCTCATTCCTTGTGAAATTGTTGAGCTCCTCTTGCATCGCCATCACCCAATCCGAATCTTGAAGTGCTTCCTCTACCCTGTGTGGCTCAATAGAGGAAACAAAAGAGTAATGTTCGCAAAAGTGTGCAACACGAGATCGAGTAGTTACCCCCTTATGAATGTCGCCGAGAATGGTGTCGACGGGGTGATCTCTTTGTATTGCTTGGTGGACTCTTGGGTGTGGCGACTTTAGTTGTTAATCCTCCTTGTCTTCATCATTTGAATCTCCCCCTTGATCGTTGTCGTCACTTTGAGGTGGCTCATCTTCTTGGTCTTCTTGTTCAACATCTTGAGCCTCATCCCCAATTTGAGTCGGTGGAGATGCTTGCTTGGAGGAGGATGGTTGATCTTGTGCTTGTGGAGGCTCTTCGGATTCCTTAGGACACACATCCCCAATGGACATGTTCCTTAGCGCTATGCATGGAGCCTGTTCTTCACCTATCTCATCAAGATCAACTTGCTCTACTTGAGAGCCGTTAGTCTCATCAAACACAACGTCACAAGAAACTTCAACAAGTCCTGAGGACTTATTAAAGACTCTATATGCCTTTGTGTTTGAGTCATATCCTAGTAAAAAGCCTTCTACAGTTTTAGGAGCAAATTTAGATTTTCTACCTCTTTTAACAAGTATAAAACATTTGCTACCAAAAACTCTAAAATATGAAATATTGGGCTTTTTACCGGTTAGGAGTTCATAGGATGTCTTCTTGAGGATTCGATGAAGATATAACCGGTTGATGGCGTAGCAGGCGGTGTTGACCGCCTCGGCCCAAAACCGGTCCGGTGTCTTGTACTCATCAAGCATGGTTCTTGCCATGTCCAATAGAGTTCGATTCTTCCTCTCCACTACACCATTTTGTTGTGGAGTGTAGGGAGAAGAGAACTCATGCTTGATGCCCTCCTCCTCAAGGAAGCCTTCAATTTGAGAGTTCTTGAACTCCGTTCCGTTGTCGCTTCTAATTTTCTTGATCCTTAAGCCGAACTCATTTTGAGCTCGTCTCAAGAATCCTTTTAAGGTCTCTTGGGTTTGTGATTTTTCCTGCAAAAAGAATACCCAAGTGAAGCGAGAATAATCATCCACAATTACAAGACAATACTTACTACCGCCGATGCTTATGTAAGCGATCGGGCCGAATAAGTCCATGTGTAGGAGCTCCAGTGGCCTGTCGGTAGTCATGATGTTTTTGTGTGGATGATGGACGCCAACTTGCTTCCCGGCTTGGCATGCGCTACAGACTCTGTCTTTCTCAAAATGAACATTGGTTAGTCCTAAAATGTGTTCTCCCTTTAGAAGCTTGTGAAGATTCTTCATTCCAACATGGGCTAGTCGGCGGTGCCAGAGCCAACCCAAGTTAGTCTTAGCAATCAAGCAAGTATCGAGTTCAGCTCTATCAAAATCTACCAAGTATAGCTGACCCTCTAACACTCCCTTAAATGCTATTGAATCATCACTTCTTCTAAAGACAGTAACACCAATATCAGTAAAAAGACAGTTGTAGCCCATTTGACATAATTGGGATACGGAAAGCAAATTGTAATCTAAAGAATCTACGAGAAAAACATTAGAAATGGAATGGTCAGGGGATATAGCAATTTTACCCAAACCTTTGACCAAACCTTTGTTTCCATCCCCGAATGTGATCGCTCGTTGGGGATCTTTGTTTTTCTCATAAGAGGAGAACATCTTTTTCTCCCCGGTCATGTGGTTTGTGCACCCGCTGTCGAGTATCCAACTTGAGCCCCCGGATGCATAAACCTACAAAACAAATTTAGTTCTTTGTTTTAGGTACCCAAACGGTTTTGGGTCCTTTGGCATTAGAAATGAGAACTTTGGGTACCCAAACACAAGTCTTGGAGCCCTTGTGTTTGCCCCCAACAATTTTGGCAACTACCTTGCCGGATTTGTTAGTTAAAACATAAGATGCATAAAAAGTTTTAAATGAAATGGCATGATCAATTGATGCATTAGAAGTTTTCTTTCTAGGCAACTTGGCATGAGTTGGTTGCCTAGATCTAGATGTCTCACCCTTATACATAAAAGCATGATTAGGGCCAGAGTGAGACTTCCTAGAATGAATTTTTTTAATCTTGCTCTCAGGATAGCCGGCAGGGTACAAAATGTATCCTTCGTTATCCTGAGGCATGGGAGCCTTGCCTTTAACAAAGTTAGACAAGTTCTTAGGAGGGGCATTAATTTTGACATTGTCTCCCCTTTGGAAGCCAATGCCGTCCTTAATGCCAGGGCGTCTCCCATTAAAGAGCATGCTTCTAGCAAATTTAAATTTTTCATTTTCTAAGTCATGCTCACTAATCTTAGCATTAAGTTGTGCTATGTGATCATTTTGTTTTTTAATTAAGGCTAGGTGATCATGGATAGCATCAACATTAATATCTCTACATCTAGTACAAATGGAAACATGCTCAACATTAGATGTAGAGGGTTTGCAAGATTTAAGTTCAACAACCTTAGCATGCAACATATCATTTTTAGTTCTAAGGTCGGAAATAGTAGCATTGCAAACATCAAAATCCTTAGCCTTAGTAATTAATTTCTCATTCTCATTTTTAAGGCTAGCAAGAGAAACATTCAACTCATCAATTCTAGCAAGTAAATCAATATTATCATCTTTAGAATTGCAAGTTGAAACAATACAAACATGAGAATCAACCCTAGCAATTAATCTAGCATTTTCATTTCTAAGGTTGTTAATGGTCTCATGGCAAGTGCTTAGCTCACTAGACAATTTTTCACATTTTTCTACCTCTAGAGCATAAGCATTTTTAACCTTAACATGTTTCTTGTTTTCCTTGATTAGGAAATCCTCTTGAGAGTCCAAGAGTTCATCCTTTTCATGGATAGCACTAACTAGCTCATTTAATTTTTCTTTTTGTTCCATGTTAAGGTTGGCAAAAAGAATGCGCAAGTTATCCTCCTCATTTTTATCATCCTCATCACTAGATGTTTCATATTTAGTGGAGGACCTTGATTTTACCTTCTTTTTGCCGTCCTTGGCCATGAGACACTTGTGGCCGACGTTGGGGAAGAGAAGGCCCTTGGTGATGGCGATGTTGGCGGCGTCCTCGTCGTTGGAGGAGTCGCTTGAGCTTTCGTCGGAGTCCCACTCCCGACAAACATGGGCATCGCCGCCCTTCTTCTTGTAGTACTTCTTCTTCTCCTTTCTTCTTCCCTTCTTGTCGTTGCCCCTGTCACTGTCACTAGACATAGGACATTTTGCAATAAAGTGACCGGGCTTACCACACTTGTAGCAAACCTTCTTGGAACGGGATTTGTAATCCTTCCCCTTCCGTTGCTTGAGGATTTGCCGAAAGCTTTTGATGATCAAGGCCATCTCCTCATTGTCGAGCTTGGAGGCGTCAATTGGTTGTCTACTTGGTGTAGACTCCTCCTTTTTCTCCTCCGTTGCCTTGAAGGCCACCGGTTGCGCCTCGGATGTGGAAGGCTCGTCAAGCTCGTTGATCTTCTTGGAGCCCTTAATCATGCATTCAAAGCTTACAAAATTCCCGATAACTTCCTCGGGGGTCATTAGTGGGTATCTAGGATTACCACGAATTAATTGTACTTGAGTGGGGTTAAGGAAAATAAGAGCTCTTAGAATAACCTTAACCACTTCGTGGTCATCCCATTTTGCGCTCCCGAGGTTGCGCACTTGGTTCACCAAGCTCTTAAGTCGGTTGTACATGTCTTGTGGCTCCTCCCCTTGGCGAAGACGGAAGCGACCGAGCTCCCCCTCGATCGTTTCCCGCTTGGTGATCTTGGTGAGTTCATCACCTTCGTGCGCCGTCTTGAGTAGGTCCCAAATCTCTTTTGCATTCTTCAACCCTTGTACTTTGTTGTATTCCTCCTTGCTTAGAGAGGCGAGGAGGATGGTTGCGGCTTGTGAGTTGAAGTGCTCGATTTGGGCCACTTCGTCCGTGTCATAGTCCTCATCCCCTATTGATGGTACCTGTACACCATACTCAACAACATCCCATATTCTTTTGTGGAGAGAGGTTAGATGAAATCGCATTAAATTACTCCACATAGCATAATCTTCACCATTAAAAGTTGGTGGTTTGCCTAATGGGACGGAAAGTAAAGGTGTATGTTTAGGAATGCGAGGGTAGCGTAGGGGAATCTTACTATACTTCTTACGCTCTTGGCGTTTAGAAGTGACGGACGCCGCGTCGGAGCCGGAGGTAGATGTCGATGAAGTGTCGGTCTCGTAGTAGACCACCTTCCTCATCCTCTTGTGCTTGTCCCCACTCCGATGCGGCTTGTGAGAAGAAGATTTTTCCTTCTTCTCCTTGTGGTGAGAAGAGGAAGATCTTTTCTCCTTCTGCTTGGAGGAGTTCTTCTTCTTCTCTCTTCTCTTGATGCGGGACTCTTCCGATGAAGTGCTCCCTTGGCTTGTAGTGGGCTTGTTATCGCCGGTCTCCATCTCCCTCTTGGTGTGATCTCCCGACATCACTTCGAGCGGTTAGGCTCTAATGAAGCACCGGGCTCTGATACCAATTGATAGTCGCCTAGAGGGGGGGGTGAATAGGGCGAAACTGAAAATCTCAAAAATAATCACAACTACAAGCCGGGTTAGCGTTAGAAATATAAACGAGTCCGCGAGAGAGGGTGCAAAACAAATCGCAAGCAAATGAAGAGTGTGACACGCGGATTTGTTTTACCGAGGTTCGGTTCTCGCAAACCTACTCCCCGTTGAGGAGGCCACAAAGGCCGGGTCTCTTTCAACCCTTCCCTCTCTCAAACGGTCCCTCCGACCGAGTGAGCTTTTCTTCTTCTCAATCAACCGGGAACAAAACTTCCCCGCAAGGGCCACCACACAATTGGTGCCTCTTGCCTTGGTTACAATTGAGTGTTTGATCACAAGAACAAGTGAGAAAGAAAGAAAGCGATCCAAGCGCAAGAGCTCAAAAAAAAAACACCGCAAATCTCTCTCGCTAGTCACTAAAGGCTTGAGTGGAATTTGGAGAGGATTTGATCTCTTTTGTTGTGTCTAGAATTGAATGCCTAGCTCTTGTAAGTGGTTGGAAGTTGGAAAACTTGGATGCCATGAATGGTGGGGTGGTTGGGGTATTTATAGCCCCAACCACCAAACTTGACCGTTGGCTGGATGCCTCTGTTCGATGGCGCACCGGACAGTCCGGTGCACACCGGACAGTCCGGTGCCCCTGCCACGTCATCAATGCCGTTGGATTCTGACCGTTGGAGCTTCTGACTTCTGGGCCCGCCCGGGTGTCCGGTGCACACCGGACATGTACTGTTTGATGTCCGGTGCACCGGTATGGGCACGCCTGACATCTGCGCGCGCTGCGCGCGCATTAAATGCTCCGCAGGGAGCCGTTGGCGCCGAAAAGAGCCGTTGCTCCGCTGGCACACCGGACAGTCCGGTGCACACCGGACAGTCCGGTGCACACCGGACAGTCCGGTGAATTTTAGCGGAGCGGCTGCCGCGCGAACCCGAGGCTGGCGAGTTCTGGAGGCCGCGCTTCCTTGGAGCACCGGACATGTCCGGTGCACACCGGACAGTCCGGTGAATTATAGCGCGCCGGCTTCCGAGAAATCCCGAAGGCGAAGAGTTTGAAGTCTGAGTCCTCTGGTGCACTGGTGGCGCACCGGACACTGTCCGGTGCACACCGGACAGTCCGGTGCCTTCAGCCAGAGGTGCCTTCGGTTGCCTTGTTACTCCTTTGTTGAATCCAAAACTTGGTCTTTTTATTGGCTAAGTGTGAACCTTTTGCACCTGTATAACTTATGCACTAGAGCAAACTAGTTAGTCCAATATTTGTGTTGGGCAATTCAACCACCAAAATTATTTGGGAACTAGGTGTAAGCCTAATTCCCTTTCACTTCCGTCTTCGCCAAGGAGAGGAGCCACAAGACATGTACAACCGGCTCAAGACCTTGGTAAACCAAGTGCGCAACCTCGGGAGCGCAAAATGGGATGACCACGAGGTGGCTAAGGTTATTTTAAGAGCACTTATTTTCCTTAACCCCACTCAAGTACAATTAATTCGTGGTAATCCTAGATATCCACTAATGACCCCCGAGGAAGTTATCGGGAATTTTGTAAGCTTTGAATGCATGATTAAGGGCTCAAAGAAGATCAACGAGCTTGACGAGCCTTCCACATCCGAGGCGCAACCGGTGGCCTTCAAGGCAACGGAGGAGATGAAGGAGGAGTCTACACCAAGTAGACAACCGATTGACGCCTCCAAGCTCGACAATGAGGAGATGGCCCTAATCATCAAAAGCTTTCGGCAAATCCTCAAGCAACGGAAAGGGAAGGATTACAAATCCCGTTCCAAGAAGGTTTGCTACAAGTGTGGTAAGCCCGGTCACTTTATTGCAAAATGTCCTATGTCTAGTGACAGTGACAGGGGCGACGACAAGAAGGGAAGAAGAAAGGAGAAGAAGAAGTATTACAAGAAGAGGGGCGGCGATGCTCATGTTTGTCGGGAGTGGGACTCCGACGAAAGCTCAAGCGACTCCTCCGACGACGAGGACGCCGCCAACATGGCTGTCACCAAGGGCCTCCTCTTCCCCAACGTCGGCCACAAGTGTCTCATGGCCAAGGACGGCAAAAAGAAGGTAAAATCAAGGTCCTCCACCAAATATGAAACATCTAGTGATGAGGATGATAGAAATGAGGAAAATAATTTGCGTACTCTTTTTGCTAACCTCAACATGCAACAAAAGGAAAAATTAAATGAATTGATTAGTGCTATACATGAGAAGGATGAACTCTTGGACTCTCAAGAGGACTTCCTTATTAAAGAAAATAAGAAGCATGTTAAGGTCAAAAATGCTTATGCTCTAGAAATAGAAAAATGTGAAAAATTGTCTAGTGAGCTAAGTATTTGCCATGAGACTTTAGACAACCTTAGAAATGAAAATGCAAATTTGTTAGCTAAGGTTGATTCTCATGTTTGCAATGTTTCAATTCCAAATTCTAGAAATGATAATGATGATTTACTTGCTAGGATCGAAGAATTGAACATTTCTCTCGCTAGCCTTAGAAATGAGAATAAGAAATTAATTGCTAAGGCTAAAGATTTTGATGTTTGCAATGCTACTATTTCCGACCTTAGAACTAAAAATGATATGTTGCATGCTAAGGTTGTTGAACTTAAATCTTGCAAACCCTCTACATCTAATGTTGAGCATGTTTCCATTTGTACTAGATGTAGAGATATTAATGTTGATGCTATCCATGATCACCTAGCCTTAATTAAAAAACAAAATGATCACATAGCACAACTTAATGCTAAGATTAGTGAGCATGACTTAGAAAATGAAAAATTTAAATTTGCTAGAAGCATGCTCTTTAATGGGAGACGCCCTGGCATTAAGGACGGCATTGGCTTCCAAAAGGGAGACAATGTCAAAATTAATGCCCCTCCAAAGAACTTATCTAACTTTGTTAAGGGCAAGGCTCCCATGCCTCAGGATAACGAGGGTTACATTTTGTACCCTGCCGGCTATCCTGAGAGCAAGATTAGGAAAATTCATTCTAGTAAGTCTCACTCTGGCCCTAATCATGCTTTTATGTATAAGGGTGAGACATCTAGGTCTAGGCAACCAACTCATGCCAAGTTGCCTAGAAAGAAAATCCCTAATGCATCAAATGATCATGCCATTTCATTTAAAACTTTTGATGCATCTTATGTTTTAACTAACAAATCCGGCAAGGTAGTTGCCAAAATTGTTGGGGGCAAACACAAGGGCTCCAAGACTTGTGTTTGGGTACCCAAAGTTCTCATTTCTAATGCCAAAGGACCCAAAACCGTTTGGGTACCTAAAACAAAGAACTAAATTTGTTTTGTAGGTTTATGCATCCGGGGGCTCAAGTTGGATACTCGACAGCGGGTGCACAAACCACATGACCGGGGAGAAAAAGATGTTCTCCTCTTATGAGAAAAACAAAGATCCCCAACGAGCGATCACATTCGGGGATGGAAACCAAGGTTTGGTCAAAGGTTTGGGTAAAATTGCTATATCCCCTGACCATTCCATTTCTAATGTTTTTCTCGTAGATTCTTTAGATTACAATTTGCTTTCCGTATCCCAATTATGTCAAATGGGCTACAACTGTCTTTTTACTGATATTGGTGTTACTGTCTTTAGAAGAAGTGATGATTCAATAGCATTTAAGGGAGTGTTAGAGGGTCAGCTGTAACACCCGGTTTTAAAGAACAAAGCCGGGTGCATCTCATACATGCGCCAAAGAAGACAACATATATAATAACAGAGTGTATAGAGATAAATGTCATAAAACATCAGAGTATTTATTACATAGCGGAAGACTTATTACAAAATAAAGATAAATGTAAAACGAACTAAGGATCGACGGCGCCAATGTCGACTGAGAAACGCCACCTAGATCAGATCGAACTCCTCAGTGTTAGGCAGCTCCTCCTGAACCACCTGCTCTTCTCCTGTGGGGGGGGTGTGAGACAGCAAGAGTGAGCTCACATACGATCATAGCTCAACAAGTCGTGGGGAATAATGTGGCATGAACTCACCAAAGGTGGGAGTTCATGTAGTGTAAGGCTGATCAATGGAATAAAGGCTGAAGCTGAGCATTGCTTTTATAAGTTGGTCAAAATTTTATTAGCAGTTACTAAGTGTAAGTAAATACCAAACCATAGTAATAATAAATAAAAGTAATGATAAAATAATCCCAAATGCAATGAAATGACAAATTAAGTTTAAGTTCCATAAATTAATCATGTGAGTGTCCGAGCCGCTCATGACCGTGAGCACGGCTAGTATACCAGTTTTACACTCTGCAGAGGTTGCGCATCTTTACCCACAAGTCGTGTTACCCATTTGCCACAGAGTTGATCAGACTCCATACACCTCTACCTAGGAAGCGAGGCAGGGTACCACTACGAGGCCTTTACAAAGTTCCACTAGCTTCAGACTACCCGCTACAGTTTATGGGAAGATCCAGTAAAGGGTTCCTGACTGACCGCCATCGCAGCAAAATCAACCAGGGACCTCCCCGCACTGACCTCTCCCCTACTGCCCTTGCCCCTTTCGGGTAAGGTAGCCCTCCCCTAGCTTTCCTAGTTAATCAGCCAAGGGCGTCCCATTCCACCCTTGTGGTAGCACTGTTTTCCCGGGTGGTTCTCCATGTTCCCATTAACATAATGATCTTAACATGAACAAGGAATAATAAAACAGATAACAATGAATAGTATAACAAAGAGTGATGAATATCTCTATACCCAAATCCACATAAAGCAATAGCATGTACTACCCAAAACTTTAGTAGTAAAACCAGTGGTGAAGCAAGGTATACAGATAGTCAAAATCTAGGGTATCCTATTGGGTCCCAGCAAAATTATCCTATGCAGATCATTATGAATAATAAGAACATGAATGGGTAAAAGAAGTGATCAAGGGCACAACTTGCCTTCAACGAGCTCCTGCTCAGCTGTCTCAACTTGTTGAAGCTCAGGTTCCACAGTGGGTTGCTCGTCTACTCGCATCAATACAATACATACATGGCATAGCATAAATTAACATCACATCAAACATGCAAATAAAATATACAGTAATAAACTAGACATTAAAATAAGATCACAGGAACTGGAATCATTAAATTTGGAGTTATATATTTTAAGTTATGGATTTTCTAAGGTTTTATGCATTTAATACAAGATTAAGTGAAAGAATAATTTTAATGTGTTTGTCATGTCAGAACAGAGGCACTAATAGATAGACAATAATTTTATGAAAATTTAGGAACTGGAATGGTCTAATTTGGAGTTCATATGCATTTACTATGAATTAAACAAGTTTTAACATTTATTTTTGCACTAAAAATTAATTTCTGATATTAATTTCTGATTTTTAAAGTTCTCTGGATCGGGCCTCAATTACAGGAAACTACAGGGGCTGGCGCGTAAAAATTCCTAAGACTCAGAAAACCCAGGCATGGACGGCGGGTTAGTTTCCTAAAAACCGGAGGGCTCTTATGCAAAACAACCCGGCCGAAGGGGTATCGGCCATCGAGAGCCGTCCGATCCCGACCGATCGGACGAGATTAGAACACGGCACTGCAGACACACTACAACTCGCGCTGACCATCAGATCCGAAATCGATGGATGAGGGACGACCATGCCTTGATTCGATCCTAAGCCTTCACCCGCGATCCAACGGTCCAGATTTCGCGTCGATCTCGACCGTCTGTTTCCTAATCCGCGGGCGCCCCAGCTTCTAATCCCAAACGTCCAGCACAGATCAAACGGCCCAGGCACCTTCTCCTACCTCTAGCTGTCCAGGCACAGACACCGCGCCTCCCCAGTGTTCTCTCTCTCTCGTTGCTCCACCGGCGTACGCACAGATCGAACCAGAACACGACACCGCTGTTCCCCAGCCGATCGACACACGCTAATCGAGCCCTGGAGTCGCCGAAGAAATACTACATGTACAGGTGAATAAACATGAGCAGCTGGGCAAAAGAACTCACCCAAGGTCCTGGCGCCGCAGGGAATAGAATGGCTCGCCACCCGACTAGTGTTCCTGCGCCAGAACGAGTACTGCTAGCGCAGGGGTCTCCTCCTCCTCTCTCCCGTTGGTCTTGCTTACGCCGCGTCGAATTAGAGGGCAGAGGCTCCTCCGCCCACCCCTTTTTATCCTTCCCACGCCGTGCACGCAACACGGAGATACCGGCCACAATCTGTTAGGAGCTACGAGATTTGTGGGAAGGAGAAAGCTCTGTCATGGGCCCACCATACCCCGGCTGCCGTATACGTTCGTTGCTACCGAGGGGAAAAAAAGAAAAGGAAATACCCATCGCATGGGCCGAGTGGGCGAAAAAGGGAGAATGGGCTGATGCACTCAGTTGGGCCCTGCGATTCATTCCCAGCCGATGGCCCAAGCTTCCTATTCGTTTTTTTTTTATTTTTCTTTTATAATTTCACTTTCCTTTCTTTTTGCTTTTAAATTCCAATTTAAATTCAGATTTAAATTCAAATCATGTGCCAAGTTATCCTCACATTATATTGTGAAATCAGAAGTACCAATTTTTGAAATATAATTACATACATATTATTTATTTATTTTCACATCATTTCTCTTTTTCTCCCTTTTCCTCAAATCTTCTTCTCACTATATTTTATTTTTATTCATATTATTATTGTTTTAAATGCACAAACAAAGATCCAATATGATGCAATAGTTTATTTAGATGTTATCGGTTATTCAATCCCCCCCTTTTGATGGTGTTTATTCACATGTGATATTAACTAAAGATGGTACACACATATAGATAAAGGAAATATTCTCTCTTCATATGAGTTACAAATTTAGGTATTACAAATCCTACCCCCCTTAAAAATAATCTCGTCCTCGAGATTTAAGAGGATCTAGGGAAAAGATGGGGGAAGTCTATACGAAGCTCTTCTTCTCTTTCCCAAGTTGCTTCATCTTCACCGTGGTGACTCCATTGAACTTTGCACATCTTTATCACCTTGTTTCTTGTAACTCGAGTCAAAGTGTCCAAAATCTTGATAGGGTACTCCGCATAAGTTAGATCCTCTTGAACACTAAGGTCCTCCATTGGTAGCTGCTCCTCAGGTACCCTGAGGCACTTCTTTAGCTGAGACACATGAAACACATCATGTACATCTGACAGATGATCGGGTAACTCCAGTTGATATGCAACTTCTCCCACTCGCTTTAAGATCAAGAAAGGTCCAATGAAGCGAGGGGACAACTTTCCTTTAACTTTAAATCTCCTCATACCACGAAGTGGTGACACCTTCAAATAAACATGATCACCCTCCTTAAACTCCAGGAGTCTCCTTCTATTATCAGCATAGCTCTTTTGCCTTGATTGTGCAATCCTCAAATTTTCTCTTATCATTCGAACTTGTTCTTCTGCCTCTTGAATCAATTCAGGCCCAAAGAACTGTCTTTCTCCAGTTTGATCCCAATACAGGGGGGTCCTGCACTTCCTGCCATACAAAGCTTCAAAAGGTGACATCTTCAAACTAGCCTGGTAGCTATTATTATAAGAAAACTCAGCATAGGGTAAGCTCTTCTCCCAACTGCCACCATGCTTAAGAGCACAAGCTCTTAACATATCCTCCAGCACTTGATTAGTTCTCTCTGTCTGTCCATCAGTCTGGGGATGGTAAGCGGAACTAAAATTCAACTTTGTATCCAAACTCTCATGCAACTTCTTCCAAAATCGAGAAGTAAACTGTGATCCTCGATCAGACACGATCTTCTTAGGCACGCCATGTAAACAAACTATCCGAGTCATATACAATTCTGCGAGCTTGGCTCCCGTATAATTAGTCCTCACAGGTATAAAATGAGCCACCTTTGTCAATCTGTCCACAATTACCCAAATAGAGTCATACCCAGCAGGAGTGCGGGGTAGTCCAACAATAAAATCCATACCAATTTCTTCCCATTTCCACTCGGGTATCTTCAATGGGTGCAATAATCCAGCGGGTCTTTGATGTTCGGCCTTGACTCTTTGACATACATCACACTTAGCCACATGAGCGGCCACATCTCTTTTCAGTCCATACCACCAATACTTTCGCTTCAAATCTTGATACATCTTAGTGCTTCCAGGGTGGATGGAGTAATCAGAATCATGAGCTTCTTTCAATATAGCCTCACGGAGGCTATCGATCTCTGGAACACATATCCGATCTTTGAACCATATAGTACCTTGCTCATCCTCCGTGAACTCCGGAACTCGACCTTCCGTAATCAGATCTTTAATCTCTTGAATCTTAGCATCACCAGCCTGACCTTTACGAATCTCTTGCTCCAAGGTAGGTTCCAACTCAATGGTAACTCCTTCAGTATGAGTAACAATTCCCAAATTGAGTCTCTCAAAATCTTTTGCTAAATCGTCAGGTAGCTGGACAACGAAAGCGGAGTGAACATGCTCCTTCCGACTCAAGGCATCTGCAACCAAATTTGCCTTGCCTGGATGATAGTGAATCTCCAAATCATAATCCTTAATAAGCTCCAACCAACGGCGTTGCCTGAGGTTGAGGTCCTTCTGAGTGAATATGTACTTCAAACTCTTATGATCCGTGTATACTTGGCACTTAGTTCCCATAATGTAGTGTCTCCATATCTTCAGTGCATGCACAACGGCAGCCAATTCCAAATCATGAGTGGGGTAATTCAATTCATGCTTCCTCAACTGACGAGATGCATAGGCAATCACATGTCCTTCTTGCATAAGCACACATCCAAGTCCTTGGCCACATGCATCACAGTAAATATCAAATCCTTTCTGCAAGTCTGGCATAACCAATACTGGAGGTGACATCAATCTTTCCTTCAATTGATCAAAGCTCTCTTGACATTTCTCATCCCACTTAAATTCTTTTCCTTTCTCCAGAAGCGATGTCATAGGCTTAGCAATCTTGGAGAAACCTTCAATAAATCTCCGATAGTATCCTGCGAGTCCCAAGAAACTCCGAATCTCCGTGACTGTAGTGGGCACTCTCCATTCCATTATCTCCTTTACCTTAGCAGGATCAACTGCTATTCCTCCATTAGAAATAATATGACCAAGGAATGGCACCTTGTCAATCCAAAACTCACACTTGCTAAACTTAGCATAGAGCTCATTATCTCGTAACTTCTGTAGCACCAACCTCAGATGTTGCTCATGATCACTTTCATTCTTAGAATAGATAAGAATATCGTCGATGAATACCACGACGAATCTGTCCAAATACTCCATAAACACTTTGTTCATCAAATTCATGAAATAAGCTGGTGCATTGGTCAATCCAAATGACATAACAGTAAACTCATATAATCCATATCGAGTCGAGAAAGCCGTCTTAGGAATATCCGATGGTCTAATCTTCATCTGATGGTATCCCGATCGGAGATCAATCTTCGAGAATACCCTGGCTCCTCTCATCTGATCAAATAAATCCTCAATACGGGGCAACGGATACTTGTTCTTCACTGTAACATCATTAAGAGATCTATAATCCACACACATCCGTTGCGATCCATCCTTCTTCTGCACGAATAACACCGGTGCTCCCCAAGGTGAGGAACTTGGACGAATGTAACCAGCCTCTTGTAACTCCGTTAACTGCTTCTTCAGTTCCTTCAACTCTTCTACGGACATTCTATATGGCCGTTTAGAAATAGGGGCGGTTCCAGGTAAGAGATCAATAACAAACTCAACTTCTCTATCAGGTGGCATCCCTGGTAACTCCTCTGGAAAGACATCCGGAAAATCTCTAACCACCCGGATGTTGTCACCAACAAACTCCTCAGGCATAAAGAACATTGCACGCATGGATGAGGAGGTTACTGCAATATTAACTTGAAATCTTTCTCCTTTAGTGGTAGTGAGCTCTATGGTACCTCTACCACATGCTATCACGGCCTTTGCCTTTCTTAGCCATGACATACCAAGGATCAAATCTATACTGCTTGACTCTAATATTATAGCAGTAGCTCCAAATTCTCTACCCATAATAGTCAATGTCAATCTACGTGTCATTTGATTCGCCTCAACAGGCCCTTTAGGAGTAATTACTATCAAGGGTTTTCTCATATTTAGCAGCGGTATTTCATTTGTGTTGGCATATCTAGCAGACATGAATGAATGTGTGGCACCAGAATCAAATAATATTGTTGCAGGAATTGCATTAACATAAAACATACCAATCACGAGGTCTCCTCCATCCGGAGTATCATCAACACTGACTTGATTCACCCTGGCTATAGAATATCCCTTGCCAGGGGTCTGTTGCTTGTTCTGGGCCGGAGTAGTAGCATTCCTCTGTGGGCAGACATTTGCATAATGACCAATCTTCCCACACTTGAAACATTGAGTGCCCTGACTCTGTCCTGCAAACTTCGTCGGGGTGCCAGTGGGAGTAGCCTGTCGAGTAGGTGTCCTCAGCGGTGATTGCTGAACTGGGCGCGGTCCTCCTGGTCGAGGCGGTGTACTCTGTGGTGAGCTGTAGCGAGGACGAACACTGCTGCTACCTTGTCCTTGCGAGATAGCCTTCCTCTTCAAATCACCCAGTTGAACACGCTTGTGTTCAATAGCAAGAGCCTTATCCAACAGCCTCTGAAAGGATGGAAAGGTGTGTGCCACTAGAGCATACTGCAACGGTCCATTAAGTCCTTCAATAAAATGCTCCTGCTTTCTCTCATCCTCAGCAACTTCCTCTGGAGCATACCTCGACAACTGAATGAATTTGTCTCTGTACTCGCTAACTGACATATTGCCTTGCTTCAATGACAGGAACTCCTTCTTCTTGATCTTGATCATACCAGCTGGAATATGGTAGTTCCTGAATTGTGTACTGAACTCTGCCCAAGTAATAGTATCCGCAGCATCATGGGCAGCTGTATAAGAATCCCACCAGTCAGCAGCAGGACCAGTCAGACGTCCAGAAGCATATAAGACCTTCTCCCGATCAGTGCACTGTGCAATATTCAGCATCTTCTCAATTGACTTCAACCAATCGTCTGCATCAAGTGGATCTGGCGAGCTGGCAAATGTAGGTGGTTTATGACTCATAAACTCCCGGTGCTTATCCCGAGGTGGAACTGGTGGTGGTGGTGGAGGCAATGGCACTTGTTGCTGCTGTTGCTGTTGTTGCATTTGCTGTTGCAGCTGCTGTTGTTGCGCCCTCCTTTCCTGGCGTATCTCATCTCGCTCCTGGCGCAACTCCTGGCGTATATCTTCTCTTTCTTGACGCATCTCCTGGCGTTCTTGCTGCATCTGAGCACGCATATCCGCCATGGTGTCTGCCATCTGCTGCATCATCGCCATCTGAGCAGCAACTAGTGGGTCAACTCCGCCTGGTGGAGGATTGGGAGGATTCATCCCAGCAGGCTGTGGCTGAGGTTGTCTTCGAGTGTGTTGGTTAGGAGGCAAGTCAATTCCACCACCCCGCCTGGTATTGACCATCTGAGTTAGATACATATGGTAAGAAAGAGCAGTAGACAAGGCAGTAATTACAATCATGTTACTTTGGGGGATTTATTAGCTAAGCAGATTAGTTTGTCACCTACTAAAGCTAATACAATACCTTATAGTGGTACATGCTAAGATGTCCATCTATACTATTTCAATCAATCAAAGAAGCAAATCAGGCATTGATCATCAGAACAATCAACCAACATTTTTAATAGAGAAAATAGTTTTAATTTTGTCTTAGGCTTCCTACCTCTTAAAAAATGTCATAGGGGTAGGGATTCCAAAGTGTGAAATCCATTTTGTCTTAGATTAGAAAAGGTAAGAATGATCAGAGTAGAATAGTAGAAGGTGAGACAGGATCAAGATAAGGTAAGTATGGAATGAATCAGAGTAAGGTGAGTATAGAATGAATCAGAGTAAGATAAGTAGGTAAGGGTTGCCCATTTCTATCTAGGTTTCGTCCTACAGTCAACATTTGCCTCTGATACCACTTCTGTAACACCCGGTTTTAAAGAACAAAGCCGGGTGCATCTCATACATGCGCCAAAGAAGACAACATATATAATAACAGAGTGTATAGAGATAAATGTCATAAAACATCAGAGTATTTATTACATAGCGGAAGACTTATTACAAAATAAAGATAAATGTAAAACGAACTAAGGATCGACGGCGCCAATGTCGACTGAGAAACGCCACCTAGATCAGATCGAACTCCTCAGTGTTAGGCAGCTCCTCCTGAACCACCTGCTCTTCTCCTGTGGGGGGGGTGTGAGACAGCAAGAGTGAGCTCACATACGATCATAGCTCAACAAGTCGTGGGGAATAATGTGGCATGAACTCACCAAAGGTGGGAGTTCATGTAGTGTAAGGCTGATCAATGGAATAAAGGCTGAAGCTGAGCATTGCTTTTATAAGTTGGTCAAAATTTTATTAGCAGTTACTAAGTGTAAGTAAATACCAAACCATAGTAATAATAAATAAAAGTAATGATAAAATAATCCCAAATGCAATGAAATGACAAATTAAGTTTAAGTTCCATAAATTAATCATGTGAGTGTCCGAGCCGCTCATGACCGTGAGCACGGCTAGTATACCAGTTTTACACTCTGCAGAGGTTGCGCATCTTTACCCACAAGTCGTGTTACCCATTTGCCACAGAGTTGATCAGACTCCATACACCTCTACCTAGGAAGCGAGGCAGGGTACCACTACGAGGCCTTTACAAAGTTCCACTAGCTTCAGACTACCCGCTACAGTTTATGGGAAGATCCAGTAAAGGGTTCCTGACTGACCGCCATCGCAGCAAAATCAACCAGGGACCTCCCCGCACTGACCTCTCCCCTACTGCCCTTGCCCCTTTCGGGTAAGGTAGCCCTCCCCTAGCTTTCCTAGTTAATCAGCCAAGGGCGTCCCATTCCACCCTTGTGGTAGCACTGTTTTCCCGGGTGGTTCTCCATGTTCCCATTAACATAATGATCTTAACATGAACAAGGAATAATAAAACAGATAACAATGAATAGTATAACAAAGAGTGATGAATATCTCTATACCCAAATCCACATAAAGCAATAGCATGTACTACCCAAAACTTTAGTAGTAAAACCAGTGGTGAAGCAAGGTATACAGATAGTCAAAATCTAGGGTATCCTATTGGGTCCCAGCAAAATTATCCTATGCAGATCATTATGAATAATAAGAACATGAATGGGTAAAAGAAGTGATCAAGGGCACAACTTGCCTTCAACGAGCTCCTGCTCAGCTGTCTCAACTTGTTGAAGCTCAGGTTCCACAGTGGGTTGCTCGTCTACTCGCATCAATACAATACATACATGGCATAGCATAAATTAACATCACATCAAACATGCAAATAAAATATACAGTAATAAACTAGACATTAAAATAAGATCACAGGAACTGGAATCATTAAATTTGGAGTTATATATTTTAAGTTATGGATTTTCTAAGGTTTTATGCATTTAATACAAGATTAAGTGAAAGAATAATTTTAATGTGTTTGTCATGTCAGAACAGAGGCACTAATAGATAGACAATAATTTTATGAAAATTTAGGAACTGGAATGGTCTAATTTGGAGTTCATATGCATTTACTATGAATTAAACAAGTTTTAACATTTATTTTTGCACTAAAAATTAATTTCTGATATTAATTTCTGATTTTTAAAGTTCTCTGGATCGGGCCTCAATTACAGGAAACTACAGGGGCTGGCGCGTAAAAATTCCTAAGACTCAGAAAACCCAGGCATGGACGGCGGGTTAGTTTCCTAAAAACCGGAGGGCTCTTATGCAAAACAACCCGGCCGAAGGGGTATCGGCCATCGAGAGCCGTCCGATCCCGACCGATCGGACGAGATTAGAACACGGCACTGCAGACACACTACAACTCGCGCTGACCATCAGATCCGAAATCGATGGATGAGGGACGACCATGCCTTGATTCGATCCTAAGCCTTCACCCGCGATCCAACGGTCCAGATTTCGCGTCGATCTCGACCGTCTGTTTCCTAATCCGCGGGCGCCCCAGCTTCTAATCCCAAACGTCCAGCACAGATCAAACGGCCCAGGCACCTTCTCCTACCTCTAGCTGTCCAGGCACAGACACCGCGCCTCCCCAGTGTTCTCTCTCTCTCGTTGCTCCACCGGCGTACGCACAGATCGAACCAGAACACGACACCGCTGTTCCCCAGCCGATCGACACACGCTAATCGAGCCCTGGAGTCGCCGAAGAAATACTACATGTACAGGTGAATAAACATGAGCAGCTGGGCAAAAGAACTCACCCAAGGTCCTGGCGCCGCAGGGAATAGAATGGCTCGCCACCCGACTAGTGTTCCTGCGCCAGAACGAGTACTGCTAGCGCAGGGGTCTCCTCCTCCTCTCTCCCGTTGGTCTTGCTTACGCCGCGTCGAATTAGAGGGCAGAGGCTCCTCCGCCCACCCCTTTTTATCCTTCCCACGCCGTGCACGCAACACGGAGATACCGGCCACAATCTGTTAGGAGCTACGAGATTTGTGGGAAGGAGAAAGCTCTGTCATGGGCCCACCATACCCCGGCTGCCGTATACGTTCGTTGCTACCGAGGGGAAAAAAAAGAAAAGGAAATACCCATCGCATGGGCCGAGTGGGCGAAAAAGGGAGAATGGGCTGATGCACTCAGTTGGGCCCTGCGATTCATTCCCAGCCGATGGCCCAAGCTTCCTATTCGTTTTTTTTTATTTTTCTTTTATAATTTCACTTTCCTTTCTTTTTGCTTTTAAATTCCAATTTAAATTCAGATTTAAATTCAAATCATGTGCCAAGTTATCCTCACATTATATTGTGAAATCAGAAGTACCAATTTTTGAAATATAATTACATACATATTATTTATTTATTTTCACATCATTTCTCTTTTTCTCCCTTTTCCTCAAATCTTCTTCTCACTATATTTTATTTTTATTCATATTATTATTGTTTTAAATGCACAAACAAAGATCCAATATGATGCAATAGTTTATTTAGATGTTATCGGTTATTCAATCCCCCCCTTTTGATGGTGTTTATTCACATGTGATATTAACTAAAGATGGTACACACATATAGATAAAGGAAATATTCTCTCTTCATATGAGTTACAAATTTAGGTATTACATCAGCTATACTTGGTAGATTTTGATAGAGCTGAACTCGATACTTGCTTGATTGCTAAGACTAACTTGGGTTGGCTCTGGCACCGCCGACTAGCCCATGTTGGAATGAAGAATCTTCACAAGCTTCTAAAGGGAGAACACATTTTAGGACTAACCAATGTTCATTTTGAGAAAGACAGAGTCTGTAGCGCATGCCAAGCCGGGAAGCAAGTTGGCGTCCATCATCCACACAAAAACATCATGACTACCGACAGGCCACTGGAGCTCCTACACATGGACTTATTCGGTCCGATCGCTTACATAAGCATCAGCGGTAGTAAGTATTGTCTTGTAATTGTGGATGATTATTCTCGCTTCACTTGGGTATTCTTTTTGCAGGAAAAATCATAAACCCAAGAGACCTTAAAAGGATTCTTGAGACGAGCTTAAAATGAGTTCGGCTTAAGGATCAAGAAAATTAGAAGCGACAACGGAACGGAGTTCAAGAACTCTCAAATTGAAGGCTTCCTTGAGGAGGAGGGCATCAAGCATGAGTTCTCTTCTCCCTACACTCCACAACAAAATGGTGTAGTGGAGAGGAAGAATCGAACTCTATTGGACATGGCAAGAACCATGCTTGATGAGTACAAGACACCGGACCGGTTTTGGGCCGAGGCGGTCAACACCGCCTGCTACGCCATCAACCGGTTATATCTTCAACGAATCCTCAAGAAGACATCCTATGAACTCCTAACCGGTAAAAAGCCCAATATTTCGTATTTTAGAGTTTTTGGTAGCAAATGTTTTATACTTGTTAAAAGAGGTAGAAAATCTAAATTTGCTCCTAAAACTGTAGAAGGCTTTTTACTAGGATATGACTCAAACACAAAGGCATATAGAGTCTTTAATAAGTCCTCAGGACTTGTTGAAGTTTCTTGTGACGTTGTGTTTGATGAGACTAACGGCTCTCAAGTAGAGCAAGTTGATCTTGATGAGATAGGTGAAGAACAGGCTCCATGCATAGCGCTAAGGAACATGTCCATTGGGGATGTGTGTCCTAAGGAATCCGAAGAGCCTCCACAAGCACAAGATCAACCATCCTCCTCCAAGCAAGCATCTCCACCGACTCAAATTGGGGATGAGGCTCAAGATGTTGAACAAGAAGACCAAGAAGATGAGCCACCTCAAAGTGACGGCAACGATCAAGGGGGAGATTCAAATGATGAAGACAAGGAGGATGAACAACTAAAGCCGCCACACCCAAGGGTCCACCAAGCAATACAAAGAGATCACCCCGTCGACACCATTCTCGGCGACATTCATAAGGGGGTAACTACTCGATCTCGTGTTGCACACTTTTGTGAACATTACTCTTTTGTTTCCTCTATTGAGCCACACAGGGTAGAGGAAGCACTTCAAGATTCGGATTGGGTAATGGCGATGCAAGAGGAGCTCAACAATTTCACAAGGAATGAGGTATGGCACTTAGTTCCTCGTCCTAATCAAAATGTTGTAGGAACCAAGTGGGTCTTCCGCAACAAGCAAGATGAGCATGGTGTGGTGACAAGGAACAAAGCTCGACTCGTGGCCAAGGGATATTCACAAGTCGAAGGTTTGGATTTTGGTGAAACCTATGCACCCGTAGCTAGGCTTGAGTCAATTCGTATATTATTGGCCTATGCTACTTACCATGGCTTCAAGCTTTATCAAATGGACGTGAAGAGTGCCTTCCTCAATGGACCAATCAAGGAGGAGGTCTATGTTGAGCAACCTCCCGGCTTTGAAGACAGTGAGTATCCTAACCATGTTTATAGGCTCTCTAAGGCGCTTTATGGGCTCAAGCAAGCCCCAAGAGCATGGTATGAATGCCTTAGAGATTTCCTTATTGCTAATGGCTTCAAAGTCGGCAAAGCCGATCCTACTTTGTTCACTAAAACTCTTGACAATGATTTGTTTGTATGCCAAATTTATGTTGATGATATCATATTTGGGTCTACTAACAAATCTACATGTGAAGAATTTAGTAGGATCATGACACAGAAATTCGAGATGTCTATGATGGGGGAGTTGAAATATTTCTTAGGATTTCAAGTCAAGCAACTCCAAGAGGGCACCTTCATTAGCCAAACCAAGTATACTCAAGATATTCTAAGCAAGTTTGGAATGAAGGATGCCAAACCCATCAAGACTCCCATGGGAACAAATGGGCATCTCGACCTCGACACGGGAGGTAAGTCTGTGGATCAAAAGGTATACCGGTCGATGATTGGTTCATTGCTTTATTTATGTGCATCTCGACCGGACATTATGCTTTCCGTATGCATGTGTGCAAGATTCCAAGCCGACCCTAAGGAATCACACCTTACGGCCGTAAAACGAATCTTGAGATATTTGGCTTATACTCCTAAGTTTGGGCTTTGGTACCCTCGGGGATCCACTTTTGATTTGATTGGTTATTCGGATGCCGATTGGGCGGGGTGTAAGATTAATAGGAAGAGCACATCGGGGACTTGCCAGTTCTTGGGAAGATCCTTGGTGTCTTGGGCTTCAAAGAAGCAAAATTCGGTCGCTCTTTCTACCGCCGAAGCCGAGTATATTGCCGCAGGTCATTGTTGCGCGCAATTGCTTTGGATGAGGCAAACCCTGCGGGACTACGGTTACAAATTAACCAAAGTCCCTTTGCTATGTGACAATGAGAGTGCAATCAAAATGGCCGACAATCCCGTCGAGCATAGCCGCACTAAGCACATAGCCATTCGGTATCATTTTCTTCGGGATCACCAACAAAAGGGGGATATCGAGATTTCTTACATTAACACTAAAGATCAATTAGCCGATATCTTTACCAAACCTCTTGATGAACAATCTTTTACCAGACTTAGGCATGAGCTCAATATTCTTGATTCCAGGAATTTCTTTTGCTAGTCTTGCACACATAGCTCATAAATATACCTTTGATCATGTCTCTTTTATATATGCTATGACTAATGTGTTTTCAAGTGTATTTCAAACCAAGTCATAGGTATATTGAAAGGGAATTGGAGTCTTCGGCGAAGACAAGGCTTCCACTCCACTCTACTACTCATCCTTCGCTGTCGCTCCGCATCACTCTCCAACTTTGGTATAATCTTCACTCATTCATTTTATGACCAAAGGGGGAGAAAGTACTTCATTGGGCTCTAATGATTCCGTTTTTGGCGATTCATGCCAAAGGGGGAGAAAATCTGAGCCCAAAGCTAAAGGACCGCACCACCACCTAAGTTTTAAAATTTTAGAGATTTTCAATTGGTCAATTTTAAATTGGTATCTTATTTTGTTCTAGAAGGGGAGGAAGTAGTATTTCTAAAATGATAAATCAAAACCCTCTTGAATACTAAGAGGAGGATCTCATTTAGGGGGAGTCTTGTTTAGTCAAAGGAAAAGCATTTGGAACAAAGGAAGTAACTAAAACTTGAAAATGCTTTGCAAATCTTACTCATTTACCTTTGACTATCTTGCAAAAGGACTTTGAAAAGAATTTACAAAAAGAATTTGCAAAAACAAAACTCTTGGTGCAAATGTGGTCCAATATGTCAAAAACAAAGAAAACAATCCATGCGCATCATACAAATATTTATATTGGCTCAATTTCAAGCAACCTTTGCACTTACATTATGTAAACTAGTTCAATTATGCACTTCTATTTTTGCTTTGGTTTGTGTTGGCATCAATCACCAAAAAGGGGGAGATTGAAAGGGAATTAGGCTTACACCTAGTTCCCAAATAATTTTGGTGGTTGAATTGCCCAACACAAATATTGGACTAACTAGTTTGCTCTAGTGCATAAGTTATGCAGGTGCAAAAGGTTCACATTTAGCCAATAAAAAGACCAAGTGTTGGATTCAACAAAGGGGCAAGAGGCAACCGAAGGCACCTCTGGTCTGGGGGCACCGGACTGTTCGGTGTACACCGGACAGTGTCCGGTGCGCCACCGGTGCACCAGAGGACTCCGACTTCAAACTCTTCGCCTTCGGGAATTCGCGGAAGCCGGCGCGCTATAATTCACCGGACTGTCCGGTGTGCACCGGACATGTCCGGTGCTCCAAGGAAGCGCGGTCTCCGGAACTCGCCAGCCTCGGGTTCGCGCGGCAGCCGCTCCGCTAAAATTCACCGGACTGTCCAGTGTGCACCGGACTGTCCGGTGTGCCAGCGGAGCAACGGCTATTTCGGCGCCAACGGCTCCCTGCGGAGCATTTAATGCGCGCGCAGCGCGCGCAAACGTCAGACGTGCCCATACCGGTGCACCGGACATCAAACAGTACATGTCCGGTGTGCACCGGACACCCAGGCGGGCCCAGAAGTCAGAAGCTCCAACGGTCAGCATCCAACGGCAATGGTGACGTGGCAGGGGCACCGGACTGTCCGGTGTGCACCGGACTGTCCGGTGCGCCATCGAACAGAGGCCTCCAGCCAACGGTCATGTTTGGTGGTTGGGGCTATAAATACCCCAACCACCCCACCATTCATTGAATCCAAGTTTTCCAACTCTCAACCACTTACAAGAGCTAGGCATTCAATTCTAGACACATACAAAGAGATCAAATCCTCTCCAATTCCACTCAAGCCTTTAGTGACTAGCGAGAGAGATTTGTCGTGTTCTTTTGAGCTCTTGCACTTGGATCGCTTTCTTTCTTTCTCACTTTTTCTTGTGATCAACACTCAATTGTAACCAAGGCAAGAGGCACCAATTGTGTGGTGGCCCTTGCGGGGAAGTTTTGTTCCCGGTTGATTGAGAAGAAGAAAAGCTCACTCGGTCGGAGGGACCGTTTGAGAGAGGGAAGGGTTGAAAGAGACCCGGCCTTTGTGGCCTCCTCAACGGGGAGTAGGTTTGCGAGAACCGAACCTCGGTAAAACAAATCCGCGTGTCACACTCTTCATTTGCTTGCGATTTGTTTTGCATCCTCTCTCGCGGACTCGTTTATATTTCTAACGCTAACCCGGCTTGTAGTTGTGATTATTTTTGAGATTTTCAGTTTCGCCCTATTCACCCCCCCCTCTAGGCGACTATCAACCTTGGTATGCCGGAGGACGGCGATCCCCCTAGGCCTGCGCCTCGCGTTGACATCCTTCGGGAGCTAGCTGTGGTCCCAGTCCCTGCGGGGGGTCAAGACGCACAGCTCGAGCAAATCCGCGAGATGCAGGCCAAGCTCGACGAGGAAGCAGGGCAACTTGTGCAGCTCTGGCAGGACATCGGGCAGGAGTGGGTAGGCCGAGCACCAGCCGGAGAAGCGCGTCATCTGTCCCAGGACGTCTAACACCGCATCGCTGACGATGCCAGGGCAAGGCCGCCCCCCGCTTCCAGTGGGGTCGGCCAGAACCTGGCTGCAGCAGCAATACTACTCCGAGCGATGCTGGAACCATCCACCACCGAGGGACGGCGTATCCAGGGAGAACTCAAGAATCTCCTGGAGGATGTCGCGGTCCGACGGGCCGAAAGCTCTGCCTCCCGAAGGCAAGGGTACCCCCGGAGCATCGCGCCGCGACTTCCCGATTCATGCGGGAAGCCTCGATCCACACCGGGCGCACGCGGGACACAGCGCCTGTGGCCCCGGGTCGCCTCGGCAACAAGCACCATCGCCGCGACCGTCGAGCCCACCTCGACGAGAAGGTGCGCCGAGGCTACCACCCCAGGCGTGGAGGACGCTACGACAGCGGGGAGGATTGGAGCCCCTCGCCCGAACCACCCGGTCCGCAAGCTTTCAGCCGAGCCATACGACGGGCGCCGTTCCCGACCTGGTTCCGGACCTCGACTACCATCACCAAGTACTCGGGGTAAACAAGGCCAGAACTGTGGCTCACAGACTACCGGCTAGCTTGCCAGCTGGGTGGAATGGACGATGACAACCTCATCATCCGCAACCTCCCCCTGTTCCTCTCTGACGCCGCCCGAGCCTGGCTGGAGCATCTGCCTCCTGCGCAGATCTCCAACTGGGACGACCTGGTCAAAGCCTTTGTCGGGAACTTCCAGGGCACATACGTGCGCCCTGGGAACTCCTGGGATCTCCGAAGCTACCGCCAGCAGCGGGGAGAATCCCTGTGGGACTACATCCGGCGATTTTCGAAGCAGCGCACCGAGCTGCCCAACATCACCGACTCAGATGTCATCAGCGCGTTCCTCGCCGGCACCACTTGTCGCGACCTGGTGAGCAAGCTGGGTCGCAAGACTCCCACCAGGGCGAGCGAGCTGATGGACATCGCCACCAAGTTCGCCTCTGGCCAGGAGGCGGTCGAGGCCATCTTCCGGAAGGACAAGCAGCCTCAGGGACGCCAGCAGGAAGTCGTCCCCGAGGTGTCCGCTCGGCGCAGCACGAAGAAGAAGGGCAAGAAGAAGTCGCAAACGAAACGCGACGCCGCCGACGCAGATCTTGTCGCCGCTGCCGAACACAGGAACCCCCGGAAGCCTCCCGGAGGGGCCAACCTGTTCGACAAGATGCTCAAGGAGTCGTGCCCCTATCATCAGGGTCCCGTCAAGCACACCCTTGAGGAGTGCGTCATGCTTCGGTGCTACTTCCACAAGGCCGGGCCACCGGCGGAAGGTGGCAAAGCCCACGACAATGACAAGAAGGAAGGCCACAAGGCAGAGGAGTTCCCCGAGGTCCATGACTGCTTCATGATCTACGGTGGGCGGGTGGCGAACGCCTCGGCTCGGCATCGCAAGCAGGAGCACCGGGAGGTCTGCTCGGTGAAGGTGGCGGCGCCAGTCTACCTAGACTGGTCCGATAAGCCCATCACCTTCGACCAAGGCGACCACTCCGACCGCGTGCCGAGCCCGGGGAAGTACCCGCTTGTTGTCGATCCCGTCATCGGCAACGTCAGGCTTACCAAGGTCCTCATGGACGGAGGCAGCAGCCTCAACATCATCTACGCTGAGACCCTCAGGCTCTTGCAGATCGATTTGTCCACAATCCGGGCCGGTGCGGCGCCCTTTCACGGGATCATCCCCGGGAAGCGCGTCCAACCCCTTGGGCAACTCGATCTGCCCGTCTGCTTCGGGACTCCCTCCAACTTCCGAAAGGAAACCCTCACGTTCGAGGTGGTCGGGTTCCGAGGAACCTACCACGCAGTGCTGGGGAGACCATGCTACGCCAAGTTCATGGTCGTCCCCAACTACACATACCTCAAGCTCAAGATGTCGGGCCCCAACGGGGTCATCACCGTCGGATCCACATACCGACACGCGTACGAATGCGACGTGGAGTGTGTGGAGTACGCTGAGGCCCTAGCCGAGTTCGAGGCCCTCATCGCCGACCTGGAGAGCCTCTCCAAGGAGGTACTAGAGGCGAAACGCCACACCGGCAACTTCGAGCCAGCAGAGGCGGTTAAGTCCGTCCCTATCGACCCCAGCAACAACGCCTCCGAGCTCGACCCCAAATAGGAAGCAGTGCTCGTCGACTTTCTCTGCGCAAACCCGAGGTTTTTGCGTGGAGTCCCTCGGACATGCCTGGCATACCGAGGGATGTCGCCGAGCACTCGCTGGATATCCGAGCTGGAGCCTGACCCGTGAAGCAGCCTCTACGCCGATTCGACGAAGAAAAGCGCAGAGCCATAGGCAAGGAGATCCACAAGCTGATGGCTACAGGGTTCATCAAAGAGGTATTCCATCCCGAATGGCTAGCCAACCCTGTGCTTGTGAAAAAGAAAGGTGGGAAATGGCGGATGTGTGTGGACTACACTGATCTAAACAAAGCATGTCCAAAGGTTCCCTACCCTCTGCCTCGCATCGATCAAATCGTGGATTCCACTGCTAGGTGCGAAACCTTGTCATTCCTTGATGCCTACTCAGGGTATCACCAAATCAGGATGAAAGAGTCCGACCAGCTCGCGACTTCTTTCATCACACCCTTTGGCATGTACTGTGAAAGGGAATTAAGCTTACACCTAGTTCCTAAATAATTTTGGTGGTTGAATTGCCCAACACAAATCTTGGACTAACTAGTTTGCTCTAGTGTATAAGTTATACAGGTGCAAAAGGTTCACACTTAGCCAATAAAAAGACCAAGTATTGGGTTCAACCAAAGAGCAAAGGGACAACCGAAGGCACCTCTGGTCTGGCGCACCGGACTGTCCGGTGTGCCACCGGACATGTCCGGTGCACCAGAGGACTCCGACTTCGAACTGCTCACCTTCGGGAAATTCCAGAGGCGTCTCCGCTATAATTCACCGGACTGTCCGGTGTACACCGGACATGTCCGGTGTTCCAAAGAAGAGCGGCCTCCGGAACTCGCCGGCCTCGGGAATTCATTGAAGCTGCTCCGCTATAATTCACCGGACTGTCCGGTGTACACTAGACTGTCCGGTGTAACAGCGGGGCAACGGCTATTTCGGCGCCAACGGTCACCTGCAGACGCATTTAATGCGCGCCAGAAGCGCGCAGTCGTCAGGCACGCGGGAGCAGGCGCACCGGACACTCTACAGTTCATGTCCGGTGCGCCACCGGACATCAAGGCGGGCCCAGTGTCAGAACTCCAACGGTCGAAACCCCAACGGACGGGTGACGTGGCTGTCGCACCGGACATGTCCGATGTGCACCGGACTGTCCGGTGCGCCATCGAACAGACAGCCCTCACCAACGGCTAGATTTTGGTTGGTGGCTATAAATACCACCCCCAACCGGCCACTTCAAGGCGTGGGAGCCCAAGCAACATTCCAAGTCATCTAGTTGACATACTCAAGCCCTCCCAACCACCTATATTCATTGATCCATCCTATACACAAGATTTAGTCCACTACAACCAACACAAGTGCCACAAAAAAGAGAGCAAGCAATTGAGAGCTACTCAATTGAGTTTAGCCCTAGTGCCTTGTGAGTTTCATCGAGAGATAGTGTGTGCTTCATCTTTGTGTTCATTTGCGCATGGAGTTTTGACTCCCATTGAACTTCCTCCAAAGTTTTGGAGGCTTGTAACTGCTAGCAAGAGACACCAAAGATTGTGGTGATCCTTGTGGGATCGAGAGTGATCCTTGAGAAGAAGAAGAGCTCACCGATCCTTGTGTGATCGGGGGAGAGAGGGAAAGGGTTGAAAAAGACCCGTCCTTAAGTGGACTCCTCAACGGGGACTAGGCCTTCGAGGGCCGAACCTCGGTAAAACAAATCACCCATGTCCATTGTGTTTATTGTTTGTGATTTGTTTGTGTTCCCTCGCTCTAAGTTTTCTTGCATCTTTATTTGCTAATATCATTTGGTGTTGCTTCAAGTTAAATTCTCATTTAGTGAAGCAACACGTTGCAAGAAAGAACTTGTCCTAGTGCTTTTCTCATCTAAGGCTTCTTGCTCTGTTATTCTATAACTTACTAATTGTATTGATTTATCACTTCCGCATTATTTAGCAATACTCTCTTCAAGCAAGAACTTAGTTTATATTCTCCGATATTTGTATATCTTGTTCTAACCACTAATCAAGGGATCTAGTTGGGGGATAAAGTTTTAACTTTCAGGTTCCGCCTATTCACCCCCCCTCTAGGCGACTTTCAATTGGTATCAGAGCCAGGCACTTCATCTGAGTCTAACAACTCGAAGTGATGGCTCGTAAGAGATCCCAAAGGAACAAGAAGACTCCTCCATCGAACGTAACTCAAAAAGAGGTAACTCTTGAAATATTATTTGATGATTGTTCCAATTATGACTCATGGTCTACTAGTGTGATAAATGCTTTTAGAACCATAGATCCACGATTAGAACAAATTATAGACAAGAGTATTTTTCCCTCTAATTTCAATGGAGAAATTAATTTCGAGGAGGATCAAAGATGTTATCGCTTAAACTATCTAGCTTTTGATATCTTAACTAATTCTCTTAGCAAAGAAGATTATCATGCCTTCATATCAAACTATGACGAATCCATCCATGATGCGCATGATATTTGGACTAGAATTAGAAGCAAATTTGATGAGTCCAAACATGATAGTTCATTTTGTGCTTCTACTTCCTTTGGTATTTGTGATACTAACCCTTGCAAGGAAGAAGAAGAAAATGAACGATGAAGACCAAACGATGAATCCACCTCTCTAAAAGGTTTGTCTTCCCATTTCGATTCCCACATGTGTTGTGTGGCTAATGCAAATGATAGTGGAAGGACAAATGAGGATGAGGAGGAAGAAAGAAGCTTCTTGCATCTCTACGCTCGCCTAAGCCAAGAAGATAAGGCGGTCATGCTCAAACTTCTAGAAAGAGCGAGAGAGCAAAGCGAAGCTCGTCAAAGGCTAGAAGATGTTCTCTCCATGAAAATGCTACACTTTGACGAGTTGACTAAAGAACATGAGGAGCTAAAGTGCTCTCATGTTGATTTGGTCCAAAGGTATGAAACTGTTTCAATTGAGCATGATAACGCTTTACATTGTATCGCTCAATTAGTAAATAGGAATACCTTGCTTAAGGACCAAGTAGAAAAGCTAAAAGTTGAAAATCTGGCTTTTCAAGAAAAATATGATATGCTTCTATGTTCTCATGAAAATCTTATGGATGATCATATCATATTAAACATTGCTCATGAGGTTGTGATAGAAAACTTAAAATCCCAACAACCTCACTCGTGCACATGGGTTCAAATTGATACTATATTACCATGTGCTAATGCTTGTTGTTTGTCGACAAGCAAATCTTCCTTTGAGCTAGAATTTGCAGGAACAAATGATGATTCATATCAAAAGCTCAAAGAAGAAAATGAGAGGCTAAAGAAGAGCTTGACACAACTAAAAGGGAAATGCATTGCCCAACCTTCTCAAGATAACCGTGATCACATGGTGAAGAAGCTTGAGATGGGAACAACCGTGGCATGCAATACATCCCTTGAAGAAAATGTCAAGGATTTGAGGATTGCCAAGAGGAAGAAACAAAAGATGAAATTCAACACCTCCTCCAAAAGCCTCAACCACGCCTCCACAAAAGGTAACATCCAAGGTAATGATCAAGCCACACTTCACATTAAGAGGTGTAGTGAATGCTTTGAAGAGGGGCACTTGATTAGGTCATGTCCCTACATTAAAAATGGCTTGATTATTAACAAGGATAATAGACTTTGTTTTAAATGCTCCAAGAAGGGACACTTGCTTAGATCTTGTCCCCATTTGAAACAAAAAGGCATAGGGTTAGAAAAGAAAGTTTTTACTAACCATGTAGCAGGCAACAAACAAGGAAAGAAGAAAACTTCAAATCTTGAAAAACGCCTATGCTACACATGCCGAAAAAAGGGACATCAATGCAAGGATTGTCCCATTGGTAACAATTTCACTCCTAACTTGTCAATTGATTCTCATGTAACTAGGCAACCCAAAATTGCAACTTGTGCTAGAAAGGTAATGAGTTTACCTAGTGCTAACACAAAGGACATTTGGGTTCCTAGATCTTTGTTGACTAACCATGATGGACCCATCAAGCGATGGGTACCAAAATATGCTTGACAAGATTTGTAGGAGAAGGAGATGATATGAAGCCTTGGGGGTGCTTGAGAGAGTCCATTCAAGCTATCAATCTTCAATAATCTATATCCGTGATTGACCCAAGGTTATTCTTCAAACTACTACATCTTAAACTCATATCATCTCGAGGAAGTTATTGATGTTGTAGGAAATAAAGAATTATCTTATGCGGAAAAATCAAGGCCTACAACATGAAGGAAAGCCAAAGGATGGTAACACTTATCTTTTAAGTGCAAGTATTTAAAATATCATTTCTTATGTGTCTTGTGTAGTCACATAGAAAAATTGAAGCACTTTAAATGTCTTTAAATTGATATTACCATTCTTTGAAGAATTTCCTCTCATATGGTAGTTTGCACATCCATCATTTCCATACTATGGCAATCTACATGCTTTAATTTATTGCTAGAATGTCATGGCATATCCTTCCTCTAAATATCTTGTTGTTGCCATGATTCTAGATATAGAGAGATATTTCATGTTCTTAAAGGAATAAGGTGTCATGTAAGGAATTCAAATCCTTAGGACACTTATAAAAGGAAAACTCTCTCTATAACTAGAATAGTGAGATTAATGATTTTATCTAAGTAACCCAAGTAGTCTCACTTATAGAGAATAGGTTTCTCTTTGGAAAAGCATGTAATCTAACATAAAAAGAAAAATCAATCCAATGACTTATGATGTGCTTCTACTTACTTAGATTGGATTTGATTCTTTCACATTTATCGCTTTCCATATCATGTATTAGATTCCCATAATCATAAAGGATTATTTATGCTTGTTTTAGGAGTTAAAATTGAGCATAACATCATCTAAGGATAATCTAGTTCATGCTATGAAGTTTCCATGTTTTAGTAATCTAGCTTCTCATTCCTTATCAAAATGATTACAAAAATGGAAACTAGTGCTTGTGTTGCTATTAACATTTCTCTTGAGTTCAAATTATGAAAATCTACAAGAAAGAAAGTGCACAAGCCTCATGGGTTGATCTTCACCCAAAGGAAGAAAGGTAAAAGCAAAGGTATGGGAACTCATCTTCTTAAGTTTGGTTCCCATCTCAATGGGTATTTAATCTAAATTATCATATTCTACCCTTGTGAGGAATAGATTCTTTATTGGACCAAAATTAACTAAGTATGCATTCAATATCATATTCATAAATGCGCTTGTCCATTAGAATCTAATTAATGCCTTTGCTATATCCATTCTCATATTGATGCGCTTCTAAGTCATGATAATAAATTCAATATGAAAAAGTAAAATTCCTTTGATTGATCAAAAATGATTAAAAAGGTGCTCATTCCTCTTCTCTGTTAATGTGCACTAACGTTAAGGAATTTACTTCATGTCTATGTGACTCATGGATGATGAATTATGCTTATTTCCTATCTAAAAGGAATCATCCATCATTATATACTCCCTTGTATTACTAACATTCTTCTTGAGTATTATCAATAAGTTTGAAAGGAAAAAGAAGTCACTGCAAAGGGAGGACTCTCAAATGAAAGAGGAGAACATTAAGAACAACACCACCTACTTCTACGAAACAATCAATGGTGTGGTTGTGAGTATTCTAAACCCTTTCATATTGAGAATACTAGGCTCAAGTTGTTTATTGCAAATTTAATGAGCCTTGATCAAGATGTATAATGCTTCTCTCTATTTGTCTTTAAAGTAAATGCATCCATTCAATTCATTCAAATACTTGATGCACATCTTTAGGGGGAGCCCTTTATCTTGATTATGTTGAGACTATTGCTTTATCTCAGTAATTTCATATAGTCTCTTGCATGAGAATAAGTTCCTCATGAAGTATGCTACTACTTTAAATTCTTGTCTTTCACTCTAAAGTAGCATAACTGCTGGATTCTCCTACTCTAAGCTTAATTGATAATCTAATACGTATGTTGTTCTTTTGATCACATCTGTTATTTGTTTGATCATTGAATGACTTCAATCAACAATCATGCTTCTTAGTGACGTATATACTTTCAATCGATATCTCTCTTGATATGCACTAAGTTAAAAGGAGAATTCATGATACATTTATGCAACTTGTGATCCATTTGATATTTGCTAACAATAACTTAAAAGGATCACTAGTTGTAGAACTCTCTCTTGTGCAAAATACTTCCATATATTGTCATTAAGAATAGGTCTTAAGCATCTAAGACTAAGGACAAAGCACAATGAAGAGAGCGTCTCTATGTAAAGGTACAAAAAGGTAAAACTATCTCCTTTCATTTAAACTTGTACCTAAATCTTCCTTTTCTATACATTCTTTGCATATCTTGTATGAAAAGAAGAGAAAGCATGTCCATGTATTATCCCTGCTTCATACCTAGTTTAATTTCCCAAAATTCATTCCTGCTTAGTGCATCTCTGGTAAAACTAGATGAAGTACTTTTATTGTCAAAGAGCTTAAAGCTTAACCTTGTAACGAGGATAAGCTGACTTTGTTTCAAAGGTGGATGGTCCTTAAGTCTCTTTGAAATCCTTAAGGGAAAATGCTTAAATGGTTTACAACATGCTTTCGTAAGTGCATAAATTGTCATGAGCATCACTCTAATACTATGACTCAATGCACTTCACAATCTGTATGATATAGATATGTTCTCATTAACCTAATTATGTGCAATTGGCATTTGAGGCCAAAAATATGTTTTCCTCTCGCACATATTTAGGGGGAGCAATCTATGTTATATAGAACTATGATCATGCTTAATTTAATATATCCTCTTGATCATATCTCTTTTATATGCTATGACTAATGTGTTTTCAAGTGAATTTCAAACCAAGTCATAGGTACATTGAAAGGGAATTGGAGTCTTCGGCGAAGACAAAGCTTCCACTCTACTCTATCGATATTATCTACCCTTCGCCATCACTCCACAATGTCTCTCCATCTTTGGTATAATCTTCACTCATATGTTTTATTTGCCAAAGGGGAGAAAATAGTTTGAAAAAGGGCCTATATTTCATTCTAAGTATCCGTTTTTGGCGATTCATGCCAAAGGGGGAGAAAGTATTGGCCCAAAGCAAAAGGACCGCACCACCACCCTAATTTTAAAATTAATGGTTTTCAATTGGAAAATTTCAAATTGGTATCTCTTTGTGTTCTAAAGGGGGAGCAAGTAGTATTTTTCAAAACTTGATATCTTAAAACCCTCTTGAACACTAAGAGGAGAATTTATTTGAGGGGGAGTTTTGTTTAGTCAAAGGAAAAGCATTTTAACACAAGGGGATAAAATTTCAAACTTGAAAATGCTTTAAAAAATTCTTATTCATTTACCTTTGACTATCTTGCAAAAGGACTTTGAAAAGAATTTACAAAAGAATTTGCAAAAACAAAACATGTGGTGCAAGCGTGGTCCAAAATGTTAATTATAAAGAAACAATTCATGCATATCTTATAAGTATTTATATTGGCTCAATTCCAAGCAACCTTTGCACTTACATTATGCAAACTAGTTCAATTATGCACTTTTATATTTGCTTTGGTTTGTGTTGGCATCAATCACCAAAAAGGGGGAGATTGAAAGGGAATTAGGCTTACACCTAGTTCCTAAATAATTTTGGTGGTTGAATTGCCCAACACAAATCTTGGACTAACTAGTTTGCTCTAGTGTATAAGTTATATAGGTGCAAAAGGTTCACACTTAGCCAATAAAAAGACCAAGTATTAGGTTCAACCAAAGAGCAAAGGGACAACCGAAGGCACCTCTGGTCTGGCGCACCGGACTGTCCAGTGTGCCACCGGACATGTCCGGTGCACCAGAGGACTCCAACTTCGAACTGCTCACCTTCGGGAAATTCCAGAGGCGTCTCCGCTATAATTCACCGGACTGTCCGGTGTACACCGGACATGTCCGGTGTTCCAAAGAAGAGCGGCCTCCGGAACTCGCCAGCCTCGGGAATTCATTGAAGCTGCTCCGCTATAATTCACCGGACTGTCCGGTGTACACTGGACTGTCCGATGTAACAGCGGGGCAACGACTATTTCAGCGCCAACGGTCACCTGCAGACGCATTTAATGCGCGCCAGAAGCGCGCAGTCGTCAGGCACGCGGGAGCAGGCGCACTGGACACTCTACAGTTCATGTCCGGTGCGCCACCGAACATCAAGGCGGGCCCAGTGTCAGAACTCCAACGGTCGAAACCCCAACGGACGGGTGACGTGGCTGTCGCACCGGACATGTCCGGTGTGCACCGGACTGTCCGGTGCGCCATCGAACAGACAACCCTCACCAATGACTAGATTTTGGTTGGTGGCTATAAATACCACCCCAACCGGCCACTTCAAGGCGTGGGATCCCAAGCAACATTCCAAGTCATCTAGTTGACATACTTAAGCCCTCCCAACCACATATATTCATTGATCCATCCTATACACAAGATTTAGTCCACTACAACCAACACAAGTGCCACAAAAAAGAGAGCAAGCAATTGAGAGCTACTCAATTGAGTTTAGCCCTAGTGCCTTGTGAGTTTCATCGAGAGATAGTGTGTGCTTCATCTTTGTGTTCATTTGCGCGTGGAATTTTGACTCCCATTGAACTTCCTCCAAAGTTTTGGAGGCTTGTAACTGCTAGCAAGAGACACCAAAGATTGTGGTGATCCTTGTGGGATCGAGAGTGATCCTTGAGAAGAAGAAGAGCTCACCGATCCTTGTGTGATCGGGGGAGAGAGGGAAAGGGTTGAAAAAGACCCGTCCTTAAGTGGACTCCTCAACGGAGACTAGGCCTTCGAGGGCCGAACCTCGGTAAAACAAATCACCTGTGTCCATTGTGTTTATTGTTTGTGATTTGTTTGTGTTCCCTCGCTCTAAGTTTTCTTGCATCTTTATTTGCTAATATCATTTGGTGTTGCTTCAAGTTAAATTCTCATTTAGTGAAGAAACACGTTGCAAGAAAGAACTTGTCCTAGTGCTTTTCTCATCTAAGGCTTCTTGCTCTGTTATTCTATAACTTACTAATTGTATTGATTTATCACTTCCGCATTATTTAGCAATACTCTCTTCAAGCAAGAACTTAGTTTATATTCTCCGATATTTGTATATCTTGTTCTAACCACTAATCAAGGGATCTAGTTGGGGGATAAAGTTTTAACTTTCAGGTTCCGCCTATTCACCCCCCCTCTAGGCGACTTTCATACTGCTATATTACTATGCCATTCGGTTTAAGGAATGCAGGCGCGACATACCAAAGGTGCATGAACCACGTGTTCGGACAGCACATTGGCCGAACGGTCGAGGCTTACGTCGATGACATCGTAGTCAAGATGAGGAAAGCCTCCAACCTCCTCTCCGACCTTGAAACGACATTCAAGTGTCTCAAAGCGAAAGGCATAAAACTCAATCCCGAGAAGTGTGTCTTCGGAGTCCCCCGAGGCATGCTCCTAGGGTTCATTGTCTCCGAGCGGGGCATCGAAGACAACCCGGAGAAAATCGCGGCCATCACTAACATGGGGCCTATCAAGGACTTGAAAGGAGTACAGAGGGTCATGGGATGCCTTGCGGCTCTGAGCCGCTTCATCTCGCGCCTCGGCGAAAGAGGTCTGCCCCTGTACCGCCTCTTAAGGAAGACCGAGCGCTTCACTTGGACCCCCGAGGCCGAGGAAGCCCTCGGGAACTTGAAGGCGCTCCTTACAAGCGCGCCCATCCTGGTGCCCCTGCTGCCGGAGAAGCTCTCCTGATCTACGTAGCCGCAACCACTCAGGTGGTCAGCGCCGCGATCGTAGTCGAGAGATGAGAAGAAGGGCATGCATTGCTCGTCCAGAGGCCGGTCTACTTCATCAGTGAGGTACTGTCCGAGATCAAAATCCGCTACCCGCAAATTCAGAAGCTACTGTACGCGGTAATTCTGACGCGGCGAAAGTTGCGACACTACTTCGAGTCTCATCCGGTGACTGTGGTGTCATCCTTCTGAAAGTTCCCTTTGGCCCGGGAACAGGATCTAGATGTCGCCTAGAGGGGGGGTGAATAGGCGAATAAAAATTATCGCTTTAAAACTTAAATCTTACTCTACTCGAAGACAGGATCGCAGTGGAGTGAAGAACCCTTCGAGTAGGTTGCAGTGGAATTGAAGTTCCTGTCTTACGAATATCCTGCACTTCAAGGAAAGCTAGTACCACAAGTAAGTAGTGAAGTGCAGATATATAAGCGAGTAAGACAGAGAGTCAGAGTACAATACAGAACAGAGCACACAGACGCAAGGATTTATCCCGAGGTTCGGCCAAGCCTGAAATGCTTGCCTAGTCCTCGTTGGAGTTAGCCACACCTAGGCTTGGAGTCTATTTCAACTCCTTCCTCCGTTTGCTCAGATCTGTCAGTATGACAGATAGAGCCTTTCACTATTGAGTGGGGTTACAACAGAACCGCGGCTGCTTACAAACTTCTTGGCAGCACCCCGGCAGAGTAACGATACGCTCAAGACCTTGCTCTAGCTCTAAGCAGCACTTCTCCTCTCTCTTAAGGCTTATAGCTGTGCCTTCTACACAAACTATAGAGTTACACACAAGAGGGAGAGTGAGAATTGATTCGAGTGAAGTCTACACTTGTTGGCTGCACTTGTACATTGCTTGAGGCGCCTAGGGGTCCCTTTTATAGGCACAAGGGGCCTAGGAGCCGTTGGAATCCCATTTGGAAGGCAATACTTTCTTTCTGTCGGGTGGCGCACCGGACAGTCCGGTGCACACCGGACACTGTCCGGTGCCCGATTTCTTTCCTTTTATGGCGAAGCCGACCGTTGGCAGTCTTGGAGCCGTTGGCGCACCGGACATGTCCGGTGCACACCGGACAGTCCGGTGCCTCCATCTAGCCGTTGGCTCGGCCACGTGTCCCGCGCAGATTGCGCGGCCGACCGTTGGCCTGGCCGACCGTTGGCTCACCGGACAGTCCGGTGCACACCGGACAGTCCGGTGCACACCGGACAGTCCGGTGAATTTTAGCCGAACGCCGTCGGCGAATTCCCGAGAGCGGCTACTTCACGCCGAGCCAGCCTGGCGCACCAGACACTGTCCGGTGCACCACCGGACAGTCCGGTGTGCCAGACTGAGCTGCCTTGCTGTACATAGCCAAGCCCTTTGCACCTCTCTTCTTTTCTTCTTCTTTCTGTTTCTAACACTTAGACAAGTATATTAGTCCACAAAACCAATGTACTAAGTATAGAAACATACCTTTTCTTAATCATTAAATCTATAGCATTCCACATGCTTGAGCTTTGATGTTGGACTCATAAATCATCAAGTCGGCTTGACTTGATCTAGATTGACATTACTTGGCTCCAACATCCTGTAAAGGTCACATAGAACATCTCCAAACATAGGAACAACCCAAACTAAAGATCAAGGTGAACTTAGCTCTTTTGGGCTGCTTCCAGTTCTGGTTTTGACACTTGTTCTCCTTCTAGTGACCTTGATCTCCTTCTTAGAGCTTGATCTTGAGCCTTATGACTTACACCACATAACTGTAGCTGTTACCTCATTGGCTGTAAGTCACGTTCTTATGTAGTGATCCTTGATGTGCCGTAGCTGTTCTCAACTCGATCACCCTTGACTTTGCAAGCCTTCTTCTTCACCCTTGGCTTTGGGTTCCTCAGCCTCCTTGACCTTCTCCCGTGCACTTGGTACCTCGAAGCTCTTCTTGCCTCCGTCCTTGGCTTGATCAGTTGTCTCCTAGCTACGCACCCGAGTCTCACTTTACACAATGTCCATCCTACTTGTGATGTCCATCATGTATCCATAATCCAGTTCTTGGACCATCACAATTGTTCACTTGTGTTGAATCCTGTAGGCTTTACCTTAAGCACCTGTTCAACACTTAGTACACTTGTTAGTCCTTTAATTGAGTTGTCATCCAAACACCAAAACTCACAAGAGAGCTTTCAATCTCCCCCTTTTTGGTGATTGATGGCAACACAATTAAAGCTTACATAAGATTAAGATTTGAAGCACAAATTTTGAATTCTAAGTTTATAGAATGCTCCCCCTAAATATGTGCTTACTTCAAAAACATAATCTTGACCTCAGACGCCAATTTGCACATACTTAGGCAATTCGAAACATTTCTACACCTTAGCACTTTTTAGGATGCATTGTGTCAAGAATCAAACCATGATACTATAACACACAAATGCACATAATCAAACACACAAATGCACATAATCAGAGTTAAACACCATTAACCACATGCATCATTATCCACATGACTGTCTACAATCTTAAAGCACCATTAACCACATGCATCATTATCCACATGACTGTCTATTAATGAACACAATAGATGCCAATTAATTCATCGCAACGGAAGCACTAGTCCATATGATGCAACACATATAATACTGCAGGAAGCATATGAATAACACACTAGCAAAGCTTAAACTAACACATCACCCCTTAGGATAAGCTTTCCTCTCAGGTTGAGATAAGCTTTAATGCACAAATTCTCCCCCTTTGACATCAAACACCAAAAACCATACTCGAGCAAGAACATAGGATGATGTCAAGGGACAGCAGGGTGACAAGGGGGAAAACGACTATCAAAAACTCCCCCTTACTTATTGAACATATGCACTATCAACATTTAGGTAAGATACATATATGCAAAAAGATTAATACTCCCTTTGTACCTTTACCATGTTGTAGTGTACTTCCCATCTTGAAAGTATCTGATCTCTCAAGAGCTTCTTCACACTTGTGCCTGATTCTTTATCCTTACTTTTTCTTGTTGCTAAGACACCAAACTTAGAACAAGTTATAGTATTTGGCACAAAAAGAAACTTCCATTCTTATGATTATCAAAAGATGTCAATTGAAGCAGACTATCACGGCTACTAATTGAAAGATACCAATTGCAAAAGTTCATTTATTATCATAGCTCCATGATATTTAAGAATAAGCATCTATTATCACCAGATATTATAGAGCATGAGCAATCTAAAAATATGCACTTACTCACGACTTGAGATACCAATTTCTTGACTTACAGAGGTACCCAAGTCCTGATTGCTCCATTTCTTGCTTATCTTCTCTTTTCCACCTAGAGACTATACAAGATTGCTCAAGAAACAGTTAGTCTCAAAAGACACAAGTTATGTGTGCTCCCCCTCAAGTTGTGCATCAAGTATTTTAATGACTTGTACTTTGCACATTCTAGCTTCCTTAGAACTAGAGGGGATCACAACATACCTTGGTCAAGGCATACTCTACCACTTTCATCACCCAAGGATGCCAATTTGAATATCAAATGAAACGCCACTTAACACCAATTGAAGGCTAAATGAAAGGTTGACTAAATATAGCAATGCACGCCTCAGTAACACCTAATCCAATTGAATACTCACGGAAGTCTAACATTTACTCAACCTGTACATGCTTCATATTTAACTATCATTGCATATACCAATTGAAGATCAACACAATCATGTATATAAAGCGAAATATCTAAGCATGTCATGATTAAGAAGGTTTCTTAGATGCACAGAAGAAACAACATTTTAAAGGCATAAATTACCTAAACCAAGATATTACCAATTGAGAGACAAGAACATAGCTATGATCACAATGAATGGAATTTCAAGAATATTTAATGAAATTGCATAGCTTCATTTTCCATACCTTTGCCTTTATGAGAGCACTTGTTATCACCAATTCAGGACTCCTTTTGCTCACACACCTCATAGCTCAAAAGGGCACGACATGGATTTGAAATTCACACAATACTAAACTAGGGTAATCATGTGAACATGGACTAAACAAAATGTCATAATTGCACATAGCATGACTTACAAAAGTTGCAGGTTTATCCATATACACCAAGAGAGTTAATCATGTGGATATAACAAATGAAAGAGCTACCCACGAATGATTCAAAAGATATATCCTATATAGCACCAGTCATGATTAAGCAAACATCATTATGATTCATTTACCACTGGCAATCATAAAGCATAACTACTCCAAAGACAGGTAGCACAACAAGCCATCTTAAGAGCAATACTGAATTGTACTTAAAATACACGAGGTACCGTCCTTTGGAGAGCATGTTGTAGATTCTCATCAAGGTCCTTTACTTGATTCACCAATAATGATTCAGGACCTATACACCTTATTTTACTTGAGATGAACATGGGATTAGCGTTTTACAATAATTCAACCTTGGGTCAATAAACACCAAAACAATTGACAGCTTAAGCATTTTTAGATAACCGTCTTAAGCTCTCCCATGGTCTCCAGTCCATCTCAAGGCACCTGCATGGTCTAGTTAGCACAGTTTGGTACCCATCTCGGGATGGGTCCATAATGATCATCTAAATGTGCCTTTGGTACCCAAATTGCCTTTGTGCTAGTTCTAGGTGATCTCGTTATAGATCTAGCACAAGTGTATGATTTGGGTCTCCTACCCGAATAAGATTGACACAAATTCACTTGCTTAGGAATCTTACCTTTATAACATACCTTGGATAGATGACCCTGCTCACCACACTTGTAGCAGAAGCGTCGCTCAACTTGACACGACGCTTGCTGTGTGTCATTTTCCTTGGTGAGGGTCACCTTGGAGGATGCACATCCTTGATTCTTCATGACCGGACATGAAGTGATCGTGTGGTCCTTTTTGTTGCATCCAAAACAACTCCTTGTCCCTTCATTCTTGTCTTTGTACGGACAAGACGCGATGAGGTGGCCTAACTTATTGCATTTGAAACACCTCCTTTTTCCTCTTCCCTTTTTGTGCTTGAATGACATGGAGAGATGATTAGTACAAACAACATGACTAATTGAATTTTTACCTTTTTCCTCATTCATGTTGATTTCTTCATTTATAGCTTTGGGAACATTCTTCTTATTGAGCTTAACACTTGTTGCAGTTCTTCCTTTCTCAAGCTTCTTCACCACGCGCCCGTGGATATCTTGAGAGAGTTGAGCAATGTGTCTTCTCCTTAGTTGTCTTTGCTTCTTGTTCCCACAGAATTTCTTTTGTGACCCTAAAACTTGTTGCTCAATCAATGATTGGCTTTCTTTTGAGCAAGAGGGGTTAGCACATGGTGATATACAATTCAAATTCGCACACGTGCGAGAATGAGGTTCACATGAATTTAAGTTCGCAATTATAACCTCATGAGCAACACTAAGCATGATATGGTCATCAACTAATTTATTATGAGAATATGACAACATATCATACTTTTTACCTAGAGCATATTTTTCTAAGTCCATTGTTTCTACTTGACTCTTAAGCATAGAATTTTCCGTTTTAAGTTGAGCAATATTAGATAATGCAACATGACTATTTCTTTGCTCAATTAAAATATATTCATACCTTTGGACCAAATCATCATGAGAGCACTTTAGCTCCTCATGTTCTTTGGTCATCTTTTCCAGGCTGTTGTTGGTTTTGATGAGGGACTCTTCTAGCCTGAGAAGCGTCTCGCCTTGTTCCTTGTTCCTTCTCAACAGCTTAACCAAGAGTGCCTTGTCCTCTTTGTTGAGATGGATGTAGAAATGGCGAATCTCCTCTTCTTCCACATCATTGGTCTCATTTTCCCTGTCATTAATGTCAGTGGAAGCCAAATAGGAAAATGTACCTTGAGGTGATGAAGATACATCCTCGCTATCATCCTCATATTCCTCCTCATCATGGCTTTTGTCTCCACCGTCATTGTTAGCAATAAAACACTTATTATTAGTGGAGACAAAACCTGTCGATGAGGTGGATTCATCGTTGGGTGCCCATCGTTCTTGTTCTTCTCCCTTTGAATGGTTAGTATCACAAGTAATATAGGGAGTAGGAGCATCACAGTTTGCCACAAAATATTTTTCTTTGATCCTATTCCATAAATCATGAGCATCAACAAATAGATCACTATCACTACTCATGATGGCAAAATAGACACTTCTAGAAAGAGAATCAACTAAGATGTTACAAGCACGGTGATTGAGAGATAAACATCTTAGTTCATCATTAGAGGGATTTTTGCTAATATCAGATGGAAAAATACTTCTACTAAAGATCTGTCTCAAATCAAAATCAACATTCATGAAAGCTTTGTAAATAGAGACAGACCAAGATTTGTAATTAGAACAATCGCCTAAAAGAAGTTCTACAGTTACCTCTTGTGACGACATCGTTATCTCCGGACGACTAAGCCCACACTGGAGAGGCCTAGCTCTGATACCAATTGAAAGTTCCCTTTGGCCCGGGAACAGGATCTAGATGTCGCCTAGAGGGGGGGGTGAATAGGCGAATAAAAATTATCGCTTTAAAACTTAAATCTTACTCTACTCGAAGACAGGATCGCAGTGGAGTGAAGAACCCTTCGAGTAGGTTGCAGTGGAATTGAAGTTCCTGTCTTACGAATATCCTGCACTTCAAGGAAAGCTAGTACCACAAGTAAGTAGTGAAGTGCAGATATATAAGCGAGTAAGACAGAGAGTCAGAGTACAATACAGAACAGAGCACACAGACGCAAGGATTTATCCCGAGGTTCGGCCAAGCCTGAAATGCTTGCCTAGTCCTCGTTGGAGTTAGCCACACCTGGGCTAGGAGTCTATTTCAACTCCTTCCTCCGTTTGCTCAGATCTGTCAGTATGACAGATAGAGCCTTTCACTATTGAGTGGGGTTACAACAGAACCGCGGCTGCTTACAAACTTCTTGGCAGCACCCCGGCAGAGTAACGAAACGCTCAAGACCTTGCTCTAGCTCTAAGCAGCACTTCTCCTCTCTCTTAAGGCTTATAGCTGTGCCTTCTACACAAACTATAGAGTTACACACAAGAGGGAGAGTGAGAATTGATTCGAGTGAAGTCTACACTTGTTGGCTGCACTTGTACATTGCTTGAGGCGCCTAGGGGTCCCTTTTATAGGCACAAGGGGCCTAGGAGCCGTTGGAATCCCATTTGGAAGGCAATACTTTCTTTCTGTCGGGTGGCGCACCGGACAGTCCGGTGCACACCGGACACTGTCCGGTGCCCGATTTCTTTCCTTTTATGGCGAAGCCGACCGTTGGCAGTCTTGGAGCCGTTGGCGCACCGGACATGTCCGGTGCACACCGGACAGTCCGGTGCCTCCATCTAGCCGTTGGCTCGGCCACGTGTCCCGCGCAGATTGCGCGGCCGACCGTTGGCCTGGCCGACCGTTGGCTCACCGGACAGTCCGGTGCACACCGGACAGTCCGGTGAATTTTAGCCGAACGCCGTCGGCGAATTCCCGAGAGCGTCTACTTCACGCCGAGCCAGCCTGGCGCACCGGACACTGTCCGGTGCACCACCGGACAGTCCAGTGTGCCAGACTGAGCTGCCTTGCTGTACATAGCCAAGCCCTTTGCACCTCTCTTCTTTTCTTCTTCTTTCTGTTTCTAACACTTAGACAAGTATATTAGTCCACAAAACCAATGTACTAAGTATAGAAACATACCTTTTCTTAATCATTAAATCTATAGCATTCCACATGCTTGAGCTTTGATGTTGGACTCATAAATCATCAAGTCGGCTTGACTTGATCTAGATTGACATTACTTGGCTCCAACATCCTGTAAAGGTCACATAGAACATCTCCAAACATAGGAACAACCCAAACTAAAGATCAAGGTGAACTTAGCTCTTTTGGGCTGCTTCCAGTTCTGGTTTTGACACTTGTTCTCCTTCTAGTGACCTTGATCTCCTTCTTAGAGCTTGATCTTGAGCCTTATGACTTACACCACATAACTGTAGCTGTTACCTCATTGGCTGTAAGTCACGTTCTTATGTAGTGATCCTTGATGTGCCGTAGCTGTTCTCAACTCGATCACCCTTGACTTTGCAAGCCTTCTTCTTCACCCTTGGCTTTGGGTTCCTCAGCCTCCTTGACCTTCTCCCGTGCACTTGGTACCTCGAAGCTCTTCTTGCCTCCGTCCTTGGCTTGATCAGTTGTCTCCTAGCTACGCACCCGAGTCTCACTTTACACAATGTCCATCCTACTTGTGATGTCCATCATGTATCCATAATCCAGTTCTCGGACCATCACAATTGTTCACTTGTGTTGAATCCTGTAGGCTTTACCTTAAGCACATGTTCAACACTTAGTACACTTGTTAGTCCTTTAATTGAGTTGTCATCCAAACACCAAAACTCACAAGAGAGCTTTCACCTTCCCCCTTGGGGAGATCATCCAGTGCCGAGAGGCCTCGGGTAGGATTGCAAAGTGGGTGGTGGAGATCATGGGCGAGACAATCTCGTTTGCCCCTCGGAAGGCCATCAAATCTTAAGTCTTGGCGGATTTCGTGGCAGAATGGGTCGACACCCAGCTTCCAGCAGCTCCGATCCAACCAGAACTCTGGACCATGTTTTTCGACGGGTCGCTGATGAAAATAGGAGCGGGCGCGGGCCTGCTCTTCATCTCACCCCTCGGGAAGCACCTCCGCTACGTGTTGTGCCTCCATTTCCCGGCGTCCAACAACGTGGCCGAGTACGAGGCTCTGATTAACGGGTTGCGCATCGCCATCGAGCTAGGGGTTCGGCGCCTCGACGCTCGTGGCGACTCGCAACTTGTCATCGACCAAGTCATGAAGAACTCCCACTGCCGCGACCCGAAGATGGAAGCCTACTGCGACGAGGTTCGGCACCTGGAAGACAAGTTCTACGGGCTCGAGCTCAACCACGTCGCCCGACGGTACAACGAGACTATGGACGAGCTGGCTAAAATAGCCTGGGGGCGGACAACGGTCCCCCTAGATGTCTTCTCCCGAGACCTACATCAACCCTCTGTCAAGACCGACGACACGCCCGAGCCCGAGAAGGCCTCGGCCCTACCCGAGGCACCCTCGGCTCAGCCTGAGGCGCCCTCGGTCGCCGAGGGTGAGGCACTACCCGTCGAGGAGGAGCGGAATGGGGTCCCGCCTAATCAAAACTGGCAGACCCCGTACCTACAATATCTCCACCGAGGAGAGCTACCCTCGACGGAACCGAGGCTCAGCGATTGGCGCGGCGCGCCAAGTCGTTCGTCTTGCTGGGTGACAGAAAGGAGCTCTACCACCGCAGCCCCTCAGGCATCCTCCAGTGATGCATATCCATCGCCGAAGGTCAGGAGTTATTGCAAGAAATACACTCGGGGGCTTGTGGTCACCACGCAGCGCCTCGAGCCCTCGTTGGAAACGCCTTCCGACAAGGTTTCTACTGGCCAACCGCGATGGCCGACGCCACTAGGATTGTACGCACCTGCCAAGGGTGTCAATTCTATGCAAGGCAGACCCACCTGCCCGCTCAGGCTCTGCAAACAATACCCATCACCTGGCCATTTGCTGTGTGGGGGTCTGGACCTCGTCGGTCCCTTGCAGAAGGCACCCAGGGGCTTCACGCACCTGCTGGTCGCTATCGACAAATTCTCCAAGTGGATTGAGGTCCGACCCCTAAACAGCATCAGATCCGAACAGGCGGTGGCGTTCTTCACCAACATCATCCATCGCTTTGGAGTCCCGAATTCCATCATCACCGACAACGGCACCCAGTTCACCGGCAGGAAGTTCCTGGACTTCTACAAGGACCACCACATCCTCCGACGGCCACGACATCACGTGAACAAGGCACCAACACCTCTCTGACAGCCACATCGGCATGTACATAGGACTCTGGCTCCTCTCTGCCGAACACGTTAGCACACTGCTACACCCCCCATTATACACCTGGGACCTCTCCTTACGCCTATAAAAGGAAGGTCTAGGGCCCTCGTACGAGAAGGTGGCCGCGCGGGAGGACGGGCTGACGAGCAGGCTCACTCTCTCTCCTCTCCCTCGCGAACGCTTGTAATCCCCAACTGCAAGCGCATCCGCCTTGGGAGCAGGACAACACGAGCCGCGGTTCCCCTTATTGTTTCTCCCCCTTGTGTTTCGTCTCGCGCCGACCCATTTGGGCTAGGACACGCAGCGACAATTTACTCGTCGGTCAGGGACCCCCCCGGGGGGGGGGCGAAACGCCGACAGGTGTGCCACCGGACTGTCCAGTGCAGCTACAGGACAAAGGGCTTCAACGGTCAACCACTCCAAACCCCAACGGATGCTGACGTGGCACGCACCGGACAGTGAACAGTGCCCTGTCCGGTGCACCACCGGACTGTCCTTTGTACCCATCAACAGCAAACTCAGCCAACGGCTAGGAAGTGGTTGGAGGCTATAAATACCCCCAACCACCTCCATTTATGCCGTCCAAGTTTTCTGAAGTTCACATTCAATACAAGAGCAATAGCATTGACTCTAAGACACATTCCAAAGATCAAATCCTCTCCAAGCTTCAAAATCAACTCGATCACTTATTGACTTGAGAGAGGGTGTTTTGTGTTCTTTTATTGCTCTTGTTGCTTGGATTGCGTTCTCCTTTCTATTCTTATTTCTCTAAGTGCTTTGTAAAGCTAGCAAGAGACACCTAAGTGTGTGGTGACCCAAGTAATTAAGGAGAAGCCTCGACCGGTCTGTGTGACCAATTGAGAGAGGGAAAGGGTTGGAATAGACCCGGCCGTGGCCTCCTCAACGGGGACTAGGTTCTTTGGAACCGAACCTCGGTAAAACAAAAAACCGTGTTCACTCGTTGTTCTCGACTTGATTTGTTTTCCCTCTTTCCTCTCTCTAAGGATTCCTTGTTAATATTGATTTGAGTTTGCTCCCAAAGTTATACCCATCAATTTGAGCAACTCATAGTAAGAGAAACAATCTTCCGCACTCCAATTACCCTCTTTTCCAAAACCCAATCAGCATTAACATAATGAGCAACCACACTAATATAATCTTCCTTAGCATTTCCAGACCAAATATCAGAAGTAAGAGCATCACATGAAACACTAGACTTCAATACATCTATTAGTGAAGTACGACTTTGATTATAAAACTTTACAAAACCTCTAGTGGTTGTTTGTCTACAAACACCAGTAAACCTAGGATTATGAGCATGTTTTATGTAACGTTCAAATGCAGCAGTGGAACCAATACCTAGAGGAAGATCTAAAGTACATATCAATCGACACAACTCAGTACGAGCAATATCAGGATTATAGTCCCATGAACGAATAGAACCATCAGCATTAAACTGAATTAAAGATTGAGTCTTAGCAGCACGTTGAGCTTTAGATGCACAAGTACTATGATGTCGTTTCAAATGACCAGTACCAGCAGTTGAAGAAGCAGTAAGTTGAGACTTGCAGTAAAGGCATTTGGCGGCATACCTAACCTTCTTACCATTTATGTCCTTGAACAATTGCTCGAAGTCATTCCATACATCGAAGGTGCTCTTGCAGCCGTGCTTGTGGCATATAGTATCTGTGCTTGCGATACTCGCTGTCGCTGTCGCTGTCGACAGCGTCGCAGCTGTACCTGTACCTGTATCAGCATCCAAAGCATTCTCGCGACCAGTGGAACTCAAAGTCAGAGGATCGACAACGGCAAATGATTGGCTGCTGTTATTTTCGATTCGATTCGAGTTCCCATCCATAGAAATGGTGGCCGACTCGAGTTGGCCGTCGGTAGCAGAAGGAGCAGGGACACACAGACACAAAGGTGATCAGGGAGGAAGGGAAACTCCCTGTCCTGGAGGTCGGGGAGGAGCAGGGGGCTGCTCTGGCCGTCCCCGCGGCGGTCGGTGGGCCGGGTGGCCGTGGAGGTGGCGCCACGGTTGCCAGAGTGCTGGAGCTCATGGAGGTCGGCGGTCACGCTCGGCCGCTCGCGCAGGCCGCAGGGGCGCAGGGACGCAGGGCACAGAGGCGGCTCCGGTAGCGCTCGCGTAGGGGAGGCCGCGGCTCCGGTCAGCAGTCGCGCTCGGCCACTCGCACAGGCCGCACTGCTGCAGGGGCGCAGGGACAAAGGGGTGGCTGCGGTGACCACATTACCGGTCGCGCTCGCACTCGCGCAGGGCGCAGGGCTGCTCTCTGACTCCGTCTCCGCCTCTCCGGTCGCAGTCGCGCTGGAGCCTGGCCGCCTTGGAGGCTGAGACGGCGAGCGGATGGGGATGGGAGTCGGGATCGGGACACGGGACGGGAAAGACGGCGGCCGGTCACAGGAGTAGGGACGTAGGGTTTCAGGTTTCTTGGCATTTGGTAATTGGCAACACCAATGGGCAACAACACTTTAGGCCTGCAGGCTGGAATCTGGAAATGGGCCGCACGACCGCGCTTTAGGCCTGTCCACCCGTGGACAGGAGTGCGCTGCTGGCCTGCAGGCTGCAGCTGTCGAGGACGCATTTCGGGCCTATTCGTGCCTGTAAACAGGCCATTTCGGGTCTGCTTAAACGGGCCGGGCTCGTGCCCGCCCGTGGGCCTCGGCGTCGGCCCAAGCACGACCCGATGCAATGGGCCGGGCCGGCCCGGCCCGAAATAATTTCGTGTCGTGTCGTGCTTGGGTCGTGCTTTTTTTCGTGCTTCGTGCCCGCCCATTAGGTCCGGCCCAAATGTACACCTATAAGCTTGGTTGCGGCTTATATAGGCTGGTAGAGAGAGAAGGGGATGTAAACCCGCGCTAAGGATTCACTTTCGATAATTGTGATATAGTGAAGGAAGAAATCTTGTGAACTAGGGAAAGAGAATTAGGGAAAAAAGGAAAAGAATCAGATCCTTCGGAAGGGATGAGATTCAAGATGGCGACGTGCTCTGAGTGTGGGATTCACGGTGTGGTCATGGGCGCAGAAGCAGGGTGGCGTGTCTGTGTTGCCCAGCGAACGCAGGTGGAAGAGAATATGAACAGGAAGGTGGGGCCCACCTAGAATCAGAGAGAGGGGGGTGGGGAGAGAGCACCGGCTAGGCCAGGATTAGATGTCTAAACAGGCTACCCGGTCTGGCCCGACATGAGCCCGCTGAAGCCGGCACGATTTTATGCAAGCCCAACCCGAGCCGGTTTTGTCTACGGTTCATGCTGTACTGGCCCGTGGGCCACAGACGAGGCCAAGGCATGACTCGTTAGACTAGTCGTGGGCCTAATGGGCCTAACAGGCCTATACAAGCCCATCATGTTTAAATAGCAAAAAGACTAAAAATGTGCAAAATAAGAATTTGAACCATGATTGTCCGTTTTAAAAGCCTATCTACACCTACTTAGCCAAAAATACACATGTATTTTTATATTTTATACCTTATAATCATATATAATATAGATATTTCTATTAAAATGGGAAAACATAAAATCGGGCCGTGTTGGGCTGAGCCCGCTATGCCGCATCTTAGACCCAGGCACGACTCCCGTAACTACAGTATCGAGTCGTGTTTGGGACAGACCATAACCGTGTCGGGTTACGGGCTTACCGGACGGCCCGACCCATTTCGACATCTAAAGGCCAGGACAGGCCGACCGAGCGGCAGGTAGGCGCATTCTGATTTCTTCTTTTTTTCAAATCCAAAACATTTCATTTTTCTACTAAGAGTACATATAAATATATATATCAATTTTAAAATAAATTTAAAATAATATTAACAGATAGAATCTATAATTTTTAGAAACATTTATTTGACAAATTGATTATTACTTTATAAAATATAATTTTATTCTCATATATAAACACAATAATTGGACACAAAAATCGCATCAATCAAAAAATGTTTTGGCATAAATGCATCAAACACTTGGTAAAATTTTACTATTAAAGAAAATTGTTTTATTTATTTATATTGCATTTTCATTATTTGAAAACATAAATATTTCTCCTTTCAATTGTGAAAGGGAAATGGACACAACATTTCCTTTAGTCAATTTTGGTATTTGACGTCCATCACAAACCATATGGACTAACTAGTTTTTCTAGTGGATATTTTTCTCAGGTGCATAAAGTTCACATAAACATACAAAAAAAATGACCTTGGCGGAATTCTACATGTTTGGAGCAAAACAGGATTGTTGCAGCCTGTCACACCCGGTTTTGGAAGGTAAACCGAATGCAAACCATGTATGTGCCAGGATCAGAAATTCACGTACACAGCGATTACATAAATGAATCATCATAGCACAATGCTTCGAATAACAATAAAGAGTAAGTAATAATATTAAAGACAAGAGTCATTTACATAATATAAATCAAAGTACACAGAATCGAAACGTAGCCAACGTAAACAACCAACCACAGGCAGCTAACTGGGAGAGGTCGCTAGCCTAATCCTCGAACTTGTCGAAGTCCTAGAACTCCTGGAGATCCGCCTCGACACCTTCTTCTTTACTTGAGCATAGATTGCACCAAAGGCAACCTGGTGTTTTTGAGAGCACCTAGAGGGGGGGTGAATAGGTGATCCTGTAACACTTCAAAACTTAAGCCGCAAAACTTGGTTAATTGTTAGCACAATAATTGCCAAGCGGCTAAAGAGGAATCCTCAACAAAACACAATAACCAACAAAGATCAATCACAGAGATGGCACGGTGGTTATCCCGTGGTTCGGCCAAGACCAACGCTTGCCTACTCCACGTTGTGGCGTCCCAACGGACGAGGGTTGCAATCAACCCCTCTCAAGCGGTCCAAAGACCCACTTGAATACCACGGTGTTTTGTTTGCTTTACTCAATCCCGTTTGCGAGGAATCTCCACAGATTTGGAGCCTCTCGCCCTTACACTTGAAATTCACAAAGAACACGGAGCAAGAGAGGGATTAGCAACGCACACAAGACACAAGAATCAGAGTGTCAACACGCACACAAATCGCAACAAGAGCTCGCAACACGACTCAATGAGTTCACAACTCCACAAGAGCTCTATATGCTATCACAATGAAACGAATGCGCGAAATCGATGTCTTGGTGCTTAGAAATGTTGTAGGAATGCTTCGTATTCTCCTCCATGCGCCTAGGGGTCCCTTTTATAGCCCCAAGGCAGCTAGGAGCCGATGGGAGCAATCTTGGAAGGCTGATCTTGCCTTCTGTCGACTGTCGCACCGGACAGTCCGGTGCACACCGGACACTGTCCGGTGCCTGATTTCCTTCCTTAAATAGCGAAGCCGACCGTTGGCAGTCTGAGAGCCGTTGGCGCACCGGACATGTCCGGTGCACACCGGACAGTCCGGTGCCATCTTCTAGCCGTTGGCTCGGCCACGTGTCCCGCGCAGATTGCGCGGCCGACCGTTGGCCCAGCCGACCGTTGGCTCACCGGACAGTCCGGTGCACACCGGACAGTCCGGTGAATTATAGCCGTACGTCGCCAGTGAATTCCCGAGAGCGGCCACTTCGCTTGTGAACGACCCACCGGATAGTCCGGTGCACCACCGGATAGTCCGGTGAATTTTAGCTGTACACCGCCGTCGAAGTCCCGAGAGCAGCCACTTTGCCCAAGCCAGCCTGGCGCACCGGACACTGTCCGGTGCACCACCGGACAGTCCGGTGCACCCAGACTGAGCAGATTTTTGGTTGCTCGAGCCAAGACATTTCCAATTGGATTTTTCCTGTTTCCAGCACTTAGACACAATACATTAGTCTCTAAAACAATGTACTAAGTCTGAGAAACATACCTTTATCCTTAATTTGCACTTTGTCCACCATTTTACAATTAGGCACTTGTGTTGGACACTAAATCACCAAAATACTTAGAAATGGCCCAAGGGCACATTTCCCTTTCAATCTCCCCCTTTTTGGTGATTTATGCCAACACAACATACAGCAAGTAGAACAAGTACAAAATCACTTCAAATAAGAACTCAAATTGTTTTGATTCAAATTTGACATATATGGATCACTCTATGCCACCACTTGGTTTGTTTTTGCAAATCAAACTCAAATTCCTATCTCTAAGTCAAAACCACTTGTAGAGACATAAAGAGAGGTTTTCCAAAGAAATTTGATCAAGGATTTCAAAAACTCCCCCTTTTTCCATACTCAACACTTCTCCCCACAAGAGGCCAACTCTTGACATAAGAGACAATAAAAGAGTTTTGCCAAACCAAAAGCTCTAATCTACTATTTTCAAAATTTCTCAAGTGGTAGCTGATCCATCTATTGCTTTGGCCTTTATTTTCTCCCCCTTTGGCATCAAGCACCAAAACAGGATCAATCTTGGCCCTTTAACCCCATTGCCTTACCAAAAATCTTCAAATAAGAACACAAGGGCAATAAGAGTATAAAGATGAACTTGGAAAAGTTACTCTTTTCATCGGAGTGCAGTGGAAGTCTTGCATGGTCCAAGTCCACCTTTTCCCTTTCAATTCTCCTTGGAGACTAAAACAACCAAACTCAAGTACATGGTTAGTCTCAAAGGGTCAAGTTGTAGCACAGCTCCCCCTAAATATGTGCATCACTTGCAAACAGAACTTGTGAGGTCCGGGGAGTGTTTGTACAACTTGAGCACACCAGTAAGCAACAAAATGCAGAATGAACACGATCAAAGGCATAAACACATGTATGCTTTAATTCAATCCAAGTTTCGCGAATCTAAGATATTGAGCTCACTACGCAGCCTGCAAAAGGTCTTCTCATCTAGAGGCTTGGTAAAGATATCGGCTAGCTGGTTCTCGGTGCTAACATGAAACACTTCGATATCTCCCTTTTGCTGGTGGTCTCTCAAAAAGTGATGCCGGATGTCAATGTGCTTTGTGCGGCTGTGCTCAACAAAATTTTCCGCTATTCGGATAGCACTCTCATTATCACATAGGAGTGGGACTTTGCTCAGATTGTAGCCAAAGTCCCTGAGGGTTTGCCTCATCCAAAGTAGTTGCGCACAACACTGTCCTGCGGCAACGTACTCGGCCTCAGCGGTGGATAGGGCAACGGAGGTTTGTTTCTTAGAGTTCCATGACACCAGGGACCTTCCTAAGAATTGGCACGTCCCCGATGTACTCTTCCTATCGACCTTACATCCAGCATAGTCGGAATCCGAGTACCCAATCAAGTCAAAGTTAGACCCCTTTGGATACCAGATCCCGAAGCAAGGCGTAGCGACTAAATATCTAAGAATTCGCTTCACAGCCACTAAGTGACACTCCTTAGGATCGGATTGAAATCTAGCACACATGCATACGCTAATCATAATATCCAGTCTACTAGCACATAAATAAAGCAAAGAACCTATCATGGACCGGTATGCTTTTTGATCAACGGACTTACCTCCTTTGTTGAGGTCGGTGTGTCTATCAGTTCCCATCGGCGTCTTTGCGGGCTTGGCATCCTTCATCCCAAACCGCTTTAGCAAGTCTTGCGTGTACTTTGTTTGGGAGATGAAAGTGCCGTCCTTGAGTTGCTTCACTTGGAACCCAAGGAAGTAGTTCAACTCGCCCATCATCGACATCTCGAATTTCAGCGTCATCACCCTGCTAAACTCTTCACAAGACTTTTGATTAGTAGAACCAAATATTATGTCATCGACATAAATTTGGCATACAAAAAGATCACCATCACAAGTCTTAGTAAAAAGAGTTGGATCGGCTTTCCCGACCTTGAAAGCATTAGTAATTAAAAAGTCTCTAAGGCATTCATACCATGCTCTTGGGGCTTGCTTAAGTCCATAGAGCGCCTTAGAGAGCTTACACACGTGGTCGGGGAACCGTTCATCCTCGAAGCCAGGGGGTTGCTCTACGTACACCTCCTCCTTGATCGGCCCGTTGAGGAAAGCGCTCTTCACATCCATTTGGTACAACCTGAAAGAATGGTGAGCCGCATATGCTAGTAAGATACGAATTGATTCTAGCCTAGCCACAGGAGCAAAAGTCTCCTCAAAGTCCAAACCTATGACTTGGGCATAACCTTTTGCCACAAGCCGAGCCTTGTTCCTTGTCACCACCCCGTGCTCGTCCTGTTTGTTGCGGAACACCCACTTGGTTCCCACAACATTTTGCTTGGGGCGAGGCACCAGTGTCCAAACTTCATTGCGCTTGAAATTGTTGAGTTCCTCCTGCATGGCCAACACCCAGTCTGGATCTAGCAAGGCCTCTTCTACCCTGAAAGGCTCAATAGAAGAGACAAAAGAGTAATGCTCACAAAAATTAACTAATCTTGAACGAGTAGTTACTCCCTTGCTAATATCACCCAATATCTGGTCAACGGGATGATCCCTTTGAATCATCGCTCGAACTTGGGTTGGAAGTGCCTGAGGTGCTTCTTCCTCTTCAACTCGAACATCCTGTGCTCCCCCTTGATCATGCGCCTCCACTTGAGATACCTGTTCGTCATCTTTGGTTGGGGAATGCACCATAGTTGAGGAAGACGGTTGATCTTGCTCCAAATGTTCCTGAGGCCGTACATCTCCAATCGCCATGGTGCGTATCGTGGCCGTTGGAACGTCTTCTTCATCTACATCATCAAGATCAACAACTTGCTCTCTTGGAGAGCCATTAGTCTCATCAAATACAACGTCGCTAGAGACTTCAACCAAACCCGATGATTTGTTGAAGACCCTATACGCCTTTGTATTTGAATCATAACCTAATAAAAACCCTTCTACGGCTTTGGGAGCAAATTTGGAATTCCTACCCTTCTTCACTAGAATGTAGCATTTACTCCCAAATACACGAAAGTACGATACATTGGGTTTGTTACCAGTTAGCAGCTCGTATGAGGTCTTCTTGAGGAGGCGGTGAAGGTAGACCCTGTTGATGGTGTGGCAAGCCGTGTTTACGGCTTCCGACCAAAAGCGCTCGGGGGTCTTGAACTCTCCAAGCATAGTCCTCGCCATATCCATGAGCGTCATGTTCTTCCTCTCTACCACACCATTTTGTTGAGGTGTGTAGGGAGCGGAGAACTCGTGCTTAATCCCCTCCTCCTCAAGGAACTCCTCCACTTGAAGATTCTTGAATTCGGACCCGTTGTCGCTCCTTATCTTCTTTACCTTGAGCTCAAACTCATTTTGAGCTCTCCTTAGGAAGCGCTTGAGGGTCCCTTGGGTTTCAGACTTATCCTGCAAAAAGAACACCCAAGTGAAGCGGGAAAAGTCATCAACAATAACTAGACCATACTTACTTCCTCCTATGCTCAGATAGGCGACGGGTCCGAAGAGGTCCATATGTAGCAGCTCCAGAGGTCTTGACGTGGTCATCACATTCTTGCTGTGATGTGCTCCTCCCACTTGTTTACCTGCTTGACAAGCTGCACAAGGTCTATCTTTTTCGAAATGAACATTGGTTAGTCCTATCATGTGTTCTCCCTTTAGAAGCTTGTGGAGGTTCTTCATCCCCACATGTGCTAAGCGGCGATGCCACAACCAGCCCATGCAAGTCTTAGCCATTAAGCATGCATCTAGACCGGCCTCTTCTTTTGCAAAATCAACTAAGTAAAGTTTGTCGTCTAGTACACCCTTAAAAGCTAGTGAACCATCACATCTTCTAAAGACAGACACATCTACATTTGTAAATAAACAGTTATATCCCATATTACATAATTGACTAACAGATAGTAAATTATATCCAAGACTCTCCACTAAAAACACATTAGAGATAGAATGCTCATTTGATATTGCAATCTTGCCTAAACCTTTCACCTTGCCTTGGTTCCCATCACCGAATATGATTGAATCTTGGGAATCCTTATTCTTGACGTAGGAGGTGAACATCTTCTTCTCCCCCGTCAAATGGTTTGTGCATCCGCTGTCGATAATCCAACTTGAACCCCCGGATGCATAAACCTGCAAGGCAAATTTAGGCTTGGGTCTTAGGTACCCAACTCATGTTGGGTCCTACAAGGTTAGTGCAAATATCCTTAGGGACCCAAATGCAAGTTTTGTCTCCCTTGCATTTTGCCCCTAACTTTCTAGCAACTATTTTCCTATCCTTTTTACAAATAGCAAAGGAAGCATTTAAAGCATGATAAATCATAGAAGGTTCATTCATTACTTTCCTAGGAGCATGAACAATATTCTTTCTAGGCACATGATGAATAACATTTCTCCTAGACATATCTCTACCATACATATAGGAAGAACTAGAAGCAAACATGGCATGAGAATCAAAATCATCATAAGTATTATAACTCCTATAAGCATTTCTAGTTTGTCTCCTATCATGGTACATAAAAGCATGGTTCTTTTTAGCACTACCAGCCATAGGAGTCTTCCCTTTCTCCTTGGCGGAGATAGGAGCCTTATGGCTTGTCAAGTCCTTGACTTCCCTCTTGTAGCCAAGTCCATCCTTAATTGAGGGGTGTCTACCTATCGTGTAGGCATCCCTTGCAAATTTTAGCTTATCTAAATTACTCTTGCTAGTCTTAAGTTGAGCATTAAGACTAGCCAATTCATCATTAAGTTTGGAAATTGAAACTAAATGATCACTACAAGCATCAACATCGAAATCTTTACACCTATTACAAATTTCAACAATTTCTACACAAGAATTAGATTTACTAGCTACTTTTAGTTTAGCATTTAAATCATCATTAACACTTTTTAAAGTAGCAATGGTTTCATGACAAGAAGATAATTCACTAGAAAGCATTTCATTCCTTTTAATTTCAAGAACAAGAGATTTTTGTGCACTAACAAATTTATCATGCTCCTCATATAAAAGATCCTCTTGTTTTTCTAGTAATCTATTCTTGTCATTCAAAGCATCAATCAACTCATTAATCTTATCAATTTTAGATCTATCTAATCCCTTGAATAAGCATGAGTAATCTATCTCATCATCATCACTAGACTCATCCTCACTTGAAGAAGCATAAGTACTAGTATCATGAGTGCTTACTTTCTTCTCTCTTGCCATGAGGCAAGTGTGACGCTCGTTTGGGAAGAGGGATGACTTGTTGAAGGCGGTGGCGGCGAGTCCTTCATTGTCGGAGTCAGAGGAGGAGCAATCCGAATCCCACTCCTTGCCTAGATGTGCCTCGCCCTTTGCCTTCTTGTATGCCTTCTTCTTCTCCCTCTTGCTCCCTTGGTCCTGTTCACTATCATTGTCGGGACAGTTAGCAATAAAATGACCAAGCTTACCGCATTTGAAGCATGAGCGCTTCCCCTTGGCTTTGGTCTTGCTTGGCTGTCCCTTGCAACCTTTAAGCGTCGTCTTGAATCTTTTGATGATGAGGGCCATCTCTTCATCATTAAGTCCGGCTGCCTCAATTTGTGCCACCTTACTAGGTAGCGCCTCCTTGCTTCTTGTTGCCTTGAGAGCAAGGGGTTGCGGCTCGTTGATCGGACCATTCAAGGCGTCGTCTACGTACCTTGCCTCCTTGATCATCATCCGCCCGCTAACGAATTTTCCAAGGACTTCTTCGGGAGACATTTTGGTATACCTGGGATTCTCACGAATATTATTCACCAAATGAGGATCAAGAACGGTAAAGGACCTTAGCATCAGTCGGACGATGTCGTGGTCCGTCCATCGCGTGCTTCCGTAGCTCCTTATTTTGTTGATAAGAGTCTTGAGCCGGTTGTATGTTTGAGTTGGCTCCTCGCCCCTTATCATCGCGAACCGTCCAAGCTCGCCCTCCACCAACTCCATTTTGGTGAGCAAGGTGACGTCGTTCCCCTCATGAGAAATCTTGAGGGTGTCCCAAATCTGCTTGGCGTTATCCAAGCCGCTCACTTTGTGATATTCATCCCTGCACAATGAAGCTAGAAGAACAGTGGTAGCTTGTGCATTCTTATGGATTTGCTCATTAATGAACATGGGACTATCCGAACTATCAAAGTGCATTCCACTCTCTACAATCTCCCATATACTAGGATGAAGAGAGAATAGGTGACTACGCATTTTGTGGCTCCAAAATCCGTAGTCCTCCTCATCAAAGTGTGGGGGCTTGCCGAGTGGAATGGAGAGCAAATGTGAATTTGAACTTTGCGGAATACGAGAGTAGTCAAAAGAAAAGTTCGAATTAACCGGTTTCCTTCTCTCGTAGTCGTTATGGTCGTCGTCCTTTTGGGAAGAAGTAGACTCATCGCTGTCGTCGTAATAGACAATCTCCTTGATGCGCCTCGTCTTCTTCTTCCCTTCCTTCCGTCTATGGCCCGAGCCAGAGTCGGTAGGCTTGTCGTCCTTCGGCTCGTTGACGAAGGATTCCTTCTCTTTGTCGTTGATCACGATACCCTTCCCCTTAGGATCCATCTCTTCGGGCGGTTAGTCCCTTTGTGAAGAGAACGGCTCCGATACCAATTGAGAGCACCTAGAGGGGGGGTGAATAGGTGATCCTGTAACACTTCAAAACTTAAGCCGCAAAACTTGGTTAATTGTTAGCACAATAATTGCCAAGCGGCTAAAGAGGAATCCTCAATAAAACACAATAACCAACAAAGATCAATCACAGAGATGGCATGGTGGTTATCCCGTGGTTCGGCCAAGACCAACGCTTGCCTACTCCATGTTGTGGCGTCCCAACGGACGAGGGTTGCAATCAACCCCTCTCAAGCGGTCCAAAGACCCACTTGAATACCACGGTGTTTTGTTTGCTTTACTCAATCCCGTTTGCGTGGAATCTCCACAGATTTGGAGCCTCTCTCCCTTACACTTGAAATTCACAAAGAACACGGAGCAAGAGAGGGATTAGCAACGCACACAAGACACAAGAATCAGAGTGTCAACACGCACACAAATCGCAACAAGAGCTCGCAACACGACTCAATGAGTTCACAACTCCACAAGAGCTCTATATGCTATCACAATGAAACGAATGCGCGAAATCGATGTCTTGGTGCTTAGAAATGTTGTAGGAATGCTTCGTATTCTCCTCCATGCGCCTAGGGGTCCCTTTTATAGCCCCAAGGAAGCTAGGAGCCGATGGGAGCAATCTTGGAAGGCTGATCTTGCCTTCTGTCGACTGTCGCACCGGACAGTCCGGTGCACACCGGACACTGTCCGGTGCCCGATTTCCTTTCTTAAATAGCGAAGCCGACCGTTGGCAGTCTGAGAGCCGTTGGCGCACCGGACATGTCCGGTGCACACCGGACAGTCCGGTGCCATCTTCTAGCCGTTGGCTCGGCCACGTGTCCCGCGCAGATTGCGCGGCCGACCGTTGGCCCGGCCGACCGTTGGCTCACCGGACAGTCCGGTGCACACCGGACAGTCTGGTGAATTATAGCCGTACGTCGCCGGTGAATTCCCGAGAGCGGCCACTTCGCTTGTGAACGACCCACCGGACAGTCCGGTGCACCACCGGACAGTCCGGTGAATTTTAGCCGTACACCGCCGTCGAAGTCCCGAGAGCAGCCACTTTGCCCAAGCCAGCCTGGCACACCGGACAGTCCGGTGCACCCAGACTGAGCAGATTTTTGGCTACTCGAGCCAAGACATTTCTAATTGGATTTTTCCTGTTTCCAGCACTTAGACACAATACATTAGTCTCTAAAACAATGTACTAAGTCTGAGAAACATACCTTTATCCTTAATTTGCACTTTGTCCACCATTTTACAATTAGGCACTTGTGTTGGACACTAAATCACCAAAATACTTAGAAATGGCCCAAGGGCACATTTCCCTTTCAGTTTTCTGAAAGCAAGGGTGAGTACACATCAATGTACTCAGCAAATGTCACATTTGGGTGAAGTGGACTAGCTTTATGTGGAGTTAGGATCAAGCAGTTGCTTTTAGTTGGTCAGGTAATTATTACTAGTATAGAGGCAGGTTTTAGCATTAACCCAAGTTGTTAACCCAAAAGTACTCTTTCCAAACGGAAAGAATACTTGAAACCATAATCATAATCATAATCATAATCAAAACCATCATTATCCTCATCATCACCTGTAAACAAAGTATCTCTGATCAATGTGTCTCTAATCAATGGAGCTCCCTTGGTCGCTCATAACCGCGAGCACGGCTGATATATCAGTTTCATAACACTCTGCAGAGGTTGCACACTTTACCCACGAGTCGTGATTCCCTCTCTATCCCGGGCTTGCAAGACCCTTGTTCACTCCCAAGGTGAATGGCCAGGGATTCACTATGAAGCCTTTACAAAGATTTCCTGAGGCTATAGTCACCCGTTAGGTTTCCTAAATGTATCGCACTCCTCCCCAAGGGGTAATCCACCCTCGGCAGAGCGAGCCGCATACACCGAGCCCCATTGACGGCACGACGGCGAAGCAAACTACACCCCAGTTCCTCTAATTAATTAGCTAAGGGCGTCCCATACCACCCTCATGGTTGCACTGTTTTCCCGTGCGGTCATCCAACGAACAGGTCCTTACGGAGAGGCACTCGAGAAACCGCTCGAGCCCCCTAAAGTATCACCAGTCCAACATCATAATCATAATGACAGCATCGTATCATAAGTGTTCACATCATGTTTATTGATTAAAGTAAAGCAATAGCATGAAGCTAACCATAGTAACCCAAAAGGTAATCAAGGACAAGGTAAATACAAAGCTAGTCAATCCTTAGGTTGATCATGGTATGCGGGTTGATGAATTATAAAGTAAATGGGATATAATAGGTCAGAGGACACTTGCCTTCACCAAATAGATGTTCAGGGTCTTCAACTTTATAGAACTAGAAGAGCTAGATCACTTGGTCACCATGCTTGATCTTCGATTCCTCGAGGCCCAGGAATGGGTCGAAATCTATTCGCGACGCACAGCGATTACAAACATGCACAAACAAACATATACATCCATAAGAACATTACATCATACAAGATAAAACATTATAAAAACGTGCAGAACGAAATAGAGCGCGTTACTATGGTCATGCAAGGAAAAAGAAACGCGACGGTCAGGGCTACGGTCGAGTAGTTATCATATTTACACTAAATAAGTATTAATCGACATAATCATATTAATTATAACTACTATTTAGTTTCGATTAATATGCTACACTAATAGCTATCAGTTAAGTAAATAATTTAATTAACACGAGAGATTCTAATCGGGGCGAAATTAACGACACACGACAAGATGCACGACGTGCAAAAACAATGTGTGCGACACGCGTGAACGGCACGTGCGAATGATGCACGAACGACGCGTGGATACACACGATTTAGCAAAAAACGTGAGACAACGCGTGCAAAACGGCACGCGCGACAGCACGTGAAACAATGTGTGCGACATCGCGCGAACGACACACGAAAACTACTAAATAGTGATTAGACGCGTAAAACTATATTTCTAAGTTAATTTTAATTAGCGTAAATCATCTACAGAAGGTTTTTCAGAGAAATATCTCATCCAGTTTTAGTCCAAATTGTGGCTCGAACAGAAAACACATTATAAACTCGATATCTATCAGTTGTTACGTAGAGTCCGTGGCGACTAACTAATTAATTCAGAACGAACGCGATATGCAGAAGCACTAATCAACATCTCATCGAACATAAATTAAAATACTTTGAATTAGCATAATTACATTAACAGTTATTTTTCAAAGCGTATGACTAAGATTACAAAATTGTTTTTGATTGAACAATAATTTTATTAGTCGATAATTGAACAAGAATTACTTACTTAACATGATCAGTTAACGCGGAACAAGTTAATAACGCGTGCGACAACGCACGAAACAATGTGCACCACATGCACAAACGACGCACGACAACGCGTGCGAACAGCACACGCGACAACACGCAAAATGCGCGCAAATCAGACACGATGCGCGCGGCACAAATCACATGACAGCGAGGGTGTGACGGAGCTACGCGAGGGGTAGACGAATGGTAGACTGGGGGGAGAGGTAGACAGACGTCGTCAGATTCCCGACGTTGTCCTACGCGTATACGAACACAAGTGCGGTACCGGGAGGGGCACAACGACGGCCGCGAGGGCACGATTCAGTGTCTGCGGTGCACACGCGACTCGATAGGCACATGACGCGTCAAGTGACGGGAGCGAGACGTGGCAAGGCGCGCGAGGGCGGTGCGCAGGAACCAACACGACCAGGGAGGAACATGCGGGGCAGGAGGGCTTCGACTGGGGGGAGGGGTGGCTTCGCTGGCGGTTCGTCGAAGACGACCAGGATGCTGGTCGAGGGCATGGGAGGCAGTGCGCCGGGATGAGGCTTGCCGGACAGGGGCCACGCCAGCAGGGAACTCTAGGCCGCGCTAGCAGGGCACGCAGAGCTGGCCGCGAGCCGCGCTGGCTGCAGGCCGCGCGCCATGGCCTCCTGGCCGCGCCGCAGGTCCTAGGGTCGGCCGCGATTTGGGCAGCGATGGGGCGAGGGCTCGGCAGGACTGGGCGAGGCTCGATTGCGTGCCACTAAGGGCCTCCTGGCCACGCCCTGGGGCTTGCCGGGAGGAGACAAATCGCTCGATAGGGAGGGCGGAGAGGGCTGCTCGCCGGGGAAGAAGAACCATGCTCGGCATGGGAGTTTTGGTCAGAGCAGGAGAGGAGGATACACGCGCGCTTCAAGGGGCTAGACGTGGGGAGGGTAAGCCAGGAGCGGCTCGCCGAAGCGGCGCGACGCGGGGCTGTAGGGAGGGTGCATCGAGGGGGAGAGAGGATGGGGAAGGGGAGAGAAGGGAGAGGACTCACCTGGAACCGCCATGTGCAGGGAGCTAGGGACGCTTGCTTCTGCGTGATCTGGATCCGGGGAGGGAGACAAGAGGTTATATGACGGCGGGGTGGGTATATAGAAGAGAACGCGGGAGGTGATTGCCAAATTCGTCATCAATTGCGTTGCGACCAAGCGAGAAAGGCGGTTGCGAGCACGACGAGGGTAGACACGAGCAGCACGACGTTTGCGAGGGAAGACATTTTAACGATCCCACGAAAAGGACATGAGATCTAGAATAGGCTCGACGAGAGGAATATATATATATATATATATATATATATATATATATATATATATATATATATACATATATTATCGAGTTTCCATAATTTTATAGTTTCCGCAGATACTAAATTTTAGGTATTTAATTAATATTAGAAAAACTAAAATTTATATTTAATACTTGAAGAAACGTTCCAACGATTCTAAAAACTCTTGGGAACATTATCGAGATATTTTAATCTGTTACGATAACATTTTGCACTCATAAACACTATACATCGGCATAAATGCAACAATCAAAGTTCCTCTAAGATTTTATTTTACTAGGCTTACGCATAGATATAAAACAAAATAACTCTTCACTGTTCAGAAAAAAGAAAAGAAAAGCAAGGAAAAGAGAGGGTAACACCTAAATTTGGTGAATATTAGAAAATAAATTTTATACCCCTAAATTCAGGGTGTTACACAGCCTGTGGCGCACCGGACAGTGTCCGGTGCCCTAGCTTGAGCACTCCGCGAACAGGCCGCTCTTGGGAATCCTAGGTGCTCGACCACTATAATTTACTGGACTGCCCGGTGAGTCACCGGACTGTCTGGTGAGACAACGAAGCAACGATCAACTTCGCCCAACGGTCGACTGCACTGACTGCGTGCAGTCTGCAGCGCAGAAGTCAGAAGACAGTCTGCAACGTCAGTGTAATACTCAAAATTGTATAAAAGGATTATATGGTGATATCCTTATTTTATGTGTCATATTTGCATCATGAAAAGAGCATACATGTAATTAAGAGGGATTAATCAAAACAAATGATTGTAAAATAAAATAAAGTGCATCTTGTTGGAGTTTTATGTGTTTGTGCATTACATAAAATAATAAGGATAATAATAATAAGATAATAATTACTAGAAGTTGAATTAAACCCTAAATTTGAAATTAGGGTTTTGAAAATAAGAAGAAGAGAAATGATATAAAAATATAAATAATATAATTATATTTCTATAAATTGGTATTTGTAACTTCACCAAAGTAATAGAGATTAATGTGGCACAAGTTTGAATCCAAAATTCGAAGTTCAAATTTAACTTGGAAATAGAGAAAAGAATAAGGAAAGGAAATCAAGAAAGTGAACTGTGCACGGACGAGGCCCAGAGTAACCTTTCGGCCCATCTGTTGATTACAGCGCGCGGGCCCAGTTAACATCCATAGCCGCGCTCCCACCTGCTGACACCCGGGGCCCGCCAGTCAACCTCTCATCGTGCGCGCACAACAACAACACTCGCGCCGACAGCACGGGCCCGCGGGCCAGTCACCCACAGGCCCATCGGTTGACTGCACCTATCCCTCTGCGTCGCTGGCGTGTGGGCCACCTCTACTAGCTTCGTCCTCAACGATCTCGCGAACACATCGGCGAAGCTTACGGGCACGATCGCGGTGGATCGGTGCGGGTCTGATGGAGTCCAAGGGGGATATAAGACCTAGCGCCGCAGTACCCTACCCGTCCCCTATCCCTTCGACTCCAACCTGTGCCATTTTGCTTTCCGCCGCCACCAGAGAAGAGATCGCGGAGGTCCGCCACCGGTGATTCTCCTCTGTGCCTGCACTCGGGTCTGCGCGTGTGGTCGAGGGTGCACGCCGGGAACCAGTGAAGCTACTGGAGCCCTCAATTCGAACTGCGGAACCTTGGGGCGACTTGAATTGTTCGCCAAAGTTCTCCATCCGTCGCGGAGCCGCAACACATCGGGGTTGGGCTCTCTGCGCTGCACAATCCTTCGGTATGATGACCTTGCTGAATTCCTTAGGTCCCTAGCTTCGTTCTGCACCACCCGTATTTGTGTTTGGGCCGCTGGTACGTCGTATGTTCATCCGCCGGTGATGGCGCCGCCGTGGGGGGGGGGCGTCGCCGTCCACGACTCGGATGGGACGAAGTGGCTTGCGCCGTTGGATCGGGTGTGTGCAATCAAGATTAGGCGATCACGTACCCGTTCGCGCGATTGAGCAGACGTCGTAGATCCACGATCCTGCGGTTCAGGTTAGGACTGGCTTCATTAAATCTGGGTCGTACATTAGGGATCCGATGGTGTCTGGTGGTCGAGGGTTTAATATGGTTTGATCTAATCGTGGCCGCTCGCAGTCGATCGGACGGCCCAACGCGGCTGATACCGCTTCGACCATGTCATTTTACACATGAGACCCTATGTTATTTTGGAATAAACCCACCGTCCACATTCATTATTCACTGAGTTTTAGAAAACTTCGATTTAGGCCCCTGACTTTTCCAGGATTTGACGCCCAGTCCAGAGATGCATAAAAACAGAGAAATAATTATAGGAATTCGTTTTTAATACAAAAACAAGTCTAGAAACTTGTAAAATGCATAGAAAATTCATTTTTAATCGAAATCGATCCATTCCAATTTCTAAAATTTGGTAATATTAATGTCTACCACCTAGAATCTCTGTTTTGACATGAAAACAGAAAGAAAATTTATTTCTCGTGTAATTCCATTTCAAGCACATTAAACCTTTGGAAATTCATAATTCAAAATATATAACTCCAAAATTAATGATTCCTGTTCCTAGGTTCTTATTTTAATATGTAGATTTTTATCATGCATTTCATTTACATGTTTGGTACGATGTTAATTTTTGCTATGCTATGCTATGTATGTATTGTGTTGATGCGAATAGACGAGCGTTCAGCAAGTAGAAGTGGCTGAGCAGGAGCTCATTGAAGGCAAGTTGTGCCCTTGATCACTTATTTTTTCCTAGCCATATTCTTATTAATTATAATGATCTGCATAGGTTAATTTTGATGGGATCCTTTAGGTCACCCTAGTTTTGGTTATCTTTATACCTTGTTCACCACTGAAATATTTTTGGGTAGTACATGATATCGCTTTATGTGGATTTGGGTATGGAGATACACTATTCATGATTACTCTTTTATTATCTTTTTATTATTACTGTTCATGTTAAGATCATTATGTTAATGGGAACATGGAACGACCACCTGGGAAAACAGTGCTACCACAAGGGTTTAATGGGACGCCCTTGGCTGATTAACTAGGAAAGCTAGTGGATGACTTCCTTACCCGAAAGGGGCAAGGGCAGTAGGGGAGTGGTCAGTGTAGGGAGGTCCTTGGGTTGATTTTGCTGCGATGGCGGTCAAGCGAGGGATTCCTGCACTGGAGCTTCCTATAAACTGTAGCGGAATTTCTGAAGCTAGTGGAACTTTGTAAAGGCCTCGTAGTGTTACCGTGTCTCGCCTCCTCGGTAGAGGTGTATGGGATTGGTCGTCTCTTGGCAAATGGGTAACATGACTTGTGGGTAAAGATGTGCAACCCCTGCAGAGTGTAAAACTGGTATACTAGCCGTGCTCACGGTCATGAGCAGCTCAGACCCTCACATGATTAATTATGGAACTTAAATTTAATTTGACATTTGCATCGCATTTGAGATTATTTTATTATTACTTTTATTTATTATTATTAAGGTTTGGTATTTACTTACACTTAGTAATTGCTAATAAAATTTTGACCAACTTATAAAAGCAATGCTTAGCTTCAGCCTCTATTTTGTTGATCAGTCTTACACTTCACATGAGCTCCCACCTTTGGTGAGTTCATGCACGTTATTCCCCACGACTTGTTGAGCTATGAACGTATGTGAGCTCACTCTTGCTGTCTCACACCCCCACAGGAGAAGAACAGGTGGTCAAAGAGGAGCCACCTAACACTAAGGCATTCGACTTGATTTAGGTGGCGTCTCCCAGTCAGCTTTGTAGCGCCAGAGAATAATATTTAGTTCGATTTACTTTATCATTTATTTTTGTAAGACTTCTGCTATGTAATAAGTATATTTATGATATTTATGACATTTATCTCTATGCACTCTATTATTATGTGTGTTGTTCATCCTTGGCGCACATATGAGTTGCACCCGGATTTGTTCCTTAAATCCAGGTGTGACAGAAGTGATATCAGAGGAAATGTTGACTGTAGGACGAAACTTAGATAGAAATAGACAAAACCCTTACCTACTTACCTTATTCTGATTCATTCTATACTTACCTTACTCTGATTCTTTCTATACTTATCTTGATCCTGTCTCACCTTCTACTGTTCTACTCTGATCATTCTTACCTTTTCTATTCTAAGACAAGATGGATTTCACACCTTGGAATCCTACACCTATGATATTTTAGGAGATAGGAGGTCTAAGACAAAATCAAAACCATTTTCGCTATTTAAAAATGTTGTTTGATTGTTTTGATGATAAATGTCTGATTTGCTTCTTTGATTGATTGAAATATTATTTATGGACATCTTAGCATGTACCACCATAAGGTAATGAATTAGCCTAGTATGTAAAAAACCAGTCTGCTTAGCTAATAAATCCCCCAAAGTAATATGATTCGCAATTATCTGCCTTGTCTACTATTCTCTCTTACCATATGTATCTAACTCAGATGGTCAATACCAGGAGGGGTGGTGGAATTGATTTACCTCCCAGACGACACACTCGGAGGATATTTAGACAACCCTAGCCACAACCAGCAGAGATGAATCCCCCTAATCCTCCACCAGGCGGAGTTGACCCACTGGTTGCTGCTCATATGAGAATGATGCAACAAATGGCGGACACTATGGCAGATATGCGTGCTCAGATGCAGCAAGAACGCTAGGAGATGCGCCAGGAACGAGAAGAGATACGCCAGGAGTTGCGCCAGGAGCGAGAAGAGATACGCCAGGAGAGAAGGGCGCAACAGCAGCTGCAACAGCAATTTCAACAACAACAGCAACAGCAGCAACAACAACAAGTATCATTGCCTCCACCACCACCACCAGTTCTACCTCGTGATAAGCACCGGGAATTTATGAGCCATAAGCCATCGACCTTCGCCAGTTTGCTACATCCACTTGATGCAGATGATTGGTTGAAGTTAATTGAGAAGATGCTCTACATCGCCCAATGCTCAGACCGGGAGAAAGTTCTTTATGCCTCTGGTTTTACCCCTATTTGGTTGAATCTGAGTTGATTCTTTCTTAGAAACTGAACTGTTGAATCTTATGAACCTGTGAATCAAAGACTAGGCAAACTAGTTAGTTCGAATGGTTGTGATGGTCATCAAGCACCAAAATATAAGAAATTGTTTAAGGCCATTTCCTTGCTTATATTATTTTGTGTTGCTTCAAGTTAAATTCTCATTTTGTGAAGCAACGCCTTGCAAGGAAGAACTTGTGTTATTACTCTTCTTATCTTAGCCCTCTTGTTTTATTCTTCATAAACTTATTAGTTGTATTGATTTGATATTTCCACGTTCTTTGGAAGCAACATTCTTTGCAAGCAAAAAGGACTTAGTTTTATACTCCGATAATTGTGCATCTTGTTCTAACCACTAATCAAGGGATCTAGTTGGGTTTAAAGTTATAATTTTCAGATTTCGCCTATTCACCCCCCCTCTAGGCGACTTTCAGGGCCGCGTCGAGAGAAAAGCAACCTCGTGACCCTCATGTTAGGGTTTACCACTCGCCAACCCATCTCGCCGTCGCTGCTCCCACGAGAGCCCACCGCCGCCTGAAAGTTCCTATCATCCCCCCTCCCTACTCTCCATTCGCTCCCCTCCTCTCCATCTGGTCCATTGTGTCGCCATCGATTCGTTGTGATAACTATTTGATTCAGTGTCATAGCTAGCGAAGCACGATGCCGAACGCGCGGCTTCTCGCCCAACTTTTTCGCACCACACTTCCAAGAGAAGCCAGCCCGAAACAGGTACCAAGAAGCCGGCATCAAGCCGCGTCGAGAGAAAAGCAACCCCGTGACCCTCGTGTTAGGGTTTACCACTCGCCAACCCATCACGTCGTCGCTGCTCCCACGAGAGCCAGCCACCACTTGAAAGTTCATATCATCCCCCCTCCCTACCCTCCGTTGGCTCCCCTCCTCTCCATCTGGTCCATTGTGCCGCCATCGATTCGCAGTCGTAACTATTTGATTCAGTCATAGCTATGGTGCGCCACACTTTCTCAGCAGTTGTTCCCAGATGTCACTCATTTTCGTGCAAAACTTTGCCACAAGTGCAATTTTGATTTTGCTCACCACTTGCATGCATTTAGTTGTCTTGTCTAGTTGATTGGTAACGTGTTATGTTGTGTTTAGTTGTTTGTTGAATTGTCAAATTTTTAGGTCCAAATTTCTAGAAACTTAAATCCCCAAGGATTCCCAAGGATTGAGAGGAAAATTAGTTTAATTTTTTTCCTTAATCTCCAGAAACCCAGAGGGGGTTTAATTTTCCAAATTAGCCCTAACTAGACCAACCTATCTTTTTTTTCTTCTAATAGAATTACAGCAAAGCTTTTATAGTCACTTAAAATGAATACATGGGCATAATCAGAAGTAAAGAACTCTATTCTACCCAAAGATCTTGGCAATAACATAACAGCACAGCTGATCCCATCAAATTCAGAATGTTCACTCTTGGTTCTTCGGAGAATTACATGTACACACGCATTTGACCTGCTGCTGTTCGCAGCACTAGATAACACTTCTACTTCTAGTGTACAGTGTGGTGCCATCACTTGGGTAGGGCATGGCAGCTAACAGCTGGAGCCTGGTCTTTTTAGGCCAAGCCAGCAGCTGGAATTTGGAAACAACAGGAAGCAACAATATTCCAGGTAGACGCCAATGGTCAACAATCAGTAATGATAACATAATTGGCTTCAAGGATGAATTTTGCTTCAGTGCTTACCTGCTGCATGACCAAAAGATTATTAGTGGGCTTATAGTATCTTGTGTATAAAATTTGGAAGTTTATGAATGAAAATTGTGGTGATGAATCTCACGTGCTGCACCAAATCACATGTTTGATAAAAAAATGGATGTACAGAAATGACACTTTTAACCAGCAAATCAGTTAAAAACTGGCGGCCACAAGGTCGCACACATTTAACAAAAGCCTCCTTAAACTTCAGAGCTGTATGAATAATATAAGCAAATCCAGTAATAATGGGCAACCTTGGATGGGGCAAAACAAAAATATCATACATAAAATAAATAATACACTATTCTGGGGCATTTTAAATCATTCAAAAAATGAATTTTGTCGAATGGATGTGACATGGTTCCAATAAAACAAGGGAAAGAAAATATCTAATGAAACTGCTGGAAGTGAGAAGGGAATTAAAAGAAACCAGATAAGGGGGAAAGATGCTGGCATTAAGAAGAATGCCAGGCTTTGAACATGGTGACCGGGTTTCTTTGGCCCCAGGACTTGAACGGCCTAACCAGTGTAACTCAGCAGAGGTACAAATTCAGCAGGAATTAAGATGGCAGTCAAAAGAAAATTCAGCAGAGGTATAAACCACATATGCCATAAACAGAAAATGGAGCGCAGCATGTCTTGTGTCCATCATTGCACATTAGAAAAGCATCAAATCATGAACAAGTTGTGGTTAACATAGAGAAAATGTAGAGCAAAAGCTGGGTGGAGTCAAGACCTGGTAAGATTTTTTAAGATGCATAGTTTCTCCAGCTGCAATACAATTTAGGTTGCTGATTGGCTCTCCATTTTCTGGTTCTGTGCATTGAGCCACACATGTTAAATTGGAACAATGACTCATGTTGACAAAACCAGCAGAACGTAAGAACAAATGTCAAGTGTATAATAAACCACTGCACTCACTTTGGCCCGCAGAACTTTCTGGCTTTCACTGAAATATTGGTTTGGATGGTTGATTCCAGAATCACAGGAGACACCGTGTGTGGTCTCAAATGTTAATGTGCAAGCTAGCTGTATAATTAATTCATTATGACAGATAAACCAGTCAGTTCAAGGGTATCATATTGCTCGGTTAAGCCCATGGCAATGAAGCACAGCACCTGGTAATGCCTGTTCTTCACTTTATCTATTATCTCTTCCAATGCATGCCCACCAACGCCCATTTTGTTGAGTGCTGCCCGCAAATTTTCTTCGCTGCAGATACAGTAAAGCAGAAGCAAATGCTTGGAGCAAACAGCAGGTACAAAGCAAGGTAGAATCATGTTTATCTTGAAACATCACAAACTGACATGCCAAGTGACATCACAACAGAAGCTGTTGACCATAATCGAGAAAGAAATTAAAACTATACAATAGAAAAGTATGGATGAGACTAGATGAAACCATATTGGCAGGATAGGACAAAATGTCTCATTTCTCTGCTTGGTAGTTTAGTATTGTACTATTTGGTTCAACTTGGGTACCAAATGAGTAAACAAAACATTAACTTCTCATTCATAACTGCATGACTTCTTTTTGGTACATTAAGCTTTTTTTTGTTGGGTGTCATTTTTAATCAGAAAAAACTAGAAGTTGGAGGCCTCTTGCTCCATTCAGATTTTCTAGTTTCCAAATGTGATCTTACTTCCCCCTCAAAGTTCAGGAGTAATCTAGTGAAAAAAGGATCAGAAATGCAAACTGATATTGCTAACAGAAAGTTCAGAGCACCTATCTAAATAATAAGCGCATAGTACCCATCTATAGAAAACTAAGGGTGAAATTATACCCAAAATGTCGAAACGGGCATCCATGGTGATCTCCAACACCAGGTGTTGCAGATATGATATTTTGGCATGAATATGGAGTGTAATCCTGGAGTAGCATGTGTGAGAGTAAGTAATAATTCCGTTGCAATTTCAAGTTACACATGGAGGAGGGACTTACTGTCCGTTTTCCTTCTTTTCCATAATTATGTCTGATGCTATAGGCATATTCCTTGTCGAACCGCTCAGAACCAATCTTATCCAAAGAAAATACAACATAAGTGAGGCAACAGAAATTGTGATTACTTGCTTGTTCAACTTACGCCCCGTTTGGATCCTTAGAATTGAATTCTATTTTAATAATCGTAATTTAGATATAGATCGATTAAGCTAATATGATTTTATACAAAATATATTTGTATACTGTTGTTAGCCACATGGAAGAGATATTTATATGCTATATCTACTATAGAGGAGTGAGCCGAAGAGAGTGATATAAGTTGCAGAGTAGAAACACAGACTAGTGATAGACAAAATCAATTTTCACCCTCTCATCTTATGAATTTGGGATAGGCTTATATCTAAACGTCGAAAAATAGTGGAATATCAAATTCCAAATCAAATAACATACTTTAATAAGTAAATTATAATTCCTCAAATGAAGGGATCTAAACAGCCCGTTGGGGAAAATTTACAGTTTAATATCCTTGAGAAAAAAGAGCTCCTTAATTTTGCATATCTTTGATCATATTAGTTCACTGTACACTGCTAATATGATAGAACGATGTTGTAACATGCTTCTTGCATGACACAGTACATGTGTTTATGTCAAAAAATATATATACCTTCTGAGAAAATTCCGCCCTCCAAAATGCAAGAGCATCTTCCAACTTTAGTCCAGCACCCTGGATCGTAATTTCCAGAAATAAATTAATGTGGCATTTTAGGTACATATGTATCAAAGTTTTTTTCTAATTCATTCAATTATTACCTTAAGAAAAAGACCAAATTGCAATCTACCCCCATGCTTCAGATGATGGTTTTCTCTCAACTGCAAAATAAATGAAAACAGTGAAAACACTAAGACACCTGGTTGCAAGATATGTATATCTAGAGGAACATTTAAGGTACCTCACCTTATCAAGCATATGCCGCATACAAAGAGGGAAAGAACTTTTAGCAAGTTGGTCAATATCCTTTAGAGATATGTCAACGGCATCCTTTGGCTGTGTGAAAAACAAGTCAAGCAATTCAGCTGGCAACAGCACTAGAGGAAAACATAGTTAAATCTCAGAAAAGTTAAGCATAACTGCATAGGTGAGAGCATACCTGGGAGTAATCGGGTCCAAAATAAGCATTGCTTAATGCTTCGACAATCTGTCATAATAAAATTAGGCATCACAGAGGATATACAAAAGGTTCTGAAAGAAAGGGAGGGAAGCGGTACACTGATACTCACAGGAGTCAACCTGTCCTTTTCTTGTTCTTTAATGGTTGCTGACCATTTTCTGTACATTATACAAATTACACATGTCTTAGCTTAATATGACCAGTGAGCACTCAGTTTAGAGTTTAATGCCAACTGCGCTCATAAATGTCATAGAAAGAACTGGAAACTTTCAAAGTATGATCTTTCTGCAAGTATGTGATTAAGTATTTGATTATTTCCAAACGAAAAATAGCAAAGGTATTATATCTAAAGCCACAAGAGATTTCCTACAGAGAATTAAGTAAGAAGGCTTCAAAACATATCCCATAGTACGAGCAAAGTAAAACTAGCGTACCATATACCTGTTTGTTAAAGCAAGTGCCTTTGAAATATTGCAGCGGAATTGAGTAACCACTAGCGAAACCACCTACAGAATTGTATAGGTATGTTGATAAAGGACATCAACCAAACAACAATTGAAAGTTTTATTCGCGAGTTAACAGCAAACCTGATTCATCGCCACATAAGCATAGCCTTTTGAAAGAAATACCCGGCGGCTGGCAACAAGATCAGGAACTTGTTCAAAAGGTACCTGAATTGGATTACAATATGATTTACTTGGAATTAATTTTTGCACAGAACAAAAGATATAAATGGAGAAGGGATAAATAGCTAAAACAAGTGTCCATACCTTGAAGAACACATGATCAACTGCCAAAAAATGAAAAGATACAGAATAAATTTAGCTTCCAGTAAAAGAAGACGAAAGCAGATAATGAAGCAAAAGAACAGATGAAAGTTGATGACAAGGTTTATCAGAGTAAAAGTTTCAAATGACTGTTCTGTACATTGCAAACTGCACTACATTTCTTTTAACCTGAAGTTCAGTCACTATGGTAAATCTGCTGTTTCAGTATGTTAACTGCTTAGATTTTTTTATAGAAAACCGAGCGGCATCTTCAAGTGCACACAGCCTGTTTTTATTACAAAGTTTTGAGCTATCCAGATGACTTAAGGGAAACAACATAGCAAAAATAAAAGCTGCTTTACATTAACTGCTTACATGATGCACAAAAATAAGAATCATAGAGAAGCATCCTATCATGTAACCAGTTGGAACAGCATTCTGCAATAAAATTGAATGGAAGATAGTGGCAATATCAAATGATGCATACCATTTGCAGATTGGCCGATGGAACGCGCAACTTGGCTCAACTTGTCTTTCACAGCCTAGAACACAAAAAAGAAAATCACTTTGCAAAGCAAACAGGAAAAAGCCAAACGCTGCAGTTGTACATTGTTAACCATGAAGATGCCAAAGTCTATACCTCGAATTCTGAGTGTGGCAATGCTTTGTATGGCAGTTGAAACTCAGTCATAAGCATCCTCTGAAACAGATGTTGTGCAACAAGCAACAGTTAAAGCATAAACACAAATTGTTTTCCTTTGTCAGTTCTATGATAAATTTATAGAAAATCACCTGTGATTCAGGGTTCTCAAGCCGAAAGCGATACCGAAAAAGTGTAGTCTCCATGGAGAGAAACCACTTCCGCAATTCTTCCCTGTGTGTTGTATAAAATACAGCTTTCCATTGAGTTGGTAAAAAGAACCACAAGTGAACCACCATAGCCAATATATGTAGACAATATAAACATTCGAATATTAAGCTTACGTTCTGCAGTAGACTAGACGGAGCACAAAGTGTGATATTATATCCTTATTCAAAGTCTCTGCTGGATCCTGGTGCCCCATGTGTGTCTTCCACAATTCATTGACCTGAAGTGCAGAATAGAATAAGGCATTTTATATTTGAAACAAAATTTAGACCGATGCCAGAGTGCTGCAATGCTAAGTCCATAACTAGGGTCTAGGGTTCCAAAACCTTCCATGTTATCTTACTACAATATGATTCTGGGGAGAAAGTAAAAATTCTAGCTACAAAAATTATACCATAGTGAAGCCCATAAGCATGAACAGAAATTTAGGATTTTGGGTAACGCACATCCAAAAGAGCCGAAGTTAGTGACTCCTCATATTCTCTAGCGAAATCCAATTTAGACAAAGGGGAACGTATCTGGTGCTCAAAGGGGTACGGTGCTCATGTGCACATTTTAAATCTGGTGCATCCATCTAACATTCAACGACACCAGCTAATTTTACGAAGAACTCCTCCCACCAGGGAAGGAAGGTGGAAGGGGTTCTTCACAAAATTGGTGCTGCTGTTAGATGCGAAATAGATGTTCCAGATTTAAAATGTGCACGTGAGCACCGTACCACTTTGAGCACCAGATACGTTCTACACAAAGAGGTTGATCCTAGCCACACACACAAAACAGCAATCCCTGGAACCTTCGCCTACTACTGCTGGCAAAATCCAGAATTTCACCAGAAATATGCTCCAGACACAGTTCCCTCCTACAATTTCCCACCAAGGTCATGAACAGCAAAGATGAGAATCGCTCACCAGTTTCTCCACCTCCTCCGGCCTCTTCCCCCGTGAGAGTCCATCCGAAATCCCCTTGAGAACTGCACATCACAGCGCAGGAAGTAACGAAAGGAAGCCAGGTTGGGTGCATTTTTCTAGCCAGGAAAATGCCGCACCTCGGAGGCGGTCGATGGCGAAGAGCTCGAACTCCTCCAGCCGCACCTCGAGCTGCGGCGCCGCTTTGTAGGTCGGCAGGGCCCCCGCGCCGCCACCGGCGGCTGCGGCGGCAACCTGCCGGTGGGAGCGCACGATCTCCATGCGGCGTCGGAGGCTGCGCAGTAAGCGGATCCTCGTCCGGCCGGCGGTAGCGGTCGGCGCGCTGTTGACGGTGGTGCGCGGGCGTCGCTTGTTGCGGGGATGAAATTGTTGGAGAGGAGGGGCGGCGGGAGTGGAGAGTTTGGGAGCGCCTTGGCGGGAAAACTACCTTCTTTTCCCGCCGCGATACCGGAAAGGTTCGTCCGTGTCAAGTACGTTAGGCCCTGTTTCAATCTCATAACATAAACTTTAGATTTTTGCTAAACTTTAGTCATATGAATGAAAATACTAAAGTTTAGCTCATTGATTGTTTGAACTACTCTAATAAAGTTTAGTACATTAGAATAAAAAGACACACATGCCCCTAATGCAGAGAGAGATAATGGGGTTGGAAGGTATAAGAGGAAAATGAGGTTCACTGATCCACGTTTAACTTCTTTTAGCACCCCTTGAATAGCTTATAAGATAATAGGTGCTAAATTTTATCACACCACTATTAGCTCTCTTGTTTAGATCACCAAATGACTAAAAGTAGCAAAAAAACTGCTAAAGTTTATCTCGTGAGTTTAAAAGAGTGCCTTAATATAACACTAATCTCTATAACACTGCACTAGCATGACTCTGTCTCCCTTTGTCCGTGCACGCGCCCCTCGCCCAGCCAACCGTTCCTTACGGTGGATTTCCTGCATCGTGCGCCGCAACAGAATCGTGTCGTCTCCTCCACGATGTGGAACAAATCAAACAGACTCCAGCACGTGAGGCTATCCGCAACCGTTACCCCTAAATTTTCTCCCTATATCACTTTTTCCCCTATTTTTTCATCTCCCGCAGCGGTTCCCCTAAATACTCCTCCTATACCCCACTACCACTATAAAATATTATTTTCTATACCAACTATCAATTTTTTATCTACTAACAATTACTCGTTGACCCACAGCACAGTGTTTAGGGTGATCAACAGTGACACGCTAGATCTAGGGGGAGAGAGAAGAGGACCGACGCGTAGGAGCGTTGTAGGGGGTACCGCTGTGGCCGTAGGGTGCCTCCTACAGCCGACATGCAAGAGGAGGGGAGCGGTAGCATCGAGCGCTGCAGATAGCCTGAGTGATGCCTTTCGCCCGCATTGCCATAGATAAGGATGTGCCTACTCACCCACAACCCGCCTTCGCGCATCTCGCCGTCTCCCGAACAACTTCTCGCTAGATATATTCCGCAAGCAGCGAGCCTCCCCCAACTCATTGGTCCTCGCGTGCGGCAACGGGACTCCACCTGACCTATCATGCGTCCTCCTGCTTTTCGCGTCTCTATGAAGGCAGGGCCGCCACGAGCTGGTCGTCTGGTCCGCGGGGATGGGTCGTCAATGAAGCTGATGACAACGCGAGCGCCGAGGGACTCCCACCTTCTTTGTTGAGGAGATGAACGGCTGCGGCAAGCGATGGAACCGTAGCAGGTGCGCTGGGTTTGACACGTCTGTACCGTAGGCACACCACCATGACACGCGGTTTGTTGCCTGGCGGCGAGGGTTTGAGGCCCGCCACGAGCTGGTTCGCAGGGGACGGGTCACTGATGAAGCTGACGACAAGGTGGAATGGTCGCGGCAAGCAATAGAGGAGGACGGTTGCGCGTCAACAATGGTTGTTTCTTGGAGAGCCACGGCGCTGGCGGTGGCCAGGAAGCTAGCTCCTCCTTCGTCTCCATCTTTCTAGAACTGATGATCGGGCTTATCGCAGCAAGGTTGGAGTGGATCTGCATGGCCATTGGTCGGAGAGCTACGGGGTGGGCCACCAAGGGTCAATGGAGACCTTCAGGTCGCAGGTTCAACCAATCGAAATTAACCGAAGGTGCTCCAGAAGGCAAACTGCATGCCAAGGGTGCTCTAGAAACTAGAATGTGTGCAAGAATATGTTTGCTTTTCATCAGCAACACATCTCAAGATACATAAGAGCATCTTCAAAAGGATCCAAAACTCACTTCCAGTCTTGGTTTTAGGGAAGGTTAAAAAATTGCTCTCTAATATTAAAAATATTATGTTCACTTCAAAACTCATTTTCAAATATGCTCACTATCTCAACTTTTTAGCCTTTTCATCCTTAGGAAAACCAACAAAAACACATGGACACGAACATATACAAACTCACATCCATAGGCTAATCCGAAGGTAAAAAAACATAGAAAAGAATGAGGAATAGAATAGGTTACTGATACTAATATTAAAAATATAAAAGTTAGAGTAATAGTGGAACGAATGAGCCTCTAACTTAACATAGAAAATAATGAGGAATAGAATAGGTTATTGATACATATACTAAAAATATAAAAGTTACAATAATAGTGGAACAAATGAGTCTGTAAGAGCATCCCTAAGAGTCTTTCTAAATTTCACTTTCTAAATTATCATTTGGAGAGTCATTTACATTAAAAATCACTTTCTATATATTTTCAATTTCCAACGATAAAATCTCTATTTGTACAGATTAGGAAGGATATAAGAGTCTCTTGGAGTTGCTCTAACTAATACAGTTGTCGTCCAGGATTAATCTCATTTTACTCATCCATAATTCAGAATATTAGTACAAATATAGATAGAGAGGATACTAATTGTTGACAAAAAATTCATGTGATGTTTGTCGTTCTGTAGCTATATTTTATACAAATTTTTTACCCTCGTAGCAACACACAGACACGACCTCGTTAGTATATTAAAGCACCATTTTTTATGGTTTAATGGTTTCCATCGTCATCGTGTTTATAAAGAAGTCCTTAGACTTCTTTATAATCAACCATCATCCAAGCCACATGTATCTCTATTAGATCACCTCCATTTGATTACCCATATCGTTACCCATACCCAAAATGGGTAACGCAACATATTGTTCAGACTTTCAACAGCTTACCCACAGTTTACTCAAAATGTGTGACCTCGCCCATAAAGTATTGCATGTGACTTTTCTAGGATCACTTTGTTAATTATCGGCCCCTTCATTCCATCCCCATCTTCCGTCGTTCCATCCAACCCTAGCCTTGGCAGCGGCCGATCTAGAGGACGCGACAACCCCACCCCTGTTCGTCTGGCCTCTAGGACAGGTGAACCATTGAAGAAACGTCGTCATCGGCTAGATCTAATCTGGATTGTTGGTTTAGGATCTATCGGCTTAGATCTGGTGGTACTCCTTCAGCCATGTGGCAGTTACTAAAGAAACCCCAAGTTTATCTAGATTAAACCTATGGTCCAGTGTAAGCTAAAGAGTAAATAAGTCCCTAGTTCTTATACATTAGCCCTTGGTCTCTATAAAACTTGTAGCCGCAACCCTGATCCCATTGAATTAATCCTACAAACTGAATTCCAAATATAAAATTAATAATCAAACAACCTAGAACTTATTTATTGCATAACTTCTTCGTTTTTACCCTGATTTTTAGTGATTCTTGAACCGAGAGTTTTGTCTCGATGCGTAGAATATTTTTATGTAGTTTGTTCTCTTGTTTTGTATGATATTAATTTCCGGTTTATGTATGTTGTATGTTTGTATTGCTGTTAGTAGATAAGCAAGTGAACGAGGAGCCTAAAGCCTAACACTTTGAGGGATCTGAGCAGGAGCTCGCAGAAGGCAAGTTGTGTCCTTGATCACATTCTTGTATCTAATAATATTTACTTTTATGTTCTCACCCTATTTGCACAGTTAGGTTAAATTGATGGGACCTGATAGGTTACATAGTCTTGTTTACCCTACACCTTGCATACAAATGAATTATTGGGTAGTCTTGCTATTGCTCTACTTGGTTTTGGGATTAATGCTACATATTAATTATGATCATGCCTTACTATTATGGTTGGATTTATTATTATAGATGATTGGATCATTTGTTAATTGGAACATGGAGTGACCACCCGGGAAAACAGTGCTACCATATGAGTGGAATGAGACGCCATTAGCTAATTAATTAGCGAAGCTAGTTTGTGAGAACATTACCCGAAAGGGGCAAGTGGGGAGGAGTTGACACAAATATAGGGAGGTTCTCGAGTCGATCTTTATGTGATAGCTTTTCGGACGAGAGATTCATATACCCCCTCTCCCTGAAACCGTTGCGAGTTTTCTCATGCTAGTGGAACTTTGTAAAGGCCTCGTAGTGTGTCCTCGCCAACTCACATTAGAAGTGTTTAAGGGTCCGTATAACCTAACGCGAATGAGGAACACAACATGTGGGTAAAGATGTGCAACCTCTGTAGAGTGTAAAATTGGTATATCAGTCGTGCTCACGGTCATGAGCAGCTCGGACCTTCACATGAGTAAATGATGGAATTAAATTTAACTTGACATGCATTACATTGTGGGATTTTATTTATGATCACCTATTTAATTGGGATGGTATTTAATTATACTTGGTAGCTGCCAATAAAATTTTGACCAACATAGTTAAAAGCAACGCTCAGCCTTAATCATTCCTTGGTAAGCCTTACACTACACTTCTACCCACACTTGTTGAGCTATGACAGTATGGGAGCTCACCCTTGCTATAATAACACTAGGTCAAGAGCAGGTACCGCTAGAGGAAGACTACTACAGTGAGTCAAATAAGATCTAGACGCCGCCGCCTAGTCAACCGCTACTGAGTAAATAGCTATCTTAGTTTGAATTTATTTTATTCTAGTTATTTTGTAAGACATTCTCGTTATGCAATAAAGATTATGCCATTTGTTTCTATACAGTGAGCCATTGTATGTGCGGAACTTGATCCTGGATCATATATGAGATGCATCTGGATTTGTCCTTAAATGCGGGTGTGATAGTGAACTAAGTGCGAAAGTATGGAAGCAAGAGATGGACAAATCATGAAGTTCTCTGACTCATGCTAAGGTTAGTTACTATTTTTGATCTAATCTTGTTACATTAGCCCATGAAAATCCCTGGTACACTAAAATAAGTCCCAAATAAGTGCTTGGAAAATTCGTTAGCCATCAAATGATGGTTAAAGATGCCAAGTACATCAACGATGTCGCCAATGGGAACCTCTCCTCCATCGAGTAACAAGTTGTCGCTTTCAAAGTGACAAACAACAGGGAGGCGCTCCCTAGCAAGGCGGCGCAAGGCGAGTGTCGGCGTTTCGAGACCGGGGGGTCCCTAAGCCGACGAGTGAATGTCGCCGCGTGCCCCAGCCCAGATGGGTCGACGCGAGGCCGAGCGCGAAGGGGGGAAGTGAGGTGGCCGGAGATGGGCGTGAAAGAGGTGGAAATCCCGCGACCTTCGTGTTCGTCCCGCACCCAGGTCGGGTGCGCTTGCAGTAGGGGGTTACAAGCGTCCACGCGGGAGAGGGAAGCGAGCGGCCCCAAGAGAGCGCCTGTCCCGTCTTCGTCCCCGCGCGGCCAACCTTCTCTAAGAGGGCCCTGGTCCTTCCTTTTATAGGCGTAAGGAGAGGATCCAGGTGTACAATGGGGGTGTAGCAGAGTGCTACGTGTCTAGCGGGGGAGAGCTAGCGCCCTAAGTACATGCCGATGTGGCAACCGGAGAGATTTTGGCACCCAGCTGGTGTGATGTCGTGGCCGTCGGAGGAGCGACGGAGCCTGGCGGAGGGACAGCTGTCGGGGCGGTTGAGTCCTTGCTGACGTCCTCCTGCTTCTGTAAGAGAGCTGAGAGCCGTCGTCGTCACAGAGCATGCGAGGCGCCATCATTGCCTATCCGGCGGAGCTAGCCAGATGGGACACCGATCTTGTTCTCTGTGGCCCGAGTCAGCTCGGGGTAGGGTGATGATGGCGCTTCCTGTTGACGTGGCTGGCCTGCACCCTAGGTTGGGCGACGTGGAGGCTCCTCCGAAGCCGAGGTCGAGTCTGTCTTCCATGGCCGAGGCCGAGTCCAAGCCCCTGGGTCGGGCGAGGCGGAGGTCGTTCGGCAGAGGCCAGGGCGGAGTCCGAGCCCTGGGGTCGGGCGGAGCGGAGTTCGTCGTCTTCTGGGGCTGAGCCCGAGTCCGAGCCCTGGGGTCGGGTGAAGCGGAGTTCGTCGTCTTCCGGGACTTAGCCCGAGTCCGAGCCCTGGGTCGGGCAGAGCAGAGTTCGCGTCTTCCAGGACTTAGCCCGAGTCCGAGCCCTGGGTCGGGCGGAGCGGAGTTCGCCGTCTTCCAGGGCTTAGCCCGAGTCCGAGCCCTGGGTCGGGCGGAGCGGAGTTCGCCGTCTTCCGGGGCTTAGCCCGAGTCCGAGCCCTGGGTCGGGCGGAGCGGAGTTCGCCGTCTTCTGGGGCTTAGCCCGAGTCCGAGCCCTGGGTCGGGCGGAGCTTCCTATGGTGCCTTTGGCAGGGCCTGACTGCCTGTCGGTCTCACTCTGCCAAGCGGCACTGCGGTCGGAGTGGCGCAGGCGGCGCTGTCCTTCTGTTAGGCCGGTCAGTGGAGCGGTGAAGTGACGGCGGTCACTTCGGTTCTGCCGGGGGGCGCGCGTCAGGATAAAGGTGTCAGGTCACCTTTGCATTAAATTCTCCTGCGACTTGGTCGGTCGATGCGGCGATTTAGTCAGGGTTGCTTCTTAGCGAAGGCAGGGCCTCGGGCGAGCCGGAAATATGTCCGCCGTTGGAGGGGGGCCTCAGGCGAGACGGAAATCCTCCGGGGTCGGCTGCCCTTGTCCGAGGCTAGGCTCGGGCGAGGCGTGATCGAGTCGCTCGAATGGACTGATCCCTGACTTAATCGCACCCATCAGGCCTTAGCAGCTTTATGCTGATGGGGGTTACCAGCTGAGAATTAGGAGTCTTGAGGGTACCCCTAATTATGGTCCCCGACAGTAGCCCCCGAGCCTTGAAGGGAGTGTTAGCACTCGCTTGGAGGCTTTCGTCGCACTTTTTTGCAAGGGGACCAGCCTTTCTCGGTTGCATTTTGATCCGGTGGGTGCGCGCGAGCGCACCCGCCGGGTGTAGCCCCCGAGGCCTCGGAGGAGTGGTTTCACTCCTTCGAGGTCTTAATGCCTCGCGTAATGCTTCGGCCGGTCTGGTTGTTCCCTCATGCGAACTGGCCGTAGCCCTGGTGTACGGTCGGGGCCCAAGCTCTCGGGCTGGTATGTTGACGCTGTCAACGGTTCGGCCGGAGCCGGGTTTGCGAGAGCAGCCCCCGAGCCTCCGCACAGGGCGAGAGGGCGATCAGGGACAGACTCGGCTTTTTTACATACGCCCCTGCGTCGCCTTTCCGCAAGGAGGAGGGGGGGAAAGCGCCATGTTACCCTCGATGGGCGCCGAACATGGTGTCTCCGGTGAGCTGCAAGCGGGTAATCCGAGTGGACGTCCGTGCCCCGTTCGTTAGGGGTCGGCTAGGGGCCCAGAGGCACGCCCAAAAGTACCTGCGGGTGATCTGCCGGACCCGGTCCCCTGGCGACGGGGTCTGAGGGCTCGATGCCTCCCTCTGATGGGATTCCGTTACAAGATCGCTCCCGCTGGTCTCGGAAATGTCCTAGGGTACCTCGGGAGCGCAGCCCGAGCCTTGGTTATGTATCGAACGTACCCCTGGTCATCCCTCGCTCGGTGTCTGAGGCGACTGTGAACCCTTTGGGGGCCAGCCTTCGAACCCCTGATCAGTAATGGGCGCGGAGCCCGAGTAGCCTGAGGCGGCCGTGGAACCCTTCGGGGGGCCGGCCTTCGAACCCCTGACCAGTAGTGGGTGTAGGGCCCACGCGATCTGAGGCGGCTGTTGAAACCCTTCGGGGGGCCAGCCTTCGAACCTCTGATCAGTAAGGAGGCTCGGAGCCTAGTTCCTTCACGGGGAAGGATCCTTTTCGGGGTATCCCCCTTTCCCGGTCCCTGTTGCAAGAGATAGAGAAAGAGGAAAAAAGGAAAAGGATACGAAATCGAACGACATGGCGTACCTTTTTTGGCGCGGTTTTTACGGCGAAGGCGAAGCGTCGCCCGCTTCTCCTGCCAGAAGCGCCGTCTGTCCCTCCACGGAGTTAATGCAACGGGGCGAGTTGTTGGCAGGGCGGCCGTTGCGCGTGTGCGAGCCGTTCGAGGAACGGACCACGGGCGCGTTGTCTTCACGCCGTGAGAGGGGGTTCTCTTGCTGCCCCCGGATGGGACGTGAGCTTGGCTGACGACGTGACCGCTGCTCCCGCCCGCCTGCCACCGTCATCACTGCCGGCCCACCTTTGGCCGCATTGACCGCCGCGTCAGGCTGGCGCTGCTGGGTCGTGCGCCTGGTCGCCTCGAGTCGCGGTATTGGTTCCGCAATCGAGGAGGCGCGGTGGTGGCACAAGTGGCGGTGCAGTTGCTTGCATGCAGCATCCGGCGCGCCGGTTGCGTGACGCGTGGGCCTGGGCCTCCATGCTGGCGTGTCGGGAGTCGGAGAAGCGTGCCCACTTGGCGCGGTTGCATGCCGCCTGCATGGCTGCCCGCCTCTTTCGCCCGTTGGTCTGGGCAAAAGCGGAGGGTCACTTGCAACCGCTGGGCGGTTGTGTGCACCACGCGCGGCGGTTTGGCTTCTTCTGCTCTGAGCCGATTTGCATGACATGCGGGACCCAGCCCCCGCGTCGCAGGGGAGGGCCTTGGAGCGTGTTGGAGAAGACTCAGCCTGTGACGGTTGGGGGCGCATGTAGGGAGAGTTGCCTTTAAAAGGAGGGTGACCCCCTTCGGAAGGCGACCATGTCTTCTCGCTCCCTTATGCAATGCGTCTTTCCACTTTCCAAGCCCCCGGATGGGGGATACCCGCCGTCTTTTCGCCTCATCGTTGGAGGAACGCAACTCCGTAGGAGTTGGTACCTTTCAGCCATCGTTCGGCTTCAAGGATTTTCATCATGCAGCCCGGCTGCACCCCTCCACCGGCGGTCACCCAAGATGGTGACCTCCGGCTTGATGGTGGGGGAAAGCGAGCCGGGCCGCGGCCTCCGCCCCTCCCTCAGCCTTAAGGATTTTCATCACCAGGGCTGCGGAGGGGAGTGTGCCGAGTTGGGGTCGGCCCCCGTGTGGGCGGCGGCCTGCTCCTTCACTCAGTGACCGGAGGGAAGGGCGGTCGTCGTCCGTGGCGCTGGCAGCTGCACCGTGCCTGGCTCTCGGACGCGAGTGGCTTCGGAGCCGCTCGCGGCGCCGGCGTCTGCCACGGCAGCTGGAAGAGGTTCTCCCGCCGGTGAGATAGCCAAGGCCGGCCACGGACCGACCTCCAACTCTACGGCCTTCCGCCCGTCCTTGCCTCACGAGTTTGGGCATGGGCGGGGGCCTCCTGGCAGTAGCATCTGCCCTGAGGTCAGTGCTGCCGCTGCTCGGCCCCCCAGAGCAGAAGTCGTCGTCGTCGCCGCTGCTGGAGCGGGTGACGGCGCGCCGTTCGTCGGTCTTCTGTAGCCCCGCAGGCCCACCCCTATCGAGTGGGGTTGTTCGTACCTGCGGAGGGGGAACCGGAGTTCCGTTTGTAATGGCACTTCGAATGCCAGGGTTTTTTGTTCATTGCGGCTGTCGAGGCCTGAACATGTATGTAATTTCGGCACGGAGCCGTGTTTTTTTCCCTCATTTTCGAGCACTAAGACTCACCGGTTGGTTGTCTGAACCGCTTCACCAAGCATGAGTCGCCCCGTGTCAAGGTGACGAGTGAGGTATCCGTATCCCGGAGGCGTAGGAGTCCCTCGGCCCGGTCGGCCTTGTTGTCTGAGGCTCCTCTAGCTCAGTTAAAGGGACCCCTTGGTCGCTCTTCGACGAGCCAAGGCCAGGGGTAGCGATATCAGCATGAACAGAGGCGGAGTTGGCTCGAAAATGAAACCTGGTTGGCCGGAGCCTAGTCGGGTTGTCCGTTAGCGGGACCGACTCCGGAGTTGATCAGCCGAGGCCTCGGGTCGGGCTGGCGCCCTTGGAAGATGGTTGGCCGAGGCCCCAGGGGTAACCGGCCGAGCCGCCTGCTCGGGCCGCATTCCCGGAGAAGTCCCTGGCAGCGACTGTCCGGGCGTGACGATGACGTCGTCCTCCAGAGTGGGGATCCTTGGACCGCGTCGCCGTCCGAGGCTAGGTTGGACCTTGCTGAAGGTGTCGTCGATGCCGAGGGTGTGACTTCCCCCTTCCAGCATCAAGACCCGAGCCTGCAGGATCAGAGTGTATTGTAGCGTGTGCCTTCTGCGGCCGCTGAGGCCAGAATATACACACCCTCGCTGTGTTGTAAAGTTGCGTCTCCTTTCCTCTTGCTTCGAGTATCTGGACTTTTTTGTCGGTAACAGGGATGTTTGTGCGAGCGAAAGTTGCTTCTCGCGAAAGGTGATGAGTGAGGTATCCGTATCCCAGAGGCGTGGGAGTCCCTCGGCTCGGTCGGCCTTGCCGCTTACGCGCACTTTCACCCGTCCATGAGGCCCTGTCATCGACTCAGTCGGGAAGGCTCGAAGGATCGCTTCGGCAGAAGAGCTTCCGAACGTGAAGACTTGTTCGGTCCGTGGAATCACTTTATCCGAACGCGAGTTACTTATCACAGAAGGCGATGAGTGAGGTATCCGTATCCCGGAGGCGTAGGAGTCCCTCGGCTCGGTCAGCCTTGGCTGCTTACGTGTACTCCGTCGTTTTCAGGATCCACTTTTCGAAGTAGTCAGAAAGCACGAAAGATATTCTGGCAGAAGAGATCTCTCTTTTTTCTTTTTTTTCGAGGAAAATTTCAACGTAGAGGGGGTTCCCCCCCTTTTAGCCCCCGAGGGAGGGTCGGGCTTTGCCGAGGCAAGGCCGACCCTTCCTTGATGACTAAACTTTGCGCGGGTGCGAGGTATATGAACAATTTGAAAACATCTTAAGGGTAGAAGCAACGTAGCTGTTGGATGTTCCAAGCGTTGCCGTAGACCTCGCCTTGACTGTTGGCCATCTTGTACGTTCCGGGCTTCAGAACTTTGGAGATGACGAATGGCCCCTCCCAGGGGGGCGTGAGCTTGTGCCTCCCTCGGGCGTCTTGCCGCAGCCGAAGCACCAGGTCGCCCACCTAGAGGTCTCGGGGCCGGACCCCTCGGGCGTGGTAGCGTCGCAGGGACTGCTGGTACCGCGCCGAGTGTAGCAAGGCCTTGTCCCGAGCCTCTTCCAGCTGGTCCAGCGAGTCTTCTCGGCTAGCTTGGTTGCTTTGATCGTTGTAGGCCCTCATCCTCGGGGAGCCGTACTCCAGGTCAGTGGGCAAGACGGCCTCGGCCCCGTAGACCAGAAAGAACGGCGTGAAACCCGTGGCCCGGCTCGGCGTTGTCCTCAGGCTCCAGACCACCGAGGGGAGTTCTTTCATCCATCGCTTGCCGAACTTGTTGAGGTCGTTGTAGATCCGAGGCTTGAGACCTTGTAGAATCATGCCATTGGCACGCTCTACTTGCCCATTCGACATGGGATGAGCCACGGCGGCCCAGTCCACCCGAATGTGGTGATCCTCGCAGAAGTCCAAGAATTTTCTGCCGGTGAACTGGGTACCGTTGTCGGTGATGATGGAGTTCGGGACCCCGAAGCGATGGATGATGTTGGTGAAGAACGTCACCGCCTGCTCGGACCTGATGTGGTTTAGAGGTCGGACCTCGACCCACTTGGAGAATTTGTCGATGGCGACCAGCAGGTGCGTGTAGCCCCCGGGCGCCTTCTGCAAGGGGCCAACGAGGTCCAGCCCCCACACAGCAAAGGGCCAGGTGATGGGTATCGTCTGCAGAGCTTGAGCGGGCAGGTGGGTTTGCTTCGCATAGAATTGACACCCTTCGCAAGTGCGGACAATTCTAGTGGCGTCAGCCACCGCCGTTGGCCAGTAGAAGCCTTGCCGGAAAGCATTCCCGACAAGGGCTCGAGGCGCTGCGTGATGGCCGCAAGCCCCCGAGTGTATCTCTTGCAGGAGTTCCTGACCTTCGGCGACGGAGATGCATCGCTGGAGGATGCCCGAGGGGCTGCGGTGGTAGAGCTCCTTCTCATTGCCCAGCAAGACGAACGACTTGGCGCGTCGCGCTACCCGCCGAGCCTCGGCTCGGTCGAGGGGTAGCTCTCCTTGGCGGAGATATTGCAGGTATGGGGTCTGCCAATTTCGATCAGGCGTGGCCCCACTCCGCTCCTCCTCGATGCGCAGTGCCTCACCCTCGGAGGCCGAGGGTACCTCGGGTCGAACCGAGGCCGCCTCGGGCTGAGCTGAGGGTGCCTCCGGCTGTGCCGAGGGCACCTCGGGCTGGACCGAGGGCACCTCAGGCTCGGGCGCGTCGTCGATCTTGACGGAGGGTTGATGCAGATCCCGGGAGAAGACGTCCGGGGGAACCGTTGTTCGCCCCGAGGCTATTTTTGCTAGCTCGTCCGCAGTCTCGTTGTAGCGCCGAGCGATGTGGTTAAGCTCGAGCCCGTAGAACTTGTCTTCCAGGCGCCGAACCTCATCGCAGTAGGCCTCCATCTTCGAGTCACGGCAGTGGGAGTTCTTCATGACTTGGTCGATGATGAGCTGCGAGTGTCCGCGAGCGTCGAGGCGCCTGACCCCTAGCTCGATGGCGATCCGCAACCCGTTGACCAGAGCCTCGTACTCAGCCACATTGTTGGACGCCGGGAAGTGGAGGCGTAGCACATAGCGTAGGTGTTTCCCGAGAGGCGAGATGAAGAGTAGGCCCGCGCCGGCTCCCGTCTTCATCAGCGACCCATCGAAAAACATGGTCCAGAGCTCTGGTTGGATCGGAGCCGTCGGTAGCTGGGTGTCGACCCATTCGGCTACGAAGTCCGCCAAGACCTGGGACTTGATGGCCTTCCGAGGGGCGAACGAGATTGTCTCGCCCATGATTTCCACTGCCCACCTTGCAATCCTGCCCGAGGCCTATCGGCACTGGATGATTTCCCCCAGGGGGAAGGATGACACCACAGTTACCGGATGAGACTCGAAGTAGTGTCGCAACTTCCGCCGTGTCAGGATCACTGCATATAGCAGCTTCTGAACTTGTGGGTAGCGGATCTTGGTTTCGGACAGTACCTCGCTGACGAAGTAAACTGGCCTCTAAACGGGCAATGCATGCCCCTCTTCTTGCCTCTCGACCACAATCGCGGCGCTAACCACCTGGGTGGTCGCGGCGACGTAGACCAAGAGAGCTTCTCCGTCAGCTGGGGGCACCAAGATAGGCGCCTTTGTGAGGAGCGCATTTAGGTTCCCGAGAGCTTCCTCGGCCTCAGGGGTCCAAGTGAAGCGCTCGGCCTTCCTTAAGAGGCGGTACAGAGGCAGGCCTCTTTCGCCGAGGCGTGAGATGAAGCGGCTCAGAGCCGCGAGACATCCCATGACCCTCTGTACGCCCTTTAAGTCCTTGATGGGACCCATGCTGGTGATGGCTGCGATCTTCTCGGGGTTGGCTTCGATGCCCCGCTCGGAGACGATGAACCCCAAGAGCATGCCCCGGGGCACCCCGAAGACACACTTCTCGGGATTGAGCTTGACGCCTTTCACCTTGAGACATTGGAATGTCACTTCAAGGTCGGAGATGAGGTCGGAAGCTTTCCTCGTCTTGACTACGATGTCATCGACGTAGGCTTCGACCATGCGACCGATGTGTTCGCCGAACACATGGTTCATGCACCGCTGGTACGTCGCGCCCGCATTCCTCAAACCGAACGGCATGGTGACATAGCAGTACATGCCGAAAGGCGTGATGAAAGAAGTCGCGAGCTGGTCGGACTCTTTCATCCTGATTTGGTGATACCCTGAGTAGGCGTCGAGGAAAGACAGGGCTTTGCACCCAGCAGTGGAATCCATGATTTGATCGATGCGAGGCAGAGGGTAGGGAACCTTCGGACATGCTTTGTTGAGACCAGTGTAGTCTACACACATCCGCCATTTCCCCCCTTTCTTTCTCACAAGCACAGGGTTGGCAAGCCATTCGGGATGGAATACCTCTTTGATGAACCCGGCTACCATTAGCTTGTGAATCTCCTCGCCTATCGCTCTGCGCTTCTCCTCGTCGAATCGGCGCAGAGGCTGCTTGACGGGTCGGGCTCCGACCCGAATATCCAGTGAGTGCTCAGCGACATCCCTCGGTATGTCGGGCATGTCTGAGGGACTCCACGCGAAGACGTCGGCGTTCGCGCGGAGAAAGTCGACGAGCACTATTTCCTATTTGGGGTCGAGCCCGGAACCGATCCGGATCTGCTTGGAGGCATCGCCACTGGGGTCGAGGGGGACAGCCTTAACCGTCTCCACTGGCTCGAAGTTGCCGGCATGACACTTCACGTCTGGCACCTCTTTGGAGAGGCTTTCCAGGTCGGCGATGAGGGCCTCGGATTTGGCGAGGGCCTCGGCGTACTCCACGCACTCCACGTCGCATTCGAACGCGTGTCTGTACGTGGGGCCGACGGTGATGACCCCGTTGGGGCACGGCATCTTGAGCTTCAGGTAGGTGTAGTTAGGGACGGCCATGAACTTCACGTAGCATGGCCTCCCCAGTACCGCGTGGTAGGTTCCTCGGAACCCGACCACCTCGAACGTTAGAGTCTCCCTTCGGAAATTGGAGGGCGTCCCGAAGCAGACGGGAAGGTCGAGTCATCCGAGGGGCTAGACGCGCTTCCCGGGAATGATCCCGTGGAAGGGCGCAGCGCCTGCTCGGACGGAGGACAGATCGACCCGCAGGAGCCTGAGGGTCTCGGCGTAGATGATGTTGATGCTGCTGCCCCCGTCCATAAGGACCTTGGTGAGCCTGACGTCGGCGATGACGGGGTCGACGACGAGCGGGTATTTCCCCGGGCTCGGCACGTGGTCGGGGTGATCGTCTTGGTCGAAGGTTATGGGCTTGTCGGACCAGTCTAGATAGACCGGCGCCGCCACCTTGACCGAGCAGACCTCCTGGCGCTCTTGCTTGCGGCGCCGAGCTGAGGCATTCGCCGCTTGCCCACCGTAGATCATGAAGCAGTCGCGGACCTCGGGGAACTCTCCTGCTTGGTAATCTTCCTTCTTGTCGTCGTCGCGGGCCTTGCCACCCTCCGCGGGTGGCCCGGCCCTGTGGAAGTGGCGCCGAAGCATGACGCACTCCTCAAGGGTGTGCTTGACGGGCCCCTGATGATAGGGGCACGGCTCCTTGAGCATCTTGTCGAAGAGGTTGGCACCTCCGAGGGGCTTTCGAGGGTTCTTGTGCTCGGCGGCGGCGACAAGGTCCGCGTCGGTGGCGTCGCGTTTCGCTTGCGACTTCTTCTTGCCTTTCTTCTTGGCGCCGCGCTGAGTAGACGCCTCGGGTGCATCTTCCGGTGGGCGGCCCTGGGGCTGCTTGTCCTTTCAGAAGATAGCCTCGACCGCCTCCTGGCCAGAGGCAAACTTGGTGGCGATGTCCATCAGCTCGCTCGCCCTGGTGGGGGTCTTGCGACCCAACTTGCTCACCAGGTCGCGGCAGGTGGTGCCGGCAAGGAACGCGCCGATGACATCCGAGTCGGTGATGTTGGGCAGCTCGGTGCGCTGCTTCGAGAATCGCCGGATGTAGTCCCGGAGAGACTCTCCCGGCTGCTGTCGGCAGCTTCGGAGGTCCCAGGAATTCCCGGGGCGCACATATTTGCCCTGGAAATTGCCGGCGAAGGCTTGGACCAAGTCATCCCAGTTGGAGATCTACCCCGGAGGCAGGTGCTCCAACCAGGCGCGAGCGGTGTCGGAGAGGAACAGGGGGAGGTTGCGGATGATGAGGTTGTCGTCGTCCGTTCCACCCAGCTGGCAGGCCAGGCGGTAGTTCGCGAGCCACAATTCCGGTCTCGTTTCCCCCGAGTACTTTGTGATAGTAGTCGGGGGTCGGAACCGGGTCGGGAACGATGCCCGCCGGATGGCCCAGCTGAAGGCCTGCGGACCGGGTGGTTCGGGCGAGGGATTCCGATCCTCCCCGCTGTCGTAGCGTCCCCCACGCCTGAGGTGATAGCCTCGGTGCACCCCCTCGTCGAGGTGGGCCCGACGGTCGCGATGATGGTGCTTGTTGCCGAGGTGGCCCGGGGCCGCAGGCGCGGTGTTGCGCGTGCGCCCGGTGTAGACCGAGGCTTCCCGCATGAATCGGGAAGTCGCGGCATGAGGTTCCGAGGGGTATCCTTGCCTTCGGGAGGCAGAGCTCTCGGCCCGTCGGACCGCAGCGCCTTCCAGGAGATTCTTGAGCTCTCCTTGGATTCGCCGACCCTCGGTGGTTGATGGCTCCGGCATTGCGCGGAGAAGCGTCGCTGCTGCAGCCAGGTTCTGACCGACCCCACTGGATGCGGGTGGCGGCCTGACACTGACGTCGTTGGCGACGCGGAGCGGGAGACCCTGGGGCAGGTGACGTATTTCTCCGGCCGGGGGTTGGCCCGCCCATGCCTGCCCGACGTCCCGGCGGATCGGCTCAAGTGCTCCTGCTCCCTCGTCGAGCCTGGCCTGCGCCCCACGGACTTGCTCGAGCTGTGGGTCGCGACCCCCCGTCGGAACGGGGACCACAGCTAGCTCCCGCAGGATGTCAGCGCGGGGCACCGGCCTAGGGAGATCACCATCCTCTGGCATGCCGAGATGATTGCCTTCGGAGGGACCCCCTAGATCGACATGGAAACATTCGCGGCTTGGGCCGCAGTCCTCGTTGTCGAGGCTGCGGCTACCGTCGGAACAGTTGGAGAGGCAGTAGTCAGATGCGGTCATGAAGTCCCGCATGGCACTAGGGTTGCCAAGTCTAGAGAAATCCCAACAGATGCTGGGGTCGTCGTCTTCCTCGGACCCGGAGGGCCCATAGGTCGAGACGTCCGTCAGCCGGTCCTAAGGCGACCGCGTGCGAAACCCCAGAGGGTTTGAATTCGCCTCTACGAGAATGCCCGCCAAAGCAAGGTCGCTAGGCGGGTTGAGGCTGAATCTAAATGACGTAGGATGGGAATCGGTCGGTACCTTTTGGTCGACGAACGACGATGAAGTCGCGTCGGGGACTGACTGCACTGTCATCTCAGGTACGAGGGTGACGCCCAGCAAGCCTTCCGCGAGCGTGCTGGTGTCGTCCGCTTGCTCGGGATTGGCGTGTCGCGGGGAGACGGCGCTCGCCTTCGTCTCAAACGCGAGGTCGTCGCCCGACGCGCCCCCCGTTGGAGCACTAGAGACGTCGATTCGCTCGACAGCCGACGAGGCGCGGCCTCCCGCTTGGCCTTGGTTGCCCCGCCTCCTCCTCCGTTGGCGGGGGAGAGGACGGGGCGAGCTCGAATGTTGTTCTTCCACCACGCGGGGAAGACGTCGTCGATTCCGCCACCGGCGGGCGGGCTGTCGGCCGCCATTGTCGTCGTCGCGCGGCGACGGAAGGAGTATCATGTCGTAGCTGCCGTCGAAGGACATGAACTCAAGACTCCCGAAACGGAGCACCGTCCCGGGTTGGAGAGGTTGCTGGAGACTGCCCATCTGGAGCTTGACGGGAAGCTGTTCGTCAACACGCAGCAAGCCCCTACCTGGCGCGCCAACTGTCGGTGTTTCAAGACCGGGGGGTCCCTAAGCTGATGAGTGAATGTCGCCGCGTGCCCCAGCCCAGATGGGTCGACGCGAGGCCGAGCGCGAAGGGGGGAAGTGAGGTGGCCGGAGATGGGCGTGAGAGAGGTGGAAATCCCGCGGCCTTCGTGTTCGTCCCGCGCCCAGGTCGGGTGCGCTTGCAGTAGGGGGTTACAAGCGTCCACGCGGGAGAGGGAAGCGAGCGGCCCCAAGAGAGCGCCTGTCCCGTCCTCGTCCCCGCGCGGCCAACCTTCTCTAAGAGGGCCCTGGTCCTTCCTTTTATAGGCGTAAGGAGAGGATCCAGGTGTACAATGGGGGTGTAGCAGAGTGCTACGTGTCTAGCGGGGGAGAGCTAGCGCCCTAAGTACATGCCGATATGGCAACCGGAGAGATTTTGGCACCCAGCTGGTGTGATGTCGTGGCCGTCGGAGGAGCGACGGAGCCTGGCGGAGGGACAGCTGTCGGGGCGGTTGAGTCCTTGCTGACGTCCTCCTGCTTCCGTAAGAGAGCTGAGAGCCGTCGTCGTCACAGAGCATGCGAGGCGCCATCATTGCCTATCCGGCGGAGCTAGCCAGATGGGACACCTGCATGATGGCAAAGGAGAGAGATATATTTTCTAGAAACACTCCCAAGTACACCTCATCTAGTATGAATCTATTGATGATGAAGAGGACTATAGTAAATTGTTTAAGGGTCTTGATACAACTAAAATTGATAAAACTAACAAATTAATTAATGTTCTTAATAAGAAGGATAGGCTCTTAGAAAAGCAAGTGGACCTTATTTATGAAGAGCATGATAAATTTGTTAGTGTAGAAAATGCTCTTGCTTTGGAAACTAAAAGAATGAAATATTGTCTAAGGAGCTATCTGACTGTTATTCTTCAATTAACTGTCTTAAGTCTACCAATGATGATTTAGAGGCTAAGATAATTAAACTGAATGAATGTCTTACATCAACTGTCGAGCATGTCTCTGTCTGTATTTGTCGGGGACCATAATTAGGGGTACCCTCGAGGCTCCTAATTCTCAGCTGGTAACCCCTATCAGCACAAAGCACTGACCGGCCTGACAGAAGGACAGCGCCGCCTGCGCCACTCCGACTGCAGTGCCACTTGACAGAGTAAGACTCACAGGCAGTCAGGCCCTGCCGGAGGCACCATAGGAAGCTCCGCTCCGCCCGACCCAGGGCTCGGACTCGGGCTAAGTCCTGGAAGACGGAGAACTCCGCCCGACCCAGGGCTCGGACTCGGGCTAAGTCCCGGAAGACGGCGAACTCCGCTTCGCCCGACCCAGGGCTCGGACTCAGGCTAAGTCCCGGAAGACGGCGAACTCTGCTCCGCCCGACCCAGGGCTCGGACTCGGGCTAAGTCCCGGAAGACGGCGAACTCCGCCCGACCCAGGGCTCGGACTCGGGCTAAGTCCCGGAAGACAGCGAACTCCGCCCGACCCAGGGCTCGGACTTGGGCACGACCCTAGAAGACGACGATCTCCGCCTCGCCCGACCCAGGGCTCGGACTTGGGCTTGGCCCCAGAAGATGACGATCTCCGCCTCGCCCGACCCAGGGCTCGGACTTGTGCTTGGCCCCAGAAGACGACGAACTCCGCTTCGCCCGACCCCAGGGCTCGGACTCCGCCCCGGCACCAGCCGGCAATCTCCGCCCCGCCCGACCCGGGGGCTCGGACTCGACCTCGGCTTTGAAGGAGCTTCCACATCACCCAACCTAGGGCGCAGACCAGCCACGTCAACAGGAGGCGCCATCATCACCCTACCCCGAGCTGACTCAGGCCGCAGGGAACAAGACCGGCGTCCCATCTGGCTCGCTCCGCCAGATAGGCAATGATGGTGCCCCGCATGCTCTGTGACGACGACGGCTCTCAGCCCCCTTACGGAAGCAAGAGGACGTCAGCAAGGACTCAACCGCTCCGACAGCTGTCCCTCCGCCAAACTCCATCGCTCCTCCGACGGCCACGACATCACACCAGCTGGGTGCCAAGATCTCTCCGGCTGCCACAACGGCATGTACCTAGGGCGCTAGCTCACCTCCGCTAGACACGTAGCACTCTGCTACACCCCCCATTGTACACCTGGATCCTCTCCTTACGCCTATAAAAGGGAGGACCAGGACCCTCTTAGAGAGGGTTGGCCGCGCGGGGACGAGGACGAGAACAAGCGCTCGCTTGGAGCCGCTCGCTCCCTCTCCCGCGTGGACGCTTGTAACCCCCTACTGCAAGCGCACCCGACCTGGGCGCGGGACGAACACGAAGGCCGCGGGATTCCCACCTCTCTCATGCCGGTCTCCGGCCGCCTCGCTCTCCCCCCTTCACGCTCGCCCCCGCGCTTGACCCATCTGGGCTGGGGCACGCGGCGACATTCACTCGTCGGCCCAGGGACCCCCCGGTCTCGGAACGCCGACAGTTGGCACGCCAGGTAGGGGCCTGTTGCGTGTTGACGAACAGCTTCCCGTCAAGCTCCAGATGGGCAGTCTCCAGCAACCTCTCCAACCCGGGATGGTGCTCCGTTTCGGGAGTCTCGAGTTCATGTCCCTCGACGGCAGCTACGACATGATACTCCTTCCACCGCCGTGCGACAACAACAGCGGCGGCCGACAACCCGCCTGCCGGCGGTGGAATCGACGACGTCTTCCCCGCATGGTGGGAGAGCAACCTTCGAGCTCACCCCGTCCTCTACCCCCCCGACGGAGGAGGAGGCTGGGCAACCAAGGCCAAGCAGGAGACAGCGCCTCGTCGGCTGTCGAGCGAGTCGACGGCCCTGGCACCCCAACGGGGGGCGCACCGGGCGTCGACCTCGTGTTTGAGATGAAGGCGAGCGCCGTCTCCCCGCGACACGCCAATCCCGAGCAAGCGGACGACACCAGCACGCTCGCGAAAAGCTTGCTGGACGTCACCCTCGTACCTGAGACGACGGCGCAGTCTGTCCCCGACGCGACCTTATCGCCGCCCGTCGACCAAAAGGTACCGATCGATTCCCATCCCGCGTCTTTCGGATTCAGTCTCAACCCGTCTAGCGACTTCGCTTTGGCGGGCGCTCTCGTAGAGGCAAATCCAGACCCTCTGGGGTTTCGTGTGCGGTCACCTTGGGACCGGCTGACGGACGTCTCGACCTACGGACCCTCTGGGTCCGAGGAAGACGACGAACCCAGCATCTGTTGGGATTTCTCTGGACTTGGCAACCCCGGTGTCATGCGGGACTTCATGACCGCATGCGACTACTGCCTTTCCGACTGTTCCGACGGTAGCCATAGCCTCGGCGACGAGGACCGCGGCCCAAGTCGTGAATGCTTCCACGTCGATCTAGGGGGTCCCCCCGAAGGCAACCATCTCGGCATGCCGGAGGATGGTGACCTCCCTAGGCCGGTGCCTCGCGTTGACATCCCACGGGAGCTAGCTGTGGTCCCCGTTCAGGCGGGGGGTCATGACCTACAGCTCGAGCAAATCCGCGGGGTGCAGGCCAGGCTCGACGAGGGAGCAGGAGCGCTTGAGCCGATCCGTTGGGACGTCGGGCAGGCATGTGCGGGCCAACCTCCGGCCGGAGAAATACGTCATCTACCCCAGGGCTTCCAGCACCGCATCGCCGACGACGTTAGGCTCAGGCCACCACCCGCATCTAGTGGGGTCGACCAGAACCTGGCGGCAGCAGCAATGCTTCTTCGCGTGATGCCAGAGCCATCAACCACCGAGGGGCGGCGAATCCAAGGAGAGCTCAAGAATCTCCTGGAAGGCGTCACGGTCCGACGGGCCGAGAGCTCTGCCTCCCGAAGGCAGGGGTACCCCTCGGAACCTCATGCTGCGACTTCCCGATTCATGCGGGAAGCCTCGGTCTACACCGGGCGCACGCGCAACACAGTGCCTGCGGCCCCGGGTCACCTCGGCAACGAGCACCGTCACCGCGACCGACGGGCCCACCTCGACGAGAGGGTGCACCGAGGCTACCACCCCAGGCATGGGGGACGCTACGACAGCGGGGAGGATCGGAGTCCCTCGCTCGAACCACCCGGTCCGCAAGCCTTCAGTCGAGCCATCCGACGGGCGCCGTTCCCGACCCGGTTCCGACCCCCGACTACTATCACAAAGTACTCGGGGGAGACGAGACCGGAACTGTGGCTCGCGGACTACCGTCTGGCCTGCCAACTGGGTGGAACGGACGACGACGACCTCATCATCCGCAACCTCCCCCTGTTCCTCTCCGACTCCGCTCGCGCCTGGTTGGAGCACCTGCCTCCGGGGCAGATCTCCAACTGGGACGACCTAGTCCAAGCTTTCGCCGGCAATTTTCAGGGCACGTATGTGCGCCCCGGGAATTCCTGGGACCTCCGAAGCTGCCAACAGCAGCCGGGAGAGTCTCTCCGAGACTACATCCGGTGATTCTCGAAGCAGCGCACCGAGCTGCCCAACATCACCGACTCGGATGTCATCAGCGCGTTCCTCGCTGGCACCACCTGCCGCGACCTGGTGAGCAAGCTGGGCCGCAAGACCCCCACCAGGGCGAGCGAGCTGATGGACATCGCCACCAAGTTCGCCTCCGGCCAGGAGGCGGTCGAGGCTATCTTCCGAAAGGACAAGCAGCCCCAGGGCCGCCCATCGGAAGGTACTCCCGAGGCGTCAACTCAGCGCGGCGCCAAGAAGAAGGGCAAGAAGAAGTCGCAAGCGAAACGCGACGCCGCCGATGCGGACCTTGTCGTCGCCGCCGAGTACAAGAACCCTCGGAAGCCCCCCGGAGGTGCCAACCTCTTCGACAAGATGCTCAAGGAGCCGTGCCCCTATCACCAGGGACCCGTCAAGCACACCCTTGAGGAGTGCGTCATGCTTCGGCGCCACTTCCACAGGGCCGGGCCACCCGCGGAGGGTGGCAAGGCCCACGACGACGACAAGAAGGAAGATCACCAGGCAGGAGAGTTCCCCGAGGTCCGCAACTGCTTCATGATCTATGGTCGGCAAGCGGCGAACGCCTCGGCTCGGCACCGCAAGCAAGAGCGCCGGGAGGTCTGCTCGGTCAAGGTGGTGGCGCCAGTCTATCTAGACTGGTCCGACAAGCCCATCACCTTCGACCGAGACGATCACCCCGACCATGTGCCGAGCCCGGGGAAATACCCGCTCGTCGTCGACCCCATCATCGGCGACGTCAGGCTCACCAAGGTTCTCATGGATGGAGGCAGCAGCCTCAACATCATCTACGCCGAGACCCTCGGGCTCCTGCGTGTTGAACTGTCCTCTGTCCGGGCAGGCGCTGCGCCCTTCCATGGGATCATCCCCGGGAAGCGCGTCCAACCCCTCGGATAGCTCGACCTTCCCGTCTGCTTCGGAACACCCTCCAACTTCCGAAGGGAGACCCTGACGTTCGAGGTGGTCGGGTTCCGAGGAACCTACCACGCGGTACTAGGGAGGCCATGCTACACGAAGTTCATGGCCGTCCCCAACTACACCTACCTGAAGCTCAAGATGCCAGGCCCCAACGGGGTCATCACCGTTGGCCCTACGTACAAACACGCGTTCGAATGCGACGTAGAGTGCGTGGAGTACGTCGAGGCCCTCGCCGAGTCCGAGGCCCTCATTGCCGACCTGGAGAGCCTCTCTAAGGAGGTGCCAGACGTGAAGCGTCACGCCGGCAACTTTGAGCCAGCGGAGACGGTTAAGTCCGTCCCCCTCGACCCCAGCGGCGACACCTCCAAGCAGATCCGGATCGGCTCCGGGTTCGATCCCAAATAGGAAGCAGTGCTCGTCGACTTTCTCCGCGCGAACGCCGACGTCTTCGCGTGGAGTCCCTCGGACATGCCCGGCATACCGAGGGATGTCGCCGAGCACTCGCTGGACATCCGAGCCAGAGCCCGACCCGTCAAGCAGCCGCTGCGCCGATTCAACGAGGAGAAGCGCAGAGCCAGAGGCGAGGAGATTCATAAGCTAATGGCAGCAGGGTTCATCAAAGAGGTATTCCATCCCGAATGGCTTGCCAACCCTGTGCTTGTGAGAAAGAAAGGGGGGAAATGGCGGATGTGTGTAGACTACACTGGTCTCAACAAAGCATGTCCGAAGGTTCCCTACCCTCTGCCTCGCATCGACCAAATCATGGATTCCACTGCTGGGTGCGAAACCCTGTCTTTCCTCGATGCCTACTCAGGGTATCATCAAATCAGGATGAAAGAGTCCGACCAGCTCGCGACTTCTTTCATCACACCCTTCGACATGTACTGCTATGTCACCATGCTGTTCGGTTTGAGGAATGCGGGCGCGACGTACCAGCGGTGCATGAACCATGTGTTCGGCGAACACATTGGCCGCACGGTCGAGGCCTACGTCAATGACATCGTGGTCAAGACGAGGAAGGCCTCCGACCTCCTTTCCGACCTTGAAATGACATTCCGATGTCTTAAGGCGAAAGGCGTCAAGCTCAATCCCGAAAAGTGTGTCTTCGGGGTACCCCGAGGCATGCTCTTGGGGTTCATCGTCTCTGAGCGGGGCATCGAAGCCAACCTGGAGAAGATCGCAGCCATCACCAGCATGGGTCCCATCAAGGACTTGAAAGGCGTACAGAGGGTCATGGGATGCCTCGCGGCTCTGAGCCGCTTCATCTCATGCCTCGGCGAAAGAGGTCTACCTCTGTACCGCCTCTTAAGGAAGGCCGAGTGCTTCACTTGGACCCCTGAGGCCGAGGAAGCCCTCGGGAACCTGAAGGCGCTCCTCACAAAGGCGCCTATCTTGGTGCCCCCAGCTGCCGGAGAAGCCCTCCTGGTCTACGTCGCCGCGACCACCCAGGTGGTTAGCGCCGCGATTGTGGTCGAGAGGCAAGAAGAGGGGCATACGTTGCCCATTCAGAGGCCAGTCTACTTCGTCAGCGAGGTACTGTCCGAAACCAAGATCCGCTACCCACAGGTTCAGAAGCTGCTGTACACGGTGATCCTAACGCGACGGAAGCTGCGACACTACTTCGAGTCACATCCGGTAACTGTGGTGTCATCTTTCCCCCTGGGAGAGATCATCCTGTGCCGAGAGGCCTCGGGTAGGATTGCAAAGTGGGCGGTGGAGATCATGGGCGAGACAATCTCGTTCGCTCCCCGGAAAGCCATTAAGTCCCAGGTCTTGGCGGACTTCGTGGCTGAATGGGTTGACACCCAGCTACCGACGGCTCCGATCCAACCGGAGCTCTGGACCATGTTCTTCGATGGGTCGCTGATGAAGACAGGAGCCGGCGTAGGCCTACTCTTCATCTCACCCCTCGGAAAGCATCTATGCTACGTGCTACGCCTCCACTTTCCGGCGTCCAACAATGTGGCCGAATATGAGGCTCTGGTCCACGGGTTGCGGATCGCCATCGAGCTAGGGGTCCGACGCCTCGACGCTCATGGTGACTCGCAGCTCGTCATCGACCAAGTCATGAAGAACTCCCATTGCCGCGACCTGAAGATGGAGGCCTACTGCGATGAGGTTCGGCGCCTGGAAGACAAGTTCTACGGGCTCGAGCTCAACCACATCGCTCGGCGCTACAACGAGACTGCGGACGAGCTGGCTAAAATAGCCTCGGGGCGAACGACGGTTCCCCCGGACGTCTTCTCCCGAGACCTGCATCAACCCTCCGTCAAGATCGACGACACGTCCGAGCCCGAGGTACCCTCGGCCCAGTGCGAGGCACCCACGGCTCAACCCGAGGCGCCCTCGGCTCAGTCCGAGGCACCCTCAGCTCATCCCGAGGCACCCTCAGCTTGGCCCGAGGCGCCCTCGGTTCAGTCCGAGGTACCCTCGGCCCCCGAGGGTGAGGCACTGCGCATCGAGGAGGAGCGAAGCGGGGTCGCGCCCAATCGAAACTGGCAGACCCCGAACCTGCAATATCTCCACCGAGGAGAGCTACCCCTCGACCGAGCCGAGGCTCGGTGGGTGGCGCGGCGCGCCAAGTCGTTCATCTTGCTGGGAGATGAGAAGGAGCTCTACCACCACAGCCCCTCAGGCATCCTCCAGCGATGCATCTCCATCGCCGATGGTCAGGAACTCCTGCGAGAGATACACTCGGGGGCTTATGGCCATCATGCAGCGCCTCGAGCCCTTGTCGGGAACGCTTTCCGGCAAGGCTTCTACTGGCCGACGGTGGTGGCCGACGCTACCAGAATCGTCCGCACCTGCGAAGGGTGTCAATTCTACGCGAGGCAGACCCACCTGCCCGCTCAGGCTCTGCAGACGATACCCATCACCTGGCCTTTTGCGGTGTGGGGTCTGGACCTCGTCGGCCCCTTGCAGAATGCACCCGGGGGCTACACGCACCTGCTGGTCGCCATCGACAAATTCTCCAAGTGGATTGAGGTCCGACCCCTGAACAGCATCAGGTCCGAGCAGGCGGTGGCGTTCTTCACCAACATCATCCATCGCTTCGGGGTCCCGAACTCCATCATCACCGACAACGGCACCCAGTTCACCGGCAGAAAGTTCCTGGACTTCTGCGAGGATCACCACATCCGGGTGGACTGGGCCGTCGTGGCTCATCCCATGACGAATGGGCAGGTGGAGCGTGCCAACGGCATGATTCTACAAGGGCTCAAGCCTCGGATCTACAATGACCTCAACAAGTTCGGCAAGCGATGGATGAAGGAACTCCCCTCGGTGGGCTGGAGTCTGAGGACAACGCCGAGCCGAGCCACGGGCTTCACGCCGTTCTTTCTAGTCTATGGGGCCGAAGCCATCTTGCCCACAGACTTAGAATACGGCTCCCCGAGGACGAGGGCCTACACCGACCAAAGCAACCAAGTCAGCCGAGAAAACTCGCTGGACCAGCTGGAGGAGGCTTGGGACCAGGCCTTGCTACACTCGGCGTGGTACCAGCAGTCCCTGCGACACTACCACACCCGAGGGGTCTGGTCCCGAGACCTCCAGGTGGGCGACCTGGTGCTTCGGCTGCGACAAGACGCCCGAGGACGGCACAAGCTCACGCCTCCCTGGGAGGGGCCATTCGTCATCGCCAAGGTTCTGAAGCCCGGAACATACAAGCTGACCAACAGTCAAGGCGAGGTCTACGGCAACGCTTGGAACATCCAACAGCTATGTCGCTTCTACCCTTAAGATGTTTTCAAGTTGGTCATATACCTCGCACCCACGCAAAGTTTAGTCATCAAGGAAGGGTCGGCCTCGCCTCGGCAAAGCCCGACCCTCCCTCGGGGGCTAAAAGGGGGGGAACCCCCTCTGTGTCGAAATTTTCATCGAAAAAAGATCTTTTCTGCCAGAATGTCTTTCGCGCTTTTTGGCTACTTCGAAAGTGGATCCTGAAAACGACGGAGTACACATAAGCAGCCAAGGCTGACCGAGCCGAGGGACTCCTACGCCTCCGGGATACGGATACCTCACTCATCACCTTCTGCGATAAGTAACTCACGATCGGATAAGTGATTCTGCGGACCGAACAAGTCTTCACGTTCGAAAGCTCTTCTGCCGAAGCGATCCTTCGAGCCTTCTCGACTGCATCGGTGACAGAGCCCCATGGACGGGTAAGAGTGTGCGTAAGCGGCAAGGCCGACCGAGTCGAGGGACTCCTACGCCTCCGGGATACGGATACCTCACTCATCACCTTCCGCGAGAAGCAACTCTTGCTCGCACAAACATTTCTGTTACCGACAAAAAAGTCCAGATACTCGAAACAAAAGGAAAAGAGACGCAGCTTTACAACACGGTGAGGGTGTGTTTAGGCCTCGGCGGCCGCAGGAAACACACGCTACAAGACAATCCGATCCTACAGGCTCGGATCTTGACGGCTGAAGGGAGCAGCAGCACCCTTGGCATCGACGACACCTTCGACGGGGGCCGACCTAGCCTCGGACGGCGACGCGGTCCGAGGATCTCCACTCTGGAGGACGACGTCATCACCACGCCCGGGCCATCGCCGCCAGGGTCTTCTTCGGGAATCCGGCCCGAGCAGGCGGCTCGGCCGGTCACCCCGGGGCCTCGGCCAGCTACCTTCCAAGGACGTCAATCCGGCCCAAGCAGGCGGCTCGGTCGGTCACCCCGGGGCCTCGGCCAGCTGCCCTCCAAGGACGTCAGCCTGACCCGAGGCCTCGGCTAGTCAATTCCGGCGTCGGTCCCGCTAACGGACGACCCGGCCAGGCTCCGGCCAACCAGGTTTTCCTTTCGAGCCAACTCCGCCTCTGTTCATGTTGACGCCGCTACCCCTGGCCTCAGCTCATCGAAGAGCGGCCGAGGGGTTCCTTTAACTAAGCTAGAGAAGCCTCGGACAACAAGGCCGACCAAGCCGAGGGACTCCTACGCCTCCGGGATACGGATACCTCACTCGTCACCTGTACATGGGGCGACTCACGCTTGGTGAAGCGGTTCAGACAACCAACAGGCGAGTCTTAGTGCTCGAAAAGGAGGAAAAAACACGGCTCCGTGCCGAAATCACATACATGTTCAGGCCCTGACAGCCACAATGAACAAAAACACCGGCACTCAAGGTGCCATTACAAACGGAACTTCGGTTCCGCCTCCACAGGTACGAACAACCCCACTCGACGGGGGAGGGGCCTGCGGAGCAACAGAAGACCGACGGACGGCTCGCCTTCGCCCGCTCCAGCAGCAGCGACAACGACCCCCTCTACGGGTGGCCAAACTGCAGCAGCGATGGCCTCAGGGCGAACGCCGCTGCAACCTTGCCCTCACCCACGCCGACGCTCGAGGGGCGAGGACAAGTACAAAGAGCCGGAGGCCCGGAGCGCGGATGGTAGCGGTGATCCCGTCGGTGACGGGGACTTCTCGAGCCGCCTCCGCCTCGGCACCGACGACAGGGGCCATCAGCCCGCCGGCAGATCCCCGCTCGGATCCTCCCGGACGAGCAGGGCACCGACCCCCCCGCAGAGGCACTGTACCGGTGCAAAGGCGGGACCGCCCCAAAACACAAACGCCGCCCTAGCAGCGCGCGACATCTTGGGCGGTCCTCCCGTGCACACGGCGCGGCAGCCACCTTCCGGCGGGAGGGGGCACCGGGGGCCAACCCGACGAACCCGACGCGCTGGGGCTGACGACGCCTGCTATCGACCGGCCCCAAGTTGTCGAAGTCCGACCCGCCCGCAGGGCCAGCGAGCGCCCTCTCCCTCGAACGCCGTGGGAGAGGGTGACCCACGAGCCCGCGCGGGAGGTAGAGCTCCGGCTCAGCCCGGCCTCCACCCCAGCAAGGATGATGAACATCCTTGAAGCTGAGGGTGGGACCAAGATCGCAGCCCGGCTCGCTTTCCCCCACCATCAAGCTGGAGGTCACCGTCTTGGGTGACCGCCGGCGGAGGGGTGCAGCCGGGCTGCATGATGAAAATCCTTGAAGCCGAACGATGGCTGAAAGGTACCAACTCCAGCGGAGTTGCGTTCCCCCAACGACGAGGTGGAAAGACGACGGATCTCCCCCATCCGGGGGCTTGGAAGGTGGAAAGACACGATGCATAAGGGAGCGTGAAGACATGGTCGCCTTCCAAGGGGGTCACCCTCCTTTTAAGGGCGGTTCTCCCTACTCGCGTCCCCAGCCGTCACGGGCTGAGTCTTCTCCAACACACTCCAAGGTCCTCCCCTACGGCGTGGGGGCTGGGTCCCACATGTCATGCAAGCCGACTCAGAGCAGAAGAAGCCAAACCGCCGCGCGCGGTGCATACAACCGCCCAGCGGTTACAAGCGACCCTCCACTTTTGCCAAGACCAGCGGGCGAAAGGGTGGGCAGCCATGCAGGCGGCATGCAACCGCGCCAAGTGGGCGCGCTTCTCCGACTCCCAACACGCTCGGCACGGAGGCCCAGGCCCACGCATCATGCAACCGGTGCGTCGGTTGCTACGTGTGAGTAACTGCATCGCCACCTGCGCCACCACCGTGCCTCCTCGACTGTGGAACCAATACCGCGATTCGAGGCCACCCAGCGCACGGCCCGGCCGCTCCAGCCTGGCGCGACGGTCAATACGTGTAACACCCGGATTTTAGGGGTCCAAAACCCGGGCGCTAACATAAACACCAGGTATGCTGGGACCAAGTCTCACACATATGATGAATCATGGCACATGATCGAATGTCACATCTTTATATATAACAGGAATTCTATACAAAATAAATAATTACATTATAGGGAGACAACGGTCCAGCAACCCAAAGTTGACTGGGAGACGACGACCTAGACCACTCACGAACACATCGCAGCATCCTCCAAGCGCCTCATCCTGTGGTACCTGTTCTTGACCTGTGGTGTGTGTGAGACAGCAAGAGTGAGCTCACATACGTTCATCGCTCAACAAGTTGTGGGGAATAATGTGCATGAACTCGCCAAAGGTGGGAGCTCATGTGAAGTGTAAGGCTTACCAAAGAAGATGGTTAGAGCTGAGCATTGCTTTTAAAGTTGGTCAAAATTTTATTAGCAGTTACTAAGTATAAGTAAATACCAGCCCAATTAAATAGTAGAACAAAAGTAACCACTTCACCTGCGATGCAATGCATATGACAAATTGAATTTAGTTCCATAATTTAATCATGTGAGTGTCCGAGCTGCTCATGACCGTGAGCACGACTAGTATACCAGTTTTACACTCTGCAGAGGTTGCGCATCTTTACCCACAAGTCATGTTACCCATCTGCCAAGAGACGGCCAATCCCATACACCTCTTCCGAGGAGGCGAGGCAGGGTAACACTACGAGGCCTTTACAAAGTTCCACTAGCTTTAGAAAACCCGCTACAGTTTATAGGAAGTTCCAGTGCAGGAATCCCTTGCAGGACCGCCATCGCAGCAAAATCCTCCCGAGGGCCTCCCTACACTGACCACTCCCCTACTGCCCTTGCCCCTTTCGGGTAAGGTAGTCTTCCACTAGCTTTCCTAATTAATCAGCCAAGGGCGTCCCATTCCACCCTTGTGGTAGCACTGTTTTCCCGGGTGGTTCTCCATGTTCCAATTAACATAATGATCTTATCATGAACAATAAATAACAACTGATAACAAAAGTATAATCATGAATAGTGTAATCTTCATACCCAAAACCATATATAGCACTAGCAAGTACTACCCAGAAAGTTCAGTGGTAAACAAGGTATAAAGATAGACAAACTAGGGTAACCTATTGGGTCCCATCAAAATTAACCTATGCAGATCATTATGATTAATTAGAACATGAGTGGGTAAAAAGAAGTGATCAAGGGCACAACTTGCCTGGGACTTGAGATTCCAGGTACCAGGATGATCTTCAGATGACACGTGACCTCACTGCTAGTCGTAGCAATTCAAACAAACATGGCATAGGCAAGATTAACATTACACCAAACATAAGAACAAAATACATATTAATAATCTACATGATGAAATATGATCACAGGAACAAGAATTATTAATTTTGGAGTTATAGGTTTTAAGTTATGAATTTCCAAAGATTCTATGTGTTTATTACAAGATTAATTAAGATAACAATTTTAATGTGGCTTTTCTGTCAAAATAGTGACACTAAATGATAAACAATAATATTACAAAATTACAGGAACTGGAATGGGTTAATTCTGAGTTAGAATGAATTAAATATGAATTAAGCAAGTTTATGAATTTATTTTTGTACTAAAAACCCATTTTCTGATTTATTTTATTAATCTGGAATTTTATTTGGACCGCAGGCACGATTTCCTAAAGGTTCAGGGGGTTCTGTGTTAGTTCTGGGACCTTATTGTAATGATTTTAATATAATTCTGGATGGCGGGTTGATTATCTAAAATGACAGGGTCTCTTTAGGAAATAAGCCACGCGAAGGGGTATGCAGTGTTTACAGTCGTTCGATCCACAACCGTCGGTCCAGATTAAAACCGAGACACTTATGAACCTGAGATCAACCTCACACGTCGGATCCCGATCCTACGATCCGCGGCACACTATCTATTCTTTCCTACCCCGGCCGCACGATCGTTGATCAATTGACGAGGCGCAACATCCCTGTGATCAAATCACCACCGTTAACTCCTAGATCTAGGGCCACGGTTCATCACCCTCCAACCGAAACACTCACCCAGCCAATCAATCCCATCCGTTAAAAACGGAACGGACGGCCAGCGCGTTCCTTCCTCCCCGCATCCACACACGACGGCGCAGTGACCATCCATGGCTGCGCAGCGGCTCCGGTGTCGAGCAATCCGAGGTACAGGGGCCCAAATCCCACATAAATTGATGCAATACGGGGTAGAAACTCCTACGAATCTACAGAATAATACCTCACCTGGCACTGAGGAGCAGACTCCTCTGCCCACGATGGACAATAGCTCCACGGCGGCGCAGCGGCTCCGGTGAGCAATCACCGCCGCACCGATGGTCGAACCTTACCGCCGAGTCCACGAACGATCTCACCAACCTCCCGCGACGCACCCTGACCTGACCACGCGCTCAGAAAGTCAATGCGGCGAGTAATCCGGGCGATCGTACCTCTCTACTTCACAGCTTGCGGGTGGAAATTGGAGGCGACTCGACGTGTACAGGCGGCAGAGCAAGAGGCCCCAGGGGAGGAGGCTGTGGCACTTAATATAGGCACGAGATTACCTGGAGCTGAGCAACGGCACCCGAGGATACGGCGACGTCAGAGCGCGATTCAAGCGGGGAGTAGAACGGAAGCAGCGAAGAAAGGGGAGGGATAGAGCTGACAGCATGGGCCCACACGTAAGCGACCGAGACAAAAGAAAAGGGGAAAGCACTGGGTGGGCCGTGCGGAACGAGAGGTGGAGCTGGGCCAAAGGTGGGAATTTCGGCCCAGGTGAGGTTTAGGTGAGCCCTTTTCTTTTCTTTTATAATTTTCTGTTTTGTTTTTTTTTAAATTCCAGATTTTATGTATTCAAACCAAAGTAAATTTTTATTTTGGATTTTCAGTTCTCCAAAAATCAAACATAACCCTAATGGACATTTAAACCCTACTATTTATCATATTATTATTTATTTTATTTAGATGAATACTTCTATAATGGGATATACACATGGTATTTATTTATTTACTTAGAAAACATAACTTGGAATGCACACTTAGAAAAGATAATCTTCATTACATTTCTGCTTAGGAGAAGTTAATACATAATGTCCCATAAATTATTTTAGTTCAACTATATTTTTTAAGGGGCGTATTATTTGTATAGTTTATAAAGGAAAGAGTAAGTAGTTTGAGAGTCTCTCTTTTATTTGTTGCTCCAACCTTTTAGTTTTAAGTTTTAGAGATAAATCTTGAATACCAAATTCTTAGTTATCATTATGTGTTTAGTTTAGAGAGAGATATATTTTTTTAAAAGGAATAAAATTGTTATTGGAAGTCATTTCCCAAAATAGAATTTTAGGTGCTACAATACGGCCGAAGACGGGCCGGCAGTAATGGCGGCGGCAGGCGAGCAGGTGCAGCGGTCACGTCATCAGCCAAGCTTACGTCCCATCCGGGGCAGCGAGAGAACCCTCTCCCACGGCGTGAAGACAACGCGCCCGTGATCCGTTCCTCGAACGGCTCGCGCACACGCAACGGTCGCCCCTCCAACCACTCGCCCCGTCGCATTAACTCCGCGGCGGGACACACGGCGCCTGTGGCAGAAGAAGCGGGCGACGCTTCGCCTTCGCCATAATGACCGTGTCCAAAAAGGTACGCCGCGTCGTTCGATTTCGTATCCTTTTCCGTTTTTCCTCTTTCTCTCTCTTGCAACAGGGACCGGGAAAGGGGGATACCCCGAAAAGGATCCTTCCTCGAGAAGGAACCAGGCTCCGAGCCCCCCTACTGATCAGAGGTTCGAAGGCTAGCCCCCCGGAAGGGTTCAACAGCCGCCTCAGATCGCGTGGGCCCTGCACCCACTACTGGTCAGAGGTTCGAAGGCCGGCCCCTCGAAAGGGTTCCACGGCCGCCTCAGGCTACTCGGGCTCCGTGCCCATTACTGATCAGGGGTTCGAAGGCTGGCCCCCGAAGGGTTCACAGCCGCCTCAGACGCCGAGCGAGGGATGACCATGGGTACGTTCGATACATAACCAAGGCTCGGGCTACGCTCCTGAGGTACCCTAGGACATTTCCGAGACTAGCGGGAATGATCTTGTAACAGAATCCCATCAGAGGGAGGCATCGAGCCCTCGGACCCCGTCGCCAGGGGACCGGGTCTGGCAGAACACCCGCAGGTACTTTTGGGCGTGCCTCTGGGCCCCTAGCCGACCCATAACAAACGGGGCACGGACGTCCACTCGGATTACCCGCTTGCAGCTCATTGGAGACACCATGTTCGGCGCCCATCGAGGGCAACATAGCGCTTTCCCCCCCTCCTTGCGGAAAGGCGACGCAGAGGCGTATGTAAAAAAGCCGAGTCTACCCCTGACCGCCCTCTTGCTCTGTGCAGAGGCTCGGGGCTGCTCTCGCAAACCCGGCTCCGGCCAAACCGTTGACAGCATCAACATACCAGCCCGAGAACTTGGGACCCGACCGTACACCTGGGCTACGGCCAGCTCGCATGAGGGAACGACCAGACCAGCCGAAGCACTACGTGAGGCAGTAAGACCTCGAAGGAGTGAAACCACTCCTCCGAGGCCTCGGGGGCTACACCCGGCGGGTGCGCTCGCGCGCACCCACCGGAACAAAACGCAACCGAGAAAGGCTGGTCCCCGTGCAAAAAAGTGCGATGAAAGCCTCCAAGCGAGTGCAAACACTCCCTTCGAGGCTCGGGGGCTACTGTCGGGGACCATAATTAGGGGTACCCTCGAGGCTCCTAATTCTCAGCTGGTAACCCCCATCAGCACAAAGCTGCAAAGGCCTGATGGGTGCGATTAAGTCAGGGATCAGTCCATTCAAGGGACACGATCACGCCTCGCCCGAGCCTAGCCTCGGACAAGGGCAGCCGACCCCGGAGGATTTCCGTCTCGTCCGAGGCCCCCCTTCAGCGGCGAACATATTCTCGGCTCGCCCGAGGCCCTGCCTTCGCTAAGAAGCAACCCTGACCAAATCGCCGCACCGACCGACCAAGTCGCAGGAGCATTTAATGCAAAGGTGGCCTGACACCCTTATCCTGACGCGCGCCCCCCAGCCGGCAGAGCCGAAGTGACCGCCGTCACTTCGCCGCTCCACTGACCGGCCTGACAGAAGGACAGCGCCGCCTGCGCCACTCCGACTGCAGTGCCACTTGATAGAGTAAGACTGACAGGCAGTCAGGTCCTGCCGGAGGCACCATAGGAAGCTCCGCTCCGCCTGACCCAGGGCTCGGACTCGAGCTAAGTCCCGGAAGACGGCGAACTCTGCCCGACCCAGGGCTCGGACTCGGGCTAAGTCCCGGAAGACGGCGAACTCCGCTCCGCCCGACCCAGGGCTCGGACTCGGGCTAAGTCCCGGAAGACGGCGAACTCCGCTCCGCCCGACCCAGGGCTCGGACTCGGGCTAAGTCCCGGAAGACGGCAAACTCCGCCTGACCCAGGGCTCGGACTCGGGCTAAGTCCCGGAAGACGGCGAACTCCGCCCGACCCAGGGCTCGGACTTGGGCTCGGCCCCAGAAGACGACGATCTCTGCCTCGCCCGACCCAGGGCTCGGACTTGGGCTCGGCCCCAGAAGACGACGATCTCTGCCTCGCCCGACCCAGGGCTCGGACTTGTGCTTGGCCCCAGAAGACGACGAACTCCGCTTCGCCCGACCCCAGGGCTCGGACTCCGCCCCGGCACCAGCCGACAATCTCCGCCCCGCCCGACCCGGGGGGCTCGGACTCGACCTCAGCTTCGAAGGAGCTTCCACATCGCCCAACCTAGGGCGCAGACCAGCCACGTCAACAGGAGGTGCCATCATCACCCTACCCTGAGCTGACTCGGGCCGCAGGGAACAAGACCGGCGTCCCATCTGGCTCGCTCCGCCAGATAGGCAATGATGGCGCCCCGCATGCTCTGTGACGACGACGGCTCTCAGCCCCCTTACGGAAGCAAGAGGACGTCAGCAAGGACTCAACCGCTCCGACAGCTGTCCCTCCGCTAAACTCCATCGCTCCTCCGACGGCCACGACATCACACCAGCTGGGTGCCAAGATCTCTCCGGCTGCCACAACGGCATGTACCTAGGGCGCTAGCTCACCTCCGCTAGACACGTAGCACTCTGCTACACCCCCCATTGTACACCTGGATCCTCTCCTTACGCCTATAAAAGGGAGGACCAGGACCCTCTTAGAGAGGGTTGGCCGTGCGGGGACGAGGACGAGAACAGGCGCTCGCTTGGAGCCGCTCGCTCCCTCTCCCGCGTGGACGCTTGTAACCCCCTACTGCAAGCGCACCCGACCTGGGCGCGGGACGAACACGAAGGCCGCGGGATTCCCACCTCTCTCACGCCGGTCTCCGGTCGCCTCGCTCTCCCCCCTTTGCGCTCGCCCCCGCGCTCGACCCATCTGGGCTGGGGCTCGCGGCGACATTCACTCGTCGGCGCAGGGACCCCCCGGTCTCAGAACGCCGACAGTATTAACTATAAGGATATTGATATTGATGCTTGTCATGTTCATGTTGCCATCATTGCTAGTTTGAATAAAGATATTGCTAAATTAAATGCTCAAATTAAAATTACAATGATGAGCTAGAAAAGATAAAATTTGCTAGGGAGCCTCCACAAGTGGTAGGCATCCCTTGACTAAGGATGGTCTTGGCTTCCAAAAGGGAGCCAAAGACAAATCCAAAAAGAGCCATGAGGTCCCAAAATTCATTGAGAAAAAAGGGAAGGCACCTATGGTGTAATACCCAAAATTATGGATAATAAAAGTGAAGGGATTAAGTTATATATATGAATATATGGCCCTTTATCTATTTAAGCATATGAGTGTGCATGTTTAAAGTAACCAAGACAATGTATAAAATAAACATATGATGTTGCATATCATGCTGAGGTTTTGAAGTGAACATTTAAATTTGATTTTAAAATAAGACAATGAGTTAAATAGAAATTTGAATTTGGAATCTAGAAAATAACACTTTGAATTAAGTGAATTACCCTTTTTGCAAGTAAGTTAATGAAGAAAATACTCATAATAATGATAAAAAAGGCAATAGAGAGGATTATCTCATATTAGACTTTTATTGCATATTTTAAAAATTCTAAAATGCAAAACTTGAACTTGAATTTAGTTGAAAACCTGAAAAAGAAAATAATAAAAAGAAAAGGAAACTAGTTGTGCCTGATCTCCTGATTTCGGCCCAACCAGCCCTTTTTCCACCGCGTGGTCCAGCTGGGAAAACGACGCCGACATGTGGTGGCGCCCTGTCAGTTGGCTGCTCCCCATCCGTGCTCATTGGCGCCGCGAGCCCGTTCATCAAACACCTCCTGCAGCTCGTGCCGGCTTGCTGTCGCTGACTGGTGGCCCCGCTTTGCCAGTCCGTCTCTTCCCCCATGCTCGCTCAGCTCTGCGGAGCTCGGATCCTCGACATGGATTCCTGGAGGTTGTTGCTGGCGCCATAGGACCGACCTTCCGAAGCTATAAAACCATAGATCCTAGGGCCAATTTTCCCTTCTCGTCTTCATAACCCAGCTGCCATTGTCATTGAGATATTGTGGGGGAGAGGGAGAGAGACGAGCCGTTGCTGCCGTTGCTGTCCGTCCACATGTAACACCCACTTTATAAATTGCTAGAAATAATATCAATAGAGAAAACAATTTCTCTCCTTATGTGAGTTTGATCTTTATGCACCATCATATGAGAACACCATGTCCAAGAACAATTAATAAAAAGATATGCTACTAAATTGTTGCATCATGCTGGATATTTTATTTTGTGTGCATTTTGTGACAAGAAAAATATTAAGGCCAAAAAGGGAATTTAAAACCTAAAAGAAATTCTTGAGAATAGAGAAGAGAAAGGAATATTATTCAATACAAATAAAATTATCATTAAAATTACTTCATCACAGTTGGTATGATCAAATTAAATAATTAGCCAGTATATAAAATGCCACAAAGTTTGAATTTGGATTGAAGTTTGAATTTGAAAAAGAAATGAAACAGAAAATAAAAAGAAAAAGATAAAGAACCTTACCTGGGCCGCAGGCTCCTCATTCGGCCCACTTGGCCAAATCACCCGCGCGGCCCAAAACCACATCCGCGCGCGCGCAGCCCAACCATCCATAACGCGCGCGCCGACATGTGGGACCGCGTTGTCATACGCTGGAATGTGACCATGTTTCACTGCGTTGCGGGCCCACGAGCCAGTCTCCCGCGCTCTCTCTCGCGCGCTTATGACCTCCCCGTGTCGCTGTTCTGCCGGCCCCACATGTCATCCCGGACCCAACAAACCCGACCGCGTCCCTCGCCTAGCCACCGGGCGAACCCCGATATCCCCGGCGAACTCCCCGCCAGAATCGGACCACGCGGACCGTGCTGGGGAGCTTAAAAGCTTCGGTCGCCGACTCGTTCCACTCACCTCCCTTCTGCCCCGGCTCCTTCTGCCTCCTCGCGCAAGTTTCGCCCTTTAGTTTTGGAAGCCGCTGTGTGCCGCCACCGTGGACCGGCGTGAAGACGTCAAATCGGGCACCGTGGGGCATCCAGCCGCTGCGCCGCGCACTCTGGGAGCTTCGACCGTCACCAATTTTGCCATCGACGTCGCCGTGACCGCGCAATCGCTCATCGGCGTGGCAAGCTTCGCCTGGATCCGCGCTTCACCGTGGAGGGTCGTCTCTGCGCCATTATCGACGGTGAGTTTTCCTCCATGCGGTTCGCCTTGCCCTCTAGATCGTGTAGCGCCTTTTAATTTGGGTTTGGCGCTCGGGGTGACCGGATTTCGCCTCACCGGAGTTGGATTTCCGCCGTGCGCCGTGGGCCGAGCCCTGTGCTCGATGATGGTACAAATTGATGGGGGAAACGAGTTTATAGCGTCGTCAATCTCGTAGTGGCCGAACGAATTTGGATCCGGCGCTCGGGTTGGCCGGATTCGTGGGCTCCGGTGACCCCGCCGCCGCGCGCTGTGGCTGTTTGCACGGCTCGGGCTGGGTTGAAGACGAAGCCCCGCGGCCGTCGGATCAAGATCTGGCGGTCACGAGCTTATACCGGTTCAACGCGTAGATCTAGCCGTTGATCTCAATCGGGCGGCTGAAACGAGTCTAGGATTAAGGTAGATCTCTACCGTTGGTCTTCGATCCGACGTTAGTAATCGTGTACCGGTTCACTTAAGTCCTGATCTAATCTGAGCCATCCAAATCGGATCCAATGGCTCATCTCCACCGATACCCCTTCGGCCGACGACTTTGCATAAGAGCCCTCCTAAAATTAGTAAATCAACCCGCCGTCCACCCTGTCGGTGCTCTGAGTCTTAGAAGATTTTACCCAGAGCCCCCTGTGGTTATCAAATATTGAGGCCCAGTCCAGTACGGTTTAATATTGATTAAATAAATTAGAAAATAGATTTTTAATATGAAAACAATTGCTATAACTTGATAAATTCATAGAAAATCCATTTTTAGTCCAAATCACTTCATTCCAGTTGCTAAAATTTTGTAATTTTATTCTCTAGCACTTAGTGTCTCTGTTTTATCATGAAAACAGTAAGGAAATTTATTTCTCACTTAATCCTATTTAAAGCACATAAAACCTTTGAAAATCCATAACTTAAATCCTATAACTCCAAAAATTATGATTTCTGTTCCTAGGATTTTATTTTAATATGTAGAATACCTCTATGTAATTAGTTTATATGTTTGGTGTAATGTTAATTTCTCTATATGCACTGTGCTTGTTTGTATTGTGGCGAGTAGAAGAACCCGTTGCTGAGGATCCTGGTGAGCAGCAGGTTGAAGTAGCTGAGCAGGAGCTTATTGAAGGCAAGTTGTGCCCTTGACCACTTTTTACCCAATAATGTTCTTTAATATCACATACTCATGCATAGGTTAATTTTGATGGGACCCAATAGGTCACCCTAGATTGTTTATCTCATTACCTTGTTTACCCCTGAATCACTTGGGTAGTTTGCTATTGCTTTATATGGTTTTGGGATAATCATTTATTACCTCTATGTTCCAATTCTTGTTGTTATTCTGTTTATGTTCATGTTGATATCATTAATGTTAATTGGAACATAGAGCTTAACTTGAGAACCACGTGCCACCACAAGGGAGGAATGGGACCCCTTGGCTGACTAATTAGGAAAGCTAGTGGAAGACTACCTTACCCGAAAGGGGCAAGGGCAGTAGGGGAGAGGTCAGGGTAGGGAGGTCCCTGGTTGATTTTGCTGCGATGGCGGTCAGCCAGGAACCCTGCACTGGATCTTCCTATAAACTGTAGCGGGTTTTCGGAAGCTAGTGGAACTTTGTAAAGGCCTCGTAGTGTTGCCCTGCCGTGCTTCCTAGGTAGAGGTATATGGGATTCATGACCCCTTGGCAGATGGGTAACATGACTTGTGGGTAAAGGGTACAACCTCTGCAGAGTGTAAAACTGGTATACTAGCCGAGCTCACGGTCACGAGCAGCTCAGGACTCTCTGATGTTTAAATTATGGAACTTAAATTCAATTTGTCATTCGCATTGCATGGGTTTGTTATTAATTTTGTTCTATTACTTTACTTATGGTTTGGTATTTACTTACACTTAGTAACTGCTAATAAAATTTTGACCAACTACTTAAAAGCAATGCTCAGCTTTAACCCCTATCATTGATTAGCCTTACACATCACATGAACTCACACCTTTGTGAGTTTATGTCCACTGGTTCCCCACAACTTGTTGAGCTATGATCATGTGTGAGCTCACCCTTGCTGTCTCACACCCCCCCCACAGGAGATGATCAGGTGGTTCAGGAGGAGCCGCCTAACACTGAGGAGTTCGATCTGATCTAGGTGGCGTTTCCCAGTCGACATTGGCGCCGACGATCCTTAGTTCGTTTTATATTTATTCCTTTATTTTGTAATAAGTCTTCCGCTATGTAATAAATACTCTGATTATTGTGACATTTATCTCTATACACTCTGTTATTATATATGTTGTCTTCTTGGCGCATGTATGAGATGCACCTGGCTTTGTTCCTTAAAGCCGGGTGTTACAGAAGTGGTATCAGAGGAAATGTTGACTGTAGGACGAAACCTAGATAGAAATGGACAAAACCATTACCTACTTACCTCACTCTGATTCTTCCTATACTTATCTTGATCCTGTCTCACCTTCTACTGTTCTACTCTGATCATTCTTATCTTTTCTACTCTTAGACAAGATGGATTTCACACCTTGGAATCCCTACCCCTATGACATTTTTAAGAGATAGGAGGCCTAAGACAAAATTAAAACTATTTTCTCTATTAAAAATGTTGGTTGATTGTTCTGATGATCAATGCCTGATGTGCTTCTTTGATTGATTGAATTATTATAGATGGACATCTTAGCATGTACCAACATAAGGTATTGAATTGGCTATAGTGGGTGGAATATTAATCTGCTTAGCTAATAAATCCCCTAAAATAACTTGATTTGTAAGTACCTGCCTTGGCTACTATTCTCTTACCATATGTATCTAACTCAGATGGTCAATACCAGGAAAGGAAAGATTATTACGCAACAGCAAACAGAAATGAATCCTCCAAATCCTTCACCTGTTGAAACCGAGCAAGTGATCGCAACCCAAAGGCTGGTAATACAGCAATTGACAGATATGATGACCGAAATGCAAAACCAGATAAGACAAGAACGCGAGGAAATACGTCAGGCCCGTCTAGAGATACAACAAGAAATAAGGCAATCACGGTTGGAGAGACAACAACAACCACCATCTTCACCACCAGCAGCCCCACCAAGCTACATAAACATATATATAAATTACTACTATTTGTAAGATCTACATGTTCCTTTAGTTAGTATTCGGTATGATACTATTTTAGGAGGAATAAAAAGGTCTATTTGACCCCATGAGTTGCTAATAAAATTATGCGTCATGCTGAGATTTTGGTTTGGGCATATGTGTTGGACAATATGAGAAAACCCATGAGAGTAATTACACCTAAAGGGCCTGTTGTGGCGAATCAAATGACACGTAGATTGACATTGACCATTATGGGTAGAGAATTTGGAGTTACTGCTATAATATTGGAGCCAAGCAGTATAGATCTGATCCTTGGTATGTCACGATTAAGAAAGGTAAAGACAGTTTATACACTATGCTAAAGGAACCGTAGAACTCACCAGCTCCAAAGGACAAAGCTTTGAAGTTGAAGTTGCAGTAACTACCACCATCAGACTAGTGGCATTCTTAGTAGATGGGGAGTTTGTTGGAAACAACATCCGTGTGGTTTGAGATTTTTTCGGATGTCTTTTCAGAAGAGTTACCAGGGATGCCACCATATAGAGAAGTTGAGTTTGTAATTGACCTTCTACCTGGAACTGCCCCTATTTCTAAACGGCCATACAGGATGTCCGTAGAAGAACTAAAGGAACTTAAGAAGCAATTAACGGAATTGCAAGAGGTTGGATACATTCATCTGAATTCTTCACCTTGTGGAGCGCCGGTTCTATTTGTACAGAAGAAAGAAGGATCGCAAGGGATGTGCGTGGACTATAGATCACTTAACGATGTCACTGTGAAGAACAAGTATCCGTTACCCCGCATTAAGGATTTATTTGGTCAGATGAGAGGTGCGGGGTGTTCTCTAAGATTGACCTCCGATCCGGTTACCATCAAATGAGGATTAGACCATCGGATATTCCCAAGATGGATTTATCGACTCGATGGATTATATGAGTTCATCGTTATGTCATTTGGACTAACTAATGCACTAGCTTATTTTATGGATCTGAAGAATAAGGTGTGCATGATCTGGACAGATTTGTCGTGATGTTCATCGACGATATTTTTTATCATTTCCAAGAGTGATAGTGATCACGAGGAACATCTGAGGTTGGTGCTACAGAAGCTACGAGATAATCAACTCTATGCCAAGTTCAGCAAGTGCGAGTTTTGGATTGGCGAGGTGCCATTTCTTGGTCATATTATTTCTAATGGAGGAATAGCAGTGGATCCTGCTAAGGTTAAGGAGATAATGGATTGGAGAGTACCCACTACAGTTACTGAGATTCGGAGTTTCTTGGGATTAGCAGGCTACTATCGGAGATTTATTGAAGGATTCTCTAAGATTGCCAAACCTATGACTTCGCTTTTGGAGAAAGGAAAAGAATTTAAGTGGGATGAGAAGTGTCAAGACAGCTTTGATCAATTGAAGGAAAGATTGATGTCGCCACCAGTATTGGTTATGCCAGACCTACAGAAAGGATTTGATATTTATTGTGATGCATGTGGCCAAGGACTTGGATGTGTGCTCATGCAAGAAGGACATGTGATTGCCTATGCATCTCGTCAGTTACGAAAGCATGAACTGAACTACCCCACTCATGACTTAGAATTAGCAGCGGTTGTGCATGCACTTAAGATTTGGAGACACTACATCATGGGAACTAAGTGCCAAGTATACACGGACCATAAGAGCTTGAAGTATATATTCACTCAGAAGGATCTCAACCTTAGGCAACGCCGTTGGTTGGAGCTTATTAAGGATTATGATTTGGAGATTCACTATCACCCGGGCAAGGCAAACTTGGTTGCAGATGCCTTGAGTCGCAAGGAGCATGTTCATTCAGCTATTGTTGCCCAGCTACCCGATGAGATTGTTGAGGACTTCAGGAGACTTAACCTGGGGATAGTTGCTCATACTGAAGGAGTTACTATTGATGTGGAACCTACATTGGAGCAAGAGATCCGCAAAGGACAAATTGGTGATGCTAAGATAAAAGAGATTAAGGATTTGATTACTGAAGGTCGAGTTCCGGAATTCACGGAAGATGAGCAGGGCACTGTATGGTTCAAGGACATGATGTGTGTCCCTGATATTAAAAGCCTTCGGGAGACTATTTTAAAGGAGGCCCATGATTCGGATTATTCTATTCATCCTGGTAGTACCAAGATGTATCAGGATTTAAAGCGGAAATATTGGTGGTATGGATTGAAGAGGGATGTAGCTGCACATGTGGCGATGTGCGATGTATGTCAAAGAGTTAAGGCTGAACACCAGAGGCCAGCTGGACTATTGCATCCACTGAAGATACCCGAGTGGAAATGGGAAGAGATTGGTATGGATTTCATCACTGGATTGCCTCGCACCCAGAAAGGATATGATGCTATATGGGTGATTGTGGATAGATTGACTAAAGTGGCTCACTTTATTCCTGTCAAGACTACTTATAAAGGTTCTCAGCTAGCAGAGTTATATATGGCCCGGATTGTGTGTTTACATGGAGTACCAAAGAAGATCGTGTCTGATCGAGGTTCACAGTTTACCTCAAGATTTTGGAGAAGTTTTCATGAGAATATGAGTACAAAGTTGAATTTTAGCACGGCATATCACCCCCAGACGGATGGACAGACTGAAAGGACTAATCAAGTATTGGAAGACATGTTGAGAGCATGTGCCCTTCAGCATGGGGGAAGTTGGGATAAGAGTCTGCCTTATGCTGAATTCTCATACAATAATAGCTATCAAGCCAGTCTGAAGATGTCACCTTTTGAAGCTTTATATGGGAGGAAGTGCAGGACTCCTTTGTATTGGGATCAGACTGGAGAGATACAGTTCTTTGGGCCTGAATTGATTCAAGAAGCAGAAGAACAAGTTCGTGTAATTCGAGAGAATTTGAGAGTGGCTCAAACCAGGCAAAAGAGCTATGCTGATAATAGAAGGAGACCACTGGAATTTGAAGAGGGAGATTATGTGTACCTCAAGGTGTCACCACTGCGTGGAATGAGGAGATTTAAAGTCAAGGGCAAATTATCCCCTCGCTATATTGGACCATTCTTGATCTTTAGAAGAGTTGGGGAGATGGCATACCAACTCGAGTTACCTGCTAGTCTATCGGATGTGCATAATGTGTTCCATGTGTCTCAACTTAAGAAGTGTCTCCGTGTTCCTGAGGAACAGCTACCAATGGAAGAGCTCAGTGTTCAGGGTGATTTGACTTACACGGAATACCCGATCAAGATTTTGGATACATTGACTCGAGTTACAAGGAATAAAGTGATAAAGATGTGTAAAGTGCAATGGAGTCACCACAGTGAAGATGAAGCAACTTGGGAAGGAGAAGAAGAGCTTCGCATAGATTATCCCCACCTTTTCTCTAGTTCTTCTTAAATCTCGGGGACGAGATTATTTTTAAGGGGGGTAGGATTTGTAACACCCACTTTGTAAATTGCTAGAAATAATATCAATAGAGAAAACAATTTCTCTCCTTATGTGAGTTTGATCTTTATGCACCATCATATGAGAACACCATGTCCAAGAACAATTAATAAAAAGATATGCTACTAAATTGTTGCATCATGCTGGATATTTTATTTTGTGTGCATTTTGTGACAAGAAAAATATTAAGGCCAAAAAGGGAATTTAAAACCTAAAAGAAATTCTTGAGAATAGAGAAGAGAAAGGAATATTATTCAATACAAATAAAATTATCATTAAAATTACTTCATCACAGTTGGTATGATCAAATTAAATAATTAGCCAGTATATAAAATGCCACAAAGTTTGAATTTGGATTGAAGTTTGAATTTGAAAAAGAAATGAAACAGAAAATAAAAAGAAAAAGATAAAGAACCTTACCTGGGCCGCAGGCTCCTCATTCGGCCCACTTGGCCAAATCACCCGCGCGGCCCAAAACCACATCCGCGCGCGCGCAGCCCAACCATCCATAACGCGCGCGCCGACATGTGGGACCGCGTTGTCATACGCTGGAATGTGACCATGTTTCACTGCGTTGCGGGCCCACGGGCCAGTCTCCCGCGCTCTCTCGCGCGCGCTTATGACCTCCCCGTGTCGCTGTTCTGCCGGCCCCACATGTCATCCCGGACCCAACAAACCCGACCGCGTCCCTCGCCTAGCCACCGGGCGAACCCCGATATCCCCGGCGAACTCCCCGCTAGAATCGGACCACGCGGACCGTGCTGGGGAGCTTAAAAGCTTCGGTCGCCGACTCGTTCCACTCACCTCCCTTCTGCCCCGGCTCCTTCTGCCTCCTCGCGCAAGTTTCGCCCTTTAGTTTTGGAAGCCGCTGTGTGCCGCCGCCGTGGACCGGCGTGAAGACGTCAAATCGGGCACTGTGGGGCATCCAGCCGCTGCGCCGCGCACTCTGGGAGCTTCGACCGTCACCAATTTTGCCATCGACGTCGCCGTGACCGCGCAATCGCTCATCGGCGTGGCAAGCTTCGCCTGGATCCGCGCTTCACCGTGGAGGGTCGTCTCTGCGCCATTATCGACGGTGAGTTTTCCTCCATGCGGTTCGCCTTGCCCTCTAGATCGTGTAGCGCCTTTTAATTTGGGTTTGGCGCTCGGGGTGACTGGATTTCGCCTCACCGGAGTTGGATTTCCACCGTGCGCCGTGGGCCGAGCCCTGTGCTCGATGATGGTACAAATTGATGGGGGAAACGAGTTTATAGCGTCGTCAATCTCGTAGTGGCCGAACGAATTTGGATCCGGCGCTCGGGTTGGCCAGGTTCGTGGGCTCCGGTGACCCCGCCGCCGCGCGCTGTGGCTGTTTGCACGGCTCGGGCTGGGTTGAAGACGAAGCCCCGCGGCCGTCGGATCAAGATCTGGCGGTCACGAGCTTATACCGGTTCAACGCGTAGATCTAGCCGTTGATCTCAATCGGGCGGCTGAAACGAGTCTAGGATTAAGGTAGATCTCTACCGTTGGTCTTCGATCCGACGTTAGTAATCGTGTACCGGTTCACTTAAGTCCTGATCTAATCTGAGCCATCCAAATCGGATCCAATGGCTCATCTCCACCGATACCCCTTCGGCCGACGACTTTGCATAAGAGCCCTCCTAAAATTAGTAAATCAACCCGCCGTCCACCCTGTCGGTGCTCTGAGTCTTAGAAGATTTTACCCAGAGCCCCCTGTGGTTATCAAATATTGAGGCCCAGTCCAGTACGGTTTAATATTGATTAAATAAATTAGAAAATAGATTTTTAATATGAAAACAATTGCTATAACTTGATAAATTCATAGAAAATCCATTTTTAGTCCAAATCACTTCATTCCAGTTGCTAAAATTTTGTAATTTTATTCTCTAGCACTTAGTGTCTCTGTTTTATCATGAAAACAGTAAGGAAATTTATTTCTCACTTAATCCTATTTAAAGCACATAAAACCTTTGAAAATCCATAACTTAAATCCTATAACTCCAAAAATTATGATTTCTGTTCCTAGGATTTTATTTTAATATGTAGAATACCTCTGTGTAATTAGTTTATATGTTTGGTGTAATGTTAATTTCTCTATATGCACTGTGCTTGTTTGTATTGTGGCGAGTAGAAGAACCCGTTGCTGAGGATCCTGGTGAGCAGCAGGTTGAAGTAGCTGAGCAGGAGCTTATTGAAGGCAAGTTGTGCCCTTGACCACTTTTTACCCAATAATGTTCTTTAATATCACATACTCATGCATAGGTTAATTTTGATGGGACCCAATAGGTCACCCTAGATTGTTTATCTCATTACCTTGTTTACCCCTGAATCACTTGGGTAGTTTGCTATTGCTTTATATGGTTTTGGGATAATCATTTATTACCTCTATGTTCCAATTCTTGTTGTTATTCTGTTTATGTTCATGTTGATATCATTAATGTTAATTGGAACATAGAGCTTAACTTGAGAACCACGTGCCACCACAAGGGAGGAATGGGACCCCTTGGCTGACTAATTAGGAAAGCTAGTGGAAGACTACCTTACCCAAAAGGGGCAAGGGCAGTAGGGGAGAGGTCAGGGTAGGGAGGTCCCTGGTTGATTTTGCTGCGATGGCGGTCAGCCAGGAACCCTGCACTGGATCTTCCTATAAACTGTAGCGGGTTTTCGGAAGCTAGTGGAACTTTGTAAAGGCCTCGTAGTGTTGCCCTGCCGTGCTTCCTAGGTAGAGGTATATGGGATTCATGACCCCTTGGCAGATGGGTAACATGACTTGTGGGTAAAGGGTACAACCTCTGCAGAGTGTAAAACTGGTATACTAGCCGAGCTCACGGTCACGAGCAGCTCAGGACTCTCTGATGTTTAAATTATGGAACTTAAATTCAATTTGTCATTCGCATTGCATGGGTTTGTTATTAATTTTGTTCTATTACTTTACTTATGGTTTGGTATTTACTTACACTTAGTAACTGCTAATAAAATTTTGACCAACTACTTAAAAGCAATGCTCAGCTTTAACCCCTATCATTGATTAGCCTTACACATCACATGAACTCACACCTTTGTGAGTTTATGTCCACTGGTTCCCCACAACTTGTTGAGCTATGATCATGTGTGAGCTCACCCTTGCTGTCTCACACCCCCCCCACAGGAGATGATCAGGTGGTTCAGGAGGAGCCGCCTAACACTGAGGAGTTCGATCTGATCTAGGTGGCGTTTCCCAGTCGACATTGGCGCCGACGATCCTTAGTTCGTTTTATATTTATTCCTTTATTTTGTAATAAGTCTTCCGCTATGTAATAAATACTCTGATTATTGTGACATTTATCTCTATACACTCTGTTATTATATATGTTGTCTTCTTGGCGCATGTATGAGATGCACCTGGCTTTGTTCCTTAAAGCCGGGTGTTACACCACACCAACGATCTCCACCCGGGGTGCGGCGGAGGGTATTCGTAGGTGGACGCTAAGGGCGTTCGAGCCCTCTCCGCGCGGAAAGCTCCACTAGTGACAGCAGAATTCCTCGTCGTCATCCCATCTCTGCCGCGGAGCTGCCATCGTCGTGCACAGAGGACCATGTGCCTCCACCGTCGGTATAATTCCCTTCCCGCATCTCGCTTTCAACCCTGCATCGCGTAGGAGCCTTTTGATCGGGTTTTGGAGCATCGAGGGTGGGGATTTGGGTGTCTCTGGTGAGGCCCCGCCGTGAAGGAGGCAGGGCCGGAGCTGAGATTTTGGTGGCCCGGGGCGAACACAGAAATGAGGTCCCCTTATATTATATAAATATATATTTTTCTATAATACATATACTTTCTAGTTGACATGATCTAGATAAAATTTGAAACAAGCAAAACGAAATATATTTAATCTACAGGACTACAGATCACAAACAAGCACACACTGATTAGGCAATAGGTCTGAGAACGGTACCTAAATATTGTGCGTCGTGCGTGCGTGATGGATCAGTGCGTGGAGCTGCCGGCGAAGCAAGGCGTCAATGCGACGGCGAAGCAAGGCGTCTATGCGACGGCGAACCACGGAACCAGGCGTCCTGATTCCTGCCTGGACTCCAAGGCGGCGTGATGATCCAATTAGGCGGCGGCGCGTTGCAGAATCAGATCAGGGCGAGTTGTGCGCAGGAGCAGTCGAAGCGTTCGCGTGGTATAGCTGGGACGGATGGCCGGACGATCTAATCTAATTAATCTAATTAGGTGTAGGGAGGCAGGTAGCAAGCAGGTCAGATCTGTGCGGACGATTGCTTGCAGGCCTGATTACATGCAGGGCCCATCGCTTCAAGCCTTCAACTGATCGAAGACTACTACATATGCATGCATGGGGGTGGGCCCCCTAGGATCTGGGGCCCAGGGCGGCCGCCCTGGCAGCCCTGTAGTCAGCGCCGGCCCTGGAAGGAGGGCGGCGGCGCCATGCTCCGGTTGTGTTTGGGGAGGGATCACGAGCACTGTCGGATCAGTGACGAACGTGGTGGATTAACTTGGGCTCGCTTTTTTGTGCCGACCGTTGATCTTGGGGGAAACGACCTAGATCCGGCGTACATACCTATTGGTCACTTGTTCTTAAATGATGTGAATCAAGAACAAGACAACGTAATTGTTAAAGATTAAGGACCTTCATCCTCCAAAACATTATCTCCTTTCAGATATAATGATCTTCAGACGAAGGTCATGAAGGACACACTTTCATCATTTATGAGAATCAGAATCCATAGAGATAATTTATGTTATCCATTCATTCATTCATATATTTATTTTATAATATATACATGAATATTAACATAATTTATATTACATTGATACCTTCGACTTGTTTGAAGGTGCTGATGCAAGAACGATTACAATCCAGCGTGAACAATACGAGATACTGTTCATCTATTTATAGGCAACCGCAATGGTTCGTACGCTATTATATTTATGCCCTCAACGATTACATATAGTGTTTATAAAATGTCACAAGCGTAACATCGCCATTTGTATTTAATAACTTGAGCAACACATTCTCCTTGCATTGTCTCATTGCTTCGTCATGATGAAGCCTTCTTGATGAAGCATGCTTCTTTGCACTTCCCTTTCGTTATGCCGAGGCCACGTTGTCTACCTGTTTCACCGTGATGAAGCTTGTCAGATGAAGTTTGCTTCGCTCCTCATATGTTATTCCGAAGCTTTTCTAATTGATGAAGTTCCTATAATATTCAGTAGTACGCTGAAAGCAAATGGTTAGTCGTGTTTTTGAGGACCTTCGGAAGAGGAAGGTCCCCAACAGTATTGCTTCAGCTAGGACTAATAGGAGCCCTTCGGTTTAGATCGGGCGGATCCAACCGACCGCGCTCGTTTAAAATCTCCGCCATCGGTATTGGATCCATCGGCTACCGCCAAGTACCTCTTCGGCATAGTTCGATATAATCTAGACCGTGGAATTCTAATTGTGCGACCGGAATCTGCCCGTACCCCTTCATCGTGCACTTTTACATAAGAGACCCTGACACATACTAAAATGAACTCGTCGTCCATACAACGTGTAATGCAATACAAACAGGTCCCTAGAATTTGTAGTTTAAACCCTGGGTTCCCCTGTATTTATGGCCGCAACCCAAAGGTTAAATGAAATGAGTAAATTAATATAGAAAATGATTTCTAGTATAGAAATAATTCTAGAAACTGGTTTAATTCATAAATAATTCATTTTAACTCCTTTTTGATCCATTCCAGTTGCATTAAATTCATACTAGTATTGTTTATCATCTAGTATCTTTATTTTGTTATGAAACATTGGTTAAAATTATGTACTTAATTTGTTTTATGTGTGACACCCAAATCTTCAGAAAATCATAACCCTTTAAACGTAACTCCAGGTTTAGTGGTTCTCGAACCTACGATCTTGTTGCGATGCACAGATCATTATTATGCAGTTTGGTTTTATATTTGGTGTGATGTTAATTTTTCATATACCATGTTTGTCTGTGTTGTTGCGAGTAGACGAGCAAGCAAACGAGGACCCCGGTACTCACCAGGTGGAAAATACTGAGCAGGAGCTCATTGAAGACAAGTTGTGCCCTTGATCACTTTCCTTTACCCAATAATGCTCCTGTTAACCATTATGATCTGCATAGGTTAATTTTGATGGGACCCAATAGGTCACCCTAATTTGGTCATCTTTATACCTTGTTTACCACTGAACTGTTGGGTAGTATATGCTATTGCTTTATGTAGTTTTGGGTGTTAAGATACACATTATTCATGATCATGCCTTTTATCGCCAATGAGTTATTTACTATTCATGACAAGATCATTATGTTAATTGGAACATGGAGCAACCACCCAGGAAAACAGTGCTACCACAAGGGTGGTATGTGACACCCTTGACTGACTAAAATTAGGAAAGCTAGTGGAGGACTACCTTACCCTAAAGGGGCAAGGGCGGTAGGGGAGTTGTCGGTATAGGGAGGTTCTCGGGTTGATCTTGCTATGATGGCTTTTCAGACAGGGGATTCCTATATTGCTCTCCTTAGAAACCGTAGCGGGTTTTCTAAAGCTAGTGGAACTTTGTAAAGGCCTCATAGTGTTACCCTGCCTCGCCTCCTGGGTAGAGGCGTATGGGCCTGTACAACCCTGTGGTAGATGGGTAACATGACTTGTGGGTAAAGATGTGCAACCTCTGTAGAGTGTAAAACTGGTATATCAGCCGTGCTCACAGTCATGAGCGGCTCGGACCCTCACATGAGTAACTTATGGAATTAAATTTAATTAATCATTTGCATCGCATTGTGGTTTATTTATTAATTATGATCTCTCCTTATTTGGGTTGGTATTTACTTATACCTAGTAACTGCTAATAAAACTTGACCAACTTATTAAAAGCAATGCTTTGCCTTAACCCTTATTTGTTGATTAGTCTGACACTATACATGAGCCCCCACTTTTGGTGAGCTCATACACATTATTCCCCACAGTTGCTGAGAGATGAACTTTTGTGAGCTCACTCTTGCGATAAAACTCCCCCACAGGTGAAGAGCAGGTAGCCCAGGAGGAGGACTACTACGTGGAGTTTGACGAGGTATAGGAGTCGTCTCCCAGTCGACTTAATGGCGCTAAGGAAATAATATTAATTCACCTTATTTGTTATCATTTATTTTTGTAAGACACTTTCGCTTTGTAATAATGTTTGTGACATTTATTTCTATGCACTTGGTCATTATATGCGTTGTTCTTCTTTGGCGCACATATGAGACGCACACGAGTTTACCCCTTAAATTCGGGTGTGACATATGGCTAGTGATGTGTCATTCTAGTGCAAAAAGTTATATTTCACATGCTAAGGATATTAAGAATGTTCATCTTGTTCATGATTTTGGTTATATTTTTCATCTTGTTCAAGTTGTGCATCATGCTGTTCGAAATGCTTATTCATCTCATGCCATGATTGCTAGTTCTAGTACATCTTTTGTTCATGGTAGGCCTAGGCATAATACTCATAATGCTAGGCTTATTAATGTGCCTAAAGTGAAGGAAAATGCATCAAGTGGATCTTCCATATCATATCATACCTTTGATGTATCTTATGTCCTTTATTGCAAATTTGGCAAAGTAGTTGCCTCTCATGTGGGACCTAAATGCAAAAATGGTAACACTTGTGTTTGGGTATCCAAAGTTTATGTGACTAACCTTATAGTATCCAACTCAGTTTGGGTACCTAAACCCTAAGCCTAAAACTTTTTTTTGTATGTTTATGCATTTGGGGGCACAAGCTGGGTTATCGATAGCGGATGCACAAACCATATGACGAGGGAGAAACACATTTTCTCTTCCTATGTCAAGAATAAAGATTCCTAAGACTCAATTATGTTTGGTGATGGGAATCGGTGAAAGGTAAAGGGTTTAGTTAAAATAGCAATCACCACAGAACATTCCATTTCTAATGTATTTCTGGTTGATTCACTAGATTATAATCTGCTTCCCGTTAGTCAATTATGCTGCATATGATATAACTGTTTATTTACCCACGTTGATGTTACGGTCTTTAAAAGAAGTGATGGTTCAATTGCATTTAAAGGTGTATTAAAGGGAAAGCTTTATCTAGTAGTTTTTTCGAACGATAATGCCAAACTTGATGCATGTTTACTTGCAAAGACTAACATGGGTTGACTATGGCACCGCCGCCTAGCACATGTTGGGATGATGAACCTTCACAAGCTTCTAATGGGTGAGCATATTTTAGGACTAACAAATGTTTCTTTTAAGTAAGACAAACCTTGCGTAGCTTGTCAAGTAGGAAAGCGGGTTGGCTAGAGTCATCATCCAAAAACATAATGACGACATCAAGACAGCTGGAGCTTCTACATATGGATCTTTTCGGTCACGTTTCTTATTTAGCATCGACAGGAGTAAGTATGGTGTTGTTATTGTTGATGACTTTACTCACTTATTTAAGTATTTTTCTTGTAGGATAAAAGTGAAACCCAAGGGACTCTAAAGCGATCTTTAAGTCGAGCTCAAAATGAGTTCGACTTGAGGATCAAGAAGATCCGAAGCAACAACAACACAGAGTTCTAGAACTTGCAGGTAGAAGAGTACCTTGAGAAGGAAGGCATCAAACATGAGTTCACCGCCACTTACACACCACAACAGAATGGCATGATGGAAAGAAAGAACATGACACTTATCGACATGGCAGGAACGATGCTTGAAAGCTGCGACCACAACTTGCCATGCCATAAACCGGTTGTACCTACATCGTCTCCTCAAGAAGACATCGTATGAACTCCTCACACGTAACAAACCCAACATTTATTATTTTTGAGTATCCGGGAGCAAATGTGACATTTTGGTAAAGAAAGGTAGGTATTGCAAGTTTGCTCCCAAAGTTCTAGAAGGGGTTTTTGAAAGTCGCCTAGAGGGGAGTGAATAGGCGGAATCTAAATTTTATAACTTTAAACACACACTACAAGTAGAGGTTAGCGTTAGAACTTAAATCGAGTCCGCGAGAGAGAGGGGAAAACAAATCAAATGGAAATCAAGCGAATGAACACAATGATTTTTTTACCGAGGTTCGGTTCCAAAGAACCTAGTCCCCGTTGAGGTGGTCACAAAGATCGTGTCTCTTTCAACCCTTTCCCTCTCTCAAATGGTCACTTAGACCGAGTGAGCTTTCTCCTTAATCAAACGGGTCACTTAGACCCCCAAGGACTACCACACACTTAGGTGTCTCTTGCTTTGATTACAAGTCACTTCGGAACAAGAATGAGGAAGGAAGAAAGCGATCCAAGCAACAAGAGCGCAAATGAACACGAACACACACCCTATCAAGTCACTAGGTGGTTGGAATGAATTTGGGACTTGGAGAGGCTTTGATCTTTTGATTTGTGTCTAGGAGTGAATGCACTAGCTCTTGTATTGAATGAAAAATTTAGAAGACTTGGATGCTTGGAGTTGTGGTGGTTGGGGGTATTTATAGCCCTTAACCACCAACAAGCCGTTGGGGAAGGCTGCTGGCGATGGGCGCACCGGACAGTCCGGTGCGCCACCGGACAGGTCCTGTTCACTGTCCGGTGCGCCGCCACGTCACCAACCGTTAGGATTCAAGAACAGTCGACCGTTGGCGCTGTTGTCTTCTTGTGGCACCGGACAGTTCGGTGCCACACCGGACATGTCCTGTTCACTGTCCGGTGCGCCTCTGACTCTGCGCGCACTGTTCTTCACTGTTGCTCTGTCAGCGGCTTTTGTAGGCGACTGTTGCATGAATTAACCGTTGCTCCGCTGGCACACCGGACAGTCCGGTGAATTATAGCGGAGCGCGCCTGCTAAAACTCGAGAGTGGATGGTTCAACCCTGTACGGTCCTGGCACATCGGATAGTCCGGTGCGCCAGACCACATCACACTTGTTTTCTTTTGCTCCTTTGAATTTGATCCCTAACTTGAATATTTATTGGATTTGTGTTGTCCCTTTTTGCACCTGTAGAACATGTATTCTAGAGCAAACTAGTTAGTCTATATATTTGTGTTGGGTATTAAACCACCAAAATTAATTGTGGGAAAAGGTTATCCCTATTTCCCTTTCAATATCCCCTTTTTTGGTGATTGATGCCAACACAAACCAAAGCAAATATTTAAAGTGCAGAAATGAACTAGTTTGCATAAGGTAAGTGCATGGGTTACTTGGAATTTAAACCAATTGATAATTTCACTAGATATGAATGGATTGCTTTCTTTTATTTAATATTTTGGACCACATTTGCACCACTTGTTTTGTTTTTGCAAATCTTTTGGAAAATCTTTTCAAAGTCTTTTGCAAATAGTCAAAGGCATATAAATAAGATTGCCAGAAGCATTTTCAAGATTTGAAATTTCTCCCCCTTTTTCAAATGCTTTTCCTTTGACTAAACAGAACTCCCCCTGAATGAAATTCTCCTCTTAGTTTTCAAGAGGGTTTTAGTAGATACCAATTTTGAAAATCTTCCTTTAAGTATACCAATTGAAAAGATTGTCATTACTAGATACCAATTGTTGGGGACTTGTTCTCAAGTGCTATGAATTAAGAACAAGGCAACACAAAACGTTAATGGTTAAAGTCCTTCGTCCTTCGAAGCATTATTTCCCCTAGGATATAATGTTCTTCAGACGAAGGTTATGAATGACGCACCTTCATCATCGCATTATATATTAAAAGAAGAAGTATATGAGGCATGAGAAATAACATGAATAATCATATAACATCATTTATATATCTTTATTTTTTCATTATTAATAAACATAAACAGTATTGAATTACATTTGTACCTTCGACTTGACAGAAGGCAAAAAGTCCAAGCGTGACACGCGAGTGAATACAAGTCAGCGTGAACAGTATGAGGGTACTATTCATCTATTTATAGGCATAGGGCGCAGCCTGTGTAAAATTACATTCATGCCCTTTATGTTTACTATTGACTTAATGACAATCCAACGAGGACTAGATAACCTTTTCCCCTTTAAGTCGATTCCTTTTTCTGCCGTTGAGCCGAAACTTCCTTGCGCATAGCTTCGGAACTGGTTCATCCTTCGTCCTGACCATGCTTTTCATGTTGTGTACAGCTTTATTCTGAGTCCGAAGGTTCCTGTTCATATATTACACTTGGGAAACATTGTTAGTCATGTTTTTGAGGACCTTCGGAAGACGAAGGCCCCAACAGTAGCCCCTCGCAGTATTAATTTGTTATAACAACGAATTTAGACTGCAACATGAACGAAGGCCTTAAGCTGAAGGTCCGAAAAAACACCTTCCCTTTGCTAGAATAGCAATAGTAAATGACAGATGGGGCCCTCCAAATTGTAGCGCGTTAGGCGTATAAATATGAACTCACACCGGCATCATTTGATACACTGTTTCTGCTGTTTGCATTATTTCTCTCAAACTTTTAGCTCTTGCTTACTAACTCTCGCTAAATTTTCAAGCTTCTTGAGCTTCGGTTTAAAGTCACGTTTTCACCATGTCTGAGGAAAAAATGACCAAGGAAAAGAAGGTTGTTGCTAAGACTAAGCTGACTGAAGAGACGAAGCTGTTTGAGAAGAAGAATACTGCGGATCCTTATATTGCTGGATTTATTGAATCGATGACGAAGACAAACACAGAGAAAATTACTAAAGAGATACTGGAGGGTTTATCTGAAGATACTAGTGATAGCGATAGCTATGATGTGGAAAGTGGAGGCGAAGATTTTGAAGATCGGCCCTGGCGGCCAAGCCATACAATCTTCAGAAAATCAATGATTAAACAGAGTCATCTTGACAACATGAGGGGAAGGTAATCTCGAGACATGTCTATCGTGAGAGCTAGCGGAGACAACGCCGCCCCTGCCCCTGAGGAAAATGAAGTTGTTATTTTTTGAAGCTTTTTTAAGGCTGGTCTCCGGTTTCCCTTAAGCAAGTTTGTAGTTGAAGTGCTGAAGATCTTTTAGATCTTCCTTCACCAGCTCACCCCCGAAGCTATAATGAGGATGGGGATTTTTGTCTAGGCTGTGAGGAGTCAGGGGCTAGAGCCAAGCGCAAAGTGCTTCTGCAGTATGCATGAACTTTTATATGAAACGAAGGCTACTGGAAAAGAACAGTACTACAACAACTTCGGTTGTTATGGATTTATTGCTCGTCCCAACGCAAGCCATCCAGTGCCAACTTTTCGGAAAAGGTGGCCTGGATCCTGGATGGAAGAGTGGTTTTATGTGAAGAATGATCTAAAGACGAGGGAAGACATAAAAGAAGTCATCATGCACCCTATCTGGTCCCGCTTCGGCCTCCGAAGGCCGAAGGTCGAAATTGATGATTCCGCCGAAGCGTGTCGGAAGGCCTTCAGCACTGTTTGCTCTTTCATTTGCACAAGAGATTTAATTCAAGAACATATAGCCTTCAGGGTGTGGCCGCTTGCGGAAGGCTAGGAGATGCCGAAGGAGACCATCACTGACTCTGGCGAAGGTGGTTTGGTCCGGCTGAAGTACACCTTCAGGTTTGGAGATAAATTTGATGAACCAAATGATGACTGGCTGAAGTGCATTGAAGCTACTAGTGACGAGTTACTTGGGGCATACTCCAAGACCGAGGACAATGCCTTGTCTGCAGCCTTCAGGGGTTAGAAAAAGAAAAGGTTGAACATGGTATTCGATGCTATTGGCTTCATATACCCTGACTATTGCTACCCGCTTCGAGGGCAAGGGGTAAAAAGAAAGATTGCTGCTTCAGGAAAAGTTGCTGCTTCAGTGATCACAGCCGAGCCGAAGGGCAAGAAGATGAAGGTTCTGACTTACCGACCACGATACATTGAACCGGCCGCGATACCTGAATTTGGTGAAGGAGCCACTTCATATGCCAAAACTGTTCCGTCTGTGCCGAGCACTGAAGAGCCGGCTGTAATACCGAAGTTACCTTCGATCGAGCTAGTTGAGACGAAGACTGATAAGGCTAAAGGGCCAAAAATTGAAGAAATAACAAAAATGCCAGAGGTTTTGAGCCCTCCAACAGAGGCCACAGTGCCGAAGGCGCAAAAGGGTTCCGCCGCAACTCCTAAGAGGAGAAGGATGGCGAATGTGCTGGATGTTGTGTTAGAGACAACAAAAACCTTGAGTCCTGCTCCCATAAGGAAAATTGACGAAGTTGCCAAAGCGCAACCTAAAGCCGATACTAAGCAGGCAGAAGTTGAAACTACAACGATTCAGGCTGAAACCAAAGCTGGGCCTTCAAAGCCCACCGAGATGGAGCCCGCTAACCCTAAGGAAAAATCAACAGGGCGGATTGCAACTGAAAAAATTGAAACTCCTGCTCTTGAAACTTCAAACAAAAGTATTGACTACGTTATTCGTCATGCTTCGGGAAAGGTACTATCCGAAGAAGAGATGTTAGAAGCAGAACACTATGCCCAAAAATTGAAATATCCGAAGGGGGCGTTAGTGTTCAATGGTAGCGACGAAGAAGATTTTTTGTACTGTCTCCCGGATAACAAAGAAATATCCATTTGCCGGGAGATAGGTAAAAGCATCGGATTCCCGAAGCTGGAAGATGGTCTTTCGATTTTATCGAAGGACAAACTTGCTGACAGCCTAGCATACAATAGCATAAAGGTATAAGGACTAGCTCTAAATTTGAAAATGAGGTATTTTATTTGTCATACTTATTCTTTCCTTCACTTGCAGGGCTTGATTCTTAGTAATGCCCTTAGGGCACAGAAAAATATGGAGACGAAGGCTATACAATGGCCCTGAACAACCTTCGTTCAGATGTAATTGAACTAAGAAATGAAGGTCTTGAAAAGACAAAATCTTATTTTCTCTGGTTAACAAAGTCAAAGAAGATGAAGCTAGCTTCAAAGTCCAGGCCGAAGCTCAAAAGATTGAAATTGAAGACCTTTGGAGGCAACTGGCCGAAGCTAAAGAAAAATGCGCACTCGCAGAAGCTAACCGAGAAATCAGCGAATATTGGAAAAATCATTTAGAGAAAAACGTTGAAGAACTTCGCAGTTCCAAGGAAAGATGTTTTGAAAAATCCTTGGACTGTGTGAAGAAAATAAAAACTAGTTTTGCCAATGTGGGCGCCTACTCTACCGAAGAAAACTTCATACGAGGCGACCCCGAAGGCGTTATTGAATGGATAAGTGGAGAGGCTGAAACTTTCGAAGAAATTTTAAGTGATCGCGGGGATGTTTGCGCGTTTTCTGGTGCGCGGGGGATTTCAGCTATCTTGGAGAAGGCGGGATGTGATCACATCAAGGTCATGGCCCAGGCCGAAGCTGCCTTCTCCGCAGATGACACAAAGGACCCTTCAGCTGAAGCGACCTTAATGGGCGGAAAATTCTATAATGATGTCTAGGTGAATGGTGGCCGAGAGGTGGCCCATGAAATTATAAGGAAGAGTGAAAAAGACACCCATGATGCTCGGGCAGAAGCAAAGCGAGCTGAAGAAGCTACATAGCGCGAAAGACGTATATGTATTATATCTTAATTACCCAGCTTCGTTATTTTCTTTAAGGCTTCGAACTTATGTGTTTATCTATTTTAGCTGAACTATCCCTGCCATCGGAGCCGTATGATCCCCTTGCTGATCCAGAAATGAAGAAATCATTGGACATCATAAGCACAACTGAATCCATTGTTGAGAAGACGTCAATAAATTGCTAAATAAAATTGCGGAGAAAGTCCTAAAAGAAGACTAGCACTTATTGTAAAAACATTTTTAAATGGTCAATGTAAAAAACACTAGAACAGACATTGTGCCTTTATTGTAACGAAACTGTAATATTTGATGTGTGTGACTTTGATTCGAATATGTAGATTATTGTAATTTATTTCTTTACGATGCGTGAAACTTACATACGTACCGTTTTTGAGCCTTCGGCGAAAAAAACACCTTCCCTTCTTTTCATGCTTCGTAAAGAAAGAAGATCTGTGGTTCGTAAAGATATCCATGCTTCGCAAAGAAAGATCATTCTTTTATGTGCAGGCTAACGAAGCTGTAATTCGAAGCTTACTTCGTGTAACCTTGACAAAATATTTTCCGAAAATCGGCTCCATATTCCTTTCTTGAGTCATTGATGCAATATGATGTATTATGTGATGGTATGCAAAATGATGTAATGACATGATGCAAAATGATGATGATGCCGAAGACACATACTCACTCCCACACTGAAACACACAAACTCTGCATTCCCTTAGGAACAACTATAATCTCTTTGCTAATTATTTTTCGGCTTCATCGTTTATTTTTCGGTGTAAGTTCTGCATCCCCTTAGGAATGTCTTTTGAACTTCTTCGCCTTCACTTTCGGTGGTATAAGTTCTGCATCCGCTTAGGAACGTCTTTTGAACTTCTTCGCCTTCTATTTCGGCGGTATTTAGCTCTGCATTCCCTTTGGAATGACTTTTGAGCAGAAAACTTACACTGCGCTCCCTTAGGAACGACTTTTTTTGTAGCTTTGGCAAAACTTACACTGCGCTCCCTTAGGAATGACTTTTGTAGCTTCGGCAAAACTTACACTGCGCTCCCTTAGGAACAACTTTTTTGTAGCTTCGGCAATTTTTGAGCTTCGTAAGTCTGTGAAGAAGATACATTCCACCTCGATAGAAGCGAAAATTATTACAAGAACTTAAAACTCGATTTACATTGATTGTTCCTTATTAAAAAACAAAATAACATAGAACATAAAAGTGTCTCAGATGCAAGATATTGCTCAATAAATGTGCTTTGATTCTGGCATAGTACTGTTGACTGTACGAGCTTTGGATTCCTCCCTGAATTCTCGTTGTTGTTGAGAATGCTGGGACCCTTCTGGCTGCTGGCTTCGGGAATATGTAGGTTGCAGTGGTGGTGGTGGTGGGAGTTGAGGTCAAGAAACCTATGAATGGCTCGCCGAAGCAACAGAGGCTGCAGGATGATTGCCCACATACTATGGTATGTATGGAGAGTGGCACGAAGCAGTGTGTAAAACCTACTTCAGTTGATTCTGGTGAGCTTCGGCTTCTGCGATCTCCTTTTGCTTCAGAATAGTGATTTGGCACATTCTTGTAGTATGGCCCTTGTTCTCACCACAGAATAGGCAATAGATTTTCCTGGGCTGGTCCCCGTATCTTCCTCCAAAGCCCCTGGCGCCTCTGCCCCTTGGAGCTGGCGGCCTGAAGGAGCTTTGCTGCTGCCCCGAAGACTATGAGGTGTACTATGACCTCTGAAGCTGGCTTCCTTTTTCGTCATTCTGTCTGGAGCTGTGAATTGATCTTACATGCCTAGGGTGGATTCTTCCTCTGAAGCCCTGGTCATTTCAGAGAATATGTAAGCTTCCTCCCTTCTTTGGCGGAAGTCGTTGTCTGCCTGAATGTACTCATCCATCTTTTGAAGCAGCTTCTCTAGAGTTTGTGGGGGCTTCCTGGCAAAATATTGAGCCACAGGTCCTGGCCGAAGACCCTTGATCATGGCCTCAATGACAATCTCATTGGGCACTATGGGTGCTTGTGCTCTTAGTCTCAAGAACCTTCGGACATACGCCTGAAGGTATTCCTCATGGTCTTGCGTGCACTGGAACAAGGCCTAAGCTGTAACTGGCTTTGTTTGGAAGCCTTGGAAATTGGCAACCAGCATGTCCTTGAGCTTCTGCCACGACGTGATTGTTCCTGGTCGAAGGGAAGAAACCATGTCTGGGCTACGTTCCGGACTACCATGACGAAGGACTTTGCCATGACAGCTGCATTGCCTCCATATGAGGATATTGTTGCCTCATACCTCATCAAAAATTGCTTTGGGTCCGAGTGTCCGTCGTATATGGGTAGCTGGGGTGGCTTGTAGGATTGTGGCCATGGGATAGCCTGCAATTCTGCTGCCAAGGGAGAAGCATCATCAAAAGTAAATGTATCATGATTAAAATCATCATACCATCCATCTTTGTTGAATAAGCCCTCTTGACAAAGTTCCCTGTGTTGGGGCCTTCGTTCTTGGTCATCTTGAACAAGATGATACACTTCCTCAGTAGCTTCATCGATCTTCCTTTGGAGATCGGCCAGCCGAGCCATCTTCTCCTTTTTCCTTTGCACTTGTTGATGGATGATTTCCATGTCCCTGATCTCTTGGTCCAACTCCTCCTCCTAGAATGTTGGACTGGTGGCCTTTCTCTTCTGGTTTCGAGCCTCTCGGAGAGAGGGAGTCTCCTGGTTTGTGTCCAGTGGCTGCAGTGCCGCAGCCCCTGGCTCTGTTATCTTCTTGGGCGGCATGACAAAGGTTAGTGTTTTGCGAAGGTTGTGGAAGTGAGTACACCAGAGGTGGGCGCCAATGTTGGGGACTTGTTCTCAAGTGCTATGAATTAAGAACAAGGCAACACAAAATGTTAATGATTAAAGCCCTTCGTCCTTCGAAGCATTATTTCCCCTAGGATATAATGTTCTTCAGACGAAGGTTATGAATGACGCACCTTCATCATCACATTATATATTAAAAGAAGAAGTATATGAGGCATGAGAAATAACATGAATAATCATATAACATCATTTATATATCTTTATTTTTTCATTATTAATAAACATAAACAATATTGAATTAGATTTGTACCTTCGACTTGACAGAAGGCAAAAAGTCCAAGCGTGACACGCGAGTGAATACAAGTCAGCGTGAACAGTATGAGGGTACTATTCATCTATTTATAGGCATAGGGCGCAGCCTGTGTAAAATTACATTCATGCCCTTTATGTTTACTATTGACTTAATGACAATCCAACGAGGACTAGATAACCTTTTCCCCTTTAAGTCGATTCCTTTTTCTGCCGTTGAGCCGAAACTTCCTTGCGCATAGCTTCGGAACTGGTTCATCCTTCGTCCTGACCATGCTTTTCATATTGTGTACAGCTTTATTCCGAGTCCGAAGGTTCCTGTTCATATATTACACTTGGGAAACATTGTTAGTCATGTTTTTGAGAACCTTCGGAAGACGAAGGCCCCCAACACCAATTGAAGTTTAACACAATACCAATTGAAAGTTTGCTTTCTCAAGATAGGGATGTCAATTGATACATTGTCATGACATAGATACTAATGAAAAATATCAATTAAAGCTTCATTTTTGAAATTTTTTGAAATTGGTGGTGCAGTCCTTTTGCTTTGGGCTTAAATATTTTCTCCCCTTTGGCATTAATCGCCAAAAAACGGAGACTTTGAGAGCCCTTAATATTTTATCCCCATTGGTACAAGTAAATAAGAGTGAAGGATTATACCAATTTGGAGTGAGCGGAGTAGCGACGAAGGATAAATAATACCGTTAGAGTGGAGTGGAAGCCTTGTCTTTGTCGAATACTCTATTTCCCTTTCAATCTACGACTTAGTATATAAATACACTTGAAAACAAATTAGTCGTAGCTTTGGCATACCAAGAATAAGAAATATGCAATTGTGCCAAATGAAAGAGATATGATCAAAGGTATATGAATGAGCTATGTGTGCAATGTTTCAATCAAAGTTCTGAGAATCAAGAATATTTAGCTCATTCCTAAGTTTGCTAAAGGTTTTCTCATCTAATGGGTTGGTGAAGATATCGGCTAATTGATCTTTGGTGTTGACATAAGCTATTTCGATATCCCCCCTTTGTTGGTGATCCCTCAGAAAGTGATACCGAATGTCTATGTGCTTAGTGCAACTGTGTTCAACGGGATTATCCGCCATGCGGATTGCACTCTCATTATCACATAGGAGAGGGACTTTGCTTAATTTGTAGCCATAGTCCCTTAGGGTTTGCCTCATCCAAAGTAATTGTGCACAACAATGACCTATGGCAATGTACTCGGCTTCAGCGGTGGAAAGAGCTACCGAGTTTTGTTTCTTTGAAGCCCAAGACACCAGGGATCTCCCCAGAAACTGACAAGTCCCTGATGTGCTCTTCTTATCAATTTTACACCCTGCCCAATCGGCATCGGAATATCCTATTAAGTCAAAAGTGGATCCCTTGGGGTACCAAAGTCCAAACTTGGGAGTGTAAACTAAGTATCTCATGACTCTCTTCACGACCCTAAGGTGAACTTCCTTAGGATCGACCTGAAATCTTGCACACATGCATACGGAAAGCATAATATCCGGTCGAGATGCACATAAGTAGAGTAATGATCCTATCATCAACCGGTACACCTTTTGATCTACGGATTTACCTCCCGTGTTGAGGTCGAGATCCCCATTGGTTCCCATGGGTGTCTTGATGGGTTTGCCATCCTTCATCCCAAACTTCTTAAGTATGTCTTGAATGTACTTTGTTTGATAGATGAAGGTGCCCTCTTGGAGTTGCTTGATTTGAAATCCAAGGAAATACTTCAACTCCCCCATCATAGACATCTCGAATTTCTGTACCATGATCCTACTAAACTCTTCACAAGTTGATTTGTTAGTAGACCCAAACATAATATCATCAACATAAATTTGGCATACAAACAAATCTTTTGCGACAGTTTTAGTAAGGAGTGTAGGATCGGCTTTTCCGACTTTGAAGCCATTAGTGATAAGAAAATCTCGCAGGCATTCATACCATGCTCTTGGGGCTTGTTTGAGCCCATAAAGCACCTTTGAGAGTTTGTAAACATGGTTAGGATACTCACTATCTTCAAAGCCGGAGGTTGCTCAACATAGACCTCTTCCTTGATGGGTCCATTGAGGAAGGCACTTTTCACGTCCATTTGATAGAGCTTAAAGCCATGGTGAGTACCATAGGCAAGTAATATATGAATTGACTCAAGCCTAGATACGGGTGCATAAGTTTCATCAAAGTCCAAACCTTCGACTTGTGAATAACCTTTGGCCACAAGTCGGCTTTGTTCCTTGTCAGCACACCATGCTCATCTTGCTAGTTGCGGAATACCCACTTAGTACCTACAACATTTTGATTAGGATGTGGAACTAAATGCCATACCTCATTCCTCATGAAGTTGTTAAGTTCCTCTTCCATTGCCAGCACCCAATCTGGATCTCTTAGTGCATCCTCTATCCTGTAAGGCTCAATAGAGGGCACAAAAGAGTAATGTTCATAGAAATGTGCAACTCGAGATCTAGTGGTTACCTCCTTATGAATGTCACCAAGGATGGAGTTGACGGGGTGATCTCTTTGAAATGCTTGGTGGACTCTTGGGTGTGGCGGTCTTTGACCCTGTATTTCTTGATCATCTTCCTTGTCTTCATTGACTTCATCTCCCCCTTGATCATTGTCCTCCTCTTGAGGTGGCTCATCCTCCTGATCTTCATCATCTTGAGCCTGTTCCTCATCTTGAGTTGGTGGAGATGCTTGGTTGGAAGATGACGGTTGATCTTGTGCTTGTGTGGGCTCTTTGGATTTCTTAGGACTCACATCCCCAATGGACATGTTCCTTAGCGCGATGCACGGAGCCTCTTCATCATCTAGTTCATCAAGATCAACTTGCTCCACTTGGGAGCCATTAGTCTCATAAAACACAATGTCACAAGAAACCTCAACTAATCCAGTGGATTTGTTGAAGACTCTATATGCACTTGTGTTTGAGTCATATCCTAGTAAAAAGCCTTCTACAGCCTTAGGAGCAAATTTAGATTTTCTACCTCTTTTAATAAGAATAAAACATTTGCTTCCAAAGACTCTAAAATATGAAACATTGGGCTTTTTACCGGTGAGGAGTTCATATGATGTTTTCTTGAGGATTCGGTGAAGGTAGAGCCGGTTGATGGAGTAGCAGGCGGTGTTAATCGCCTCAGCCCAAAACCAGTTCGGTGTCTTGTACTCATCAAGCATGGTCCTTACCATGTCCAGTAGAGTTCTATTCTTTCTCTCCACTACACCATTTTGTTGAGGTGTGTAGGGAGAAGAGAACTCATGCTTTATGCTCTCTTCCTCAAGAAAGCCTTCAATTTGAGAATTCTTGAACTCCGTCCCATTATCTCTTCTTATCATTTTTATCCTTAATTCGAACTCATTTTGAGTATGTCTCAAGAATCTTTTTAAGGTCTCTTGGGTCTGTGATTTTTCCTCCAAAAATAACACCCAAGTGAAGCGAGAATAATCATCCACAATTACTAGACAATACTTACTCCGTCGATGCTTATGTAAGCTATTGTGCCGAATAAATCCATGTGGAGTAGCTCGAGTGGCCTATCAGTCGTCAAGATGTTCTTGTGTGGATGATGGGCACCAACTTGCTTTCCCGCTTTACATGCGCTACAAACCCTGTCTTTCTCAAAATGAACATTTGTTAGTCCTAAAATGTGTTCTCCCTTTAGAAGCTTGTGAAGATTCTTCATTCCAACACGGGCTAGTCGGCGATGCCAGAGCCAACCCATATTAGTCTTAGCAATTAAACAAGTGTTGAGTTCAGCTATGTTCTCATTAAAATCAACTAAATATAGCTGATCCTCTAACACTCCTTTAAATGCTATTGAATCATCACTTCTTCTAAAGACAGTAACACCTACATCTGTAAATAGACATTTGTAGCCCATTTTTCATAATTGAGAAACAGAAAGCAAATTGTAATCTAGAGAATCTACAAGAAAAACATTTGAAATAGAATGGTCAGGGGATATAGCAATTTTACCCAAACCTTTGACCAAACCTTGATTTCCATCCCCGAATGTGATAGCTCGTTGGGGATCTTCATTTTGCTCATAGGAGGAGAACATCCTTTTCTCCCCTGTCATGTGGTTTGTGCACCCGCTATCGATTATCTAACTTGAACCATCAGATGCATAAACCTACAAAACAATTTTAGGCCTTGTTCTTAGTTACCCAAACAATCTTGGGTCCTTTAATGTTAGAAACAAGCACCTTGGGTACCCAAACACAAGTCTTTGAACCCTTGTGTTTGCCCCTAACATATTTGGCAACTACTTTGCTTGATTTGTTAGTAAGCACATATGATGCATCAAAAGTCTTAAATGAAATGTTAGGCTCACTTGATGCAGCATGAGTTTTCTTTTTAGACATTTTAACATGGGTAGAATGCCTAAAGCTAGAAGCCTCATTTTTATACATAAAAGCATGGTGATAAATATTATGAGGTTTCCTAGCATGAATTCTCCTAATTTTATGTTCGGGATAATTAGCAGGATATAAAATGTAGCCTTCATTATCGTGAACTATGGGAGCCTTGCCCTTAACAAAATTAAACAATCTTTTAGGGGCATTAAGCTTGACATTGCTTCCCTATTGGAAACCAATGCCATCCTTAATACCAGGGCGTCTCCCATTATAGAGCATGCTTCTAGCAAATTTAAACTTTTCATTTTCAAGTTCATGCTCATTAATTTTAGCAGTTAATTTGGCTATATGATCATTTTATTGTTTAATTATGGCAAGGTGATCATCAATAGCCTCAACATTAATATCTCTACATCTAGTGCAAATGGAAACATGCTCGGCAGTAGATGTAGAGGGTTTGCAAGCATTTAATTCTTCTATCTTAGCATGTAATATGGCATTCTCATTTCTAAGTCAAGAAATAGAATCATTGCAAACACTCAATTCTTTAATCTTAGAAATCAAATTATCATTTTCAGTTCTAAGACTAGAAATTGTATCATTGCAAACATTTATTTCATCAATCTTAGCATTTAGACTAGCATTTTCATTTCTAAGACATCAAATTGAATCATTGCAATGCTAAGCTCCTTAGTCAAGTTTTCACACTTTTCTACTTCCTGAGCATAAGCATTCTTTACTTTAACATGTTTTTTGTTTTCTTTAATAAGGAAGTCCTCTTGGCTTTCCAATAGATCATCCCTCTCATTAATGGTCTCAATTAGTTCATTTAATTTTTTCTTTTGTTCCATGTTAAGGTTGGCAAAAAGAGACATTAAATCATCTTCACTATCACTAGAACTACCCTCATCACTAGATGTAGTATATACTTGGGGGTGGTTCTAGATTGTACCTTCTTCTTTTTGCCATCCTTGGCCATAAAACATTTGTGGCCGACATTGGGGAAGAGGAGTCCCTTGTTGACGGCGATGTTGGCGGCATCCTCGTCGGAGGAGTCGGTGGAGCTCTTGTCGGAGTCCCATTTCCGAGACACGTGGGCATCGCCACTCTTCTTCTTGTAATATCTCTTCTTCTTCCCCTTCTTGTCGTCGCCCCTGTCACTATCACTTGAATTTGGACATTTAGCAATAAAATGACCGGGCTTACCACACTTGTAGCACAACCTTTTGGAGCGGGGCTTGTAGTCCTTCCCCCTCCTTTGCTTGAGGATTTGGCGGAAGCTCTTGATGATGAGCGCCATTTCCTCGTTGTCGAGCTTGGAGGCGTCGATTGGAAGCCTACTTGGTGTAGACTCCCTCTTTTCTTCTTCCATCGCCTTGAATGTGACGGGTTGCACCTCGGGTGTGGAGGTGGTGCCTTGCTTCAAGTTGACAATATGTTTGGAGTCTTTGATCATGAGTTCAAAGCTCACAAACTTGCCAATTACCTCCTCGAGAGACATTAACCTGTATCTAGGATCCCCACGTATTAATTGAACTTGAGTGGATTACGAAATACAAGGGATCATAGAATAACCTTGACCATTTCATGGTCATCCCATTTTGTGCTCCTGAGGTTGCACACTTGGTTCACCAAGGTCTTGAGCCAGTTGTACATTGCTTGTGGCTCCTCTCCCTTGTTGAGGACGAATTGACCGAGTTCTCCCTTGATCGTTCCGTGCTTGGTGATCTTGGTCACCTCGTCCCCTTCGTGCACCGTCTTGAGAACGTCCCAAATCTCTTTGGCACTCTTTAACCCTTGCACCTTATTATACTCCTCTCGACATAAGGAGGCGAGGAGTATAGTTGTGGCTTGGGAGTTAAAGTGCCTAATTTGGGTGACCTCGTCCGAGTCATAGCCTTCGCCCCCACCTTAGGTACCTGCGCTCTAAACTCAACAATATCCCAAATGCTTGCGTGGAGTGAGGTTAGGTGATGCCTCATTTTATCACTCCATATACAATAATCCTCACCACCAAAATATGGTGGTTTGCCTAAGGGAACTGAAAGTAGAGGAGCACGCTTAGAAATACGGGGATAGCAAAGGGGCATCTTACTATACTTCTTGCGCTCATGGCGCTTAGAAGCGATGGATGCTTCGGAGCTTGATGTGGAGGGCGATGATGAGTCGGTCTTGTAGTAGACCACCTTCTTCATCTTCTTTTTCTTATCGCCACTCTGATGCGACTTGATAGAGGGAGGGGATCCCTCCTTGGCTTTGTTGCCGGACTCCCTTGATGGAGCCTTCCCAAGGCTTGTGGGCTTGTCGCCGGTTTCGATCTCCCTCTTGGCGTGATCTCCTGACATCACTTTGAGTTGTTAGACTCTAATGAAGCACCGAGTTCTGATACCAATTGAAAGTCGCCTAGAGGGGGGTGAATAGGCGGAATCTGAATTTTATAACTTTAAACACACACTACAAGTAGAGGTTAGCGTTAGAACTTAAATCGAGTCCGCGAGAGAACCTAGTCCCCGTTGAAATCAAGCGAATGAACATAGTGATTTTTTTACCGAGGTTCGGTTCCAAAGAACCTAGTCCCCGTTGAGGTGGTCACAAAGATCGTGTCTCTTTCAACCCTTTCCCTCTCTCAAATGGTCACTTAGACCGAGTGAGCTTTCTCCTTAATCAAACGGGTCACTTAGACCCCCCAAGGACTACCACACACTTAGGTGTCTCTTGCTTTGATTACAAGTCACTTCGGAACAAGAATGAGGAAGGAAGAAAGCGATCCAAGCAACAAGAGCGCAAATGAACACGAACACACACCCTATCAAGTCACTAGGTGGTTGGAATGAATTTGGGACTTGGAGAGGCTTTGATCTTTTGATTTGTGTCTAGGAGTGAATGCACTAGATCTTGTATTGAATGAAAAATTTAGAAGACTTGGATGCTTGGAGTTGTGGTGGTTGGGGGGTATTTATAGCCCTCAACCACCAACAAGTTGTTGGTGAAGGCTGCTGGCCACCGGACAGGTCCTGTTCACTGTTCGGTGCGCCACCACGTCACCCAACCGTTAGGGTTCGGGAGCAGTCGACCGTTGGCGCCGTTGTCTTCTTGTGGCACCGGACAGGTCCTGTTCACTGTCCGGTGCGCCTTTGACTCTGCGCGCACTGTTCTTCACTGTTGCTCTATCAGTGGCTTTTGCAGGCGACCGTTGCACGAATTAGCCGTTGCTCCGCTGGCACACTAGACAGTCCGGTGAATTATAGCGGAGCGCTCCTGCTAAAACCCGAGAGTGGCTGGTTCAACCCTATACAGTCCTGGTGCACCGGACACTGTCCGGTGGCACACCGGACAGTCCAGTGCGCCAGACCACAGCACCCTTGTTTTCTTTTGCTCCTTTGAATTTGATCCCTAACTTGAATATTTATTGGTTTTGTGTTGTCCCTTTTTGCACCTGTAGAACATGTATTCTAGAACAAACTAGTTAGTCCATATATTTGTGTTGGGCATTCAACCACCAAAATTAATTGTGGGAAAAGGTTATCCCTATTTCCCTTTCAGTTTTTACTTGGTTATGACTCAAACACAGGGGCATATAGGGCCTTGGGTCTTCAATAAATCCTCTAGATTAATTTAAGCCCCTAATGACATTGTGTTTGATGAAACTAATGTCTCTCAAAGAGATCAAGTTGATCTTGATGAATTAGATGAGGAGGAGGCTCCAACAACCGCACTAAGGAACATGGCAATTAGATACATGTGACCACAAGAGCCACCATAAGAGCAAGATCAACCTTTGTCCTCATAAGTGGCGCAACCCCCAACTTAAGTGAGGAACATGTACCTCAATATGATAGCATTGATCAAGGGGGCACATGAATAAGAAGAAGATAAGGAGGATAAAGGAGTGTAAGGAAAATGGACCTCAGTCCATTTCATTAAATGATTTTGGTGTTTGATGATCAACATAACATGTGGGCTAATATGTTTGCTAGTGTTCGTATTTGTAGTTTACAGAATCCTAAAGTGACTTGGACTAAGGCACTAAGGAAGCAACACCTCAAAAGAAGACAATATGAAGACCATAAATAAAGATCAACGGGTATCAAGCAAAGTCCAATACATGAAGATAGCATAGCCACTCGCGGACCGTCCGGCTGAGAGCACCGCTATCCGGTGCCACACACCAGACTATTTGGTGCACCAAGGAACAGTAGCCCAATGGCTAGTTCCTGGTGGCGCTGTGAAGGAGAGCCACCAGACTGTCTAGTGAGACACTAAACTGTCCGGTGCAAGGCTGACACGCAGAAATGATCAGCTGCAACAGTCAATCCAATGGCTACTGGATGTTGGGGGCCTTCGTCTTCCGAAGGTCTTCAAAAACACGACTAACATGTTTTCCAAGTATAATATATGTACAGGAACCTTCAGACATGGGATGAAATCGTACATGATATGAAGGTCGCGGTTCGGGAGAAGGATGAACCAGTGCCGAAGCTACCTGTGAAAAAGCTTCGGCTTAGCAATGGAAAGTGAAACCGACTTAAAGGGGAAAAGGCTGTCTAGTCCTCGATAGATTATCCTAAAGTCAATAGTAAATGTCAAGGGCATGAATGTAATTCTACACAGGCTGCGTCCTGTGCCTATAAATAGATGAACAGTGACACCGTACTGTTCACACTGACTTGTATTCAATCGCACGTCATGCCCAGATTTTTGCCTTCTGTCAAGCCGAAGGTATAAATGTAACTCAATATTATTCATGTTCATTCATAATGATATAAAAGAGATATATTGATAATATCATGTGATCATTCATGTTATTTCTCATGTTTCATATGATTTCTACTTTCATTATTATATACTGAAATGATGAAGGTACGACCTTTATAACCTTCGTCTGAGGATCATTATATCCTAAAGGAGATAATGCTTCGAAGGACGAAGGTCTTTAACCATTAACATTTTGTGTTGCCTTGTTCTTAATTCATAGCATTTGAGAACAAGTCCCCAACACTGGACTTTGCATCTCTACCCTTACTCTTTACCTTTCGCATTTTCATTAAGTACTTAATTTTCAATCTCCCCTTTCTAATAAGAATATTTAGGATTGGAACTTAGGTTTTTGTGGTTGAGATAGCAACACTTAGACAAAACCTACTTTGCACATTCTAGATTGCTTATTTGCATAGGTTTTGCTCTAGGGATTTATTTGTGGCCTAGTTTAGAAAGAAGTTTTTAGAAGTCCTAATTCACCCCTCTTAGGCATCACCATTTTCTACAAGGAGGTCCACAAGTGCCATAGCCTCGAGTCCGCACCACCATCCAAAGATAGGGGACATCCACAATGGAGTAACCACTAGATCTGGAGTCACTAATTTTTACGAGCATTACTCTTTTTGTCCTGTATTTAGCCTTTTAGGCTAAAAGATGCATTGAAGGATCTAGACTGGGTGATGGACACGTAGGAAGAGCTCAACAACTTCAAGAGAAATAAAGTTTGGAGCCTAGTGCTGCGTACAAAGCAAAATGTTATGTGCACCAAGTGGGTGTTCTGCAACAAGCAAGGCGAGTATGCAGTGGTGACAAGGAACAAGGATCAACTAGTGGCAAAAGGTTATACCTAAGTCACATGTTTTTACTTTGATGAGATTTTTGCTCCTGTAGCTAGGTTAGAGTCGATTCACATTTTATTAGCCTATGCTACTGCCACTCTTTCAAGTTGATTCAAATGGATGTGAAGAACGCCTTCCTGAATGGACCGATCAAGGAGGAAGTCTACGTGGAGCAACCTCCTGCTTTGAGGATGATAGCTATCCCGACCATGCTTATAAGCTCTCTAAGGCGCTCTATGGGCTTAAGAAAGCACCAAGAGCAAGGTATGAATGCCTTAGATACTTCTTAATTGCAAATCATTTTAAAGTCGGGAAGGTTGACCCCACTCTTTTTCACTAAGACTATTGATGGTGATTTATTTGCATACCAAATATATGTCGATGACATAATATTTGGTTCTACTAACCAAAAAATTTCTTGTGAGGAGTTTAGCAGGATAATGGTGCATAAATTCGAGATGTCAATGATGGGCAAGCTAAACTACTTCCTCGACTTTTAAGTAAAGTAGCTCAAGGATGGCACGTTCATCTACCAAACCAAGTACATGCAGGATATCCTCAAGTGGTTTAGTATGAACGACGCGAATCCCATCAAGACGCCGATAGAAACATGGTTGATCATGAGATTTTGGGGCCCTAAGCAAAAATTTGTACGGAGGCCCTATGTATCTATATATATGAATGATATCAAGTTTATAATATCTGTGACTAATAAATTCTCTAAAATTTAAGTGTCTTTCTCAACAAGATGAATTCCTTAAATGAAATCATGGGAAAATTTACGAGACATACAAGAAATTAGGGATTGGAGTAGAGGAAGAAGACTAGACAAGATAAGGCACGAAGCCAAGGGGCACTTGTCAGCTTGAGGGGGGTGTCCTATGTGCATACCACGATAATATCCACTAGAGCATCGCTTGTCTCTACGAGAAGACGAGATAAAGTCTAGAAGAAGGAATGAGTTTATCTGCCTACCAATTTTTCTTTTATTTTTCGAATGGAGGGAAGGTTCCCCCACCTGATATAATGCATAGAGGCCTAGGTGACCGAGAACACCCCTAGGGGGACACAAACCGGAATTACAAGTTGGGATTACATTGAGAGATAGCAAGGGAGAGGATCAATTGTGGGCTTAACGTCTAAAGAACTGTGATGCCCACCTAGCAACCTCTTGGTGTGCTGCCCTCTCCCTTGCCTACTAAATTTAGGTTAGACACATACTCGTTTGGATGGGTGGGTGCCCTATCGACTGTGTGGGTGTTGGGATCACTGACACGTGGCCAGGTGAGCCCAATCACTCGGGAGTAGGAGAGCTCAGGTGCACAACAAAACAGTAGGTAGGGAACTATAGTGTCTTGTTATGCGTGTCCCAACCGTGTACAATGCCAAAAGGAGACAAGCCCACTGACTCAGGCTCAAACAACAAAAGGAAGGATGGAAAGAAAAAGAGGCGCATCAAGAAGATTATCTAATACGACAACGACGCCTCATCTTCTTCACCAAGGGACGACGACGACGAAGTCTTGTCCACGAAAAAGAAAACTGTTAATCAAAATTATTCATTTGACTACTCTCGCATTCCGTACAATTCAAATGCACATTTATTGTCTATTCCACTTGGTAAACCCCCCACCCATATTGATTGAGACGTCTACTCTTTTTGGAGTCATAAAATGCATAGTCATTTATTTTCTCTCCATCCTAGCATTTAGGAAATAGTGGAAAATGGGATGCATTTTGATGGTAGCGATAATCCCATATTTATTAACGAGCAAATTCATAAGAATGACCAGGCTACTATTGTGTTGTTAGCATCTCTATGCAGGGATGAGTACAATAAAGTTAACGGCTTGGACAATGCCAAGCAAATATGGGATACCCTCAAAATCTTTCATGAGGGTAATGACGCCACCATGATCACAAAGATGGAACTGGTGGAAGGAGAACTAGGAAGGTTCGCCATGAAATGGGGAGAGGAGCCAACTAAAACCTACAACAGACTCAAGACCCTGGTGAATAAGATCTGGAGCTATGAGAGTACAAGATGGACGGATCATGTTGTCGTTCGACTCATGCTAAGGTCATTTACTGTTATTGATCATCATCTTGTAAATCTCATTCGTGAAAACCGCAGGTACACCAAGATGACGCCCGAGGAAATTCTCGGAAAATTTGTAAGCGGGCGCATGATGGTGAAGGAAGCTAGGTATGTGGATGACGTTGCCAACGGACCGCTTCCTCTCTACAAGGTGGCACAAGTGGAGGCTGCCGGGCTCAACGAGGAACAAATGGCGCTTGTGACCAAGCGCTTCAAGACCACATTGAAGGGACGCAAGGAGTACCCCCAACAAGAATATATCAAGGGGAAAGCGCTCTTGCTTAAAATGTGGTAAGTCTGGTCATTTTATTGCATAATCTTCCGATAATGATAATGACCAGGGACAAGAAAAGAAAGGGAAGAAGGAAAGGAAGAAGAACTATAGGAAGCCAAAGGGCGAGGCGCACATTGGCAAGGAGTGGGATTCAGATTGCTCTTCATCCAACTCCGGCGATGAGGGACTTGCTGCCTTAGCCTTCGACAAGTCCTCCCTCTTTCCCAACGAACGACATACTTGCCTCATGGCTAAGGAGAAGAAGGTACATACACGAGATACTCCAAAGTACACTTCTTCTAGTGATGAGGACTCTGATGATGAAGTAGACTATAGCAATCTCTTTAAGGGTTTGTAGATCTAAAGTAGACAAAATTAATGAACTAATTGATGCCCTTAATGAGAAGGATAGATTATTATAAAAACAAGAAGGTATTCGGTATGAAGAACATGACAAATGTGTTAAATTCTGAAAAATCTCTTGCTATGGAAATTAAGAAGAATGAAATTTTGTCTTCTGAATTATCTTCTTGCCGTGATTCCATTTCTAGTCTTAAAAACTTAAATGCTGATTTAAATGCTAAGATAGAAAATGTTGCTAGTTCATCTATAGAGCATGTTTCTATTTATATGTGATATCCCAATTTTCTGAAAAAGAGTTAATTTTTTTCTCTTTTCTTTCATGTTCTGTGGCATTGGGGTTTGGAGTTTCAGGAGGCATTCCTCAGGGTAATAGTAGATCCTTTGGAATTTCTTCCGCTGAGTTTGGGAGCTCAGATGGGAAAGCGTGTTCGGGCCTTTGATCTCGATCCGATGGATAGGAGCCCCACCTTCCCAACCCTAGCCGACCCCCTCCCCTTCTCCCAATTTGTGGCAGCCGCCCCCACCCTTTCCACCCCTTTTTGCCACCGCCCCCTCCCTCTCCCTCTCCTCCCCTTGGGCAGCCGCCCTCTACCCTCTCCATGGCTTCCTCCTCCCTCTAGATCTCCCCCCACGCAGCAAGAATCGAGAAGAGGAGGAGCACATTGAATTGAAGAGGGAGAGAGGATCAAGGAGATGTTCTTCCCCATCTCTTCTTGAAGATTTTCTTGGGGAAAACCCTAGGTATGGATGAAATCCTTGTTCCTCCCTGTAATTATGTTCTTTTGGAGGTTGTGTATCATGGGGATTAAAGGATTAGAGGTTGGATTAGATGTGGGGTTAGGTTTTGATCTCGAATTTAGTTTTCTGCGGAATGGCAGATTTGACAGTTTCTGTTCATGCTAGTTTTTCGTGGTCTTAGTGGCCACAAAAAAATAAAAAGTCTATATATGATTCGTAGATAATTTGTAGATCTTTCCGTGGGCATGAAGAACACCTCAATCGGACATCAGATCAGAAAGTTATTACATTTTGATTATAGCAGTTTTTTAGTCTCATAATTCTATGCAGAATATGTTCTCTTAAGATTTAGACAATTTTATCAACAGAATTAAACTTTAGGTTGGTAAAAGAAGTTGTAGATAATTTTATAAGCTTTCCAGATTGTTAAAGAGTGCATTCATATGAATTTTGAAACTCCAGTTATGTTTGTTTTACTATGGCTGTTTCTGTTTGCCTAATAAAAATGAGCGGGTCTGTTCACTGGTAGGTTTCATCTAGTAAATGGCCGAATTGGCTTTTCCAACTACGAAGACTTTTGTAGAGCGATAAAAGTTCTTACTTCTAGCAGAATTTCATAATTTTTGGTTGAGTCGTTTGGGAGATATCAAATTTTGAAGTTAACTATGCTGCTGTCTGAAACAGATTCATTCAGTTATCTTGTCAGATGTTTTAGAACTTATAGATGGCAAAATTTAATTATCCATTGCATACCGAAGTTGTAGAGTATTTTGTGTAGAAACTCCTAGAGTATTTGTTTGATATCACCACTGTTATAATTTTAAAGATACAAAATTAACAAACAGCGCTGCTTCTGTTTGGCATGTGGTTCAGGGTGGGAGTCATTCCACCGGGTCTTGGTTTCAAGTGTAGGAGCGATTTATTGATTGTTGGCAAATGTTTGTGAAATATTTGTACTAAGTTTTATGCCTGCAACAGGTGTCTACACTCCGGATCATGCCTAGTACATTTTTCTTCTTCGATGAAGGCAAGTGAATGTAGCGGTGGTTGCTACCGTTTTGACTTGTTGTTTCATCGCCTACACTCTAATATTTAGAATCATCGAATTCTTTCATAATTGAACTCTATGGTTATGCTTTACTTGATTGTATTATATTGATGCTTAATCATATATTGATGATGATGATTCGAGTATGACCCACGAGATTAATTCACACCCCTGAAGGTGAATGAAGTATTATTTGAGGTTTGTATTGTATCTGAAGGTAAACGAAGTATTGTTTGAGGTCTGTATTGTATATGAAGGAAGTGAAGTATATTGATAAATGCAGCATGCCATATACGTTGCATGATTCTCTTGCATCTGAAGTTTTGTCGTGACCTATGGTCCGACCGTACCAGTATTACTTAGCATCGTACGTTGCCCGAGGAGGGGTACGATGCGGCTTCATACCCTTAGAGGTATGAAGGCAGAGGACATATGCATTGCATTCATATGCATTCATTGAAGTGATATTTGCAGATGGTGTGGTTTTATACTCTAAGAGGTATGAAGGCAGTGGACTTACACATTGCATTCCTATGCATACATTGAAGTGACATTTGCAGGTATTGTTGACGCAGGGAAGAGTTATACAACCTATTGTGGTTGTTCGAGGAAATGAGATGGCATTGGTTATTTTGGGATTATTGAGTTCTATATCTACAAGTATTTCTGATCTCAATTGTGATCCCTTTAAAATGTTGATTAATTCAATTTTTTTGGTTTAAATATCTCGTCAAAACAATTTACTTGTTGAGATGTTTTCATCTCACTCTTGCATTACTCAATGCAGGTACTTGATTCATGTTGGGAATGAGGGAAGTAGCAACACGTCCACCTTCACTTTTATAATAACGCTGCCCAGGCACAACCATGATTTAATTAGAAACTTCTTATAAAGGATGTTTGTTTTTAACTAGTCGTGCACACTAGTTAATTCAGTTTATGTCGTTATGGTTATCTTCCCATTGCTAGCAGATTATTAATGTCTAGTATGTTTTCTTATCATGATATATGTTTATACTCTATTGCTTCCACGTTTAAGCAAATTTTCAAAGAAGACGCTGTCGAAATTTTATATATGAATGTTAGTTGTGTAGTTTAGTAGCATTTCGGGGTGTTTGTGGATCCCGGGGTGTTACATTATAATAGATGTAAAGATATTGATATTGATGCTTACAATAATCATGCTTCTACTATTCTTAAGTTAAATGTTGAAGTTGCCAACCTTAATGATCAACTTAAAATTTGCAAGCATGAATGTGAAAAGATAAAATTCACTAGGAATGCCTACACAATTGGTAGACATCCCTGCATTAAGGATGGACTTGGTTTCCAAAACAGAACCAAGAACTTAACAAGCCAAAGGGTCTCCAATCTCATCATGGAGAAAGGGAAGGCACCTATGGCTAGTAGTTCTCATTCTTTTCATGACAAAAAGAACCATGCTTATTTGTACACTCATGTTAAGAATGCCACTAATGCTGCTCATCATGATGATTGCTATGGTCATGATGTTTTACCTATATGTCATGATGCTGCTTTTGATTCCCATGCCATGTTTGCATCATCTAGCTCTACACATACCCATAGTAGGTGTATACCTAGGCACCATGACCATCATGTTGTTTCTCATGCACCTAGAATTGCAACCAACGACCCAACTATGTTTTACCATACTTATGATGCCTCATATGTGCTGCATTGTAAAAATAATAAAGTCATTGCTAGAAATGTGGGGCCTAAATGCAAGGGAGGTAAGACTTGCATTTGGGTTCCAAAATCCTATGTGACTAACCTTGTAGGACCCAACAAGAGTTGGGTACCTAAATCCCAAGCTTAAATCATCTTATAGGTTTATGCATCCAGGGGCACAAGCTGGATTATTGATAGCGGATGCACAAACCACATGACGGGGGAGAAGAAAATGTTCACCTCCTACGTCAAGAACAAGGATTGCCAAGACATGATCATCTTTGGAGATGGGAATCATGACAAGGTCAAAGGTTTGGGTAAAATAGCCATCACTACCGAGCATTCAATTTCCAATGTATTCTCAGTATAATTGCTTGGTTACAATTTGCTTTCTATGAGTCAATTATGTCATATGAGCTATAATTGCTTGTTTACTAATATTGATGTATCTGTCTTTAGAAAAAGTGATGGTTCATTAGCTCTTAAAGGTCTATTAGATGAAAACTTTATTTAGTTGATTTCACTAAAGAGAATGCTGATCTAGATGCATGTTTAACCGCTAAGACTAATATGGGCTGGCTCTGGCACCGTCGTCTAGCACATGTTGGAATGAAGAATCTTCATAAGCTTCTAAAGGGAGAACATGTGTTAGGACTAACGGATGTGTGTTTTGTGAAAGGCAGATCTTGTGAAGCGTGCCAAGCAGGGAAGCAGGTGGAAACTACTTATCCAGGCAAAAATATGATGACAACATCAAGACCACTGGAACTTCTCCATATGGATCTCTTCAGACCCGTTGCTTATCCTAGCATCGGGGGAAGTAAGTATGGTCTTGTAAATGTTGATGATTTTTCCCGCTTCACTTTGGTATTGTTTTTGCCGGATAAATCAGAAACCCAAATTACATTAAAGCGCTTCCTAAGGAGAGCCCAAAATGATTTTGAACTCAAGGTAAAGAAGATCAGGAGCGACAATGGATCTAAGTTCAAGAATCTTTAAGTAGAAGAGTATCTTGAGGAGGAAGGCATCAAGTGTGGCGGAACCGCCAAAATTATTCCAGCTTAAGTGCCCAAGTCGCACCCTTAAAGGCAACAACACACTTAAATCGGAATAACCCGTCAGTCCCTCGGATCTAGTCCGATAAAGCCACTTATCCATGATCGAATACCACTAGCTCACTCGAAGGTGAGGCACAGAGAAATACAATAAAGCATAATACCACAAATTTAATAAGTATCAATAGTGATTATATTATCGGAGTTTCAAAAATAATAACTATAAGTTTTAATGCAGCGAAAATAACTAACAGAGAATGCCGGGTAACATGGCAAAGCCTGGCCACGCTACTCCTCCTGGTCCTCTCCTACGGAAGCAGTAACCCACTCGACCGTCTATCCCGGTGGCAGGGATGAAGGCCAAGTCACACCATCAACCAAATCAAGGAGGTACCTGCAAAAATTATGCCACAAGAAAGGCTGAGTATACTAATACTCAGCTAGACTTACCCGGTGTGAGGAGTCTACTCCTCTACCTCTAGACATGCAGCTGTTTGGCTGAGGGGTTTGGTTTGCCAAAAGCACTAGCTGAGTCTAAAATCAAGTTTTAGATTTTCAAGTTCTAGAATAATAATTTTAGACTAGATGAGCACCTATCTATCCATTCATGGTAGCAAGCAATTTAGTCAACCAACATCTTTTGTAAGTAACCTCATTTCCACTTATTACTCAATGCAGTATAATGGATCAAGCAGTCTCATTAGCTGCGAGAAGCAGACGATTCGAATCGAGTTTTAACCTTGCAAGGTAAACCTAAACACATGACATGTAGGGGCACTCCGTCCCCACACACGTCAACCGTCCCCATCGATCCCCCGTTCACGGCTAGGGCTCACCGCCTTGGCATACAATGCTCCACTGACCCTGGCCGCCACCGTGCAGTGGCCGCACTTGTACCCACCATATCTAGAACGGGAGACCTAGTCTCAGGTCGCGTTAGGGATAAAGTCCGCGCCCGGCTTCACTCAGGTACTAGGTTTACCGGTTACCACATTTTCCGACATGTGTTTAGTATGTTCAAACGCTTGACACATGTATCCGCACGTTAATCCTTATTCCAACTTCGTCTCAGACAACGTATCCCCATGGATCCGTGTTCATATACCATCATCATTCTGTTATAAAAAATGGATACAACCAATTCCTGACCTCGCGCGAGTGCTAGAAAAATCACTCGACTTCTACCGAGATCCTGATTTAGCATAGCAGCTACTCGACCTAGCATACTAGTATCCATCTTAAAAGGAGTCCTGAGTTCATGCAACTAGGGTTTCAAGCAACTCCTACACTTAAGTGCACAATACAAGCCTACAAACATTAAGTGTAGTAAAATAGCATATATAAACGGTTATGCATAAAACCGGGCTTGCGTTCAATTTAACACTTAGATAGTGTTTGCTGGGGGAGGTACTCGTTTGGCGAGCATCCACTGGTTATGTCCATCCTTCCTTGGGTCGTCCACCGACTGCATCTTGCGGGTGGCACCACATCACTTGCACGATCATTCTCTCTCGGTCCTAAATGAGATGCAAGATGCATATGTATGAATATAATGAAATAGCACAAGATACTTTAAGTACATGTTAGCGAATTAAACACTAAGTAGCGAGACATCATAAGCAACCACACACGCTAGCATTAGCTACTACATATCATTGAGCGCACAACATTAACACCACTAAAAGACGACAACATTTTGTATATTCACGCAACACAAATACGACCCCATAAGTACGAGCATTTATTTAACTTGCTACGACTTTTCATTAGTTCTTCTATTTATCACACAAAAGCATCCCAAACACCAGTTCAACAGAGGAGGAATTCTTATCCATAACCAACTACTCAAGCAAGCACATTAATCATGGAGCTCATGTTATTCTAAGTTTAGACATTATAAGTCTATGTCCGCTAAGTGCTAACTAAGCATTTTTAGCCAACAGGTGAACTAAACAATCAAATGCGCACTTACAGATTTTTGGACAGCAATACAACAGTTACTTGTTTTAATCATAACTTTTCAAATATTAATCCAAAAATAGCAAACTAGGATTTTCTGGAAAGATTAAAAAGTGCTCTACAACTTTTGTATTGTCATCACAATATGATTCAACACTTAGCAAGGTCAAAGCGTGCAATCACAGCAGCTCTGTCCAGATTTGGATAGATTCAGACTTGCAACTTCAAAAATTCACAACTAGAGATTTATGTATCCAAACAAAGTGATCCTAGAATTTCTAGAAAATAATGAAATTGTCTACATATCATTTATAAATATCTCAAGGTGATTCAATACTTAACTAAGGATAAAAGACACTAGAAGACTTTGCTGTCCAGAACTGGACAGATTCAGTCTTCACACTTTAAACACTCATCACTCAAGCTTCAGATCACCAAACAGAGTGATCCAAGACTTTTTGAAAAGATCATGAAAAGTACTACACAACTTTTATAATCACCAAGAAGTGATTTCATGTTTAACTAAGTCAAACAATTCAGTCTTCGAAATCTGTTCTGTCAGTGGACAGAACACAGTAACCAGTTTGTAAAATTCATAACTCTTAAACTGTCAGACCTATGGTTATAAAATTTTAACATAAGCAAGATCAGAAAAGCATATACAACTTTTTTATAACGACCATGAACATATTGTAATATTATCTTAAGCAAACAATTCAATCTCTGAAATCTATACATAAATTGGACAGATTCAGTTACTGAATTTGTAAAAAGCATAACTCCTAAACGATCAGACTTATGCCTGTCAAATTTTAACACCAGCAAGATAATAAAGTTATCTACCACTTTTCTATAGCACATATCTACAGAAAACACAATTTAGTTTATCAAACATACAGCACGGGAAAATGTCTGTGTGTAGTCCAAAACAGCAATTAATAAATTTTAGCTCCTATACAATTCAAGAATTGCAGCGTTTTAGATACTTGAATTATTCTAACACTTTTATAATTGTTAGAGTTAAAATAACCAAGTGAGAACTAACAAGTAGACTTACTAATTTTTATACAATTTATTTCGCGCTCTAGAACTACCACACACAATTAATCAACGTATTCACCACAATCATCAAATCCGACATATATGTATATCGAAGCGCTTTTCACCCACTAGTTCGCATTTTAGCTTAGACACCACATGAGCATTACTAATTTTTACCCGTGTCATTTAGTGCACTAAAATTACCACATACATTTAACAAACACATTCACCACGTAATAGCATCACCACACATGACCTCGACTTAACCGCAGAGGAAGCGATGACTACTTCGGCATGTCACCACCTCTCTACAGTCCAATCAATATTAACTACATCGATCGAACCTCATATTGCACAACTCTTATAATTTACTATCTCAAATACAACCATAGCACGACATGCACTTGAGACTCTTATTCAAGTTAACACAATCACTACTACGACACACTTCGGCGCACATGTTTGATAACACTTCTTTCTAAATTAATCTATCTCATCTTCCAAACACCAATTATATGCCACATAATTTACATTTTTCATCTAATTTAACCTACACCAACGATGAACACATAAATATAATTATCCTAGACTGACTCACTAGCCGAGTGCGGAAGTCACCAAACATGCTTTAGGATTTACCAAATTTTTGCCGCACTAACACATTAATGTACGATGAAGCATGTTAGCAAACCATTAACACATTCGTGACCAATCCCTACGACGCTCCAAGGAACTATTGCAGCCACATATCTATCCAATCCAACAACAAAATAACACCTTGGCTCACCCACGCACCTACGTGTCCCCATAATACGCACAAAGCATCAACCGCACAAGTGACTCCAACCGGATTACTCATACTCTCATTTGCATCGACTATCACAATCACCGATCACATGCATAAAACAAATACACTTTTCACGTAGACACCTATCAATGCATTCCCTAAAACATGATTCACATTTATTTATTTATTTATTTAAACTTAGTCTTCGCGTCAAACAACACATCGCATATATTCCTATCGAAATATAAAAACATCCGAGTTCTTTTCTACTTCTTTTTCTTTCGCCACAAACTTCAATCCATACCAAAACATTTTTTTACACATATACACACATGCACATCATCGACCAAAGCTTAAATAGATTAATCCACAAACTACCAAGTGAACAACCTGGACGAATCGAGGCTAGTCACATGGGCTATCCACAAGGCTCGACATTTCACCGAATGGACCAGCGCAAAGCGCGACATTGACCACTAGCTGCGAAAACACACAAATTTGTTGGCGGCAGTTCATCGAACATCACACATGTAGAAACCGGGTGACGCCTAAGAGGGGGGGGGGTGAATTAGGACTTCTAAAACTTTTACTAAACTAGGCCACAATTAAATCCCTAGAGCAAAACCTATGCAAATAATCAAACTAGAAAGTGCAATCTAGGTTTTGTCTAAGTGTTGCTATCTCTACCGCAAAGGCTAAGTTTCAATCTACACTAAATAAGTATGAATACAAGATTGAAACTTAAATGCTTAATATAAATGCGGAAACTTAAAGAGCAAAGTAGAGAAGCAAACTCTCGTGGATGACGCCGGTATTTTTATCGAGGTATCCGAAACCACGCAAGGTCCCGACTAATCCTCGTTGGTGCCCCTACACAAAGGGAAGCCCATGCGAGGGCCAAGCACCACGGTCGAGTTACTCCGTAGAGAGCCGCGGGCCTTCTCCACGCGCAAGTGGTGCTCCGCTTCCGACTCCTCTCGGACGCTCCCCGCCGTCTCCACTATCGAGCTTCCGGCCGAAAACTCCACGGGCCTCGTTCCCTTCGGTACACGGTGGCGGCCGTGACACAAACGCGGTTGTCACAGTCTCGCAAGACTCTCGCCCCACTACGTACAATTACAACAACTCACGCAAGAGCCGAGGGGTTGTGTGGTTTTACAAAACTCACTCAACTAACTAGGGTTCACCTAGAGCAAGCGCTAAAGCGGTCTAACTAACCTAAGCACTTCGCAAAGCACCTACGCTAATCACCGAGTGATTCTATTAAGCACTTGGGTGTTTGAGCACTTGGAAATGTCTACAATATGCCTTGGTATGTTGCTTGGGCTCCCACACCTTCAAATGGCCGGTTGGGTGAAGTATATATAGGCCCTAACTCCAAAATAACCGTTGGAGAAAACCTGCAGTTCTCTGCGGCACACCGGACAGTCCGGTGGTGCACCGGACAGCGCACTGTAGCCTGTCCGGTGCGCCTAGCCGTTGCCCTGTCAGAGCAAGTGACCATTGGCGCCGCAGGCTTTTCACACCGGACAGTCTTGTGCTCACACCGGACAGTCCGGTGGTCTTCTCTCCGGGTGCCACCTGGAACTAGCCGTTGGGCTGGAGTTCCCTGGTGCACCGGACAGTCCGGCGTGTGGGCACCGGACAGTTCGGTGTGCCACCGGACAGTCCGGTGCACCTCACACAGACAGTCCGCAGCAGCACACTTGGACTTTTCTTGGATCTTCTTAATGTCTTCTTTTGAGGTGTTGCTTTCCTCAATTCCTTAGTCCAAGTAAATCTTGCATCCTGTGAACTACAAACACAAACACTAGAAAACTTATTAGTTCACGGATTGTGTTGTTCATCAAACACCAAAACTCAATTAGCCAAATGGCCCGGGGTCCATTTTCCTTATAATCTCCCCCTTTTTGGTGATTGATGACAACACAACCAAAGCAAGCAAATAATACAAGTATTTGAATGAAAATATGCAATCTACTTGCTAGGATGCATGTTTGTCCCCACAATGTGATATTATGGACTTAAGCCTCCCCCTAACTCCATAATTCACTTACTTCCTCTTTTAGGACCAAATAACCAAAACCACTTGAAAGACCATTTGTAGATATAAAATTTTAAATTGGTGGTGTTTGATATAGTTTTCATTGCTTTGGTCCCTAAACTTCTCCCCCTTTGGCATCAACCACCGAAAAGGAAGACATTAAAAGCATGTAGGAAGTAAATAAAAGCTTGTCCTCAAAGGATTACTCCCCCTAAGTGAGTGTTCTATTTTAAAAAGAGTTTTCTCCCCCTTTAGAGATGAAGAAAAGCTCCCCCTAACAGAGATCTTAGGAAAAAGCATGTGAAAATTAGAGGTGCAAGACATGATTTGAAAAGACTAACTTCCCTTATGCATAGGTAACAGAATATGAGTTAAGTACTTATGCATTTTTAGCAACATGGAAGTATATGATATGAAATATAGTTTAATCAAATATTGGAGAAGACATGTAAATGGTACTAGATGTAGTCTCAAAAGATACCGATTGAAATTCAATGGCGAGCCTAAGAGACATGAGATTTCTTGGAGATTTTGCAGTGGAAGATTGTTGTCTTTCTCCGGGGACCTCATTTTCCTTACAATGAGACTATCACATGAAATAGACTTGAAAAGGTGTTAGTCTCAAAGTATTAGATTATAGAGTAACCTCCCCCTGAAGGTGTGCATACAAGTTTTGAATACTTGTAGGAGACATGCACTTTGATTTGATATCAAGAAGGATAGATTATCTATAATCCGAGCTTTGGCACATATAAGTTAAATGATACAACTTGTAGAAATCAAAATTTTTAATTGATGCATCATTTACTATGGAGTGATATAGAAGCTATGTGCCGTGCTTTTAACTAAACATTTTAAACCATGTAGGTTTGCTTAAGTATATGAATTGAAAGCAAGCAATCCTACCATGTGATTTACCTAGTATGCATAATTTTAAACAAAAGTAAATAACAAATGTAATACTAGGCAAGAAAGGTAAACTAGATAAAAGGTAAATAGATACGCATATCTAAAACAAGAGATACAATAAAACTAGTTACCTTAGTCATGTGTGGGAAATTTGGGTCCAAAATTTTCACTAACCCACTTGGCAATAAACTTGATCCAATATGATGTATCCCATGATATACATCCCAATTTTGCCAAGTCTCCAAATTTCCCGAAGACCTTCGGTCCACTCACTTCCCTTTTGGGATCCAAACCTTCTTGGTGCTTTTCATGGTTGAAATTATTTCCTTTGGCACCCAGATGCGTTTGGCCCCCTTTCCTTTGTTGGCTTGCTTGTTGGCCTTGATTGCTATCACCTTTCCATTCTTTTTCTTCTTGATCAAGTATGGTGTAGCATCCTTTTTATTCACATTTTTGATGTAGGTGTTGGAGATTTTGCTTGATGGCTTTTGCTTGAGCTTTTGCCTTTGTTTATCCCTGGTCATCGCCTTGCATTGGAAAGACTTGTGGCCTTCCATGTGGCATAGCCTACAAATCATAGTTTCTCCCTCCATAGGCTTGTTCACTCCCGCAGTGGTGTTATCCTGTGGATGTCGGATTTGTTTGGCTTTGCCTTTCTTGTCATACAAAGCCTTGCCAAGGCGAGCCACTTCTTGCTTTAATTGTTCATTTTCCTTTGCAACCTCATCCGAACATGTTTCTACAACAATATTCTCAACAAAAACTTGGTTGCAGGGGTTAGAATCATCAATTAAATCAAAGCAGGAAGTAGAAGCATCTTTCTTAATAATTTCAGGTATTTCAACTAAAGATGCTGCTGGGGTGCTACCAATGTTTTCTAGCTTAGTAGTTAGCTCATTATTGTGTATGCTAAGAATTTCCATTTTCTCTAGCAAATTTTCAATAGCTTCTTGGGAGCTAGCTAACTTAGCCTTAAGTTTTTCATTCTTTTTAATAAGGCTAACATCGATAGCAGTGGATGGAGCACTAGATTCTAATAGCTCAATTTTAGTTGATAGCTCAATATTTAAGTTTGCAAAAGTTTCAAATTTTTCTAGCAAACCTTTATAATCATTTTGAGAGCTAATCAACTTATTTTTCAAAGTTTTAAGTTGAGCTTTTTGCTTAGTGCAGACATCCTGAAAAAATTCAACGGCTTTCGCAAGCTCATCTATGGAGGCCTTTCCCTCACCTTCATCATCACTACTGCTATCATCACTAGAGGATGGAATGCTTTTGTTACCTCTTGCCATAAGGCATTTGTGTGATGACCTTGATGAGCGTGATGAGGACCGGTGGCTACGTGTCCTTGGAGGTTCATCTTCACTAGAAGAATCATCCCAAGTTCTAACACTTGTTAGCGCCTTGCCTTTGCTCCTCTCCTTTTTGGGTTTGGCCATATTTGGACAGTTGTCCCTGAAGTGGCCCTTCTCCCCACATGCGAAGCATCCTCTCTTCCTTTGCTTTTTCCTATCAATGTTAAAGAGAAGATCCTCGACCTGCAGGGGCACACCCATTAGATTAATCTTGCGAATCATCCTCATTACCTTTCCGACGCGTCGAATTGTTTCTTCGTCCTTGGAGGATGATGTGCATGGTTGATTATCTTCATCATCATCACTTTCTTCTTCTTCCTCTTCTTCACTTGAGGAACTTGGAGTGGGAGCCTTCTTTTTGCCCTTCCTTTCATCACATGCAAAAGCATATGGTCTTGAGGAAGTTGGCTCCTCTCCTCGACACATCTTTCGCGACATCTCAAAAGTCGCAATTTTCCCAATCACAATGGTCGGGGTCATGTTGCTCAAGTCTTCCATGTTGTGAAGGATGGTGATGATGCTCCCATATCTTTGTTGTGGTAGCAGGGAGATAATCTTCCTCACAATGTCCGCATAACTTAGCTTATTAATGCCAATAGAATTGAGCTCGTTGATAATTAGATTCAAACGAGAATACATGTCTCTAACAAGTTCATCATCTTTCATAGCAAAAGAATTATACTCATTTAAGACTAGGCAATGTTTTTGCTCACAGACATCGGATGTGCCGTCATGGAGCTCATGCAATTTTAGCAAAATCTCATTAGCAGTTTTCAAGGTAAATACTTGATTAAAAATATCCATGCTAAGAGATTCATACAAGCAATTTTTGGCTCTAGCATTTAAATTAATTTCTTTTTCCTCACTCGTGGTGGGTTTCTCGGGATTCTTGAGGGGTTTCATCCCGTCACGAGTGACTCTCCAAACACCTAGATCAACGGCCTCTAGGTAACAAGCCATTCTAGCACTATAATAAAGGAAGTTAGTGTCGTCAAAGTGTGGTGGCCTATGGGTATCCATCCCTTCCTCTAAAAAGCGTCGGCTCTTTTAGCGGTGAAGCTAAAGCGTTTGAAATGAGCCAAACCGGGCTCTGATACCACTTGTAGAAAACGGGTGACGCCTAAGAGGGGGGGGGGTGAATTAGGACTTCTAAAACTTTTACTAAACTAGGCCACAGTTAAATCCCTAGAGCAAAACCTATGCAAATAATCAAACTAGAAAGTGCAATCTAGGTTTTGTCTAAGTGTTGCTATCTCTACCGCAAAGGCTAAGTTTCAATCTACACTAAATAAGTATGAATACAAGATTGAAACTTAAATGCTTAATATAAATGTGGAAACTTAAAGAGCAAAGTAGAGAAGCAAACTCTCGTGGATGACGCCGGTATTTTTACCGAGGTATCCGGAACCACGCAAGGTCCCGACTAATCCTCGTTGGTGCCCCTACGTAAAGGGAAGCCCACGCGAGGGCCAAGCACCACGGTCGAGTAACTCCGTAGAGAGCCGCGGGCCTTCTCCACGCGCAAGTGGTGCTCCGCTTCTGGATCCTCTCAGACGCTCCCTGCCATCTCCACTATCGAGCTTCCGGCCGAAAATGCCGTGGGCCTCATTCCCTCCGGTACACGGTGGCGGCCGTGACACAAACGCGGTTGTCACGGTCTCGCAAGACTCTCGCCCCACTCGGTACAATTACAACGACTCACGCAAGAGCCAAGGGGTTGTGTGGTTTTACAAAACTCACTCAACTAACTTGGGTTCACCTAGAGCAAGCGCTAAAGTGGTCTAAGTAACTTAAGTACTTCGCAAAGCACCTACGCTAATCACCGAGTGATTCTATTAAGCACTTGGGTGTTTGAGCACTTGGAAATGTCTACAATATGCCTTGGTATGTTGCTTGGGCTCCCACACCTTCAAATGGCCAGTTGGGTGAAGTATATATAGGCCCCAACTCCAAAATAGCTGTTGGAGAAAAGCTGCAGTTCTTTGCGGCACACCGGACACTCCGGTGGTGCACCGGACAGTGCACTGTAGCCTGTCCGGTGTGCCTAGTTGTTGCCCTGTCAGAGCAGGTGACCGTTGGCGTCGCAGGCTTTTCACACCGGACAGTCTGGTGCTCACACCGGACTGTCCGATGGTCTTCTCTCCGAGTGCCACCTAGAACTAGCCGTTGGGCTGGAGTTCCCTGGTGCACCGGACAGACCGGTGCGCCTCGCACAGACAGTCCACAACAGCACACTTGGACTTTTCTTGGATCTTCTTAATGTCTTCTTTTGAGGTGTTACTTTCCTCAATTCCTTAGTCCAAGTAAATCTTGTATCCTGTGAACTACAAACATAAACACTAGAAAACGTATTAGTTCACGGATTGTGTTGTTCATCAAACACCAAAACTCAATTAGCCAAATGGCACGGGGTCCATTTTCCTTACAACACACATCAGAAAATAAACATCAAGGACAGTGGGGGTTTTCTCACCATGGGTTTCGACGGTGTCGCGGATGGGGCTGCGCAAGGAGCATGAGAGCGACGACACACGATGAGGGGAGTGGAGAACAAATGGGAGGGCTGCTGCAGCGCACGGCTTGCTGCGCATTTTGTCGAACAGTCGGCGGGCACCACTGAGAACAGTGAGGAGGGGTTCACCGTTGTGCGCAGAGGAGGGCGCAGGGAACGGCGCTGCTTGGGCGCTCGGATGGGGGAGCCAAGGGGGAGAAGGTCGTTGTGCAGGGCGCCGGCCAGAGGTAGAAGAAGGGGGAAGGAGGAAGGGGAGCCGACTGGGAAATGGTGGCCAGGGGTTTGTTTTAGGCGCTGAAACAATGAAGGGGCAGAGGGCTCCAGCTAGGGGAGTGGTGGCTCGGCCACGACAAGAACAAGGAAGGGAAGGCTGGCCGTCGACCTTGGGCACGGCCAGGGAACGTGGAGCTGCTGCTTGGCGCCATGGATAGAAGAGAGAGGGAGGAAGGGTGCCATGGAGCAGGGGAACAGGGAGATCGGCCATAGGTGGAAGAAAGGGGCGCATGCTCTTCCCTACGCGATGGCGAGGCCGAGCTTCGTGATGTAGCGTGTGCTAGGAGCAGGAGGGGGGGTGCTGGCCATGGTGCTCCTGCGCTGGGCGCCATGAATCGAGCTCTACGCACCTACAGGAACAAAGAGAAGAGACGGTGGGGGAAAATGGAGAGGGGCGCTGGCTTCTTGCTGGCCGTGGAACAAGGAGCAGAGAGCATGCAAGGAGGTGGAGGCGCCATGGGAGAGAGGCAGCGCCATGGGAGCTTGGAGCTCGGCTCCCTACTTGCTGCCATGTGGGAGAAGGAGGCAGGCTGCTGCTGCGCGAGGGAGATGCCTGGCGGCTAGGAAATGGAAGAAGGGAGCGACGGCTGGTTGATTTAACAGGACATGGCTGGCACCCGATTGGCCACCGTGGGCGGCAACCAACTACTGGCTAGGGGCTGGCAGTGGCAGCGGTTGGCCAAGAGAGCGGCTGCAGGCCATTGGCTTGCGCCAGGAGCAGGTGCTTGCGTGTGTGCAGGGAGAAGGGTGGTGTGTGTTTTCCATTTTTTAACACTACTAACATGACACATAAGGGAAATCAAGAAATAAATAATTAAGGTCTTAATCTCTCTAATTTAATTAACTATTAATGTGTTTCGCATCAAACAGTTCATGATCGAGATGGACGAGAAAACTCAAATTTTGGCAGAAAGATCGGATCGACGTCGTCTAACAAAATTTCTTGCGCCTTGTTTGCAAAGTAAATTTAACTCAAGGTTTGACCACACTTTCAGATTTACGATCAAAGGATGCGAGTCGTTCTTATAAATTTGTGCCGATTTAGTTTGTGCCGAAATGTAAAATTGCTCCAATATAAAACTCCGTATGTGGTTCGGATTATACAAATCGAGTGTGTTCTAAATGTGACGTTCTATTTTGGTTTTCGGAACAGAGTTCCAAAATAGGTAGCGATTAAATTGGCTTGGTTGTTTTTTTATGTCGGAGAAGGCAAATCGTGACATTTAAAAAATCACTGCCGATACTGGGTTTGAGTCTGATTCGGACATAGAGATATTAGACAGAGTCAGATAAGAATTGATTAGGGATCGACGCAACAGTGCATTTTGTTTGGGAGTACGGATCTGGATAAAATAGTCGAACATAGATCAAAGTTCGAGGAATTGGACTCGGGCTCAGATCAAATAACAGTCGTCGAGAGTTTGATTAAATGAGCTTTAGACGAGATTTATAAATTGAGATCGATTATCGAGTTTGCATTTGCTTCACGAGACAAAAGTTTTAACCGGCTCTAAATTTGGCCTTCTGTGAGACTGAATAACTCCGAATTCGGTGAAATGTGAATAAATAATCTGGATAGTCAGAGACACACGCGAGCGAGAAATAGAAATTTTTACTGAGCATCCGAGATTAGGATAAATCTTCTGACATAACACGAAATAGACACCAAGGGTGTCACAGACTTCCCCCTTAAAAGAATCTCGTCCCGAGATTCGAATAAAGACTCTTAAGGGTGGAGAAGCATGTAACTCCTAGGCTAAAGATAGATGCAAATTCATGAGAGGGTACCTGACAAGATACTGGAGATAGATTTGGACCGAATACCGTGACATATTGAGACAAAATGCCACGATCACTCTGAGAGATTGTCCACAAAACATAGCACATCAGTGTAGTTCCATAATAGATCACGACTATTAACCGCGATACCAACGCGTGCCGAGTAGCTCAACCTTATGTGTGCACCCATATGAGGCTCTCGGTTTTGTCGCGGTACCATCAGTCATTAGTCATAATAGCATTACCAAACGCAACCAATGAGAAATCCACATAGCACAGATAGATGGAGCCCTTGAGAGTATGGCTCAGAAAATAAGAATGTGACCGGAGTTGAAGCAGAGATTGTTGGCAAAAAGAGCATCACATGAGAACTCTTCAACTTCGTGAACTATTTCTTGATCATCATGGGGATTATCAGGCCAGAGATTTATACGAGATTTGATATGAGAACAAAGCAACCATGAGATCAAGTTGCTGAACTTGTAGAGACATGAGAGAACCACAAGATAACAACAAAAATCCCTTAGACCAAATGGATACACTGTTGAGAGGTACAGTTGATAAAACAAAGGATCTAGAGATTTGGATGATAAGGCCACAACATGATTCACAAGGAAAAAGATTACCAGATCCAGGTGAAAGGAGAGGTCATCAACCCAGATGGCTTCTAGGTTGAGCAGAGGAGAATTTAAAAAGGCTTCTGGACAAGATTTCCAAAAAGAATTTGAGACTGGATATTGTTTTGCGCAACAGACACCAACCAAAGTTTTATATATTTTTAACATAAACAAGTGCACAAGGAAGCTTGGGTTGGTTTAGCGGTCAAGCTATGGGGGTCTACAAACTGTGCATGTGTAATTTCAAGGATGAACACACAAGTGCTAGAAAACACTGACATAGCATATGATTTTTTAAGGTTTCACTAGGGGACCACTAGATTATTTGGGGAAGGGGTCCTTTTATGGGCAAAACAAGCAACAATTTTTTAGCAAAAAGGGCTAAACAATTTCAATACCACCTAGATAGCAAGACAAGAGAAACACATAAAACGACCTAACAAGACTTACCAATCCGACGCGAGGTAAGACATTTTTTATAGTTCCTAACATAGCAGTACATCACATTATTCACAAGTTCTTATTATTGGAATAAAGGTGAGAGAAGCATGTTGATGCACAAGAGACAATTATGATGTGACAATCATGATGCATGCTCATTCTAGTCGTCTTCTCAGACCTAACTACTTTTCGGGTGCTTCTACAACATCCTTCCTAATAGTAGTAGTAGCCTTTAAGGCCTATATAAATATAGCCACCTAGCTACCCATCTATTTTCTAAGTCTTCACGTCCTAGGTCTATCCTTATCGTCCTCACGATCTATCCAACATTGGTTTATAAGCAAGTTTTACTTTTAAAAAGTTGGTATTCATGACTTATTGACTTCTCTGTAATGGTATTCGCTCCGATACCAGCTGTGGCGGAACCGTCGAAATTATTCCAGCTTAAGTGCCCAAATCGCACCCTTAAAGGCAACAACACACTTAAATCGGAATAACCCGTCAGTCCCTCGGATCTAGTCCGATAAAGCCACTTATCCAGGATCGAATACCACTAGCTCACTCGAAGTTGAGGCACAGAGAAATACAATAAAGCATAATACCACAATTTTAATAAGTATCAATAGTGATTACATTATCGGAGTTTCAAAAATAATAACTATAAGTTTTAATGCAGCGGAAATAACTAACAGAGAAAATCGGGTAACATGGCGAAGCCTGGCCACGCTACTCCTCATGGTCCTTTCCTGCGGAAGCAGTAACCCACTCGTCCGTCTATCCCGGTGGCAGGGATGAAGGCCAAGTCACACTATCAACCAAATCAAGGAGGTACCTGCAAAAATTATGCCACAAGCAAGGCTGAGTATACTAATACTCAGCTAGACTTACCCGGTGTGAGGAGTCTACTCCTCTACCTCTAGACATGCAGCTATTTGGCTGAGGGGTTTGGTTTGCCAAAAGCACTAGCTGAGTCTAAAATCAAGTTTTAGATTTTCAAGTTCTAGAATAATAATTTTAGACTAGATGAGCACCTATCTATCCATTCATGGTAGCAAGCAATTTAGTCAACCAACATCTTTTGTAAGTAACCTCATTTCCACTTATTACTCAATGCAGTACAATGGATCAAGCAGTCTCATTAGCTGCGAGAAGCAGACGATTCGAATCGAGTTTTAACCTTGCAAGGTAAACCTAAACACACGACATGTAGGGACACTCCGTCCCCACACACGTCAACCATCCCCATCGATCCCCCATTCGCGGCCAGGACTCACCGCCTTGGCATACAATGCTCCACTAACCCCGGCCGCCGCCGTGCAGTGGCCGCACTTGTACCCACCATATCTAGAATGGGAGACCCAGTCTCAGGTCGCGTGATGGATAAAGTCCGTGCCCAGCTTCACTCATGTACTAGGTTTACCGGTTACCATATTTCCTGACATGTGTTTAGTACGTTCAAACGCTTGACACAGGTATCCACACGTTAATCCTTATTCCAACTTTGTCTCATAGACAACGCATCCCCATGGATCCGTGTCCATAGACCATCATCATTATGTTATCAAAAATGGATATAACCAATTCCTGACCTCGCGCGAGTGCTAGAAAAATCACTCGACTTCTACCGAGATCCTGATTTAGCATAGCAGCTACTCGACCTAGCATACTAGTATCCATCTCAAAAGGAATCCTGAGTTCATGCAACTAGGGTTTCAAGCAACTCCTACACTTAAGTGCACAGTACAAGTCTACAAACATTAAGTGTAGTAAAATAGTATATATAAACGGTTATGCATAAAACCGGGGCTTTCCTTCAATTTAACACTTAGATAGTGTTTTATGGGTGAGGTACTCGCTTGGCGAGCATCCACTGGTTATGTCCATCCTTCCTTGGGTCGTCCACCGACTGCATCTTGCGGGTGACACCACATCACTTGCACGATCATTCTCTCTCGGTCCTAAATGAGATGTAAGATGCATATGTATGAATATAATGAAATAGCACAAGATACTTTAAGTACATGTTAGCGAATTAAACACTAAGTAGCGAGACATCATAAGCAACCACACACACTAGCGTTAGCCACTACATATCATTGAGCGCACAACATTAACACCACTAAAAGACGACAACATTTTGTATATTCACGCAACACAAATACGACCCCATAAGTACGAGCATTTATTTAACTTGCTACGGCTTTTCATTAGTTCTTCTATTTATCACACAAAAGCATCCCAAGCACCGGTTCAACAGAGGAGGAATTCCTATCCACGACCAACTACTCAAGCAAGCACATTAATCATGGAACACATGTTATTCTAAGTTTAGATATTATAAGTCTATGTCCGCTAAGTGCTAACTAAGCATTTTTAGCCAACAGGTGAACTAAACAATTAAATGCGCACTTGCAGATTTTTGGACAGAAATACAGCAGTTACTTGTTTTAATCATAACTTTTCAAATATTAATCCAAAAATAGCAAACTAGGACTTTCTGGAAAGATTAAAAAGTTCTCTATAACTTTGGTATTGTCATCACAACATGATTCAACACTTAGCAAGGTCAAAACGTGCAATCACAGCAGCTCTGTCCAGATTTGGATAGATTCAGACTTGCAACTTCAAAAATTCACAACTAGAGATTTATGTATCCAAACAAAGTGATCCTAGACTTTCTAGAAAGATAATGAAATTGTCTACATATCATTTATAAACATCTCAAGGTGATTCAATACTTAACTAAGGATAAAAGACACTAGAAGACTTTGCTGTCCAGAACTGGACAGATTCAGTCTTCACACTTTAAACACTCATAACTCAAGCTTCAGATCACCAAAAAGAGTGATCCAAGACTTTTTTGAAAGCTCAGGAAAAGTAATACACAACTTTTATAATTATCAAGAAGTTATTTTATGTTTAACTAAGTCAAACAATTCAGTCTTTGAAATCTGTTCTGTCAGTGGACAGAACACAGCAACCAGTTTGTAAACTTCATAACTCATAAACTGTTAGACCTATGGTTATGAAATTTTAACACAAGCAAGATCAGAAAAGCATCTACAACTTTCTTATAACGACCATAAACATATTGTAACATTATCTTAAGCAAACAATTCAACCTCTGAAATCTGTACAGAAATTGGACAGATTCAGTTACTGAATTTGTAAAAAGCATAACTTCTAAACGATCAGACTTATGCCTGTCAAATTTTAACACCAGCAAGATAATAAAGTTATCTACCACTTTTCTATAGCACATATCTACAGAAAACAAAATTTAGTTTATCAAACATACAGCACGGGAAAATCACTGCGTGTAGTCCAAAACAGCAATTAATAAATTTCAGCTCCTATACAATTCAAGAATTGCCGCGTTCTAGATACTTGAATTATTCTAACACTTTTACAATTGTTAACTAACAAGTAGACTTACTAATTTTTATAAAATTTATTTCGCGCTCTAGAACTACCACACACAATTAATCAACGCATTCACCACAATCATCAAATCCGGCATATATGTATATCGAAGCGCTTTTTACCCACTAGTTCGCATTTTAGCTTAGACACCACATGAGCATTACTAATTTTTACCCATGTAATTTAGTGCACTAAAATTACCACATACATTCAACAAACACATTCACCACGTAATAGCATCACCACACATGACCTCGACTTAACCGCAGAGGAAGCGATGACTACTTCGGCATTTCACCACCTCTCTACAGTCTAATCAATATTAACTACATCGATCGAACCTCATATTGCACAACTCTTATAATTTACTATCTCAAATACAACCATAGCACGGCATGCACTTGAGACTCTTATTCAAGTTAACGCAATCACTACTACGACACACTTCGGCACACATGTTTGATAACACATCTTTCTAAATTAATCTATCTCATCTTCCAAACACCAATATATGCCACGTAATTTACATTTTTCACCTAATTTAACCTACACGAACGATGAACACATAAATATAATTATCCTAGACTGACTCTCTAGCCGAGTGAGGAAGTCACCAAACATGCTTTAGGATTTACCAAATTTTTGCCGCACTAACACATTAATGTACTTTGAAGCATGTTAGCAAACCATTAACACATTCGCGACCAATCCCTACGACGTTGTAAGGAACTATTGCAGCCACATATCTATCCAATTCAACAACAAAATAACACCTCGGCTCACCCACGCACCTACGTGTCCCCATAATACGCACAAAGCATCAACCGCACAAGTGACTCCAACCGGATTACTCATACTCTCATTTGCATCGACTATCACAATCACCAATCACATGCATAAAACAAATACACTTTTCACGTAGACACCTATCGATGCATTCCCTAAAATATGATTCACATTTATTTATTTATTTATTTATTTAAACTTAGTCTTTGCGTCAAACAACACATCGCATATATTCCTATCAAAATATAAAAACATCCGAGTTCTTTTCTACTTCTTTTTCTTTCACCACAAACTTCAATCCATACCAAAACATTTTTTTACACATATACACACATGCACATCATCAACCAAAGCTTAAATAGATTAATCCACAAACTACCAAGTGAACAACCTGGACGAATCGAGGCTATTCACATGGGCTGTCCACAAGGCTCGATATTTCACCGAATGGACCAGCGCAAAGCGCGACATCGACCACTAGCTGCGAAAACACACAAATTTGTTGGCAGCAGTTCATCGAACATCACACACATTAGAAAATAAACATCAAGGACAACGGGGGTTTTCTCACCACGGGTTTCGACGACGTCGCGGATGGGGCTGCACAGCGAGCATGAGAGCGACGACACGCGACGAGGGGAGTGGAGAACGAACGGGAGGGCTGCTGCAGCGTGCGGCTTGCTGTGCATTTTGTCGAACAACCTGCGGGCACCATGGAGAACAGTGAGGAGGGGTTCACCGCTGTGCGCAGAGGAGGGCGCAGGGAACGGCGCTGCTTGGGCGCTCGGATGGGGGAGCCGAGGGGGAGAAGGTCGTTGTGCAGGGCACCGGCCAGAGGTAGAAGAAGGGGGAAGGAGGAAGGGGGAGCCGGCTGGGAAATGGTGGCCAGGGGTTTGTTTCAGGCGCTAAAACAATGGAGGGGCAGAGGGCTTCGGCTGGGGGAGTGGTGGCTCGGCCACGGCAAGAACAGGGAAGGGGAGGCTGGCCGTCGAAATTGGGCAAGGCCAGGGAAGGAGGAGCTGCTGCTTGGCGCCATGGACAGCAGAGAGAGGGAGGAAGGGCACCATGGAGCAGGGGAACAGGGAGCTCGGCCATAGGTGGAAGAAAGGGGCGCATGCTCTTCCCTGCGTGATGGCGAGGCCGAGCTGGGCGATGTAGCATGTGCTAGGAGCAGGAGGGGGGCGCTGGCCATGGAGCTCCTGCGCTGGGCGCCATGGATCAAGCTCTACGCACCTACAGGAACAAATAGAAGAGACTGTGGGGAAAATGGAGAGGGACGCTAGCTTCTTGCTGGCCGTGGAGCAAGGAACAGAGAGCACGCAGGGAGGTGGAGGCGCCATGGGAGAGAGGCAGCGCCATGGGAGCTTGGAGCTCGGCTCCCTACTTGCTGCCGTGTGGGAGAAGGAGGCAGGCTGCTGCTGCGCGAGGGAGATGCCTGGCGACTTGGAAATGGAAGAAGGGAGTGGCGGCTGATTGATTTAACAGGACATGGCTGGCACCCGATTGGCCACCGTGGGCGGCAGCCAACTACTGGCTAGGGGCTGGCAGTGGCAGCCGTTGGCCAAGAGAGCGGCTGCAGGCCATTGGCTTGCGCCAAGAGCAGGTGCTTGCGTGCGTGCAGGGAGAAGGGTAGCGTGTGTTTTCCATTTTTTTAACACTACTAACACGACACACGAGGGAAATCAAAAAATAAATAATTAAGGTCTTAATCTCTCTAATTTAATTAACTATTATCAAACAGTTCATGATCGAGATGGATGAGAAAACTCAAATTTTGGCAGAAAGATCGGATCAACGTCGTCTAACAAAATTTCTTGCGCCCTGTTTGCAAAGTAAATTTTACTCAAGGTTTGACCACACTTTCAGATTTACGATCAAAGGATGCGAGTCGTTCTTATAAATTTGTGCTGACTTAGTTTGTGCCGAAATGTAAAATTGCTCCAATATAAAACTTCGTATGTGGTTCGGATTATACAAATCGAGTGTGTTCTAAATGTGATGTTCTATTTTGGTTTTCGGAACAGAGTTCCAAAATAGGTAGCGATTAAATTGGCTTGGTTATTTTTTTTTGTGTCGGAGAAGGCAAATCGTGACATTTAAAAAATCACTGTCGATACTGGGTTTGAGTCTGATTCGGACATAGAGATATTAGACAGAGTCAGATAAGAATTGATTAGGGATTGACGCAACAGAGCATTCTGTTTGGGAGTACGGATCTGGATAAAATAGTCGAACATAGATCAAAGTTCGAGGAATTGGACTCAGGCTCAGATCAAATAACAGTCGTCGAGAGTTTGATTAAATGAGCTTTAGACGAGATTTATAAATCGAGATCGATTATCGAGTTTGCATTTGCTTCACGAGACAAAAGTTTTAACCGGCTCTAAATTTGGCCTTCTGTGAGACTCAATAACTCCGAATTCGGCGAAATGTGAATGAATAGTCTAGATAGTCAGAGACACACGCGAGCGAGAAATAGAAATTTTTACTGAGCATCTGAGATTAGGATAAATCTTCTGACATAACACGAAATAGACACCAGGGGTGTCACAGCAAGCATGAGTTCTTCGCTCCCTACAAGCCACAACAAAATGGTGTAGTAGAGAGGAAGATGCTCATCAACAAGGCAAGGACAATGCTTGGAGAGTACAAGACGTTGGAGCAGTTTTGGTCGGAAGCCGTAAGTACGGCTTGCCATGCCATAAACTGGCTCTATCTTCATCGCCTCCTCAAGAAGACGTCTTACGAGCTTCTAACCGGTAACAAACCCAATGTGTCATATTTTCATGTCTTTGGAAGCAAATGCTACATCTTAGTTAAAAGAGGTATACATTCAAAGTTTGCTCCCAAAGCTATAGAAGGGTTTTTACTAGGTCATGATTCAAATACAAAGGCATATAGGGTCTTCAACAAATCTTTGGGTTTGGTGGAAGTCACTAGTAACGTTGTATTTGATGAGACTAATGGCTCTCCAAGAGAGCAAGTTGATCTTGACGATATAGATGAAGATAAAGTTCCAACGGTCGTAATGAGAACTATGGCAATAGGTGATGTGCGACCTCAGGAACAATAAGAACATGATCAACCATCTTCCTCAACACTGATGCAATCCCCAACTCAAGATGAGGAACAGGTTCCTCAAGATGAAGGCATGGATCAAGGGTGTTGGAGACTTGTTCTCAAATGCTAAGAGTTAAGAACAAGGCAACATAAAAAGTGTTAAATGTTAAAGTCCTTCGTCCTTCGGAACATTATTTCCCTTCGGGAAATAATGAGTTTCGGACGAAGGTCCTAAGAGACATACCTTCGTAAATGCAACAAGTAACGACGAAGGTTTTATATAAAACATGAAATATGATATGAACATCATGAAATCATTTCTATTAACCATAGAAAGATAGAAATGATTTTAAATTACAAATATACCTTCGGTCCTGAGAGAAGGTAAAAGTACAAGCGTGACGCAAAAAGCAAATGCCAAGTCAGCGTGAACAGTACGAGAGTACTGTTCACCTATTTATAGACGCGGGACGCAGCCCACGTAAAATTACATCCATGTCCATTACATTTCCCAATGACTTATGGAAATCTGTTAAGGTCCACGCAGTCTTTTCATCTTTAAGTCGGTTCCCCCCTCTGCCATCGCGACGAAGCTTCCCTGCGCGCAGCTTCGGCTATGCACCACCCTTCGCAGAGCTTGGTAATCAGCCCGTCCTTCGTCTAGTTCAGGCTTCGTCCTGACCGTACTTCATATTCCTAGTTCTGAATCCGAAAGCACCTGTTCACATAGTCCCACTTGAAAAACATTGTCAAATCATGTTTTTGAGGACCTTCGGAGGACGAAGGCCCCCAACAGTAGCCCCTCGCAATATTAATTTGTCAATAATAAATTCAGATTGCGAAATGGACGAAGGTCCGAAAAAACACCTTCCCTTTGCTAGAATAGCAACACTCACTGACAAGCGGGGTCTTTCAATTTTTACCGCCCCGGGGATATAAATAAGATCATACCGCAAACTTATTTGGTACGCACACTTGCCATCTGCTTCGGCCCACTAAATTTTTAGCTCGTGTGCACTAAGATTTGCTAATCTTTTTGATTTTGAAGCTTCGGATTTGGAAACAGTTTTTTAGCGCTTCCGAAGATGTCTGAAGGCAAGAAGGTCGCTGCTGAGACGAAGCTGAGTCTTGACGAAGAGAAGAACTTGGGTTTCATTATGGCGATGGCGGAGACCAATACAGAGAAAATCACCAAGGAAATTCTTGAAGGTCTGTCCGAAGACACTGATGACAGCGACAGTTTTGATGTAGAAAGTGGTGGGGAAGAGGCCGAAGATCGACCGTGGCGACCAAGCCACACAGTTTTTGGGAAAACCACTATCAAGCAGAGTCATATTGATAATATGAGGGGGCGATATTTTCGAGATATATCTATTGTGAGAGCTGATGCTGGGGAAAAAACTTCTCCCACCCCCGAAGAAGATGAAGTCGTTATCTTCCGAAGCTTTCTCAAGGCAGGGCTTCGATTCCCTTTGAGCAACTTTGTTGTTGAGGTACTAAAGACATTTCAAGTCTACTTGCATCAAATTACTCCCGAAGCCATCATAAGAATGGGGGTTTTTGTCTGGGCTGCGAGAAGCCAAGGTTTGGAACCAAACGCTAAAAGCTTCTGCAACATTCATGAGTTATTATACGAAACGAAGCCCTGGGGAAAAGAGCAATATCACAACAACTTTGGGTGTTACAGCTTCGGCGCCCGCTCCGGGTCAAGCTGCCCTGTGCCGACCTTTCGGAAAAGGTGGCCCGGAGCCTGGATGACTGAATGGTTCTATGTAAAAAATGACTTATCAGCGCAAGAAAATGTCAAGAGTATTATTATGCGCCCCATCTGGCAACGCTTCGGACTACGAAGGCCGAAGGTTGAAATGGACGAAGCGGCCGAAGAATGCCAAAGGGCCTTCGGGGTTATCTGCTCTTTTATTGGGTCAAGGGACTTGGTCCAAGAGCACATTGCCTTCAGGGTATGGCCACTTGCAGAAAAATGGGAAATGCCGAAGGATACCATCAAAGAGTCCGACGAAGGCGGACTGGTCAGACTGAAGTACACATTCAAATATGCAGATAAATTTGTTGAACCTGATGACGACTGGTTGAAAAGCATTGAAACATTAAGTGACGAACTGCTTGGGGCATATTCGAAGGCTGAGAACACTGCGTTATCAGCAGCCTTCGGAGGCCGAAAAAAGAAGAGACTCAACCGGGTGTTTGATGCAATCGGGTTCTTCTACCCTGACTATCGTTATCTCATTCGAGGGCAGAAAAGGAAGAACACAACCTCTGCAAAAGAAGAAGCTGCAACTGCTCCTAGCGAGCCAGAACCGAAAAGAAAGAGGGTAAAGGTCCTCACACATCGGCCACGCCATATTGAACCAGCTTCGGTGCCTGAGTTCACCGGAGAAACTTCTTCGGCCACCAAAGCTGGACAGCCAACCTTGCTGCCAGAAATTGCAGAGATGGCCGAAGCGCCATCCACAGAAAAAATGGAAGAAGCGAAAAAACCGACTAAGGAAAAAACATCAGAAGTTTTGAGTCCTGCAGCAGATGTCGAAACAGCAAAAATCCAAAAGGGTCCATTAGTGACCCCAAAAAGGAAAAGAATGGTAAATGTACTAGATGTCTTGGAGACCATTAAGTCTTCAAGCACAACTCCAAAAAAGAGTGTTGAAGTTGCTGAAGCTTCTACTGAAGCTTCGACGCAACAAGCTGAAGCTGAAGCTGGGCCTTCAGAGCCCTACAAGGAGCAACCTTTGGAAGCCGAAGCAATAAAAATACCAGAACCAGTTTTAGTTGAAGAAACTGACACTGCCATCCCCGAAGCGCCTGCCAGCATGTGTGATTACATCATACGACATGCTTCGGGGAAAAAACTATCTGAAGAAGAAACTCATGAAGCCAATCATTACGCGAAGGAGCTAAAATATCCGAAGGGGGCAGTAATATTCAATGGGACGAATGAAGATGACTTCTTATACTGCCTACCTGATAATAAAGAACTATCTGTCTGCCGAGAGATGGCAAGGAGTATAGGCTTCCCGAAGCTCGAAGCTGGATTAAGCGCCATGTCTAAAGAGGATCTCGCAGACAGTCTTGCATACAATAGCCTAAAGGTACGGGAATTAAGCGTTTGAAAAAAAAACTTTTTTAATACATAATTCATTCCTTTATTCTTATATGGATTCTTTTTCGTATAGGGCTTAATTTTAAGCAACACATTAAGAGCCCAAAAAAGCGCCGAAGATGAAAGCTATGAGATTGCGTTCAACAATTTGCGCTCCGAAGTTATCAAATTGAGAAACGAAGCTCTGGAAAAGGACAAAATTCTGCTTACGCTGATAGATAAAGTAAAAAAGGACGAAGCTACTTCAAAAACCCAGGCCGAAGCCCAAAAGCGCGAGATTAAAGATCTTCAGAAACAGCTGGCTAGAGCTAAAGAGGAGCGCGTGCTTGAGGAAACAAAACGAGAACTTAGTGATCATATGGTCAATAAATTGGAATTAAGAGTTAAGGAGCTTCGCGCGTTTCAGAGGAAATGCTATGTCAAATCTGTAGAATGCGTCAAGAGGATAAAATCCAGCTTCGCCAGCGTTGGCGCCTTTTCTAGCGAAGAAACTTTTCCAAGAGGCAATCCCGAAGGTCCACTGGATTGGATCAGCCACGAAGCAGAAGCCTTCGAGGAAATCCTAAGCAGCCGCGGCGACATCTGTGCTTTTTCAGGTGCCAGAGGAGTTGCTGCTGTTCTAGAGAAAAAAGGTTGTGAACATATAAAATCTTTAGCCCAGTCCGAAGCTGCTCTGTCCTCTGAAGACATTAAAGATCCGTCGACCGAAGCAAGCATGGTTGGCGGTAAATTCTTTACTGATATCTGGGACAATGGCGGCCGGGAAATGGCGCAAGAGATAATTCAAAGAAGCGAAAAAGGCATCCACGATGCAAGGAAGGTGGCAGAAGCTGCCGAAAGAAGTACAGAGCCCGAAGGGAAATTAGGTATTAATTAGTCGTTCTTATTATGTTGTAACTTTGTTCGTGATTTGCAATAGTAATGTAGAAATACTCTCTTCCCTCAGAACCTGCTGGATCGCTCGCTGACCCTCATACAAAAGGGGATGAGGAAATTAAGCAAATGGCCGAAGCTATCATGGATAAAGTTGTTGATCAACTTCTAAATGAGGCCGCCGAAGCAGTTTTAAGAGAAGACTAGATGCTATTTAGAAAAAACATGTAGAGTGTAATCTATGTAACATTTTGTACATTTAAATGTAATATACAAGTCTCTTTTCATTGTTCAATTCTTTACGATGCATGAAACTCTACATACATACCATTTTTGAGCCTTCGGCGAAAAAAAACACCTTCCCTTCTTTTCATGCTTCGTGAAGAAGACATTCTTCGTTAAAATTATTCTGATGAATCACATCCATGCTTCGTGAAAACATTCTCTGAAGCTATACAATTTCGATATTGCTCTGATAAAGCCCGTCCATGCTTCGTAAAAATATTCTCCGAAGCTGTATTCCGAAGCTATACAATTTCGATGCCACTTTCTCAAAGCATCTTTTCGAAGGTTGATATTGTCCCCTTCTCTTGCCAAATGCAATATGATGTATGATGCTTATGCTATGCAAAATGATGTGATGATGTTATGTTATGCAAATGATATTTGTTCCGAAGTTACACACAAAATTTATTCGTAAGCTCTGCATTCCCTTAGGAACGTCTTTGGAGCTTCTTCGTCTTTTACTTAGACGGTATAAACTCTGCATTCCCTTAGGAACGTCTTTGGAGCTTCTTCGTCTTTTACTTAGACGGTATAAACTCTGCATTCCCTTAGGAACGTCTTTGGAGTTTCTTCGCCTTTTACTTAGACGGTATAAACTCTGCATTCCCTTAGGAACGTCTTTGGAGTTTCTTCGCCTTTTACTTAGGCGGTATAAGCTCTGCATTCCCTTAGGAACGTCTTTGGAGCTAAAAACTTACACTGCGCTCCCTTTGGAACGGCTTTTTGTAACTTCGGCAACTTACTCTGCGTTCCTTAGAACGGCTTTTTGCTGCTTCGAAGGATTTTTAATAATTTGAAGGTCCTCCCTGTTACCGCAAATTTTTAAGCTTCAGCAACTTAAGCCTGTGGAGAAGATAGGTTTTCCTCATAACCAACCACGAAACTGTCATATGAAAACTGAAATGTTCTTTATTACACAGAAAATAGAACTTGAACGGAAAAAACTGCTATCAAAAAATAGGATATCTGTCAATAAATGTGCTTCGACTCTGGCACAGTACTGTTGACTGTGCGAGCTTCAGATTGCTCTCTGATATCCCTTTGATGCGGAGCATATTGGCTCCCTTCTGGCTGTTGGCCTTGTTGCAGCGGAGGTGGAGGCGGGAGCTGCTGCCATGAAGCTTGAGGTTGACTTGCCGAAGCTACAGAAACTGCAGGGTGGTTGCCCACATACTCCGGGATATAAGGCTGATGGTACGAAGCAGTATGCATGACCTGCTTCGGCTGGCCCTGTTGCGCTGCAGCTTCTGCTAGCTCCTTTTGTTTCTGGATGGTGACATGGCACATCCTGGTGGTGTGACCCTTGTTCTCACCACAGAATAAACAAAATATCCTCCTTGGTTGATCTCCAAATCTCCCGCCGAAACCCCTGGCGCCTCTGCCTCTTGGAGCTGGTGGCCGGAAGAAGGTTTGCTGTTGCCCCGAAGCTTGTGAGGAGCACTGCGGCCTGTTCTGTTGACTCCCCTTGTCATCATTTTGAGTGTTGTGGATGGACCTGACATGCCTCGGATAAAATCTTCCTCCGAAGCCCCTGGTCATCTCAGAGAATCTGAGGGCCTCCTCCCTTCTTTGGCGAAAGTCGTTATCAGCACGAATGTACTCGTCCATCTTTTGGAGCAGCTTCTCCAGAGTTTGAGGAGGCTTCCTAGCAAAGTATTGTGCTGCAGGCCCAGGACGGAGCCCCTTGATCATGGCTTCGATGACAATCTCGTTGGGCACGATTGGCGCCTGCGCCCTCAAACGCAAGAACCTTCTGACATACGCCTGAAGGTATTCTTCGTGGTCCTGAATGCACTGGAACAAAGCCTGAGCAGTGACCGGCTTCGTCTGAAACCCTTGAAAGCTAGTTAACAACATATCCTTCAGCTTCTGCCATGAAGTGATCGTTCCTGGTCGAAGGGAGGAATACCAGGTCTGGGCAACACTCCTGACAGCCATAACAAAAGACTTTGCCATGACTGCAGCATTGCCCCCATACGAAGACACTGTTGCTTCGTAGCTCATCAAGAACTGCTTCGGGTCTGAGTGGCCATCAAACATGGGAAGCTGGGGTGGCTTATAGGACGAAGGCCAAGGTGTAGCTTGCAGCTCAGCAGACAGAGGAGAAGCATCATCGAAAACAAAATTTCCATGATGGAAATTTTCATACCAGTCATCTTCGTTGTAGAAACCCTCCTGACGAAGGTCTTTTTGTTGAGGCCTTCGGTCTTGTTCATCATGGGTAAGATGACGGACTTCTTCAGAAGCTTCGTCTATCTGCCTTTGGAGCTCAGCTAGCCTGGCCATCTTCTCTTTTTTCCTCTGCACCTGTTGGTGAAGCATCTCCATATCCCTGATTTCTTGGTCTAGTTCATCTTCCTGAAGCGTCGGGCTGACGGCCTTCCTCTTCTGGCTTCGGGCTTCCCGGAGAGAGACGGTCTCCTGGTTGGGGTCCAGTGGTTGCAGTGCCGCAGCCCCAGCCGCTGAAGCTTTCTTCGGCGCCATAGCAAAGGTCTATAGCTTCCGAAGGTGTTCACAAAACTCGAAGTGGAAGTGAGTTCACCGGAGGTGGGCGCCAATGTTGGAGACTTGTTCTCAAATGCTAAGAGTTAAGAACAAGGCAACATAAAAAGTGTTAAATGTTAAAGTCCTTCGTCCTTCGGAACATTATTTCCCTTCGGGAAATAATGAGTTTCGGACGAAGGTCCTAAGAGACATACCTTCGTAAATGCAACAAGTAACGACGAAGGTTTTATATAAAACATGAAATATGATATGAACATCATGAAATCATTTCTATTAACCATAGAAAGATAGAAATGATTTTAAATTACAAATATACCTTCGGTCCTGAGAGAAGGTAAAAGTACAAGCGTGACGCAAAAAGCAAATGCCAAGTCAGCGTGAACAGTACGAGAGTACTGTTCACCTATTTATAGACGCGGGACGCAGCCCACGTAAAATTACATCCATGTCCATTACATTTCCCAATGACTTATGGAAATCTGTTAAGGTCCATGCAGTCTTTTCATCTTTAAGTCGGTTCCCCCCTCTGCCATCGCGACGAAGCTTCCCTGCGCGCAGCTTTGGCTATGCACCACCCTTCGCAGAGCTTGGTAATCAGCCCGTCCTTCGTCTGGTTCAGGCTTCGTCCTGACCGTACTTCATATTCCTAGTTCTGAATCCGAAAGCACCTGTTCACATAGTCCCACTTGAAAAACATTGTCAAATCATGTTTTTGAGGACCTTCGGAGGACGAAGGCCCCCAACAAAGGGGGAGCACATGAAGGAAAGGATAAAGAGGAAGAAGTACCACAGGAACCTCCAACTCAAGTTCGGGCCATCATCCAAAGGAATCATCCAGTGGATCCAATTACGGGTGGCATCAGCAAGGGAGTAACCACTCGTTCACGTTTAGTTAATTTTTGTGAACATTACTCTTTTGTTTCTTCTATTGAGCCTTTTAGGGTAGAAGAAGCCTTGCTGGATCCAGATTGGGTGTTGGCCATGCAGGAAGAACTCAACAACTTCAAAAGAAATGAAGTGTCACACCCGGTTTTTGGAAGGTAAACAAAATGTGAACCATTTACGTGCTAGGATCAGAAACTCACGTACACAGCGATTACATAATTGGACATCATCACACATTGCTCAAAGTAAATAGTGGAAATGTACTTTACTATATCAAGATGTCCAAGACATCCACAGTCATTACTTAACATAGTAATTAACATTATCAAAGTGCGGAAAAGCGAACGTAGCAGATATGGCCTTCACAGGCAGCTGACTGGGGTTTTGCTACTAACACAACTAAAACTCATCGTAGTCTTGGAACTCCTCAAAGTCCTCCATGTTGCCTGCATCTCCTCCTAAGCACTAAATACAGTGGGGACAACCTAGGGTAGAGTGGGTTTTAAAGCAAGGGTGGGTACACATCAACGTACTCAGCAAATGTCCTGTTTGGCTAAAGTGGACTAGTTGTATGTGGAGTTAAGGTTAAAGAAGTTGATTTTAGTTGGTCAAGTATTTATTACTAATAGTATAGCCAAGTTTTAGTAGTAAACCCAGTTATTACCCAAAAGTACTCCCTCCAAGAGGAAATACTAGAGACCAGAATTATAACCATCAATATTAATCATCATCATAAAGGTATACAAAGTTCTTCTAATCAAAGAGGATCCCAAGGCCGCTATTAATCGTGAGCACGACTGATATACTAGTTTCTAACACTCTGCAGAGGTTGCACACTTTACCCGCGAGTCGTGATCCCTTTCCAACCTAGGTTGTACAAACCCGATCTTCACTACCGAGGTGAATGGCCAGGGATACACTACGTAGCCTTTATAAAGACTTCTTGGTGCATAGCTGCTCGTTAGGTTTCGCCAGTCATATAAACACAGTACACCTCCCTAAGGTGGGTGACTAACAAAACCAAATCGAATGAACCTCGACACCCACCCTTAGCAGAGCGAGCACTATGCCCCGACCCCCATTGACGGCCATCCATCAAAGCCAACTACACCCCCAGGATCATCTAATTATTCAGCTAAGGGCGTCCCATTCCACCCTCATGGTTGCACTGTTATCCCGAGTGGTCACTCAACGAACAGGTCCTTACGGAGAGGTACTCAGGAAACAACCTGAGTCCCCTAAAGTATCACAATATCATCATCGGGATAACATCATCGTATCATAAAGATTCATATTGTGTTTGTTGATTAAGGTAACTCAATAGCATAAAGCTAACCATAATAACCCAAAGGTAAACAAGGATAAGATAAATACATACTAGTCAATCCTTAGGTTTCAAATAAAGTAATGCAGGACGGTGAATTATAAAGTAAGTAGGACATAATAGGTCAGAGGACACTTGCCTTCACCAGGTTGCTGCTCAGGAAGATCTTCGGCAACACACTCAGGAACCACGACCTGCTCGTTGTCTAAATAAGGCGATCATGCATTCCATACATTTGGATAAAGACAAATGAACAATACACCAACATATACAAACAAGTGAGCACATCTAAAAAGAACAATATAAACTCAAGAGGTAACTTGGGTTCTGGGATGAACTAGCACACTTAGAAGTTTGTGATTCTCTAAGTATTATCTATATCCATAGATCACATAATTTAGTTCCACTTATTTTAATGAGACACAAAAATTATATCAGCGATAGATTCATACGTTACATATTATTAATCTCACAAAGTTAAACATCTAATTACCATTGGGGTTTTCCTTTTTATTTTTCCTATTTAATAAACAAACCATTACCTAAATTAATCTATAGTCTAGGCGTAAAATTAGAATGTGCAGACAGTGAATGATCATAATTTTTACAGATAGAGAATAATCCCATGAACATTTTGTAATTTGAATCACTCAATTTAGAGTTCATATGCAAAAGATATGAAATAAAAAAGTTTTGGAATTTAAAACCTTAAATTAGGTCTAATTCTGTGATTAAATAAAAGCCTAGGGTTCTTTCTGCAAGAATACAGGGGCCTACACGCGAAAACCAGGTACAACTGGTTGATTTTCAAAAAACCAGGGGTCTTTTTAACAAAACTACATTGTCTACACACAAAGGGGTATATGGCTATCTCGATCGCACGATCGCGAACGAACGACCGAGATCAGACCCCGCGGGCGAGCGCGCGCGGACGGGTGAGTGCGGCTCACATGTGGGACAGGGAAGACAACGACCTTGGGTCAGCTTGGCTGATAGGCCGGGTCCGACTACAGATCGCGAGCGAGGGCACGCACCTGAGCGGTCGGATCCAAAACGGACGGTTGAGATTAGATCTAGTCTAATTAAACCTAGGTCGCCTGATCTCGTATGGACGTCCGAGATCCAACGGCGAGCACGTCTAGGGTTCTATGACCGCCAGTGGTGGCACCGCTCGTGCCCAAGGCGGAGGTTCACCAGAGACGAGGGTGTGGGCGCACTGGGAGCCACGGGGCGCTGGGAAGGGCACAAGAAGGTTTGGGATGGCACGACGGACATGGTCGTGGGCACGATACCGACGCGGGGGCACCAGAGAGTGGCGGTCTGCGGCGAGGTGGCATAGCGGCAGCGCAGACTTGCTCCAGCGAGCAATTGCACGGACGACAGGGCAGCACACTAGAAATTAAGGGCACGGGGAAGTTGCTCACCTTGAGAGGGAACTTTGGAGCGCTTGAGCAACGACGGGGACGTAGGGAGGCCTTGGGTCGACGGTGGCGGATCTTCGGCTGCACGGGGAGAAAGCCGGTGAGCATGGACCGAGCGAAACAGAGGGGTTGGGGGCAAACTAGAGGGTGTCCCGCGTTGCTGGAGAAGAGGCGGAGCTCACCGAGGCAACAGATGCGGCAGAAGCTCGACGACGGCCATGGAACAGACGACGGATCATGGCGGAGATCCACGAGCGCGCGCGCAGAGCGAGAGAGAGCGAGGGTGTTTGGCTGAGGGTGCAACTGAGCGAGGAGAACGAGTGAGTGGATGCAGGCTCCAGAAAGGGCTCGGGCGCGTGGGGGCATGGCCAAGAAACGTGCGGTCGTGGGCGTGTCCACGACGTAGAGTGCAGGCGGGAGGTTAGGGAAAGGGTAGTAGTTGTCAGGCGGTGTCCGCAGGCCAGCGAGGGCAAGCGTGCGAACAGGCGGTTAGCGCTAACAAGAAGGGTCCGCCGAGCGGTGAGAGAGAATGGGCGCGTGCACGGATGGATCGCCGCCGATAGGCCAGTCCCACCGGGCAATGGGAGGGAGAGAGGGAGAGAGAGCACGCGTGCGCGGACGCTGGCCATCGCTGACAGGTGGGGTCCACCTGTCAGGAAACGAGGGCGCGCGCAACCTGGCTGGGCTGAGTTGGGGCGAATGGGCTGAATTTGGTTTTTCTTTTTCCCTGGAATTTTTATGTCGTTTCTTTTTATTTTCTCTATGGATTTCAAATCAAATTCAAACCAAATTTCAAATTCAAACCAATTCAAACATGTGCATCAAATCAAAGAATAATTTAGGCTCGACATGATGCAACAAGTCATGACTCACCTAGTTTTGACAAAATAAATAATTAATCCCTAACCTAATTGACTTAACTCTAATCAAAAGGAAGAGATAGAAAGTCTAGAGAGAGAGACAAGAGGTAACACCTGAATTTGGTAGGCATTTAGAGAAGAAATTTTATACCCCCAAATTCAAGGTGTTGCATGAAGGGTGGAGTCTGGTGCCTCGTTCGAAGCAAAATGTTGTGGGAACCAAGTGGGTGCTCCGCAACAAGCAAGATAAGCATGGGATGGTGACAAGAAACAAGGTTTGACTTGTGGCAAAAGGTTATGCCCAAGTCGCAGGTTTGGATTTTGAGGAGACTTTTGCTTTTGTAGCTAGGCTCGAGTCAATTCGCATATTATTGGCCTATGCTCCTCACCACTCTTTTAAGTTGTTTCAAATGGCGTGAAGAGCACCTTCCTCAACGAACCAATCAAGGAGGAGGTCTACGTGGAACAACCCCCTGACTTCGAGGATAACAGGTATCCCGACCATGTTCATAAGCTCTTTAAGGCGCTCTATGGACTTAAGCAACCTCCAAGAGCATGGTATGAATGCCTTAGAGACTTTCTCATTTGTAATGCTTTCAAGGTCGGGAAAGCGGATCCTACTCTTTTTACTAAGACTTGTAATGGTGATTTGTTTGTATGCCAAATATATGTCAATGACATAATATTTGGTTCTACTAATCAACAGTCTTGTGAAGAGTTCAATAGAGTAATGATGCAGAAATTCGAAATGTCAATGATGGGCGAATTAAACTACTTCCTTGGATTTCAAGTGAAGAAACTCAAGGAAGGAACCTTCATCTCCTAAATAAAGTGCACTCAAGACTTGCTCAAAAGGTTTGGGATGAAGGACACAAAGCCCGCCAAGACGCCAATGGGAACCGATGGACACTTGGACCTCGACAAGGGAGGTAAGTCCATTGATCAAAAGGCATATCGGTCTATGATAGGTTCATTACTTTATCTTTGTGCTAGTAGACCGGATATAATGTTTAGTGTATGCATGTGTGCTAGATTTCAATCTGACCCCAAGGAATGTCATCTTGTGGACGTGAAGCGAATGCTTAGATATTTAGTCCATATGCCTTGCTTCGGGATCTGATATCCAAAAGGGTCTACCTTTGACTTAAATTGGATTTTCAGATTCCCACTATGTCGGATGCAAGGTTGATAGGAAGAGCACATCAGAGACTTGTCGGTTTCTTGGAAGGTCCCTGGTGTCATGGAGCTCTAAGAAACAAATATCTGTTGCCCTATCCACCGCTGAGGCCGAGTATGTTGTCGCTGGTCAGTGTTGCACGCAACTACTTTGGATGAGGCAAACCCTCTGGGACTTTGGCTACAATCTGAGCAAAGTCCCACTCCTATGTGATAATGACAGTGCAATCCGCTTGGTGGATAATCCTGTTGAACACTGACCCACTAAGCACATAGACATCTGTCATCACTTTTTGAGAGACCACCACGAAAGGAGAGATATCGATGTTTGCCATATTAGCACCGAGAACCAGCTAGCCGATATCTTCACCAAGCCTTTAGATGAGAAAAGGTTTTGCAGGCTATGTAGTGAGCTAAATGTCTTAGATTCGTGGAACATGGATTGATCTATAGCATACATGTGTTTTATGCCTTTGATCATGTTCTTTTAAGCATTTCTGTCTTCACTTATTTTGATGCTCAAGTTGTACAAGTCATCCTCGGGCCTCACAAGTCCATATGCAAATGATGCACATGTTTAGGGGGAGGATATACTACAACTTGACCCTTTGAGACTAATGTGTTTGCTTGAGTGATTTTGATAGTCTCAAAGATGGATTGAGAGGAAAAAGATGGACTTGGACAAAGAAAAGGCTTCCACTGCATTCCAGTATCAATGTATCTTGTTCCAAGTCACTATCTGTGTTTATCTCATTGCCCTTGGTTTTACTTGCAATTTTTGTTAGGCAATGGGGTTAGAAGGCCATTAGTTTTTCCGTTTTGGTGCTTAATGCCAAAGGGGAAGAAATTAAGGCCAAAGCAATTGGATCAGCTACCACTTGTGAATTTTTCAAAATTTTAGTGTAAGTATACTTGGATTTTGATCAAAACCCTTTTATTGCAAAAAATGCTCTCTTGTGTTGGAGAAATTTAATTATGGGAAAAGGGGGAGTTTTCTGACTCTTGATCAAAACTAATCTTGAAAATTATTTTGATTTGTCAAAGCAAAGTGTTTTTGACATAGAAATAGGCAAATGAATTTGTTTTGTGAAAACAAAATAAGCGGTGGAAAAAATGTTCCAAATATGCCAAATCTGATGAAAACTTTGTTGGTCTTCAATTTAACATCAATTTGCACTTTTTAGCTCATTTGGATATGTTAGTTCAATATGAGCTGCTTTTTGATGTGTTGGCATAAATCACCAAAAAGGGGGAGATTAAAAGGAAAATGTGCCCTTGGGCCATTTCTATATTGTTTTGGTAATTAGATGTTCAACACATGTTGTTAGACTAACATAAGAAATGAGCATAAGTATATTGAGCAAAGTGAGCTCGGAAAGAGGACATAGTGCAAATCTATATGGACCGAGTAAAAAGGTAAGCTCTGGACACTTAGTCAATTGTTTTGTGTGCTAATCATATTTGTCTAAGTGCCAGGGACTCTATAAAGTCAAGTCAAAAGGTGCAAAAGAAAACAAAGAAGAAAAAGAAAAAGGTTGCTGGACTAAAGACATTCGACGGTCCGGTGTCACCCACCGGATAGTCCGGTGTGCACTGGACAGTCCCGTGCACCGTCCAGCCAACTAGCTGCTCTCGGGAATTCTAGTCTGCGTCGGCTATAATTCACTGAACCGTCCGCGCGAGGCGCCGGACAGTCCGGTGTGCCAGCCACAACGGCTATCTGCCACATCGACCAGGGGTCAACGATCAACAGGAGCACCGGACAGTCCGGTCCGGTGAAGCACCGCCCACCAAAGGCGTCCTTCCGTTAAAATCCCTAGGGTTTGATTTCTGAAGCTTGATAACTTTTAATTTCTTTAGTGATTTTTTGTATGTATACCTCGAGTTAATCTATATGTTTATGTGTGATTAAGATGTAATTTTTGTATTTAGAGCAAGGGATGTAATTTTTGTTTACTTATACATATCTGTAATTTTTGTTTACTACATCTCTATAATTTTTTTGTTGTTATGTAATTTTGTAATGTTTTCTAACAGACAACTCTAAATACTTTAGTATTTTTACTGTTGGATTTGAATTGACAATTGACATATTACTTTGTTGTTTGTTGAGACATGACAGTTCTATTGCGGGGGCTAAGAATGGGAATGAAACTGAGAGCAGCATGCAACCCCAATCTTTGAATGGTTCAGAGCCAATACATATTGATGATGATGTTGATGAAATTGAAGAAGTGATTGCAGGACCAAAGAGGAAGCTTACATCTGTTGTTTGGAATGAATTCAAGAGGGTGAAGTTAAGTTCTGGTGAAATCAAGGCACAATGTTCTTATTGTCATAAGAAGCTTAATGGGAAAAGTACTCATGGAACAAAGCATCTTCATGATCATTTGAAGATTTGTGTTTTGCGCAAGATAAAGCTCACTAGCCAGAACAAGCCTATGTCACAATCATCTTTGAGGTTTAGTTCACAAGAAGGGGGGAAAGTATCCGTGGAGAGCTACACTTCTGATCCTGAAGTTGCTAGAAAGGAGCTTGCTGCTATGATAGCATTGCATGAATATCCTTTGTGCATTGTTGAGCATATTGGCTTTCGTCGATTTGTGAGTGCATGTCAGCCATTATTCAAGATGGTTAGCAGGAATACTATTAGGTAAGGAATACACTATTCTCTGTATCAAGATTTGTGATTTGAAGTGTTGTGCTATTTCTAATTTTGTGATGTGGCAGAAAGGACATTATGGATGCATATACAGAAGAAAAGAAAAGAGCGTTGCAGTACATGTGTGCATGTAAGTCACGAGTTGCTATCACTACAGACATGTGGACTTCTGACAACTAAAAAAGAGGTTACATGGCTGTCACAGCCCATTTCATCGATGATTCTTGGAACTTGAGGAACATTATAATGAGGTAAGAACTTTTACATTGTTTTTCCTTATATATTTGTCTTTTTTTACAACTTTTACATTGTTTTCCTTGTATGTAGGTTCATATATGTGCCTGCACCACATACAACTGAGATTATCTGTGAGGTTCTATATGATGCTTTGGTTGAATGGAATATTGATGAGAAGATCTCCACCTTGACACTAGACAATTGCACCACTAATAATGCAGTAATCTCTAACCTTACCAAGAAGATTGGTCTAAACTTATGTTAGAGGGGTCTCTGTTGCATATGCATTGTGCTACACACATTCTAAATTTGATAGTGAAGGATGGTTTAGATGTGATACAACCTGTAATTAAAAAGATTCGTGATAGTGTAGCATTTTGGACAGCCACACCTAAAAGAGTAGAGAAATTTGAAGAGATGGCTAAGTTTGTCAAAGTCTCTTTGGTACACAAGCTAGGACTTGATTGCAAAACTAGGTGGAACTCTACATACAAGATGCTCTCTATTGCTATTCCATATGAGCCTATTTTTAACCATGCCACTCGTGTTGAAAAACTTTATGATTGTGCACCAAATAAGGAAGAGTGGTATTTTGCGAGACAAGTGGTTGATAGACTCAATATGTTTAATGAGATTACCAAGGTCTTCTCTGGAACAGATTATGTGACTGCAAATATTTAACTCCTTAAAATTTGTGAGGCTAAGGTGAAAATTACACAGTGGTCTGAATGTGGAAATCCTATCATAGAAGAGATGTAAAAAAAGATGATAAAAAATTGAAAAATATTGGAAGGATATTCAAGGACCAATGGGAATAGCAACTATTTTAGATCCTAGGTTTAAGGTTGATTATCTCCTTGGGTTCTTTGAGACTTTGATAGGTCAAAATAGTGATCAGTGTGTGCTAAAAGTTGATGAAGTGAAATAGTCTTTATGTGATTTGATGAAGTACTATGAAATGGAAGAGGGTGAAGATACAACAGAGTCATCAACTTCTCTACTTGACACTAGTTTGTTGTCAACAATTAGTGCACGTGTTGCTAGTCGAAGGCCAGCGATGACAAGAGTTAAAACTAAGCTAGATAGATACTTGGAGGATGATTTGGTTCATTTTTCAACTGAGAACTTCCAGATCCTAGACTGGTGGAAGGTGGCTAGAACCAGTTATCCTACACTTAGAAAGATAGCAGTGACATATTGGATATTCCGGTCAGCACTGTTGCATCAGAGCCAGCTTTTAGCACTAGTGGGCGGATTCTTAGTGAGCATCGCAGCAAGCTTACTCTTGAAATTTTGGAGGCTTTAATGTGTTCACAAGACTGGATAAGAAACAGTTACAAAGGTACTTCTAAAATTTTGTATAACTCATTTATGATTCTATTTGTTGTTAACAGTAAGGCTCCATCATTCGTGTTAATGTATAGTCTAATAATTTTTTTCTGAAGATAGTGCTGAGGTTAATCAACAAAGTTTTTGGGACTGCTTGCAAAAGATTCAAGAAGGTGTCGAGGTAAGTTGTCTTCCATACTTCTTGTGATGATCTAATTCCAGGCTAGTGGCTAGAGCAGCAACAAGTAGCCGAGCCGAGCTCTATAATTGATTACACCTCTCTTTAATGTAGGGACTTATATTATGACATATGAGATTGTGATGATGAAGCCCGGAACGACTTGGACGTCAAGCTATCAGTTTGGGCGACATGAATCCTATTACTTGATGCTCGCTTGCTACTCTTGCTTTTGTATTGTTGCTTAAATGATAAAACATGTACTGAGAGATATTTCTGTTTACTGTTTGATTATATTTGTGATGTATGGACATGTGGCTACTAGAAGACAATATTTGTTTTGAGTATGTTGATGAAACTACAAAATATGCATGCTAGAATGAATGTTGAATTGTCTCCAATGTCCATAATCTATATGCTGAAATTCTGAATTTTTGAATAATCATGTCGGGTACGGATACCCATGGGTATTTAGTACCCAGTCAGGGATGGGTATGGGAGGTTTTTCATACCCGAGGTCGGGTTCGGGGATGGGGGCGGGTCTATATTCATGGGTACGGGTCTGGGGAGTTAATCCCCGCTGGGGAATTCCCCATTGACATCTCTAGTCCGGTGCCCCCAGAACAGGAAACAAGTCAATCAGGGATCTCATAGCCATTGCACTGTTCACTGTCTGGTGCACCCACAGACATAAGGCAACCAGGGCCTTCCAAATGGAGCTCCAACGGCTCCTAGGTCCTTTAGGGCTATAATAGGGACCCCTAGGCACATGGAGCTTCACACCAAGCTTTCATTGAACATGCTACAACACCGAGCATCGAATTCACGCCTTTGCTTTAGTAGATAGAGATTTGGGCACGTGTTTTGAGCTGTAACACCGTTGTGCTGTCTTTGTGCTCTTCTCTCTTGACTTGTGTGCATGAGTTGCTACAAATTTGTCTTGTGTATTTGATTCTACTTCCCTCCTTACTCTTGTGGTTTACTTGAGATCAATTGTGTAAGGGTGAGAGACACCAACTTATGGAGATTCCTCACAAAGGGAAAACTTGAGATAAGGAAGAAAACCATGGTACTCAAGTTTGATCGTTGGATCACTTGAGAGGGGTTGAGTGCAACCCTTGACTGAAGGAGGTCACCACAACGTGGAGTAGGCATTGGCCGAACCATGGGATAAAATCACCATGTCACTTGTGCATCTTTTGTTGTGATTGTTTTCTTCCATAGAGTTCTCACATATTCACTTACGCTATTGTTCCTAAGTTTAATACATATCTTAAAGGAACAATCAAGTGAAGAGTTATCTTCTTCTCTCTGCCTCTATTCATATCAATTTGGTTTTGACTCTACTAATATTTATTATAAACCAAGTTTGTCTTGTTTAGAGTTAATTTTTGCAGGATCACCTATTCACCCCCTCTAGGTTCTCTCACTTCCACTGCATAACGATATCAAGGTTCTTTGTCTATATTTCCTTGGTTTTTCACTGCTTCTTGCTTTCATTTTCTATTTTTGGTGAGGCACTAAAATGATTATATTAGAAGCAGGCTAAAAAGCTGAGCGTTTGGCAGTCTACAACATCTTCTGGTGGCCACAAGCTGAAAAAAGCTGAAACAAACAGGGCCATTGTTCACTCCCATACACCGCCGCAACGCATCTGAGTCATTCTAGTGAGATCTAAGGACGTCTTTGAGCTGTTCTAGTCATTATGTGAGAAGTTCTTGTGATCTTCTTTCTTGCCTTGTGTGGCTACGTTTTGCTCTTGTGTGTACTCTCCTCTCACTTTTGTTGTCACTTTGAAGTTGTAACTCATTCTTTTTTGTACGGTTGCAAGAGACTCCAACATGTGTAGATTCTTTGTAAGGGTATTGATTCTGATATAAGGAAGATTGTGGCACTCAAGTTGATTATTGGATCACATAAGAAGTATTGAGTGCAACCCCTGTCCGTTGGGACACCACAACGTAGAGTAGGCTAGCATTTGAAGCTTGACTAAACCACTAGAAAAATCGTTGTATCTCTTGTGCATTTTACTTTCTTGTGATTTATTCTTCCTCTAAGTTGTTGATCACACTTGTAATATTGCTCTAACTCTAATTCTGCATCTAGTGAGCAATCAAGTGCAAGAACTCCTCTCTCTCTCTCTCTCTTTCACTTGCCTGGATCTTTATTTGCATGCAACAAAATAATCTAAGCAAAACCTGACCCTAACTCGTGTATGCTGCTGAGTATATATAGAGTTTTGGGCGTGGCTAACCCTAAGGACGTGTCCCAAATGGACTCAACTCGGTACAAGACCCAATGAGCCCATACGGTCGCACAACACTAAAATAGATTGCAATATCAAACTTGTTTGGAAGATTCCCGCTGACATTGGTCGAATTTGAAAGTGAGACAGGTGGCATTGAAAAGGTTTATTCGTTAGCTTTCCATCCATATATAGAACATCAAATCTGAGTACGTATGTATCCTAGATGTCAATTTGAAATTAAACTGGTCCCAGACTCCGAGTGGGACTCGAAGTCATATTCGAGTAGGACTCTAATTATTTGCTCTGGTGTATTCAAACACCCTCTTACGCACAAGATTGAAGCAAAAAAAACTTCAGTCCAGCGATTAGCTCCTTGGCTCCCGTCGTTGCCATGTTTCAGTCGATCGCACCCTATTTTACTTCCATCTCATGCCTTTTTTCTCCCACCTTCACGCTCTTTTCCTTATTGTATAGGGCTCAACAAACAAGTGGGCCTTGCGCAATTGGGCCATGGCTAGGTGGACGCTCGTTTCTGCACACGGTCGTTCGATGGCCAGGGAATTGGGATGTGTTTCTACGCCCGTCTGATATAGAACAATGTTATGTGGTTAGACTATCTTCAGCAGCTTTTCTATCATATTAAGCCGTTCGACTGCTCTTTTTCAGCTCGCAGCAGCAGCCAAATAACAATGAATCTAAGTCTTAGCAACAGCTGAAACAACGGCCGAATAAAAAAGTCAGCCAGACAGCTTCATCCTCTCTATTTTAAATTTTATTCTCTAAATAATGCAGTCTAAGTGTGTTTTACATGTCCATATACACAGTTGACTGGAAATAGCCTTAGGCAGTCTCTAATATCCATCACATCTATCATGTTAACTCTTATTTTAAAATTTAATCTACAAACAATATAATCTACGCCGTAAAAAACCGTGTTTTGCACCCTCATATGTCCGATATGCTGGGACAACTTTAGCCTATGGCCACATGATCGTGTATACACAGTAAAATTTTGAGTAAAATTCAGAGATAGCCGGAGATAGGCTCACAGGACGTTGATTCTGGCCTAGAGAGGTGATGTATCTCTGAACTGCAGACGGGGCCCTGCTGCCAGCCTGCCACTGTGATCTCGTGAGCTAACCTGTGTGACTGTGCGTTTCTTCCTTCCTCCTACCCTCCCGTCCTCACCTCAGACTAGCTCGGAATCCTCCGCCGCCGAGCAAAGGTTCCACCACAAAAGACCAAACCGCAAGTCCTCGCAGCATTTGATTCTCTGACCGATTCAGGGACACCTTCCTCAGAGCAATACTTACCAGCGTGGGCGTGGCTACCAACCGCAGAGTTTCCATGAGCAGATGCAAACCAGTCGGCGGCGAGAGCCCAGCAGCAGACGGACCTGACCCGCGGCGGCCGATGTCGGAGACGCCGTGTTCCGTGCAGCCCGGGGTCCTCCCTCTCCTCGGGAAGCCATACTTCACATGCATCCTCTGCAAGTCTCATGTCAACCAGCCGTTCCAAGTGGTACTGTTGCTACTCATGCTACTCTGTTTGCATCACATCTGCTGAAACACTTGTCTCCTGCTCCCGCTCGCTGCTGGGGGGCGCAGGCTAAAGCCGAGCATTTCGTAGTGTAATGATCGAAGTCCTTTGGTGTCTGGCTCTGGCTGACGGCATCTGCATGCAGGTGGTCCCCAAGTCGCTGGCGCCGTTCCTCCCGGCGACGACGGTGCCGGCGACGGTGACGTGGCACGGGCGGTCCTGGGAGATGCGGTTCACGGCGGGGCGGCAGATCCAGCGCTTGGAGGCCGGGTGGCGGGGCTTCGCGCTGGACAACGGACTCAAGCTCGGCGACGGGTGCGTCTTCGAGGTGGTGGACGGCAGGGCGGAGCGCGTGGTGTTCAGGGTGCAGGTGCTCCGCGCCGACATCCCCGCGGAGATCCGGGAGCGGGCCGGTGGGTACACCCCGTCCAGCCCCATCCTCATCGACTAGCTAGCTCATTGCTCACCTCATCAGCTGCTGGCATGTATCCCCCCGTGCGGCCGTCTGCCACTGTTACTGCAGAGGGTGAGAGTGCAGTGCAGCCTGGCTAGGCGTGTAGCTTGTTCAACTGGATTGTTGACAGAGCTGAAACCTGATGTTTAGTGAGAAATGTTGAATAATTAGACAAATTCCAGTTTAAATTCCGAATATAAATCATGACAAAATCACAAGCACTGAAATAACAAGCCAAATCAGATGATGCGTACTGATTAGACTTACTGATAGATGGCACGCGCCGGAATCAGCAGGGTCGACGATGTCGAAGTAGCGAAATCAGCAGGGTCGACGAGGTCAATCAGATCACGAGCAGTCGCGTGAAGACGCTTCCCAAAAACCTTATTCGGCCTCTCCTGGTGCAGGATCTAGAAGGCGAAGGGTTCCGGAGACCTGCTCTCCTAATCGCAGATGCACCTCTACGATCGGGACGAAGAGAACTGGAAGGCGGCTCAGCTGTGAAGAGAGGCAAAAGCGAATTGGGATGATTTGGAGGCTGGCTGCCGGGCTCCTTTTATAGGGCCGAGTCCGCGACCCCCCGTGCTTATCCGCGCACGAAAATCTCGCAATCAGTTGAGATTTTATAGCGTTCGGTTAGGATAAGCGTAACAGCCAAGAAACCAAAAAATCAAACGGCAAAAGGTAGCCGCGCCCCCGCAAGGCGAGGGGCCGGATTTCGGCGGACCATTCACGCGCATGTCGTGCGCCCGCGCCCTTCGCCCCGCCCCGGCCAGGCCAGGCGAGGCGAGCGAGCGCGCGCGCGCGTGTGGCTCTCCACACTCTCTCCTCTCATCCATGACTTGGTGAGTGAGTGTGGCTTCCATATTTAAGCTAGCTCTACTCCACTAGAGCTAGCAATATGGTGCTATTGGTTCCACCTATCCTCTAGCCATCCTCTTGTATGGGCTTTTGAGATTTTCTAGGATTTATTTGAATTTCTTAGTTGGGCCAAGCCCATAAATCCTAACAATCCCCCACCAGATCTCAAATGCCCATATGTAGTTTTCGCCACTGTTCACTACTGTTTAATATACTGGTTTTTCAGCAGAGACTGTTAAGTTGAACTTCCGCCTAGAACTCCAAGCTACACCAACCCACAACTTGGACAATGGACTATGCCTTGAATTGCAAGTTTTGCGTGAATGAGTTTCACTTGAAGTCATGACCAGTACTTGGCTACCAGTAGTCCCCTTCTCGGGTGGAGCATATACGTCGTACTCCAAGGTCTCTTCATGAGTTTACTAGAGATCACCCAAATCTCATAGACTGCGACGTTAGACAGTCTAACTCATATAGGTGTGTTCTTTCAAAGAATGTTCTGCAGGACAACATCTTCGCTAATACAAGCCAACAGAACACATTAAGGCACAAAGCCAACCTGCCTTACAGCATTTGAGAGTATTGCATCTTTACTTAGAGAGGGTCAAAGGTTACTCTCCTCAGTTCACCAATGGCTTGTTCTTCCCAGGACCTAATTCACGGGATCTCCGATCACATAGACTGGGTTTCCACCATGGCAACTTTATTCGGGTCTCATACCCATCTCTCTCGATGCGATTTCTATCACATTACGTGGTAGTCCCTTGGTAAAAGGATCTGCCAGATTTTTATCTGTTGAAATATAAGTCACACTTATAACTCCGGAGTTTCTCAACTTTCTGACAGACTTCAATCGTCTTTTGACATGTCTTGATGACTTTCCATTATCCTTAGAACTCGTCACTTTAGCAATCACTGTCTGATTGTCACAGTTCATAAGGATAGCTGGTATTGGTTTCTCAACCACCGGCAAGTCCATCAAGAGTTCACGCAACCATTCTGCCTCAACGGTTGCTGTGTCAAGTGCAGCTAGCTCGGCTTCCATGGTTGACCTCGTCAAAATGGTCTGCTTGCATGACCTCCATGATACCGCACCTCCACCAATAGTAAAGACATAACCACTGGTGGCATAAAGCTCGTCTGCATCAGATATCCAGTTCGAATCACTATATCCTTCAAGTACTGCATGCTGACCAGAATAGTGAATTCCATAACTCATTGTACCTTGCAGGTAGCGCATAACCCGCTCAAGTGCATGCCAATGATCAGTCCCGGGGTTTGACATGAACCTGCTCAATTTGCTCACAGCAAACGAGATATCGGGCCTTGTTGCACCAGCAAGATACATGAGTGAACCGACAATCTGAGAGTATCTCAATTGGTCTAAACCAATTCTCTTGTTCTTTCGCAGTGTCACACTGGGATCGTAAGGTGTTGGAGAAGGTTTGCACTCAGAGAAGCCAAATCGCTTCAAAACCTTTTCAACATAGTGAGATTGCGAGAGAGTAATCCCACCATCTGCCTTAATCAGCTTGATGTTTAGAATCACATCAGCTTCTCCCAGATCTTTCATATCAAAACTCTTTGATAGAAAAGACTTGACTTCATTGATCACATCAATGTTTGTGCCAAATATCAATATATCATCAACATATAAGCACAATATAACTCCTTCGCCCCCACCACAGCGATAATATACACACCTGTCTGCCTCATTAATGGCAAAGCCTGCAGACGTTAGAGTAGTGTCAAACTTCTCATGCCACTGCTTTGGTGCTTGCTTCAGACCATACAAAGATTTCAATAACTTGCACACCTTGCTTTCTTGACCCTTTACTACAAATCCATCAGGCTGTTCCATATAGATTTCCTCGTCCAGCTCTCCATTAAGAAAAGCTGTCTTTACATCCATCTGATGAACAAGGAGACCATACGAGGCAGCCAAAGAAAGTAGTACTCGAATAGTGGTCATTCTAGCAACAGGTGAGTAAGTATCAAAGAAGTCTTCTCCTTCTTTCTGAGTATAGCCTTTAGCCACAAGCCTAGCCTTGTACTTTTCAATTGTACCATCAGGCTTGAGCTTCTTTTTAAACACCCACTTACAACCCACAGGTTTGCATCCATAGGGTCGATCAGTGACTTCCCACGTACCATTTGAAAGAATAGAGTCCATCTCATTATGAACCGCTTCTTTCCAATCATCTGCATCTGAAGATGCAAATGCTTCTGCAATGGTAGTAGGAGTATCGTCCACAAGGTACACAATGAAATCATCACCAAAGGATTTTTCAACCCTTTGTCTCTTGCTCCTTTTAGGAGCATCATTGTCATCCTCCTCTAGGACAATTTCATGTGGCTGTTCAAAACTCTCAATAGGTGTACTATGTTCAGGAGTTATCTCAGAAGAGTATCTAGAATTGCTATGAATGTCTTTCATTGGAAATATATGTTCAAAGAAAGTAGCATCACGTGATTCCATAATAGTATCAACATATACATCAGGAACTTCAGATTTAACTACTAAAAATCTATATGCTATGCTACATGAAGCATATCCAAGAAAGACACAATCCACTGTCCTTGGACCAAGCTTGCGTTTTTTATTAATTGGTACATTGACTTTCGCCATGCACCCCCAAGTGCGCAAGTATGAAAGTGATGGTTTTCTCCCAACCCACTTCTCATAAGGGGTTTTCTCTTCTTTGCCCATAGGAATTCTATTCAGAACATGACATGAAGTCAGGACTGCCTCCCCCCACCATGCCTTAGATAAACCACAAGTGTCTAACATGGCATTCACCAGGTCAGTCAACGTACGGTTTTTCCTTTCAGCAATCCCGTTTGACTCGGGTGAATAGGGAGGAGTCCTCTCATGAATAATGCCATTTTCTGCACAGAAATCGTCAAAGACTTTGGGAAAGAACTCGCCACCACGATCTGATCTAAGACGTTTGATCTTTCTCTCTAGTTGGTTTTCAACTTCAGCCTTATAGATTTTAAAGTAGTCTAAAGCCTCATCTTTAGTTTTTAGCAAGTATACATAGCAAAATCTAGACGCATCATCAATCAATGTCATGAAGTATCTCTTACCACCCTTTGTCAACACACCATTCATCTCACAAAGATCAGAATGTATGAGTTCTAGCGGTGCCAGGTGTCTCTCCTCAGCAGCCTTATGAGGCTTTCGAGGTTGCTTCGACTGCACACAACTATGGCACTTAGAACCTTTGACTATGGTGATATTCGGAATTAAACTCATGGTTGCAAGCCGAGACATAGAGCCAAAATTAATATGACACAAACGAGAATGCCAAATACTCGCAAGATCATCAACATTAGCACAAATATGGTTCACAGACTTATTATTGAAATCTAACAAAGAAAAGCGGAACAAGCCTCCGCAATCATAACCTTTACCAATAAATTGTCCAGACTTGGACACAACTAATTTATTGGACTCCAAAACTACCTTGAACCCATCTCTACATAGAAGGGTTCCGCTAACAAGATTCTTGTGTATAGAAGGGACATGATGCACGTTCTTCAGCTGCACGATCTTTCCCGAAGTAAACTTCAGATCCACCGTGCCAGTGCCATGAACAGAAGCATGTGACCCATTCCCCATTAGCACGGAAGAATCCCGGGCGCTCTGATAAGAAGAGAACAAGTTAATGTCAGAACACACATGAACATTAGCACCAGTATCAAGCCACCAGCTAGGTGATTGAAATACTGAGAAGATAAAAGGTAAATTACCATACCCTTTGTCTTCCTCATTGCTAGCGACCACTGTGTTGACATTGCCCTTTTTGCCACGTCGATCCGCTCGATCAGGACAATCCTTGGCAAAATGACTCGCCTCGCCACATGCGAAACATGTCAATTCAGCCTTGTTCTTCTTCTTCTTGAAGTTGGTAGTTTTGTTGGGCTTGTTAGATTTTGGCTTTCCTTTGCCCTTATTGTGGTTCCTCTGAACCATGTTGGCGCTGGAGTGGCCCTCGCCTCCTTTAGATCCCGTGTCCTTAGCCCGAGCTTTCTCCTCAACATCCAGAGACGCTATCAGATTTTCAACTGATATCTCCTGTCTCTTATGTTTCAGAGATGTGGCGAAGTTCCTCCATGTAGAAGGCAACTTTGCAATAATGCACCCAGCCACAAATCGGTCAGGAAGGACTATCTTAAGGTGGTCGAGCTCCTTGGCTATACACTGTATTTCATGAGCTTGCTCTACAATAGAGCGATTATCAACCATCTTATAATCATGAAAGCTCTCCATGATATACAGGTCACTGCCAGCATCTGATGCACCATACTTAGTAGTAAGTGCATCCCACAACTCTTTCCCGTCTGTGTACTGCATATTCGCATCAACTAGACGGTCAACAAGGGCGCTAAGAACGGCTCCCGTGAACATAGTATTGGCATGGTCGTACTCTTTCTCCTGTTCAGGAGTCAGTGGACCCTCAGGTCTGCCTTTACTAACATGGAAGACATTCATAGCAGTAAGCCAGAGCGTGGCCTTGACTTGCCATCTCTTAAAGTGCATACCATTGAACTTTTCTGGCTTGAGCGCATCGGCAAAAGCAGCCATAGAAAAACTAGGAAATTGTCTACAAGAAGGTTTTTGGATTGTTGAATAATTAGACAAATTCCAGTTTAAATTCCGAATATAAATCATGACAAAATCACAAGCACTGAAATAACAAGCCAAATCAGATGATGCGTACTGATTAGACTTACTGATAGATGGCACGCGCCGGAATCAGCAGGGTCGACGATGTCGAAGTAGCGAAATCAGCAGGGTCGACGAGGTCAATCAGATCACGAGCAGTCGCGTGAAGACGCTTCCCAAAAACCTTATTCGGCCTCTCCTGGTGCAGGATCTAGAAGGCGAAGGGTTCCGGAGACCTGCTCTCCTAATCGCAGATGCACCTCTACGATCGGGACGAAGAGAACTGGAAGGCGGCTCAGCTGTGAAGAGAGGCAAAAGCGAATTGGGATGATTTGGAGGCTGGCTGCCGGGCTCCTTTTATAGGGCCGAGTCCGCGACCCCCGTGCTTATCCGCGCACGAACCATTCACGCGAGGGGCCGGATTTCGGCGGACCATTCACGCGCATGTCGTGCGCCCGCGCCCCGGCCAGGCGAGCGAGCGCGCGCGCGCGTGTGGCTCTCCATACTCTCTCCTCTCATCCATGACTTGGTGAGTGAGTGTGGCTTCCATATTTAAGCTAGCTCTACTCCACTAGAGCTAGCAATATGGTGCTATTGGTTCCACCTATCCTCTAGTCATCCTCTTGTATGGGCTTTTGAGATTTTCTAGGATTTATTTGAATTTCTTAGTTGGGCCAAGCCCATAAATCCTAACAAGAAACTCCTGTATCTTGTCTTCATCTTTGTTTGTTTCTTTCTTTCTCTTCTCCCATGCTAATAATGCAATTGTGCTGCGGCATGGCTGGGCACACCTGCACTCTGAAACTAGTGTCTTTCGGCAAAGATCATTCTTCCGCCCAGCCCCGAACGGTATGAACTCAAAATCGGTTCGATCCTGCCATCCTGGAACCTCTCTCCGGCTTGATGGCCCATGCGTTCACCAGCACAATGGTGCCCTTCTTGGACCGGCTAGGCTTGCTCCCGTCCAGGCTTGAAGTCGCTGACACATGGTGAGGGACAAACCTACCCTGTGTATCCTCAGGAGCACGTCAGGATGTCCACCGTCGTGGCCGTGGTCATGCGCATTGGAAGCTCCAAAGTCATACACGGACGCAGAAGCAAGCATAGATATTTGAGAATGGGTATTCAAAAATTTAAAAGATTAAAGAAACTAGTCCTCTAACGCTATTTTATGTAATACATTATTTTCAAATTATTATAAATCACTAAAAATTTGGGTATTCAATGAATACCCATGAACCCCTGGGCCCGCCTCTAACGGACGGCTAATGGACCCTTAGAATAATGCCAGACACTGCTCGACATAGAAAAGAAAAAAAAAACATACCTAGAAACTAACCAACGGGGATTTGAACTTTGACTCAAATCCCGTCTCAACTAGGAAAACCAGTCCCATGCATTTGGATGAAATGAACTCCCACCCGTCCTCTACAAACCACAAACTTTAAAAAAGAATTTCAGAATGTTGCATATATATAACTATATGTATACACGAGCCATCCAAGGTTTTAGTAGGTGAATGAAAAGCTTGCGCACCACAAACCAAATCAACCACTCAGGTTCGCACTGCATATTCAGAATAAGACAGCTCAATAAACCCGATGGAATTGATTGGATGCTTACGCTCCCATCTCGTCGCACATCTGCGAAGTCACCACAAAACAGTACAACAAACGAATGCACGAGATTTCCTTCCATCTTAATATTCCAAGATGCCCAATAAGAAAAATTTGGTCATAAAGATACACCTTTCTTTTACCAAAAAGGATCGAGCGTCCAGGTCAGCTAGTGAGCTCCTGCTACACTCTTTTGAGCGCATGCAACTGCATCGTGTAAACCCTAAATACACTCAAGGATAACAAGTCCCATACTGACTAAACATTTCCGGACGCGGAGAAAGATATAACAATGATGTATTATACCTTGCAAATGTCCTATAAACCAAGCTCATGCTTCTACTACTCAGTACCTTTGGGTCAACACAATCACTTCTCAAAAAAAAATTCTTCACCATGCATCCCGGTTCCTCCATGCTCACAGAAACCAGTTAAGCAATTCCATGATATTTGCCATTCCAAGGGTAAAAATCTACCTTCTCAACATGCTACACCCCCAGCTGACGAAGAGAATCTGGGCTGACGAGAAATATTCGCCTTTGACTACTGTTGTACCGGAAGACCACCACTCCTTTGTAAGCCGTTCTTGGGATGCCATCCTGGAATTTCAAATCCAGATCAGCAAATGATAACAGAGCAAATAACTACATCTACAACATATGGAAAACTGTTGCTTCACATAATCGAAGAAATTATCTAGATCTGGGTTAAAGAATTAACCACCTTCCATTCTTCGAATATTCCAAATTGACGAGCTATCTGCTCAAAACCTTCTTGGTCGTCGTATTGGATCCTTACATCCTCAGCCATATTATGGGCTTTCAACACAGCATCTGATCCATGGAGAGGAGTGGCACTAGCCACCTCTTTTCCAAATTTGGTTGAAAACTTATCCTAACAGTATCACAACGATCAGGCACTTCTTATGTCAGTGAGAGCCCTCGAAATCCAAATTACAACTAGTTCTTACCTCCCCAAGGTAGCTCAGATCCTCTGAATTCCAATCAATCTGCGGCCACAAACAAGAACACGTAAATTTCAGTCACACGTAGCTCATAACAGGATTACAAAATGAACAATATGGAAAGTTTTGCATACATGAACATCGTTTAACTTAATGGGCTCCAAGTATTGCTCGAAGAACTGTCCCAAGCTTGATCCCTGCAAAGAAAATATAATGACAACATGTAATTGTGAGCCGGTCACAACATAATGGATCCAACAACTATTATTCACTGGTATCTTTTGCACAAAAAAAATGTGGTGCTTGCTGTTGCAGATTCACTTTTGAATGTTAGCCGCTGGTCTTTATTGCATGAAGAAATTTGGGACAGGTGACTGGTATTCATATTACTATAGCAACTGCCAGTATTTTAATTAAAAAGATGAGAAAGAATAACAACATACATGCTTGCCAAAATTGTATGTTCTACAAATTTCCGGGCGTATGAATTGCCGATGTCCATGTACCTCCTTTAGCCTCACCCAATCATCCCAGTAAGTAAAATCTTGTCAAGGAAGAACTAGATAAAAAGTGCTTGTTGGTTTCATGTATGCTTGTTGGTGACCGCCATAAGGAGGCCCTTTGATGTTTGTACTGGTCCTATAGGACCTTAATATTTTTCTTCTTAATAGAGATGATAAAAGGTGCAGAAACAGAATATGTAGTAGTAAAAATTATTTAGGCAACAGTAAGGATATGCTTTAGGCCACTTTGGTGACAGTTCAATCCAAGTGGACTTTGTTAACATCCATCCAAGCCCAGGAAAGAAATCTGAGCGGTAAAGAGCTTCTGCAGAACGGCAGCATAGCAAAATGAGTAGTATTCCCTATAAATAGGAAAGAAAATTTGAAAGTAAAGTATCGTAGTACAAACTTGGGTCGTTAACAAACTGCTTCTGCCCATTGTCATTCCAAGAAGAAACAGCCATAATCGTCCTTCCGTACAACAATGATTAGAATAAAAGGAAATTTATATATCAAGTTCCTCATATTTGTAAGTAGAAAGCATATAATAACATAACATACTTGTCATTATCAAGTAATTTAGCTGCAGCCTCGAAGTAGTCGAAAAAATCCGGGGCAATCTCCATGTCATCTATTAAGAAATTAATTATGAAGATCTGTTGGAAAACAAAAGGATGTAGTAATGAATGGAAAGGAACATAGTAGATATCAGACCTTCTAGAATGATAACTCGAGCAAAATTATGTTTAATGAATAGGTTGTCCAAGGCCCACTTATAATGTTCTGAACAAGTGCAAGTGTTAGGATTCAGGAATCACATAAAAGCCTTAACTACATGTACATCAGTTAAGGAGCACTTACTAGCAATCTTGTAATATGCTGTTAATTCTCCTGGCCTTTCAGTTTGCACAGGTTCAAGATCCACATGCTGCAACATATAGAAAGCACAAGGACCAAAGAAAGTCTTAGCTAAATGAATCAATTAGTGCTTTGTCTGAAAACCAATTCAACTAACGAGGGGAAGGGGGCATACTACCACCCAAATTCACTATAAGATGTGAATTTGATATTCTGTCAGTTATCATTTATTCCAATACAAGGCAAGTTAGTTTCAATCTTCATTTAGCTCAGCGAAAAACAGACACCAAACTAAAACAAGATCTTTTGGTTCCTATTCTATTTCATACCGGAATCAATACCATCAGCCTATTTGAGCTTCTCAGAGATATGTGAACCCTAATGTAACAGAAAGAATGCAAGGGTTTCTTCATCAGGGCTATGTAAAATTCCACAAGTAAACTGTTATGATTATGAATAAAACATAACTGTATTGGACAGCCCAAGAGTCAATATATCAAATGCGTTAGTGGAATACAAAAAAGAACTTTAGTGCTGAAATGAAAATGGTTCTATTACTCGTAATATAAACATCGCCTTTCTGTGAGTCTGTGACAATGTCTAACCAGTTGTGCTTAACATACAAGAACACAATGGACTGTGTTTGTTATTCACGAAAAAAAAGACTGGTTGTCAGGGTACATGGTTAGATCCAGACCCATACAGATCTACTAACCGACGAACATGGAAGCATAACCACCATAGAAGAAAATACACAAATGAGAACGACACCGAGGCACTGTTTTTTAATGAGGTTCGGCGATATGCCTACATCCTCGGCATGACTACGGGCACTCCTCCCCATAAAAACAGCAGCTACACTGGCATCCGGGCACAGGGCGCTCCCGCAGCCTTGTCACCAGCCAAACCAACTGCCAAGTCATCTCAAGGTTACAATTGGGGTTGCCTCATGTTTATGGCCACCTAGACTACAGAGTTCGACTCCAACTCTATCCCAGCCCCGAATACAACTCAAGTTGTAGCGTAACCAAATTGTACATATTAGACAAATATCTAACACTGTTCCACAGTACAAGTTAAGTAAGCATAAAAGAGCTCGAAAAGAATAACAGAACATTTATTTCCACACCTGCATGTATGTTATTTGTTTATATTCCAAAGCTTTATTCTTCACAGCTCCATTTGCTCCATCCTGTGACAAGAACCAATGAAAAAAGGACTTCCCCACACACTTCATGGGCCCAAGAAAAGAAATTGGTACTGCCAGTACCTGAGATATAAAAAGCGGAAACTTCGAAGCAACTGATGTCTGATACCTGGAACATATACATCACTCATTTAGAAAGGGGCTCTATGCACCAAGCTACAACGAGCTAAACACTACAAATGATCAACACTAGGTGGATTCTAGTACCAAATTAGGAAACATTTTAGGAAATCAAGAATAGAATAGTTTTTTTTGCCTTTTGAAAATGAATGATTCAGACATGAACCATACTTCAGGATAGATTCAACTGTTCTCTCTAAATAGTCTGGTCGATTGCAAGCCATTATGACAACAGCAGCAACGGGAACCACATTCTTGTCTAGTAGCTTCTGCACACTCCTTTCTGCATCAACAGAAATGTTAAATAAACGGTTAGAAAGTATACAAGGGTAGAATATACATAAAAGGAAAAATAGTTTACAGTTAAGAAAATATACAATTTCTGATCCAAGAAGCAGATCTTAACTGGAAGGTTTATGTACCAGAGGTCTCACTTCTGTAATTTGGCATTTGGACAATAACATTTAGCAAATTTTACTATGATCCATTTGTTGCAATTCTATTTTCAAACATACTTTACTCAGATTTATACATATACTACACAAAGTTCAAAATATTCTCACATATACAACTCATAGAAAACGATATTTGAATTCCTGAAAAGAACGTTAATTTCAAGAGGGAGAGGAAGGCCTCTAGCTGAGTTGGTTAGGTGGTCTGAGTAGCACTCCTCAGGTACTGAGTTCGACTCCGCGTGGGAGCAAATTTCATACTAGGGTTAAAAAATCCCCTCATCTATCCCCACGACAAAGCGCAGGTCTAAGGACTAGCCCTGGTAGTGGTCGTTCTCACATAGGCTATGGTGCCGATGTGTATGGGTGGGGCAGGAGTTCATAATGTGCATAATGCTCCAGTAGAGCAAGGTTCTGATGGGTGAATGATGTAGTACCCTACAACCTAAAAGGCCTACTCCACGTATCTTAACTGAAACAGTTGGAGGACAAAGAAATTCAACTGAGGACAAGGCTAACCAACAAAATGAATAATCAAATGCTAGAAGAAGGTGATGGTTCATACTTTCAAGATCCTTTATCAAAATCCTCAGATGTGCACGTTCTTCATCTTGCCGTACCTTTATCTCTGTTGCATCACCGAAATTTTATAATGTTAATTACCCACTAGATCTGTCAGTCAAGATAATACACAAAAGCAGACAACGCCTCAGAAGGAATAGAAGGAATTTTCGTAAAGCAGGGAAAATCATATCTCTACTATCATGATCAGATCAGTGTCAAGATATACAAGTTTATTCAGGAGTTGATTGGTGAAGATGAGCATTATAACAATTTAGCATCAGGAAAAGCCACAAGTTTTGTCACAGAGCGCAGAGCCGCAGAGCAAAATAGAAGTCACAGCTAGCATTAGTTGAGTAGTAAATATCCAAGACAGTGCCAGGAAATATCACAATCAATTCTATCTTGCAAACATTGCATTTGAGCAACCTCATAGATGTGCCTGATTTGAGTTGTAACTGTAATGTCCAAAAAAATATCACATGGAGGTGCAAGTTTGAAGTGTTTGTACCTTCCAATGCTACAATCTTCTCCTGCTGCATGCTGACTTGATCGATCAAGGACTTTAATTGACTGGTGCATTGATTTTCAGATCTTTCCTGTATGGAGCAAACTACAGGTGTAAACAACTTTTGAGTTATGGAATGCCTTCGATCCTAGTCCTGCAGCGAGTCCACGGAGAGATGGAAGGCTTGGAAATGCGTAGATGAAGAAGAGATAGAAAGGAAGGGGAGACAATTAATAATACTTACTGCTTCCGCAAGACGGTCCGCATAATGGGACTGAGTAGCGAAGAGGCGCACCTGAACGGAGAGACTGTCAACTATAGCCCACACAAGAGATGGAAATAGAATGAATTCATAGCATCCAGAGACCAGGACACCGAGAATTCGATTGGACAGCGTACAGGGAAACAAAAAGAAAGGCCAGGTAGGCTTCCATACTTGGATGTAGATGAAAGCTGCAGCTGCAGCGAGGAGGAGGAGGCGGAGGTCGCAGGGGCTCCGAGCCATCGCCGGCCGCTTGGAATAATCGAAATCGTTTTACAACAGCATACCACTTCCACTGTATTCTTCTGGGCACAAGAAAAACAATGGAAGATATTACTCAAAAACGACTGCAAACACTCGTGACTAGATCAGATCCGATCCTAAGACAGATAGCCAAATAGCTTCAATTGTGGCGCGGGTGCTCATTTTTGCACGGAAGGAAGCGAAGAGAGGGGAAGCGAAGGAAAGGGGCAGGCATACCTGGTGTGCACGCGCTCGTCGCCGGCAAAGGACCCGAGCCCGACGAGGCGACGAAGACCTTGGCAGCTGAGACTGGGACTGGGAGTAGAGACGGCGAGTCGTGTTCGGTTGCCCAGATGCGAGATATGGAATAACTAATATTTAAAAAAACTGAGTGTTGGAACGATTTTTTAATAGAAAAGTCTAAATTACTCACATTATCCATTCAGAATGTTCATATAACTCCTAAACTATTTGTAGTTTAATTTATCCCTCAATGTGTGTTTGAGTTGGTCCAATCTACTCTTTAACAAAACTTGTCTTTTATTTTTATACACAAACTAAGTTTTTGGTTCAAATTTGTTGGTGAGTAGTTGTTGGATACCATAATTAGGGGTACCCAGATTATGTACTTAAACATACCAAAACACCCGAGTACTAGAGAATCACAGGGCAAAACGCGCTCCCCGACCTCCAAGGTCATACAGGACCAAATCACAATTCGCGCGAGGCTCCGCACGCCGTCCGCACAGCTACGCTTCGTCCGAGCCCAACCTCACGCGAACGCTACGCCTACAGGCTACAGGGTTCCGCGACTCACACGTGGAGCACCCTTGGACGGAAAAATGGTGTTTGGGCGAATATTTGACAAGACCGCAGTCTTGTTGCACTGTACACCTGTAGAGCTGGGTAGGGTAGGTATGCGCATTGAATTTGGTTGTCCCCCGCTGGCCTTCAAGCATGCCTTGTCCTTATCGTCTGAGATGGGTTTGAGCGAGGCAGAAATGATGGCCCTAGAGCGAGGGAGCCTCGGGCGAGGCGGAGATTCCCCCGAGCATGTGACCTACTCGAGACCAAGCTTGGGTGAGTTGGGGATTTCGGAAGACCCTCAGGGGGGGGGGCTCGGTTGGGACAGAGTTTTGGGGAAGGCCCTCAACGTGGACCTCGAGCGAGGTAGAGCTTTGATTCCTCGTTCTCGGGGGATGCACCTGGGTAGAGTTCTTTAAGCGTGTTTTAAGGGCATAATTTGGGTGCCCCTAATTATTGTCCCCAACAATTTAGTTTTTTTATTGAGTGCGATGTGTTGTGGAGTTATACCCACAATAACATCTTTAAAATATATGCATACATATATATAAACAAATTAGATGGATAGTTAAACTAATCTAATCTACCTAATCGACCCAATCTAATCAAATTTGATCTAGTGAGATCTAATCCAAACTAATCAGATCTAATCTAATCTAAGTCCCTCACCTCATTTGATTCATCTTTCTTTGCACCTAACTAAAGGTTAGGATTAATTAACCTAGATTATTTATCACTCCTAAAATAGATTAGTCAAGCAAATTAGACTCTACCCCTAGAAAACTCTACCCTATAATTTCTTTGCTAGCCTAATTCACTTTTCCCTAAATTGGTACCCTATCCTAACTTGGCCAAATACAAGTACATGTCCTACATATTAGGTTGCATAAACTATCCATTCCAACATAAAGTCAAACAAGACTTTGACCTACATTTACCAAGACTAGAGAAGGAATAGATCAATATGCTCAATTTCATCAAGGAAGGATAAGAGTCAAAACCAAATTTCCAAATTAATCAGGATCCACTAGCGATAAAGCTTTTCTTGCCCTAATCTTCTCACCCCAACCTTCTCAAACCTACCTAATAGCTAAATATGCCCTTACAACCTGCCAAACAGTATTAAAAAAACCTTTTGATTTTTAGAATCGATTGGAAACCAAGAGCTAAACTACAAACCAAACTTTCTACATCCCTTCCTTACTAATCTCGAGGAAGCTTTCCTTGCTCTAAACTTTTCCCTTACCGTAACTTTCCCTACTTCTACCTAATAGGCTAACATCGAAGATATCGATGCTTTTCTTACTACTTCCTAATTAGTATTATTATTACAGACTAAAACAAAACTCTTGACATTGAACCCCAAACTACAAAATCTTTCCTTTTCTTAGTAACGTCGAGGACGAAATTATTTTTAATGGGGTAGAATTTGTAACACCCCAAAAATATATTTTGGGATTTAGAAGAATTCTTCAAAAGATATGAATTAAAATGTCCTTTAGTAAAGATCTTCCTACCTTCTAAATTATTTTTCTAGAATAAATAAATGATAATATTAAATGTCAATCGTTCAAAAAATATATTTAAAACTTGAAACTGGAACATGAATTTAAAACTAAAAAACAGCTAAGAATAATTTTAATTTAAGTAAATTATTCCTGTTGAATTATATATGTTTTCAAACATTTTTATGGATAAAACAATGAATAATTCTTCATCATGCTGAGTTTTTGTTTGTTGCATCTATGTTTGAATTTGAAAATTCAACTAGGAACTGCATTTGAATTTGAAATTGAAATTGAAATAGAAAGGAAAATAAAAAAAGAGAAAGAGAGAAACAGCTCCTCGGGTTGAAGCTACTGCCCCGGCCCATTGCTCGTGGCCTAAATTCACCTAGCCCGTTCACACCTGGGTGCTGACAGGCGAGACCCACCTATCCGCGCCCACTACCCAAACGAGCCACCGCGTCCGCCGCTGCCGTCATGGCCCCGCTATCAGCCGGCTCTCGCGTACTGCATCGATTCACCGTGTGCTCGTGCTACCGTTGACACGTGGGACCCGCGTGACGGACTTACAATCGCTCGCTTGCGCCCTCCTGTTTACCATGACTAGTGGTAACATCCTCCACCATTCCTCTTCTCGCTCGTAACTGAATCAAGCGCCATATCGCAACAAACTCGGTTAGATAAGCCGGAGTTCGATCATCGAGTTTCCCAGCTCCTCATCCTTAACCCTGGGTATAAATCTTGAGCTCGTGGTCGCCTCGTCCATCTAAGTCGGGTCTCTGTGAGACTCGCCACGGGTTCAGTGTAGCATCCCAAAAATTCAAATCTTGAAAATTTCTCAAACTCGTTCTAAATTCAAAATAAACTTCAAATTTCATTTTAAAATGTTTGTTTACGAGTTAATATCAACAAATAAAATATAGTGGTCTATATTTTCTCCAAAATCCTTCTCAAAATATCCTACAAATATTTCCCAAGTGGTCACCCTCAAACTCTTTCAGAAATACTGCCCAAATATTCCACCGATATATCTCCAAGTATTTTCTTTCTGAGAAATACCTTCAGAATTATTTTTGAAGTCCCTACAAATATTTTCTTCATAACTTTTCTCATGCTCATACGTATACGTATGCCTCCGGTGTCATACGTTGAGCTCTACAAGCTAATTACACTTATATAAGATAAATCCATGCTAATCTCCCACTAATCCTCTCATCCCTCCCCCTAATCCCCCCACCATGGCTATAAATACAGGGGCAAAGGACTCCTCTCATCCCACCCCAAGCCATTTCATGGCAACTCCCTCTCCCCCCCCCCCCACACGCCCACTGCCACTCCACCTCCCACACAAGCACACACTAGCACAAGGATCGTTCGGTCGTTCTTCGATCGTTCGTCCACCTGTTCTTAGTTTGTTTGTTCGTTCGTCCGATCGTTCATGGTTCGTTCGTCCGTTCGTACGATCGTTCGTCCGTTCGTACGATCGTTCGTCCGTTCGTACGATCATCCGTCCGTTCGTTCGTCCAAATAATCTTTTTCCTGTCGTTATGCTGCCGAAATTTCGATCGTTCGTTCGTTCGATCATTCGATCGTTCGTTCATAGTTCCTATTCATCGTTCATCGTCACTATTCATCGTTCGTTCATATGAACTATTCACCATCACTATTCATCATTACTATTCACCGACACTATTCATCAGTGTTACTATTTATCGATGATACCTATAATCACTTTTCCATCGTCACTATTCATCGTTCATCTGATCACCCCAAATTTCAACTACTCATCCGTCATGCTGTCTAGTCCACCTAAGACCAGCCAGACCCATATTCCAGTCATACGAACTCCGGTGACTGTGATTTTCCTTCTAGTAGAGAACTTCCCATCTGGTCACTCATCCCAGATTTCTCCAAGTTGAGCACGCTTAACTTTGGGATTCTTTCAAGCCAGACTTCCAAAAAGAAAGGCGAACCATGTTTGTATGGATACGTCTTCAATCCTATAAAACCTGGCCCAAGATACCACAGCCCACTCGGACCAGAATACCACAGCATTCCAGCTATTTGGGTCCCGTCTTACTGTTGTCTGATGTGACACAGTAGGTAGGAACAGTTTCTACCAACATAAACCTCTGTCCAAGAAAAGCCCAAAAATAATTCCTCGCACCCCGCTCAAAAATACAATTGTATTTTTTATTTTCCAAATATCTCTAAATATTCAAATTCTAGAATATTCCTTTCCTTTTCTTTTTCTCCCTATGATTATAAAATCCAAAACTCCTCCATCCAAACTCAGATTTTAGTCATTCTTGTTTCTAAAATTCTTGTCAAACTATTCTCTATCCAACCATGTCATCCCTTAAACATGGTTCATTTTCCAGAAAACTCCCAAAATACTCTTGTCCCATATTCTACCTATAACTCTCATGTCCATGCTAAGTCAGACGATTCTTTCGTCACTATTCTCACCAATAGTGAACTTCACTGAGCTACACCACATACACCCAGCTATAAATACACCCAGCTACCCTCTCCCACTCCACACACTCAACACCCTCAGCCAAGGCAAACACCCCACCCACTCAGTTACTCCACTCTACCGGCTACACGCATAGTGTCGCTTCGCCTCCAGTCCACCCTCCTGGTAAGCACCTCCGCTCCACCACTAGTAGTACCTCAACACCACATGACACAAATTCTACTCAAGACTCTGCCCATCCATATATCGTTGTTCTGACCACTATACTAAATATTTGTTGGTATACTTGTTGGTTTGTATGTTTGCTTGTTCATATTGCATAGTTATCGGAGCGTTCGTGCCGTCTCGTGGAGGCCAGATCTGCAAGTCTACGCCAGGCAGGTGGAGCTAGAAGCCAGTTCCGCGAGCTCCCCTTCCCCCTTCGCCGGATAAGCACGGCAAGCTCACTGGATCCCTTTGATGCATAAATTACCTATGATTTTTAACCACAACCCTCAGCCTGTTATTTTATGCATGATATGATTTTGAGACAAGTTATTATGGCCACCCAACCGCTTGCCGCAATCAATCCCTGATATATTTGTTACAAATGATTTGAGAAAAAGTGTGAGTTTTCAAAAGAAAATGCTTTTCAAAATATGTATGATGAAGGTTTTCACCCTTATCACCTTTGAGTAGGGATGATCAGGGACTCCCTGGTTTAGAGGAGGGCCTAAGGTGATGGCTCAACTGGTTTAGGCGTGAGCAGAAGGATTGTCCCCTCATATAAGGACCGGTTTGTCATCCTTCACTAAATGTACTCATGATAAGTACAACCACTCGAGACTATGTGGGCAGTCACTCAATCTGAACTCGTACGGTTCAAACCCCAGGGTTATGAAGGTTGGGGAGCATCAGGAGGATAAGGAGGGGGAATGTTTTGTCCGGTTTGGGCATGGTGGTGGTCTGACTCCTTCTGGTATAACCGTTAAGGTAAGGACGTGCGAGGGAAGAAAGAGATTCAGATTCAGATCTCACTAGCTATGAGATCACAGAGCCGGACTAGTGGGTAAAGTATACACCTCTGCGCAGAGTTTGAAAACCTATTCGAATAGTCCGTGTCCACTGGTATGGACGAGTCTGGTGTGGTATGACAATTAGTGTTTTGTTTTTTTAAAAAGGTGCGTTTGAGAAAAGTGGTTTTTAAAAGGTCCAGCGGTTGAGCCGTGAGCTATGGTGGACAGGAAGTCCAGTAGCTGTTTTTGAAAATGAAAACCAGTGGGAAACTGCTGAGATACCTGGATGGTTTAGTCCAAGGGATTTTGTTCTATACTGAAAAAAACTTCCTGCTCCTTTTGGAGAGGATGCGCTTTGCAAAATACAAAATGTTTTTCAAAACAACCCTGCATAAAATATTGTTGTTTCTGCAAAATATCCTGAGCTCCACATATTCCATGCATTATATCTGATTTCCCCATTCCGCAGGTGAAGGTGGGCTGTTGAGTACGTTTGTACTCACCCTTACTTATTTGTTGTTTTTCAGAAAAAGGAGATCGGGTAAGAGTTACGACTGTTCCCAACCTTGCCTGTGGCTGTTGGACCACTGATTTGCTTCGCTGCGTATATCGGGCTGCTTCAGCCCCACTCTAATGTTATGTCCCGAGTTGTGGACCAACTCTTAAAGTTGATCGCCACCTTTATAGGTTTGTCTCGTTTAAGCAGATCTGGAATCATCTGTTGTATAAATGTGTTTACTAGCCTCCTGGGACTAGTAATTGTATCACATTTGAGTCCCAGAGGATTGGGGCGCTTCATTGAGCCGCTGAAGAACCACCATTGTCGGTAGAGAGACATAGAGAAGAGAGTGTCGCACACTTGATACTCGCCCCTGTCACTACTGGAATCCAGGCCTTTGCCGAGTGCCGGACTCTTTGCCGAGTGCCTTTTGTCGAGCACTCAATAAAGAAGGCTTTGCCGAGAGCCGCCCTCGGCGAAGTCCTGCTCTCGGTAATGAGCTGGTTTACCGAGTGCAGGACACTCGACACAGGAAGACTCTCGGCAAAGACATGTTTGCCGAGTGTCAAACACTCAGCAAAGGTGGCTCTCGGCAAAGGGCCGTTAGCGGCCGTCCTAAAGCTGACGGCCGTCAGCCTTTACCGAGGGCCGAGGGTCGGCACTCGGCAAAGTACTCTTTGCCGAGTGTCTTCTCTGGACACTCGGCAAATCATATTTTTATTTTTTAGGTTTTGTCCACCAAACTTTTTGTGGTATGTTCCTACATTATGTAAACCTACATGTATCATTTGTGGACAATTATAACAGAGTTTTTAATCGTTAGTAGATTTAGTTCGTTTATTTGAATTTCATCGGAAAATTCAGATTTGAACTGTAGGTCACTCAAAACTTGAAAAACCGTGCATGCAAAAATGGAATCCATGTTACTTAGCATAAGTTATGACCGATTCCAGGAGCGGACTGGAAACTTCGAGCAACATGCTCACTAAACATGATCGTGAACTTGCCATCCACATGTTTAAAAATTGTATAAAACACAAACAAAGTCAGAAAATCATGAAACTTGTCCACGTGTCATGATATCATATATAGAGACTGTGATAAAAATTTGAAAAAGTTTTGAGAAAATTGTGACGCACTATGTGTAGAAACCTAAGAGATCCACATTGAAACTCTATGATTTCATGTGTAGTTCTCTTAAGTTTCTACACATAGTGTCTCACAACTTTCTCCAAACATTCTAAAATTTTTATCACAGCCTCTACATATGATATCATGACACGTGGACAAGTTTCATGATTTTCTGAGTTTGTTTGTGTTTTATACAATTTTTAAACAACTGGATAACAAGTTCACGGCCATGTTGAGTGAGCATGGTGCTCGAAGTTTCCGGTCCGCTCCTAAAGTCAGTCGTAACTTGTGCTAAATAGCATGGATATTATGTTTGCACGCACGGTTTTCCAAGTTTCGAGTGACTTGCAGTTCAACTGTGATTTTTTTGAAGAAATTCAAATAAACGAACTAAATCTACTAGCTATAAAAAACACTTTTCTAATTATCCCAAAATGGTACATGTAGGTCTACATAGTGTAGGAACATACCACAAAAAGTTTGGTTGTCAAAATTAAAAAATAAAAATGTATTTTGTCGAGTGTTCAAAGATGTACATGTCATAGGTCCGACCTTGGTGACTAGTCCGGGGTGGAAGAGAAGAGCGAGAGGATGGTGTTTAGGGGAAGCTGCGGACACGAGATTAACCGGACCGCTGGTAATTTCTCATCGGAGTTACTTCTTCACCGTGGCTCCATCCCTCGTCGTGGTTGAGGTGTTCGGCTGAGTATCACATGGTAATTATTCTCTTGACCGATTTGATTTCATATCTGCTTAGTGTAGGACTGATCCATCTTGAGCGGAAGAAGTCCGACGAGGGTGATTCGGGTTTCTGGTGAGGTTGCGCTGGGTTTGAGGGCTTGGGGAGCTTCACGGGTCTCTAGTGAAGCTAACCGGACTGCTGGCGTGGACTAGGGACGGCTGGGGTGAGCTGGCCACGGTGGCTAGAGCTCGGGCGTCTTGGCGGGCAGAGGAGCTCTCGGTTCATGGCCAAAACTCCGGTGACTGAGCGCGGTGAGTGTGTGAAGCTGAGGTGAGGATGTACAGAGGCTATTGGCCTTTATAGGTGCGGGCGCGAGGAGGGCGCGCGGGGGTTGGGCGAACGCCGGCGTGCCGACTAGGGTCAAACACGTGTGTGTTTCTTCTGCCCGAGTTCTGGCGCGAGTCATCCAAGCCTGCTCTCGCCTTAATCAGTGCACAAAACCTCTTCCCCTTCCTATAAGCTACCGATTATGTGTGGGGGTCAAAGGATTTGGCCTACTGGTTCCAAAGATATGGAGCTCTCAAGTAGGGTCTGTCTCACATCCCGAGCCCGAGGCAAATCTTCGGTTTTGTCGTGTCTAGGGTCCAAATCCCAATGCCATCTTTAGATATGTGATAGAGGGGTCAGTTTAGCACATTTTTGCTAATGGAAACCCACGGTTTTGGAGTAGGGATAAAGGTGAACGCGCTAGAGTTTTGGGTGAGGGGCTAAAATTAAGAAATCTGAATTTCAGATTTCTATAGAGAGCCTCCATTTGAATGGCCTGTTTAGGGGTTTTGAAAAATTCCTTTGGGCAAACTCTCTTAGTATTGTTTGTATCTTATTTAGTGTATTTTAACTTTCATAATTGACTCAAGTCATGATAATGTAGTTTTCTTGGTCTTTATTGAGTTTTCATAACAGTGCTCCAAGGCCCTTCCGGAAGGGTTATTAGGGTTTTTGGCATTTTCTTCTTTCTTACACTTCATATGGTTAAGGCATGGTTCCTAGTGTGAAAACATACTTGATTAAGTTCTTGCCTTTAAATTTTGGTGCCTTTTGCTCAGTTTACTTCACATGTCATAATGGTCATAAGGTGGGCATTGAGGGAAAAACCCTAGGTAACACTGGGGTGTTACAACCCTCCCCCTTAAAAGAATCTCGCCCCGAGATTCGGGTCTGGGTTCTCCAGGGGCGAGGAGAAGGTTACGGCTTGCTTTCATAGTGTGGGTTTGCTTATTAAGGTTCTTTAGAAAACCTGCTCTTCGAATGTCATCTTCTTTGCAACTTCAGAAGGAAGTCCTTCTTGTTTTTGTTTTATAGCTTAACTCAGTTTATGTTAAGATCATCTTTCTTATATTTGGATTCAAAGGGCAGGGGGCTAGGGTATGGTTACGTATCGATTTCCTTAGGTAGACAATCGGGGTAATTTGAGTGTAGAAATTCCTCAGTCTCCCAGGTAGCATCTTCCTCTGAATGGTTGCTCCATTGGATCTTATACATTTTGATTGACCTCGCACGAGTTGATCTTTCCTTGCAATCTAGAACCTTGGAAGGGTACTCTTAATATGATAGATCTGGCTCTATCTCCACATCTGGTTCTGTTATGACCTCTATTGGCAAACGAACACACTTCTTCAATTGGGATACATGGAATACATTATGAATGGTAGACATTTTTGGAGGTAGTTTCAATTTGTATGCAACGGGTCCACATGCTCCTATGATCTCATAAGGTCCAATGTAGCGAGGGGCTAACTTGCCTTTGATCACAAACCTTTGTACTCCTTTTGTGGGCGATACTTTCAGATATACGAAATCTCCCACTTCAAACTGGAGGGGCTTCCTTCTCTTGTCATGGTAACTCTTTTGTCTGGTCTGAGCGGCTTCTAGGTTCTTCTTGATCAGTTTGGCTTTTCTTTCGGCTTCCGACACCAGGTCGAGCCCAAAGATTTCTATTTCTCCAGGCTGTGACCAGTTGAGGGGTGTTCGACACCTTCTTCCATATAGGGCTTCAAAAGGTGCCATCTTCAGACTGGATTGATAACTGTTGTTATAAGCAAACTCTGCCAAAGAGAGGCACTTATCCCAGTTCTTGCCGTAATCGATCGCACAAGCCCTTAACATATCTTCAAGAATCTGATTTACCCTTTCGGTCTGACCATCAACCTAGGGGTGGTAAGCCGAACTTCTTATCAGCTTGGTTCCCAAAGACTCTTGCAATTGCTCCCAAAATCTTGCCACGAATTGGGCTCCTCGGTCAGAGACAATTATTCGGGGTAATCCATGCAAACACACAATTCGGTCAATGTACAACTCGGCATACTTATGAGCCTTATCGGTGATGTGCACGGGAAGAAAATGTGCCACTTTCATCAATCGGTCCACAATTACCCAGTGTAACACCCAAATTTTGGGATTGGAAATTGGTAGAAGAAATTTGAACAAAATATCATAATGTTTTGGAAATTTGGAAAATAAGAAAAATGAGGAGAAAAAGAATTTTTCTTTTAAAGGAAACCATTTATACATCTCATGAAATAAATAAACAAGGAGAATAAAACTTAAACTAGTAATAATAAAATAGTATGGTTTATATTCACCCTTGGATTTCAATTAATACATTTGAAAAATCTGAAAACTAAAATAAAAATATAAGTTTGGATTTGAACTAGAAATAGAAAAGAAAAGGAAAGGCTATATACTTATTAAAAATAAATAAGTGATCCAAACAGTAAAGTCTAAATTCCCTTCAGGATTATATTTGATTTGAGGAACCTGAAATTCAAAGTAAAATGTGAATTGGATTTTGAATAGTTAAAATTAAATTTGAATTTGGAATAGAAAATAGAAAATAAAAAGAGAAGGGAAGAACTAAGAAAAATACTACATAAAATAAAATAAAAAAATCAGAATAAACATCCTTCACACTTATATTATTAAATTATACCTTTCAAACTGAGGACAAGATATTCACAAAGTTTGAACTCAAACTTGAAATTCAAATTGGATTTGAAAATGAAGAAAAGAAATAGAAAATAAAAAGGAAAAAGAGAAAAAAAACCCTACCTGGGCCAACTCTCCCCATTTCGGCCCACCTGGGGTTGACACTGCGCGTCAGCCCACCTCTTCTCCCACGCGATCGGTCACTTACAGGCGGGCCCCACTGGCCGGCGCCTCACTGCGCACGCACGCACGCCCGGTGCGACTGCCATGCGGGCCCTGCTGGCAGGCCATAACTCATTCACTCCGTGGGAATCGCTGAGTATGGCGGGTGGGCCCTACTTGTCATCTTCCCCGGCCGCAAGCTCCAACAGAATCGCGGCAAATCCGCCGCCGTGAGCTCCGCGCGGACTCCGCGGTCATCGCGCCACCGTTGCACCAACCCTCCCGACTCCTGCGCACCGCTCGGGGTATAAAACCTGCCCCCTGTGATCTCGTCGCCTCGCCGCCATTGGGAGAGTGCCGCCGCTAGGAAGAGAACCCATAGTTGCCGCCGCACTTGGGTATCGTGCTCAACGCGGCCGTGCCCACGTCGAGTGTCCAATTGAGTTCGCCCGGTCTCGGGAAGGGTGGTCAGCTACTCTTCGTGGACGAATCGTGCTCCGGCGCCTCGGAATTTCTCACCGGACTTCGTGCGGTGGGCGAATTCCGCCCCGTGCCGTGGTCGACTCTCCCCGCCGTCGCTATCTGTCCTAAGGTACCTCCTATCGGATCACCCCGTCCTCAATTTCGTTTTGCGCACGAATTTAGCTGAATCCGGTGGCCGGGGAGGTAGAATTGGGGAGCTCCGACGTGGTGGCCGTCGTGAGCTTGAGCGCTCCCCAGCTCGGCTCCGTTGGAGGGGAAGAAGGCCCCTGCACCGTCCGTCCATGGATGGGTGGACACGATTAGACCTAGAACCCATTCAGTCGCGACCGTTGGATCTTGGGTTCATGGCTACGATTGGATCATGCGTACCGTTTCGCCAGATGGAACCGTGACCGTTGATCCATCATCGGTCGGATCCAAGTTGTTCTCCGGTACTTAAAATTTGGGCCGTCCGATTGGATTTCAATGGTGGAGAATAGATCGTGCTCTTACCGGTTCGCGCTGTGGCTCTCCCTAATCCGGACCGTCCAAAACTGATCGGTCGGCCCAGGAGTCGCGATACCCCTTCGGCTGGGTATTTTTCTAAAGAGTCCTCGGGGTTTTGTGAAATCAACCCGCCGTCCTTTAGTCGCTATTCCCTGTGCCTTAGAAATATTACACCGTGACCCCTGCGTTTTCTGGAAATTGACGCCCGGTCCAGGATTTTATAAAACCAGAGAAAAGGATTATTAAATATATTTTTAATAGGAAAATAATTGCTAAAACTTAGATAATTCATAGAAAATCCATTTTAGCTCCAAATTGAACCATTCCAGTTTCTAAAATTTTGTAATAATATTCTCTATCATTTAAAATCACTGTTTTGACATGAACTCTGTCAGAAAATTTATTTATCATTTAATCATATTTTAATCACATTAAACCTTAGGAAAATCATAACTTGAATTCTACAACTCCAAAATTAATAATTCTTTTTCCTGTGATCTTATTTTAATATGTAGATTATTAATATGTATTTTGCATATATGTTTGGTGTAATGTTAATTCTGCCTATACCATGTATGTTTGTATTGCTACGACTAGCAGTGAGGTCACGAGGATCTGAAGAAATCATCCTGGTACCTGGATCTCAAGGCCCAGGCAAGTTGTGCCCTTGATCACTTCTTTTTACCCAACCATGTTCTGATTAATCATAATGATCCGCATAGGTTAATTTTGATGGGACCCAATAGGTTACCTAGTTTGATTATCTTTATACCTTGTTTACCACTGATCTTTCTGGGTAGTACTTGCTAGTGCTATATGTGGTTTTGGGTAGGGAGATACACTATTCATGATTACACTTTTTGTTATCAGTTATTATTTAGTGTTCATGTTAAGATCATTATGTTAATTGGAGCATGGAGCGACCACCCGGGAAAACAGTGCTACCACAAGGGTAGTATGGGATGCCCTTGGCTGATTAATTAGGAAAGCTAGTGGAAGACTACCTTACCCGAAAGGGGCAAGGGCAGTAGGGGAGAGGTCAGTGTAGGGAGGCCCTCGGGAGGATTTTGCTGCGATGGCGGTCCTGCAAGGGATTCCTGCACTGGATCTTCCTATAAACTGTAGCGGGTTTTCGGAAGCTAGTGGAACTTTGTAAAGGCCTCGTAGTGTTACCCTGCCTCGCTTCCTTGGTAGAGGTGTATGGGATTCATGACCCCTTGGCAGATGGGTAACACGGCTTGTGGGTAAAGATGCGCAACCTCTGCAGAGTGTAAAACTGGTATACTAGCCGTGCTCACGGTCATGAGCAGCTCGGACCCTCACATGATTAATTTATGGAACTAAATTCAATTTGTCATATGCATTGCATTGCAGGTGCTGTTGTTATTACTTCTGTTCTACTACTTAATTGGGTTGGTATTTACTTATACTTAGTAACTGCTAATAAAATTTTGACCAACTTTAAAAGCAATGCTCAGCTCTAACCATCTTCTTTGGTAAGCCTTACACTTTATGAGCTCCCACCTTTGGTGAGTTCATGCACAATATTCCCCACAACTTGTTGAGCGATGAACGTATGTGAGCTCACTCTTGCTGTCTCACATACACCACAGGTCAAGGCCAGGTACTGCAGGATGATGCTCATGGAGGATGCTGTGATGAGTTCGTGAGAGGTCTAGGTCGTCGTCTCCCAGTCAACTTTTGGGTTGCTGGACCGTTGTCTCCTTATAATGTAATTATTTATTTTGTATAGAACTCCTGTTATATATAAAGTTGTGACATTCGATCCTGTGCCACTATACATCATATGTATGAGACTTGGTCCCAGCATACCTGGTGTTTATGTTAACCCCGGGTTTTGGACCCCTAAAATCCGGGTGTTACAGAAGTGGTATCAGAGCAATGTTGACTGTAGGACGAAACCTAGATAGAACTGGACAACCCCTACATACTTACCTTTGCCACTCTGATTCTTTTCTAAACTTATCTTAATCTTTTCTCGTCTATTTCCGCTTTACTCTGAATATTCTTATCTTTTCTTTCTAAAGACAAATGTGGATTTCACACTCTGAAATCCTGTGCCTAAAGTGACCTTTAGGAATAGGAGACCTAATCCTAGGAACAAAAACAAAACTATTTTTATTAGTGTTTATATATTTGAATGTTTGTTCTTATGACATCTGTCTGATTTGGATCTTTGATTGAGTGTGATGGGTTGTGGAGTAATATCCACAATTACATCTGCATATACGTATAGGCATAGATAGAATTCATAAGAAAACTAAGCCACTTAGATTATCCTCCATTAAAATGTATCTAGCTCATAGAGATTCCTCTGATCTTAAAAGACTCTTCCATATCTTAATAGATTCATCTTATCTTAAAAGATTCTTCCTTATCTTAATAAATCTATCTCATCTTAAAAGATACTCATCTTATCTTGAAAAGATTCTATCTCAGCCTAATAGAACTAACTGACCTCAAAAGATTCATCTTATCCTAATAAGCATGCTTATCCACCCTAGATTAAACAAACATCTAGTGCAACTTAATTAGATCTTATCTAGTCAAACTAGTCACACCAATCTAACATAGATCTGATCTAATCTAAAGTGACTTACTAAACATGTTAGATAATACTTGTGAAAGAGATTAGACCCCACTAGCCATGTATTAACTTATCTTAGCACATTGGATCAATTCAACCATGAGCTAACCTAACCCATAGAACCATGATGAATGATATGACCTTTCTATTCCCACCTAATAACAAACAAACTTTTAACCTACATCTTGTAGCCTATCTCACCCATGTATATCTCTCATCTTGACAGATTCTATCTTACCCTTGGATATTCACCTTATATGATTGGTTACCCCAATCTGGACATAAATTAAGCCCTACCAAAGAATCTATAGATTATAACCAACAACTAGCTTATCCATTCCGCTTAGTAATTTCCTTTGCAAAACTATTACCACATGCTTCTAACTTTCATGGTCAATACCAGGAAAGGAAAGATTATCACGTAACAACAAACAGAAAATGAATCCTCCAAATCCTCCACCTGTTGACCTCAATCAAGTGGTTGCTACCCAAAGACTGGTAATACAACAGTTAACAGACATGGTGACCGAGATGCAGAATCAGATAAGACAACAACGCGAGGAAATACGTCAAGCCCGCCAAGAAATAAGGCAAGCACGGCTGGAGAGACAACAACAACAACAACCCCCACCACCACCAGCTTCACCAAGCTACATAGATATAAATTATGATGATTTGTAAGATCTAGGTGTTACTTTAGTAATATGATAATATTTTAGAAGAAATAATAAAGGTCTGTTGACCCAATGTTTTGTTAAAGAATTATACCTCATGCTGAGATCTCTTTGTTTGTGCATATGAGTATGCATCCTTTTTCCTTACAAATCTCGAGGACGAGATTATTTTTAAGGGGGGTAGGATTTGTAACACCCAAATTTTGGGATTGGAAATTGGTAGAAGAAATTTGAACAAAATATCATAATGTTTTGGAAATTTGGAAAATAAGAAAAATGAGGAGAAAAAGAATTTTTCTTTTAAAGGAAACCATTTATACATCTCATGAAATAAATAAACAAGGAGAATAAAACTTAAACTAGTAATAATAAAATAGTATGGTTTATATTCACCCTTGGATTTCAATTAATACATTTGAAAAATCTGAAAACTAAAATAAAAATATAAGTTTGGATTTGAACTAGAAATAGAAAAGAAAAGGAAAGGCTATATACTTATTAAAAATAAATAAGTGATCCAAACAGTAAAGTCTAAATTCCCTTCAGGATTATATTTGATTTGAGGAACCTGAAATTCAAAGTAAAATGTGAATTGGATTTTGAATAGTTAAAATTAAATTTGAATTTGGAATAGAAAATAGAAAATAAAAAGAGAAGGGAAGAACTAAGAAAAATACTACATAAAATAAAATAAAAAAATCAGAATAAACATCCTTCACACTTATATTATTAAATTATACCTTTCAAACTGAGGACAAGATATTCACAAAGTTTGAACTCAAACTTGAAATTCAAATTGGATTTGAAAATGAAGAAAAGAAATAGAAAATAAAAAGGAAAAAGAGAAAAAAAACCCTACCTGGGCCAACTCTCCCCATTTCGGCCCACCTGGGGTTGACACTGCGCGTCAGCCCACCTCTTCTCCCACGCGATCGGTCACTTACAGGCGGGCCCCACTGGCCGGCGCCTCACTGCGCACGCACGCACGCCCGGTGCGACTGCCATGCGGGCCCTGCTGGCAGGCCATAACTCATTCACTCCGTGGGAATCGCTGAGTATGGCGGGTGGGCCCTACTTGTCATCTTCCCCGGCCGCAAGCTCCAACAGAATCGCGGCAAATCCGCCGCCGTGAGCTCCGCGCGGACTCCGCGGTCATCGCGCCACCGTTGCACCAACCCTCCCGACTCCTGCGCACCGCTCGGGGTATAAAACCTGCCCCCTGTGATCTCGTCGCCTCGCCGCCATTGGGAGAGTGCCGCCGCTAGGAAGAGAACCCATAGTTGCCGCCGCACTTGGGTATCGTGCTCAACGCGGCCGTGCCCACGTCGAGTGTCCAATTGAGTTCGCCCGGTCTCGGGAAGGGTGGTCAGCTACTCTTCGTGGACGAATCGTGCTCCGGCGCCTCGGAATTTCTCACCGGACTTCGTGCGGTGGGCGAATTCCGCCCCGTGCCGTGGTCGACTCTCCCCGCCGTCGCTATCTGTCCTAAGGTACCTCCTATCGGATCACCCCGTCCTCAATTTCGTTTTGCGCACGAATTTAGCTGAATCCGGTGGCCGGGGAGGTAGAATTGGGGAGCTCCGACGTGGTGGCCGTCGTGAGCTTGAGCGCTCCCCAGCTCGGCTCCGTTGGAGGGGAAGAAGGCCCCTGCACCGTCCGTCCATGGATGGGTGGACACGATTAGACCTAGAACCCATTCAGTCGCGACCGTTGGATCTTGGGTTCATGGCTACGATTGGATCATGCGTACCGTTTCGCCAGATGGAACCGTGACCGTTGATCCATCATCGGTCGGATCCAAGTTGTTCTCCGGTACTTAAAATTTGGGCCGTCCGATTGGATTTCAATGGTGGAGAATAGATCGTGCTCTTACCGGTTCGCGCTGTGGCTCTCCCTAATCCGGACCGTCCAAAACTGATCGGTCGGCCCAGGAGTCGCGATACCCCTTCGGCTGGGTATTTTTCTAAAGAGTCCTCGGGGTTTTGTGAAATCAACCCGCCGTCCTTTAGTCGCTATTCCCTGTGCCTTAGAAATATTACACCGTGACCCCTGCGTTTTCTGGAAATTGACGCCCGGTCCAGGATTTTATAAAACCAGAGAAAAGGATTATTAAATATATTTTTAATAGGAAAATAATTGCTAAAACTTAGATAATTCATAGAAAATCCATTTTAGCTCCAAATTGAACCATTCCAGTTTCTAAAATTTTGTAATAATATTCTCTATCATTTAAAATCACTGTTTTGACATGAACTCTGTCAGAAAATTTATTTATCATTTAATCATATTTTAATCACATTAAACCTTAGGAAAATCATAACTTGAATTCTACAACTCCAAAATTAATAATTCTTTTTCCTGTGATCTTATTTTAATATGTAGATTATTAATATGTATTTTGCATATATGTTTGGTGTAATGTTAATTCTGCCTATACCATGTATGTTTGTATTGCTACGACTAGCAGTGAGGTCACGAGGATCTGAAGAAATCATCCTGGTACCTGGATCTCAAGGCCCAGGCAAGTTGTGCCCTTGATCACTTCTTTTTACCCAACCATGTTCTGATTAATCATAATGATCCGCATAGGTTAATTTTGATGGGACCCAATAGGTTACCTAGTTTGATTATCTTTATACCTTGTTTACCACTGATCTTTCTGGGTAGTACTTGCTAGTGCTATATGTGGTTTTGGGTAGGGAGATACACTATTCATGATTACACTTTTTGTTATCAGTTATTATTTAGTGTTCATGTTAAGATCATTATGTTAATTGGAGCATGGAGCGACCACCCGGGAAAACAGTGCTACCACAAGGGTAGTATGGGATGCCCTTGGCTGATTAATTAGGAAAGCTAGTGGAAGACTACCTTACCCGAAAGGGGCAAGGGCAGTAGGGGAGAGGTCAGTGTAGGGAGGCCCTCGGGAGGATTTTGCTGCGATGGCGGTCCTGCAAGGGATTCCTGCACTGGATCTTCCTATAAACTGTAGCGGGTTTTCGGAAGCTAGTGGAACTTTGTAAAGGCCTCGTAGTGTTACCCTGCCTCGCTTCCTTGGTAGAGGTGTATGGGATTCATGACCCCTTGGCAGATGGGTAACACGGCTTGTGGGTAAAGATGCGCAACCTCTGCAGAGTGTAAAACTGGTATACTAGCCGTGCTCACGGTCATGAGCAGCTCGGACCCTCACATGATTAATTTATGGAACTAAATTCAATTTGTCATATGCATTGCATTGCAGGTGCTGTTGTTATTACTTCTGTTCTACTACTTAATTGGGTTGGTATTTACTTATACTTAGTAACTGCTAATAAAATTTTGACCAACTTTAAAAGCAATGCTCAGCTCTAACCATCTTCTTTGGTAAGCCTTACACTTTATGAGCTCCCACCTTTGGTGAGTTCATGCACAATATTCCCCACAACTTGTTGAGCGATGAACGTATGTGAGCTCACTCTTGCTGTCTCACATACACCACAGGTCAAGGCCAGGTACTGCAGGATGATGCTCATGGAGGATGCTGTGATGAGTTCGTGAGAGGTCTAGGTCGTCGTCTCCCAGTCAACTTTTGGGTTGCTGGACCGTTGTCTCCTTATAATGTAATTATTTATTTTGTATAGAACTCCTGTTATATATAAAGTTGTGACATTCGATCCTGTGCCACTATACATCATATGTATGAGACTTGGTCCCAGCATACCTGGTGTTTATGTTAACCCCGGGTTTTGGACCCCTAAAATCCGGGTGTTACACCCAGATTGAATCATGATGTCGAGAGGTGTTGGGCAGACCTATAATGAAATCCATGCTGATGTCATCCCATTTCCATGAAGGAATCGATAGGGGTTGCAAGGCACCAACTGATTTTAAGTGGCTTGCCTTTATCCTCTGACATGTGTCACATTCCGATACATATTGGGCTATCTCCCTTTTCATCCTGGTCCACCAATATAGGGGCTTCAGATCATGGTACATCTTGGTGCTTCCTGGGTGCATAAAGAATTTGGAGAGATGAGCCTCATCCAAGATTCTCATCTTGAGGCCTCTATTTTTAGGGACCACCAATCTATCTTCAAACCATAGTATCCCCTTGCGGTCTTGGCGAAAACACTTATACTTCTCCACTTTCTGATGAAGATTCTCTTTGATGATTTGCACTCCCTTGTCACTGAGTTGGGCCATGCAATCTGGTCTAGCAAGGTTGGCTCAACAGAGATGTGAGACAAGGTACCAGAATGAATTACCTCAATCCTCTTCTTACTCAAGTCGTCGCACAGGGTAGTGATGCGAGAATCCATCATCATACAGTTGCATTGTGATTTCCGACTTAAGGCATCTGCAACTACATTGGCCTTTCCTGGGTGGTAGTGCACTTCCAAGTTGCAGTCCTTAATCAATTCTAGCCATCTTCTCTACCTCATATTGAGATCAGCCTGAGTAAAGATGTAACACCCCAGATATTTATATTCTGCTCGACAACGAGTATGGATTTAAGCACGTAATGTCAGTGGATAAAACAGATGCTTAATTTTAATCATCTTCACCTATCACGATTTTAATATCGCATCTGTTTCGTCAGTCGCGAGTTCGATATTGTTTTTATCTATCCAGGCTGTTCCTAAATTTTCGTGATGTTCGGAACATCGTTGTTCCGAAAATCGGTATATCCGGTGATTATTTAAAACTCATCGCTCGCACGGATACGAAATCGGAAGCCCGACCCACTCGAATAATTTTTATCCCCAAGCAAATTTATTTAGAATTCGATGAATAAGGCTTTTAGTTCAAAATAATTTTGACCCGTGTGTTATCTGAGAAATTGTGTTCGAAGATAATGACGTGGTCTGGTCTATTATTTCTTGCTCTACTCTGAGCATTCAGGTAGCAGATGAATTTATTGGGTCTCAGTTATATCCAAAGAAATATCCTAAATAGTTGGCCACGTCATTTTGATCTAACCAAATTAAACCTCATTTACATCTTGATGCTAGATTCAAATCTGAGAGCATGAATACATATGAATTAGTGTGTAAAAAAAGAAGAACAAAAATATCCAGCCGTCTATCCCTACCGCTGCCCCTTCCAGATTTTTTTTAGCCGAGCTCATCTCTTCGCGTTCTTATCTTCATTGCTGCCGCCCTGCTCCCAAGAAAATCCCGCAGCCCATGGAAAAATCCAGCCGCCTTTGTTCTTGATTTCTTCCAGCCGCAAGATTTTTCTTCACCATCCATCTCTATCCTCTCCCATCTCCTCTCCATTCCCTACGTACGGCAAGTGCTCAGTCTCTGTTCCAGCTCGCCGTCTCTGCTCCAGTGCGCCCAGCGTGCATCTCCCTGCCCAGTCGCTCCCTTTTCTCATCTCCCTCAAGCCCGCCGTGGAGCTTCCCTGCCGCGCCTAATTCCTCTGCTTCTCCCTCGCGGCGCTCAGCCTTGCCATCTCCATGGCGCGCCATGTACCCATCTCCCTCCTCTGCTCGGCTCCAACTCCGAAGCAGGCGCCGAGTGGGTCTGGGTACGCCGTCCGTCTGAGGTTGAGGCCATGGCCGCGGCGGCTGGATGGCCGGCGGATGAAGGGACGTAGCCGCGGAGGCCACTGCCGCCTCCCTTATCTTCATCCCGCCCGCGCTTCCTCGTGCTTCCTCTCCACCGCCGCTCGCACGGCTCCCTCACCTCGCCGTCGGTCGCGTGCAGGCGGCGACTCCTGGTGCACATGGCCTAGACGGAGTCCACCGGCGTCATCTTCGGCTTCCGCGCGCTGGATTTGAAGCTTCAGCCATGGCGCATCTCTGCTCATATCCCGCGCGCGCTTACTCCCCATGGCCGCCATGCGCCCAGCTCCCAGCCTGCTCGGTCGCTCCTCCCTGAACTCGCCCCAACCACAGCCGCGCGCCGGGCCTTCTTCTCTCCAGCTCGCGGTTCTCCGTCAACCAGCCCCAGCCGAGCTCGCCGGTTTTTCCTCTGCGTGTCCCTGCTCCCCTGCGCGTGCACGTTCCTGCCGAGCTCGGCCCTGTCCATCTCGCCGCGCTCGGTCTCTAGCTCCCTGTGTGCGCCTCTGTTCATGGCCGTGGTGATGTTGTGGCGTGGCGACGTCGTGTGCGTTGTGGCAGCCGTCCTGGCTGCGGGGCAGTCCGCGCCATAGTGTTCGCCTGACCGCGACCTCGCTTTACTCCTCGCGTCGTTGCTCGTCGAGTCCTAGGCATCTACGCGCACGTTTTAGTTGGCGCCAAACATCTTTGTGTCACACACACTCATCTTTGCTAGCTGGCTGTGCACCTCACTTCGTCGTTCCATGTTCGCTAGTTGCCATTGCTCATCCGCGCCAAGACCTCACTCGCCGTGGTTCAGCTCGCTAGTTCGTCGTTGTTCCGTCGTCTCATCTCCATGCCAGTCCCTACGTGCCGACTCCGACTTGTGTTCGCGCTGACAAAAGAATCCCAAGAAGATATAGAGGAGCAATCCCCTGGTCGATGCCCCAAGTGCTCGGCGAAAGGCCAGAACAAGAATCATCGCCATTTTTACGGAGTTCTAGTTAATATGGAGAGATTCCAAGAATTGTGGATGGAAGAGAAAGTAAAGCTCCGTTCTATACTCATCAACTGTTTGATCGAAGATTTTATTCGGAGGTTGTCGACGTTCTCGCAAGCTTTGAGTCGGACTTGCTTTGGATGAGAAATCCCTGATGTTCGAGAGAGGCGAGGCCTGTAAGCGCTCTCTTGGGACTCGACCAAATGTCTAAATTGGAAAACCGTCATCGCCCTCGCGCATATCGAATCCATTCGGTGCATATCGAATCCATTCGGTCTTGGTAAGCCAATTTATTATTTCGGTTAATCGAATTGGATTAACTAGACTTATTAGTCGTAATAATTCTCATGTTTAGCAGGTGCGTCGTATTTGTGTTAGATGTTTGCTAAAATACCTCAGCCCCTCCGGTAATGTAATCGTGTGAAATAAATGCGTGATATGGTGCACCTTAGGTGTAAAATGCGATATGGTGCACCTTAGGTGTAAAATGCAGGATAAATAAAAAATTTAATTTAGTGAGAACTGAGAATAGTAATTCTAGAAGTTAATGGAATGATTTCTATTTTTAGTCTGAGTTTAGATGTTGTGCTCTAGTCAAGAGAGATAGAGTGCTTGTAAACGGTTCGCTATGGTTTGCCGTTAAAATTGGATCTGAGTAAGCTAGAAGACCATAACTATAGTTTTAATGTGATCTCGACACCTAGTAATTTCTTTTAAGTGCTATTATGTGCCTCGCCGCTAAGAATTTAAATTCGCTATCACGTAGCACTATTTAGGTTTATGATATTCCTATCTATATGCATTCATATGCATAATGCATTTCATTCATGTACGTTAAATAATCACGTGATGCGGAAGACGATCCAAGTCGACCCCAAGCGCGGGCTAATCCGCATGGTGATGCTGATGAACGAACCTGCCTGATCAAGTGCTAAGACAAGGATGATCATCAAGTGGACATCGCCTAACAAACACTAACCTAGTGTTATTCGGGCAAGCTCCGGTGCATTTGCCACCTCCTTGATGTTTTAAAATCTTTATCACCTTGTTTGATGCATTAGGTGATAGGAGTTGTGTGCTAAACTGTTGATGCATTTCCTTCCTTGGAAAATTGAATACCCTTCCTTGACACCCTTTTATAAAAAAGGATTTTTGATGCTTAGCCTTGCTCTAGAAAAACAAAAATGTTTTGTTTTAAAACAAAAGTGATGCTTCAGTGGGTGGGAATGTTTTCATAAATAAAACTTGATGGTGGATCTGTCAAAGGCCTTGATGGGTTCAACATCGAAAAAGATGTACCTCTGCCAGGTACCAAACTTTGGGTTGAAATTAATAAAGTTGAGACCGGGCGGTTGACTTGCACGAGAAGGGAGTCTTGGTGTAGTGTCTCTGTCTGAGTCGATTAAGGACCTTGTTGATGTAGGCTTGATGACTGAGGACCTTTTAACTGGTCACATGCCTCATCATGGGTAAGCTTTGCCTCGGGCAGACTAATACCAGAATAAGATAACACGTAATGGGAGTGGAGAGATGGCGAGAGTAGCGTGTACCCTCCGTGGCAAGAGGCTGGACGGTGGTGTATCTGTGCTCTCGGTTGGCGTGAACCTGATCTGGTCTTAAGAACCCCGGTGGCGAGTTGACATATGCAAGGGTTAAGTGCTACATATGTCGTGTGATCGGAGATCCCCAGCTAGGTATTAATCGATTCGGATCGCTGTTACTTTTCGGACATGAAAACTTGGTCACTGACCTACACGTAGCAATCCAGTGAAGAAAAAGGGTGATAAAAGACGGCTATTATAGGTCAAGTGCTTGAACTAGGGTAGAAAGAACTCTAGATGCAGGTAACTTTACTTAACCTGACAATAAAACTGGATTTTTAATGATCCACTATTAGTAAGCTTTTCTGCAAATAGAGTCTTTGATTCTTGATGAGCCATACCTTGACTCCCTCTAGCCAGCATATCCTTGAGAGTCTTTTCTTTAGTCGGGTAAGTCTTGCTGAGTAATTCCGTACTCAGGGTTTTATTCCCTGTTGTTTTTCAGGTTTTAACTTTGTGCTGCTGTTGATGGTGTTAAGTGCCGGTGGGCTCGACCGTCTTATAAGTCTAAGTAACCCTTCTATACTTCTTATTGAGGACGGTCACTTGAGCTATCATATATTTCAAACTTATAAATAATTTATAACATTTCACAGTTTATTCTTTGAACCACCTCTGTAACCACTCTGATAAATATAATGTAAAATTTTTGTAACTTGTAAAATTTGGTAATAAGATTTCTGCTGCAAAAATGTTGGTGTGTGTGATTTGTGTTGCTTAATCTCGCGATCTTGGTTGTAAGTGGTTTATCCGATGTCCTTGAGGCAATCAGACGGATCCTGTTAAGTTATCTAGTGCACATGCATAGCCGTCTGAGGTCTTTGAGACAAGGACAGGTGCATGTGAGCCCAATAACTTGAGAGGTTCTGCCACAAAAGATATACTTGAGGCTCTTGTGATCAGTATAGATGTTGCAATGGGTTCCCATCAAGTAGTGCCTCCACATTTTCAATGCATGAACCACGGTTGCCAACTCTGAATCATGTGTAGGATAATTTTGCTCATGAGGCCTGAGTGCCCTTGACGCGTAGGCAATGACTTGGTTGTCTTGCATTAAAACACAACCCAGTCCAGTGCCCGAGGCATCACAGTACACATCAAATGGCTTGTTGTTGTCAGGCTGCGCTAACACAGGTGCTGTGGTTAGGTCTTGCCTCAAGGTGTGGAAGGCATCCTCGCATTTCTAACCCCATTCAAATTTTGCTCCCTTCTTCAACAATTCTGTCATGGGCTTCACAATTTGGGAGAAGTCTAGAATGAATCATCGATAGTACCTGGCCAATCCTAGAAAACTCTGAATCTGGCGGATAGTTGTGGGTGGTTTCCAATTCATTACTTCTTGTACCTTATCTGGATCCACTGCTATTCCCTTTTGAAAGATAGTGTGACCCAAGAATTTGATCTCCATTAGCCAGAAATCACATTTTGACAATTAGGCATAAAGGCGGTGTTCTCTCAGATGTTGGAGCACTATATGCAAATGACCAGCATGCTCTTCTTCATTTCTTGAGTACACCAAGATATCATCAATGAAGACCACCACGAATTTGTCCAATTCAGGCATAAAGACTAAGTTCATCATGTACATGAAGTAGGCGGGTGCATTTGTCAAACCAAACGACATCACCAAATACTCATACAGCCCATATCTGGTTGAGAAGGCAGTCTTTGGAATATCACTTACTCATATCTTGATCTGATGATAGCCAGAGCGAAGATCTATTTTGGAAAACACTTCAGCTCCGACCAATTGGTCGAAAAGAACATCAATACGAGGCAAAGGATACTTGTTTTTGATAGTCACCGTATTGAGTGGGCGGTAATCTATACATAATCTTAAGCTTTCATCCTTCTTCACGAACAAGGCTAGACATCCCCAAGGCGAAGTACTTGGGTGGATGAAACCCTTGTCCAGCAATTCTTGCAACTGCTTCTTTAATTCTGCCAGCTCAGCGAGTGGCATCCGGTAGGGCCTCTTGGAGATAGGTGTCGTTCCCAGTTGCAATTCGATGGCAAACTCGATATCCCAATCCGACGGCATTTCTGACAACTCGTCAGGAAAAAACATCTGCATACTCACAAACCATTGGAATCTTCTTCAAGGGCGACTATATCATGGAAAAAGCACATGACCGAGTGGTTTCTTGGCTAGGCAGATACAAGGTAAACTTTCCACAGGTAGGGGAATGGACTTTGACGATGCGGTTGGCGACATCTAACATTACTTGGTGCTGGGTCATCCAATCAGTGCCCAATATGACATCCACACTATCCATCCCCAAAATAAGGAGGGTGGTCTTGCACACCTTGCTTCCCAGTTGGATAGGTATACCGCGGTTTAATTGATTTGTTGCAATTTTGCTCCTAGGCGTTGCTATCATGAAGGACCCTTGGGTATGATAGAAAGACAATTGACATTTGGCACTGAACTTCTGGCTAATGAAACTATGCGATGCACCAGAGTCAAACAGAATTAATGCAGGTTGATTAAAAACGGAAAAAGTACCAGACATGACGGGTGCTCCTTCAGGTAGCTCCTCTAGAGTGGTGAAGTTGAGCTTCCCTTGCCTAACTTGCACTTTCTGCTTCCTCCCTTTATCTTGGTTGGGTGCTGGCATCTGCCTTGGCTGATCTCATGGGCAATTCTTGGCATAATGGCCTACATTGCCACACGTGAAGCACTTGTTTCCATTCCCTTGGCGGAACTACTGCTGCTGCTGCTGAGGTTGACTGTTCCTTGGAGCGGGAGCGGGGAAACGATTGGGTGCTTGCTGCTGCTGTGGCGACCTAATGACCCATCTTCCAGCTTGCTGCTGGAATCCCCTGCTCTGGCTGTTGGAGACAATCCAGAACCTTTGGAGTGGAGATGAAGTTGCTGACATTGGGGCCTTCCTATTCTTTTCTGCCCGATGAGCTACAATGCAGTCTTCCTGTGATATGGCAAGGTTGACCAGTTCATTGAAGATGTCAGCCCGAACAGTGTTGAGGCGCTCACGCAGCTTGGTGTTGAGTCCCCTGTGAAAACGGTCTCTCTTCTTCTCATCTAAATCTGCATGATAGCCCACATACTAGCACAGGTCGTTAAAAGCCTGGGCATACTGTAGCACAGTGCGGGTTCCCTGGGTCAAGTCCAAGAACTCATTCAGCTTGCGATCCAGAATCCCTGCTGGAATATGGTGTCCCCTAAAAGCCGTCTTGAACTCCTCCCACGTCACCACATGGTCAGCAGGTAACATGGCACGGAAATGGTCCCACCATGTCCTAGCAGGTCCATGAAGCTGCTGTGCGGCAAAACAGGTCTTCGTGTCATAAGGGCAAGCCCCCGTGAGGAGTGGGAACTTTGACTCCACAACCCTGAGCCACACATCGGCGTCTAGCAGATCCTCTGCCTTGGTAAACAAGGGCGGCTACGTGCTCAAGAACTCCTGATAAGTTGTCGCGGCCGGAGGGCGTTGCGACTGGCCTCCACCATATTGTTGAGGGTGGGGCTGTCGCTGCAATAACTGCCGCAAAATCTCATTCTGTTGAGCCATTAGCTCCTGCACTGTGGGAGCTAGAAGAGGTGGCAAGGAAACCTGCTCGTTCTGCCCGCGACGCTGCCTAGCTACCATCTGAAAACAGAAATTTTTGCCATTGTTATCTCTACTCATGGTTCCAACAGAATACTTTATATTATGAGAAGGAAATGTCATAACATAGTACTGAAACCGAATGAGAATAACATGCTTGCATTCATTGCTCATAAAAGTCTTTCCTTGGGTTACAACATTTTTAGGGGAATTTACCCATAAGCCTAGTCCAAATCTGATGCCAAACTAAGCTCGTGTGGGTTCCTGTTCTCCTAATATGTCAACTAACCCGTCAACCCTGAGTGGTAGAGGCAACGCTGGAAGTAGGTGAAAGGGGCACTCCGGAGGGAGTCGCATTTGGACCTGGAGCTAGCTCTAATTCCTCGGGATCCTCCTCTCCCTCGCTTCCTACCTCATTTGCCTCCATGTCCTGGTGGTGCATCTCCAGGTGGTTATTGGCTTCCTCAAGTTCCTCCTGCACATCATGGAGCTGGATCTCTAGGATATCAATGGTGTTATCCTGGATTTCCACCTGCTGCTCTAAAGTTGCGATGCGCTGGCTCAATTGTTCCATCTGTAGGTCTTTTTCCACCAATTCTGAAGACAAGTCGACCACAAAGTCCTCTCGACTGTCGAGAGTGATCTTAGTAGTCTGAGCAAGATCAGTGAGGTGTGCTATGGCGTCGGTCTGCAGGGCCTGTAGGCGATACAGTACGCTCATACACTGAACAATGATCCTCCCAACTTGGTCGGGATGCATAGCCCACATGTCCTTCACGTGGCTCACTCTATTGCACCACATGAGGTCATCCCTCTTCTCGGCGGGGAAGAATCCCAATGGGTGCATCACCATCTCCAAGGGATGATACCTGCAGAAGGTTGTCAGGGCTTTCAGCGCTACGGCCTCAGTGGTGTCGTCCGACCTGAACTCGACAGTCTCAGAGTCAAGGGAACGCCAACCCGACTGTAGAGGGTGAGACTCCAGGGTCAGCCAAACCCTGCAACGTGGCACCTGATGCTCCTCGTATAGTTGCACCGTATACAGAGGGGGTGTAGGGTAATTAGCGGAGTAGAGCACCTCCCACAAGATGGAGGGAAAACCCTCGTGAGAAAGGTAGTCGAAACTGAAACGAGTGTCTCCTCCATTGATGGGGGTGGGTGACGTCATCTGTGAAAGAGGGTTAGATGTAAGTGTCATGGTAGTGGAAAGGAAAAATATGTGCCCGGGTTGTTAAAAGGAGGTGGGTTAAATTAGATTCATCTACTCATTTCGTTATTCATTATTAACCCGATTTGTTACATTCATACTTAGATGCATTTTTTCCTTAGTTTCTAATTTCTTCATGTTTTATAATGCATGCATGCTGGAAAGAACGTCTGCTCACCGATCAGAGGGGTGCTTTTAGGGCATCCCTACTATTCTAAGACTGGCCTATATGGCCTACTTATTTAGCCACCTATTTCTCCTACTCTTAAGGCCTTTCGTCCTAGGTCTACCGTTCTAGTCCTAACGATTCCAACACTGGTTTCTAAGCAAAGTTTTATTTTTGAAAAGTTGGCATTCATGACTTATTGATTCCTCTGTAATGGTATTCGCTCCGATACCAGCTGTGGTGGAACCGCCCGAATTATTCCGGCTTAAGTGCCCAAGTCACGCCTTAGAGGCAGCAACACACTTAAATCGGAATAACCCGTCGGTCCCTTAGATCTAGTCTGATAAAGCCACTTACCAAGGATCGAATACCACTAGTTCACGCGAAGGTGAGGCATAAAGAGAATACAATAAACATGAAACCACAAATTAAGGTACTGAAGTTATTACATAAATTAGAGTTTTGACAGAAGATAACAAGTTCAGAATTAAATACAGCGGATAATCGATAACGTCAACATTGAGGAATAGGGCAAGGCCTAGCCCACTCCTCCTCCTGGTCCTCTCCTGTCGAGGCAGCATCCCACTCGACCGTCCAACCCGGTGGCAGGGTGGAAGGCCAAGTCACACCATCAACCATATCCTGTAGCGTACCTGAAAAATATGCCACAAGCAAGGCTGAGTATACTAATACTCAGCTAGACTTACCCGGTGTGAGGAGTCTACTCCTCTACCTCTAGACCATGCAGCTGTTTGGATGAGGGGTTTGATTTGCCAAAAAGCACTAGCTGAGTCTAAAATAAGTTTTAGCTTGTCCAGTTCTAGCATATTTAATTAAACTAGGTTTGCTCCTTTCTAAGCATACATGGTAACAATCATTTAGTACAATCAACATGTTATCTCAAGTAGAACCTCATTTCTCTTTTTTTACTCAATGCAGTACAAGAGGTCAAGTAGTCTCATTAGCTGCGAGAAGCAGACGATTCGAATCGAGTTTTTAACCTTGCAAGGTAAACCTAAACAAACGACATATAGGGGCACTCCGTCTCCACCGATATCAACCGTCCCCATCGATTCCCCGTTCGTGGTCAAGGCTCACCGCCTTGGCATACAATGCTCCACTGACCCCGGCTGCCGCCGTGCAGTGACCGCACTTGTACCCACCATAGCTAGCATGAGAGACCCAGTCTCAGGACAAGTGAGGGATAAAGTCCACGCCCGGCTTCACTCAGGTACTAGGCTTACCGGCTACCATATTTCCCGGCATGTGTTTAGTACTTTCAAATGCTTGACTTAGGTATCCACACATTAATCCTTAATTCCATTTCTATCTCATAGACAAGGCATCCACCTTGGATCCAAGTCCATAGACCATCATAGATCCCATTATCAAGATGAATACAATCAATTCCTGACCTCGCGCGAGTGCTAGAAAAATCACTCGACTTCTACCGAGATCCCTAATTAGCAAAGCTGCTACTCGACCTAGCATACTATTATCCATCTCAAAAAGGAATCCTGAGTTCATGCAACTAAGGGTTTCAAGCAACTCCTACACTTAAGTGCACATTACAAACCTACAAACATTAAGTGTAGTAAAGTAGCATATATAAACGATTATGCATATAATCGGGGCTTGCCTTTAAAAGCTGAGGCTGCGGGGAGATCCTCGGTGGCAGGCTCTGGAGCTGGCTCCTGAACTTCCTCTTGGGCAGCTCCTTGCTCGGGAATGAGCACGTACTCTCCGTCAGCGAGGTTGCGATCTAATGAATACAATGAGTAAAATACATGTATGCCATGATATGCAATTTAGTAATGATAATGTATGGTGAAATGATTAAGTCAATAATATAAAGCGTAAGCTTACTACTAGAGGTTCTAGTGGTATACTTGGTCATTTTAGAATCAGGTATGGTCAAGTTTAATTGGTCAGATTGTTTTGATATTCCACTAACTTTTAGTGTCTTAGTGAAAAGTTTATCAAGATTCTTGCTGAAATCATTATGGGTAGGATTTATCACTTTTACTAATTCTCTCTTTTTCTTTTTCCCATTTATGCTTTTAGAGTAGGTTTGAACTACAACACTGATTTAAAAATTACAAAAATTCTGTAAACATTATAGTGGCTTCCTACTGGTGTATATATTTTAGTCTCAAAAATTGAAGCCTAAACTAAGAATGGTTTTCTCTGTATAAAAATATTAAAATTTAGGGCAGAGGGGGGGTGCTTTGAACTACAACTATCCTCTAAGAGTGGAATTTATTCTAAGGTTTATTTTTTCTGGTATCTAGGTGCAATAATATGACCTTATACCAATTTTTAGCTAATGATACTTACTGGTTAATTTATGGGAATTTTCCAAAATTTTAGGGCTTAGTGGTGCTTTCTACTACTACTATATTTGAAAAATGTCAAACAACAGATTTTCAATTTTTCTTACCTTCTTCTTTGTGCAAGAACAATCATTCTTGAAGTTGCTTATTTTTTCTCATAGGGAAGGGGTGGTAGAATTTCTTGGAATATATGGTCTTTTTCATGGTAGGGAGTGAGGTGTATTACATTGTATTTTTATCTTAGTTTCATATTTTTCTCTGGTAGTTTACATCATAAGTATTTGAGTAAAAATTGGTTTGCTCATTGTTTCACTTTTTTAGTCTTTCTTTTGATTTATTTGAAGTATTGGCTAAATCCAAGTTCTATTTGTTTAACCCCCTTGTTGTGATGGTTTGGGGTGTTTACCATTTTTGTAATGGCATGTTAGTGGTCAGGGATCTACTGAATTTTTCTTGCCATTATTGTATTTGCCCTTATATTTTTAATCATGACTTTTCTTGACTTCTTAATGCCTAATAAAATTATAACTTTAGATCAGCACTAGACCAGAGTTCCATATATTTTTGCTATGATCTATATCACTTAGGCATACTAGGAAAAATATGGTCACTCTCTGGTTTCTATTTTCTATCCCCTTTTTCATTTTTCTAAAGTTTGGGCAGAAATAGTCTTTAATGGATATCTCTAATTTATTCTTGTATACTGGGGTGTTCATTATTTGTAAACAATGTGTTTACTAGGTGAGTATCTCCACAATTTTTCTCAAGTCTAGTATAAAAGTATTTCTATTTTTTCTGTATTATTAAGGTTTGGGCAGTTTCCATATTTAATTCAAAGCTCTAACAATTAGTGCAGAAAACATGAGGTTTACTATTTTTGTCTGATAGTGCATATTTCACAGAGCCTAACAAAATTTTTTTGACCAAATTCGGATGAGTATTCCTTAAGTTATGCATTTAACTATTTTGCTGCAGATTTAAAGAATTTAATTTTAAATGGAAAAGGAAAATCTACTTTGCGCTAGGGTCCCTAGTAAAGTTTTCCTGCGTCTCTTACAAAAAGGTCCTCGGGCAACTATTCAATCGAGTCTCTGACAATGCAGAAAACCCCCTGGGTTAACCTAAATCTAACCCGCGGTCCTAACCTTATTGGAACAGTACCCACGATGAAGAAAAGGGCGGCGGGGCTTACCGGCGGCGATCTAGCTCCGGTGAGGTGTCCAGGGAGGTCGGAGAGGTTACGACGGTCATGTCGAGGTGCGGGTCGGCGTCGGAGATGGCCGTGGTCGGCTGGTCCTCGTGCGCAGGCAGGTGAGTTCATCGGTGGCGAGTGTTCCGGCCTGCTCACGGTGGGATAGTTCAATTGGTTGGCTCAGGGAGCTTTACCAAGTGACATAGAGGCGGTATACGCGAGGAATTGGAAAATAGTGCAGTGACTTACCCGGTCCACGCTCACCGGTGAGCGGAAGAAGTTCGGCGAGGATGATTCGGGGTTTCCAGTGAGGTTGCGCTGGGTCTGAGGGCTTGAGGAGCTTCACGGGTCTCTGGTGAAGCTAACCGGACTGCTGGCGTGGACTAGGGACGGCCGGACGGCTGGGGTGAGCTGGCCGCGGTGGCCGGAGCTCGGGCGACTTGGCGGACGGAGGAGCTCTCGGTTCACGGCCAAAACTCCGGTGACTGAGCGCGGTGAGTGTGTGAAGCTAAGGCGAGGACGTGTAGAGGCTATTGGCCTTTATAGGCGCGAGCGCGTGGCGGACTTGACCGTGCACGGGGGCGAGCGCGCGTGGGTTGGGCGAACGCCGGCGTGCCGACCAGGGTCAAACACGTGTGTCCGTTTCTTCTACCCGAGTTCTGGCACGAGTAGTCACTCATCTAAGCCTGCTCTCGCCTTGGTCAGTGCACAAAACCTCTTTCCCTTCCTATAAGCTACCGATTATGTGTGGGGGTCAAAGAATTTGGCCTACTGGTTCCAAAGATATGGAGCTCTCAAGTAGAGTCTGTCTCACAGCCCGAGCCCGAGGCAAATCTTCTGTTTTGTCATGTCTAGGGTCCAAATCCCAATGCCATCTTCAGATATGTGATAGAGGGGTTAGTTTAGCATATTTTTGCTAATGGAAGCCCATGGTTTTAGAGTAGGGATCAAGGTGAACGCGCTCGAGTTTTGGGTGAGGGGCTGAAATTCAGAAATCTGAATTTCAGATTTCTATAGAGAGCCTCCATTTGAATGGCCTGTTTGGGGGTTTTGAAAAATTCTTTTGGGCAAACTCTCTTACTATTTTTTGTAGCTTATTTAGTGTATTTCAACTTTCATAATTGACTAGTCATGATAATGTGGTTTTCTTGGTCTTTATTGAGTTTTCATAACAGTGCTCCAAGGCCCTTCAGGAAGGGTTATTAAGGTTTTTGGTATTTTCTTCTTTCTTACACTTCATATGGTTAAGGCATGGTTCCTAGTGTGAAAAAAAAATACTTGATTAAGTTCTTACCTTTAAATTTTTGTGCCTTTTGCTCAGTTTACTTCACATGTGATAATGGTCACAAGGTGCGCATTGAGGGAAAAACCCTGGGTTACACTGGGTGTTACAATAGCTCCGGTGGGACACACCGCTGCGAGAACGATGCTCCATGGCCGTTAGATCTCGTTCGAACGAATGGGATCAGAGAGAGCGTATCGCTTCAACTGGATTGATAGAAAGCCGCCGATCTTGGATCGAGTGGGTCCAATTTGGTTGAGGGTGTTTTAAATCTGTGCCATCGATTTCCGGTCCAACGGTTGTAATTTCGTACCGGTTTGATTAAAACAGTCTAATCTGAATCATTGGTCAGTGGATCTACAATCTGTTAATTGGACAGTGGATCTACGATCCACAACAGACCGCATAGAGCTGCCACAACAATCTTACTAAAGAGCCCTCTACGTTTTGGTGAACTAATCCACTGTCCAATCTAGTGTAAAGACGGTAACAAATAGGTCCTTTTATTTATACCTGAGACCCTAAACTCTTATAGAATAGTACCCCAATCCATCAAACTCCATAAATTAATAAAATAAATATATGAAATGATTTTAGTATAAAAATAATTTTAGAAACCTAGAAAGTTTACATCTTATTTGTTTAAATTTAAATTTAGTGCAACTTACGGATCTGTCCTCACGCACTCAACGCATAGAATGTTCCGACTTCTGACGCATAGAATGTTATATAATGTTCTTACGTACTTTGTTTCCATATTCGACTTTATTATTATGCATGGTAAAATTATTTTGTTAATTGGAACAACATGAGCGACTGCGAGATGTAGGGTCGAAAACTGAGGTCGATTAGGTCTCCTACTCTCCTGCCGACTAACGACTATTGGTCAAACCGATGACAATGAAACATAACGAAGGGAGAAATTACATCCGGCCCACCACAGGCTACCGAATTTACACGCCGCCCTGCGACTGCGAGTTTGCGACTGCTAGAGCCGAGAGCTCTCAGTCCGCCTTCTTGGACGACACGTCCGACTTGGCCGCACCGACGACACCCTCGCGCGCGTGCTTGTCCTCGGCCGTCTTGGCGCACAGCTCGTCGCGCATGCGGAAGTACTTCTCGAAGGCGCGGGGCAGGAACCTCGGGATGAGGAAGACGAAGAGGTTGGCGGAGAAGTAGAGCAGGTTGGCGGCGGCGAGGCACCTGCCGAACCACACCCAGGCGGCGTCCTGCGCGGTGGAGGCCCACGCGTCGTAGGCCCAGTCGAGGATGACGAAGACGCGGCGCACGGTGTAGAGCAGCGGCACCAGCGCCCTGACGGGCGGCGAGAAGGCGCCCAGCGACCCCACCACGTTCTCCGTCAGGATCTGGCACGACAGCAGGAACAGGTGCGGCGTCGCGGACCGCACCGCCGCGTCGTCGCCCCGCGCGAACCCGCCCAGCACGTGCGCCAGCGGCAGGAACAGACCCACCGTCGTGCCCACCACCACGTACACCTGGAACAGCCTGCGGCAGCCAGGCTCCAAGCCTTAAGCTAGCTAGCGGAAGAAAGGAAGGAACGAAGGAAAGCAAGTGGTGAATGGATTCTTGATTACTTGCTGCCGCGGAAGATCTCCGGGGACGACTGGGAGGAGGCGGCGGGCGATCCGGCGGCGTCATCAGGCTTGGTCGACTTGGTGGCGTGCAGCGGCGGGAAGGCGAGGCGGGAGATGGCGAGGAGGTAGATGGTGGTGGCGACGGGGAACACGAGGTCGATGAGCGGGACGAGGCCCGACGCCGAGAACACCATGATGAAGGCCACCAGCTGCAGCTCGATGACGCGGAGCGAGCCCATCACGCCGCCCAGCATCGCCGTCGGCTGCCGCTCCGACCCGTGGTCCGGGTCGGACCTCGGCGCCACGGCCAGTGAGATCCCCGACATGGCGATGATATGCAACGAGATGACGAAGCTAGCTAGGCACGTACGGCAACAGGCAGGGGGGTTGAAGGTCGGGGAGCAGCTGCTGCTGAGTGTGTGTGATTATCTACTCGCTGCCATAGAAGAAGCCGAGATGGTGTTTGGCTTCCTCGGGCTCTGGGGCCGTGGGCAGGCGGCGGACGTGTCGGCGCATGCGCCGGGGCACGTATGGCCGGCGAGGACACGTCGCTCACGCCTGGATGCTTCTGTAGAGCCAAGAGTATAAAAGAAAACAGGAGTCGAGGATGAGATGGCACTGCGGCTTTTTGGCTGCGCGGCGGCCGGCCGGGACCCTGGATTACATTATTCCGTTAGGTCAGCATCTCTTGTCCAAATAAGCCTGCAGTTGTGTTTGAACTTTGAAGAGATCTCTGATTTTTTACATAATATAATTTGGTCTTCAACCTTCTTTTATATACTAACTATATGTCCGTGCGTCCTCCAGGATTGATCTAAGAGGGGGCTACTAAGTTAAGACTATAACAAAAAAATTAAACCAAACAAAAAAAATATAATTGATGTTTAATATGACACAACAAGCAAGATATAATTTAAACATTCAAGAAATATGTAGTCTAAAAATAAGTCGATATAAATTTTATAAATACAATAATCTTGCACATACCGTTCATGAGTTGATGTTGCGAGGTAAATTTATCTTCCGAGTTCTTAAGCCTTGAAAATGCTTTAAAATCTTTTCATCTTGAATTTCTACAAACATATCCCGCTCAATATAGCACAACATGTTGTTATTCATCCATTCATCACCCATTGTATTTCTTCTTTCAGTCTTGATAATGTTCATAGCAGAAAAGGCCCTCTCAACAGTTGCAGTTGCCACTGGCAAGATTAATGCAAGCTCAACAAGACGATACACTAAACTAAAACATATGTGTCTATCTGTTTTAACCATCTTTGTAGCAAGGTGTCCAAGATCATTACAATCTCTAAATCCGTCATCATTTCTAACCTCATCAATGAATAAGAGAAGTTGGTCCATAAGGCATGTACGTTCATAATCACTAAAATCAGCATCATAAATCTTTGATAGCTCAATTAACTTCTCTAAATCAAAATTGGCAAAAGAATCTCTTGGATCAAGGCAAGCAATACATCCAAGTAACTGAGTTGATCTTTCAGGGAAGCGGTTGTTGAACTCAACAAGAACTTGATCAATGACAACAATGAAAATTCCATTATGAAAATGATGGTAGTAACTCACCAACTTAGCTCCACGGCACCTTGATCTGCCTCTAGTTGGTATTGTGTCATCCATATTTGGGATTACTATGTTTATTTTGGTACAAAAACTCTTCACTTCCTCAAATAAGGGATCCCAACCATTTTCCCTCATGTCATTCATATTCCTTAGCACAGATCCAATCAATCCTATTGCACGAACAATATTTTGATTCTTTCTTTGCAAACATTGTGATAAATCTTGAGTCCTCTCCAATACTTTTATCATAAGATGTAATATGAACACAAACTCAAAGGTTTCCATTCTTTCTATCAAACCCGATGCTTGTGTTTTCTTTTCCCCATCACTTGCATCTTCACTAATATTCTCTAGCACCTCTAACACAGCTGACCACATGAAAAGAATACGCACCAATGTCTTATGATGTGTGCCCCACCTAGTATCCCATGGCCTTGCGAGACTAGTTTCTTGGTTTTTTCCTCTCCCAGGAAATATAGCACCACTATCTAATTCTTCCACAATTTTATCATGATGTCTCTGAAGAAGTTGATCTTTTCTTTTGCAAGATGCACTAACAGTATTGACAATCAATGAGATGTAATTAAAGAAATCATATACTGAGCCACAACATTTGGCAATAGAAACTACCACCAACTGTAATTGATGAGCAAAACAATGAATATAAAATGCATATGGGTTTTCATCCAATACCAATCTTTGCAATCCATGAAACTGCCCTCTCATATTTGAGGCTCCATCGTATCCTTGCCCTCTAACTCTTGAAATAGATAAACCATATATTGCTAGCATATCATCCAGAGCTATCTTTAATGAAGATGCTGTAGTATCAGGAACATGTTGAACACCAAGAAACCTCTCAATTACATGGCCTTTATCATTGACATACCTACATCAAAATGTAATTAGTAAAGAACTAAAAACAACAAAATGTAAAGTAAAAGATGTTACATACCTTACAACCATAACCATTTGTTCCTTAATTGATGCATCTCGAGCCTCATCAATGAGCACTGCAAATAGACGACCACCTATCTCAGCTTTAATAGCCTCACTTGTCTCCTCCGCACAAGCTCAAACCAAATCTTTTTGGACATTTGGACAACTCATTTTATTATTACCAGGAGCATTCTCACCGGTGACCATTGCAACTTTAGGATCCTTTTTTCTATACCACTCAAGCATCTCTAAAAAGTTACCCTTATTGCTTGATGTTTTAGATTCATCATGTCCACGAAAAGCAAGAGCCTGCAAAAGGAGAAATCTTGCGATGCCTAACATGATAGACAAACATGCTTTATATGCCTCCTCTTCGGCTGCACTTGTCGATGACCATACATGAGCTATACTTTGTCTTTGATTTGCAAAATCGAGGGCACGTTTCCTCGCATAACTATGAGAACCATCAATTGCTTGGACATGTTCCTTGAATACATCCTTTGCTTTTTTTCCAATTCTTAAACCCAACTTTAGTGAATATATCTTTACCAAAGTTGTTGGTTCTTGGAGGCTTAAATAAAAAGCAATAAAAGCAATAAGCTGCATCTTTCTGTACACTGTACTCTAACCAATCGAACTGTTTGAACCAAGATTCAACAAAACCTCTAGTTTGAGAATTACCTGCTGTCCGTGGAAATGTATGACCAAATGGTTGACATGGACCCATTTGTAAATAAGCTCTTTTAGCAGCATCTCTAATTTCATGGGGGAACTCATCAATTGGTTTTCTAAGGCCATGATCTGCAACTATATCATCCATATCTAGCTCAATACGTGGCCTCTTTTGTTCTACACGGCTCTCATTTGTCCTAATTGTTTTAGAAATAGAAACATCTTTCTTCTGGTTCTTGATGAGAAATTTATCCATCTTATTCCTATAATTAAACATGAGATTGCTATCAAATAAATAATTAAATTCAAATCAAAACTTAAAATCAAGCTTTAAATCACAATTCACAAACCCTCTGGCCTCTGTGTCGCTGCGGGCGCGGTGGCGCGGTGGCCTCTGCTGCTCGCCTGGTCTGGAGTCTGGCCTCTGCTGCTCGCCTGGCGCGGTGGCGCCTGCTCTGGGCGGGTCCAGCGACGGGCGACCGGCGGTCCGGCTCGGCCGCTCGGCGGGCGGCGGCTCCGGCCTCCAGGCTCCAGCCGAGCAGGAGCAGGCGAGATGCGGGCGGCCGTGCGGCGGGGCGTGGTCGGGCCGCGTGGGGCGTGCGGCGGCGTTGCTGCCTTGCTGGGCGGTGGTCCGCTGGTGGCGGCGTGGCGCGGTGCCGTGGACCGTGGTGGCCGCCGGTGCCGCGTGCCGCGTGCGTCTCCGTGCACGGCTGCGCGCTGCTAGGGCTGGTCGGCTGGCGGGTGGTGGCTCCCTCTGCTGGACTGGAGCGTCCGTGCGCGCTGCTGGGGCTGGCGGCTGTGGGCATGGTCGCATGGGCCTATTCCTCTTATTCCCTACTCCTCGCGTTGTTGGGCCGTGACCGGGGCTGCAGCCCAGGCAGCCCCGGTCGCAAATCCGCCCCTGAGAGCAGCATCTAGGCTACAAATATAATTATTGTTTATTTTTAAACACTAGATTTTATATGGTCTATTGATTAGCCATAAATTTCTGAAGCAGAGGAACGTGATGAGGGTAAAGTCGTGGTAGCACTAGATGTCCACGTTAGATTCTTAATAGAGTAATATAGATATAGAGATATTAGTCCATAAATAATAATATAAACGCACTCGAATCTTAAACTCTCACCCTAGTTTCAAATTATCACTTCCCGTTTGGATTCGTAGAATGGAATTTCATTCTAATAATAATAATTTATAATAGTAGTAATTTAGGAAAAAATCAATTAAGTTAATAGAGTTATGTGAAATAAATTTGTATATTATTATTAGCAATATGTAGGGAAATATTTATACGCTATATTTCTAATATACAGTAGTGAACTAAATAGCATTTTATAAGTTAAAGTATAGAAATATATTTTATTGATATATATAATTATTTTTTATAATAGGCTTATACTTAAGGTTTACAAAGGTGTGAAATATTAAATTCTAAACTAAATAACATTTTATTAAATAATTTCAATTTCTCTAAAATGAATAGATCTAAACAGCTCGTGAAAGGTTTTACAGAGTTATATTTATTAGCATTTAATATATAAACACATCAACAAGACAAAGTATGTATTTAAGAGGAGAGGAAAGATGAGTTCCGTACTTCCATCACGACGAAATGGCTCTGACAACGCAAGTTTTACTTTTATCCGACCTGTTTCAATTTTGATCGGGCGCAACTCGTACGCCCACGCAGGGGCGGAAGCTAAGACTAACTCCAGCAGACTCCTTCTCCTTATCCGTATTTAGCACGGGCAACAGTATACAACGAGACTCCGTATCCGTCCCCGTTTCTAGCAGACTCCGTATTTGCATTCCGCATGCAGTCTATGACAGCTGGGGCCCGTGAGCAGTCGCGAGCGCATGCAGTCTTGTGCGGAGAGGAGAGAGAAACCGTGGAAAAGGGGAGTGCAGGTACACGGCGTGCTTTTTAGGGAAACGGATACGGAGTCTGCTGGACTGATGAATAGTGTGCTTCGCTGTGCAAAAAACGAGATACGGAGCCGCATGCGGAGACTGCTGGAGTTGGTCTAAGAACCGGGTACGTGTCTGAGCTAGCTTTCGCGGAGAAACTAGAAATGTATTTTCAAATTTCAATCATTTTTACCCTCTAGATTATATAATTCAGCTTAAAAAGTTAAGAATCAGACAAACAATATATATTATTAAAGTAGATTATATAATCTAGATATCTAGTTTATGATAATCTGTAAGTCATTAGATGCTTAGTTTAGATTATTGTTTGGCTTTTTACTTACTAACTAGAACATGGGGCGCCTGAAGCCCTTTGGGGCGCTTTATCGGGCAGTAAGTAACACATAATTATACGGCAATAGTCATATATATAAGGTATATTGAATAGTACATAGAATATAATGACACATACAGTAAACCACTGTATACATACATATACAATCAGGTTACAAAAATAGTAGGTGGACCATAATCCAACCATCAAGACTTCTGTCTAAGCACATGCTACACTAAGTGTTTGGGGTTCATGCCTGATTACGTATTGTCAAACATGAGACTAAAGAGAACAGAAAGAAAATTGTACCTTTTCCTATGTGTGCTTTCAAAAAACTAGTGCTCTTGCCTATTGGTTTGCCCTGTAGTATTTTAACTTTCCCACAAAACTTATAAGTTACAACTAATATTATATAACTGAGATATAAATCAAAATTAAGTTAGCAACTTACAGGGAAAAGAGACGCACCAAGTAAGCTAGAGCCCAATACATACATGTAGTCAATCACTGCAGCAGGAGATAACTAAATTTCCTTAGCTGTCACTTCCAAAATATAAAGTTCAGACTTGAATGTAATAAGTTTGAGATACTAACATGTGGCCATCTTGACAGACAAAAAGAAAGATGCCACAAAAAATGCAAGTGCAGTGGATGATGTCTGTGACACACAACAAGTGGAACAGAATACTTTGTGAAAGTCGCCTAGAGGGGGGGTGAATAGGCGGAATCTGAAAAATACAAACTTAAGCACAACTATAAGCTAGTGTTAGCGTTAGAAATATGAACGAGTCCGAAAAAGAGAGGGCGAAAACAAATCACAAGCAAATAAGAATGGATGGCACAGTGATTTGTTTTATCAAGGTTCGGTTCTTGCAAACCTACTCCTCGTTGAGGTGGTCACAAAGACCGGGTCTCTTTCAACCCTTTCCCTCTCTCAAACGGTCACTTAGACCGAGTGAGCTTCTCTTCTCAATCAAATGGGACACTGAGTCCACTACAAGGACCACCACACAATTGGTGTCTCTTGTTTTGATTACAAGTGTTGTGGAAGCAAGAATGAGGAAGAAGAAAAGCAATCCAAGCGCAAGAGCTCAAAAAAACACAAATGTCTCTCTCTCTCTAGTCACTAATTTGTTTGGAGTGATTCCGGACTTGGGAGAGGATTTGATATCTTTGTTTTGTGTCTTGTATTGAATGCTATAGCTCTTGTATGAGGTTTGAAGTCTGAAAACTTGGATGCAATGAATGGTGGGTGGTTGGGGGTATTTATAACCCCAACCACCAAAATAGTCGTTGGTGAAGGCTGCTGTCGCATGGCGCACCGGACAGTCCGGTGCGCCAGCCACGTCACCCGGCCGTTGGATTCTGACCGTTGGAGCTTCTGACTTTTGGGCCACCGGACAGGTCCTGTAGACTGTCTGGTGCGCCTTCTGGTGCTGCTCTAACCTCTACGCGCGCAGGCGCGCATTTAATGCGTGTTGCAGGCGACCGTTGGCGCGAAGTAGTCGTTGCTCCGCTGGCACAGCGGACAGTCCGGTGCTACACCGGACAGTCCGGTGAATTATAGCGGAGCGGCTTCCAGAATTCCCGAAGGTGGCAAGTTCGGAGTCAGGTTCCCTGGTACACCGGACACTGTCCGATGCGCCAGACCAGGGCTGCCTTCGGTAAACTTTGCTCCTTTGTTTTGAACCCTTTCTTTTATCTTTGTATTGGTTTGTTGTGAACCTTTGGCACCTGTAGAACATATATTCTAGAGCAAACTAGTTAGTCCAATCATTTGTGTTGGGCAATTCAACCACCAAAATTCATATTGGAAAAGGTTTGACCCTATTTCCCTTTCAATCTCCCCCTTTTTGGTGATTGATGCCAACACAAACCAAAGCAAATATAAAAGTGCAGAATTGAACTAGTTTGCATAATGTAAGTGCAAAGGTTGCTTGGAATTGAAACCAATATACTTATTTCAATAGATGTGCATGGATGGTTTTCTTATTTAAAATTTTGGACCACATTTGCACCATGGGTTTTGTTTTTGCAAATCCTTTGTAAAATTCTTTTCAAAACATTTTGTAAATAGTCAAAGGTACATGAATAAGATTGAAAGAAGCATTTTTCAAGATTTGAAATTTTCTCCCCCTATTTCAAATGCTTTTCCTTTGACTTAAACAAAACTCTCCCTGAATAAAATTCTCCTCTTAGTGTTCAAGAGGGTTTTGCAAGTTTTGAAGATACTATTTTCTCCCCCTTTTGAACACAATAAGATATCAATTTGAAAAACTGCATTTTTAAAATTTGGTGGTGGCTGCGGTCCTTTTGCTTTGGGCTAATACTTTCTCCCCCTTTGGCATGAATCGCTAAAAACGGATACTTGTGAGTAAAATGTAAGCCCTTTTTCAAACTTTCTCATCTTTTGGCAAACACAAAAATATGAGTGAAGATTATACCAAAGTGGAGAACGATGCGAAGTATCGGCAAATACAATTGAAGTTGAGTGGAAGCGCCTTCTTTGCCGAAAACTCCATTTCCCTTTCAATATCTAGGACTAAGCATAAGATGACACTTGAAAAACACATTAGTCATAGATAGAAAAGAGATATGATCAAAGGTATATAAATGAGCTATGTGTGCAAAGAATTAATCAAAATTCCTAGAATCAAGAATATTTAGCTCATGCCTAAGTTTGGTAAAAGTTTGCTCATCTAGTGGTTTGGTAAAGATATCGGCCAATTGATCTTTAGTGTTTATATAAGAGATCTCGATATCCCCCTTTTGTTGGTGATCTCTCAAAAAGTGATACCGAATGACTATGTGCTTAGTGCGGCTGTGCTCAACGGGATTTTCCGCCATGCGGATTGCACTCTCATTATCACATAGGAGAGGGACTTTGCTAAATTTGTAGCCATAGTCCCTAAGGGTTTGCCTCATCCAAAGCAATTGCGCGCAACAATGGCCTACGGCAATGTACTCGGCTTCGGCGGTAGAAAGAGCGACCGAATTTTGCTTCTTTGAAGCCCAAGACACCAGAGATCTTCCCAAGAACTGATAAGTCCCTGATGTGCTCTTCCTATCAAGTTTACACCCTGCCCAATCAGCATCGGAATAACCAATTAAATCAAATGTGGATCCCTTGGGGTACCAAAGACCAAACTTAGGAGTTTGAACTAAATATCTCAAGATTCGTTTTACGGCCCTAAGGTGAACTTCCTTAGGATCGGCTTGGAATCTTGCACACATGCATACGAAAAGCATAATATCCGGTCGAGATGCACATAAATAGAGTAAAAATCCTATCATCGACCGGTATACCTTTTGATCTATGGATTTACCTCCCATGTCGAGGTCGAGATGCCCATTGGTTCCCATGGGTGTCTTGATAGGTTTGGCATCCTTCATTCCAAACTTGGTGAGAATATCTTGAATATACTTCGTTTGGCTGATGAAGGTGCCCTCTTGGAGTTGCTTCACTTGAAATCCTAGAAAATACTTCAACTCCCCCATCATAGACATCTCGAATTTTTGAATCATGATCCTACTAAACTCTTCACAAATAGATTTGTTAGTAGACCCAAATATAATATCATCAACATAAATTTGGCATACAACCAAATCATTTTCAATGGTTTTAGTGAATAAAGTAGGATCGGCTTTACTGACTTTGAATCCATTAGTGATAAGAAAATCTCTTAGGCATTCATACCATGCTCTTGGGGCTTGCTTGAGCCCATAAAGCGCCTTAGAAAGTTTATACACGTGGTTAGGATACTCACTATCTTCAAAGCCGGGAGGTTGCTCAACATAGACCTCTTCCTTGATCGGTCCATTGAGGAAGGCACTCTTCACGTCCATTTGGTAAAGCTTGAAGCCATGGTAAGTAGCATAGGCAAGTAATATACGAATTGACTCAAGCCTAGCTATGGGTGCATAGGTTTCACCAAAGTCCAAACCTTTGACTTGTGAGTACCCTTTGGCCACAAGTCGTGCCTTGTTCCTTGTCATCACACCATGCTCATCTTGTTTGTTGCGGAAGAACCACTTGGTTCCTACAACATTTTGGTTAGGATGTGGAACCAAATGCCATACCTCATTCCTCGTGAAGTTGTTGAGCTCCTCTTGCATAGCCAGCACCCAATCCGAATCTTGAAGTGCTTCCTCTACCCTATGTGGCTCAATAGAGGAAACAAAAGAGTAGTGTTCACAAAAATGAGCAACACGAGATCGAGTGGTTACCCCCTTATGAATATCTCCTAGGATGGTGTTCACGGGGTGATCTCGTTGGATTGCTTGGTGGACTCTTGGGTGTGGCGGCCTTAGATCTTGTTCATCTTCCTTTTCTTGATCATTTCCATCTCCCCTTTGATCATTGTCGTCTTCTTGAGGTGGCTCATCTTCTTGATCTTCTCCTTCATCATCTTGGGCCTCATCCTCATCTTGAGTTGGTGGAGATGCTTGCATGGAGGAAGATGGTTGATCTTGTGCTTGAATGGGCTCTTCGAATTCCTTAGGACACACATCCCCAATGGACATGTTCCTTAGTGCGACGCATGGAGCCTCTTCATCATCTAATTCATCAAGATCAACTTGCTCTACTTGAGAGCCATTAGTCTCATCAAACACAATGTCACAAGAAACTTCAACTAGTCCACTGGACTTGTTAAAGACTCTATATGCCCTTGTGTTTGAATCATATCCAAGTAAAAAGCCTTCTACAGCCTTAGGAGCAAATTTAGATTTTCTACCTCTCTTAACAAGAATATAGGATTTGCTACCAAAGACTCTAAAATATGAAACATTGGGCTTTTTACCAGTGAGGAGTTCGTAAGATGTCTTCTTGAGGATTCAGTGTAGATACAACCGGTTGATGGCGTAGCAAGCGGTGTTGATAGCCTCGGCCCAAAACCGATCTGAAGTCTTGTACTCATCAAGCATGGTCCTTGCCATGCCCAATAGAGTTCTATTCTTCCTCTCCACTACACCATTTTGTTGTGGCGTGTAGGGAGAAGAGAACTCATGCTTGATCCCTTCCTCCTCAAGAAAACCTTCTATTTGTGAGTTCTTGAACTCCGTCCCGTTGTCGCTTCTTATTTTCTTGATCCTTAAGCCGAACTCATTTTGAGCCCGTCTCAAGAATCCCTTTAAGGTCTCTTGGGTTTGAGATTTTTCCTGTAAAAAGAATAACCAAGTGAAGCGAGAATAATCATCCACAATAACTAGATAGTACTTACTCCCGCCGATGCTTATGAAAGCGATCGGGCCGAATAGGTCCATGTGGAGAAGCTCAAGTGACCTGTCAGTTGTCATGATGTTCTTGTGTGGATGATGAACACCAACTTGCTTCCCTGCTTGGCATGCGCTACAAATCCTGTTTTTCTCAAAATGCACATTTGTTAGTCCCAAAATGTGCTCTCCCTTCAGAAGCTTGTGAAGATTCTTCATCCCAACATGGGCTAGTCGGTGATGCCAGAGCCAACCCATGTTAGTCTTAGCAATTAAGCAAGTATCGAGTTCAGCTCTATTGAAATCTACTAAGTATAGCTGACCCTCTAATACTCCTTTGAAAGCTACTGAATCATCACTTCTTCTAAAGACAGTAACACCTATATCCGTAAAAAGACAGTTGTAACCCATTTTGCATAATTGAGAAACAGAAAGCAGGTTGTAATCTAATGAATCTACAAGAAAAACATTGGAAATAGAATGGTCAGGTGATATAGCTATTTTACCCAATCCTTTGACCAAACCTTGATTTCCATCCCCGAATGTGATAGCTCGTTGGGGATCTTGGTTTTTCTCGTAGGAGGAGAACATCTTTTTCTCCCCTGTCATGTGGTTTGTGTACCCGCTATCGATGATCCAACTTGAGCCCCCGGATGCATAAACCTACAAAACAAATTTAGTTCTTGATTTTAGGTACCCAAACAGTTTTGGGTCCTTTGACATTAGATATAAGAACTTTGGGTACCCAAACACAAGTCTTTGATCCCTTGTGTTTGCCCCCAACATACTTGGCAACTACCTTGCCTGATTTCTTTGTTAGCACATAAGAAGCATCAAAAGTTTTGAATGAAACATTATGATCATTTGATGCAGTAGGAGTTTTCTTCTTAGGCAATTTAGCATGGGTTGATTGCCTAGAACTAGATGCCTCACTCTTGTACATAAAATCATGATTAGGCCCAGAGTGAGACTTTCTAGAGTGAATTCTCCTAATTTTGTGTTCAGGATAACCGGCAGGGTATAAAATGTAACCCTCGTTATCCTGAACCATGGGAGCCTTGCCCTTAACAAAATTAGACAATTTTTTAGGCGGGGCATTAAGCTTGACATTGTCTCCCTGTTGGAAGCCAATGCCATCCTTAATGCCAGGGCGTCTCCCATTATAGAGCATACTTCTAGCAAATTTAAATTTCTCATTTTCCAAGTCATGCTCATTGATTTTAGCAGTTAATGTAGCTATGTGATCATTTTGTTGTTTAATTAAAGCAAGGTGATCATGAATATCATCTACATTAACATCTCTACATCTAGTGCAAATAGTAACATGCTCAACGGAGGATGTAGAGGGTTTGCAAGTATCTAATTCAACAATCTTAGCATGTAAAATATCATTCTCGTTTCTAAGATTGGAAATGGAAACATTGCAAACATCTAATTTTCTAGCCTTAGCAATTAATTTTTCATTCTCATTCTTAAGGCTAGCAAGAGAAGTATTCAATTTGTCAATCTTAGTAATTAAATTGGCATTATCATTTCTAAGACTAACAATTGAATCATCACAAACATCAAGCTTCCCAACCTTAGCAATTAAATTGGCATTCTAATTTCTAAGGTTGGAAATAATATCATGGCAAGTGCTTAGCTCACTAGTTAATTTTTCACATTTTTCTACTTCTAGAGCATAAGCATTTTTCACATTAACATACTTTTTGTTTTCTTTAATTAGGAAGTCCTCTTGGCTATCCAAAAGTTCATCCTTCTCATGAATAGCACTAATCAATTCATTTAATTTTTCCTTTTGTTGCATGTTTAAGTTGGCAAAAGAGTAAACAAATTATCCTCATCATCACTAGAATTAGCCTCATCACTAGATGTTGCATACTTAGTGAAGGATTTGGATTTTACCTTCTTTTTCTTGCCGTCCTTCGCCATGAGGCATTTGTGGCCGATGTTGGGGAAGAGGAGCCCTTTGTTGATGGCGATGTTGGCGGCGTCCTCATCGGAGGAGGAGTCGGTGGAGCTCTCGTCGGAGTCCCACTCGCAGCAAACATGGGCATCACCGCCCTTCTTCTTGTAGTACCTCTTCTTTTCTCTCCTCTTTTCCTTCTTGTCGTCGCCCCTATCACTATCATTAGATAATGGACATTTTGCAATAAAATGACCGGGCTTACCACATTTGTAGCACACTTTCTTGGAGCGGGGCTTGTAATCTTTCCCCCTCCTTTGCTTGAGGATTTGGCGGAAGCTCTTGATGATGAGCGTCATTTCCTCATTGTCGAGCTTAGAGGCGTCGATGGGGATTCTACTTGTAGTAGAATCTTCTTTCTTCTCCTTCGTTGCTTTGAATGCAACGGGTTGTGCTTTGGGTACGGAGGAGGAGGCGCCTTGCTCAATGATCTTTTTGGAGCCTTTGATAAAAATTCAAAGCTCACAAATTTACCTATCACTTCCTCGGGAGACATTAGTTTGTATCTAGGATCACCACGAATTAATTGTACTTGAGTAGGATTAAGAAAAACTAGTGATCTTAGAATAACCTTGACCATCTCATGGTCATCCCATTTGGTGCTCCCGAGGTTGCGCACTTGATTCACCAAGGTTTTTAGCCGGTTGTACATGGCTTGGGGGTCTTCTCCTTGGTTGAGCATGAAACGACCGAGCTCCGCCTCGATCGTCTCCCTCTTGGTGATCTTGGTCACCTCATCTCCTTCGTGCGCTATTTTGAGTACATCCCAAATCTCCTTGGTGCTCTTCAATCCTTGCACCTTGTTATACTCCTCTCGACTTAGAGAGGCGAGGAGTATTATGGTGGCTTGTGAGTTAAAGTGCCGGATTTGGGCAACTTCGTCCGAATCATAGTCCTCATCCCCTACGGATAGTTCTTGTACACCAAACTCAACAACGTTCCAAATACTAGTGTGGAGTGAGGTTAGGTGATGCCTCATTTTATCACTCCACATGTTATAATCTTCACCGTCAAAAACCGGTGGTTTGCCTAATGGAACGGAAAGTAATGGAGTACGTTTAGAAATGCGAGGGTAGTGTAGGGGAATCTTACTAAACTACTTGCGCTCATGGCGCTTAGAAGTTATGGACGGCGCGTCGGAGCCGGAGGTTGATGGCGATGAAGAATCGGTCTCGTAGTAGACCACCTTCCTCATCTTCTTTTTCTTTTCGCCACTCCGATGCGACTTGTGTGAAGGGGATTCCTTCTCCTTCCCCTTGTTGCGGGACTCTCCCGATGGAGCCTTCCCGTGGCTTGTAACGGGCTTCTCGCCGGTCACCATCTCCTTCTTGGCGTGATCTCCCGACATTACTTCGAGCGGTTAGGCTCTAATGAAGCACCGGGCTCTAATACCAATTGAAAGTCGCCTAGAGGGGGGTGAATAGGCGGAATCTGAAAAATACAAACTTAAGCACAACTACAAGCCGGGGTTAGCGTTAGAAATATGAACGAGTCCGAAAAAGGGAGGGTGAAAACAAATCACAAGCAAATAAGAATGGATGGCATGGTGATTTGTTTTACCGAGGTTCGGTTCTTGCAAACCTACTCCACGTTGAGGTGGTCACAAAGACCGGGTCTCTTTCAACCCTTTCCCTCTCTCAAACGGTCACTTAGACCGAGTGAGCTTCTCTTCTCAATCAAATGGGACACTGAGTCCACTACAAGGACCACCACACAATTGGTGTCTCTTGTTTTGATTACAAGTGTTGTGGAAGCAAGAATGAGGAAGAAGAAAAGCAATCCAAGCGCAAGAGCTCAAAAGAACACAAATGTCTCTCTCTCTCTCTCTAGTCACTAATTTATTTGGAGTGATTCCGGACTTGGGAGAGGATTTGATCTCTTTGTTTTGTGTATTGTATTGAATGCTATAGTCTTGTATGAGGTTTGAAGTCTGAAAACTTGGATGCAATGAATGGTGGGTGGTTGGGAGTATTTATAACCCCAACCACCAAAATAGTCGTTCGTGAAGGCTGCTATCGCATGGCGCACCGGACACTGTCCGGTGCGCCAGCCACGTCACCCGGCCGTTGGATTCTGACCATTGGAGCTTCTGACTTCTAGGCCACCGAACAGGTCCTATAGACTGTCCGGTGCGCCTTCTGGTGCTGCTCTGACCTCTGCGCGCGCAGGCGCGCATTTAATGCGTGTTGCAGGCGACCGTTGGCGCGAAGTAGCCGTTGCTCCGCTGGCACACCGGACAGTCCGGTGTTACATCGGACAGTCTAGTGAATTATAGCGGAGCGGCTTCCAGAATTCCGGAAGGTGGCAAGTTCGGAGTCAGGTTCCCTGGTACACCGGACACTGTCCGGTGGCACACCGGACAGTCCGGTGCGCCAGACCAGGGCTGACTTCGGTAAACTTTGCTCCTTTGTTTTGAACCCTTTCTTTTATCTTTGTATTGGTTTGTTGTGAACCTTTGGCACCTGTAGAACATATATTCTAGAGCAAACTAGTTAGTCCAATAATTTGTGTTGGGCAATTCAACCACCAAAATTCATATTGGAAAAGGTTTGACCCTATTTCCCTTTCACTTTGCACAACTACTGCAAACTGAACCTTGTGGCCTTGTCCACCTAGCCTTGTCAAACAAAGATAATAATAGGTTCTTTGCATGTGCCTTTTGTTTTCCACCATGATTCCCTGGAAAATGTAAGAATTGCATGTTTAGTTGTTCATGGGAAGCTAATAACATTCAATGTAGAACTGATTGTCTGTTCATATGGGCGATGTGTTTCTCTGTTTTTCATATATACAGTATACCATGGTAAATAGGAAGTCTGAATAATCCATAAGACTAAGGACCAACAAGTAATAAGGCCTGGTTCTTTGGATTGAGTCTATGATTTATTTTGAATTTTGAGCTTAATAGTAAATAATGTACATTATTAGCTTTGTCGAGGAAGCAACCCCCATTGTTCTCCAAACACTCATTTGTTTGAACCTCTATATGAGATGAAAATAAGAAAATAAAAGAGTAAGCACGACATCATGTAAGATCTACTAAGACATCTGCAATAAAATGAAAGCTTACAGACCTTGGCTCAAACAAATAGTAGGTTTAGTTGTCTACTCAAATAATCCTAGACATCGCTTTTGGGACAACTTCGGGGTTGTGCTTATAGCATTCACTGAAGCAGAAAAAGGAGAAGCTTGCCAGTATACCTAGAAAAGCAACAGGAAAACAACAAGGTGGGGTGTAAAACAATAGAAAAACGTCATCGGGGAAGGGATCAGAGCCGTAGCTAAGGAACTGGTGGGGTATCCAGCTCGCCGACCCCATACTTCCAACAATTTAAGGCATATTTATTTTAAAAAATTGTACAGAATCTAACAAATAGTTAATGTATGGAGTTTGCATCAACTGATTCACACTTAAGATGATGTTAAGTTGTAATATTGACAGTGATATAAGAAAATTGAACACAAGCAACAAGAAGGTACATTATGTGCTAGATTGTTTCCTCCTCCGTTTGTTTTATATTTTCTTTAAAGCTCCTACTTCAGTTATGTAAGTAGTTGATCAGAAGGAAGCAACTTAGCTACAAAAGAAGTCTTCCCTGCTTGAGTTCTCTGTTTTGTACACTATACTAATGATGTCCATGTGCCTGTGTACGAACCATATTACTCAGATATCACAAGGCAATCTTGAATATAACCAAAAGGGGCTGCATCTAGGTGTTCAGATCTAGAATTGAAATTCCTTTCTAAAATGGTTATACATTAGTAATTTTGGCAATAGATTGGTCATGAACCCATGGGTCTCAAAGGCACAAAAGTGCAAAACTTCTCTAATGACAGCTAGGTTAAAGTTTTGCTACTACCGAACAATTGTTGCATAAATCAAAACCGAAATGGATTTATATTATGTGAAGCAGCAGTACTGTCACACCCGGTTTTTGGAAGGTAAACCGAATGCGGACCATGTATGTGCCAGGATCAGAAATCACGTACACAACGATTACATAATTGGACATCATCACACAATGCTTGAATTAAATAGCGGAAAGGTACTGAAAGGGAAATGTGCCCTTGGGCCATTTCTAAGTATTTTGGTGATTTAGTGTCCAACACAAGCGCTTAAGAGTTTATCTATGCCAAGTGATGGACTAAGTGCAAATCAAGATTAAAGGTATGTTTCTAAACTTAGTACATTGTTTTGGAGACTAATGTTTTGTGTCTAAGTGCTGGAAACAGGAGATATCACTTTGAAAAAGAGATGTCTTTCTTCAGCCAAAGACAGTTCAGTCTGAGAGCACCGGACTGTCCGGTGGTGCACCCGATAGTGTCCGGTGGTGCAGGCTGGCGAGTGTCAACTGGCTGCTCTCGGGAGGCGATCAACGGTGTACGGCTATAAATCACCGGACTGTCCGGTGGTGCACCAGACTGTCCGGTGAGCCATTCACAGGCGAAGTCGTCGCTCTCGGGAAGTGATTAACGGCGTACGGCTATAAATCACCGGACTGTCCGGTGGTGCACCGGACTGTCCGATGAGCCAACGGTCAGCCGGGCCAATGGTCGGCTGAGGATTCCGCGCGTGACGCGCGGCCGAGCCAACGGTCACAAGGGGGCACCGGACTGTCCGGTGCGCCAACGGCTCTGAATCTGCAACGGTCGGCTTCGCCAAATAAGGAAAGAAATCCGCACCGGACAGTGTTCGGTGGTGCACCGGACTGTCCAGTGCGCCAGTCGACTGAAGGCAAGAATTGCCTTCCTGGAATGCTCTCAACGGCTCCTAGCTGCCTTGGGTCTATAAACGGGACCCCTAGGCGCATGGAGGAGAATACCAAGCATCCTTTGAGCATTATTGATCACTCACACTTCATTCTTGCGCACTTGTTCGACATTCTTAGTGATTTGAGCTCCGTTCTAGTGAGAACCTCGTGATATTCTTTTGAGCTCAAGTCTGGGTCTTGTGTGTGTGTATTTGCTATGATTTTGTGTCTTGTGTGCGTTGCTCACCCCTCCCTTACTCCATGCTTCTTTGTGAACATCAAAGTGTAAGGGCGAGAGGCTCCAAGTTGTGGAGATTCCTCGCGAGCAGGATATAGTAAACAAAGCAAAACACCGTGGTATTCAAGTGGGTCTTTGGACCGCTTGAGAGGGGTTGATTGCAACCCTCGTCCGTTGGGACGCCACAACGTGGAAGTAGGCAAGTTTTGTACTTGGCCGAACCACGGGATAACCACTGAGTCGATCTGTGTTGATCTTCTTGTGGTTGTTGTGTTTTGCAAGAACTCCTCTCTGACCACTTGGCTTAATTGTGCTAACCCCTAATCAAGCTTTGTGGATTAAATTTCAAGTTTTTACAGGATCACCTATTCACCCCCCCTTCTAGGTGCTCTCAGGTACTTAGTTACATAAAGATGTTTAAGACATCCACAGAGTCTAATACACATCTATAGTGTTCAACATTAAATCAAAGTGCGGAGTAACGAAACGTAGAATGTAAGCCTACACAGCAGCTAACTGGGGGTTTGCCACTAAGATAAACTAGAACTCGTATTCCTGGACCTCCTCGAAGTCATCCATGTTGCCAGCTTCACCTCCTAAGCACTGAGAACAATGGGGACAACCTGGGGTGGGGTGGTTTGTAAAGCAAGGGTGAGTACACTTCAACGTACTCAGCAAATGTCCCGTTTGGCTAAAGTGGACTAGCTGTATGTGGAGTTTAAAGTTAAGCAGTTGCTTTTAGTTGGTCAAGTTTTATTACTATAAGTAGAGCCAAGTTTTAGTAATAACCCAGTTTTACCTAGAGGCACTCCCTCCAAGAGGAAATACCAGAGATCAGGATTATAATCACCATTGTTAATCATCATCATAAAAGTAACCATTATTCTTCTAATCGAAGAGGATCCCAAGGCTGCTCATAACCGCGAGCACAGCTGATATACCAGTTTCTAACCCTCTGCAGAGGTTGCATACTTTACCCACAAGCCGTGATTCCCATTGTGCCCGGGGTTCTAGCCTCCCCATTAATCACTACCAAGGTGACCTAGCAGGGTCTCACTACGTAGCCTTTACAAAGATTTCCCAGAGGACATAGCCACCCGTTAGGTTTCTCCAGTTTGATAAACACATTACATCTCCCCGAAGGAAGGGTGACTAACAAAACCAAATCAAAGAACCTCTGCAACCAGCCTCGGCAGAGCAAGTACTGTGGCCGGACCTGACGGCCCTACGGCGAAGCCAACTACTCCTCTGGTTCCTCTAATTAATCAGCTAAGGGCATCCCATTCCACCCTCATGGTTGCACTGTTATCCCGGGTTGTCACTCCCCAAACAGGTCCTTACGGAGAGGCACTCAGGAAAGAGCCTGAGCCCCCTAAAGTAATCACAAGGACTCCATCGGGATAACATCATCGTATCATAAAAGATCACATCATGTTCATTGATTAAGTTTAAGCAATAGCATAAGCTAACCATGATTAACCCAAAAAGGTAAACAAGGGTAAGGGAAATACAAACTACTCAATCCTTAAGTTTCAGTAATGTAATGTGGGACAGTGAATTATAAAGTATAGTAGGATATAGTAGGTCTGAGGACACTTGCCTTCACCAGGTTGTTGCTCAGGGAGGTCTCCAACAACACACTCAGGAACCTCGGACTGCTAGTTGTCTAAGTAAAGCGAGCATACATTCAATACATTTGGAAAAGTATAAATGAACAACACATCAAACATTTACAATCATTGACACATAACTCAAAAAGGTATAGTATTAAGTGTAGGGGAATGATATCAAGTTACAAAGAAAATAGAGTAATCCTAATTGGGGAATTGATTACTCTCTAAATGTTTGGAACATAGCTCAAAAAGGTTAAGTAGTGATTAAACAAAGGAAAGCTAGAATTATAATATAAACTACTCTCATTTAGGAATTTGACTACCTTTTAGGTATTATCCATAATTACATTCCTAATTCTGTTTATGTTATTAAGGCCTAAAGGTTAAGTCCAAAAATAAATCCAAGTGATGCATAACACTAATCTCACAAGATTAAATGTACTTTATTCCTAGGATTCTTCTTTTATTTATTTCATTAAATAAATAAATACATACTTTAATTCTATATTCCAAGTGTAAAAATTAAAGTATGCAGATTACAGTTGACTATATTTTATTTGAACAGAGGATAATCTTGTGAACATTTTGCAATTTGAACCACTAAATTTGGAGTTCATATGAAAAAGATATGAAATAAACAAGTTTTGAAGTTTGAAATATGAAATTAAGGCTAAATCTGTAATTAAATAAAAGTCCAGGGGCTATTCTAAAGAAACCAGGGACCTATGCGCTAAAACAGAGGACGACGGGTTGATTTCCTAAAACCAGGGGGTTCTTAAGCAAAACGACCACACAAAGGGGTACGGGGTAATCTCAGCCATCGGATCAGAAACCGATGACCCAGATTAGATTGCACGGACGCGTGCGCGGGCATGGGCGCGGGCGCGCGGACACGACTGACAAGCGGGGCCAGGGCGTCAGCGAGCCAAGGCGGGCTGACCAGCCGGGCCCAGGGGCATAGACACGGGTGAGTGGGAGAGAGAGGAGAGGCGGTTGGATCTGGATCAGACGGCTACGATTAGATCCGCTCGGGTTAGCTCTACACTGTCCAATCTCGGGCGAACGGCCGAGATCTAACGGCAGAGGGACGGACATGGGCGCGGTGGCGCCGCTCGGTCCCGCAGCGGGAATTCGCCGAAAGCGAGCAGACCGGCCACGGCGAGGCACCAGAGGCTTGGGGGTTGGCCTAGGCACGCATAGGGGAATCTGGCGGACTCAGCCGAGGGCACCATGCCGGCGCGGGAGCACTAGAGGGCGCTGCACACGGCGAGGCGGGCTAACGGCGGCACGGGCAACTCCGGCGAGCAATTGCGTGCTAACCAGTGCAGTACACAGGGAAGTAGGGGCGCGGGGAGGTTGCTCACTGAAAGTCGCCTAGAGGGGGGGTGAATAGGGCGAAACTGAAATTCTCAAAAATAATCACAACTACAAGCCGGGTTAGCGTTAGAAATATAATAGAGTCCGCGAGAGAGGGTGCAAAACAAATCGCAAGAGAATAATGAAGTGAGACACGCGGATTTGTTTTACCGAGGTTCGGTTCTCTCAAACCTACTCCCCGTTGAGGAGGCCACAAAGGCCGGGTCTCTTTCAACCCTTACCCTCTCTCAAACGGTCCCTTAGACCGAGTGAGCTTTCTCTTCTCAAATGCTTGGAACACAAAGTTCCCACAAGGACCACCACAAGATTGGTGTCTCTTGCCTCAATTACAAGTGAGTTTGATCGCAATGAAGATTGAAAGAAAACACGATTGCAAAAACCAAGCGACAAGAGCGACAAATAACACACGGATCACTTTCTCTCTCAAGACACTAATCACTAATGATCTCTTTTCTCAATTGTGAAACTTGGAGAGATGGAGGCTTTGAATGTGTCTTGGAATGGATTGCTAGCTCTTGTATTGAATGTTGAAGGTTGGAATGCTTGGATGTTTTTTTGAATGGAGGTGGTTGGGGTTGTATTTATAGCCACCAACCACTTCCTAGCCGTTACTCCATTCTGCTGAGCGCGGACGGTCCGCCCGCCAGGTCCGGACGGTCCGCCCCTGTAGATCAACGGCTGAAAATGCAACGGTCAGCAGTAACGGCTATATCAACGGCTATATTGCATTTAATGCATCGTCAGATGTCAGACAGACCCAGTCGCGGATGGTCCGGTCGTGCACCCCGGACGGTCCGCGAGGCCGCTATAATTCATTCTTCTGAACCCGTCACCTTCGGGTTTTTCGGATCCTTGCCTACCGGACGGTCCGCGCCTGAGGCCGGACGGTCCGAGCGAGGGTTCAAACGGTCCGCGCTTATCCTCCGGACGGTCCACAGTGCAGACTCGGATGTTTGCATTGGTTCTGTCCGAGGGTCATCCTTGTGTCGTGGACGGTCCGCCGCAAGGGCCCGGACGGTCCGCGCTTGGCCTGTTTTTCCAAAAAGCTTCTCCTGTCCGGAATAATCTACGGTATTCCGGACAGTCGATTTAGTATAGTTGTAGATGAACCTTTGACACCTGTAGAACATATAATCTAGAGCAAACTAGTTAGTCCAATTATTTGTGTTGGGCAATTTAACCACCAAAATCAATTAGGAAGTAGGTGTAAGCCTAATTCCCTTTCAATCTCCCCCTTTTTGGTGATTGATGCCAACACAAACCAAAGCAAATATAAAAGTGCATAATTGAACCAATTTGCATAATGTAAGTGCAACGGTTGCTTGGAATTGAGCCAATAAATGTTACTTACTAGATGTGCATGGATTGTTTCTTTATTTTTAACCTTTTGGACCACACTTGCACCACATGTTTTGTTTTTACAAATTCTTTTTGTAAATCCTTTTCAAAGTCCTTTTGCAATATAGTCAAAGGTAGATGAATAAGATTTTTGCAAAGCATTTTCAAGTTTAAAATTTTTCTCCCCTTGTTTCAAATGCTTTTCCTTTGACTAAACAAAACTCCCCCTAAATGAGATCCTCCTCTTAGTGTTCAAGAGGGTTTTGATTTATCATTTTTGAAATACTACTTCCTCCCCCTTTAGAACATAATAAGATACCAATTTGAAATTGACCAATTGAAAATCTCCAAAATTTTTTTAAAAAATTAGGTGGTGGTGCGGTCCTTTTGCTTTGGGCTCATATTTTCTCCCCTTTGGCATGAATCGCCAAAAACGGAATTATTAGAGCCCAACGAAGTACTTTCTCCTCCTTTGGTCATAAAATAAATGAGTGAAGATTATACCAAAGTTGGAGAGATGCTCGGAGTGACGGCGAAGGATGAGTAGTCGAGTGGAGTGGAAGCCTTTGTCTTCGCCGAAGACTCCAATACCCTTTCAATATACCTATGACTTGGTTTGAAATACACTTGAAAACACATTAGTCATAGCATATATAAAAGAGATATGATCAAAGGTATATTTGTGTGCTATGTGTGCAAATTAGCAAAAGAAATTCCTAGAATCAAGAATATTTAGCTCATGCCTAAGTTTGGTAAAAGATTGTTCATCAAGAGGCTTGGTAAAGATACCGGCTAATTGATCTTTAGTGTTAATGTATGAAATCTCGATATCCCCCTTTTGTTGGTGATCCCTAAGAAAATGATACCGAATGGCTATGTGTTTAGTGCGGCTATGCTCAACGGGATTATCCGCCATGCGGATTGCACTCTCATTATCACATAGAAGAGGAACTTTGGTTAGTTTGTAACCGTAGTCCCGCAGGGTTTACCTCATCCAAAGCAATTGCGCGCAACAATGGCCTGCGGCAATGTACTCGGCTTCGGCGGTAGAAAGAGCGACCGAATTTTGCTTCTTTGAAGCCCAAGACACCAAGGATCTTCCCAAGAACTGGCAAGTCCCCGATGTGCTCTTCCTATTAATCTTACACCCTGCCCAATCGGCATCCGAATAACCAAACAAATCAAATGTGGATCCCCGAGGGTACCAAAGCCCAAACTTAGGAGTATAAGCCAAATATCTCAAGATTCGTTTTACGGCCGTAAGGTGTGATTCCTTAGGGTCGGCTTGGAATCTTGCACACATACAAACGGAAAGCATAATGTCCGGTCGAGATGCACATAAATAAAGCAATGAACCAATCATCGACCGGTATACCTTTTGACCCACGGACTTACCTCCCGTGTCGAGGTCGAGATGCCCATTTGTTCCCATGGGAGTCTTGATGGGCTTGGCATCCTTCATTCCAAACTTCTTAAAATGTCTTGAGTATACTTCGTTTGGCTAATGAAAGTTCCCTCTTGGAGTTGCTTGACTTGAAATCCTAAGAAATATTTCAACTCCCCCATCATCGACATCTCGAATTTCTTTGTCATGATCCTACTAAATTCTTCACATGTAGATTCATTAGTAGACCCAAATATGATATCATCAACATAAATTTGGCATACGAACAAATCATTGTCAAGAGTTTTAGTGAATAAAGTAGGATCGCCTTTGCCGACTTTGAAGCCATTAGCAATAAGGAAATCTCTAAGGCATTCATACCATGCTCTTGGGGCTTGCTTGAGCCCATAAAGCGCCTTAGAGAGCCTATAAACATGGTTAGGGTACTCACTGTCTTCAAAGCCGGGAGGTTGCTCAACATAGACCTCCTCTTTGATCGGTCCATTGAGGAAGGCACTCTTCACGTCCATTTGATAAAGCTTGAAACCATGGTAAGTAGCATAGGCTAATAATATGCGAATTGACTCAAGCCTAGCTACGGGTGCATAGGTTTCACCAAAATCCAAACCTTCGACTTGTGAATACCCCTTGGTCACAAGTCGAGCTTTGTTCCTAGTCACCACACCATGCTCATCTTGCTTGTTGCGGAAGACCCACTTGGTTCCTACAACATTTTGGTTAGGACGTGGAACTAAATGTCATACCTCGTTCCTCGTGAAATTGTTGAGCTCCTCTTGCATCGCCATCACCCAATCCGAATCTTGCAGTGCTTCCTCTACCCTGTGTGGCTCAATAGAGGAAACAAAAGAGTAATGCTCACAAAAATGTGCAACACGAGATCGAGTGGTTACCCCCTTATGAATGTCGCCGAGGATGGTGTCGACGGGGTGATCTTGTTGTATTGCTTGGTGGACTCTTGGGTGTGGCGGCCTTGGTTGTTCATCCTCCTTGTCTTCATCATTTGCATCTCCCCCTTGATCATTGCCGTCGTCTTGAGGTGGCTCATCATTGTCTTCTTCATCTTTATCAACTTGAGCCTCGTCCTCATTTTGGATTGGTGGAGATGCTTGCGTGGAGGAGAATGGTTGATCTTGTGTATGTGGAGGCTCTTCGGATTCCTTAGGGCACACATCCCCAATGGACATATTCCTTAACGCTATGCACGGAGCCTGTTCTTCACCTATCTCATCAAGATCGACTTGCTCTACTTGAGAGCCGTTAGTCTCATCAAACACAACGTCACAAGAAACTTCAACAAGTCCTGAGGACTTGTTAAAGACTCTATACGCCCTTGTGTTTGAGTCATATCCTAGTAAAAAGCCTTCTACAGTTTTAGGAGCAAATTTAGATTTTCTACCTTTCTTAACAAGAATAAAGCATTTGCTACCAAAAACTCTAAAATATGAAATATTGGGCTTTTTACCGGTTAGGAGTTCATAGGATGTCTTCTTGAGGATTCGGTGTAGATATAACCGGTTGATGGCGTAGCAGGCGGTGTTGACCGCCTCGGCCCAAAACCGATCCGGTGTCTTGTACTCATCAAGCATGGTTCTTGCCATGTCCAACAGAGTTCGATTCTTCCTCTCCACTACACCATTTTGTTGTGGAGTGTAGGGAGAAGAGAACTCATGCTTGATGCCCTCCTCCTCAAGGAAGCCTTCTATTTGTGAGTTCTTGAACTCCGTCCCGTTGTCGCTTCTAATTTTCTTGATCCTTAAACCGAACTCATTTTGAGCCCGTCTCAAGAATCCTTTTAAGGTCTCTTGGGTATGAGATTTTTCCTGCAAAAAGAACACCCAAGTGAAGCGAGAATAATCATCCACAATAACTAGACAGTACTTACTCCCGCCGATGCTTATGTAAGCGATCGGGCCGAATAGGTCCATGTGTAGGAGCTCCAGTGGCCTGTCACTAGTCATGATGTTCTTGTGTGGATGATGAGTGCCAACTTGCTTCCCGGCTTGGCATGCGCTACAAATCCTGTCTTTCTCAAAATGAACATTTGTTAGTCCTAAAATGTGCTCTCCCTTTAGAAGCTTATGAAGATTCTTCATTCCAACATGGGCTAGTCGGCGGTGCCAGAGCCAACTCAAGTTAGTCTTAGCAACCAAGCAAGTGTCGAGTTTAGCTCTATCAAAATTTACCAAGTATAGCTGACCCTCTAACACTCCCTTAAATGCTATTGAATCATCACTCCTTCTAAAGACAGTGACACCTACATCAGTAAATAGACAGTTGTAGCCCATTTGACATAATTGGGATACGGAAAGCAAATTGTAATATAAAGAATCTACAAGAAAAACATTGGAAATAGTATGGTCAGGTGATATAGCAATTTTACCCAATCCTTTGACCAAACCTTGATTTCCATCCCCGAATGTGATAGCTCGTTGGGGATCTTGGTTTTTCTCATATGAGGAGAACATCTTTTTCTCCCCTGTCATGTGGTTTGTGCACCCGCTGTCGAGTATCCAACTTGAGCCCCCGGATGCATAAACCTACAAAACAATTTTAGTTCTTGACTTTAGGTACCCAAACGGTTTTGGGTCCTTTGGCATTAGAAACAAGAACTTTGGGTACCCAAACACAAGTCTTGGAGCCCTTGTGTTTGCCCCCAACAAACTTGGCAACTACCTTGCCGGATTTGTTAGTAAGCACATATGATGCATCAAAAGTTTTGAATGAAATAGCATGATCATTTGATGCATTAGGAGTTTTCTTCTTAGGCAACTTAGCAAGGGTTGGTTGCCTAGAGCTAGATGTCTCACCCTTATACATAAAAGCATGATTAGGGCCAGAGTGAGACTTCCTAGAGTGAATTGTCCTAATTTTGCTCTCGGGATAACCGGCAGGGTACAAAATGTAACCCTCGTTATCCTGAGGCATGGGAGCCTTGCCCTTAACAAAGTTAGACAAGTTCTTAGGAGGGGCATTAAGTTTGACATTGTCTCCCCTTTGGAAGCCAATGCCATCCTTGATGCCAGGGCGTCTCCCATTATAGAGCATACTTCTAGCAAATTTAAACTTTTCATTTTCCAAGTTATGCTCGGCAATTTTAGCATCTAGTTTTGCTATATGATCATTTTGTTGTTTAATTAAAGACATGTGATCATGAATAGCATTAACATCAATATCTCTACATCTAGTGCAAATAGAAGTGTGCTCAACAATAGATGTAGAGGGTTTGCAAGATTTCAATTCTACAACCTTAGCATGTAACAAATCATTTTTAGTTCTAAGGTCGGAAACAGTAGCTTTGCAAACATCAAAATCCTTAACCTTAGCAAGCAATTTTTTATTCTCAATCTTAAGGCTAGCAACAGACATGTTTAATTCTTCAATCCTAGCAAGCAAATCATCATCATTATTTCTAGGATTGGGAATCGAAACATCACAAACATGAGAATCAACCTTAGCAATTAAATTAGCATTTTCATTTCTAAGGTTGGCAATAGTGTCATGGCAAGTGCTTAGCTCACTAGATAGTTTTTGACATTTTTCTACTTTTAGAGCATAAGCATTTTTAACCTTAACATGTTTCTTGTTTTCTTTAATTAGAAAATCCTCTTGGGAATCCAAAAGGTCATCCTTTTCATGAATAGCACTAATCAATTCATTTAATTTTTTCCTTTTGTTCCATGTTAAGATTGGCAAAAAGGGTAAGCAAATTATCTTCCTCACCACTAGCATTATCATCACTAGAAGATTCATATTTACTGGAGGATTTAGATTTAACCTTCTTTCTTTTGTCGTCCTTTGCCATGAGGCACTTGTGGCCGACGTTGGGGAAGAGGAGTCCCTTGGTGACGACGATGTTGGCGGCGTCCTCGTCGGAGGAGGACTCGGTGGAGCTCTCGTCGGAGTCCCACTCCCGGCAAACATGGGCATCGCCGCCCTTCTTCTTGTAGTACTTCTTCTTTTCTCTCCTCTTTCCCTTCTTGTCGTCGCCCCTATCACTGTCACTAGATATAGGACATTTTGCAATGAAATGACCGGGCTTACCACATTTGTAGCACACTTTCTTGGAGCGAGGTTTGTAGTCCTTCCCCCTCCGTTGCTTGAGGATTTGGCGAAAGCTTTTAATGATTAAAGCCATCTCCTCATTGTCGAGCTTGGAGGCGTCAATTGGTTGTCTATTTGGTGTAGACTCCTCCTTCTTTTCCTCCGTCGCCTTAAATGCCACCGGTTGCGCCTCGGACGTGGAGGGTTCATCAAGCTCGTTGATCTTCTTTGAACCTTTAATCATACATTCAAAGCTCACAAAATTCCCGATAACTTCCTCGGGGGTCATTAGTGGGTATCTAGGATTACCACGAATTAATTGAACTTGAGTGGGGTTAAGGAAAATGAGAGCTCTTAGAATAACCTTAACCACCTCATGGTCGTCCCACTTTTTGCTCCCGAGGTTGCGCACTTGGTTCACCAAGGTTTTGAGCCGGTTGTACATATCTTGCGGCTCCTCCCCTTGGCGAAGACGGAAGCGACCGAGCTCCCCCTCGATCGTTTCCCGCTTGGTGATCTTGGTGAGTTCATCACCCTCGTGCGCGGTCTTGAGTAGGTCCCAAATCTCCTTTGCATTCTTCAACCCTTGCACTTTGTTGTATTCCTCCTTGCTTAAAGAGGCGAGGAGAATGGTTGTGGCTTGGGAGTTGAAGTGCTCGATTTGGGCCACTTCGTCCGTATCATAATCCTCATCCCCTATGGATGGTACCTATGCTCCAAACTCAACAACATTCCATATACTTTTGTGGAGTGAGGTTAGATGAAATTTCATTAAATCACTCCACCTAGCATAATCTTCGCCATCAAAAGTTGGCGGTTTGCCTAATGGAACGGAAAGTAATGGAGTATGTCTAGATGTATGGGGATAGTGTAAAGGGATCTTACTAAACTTCTTGCGCTCTTGGCGCTTAGAAGTTACGGACGGTGCATCGGAGTCGGAGGTAGATGTTGATGAAGTGTCGGTCTCGTAGTAGACCACTTTCCTCATCCTCTTGTGCTTGTCGCCTTTCTGATGCGACTTGTGAGAAGAAGATTTTTCCTTCTTCTCTTTGTGGTGAGAAGAGGAAGATCTTTTCTCCTTCCGTTTGGAGGAGTCCTTCTTCTTCTCCTTCCTCTTGGTGCGGGACTCTTCCGATGAAGTGCTCCCTTGGCTCGTAGTGGGCTTGTCGCCGGTCTCCATCTCCCTCTTGGTGTGATCTCCCGACATCACTTCGAGCGGTTAGGCTCTAATGAAGCACCGGGCTCTGATACCAATTGAAAGTCGCCTAGAGGGGGGGTGAATAGGGCGAAACTGAAATTCTCAAAAATAATCACAACTACAAGCCGGGTTAGCGTTAGAAATATAATAGAGTCCGCGAGAGAGGGCGCAAAACAAATCGCAAGAGAATAATGAAGTGAGACACGCGGATTTGTTTTACCGAGGTTTGGTTCTCTCAAACCTACTCCCCGTTGAGGAGGCCACAAAGGCCGGGTCTCTTTCAACCCTTACCCTCTCTCAAACTGTCCCTTAGACCGAGTGAGCTTTCTCTTCTCAAATGCTTGGAACACAAAGTTCCCACAAGGACCACCACAAGATTGGTGTCTCTTGCCTCAATTACAAGTGAGTTTGATCGCAATGAAGATTGAAAGAAAACACGATTGCAAAAACCAAGCGACAAATAACACACGGATCACTTTCTCTCTCAAGACACTAATCACTAATGATCTCTTTTCTCAATTGTGAAACTTGGAGAGATGGAGGCTTTGAATGTGTCTTGGAATGGATTGCTAGCTCTTGTATTGAATGTTGAAGGTTGGAATGCTTGGATGTTTTTTTTGAATGGAGGTGGTTGGGGTTGTATGTATAGCCACCAACCACTTCCTAGCCGTTACTCCATTCTGCTGAGCGCGGACGGTCCGCCCGCCAGGTCCGGACGGTCCGCCCCTGTAGATCAACGGCTGAAAATGCAACGGTCAGCAGTAACGGCTATATCAACGGCTATATTGCATTTAATACATCGTCAGATGTCAGACAGACCCAGTCGCGGACGGTCCGGTCGTGCACCCCGGACGGTCCGCGAGGCCGCTATAATTCATTCTTCCGAACCCGTCACCTTCGGGTTTTTCGGATCCTTGCCTACCGGACGGTCCGCGCCTGAGGCCGGACGGTCCGAGCGAGGGTTCAGATGGTCCGCGCTTATCCTCCGGACGGTCCACAGTGCAGACTCGGATGTTTGCATTGGTTCTGTCCGAGGGTCATCCTTGTGTCGCGGACGGTCCGTCGCAAGGGCCCGGACGGTCCGCGCTTGGCCTGTTTTTCCAAAAAGCTTCTCCTGTCTGGAATAATCTACGGTATTCCGGACAGTCGATTTAGTATAGTTGTAGATGAACCTTTGACACCTGTAGAACATATAATCTAGAGCAAACTAGTTAGTCCAATTATTTGTGTTGGGCAATTCAACCACCAAAATCAATTAGGAAGTAGGTGTAAGCCTAATTCCCTTTCACTCACCTTGAGGGGAAGCGCTGGAGGCACGGGGCAACAGCGAGGCACAGGGACGCGATGGGGCGACGGTGGCGGAGCTCCGGCTGCACAAGAACCACTCCGGTGAGCGCGGACCGGACAAACGAGAGAGGGGGAGGGCATACCGAAGGGTGTCCCGAGTAGCTGACGGCAGGGCGAAGCCTACCGTGGCACTGGATGGGGCACGAGCGCAACGGCGGCCACGGAACAGGCGGTGGACGTCGGCGGGCGGTGGAGGAGGTTCTCGGTTCACGTGGGCAGAGCGAGAGAGAGGGCGAGAGAGCTGGGCAGAGGGCGCAAATGGAAGAGGGGAGGTGGGCGAGCAGGGCGCGGGGTTCAAAAGGGGGCGCGGGGCTCGGTCGTGGCCGAAGAACGCGCGGTCGTGGGTGCGTCCACGACGGGGAGATCGTGGGCGGGAGATTGAGGACGGCTGACAGGTGGGGACGGCAGGACAGAGAGAGGGAGAGAGCGGGCACGGTCGAGAGCAACGGCGCCGACAGGGTTGGCCCACGGGACAGAGAGAGAGGGAGAGAGGGGGCGCTCAGGGTTGCGCCGACAGGCGGGACCCGCCTGTCAGGCAGAGGGGGCGTGCGGGCGCGCGCGGGCTAGGCTAAATGGGCTGGCCTGGGCTGAAATGGCTTTTTTCTATTTTCCTGGAATTTCTATTGCCTTTTCTATTTATTTTCTCTAGGGTTTTCAATTCAAATTCAAATCAAGTTTCAAATTCAAACCAAATCAAATATGTGCAACAATTCAAAGAAATATTTAGGCTCAATATGATGCAACATTCCATGACTCATATGTTTTGGGCAAAATAAAATAAATAATCCCTCACTAATACAACTAACTCTAATTAAAGGAGAGAGAGAAACTAAAGTGAGATAGAGAAGGGTAACACCTGAATTTAGATGATCATAAGAAAGAAATTTTATACCCCTAAATTTAGGGTGTTATAAGTACGCACCTAGGGGCAGCACCGCAGTAGCAGCGGCATTGACATCGAACCCGTCGCTGTACGGGCGACTGAATGTCTGAATATATATTTCAATGACCAAAAATCTAGAGAGATGGTTGAGATGTTAGCATCCCCAAATATATACTGCTATACCTAATTTGAGGGTCGTACTCCCACCTGTCCCCGTCACCGGGACCGTCCTCCGACACCTATGACGGCGGCGAGTCGGAGTCCTCCTCCGCGTCACGTTCCCCGGCACCTGGTCCGGCGGCCCGCCCCCTGACATCTGTGACGGCGGCAAGTCGGAGTCGGGACCGTCCTTCGGTATCTACGACGACAACACCGAGTCGGAGTCGGGGCCGTCCTTCGACATCTACGACGGCAGTGGCTCCCACCTGTCTGGCTTGCGAGAGCGGAGGAGGTGGGGGCGAGTGGGGAGCGCGAGGGGACGGGTGACGTGATAGAGAGGGAGAGGCGGACGTGACGAAGCTCGATGCGCACGACGAACAAAAAATTCGGGTCCGAGCTACGGGGCACGCGAACGCGGAGAGCGCGTGATATTGAATAAAAACATCGTGTCCGGAGCAGCCACACGTGTCGCCGCGCTAGCTGTCCGTAGCCCGGAAACGCGGGCAGCGTCCCAAACGTGTACATAATCTAACAAATAGTTAATGTATGGAGTTTGCATCAACTGATTCACACTTAAGACGATGTTAAGCTGTAGCATTGACAATGATATAAGAAAATTGAACACAAGCAACAATAAGGTACATTGTGCTGTATATTGTTTCCTCCTCCATTTGTTTTATATTTGCTTTAAAGCTCCTACTTCAGTTATGTAACTAGTTATGTAACTAGTTGATCAGAAGGAAGCAACTTCGCTACAAAAGAAGTCTTCCCTGCTTGAGTTCTCTATTTTGTACAATGTACTAATGCTGCCATGTGCCTGTGTACGAACCATATTACTCAGATATCACAAGCCAATCTTGAAAATAACCAAAAGGGGCTGCATCTAGGTGTTCAGATCTAGAATTGAAATTCCTTTCTAAAATGGTTATACATTGGTAATTATGGCAACAGATTGGTCATGAACCCATGGGTCTCAAAGGCACAAAAGTGCAAAACTTCTCTAATGACAGCTAGGTTCGAGTTTTGCTACTACCAAACAATTGTTGCATAAATCAAAACCGAAATGGATTTATATTATGTGAAGCAGCAGTACGCACCTAGGGGCAGCACCGCAGCAGTAGCTGCATTGACATCGAACCCGTCACTGTGCGGGCAACTGAATGTCTCAATTTATATTTCAATGACCAAAAATCCAGAGAGATTGTTGAGATGTTAGCGTCCCCAAATATATACGGCTATACCTAATTTGAGGGTCGTACTCCCACCTGTCCCCGCCGCCGGGATCGTCCTCCGATACCTATGACGGTGGCGAGTCGGAGTTCTCCTCCGCGTCACGTTCCCCAGCACCTGGTCCGGCGGCGCCCGCCTCCTGCCCCCGCCGCTGCTGCCGCTCAGATCCGGCTCCCACCTGTCCCCGCCGCCGAAACCGTCCCTCGACATCTGCGACGGCGGCAAGTCGGAGTTGGGGCCGTCCTTCGATATCTACAACGACGACAGCGAGTCGGAGTCGAGGCCGTCCTTCGACATTTACGACGACGGCAGCTCCCACCTGTCCGACTTGCAGGAGCGGAGGAGGTGTGGGGCAAGTGGGGAGCGCGAGGGGAGGGGTGATGTGACAAAGAGGGAGAGGCGGACGTGGCGAAGCTCGACACGCACGACGAACAAAAATTTCGGGTCCGAGCTATAGGGCACGCGAACGCAGAGAGCACGTGATATTGAATAAAAACGTCGGGTCCGGAGCAGCGTCCCAAACGCCTTCAGGTTTTAAGGAACCAGATGATTTATGTTAACAAACATCTTTAATAAGATTATATAAACTAGATTATAAAATCCAGATTATAGAATCTATATAATATAAGCTGGATTATATAATCCTGCAAGCAAACAAACATGATAAATTAGGAACACTCATACCGCTAGTTTCATATGGTTTATAAAATATTAAAATGTATCTAATATGAGACACTAAAATACAACTTTAGCATATATAGTAGCTATATACGCCCACTGCACTACACAAGCACTACATAACATAACCGATCCCACCAAATTGCCTGTAGCAGGTTAGTTGACAAGCTTCCATCAGGGCATGAATGGCACATAAAAATCTTCCCATTTTCCTTTTGCAATTCATCGGGGGTCCAGTCCAGTCCAGCCTGCATTCTCCATACGAGGGAACTTTGACATCACAGGCGCCCAACTAGAAATCAGGCAATCTGCACAACGTTTCCATTTGATTTGATTTGGTACTTACAAAATGTGGCGAAAATGTACTGTTGGACTCCTTTTGTTTACATGATGGAATGGACTAGGGAACGTGCAGGACATGCAATTGCACTTCATAAGAAGTATTTCATTCTGTTATCTCTTCTCATGGCACGATATACAGCTTGGACCTGAAAAGCAGCAGGCAGAACTTCAATAAAATGGAAACTTTATGTCTACACAAAAAGAACTGAACTGAAAATACAAACTCAGAAAATAGACATATTTTTCCTGGTAAGGACATTTGAATAAAGGGGGAACTTTGTGTCACCTGCTCACTTGAAACAACACGAATTGGCCCAATTTTTACAGAAACATATTTTCCTCCTGAAGATAGTTTCTGAGATACTCGGCCCTGTGCAAACCATTTCAACATATACATACATGAATAGCATGCGAGAAACAAATCAAGGGAATGACTGTAAAATGAGACTGGAAGAAGATTAGCGCGCAATCAGAGTGAACATATTAATGATATCATCGATGACTAGTATGTAGGAACATTGGCTCTACGCAAACACTACCAGTATAACTACATCTTCCTGCTGATGACTACAAGATTTACAAATAAATTATAAGAACTATAAAAAAACTAACCTTGGGAATGGATTCTTGAAGAATAGATTCAACAGCAACTACCATCGACTGGACAAAATCATCACCTCCAATGCCAATTGCTGTAAAACCTCTATCTGTGGGGTAGGAATTTACCTGTGACACAAAAACAGCATAGCTAGTAAGCAATGCCAAAAACAAAATATAGACTTCACAATTTTCAAGCTTCCTTCTAACTTTGAATTCAAAAAGGCTATAGCAGAGATGGACTTTGTTGCACACAAACTGATTAATCATGCAGCAGAACAAATCATGATGAAAGCATGCCGAAAATAAAGCCAGCGTGAGGTGTTCTCAATCACTACTGTGTTTCCCGAAAAAGGCCGAAAAACATTGATGGTGTAAAATATCATATCAGTAACTACAAATGAGTATCACAAAGTTAAAAGCCATGCCATCTAGCTTCCAGTAATCTACCATTTCACGAAAACAGAACACATGATAAATCCTACATTAGTGTTACCAAGCTACTGCTTCCAGAAGATATATTAGTACAAACAAGAGGTTTTCAAATATATAGAGGGTTTTCATTGTATTTCTCAAAATCTATGAATCAACTGCTCCATTAGAGTGCCTCATTGTAAGTCTATCTTTATGTAAGTTGTAACACAGATGGATAAAGTTCTACAACAAGACACACCTTCTGATCCAGAGCAAGCCATTCATCACTTGTATCGTCCATCACAGTACCACCAATGACCACATTTGTTGTGAGTGCAACCCTTCCTTTAGACCTTGCTATCTCTGGTTAAAAAAAAAGCATTATGAATTAGAGCATGGATTTTCTTTTTTGAAACAATGCCAGAAGCTCTGCCTCTCAATTAAGACGAAAAGAATTTTATGTACAAACAAGGGTAGCAAAATGTGATGCCTACCACAGGACACATGAAAAGCTAACCCACCCACATAATGAGGCAGAGTACAAAATTACCCTGAGTTATCGTTGCCGAGCATGGTTGCATAGCAGCCAACAGCTCCGACTTACTATGCTAAACCCTAGACGATCCACCTTAACGATGCCAAGCAGACGGGCTAGAAGCAAGAGGCCGTCACAGGTCATTGTTGCTAAGCTCAAGCACGCTGTGAAAAGCAGCTCTGACTTCATATCTCAAACCCACACCACGTCCCTGGCAGTTGCCATACCTCCCAAGCAGAACCCCAGTCATCAAAGGAAGAGGGTTTACCCCATGCTATCGTTGCCGAGCCACATCCCTAATGCAACAACTCTGACTTCCCACTGCAAGACCGATCTCCACACGTCAACTGGTGCCATGAAGTGAGGAGCAATCATCGAAGATGACATCAATGCCAAGACAAATTTTCAACGACGACGCCTTCAGGAAGGGCACAATGTCGGTAGCACCACGGTCGCTCGTCTAAGAAATGGTCTAGATTTTCACCTATGGGAGACAATGCTAGAGAGGAAGAACACAATGCCTCTAGCAGGGTAAGCGGCACCCATAGGCGTACCGTCACCAAGGTTTTTCCCTAAGGTGTCCCCATAGCACAAACGTCGGACCATTACGCCAGACTCCCCTGCTTGCCACCACTATCGTCGTTGAGGTCCTGTCGCCCCATAGAAGCCCCTCTAGAGGGGCATCGACGCACCAACTGCACACAACAACCGCACAATTGCATCAGCCGCCACCCCTCTGATCGGGCATCTCATGGTGCCAGACATGAACCTGCCGCACACGCAAGATGTAACACGGCGACGGTGACACCAAGAAGCACCAAAAGTCGTCCGATGGCAGCCACACCCTGACACATCGTGGCCCTCACCTTCTATCAAGAAGGCATCAGTTGTTGCCTCAAAGAGCCCTGCTACTGCTGGACCTCGTCCTCGCTGCTGCACACTGTCGCGCTACACACTGTCGCTGCCTGGATTTGCGTCAAAGAGTGGGGAAGAGGCAAAAGCCTTGCCGCCGCCTTCCTCGTAGTCGCGCGGGCTTCCCGCCAACCTGCTCGGGCGACAATGAGGCTAGAGAAAGCGGGAAGGGGAGGGAGGCAGAGTGGGGTTGAGCACCGCCTGAGTCGTCCCGACAAGGACGACGCGGTAGCTCGGATCCCAGCACTGGTTCACAGATCCACCTTCACTTAGTGCAGGTCTAGACCGCACTAAGTGAAGGTAGACGCCGCTAGAGCGACAAGAACCACACGCACAGGAGAAGAAGGAAGCCATAGAGGCCACACCGTCACTAACACCACTCAGCTCTCCCGTCGCGCTAATACAACCCCTCACAGATCCAGGCAAGGAACGAGACCCCTGCCGCTGTCCTTGGGAGCCGCATAGGCTAGCAGAAGTTTTGGCTCAGCAAACATGATTCCTTCCATATATGAACAAAAAATTCACGAATTTGGCAATGTAGGCAACTAAGAAAACATAGTCGTGCAAGCAGATATGTAACTTTACTTACATCGTTAGGTCATGTTTGTTTTATATTCATATTGTGGATTGTAGCTTTTACCATCTCAAGCTAAAACAAACAAGGAGCCTCACCCTGAATTGTAATCCACAGGCCAGATTGTTACAACCCCACAATCTGCACCCCCACCTGGTGGATTGTTGCGATTTGCAAACTAATTTTTTTTCTTCAAAATTTACAAGCTGAAACATGCAGAGCCTTGCATTGTTCAGTACTCCAATTCATATATGCTATTGATTGAGCAGTTCTATGCCGAGACTTATCCTGACTACTCTATTACGGAATAATATGCAAAGAAGGGAGCATATCCTATGCTTTAAGGGATATCGTGCACACATGCATATTTTAAATCTAGGACATTTATCTAATATCCAACGGTAATAACTAATTTTACGAATAACCTCACCCAACAGGGGAAGAAGGTGGTAGGAGTTATTTATAAAATTGGTGTTGCTGTTAGATGCAAGATAGACGTTCCAAATTTAAAATGTGCATGTGAGGATGTTACCCCTATGAGCTCATGATCAGTAAACAATGCATGGGAACTGTTGAGCACACTTTTGAGCCGGCGGACGGTCCGGCCCTAAGGCCGGACGGTCCGCGGTCCGGACAGTCCGCGCCTGTGGGCCGGACGGTCCGCGCATGCGCAGAGCAGTTTAGTGTTCCGAGTTTTGTGCTACGATTGTTAGCTATATTCGCGGGATTAGCTCGGAATCAGTTGTGTAAAGGGTCCAGCCCCCCTCCTCTATAAATAGAGAGGTCTACGGCCGATTTGTAATCATCAATCGAATCAATACGACTTCTATTTCGCATTTATTTCCTGTACAATTAGGAGTAGTTCTAGTCTAGTTCTAGTTTAGCCTCTCGATCCCCAAATTCTTCGCCTCTCTTCGACTCTACGCCGATTGGAGGAGTCTAGGTCGGCCGGCCCGAGCCTAGACAACCCCTAGGATCTCTCCTCTCCGACGGGGTCCCTCCCGAGAGTGAGATCCAGGCGCCGCCGGCGATCTTCCGCCGCCCCTGCGCACGCGCGGACCGTCCGACCTAGGGAGCGGACCGTCCGGCCGTCAGGCAGGGAACCCGGGCTCCTGCACCAGGTCGCGGACCGTCCGGCCCTGTGCCGCGGACCGTCCGCGCCTGACCAGAGAACACCGCCGCCTCGTGCCAGGTCACGGACCGTCCGGCCCTGTGCCGCGGACCGTCCGCGCCTGACCAGAGAGCACCGCCGCTGGTTCTTTTGAAGTGATTGGCGCCTTCAAAAGGGCGTCAACATACTTTTTGGCGACTCCGCTGGGGAAAAGAAATATAGACGCATCAAATCGGCCCTCAATGGCCGGTTCAAGAGATAGCTCTGATATTTCCCCAAGCAACATCATAGAGCCGACTTGGGAGACCTTGCCGGCTGACGAACAGCTCCAATTCGAGGAGCACAAGGAGCGTATGATCCAGGAGGCAAAAGCAAAATTCTTGGCCGACTTCAAAGTGGACAGGAACAACAAGGTCGTCCGACATCGGGCGACGGATCCGGCTTCGCTCCAACCCACACCAGATATCCCCAATGTAAGTAATACCAACGAGCTACAATCTCTTAGAAATTATGTAGAAGAGCAACGTGAACAAATGCAGAACATCATAGGGGGTATGCAAAGCGATTTTAAGAGACTAGTGCGTGCATTTGATAAATCTAATATCGCAAATTTTCCTTCGCACGAGGTTGAGTTAGGGGGTAACACGCGTAATACATCGGCTACAGGTTGTCACGACCAGTCACAACCCCTTTATGGGATGCCGATGGACACATACCCTAAGCAACCGCAAATCGGCAGCAAATCAGCCGATCTGCACATGCCCGGACCGTCCGCACGTGAGCGCGGACCGTCCGGGCCAGCAACAGTCGGGCCTATTTCTAATGAGTTACCTAGATATGCGCCCGAGCCACCACACACGGCACAGAACCCAAACTACCCAGTCGGACGGTCCACAAACAACGACGGACGGTCTGCATATAACCACGGACGGTGCGGGTACATATCCGGACAGTCCGCGCATGAATCTTTTGAGGAGGATTATTACCTGAATCCTCACCCGTCCCAGCAGCACTTCCCATCACACTATGCAATGCACCAGCCCATTAATTCAAGATCCAGAGCCCAGGAAAGCTTTCCGGCCCCACCCAGGAGGCCGGAAAGAAACGATCAAACCTATGACCCATATAGGGCAAATGAAAATGCACCACGTAACTCAAACCAATAGGGGGAAAGACAACATGCTAATATCCAGCCAACCCCACCTATGTTTGACCAGAGAGCCGGTGGTCTCGCACCGGCTGCCATTGATATAGTAAGGGAAGAAATAGCCAGGGCGTTTCGAGATAAGCTCGGAGTAAGCATGGTCCCTAGGGGGCAATCGTATCGGAAACCTTATGACAGCCGATTTGATCACCACCCATACCCACAGGGAACCAGGATACCCGAATTCGCAAAATTTTCGGGTGATCAAGGAAAGAACACGCGCGAACACATAGGCCAGTTTTTAGCACAATTAGGAGAATTGGCCGACACAGAGGCATTTCGCGTACGATTATTTTCATTATCTCTAACGGGAACCGCGTTTGCATGGTACGCTACTTTACCTTCTAATTCCATTTCATCATGGGGGGATCTAGAACAAAAATTTCATGATCATTTTTTCTCCGGTGATTATGAGTTGGATTTGGTAGATTTAGTGTCATTGCGACAAACAAAAGATGAATCGGTTAATGATTACATCCGGAGATTCTGAGATACAAGAAACCGATGCTTCCAAATTCATTTAGCAGAAAAACAGCTAGCGGGATTAGCCTTTAATGGTCTATGATATTATTTAAAAGAAAGATTAGAGGGCATCCAATTTTTTACACTAGCACAGTTACACCAGAGAGCTTTGGCTTGTGAAAGCCGAAGCAAAGAAACTGCTAAAGCAATTCGTCATAACGTACATATAGTAGAGTGCGATCAAAGTAGCTCAGATGACGAGTCAACAGAAATATATGCTGCTGAAATGGTTTGGCCAAAGCAGGCCAAATCTTCGGCTTGTGCTTCCTTACAGCCGGTTCAAAAGAAACGGCAGGAGGAGGTAAAGTTTACATTTAATGTTGGTAAATGTGATAAAATATTTGATGAGTTACTTAAAAATGGCAATATTAAAATAAATCACACTGTTCCATCCGCCGACGAGTTAAAACGACGGGCATACTGCAAGTGGCATAACTCATTTTCTCATGCCACTAATGATTGTAATGTATTCCGTCGACAGATTCAATCGACCATTAATGAGGGACGATTGAAATTTCAGGAAATGCAGGTAGATACAGAGCCCTTTCCGATGAACATGATCGACTTCGAGGGCAAGAAAGTTCTGGTTCGGCCAAACACAGCCGATAAAGGCAAAGGCAAAGAGACAATCATCGGCCATACTAAAGAGGCCGATGAGGGTCGTAAAGTTTCTTGCAGGAAAGTAGTGGCCGAGAAGACTCCCGATGGGGGGGGGGAGACCCTAAAGGTGACCATCACAGCCTCTAGCATTGGGGGCAAGCGCAGACAGGGAGGCAGATGCAGGAACCCGTGCTGCGCATCCCGGACGGTCCGGCACATAGGCGCGGACGGTCCGGGACCCCGCCGGACGGTCCGGAGAACTCCAACGGACGATCTGGTCATGCTCAGAACTCGTAGCGACCACGTACCTTCAAACCACGACGACCAGAGATAGGTACGTGGAAAACAAATACATTTAAAGCAGCTGGTCGGCTGATCAAGCCTGGCCCGACTTTTGATCAATTGTTGTCTAAATATGTAAAAAAGAAGGCCGGCCCCAGTGACCGGCCACCAAAGCGACCCAGCTCACCCATTCATGAGCAACGTCAGGTCAGGCCGATTGGACCACCCCACCAATCGGAAGAAATGAAAGGTCCTATTGTACAATTAAGACCTAACATGCCGACATGGACCCCTCCACCCCCTTATCCATCTATGACATATCCATACACATACTTACCTCCACCGTATGTCCCAAATCAAATGTGGGGCATGCCACCATATCCATTTGGGATGGCACAGTACCCCGCCTGGGGGACACCCCAAACATCCGTTTTTGATAGGTTGGCGCCGCCAGTACAAGACCGATTGAGCGCTGCTGAATCCGGTCACCAGGCACAGGCCCAACAAGATTGCCGGACTACTCGGCCTCCTAGGCCGACCAATCCGGCAGGGGGGCATATGCCTGTAGCAACTCAAAGAACAACAAAAAAGGATATCATCAAAATAGGCACTGCAGATGTTGTCATACAGGGAGACAATAAAGGGCCGATGATTTTCGGCGAATCGGCCAACACAACCGAAAAGGATACGGCTACCATCAAAACAGCCGATCCAAAATACTCCATGCCTCGATGGTGCCCAGCGGGATTGACACGATCCCAAAAGAGAAAATTACAGCGCATAAGAGCAAAGGAGAGCCAGGAGAGGGAGGCAGAAAAGACATTTAATGACACACATCCACTATACCCGCCACCGCAAAAGAAATGGAGACCGAAGGCCGTTGAGAAAAAACAAACGGCCACAGAAATAGAAAGTCAATCTGCACCAGGCGCGGACCGTCCGGACCCTGCGCGCGGACCGTCCGCCGTTCACCAGGAAGTCTCTGGACAACCTGCACCAGGCGCGGACCGTCCGGCCCCCGCACGCGGACCGTCCGCCGTTCACCAGGAAGCCTCCAACGACACGACAACATCAATGGAAGAGGACGACCTGCTGGGAGAAGACCTGGTCGACTACGAGGCTTCTCCAGAACGCCCAGGTATGGATGTAAATATTATTACATTTTCTGCCGATTGTACTATTATCGGCGACGATGAACCTGTTGTTGCCCAGTTTGATTTCGGTCCTAAAGAAGCCGCCTTTACTAAACCAAAGGAATCGGTAAATCATTTAAAGCCGCTCTTCGTGCGCGGTCACATTGATAGAATACCGATTGCTAAGATGTTGGTAGATGGAGGGGCGGCTGTAAATCTAATGCCTTATTCATTATACAGAAAATTAGGTAAACAAGACGACGAACTTGTCAAAACCAACATGACCCTCAGCGGTGTTGGGGATAGTTCGATTAAAGCCAGGGGAGTCACGTCCGTTGAATTAACCATCGGGACTAAGACCCTTGCTGCTGCATTCTTCGTCGTTGATGTAGAAGGGAATTACAGTTTAATTCTAGGCAGAGATTGGATTCATGCCAATCAATGTATACCTTCTACATTACATCAAATGCTAATACAATGGGCAGGCGATGAGGTAGAACAAGTACATGCTGATGTATCGGCCTGCATCGCTGTGGCTGATGCCCCTGTACTCTGGACTTATGAAACTGCTACATGTCTCACAGGAGTAGATTTTTCTGATTATCAGTTCATAAGTATAGATAAGAAAGATTTCATTCCTGTAATGCTAGAGGCGATGGAGAATCGGCTAAATCCTAAATAAAGTTTAAATGATGAATACACACGAAGTTCATGAGTCATTGATCACGGACAATTCGGCTCTCAAAGCCGGATGGTCTGGTCTTTCACAAAACAGTTCGGACTTTAAGACCGAACATCTACCACAGCGAAAAGACAGTATTACGGATGATCCGGTCCCCGAGACCGGAAAGTCCGCCATCACACAAAGATCATCTGATTCCTCTCTGGGGAACATGATAGAGGAATTCAGAGATCTTGATAAACTAGGACAGGAGTTTACATCGGCCGATCCTTTGGAGGAGATTGACATAGGAGATGGTAAAACTCCAAGGCCGACTTTTGTAAACAAGACCCTGGAGACCGATTCTAGAAATGAGATGATCGGTCTATTGAAGGAATATTCAGATTGTTTTGCTTGGAATTACACTGAAATGCCTGGGCTAAGCCGAGAGATTGTCGAACATCGGCTGCCTATTAAGTCTGGTTTCAGACCTTTCAAGCAAAAAGCTAGAACATTTCGTCCAGATCTTCTCCCACGAATCAAGGACGAAATGCACCGGCTGCTAGAAGCTAATTTTATTAGACCTTACAGATACGCAGAGTGGGTCTCCAATATTGTGCCGGTAGAGAAGGAGTCAGGTAAGCTTAGGGTATGCATTGATTTTCGCAATTTAAATAGAGCAACTCTTAAAGATGAATATCCCATGCCCATAGCCGACACATTAATCAATAATGCATCTGGAAATAGAATTATTAGCTTCCTTGATGGTAATACCGGATATAATCAGATTTTCATGGCCGAAGAAGATGCGTCTAAAACGGCCTTTATATGTCCAGGCTTCATTGGTTTATTTGAGTGGGTTGTCATGACATTTGGTCTGAAAAATGCTGGTGCTACTTATCAGAGGGCTATGAATTTGATCTTCCATGAATTGTTAGGAAACACTGTGGAAGTTTACATTGATGATATTGTAGTCAAATCGGCTGAGTTTAGTTCTCATATAGCTGATTTGCGCAAAGCCTTTGATAAAATGCGTCAGTACGGTTTGAAAATGAACCCACGTAAATGTGCTTTTGGAGTGTCGGCTGGTAAGTTTTTAGGATTTGTCATACATGAACATGGTATAGAGATAGACCCTGACCGAATCAAGTCTATTCGGAATGTGGGACCTCCGACCTGTAAGGTCGAGGTACAGAGGTTTCTCGGCAAGGTGAATTATTTACGAAGGTTTATTTCTAACCTAGCCGGGAAGATTGATGCGTTCACCTCTATTCTTCGGCTTAAGAATGATGCCGAATTCGCTTGGGGGCAGAACAACAAGAAGCATTTGATCTCATCAAAAAATACTTATCTTCGGCTCCCGTATTAAAAGCACCACGAGCAGGAGTACCATTCCGATTATACATTGCAGCTGAGGATAAGGTCATTGGGGCTGTTCTGACACAAGAAACTGAGGGGAAGGAGCATGTGGTGACATATCTAAGCCGAAGGTTGGTGGATGCTGAAACAAGGTACACTTTTATTGAGAAGTTATGCTTATGCTTGTTTTATGCATGCACCAAATGTAGATGTTATTTACTGTCTAGTCATTGCACTGTTTCCGGTCAAACCGATGTGATCAAATACATGTTGCATAACCCAATTATGAGTGGTAGAATTGGTAAGTGGGCTTATGCACTCATAGAATATGACTTGGCCTATGAACCATTGAAATCTATGAAAGGCCAAGTCGTAGCGGATTTCATTGTAGAACATCGGATTAATGATATTCATAAACTAGACATGTCATACCTCACTATTACTCCTTGGACTTTATATTTTGATGGATAAGTTTGCAATGAAGGGCAAGGAATTGGCATCGTACTTGTTTCACCAAGTAATGTCTCCTTCGACTTCTCTAGCCGATTGAAAACTTATTGCACTAATAATCAAGCCGAATATGAGGCCCTCCTATTCGGCTTAGAACTTTTAAATGGTGTGGGAGTAAAACATGTGAAGGTATTTGGTGATTCTCAGCTGGTTGTCCAACAAGTGTTAGAAGAATATCAATGTTTTGATGGTACTCTAAATAGTTACCTTGAAAAATGTTGGGGTATAATTCATTCTTTTGACGAATTCAGTATTCGGCATATCTCTAGAGTTGAGAATCATAGAGCTAACAATTTGGCACAAGACGCATCAGGTTATCGGATAAAGCGAGGGAGATTTCACAACGCTGAGAATCTGATAACCAGTGCAGGGCCAATTCCCCAGGTCGCGGACCGTCCGCGTCGAGACACCGGACCGTCCGGGGTTACCAGAAATGTTCTCTTAATTGATTCGGCTGATAATGAAGCCGACGCAAGTGATTAGAGGACACCTATACTTAATTATTTAAGAAACCCCAATATCAGGACAGATAAGAACATTCGGCGAACAGCTTTCAAGTATGTCTTGATGAGTGATGAACTCTACCGCCGAACAGTCAACGACGTCCTGCTTAAGTGCTTGGGCCCAGATGATGCTATATTGGCCATGGCCGAAGTACATGAAGGAATTTGTGGTACCCACCAATCGGCTCCAAAGATGAAATGGTTGTTGCGAAGGTCTGGTTTTTATTGGCCTAACATGATAGCTGATTGTTTCAAGTACTACAAGGGTTGCCAGGTGTGTCAAAAATTCGGCAACCTACAGTTGGTCCCTACAACTGAATTACATCATATCATCAAGCCTTGGCCTTTCAGAGGATGGGGATTAGACTTTATTGGAGAAATTCATCCTTCATCATCAAAGGGGCATCGGTTTGTGTTAGTTGCCACTGACTATTTCACCAAATGGACTGAAGTCGTTGCTCTAAAGAACATGACGCACAAGGAGGTAATTGAGTTCATAACTGAGCATATTATTCATAGATTCGGCATTCCCCAGACCTTGACTACAGATCAAGGTACTTCTTTTATGTCAAAGGAGGTACGTGAATTTGCCGAATCATACAGGATTAAGCTACTTAATTCATCTCCATATTATGCTCAGGCCAATGGACAGGCTGAGTCTAGTAATAGGACATTGATTAATTTGATAAAAAGGAAGATATCTGATAATCCTAAACATTGGCATAAGATTTTGTCTGAAGCTTTATGGGCTCATAGAATATCTAGACATAGGGCTACTAAAGTATTTCCTTTTGAGCTTGTCTATGGGCAGGAAGCAGTGTTGCCTGTGGAAATAAGTTTGAATGCTGTCAGGTTTGCCAGACAAAATGATCTAACTGTTACTGATTATAATTCAATGATGGATAATATTGATAAGGTGACCGACAAGAGGATGATAGCTTTGGAAGCAATAGAAAAGGACAAGATCATGGTAGCCAGGGCCTACAACAAGAAGGTCAAAACAAAATCATTTCAAGTAGGGGACCTGGTGTGGAAGACCATTCTGCCTCTAAGGAATAAAGACCGGAAGTTTGGGAAATGGTCGCCAAGCTGGGAGGGTCCTTATAAAGTAAGACAGGTGATGTCTGGCAACGCCTATTTGCTACAAACATTACAAGGCAAGGATTTGCCTAAGGCTTTGAATGGACGTTTCCTCAAACAGTACCATCCTAGTATGTGGCAAGATGCCTAAGAGAACCGATGTAATCACATCGAGTTAGTTGCTTTTGGTTTGCTCAGCTCCACCAAAAGGCAGGGGGGCATATGTTGAGCACACTTTTGAGCCGGCGGACGGTCCGGCCCTGAGGCCGGACGGTCCGCGGTCCGGACAGTCCGCGCCTGTGGGCCGGACGGTCCGCGCATGCGCAGAGCAGTTTAGGGTTCCGAGTTTTGTGCTACGATTGTTAGCTATATTCGCGGGATTAGCTCGGAATCAGTTGTGTAAAGGATCCAGCCCCCCTCCTCTATAAATAGAGAGGTCTACGGCCGATTTGTAATCATCAATCGAATCAATACAACTTCTATTTCGCATTTATTTCCTGTACAATTAGGAGTAGTTCTAGTCTAGTTCTAGTTTAGCCTCTCGATCCCCAAATTCTTCGCCTCTCTTCGACTCTACGCCGATTGGAGGAGTCTAGGTCGGCCGGCCCGAGCCTAAACAACCCCTAGGATCTCTCCTCCCCGACGGGGTCCTTCCCGGGAGTGAGATCCAGGCGCCGCCGGCGATCTTCCGCCGCCCCTGCGCACGCGCGGACCGTCCGGCCCTAGGGAGCGGACCGTCCGGCCGTCAGGCAGGGAACCCGGGCTCCTGCACCAGGTCGCGGACCGTCCGGCCCTGTGCCGCGGACCGTCCGCGCCTGACCAGAGAACACCGCCGCCTCGCGCCAGGTCACGGACCGTCCGGCCCTGTGCCGCGGACCGTCCGCGCCTGACCAGAGAGCACCGCCGCTGGTTCTTTTGAAGTGATTGACGCCTTCAAAAGGACGTCAACAGGAACTAAACAACTGTAGCCAAAACTGCTTGGCTAAGTCGGAAGCATCGCATTTTACGCCAATTTCATAAAAAACCAACGGTCGATATTACTTACCTATCCGAAGTAACCCCCCGACCCCGAGTCCAACCATCAAAACAAATACCAAACAAGCAACATGGAATAGCTCGTACTAAGTACTAACAAGCAGTGAGGGAGTGGGAGACGACGACTCACTAGATATGGCCTCGAGCACAGCTTCTTGCGGCGGCTGCCCGGGCTCCCCACTCCCGCCGCCGGAGCTGCAGCGGAGGTGCGGACGGCGACCACCGCGGGAGCCCGATGCCCTCCCAACAGATGGCGCTGTGGCCGGGAGGCGGTGTAGCGGGTCCGGGAGGAGCAGGAAACGGAGGGCAAGTGCGCGGCACGCCATCGCCGCCGCGTCCGTCGTCGTTACGTGAGATTTTTCTCAGTTCGCGTCCGTCTGCTCTCTGCTGGAGTGCTGGACTTAGTTTTCGTGGAGGGCCGACGAGCCGTTAATTTTTGTTCCTTTTCTTTTTCTTAATCTTTCCGCGGTGTATACTGTATAGGCGCCGTTTTTCAGTGGGCCCTAGAGAAAGGCCAGTCAGCCCATAAATCCATAATGGGCCTGTTTGTTTTGGCTTCTAGCAGCTTCTGACCACCAAAAGCTGCTGCGGACTGCTAAACACTCAGCTTTTCAGCCAGCTTCTATAAAATTCGTTGGGGGCAAAAACCATCCAATATCAACATAAGCACATAATCGGTTGAGTCGTTGTAATAGTAGGAATCCGTCACTTTCACGATCCTGAGCCCTATGAACAACTTTATCTTCCTCCACACGTAATCGTAATGATACTCAGATTCTCCCTACAGCCAGATTCTCCTCACAGCCAGATTTTCAGAAAAGCTAGTCAGAAAAAAGCTGAACCAAACAGACCCAATGGCTTCTGGCCTGGCATCTGGAACTGGAATTGATATGGCCTTCTTAAGTTCTGGTATCTCTGTTTCCATTAAAAATTTAAATGGACCTTTGGATCAGAAGAAGATTATACTTATCTATTACTACTACTAGTCGGTTGCCGTGCGTTGCGACGAATCACAACAATACCCATGTAAACTATTCACCAAAAAGATCTCAAAATTTGTATTAATTATATTTGCTCTCCGCATAATATTTTTTTGATTTGACTAACTGATGTTGTTGTTTACTACATCCAATATGTCTTGGTACAATACGACCAATGAAGAGAGCGTTTAGAAGATCATTGTTGTTTACTACATATAATACTTTTGCTGAGAGTTTACAACGACTGACTGAACGAACAGAGATTATAGAATGATATAATTCCACCATACAAAGACCAAATAAGAGGAAGTTTGTGAGCTCAAGTTTCTAAAATAAGTCACATGAACTCAAACTTATAAAAAGATAGATCAAAATATAGAGTGGTTGCTAAAGTTAGGCATCAATAAAAACTAGATACGCTCCATACAAATTATGGTACTTCGTAGTAATTACTAACGTTTAAAACCAACAAATAACCTTTCCTTTTACCGTTAGCGTGACAATTCATTGCTGTTCCATCCAATTCAGAGACCTCAAACACCATGGAGTCCATTGCACCAACGTGGTCTCAGAAACGACCTAATACATGCAAGAGCCAAGAACACAAGGGCCGAGCACCCTGTGGTAGTGCCCGCATAGATCTCCAAATCCTAACACATATTTTGCAGGATCTATGAGCCATCATCAGAAGAACATAAACCATGTGCAGACAATAAATAAAGTATTAACACATCCAAATTATGTTCAGTCCTTAGCACAATAAAAAACTAACACCCAAAACAACAGATGAACAACACAATATTTTTTGCAATGACAGAAGGATGGGTGATAGGTATATAGAAGTGGTAGAAGCATACCGACTCGACGCCGTGGTAAGGGAAAGGCCATATAGACAGGCGATGCCAAGCCATCAAACAGGTACCATAGGTAGCAAATCAGGGACTCCCATCTCTCGCCTCCCCCACTATCAAGGTTTCGTAGAGTAGGAAGGGGAGGGAAGAGGCGGGCATACCTGTTCGTCGCCGGAGAAGGACACGACAAAGACCTGGGCATCTGGAGGTGACATATATAGTATACTGCTAGATACATATAGGGAGAGAGCAAGCAAGCGAACAAAGAGCCCAGCTGGAGCAGCTCCAAATCGAGAGGCACCCGCACCAAGTGTCAGTCCGAGAAGGGCAAGAGAATGCGACTGCCTTCCCAGCCCTGGACCCACCGAGGCGACACAACACCACCACCAACTCCGTAGAATATGCCAACTGCTGTCACGCTACGAGCCTTGGTTGTCCAATATCTTAGACCTAGACTCCTCATCACCAAGATAACCTAAGTGTGGCAAGCACCACCGTGTCCTCCTCGACGGCACGCACCAAAGAAAGGCCAGGAGGACTCGCCCCGTACCCACGTCGATGAGCATTTGTTGGCTCGCGGCTATGACCGTGAGCGGGGGCAGTAGGTTGGGGAGGAAGAACAGGGCGAAAGCCAGGAAGACGAACGGGACATCCGACGACAGCGAAAACGATGTTGCGCCCATACTGTGAAATGTCCTCGTGGACATGCAATAGCCACTGCGCGGGTCGGTGTCAGGGCTGGTGTCGGACGAATACGAGAAGGAGTCACCTGCTCCCACACCCTCTACTGAGAATGGGGTGGTGCAAAGGCGGAGACATGAGGGGAGAGAGAAAAGAAACATAATGGCGAACGAGGTGGCGACAACTAAGGCAAGGACCATCATTATCATGCGGAGGTATAGATGGCCAAATGGGTTATGTCTGGCTGCTGGCCCTAGGCACGACTCATTTATAGCCTGGACCAGCCCTACACGAGCGTCGTGCCGCAGCCTCGACCCATAGTGCTGGCTTGGCCCGACATGATTATATTTTTATGTTATAAAAAATTGTATATACATATGTACAATTTATATTGAATATTAAAAACATCTAAGCATGATGTTCTACTGGTTAGACGACTTCACGTAATGTCTCTCGTCCTTCTTCCATCAGGGCCAAATGGCCCGACAGGCTAATGGGCCGGCGTGGAGGTTGGTTGCACCATGGAGGGGACAAGCGTGGTTAATTTGAAATAGATATGAGGAGTTATTTGTAAAAATATGACGCGAGACGACCCTTGAAACTGATGCTTTAATAGAGAATTAGTACAATGCCCGTGCGCTGCTACGACAAAGTTATATTTAATACGTATAAAAAATAAATTTAATATCAAAGTGAACATAAGTTTTATACATAAGATCTTAATAAAAAGACCTAATAATGATAATGGCCCGTTTTGGATCTTGGACCAGAATCGATATTGTGAATATCAGGTGGTGGCAGTTTGTACATGGTTCAGTTTTGACCATGGAAAGATAATTGTTTTGCAAGAGCTAACAAAATTTCTTCACCACCGATACTTTCGTCTAATAAAGATGCATCAACAATTATTATAAAGGGAAACATGTCTCAAGAATAAAACCTATAGCTGAGGCATTGAAGACTACAAGCAACTAAAGAAAAGCAAGGAGTTCATGATCTTTTAAATTGCAGCTTGAGTAATCTTACTTTTGCTGAGAATCTTTCTCTGCACCATTATGACATTTCATCTAACATGTTAATATGTTATCAACACACGTTATGAGCACGTAGAATTTCTCCACTGATAGTAGAGTTATTTGCAGTATTGATGTTTTAGGATAAATTGATCCGCCTAAATGATTGTCACTAAGAAAATTTCTGGCAACTAATATATAACTGAAATAGTATAGCAAAAATACTTCTTATCGAAAATGATGGAGCACTTAAAATTTGAATCTCTTCTGGCCAAAATCTGAAGCAGGAAGTAGATAGGGAGGGAGCATAGAACATCTGCTACCTATGTGTGTTACAATCGTTGCAGTAGAAATACACATTTGGTTGGAATTCTAGATTTTTATGATGAATCCGGCTTAGAAATATGATCAAAAGGATCCTGAGTGCTTCTCTTCTCTAGGTTGCTGTATTTATTTTAGACCTATAGGAGGATGGAAACCAATTAACCAAATTTGTACAACCCAGCAACCACAACCTACTTCGAGATCTTTCACAACATAGTAAAATACCTAAATGTGAATTTCTTCCTACTTCCAGATCTTCCACAACATAGTAAAAATACATAAATGTGCATCTGAGCTGCTATTCGAACAAATTTTGCTAGGAATAGAGACAACATCGAACCGTGGGGTTAAGGTCGTTGATTTTCTCGATCGCCTTCTGTCGGGTACCATAATTAGGGGTACCCCCAACGCTCCTAATCACGGCTGGTTAACACCCTCAGACCAACTGACGGGTACGGTTCAAGCCAAGACTTCGTCTACCCGAAGGACACGATCTTACCCGAGCCCAGCCTCGGGTAGGAACAGTGGTCCCAGACGAATTCACGCCTCGCCCGAGGGCCTCCTCAGGCGGCAGATGCCCCCTCGGCTCTCCCAAGGCCCGGCTCGGGCAGGCTTCATCGTGAAGCAACCTTGGCCATACCGCCTCACCAACCGACCGCTTCACAGGCGCGTTAAATGCGGGGGATGCCTGACGCCGTATCCTGACACACGCGGCTCAGCTGGTCAGGCCGAAGTGACCGCAGTCACTTCGCCCCTCCTCTTTATTGTCCGATATGACAGGAAAACAGCGCCGCCCGCTCCGCTCCGACTGCCGTGTCAGCCACCCCGGCAACGACTGACAACAGGTCAAGATCAACCACCGAGCTCAAGCCTCGAGCGCAACAGGAAGCTCCGCCTCGCCCGACCTCATGCTCCAGCCTCGGGAGGAGATCTCCGCCTCGCCCGACCCTCGGTATCGGGAGGAATCACGTCCTCGCCCGACCCCGGCCTCGGCCACAAGAGAAGTCTCCGCCTCGACCGACCCTGGGCTCGGACTGACCGTGCTAATAGGGGATGCATCATTCCCCTACTCCTAGCCTGCTCAGGCTACAAGGAACAAGACCGACGTCCCATCTAGCTTACCTCGGCGACAGGTAATGATGGCGCCCCGTGTGCGCCATGATGTCGGTGGCTCTTAGCCCCTTACGACAGCAAGGAGACGTCAGCAGGGTCCTCGCCGCGCTGCCAGCTGTGCTCCTACAGGACTCAGGCGCTCCTCCAGCAGCCACGCCATCACATGTACAGCGCCCAAGCTCTCCCCCGACGACCACGTTGGCTTGTACACAGGGCTTAGGCACTCCACTGCCGGACACGTTAGCGCATAGCTACACCCCCTGCTGTACACCTGGACTCTCTCCTTGCCTCTATAAAAGGGGAGTCCAGGGCCACCTTGAAAAGGGTTCGGGGTTCGTGCAAGGGGAAGCGGCGTACGAGCCATCTCTCTCTCCCTCACGTGACGCGCTTGTAACCTCTACTGCGAGCGGCACCCCTGGTGCAGGATAATACAAGGCTTGTCCCACATCTTGTGTTCCATCCCGCGCCAACCCATCTGGGCAGGGACACGCAGCGATAATTCACTCGTCGATCCAGGGACCCCCCCGGGGTCGAAACGCCAACAGTTGGTGCGCCAGGTAGGGGCCTGCTGCGTGTTAACGAACACCTTCCCGTTGAGATCCAGATGGGGAGCCTTCAGCAACCTCTCTAGCCCGGGACGGTGCTCCGCTTCGGGAGTCTTGAGTTCATGTCCCTCGACGGCAACTACGACATGGTACTCCTCCCCCCGCGGCGCGACGACAACGACGGTCTTCGACTCGCATGGCTACGACGAGCTCTATGACAGCATCTCCCCGCGGTAGAAGAGGAGCACTCCGGTCGTCCCCACCACCCTCCTCATCGGAGGAGGCGGAGACGGGGCAACCATGGCCACGCAGGAGGCGACACCTTGTCGGCTGTCGCACCAGAGCGAGTCGACGACACCGGCACTCCCCCGCGGGACATGTCGGACATTGCCCTCATACCTGAGGTGACGGCGGGTGTCACTTCCCCGCAACGTGTCAGCCCCAAGTGGACTGATGACGCCAGCACCCTCGCGAAAGGCCTGCTGGGCGTTACCCTCGTACCTGAGTTGACGGTGTGCATCGCCCCCGACGCGACTTCACCACCGTCCAACGACCAAGAGGTACCGTCCGTTTTCCATCCCATACCTTTTCGGTTCAGCTTCGATCCACCTAGCGACCCCACGATGGTGAGCGCCTTCGTAAAAGCGTATCCAAACCTTTCGGGGTACCACATGTGGTCGACCTAGGACCGACTGACAGCCGTCTCGACCTCCAGACCGGCGGGTTCTGAGGAGGAGGACATCCCCGACTCCGGTTGGGATTTCTCTGCCCTCAGTGACCCCGGTGCCATGCGGAGCTTCATGTCCGCATGCGACCACTGCCTCTCTGGTTGTTCTGACGATGGCCATGACCTTGACGGCGAGGGTTATGGCCCAAGTCACGAATGCTTCCACGTCAATCTGGGGGATCACAACGAAGGCAACCACCTCAGCATGCCAGAGGTTGACGATCCCCTTGAGCCCTCATCTCGTGTTGACATCCTTGCGGGAGCTAGCTGTCGTTCCAGTCCCTGCAGGGGGTCAGGACATACAGCTCGAGCAAATCCATGAGATGCAGGCCCGGGTCGACGGGGAAGCAGACCGGCTTGTGCATCTCCGACAAAACATCGAACAGGAGTGGGCAGGCCAATCACTCGCCGGAGAAGCCTGTCACCGGGCCCAAGACATCCGGCACCGCATCGTCGACAATGCCAGGGCAGCGCTGCCTCCGGCCGTCAGCGGGTCCGACCAGGACCTAGCTGCAGCGGCGATGCTGCTTCGGGCCAAGCTAGAGCCATCCACCACCGAGGGACGGCGCATCCGGGAAGCCTCGGTCCGTCCCGAGCGTACACGGGACGAGGCGCCCACCGCCCGGGAACGCCTCGGCAACGAGCACCACCATCTCGACCATCGAGCCCGCCTCGACGAGAAGGTGCGCCGAGGCTACCATCCCAAGCATGGGGGACACTGCAACAGCGAGGAGGACCGCAGTCCTTCACCCGAACCACCCGGCCCGTGAGTCTTCAGCCGGGCCATACGACGAGCACTGTTCCCTGCCCGTTTCCGAGCCCCGACTACTATCACCAAGTACTCGGGGGAGACGAGGCCGGAGCTGTGGCTCGCGGACTACCGACTGGCCTGCCAGTTGGGAGGGGCAGATGATGACAACCTTATCATCCGTAATCTACCCCTTTTCCTCTCCGACGCCTCCCGAGCCTGGCTGGAGCATCTGCCTCCTACGCAGATCTCCGACTGGGATGATCTGGTCAAAGCTTTCACGGGGAACTTCCAAGGCACGTATGTGCGCCCTAGGAACTCGTGGGACCTCCGAAGCTGCCACCAGTAGCCCGGGGAGTCCCTCCGAGAGTACATCCGGTGGTTTTCAAAGCAGCGCACCGAACTGCCCAACGTCACCGACTCGGATGTCATCGGGGCTTTCCTGGCCGGCACCACTTGCCGGGACCTGGTGAACAAGCTGGGGCACAAGACCCCCACCCGTGCGAGCGAACTGATGGACGTCGCCACCAAGTTCGCCTTGGGTGAAGAGGTGGTCGAAGCCATCTTCCGGAAGGACAAGCAGCCTCAGGTCGAGCCGAAGACAGACGCCCCTGAGGTGTCCGCCCAGCGGGGCACGAAGAAGAAGGCCAAAAACAAGTCGCAAGCGAAGCACGACGCCGCAGACGCGAATCTCGTCGCTGCGGCCGAGCACAGGAACCCTCGGAAACCACCTGGAGGGGCCGACGCGTTCGACAAGATGCTCAAAGAGCCGTGCCCCTATCACCAGGGGCCCGTCAAGCACACCCTCGAAGAATGTATCATGCTCCGACGCCACTTCCATAAGATCGGGCCCCCGGAGGAGGATGGCAAGGGCCATGACAACGACAAGAAGGAGGGCGACAAGGAAGAGGGATTCCCGGAAGTCCATAACTGCTTCATGATCTACGGCGGGCAGGCGGCGAATGCCACGGCCCGGCACCGCAAGCAGGAGCGCCGGGAAGTCTGCTTGGTGAAGGTGGCGGCACCAGTCTACCTAGACTGGTCCGACAAGCCAATCACCTTCGACCAAGGCGACCACCCCGACTTCGTGCCGAGCCCGGGAAGGTACCCGCTCGTCGTCGATCCGATCATCAGCAACGTTAGGCTCTCCAAGGTCCTCATGGACGGAGGCAGCAGCCTTAACATCATCTACGCCGAGACCCTGGAACTCTTAGGGGTTGATCGATCCAAAGTCCGGGCCGGTGCGGCACCCTTCCATGGGATCGCGCCCGGGAAGCGAATCCAACCCCTCGGGCGGATCGACTTACCCGTCTGCTTCAGAACTCCTTCAAAATTCTGAAGGGAAGCTCTCACCTTTGAGGTCGTTGGGTTCCGAGGAACCTACCATGCGGTGTTGGGAAGACCATGCTACGCCAAGTTTATGGCCGTCCCCAACTACACCTACCTCAAGCTCAAGATGCCGGGCCCGAATGGGATTATCACTATCGGGTCCACGTACCGCCACGCGTACGAATGCGACGTGGAGTGCGTGGAGTACGCCGTGGCTCTCGCGGAGTCCGAGGCCCTCATCACCGACCTTGAACGCCTCTCCAAGGAGGCGCCCGACGTGAAGCGGCACGCCGGCAACTTCGAACCGGTTGTGGCAGTCAAGTCCGTCTCCCTCGACCCCAGCAACGACGCCAGCAAGCAAGTTCGGATCGGCTCCGAGCTCGACCCCAAATAGGAAGCAGTGCTCGTCGACTTTCTCCGCGCAAACGCCGAAGTCTTTGCGTGGAGTCCCTCGGACATGCCCGACATACCGAGGGATGTCGCCGAGCACTCACTGGATATTAGAGCTGGAGCCCGACCCGTGAAGCAAACCCTACGCCGCTTCGACGAGGAAAAGCACAGGGCCATAGGCGAGGAGATCCACAAGCTACTCGCAGCAGGGTTCATCAAAGAGGTATTCCATCCCGAATGGTTAGCTAACCCTGTTCTTGTAAGGAAGAAGGATGGGAAATGGAGGATGTGTGTAGACTACACTGGTCTAAACAAGGCATGTCCGAAAGTTCCCTACCCTCTACCTCGCATCGATCAAATCGTGGACTCCACAGCTGGATGCGAAACCCTGTCATTCCTCGATGCCTACTCAGGCTATCACCAAATCAAGATGAAAGAGTCCGACCAGCTCGCGACTTCTTTCATCACACCTTTTGGCATGTACTGTTACACCACAATGCCACTTGGGTTGAGGAATGCAGGCGCCACTTACCAGAGGTGCATGAACCACGTGTTTGGAGGACACATCGGCAGAACGGTCGAGGCTTACGTCGACGACATCATTGTCAAGACGAAGAGAGCCTCCGACCTCCTCTCCGACCTTGAAACGACATTCAAGTGTCTGAGAGCGAAAGGCGTGAAACTCAATCCTGAGAAGTGTGTCTTTGGAGTCCCCCGTGGCATGCTCCTTGGGTTCATCGTCTCCGAGCGGGGCATCGAGGCCAACCCAGAGAAAATCGTGGCCATCACCAGCATGGGACCGATCAAAGATTTAAAAGGAGTACAGAGGGTCATGGGATGCCTTGCGGCTCTAAGCCGCTTCATCTCACGCCTCGGCGAGAAAGGCTTGCCTCTGTACCGCCTCTTAAGGAAGGCCGAGTGCTTCACTTGGACCCCCGAGGCCGAGGAAGCTCTCGAAAACCTTAAGGCGCTCCTTACGAAAACACCCATCCTGGTGCCCCCGCCGCAGGAGAAGCCCTCTTGATCTACGTAGCCACGACTACTCAGGTGGTCAGCACCGCGATCGTAGTCGAGAGACAAGAAGAAGGGCATGCACTGCCCGTCTAGAGGCCGGTCTACTTCATCAGTGAAGTACTTTCCGAGATGAAAGCTCGCTACCCACAGATCTAGAAGCTGCTCTACGTGGTGATCCTGACGCGGCGAAAGTTGCGACACTACTTCGAGTCTCATCCGGTAACTGTGGTGTCATCCTTCCCCTTGGGGGAGATCATCCAGTGCCGCGAGGCCTCGAGTAGGACAGCAAAGTGGGCGGTGGAGCTTATGGGCGAAACGCTATCATTCGCTCCTCGGAAGGCAATAAAATCCCAGGTCTTGGCAGACTTCCTGGCTGAGTGGACCGACACCCAGTTACCGACGACTCAAATCCAGCCCGAGCTCTGGACCATGTACTTCGATGGGTCACTCATGAAAACAGGAGCGGGCGCTGGCCTGCTCTTCATTTCACCACTCGGAAAGCATCTCCGCTACGTCATTCGCCTTCATTTTCTGGCGTCAAACAACGTGGCCAAGTACGAAGCACTGGTTAACGGGCTACGCATCGCCATCGAGCTAGGGGTCGGAATGGAACCTCCCAAGTCATTAGGCCCACCTACAGTTGTCCTTGTCCAACAGACATCAGACAACCCTGTAGATGTTCCTGAATCACTTGACAAGTTCAGTATCTTTATCCTTACCTTTCCAGGAACGTTTCACCCGTCTGACAGACAGTATGTTCATCGGAGATGCGGAATTGCGGAAGTGATTATATAAACTTTACATTTATTGAAAAGTAAGAGTAAGTCGTTTAATACAGACCAGAGTATAAGCGAGTGCAGAAAAAGTATTATTACAATACCTGGGAGGTAAAAGCTCCTCCCATTAAGTTCTTTACATAAAAGTTTTTAAGGAGGACCCTGTCCTCCGGCAACTTCAGTCTTGATTATCTTCACTTTTCACCACCTTGGTACAAAAACAACAAAAGTTTGTTGTCTCCTCACCTAAAAACAACGGGGGAATAAACCCTGAGTATGGAATTACTCAGCAAGTCTTACCCGACTAAGGAAAAGACTCTCAAGGGTATGCTGGTTTAAGGAAGTCAAGGTAAGGCTTCTCAATAATCAAAGTCTCTGTTTTGCAGAAATGCTTACTAAAGTGGATCCTTAAAATCCAGTTTTATTGGTCAAGTTAAGTAAACTTACTTATCTCTAGAGTTCTATCTAACCTAGTTCAAACACTTTTCCTGAACTAGCCAAGTTCTTAATTCATACTTTATCTTCACTGGAGTGCTACGTGTAGGGCAGTGACCAAGTCTTCATAACCGCGAAGGTACGGCGATCCGAATCGATTATACTCAGCTAAGGATCTCCAATCACACGACATATGTAGCACTTAACCCTTGCATATGTCAACCCGCCACCGGGGTTCTTAAGACCAGATCAGGTTCACGCAAACCGAGAGCACAGATACACCACCGTCCAGCCTCTTGCCACGGAGGGTACACGCTACTCTCGCCACCGCTCCACGCCCATTTCGTGTTATCTTATTCTGGCCTTAGTCTGCCCGAGGCAAGGCTTACCCATGATGAGGCATGTGACCAGTTAAAGGGTCCTCGATCATCAAGCCTACATCGACAAGGTCCTTAATCGACTCAGACGGAGACACTACACCGAGACTCTCTTCTCGTGCAAGTCACCCGTCCGGTCTCAGCTTAATCTTTTAAACCCAAAGGTTGGTACCTGGCAGAGGTACATCTTTTCCGATGTTGAATCCATCAAGGCCTTTGATAGATTCACCATCAAGTTTTATTTTGAAAACAACCCTCCCACTTTGCTAAACATCTTTTGTAAAACAAATCCTTTTGTTTTGCTAGAGCAATACTAAGCATAATAAAACTTTTTTTAAAACAGGGTATCAAGGAAGGTAATCAATTCCAAGGAAAGTAATGCAGGAATTGTTTTAAGCAATCAACACCTATCACCTAGTGCATCAAGCAAGTGAGAAAGATTTTAAAACACAAGGGGGGTGGCAAATGCACCGGGGCTTGCCTTTGTTTATGGGTGAGTCAGGCTCAGATCCACAAATATCGAAGTAGAAACAATTCTCAGCCTGTGTTTCCCAAGGTGGTGGTACTTGCTCTTCAGTGGCTTCCACTTCTTCTTCGTGTTCTAATCATAACCATACATGTGTGTAATACTCAAAAGTGTAATAGAAGAGGATAGAGATAATCTCAATAATTTGTGGTTTCTACTATTCATTACATGTGATCAACACTAGTTAAAAGAGGATAATTAGAACCAAGAACACACAAATAACCTGTGCATCATGCTGGACTTTATTTGGTGTGCATTTTGTGACAATAAAAATAAATAAATAATAACATTAAAACATAATAATGAGAAGGGAGTTGGATTTAATCCCAAAAGTGCAAATTGGGGGAAGATTGGAAATAATAAATACTATACAAGACAAAATATATGGATCAATAAAAGATTACAGTACTAGCATGTTTATTTTGTATATTTAACTTGTGTACAAAGTTCACATTCATATTTGAATTCAATTGGAAATTATAAATGAAAGGTAAAAAAAAAAGAGACACATAAAAGAAAAGAGAAAGGAAAGTGAATAAATAAAAAGAAAAAGATAAAAGCCTCTGCTGGGCCAAATTCCCCACGCGCGGCCCAGTTCTTCTTCCTGCGCTTGGCCCACTTCGCGTATCCTCCTCCCTTGCGCACGCTGACGCTGGCATGCGGGCCCCTCGGGCAGTAATCCGGTCTCCTCGCGCGCGGTGCTCCCCCGTCTCTCGCTGTGCAGTAGGCCCCACGCCACCCGGTCGTCGTCTCCGCGATACGCGGCGCGGCTGCCGATCTCCAGCTGCAACAACCTCCCCGCCAGTGTCGCGCTGACGCCCTGCACCCCCCCTTCCACCTCGGCGCGGACTCGCGGGCCCATAAAGGGAGGGCACGGACCTCTCTCGGCCTCCAAACCACCACCACCGTCGCCCTAATTTCCAGTGTCGCCCTATCGCCGAGCGTGTGAGAGTGCCGCCGCCGTAGATTGCCACCAACCGCGCAAACCGGACTCTAATCTTGTCACCCGAAGCTTAGGGAGCTCACGAGGAAGCCGTGCGCGGGCGCAATCGGAGTGTGGTGCACTGGGGTCCTTGGAATTCCTCGCCGGAGAGAGTGGTGCCGCCGTGCTTGGGCGCGGCCGTGGCCAGCGGCTGTGGCGTTTCGATTCAAGGTAATGACACAGCTACTGCATTCGCTAAATCATCGGGATCGTGTGGGCAGTCTCGGGTGCGCCTTTGGTGCTGTGGTTCGCCAGTTGACGCTCGCCGGACGTCGACCGCCATGGGGGGAAGTAGCGCCGCCGCGCGTCTCTGCCAGAGAAAACTAGACGATGGCGCGCGACCGTTCGATTTGCAGGGGACGCATAGGATTAGATCGACCGTGCCGTTTCGGCCGGTTGCCATCGTGGCCATTGATCGCTTGATCGACGGGCGGAATGGGCGCTCAATGATTTTAAATCGCGACCGTAGAGGCTAGATCGGATGGTCTGCGTCCGGTACCTGTTCGCTGCCGGTAGAATCTAAGCGTGCGCGTTGATATCTAATCGAACGGCCCATAATGCACCGTACCCCTTCGCGGGTGCATTTTTCTAAAGAAACCCTGGGTTTAAGGGATATCAACCCGCAGCCCACTCGAGTTACCCTCTGTGTCTCGGGAATTCTTATTGTTTAGCCCCTGCAGTTTCCTGTAAATGAGGCCCGATCCAGAGAACTTTAGAAATCAGAAATTAAATTCAGAAATTAATTTTTGTGCATAAATAAATGTTAAAACTTGTGTAATTCATAGTAAATGCATATGAACTCCAAATTAGACCATTCCAGTTCCTAAATTTTTGTAATAATATTGTCTACCCATTAGTGCCTCTGTTCTGACATGACAAACACATTAAAATTATTCTTTCACTTAATCTTGTATTAAGCACATAAAACATTAGAAAATTCATAACTTAAGATCTATAACTCCAAATTTGATGATTCCAGTTCCTGTGATCTTATTTTAATGTCTAGTTTATTACTGTATATTTTATTTGCATGTTTGATGTGATGTTAATTTATGCTATGCCATGTATGTATTGTATTGATGCGAGTAGACGAGCAACCCACTGTGGAACCAGAGCTTCAACAGGTTGAGATAGCTGAGCAGGAGCTCGTTGAAGGCAAGTTGTGCCCTTGATCACTTCTTTTACCCATTCATGTTCTTATTATTCATAATGATCTGCATAGGATAATTTTGATGGGACCCAATAGGATACCCTAGATTTGATTATCTTTATACCTTGCTTCCCCACTGGTTTTACTACTAAAGTTTTGGGTAGTACATGCTATTGCTTTATGTGGATTTGGGTATAGAGATATTCATCACTCTTTGTTATACTATTTATTGTTATCTGTTTATTTATTTCTTGTTCATGTTAAGATCATTATGTTAATGGGAACAAGGAGAACCACCCGGGAAAACAGTGCTACCACAAGGGTGGAATGGGACGCCCTTGGCTGATTAACTAGGAAAGCTAGGGGAGGGCTACCTTACCCGAAAGGGGCAAGGGCAGTAGGGGAGAGGTCAGTGCGGGGAGGTCCCTGGTTGATTTTGCTGCGATGGCGGTCAGCCAGGAACCCTTTACTGGATCTTCCCATAAACTGTAGCGGGTAGTCTGAAGCTAGTGGAACTTTGTAAAGGCCTCGTAGTGGTACCCTGCCTCGCTTCCTAGGTAGAGGTGTATGGAGTCTGATCAACTCTGTGGCAGATGGGTAACACGACTTGTGGGTAAAGATGCGCAACCTCTGCAGAGTGTAAAACTGGTATACTAGCCGTGCTCACGGTCATGAGCGGCTCGGACACTCACATGATTAAATTATGGAACTTAAACTTAACCTGTCATTTCATTGCATTTGGGATTATTTTATTATTACTTTTACTTATTATTACTATGGTTTGGTATTTACTTACACTTAGTAACTGCTAATAAAATTTTGACCAACTTATAAAAGCAATGCTCAGCTTTAGCCTTTATTTCATTGATCAGCCTTACACTTCATGAATTCCCACCTTTGGTGAGTTCATGTCACATTATTCCCCACGACTTGTTGAGCTATGATCGTATGTGAGCTCACTCTTGCTGTCTCACACCCCCCCCACAGGAGAAGAGCAGGTGGTTCAGGAGGAGCCGCCTAACACTGAGGAGTTCGATCTGATCTAGGTGGCGTTTCTCAGTCGACATTGGCGCCGACGATCCTTAGTTCGTTTTACATTTATCTTTATTTTTGTAATAAGTCTTCCGCTATGTAATAAATACTCTGATGTTTTATGACATTTATCTCTATACACTCTGTTATTATATGTGTTGTCTTCTTGGCGCATGTATGAGATGCACCCGGCTTTGTCCTTTAAAACCGGGTGTTACAGAAGTGGTATCAGAGGAAATGTTGACTGTAGGACGAAACCTAGATAGAAATGGACAACCCTTACCTACTTATCTTATTCTGATTCATTCTACACTTACCTCACTCTGATTCTTCTTATACTTATCTTGATTCTGTCTCACCTTCTACTGTTCTACTCTGATCATTCTTATCTCTTCTACTCTGAGACAAGATGGATTTCACACCTTGGAATCCCTACCCCTATGACAATTTTAAGAGATAGGAAGCCTAAGACAAAATTAAAACTATTTTCTCTATTAAAAATGTTGGTTGATTGTTCTGATGATCAATGCCTGAATTGCTTCTTTGATTGATTGAAATAGTATAGATGGACATCTTAGCATGTACCACTATAAGGTATTGTATTAGCTTTAGTAGGTGACAAACTAATCTGCTTAGCTAATAAATCCCCCAAAGTAACCTGATTTGTAAATACCTGCCTTGTCTATTATCTTCTTACCATATATATCTAACTCAGATGGTCAATACCAGGCGGGGTGGTGGAATTGACTTGCCTCCTAACCAACACACTCGAAGACAACCTCAGCCACAACCTGCTGGGATGAATCCTCCCAATCCTCCACCAGGCGGAGTTGACCCACTGGTTGCTGCTCAGATGGCCGTGATGCAGCAGATGGCAGACACCATGGCTGATATGCGTGCTCAGATGCAGCAAGAGCGCCAGGAGATGCGTCAAGAAAGAGAGGATATACGACAGGAGTTGCGCCAGGAGCGAGATGAGATACGCCAAGAAAGGAGGGCGCAACAACAGCAGCTGCAACAACAACTTCAACAACAGCAGCAACAGCAACAAGTGCCACTGCCTCCACCACCACCACCAGTTCCACCTCGTGACAAGCACCGGGAGTTTATGAGTCACAAACCACCTACATTCGCCAGCTCACCTGATCCACTGGACGCGGATGATTGGTTGAAGTCAATTGAGAAGATGCTGAATATTGCACAATGCACTGATCGAGAGAAGGTCTTATATGCTTCTGGACGTCTGACTGGTCCTGCTGCTGACTGGTGGGATTCTTATACTGCTGCCCATGATGCTGCGGATACTATTACTTGGGCAGAGTTCAGTACGCAGTTCCGGAACTATCATATTCCAGCTGGTATGATAAAGATTAAGAAGAAGGAATTTCTGTCACTGAAGCAAGGGAGTATGTCAGTCAGTGAATACAGAGACAAGTTTATTCAACTATCGAGATATGCTCCGGAGGAAGTCGCTGAGGATGAGAGGAAGCAGGAGCACTTCATTGAAGGACTTAATGGACCCTTGCAGTATGCACTAGTGGCACACACTTTTCCATCATTTCAGAGGCTACTTGATAAGACTCTTGCTATTGAACACAAGCGTGTTCAACTGGGTGATTTGAAGAGAAAGGCTATCTCGCAAGGACAGGGTAGCAGCAGTGTTCGTCCTCGCTACAGTTCACCACAGGGTACACCGACTCGACCAGGAGGACCACGCCCAGTTCAGCAATCACCACTGAGGACTCCACCTCCTCGACAGGCTACTCCCACTGGCACCCCGACGAAGTTTGCAGGACAGAGTCCGGGCACTCAGTGTTTCAAGTGTGGGAAGATTGGTCATTATGCAAATGTCTGCCCACAGAGGATTGCTACTACTACAGCTCAGAACAAGCAACAAACCCCTGGCAAGGGATATTCTATAGCCAGGGTGAATCAAGTCAGCGTTGATGATACTCCTGATGGTGGTGACCTCGTAATTGGTATGTTCTATGTTAATGCAATTCCTGCAACAATATTATTTGATTCTGGTGCTACACATTCATTCATGTCTGCTCGTTATGCCAACACAAATGAAATACCACTGCTAAATATGAGAAAACCCCTGATAGTAATTACACCTAAAGGGCCTGTTGAGGCGAATCAAATGACACGTAGATTGACAGTAACCATTATGGGTAGAGATTTTGGAGCCACTGCCATAATATTAGAGTCAAGCAGTATAGATCTGATCCTTGGAATGTCATGGCTAAGGAAGGCAAAGGCCGTTATAGCATGTGGTAGGGGTACCGTAGAACTCACTACCACTAAAGGAGAAAGATTTCAAGTTAATATTGCAGTAACCTCCTCATCCATGCGTGCAATGTTCTTTATGCCTGAGGAGTTTGTTGGTGACAACATCCGGGTGGTTAGAGATTTTCCGGATGTCTTTCCAGAGGAGTTACCAGGGATGCCACCTGATAGAGAAGTTGAGTTTGTTATTGATCTCTTACCTGGAACCGCCCCTATTTCTAAACGGCCATATAGAATGTCCGTAGAAGAGTTGAAGGAACTGAAGAAGCAGTTAACGGAGTTACAAGAGGCTGGTTACATTCGTCCGAGTTCCTCACCTTGGGGAGCACCGGTGTTATTTGTACAGAAGAAGGATGGATCGCAACGGATGTGTGTGGATTATAGATCTCTTAATGATGTTACGGTGAAGAACAAGTATCCGTTGCCCCGTATTGAGGATTTATTTGATCAGATGAGAGGAGCCAGGGTATTCTCGAAGATTGATCTCCGATCGGGATACCATCAGATGAAGATTAGACCATCGGATATTCCCAAGACGGCTTTCTCAACTCGATATGGATTATATGAGTTTACTGTTATGTCATTTGGACTAACCAATGCACCAGCTTATTTCATGAATTTGATGAACAAAGTGTTTATGGAGTATTTGGACAGATTCGTCGTGGTATTCATCGATGATATTCTTATCTATTCTAAGAATGAAAGTGATCATGAACAACATCTGAGATTGGTGCTGCAGAAGTTGCGAGATAATGAGCTCTACGCTAAGTTTAGCAAGTGTGAGTTTTGGATTGACAAGGTGCCATTCCTTGGACATATTATTTCTAATGGAGGAATAGCAGTGGATCCTGCTAAAGTGAAGGAGATAATGGAATGGAGAGTGCCCACTACAGTTACGGAGATTCGGAGTTTCTTGGGACTCGCAGGATACTATCGGAGATTTATTGAAGGTTTCTCCAAGATTGCTAAGTCTATGACATCGCTTTTGGAGAAAGGAAAAGAATTTAAGTGGGATGAGAAATGTCAAGAGAGCTTTGATCAATTGAAGGAAAGATTGATGTCACCTCCAGTATTGGTTATGCCAGACTTGCAGAAAGGATTTGATATTTATTGTGATGCATGTGGCCAAGGACTAGGATGTGTGCTCATGCAAGATGGACATGTGATTGCCTATGCATCTCGTCAGTTGCGGAAGCATGAATTGAACTACCCCACTCATGACTTGGAATTAGCAGCGGTTGTGCATGCACTGAAGATTTGGAGACACTACATTATGGGAACTAAGTGCCAAGTATACACGGATCATAAGAGTTTGAAGTATATATTCACTCAGAAGGATCTCAATCTTAGACAACGCCGTTGGTTGGAGCTTATTAAGGATTATGATTTGGAGATTCACTATCATCCAGGCAAGGCAAATTTGGTTGCAGATGCCTTGAGTCGGAAGGAGCATGTTCACTCCGCTTTCGTTGTCCAGCTACCTGATGATTTAGCAAAAGATTTTGAGAGACTCAATTTGGGAATTGTTACTCATACTGAAGGAGTTACCATAGAGTTGGAACCTACCTTGGAGCAAGAGATTCGTAAAGGTCAGGTTGGTGATGCTAAGATTCAAGAGATTAAGGATCTTATTACTGAAGGAAGAGTTCCGGAATTCACGGAGGATGAGCAAGGTACCATATGGTTCAAAGATCGGATATGTGTTCCAGAGATTGATAGCCTCCGGGAGACTATATTGAAAGAAGCTCATGATTCTGATTACTCCATCCACCCTGGAAGCACTAAGATGTATCAAGATTTGAAGCGAAAGTATTGGTGGTATGGACTGAAAAGAGATGTGGCTGCTCATGTGGCTAAGTGTGATGTTTGTCAAAGAGTTAAGGCTGAACATCAAAGACCCGCGGGACTATTGCACCCATTGAAGATACCTGAGTGGAAATGGGAAGAAATTGGTATGGATTTTATTGTTGGACTACCCCGCACTCCAGCAGGATATGACTCTATTTGGGTAATTGTGGACAGATTAACAAAAGTGGCTCATTTTATACCTGTGAGGACTAATTACACGGGAGCCAAGCTAGCAGAATTGTATATGACTCGGATAGTTTGTCTACATGGAGTGCCTAAGAAGATCGTGTCTGATCGAGGATCACAGTTTACTTCTCGATTTTGGAAGAAGTTGCATGAGAGCTTGGATACAAAGTTGAATTTCAGTTCAGCCTACCATCCCCAGACTGATGGACAGACAGAGAGAACCAATCAAGTGTTGGAGGATATGTTAAGAGCTTGTGCTCTTAAACATGGTGGCAGTTGGGAGAAGAGTTTACCATATGCTGAGTTTTCTTATAATAATAGCTATCAGGCCAGTTTGAAGATGTCACCATTTGAGGCTTTGTATGGCAGGAAATGCAGGACTCCACTGTATTGGGATCAGACCGGAGAAAGACAGTTCTTCGGGCCTGAATTGATTCAAGAGGCAGAAGAGCAAGTCCGAATGATAAGAGAAAATTTGAGGATTGCACAATCCAGGCAAAAGAGCTATGCTGATAATAGGAGAAGACTCCTGGAGTTTAAGGAGGATGATCATGTCTATTTGAAGGTGTCACCACTCCGGGGTATGCGGAGATTTAAAGTTAAAGGAAAGTTGTCCCCTTGCTTCATTGGACCTTTCTTGATCTTAAAGCGAGTGGGTGAAGTTGCATATCAACTGGAGTTACCCGATCATCTGTCAGATGTACATGATGTGTTTCATGTGTCTCAGCTAAAGAAGTGCCTCAGGGTACCTGAGGAGCAGCTACCAATGGAAGACCTTAGTGTTCAAGATGACCTGACTTATGCTGAATACCCTATCAAGATTTTGGACACTTTGACTCGAGTTACAAGAAATAAGGTGATCAAGATGTGCAAAGTTCAATGGAGTCACCATGGTGAAGATGAAGCAACTTGGGAAAGAGAAGAAGAGCTTCGCATAGATTTTCCCCATCTTTTCCCTAGTCCTTCTTAAATCTCGAGGACGAGATTATTTTTTTAAGGGGGGTAGGATTTGTAATACTCAAAAGTGTAATAGAAGAGGATAGAGATAATCTCAATAATTTGTGGTTTCTACTATTCATTACATGTGATCAACACTAGTTAAAAGAGGATAATTAGAACCAAGAACACACAAATAACCTGTGCATCATGCTGGACTTTATTTGGTGTGCATTTTGTGACAATAAAAATAAATAAATAATAACATTAAAACATAATAATGAGAAGGGAGTTGGATTTAATCCCAAAAGTGCAAATTGGGGGAAGATTGGAAATAATAAATACTATACAAGACAAAATATATGGATCAATAAAAGATTACAGTACTAGCATGTTTATTTTGTATATTTAACTTGTGTACAAAGTTCACATTCATATTTGAATTCAATTGGAAATTATAAATGAAAGGTAAAAAAAAAAAGAGACACATAAAAGAAAAGAGAAAGGAAAGTGAATAAATAAAAAGAAAAAGATAAAAGCCTCTGCTGGGCCAAATTCCCCACGCGCGGCCCAGTTCTTCTTCCTGCGCTTGGCCCACTTCGCGTATCCTCCTCCCTTGCGCACGCTGACGCTGGCATGCGGGCCCCTCGGGCAGTAATCCGGTCTCCTCGCGCGCGGTGCTCCCCCGTCTCTCGCTGTGCAGTAGGCCCCACGCCACCCGGTCGTCGTCTCCGCGATACGCGGCGCGGCTGCCGATCTCCAGCTGCAACAACCTCCCCGCCAGTGTCGCGCTGACGCCCTGCACCCCCCCTTCCACCTCGGCGCGGACTCGCGGGCCCATAAAGGGAGGGCGCGGACCTCTCTCGGCCTCCAAACCACCACCACCGTCGCCCTAATTTCCAGTGTCGCCCTATCGCCGAGCGTGTGAGAGTGCCGCCGCCGTAGATTGCCACCAACCGCGCAAACCGGACTCTAATCTTGTCACCCGAAGCTTAGGGAGCTCACGAGGAAGCCGTGCGCGGGCGCAATCGGAGTGTGGTGCACTGGGGTCCTTGGAATTCCTCGCCGGAGAGAGTGGTGCCGCCGTGCTTGGGCGCGGCCGTGGCCAGCGGCTGTGGCGTTTCGATTCAAGGTAATGACACAGCTACTGCATTCGCTAAATCATCGGGATCGTGTGGGCAGTCTCGGGTGCGCCTTTGGTGCTGTGGTTCGCCAGTTGACGCTCGCCGGACGTCGACCGCCATGGGGGGAAGTAGCGCCGCCGCGCGTCTCTGCCAGAGAAAACTAGACGATGGCGCGCGACCGTTCGATTTGCAGGGGACGCATAGGATTAGATCGACCGTGCCGTTTCGGCCGGTTGCCATCGTGGCCATTGATCGCTTGATCGACGGGCGGAATGGGCGCTCAATGATTTTAAATCGCGACCGTAGAGGCTAGATCGGATGGTCTGCGTCCGGTACCTGTTCGCTGCCGGTAGAATCTAAGCGTGCGCGTTGATATCTAATCGAACGGCCCATAATGCACCGTACCCCTTCGCGGGTGCATTTTTCTAAAGAAACCCTGGGTTTAAGGGATATCAACCCGCAGCCCACTCGAGTTACCCTCTGTGTCTCGGGAATTCTTATTGTTTAGCCCCTGCAGTTTCCTGTAAATGAGGCCCGATCCAGAGAACTTTAGAAATCAGAAATTAAATTCAGAAATTAATTTTTGTGCATAAATAAATGTTAAAACTTGTGTAATTCATAGTAAATGCATATGAACTCCAAATTAGACCATTCCAGTTCCTAAATTTTTGTAATAATATTGTCTACCCATTAGTGCCTCTGTTCTGACATGACAAACACATTAAAATTATTCTTTCACTTAATCTTGTATTAAGCACATAAAACATTAGAAAATTCATAACTTAAGATCTATAACTCCAAATTTGATGATTCCAGTTCCTGTGATCTTATTTTAATGTCTAGTTTATTACTGTATATTTTATTTGCATGTTTGATGTGATGTTAATTTATGCTATGCCATGTATGTATTGTATTGATGCGAGTAGACGAGCAACCCACTGTGGAACCAGAGCTTCAACAGGTTGAGATAGCTGAGCAGGAGCTCGTTGAAGGCAAGTTGTGCCCTTGATCACTTCTTTTACCCATTCATGTTCTTATTATTCATAATGATCTGCATAGGATAATTTTGATGGGACCCAATAGGATACCCTAGATTTGATTATCTTTATACCTTGCTTCCCCACTGGTTTTACTACTAAAGTTTTGGGTAGTACATGCTATTGCTTTATGTGGATTTGGGTATAGAGATATTCATCACTCTTTGTTATACTATTTATTGTTATCTGTTTATTTATTTCTTGTTCATGTTAAGATCATTATGTTAATGGGAACATGGAGAACCACCCGGGAAAACAGTGCTACCACAAGGGTGGAATGGGACGCCCTTGGCTGATTAACTAGGAAAGCTAGGGGAGGGCTACCTTACCCGAAAGGGGCAAGGGCAGTAGGGGAGAGGTCAGTGCGGGGAGGTCCCTGGTTGATTTTGCTGCGATGGCGGTCAGCCAGGAACCCTTTACTGGATCTTCCCATAAACTGTAGCGGGTAGTCTGAAGCTAGTGGAACTTTGTAAAGGCCTCGTAGTGGTACCCTGCCTCGCTTCCTAGGTAGAGGTGTATGGAGTCTGATCAACTCTGTGGCAGATGGGTAACACGACTTGTGGGTAAAGATGCGCAACCTCTGCAGAGTGTAAAACTGGTATACTAGCCGTGCTCACGGTCATGAGCGGCTCGGACACTCACATGATTAAATTATGGAACTTAAACTTAACCTGTCATTTCATTGCATTTGGGATTATTTTATTATTACTTTTACTTATTATTACTATGGTTTGGTATTTACTTACACTTAGTAACTGCTAATAAAATTTTGACCAACTTATAAAAGCAATGCTCAGCTTTAGCCTTTATTTCATTGATCAGCCTTACACTTCATGAATTCCCACCTTTGGTGAGTTCATGTCACATTATTCCCCACGACTTGTTGAGCTATGATCGTATGTGAGCTCACTCTTGCTGTCTCACACCCCCCCCACAGGAGAAGAGCAGGTGGTTCAGGAGGAGCCGCCTAACACTGAGGAGTTCGATCTGATCTAGGTGGCGTTTCTCAGTCGACATTGGCGCCGACGATCCTTAGTTCGTTTTACATTTATCTTTATTTTTGTAATAAGTCTTCCGCTATGTAATAAATACTCTGATGTTTTATGACATTTATCTCTATACACTCTGTTATTATATGTGTTGTCTTCTTGGCGCATGTATGAGATGCACCCGGCTTTGTCCTTTAAAACCGGGTGTTACAATGTGTATAAGAATGGATGCCATGGGATGCTCATGAGGATGCAAAGATAATATAAACTTATTATCTAAGTCTTGAATACAATTTTCCTTCACGGAACTCCGAGAACTTAGGGTTTCCGGAGTCAGTAAAGAGTTCACATGGCAGGGGGGTGTTTTGGGGTTTGGTGATCAAACAAGGTCCAAATCAACCCAAATTCTACCCAAGGCTTTTAATTAATATGAGGAACTCATATAAAAATTTTGAGCATTTTTGGGATTACCATTTATCTTTTAAAAATCCAGAACTACTATCTTAAACTATTTTAAATACCTTAAAATTCCTAATTTACCCTAAAAATCATGAAACTATTTTTATTAAATTCTAGGGAAAATAAGAAGGCTAGGAAAATTAGTTTCACAATTTTACCATTTTTCTTCATTTTCTACATATTTCTAAAGTTATTCTGAAAAAGAAAAAGGAAAATATTCAATAGTGTTGGGCTGATTCCGGCCCGAACCGGCCCACTACGCAGGAAACGCGCGCCCGCGCCCGCGCGCGATGGCATTTTTGCACAGGGGTCCTCGGAGTTCTGGGTAACAGAAACAAGTTCCTTTACTGTTTTTATGGGTCGCTGACGGTTTACAGAAACACCCTCCATCTTCTATTCCTTTACGCGACACGACCCCGACGGCGTTCACGCGCGGAAAGGCTCCGGCGAGGTCCTGGACCGGCTGATTAGGGCTATGACCGGCGCTCAGCTTCAGCCTAAATCAAATTCACTACCTGGAGAACGTTTCCCCTAACTTAATTGCACAAATAACCAACTACTGAGCTCTGGCCACGGTGACCGAGGACAAGGCGGCAAGATCGTCGTGTTCCCGGCGATTGGTGGTCCCCTAATTCAATTCAGTGGCTCGGCAAGCATCGTAGAGTAACCATAGTGCCCAAACAAGGGAGAGAGAGCGACGAGCTAACCTGGAAAGGGCTGGCCGCGGTGAGCTTGATCCTACGGTGGCGGAAAACAGATTTGGGGCGAACGTGAAATTAGAGAGCTGTGGGGAGTAATCGGAGCTACGTGTGGGTTCTCTGGACGCACAATTACCTAGCGGAACTGGCTAAGGCTTTAATTTATAGGCATCTTCATCGGTGGCGCCCAATTTGGTTGAGCAACGCGGCGGCCGGAGATAAGGAAGAGGTCTGGCGTCGTGGTTACGTGTTCCCAGCTGTGGCGAGCTCATCGATGTTGATGGGACGACAGTAGGGAATCACGGCGGTGCCGTGGAAAGGCTCGGACATGCGGCGGGCACAGAGATGGCACGACGGCGGCGAGCGGCTTTATCTATGGCGGTGAGCAAAGGGGAGGGGGTACCGCGGCTGGCCGGGGTGGCATCCAGCTCACCGGCGATGAGGATTTGTTTACAGAGCTATGTTTATCTGAAGACCACGATGCACGAATCACGGCGAGCGGCCAACGAGTCACCGGCGACGAAGGTTTGCGGCGATCTGATCTTCTTCAGTTGTAACACTGTACCATGGCCAAAACAGGATTCAGACACTCTGACAGATCATTTTGAAGCTTGATTTTCTCTCAGATTTATATGACAACACTAGTCAAGCTCTGCAGCAAAAGTGTAGAGTAATACTCCATCTACAACTTTATAATATGATGATGCCACAAAAACCCATTGGATCATGCTTCAATTTAAGCTTGAAATTGATGGCATCAATCTGTTAGTCTGATTTTCAGACTGAACCAGCCTGACAGCTTAACTTCAGGCCTGATTATCTCCAAATTTCTCACAAGAACATGACTTGCCCTCTTAAGCAAAGTTGTTCTTCTATAATTAGGCTACAATTTTGATGTAGTGACCTAGGGCAAAAACCCTAGAATTTGAAAGATACAAGGCTCCAAAGTTGAGCCCTCAACACTGAATTTCAGACTTAGAATAGAACTTAAGTGAGGTCCATTTTGCATTTAAGTCCAAAATCCAATGTTTGGCTTACAAGTCCACACATTTGTGAACCAAATGACTTAAAATACTTATTTGACTTGGTTTTTGCACTTTAGTCCAAAAGTGGACTAATTTTGCACATAGGTCCCTAAGGTTTGGTTTTAGGGTTTTCCAGGGTTCCAATTAGGGTTTCTGGTATCCCAGGGGTATAAATGTAATTCAACTTTGTTTTTGGGGACATTTTATGCCTCTTTCCCTAAAGCCTTTAGGTTTTCTCATCCTGGGTTAAGTTTTACCCCTTTGAGCCTTATTTAGGGTCAGGTTCCCTATCCAGGGTCCTGTTTGCAAAACACCAAAAACAATACACTTGTTTGAAATTTTTACCTAGTGAATGCACTCTAGGTGTATCAAACATATGCAATGTCAATGCTTATGATGCCATGCTCAAGTTTTAGTTACAGTAACACCAGGGGTGTTACATCCTTCCCCCCATAAAAGAATTTCGTCCCGAGATTTAAAGTCCTAGGGTGATTAATGGAAAAGGAAATGTGTCACATCTTTATTCCCTTATTTCTGGTACAAGGCAGGGGTGGTGTGGGGGTCACTCCTTTATTACAATACTAAATATACTTTACAAATTACATGAGGCTAGAAAGCCTAGGAAATTCTTATCTAAAAAGCCTTGGGTTTCCCACGTAGCCTCTTCCTCAGAATGTTGGTTCCATTGTATCTTATAGAACTTGAGAGTTTTTCTCCGGGTAACCCTGTCCTTTTGATCCAGAACTCGAATAGGATGTTCCAAGTATGTTAAATCTGGTTTCAGGACAACATCTGTCACTTCAATGGTTCGATCGGGAACCCGAAGACACTTCTTGAATTGCGACACATGGAACACATTATGGATAGCAGACAGAATTTCGGGGAGCTGCAGTCGATACGCCACTGGTCCACATTGCTCAAGTACCGGGAATGGACCAATGTACCTGGGTGCAAGTTTCCCTGTAACCCCGAAACGCGATACTCCCTTCATGGGTGAAACTTTCAGGTAGACATAGTCCCCTTCATGAAAATATAAGGGCATTCACCGTTTGTATGCATAACCCTTCTGACGGGCTTGTGCCTTCTTCATATTATGAATAATTTTCTGAACCTTTTCCTCGGCCTCCTTCACAATATCAGGCCTAAAGAAATACCTTTCTCCAGGTTCAGACCAATTTAGTGGAGTTCGACACCGTCGCCCATATAAAGCTTCAAAAGGTGCCATCTTGATACTTTCTTGATAGCTGTTATTATATGAAAACTCCGCCAAAGGCAAACATTCATCCCATTTTGGTGAGAAATCCAGGACACATGCTCGCAACATATCTTCGAGTACTTGATTAATCCTCTCAGTCTATCCACTGGTTTGTGGATGATATGCCGAACTATGGAGTAACTTAGTACCCAAGGATTTGTGAAGTGCTTCCCAAAACTTGGCCACAAATTGGGATCCACGATCCGACACAATGGTCTTCGGAACACCATGTAGACTAAGAATACGAGCAATGTATAACTCCGCATAGGTAATGACGGGATATTTTACTTTGACAGGGAGAAAGTGGGCGATCTTGGTAAGTCGATCAATGATAACCCCAAATAGAGTCATACCCTTTTGCGGTCCTGGGCAATCCCACGATAAAGTCCATACTTATATCTTCCCATTTCCATGTTGGGATCGGCAAAGATTGTAATGGACCAGCAATTTTCATGTGTATGGCTTTGACATGTCTGCAAGTGTCACACTTAGCCACATAGCATGCAATTTCAATTTTCATCTTCGTCCACCAGTAGTGCTGCTTTAGATCATGATACATCTTAGTGCTTCCCGGATGAATAGAATAGCGACTAAGATGCGCTTCATCTAAGATTTGCTGGCGGAGTTCTTCATTCTTTGGCACTACTATGCGGTTATTGAACCATATCACACCTTGATCGTCTTCTTTGAAACATGTGGCTGTTCCAGCCCTTATCTTTTCTCGTATGTGCTTCATACCCACATTATCCTTTTGAGCATCAATTATCCTTTGCAAGATGATAGACTCAAGCTTTAGCTGATTCAGGGTCCCTTGTTGGACCATACCTAGGTTTAGCTTTTCCATCTCTTGACATAAAGTGTTGTCAGAGGTCTTCACCATAAGATAGTGGCAGGAAGCCTTACGGCTCAGTGCATCTGCCACAACATTGGCTTTGCCTGGGTGATAATGAATTTCCAGTTCATAGTCCTTAATAAGCTCAAGCCATCGTCTTTGTCTCATATTTAATTCTGACTGGGTGAAGATATACTTCAAACTTTTATGATCTGTATATATATGACAGATATTTCCCAGCAGATAGTGACGCCAAATTTTTAGGGCATGAACCACAGCAGCAAGCTCCAAATCATGAGTTGGGTAATGCTCCTCATGTCGGCGCAACTGCCTTGAAGCATATGCAATTACTCGGCCCTCTTGCATTAATACACAGCCGAGTCCACTGCCTGACGCATCACAATATACATCAAAAGGTTTGGTGATGTCCGGTTGAGCCAATACCGGAGCAGTGGTTAATAATGTCTTCAATTGCTCAAAGGCTTCATTACACTTAGAAGACCAATTGAATTTAATGTCATTCTTCAATAAACTTGTGATTGGCTTCACAAGCTTAGAAAAATCTGGTATGAATCTGCGATAATATCCAGCTAGTCCAAGAAAACTCCGGACTTGGTGAACAGTGGTTGGGGGTTTCCACTCTAGAATATCCTTGACTTTACTAGGATCTACCGCAATTCCCTTGGCAGATAACACGTGCCCCAAAAATTGAATTTCCTCCAGCCAAAATGCGCACTTGCTGAACTTGGCATACAACTGATGTTCCCTCAGGCGCGTCAATACAATCCGTAGATGTTGAGCATGCTCCTCTTTATTTTTGGAATATATCAAGATATCGTCGATGAAGACCAACACGAACTTGTCCAACTCGGGCATAAACACCGAGTTCATCAAATAGGTGAAGTGGGCAGGAGCATTTGTTAGCCCGAAAGACATTACCAGATATTCAAATAAACCATACCGCATAGTAAACGCGGTCTTCGGTATATCCTCGGGCCGAATATGGATTTGGTGATAGCCCGACCTGAGATCAATTTTGGAAAATACCCTCGCCCCAGTCAGTTGATCAAATAAGATGTTGATCCTTGGAAGAGGGTACTTGTTCTTGATGGTGACCTCATTCAGGGGTCGATAATCCACACACATTCGCAAGGTTTGATCCTTCTTTTTAACAAATATGGCGGGGCAACCCCATGGAGACGAGCTTGGCCGGATGAATCCCTTATTCAGTAGATCTTGTAATTGAATCTTCAATTCCGCCAACTCATTAGGGGGCATACGGTACGATCTTCGGGAAATGGGAGTCGTACCGGGCTTTAGCTCAATTACAAATTCTACATCTCTTTCAGGGGGCAGTCCAGGCAAATCTTCCGGAAATACATCTAGAAACTCACATACTACCGGAATATCCTTGATCTCCGGTACAATGGCTTCATATATTCTACCAGAAGCTTTGGCTGGATTGGTTACGGGGAGAGACAAAAGAATTTCTTCTTGATTATAGCTCAACCTAACGGTTCTGAGTTCAGTGTTGAGAATTGCCTTGTGTTGGGTTAACCAATTCATACCCAAAATCACATCTATATCCTGGCCTTTCAGAACAATCATGTTAGCAGGAAAGTTCCGTCCGGCCATTGTTACTGGCACTTCATAGGCCACTTCTCTAGTAAAAATGTGTCCCCCAGGTGAATGAATTTTAAATCCTTCTTTTGATTCATGGCATGAAATGTGATGTTGCTCCACAAATGTCTTGCTAATAAATGTATGCGAAGCACTAGAATCAAAAAGAATAATTGCAGGGTGACTGGCCACGAGAAACGTACCCATCATCACCGGTTCTCCTTCCGGTGTAGTGGCCACTTGAGTATAGTATACCTGCCCCATCTTCTTTGCATTCTTCCCCACATTATTTCCCTTGGGCTGAGCTGACTTCCTAGATCCTTGCTGAGCATTTGATTGATTCTGCTTGGGATATGGGCAGTCTTTGATGAAATGTCCAGACTTGCCGCAATTGAAAAACCCGGTTGAAGAGCTGGGCAAAGCAGGGAATCGAGTGCCCGGGGCACCTGGCTGATTTGGGGTAGTGGGGGCATTATTGGGGCGAATAATGATTGGCCGCTTGAAAGGGAATGAGGGCGGACGAGAAAAAGAGCGATTTTGGCTAGAAGGCCGAATCACAAACCGTTGCCTCTTTGCCTGGCCCTGATTAGGCTTCTCACCACTAAATCCCTTGTTCTTCCCGGAACCTGCATATTTTGCTTCCACAGATAAGGCTGTGCTGACAGCCTTTCCATACGTGAGGTCTATGCAGGTGGCCATTTTTCTCTGTAATCGATCATTTAGCCCTCTCATAAAGCAGTTCTTCTTCTTTAAATCAGTATTCACCTGATCGATGGCATACTGCGACAGGTGATTAAACTTGTTGAGATACTGATTGACGGTATCTCCTCCTTGTTTCAACTTCATGAACTCTTCTTGTTTCATATGCAGAACACCTTCGGGTATGTAGTGCTCGCGGAAGGCTACTTTAAATTCTTCCCATGTGACTTGATGGTTGGCAGGTTGAATAGCCACAAAATTCCCCCACCAGGTACTGGCAGGGCCGCGTAGTTGTTGCGCTGCGAACAACGGCTTCTGTGTCTCTGAACAGCGGAGAAGGCCAAATTTTTGCTCAATAACCCGTATCCATTCATCAGCTTCCAACAGGTCCTCAGCCTTGACAAATAGTGGTGGACGGGTTTCAGAGAAATCCAGATATGTGGTTTCATGGGGGCCTTGCTGATAACCCCTTCCACCCTGCTGCTGGAATTGTTGGCCCGCCATTTCTCTAAGAAAGCGGGTATTGTCTGCAGTTGCGTTCACCAAGGCGGCAATCGCCTCGGCCAATGTGGGAGGAACCGGAGGTGGATTTGGGGTAACATCCCTTCCCCCAGAAGTTCCTGCTGCATCCTGTCCTCGAGTCCTGGTAGGCATCTGAGGCAAAGAACATTTGAAGTAAACATAATATGCCAGAGAAACCTTCCATTTTACATTACTATAAAAAGTAATGATACAGACTCGATGTTATACAACAGGATACATTACCCATTATACAAGAGTTCAACCTATTATACAACATACTACTTCTAATTCTACAAGCTATACTACTACTCCTGCTTCTGATTGCTCTTGGCAGCTTCGTTGTCAGGTGTGGGAGACCATACGTCGACCAGCCTCATAGAAGGAGGGGGCCTAAAAAGGTCTAACTCGCCACCAAGCGCTTCTCCCGCATTATGCGAGGGTCCGGCTTCTGACCTGACGGGATCCGCAGGGACATGTGGGTGTAATTGCGAATACAGTACATGAACTTCCTCATGTAAAGTATTGCAATATACCTGCAAGTTATCAATAGCAGTGCTAAGTTCTTCGACTCGTGCTCGAGCCTTCGCTTCCTTAGCCCAAGCTACTGAGCGAGACTGTACCGCCCAATCAAGCGCCAAATCTCGATCAGCGAGTTGATCTTGCAGGGTGCGGATGTAACTTCTTAATTCATTTATTCGGTCACCGTCCACAACCCATAAATTGGTCCTGCGTTGTAACTCTGCTTGAAGTTGATTCACGTGAGCTTCGAGATCACCAATAGGATCGTTGCTCCCGCTACTGCTATCTTGATCCCGTGGGGCAAGTTGGTGTCGAGGTACACCGATAGGTCCAGTATGTTTTCGCGCCGTTTTCCTTGTACGCGGCGGCATTTGCTAAGGGGGAAAATTTATTAGTACAATTCTTAGCATGATGCATGAATAATTACAGAATCAACCTTAGTTGATTCAACCTTCTATACATTGCACTCTTCCTATCTGGTCTTTGAAATAAACTCTTTAGAGTTGCTTAGGTAAGAAGAGAAGAAATTTTTTTTCTAGATAAGTCTAAGAAAATCCTTTTGAAGATGCTACATAATATCTGTCAAGAAGGGCTACGCTCCGATACCAGCTGTGACGGAACCTCCCAAGTCATTAGGCCCACCTATAGTTGTCCTTGTCCAACAGACATCAGACAACCCTGTAGATGTTCCTGAATCACTTGACAAGTTCGGTATCTTTATCATTACCTTTCCAGGAACGTTTCACCCGTCTGACAGACAGTATGTTCATCGGAGATGCGGAATTGCGGAAGTGATTATATAAACTTTACATTTATTGAAAAGTAAGAGTAAGTCGTTTAATACAGACCAGAGTATAAGCGAGTGCAGAAAAAGTATTATTACAATACCTGGGAGGTAAAAGCTCCTCCCATTAAGTTCTTTACATAAAAGTTTTTAAGGAGGACCCTGTCCTCCGGCAGCTTCAGTCTTGATTATCTTCACTTTTCACCACCTTGGTACAAAAACAACAAAAGTTTGTTGTCTCCTCACCTAAAAACAACGGGGGAATAAACCCTGAGTATGGAATTACTCAGCAAGTCTTACCCGACTAAGGAAAAGACTCTCAAGGTAAGGCTTCTCAATAATCAAAGACTCTGTTTTGCAGAAATGCTTAATAAAGTGGATCCTTAAAATCCAGTTTTATTGGTCAAGTTAAGTAAACTTACTTATCTCTAGAGTTCTCTCTAACCTAGTTCAAACACTTTTCCTGAACTAGCCAAGTTCTTAATTCATACTTTATCTTCACTGGAGTGCTACGTGTAGGGCAGTGACCAAGTCTTCATAACCGCGAAGGTACGGCGATCCGAATCGATTATACTCAGCTGAGGATCTCCAATCACACGACATATGTAGCACTTAACCCTTGCATATGTCAACCCGCCACCGGGGTTCTTAAGACCAGATCAGGTTCACGCAAACCGAGAGCACAGATACACCACCGTCCAGCCTCTTGCCACGGAGGGTACACGCTACTCTCGCCACCGCTCCACGCCCATTTCGTGTTATCTTATTCTGGCCTTAGTCTGCCCGAGGCAAGGCTTACCCATGATGAGGCATGTGACCAGTTAAAGGGTCCTCGATCATCAAGCCTACATCGACAAGGTCCTTAATCGACTCAGACGGAGACACTACACCGAGACTCTCTTCTCGTGCAAGTCACCCGTCCGGTCTCAGCTTAATCTTTTAAACCCAAAGGTTGGTACCTGGCAGAGGTACATCTTTTCCGATGTTGAATCCATCAAGGCCTTTGATAGATTCACCATCAAGTTTTATTTTGAAAACAACCCTTCCACTTTGCTAAACATCTTTTGTAAAACAAATCCTTTTGTTTTGCTAGAGCAATACTAAGCATAATAAAACTTTTTTTAAAACAGGGTATCAAGGAAGGTAATCAATTCCAAGGAAAGTAATGCAGGAATTGTTTTAAGCAATCAACACCTATCACCTAGTGCATCAAGCAAGTGAGAAAGATTTTAAAACACAAGGGGGGTGGCAAATGCACCGGGGCTTGCCTTTGTTTATGGGTGAGTCAGGCTCAGATCCACAAATATCGAAGTAGAAACAATTCTCAGCCTGTGTTTCCCAAGGTGGTGGTACTTGCTCTTCAGTGGCTTCCACTTCTTCTTCGTGTTCTAATCATAACCATACATATGTATAAGAATGGATGCCATGGGATGCTCATGAGGATGCAAAGATAATATAAACTTATTATCTAAGTCTTGAATACAATTTTCCTTCACGGAACTCCGAGAACTTAGGGTTTCCGGAGTCAGTAAAGAGTTCACATGGCAGGGGGGTGTTTTGGGGTTTGGTGATCAAACAAGGTCCAAATCAACCCAAATTCTACCCAAGGCTTTTAATTAATATGAGGAACTCATATAAAAATTTTGAGCATTTTTGGGATTACCATTTATCTTTTAAAAATCCAGAACTACTATCTTAAACTATTTTAAATACCTTAAAACTCCTAATTTACCCTAAAAATCATGAAACTATTTTTATTAAATTCTAGGGAAAATAAGAAGGCTAGGAAAATTAGTTTCACAATTTTACCATTTTTCTTCATTTTTCTACATATTTCTAAAGTTATTCTAAAAAAGAAAAGGAAAATATTCAATAGTGTTGGGCTGATTCCAGCCCGAACCGGCCCACTACGCAGGAAACGCGCGCCCGCGCCCGCGCGCGATGGCATTTTTGCACAGGGGTCCTCGGAGTTCTGGGTAACAGGAAACAAGTTCCTTTACTGTTTTTATGGGTCGCTGACGGTTTACAGAAACACCCTCCATCTTCTATTCCTTTACGCGACACGACCCCGACGGCGTTCACGCGCGGAGAGGCTCCGGCGAGGTCCTGGACCGGTCGATTGGGGCTATGACCGGCGCTCAGCTTCAGCCTAAATCAAATTCACTACCTGGAGAACGTTTCCCCTAACTTAATTGCACAAATAACCAACTACTGAGCTCTGGCCACGGTGACCGAGGACAAGGCGGCAAGATCGTCGTGTTTCCCGGCGACTGGTGGTCCCCTAATTCAATTCAGTGGCTCGGCAAGCATCGTAGAGTAACCATAGTGCCCAAACAAGGGAGAGAGAGCGACGAGCTAACCTGGAAAGGGCTGGCCGCGGTGAGCTTGATCCTACGGTGGCGGAAAACAGATTTGGGGCGAACGTGAAATTAGAGAGCTGTGGGGAGTAATCGGAGCTACGCGTGGGTTCTCTGGACGCACAATTACCTAGCAGAACTGGCTGAGGCTTTAATTTATAGGCATCTTCATCGGTGGCGCCCAATTTGGTCGAGCAACGCGGCGGCCGGAGATAAGGAAGAGGTCTGGCGTCGTGGTTACGTGTTCCCAGCCGTGGCGAGCTCATCGACGTTGATGGGACGACAATAAGGAATCATGGAGGTGCCGTGGAAAGGCTCGGACACGCGGCGGGCACAGAGATGGCACGACGGCGGCGAGGGGCTTTATCCACGGCGGTGAGCAAAGGGGAGGGGGTACCGCGGCTGGCCGGGGTGGCATCCAGCTCACCGGCGATGAGGATTTGTTTACAAAGCTATGTTTATCTGAAGACCACGATGCACGAATCACGGCGAGCGGCCGACGAGTCACCGGCGACGAAGGTTTGCGGCGATCTGATCTTCTTCAGTTGTAACACTGTACCATGGCCAAAACAGGATTCAGACACTCTGACAGATCACTTTGAAGCTTGATTTTCTCTCAGATTTATATGACAACACTAGTCAAGCTCTGCAGCAAAAGTGTAGAGTAATACTCCATCTACAACTTTATAATATGACGATGCCACAAAAACCCATTGGATCATGCTTCAATTTAAGCTTGAAATTGATGGCATCAATCTGTTAGTCTGATTTTCAGACTGAACCAGCCTGACAGCTTAACTTCAGGCCTGATTATCTCCAAATTTCTCACAAGAACATGACTTGCCCTCTTAAGCAAAGTTGTTCTTCTATAATTAGGCTACAATTTTGATGTAGTGACCTAGGGCAAAAACCCTAGAATTTGAAAGATACAAGGCTCCAAAGTTGAGCCCTCAACACTGAATTTCAGACTTAGAATAGAACTTAAGTGAGGTCCATTTTGCATTTAAGTCCAAAATCCAATGTTTGGCTTACAAGTCCACACATTTGTGAACCAAATGACTTAAAATACTTATTTGACTTGGTTTTTGCACTTTAATCCAAAAGTGGACTAATTTTGCACATAGGTCCCTAAGGTTTGGTTTTAGGGTTTTCCAGGGTTCCAATTAGGGTTTCTGGTATCCCAGGGGTATAAATGTAATTCAACTTTGTTTTTGGGGACATTTTATGCCTCTTTCCCTAAATCCTTTAGGTTTTCTCATCCTGGGTTAAGTTTTACCCCTTTGAGCCTTATTTAGGGTCAGGTTCCCTATCCAGGGTCCTGTTTGCAAAACACCAAAAACAATACACTTGTTTGAAATTTTAACCTAGTGAATGCACTCTAGGTGTATCAAACATATGCAATGTCAATGCTTATGATGCCATGCTCAAGTTTTAGTTACAGTAACACCAGGGGTGTTACATCCGACGCCTCGACGCTCGAGGCGACTTGTAGCTTGTCATTGACCAAGTCATGAAGAACTCCCACTGCCGTGACCGGAGGATGGAAGCCTACTGCGACGAAGTCTGGCGCCTGGAGAACAACTTCTACGGGCTGGAGCTCAACCACATCGCTCGACGGTACAACGAGACTGCGGACGAGCTGGCGAAAATAGCCTCGGGGCGAACGACAGTTCCCCCCGACGTCTTCTCTAGAGATCTACATCAACCATCCGTCAAGATCGACGACGCGTCCGAGCCTGAGTAAGCCTCGGCCTAGCTCGAGGCACCCTCGGTCGAGCCCGAGGCACCCTCGGCTGTGCCCGTGGCGCCCTAGGCCATCGAGGAAGAGGCCTTGCCCGTCGAAGAGGAACAGAATGGGGACGCGCCAGATCCGAACTGGCAGGCCCTGTACCTGGAATATCTCCTCCGAGGAGAGCTTCCCATCGACAAGACCAAAGCTTGGCGGCTGGCTCGGCGCGCCAAGTCATTTGTCCTGCTGGGTGACGAAAAGGAGCTCTACCACCACAGCCCCTTGGGCATCCTTCAACGATGCATATCCATCGCCTAAGGACAAGAGCTATTGCAAGAAATACACTCGGGGCTTGCGGCCACCATGCAGCGCCTCGAGACCTCGTGGGAAATGCCTTTCGACAAGGTTTCTACTGGCCAACCACGGTGGCCGACGCCACTAGGATTGTACGCTCCTGCAGGGGGTGTCAATTCTACGCAAAGCAGATGCATCTGCCCGCTCAGGCCTTGCAGACGATACCCATCACCTGACCATTTGCTGTGTGGGGTCTGGACCTCGTCGGACCCTTGCAGAAGGCACCCGGGGGCTTCACGCACCTACTGGTCGCTATCGACAAATTCTCCAAGTGGATCGAGGTCCGACCCCTAAACAACATCAGGTCCGAGCAGGCGGTGGCGTTCTTCACCAACATTATTCATCGGTTCGGGGTCCCAAACTCAATCATCACCGACAATGGCACGCAGTTCACCGGAAAAAAGTTACTGGACTTCTGCGACGACCACCACATCCGTGTGGACTGGGCCGCCATAGCTCATCCCATGACGAATGGGCAGGTGGAGCGAGCCAATGGTATGATTCTGCAGGGGCTCAAACCAAGGATCTACAACGACCTCAACAAGTTCGGCAAGCGATGGATGAAAGAGCTACCCTCGGTAGTCTGGAGTCTGAGGACGACGCCGAGCCACGCCACGGGTTTCACGCCGTTCTTTCTAGTCTATGGGGCCGAGGCCGTCCTCCCCACGGACTTAGAATATGGCTCCCCGAGGACCAAGGTGTACGACGACCAAAGCAACCAGACCAGCCGAGAAGACGCGCTGGACCAACTCGAGGAGGCTCGGGACGTCGCCTTACTACATTCGGCACGGTACCAGCAGTCGCTGCGGCGCTCCCATGCCCGAAGCGTTCGGACCCGAGGCTTCCAAGTGGGAGACTTGGTGCTTTGCCTGCGACAGGACGCCCGAGGGCGCCACAAGTTCACTCCTCCCTGGGAAGGGCCCTTCATCATCGCCAAGATCTTGAAGCCCGGATCATACAAGCTGGCTAACGACCAAGGCGAGGTCTACAGCAACGCTTGGAACATCCAACAGCTACGTCGCTTCTACCCTTAAGATGTTTTAAGTCGTTCATGTACCTTGTTTACGTACACAAAGTCTAACCGTCAAGGAAGGGTCGGTTTTGCCTCAACAAAGCCCGACCCTCCCTCGGGGGCTAGAAGGGGGGAACCCCCTCTGCGTCAAATTTTCCTCGGAAAAATTTTCTACCAAAACAACTCTTGTACTTTCGACTTCCGTATTGATAGCGGGATCCTGAGAACGACGAGAGTACACGTAAGCGGCAAGGTCGACCGAGCCGAGGAACTCCTACGCCTCCGGGATACGGATACCTCACTCATCACCTTCCGCGAGAAGTAACTCACACTTGGATAAGCGATCCTGCTACCAAACAAGTCCTAACACTCGGGTAGAAAACGACTTTCGCGCCTTGTCGACTGTCCCAATAATGGAATCCTTTGACTGAATGAGAGCACACGTAAGCGGCAAGGCCGACCGAGCCGAGGGACTCCTACGCCTCTGGGATACGGATACCTCACTCATCACCTTCCGCGAAAAGTAACTCTTGTTCGGATAAACGATTCTGCTATTGACAGACAAGTCGTGATGCTCGAAACAAGAGGAGAGAAGACGTAGCTTCTTAAACACGACGATAAAGTGTTTAGGCCTCGGCGACCACAAAAAAGCATGTGCATGCTACAGACAAACTGTTCCTGCAGGTTCTGGCATCGGCAGGGGGAGCAGCAGCACCCTTGGCGTTGATTCCACCCTCGGCGGAACCAGGCCCGGCCTCGGACGATGACCCGAGCAAAAGGACCTCCACCTAAGGGAGGACACCAACACCACGCCAGCAGATGTCTTGGCCAAGCTCCAGCAGCCTGCTACCACATCTTCCTCGACCTGGGAAGACGCCATCTCCCGGATCGACGAAGTCTCCTTCCGAGCCGACTCCGCGTTTGTCCGCGCTAGCACCGCTGCCTCCGGCTTCGGCTCATCGCAGAGCAGCCGAGGTTTCCGAAAACTGAGCAAGGGAAGCCTAGAGCGGCAAGGCCGACAGAGCTGAGGGACTCCTACGCCTCCGGGATACGGACACCTCACTCGTCACCTTCTGCGAAAGGCAACCGACGCTCGGTTAAGTGGTTCGGCCAGCCAACAGACAAGTCCCAGCGCTCGGAATGAGGAAGACACACAGCTTCGTTCTCAAATACCCAAATGTTCAGGCCTCGACAGCCTCAATGAACATACACCGGCGCTCAAGGTGCCATTACAAACGGGACTCCGGTTCCGTTCCCGCGGCGGGTATGAACAACCTCCATACCAGGGGGCCCGCGGGACGACGAACTCCAAGCGGCCACCTGCTCACTGACGCCGCACCAGCGTACGGCATCCGCCCCGAAAGCGCACCGGTAGGTCCTCGCTCTCGCCCTGGCCATAAGAACGAGAACGGGACCGTCCCAGAACACGAACGTCGCCCTTGCGGCGTACGACGTGTTGGCCGACCCCCCAACAGCCGGCGACGCAGTAAGGATCGGTAGTGGGGGCGACGCTGGAAGCAGCGCCAGAGCCGCTCGTGCCGGGGAACCAAGCGCGCGGCAGCCGCCGAATGCCACAGGCAGCGAACGCCCTTCTCCCCAGATCACTGAGGGAAGGAGCGGTCCGCTGCCTACGCAGAGGCCGACCTCGGCTCAGCTCTCCCTCCGCCCCAGCAAGGATGACGAAGATCCTTGAAGCTGAGGGCGGGGCGGAGGCCACAGCCCGGCTCGCTTCTCCCCACCAAACTGATCGTTGGTGAGGGAATGCAGCTGGGCTGCACGACGAAAATCCTTGAAGCCGAACGGTGGCTAAAAGGTACCGATCTCCACGAGGCCGCGCTCCTCCAATGATAGCAAGAGCAAGGCGAAGCTGGGGCACCCCATCTGGGGGCTCAAAAGGTGGAAGGGCGCAAGGCATGAGGGGAGGACGGAGGCATGGCCACTGCCCAGAGGATCGTTTCCCCCTTTTATAGGCAGACCTCCTCGCTTGCACCCCTGAGCGTCACGGGCGAAGTCCCCGCTGACATCCTCCAGGGTTCTCCCCCCACGACACGGGGGCTGGGACCCACACGTCATACGAGCTGACCCAAAGCACGAAGAAGGCGAACCGCCGCACGCAAGGCATGTAACCGTCCCGCGGTTACAAGCACTCCCCCATCTTTGCAGAAACCGGTGGACGAAAGGGTGGACTGCTACGCGACAAGCGTCCAACTGCACCACGACTGTGCGCCCCTTCGGCTCCGTCCACATCCGGTGGACCAGCGCAAAGGAAGCGGGCCTGCACGTCATGTAACCGACACGCCGGTTACGACGTGCAAAAAGCTACACCGCCACTCACGCCAATGCCGCGCCTCCTCGACTACGGGACCAGTACCGTGACTCGAGGTACCCCGGCGCATGACCCAACAGTGCCAATTAAAGGCGACGGCCACGAGTCGATCAGCCGCGGGGCAGGCACGACGGTTGGCGTGGTCAAAAGTGGGCCGGCAGTAACTGCAGTGGCAGACGAACGGAAGCAGCAGTCAAGTCGTCAGCAGGCTCGCGTCCCCTCCTGAAGCGACGGGAGAGCCCTCCCTCACGGCATGAAGACGACGCGCCCGTGCCCCGCTCCTCGAACGGCTCGCACGCGCAACGGGCGCCATGTAAATCACCCGTCCCGTCGCATCAACTCCCCGACGGAGCAGGCAACACCTCTGGCAGGCGAGGCGGGCGTCGCTTCGTCTTCGCCATAATGACCGCGTCAAAAAAGGTGTGCCACTTTATTTAAAATTCATATCCTTCCCCTCCTCCTCCTCTCTCTCTCTTGCCACAGAGACCGGGAAAGGGGACGTTGTGGAAAGGATCCTTCCCGGCGAAGGAAGCGGGCCCCAAGCCCTCCTACTGATCAGGGGTTCGAAGGCTGGCCCCTCGGAAGGGTTCGACAGCCGCCCCAGAGCGCCCGGGCTCCGTGCCCACTACTGATCGGGGGTTCGTAGGCTGGCCCCTCGGAAGGGTTCGACAGTCGCTCTAGACCATGCAGAGTGAGGGATGACTCTGGGTATGTTCGATACATAACCAAGGCTCGGGCTATGCTCCTGAGGTACCCTAGGACATTTCCGAGACCAGCGGGAACGATTTGTAACGGAATCCCACCGGAGGGAGGCATCGAGCCCTCGGACCCTGTCGAAGGGGTCTGGGTCCGGTGAATCACCCGCAGGTACTTTTGGAGTGCGCCTCCAGGCTACAGCCGACCCCTAACGAACGGGCCACGGGCGTCGACTCGGATCACCCATTAGCAGCTCACAGGAAACACCATGTTCGGCGCCCTCCGAGGGCAACATGGCGCTTTCCCCCTCCTCCTTGTGGAAAGGCGACGCAGGGGCATAAATAAAAGTTGGGAAAGTCCTTGATCGTCCTCTCGCTCTGTGCAGAGGCTCGGGGGCTGCTCTCACACCTGGCTACGGCCAAAACTGTTGACAGCGTCAACAAACTAGCCTGATGACTTGGAACCCGACCACGCACCCGGGCTACTGCTAGGCCGCGAGAGGGAATGACCAGACCGGCCGAAGCACTACGAAAAGCATTTAGACCTCAGAGGAGTCAAACCACTCCTCCGAGGCCTCGGGGGCTACACCCGGCGGGTGCGCTCGCGCGCACCCACCAGAACAAGGCAAAAAACCGAGAAAGGCCGGTCACCTCACCAAAAACGCGGCAAAAGCCTCCAAGCGAGTACCATCACTCCCTTCAAGGCTCGGGGGCTACTGTCGGGTACCATAATTGGGGGTACCCCCAATGCTCCTAATCACGGCTGGTTAACACCCTCAGACCAACTGACGGGTGCGGTTCAAGCCAAGACTTCGTCTACCCGAAGGACACGATCTTACCCGAGCCCAGCCTCAGGTAGGAACAGTGGTCCCAGACGAATTCACGCCTCGCCCGAGGGCCTCCTCAGGCGGCAGATGCCCCCTCGGCTCTCCCGAGGCCCGGCTCGGGCAGGCTTCGTCGTGAAGCAACCTTGGCCATACCGCATCACCAACCGACCGCTTCGCAGGCGCATTAAATGCGGGGGATGCCTGACGCCGTATCCTGACACACGCGCCTCAACCGGTCAGGCCGAAGTGACCGCAGTCACTTCGCCCCTCCTCTTTACTGTCCGATATGACAGGAAAACAGCGCCGCCCGCTCCGCTCCGACTGCCGTGTCAGCCACCCTGGCAACGACTGACAACAGGTCACGATCAACCACCGAGCTCAAGCCTCGAGCGCAACAGGAAGCTCCGTCTCGCCTGACCTCACGCTCCGGCCTCGGGAGGAGATCTCCGCCTCGCCCAACCCCCGGACTCGGCCTCGACCCCGGTCTCGGGAGGAATCACGTCCTTGCCCGACCCCGGCCTCGGCCACAAGAGAAGTCTCCGCCTCGACCGACCCTGGGCTCAGACTGACCGTGCTGATAGGGGATGCATCATTCCCCTACTCCTAGCCTGCTCAGGCTACAAGGAACAAGACCGGCGTCCCATCTGGCTTACCCCGGCGATGGGTAATGATGGCGCCCCGCGTGCGCCATGACGCCGGTGGCTCTCAGCCCCTTACGACAGCAAGGAGACGTTAGCAGGGTCCTCGCCGCGCTGCCAGCTGTGCTCCTACAGGACTCAGGCGCTCCTCCGGCGGCCACGCCATCACGTGTACAGCGCCCAAGCTCTCCCCCAACGACCACGTTGGCTTGTACACAGGGCTTAGGCACCCCACTGCCGGACACGTTAGCGCATAGCTACGCCCCCATTGTACACCTAGACTCTCTCCTTGCCTCTATAAAAGGGGAGTCCAGGGCCACCCTGAAAAGGGTTCGGGGTTCGCGCGAGGGGAAGCGGCGTACGAGCCATCTCTCTCTCTCCCTCACGCGAGGCGCTTGTAACCCCTACTGCGAGCGGCACCCTTGGTGCAGGATAATACAAGGCTTGTCCCACATCTTGTGTTCCATCCCGCGCCAACCCATCTGGGCAGGGACACGCAGCGACAATTCACTCGTCGGTCCAGGGACCCCCCCGGGGTCAAAACGCCGACACCTTCTGAACATTATCCGACTGTACTCTTCTCTTAACCTCCATTTGATCTGTGATGGTCGCTATGTCAATCTCCACTACAAAATTAAAATCAGAAATTCAGACGAATTCCCTAGGAAGTTCAACAACGGAAGAGAGAAACTGAAGCGTGTAATACATTGGGAGCCAGACTCGATGCAAAACCAGGGGCGGCGCCAGAGGCTTTTGTTGGGGTCAGTTGACCCCTATAAAATTTGGAAAATACTATACAAATATATTGTTATCTAGTGCATTTAGATGATGATTAGTGAAACTGACCCCAATAACTTTATTGTCTGGCTTCGCCCCTGTGCAGAACTTGTCGGCGGCCTCGATGAAGCCCTCGATCACAACCTTCTTCAAGGACGTCATGGTGGTTCTTGTAGTTGTTCGTGTAGTGGGATCTTGTCATGGGACTCCCCGCCATTTTCCACTGAAGCTAATGTAGAGGTATTCACTCCGTCTTCCTTCTCATCTGAAACCATTGTGAACTGTGACATCATCGGCAATTCGCATCAGCTCCATCTGGACCTCCTTGCCCAGAACACTGTACCCGCTCGAGGGACGGTTTGCCCTGGATAGGACTGTCGCGTAAGCAGCTGAGCCGACGATCACAAGCAGCACGAGGTGTCCATAGAACTGCAGTGTGGCAACAGACCACATGCGGTGGTAATCATCGTCGTGCGACACTTAATGGTGTAGTTGACGTGACTGGCGATGTGGAGCGCATAACCTTGCACGATGGCACGTCGATACAGCATCCACGTTCCCTATGGCGCCAAGCCTGCCGCATAGGCGAGCCCCGGCGTGGCCTCCCCTCGTCAGCGCGCGACGAGAAGTGTGGCGCAGTGGCGGCGGGTGGAGGGGCGGCCTCCGCGTTAATCTGGGTCCACACGCAGATCTCGTCGTCCTCCGACCCCGACGACGGGTACATCCACACTACCTCCACAGGGAGAGGCGGTAGCAAGTGGGTCGGTAGCTGGTGGTTCCCGTGGTTTGTGGTGCCGCCGTTGGCGGCCTCGTGCACGTGCAGCTAGTCGGTCACCATCGCATGGTGCGTGGAAGGATCGAGTTGCGACGGAATCTGGGACGGCTGGGCGAAGCGAGGCAGTGGGTTGCGCATGTGACACGACGGCGGCTACTGGCGAGTTAGAGGCAGGACGTCCTAATGTGAAAGATGCAGTGCTTTTATCAGGGTCGGCTGGCGCCAGGGGCGGAGGGCCCGTTATGGCCAAGTATGGCCCGCGCCATACCTCAACTCGGCCCAGTAAAAGAGTGAAACCTAGGTATTCAGCCTAGCCCGCGCCATACCTCCGTCTCAGCACAGCACAGCAAAGCCGAGAGAAGGGGTGCATATTCATCCACACGGTGACATGACACGGCTGGGGTACCTGCGCAGCGCGGTTGATAGTGACGCGTAGCTATTGAAGCGGGCGGCTGGCGCGGAGCCGTCTGTTGCACGCGGCGGCGACTGCACGCAGGGTTGGGCTGTGGCTCCCGTTATATACATGGAGAGGATGGCGGGTTAATAGTAGGAAAAATTGAGACGCAGGGTGATTATTGAAACTGGTATTTTAAGTATAGTAGAAATACATGCTAGACAGCTTCTTTCCTTGGCACGAACGAAACGAAGATCAGAGAAGCTGATAGGCGAGGGAACGAGTCAGAGGGTCGCATGCAATTGCAAGCTGCAGAATTAGGAGTGGCATCTAAACTTTTGGGTAGTAGACGCAACATAAAAAAAATATGTTTCGTTGAGTTGGAACCAACATGCTTTATGATAGAACCAAACCAAACATAAAAAGAATATATATCAAGATGCATATTAGAGACAGGAAAACATAAACATATGTACTCCGTATTATCGTAGAGAAGGACGATGTACAGTTGAAATGAGCGTTGCTGATCAAAGAGTAGGCACTAATTATTGGAAATAATAAACTGTACTGTATTTTAGAGTATGTGTGTGCGCGCTAAGCATCTACTCCCACCTTCACTGAATGCTGCAATCATCGAAGTACATAAAACCAAAAGAACACAGGATGAATAATGGCCTATTTGGATCTCACATACTAAACTTTAGCAGGGTGCTAAAGTTTAGCTCTCTCAAACGAAGAGCTAAAGTTTAGCACATGAGTAGTGTTTGAATGCAAATACTAAAGTTTAATATATGGATATAAAAAGACATCCATATCCCTAATTAATATGGAGTGAGTAGAGAAAGAGTGGGTGAGAAAGGGTATGAGATGTCTTTTCCTCACCCTAGACCACGTTTAGCTTACTTTAGCATATATTTGAGGAGCTAAACTGCTTTCACTTTTACCACCTTTTAGCACTAGTGCCTAGTTCTCTAAGTGTTAAAGTTTAATTAAAAATGTAGTGCTAAATTTTAGTATCATGGAACTAAATAGACCTTAATAATACTCACCGTGTACAACTTAGAACCCAAACATTAAAACAGGACATGAATCAATGAATGGAAAAACCAATTTGAATGTCGGTGATCTGTAGTTTCTGGCAGAGACGGACAATCCTTAATATTTCTTTTTACATTATCGGTAAAGCCGAGTAAGAGGGACCAACACTTACTCATAAGAATATGAACATAAGAACCAAAATGTAGAGCCATATTAACTAGGCATGGAGCGAATCTAAATAAATATATTGAAACTTGAATAAAAACCAAATACACATGTGGATGTACTAGGACAAGTTGAATGTAAATAAATAACTTAAAACTTAAAATGCCAAACAGGAGATAATCATGAAAATTTAGAAGATCCAAATGAACAATCATTCATAGGATCGCAAGCTAATCGATTCGTCATGGTACTTGTCTTAACCGTCGGTCTTACTAGCATCTATTTAACAAATTCACCATCATAAACTATCTCATAACGGATTCATACTTGAAAACTAAAACAAAACTCCCACAAACTAAACTAAAATTTTAGCGAACTTCGTTTTTTTTTAATTTTGAGATAGTTTTCTAGACATGCACTCTTTTATCTATAATTTTTAACTTCGTTATCCAAATATGGCAAACAGGTACGTTCTAGAAATCTACAGAAATTTTTGCAACTTTATGTTGATCACGAAGGCCAATTCTACACGCATAATCTCCGGAAATTAGGCTAAACTTCCTGCCTAAATATATTTTTCATTTTTAGGACAACAGGTATTGTTTCTGTCATTACTCTTAATATCTAATCATATTAGAAAGAAACCAGTGGATTTGAAATACAATGATGAAATCTACAACTTTTTATATTCATAGAATTACCAAAATATTAATCGATCAATACTAAATTTTGACTTACACCTGTTGCCCCCAAACCAAGGAACAATGAACGACTTCATTGTGATCCCTTCCTTCCCCTCTGTCTCCTACTATTTAATCCCTTTGGAGAGGATGTTTCACAGCAGGGTGTTGGCTCTTATTTGGGGCCAAACATAAGAATAAACCACCTGACAGTGCTCTCTATGGGAGCGTGGACGGTTCGTGGCTTTAAGCTGGACGGTCCACAACTTTGCTGTAGGAGCGACTCCTCTCCGCATCGCTCTCTACGGTCCGCGCACAGGGGTCGAACGGTACGCGATGGCATAGGGCCTTCTGCTTCCTCGCGGTAACCTAGATCTCGCCTCCTAGGAGGGACCCCATCAGGGAGGAGAGTTCTAGGGGTGGTCTAGGGTTGGCAAGCCACCCGGGACATCTCCAAACGGTGTAGAGTCGTCTAGGGATTAAGAAACTAGGTCGAAGAAGAAATATTAGGTGAAGTGGATCTTGCCCCCAGAGGGACCTCGTTAGGGTAAGATCCTAGGGTCGTCTTGCGGTCGGCAGGCCACCAAAGATGCCTGTAGACGATGTAGAGTCGAATAAAGACGATTATCTAGAGTGAGAAGCTACAACTAGGCTACGCTACATCTACTCCTAAGGCATGAATGTTAAATAAAGTAAATAAATTAGTTCGATTCGATGTGTTCGGGGGTTCTCAATTGACCGTAACCCTTTAATTTATAGAGAAGAAGATCTGTACCTATTCATAGGTAAGATCTAACATATTTCCACGGATAGGTTAGGATAACCATGCATGGGATAAAGACTCTCGCCCGAGTTAATCTGATCGCGAGCGTGGACCATCCAGGCCACATGGTCGGACTATCCGGCCATGCCCAAGTGCCAAAAATGGTGCTCAACACGTGCCCTCTGCCTTTTGGTGGAGCTTGGTGAACCAAAAGCACCTGGTACTATCTGACTCTTTCGGCAAATAATAGATTCTGCAACTTGCCTTGTTCCCAAAATATGAACTCTAGCTCAATGTAAGCCACCGGCGCTTGTGATCTATAGAAAACGGTAATGCCTAAAAGGGGGCGGAGTGAATTAGGACTTCTAAAAACTATCTCTAAACTAATCCACAAATAACTTAACTAGATTGTGCAAACTAGGTTTTGTCTTTGTGTTTCTATCTGAAAGGGAAATTGGGTTAACCATTTCCTATAATTAATTTTGGTGGTTGATGATTAACACAAACACATGGACTAACTAGTTTGTCTAGAATCCATCTATTTACAGGTGCATAAGGTTCAACACAAACCAATAAAAACATCAAGTTAGGGACTCAATTTGAAACGGAGCAAAGGACTTGAGTGTGCTGAAGAATGGCGCACCAGACTGTCCGGTGTGCTACCGGACAGTGTCCGGTGCACCAGGACCATACAACATCAAACCAGCCACTCTCAGGAAAACGAAAGCGCGCTCCGCTATAATTCACCGAACTGTCCGGTGTGCCACCGGACTGTCCGGTGAGCCGGCGGGCAACGGCTACCTACGTGCAACAGTCGACTCTGCAAAGTGCTACAGTGAGCTACAGTGCAGCGGCAGAAGTCAAAGCCGCGAAGTCAGAGGGTACCGGACTGTCCGGTGTGGCACCGGACTGTCTGGTGCCGCAAGAAAACAAAGCTCCAATGGTCAACTTCGCTCCGAACCCTAACAGTTAGGTGACGTGGCGGCGCACCGGACACTAAACAGTGTCTATCCGGTGGCGCACCGGACTGTCCAGTGCGCCCATCGCCAGCAGCCTCCCAACGGCCACCCAAGTGGTTGGGGGCTATAAATACCCCCAACCACCACAACTTCAAGAATCCAAGTTTTTTGAAGATCACATTCAATACAAGAGCTAGTGCATTCACTCCAAGACACATTTCCAAAGATCAAATCCTCTCCAAGTCTAGAATTCTTTCCAACCACCTAGTGACTTGAGAGAGAGTGTGTTCGTGTTCATTTGCGCTCTTATTGCTTGGATCGCTTTCTTCCTTTCTCATTCTTTTTCCCAAGTGACTTGTAATCAAAGCAAGAGACACCTAAGTGTGTAGTGGTCCTTGCGGGGTCTAAGTGACCCATTTGATTAAGGAGAAGGTTCACTCGGTCTAAGTGACCGTTTGAGAGAGGGAAAGGGTTGAAAGAGACCCGATCTTTGTGACCACCTCAACGAGGACTAGGTTCTTTGGAACCGAACCTTGGTAAAACAAATCACCGTGTTCATTCACTTGTTTCTCACTTGATTTGTTTTCCCTCTCTCTCTCTCTCCCGGGCTTGAGTTTTAACTCTAACGCTAACCCCGGCTTGTAGTGTGTGTTTTAAGTTATAAATTTCAGGTTACGCCTATTCACCCCCCTCTAGGCGACTTTCAATTGGTATCAGAGCCAGTGCTTCATTAAGAGTCTAACCAACTCGAAGTGAGGTCTGGTGATCACGCCAAGAAGGAGATGATGACCGGCGACAAGCCCGCAAGCTCGGGGAGGACTCTCTCAAGGGAGTCCGGCAACAAACACAAGGAGGAATCCTCTTCCTCCATCAAGTCCCATCGATGAGGTGATAAGAAGAAGAAGATGAAGAAAGTGGTCTACTACGAGACCGACTCTTCGTCACCCTCCACCTTCAGCTCCGAGTCGTCGACTACTTCTAAGCGCCATGAGCGCAAGAAGTATAGTAAGATGCCCCTTCGCTATCCTCGTATTTCCAAGCACGCTCCATTACTTTCCGTACCCCTAAGCAAACCACCATATTTCGATGGTGAGGATTATTGTATATGGAGTGATAAAATGAGGCATCACCTAACCTCACTCCACGAAAGTATTTGGGATATTGTTGAGTATGGAGCGCAGGTACCTAAGTTGAGGGACAAGGACTATGACTCGGACGAGGTCACCCAAATTAGACACTTTAACTCCCAAGCCACAACTATACTCCTTGCCTCCTTGTGTCAAGAGGAGTATAATAAGGTGCAAGGGTTAAAGAGTGCCAAAGAAATTTGGGATGTCCTCAAACGGCACACGAAGGGGACGAGGTGACCAAGATCACCAAACACGAAATGATCGAGGGAAAACTCGGTAGATTCGTCCTCAACAAGGGAGAGGACCCGCAAGCGATGTACAATAGGCTCAAGACCTTGGTGGACTAAGTGCGCAACCTCGGGAGCACCAAGTGGGATGACCATGAAATGGTCAAGGTTATTCTTAGATCACTTGTTTTTCGTAATCCCACTCAAGTGCAACTAATCCGTGGATCAAATGAGCATAACATTTTGTTTAAGACTTTTGATGCATCATATGTTTTAACTAAGAAATCAGGCAAAGTAGTTGCCAAATATGTTGGGGGCAAACACAAGAGCTCCAAAACTTGTGTTTGGGTACCCAAAGGTGCTTGTTTCTAACGTGAAAGGACCCAAGACTATTTGGGTACCTAAGAACAAGGCCTAAATTGTTTTGCAGGTTTATGCATCCGGGAGTTCAAGTTGGATAATCGATAGCGGATGCACAAACCACATGATAGGGGAGAAGAGAATGTTCTCCTCCTATGGGAAAAATGAAGATCCCCAATGAGCTATCACATTCGGGGATGGAAATCAAGGTTTGGTCAAAGGTTTGGGTAAAATTGCTATATCACCTAACCATTATATTTCCATTGTTTTATTGTAGATTCTTTAGATTACAACTTGCTTTCAGTTTCTCAATTATGAAAAATGGGCTACAACTGTCTTTTTAGTGATACTGGTGTTACTGTCTTTAGAAGAAGTGATGATTCAATAGCATTTAAGGGAGCGTTAGATGGTCAGCTATATTTAGTTGATTTTAATGATAACAAAGCTAAACTTGACACTTGCTTAATTGCTAAGACTAATATGGGTTGGCTCTGGCATCGCGACTTGCCCATGTTGGGATGAAGAATATTCACAAGCTTCTAAAGGGAGAACACATTTTAGGACTAACAAATGTTCATTTTGAGAAAGACAGGATTTGTAGCGCATGCCAAGCAGGAAAGCAAGTTGGAGTCCACCATCCACACAAGAACATAATGACAACGGACAGGCCGCTCGAGCTACTCCACATGGATTTATTCAGCCCGATAGCTTACATAAGCATCGGCGGGAGTAAGTACTATCTAGTAATTGTGGATGATTATTCTTGCTTCACTTGGGTATTCTTTTTGCAGGAAAAATCACAAACCCAAGAGACTTTAAAGGGATTCTTGAGACGGGCTCAAAATGAGTTCGGATTGAGAATCAAAAAGATTAGAAGCGATAATGGGACGGAGTTCAAGAATTCTCAAATTGAAGGATTTCTTGAGGTGGAGGGCATCAAGCATGAATTCTCATCTCCCTACACACCTCAACAAAATGGTGTAGTGGAGAGGAAGAATAGAACTCTACTGGACATGACAAGAACCGTGCTTGATGACTATAAGACACCGGACCGGTTTTGGGCTGAAGCAATCAACACTGCTTGCTACTCCATCAACCGGCTCTACCTTCACCGAATCCTCAAGAAGACATCTTATGAACTTCTCACTGGTAAAAAGCCCAATGTTTCATATTTTAGAGTCTTTGGGAGTAAATGCTTTATTCTTGTTAAAAGAGGTAGAAAATCTAAATTTGCTCCTAAAGCTGTAGAAGGCTTTTTACTTGGTTATGACTCAAACACAAGGGCATATAGAGTCTTTAACAAGTCCACTAGACTAGTTGAAGTTTCTTGTGACATTGTGTTTGATGAGACTAATGGCTCCCAAGTGGAGCAAGTTGATTTTGATGAGCTAGATGATGAAGAGGCTCCGTGCGTCGCGCTAAGGAACATGTCCATTGGGGATGTGTGTCCTAAGGAATTCGAAGAGCCTACACAAGCACAAGATCAACCGTCATCTTCCAACCAAGCATCTCCACCAACCCAAGATGAGGATCAGGCCCAAGATGATGAAAATGAAGATCAAGAAGATGAGCCACCTCAAGAAGAGGACAATGATCAAGGGGGAGATGAAGAAAATGAGGACAAGGAAGATGATCAAGAAATACAGGGTCAAAGACCGCCTCACCCAAGAGTCCACCAAGCAATTCAACGAGATCACCCCGTCAACTCCATCCTTGGTGACATTCATAAGAGGGTAATCACTAGATCTCGAGTTGCACACTTTTATGAGCATTACTCTTTTGTTTCCTCTATTGAGCCTTACAGGATAGAGGATGCATTAAGAGATTCGGATTGGGTGGTGGCAATGCAAGAGGAGCTCAACAACTTCACGCGGAATGAGGTATGGCATTTAGTTCCATGTCCTAATCAAAATGTTGTAGGTACCAAATGGGTATTTCGCAACAAGCAAGATGAGCATGGTGTGGTGATAAGAAACAAAGCCCGACTTGTGGCCAAGGGATATTCACAAGTCGAAGGTTTGGATTTTGATGAAACTTATGCACCCGTAGCTAGGCTTGAGTCAATTCGCATATTACTTGCCTATGCTACTTACCATGTGAGAGCACCTAGAGGGGGGTGAATAGGTGATCCTGTAAAATTCAACACTAAATTCCACAAACTTGTTTATAAAGATATTAGTTCGAGTTAATCAAGTCTGTGAGCTCTTGCGAACACAGACAATTAAAGAGAGAGCAATCACAAGAGACACACGATTTTATCCCATGGTTCGGCCAAGTAACACTTGCCTACTTCCACGTTGTGGCGTCCCAATGGACGAGGGTTGCACTCAACCCCTTTCAAGTGATTCAATGATCAACTTGAATACCACGGTGCTCTTCCTTATAGTTTTCTTCCCGTTTGCGAGAAATCTCCACAAGTTGGAGCCTCTCGCCCTTACAAGATTGATCACAAAGAAAGCACAAAAGTAAGGTTGGGAAGAGCAACACACATAAGAAACAAATCGCAGCACACCCACGCACACAAGAGAAGACTTGAGCTCAAATGACGACACAGGGAGTCCTTGACTCGAATAGAGCTCAAATCTCTAACACAATGAAACGAATGCGCGGGAACAGAGTCTGAATGCCTTAGGATGCTTAGTGAATGCTTGGGTTACTCCGCCATGTGCCTAGGGGTCCCTTTTATAGCCCCAAGGCAGCTAGGAGCCGTTGAAGATCAACATGGAAGCTAATCTTGCCTTATGTCGTGTGGTGCACTGGACAGTCCGGTGCACCACCAGACTACTACTGTAGCCTGTCCGGTGCCGATCTCCTTCCTTTTCTAGCACAGACGACCGTTGCAGCTCCGGGCCAGTTGGTGTGTCCGGTGCACACCGGACAGTCCGGTGCCCCTAGCCGACCGTTGGTGCGTACCACGCGTCTCCCGCGGATTGCGCGGCCGACCGTTGCGCTGGCGACCGTTGGCTCACTGGACAGTCTGGTGCACCACCGGATAGTCCGGTGAATTATAGCCGTACGCCGCCAAACTTTTCTCGAGAGCGGCTTTTTTTACCGGAGATCAGCCTGGTGCACCGGACACTGTCCGGTGCACCACCGGACAGTCCGGTGTGCCAGACTGAGCTGAGTTTTGGCTGCACCGAGCCAAGTCTTTTTGGTTTCTTTTATTCCTGTTTCTAGTACTTAGACAAAATATGTTATTACTCAAAACAATGTACTAAGTCTAGAAACATACCTTGTAATATGATTTGCACTTCTCTCTTCATTTAGCACATAAGAACTTAATTAAATGTGTTGTGCACTTAATCACCAAAACATAATAGAAATTGCCCAAGAGCACATTTCGCTTCCAATCTCCCCCTTTTTGGTGATTTATGCCAACACATCCAAAAGCAACCAAAAGAAGTGCAACATCCATGCAATTGAGAACAAAATTGTCTTTGCACAAGTTTTGACATATTTGGATCATTCTTTGCCACCACTTGGTTTGTTTTTGCAAATAAAATTCATTTTCCTATCTCTAAGTCAAACACACTTGTTTAGGAAAAGAGAGATATTTCAATGGAAAATTTGACCAAGTACCAAAAACTCCCCCTTTTTGCCATAATTGCCATAATAAAAAATTCTCCCCCACAAGAGTCCAAATTTTGCAATAAGAGTATTTTGGACAAATCAAAAATTCTAACTCTACTATTTTCAAAATTCTCAAGTGTTAGCTGATCCATTTGCTTTGGCCTTAATTTCTCCCCCTTTGGCATTAAGCACCAAAACGGGATCATTCTTGGCCCTTTAACCCCATTGCCTCACCAAAAATGTCAATGAAGAGCAAAAAGGCAATGAGAGCATAAGTATGAACTTGGAGGTGAGTACACTAATACCGGAGTGCAGTGGAAGTCTTTGCATGGTCCAAGTTCACCTTTCCCTTTCAATGCACCTTTGAGACTCCATCAAGTAAACTCAAACACAAAGGTTAGTCTCAAAGGGTCAAGTTGTAGCACTTCTCCCCCTAAATATGTGCATCATTCACACATGGACTTGTGAGGTCCGGGGATCCCTTGCACAACTTGAGCACCATAAATAAGCAACAATTCACATAAATACATGAAGTAACATGATCAAAGGCATAGAACACAAGTATGCTATAGATCAATCCAAGTTACGCGAATCTAAGACATTTAGCTCACTACGCAACCTGCAAAAGTTTTTCTCGTCCAACGGCTTGGTAAAGATATCGGCTAGCTGGTTCTCGGTGCTAATATGAAATACCTCGATATCTCCCTTTTGCTGGTGGTCTCTCAGAAAGTGATGCCGGATGTCTATGTGCTTAGTGCGGCTATGTTCAACAGGATTATCCGCCATGCAGATTGCACTCTCATTGTCACATAGGAGTGGGACTTTGCTCAGATTGTAGCCAAAGTCCCTGAGGGTTTGCCTCATCCAAAGTAGTTGCGCGCAACACTGTCCTGCGGTAACATACTCAGCCTCAGCGGTGGATAGGGCAACAGATGTTTGTTTCTTAGAACTCCAAGACACCAGGGACCTTCCTAGGAATTGGCACGTCCCTGATGTACTCATCCTATCAACCTTGCATCCAGCATAATCGGAGTCTGAATATCCAATCAAGTCAAAGGTAGACCCCTTTAGATACCAGATCCCGAAGCAAGGCATAACAACTAAATACCTAAGAATTCGCTTAACGGCCACAAGGTGACATTCCTTGGGGTCAGATTGAAATCTAGCACACATGCATACACTAAGCATAATGTCCGGTCTACTAGCACATAAATAAAGTAATGACCCTATCATAGACCGGTATGCCTTTTGATCAACGGACTTACCTCCTTTGTTGAGGTCGACATGTCCATCGGTTCCCATCGGTGTCTTCGTGGGCTTAGCGTCCTTCATCCCAAACCTCATGAGAAGATCTTGAGTGTACTTCATTTGAGAGAGGAAGGTGCCGTCCTTGAGTTGCTTCACTTGGAACCCAAGGAAGTAGGTCAACTCGCCCATCATTGACATCTCAAACTTTTGAGTCATCACCCTGCTAAACTCCTCACAAGACTTTAGATTAGTAGAACCAAATATTATGTCATCGACATAAATTTGGCACACAAACAGATTCTGTCACAAGTCTTAGTGAAAAGAGTGGGATCGACTTTCCCAACCTTGAAAGCATTAGCAATTAAGAAATCTCTAAGGCATTCATACCATGCTCTTGGGGCTTGCTTAAGTCCATAGAGCGCCTTAGAGAGCTTAAAAACGTGGTTGGGATACCTGTCATCCTCAAAGCCAGGGGGTTGTTCTACGTATACTTCCTCCTTGATTGGCCTGTTGAGGAAAGCGCTCTTCACATCCATTTGAAACAACCTGAAAGAATGGTGAGCACCATATGCTAATAATATTCGAATAGACTCTAGCCTAGCCACAGGAGCAAAAGTCTCCTCGAAATCCAAACTTGTGACTTGGGCATAACCTTTTGCCACAAGTCAAGCCTTGTTTCTTGTCAACACCCCGTGCTCGTCTTGCTTGTTGCGGAACACCCACTTGGTTCCCACAACATTTTGCTTGGGACGTGGCACCAGGCTCCAAACTTCATTCCTCTTGAAGTTGTTGAGCTCTTCCTGCATGGCCAACACCCAGTCCGGATCCTGCAAGGCCACTTCTACCCTGAAAGGCTCAATAAAAGAGACAAACGAGTAATGCTCACAAAAATTAGCTAAACATGAGCGAGTCGTTACTCCCTTGCTGCTATCACCCAGAATCTGATCAACAGGGTGATGTCGTTGGATCGTTGCTCGGACTTGAGTTGGAGGGACCCGTGGTGCTTCTTCCTCCATAACTTGTTCTTCTTGTGCTCCCCCTTGATCACACGCTTCTTCTTGAGGAACTTGTCCATCATCTTGAGTTGGGGGATGCACTATTGTTGAGGAAGAAGGCTGATCTTGCTCCTGTTGTTCTTGTGGTCGCACATCTCCAATCACCATCGTGCGCATTGCAGCCGTTGGAACATCATCTTCATCTATGTCATCAAGATCAACTTGCTCTCTTGGAGAGCCATTAGTCTCATCAAATATAACGTCGCTAGAGACTTCAACCAAACCCGATGATTTGTTGAAGACTCTATACGCCTTTGTATTTGAGTCATACCCTAGTAAAAACCCTTCTACTGCCTTGGGAGCAAATTTAGAATGTCTACCTTTCTTCACTAAAATGTAGCATTTGCTCCCAAATACACGAAAGTAAGAGGCATTGGGTTTGTTACCGGTAAGAAGTTCATAGGAAGTCTTCTTAAGGAGGCGATGCAGATATAGCCGGTTTATGGCGTGGCAGGCTGTGTTCACAGCTTCTGACCAAAACCGCTCGGGTGTCTTGAACTCTCCAAGCATTGTCCTCGCCATGTTGATAAGCGTCCTGTTCTTCCTCTCTACCACACCATTTTGTTGTGGTGTGTAGGGAGCGGAGAACTCGTGCTTGACGCCTTCCTCCTCAAGATACTCCTCCACTTGCAGATTCTTGAACTCGGACCCGTTGTCGCTTCATATCTTTTTCACCTTGAGCTCAAATTTGTTTTGAGCCCTCCTTAGAAAGCGCTTTAGGGTCCCTTGGGTTTCTGATTTATCCTGCAAAAAGAACACCCAAGTGAAGCAGGAAAAATCATCAACAATTACTAGACCATACTTACTTCCCCCGATGCTAAGGTAGGTGACGGGTCCAAAGAGGTCCATGTGAAGAAGCTCCAGTGGTCTTGATGTTGTCATCACATTCTTGTTGTGATGAGTGCTTCCCACCTGTTTCCCTGCTTGACAAGCTGCACAAGGTCTATCTTTCTCGAAGTAGACATTGGTTAGTCCTAACACATGTTCTCCCTTTAAAAGTTTGTGAAGGTTCTTCATCCCAACATGTGCTAGACGGCGATGCCACAGCCAGCCCATACTAGTCTTAGCTATTAAGCATGCATCTAGATCGGCCTCCTCTTTCGAAAAATCAACTAAGTAGAGTTTGTCGTCTAATACACCCTTAAACGCTAATGAACCATCACTCCTTCTAAAGATAAAAACATCAACATTTGTAAATAAACAATTGTAGCCCATGTGGCACAATTGACTTACAGATAGGAGATTATACCCTAATGACTCTACTAAAAATACATTTGAAATAGAGTGCTCGCTTGTGATGGCTATCTTTCCTAAACCTTTAACCTTGCCTTGGTTCCCATCTCCAAAAATAATCGTATCCTGGGAATCCTTGTTCTTGACGTAGGAGGTGAACATCTTCTTCTCCCCCGTCATGTGGTTTGTGCATCCGCTATCGATAATCCAGCTTGAGCCCCTGGATGCATAAACCTGCAAGGAAATTTACACTTGGGTTTTAGGTACCCAACTCTTGTTGGGTCCTACAAGGTTAGTCACAATAGCCTTTGGGACCCAAATACAAGTCTTGTCTCCCTTGCATTTGGATCCCAACTTTCTAGCAACTACTTTTTCATTTTATATAAAAGAGCAAATGAAGTATTGCAAGCATGGTAAATGGTAGAAGGTTCATTCCACATTCTCCTAGGCACATGAGGTACAACATTACTTCTCCTAGGCCTACCTCTACCATGCACAAAAGTAGAGCTAGAGGCAAACATAGCATGTGAATCATTATAAGCAACATAACTCCTATTATAATGAGCATTCCTAGAAAATTTTCTATCATAAATGTAGGCATGACACTTTTGAGAACTACTAGCCATAGGAGCCTTCCCTTTCTCCTTGTTGAGAACGAGAGCCTTTTGGCTTGGTAAGTTCTTGGTTTCCTTTCGAAAACCAAGTCCATCCTTAATAGAGGGGTGTCTACCAATAGTGTAGGCATCCCTAGCAAATTTTAATTTATCAAAATCAATTTTGCAAGTCTTAAGTTGAGTATTAAGACTTGCCACCTCATCATTTAGTTTAGCAATAGAAATAAGGTGTTCATCACAAGAATTAACATCAAAGTCCTTGAATCTATTGCAAATAACAACATGTTCTACACATGAACTAGATTTATTAGCTTCCTCTAGCTTAGCATTTAAATCATCATTCAAAATCTTTAAACTAGAGATGGATTCATGGCAAGCAGATAACTCAGAAGATAACATTTCATTTCTTTTTAGTTTCTAAAGCAAGAGATTTTTGTACACTAACAAATTTGTCATGTTCTTCATATAAAATGTCCTCTTGCTTCTCTAGCAATCTATCCTTTTCATTTAAAGCATCAATTAGCTCATTGATTTTATCTACCTTAGCTCTATCTAGACCCTTAAATAGATCAGTATAATCTACTTCATCATCACTAGAGTCATCATCACTAGAAGTAGTATACTTAGAGGTATCTCGAACACTTACCTTCTTCTCCTTGGCCACGAGGCAAGTGTGGCGTTCGTTGGGGAAGAGCGAAGACTTGTTGAAGGCCGAGGCTGCCAGTCCTTCATCGTCGGAGTCAGATGAAGAGCAGTTCGAATCCCATTCTTTGCCAAGGTGCGCCTCGCCCTTCGCCTTCTTATACACTTTCTTCTTCTCCCTCTTCCCATGCTTTTCTTGTTCCTGGTCCTTGTCATTATCGAGGCATTGTGCTATGAAATGACCAGTCTTACCGCATTTGAAACAAGAGCGCTTTCCCCTTACTTTGTTCTTGTTGGGGTGCTCCTTGCGTCCTTTTAGTGCGGTCTTGAAGCGCTTGATGATTAGCGCCATCTCATCTTCGTTGAGGCCCGCAGCCTCCACTTGTGCCACCTTGCTTGGTAGCGTCTCCCTGCTGCTGGTTGCTTTGAGGGCAACAGTTTGAAGCTCATGGACGGGTAGTGGACCGTTTAGAGCATCGTCCACATATCGAGCCTCCTTCACCATCATGCGCCCGCTCACAAACTTCCCAAGAATCTCCTTGGGCGTCATCTTGGTGTACCTGAGATTCTCACGAATAAGGTTGACAAGATGGGGGTCAATTACCGTAAATGACCTTAGCATTAGTCGGACGACGTTGTGGTCCGTCCATCTTGTGCTTCCATAGCTTCTAATCTTGTTGACTAGGGTCTTGAGCCTATTGTATGTTTGTGTTGGCTCCTCTCCCCTGATCATCGCGAACCTTCCCAGTTCGCCTTCCACCAACTCCATTTTGGTGATCATGGTGGCGTCGTTTCCCTCATGTGATATCTTGAGGGTATCCCAAATTTGCTTGGCGTTGTCCAAGCCGCTCACTTTGTTGTATTCATCCCTGCACAAAGATGCTAGCAAAACAGTGGTAGCTTGTGCAATCTTATGAATTTGCTCATTAATAAACACAGGGTTATCCGTACTATCGAAATGCATTCCATTTTCAACTATCTCCCAAATACTAGGATGGAGAGAAAATAAGTGACTACGCATTTTGTGACTCCAAAAAGAGTAGTCTTCTCCATCAAAGTGTGGAGGTTTCCCAAGTGGAATTGATAGCAAATGAGCATTAGAGTTGAATGGAATACGAGAATAATCAAATGAATAGTTTTGATTAACCGGTTTCTTCTTTAACGAGGAGTCATCATCGTCGTCGTCGTGTGGTGAAGAAGATGAGGCATCACTGTTGTAGTAGATAATCTCCTTGATGCGCCTCTTCTTCTTCTCGTCCTTCTTCTTGTAACTCGAGCCAGAGTCAGTGGGTTTGTCATCTCTTGGCTCATTGAAGATGGACTCCTTCTCCTTGTCGTTGACCACCATCCCCTTTCCCTTAGGATCCATCTCTTCAGGCGGTTAGTCCCTTACGTGAAGAGAACACCTCCGATACCAATTGAGAGCACCTAGAGGGGGTGAATAGGTGATCCTGTAAAATTCAACACTAAATTCCACAAACTTGTTTATAAAGATATTAGTGCGAGTTAATCAAGTCTGTGAGCTCTTGTGAACACAGACAATCAAAGAGAGAGCAATCACAAGAGACACACGATTTTATCCTATGGTTCGGCCAAGTAACACTTGCCTACTTCCACGTTGTGGCGTCCCAATGGACGAGGGTTACACTCAACCCCTTTCAAGTGATCCAATGATCAACTTGAATACCACAGTGTTCTTCCTTATAGTTTTCTTCCTGTTTGCGAGGAATCTCCACAAGTTGGAGCCTCTCGCCCTTACAAGATTGATTACAAAGAAAGCACAAGAGTAAGGTTGGGAAGAGCAACACAGACAAGAAACAAATCGCAGCACACCCACGCACACAAGAGAAGACTTGAGCTCAAATGACAACACAGGGAGTCCTTGACTCGAATAGAGCTCAAATCTCTAACACAATGAAACGAATGCGCGGAACAGAGTCTGAATACCTTAGGATGCTTAGTGAATGCTTGGGTTACTCCTCCATGCGCCTAGGGGTCCCTTTTATAGCCCCAAGGCAGCTAGGAGCTATTGAAGATCAACATGGAAGACTAATCTTGGCTTCTGTTGTGTGGTGCACCGGACAGTCTAGTGCACCACCGGACAGCTATTGTAGCCTGTCCGGTGCCGATCTCCTTCCTTTTCTAGCACAGACGACCGTTGCAACTCCGGGTCAGTTGGCGCACCGGACACTGTTCGGTGCACACCAGACAGTCCGGTGCCCCTAGCCGACCGTTGGTGCGGGCCACGCGTCACCCGCAGATTGCGCGGCTGACCGTTGCGCTGGCGACCGTTGCACCACCGGACAGTCCGGTGCACCACCGGATAGTCTGGTGAATTATAGCCGTACGCTGCCAAACTTTTCCCGAGAGCGGCCTTTTCACCGGAGATCAGCTTGGCACACCGGACACTGTCCGGTGCACCACCGGACAGTCCGGTGTGCCAGACTGAGCTGAGTTTTGGCTGCACCGAGCCAAGTCTTTTTGGTTTCTTTTCTTCTTGTTTCTAGTACTTAGACAAAATATGTTAGTACTCAAAACAATGTACTAAGTCTAAAAACATACCTTGTAATATGATTTGCACTTCTCTCTTCATTTAGCACATAAGAACTTAATTAAATGTGTTGTGCACTTAATCACCAAAACATAATAGAAATTGCCCAAGAGCACATTTCCATTTCACCATGGCTTTAAGCTCTATCAAATGAACGTGAAAAGTGCCTTCCTCAATGGACTCATCAAGGAAGAGGTCTATGTTGAGCAACCTCCCGGCTTTGAAGATAGTGAGTATCCTAACCATGTGTACAAACTCTCAAAGGCGCTTTATGGGCTCAAGCAAGCCCCAAGAGCATGGTATGAATGCCTACGATATTTTCTTATCACTAATGACTTCAAAGTTGGAAAAGCCGATCCTACCCTCTTCGCTAAAACTATTGAAAAAGACTTGTTTATATGCCAAATTTATGTTGATGATATCATATTTGGGTCTACTGACAAGTCTACTTGTGAAGAGTTTAGTAGGATCATGATCCAAAAATTTGAGATGTCAATGACGGGGGAGTTGAGATATTGTCTAGGATTTCAAATCAAGCAACTCCAAGAGGGCACCTTCATCAGCCAAACAAAGTACATTCAATACATACTTAAGAAGTTTGGAATGAAGGATGGCAAACCCATCAAGACACCCATGGGAACAAATGGGCATCTCGACCTCAACACTGGAGGTAAATCCATAGATCAAAAGGTATACCTGTCGATGATAGGATCTTTACTCTATTTGTGTGCATCTCGAGTGGATATTATGCTTTCTGTATGCATGTGTGCAAGATTTCAGGCAAATCCTAAGTAAGTTCACCTTAGGGCCATGAAGAGAATCATGAGATACTTAGTTTACACTCCTAAGTTTGGGCTTTGGTACCCCAAGGGATTCACTTTTGATTTAATAGGATATTCCGATGGCGATTGGGCAGGGTGTAAAATTGATAGAAAGAGCACAACAGGGACTTATCAGTTTCTAAGAAGATCCCTGGTGTCTTGGGCTTCAAAGAAACAAAACTTCATAGCTCTTTCCACAGCCGAAGCCGAGTATATTGCCGCAGGCCATTATTGTGCGCAATTACTTTGGATAAGGCAAACCCTTAGGGACTATAGCTAAAAATTGAGCAAAGTCCCTCTCCTATGTGATAATGAGAGTGCAATCCGTATGGCGGATAATCCCATTGAACACAGCCACACTAAGCATAGACATTCGGTATCACTTTCTGAGAGATCACCAACAAAGGGGGATATCGAAATAGCTTATGTTAACACCAAAGATCAATTATCCGATATCTTTACCAAGCCAATAGATGAGAAAACCTTTAGCAAACTTAGGAATGAGCTAAATATTCTTGATTCTCGGAATTTTGATTGAAACATTGCACATAGCTATTTTATATACCTTTGATCATGACTCTTTCATTTGGTACAATTGCATATTTCTTATTCTTCTTGTGCCAAGGCTAAGACTAATATGTTTCCATGAGTATATCTTGTATTAGTCTTCGATTGAAAGGGAAATAGAGTACTCGGCAAAGACAACACTTCCACGCAACTCTAACGGTATTATCTACCCTTTGCCGGTATTCCGCCATCTCTCCAATTGGTATAATCTTTCACTTATATTTCTTTTATCAATGGGAGAGAAAATATAAAAGGGCTCCAACGTTCTCTGTTTTTGGCGATCAATGCCAAAGGGGGAGAAAATATTAAGCCCAAAGCAAAAGGACCGCACCACCACCATTTCAAAAATTTTCAAAATGAACTTTCAATTGGTATCAATTGGTATCTAAGTTTATGAAAATAAGATTTCAAAATTGGTATCCATTTAAAAACCCTCTTGAAAGCTAAGAGGAAAATTTCATTCAGGGGGAGTTTCTATTTAGTCAAAGGAAAAACATTTGAAACAAGGGAGAGAAATTTCAAATCTTGAAAATGCTTCTTGCAATCTTATTCATATACCTTTGACTATTTGCAAAAAGATTTTGAAAAGATTTTCCAAAAGTTTTGCAAAAACAAACATGTGGTGCAAATGTGGTCCAAAATGTCAAATAAAAGAAAGCAATCCATTCACTCTTATTCATACTTAGTAAGACTTTCAAATTGGTTCAATTCTAAGTAACCTATGCACAATTAACTCAATTGCAAACTAGTTACATTTCTGCACTTTATATTTGCTTTCTGTTGGCATCAATCACTAAAAAGGGGGAGATTCAAAGGGAAATTATTTTAACCATTTCCTATAATTAATTTTGGTGGTTGATGATCAACACAAACACATGGACTAACTAGTTTGTCTAGAATCCATCTATTTACAGGTGCATAAGGTTCAACACAAACCAATAAAAACATCAAGTTAGAGACTCAACTTGAAAGGGAGCAAAGGACTTGAGTGTGCTGAAGAATGGCACACCGGACTGTCCGGTGTGCCACCGGACAGTGTCCGGTGCGCTAGGACCGTACAACATCAAACCAGCCACTATCGAGAAAACGTAGGCGCGCTCCGCTATAATTCACCGGACTGTCCGGTGTGCCACCGGACTGCCTGGTGAGCTGGTGGGCAACGGCTACCTGCACACAACGGTCGACTCTGCAAAGTGCTACAGTGAGCTACAGTGCAGCGGCAGAAGTCAGAGGGCACCGGACTGTCCGGTGCCGCAAGAAGACAAAGCTCCAACGATCGACTTTGCTCTGAACCCTAATGGTTGGGTGACGTGGTGGCGCACCGGACACTAAACAATGTCTGTCCGGTGGCGCACCAGACTGTCCGGTGCACCCATCGCCAGCAGCCTCCCAACAGCCACCCAAGTGGTTGGGGGCTATAAATACCCCCAACCACCACAACTTCAAGAATCCAAGTTTTCTGACGATCAAATTCAATACAAGAGCTAGTGCATTCACTCCAAGACATATTTCCAAAGATCCAATCCTCTCCAAGTCTAGAATTCTTTCCAACCACCTAGTGACTTGAGAGAGAGTGTGTTCGTGTTCATTTGCGCTCTTATTGCTTGGATCACTTTCTTCCTTTCTCATTCTTGTTCCCAAGTGACTTATAATCAAATCAAGAGACACCTAAGTGTGTGGTAGTCCTTGCGGGTCTAAGTGACCCGTTTGATTAAGGAGAAGGCTCACTCGATCTAAGTGACCGTTTGAGAGAGGGAAAGGGTTGAAAGAGACCCGGTCTTTGTGACCACCTCAACGGGGACTAGGTTCTTTGGAACCGAACCTCGGTAAAACAAATCACCGTGTTCATTCGCTTGTTTCTCACTTGATTTGTTTTCCCTCTCTCTCTCGGACTTGAATTTTAACTCTAACGCTAACCCCGGCTTGTAGTGTGTGTTTTAAGTTATAAATTTCAGGTTACACCTATTCACCCCCCTCTAGGCGACTTTCACTATCTCTGCCGCAAAAGGAGTTATGCAACCGATGTTCCAACCCTATATAATCTACACTAAGAATAGTAAAGATTGCAACTTAAGTAGAGAGAGTAAATGCGAAAGATTAAAGAGCTAGTAGAGAAAGCAAACTCTCGTGGATGACACCGGTATTTTTACCGAGGTATCTGGAACCGCGCAAGGTCCCGACTAATCCTTGTTGGTGCCCTTACGCAAAGGGTAGCCCACACGAGGGCCATGCACCACGGTCGAGTAACTCCGCAGAGAGCTGTGGGCCTTTTTCATGCACAAGTGGTGCTCCGCTTCCAGCTCCTCTTGGACGCTCCCCGCCATCTCCACTATCGAGCTTCTGGTTGAAACGTCGCGAGCCTCGTTCCCTCTAGTACATGGTGGCAATCGTATCATAAATGCAGTTGATACGGTCTCGCAAGACTCTCGCCCCACTCGGTACAATATTACAATGGCTCGCACAAGAGCCAAGGGTTTTGTGGGTTATCTAACCTCACTCACACAACTAGAAACAAACCTAGAGCAAGTGCTAATTAATGCAGTCTAACTAACCTAAGCACTTCGCAAAGCACCTATGCTAATCACTAAGTGACTCTATTAAGCACTTTGGTGTTTTAGCACTAAAAATATGTATAACCTTCCTTGTTATGTTGCTTGAGCTCCCACACCTTCAAATGACCGGTTGAGTGAAGTATATATAGGCCCCAACTCGGATATTATAACAATAACAATAACACTAAACTGATTCTATAACAATAACACTAAACCAATTTTATAACAATAGCAATAACACTAAAATGATTATATAACAATAACACTAAAACAACTCTATAACAATAACAATAACAATAACACTAAACTAATTCTATAACAATAACACTAAACCAATTATATAACAATAACAATAACACTAAACCGATTCTATAATAATAACAACACAAAACGATTCTATAACAATAACACTAAACCAACTCTATTATCACCTTTGGTGGCCAGATGCGGGACCAAAGGGCGAAGACGAGGTGATCGGAGCCGGAGAAGAAATGGTGGGGTCATGGATGGCTGGAGCCAGGGAAGAACAACGACAACAAATTTCACGAAAAGTTTCATGTCGGACCAAAGGGCGGAGATGGGGTGACCGGAGCCGGAGAAGAAATGGCGGGGTCGTGAATGGCCGGAGCGGAAGAAGAACAATAGCGGGACCAAAGGTTTCTAACATAGTGCGTGACAACTTTCACGAAACACTATCAAATTTTTATCAGAGTCTCTACATATGATATCATGACATGTTGACAAGTTTCATGATTTTCTGACTTTGTTTGTGTTGTATACAATTTTTAAACAACTAGATCACAATTTCATGGTCATGTTTCGTGAGCATGGTGCTCGAAAATTCCGATCTGTTCCTGAAATAGGCCGTAACTTGTGCTAAATAACATGAATATCATTTTTGCATTCACTGTTTTTTATTTTTGAGTGACTTGTGAGAGCACCTAGAGGGGGGGTGAATAGGTGATCCTGTAAAATCAAACACTAAATAGCCACAAACTTGATTATAGAAATGTTAGTGTGAGTTAATCAAGTTACTATGAAGCGATCTTCTTGTGAACAAAACAATAATAGAGAGAAGCAATCACAAGAGACACGCGTTTTTTATCCCGTGGTTTGGCCAAGTAACACTTGCCTACTTCCACGTTGTGGCGTCCCAATGGACGAGCGTTGCACTCAACCCCTTTCAAGTGATCCAATGATCAACTTGAATACCATGGACTTTTCCTTTAGAGTATGCTTCCCGTTTGCGAGGAATCTCCACAATTTGGAGCCTCTCGCCCTTACAATAGAGATCACAAAGAAGCACAAGAGTAAGGGAGGGAAAGCAACGCACACAAGACTCGAATCCGCAGCACACACACACACAAGCCAAGACTTGAGCTCGAAACACAGCACAGGGAGTTCGCAACTCAACAAAGCTCAAATCACTAACACAATCGATCAAATGCGTGAAGGCGGAGTCTGGGAGTCTTAGGATGTTTCTTGAAAGCTTGGTGTACTGCTCCATGCGCCTAGGGGTCCCTTTTATAGCCCCAAGGCAGCTAGGAGCCGTTGGAGATCAACTTGGAAGGCAAATCTTTCCTTCTGTTGAGTGTAGCACCGGACAGTCCGGTGTAGCACCGGACAGCTACTGTTCATGTCCACTGCACGATTTCCTTCCATATCGGGCGCAGCCGACCATTGGTCCTCGGGGCCGGTTGGCGCATCGGACACTGTCCGGTGCACACCGGACAGTCCGGTGTGCCCAACCGACCGTTGGCGCGGGCCACGCGTCGCCCGATGATTGTACAGCCGACCGTTGGCCGCGAGCATCGTTGGATCACTAGACAGTCCGGTGAATTTTAGCGGCGACGCTTTCTTCTTTTTCCGAGAGCGACGAGTTCGTCGCCGAAGACTTGGGCACGGGCGCTGATGACGCACTGGACAGTCCGGTGCACCACCGGACAGTCCGGTGATTTTTAGCAAAGTCGCCCTGCCGATTCCCGAGAGTAGCCAGTTCACCGTCGAGCCAACCTGCGGCACCGAACACTGTCCGGTGCACCACCGGACAGTCTGGTGTGCCAGGCTGGTGCTGGTTTTGGCTGTACAGAACCATATCTTCTCCAAATCTTTTCCTTTTTTCTTGGCACTGTTTCTAGCACTTAGATAAACATGTTAGTATTCAAAAACAATTCACTAAGTCTAGAAACATACCTTGTTCTTTTATTTTCACTTCTCACTCATTTAGCACAAAAGAACTCAATCAATATGTGTTGGGCATCTAATCACCAAAACACTTATAGAAATGGCCCAAAGGCACATTTCCCTTTCAACTTGCAATTCAAATATGAATTATCCAAAAATTAATTAAAAAAACTAAATCTAATAGTTATAGCAAACTATTGGGTGCCTGGAAACAGGGTACCCAAAGAAGGCCCTAAGACCTCCCAAAAATGACCTGCCTGCCAGACGGTTAGGTGGGAAGGCCCAAAAGGCCACCCGGGGACGAGCCCACCAAGTCGATCGGTCCACCAAGTCGACCGGCCCACCGAACAAACATCCATCGAGCGACCCAGCAAGGCGGGATCATCGAGCAACCGAGTGAGGCGGGGCTACCAACCAACCTGGTCGCCGAGCAACCAGCGAGGCGGGGCTGCCAACCAACCGGCCCTCCTAGCAACTTAGTGAGGCAAGGCTGCCGACCAACCTGGCCACCGAGCAACCAGCGAGGCAGAGCTGCTAACCAACCGGTCCTCCGAGCAACTCAGCAAGACGACAGCCGACTCCTAGGAAGAGCCATCCTAGTACTATCAAGCCATGTTGACACGATGGGACATCGCCAAGCCATGCCCGCACCGTGGAAGCGGTGCTGAGGGGTCTTTGTCAGGCACGACGCCGAACACGTATCCTTGCCAATAAGTGGGACCGGACAACAATGGTCGTATAAACCTCAGCATCAAGGTCTCTATATTGACCCATACACCGGTGGGGATAGGGCAATACGTTGTACCAGGCGTGCGTCTACACATGATGAAAGATAACGCTAGGGGATGACGGAAGATGAAACTGTACTGAAGACATCCCTAAACCACTATTTGAGCTAACTCAACAAAACCTGCCAAGCACCGCTACGTCTAAATCAGAGTAGCTACAGGAAGGCAGACAGGATGCGACGCCATACCAGAGATACGACGACGCACGCCTCGACAGACGATTCCACAAGGGTTGCGAGACCTAGGAGGAGGCCAAACTCCACCCTAGTAGAATACTAGTCCTCATTGTAACGTCTACCCTTGGGATACAAAAGGGCATGACAACCCTCATTCCAAAGATCATATGATATCTGTAACACCCCGGGCTTTAAAGGACAAAGTCGGGTGCATCTCATACATGCGCCAAAGAAGACAACATATATAATAATAGAGTATATAGTGTCAGGGACCGTAATTAGGGGTACCCCCAAGGCTCCTAATCTTAGCTGGTAACCCCCATCAGCACAAAGCTGCAAAGGCCTGATGGGCGCAATTCCGGTCAAAGGCTCCGTCCACTCAAGGGACACGATCTCGCCTAATCCGAGCCCAGCCTCGAGCAGGAACGGTAGACCAAGGCAGATTCGTGCCTCGCCCGAGGGTCTCCTCAAGCAATGGGTGCACCTTCGACTCGCCCAAGGCCCAGCTCGGGCAGGCTTCACGGAGAAGCAACCTTGGCCAGATCGCCTCGCCAGCCGACCAGATCGCAGGAGCATTCAATGCAAGGATCGCCTGACACCTTATCCTGACGCGTGCTCTCCAGTCGACAAGGCCAAAGTGACCGCAGTCACTTCGCCCCTCCACTGACTGACCTGACAGGAAAACAGCGCTGCCTGCGCTGCTCCGACTACTGTGCCACCTGCCAGGGTGAGGCTGACAGCAGCCAAGTCCAGCCTCAGGCGCCATAGGAATCTCCGCCTCGCCCGACCCCTAGGGCTCGGACTCCACCTCGACTCCGGAAGACAATCTCTGCCTCGCCCGACCCCAGGGCTCGGACTCCACCTCGACTTCGGACGACAGTCACCGCCTCGCCCGACCCCAGGGCTCAGGCTCAACCTTGACTCGGAAGACAGTCTCCGCCTCGCCCGACCCTAGGGCTCGGACTCAACCTCGACCTCGGACAATGGTCTCCGCCTCGCCCGACCCCCAGGCTCGGACTCAACCTCGACCTCGGAGGAGTCACCACCTCGCTCGGGCCGACCACGCCACAAGGGGGGCCCATCATTACCCTACCCCTAGCTAGCCCAGGCTACGGGGAACAAGACCGGCGTCCCATCTGGCTCGCCCCGGTAAAACAAGTAATGATGGCGCCCCGCGTGCTCCATGACGACGGCGGTTCTCAGCCCCTTACGGAAGCAAGGAGACGTTAGCAAGGATCCGACAGCCCCGACAGCTGTGCTTCTACAGGGCTCAAGCGCTCCTCCAACGGCCACGACGCCACATGAATAGGGCTCCAACACCTCTCCGACAGCCACGTCGGCATGTACATAGGGCTCTAGCTCCTCTCTGCTAGACATGTTAGCACACTGCTACACCCCCCTTTGTACACCTGGACCCTCTCCTTACGTCTATAAAAGGAAGGTCCAGGGCCCTCGTACGAGAAGGTGGCCGCGCGGGAGAACGGGCTGACGCGCAGTCTCACGCCCTCTCTCTCTCTCCCTCGCGAACGCTTGTAACCCCCTACTGCTAGCGCATCCGCCCTGGGCGCAGGACAACACGAGGTCGCGGTTTCCCCTCACTGGTTTTCCCCCCTTGTGCTCCGTCTCGCGCCGACCCATCTGGGCTAGGACATGCAGCGACAATTTACTCGTCGGTCCAGGGACCCCCCGGGGTCGAAACGCCGACAGTTGGCGCGCCAGGTAGGGGCCTGCTGCGTGTTGACGAACAGCTTCCCGTCAAGCTCCAGATGGGGAGTCTCCAGCAACCTCTCCAACCTGAGATGAAGCTCTGTTTCGGGAGTCTCGAGTTCATGTCCCTCGACGGCAGCTACGACATGATACTCCTTCCTCCGCCGCGCGACAACGACAATGGCGGCCGTCAGCCCGCCCGTTGGCGGCGGAATCGACGACGTCTTCCCCGCGTGGCGGAAGAACAGCATCCGAGTCTGTCCCGTAGCCTTCCTCGTCGACGGGGGAGGAGGCGGGGCAACCATGGCCAAGCAGGAGGTGGTGCCTCGTCGGCTGTCGAGCGAGTCAACGGTGTCGGCGCCCCAGCGGGGGACACGTCGGGCAATGACCTTGCGTCTGAGACGAAGACGAGCGTCGTTTCCCCGCAACACGCCAACCCCAAGCAGACGAACGACGCCAACACGCTCGCGAAGGACTTGTTGGGCGTTAGCCTCGTACCTGAGATAACGGTGCAGTCCGTCCCCGACGCGACTTCGTCACCGTCCGTCGATCAAGAGGTACCGACAGTTTCCCATCCTGTGCCTTTTAGATTCAGCTTTGACCCACCAAGCGACCCCGCTTTGGTGGACGCTTTCATAAAGGCATATCCAAACCTTCTAGGGTACCATATGTGGTCAACCTGGGAGCGATTGACGGCCGTCTCGACCTACGGGCCCCCGGGTTCCGAGGAAGATGACGAGCCCAACTCTGGTTGGGATTTCTCCGGGCTCGATAACCCTAGTGCCATGCAGGACTTCATGACCGCATGCGACTACTGCCTCTCTGATTGCTCCGATGATAGCCACAGCCTCGGCGATGGGGACTGTGGCCCAAGTCGCGAATGTTTCCACGTCGATCTAGAGGGTCTCGACGAAGGCAACCACCTTGGTATGCCGGAGAACGGTGATCCCTCTGGGCCTGCGCCTCGCGTTGACATCCTTCGGGAGCTAGCTGTGGTCCTAGTCCCTACGGGGGGTCAGGACACATAGCTCGAGCAAATCCGCGAGATGCAAACCAGGCTTGACGAGGAAGCAGGACAACTTGTGCAGCTCCGGCAGAACATCGGGCAGGAGCGGGCAGGTCGAGCACCGGCCGGAGAAGCGCGTCATCTGGCCCAAGACGTCCAGAACCGCATCACCGACAATGCTAGGGCAAGGCTGCCCCCGGCTTCCAATGGGGTCGGCCAGAACCTGGCTGCAGCAGCAATACTACTCCGAGCGATGCCGAAACCATCCACCACCGAGGGGCGGCATATCCAGGTTGAACTCAAGAACCTCCTGGAGGATGTTGCGGTCCGACGGGCCATAAGCTCTACCTCCCGGAGGCAGGGGTACCCCCTGGAGCATCGCGCCGCGACTTCCCGATTCATGCGGGAAGCCTTGGTCCACACCGGGCGCACACGGGACGCAGCGCCTGCGGCCCCGGGCCGCCTCGGCAACGAGCACCATCGCCGTGACCGTCAAGCCCACCTCGACGAGAGGGTGCGCCGAGGCTACCACCCCAGGCGTGGGGGACGCTACGACAGCGGGGAGGATCGGAGCCCTTCGCCCGAACCACTCGGTCCGCAAGCTTTCAGCCGGGCCATACGACGGGCACCATTCCCGACCCGGTTCTGGGCCCCGACTACCATCACCAAGTACTCAGGGGAAACGAGGCCGGAACTGTGGCTCGTGGACTACCGGCTGGCCTGCCAGCTGGGTGGAACGGACAATGACAACCTCATCATCCGCAACCTCCCCCTGTTCCTCTCCGATGCCGCTGGAGCCTGGCTGGAGCATCTGCCTCCTGCGCAGATCTCCAACTGGGACGACTTGGTCAAAGCCTTCGCCGTCAACTTCCAGGGCACATACGTGCGCCCTAGGAACTCCTGGGATCACCGAAGCTGCCGCCAGCAGCCGGGAGAATCCCTGTGGGACTACATCCGGCGATACTCAAAGCAGCGCATCGAGCTGCCCAACATCACCGACTCAGATGTCATCGGCGCGTTCCTCACCGGCACCACTTGTCGCGACCTGGTGAGTAAGCTGGGTCGCAAGACTCCCACCAGGGCGAGCGAGCTGATGGACATTGCCACCAAGTTCGCCTCTGGCCAGGAGGCGGTCGAGGCCATCTTCCGGAAGGACAAGCAGCCTCAGGGGCGCCAGCCGGATGACGTCCCCGAGGCGTCCGCTCAGCGCGGCGCGAAGAGGAAGGGCAGGAAGAAGTTGCAAGCGAAACGCGACGCCGCCGACGCGGACCTTGTCGCCGCCACCGAGCACAAGAACCCTCGGAAGCCTCCCGGAGGCGCCAACTTGTTCGACAAGATGCTCAAGGAGTCATGCCCCTATCATCAGGGTCTCGTCAAGCACACCCTTGAGGAGTGCGTCATGCTCTGGCGCTACTTCCACAAGGCCGGGTCACCGGCAGAAGGTGGCAGAGCCCCCGACAACGACAAGAAGGAAGCCCACAAGGCAGAGGAGTTCCCCGAGGTCCATGACTGCTTCATGATCTATGGTGGGCGGGTGGCGAACGCCTCGGCTCGGCACCGCAAGCAAGAGCGCCAGGAGGTCTGCTCGGTAAAGGTGGTGGCACCAGTCTACCTAGACTGGTCCAACAAGCCCATCACCTTCGACCAAGGCGACCACCCCGACCACGTGCCGAGCCTGGGGAAGTACCCGCTCGTTGTTGATCCTGTCATCGGCAACGTCAGGCTTACCAAGGTCCTCATGGACGGAGGCAGCAGCCTCAACATCATCTACGCCGACACCCTCGGGCTCCTGCAGATCGATCTAGTCTTCGATCCGGGCCAGCGCGACGCCCTTTCACGGGATCATTCCCGGGAAGCGCGTCCAGCCCCTTAGACAACTCGATCTGCCCGTCTGCTTCGGGACTCCCACCAACTTCCGAAAGGAAACCCTCACGTTCGAGGTGGTCGGGTTCCGAGGAACCTACCATGCAGTGCTAGGGAGACCATGCTACGCCAAGTTCATGGCCGTCCCCAACTACACCTACCTCAAGCTCAAGATGTCGGGCCCCAACGGGGTCATCACCATCGGCCCCACTTACCGACACGCGTACGAATGCGATGTGGAGTGCGTGGAGTACGCCGAGGCCCTTGCCGAATCCGAGGCCCTCATCGCCGACATGGAGAACCTCTCCAAGGAGGCGCCAGATGCGAAGCGCCACGCCGGCAACTTCGAACCAGCAGAGGCGGTTAAGTCCATCCCTCTCGACCCCAGCAACGACACCTCCAAGCAGATTCGGATCGGCTCCGAGCTCGACCCCAAATAGGAAGCAGTGCTCGTCGACTTTCTCCGCGCAAACACCGATGTTTTTGCGTGGAGTCCCTCGGACATGCCAGGCATACCGAGGGATGTCGCCGAGCACTCACTGAATATTCGAGCTGGAGCCCGACCCGTGAAGCAGCCTCTGCGCCGATTTGACGAAGAAAAGTGCAAAGCCATAGGCGAGGAGATCCACAAGCTAATAGCTACAGGGTTCATCAAAGAGGTATTCCATCCCGAATGGCTAGCCAACCATGTGCTTGTGAGAAAGAAAGGTGGGAAATGGCGGATGTGTGTAGACTACACTGGTCTAAACAAAGCATGTCCGAAAGTTCCCTACCCCCTGCCTCGCATCGATCAAATCGTGGATTCCACTGCTGGGTGCGAAACCCTGTCATTCCTCGATGCCTACTTAGGGTATCACCAAATCAGGATGAAAGAATCCGACCAGCTCGTGACTTCTTTCATCACACCCTTTGGCATGTACTGCTACATTACTATGCCATTCGGTTTGAGGAATGCGGGTGCGACATACCAAAGGTGCATGAACCACGTGTTCGGACAGCACAATGGCCGAACGGTCGAGGCTTACGTCGATGACATCGTAGTCAAGACGAGGAAAGCCTACGACCTCCTCTCCGACCTTGAAACAACATTCAAGTGTCTCAAAGCGAAAGGCGTAAAACTCAATCCCGAGAAGTGTGTCTTCGGAGTCCCCCGAGGCATGCTCTTGGGGTTCATCGTCTCCGAGCGGGGCATCGAGGCCAACCCGGAGAAAATCGCAGCCATCACCAACATGGGGCCTATCAAGGACTTGAAAGGAGTACAGAGGGTCATGGGATGCCTTGCGGCTCTGAGCCGCTTCATCTCGCGCCTCGGCGAAAAAGGCCTGCCCCTATATCGCCTCTTAAGGAAGACCGAGCGCTTCACTTGGACCCCCGAGGCCGAGGAAGCCCTTCGGAACTTGAAGGCGCTCCTTACAAGCGCGCCCATCCTGGTGCCCATCGCTGCCGGAGAAGCCCTCTTGATCTACATCGCCGCTACCACTCAGGTGGTCAGCGCCGCGATCATGGTCGAGAGACGAGAAGAAGGGCACGCATTGCCCGTCTAGAGGCCGGTCTACTTCATCAGTGAGGTACTGTCCGAGACCAAGATCCGCTACCCGCAAATTCAGAAGCTACTGTACGCGGTAATTCTAACACGACGAAAGTTGCGACACTACTTTGAGTCTCATCCGGTGACTGTGGTGTCATCCTTCCCCCTGGGGGAGATCATCCAGTGCTGAGAGGCCTCGGGTAGGATTGCAAAGTGGGCGGTGGAGATCATGGGCGAGACAATCTCGTTCGCCCCTCGGAAGGCCATCAAGTCTCAAGTCTTGGCAGACTTTGTGGCTGAATGGGTCGACACCCAGCTTCCAGCAGCTCCGATCCAACCGGAACTCTGGACCATGTATTTCGATGGGTCGCTGATGAAAACAGGAGCGGGCGCGGGCCTGCTCTTCATCTCACCCCTCGGCAAGCACCTCCGCTACGTGCTGCGCCTCCATTTCCCGGCGTCCAACAACGTGGTCGAGTATGAGGCTCTGGTTAACGGGTTGCGCATCGCCATCGAGCTAGGGGTCCGGCGCCTCGACGCTCATGGCAACTCGCAGCTTGTCATCGACCAAGTCATGAAGAACTCCCAGTGCCACGACCCGAAGATGTAAGCCTACTGCGATGAGGTTCGGCGCCTGGAGGACAAGTTCTACGAGCTCGAGCTCAACCACGTCGCTCGACGATACAACGAGACTGCAGACGAGCTGGCTAAGATAGCCTCGGGGCGGACAACGGTTCCTCCGGACGTCTTCTCTCGAGACCTACATCAACCCTCTATCAAGACCGACGACACTCCCGAGCCCGAGAAGGCCTCGGCTCTGCCTGAGGCGCCCTCGGCTCAGCCCGAGGCGCCCTCAGCTCAGCCCGAGGCAGCCTCGGCCCCGCCCGAGGCACCCTCGGCCCCCGAGGGTGAGGCACTGCGTGTCGAGGAAGAGCGGAATGGGGTCACGCCTAATCGAAACTGGTAGACCCCATACCTGCAATATCTCCACCGAGGAGAGCTACCCCTCGACAGAGCCGAAGCTCGGCGACTGGCGCGGCATGCCAAGTCGTTCGTCTTGCTGGGTGACGAAAAGGAGCTCTACCACCACAGCCCCTCAGGCATCCTCCAGCGATGCATATCCATCGCCGAAGGTCAGGAGTTATTGCGAGAAATACACTCGGGGGCTTGCGGTCACCACGCAGCACCTCGAGCCCTCGTTGGAAATGCCTTCCGACAGGGTTTCTACTGGCCAACCGCGGTGGCCGACGCCACTAGGATTGTACGCACCTGCCATGGGTGTCAATTCTATGCAAGGCAGATGCACCTGCCTGCTCAGGCCTTGCAAACAATACCCATCACCTGGCCTTTTGCTGTCTGGGGTCTGGACCTCGTCGGTCCCTTGCAGAAGGCACCCGGGGGCTTCACGCATCTGCTGGTCGCCATCGACAAATTCTCCAAGTGGATCGAGGTCCGACCCCTAAACAGCATCAGGTCCGAACAGGCGGTGGCGTTCTTCACCAACATCATCCATCGCTTCGGGGTCCCGAACTCCATCATCACCGACAACGGCACCCAGTTCACTGGCAGAAAGTTCCTGGACTTCTGCGAGGACCACCGCATCCGGGTGGACTGGGCCATCGTAGCTCATCCCATGATGAATGGGCAGGTAGAGCGTGCCAACGGCATGATTCTATAGGGACTCAAGCCGAGGATCTACAACGACCTCAACAAGTTCGGCAGGTGGTGGATGAAGGAACTCCCCTCGGTGGTCTGGAGTCTGAGGATGACGCCAAGCCGAGCCATGGGCTTCACGCCGTTTTTTCTAGTCTATGGGGCCGAGGCTATCTTGCCCATAGACTTAGAATACGGCTCCCCGAGGACAAGGGCATTCGACGCCCGAAGCAACCAGACAAACCGAGAAGACTCACTGGACCAGCTGGAAGAGGCTCGGGACATGGCCTTACTACACTCGGCGCGGTATCAGCAGTCCCTGCGACGCTACCACGCCCGAGGGGTTCGGTCCCGAGACCTCCAGGTGGGCGACTTGGTGCTTCGGCTACGACAAGACGCCCGAGGGTGCCACAAGCTCACGCCTCCCTGGGAAGGGCCGTTCATCATCGCCAATATTCTAAAGCCCGGGACATACAAGCTGGCCAACAGTCAAGGCGAGGTCTACAGCAACGCTTGGAACATCTGACAGCTACGTCGCTTCTACCCTTAAGATGTTTTCAAGTCGTTCATGTACCTCGTTTACATACACAAGCAAAGTCTAACCTTCAAGGAAGGGTCAGCCTTGCCTCAACAAAGCCCGACCCTCCCTCGGGGGCGAGAAGGGGGGAACCCCCTCCGCGTCAAAATTTTCCTCGGAAAAAAGTCTTCCGCCAAAACAACTTTCGTGTCTCCCGGCTATATCAATAACAGAACCCCGAGAAACGAATAAGAGTGCATGTAAGCGGCAAGGCCGACCGAGCCGAGGGACTCCTACGCCTCCGGGATACGGATACCTCACTCGTCACCTACCGCAAAAAATAACTCTTACTTGGGTAAGCGATCCTGCTACTGACGAACAAGTCTGGGTACGCGAAATAGAAAGAAAAAGACACAGCTTTATATCACGACGACAAAGTGTTCAGGCCTCGGCGGCCATGAAAGACACACACGTGTTCAAAACAAACTGCTCCGACAGAATCAAGCATCGCCCGGGGGAGGAGCGGCACCCTCGGCTTCATCTCCGACCTCAGCGCCGTCTCCACCCTCGGTAAGATCCGCCCCGGCCTCGGACGGCGGTGCAGGCAGAAGGATGTCCACCTCGAAGGTGGACGCCAGCACCGCGCTTGGGCCCGCGGCGGCCGCGTCAAGCCTCTGAACTTCGGCCAGGGCAGCTTCGTCTTCGTCGGGAAGGCAATACCCCTCGCTGACCCGCTCCAGATCCACATCATAGTGGGAAGCGAGCACGGCGAAGGCCCACCAATCGCCGTGATGCAGCGCCTCACGGAGTCTGCCACGCGCGTGGTCGCCCAAGGCCTATAGGCGACTCTGAGGGGAGCTTCCCGAGGGGACGTCGTCAAGACCAAAGATCTGGCAAAAGGCCGAGATAGCCTCGAACATGGCCGCGCGATCGGCCTCCTTCTGCTCAGCCGCCTAGGCAAGTGCCTTGGCGGACTCGCTGAGGGCAAACTCGAGCTCTACAAACAACCAAAGTAGAAGTCTTCAAACGCAAGTTGAAGAATGAAGCTGAACCAAAATCTCAAAACAGCCAAGACATACCTTCCGCCCAGATACGCTGCTCCGAGGCTGCGGCTTGGGCGGACTGAGCAGACCCGATGGCCACGGCCAGGTCCGCCGCAAGGGCTTTGGCCCGAGCGGACGCCTCGACTAGCTGGCCTCCAAGGGCCTCAGCCCGGCTTTCAGCCTCGGCGGCCCAGCCCCGAGATTGATCCCGCTCACCGATGACCCGGCCAAGCTCCAACTGCCACTGTTGCGCCTCTGCACGTGTCGCCGCTACCTCTGCCCCCATCTCGTCGTGGAGCAAACGAAGGTCCGCCGCCTCGGTGCTCCGTTGGGAGAGGCGCTTGGTAGCCTCGGCAAGCGCGGTCCTCAGAAACCGCAGCAAGCCCCAGACGTCGGCCTCGCGGTGAATGAACGATGACATGGCGGCGCTCAGATTCGTCAGATCCTGAGGAAGGGAAGCGGGGCGTCACGAAGAATGCCTTGATCACATGAAAGGTATGCCTGAAATCCTTACCTGGAGGATCCTGGGAATGTCCCTAGAAAGGACCTCCAGGGTCGACCGAAGCGACCCCACCGTTGCCGCGGCACGCTCACGAAGCTCGTCCCAAGACTGCTCCTCTCGCTCATCGTCAAGAATGAAGAGGGGTTTCGAAGCACCACGGGCCTAGAACCAGAGCGGCTGACGCCGCTCGCTGGGACTGCGCCGCGCGAGGACGAGGTCGCCGCTCCCCAGGACGGGCCGCGGTTCTGCGCCCCCCTTCTCCAAGGCATCGGCACCCCCTGCAGTCGGCGCATAGGGAACCTCCTCGGCTGAGGGGGCAAGTTTCCAATCGCCGACCTCGGGTAGTGGCGCCACAGCCGTCTCAGCATCGACGGCAACGGGTGGCTCCACAGCCAGAGCAGCAACAGCCTCGGCAGAAGCCAGTGCCAGCACCGGCAACACGACTGGTGGGCTCAAGGCCGCGGCCGCGCCAGCAGTCTCCCTCGAACTCGACAGCCGCCTCGACGGAGGGGTCAGCCTCGGGAGCTCGCCCCATGGCAACTTGTGCCGCCTGAACCCCCTGCTCGGGGGCACCTTGTGCAGAGGCCAGCCGGCCGGCGAGGCCCGGTGCGGCACCAGCTGCAGAAGCTGGCACCGTCTTAAGGGCCTTCCGAGGAGCCAGACCGGTCGAACCGTGCCTCCGTTTGCTGGGAAGAAAGGGAAGAGCAGGATCAGGACACACGAAGAAGGCGCCGGGATAGAAGTATCCTCAGATACTTACCCACTCCGGGCCACGACCAATCGTGCCTGCGGGGAGGCCCCTCGAGCCTCGGTCCCCGCGGGCACCACCAAGGTTCGCCCTGCTGCCGGCTTTAGCACCATCCCTGCCTCGGGCGCTCGGGGCGCCGAAGGGACGGTCCGCCCAGGCACAGACACGACGACCCGAGGATCGGCCTCCTCTGCTACCGGCACGGGCAACGGCTCTGGGGGAACAGGCGGGACGACCTGACTCCCCGGGGCCACCTTAGCCAAGGGGTCAAGTACCCCCTCGGCCTGCCCCTGTTCTTCGGGTCGGGACCCTGATGCCCCGGCCCCGGATACCGACAGAGCCGGCCCACTCGGGGGCTGGCTCGACGACCCCAGGCCCAGCCTCAGATCCGGGCTGAGGCCAAGGCGGGTGACCATGTCATCGTCTTCATCATCATCGTCATCGTCGTCGTCATCGTCAGGCGTCTCCGGCGATGGCTCCCTCGGAAGCCCGTCCCTCTCCTGCGGACGACGACGCTTCTCCAAAGCGTCTCGAGCCCGCGTCCGCTCGTGGGCCCGAGCCTTCTTCGCGTCCTTCTTCTCCTTCTTCTTCTCCGCAGCAACCCTCTGCACGGCTCGGTCCACCGCGTCCTCCGGGACCGGTGGCAGGGAAGGCTTGTGAGACCCCAGCTCCTGAAGACGAACGAAAAGTCTCGACTGTAAGAACCAAGGGCAATCAGACACAAGAAAGAAGAAGGAGCGGACACTCACCAGAGACATGCACCCGCGCTCGGGACGCATCGGGAGCTGGATAAGGGCGCCGGCGTCTAGCCTCCCTACCGTGCCGGCTACCCGCCTGTGGAGGTCATCGGCTGGGAGGGGGAGCGAGGACATCTGCGAACCCTCCAAGTCGACCCCCGGCATCATCTCCGAAAGCAGCAGTCGCCGCTCCGTCAAGGGGAGCACCCTCCGGCGATGGATGGCGGCAACCACCCCCGTGGCGGTGAGCCCTCCCTCTCGCAGCTTCTCCAAGGCCTCCAGAAGGGGCTAGAGATTCTTCTGCCTCTCGCGCGTGGCCCCATAGCGCCAATTGCTGCCGGCGGCAGTCACCACTCGTTGAGAAAACAACGGGAGCCTCCCATCGTCATTCCGGAGGTAAAACCACCGGCGCTGCCACCCCTTGTTCGAAGACACAAGGATGGCGGGGATGTACTACTGCGCACGCGCCTGCCTCAACTGGAGGATGCAGCCACCGGCCCGCACCGCCATGCGGACTCCCTTATCCCCCGTCGCCGAGGCAAAAGGCTCCATGGAGAAGAGATGGGTCCACAGATCCCAGTGGGGGTCAATCCCCAAAAATCCTTCGCAAACCGCCGCGAAGATGGCCGCTTGCGCGATGGAGTTGGGGATAAGGTTGTGCAACTCCACCCCATAGAGATACAGGAGCGCCCGCATAAAATGGCTTGCTGGCACACCAAACCCCCGCTCATGGAAGGAGACGAAACTCAGCACATACCTCGGCGGCGTGTTCGGATCGGCCCCCTCGGAGGGACCATCCACTCCGGCCGCAAGACATCAGAGAGGGGGCGGAGCAAGCCATCGGCAACAAGGGCCTCCAGGTCGTCCACCGTGACAGTGGAGAAAGGCCATGGGTCGCGCGGCGGAACGATGATTACCCGGTCGGCCATCGCCAAGCGAAGGAGGTGGCGACGGGGCGGACGAGGTGCGCGGTTTTCTTTCTCTGGCTATTCCCTCAGATTGCGGAAACCTAAGCGGAGGCGAGCAGTAGAGCAAAAAGCCACCACCAGTCCCTCTTCTGGATATATAAAGGCCCAGGCAAGAACCATTCAACACTTCGCCCGAACCCACCGCGAGATCCAAAACTCGAAGGCGAAACGACCGTTCCTCGAACGGCCCGCGCAACGGCTGCCCCGCGAACCACTCGTCTCGTCGCATTAACTCTGCGGTAGGACAGGCGACACCTTTGGCAGGCGAAGCAGGCGACGCATCACCTCCGCCATAATGACCGCGTCAAAAAAGGTGCGCCACGTCGTTCAGTTTCGTATCCTTTTCCTCTTCCCCTTTCTCTCTCTTGCTACAGGGACCGGGAAAGGGGATACTCCGAAAGGGATCCTTCTCCGCGAAGGAAGCGGGCCTCGAGCCCCCTACTGATCAGAGGTTCGAAGGCTGGCCCCTCGGAAGGGTTCGACAGCCGCCTCAGAGCACTCGGGCTCCGCGCCCACTACTGGTTAGAGGTTCGAAGGCTGGCCCTTCGGAAGGGTTCGACAGCCGCCTCAGGCCACTCGGGCTCTGCGCCCACTACTGATCAGGGGTTCGTAGGCTGGCCCCCCGACAGGTTCGACAGTCGCCCCAGAGCATGCGGAGTGAGGGATGACTCTGGGTACGTTCAATACATAACCAAGGCTCGGGCTATGCTCCCGAGGTACCCTAGGACATTTTCGAGACCAGCAGGAGCGATTCTGTAATGGAATCCCATCAGAGGGAGGCATCGAGCCCTTGGACCCTATTGAACGGGACCGGGTCCGGCAAATCACCTGCAGGTACTTTTGGAGCGCGCCTCTGGGCCACTAGCCGACCCTTATCGAACGGGGCACGGGCGTCCACTCGGATCACCCATTAGCAACTCACTGGAGACACCATGTTCGGCGCCCTCAGAGGGCAACATGGCGCTTTCCCCCCTCCTCCTTGCAGAAAGGCGACGCAGGGGCGTATGAAAAAAGCCGAGTCTGCCCTTGACCGTCCTCTCGCCCTGTGTAGAGGCTCGGGGGCTGCTCTCGCAAACTCGGCTCCGGCCAAACCGTTGACAGCGTCAACATACCAGCCCAAGAACTCGGAACCTGACTATGCACCGGGGCAACGACCAGTTCGCATGAGGTGACAACCAGACCGGCCGAGCCATCACGAAAGGCACTAAGACCTCGAAGGAGTCAAACCACTCCTCTGAGGCCTCGGGGGCTACACCTGGCGGGTGCGCTCGCGCGCACCCACCAGAACAAAATGCAACCGAGAAAGGCCGGTCCCCTTGCAAAAAAGTGCGGCAAAGCCTCCAAGCGAGTACCCACACTCCCTTTGAGGCTCGGGGGCTACTGTCGGGGACCATAATTAGGGGTACCCCCAAGGCTCCTAATCTCAGCTGGTAACCCCCATCAGCACAAAGCTGCAAAGGCCTGATGGGCGCAATTCCGATCAAAGGCTCCGTCCACTCAAGGGACACGATCTCGCCTCATCCGAGCCCAGCCTCGAGCAGGAACAGTAGACCAAGGCAGATTCGCGCCTCGCCCGAGGGTCTCCTCAAGCAACGGGCGCACCTTCGACTCGCCCGAGGCCCAGCTCGGGCAGGCTTCACGGAGAAGCAACCTTGGCCAGATCGCCTCGCCAGCCGACCGGATCGCAGGAGCATTCAATGCAAGGATCGCCTAACACCTTATCCTGACGCGTGCTCTCCAGTCGACAAGGCCGAAGTGACCGCAGTCACTTCGCCCCTCCACTGACTAACCTAACAGGAAAACAGCGCCGCCTGCGCTGCTCCGACTGCTGTGCCACCTGCCAGGGTGAGGCTGACAGCAGCCAAGTCTAGCCTCGGGCGCCATAGGAATCTCCGCCTCGCCCGACCCCAGGGCTCGGACTCCACCTCGACGCCAGAAGGCAATCTCCGCCTCGCCCGACCCCAGGGCTCGGACTCCACCTCGACTTCGGACGACGGTCGCCGCCTCGCCCGACCGCAGGGCTCGGGCTCAACCTCGACTCGGAAGACGATCTCCGCCTTGCCCGACCCCAGGGCTCGGACTCAACCTCGACCTCGGACGACGGTCTCCGCCTCGCCCGACCCCCGGGCTCGGACTCAACCTCGACCTCGGAGGAGTCACCACCTTGCTTGGGCCGACCACGCCATAAGGGGGGGCATCATTACCCTGCCCCTAGCTAGCCCAGGCTACGGGGAACAAGACTGGCGTCCCATCTGGCTCACCCCGGTAAAACAAGTAATGATGGCGCCCAGCATGCTCCATGACGACGGTGGTTCTCAGCCCCTTACGGAAGCAAGGAGACGTCAGCAAGGATCTGACAGCCCCAACAGCTGTGCTTCTACAGGGCTCAAGCGCTCCTCCGACGGCCACGACGCCACATGAACAGGGCTCCAACACCTCTCCGACAGCCACGTCGGCATGTACATAGGGCTTTGGCTCCTCTCTGCTAGACACGTTAGCACACTGCTACACCCCCGTTGTACACCTGGACCCTCTCCTTACGTCTATAAAAGGAAGGTCCAGGGCCCTCGTACGAGAAGGTGGCCGCGCGGGAGAACGGGCTGACGCGCAGTCTCACGCCCTCTCTCTCTCTCCCTCGCCAACACTTGTAACCCCCTATTGCAAGCGCATCCGCCCTGGGCGCAGGACAACACGAGGCCGCGGTTTCCCCTCACTGGTTTTCCCCCCTTGTGCTCCGTCTCGCGCTGACCCATCTGGGCTGGGACACGCAGCGACAATTTACTCGTCGGTCTAGGGACCCCCCGGGGTCGAAACGCCGACAATAGAGATAAATGTCACAATAAAATCAGAGTACTTATTACATAGCGGAAGTCTTACAAAATAAAAATATAAACATAGATCGAACTAAAATCCATCCTTGGCGCAAGAAAGTCAACTGGGAGACTCCACCTAGATCGAATCGAACTCCTCGATGCGAGGCTCCTCCTGAACCACCTTGTCGGCGTTCCGAGACCGGGGGGTCCCCGAGCCGACGAGTGAGTGTGCCGCGTGCCCCAGCCCAGATGGGTCGAGCGCGTGGGCGAGCGCGAAGGGGGGAGAGAGCGAGAGCGAGGTGGCCGGAGCCGGGTCGTGAGGGAGTCGGAGAATTCCCGCGGCCTTCGTGTTCGTCCCGCGCCCAGGTCGGGTGCGCTTGCAGTAGGGGGTTACAAGCGTCCGCGCGGGTGAGGGGAGCGAGCGGCCCCGAGAGAGCGCCTGCCCCTGCCCTTCGTTCCCGCGAGGCCAACCTTCTCTAAGAAGGCCCTGGTCCTTCCTTTTATAGGCGTAAGGAGAGGATCTAGGTGTACAAATGGGGGTGTAGCAAGGTGCTACGTGTCTAGCGGGGGAGAGCTAGTGCCCTAAGTACATGCCAAGGTGGCAGCCGGAGAGATCTTGGCACCCAGCTAGTGTGGCGTCGTGGCTGTCGGAGAAGCGACGGAGCCGAACGGAGGGACAGCTGTCGGAGTGGCTGGGCCCTTGCTGACGTCCTCCTGCTTTCGTAAGGGAGCTGAGAGCCGCCGTCGTCATGGGTCTAGCGGGGCGCCATCATTGCCTATCTGGCGGAGCTGGCCAGATGGGACGTCGGTCCTGTTCTCTGCGGCCCGAGTCGGCTCGGGGTAGGGTGATGATGACGCTTCCTGTTGACGTGGCGGACTTGTGCCCTAGGTCGGGCGACGTGGTGGCTCCTCCGAGGCCGAGGTCGAGTCTATCCTGCATGGACGAGGCCGAACCTGAGCTCCCGGGTCGGGCGAGGCGGAGGTCGCTCGGCAGAGGCCGGGGCGGAGTCCGAGCCCTGGGTCGGGTGAAGCGGAGTTCGTCGTCTTCTGGGGCCTTAGCCCGAGTCCGAGCCCTGGGTCGGGCAGAGCGGAGTTCGCCGTCTTCCGAGGCCTTAGCCCGAGTCCGAGCCCTGGGTCGGGCGGAGCGGAGTTCGCCGTCTTCCGGGGCCTTAGCCCGAGTCCGAGCCCTGGGTCGGGCGGAGCGGAGTTCGCCGTCTTCCGGGGCCTTAGCCCGAGTCCGAGCCCTGGGTCGGGCGGAGCGGAGTTCGCCGTCTTCCGGGGCCTTAGCCCGAGTCCGAGCCCTGGGTCGGGCGGAGCTTCCTCTGGCGCTTTCGGCCAAGCCTGGCTACCCGTCAGTCTTACCTTTTGCGTTGAAGGCCCCAGTGATTTGGTCGGTTGGCGCGGTGATTTAGTCAGGGTTACTTCTTATCGAAGGCAAGGCCTCGGGCGAGCCGGAGATGCGTCTGCCGTGAAAGAGGAGACCTCGGGCGAGACGGAACCATCTCAGGGTCGGCTGCCCTCGCCCGAGGCTAGGCTCGGGCGTGGCGTGATCAAGTCGCTCGTATGGACTGATCCCTGACTTAATCAAACCCATCAGGCCTCTGCAGCTTTATGCTGATGGGGGTTACCAGCTGAGAATTAGGCGTCTTGAGGGTACCCCTAATTATGGTCCTCGACAGTAGCCCCCGAGCCTCGAAGGGAGTGTTAACACTCGCTTGGAGGCTTTCGTCGCACTTTTTTGCAAGGGGACCAGCCTTTCTCGGTTGCACTTTGTTCCGGTGGGTGCGCGCGAGCGCACCCGCCGGGTGTAGCCCCCGAGGCCTCGGAGGAGTGGTTTCACTCCGTCGAGGTCTTAATGCCTTGCGTAATGCTTCGGCTGGTCTGGCGGTTCCCTCATGCGAACAGGCCGTAGCCCAGGTGCACTGTCGGGACCCAAGTTCTCGGGCTGGTATGTTGACGCTGTCAACGGTTCGGCCGGAGCCGGGTTTGCGAGAGCAGCCCCCGAGCCTCCGCACAGAGCGAGAGGACGATCAGGGACAGACTCGGCTTTTTTATATACGCCCCTACGTCGCCTTCCCGCAAGGAGGAGGGGGGGAGAGCGCCATGTTACCCTCGATGGGCACCGAACATGGTGTCTCCGGTGAGCTGCGATCGGGTAATCCGAGTGGACGTCCGTGCCCCGTTCGTTGGGGGTCGGCTAGGGGCCCGGAGGCACGCCCAAAAGTACCTGCGGGTGATCTGCCGGACCCGGTCCCCTGGCGACGGGGTCCGAGGGCTCGTTGCCTCCCTCCGATGGGATTCCGTTACAGAGTCGTTCCCGCTGGTCTCGGAAATGTCCTAGGGTACCTCGGGAGCGCAGCCCGAGCCTTGGTTATGTATCGAACGTACCCCTGGTCATCCCTCGCTCGGTGTCTGAGGCGACTGTGAACCCTTCGGGGGGCCAGCCTTCGAACCCCTGATCAGTAATGGGCGCGGAGCCCGAGTAGCCTGAGGCGGTCGTGGAACCTTTCGGGGGGCCGACCTTCGAACCCCTGACCAGTAGTGGGTGTCGGGCCCACGCAATCTGAGGCGGCTGTTGAACCCTTCGGGAGGCCAGCCTTCGAACCCCTGATCAGTAAGGAGGCTCGGAGCCTAGTTCCTTCACGGGGAAGGATCCCTTTGGGGGTATCCCCTTTCCCGGTCCCTGTTGCAAGAGATAGAGAAAGAAGGAAAAGGGAAAAAGGATTCGAAATTGAACGTCGTGGCGTACCTTTTTTGGTGTGGTCGCGAAGGCGAAACGTCACCAGCTGCTCCTGCCAGAAGCGCTGCCCGTCGAGCCGCGGAGTTAATGCGCCGGGGCGAGCGGTCGGCGAGGCTGCCGTTGCGTGCGCGAGCCGTTCGAGGAATGGCTGTTTCGCTTTGCGTTTTTTTTTTTGAACCCCACGTCCGGTTCGGGCGGTACGTTGGAACCGCCTCACCTTGGTCTTTATATACCCCGGAGAGGGTCCGGTGACGGTTCTCGACTCCACTGCTAGTCTCCCTCTTAGGTGTTTTACAGTCTGAGAGATCTAGCCAGGGAAAAGAAAACCGCCCTCCCCTGTCCTTCGCGCCGCCACCCTTTCTGCTCCGGTGATGGCTGACCGGGGGACCATCATCCCACCGCGCGACCCGTGGCCCTTCTCCACGGTGACGGCGGGCGATCTGGAGGACCTCGTCGGCGAGGGTTTGCTCCGCCCCCTCACCGACGAGCAGCGGCCGGAATGGATTCCTCCCGCGGGCGGAGTCACTCCATCCCCTCCGCCGGGGTACGTTGTGAGCTTCATCTCCTTCCATGAGCGGGGGTTTGGTGTGCCGACGAGCCGCTTTATGCGGGCCATCCTGTTCCATTACGGGGTGGAGTTGCACAACCTCACCCCCAACTCCATCGCGCAGGCCGCTATCTTCGTGGCGGTGTGCGAGGGGTATTTGGGGATCGCCCCCCACTGGGATTTGTGGACCCATCTCTTCTTCGCCGAGCTTTTTGCCTCGCCGACGGGGGAGAGGAAAGTCCGCGCAGCGGTGCGGGCCGGCGGCTGCACCCTTTTGTTGAGGCAGTCGCGGTGGTTGCAGTATATCCCTGCCGTCCTCGCATCCTCAAACAAGGGTTGGCAGCGCCGGTGGTTCTACCTCCGGAATGACGGAGAGTCGCTCCCGCCGTTCTCTCAGCGGGTTGTCACCGCCGCTCCCGACGCCTGGCGTCACGGGACTCCACACGAGAGGCAGAAAAACCTCGAACCTCTTCTCCAGGCCCTGAAGGCGTTGCGGGAGGAAGGACTCACCGCCGCGGGAGTGGTTGCCGCCATCCACCGTCGGAGGGTGCTCCCCCTGGCGGAACGGCGGCTGTCGCTCTGGGAGATGACCCTGGAGGCCGACTGGGAGGGGTCACGGATGTCTCCTGATCCTCTTCCCCATGACGCCCTCCAATGGCGGGTGTCGGCCGCGATGGGGAAGCCAGACCCCCACGCCTTCTCCCAACCTCGAATGCGCCCCGACCAGGGGTGCATCGTTCTGGTAAGTGTTCGCTCCTTCCTTCCTCATATACCGGGTTGCTCCCGGTTCTCATGATTGGGTTTCTTTTCCCCTCCCCCTCTTTTTAGGAGGTGGGACGGCACAAACCCTCCTTGCCGCGGGTCCCGGAGGACGCGGTGGGTCGGGCAGCGCGGCGGGTCGCCGCGGAGGAGGAGAAAAAGAAAAAGGACGCGGAGAAGGCCCGGGCCCGCAAGCGGAGGCGGGCTCGGGACGCCCTGGAGAAGCGCCGTCGCCAGCAGGAGAGGGAAGGACTCCCCAGGGAGCTGTCGCCGGAGACATCCGACGACGACGATGATGAGGAGGAGGAGGACGACATGGCCGCCCGTCTCGGCCTCAGCCCCAGCTCGGGGTGTGGCCGAGAGCTGTCGAGTCAGCCCCCGAGTGGGCCGATGTCGTCGGTTCCTGGGGCCGAGACGCCGGATCCCCGACCTGAGGGGCGGGGGCAACCTGAGAGGGTGCTCGATCCCTCGGCTGGAGGAGCTGACGTGACTCCAGGGAGCCGGGCCGAGGGGTTCGTCCCTCGAGAGCCGTCCCCCACGCCGGCAGCGCGGGGGAGCGGTCCTCAGGTTGCCATGGCGGCGCCTAGGCAGTCCGCCTCCCGGGCGTCAGGGGCGCCCAAGGCGAGGGCGGCGCCAGGGCTGTCGGCGAGGCGGACCTCGGCGGTGGTTCCAGGGAGCGGGAGCCACGAGACCTCCCCCCAGGCACAGTGGATCATGGCCCGGAGCGGGTAAGTACCTTGGAATGTCTCCATCCTGGCGCTTCATTCATACGCCTTGGCCGTGATTTTCCCTTTCTTCCTCTTTCCAGCAAGCGGAGCCATGGCCCTATCGACCTGGCGCCCCGGAAGGCCCTTAAGACGGCGTCGGTCCAGGCGCCTGGCGCCATCCCGGGCCCCGCCGCTCAGCCGACCCTTCCGCAGGGCGCTTTGCCGCATGGGGTTCGGGCGTCGCATGTCCCGGGGGAGCAGGTCCCCGAGGCGGGCTCCTCTGCCGAGGCGGCCATCGTGATCGGGGAGGCGGCCGGCGCCGACGCGGTCCCGAGCCCAACGGCCGCGTCGGCCATGCCGGCGCCTGCCGCCACCGCAGTTGGCATCGCCCCAGTCGGAGAGCATATGGTTGCTGCCGGCGTCGAGACGGCCGCAGCGTCGGCGCCCGGGGCTTCGGAAGAGGTGGGCATGGACACGCAGTTCATCCAGGCGGGCAGCAGCCTTGTTGCTGTGCGGCGGAGCCCCGAGGCCCGGGGCCAGTTGCTCCGATTCCGGACCCGCGAGGCTCCGGACCCTATCTTCGTTCTCGACGACGAACAGGAGGACCGGTCCTGGGACGAGCTCCGCAATCGTGCGGAAGCAGCGGTGGGGTCGCTCCGATCGTCGCTGGAGGTTCTCTGCAGGGACGTCCCAAAAATCCTCCAGGTAACGGTTTCAGGCATACCTTCTCCCTTCTGCGAGCGAGGCGTTCGCCGTGACGCCTTGTCTTCCTTTCCAGGATCTGACGGACCGGAGCGCCGCCAAGTCGTCGTTCATCCGCCGCGAGGTCGACGTCTGGGGCTCGCTGCGGTCCCTGAGGACTTCGCTCGCCGGGGCTACCTCGCGCCTTTCTCAGCAGGACGCCAAGATAGCGGACCTCCAGTTGCTCTGTGCTGACCTGAGGGCCGAGGCGGCGGCGGCGCGCACAGAGGTGCTGAGGCAGCGGTCGGAGCTCGTCCAGGTTGTCGAGGAGCGGGACCAATCTCGGGGCCAGGCTGCCGAGGCCGAAAGCCGGGCCAAGGCCCTCGCGGCCGATCTGGCCGCAGCCCAAGCCGCGGCCTCGGAGCAGCGCGCCCGAGCCGGAGGTATGGCTCGACCGTCCTCGGTTCTCGATCTTGTCCGTTTCTTCCGCTCGTGTTTGAGGTCTTTCTTCTGGTTGTTCGCAGAGCTCGAGTCTGCCCTCGACGAGTCTGCCAAAGCGCTCGCCGAGGCGCTCGACGGGGCTGCTGAGCAGAGGGAGGCCGATCTCGCGGCCATGTCCGAGGCCGTCTCGGATGTCTATCGGACGCTTGGTCCCGGCGACGTCCCTTCAGGGAGCTCCCCCCAAAGCCGTCTTCAAGCCCTAGGTGGTTACGCGCGCGGTAAAGTCCGCGGGGCGCTACACCACGGCGTCAGGCGGGCCTTCGCCGTGCTCGCTTCCCACTACGTCGTGGACCTGGAGCGGGTCAGCGAGGGGTATTGCCTTCCTGACGAAGACGAGGCGGCCCTGGCGGAAGTTCAGCGGCTCGACGCGGTCGCCGCGGGTCCGAGCGCGGCGCTGGCGACCATCTTCGAGGCGGAGATTCTTCCTCCTATGCCGCCGCCGGAAGCGGAGGTGGACCCTACCGACGGCGGGAGTGGAGCTGAGGGCGCGGCGCCTTCCCAAGGCGACGCCTGACTTTTGTTGGAACAATTTCTGTTGGATGTGCGATTTGCCGCGGCCGCCGAGGCCTGGACATTTTACTTCCCTTGCGTGAAGTCATACTCTTTTCTGTTTCAATTTGCGTGCCTGGCCCGACTTGTTAATAACAGGGTGATTTCCCGAGCTGGGTCTTTTCTTCGTGGCAGGCGATGAGCGAGGTGTCCCTAGCCCGGAGGCATAGGCGTTCCTCGGCTCAGTCGGTCTCACCACTTATTTGTACCCAAGTTCGCTCCTCGGGACCCTGCTTCTGACGCATCCGGGAGGACGCAAAAACCCCTTCTTGATCGAAAAAAGAATTTTTTGACGCGGAGAGGCGCATCCAAACTCGACGAGAGGGGTTCCCCCTTTTTAGCCCCCGAGGGAGGGTTGGGCTCCGCCGGGGCGAGGCCGACCCTTCCTTGATGACTGATTCTCGCATGTGAGTGGGGGAAGGGCGCAGCCCCCGGGCGTCGTCCGTGCAGAGGCCGTTTGACGAGTCGGGCTCTTGCCCGAATATCCGGCGAGTACTCGGTGACATCCCTCGGTATGCCGGGCATGTCCGAGGGACCCCGCGCAAAAAATGTCGGCGTTTGCGCGGGGAAAGTTGACGAGTACTGCTTCCTATTTGGGGTCGAGCCCGGAACTGATCCGGATCTGCTTGGAGGTGTCGCCACTGGGGTCGAGAGGGACGGCCTTAACCGTCTCCGCTGGCTCGAAGTTGCCGGCATGTCGCTTCACGTCCGTCACCTCTCGGGAGAGGCTTTCCAGGTCGGCAATGAGGGCCTCGGACTCGGCGAGGGCCTCGGCGTACTCCACGCACTCCACATCACATTCGAATGCGTGTTTGTACGTGGGGCCGACGGTGATGACCCCGTTGGGGCCCGGCATCTTGAGCTTCAGGTAGGTGTAGTTGGGGATGGCCATGAACTTCGCGTAGCATGGCCTTCCCAACACTGCGTGGTAGGTTCCTCGGAACCCGACCACCTCGAACGTCAAAGTCTCCCTTCGGAAGTTGGAGGGTGTTCCGAAGCAGACAGGAAGGTCGAGCTGTCCGAGGGGCTGGACGCGCTTCCCGGGAATGATCCCGTGGAAGGGCGCAGCGCCTGCTCGGACGGATGATAGATCGACGCGCAGGAGCCTGAGGGTCTCAGCGTAGATGATGTTGAGGCAGCTGCCCCCATCCATCAAGACCTTGGTGAGTCTGACGTCGCCGATGACGGGATCGACGACGAGCGGGTACTTCCCTGGGCTCGGCACGTGGTCGGGGTGGTCATCTTGGTCGAAGGTGATGGGCTTGTCGGACCAGTCTAGGTAGACTGGCGCCGTCACCTTCACCGAGCAGACCTCCCGACGCTCCTGCTTACGATGCCGAGCCGAGGCGTTCGCCGCATGCCCTCCATAGATCATAAAGCAGTCGCGGACCTCGGGGAACTCTCCTGCTTGGTGATCTTCCTTCTTGCCGTCGTCGCGGGCCTTGTCACCCTCTGCGGGTGGCCCGGCCCGATGGAAGTGGCGCCGGAGCATGACGCACTCCTCGAGGGTGTGCTTGACGGGCCCCTGATGGTAGGGGCACGTCTCCTTTAGTGCCTTGTCGAAGAGGTTGGCGCTTCCGGGGGGTTTCCGAGGGTTCTTGTACTCGGCGGCGGCGACAAGGTCCGTGCTGGCGGCGTCGCGTTTCGCTTGCGACTTCCTCCTGCCTTTCTTCTTGGCACCGAGCGGAGTAGACGCCTCGGGAGCATCTTCCGACGGGCGGCCCTGGGGCTGCTTGTCCTTTCGGAAGATGGCTTCAACCGCCTCCTGACCAGAGGCGAACTTGGTGGCGATGTCCATCAGCTCGCTCGCCCTGGTGGGGGTCTTGCGACCCAACTTGCTCACCAGGTCACGGCAGGTGGTGCCGGCGAGGAACGCGCCGATGACATCGGAGTCGGTGATGTTGGGCAGCTCGGTGCGCTGCTTCGAGAATCGCCGGATGTAGTCCCGAAGGGACTCTCCCGGCTGTTGCCGACAGCTTCGGAGGTCCCAGGAATTCCCGGGGCGCACGTACGTGCCCTGGAAGTTGCCGGCGAAAGCCTGGACCAGATCTTCCTAGTTGGAAATCTGCCCCGGAGGCAGGTGCTCCAACCAAGCGCGAGCGGTGTCGGAGAGAAACAGGGGGAGGTTGCGGATGATGAGGTTGTCGTCGTCCGTCCCACCCAGTTGACAGGCCAGGCGGTAGTCCGCGAGCCACAATTCCGGTCTCGTTTCCCCCGAGTACTTTATGATAGTAGTCGGGGGTCGGAATCGGGGCGGAAACGGCGCCCGCCGAATGGCTCGGCTAAAGACCTGCGGACCGGGTGGTTCGGGCGAGGGACTCCGATCCTCCCCGCTGTCGTAGCGTCCCCCACGCCTAGGGTGATAACCTCGGCGCACCCTTTCGTCGAGGCGGGCCCGACGGTCGCGATGAGGGTGCTCGTCGCCGAGGTGGCCCGGGGCCGCAGGCGCGGTGTTGCGCGTGCGCCCGGTGTAGACCGAGGCTTCCCGCGTGAGCCGGGAAGTCGCGGCACGGGGTTCCGAGGGGTACCCCTGCCTTCGGAAGGCAGAGCTCTCGGCCCGCCGGGCCGCAGCGCCTTCCAGGAGATGCTTGAGTTCTCCCTGGATTCGCCGACCCTCGGTGGTTGATGACTCCGGCATCGCGCGGAGGAGCATCGCTGCGGCGGCCAGGTCCTGACCGGTTCCACCGGATGCGGGTGGCGGTCTGTCCCTGGCATCGTTGGCGATGCGGTGCTGGAGACCTTGGGGCAGGTGACGTATTCCTCCGGCCGGGGGCTGGCTCGCCCATACCTGCCCGATGTTCTGGCGGATTGCCTCGAGCGCTCCTGCTCCCTCATCGAGCCCGGCCTGCGCCCCGCGGACTTGCTCGAGCTGTGGGTCGTGACCCCCCGCCGGAACGGGGACCACAGCTAGCTCCCGCGGGATGTCGGCGCGAGGCGCTGGCCTAGGGGGATCACCATCCTCCGGCATGCCGAGACAGCCGCCTCCGGAGGGATCCCCTAGCTCGACGTGGAAACATTCGCGGCTCGGGCCGCAGTCCTTGTCGTCAAGGCTGCGGCTGCCGTCGGAACAGTCGGAGAGGCAGTAGTCACATGCGGTCATGAAGTCCCGCATGGCACTGGGGTTGCCAAATCCGGAGAAATCCCAGCAGATGCTGGGGTCGTCATCTTCCTCGGACCCAGAGGGTCCGTAGGTCGAGACACCCGTCAATCGGTCCCAAGGCGACCGCACACGAAACCCCAGAGAGGTTGCACTCGCCTCAACGTGAGCGCCCGCCAAAGCGAGGTCGCCAGGCGGGTTGAGGCCGAGTCGAAATGACGAAGGATGGGAATCAGCCCGTACCTTTTGGTCGACGAGGATCGACGAAGTCGCATCGGGGGCTGATCGTGCTGTCGTCCTGGGTGCGAGGGCGACGTCCTGCAGGCCCTCCGTGAGCGTGCTGGCGTCGTCCACTTGCTCAGGATCGGCGTGTCGCGGGGGGGCGGCGCTCGCCTTCGCCTCAAACGCGGGGGTGATGCCCGACACGTCCTCCGTTGGGGCGCTGGGGATGTCGATTTGCTCGACAGTCGACTGAGCGCAGCCTCCCGCTCGGCCTTGGTTGCCCCGCCTCCTCCTCCGATGGCGAGGGAGAGGACGGAGCGAACTCGAAAGTTGTCCTTCCCCCACGCGGGAAAGGCGTCGTCGATTCCGCCGCCGGCGGGCGGGCTGTCCGCCACCATTGTCGCTGTCGCGCGGCGGTGGAAGGAGTATCATGTCATAGCTGCCGTCGAAAGACATGAACTCGAGACTCCCGAAACGGAGCACCGTCCCGGGTTGAAGAGGTCGTTGGAGACTGCCCATCTGGAGCTTGACGGGAATCTACTCGTCAACACGCAGCGTGCCCCTACCTGGCGCGCCAACTGTCGGCGTTCCGAGACCGGGGGGTCCCCGAGCCGACGAGTGAGTGTGCCGCGTGCCCCAGCCCAGATGGGTCGAGCGCGTGGGCGAGCGCGAAGGGGGGAGAGAGCGAGAGCGAGGTGGCCGGAGCCGGGTCGTGAGGGAGTCGGAGAATTCCCGCGGCCTTCGTGTTCGTCCCGCGCCCAGGTCGGGTGCGCTTGCAGTAGGGGGTTACAAGCGTCCGCGCGGGTGAGGGGAGCGAGCGGCCCCGAGAGAGCGCCTGCCCCTGCCCTTCGTTCCCGCGAGGCCAACCTTCTCTAAGAAGGCCCTGGTCCTTCCTTTTATAGGCGTAAGGAGAGGATCCAGGTGTACAAATGGGGGTGTAGCAAGGTGCTACGTGTCTAGCGGGGGAGAGCTAGTGCCCTAAGTACATGCCAAGGTGGCAGCCGGAGAGATCTTGGCACCCAGCTAGTGTGGCGTCGTGGCTGTCGGAGAAGCGACGGAGCCGGACGGAGGGACAGCTGTCGGAGTGGCTGGGCCCTTGCTGACGTCCTCCTGCTTTCGTAAGGGAGCTGAGAGCCGTCGTCGTCATGGGTCTAGCGGGGCGCCATCATTGCCTATCTAGCGGAGCTGGCCAGATGGGACGTCGGTCCTGTTCTCTGCGGCCCGAGTCGGCTCGGGGTAGGGTGATGATGACGCTTCCTGTTGACGTGGCGGACTTGTGCCCTAGGTCGGGCGACGTGGTGGCTCCTCCGAGGCCGAGGTCGAGTCTATCCTGCATGGCCGAGGCCGAACCTGAGCTCCCGGGTCGGGCGAGGCGGAGGTCGCTCGGCAGAGGCCGGGGCGGAGTCCGAGCCCTGGGTCGGGTGAAGCGGAGTTCGTCGTCTTCTGGGGCCTTAGCCCGAGTCCGAGCCCTGGGTCGGGCGGAGCGGAGTTCGCCGTCTTCCGGAGCCTTAGCCCGAGTCCGAGCCCTGGGTCGGGCGGAGCGGAGTTCGCCGTCTTCCGGGGCCTTAGCCCGAGTCCGAGCCCTGGGTCGGGCGGAGCGGAGTTCGCCGTCTTCCGGGGCCTTAGCCCGAGTCCGAGCCCTGGGTCGGGCGGAGCGGAGTTCGCCGTCTTCCGGGGCCTTAGCCCGAGTCCGAGCCCTGGGTCGGGCGGAGCTTCCTCTGGCGCTTTCGGCCAAGCCTGGCTACCCGTCAGTCTTACCTTTTGCGTTGAAGGCCCCAGTGATTTGGTCGGTTGGCGCGGTGATTTAGTCAGGGTTACTTCTTATCGAAGGCAAGGCCTCGGGCGAGCCGGAGATGCGTCTGCCGTGAAAGAGGAGACCTCGGGCGAGACGGAACCATCTCAGGGTCGGCTGCCCTCGCCCGAGGCTAGGCTCGGGCGTGGCGTGATCAAGTCGCTCGTATGGACTGATCCCTGACTTAATCAAACCCATCAGGCCTCTGCAGCTTTATGCTGATGGGGGTTACCAGCTGAGAATTAGGCGTCTTGAGGGTACCCCTAATTATGGTCCCCGACACACCTGTACTTTTCCTGTGGGGGGTGTGAGACAGCAAGGGTGAGCTCACACATGTTCATCGCTCAACAAGTTGTGGAGAATAATGTGCATGAACTCACCAAAGGTGGGAGTTCATGTGAAGTGTAAGGCTGATCAACAAAATAAAGGTTGAAGCTGAGCATTGCTTTTATAAGTTGGTCAAAATTTTATTAGCAATTACTAAGTATAAGTAAATACCAAACGATAATAAATAATAGAACAAAAATAATAAATAATCCCATGCAAATGCAAATGACAAATTAAATTTAAGTTACATAAATTAATCATGTGAGTGTCCGAGCCGCTCATGACCGTGAGCACGGCTAGTATACCAATTTTACACTCTACAGAGGTTGCGCACCTTTACCCACAAGCTGTGTTACCCATCTGCCAAGGGGTCATGAATCCCATACACCTCTACCAAGGAAGCGAGGCAGGGTAACACTACGAGGCGTTTACAAAGTTCCAATAGCTTCAGAAAACCCACTACAGTTTATAGGAAGCTCCAGTGCAGGAATCCCTCGCCTGACCGCCATCGCAGCAAAATCAACCCAAGGACCTCCCTACACTGACCACTCCCCTACTGGCTACTGCCCTTGCCCCTTTCGGGTAAGGTAGTCATCCACTAGCTTTCCTAGTTAATCAGCCAAGGGCGTCCCATTAAACCCTTGTGGTAGCACTGTTTTCCTGGGTGGTTCTCCATGTTCCAATTAACATAATGATCTTATCATGAACATAAATAACATAACAGAATAATTGGAACATGGATATAATAAAATATTAATCCCAAAACCATATAGATCAATAACATAACTACCCAGGTGATTCAGGGATAAACAAGGTAAAAAGGATAAACAGTCTAGGGTGACCTATTGGGTCCCATCAAAATTAAGCATATGCATAGATAAATGATAATAAAGAACATTATTGGGTAACAAATGTGATCAAGGACACAACTTGCCTGGCACTTGAGAATCCAGATACCAGAATGATCTTCAGATCCTCGTGACCGCACTACTAGTCGTAGCAATACAAACAGACATGGTATAGACAAAATCAATATCACACCAAACATAAGAACATACTGCATAATAATGATCTACGCATTGCTACGAGATCGTGGGAACGAGAACCACTAAAATCGAGTTACGGTTAAGGAGTTATGATCTTATAGAGGATTTATGTGATTAAAATGTTAAACTATATTATAAATTGGTTAATATAAATCATATAAAAGGTTATTCTATAAATAATTATCTCAACTTTAATCTAAGTTATAAATTGACCATAGATCATATTCTAGTAGATTATATTGATAAGCAGTTTAACCAACATAAGTTAAATGAAGATCTAATTATAAAAGAATGAGCCATGGTATAATAAATGTTGTTATTGTATAGTAAATATTTATACGAGACTAACGCAACTCGAACGGTTCAATTCAGAGTTAAAACAGGGAAGTTATGAATTTTCTAAGGTTTTATTTATTTGATACAATATTAATTATGAGATCAATTTTAATATGGTTTTCATGCCAAAACAGATATACTATGTGTTAAACAATAATATTATAGAATTATAGAAAGTGGAATGGACTCATTTGGACTTAACATGAATTTCCTATGAATTAAACAAATTCTTAGCATTTATTTTGCATTAAAAATTATTTTCTAATTCCTTTTACTGGATTTTCTAATTTTCTGGACTGGGCATCAAATACTAGAAAAGGTAGGGTCTCTGGCGCAAGAATCCGCAAGACTCAAAGCACAGCCGCGGGAGACGACAGGTTGATTCAAATGTTTGTTAGGGTCTCTTTAGCATAAACACCAAGGCGAAGGGGTATCGTTGGATATGGGTCGTTCGATCAATTTCAGTGGCTCGGATTAGATCTATATTATCCCGAACCGGTACGCGATATGAACCTTCTGATCAAATAACAACGCTCAGGATTTAAATAGCCGAGATGGAATCCCGTACACCCGATATCGATCCAACGGACATCCCGACCGGTATGTGGCTTCTAATCTCAACCACAGGTTTGGATCCGACGGCCAGAAACCCATCCCCTATCTGGCGACACCCAGGCCACGACGGCGTGAGTGCCCCATGGCGGAGCATCGCTGGCGCACGTGCCCCCGGCCCATCGGAGCACCATTGCGACCGCAAACCAGCCAAAACCACTAGGAGAAGGAGGCGAATCACAGGGAGTGTTTCTCACCGTGGGGGTATGTAGCCCAATGTCCTGCCCATGGCGTGACGCAGATCCACAGCAGCCTTCCTTCTCCAGCGAGCAATTCGCTCCGAGTCTGCCACAAACTCCCACGCAGTCGCCCGCGGACACGCCCCACGTCACCAACCAAAGCCCCAGGTCCCTTTTCCTTAGCTCGATTGATGGCGCAACCACTGATTGTTCGCACTCTCACCTTCCTCCTTCGCGGACACTCGATATCACTCTACTCCCCACCGTCGCGAAAGATTCCGGGACACCCAGGTCGACGGCACCTCCGCCGACGTAAATATAGGCACGTAGAGGCGGGTCGAGGCTACCAAATCCCAACTAACGCGATCGATTCGCAACAGCTTCCGCGTTTCGCTCAAACTCGGACTGGGTCAGCAGACAACAGGGTGCCACCGGCAGAGGCCATGGGTGAGGCTGGCGCGACGCACGGACCGGGCCACAGGTCAGTGCAAGAAGGTAGCTGCGCGCGCGGACTTAAAGCCACTGATGCGTGGGCCCAATGGCGTAGTGCAGCGACGGCGCAAAACATGGCTGCGGGGGTGAAGCTACTGGGCCGAGGAGGGTGAATTTGGCCCAACTGCAGGGTTTGTCCTCTCTTTTTTCTTTTATTCCTGTTTTGTTTTCACTCAAATTCATAATTTGAATTCAAATATGCTTATGGGTTTCACACAGGGATCAAATGCCAAAATAAAAGTACTATCCTGAAATATATATTTATTCATATATATATATATATATATATATATATATTTCCTTAGTGTATACCGTTCCCCTTGTCTCCCTCTTTTTTTGTTTTGTTTTCAACTTCAAATTCAATTTTCGAGTCCCAAATTATATTTGAGCGCATACTTTAAAATTCTAGTTAAATACACCATCAAAGAAATACTCAGTATGATGTATATTTCTATTTATTTTTGTCGATGCCTTTATATACACATTTCATACACACTAGAAATAGAGAATATGTATTTTAAGAAATAAATTCTCTAGCTTATAAAATTCTTTAGAGAATAAATATAAGTGTATATTTATATTTTAACAAATGGATAGCTAAAACCATACAGGGGTACCTTAATAGAGATTTATTATATAAAAAATATTTATTTTTAGGATGAGTAACTTCAAAAATAAAAAAAATAAATTTAAAAAACCTTTATTGAAAGATATTTTAGTTTAACTTCTCTCGAGCAATTTTCATAAATCCTAAAACAGGATTTTGGGTGTTACAATATCTCTCTACGACTTCACACAAGCACTCAGTTGTAACACGTTCCAAATACTACGATCAACACTACACTGGACTAGCTAGGGCTCCAGTTTGAACCAGTATAACCAACTAAACCTCAGATTCACCCTCGAGCCCCCCCCATAACTCACCATTCGAAGTGAGTCAACACTAACACCCCTGCCAAACACAAATCTTATTGTCCCCCGGTTCCAAAAATCACGACACAAACACTTTGATAATTGTGCCAAAATTAAACATGTATGTTTATATACTGTAATAACACACCACAAAAAGTTTGGGAAAAAAACAAATATACCTTGCCGAGTGTCAAGGACACTTGGCAAAATAAAGGGTTGCCGAGTGTTTGTCAGGTGACACTCTGCAAAGAAGATATTTTGCCGAGTGGCAACATCTTACAATCGGCAAAGTTAACAACCGTCTACTATAGATGGCTACTGACGGTCCTTTACCGAGCGTCGTGTTTCGTCGAGAGCTTGACACTCGGCAAAGACTCCTTTACCGAGTGCTTTGTCCTTGGCAAACTAGGTCTGTGTCGGGAGTCTTAGTTCGTCGAGATTGCCACTCGACAAAGCTAGCCTTGCCCGATAAATTGCACTCATCGGCAAAGCGCCGAGGAATCGGTACATAGCCGGATTCCGGTAGTGTATATTACATGCCATAGATTGTGATCATGATAACTCTGGAATAAATGTTTTTTACATTCATCACTTATTATGTAGTTATGAATTGCTTTAGTTTATGTTATGATTTTTTTATTGAGTTAGCAACGCCTTAATTTTTGTTGCCACGGTTAGCATTGAGACAGCAACCTAGGTCTGCGACGTGCCACGCGCCTGCTGGCCATGGCGTGCGAGAAACGCGGAGAGGGCTCGAAAGTGGAGTGAGGTTTAACAAAAGGGATGTATCCATGATGCTACAGCCTACTACACAGTACCAGTTCAAGATATTTCTGATTACAGTACAGCATCCAGCCCCAAAGCTTCTTCACACACACCCCCATCATCTGTCTTTCGTAACGGCCACCAGAGCCCTCTGCGCGCGCACAGCTACCCGGACGGCGGCGCGTCTGCGGGTGCCGGAGCCACGGCAGCTCCGGCACGCCGCGCGACCGGATCCAGCGCACGTCCTGCACCCGACGTCGCCGTCCGACCACCGGGCGCAGGGGCACGCAACCTTCCCTGTGCCACCGCACGCCGCGCAGTACGACCCCCGCGCGCCGCCGCCGGCGCCTGCCAGCGGCGGCGGCGGCCTCCACGCCGAGCACCACTCGCCGTCGGCCGCTGCTTGGCCGACGAGCGCGCCGAGCCCCGCGGATGCCGCGAGCACGATGGGCCCGAGCCCGACCATCTCCCAAGAATATGACGGCGTACAAACTAGCTGCTACGACTCTGCTTGGAGCTCCGATCCAAAGATCTTTAGTCGGAGTCGGAGCTCGATCGACGTTCAGCTTCGAGCTAGGATATGCGTATGGCTGTATGTATGCGTATGGTAAGGTGTTGCTTGCATGTATTTATAGATAACACCATCTAGTGCACTGCAGAGTGCCAGCTGGGAAGTTGGGCGCCACGACAAAAAGCCTCGCTGCGAAAAGCAAGGGTTGCCAGCAGTGCTGTGCAAGTAGGGCAACTGGAACCGGGAAAATGGGGCAAGGTGTGCGAGAAATACACCAACACCACAAAACGGAAAAGGCGCAAGTGGCCTTCCAAACTGTAAACGACAAGGCCATTTTCTATTTTTTTTTGTCTGCTTCTCTGCTCGGCGTGCACCGCATAGCGCCGCCGCGCGTGGTACACGACAAAGTTTATTCGTTCTTTGCTAAACGAGAGAGAAAAAAAATCTGTCCATCTTTGAAGTTTAGACCCTTCCATATGGGAAAAAAGCGTAGTAGAGAAACGTTTCAACGAAAGGTCAGAGTCAGACACACACACACAAGAAGACGAACTACGAGGAGCCTGTGCAAAGGATGATTTCACACGCAACAACACAACACAACCTGGCCACGATACAGCCAGAATGCTACTTCACTTTAGTTGGTTTAGCTTTATTTCACTCAATAGGTTGGTACCTGAGTTGTTGTTGGGCCGTCGGCCCTGTTGTTTGCGCTTCAACCTGTCCTGCTAGTGCTTCGGCTTTTGGGATAGGGATGGATCCTATATTTCCCAATAATGTGACGAATTTAATGTTTGGTGCTAATCTTCAGCCACGTTGTTAAAAAATATTATGGAAGAGAAGAATAAAAGTTTGTATGATTTTTTTGCATGATTTTCTTCCTGCAACGAAAAATGTGAAAAAATATCTGAATCCGTATCCGAGATTTATGTCAATTATTTAAAATATATAGAGTAAATTTGAGGTTTACTTTTTTCTGAGTCTTAATAATCTCAACGCTAAAAACAAGAACATACATTTACGTAGTAAATTATATATTCCTTTTGTCCGCGGTGGAAGAAAGAAGACTGAACATTTAATATCTGAATAAGTATATTAAGGCGGTAAGGAGTAGGCTGCCATTCCGTGTTCTGTCATTCCCATTCCACCCTCCCCGCAAAGCCAATTCTCATTCCCGACTGTCATTTCGTGTTTTGTCTTTCTCATTCCCCCTCCTCGCAAAGCTCATTTCCATTCTCGGCTGTCATTCCATGTTCTGTCATTCTCATTGCGCCCTCCTCGTAGTATCTTTCTCATTTACCCTCCCACAAAGCTTATTCCCATTCCCACCTGCATCCTACGCCTAGCTAAAATTAAATTAAAAAAACACAAATGTGGCCCCAATGGGATTCAAACCCGCGACCCCTCAAGCAAACGTGCTCGTAGCTACCACTACACCACATGTGTATTTATGTCAATATTTGTTACAATAAAAATATCTACTACATCTCTCTCAAATCTCACCTGCTACCCTTGCACAATGTGTAGTATTAGATAATTATCAACGAGATTACTAAATTATATTTTTGGACGGAGGCAATAGTATTTAAAGAAGAGTCTTGCATGCAATTTCTTTTGTTTTTATAATATTTTCAACTTAAATTCATTTTTATATGTGTGACTTTTATTCTCCGTAATATTTTTTTTCCATGGATATGACTTGTAAGTCATTTTCATAAACCAACGCCAAAGATGAATCCATGTTTCTTACTTGGAAACCCGAACAAATACCACTGGCACGAGGCACTCGCGTTGGCGTTACTCATCGATGATGAGAAGAAGCTTGGTGACTGCCAGTTCGACCTCTGGACGCAGTCCTACGTGTCCGCATGCACCGCTGTGTTCGACAAGCTCCGGCGCAGCCGCCGCTTGGACGTGGTCCAAAGCAGCTGCACCGCGCTATCCATCTTCAAACAGGGAGACCTCATGGTTGTCCCCAACGCTGGCGACTCTCGGGTTGTTCTAGGCACCACATCCGACGACGGCGCTGTCACGCCGTCCAGCTCATCATTCATCTGAAGCTCAACCTGCCACATAAGTCGCTACTGGCCGGCCATGAATCCTTATGCGCTGGGACGACGGCCGTTGCTGACGTTGTGTGAGTGTCCTCGAACAAGATGTATGTAAAGGAGTAGCACATCTGGTGGTGCAATGACTAGGTGTACTACCTCGCTGATGAGCCTAGGGTGCACTTCGTTTGGTAGCCCAGCCAAGAGTCATCAGTACTCGCCATGTCGTGCGCGTTCGACGACTACTATATCAAGGTATGTGGCGTCATCTTGGCGCCAGAGGTGACGCAGAGGAGGATCGACAGAAATGACCACTTGCCATCGTCAGGGTAGCTTTTGTGCCGACCTGCATTTAATTCTCTTCGCAGACACATACACTTGCCTTTTTTGTTTAAGCAAGCGTGTATGGTGGTGTGTACTGATGACTGACAATGTACGAGAGAACTTGTAGGTGTGGCACATGCTCTTTAATGATGAGACCATGCAAATCGTGGCATATATCGAAGTCTACATGATACTGATGGTTGCAATATAGTAGTGAAACAGCTAAATTTAAATAACAAATTTTATGTATGACCAGGATTACAAATGGATTATAAAACATTTTCTTATAACAATATAAGACACTTTTTGTATATAAGTTATCATATTATTATATGTTCTCATTGCAACGTACAGGCACTCACCTAGTATCTAAATAAGTATCGGGTCCATCCCTATTTAGGGATATATATAGTGGCCTTTTGACCCTGACTAAACTCGCATGTTTTTTTCTAAAAAAATTATATGTACTTAGCATTCCTTGTTTTTACTTTGTTTTACTTTATTTAATAAAAAATATCAGCAAAACTCTCATCGGCCTTTAAAAATGCAACACCGTATAAGTGGCATGTAAATATTAGTCTATCGTAGTCATGTACAAATTAGCTCTGGACATAAAACCCGAGCCTGAAGCCCGAAATCCGAAATATTCGAGCCCGTACCCGTTTAGTCCGAAGTCTGGTACTCGAATAATTTTAGCGGGTAACGAAACTGAATACCAAATGTAATTCGGGCCTAATCGGGTAATACCTTGTGGTACCTGAACTACCCACTAAAACCTAAAATTATTAAAACCCGGCACCCGTCCACCCGACCCGAGTAGATTAGCAAGTAGCCAAGCCCAGCTCGCCTGGGCGGCTAGCAGGCCAGGGCACCATGCCCACACCTATGCCCCAGTCGGCCAGTCCCCACGGTCCACGGGCCCAGCGAGGCAATGAGCCGCACAGGCATGCATGTAGTAGTCGTAGCCTGGACTGTTGCTTGTTGCCTGCTGGCAACAATGTGATTTGTGGATATGTGATTTTGTATAGTAAACTAATGAGTCTCAGACTATTTGATTGTTTGTGATAGCTGCATGTGTGGACGTGTGCTGTATTATATGATTTTGTGTATATTGTCCTATGTATGATTTATAATATCGAGTACCCGAATTACCTAAATCTAAACCCGAATTTTTGGGTACTTGAAATTTTGGGTTCGAGTACGGGTTCAGCTGTGAAAACCCGAAATATAAAAAACTCGAAAAGTCTGACCCGAAATTTCGAGTAAACCCGAATGCCCAATTCTAGTACAAATGCCTGTTTGATTGAAAATCTAGAAATCAAATACCTGTTGGTAATGATATCGAACGAGATGTCTGGCCCAGATAGCGTTTTAAGGCCACCAGCTAAACAGGCCGAGATAAGGCTACTTCATGAATCATGATTGCAGCGCACATCCAATGGCGGCCAGTTGCAACTATACCTCAGCATGGCTTTCTAAGGTTGTCTTCGGCTATTTTCTCTAAATTCAGTCATCTATATTCAACTTTTATGCCATGTTATCAAGATATCACTCCTTATATTTTTTATCTCTTACAACAGTTCTCTCTAAATTCTTCCCATATATACTGGTATAGCCATTATTTTCTATCCCTACTTTTTACCTATTATTAATTTTTTATCTATTAACAATTACTTGTGGACACAAAACATAAGAAGAAACAGTGTGAAGGGAACACACCACAACCAGGAGAGAGAGAGAGCATACCAGCCGAGTAGGGCATGTAGGGGACGCCGCTGCAGGTAGGGAGGGGTCGAGGGGGCAAAGTAGCGACAAGGACAGTCTAACCGAGGGCCGTTCCTTGTTTTTTTGGATTCAGTGTGAAATCCGATATGAAGGTCCATCCACACATAAATATATATAATTATACATATAATATCGAATATTTAACGTATAAAAATTATTATGCACTGTTATTAAAGTTTATAAGATAACAAATATAAAATATAGCCGAAAACACTTACTTGTTATCTGATATCATTAAAAATATCTTCTAACATTTTGTGATACAAAGTTGTCGGGGACCATAATTAGGGGTACCCTCAAGACCCCTAAATCTCAGCTGGTAACCCCCATCAGCACAAAGCTGCAAATGCCTGATGGGTGCGATTAAGTCAAGGATCGGTCCATTCAAGTGACATGATCGTGCCTCGCCTGAGCCTAGCCTCGGGCAAGAGAAGCCGACCCCGGAGAACCTACTTCTCGCCCGAGGACCCCCCTCCAGCAACGGGCACACTATCGGCTCGCCCGAGGCCCAGTCTTCACCGAGAAGCAACCTTGGCCACATCGCCACACCGACCGACCAAATCGTAGGGGCATTTAATGCAAAGGTGGCCTGACACCTTTATCCTGACGCACGCCCACCAGTCGACAGAGCCGAAGTGACCGCGGTCACTTCGCCGCTCTACTGACCGGTCTGACAAGAGGACAGCGCCGCCTGCGCCGCTCCGACTGCTGAGCCACCCGACAGAGTGAGGCTGACAGCGACCAAGGCCGGCCTCGGGCGTCATAGGAAACTCCGCCTCGCCCGACCCCAGGGCTCGGACTCGGGCTCAGCCCCGGAAGATGGCGAACTCCGCTCCGCCCGACCCAGGGCTCGGACTCAGGCTCAGCCCCGGAAGACGGCGAACTCCGCTCCGCCTGACCCAGGGCTCGGACTCGGGCTCAGCCCCGGAAGACGGCGAACTCCGCTCCGCCCGACCCAGGGCTCGGACTCGGGCTCAGCCCCGGAAGACGACGAACTCCGCTCCGCCCGACCCAGGGCTCGGACTCGGGCTCAGCCCCGGAAGACGACGAACTCCGCTCCGCCCGACCCAGGGCTCGGACTTGGGCTCAACCCCAGGAGACGACGGACTCCGCTTCGCCCGACCCCAGGGCTCGGACTCAGCCCTGGCCTCAGCCGACGGTCTCCGCCTCGCCCGACCCAGGGGCTCGGACTCGACCACGGCCACGGCCACGGAAGACAGACTCGACCTCGACCTCGGAGGAGCCCCCACATCGCCCAACCTAAGGCGCGGACCGACCACGTCGACAGGAGGCGCCATCATTACCCTACCCCGAGCTGACTCAGGCTACGGGGAACAAGACCGGCGTCCCATCTGGCTCGCTCCGCTAGATAGGCAATGATGGCGCCCCGCACGCTCTGTGACGACGGCGGCTCTCGGCCCCCTTACGGAAGCAAGAGGACGTCAGCAAGAACTCGACAGCCCCGACAGCTGTCCTCTCGCCAGGCTCCAGCACTCCTCCGACGGCCACGACACCACGCGAACTGGGCGCCAAGACCTCTCCGGCTGCCACGATGGCATGTACTTAGGGCGCTAGCTCACCACTGCTAGACACGTTAGCACATTGCTACACTCCCCATTGTACACCTGGATCCTCTCCTTACGCCTATAAAAGGGAGGACCAGGGCCCTCTTACAGAGGGTTGGCCCGCGCGGGGAAGGACGGGACGGCGCTCGCGTAAGGCCGCTCGCTCCCACTCCCGCGTGGACGCTTGTATCCCCCTACTGCAAGCGCACCCGACTCAGGCGCAGGGCTAACACGAAGGCCGCGGGATCCGCTCTCTCACGCCTACCTCCCTCCGGCTGCTTCCTTTCCCCCCTTCGCGTTCTGCCTCGCGTCGACCCATCTGGGCTGGGGCACGCGGCGACAATTCACTCGTCGGTCCAGGGACCCCCCGGGTTTCGAAACACCGACAGTTGGCGCACCAGGTAGGGGCCTGCTGCGTGTTGACGAACAGCTTCCCGTCAAGCTCCAGATGGGCAGACTCCAGCAACCTTTCCAGCCCGGGACGGTGCTCCGTTTCGGGAATCTTGAGTTCATGTCCCTCGACGGCAGCAACGACATGATACTCCTTCCCCCGCCGTGCGACAGCGACAATGGCGGTCGACAACCCGCTCACCGGCGGGGAAATCGACGACGCCTTCCCCATGTGGTGGAAGGACGACATTCGGGCTTGTCCCGTCCCCTCCCCCGCCGACGGAGGAGGATGTGGGGCAACCAAGGCCAAGCGGGAAGCGGCACCTCGTTGGCTGTCGAGCGAGTCGACGGCGCCGGTGCCCCAATGGAGGGCGCGTCGGGCATCGATCTCGTGTCTGAGACGAAGACGAGCGCCGCCTCCCCGCAACACGCCAATCTCAAGCAAACGCACGACGCCAGCACGCTCGCGAAGGACTTGCTGGGCGTCACCCTCGTACCTGAGACAACGGTGCAGTCAGTCCCAGACGCGACCTCGTCACCGACCGTCGACCGAAAGCCGCTCCCTCGACAACGCGGACCGCGGCCCAAGTCATGAATGTTTCCACGTCGATCTAGGGGGTCCCGGCGAAGGCAACCATCTTGGGATGCCGGAAGATGGTGATCCCCCTAGGCCCGTGCCTCGCGTTGACATCCTTCGGGAGCTAGCTGTGGTCCCCGTCCCGGCGGGGGGTCCTGACCCACAGCTCGAGCAAATCCGCGAGAGGCAGGCCAGGCTCGACGAGGGAGCAGGAACGCTTGTGCCGATCCGCCGGGACATCGGGTAGGAATGGGCGGTCCAACCCCCGGCCGGAGAAGCGCGTCACCTCCCCCAGGACATCCAGCACCGCATCGCCGACGACGTCAGGGTAAGGCCACCGCCGGATTCCAGCGGAGTCGGCCAGAACCTGGCTGCAGCAGCAATACTCCTCCGCGCGATGCCGGAGCCATCAACCATCGAGGGGCGGCATATCCAGGGAGAGCTCAAGAATCTCCTGGAGGACGCCGCGGTTCGATGGGCCGAAAGCTCTGCCTCCCGAAGGCAGGGGTTCCCCTCGGAACATCACGCCGCGACTTCCCGATTTATGCGGGAAGCCTCGGCCCACTCCGGGCGCACGCGCAACATAGCGCCTGCAGTCCTGGGTCACCTTGGCAACGAGCGTCATTATCACAGCCGTCGGGCCCACCTCGGCGACAGGGCGCGCCGAGGCTACCACCCCAGGCGTGGGGGACGCTACGACAGCGGGGAGGATCAGAGTCTTTCGCCCGAACCACCCGGTCCATAGGCTTTCAGCCGCGCCATACGACGGGCACCATTCCCGACCCGGTTCCGAACCCCGACTACTATCACAAAGTACTCGAGGGAAACGAGACCGGAACTGTGGCTCGTGGACTATCGGCTGGCCTGCCAACTGGGTGGAATGGACGATGACAACCTCATCATCCGCAACCTCCCCCTGTTCCTCTCCGACACCGCTCGAGCCTGGCTGGAGCACCTGCCCCCGGGGCAGATCTCCAACTGGGACGACCTGGTCCAAGCCTTCGCCGGCAATTTCCAGGGCACATACGTGCGCCCTGGGAACTCCTGGGATCTCCGAAGCTGCCGCCAGCAGCCGGGAGAGCCTCTCCGGGATTACATCCGGCGATTCTCGAAGCAGCGCACAGAGCTGCCCAACGTCACTGATTCAGATGTCATCGGCGCGTTCCTCGCCGGCACCACCTGCCGCGACCTGGTGAGCAAGCTGGGTCGCAAGACCCCCACCAGGGCGAGCGAGCTGATGGACATCGCCACCAAGTTCGCCTCTGGCCAGGAGGCGGTTGAGGCCATTTTCCGGAAGGACAAGCAGCCCCAGGGCCGCCCACCGGAAGATGCTCCCGAGGCGTCAACTCAGCACGGCGCCAAGAAGAAGGGCAAGAAGAAGTCGCAAGCGAAACGCGACGCCGCCGACGCGGACCTTGTCGCCGCCGTCGAGTACAAGAACCCTCGGAAGCCTCCCGGAGGTGCCAACCTCTTCGATAAGATGCTCAAGGAGCCGTGCCCCTATCATCAGGGGCCCATCAAGCACACCCTTGAGGAGTGTGCCATGCTTCGACGACACTTCCACAAGGTCGGGCCACCCGCGGAGGGTGGCAAGGCCCTCGACGACGCGAAGGAGGAAGATCACAAGGCAGGAGGATTCCCCGAGGTCCGCGACTGCTTCATGATCTACGGCGGGCAAGTGGTGAACGCCTCGGCTCAGCATCGCAAGCAAGAGCGTTGGGAGGTCTGCTCGGTAAAGGTGGCAGTGCCAGTCTACCTAGACTGGTCCGACAAGCCCATCACCTTCGACCGGGCCGACCATCCAGACTGCGTGTCGAGCCCGGGGAGATACCCACTCGTTGTCGACCCCATCATCAGCAACGTCAGGCTCACCAAGGTCCTCATGGATGGAGGCAGCAGCCTCAACATCATCTACGCCGAGACCCTCGGGCTCCTACGGATCAATCTGTCCTCGGTCCGGACATGCGCTGCGCCTTTCCACGGGATCGTCCCCGGGAAGCGCGTTCAACCCCTCGGACAACTTGACCTACCCGTCTGCTTCGGGACGCCCTCCAACTTTCGAAAGGAGACCCTCACGTTCAAAGTGGTCGGGTTTCGAGGAACCTACCACGCAGTGCTGGGAAGGCCATGCTACGCCAAGTTCATGGCTGCCCCCAACTACACCTACCTCAAGCTCAAGATGCCGGGCCCCAACGGGGTCATCACCGTCGGGCCCACGTACCAACACGCATACGAATGCGATGTGGAGTGCGTGGAGTACGCCGAGGCCCTCGCCAAATCCGAGGCCCTCATCGCTGACCTGGAGAGCCTCACTAGGGAGGCGCCCGACGTGAAGCGCCACGCCGGTAACTTCGAACCAGCGGGGACGGTCAAGTCCGTCCCTCTCGACCCCTGCAACGACGCCTCCAAGCATATCCGGATCGGCTCCGAGCTAGATCCCAAATAGGAAGCAGTGCTCGTCGACTTTCTCCGCGCAAACGCCGACGTTTTCGCGCTTCATCTCCCGCCTCGGCGAAAGAGGTCTGCCTCTGTACCGCCTCTTAAGAAAAGCTGAGTGCTTCGCTTGGAGTCCCGAGGCCGAGGAAGCCCTCAAGAACCTGAAGGCGCTCCTCACGAACGCGCCCATCTTGGTGCCCCCCGCTGCCGGAGAAGCCCTCTTGATCTACGTCGCCGCAACCACCCAGGTGGTTAGCGCTGCGATCGTGGTTGAGAGACAAGAAGAAGGGCATGCATTGCCCATCCAGAGGCCAGTCTACTTCATCAGTGAGGTACTGTCCGAGACCAAGATCCGCTACCCACAAATCCAGAAGCTGCTGTACACGGTGATCCTGACACGGCGGAAGTTGCGACACTACTTCGAGTCTCATCCGGTGACTGTGGTGTCATCCTCCCCCTGGGAGAGATCATCCAGTCCCGAGAGGCCTCGGGTAGGATTGCGAAGTGGGCGGTGGAGATCATGGGCGAGACAATCTCGTTCGCCCCTCGGAAGGCCATCAAGTCCTAGGTCTTGGCGGACTTCGTGGCTGAATGGGCCGACACCCAGCTCCCGACGGCTCCGATCCAACCGGAGCTCTGGATCATGTTTTTCGATGGGTCGCTGATGAAGACGGGGGCCGGCGCAGGCCTCCTCTTCGTCTCGCCCCTCGGAAAGCACCTACGCTACGTGCTACGCCTCCACTTCCCGGCGTCCAACAATGTGGCAGAGTACGAAGCTCTGGTAAACGGGTTGCGAATCGCCATCGAGCTAGGGGTCCGATGCCTCGACGCTCGCGGTGACTCGCAGCTCGTCATCGACCAAGTCATGAAGAACTCCCACTGCCGCGACCCGAAGATGGAAGCCTACTGCGATGAGGTTCGGCGCCTGGAAGACAAGTTCTACGGGCTCGAGCTCAACCACATCGCTCGACGCTACAACGAGACTGCGGACGAGCTGGCTAAAATAGCCTCGGGACGAACAACAGTTCCCCCGGATGTATTCTCTCGAGACCTCATCAACCCTCCATCAAGACCGAGGACACGCCCGAGCCCGAGGCACCTTCGGCTGAGTCCGAGGTATCCTCGGCTCAGTCCGAGATACCCTCGGCCCGGTCTGAGGTACCCTCGACACGGTCCAAGGTACCCTCGACTCAGCCCGAGGTACCCTCGGCCCCCGAGGGTGAGGCACTGCGCGTCGAGGGGGAACAGAGCGAGGTCACGCCTAATCAAAGCTGGCAGACCCCGTACCTACAATATCTCCACCGAGGAGAGCTGCCCCTTGACCAAGCCGAAGCTCGGCGGTTGGCGTGGCGTGCCAAGTCTTTCGTTTTACTGGGAGATGGGAAGGAGCTCTATCACCACAGCCCCTCAGGCATCCTCCAGCGATGCATTTCCATCGCCGAAGGCCAGCAGCTCTTGCAAGAGATACACTCGGGGGCTTGCGTCCATCACGCAGCACCTCGAACCCTTGTTGGAAACGCCTTCCGACAAGGATTCTATTGGCCGACGGCGGTGGTCGACGCTACTAGAATTGTCCGCACTTGCGAAGGGTGTCAGTTCTACGCGACGCAGACCCACCTGCCCACTCAGGCTCTGCAGACCATACCCATCACCTAGCCGTTTGTTGTGTGGGGTCTGGACCTCGTTGGCCCCTTGTAGAAGGCACCCGGGGGCTACACGCACCTGTTGGTCGCCATCGACAAATTCTCCAAGTGGATCGAGGTCCGACCCCTAAACAGCATCAGGTCCGAACAGGCGGTGGCGTTCTTCACCAACATCATCCATCGTTTTGGGGTCCCGAACTCCATCATCACCGACAATGGCACCCAGTTCACCGGTAGAAAGTTCCTGGACTTCTGCGAGGATCACCACATCCGGGTGGACTGGGCTGCCGTGGCTCACCCCATGACGAATGGGCAAGTGGAGCGAGCTAACGGTATGATCCTGCAAGGACTCAAGCCTCGGATCTACAATGACCTCAACAAGTTCGGCAAGCGGTGGATGAAGGAACTCCCCTCGGTGGTCTGGAGTCTGAGAACAACGCCGAGCCGAGCCACGGGCTTCACACCGTTCTTTCTAGTCTATGGGGCCGAGGCCATCTTGCCCACAGACTGGGAATACGGATCCCCGAGGGCGAGGGCCTACATCGACCAAAGCAACCGAGCCAACTGAGAAGACTCGCTGGACCAGCTGGAGGAGGCTCGGGACATGGCCTTACTACACTCGGCGCGGTACCAGCAGTCCCTGCGACGCTACCACGCCCGAGGGGTTAGGTCTCGAGACCTCCAGGTGGGCGACCTGGTGCTTCGGCTGCGACAAGACGCCCGAGGGCGGCACAAACTCACGCCTCCCTGGGAAGGGCCGTTCGTCATCACCAAGGTCCTGAAGCCCGGAACGTACAAGCTGGCCAACAGCCAAGGCGAGGTCTACAGCAACGCTTGGAACATCCAACAGCTACGTCGCTTCTACCCTTAAGATGCTTTCAAGTTGCTCGTATACCTCGTTCACACACCAAGTCTGGTCGTCAAGGAAGGGTCAGCCTTGCCTCGGCAAAGCTCGACCCTCCCTTGGGGGCTAGAAGGGGGCAACCCCCTCTGCGTCAAAATTTTCCTCGAAAAAAGAAAAAAATCTTTTCTGCCAGAATGCTTTTCGTGCTCTTCGACTACTTCAAAAGTGGATGCTGAAAACGACGGAGTACACATAAGTAGCCAAGGCTGATCGAGCCGAGGGACTCCTATGCCTCCGGGATACGGATACCTCACTCATCACCTTCTGCGATAAGTAACTCGCGCTCGGATAAGTGACTCCGCGGACCGAACAAGTCTTCATGCTCGAGAGCTCCTTTGCCGAAATGATTTTTCGGGCCTTCTCGACTACGTCGGTAACAGAACCCTATGGACGAGTAAGAGCGCGCGTAAGCGGCAAGGCCGACCGAGCCGAGGGATTCCTACGCCTCTGGGATACGGATACCTCACTCATCGCCTTCCGTGAGGAGCAACTCTCGCCCGCACAAACAATTCTGTTACCGACAAATGAGTCTGGATACTCGAAACAAGAGGAAAAGAAACGCAGCTTTACAACACAACGACGGGGTGTTTAGGCCTCGGCGGCCGCAGAAGACATACACACACACTACAAGACAACCTGATCCTGCAGGCTCGGACGTCGACAACCGAAGGGGGCAGCAGCACCCTCGACATCAACTACACCTTCGGCGGGGTCTGACCTAGCCTCGGATGGCGACGCGGTCGGAGGGCCCCCACTCTGAAGGACGACATCAGCACCACACCCGGGCCATCGCCGCCAGGGTCTTCTTCGAGAATCCGGCCCGAGCAGGCGACTCGGCCGGCCACCCCGAGGCCTCGGCCAGCTGTCCCCCGAAGACATCAGCTCGGCTTGTGGCCTTGGCAGCTCGACCTCGACGTCGGTTCCGCCAGTGGACGACCCGGCCAGGCTTTGGCCAACCACACCTCCTTTTCGAAGCCAACTTTGCCTCCGTCTGTGCTGACACCGCTACCTCCGGCTTCGGCTCATCGAAGGGCAGCCGAGGGGTTCCTTTAACTAAGCAAGAGGGGCCTCGGACAGCAAGGCCGACCGAGCCGAGGGACTCCTATGCCTCCGGGATACGGATACCTCACTCGTCACCTTTGCACGAGGCAACTCACGCTCGGTGAAGCGGTAAAGATAATCGACAAGGCGAGTCTTAGTGCCCGAAATGAAGAAAAAACACAGCTCCGTGCCGAAAATACATACACGTTCAGGCCTCGACAGCCGCAATGAACGAAACACCGGCACTCAAGGTGCCATTACAAACGGAGCTCCGGTTCCGTCTCCGCGGGAACGAACAACCCCCCAAGATTGGGGGACTTGCGGAGCAATCGAGGGCCGACGGGTGGCTCGCCGCCGCCCGATCCGGCAACAGCGACAACAACCTCCGCCCCGGGCGACGAAGCAGCTTCAACAACGGCTTCGGGGCGGGTGCTACGGCAGGAGGGCTCTCATTCACCGAGGACGAGAACTAGCCATTCAAGCCGGGAGACGGAGACCCGGGGGTACAGGCGGAGTTGGCAATCTCGTTGGCAGAGAAGCCTTCTCCGGCTGCCACCACCTCAACGCCGCGCCAGTGGGCGTCGGACGCCTCAAAGCGCACCGGTAGGTCCTCGCCCTCGCTGGAGCCGCCTAGAACATGAGCACCGCCCTCGCGGCACACGACGTGCTGGGCGACCCACTGACGCGGCTGTCGGCGCGAGAAAGGCCTAGACGTGGCCGGCCTGCACGCGGCGCGACCATCGTCCGGACGGAGGACGGAATGCTGCACCCTAGCTGAGCAGCGGCGGTCCGCTTACCCCGACGTGGCTGTGGGAAGCCTCCGCGGAGCTGGAAGATGCCTTTCTCCCCCAGACGCCAGGGGAAGAAAAGGGTTACCGACCCACGCTGAGGCGGCCCCCCGACTCGCCTCACCCTCCGCCCCAGCAAGGATGATGAAGATCCTTGAAGCCGAGGGCGGGGCGGAGGCTGCAGCCCGGCTCGCTTCTCCCCGCCATCAAGCTGGTGGTCACCGTCTTGGGTGACCACCAGCGAGGGGATGCAGCCGGGCTGCACGATGAAAATCCTTGAAGCCGAACGATGGCCGAAAGGTACCAACTTCCACGAAGTTGCGTTCCTCCGACGACAAGGCGGAAGGATTGCGGGCGTCCCCAATCCGGGGGCTCGGAAGGTGGAAAGGCACGATGCATGAGGGGAGCGCGAAGACACGGTTGCCCTCCAAGGGGGTCGCCCCCCTTTTAAAGGCGACTCTCCCCACTTGCGCCCTCAACCGTTACGGGTTGAGTCTTCTCCAACACGCTCCAAGATTCTCCCCCCACGGTGCGGGGGCTGGGTCCCACACGTCATGCAAGTCGGTCTAGGGGAGAAGAAGCCAACCCGCCACGCGCGTGGTGCATGCAACCACCCGGCGGTTACAAGCACTCCTCCACTTTCGCCCAGACCAGCGGGCGAAAGGGCGGATAGCCATGCAGGCGGCATGCAACCGTGCCAAGTGGGTGCGCCCCTTCGACTCCAACGAGCCCAGCATGGAGGTCCAGGCCCACGCGTCATGCAACCGGCGCGCCGGTTGCTACGTGTGAGCAACTGCACCGCCACTCACGCCACTACCGCGCCTCCTCGACTGCGGAGTCAATACCGCGACTCGAGGCAACCCTGTAGTGCCAGCCAAGCGCGATGGTCAAATGCAGTCAAAAATGGGCCGGCAGTAATGGCGGTGACAGGCGGGTAGGAGCAGCGGTCACGTCATCAGCCAAGCCCACGTCCCATCCAGGGGCAGCGGGGGAGCCCTCTCTCACGGCGTGAAGACGGCGCGACCGTGAACCATTCCTCGAACAGCGCCCACACGCGCAACGACCGCCTAGCGAACGACTCGCCTCGTCGCATTAACTCCGCGGCAGGACAGGCGGCGCCTCAGGCGGGAGAAGCAAGCGACGCTTCGCCTTCGCCATAATGATCGCGTCGAAAAAGGTACGCCACGTCATTCGACTTCGCATCCTTTTCCTTTTCCTCTTTCTCTCTCTTACAACAGGGACCGGGAAAGGGGGATACCTCGAAAAGGACCCTTCTCCGTGAAGAAAACAGGCTCCGAGCCTCCCTACTGATCAGAGGTTCGAAGGCTGGCCCCTCGGGGGGTTCAACGGCCGCCTCAGATCGATTGGGTTCTGCGCCCACTACTGGTCAGAGGTTCAATGGTTGGCCCCTCGAAGGGTTCAACGGTCGCCTCAGGCCGCTCGGGCTCCGTGCCCATTACTGATCAGGGGTTCATAGGCTGGCCCTCGAAGGGTTCACAGTCGCCTCAGACACAGAGCGGGGGATGACCCTGGGTACGTTCGATACATAACCAAGGCTCGGGCTACGCTCCCGAGGTACCCTAGGACATTTCCGAGACCAGCGGGAGCGATCTTGTAATGGAATCCCATCAGAGGGAGGCATCGAGCCCTCGGACCCCGTCAAAGGGGACCGGGTCCGGCAGATCACCCGCAGGTACTTTTGGAGCGCGCCTCCGGGCCTCTAGCCGACCCCTAGCAAATGGGGCACGGGCGTCTGCTCGGATTACCCGCCAGCAGCTCACCGGAAACACCATGTTCGGCGCCCTCCGAGGGCAACATGGCGCTTTCCCCCCTCCTCCTTGCGGAAAGGCGACGCATGGGCGTATGTAAAAAAGACGAGTCTGTCCTTGACCGTCCTCTCGCCCTGTGCAGAGGCTTGGGGGCTGCTCTCGCAAACCCGGCTCCGGCCAAACCGTTGACAGCGTCAACATACCAGCCTGAGAACTTGGGACCCGACCGTGCACTCGGGCTACGGCCAGCTCGCATGAGGGAACAACTAGACCAGCCGAAGTGTTGCGAAACGCACTAAGACCTCGAAGGAGTAAAACTACTCCTCCGAGGCCTCGGGGGCTACACCCGGCGGGTGCGCTCGCGCGCACCCACCGGAACAGAATGCAACCGAAAAAGCTGGTCCCCTTGCAAAAAAGTGCGGCAAAAGCCTCCAAGTGAGTATTAGTACTCCCTTGGAGGCTTGGGGGCTACTGTCGGGGACCATAATTAGGGGTACCCTCAAGACCCCTAAATCTCGGCTGGTAACCCCCATCAGCACAAAGCTGCAAAGGCCTGATGGGTGCGATTAAGTCAAGGATCGGTCCATTCAAGGGACATGATCGTGCCTCGCCCGAGCCTAGCCTCGGGCAAGGGAAGCCGACCCCGGAGAACCTACGTCTCGCCCGAGGACCCCCCCTCCAGCAACGGGCACACTATCGGCTCGCCCGAGGCCCAGTCTTCATCGAGAAGCAACCTTGGCCACATCGCCACACCGACCGACCAAAGCATAGGGGCATTTAATGCAAAGGTGGCCTGACACCTTTATCCTGATGCACGCCCACCAGTCGACAGAGCCGAAGTGACCGCGGTCACTTCGCCGCTCTACTGATCGGTCTGACAAGAGGACAGCACCGCCTGCGCCGCTCCGACTGCTGAGCCACCCGACAGAGTGAGGCTGACAGCGGCCAAGGCCGGCCTCGGGTGTCATAGGAAACTCCGCCTCGCCCGACCCTAGGGCTCGGACTCGGGCTCAGCCCCGGAAGACGGCGAACTCCGCTCCGCCCGACCCAGGGCTCGGACTCGGGCTCAGCCCCGGAAGACGGCGAACTCCGCTCCGCCTGACCCAGGGCTCGGACTAGGGCTCAGCCCCGGAAGACGGCGAACTCCGCTCTGCCCGACCCAGGGCTCGGACTCGGGCTCAGCCCTAGAAGACGGCGAACTCCGCTCCGCCCGACCCAGGGCTCGGACTCGGGCTCAGCCCCGGAAGACGGCGAACTCCGCTCCGCCCGACCCAGGGCTCGGACTCGGGCTCAGCCCCGGAAGACGGCGAACTCCGCTCCGCCCGACCCAGGGCTCGGACTCGGGCTCAGCCCCGGAAGACGGTGAACTCCGCTTCGCCCGACCCAGGGCTCGGACTCGGGCTCAGCCCCGGAAGACGACGAACTCCGCTCCGCCCGACCCAGGGCTCGGACTTGAGCTCAGCCCCAGGAGACGATGGACTTCGCTTCGCCCGACCCCAGGGCTCGGACTCAGCCCTGGCCTCAGCCGACGGTCTCCGCCTCGCCCGACTCAGGGGCTCGGACTCGACCACGGCCATGGAAGACAGACTCGACCTCGACCTCGGAGGAGCCCCCACATCGCCCAACCTAGGGCGCGGACCGACCATGTCGATAGGAGGCGCCATCATTACCCTACCCCGAGCTGACTCAGGCTACGGGGAACAAGACCGGCGTCCCATCTGGCTCGCTCCGCCAGATAGGCAATGATGGCGCCCCGCACGCTCTATGACGACGGCGGCTCTCGGCCCCCTTACGGAAGCAAGAGGACGTCAGCAAGGACTCGACAACCCCGACAGGTGTCCTCTCGCCAGGCTCCAGCACTCCTCCGACGGCCACGACACCACGCGAACTGGGCGCCAAGACCTCTCCGGCTGCCACGATGGCATGTACTTAGGGCTCTAGCTCACCACTGCTAGACACGTTAGCACATTGCTACACTCCCCATTGTACACCTGGATCCTCTCCTTACGCCTATGAAAGGGAGGACCAGGGCCCTCTTACAGAGGGTTGGCCCGCGCGGGGAAGGACGGGACGGCGCTCGCGCAAGGCCGCTCGCTCCCACTCCCGCGTGGATGCTTGTATCCCCCTACTGCAAGCGCACCCGACTCAGGCGCGGGGCTAACACGAAGGCCGCGGGATCCGCTCTCTCACGCCTGCCTCCCTCCGGCTGCTTCCTTTCCCCCCTTCGCGTTCCACCTCGCGTCGACCCATCTGGGCTGGGGCACGTGGCGACAATTCACTCGTCGGTCCAGGGACCCCCCGGGTTTCGAAACACCGACAAAAGTCATCGCTTATATTATTGAGATCAATATCATCCAACAACTTTTTTTCGATATATAGAATCGGCAAGCCATTTAATCTCTATTGAGTTATTGTTGACCATAAATAGTTCACAAAAATATTTCAATTTTAAAAAGCTTCTCTCTGTCGATGCAACCATCATGTGTATAGTAAATAGTACTCTCTATATCAAAATAGAATTTGTTTTGCTTCTTTAGTGGATTCATCATTATATAGTTGAATATAAACATAAAAATCAAGAGCTTAAACAAATACTATTTTGAAATGGATGGAGTATTCGATAAATAATTGAGACATTAGTTTAACAATCTAAACGAAATTGGTCGACAGTGCATCGCTCTTTACGTATTTGTGTTTAAAATAGATATGTTTGACAGGAAAAAATGCTAGCATCCAGTAATTAAAGGGCCCTCTGTTTTTTGGGGTCCGGTGCGACCGCACCCTCCGCACCCCCTCCGGTACGGTCCTGGTCTAACCCGACCAATCGGACTTGACCTGCTCAAAAAATCTAATCAGATCTGATCTGACTAATATAACGTGTGGATATGGGTCATAGTTTTTTACCCACAAATAATCCACGGGCCGAGCACGGGTCATGATTTTTTATCCAAAACTTGACCTAACTTGAAAAACTTGACCCAAGCAAAAAAACCTGACTCAACCCATAAAAAACTGACCCGACACGTCTAATAGAGGTATGGACCAACCCGACCCGACCTACACTGGTCACGAGCTAGGCACGGACCATGCTAAACGACATATGACCCGACCATGACCTAATCCAACGTTTGAACAATCTTAGGTACAACTAAAATGATATAGTTCAGAAAGAAAACATATCTTGTGACACAATAGTACCGATTATAATTTACTACACATTACTTACTTCGTTCTTTTTTATTTATCATGTTTTAGTTTAAAATAAACTATTAGACGAGAAATATTTTAGAATGAAGGTACTAGATTCATAATCAGAACTAAATACTTCGGTCGTATGATCCGTTGTAATGAGTAGTATTGGTTGATGCTTCAACCAATATTAAATACCAATATTAAATGAGGTTACCTTACCGTTGAGAAACCACACACTAGGCACTTTTCGTTTTGGTTCTAGTCACCAATCGATAGTCAAGATAGTTAAAAGGCTCTAAAAAGAGCCATAGTCTAGATATCCTTTTTGTCGGCGTTTTGACCCTGGGGGGTCCCTAGACCGACGAGTAAATTGTCGCTGCGTGTCCCAGCCCAGATGGGTCGACGCGAGACGGGACACAAAGGGGGGAGAACAGTAAGGGGAAACCGCGACCTTCGTGTTGTCCTGCGCCTAGGGCGGCTGGATGCGTTTGCAGTAGGGGTTACAAGCGTTCGCGTGGGAGAGAGAGAGAGAGAGAGAGAGAGCGAGAGCCTTATGCGTCGGCCCGTTCTCCCGCGCGGTCAACCTCTTTGTACGAGAGCCCTGGACCTTCCTTTTATAGGCATAAGGAAAGGGCCCAGGTGTACAATGGGGGGTGTAGCAATGTGCTAACGTGTCTAACAGAGAGGAGCTAGAGCTCTAAGTACATGCCGTCGTGGCAGTCGAAGAGGTTTTGGCACCCTGTTCATGTGATGTCGTGGCCGCCGGAGGAGCGCTGGAGCCCTGCGAAAGGACAGTTGTCGGGGTTGTCGGATCCTTGCTGACGTCTCCTTACTGACGTAAAGGGGCTGGGAGCTGCCGTCGTCATGGAGCGTGTGGGGTGTCATCATTACTTGTTTACTGGGGCGAGCCAGATAGGACGCCGGTCTTGTTCCCCGTAGCCTGAGCTAGCTAGGGGTAGGGTAATGATGGCCCCCTGGCGACGTGGCCGGTCCAGACCCGAGTTTGGGCGAGGTGGCGATTCCTCCGAGGTCGAGGTTGAGTCCGAGCCCTGGGGTCGGGCGAGGCGGAGTCCATCGTCTTCCGGAGTCGAGGCTGAGTCCGAGCCCTGGGATTGGGCAAGGCGGAGTTCGTCGTCTTCTGGAGACGAGGCTGAGTCCGAGCCCTGGGGTCGGGTGAGGCAGAGTTCGTCGTCTTCTAAGTCGTGGTTGAGTCTGAGCCCTGGGGTCGGGCGAGGCGAAGTCCATCTTCCGAGGCCGAGACGGGGGCCGAGCCCTGGGGTCGGGTGAGGCGGAGCTTCCTATGTCGCCCGAGGCTGGACTTAGCCGTTGTCGACCTCACTCTGGCGAGTGGCACGGCAGTCGGAGCAGGGCAGGCGGCGCTGTATTCCTGTCAGGTCGGTCAGTGGAGCGGCAAAGTGACTGCGGTCACTTCGGCCTTGTCGACTGGAGCGCGCGTCAGGATAAGATGTCAGGCGATCTTTGCATTAAATGCTCCTGCGATATGGTCGGTTGGTGTGGCGATTTGGCCAAGGTTGCTTCTCCGCGAAGCCTACCTGAGCTGAGCCTCGGGCGAGTCGATGGTGCGTCCGTTGCTTGAGGGGACCCTCGGGCAAGGCGTAAATCTTCTGGGGTCGTCTGTCTTTGCCCGAGGTCGGGCTCGGGCGAGGCGGGATCATGTCCCTTGAGCGGAGCCTTGGCCTGAATCGCGCCCATCAGGCCTTCGCAGCTTTGTGCTGATGGGGTTTACCAGCTGAGATTAGGAGTCTTGGGGATACCCCTAATTATGGTCCCCGACAGTAGCCCCCGAGCCTCAAAGGGAGTGTTGGCACTCGTTTGGAGGCTTTTGTCGCACTTTTTTGCAAGGGGACCGGCCTTTCTCGGTTGCATTTCGTTCCGGTGGGTGCGTGCGAGCGCACCCGCCGGGTGTAGCCCCCGAGGCCTCGGAGGAGTGTTTTGACTCCTTCGAGGTCTTAGTGCCTTTCGTGATGGCTCGGCTGGTTTGGTTGTTCCCTCATGCGAACTGGCCGTAGCCCGGGTGCATAGTCGAGTCCCAAGTTCTCGGGATGGTATGTTGACGCTGTCAACGGTTTGGCCGGAGCCGGGTTTGCGAGAGCAGCCCCCGAGCCTCCGCACAGAGCGAGAGGACGGTCAAGGACAGACTCGGCTTTTTTTTCATATGCCCCTGCATCACCTTTCCGCAAGGAGGAGGGGGGAAAGCGCCATGTTGCCCTCGGGGGCGCCGAACATGGTGTCTCCAGTGAGTTGCTAGTGGGTAATCCGAGTGGACGCCTGTGCCCCATTCGTTAGGGGTCGGCTAGTGGCCCGGAGGCGCGCTCCAAAAGTACCTGCGGGTGATTCGCCGGACCCGGTCCCCTTTTGACAGGGTCCGAGGGCTCGATGCCTCCCTCTGGTGGGATTCCGTTACAAAATCGCTCCCGCTGGTCTCGGAAATATCCTAGGGTACCTCGAGAGCATAGCCCGAACCTTGGTTATGTATCGAACGTACCCAGGGTCATCCCTCTCTCTGCGTGCTCTGAGGCGGCTATCGAACCCTTCGGGGGCCAGCCTACGAACCCCTAATCAGTAGGAGGCGCGGAGCCCGAGTGGCCTGAGGCGGCCGTTGAACCCTTCCGAGGGGCCAGCCTTCGAACCTCTGACCAGTAGTGGGCGCGGAGCCCGAGTGCTCTGAGGCGGCTGTTGAACCCTTCCGAGGGGCCAGCCTTCAAACCTCTGATCAGTAGGGGGCTCGGGGCCCGCTTCCTTCGCGGAGAAGGATCCCTTTCGGAGTATCCCCTTTCTCGGTCCCTGTAGCAAGAGAGAGAAAGAGGAAGCAGAAAAGGATACGAAATTGAGCGACGTGGCGCACCTTTTTTGACGCGGTCATTATGGCGGAGGTGAAGCGTCGCCCGCTTCGCCTGCCAAAGGTGTCGCCTGCCCTGCCGCAGAGTTAATGCGACGGGACGAGTGGTTGGCGGGGTAGCCGTTGTGCGTGCGCGATCCATTCGAGGAACGGAGCACGGGCGCGTCGTCTTCACGCCGTGGGAGAGGGCTCTCTCGCTGTCCCAGGAGGGGACGTGAGCCTGCAGACGACTTGACCGCTGCTTCCGCCCGCCTGCCACCGCCATTACTGCCGGCCCATTTCTGGCCATATCGACCGTCACGCCTTCTCCCGCGGCTGACTGACCCGTGACCGATGCGCTTGGTTGGCACTGTTGGGCCATGCGCAGGGTCGCCTCGAGTCGCGGCACCGGTTCCGCAGTCGAGAAGGCACGGTACTGGCGCGAGTGGCGGTGCAGTTTCTTGCACGTAGTAACCGGCGCGCTGGTTACATGACGTGTGGGCCTATACCTCCAAGCTGGACGCGTCGAAGTCGAAAGGGTGCGCCCCCTTGGTGCGGTTGCATGCCGCCTGCATGGCGGTCCGCCCTTTCACCCGCTGGTCCGGGCGATAGTGGAGGAATGCTTGTAACCGCTGGGCTATTGTGCGCTCCGCGCGCGGCGGTCTGGCTTCCTCTGTCCTAGGCCATCTTGCATGACGCGTGGGACCTAGCCCCCGTGTCGTAGGGGTAGGACCTTGGAGCGTGTTGGAGAAGACTCAGTCCGCGACGGTTGAGGATGCTAGTGGGGAGAGTCGCCTTTAAAAGGAGGGTGACCCCCTTGGATGGCAACCATGTCTTCTCCTCATGTATCGCGTCCTTCCACCTTCCGAGCCCCCGGATGGGGAGCGCTTGCGTTGCTTTCGTCTCGTCATCGTCGGAGGAACGCAACTTCGTGGAAGTTGGTACCTTTCAGCCATCGTTCGGCTTCAAGGATTTTCATCAGGCAGCCCGGCTGCATCCCCTCGCCGGTGGTCACCCAAGACGGTGACCACCAGTTCGATGGTGGGGAGAAGCGAGCCGGGCTGCGGCCTCCGCCCCTCCCTCAGCTTCAAGGATGTTCATCATCAGTGCTGGGGAGGGGGGTGCGCCAAGTTGGGGCCCGTCTCCGCGCGGGCAGCGGCCCGCTCCTTCCCTGAGCGATCAGGGGGAAGGGCGTTCGCCGTTCGTGGCGCTGGCAACCGCCGCGTGCCCGGCTCTCCGGTCTGAGCAGCTCCGGCACTACTTTCGGTGCCACCTCCCACCGAGGCAGCCGGAAGAGGTTTCTCTGCCGACGAGATAGTCGGTGCCACCCGCGGACTGACCTCCGACTCTATGGCCTTCTGCTTGTCCTCGCCCCTTGAGTGGGGACGTGGGCGAGGGCCTTGTCGCAGCAGTGTCTGCTCTGAGGTCATCGCTGCTGCTGTTCGGCCGCCCGGAGCGGAGGTCGTTGTCGCTGCTACCGGAGCGGGCGTCGGCGTGCCTCTTGGGGTCTTGTCGCCCCGCAGGCCCTCCAACGTGGGGGGTTGTTCGTACCTGCGGGGGTGGAACCGGAGTTCCGTTTGTAATGGCACCTTGAGTGCCGGTGTTTGTTCATTGTGGCTGTCGGGGCCTGAACATGTAGGTATTTTTGGTGTAATACCATATTTTTTCCTCATTTCGAGCACTAGGACTCGCCTGTCGGCTAACTGAACTGCTTAACCAAGTGTGAGTTGCTCTGTGCGGAAGGTGACGAGTGAGGTATCCGTATCTGGGAGGCGTAGGAGTCCCTCGGCTCAGTCGGCCTTCCCGCTCGAGGCTTCACTTGCTTAGTCAAAGAAACCCTCGGCCGCTTTGCGATGAGCCGAAGCCGGAGGCAGCGGTGTCAGCATGGACAGAGGCGGAGTTGGCTCGAAAAAGGAAGCTTTGTCGACCGGGGCCTGGCCGGGTCATCCACTGGCGGGACCAACGCCAGAGTCGAGTTGTCGAGGCCACGAGCCGGGCTGGTGTACTCGGGGGACAGCTGGCTGAGGCTTCGGAGCGGTCGGCCGAGCCGTCTGCTCGGGCCGGGTTCCTGGAGGAGTCCCTAGCGGCGATGGCCCGGGCGTGGTGCTGACGTCGTCCTTCGGAGCGGAGATCCTCCGACCGTGTTGCCGTCCGAGGCTCGGTCGAGCTTCGCCGATGGTGGAGTTGACGCCGAGGGTGCTGCCGCTCCCCCTCTATCGACGTCTGAGCCTGCAGGATCGGTTCGCCTGTAGTATGCATATGTTTTTTGCGGTCGTCGAGGCCCAAACATACTGTCGTCGCGTTGTAAAGCTACGTTTCTTTTCCCCTTGTTTCGAGTATCAGGACTTATTTATCGGTAACAGAATTGTTTGTCCAAGCAAGAGTTACTTTTCACGGAAGGTGATGAGTGAGGTATCCGTATCCCGGGGGCGTAGGAGTCCCTCGGCTCGGTCGGCCTTGCCGCTTACGTGTACTCTTACTCGTTCGTAGGATTCTGCTATAGATATAGTCGAGAAGGCACGAAAAATCGTTTCGGCAGAAAAGTTTTTCGAGTATTAAGACTTGTTCGGTCAGCAGGATCGCTCATCCAAACACGAGTAACTTCTCACAGAAGGTGATGAGTGAGGTATCCGTATCCCGGAGGCGTAGGAGTCCCTCGGCTCAGTCGGCCTTGCCTGCTTACGTGTACTCCGTCGTTTTCATGATCCCACTACCGAAGTAGTCGAAAAACACGAAAGATATTCTGGCAGAAAGTCTTTTTCCGAGGAAAATTTTGACGCGGAGGGGGTTCCCCTCTTCTAGCCCCCGAGGGAGGGTCGGGCTTTGCCGAGGCAAGGCTGACCCTTCCTTGATGGTTAGACTTTGTATGTAAACGAGGTATATGAACGACTTGAAAACATCTTAAGGGTAGAAGCGACGTAGCTGTCGGATGTTCCAAGCGTTGCTGTAGACCTCGCCTTGACTGTTGGCCAGCTTGTACGTCCTGGGCTTCAAAACCTTCGCGATGACGAACGGCCCTTCCCAGGGAGGCGTGAGCTTGTGCCGCCCTCGGGCGTCTTGTCGTAGTCGAAGCACCAAGTCACCCACCTGGAGGTCTTGGGACCGAACCCCTCGGGCGTGGTAGCGTCGTAGGGACTGCTGATACCGCGCCGAGTGTAGTAAGGCCATGTCCCGAGCCTCTTCCAGCTAGTCCAGTGAGTCTTCTCGGTTGGTCTGGTTGCGTCGGTCGTCGTACGCCCTCGTCCTCGGGGAACCGTATTCTAAGTCTGTGGGCAAGATGGCCTTGGCCCCATAGACTAGAAAAAACGGTGTGAAGCCCGTGGCTCGGCTCGGTGTTGTCCTCAGGCTCCAGACCACCAAGGGGAGTTCCTTCATCCATCGCCTGCCAAACTTGTGGAGGTCATTGTAGATCCTTGGCTTGAGTCCTTGCAGAATCATGCCGTTGGCACGTTCTACCTGCCCATTCGTCATGGGGTGTGCCACGACGGCCCAGTCCACCCGGATGTGGTGATCCTCACAGAAGTCCAGGAACTTTCTGCCGGTGAACTGGGTACCGTTGTCGGTGATGATGGAGTTTGGGACCCCGAAGCGATGGATGATGTTGGTGAAGAATGCCACCGTCTGTTCGGATCTGATGCTGTTTAGGGGTCGGACCTCGATCCACTTGGAGAATTTGTCGATGGCGACCAGTAGGTGTGTGTAGCCCCCGCGTGCCTTCTGCAAGGGACCGACGAGGTCCAGACGCCACACAGCAAATGGCCAGGTGATGGGTATTGTTTGCAGAGCCTGAGCGGGTAGGTGTGTCTGCCTCGCGTAGAATTGACACCCTTGGCAGGTGCGGACAATTCTAGTGGCGTCGGTCACCGCGGTCGGCCAGTAGAAACCTTGTCGAAAAGCGTTTCCAACAAGGGCTCGAGGCGCTGCGTGATGACCGCAAGCCCCCAAGTGTATTTCTTGTAAGAGCTTCTGGCCTTCGGCGATGGATATGTATCGCTGGAGGATGCCGGAGGGGCTGTGGTGGTAGAGCTCCTTCCCGTCACCCAGCAAGACGAATGACTTGGCGCGCCGCGCCAGTCGCCGAGCTTCGGCTCGGTCGAGGGGTAGCTCTCCTCGGTGGAGATATTGCAGGTACGGGGTTTGCCAGTCTCGATCAGGCGGGACCCCAGTCCGCTCTCCCTCGACGCGCAGTGCCTCACCCTCGGGGGCTGAGGGTGCCTCGGGCTAAGCCGAGGGCGCCTCGGGCAGGGCCGAGACCCTCTCGGGCTCGGACGTGTCGTTGGTCTTGACTGAGGGTTGATGTAGGTCCCGGGAGAAGACGTCTGGGGGAACCGTTGTTCGTGCCGAAGCTATCTTCGCAAGCTCGTCCGCAGTCTCGTTGTACCGCCGGGCGACGTGGTTGACCTCGAGCCCGTAGAACTTGTCCTCCAGGCGCCGAACCTCGTCGCAGTAGGCTTCCATCTTCGGGTCGCGGCAATGGGAGTTCTTCATGACTTGGTCGATGACAAGCTGCGAGTCGCTGCGAGCATCGAGGCATCGGACCCCTAGCTTGATGGCGATGCGCAACCCGTTAACCAGAGCCTCATACTCGGCCACATTGTTGGACGCCGGGAAATGGAGGCGCAGCACGTAGCGGAGGTGCTTCCCGAGGGGTGAGATGAAGAGCAGACCCGTGCCTGCCCCTGTTTTCATCAGTGACCCGTCGAAAAACATGGTCCAGAGTTCCGGTTGGATCGGAGCTGCCGGGAGCTGGGTGTCGACCCATTCAGCCACAAAGTCCGCCAAGACTTGGGACTTGATGGCCTTCCGAGGGGCGAACGAGATTGTCTCGCCCATGATTTCCACCACCCACTTTGCAATCCTACCCGAGGCCTCTCGGCACTGGATGATCTCCCCCAGGGGGAAGGATGACACCACAGTCACCGGATGAGACTCAAAGTAGTGTCGCAACTTCCGCCGCGTCAGAATCACCACGTACAGCAGCTTCTGAATTTGTGGGTAGCGGATCTTGGTCTCAGACAGTACCTCACTGATGAAGTAGATCGGCCTCTGGACGGGCAATGCATGCCCTTATTCTCGTCTTTCGACCATGATCGCGGCGCTGACCACCAGAGTGGTAGCGGCGACATAGATCAAGAGGGCTTTTCCGGCAGCAGGAGGCACCAGGATGGGTGCGTTCGTAAGGAGCGCCTTCAGGTTCTCGAGGGCTTCCTCGGCCTCGGGGGTCCAAGTGAAGCACTTGGTCTTTCTTAAGAGGCGGTACAGAGGTAGGCCTCTTTCGCCGAGGCGCGAGATGAAGCGGCTCAGAGCCGCAAGGCATCCCATGACCCTCTGTACGCCTTTCAAGTCCCTGATGGGCCCCATGTTGGTGATGGCCGCGATTTTCTCCGGGTTGGCCTCGATGCCCCGCTCGGAGACGATGAACCCCAAGAGCATGCCTCGGGGGACCCCGAAGACACACTTCTCGGGATTGAGTTTTACGCCTTTCGCCTTGAGACACTTGAATGTCGTTTCAAGGTCGGAGAGATGGTCGGAGGCTTTCCTCGTCTTGACTACGATGTCATCGACGTAAGCCTCGACCGTTCTACCAATGTGCTCTTCGAAGACGTGGTTCATGCACCTTTGGTATGTCGCACCCGCATTCCTCAAACCAAATGGCATAGTAACGTAGCAGTACATGCCAAAAGGTGTGATGAAAGAAGTCACGAGCTGGTCGGACTCTTTCATCCTGATTTGGTGATACCCTGAGTAGGCATCAAGGAACGACAGGGTTTCGCACCCAGCAGTGGAATCCATGATTTAATCGATACGAGGCAGAGGGTAGGGAACCTTCGGACTTGCTTTGTTTAGACCAGTGTAGTCTACACACATCTGCCATTTCCCTCCTTTCTTTCTCACAAGCACAGGGTTGGCAAGCCATTCGGGATGGAATACCTCTTTGATGAACCCTGCTGCCATCAGCTTGTGGATCTTCTCGCATATGGCTCTGCGCTTTCTTCATCGAATCGACGCAGAGGCTGCTTCACGGGTCGGGCTCTAGCTCAGATATCCAGTGAGTGCTCGACGACTTCCCTCGATATGCCAGGCATGTCCGAGGGACTCCACGCAAAAACCTCGGCGTTCGCGCGGAGAAAGTCGACGAGCACTGCTTCCTATTTGGGGTCGAGCTCGGAGCTGATCCGTATCTGCTTGGAGGCATCGTTGCTGGGGTCGAGAGGGACGGACTTAACCGTCTCTGCTGGTTCGAAGTTGCTGGCTGGCGCTTCGCATCTGGAACCTCCTTGGGGAGGCTCTCCATGTCGGCGATGAGGGCCTCAGATTCGGCGAGGGCCTCGGCGTACTCCACGCACTCCACGTCGCATTCATACGCGTGTCGGTACGTGGGGCCGACGGGGATGACCCCGTTGGGGCCCAGCATCTTGAGCTTGAGGTAGGTGTAGTTGGGGACGGCCATGAACTTGGCGTAACATGGTCTCCCCAGCACTGCGTGGTAGGTTCCTCGGAACCCGACCACCTCGAACGTGAGGGTTTCCCTTCGGAAGTTGGAGGGAGTCCCGAAGCAGACGGGCAGATCGAGTTGTCCGAGGGGTTGGACGCGTTTCCCGAGGATGATCCCGTGAAAGGGCGTCGCGCTGGCCCGGATCGAGGACAGATCGATCTGCAAGAGCCCGAGGGTCTCGGTGTAGATGATGTTGAGGCTGCTGCCTCCGTCCATGAGGGCCTTGGTGAGCCTGACGTTGCCGATGACGGGGTCGACAACGAGCAGATATTTCCCCGGGCTCGGCACACGGTCGGGGTGGTCGCCCTGGTCGAAGGTGACGGGCTTGTCAGACCAGTCTAGGTAGACTGGCGCCGCCACTTTTACCGAGCAGACCTCCCGACGCTCTTGCTTGCGGTGCCGAGCCGAGGCGTTCGCCACTTGCCCACCGTAGATCATGAAGCAGTCGTGGACCTCGAGGAACTCCTCTGCCTTGTGATCCTCCTTCTTGTCGTTGTTGTGGGTCCTACCACCTTCCGCAGGTGGCCCCGCCTTGTGAAAGTGGTGCCGAAGCATGACGCACTCCTCAAGGGTGTGCTTGACGGGCCCCTGATGATAGGGGCACGGCTCCTTGAGCATCTTATCGAAGAGATTGGCACCTCTAGGAGGTTTCCGAGGGTTCTTGTACTCAGCGACGGCGACAAGATCCGCGTCGGTGGTGTCGCGTTTCGCTTGCGACTTCTTCTTGTTCTTCTTCTTGGTGCCGCACTGGGCGGACGCCTCGGGGACGTCTTCCGGCTGATGGCCCTGGGGCTGCTTGTCCTTCTGGAAGATGGCCTCAACCGCCTCCTGGCCAGAGGCGAACTTGGTGGCGATGTCCATCAGCTCGCTCGCCCTGGTGGGGGTCTTGCGACCCAGCTTGCTCACCAGGTCGCGGCAGGTGGTGCCGGCGAGGAACGCGCCGATGACATCGGAGTCAGTGACGTTGGGCAGCTCGGTGCGCTGCTTCGAGAATCGCCGGATGTAGTCCCGGAGAGACTCTCCCGGCTGCTGGCGGCAGCTTCGAAGATCCCAAGAGTTCCCAGGGCGCACGTACGTGCCCTGGAAGTTGCCGGCGAAGGCTTGGACCAGGTCGTCCCAGTTGGAGATCTGCCCCAGAGGCAGATGCTCCAGCCAGGCTCGAGCGGTGTCGGAGAGGAACAGGGGGAGGTTGCGGATGATGAGGTTGTCATCGTCCGTTCCACCCAGCTGGTAGGCCAGTCGGTAGTCCATGAGCCACAGTTCCGGCCTCGTCGCCCCCGAGTACTTTGCGATGGTAGTCGGGGTTCGGAACCGGGTCGGGAACGGTGCCCGTCGTATGGCCCGGCTGAAAGCCTGCGGACCAGGTGGTTCGGGCGCGGGGCTCCGATCCTCCCCGCTGTCGTAGCATCCCCCACGCCTGGGGTGGTAGCCTCAGCGCACCCTCTCGTCGAGGTGGGCTCGACGGTCGTGGTGGTGGTGCTCGTTGCCGAGGCGACCCGGGGCCTCAGGCGCCGTGTTGCGCGTGCGCCCGGTGTGGACCGAGGCTTCCCACACGAATCGGGATGTCGCGGTGTGATGCTCCGAGGGGTACCCCTGCCTTCGGGAGGCAGAGCTTTCGGCCCGTCGGACCGCGGCATCTTCCACGAGATTCTTGAGCTCTCCCTGGATACGCCGCCCTTCGGTGGTTGATGGTTTCGGCATCGCGCGGAGTAGTATTGCTGCTGTAGCCAGGTTCTGGCCGACCCCACTGGAAGCTGGTGGCGGCCTTGCCCTGACGTCGTCGGCAATGCGGTGCTGGATGCCCTAGGGTAGATGACGCGCTTCTCCGGCCGGAACTCGGTCCGCCCATTCCTGCCCGATGTTCCACCGGAACTGCTCAAGTGTTCCCGCTCCCTCGTCGAGCCTAGCCTGCATCTCGCGGATTTGCTCGAGCTGTGTGTCCTGATCCCCCGCAGGTACTGGGACCACAGCTAGCTCCCGAAGGATGTCAACGCGAGGCGTAGGCCTATGGGGATCGCCGTTTTCCGGCATACCAAGATGGTTGCCTTCACCAGGACCCCCTAGATCGACGTGGAAACATTCACGACTTGGGCCGCAGTCCTCGTCGCCGAAGCTGCGGCTACCATCGGAACAATCGGAGAGGCAGTAGTCGCATGCGGTCATGAAGTCCCGCATGGCACTGGGGTTACCGAGCCCGGAGAAATCCCAACAAAAGTCGGGCTCGTCATCTTCCTCGGAACCCGAGGGTCCGTAGGTCGAGACGGCCGTCAGTCTGTCCCAGGGCGACCGCATATGGTACCCCGTAGGGTTGGTACATGCCTCTATGGAGGCTTCCACCGAAGCGAGGTCGCTTGGTGGGTCGAAACTGAATCCAAAAGGCACGAGATGGGAATCGGTCGGTACCTCTTGGTCGACGGGCGGTGACGAAGTCGCGTTAGGGGCAGACTGCACCGCTGTCTCAGGTACGAGGGTGACGCCCAGCAAGTCCTTCGCGAGCGTGCTGGCGTTGTTCGTCTGCTTGGGGTTGGCGTGTTGCGAGGAAACAACGCTCGTCTTCGTCTCAGACGCAGGGTCGATGCCCGACGTGTCCCCCGCTGGGGCACCGGCGTTGTCGACCTGCTTGACAGCCGACGAGGTGCCGCCTCCTGCTTGGCCATGGTTGCTCTACCTCCTCCTCCGTCGGTGGGGGAGGTGACGGGACAAGCCCGGATGTTGTCCTTCTGCCATGTGGCAAAGATGTCGTTGATTCCGCCGGCGGCGGGCGGGCTGACGGCCGCCATTGTCGCTGTCGCGCGGCGGAGGAAGGAGTATCATGTCGTAGCTGCCGTCGAGGGACATGAACTCAAGACTCACGAAACGGAGCATCGTCCCGGGTTGGAAAGGTTGTTGAAGACTACCCATCTAGAGCTTGACAGGAAGCTGTTCGTCAACACACAGCAGGCCCCTACCTGGCGCGCCAACTGTCGGCGTTTCGACCCCGGGGGGTCCCTGGACCGACGAGTAAATTGTCGCTGCGTGTCCCAGCCCAGATGGGTCGGCGCGAGACGGGACACAAAGGGGGGAGAACAGTAAGGTGAAACCGCGGCCTTCGTGTTGTCCTGCGTCCAGGGCGGCTGGATGCGCTTGCAGTAGGGGGTTACAAGCGTTCGCGTGAGAGAGAGAGAGAGAGCGAGAGCCTTATGCGTCGGTCCGTTCTCCCGCGCGACCAACCTCTTTGTACGAGAGCCCTGGACCTTCCTTTTATAGGCGTAAGGAGAGGGCCCAGGTGTACAATGGGGGGTGTAGCAATGTGCTAACGTGTCTAGCAGAGAGGAGCTAGAGCCCTAAGTATATGCCGTCGTGGCAGTCGGAGAGGTTTTGGCACCCTGTTCATGTGATGTCGTGGCCGCTGGAGGAGCGCTAGAGCCCTGCGAAAGGACAGCTGTCGGGGCTGTCGGATCCTTGCTGACGTCTCCTTGCTGACGTAAAGGGGCTGGGAGCTACCGTCGTCATGGAGCGTGCGGGGTGTCATCATTACTTGTTTACTGGGGCGAGCCAGATGGGACGCTGGTCTTGTTCCCCGTAGCCTGAGCTAGCTAGGGGTAGGGTAATGATGGCCCCCCCTGGCGACGTGGCCGGTCCGGACCCGAGTTTGGGCGAGGTGGCGATTCCTCCGAGGTTGAGGTTGAGTCCGAGCCCTGGGGTCGGGCGAGGCGGAGTCCATCGTCTTCCGGAGTCGAGGCTGAGTCCGAGCCCTGGGATCGGGCGAGGCGGAGTTCGTCGTCTTTCGGAGCCGAGGCTGAGTCCGAGCCCTGGGGTCGGGCGAGGCGGAGTTCGTCGTCTTCTAAGTCGTGGTTGAGTCCGAGCCCTAGGGTCGGGCGAGGCGAAGTCCATCTTCCGAGGCCGAGACGGGGGTCGAGCCCTGGGGTCGGGTGAGGCGGAGCTTCCTATGTCGCCCGAGGCTGGACTTAGCCACTGTCGACCTCACTCTGGCGAGTGGCACGACAGTCGGAGTAGGGCAGGCGGCGCTGTATTCCTGTCAGGTCGGTCAGTGGAGCGGCAAAGTGACTGCGGTCACTTCGGCCTTGTCGACTGGAGCGCGCGTCAGGATAAGATGTCAGGCGATCTTTGCATTAAATGCTCCTGCGATATGGTCGGTTGGTGTGGCGATTTGGCCAAGGTTGCTTCTTCGCGAAGCCTACCTGAGCTGAGCCTCGGGCGAGTCGATGGTGCGTCCGTTGCTTGAGGGGACCCTCGGGCAAGGCGTGAATCTTCCGGGGTCGTCTGTCTTTGCCCGAGGTCGGGCTCGAGCGAGGCGGGATCATGTCCCTTGAGCGGAGCCTTGGCCTGAATCGCGCCCATCAGGCCTTCGCAGCTTTGTGCTGATGGGGTTTACCAGCTGAGATTAGGAGTCTTGGGGATACCCCTAATTATGGTCCCCGACACTTTTTGTAATAGTTCTGTTCACGAGCCAGTAAAGAGGCCCTTTGGTACAGTTTATATCCACCAACCAGCACTAAAGAGAGTTATTGCCTACATATATTTACATTGTTTATTATATTGTTAGGCACTGAAAATGGCAGTGCGAACGATCCAGTCCTGAGGTCGGACGGTCTACGGTCCAGACTGTTTGTCGTGGCGGCACGGACCATCCACGTGTGCGCAGAATCAGTTGTGGCTCCTTGTTTCTTACGAGATTTGTTAACAAAACCTGCGGGATTGACTTAGGAACCGACTTGTAACGAGTCCAGGCCTCCCCTTCTATAGATGAAGAGGGGTACAGCCGATCGAAGCCCTCACAATCGATTCAATCAAATCTACTTATCAAATTTACCTTATTTGCATTGATCTTTCCATTCATAGGAGTAGGAGTAATCTAGCCCTAGTATTATTCTCCCCAACCTATTTCTTCACCTCCCTTCGACCTGGTGTCATATAGAGGCATCCTGGGTGGCCTGCTAACCCTAAGACAACCTCTGGAACTCTCATCCCCAACGGGGTCTCTACCGGGAGGCGAGATCCAGGTTCTTCGCGAAGAAGAAGACCCTCTGCGCACGTGCGGACCGTTCGAGCCACAGATGCGAACCTTCCAACAAGTGTACAGGGAGAAGCCACTCCTGTAGCGAGGTCGCGGACCATCCGGCCCCATGCCACGGACCGTCCACGCTCCCGTAGAGAGCACCGCTAGGTGGTTCTTCCTAGTGTTTGGTGCTAGATCGACACCAACATACTTTTTGACGACTACGCTGGAGACAAGTGCGTTCTAAATCTATCAAAAATTGGCCGCAGATGGCCAGTTCTAAAGATTGCACCGAGACCACCCGAGACAATATCCTTAGCTCGGCTGTCAAAAGTCTATCGGTCGATGAGCAGCAACTATATGAAGATTTGATGAGTAAAGTGAGGGAAGACGCACGTCGCCATAGCGCCAAGGCCGAGGAGGAGGCAACATAGAAATTCTTATGATACTTCATGGTGGATCGCCACTAGAAGATTACAAAGCATGGAGAGATCGAGATTGCATCCCTCCTACCTTAGCTTCAAATCTCAAATGTACGTAAATCTGACGACTTCCAATCTATTAAGCAACAACAAAGATGAAATGAAACAATAGATTGGAGGGTTGGAAGAAACAATCAGTAACACGCGTATTTGAGAAATCTGTTTCTCATAGTTTTCCGTCATACGAAACTAGCAATAAGATATCTATGTCTAATACATTGATAACAAATGGGGATTCGTAGCCCTAGTCATTGTATGGTATGTCGATGAATTCATATCCAGGGCATATTCCATGACCGCCGTCCCTGCTTGATAGATTGTCGACTATGGATATGACTGGATCGTCCACATCTAATCGCGGATCGTTCAGCCATAACACGGACAGTCTGGCTCTCTCCGTCGGACAGTCCGGACCCACGCCAAGGCCACCATGTGGCCCCTCGATGGTAGCAAACACGACCAGACTGTCCAGGTACGTCCACGGACCGTCCGTCAATACGTCGGACCATCTGGTCACCTTGACCGGACCGTCCGAATACATGTATACAGAACCTGTTGCAGCGCAAAATACATCAAATTATTATATACCGCAGCAGCAATATGATCCTCACCCCCATGAATTTTGGTCTAGCGTTTGCCTCTGAACGCAAGCATTTGAGCTGTCGACGATTCTTCCAAACGCCTCTATACTTTTACAACCACGTCTACGCGAGAACAAAGACATAGAGAGAAGAGATAAGTACACTGTCCTAATACGCTTGTGGAACCACATTGCTTGGGATAAGAAATATAAACGCTGAAACCTTTTCAAAATTTCCAAAGGAGCTGTAACATCAACTACGCCTTTCTGGATTGTTATCTCTGAATCATCTTTCAGGATAGATGTGTAGTGGAAGATAATGAGAGACACTTTTCCCTACGAATGGAGCTGAGCTAGCTACTGAAGTTTCCATGCTTCTTCCGGATCCTGATTCTCAAGAAAGCAAACAAAAGTGAACTAAGATAGTCCTCATCAATTATTTGTCCACACCAAACAAAGGTTCGTGGTTTGTTGGATCCAGCTAGCTGCGCGGCAGGTCCTTACTCTTTTACGTTTCTTCTGTATGGTTTCGTCTTTCACAACAGTAAAACCGTAAAGATCTGACGGTCACACAATATCCAACAATTTCCTAGGAGACTATCAGACATAATATTACAACCGTTACTGAGGATAAACGCCGACGGCCGAAAGTGGTCGTCGGAAATAAGGTTATTTCCGCCCCTTGACAGCTGAGACGGTTACCGATGGACATAAGCTTTCGACCGTCGAAAATAATTTATGTCCGACGGATTAGGGTTTATCTCCGACGGCTTTAACCGTCGAAAATGACATATTTTACTATTGTGTTTCCATATGGTTTCTATCCTTTTTATCTGGTAATCTCTCACCACTTAACATACACATCTTCTAAAGTTAGTATAGCAGACAGCTTACATCTCAATAAGTGAGGATAAAAACATGAAATGGAAAGAAAAAAAAGCCTAGGGGTAAAATCAGACTTCTTGTGGCAACTGGCAAGTCGCAATCGACTCTTAACAGAAATAAAGCACGCATAAATAGCCACGCGCAGATCAGAATGTATTGGGAGGCCTGCTCGTTCCTCATACGTCGGCATCCAGCCGGAAGGGGGAAGGAAACGAGGCAGTGGCGCACGGAGCTGTCTGAATCTGAACTGGAGCACTACGGCATGCAACCAACGACCTGGACAGCTACCGATTAGCAGAAAGGTTCGGAGAAGTTGATCTGATGCTGAGCTTGAGCGAGCTCTATGTTTGGTGCGGGTCGGTCTCAGTCTCAGGCAAGGGAGCCAGGCCTCAGGATCGATGCGTGTGCTGTTAATTGCCGCAGGAATGTTTCTGTTTCCCATGGGTAGCTAGGTCCCGTTCTGTTTGGATCTGCCAACTCCCTTAGCACTTGCGAACAAGTAACAACCTCTTGCATTGCTAATTTCTACCCGTAGCTAGCGCACCTTTTTGTTTTATCCTTCACCAAACATGTCAATAATTACCAGGCCTCGCTAGGCGTTGGCGAAGAATTCTAAGCATACCGAATTGCTGATGCAAGGGCCTTGATCCTAAGGCTATGTCTGATAAGTCTCTCTGTCACCCTCTCTATCTCAACTCCTATTTCAAACTCCAAACAGATCTTGTAAAAAGTGGAGCAAAGTATTGTTTTGCCCTAAAGATGTTTATACAGTAGAGTTTGAAAATATGAAATGGGATAGGGAGTGGGATAAAGAGTGTACTGGAGATAGTCTAAACAAGGCATTCTACAATATAAAACATTGTTTTGCACGTCTATATATATACATGTTCTGCAGGAGATGGTCGTCTCCAGCAGAGTGCACATATGGACGTGCAAAACACTATTTTTGTACTGTTTATGGTGTGTGGAGTTTAAAATAAAAAGTGAGATAAGAAGTGAGATAAGAGGATTCTAGATATAGGTACATAGCAAGTGCTATATAGACGAAGGACTGATGACGTGATCAGATATAAGATGAAAATGAGCCGGTTGAAAAAAAACTCTACCATAATTATCTTTCTTCTAACTATTAAAATCACATGTACCAACCAATGATATGCTAACTCTAGGAACAATTAAAATTTTCTCTAACCATAATCTATACACTACCGGAATCGCCGGCTTTGCCGAGTGCCTGAAGCATTCGGCAAAGCTATAAAAACACTCGGCAAAGTCTTTACCGAGTGTCGCACTCGGCAAAGATGGCTCGGCACACAGTGCATCGGCAAAGCCTTCTTTGCCGAGTACTTTTTTTCGGGCACTCGGCAAAGTAGTTTGCCGAGTGCCAGAGAACACTCGGCAAAGAAAAGCAGCCGTTATGGCACCGGGTGATGGAGACGGCGTTTTTGCCGAGTGTCCCAGGCGACACTCGACAAAGGAGCCCTCTTTGCCGAGTGTCTGCCTGACAGCACTCGGCAAAGAATCCGCCAGAGGGGTCTCCATGTCAGGTACTTTGCCGAGTGCTTGGTGTGGCACTCGGCAAAGCGTGCTTCTTTGCCGAGTGCCAGAGCCATTACACTCAGCAAAGAATCTATACCGGTACCCAGGTCTTGGTTCTTTGCCGAGTGCTATGGTTCTGACACTCGGCAAAACACCTCTTTGCCAAGTGTTACACTCGGCAAAGTGATCAGTACACACCTTTTTTATTTGTTTTCCCTATTCCATCCAAACAAACAAAAGATATTTCACAGATAACACATATATACATCACAGATCATCAAAGACATATATAGCCAACACAAATAGTATTAACATAAATTCTGACATAAGTATTTAACATAAGTTGAGAGGTTCTCAACACAAACAGTATTAACAGAAGTTCAGAAGTATCAACACAAGTTCACAAGCTCTGACAAGTATTCAACATAAGTTTTGTGTTCGAAACACTAAATACATAACTCTCATGGAGGTGGGCGGTTGGACTAGTGCTATGTTGGGCTGAACCCTTCATGAGGGTTGTTGGATGCCGCCCCAGATTGGCCCTGGACAGAGAAGAGATTGCATGTGTTATACCAGATGCATTACCAACATGTAATTACAATTTTGATACTCACAGGAGTATGGAACAGAGCAGGGTCAACTGCAGGGAACAATGGAGGTGGCGGAGCAAAACCCTGTGCGGCGCCAAGGCTCTGCATGTACTGGAACATCTCCGCCATCCTCTGATCAGCCGCCGCCCGCTCTGCCATTATCCTCGCCTCCATCTCTTGACGTTCCCTCCTCTCTTCTTCTAGTTGGGTCTGTAATATTACAAGCCAACGTAATAGTAACTCAAAGAGAAAGTATATAACTCAAGGAAGGACGAGTTACAGAAGCACTAACCTCGAGTTGCTGTATGCGATGCTGTGAGCTGCCATGCCGAGGTCGTATGGCTGGACTCGAGCCCATGCTCCTTGCTCTCACCTGAGATAGAGTGGGAGTGGAGGACGAGTCGATTGCCCCATCGGCAATCTAGTACCGCCCATGTCTCTTGCCTCCTCCGACCCTCATGAGCACATCGGGGTCGATCGGCTCGGTGCTCGGATCATATTCTGGGCCATGGACCTCCTGTGCCATGGTGGTGTAGTCACGAAGGCGGTTGTAGACGGCGGGGTTGGTGTAGGCCTCGGGCCCGTCATTCGGGTTGTAGGTGACATCGGACGTCGCCTTGCCCTTATGGGCCATAGCATAGGCCGAGAAGGTGGAGCAAGGTCGGCCACCATGTGACGCCGACTGCAAGAAAACCAACAAGATAGTTAGAAATAATATCTAATCCAGTGCTATATATCTAAATAAAAAAGAGGGCGTACCCATGCTTCTGCATATTGGCCCAGGCTCCGGCTGCCTTGGTGGTGGGAGGGACCTTGCATCATTATACGCCGTTCCCGGCTAGCGTTATGCGCCTCGTCCCACTCAGCCAAACACCACCTATCCACCATTTGCTCCCAGCATAGAGGATGTGCGGCGCACCAATATAGAATCATCTACAAAGTAAACACGTAAAGTGCATATCAGAAGATAAAATAACATTCATGCATGGAGTACTGGTACCAAACATGCATGACTTTACCTGCAGGTACTGGTCCTTGGTCAATGACATGGTTTGAACTTGCTGCTTGGTCACCTTCTCCCCAAGGACGGAGCCGTGGTAGGTGATGATGGCCTGAATTCGGGCCTCATAGTGCATGTCCACGACGAGCTTCTTACAGCTCGTGGTGGCCACCACATCCGCCCTAGCCTCGTATCCAGCCTTGCATCTGAAGAAACCCTGCATACAAAAACGATGTATCCATACATTATTTCAAGAATTTGCAACGAATATGACATATTTTACATTATACTAAGACTTACCCACAGCTCTTGCTTCACCCGCTCTGCCTTGTTATTGAATTCCCGGTCGTCCCGGTCTACTGCATCGGGGGCGACGGCGTAGTGGTCGAAGGTGTAGGCTGGGCCCGTCACTCCAGCTTACTCCACCAGTCCAGGGAAGTGTTCCCTGCATAGCAGGCCGAGGATGCCATTGGGGAGGCGACGATGACTCCCAGCATAATCCACAACCGTCCAAGACCTGTCCAAGTGATAAATAAAAAGTATTAGTTTATATTATGATTTTGAACAAGAATGAAGAACATAAAGTTACATGCCTCTCCCCATCCGGTCGAATCAGCGACCGCTTGTCCCGAAGTATGGGATGCTGAGGCAGACTCGCGGGACCTCGCAGGTAGATGCTCCTCGAACCTGAGGCGCCAGAACCTGAGGCGATCTGCTAAGCTTCGTCGTCGTCTTGCTGCTGGTCGTCGTCGTCCTGCTGCGCCGCCTGCTGTTGAACAAGGTCGTCCTGCTGCGCCGCCTGCTGTGCCTCGTCCTGCTCTGCCTCGTCCGTCGTCCTGCTCCTCCTCCCCCTCCTCCTCCTCAGCCAACCGCCCACCATATTTGTCTAAAAACCTGCAATTAAGAGTAAACAAATAAGCACATATAAAAAGATGTATTTAAAAATAGGTGCGAAATAAAAAGTCATATAGCATTACATCGATTAAAAATAATCTTTATATGTGTCGGGGTTAGCCGGATCATAACTCTCATCATCACTATCAACCATTTCAATCTCAATACCATTGGAAGACGCAAGTTCGTCATTAATGTCATTGCCTTCAAGGATTACTAAGTCATTATCATTTTACACCTCATCATCCTCCTCATCAACAACCATTTCAATATCTACGTCCATTCCGATAGCTTCGGTTAAGTCTATCTCAAATCGCCCTTCTAGCCCATCTTCTTGGAAGAACTCTCCATAATATGTGTCCGGGTCTAAGTTGTAATCTTCATCGTTAGGAACAGGTAACCTTCCATGCGGCGATACCTTATACACAACATCCCAACCCTTAAGATGTTCTTTCGTTTGGCACGCATATGGGAGATAATACACTTGTGTGGCCTGTTGGGCCACGATATAGACATCGTCTCCTAGTAAGGTGGAAACTTGTCGAATTTTGACTATCCCAAGATTAGAATGTGTCCGTCTCGTCACTTGAGGGTCAACCAATGGCATTTGAATATCACTGGAGTAAGAGGTTTGGAACCATAAAAATTGAGCTCATATATTTCTTCGATTCGTCCAAAATAATCGACATCGTCAAGGCCGGGCGTAAAGACTCCAGAACACATTGTTTTCCGATTGGGCCAACTTTTGTTATAGTTTGTTGTGCGAAAACGGTATCCATTGACGTCATACCCAGAATATTTCTTGACCCTATAAGCAAAGTCGTTGGCTACTTGTCTCAACTTGACACTCATAGACGGATCTCTTTGGCCCTGCAAGTATTCGCAAGTTAAAAAACGCTAAATTGAGTTCAAAGACGTATCTCTTTTACAAACTAAGCACGTACCTTACGTTTGAACCAGGAAATGAAATCGTGCAACCCATTTCTCGCACCCTTTTTAAGAAGAGTGTCATATTCTTGTGGAGTGGGGTCCCTTGATCGATGCCAGAATTCATGAAGAAATTGTTCAATGTATGGCGTCACCTCTTCAAGGTTGGTCAATACATATAGCATGATATGCCGCCACTCATCATGCGTCAGGGTCTTGGTGGTCGAGCCACTTGCGCTTCCAAGTTGGCCTCGAAATATGCTAAGGTTTGATTCATTGTCGCCATCATTGTAACGAGGGGGTGGATTATGCACGCTCGACAGTTTGTCACCATAATAAGTTGTTGTGAAGTTTGACACCTCCTCTAGAATGTATGCCTCTGCAATGGAAGCCTCGATTTTGCATTTATTTCTACATTTCTTTCGAATAGTCTTTAGACATCTCTTGATTGGATAGCACTAACGAGAGGAGATGAAGAATCAAATGCTGCATTGGATTGAAGAAGCCGGGTGGAAATATCTTCTCAAGCTTACACAGTAACACGGGTGCCAATATTTCCAAGTCTGCAACCACGGTCCGAGATAACTCTTTTGCACAAAGCTGATGGAAGAAATAGCTCAACTCTGAAAGCGCTAGCCAGACATGCTCAGGGACATAGCCTCAAACCATCACAGGAAGAATCCGTTCAATCCATATGTGGAAGTCATGACTCTTCATCCCTAAGACTCGCATAGTAGATAAGTTCACCCCTACTCATGTTAGCTGCATACCCATCAGGGAACATCAACATCTTGATCCACTGAAGTACTTCCTTCCTCTGGGCCCTGCTTAGGACGAAATCGGCCTTAGGCCTTCTCCACGTCTTTTCGCCACTTGGCGGCTTCATCTCTAGGTTTGGTCTATCACATAACGCTGCCAGATCCACTCTTGCCTTTACGTTATCCTTTGACTTATCAGGAATGTCCATAATTGTTGCCTACAGTGCCTCGGCAACATTCTTTTTAGTGTGCATCACGTCAATGTTGTGTGGAAGGAGCAGGTCGTCATAATAGGGGAGCCGAGTCAAGCCAGACTTATGTGTCCACATATGCTGCTCACCATATCCCACAAAACCACCTTCTGTATTGGCCACAAGCCCATCTATCTGTTGACGAATTTTGGCACTAGTCATCATTGCAGGTGGGCGGTCTGTCAATACGACACCTTTCGTAAAGTTCTTGATGTCTAGGCTGAATGGATGGTCAGGAGAGAGAAATTGTCGATGTTTATCGAAGGATGAATATTTGCCACCCTTTTTCAACCAAATGAACCTGAGAGCTTCCTTGCAAACTGGGCATGGGTGAAAGTTCCCTTTGCCCGGGAACAGGATCTGGATGTCGCCTAGAGGGGAGTGAATAGGTAAACAAAAACTATCACTTTAAAACTTTATTTCTTACTCTACTCGAAGACCAAATCATAGTGGAATGAAAGATCCTTCGAGTAGATTTCAGCGGAATAGAAGATCCTGTCTCACAATGCCCTGCACTTCAAATATAACTTGTACCACAGATAAGTGTTGAAGTGCAGATATAAAAAGTGAGAAGACAGAGAGTCAGCACACAATACAGAGCGAAGCACACAGATGCAGGGATTTATCCCGAGGTTCGGCCAAGCCTGAAATGCTTGCCTAGTCCTCGTTGGAGTTAGCCACACCTGGGCTTGGAGTCTATTTCAACTCCTTCCTCCGTTTGCTCAGATCTGTCAGTATGATAGATAGAGCCTTCCACTATGTTGAGTTTGGTTACAACAAAGCCGCGACTGCTTACAATCTTCTTGACAGCACTTCGGCAGAGTAACGATATGCTCAAGACCTTGCTCTAGCGCTTAGTAGCACTTCTCCACTCTCTAAAGGCTTATAGCTTTGCCTTCAACACAAACTAGAGAGATACACACAAGAGGGAGAGTGAGAATTGATCAGAGTGATGTATACTATCATTGGCTGCTCTTATCTTCTTGTTGGAGGCGCCTAGGAGTCCCTTTTATAGACCCAAGGGGCCTAGGAGCCGTTGGAATTCATTTTGGAAGGCAATATTTGCTTTCTGTCGGGTGGCGCACCGGACAGTCCGGTGCACCACCGGACAGGTCATGTAGCTTGTCCGGTGCGTGATCTCCTTCCAAATCAGGCTCAGCTGACCGTTGGAGCAACGGTCGTCTTGGCTCACCGGACACTGTCCGGTGCACACCGGACAGTCTGGTGCGCCAACTATCCGTTGGCCCAAGCCACGCGTCGCCCACTGATCGCGCTGCCGACCGTTGGCTCACCGGACGGTCCGGTGCACCACCGGACAGTCCAGTGAATTATAGCCGTACATCGCCAAATTTTTCCCGAGAGCGGCCTGTTCACCGGAGTTCAGTCTGGCGCACCACCGGACAATCCGGTGTGCCAGACTGAGCAGAGTCTTGGCTGTACACTGCCAAGCCTTTTGCATCTCTTTTCTTCTCTTCTTTTCTCTGTTTCTAATACTTAGACAAATATATTAGTACACAAAAACCAATGTACTAAGTCTAGAAACATACCTTCTCTTTGATTTTCACTTCTTTAGTATTTGGCATGATTGAGATTGATGTTGGACTCATAAACCATCAAGTCAGCTTGACTTGATCTAGATTGACATTTCTGAGCTCCAACATCCTGCAAAGGTCACATAGAATATCTCCAAACATAGGAACAACCCAAACTAAAGGTCAAAGTGCACTTAGCTCTTTTGGGCTGCTTCCAGTTCTGATTTTGACATTGGTTCTCCTTCTAGTGACCTTGTTTACTTCTTGAGCTAGATCTTGAGCCTTATGACTTACACCACATAATTGTGGATGTTACCTCATTGGTTGTAAGTCATGTCCTTATGTAGTGTTCCTTGATGCACCATAACTCTCAACAAGATCAACCTTGACTTTGCAAGTCTTCTTCTTCACCCCTGGCTTTGGGTTCCTGGTCTCCTTGACTTTCTCCCGTGCACTCGGTACCTTGAAGCTCTTCTTGCTTCCATCCTTGGCTTGATCGGTTGTCTCTGAGTTATGCACATCGAGTCTCACTTATGCAATGTCCATCCTTCTTGTGATGTCCATTATCTATAAATAATTCAGTCTTTGGACCATCACACTTGTTCACTTGTGTTGAACCATATTAGCTTTACATAAAGCGCCTGTTCAACACTTAGCACACTTGTTAGTCCTTTAATTGGGTTGTCATCCAAACACCAAAACCCACAAGAGAGCTTTCAATCTCCCCCTTTTTGGTGATTGATGGCAACACAATTAAAGCTTACATAAGAGTGAAATTTAAAGCACAAATTTTGAATTCTAAGTTTATAGAATGCTCCCCCTAAATATGTGCTTACAACAAAATCTTAATTTTGGCCTTATATGCCAAATTGCACATACTTAGGCTAATTCGAAGCATTACTACAACTTAGCACCTGTGGGATGCATTGTGTCACTAATTAAACCGTGATGCGTATGACACACAAATGCACATAATCAGAGTTAAACACTAATTGAATAGATACAGAAATATCAACCTACCACTATTCACCACTAAGATACCAAATTAAAACAATTTTAAAGCACTGGAACCACATGAATATCTATTACAGAATAGATGCCAATTGATTCATGTCAACGGAAGCACTAGTTTTACATCATCACCATATAATACAACACATATAATACAACAAGAAGCATATGATAAGAATTATCAATAACACAAACTAACACATCCTTCCTTAAGATCAAAGGAACTCAAGGAAACCTAAGCCACATATAATACAACAAGAAGCATATGATAAGAAATATCAATAACACAAACTAACACATCCTTCCTTAAGATCAAAGGAACTCAAGGAAACCTAAGCCACATATAATACAACAAGAAGCATATGATAAGAATTATCAATAACACAAACTAACACATCCTTCCTTAAGATCAAAGGAACTCAAGGAAACCTAAGCCACATATAATACAACAAGAAGCATATGATAAGAATTATCAATAACACAAACTAACACATCCTTCCTTAAGATCAAAGGAACTCAAGGAAACCTAAGCCACATATAATACAACAAGAAGCATATGATAAGAATTATCAATAACACAAACTAACACATCCTTCCTTAAGATCAAAGGAACTCAAGGAAACCTAAACTTTAATGCACAAAATTCTCCCCCTTTGACATCAAACACCAAAACCATATTCAAGCAAGAACATAGGATGATGTCAAGAGACAACAGGATATTTAGTAGGAAAAATATAACACACTAACATTACTCCCCCTTACACATTAAACATATGCAACACAAGCATTGGAGGAAAATTAAGATACAAATACGCAAAAGGTAAACACTTTCTTTTGCACCTTTACCCTGTTGTGATGTACTTTCCATCTTGAGAGTTTTAATCTCTAGGAAGCTTCGTCACACTTGTGCCTGATCTTTTATCCTGACCTTTTCTTGTTGCTAAGACACCAGACTTAGAACAAGTTATAGTTTTGTGGCACAAGATGAAGCTTCTATTCTAGTGATTACCAAAAGATATCAATTTGAAGCAAACTACCACGACTACCAATTGAAAAATCATTACTGTCATAGCTCCATGATATTTAAAGATAAGCATCTAGTATCACCAAATATTATAGAGCATGAGCAATCTAAAAATATGCAATTACTCACAACTTGAGATACCAAATACTTGACTTATGGAGGTACCCAAGTCCTGATTGCTCCATTTCTTGCTCATCTTCCCTTTTCCACCTTGAGACTATACAAGATCACTCAAGGAACAATTAGTCTCAAAAGACACAAGTTATGTGTGCTCCCCCTAAAGTTGTGCATCAAGTATTTGAATGACTTGCACTTTGCACATTCTAGCATCCTCAGAACTAGAGGGGATCACAACATCTCTTGGTCCAGACATAATCTATCAATTTCATCACAAAGAGATACCAATTGGATAGAATACAACTTATGACTAGTGAAAACAATGCATGCCTCAAGATATATAACATTTTACAAGCGACCTAGGAATGCTTCACACATGATGATTATTGCAACACATACACCAATTGAAAGATGACAAGATCATGCATATACATCACAATGTCTAATCATACCAAGATTAAGAAGTACTTCATTTTAAGTGCACCAAAGGAAACAACATTTTAGGGCATAAGGCGCCTATGCCAAGATACTACCAATTGAAAGGCAAGAACATAGCTATGATCACAATCAACAAAACTTCAAGATTTTCAATGAAATTGGACAGTTCCATTCTCCATACCTTTGCCTTTTCCTGAATTACCATGAGAGCACCAGTTGTCACCAATTAATTAAGTGCTCCTTTTGCTCATGCACCTCATAACTCAAGAAGGTGCATTAGTGGCACAACATGGATTTGGTATACACATGGTATCACAATAGGGTAATTATGTAAACATGGACTAAACAAGATGTCATGCTTGCACATAGATTAATCATTAAAAACCATATAGCATGACTTACAAAAGATACAGGTTTATCCATGAACACAAAAAGAGTTAATCTTGGTGAATATATCAAATGAAAAACTACCCATTTAATGATTTAAAAGAAATAACATATAGAACACACAATCATGATTAAACAAGCATCATTATGAACCATTGATAACACAGGCAATCTCAAGAGCATAACTACTCCAAGGATAGTTAGCACAACAATCCAACTTAAGAGCAATACTGATTTGCAGTAATATACTTAAGATACATGGGTACCATCCTTTGGAGAGCAAGTTGCTTATTCTCATCAAGGTTCTTTGCTTGATTCACCAATAATGATCAACGACCTCTACAACTTATTAAACTTGAGATGAACATGGGATTAGGATTGCACAATAATTCAACCTTGGGTCAATAAATAGATAATAGAAATTGACAGCTTGAGCATAGAGTTTGAATTAACCATCTTAAGCTTTCCCATGGTCTCCAGTCCATCTCTAGGCACCTGCATGATCTAGTTGACATAGTTTGGTACCCATCTTGGGATGGGTCCATAACGATCATCCAAAAAAGCCTTTGGTACCCAAACAACAATTGTGCTACTTCTAGGTGATCTCATTACTGATCTAGCATAAGTGTATGGTTTGGATCTCCTAAGCGAATAAGATTGAGCTAAATTTACTTGCTTAGGAACCTTACCTTTATTACATACCTTAGGTGGATGACTATGCCCACCACGCATGTAGCAGAAACGTCGCTCAACCCAACATGACGCTTGTTGTTTATCATTTTCCTTGGTGAGGGTCATCTTGGAGGGTGCATTTCCTTGATTTTTTATGACCGGACATGAAGTGATCATGTGGTCCTTTTCATTGCATCCAAATCATCTCCTCATCCCTTCACTCTTGTCTTTATATGGACAAGAAGCAATGAGGTGACCTACTTCCTTGCACTTGAAGCACCTCCTTTTTCCTCTTCTCTTTTTGCTTTTGGATGACATAGAGAGATTATTAGTGCAAACAACATGACTAATTGAATCATTACCTTTTTCTTGTCTCATGTTGATTGCTTCACTTATTGCTTTAGGAACATCTTTCTCAAGGAGTTTGACCTTTGCTGCGGTTTTTCCTTCCTCAAGCTTCTTCACTACATGTTTGTAAGTATCTTGAGGAAGTCGAGCACAACGTCTTCTCCTTAGTTGCTTTGCTTTCTTGTTCCTTTCTTTATTGATGAGCAACTTCTCTTTTGATCCTACAGCTTGATGCTTATTTAAACATTGGCTTTCTTTTGAGCAACAGAGGTTAGCACATGGTGATATATTATCTAAATGTGCACATGTGCAAGAATGAGGTTCACATGAGTTTAAATTAGTAATTACTACCTCATGAGCAATATCGAGCATGATATGGTCATCAACTAATTTATTATGAGAATGTGACACAAGATAAATCATCATCATTATTTCTTTGCTCAATTAAAACTGAATCATACCGTTGGACCAAATCATCATGAGAGCATTTTAGCTCCTCATGTTCTTTGGTCATCTTCTCCAGGCTATCGATGGTTTTGATGAGAGTCTCCTCTAGCCTGAGAAGCGTCTCGCCTTGTTCCTTGTTCCTTCTCAACAGCTTAACCAAGAGCACTTTGTCTTCTTTGTTGAGATGGGTGTAGAAACGGCGAATCTCCTCTTCATCCACATCGTCGGTCTCATTTTCCCTGTCATTATTATTAGTGGAAGCAAAACAGGAAAATGTACCTTGTAATGATGTAGACTCCTCATCCTCATATTCCTCCTCATCATCGCTTTCATCTCCACTCTCATCGTTAGCAACAAGACATGTATAACTAGTGGAAGACAAACCTGTCGGTGAGGTGGATTCATCGTTTGGTTGCCATCGTTTTTCTTTTCCCTTTGAAAGGTTAGAACCACAAGCAACATAGGGAGTAGAAGAAGTACAATTTGACTTTGAATATTTTATTTTAATTCTAGTCCATAGATCATGAGCATCGACAAGAATATCACTACCTATGACAGCAAAATAAACATCCTTACTAAGGGAATTGACTAGGATGTCATAGGCTTGATAATTTTGACGCAAACATCTTAAATCATGTTCAGATGGATTTTTCATATCAATATTGATGGGCAAAACACTAGCATCAAATATTTTCTCTACTTTTGGACCTAAACTCCTAAAAGTATTATATAAATGAAAAGACCAGGATGCATAGTTAGAGCCATCAGAATTAAGAAGTTCTACAGTTACCTCTTGTGATGACATCATCATCTCCGGACGGCTAAGCCCACACTAGAGAAGCCTAGCTCCGATACCAATTGAAAGTTCCCTTTGCCCAGGAACAGGATCTGGATGTCGCCTAGAGGGGGGGGGGTGAATAGGCGAATAAAAATTATCACTTTAAAACTTTATTTCTTACTCTACTCGAAGACCAGATCGCAGTGGAATGAAAGATCCTTCGAGTAGATTTCAGCGGAATAGAAGATCCTGTCTCACAATGCTCTGCACTTCAAATATAACTTGTACCACAAATACGTGTTGAAGTGCAGATATAAAAAGTGAGAAGACAGAGAGTCAGCACACAATACAGAGCGAAGCACACAGATGCAGGGATTTATCCCGAGGTTCGGCCAAGCCTAAAATGCTTGTCTAGTCCTCGTTGGAGTTAGCCACACCTGGGCTTGGAGTCTATTTCAACTCCTTCCTCCGTTTGCTCAGATCTGTCAATATGACAGATAGAGCCTTCCACTATGTTGAGTTTGGTTACAACAAAGCCACGGCTGCTTACAATCTTCTTGACAGCACTTCGGCAGAGTAATGATATGCTCAAGACCTTGCTCTAGCTCTTAGCAGCACTTCTCCACTCTCTAAAGGCTTATAGCTTTGCCTTCAACACAAACTAGAGAGATACACACAAGAGGGAGAGTGAGAATCGATCAGAGTGATGTATACTATCGTTGGCTGCTCTTATCTTCTTGTTGGAGGCGCCTAGGAGTCCCTTTTATAGACCTAAGGGGCCTAGGAGCCGTTGGAATTCATTTTGGAAGGCAATATTTGCTTTCTGTCGGGTGGCGCACCGGACAGTCCGGTGCCCCACCGGACAGGTCCTGTAGCTTGTCCGGTGCGCGATCTCCTTCCAAATCGGGCTCAGCTGACCGTTGGAGCAACGATCGTCTTGGCTCACCGGACACTGTCCGGTGCACACCGGACAGTCCGGTGTGCCAACTATCCGTTGGCCCAAGCCACGCGTCGCCCGCTGATCGCGCTGCCGACCGTTGGTGCAGTCAACCGTTGGCTCACCGGACAGTCCGGTGCACCACCGGACAGTCCGGTGAATTATAGCCGTACATCACCAAACTTCTCCCGAGTGTGGCCTGTTCACCAGAGTTCAGTCTGGCGCATCGGACACTGTCCGGTGCACCACCAGACAGTCCGGTGTGCCAGACTGAGCAGAGTCTTGGTTGTACACTGCCAAGCCTTTTGCATCTCTTCTCTTCTCTTCTTTTCTCCGTTACTAATACTTAGACAAATATATTAGTACACAAAAACCAATGTACTAAGTCTAGAAACATACCTTCTCTTTGATTTTCACTTCTTTAGTATTTGGCATGATTGAGATTGATGTTGGACTCATAAACCATCAAGTCAGCTTGACTTGATCTAGATTGACATTTCTGAGCTCCAACATCCTGCAAAGGTCACATAGAATATCTCCAAACATAGGAACAACCCAAACTAAAGGTCAAAGTGCACTTAGCTCTTTTGGGCTACTTCCAGTTCTGATTTTGACATTGGTTCTCCTTCCAGTGACCTTGTTTACTTCTTGAGCTAGATCTTGAGCCTTATGACTTACACCACATAATTGTGGATGTTACCTCATTGGTTGTAAGTCATGTCCTTATGTAGTGTTCCTTGATGCACCATAACTCTCAACAAGATCATTCCTGGTCTCCTTGACTTTCTCCCGTGCACTCGGTACCTCGAAGCTCTTCTTGCTTCCATCCTTGGCTTGATCGGTTGTCTCTAAGTTATGCACATCGAGTCTCACTTAAGCAATGTCCATCCTTCTTGTGATGTCCATTATCTATAAATAATTCAGTCTTTGGACCATCACACTTGTTCACTTGTGTTGAACCATATTAGCTTTACATAAAGCACATGTTCAACACTTAGCACACTTGTTAGTCCTTTAATTGGGTTGTCATCCAAACACCAAAACCCACAAGAGAGCTTTCAATGGGAACTTACCATGAACATACCTGGCGCAAAATAGCCCATATGCCGGTAAGTCATGCATGGAGTACTAGTACCAAACATGCATTCTGAAGTTTGTCTTCGTAGCTCGGTCATACGTCCATACCCCTTCCTCCCAGGCACGTACCAATTCATCGATCAAAGGCTCCATGTACGCGCCCATTTTATTCCCCGGGTGTCCGGGAATTATCAATGACACGAATATATTCTGCCTTTGAAAGCACACACCAGGGTGGAGATTGATTGGGATAACAAACACGGGCCAACATGTGTACGAGGCAGCACTCATTCCATAGGGATTGAACCCATCTGTGGCCAGCGCAACACGTACATGACGAGCCTCTTCGGCTTTCTCACTGTGAATGGCATCAAAGTGTTCCATGCTTCACCATCGGATGCGTGCACCATCTTGTCAGGATTGTATCGTTTTCCTTTTTTGTGCCATGTCATCTGTTTCGCGGATTCCTCTATCATGTACAGACGCTGGATCCTCGGTATGAACGGAAGGTGCCGTAGGATTGTCAAGGGGATGTCGAGCTGCCTCTTATATCCATCATCAGAGTCTACCTCCATGAACCTAGATGATTTACATTTGGGACAGTACTTTGCCTCCGCGTATTCTTTCCTAAATAGCACGCAGCCCTTCGGACAAGCATGAATCTGCTCAAACGTCATCTTGAGTGCACGAAGGAGTTTATGTGCCTCGTACATGCTCTTTGCCAGAACATGATCATCCGGAAGCAGGCTCCCAATAACCGTCAACAAGCCATCGAATGCGTCTCTACTAATGCTGTACTGCGACTTGAATGCCATTACACGCCCAATGGCATCTAGTTGAGAAACCTTTGTCTGGCCGTGAAGGGGCTTCTGTGCCGCGTCGAACATGTCATAGAACGCCTTTGCAGTCGGCTCTGGCTCGTCATCCATACATCCTCCCGTGTACTGTGCCTCCTGATAGTCGTTCAACATATCCGCTACCCCCACATCCGCGTCATAATCCTCGACACGTTGTCTCAATACCTCCTCTCTCGTACGATGCGCTTCACCATGAAAGATCCACCGAGTATAGCCTAGCATAAATCCATTCTTCCAAATATGTTCTACCATGGCCTTCTTTGGTTTTCTTTTCCGGTTGGCACATTTGCTGCACGGACATGAGACTAGACTCGCTCCTTTAGCAGCTTCGCCATATGCCCGTTCCATGAAATCATCGGTGTTTCTAATCCATTCAGTGGTGACATCATTCCTTCCTCTATGGTCCGTGTACATCCACTCACGGTCCTCCATCCTCTAACAGAAGCCTAATAACAGAAAATTTCGGCAGCACCTCCCCTGCACGGGGAGGTTTTGAAATCCTGCAAATAAAACTATCAGCACGATGGCTGATATCCACACATAATTCAATGGCATGATGGCCGGCAATCAACAATACTACATATTAACCTAATCATACACATACATAAATTTAACACAACAAGTCTACATATTAACCTAATCATACACGTATATAATTAACTCAATATTAAACCTAATCATTTCATATAAATCATACACGTAGAACATAAAGCTTTTTAATTACAATATCACAAAACAAAAGCAAGCAATCACCTTGGAGGTTTGGTCGTGGGCGAGACAGTGGGTCGCGGACGAGACGACGGGGCGCGGGCGAGACGACGGGGCGCGGGGGTTTGAGGTCGGCCGCGTGCACTTTCCCGGCGTGCACTTTGGCGGCGGGCGGGCGAGTGCGCGGCGGGCGGGCGAGGGCACGGCGGCCAGGCGGGCGAGGGCACGGCAGCGCGGCGGGCGGGTGAGGGCAGGGAGGGCACGGCGGCGGGCGAGGTCGCGGGTAGGGAGGGCGCGGCGGGTCGAGGGCGAGGTCCTGGGCAGGGAGGGCATGGCGGCAGGCGAGGTCCCGGGCTAGCGCGAGGGCGCGGCGGCGGCCGAGGGCAGGGCGTGGCGGCGGCCGAGGGCAGAGCGTTGGCCGAGGGCGCCGACGACGAGGGGCGTCGGGTGCGGCGGCGTTGGGCCGAGGGCACGACGGTGTGAGGGCCGAGGGCGCGGCGGCGTGGTGGCAGAGGGCAGCGGCGGCGTTGGCCGAGGGCACCGGCGGCGAGGGGCGTCGGGCGCGACGGCGTGGAGCAGAGGGCAACAACGGCGGAGTGAGAGTGTGAGAGAGTGAGAAAGAAAGAACTTACCAGACGCTATGTACGCGTTCTTTGCCTAGTGCCGTGAAGTGGCACTCGGCAAAGATTTTTTTTAATTTTAAAATATTCTTTACCGAGTGCCCCCGATCCGGCACTCGGCAAAGTCCTCTTTGCCGAGTGTCCCCCAGACGACACTCGACAAAGATTATTTCAATGTACTTTGCCGAGTGCCACCTTATTGTCACTCGACAAAGGCTTCTGTGCCGAGTGTCATCTTTGGACACTCGGCAAAGTACATTTTTATTTTTTAAATTTTGTCCACTAAATTTTTTGTGGTATGTTCCTACACTATGTAGACCTACATATACTATTTTGGGATAATTAGAAAAGTGTTTTCTATAGCTAGTAGATTTAGTTCGGTTATTTGAATTTCTTCGGAAAATTCACATTTGAACTGCAAGTCACTTGAAACTTGGAAAACCGTGCATGCAAACATAGTATCTATGCTATTTAGCACAAGTTACGACCGATTTCATGAGTGGACCGGAAACTTCGAGCACCATGCTCACTCAACATGGTCGTGAACTTGTCATCGAGTTGTTTAAAAATTGTATAAAACACAAACAAAGTCAAAAAAATCATGAAACTTGTCCTCTGGAGATGATATCATATGTAGAGGCTATGATAAAAATTTGAGAATGTTTCGAGAATGTTGTGACGTACTATGTGTAGAAACCTAGGAGAACTACAATGAAAGTCTATGATTTCATGTGTAGTTCTCCTAGGTTTCTACATATAGTACGTCTCAACTTTCTCGAAACTTTCTCAAAATTTTATCACAACATTTATATATGATATCATGACACGTGGACAAGTTTCATGATTTTCTGACTTTGTTTGTATTTTATACAATTTTTAAACATGTGGATGACAAGTTCACGTCTATGTTTAGTGAGCATGTTGCTCGAAGTTTCCGGTCCGCTCCTAGAATCGGTCGTAATTGTGCTAAGTAACATGGATATCATTTTTGCATGCACGGTTTTTCAAGTTTCGAGTGACCTGCAGTTTAAATTTGAATTTTCCGAAGAAATTCAAATAAACGAACTAAATCTACTGCCGATTGAAAACTCTGTTATAATTGTCCACAAATCATACATGTAGGTCTACATAGTGTAGGAACATATCACAAAAAGTTTTGTGGACAAAATTTAAAAAATAAAAATATGATTTGCCGAGTGTCCAGAGAAGACACTCGGTAAAGAGTTCTTTGCCGAGTGCCAGATATTTGGCACTCGGTAAAGAAACCACTTTGTCGAGTGCCGACCCTCGGCCCTCGGCAAAGGCTGACGGCCGTCAGCCTTAGAACGGCCGCTGACGGCCCTTTGCCCAGCGCCACCTTTGCCGAGTGTTCGGCAAACATGTCTTTGCCGAGAGTTTTTCTGTGTCGAGTGTCCTGGTAACCAGCTCGTTACCAAGAGTAGGACTTCACCGAGTGCAAGTCTCGGTAAAGCCTCTTTTGTCGGGTGTCCGACAAAAAGCACTCGTCAAAGAATCCGGCACTCGGTAAAGGCCCGGATTCCGACAGTGATAGACCATACCTAAGGCAGAGCAGAGAGCTAAGAGTCCAAAATATTAGCGACAAAAAGCCATCGAGGCTCGAGCAGCTACTGCTAAGAAAACAGCAAAATGCAAATCAAATGCCCTACGTACATGGCCAAAGTGAACTGAAAGAACCAAACAATGGTTGGCTCCTGTAGTTTGAAAGTGACCACTCAAAATTTGACGGTCCAGGTCATGCACGAACTGACTGCTGCACTTGCTGCTATCTTGCCACCGACTGCTGGTGCTCGTTCAGCTCAAACAGAGAGGCGCATGCAAAAGCTACTGCACCATCGGACGGGGTGTTTGGTTCTTCTAACTAGTTCATGTTATATCGCTAAATTTTAACACCTATCGTATCGAATATTTAGATATTAGTTAGAAGTACAAAACTAATTATATAGATAAAAACTAAATGACAAAATGAATCGATTAAACTAATTAGTTCATGATTTACTAATGTGATGTTAAAATAAACATTCGCTAACCATGGATTTATTAGACTTAATTTTTTTATTATTTAGTCTTTATCTATATAATTGTTTTCGTAATTAGACTATAAAGAAAAGGTTGCGAATGAGTAGTTTGACCTAGGGATAACTAGTATAGTGTCGGTGCATGTTCACACTCAAAACTAGCGCTAATTGTCACTCAAGATCTCACTCACAAAGTTAGAATAGAAATCAGTTTAGAAAAACCTTAGAAAATAAAGAAGTGTTCTTGCTCTTAGGGCACCGGACTGTCCGGTGGTCCCCACGAGAGCTGGCTAGAGAACAATCGAGAGCACCCAAGAGCAGACAGAGGGCGCCAGTCGATTTTTAGAGAGGCACCAGACTGTCTGGTGTGCACTGTGCATTATCCGGTGCGCCTCTGTGCAACGGCTAGTTATCAGAACAAGACGTTGGATGCGCACTGGTGGCACACCGGACTGTCTGGTGTGACCGTTCGCATAACACCCTATAACGGCTAGTTAAGGGTGGCCGGGCTATCTATACCCCCTCCACCTACCACATTCATGGTCTTGCTGCCCCAACCAACAAGCTTCATTGCTAAAGCATTACAAGTCCACAAAGCCTAGTGAGGTGATTAGCAAAATCGTAATCCAATGTTAAGACCTTATTAGTGCACATGAGAGCCACCTAGAGCACACATCGCAAGCATTAGGCTTATCTTGATCAAGTGAAAGCCTACGAGTTATTACTCTTGGTGATCGGTATCATCTAGACGGCTCGGTGGCGATTGGAGCTCGGGGATCACCCTAGAGGATTTGTTGGTGACCGACTCCGTGATTTTACATGGTTGTGAGGGATCCACTGCGTTGGAGATGCAAAGAATCATCTTATAGTGAGCACTTGGTTCTTGCGAGGACCAAGGGGAAGCGATACCTATGCGCGGGTGCTCCAACAAGGACTAGTGGAGAGTACCAACTCTCCGATACCGCAGGAAAAAATTGAAGGAGTTTTCTTCCCCGTACATTATATTCCGCATTTACTTTGAGCGATTTACTTTGTGTATTTGCATTCCTAGTATTTTTCATGATGACTTAAGGTTGCTTACCATTTCATATATTTCGTGTTCTAGCTAAGTAGTTAGGTGAAGTTGGGCTCTTGTTTAGGGTTTCATCTTTCGAAAGAATTTTAGAGAAGCCCAATTCACTGCCCTCTTGGGCATCGTGATCCTTTCAAGTCTGACAAGGGCCCGAAGAATCGGTTAATGACTATATTCGGAGGTTCTAGAACACTAAAAACTGATGCTTTCAAATCCATGTCGCAGAAAAACAGCTAGCAAGGTTGCCTTTTAATGGGTTGCGATCTTACTTAAAAGATAAATTAGATGGCACCAAGTTCTTTTCATTAGTGCACTTGCACCAGCAGGCTTTGGCCTGTGAAAGTTGAAGTAAAGAGGCATCAAAATCACCTTGCCATAAGATGCATCTAGTGGGGCGCGATAGTTCAGATGATGAATCCACATATGTATATACCGTCGAACTTGTTTGGCTAACACAAGCTAAACCTTTTGCATGTTCTTCTTTGCAGTCGGTTCAAAAGAACCGTCAAGAAGAAGCTAAATTTACTTTTAATGTTGCCAAATGTGAGAAAAATATTTGACGAGCTAGTAAAAAGTGGCAACATTAAATTAACACATACTATTCCTCCTATGTATGAATTAAAGAGACATGCTTATTGCAAGTGATATAATTCTTTTTCCCATGCCACCAATGATTGTAATGTTTTTTGCAGACAAATACAATCAACCATAAATGAGGGCCAGTTCATCTTTTAGGAGATGCAAATGGACACACAACCATTTCCTGTCAATATAGTGGAACTAGCAAGCAAAAAAGTCTTGGTTCGGCCTGAAGTGGCCGATAAAGGCAAAGGCTAAAACATCATCATTGGTGATCCTTGCACATCGAATGGTTCACGAGGAGTGGTGGCTTAAAAGCTCTAGGCAAGAAGACTAATAAGACCAGATGCGCCGGGGGGCAAGGGCGATTGGGCCGCCGGTCAAAGCTCCCTGTCTCGCGCATCGCGGACGGTCCGACATCTGTTCCTAGACAGCCCGGAGCCAATGCAGACAGACCGGCTAACTCAGTCGGACGGTCCGCCAGCAACCAGAGGCCACAACATCCACTTGCCTTCAAGCATCGGCAACTAGAAACAGGCTCCTCAAAGAAAAAATCATCTAAAACTTTTGGTCGGACCTTGCAATTGGCCAAAGCAACTCCGATCACCCGCAAAGGCAACACGGTTGAATAAAACGACGCGAAAGGTGATGCATCAAGCATCGCCTATTCATCCAGTGATGCCATGATACTTTCTACCCACCTACTTACCGTCGATATGTTGTCCAAATGTGGAATGGTGCGATGATGAACCCGTGGTACAACAAGCATCGACGATGTCCCTTTGCCTATTCAAGCTGGGGGCACCTCCATTCTATATCTTTTGATCCATTGATCAGATGGTCATGGTCGAGAAAGATGCAATCCTGTAAGGAAAATGGACCCCGGGCCTTTTGGCTAATTAAGTTTTGGTGTTTGATGAACAACACAATCAGTGAACTAATAAGTTTTCTAGTGTTTGTGTTTATAGTTCACAGGATGCGAAGAGATTTGGACCAAGGCAATGAGGATGCAACACCTCAAAAGAAGACATAAAAAGATGCATAGGAGTCCAATACTCAAGAACAAGGAAGCCCGAAGAAATCAGCGAAGAAATCCAAGAAAAGGGCTGTTAGCCAGCGCCTGGTGGCGCACCGGACATTGGTGTCCGGTGTGCACCGGACTGTCCGGTGAGGAACCGGACAGTCTGCGCAGAGAGGCCGCAGGCAGGCGCTCTCTGGCTGTAGCACCGGACTGTCCGGTGTGCACCGGACTGTCCGGTGTGCCAACGGGCAGACGGCAATGGTCGAATCCAACGGTCGGATCCAACGGTCGACTGCTACAGGCGCCAACGGTCGGCTGACGTGGCGTGCACCGAACATCTACTGTGCACTGTCCGGTGTGCACCGGACTGTCCGGTGCACCCGACGACAGAAAGCTGCTGCTTTCTGTCCAACGGCTAGTTGGGGGTGTGGAGGCTATAAATACCACCCCAACCGGCCATTCTCATGTGTGAGAGCCCAAGCAACATACCAATACACATAGTGCATATTTCCAAGAGCTCAAGCACCCAAGTGCTTAATAGAATCACTCGGTGATTAGCATAGGTGCTTTGCGAAGTGCTTAGGTTAGTTAGACCGCTTTAGCGCTTGCTCTAGGTGAATCCTAGTTAGTTGAGTGAGTTTAGAAAAACCACACAACCCCTCGGCTCTTGCGCGAGCCGTTGTAATTGTACCGATTGGGGCGAGAGTCTTGCGAGACCGTGACAACCACGTTTGTGTCACGGCCGCCACCGTGTACCGGAGGGAACGAGGCCCGCGGCGTTTCGGCCGGAAGCTCGATAGTGGAGACGGCGGGGAGCGTCCGAGAGGAGCCGGAAGCGGAGCACCACTTGCGCGTGGAGAAGGCCCGCGGCTCTCTACGGAGTTACTCGACCGTGGTGCTTGGCCCTCGCATGGGCTTCCCTTTGCGTAGGGGCACCAACGAGGATTAGTCGGGACCTTGCGCGGTTCTGGATACCTCGGTAAAAATACCGGCGTCATCCACGAGAGTTTGCTTCTCTACTTAGCTCTTTACATTCCGCATTTATATTAAGCATTTAAGTTTCAATCTTGTAGTCATACTTATTTAGTGTAGATTGAAACTTAGCCTTTGCGGTAGAGATAGCAACACTTAGACAAAACCTAGTTTGCACATTCTAGTTTTGATTATTTGCATAGGTTTTGCTCTAGGGATTTAATTGTGGCCTAGTTTAGTAAAAGTTTTAGAAGTCCTAATTCACCCCCCCCCCTCTTAGGCGTCACCCGTTTCCTACAAGTGGTATCAGAGCCCGGTTTGGCTCATTTGAAACGCTTTAGCTTCACCGCTAAAAGAGCCGACGCTTTTTAGAGGAAGGGATGGATACCCATAGGCCACCACACTTCGACGGCACTAACTTCCCATATTATAGTGCTAGAATGGCTTGTTACCTAGAGGCCGTTGATCTAGGTGTTTGGAGAGTCACTCGTGACGGGATGAAACCCCTCAAGAATCCCGAGAAACCCACCACGAGTGAGGAAAAAGAAATTCATTTAAATGCTAGAGCCAAAAATTGCTTGTATGAATCTCTTAGCATGGATATTTTTAATCAAGTATTTACCTTGAAAACTGCTAATGAGATTTGGCTAAAATTGCATGAGCTCCATGACGGTACATCCAATGTCCGTGAGCAAAAACATTGCCTAGTCTTAAATGAGTATAATTCTTTTGCCATGAAAGATGATGAGCTTGTTAGAGACATGTATTCTTGTTTGAATCTAATTATCAATGAGCTCAATTCTATTGGCATTAATAAGCTAGGTGATGCGGACATTGTGAGGAAGATTATCTCCCTGCTACCACAACAAAGATATGGGAGCATCATCACCATCCTTCACAACATGGAGGACTTGAGCAACATGACCCCGACCATTGTGATTGGGAAAATCGCGGCATTTGAGATGTCGCGTAAAATGAGTCGGGGAGAGGAGCCAACTTCCTCAAGACCATATGCTTTTGCATGTGATAAAGGAAGGGCAAAAAGAAGGCTCCCACTCCAAGTTCCTCAAGCGAAGAAGAGGAAGAAGAAGAAGAAAGTGATGATGATGAAGATAATCAACCGTGCACATCATCCTCCGAGGACGAAGAAACAATCCGACGCGTCGGAAAGGTAATGAGGATGATCCGCAAGATTAATCTAATGGGTGTGCCCCTGCAGGTCGAGGATCTTCTCTTTAACATTGACAGGAAAAAGCAAAGGAAGAGAGGATGCTTCGCATGTGGGGAGAAGGGCCACTTCAGGGACAACTGTCCAAATATGGCCAAACCCAAAAAGGAGAGGAGCAAAGGCAAGGCGCTCACAAGTGTTAGAACTTGGGATGATTCTTCAAGTGAAGATGAACCTCCAAGGACGCGCAGCCACCGGTCCTCGTCACGATCATCACGGTCATCACACAAATGCCTTATGGCAAGAGGTAACAAAAGCATTCCATCCTCCAGTGATGAAAGTAGTAGTGATGAAGGTGAGGGAAAGGCCTCTCTAGAAGAACTTGCGGAAGCCGTTAATTTTTTCCAGGATGTTTGCACTAAGCAAAAGGCTCAACTTAAAACCTTGAAAAATAAGTTGGTTAGCTCTCAAAATGATTACAAAGGTTTGCTAGAAAAATTTGAAACTTTTGCAAACTTAAATAGTGAGCTATCAACTAAAATTGAGCTATTAGAATCTAGTGCTCCATCCACTGCTACCGATGATAGCCTTATTAAAAAGAATGAAAAACTTAAGGCTAAGTTAGCTAGCTCCCAGGAAGCTATTGAAAATTTGCTAGAGAAAATGGAAATTCTTAGCATACACAATAATGAGCTAACTACTAAGCTAGAAAACATTGGTAGCACCCCAGCAGCATCTTTAGTTGAAATATCTGAAATAATTAAGAAAGATGCTTCTACTTCCTGCTTTGATTTAATTGATGATTCTAACCCCTGCAACCAAGTTGTTGTTGAGAATATTGTTGTAGAGACATGTACGGATGAGGTTGCAAAGGAAAATGAACAATTAAAGCAAGAAGTGGCTCGTCTTGGCAAGGCTTTGTATGACAAGAAAGGCAAAGCCAAACAAATCCGACCTCCACAGGATAACACCACTGCGGGAGTGAACAAGCCTGTAGAGGGAGAAACTGTGATTTGTAGGCTATGCCACAAGGAAGGCCACAAGTCTTTCCAATGCAAGGCGATGACCGGGGATAAACAAAGGCAAAAGCTCAAGCAAAAGCCATCAAGCAAAATCTCCAACACCTACATCAAAAAGGTGAACAAAAAGGATGCTACACCATATTTGATCAAGAAGAAAAAGAACGGAAAGGTGATAGCAATCAAGGCCAACAAGCAAGCCAACAAAGAAAAAGGGGCCAAACGCATCTGGGTGCCAAAAGAGATAATTTCAACCATGAAAAGCACCAAGAAGGTTTGGATCCCGAAAGGGAAGTGAGTGGACCAAAGGTCTTCGGGAAATTTGGAGACTTGGCAAAGTTGGGATGTATATCATGGGATACATCATATTGGATCAAGTTTTTTGCCAAGTGGGTTAGTGAAAATTTTGGACCCAAATTTCCCACCCATGACTAAGGTAACTAGTTTTATTGTATTTCTCGTTTTTAGATATGCGTATCTATTTACCTTGTATCTAGTTTACCTTTCTTGCCTAGTATTACATGTGTTATGTACTTTTGTTTAAAATCATGCATACTAGGTAAATCATATGGTAGGAGTGCTTGTTCTTAATTCATATACTTAAGCAAACCTACATGGCTTAAAATGTTTATTTAAGCACGGCACATAGCTTTTATATAACTCCATAGTAAATGATGCATCAATTGAAAATTTTGATTTCTACAAAGTGTATCATTTAACTTATATGTGCCAAAGTTTGGATTATGGATAATTTGCCCCTCTTGATATCAAATCAAAGTGCATGTCTCCTACAAGTATTCAAAACTTGTATGCACACTTTTAGGGGGAGGTTACTCTATAATCTAACACTTTGAGACTAACACCTTTTCAAGTCTATTTCATGTGATAGTCTCATTGTAAGGAAAATAATGTCCCCGGAGAAAGACAACAATCTTCCACTGCAAAATCTCCAAGAACTCTCATGTCTCTCAAGCTCGCCATTGATCTCCAATTGGTATCTTTTGAGACTACATTCAGTATCATTTACATGTCTTCTCCAATATTTGATTAGACTATATTTCATATCATATGCTTCCATGTTGCTAAAAATGCATAAGTAGTTAACTCATATTCTGTTACCTATGCATAAGGGAAGCTAGTCTTTTCAAATCATGTCTTGCACCTCTAATTTTCACATGCTTTTTCCTAAGTAGAGGATCTCTGTCAGGGGGAGTATTTCTTCATCTCTAAAGGGGGAGAAAAACTCTCTCTAAAGGAGACAACTCATTTAGGGGGAGTCATCTTTTGAGGACTCCTTCATGTGGTATCATTCATGGTTTAATTTAATATCCTTCTAGTGATATCATTTGATACAATTCTTGATGAGGGCAAGCTTTTATTTACTTCCTACATGCTTTTAATGTCTTCCTTTTCGGTGGTTGATGCCAAAGGGGGAGAAGTTTAGGGACCAAAGCAATGAAAACTATATCAAACACCAAACACCACCAATTTTAAAATTTTATATCTACAAATGGCTTTTCAAGTGGTTTTGGTTATTTGGTCCAAAAATAGGAAGTAAGTGAATTATGGAGTTAGGGGGAGGCTTAAGTCCATAATGTCACATTGTGGGGACAATCATGCATCTTAGCAAGTAGATTAAATATTTTCACTCAAATACTTGTATTATTTGCTTGCTTTGGTTGTGTTGTCATCAATCACCAAAAAGGGGGAGATTGTAAGGAAAATGGACCCCGGGCCTTTTGGCTAATTAAGTTTTGGTGTTTGATGAACAACACAATCAGTGAACTAATAAGTTTTCTAGTGTTTGTGTTTATAGTTCACAGGATGCGAAGAGATTTGGACCAAGGCAATGAGGATGCAACACCTCAAAAGAAGACATAAAAAGATGCATAGGAGTCCAATACTCAAGAACAAGGAAGCCCGAAGAAATCAGCAAAGAAATCCAAGAAAAGGGCTGTCAGCCAGCGCCTGGTGGCGCACCGGACATTGGTGTCCGGTGTGCACCGGACTGTCCGGTGAGGAACCGGACAGTCTGCGCAGAGAGGCCGCAGGCAGGCGCTCTCTAGCTGTAGCACCGGACTGTCCGGTGTGCACCGGACTGTCCGGTGTGCCAACGGGCAGACGGCAACGGTCGAATCCAACGGTCGGATCCAACGGTCGACTGCTACAGGTGCCAACGGTCGGCTGACGTGGCGTGCACCGGACATCTACTGTGCACTGTCCGGTGTGCACCGGACTGTCCGGTGCACCCGACGACAGAAAGCTGCTGCTTTCTGTCCAACGGCTAGTTGGGGGTGTGGAGGCTATAAATACCACCCCAACCGGCCATTCTCATGTGTGAGAGCCCAAGCAACATACCAATACACATAGTGCATATTTCCAAGAGCTCAAACACCCAAGTGCTTAATAGAATCACTCGGTGATTAGCGTAGGTGCTTTGCGAAGTGCTTAGGTTAGTTAGACCGCTTTAGCGCTTGCTCTAGGTGAATCCTAGTTAGTTGAGTGAGTTTAGAAAAACCACACAACCCCTCGGCTCTTGTGCGAGCCGTTGTAATTGTACCGAGTGGGGCGAGAGTCTTGCGAGACCGTGACAACCGCGTTTGTGTCACGGCCGCCACCGTGTACCGGAGGGAACGAGGCCCACGGCGTTTCGGCCGGAAGCTCGATAGTGGAGACGGCGGGGAGCGTCCGAGAGGAGCCGGAAGCGGAGCACCACTTGCGCGTGGAGAAGGCCCGCGGCTCTCTACGGAGTTACTCGACCGTGGTGCTTGGCCCTCGCATGGGCTTCCCTTTGCGTAGGGGCACCAACGAGGATTAGTCGGGACCTTGCGCGGTTCTGGATACCTCGGTAAAAATACCGGCGTCATCCACGAGAGTTTGCTTCTCTACTTAGCTCTTTACATTCCGCATTTATATTAAGCATTTAAGTTTCAATCTTGTAGTCATACTTATTTAGTGTAGATTGAAACTTAGCCTTTGCGGTAGAGATAGCAACACTTAGACAAAACCTAGTTTGCACATTCTAGTTTTGATTATTTGCATAGGTTTTGCTCTAGGGATTTAATTGTGGCCTAGTTTAGTAAAAGTTTTAGAAGTCCTAATTCACCCCCCCCCCCTCTTAGGCGTCACCCGTTTCCTACAAGTGGTATCAGAGCCCGGTTTGGCTCATTTGAAACGCTTTAGCTTCACCGCTAAAAGAGCCGACGCTTTTTAGAGGAAGGGATGGATACCCATAGGCCACCACACTTCGACGGCACTAACTTCCCATATTATAGTGCTAGAATGGCTTGTTACCTAGAGGCCGTTGATCTAGGTGTTTGGAGAGTCACTCGTGACGGGATGAAACCCCTCAAGAATCCCGAGAAACCCACCACGAGTGAGGAAAAAGAAATTCATTTAAATGCTAGAGCCAAAAATTGCTTGTATGAATCTCTTAGCATGGATATTTTTAATCAAGTATTTACCTTGAAAACTGCTAATGAGATTTGGCTAAAATTGCATGAGCTCCATGACGGTACATCCAATGTCCGTGAGCAAAAACATTGCCTAGTCTTAAATGAGTATAATTCTTTTGCCATGAAAGATGATGAGCTTGTTAGAGACATGTATTCTTGTTTGAATCTAATTATCAATGAGCTCAATTCTATTGGCATTAATAAGCTAGGTGATGCGGACATTGTGAGGAAGATTATCTCCCTGCTACCACAACAAAGATATGGGAGCATCATCACCATCCTTCACAACATGGAGGACTTGAGCAACATGACCCCGACCATTGTGATTGGGAAAATCGCGGCATTTGAGATGTCGCGTAAAATGAGTCGGGGAGAGGAGCCAACTTCCTCAAGACCATATGCTTTTGCATGTGATAAAGGAAGGGCAAAAAGAAGGCTCCCACTCCAAGTTCCTCAAGCGAAGAAGAGGAAGAAGAAGAAGAAAGTGATGATGATGAAGATAATCAACCGTGCACATCATCCTCCGAGGACGAAGAAACAATCCGACGCGTCGGAAAGGTAATGAGGATGATCCGCAAGATTAATCTAATGGGTGTGCCCCTGCAGGTCGAGGATCTTCTCTTTAACATTGACAGGAAAAAGCAAAGGAAGAGAGGATGCTTCGCATGTGGGGAGAAGGGCCACTTCAGGGACAACTGTCCAAATATGGCCAAACCCAAAAAGGAGAGGAGCAAAGGCAAGGCGCTCACAAGTGTTAGAACTTGGGATGATTCTTCAAGTGAAGATGAACCTCCAAGGACGCGCAGCCACCGGTCCTCGTCACGATCATCACGGTCATCACACAAATGCCTTATGGCAAGAGGTAACAAAAGCATTCCATCCTCCAGTGATGAAAGTAGTAGTGATGAAGGTGAGGGAAAGGCCTCTCTAGAAGAACTTGCGGAAGCCGTTAATTTTTTCCAGGATGTTTGCACTAAGCAAAAGGCTCAACTTAAAACCTTGAAAAATAAGTTGGTTAGCTCTCAAAATGATTACAAAGGTTTGCTAGAAAAATTTGAAACTTTTGCAAACTTAAATAGTGAGCTATCAACTAAAATTGAGCTATTAGAATCTAGTGCTCCATCCACTGCTACCGATGATAGCCTTATTAAAAAGAATGAAAAACTTAAGGCTAAGTTAGCTAGCTCCCAGGAAGCTATTGAAAATTTGCTAGAGAAAATGAAAATTCTTAGCATACACAATAATGAGCTAACTACTAAGCTAGAAAACATTGGTAGCACCCCAGCAGCATCTTTAGTTGAAATATCTGAAATAATTAAGAAAGATGCTTCTACTTCCTGCTTTGATTTAATTGATGATTCTAACCCCTGCAACCAAGTTGTTGTTGAGAATATTGTTGTAGAGACATGTACGGATGAGGTTGCAAAGGAAAATGAACAATTAAAGCAAGAAGTGGCTCGTCTTGGCAAGGCTTTGTATGACAAGAAAGGCAAAGCCAAACAAATCCGACCTCCACAGGATAACACCACTGCGGGAGTGAACAAGCCTGTAGAGGGAGAAACTGTGAGTCTCTTTAGAAAAACCACACAACCCCTCGGCTCTTGTGCGAGCCGTTGTAATTGTACCGAGTGGGGCGAGAGTCTTGCGAGACCGTGACAACCGCGTTTGTGTCACGGCCGCCACCGTGTACCGGAGGGAACGAGGCCCGCGGCGTTTCGGCCAGAAGCTCGATAGTGGAGACGGCGGGGAGCGTCCGAGAGGAGCCGGAAGCGGAGCACCACTTGCGCGTGGAGAAGGCCCGCGACTCTCTACGGAGTTACTCGACCGTGGTGCTTGGCCCTCGCGTGGGCTTCCCTTTGCGTAGGGGCACCAACGAGGATTAGTCGGGACCTTGCGCAGTTCCGGATACCTCGGTAAAAATACCGGCATCATCCACGAGAGTTTGCTTCTCTACTTAGCTCTTTACATTCCGCATTTATATTAAGCATTTAAGTTTCAATCTTGTAGTCATACTTATTTAGTGTAGATTGAAACTTAGCCTTTGCGGTAGAGATAGCAACACTTAGACAAAACCTAGTTTGCACATTCTAGTTTTGATTATTTGCATAGGTTTTGCTCTAGGGATTTAATTGTGGCCTAGTTTAGTAAAAGTTTTAGAAGTCCTAATTCACCCCCCCTCTTAGGCGTCACCCGTTTCCTACAAATCCAAAACGGCCTTTATGCGCCGAATGATCACCCTATTGGATTGAAAAGCCGGTGACTTGTATCAGACTAAGTTTTTACTTTGGAAACAAGATGGCTTATGTGATCTATTATTTTCCGAAGAGTGCTGGTGAAAGTCGCCTAGAGGGGGGTGAATAGGCGGAATCTGAAATTTACAACTTAAAACACAATCTACAAGCCGGGGTTAGCGTTAGAATAAAATTCGAGTCCGGGAGAGAGGGGGAAACAAATCAACCAAGAAATAAAGCGGATGACACGATGATTTGTTTTACCGAGGTTCAGTTCTTGAGAACCTAGTCCCCATTGAGGTGGTCACAAAGACCGGGTCTCTTTCAACCCTTTCCCTCTCTCAAACGGTCACCTAGACCGAGTGAGCTTTCTCCTTAATCAAACGGGTCACTTAGACCCCGCAAGGACCACTACAAACTTAGTGTCTCTTGCTTTGATTACAAGATACTTAGAGAACAAAAATGAGGAAGAAGAAAGCCAACCAAGCAACAAGAGCAACAAAGAAACACAAGCGATCCACTCACAAGTCCTAAAGCACTAGAATTGAATTTGGGAACTTTGATTGGATTGGAGGCTTTGATTTGTGTCTTGGAGTGTTGCACTTTGCTCTTGTATTGAATGCACTATTGTGAATGCTTGGATGGTTGGAGTGGAGGTGGTTGTGGGGTATTTATAGCCCCCAACCACCAATTCAACCGTTGGGAGGCTGTCTATCGATGGGCGCACCGGACAGTCCGGTGCGCCACCGGACACTGTCTGGTGCGCCAGCCACGTCACCCAACCGTTAGGGTTCTGGTGGTTTCGACCGTTGGAGCTTTGTCTTCTTGTGGCACCGGACAGTCCGGTGCCGCACCGGACATGTACTGTTCACTATCTGGTGCACCTTCTGGCGGCTGCTCTGACTCTGCGCGAACTGTCCACGCACTGTAGCACTTTTGCAGGTGTCCGTTGCAGTCGACCGTTGCGCTGGAGTCATTGCTCCACTGGTGCACCGGACAGTCCGGTGAATTATAGCGGAGCGGCTCTTCTGAAACCCGAAGGTGAAGAGTTTGAAGTCGCTCGGCCCTGGTGCACCGGACACAGTCCGGTGGCACACCGGACAGTCCGATGCGCCAGACCAGGGTTCTCTTCGGTTTTTTTGCTCCTTTTTTTGAACCCTAACTTGTTCTTTTTATTGGTTTGTGTTGAACCTTTAGCACCTGTAGAATATATAATCTAGAGTAAACTAGTTAGTCCAATTATTTGTGTTGGGCATTCAACCACCAAAATTATATTTAGGAAAAGGTTAAACCCTATTTCCCTTTCAATCTCCCCCTTTTTGGTGATTGATGCCAACACAAACCAAATCAAATATGTAAGTGCAGAATTGAACTAGTTTGCTTAAGGTAAGTGCAAAGGTTGCTTGGAATTAAACCAATTTATACTTCTATTAGATATGCATGGTTGGTTTTCTTTTATTTTCCATTTTGAACCACATTTGCACCTCTTGTTTTGTTTTTGCAAATTCTTTTGAAAAATCTTTTCAAAGTCTTTTTGTAAATAGTCAAAGGTGTATGAATAAGATTGCGAGAAACATTTTCGAGATTTTGAAATTTTCTCCCCCTATTCCAAATGCTTTTCCTTTGACTTAACAAAACTCCCCCTTTATGAAATTCTCCTCTTAGCTTTCAAGAGGGTTTTGAGATATATATCATTTTGAAATAAGGATACCAATTGAGATATAATTCCTAGAGGAATATCAATTTGAAAGATATCAATTTAAAACTTTAATTTTGAAAATTTTGAAATTGGTGGTGTGGTCCTTTTGCTTTGGGCTAATACTCTCTCCCCCTTTGGCATTAATCGCCAAAAACGGAGACTTTGTGAGCCCTTATTATATTTTCTCCCCCTTTGGTAAACAACATATGAGTGAAAGATTATACCAAATTAGAGAGTGAGTAACGACTAAGGGTAAATGATACCGATAGAGTGGAGTGGAAGCCTTGTCTTTATCGAGTACTCCATTTCCCTTTTAATCTACAACTTAGCATATAAACACGCTTGGAAACACATTAGTCGTAGCAAATGAAATAGATAAGATCAAAGGTATATAAATGAGCTATGTGTGCAATATTTCAATCAAAATTCCAAGAATCAAGTATATTTAGCTCATTCCTAAGTTTGGTAAAGGTTTTCTCATCTAAGGGCTTGGTGAAGATATCGGCTAATTGTTCTTTGGTGTTAATGTAGGCTATCTCGATATCCCCCTTTGTTGGTGATCCCTCAAGTGCGGCTGTGTTCAACGGGATTCTCCGCCATGCGGATAGCACTCTCATTGTCACATAGGAGAGGGACTTTGCTCAATTTGTAGCCATAGTCCCTAAGGATTTGCCTCATCCAAAGTAATTGCGCACAACAATGGCTTGCGGCAATATACTCGGCTTCGGCGATGGAAAGAGTTACTGAGTTTTGTTTCTTTGAAGCCCAAGACACCATGGATCTTCCTAGAAACTGACAAGTCCCTGATGTGCTCTTCCTATCAATTTTACACCCTGCCCAATCGGCATCGGAATAACCTATTAAATCAAAGGTGGATCCCCTGGGGTACCAAAGCCCAAACTTAGGAGTGTAAACTAAATACCTCATGATTCTCTTTACAGCCCTAAGGTGAATTTCCTTAGGATCCGCTTGGAACCTTGCACACATGCATACAGAAAGCATAATATCCGGTCGAGATGCACATAAAAAGAGTAAAGATCGTATCATCGACCGGTATACCTTTTGATCTACGGATTTACCTCCCATGTCGAGGTCGAGATGCCCATTGGTTCCCATGGGTGTCTTGATGGGCTTGGCATCCTTCATTCCAAATTTCTTAAGAATGTCTTGAATATACTTTTTTTGGCTGATGAAGGTGCCCTCTTGGAGTTGCTTGATTTGGAATCCTAAGAAATATCTCAACTCCCCCATCATTGACATTTCGAATTTTTGAACCATAATCCTACTAAACTCTTCACAAGTAGATTTATTAGTAGACCCAAATATAATATCATCAACATAAATTTGGCATACAAACAAATCATTTGCAACAGTTTTAGTAAAGAGAGTAGGATCAGCTTTTCCAACTTTGAAGCCATTAGTGATTAGAAAATCTCGCAGGCATTCATACCATGCTCTTGGGGGCTTGCTTGAGCCCATAAAGCGCCTTTGAGAGTTTATAAACATGGTTAGGGTACTCACTATCTTCAAAGCCGGGAGGTTGCTCAACATAGACCTCTTCCTTGATTGGTCCATTGAGGAAGACACTCTTCACATCCATTTGATAAAGCTTGAAGCCATGGTAAATAGCATAGGCAAGTAATATATGAATTGATTCAAGCCTAGCTACGGGTGCATAAGTTTCATCAAAATCCAGACCTTCGACTTGTGAATAACCCTCGGCCACAAGTCGAGCTTTGTTCCTTATCACCACACCATGCTCATATTGCTTGTTGCGGTATACCCACTTGGTACCTACAACATTTTGATTAGGACGTGGAACCAAATGCCATACCTCATTCCTCGTGAAGTTGTTGAGCTCCTCTTGCATTGCCAACACCTAATCCGAGTCTCTTAGTGCATCCTCCACCCTGTATGGCTCAATAGAGGACACAAAAGAGTAATGTTCACAAAAATGAGTGACTCGAGATCGAGTGGTTACCCCCTTATGAATATCGCTGAGGATGGAGTTCACTGGGTGATCTCGTTGAATTGCTTGGTGGACTCTTGGGTTGGCGGTCTTTGACCCTGTACTTCTTGATCATCTTCCTTGTCTTGATCATTGTCATCTCCCCCTTGATCATTGTCCTCCTCTTGAGGTGGCTCATCTTCTTGATATTCTTCTTCATTGTCTTGAGCCTGATCCTCATCTTGATTTGGTGGAGATGCTTGAATGAAAGATGACGGTTGATCTTGTGCTTGTGGAGGCTCTTCGGATTCTTTAGGACACACATCCCCAATGGACATGTTCCTTAGTGCGACGCATGGAGCCTCTTCATCATCTAGCTCATCAAGATCAACTTGCTCCTTTTGGGAGCCGTTAGTCTCATCAAACACAATGTCACGAGAAACTTCAACTAGTCCAGTGGACTTGTTAAAGACTCTATATGCCTTTGTGTTTGAATCATATCCTAGTAAAAAGCCTTCTACAGCCTTAGGAGCAAATTTAGATTTTCTACCTCTTTTAACAAGAATAAAACATTTGCTACCAATGACTCTAAAATATGAAACATTGGGCTTTTTACTAGTTAGGAGTTCATAAGATGTCTTCTTGAGGATTTAGTGAAGGTAGAGTCAGTTGATGGAGTAGCAAGCAGTGTTGATTGCTTCCGCCCAAAACCGGTCCGGAGTCTTGTACTCATCAAGCATGGTCCTTGCCATATCCAATAGAGTTCTATTTTTCCTCTCCACTACACCATTTTGTTGAGGTGTGTAGGGAGAAGAGAACTCATGCTTGATGCCCTCATCCTCAAGGAAGCCTTCAATTTGTGAGTTTTTGAACTCCGTCCCATTGTCGCTTCTAATCTTTTTGATCCTTAAGCCGAACTCATTTTGAGCTCGTCTCAAGAATCCCTTTAAGGTCTCTTAGGTCTAAGATTTTTCCTGCAAAAAGAATACCAAAGTGAAGCGAGAATAATCATCCACAATTACTAGACAGTACTTACTCTCGCTGATGTTTGTGTAAGCGATCGGGCCGAATAAATCCATGTGGAGTAGCTCCAGTGGCCTGTCCGTTGTCATGATGTTCTTGTGTGGATGATGGGTGTCAACTTGCTTTTCTGCTTGACATGCGCTACAAACCCTGTCTTTCTCAAAATGAACATTTGTTAGTTCCAAAATGTGTTCTCCCTTTAGAAGTTTGTGGAGATTCTTCATTCCAACATGGGCTAGTCAGCGATGCCAGAGCCAACCCATATTAGTCTTAGCAATTAAGCAAGTGTCGAGTTCAGCACTATTGAAATCAACTAAGTATAGCTGACCCTCTAACACTCCCTTAAATGCTACTGAATCATCACTTCTTCTAAAGACATTAACACCTATATCTGTAAAAAGACAGTTGTAGCCCATATTGCATAATTGAGAAACAGAAAGCAAATTGTAATCTAAAGAATCTATAAGAAAAACATTGGAAATGGAATGGTCAGGTGATATAGCAATTTTACCAAGTCCCTTGACCAAACCTTGATTTCCATCCCCGAATGTGATAGCTCGTTGGGGATCTTCGTTTTTCTCAAAGGAGGAGAACATTCTTTTCTCCCCAGTCATATGGTTTGTGCATTCGCTATCAATTATCTAGCTTGAGCCCCTGGATGCATAAACCTGCAAAACAATTTATGCCTTGTTCTTAGGTACCCAAACAGTCTTGGGTCCTTTCATGTTAGAAACAAGCACCTTGGACACCCAAACACAAGTCTTTGATCCCTTGTGTTTGCCCCCAACATATTTGGCAACTACTTTGTCTGATTTGTTAGTCAGCACATAAGATGCATCAAAAGTTGTAAATGAAACAATTTGCTCATTTGATGAAGTAGGAGATTTCTTTTTAGGCAATTTAACATGGGTTGATTGCCTAGAACTAGAAGCCTCATTTTTATACATAAACGCATGGTGAGTAACATTATGAGGTTTCCTAGCATGAATTCTCCTAATCTTGTGCTCAGGATAACCAACAAGATATAAAATGTAACCCTCATTATCCTGAGCCATGGAAGCCTTGCCCTTAACAAAATTAGACAATCTTTTAGGTGCATTAATTTTGACATTGCTTCCCTGTTGGAAACCAATGCCATCCTTAATGCCAGGGTGTCTCCCACTATAGAGCATGCTCCTAGCAAATTTAAATTTTTCATTTTCAATTTCATGCTCATTGATTTTAGCAGTTAGTTGAGCTATATGATCATTTTGTTGTTTAATTAAAGCAAGGTGGTCATGGATAGCATCAACATTAATATCTCTACATCTAGTGCAAATAGAAACATGATCAACAATAGATGTAGAGGGTTTGCAAACATTTAGTTCATCAATCTTAGCATGTAAAATAGCATTCTCATTTCTAAGATTGGAAATAGCATCATTGCAAACATTTAAATCTTTAGCCTTAGAAATTAAATTAGCATTCTCAATTTTAAGGCTAGAAATGGATTCATTTAATTTATCAATCTTAGCAATTAAACTAGCATTATCACTTCTAAGATTGTTAATTGAATCATCACAGACATTTAGCTTCTCAACCTTAGCAAATAAGTTAGCATTCTCAGTTCTAAGGTTGGAAATAGTGTCATGGCAAGTGCTAAGCTCTTTAGTCAAGTTTTCACATTTTTCTATTTCCTGAGCATAAGCATTTTTAACTTTAACATGCCTTTTGTTTTCCTTAATAAGGAATTCCTCTTGGCTATCCAAGAGTTCATCCTTCTCACAAATAGCACCTATCAATTCATTAAAATTTTCTTTCTGTTGCATGTTAAGGTTGGCAAAAAGGGTAAGCAAATTATCCTCATCTTCACTAGAGCTACCTTCATCACTAGATGTTGTATATTTACTGGAGGCTCTAGATTTTACCTTCTTATTCTTGCCATCCTTTGCCATGAAGCACTTGTGGCCGATGTTGGGGAAGAGGAGGCCCTTGTTGATGGTGATGTTGGCGGCATCCTCGTCGGAGGAGGAGTCGGTGGAGCTCTCGTCGGAGTCCCATTCCCGACACACGTGGGCATCGTCGCCCTTCTTCTTGTAATACTTCTTCTTTTCCTTCTTCTTCCCCTTCTTGTCATCGCCCCTGTCACTATCACTAGACATAGGACATTTAGCAATAAAATGACCGGGCTTACCACATTTGTAGCACACCCTCTTGGAGCGGGGTTTGTAGTCCTTCCCCCTCCTTTGCTTGAGGATTTGGCGAAAGCTCTTGATGATGAGCGTCATTTCCTCGTTGTCGAGCTTGGAAGCGTCGATTGGAATTCTACTTGGCGTAGATTCCTTCTTCTCTTCTTCCATCGCCTTGAATGCGACGGGTTGCACCTCGGGTATGGAGGTGGCGCCTTGCTCCAAGTTGACAATGTGTTTGGAGCCTTTGACCATTAGCTCAAAGATCACAAACTTCCCTATCACTTCCTCGGGAGACATTACCCTATATCTACGATCACCACGTATTAATTGAACTTGAGTAGGATTACGAAACACAAGTGATCTAAGAATAACCTTGACCATTTCATGGTTATCCCATTTTGTGCTCCCAAGGTTGCGCACTTGATTCACCAAGGTCTTGAGCCAGTTATACATAGCTTGTGGCTCCTCTCCTTGGTTGAGGACGAATCGACCGAGCTCCCACTCGATCGTCTCCCACTTGGTGATCTTGGTCACCTCATCTCCTTCGTATGCCGTCTTGAGGACGTCCCAAATTTCTTTGGCCGTCTTTAACCCTTGCACCTTATTATACTCCTCTCGACATAGAGAAGCGAGGAGTATAGTAGTGGCTTGGGAGTTAAAGTGCCGAATTTGGTCGGCCTCGTCCGAATCGTAGTCCTTGTCCCCTACCTTCGGTACCTGCGCTCCATACTCAACAATATCCTAAATACTTTTGTGAAGTGAGGTTAGATGATGCCTCATTTTATCACTCCACATAGAATAATCTTCACCATCAAAATATGGTGGTTTGCCTAAAGGAACGGAAAGTAATGGAACGTGTTTAGAAATGCGAGGATAGCGGAGGGGCATCTTACTATACTTCTTGCGCTCGTGGCGCTTAGAAGTAGTGGACGACGAGTCGGAGCCGGAGGTGGAGGGCGACGAAGAGTCGGTCTCGTAGTAGACCACTTTCTTCATCTTCTTCTTCTTGTCGCCTCTCCGATGGGACTTGATGGAGGAAGAGGATTCCTCCTTGTGCTTGTGGCCGGACTCCCTCGAGTGGGTTCTCCCCGGGCTTGCGGGCTTGTCACCGGTCATGATCTCCCTCTTGGCGTGATCTCCCGACATCACTTCGCGTGGTTAGACTCTAATGAAGTACCGGTCTCTGATACCAATTGGAAGTCGCCTAGAGGGCGGTGAATAGGCAGAATCTGAAATTTACAACTTAAAACACAATCTACAAGCTGGGGTTAGCGTTAGAATAAAATCCGAGTCTGGGAGAGAGGGGGAAAACAAATCAACCAAGAAATAAAGCGGATGACACGATGATTTGTTTTACCGAGGTTTGGTTCTTGAGAACCTAGTCCCCGTTGAGGTGGTCACAAAGACCGGGTCTCTTTCAACCATTTCCCTCTCTCAAACGGTCACCTAGACCGAGTGAGCTTTCTCCTTAATCAAATGGCTCACTTAGACCCCGCAAGGACCACTACAAACTTAGTGTATCTTGCTTTGATTACAAGTCACTTAGAGAACAAGAATGAGGAAGAAGAAAGCCAACCAAGCAACAAGAGCAACAAAGAAACACAAGCGATCCTCTCACAAGTCCTAAAGCACTAGAATTGAATTTGGGGACTTTGATTGGATTGGAGGCTTTGATTTGTGTCTTGGAGTGTTGCACTTTGCTCTTGTATTGAATGCACTGTTGTGAATGCTTGGATGGTTGGAATGGAGGTGGTTGTGGGGTATTTATAGCCCCCAACCACCAATTCAACTGCTGGGAGGCTGTCTGTCGATGGGCGTACCGGACAGTCTGGTGCACCACCGGACTGTCCGATGCGCTAGCTACGTCACCCAACCGTTAGGGTTCTGGCGGTTTCGACTGTTGGAGCTTTGTCTTCTTGTGGCACCGGACAGTCCGGTGTCGCATCGGACAGACACTGTTCACTATCCGGTGCACCTTCTGGTGGCTGCTCTGACTCTGCGCGAACTGTCCGCGCACTGTAGCACTTTTGTAGGTGTCCGTTGCAATCAACCGTTGCGCTGGAGCCGTTGCTCCGCTGGTGCATCGGACAGTCCGGTGGCACACCGGACAGTCCGGTGAATTATAGCGGAGTGGCTCTTCTGAAATCCGAAGGTGAAGAGTTTGAAGTCGCTCGGCCCTGGTGCACCGGACATAGTCCGGTGGCACACCGGACAGTCCGGTGCGCCAGACTAGGGTTCTCTTTGGTTTTTTTACTCCTTTCTTTTGAACCCTAACTTGTTCTTTTTATTGGTTTGTGTTGAACCTTTAGCACCTGTAGAATATATAATCTAGAGAAAACTAGTTAGTCCAATTATTTATGTTGGGCATTCAACCACCAAAATTATATTTAGGAAAAAGTTTAACCCTATTTCCCTTTCAGCTGGTAATACATATTCTTTTGGTTTGTCAACCTCCACCAAAAGGCAGGGGCATATGTTGAGCACCAAAATAACCAACGGACGGTCCGGTGGCGACGCGGATGGTCCGCGCGTGCGCATAATCAGTTAGGGTTCCAGTTTTTTAGCAGGATCTGTTAGCAAAACCTATGGGATTAATTCGAGAACCAACTTGAAACGGGTTCAAACCCCATATATATTTGAAGGGGTACGACCGATTGAGAAACCCCATAATTGATCCAATCAAATCTATTTATCAAATTTATCTTATTTGCATTGTTCTTCCCCTTCAACTCTACCCCAATTAGGGATGCCCCGGGTGGCCCGCCGACCTCGGAGCAACCCCTGGAACTCTTCCCCTCGATGGGATCTATCTGGAGGCGAGTTCTAGGTTTCTTCACGGAGAAGAAGACTGCGCCATCGCAGACAGTCCGACCCCAGGCGCGGATCGTCCGAAAGCGTGAAGAGGAGGATCTACTTCTGCACCTAGGTCGCGGACCATCTGACCCAGACCGCGGACCGTCCACAACGCCACAGAGAGCAGTGGTTCATTCTAGTGTTTGGCGTCGAGATCGACACCAACAATTTAAATATGAGTTATGAGTATTAAATAGAGTCTTAATTAAATTTAATAAATTTGTCTTATCTTTTAATCTTTATTTGTGTAATTAATTTTTTATTTAGCTTATATTTAATACTCATAAATATTTTTTTAATATTTGATATGATAGTGACTAAACTTTAGCTGCTTTGAACAAACGCAGGACTAGATAGATTCCAAGCATCCGACTAGCAGAAACAGTAAAACATGATGGTCCGATGCTGTCAGCATGAGACTAAGATCTTGACTTCGGCACTCAAAGGCTGATAGTCCGACGACAGCAGGAAGGTGGCACCGGAGAAAATTGCTTGACTGCGAATATGAACCAGACGCAAAAATGGACGTCCACACATACTCAGAAAATCCAAAAAAATAGTCAAAATAAATCCGATAAAGCTGGGATTTTAACCATGATCTCATAGCATCATGTACTATCCATCGCAGCCATAAGCCCCTCAAAAGATTGAGTTCTACGACCAAATTTCAGAAACTCGAGAGAGTTAGAAGAAGAGGGGACGACGAACTTCGGATGAGATCCAAAATTCATGGTGCTCGTGAGGGGATCTAATAGATTAATAAGTATGCTTTTATGCTTACATGTCCTAGTATCAATTTATCGCCGAAGTCTACCAAAATCACTTCCAAAAGTGAAGAGCTAAAAAACAAAGAAATTACCCTAAAAATTTCTGAAAACAGAAAAACAGGAGAGGACTAGATCAACTCGAATAAGATTAGGCTCTTTGCCAAAGTAACACAGAGGTTGCACTCTCTCGAACTATGTATCTCTTTTAGTAAAGACTTAGCAAAAACTATGGGCTAAACATCTAAGAGACTCCATTGAAAGCACTAGAAGAGATTTTTCTTTAGTAGTCGTCCCTTCTTACTTATAGAGCCTATTACATATCCTTGACTTGCAAGTAGATCCTTGACTTGCTCTTAGATATTTTATGCCGAATCAATTAATCATGGGGGTAAAATGGTCCAACTCTTCATCGGTACATCTGATGGTCACTAGTCGTCTCCTATTCCCGTCGAAACACTAACTAGGCTTTGAGGCTTAAACCACTTTGAATTGTATCCACTATGCTCCCTCCATAATCTTGTCACATGTCATCACATGTTCTCAACCATCCAATTACAAAAATCCTCTAACGCCTCCATTTGACTTAGTCAACTATCATATTGATTTAGTCAATATGACCTACTCCTCTATAAACACTATGTCGGCCACCCACAAACAATCTTCTAGTCTCCTTGATCTCTCAGTCCAAGCCACAACATTAAGCTTTCGTCGCTCCCAATCTATCAGCATAAACCCACCTGATCTTTACCATTCACTAACGAAACAATGTTCTTTGTCGAATGTCTGTGGCACTCAGTGTTGGGTACCTAGGAACATGGTACGCAAAGAAGGCCCCAAGGTGTCCCAAAAATGGTCCACTTGCCAAGCAGTTCGGTGGGAAGGCCCAAAAGGCAACCCGGGGATGGCCCACCAAGTAGACCGACCCATCGAACAAATGTTCATTGAGCAACCTAGCAAGGCGAGGCTGTCGGCCAACCAGATCGCCGAACAACCTAGCAGGGTGGGATCGCCGACCAACCCAGCGGGTCGAGATCGTCGACCAACCCAGCGAGGGGGGGGGGAGCGTTGGTACTCCAACAAGACGACATCTGAGAAGAGCAGACGTAGTACTACCAAACCACGTCGACACGATGGGACATCACCGAGCCATGCCCAGACCATGGAAGCAGCATCGAGGGGTCTCTGTCAAACACGACGACAGATACGTAACCCTAGTGGCTCGTGGGACGGACGACCCCGGCCATAGAAACCTCAACATCGAGGTCTCTAAAGTGACCCATACACCGGAGGGGACGAGGCAATACACCGTACCAAGCGTGCATCTATGCATGTTGAAAGGTGACACTGGGGGATAACGAAAGATGAAGTTGTACTGAAGACATCCCTAAATCCCTCCTTGAGCCAACTCAACAGAACTTGACAGGTGCTGCCACGTCTAAATCGGAGTAGCTACAGGAAGGCAGACAAGACGTGATGCCGTACTAGAAGTACGGCGGTGCACGCCTCGGCAGACGACTCTACAAGGGCTACCAGGCCTAGAAGCGTGACCCAACAGGCGAGACCACCGGGGCTACGAGGCCCAGAAGCAGGAGGCCAAACTCCACCCAGTAGAATACTAGTCCTCATTGTAACATCTACCCTTGGGCTATAAAAGGGCAAGACAACCCCTATCAAACATCATCCCATATCTCTATGACTTCACGCAAGTAATTAGCTGTAACACGTTCCAAGCAAATACCACGATCAACACTGCATCAGACTAGGGCTCCGGCCTGAACCAGTATAACCAATTCGCATCGGATCCACCCCAGAGCCATCCGTAGCTCACCATTCGGAGTGAGTCCGTGCTAACACCCCTGTCGAACACAAATCTTATTGTCCCCCGGTTCTAGAAACCACGACACTCGGCAAAGCCTCGATAACACTCGACAAATGCTTTGCCGAGTGTTACACTCATCAATGAGGGCTCGGTGAACAGTTTATCGGCAATGGCCTATTTGCCAAAGAAATTGAATTAAATGAACTAAATCTATTAGAAATAGCAAACACTTTGATAAATGTGCTAAAATTGTACATGCAGGTCTAAAGACTGTAGGAACACACTATAAAAAAGTTGGGGAAAAAAAGCAAATAAACTTTGCCGAGTGTTCTCTATAGACATTCGTATAGTTAACGACCGTCACATACCGGTTGCTGACGGCGATGTGCAGAGAGTCTTAGTATGTCGAGTGTTTGTCACTCGACAAATATACCTTTTGCTGCTGAGAGTCTTTATATACCGAGTGTTCTGTACTCGGTTAAGGTAGTTGTTGTCTAGTGTCATTTTTCGCCGATACCCCGCAAGTTAAAAGACATATCTATAACAGTAACCCACCGCCAAAAATTGTTGTCACGTACGTCACATCGCCCTTTTAGGACCATCCGGAAGGTAAGGATTCTCGTCACGTCATCACCACCTATTGGAGTCAGGCGCACAAATGTGAACGGGTTCCATTTTGATTCGTGCGTTCACACGCACATGCCTAGGTACTACAGTGTTCACTGTCCCCTCTGCACTGAACTGAATGCAACGGTGAACGGGATTATTGGATGTAGTCTAGCGTCGAACGACCTCGCTGCTGCGTGAATTTGGCATGGTTTGGGATGTGTTCGAACCAGAAATGAGTCGGCGGACTGTCCGGCCCTGAGGCCGGACGGTCCGCGGTCCGGACGGTCCGTGCCTGTGGGCCGGACGGTCCACGCGTGCGCAGAGCAGATTAGGGTTCCGAGTTTTGTGCTACGGTTGTTAGCTAAAATCGAGGGATAAGCTCGGGAATTAATTTGTAAAGGGTCCAGCCCCCCTCCTCTATAAATAGAGAGGTATACGGCCGATTTGAAATCATCAATCGAATCAATACAACTTCTATTTCGCATTTTATCTTAGGAGTAGTTCTAGTTTAGCCCTAATTTAGCCTTCCAATCCCCAAATTCTCCGCCTCTCCTCGACTCTACGTCGATTAGGGGAGTCTAGGTCGGCCTGCCCGAGCCTAGACAACTCCTAGGATCTCTCCTCCCCGACGGGGTCCCTCCCGGGAGCGAGATCCAGGCGCTGCCGGCGATCATCCGCCGCCCCTGCGCACGCGCGGACCGTCCGGCCCTAGTGCGCGGACCGTCCGGCCGTCAGGCAGGGAACCCGGGCTCCTGCACCAGGTCACGGACCGTCCGGCCCTGTGCCGCGGACCGTCCGCGCCTGACCAGAGGGCACCGCCGCCTCGCGCCAGGCCGCGGACCGTCCGGCCCTGTGCCGCGGACCGTCCGCGCCTGACTAGAGAGCACCGCCGCTAGTTCTCTTGAGTAATTGGCACCTCCAAAAAGGCGTCAACATACTTTTTGGCGACTCCGCTGGGGAAAACACATCTAAGCTCATCAGATCGGCCCTCAATGGTCGGTTCAAAGGATAGCTCTGATATTTCTCTAAGAAACATCATAGAGCCGACTTGGGAAACCTTGTCGGCTGACGGGCAGCTCCAGTTTGAGGAGCACAAGGAGCGGATGATCCAGGAGGCGAAAGCAAAGTTCTTGGCCAACTTCAAAGTGGACAGGAACAACAAGGTCGTCCGACATCGGGCGACGGATCCGGCTTCGCTCCAACCCACGCCAGATATCCCCAATGTAAGTAATACCAACGATCTGCAATCTCTTAGAAATTATGTAGAAGATCAGCGTGAACAAATGCAGAACATCATAGGGGGTATGCAAAGCGATCTCAAGAGACTAGTACGTGCATTTGATAAATCTAGTACCGCAAATTTTCCTTCGCACGAGGTTGAGTTAGGAGATAACGCGCGTAACACATCGGCTACAGGTTGTCACGACCAGTCACAACCCCTTTATGGGATGCCGATGGACACATATCCTAAGCAACCGCAAATCGGCAACAAACTAGCCGATCTGCACATGCCCGGACCGTCCGCACGTGAGCGCGGACCGTCCGGGCCAACAGCAGTCGGGCTTATTTTTAATGAGTTACCTAGATATGCGCCCGAGCCACCACATATGACACAGAACCCAAACTACCCAGTCGGACGGTCCGCATACAATGACGGACGGTCCGCATATGACCACGGACGGTCCGGGTACGTATCCGGACAGTCCGCGCATGAGTCTTTTGAGGAGGATTATTACCTGAATCCTCGCCCGTCCCAGCAACACTTCCCATCACATTATGCAATGCACCAGCCCATTAATTCAGGATCCAGAGCCCAGGAAAGCTTTCTGGCCCCACCTAAAAGGCCGGAAAGAAACGATCAAACCTATGAGCCATTTAGGGCAAATGGAAATGCACCACGTAGCTCAAACCAATGGGGAGAACGACAACATACTAAAATGCAACCAACCCCACTTATGTTTGACCAGAGAGCCGGTGGTCTTGCACCGGCTGCCATTGATATAGTGAGGGAAGAAATAGCCGGGGCGTTCCGAGATAAGCTCGGAGTAAGCATGGTCCCTGGGGGGCAATCATATCGGAAACCTTATGACAGCCGATTTGATCATTACCCGTACCCACAGGGAACTAGAATACCCGAATTCGCAAAATTTTCGGGTGATCAAGGGAAAAACACGCGCGAACATATAGGCCAGTTCTTAGCACAATTGGGAGAATTGGCAGACACAGAGGCATTTCGCGTGCGTTTATTTTCATTATCGCTAACAGGAACCGCGTTTGCATGGTATGCCACTTTACCTCCTAATTCCATTTCATCATGGGGGGATCTAGAACAAAAATTTCATGATCATTTTTTCTCCGGTGATTATGAATTGGATTTGGTAGATTTAGTGTCATTGCGACAGACAAAAGACGAATCGGTTAATGATTACATCCGGAGATTCCGCGATACAAGAAACCGATGCTTTCAAATTCATTTAGCAGAAAAACAACTAGTAGGATTAGCCTTTAATGGTCTACGATATTATTTAAAAGAGAGATTAGAAGGCATCCAATTTTTTACACTAGCACAGTTACACCAGAGGGCTTTGGCTTGCGAAAGCCGGAGCAAAGAAACTGCTAAAACAATGCGTCACAACGTACATATAGTAGAATGCGACCAAAGTAGCTCAGATGACGAATCAGCAGAAGTGTATGCTGCTGAAATGGTTTGGCCAAAACAAGCCAAATCTTCGGCTTGTTCCTCCTTGCAGCCGGTTCAAAAGAAACGGCAAGAGGAGGTTAAGTTTACGTTTAATGTTGGTAAGTGCGATAAAATATTTGACGAATTACTCAAAAATGGCAATATTAAAATAAATCACACTGTTCCATCCGCCGATGAGCTAAAACGTCGTGCATACTGCAAGTGGCATAACTCATTTTCTCATGCCACTAATGATTGTAATGTATTCCGACGACAGATTCAATCGGCCATTAATGAGGGACGATTGAAATTTCAGGAAATGCAGGTGGATACGGAGCCCTTTCCAATGAACGTGATCGACTTCGAGGGCAAGAAAGTCCTGGTTCGGCCAAACACAGCCGATAAAGGCAAAGGCAAAGAGGCAATCATCGGCAATTCTAAAAAGGCCGATGAGGATCATAAGGTTTCTTGCAGGAAAGTGGTAGCCGAGAAGACTCCCGATGGAGGGGAGACCCTAAAGGTGACCATCACAACCTCCAGTACTGGGGGGCAAGCGCAGACAGGGAGACAGATACAGGAACCCGTGTTGCGTATCCCGGACGGTCCGGCACGTAGGCGCGGACGGTCCGGGACCCCACCAGACGGTTCGGAGAGCTCCGGCGGACGGTCCGGCCATGCTCAGGACTCGCAGCGACCACGAACCTTCAAACCACGACGACCAGAGATAGGTACGTGGAAAACAAATACATTTAAAGCAGCTAGTCGGCTGATCAAGCCTGGCCCGACTTTCGATCAATTGTTGTCTAAATATGTGAAAAAGAAGGCTGGCCCCAGTGACCGGCCACCGAAGCGACCCCGCTCACCCATTCATGAGCAACGTCAGGTCAGGACGATTGGACCACATCACCAATCGGAAGAAATGAAAGGTCCTATTGTACAATTGAGACCTAACATGCCGACATGGACCCCTCCACCTCCTTATCCATCTATGCCATATCCATACACATACTTACCTCCACCATATGTCCCAAATCAAATGTGGGGCATGCCACCATATCCATTTGGGATGCCACAGTACCCCGCCTGGGGGGCACCCCAAACATCCGTTTTTGATAGGTTGGCACCGCCAGTGCAAGACCGATTGAGCACTGCTGAATCCGGTCACCAGGCACAGGCCCAACAAGGTTGCCAGACTACTCGGCCTCCTAGGCCGACCAATCCGGCAGGGGGCATATGCCTGTAGCAACTCAAAGAACAACAAAAAAGGACATCATCAAAATAGGCACTGCAGATGTTGTCATACAGGGAGACAATAAAGGGCCGATGATTTTCGGCGAATCGGCCAACACAACCGAAAAGGATACGGCTACCATCAAAACAACCGATCCAAAATACTCCATGCCTCGATGGTGCCCAGCGGGATTGACACGATCCCAAAAGAGAAAATTACAGCGCCTAAGAGCAAAGGAGAGCCAGGAGAAGGAGGCGGAAAAGACATTTAATGACACACATCCACTATACCCGCCACCACAAAAGAAATGGAGACCGAAGGCCGTTGAGAAAAAACAAACGGCCACAGAAATAGAAAGTCAACCTGCACCAGGCGCGGACTGTCCGGCCCCCGCGTGCGGACCGTCCGCTGTTCACCAGGAAGGCTCTGGACAACCTGCACCAGGCGCGGACCGTCCAGCCCCCGCGTGCGGACCGTCCGCCGTTCATCAGGAAGCCTCCAACAACACGACAACATCAATGGAAGAGGACGACCTGCTAGGAGAAGACCTGGTCGACTACGAGGCTTCTCCAGAACGCCCAGGTATGGATGTAAATATTATTACATTTTCTTCCGATTGTACTATCATTGGCGACGATGAACCTGTTGCTGCCCAGTTTGATTTTGGTCCTAAAGAAGCCGCCTTTACTAAACCAAAGGAATCGGTAAATCATTTAAAGCCGCTCTTCGTGCGCGGTCACATTGATGGAATACCGATTGCTAAGATGTTGGTGGATGAAGGGGCGGCTGTAAATCTAATGCCTTATTCATTATACAGAAAATTAGGTAAACAAGATGACGAACTTGTCAAAACCAACATGACCCTCAGCGGTGTTGGGGATAGTTCGATTAAAGCCAGGGGAGTCACGTCCGTTGAATTAACCATCGGGACTAAGACCCTTGCTGCTGCATTCTTCGTCGCTGATGTAGAAGGGAATTACAGTTTAATTCTAGGTAGAGATTGGATTCATGCCAATCAATGTATACCTTCTACATTACATCAAATGCTAATACAATGGGTAGGCGATGAGGTAGAACAAGTACATGCTGATGTATCGGCCTGCATCGCTGTGGCCGATGCCCCTGTACTCTGGACTTATGAGACTGCTACATGTCTCACAGGGGTAGATTTTTCTGATTATCAGTTTATAAGTATAGATAAGAAAGGTTTCATTCCTGTAATGCTAGAGCCGATGGAGAATCGGCTAAATCCTAAATAGAGTCTAAATGATGAATACACACAAAGTTCATGAGTCTTTGGTCACGGACAATTCGGCCCTCAAAGCCGGATGGTCTGGTCTTTCACAGAACAGTTCGGGCTTTAAGACCGAACATCTACCACAGCGAAAAGATAGTATTACGGATGATCCGGTCCCCGAGACCGGAAAGTCCGCCATCACACAAAGATCATCTGATTCCTCTGTGGGGGACATGATAGAGGAATTCAGAGATCTTGATAAACTAGGACAGGGGTTTACATCGGCTGATCCTTTGGAGGAGATTGACATAGGAAATGGTAAAACTCCAAGGCCGACTTTTGTAAACAAGACCCTGGAGACCGATTCTAGAAATGAGATGATCGGTCTATTGAAGGAATATTCAGATTGTTTTGCTTGGAATTACACTGAAATGCCTGGACTAAGCCGAGAGATTGTTGAACATCGGCTGCCCATTAAGTCTGGTTTCAGACCTTTCAAACAGAAAGCTAGAACATTTCGTCCAGATCTTCTCCCACGAATCAAGGACGAAATCCACCGGCTGCTAGAAGCTAATTTTATTAGACCTTGCAGATACGCAGAGTGGGTCTCCAATATTGTGCCGGTGGAGAAGAAGGAGTCAGGTAAACTTAGAGTATGCATTGATTTTTGTAATTTAAATAAAGCAACTCCTAAAGATGAATATCCCATGCCCATAGCCAACACATTAATCAATAATGCATCAGGAAATAGAATTATTAGCTTCCTTGATGGTAATGCCGGATATAATCAGATTTTCATGGCCAAAGAAGATGCGTCTAAAACGGCCTTTATATGTCCAGGCTTCATTGGTTTATTTGAATGGGTTGTCATGACATTCGGTCTTAAAAATGCTGGTGCTACTTATCAGAGGGCTATGAATCTGATCTTCCATGAGTTGTTAGGAAACACTGTGGAAGTCTACATTGATGATATTGTAGTCAAATCGGCTAAGTTTAGTTCTCATATAGCTGATTTGCGCAAAGCCTTTGATAAAATGCGTCGGTATGGTTTAAAAATGAACCCACGTAAATGTGCTTTTGGAGTGTCGGCTGGTAAGTTTTTAGGATTTGTCATCCATGAACATGGTATAGAAATAGACCCTGACCGAATCAAGTCTATTCGGAATGTGGGGCCTCCGACTTGTAAGGTCGAAGTACAGAGGTTTCTCGGCAAGGTGAATTATTTACGAAGGTTTATTTCTAACCTAGCCGGGAAGATTGATGCCTTCACCCCTATCCTTCGGCTTAAGAATGATGCTGAATTCACTTGGGGGGCAGAGCAGCAGGAAGCATTTGATCTCATTAAAAAATACTTGTCTTCGGCTCCCGTGTTAAAAGCACCACAAGTAGGAGCACCATTCAGATTATACATTGCAGCTGAAGACAAGGTTATTGGGGCTGTTCTGACACAAGAAACTGAGGGGAAGGAGCATGTGGTGACATATCTAAGCCGAAGGTTGGTGGATGCTGAAACAAGGTACACTTTTATTGAAAAGTTATGCTTATGCTTGTTTTATGCATGCACCAAATGTAGATGTTATTTACTGTCTAGTCATTGCACTGTTTCTGGTCAAGCCGATGTAATCAAATACATGTTGCATAACCCAATTATGAGTGGTAGAATTGGTAAGTGGGCTTATGCACTCATAGAATATGACTTGGCCTATGAACCATTGAAATCTATGAAAGGCCAAGTCGTAGCGGATTTTATTGTAGAACATCGGGTTAATGATATTCATGAACTAGACATGTCATACCTCACTATTACTCCTTGGACTTTATATTTTGATGGATCGGTTTGCAATGAAGGGCAAGGAATTGGCATTGTGCTTGTTTCACCAAGAAATGTCTCCTTTGACTTCTCTAGCCGATTGAAAACTTATTGCACTAATAATCAAGCTGAATATGAGGCCCTCCTATTCGGCTTAGAACTTTTAAATGGTATGAGAGTAAAACATGTGAAGGTATTTGGTGATTCTCAGCTGGTTGTCCAACAAGTGTTAGAAGAATATCAATGTCTTGATGGTACTCTAAATAGTTATCTTGAGAAATGTTGGAGCATAATCCATTCTTTTGACGAATTCAGTATTCGGCATATCTCTAGAGTTGAGAATCATAGAGCTAACGATTTGGCACAAGATGCATCAGGTTATCGGATAAAGAAAGGGAAATTTCACAAAACTGAAAATCTGATAACCAGTGCAGAGCCAAATTCCCAGGTCGCGGACCGTCCGCGTGATGACGCCGGACCGTCCGAGGTTACCAGAAATGTTCTCTTAATCGATTCAGCTGACAATGAAGCCGATGCAAGTGATTGGAGGACACCTATACTTAATTATTTGCAAAATCCCAATATCAGGACACATAAGAACATTCGGCGAACAGCTTTCAAGTATGTTTTGATGAGTGATGAACTTTTACCGCCGAACGGTTAATGATGTCCTGCTTAAGTGCTTGGGCCCAGATGATGCTATATTAGCCATGGCCGAAGTACATGAAGGAATTTGTGGTACCCATCAATCAGCTCCAAAGATGAAGTGGTTGTTGCGAAGGTCTGGTTTTTATTGGCCTAGTATGATAGCTGATTGTTTCAAGTACTACAAGGGTTGCCAAGTGTGTCAAAAATTCGGCGACCTACAGTTGGTCCCTGCAGCCGAATTACATCCTATCATCAAGCCTTGGCCGTTCAGAGGATGGGGATTAGACTTTATTGGAGAAATTTATCCTTCATCATCAAAGGGGCATCGGTTTGTGTTAGTTGCCACTGACTATTTCACCAAATGGACTGAAGCCGTTGCTCTAAAGAACATGACGCACAAGGAGGTAATTGAGTTCATAACTGAGCATATTATTCATAGATTCGGCATTCCCCAGACCTTGACTACAGATCAAGCTACTTCTTTTATGTCAAAGGAGGTACGTGAATTTGCTGAATTATACAGAATTAAGCTGCTTAATTCGTCTCCATATTACGCTCAGGCCAATGGACAGGCCGAGTCTAGTAATAGGACGTTGATTAATTTGATAAAGCAGAAGGTATCTGATAATCCTAAACATTGGCATAAGATTTTGTCTGAAGCTTTATGGGCTCATAGAATATCTAAACATAGTGCTAATAAAGTATCTCCTTTTGAGCATGTCTATGGGCAGGAAGCAGTGCTACCTGTGGAAATAAGTTTGAATGCTGTCAGGTTTGCCAGACAAAATGATCTAACTGCTACTGATTATTATAATTCAATGATGGATAATATTGATGAGGTGACCGACAAGAGGATGATAGCTTTGGGAGCAATAGAAAAGGACAAGATCATGGTAGCCAGGGCTTACAACAAGAAGGTCAAAGCAAAATCATTTCAAGTAGGAGACTTGGTGTGGAAGACCATTCTGCCTCTAAGGAATAAAGACCGAAAGTTCGGGAAATGGTCGCCAAGCTGAGAGGGTCCTTATAAAGTGAAACAGGTGATGTCTGGTAACACTTATTTACTACAAACATTACAAGGCAAGGATTTACCTAAGGCTTTTAATGGGCGTTTCCTCAAACAGTACCATCCTAGTATGTGGCAAGATGCCTAAGAAAACCGATGTGATCACATCGAGTTAGTTGCTTTTGGTTCGCCCATCTCCACCAAAAGGCAGGGGGGCATATGTTCGAACCAGAAATGAGCCGGCGGACTGTCCGGCCCTGAGGCCGGACGGTCCGCGGTCCGGATGGTCCGCGCCTGTGGGCCGGACGGTCCGCGCGTGCGCAGAGCAGATTAGGGTTCCGAGTTTTGTGCTACGGTTGTTAGCTAAAATCGCGAGATAAGCTCGGGAATTAGTTTGTAAAGGGTCCAGCCCCCCTCCTCTATAAATAGAGGTATACGGCCGATTTGGAATCATCAATCGAATCAATACAACTTCTATTTCGCATTTTATCTTAGGAGTAGTTCTAGTTTAGCCCTAGTTTAGCCTTCCAATCCCTAAATTTTCCGCCTCTCCTCGACTCTACGTCGATTAGGGGAGTCTAGGTCGGCCTGCCCGAGCCTAGACAACTCCTAGGATCTCTCCTCCCCGACGGGGTCCCTCCCGGGAGCGAGATCCAGGCGCTGCCGGCGATCATCCGCCGCCCCTGCGCACGCGCGGACCGTCCGGCCCTAGGGCGCGGACCGTCCGGCCGTCAGGCAGGGAACCCGGGCTCCTGCACCAGGTCACGGACCGTCCGGCCCTGTGCCGCGGACCGTCCGCGCCTGACCAGAGGGCACCGCCGCCTCGCGCCAGGCCGCGAACCGTCCGGCCCTGTGCCGCGGACCGTCCGCGCCTGACCAGAGAGCACCGCCGCTGGTTCTCTTGAGTAATTGGCACCTCCAAAAAGGCGTCAACAGGATGCTTTTGTTAAGCGACATCCTTCACGTACCCTTAGAGAGAGGATGGAAGTTCAGAAATAAATCGCCAGCTCCAAGATCTTAGCGGGCGTCAGGGAATTGTAAGTCTTGGCATGAGCAAGACAGCCAATAATTGGGAGAATTGCGAGACGAGCTGTGCGTTGCGTAACTCATCTTGCTATGCAAAATAAATACAGCGCGTTTCAATAATTTTTGCTAATCAATCCAGTGCGCTAGCTAACAAATACTACTACAATCTCAATCTCTGATCTTATTTCGTCCAAAAAAGAGAGCAAGAGCTCCGCGCCGTCATTCCTTTGTACCCAGCAGCAGGTCGGCCGCCGCAGAGAGCCGCCTTCATCCATGATCCGGGAGAACCCGCGGGTCCAGGAGAGGCGAAGAGACTCGGCATCGGCATCGGCGTCGGCGCGACGGACGGTCATCACCTCACCTGGCAGTCGTCGGTGCGGCGCGCGCGGACGTGGCGATCCGCACGGGCGCGCGCCGGCCGGTGCCGGACCCGCCGCAGCACCGGCACGGCGTCCGGCGCGTGCCGGCGCACGCGCCGCACCCGGAGCGGCTAACCTTCTTCCCGCGGGCGCCGGCGTCGGACCAGCGCGCGCAGAGGCGGCAGTCCTCCTTGCCCGACCCCCCGCACGCCTCGCAGCGCGGGGCGCCTCCGCCTCCGCCTCCGCCCCAGCGCAGCGCGGGGCCCCCGCCGGGCCTCCACAGCGCGGCGCCCGCGGACGGCGGCGAAGACCTGTTGGCCATCGCGACGCCCGCCAGCATCCCGAGCCCCGCCGACGCCACCGCGATCGCCGTCACCATACTGCGCTGGCGCGGACCAGCCGGGCGGTGCTTTCTTGGGGCCTGCTGGGCTCTTGCGCTCCTGTGCTTTTATTGCTTGCTATGGCTTCTCTGGTTCTCTGTCTCTTGCGGTGGAGGACCTGGTCGACTGCGTGTGCGTGAGCCGTGAGCCGGCGAGGAGTTTTATAGAGCGGAGCCCCAGCGCGAGTCACCCGGCCCGACGACCCGTCAAGAGGAGGCTGCTGCCGGTCGCGGCCGGGTGGGTGGCTTTTGGCGATTACCAAGCTGGCTGCTAGTGGCCCAGTGGGGGAGGTCACTTGTCGGCGCTGTCGCTGTCGAGTTGCCTGCCCTGCCACCTTGATCGCCTACCCTCTCGCTCTCCGTGTGCTGGCGGTGGCGGTGGCGGTGGCCCCACTGATTCTAGAGAACTGACCCTTGCCATTCTCCTCACCGGCTGTCCCTCGACAATAAGGTTAGGCCGACCGGCACACAATATGCTGGCAGTAATCTGTGCTATCGAAATACCATTTGGTCCATTTCTATGCAACTACCACTAACTTATTCCGCAAGGCATCACAATTCTACTTGGCGATATAGATTGCAAAAAAACGTGCCGCATGATATGACACTGATTAACTGATACGGTTATTATAAAGCGCGACACTATTAAATATGGCACTATCAGACACGACACATTATTAATAATTGTATTGTGTCATGTCTACAAATATGGTCCAACATACTATATATAGCGTCTAATCACATTGTGCCAGCATTATATATGCGACTAGTGTATGTACTAGTCCATGCGCTATTTTACTTGCTTAAAAGGTCGGAACATCTTTAAAATTACAAATGTCATATTAAAACATGAATATTCATTACTAATATAGACCGGATTTATCATATCTAAAAAACCAAAAAAAAAAAATCATAGTTCACACATCACAAATTCATTCGTACACCATTAGTTGGTCTAAGTTATGTCTAATCGTGTTGATCACTTAGTCGTGTCGTGCTCGTTCCAGCCCACCGGGGTATGTGGCGGCCTAGACACGGTGCTAGACCTAGTGTCATACTGACATGGGTACTATGTGAATCATACTGTACCAAAGCACTATGGGTTATATTGTGCCTAATGTCGATTTATTTAGCACAATCCACTATACTTGGTGTTAACATATGAAGAGTAGGTCCCTTGAAAGGCATGTAAGTGGTTAACGCGTACTCCGGCCAGTGTAGTATTAGTTATCATTTCTAGATGAATAAGTATAATGTAATAATGGAGTATTGTCTAGTTTTACCCCTGTCTTTCACATGCATCGTCAGATGCGTGCTTTATGGTCATCGACGGTTGCTCTCTCCTAGGAAACAAATGCTTAGTTGCCATGCAGCGGCCTTTATTCTTGCCTAGGAGCCGGATGACAAGACATTTATGTAAACATTTTGCTCCAACAACCTTTGACTATAATGCAACTAGTTAGTAGTACCAAATGGTGGAAATGCTTATAGTGATCCAATTTTGTTGCTGATTGGCGTAGTTAGCAAAGTATTTTTGCTACTACATATAGTACTTTGTTGCTACATGTTGTACTTGTTTTACGCTCTCGGTGCCTTCTGTAGATTCTTGGTGACAATGCCTTGCTCCATGTGGCAATATCGACAACTTGTACCACCTAAACTCTAAAAGGGATCCTCTCTTTGATCGAACATCTCTCGAGTTGATCACCTCGGTGAACATGGAGCGGCTTCAAAATTAAAATATATAAATTTTAGTTCAATGTAATTTAGAATTTTAAAAAAATTATGATCTCATCGTCCATGCACCTTTTCACCACCACTAGTATGCATAGTCATTGGATCATTCAGTCCATGACATTGTGTCGCACCATCTCCTACCCATATTGTCCCTGCAATTTGAAAAATAAATTTAGAACTTAGAGCTCCAATGTTATAACTAATTCTAAAATGTGAACAAATGACCAATCATTTATACATTTGCTGGCTGCATAGGACCACGGGCTATGTCAGGTCCGGTCCCCTATATCCCCTGAGGTACACATCATTAGGTGATGGCCCAACACTAATTTGAGCTTCCTAGATTTAGCAATTAGTAGCATAAAACTGTAGATATGTTAATGAAAATAGTATTTGCCATTGAAATAATGCAGTGAAGAACAACACTGGTTACGCCATCGAAATTTGATTTGAACCACATAGCTCGTCATAAATACCATGTTATATCGGTCTCTCGGAGGCTTTATAAATAAGGGACAATTCCGGTCTGACAAATCTCACGTGCATGACATACGTGAGAAGTATCGATCCAAAACGAGTCATGTATAAATTTTGTCACTCTACTGATGTAATATTAAAATAATAATATCACAAGGCCAAGCTGTAGCTATTTGTCGTTGATGGATGGACGAGCTGAGATAGATGGGTGAGCAAAGACAAACGAGAAGTGGGTAGACGGACGTGTGCGGGAAGACGCTATTAACACCAGGCATGCGCAGACAGACAGATGGGCGCGGGCGAGCGTGGCCTAGGATGGATGGGGTCGATCGGGGTGGCCAGGGTAAAAACTGAGCCAATTAGGAGTGGTCGAGGTGGGGCAGTTGTAGTGCAGCCAGGGGGCGTAGGCCACCATGGGTGGGAGGTGGAGGGCACAATTACAAAGAAAGCAAAAAGGAAAAAAGAAATGGTGCCAAGGAAGAATGAATGTGAGAGCAAAGGTCGAACACACCTCTATATAGACTAGAGGCTGTTTGGTTTATAGAGACTAATTTTTAGTCTCACCATTTTATTCCATTTTAGTTTTTTAATTATTAAATATAAAAACTAAAATAGATTTTAAGTTTCTGTATTTAGCAATTTATGGAGTAAAATGGAGTGACTAAAAATTAGTTCTTAGAAACCAAACAACCCCTAATTTTTATTGTCTTTTCTGCCACGGTTGAAAGTAAGATTGCTTTTTTTCAGCGGTTGGCAAATGACCATAAATAAAGCTAATTTATTTTCGGTGACCACGTGTCAGTCACCGAAAATAAAATTATTTTCGATAGTCTTGTATTAGACTGCTGGAAAATGTTATAGCCACCGGATATTTAGTGATTTCATACTCTAATGGAATAAGTGTAAAAACTAAGGGGCTCTTACTAAAGTTTAATCTGTATTACATCGAATGTTTCATTGTCGATTACGAGTTTTAAATAGTCTAATTATAAAACATCAAACGAGGACTAAACGACAAGACGAACCTATTTAATAATTGTAATTTAATTAGCATTTAAACTTAAGTGAGCGGAATAAAAACCCTAAGATCTTGTTCGGTTAGAGATGAATTGAGCGAATTGGAGGAGATTAAATATCTTCCTATTCAATTTGAATAGAAAATGATTTAATTATCTCTAATCCTTATGTAATCCAATAAGGCCTAAGTATATTCGCTCCCACAACGGCTTACAGTATCACACAAGGCATGCATGCACATACAAGCGCACATCAGGGGATGTGCAGTTAGGGGATTTGCTCCCTTGTTTTATTAATCACTGGGCATCCACGCTTGTACGTGCATCACCGTCACTCTTCGGCTCTTCCCATTTGGATCATCACTTCAAGTCAATATTATAGAGGCCCTTAGATTTCTCAAATCTTTTTTATCCCGACATCAACAATAGCATTCATAAAATCTGGGTGCTCAGATTCTCATATACTTGAACGCAGTTTAGTACGACAACATTTATTTCACATGCACATGTGAGCACAAGATTGATTTATCCCTTATGATTTGAATTGATGATGAGTGATTGTCAATGGGTAGTGTTTCGAGTTGAGTCGTGGACTAACCGAGGCGTGAATTATGTGTTGTGAAACTATATCTGTCGGTTTTGTGGTGTGAGGGTGTGGAGCATAGAGACGGTGGTCGACGATGAATGTGAAGGTCATGCGGGTTCGTGCTGATAGACCGAGAGTGGTGAACAACGAGCGTTGGAACTTTACTGAGGGACCAAATTCGTCAGGTGACTAGCCGTGGTGGCTGACACATAGGACATGCACTCCTGTGAGGACGTGGCGAAGCGGATCATGTCATCGGTGTGGTCTAGAACTGGTGAGACATGTGTCCAGGAGACTGGGGACGCGCACCTGGTGCTATACTCACACTGTTTTGGTGGTTGAACCTCGAAAAAACACTCAGCGCTATAAACAACGAGTTTTCGACCGAGTTTGGCCTCAAAACTCAGCTGTGGTGGTTCCGGCGGGAATCAGAGACGACATGTGGCATCATCATGGAGGATGCATCGAGGCGAAGCAACTACGTGTGGAGCGTGTAGCTGCCAGATCAAAATCTTCAAGAGTTGGTCCATTTCACTCCAAGCTAAGTGAATATGCCCTATGTATCTAGGGGTAGTTTAGAAAGTAGTAATAACCCCATATAAATAGAAGGGTTGGATGATTGTTTTAGTTATCTCTTTTGGCTATCTCATTAGACTAGTTTCATTTAACACTTAGAAACTCTAGTTTCCATTCCCTAACTGTTGGGGGCCTTCTTCCTTCGAAGCTCCTAAAAAACGTGATTGATCATATGTTTTTTGTATGACATGGATTATTACAGGGGGTTTGGCTTTAGGATGAAGGTCCTCTTTCATAATAGGGTGAAGATGTAGCCCGAAGGTGATAAGAATGTGTAGCATCCCAAAAATTCAAATATTGGAATTTTCTCAAACTCGCTCTAAATTCAAAATGAATTTCAAATTTCATTTCAAAATGTTTGTTTGCGAGTTGATATCAACAAATAAAATTATAGTGGTCTATATTCTCTCTAAAATCTCCTCAAAATATCCTACAAATATTTCCCCAGTGATCACCCTCAAACTCTTTCAGAAATACTGCCCAATTATTCCACCGATATATGTCCAAGTATTTTCTTCCTGAGAAATACCTTCAGAATCATTTTTCAAGTCCCTACAAATATTTTCTCCATAACCTTCCTCATGCTCATACGTATACGTATGCCTCCGGTGTCATACGGTGAGCTCTACAAGCTAATTACACTCATATAAGACAAATCCATGCTAATCTCCCACTAATCCTCTCATCCTCCCACTAATCCCCTCATCCCTCCCCCTAATCCCTCCACCATGGCTATAAATGGAGGGGCAAGGGCCTCCTCTCATCCCACCCCAAGCCATTTCATGGCAACTCCCTCCCCCCCCACACACGCCCACTCCCACTCCACCTCCCACACAAGCACACACTAGCACAAGGATCGTTCGGTCGTTCTTCGATCGTTCGTCCCCTGTTCTTAGTTTGTTCGTTCGTTCGTCCGATCGTTCGATCGTTCGTCCGATCGTTCATGGTTCGTTTGTCCGTTCGTCCGATCGTTCGATCGTTCGTCCGTTCGTTCGTCCAAATAATCTTTTTCCTGCTGTTATGCTGCCAAAATTCCGATCGTTCGTTCGTCCGATCGTTTGATCGTTCGTCCGATCGTTCATGGTTCGTTCGTCCGTTCGTCCAAATAATCTTTTTCCTGCCGCTATGCTGCCGAAATTCCGATCGTTTGTTCGTTCGATCATTCGATCGTTCATCATTCGTTCATAGTTCCTATTCATCGTTCATCGTTCGTTTATAGTTCCTATTCATCGTTCATCGTTCGTTCATCGTCACTATTCACCATTCATCGTTCGTTCATACGAACTATTCACCATCACTATTCACCATTACTATTCATCGTTACTATTCATCGCTAATCCGATCACCCCAAATTTCAACTACTCATCTGTCATGTTGTCCAGTCCACCTAAGACCAGCCAGACCCATATTCCAGTCATACGAACTCCGGTGACTGTGATTTTCATTCCAGTAGGGACCTTCCCATCTGGTCACCCATCCCAGATTTCTCCAAGTTGAGCACGCTTAACTTTGGGATTCTTTCAAGCTAGACTTCCAAAAAGAAAGGCGAACCATGTTTGTATGGACACGTCTTCAATCCTATAAAACCTCTGCCCGAGAAAAGCCCAAAAATAATTCCTCGCACCCCGCTCAAAAATACATTTGTATTTTTGACTTTCCAAATATCTCTAAATATTCAAATTCTAGAATATTCCAAGAATATTCCTTTCCTTTTCTTTTTCTTCCTATGATTATAAAATCCAAAACTCCTCCATCCAAACTCAGATTCCAATCATTTTTGTTTCTAAATTCTTGTCAAATTATTCCCTATCCAACCATGTCATATCTTAAGCATGGTTCATGTTCTAGAAAAATCTTAAAATACTCTTGTCCCATATTCTGCCTATAATTCTCCTGTTCATACTAAGTCAGACGATTCATTCGTCACTATTCTCATCAACAGTGAACTTCACTGTGCTACACCACATACACCCAGCTATAAATACACCCAGCTACCCTCTCCCTCTCCACACACACTCAACACCCTCAGCCAAGGCAAACGCCCACCCACTCAGTTACTCCGCTCTACTGGCTACACGCATAGTGTCGCTTCGCCTCCAGTCCACCCTCCTGGTAAGCACCTCCGCTCCACCACTAGTAGTATCTCAACACCACATGACACAGATTCTACTCAAGACTCTACCCATCCATATATCGCTATTCTGACCACTATACTAAATATTTGTTGGTATACTTGCTTGTTTGTATGTTTGCTTGTTCATGTTGCATAGTTATCGGAGCGTTCGTACCGTCTCGTGGAGGCCAGATCTGCAAGTCTACGCCAGGCAGTGGAGCTAGAAGCCAGTTCCGCGAGCTTCCCCTTCCCCCTTCGCCGAATAAGCACGACAAGCTCACTGGATCCCTTTGATGCATAAATTACCTATGATTTTTCAACCACAACCCTCAGCCTGTTATTTTATGCATGATATGATTTTGAGACAAGTTATTATGGCCACCCAGCCGCTTGCCGCAATCAATACTTGATATATTTGTTACAAATGATTTGAGAAAAGGTGTGAGTTTTCAAAAGAAAATGCTTTTCAAAATGTGTATGATGAAGGGTTTCCACCCTTATCACCTCTGAGTAGGGATGATCAGGGACTCCCTGGTTTAGGGGAGGGCCTAAGGTGATGGCTCAGCTGGTTTAGGCATGAGCAGAAGGATTGTCCCCTCATATAAGGACCGGTTTGTCATCCTTCACTACCTGTACTCATGATAAGTACAACCACTCGAGACTGTGTGAGCAGTCACTCAATCTGAACTCGTACGGTCCAACTCTAGGGTTATGAAGGCTGGGGAGCACCAGGAGGATAAGGAGGGGGAATGTTTTGTCCGGTTTGGGCATGGTGGTGGCCTAACTCCTTCCGGTATAACCGTTAAGGTTAGGACGTGCGAGGAAAGAAAGAAATTCGGCATTCGGGTCTCACGACGGTGAGATCGCAGAAACCGGACTAGTGGGTAAAGTGTACCCCTCTGCGCAGAGTTTGAAAACCTATTCGAATAGTCTGTGTCCACTGCTATGGACGAGTCTGGTGTGGTATGACAATTAGTGTTTTGTTTTAAAAAAAAGTGTGCATTTGAGAAAAATGGTTTTTAAAAGGTCCGGCGGTTTAGCCGTGAGCTATGGTGGACGGGAAGTCCAGTAGCTGTTTTTGAAAATGAAAACCAGTGGGAAACTGCTGAGATACCTGGATGGTTTAGTCCAGGGGATTTTGTTCTAATATTGAAAAACTTCCTGCTCCTTTGAGAGAGGATGCGCTTTGAAAAAATACAAAATGTTTTACAAAACAACCCTGCATAAAATATTGCTGTTTCTGCAAAATATCCTAAGCTCCACATATTCCATGCATTATATCTGATTTCCCCATTCCGCGGGTGAAGGTGGGCTGCTGAGTACGTTTGTACTCACCCTTGCTTATTTGTTTTTTCAGAAAATGGAGATCGGGTAAGAGTTAAGCCTGTTCCCAACCTTGCCTGTGGCTGTTGGACCGCTAATTTGCTTCGCTGCGTACATCGGGCTGCTTCAGCCCCACTCTGATGATATGTCCCGAGTTGTGGACCAACTCTTAAAGTTGATCGCCACCTTTATAGGTTTGTCTCGTTTAAGCAGATCTGTAATCATCTGATGTATAAATGTGTTTACTAGCCTCCTAGGACTAGTAATTGTATCACATTTGAGTCCCAGAGGATTGGGGCGCTTCAGAATGGACGACGAAGCCGTAGCTGAGGAGCTTCAGCTTGATGTGGTGATGAAGACCGAGTATGATGATGACCAAAAGGGACAAAAACTACTCAGTCCTTAATGTTTCTTGTTATGATGATAGATGAATGTTAGGGATACAAATGTACTTTTACTCGGGCTGCGTCTGGTGCCTATAAATAGATGAACAGTAACACCGTACTGTTCACGCTGAATTGTATTCACTCTCTCGTATCCACAACTTCGAGCAAGCCGAAGGTATCAATGTAATGTTAATCCTGTTAATATTCATACATGTTTTATGGAATACAAATATAAATGAATTGACAAGATGCAGTCACTATCTGCATTCTTATTTGAATGTTAAATGACGAAGGTATGTCCTTCTTGACCTTCGTCTGATGAGCATTATGCCCATGCGGAGATAATGCTTCGAAAGACGAAGGTCCTTAATACTAAACAAATTGTGTTTCCTTGTTCTTGATTCACAGCATCTGAGAACAAGTGACCAACACTAGCGTAGCCTAGATCCACATATGTTTTGAGCTCGCATCTGTGTTTTGTGATCTTCACTGCTCTATTCAAAGGAAGGGTGGCTAGATCCATCCACAGGGCCGGTTCGACTCGTGTACTTATTTTTGTCTCCATTGAAGATTTGAGCCTATTTTGTTCTCGTGTTTTGCCCTTTCTTATCCCTTTAGATTTGTGGAAGAACCATCGAGTTCTTGTGTTGTGGGTGTTGTTGGGGATTGATTGGTGGGGAGATACACTTCTTGGATCACTGCATACGCCCTATTGATGCAGTTTTTGGTTGTGATCCGAGTTGATTTCCATTTGAGTTCGTTTGAGAAACCCCAACAAAACCCCAACGTTCTCGAGAAATCTAATCTGTGCTTGGAGTTTTTTTTGCTCAGGTTGAAACTTCACAAATAATATTATTTCCCTCTGCACAAACTCCCTATGAAGTTTGAGTAGATTCTGGGCAACTTTGCTAGCTCAGCACTGTCGTTCTTCAGTGCGGCACTACCGCTGCCCAGCACTACCGGACCTCTGTGTGGCACTACCGCTCGCCCTGCTTTGTGCTTTTGTCTCTGAATCTTCGTAGACAGTTGGGCAGTTCCTTGAGTAGTAGTTTGGTATATTCAGTCGACACTAGACTGAGTATTACTGTGCTACGTAGTTTTAGTCTTCCTGTAGGGTTTCGTTGAAGTCGGGATCGAAGTCATGGTGTTGCTCTTTAGAGAGAATGTTTTATTGTCTCCCATTCAACCCCCTCTGGTCACCTCATCGGTCCTTCCATTGGTATCGGAGCCGGTTAAGGATTTCCTTACCCTAATTGGTCTGAAATCCATGAAGGCGACATGGAACGAGGTGTTGGCAAACCTCTGTTCTTCGATGGGATGAACTATTGAAGTGTCCTGATCCTTTGGGATTCAAATGTGATATAATTACTAGTCCCAGGAGGCTAGTAAACACATTCATTTCATCAGATAGTGTAGTCTTTACATAATAATTATTACAATACCAAAAGCAAGCTCTAGCGAACTTTGGATACATAGCGGAGTGGAAGAAAACTAGTCCAAGCCACAGGCAGACTGGGTGCAGACACAACCCCCTTCTAGTTGAACATAGCAGAAAGGAGGTCTTCGGTAGCTGAAAACATAAATAAATCTGGGTGAATACTTACGTATTCCGCAAGCCCATCCCACCTGTAAGGAGGGAGAGACCTATACATTACATGCTTGATATGGTGGAGTTGTAGTCACTCTTTATTTTTCTCAGAGAAAGGCGACACTTGATGTTTTTACCCAGAAAATAGAGAGGTAGCACTTTTTCACACTCAACTACCACTGAGCTTCCCGCTCCTGTGGCTTCGTCTTTATTTCCAAAAATACTCACGCATTCCCCTTTTTTCTTAAGATAAAAGCATTAATTGTCATACCACACCAGACTCGTCCATACCAGTGGACACGGACTATTCGAATAGGTTTCAGACTCTACGCAGAGGGGTACACTTTACCTACTAGTCTGGCTCTGCGATCTCACTGCCATGAGATCCGACATCGAACTCTTTCCTTCCTCGCACGTCCTTACCTTAACGATTATACTGGAAGGAACAAGGCCACCACCATGCCCAAACCAGGACAAAGCATTCCCCTTCCTTATGCTCCCGATGCTCCCCAACTGTCATAATCCTGGAGTTCGGACCGTGCAAGTTCAGATTGAGTGACTGCTTATACAGTCTTGAGTGGTTGTACTTGTCATGAGTATAGGTAGTGAAGGATGACAAACCGGTCCTTAAACAAGGGGGATAATCCTTCATGCTCACACCTAACCCGGCTGAGCCAACACCTTAGGCCCTCCCAAACCAGGGAGTCCCTGATTATCCCACTCAGTTGGTGATAAGGGTGATAACCCTTCATCATACACATTTAAAAAACATTTCTATTCTTGAAACCATTACCCACATGTTTTGTAGCAAAAGGTATTCTTTAATGCAGGCTATCGCTCTACTCACAATGCATAGAAACCATCCCATATCTCGGCTTAGGTAGTGGTAGAAAGAATAGGTAATTTATGCATCAAGGGTAGAATGAACTTGCCATCATTGAAGCTCTCTTGGCACGAAAGCTCTATTTTTGGGAGGTCGGGCTCCTGCCCTTCTTCTGGAGCTACGGGTTCTGGAAGGTCGGACCCCTCTTCGTCTTGAAAAAATAGGCAATAAACAATACATCAAACATTGCTTGCTAAATAAAGTGTGTCAAGTTTCTAAGCATCATTATTTTATGACTTAAAAAGTGTTGGGACCATTTTTGGTGCATAAATTATCAGCATATAAAAATATATTTAGAAAAAAGGGAAAAGGAAAAGATAAAGGGTTTCTGGTTAATCGGGCTAGGGGGATTTTGGCCCAGCTGGGTGCGGGCGCGCGCGGGCAAGCCGGCCCAGCTCGACCCACCGACGGGGTGCGGCACGGAGACGACTCCGTGGGCGCGGGCCCATGTGCCAGCGAGGGGGAGAGGAGAACGGCGTTAGGGGGAACGACAGTTCGCCCGCGGGGAAAAACAGGTCACCGGTGGGTTCGACGACGGCTCCCCGTCGGTGGTCCGGTTCCCGGTGAAGTCGCCTGCGAGGTGTAACACTATAAAAACCATCAACTAAAAATAATGCATTTAGTTATTAATGGTAATTATGGTAATAAATTTTTCATTCAAGTGTTGGTTATTTATTTGTATTTGGAATAATTTTTGATAGCTCATGATTGATTTTGGATATTTAATAGCACTTCTTCTTAAATGAAAATCCAAATAAATAATATAATAAATTATTAGTCCAAAAATAAATATTTTATTTATAAATAATTTTGGTATAATTATTATGAATTTTAGGGTGATTTAAAAATATATTTTGAAATTAGAAAAGAAAAGAAAATTCTAAACCCTAACCCTAAAGGCCCACTAGGGGCCCATGAAGTAGCCGCGCGCCCTCTCCTTGGCTTCCCAAGCCACCGCCGTCCTCTGCTTTCTCCTCCCGTCCTCTCTCACAGACACGCGGGGCCCACCCGGCCTCTCTCTCCCACGCCCTCCCTTTCCCTTCCAAGTAGCCACCTCCCCCCGCCTAGGCGCCTAGCCCCGACGCCCGACCACGCCAAGACCTGACCCCGACCACGCCCTGCACCCAGGATGCGAAGCGCCATGCCCAGGCTACCCCACGCGACCTCGACGGCCGAGACGCCGCGCCTAGCCCCGTGTCCGATCCCGTGCCAGGACGCCGCGTCGAAGCCGCCGCCAGCCGAGCCGCCCCACGACCGTTCTCCATCTCGAGTTAATGGAGCTTCAATCGTCCGTTTCTCCCTCCCCATTACCTCTCTCCATTAGTGGTGAAACCGACACCATCAATGGAATCAATGGAGTTAAACCGTCGGCCATCTCTTCCTCTCTCTCTGGCGTCTCTTCCTCTCTCCCTTCTTCTCTATAAAATCCAACGTCGAGCTCCTCTCTCCCTCCTCCCTACCCCGAGCTCGCCCCCTTCTCTCTCTCACTCTCCTCGCCGTTTGAGCCACAGCCGCCGTCGCCGGAGTTCGCCACGACGTCGCCGGAGATTCGTGGACCGCGCTCGTACCCTGCTCGCTGGAGCTACGCCACCCGCCGTACCGAACCTTCGCCTAGACGCACGCCCAAGCCCGTCCGCCGTTCGTCACGAGGTTGAAGACAACCCAAAATAATTTTGTGTATTTTCGAAATCACTTTTTGATTCAGTTTGTGAATTTTATAATTATTGTATTGTAATATGAACATGTTGTGATTCGGAATTCATGCGTATGTGCGCTATGGATTTTTGGTAGATATACGCGATAAATTAGTGCACCGTGATTATTCGTGTTATTTGTTTACGATGACTTTTAGAAAGTTGGATTAGAGAGAAGTATGACAAAAATGGATAGACACATGATGGTGATAAAAACACTAGATAGGTAATTTTATAGTTAATTTTGTTCACAATAAATTTTGTAAATTATTTGGAAGATTATAATCATAAGTTCATTTTAATAGATAATAGAAGCTTTTCTTAACATGGAATTAGTAAATGGTATAGAATTCTTGGCAATATAAATATTATAGGTTATTAGATGATTTATCTCTGATTATTTTAATGGTACTTTCTTTTAGAAAGAAAGGAGAAAACTAAAAGAATACTACTGGTCGTAATGAAAAAAGATTTTTACTAGCCAAAATAAATGTGTTCATGATTATAGCACTTAAATTCTTAAGATCAGTAAAATACTTGTTTATGTCAAAATAACCATATTTATGTTATAAAAAGCCCAATTGGTGATTTATATTGATTCTTAGAATATTAATGTTATTAAAGTCATGAATAAACCATTTTTAGCTATACGCATAAGTTCTGTTTAGAAATAAAAGGAATAAAATCTATCAGTCTATTATTAGTAATTATTAGCATTTATTTTCATAAAGAATGTTAATACATATTATACATGTTAAAACTAGTAATATAGCACCTACTCATAATTTCATCAATAATGACTCGCAGTAATAGTCATAAATGAGTTAATAAGTATTTATGCTTTAAGACGTATTTATGAGTATGATAAGTGTGATGTATGAATATGAATGTAATGGTGAATGATTACCCCTGTACTGTTGTATGTGTCACACCCGGATTTAAGGGACAAAGCCGGGTGTATCTCATATATGCGCCAAAGAAGAGAACACATATAATAAAAGAGTGTATAGAGATAAATGTCACAATATCACCAGAGTACTTATTACATAGCGAAAGTCTTACAAAATAAATTATAAATAATAAACGAACTAAAGTCCATCCTTGGCGCCATAAAGTTGACTGGGAGACGCCACCTTGATCAAATCGAACTTCTCGTTGTGTGGCTCCTCTTGAACTACCTGTTCTTCTCCTGTTGGGGGTGTGAGACAGCAAGGGTGAGCTAACACATGTTCATCGCTCAACAAGTTGTGGGGAATATGTTAGAAATATGCCCTAGAGATAATCATAGAGATGAGCATATTTCTTTGTATCCATGATATATATATTGCTTAATTGAATATCCATGGAAGGCACCTTGTATTGATTAGCAATTATGTGAATTGTTTGTGAGATTCTTTACTTATATGGTTATTCTAAATGATGTCCCTAGTCAGAGTCGATGACTAGCACATGTATTAGCTGATGACTACATTTCACAAGTCATGAACATGGAGATGTTAAACTAATAATGTGGGCGCATGTATGACATGAGGCTGGACCGACCCAACGTGAGATATTGTAATATAGTTCTCTTTTTGCAACATGAATACTGTATCCTTAGACCTGAGATTGTCGCATGTTCTCAAGATGTGAATTGACTTACTTAGGGACTATCAAACGCTATTCCGTAACTGGGTAGTTATAAAGGTAGTTTTGGGTTTGTCAGGAAGCATGCTGTGAGGCATGGTCAGTCAAGATGGAATTTGTCCCTCTCTTTGTGAGAGAGATATCTCTGGGCCCCTCGAGTGATTGGATCAAGAAATGCATGGCCGTGCTAGGGTTAAGAGTTAACCATTGAAAGGATTCCAATTCACAGTATTGAGAAAGAGAGGTCAGCTTAGAGCCAGACCAAATATCGTGAGACAAAGGGAACACCATGTACGTAATGTTGCAATGGTTCGTCTGATATGATCTTTACGTGCGCATAGGAGTTGACATGTCTTGCTAGAGGTTGCTGTCAATTATTGGGCCAAGTAAGAGTACTCGGGCTATGTCTATTTGTACGTGAACCTATAGGGTCACACACTTAAGGGGAAGGAAGCCTAACTCGGATTAGATCCGAAATTAGACTGGGCTTTAGGGTTACTGATGGGCCTCGGTGTCAGAAGCCCACCATAACGCCTATATAATGAGGGGCGGGGGCGCGGTTAGGCTAACCCTAATTCGCCACCAGCAAACGAGTAGCCGCTCGCCTCTCGCCAAGCCGCCGTCGCGAACCTAGCAGTTCGGTACGTGGCGCTTCCTCCCTGTACGTGTGGATACCTCATAGGTGCTACATCTGGAGCACTAGGACGAACCGTGCGAGGACGTGAAGGACGCCGACGACTGCATGGCACTGCTCGACGCGTTCGTCTACATCGAGACGTCTTCCGCTGCTCTGCGCGTCTAGTGGTAATTCCATGACCTATAACCGCAGTAGTTCTTGGTTTTATGGGGTTGAAAATTTTGTTTTGCGCTAGCGTAGCCTCCCCGTAATCCTTCAGTGGTATCGGAGCCAGGTTCTGCGTAGTTTTAGGTCTAGATCTAGGTTCATGAGATGGATCTACTTGATGCACGGTTTGATTAGATCAATTGGTTATAAAGGGTTGAAGTAGATTACATCGGATATGACTGAAGAGATTAGTTCGTCCTTCTCTGTTATGTGCATGACTTGCCCCTACCGGCTGGAATCACCATCGGGGCTAACTGCGTACACAACCAGCAGATTGACGTAACAGATCGACGTCATGAGTGTAATCTTCTTCGGGTCGAAAGTCTCGGATTTGGGTTGATTTGATCAACCACATGAGATTTTCAGTGGAATTTCCATACATACGATGCATGGAATCCTGTGAGGTTTTCAGGGCGCTGCCCTGAGACCGCCGTGGCTATCTGCCGTAGTGGCGAACATATAGAAACATGTTTGTCTAACCTGTTTTTGCAGGACATCTTGTGATCGGTATGGCTATTGTGTGTATATGATGCATATTAATGAATTATTCATGACCTGCGTGTCGTGACCAGGGCAATACGGCTGGAGCCACATGTATTGTCCAAATTTAATGTAATGACCTGCGTGTCAACATGTGATGATCCAAAGCGTATATGTAATTTGTTTACCAGCATACGTTAGATAGGTCTTGAAGGACTCATCACCTGAAGGATGGCATACCTATATCATGGAGATGGAGATCATCGTGATGGACAGATTATTGGAGATGGGGATCACCATGTGACAGCAAGCCATACCGAATCACAACTGTTGTGTGAATGTCATTCTTAATGTTCTACTTGTTCATATTGCATATATGTCCTTGCATGCGATGATATAAGTAGGACAATCCCTCATAAATGTTTAAGCTTAAATGCCTCTCCAAACCTTGCACTATCATAAGTCTTGTACAATTGGTGGTGGGTCTATGAAATTAGGGTGCCACCAATTTTCCTTGACTAGATAGGTTTGTATCGGATACGAACTGCAGAAAGGGTTGGTTAACTTAAACAAAGTCAGCTTAATGGTTAAGGACTTTGGGGCATAAGGTTGGGAGCCGAGACATAGAGATGTCACCCAATAACAGAAGTCATATATATGATATGATTAGCAAGGAGTTGCTTACCGATCTACCTTGTCTTCTAGCGGTGATGCTAAAGCTCACTAGTAGACTTGTTAGTTGTGGGTTCTGAATCACTAAGTATCAATCGAGGGATATTGATTTTAGTGGGAGTAGACTATTAAATGTTTAATATGATTTACTCTGTCATGGATATTTTTGTCTTAGTATTTTGCATTATTTTGTTGTAGATAAATGGCACCTAGCACACCAACATTTACTTTGCGATCAATTCTTGAAAAGGATAAGTTAAATGGAACAAACTATACGGATTGGATCCGCAACCTGAGAATTGTTCTCAGGGCTGAAAAAAAGGAAGACGTTCTAGTCACCCCACTGCCAGAGGATCTTGGTGAAAATGCAACTGCTATAGCTAAAACCGCTTACAAGAAAGCAATGGATGCTAATCTTGAAGTGAGTTGCCTAATGCTTGCTTGCATGGAGCCTGAGCTACAGATGCAGTTTGAGACAAACCATGAGGTGCACGATATGATCGTGGCGCTCAAGGATATGTTCCAGACTTAGGCTAGGACTGAAAGGTTCAATGTGTCCAAAGCCTTTCTGGAATGCAAGCTAGCAGAAGGCGCAGCAGTTGGACCACACGTAATCAAAATGGTTGGTTACAGTCAGAGGTTGGAGAAGCTAGGCTTCCCAATAAGCCAAGAGTTGGCCACTGACTTCATTTTGGCATCTCTTCCGCCCAGCTATGGAAACTTCATTACGAACTACCATATGCATGGGGCGGAGAGGGGCCTCAATGAACTATGTGGCATGCTGAAAACAACAGAGGGGGACATAAAGAAAAGCGCTAGCAGCAGCGGCCATGTGATGGCGGTCCAAAACAAACCCAACTTTAAGAAGAAGGGTAAATCTCAAAAGAAGAAGGGCAAGGCAAAGGATACAGTATCCAAGCCAAATCAAAAGCCCAAGGCTGGACCAGCTGCAGATGCAGAGTGCTTTTATTGCAAAGAACTTGGTCACTAGAAAAGGAATTGCAAGCAGTACTTGGCCTCTATTAAGGATCGCGGCGGTAAGGGTACAACCGCAGCAGGTACACTTGCTATTCACATTACAGAAATTTTTCTTGCTGATTCTTATATTAATTCTTGGGTATTTGATACCGGATCGGTTGCCCATATTTGCAACTCGATGTAGGGAATGATAAGAAGTAGAAGCGTGAAAAGAGGAGAAGTTGATTTCTGGGTAGGCAATAATGCAAGAGTTGCTGCGTTGACCGTCGGGACGATGCAACTCCACCTCCCATCAGGATTAATTTTGGAGTTAAATAATTGTTATCTAGTTCCTAGTATGAGTCGAAACATTATGTCTCCTTCATGTTTGATGAAGGATGGTTATTCATTTGCGAGTGAAAACAATGGTTGTGTGATCTCTAAGAATGGCATGTTTGTGGCTTTTGCATCCATTATGAATGGGTTATTCATTTTAAATCTTGATGATGCACCTATCTGTAATATTAGTGCTAAAAGGCCTCGGCCTAATGATTTACCTATCTGTAATATTAGTGCTAAAAGGCCTCGGCCTAATGATTTAAGTCCTACCTACATGTGGCACTGTCGTTTGGGTCATATAAGTGAGAATCGCATGAAGAAGCTTCATTCTGATGGGCTTTTAACTTCGTTTGATTTTGAATCATACGAGACATGTGAAGCTTTCTTACTTGGTAAGATGACCAAGGCGCCCTTCACGGTTTTACCGGAGAGAACATTAGATTTATTGGAACTCATACATACTGATGTGTGCGGACCAATGAGTACGACAGCTAAGGGAGGATTCCAATACTTCATAACCTTCACTGATGATTTTAGTAGATATGGGTATGTCTACTTAATGAAACACAAGTCTGAATCCTTAGAAAAGTTCAAAGAGTTTCAGAACGAAGTAGAAAATCAGCGTGGCAAGAAAATTAAAGCACTGCGATCGGATCGTGGAGGTGAATATTTGAGTCATGAGTTTAGCAATCATCTAAGGAGTTGTGGAATTGTTCCACAGCTTACACCGCCTGGAACGCCTCAGAGGAATGGCGTGTCTGAGCGACATAATCAGACTTTATTGGATATGGTTCGATCAATGATGAGCCAGTCGGACCTACCTTTGTCGTTTTGGGGATACGCTCTAGAAACAACAGCTTTCACACTAAATAGGGTACCGTCTAAGTCCGTAGTTAAGACACCATATGAGATGTGGACTGGGAAGACTCCCAGTTTGTCTTTTCTGAAGATTTGGGGTTGTGAGGTTTACGTCAAGCGACTTCAGTCGGATAAACTCGCTCCAAAATCGGACAAGTGCATGTTCGTGGGATATCCAAAGGAAACTTTAGGATATTACTTTTACCACCGGTCAGAGGGAAAAGTGTTTGTCGCCCGGAACGGTGTGTTCTTAGAGAAAGAGTTTCTCAAAAGAGAGAAAAGTAAACAAAAGGTGTATCTTGAAGAAGTTCAGGATGAGCCAGTGGGACAAGATTCAACAAGTGATGCTAATGTAGCAGAATAAGTTGAGACGTCTATGGCAAGAGAATCACCACCACAACCACGAAGGTCAGCAAGGCTTCGCGAGGCACGAGGAGAAGTGCTATTGTTGGGCAATGGGGAAGTGTTGTTGTTAGACAACGACGAACCTGCAACATATGCAGAAGCGATGATGGACCCAGATTCCGAGAAATGGCAAGTCGCCATGAGATCCGAGATAGATTCCATGGGAGAAAATCAAGTTTGGAACTTGGTTGACCCGCCTGATGGTGTTAGACCCATAGAATGCAAATGGATCTATAAGAAGAAGAAAGACATGGATGGAAATGTCACATCTATAAGGCTCGACTTGTTGCAAAGGGTTTTCGACAAGTTCAAGGAGTTGACTATGACGAGACATTCTCGCCAGTAGCGATGCTTAAATCTATTCGGATCATTCTAGCTATTGCCACATATTTCGATTATGAGATTTGGCAGATGGATGTCAAAACAACTTTCCTTAATGGAAACCTAGCTGAGGACGTGTATATGATACAGCCTGAGGGTTTTGTCGATCCGATCAATGCTGGAAAGATATGCAAACTTCAGAAATCCATTTATGGGTTGAAGCAAGCATCTCGGAGTTGGAACATTCGTTTTGATGAAGTGATCAAAGGGCTTGGTTTTCACCAGAATGAAGAAGAAGCTTGTGTTTACAAGAAGGAAAGTGGGAGCGCTGTTGTATTTCTGATCTTGTATGTGGATGACATATTATTGATTGGGAATGACATTCCTATGCTGGAGTCCGTCAAGGCTTCACTGAAAAAGAGTTTTTCTATGAAGGACTTAGGGGAAGCAGCATATATTTTGGGCATAAGGATCTATAGAGATAGGTCGAAGAGGCTTATAGGATTAAGTCAAGATACGTACATTGACAAGGTTTTAAAACGGTTCAACATGGAACAGTCCAAGAAAGGGTTCTTACCTATGTCACATGGTATACACCTTAGCCAGATGCAATGTCCTGCGACGGTTAATGAGCGGGAGCGCATGAGTAAGGTACCATACGCCTCAGCAATTGGATCAATCATGTATGCCATGATAAGTACACGCCCAGATGTTTCATACGCTATAAGTGCTACGAGTAGGTACCAGGCTGATCCAGGTGAGGGTCACTGGACAGCGGTAAAAGGCATTCTTAAGTACTTAAGAAGGACTAAAGATATGTTCCTGGTATATGGGGGTAAGGAGGAGCTCGTTGTAACTGGTTACACCGATGCTAGCTTCCAAACTGACCAAGACGAGTTAAAATCGCAATCAGGTTTTGTGTTCACAATAAATGGTGGTGCTGTTAGTTGGAAGAGTTCCAAACAGGAGACTGTGACTGATTCTACAACAGAAGCCGAGTACATTGCAGCTTCTTAATCTGCGAAGGAAGGTGTTTGGATAAGGAAGTTCCTCATCGAGCTTGGTGTGTTTCCTAATGCATCTAGTCCATTGAACCTCTACTGTGACAACAATGGGGCTATTGCGCAAGCTAAGGAGCCAAGGAACCACCAGAAAAGCAAACACGTATTGCGGAAGTTTCACCTCATACGGGAATTCGTTAGGCGGGGTGAGATAAAGATATGCAAAATACATACAGATTTGAATGTTGCTGATCCTTTGACAAAACCTCTTCCACAACGTAAGCATGAGGCACACATGAGATCTATGGGTATTAGATATCTTCTAGATTAACTCTAGTGCAAGTGGGAGACTGTTAGAAATATGCCCTAGAGATAATCATAGAGATGAGCATATTTCTTTGTATCCATGATATATATATTGCTTAATTGAATATCCATGGAAGGCACCTTGTATTGATTAGCAATTATGTGAATTGTTTGTGAGATTCTTTACTTATATGGTTATTCTAAATGATGTCCCTAGTCAGAGTCGATGACTAGCACATGTATTAGCTGATGACTACATTTCACAAGTCATGAACATGGAGATGTTAAACTAATAATGTGGGCGCATGTATGACATGAGGCTGGACCGACCCAACGTGAGATATTGTAATATAGTTCTCTTTTTGCAACATGAATACTGTATCCTTAGACCTGAGATTGTCGCATGTTCTCAAGATGTGAATTGACTTACTTAGGGACTATCAAACGCTATTCCGTAACTGGGTAGTTATAAAGGTAGTTTTGGGTTTGTCAGGAAGCATGCTGTGAGGCATGGTCAGTCAAGATGGAATTTGTCCCTCTCTTTGTGAGAGAGATATCTCTGGGCCCCTCGAGTGATTGGATCAAGAAATGCATGGCCGTGCTAGGGTTAAGAGTTAACCATTGAAAGGATTCCAATTCACAGTATCGAGAAAGAGAGGTCAGCTTAGAGCCAGACCAAATATCGTGAGACAAAGGGAACAACATGTACGTAATGTTGCAATGGTTCGTCTGATATGATCTTTACGTGCGCATAGGAGTTGACATGTCTTGCTAGAGGCCGCTGTCAATTATTGGGCCAAGTAAGAGTACTCGGGCTATGTCTATTTGTACGTGAACCTATAGGGTCACACACTTAAGGGGAAGGAAGCCTAACTCGGATTAGATCCGAAATTAGACTGGACTTTAGGGTTACTGATGGGCCTCAGTGTCAGAAGCCCACCATAACGCCTATATAATGAGGGGCGGGGGCGCGGTTAGGCTAACCCTAATTCACCACCAGCAAACGAGTAGCCGCTCGCCTCTCGCCCTCGCCAAGCCGCCGTCGCGAACCTAGCAGTTCGGTACGCGGCGCTTCCTCCCTGTACGTGTGGATACCTCGGAGGTGCTACATCTGGAGCACTAGGACGAACCGTGCGAGGACGTGAAGGACGCCGACGACTGCACGGCACTGCTCGACGCGTTCGTCTACATCGAGACGTCTTCCGCTGCTCTACGTGTCTAGTGGTAATTCCATGACCTATAACCGCAGTAGTTCTTGGTTTTATGGGGTTGAAAATTTTGTTTTGTGCTAGCGTAGCCTCCCCGTAATCCTTCAGAATAATGTGCATAAACTCACCAAAGGTGGGAGATCATGTGAAGTGTAAGGCTTACCAAAAAGAATGGTTAAAGCTGAGCATTGCTTTTAAAGTTGGTCAAAATTTTATTAGCAATTACTAAGTATAAGTAGATTCTAAACCATAATAATAATAGAACAAAATTAATAATAAATCCCGTGCAATGCAAATGACAAATTGAATTTAGTTCCATAATTTAATCGTGCGAGAGTCCTGAGCTGCTCTTGACCGTGAGCTCGGCTAGTATACCAGTTTTACACTCTGTAGAGGTTGTACCCTGTACCCACAAGTCATGTTACCTATCTGCCAAGGGGCCATGAGTCTCATACACCTCTACCAAGGAAGCGAGGCAGGGTAACACTACGAGGCCTTTACAAAGTTCCACTAGCTTCTGAAAACCCGCTACAGTTTAAGGGAAAGAGCACTTGCAAGAATCCCTCGTCTGGCCGCCATCGCAGCAAAATCAACCCAAGAACCTCCCTGCATGCAACTCCCCTACTTCCCTTGCCCCTTTTGGGTAAGGTAGTCTTCCACTAGCTTTCCTAATTAGTCAGCCAAGGGCGTCCCATTCCACCCTTGTGGTGGCACGTGTTTCTCAAGTTAAGCTCCATGTTCCAATTAAAATAATATAATGAACTTGGCATGAACATAAATAAAATAATAGAATAATTGGAACATGGACATAATGAAATATTAACCCAAAACCAATAAAGCAATAGCAAACTACCCAAATGATTTAGGGGTAAACAAGGTAAAAGATATCAGACTAGGGTGATCTATTGGGTCCCATCAAAATTAAACCTATGCATGGATAAATGATTGCAAAGAACATTATTGGGTAAACAAAAGTGATCAAGGGCACAACTTGCCTGGGACTGAGATTCAGGTACCAGGATGATCCTCAAGTGACTCGTAACCTTGCTGCTAGTCATAGCAATACAAACAAACATGGTATAGGCAAAATTAACATCACATCAAACATAAGTACAAACTTAATAATAATAATCTACGCATTGCTACGAGATCGTGGGTTCGAGAATTACTAAGATCGGAGTTACGATTAAGGAGTTATGATTTTATAGAAGATCTATGTAATTAAAATATTAACTATATTATAAATTGGTTAGTATAAATCATATGAGAGGTTATTCTATAAATAATTATCTCAACTTTAATCTAAGTTGTAAATTGAACGTAGATCATATTCTAGTAGATTATACTGATAAGCAGATTAACAAGACTAATAAACATAAGTTAAATAAAGATCTAATTATAAAAGAATGAGATATGGTACAATAAATGTTGTTATTGCATAGTAAATATTCATATGAAGCTAACGCAACTGGAACAGGTCAATTCGGAGTTAAAGTGGGGGAGTTATGAATTTCCGAAGGCTTTGTGTATTTGATACAAGATTAATTAAGAGATAAATTTTATATGGTTTTCATGTCAAAACAGAGACACTATATGATAAACAACATTATTACAAAATTATAGGAACTGAAATGGATTAATTTGGACTTAATACGAATTTTCTAGAAATTTAACAAGTTCTAACAATTATTTTCACATTACAAATCATTTTACTACTGACTGTACTGCGTGCCATTTTTTGGAAAATGTAGGGGCCTCTACGCAAGCTTCCTAAGACTCAGTACACAGTGAATATGGACGGCAGGTTATTTTCTGATAAGTGCAGGGGGCAGGTTATTTTCTAATAAGTGCAGGGTCTCATACGTAAAGCTACATGGCCGAAGGGGTATCAAGCTTTTCTGACCGCATGAACATAAATCGACGGCCCAGATTAAACTCATCCTAACATCGAAACGGTACACTCTGGCCACCCTTGGATCGAGGATCGACGGTCAGCGATCACGGTCCACCAATGTCACACGATCCAAACACCAAGATCCTAATCCATCCGTTGGTAGAACATCCAGCTGTGGCGGAACTGCCCGAATTATTCCAACTTAAGTGCCTAAGCCCTGCCTTAGAGGCTAGACCACACTTAAATGGGAATAACCCGTCAATCCCTCGGATCTAGTCCGACACGGCCACTGACAGGATCAAGTACCACAATCTCACTCGATGGTGAGTCACAGAGCAAATACAATAAAGCGTAAAACCATGCATGTAAGAGTATTAAATTATTACATCATCATCATCGGAGTTTTTGCAAAAGAAACCATCATTGTTCGAAGTGCAGCAGAATAAAACTAACGGTAATTAAACAGAGAGATGGGGGAAGCCTGTCCCATCACTCCTCATATTCCTCCTCAGCCGAGACGGGGTCCCACTCGACAGTCCAACCCGGTGGCAAGATGGACGGCCAAGTCACTCCAGCAACCATGTCCTCCAAAGAACCTATAAAAATTATGCCACAAGCAAGGCTGAGTATACTAATACTCAGCTAGACTTACCCGGTGTGAGGAGTCTACTCCTCTACCTCTAGACATGCAGCTGTTTGGCTGTGGGGTTTGGTTGCCAAAAGCCCTAGCTGAGTTTCTAAATCAAGTTTTAACTTTGTCAAATTTAAGTGTGACTCTCTTAAGGCTAAATATGTACTATCTACTCATACATAGTAGCAAACATTTTTAGCAATCAACCTCTTTTGTCAACTCATCACATTTCCACTTGTTACTCAATGTAGCAGCATGGATCAAGCAGTCTCATTAGCTGCGAGAAGCAGACGATTCGAATCGAGTTTTATCCTTGCAAGGTAAACCTAAACACACGACGTGGCGAGGCACTCCGTCCCCACACACATCAACCGTCCCCATCGATTCCCCGTCAGCAGATCAGGGCTCACCGCCTTGGCGTACAATGCCTCACTGACCCCGACTGCCGTCGTGCAGTGACCGCACTTGTACCCACCATAACCGAAATGGGAGACCACGTCTCAGGTCGCGTGAGGGGATATGTCCACTGCCAGGTTCAATCAGGTACTAGGCTTACCGATTTACCATATTTCTCGGCATGTGCTTAGTACGTTCAAACGCTTGACTCACGGTACCACACCTTAATCCTTATTCCAATTTTTATCCTATAGACAACCAATCCCCATGGATTGTTGCCCACAAACCAACATCAATATGATAAGAAAGTGGATACAGCCAATTCCTGACCTCGCGCGAGTGCTAGAAAAATCACTCGACTTCTACCGAGATCCTACTTAATAAAGCAGCTACTCGGCCTAGCATACTAGTATTCATCTCAATAGGATTCCTGAGATCATGCAACTAGGGTTTCAAACAACTCCTACACTTAAGTGCACATTCAACCCTACAATCATTAAGTGTAGTAAAATAGCATAATAAACAGGTTATGCATAAAACCGGGGCTTGCCTTCCAAAGCGGGGGCAGGCAGATCCTCTGGTACAGGCTCTGGTGCTGGATCTGGGGCTACCTCCTGAGCAGCTCCTTGCTCCGGCACGAGGACGTACTCTCCGTCAGCGAGGTTACATTCTATCGAAATGCAATGAATATGTATGTCATGATTCTGCAGGATTTAATAACATTATGCTAAGGGAAGAAAAACTAAGTTAGTTGGCATCTTAGGGTTCATTGGTCATATGTGGCTTTTAGTGGTTTATGCTTATCACTCTAGGTTTAGGTTTTGTTAAGGATAAGCATAGTGGGTTGGTATTTCCTTTATACATTTTAGTGGACAATTCACAAAGGGTTTTAGGATGACACTAATTTCCATTATTCATTTTCCCTTTCTTTATTTTCTATTTATGAATTCTAGTGTAGGTTTGAACTACAACAAGGAGTTAACTTTTTCAAAAATTATGTAAAAATTACAGTGGGCTTCTATGGGTCACTATAGCCTATTCTAGGAATTTGGGGTTTAAAATAAAAAGGCTATGCTTTAGACAAAAATGACAAAAGTTGTGTAAAATGGGCCACTTTGCACTACCTCTCTTAATTAGGGTTGGGTTATGCCCTAAGGGTTATTTTTGTTGGCATCTATCAGTAATAATAAGCTTCTGTGCCAAAAATCACAGAAGGTTAATTGGTGGTTATTTAGTTGTGATTTCTTAAAGTTTTATGCCAAAAAGGTGCTTATAACTAACTTGCCATTTGAAAAATATCAAACAACAGATTTGGTATTTTTCCTATGTTCATAATAACAAAACATTAGTTATCCCAAGGTTTGGGGTGTTTTCACCTTGGGGTTGTTTTTGTAGGGTTTTTCTAAGTTTTCCTTGTTTTCTAAAAATAAAAGGGCTCCTACTTATTTCATACTAAACCAGGGTATAATAGATTTTTCTAGTAAACTACATTGAATAAGTACTCTAACAAAAACAGGGGTGCCCTCTGGTTCATTATTTAAATCATCTTTGCTATTTTTCTTAATCTTAAGCATATTGTAAGATAAATGGCCAAAACTAACTTAATGGGTTGGACATAGAGTTTTAGCATTTTTAAACAGGTCAGTAGGTGGGTATAAACTTCTCCAAATTTTTCTAACTCTAGTCAAATAGTGCAGCTATTTTTATCCCTATTATTTAGCTTTTGGTCAAAACAATGATTAAATCAGAACCCTAAAGTTTTCTGTAGTACATAGGGGTTTTATATTTTTCCTAAGTAGTTTACATTATTTAGAGTCTGACAAAATTGGTTTGACCAAATTTGGATGAACTAAACAGAAGTTATGAATTATTAAAGTTTCTGTTCAAATTTAAAATCAGATTTAATAAAGGTTTTCTGGAAAAGCAGTTTACACCGAGGACCCTGGGGTATTTCCAAACTAACTCTCTCAGTTATACCCCCGCGCTACTATTCATTTGAGTCACTGACATTTCACAAAACCCCCCAGGCTTCCTTCCTTCACCCCCGCGGTCCTTCCCTAGGTTTAAACAGTGCCCGCAAGAAAGAAAAGGGTGGCGCGGCTTACCGGCGGCGAGATAGGTCCGGCGAGGGGCGGGGTTGGCTCGGGGAGGCTCTGGCGGTCACAGCGATGTACGGCTCGACGGCTGGGATGGCCGGAATCGCTCGGTCCACGTGCGCAGGCGGGTGTTCTCGTCGGCGGCGGGTGTGCCGACCAAACCACGGCGATCTAAAGCAATCCAATGGCACGGTGAGCTTCACGGGGTGATGTAGGGGCTGTGTGCACAAGGAATTGGAAAATGGTTCAGTGGATTACCTGGTCCACGCACTACGGCGGGGTTGTGAACTCCGGCGACCGTGGATTGGCCTCTCCGGCAAAGCAGGCTTCGATTCCTCGCTCGGGGAGCTTCACCGAGGTGTGCTCACTCGTCTTCGAGGGTTGGACAGGGTTGGGAAAGGCTGGGCTGGCCGGTCTACGACGGTAGGGGCTCGGGTGGCCGCGGACATGCCGTGCACGGGCAAACGACGATGAGTTGAGCTCCGGGGAGGTTTGAGTGTGCGTGGAAGGGTATGGACGACGCCTGGGTGGGCTTTATAGGCACGGCGCACACAGGGGACACGGGCGTGGCTCGGCGCGGCGCGGGGTCAGGCGCGGGCGTGCTCTGGTGTGCGCAGAGCGCGTCGAACATGTGGAGCTTTTCTTCTGCCCGTGTTCCACAGCTCACCCAAGTCACAAACGTGCGAATCTTGGCAAAAATCCGGCGCGAGTCTTTTCCTGGCACCTAGGGCTGTCTCTCATCCGTGAGTTGCCATGGCAGATATGGCCTAGGTAGGGAGATCTTCGGTCGCTAAATCAGGTATGTCACTCTGCCCACCTCGCGACAAAAACCATGCCAAGGCATGTCAAACGTCAAGGTCTCGGGCTCAGCTTTTTCCAGTGGGTGCCCTAGGTGGTATGCCACATTTTTGGTATAGAACATAGGTGGTTTTGGTGCCATCTTCAAGGTGAACACGGTTGATCTTTAGTGTAGGTGTAGTTTTTGACTTAGAGAGAATTAGAGAGCTCTAGCTCTCACTCTACTTGGAGATTTGATTTGGGGTTTCTCCAGGGGTCTTTTTGCAGTATTTCCTTCCCATAATTGCTGGTTATAAAGTCACTAAAAGTTTGGTTAAAGATTAACTCATGGTTTGCACAATTGCTTATTCTGTCCCCCTTTCAACCATGGCTTTGGAAGATAGGGTTCAAGAGGGGTCTAGGGTTTACTCCCCCTTGTCCAAAGGGGTAGTTGCACACAACTAGGGTAATGTTTTTGATCATTCACCTCTCTTGGTTAAAACCTAGCCTCCAAGGCTCTTACACTTTGCTCCTTAAGTTTTTCTCCCACTTGTGATCACAGTCCTTAGTGCCAAGGTGTGCTCTAGCCATGGTAACACCTGAGGTGTTACAGCCTTCCCCCCTTAAAGGAATCTCGTCCCGAGATTTTAGGCAGAGTCCTCTAGAGGGGTGCTAAGAAAGCACGTGGGTGTGTTACTCCTTCTTTTGCTCACGTCTCTTGTTAACTGTTCTTCGAATGTCATTCTCTTTGCAACTTCAGAAGGAAGCCCTTTTTAAGTTAAAACCACAACTTAGACTATCCTTGTTATCTAAGTTTTTCTTACAATTGCATTCAAAGGGCAGGTGGGGGTGGGGTTTTGGGTTACGTACCGACTCCTTTGGGCAGAAAGTCGGGAAAGCAAGAGCGTAGAAAATCCTCAGTCTCCCATGTAGCCTCTTCTGCTGAATGGTGACTCCACTGAACCTTATACATTATGATTGACCTTGCCCGTGTTGATCTCTCCTTCTGATCCAATACCTCGACGGGGTACTCTTGATAGGACAGGTCTGGTTCTATCTCAATGTCTGGTTCCGGTAGCACTTCAGTGGGTAGGCGAACACATTTCCGCAGCTGAGATACATGGAACACATCATGAACAGCTAACATGCTGGGTGGCAACTTCAATTGATATGCTACAGGTCCACAAGTCTCCTTGATCTCGTAGGGTCCAATGTAACGAGGAGCTAACTTGCCCTTGATCCCGAATCTCTGAACACCCTTGGTGGGTGACACCTTAAGATAAACATGGTCTCCCATTGCAAACGGTAGAGGTTTCCGCCTCTTATCATGATAGCTCTTTTGCCTGGCCTAAGCAGCTTCTAAGTTCTTCTTGATGACTCTGACCTTTTCCTCTGCTTCCAGTACCAAATCTGGCCCAAATATTTCTCTCTCTCCTGCTTGAGACCAATTCAACGGGGTTCTACATCTTCTCCCATATAAGGCCTCAAAAGGTGCCATCTTCAAACTGGACTGATAGCTGTTATTGTAAGAAAACTCTGCTAGAGAAAGACTCTTGTCCCAATCCTTTCCATAGTGTAGTACACATGCCCTCAACATGTCTTCCAAAATCTGGTTTACCCTTTCTGTCTGGCCATCTGTTTGAGGATGGTATGCTGAGCTTCGTACTACATGGGTCCCAAGTGATTCTTGCAATTGCTCCCAAAATCGTGCCACAAATGGTGCTCCTCTGTCTGATACTATAGTCCTTGGTATTCCATGCAGACGAACTATCTGGTCAATGTAGATTTCCGCATACTTCTCTGTCCTGTGGGTGGTGTGTACTAGCAAGAAATGAGCGGTCTTGGTCAATCTGTCCACAATAACCCAAATTAAATCATGGTGCCTGGAGGTGTTGGGCAGTCCCACGATAAAGTCCATGCAAATGTCCTCCCATTTCCAAGATGGTATGGGAAGGGGTTGCAAAGGGCCTGCTGCCTTCAAATGACTGGCTTTAATCCTTTGGCAGGTGTCACACTCGGATATGTACTTGGCAATTTCCCTCTTCATTCTGGTCCACCAGTATAAGGATCTGAGATCATGATACATCTTGGTGCTACTAGGGTGCATGGAGAATTTGGATAGGTGAGCTTCATCCAATATCCTCTTTCTGAGCTCAGGGTCCTTGGGAACAACCAATCGATCTCCAAACCATAAAATTCCCTTACTGTCCTGACGGAAGCACTTGTATTTTTCTGCCTTCTGCTTGATCATGTCTTTGATAACCTGAACACCCTTATCCTCAATCTGTGCCTGGACTATTTGCTCTTGCAATGTGGGCTCCACCGAGATATAACTTAATTCACCGGAAGGAACAACTTCCAGGTTCAGTTTACACAACTCATCACACAGGGTGGTAACTCTTGCATCCATGCTCATACAATTGCACTGGGCCTTTCTGCTCAAGGCATCTGCTACAACATTGGCTTTGCCAGGATGGTAATGCACCTCCAAATCGTAGTCCTTGATCAATTCTAACCATCTCCTCTGTCTCATGTTCAGATCTGCCTGAGTGAAGATGTATTTGAGACTCTTGTGATCCGTGTAGATGTTACAGTGAGCTCCCATCAAGTAGTGCCTCCATATCTTAAGAGCATGAACCACAGCTGCCAACTCCAGATCATGTGTTGGGTAGTTCTGCTCATGGGGTCTGAGTGCTCAGGAAGCATAAGCAATTACTCTGTTATCTTGCATCAAGACACATCCCAATCCCGTACCAGAAGCATCACAATAGACTTTGAAGGGCTTGGTGTTATCAGGTTGAGCCAGCACTGGGGCTATTGTCAAATGCTGCCTCAGTGTATGAAAAGCATCTTCGCACTTTTGGCTCCAATTATACTTGGCTCCCTTCTTCAATAACTCAGTCACTGGCTTGGCAATTCTGGAGAAATCCGGAATAAATCGTCGATAATACCCTGCCAATCCCAGAAAACTCCGAATCTGCCTCACTGTAGTCGGGGGTTTCCAATCCATCACCTCTTGTACCTTCTCAGGATCAACAGATATCCCATCCTGAGAAATGGTGTGACCTAAGAATTTAATTTCCTTCAGCCAGAATTCACATTTAGACAACTTAGCATAAAGACGATGATCGCGCAGTCGCTGAAGTACAATGTGCAGATGCTCAGTATGTTCGTCTTCATTCTTGGAATAGACCAGAATATCATCAATGAAAACGACCACGAATTTGTCCAACTCTGGCATGAATACTGAGTTCATTAGGTACATAAAATAAGCCGGGGCATTGGTCAGCCCAAAAGACATAACCAAAAACTCATAAAGCCCATATCTGGTAGAGAAAGCAGTCTTTGGAATATACCACTGGCACGGATCTTGATTTGATAGTAGCCCGAGCGAAGGTCTATCTTGGAGAATACTTTGGCTCCCACCAATTGATCAAACAAGACATCAATACGGGGTAGTGGGTATTTGTTCTTGATGGTCACCGCATTGAGAGGGCGGTAGTCAACACACATCCTCAAACTCTCATCCTTTTTCTTCACAAATAATGCAGGACATCCCCAAGGTGAAGTACTTGGGCGAATGAACCCCTTGTCCAACAACTCTTGCAGTAGCTTCTTCAGTTCTGCCAGTTCCGCGGGAGGCATCCTATAGGGTCTCTTGGAGATAGGAGCAGTCCTGGGTTGCAATTCAATTGCAAACTCAATGTCTCTGTCAGGTGGCATTCCTGGCAATTCATCCGGAAAAACATCTGGGTAGTCACAGACTACTGGGATCTTTTCCACTGGGGACTCTATCATAACGAAGGCACAAGAACGGGTACAACCCTGGTCGGGCAAATATAATGTGGTTTCACCACAGGTCGGTGAGTGCACTTCAATGGCCCTAGCTGCAATGTCAATCACTGCCTGATGTTTGGTCAACCAGTCAGTTCCCAATATGATATCCACACTATCCAATCCCAAAATAAGAAGGTTGGTTTTAATTATCAGACTACCAAACTTTATAGGCACATTCTTGCTGATTTGATTGGTGACAATCCTGCCTCCTGGTGTTGAAATTGTGATACCCCCATGGGTGTGATGAAAGGGCAATTGACACCTGACACTAAATTTGGCACTAACAAAGCTATGTGATGCACCAGAATCAAAAAGAATAATAGCAGGATAATTCAAAACTGTAAAGATACCAGTCATGACGGGTGCTCCCTCTGGAATATCAGCCATGGTGGTGAAGTTTAGCCTGCCCTGCCTCACTTGCACCTTCTGCCTCTTGCCTTGATTCTGATTAACATTCTGCCCCTGCCTCTGCTGGTTCCTAGGGCAATTCTTGGCATAGTGTCCGGTGTTGCCGCATGTGAAACACCTGTTGTCATTTGCCTGGCGATACTGCTGCTGCTGATTGTTCCTCTGAGCTGGAAACTGGGTGCGGTTGGGTGCCTGCTGCTGCTGCTGCTGCTGTGGTCGGATCACCCATCTCCCTTGCTGCTGCTAGGGTCCCCTGTTCTGAGTGTCAGACACAATCCTGAAACGCTGTGGCTGAGCTGAAGATCCTGCCACAGGGGTCTTCCTCTTCTTCTCTGCCTGACGAGCTGTGATACAGTCCTCCTGGGAGATGGCCATGTTGACCAACTCATTATAGCTGTTGGCCCTGACGGTGTTGAGACGGTCACGGAGCTTAGTGCTGAGCCCCCTTCTGAACCTGTCTCTCTTCTTCTCATCCGTATCTGCATGATACCCGGCATACTGGCAAAGGTCATTAAAAGCCTGAGCATACTGCAACACTGTCCTGTTGCCCTGAGTGAGTGCCAGAAACTCGTTGAGCTTACGGTCCATAATGCCAGCTGGAATATGGTGTCCCCTGAAAGCTGCCTTGAACTCTCTCCAATCCACTTCATGGTCAGCTGGTTGCATAGCAAGATAGTGGTCCCACCATGTCCGCTGAAAGGGAATTAGGCTTACACCTAGTTCCTAAATAATTTTGGTGGTTGAATTGCCCAACACAAATATTGGACTAACTAGTTTGCTCTAGTGTGTAAGTTATACAGGTGCAAAAGGTTCACAACAAGCCAATTAAAAAGACCAAAGTTGGGTTCAAATTAGAAAGCTAAAGGCATCCCGAAAGGCTCCCTGGTCTGGCGCACCGGACTGTCCGGTGGCGCACCGGACAGTGTCCGGTGCACCAGGGAACTGCGCACAGAACTCTTCACTCTCGGGAATTTCCGAAGGCCACTCCGATATAATTCACCGGACTATCCGGTGTACACCGGACATGTCCGGTGCTCCAAGGAAGAACGGCCTCAGGAACTCGCCAGCCTCGGCTTTTCACTTCGGCTGCTCCGCTAAAATTCACCAGACTGTCCGGTGTACACCGGACTGTCCGGTGTAACAGCGGGGCAACGGCTATTTCGGCGCCAACGGCTACCTGCGACGCATTCAATGCGCGCCAGAAGCGCGCAGAAGTCAGGCACGCCCATTCTGGTGCACCGGACATTGAACAGTACATGTCCGGTGTGCACCAGACATCCAGGCGGGCCCAGAAGTCAGAACTCCAACGGTCAAATTGCAACGGCTTTGGTGACGTGGCTGTCGCACCGGACTGTCCGGTGCGCCATCGAACAGACAGCCTCACCAAACGGCTAGTTTGGTGGTTGGGGCTATAAATACCCCCAACCACCCACCATTCATGGCATCCAAGTTTTCCAGCTTCCAACCACTATACAAGAGCTAGCATTCATTACAAAAGCACACCAAAAGAGATCAAATCCTCTCCCAACTCCACACAAAGCCTTAGTGACTAGAGAGAGTGATTTGTAGTGTTCATTTGAGCTCTTGCGCTTGGATCGCTTCTTTTTCTTTGCCATTCTTTCTTGTGATCAAACACTCACTTGTAATTGAGGCAAGAGACACCAATTGTGTGGTGGTCCTTGCAGGAAGTTTGATTCCCAAGTGATTTGAGAAAGAGAAGCTCACTCGGTCCGAGGGACCGTTTGAGAGAGGGAAGGGTTGAAAGAGACCCGGCCTTTGTGGCCTCCTCAACGGGGAGTAGGTTTGAGAGAACCGAACCTCGGTAAAACAAATCCGCGTGTCTCACTTCATTATTTGCTTGCGATTTGTTTTGCACCCTCTCTCGCGGACTTGATTATATTTCTAACGCTAACTCGGCTTGTAGTTGTGATTATTTTTGAGAATTTCAGTTTCGCCCTATGCACCCCCCCTCTAGGCGACTTTCAATTGGTATCAGAGCCCGGTGCTTCATTAGAGCCTAACCGCTCGAAGTAATGTCGGGAGATCACACCAAGAGGGAGATGGAGACCGGCGACAAGCCCACTACGAGCCAAGGGAGCACTTCATCGGAAGAGTCCCGCACCAAGAGGAGGGAGAAGAAGAAGGACTCCTCCAAACGAAAGGAGAAAAGATCTTCCTCTTCTCACCACAAAGAGAAGAAGGAAAAATCTTCTTCTCACAAGTCGCATCGGAAAGGCGACAAGCACAAGAGGATGAGGAAGGTGGTCTACTACGAGACCGACACTTCATCAACATCGACCTCCGACTCCGATGCGCCGTCCGTAACTTCTAAGCGCCAAGAGCGCAAGAAGTTTAGTAAGATCCCTTTACACTATCCCCGTACATCTAGACATACTCCATTACTTTCCGTTCCATTAGGCAAACCGCCAACCTTTGATGGTGAGGATTATGCTAGGTGGAGTGATTTAATGAAATTTCTTCTAACCTCACTCCACAAAAGTATATGGAATGTTGTTGAGTTTGGAGCACAGGTACCATCCATAGGGGATGAGGATTATGATACGGACGAAGTGGCCCAAATCGAGCACTTCAACTCCCAAGCCACAACCATACTCCTCGCCTCTTTAAGCAAGGAGGAATACAACAAAGTGCAAGGGTTGAAGAATGCAAAGGAGATTTGGGACCTACTCAAGACCGCGCACGAGGGTGATGAACTCACCAAGATCACCAAGAGAGAAACGATCGAGGGGGAGCTCGGTCGCTTCCGTCTTCGCCAAGGGGAGGAGCCACAAGATATGTACAACCGGCTCAAAACCTTGGTAAATCAAGTGCGCAACCTCGGGAGCAAAAAGTGGGACGACCACGAGGTGGTTAAGGTTATTCTAAGAGCTCTCATTTTTCTTAACCCCACTCAAGTTCAATTAATTCGTGGTAATCCTAGATACCCACTAATGACCCCCGAGGAAGTTATCGGGAATTTTGTGAGCTTTGAATGTATGATTAAAGGTTCAAAGAAGATCAACGAGCTTGATGAACCCTCCACGTCCGAGGCGCAACCGGTGGCCTTCAAGGCGACGGAGGAGAAGAAGGAGGAGTCTACACCGAGTAGACAACCAATTGACGCCTCCAAGCTCGACAATGAGGAGATGGCTTTAATTATCAAAAGCTTTCGCCAAATCCTCAAGCAACGGAGGGGGAAGGACTACAAACCCCGCTCCAAGAAAGTGTGCTACAAATGTGGTAAGCCCGGTCATTTTATTGCAAAATGTCCTATGTCTAGTGACAGTGACAGGGGCGACAACAAGAAGGGAAAGAGGAGAGAAAAGAAGAAGTACTACAAGAAGAAGGGCGGCGATGCCCATGTTTGCCGGGAGTGGAACTCCGATGAGAGCTCCACCGACTCCTCCTCCGACGACGAGGACGCCGCCAACATCGCCATCATCAAGGGACTCCTCTTCCCCAACGTCGGCCACAAGTGCCTCATGGCAAAGGACGGCAAAAGGAAGAAGGTTAAATCTAAATCCTCCACTAAATATGAATCCTCTAGTGATGATAATGCTAGTGATGAGGAAAATAATTTGCGTACCCTTTTTGCCGATCTTAACATGCAACAAAAGGAAAAATTAAATGAATTGATTAGTGCTATTCATGAGAAGGATGATCTCTTGGACTCTCAAGAGGACTTCCTTATTAAGGAAAACAAAAAGCATGTTAAGGTTAAAAATGCTTATGCTCTAGAGGTAGAAAAATGTGAAAAATTGTCTAGTGAGCTAAGCACTTGCCATGAGACCATTAACAACCTTAGAAATGAAAATGCTAGATTAATTGCTAAGGTTGATTCTCATGTTTGTATTGATTCAACTTCCAATCCTAGAAATGATAATGTTGAATTACTTGCTATGATTGATGAATTGAATGATTCTCTTGCTAGCCTTAGAATAGAAAATGAAAATTTGATTGCTAAGGCTAAAGATTTTGATATTTGCAATACTACTATTTCCGACCTTAGAACTAAGAATGATATGTTGCATGCTAAGGTTGTAGAACTAAAATCTTGCAAACCCTCTACATCTAATGTTGAGCATGTTTCTATTTGTACTAGATGTAGAGATGTTGATATCAATGCTATTCATGATCACATGGCTTTAATTAAACAACAAAATGATCATATAGCAATATTAGATGCTAAGATTGCTGAGCATAACTTAGAAAATGAAAAGTTTAAATTTGCTAGAAGTATGCTCTATAATGGGAGACGCCCTGGCATCAAGGATGGCATTGGCTTCCAAAGGGGAGACAATGTCAAACTTAATGCCCCTCCAAAGAATTTATCTAACTTTGTTAAGGGCAAGGCTCCCAAGCCTCAGGATAACGAGGGTTACATTTTGTTCCCTGCCGGCTATCCTGAGAGCAAAATTAGGAGAACTCATTCTAGGAAGTCTCACTCTGGGCCTAACCATGCTTTTATGTATAAGGGTGAGACATCTAGCTCTAGGCAACCAACCCGTGCCAAGTTGCCTAAAAAGAAAACTCCTAATGCATCAAATGATCAGGATATTTCATTCAAAACTTTTGATGCATCATATGTGCTTACTAACAAATCCGGCAAGGTAGTTGCCAAGTTTGTTGGGGGCAAACACAAGGGCTCCAAGACTTGTGTTTGGGTACCCAAAGTTCTTGTTTCTAATGCCAAAGGACCCAAAACCGTTTGGGTACCTAAAGTCAAGAACTAAAATTGTTTTGTAGGTTTATGCATCCGGGGGCTCAAGCTGGATACTCGACAGCGGGTGCACAAACCATATGACAGGGGAGAAAAAGATGTTCTCCTCATATGAGAAAAACCAAGATCCCCAACGAGCTATCACATTCGGGGATGGAAATCAAGGTTTGGTCAAAGGATTGGGTAAAATTGCTATATCACCTGACCATACTATTTCCAATGTTTTTCTTGTAGATTCTTTAGATTACAATTTGCTTTCCGTATCCCAATTATGTCAAATGGGCTACAACTGTCTATTTACTGATGTAGGTGTTACTGTCTTTAGAAGAAGTGATGATTCAATAGCATTTAAGGGAGTGTTAGAGGGTCAGCTATACTTGGTAGATTTTGATAGAGCTGAACTCGACACTTGCTTGGTTGCTAAGACTAACTTGGGTTGGCTCTGGCACCGCCGACTAGCCCATGTTGGAATGAAGAATCTTCATAAGCTTCTAAAGGGAGAGCACATTTTAGGACTAACAAATGTTCATTTTGAGAAAGACAGGATTTGTAGCGCATGCCAAGCCGGGAAGCAAGTTGGCACTCATCATCCACACAAGAACATCATGACTAGTGACAGGCCACTGGAGCTCCTACACATGGATTTATTCGGCCCGATTGCTTACATAAGCATCGGCGGGAGTAAGTACTGTCTAGTTATTGTGGATGATTATTCTCGCTTCACTTGGGTGTTCTTTTTGCAGGAAAAATCTCATACCCAAGAGACCTTAAAGGGATTCTTGAGACGAGCTCAAAATGAGTTCGGCTTAAGGATCAAGAAAATTAGAAGCGACAACGGGACGGAGTTCAAGAACTCACAAATAGAAGGCTTCCTTGAGGAGGAGGGCATCAAGCATGAGTTCTCTTCTCCCTACACTCCACAACAAAATGGGGTAGTGGAGAGGAAGAATCGAACTCTATTGGACATGGCAAGAACCATGCTTGATGAGTACAAGACACCGGATCGGTTTTGGGCCGAGGCGGTCAACACCGCCTGCTACGCCATCAACCGATTATATCTACACCGAATCCTCAAGAAGACATCCTATGAACTCCTAACCGGTAAAAAGCCCAATATTTCATATTTTAGAGTTTTTGGTAGCAAATGCTTTATTCTTGTTAAGAGAGGTAGACAATCTAAATTTGCTCCTAAAACTGTAGAAGGCTTTTTACTAGGATATGACTCAAACACAAGGGCATATAGAGTCTTTAACAAGTCCTCAGGACTTGTTGAAGTTTCTTGTGACGTTGTGTTTGATGAGACTAACGGCTCTCAAGTAGAGCAAGTTGATCTTGATGAGATAAGTGAAGAACAGGCTCCATGCATAGCGTTAAGGAACATGTCCATTGGGGATGTGTGCCCTAAGGAATCTGAAGAGCCTCCACATGCACAAGATCAACCATCCTCCTCCACGCAAGCATCTCCACCAACTCAAATTGAGGATGAGGCTCAAGATGTTGAACAAGAAAATCAAGAAGATGAGCCACCTCAAAATGACGGAAACGATCAAGGGGGAGATACAAATGATCAAGAAAAGGAGGATGAGCAAGAACCAAGGCCGCCACACCCAAGAGTTCACCAAGCAATACAACGAGATCACCCCGTCGACACCATCCTCGGCGACATTCATAAGGGGGTAACCACTCGATCTCGTATTGCACATTTTTGTGAGCATTACTCTTTTGTTTCCTCTATTGAGCCACACAGGGTAGAGGAAGCACTACAAGATTCGGATTGGGTGATGGCGATGCAAGAGGAGCTCAACAATTTCACGAGGAACGAGGTATGGCACTTAGTTCCACGTCCTAACCAAAATGTTGTAGGAACCAAGTGGGTCTTCCGCAACAAGCAAGATGAGCATGGTGTGGTGACTAGGAACAAAGCTCGACTCGTGGCCAAGGGGTATTCACAAGTCGAAGGTTTGGATTTTGGTGAAACCTATGCACCCGTAGCTAGGCTTGAGTCAATTCGCATATTATTAGCCTATGCTACTTACCATGGCTTCAAGCTTTATCAAATGGACGTGAAGAGTGCCTTCCTCAATGGACCGATCAAGGAGGAGGTCTATGTTGAGCAACCTCCCGGCTTTGAAGATAGTGAGTACCCTAACCATGTCTATAGGCTCTCTAAGGCGCTTTATGGGCTCAAGCAAGCCCCAAGAGCATGGTATGAATGCCTTAGAGATTTCCTTATTGCAAATGGCTTCAAAGTCGGCAAAGCCGATCCTACTTTATTCACTAAAACTCTTGACAATGATTTGTTCGTATGCCAAATTTATGTTGATGATATCATATTTGGGTCTACTAACGAATCTACATGTGAAGAATTTAGTAGGATCATGACAAAGAAATTCGAGATGTCGATGATGGGGGAGTTGAAGTATTTTCTAGGATTCCAAGTCAAGCAACTCCAAGAGGGCACCTTCATTAGCCAAACGAAGTATACTCAAGACATTCTAAGCAAGTTTGGAATGAAGGATGCCAAGCCCATCAAGACTCCCATGGGAACAAATGGGCATCTCGACCTCGACACGGGAGGTAAGTCCGTGGATCAAAAGGTATACCGGTCGATGATTGGTTCATTACTTTATTTATGTGCATCTCGACCGGACATTATGCTTTCCGTTTGCATGTGTGTAAGATTCCAAGCCGACCCTAAGGAATCACACCTTACGGCCGTAAAACGAATCTTGAGATATTTGGCTTATACTCCTAAGTTTGGGCTTTGGTACCCTCGGGGATCCACATTTGATTTGATTGGTTATTCGGATGCCGATTGGGCGGGGTGTAAAATTAATAGAAAGAGCACATCGGGGACTTGCCAGTTCTTGGGAAGATCCTTGGTGTCTTGGGCTTCGAAGAAGCAAAATTCGGTCGCTCTTTCTACCGTCGAAGCCGAGTATATTGCCGCAGGCCACTGTTGCGCGCAATTGCTTTGGATGAGGCAAACCCTGCGGGACTACGGTTACAAACTAACCAAAGTTCCCCTTCTATGTGATAATGAGAGTGCAATCCGCATGGCGGATAATCCCGTTGAGCATAGCCGCACTAAACACATAGCCATTCGGTATCATTTTCTTAGGGATCACCAACAAAAGGGGGATATCGAGATTTCTTACATTAACACTAAAGATCAATTAGCCGATATCTTTACCAAGCCACTTGATGAACAATCTTTTACCAAACTTAGGCATGAGCTAAATATTCTTGATTCTAGGAATTTCTTTTGCTAATTTGCACACATAGCACACAAGTATACCTTTGATCATATCTCTTTTATATATGCTATGACTAATGTGTTTTCAAGTGTATTTCAAACCAAGTCATAGGTATATTGAAAGGGAATTGGAGTCTTCGGCGAAGACAAAGGCTTCCACTCCACTCTACTACTCATCCTTCGCCGTCACTTCGAGCATCTCTCCAACTTTGGTATAATCTTCACTCATTTATTTTATGACCAAAGGAGGAGAAAGTACTTCATTGGGCTCTAATAATTCCGTTTTTGGCGATTCATGCCAAAGGGGGAGAAAATATGAGCCCAAAGCAAAAGGACCGCACCACCACCTAATTTTAAAAATTTGGAGATTTGGAGATTTTTAAATTGGTCAACTTCAAATTAATATCTTACTATGTTCAAAAGGGGGAGGAAGTAGTATTTCAAAAATGGTATATCAAAACCCTCTTGAACACTAAGAGGAGGATCTCATTTAGGGGGAGTTTTGTTTAGTCAAAGGAAAAGCATTTGGATCAAAGGGAGAAAATTTCAAAACTTGAAAATGCTTTGCAAAAATCTTATTCATTTACCTTTGACTATCTTGCAAAAGGATTTTGAAAAGAATTTACAAAAGAATTTGCAAAACAAAACATGTGGTGCAAATGTGGTCCAATATGTTAAAAACAAAGAAACAATCCATGCACATCATGTAAGTATTTATATTGGCTCAATTCCAAGCAACCTTTGCACTTACATTATGCAAACTAGTTCAAATTATGCACTTTTACATTTGCTTTGGTTGTGTTGGCATCAATCACCAAAAAGGGGGAGATTGAAAGGGAATTAGGCTTACACCTAGTTCCTAAATAATTTTGGTGGTTGAATTGCCCAACACAAATATTGGACTAACTAGTTTGCTCTAGTGTGTAAGTTATACAGGTGCAAAAGGTTCACAACAAGCCAATTAAAAAGACCAAAGTTGGGTTCAAATTAGAAAGCTAAAGGCATCCCGAAAGGCTCCCTGGTCTGGCGCACCGGACTGTCCGGTGGCGCACCGGACAGTGTCCGGTGCACCAGGGAACTGCGCACAGAACTCTTCACTCTCGGGAATTTCCGAAGGCCACTCCGATATAATTCACCGGACTGTCCGGTGTACACCGGACATGTCTGGTGCTCCAAGGAAGAACGGCCTCAGGAACTCGCCAGCCTCGGCTTTTCACTTCGGCTGCTCAGCTAAAATTCACCGGACTGTCCGGTGTACACCGGACTGTCCGGTGTAACAGCGGGGCAACGACTATTTCGGCGCCAACGGCTACCTGCGACGCATTCAATGTGCGCCAGAAGCGCGCAGAAGTCAGGCACGCCCATTCTGGTGCACCGGACATTGAACAGTACATGTCCGGTGTGCACCGGACATCCAGGCGGGCCCAGAAGTCAGAACTCCAACGGTCAAATTGCAACGGCTTTGGTGACGTGGCTGTCGCACCGGACATGTCCGGTGTGCACCGGACTGTCCGGTGCGCCATCGAACAGACAGCCTCACCAAACGGCTAGTTTGGTGGTTGGGGCTATAAATACCCCCAACCACCCACCATTCATGGCATCCAAGTTTTCCAGCTTCCAACCACTATACAAGAGCTAGCATTCATTACAAAAGCACACCAAAAGAGATCAAATCCTCTCCCAACTCCACACAAAGCCTTAGTGACTAGAGAGAGTGATTTGTAGTGTTCATTTGAGCTCTTGCGCTTGGATCGCTTCTTTTTCTTTGCCATTCTTTCTTGTGATCAAACACTCACTTGTAATTGAGGCAAGAGACACCAATTGTGTGGTGGTCCTTGCGGGAAGTTTGATTCCCAAGTGATTTGAGAAAGAGAAGCTCACTCGGTCCGAGGGACCGTTTGAGAGAGGGAAGGGTTGAAAGAGACCCGGCCTTTGTGGCCTCCTCAACGGGGAGTAGGTTTGAGAGAACCGAACCTCGGTAAAACAAATCCGTGTGTCTCACTTCATTATTTGCTTGCGATTTGTTTTGCACCCTCTCTCGCGGACTTGATTATATTTCTAACGCTAACTCGGCTTGTAGTTGTGATTATTTTTGAGAATTTCAGTTTCGCCCTATTCACCCCCCCCTCTAGGCGACTTTCATCCGCGCGGGTCCGTGAAGCTGCTGGGTGCTGAACCTGACCTTAGTCACTTCGGAACAAACTCCATTGAGTAGTGGGAATTTAGATTCCACTACCCTCAGCCATACATCAGCATCAAGTGGGTCCTCTGCCCTGGTGAACAAGGGCGGATGAGTACTGAGGAACTCCTGGTAAGTGGCTACTGCGGGGTGACGCTGATGATCTTCACCACCATAGTGCTGGGGTGGTGGCTGACGTTGAGCTAGCTGCCTCAAGATCTCATTCTGCTGAGCCATTAGTTCCTGCAGAGTGGGAGGCGGTGGCGGCGGTGGAGGAATGCGCTCATTCTGGCCACGACGCGCTCTCCCGGCCATCTGAAAAACCACATATGTTCTCAATAACACATCTTCAAGTTTAAGGTTTAATCATGGTGAAAGAGTTAAAAAGGTGAATTCTTAGATTCCGACATCCATAAAAAGGATTTCAAAAGGCGTAAACTTTCCTTCCAAATTTAAAACTAAAAGCATCCATCAACCATGCTTCAAAAGAGTTTATCATGATTACATCAATGGCCCAAAAAGACTCAACTCTATCTAGCCTAGTACCCCAAGGGTGCAAAAGCTAAGCTAGCTGCGAGGAGTCCTAACATCACCGACTTCCAACTCTATCCCCGATATCTAATGAGCGAACGAGGCAACACTCGACTCAGGGGAAGGTGGCCTCCCTGAGCCAGCAATGTCCACACTGGAAGCAGGCTCCTCCCCTCCCTCAATGTCGACGTCCTTGTTAGCCTCCACATCATGGATCTCCTGGTGATGCATATCCAGGTGCTCATTAGCCTCGGCGAGCTGCTGCTGGGTGTTGATGAGCTGATCTTCGAGAACCTCGATGGTGTTCTCCCTTGTCCCCACTAATTCCTCCAGCTCTTGGATTTCATCCGACAACTGCTCCACTTGTAAGTCCTTTTCCACCATCTCCTGGGACAAGTCAACCACAAGCTCTTCCCTGTTGTCCAGGGTAATCTTAGTGGCCTCCAACAATGCCATCAGATGGGACATTTCCTCTCCACGCATCACTTGCAGGCGATACAGGGCATTCATGCATCATACCATCAAGTGAGCAGTCTGGCCTGGGTAGAGAGCCCAGATGTCCTTGGCATGCTCCACCCGATCCTTCCACATTGGGTCGTCCTCCTTCTCAGCGGGGAACAAGCCAATGGGGTGGGTGGACAGCTCCAAGGGATGGAATCCACAGAAAGTGGTCAACCCGTGCAAAGCAATCGCCTCAATCATGTCCTCAGCCCGGTATCCAAAGGACTCAGAGTCCAGTGAACGCCAGCCTGGCTGTAGGGGATGAGGCTCCAAGGTCATCCTCACCCTACAGCGGGGCACTCGGTGCTTCTCAAACTGCTGCACCGCGTACTGAGGGGGTGTCATGTACCCGGCCCCCTGAAGTACCTCCCACAAAATGCGGGGAAAGCCCTCTCGTGCAAGCCCGTCAGTGTGGGACAGTGCATTCCCGTCGTCTGAGGATCCGTGGGAAGCCATCTGTGGACGGTTAAGCGTAAGTAAAGGAAAAGAATTATAAAAAGAACAAGGAAAAATAAGACTCAGCTCCTCTCTAATTAAGACAGAATAGTACTGGGAAACTTAGTTGGTCATAAGTTTAAGTCCTTACTAAATCTTTCCATTTGTTTAATTTAAGAATGCATGCATGCTCGTCCTGAACGACCTCACAGCAATGCGAAGGGATTAGGGAAGAACTCCCATCCCCTAAAGTGGCCTGTGGGGCCTAATTACTTAGCCACCTAGCTACCCTTCTATCATCCTAAGGCTTCACGTCCTAGGTCTATCCTGCTCGTCCTACGATCTATCCAACATTGTTTCTATCAAATTTTATTTTGGAAAGCGATGGTATTCATATTTTCTTGATTCCTCTGTGGTGGTACAAGCTCCGATACCAGCTGTGGCGGAACTGCCCGAATTATTCCAACTTAAGTGCCTAAGCCCTGCCTTAGAGGCTAGACCACACTTAAATGGGAATAACCCGTCAATCCCTCGGATCTAGTCCGACACGGCCACTGACAGGATCAAGTACCACAATCTCACTCGATGGTGAGTCACAGTGCAAATACAATAAAGCGTAAAACCATGCATGTAAGAGTATTAAATTATTACATCATCATCATCAGAGTTTTTGCAAAAGAAACCATCATTGTTCGAAGTGCAGCGGAATAAAGCTAACAGTAATTAAACAGAGAGATGGGGAAGCCTGTCCCATCACTCCTCATGTTCCTCCTCAGCCGAGACAGGGTCCCACTCGACAGTCCAACCCGGTGGCAAGATGGACGGCCAAGTCACTCCAGCAACCATGTCCTCCAAAGAACCTGTAAAAATTATGCCACAAGCAAGGCTGAGTATACTAATACTCAGCTAGACTTACCCGGTGTGAGGAGTCTACTCCTCTACCTCTAGACATGCAGCTGTTTGGCTGTGGGGTTTGGTTGCCAAAAGCACTAGCTGAGTTTCTAAATCAAGTTTTAACTTTGTCAAATTTAAGTGTGACTCTCTTAAGGCTAAATATGTACTATCTACTCATACATAGTAGCAAACATTTTTAGCAATCAACCTCTTTTGTCAACTCATCACATTTCCACTTGTTACTCAATGTAGCAGCATGGATCAAGCAGTCTCATTAGCTGCGAGAAGCAGACGATTCGAATCGAGTTTTATCCTTGCAAGGTAAACCTAAACACACGACGTGGCGAGGCACTCCGTCCCCACACACATCAACCGTCCCCATCGATTCCCCGTCAGCAGATCAGGGCTCACCGCCTTGGCGTACAATGCCTCACTGACCCCGGCTACCGTCGTGCAGTGACCGCACTTGTACCCACCATAACCGGAATGGGAGACCACGTCTCAGGTCGCGTGAGGGGATATGTCCACTGCCAGGTTCAATCAGGTACTAGGCTTACCGATTTACCATATTTCTCGGCATGTGCTTAGTACGTTCAAACGCTTGACTCACGGTACCACACCTTAATCCTTATTCCAATTTTTATCCTGTAGACAACCAATCCCCATGGATTGTTGCCCACAAACCAACATCAATATGATAAGAAAGTGGATACAGCCAATTCCTGACCTCGCGCGAGTGCTAGAAAAATCACTCGACTTCTACCGAGATCCTACTTAATAAAGCAGCTACTCGGCCTAGCATACTAGTATTCATCTCAATAGGATTCCTGAGATCATGCAACTAGGGTTTCAAACAACTCCTACACTTAAGTGCACATTCAACCCTACAATCATTAAGTGTAGTAAAATAGCATAATAAACAGGTTATGCATAAAACCGTGGCTTGCCTTCCAAAGCGGGGGCAGGCAGATCCTCTGGTACAGGCTCTGGTGCTGGATCCGGGGCTACCTCCTGAGCAGCTCCTTGCTCCGGCACGAGGACGTACTCTCCGTCAGCGAGGTTACAGTCTATCGAAATGCAATGAATATGTATGTCATGATTCTGCAGGATTTAATAACATTATGCTAAGGGAAGAAAAACTAAGTTAGTTGGCATCTTAGGGTTCATTGGTCATATGTGGCTTTTAGTGGTTTATGCTTATCACTCTAGGTTTAGGTTTTGTTAAGGATAAGCATAGTGGGTTGGTATTTCCTTTATACATTTTAGTGGACAATTCACAAAGGGTTTTAGGATGACACTAATTTCCATTATTCATTTTCCCTTTCTTTATTTTCTATTTATGAATTCTAGTGTAGGTTTGAACTACAACAAGGAGTTAACTTTTTCAAAAATTCTGTAAAAATTACAGTGGGCTGCTATGGGTCACTATAGCCTATTCTAGGAATTTGGGGTTTAAAATAAAAAGGCTATGCTTTAGACAAAAATGACAAAAGTTGTGTAAAATGGGCCACTTTGCACTACCTCTCTTAATTAGGGTTAGGTTATGCCCTAAGGGTTATTTTTGTTGGCATCTATCAGTAATAATAAGCTTTTGTGCCAAAAATCACAGAAGGTTAATTGGTGGTTATTTAGTTGTGATTTCTTAAAGTTTTATGCCAAAAAGGTGCTTATAACTAACTTGCCATTTGAAAAATATCAAACAACAGATTTGGTATTTTTCCTATGTTCATAATAACAAAACATTAGTTATCCCAAGGTTTGGGGTGTTTTCACCTTGGGGTTATTTTTGTAGGGTTTTTCTAAGTTTTCCTTGTTTTCTAAAAATAAAAGGGCTCCTACTTATTTCATACTAAACCAGGGTATAATAGATTTTTCTAGTAAACTACATTGAATAAGTGCTCTAACAAAAATAGGGGTGCCCTCTGGTTCATTATTTAAATCATCTTTGCTATTTTTCTTAATCTTAAGCATATTGTAAGATAAATGGCAAAACTAACTTAATGGGTTGGACAGAGAGTTTTAGCATTTTTAAACAGGTCAGTAGGTGGGTATAAACTTCTCCAAATTTTTCTAACTCTAGTCAAATAGTGTAGCTATTTTTATCCCTATTATTTAGCTTTTGGTCAAAACAATGATTAAATCAGAACCCTAAAGTTTTCTGTAGTACATAGGGGTTTTATATTTTTCCTAAGTAGTTTACATTATTTAGAGTCTGACAAAATTGGTTTGACCAAATTTGGATGAACTAAACAGAAGTTATGAATTATTAAAGTTTCTGTTTAAATTTAAAATCAGATTTAATAAAGGTTTTCTGGAAAAGCAGTTTACATCGAGGACCCTGGGGTATTTCCAAACTAACTCTCTCAGTTATACCCCCGCGCTACTATTCATTTGAGTCACTGACATTTCACAAAACCCCCCAGACTTCCTTCCTTCACCCCCGCGGTCCTTCCCTAGGTTTAAACAGTGCCCGCAAGAAAGAAAAGGGTGGCGCGGCTTACCGGCAGCGAGATAGGTCCGGCGAGGGGCGGGGTTGGCTCGGGGAGGCTCTGGCTATCACAGCGATGTACGGCTCGACGGCGGGGATGGCCGGAATCGCTCGGTCCACGTGCGCAGGCAGGTGTTCTCGTCGGCGGCGGGTGTGCCGGCCAAACCACGGCGATCTAAAGCAATCCAATGGCACGGTGAGCTTCACGGGGTGATGTAGGGGCTGTGTGCACAAGGAATCGAAAAATGGTTCAGTGGATTACCCGGTCCACGCACTCCGGCGGGGTTGTGAACTCCGGCGACCGTGGACTGGCCTCTCCGGCGAAGCAGGCTTCGATTCCTCACTCGGAGAGCTTCACCGAGGTGTGCTCACTCGTCTCCGAGGGTTGGACAGGGTTGGGAAGGGCTGGGCTGGCCGGTCTACGGCGGCAGGGGCTCGGGTGGCCGCGGACATGCCGTGCACGGGCAAACGACGGTGAGTTGAGCTCCGGGGAGGTTTGAGTGTGCGTGGAAGGGTATGGACGACACCTGGGTGGGCTTTATAGGCGCGGCGCACACAGGGGACACGGGCGCGGCTCGGCGCGGCGTGGGGTCGGGCGCGGGCGTGCTCTGGCGTGCGCAGAGCGCGTCGAACACGTGGAGCTTTTCTTCTGCCCATGTTCCACAGCTCACCCAAGTCGCAAACGTGCGAATCTTGGCAAAAATCCGGCGTGAGTCTTTTCCTGGCACCTAGGGCTGTCTCTCATCCGTGAGTTTCCATGGCAGATATGGCCTAGGTAGGGAGATCTTCGGTCGCCAAATCAGGTATGTCACTCTGCCCACCTCGCGATAAAAACCATGCCAAGGCATGTCAAACGTCAAGGTCTCGGGCTCAGCTTTTTCCAGTGGGTGCCCTAGGTGGTATGCCACATTTTTGGTATAAAACATAGGTGGTTTTGGTGCCATCTTCAAGGTGAACACGGTTGATCTTTAGTGTAGGTGTAGTTTTTGACTTAGAGAGAATTAGAGAGCTCTAGCTCTCACTCTACTTGGAGATTTGATTTGGGGTTTCTCCAGGGGTCTTTTTGCAGTATTTCCTTCCCATAATTGCTGGTTATAAAGTTACTAAAAGTTTGGTTAAAGATTAACTCATGGTTTGCACAATTGCTTATTCTCTCCCCCTTTCAACCATGGCTTTGGAAGATAGGGTTCAAGACGGGTCTAGGGTTTACTCCCCCTTGTCCAAAGGGGTAGTTGCACACAACTAGGGTAATGTTTTTGATCATTCACCTCTCTTGGTTAAAACCTAGCCTCCAAGGCTCTTACACTTTGCTCCTTAAGTTTTTCTCCCACATGTGATCACAGTCCTTAGTGCCAAGGTGTGCTCTAGCCATGGTAACACCTGAGGTGTTATAGCAACGGCCCGGATTTTCAGTACCCGCGATCTAACCCTATGCGTCTGATCCTAGATCGACGGCACCCGCTTGCCTGTGCCGATATATAATCTCCACCGCTGATTATCAAATCAACGCTACAAGGTCATCTCCCCCTACGGCTACCAACTCTAGCGGCACCAATAAGCCCGCGACGGTCGAGTTCGCCGGCCCCGCTCAACCCACACCATCGGTGCACTACACCCCAAACTACGCAGGTCAGCGCAACGAAGGGATGAATGTGAAGTCTAGTAGGGGTAACTAAACACAACAGAGGCGTCACGGTGACCAGGCGACGATGAGGGTGGATCTGGCCGCGGCAGAGCAACTCCGGCAAGAGATTGGCCCGTCACTGTTGGTCTTCCCGGCTCGAATACGCAGCAACACCCATCACCGGACCTAGACGGTTCACCCAGACACCACACCGTACACCAGAACGATCCTGGGCATGAACTCCACGACGGCGGCACGACTTCGCTTTTTCCCAGCGCCGACCCACGAGTTCCAGTGAGATGGTGACCGAGAAAATTGGGTAGGGCGGTCCGAGGATTGGGGTGCAACATATAGGCACGAAGTTGGCTGGGTCATGCAACAGACTCCGAAGTTCACGGCGTGCCCTGCCATGGTCGGGTTTCAGTTAAGATGGCGAAGCTGACCACCCGGGCCCACAACCACGCATGAGCAACGCGAGCGCGAGATATTTAGGCTGACAAGCGGGCCCATGAGCCAGTGAGAGGACAGGGAGTGAGCGTGGCCACGCGGCTGCCCGGTGGGCCCCTTGTGGAAGTGGAGCGCAAGCGCGTGGCGCGCACACATGGTGTGGCTGACAGTGCGGCCCACCAGTCAGTGAAAATGGGCGCGCGCGTGGGAGTGACGGCAGCACTGTGAGAAGTTGGGCCAGGGCAGATTCGACTCAAGACCAATTTTCCTTTTATCTTTTCTTTTCTTTTTCCTGTTTTCTTTTCCCTTCTGTTTTTAGAATTCAAATTTGAATTTAAAATTGGATTATGAGATTCATCAATGATCAAAATGCACCAAATTCAAATTTTAAAATAAAGAAATATATTCTTATTTATATATTTGTTTTATCTTATTTGTTTAGTATTTTCCTCCCTTTCTTCAAACCCTAAAATTTCTTTTTTTTTATTTCAAAGTTCTTACTTCAAATTTAATTCAAATTCAAACACATGTTTTGAACTTCAACTTTTCACATGCCAAATAATTCCTAATATAAAATCTACTGTTTACAATATTATTTTTCTATTCTTTTCCTTATCATTTATTTATGGAAGGAGTAAATGGTGTCATTAAAAATTCTTTTCTCATTCTCTATTTTCTACAAATTTAAAATTCAAATCCAAGATAAAGTTTAGGAATTCAAATTTTTAATACATACTCAAAATCAATTATGAAGCAGTAGAATATTTATTTTAATTGATTTATTTGTTTGATAGATGTTTGAAATATGGGATACACTCATATTGTCTTCTTTCTTTTAAAAAAATAGTATGAATATGGGGTAAGAAGTAAAAGTTACTTCAAAATTAGATATTTATGTAAATAAATGCTTATGGTGTATTATTTAATGATATGCATAATTATTTAGTTGAATAGAACACTTTTCTATTACTTCTTTTCTAAAATAATTCTTGGTTGTCAAAATTCTGTCCTCAATTTTCAATACTCAAGTATAACTTGAGATATCTGAATTTACTATTTTTTATTTCTTCTTTTATTTTTATTTCTTCATCTTATTATTTTATGATATGTATATTTTTTTAATATATATATATTTTTTCTCCTACCAATTTTAGGTCTTACAAATACTATCCCCCTTAACAGAAATCTCGTCCTCGAGATTTGTAAGAAAAGGGTGTATAACCATGTTATCTCAAAACATATGCACAAACAAAATCTCAGCATGATGCATAATTTATTAGCAACACGTAGGTCAATTAGACCTTATTATTCCTCCTAAAATAGTATCATACCATCTACTAACTAAAGTAACATTTAAGTCTTATAAATAGTAGTATATATATATATTATATATATATATATATTTATGTAGCTTGGTGGAGCTGCTGGTGGTGGTGGAGGTAGTGGGCGTTGTTGTTGTTGTCTTTCTAACCGTGCTTGCCTTATTTCTTGACGTATCTCCAGCCGGTCCTGATGTATTTTGTGGCAGAACCTCCAAGTTATTGGGCCCACATGCACCTGTCCTTGTCCCAAAGACCTTAGACGGCTATGCATGTGCACCAGATAACTTAACAGGATCTGTCCGATTGCTCCAAGGACATCGGATAAATCACTTACAACGACGACCACAAGATTAAGTAACACAAATCACACACACTAATATTTTTGCAGCGGAAATCTTATTACCAAATTTTACAAGTTACAAAAATTTTACATTATTTTATTGGAGTGATTACAAAAGTATAATTTTGAAATATATGCTAGCTCAAGTGACCATCCTCAATAAGAAGTATAGAAGGGTTACTTAGACTTATAAGAAGGCCGAGCCTACCTGCACTTAAAACCATCAACAACAGCACAAAGTTAGAACCTGAAAAACAACAGGGAATAAAACCCTGAGTATGGAATTACTCAGCAAGACTTACCCGACTAAAAAAAGACTCTCAAGGGTATGCTAGCTAGAGGGATTCAAGGTATGGCTTATCAAGAATCAAAGACTATGTTTTGCAGAAAAGCTTACTATGAGTGGATCCTTAAAAATCCAGTTTTAATTATCAGGTTAAGTAAAGTTACCTGCATCTAGAGTTCTTTCTACCCTAGTTCAACCACTTGGCCTATGCTAGCCGTCTTTTCATCATCCCTTTAGTTCACTGGATTGCTAAGTGTAGGGCAGTGACCAAGTCTTCATAACCGCGAAGGTACGGCGATCCGAATCGATTATACTCAGCTGAGGATCTCCAATCGCACGACATATGTAGCACTTAACCCTTGCATATGTCAACTCACCACCGGGGTTCTTAAGACTAGATCAGGTTCACGCCAACCGAGAGCACAGATACACCACTGTCCAGCCTCTTGCCATGGAGGGTACACGCTACTCTTGCCATCTCTCCACTCCCATTGCGTGTTATCTTATTCTGGTATTAGTCTGCCCGAGGCAAAGCTTACCCGTGATGAGGCATGCGACCAGTTAAAGGGTCCTCGATCATCAAGCCTACATCGACACGATCCTTAATCGACTCAGACGGAGACACTACACCGAGACTCCTTTCTCGTGCAAGTCAACCACCCGGTCTCAGCTAAATCATTTCAAACCCAAAGTTTGGTACCTAGCAGAGGTACATCTTTTCCGATGTTGAACCCAATGGATTCACCATCAAGTTTTGTTTTTGAAAACATCCCACCCACTTTGCAACATCATCTTTTGAGAAAACAAAACATTTTGTTTTTCTAAAGCAAAGCTAAGCATAAGAAAAACCTTTTATAAAATAGGGATTTAGGAAATAATCAAATCCAAGGAAGGAGATGCAGCAATAGTTTAACACACAACTCCTATCACCTAATGCATCCAGTAAGTGAGAAAGATTTTAAAGGGAATAAGGAGGTGGCAAATGCACTGGGGCTTGCCTGAATAACACTAGGTTAGTGTTGTTAGACGATGTCCACTTGGCGACCATCTTCAGGTTTGTCCATCAGCATCATTTTAAGGATTAGCCCGCGCTTGGGGTCGACTTGGCTTGTCTTCCGCATCACGCGATTATTTATCGTACCTCATGAGATCCACGATGCACATGTATGAGCACGAGTATAACGAGTATAATATAGATAATCTACACTAAAAAGGATGAAACACTTTAAAACCAAGCATTAAGCACCATGGATATCACAGCAGGGCATCGACTACATCCATTAACCAAATTGACATATTACACTAGAAAATCTATTTTTATTCCTAGCTTTTTATTAACTCTTTAAACTATGTATCTTAATTACTTGATTTACCGATTAACCTATGTATCATATATATTTTAATATAACTTCCCATTTTTAACACCTACAATCCCGCAAACACTGAGACCTATTGAGATCTTTTTCATCCTACGACATCGACCAAATTACTAAAACGACTCAGGCAATCAATAAATATTAAACCTAGTCAAACCATCCACCAATCCACTAACACGAGTAACAAATTTACTTACCCTGACTAATTCGACGCGATAGTCGCAAGCACGACTACGGGTTCCGGTTGACGTCATCCAGGGGCCTTCTTTTCTTCGGTAATCAATTGTTGAAGATCTTTTCCTCGACTGAATGATTCTGACGAATTGAACTTGAGTCGCGCAGGATGTCCGAGCTTTTGTCGCGCACGTGGTGAATACCACGCTGCTGGCCTTCGTCTTCACCCGACGCTTTGTATTTCTTGAGGATGCACGAAACGACGATGAGTTGGAGACTTGCAGGGTCGAGTACGACAAGGAGTTCCGAGGGTCGACATGAGCAGCACGAAATTGGAAATCAAATTATCAAAGTCGACGAGCACGTCATGGGCACAAAGTGGGTCGACGACGAGGTAGGGATTAAGGCCAAGCGAGCCGAGAGGGCGCGCTGGCAAGCAGAAACCAGGACGCGCGGCGAGACTCGATGAGGAAACTCGACACGCCGTGGCGAGCAGAGAACCTCACGCGCGCAATAGAGGAGCTCGACGACGACCGGTTAGATGGAGCTTGACACGCGCAGCAGGAATGAGAAGCAGGCGCCAAGCTGAGGAATAACGGCGAGGTCACATCCGAGCCGGGCGAGGAACATGCGACCAGCACCAAGGGCGATTCACCTACGCAGGGGCGAGCTGCGCGCGATAGCAGAGCTAGAGCAGGGAACGTAGGAAGTGGAGGCGAGCTGGACTGCTGACCAGTGACTCAGGGCACGGCGAGCACGAGCACAGGGAAAGGGAAAGCGCAGGGCCAAGCTTGGCCGGCAGAAGGACACGCAGCCAAGGAAGCAGTGCAGAGGTCGCAGATGGCGGAACTCCGGTAGGGAAACCGCGTGCGGCACAAGAGAAGGGAGCACTCGCAGCAGGGGGCCAAAGCGCGAAGGGAGCTAGGCACGACCATGGCTGAGATGGCCAACGGCCGAGCGAGCACCGGAGACGGGTGACGGCGGCCATGGGCAGGGAACTCGGCAGGGAGAGCTATGACTAGGCGCTGCAGAGAAAACGCAGGGAGAGATCAAAGGAAGAATCACCATGGAAGAGGAGGAGATGGGCAGGAGGCCGAGCGCCAGGAGTAGGCGCGCGCCATGGGAGGTGGTAGGGTCGAGTAGCCAAGCGCCATGGTGAACTCGCCGGCGAGCTAGACTCCAGGGGCGCGCAGGGAGACGCTGAGCTCGCGCGTAGGGGAAAAGGGGAAGGAGCGTGCGTCAGGGACGGAGCACCAGCGAACTCGGCGAGCTAGGGAGCTCCGCGCGCCCAGCTATGGAGGAGAAGGGGACGAGCTCAGGGAAATCGCCATGGATGCGCAGGGGCTCGCGGCCGGCACTAGAACCCGAGTGAAGGGGAGAGACGCTGGGAGCAGGGAAGGAATTTCGGCTGGGAAGGGAAATCCGATCTAGAGTCCGGAGTTGGGGCCGACGCCGGGGCTGGGCGCGACCAGCCATGGGGCTTGGGCCCGGCACTGAGGAACTTGAGGAGCGTGCGCTGCCAGACGAAGAAGAAGAGTGGCTGGCAGGGGAAGAGGAGCACGCGGTGGATATATGCAGCAGATGAGCGGCGATGGCAAAAAAAATCCCTGGCGGATGAGGACGATTAGAGCAGGGCGGCGGGATATTTCTTTTTCCTTTTTTTCTTCTTTTTTTAATAGAGAATTACAGATGTTTTGAGCCAAGATTTTTAACAATGAACAAAGGGTCCGCAGTACGTGTAACACGATTTGATTCAATTGACATCAGTTGATTTTCGTTTGCTATTCGAACACTCGACTAAACAATTAATTGAAATCCGTAGACGCGACGTCACGGATAACAAAAGGGAATTAAATTATTTTATACTGAAAGTTTAGTCATCGAGTTCCATTTAATTGGCTCGGGATAAAATCGTTCGAGTGGGTCGAGCTTCCGAATTTCGTATTCGCGTGAGCAATGGATTTAAAATAAGCACCGGACGCACCAATTTTCGGAACGACTATGTTCCGAACAACACGAAAATTTCAGAAGAGCCCGAACAAATACAAATAAAAATGATGTCGCGCTCGCGACAAACGAAACAGATGCGATATTAAAATCGCGATAGACATAAATAATTAGACCTTAGTGTCTGTCTTATTCACTGATATCACGTGCTTAAATCCATACTCGTTGTCGAGCGGAATATAAACACCTGGGGTGTTACAGCCCTCCCCCCTTAAAAGAATCTCGTCCCGAGATTCAGAGCGAAAGACTTTTAAGAGTAGAGAAGCATGTAACCCATGTCCATATCAGCGATAATCATAAGACAGTCTTGGGCGAAGGCGAGTGTCTCAGGATGTGGTTTCTCTAGCGGACATAACATATATTGCCTTAGGCCAATCTAGAAATGTCCACCAATAGAGATGATGTCTGCCAGAAGAACACATAAGGTTCCATGTGTGCAGTTTGCCTTTTCTGATGACACTGTACTATCTGAGTCTATTGAGCGAGCGGTAATTATGCGATTTTACCCAAACAGAATCAGATGCACCATCTTGGGTAAAACACATAAAAGTAGGTTTACCAACAAGGGGTCACGATAAGTTCGTAGCACATGAGACGGGTGTGGATGTCGAATACTGTCGCGGTTAACATGTGGCTAACCCGAGAATTCAAGTCCACGAAAGATGGTATAGATTCGAGAGAATCACCAGCGGAGGGATCTGTAGATACAGACTTCACAACCAACCCATTTTAGCAAGCACTAACCATGGCTCGACTTGATCACACATGCTGGAGAAGCACACGTGAGGCGATCAAGACATGACTAGAGCGATGATTAGGTGGTTACTGGGTGACTTAACCTCAATTCTTATAAATACTTCCTTAGGATGGGTTGAACCAAAGTGAGTTTAGACAACTCGATAAAATGATCTCTAAACTCAACCTTCGTTCATTGGGCAGTTACAAGTTAGTCAAAACCAACTTGTTGAACCACTTTTGACATTGGGCATGTCCTCTCAATACCATCGATAAGCCAACGGTCGAGAGTTCAATCATACTAACAGTTGGTCATGCATCTGGGTAGAAATTCATTTGGTCAGGTTGTTTGTCCGTTCTTCCATGCGAGATGAACTGACTTGGTTTGGGAATACATGGATTAAATAAGAGAGCGAATGAACAAACTCCTGCATCTTAACAGTAGGGGAAACAGATCTCCATTTTGAGTGCTAATCGGTTATCTCTCAACACTAAAAAGCTCCAAGGCTCCACCTTTACACAAAGGATGTAAAGGGAACTTGTATGAGTAGTCACTACCAAGATCAAAAGAAATAAAACCACACATGAAAGTGGTATGCCCTTTTGATCCAATAGAGACGATAGATGTTGCTTGATCACTTCACAAACAACATAGAAATTGTTTCAAGGAAGAGGTCTACGGAAGATAACATATTGATATAATCTCATAATGGATTATGACTACTAACTGTGATACTAGCATGTGCCGAGTAGAGCAACCATGTGCGCACACACAGAAGGCCCTCGGTTTCGTCACGGACCACTGGTTTTAGTCATAACACCATTATCAGACATAACCAATAAGAAATCTCATGCAACACAAATGAATTGGGCAAGGGTGACAATACACAAAGAGATACTCCACCTGTAAGAATGGTTACAAGTAGAGAGCCAAACGGATCATGGCCCGATGAAATGAACAGGGCATGGCCATAACCTAAACTTGTTGATGAAAAGAGTACGATGGGAGACTGTTAATTCAGCCCCAAGCATATTTCTATGCCCATCATAGAGATTACAAAGTCAAGGATTAGTATCTATTAGATACAGAGGGAAAACAATCATAAGATCAAGTTGGTATGCCTTCGATAGATATGAGGAAACCAAAGGCATCAAACTAAAGAAAAATGATCGAACATGTCTTTCCTAGGCTAGGTTGATAAAGCAACATGGCGATCCTCAAGAATAGGCAAACTGGAATGGAGACATCAGCTTGCACAAATCGAACAAGGGAATGGAGTGATAATGAAAAATTCAAATTTGGGTCATGGTTCACTAATTAAGAACATGGCCTGGTTTTGGGTTTAGGCAATCAAGTCACCAACCTTCTAGCAGCACATCAAGCACCAGAACAAACACATATAACATCTAAACATAATACCTAAGGAGTGGAGGACAGCTATTTTATCGAAGTTCATAATACCACATTATTTACAATCATCTGGTTACTGGAATAAGGATGAGAGAAGCATTTTGGATATATAGGTGACAAACATGATGCAACAATCAGGATGCATGCTCGTTCTATACGTCCTCACTGATTTTGCCAACATAATGTGGCAATAGCGTTCTATATCGGTGGCATACTTACGTTTCTCACGGTATTTTGCTAGTTGTCAGCTACACATACGTTTTCGAGGTTAGTGTACCTGCAGAGAAAATCTATCACAGCCCAATTCCCAATGATGCAAGTCACACATGATAGTGTATCACAGTTTATACTCCATATATTGCTATATGGAGGCTAGCTCATCATTAAGCGCCGAGCCACGCATAGGCGCCGTTGCCACACTTTAACCATAGGGCAACTCATTATGGTAACTCACCTTCTTACCTGAGCGTAGGTGCGTCCTTACAAGTACAATACACTTCTCACTATTCCCATGTCTGTATACATCCATGGGGTACTGAATTCCCAGAAAATTAAATACTCCACATCGCAGCCTTCATATATACATATGTGGAACATGTATATAATCAAGCGCTTTCTATATGCTTCCCTAGACCGATGGTTGTTCGGTCATGCTCTCACATCTCACCTTACCTGAGCGTCGATCCATTCAAGACTGAATGGCCTCAAAAATAACAATACACATGTATGCAATACCCCTGGTTGTGGGTTAGTGGTTTTGAACTAAGCCACCTGATAGTCCTTAGTTTAGGGCTTAACAGAGGATGTCGCTAGCATTATAGTTTTTCAAAACTGTTTTTCAAAACCAAACAATGTGTTTAGTTGAAAATAGGTTTTTCAAAACCAAAACTTTTGTTTTGAAAATACGTATGTGACTATATAAACTTAATCCTACTTCGATACCAGGCTGTGGCAGAACCGCCAAGTTATTGGGCCCACATGCACCTGTCCTTGTCCCAAAGACCTCACACGGCTATGCATGTGCACCAGATAACTTAACAGGATCTGTCTGATTGCCCCAAGGACACCGGATAAACCACTTACAACCAGGACCGCAGGATTAAGTAACACAAATCACACACACTAATATTTTTGCAGCGGAAATCTTATTACCAAATTTTACAAGTTACAAAAATTTTAAATTATTTTTTCGGAGTGATTACAAAAGTATAAGTTTGAAATATATGCTAGCTCAAGTGACCATCCTCAATAAGAAGTATAGAAGGGTTACTTAGACTTATAAGAAGGCCGAGCCCACCGGCACTTAACACCATCAACAGCGGCACAAAGTTAGAACCTGAAAAACAACAGGGAATAAAACCCTGAGTATGGAATTACTCAGCAAGACTTACCCGACTAAAGAAAATACTCTCAAGGGTATGCTGGCTAGAGGGATTCAAGGTATGGCTTATCAAGAATCAAAGACTCTGTTTTGTAGAAAAGCTTACTATGAGTGAATCCTTAAAAATCCAGTTTTAATTATCAAGTTAAGTAAAGTTACCTGCATCTAGAGTTCTTTCTACCCTAGTTCAACCACTTGGCCTATACTAGTCGTCTTTTCATCATCCCTTTAGTTCACTGGATTTCTACGTGTAGGGTAGTGACCAAGTCTTCATAACCGCGAAGGTACGGCGATCCGAATCGATTATACTCAGCTGAGGATCTCCAATCGCACGACATATGTAGCACTTAACCCTTGCATATGTCAACTCGCCACTGGGGTTCTTAAGACCAGATCAGGTTCACGCCAACCGAGAGCACAGATACACCACCGTCCAACCTCTTGCCATGGAGGGTACACGCTACTCTCGCCATCTCTCCACTCCCATTGCGTGTTATCTTATTCTGGTATTAGTCTGCCCGAGGCAAAGCTTACCCATGATGAGGCATGTGACCAGTTAAAGGGTCCTCGATCATCAAGCCTACATTGACACGATCCTTAATCGACTCAGACGGAGACACTACACCGAGACTCCTTTCTCGTGCAAGTCAACCCCCCGGTCTCAGCTTAATCATTTCAAACCCAAAGTTTGGTACCTGGCAGAGGTACATCTTTTCCGATGTTGAACCCATCATGGCCATGATGGATTCACCATCAAGTTTTGTTTTTGAAAACATCCAACCCACTTTGCAACATCATCTTTTGAGAAAACAAAACATTTTGTTTTTCTAAAGCAAAGCTAAGCATAAGAAAAACCTTTTGTAAAACAGGGATTTAGGAAAAAATCAAATCCAAGGAAGGAGATGCAGCAATATTTTAGCACACAACTCCTATCACCTAATGTATCCAGTAAGTGAGAAAGATTTTAAAGGGAACAAGGAGGTGGCAAATGCATCGGGGCTTGCCTGAATAACACTAGGTTAGTGTTGTTAGACGACGTCCACTTGGCGACCATCTTCAGGTTGTCCATCAACATCATTCTATGGATTAGCCCGTGCTTAGGGTCGACTTGGCTTGTCTTCCGTATCACACGATTATTTATCGTACCTCATGAGATGCACAATGCACATGTATGAGCACGAGTATAACGAGTATAATATAGATAATCTACACTAAAAAGGATGAAACACTTTAAAACCAAGCATTAAGCACCATGGATATCACAGCACGGCATCGACTACATCCATTAACCAAATTGACATATTACACTAAAAAATCTATTTTGATTCCTAGATTTTTATTAACTCTTTAAACTATGCATTTTAATTAGTTGATTTACCGATTAAACTGTGTATCATATATATTTTAATATAACTTCCAATTTTTAACACCTACAATCCCGCAAACACTGAGACCTATTGAGATCTTTTTCATCCTACGACATCGACCAAATTACTAAAACGACTCAGGCAATCAATAAATATTAAACCTAGTCAAACCATCCACCAATCCACTAACACGAGTAACAAATTTACTTACCCTGACTAATTCGACACGATAGTCGCAAGCATGACTACAGGTTCCGGTTGACGTCATCCAGGGGCCTTCTTTTCTTCGGTAATCAATTACTGAAGATCTTTTCCTCGACTGAATAATTCTGATGAATCGAACTTGAGTCGCGCAGGATGTCCGAGCTTTTGTCGCACACGTGGTGAATACCACGCTGCTGGCCTTCGTCTTCACCCGACGCTTTGTATTTCTTGAGGATGCACGAAACGACGACGAGTTGGAGACTTGCAGGGTCGAGTACGACAAGGAGTTCCGAGGGTCGACATGAGCAGCACGAAATTGGAAATCAAATCATCAAAGTCGACGAGCACGTTGTGGGCACAAAGTGGGTCGACGACGAGGTAGGGATTAAGGCCGAGCGAGCCGAGAGGGCGCGCTGGCAAGCAGAAAACAGGACGCGCGACGAGACTCGACGAGGAAACTCGACACGCCGTGGCGAGCAGAGAACCTTGTAGGAAACGGGTGATGCCTAAGAGGGGGGGTGAATTAGGACTTCTAAAACTTTTACTAAACTAGGCCACAATTAAATCCCTAGAGCAAAACCTATGCAAATAATCAAACTAGAATGTGCAAACTAGGTTTTGTCTAAGTGTTGCTATCTCTACCGCAATGGCTAAGTTTCAATCTACACTAAATAAGTATGAATACAAGATTGAAACTTAAATGCTTAATATAACTGCGGAAACTTAAAGAGCAAAGTAGAGAAGCAAACTCTCGTGGATGACGCCGGTATTTTTACCGAGGTATCCAGAACCACGCAAGGTCCCGACTAATCCTCGTTGGTGCCCCTACGCAAAGGGAAGCTCACGCGAGGGCCAAGCACCACGGTCGAGTAACTCCGTAGAGAGCCGCGGGCCTTCTCCACGCGCAAGTGGTGCTCCGCTTCCGGCTCCTCTCGGACGCTCCCCGCCGTCTCCACTATCGAGCTTCCGACCGAAACGCCGCGGGCCTCGTTCCCTCCGGTACACGGTGGCAGCCGTGACACAAACGCGGTTGTCATGGTCTCGCAAGACTCTCGCCCCACTCGGTACAATTAAAACAGCTCACGCAAGAGCCGAGGGGTTGTGTGGTTTGTCTAAACTCACTCAACTTACTAGGGTTCACCTAGAGCAAGCGCTAAAGTGGTCTAACTAACCTAAGCACTTCGCAAAGCACCTATGCTAATCACCGAGTGATTCTATTAAGCACTTGGGTGTTTGAGCACTTGGAAATGTCTACAATATGCCTTGGTATGTTGCTTGGGCTCCCACACCTTCAAATGGCCGGTTGGGTGAATTATATATAGGCCCCAACTCCAAAATAGCCGTTGGAGAAAAGTTGCAGTTCTCTGCGGCACACCGGACAGCGCACTGTAGCCTGTCCGGTGCGCCTAGCCGTTGTCCTGTCAGAGCTGGTGACCGTTGGCGCCGCAGGCTTTTCCACACCAGACAGTCTGGTGCTTACACCGGACAGTCCGGTGGTCTTCTCTCCGGGTGCCACCTGGAACTAGCCGTTGGGCTGGAGTTCCATGGTGCACCGGACAGTCCGGCGTGTGGGCACCGGATAGTCCGGTGTGCCACCGGACAGTCCGGTGCGCCTCGCACAGACAGTCCGCAGCAACACACTTGGACTTTTCTTGAATCTTCTTAATGTCTTCTTTTGAGGTGTTGCTTTCCTCAATTCCTTAGTCCAAGTTGATCTTGCATCCTGTGAACTACAAACACAAACACTAGAAAACTTATTAGTTCACGGATTGTGTTGATCATCAAACACCAAAACTCAATTAGCTAAATGGCCCGGGGTCCATTTTCCTTACAAACCTCACGCGCGCTATAGAGGAACTCGACGACGACCGGTTAGAGGGAGCTTGACATGCGCAGCAGGAACGAGCAGCAGGCGCCGAGCTGAGGAACAACGGTGAGGTCGCGGCCGAGCCGGCGAGGAACACGCGACCAGCACCAAGGGCGATTCACCTGCGCAGGGGCGAGCTGCGCGCGACAGCAGAGCTGGAGCAGGGAACGTAGGAAGTGGAGGCGAGCTGGACTGCTGACCAGTGACTCATGGCACGGCGAGCACGAGCACAGGGAAAGGGAAAGCGCAGGGCCAAGCTTGGCCGGCAGAAGGACACGCAGCCAAGGAAGCAGTGTAGAGGCCGCGGATGGTGGAACTCTGGCAGGGAAACCGCGCGTGGCACAGGAGTAGGGAGCGCGCGCAGCAGGGGGCCAAAGCGCAAAGGGAACTAGGCGCAGCCATGGCTGAGATGGCCAACGGCCGAGCGAGCACCGGAGACGAGCGACGACGACCATGGGCAGGGAACTCGGCAGGGAGAGCTACGGCTGGGCGCTGCAGAGAAAACGCAGGGAGAGATCCAAGGAAGAATCACCATGGAAGAGGAGGAGATGGGCAGGAGGCCGAGCGCCAGGAGCAGGCGCGCGCCATGGGAGGTGGCAGGGCAAGCAGCCAAGCGCCATGGGGAACTCGCCGGCGAGCTAGACTCTAGGGGCGCACAGGGAGACGCTGAGCTCACGCGCAGGGGAAAAGGGGAAGGAGCGCGCATCAGGGACGGAGCGCCAGCGAACTCGGCGAGCTAGGGAGCTCCGCGTGCCTAGCTATGGAGGGGAAGGGGACGAGCTCGGGGAAATCGCCATGGATGTGCAGGGGCTTGCGGCCGGCACTGGAACCCGAGCGAAGGGGAGAGACGCTGGGAGCATGGAAGGAATTTCGGCTGGGAAGGGAAATCCGAGCTGGAGTCCGGAGTTGGGGCCGACGCCGGGGCTAGGCGCGACCAGCCATGGGGCTTAGGCCAGGCGCTGAGGAACTTGAGGAGCGTGCGCTGCCAGATGAAGAAGAAGAGCGGCTGGCAGGGGAAGAGGAGCACACGGTGGATATATGCAGCAGATGAGCGGCGATGGCAAAAAAATTCCCTGGCGGATGAGGACGATTAGAGCAGGGCGGCGGGATATTTCTTTTTCCTTTTCTTCTTCTTTTTTTAATAGAGAATTACATATGTTTTGAGCCAAGATTTTTAGCAATAAACAAAGGGTCCGCAGTACGTGTAACACGATTTGATTCAATTGACTTCAGTTGATTTTCGTTTGCTATTCGAACACTCGACTAAACAATTAATTGAAATCTGTAGACGTGACGTCACGGATAACAAAAGGGAATTAAATTATTTTATACTGAAAGTTTAGTCGCCGAGTTCCATTTAATTGGCTCGGGATAAAATCGTTCGAGTGGGTCGAGCTTCCAAATTTCGTATTCGCGCGAGCGATGGATTTTAAATAATCACCGGACGCACCAATTTTTGGAACGACTATGTTCCGAACAACACGAAAATTTCGGAAGAGCCCGGACAAATAAAAATAAAAACGATGTCACGCTCGTGACAAACGAAATAGATACAATATTAAAATCGTGATAGGCATAAATAATTAGACCTTAGTGTCCGTCTTATTCACTGATATCACGTGCTTAAATCCGTACTCGTTGTCAAGCGGAATATAAACACCTGGGGTGTTACATATTTCCTGGCGTTCTTGTCTTATCTGATTTTGCATTTCGGTAACCATGTTTGCCGTTTGTTGTATTACCATCATATGGGTGACAACCACTTGCTCGATTCCATCCGATGGAGGATCTAGAGGATTCATTTCTGTTTGTTGTTGCCTGATAGTCTTCCCTTCCTGGTATTGACCATGAGAGTTAGAAGCATATGGTAGGATAGTTTTGCAATGATAAGTATTTGATGAGCAGAATGAATAGGCTAGTAGCTGGTTATGATCTGAAGATTCTTTAGCAGGGCTTAATCTTTGTTTTATGTCCAGATTGGGGTAACTAGTCGTATAAGGTGAATATCCAAAGATAGGATAGAATTTTTTCAAGATGAGATAGTGTACATGATGTAGGTTAAAGGTTTGTTTAATGTTAGGTGGGGATAGATAGATTATACCATTCATCATGACTCTATGGGTTGGGTTAGCTCATGGTTGAGTTGATCTAATGTGCTAAGTTAAGTTAACACCTGGCTAGAAGGTTCCAAGTACCACTAATCTGTTTAAGCAGATCACATTGGATTAGATCACACTAGATTCCATAATCCTATTTAAGAATACCATTTAGTTGAGCATATCCAACTGACTTTATCTTTATGAAATTCTAGTATATTTTTTATCTCAGTGGAACTTCCAATTACTATATATTTTTATACACCTAAAATTTTCATGCCATAACAGGTGTGGCATAGAAAACAAGGGTACATCATGTTTTAGCTAGTTGGTGAGTATAGAGGAGATTTGGGGGCAGAAGAAAGTTTGGTAGGAGAGATTTTTTTATTCTGGGTGGTGGATCTTGATTCATCTAAAGATCTATTTCTACTAATATCCTTCCTTGTCGAGGTTAACCTTCTTGGGTCTGATTTAGGGACCATCAGTCGTGATGTTAGATGCCATTATCTAACTTGAGATAACAATTGCGTGTACATGGGGTAGGTAGATTAAACAGAGTTTTACTTTGCTTTTAGAATAAATGGGTTGGGCAACCTGTAACATATGCTAGGTCGTGGTTTTACGGACGAGTTGGTTTAAGACACCAATTTAGGTTTAAACCCCATTTATAGTAATATGGTCTAATCTATGTTACCAATATTAACTAACTTGTTTAAGTAACCCCCTTTGGATTGGATCATATTATGTTAGGTAGGGTCTAGATTAGATTGGATATAACTAGATTAGACTAGTTTAAGTTAGGTAGATCTACGAGGGTAGAATATATATTATTAGGATATGTTAGAATCTTTTGAGATAGGAGGGATTATATGGTGAAGGTAAGTCAGAATCTCTGTTAGGTTAAAACAGAGGGGTTATGCAACCATCGGATGGTTAAGGTAGTTGCATAAGGCCGAGTTGGCCTATTGTTCTTAACTTAGTGCAGAGTAAATTAAGTTAAACATATTTTATAGGAGTAGAGTCTAATCCATTTTATCAGTATTAACTTTCCTGTTAAGCAACTTACATTAGATTAGCTAAACTTTAGCCTTCGTTAGGTTAGATTAATCTAACGCATTAGATCGGATCTAAGTATGACTAGCTTCGACTAGATATGATCCAATTACTTTGGGTTAGATCATGATCATGGTGGGATAAGTCAAGTGGTTTTAGTCATGCAAATATTACTTATATTTGATCTCATTATTTTGGATTAGATCCTGGTTGTTACTTTAGGATAAGTTAAGTAAAGTGGTTAGGATAAGACAAATCTTTCAAGATGAGTTGAATCTATTAGGATAAGAGAGAATCTTTTAAGATAAGATGGATCTATTTGATATATTCTAGTGAGGGATATTCTTAGTTGATCTAGTTTATCTTATAAATATATCTAGTTTATCTTATAAATATATGTAGTTTAATAGATCCATTTTTAATAGGGAATATTCTGTGTTGTCTATTTTGTAAATATTTTCCCTTATGTCTAGGTATATATGTAGATGCAATTGTGGACATTACTCCACAACCCATCACACTCAATCAAAGATCCAAATCAGACAAGTGTCATAAGAACAAGCATTCAGACACATAGATACCTATAAAAATAGTTTTGTTTTTGTTCCTAAGATTAGGTCTCCTATTCCTAAAGGTCACTTTAGGCACAGGATTTCAAAGTGTGAAATCCGCTTTTGTCTTTAGAAGTGAAAAGGTAAGAATGATCAGAGTAAAGCGAAAATAGATGAGACAAAAAGATTAAGAAAAGTTTAGAAAAGAATCAGAGTAAGGTAAGTAGGTAAGGGTTTGTCCATTTCTATCTAGGTTTCGTCCTACAGTCAACATTTCCTCTGATACAACTTCTGTCACACCCGGATTTAAGGGACAAAGCCGAGTGCATCTCATATATGCTCCAAAGAAGACAACACATATAATAATAGAGTGTATAGAGATAAATGTTACAATATCATCAGAGTACTTATTACATAGCGGAAGTCTTACAAAATAAATTATAAATAATAAATGAACTAAAGTCCGTCCTTGGCACCATAAAGTTGACTGGGAGACGCCACCTAGATCAAATTGAACTCCTCATTGTGTGGCTCCTCTTGAACCACCTGTTCTTCTTCTATGGGGGGTGTGAGACAGCAAGGGTAAGCTCACACATGTTCATCGCTCAACAAGTTGTGGGGAATAATATGCATGAACTCACCAAAGGTGGGAGATCATGTGAAGTGTAAGGCTTACCAAAGAGAATGGTTAAAGCTGAGCATTACTTTTAAAGTTGGTCAAAATTTTATTAGCAATTACTAAGTATAAGTAGATACCAAACCATAATAATAATAGAACAAAATTAATAACAAATCTCATGCAATGCAAATGACAAATTGAATTTAGTTCCATAATTTAATCATGCGAGAGTCCTGAGCTGCTCTTGACCGTGAGCTCAGCTAGTATACCAGTTTTACACTCTGTAGAGGTTGTACCCACAAGTCATGTTACCCATCTTCCATGGGGTCATGAGTCCCATACACCTCTACCAAGGAAGTGAGGCAGGGTAACACTACGAGGCCTTAACAAAGTTCTACTAGCTTTCGAAAACCCGCTACAATTTATGGGAAGAGCACTTGCAAGAATCCCTCGTCTGACCGCCATCGCAGCAAAATCAACCCGAGAACCTCCCTGCATGCAACTCCCCTACTGCTCTTGCCCCTTTTGGGTAAGGTAGTCTTCCACTAGCTTTCCTAATTAGTCAGCCAAGGGCGTCCCATTCCACCCTTGTGGGGACACGTGTTTCTTAAGTTAAGCTCCATGTTCCAATTAAAATAATATAATGATCTTGGCATGAACATAAATAAAATAACAGAATAATTGGAACATGGACATAATGAAATATTAACCCAAAACCAATAAAACAATAACAAACTACCCAAATGATTTAGGGGTAAACAAGGTAAAAGAAATCAGACTAGGGTGACCTATTGGGTCCCATCAAAATTAAACCTATGCATGGATAAATGATTATAAAGAACATTATTGGGTAAACAAAAGTGATCAATGGCACAACTTGCCTAGGACTTGAGATTCCAAGTACCAGGATGATCCTCAAGTGACTCGTAACCTTGCTGCTAATCGTAGCAATACAAACAAACATGGTATATGCAAAATTAACATCACATCAAACATAAGTACAAACTAAATAATAATAATCTACACGTTGCTACGGGATCGTGGGTTCGAGAATTAATAAGATCGGATTTACGATTAAGGAGTTATGATTTTATAGAAGATCTATGTGATTAAAATATTAACTATATTATAAATTGGTTAGTATAAATCATATTAGAGGTTATTCTATAAATAATTATCTCAACTTTAATCTAAGTTATAAATTGACCGTAGATCATATTCTAGTAGATTATACTAATAAGAAGATTAACAAGACTAATCAGCATAAGTTAAATAAAGATCTAATTATAAAAGAATAAGACAAGGTACAATAAATATTGTTATTGCATAGTAAACATTCATATGAAGCTAACGCAACAGGAACAGGTCAATTCGGAGTTAAAGTGGGGGAGTTATGAATTTATGAAGGTTTTGTGTATTTGATACGAGATTAATTAAGAGATAAATTTTAATATGGTTTTCATGTCAAAACAGGGACACTATGTGATAAACAACATTATTACAAAATTATAGAAACGAAAATGGATTAATTTGGACTTAATATGAATTTTCTATGAATTTAACAAGTTCTAACAATTATTTTCACATTACAAATCATTTTAAAAATGAATTACTCAGGTTTTACTACTGACTGTACTATGCGCCATTTTATGGAAAATGCAGGGGCCTCTGTGCAAGCTTCCTAAGACTCAGTACATAGTGAATATGGACGACGGGTTATTTTCTGATAAGTGCAGGGTCTCATACACAAAGCTACATGGCCGAAGGAGTATCAAGCTTTTCTGACCGCATGATCATAAATCGACGGCCCAGATTAAACTCATCCTAACATCGAAACGGTACCCTCTGGCCGCCCTTGGATCGAGGATCGACGGTCAGCGATCACGGTCCACCGATGTCACACGATCCAAACACCAGGATCCTAATCCATCCGTTGGTAGAACATCCAACGACCTGGATTTTCAGTACCCGCGATCTAACCCTATGCGTCTGATCCTAGATCGATGGCACCCGCTTGCCTGCGCCGAGATCTAATCTGTACCGCTGATTATCAAATCAACGTTACAAGGTCATCTCCCCCTACGGCTACCAACTCTGGCGGCACCAATCTGCCTGCGACGGCGGAGTTCGCCGGCCCCGCTCAACCCATACCCTCGGTGCACTACACCCCAAACTACGCAGGTCGGCGCAACGAAGGGATGAATGCGAACTTCAGCAGGGGTAACTCACCAAAACAGAGGTGTCGCGGTGACCAGGCGACGATGAGGGTGGATCTGGCCGCGACAGAGCAACTCTGGCGAGAGATTGGCCCATCACTATTGGTCTTCCTGACTCGAATACGCAGCAGCGCCGATCACCGGACCCAAACGGTTCACCCAAACACCACACCGGACACAGGAACAATCCTGGGCACGAACTCCGCTACGGCGGCATGACTTCGCTTTTTCCTAGCGCCGACCCACGAGTTCCAATGAGATGGCGATCGATAAAATTGGGTAGGGCGGTCCGAGGATTGGGGCGCAACATATAGGCATGAAGTTGGCTGGGTCACGCAACAGACTCTGAAGTTCACGGCGTGCCCCGCCATGGTCGGGTTTTAGTTGAGATGGCGAAGCTGACCACCTGAGCCCACAACCAGTGAGACGCATGAGCAACGTGAGCGCGAGATATTTAGGCTGACGAGCGAGCCTGTGAGCCAGTGAGAGGACGGGGAGGTAGCGTGGCCGCGCGGCTGCCCGGTGGGCCCCCCTATGGAAGTGGAGCGCAAGCGCGTGGCGCGCACACGTGGTGTGGCTGACAGTGCGGCCCACCAGTCAGTGAAAATGGGCGCGCGTGTGGGAGTGACGGCAGTGCGGTGAGAAGTTGGGCCAGGGCAGATTCGGCCCAAGACCAATTTTCCTTTTATCTTTTCTTTCCTTTTTCCTGTTCTCTTTTCCCTTTTTGTTTTTAGAATTCAAATTTGAATTTAAAATTGGGTTATGAGATTCATCAATGATCAAAATGCACCAAATTCAAATTTTAGAATAAAGAAATATGTTCTTATTTATATATTTGTTTTATCTCATTTGTTTAGTATTTTCCTCCCTTTCTTCAAACCCTAGAACTTCTTTTTATTTCAAAGTTCTTACTTCAAATTTAATTCAAATTCAAACACATGTTTTGAACTTCAACTTTTCAAGTGTCAAATAATTCCTAATATAAAATCTACTGTATACAATATTATTTTTCTATACTTTTCCTTATCATTTATTTATGGAAGGAGTAAATGGTGTCATTAAAAATTCTCTTCTCATTCTATATTTTCTACAAATTTAAAATTCAAATCCAAGATAAATTTTAGGAATTCAAAATTTTAATACATACTCAAAATCAATTATGAAGCAATAGATATATATTTATTTTAATTGATTTATTTGTTTGATAGATGTTTGAAATATGAGATACACTCATATTGTCTTCTTTCTTTTTAGAAAAATAGTATTTTGAATATGGGGTAAGAAGTAAAAGTTACTTCAAAATTAGATATTCATGTAAATAAATGCTTATGGTGCATTGTTTAATGATATGCATAATTATTTAGTTGAATAGAACACTTTTCTATTACTTCTTTTCTAAAATAATTCTTGGTTTTCAAAATTCTATCCTCAATTTTCAATACTCAAGTATAACTTGAGATATCTGAATTTACTATTTTTTTATTTCTTCTTTTATTTTTATTTCTTCATCTTATTATTTTATGATATGTATATTTTTTTATTGTATATTTTTCTCCTACCAATTTTAGGTCTTACAGTATGTTTATTTATTTGGCGTACGTATTCTTTTGTATATGCGATACACAAATCGATGCTAGAAGTAGACTGTGAGATAGACGAGCCTAACACATTCGAGGACGACCCGCAGGACACGTTCGAGCAAGGCAAGTGGATTCTCCCTCTGCATATTCTATTTGTACCCAATTAATGCATATAATAATGTTTACTTTTTGGATATACTGCATAATTTGATGGGATTTGCCTAATTAAGGATTTTCTAGATTTAACAACTGTATTCCTTGATTACCCTGGGAAAATACTAAGCTTTGCAAATTGATGCTACCGCTCAACTTGTTAATTTTGATGTCACTCATTATTTGATATTAATGTTCCGGAAATGAAATTGGCATTATGGTGATAACCCGATGGTTAAACAAGATTATTTCATATTAATTGGAACATGGAGTGACCACACAGGATAACTGTGCAACCATGAGTGCTATCATGGCTCTAGCTTTGTTAATTAGCTTTATATGCTTAGTACCTAGCAACCTTACCTAAAATATGGGCAAGAGGGGGAGCGGCAGTGGTGGCGGCTCACGTTAATATGGGGACGTTTCTTGGCTAAGGTACCTCACCAGAGGGCCTCCACACTGACTTGGAAACCTTAGCGGGTTGCTTTGTATTAAGTGCATTTTGTGAAAGCCTCATAATGGATCCCTAGCCATTCACCTCGGCAGTGTTTATGGGTTCGATCAACCCAGGCTAGATGGGATACATGGCTTGTGGGTAAAGTTGTACCACCTCTACAGAGTGTAAAACTGATATGTCAGCCGTGCTCACGTTTAAGAGCGACCTGGACCCTCACATGATAATTGAACTTAAAGATGGACAATAAATCGAGATCTGATGATCTACCAATGGTTTGCTTAAGTGGTTTCACTTAAGTGTTTTTGATATACTCTTATACCTTTGTTTATATGAGATATTTGGGATACACACTTATTAGTAAGACAGGTGCTGCTAATCAAATATTGACCAACTAAAATGCTTACCGCTTAACCTTAGCCTCACCTTGCTAAACTTGCATTAAGTTTTCCCCCACTTGCTGAGCCTCGACCATAAGTGAGCTCACCCTTGCTAATATTTTGATCAGAGGGTGATGAAGAAGACTTTGATGGAGATTTTGACGATGAGTTTTAAGTCTAATGATGTGCTGGTCACCTTCCTGTGGAAGAGTGCCCATATTTAATTCCGCCCTACTTTGATGTTGATACTTGTTAAAGATACAATGATTCAGATGATGTAATAAAGTACTCTACTCTCTTTACGCCTTTATTGCATTGTCTTTTAATATATTACACTTGTGACGTCAACATATGTGTGGAAATGGATCTTGGCACACATATGCTATGCATTCGGTTTTGCCCCCAGAACCGGGTGTGACAGAAGTGGTATCAAAGCTATGCTGACCCTAGGTCGTTAGACTAGTTAGAAATGGAAAGCCTAGTTTGTTCAAAACTTGCTAATTTCATTCTTATAAAATTATTTTATCAACCTTACCTCTTTAAAATTTAACTGAGTTGACATTTCTCTTGTAGATGGTTCGTACCCTTCAAACCACCTGAGTCAACACCAACTACGCCCCTCCGCCACGGCAAGTTCCTATCTACCCAGTGGTAGTTGAGGAAGTTCCGGTGGATCTCCCTTGCATTCGAGTGGAGCATGCAGTCATCCTGGAGGACAGCTCGGAGAAACTTCTACCGACACCCACCCCGTTGGCAGAGTCACTGGCCTTCGCAGTTAGGTCATCGACCTCAGCACCGCCTGCACTAGCCGTTCAAGCTCCTGCACCCGGAGGCGATGACCCGGACAACTCTAGGGACGATGATGAGGATGACGATGATGAGGATAACGAGGAAAACGTCAACAAGGAGGCCAATGATGCTCAGCAGGACTACTTCATGGGGTTTGGGCCTGTCACCGAACATTACACATCAATGTTCGAGACGGGGCACTTCCCCAACCTGCTGCAAAGATGTGCTACACGCGTTGGGAACCTACGTCCGACCCTTGTACGAGACAAGGCGAGTGTGCGAGCCTCCTTGGGCTTGCTATTACAACACTCACATCCACGTCAGGTGATGGATGCAGGGGATAGAGGGTTCAAGACTCTGTCAGCTCATGAGTCCCTGACACTGCTATCCACCTACGCTACTTCGGTCAGCGATGCTGCCAGACGGACCCTGTGGTCTCTCAGCCACCCCTACCGGCAGTAGCTGCATGACACGAGGTTCATGCATCTTCCTCTGCGTTTGTGTGGAGGAAGCCAGACCAGCATTGTTCCAGGTGGAGCTGGTGAGGATCGCCTCAACACCCTAGCTGGTGTAGCGGCCGGTCTTAACACTGACCTGGACAGTGCCACCCTGGATCTCTCTAGGGTGCACTTGGAGCTAGAGGATGCCCATGCCAGGATTGTAGCCCTAGAAGCCCAACTTCAAGGATGGGATCCGCCTGAAGCCCAGGTCCCCACCATGGCATTGTCCCTTCCCCGCAAGAGGATTCGCTATGGGGAACCCGGATCCATCACCAGGCTGCTCTGAAAATTTTAAGTTATGTTGTAATAAGATAATCTTCACGTTAGACAATCAATACTCTCTTTTAAAGTTATCTTTATAATAATAACAACCATGTGATGGTGTTGGTTGCTATGTTTGAGTTGGATTTTTGTTTCAGTGCAATGGTCTTATGGAATGATGGCCATAAGAGCTTATAAAAAAATAAAACTTAAGCTACTCCCCTCTAGAATCTTTATTACTCCTCACTCCTCTAAGAAGTTCACTTTTTAACCAATCAGATGGTGAACGCTCGTTTAGGACCCAACAACAACAGGAACCAGCATGGTCAATAGATACCACCACCACCACCAAACCCTAACATGGAACAGTTTATCGCCGCTCAGATGCAGCTTCTGTAGGGACTTACTGCGTCTATACAATAGATTTAGCAAAATCAGTAGAACCAACAGCACCAGCAGCAACAACAAAATGTACCCCTGGCTAGAGATAAGCATGGGGATTTTTTGATCCATCACCCGCCTACTTTCTCTCACACGGTTGACCCCTTGGATGCCGATGACTGGCTCAAGGTCATTGGGAAGATGTTGGATATCACCCAGTGCAATGACCAGGAGAAGGTCTTGTACGCCTTGGGAAGACTCGAGGGTTCCGTGTCCGATTGGTAGGATGCCTTCACAGTGGCACACGCCAATGCAGATACCATAACCTAGCAGGAGTTCCAAGTGAACTTTCACGCTCATCATATTCCCTCGGGAATTATGAATCTGAAGAAGGAGTTTCTTTCCCTTACTCAAGGGAATATGACTGTCAGTGAGTACCGTGATCGCTTCACTCAGCTTTCATGCTACGCCCAGAGGAAGTGGATACAGATGAGAAGCGCCAAGAGCGTTTGTTGGAAGGATTGATTGGACCTCTGAACTATCAACTGCAGAGTCATACCTTCCCCAATTTCTAGACTCTGTTGAACAAGGCAATTGGCCTTGAAAGCAAAAGAAGGGAACTGCCTGGCCACAAAAGGAAGTTTCAGGGTTAGTCCAGCAGGAACACACGCCCAAACAACTCGCAAGGTTCTCAGTTTCGCTCTGGAAATCAGGGTGGAAACAATTATCAGATGCAACGCTCTGGACAACAAGGCCAGAGGAACAATCAAAGTCAGAACCAGCAGAGGAACAACTCTCAAACCAACCAAAGGTCTGGTGGTAGTACGCAGGCTCGTCATGGTGGCGCCGTGAACACGCAGGCCAAAAGCAACAATGCACCTGTCCAACCCAATGGTTGTTTCAAGTGCGGTGAGCATGGCCATTATGCTAACAACTGCCCAAGGCGCAACCAACAGACACCTCAGAAGAGCAACAACCAGAGGAATGACCATAACATCCCCGCTCATGGATCTGCACAGAACAAAGCTCCGTAGAACCAGAGTAGAGGAAGGGTCAACCACGTCATAGCTGAATCAGTGCCTGAGGATGTCGACATGGTGTATGGTATGTTTCCTATCAACTCCATACCTGCTTCAGTTTTATTTAACTCTGGAGCACTGCATTCATTTATAACTGAGTCATTCGTGGAAAAACATAACATACCAAAGCACCCTCTTAAGAAAATGTTGCACATTAGTTCACCGGGAGGTGACATGAAGGCCACACATTCATGCCTCCATGTTAATCTCAAGATTCAAAGAATAGATTTTCTAGTCAACCTAGTGGTCTTAGGATCCAACGGTATTGATGTGATTCTTGGATGCGACTAGTTGAAAAGTTGTGATGGAGTGATACAATGTGCCAACAGAACAATTATGTTGACAAGCCCTCAAGGTGAAAGAATCCAAGTTAGCACAGACAAGCCAACAAACACAAAAGAAGAAACAATGATAAATCACTTGGAAGAAAAGCCCCTAGAAAATATCAAGGTAGTGTGTGAATACCCAGATGTATTTCCGAAGGAATTACCAGGTATGCCACCTGACCGTGATATAGAGTTTTCTATTGAATTATTACCCAGAACTGCACCTATATCAAAAGACCTTATAGAATGGATGTCAAAGATTTAGTTGAACTGAAGAAACAAATAGAAGAATTACTAGAAAAAGGTTTCATTTGCCCAAGTTCATCCCCTTGGGGAGCCCCAGTTCTATTTGTGAGCAAGAAAGATGGTTCGAGGAGAATGTGTGTTGATTATAGAAGTTTGAATGAAGTAACCATCAAGAATAAATACCCATTACCTCGGATTGAAGATTTATTTGATCAGATGAAGGGAGCTAATATATTCTCGAAGATATACCTAAGGTCGGGATATCATCAATTAAAGATTCGAGCAGAAGATGTACCCAAGACAGCCTTCACTACGAGATATGGATTATATGAGTTTTTGGTCATGTCGTTTGGACAGACTAATGCATCGGCATACTTTATGAACTTGATGAATAAAGTATTCATGGAATATCTAGATCAGATTGTGGCCGTATTCATTGACGACATACTGATATACTCTCCGAATGAAGAAACACATGAAGATCATCTAAGGCTAGTCCTACAAAAGCTTCGTGACAACCAATTGTATGCAAAGTTCTCGAAGTGTGATTTTTGGCTAAAGGAAGTTGCTTTTCTAGGACATATTCTTACTGATGGTGGAATTAAAGTAGACCTAGGAAAGATAAGTGAAATACTAAATTGGAAGCAACCAAAGGATGCGTCCAAGACCAGAAGTTTTCTTGGATTGGCAGGATACTATAGAAGATTTATTGAAGGTTTTTCCATGTTAGTGAAACCTCTTACCTCACTACTAGAGAAAGGTAAAGAGTTCAAGTGGGATGAAGCTTGCCAGAATTGTTTTGAGGAACTCAAGAAAAGGTTAACTACCACACCAATACTGGTAATGCCAGACATTCACAAAGGATTTGATGTGTATTGCGATGCATCACACCTTGGACTTGGATGTGTGCTAATGCAAGAAGGAAAAGTGATAGCTTATGCCTCAAGGCAGTTGAGGAAGCACAAGAAGAATTATCCTACGCATGATTTGGAACTAGCTGCCGTAGTGCATGCTTTGAAGATTTGGAGACACTATATGATTGGAAACAAGTGCAAAATCTTCACGTATCACAAAAGCTTGAAATACATATTCACTCAGAAAGAACTCAACCTAAGACAGAGAAGATGGCTTGAGTTGATCAAAGACTACGATTTGGAAATACAATATCACCAAGGAAAAGCAAATGTAGTGGCTGATGCTTTGAGCCGTAAAGGTCAAGTGAACAACATCACTACTCATTTGATGTCACAGGAATTGTGCTAGGAAATGCAACAACTCAATCTTGGTATGCTCAATAATATGAAAGCAACGGTTATGGAAGTTGAATCTACTTTGGAATAAGAGATTCATAAAGGACATAAATCTGATGAGAAAATTAAGGAAATTAAAACTCTAATTGGTTTCGGTAAAGCCCAAGAATTCATAGAAGATGAACAAGGCACAATATGGTTTAAAAAGAGAATTTGTGTACCAGAAATCGAACACCTACGTCAACTTATTTTGAGAGAAGCTCATGATTCATCTTACTCTGTCCACCCAGGAAGCACAAAGATGTACCAGGATCTAAAGGAAAAGTATTGGTGGTACGGTTTGAAAAGAGATGTTGCTATTCATGTTGCACTATGTGACTTGTGTCAGCGAGTTAAAGCCGAACACTAAAGACCAGCAGGATTACTACAACCTCTCAAGGTACCGGAATGGAAATGGGAAGAAACCGGTATGGATTTCATAGTTGGACTACCCCGTACTCGGGATGGCTATGATTCGATTTGGGTCATAGTAGATAGGTTGACTAAGGTGGCACACTTTATACCTGTGAAGACAACTTACTCAGGAGCCTAGTTAGCAGAGTTATACATGTCGAGGATTGTTTGTTTACATGGAGTACCAAAGAAGATCGTATCGGACTGAGGAACTCAATTTACCTCACGCTTTTGGAAAAGACTACATGAGTCCATGGATACCAAGCTAAACTTTAGTTCAGCTTATCATCCGCAAACGGATGGGCGAACGGAAAGAACAAACCAAGTGTTGGAAGATATGCTAAGAGCTTGCGCTCTAAAGCATGGTAGAAGCTAGGATAAAAGTTTGCCTTATGCAGAATTCTCATATAACAATAGTTATCAAGCAAGTCTAAAAATGGCACCATTTGAAACACTTTACGGACGAAAATGTAGAACACCGCTTTATTGGAACCAGACCGGAGAAATTCAAGTATTTGGTCCAGAAATTCTCCAAGAAGCAGAAAAGCAAGTGCAGATTATCAGAGAGAATCTGAAGACAGCACAGTCAAGACAGAAAAGCTATGCTGACAATAGAAGAAGAGAGTTGATATTCGGAGTAGGAGAATTCGTATACCTTAAAGTTTCACCGATGAGAGGAATGAAAAAATTTAAGGTTAAGGGAAAATTATCTCCTCGCTACATTGGCCCATTCAAGATTTTGGAAAGAAAAGGTGAAGTAGCATACCAGTTAGAGCTACCCGATAGTTTATCGGATGTGCATGACGTATTTCACATGTCTCAACTCAAGAAGTGCTTGAGAGTACCGGAGGAACAGTTACCCATGGAAGAACTGAATGTTAATGAGGATTTGACTTATTCGGAGTACCCTGTTAGAATTCTGGAAACATCTCGCAGAATTACACGGAGTAAAGTCATTAACATGTGTAAAGTTAGTGGAGTCATCATTCCGAAGATGAGGCCACTTGGGAAAGAGAAGATGAACTCAGAGCAGAATTCCCCCAGTTATTCTCAGAAGTTCCTTAATCTCGAGAACGAGATTCTTTTAAGAGGGGTAGATTTGTAAAACTGTAAAAACCATCAACTAAAAATAATGCATTTAGTTATTAATGGTAATTATGGTAATAAATTTTTCATTCAAGTGTTAGTTATTTATTTGCATTTGGAATAATTTTTTATTGGTCATGATTGATTTTGGATATTTAATAGCATTTCTTCTTAAATGAAAATCCAAATAAATAATATATAATTATTAGTACAAAAATAAATATTTTATTTATAAATAATTTTGGTATAATTATTATGAATTTTAGGGTGATTTAAAAATATGTTTTGAAATTAGAAAATAAATAGAAAAGAAAAGAAAAGAAAATTCTAAACCCTGACCCTAAAGGCCCACTAGGGACCCATGAAGCAGTCGCGCGCCCTCTCCCTGGCTTCCCAAGCCGCCGTCGCTGCCCTCTGCTTTCTCCCCCCCCCCTCCTCTCTCACAGGCACGCGAGGCCCACCCGGCCTCTCTCTTCCGCGCCCTCCCTTTCCCTTCCACGAAGCTGCCGCCCCGCGCCAGGGCGCCCAACCCCGACGCCCGACCACGCCAGGACCCGACCCCGGCCGTGCCCTGCACCCAGGACGCCAAGCGTCGTGCCCAGGCTACCCCACGCGACCCCGACAGCCGAGTCGCCGCGCCCAGCCCCGTGTTCGATCCCACGCCCGGACGCCGCGCCGAAGCCTCCGCCAGCCGAGCCGCCCCACGACCATTCGCCATCTCGAGTTAATGGAGCTTCAATCGTCCGTTTCTCCCTCCCCATTACCTCTCTCCATTAGTGGTGAAACCGACGCCATCAATGGAATTAATGGAGTTAAACCACCAGGCCATCTCTTCCTCTCTCCCTTCTCCTCTATAAAATCCGACACCGAGCTCCTCTCTCCCTCCTCCCTACCCGAGCTTGCCCCCTTCTCTCTCTCACTCTCCTCGCCGTTTGAGCCACTGCTGCCGTCGCCAGAGTTTTGTGGACCACGCTCATACCCTGCTCGCCGGAGCTACGCCACCCGCCATACCGAACCTTCGCCTAGACGCACGCCCAAGCCCTCCACCATTCGTCACGAGGTTGAAGACAACCCAAAATAATTTTGTGTATTTTCGAAATCACTTTTTGATTTAGTTTGTGAATTTTATAATTATTGTATTGTAATATGAGCATGTTGTGATTCGGAATTCATGTGGATGTGCGCTATGGATTTTTGGTAGATATACGCGATAAATTAGTCACCATGATATTCGTGTTATTTGTTTATGATGACTTTTAGAAAATTGGATTAGAGAGAAGTATGACAAAAATGGATAGACACATGATGGTGATAAAAACACTAGATAGGTAATTTTATAGTTAATTTTGTTCATAATGAATTTTGGAAATTATTTGGAAGATTATAATCATAAGTTCATTTTAATAGATAATAGAAGCTTTTCTTAACATGGAATAAGTAAATGGTATAGAATTCATGGCAATATAAATATTATAGGTTATTAGATGATTTATCTCTGATTATTTTAATGGTACTTTCTTTTAGAAAGAAAGGAGAAAACTAAAAGAATACCACTGGTCGTAATGAAAATAGATTTTTACTAGCCTAAATAAATGTGTTCATGATTATAGCACTTAAATTCTTAAGATTAGTAAAATACTTGTTTATGTCAAAATAACCATGTTTATGTTATAAAAAGCTCAATTGGTGATTTATATTGATTCTTAGAATATTAATGTTATTAGAGTCATGAATAAACCATTTTTAGCTATACGCATAAGTTATTAGAAATAAAAGGAATAAAATCTATCAGTCTATTATTAGTAATTATTAGCATTTATATTCATAAAGAATGTTAATACATATTATAAATGTTAAAACTAGTAATATAGCACCTACTCATAATTCCATCAATAATGACTCGCTGTAATAGTCATAAATGAGTTAATAAGTATTTACGCTTTAAGACGTATTTATGAGTATGATAAGTGTGATGTATGAATATGAATGTAATGGTGAATGATTACCCCTATACCGGTGTATGTTTATTTATTTGGCGTACGTATTCTTTTGTATGTGCGATACGCAAATCGATGCTAGAAGTGGACTGTGAGGTAGACGAGCCTAACACGTTCGAGGATGACCTGCGGGACACGTTCGAGCAAGGCAAGTGGATTCTCCCTCTGCATATTCTATTTGTATCCAATTAATGCATATAATAATTTTACTTTTTGGATATACTAAATAATTTGATGAGATTTGCCTAATTAAGGATTTCCTAGATTTACCAACTGTATTCCTCAATTGACCTGGGAAAATACTAAGCTTTGCAAATTGATGCTACCGCTCAACTTGTTAATTTTGATGTCACTCATTATTTGATATTAATGTTCCGGAAATAAAATTGGCATTATGGTGTTAACCGGTGGTTAAACAAGATTATTTCATATTAATTGAAACATGGAGTGACCATCCAGGATAACAGTGCAACCACGAGTGCTATCATGGCTGTGGCTTTGGTAATTAGCTTTATATGCTTAGTACCTAGCAACCTTACCTGAAATATGGGCAAGAGGGGAGCGGTAGTGGTGGCAGCTCATGTTAACATGGGGACTGTCGGCGTTTCGACCCGGGGGGGGGTCCCTGGACCGACGAGTAAATTGTCGCTGCGTGTCCCTGTCCAGATGGGTTGGCGCGGGATGGAACACCAGATGTGGGACAAGCCTTGTATTATCCTGCACCAGGGATGCCGCTCGCAGTAGGGGTTACAAGCGCGTCGCGTGTGGGAGAGAGAGAGGGGGACACAGAGCTCGTCCGCCGCTTCCCTCGCGCGAACCCCCCTTCAGGGTGGCCCTAGACTCCCCTTTTATAGAGGCAAGGAGAGAGTCCAGGTGTACAACGGGGGGCGTAGCTATGCGCTAACGTGTCCGGCAGTGGAGTGCCTAAGCCTTGTGTACACGCCAACGTGGCCGTTGGGGAGAGCTTGGGCGCTGTACATGTGATGGCGTGGCCGCCGGAGGAGCGCCTGAGCCCTGTAGGAGCACAGCTGGTAGCGCGGCGAGGACCCTGCTGACGTCTCCTTGCTGTCGTAAGGGGCTGAGAGCCACCGGCGTCATGGCGCACATGGGGCACCATCATTACCCGTCGCCGGGGTAAGCCAGATGGGACGCCGGTCTTGTTCCTTGTAGTCTGAGCAGGCTAGGAGTAGGGGAATGATGCATCCCCTATCAGCACGGTCAGTCCGAGCCCAGGGTTGGTCGAGGCGGAGACTTCTCTTGTGGCCGAGGCCGGGGTCGGGCGAGGACGCAATTCCTCCCGAGATCGGGGTCAAGGCCGAGTCCGGGGGTCGGGCGAGGCGGAGACCTCCTCCCGAGTCTGGAGTCTGAGGTCGGGCGAGACGGAGCTTCCTGTTGCGCCCGAGGCTTGAGCTCGGTGGTTGATCGTGACCTGTTGTCAGTCGTTGCCGGGGCGGCTGACACGGCAGTCGGAGCGGAGCGAGCGGCGCTGTTTTCCTGTCATATCGGACAGTAAAGTGGAGGGGCGAAGTGACTGCGGTCACTTCGGCATAGCCGACTGAGGCGCGTGTGTCAGGATACGTCGTCAGGCATCCCCCGCATTTAATGCGCCTGCGAAGCGGTCGGTTGGTGAGGCGGTATGGCCAAGGTTGCTTCACAACGAAGCCTGCCCGAGCCGGGCCTCGAGAGAGCCGAGGGGGCACCTGCCGTCTGAGGATGCCCTCGGGCGAGGCGTGAATTCGTCTGGGACCACTGTTCCAACTTGAGGCTGGGCTCGGGTAAGATCGTGTCCTTCGGGTAGACGAAGTCTTGGCTTGAACCGCACCCGTCAGTTGGTCTGAGGGTGTTAACTAGCCGTGATTAGGAGTGTTGGGGGTACCCCTAATTATGGAACCCGACAGTAGCCCCCAAGCCTCGAAGGGAGTGATGGTACTCGCTTGGAGGCTTTTGCCGCATTTTCGGTGAGGGGACCGGCCTTTCTCAATTTTTTGCCTTGTTCTGGTGGGTGCGCGCGAGCGCACCCGCCGGGTGTAGCCCCCGAGGCCTCGGAGGAGTGGTTTGACTCCTCTGAGGTCTGAACGCTTTTCGTGGTGCTTCGGCCGGTCTGGTCGTTCCCTCTTGCGGCCCGGCAGTAGCCCAGGTGCGTGGTCGGGTTCCAAGTTATCAGGCTGGTTTGTTGACGCTGTCAACAGTTTTGGCCGTAGCCGGGTGCGAGAGCAGCCCCCGAGCCTCTACACAGAGCGAGAGGACGATCAAGGACTTTCCCGACTTTTATTATACGCCCCTGCGTCGCCTTTCCGCAAGAAGGAGGGGGGAAAGCGCCATGTTGCCCTCAGAGGGCGCCGAACATGGTGTTTCCAGTGAGCTGCTAATGGGTGATCCGAGTGGACGCCCGTGCCCCGTTCGTTAGGGGTCGGCTGTGGCCCGGAGGCACGCTCCAAAAGTACCTGCGAGTGATTCGCTGGACCCAGACCCCTTCAACAGGGTCCGAGGGCTCGATGCCTCCCTTCGGTGGGATTCCGTTACAAATCGTTCCCGCCGGTCTCGGAAATGTCCTAGGGTACCTCGGGAGCGTAGCCCGAGCCTTGGTTATGTATCGAACGTACCCAGAGTCATCCCTCACTCTGCATGCTCTGGGGCAACTGTCGAACCCTTTCGAGGGGCCAACCTACGAACCCCTGATCAGTAGTGGGCACGGAGCCCGGGCGCTCTGGGGCGGCTGTCGAACCCTTCTGAGGGGCCAGCCTTCGAACCCCTGATCAGTAGGAGGGCTCGGGGCCCGCTTCCTTCGCCGGGAAGGATCCTTTCCACAACGTCCCCTTTCTCGGTCCATGTGGCAAGAGAGAGAGAGGAGGAGAAGGATATGAATTTTAAATAAAGTGGCGCACCTTTTTTTACGCGGTCATTATGGCGAAGGCGAAGCGACGCCCGCCTCGCCTGCCAAAGGTGTTGCCTGCTCCGTCGGGGAGTTAATGTGACGGGACGGGCGATTCGCGTGGCGCCCGTTGCGCGTGCGAGCCGTTCGAGGAATGGGCGTTTTGCCTCTGGGTTTGAACTTCACGGCGGGTTCGGGCGAAGTGTTGAATGGGTCTTGCCCGGGCCTTTATATACCCGGAAGAGAGACCGGTTGCGGTTCCTTACTCTGCTGCTTGCCTCCTGTTTGGGTTTTTGCAACCTAAGGGAATAGCCAGAGAAAGAAAACCGCGTACCTTGTTCGCTCCGCCGCCACCCCCTTCGCTTGGAGATGGCCGACCGGGTGACCGTCGTTCCTCCGTGCGACCCGTGACCTTTTTCCATCGTCACGGTGGACGATCTGGAGGCCCTTGTCGCCGATGGTTTGCTCCGTCCCCTCTCTGGTGACCCGCAGCCAGAGTGGATGGTCCCTCCGAGCGGGGCTGACCCGACCCCGCCGCCGGGGTACGTGCTGAGCTTCGTCTCCTTCCATGAGCGGGGGTTCGGAGTGCCAGCAAGTCGTTTCATGCGGGCGCTCCTGCATTACTACGGGGTGGAGCTACACAACCTCAACCCCAACTCTATCGCGCAAGCGGCCATTTTCGCGGCGGTTTGCGAAGGCTTTTTGGGGATTGACCCCCACTGGGATATGTGGAACCATCTCTTCTCCGCGGAGCTTTTTGCCTTGACGACGGGGGAGAAGAAGGTTCATATGGCGGTGCGAGCCGGCGGCTGCGCCCTCCAGTTGAGGCAAGCGCGCGCGCAGCAGTACATCCCCGCCATCCTTGTGTCTTCAAACAAGGGGTGGCAGCGCCGGTGGTTTTACCTCCGAAACGACGATGGAAGGCTCCCGTCGTTTTCTCAACGAGTGGTGACCGCTCCCGACAGCAATTGGCGCTATGGGGCCACGCGCGAGAGACAGGAGAAACTCCGGCCCCTTCTGGAGGCCTTGCAGGAGCTACGAGATGGGGGGCTTACCGCCGTGGGGGTGGTTGCCACCATTCATCACCGGAGGGTGCTCCCCTTGGCAGAGCGGCGGTTGCCGCTTTCAGAGATGATGCCGGGAGTCGACTTGGAGGATTCGCAGATGTCCTCGGTCGCCCTCTCTGCCGACGACCTTCGCAGGCGGGTAGCGGGCACAGTGGGGAGGCTGGAGGCCGGCGCCCTTACCCAGCCCTTGATGCGTCCCGAGCGTGGGTGCGTGTCCTTGGTGAGTATTCACTCCTTCTCCTATTTTGCGTCAGGTTGCCTTCGATTCTCTCAGTTGGGATCTCCGCTCGTCTCCAGGAGCTGGGGTGTCACAAGCCTTCCCTGCCACCGGTCTCGGAGGACGCGGTGGACCGAGCCGCGCGGAGGGTCGCTGCGGAGAAGAAGGAGAAGAAGGACGCGGAAAAGGCTTGGGCCCGCGAGCGGATGCGGGCTCGGGACGCCTTGGAGAGGCGTCGTCGAAGGCAGGAGAGGGACGGGCTCCCGAGGGAGCCATCGCCGGAGACGCCTGACGACGATGATGACGAAGACGACGACATGGCGGCCCGCCTTGGCCTCAGCCCGGATCCGAGGCTGGGCCAGGGGTCGTCGAGCCACCCCCCGAGTGGGCTGGCGCCGTCAGTGTCCAGGGCCAGGACATCAGGGACCCGGTCCGAAGAGCAGGGGCAAGCCGAGGGGGTACTTGACCCCTCGGCCGAGGTAGTTGAGGTGACCCTGGGGGGTCAAGCCGTCCCGCCTGTCCCCCACGAGCAGTCGCCCGTGCCGGCCGTACAGGAGGTTGATCCTCGGGCCGTCGTGACGTCGCGAGGGCGGGCCGCCCCTTCGGCGCCCCGGGCGCCCGAAGTGGGAGCGGCGCTGAAGCCGACAGCGGGGCGAACCTTGGCGACGCCTGTGGGGACCGAGGCCCGAAGGGCCTCCCCTCAGGCACGATTGGCTCTGGTCCGGAGCGGGTAAGTATCTGAGGATACCTATGTCCTGGCCTGATCCTGCTTTACCTTTCCCTCCTAGCAAACGGAGGCACGGTTCGGCCGATCTGGCTCCCAGGAAGGCCCTTAAGACGGCGCCAGCTTCTGCAGCCAGTGCCGCACCGCGCCACGCCGGTCGGCCGGCCTCCACACCAGATGCCCCAAGCGGGGGGCCTAGGCGGCGCGAGTTGCCATGGGGCGAGCTCCCCAGGCTGACCCCTCCGTCGAGGTGGCCGTCGTGCTGGGGGAGACTGCTGTCGCGCCGCGGCCTTGAGCCCACCTGACGTGTTGTCGGCGCCGACACCAGCTTCTGCCGAGGCTGTTGCCGTTCTGCCCGTGGAGCCACCCGTCGCCGCTGATGCTGAGATGGTTGAGGTGCCGCTGCTCGAGCTCGCGGATCGGGAGCCCGCCTCCTTAGCCGAGGGGGTACCCGATGCGTCGACTGCCGGGGGTCCCGACGCCTTGGAGGAGGGGGTGCAGAGCCTCGGCCCGTCTTGGGGAGCGGCGACCTCATCCCCGCGCGGCGCGATCCTAATGAGCGGTGCGCGCAGGCGCTCCGGTTCTAGACTCGCGGCGCCCCGAAACCCCTCTTCGTCCTTGACGATGAGCGGGAGGAGCATTCTTGGGATGAGCTCCGTGAGTATGCCGAGGCGGCGATGGGGTCGCTTCGGGTGACCATGGAGATCTTTTCCAGGGACGTTCCCAGGATCCTCCAGGTAAGGATTTCAGGCGCACCTTTTGCATGGCCAAGGTATTCTTTGTGACGCCCTGCTTCCCTTTCTCAGGATCTGACAGATCTGAGCACCGCCAAGTCGTCGTTCATCCGCCGCGAGGCCGATGTCTAGGGTTCGCTGCGGTTCCTGAGGGCCACGCTTACCGAGGCTACCGAGCGCCTCACCCAACGGAGCGCCGAGGCGGCGGACCTTCGGTTGCTCTGCGACGAGCTGGGGGTGGAGGCAGCGGCGGCACGCGCAGAGGCGCAGCAGCGGTAGCTGGAGCTTGGCTAGGTTGTCGGCGAGCGGGACCAATCTCGGAACCAGGCCACTGAGGCCGAAAGCTGGGCTGAGGCCCTTGGAGGCCAGCTAGCCGAGGTGTCCGCTCGGGCCGGAGCCCTCTAGCCGCGGCCGTCGGGTCTGCTCAGTCCGCCCAAGCCGCAGCCTCAGAGCAGCGTGCCCGGGCAGAAGGTATGATTTGGCCGCTTTGTGACTTCGATCTTCATTCTTCAACTCGTGTTTGAAGAATTCTTTTTGGCTATTTGCAGAGTTTGAGTCAGCCCTCAACGAGTCCGCCAAGGCACTTGCCCGGGTGGCTGAGCGGGAGGAAACCGACCGCGTGGCCATGTCTGAAGCTATCTCAGCCTTCTGCCAGGTCTTTGGTCTTGACGACGTTCCCTCGGGAAGCTCCCCCGGAGTCGCCTGCAGGCCTTGGGCGGCCATGTGCGCAGCAGACTCAGCGAGGCGCTGCATCATGGCGTTAGGCGGGCCTTCGTCGTGCTCGCTTCCCACTACGATGTGGATCTGGAGCGGGGCAGCGAGGGGTACTGTCTACCCGACGAAGATGAAGCTACCCTGGCCGAAGTTTAGAGGCTTGATGCGGCCGTCACGGGCCTAAGCGCAGTGCTGGCATTCTCCTTCGAGGTGGAGATCCTTTTGCTTGCGTCGCCGTCCAAGGCCGAGGTGGATCTCGCCGAGGGTGGAGACGGCGCCAAGGGTGGAGACGAAGCCGAGGGTGCCGCTCCTCCCCCAGGCGATGCCTGATTCTACCGAAGCAGTTTGTTTGGAACATGCATGTGTCTTTCGCGGCCGCCGAGGCCTAAACACTTTGTCGTCGTGTTATAAAGCTGCATTTCTTTTCCTCTTGTTTCGAGTATCCGGACTCATTCGTCAGTAGCAGAATTGCTTATCCGAGTAAGAGTTATTTTTCGCGGAAGGTGACGAGTGAGGTATCCATATCCTGGAGGCGTAGGAGTCCCTCGGCTCGGTCAGCCTTGCCGCTTACACTCGCTCTTATTCGTTTTGCGGGGTTCTGTTACTGATATAGTCGGGAAAACACGAAAGTCGTTTTGGTGGAAAACTTTTCCGAGGAAAATTTTGACGTGCAGGGGGGACGTGCAGGGGGTTCCCCCTTCTAGCCCCCGAGGGAGGGTCGGGCTTTGCTGAGGCAAGGCCGACCCTTCCTTGACGGTCAGACTTTGTGTACGTAAACGAGGTACGTGAACGACTTAAAACATCTTAAGGGTAGAAGCGACGTAGCTGTTGGATGTTCCAAGCGTTGCTGTAGACCTCGCCTTGGTCGTTGGCCAACTTGTATGTTTTGGGCTTCAAGATCTTGGCGATGATGAAGGGCCCTTCCCAGGGAGGAGTGAGCTTATGGTGCCCTCGGGCGTCCTGTCGCAGGCGAAGCACCAAGTCTCCCACTTGGAAGCCTCGGGCCCGAACGCTTCGGGCATGGTAGCGCCGCAGCGACGACTGGTACTGTGCCGAATGTAGTAAGGCGACGTCTCGAGCCTCCTCGAGTTGGTCCAGCGCGTCTTCTCGGCTGGTCTGGTTGCTCCGAGTCGTTGTACGCCTTGGTCCTCGGGGAGCCATATTCTAAGTCCTTGGGGAGGACGGCATTGGCCCCATAGACTAGAAAGAACGTGTAAAACCCGTGGCGCAGCTCGGCGTCGTCCTCAGACTCCAGACTACCGAGGGTAGCTCTTTCATCCACCGCTTGCCGAACTTGTTGAGGTCGTTGTAGATCCTTGGTTTGAGCCCCTGCAGAATCATAACATTGGCACACTCCACCTACCCATTCGTCATGGGATGAGCTACGGCGGCCCAGTCCACACGGATGTGGTGGTCGTCGCAGAAGTCCAGGAACTTTTTTCCGGTGAACTGCGTGCCATTGTCGGTGATGATTGAGTTTGGGACCCCGAACCGATGAATAATGTTGGTGAAGAATGCCACCGCCTGCTCGGACCTGATGTTGTTTAGGGGTCAGACCTCGATCCACTTGGAGAATTTGTTGATAGCGACCAGCAGGTGCGTGAAGCCCCCAGGTGCCTTCTGCAAGGGTCCGACGAGGTCCAGACCCCACACAGCAAATGGCCAGGTGATGGGTATCGTCTGTAAGGCCTGAGCGGGCAGATGCATCTGCTTTGCGTAGAATTGACATCCCCGGCAGGAGCGTACAATCCTAGTGGCGTCGACCACCGCGGTTGGCCAGTAGAAACCTTGTCGAAAGGCATTCCCCACGAGGGCTCGAGGCGCTGCATGGTGGCCGCAAGCCCCCGAGTGTATTTCTTGCAACAGCTCTTGTCCTTGGGCGATAGATATGCATCGTTGAAGGATGCCCGAGGGGCTGCGGTGGTAGAGCTATTTTTCATCACCCAGTAGGACAAATGACTTGGCGCGTCGAGCCAGCCGCTGAGCTTTCGTCTTGTCAATGGGAAGTTCTCCTCGGAGGAGATATTCCAGGTATGGGGCCTGCCAGTTCGGATCTGGCGTGACCCCATTCTGTTCCTCTTCGACGGGCAAGGCCTCTTCCTCGATGGCCGAGGGTGCCTCGGGTGCCGCCGAGGGTACCTCGGGCTCGGCCGAGGGTGCCTCGGGATGGGCTGAGGCTTCCTCAGGTTGGGCTGAGGCTTCCTCAGGCTCGGGCGCGTCGTCGATCTTGACGGATGGTTGATGTAGGTCTCTGGAGAAGACGTCGGGGGGAACTGTCGTTCGCCCCGAGGCTATTTTCGCCAGCTCGTCCGCAGTCTCGTTGTACCATCGGGCGATGTGGTTGAGCTCCAGCCCGTAGAAGTTGTTCTCCAGGCGCAGGACTTCATCGCAGTAGGCTTCCATCCTCCTGTCACGACAGTGGGAGTTCTTCATGACTTAGTCAATGACAAGCTACGAGTTGCCTCGAGCATCGAGGCGTCGGGCCCCTAGCTCGACGGCGACGCGTAGCTCGTTAACCAGTGCTTCGTACTCGGCCACATTGTTTGACGCCGGAAAATGGAGGCGAATGACATAGCGGAGATGCTTTCCGAGGGGTGAAACGAAGAGCAGGCCAGCACCCGCTCCTGTTTTCATGAGTGACCCATCGAAGTACATGGTCCAGAGCTGGGCTGGATTGGAGTTGTCGGTAACTGGGTGTCAGTCCACTCAGCCAGGAAGTCTGCCAAGACCTGGGATTTTATGGCCTTCCGAGGAGCGAATGATAGCGTTTCGCCCATAAGCTCCACCGCTGTCACACCCGGTTTTTAGAAGGTAAACCGAATGCGAACCATGTACGTGCCAGGATCAGTTATTCACGTACACAGCAGTTACATAACATGGACATCATCACACAGTGCTCAAATAGTATTAAAAGGGAAATAATAGTCGATTACATCATACGTCTGAGACGTCCATATAGTTCTTACAATAAATCAAAGTGCGGAAAAGAAACGTAGATAACGCGGCCTTCACAGGCAGTCGACTGGGGGTTGCCGCTAACCCACACCTAGAACTCGTCGTAGTCTTGGAACTCCTGGAAGTCTCCTTCCACAGCTTCATCTTCTCCTGAGCAGTGGTTGCAATGCTGACAACCTGGGGGGGGTTTGGTGCGTAGAGCAAGGGTGAGTACACATCAACATACTCAGCAAGCATCCTGTTTGGCTGTAGTGGACTAGCTTTATGTGGGGATAAGTCAAGCAGTTGCTTTTAGTTGGTCAGGTCATTACTTACTAGTAGAAAGCCAGGTTTTAACATTAACCCAAGTTATTAGCCCAATGTATCCTTTCCAAACGGAAAGAACACCACGTACCAGCACCATAATCATAATCAGAAGCATCAATCTCATTACCACATGTACCAAAATGTCTCTGATCAAGTATCACTAATCTTTGGAGCTCCCTTGGCCGCTCATAACCGCGAGCACGGCTGATATATCAGTTTCATAACACTCTGCAGAGGTTGCGCACTTTACCCACAAGCCGTGATTCCCTCTTGCCTCGGGCTGATCAAACCCTTAAACACTACCAAGGTGAATAGGCAGGGTCTCACTACGTAGCCTTTACAAAGATTCCCCGGGGCTGTAGCCACCCGTTAGGTTTCCTAAATGTACCGCACTCCTCCCCAAGGGACAAATCAACCTTGGCAGAGCGAGCCGCATACACCGAGCCCCATTGACGGCACAACGGCTAAGCGAACTACACCCTGGTTCCTCTAATTATTCAGCTAAGGGCGTCCCATTCCACCCTCATGGTTGCACTGTTTTCCCGGGCGGTCATCCATTGAACAGGTCCTTACGGAGAGGCACTCGAGAAACCGCTCGAGTCCCCTTGAAGGTCACAAATATAATCATAAATAAGAAGGGAAAACAGCGTATCATAGATAATCACATCATGTTCATTGATTAGAGTTGAGCAATAGTATCAGACTAAGCAGTAATAATCCGACCCAAATAGGTAAACAAGGACATGGATAACAAAAGCTAGTCAATCCTTAGGTATAAATGTGTAATGCGGGAGGTGAATTAAAGAATGAATAGGACAGAAATAGGTCAAAGGACACTTGCCTCCACCAACCGACTGCTGCTCAGGGGCTTCTCCTGCGAATTCCTCGGGCTCTTCGACCGGATCGTTCTCTATGCGAGCGCAAACATACATACATCCACATATTTAATTCAAAAGAACAGTACACCATACAAGGGAACAAGTAAAGCGAATATGCATCAAGTATGACATTCGATATCGCATTCATTAAGGTTAGAAAGAAACGGGAAAGGGTCTCGCAGGGGGTTAAAGCTTATGCACTAATGATTAGTTACAACTGGTTCTTAACAAAAGAATCCTGTTATATACACTAATGGAAACCTAGTCATTTTAAGTTGATCAACATTGAATGAAATAAACAATTAATTACGTGAATCAACTAGCGCAGCGAAGTTCTAAATTAAACTTCCTATTTCAATAGCATGAACAATGATTAGCCTACCTAAAATAAAATAACTATGATCACAGAAAGTAAAATAAAATAAAATAAAATAAAAAAAAACAAAAAACAGGGGGGGCGGTTGAACCGGCCGGGGGCAGGGCGGCCGAGCAGGGGCGGCCGAGCGCGGGGGGGGGGGGGGGGGGAAGCCGGGGCGGTTGAACCGGCGGCGCGCAGGGGCGGCCGAGCACGCAGGGGCGGGGGCGCGGCCAGCGGCCAGGGCGCGGCCGGGCGCGGCTGGGGCGCGGGCTGGGGCGGCCGGGGGCGCGGCCAGGGGCGGCCGTGGCCGGCTGGGCGCGGCCAGGCGGGCGGCCAGGCGCGGCCGGGGCCAGGGCGCGGCTGGGCTGGGGGCGGCCAGGGGCGCGGCCAGGGGCGGCCGGGCGGCTGGGCTGCCAAGGAGAGAGGAGGGGAGAGGGAGGGAGGAGGGAGGAGAGAGGAGGGGGGAGGGAGGGAGGAGGGAGGAGAGAGGAGGGGGGGCTCACCGGGGCGGGCGGCCGAGCTGCAGGGGCGGCGGCCGAGCAGGGGGCGGGGCTAGGGCAGGGGGTAGGGGCGGCGGCGGCTAGGGAGAGAATGGGAGAGAGGGAAAATGGGAGGGAGAGAGAGAGAGTTAGGGGAAAAGGGGAGGGGGTGGGGGCGGTTGGGCCTATTGGGTCCAAAGGGGGGGCGCGCGGGGGCGGCTGGGCCGGCCAGGGGGCCCACGGCGCGGGAGAGAGAGAAAAAGAGGAGAGAGGAAGAAAAAGAAAAAAAGAAAATGTTTTCTCCTTATTTTCGAAATCCGATCTTCCTAGATGAATGCATTTGCGCTTTCAAACAATCAAAGAATGCATAGTTCGGCATGGTGCATCAAAGAACATAAAAAAAATTTAGGGTTTTTCTTTACACGGGAATTCCAAACCGAATCCCGCTAGCTTTGGAAAAGATCAAGGTCTAGCGAGGGGAAAAAGAAAAAGAAAAGGTAACGCCCGAATTTGGCGAGTAAAGAAAAGAAAAAATTCAACTGCAAAATTCGGGGCGTTACAAACCTATCCCCCTTAAAAGAATCTCGCCCTCGAGATTCAGGGTTGGCTAGCAAAGAGCTCTGGGTACTTAGCCACTAGATCATCTTCACGCTCCCAGGTTGCTTCTTCCTCAGAGTGGTGATGCCATCTAACTTTGCACATTCTGATGGTCTTCCTTCGGGTGACTCTATCTGCAACCTCAAGGATCTGAGCTGGCTTCTCAACATAGGTCAAGTCCTCCTGGACTTCCAGACCTTCCACTAGCAACTGCTCTTCTGGCACACGCAACCACTTCTTCAACTGAGACACATGAAAGACATCATGCACAGCTGACAAATTCTCTGGCAGACTGAGCTGATAGGCCACTTCTCCACGTCTTGCAAGAATCTGATATGGACCAATGTAGCGGGGTGCTAGCTTGCCTTTGATTCCGAACCTTCTGACTCCTCTGATCGGTGACACCTTTAGATAGACAAAGTCTCCGACTTCAAAACTCAGCTCTCTTCTTCTTGTGTCTGCATAGCTTCGCTGCCTCGATTGCGCTATCTTCAGATTCTCTCGGACCATCTTGATGTTCTCCTCGGCTTCAAGCAAAATGTCTGGCCCAAACACTTGCTTCTCTCCAGGCTGATCCCATTGCAACGGAGTTCTACAACTCCTTCCATAAAGCGCTTGAAATGGTGACATCTTCAAACTGGCCTGGTAACTGTTGTTATAGGAAAACTCTGCATAAGGCAATCGCTTGTCCCATCCGGACTGATCTTGCAACGCACAGGCTCTCAACATGTCTTCAAGAATTTGATTGGTTCTTTCGGTCTGGCCATCTGTCTGCGGATGATAAGCTGAACTGAAATTCAGATGTGTGCCCAAAGCTTCATGCAACTGCTGCCAGAAATGAGAGGTGAACTGCGTTCCTCTGTCTGACACTATCTTCTTTGGCACACCATGAAGACAAACGATCCGAGACATATACAACTCTGCCAATACTGCACTGTTGTAGGTGGTCTTGACAGGTATGAAGTGGGCTGACTTGGTTAAACGGTCCACTACTACCCAAATAGAATCGTAGCCGGCTCGAGTGCGAATCCGACTATGAAATCCATACCGATTTCATCCCCTTTCCACTGAGCGATCTGCAACGGTTGCAACAATCCAGCAGGTCTCTGGTGTTCTGCCTTAATTCTTCGACAACTATCGCACATAGCCACATGCTCTGCGATTTCCCTCTTCATTCCGTACCACCAGAATTTCTTTTTCAGATCCTGATACATCTTCTCACTGCCAGGGTGAATCGAATAGGCTGTCTCATGAGCTTCCTTGAGAATCAATTCCCGAATAGACTGGACATTGGGAACACACAAGCGGTCTTTGAACCATATCACGCCTTCTGCATCTTCTCGAAAATCTTTGCCTCTGCCATCTAGAATCAGTCGCCGAATCTCACTGATCTTTTCATCATTGTTCTGCGCTTCTTTGATTTCTCGCTCCAAGGTAGGTTCCAATTCAACTGTGACTCCTCGCGAGTTGTTCAGAAATCCGAGACTCAACCTGTCGAACTCCTTGGCCAACTCATAAGGCATCGGACGAGCGACCATCAGATTGACTTGACTCTTCCTGCTCAAAGCATCTGCCACTACGTTTGCTTTGCCTGGATGGTAATGAATCTCCAACTCATAGTCTTTGATCAACTCTAACCATCTTCGTTGCCTCATGTTCAATTCTGACTAAGTGAATATGTACTTCAGACTCTTGTGATCTGTGTAAACATCGCATTTCTGTCCATACAGATAGTGCCTCCATGTCTTCAGTGCGTGAACCACTGCTGCCAACTCTAGGTCATGGATTGGGTAGTTCTTCTCATGAACCTTCAGCTGTCGGGACGAGTAAGCCACAACTCTTCCCTCTTGCATCAACACGCATCCCAAACCTGTGTAACAAGCATCACAGTACACAGAGAAGGGCTTGTGCACATCAGGCAAGACTAGGACAGGCGCTGTTGTCAACTTCTCTTTCAGCGCTTCGAAGGCCTCTTGACATTTCTGGGTCCACTCGAACTCAACCTTGTTGCCTAGCAACGCTGTCATTGGTTTCGCGATCTTCGAAAACCCTTCAATGAATCGCCGATAATATCCGGCCATTCCAATGAAGCTCTTGATTCCTCGAGCATTCGTTGGCGCTTTCCAGTTCAGAATGTCTGCCACTTTCTTTGGATCCACAGCCAATCCTTCTTTGTTGATTATGTGACCCAAGAACAGGACTTCACTGATCCAGAACTCACACTTGCTCAACTTTGCATACAACTGGTGCTCTCGCAATCTCTGCAATACCATCCTCAAATGATCTGCATGTTCTTCTTCGCTTTGAGAATAAACCAGAATGTCATCAATGAATACCACCACAAACTTATCAAGATAATCCATGAATACACTGTTCATCAGATTCATAAAGAACGCTGGTGCATTGGTCAAACCAAAAGACATCACTGTGAACTCATACAAACCATACTTGGTAATGAATGCCGTCTTCGGTATGTCTGAAGGTCGGATCCTGAGCTGATGATAACCTGACCTCAGATCAATCTTGGAGAACACACTGGCTCCTCTCAACTGGTCAAACAGATCTTCTATTCTGGGCAAGGGGTACTTGTTCTTGATCGTGACTTCATTCAAAGCTCGATAATCGATACACATCCTTTTGGTGCCATCTTTCTTCTCCACAAACAAGACAGGGGCGGCCCAAGGCGAGGTGCTTGGTTGGATGTAACCTTTCTCTGACAGCTCATCAATCTGCTTCTTAAGTTCGACCAACTCTGGCCCAGATATTCTGTAAGCTCTCTTAAAGATAGGGGCGGTTCCAGGAAGAAGCTCTATGGCAAACTCAACTTTCCACTCTGGTGGCATACCCGGTAAGTCCTTTGGAAACACATCTGGGAATTCAGACACGACCTTGATACTCTCAATTGGGTCTGCTTCACTGCTATTGACAGCCATCTGATAACAACCTCCTTTCTTTGGCTCAGGCGGGACTAACTCGGTCACCACTTCCTCTCCTAGTGGGGACACCAACTTGATTGTCCTTTTATCACAACTGATAACTGCCTGATACTTATCTAGCCAATTCATCCCTAGGATGACATCTATTCCCTGAGTACCCATTACTATAAGGTTAGCGGGAAACGCTATCCCCCTTATTTCCACACTTATATTCAAACATATGCTATCAGCTCGAATTCTACCACCAGCTGAGTCAATTTGAATGGGGGTTGACATGGCAGTAATTGGAAGATTATGTGCTTCTACCCATGATGCAGTAATAAAAGAATGCGTTGCTCCAGTATCAAATAACACTTCTGCAATATGGGAGTCGACTGGGAACATACCTACTGTCATGCCGGAGGTCTCCTGAACTGCTTCAGCCTCCAAGTGGTTCAGTCTTCCATGATTGTAGCGCTGCTGAGGGCGGTTGCCTGCTCCAGGCTGAGACACATTCTGCTTTGCTGGGGCATTGGGGCCTGACTGCTGCTGGGCTGCCTTCTTCGGACATTGCATCACCCAATGGCCTTGCTCTCCACAGTGGAAACATGCTCTGTTTCCAACCTGAGCTGGTGCTGCCTGATTGTTCTGCTGGCTTGCTGGGGCAGGAAGACGAGGTGTCTGCTGATTCTGCCTCTGAAACTGACCTCCTGATTGATTGCTCTGACGGTTCTGGTACTGATGCTGAGGATACTGCCTTTGGAACTGCTGATACTGCTGACGCTGCTGATGCTGCTGATGCTGCTGAGGTGGACGCTGGTTCTGCCTGAACTGCTGAGGTTGATTGCCTGAAAAACGAGGACGGCTGCTGCTTCCAGGCTGGGGTCCACTGATCTTGCGCTTACGATCCTCCATCTCCTTACGCTTCCTTTCTGTCATGATTGCTCTGTCAATCAGGTGCTGGAATGTCGGGAAGGTATGATTCATCAGTTGGTACTGAAGAGGGTCGACCAAGCCTCTCAAGAAACGGTACTGTCGCTTGGCGTCAGTGTTGACATCCTCAGGAGCATAGCGAGACAACTGCAGAAACCTGTCTCGATACTCACTGACAGATGATGACCCTTGCTTAAGGGCCAGGAACTCCTCCTTCTTCACTGTCATCAGACCTGCAGGCACATGGTACTGACGAAAGCTACCTCTAAACTCTTCCCAAGTGATGGCATCGGGGTTGGCATGGGTGGCGAGGTAAGACTCCCACCATGATTGGGCTGCTCCTCTCAACAGACGGGGACCATACAAGACTTTCTCCCTGTCATCACACTGAGCGGTATACAACTCCCGCTCCACAGTGCGCAGCCAATCTTCAGCATCCATGGGGTCAGAAGAGTGAGCGAACGTTGGGGGATGACCTCTCATGAATTCAGCACGCTTGTCTCTAGGCATCTGAGGCATCTGAGGCTGGGGTGGAGCCTGCTGCTGCTGCTGCTGAATGGCGGCCAGAGTCTGACCGATGGCCTGAACTGCCTGAGTCTGCATCAGAAACATCTGCTCGATCGACATCGGGGGCGGGGGTGGCAGGTGCTGCTGCTGAGGCACCTCATCCTGCGGAGCGGCTTGCTCCTGCTGAGCACGCCTTCCTCCTCTGCGCCTGTTCTCTGACATCTGCAGAACGCAACCACACATCAGAACTGATCTGGCAGATCTTGCAGCATAAGAAAAGAGTATAGAATTCTCCAACAGCACTGAACAGATGAGCATCTTCACTGATCTCCAACACAGACCACACAGCTTCTCAGATAAAGAGGAAAGTAGAATAAAGGTTTTCCCAACTATATAACTAACTCCATTAATATAATAGGTAAGCCAAAATGCAGGGGATACCCACACTCTGGTGACAATCATTACAAAGATCCAAACCAAACATAGTTCATCATGACAAACATAAATGCACAGGATATAGCAAACTACCCTGTCTAACTAAGACTAACTAAAACCGAGACTAACGCTAAGACTGAAGCTTCTATGTATATATATTTCGTATTAATTACAGGATCCAACTCTAACGAGCTATGGTTCTAGATTTATCTTGGTCTTGCAGTCGGGATTGCCATAAGACTGGAGTCCACGCCGAGGCGAGCGATACGGGTGTTGAGTCCCAACGGGGGCGGGGGAACCATCATCCAGGTGACGACGTTCCGCGCGCTCAGCCCGCAGCAGGGTGATCTCAGCACGAGCCCTACTCAGCTCGTCTAATGCATGGTCCAGCTCCGTGTTTAGCACGGCGGCTAGGTTGACTGTGCTGCTCAACCTAGGATTGTCCTCACCAGCAGGTGAAACAATCACGCCTCCTGTGCTGCCAGATGGACGGCGGGGGTAATACTTCAGGTCGAGACCGTCAGCTACCCCACCGAGAACCGAGCAGTAGTGCGAAAGCGCACGCCGTGCAGCATCCTGCATGGCTGCCTCAGCTGAGTCCCGCTCAGAGATAGAATAGTGCTCTGAGCAAGCCTCCGCGCCCTGGAGACTGTTCTCCGGACGGCGCACCAAACAGGTCGCCTCCCAGCGGTCCGGGTAGACCCCGCGACTATGCTGGTAGACCACACAGCGATACTCGATGGACCAAGTACGCCGGTCAAGTGCCCGACGTAGCAGGGTGTCGAGCGCGTCGTGGAAGTGGCACCCGCGAGCAGCGTCGCGAGTGATGGGTCGAGCAACCCATCCTTCCGGCTCATGGTTAGCAGGGAAGTCGATGTCGTGGCTCAAGCTGTCGTCGCCATCTCCGTCGTCTGGGTCTCCTCCAGCAGCTACTCCAGAAGCTGGGGCGCCCAGTGGTGGTGCAGGGGGCGCCTCCAGGGGAAGCACAGGGGAGCAGCTCCTCACAGACTCTATCTCCTGCTGGAGCGAGAAAGAAGAGCCCTGCTGCTCCTGTCGTCGACGTTCCTGCTCCTCATGCAGGCGGTGGTGCAGTCTCTCCAAGTGGCTGGACTGTCCGGCCACGGGACGGCGAAGCGGACGCTCAGCAAGGCGGGAGGGTAAGAAGGGGATGACGGACTTTCGTGCAGTGTGTCTAAGTCGAGCCATCTACAAAAGACACCGCAAGCAAAAGGGTGAGAACAGAATTAATATGACCAGCAAATAATGAATCATAAATAAATGAAGGATCAGAATAAAACATAATTTTCAGCAAGGTACAATATATAGTAGAACATAGGTTTGGTCAGTAGGACCAACTTTTGAAGGGATACCAAAGTCAAGGCAGGGACAGAGGTCTATAGTCCTTAGAACGACCATTCTACTCTAGGTTAGCGGTCCTACAGTCAGCACGGCTTTGATACCACTTATGTCACACCCGGTTTTTAGAAGGTAAACCGAATGCGAACCATGTACGTGCCAGGATCAGTTATTCACGTACACAGCAGTTACATAACATGGACATCATCACACAATGCTCAAATAGTATTAAAAGGGAAATAATAGTCGATTACATCATACGTCTGAGACGTCCATATAGTTCTTACAATAAATCAAAGTGCGGAAAAGAAACGTAGATAACGCGGCCTTCACAGGCAGCCGACTGGGGGTTGCCGCTAACCCACACCTAGAACTCGTCGTAGTCTTGGAACTCCTGGAAGTCTCCTTCCACAGCTTCATCTTCTCCTGAGCAGTGGTTGCAATGCTGACAACCTGGGGGGGTTTGGTGCGTAGAGCAAGGGTGAGTACACATCAACATACTCAGCAAGCATCCTGTTTGGCTGTAGTGGACTAGCTTTATGTGGGGATAAGTCAAGCAGTTGCTTTTAGTTGGTCAGGTCATTACTTACTAGTAGAAAGCCAGGTTTTAACATTAACCCAAGTTATTAGCCCAATGTATCCTTTCCAAACGGAAAGAACACCACGTACCAGCACCATAATCATAATCAGAAGCATCAATCTCATTACCACCTGTACCAAAATGTCTCTGATCAAGTATCACTAATCTCTGGAGCTCCCTTGGCCGCTCATAACCGCGAGCACGGCTGATATATCAGTTTCATAACACTCTGCAGAGGTTGCGCACTTTACCCACAAGCCGTGATTCCCTCTTGCCTCGGGCTGATCAAACCCTTAAACACTACCAAGGTGAATAGGCAGGGTCTCACTACGTAGCCTTTACAAAGATTCCCCGGGGCTGTAGCCACCCGTTAGGTTTCCTAAATGTACCGCACTCCTCCCCAAGGGACAAATCAACCTTGGCAGAGCGAGCCGCATACACCGAGCCCCATTGACGGCACAACGGCTAAGCGAACTACACCCCGGTTCCTCTAATTATTCAGCTAAGGGCGTCCCATTCCACCCTCATGGTTGCACTGTTTTCCCGGGCGGTCATCCATTGAACAGGTCCTTACGGAGAGGCACTCGAGAAACCGCTCGAGTCCCCTTGAAGGTCACAAATATAATCATAAATAAGAAGGGAAAACAGCGTATCATAGATAATCACATCATGTTCATTGATTAGAGTTGAGCAATAGTATCAGACTAAGCAGTAATAATCCGACCCAAATAGGTAAACAAGGACATGGATAACAAAAGCTAGTCAATCCTTAGGTATAAATGTGTAATGCGGGAGGTGAATTAAAGAATGAATAGGACAGAAATAGGTCAAAGGACACTTGCCTCCACCAACCGACTGCTGCTCAGGGGCTTCTCCTGCGAATTCCTCGGGCTCTTCGACCGGATCGTTCTCTATGCGAGCGCAAACATACATACATCCACATATTTAATTCAAAAGAACAGTACACCATACAAGGGAACAAGTAAAGCGAATATGCATCAAGTATGACATTCGATATCGCATTCATTAAGGTTAGAAAGAAACGGGAAAGGGTCTCGCAGGGGGTTAAAGCTTATGCACTAATGATTAGTTACAACTGGTTCTTAACAAAAGAATCCTGTTATATACACTAATGGAAACCTAGTCATTTTAAGTTGATCAACATTGAATGAAATAAACAATTAATTACGTGAATCAACTAGCGCAGCGAAGTTCTAAATTAAACTTCCTATTTCAATAGCATGAACAATGATTAGCCTACCTAAAATAAAATAACTATGATCACAGAAAGTAAAATAAAATAAAATAAAATAAAAAAAACAAAAAACAGGGGGGGCGGTTGAACCGGCCCTAGGGGCGGTTGAACCGACCGGGGGCAGGGCGGCCGAGCAGGGGCGGCCGAGCGCGGGGGGGGAAGCCGGGGCGGTTGAACCGGCCCGGGTGGGGGCGGTTGAACCGGCGGCGCGCAGGGGCGGCCGAGCACGCAGGGGCGGGGGCGCGGCCAGCGGCCAGGGCGCGGACGGGCGCGGCTGGGGCGCGGGCTGGGGCGGCCGGGGGCGCGGCCAGGGGCGGCCGTGGCCGGCTGGGCGCGGCCAGGCGGGCGGCCAGGCGCGGCCGGGGCCAGGGCGCGGCTGGGCTGGGGGCGGCCAGGGGCGCGGCCAGGGGCGGCCGGGCGGCTGGGCTGCCAAGGAGAGAGGAGGGGAGAGGGAGGGAGGAGGGAGGAGAGAGGAGGGGGGAGGGAGGGAGGAGGGAGGAGAGAGGAGGGGGGGCTCACCGGGGCGGGCGGCCGAGCTGCAGGGGCGGCGGCCGAGCAGGGGGCGGGGCTAGGGCAGGGGGTAGGGGCGGCGGCGGCTAGGGAGAGAATGGGAGAGAGGGAAAATGGGAGGGAGAGAGAGAGTTAGGGGAAAAGGGGAGGGGGTGGGGGCGGTTGGGCCTATTGGGTCCAAAGGGGGGGCGCGCGGGGGCGGCTGGGCCGGCTAGGGGGCCCACGGCGCGGGAGAGAGAGAAAAAGAGGAGAGAGGAAGAAAAAGAAAAAAAGAAAATGTTTTCTCCTTATTTTCGAAATCCGATCTTCCTAGATGAATGCATTTGCGCTTTCAAACAATCAAAGAATGCATAGTTCGGCATGGTGCATCAAAGAACATAAAACAATTTTAGGGTTTTTCTTTACACGGGAATTCCAAACCGAATCCCGCTAGCTTTGTAAAAGATCAAGGTCTAGCGAGGGGAAAAAGAAAAAGAAAAGGTAACGCCCGAATTTGGCGAGTAAAGAAAAGAAAAAATTCAACTGCAAAATTCGGGGCGTTACAACCGCCCACTTTGCTATCCTACCCGAGGCCTCGCGGCACTGGATGATCTCCCCCAAGGGGAAGGATGACACCACAGTTACCGGATGAGACTCGAAGTAGTGTCGCAACTTTCATCGTGTCAGGACCACTTCGTAGAGCAGCTTCTGGATCTGTGGGTAGCGAGCTTTGGTCTCGGAAAGTACTTCACTGATGAAGTAGACTGGCCTCTGGACGGGCAGTGCATGCCCTTCTTCTCGTCTCTCGACTATGATCGTGGCGCTGACCACCTGAGTAGTCGCGGCTACTTAGATCAAGAGGGCTTCTCCTGCGGCGGGGGGCACCAGGATGGGTGTTTTCGTAAGGAGCGCCTTAAGGTTTTCGAGAGCTTCCTCAGCCTCGGGGGTCCAAGTGAAGCACTCGGCCTTCCTTAAGAGGCGGTACAGAGGCAAGCCTTTCTCGCCAAGGCGTGAGATGAAGCGGCTTAGAGCCGCAAAGGCATCCCATGACCCTCTGTACTCCTTTCAAATCTTTGATCGGTCCCATGCTGGTGATGGCCGCGATTTTCTCCCGGTTCGCCTCGATGCCCCGCTCGGAGACGATGAACCCAAGGAGCATGCCTCGGGGGACTCCGAAGACACACTTCTCGGGATTGAGTTTCATGCCTTTCGCTCTGAGACACTTGAATGTCGTTTCAAGGTCAGAGAGGAGGTCGGAGGCTTTCTTCGTCTTGACAACGATGTCATCGACGTAAGCCTCGACCGTTCTACCGATGTGTTCTCCGAACACGTGGTTCATGCACCTCTGGTAAGTGGCGCCTGCATTCCTCAACCTAAATGGCATTGTGGTGTAACAGTACATGCCAAAAGGTGTGATGAAAGAAGTCGCGAGCTGATCGGACTCTTTCATCTTGATTTGGTGATAGCCTGAGTAGGCATCAAGGAACGACAGGGTTTCGCACCCAGCTGTGGAGTCCACGATTTGATCGATGCGAGGTAGAGGGTAGGGAACTTTCGGACATGCTTTGTTTAGACCAGTATAGTCTACACACATCCTCCATTTCCCATCCTTCTTCCTTACGAGAACAGGGTTAGCTAACCAATCGTGATGGAATACCTCTTTGATGAACCCTGCCGCGAGTAGCTTGTGGATCTCCTCGCCTATGGCCCTGCGCTTTTCCTCGTCGAAACGGCGCAGGGTTTGCTTCACGGGTCGGGCTCCAGCTCTGATATCCAGTGAGTGCTCGGCGACATCCCTTGGTATGCCAGGCATGTCCGAGGGACACCACACAAAGACTTCGGCGTTTGCGCGGAGAAAGTCGACGAGCACTGCTTCCTATTTGGGGTCGAGCTCGAAGCCGATCCGAACTTAGTTGCTAGCGTCATTGCTAGTGTCGTTGCTGGACTTTACCGCCTCAACCGGTTTGAAGTTGCCGGCGTGCCGCTTCACGTCGGGCGCCTCCTTGGAGAGGCGTTCAAGGTCGGCGATGAGGGCCTCGGACTCGGCGAGAGCCTCGGCGTACTCCACGCACTCCACGTCGCATTCGTACGCGTGGCGGTATGTGGACCCGATAGTGATGATCCCATTCGAGCCCGGCATCTTGAGCTTGAGGTAGGTGTAGTTGGGGACGGCCATAAACTTGGCGTAGCATGGTCTTCCCAACACCGCATGGTAGGTTCCTCGGAACCCAACGACCTCAAAGGTGAGAGCTTCCTTTCGGAAGTTTGAGGGAGTTCCGAAGCAGACGGGTAAGTCGATCCGTCCGAGGGGTTGGATTTGCTTCCCGGGCGCGATCCCGTGGAAGGGTGTCGCACCGGCCAGGACTTCGGATCGATCAACCCCTAAGAGTTCCAGGGTCTCGGCGTAGATGATGTTAAGGCTGCTGCCTCCGTTCATGAGGACCTTGGAGAGCCTAACGTTGCCGATGATCGGATCGACGACGAGCGGGTACCTTCCCGGGCTCGGCACGAAGTCAGGGTGGTCACCTTGGTCGAAGGTGATTGGCTTGTCGGACCAGTCTAGGTAGACTGGCGCCGCCACCTTTACCAAGCAGACTTCCCGGCGCTCCTGCTTATGGTGCCAAGCCGAGGCATTCGTCGCCTGCCCGCCGTAGATCATGAAGCAGTTATGGACTTCCGGGAATCCCTCTTCCTTGCCGCCCTCCTTCTTGTCGTTGTCATGGCCCTTGCCATCCTCCGCCGGGGGCCCGGTCTTATGGAAGTGGCGTCGGAGCATGATACATTCTTCGAGGGTATGCTTGACGGGCCCCTGGTGATAGGGGCATGGCTCTTTGAGCATCTTGTCGAACGCGCCGGCCCCTCCAGGTGGTTTCCGAGGGTTCCTGTGCTCGGCCGCAGCGACAAGATTCGTGTCTGCGGCGTCGCGCTTCGCTCGGGACTTGTTTTTGGCCTTCTTCTTCGTGCCCCGCTGGGCGGACACCTCAGGAGCGTCTGTCTTCGGCTCGACCTGAGGCTGCTTGTCCTTCCAGAAGATGGCTTCGACCGCCTCTTGACCCGAGGTGAACTTGGTGGCGACGTCCATCAGTTCGCTCGCGCGGGTGGGAGTCTTGCGTCCCAGTTTGCTCACCAGGTCCCGGCAAGTGGTGCCAGCAAGGAAAGCCCCGATGACATCCAGGTCGGTAACGTTGGGTAGCTCAGTGCGCTGCTTCGAAAACCGCCGGATGTACTCTCGGAGGGACTCCCCTGGCTGCTGGCGGCAGCTTCGGAGGTCCCACGAGTTCCTAGGGCGCACATACATGCCTTGGAAGTTCCCCGCGAAAGCTTTGACCAGATCATCCCAGTCGAAGATCTGCGCAGGAGGCAGATGCTCCAGCCAGGCTCGGGCGGCGTCGGAGAGGAAAAGGGGTAGATTACGGATGATAAGGTTGTCATCATCCGCCCCTCCCAACTGGCAGGCCAGTCGGTAGTCCACGAGCCACAGCTCCGGCCTCGTCTCCCCCGAGTACTTGGCGATAGTAGTCAGGGCTCGGAAACGGGCAGGGAACGGTGCTCATCGTATGGCCCGGCTGAAGACTCGCGGGCCGGGTAGTTCAGGTGAAGGACTGCGGTCCTCCTCGCTGTTGTAGCGTCCCCGGTGCCTAGGATGGTAGCCTCGGCGCACCTTCTCCTCGAGGCAAGCTCGATGGTCGAGATGGTGGTGCTCGTTGCCCAGGCGTTCCCGGGCGGTGGGTGCCTCGTCCCGTGTACGCTCGGGACGGACCGAGGCTTCCCGAATGCGCCGGGAGGACACCGCGTGATGCTCCGAGGGGTCAGCTCACCTACGGGAGGCGGAGCTTTTGGCTCGTCGAACCGCGGCGCCCTCTAGAAGATTCTTGAGTTCGCCCTGGATGCGCCGTCCCTCGGTGGTGGATGGCTCCGGCATGGCCCGAAGCAGCATCGCCGCTGCAGCTAGGTCCTGGCCGGACCTGCTGACGGCCGGAGGCAGCGCTGCCCTGGCATTGTCGACGATGCGGTGCCGGATGTCTTGGGCCCGATGACAGGCTTCTCCGGTGAGTGATCGGCCTGCCCACTCCTGTTCGATGTACTGTCGGAGCTATACAAGCCGGCCTACTTCCCCGTCGACCCGGGCCTGCATCTCACGGATTTGCTCGAGCTGTATGTCCTGACCCCCTGCAGGGACTGGGACGACAGCTAGCTCCTGCGGGATGTCAACGCGAGATGAGGGCCCAGGGGGATCGTCAACCTCTGGTATACCGAGGTGGTTGCCTTCGTTGTGATCTCCCAGATCGACGTGGAAGCATTCGCAACTTGGGTCGTAACCCTCGTCGTCAAGGTCATGGCCATCGTCAGAACAACCGGAGAGGCAGTGGTCACATGCGGACATGAAGCCCTGCATGGCACCAGGGTCATTGAGGGCAGAGAAATCCCAACCGGAGTCGGGGATGTCCTCTTCCTCAGAACCTGTCGGTCCGAAGGTCGAGACGGCTGTCAGTCGGTCCCAGGTCGACCACATGTGGTACCCCGGAAGGTTTGGATACACCTTTACAAAGGCGCTCACCATAGCGGGGTCACTAGGTGGATCGAAGCTGAACCGAAAAGGTATGGGATGGAAAACGAACGGTACCTCTTGGTCGTTGGACGGTGGTGAAGTCGCGTCGGGGGCGGTGCACACCGTCATCTCAGGTACGAGGGTAACGCCCCCAGCAGGTCCTTCGCGAGGGTGCTGGCGTCATCAGTCCGCTTGGGGCTGACACGTCGCGGGGAAGTGACACCCGCCGTCGCCTCAGGTGCGAGGGCAATGCCCAACATGTCCCGCGGGGGAGTGCCGACGTCGTCGACTCGCTCTGGTGCGACAGCCGATAAGGTGCCGCCTCCTGCGTGGCCATGGTTGCCCCATCTCCGCCTCCTCCGACGAAGAGGGTGGCGGGGACGACCGGAGTGCTCCTCTTCTGCCGCGGCGGGATGCTGTCGTAGAGCTCGCCGCCGCTGGGCGATTCGAAGACCGTCGTTGTCGTCACGCCGCGGGGGGAGGAGTACCATGTCGTAGCTGCCGTCGAGGGACATGAACTCAAGACTCCCGAAGCGGAGCACCGTCCCGGGCTGGAGAGGTTGCTGAAGACTCCCCACCTAGATCTCAATGGGAAGGTGTTCGTTAACACGCAGCAGGCCCCTACCTGGCGCGCCAACTGTCGGCGTTTCGACCCCGGGGGGGTCCCTGGACCGACGAGTAAATTGTCGCTGCGTGTCCCTGCCTAGATGGGTTGGCGCGGGATGGAACACAAGATGTGGGACAAGCCTTGTATTATCCTGCACCAGGGGTGCCGCTCGCAGTAGGGGTTACAAGTGCGTCGCGTGAGGGAGAGAGAGAGGGGGACACAGAGCTCGTCTGCCGCTTCCCTCGCGCGAACCCCCCTTCAAGGTGGCCCTAGACTCCCCTTTTATAGAGGCAAGGAGAGAGTCCAGGTGTACAACGGGGGGCGTAGCTATGCGCTAACGTGTCCGGCAGTGGAGTGCCTAAGCCCTGTGTACACGCCAACGTGGCCGTTGGGGGAGAGCTTGGGCGATGTACATGTGATGGCGTGGCCACCGGAGGAGCGCCTGAGCCCTATAGGAGCACAGCTGGCAGCGCCGCGAGGACCCTGCTGACGTCTCCTTGCTGTCGTAAGGGGCTGAGAGCCACCGGCGTCATGGCGCACGTGGGGCACCATCATTACCTGTCACCAGGGTAAGCCAGATGGGACGCCGGTCTTGTTCCTTTTAGCCTGAGCAAGCTAGGAGTAGGGGAATGATGCATCCCCTATCAGCACGGTCAGTCCGAGCCCAGGGTCGGTCGAGGCGGAGACTTCTCTTGTGGCCGAGGCCGGGGTCGGGCGAGGACGAAATTCCTCTCGAGACTGGGGTCGAGGCCGAGTCCGGGGTCGGGCGAGGTGGAGACCTCCTCCCGAGGCCGGAGTCTGAGGTCGGGCGAGGCGGAGCTTCCTGTTATGCCCGAGGCTTGAGCTCGGTAGTTGATCGTGACCTGTTGTCAGTCGTTGCTGGGGTGGCTGACACGGCAGTCGGAGCGGAGCGAGCGGCACTGTTTTCCTGTCATATCGGACAGTAAAGAGGAGGGGCGAAGTGACTGCGATCACTTCGGCCTGGCCGACTGAGGCGCGTGTGTCAGGATACGTCGTCAGGCATCCCCTGCATTTAATGCGCCTGCGAAGCGGTCGGTTGGTGAGGCGGTATGGCCAAGGTTGCTTCACAATGAAGCCTGCCCGAGCCAGGCCTCGGGAGAGCCAAGGGGGCGCCTGCCGTCTAAGGAGGCCCTCGGGCGAGGCGTGAATTCGTCTGGGACCACTGTTCCAACCCGAGGCTGGGCTCGGGTAAGATCGCGTCCTTCGGGTAGACGAAGTCTTGGCTTGAACCGCACCCGTCAGTTGGTCTGAGGGTGTTAACCAGCCGTGATTAGGAGCGTTGGGGGTACCCCTAATTATGGTACCCGACAGGGACGTATTCTTGGCTAAGGTACCTCGCCCAGAGGGCCTCCACACCGACTTGGAAACCTTAGGGGGTTGCTTTGTATTAAGTGTATTTTGTGAAATCCTCATAATGAATCCCTAGCCATTCACCTCGGTAGTGTTTACGGGTCCGATCAACCCAGGCTAGATGGGATACATGGCTTGTGGGTAAAGTTGTACCACCTCTACAGAGTGTAAAACTGATATGTCAGCCATGCTCACGGTTAAGATCAACCTGGACCCTCACATGATAATTGAGCTCAAAGATGGACAATAAATCGAGATCTGATGATCTGCCAATGGTTTGCTTAAGTGGTTTCACTTATGTGTTTTTGATATACTCTTATACCTTTGTTTATATGGGATACTTGGGATACACACTTATTAGTAAGACAGGTGTTGCTAATCAAATATTGACCAACTAAAATGCTTACCGCTTAACCTTCTCACCTTGTTAAACTTGCATTAATTTTTCCCCCACTTGCTCAGCCCCGACCATAAGTGAGCTCACCCTTGCTAATATTTTGATCAGAGGGTGATGAAGAAGACTTTGATGAAGATTTCGACGATGAGTTTTAAGTCTAACGATGTGTCGGTCACCTTCTTGTGGAAGAGTGCCCATATTTAATTCCGCCCTACTTTGATGTTGATACTTGTTAAAGATACAATGATTCAGATGATGTAATGAAGTACTCTACTCTCTTTACACCTTTATTGCATTGTCTTTTGATATATTACACTTGTGACGTCAACATATGTGTGGAAATGGATCTTGGCACACATATGCTATGCATTCGATTTTGCCCCTAGAACCGGGTGTGACACGAGGCCACTGGGCATGACAGGGGGAGAAAGTGGTGCTCCGTGTTTGTGGACATGTGGTGAAGTTCATGAGGTATCTCAATTTAACCCTAAGCTACTATAGAGGGGAAGGAGGGTTCACTGGAGCGAAGGGAGGCGGAGGCGCTTAGCTTGATTGAGCACAGGGGAGGGGAGGAAGAGTGGTCGTGGCCGATGTGAGGAGTAAGGGACCTCGGGGAGGTCCTTTTATAGGAGCCCTGAAAGTTGCCTAGAGGGGGGGGTGAATAGGTGATACCTGAAATTTATAATTTTAAACACACACTATAAGCCGGGGTTAGCGTTAGAGTTAAATTCAAGTCCGAAGAGACAGAAAAAACAAATCAACCAAGAAATAAGGCGAGTGAACATGATGATTTGTCAAGGTTCGGTTCCAAAGAACCTAGTCCCCGTTGAGGAGGTCACAAAGACCGGGTCTATTTCAACCCTTTCCCTCTCTCAAATGGTCACTTAGACCGAGTGAGCCTTTTCCTTAATCTCTCGGGTCACTTAGACCCTACAAGGACCACTACACACTTAGGTGTCGCTTGCTTCGATTACAAATCACTTGAGAAGAGAAATGAGAAAGGAAGAAGGCAATCCAAGCAACAAGAGCGCAAATTAACACAAAATCTATCTCTCACAAGTCACTAAGTGTTTGAGATGGATTTGGGACTTGGAGAGGATTTGATCTATTGAATTGTGTCTTCGAGTGAATGCTAGAGCTCTTGTATTGAATGTGATCTTTAGAAAACTTGGATGCCAAAGGTTGTGGCGGTTGGGGGGTATTTATAGCCCCCAACCACCAAGTAGCCGTTGGCCAAGGCTGCTGGCGATGGGTGAACCGGACAGTCCGGTGCGCCACCGGACACACACTTTTCAGTGTCCGGTGTGCTGCCACATCAGCCAACCGTTAGGGTCTGGAGCTGGTCGACCGTTGGAGGCTTTGTCATCATGCGGCACCGGACAGTCTGGTGCCCCTCTGACTTCACTGCTCTTACTTCTGCGCGACACTGTTCACCACTGTAGCATTTTGCAGAGTCGACCTTTGGCGTAGGGAGCCATTGCTCCGCTGGCTCACCGGATAGTCTGGTGAATTATAGCGAAGCGCGCTCTGGAATTCTCGAGAGTGGCTGGTTGATCTCTGTACGGTCCTGGTGCACCGGACACTATCCGGTGGCACACCGGACAGTCCGGTGCACCATCCTTCAACACACTCAAGTCCTTTTGCTCCTTTGAAATTGAGTCCCTAACTTTATTCTTTTATTGGTTTGTGTTGAACCTTATGCACCTGTAATAGATGAATTCTAAACGAACTAGTTAGTCCACGTGTTTGCGTTGGTCATCAACCATCAAAATTAATTATAGGAAATGGTTAACTCAATTTCCCTTTCAAGCCCGAGGGAGGGAAACGACTGAAGCCAGCTGGCACCGGTGAGGTGTAACACGGTGGTGATGATGGGGCACAGCGTCGGGGACGGGATGGCTCAGGGAGGGGTGTCGTGCGAGGGTGTCAGCACAGTGGGTGAGGGACAAAGCAGTGCCTAACTTCACTGGCGCAGGAGTAATAACGGCGTGGGTGAGGGAGAGAGAGCTGACATCCATGACCCACCCGTCAGAGGAATAGCGGGCGTGAGAGAGTTAGAGGGAGTGCGGCTGGCAAGTGGGGCCAGGTGGCAGTGAGAGAGTGGGGGAGAGCGCGGCACGAGAGAGTGCGCGTGCTAGTGGGCTGGGTGGGCCGAGGGAGAGTGGGGCGGGGAGCCTGGGCCGAAATCGGCCCAGCCGAGAGGGGGGAAGGGTTTTTCCTTTTTCTTTTTTCTCTCTTTCCTTAATTCCTTTTTCCCCTTTATACAAATATATATATATGATATTTTCATGGTGCCAAAAATGAAATGTTAGGTGAGACTACATGTGTGAAGTGCTACTAGCAAACATGGTTTATGCATATGAGAAATGAAATGCTTACGAGGTTTAGACTTTTAAGGAAATAAGGAGGGATTAAGGAGTTTAAGGTTTCTAACCTTAGAGCCAAATCTGGGATGCTACAACTACCCGTATTGGAAGATCCACAAGTCGTCATATCTTCAGAGTACTGGGTATCGCGTCTGGGAGATTTGTCTCGATGCTACGTACGTTGCCCATGGTGCTCAAAACATGCCTCTAGAGATAGAGGTGCATGATTCGAACAACAATGCACGAACACCCTGTTCTCATGCCTCTTGCTTGCTGAATTTGAGCGTTGGCCACTTCGGTGCGTCTCACGAGATCTAGTCCACTCTCAAGAAATTCCATGAGGGCAACGATCATGTTAAGACTAGGCTCTTTGAGACGTACCGACAAGAGTACGAGAACTTTGTCCAATTGGCTGAAGAGATTATCAATGCGATGTTTTCTTAATTCCAGTCGATTATTAACAAGATGTGTGCCAACAAGGCACAACTTCCCTATGATGACCACGAGAGAGCACTTAAGCTTCTACATGCTTTGGATCAGAGGGTTTGGGAGGTGAAAGTCTCGGTGATCATCGAGTCACCAAACTATGAGACTCTCACTATGGACGAGCTTTTCAGCAAACTCAAGTCTATCGAGACTGACTACCAGACCCGGACCAAGATTGAGAACACTAGTGCAACCACCATGGCCCTAGTCTGTGGAGGTGGTTTTGCTTCCAATCCCTCACCTGCTTTGTTTGCTCTATCTTCTTTGTTGTCTATCACAAAGGAGCAGCTGGACAGCCTCAAGGATGAGGAGCTGGCGCTTGTGGCTTGTCGGTTTACGTGGTTTCACAAAAACTACTTGAATTGGTGGCGTGGCGGGTCCAAGGATGGATGCTACAACTGTGGCGAGCCCAACCACTTCATCGCTATTTGCCCCAAGAAGGGCAAGTTAGAGGCTAGCTCGTGTGACCACCACTCTGGTCAGCGCAAGGGCAAGCGCGAGTACACCTCTAGCAAGCACAAGTCCAAGGAGAGGTTCAACAAGGAGGCGCTCAAGAAGAAGTAACTCTAGAAGGTGAAGATCAAGGAGAGTAGCTTCCTCACCTCCCTGAGTGACCTCGACCATGAATATGATGAGTTGGCCTCTTGTTCAAGCGACAAGGAGCTCGAGAAGCACATTGAGGAGAAGCTCAATGGGCTATGCGTCATCGCTGACACCTTAGGATGCCTTTGCACCATAGCCCTTGGAGATGATCCGATGGGCGGTGATGGCAAGGACATCGGCCATGACTCCATCTCTGAGGTATCACATTATGTTGATGATCTCGCCACTAAGGTAGAGGAGCTGACAGTTTCTTTGGCTAGTCAGGATAAGTTACTTAGGCTCGCTGCTCGTGAGAGGAAAGATTTTAAAAGCAAGTATGTGAGCACACTTAGGGAGCTTGAGTTCGCTAGAGCATCTGTTGTGGTGTCTAACAAGACAGAATGTGATGAGTGTGCTCTTCATATGTCATACATCACAACTTTGCAAACCTAGTACGCCACCTTGCTAGATGAGTGTGACGAGTTGAGATCTAGATCTAGCTTGTTAGTTGCGTGTAGTGTTTGTTCTGGCTTGTAGATTGAGCTAGCGAAGAGAAATGCTAGGATAGCCTCACTTGAGAAGGCTAGCTCAGTGTGTACACGTGCACTTGAGCAGTGTGCTCTTTGTAAGGGTTTGCAATCTGCCTTCAATTCCTATAGACACGACAAGACAAGGGTCGAGGAAGAAAATACATACCTTCGATCTATCTTGAGCTAGTGTCATGTAGTGAGCCTCAGTTGGGCACGATGGTTAGCCAGTTCAAGAGGGGAACTGGCGGACCGGGGTTAGGCTTTGTTGTTAAGGATGAGAGTGTCACTTGTTTTGGTAAGGTTGGTGAGTGCAGTGGCCTGAAACCTTCAGAGAAACCTTCAGCCATCCCCAAACTTGTCAAGCTTACTCCACCCAAATCTACCACCCTTATTGTGAGAGATGGAGTGCCTATGGAGTCTATGAGAGCTACGCCTCATAAACAAGTGTGGTGTCCAAAACTAAATCATCTTAGGAACACACTTGACACTCTTCCTGGCATCTCTATTGATCCCCTTCCTAGAGCACCCTAGCCACTCAAAAAGCCCAAATCCCACAATCAGACTCAACCTAAGATATATGTAAGATTTCATTGTAATTATTGTGAGAGGGAGGGTCAATTGGCTATGTTTTGCTTTAGGAGGAAGAGAGATGAGCGATGGGGTTCTGAGTCGAGCAAAAGGAACATGGACCACCCCTCACATGGTGTTCATGATTCTTCTGCTCAGAGACGTCATACGAGGCCTAGAGGTTCCTTGCCTCTTCCTGATAGGCCTCAAGCAGTGAGACCATAGGGTGGTCGTGCCCGGTGGGGTGCTGGTCATGCGCCATATGGGAAAGGACCCCGTGCTAGTGGCTTTGGTTCCCACTTCTCTAGCGAACCACGATTTCCCTCGCGTGGTGATTGATATACCCCCATGGGACCGAGGATGTTTGGTGTTTTACCTAACACCTTTTAGGGGCAAATGCTGCAGTAATGGTATCCTTCATAGTCTACTAATCCTAGTGTTGTGTCATTTGCTCACCCCGTGTCTCTCTATTGATGCAGGATGGAGGCCTGGAGGACACATGGTTCATGGATTCTGGTTGTTCTCACCACATGACCGAAAGCTCCAAATGGTTCTCCAGCCTCAACCCTATGATTGGTAAGGAAGATATCACATTCGGGGATAAGTCGAGAGGTAAGGTTTCCTCTAGTGGCTCCATTTGAGTGAACGAGAGTTTTGTCATCAAGAACGTTGCCTTGGTTTCAAATTTGCATTTCAATTTGCTTTCTGTTTTGCAACTCCTTGAGGATGACTATGAGGTGCGCTTTAAGAGGGGTCTTTCACACGTTTTGGACACAAAGGGAGATCTTGTTTGCCAAATTTCTCCATTTCGTCAAGTTTTTTGAGCTAGTTTTTCCCATTCGTTCGGCCCCTCTCGATGACTTTTGGCAGGATCATCCTCTTTGATTTGGTAGTGGCATAGGAGGCATTATCACTTGAGCTTTGATCTTTTGTGTCGACTAAGCTCACTTGGCCTCATCCAAGGATTGCTCAAACTAAAATTTGAGAAAGATCTTGTCTGTCACCCTTGTCGTCATGGCAAGATGGTTACTGCTTCCCATTCCCTAGTCACCAAGGTGATGACTTCGCAACCCAGTGAATTGCTTCATATGGACATTCTTAGTCCAGCTCAGGTTTGCTCTTTCGGGGGATGTGGTATGTGCTTATGGCCATTGATGATTTTTCTCGCAATTCTTATGTGTCCTTCATGAAGGAGAAGGATGAGGCTTTACTCATGCTGAAGATTTGATTCTTAGGTTGCAAAATGAGTTTCCTAAGAATGCCATGAGAGTTGTACGCAATGACAATGGCACATAATTCACAAACACTCATTTTGAGATCTTTTATGCTTCTTTGGGACTCAAGCATCAATTTTCCTATCTATATGTGCCTCAGTAGAATGGCATTGTTGAATGCAAGAATTGGACCCTTGTTGAGATGGTTAGGATGATGCTCGATAAGAATACGACCCCTAGGTGTTTTTGGACTGAAGAAATCAACAATGCCTGCCATTTGTCCAATCACATCTTTCTTCATGATTTTCTAAACAAGACATCTTATGAGTTGCGATTTGGATGGCCACCCAAGGTTAGCCATTTTAGGTTGTTTGGCTATAGGTGCTTTGTCTTGAAATAGTGAAATTTGGACAAGTTTGAGTCAGTCTTCTGACGGTGTTTTTCTCAGTTATGCATTACACTCTCATGCTTATCGTGTTCTAATCCTTGAGAGTAACTGAATCATGGAGACTTGTGAGGTGACCTTTGATGAGACTTTGCCCTAGTCCATCCCCTGTCTTTGAGCCTGCAGGTCCATATCAGATGGGCGAGACCATCTTTGTGGAGGAGGAGCATGACGACACTGACTAAGGTGATCCTGAGCCAACTCCACTGGCTACCCCAGTTGAGCCTACATCGAGGACCTTAGACGATGGACCCAACACGTCTACTTCCACCACTTGGGGTCCGCTCGAGCCTGAGGGTGCTGAGCCTGGAAGAGTTCATGCTGCCGATGAGGGGGAGGCACTTCTTCGAGGGAGGCTCCATGACATGTCCAGCGCGATCACCCTCCTCAATTGATAATTGGTGAGGTTAATGAGTCACTCACTCCAGGTATCATGAGTTGTCCCACTTTGCTCACTCAGCTTTTGTTACCTCATTTGAGCCCTAGGATGTTGGTCACGCTTTGTCTATTCTGAACTGGGTCAATGCTATGCACGAGGAGCTTGAAAACATTGAGAGAAATCAGGTTTGGGGTTTGGTGCCACTTCCTTCGAACTGCCATCCCATTGGTACCAAATGGGGTTTCAAAAAATAGAGTGAGGATGGAATGGTGGTGCGAAACAAGGCGAGGTTGGTTGTCCAAGGATTTTTCCAGGAGGAGGGTATTGATTATGAGGAAACCTTTGCCCTTATTGCCCATTTAGAAGCCATTAGAATCCTTATTGCTTTCGTTGCTTCGAAGGGTTTTAAACTTTTTTAAATGGGTGTCAAAAGTGCTTTCTTGAATGGGTATATACAGGAAGAGATTTATGTGAGGCAGCCCCCTAGTTTTGAGAGTTTCAAGTTTCCAAACCATGTTTTTTTGACTCCAGAAAGCTTTGTATGGTTTAAAACAAGCCCCTAGAGCCTGGTATGAGCGTTGAAATCTTTTTTGCTTGCAAAGGGTTTAAAAATGAGCAATGATACCCTTTTAGTTTAGATATAAATGGATGATATCATTTTGGTGGTCTCTCTCATGCTCTTGTTTCCAAGTTTTCAGATACTATAACCAGAGAGTTTGATATGAGCAAGATGGGAGAACTCAACTTATTCATTGGGTTGCAAACCAAGAAGACCCAAGATAGGACTTTTGTGCACCAGGGCAAATACACAAAGGATGTCCTAAAGAAGTTTCACATGGACGAGATCAAGCCTCTTTTAATGCCCATGTCCACCATGACAGCACTGGATGTCGATGAGGACGGCGAGCCCGTGGACTACAAGGAGTATAGGAGCATGATTGGCTCCCTCCTATACCAGACTGCGACGAGGCTAGACATACATTTTGTAGTGTGTCTGTGCGCTCACTTCTAGGCTTCTCTACACACTTCCCACAGGTAGGCTGTCAAATGGATTATGAGGTACCTATGTTTCACTCTTGAGATTGGTTTATGGTACTCCTTGTCTTCTGTTATGTCTCCATGCGATTGTTCAGATGCTAATTTTGTAGGCTGTCGCTTGGATCACATATCTACTTCTCTTCGTGTAAACAGTCTAGCGTTGCTCAGTCTACCATAGAGCCTGAGTATATCATTGTCGCTAGTTGTTGCTCAGTCTACCATAGAGGCATGATGTCTACTTTACGAGATTTTGGCTTGGATCTTCATCATGTGCCCTTGCTTTGTGATAGCACGAGGGCCATAAGTATTGCCAAGAATCATGTGCTGCATTCGAAGACCAAGCACATTGATGTTCGCTTTCACTTTCTCCGAGATTATTATGAGAAAGGGGATATCGATTTAAGCCATGTTGATACCCATAGGAAGCTTGCTGACATTTTGACCAAACCCCTTGATCATTCTACATTTGCATATTTGCGAGAGGAATTGGGTGTTTGCTTCCCTTTTTGACTAAGGGCTCCCTTTTGGTTCTTGTTTTCTTCTACTTTTCATGTAGATTTTAGTTTTTGTTTCTTCATTTCTATATTATATCAGCATTTGCATCTCATGTATCATTTTGAGCTTCATTTGTATAACTGCTAGAATGTGACTATGCTTTGAGTAGTAAGTTTTTTGTGTTCATGATGAAGCTATGGCATTCTTAGGCTCTTTTTCTCATATTGATACAATATTGTTGAGCTACGACTGTTTTCGTACTTGTGAAACTTGACTATTACTTGCTTAATCCAAAATTAGTTTGCCATAGAGATTGGCACCTAGCATATGTAGGATATGTTGAGATCCTTTTTGCGGTCACTAGTATGCGAGGTGGCTATGTCTCATGCCTTGAGTCATTCACTATCTTAATTCATTAATTCTATGTTAGATTCAAAATCAAGATAAGTGAATTTTAGAAAGCTCGAGATGGGTTTGCATTTGTCACAACATCACTGTATCGAGACTGCTTCCATTTACACTTTTGGATGAACTTGAGCAGTGTAGTGGATGATCGAAGTCAGTGTCTTTAGCTTCTGATTGCTTTTTGCATAGGCTACACCCGGTTGAAAAGTTAGACAATGACAATGCTTACAACCTCTCACACTCACATCCTTTTCATTGAAATTTGTAATCAGTTGCAAACTTCGATAAATCTTGAAAATTTCAGTTGGTATCAATATTAGATATGATTCTAGCATGACGAGTGATCGTTGTTTAGGGTAGTTTACCTGGTTTCCCATTGATTAGCACGTGGTTGATTTCCTGCTTACTATGTGCCTAGTGTTGTTTTAGCAGTGAACTTCTCTTTTAACTTGCTTAAAACTGAATTAAAATGCTTACACTTCACATATCTTATGCTTATGATCAGTTTGAGCATTTGCTAGCATGTACATTTGTTGCTACACACGTAGCACAACACCACTTAGAGCATTTTTACACTCTAACTGGTATACTCCTGAAGCTCCTGCATTTTCTCCAATTTCTACTCCCTCTTTTGCATTTTTGCATTTTCTAAGGGGGGTTCTTTTGTCGAGGGGGAGTTTCTATTTCTACCCTTGTTTGTACTTGATGAGTTCATTTGTCAACAAGGGGGAGAAATTTTGGATTATCAGAAATCTGGAGCATTGAGAGACTTTGAGGTTTTTGGGCTCCTAACACAGGGGAGAGACTTGGGATTTTTTGGAGCTTGGGGAGAAATTATGGATTCTTTTCTGGATTCTAGATTTTTCTTGTGCTCCTATCAAGGGAGAGAAATTTGGAAGAAGGAAAATTTGAGCCTTTGCTAGTTGTATTGAGTCGTTTGCCTCTTTCTGGAGGAACTAGTTTTGATTTCGGTTGTTGTGCTGATTTTGTGCTCTGATGTGGTTTTGACTGCTGGCTAGTGGTGTTGAACCCTGCTATTGCCTCTTCTTGAGGGCTAGCCTCTTCTCGCTTGGTCGTGTTGTGTTGTTGCCCATTTCTTGGGGGACCAAGCTTTGCTTACTCTCGATGACTTGCTTTGGATTTTATCATCCCTATGGTCGTTTGAGTCAGCTTCTCCTTTTCATCCTTATTTCTTCTTATATATGTTCATGTGGTGGTGTTAACAATACACTCATCAAGAGGGAGATTGTGAACACAAGGTTGGTTTGTCCCTTGTGGTTCGGGTTGATGATGAGTGAGTATCAATGGGTAGCGTCCCAGGTTGAGTCATGGACTAACCGAGGTGTGAGACATGTGTTATGCAACTATGTCTGTCAGCTTGTGGTGTGCAAGTGTGGAGCACAGGGATAGTGGTCGATGACGAAGGAGAAGGTCATGCGGGTTCGTACCGATGGACTTGGAGCGGTGAAGGACAAGCGTTGGGACTTGACCAAGGGACCAGAGTCATCGGGTGACTAGTCGTGGTGGCTGACACCTGGGACAACCCTCGCGTGAGGACGTGGCGGAGCGAATCGCATTGTCGGTGTGGTCCAGGACTAGTGGGACACGTGTCTAGGACGTGGGGGACGCGCATGTGGATTCATACTCACGCTGTTTTGGTGGTTGAACCTCGAAAAACCACCCAACGCTACGGACGATGGGTTTTCGACCGAGTTTGGCCTCAAAACTTGGCGGTGGTGGTTCCGGTGGGAATCGGAGACACAATGTGGCGTCATCATGGAGGGTGCATTGAGGCGAAGCAACTACGTGTGGAGCATGTGGCCGCTAGATCAAAATCCCTAGAGTTGGTCCATTTTGCCCCTAGCTAAGTGGATATGCTCTATGTATCTAGGGGTAATTTATGAAGCAGTAATAACCCTTTATAAATAGAAGGGTGGACTGATTGTTTCAGCTATCTCTTTTGGCTATCTCATTAGACTAGTTTCATTTAGCACTTAGAAACTCTCGTTTCCATCCCCTAGCGTAGCTGAGATCCACAGATGTTTTGAGCTCGCGTCTGTGTTTTCTAATCTTCACTACTCTATTCAAAGGAAGGGTGGCCGGATTCATCTACAGGGCCGGTTCGACTCTTGTACTCAGTTTTGTCTCCGCTGAAGTTTTTGAGTCGATTTTGTTCCCACGTTCTTCCCTTTCTTCTCTCTTTGGATTTGTGGAAGAACCATCGAGTTCTTGAGTTGTGGGTGTCGTTGGGGATTGATTGGTGGGGAGATACACTCCTTGGATCACTGCATATGCCCTATTGGTGCAGTTCTTGGTCGTTATCTGAGTTGATCTCCATTTGAGTTCGTTTGAGAAAGTCCCAACAAAACTCCAACCTTCTGATCTGCGCGGAGTTTTGTTTTGCTCAGTTTGAAACTTCACGAATCATATTCTTTCCCTCTGTGCAAACTCCTTATGAAATTTGAGCAGATTCTGAGCAACTTTGCTCGCCCGGCACTGCTGGACCTTTGCGCGGCACTGCTGCTCGCTCTGCTTTGTGCTTTTATCTCTGAATCTTTGCACACAGTTGGACAGATCCCTAAGTAGCAGTTTGGTGTATTCAGTCGACATTGGATTGAGTATTACTGTGCTATGCAGTTTCAGTCATCCTCATGGGGTTTCATTGAAGTCGGGATCAAAGGCACGATGCCGTTCTCGAGAGAGAACCTTTAGTGGCTCTCATTCACCCCCACCTAATCGCCTCATCGGTCCTTCGGTACAATTTCATTTCTACCAGAACTAAAACTCATATGTTGAAAGTTTTGGGAACATATAACCAGACATGAGGTACCTAACCCCTCCAACTGGGCATGAGTAGGGGTGGTAATGGATTACGATCCAAATGTTCCTTCCTTTAAGCCTTTAATTAATCGATTCCTTTAAACCTTTAACTAATTTTAGTTCAAAAATAAATAGAAATAAAGTCTGATCTTAATCTGAATTGATCCTATAAATTTATAGTGTCAAATTTAGAGCTCGATACATTTGGAGTTCAAATTCCTTGACATTTCGAGGGAGTATTATGTCATGCGTACCTAATCTGTGTTTATACGAACAAACCACGCCCTGGATGCTGTGCAACATTTTTCACGAGCAGGATCACAAAAAGAAAAAAAAAAAGGCAAATCAGTATAGCTGCTTGTGTGTACTGAAACAAAGAATTATTTTGTGTGAACATCAGTGGTACTGGGCTATTTGCCGGTCACCCAGTCCAGGTCTAAGGAGGATTGACCGACGTGAGACGAGAAACGCGGTCAAAAGGGAACCGGACCGGCTGGCTGGGTTGGTCTCCGTCACATTGCTTTTCCCCCTTAGATGGACGAAGGGTGGCTGGCTGCTTCAGACTATGTTCAACGGTGTCCGCAAGAAACCATCTCCTCTTCCTTTGGCGGCTACAGAGCACCCCTTTTCTCTGCACCGGTGCACGCTACGTCTCCCTCTATATGGTCGCTGTCTTCTCTCTCGCTCTGCAGCTAGGGGCGCGCCAAACGGCCCCTTGTCTTGATATTTGTGCACGCCGGTATTTATCAGTGGTGAAAAAAATATTAATAGATGATGAATGTGTATGGAAATTAATATTTTATGGTTGTAGTGGGGTATAGGGGAAGAATTTAGGGGAAACCGCTGTACAAAATGAAGATATAGGGGGAAAGAGAACACTGACGTGGCACGTGGGTATAGAGATGGCAACGGGTACCCGAAACCCGAAACCCGATGGGTTTTTACCCCATTAGGGTACGGGTTTGGGTCAATTTTCATACCCATAGGTTTGTTAATGGGCATAAATGTATACCCGGCGGGTTCATGGGTACGGGTTTGTTCCTATAGTACCCAAACCCGTGAACCCGTGGGTTTTTTAAACCCGACCAAACCTAATGCATATTATCATTTTATTTTATAAATAAACAACAAACTTGTTATCTACCTATTTTACTTCCTAATTTTTATCAAATAGTGAATGTATAAGTAGTTGGTGATAGTGTTGCTTGCTTGCTATTATAGTTATTACTAGCGTTATATATATGGTGGATGTATAATTTAGTGCAAGGTAACTTGATTATATAACTTATTATTTATATTTAATTCTCTGTACTAATATTTTTTATACCAAATCATGAACTCGTTGTTCATTACATAAATTTTGGACCATGATCTCATTAATCATTACGATACTTATTGATTATAAAAAGAATAAGCATATTAGAGATAAAAACCCGCGGGTAACCCGTGGGTACCCGCAAACCCGATAGGTACGGATTTGGGCAAAATTTCAAACCCGTCATGGGTACGGTTTTTTTAATGAACGTAAATATTTTTCACGGGTACGGGTTTGGAATAGCAAAACCCGGCGGGTTTATACCCGTTGCCATCTCTACGTGGGTAGGATATAGAGAGATAAATTTAGGAGGAACCGCTGAACATAGTCTAAAAAAGGAGCGGAGATGGGAATGCCATTGCCATGACGGCAACAATGATGCGTTGCGTCGTCCAGACTTTTCCACGGTCACTCCTTCTATCATGCAAGCTCTCTTTTTGTTTTGTTGGAAACTAGAAGGACCGATAGTGGTGGAAATGGAAAGCTCGTCCTCGAGTCTTGCTCTCTGCCACCAGATTTTCTAGAAAAAATCTGCCGATATTTCGTGAAGGATATAGGTCTATTTTTATTACTTTAACTAGGTATATACCCGTACGTTGTAGCTTAAATATTGGTTCAAAATAGTGATGCAAAAATAACAGGTGCACGTAGCAAGCAATAGTCAAATGCTCGAATGATGTTGATCCAAGAATAACCGTAACATTAACATGTAACTAAACAAGAAGAAACAGAGACATATTCTAAAAACATTATCTGTATATCATTGTAGTTTAGAAATCTAAATATTCTAAGCATGAATAAAAATCCTCTCAAATATATAACTATCTAATTTTTTTTCTTCGATGAGGTTAAAATATCTCCGAATATTCTTAGGCTTGAGAAATCGACATGAATTCCCTTCATCATAAGTTACTACTAATGTGCATGTGCGTTCCTATAGAGTCAATATATTATAATAAGATATATTGAGATGCAAAAACATTAATTATCATTACATCTTCTTGTTAGCGTCTATAACGTTAAGAAGATTATATAGATTAAAAGATGTATAAGCATGTGCACGTGCTTTGCCATACAAATGTACCACCTTCACGATGCATGCATTATACACTGAGGTGCCAACAAACAAAGCATTCAGGAACAAATTCCTAAGTATAGATCTTTCATCTTCATATCCTATTATGCTACCTAAAAGTGGTCCCCTTTTCAGATGAAACAAGCACAAATGTACCATCTTCACGATGCATTATACACTGAGGTGCTAGCATACGAAGTGAAAGGTCAAACAAAACATTCAGGAACAAATTCCTAAGTATAGATCTTTCATCTTCATGTCGGATTATGCCACCAAAAAGTGGTCTCCTTTTTAGATGAAACAAGCATTCTGGAAGTGATGCTAGTTCTTTTGGGAAGCGGTAAAGCTTTGATTTTGGAGTCTGGCTACCAAATTTGAGAGCTTGTCCTTTACTCTTTCATCAATTGAGAGCCTCATATCAATAGCATCAGAGGCAGCCCTCGCATGCAATATAGTTTTTTTACCAATGATAATTGATGCAACATCCTCCTGCACAGTTGCTAGATATGCAGACAAACCATCAACAGTCTCCAGCCTCCTAGTAATCACCCGAGTGATTTATGTTTGATATATACTAGAATAATGGACCACAAAATCCTGCAATTGCTACCAGATCTCTTAATGATCATGCAGTTCGGATGTTTAACTGAATGAGGCACCAATCCTGGTACAAAGGCGCTAGGGCCACCAACACACACCAAGATCATGCAATTGCTACCAGATCTCTTAATGATCCCACGAGACAACCCTTTGATTTCCCATCTCCTAAATCATAGTTTGCAACTGATACAACACAAGAAGACAGTTTTACGTGCCTAATACATAGTTTGCAACTGATAACAAAAGCACTTAAACCACTATGTAAACACTATTATATTTTGGACATAATAGTAAGCACAGACATGAAAGTACAATTATAATCTCCCAATAGTATTTTCTCTATTGTTTTTCCTCTGAAAACAATGACAAGATGATTATTAGGTCATGGTTGAGAACTATGATAAATGACTTGTCCAACTTCAATACCAGTTTCCTCCCATGTTTCTCGTCTCACTGCCTCTTGGTTATACTCAAAAAGAAGATAATGATCTTATTAGCTACAATACAGACAACACGCTAGCTTGCATTAAGGATAAGCTTCCGGTGATATTTAACAAGAAACTAAGCTCTCTTTTAGCTTCAGAAAAGGAATTGCTATACAAAGTTGTTTCTTTCAATATAAAAGTTACAACAAGAAACCTTGAATTGTTTTGGGATATTTTAGTATATCACTATAGAGACTCGCTTTCATCCGCTTTACAGTGCCAATTACAGGTTCTGTGAAGTAGCTATCATCTCTATGAAGAGCCACTGTATGCCCAAAGAAATCTATCGTGTTATCATCCAAACCATATTTTTTGGAAAAAAGAAATTAGAACATAGGAGTATGACTAAACTGAATCCTAATTGGGTACCAGAACTTTTTAAGCTATGAATAGATAACATCATATATGAAGATAGGACCCTAAAATTTACTAACAAAGGGATAAAACACAAGAATGCTCCTGATAAAGAATTGTTCATAGTTATATATAGCATGTAACTGAATTGCCTGAATTCTAATGCCTATTTACTTAAGCAATCAAAGGATGTCAACAATTGTCTAAGAATCACTTACTCCCTAATAGAGTTTTGGTAGATTGCCCAGCAGACACAAATGTTGCATCTCACTATTATGATTGGCTAAAGAAACGAATCCATGTCATCACTCCAAACAAGAAAGCAAATTCATGGCCACTTAACAGGGTAATAATTTTGTTGATCATGTCTTTTTACTGAGAATGTTCTCTGTTTTCACATTTATTTGATAGTAGTTTGGTATGGTTGTTATATGGTTACAGGCTATCAGAACATTAAATAGGTATAACCAAAACTTTGCTAGACTATATGGTTACAAGCTGTGTTCCACTCACGCATGAAACCTACATTATGCCAATGCGTACAAACAAGTTCATGTTAAATTAAATCCAGGTACTATCAGGAGCAAAAATTACTTTCCCTAGCCCAACTATCCAATCTAGTTGACGAACTTCTCAAGTCTGCCATGCACTACACCACCACCTACCCGATCAAGGACCAGACAAAAGCTTGTTGATACCACCAAGCAAGATACAAATCATAGACAACACCCGATAACCAAGCTATAATTTCAGAACAAAAGCTTGTTGTAAAATAAAAAACACTGACAGTGTGACTGCTAGGGCCGAGTGCGACGGATGGGCAACCACAAGTTGGCGAGAACGTGCGAGACGGAACGGGGCGTGGATGCGGCTATTGGCATGAGACCATGAGAGGGTTACCCGAGGTTGTTCATCTCCTAGATCTTGTGAACTCCATACTTTGCAGCCTACAAACGACAGACAACTGATCAGGAATCAAAGAGAGAACCCTTGGGGGATATGAAAACAGAGGGACTTTCCTGCCAGCAAAGTTATCCATGTGAAAAAGGAGGACAAAACTACCATCCACATGGAATAAATAATAAATTACAGAAGATGAAGAGGAGCATTACAGAAAACATACCTGATCATGTGGCTGGTAGGAGAATACAATCCCCGTAAGCAAACCAAGCATCCAAGACTTCACACTCATTTATTCATGGAGCCATTTAGCGGCGGCCTCTTCAAAGAATTTTAAAAATGCTATGGCAAAAACTACTTCATTTAGCAGTTGAATGAAAAAATGTCAATCGATTATTACAAGAAAAATAACATGGTGTATTGAAAAGAATTCCATTAACAGAAAGTACACGAACGCATACACGTTCACGGCTCTAAAAGAACATGTCTCCAGGTCCATTGCTTCATACCATCATTCAATAGATAGCACACTCACTAACATAATCAACATTTGTAATGCTTTAAACATATAACAATCAACACCTCAACAATCATTCAACGATTTTTACATCGTTCAGTTAAAATAAAGAACATAATAGAAGAGCATAGATTGTGGTCACCTAGATTCGTCTCGGTCAAATAGTGGTGTTAACTGAGTCAAGCCTTGTGGTCTACAAACAACAAAACAATTGACAATACAATAGTGGTAGGTCCTATGAGAATTGAAGGTGAACAACATTTCCACTGTTTGCCCATTATACCACAGCAGTTCCAGAGTCTATAGATTATATAAACAAAGGAGTCTCAAAGTTGAAGAAAAGAGTTTTAGGCAATCCATGATGACAGGGAAGGTCTCAACATAACAATTGAAGTCAAGGGCCCACAACTTGTTATAGTTCAAAATTTTCCATATACCTCTATTGTTGTTGCTTATACCATCGCGCAAGCAGGTTTACCTGCTCTTTACACCAACATGCAAGAAGGAAGAAAACCCTTTGCACTTCATATGTGAGCTAGTGTCGTTGTCACTCTCTATCTGTCTGATGGGCATTGTCATGAAACAACGGCGTATGACGGTGTCAGCACATAAACTAATGCATGCATCTAAGGTTAGATGATTAGATACAGAGTACAAAGGTCCACTATAGTACACCATGGTTCGGGGACCTCTGTCCATGGATTTTATATACTATTGGTTTCTTTGTCAAACGAAGGCAATCAAGCATGTTCATGACAATCTATTTAAACTGATAAATAAACAATAATAAAGACAGCTCCCCCCACACAAATGTTTTTGAACTGATCAAGCATCTGGCATAGTATAGGCATGCTCACGTGTACCTTTAAAAAAGGAACCTACTTATTACCCCCACAATTCTACATAATTTTCCCTATGAAAGAATCTAGCATAATCTGCTACTTGCATCCCTATCTAGCTTACCCATACTTAAGCATCATCGATACAACAACCCATGACAATATGCCACTCTAAGGTTTATACAGACTATCAAACATACAGAGATATGGCAGTGCTAGACTTGAAGTGAAGCAATGATGGATAGGTTATATTCATAGAAATTAGTGTCTACACCATAGACTTATTTAATTAAAAGAAAACCATGAGGAGATCCAACCCTAAGAAATAGCCTATTGGAATCATCAGAACGACTGGCTACAAGCATATCCCACAACTACTAGATTGAGGGCTCAAAGCTCCCATAATATATCGTCAGATCGAAGACTCAAAGCCCCCATAACCCATAACCCATAATATATCGTATATACCTTGTAAAGTATTGGAGAGCCAAAGTTTACGCCAAAGTAGCAGTATTCCTTGGAGAGCGCAGCCGAGGATGGTGATTGGGGTGGCAAGGTCTTTACGGACCACCATCCTCAGTGTCGATGGGAGTTGGTGTCGATTTGGGGCGAGGATTTGGGTTGTATGATTCTCGTCGATGGGAGGTTTGCATCGATTTGGGGCGAGGATAGTAGGGAGGGCGGGAAGGACCACCATCCTCGATGATGGGTGAGCGATTTGGGGCGATGCCATCCTCGGTGATGGGCGAGCGATCTAGGGAACGACGATGATTGCGGTGGAGGCAAAGGCCCCGTGCGCACTGGCGACAATGGAAGGCGTCATGATCTGGGGAAGGGCGGGGATGGTGGGGAAGGGCAGTGATGGCGAGGGCATGGTGAAGCAGAGGACAGATGACAGAGGGCAGTGTGACGAGGGCATGGTGAAGCAGGTGAATGCCCACAATAGGATCATATAGAGTAGTAGAGATATTGTTTATTTTACATCATATTGTTTACTTATGGAAGCGGTAATGTACTTAATCAAAGTTTTCTTCCTAGACTTCGATTTCCAAATTCAAATCCAACTAAAGTTCAAACTTCAAAATTAAGCCTTCCAAATAAGTGCACAAATAAATAAACTCAAACATGATGCATAATTTCACATGTTTATTTAACATGTATTTTTTTAACAAAAGAAATATGTTTCAAAAGTAAAACACATAAGAAAATTAATCTCTATTATTATTCCTTGAATGACCCAAGTCTTGACAATCTCATATTAGGGTTTACAAATCCTACCCCCTTAAAAATAATCTCGACCTCGAGATTACAACAAACTAGGAAAAAGTTGGGAAACTCTATTCGCAATTTGTCTTCTCGCTCCTAGGTGGCTTCATCTTCTGCGTGATGGCTCCACTGCATCTTGCACATCTTGATCATTTTGTTTATGGTAAGTGGTAACTCGAGTCAGGGTAGATCTTGCTAGGATATTCTGTATAGGTCAGATCACTCTGCACACTGAGTTCTTCCATAGGCAACCGTTCTCCTAGGACTCTGAGGCACTTCTTCAATTGGGACACATGAAACACGTCATGTACATCTGCCAAATGGCTGGGTAACTCCAGTTGGTAGGCGACTTCCCCAACTCGCTTTAGGATTTTGAAGGGTCCAATAAAGTGAGGGGATAACCTCCCTTTGACTTTAAATCTTCTCATACCTCGAATTGGTGACACTTTCAGGTACACGTGATCACCTTTCTCAAACTCCAACTGTTTTCTTCGGGTACCAGCATAACTTTTTCTGCCTTGACTGTGGGGTTCTCAGGTTCTCCCTGATTATTCGAACTTGTTCCTCTGCTTCTTGGATAATTTCTGGTCCAAAGAATTGTCTTTCACCAGTTTGATCCCAATACAGTGGAGTTCTACACTTTCTTCCATATAATGCCTCAAACGAGGACATCTTCAAATTGGCTTGGTAATTGTTATTATATAAAAACTCCGTATAGGATGAACTCTTATACCAACTGCCACCATGTTTAAGAGTATAGGCTCTCAACATATCCTCTAACACCTGATTTGTTCTTTCAGTCTGCCCATCTATTTGGGGATGGTAGGTTGAACTAAAGTTCAGCTTCATGTCCATGCCATGTAACTTCTGCCATAATCGTGAAGTGAACTGTGATCTTGTGTCAGACACGAACTTCTTAGGTACTCCATGTAGGTAGACTATTCGAGAGATATACAACTCAGCTAGTTTGACTCTCGTATAATTGGTCCTCACTGAGATAAAGTGGGCTACTTTGGTTAGTCTGTCAACAATTACCCAAATAGAATCATACCCAGCAGGAGTGCGGGGTAGACCAGCGATGAAGTCCATATTGATTTCTTCCCATCTCTACTTGGGTATATTTAGCGGGTGAAGTAATCCGACTAACCTCTGATGTTCAGCTTTTACCCTCTGACAAACTTCACACCCTGCGACATGTGAAGCTACATCTCTCTTCATGCCATACCACCAGTACTTCTGTTTCAGATCCTGATACATCTTGGTACTAGCAGGGTGAATAGAATAGGTCGAGCCATGAGCTTCCTTTAATATGATCTCATGGAGACTGTCTATCTTAGGAACACATATCTTGCTCTTGAACCAGATTGTGTCTCGCTCATCTTCCGTGATGTAAGGACCTCTACCTTTAGCCATCAGGTCTTTGATTTCTTGAATCTTAGCATCACCAATTTGACCTTTGTGTATATCTTGCTCCAAGGTAGGTTCTGAGAGAACCTAGAGGGGGGTGAATAGGTGATCCTGTAAAAACTTGAAACTCAAAGCCACAAACTTGATTAGGAGTTAGCACAATAAAATCAAGTGGCTAAGGAGAGCTCTTGTGAAGCACAATAGACACAGTGAGAACAAGCACAAGAGACACGAGGATTTATCCCGTGGTTCAGCCAAGTACAACACTTGCCTACTCCACGTTGTGGCGTCCCAATGGACGAGAGTTGCACTCAACTCCTCTCAAGTGATCCAATGATCAACTTGAATACCACGGTGTTCTTCTTTTCTTTACTCTTTCCCGTTTGCGAGAAATCTCCACAACTTGGAGTCTCTTGCCCTTACAATGAGAATCAAAGTGAAAGCACTAGAATAAGGGAGGGAAGCAACACACACAAATTCACAGCAAATACGCACACACACGGCCAAGACTCGAGCTCAAATGAATATCACAAAGTTCTCACTAGAACGGAGCTCGAATCACTAAGAATGTCAAACAAGTGCGCAAAGACGAAGTGTGAATGATCAAGGATGCTTAAAGTATGCTTGGTGTTCTCCTCCATGCGCCTAGGGGACCCTTTTATAGCCCCAAGGCAGCTAGGAGCCGTTGAGAGCAATCCAGGAAGGCAATTTTTGCCTTCTGTCGACTGGCGCACCGGACTGTCCGGTGCACCACCGGACACTGTCCGGTGCGGATTTCTTTCCTATTCTGGCGCAACCGACCGTTGGAGACTTGGAGCCGTTGGCGCACCGGACACTGTCCGGTGCACACCGGACAGTCCGGTGCTCCCATCCGACCGTTGGCTCGGCCACACGTCACGCGCGGATTGCGCGGCTGACCGTTGGCGCGCCCGACCGTTGGCTCACCGGACAGTCCGGTGCCTCACCGGACAGTCTGGTGAATTATAGTCGTACGCTGTTGACTTGTTCCCGAGAGCGGCGACTTCGCCGCAGCTGACTCACCGGACAGTCCGTTGATTTATAGTTGTACGCCACCGTCGAGGCCCGAGAGCAGTCAGTTGATCAGACGCCAGCCTGGCGCACCGGACACTGTCCGGTGCACCCAGACTCAGCAGAGTCTTGGCTGCTCGAGCCAAGTCTTTTCCAATTGTATTTTCTCTGATTCTAGCACTTAGACAAATATGTTAGTACACAAAAACCAATGTACTAAGTCTAGAATCATACCTTTGTTTTGACTTTGCACTTCTTCCACCATTTGGCATAGTTTCACACTTAAACCATTTGTGTTGGCACTTGATCACCAAAATACTTAGAAATGGCCCAAGGGCACATTTCCCTTTCAATCTCCCCCTTTTTGGTGATTTATGACAACACAACAAAAAGCAACTAAAGGAAGTGCAACAACAATGCAATTGAGAACACAAATTTGTTTTGATTCAAATTTGGCATATTTGGATCATTCTTTGCCACCACTTGGTTTGTTTTTGCAAATTAAACTCAATTTCCTATCTCTAAGTCAAAATCACTTGTTGAGGCATAGAGAGAGGTATTCCAAGAGAAAATGATCAAGAATTCAAAAACTCCCCCTTTTCCCATAATCAAGCATTCTCCCCACAAGAGTATTTTGACAAAACAAAACTCTACTCTACTATTTTCAAAATTCTCAAGTGGTAGCTGATCCATTTCTTGCTTTGGCCTTATTTTCTCCCCCTTTGGCATCAAGCACCAAAACGGGATCAATCTTGGCCCTTAAACCTCATTGCCTCACCAAAATCTTCAAATAAGAGTACAAAGGCAATAAGAATATGGAGATGAACTTGGAGTGAGTTACCCTTTCATCGGAGTGCAGTGGAAGTCTTGCATGGTCCAAGTTCACCATTTCCCTTTCAATCCACCTTTGAGACTAAATCAAGCAAGCTCAAACACATGGTTAGTCCCAAAGGGTCAAGTTGTAGCACATCTCCCCCTAAATATGTGCATCACTCGCAAATGGACTTGTGAGGTCTGGGGAGTGCTTGTACAACTTGAGCACCATAAATAAACAAAATTATGCATAAGGGAACATGATCAAAGTATAATACACATGCATGCTACACATCAATCCAAGTTCCGCGAATCTAAGACATTTAGCTCACTACGCAGCCTGCAAAAGGTCTTTTCATCTAAAGGCTTGGTAAAGATACCGGCTAGCTGGTTCTCGGTGCTAATATAAAACACTTCGATATCTCCCTTTTGTTGGTGGTCTCTCAAAAAGTGATGCCGGATGTCAATGTGCTTTGTGCGGCTGTGCTCAACAGGATTGTCCGCCATGCGGATAGCACTCTCATTGTCACATAGGAGTGGGACTTTGCTCAGATTGTAGCCAAAGTCCCGGAGGGTTTGCCTCATCCAAAGTAGTTGCGTGCAACACTGTCCTACGGCAACGTACTCGGCCTCAGCGGTGGATAGGGCAACGGAGGTTTGTTTCGTAGAACTCCATGACACCAGGGACCTCCCTAGGAATTGGCATGTCCCTGATGTACTCTTCCTATCGACCTTACATCCATCATAATCGAAGTCTGAATATCCAACTAAGTCAAAGGTAGACCCCTTTGGATACCAGATCCCGAAGCAAGGCGTAGCAACTAAATATCTAAGAATTTGCTTCACAACCACTAAGTGACACTCCCTTGGATCGGATTGAAATCTATAGCACACATGCATACACTAAGCATAATATTCGGTCTACTAGCACATAAATAAAGCAAGGAACCTATCATGGACCGGTATGCTTTTTGATCAACGGACTTACCTCCTTTGTTGAGGTCGACGTGTCCGTCAGTTCCCATAGGAGTCTTTGCGGGCTTGGCGTCCTTCATCCCAAACCGCTTGAGCAAATCTTGCGTATACTTCGTTTGGGAGATAAAGTGTCGTCCTTGAGTTGCTTCACTTGGAACCCAAGGAAGTAGTTCAACTCGCCCATCATCGACATCTCAAACTTTGAGTCATCACCCTGCTAAACTCTTCACAAGACTGTTGGTTAGTAGAACCAAATATTATGTCATCGACATAAATTTGGCACACAAATAAGTCACCATCACATGTCTTAGTGAAAAGAGTTGGATCAGCTTTCCCAACCTTGAAAGCATTAGCAATTAAAAAGTCTCTAAGGCATTCATACCATGCTCTTGGGGCTTGCTTAAGTCCATAGAGCGTCTTAGAGAGCTTACACACATGGTCGGGGTACCGTTCATCCTCAAAGCCAGGGGGTTGCTCCACGTACACCTCCTCCTTGATTGGCCCGTTGAGGAAAGCGCTCTTAACATCCATTTGGTACAACCTGAAAGAATGGTGAGCGGCATAGGCTAACAAAATACGAATCGACTCTAGCCTAGCCACAGGAGCAAAAGTCTCCTCAAAGTCCAAACCTGCGACTTGGGCATAACCTTTTGCCACAAGTCGAGCCTTGTTCCTTGTCACCACCCCGTGCTCGTCCTGTTTGTTGCGGAACACCCACTTGGTTCCCACAACATTTTGCTTGGGACGCGGCACCAGTGTCCAAACTTCATTTCGCTTGAAGTTGTTGAGCTCTTCCTGCATGGCCAACACCCAGTCCGGATCTAGCAAGGCCTCTTCTACCCTGAAAGGCTCAATAGAAGAGACAAAAGAGTAATGCTCACAAAAATTAACTAATCTAGAGCGAGTGGTTACTCCCTTGCTAATATCACCCAAAATCTAGTCGATGGGATGATTCCTTTGAATCATCGCTCGAACTTGAATTGGAGGGGCCTGTGGTGCTTCTTCCTCTTCAGCTTGGACATCTTGTGCTCCCCCTTGATCACACGCCTCTTCTTGAGGAACCTGTTCATCATCTTGAGTTGGGGGTTGCACCATTATTGAGGAAGAAGGTTGATCTTGTTCCTTGTGTTCCTGCGGTCGCACGTCTCCAATCGCCATTACGAATCGCGTCCGTTGGAACATCGTCCTCATCTACATCATCAAGCTCAACTTGCTCTCTTGGAGAGCCATTAGTCTCATCAAATACAACGTTGCTAGAGACTTCAACCAAACCCGATGATTTGTTGAAGACTCTATACGCCTTTGTATTTGAGTCATAACCTAACAAAAACCCTTCTACAGCTTTGGGAGCAAATTTGGAATTTCTACCCTTCTTCACTAGAATGTAGCATTTACTCCCAAAAACTCGGAAATACGAAACATTGGGTTTGTTACCGGTTAGTAGCTCGTATGACGTCTTCTTGAGGAGGCGATGAAGGTAGACCCGGTTTATTGCGTGGCAAGCCGTGTTCACAGCTTCCGACCAAAACCGCTCGGGCGTCTTGAATTCTCCAAGCATCGTCCTTGCCATGTCTATGAGCGTCCTGTTCTTCCTCTCTACCACACCATTTTGCTGTGGTGTGTAGGGAGCGGAGAACTCGTGCTTGATTCCTTCCTCCTCAAGGTACTCCTCCACTTGAAGGTTCTTGAACTCGGACCCGTTGTCGCTCCTTATCTTCTTCACCTTGAGCTCAAACTCATTTTGAGCTCTCCTTAGGAAGCGCTTGAGGGTCCCTTGGGTTTCAGATTTATCCTGCAAAAAGAATACCCAAGTGAAGCAGGAAAAATCATCAACAATTACTAAACCATACTTACTTCCCCCAATGCTGAGGTAGGCGACGGGTCCGAAGAGGTCCATATGCAGCAGCTCCAGGGGTCTTGATGTAGTCATCACGTTCTTGATGTGATGAGCACTTCCCACTTGTTTACCTGCTTGACAAGCTGCACAAGGTCTATCTTTTTCGAAATGCACATTTGTTAGACCTAACACATGTTCTCCCTTTAGAAGTTTGTGAAGGTTCTTCATCCCCACATGTGCTAGACGGCGATGCCATAGCCAGCCCATGCTAGTCTTAGCGATTAAGCATGCATCTAGACCAGCCTCCTCCTTTGCAAAATCAACTAAATAGAGTTTGCCGTCTAGTACACCCTTAAACGCTAATGAACCATCACTCCTTCTAAAGACAGACACATCTACATTTGTGAATAAGCAATTATATCCCATATTACATAATTGACTAACCGACAAAAGATTATAACCTAGCGACTCTACTAAAAATACATTGGAGATAGAGTGCTCATTTGAGATGGCAATCTTGCCTAAGCCTTTAACCTTGCCTTGATTCCCGTCACCGAATATGATTGAATCTTGGGAATCTTTATTCTTGACGTAGGAGGTGAACATCTTCTTCTCCCCCGTCATGTGGTTTGTGCATCCGCTGTCGATAATCCAGCTTGATCCCCTAGATGCATAAACCTGCAAGGCAAATTAGGCTTGGGTCTTAGGTACCCAACTCTTGTTGGGTCCTACAAGGTTAGTGACAATAGTCTTAGGAACCCAAATGCAAGATTTATCTCCCTTACATTTGGCTCCCACCTTTTTAGCAATCACCTTTTTAATTTTACATGAAAGAATAAACTTAGCATTGCAAGCATGAAAGACAGTGGTAGATCCATTATAAACTTATCTAGGAGCATGAGACATGACATTCTTCCTAGACTTACCATTAAAGTTTGAACTCGAGGCAATCATGGCATGAGAGTCGAACACATTACAACTCCTATCATAATGAACATTTCTAGAATCTTTCATAGCCATAATTCTACCATGCATATAAGAACTACAAGCAGTCATAGCAAGAGAATCATAAGAATAATTCCTACAACCATTTCTAGAGAATTTCCTATCGCTATACATGAAAGCATGGTTCTTTTTAGCACTATTAGTCATTGGAGCCTTCCCTTTCTCCTTGGCGGAGATGGGAGCCTTATGACTTGTTGAGTTCTTGGCTTCCTTCTTAAAGCCAAGCCCATCCTTAATTGAGGGGTGTCTACCAATAGTGTAGGCATCCCTTGCAAATTTTAATTTATCAAATTCATTTTTGCTAGTCTTAAGTTGAGCATTAAGACTAGCCACTTCATCACTTAGTTTAGAAATAGAAACTAGGTGTTCACTACAAGCATCAACATTAAAATCTTTACACCTATTGCAAATCACAACATGTTCTACACAAGAGGTTGGTTTATTAGCTATTTCAAACTTAGCACTCAAGTCATCATTAATACTTTTTAAGCTAGAGATAGATTCATGGCATGTAGTCAATTCACATGAAAGCATTTCATTTCTTTTGACCTCTAGAGCAAGAGAATTTTGCGCACTAACAAATTTATCATGCTCTTCATATAAAAGGTCCTCTTGCTTTTCTAACAATCTATTCTTCTCATTCAAAGCATCAATTAATTCATTGATTTTATCAATTTTGGTTCTATCTAAACCTTTGAATAAACATGCATAGTCTATTTCATCATCACTAGATTCATCATCACTTGAAGAAGCGTAAGTACTAGTATTGTGGGTGCTTACCTTCTTTTCCCTTGCCATGAGGCAGGTGTGATGCTCGTTGGGGAAGAGGGATGATTTGTTGAAGGCTGAGGCGGCGAGTCTTTCGTCGTCGGAGTCGGATGATGAACAATCCGAGTCCCATTCCTTGCCAAGGTGTGCCTCGCCCTTAGCCTTCTTGTAAGTCTTCTTCTTTTCCCTCTTCTTTTCTTGATCCTGGTCACTATCATTATCGGGACAATTAGCAATAAAGTGACCAACCTTACCGCACTTGAAGCAGGAGCACTTTCCCTTTGTCTTGTTCTTTTTGGGATGCTCCTTGCGACCCTTTAGCGTTGTCTTGAAGCGCTTGATGATGAGGGCTATCTCTTCCTCATTGAGCCCCGCCGCCTCAACTTGCGCCACCTTGCTAGGTAGCGTCTCCTTGCTACTCGTTGCCTTGAGAGCAATGGCTTGAGGTTCATGAATTGGACCATTCAACGCCTCATCGACGTATCTTGCCTCCTTGATCATCATCCGCCCGCTTACGAACTTTCCAAGTATTTCTTCGGGCGACATCTTGGTGTACCTAGGATTTTCACGAATATTGTTTACAAGATGTGGATCAAGGACAGTGAAAGACCTTAGCATTAGGCGGACGACGTCGTGGTCCGTCCATCGCGTGCTTCCATAGCTCCTTATTTTGTTGACGAGGGTCTTGAGCCTGTTGTATGTTTGGGTTGGCTCCTCTCCCCTGATCATTGCGAATCTCCCAAGTTCGCCCTCCACCAATTCCATCTTGGTGAGCATGGTGACGTCATTTCCCTCATGAGAGATCCTGAGGGTGTCCCAAATCTGCTTGGCGTTATCCAAGCCGCTCACCTTATGGTATTCATCCCTGCACAATGACGCTAAAAGAACAGTAGTGGCTTGTGCATTTTTATGAATTTGTTCATTGATAAATATGGGACTATCCGTACTATCAAATTGCATTCCATTTTCTACTATCTCCCATATACTTGGATGGAGAGAGAACAAGTGGCTACGCATTTTGTGACTCCAAAATCCGTAGTCCTCTCCATCAAAGTGAGGAGGTTTACCGAGGGGAATGGAAAGCAAATGAGCATTGGAACTTTGCGGAATACGAGAATAATCAAAGGAAAAGTTCGAATTAACCGTCTTCTTTTTCTCGTAGTCGTTGTCGTCGTCGTCCTTTTGGGAAGAAGAAGACTCGTCGCTGTCGTCGTAGTAGACAATCTTCTTGATGCATCTTTTCTTCTTCCCGTCCTTCTTTTTATGACTTGAGCCCGAGTCAGTGGGCTTGTCGTCTTTCGGCTCATTAATGAAGGACTCCTTCTCCTTGTCGTTGTTGATCACCATCCCCTTGCCCTTAGGATCCATCTCTTCGGGCGATTAGTCCCTTTCGCGAAGAGAACGGCTCCGATACCAATTGAGAGCACCTAGAGGGGGGTGAATAAGTGATCCTGTAAAAACTTGAAACTCAAAGCCACAAACTTGATTAGGAGTTAGCACAATAAAATCAAGTGGCTAAGGAGAGCTCTTGTGAAGCACAATAGACACAGTGAGAACAAGCACAAGAGACACGAGGATTTATCCTGTGGTTCGGCCAAGTACAACACTTGCCTACTCCACGTTGTGGCGTCCCAATGGACGAGAGTTGCACTCAACTCCTCTCAAGTGATTCAATGATCAACTTGAATACCATGGTGTTCTTCTTTTCTTTACTCTTTCTCGTTTGCGAGGAATCTCTACAACTTGGAGTCTCTCACCCTTACAATGAGAATCAAAGTGAAAGCACTAGAATAAGGGAGGGAAGCAACACACACAAATTCACAGCAAATACGCACACACACGGCCAAGACTCGAGCTCAAATGAATATCACAAAGTTCTCACTAGAACGGAGCTCGAATCACTAAGAATGTCAAACAAGTGCGCAAAGACGAAGTGTGAATGATCAAGGATGCTCAAAGTATGCTTGGTGTTCTCCTCCATGCGCCTAGGGGACCCTTTTATAGCCCCAAGGCAGCTAGGAGCCGTTGAGAGCCATCTAGGAAGGCAATTTTTGCCTTCTGTCGACTGGCGCACCGGACAGTCCGGTGCACCACCGGACACTGTCCGGTGCGGATTTCTTTCCTATTCTGGCGCAGCCGACCGTTGGATACTTGGAGCCGTTGGCACACCGGACACTGTCCGGTGCTCCCATCCGACCGTTGGCTCGGCCACGCGTCACGCGCGGATTGCGCGGCCGACCGTTGGCGCGCCCGACCGTTGGCTCATCGGACAGTCCGGTGCCTCACCGTACAATCCGGTGAATTATAGCCGTACGCTGTTGAATTATTCCTGAGAGCGGCGACTTCGCCGCAGCCGACTCACCGGACACTGTCTGGTGCATCACCGGACAGTCCGGTGATTTATAGTCGTACGCCACCGTCGAGACCCGAGAGCATCCAGTTGATCAGACGCCAGCCTGGCGCACCGGAAAGTCCGGTGCACCCAGACTGAGCAGAGTCTTGGCTGCTCGAGCCAAGTCTTTTCCAATTGTATTTTCTCTGATTCTAGCACTTAGACAAATATGTTAGTACACAAAAACCAATGTACTAAGTCTAGAATCATACCTTTGTTTTGACTTTGCACTTCTTCCACCATTTGGCATAGTTTCACACTTAAACCATTTGTGTTGGCACTTGCCAAAATACTTAGAAATAGCCCAAGGGCACATTTCCCTTTCAGGTTCCACCTTAATAGTAACTCCCTCTGCATAGACAACTATCCCTAGGTTGAGCCGATCAAACTCATCTGCCAACCTATCGGGTAACGGGGTAGCTATAGTTGCATGAGTGTGGTCCTCTCGGCTCAAGGCATTTGCAACCAGATTCGCCTTGCCTGGATGGTAGTGAATCTCTAAGTAATAATCCTTGATGAGTTCCACCAATGGCGATGCCTAAGGTTGAGATCTTTCTAGGTAAAAGTATACTTCAAGCTCTTATGGTCCGTATAGATTTGACACTTGGTCCCCATTATGTAATGTCTCCAAATCTTGAGAGCATGCACTACGGCGGCTAGTTCTAAATCTTGAGTGGGGTAGTTTAACTCATGTTTCCTCAACTAGTGATAGGTGTAGGCTATGACATGTCCCTCTTGCCTAAGAACACATCCCAATCCTTGACGAGATGTGTGATGGAACCTCCCAAGGTATTAGGCCCACCTATAGATGTCCTTGTCCTAAGGACCTCAGACAACCATGTAGGTGTGAATAATCACTCGGCACGTTCGGTTACTTGTATCATCATCTTGTCTCCCAAGAGCGTTTCACCCATCACGCGGACATTACATACATAATCGGAGTAAAGAATAAGCGGAAGCGGATTACAATAACTTAATTTACATTCATAAAATATAGAGAGAGTATTTATTACAATACCGGTACTTGAGTGCATAACTTATTATTACAAAACAGGGAGGTAAAACATCCTCCCGCACAAAAGCTTATTGTTTTAAAACTGGGAGGTGACACATCCCTCCCAAACAAGTTTACTGATTTACCTCCTCCTTTGGCACCACCTTCGAGCAGAAACATCAAAACTCAGTTGTTTCATCACCTACAACAACATGGGTTCGAAAACCCTGAGTAAGGAGTGTACTTTCGCAAGTCTTACCCGACAAAGGAAAAAGACTTCACAAGGATATGCTGGCTTATGGGAGTCAAGGTAAAGCTGATCAAGCATCAAAGACTCTATTTGCAGAAAAGCTTACTAACAGTGGATCCTTAAAAATCCAGTTTTATTATCAGGTTAAGTCATTACCTGTATCTAGAGTTCTTTCTATCCTAGTTCATGCACTTAGCTTATACTAGCCATCTTTTATCATCCCTTTAGTTCACTGGATTGCTACGTGTAAGTCAATGACCAAGTCTTCATGTCCGAGAAGTAACGGCGATCCGAATCGATTAATACCCAGCTGGGTATTTCCAACCACACGACATATGTAGCACTTAACCCTTGCATATGTCAACTCGCCACCGGGTTTCTCAAGACCAGAATGGGTTCACGCCAACCGAGAGCACAGATACACCACCGTCCAGCCTCTTGCCACGGAGGGTACACACTACTCTCGCCATCTCTCCACTCCCATTGTGTGGTGGCCTTTCTAGTATTGGTCCAACCGAGGCAAAGCTTACCCATGACGAGGCATGTGGCCAGTTAAAAGGTCCTCGATCATCAAGCCTACATCAACACGGTCCTTAATCGACTCAGACGGGGACACTACACCGAGACTCCCTTCTCATGCAAGTCACCTGCCTAGTCTCGTCTTTATTATTTGAAACCCAAAGTTTGGTACCTGACAGAGGTACCCTTTTCAGATGTTGAACCCATCACGGCCATGATGGACTCATCATCAAGTCTTTTCTTTAAAAACTTCCCCTCCCATATGAAGCATCATCTTTTGTTTAAAACAAAACATTTTATTTTCTAAAGCAAAGCTAATCATCAGAAAACTTTAAGTAAAACAAGTATCAAGGAATGGGAATCAGTTCCAAGGAAGGAAATGCAGCAAGTGTTTAGCACACAACTCCAATCACCTAATGCATCATTTCAAGTGATAAAGAGTTTAAAACAACAAGGAAAGGGGTAAATGCACCGGGGCTTGCCTTGTGTTGTAGGAGGCTCAGGGTCTATCCCATAGATGTCAAAATAGAAGTTGTTCTCGACAGGTGGAATTTCAGCTTGCGGGGCAACTTCTTCTTCGATTACCACTTCTTCGTTTTCTATACATAACAATACTTATACATGAATGCTTATGTGATGCTATGAATATGCAGTTATAATAAAAACTCACTAAGTTGTATCTTGAATACAACCTTCCTTCACGGTACCCACTAGTCACTAGAGTTTTCTAGGTTAGTACTCTATTAGGGTTAGGCACTTATACCTTAGTAAGCTAGTGTCTTAGGTTTGGGATCAAACAATGTCCACAGCATGTCAAACTTTACCCAAGGACTTAAATCCTCAAACTAAGCCTACCCAAAAAGTTTTATTATTTTTGGAGCTACAAAATTTATTCTAAAATTCTAAAAGGCTAGGTTTAGGCATCTTTAAATACTAAATAATTCTAGGTTTGAACTAAAAATCTTGGAACTATTTTTATTAAATACTAGATGAATTTAGGAGTCTAGCAAAATTTATCCTATAATTTTACCATTTTTCTAGAATTTCCTATAAATTTCTAAGTCTGGCAGAGAAAAGAAAAAAAGAAAAGAATGAATAGTGCTGGGCTGAATCCAGCCCAAATCGGCCCACGTCCAGGCAAACGCGCCCGCGTGCGCCCGCACTGGTCACTTTGCATAGGGCTCCCCGGCTAATAAAAAAACAGTAAAAAATCCCTACGCACTATTCCCTGTCTCACTAACAATCGCACTTAAGCCCATCTCCTTTCTCTCCTCCACAAGATCAGGTCCCTGACCACGAACAACGGCGAGCGTGCTCCAGTGAACCTGTACCGGCCGCAACACTCAATAATCCAAGCCCAAATTTAGTCTACGCCTAATTCCACCCTTGGTGATCCACTAGGAAACATGAATTTAACCCGAACACCACTCAAGAGCTCGGTTCACGCATACCCGCGGAGCTGAGACATTCCTGACGCGTTCCTAGTGTTCTAACGTGGTATAGCCTAATCGGTCGAGCCGACGAGCATCACAAGCATGCGAGAGTGCTGAAACACGGACAAGGAAGGCGAGTGCAGACCTGAGACCAGCTAGCCACAGTGGGGTGACACACGGTGGCACAAACGGCTGATTTGGGGGAAGAACGGAATTAGGGCGCTACGGTGGCTAATCGGAGGCGGGAGTGGGTGCTCTAGATTCATGATAAGATAACGGAGTCGTCTATGCACTCAATTTATAGCCCTCGCCAACAGTGGCTCCAAATTTTGAAGAGGAAAGCTGGCGGCCGGAGAGAGAGGTGAGTCACCGGCAAACGCTATCATGGCATTTACAGCACAATGACTTACGGCTATCACTGGCTAGCCTTCACGGCTTGCGACAACGAGGTGAATCGACCGCGAGCGTGTCATAACCGTGACAAACCGTGGCACGACGGCGGCGGTCGCGCAGCCACGTCACCGGCGCAAGTGGGAATGGCGACAGGGCAGAACAGTGCCCCGAATTCATCCTTGTGCAAGATCTTTTCACCGTCGACCGTTATCCGCATGCCAGGGCGCATGAATCACAACGCTGGCGAAGATCACGGCGCGGGATCACCGGCGGCGGTGCATTGAACCTAGAATCTGATTTAGATTACTGTACCATCACGATTGGGTTCAGTCGTTCTGACAGAGCGATTTGAAGGGCTTTGCTTTCTAATTTCCATGTGACAACCTACTAATCCATCTGTAACAAAGTTGTTCTCCTACAAATCAGCTTTGATTTCGTTATAGCAACCATAATCAAACACTCACTGGATCTTACTCGAAATCGCTCACAAAGTTTGTCCTAGCTCACTGTCAGTCAAATACTAACACCTGATCCGACTGACAGCCTGACTTTTAGTCCATTTTTCTCCAATTTTTGTACAGCACCAATGCTTTGTCTCTTAATCAAACTTGTACCCCTAACATAGCTCTATAAGTTTGATGTACTGACCTAGAGCAAAACCTTAATGGATTAAGAAATACAAGGCTCCAAAGTCAGCTTAATCTCACTGATTTTTTAGAGTAACCACATGGGTGCCCTTGTGGCCTTTTTGCACTTAAGTCCAATTTGTTCCGCATTACTTGAAAATCCTCCAATGTAAAAGTTGCTTGGTTTTTTATGTTCTACCACTTTGATATATACACTTTGGTCCAAAAGTGTATAGAAATTGAAATCACCATATAGGCACAAATTAGGGTTTCTAGGGTTCTCTTTAGGGTTTTGAGCACTCTAGGATTTTTTGTGCCACTCAAATTCATCAAACTTAATCTCTCATGAACTTTTTCAGTAACTTTTGAGGTAATACTCATTTTGGCCTCACATTCATCCATATGCCCTAATCCCATGGTTAAATTCCCTACCCTAGGGTTAAGAACACTTCAAGTCACCACATCACACTTGTTTTGAAGTTTTACCTAGTGGATGCATTCTAGGTGTAACAAACATAATGAGATGTCAATGCATATGATGCCATGCTCAAGTTTTAGTTCTTATAACACTAGAGGTGTTACAAGATGCATCACAATATATATCAAATCCTTTTTGTAGATCTAGCATTACCAACACTGGAGCAGACATCAACTTAAACTTTAACTGATTGAAATTGTCCTGCAGGCCAAAGTCCACTTAAATTCTTTTCCCTTCTCTAACAGTGAGGTCACCAACTTTGCTATTTTGGAGAATCCTTCGATGAAACGCCGGTAATATCCCGCGAGTCCTAGGAAACTCTAGATTTTTGTAACCGACTCCGGTATCTTCCATCCCACTATATATTTTACTTTGGCTGCATCTACTGCGATTCATCCATTGGAGATAATATGACCAAGGAAAGGTATCTCATCCAACGAAAACTCATATTTACTGTATTTGGCATAAAGCTGGTTATCTCTCAATTTCTGCAATACTAGCCACAGATGTTCCTCATACTCTCCATCATCCTTGGAATAAATCATAATGTTGTCGATGAATACCATGATGAACTTATCAAGATATTCCATGAACACCTTATTCATCAGATTCATAAAGTAGTCTGGTGCATTGGACAAGCCAAACAACATGACAGTGACCTCGTATAGCCCATAACGAGTAGAGAAAGTCATCTTGGGAATATCAGAAGGCCTAATCTTCATATAATGATAACCCGACCTGAGATCAATCTTGGAGAATACCCTGGCACCTCTCATTTGATCAAACAATTCTTCAATACGCGGTAAGGGATTTTTATTTTTAATGGTGACATCATTAAGAGACTGATAATCAACACACATCCTCTAGGAACCATCCTTCTTCTGAACAAACAGGACCGGCGCTCCCCAAGGTGAGGAACTAGAGCGAATATACCCCGAATCATGTAACTCCTTCAACTGTTTCTTAAGTTCTTTTAGTTCTTCTACAGACATTCTATAGGGTCTTTTAGAAATATGAGCGGTTCTAGGTAAGAGGTCAATCACAAACTCGACATCTCTATCTGGTAGCATTCCGGGCAACTCCTTCGAAAAGACATCTGGGAAATCCCTAACAACTCGGATATGGTCACCAACAAAGTGTATAACTGCATTGCATTCTTATAACCATTGCATACCAAGGATCAGATCTATGTCGCTCTCCTCTAGTACTATGGGTGTAGACCAAAAATTTCTCCCTAAAAAGGTTATTCCTATTTTGCAACATGTAAAATTTACTTCAATAAGCCCCTTATGTGTTATAACTACCATGGGTTTACGCATAATTATATAAGGTAAATCATGCGTACAGCGCTGGCCCTGGCGGGGGTCGAGCGGTGCCCCCGACCAGGGCCCCCAAATTAATGGGGCCTCACTCTATGTACTAAATAACAGTATGTATATACATGCATATAGCATATATTGTATATGTATATCTGCTGGCTCTATAGAACTTTTAAAGGCCTAATTATAAGTCAACAACACGTCAGCAACAAGCAAGGAGAATTAGGCGTAGCCCATAAATCTTGATTTCTATATTCTAGTAGTAGTACGTCATATTCTCAGGCCCATCTGCGCCTAGGCTCTCAGTCGTAGACAGACAGGCGATCGTGCCCTCTCCTCTCGGTAGCCAACACACGACATTGGATACAGCGTCGCTTTTGTCTTGCCCTACACGGCGAAAACAAAACTAACATGACCTGATCGATTGATCTGACAACACATTACATCCATTTAATCACAGGTAACTTTTTTTGAGTCATCTGGACACATATATGCCACATTTTTCTACGAGATGTTAGACTATATTTTAGTTACTTTGTATTTAATATGATCAACGTTTTCAAATATACATAAATACTTATTAACAATATATATGTGCATTATAATTAGGTGTAATAATTATAATTATAAAGGGTCTCCATTATAAGTGTTGTCCTGGGCCTCTAAAATGTCAGGACCAGCACTGCATGCGTATTAGCATAACGAGCAAAGATGAATGAATGCAAAGCTCTAGAATCAAATAATATAGATGTGGTAACTGAATTAATAAGGAATCTCGACCTGGAGTATTGGTGTTCCTCTTAGGACAGACATTGGCATAATGCCCAACTTCACCACACTTGAAGCATGAGTTACCAGTAGTGGTGTTCTAGCTTGTAGGTCTCGCCGGGGTGCCAGCTAGGGCTTCCTAACGATGGCGTGGTGTCTGAGGTGTGGCATGCGATGGTTGCTGAACAGGGCACTGATATGTTTGTTGCCCTCCTCCTGAACGAACTGGTGTACCCTGAGGTTGTGTAACGAGAACGACTACTTCTACCACCATGTCCGTGGGTGATAGCCTTCGTCTCGCCTAGCTGAACATGCTTGTGTTCAAGACCTATGGTCTTGTGCAGAAGCTTCTGGAAAGATGGAAAGAAATGTGACATTAGCTGGTACTGGAGTGGCCCGATGAATCCCTCCAAAAATAATTCTTGCTTCTTTTCATCTTTAGCAACCTCCTCCAGAGCATACCTGGACAGTTGGATAAATTTATCTCTATACTCATTCACTAACATGCTTCCCTGTCTGAAGGAAAGGAACTCCTTAATCTTCATCAAAACACAGGAATATGGTAGTTTATCAAATTAGATGAGAACTCTGCCTAGGTGATGGTGCCAGCAGCGACATGAGCAGCACAGTAAGAATCCCACCAGTCAGCAGCGGGGCTAGTAAGGCAACCCGATGCATATAAGACCTTCTCTCTGTCAATGCATTGGGTGTTGATCAGCATCTTCTCCACTGGCTTCAACCAATCATCAACTATAGAGGATCTAAGGAGCTGGAGAAAGTGGGTGGCTTGTGACTCATGAACTCACGATGCTTGTCCCTGGGTGGTGGTGGTGGTGGTGGATGCTGCTGACTATGGTGGAGCTGCGCTTGCATATCTACCATGGTGTTAGACATCTGTTGCAGCATCTGGATTTGGGTGGCTAAAAAGGTCTCTGACCCAGCAGGCAGAGGATTTGGGGGATCCATCTCCGATTCTAGATTAGCTACCAGCCTCCTTTGACGAAGGCGTGCAGGCAGATCGACACCTCCTCCCTTCTTGGTATTGATCATCTGGGTTAGAGACATAAGGTAAGATAGATTTGTAGATAAGACAAATGAGTAAATACAGAACACTTGACTTTTGGGTTACGATCCTTTGGGTCATAATAGCTCAGTTGATTAGAGTGCTTCCTACCTATCATTACTACACTACCTCTACATTAGTACATGTTATAATGTATCCACTATACTAGGTTTTATGGTGTATACATCCCCACAAATATTTCAGTCAATCAAAGAAGTGAATCAAGCAATTATCATAGAACAAACATGCAAGTGCCTAAATACCAATAAACTATATATATAACTTTTGTCTCTTATCTCTTTGGATATTTGTAGGTATAGAACTCCAAGGTGTGAAATCCCTTTTGACTTTTAGAGTAGAAAAGATAAGGATAGTCAGAGTAGAACATCCAAAAGGTGAGACAGGATCAAAGAAAAGTATAGAAAGAATTAGAGTAAAGGTAAGCAGGTAAGGGTTTTGACTAAGTCTATCAAGTCACGTTCTACAGTCAATATTCCTCTGATACCACTTCTGTCATACCCGGTTTTAAAGGTAACTCGGGTGCGTCTCATATGTGTGCCAAACAAGATCAACACATACAATGACTCAGTGTATAGAGACGAATGTCACAAACTTTATTACATAATGAAAATGCCTTACAAAATAACTGCTAATAAATAAATCGAACTAATGTTATTTCCTTAGCGCCATCAAGCTGACTGGGAGACAACACATACATCTCGTCGAAGTCGTCGTATTAGTCCTCCTCCGGTGGCACCTGCTCTTCACCTGTGGAGGGTTTATTGCAAGGGTGAGCTCACAGATGTTCATCGCTCAGTAAGTATAGAGATTAATGTGCATGAGCTCACTTACGGTGGGAGCTCACGTGTAGTGTAAGGCTGATCAATAAATAATGGTTAATGTTGAGCATGCTTTTAACAAGTTGGTCAAAATTTTATTATCAGTTACTAATTATAAGTATATACCAACCCAATTAAATAACAGATCATAATTAATAATAAATAATCCCACAATGCAATGCATATGATGATTAAGTTTATTTCATAAGTTACTCATGTGAGTGTCTGAGCCACTCTTGACCATGAACACGACTGATATACTGGTTTTACACTCTGTAGAGGTTGCGCATCTTTACTCACAAGATATGTTCCCTCTATTGTCTCGGGTTGATCAGACCCTTAAACACTACCAAGGTGAGTAGGCGAGGGTACACTGCGAGGCTTTTACAAAGTTCCACTAGAGGAGAGAACCCGCTACGGATTCCAGGACGAAAGCAATATAGGAATCCCTCGTCTGAAAAGCTAAAAAGACAGTTCGACCCAAGGACCTCCTTACACATGCACTCCTCCACCCCGCTTGCCCCTTTCGAAAAAGGATTAAGGGCATGTTTGTTTCAGCTTATAGATTATATAATCTGGATTATAATCTAAATTATATAATTTAGATTATAATCTAGATAGATTATAATTTACATGTAGCTGTTTGGTATTCTAGATTATACAAATGTAGATTATTCACAAAGACAGCAGTACCCTTGTTTTTTATTTAAGGTGAAGAAAAAAGGATGGCATATATTGTAATTTCTATTTACATAACCATGGGTAGTGGGTCTTTTGCCAAAAATAATCTCAAATAAGCTACTCTTGAGGATATTATGAGATTATCATAATCTGGACTTTAGATTATATAATCTGAACCCAAAATCTAGATGTTTGTTTACCTGCTGGATTATTTGCGCTGGATTATATAATCTGGAGAGATTATAATCCGAAACAAACAGGGTGTAACTCACACTAGCTTTCCTAATTAATCAACAAATGACGTCTCATTCCACCTTTGTGGTAGCACTGTTTTCTCGGGTGGTTCTTCATGTTCCAATTAACACAATAGTATTATCATGAACAGTAAATACCATGGTCATGAATAATATGTATCATAACACCCAAAACCACATAGAGCAATAGCAGATACTACCCAATAGTTCAGTGGTAAGCAAGGTGCAAGATAACCAAACTAGGGTAGCCTATTAGGTCCCATAAAATTAACCTAAGCATGTCACAGTGATTAACATGAACATTATTAGGTAAAGAAAAGTGATCAAGGGCACAACTTGCCTTTGCGAGCTCCTACTCAGGATCTTCAACCTATTGTGCTCTGGACTCCTCGATCTCGTCTACTCGCAACAATACAAACAAACAATATGTATAGAAGAAATTAACATCACATCAAACATGAGAACAAACCGCATAATAATGATCTACGCGTTGCTACGAGATCGTAGATTGGAGAACCACTAAAATTGGAGTTATGGTTGAAAAGATATAGTTCTATGAACTTTTAGGTGCTAATCATGAAAAACCTAGATTATTAGTCGATTTATGAATCAGGTAAGATATGCATTAAATATCATCTTAGTTAGAAATTATCTTCTATTTAACTTATAATCATAAACATATTTCTTTGATTGGAAAGATCAACCTACTATATACATGTAAATAAATATTTAAATATAAAAGTGTATGACATGACAAAACAATGGTTGTCACTGTATAGTAAAGTTTATTATGAACCTAACGCAATTTGAATGGGTCAATTCGGAGTTAAAACGATGAAGATATGAATTTCCAAGTTATTAGTATTATTTTTATAAGAAAAATCATTTTTAGAATTCCTTTATAAGTGAGCGGAGTTCATTTGGTGTGTGGATATTATTTTCCAAAAGTTAAGGGCAAAATTCGCAAGAATTAGGACCTTGTTGCTTCTTTGTATACGAGTATATTGCGGGTTTATTCTTCCAAACTCAAGGGGCTCTTTTATAAAAACTCCACGGCGAAGGGGTACGTTTGTTTCTCAGCCATCCGATCACGATATGGCGGTCCAGATTAGACCCAGCCCACACCAAACAAGTACGTAATATAGTCCCTACGATCTCAGATCGACGTCTGTGATTCAAAATGCCAAAATTTTAATCTCAACCACACACCCGTCGATCGACGGACGAGATAGCCCTCCGGCCGAATCGGTACCCTAGATTCAATCACCGCCCTACATCACCAAATTAACGACCACCAACCCTCCTACCTACCGACGTACCGCATGGTTGCGTAGGGTGAGGACCACAGGCTCGCCCCACCCGAGGGTTAGGCGTCGAGTCTGCCATGGCCGCTCGGCCGAGGCCCTAGACGAGAGTTCACTTAGGGAATACGTTGCATCCTTGTACATGTGATCTGACCTTGCGACAAAGCTCGACGAAGAGGGGTTGGCGGCACGATGCGGTGGAGCGAAGCCCCAACTTGATCGCCAAGTGTGTCAGGGGCTTGATGTACGGTGGGTTCGGCGCTGCAAAGCGATGCCTTGGCATAGCACGAGGTCGACGTGGCCTGGCGACGCTCGGTTGAGATAATCCTTGGACCCACCCCCCCCCCCTCATTTAGGGGTGAAAACGGGCGGATACGGACGGATATTAGCTCATCCTGTATCCTACCCTAATGTATTTAAAATGGATTCGGGATCGGATACGGATAGTTAGAAACAAGACAGATACGGATACAGGGACCGGATATTTATCCGGGCGGATAAGTGATGGATACAGATATTATTTGATCGGATATCGGATACTTGTCGGATAAAAATATTGTAGCGTCGACCGAAAATTCTAAATAAGTTACTAATATTAATAAATAGTTTATAAAAAGATAATTCTAAGTTCCCACATGGATATAATCTTAAGTCCCCACATGAAAATAATAAAGTCTATTATTTTGATATAAATTTAAACATTATTTTAATGATTTTGGTCTAAAGATATGTTTAAACAAAAATGTGTTGTACTACAAAGTTATAGATCTCTTCGAGCTCTACAATTTTCATATAAACTTTATATTCATTCGATTTCATATGTAAAAGTTATGATTTTATAACTATAATATTATGCAGAAAAAGAAAAAACGGGTACCCGAATTCCGGGTACCCGTATCCGACCCGAATATCCGGGTATTTACCGGGTAGTACTCGCTCCGTATCCGACCCGAATCCGAAGCTATACTATCCGGGTATTACCCGTATCCGTTCCGAATATAAAAAATACCCGTATCCGTATCCGAAAAATGGTCCCGAATCAGTACCCGTATCCGGTACCCGTTTCGGGTACCCTGCCCGTTTTCACCCCTACCCTCATTCATGGTGATAAACAGGGTCATCCTCGTATATATACTCGAAGTCAGGGGTGCGGTTTTGGTCCTAGGCTCCCAATAGCTAACGAGAGGAACTCGACTAACCGAATATGCATCGTTCGCGCGAGCTTAACACAGTAGTGAGAGGAGCTCTAGGGGGGCGAGTCCACACTAGAGATGGCAATGGGTAAATACCCACCGGGTATTACTACCCCATACCCATACCCACGACACAAAAATAATCTCATCGGGTCACCCATATACACTGGTGGGTATGGATTTACCCCCATACCCATACCTATGTGGGTATGGGTTACCCATCGGGTCACCCGTACCCACAGAAGCTAAACATCTATCAAAATATTATATGATACAAATGTCAAGTATACCCATCTAAATACCATTACAAAATTTCTAGCATAATTTAACCATCCATTCAACACACCAAAGATAATTGGGTAAAGTAGAAACACTAGGATAATACTACATAGCACATTACATGTTCTATTACATGGTCATTAAATTGTCGTTAAGTCTTTTATAACATTATGGCCTAAAAGGTTGTTAAATAGTAAAAAATATGGATGACTAAAGTCAAAATTCATGCTTGGGCTAAGTTTATATTGAGTATTTTATACCCGCGGGTTAACGGGTATGGGTGAAGGCGGAACGTTCTAATACCCGTTTACCCATTGGGTGAAGATTTTTGCCCAATAACAGACTCACGGGTAGAATATTTAGCCCACATACATACCCTAATGGAGTAAATACCCATCGGGTATCGGGTCACGAGTACCCATTGCCATCTCTAGTCCACACACCAGAGGCAAGTGGGCAACCAACACGTGAGCGAGTTTGGTAGCGCTATGGCAACAGAAGAAGCATGCACACCAGGGAGAAAAAGGTAAATAGGCCGATGAGGTGGAGTTTCGGCCCATGAGGCTAACTTCTCCTTTCCTTTTCTTTCTTTTTTTATTTCCAAGAATTCAAACTAAACTCTTTCTATTACTTTAATATTATTTATTTTACTTCATATTGTTTACTTATGGAAGGTGAATGTACTTAATCAAAGATTTCTTCATAGATTTTGATTTTCAAATTCAAATCCAACTAAAGTTCAAACTTCAAAATTAAGCCTTCCAAATAAATAAACTCCAACATAATTTCACATTTTATTTAACATGTATTTATTTATTTTTAACAAAAGAAATATGTTTCAAAAGTAAAACACATAATCAAAGTAATCTCATATTAGGGTTTACAGGTTTAAAGGAGTTTTAGTGACATCCAATTATATATTGCTCATTTTTTCCACAGGGTTTTTTGAAGCAATTAACCAATACATTGATTTTATTGGAGTTGATCAAGGGGAGTGTTGAAAATCATTATTGGTGATCAACACCATAACTGTCATCATCGGTGGTTACTTACCGAAGGGCCACACCCTTCGTTACTTACCGAAGGGCCACACCACTTCTGCGAAGGGACCACACCCTTTCAACATGTCAATTCCTTTTGTGTATTGGTACAATGAGATCAATGCAATAGCAGAGTTCCATTCTCGTTTCCCTTTGTGACATTACATGAAACAAGCATATTCCGATTTCTGGTTTCTCAATACACCCACAGCTGAAAATGAACCAGTTTGCTAAGGCCTTGTTCGTTTCCGTCGGGTTACACCCGAAATCGTTCCAGCTAATCAAAGTTTATATAAATTAGAGAAACAATCCGGTTAGAAATCGTTCCGACCCACCAATCTGGCACAAACGTACAAGGCCTAAAGCGTTCGATTTTAGCCGCAGATTTGCATGCAGAATAAATTATGTTGGCTTTGAGGATCTCGGGCAATATGACCAGTACAGTAATCGTGCTAAAAAAAATCAACAAGCAAACAGGAAACGACACAAGGATTCAAATACAGAAGCTACTAATAGATGGAATGGTAATAATAGAAGAAACCAAATAAACAGTGTTATGTCAACAACACAGGGATGCCACCAAATCAAATCGATGTTCTAAATGAACAAACAGGTCAACATGGAAGGCCTCAAAATTTGCCTTCTCTGTATATACCAAGATTGAAGAGAGTAAACAGAGCACAAGCATCATAAATTCATAATAACAAAAAATGTTCTCACTAGTTGCAAAGCAGCACAAACGAAGCAAGAAAAAAAATCAAAGCACCCCTAGATCATTTCCTTAGGGTTTAGGGTTTAGGGACGCACAAACTGTTAATAAAGAAAGCAAGTGCCACAAGATTTATATAATATCATTGTATTTTCTGTTGACTATGAATTTAAATAGCTACAAACTAAAACTGTTTAAAACAAGCCCAGAATGAACTACATCAATCCATAATAATTGTGGGCACTCAGCTGACAAACTTGATTTATGATTTGCTTCAACCAGTAATCCAGGTTGGCTCAAGCATTTTTATGCAAGAAATCAAAGACAAACCTAAAAGGCAAAGTTCATGTTCCACTTGAAAAAACAATATGTCAAAGGCTAAATAAATATATATTGCAAATTGAGGTGGCTAATGCTCTAGATTCGAGGTCACATTAAACTGAATATAAGCAACCTATGTCTACAATACTATTGGGCCAACAACAGTGAGGCTGCGTCCCACTTAGACACCACAATCATGAAAAAACATCCATCGCAAAACTAACTAGGCTTACATTAAGGGAGAAAGGAAGAAAGGCAACAAATGACAAAGGAAAAAGACTTGTACCCTTAATCATTACATCACATTTTTTTCCATCTACACAGCACACTGGATAAAAAAATAACTTCAAAAAATAGAAAAAAGTACGACAGATTAATACCTAGAAATCTATGAGACAACCCTAGGAAGCTGGTATATCTGCAACATGATGAAGGTTCCTAATGCTGGTTGTGGACTGACTATCGCATTCTTTGACTAGAATAAGCTTATGGTGATATCCTACTTAGAAAAACATAATCAAAGCCAACCTCCAAACCTTCAGACCATCTCACAAATATCATTGTGGCAATGTGTCTTGAGCACAGGACTCCAGACTAGATCTGCATGCCAGCATGTCCTACTTGAACCGCAAACAAAAATTCCAATGATGTTAAAAGAGCATTAGCAACATAAAATATATTTGTAAGCTCTTCATCAAAGATTATTTTTCAGCATTACGTGCATGCTTAGATACTCTAATGCACACACATCAACTACCAAAAATGAGAAACTAGTTACTGTCTGTCAGTAGAAAACTGTGCAGAAACCAAATGAAAAAAATTAGGTCCACACAATAATTAGCACCTCAGTATACCTGATATTCATCAAGTGCTATTGCCTGTGCCAAGCTGTCACACAACTGCCAAACAACTTAGGTGAAGTCATAAGATAGAAAAGCATGACAGATTCATCAGAAGATACCAAACATGCATTTTAATTTTGGCGTTATACCAACCAGCATGGTGCAGCAAGCTTTTCTGCTCCATATCAAAAGGACTGCTAGCATTACCAAATCAAGATGAAGAACAAAATATGAATAATAGTGAGGTTAACACACTGCCACGAAGAACAGAGCATTAAAGTGACATAACAGGATAATCTCAAATAATAACAAGAATAGATATCAAAACTAAAGCATTAGTAAAAGTTTCTTTAAAATAGTTCAAGGACATAAGCAAATATTCCGATGCCAGCTGAACCAGTAACACTTGATGCCTTCTTAAGCATGCAACCTCTGCAATGGTTTACAACAGCACACAGCAAGGTTAAGATGTGAGTCCCAAACTTCCAACAAGAAATAAATCAGGTTGGTATAAGCTCCAAGAAAGATCAAGCCTGTCAACAAGTCGAGACAACATAGAAAAGGTGAGGTTTAATTAGTAAACCGAGCATTGCACGTAAAAGAGGGGAGCAGGGTAAGCATAAAGCATATGGTCTATTAAAGGACCACACTGCTTGAGGAAGTGCATTAGATATCAGATCCCCAAAAATATCCAGGCATTCTAAAAATGATAATATCACATCCTATCAAAAGCAAATGTTGTCTTTGATTTCTTCTGACTTCCTTATCATCCCAAACAAGCAATGAGCATGTTAGTCCTGACCTCAATCTAAGAAAAAGATATTATCATAAATAAGCATCCTCAATGAGACAATATGTGTGTTTGGTTTAATAAAAAACAATACCTCTAGCAAAAGCATGAAAATCCATAACACCAAAAGATGTTGAAAGGTGAAAATCTGGCATAATATAGACTCCAGAAAACTTTTACAGTGTAGACTCATTAAGTCAAAACCAAACAATGGGTAAGATATTAGTATATGGTATATCAGCACAATGGTCAAATTTAAGTATAGTAGTATATAGTATATAAATAACAAAACACATAGAATAACACAAACATGGGTTTCCTTGTCAATAAAATTGCAAATCATGCACAATTGCACCTTGCGAAATTAATAGAACACGCAGAGAGAGGTCATGTTAAGTTACCTTCTGTCCTTCATTGGAAGAATCACACAACTTCGCTTATATCACTTCATCTCTGCCATAAACTTGTCATATTCTGCATCGGCACCATAGGGAGCAGTAGGCTGGTCGGTTGTGGAGGACAAAGGTGGTGGTGGTGGAGGCACTGCACTGTGGGTAGCCCAAGGTGCAGTTGCAATACTCTGAGAGGGATCAACACTAGCCAGTGGTGGTGGAGGTGGTGGCTGAAATTGTGGAGGAGGAGGATAGTATGGGGAATAACTATAAGGTGGTGGAGGGTACATCAATGGTGCATTTGGTGCGCCAGATGATGCATATACTGATGTTGCAACAGGGTGAGTGGGTGTACCAGAACTTGGTGGTGTTACACCGGGGGGGTAGTTCTGAGCTCCATCACTTGATGGAGCAGTGCCTGGTGGAGGGATGGGAGCTGCTGGGGGTGGTGGATACTGCACCCCATATGGAGGTGGGGCAGCTTGACCAGGTGCAGGGGGTGCAGGATTGTAGATGCTAGAGCCTGGTGGTGGCGGAGGATATGAAGCATACGGCGGTGGCTGTCCCCAAGGAACTGGAGCGTAACTCCCTGGAGGAGGTGGCGGTGGTACCCCCATGTAGGATTGGGAGGAATATCCCCCTGAAGTAGGATCCGTAGGAGGATACGATGGGGGTGCTGAAACTGCTGGTGCCGGCTGTGGCGGCTTTCCTGCAACTCTAACCGCAATAACTCTACCTTCAAGATGGTGACCGTTCATTGCAGCAATCGCTGCGTTGGCCTCTGACACATCTGAATACTTGACAAATCCATATCCTTTGCTCTGTCCAGTGTTTCGATCCTTGATCACCTTAGCCATGACAATATCCCCAAATTGCGAAAACAGACTGACTAATCCATCATCATCCATTGTAGGTGGCAAGTAGCCGATATACAGATTTGTCTCGTCATAGTCTTTCTTGATACCATTGAGCCCAATGCCAGCAGCACCACCACCGGCTGACCAAGGCGGGTTACTCCCCGTTCCAGCAGAAGCACCACCGCTACCACCACTTCCTGTAAGAGCCAACATTGGACCACCAGATTTGTTCATGGACTCAGGTGCACTGCCACCACCAAGCTCAGCCAGGAAGTTCTGGTATTCATCATCCATCTTCTTACCAGAAGTGCCCTTGACTGGACAATCAATAGTCGGGTGCCCACCATCCCCACAGATCTTGCATTGCACATCACTCTTAAACGTGTTCATCTTGTTAGGGCAAGCATACTGCCTGTGACCAGCCTCACCACATGTTCTACAGAACTCGTCGTCCCTAATTGTTCCATTAAGCGCGGCAAGCTCCCGGAGCTGCTGCCGCTTGTGCTCATTGAGCACCTCATCCACCGGGGTGAGCAGCTTCTCCACCATACCAGCAGCCGCATCGAGTGCCTCCTGCGTCTCTGCCTCAACAAGCACGTGGAGATCTTCGTTCTCACTGGGATCCGGCTTGAGGTCCCTCTTCTGCAGAAACTTCCCTTCCTTGACACTACCCTTCCCCCTAATGACAATCTTGGCACCAGTCTCCTTCTCCATACGCTTCTGCGTGTTGCCACGAGGGCCAATGATGAGGCCGATGAAGTTGTAGCCGGGGTACTCCTTCATGGGGATGTAGAGTTTCTTCTGGAGCTTGGGTGGGCGGTAGTCGGAGGGGGGCTTGAAGGCGGGGTTGCGGCGAATGAGCTGCGAGATAATATCCTGCCTCTCGCGGTTGAGGCGCTCCCTGGCGCGGTATTCGCGGGTGTTTATGCGGATGCCGAAGTTGTCGTAGACGGGCTCGGGGGACGGAGAGCGCGCGCCCTCGGGCCGGTCGTCGAGCGGGAGGCCCGACTGCAGCAGGCGCGAGATGTCGAGGAGGCGCGCGTTGAGCGCGTGCACCTCGGGGTCCATCTCGGCGGCGAAGTCCTTCATGAAGTCCGGCAGCGCGATGGCTGGGCGCGGCTCCTCCTCGGCCCACCGCGTTTTGCGCTTCCGGCCCACGGCCCCGCCCTCGCCGCCGGAGTTGTTGGCGGAGTCGTCGTTAGACTGCTCCCAGCGGCTGCGGCGGCGGCGGCGAGACGAGTCACCGGCGCCGTTGTGGTGGGGCTCGGAAGAGCCGGCGCGGGGCGGGTCGGACGAAGGCTCGCGCGAGGGGGAGCGGGCTAGGGTTTCGGCGGAAGCCATGGCTGAGTCTGCGCTGAGGGAGGGGAGATGGGGAACCGGAAGGCAGTCTGATTGGAATCGCTCGGTTTTTTTAGGGGAGAAAAGGTCGATGGAAAGTTCGAGGGCGGTTCACGGAATCGGGTCGGTTATCGGAGAAGGCCCAATTGTGAGATTTCGAAAATTTTGATGCCAATTTTTCTATTTGACGAGTTTTCGCTGAAACGAAATGTGAAAACGCTGCAACGGATTTCAAACAAAAACTTAAACAAATTTCGGAAAAGTAATAAAACAAAAAAGTAATATTTAGACCGGTTTTCAGATTTGACCTATAAAAGCTCATTCTAATATTTCTATAAATCTAAAAGGAGGTGGTAAGGGTTCGTTAAAGCATCTCCAACAACGTGATCTATAAAAATGCCCTATAATTTAAAAATAAGTATATTTTATAGAATTTAGGGCATCAACAAAACACCCCGCTCCAACAGTAAAGTCCCAAATCTAGATTATAAGGCAGCCCACTGTGTTGTAGTATATTTAAGGCACTTGAGATGGTGCCCTATAGTTTTTTGACAAAATTTTATGAAATAAGACATTGTTGGAGTGGTTTTTCCTGTGTAGAGCCCCATATTTTAATTTAAGGCACTAATTTGAAACATTGTTGGAGATGCTCTTATCTTCCTTTCTCCTTTTCCCATCTACTGAACCCTATCCAAACGTGTCGGGTTATGTCCACCGCACAAGAACTGTTGTCGCCGCGTCGGACCAGCTAGCTAGCGACTCCAGCCTAGAACTCGGCTGACTCTCCAGATCTCGCTCACGTCTGCCATATCGGATCTATTAGGCCTTGTTCGTTTCTGCCGGATTGGTGGGTCGGAACGATTCATAACCGGATTGCTTTTCTAATTTATATAAACTTTGGTTAGGTGGAATGATTCCAGGTGCAATCCGACACAAACGAACAAGCTCTTAATCTCGCTCAGTGCCCCGACTAATCAATCGTTGAGCCGGCTTATCGTCTCACGTCCGCCCTCGTTTCTTATTCTCCTAAGTCGCTGGCTTTTGCCGATTAATCGGTTGTGGTTGCCGAGTTACCGGTTACAATGTTTGAATAGGCAGACCGTCGCTACATATTAGTCGGTCGAGAATATATATTATTGGTGTTTGCAAGGGAGCTACGACTTTTTTCTTTTTCGCTTTGAATCTTGTAAACTAATTTGTGTGGCAATAATGGCTTATATTAATGGTATTTGCAAGGATGTCGGACCGGCTCGATCTGGTTTAGAAGGTCGGGGAGAATATATATTCTAGATTCAAGTGTGAGTATTGTTAGAAAAAGTGGAAATGAATGATGCTACACGTTGTAAACAGCACCTTGCATCACATGGAGAAAATGTACAAGTTTATCGCAATGCATAGCTAGACGCTCACGATTACTTTCGTCGGGAGCTTGATAGGAGCCAAGATAAAATAAAAGCAAGAATAACGGAGGAGTTTTGGATGTTGGTGATGGCACGTTCGCCTCATGATTTCGATGACAATGGCAACGGTAAGTTGCAAACGCAATATGTGCTTGGAGATAGGAGGAACTTAGGAGACATGCTCGTGTGAGTAGTGGCGCGTATGAGACGGCAGTTTCTTGTCCCAAGGGGTGGTTCCTCTCATTGGGGTCATCATGATATATTTGGGAGAACACCTTCTAGTATGGAGAAGCCACACATGGTGCAGCCAAGGATTGATAACGATCTGTTTTTGAAGGCGGGAATGTGGTTTGTTTCCTCGGTAAGCAACTGTGATGGGATTGATGAGGAGTGATGATCCAAATAAGCTAGATCGATGGATTTAAGTAAAAGAAAGAAGAGATTTACACTAATCTTGTCCTTAGTTTCAAAGGTGTGATGATTCTGGGTGCATTTTTTGGGTGGCTGTTACAAAATTTAAAGTGATGCTTTACATAGAGATATAGATTACAGAAGGTCAATTCCAGCGTGCAGCTCCTACAACATAGGTAGGGATCTACTCTCTACACTCAGGTAAAAAGAGTCATAAATTTAAAGTCCTCTCTAAGTGTTTTTTTGTTGATGAAGTCTTAAAATGTAATATGTCTTGTTTAGAAAGGTGATAAAGGATAAGCAACATTTCTATCTTTTTATATGTTCATCTGTACAAATTTAAATTTTTTAGTCTATTTATTCTGTCTAATTTAGTGGGCATCAAACGAGTTATGGATGGACGATTTATTTTAAAACAGGAAGGGTGAAAAAGTTAGAAAAATATAGATAAAAGCAAAGTTGTACTGTTGGAGATGACAAGAACATGGTTATTAAAGCGTTAAAACGTTAAAACGTTATGAACCAACTTTTCAAAGTTTAAACGTTTAAACGAACGTTGAAACGTCTTTTCAGACTTGACATAGAATTTCAAATATAGAATAAGTTCATAAAAAGTTGAGTTCACAAACGAAATAGCATTAGCATAAAAAGAAACAGATCAAGTTCAACAACACAAGTTGAAACACACAACACAAGTTACAACTTTCATGCATGATTAGTAACCATCATCGAACTCATCAATATTAAGACCATAAGCATCCACGCCTTGATCATCACCATCATTTCCACTATTGCTTCCTTCAATTTCATCTTCCACATCAAGATCATCAAGAATATATTCCTCATCCTCGTCATCTTCATTTGCTAAATTAGTCTCCTCTTCCTCAAGGTTTTCATTCCTTCTCACACACCCACCAGCAGCTCTCCTAGGAAAATTACGACCTCTGAGATGTGCAGATGCACCAATAGCTTCATCAACTTGGTCCCACGATAAATTGAAATCATCTCCAAGAGCATTGCTAACATGAGAAGAATTAGCTAATGGATCAACCCATTCTTGTCTCAATCAAAGTCTTCTAAAATCAAAGGATCAAAGTTTTTTTCCTTCCTCACGTATTTTTTGAAACCTATCAGCCATCTTTCTGTTGTATGAAACATATACCAAGTCATTCAACCTTTTGTGCTCCAACCTATTCCTCTTTTTGGTATGCATCTACAAGTGCAAATAAAAGTAACCATTTAACCAATGAAGAACTAAGGATAAAAGTAGTGGCGAATCGAAATTGAATAATTTGACTAGCTCACTTATAAATTCAAATGTACTCCAATTCCGCTCACAACCGGATGACGAAGCACAATGTCACACCCGGCTTTAAGGAACAAAGCCAGGTGCATCTCATACATGCGCCAAGAAGACAACATATATAATAACAGAGTGTATAGAGATAAATGTCATAAAACATCAGAGTATTTATTACAAAGCGGAAGACTTATTACAAAATAAAGTAATAAAGATAAAACGAACTAAGGATCGTCGACGCCAATGTCAACTAAGAAACGCCACCTAGATCAGATCATACTCCTCGCCTTGTGGCTCCTCCTGAACCACCTGCTCTTCTCCTGTGGGGGGGGTGTGAGACAGCAAGGGTGAGCTCACACATGATCATAGCTCAACAAGTTGTGGGGAATCAGTGGACATAAACTCACAAAGGTGTGAGTTCATGTGATGTGTAAGGCTAATCAATGATAGGGGTTTAAAGCTGAGCATTGCTTTTAAGTATTTGGTCAAAATTTTATTAGCGGTTACTAAGTGTAAGTAAATACCAAACCATAATAAAAGTAATAGAACAAAATTAATAATAATCCCATGCAATGCAGATGACCAAATTGAATTTAAGTTCCATAATTTAAACATCAGAGAGTCCTGAGCTGCTCATGACCGCGAGCACGGCTAGTATACCAGTTTTACACTCTGCAGAGGTTGTACCCTTTACCCACAAGTCATGTTACCTATCTGCCAAGGGGTCGCGACTCCCATACACCTCTACCTAGGAAGCGCGGCAGGGCAACACTACGAGGCCTTTACAAAGTTCCACTAGCTTCCGAAAACCCGCTACAGTTTATAGGAAGTTCCAATGCAGGGTTCTTGTCTGACCGCCATCGCAGCAAAATCAACCAAGGACCTCCCTACACTGACCACTCCCCTACTGCCCTTGCCCCTTTCGGGTAAGGTAGTCTTCCACTAGTTTTCCTAATTAGTCAGCCAAGGGCGTCCCATTAAACCCTTATGGTGGCACGTGGTTCTCAAGTTAAGCTCTATGTTCCAATTATCATTAATGATCTCAACATGAACATAAATAGAATAACAAAAAGAATTGGAACATAGAGGTAATAAATGATTATCCCAAAACCATATAAAGCAATAGCAAACTACCTAAGTGATTCAGGGGTAAACAAGGTAATGAGATAAACAATCTAGGGTGACCTATTGGGTCCCATCAAAATTAACCTATGCATGGATAAGTGATATTAAAGAACATTATTGGGTAAAAAGTGGTCAAGGGCACAACTTGCCTTCAATGAGCTCCTGCTCAGCTACTTCGATCTGCTGGTCACCAGGATCCACAATAGCTTGCTCGTCTACTCGCATCAACACAATACATACATGGTATAACAGAAATTAACATTACACCAAACATGTAAATAAAATGCACAATAAAAATCTACGCATTAAAATAAGATCCTAGAAACAGGAATCATTAAATTTGGAGTTATAGATTTTAAGTTATGAATTTTCCAAGGTTTTACGTATTTAATACAAGATTAAGTATTAGATAAATTTTAATGAGTCTTTCATGTCAAAACAGTGACACTAATGGATGGACAATAATATTACAAAAATTTAGGAACTGGAATGGACCAATTTGGAGTTCATACGGGGTTTCTATAAATTAAACAAGTTTATACAATTAATTTAATACTAAAAATCTATTTCTAAATTCATTTCTCTGATTTTTCTGTTCCCTGGACTGGGCCTCAAATTCTAGAAAGTGCAGGGGGCAAAACGGAAGTTTTCCCCAGACACAGACCACAGGCGCATGGAGCGCGGGTTTATTCACTAAAAGGTCGAGGGCTCTTATGCAACTTTACCGGACCGAAGGGGTAAGATCTAATGTGAGTCACACGATCTACAGTCTATGGCCTAGATTAGATCGCATAAAACCGAACCGGTATGCAGCCATAGTCCTCGGATCTGAATCCGACGGTCACGGTTTAATGAACCCGCGTTCGGATTTCTACCGTACATCGCAAGATCTACGGTCCAGGTTCTTCCTAACCGAAGAGGTAGCTACCTTCTAATCTTGGCCGCCCATCATCAGATCAACGGCCAGGAGATCTTCGCCCACCACCCTGCGCACGCGACAAGGCAGAGACCTCAGGCCACACGGCGGCGAGCTCCCCGGCGCACCCGCAGTCGACGACGCAGAGCTCTAAACCCAAATTGGATGGAGCTACACGATGCAGGGGTAAGGGTGAACGCGCGAAGAAGGTTCTCACCGACGGAAGAGGCTCAGTCGAAGCAGTCCACGGCGGAGGGCGAGCCCGCGGCGGTGTAGAGGCTCGGCGAGCAATCCCCGTAGTCAGGAGCGCGGAATCGCTCAAGCAAGGCCATGGTAAAGTTTAGCGCGACCTGGCGAAGCTCCCCGGCCAGGTTGCAGAGGGCGCAATGACACCGAATCGGGGTCCTCCACCGCGCGGCGGATTCCGCAGTCACCGGATGAGGCACACTCAAGTTCTCTCCGCCCCATGCTCGACCCGGAGTGTGACCATGGCATCCACGCGGCCCCACGAAGGTCACTGGCATGATTCACGAGCCCATATGGCATCGTTGAAGAGGTCCCCAAAGCGGCGGCTCTCGCTTCTCTCACCTATCTCTCGCGTTCCCTGGCGGCTGTACGCTTCTTCCGCACGGCTATGGCTTGTGCGCGGTCTTATAGGTCTGGGATTAAGGAAGTCGGCTAGCGCACAACTCGGCCTAAGTGGTTACAACGGCATCGGTGAATTCGTCGGGGAAAATCCCTAGAATCGCGGCTGGGCGGACGGTGTCGCGCCCGAGTCCGCGGGGAGGAAGACGACCGACCAGTCCGAGCGGGCCCACATGTAGGTGAAAGAGAGAACGGAGGAGAGAGGCACGCGACGTGGAATGGGGAGAGCGTCTGACCTATGGGTCCCCCGCGTCAGCGCGGGTGGGTGCGCGTTGGTGGGCCGCGCGGCTGAGGTGGAGTGGGCCGGAACTAGAGATTAGGCCTGCGCGTGGTTTTTTTTCCTTTTTTCTAGTTTTTTTTTCTTATTTTGAATTCAAATTTGAATCTTCAATCCTGTGGTAAATTATCCTTGGATTAAAAGTATAATTTCAACATACCTAGAAGTGTGATGAATTTATTTATTTATAACTTTATTTTGTGTTGTATAATATTTCTCTCTTTCTTTCTTATTTCCAATTCTATAAAATGTGCCTTTGAGATAAATCTAAATTCTCAATTCATTACTATGTATTTTTTTATTAGTGTCACCATTATATTTAATCAATGCACAAACAAAACTCCAACATGATGTGTGGCTTTTCTTTTTTTTTGTTTTAGTAAAGAATTATTCTCTTTTAATTAGGTTTAGTCACATGTCTCAAGGAGTAGATGGCAAATCACATAAGGAGATCAACTCTTTTATAAGTCTTATAATTTGGGTATTACAAATCCTACCCCCTTAAAAAGAATCTCGTCCTCGAGATTTAGGAAAGACGAGGGAAAAGATGGGGAAAATCTATGCGAAGCTCTTCTTCTCTCTCTCAAGTAGCTTCATCTTCTCCATGATGGCTCCATTGTACTTTGCACATCTTTATCACCTTATTTCTTATAACTCGAGTTAATGTATCAAGAATCTTGACAGGATACACCGTGTAAGTCAAATCACCCTGAACACTGAGCTCTTCCATTGGTAACTGTTCCTCAGGGACACAAAGACACTTCTTAAGTTAAGACACATGGAATACATCATGTACATCTGATAGATTATCAGGTAACTCGAGTTGGCATGCTATCTCTCCAACTCGCCTAAAACTCAGAATGGTCCAATATAGCGAGGGGACAATTTGCCCATAACTTTGAATCTCATCATTCCACGAAGTGGTGACATCTCGAGGTACACATGATTTCTTTCCTCAAATTCCAGTGGTCTTCTTCTGTTATCAACGTAGCTCCTTTATCTGGTCTGAGCTACTCTCAAATTCTCTCGAAATATACGAACTTGTTCTTCTGCCTCTTGAATAAGTTCAGGTCCAAAGATCTACTTCCCTTTAGTCTGGTCCAAAATAGAGGAATCCTGCATTTCCTGCCATACAGAGTTTCGAACAGTGACATCTTTATTCTAGCCTGGTAACTATTATATGAGAACTCAGCATAAGGTAGACTCTTGTCCCAACTACTACCATGCTGAAGGGCACAAGCGCTCAACATGTCCTCCAATACTTGATTAGTCCTTTCAGTTTGTCCATCAGTCTGACGATGGTAGGCCAAACTAAAATTTCAACTTCATAACCATATTCTCATGAAAACTTTTCTAAAATCTAGAGGTAAACTGTGATCCTCGATCAGACACGATCTTCTTTGGTACTCCATGTAAACACACAATCCGAGCCATATATAACTCTGCTAGCTGAGAACCTTTATAAGTAGTCTTCACAGGAATAAAGTGAGCCACTTTGGTCAGTTTTTCCACAATAACCCATATAGATTCATATCCTTTCGAGGTGTGAGACAATCTGGTAATGAAGTCCTTACCAATCTCTTCCCACTTCCACTCGGGTATCTTCAGTGGATGTAACAATCCTGCTGGCCTCTGGTGTTCAGCCTCAACTCTTTGACATACATCGCACATAGCCACATGTGCAGCTACATCTCTTTTCAATCCATACCACCAATACTTCCGCTTCAGATCCTGATACATCTTGGTACTACCAGGATGAATATAATAATCCGAGTCATGGGCCTCCTTTAAAATAGCCTCTCGAAGGCTTTCAATATCAGGAACACACATCCTGTCCTTGAACCATACGGTGCCTTGTTCATCTTCCGTGAATTCCGGACCTCGACCTTCCATAATCAGATCCTTAATCTCTTTTATTTTAGCATTACCAATTTGTCCTTTGCGGATCTCTTGCTCCAAAGTAGGTTCCACATCAATAGTAACTCCTTCAGTATGAGCAACTATCCCCAGGTTAAGTCTCCTGAAATCCTCAACAATCTCATCGGGTAGCTGCGCAACAATAGCTGAATGAACATGCTCCTTGCGACTCAAGGCATCTGCAACCAAATTTGCCTTGCCCGGGTGATAGTGAATCTCCAAATCATAATCCTTAATAAGCTCCAACCAACGGCGTTGCCTAAGGTTGAGATCCTTCTGAGTGAATATATACTTCAAACTCTTATGATCCGTATATACTTGGCACTTGGTTCCCATAATGTAATGTCTCCAAATCTTAAGTGCATGCACAACGGCTGCCAATTCCAAGTCATGAGTGGGGTAGTTCAATTCATGTTTCCGCAACTGACGAGACGCGTAGGCAATCACATGTCCTTCTTGCATGAGCACACATCCCAATCCTTGGCCACATGCATCACAATAAATGTCAATTCCTTTCTGTAGATCTGGCATAACCAACACTGGTGGTGACATCAATCTTTTCTTCAATTGATCAAAGCTGTCTTGGCACTTTTCATCCCACTTAAATTCTCTTCCTTTCTCCAAAAGTGAAGTCATAGGTTTAGCAATCTTAGAAAATCCTTCAATAAATCTCCGATAATATCCTGCTAATCCCAAGAAACTTCGAATCTCAGTAACTGTAGTGGGTACTCTCCACTCCATTATCTCCTTAACCTTAGCAGGATCCACTGAAATTCCTCCATTAGAAATAATATGACCAAGAAATGGCACCTTGTCAATCCAAAACTCGCACTTGCTGAACTTGGCATATAGCTGGTTATCTCGTAGCTTCTGTAGCACCAATCTTAGATGTTGTTCATGATCACTTTTATTCTTAGAATAGATAAGAATATCGTCGATGAACACCACGACGAATCTGTCCAAATACTCCATAAACACCTTATTCATCAAATTCATGAAATAAGCTGGTGCATTGGTTAATCCAAATGACATAACAGTAAACTCGTATAATCCATATCGGGTTGAGAAAGCCGTCTTAGGAATATCTGAGGGTCTAATCTTCATCTGATGGTATCCCGATCGGAGATCAATCTTCGAGAATACCCTGGCTCCTCTCATCTGATCAAACAAATCCTCAATACGGGGTAATGGATATTTGTTCTTCACAGTGACATCATTAAGTGATCTATAGTCCACGCACATTCGTTGCGATCCATCCTTCTTCTGTACGAATAACACCGGTGCTCCCCGAGGTGAGGAACTCGGATGAATATACCCCGCTTCTTGTAACTCAGTTAACTGCTTCTTAAGCTCCTTCAGTTCTTCTACGGACATCCTATATGGCCGTTTGGAAATAGGAGCGGTTCTAGGTAAGAGATCAATAACAAACTCAACTTCTCTATCAGGTGGCATCCCTGGTAACTCCTCTGGAAAGACATCTGGAAAATCTCTAACCACACGGATGTTGTCACCCACAAACTTCTCATCTACTAAGAATGCCACTAGTCTGATGGTGGTAGTTGCTGCAACTCCAACTTCAAATCTTTGTCCTTTGGAATTGGTGAGTTCTATGGTTCCCTTACCACATGCTTTAACGGCCTTTGCCTTTCTTAACCATGACATACCAAGGATCACGTCTATAGTGCTCTCTTCTAACACTATAGGGGTAGTCCATCTGGGTTAGAAATACAGGGTAAGGAAGGAAGAATTGTAGACAAGGCGAGTAATTACGAGAAATGTTACTGCGGGGGATTTATTAGCTAAGTAGATTAGTGTGTTATCTACTAAAGCTAATACATTACCTTATGGTGGTACATGCTAAGATGTCCGTCTATAATATTTCAATCAATCAAAGAAGCAAATCAGACATTTATCAACAGAACAATCAAACAACATTTTTAAATAGAGGAAATAGTTTTGATTTTGTCTTAGGCCTCCTATCTCCTAAAAGGTCATAAATGTAGGATTCCAAGGTGTGCACTCCATCTTGTCTCAGAGTAGAAAAGGTAAGAATGATCAGAGTAGAACAGTAGAAAGTGAGACAGAATCAAGATAAGGTAAGTATAGAATGAATCAGAGTAAGGTAAGTAGTGAAGGGTTTGTCCATTTCTACCTAGGTTTCGTCCTACAGTCAACATTTCCTCTAATACCACTTCTGTCACACCCGGCTTTAAGGAACAAAGCCAGGTGCATCTCATACATGCGCCAAGAAGACAACATATATAATAACAGAGTGTATAGAGATAAATGTCATAAAACATCAGAGTATTTATTACATAGCGGAAGACTTATTACAAAATAAAGTAATAAAGATAAAACGAACTAAGGATCGTCGGCGCCAATGTCAACTGAGAAACGCCACCTAGATCAGATCATACTCCTCGCCTTGTGGCTCCTCCTGAACCTCCTGCTCTTCTCCTGGGGGGGGGTGTGAGACAGCAAGGGTGAGCTCACACATGATCATAGCTCAACAAGTTGTGGGGAACCAGTGGACATAAACTCACAAAGGTGTGAGTTCATGTGATGTGTAAGGCTAATCAATGATAGGGGTTTAAAGCTGAGCATTGCTTTTAAGTAGTTGGTCAAAATTTTATTAGCGGTTACCAAGTGTAAGTAAATACCAAACCATAATAAAAGTAATAGAACAAAATTAATAATAATCCCATGCAATGCAAATGACCAAATTGAATTTAAGTTCCATAATTTAAACATCAGAGAGTCCTGAGCTGCTCATGACCGCGAGCACAGCTAGTATACCAGTTTTACACTCTGCAGAGGTTGTACCCTTTACCCACAAGTCATGTTACCCATCTGCCAAGGGGTCGCGACTCCCATACACCTCTACCTAGGAAGCGCGGCAGGGCAACACTACGAGGCCTTTACAAAGTTCCACTAGCTTCCGAAAACCCGCTACAGTTTATAGGAAGTTCCAATGCAGGGTTCTTGTCTGACCGCCATCGCAGCAAAATCAACCAAGGACCTCCCTACACTGACCACTCCCCTACTGCCCTTGCCCCTTTTGGGTAAGGTAGTCTTCCACTAGTTTTCCTAATTAGTCAGCCAAGGGCGTCCCATTAAACCCTTATGGTGGCACGTGGTTCTCAAGTTAAGCTCTATGTTCCAATTAACATTAATGATCTCAACATGAACATAAATAGAATAACAAAAAGAATTGGAACATAGAGGTAATAAATGATTATCCCAAAACCATATAAAGCAATAGCAAACTACCCAAGTGATTCAGGGGTAAACAAGGTAATGAGATAAACAATCTAGGGTGACCTATTGGGTCCCATCAAAATTAACCTATGCGTGGATAAGTGATATTAAAGAACATTATTGGGTAAAAAGTGGTCAAGGGCACAACTTGCCTTCAATGAGCTCCTGCTCAGCTACTTCGATCTGCTGGTCACCAGGATCCACAATAGCTTGCTCGTCTACTCGCATCAACACAATACATACATGGTATAACAGAAATTAACATTACACCAAACATGTAAATAAAATGCACAATAAAAATCTACGCATTAAAATAAGATCCTAGAAACAGGAATCATTAAATTTGGAGTTATAGATTTTAAGTTATGAATTTTCCAAGGTTTTACGTATTTAATACAAGATTAAGTATTAGATAAATTTTAATGAGTCTTTCATGTCAAAACAGTGACACTAATGGATGGACAATAATATTACAAAAATTTAGGAACTGGAATGGACCAATTTGGAGTTCATACGGGGTTTCTATAAATTAAACAAGTTTATATAATTAATTTAATACTAAAAATCTATTTCTAAATTCATTTCTCTGATTTTTCTGTTCCCTGGACTGGGCCTCAAATTCTAGAAAGTGCAGGGGGCAAAACGAAAGTTTTCCCCAGACACAGACCACAGGCGCATGGAGCGCGGGTTTATTCACTAAAAGGTCGAGGGCTCTTATGCAACTTTACCGGACCGAAGGTATAAGATCTAATGTGAGCCGCACGATCTACAGTCTATGGCCTAGATTAGATCGCATAAAACCGAACCGGTATGCAGCCATAGTCCTCGGATCTGAATCCGACGGTCACGGTTTAATGAACCCGCGTTTGGATTTCTACCGTACATCGCAAGATCTACGGTGCGGGTTCTTCCTAACCGAAGAGGTAGCTACCTTCTAATCTTGGCCGCCCATCATTAGATCAACGACCAGGAGATCTTCGCCCACCACCCAGCGCACGCGACAAGGCAGAGACCTCAGGCCACACGGTGGCGAGCTCCCCGGCGCACCCACGGTCGACGACGCAGAGCTCTAAACCCAAATTGGACGGAGCTACACGATGCAGGGGTAAGGGTGAACACGCGAAGAAGGTTCTCACCGACGGAAGAGGCTCAGTCGAAGCAGTCCACGACGGAGGGCGAGCCCGCGGCGGCATAGAGGCCCGGCGAGCAATCCCCGTAGTCAGGAGCGCGGAATCGCTCAAGCAAGGCCATGGTAAAGTTTAGCGCGACCTGGCGAAGCTCCACGGCCAGGTTGCAGAGGGCGCAATGACACCGAATCGGGGTCCTCCCCCGCGCGGCGGATTCCGCAGTCACCAGATGAGGCACACTCAAGTTCTCTCCGCCCCGTGCTCGACCCGGAGTGTGACCATGGCATCCACGCGGCCCCGTGAAGGTCACTGGCATGATTCACGAGCCCATATGGCATCGTTGAAGAGGTCCCCAAAGCGGCGGCTCTCGCTTCTCTCACCTATCTCTCGCGTTCCCTGGCGGCTGTACGCTTCTTCCGCACGGCTATGGCTTGTGCGCGGTCTTATAGGTCCGGGATTAAGGAAGTCGGCTAGCGCACAACTCGGCCTAAGTGGTTACAACGGCATCGGTGAATTCGTCGAGGAAAATCCCTAGAATCGTGGCTGGGCGGACGGTGCCGCGCCCGAGTCCGCGGGGAGGAAGACGACCGACCAGTCCGAGCGGGCCCACATGTAGGTGAAAGAGAGAACGGAGGAGAGAGGCGCGCGACGTGGAATGGGGAGAGCGTCTGACCTATGGGTCCCCCGCGTCAGCGCGGGTGGGTGCGCATTGGTGGGCCGCGCGGCTGAGGTGGAGTGGGCCGGAACTAGAGATTAGGCCTGCGCGTGGTTTTTTTTCCTTTTTTCTAGTTTTTTTTCTTATTTTGAATTCAAATTTGAATCTTCAATCCTGTGGTAAATTATCCTTGGATTAAAAGTATAATTTGAACATACCTAGAAGTGTGATGAATTTCTTTATTTATAACTTTATTTTGTGTTGTATAATATTTCTCTCTTTCTTTCTTATTTCCAATTCTATAAAATGTGCCTTTGAGATAAATCTAAATTCTCAATTCATTACTATGTATTTTTTTATTAGTGTCACCATTATATTTAATCAATGCACAAACAAAACTCCAACATGATGCGTGGCTTTTCTTTTTTTTGTTTTAGTAAAGAATTATTCTCTTTTAATTAGGTTTAGTCACATGTCTCAAGGAGTAGATGGCAAATCACATAAGGAGATCAACTCTTTTATAAGTCTTATAATTTGGGTATTACACACAAAGACTAACAATCCATCTTGCAAACTTATATAATTCAATAGTACGACCACCATATGCAAGCCACCAATCAACTAAAATGGCAAGAACAAAGATTATATGTTACATGCTGAAAATGGATGGAAGGCTATCAATTTTAGAATACTTACGTGGATTCCTTGTTTGTGCATTTTTTATAGCCATTGGATTTGCAAATGTCTCTCTTTGGTTCTCATAAAGAACAGCTTGGGCATCAATCTTCTCTCTAAGATCCTCATCTACCACCATTTTGACAAGCACGTCATTAAAGCAACCCCTTAGCTCTCCAACATAGCCTTCATCAACACCTGCTTTGATATTGTAGAATTTTCCAGGGTTCAAATATAGTGCTGCTCCATATAATGGGGTATCCATTTGGTTTGCCCAACGTCGATCCACAATGTTCATGATACGTTTCAGACATGCTTTCTTGTTTTGAGTAGAAAATGAGGAGGTAATCTTATTCTTTGCTATAGTCATGGCTGCAGCAACCTCAGCCATGGCTGGCTTCTCATCACCATCAACCAATCTCAGCATGACAAGAAGCGGTAAAGAAGCTCTAAGACAATCCTTAATTGAATTCCAAAATTCTTGAGAGAAAATGATGTCATATGCTTTTTTACCTGCCTCTGTTTTGGATACCTTAGATTGAGTGAAAACATCACTTGAAAATAGACCTTTCAATGAATTCTTGTGCTTGTGCAAACTCTTCATGGTAAGGAAGGCAGTAGCAAATCTAGTAGCAGCAGGTCTCACAAGATCCATCCCATTTGTATGCACCCTCATTTCAAATGGCGACCTCTTTTGTCTGTCCAACCATCAGACATGAGTGTGCAACCATATTGGCTCCATGCTTCCTCATGCTTCTTCCTCTCATCATCCATGTCTTTGATAGCCCTAGCAAGTAAAGGCTCACGTAGCTCATGGAAAGTAGGAGGCTTGAACCCAGATCCATATTGAGCAATAGCCTCCATAGCTACCTCAAATTGCCTTGAGTTTGCAGCATTGAATGGTATACCACACTCATAGAAAAACTTGGCTATCTCCAAACAAACAGAATTTCTTTCTTCCTTAGGCTTCATGGTAGCACTTATGGTAGTTTGAGCAGGTCCCTCTGTATGTCTCTCTGCTACAACCTCTTGAGGTGTACGTCGAACCATAGATGCAATAGACTTCTTTGGAGCTGCAATTGGGTGGGGCTTCAATTGGAAAATTGCTTTGTTTCTTTTGGCAGCTGTTCCAGAACTTAGCACAGTACACGAGGAAGCCTTGGATGATGTTGACATTGACTTGCTTCCCATAACTTGGACATCATCTTCTTGTCCTACTTCATCTTCTATTACATCGTCATCTAGGTACAACGGCCTAGCCCGCTTCCCATTATTCAAAGTGTTGGAACTTGCACTCCGGTGCAAGTTGACCCAACGAGGGAGTAAGAAAGATGAAAACACGGTTTTAGCTCGAGACAGTAATTGCTCTATTAATCCAGCCCCTCAAGGGCATTGTACAGGGGTATTTATAGGCGTCTGAGTGCCCAACATCTCGATGTAAAGACGCATGTGCCCTCAGGCACCTGGGCTATCCCCGGAATATTCCCATATAGGAGGGTTACAGACTGTCATTACAGAAAAGCCATTACAAATCGAGCCCGTAACACACTTCCACGCGTGGGGCCTGCTACAATGGGTCGAATCCCATGTGGGCCTCCAGGCCGTGGGACGGGGCGACGTCGTCGTAGACCTTCGTCTCGTAGGTGTAGAGGACGAAGGGTGGACCCCACCGATCGTTTTGCCTCCGTTGGTGCAGCGAGATGGACGAAGGCTGGAGCGAAGGGTGGCGTCTTCGCCTTCGCCCCAACATTTGCCCTCCGAGGGACCAGTTCGACTAAGTCATCTGGTGCCGAAGACGTCGCTAGATGGTGGAGACGCTGCCCTCGCTCGAAGTGGTTCCGTGGGGGTTTTTTGATGTGACTGTTGACGGACGCGGTACTGTTGGACTGCGGGTTTCCCGAAGCATCGTGTCCCGTGTATAAAAAGGGCGGGGCGGCGCGGTTCAGGTTCGCTTTCTACGCGCCGCAAAACCCTAGCCTCCTTTTGAAATCGTTCGCCCGCCTGCCTGCCCTCCTTGCTCCTGCTCGTCGGAGATCTGGCCCGCGTCAAGCAGACCGCTCGCCGCCGCCGACGGTACGTAGCCATGCCGTCTTCTTCCTCGTCTGCTGCAAACTCGCCGCCGGCCGGCGCGTCGTCCGAGGATATCCTGAGCAATGTGGCGGTGGAGGAGCTGCTACCGGGTGATACAGTGGAGTTCGGTGTTTCGCGGATTTCCTTGGTCCACGTTCAGGATATGCAGCAGCTTGGTTATTTTGGCAGCGGAGTGGGGCGCGTCCCGGGGGCGGAGGAGGTTCCCGAGCCCGAGGGCGAGTTGGTCATGTTTGAGGCATTTTTCACCGCTGTCCTTCGTCTGCCTGCACATCGCTTTGTGGCGGAGGTCCTGCAGAGGTTTGAGGTCTAGGTCCACCAGCTGACGCCGAATGCCGTGGTGGCCCTGGCGAAGTATGTCTGGGCGACGACTTCGTATGGTGGCCAGCCATCTATGGAGGTCTTCGCCAAACATTACAGTCTGCATTGGCAGAAAAGGAAAATTGGACACAAGATTGCATAGTTTGGATCGTGCACGTTTACGCCGAAGACCGGAAAGACTTCGATGGAAGTCGTGGAGTTAGTTCCCTGTGCCCGCAATAAATGGGGCAACTGGTGGGATTTCTGGTTTTATGTTTCGGAAGGCGAGGTCGAAGACCACCCAGGGCTCCCCGTGGCCGTGGTGTGCTCCCATTATTATGTAGCGTACCCGCAATTTGAGGTGGCAGAGAATGATGAAGATGAGGGAGCCCTTCGGTGCGCTGCCCGCATGAGTAGCGGGCGCGATTTAGTAGAGGAATTCATCGGGTATGGGATATGGCCCTTGGCACATGGATGGGCGCTGGACGAAGTATGCCCTTGTGAGATGCCCTCCCTGGGCAGGCAGCGGGTGCGAAGTCCTGCCTTCCTTTTGGATCTGCATGGCCGGGATCCCGCCGCATTCGTGCGTGAAGCGGAAGACGGTGCGGCTAGGATCGTGGGGCCCTATGTGCCGAGGACAGAGGGTCTGCGGAGCTGGGATATCTGGGGGTCCAACGTTAGGTTGAATCGGGTCTTCGAGTTAAACTGCTTGCCATACGGTGGCTATCCCGGGGAAGACGCTGCCGACCGCCGCGGGAAGAAACCGGTGGACGTGACCGAGGAAGGGCCTTCACAGGAGGCTGCCCCGGCCACTAAGAAGAGAAAATTAGGTACTGCAGTTGGGGGAGTGGGGGTCTCTGATAGTTTTGCTGTCGATTTGATGGGGACGTGCACAGCCCTCGAGGGAAGGATGTCTTCGCCCAGCTCTGGGAGTCTTCGGCGCGAATGCTGGAGGTTACCGGGGGTCGATGGCCCAAGAATGTTCCGGTCCCCTGTGCGGCTGGTGAAGACTTCTTTACGTCTCGCATGGCTCGCAAATTGAAGGTTTTTCCTTACGGGCGGAATATTGCTGTTGTTGTATCAGCAGTGATGGAGAGGGACCGTCAAGACGCTGCGCAGAAACGTCGGGCGGTCGTCAGGATCGCGGATCCTATGCGTTAGGCGAAAAGGGCGCGGGGGAGCGCGAAGGCTGCTGCCTCTGGTGGTAGCAAACAGGTGCCGCCTACGAAACCGGCCGCCCCCATGCACAGCAAGGCGTCGGCCAGTGCAAAGGCTTCCGCCGCTGGCGGGAGCAAGCCACCCCTGGGCGGGCTCGTGAAAGAACGAAGGTCGTCTTCGCCGGCGCGACGTATTGCTGACTTCGGCATGGACATCAGTGTCGAGGATTATCTTGTTGGTAAGTTAACACTATCCCCTTCGGCACGGACATCAGTGTCGAGGATTTTTTTACTCGACGAGGTCTTTAACCAGTATCGTGGTGCAGGTCCGGGTGAGGGGTAACTAGCTGTTGTCCCGCCCCCGGTGACGACCACTTCGCCAACGACGGTGGTGGGGGCGAAGGGAGTTGCGCAGGACCCGTAGGCCACTTTCTGCGCAAGCGGTGAGATTCTGTCGACTGCTGCCGCTAAGGACGTGGCGGGCTCCATGTCGCAGCAACTGAGGGAGGCGTCGCAGCAGCTGTCACAGCAGCTGAAGCGGGTAAGTTCTGCTGGACTTCGATGTTTGTTGTTTTTATGAGGATTCAGGTCTCATGGGTTTATGTGTTAGGCGGCCGACTTCGCTGACCTCGTCGCGTCGGGTGCCTTGACTGCGGACGTTGCCGCCGAGGTCGAGCGTCTCCGGGCACAGCATGCGAATGCTGTGCGGGAGAAGTCGGCTGCGGAAAGCAAAAATCGCAGGCTAGCGGAGAAGGTGGCCGCCATGGAGGCCAAGAAGACGGATCTCCGACGCCAGCTGGCGGAGGAGAGGAGGGAGGCGAACAAGGCTATCGCTGATGCGCAGGCTGCGCAGGCCGAGGCCAAAGTGGCGCGGGCAGAGGGCAGTCTCACCCGCCAATGCGCCGAGGAGCTGGAGGCGAGGTTCAACGCCCTGCGCAGCCGCGTAGACAAGGCCGAGACCTCTACGCGCGTGGAGGTCGAGCAGATGCACGCGCAGTTCGTGGACGCGTACCGCGAGCTAAGTGCGCGGACTACTGACTTTGAAGTGCCTAGACAAGAAGCAGGCCTTCGCTTCCTCGAATGGTTGTAGGAGGAGCTGCTGGTGCTCCCGACCATTGTGACAGGTTCATGTCCTTCGCCTCCCTCGTCACCTGCGAGGGGGCCATGAATGCTTTGTCCCGCGAGGGGTGCAGTCACTATGAGGTCTTCGACCGAGCGGACGAAAACTTTGAATGTGAAATCTTCAGGGTCGAAGACCCCGTGGTGAAGCAGTCGGCAGGGGCACTCTTTGATAGGATGTGGGGTCCGCACGGCCGAGAGGCGGTCAGGGAACGGTCCGACCGGGCAATAGAGCAGGTAAAAGCAAAGACGTCATGTGGTTATATGTGTGGGTTTGTGGCTTTGCTGAATGAGTGTGTTGTTGCTGCAGATGGCTCATTCCAAAGATGTCGAGGATCTTGCTGGTCTGGACGGCGCACTGGCCGAGGCTGCGGAGGTCGATCCGGTGTCGCCCACGGATGCTGGTGAAGGCCCCTCGGCGACCCCTGCACTCGCTGCGGCTGGCGAAGACCCCGCACCAGCCCCTGCGTCGACTGGCGAAGATGCCCCGAAGGTGGTGGCCGAGCCGGCAGCTGAGGACCTCACAGCCGCAGCCGGGCCTTCACAAGTGGCTGATTAGGTGTTGGGGAGTTTGTAAATTTTGCCTGTGTGATACTGAACCTTGGTTGCTGCGCATGTTCTAGGGTTTGGGCCTGTGCACGCAACCGCTACTGACAATGATATTTTTGTGGCGACTTCGACCGTGGCTGCTGATGATGATTCGTTTGGCTCTGTGTCTAAGTGTGTTGAGTCTAATGATTCTGGGAGTTCGATTGCATGGACGGAGGAGTCTTCAGATGAGGACTTGGATTATTTTGTGGCATTGGATGTGGCTGCAGCGGAGCCCTCCCTGCGCGCGGAGGGTTCCGAGGAGCCCCCGTGCGCGAGTACTGGGTATAGGCGGCAACGGGCGGCGGCGAAACGGAGGGTGAGTGGATTGTCGCGAAGTGGTAGGCGGCAACGTGGTGAGTTGGAGAGTGGGCATCTTCATGTGGACGGGACTGGTAAGCGAGAATTGTTGTCCTCGCAGATCGGGGTGAGTGTAGGTGAGGGGGAGCTACAAAATCTTTTTGAGGGTGAGGAATTGAGGATAATGCTGTTCAACTATAGGGAGATGGGTATCATCCCGAAGGTTGAGCCAATGTGATGTACGATGCCCTCGCTGTGTATATGTAACCGTAATTTATATGATAAGGTTGCGCGCCTTCGTTGATCCAACCGCGCCCGTAGGTGATTTTTGCCCGGAGTCTTTTTGGGACGACCGCGATCTTTGCATACTTGTTGTGTTGTTCAGGCTGCACCTGTAAGCGACTATTACACGGAGGGTCCAACTGCACCCTTAGGCGACTTTTGCATGGAGAGTCTTTTTAGAAAAGACTTCGATGTTGCGCACTTATTGTGCTAGTCCGGCTGCACCCTTAGGCGACTTTTGCACGGAGAGTCTTTTGGGAAAGACTTCGATGTTGAGCACTTATTATGCTAGTCCGGCTGCACCCTTAGGCGACTTTTGCACGGAGAGTCTTTTGAGAAAGACTTCGATGTTGCGCACTTATTGTGCTAGTCCGGCTGCACCCTTAGGCGACTTTTGCATGGAGAGTCTTTTGGGAAAGACTTCGATGTTGCGCACTTGTTGTGCTAGTCCGACTGCACCCTTAGGCGACTTTTGCACGGAGAGTCTTTTGGAAAAGACTTCGATGTTGCGCACTTATTGTGCTTAGTCTGGCAGCACCCTTAGGCGACTTTTGCGCGGAGTGTCGCACGCGAGGGTGGCCAGCGCCGGTCCTCGCGGTGACTTAGGTGTGATCGAATGCCGAAGACCATCGATGTGGTCTTTTTCGACATATTGTGTCTTAGTTTTTGCGGGGGATTTTTGCGGGTATATTACATGGCTCCGCCTCATTAAAAACCTCACCCCCGGGAGGAAAATAGTGTGGGCCGATATGATACTGTTTGGTGCATTACAAGGGCGTGTTAGCCTTGAGGATTCAAACAAAAAATTTGCGAAGATTATCGATATTCCAGGAATGCTCTAGGTCCTTGTCGGATGGCGTTATCAGCCTGTACGCGCTGGGGGACGCCTTCGTCTTGACGATGAAGGGACCCTCCCACTTTGGCTCCAGCTTGCCCCGTGACTCTGTCCGAGTTGTCCGGACGAGTACGAGGTCCCCTTCGTCGAATTCTCTTAGGATGACGGCGTGGTCGCGCTAGGCCTTCGTTTGAGCTTGGTATTTGTTGAGAGCCTGCAGGGCGAAGACATGGTCTCCGTCGATGAGGTCTTTGGAGGTTGGTTCGTCGACGTCGGGGACGGCTGAAGCGCTTGTCCGTGGTGACCCATGTTTGATTTCCTGCGGGGTCATGGCCTCCGATCCGTATAGCAGGCAGAAGGGAGTGAACCCAGTCGCTCGACATTCAGTCGTGTTCAGCGCCCAGACTGCTTCAGGTAGTAGGTCGGCCCATTTGCCCTTCTTGTCGTCGAGAAGCATTTTCTTGATGGTGGTGAAAATCTTGCCGTTGGCGCGTTCCACGACGCCGTTAGATTGGGGGTGGTATACTGAGGCGAAGGCTAGCTTGGTGCCGATGGAGAAGCAAAAATCCCTGAAATCCTCGCTGTCAAACTATTTTCCATTGTCAACTGTGAGCTCAGATGGGACTCCGAATCGACAGATAATGTTTTGCCAGAAAAATTTCTGTGCAGTCTTCGACGTGATTGTGGATATTGCCCTTGCCTCGATCCACTTGGTAAAATACTCGATGGCAACGAAGGTGAACTTGAGGTTTCCTTGTGCCGTGGGTAGTGGCCCGACAATGTCTAGGCCCCAGCGTTGAAGAGGCCATGTGTGGGCGATCAGCTTTGTGAGTTGCGAGGGGTTGCCCGAGCGAGGAGAACTTCTAGCAGGCTTCGCATGACCTCGTGACTCGATTTGCGGCGCAGATAATAGCAGGCCAGTAGAAACCTTGACAGATCACCTTGGCAGCGAGGGCCCTAGGCCCCGAGTGAGAGCCGCAAGTGCCGTTGTGGACTTCACGCAGGATCTGGAGGCCTTCGGTCTCGGTGACACATTTGAGCATGGACTGACTGATCCCTTTCTTGTAAAGCTAGCCCTCAATAAGTGTGAAGTCCCGACTTCGGTGTTTGAGGCGCTTAGCCTCGTTGACATCACCTAGATGGTAATATCCTTGCAAGAATAGGGTTATACGGGCCCTCCAGTCTTCAGCCATGATGAGATTGACAATGCGAAGGCCCCCGGCATTGGTGGTTATTTGCAGGCCCTCTAGGTTGCGGACGTCTGGTGTGCCAATGACGTGGTAGAACACATCTGAGGGCAGGGCTTCGCCTCTGGCTGCTGCTTTGGCCAACGCGTCGGCTTCTTCGTTTCTAGAGCGCTCCACATGCTGCAGGGTGAAACCCTTGAACTGTTTCAAGACTGCGGACGACCGAAAGATACTGCAGAAGTGCGGGGTCTTTTGCTGAATAGTCTTTTTCGATCTGGCCAGCGATGACTTTGGAGTCTGTCTTGATTATGCAGGTGGCCACCCCAAGTGCTTTCAGCTTGCGAAGACCCAGGATAACGGCTTCGTATTCTGCTATGTTGTTCGTGCACTTGTCGGATTCCAGAGCGAAGCTGGGGCGTGCTGCGTATCTGTGCTTGACACCGGTGGGTCATGTGATAATTGCAGCTATGCCTGCCCCTGCATGGCACCATGCGCCGTCATAGTGGATGGTCCACACCCTCTCTGAGAGCTCTTCTTGCTGTCGTGCCGGCCCTGTCCAGTCGATGATGAAATCTGCGAGGACTTGCGACTTGATTGCTGTCCTAGGCTCGAAGGTGATGTGGTATTCGGAGAGTTCGGCTGCCCATTTGGTGATACGGACAGACGCCTCCGGATTTCTAAATAATTCACCGAGTCCCCTGTCCATGGTGACCCGCACCTTGAACGCTTCGAAGTAGTGGCGCAACTTGTGCGATGCCATGACGACTGCGTAGGCAATTTTTTCCAACTCCGTCATGTTGCACTTGGAAGTTGTGAGGACTTCGGAGACGTAATAAACTGGACACTGCCGAGTTGTGCCCTCTCTGACCTGCTCTTGGACCAACGCTGCGTGCAGCGAAGCTGCGATATAGAGCAATAGAGGTAGTGAGGGGTTGGGGCTTGTAAGGGTTGCCAGCTCTGACAGGTGCTGTTTGAATGATGCGAAGGCTGCCGCTTGCTCTGGTCCCCATGCAAAGTCTTTTGCGCCGCATAGTGTCCTGAGGAAGGGTAGGCTTCGCTCTGTGGACTTGGAAATGAATCTGTTGAGGGCGGCCAACCTGCCTGTCAAGCGCTGGACTTCTCTGGTTGACTGCGGAGGCGTCATGTTGATGATAGCCTGGATCTTGGTTGGGTTGGCCTCGATCCCGCGGTGCGATACCAGGTAGCCCAGTATCTTCCCCTAGCGAACTCCGAAGACACATTTTTCGGGGTTTAGGCGAAGTCTTGCTTCTCGCATGTTTGCGAACGTTTCAGCGATATCGGCTAGGTGATCCTCTTTGTTTTTGCTGGCGACAACGATGTCGTCCACATACGTGAAAATGTTCCGGCCTACTTGGCTCTCGAGCACCGTCTTGGTGAGGCGAGAGAAGGTGGACCCGACGTTCTTTAGTCCCTCCGGCATTCTGACGAAGCAATAAGTGCTGAAGGGCGTGATAAAACTGGTACTGGCCTTGTCTTCCTCCTTCATATATATTTGGTGATAGCCAGAGAAGCAGTCGAGGAGTGACATGACTTCGCATCCAGCCGCGCTATCGACGATTTTGTCGAGACGAGGCAGCGGGAAATTATCCTTGGGGTAGGCCTTGTTGAGGCTGGTGAAATCGATGCACATCCGCCACTTGCCGCTCTTCTTTTGCACCATGACTACGTTGGATAGCCACGTAGGGTAGGCGACTGGTTCGATGAAATTGGCCTCGAGCAGGCGGTGTACCTCGGCTTTGGCCACTTCTGTTTTTTCATCAGACATTTTGCGCAGCCTCTGCTTCTTCGGCCGCACCGAGGGGTCGATGCCCAGACTGTGTTCGATGATAGTGCGACTGACTCCGATCAAGTCAAGGGCGGACCAGGCGAAGACATCCTTGTTCCTGGAGAGACAGGAGATGAGTCTCTCCTCGTCTTGTGAAGTCAGGTCTTCGCTTATGATGACCGTTTGCTTGGGCGTTGCCTGGTCAAGAGGAACTGTCTTCATGCCATCGTTGCTCTGCAGCTGTGCTTTTTCATGATCGTTGGCAGTTGGGGGGTAGCCTCGGGGGCTTCACGCTGTGTCGTAAGACAGTGTATGTTCCGCTGACCTGGAACGAAGTCTCTTTCAATGTTGCGCGCAGTCTGCTGGTTGTCGTAAACTGAGATCACGCCTTGCGGACCCGAGATTTTCATGCACAGGTAATGTCTGTGAATGGCCGCTTCAAACTTGTTGATGGAGCCCCGACCCATTATGGCGTTGTACGGGTATACCATGTCGACGATGTTGAAGGTGACCTGCTCACTTCGTGCATTGGGTGCTACACCGAAGGACAAGGGTAGCTCTATCTTGCCCACGGGAAAGGTGCCCTTGCCGCCGAAGCCATCAAGGGGGTTGTCCGAAGGCTTAAGTAGACTGTGGCTGATGCCCATGCGGTCGAAGGCGTGGAGGAAAATGATGTCCGCCTGGCTGCCGTTGTCAACTAAGACTTTGTGCAGGTCCTAGCCTGCTACACTGCAGTTGATTACCATGGCGTCACAGTGGGGTGCGCTACGCAGGTCGACATCTCTGGCGTCGAAGGTTAGCGGCACATGCGACCACTTCGTTTGCACAACTGGGCCGGTGATGGCGACATGGTTAATGCTTCGGTAGTGGTCCCGCTTTTGTCGCTTCGTGTCGAAGTCGACGCTGGACCCTCTGGTTATCATGTGAATGACTCCGCGATACGGCTGATCAGCGAAGTCTTCCTGTTTTGGTGCTTGGGGGTGGTTTTGGTGGTGGATGTTTTGATGCGGAGGCGGGGGTGGGGGTGGAGGTGGTAGGACTTGTACCTCTTGGTGGTGTTGGTATGCGTGGTTGGGTAGATGCTGGGCGGGGCCGTGGTTGTATGGTTGTGGGTGGTGGTGTTGGTATGTGTGCGTGACAATTCTTGGGTTGTCGGCGGGTTGTGCCCGAGCCATCCTGTCCCTGGTGGCCTTAGTTTCTGGGCAATCTTTGGTGGGGTGCGCACAATCTTTGCCGTGAAACAGGCAGTAAAATCTACGGGGCTGCTGTGCCCGTCCCTGTCCTCGACTGCGCGTGCCATTGCCGCGGCCTTGGGGGGGATAATCTTGATGACGAGGGGCCTCACCGGCAGGGGGCTGATTGGCGATGTTATGCACCTGCTGCTGATTGCGACTGTCCCGACCGGAGTCTGACTGTGAAGGTCTTGTCCATGTTCGACTGGACTGCGGAGGGGCCTTGGGTTTCCTCTGGGACTCGACCTTGCGCTGGTGGAGCTCTTCGGATCTGGCATATTTTTTGAATAGCTGATAGAGCTCTTGGAGGTTCTTGGGTGGGTCCCTGATGCAGTGACTGTAAAGGACGCCAGCCCGAAGGCCACTGATGGCGTAGTGAATGGCAATCTGGTCATCGACCGAAGGCAGTTGTGACTTGAGAGTCAGGAACTTGCGGTAATACTCCCGCAGGGTTTCTTTCTCCAGCTGCTTGCAGAGTGACAGTTCGGCCAAGGCGTCGGTGTCTGGGTGGTACCCCTAGAAATTGAGCAGAAATTTGTCCCGGAGACTTCTCCAGGAGTCGATGGACAACGGGGGCAACCTGGTGTACCAGGTTAGGGCCGGGCCCTCGAGGGCGATGATGAAAGACTTGGCCATCGTGGCGTTGTCCCCTCCGGATGATGCAACAGCTACTTGATAGCTGATGATGTACTGTGCTGGGTTAGTGCTGCCGTTGTATTTGGGGTAGGTCCCTGCCCTGAAGTTGGCGGGCCATGGTGACACCTGCAGTTGCGGCGCTAGGGGGCTCCGCTCGTCAAGGTAGTTGATGCCTTGGAAAGCTGCGGCGTGCGGGATGAAGGGTCCGCGCTGAGGAACGAACAGGTCTCCGACTGGCGCGTGCTGCTGGAGGGGCGAGCCGTGCTGCAGATCATGTTGGCCTTCACGCTGCATTAGCGCAATCTCCTGCTCAAGCTCTTGAGCTCTCTGCTCCTCATCTCGGATCATTTGGCGCACCTTAGCCTGCGTAGAGACTCGTTGTTGCTTGGCCTCGAGGATTTCTTTCTACTTTTGGAGGTTGCGGTTTTTTAGGCGCAGGGCCCGTAGCTGTAGTTGTTCTTCTGCGGAGATGCCGAGGACCTCGCCGTCCTCTGCTGCGTCCTCGACCTATGGTGGGGCGAAGCCTGGGGGTGGCACTTGTGGCTGCCCTTCGGAGCTGCAGGTGCGGAGGGTGCCTTCTGGAGTGTGTTGGTTGTTGTGTTGTCTCTTACTGTGTGCTTCGTCTTTGCCAGCTCCTTGGTGGGTGTTGTCGACCATGGCCTTGCCCTTTTTCTCGGCTAGCAGGGCTGCCTTCACTGCTTCGTCGACGGATGGGGCTGCCTTCAAGTTAGCTCGTTTGGGTGCCATCGCGGGTGGTTTGCTCGTAGCACGAACGATGGGCGCCAATGTTGGAACTTGCACTCCGGTGCATGTTGACCCAATGGGGGAGTAAGAAAGATGAAAACACGGTTTTAGCTCGAGACAGTAATTGCTCTGTTAATCTAGCCCCTCAAGGGCACTGTACAGGGGTATTTATAGGCGCCTGAGTGCCCAACGTCTCGATGTAAAGACGCATGTGCCCTCAGGCACCTGGGCTATCCCCGGAATATTCCCATATAGGAGGGTTACAGACTGTCATTACAGAAAAGCCATTACAAATCGAGCCCGTAACAAACTTCCGCGCGCGGGGCCTGCTACAATGGGCCAAATCCCACGTGGGCCTCCAAGCCGTGGGACAGGGCGACGTCGTCGTAGGCCTTTGTCTCGTAGGTGTAGAGGACGAAGAGTGGACCCCGCCGGTCGTTTTGCCTCCGTTGGTGCAGCGAGATGGACGAAGGCTAGAGCGAAGGGTGGCGTCTTCGCCTTCACCCCAACACAAAGCTTCATTCATCTCTTTAGCAATCTCTCTAGTAGTGTTAGGACACTTGACAATGTCTCCATAGCCACCAGCTAGATGTTGTTTCACCCTCTTGATACCTCCTTTTATTTGTTTGGGCAACAAAGCACATTGAATCAGCTCTCGCTTTCCCGCCTCAACATAGTATGCATATTTCCATCCTGGATCATTTGACTTTAGCCTTCGTGACTGATCTTTGAGTGGGTCATAGGAGTCATTAGCCTCACTATTTGTTGCCATTGCAATTGAAATTCACTGCCACACTTTAGCCTGCAACACACAGTAGAATGGTGGTGATTATTCAGTTATCACACCGGTTATACTAAGCAGTTTATGAACATCAGCAGCCAAGGGATCAGGAGTGGTGGTGATTATTCAGTTATCACACTGTTCTGAATTTCTCGATGTGCAAATCGGGTTTGATGCTGGGTTGTGATTTTGTTGCTACAGTTGTTGTCTCTCGATTCTGTTGATACTCAGTTATCACACTGGATCAGGAGTGGTGCCTACAACTTGATTTATGTTTTTTTACTGCCGTAACCAATCTATCTGGAGGGCGGCCGATGGTATACCTGGAGGGAGGAGGGAAGAGGGGGCCCGGTGGCATACCTGGAGCCTGGAGGGCGACCGATGGCGGCTGGCGGCTCCTGGCGCGATGGCGTCTGCGTCTGGGCGCGATGGTGGCTGGAGCGCGCGATGGCGTCTGGTGGCTCCTAGGCGCGGTGGATCAGCCGGCCGGCTAGGTAAAGGTCCATTAAGGCCCACTAATGTATAGGCGCGTAGAATGTCCAAATAACAGAGAAAACGTCCAGATTGGACGTTCCGACGTGTAAACGTCGTTTAAACGTCTAGAGCGGACGTTCTACGTGGTTTTTGTAAAACGTGCGGACGCTTTAGCCACTAATCACGTTTTAGCGTTTAAATGATGCTTAATCGTCGTTTAAACGACGTTTTAATAACCATGGACAAGAACAAAGTTTTTTCAAGAAAAAGAAAAAAGAGGAAAGCGAGCTTGCCATTCCTGAATGATCATTACATGGGCCATCATTGTGCTGGTAACTTCTTTTTATGATTTAAGGCTTTCGAGTAGCATCTCCAAGTTCTGGGTTCGATTCTGCTCAAGAACGATTTTTTTGGCTAGGTTAAATAAAAAAATCCCTCCATGTGTGTCATCCTCTCATGTCACGATGTAATATGCGTCACTCTTAGTGAATGATTAACGCCAACCCGTTAGTTCGGGAATTTCTCGGCCGGGAGCATTGTTTGGTCTCTTCTTAATATAATACCAAAAGAGTGGTCATTCCCTCCCAGCCGAATTTTCAACCCCTTTTTCCGCTTGTTCTAAACATTTTAGTATCGCTATTAATCACAATATGAAGTCGCCGTTGAAAATCTCGAAGATTTTGGCATTGCTTGTATGTACCACAAATTGGTTGGCGCGGTTGAAGGCATGCATAGTTGTGGGCTTGTTGCAAACTTACCAAAGGGCAAAGGTGTCCCAAGCTGGAGGAGTAGGATGGTGTGGCGCTGTGCTGGAGCTGCATCGACCTGCTCGCGGCGGTCATACGTCACCACTACGCGTTGGCCGACCCACACAAGGCACTACAGACTCGCTTGTGTCCGTCGTCGTGGTGCTCCACCTTCTCATGAACGCCCATGGCCAACCGCAGCTTGTGATGCCCGCCACGCTCTAGGACGTGGACGCGCCGCCCGCTTCCTCCTCACTGCCACACTCCTCGTCGCACATCAACTCCATGTTGTTTCTAGATTTTGACTCTGGATTTGTAACTTCCTCGCCGCCTTGCTGGCCACTACCAGCTTCCACACCACCCGCTCTCGCTCCCATTCCCGCATTATGTTTGTTACAAAACATTATGCACATGTGATCAAGCTCATCCGTTGGCAGTTATTGCCTAAGGGTCACACCTCTTGGGGACCCATGTACACTTGTATATAAAAACTGTTCCTCTGCAATAAATGAAAGGATAGTTCTGTCATTTGTATTCTCTCTATCTCTCTGCACTAGATTTGCCACTGAGTTATAACACATTATCAGCACGTGCTCGCGAAATCAGAGAAAGGAGAACAAATCGCTCGCTCGCTGTTTTCGAAATGAAGTTGTTGTTCATGAAAAAGAGCGAAGTTCTCGACAGAAGGTACAATGCCTATCATCGTTGCATCACCTTTCCCTTCGATCTTCACAATGCGACTGTGTGAACCGTGTGGCCGTCGCGCCCGTTGTGCCGGGGACCGTGCCCGCCACTCACCGCACGTCGGAGCCAGTGCCGGGCATCCGCGCAGAAAAGCCTGGGCCGCGCAATGGCTGCCACGCCTGGCCGGGCCGCCCGCAAGGCGAGCCGAGGCTTGGGGCCACGCCCGCACCCGCACCTGCACCGGGGTAGGAGCGGAGCCGCTATGGCCGGATCCACGGCGCCCACGCCGTGGCCGGGGCCGCCGCAGCGCACCGTGCCTAGCCCGCGCCGTCGCAGGGGGCTGCGCGCCCGCGCCCCCAAGCGCCGGGTCTGCCCGCGCCGCCGCTGGGGGACCGCGTGCCTGGGCCATCTGCCCACGCTGCCGCCGGGGGGCCACGCTCCCGTGCCCTTGCGCGCCGGGCCTGCACCACGCACCACCGGGGTCGAGGCCGACCGCCTGGCCGATGCCGGAGGGCCGCGCCCGCGCACATGCCGGGGGACCCGCGCCCACGCCGCCGGAGCCGCGGTTGGGGGCCGCGTCCGCCGTGGGGCAGGGGCCGAGGCCGCGAGCCACTGGGGCCGTGCCCACAGCCACCACCGCGCACCGCGGATGCACCCGTTGGGCCGCTGTGCCCATGAGCCGCACTTGGCTGCTAGAAGATGGCCGCCGCCACCTGTGAATGCAATGGCCGGTTAGGGTTTCCTAACCCTAACTGTCGCCCCTAATGAGGTCGCGTCCCCTGTGCTTATGGGCTGCCATCCAGGCCCATGTGCGCCCCCATTCGTCCTGGCCAAAATGGCCCACCCCCAGCAAGACCCTGGGCGCCTATGACTGGCTGCATGGGCCTACAATTTTATCATTTTAATTTTTATTTTCTGCAATTTCAGACCTAATGTTTATTTGTATCACAATTACTATCAGTTTTGAGTATCTAAATTTGAATATTTAGACTGTTGATGATATATATAATTGTGATAGTTTTCTGTTTTTATTATGAAAATTGCAGACTGGTTAAGTGAATTATATTTTTATTTACATTTATAATTCACATATTTTTGACTTGCTTTTGTTTTTGCATTCTTTTATGTTTGCATGGAAAACATAGCACATTAATAAGTCAAAACTGAATGGTCTACATGCAAAATAAAATTACATTATTTTGGATTAAGAGCATAGGGAGATAGAGTCCTAAACATTGGCTGCGCTAAATTCTTTTATAGAGTTTAGTAGCCCAAAGACCGTGCTTGAGGCAGCATTTGAAATGCCTATCTCTATGAGGTCTACATCTCTCGGGATGATTACCTATACGTGCTATCCAAAATAACAGGATATAGAGTTCTTGAATTTTACTTTGATAGTTAGTCGAGTATGGGTAGTGAAGACCTAAGCATTGGCTGCGGTTTGTTCATCCATGAACTTATCAGCTCAGAGACCGTGCTTTTGGGCAGCAAGTTTATTGCCCACTACTAGGAGATCTACCTCATTAATTTGAGGATTATCTATACAATGCTCACTAATATTCAAAGTATTTATTTGATTGAAAGGTTTGGAATCTTCAGGCAAACTAGGCTGGACGTTGTGGTCATGCTGGCAACTCAAAGAATTATTTTAATTAAGTTCTACTTAATTAAATGATGAATTTTTGCAAAATATGAGGCATATATATTTGAATTGGGATTATTCAACACATGATGGAGATCTAGGCTTTGGCTGCAATAAGTTCTTGGAATTTATTTGCCCTGAGACCAAGCTTTTAGACAGCAAAAAGTTATTTGCCCATCAATAAGAGGTCTACATCATAAGATGATGATGATTACCTATATGTGTTTTTCCCAAGTAGATATGTTGGAGATGTGATGTTGGTTATTCACCTTTATGGTGATTTCCATTTTATTTTTGAAATTTTGGTCAAGCACACAGTAGTGGAGTCCTAAGCATTGGCTACGGTATGTTCCTTGAATATATCAGCCCAGAGACCATGCTTTCAGGCAGCAAAATTTTTGCCCACTACTGGGAGATCTACTCCATTGTTTCATTACATAGAGATTATCTACGTTGTGTCCACCAATTTTCAAAAATCTTTTGGTACACTTTATGTGATACCTGGAATTCTCCAACATATGAATATATGATATATTTTGCAGCAAGATAAAATGGTTAAGCCATTTGAAGGATAATAATTTAATAGAGTTTGATGAACTCACCTAATGGGCTTAATTATCCTCAATGTTCATTGGATATGTTCATCGGATATCAAGATCATCTTTGCATAATATGGGGATTCACTTCTTTATTTTGGAGGAAGTGTGATGCTCCCTGTCTCTTGCGGTTCTTATGAAAGGAACAAATGTGCTTTTGTGGCTTGATGTGCAAGCCCAAAATGAATAGCAAAGAAAATCATAAGACTTGTGGACTTATGAATATGTGTCTACATTATGTTGTAGACTAACACTTTGTATTCATATATTTTGCTTGAAAGCAAATATATAAGCACATTAAAAAGGGAAGGGCAATGAGTATGACAAACTCTTTTGTCATTACACTATATGTGATATAGTGTTGTATGCCCAGGCATCTAATCTTGTATATGAAATCCCAATAGATGCATACTACTCATGAAAGCTAAGATATGAAGCGTACTTCAATCTTCCATCTGACATGATAACAGTGGTTAGTTGTGTAAATCGTGATTTGGACTAATCATGTAACAACACTTCTTTTCTAAGAGAAGACCACTTTGTTAGATAATTTGCTTTTGAGTACTATTTAAATGATGCATGAGATTTGGTATAATCTCATAATTGATGTTGTGATAGGTTCAACTCATGCGATGTGAGTTAAACACACTCATGTGATTTGAGTGTAAAAACTCATATGGATTTGAGTTGAACAAACTCATCGATTAGAGTTGAACAAACTCATCAAGGGAGTTAAAGACTCATTGATTTGAGTTGTGCAAACTTGTACGGTGATTCTTCCAATTGAGGAAGAAACATGCAATGTGGAGAATTGAACCACAAACTCTATATATGGGGAAACAAAATATTCTCATATTCCTTCGGAAGGAGGAAAGAATATTTTGACAATCGCTTCGTGCATGTCGGAGTGAAAATCCTCCGGCCGGGTGGCAGAATGCACCCGCCCAAATCCTAAGATGAGGAGGGGGCCTAAGCGGTTTGCTTGTTAGGTGGTTTCGGGATGAACACAAGAGCACACGAGGGATTATAGTGGTTCAGGCCGCTGGAGCGTAACACCCTAGCTCCACTGTATGTATGTTGTATTGAGTCTGTTGAATCTAAGCGTGTGTCTGAGTCTGTGAGCTTGTCCCTTGTGTCGCTGTGTGCCTTCCCTTTTATAGTTTAAGGGAGGCACATATAAGGATGCTGAGCCCTGACATGTGGGTGAAGGAGCATAATGGTAAGAATACATTATGTGAATAGTAAATGCTGCCAGCACAGAAAGATCCTCCGCCTTAGTAACACATGAGTAATCAGTGGGAGTCATGATGACCGTAGTCCATGCAGCATTGATAGTCGAAACGTGCGAGTAATGGTGAGTAACAGCGTGGCCCACGTATTGTGGACGGCGCCTGTCAGTGGAATGGACAGGCGCACGTCTTATCGGCAATGAATGCGAAGGCACGCGTAGCCCAGAGGCGTCATGCTAGGTTCCGCCAGTTGGCTTATGCCACGCGTAGTATGCCACGTGGCAGCATCGGGTCTCCGCCTGAGCGGGGAGCAGGAGTGTATGCGGATAGGTCCGGATCCCAGCAGACCAGGTCTGGACACGTGTCGGCACCGAACCCCTGCCTGGGCCCTGATTAAGGCCTAGGTGTGCTCTGTCCTGGAACCCTGGGACCCTACTATGGGTGGTCCGGACCCCATATGGGGGGTCCGGACCCCATTCCAGGGGTCTGGTCTGTACACTTGGGGGTCCTAGACCAAACCTGGAGGTCCAGACTGTATATCCAGGGGTCCAGACTCACTGTTGATGCCTTGGAGTATATCACTTTCTTTGGACACATGGTGGTTCTGGACCCACCCATGTGGTGGGGTCTTGCGGACCCAGAGTAGTCGCCCGAGGCTGGGGCAAGTCATGGCTTGGTCCCACATACAACACTTTTACCACGCGACTAAGAGATAGCCGCGTGGGTACTGCATCTTTATACAGTAGCAAAGGTACCCTAGTTTCAGGGTACCGACAGTGGCCCCCGGGCCCACCTCAGGGGAGGATGCGAGCCTGCAGGTGGGGCCAAAACTTGTACTTTGCTTCAAGATGGCCTGATTGGAGATTGACGCACCGTTTCAGCACGTCTGTTGACGCACCCTCTGTCAATCACCTTCGGTCATGCCAACTGCCATATCTGTGCCCGTGGCTGACTGACCCACGGCCCCCACGCCTGGTGGTTTCGTCAGGCCACGCGCGGGGCGCCTCGTTACCACTGCAATGGTTTAAAATATTACCTTCTGTCTTCTGCAGCAGCCCCAAGGAGGCGCACTACCGGAGCATGTGGCGGTTCGCTCTTTCCGCACCCGAAATCCGACACACTGTATGACTTGTGGACCCTGGCCCCTGTGTCATACACTGTGTTGCATGGGTCCTAGGTGCATGTCGAGCGAGATTTCCTGCGGCGATTCAGGGGCGTGCGGAAGGGTTTCCCTGAGTGAGGACTCAAGTTTCCTTGAAAAAGGATTCACCCCGCGTGCAGCAGTTACCTTTTCGCATTCTCTTCCAATCGACTGCGCCTCTTTGCCTTCGTGCTCCTCTACGCCCCTTTGCCTTCGTGCTCCTCTGCTCTACGCTCGTGCTGCCACACTTGCCATGGCTTCACTTGGTCATCCCAACCACTTTTAGTCTGAGGAGGCACTCAATCTGGTGCGCGACCTGCTTGGGTGGAGCGCGCCAGGGCTCGCTGGAAGAATCCGTGCCGGCGCTGTCCCCCTCGGCGATCTCGCCGCCGGGGAGTTCGTGCTGTTCACCTCTACATCTCTTGCGGGTTGGCACTGCTGATCTCACCCTTCTTCCTGCTACTGCTGGAGGAGTTTGGGCTTTAGCTTCAACACCTCACGCCCCACTCCATCCTCTAGGCGGCCATCTTCGTCCACCTCTGCGAGATGTTCGTAGGTGTGGCCCCCTGTACTTCCCTCTTCCGCTACTTCTTTGTGCTTGACAAGTCTGGGAAGACTAGGGACCACATTGGTGCCTACTACTTCTAGACGAGGCCAGATCCGGCCGTTGTCTACATCCCCACCCTTAGTGGATCGAGGTGGGAGAACTGGCGTAGCGATTGGGTGATCGCCAGCGCCGAGGCCAATGACCGCCTCGTCCTACCGTCCGATTGGCCAGCCCTTGACCGCAAGCAGTGGAGGACCAAGCCGTCCCTGTCGCCAGAGCTCCTGCCCATATTGGACAGGATCAAGGTCTTGGCCACGGATGGCCTGACGTCAATGCACGTGGTCGGAGACCTCCTGAAGCGCCGGATCATGCCGCTACAGAGGAGGTCGCGCCTGTGCTGCTGGTTCACCGGCCCGAACGACATCGACAGGATCCAGCGCGGGCCAGGCACTGATCTGTCCTAGGACGAGCTGGCTGTCCTGGTGGGAGGGATTACCAGGGAGACTTTTGTCCCTAAGTCCCTAATACTCCCCCAGGCCACCCCAGCGCTCTGCGATGACCCAGGCTTGAGGACGGCGATCTTGGCCACGCTGTCGACCCTCGACGACAGCGGTGTGGCAGTTCACCAGACCGGCGGCCGAGACCCCCTTCATGGGATCCGGATCTCGGATGCACCGGCTGGAGCTCCCCAGTCCGCCAGTGCGGCCCCCAGCACTAACCCTACTGTGGCCCCCAGCCCCTTGGATAAGGGCAAAGGGGCTGCAAGCAGTGCCTCCGCCCCAGGTAGCTCCGGGGGGTCGGAGGAGGAGAGGCGACGCAGGCTGCGTCGCGCTGACGGGTCGCTTGTTTCGGACCCCCCCCAGAAACGCTAGAGGACTACTGGTGGGGCCGAGGAGGCCAGCTCCCAGGCCCACGGCGCGCAGAGGCGCGTCAGCCCTCTGGTCCCGCCGCCATCACCACCCTCTGGGGGTGATCACCCCTAGGGGCACCAACAACAGCAATAGCAGCAGTAGTAGCAACAGCAGCGGTCGCCCCGCTTCCAGGGTCGCTGGAAAGTCCAGGGCCCCAAGTAAGTGTAGCCCCTTTTTCCATGAGTCTAATTATCATACCGATAAGTTTTAACCCATCTTCTGATCGCCAGGGCTTCCTCCTCCGCCGCTCCCAAGGCCATGCCTCCTCTGTCAGGTACCAGGGCCACCGATGGATCTGGCTCTCAACACCAAGAATCTTCTGGGAGTGGTGCCGGCAGTCCACCTCCAGCTGCTGCCAAGACAGCGCCAGTAGCTTCCCATGCCCTAGCCAGGGGTCCGGCGGCAGCGGCGCCAGCATCAGGCCGCGTCATAGTGACAGAGGAGGTCCCAGCTGGGGGATCCGCGCCCACTCCTGACATCGCGCCCACTCCTGACGCTGGGGGTGACACCGGAGGCGCGTCCAGCTCCAACCCCCCGCCTGCACCGGAGGAGATGGAGGTGGTGTTCGGGCGACGGTTCCGGTCAGGTGCTAAGGAAGAAGCTGCGCTAGTCCCCCTCCCCCGCATGTTGTCCTGCGCCCACTAGGTCCTTAGTGATACTGGGGCAGCAATCTTGCGAGAGTGGGAGGCGCTTGAGGCCGAGCACCAGCGCCTCAGTGACTGGCGTACCCAACTGGAGGAGCGCACCAAGACGGCGTCCCGCCAGTTCATCTCCAAGCTGTCCCAACTCGAGCGAGACCGCAAGGAGTACAAGAAGGACCTCCAGAAGGTGTATGCTAGGGAGCTGGAGGCGCACCGACGAGAAAAGAAGGTGACCAGGAGGGAGGAGGCCGTCACCCAGAGAGAGGCCCTCACAACAGAATACCAGGCCAAGCTGAGTGCCCTAGACCAAACTCTAGAAGCGCAGCGGGCCCAGCAGGTCAAGGCCGTGGAGAGGCTGCAAAAGTGGCAGCAGGAGCTCGAGGGCAAGGCCAGCGATGCCGCCCTCGCTGAGGAGAATCTTAAGGCAAAGGAGCAGTCCTTGGATAGGCGGGAGACCTCGCCAGGCGGGAGACGGATCTCGCCTTCAGGGAGGAAATGCTCACCCGGCGAGGCGAGTTGCTGGCCGAGCACGAGCTCGAGGTGGAGAAAAAAGGAAGGGAGCTAGAGGAGCAGATCCGCCAGTTCAACGCGGCACAGGCGGCGCCGCGTCCCTAGGCGGTGGAGGCCACCAGGAAGGCCCTTGAAGATCTCCAGGCGGAGCACCGTGCTGGGGTCTAGCGCATTGCCGCGTGGGCCGGCGAGGCAAGCACGGCACTGGTGCCGCTAGGGATGAGCCTCATCCCAGTGTCGGAGCTGCCAGCATCAATCTCCAATGCGCTCCCGGTGCTAGACTCCACTATCGATCGCCTCCGACGCCTGGATCAGATCCTCGGTGCCCGCCTAGAGGCAGAGGGCAGCAAGCTCTGCTGGGTGGTGGTTGAATATATCCTAACGTGCTTCCGGAGCCATGACCCCACCATATCCTTGGCGCCGGTGATTGCTGGTCCGGTAGCCGCCATAGAAGACGCCGCTCGGGAGAGCGTACAAGACGCCGTGGAGCTGGTGGCCGAGCGCTTCCAACGTGATCCTGCTGACGACGAGTAACCGAATCTGCAGAGACAAGGCCAGGGTCCCGCCGGGGAGCGGCTTGTAATAACTTTTGGCCATGAAACATACTTTAAGTATCGTTAATCAAATAGCAGTGAAACTTATCTTGTATGCTATTTGTCCTTGCTGTGTGTAGCGTTACCGACTTCCCTTGGTACTTAGCCCCCCTAGGAGGTAGGCTCGACGTGTCGAGGCTAGATACCAGCATACCTAAGAGAAAATTGGTTGCCTGGTCCCTAAGAGGTAGTCTCTATGGTTTGAGACTACCTGCGTCTAGATTGGGACCTGGACCTGCACACAGCTTCGGCTTTGAAGTGTTAGGAGCGCACCCATAGGACCCATCGTCTGGTATTTGTCATCTTTTGATTCATGCAACAGGACCTGCAGGATTTAGCCTGGGAAGCCAAGCCGTATGCCCGGACCCATAGGATCATAGTTCCAAATACTAGAGTACTCGTCGCAGAGTGGTGGAGCGTGCAGGCTTAGGGTACGGAACCAGGCTAAGTGGCTACACAGCTCCGTACCACTCCAGGGGACGAGCACCCATTCTCCAAAATTGGTCCGCAGGTTGCCAGACCCCCTGTAGCAGTAGAGGGGTCTAGAACTGCAAGCCTGGCTACTCAATTTGGATGTCATCATACCAGCAAGGGCGGGAAACTGTATGGGTGGGTTAGATAAAAAATAATGCTTGAAAACTGTAGTAGAATGAACCATCACAAAATCTCCTCTAGGGGGTAAATTCTTTCCTTATAACTTGATATACATGGGTGCAGACCAACAGGCCGGGCTTACGAGGGCGGACCTCACAGGATTGACGTACACATATGCACAACCCAATTACAAAGGAAGAAAACTCAACCCCCCAGTTTTGCTTCTATGGATAGAACTTACGGAGATGCTCTATATTATAGGGATTAGGAAGAGGCACTCCTTCAGTTGTGGCAAGGTGGACACACCCGGGTCGGCATATTTCCGTCACCTTGATGGGTCCTTCCCAACTAGGGGAGAGTTTGTGGAGCCCTTCTCGGTTCAGTACTCGCCTTAGGACTAGGTCCTCGACCCTGAGCTCCCTACTATGCATGAACCATTGATGGTAGCGCCTGAGCACTTGGTTGTACCGTGCATTTCGGATCGTCGCTCGCCATCTGCGCTCGTCGATGAAGTCCACGTCCTCACGCCGTAGCTGTTCCTGCATAGACTCATCGAAAGACTGGACCCGTGGGGAGCCCATAATGATTTCCGGGGGAAGGCAGACTTCGGCCCCGTAGACCAGGAAGAACGGGGTCTCCCCGGTAGCTCGGCTGGGTGTGGTCCGGTTCCCCCATAGTACGGACGGAAGCTCGTTGACCCAATTTGCACCATGCTTTTTCAAGCAGTCATAGGTGCGTGTCTTGAGTCCCCTGAGGATTTCTGCGTTTGCTCTCTCAGCTTGGCCGTTGCTCCTGGGATGAGCCACAGACGCAAAGCAGAGCTAGGTGCCGATGCCCTCGCAATACTCCTAAAAGAGCCGACTTGTAAACTGGGTCCCGTTGTCCATAATGATATGGCTTGGGACCCCAAATCTACACACAATCGACTTGAGGAAAGCAACAACAGCACCCTGGGTGATACTGACCAGTTTGTGAACTTGTTGATGGCGACGAAGAGGAAACGGTACTCGCTGACGGCCCTGGGGAATGGTCCCAGGATATCCACCCCCCCATACAACGAATGGCCAGGAGGGTGGAATCATTTGCAGAGCCTGAGCCGGTGTGTGTATCTGCTTTGCATGGAACTGACATGCTTTGCAGGACTTTACTAACTCAGCTGCATCCTAGAGAGCTATTGGCCAGTAGAAGCCGTGCCGGAAGGCCTTACCGACCAGTGTGCGGGATGATGAATGACTTGCACACTCACCTCCATGGATCTTCGTGAGCAACTCACGACCCTCCTCCTGGGTGATGCACCGCATGAGAATGCCGTTGGCGCCACGGCGATAGAGATCCCCTTCTACCACCGCGTATCGTTTAGCCAACCGCACTATGCGCTCTGCGGACACATGATCTTCAGGAAGGATATTTTTCTTCAGGTAGCCCCGGATCTTGGAGATCCATGCATCAGGACCACTCTAAGCTACTAGTTGTGGCGCTAAGAGGTTGGTAGGACCCTCTGTAGCACACACAATCCTTGGTGGGTTCTGCTGATGATACGCCACCGGGACCGCTAGCTTCGAGGTGCTAGTCTCGCCCCCTTTGCCTGGTTCGGCAGGCTGGGTGGTAGGTCTCAGCAGCCGTCTTTCGAAGACACCCTCAGGCACGGGTGCCCAAGTTGATGCCCTCGTAGAGAGTTCATCTGCCGCTGAGTTGTTAGCCCGAGGAACATGTTGCAGTTCCAGGGCCGTGAAGTCCTTTTCCAGCTTCTTTATGTGGAGGAGGTAAGCTACGAGCCTAGACTCGTTGCAACTACATTCCGCGCGGACCTGCTTGATGATCAGCTCGGAGTCTCCCTTCACGAGGAGCTAGCGGATCCCTAGGGATAGGGCCGTAGACAAGCTGAAGATCAGTGCTTCATACTCTGCCATGTTGTTGGTGGCCTTGAACTCAAGGTGCACCATGTACTTCACTTGATCTCCGCTTGGGTCGACGAGGACCACCCCAGCATCGCCACCTTGCTGGCGGGTGAACCCATTGAAGAAGAGCGTCCAATGGGGCTCGGTGAAGACCGGGACCTGGGCTCCGCAGGTGTGGGGTCCGAATCAGGATCCGGACCCCCAGGAGTGCTCAGGGGAGGGGTCCACTCCACGATGAAGTCAGCTAGGACTTGGCTCTTGATAGCGTGGTGAGGCTGGAAGTCCAGCTGGAACTCAACAAGCTCTACTGCCCACTTGGTGATGTTGCCTATGGCGTTAGAGTTGTGGAGGATGACCCTTAATGGGAAGGAGGTCACCACCACGACCCTGTGTGCCTGGAAATAGTGGCGCAACTTCTTGGACGCAACAAGCATAGCATAGATAAGCTTATGCGTCTCAAGGTACCTGGCCTTTGCCTCATGGAGGACTTCGCTGACGTAGTAGACCGGCTTCTGAATGGTCTGGACCCCTACGGTTGGTCCTGAGTCCTCAAGCTTCGTGGTGGTCGGACCACCATCTTCTCCTAGGGGAACTTTCTGACTCCCCTAGGGATGTTGTGTCGTCTTTTCGACGACCAGCACCATGCTCATCGCCTCTGTAGCCACTGTAATGTACAAGTACAATGGCTTCCCTGGCTCCGGAGCTACCAGTATTGGTAGGGATACAAGGTGCCGCTTCAACTCTTGGAAGGCTCGCTCTGCCTCCTCGGTCCAAGATAATGGGTCGGACTTCCGTAAGAGCTTGAAGAAGGGTAGTGCCCTCTCAGCTAGCCTTGAGATGAAGCGGCTAAGGGCGGCCAGGGACCCCGTAAGCTTCTGGACATCCTTGATCTAGGCCGGAGGCCTCATTGCCTAAATTGCTTTGATCTTCTCCGGGTTTGCTTCAATGCAGGACACCAAAGACGCACTTCTCCGGGTTCAGCTTCGTGCGTGTTGCCCGCAGCTTGTTAAAGACCAGGGTTAAGTCTTCCACTAGGGTTGACCCTCTCTTAGTCTTGACCATGATGTCATCGACGTATATCTCTATCCTGTCCCTAATGAGGTCCCCAAAGGTCTTACTCACCGCCCGTACAAATGTCGGCAAGGCGTTTTTCAGACCGTAAGGCATTACAACATAATAGTAAAGCCCATCCATGGTTACAAAAGTGGTATGCTTCCTATCTTCCCTAGCCATCTAGATCTGATGGAAACTAGAGTAAGCATCTAGAAAGGACAGAAGGTCGCACCCAGAGGTAGAATCCACGATTTGATCTATTCGTGGGAGTGGATATGGGTCCTTGGGACAAGCCTTATTAAGGCTGGTGTAGTCGATGCACATCTGAAGCTTCCCGTTCGTCTTTGGGACGATAACTGGATTGGCCAGCCATACTGGGTGATGGACCTCTTCGATGAAGCCAGCGTGTAGCAGCTTCCGGACCTCCTCACGGATGAAATCCTGCCGCTCAACGGACTGTCTCCGAGGCTTTTGACTCACCGGTTTGGCATCAGGATGGATTTTCAGATGGTGCTCAATCACCTCCCTAGGGATCCTAGGCATCTGTGACGGTTCCCATGCGAACACGTTGGCATTTGCCTGGAGGAAGGCGACGAGTGCGAGTTCCTATTTTTCCTCCAGATTGCCTGCGATGCGGGTGGTCTGGAAGGAATCCACACCAACCTGGATGGTTTTGACGGAACCGCCGTCTGCTCCGGATAGCTGCACCTTTGGCACCTTGGTAGGTGCCTTGGTACCGGAAGTCGAGGGGTCCCTCCCTCCATCGTCCGGGCGAGCAATTTCTGCCGCCAGGGTGTGTAGCTTCTCAACAGCTGCAAGCGTAGCGGCACGGTCGCCCCTCACGGTAAGGACCCTAGCAGGGGACGACATCTTGAGGACCAAGTACCCGTAATGGGTAATGGCCATGAACCGATACAGGACCGGCCTACCAATGATGGCATTGAAAGGGAGGTTAACCTCCGCAACGTCGAACTGGACGTTCTCTATGCGGAAGTTCTCCTCGGTCCCGAATGTAACCAGGAGTGTGATGCTCCCAAGGGGATACACTAGTTGAGGGCCCACTCCGAAGAATGGACGGGAGGGTCCCAGTTGGGATCTCGGGATCTGCAGCTGCTTGAATGTAGTGTGACTGATGACGTTGAGCCCAGCCCCACCGTCAATTAGGACATGATGCAGCCGCATGTTGGCGATGACAAGGGCGGTGATGAGTGGTAGTATACTGGCCCCTGCCATGTTTTCGGGGCAGTCGGATGCCCCGAAGGAGATAGTGGTGCTATACCACCGCTGATGTGGAGCAGCCTTCGGGACCCCTGGGGTCGCCGAAAGGACCTCTCGGCGCAGGGACTTCACGTTCCTACGGGAGGTGAGCTCCCAGCTCCCGTCGTACATGACATACAGCTTCTTACGGTGAATGTTGTCGTCACCAGAGTCAGAGTCTCTAGTGAAGACATCCTTAAGGACTGCCTCGGGAGACTGATACCCGAGGTCCCATTCTCCCGCGGCCGCGTCTCCTTCGTTGACCTTCTCCTTGCCAGGCCGGCGACGAGGCGGCGAGCCATCCTTGGAGGCCTTCTTGTGACGGAACCTCCCAAGTAATTAGGCCCACCTACAGTTGTCCTTGTCCTTCGGACCTCAGACAACCCTGTAGGTGCCCCTGAACTACTTGATAAGTTCGGTATCTTTATCCTTACCTTTCCAGGAACGTTTCACCCGTCTGACAGACAATATGTTCATCAAAGATGCGGAAATGCGGAAGTGATTACATAAACTTACATTTATTAAAAAGTAAGAGTAAGTCGTTTAATACAGACCAGAGAGTGCTGAAAAGTATTATTACAATACCTGGTAGGCAAAAACTCCTCCCATTAAGTTCTTTACACAAAAGTTTTTAAGGAGGACCCGGTCCTCCGGCAGCTTCATTCTTGGTTATCTTCACTTTTCACCACCTTGGTACAGAAACAACAAAAGTTTGTTGTCTCCTCACCTAAAAACAACGGGGGAATAAACCCTGAGTATGGAATTACTCAGCAAGTCTTACCCGACTAAAGAAAAGACACTCAAGGGTATGCCAGTTATATGGGAGTCAAGGTAAGGCTTTTCAATAATCAAAGACTCTGTTTTGCAGAAAAGCTTACTATGAGTGGATCCTTAAAATTCCAATTTTACTTGTCAGGTTAAGTAAAGTCACCTGCATCTAGAGTTCTATCTACCCTAGTTCAAGCACTTGTCCTGCACTAGCCAATTTCTTATCAACCTTCATCTTCACTGGATTGCTACGTGTAAGTAAGTGGCCAAGTCTCCATAACCGCGGAGGTACGGCGATCCGAATCGATTATACTCAGCTGAGGATCTCCAATCACACGACATATGTAGCACTTAACCCTTGCATATGTCAACCCGCCACCGAGTTTCTTAAGACCAGATCAGGTTCACGCAAACCGAGAGCACAGATACTCCACCGTCCAGCCTCTTGCTACGGAGGGTACACGCTACTCTCGCCACCGCTCCACGCCCATTTCGTGTTATCTTATTCTGGCCTTAGTCCACCCGAGGCAAAGCTTACCCATGACGAGGCATGTGACCAGTTAAAGGGTCCTCGGTCAGCAGGCTTACATCGAGACGGCCCTTAATCGACTCATACGGAGACACCACACCGAGACTCTCTTTCTCGTGCTAGTCACCCGCCCGGTCTCAGCTTAATCATTTACCCCAAAGGTTGGTACCTGGCAGAGGTACATCTTTTCCGATGTTGAATCCATCAAGGCCTTTGACAGATTCACCATCAAGTTTTATTTTGAAAACAACCCTCCCACTTTGCCAATCATCTTTTGTAAAACAAATCCCTTTTGCTTTTCTAGAGCAATACTAAGCATAATAAAACCTTTTGTAAAACAAGGTATCAAGGAAGGTAATCAAATCCAAGGAAAGTAATGCAGGAATTGTTTAAGCAATCAACTCCTAACACCTAATGCATCAAACAAGTGAAAAAGATTTTTAAAACACAAGGAGGTGGCAAATGCACCGGGGCTTGCCTTTGTTTATGGGTGAGTCAGGCTCAGATCCACAAATATCGAAGTAGAAACAGTTTTGAGCAGGGGGGTGTTTTGGGGTTTGGTGATCAAACAAGGTCTAAATCAACCCAAATTCTACCCAAGGCTTCTAAATAATATGAGGAACTCATATAAAAATTTTGAGCATTTTTGGGATTACCATTTATCTTTTAAAAATCCAGAACTACTACCTTAAACTATTTTAAATACCTTAAAATTCCTAATTTACCCTAAAAATCATGAAACTATTTTTATTAAATTCTAGGGAAAATAAGAAACCTAGGAAAATTGGTTTCACAATTTTAGGATTTTTTTACATTTTTCTACAATTGTTTTAGCTCTGGAGTAAAAAGAAAAAGAAAACTGGTGAATAGTACTGGGCTGATTTCAGCCCAGTGGCCCAGTTCAGAGGGAAAAAGCGCTCGCGCGCGCGCTCGCGCTGGCGATCTTGCGGAAAGGTCCCTGGGGTTCTGGGTAACTGGAAATAAGTTCCTGTACTATTCCTATGTGCCGCTGACGGTTTACACAGAGCCCCCTTGATTTCTAATTCTTCGCATGCCCAAGTCCACGACGGCGTTCACTCATGGCCGAAGTCCGGCGAGCTCCTGGACCGGCCGATTGGGGCTATTACCGGCGCTCCCGAGCGGCGGACATCACATCGGACCTACCCCGAGCCTTTCCCCCAACCCAATTGCATCTAGGACCAACTGAGGAGCTCTGGCCACGGTGACCGAGAACATGGCGGCTAGATCGTCGTGTTCCCGACGATAGGGGGCACCCTAGTTCAAATTGATGGCTCGGCAAGCATCACAGAGTAACCAGAGTGCTTAAACAAGGGAGAGAAAGCGATGAATTAACCTGGAAAGGACGGGCCGCGGCGAACTTGGTTCTACGGTGGCGGAAAGAGATTTGGGGGAAAACTCGAATTCGAGCTCACTGGTGGAAGATTGCTAACGATTAGCGGGGGCTGGCTAGCTGATGACTTTGCGGAACTGGTGGAGGGCTCAATTTATAGATCCCAGAGGCGGTGGCCGTGAATTTTGAGGAAGACGCGCGGCGGTCGGAGGTGGAGAAGAACACTGGCGCACGCGAATTAGTGTCCTACGTCGTGGCAACCTCACCGGCGTTGATTTGACAGCAGTAGCGAGTTACAGCGACGCGATGGAAGGGTTGAGCCACGCGGCGCACGGCCGGGAGGCGGCGGTCGTCGGTGAGCTTATCGGCTTTAGCCGCAAAGCAGAAGGGCGGCCACGGTGAGTCACCGGAGTTATCCCAGGGGGTGGCTTTTACCTGGCGACCATATCGGGTCATCGGCGACGCGAATCCTACAGCGGTGGCGTGAATCACGGCGAGGGTCGCCGGCGGTGAAGATTTCTTTGCTGCGGCCGATCCTATCCGATCAGTTACTGTACCATGGCGACAACTCATTCAGACAGCCTGTCAGCCAAACTTGGAGCATCATTTTCTCTTAATTTCTAACGACAACACTAGTCAAGCTCTGCAGCAAAAGTGTAGAGCAATACTCCATCTACAACTTTGTAATATGATGATGCCACAAAAACCCATTGGATCATGCTTGAATTTAAGCTTGAAGTTGATGGCATCAATCTGTTAGTCTGATTTTCAGACTGAACCAGCCTGACAGCTTAACTTCAGGCCTGATTATCTCCAAATTTCTCATAAGAACATGGCTTGCATTCTTAAGCAAAGTTGTTCTTCTATAATTAGGTTACAATTTTGATGTGGTGACCTAGGGCAAAAACCCTAGAATTTGCAAGATACAATGCTCCAAAGTTGAGCCCTCAACACTGAATTTTAGACTTAGAATAGAACCTAATTGAGGTCCATTTTGCATTTAAGTCCAAAATCTAATATTTGGCTTACAAGTCCACACATTTGTGAACCAAATGACTTAAGATACCTATTTGACTTGGTTTTTGCACTTTAGTCCAAAAGTGGACTAATTTTGCACATATGCCCCTAGGGTTTGGATTTAGGGTTTTCCAGGGTTCTAATTGAGATTTTTGGTATCCCAGGGGTATAAATGTGACTCATCTTTGTTTTTGGGTACATTTTATGACTCTTTCCCTAAAGCCTTTAGGTTTTCTCATCTTGGGTTAAGTTTTACCCCTTTGAGCCTGATTTAGGGTCAGGTTTCCTATCCAGGGTCCTATTTGCAAAACACCAAAAACAATACGCTTGTTTGAAATTGTTACCTAGTGAATGCACTCTAGGTGTGTCAAACATATGCAATGCCAATGTTTATGATGTCATGCTCAAGTTTTAGTTACAGTAACACCAGGGGTGTTACATCCTTCCCCCCATAAAAGAATCTCGTCCCGAGATTTAAAGTCCTGGGGTGAGTAATGGAAAAGGAAATGTGTCACATCTTTATTCCCTTATTTCTGGTACAAGGCAGGGGTGGTGTGGGGATCACTTCTTTATTACAACACTAAATATACTTTACAAATTACATGAGGCTAGAAAGCCTGGGAAATTCTTATCTAAAAAGTCTCGAGTTTCCCATGTAGCCTCTTCTTCCGAATGTTGGTTCCACTATATCTTATAGAACTTGAGAGTTTTTCTCCGGGTAATCCTGTCCTTTTGATCCAGAACTCGAATAGGATGTTCCAAGTATGTTAAATCTGGTTTCAGGACAACATCTGTCACTTTAATGGTTCGATCGGGAACCCGAAGACACTTCTTCAATTGTGATACATGGAACACATTATGTACAACAGACAATGTTTCGGGAAGTTGAAGTCGATATGCCATTGGCACATATCTTTGAAGGATAGGAAATGTACCAATGTACCTGGGTGCAAGCTTTCCTTTTACCCCGAAACGCGATACTCCCTTCATTGGTGAAACCTTCAAGTAAACATAGTCCCCTTCAAGAAAATACAAGGGCATTCGCCGTTTGTCTGCATAGCTCTTCTGCCGAGCTTGGGCTTTCTTCAGATTATGAATAACTTTCTGAACCTTTTCCTCGGCCTCCTTCACTATGTCAGGCCTAAAGAAATACCTTTCTCCAGGTTCAGACCAATTTAGCGGAGTTCGACACCGTCGCCCATACAAAGCTTCAAAAGGTGCCATCTGGATACTTTCTTGATAACTATTATTGTATGAAAACTCTGCCAAAGGCAAACATTCATCCCATTTTGGTGAGAAATCCAGGACACATGCTCACAACATATCTTCGAGTACTTGATTAATTCTCTCAGTCTGTCCATTGGTTTGTGGATGATATGCCGAACTATGGAGCAACTTAGTACCCAAGGATTTGTGAAGTGCTTCCCAAAACTTGGCTACAAATTGAGGTCCACGATCCGACACAATGGTCTTCGGAACACCATGTAGACTGAGAATACGAGCAATGTATAATTGGGCGTAGACAGTAACTGGGAAATCTGTCTTGACCGGCAAAAAGTGAGCAATCTTTGTAAACCGATCAATTATAACCCAGATAGAATCATGCCCCTTTGCAGTCCTGGGCAACCCCACGATAAAGTCCATACTTATATCTTCCCATTTCCATGTTGGGATCGGCAAAGATTGTAATGGACCAGCAGTTTTCATGTGTATGGCTTTGACACGTCTGCAAGTGTCACACTTAGCCACATAGCGTGCAATTTCAATTTTCATCTTTGTCCACCAGTAGTGCTGCTTTAGATCACGATACATCTTAGTGCTTCCTGGATGAATAGAATAGTGACTAAGATGCGCTTCATCTAAGATTTGCTGGCAGAGTTCTTCATTCTTTGGCACTACTATGCGGTTATTGAATCATATCACACCTTGATCGTCTTCCTTGAAACATTTGGTTGTTCCAGCCTTTATTTTCTCCCGTATGTGCTTCATACCCAAATTATCCTTTTGAGCATCAATTATCCTTTGCAAAATGATTGACTCAAGCTTTAGCTGATTCAGAGTCCCTTGTTGGACCATCCCCAGGTTTAGCTTTTCCATCTCTTGACATAATGTGTTGTCAGAGGTCTTTACCATAAGACAGTGGCAGGAAGCCTTACGGCTCAATGCATCTGCCTCAACATTGGCTTTGCCTGGGTGATAATGAATTTCCAGTTCATAGTCCTTAATAAGCTCAAGCCATCGTCTTTGTCTCATATTTAATTCTGACTGGGTGAAGATATACTTCAAACTTTTATGATCTGTATATATATAACAAATATTTCCCAGCAGATAGTGACGCCAAATTTTCAGGGCATGAACCACAGCAGCTAGCTCCAGATCATGAGTTGAGTAATGCTCCTCATGTTGGCGCAACTGCCTTGAAGCATATGCAATTACTCGGCCCTCTTGCATTAATACACAGCCGAGTCCACTGCCTCACAATATACATCAAAAGGTTTGGTGATGTCCGGTTGAGCCAATACCGGAGCAGTGGTTAATAATGTCTTCAATTGTTCAAAAGCTTTATTACACTTAGAAGACCAATTGAATTTAATGTCATTCTTCAATAAACTTGTGATTGGCTTCACAAGCTTAGAAAAATCTGGTATGAATCTGCGGTAATATCCAGCTAGTCCAAGAAAACTCCGGACTTGGTGAACAGTGGTTGGGGGTTTCCACTCCAGAATATCCTTGACTTTGCTAGGATCTACCGCAATTCCCTTGGCAGATAATACGTGCCCCAAAAATTGAATTTCCTCCAGCCAGAACGCGCACTTGCTGAACTTGGCATACAACTGATGTTCCCTCAAGCGCGTTAATACAATCCGCAAATGTTGAGCATGCTCCTCTTCATTTTTAGAATATATCAAGATATCGTCGATGAAGACCACCATGAACTTGTCCAACTCGGGCATGAACACCGAGTTCATCAAATAGGTGAAGTGGGCAGGAGCATTTGTTAGCCCGAAAGACATTACCAGATATTCAAATAAACCATACCGCGTAGTAAACGCGGTCTTCGGTATATCCTCGGGCCGAATACGGATTTGGTGATAGCCCGACCTGAGATCAATTTTGGAAAATACCCTCGCCCCAGTCAGTTGATCAAATAAGATGTCAATCCTCGGAAGAGGGTACTTGTTCTTGATGGTGACCTCATTCAGGGGTCGATAATCCACGCACATTCGTAAGGTTTGATCCTTCTTTTTAACAAAAATGGCGGGACAACCCCATGGAGACGAGCTTGGCCGGATGAATCCCTTATTCAGTAGATCTTGTAATTGAATCTTCAATTCCGCCAACTCATTAGGGGGCATACGGTACGATCTTCGGGAGATGGGAGCCGTACCGGGCTTTAGCTCAATTACAAATTCTACATCTCTTTCAGGGGGCAGTCCAGGCAAATCTTCCGGAAATACATCTGGAAACTCACATACTACCGGAATATCCTTGATCTCCGGTACAATGGCTTCATATATTCTACCAGAAGCTTTGGCTGGATTGGTTACGGGGAGAGACAAGAGAATCTCTTCTTGATTATAGCTCAACCTGACGGTTCTGAGTTCAGTGTTGAGAATTGCCTTGTGTTGGGTTAACCAATTCATACCCAAAATCACATCTATATCCTGGCCTTTCAGAACAATCATGTTAGCAGGAAAGTTCCGTCCGACCATTGTTACTGACACTTCATAGGCCACTTCTCTAGTAAAAATGTGTCCCCCAGGTGAATGAATTTTAAATCCTTCTTTTGATTCATGGCATGAAATGTGATGTTGCTCCACAAATGTCTTGCTAATAAATGTATGCGAAGCACCAGAATCAAAAAGAATAATTGCCGGGTGACTGGCCACGAGAAACATACCCATCATCACCGGTTCACCTTCCGGTGTAGTGGCCACTTGAGTATAGTATACCCGCCCCGTCTTCTTTGCATTCTTCCCCGCATTATTTCCCTTGGGCTGAGCTGACTTCCCAGATCCTTGCTGAGCATTTGATTGATTCTGCTTGGGATATGGGCAGTCTTTGATGAAATGTCTAGACTTGCCACAATTAAAACACCCGGTTGAGGAGTTGGGCAAAGCAGGGAATCGAGTGCCCGGGGCACCCGGCTGATTTGGGTAGTGGGGGCATTGTTGGGGCGAATAATGATTGGCTGCTTGAAGGGAAATGAGGGCGGTCGAGAAAAAGAGCGATTTTATTTAGAAGGCCGGATCACAAACCGTTGCCTCTTTGCCTGGCCCTGATTAGGCTTCTCACCACCAAATCCCTTGTTCTTCCCGAAACCTGCATATTTTGCTTCAACAGATAAGGCTGTGCTGACAGCCTTTCCATACGTGAGATCTATGCAGGTGGCCATTTTTCTCTGCAATCGATCATTCAGACCCCTCATAAAGCAGTTTTTCTTCTTTAAATCAGTATTCACCTGATCGATGGCATACTGCGACAGGTGATTAAACTTGTTGAGATACTGATTGACGGTATCTCCTCCTTGTTTCAGCTTCATGAACTCTTCTTGCTTCATATGCAGAACACCTTCGGGTATGTAGTGCTCGCGGAAGGCCACTTTAAATTCTTCCCATGTGACTTGATGGTTGGCAGGTTGAATAGCCACAAAATTCCCCCACCAGGTACTGGCAGGGCCGCACAGTTATTGCACTGCGAACAACGGCTTCTGTGTCTCTGAACAGCGGAGAAGGCCAAATTTTTGCTCAATAACCCGTATCCACTCATCAGCTTCCAACGGGTCCTCAGCCTTGACAAATAGTGGTGGACGGGTTTCAGAGAAATCCAGATATGTGGTTTCACTGGGGCCTTGCTGATAACCCCTTCCACCCTGCTGCTAGAATTGTTGGCCCGCCATTTCTCTAAGAAAGCGGGTATTGTCTGCAGTTGCGTTCACCAAGGCGGCAATCGCCTCGGCCAATGTGGGAGGAACCGGAGGTGGATTTGGGGTAACATCCCTTCCCCCAGAAGTTCCTGCTGCATCCTGTCCTCGAGTCCTGGTAGGCATCTGAGGCAAAGAACATTTGAAGTAAACATAATATGCCAGAGAAACCTTCCATTTTACATTACTATAAAAAGTAATGATACAAACTCGATGTTATACAATAGGATACATTACCCATTATACAAGAGTTCAACCTATTATACAACATACTACTTCTATTCCTACAAGCTATACTACTACTCCTGCTTCTGGTTGCTCTTGGCAGCTTCATCGTCAGGTGTGGGAGACCATACGTCGACCAGCCTCATAGAAGGAGGGGGCCTAAAAAGGTCTAATTCACCACCGAGCGCTTCTCCCGCATTATGCGAGGGTCCGGCTTCTGACCTGACAGGATCCGCAGGGACATGTGGGTGTAATTGCGAATACAGTACATGAACTTCCTCATGTAAAGTATTGCAATATACCTGCAAGTTATCAATAGCAGTGCTAAGCTCTTCGACTCGTGCTCGAGCCTTCGCTTCCTTAGCCCAAGCTACTGAACGAGATTGTACTGCCCAATCAAGTGCCAGATCTCGATCAGCGAGTTGATCTTGCAGGGTACGGATGTAACTTCTTAATTCATTTATTCGGTCACCATCCGCAACCCATAAATTGGTCCTGCGTTGTAACTCTGTTTGAAGTTGATTCACGTGGGCTTCAAGATCTCCAATTGGGTCGTTGCTCCCGCTACTGCTATCTTGCTCTCGTGGGGCAAGTTGGTGTCGAGGTACACCGATAGGCCCAGTATGCTTTCGCGCCGTTTTCCTTGTACGTGGTGGCATTTTCTAAGGGGGAAATTTATTAGTACAATTCTTAGCATGATGCATGAATAATTACAGAATCAACCTTAATTGATTCAACCTTCTATACATCGCACTCTTCCTATCTGGTCTTTGAAATAAACTCTTCAGAAATACTTAGGTAAGAAGAGAAGAAATTTTCTAGATAAATCTTAGAAAATCCTTTTGAAGATGCTTCATAATATCTGTCAAGAAGGGCTACGCTCCGATACTAGCTGTGACGGAACCTCCTAAGTAATTAGGCCCACCTACAGTTGTCCTTGTCCTTCGGACCTCAGACAACCCTGTAGGTGCCCCTGAACTACTTGATAAGTTCGGTATCTTTATCCTTACCTTTCCAGGAACGTTTCACCCGTCTGACAGACAATATGTTCATCGGAGATGCGGAAATGCGGAAGTGATTACATAAACTTACATTTATTAAAAAGTAAGAGTAAGTCGTTTAATACAGACCAGAGAGTGCTGAAAAGTATTATTACAATACCTGGGAGGCAAAAACTCCTCCCATTAAGTTCTTTACACAAAAGTTTTTAAGGAGGACCCGGTCCTCCGGCAGCTTCATTCTTGGTTATCTTCACTTTTCACCACCTTGGTACAGAAACAACAAAAGTTTGTTGTCTCCTCACCTAAAAACAACGGGGGAATAAACCCTGAGTATGGAATTACTCAGCAAGTCTTACCCGACTAAAGAAAAGACTCTCAAGGGTATGCCAGTTATATGGGAGTCAAGGTAAGGCTTTTCAATAATCAAAGACTCTGTTTTGCAGAAAAGCTTACTATGAGTGGATCCTTAAAATTCCAATTTTACTTGTCAGGTTAAGTAAAGTCACCTGCATCTAGAGTTCTGTCTACCCTAGTTCAAGCACTTGTCCTGCACTAGCCAATTTCTTATCAACCCTTCATCTTCACTGGATTGCTACGTGTAAGTCAGTGGCCAAGTCTCCATAACCGCGGAGGTACGGCGATCCGAATCGATTATACTCAGCTGAGGATCTCCAATCACACGACATATGTAGCACTTAACCCTTGCATATGTCAACCCGCCACCGAGTTTCTTAAGACCAGATCAGGTTCACGCAAACCGAGAGCACAGATACTCCACCGTCTAGCCTCTTGCTACGGAGGGTACACGCTACTCTCGCCACCGCTCCACGCCCATTTCGTGTTATCTTATTTTGGCCTTAGTCCACCCGAGGCAAAGCTTACCCATGACGAGGCATGTGACCAGTTAAAGGGTCCTCGGTCAGCAGGCTTACATCGAGACGGCCCTTAATCGACTCAGACGGAGACACTACACCGAGACTCTCTTTCTCGTGCAAGTCACCCGCTCGGTCTCAGCTTAATCATTTACCCCAAAGGTTGGTACCTGGCAGAGGTACATCTTTTCCGATGTTGAATCCATCAAGGCCTTTGACAGATTCACCATCAAGTTTTATTTTGAAAACAACCCTCCCACTTTGCCAATCATCTTTTGTAAAACAAATCCCTTTTGCTTTTCTAGAGCAATACTAAGCATAATAAAACCTTTTGTAAAACAGGGTATCAAGGAAGGTAATCAAATCCAAGGAAAGTAATGCAGGAATTGTTTAAGCAATCAATTCCTAACACCTAATGCATCAAACAAGTGAAAAAGATTTTTAAAACACAAGGAGGTGGCAAATGCACCGGGGCTTGCCTTTGTTTATGGGTGAGTCAGGCTCAGATCCACAAATATCGAAGTAGAAACAGTTCTCAGCCTGTGTTTCCAAAGGTGGTGGTACTTGCTCTTCAGTGGCTTCCACTTCTTCCTCGTGTTCTAATCATAACCATATATATGTATAAGAATGGATGCCATGGGATGCTCATGAGGGTGCAAAGATAATATAAACTTATTATCTAAGTCTTGAATACAATTTTCCTTCACGGAACTCCGAGAACTTAGGGTTTCCGGAGTCAGTAAAGGAGTTCACAGGGCAGGGGGTGTTTTGGGGTTTGGTGATCAAACAAGGTCTAAATCAACCCAAATTCTACCCAAGGCTTCTAAATAATATGAGGAACTCATATAAAAATTTTGAGCATTTTTGGGATTACCATTTATCTTTTAAAAATCCAGAACTACTACCTTAAACTATTTTAAATACCTTAAAATTCCTAATTTACCCTAAAAATCATGAAACTATTTTTATTAAATTCTAAGGAAAATAAGAAACCTAGGAAAATTGGTTTCACAATTTTAGGATTTTTCTACATTTTTCTACAATTGTTTTAGCTCTGGAGTAAAAAGAAAAAGAAAACTGGTGAATAGTACTGGGCTGATTTCAGCCCAGTGGCCCAGTTCAGAGGGAAAAAGCGCTCGCGCGCGCCCGCGCTGGCGATCTTGCGGAAAGGTCCCTGGGGTTCTGGGTAACTAGAAATAAGTTCCTGTACTATTCCTATGTGCCGCTGACGGTTTACACAGAGCCCCCTTGATTTCTAATTCTTCGCATGCCCAAGTCCACGACGGCGTTCACTCATGGCCGAAGTCCGGCGAGCTCCTGGACCGGCCGATTGGGGCTATTACCGGCGCTCCCGAGCGGCGGACATCACATCGGACCTACCCCGAGCCTTTCCCCCAACCCAATTGCATCTAGGACCAACTGAGGAGCTCTGGCCACGGTGACCGAGAACATGGCGGCTAGATCGTCGTGTTCCCGACGATAGGGGGCACCCTAGTTCAAATTGATGGCTCGGCAAGCATCACAGAGTAACCAGAGTGCTTAAACAAGGGAGAGAAAGCGATGAATTAACCTGGAAAGGACGGGCCGCGGCGAACTTGGTTCTACGGTGGCGAAAAGAGATTTGGGGGAAAACTCGAATTCGAGCTCACCGGTGGATGATTGCTAACGATTAGCGGGGGCTGGCTAGCTGATGACTTTACGGAACTGGTGGAGGGCTCAATTTATAGATTCCAGAGGCGGTGGCCGTGAATTTTGAGCAAGACGCGCGGCGGTCGGAGGTGGAGAAGAACACTGGCGCACACGAATTAGTGTCCTACGCCGTGGCAACCTCACCGGCATTGATTTGATAGAAGTAGCGAGTTACGGCGACGCGATGGAAGGGTTGAGCCACACGGCGCACGATCGGGAGGCAGCGGTCGTCGGTGAGCTTATCGGCTTCAGCCACAAAGCAGAAGGGCGGCCACGGTGAGTCACCGGAGTTATCCCAGGGGGTGGCTTTTACCTGGCGACCATATCGGGTCATCGGCGACGCGAATCCTACAGTGGTGGCGTGAATCACGGCGAGGGTCGTCGGCGGTGAAGATTTCTTTGCTGCGGCCGATCCTATCCGATCAGTTACTGTACCATGGCGACAACTCATTCAGACAGCGTGTCAGCCAAACTTGGAGCATCATTTTCTCTTAATTTCTAACGACAACACTAGTCAAGCTCTGCAGCAAAAGTGTAGAGCAATACTCCATCTACAACTTTGTAATATGATGATGCCACAAAAACCCATTGGATCATGCTTGAATTTAAGCTTGAAGTTGATGGCATCAATCTGTTAGTCTGATTTTCAGACTGAACCAGCCTGACAGCTTAACTTCAGGCCTGATTATCTCCAAATTTCTCACAAGAACATGGCTTGCATTCTTAAGCAAAGTTGTTCTTCTATAATTAGGTTACAATTTTGATGTGGTGACCTAGGGCAAAAACCCTAGAATTTGCAAGATACAATGCTCCAAAGTTGAGCCCTCAACACTGAATTTCAGACTTAGAATAGAACCTAATTGAGGTCCATTTTGCATTTAAGTCCAAAATCCAATATTTGGCTTACAAGTCCACACATTTGTGAACCAAATGACTTAAGATACCTATTTGACTTGGTTTTTGCACTTTAGTCCAAAAGTGGACTAATTTTGCACATATGCCCTAGGGTTTGGATTTAGGGTTTTCCAGGGTTCTAATTGAGATTTTTGGTATCCCAGGGGTATAAATGTGACTCATCTTTGTTTTTGGGGACATTTTATGACTCTTTCCCTAAAGCCTTTAGGTTTTCTCATCTTGGGTTAAGTTTTACCCCTTTGAGCCTGATTTAGGGTCAGGTTTCCTATCCAGGGTCCTATTTGCAAAACACCAAAAACATACACTTGTTTGAAATTGTTACCTAGTGAATGCACTCTAGGTGTGTCAAACATATGCAATGCCAATGTTTATGATGTCATGCTCAAGTTTTAGTTACAGTAACACCAGGGGTGTTACACTTCTCGCATCGCTCGCTGACGCGCTTCGCGAGCTTGATGATCTCGCGACACTCTGAGGCGTTGTGGCAATTGTTGGGATGAATGGGGCATGACCCACTATTGCCTCCTTGTTGCCGTGGGTGCTTGCTACGCGGCCTCTCATGACCGCGGTTCTTCTTCTTCTTGTTACCGCCTTGGGCGGCGGCACCCGAGCCACCCATCTGGGTAACTCTGGTCTATGGTGCCGAGTGCCATGCATGGCCCTCAGCAGCTCTGGCACATTTGTCGGCCAGAGCAAAGAGTGTAGTGACGATTTCCACGTCATGCATCACCAATTTCTCCAACATCTTCTCATCACGCACCCCATATCAGAAAGCAGTGATAATGGAGGCATCAGAGATATGAGGTATAGTCCCTCATACCTTGGTGAAGCGGGAGATGAAAGCCCGGAGAGTCTCCCCGGGTTCCTGCCTTACGGCATGGAGATGAGCCTCCACACCATGCTACTGATAAGCACTGGCAAAGTTCGTTGTGAACTGTGCACATAGCTCTTCCCAGGAGTAGACGAACCCCGGGGTGAGGTTCATGAGCCAGGTCCGGGCCAGCCCGGTCAAGGCTACATGGAAGTAGCTCGCCATCATGGCAGTGTTTCCACCAGCTGCCGTAATGGCGGTGACGTAGACCTGCAAGAATTCCGACGGGTTTGACGTACCGTCATACTTCTCCGGCAGGTGCAGCCATAACTTGGGCGGCCAAGTCACCGCACGGAGGTGATCCGCTAGCGTGGCACAGCCCATGCCGATCAATGGGACACCCGTGTGGATTCGGGCGCCCCTTGGAGTTTGTGGCACAAGCGGAGCAAAGTCTTGGTCGAGGTTACGACCCTCGACGTTTAGCCAGCGCTCTCGCGCCCTCTCCAGAGAGACTCGAGCATCCTCGCCCGCATGCCTACGGTTGAGCTCTGCCCGCAGGTCGTCAGCCCTCTCCAGGGAGATTGGAGCATCCTCGCCCGCACGCCTGCGGTTGAGCTCCGCCTGCAGGTCATCAGCCCTCTCCAGGGAGATTGGAGCATCCTCGCCTGCACGCCTGCGGTTGAGCTCCGCCCGCAGGTCGTCAGTCCATGCGACCTTCACTGAGGGTGATCGCACGGACGCCGACGCCTCGTGTTGACGCCGAAATGACCGAGGCCTGGGCCTGGCCGAGCCAGAATGTGCCATGCCGAGGAGACGGTCGACATCTTCACCCCACTGCTTCATGGCCCCCGATAAGGCCGTGGAACTTGGAGGGTGGCGTAGCAACTCCCTGGCTGCAGACAACGCCCCAGGAGCAGCCCTTGACGGAGCCCTAGATGTCTGCGCGGGTGTGTGCTGCTGCGCAGCGCGCACAGCAGCAGCACCAGGCGCAGGGAATTTGGAGCCCCGTGGCATGGAAGGTGCAGCCTCTTCATCCATTAGCAAGTCCTCAGGATCGCGATGCTCGATGATTTGAACCATCGTGTCGAGCAAGGAAACAGGTGAAAAACCTAAAGCCAAAGCCCCTACATAACGTGCCAAATGTCGGAGAGAAAATCCTTCGGCCGGGTGGCGGAATGCACCCGCCCTAATCCTAAGATGAGGAGGGGGCCTAAGCGGTTTGCCTGTTAGGTGGTTTCGGGATGAACACAAGAGCACACGAGGGATTATAATGGTTCAGGCCGCCAGAGCGTAATACCTACCTCCACTGTATGTATGTTGTATTGAGTCTGTTGAATCTGAGCGTGTGTCTGAGTCTGTGAGCTTGTCCCTTGTGTCGCTGTGTGCCTTTCCTTTTATAGTTTAAGGGAGGCACATACAATGATGCTGAGCCCCGACATGTGGGCCTAGGAGCATAATGGTAGGAATACATTATGTGAATAGTAAATGCTGCCAGCACACAAAGATCCTCCGCCTTAGTAACGCATGAGTAATCAGCGGGAGTCATGATGATCGTAGTCCATGCGGCATTGATAGTCGAAACATGCGAGTAATGGTGAGTAACAACACGGCCCATGTATCGTGGACGCCGCCTGTCAGTGGAATGGACATGCGCACGTCTTATCTGCAATGAATGCGAAGGCGCGCGTAGCCCAGAGGCGTCATGCTAGGTTCCGCCCGTTGGCTTATGCCGCGCGTAGTATGCCACGTGACAGCATCGGGTCTCCGCCTAAGCGGGGAGTAGGAGTGTATGCGGATAGGTCCGGATCCCACCAGACCAGGTCAGGACACCTGTCGGCACCGGACCCCCGCCTGGGCCCTGATTAAGGCCTAGGTGTGCTCTGTCCTGGAACCCTGGGACCCTACTATGGGCGGTCCGGACCCCATACGGGGAGGGGGGGTCCAGACCCCATTTCAGGGGTCTAGTCCGTACACTTGGGGGTCCTGGACCAAACCTGGAGGTCCGAACATTCAGGGGTCCGACACTTTCCCATGGAGGTCCGGACTCACTGTTGATGCCTTGGAGTATATCACTTTCTCTGGACACGTGGCGGCTCCGGACCCGCCCATGTGGTGGGGTCAGGCGCTGTTGCGGACCTAGAGTAGTCGCCCAAGGCTGGGGCGAGTCATGGCTTGGTCCCACATATAGCACTTTTACCACGTGACTAAGAGATAGCCGCGTAGGTACTGCGTCTTTATACAGTAGCAAGGGGTACCCTAGTTTCATGGTACTGACAGTGTGATATCATGATATGTTATTATCATATCCCCTTTGGTATTGGAAGTATCAAGGATGTGTTGATATATCCTAATTGTTATCTTACCATATTATAGAGATATCCATATAATTTCTATCATGTGGAAACACAAAGTGATAGTGATGGATATTGCATGTGTTTCTCAGAAATATTTTTTATGGATTGTATTCTACATACATCCTCTCGTACAATGTGTTGCATTTGTTAAACTTTTCATGTGATGTTACTTACCATGCGGGTAAGATTGAATTGGTCATCCCATTGTTGGGATGAAATGAGAAGTTATGAACAATTCTATTGGTCATGTTTTTCCCATAAGAAGGATACTTGATGTGTATCATTGGGAATGAGATTTTAAGTTCCTCTTATCTTAAAATCTGATCTAAATTGGTTAAGTTCTTTGAATTGTTTCAAAAGAACGAGTGTGGTCCATTACTAAGATAGTATGGACATTGAAGGCTTTATATGGTTCTTTGGTGCATCTATATGATGACCTGAAGTGTGTCCTTCGGACATCACATGACCATTGAGTAATAATGTCTCAAGCTTGAGCACATTAGCCACCACACTACTGAATTTACCAAATGTGCTTACAATGATGATTGTTTGTCTTAGTATTCAGAATGATATCCATAAAGGATATGATGAATCTGTGATAGATTCAAAAATTTTAGATCATTAATGACCATCAGTAATGAATTGTCATTTCCAACTGGTTATGGTTGGAGTCAGGAAGTTTTGCACGCTCCTGACTTGTGATTAACTGCATGTACTGCACGTACAAGTTCCCCTATGGTTTTTAGTACGTGGGAATCCATGCAAGATTTCCCATGCGTACATTGGGTATGTTTTCCCAATCTCACCACCGCAGCGTACATGTACGGGCACACAGAAAGCTGGGGATCTATGTGAGAATTCCTTCTCTGTCGATCATTAAGTTTTAGAATCTCTTCATGAGAATATATTTACGGCTCGTACGCTTTCTTGAATCATGAGCTTTTCTGGGCATTAGGGGGAGATTTCGAGTACCAAAATGAATGCCAGGAAATTATAATGAATGCAGTAAGTGAAAGGGAATTAGGCTTACACCTAGTTCCTAATTAATTTTGGTGGTTGAATTGCCCAACGCAAATAATTGGACTAACTAGTTTGCTCCAGTATATAAGTTATATAGGTACCAAAGGTTCACAGCAAGCCAATAAAAAGAACAAAGTTGGGTTCAAAATAGAGAGCTAAAGGCATCCCGAGAGGCTCCCTGGTCTGGCGCACCGGACTGTCCGGTGTGCCACCGGACAGTGTCCGGTGCACCAGGAGACTTTCCAACGAACTCCTCAGCCTCGGGAAATCCTTGGAGCCGGCGCGCTAAAATTCACCGGACTGTCCGGTGTACACCGGACAGTGTCCGGTGCTCCAAGTCGACGTGGCTCCGGAACTTGGCTGCCTCGGGAATTCGCAACGGCTGCTCGACTATAATTCACCGGACATGTCCGGTGTACACCGGACTGTCCAGTGTAACTGCGGGGCAACGGCTACTTCGGCGCCAACGGTCGACTCTGACAGTAAACAGTACACGCGGCAGAGTCAGAGCAGAGGATCAGAGAGGCACCGGACTGTCCGGTGTGCACCGGACTGTCCGGTGCCGCATGAGGACAAAGCCTCCAACGGTCGACCAGCTCCAACCCCAACGGCTATTTGGTGACGTGGCTGTCACACCGGACATGTCCGGTGTGCACCGGACTGTCCGGTGCGCCATCGAACAGACAGCCCTCACCAACGGCTAGATTTTGGTTGATGGCTATAAATACCACCCCAACCGGCCACTTCAAGGAGTGGGAGCCCAAGCAACATTCCAAGTCATATAGTTGACATACTCAAGCCCTCCCAACCACATATATTCATTGATCCATCCTATACACAAGATTTAGACCACTACAACCAACACAAGTGCCACAAAAGAGAGAGCAAGCAAAAGAGAGCTACTCTTTTGAGTTTAGCACTAGTGCCTTGTGAGATTCATCGAGAGATAGTGTGTGCTTCATCTTTGTGTTCATTTGCGCGTGGAGTTTTGACTCCCATTGAACTTCCTCCAAAGTTTTTGAGGCTTGTAAAAGCTAGCAAGAGACACCAAAGATTGTGGTGGTCCTTGTGGGATCGAGAGTGATCCTTGAGAAGAAGAAGAGCTCTCCGATCCTTGTGTGATCGGGAGAGAGAGGGAAAGGGTTGAAAAAGATCCGTCCTTAAGTGGACTCCTCAACGGGGACTAGGCCTTCGAGGGCCGAACCTCGGTAAAACAAATCACCCGTGTTCATTGTGTTTTTGCTTGTGATTTGTTTGCTTTCCCTTACTCTAAGTTCTCTTGCACTATTCTTTGCTCATATCATTTGGTGTTGCTTCAAGTTAAACTCTCATTTAGTGAAGCAACACTACACAAGAAAGAACTTGAGTTATTGCTCTTTTCATCTAAGCTTTCTTGCTGTATTATCATAGACTTATTAGTTGTATTAATTTATCACTTCCGCATTATTTGAAAGCTATACTCTTTACTAGCAAGAACTTAGTTTTTATACTTCAATAATTGTTCATCTTGTTCTAACCACTAATCAAAGGATCTAGTTGGGGGATAAAGTTTTAATTTACAGGTTTCACCTATTCACCCCCCCCCCTCTAGGCGACTTTCAATTGGTATCAGAGCTAGGCACTTCATCTTGAGTCTAACAACTCGAGGTGATGGCTCGTGGAAGATCCCAAAAGAACAAGAAGACTCCTCCATCAAACATAACTCAAAAGGAGGTAACTCTTGAAATATTATTTGATGATTGTTCTAATTATGACTCATGGTCTACTAGTGTGATAAATGCTTTTAGAACCATAGATCCACGATTAGAACAAATTATAGACAAGAGTATTTTTTCCTCTAATTTCAATGGAAAAATTAATTCCGAGGAGGATCAAAGATGTTATCGCTTAAACTATCTAGCTTTTGACATCTTAACTAATTCTCTTAGTAGAGAAGATTATCATGCCTTCATATCAAACTATGACGAATCTATCCATGATGCGCATGATATTTGGACTAGAATTAAAGATAAATTTGATGAGTCCAAACATGATAGTTCATTTGATGCTTCTACTTCCTTTAGTCTTTGTGATACTAACCCTTGCAAGGAAGAAGAAGAAAATGAACGGTGGAGACCAAACGATGAATCCACCTCTTCAAAAGGTTTGTCTTCCCATTTCGATTCCCACATATGTTGTGTGGCTAATGAAAATGATAGGGGAAGGACAAATGAGGATGAGGAGGAAGAAAGAAGCTTCTTGCATCTCTACGCTCGCCTAAGCCAAGAAGATAAGGCGGTCATGCTCAAACTTCTAGAAAGAGCGAGAGAGCAAAGCGAAGCTCGTCAAAGGCTTGAAGATATTCTCTCCATGAAAATGCTACACTTTGACGAGTTGACTAAAGAACATGAGGAGCTAAAGTGCTCTCATGTTGATTTGGTCCAAAGGTATGAAACTAGTTCAATTGAGCAAGATAACGCTTTACATTGTATCGCTCAATTAGTAAATAGGAATACCTTGCTTAAGGACCAAGTAGAAAAGCTAAAAGTTGAAAATCTAGCTTTTCAAGAAAAATATGATATGCTCATATGCTCTCATAATAATCTTATGGATGATCATATCATGTTAAACATTGCTCATGAGGTTGTGATAGAAAATTTAAAATCCCAACAACCTCACTCATGCACATGTATTCAAATTGATACTATATTACCATGTGCTAAAGCTTGTTGTCCGTCGACAAGCAAATCTTCCTTTGAGCTAGAATTTGCAGGAACAAATGATGATTCATATCAAAAGCTCAAAGAAGAAAATGAGAGGCTAAAGAAGAGCTTGACACAACTAAAAGGGAAATGCATTACCCAACCTTCTCAAGATAACCGTGATCACATGGTGAAGAAGCTTGAGACGGGAACGACCGTGGCATGCACTACATCCCTTGAAGAAAATGTCAAGGATTTGAGGATTGCCAAGAGGAAGAAACAAAAGATGAAATTCAACACCTCCTCCAAAAGCCTCAACCACGCCTCCACAAAAGGTAACATCCAAGGTAATGATCAAGCCACACTTCACATTAAGAGGTGTAGTGAATGCTTTGAAGAGGGGCACTTGATTAGGTCATGTCCCTACATTAAAAATGGCTTGATTATTAACAAGGATGATAGACTTTGTTTTAAATGCTCCAAGAAGGGACACTTGCTTAGATCTTGTCCCCATTTAAAACAAAAAGGCATAGGGTTAGAAAAGAAAGTTTTTACTAACCATGTAGCAGGCAACAAACAAGGAAAGAAGAAAACATCAAATCTTGAAAAACGCCTTTGCTACACATGCCGTAAGAAGGGACATCAATGCAAGGATTGTCCCATTGGTAACAATTTCACTCCTAACTTGTCAATTGATTCTCATGTAACTAGGCAACCCAAAATTACAACTTGTGCTAGAAAGGTAATGAGTTTACCTAGTGCTAACACAAAGGACTTTTGGGTTCCTAGATCTTTGTTGACTAACCATGATGGACCCATCAAGCGATGGGTACCAAAATATGCTTGACAAGATTTGTAGGAGGAGATGATATGAAGCCTTGAGGTGCTTGAGAGAGTCCATTCAAGCTATCAATCTTCAATAATCTATATCCATGATTGACCCAAGGTTATTCTTCAAACTACTACATCTTAAACTCATATCATCTCGAGGAAGTTATTGATGTTGTAGGAAATAAAGAATTATCTTATGCGGAAAAATCAAGGCCTATAACATGGAGGAAAGCCAAAGGATGGTAACACTTATCTTTTAAGTGCAAGTATTTAAAACATCATTTCTTATGTGTCTTGTGTAGTCACATAGAAAAATTGAAGCACTTCAAATGTCTTTAAATTGATATCACCATTCTTTGAAGAATTTCCTCTCATATGGTAGATTGCATACTCATCATTTCCATCCCATGGCAATCTACATGCTTTAAATTGTTGGAAGTATCACATGGCATGTTTTTCGCTAAGTTATTCTATTATTGCCATGATTCTAGTTATGGAGGGATATTTCATGTTCTTAAAAGAATAAGGTGTCATGTAAGGATTTCAAATACTTAGGACACTTGTAAAAGGAAAACTCTCTCTATAACTAGAATAGTGAGACTATTGATTTTATTTAAGTAACCCAAAGTAGTCTCACTTGTAGAGAATAAGTTTCTCTTTGGAATCATGTAATCTAGCATGAAAAGAAAAATCAATCCAATGTTTTATGATGTATTTCTACTTGCTCAAAATTGGATATGATTCTTTCACATTTATCGCTTTCCAAATCATGAATTAGATTCCCATAATCTTAAAGGATTATTTATGCTTGTTTTATGAGTTAAAATTGAGCATAACATCATCTATGGATAATCTAGTTCATGCTATGAAGTTTCCATGCTTTTAGTAATATAGCTTTTCATTCCCTATCAAAAATGATTACTAAATGGAAACTAGTGCTTGTGTTGCTACTAACATTTCTCTTGAGTTCAATTATGAAAATCTACAAGAAAGAAAGTGCACAAGCCTCATGGGTTGATCTTCACCCAAAGGAAGAAAGGTAAAAAGCAAAGGTATGGGAACTCATCTTCTTAAGTTTGGTTCCCATCTCAATGGGTATTTAATCTAAATTATCATATTCTACCCTTGTGAGGAATAGATTCTTTATTGGACCGAAATTAACTAAGTGTGCATTCAATATCATTTTCATAAATGTGCTTGTCCATTAGAATCTAATTCATGCCTTTGCTATATCCATTCTCATATTGATGCGCTTCTAAGTCATGATAATAAATTCAATATGAAAAAGTAAAATTCCTTTGATTAATCAAAAATGATTAAAAAGGTGCTCATTCCTCTTTTCTGTTAATGTGCACTAACGTTAAGGAATTTACTTCATGTCTGTGTGACTCATGGATGATGAATTATGCTTATTTCCTATCTAAAAGAAATCATCCATCACTATATACTCCCTTGTATTACTAACATTCTTCTTGAGTATTTTCAATAAGTTTGAAAGGAAAAAGAAGCCACTGCAAAGGGAGGACTCTCAAATGAAAGAGGAGAACATCAAGAACAACACCACCTACTTCTACGAAACAATCAATGGTGTGGTTGTGAGTATTCTAAACCCTTTCATATTGAGAATACTAGGCTCAAGTTGTTTATTACAAATTTAATGAGCCTTGATCAAGATGTATAATGCTTCTCTCTATTTGTCTTTAAAGTAAATGCATCCATTCAATTCATTCAAATACTTGATGCATATCTTTTGGGGGAGCCTTTTTATCTTGATTATGTTGAGACTATTGCTTTATCTCAGTAATTTCATATAGTCTCTTGCATGAGAATAAGTTCCTCATGAAGTATGCTACTATCTTCAAATTCTTGTCTTTCACTCTAAAGTAGCATATTTGCTGGATTCTCCTGCTCTAAGCTTAATTGATAATCTATGTGTATGTTGTTCCTTTGATCACATCTAGTATTTGTTTGATCATTGAATGACTTCTATCATCAATCATGCTTCTCAGTGCCGTATATACTATCAATCAATATCTCTCTTATGCACTAAGTTAAAAGGAGAATTCATGATACATTTATGCAACTTGTGATCTATTTGATATATGCTAACAATAACTTAAAAAGATCACTAGTTGTAGAACTCTCTCTTGTGCAAAATATTTCCATATATTGTCATTAAGAATTGGTCTTAAGCATCTAAGACTAAGGACAAGCACAATGAAGAGAGCGTCCCTATGTAAAGGTACATAAAGGTAAAACTATATCCTTTCATTTAAACTTGTACCTAAATCTTCCTTTTCTATACATTCTTTGCATATCTTGTACAAAAGGAAGAGAAAGCATGTCCATGTATTATTCCTGCTTCATACCTAGTTTAATTTTCCAAAATTCATTCCTGCTTTAGTGCATCTTTGGTAAAACTAGATGAAGTACTGTTATTGTCAAAGAGCTTAAAGCTTAACCTTGTAACGAGGATAAGCTGCCTTTGTTCCAAAGGTGGATGGTCCTTAAGCCTCTTTGAAATCCTTAAGGGAAAACGCTTGAAATATTTACAACATGCTTTCATAAGTGCATAAACTGTCATGAGCATCACACTTATACTATGACACAATGCACTTCACATTCTGTATGATATAGAGATGTTCTCATTTACCTAATTATGTGCAATTGGCATTTAAGACCAAAATATGTGTTCCTCTCCATGCACATACTTAGGGGGAGCAATCTATGTTATATAGAACTATGATCATGCTTATTTTGATATATCCTCTTGATCATATCTCTTTTACATACTATGACTAATGTGTTTTCAAGTGAATTTCAAACCAAGTCATAGGTACATTGAAAGGGAATTGGAGTCTTCGGCGAAGACAAAGCTTCCACTCTACTCTATCGATATTATCTACACTTCGCCATCACTCCACAATGCCTCTCCATCTTTGGTATAATCTTCACTCATATGTTTTCTTTGCCAAAGGGGAGAAAGTAGTTAGGAAAAGGGCCTATATCTCATTCCAAGTATCCGTTTTTGGCGATTCATGCCAAAGGGGGAGAAAGTATTGGCCCAAAGCAAAAGGACCACACCACCACCATCCTAATTTTACATATTAATGATTTTCAATTGGTAAATTTCAAATTAGTATCTCTTTATGTTCTAAAGGGGGAGCAAATAGTATTTTCAAAACTTGATATCATAAAACCCTCTTGAACACTAAGAGGAGAATTTATTTGAGGGGGAGTTTTGTTTAGTCAAAGGAAAAGCATTTGAAACAAAAGGAGAAAATTTCAAATCTTGAAAATGCTTCTCAAAATCTTATTCATTTACCTTTGACTATCTTGCAAAAGGACTTTGAAAAGAATTTACAAAAGAATTTGCAAAAACAAAACATGTGGTGCAAATGTAGTCCAATATGTTAAAAATAAAGAAACAATCCATGCATATCTATTAAGTATTTATATTGGCTCAATTCCAAGCAACCTTTGCACTTACATTATGCAAACTAGTTCAATTATGCACTCTTATATTTGCTTTGGTTTGTGTTGGCATCAATCACCAAAAAGGGGGAGATTGAAAGGGAATTAGGCTTACACCTAGTTCCTAATTAATTTTGGTGGTTGAATTGCCCAACGCAAATAATTGGACTAACTAGTTTGCTCCAGTATATAAGTTATACAGGTACCAAAGGTTCACAGCAAGCCAATAAAAAGAACAAAGTTGGGTTCAAAATAGAGAGCTAAAGGCATCCCGAGAGGCTCCCTGGTCTGGCGCACCGGACTGTCCGGTGTGCCACCGGACAGTGTCCGGTGCACCAGGAGACTTTCCAACGAACTCCTCAGCCTCGGGAAATCCTTGGAGCCGGCGCGCTAAAATTCACCGGACTGTCCGGTGTACACCGGACAGTGTCCGGTGCTCCAAGTGTAATACTCAAGATTGTATACAAGGAATATATAGTGATTTCTTCATTTTATGTGCCTCATTTGCATCATAAGAAAAGAGCACACACACAATTTAGAAATTAAGTCAAACAAAAGATAAAAAAAAATGCATCAGCTGGAGTTTATATGTTTGTGCATTAAATAATAAGGATAAAAAATTACTAAGACAATAATGACTAGAAGATGGAGCTTAACCCTAAATTGAGTTTTGGGGTTTTGAACAAAATGAGGAAAAGAGAAGGAAATATGAAAACATGAATAATATATTTAAATAAATATTCTCAAACTTAATACTTTTAATTGTACAAATATGGTTTGAGAATAAAAGTTGTCACAAGTTTGAATTTAAACTAGGATTGAAATGAGTTTGAATTTGAAAAGGAGAAAAAAAAAGGGGAAAAAGAAAGGAAATAGGAGAGGAAATATAAAAGAAAAGAAAAATAAAATAGAAAAACCTGCGTTGGGCCTAATGTGGTCGGTTCGGCCCATCGGGGGGGAATTCCCCGCGCCGCCCACACTCTACGCCGAGTCTCTTCCAGGCGGGACCCGCGCGCCAGTATTACCTCGCGCCCGCTACGCTAATGTCCGTTGCTGTCATGTGGGCCCAGCTCGTCAGGTGCGTCTTCCCAACAGATTTCGCCGGTCTCCCGCCGTGGATCCCGCGTGGCAATCTTGACCACCGCCCAAGCTATCCTAGCGACCGGGTCCGGGCGCGCGTTTGCCGACTCCCGTGTGTCATCTTCACCGTTGCCGCGTCAACCACCTGGGCGCATGGCGCGGAGTCTCCCTCGTCGTTGAATCGGGCTCGCGTGATCCGCGGCTGGGCATCCGCGATTCCCTTCCCCAGCATGCCTATAAGCTCGTGGGAAGGTCCTTGGTCCCCGCGTACTCACCCTCGCCTTTTGGACTGAGCCAACTCCACCAAATTACTGTCGTCGGCCGCCTGTGCTTTGGGAATTCCGTTGAGCTGGGCGTTCCTCTGTTCGCCGCCGTGAGGAAGGAGACTGGATTCGCCGCCGTCGCCTCACCACCGTTCGTTGCTCTGGGCGGTCGGGTGGTCGTCGCGGGGGCTCTGGTGGGAGTAATTGGTGAATCGGAGCTTTGCGTGTGCGACAATTGCTCGCCAAGGTTCTTGTTTGGCCCCGATCTGCCGCGCATTGTGGGTAGCTCCGTTCGGCTCCCGTCTCCGGTGAGTAAACCCTACATCATGTTCACTAGCTCCCTGGGATCGTGTAGCACTTAACGATTTAGTGGTTCGGTTGCCTGCGCGTTGGATTGTGTAGCGCCGGCGTGCCTCCACCATGGGTTGGGGGGCAGCGCCGTCGGGTTAGCTGGGCGATGGAGGAAGACGCCCTCTGGGCCGTCCATCCCGGGTTGGATGGCTATGATTTGATCAGGGTCAGGGGTGATGTGAACCATTAGATCATGGTTGAACGGTGGCGATTAGGTAAAGGGTAACCATTCGCGGGATTAAATCCGAACCGTATGTTATTCATCCGATGGCCATGGGTAGGTGCTTGGCGGGTCGGATTTGAACCGTAGGATAGAGATCTGGCGGCCTCTGTTTAGTACCGGTTGGTGGTCTGATCCGGGCCGTTGGATCTAATCTGGGTGGCCACAAAGTGATTCTGATATTTTAAATCCGAACCGTTAATTGTGGATCGTGTGGCACGGATCTGTGCCAGTCTAACCCTTCGCTCGATGTAATCTGGGTCGTCCAGATCTAATCCAGCGGCCAGTATTCAACCGTACCCCTTCGCGATGTAACATTTTCTAAAGAGACCCCGAAGAACCCGATAAACAACCCGCCGTCCCCTGGAGTATTTTACTGAGTCTGTGTACCTTTTCGGTTAAGTCCCTGTGTTTCGGCTAATAGTAGGCCCAGTCCAGAGACGTTTAAAAACAGAAAAATAATAGTAGAAATTCATTTTTAGTACAAAAACAAATCTAGAAACTTGTAAAATTCATAGAAATTGCATTTTTGGTCCAAATTGAACCATTCCAGTTTCTAAAATTTTATAATAATATTCTTTATCATTTAGTATCACTGTTTTGACATGAACTCAGTTAGAAAATTAATTTGTCATCTAATCCTATTTTAATCACATTAAACCTTAGGAAATTCGTATCTCCTCCGTTTTAACCCCGATTTGATCCGTTCAAGTTGCGTTAGTCTCGTAGCAACGTGTAGATCATTATTATGCAGTATATTCTTATGTTTGGTGTGATGTTAATTTTGTATATACCATGTTTGTTTGTATTGCTGCGACTAGCGAGGGCACGTGTCATCTGAAAAGCAAGTTGGTACCTGGAATCTCAAGTGCCAGGCAAGTTGTGCCCTTGATCACCTCTTTTACCCATTCATGTTCTTATTATTCATAATGATCTGCATAGGATAATTTTGCTGGGACCCAATAGGATACCCTAGATTTGACTATCTTTATACCTTGCTTCACCACTGGTTTTACTACTAAAGTTTTGGGTAGTACATGCTATTGCTTTATGTGGATTTGGGTATAGAGATATTCATCACTCATTGTTATATTGTTTATTGTTATCTGTTTTATTATTCCCTGTTCATGTTAAGATCATTATGTTAATGGGAACATGGAGCGACCACCCGGGAAAACAGTGCTACCACAAGGGTGGAATGGGACGCCCTTGGCTGATTAACTAGGAAAGCTAGGGGAGGGCTACCTTACCCGAAAGGGGCAAGGGCAGTAGGGGAGAGGTCAGTGCGGGGAGGTCCCTGGTTGATTTTGCTGCGATGGCTATCAGCCAGGAACCCTTTACTGGATCTTCCCATAAACTGTAGCGGGTAGTCTGAAGCTAGTGGAACTTTGTAAAGGCCTCGTAGTGTTACCCTGCCTCGCCTCCTCGGTAGAGGTGTATGGGATTGGCCATCTCTTGGCAGATGGGTAACATGACTTGTGGGTAAAGATGCGCAACCTCTGCAGAGTGTAAAACTGGTATACTAGCCGTGCTCACGGTCAAGAGCGGCTCGGACCCTCACATGATTAACTATGGAACTTAAATTCAATTTGACATTTGCATTGCATTTGGGATTATTTTACTATTACTGTTTTTTTATTATTATTAAGGTTTGGTATTTACTTACACTTAGTAATTGCTAATAAAATTTTGACCAACTTATAAAAGCAATGCTTAGCCTCAGCCTTTATTTCATTGATCAGCCTTACACTTCATGAACTCCCACCTTTGGTGAGTTCATGTCACATTATTCCCCACGACTTGTTGAGCAATGAACGTATGTGAGCTCACTCTTGCTGTCTCACACCCCCCCCACAGGAGAAGAACAGGTGGTTTCAAGTGGAGTCAAGTATCGAGGAGTTTGATCTGATCTAGGTGGCGTTTCTCAGTCGACATTGGCGCCGACGATCCTTAGTTCGTGTTATATTTATCTTTTATTATTTTTGTAAGTCTTCTGCTATGTAATATGTACTCTGATGTTTATGACATTTATCTCTATACACTCTGTTATTATATATGTTGTCTTCTTGGCGCATGTATGAGATGCACCCGGCTTTGTCCTTTAAAACCGGGTGTTACAGAAGTGGTATCAGAGGAAATGTTGACTGTAGGACGAAACCTAGATAGAAATGGGCAACCCTTACCTACTTATCTTATTCTGATTCATTCTATACTCGTCTCATCTTGGTCTTGTCTCACCTTCTACTGTTCTACTCTGATCATTCCTACCTTTTCTACGCTAAGACAAGATGGATTTCAAACCTTGGAATCCCTACCCCTATGACATTTTTAAGAGATAGGGAACCTAAGACAAAATTAAAACTATTTTCTCTATTTAAAAAAAAATGTTGGTTGATTGTGCTGATGATCAATGCCTGATTTGCTTCTTTGATTGATTGAAATAGTATAGTTGGGCATCTTAGCATGTACCACCATAAGGTAATGTATTAGCTTTAGTGGATAACACACTAATCTACTTAGCTAATAAAGTCCCCCAAAATAACCTGATTGTAATTACTGCCTTGTCTACTGCTCTTTCTTACCTTATGTATCTAACTCAGATGGTCAATACCAGGAAAGGAAAGATTATCACGCAACAGCAAACAGAAATGAATCCTCCAAATCCTCCACCTGTTGAAACCGAGCAAGTGATCGCAACCCAAAGGCTGGTAATACAGCAATTGATAGACATGATGACCGAAATGCAAAACCAGATAAGACAAGAACGCGAGGAAATACGTCAGGCCCGTCTGGAGATACAACAAGAAATAAGGCAATCACGGTTGGAAAGACAACAACAAGAGCAACCACCATCTCCACCACCACCGGCTCCACCAAGCTACATAAACATATATGTAAATTACTACTATTTGTAGGATCTACATGTTCCTTTAGTTAGTATTCGGTATGATACCATTTTAGGAGGAATAAAAAGGTCTATCTGTCCCCATGAGTTGCTAATAAAATTGTGCGTCATGCTGAGATTTTGGGTTTGTGCAAATGTGTTGGACAATATGAGAAAACCCATGAGAGTAATTACGCCTAAAGGGCCTGTTGTGGTGAATCAAATGACACGTAGATTGACATTGGCCATTATGGGTAGAGAATTTGGAGTTACTGCTATAACATTGGAGCCAAGCAGTATAGAGTGTCTGTAGAAGAGTTAAATGAACTCAAGAAGCACTTAACGGAGTTGCAAGAAGCTGAGTACATTCGTTTGAATTCTTCACCTTGTGGAGCGCCAGTTCAATTCGCACAGAAGAAAGATGGATCGCAAGAGGTGTGCGTGGATTATAGATCCCTTAATGATGTTACTGTGAGGAACAAGTGTCCATTACCCCGCATTGAGGATTTATTTGATCAGATGAGAGGTGCAAGAGTATTTTCGAAGATTGATCTCCGATCGGGATACCATCAGATGAAGATTAGACCATCGGATATTCCTAAGACGGCTTTCTCGACTCGATATGGATTATATGAGATCATTGTTATGTCGTTTGGACTAACTAATGCACTAGCCTATTTTATGGATCTAAAGAATAAGGTGTTCATAATCTGGATAGATTCATTGTGGTTTCATCGACGATATTCTAATCCGTTCTAAGAATGAGAGTGACCATGAAGAACATCTAAGGTTGGTGCTACAGAAGTTGCGAGATAATCAACTCTACGCTAAGTTTAGCAAGTGCGAGTTTTGGATTGTCAAGGTACCATTTCTAATGGAGGGATATCAGTGGATCCTGCTAAAGTCAAGGAGATAGTGGTGTGGAGCATACCCACTACGGTTACGGAGGACCGAAGTTTCTTGGGACTTGCAGGATATTATTGGAGGTTTATTGAAGGATTTTCTAAGATTGCTAAACTTATGACCTCGCTTTTGGTGAAGGAAAGAGAATTCAAGTGGGACGAGAAGTGCCAAGTATATACGGGTCATAAGAGTTTGAAGTATATATTCACTCAAAGGGATCTCAACCTTAGGCAACGCCGTTGGTTGGAGCTTATTAAGGATTATGATTTGGAAATTCACTATCACCCGGGCAAGGCAAATTCGGTTACAGATGCCTTGAGTCGAAAGGAGCATGTTCGTTTAGCTGTTGTTGCCCAGCTAACCGATGAGATTGTTGAGGATTTCAGGAGATTTAACCTGGGGATAGTTGTTCACACTGAAGGAGTTACTATTGAATTGGAACCTACCTTGGAGCAAGAGATCCGCAAAGGACAAATTGGTGATGCTAAGATACAAGAGATTAAGGATCTGATTACTGAAGATCGAGTTCCGGAATTTATGGAAGATGAGCAAGGTGCCATATGGTTCAAGGACAAGATATGTGTCCCCATGACTTGGATTATTCTATTCATCCTAGTAGTACCAAGATGTATCAGGATTTAAAGCAGAAGTGCTGGTGATATGGACTGGAGAGAGATATGGCTGCACATGTGGTTATGTGCGATGTGTGCCAAAGAGTTAAGACCGATCACCAAAGACTAGCTGGACTATTACACCCACTAAAGATGTCCAAGCGGAAGTAAGAAGAAGATTGATATGGATTTCATTACTGGATTGCCTCGCACCCAGAAAGGATATGATTCGATATGAGTTATTATGGATAGATTGACCAAAGTGGCTCATTTCATTCCGGTCAAGACTACTTATAAGGTATCTCAGTTGGCAGAGTTATATATGGCTCGCATTGTGTCTCTACACGGTGTACCAAGAAGATCATTTTGGATAGAGGATCACATTTTACCTCCAGATTTTGGAAAAGTTTTCATGAGAATATGGTTATGAAGTGAATTTTAGTTTGGCCTACCATCCTCAGACTAATGGACAGACTAGAAGGACTAATCAAGTATTGGAGGATGTGTTGAGAGCTTGTGCCCTTCAGCATGGTAGTGGTTGGTACAAGAGTCTACCTTGTGCTAAGTTCTCGTATAATAATAGTGACCAGGCCAGTCTGAAGATGTCACTGTTCGAGGCTCTATATGGCAGAAAATGCAGGACTCCTCTATATTGGGATAAGACTAGAGGAAGACAGTTCTTTGGACCTGAACTTATTCAAGAAGCAGAGGAACAAGTTCGTATAATTCGAGAGAATTTGAGGGTAGCTCAAACCACGCAAAAGAGCTACGCTGGTAATAGAAGAAACCACTGGAGTTGAGGAAAGTGATTATGTGTACCACGAGGTGTCACCACTTCGTGGAATGAGGAGATTCAAAGTTAAGGGCAAATTGACCCCCCCCCCCTCACTTTATTGGACCATTCAGAATTTGTAGGCAAGTTGGAGATATGGCCTATCAACTTGAGCTACCTGATAATCTATCTGATGTGCCTAATGTATTTCACGTATCTCAACTTAAGAAGTGTCTCAGTGTCCCTGAGGAACAGTTACCAATGAAAGAGCTCAGTGTTCAAGGTGATTTGACGTACATGGAGTACCCGATCAAGATTTTGGATACATTGACTCGGGTTACAAGAAATAAGGTGATAAAGATGTGTAAAGTGCAATGGAGTCACCACAGTGAAGATGAAGCAACTTGGGAAAGAGAAGAAGAGCTTCGTATAGATTTTTCCCCGCCTTTTCCCTAGTTCTTCTTAAATCTCGAGGACGAGATTATTTTTAAGGGGGGTAGGATTTGTAATACTCAAGATTGTATACAAGGAATATATAGTGATTTCTTCATTTTATGTGCCTCATTTGCATCATAAGAAAAGAGCACACACACAATTTAGAAATTAAGTCAAACAAAAGATAAAAAAAAATGCATCAGCTGGAGTTTATATGTTTGTGCATTAAATAATAAGGATAAAAAATACTAAGACAATAATGACTAGAAGATGGAGCTTAACCCTAAATTGAGTTTTGGGGTTTTGAACAAAATGAGGAAAAGAGAAGGAAATATGAAAACATGAATAATATATTTAAATAAATATTCTCAAACTTAATACTTTTAATTGTACAAATATGGTTTGAGAATAAAAGTTGTCACAAGTTTGAATTTAAACTAGGATTGAAATGAGTTTGAATTTGAAAAGGAGAAAAAAAAGGGGAAAAAGAAAGGAAATAGGAGAGGAAATATAAAAGAAAAGAAAAATAAAATAGAAAAACCTGCGTTGGGCCTAATGTGGTCGGTTCGGCCCATCGGGGGGGGAATTCCCCGCGCCGCCCACACTCTACGCCGAGTCTCTTCCAGGCGGGACCCGCGCGCCAGTATTACCTCGCGCCCGCTACGCTAATGTCCGTTGCTGTCATGTGGGCCCAGCTCGTCAGGTGCGTCTTCCCAACAGATTTCGCCGGTCTCCCGCCGTGGATCCCGCGTGGCAATCTTGACCACCGCCCAAGCTATCCTAGCGACCGGGTCCGGGCGTGCGTTTGCCGACTCCCGTGTGTCATCTTCACCGTTGCCGCGTCAACCACCTGGGCGCATGGCGTGGAGTCTCCCTCGTCGTTGAATCGGGCTCGCGTGATCCGCGGCTGGGCATCCGCGATTCCCTTCCCCAGCATGCCTATAAGCTCGTGGGAAGGTCCTTGGTCCCCGCGTACTCACCCTCGCCTTTTGGACTGAGCCAACTCCACCAAATTACTGTCGTCGGCCGCCTGTGCTTTGGGAATTCCGTTGAGCTGGGCGTTCCTCTGTTCGCCGCCGTGAGGAAGGAGACTGGATTCGCCGCCGTCGCCTCACCACCGTTCGTTGCTCTGGGCGGTCGGGTGGTCGTCGCGGGGGCTCTGGTGGGAGTAATTGGTGAATCGGAGCTTTGCGTGTGCGACAATTGCTCGCCAAGGTTCTTGTTTGGCCCCGATCCGCCGCGCATTGTGGGTAGCTCCGTTCGGCTCCCGTCTCCGGTGAGTAAACCCTACATCATGTTCACTAGCTCCCTGGGATCGTGTAGCACTTAACGATTTAGTGGTTCGGTTGCCTGCGCGTTGGATTGTGTAGCGCCGGCGTGCCTCCACCATGGGTTGGGGGGCAGCGCCGTCGGGTTAGCTGGGCGATGGAGGAAGACGCCCTCTGGGCCGTCCATCCCGGGTTGGATGGCTATGATTTGATCAGGGTCAGGGGTGATGTGAACCATTAGATCATGGTTGAACGGTGGCGATTAGGTAAAGGGTAACCATTCGCGGGATTAAATCCGAACCATATGTTATTCATCCGATGGCCATGGGTAGGTGCTTGGCGGGTCGGATTTGAACCGTAGGATAGAGATCTGGCGGCCTCTGTTTAGTACCGGTTGGTGGTCTGATCCGGGCCGTTGGATCTAATCTGGGTGGCCACAAAGTGATTCTGATATTTTAAATCCGAACCGTTAATTGTGGATCGTGTGGCACGGATCTGTGCCAGTCTAACCCTTCGCTCGATGTAATCTGGGTCGTCCAGATCTAATCCAGCGGCCAGTATTCAACCGTACCCCTTCGCGATGTAACATTTTCTAAAGAGACCCCGAAGAACCCGATAAACAACCCGCCGTCCCCTGGAGTATTTTACTGAGTCTGTGTACCTTTTCGGTTAAGTCCCTGTGTTTCGGCTAATAGTAGGCCCAGTCCAGAGACGTTTAAAAACAGAAAAATAATAGTAGAAATTCATTTTTAGTACAAAAACAAATCTAGAAACTTGTAAAATTCATAGAAATTGCATTTTTGGTCCAAATTGAACCATTCCAGTTTCTAAAATTTTATAATAATATTCTTTATCATTTAGTATCACTGTTTTGACATGAACTCAGTTAGAAAATTAATTTGTCATCTAATCCTATTTTAATCACATTAAACCTTAGGAAATTCGTATCTCCTCCGTTTTAACCCCGATTTGATCCGTTCAAGTTGCGTTAGTCTCGTAGCAACGTGTAGATCATTATTATGCAGTATATTCTTATGTTTGGTGTGATGTTAATTTTGTATATACCATGTTTGTTTGTATTGCTGCGACTAGCGAGGGCACGTGTCATCTGAAAAGCAAGTTGGTACCTGGAATCTCAAGTGCCAGGCAAGTTGTGCCCTTGATCACCTCTTTTACCCATTCATGTTCTTATTATTCATAATGATCTGCATAGGATAATTTTGCTGGGACCCAATAGGATACCCTAGATTTGACTATCTTTATACCTTGCTTCACCACTGGTTTTACTACTAAAGTTTTGGGTAGTACATGCTATTGCTTTATGTGGATTTGGGTATAGAGATATTCATCACTCATTGTTATATTGTTTATTGTTATCTGTTTTATTATTCCCTGTTCATGTTAAGATCATTATGTTAATGGGAACATGGAGCGACCACCCGGGAAAACAGTGCTACCACAAGGGTGGAATGGGACGCCCTTGGCTGATTAACTAGGAAAGCTAGGGGAGGGCTACCTTACCCGAAAGGGGCAAGGGCAGTAGGGGAGAGGTCAGTGCGGGGAGGTCCCTGGTTGATTTTGCTGCGATGGCTATCAGCCAGGAACCCTTTACTGGATCTTCCCATAAACTGTAGCGGGTAGTCTGAAGCTAGTGGAACTTTGTAAAGGCCTCGTAGTGTTACCCTGCCTCGCCTCCTCGGTAGAGGTGTATGGGATTGGCCATCTCTTGGCAGATGGGTAACATGACTTGTGGGTAAAGATGCGCAACCTCTGCAGAGTGTAAAACTGGTATACTAGCCGTGCTCACGGTCAAGAGCGGCTCGGACCCTCACATGATTAACTATGGAACTTAAATTCAATTTGACATTTGCATTGCATTTGGGATTATTTTACTATTACTGTTTTTTTTATTATTATTAAGGTTTGGTATTTACTTACACTTAGTAATTGCTAATAAAATTTTGACCAACTTATAAAAGCAATGCTTAGCCTCAGCCTTTATTTCATTGATCAGCCTTACACTTCATGAACTCCCACCTTTGGTGAGTTCATGTCACATTATTCCCCACGACTTGTTGAGCAATGAACGTATGTGAGCTCACTCTTGCTGTCTCACACCCCCCCCCACAGGAGAAGAACAGGTGGTTTCAAGTGGAGTCAAGTATCGAGGAGTTTGATCTGATCTAGGTGGCGTTTCTCAGTCGACATTGGCGCCGACGATCCTTAGTTCGTGTTATATTTATCTTTTATTATTTTTGTAAGTCTTCCGCTATGTAATATGTACTCTGATGTTTATGACATTTATCTCTATACACTCTGTTATTATATATGTTGTCTTCTTGGCGCATGTATGAGATGCACCCGGCTTTGTCCTTTAAAACCGGGTGTTACACCAAGTCGACGCGGCTCCGGAACTTGGCTGCCTCGGGAATTCGCAACGGCTGCTCGGCTATAATTCACCGGACATGTCCGGTGTACACCGGACTGTCCGGTGTAACTGCGGGGCAACGGCTACTTCGGCGCCAACGGTCGACTCTGACAGTAAACAGTACACGCGGCAGAGTCAGAGCAGAGGATCAGAGAGGCACCGGACTGTCCGGTGTGCACCGGACTGTCCGGTGCCGCATGAGGACAAAGCCTCCAACGGTCGACCAGCTCCAACCCCAACGGCTATTTGGTGACGTGGCTGTCACACCGGACATGTCCGGTGTGCACCGGACTGTCCGGTGCGCCATCGAACAGACAGCCCTCACCAACGGCTAGATTTTGGTTGATGGCTATAAATACCACCCCAACCGGCCACTTCAAGGAGTGGGAGCCCAAGCAACATTCCAAGTCATATAGTTGACATACTCAAGCCCTCCCAACCACATATATTCATTGATCCATCCTATACACAAGATTTAGACCACTACAACCAACACAAGTGCCACAAAAGAGAGAGCAAGCAAAAGAGAGCTACTCTTTTGAGTTTAGCACTAGTGCCTTGTGAGATTCATCGAGAGATAGTGTGTGCTTCATCTTTGTGTTCATTTGCGCGTGGAGTTTTGACTCCCATTGAACTTCCTCCAAAGTTTTGGAGGCTTGTAAAAGCTAGCAAGAGACACCAAAGATTATGGTGGTCCTTGTGGGATCGAGAGTGATCCTTGAGAAGAAGAAGAGCTCTCCGATCCTTGTGTGATCGGGAGAGAGAGGGAAAGGGTTGAAAAAGACCCGTCCTTAAGTGGACTCCTCAACGGGGACTAGGCCTTCGAGGGCCGAACCTCGGTAAAACAAATCACCCGTGTTCATTGTGTTTTTGCTTGTGATTTGTTTGCTTTCCCTTACTCTAAGTTCTCTTGCACTATTCTTTGCTCATATCATTTGGTGTTGCTTCAAGTTAAACTCTCATTTAGTGAAGCAACACTACGCAAGAAAGAACTTGAGTTATTGCTCTTTTCATCTAAGCTTTCTTGCTGTATTATCATAGTCTTATTAGTTGTATTAATTTATCACTTCCGCATTATTTGAAAGCTATACTCTTTACTAGCAAGAACTTAGTTTTTATACTTCAATAATTGTTCATCTTGTTCTAACCACTAATCAAAGGATCTAGTTGGGGGATAAAGTTTTAATTTACAGGTTTCACCTATTCACCCCCCTCTAGGCGACTTTCAGTAAGCATTCAGGCTCAGGATCACGTACTAAAACTAAACCTTTAGGTTTGAATGATTTGCAAGAAGTTGCAAATTGACTGCCATGTGCATTTACTATGAGGTGTCACTCAAATTAATCCTATGAGGAAGTGCTAGAAAGAGTGGTTACATGGAAAACCACTTAACTCCCTATTGCAACGTTGTTGTAAATAAGAGGGGGAGAAGTATGGTCACAAATTGGGATTAAGATGCTTGCAAGCAGCTGAAGGTTAGACCTTCTGAGATAGTAAATGCAAAACATCTATTCGTTGGTAACCAACCTAGTGTTGGTGGACACCTATAGGATATTGATTATCCTGTGAATGGAAGACATTCACAACCTAGCTCAGTGCGCACTGATGAGGCTAGGTTATCGGAAGCCCTTGATTCTCGTTTTGGGATTTCATGAGGAATCATAAGGGTACATAAAAAAATGACTTTATGTCAACTAGAGAATCGTGTTATTTAAAAGCTACAAGTGTCGACACATACATCTCAGCAATTGTATATGTGCTCCAAGTGATCCAAAAGACTGGCCATAGCAGAACACGAGTATGCTCAAATTGGATCTTGTTGAGTGATACAATGTTGCGGAGATAGCCTTGCTCACCGGAAATAAGTGTTGAATTATTTCCACTTCAAGGTATCTTACTGTGGATACATGTTTGTTTTCATGGACTTGGAAACAATGAGGTGGTGAGAAAGCATGGCTAGTAGCAACTGGGTTTATACGCAAACCCAAGCATTATGTTAATGCTATAAATTCTCCTCTACTGTGAGTAGTTAAATTCCGATACAATAATATGGGCAGTAAATCATCTATCTTTGCAGTTGGTAGATGTAGTGACAACATATGCTTATGTGGTCACTAGATTATGGTATTTGTGGAGTCTTGAGGGATTCCAAATACATAATCACCAATCACAAATTTGTGATGCTTGGAAAGTCTTTGTGACTTAGAGCATCCAGGTCAAATATAGTGCATTTGACCTAGTGAATCCTTCCTTCCGAAGGGATACACGAAGAATGATATGTTTAGTGTAAATATGTGCAGCATATTTTCTAAGCATACATTACTTATCGACGAAGTTCAAGATAGAGGATATGAATTGTAAGAGATTTACAATTCAAAGTAAACTATCTTGAGTATCTTAGATACAAAGTTGTCTATATCCAACATATATTGAAGAAATTCGATATGAGAGAATCATTGTTATTTGATTCTTTCCCATCATGAGATGTGCTATTGTATCTTGCAAGAGCATCCAGTCGGATATTGCTTTGCAAAGATTTGCTAGCTAACAGCACATGAGATCGAGTTATGATCTCCAGGTATACTCATGCTTTCCTTATGTTTGGATATATTGATCTTGGATATCTATAGAAGATCCCCAGGTACAAGATCAATGATATACTTCTGGTAAGTTGGACCTCCTGTTTGATAAATATCGATCAACAGAGATTAATGGTCACTTAAACTGATCATTTTGTAGCACACTTCATAGGATTACACATAATGATATACTACATACTGAGGGTATGTGGTGGTCATGATTTTATATCATTGACCTTATTATCTATGGAGATAATATTACTTTGTGTTGTTTAGATGAAAAACAAGTTATGAACTAAGTCTCTACCTTACTGTAACACCCCTGGTGTTACTATAACTAAAACTTGAGCATGGCATCATCAACATGGCATTGCATATGTTTGACACACCTAGAGTGCATTCACTAGGTAAAAATTTCAAATAAGTTGTATTGTCCTAGTATTTTGCAAATAAGACCCTGAATAGGGTACTTAACCCTAAAGGGGGATTAAAGGGGTAAAACCTAACCCAAGTTGAGGAAACCTAAAAGCTTTAGGGGAAAGTCATAAAATGACCCCAAGAATAAACTTGAGTCACATTTATACCCCTAAGATACCAGAAATCCTAAATGAAGCCCTGGAAAACCCTAAGTCCAAACCCTAGGGGCCTATGTGCAAAAAGTGTGCACATTTGGACTAAAGTGTAAAAACTACCATGATAAAGCATATAAAGTCACATGGTTTACATTTGGAAGGATTTGCAAGCTAAACCCTAAGTTTTGGGCCTATTTGCAAAAATCACCTCTTAAGTCCCAAATAGCTTAAGTCTGAATTTTAGGTTTTTTGCTCCACTTTTGAGCTTTGTAACTCTCAAATTATAGGGTTTTTGCCCTATGTCACCACATCAAAGTTAAAGGTCAATCATTGGAGAACAATTTTGCTTAAGAGTGCAAGCCAAGCTATTGTGAAAAATCTAGAGATAATCATGCCTGAAGTCTGGCTGTCAGGCTGATTAAGTCTGAAAACCAGACTGACAGTGGACTAACATCAACTTCAAGCCCAAGTTTATGCATGATCTGCTGGCTTTTTGTGACAACACTATATAGCAATGTTGTAGTTGGTATAATGCTCTACAATTTTGCTGTAGAGCTTGACTTGTGTTATCATTGGAAATTAAGAGAAAATCTCGCTCCAAGTTTGGCTGTCAGGTCGACTGAAACCCATTCGCCATGGTACAGTGCTCTCGGATGGATCAAATTGCCAGCGCTGCTTGCTCGTCACCGGCGACCTCCCTGCGTGGAGATTCGTGCTGCCACCGCCCAAGTTCGCGCTTGTGGCCAACGGATAATCTCGCGGGGTAACAGAAGCTTTGCCGCCGGTGACCTGGAAGTCACTCCGGTGACTCATCGCCGCACTCTTCTGCTTTGTGGCTGGAAGGGATAGGCACGCCGGTGATCACCGTCGCTCAGGCCCGCGCCGCGTGTCTGCACCTTTCCACCGCATCGCCGCGACTTACCCACGCTCTCCGTTGATCGCCGGAGCAATTGCCACGGCGCTAGCCATCCAGCCACTGCGCTAGTAACCTTTTCCTCCTCCGACCGCCGCGTGTTATCGCTCGATTCACCGGCTGTCGTCCCCGGAGTCTATAAATTGAGAGCACCATCGACTTCGTTACGTAATTAAGCAACTAGCGCACCCGTCTGCACCTCAAATCATCCACCAGGAAGCTTCAATTCGAGATTTCCCCCAAAACGATCAGGAACTCCGCACAACTAGACCTTGCCGTGGCCAGCCCTCCACAGGTCAGCCCATGACTCCTGCTTCCCCGTTTAAGTACACTCATAGGTCTACGATGCTCTCCGACCCACATAATTGCGCTAAGAGCTCACTGGTCGCCGGGAACACGGTTGTCTCGTCGTGATGTTCACGGCCACCGTGGCCAGAGCAAGCCATTGGGCATAGGTGGAATTAGGTTAGGGGAAATGCTTGGGCTAGGTCCAATTTGATGTCCGCCGCTCGGAAACCCTAGCCGTTGCCCCAATCGGCCGGTGCAGGCGCTCGCCGAAGCTCGGCTGGGCGTGAACGCCGTCGGGGACTTCACCGTGCAAGGGAATAGAAGGTGGAGGTCCTATTTGTAATCTGTTAGCGACACATAGGAATAGTGAAGAAGCTTGTTTTCGGTTAGCCAGAAACCCGAGGGTCTCCGTGTAAAGTCGCCAGTGCGCGCGGGCGTACGCGGGCGCGCTCTCCCTCTGGACTAGGCCGATGGGCTGAAACCAGCCTATCACTGTTGCAACCTTTTCCTTTTTCTTTTTCAGTAGAGCTTTGGAAATTTGTTAAAAATTGTAGAAAAATCCTAAAATTGAGAAACCAATTTTCCTACACTTCTTATTTCCCATAGAATTTAATAAAAATAGTTTTATGATTTTTAGAAGAAATAAGGAATTTTAAGGCATTTAAAGTAGTTTAAAGTATTGGTTCTAGATTTTTAGAAAATAGATAATAATCCCAAAATTGCTCAAACTTTTTACATAAGCTTTATACATTATTTAGAAGCCTTGGGTAGAATTTGGGTTGATTTGGATCTTGTTTGATAACTAGAACCCAAAACCCCCCTACCCTGTGAACTCCTTTACTAACTCCGGAAACCCTAAGTTCTCGGAGTTCCGTGAAGGAAAATTGTATTCAAGACCTTAGATAATAAGTTTTTATTATCTTTGCACTCTCATGAGCATTACATGGCATTCATTCTTATATACATATATGTGGTTATGTTTAGAAAACGAAGAAGAAATTGAAGTGAGTGAGGAGAAGGCACCACCATCTTCGGACTCTCAGGCAGGATCTTGTCTTTACTTTGACATCTGCGGACCTGAGCCTGACTCACCTACTAACGAAGGCAAGCCCCGGTGCATTTGCCATCCTCCTTGATGTTTTTAAAATCTTTCTCATTTGATTGATGCATTAGGTGATAGGAGTTGAATGCTTAAACAATTCCTGCATTACCTTCCTTGAATTTGATTACCTTCCTTGAAACCCTGCTTTTACAAAAGGTTTTTATTATGCTTAATATTGCTCTAGCCAAACAAAAGGTTTTGTTTTACAAAATAATGATTGGCAAAGTGGGAGGGATGTTTTTGAAAATAAAACTTGATGGTGAGTCCATTATGGCCGTAATGGGTTCAACATCGGAAAAGATGTACCTCTGTCAGGTACCAAGCTTTGGGTTTTGAAATGATTAAGCTGAGACCGGGCGGGTGACTTGCACGAGAAGAGAGTCTCGGTGTAGTGTCTCCGTCTGCGTCGATTAAGGACCGTGTCGATGTAGGCTTGATGACCGAGGACCCTTTAACTGGTCACATACCTCGTCATGGGTAAGCCTTGCCTCGGGCAGACTAAGGCCAGAATAAGATAACACGAAATGGGCGTGGAGCGGTGGCAAGAGTAGCATGTACCCTCCGTAGCAAGAGGCTGGACGGTGGTGTATCTGTGCTCTCGGTTTGCGTGAACCTGATCTGGTCTTAAGAAACCCGATGGCGGGTTGACATATGCAAGGGTTAAGTGCTACATATGTCGTGTGATCGGAGATCCTCAACTAAGTATAATCGATTCGGATCGCCGTACCTTCGCGGTTATGAAGACTTGGTCACTGCCCTATACGTAGAACTCCAGTAAAGATGAAGGATGGATTAAGAACTTGGCTAGTTTAGGATGAGTGTTTGAACTAGGCTAGCAAGAACTCTAGATGTAGGTAAGATTACCTAACTTGACAATAAAATTGGATTTTTAAGGATCCACTCTTAGTAAGCATTTATGCAACAATAGAGTCATTGATCTTGAGATACCTTACCTTGACTCCCTTATAACCAGCATACCCTTGAGAGTCGTTTCTTTAGTCGGGTAAGACTTGCTGAGTAATTCCATACTCAGGGTTTATTCCCTCGTTGTTTTTAGGTGAGGAAGTAGCATATTTCTGTTGCTTCTGTACCAAGGTGGTTCCTCATGAGGAAAAGCAAGAGTGAAGATGCGGGAGGACATGGTCCTCCATAAGAAAACTTTTATGTAAAAACTTATCGGGAGGAGTTTTTGCCTCCCTTGGTTATGTAATAATACTACTCTGCACTCGTTTATATTTTCTGGTCTGTAATAAGCAACTTAATCTTACTTTTTAATGAATGTAAGTTTATGTAATCACTTCCGCATTTCGATATCTCCGATGTTCTGTAATGTCTGCAAGACGGGTGAAACGTTCCTGGAAAGGTAAGAAAAGATACCGAACTTATCAAGTGGTTCAGGAACATCTACAGGGTTGTCTGATGTCTGTTAGACAAGGACAACTGTAGGTGGGCCTAATGACTTGGGAAGTTCCATCATAGCTGGTATCGGAGCGTAGCCTTTCTTCGCAGATATTATGAGGCATTTTCAAAAGGATTTTCTAAAAACTCACCTAGAAAGATTTCTTCTATTCTTATCCCCTATATCTGAAGAATCTATATGAAAGACCAGATAGGAGGAGTGCTATGTATAGAAGGTATGAATCAACTAAGGTTGATTCTGTAATTACACATGCATCATGCTAAGAATTATACTAATAAAATTTTCCCCCTAGAGAAATGCCGCCGCGCACGAGGAAGACCGCACATAAGTCAACAGGCCCAATTGGAGTACCTCGTCATCAACTTGCCCCGCGGGATGAGGATAGTAGTAGCGGAAGCAACGATCCAATTGGGGATCTCGAAGCCCGTGTGAATCAGCTTCAAACGGAACTGCAACACAGGACCAGTATGTGGGTCGCGGATGGCGACAGGATAAACGAATTAAGGAGTTACATCCACCGTCTGCAGGATCAGCTTGCTGATCGGGATTTAGCGCTCGACTGGGCGGTACAGTCTCGTTCAGTGGCTTGGGCTAAGGCAGCAAAGGCTCGAGCCCGAGTCGAGGAACTTAGTTCTGCCATTGACAACCTGCAGGCGTATTGCAATACCCTACATGAGGAAGTCCATGTACTGTATTCGCAACTACATCCCAGTGCCTCTATGGATCCTGTCGGGTCGGAAGCCGGACCCTCGCACGTTGCGGGAGAAGCGCTTGGTGGTGAGCTAGACCTTTTTAAGCCCCCTCCTTCTATGAGGCTGGTCGATGAATGGTCGCCCACACCCGACGACGAGGCTGCCAGGAAAAACCAAAAGCAGGAATAGGGGTGTAGTGGTAGAAATAGAAATAGTGTATTGTAGGTTGTACTATTGTATAATAGGTAATGCTATTGTATACTGGGTAATGTATCCTGTTGTAAAATCGAGTCTGTACATTACTCTTTTTGGTAATGTAAATTGGATGGTTTTGTCTTTGGCATATTATATTTGTGTTCAAATGTTTGTTGCCACAGATGCCGTCCAAGACCTGATCCCAGGATGCAGCTGGACCCTCTAGTGGAAGGGAATATACTCCAAATCCACCTCCTGTTCCTCCCACACTGGCTGAGGCGATTGCCGCCTTAGTGAACGCGACCGCTGATAATACCCGCTTTCTAAGAGAAATGGCGGGCCAACAGTTCCAGCAGCAAGGTGGGCGGGGTTATCAACAGGCCCCCCGCGAAACTTCTTACTTGGACTTCTCAGAGACACGTCCACCCCTGTTTGTTAAAGCTGAAGATCCGTTAGAAGCCGATGAATGGCTTCGAGTTATTGAGCAAAAATTCGGACTTCTGCGCTGTTCGGAGACCCAGAAGCCTTTATTTGCAGCCCAGCAACTACGCGGCCCTGCCAGCACTTGGTGGGGAAATTTTGTGGACGTTCAACCGGCCAATCATCAAATAACCTGGGAAGAATTCAAGGTGGCCTTCCGTGAGCATTATATACCCGAAGGTGTTCTACACATGAAGCAAGAAGAATTCATGAAGCTAAAGTAAGGAGGGGATACTGTTAATCAGTATCTCAATAAGTTCAATCATCTGTTGCAATATGCAATCGATCAAGTGAACACTGATTTGAAAAAGAAGAATTGTTTTATGAGAGGTCTAAATGATCGACTGCAGAGAAAAATGGCAACCTGCATAGATCTTACATATGGAAGAGCTGTCAGTACAGCATTGGCTGTGGAAGCGAAGTATGCAGGTGTCGGGAAATCTAAGGGATTTGGAGGTGATAGGCCTAGTCAGGGCCCGGTAAAAAGGCAACGGTTTGTTCTCCGGCCTTCTAACCAGAATTGTTCACGTGCACCATCCTTCCCTTTCAAGCAGCCAATAATTATTCGTCCCAATAATGCCCCCACTACCCCAAGTCAGCCGGGTGCCCCAGGCACTCGATTCCCTGCTTTGCCCAGCTCTTCAACCGGATGTTTCAATTGTGGCAAGTCTGGGCATTTCATCAAAGATTGTCCCTATCCCAAGCAGAACCAGTCAAATAATCAGCAAGGATCGGGGAATTCATCTCAAGTCAAGGGAAATACTAAGGGCAAAAATATCAAGAAGACGGGACGCGTATATTATACACAAGTGGCCACTACATCGGACGGAGAGCCGGTAATGATGGGTTTGTTCCTCGTGGCCAATCATCCTGCAGTCATTCTTTTTGATTCGGGTGCTTCGCATACGTTCATTAGCAAGAAATTTGTGGAGCGACATCATATTTCATGCCATGAATCAAAAGAGGGGTTTAAAATTCACTCACCTGGGGGACAAATCTTTACTAGAGAAGTGGCCTATCAAGTGCCCGTATCATTGGCCGGACAGGACTTTCCTACCAATATGATCGTTCTGAAAGGCCAAGACATAGATAGCATTTTGGGTATGAATTGGTTGGCCAAGCATAAAGCAACATTCAATACTGATCAAAGAACCATCAGGTTGAGTCATAATCAAGAAGAAATTTTCTTGCCCATCCCCATTCCAAACAAAACTACTGGCAGAGTTTATGAAGTCATGGTACCGGAAATCAAGGATATTCCGGTAGTGTGCGAGTTTCTCGAGGTCTTTCCCGAGGATTTGCCGGGATTGCCACCTGAAAGGGATGTAGAGTTTGTAATTGAGTTAAAGCCCGGTACAGCTCCCATTTCTCGAAGATCGTACCGTATGCCTCCGAATGAGTTGGCAGAATTGAAGATTTAATTACAAGATCTCCTAGAGAAAGGATTCATCCGGCCAAGCTCGTCGCCATGGGGTTGTCCAGCCATATTCGTCAAAAAGAAGGATCAAACCTTACGGATGTGCGTGGATTATCGACCCCTGAATGAGGTCACTATCAAGAACAAGTACCCTCTTCCAAGGATTGACATTATGTTTGATCAATTGACCGGGGCGAGGGTATTCTACAAAATTGATCTCAGGTCGGGCTATCATCAGATCCGTATTCGGCCCGAGGATATACCAAAAACCGCATTCACTATGCGGTATGGGTTGTTTGAATATCTGGTAATGTCTTTCGGTTTAACAAATGCTCTGGCCCACTTCACATATTTGATGAACTCGGTATTCATGCCCGAGCTAGACAAGTTTGTGGTGGTCTTCATTGACGATATTTTAATATATTCCAAGAATGAAGAGGAGCATGCTCAACATTTACAGATCGTGTTAACGCGCCTGAGGGAACATCAGTTGTATGCCAAGTTCAGCAAATGCACGTTTTGGCTGGAGGAAATTCAATTTCTGGGACATGTTCTATCTGCCAGGGGGATTGCGGTAGACCCCAGCAAAGTCAAGGACATTTTGGAGTGGAAACCCCCAACCATTGTTCGTCAAGTCCGAAGTTTCCTTGGACTGGCGGGATATTACCGCAGATTCATACCAGATTTTTCTAAGCTTGTGAAACCAATCACAAGTTTATTAAAGAATGATATTAAATTCAATTGGTCTTCTAAGTGTAATGAAGCTTTTGAACAATTGAAGACATTATTAACCACTGCTCCGGTATTGGCTCAACCGGACATCACCAAGCCCTTTGATGTATATTGTGATGCATCAGGCAGTGGACTCGGCTGTGTGTTAATGCAAGAAGGCCGAGTAATTGCATATGCTTCAAGGCAGTTGCGCCGACATGAGGAGCATTACCCGATTGATGATCTGGAGCTAGCTACTGTGGTTCATGCCCTGAAAATTTGGCGTCACTATTTGCTGGGAAATATCTGTCATATTTATACAGATCATAAAAGCTTGAAGTATATCTTCACCCAGACAGAATTAAATATGAGGCAAAGACGATGGCTTGAGCTTATTAAGGACTATGAACTGGAAATTCATTATCACCCAGGCAAAGCCAATGTTGTAGCAGATGCACTAAGCCGTAAGGTTTCCTGTCATTGTCTTACGGTGAAGACCTCTGACAATACCTTATGTCAGGAGATGGAGAAGCTAAACCTGGGAATGGTCCAACATGGAACTCTGAGCCAGCTAAAGCTTGAGTCAGTCCTCTTACGCAGGATAGTTAATGCTCAAAGAAATAATGAGGGTATGAAACACATTCGTGAGAAAATAAGGGCTGGAAAAGCCAAATGTTTTAAAGAGGATGATCAAGGCATTGTATGGTTCAATGACCGCATAGTGGTGCCAAAGAATGAAGAGGCCCGCCAGCAAATCCTTGATGAAGCGCATCTTAGTCGTTATTCTATTCATCCCGGAAGCACTAAGATGTACCAAGACTTGAAGCAACATTATTGGTGGACGAAAATGAAGATCGAGATTGCACGCTATGTGGCTAGATGTGACACCTGCAGACGTGTCAAGGCCATACACTTGAAAGCTGCCGGTCCATTACAGTCTCTACCAATACCGACATGAAGATGGGAAGACATAAGTATGGACTTCATTGTGGGATTGCCCAGGACCGCAAAATGGTATGACTCTATTTGGGTTATCATTGATCGACTTACCAAGATCGCCCACTTCCTCCCGGTTAAAGTAAAATATCCTGTCATCACCTATGCGGAATTATACATTGCTCGCATTCTCAGTTTGCACGGTGTTCCAAATACTATAGTGTCGGATCGTGGACCACAATTTGTATCCAAATTCTGGGAAGATCTTCATAAGTCCCTGGTACTAAGCTGCTCCACAGTTCGGCCTATCATCCTCAAACAAGTGGACAGACTGAGAGGGTTAATCAAATACTCGAAGATATGCTGCGGGCATGTGTTCTGGACTTCTCACAGAAATGGGATGAATGTTTGCCTTTAGCGGAGTTTTCATATAATAATAGCTATCAAGAAAGTATCAAGATGGCACCCTTCGAAGCTTTATATGGACGACGATGTCGTACTCCGCTAAATTGGTCTGAACCAGGAGAAAGGTACTTCTTTAGGCCTGATATGGTGAAGGAGGCCGAAGAAAAGGTTCAGAAAATAATTCATAATATGAAGAAAGCGCAAGCTCGTCAGAAGAATTATGCAGACAAACGGCGAATGCCTTTATATTTTCTTGAAGGGGACTATGTCTACCTGAAGGTTGCACCAATGAAGGGTGTATCGCGTTTCGGGATAAAAGGGAAACTTGCACCCAGGTACATTGGTCCATTCCCTGTACTTGAGCAATGTGGACCAGTGGCGTATCGACTGCAGCTCCCCAAAACCTTGTCTGCTGTACATAATGTGTTCCATGTGTCACAATTGAAGAAATGTCTTCGGGTACCAGAGCGAACCGTAGAAGTGACAGATGTTGTCCTTGAACTAGACCTGACATATTCTGAGCACCCTATTCGTGTCTTGGATCAAAAGGACAGGGTTACCCGGAGAAAAACTCTTAAGTTCTACAAGATACAGTGGAACCGACATTCTGAAAAAGAGGCTACATGGGAAACTCAAGACTTTTTAGATAAGAATTTCCCAGGCTTTTTAGCCTCATGTAATTTGTAAAGTGTGTATAGTTATTGTAATAAAGGAGTGAACCCCACACCACCCCCTGCCTTGTACCAGAAATAAGGAAATAAGAATGTGACACATTTCCTTTTCCATTACTCACCCTAGGACTTTTAATCTCGGGACGAGATTCTTTTATGGGGGGAAGGATGTAACACCCCTGGTGTTACTATAACTAAAACTTGAGCATGGCATCATCAACATAGCATTGCATATGTTTGACACACCTAGAGTGCATTCACTAGGTAAAAATTTCAAATAAGTTGTATTGTCCTAGTATTTTGCAAATAAGACCCTGAATAGGGTACTTAACCCTAAAGGGGGATTAAAGGGGTAAAACCTAACCCAAGTTGAGGAAACCTAAAAGCTTTAGGGGAAAAGTCATAAAATGACCCCAAGAATAAACTTGAGTCACATTTATACCCCTAAGATACCAGAAATCCTAAATGAAGCCCTGGAAAACCCTAAGTCCAAACCCTAGGGGCCTATGTGCAAAAAGTGTGCACATTTGGACTAAAGTGTAAAAACTACCATGATAAATCATATAAAGTCACATGGTTTACATTTGGAAGGATTTGCAAGCTAAACCCTAAGTTTTGGACCTATTTGCAAAAATCACCTCTTAAGTCCCAAATAGCTTAAGTCTGAATTTCAGGGTTTTTGCTCCACTTTTGAGCTTTGTAACTCTCAAACTATAGGGTTTTTGCCCTATGTCACCACATCAAATTTAAAGATCAATCATTGGAGAACAATTTTGCTTAAGAGTGCAAGCCAAGCTATTGTGAAAAATCTAGAGATAATCATGCCTGAAGTCTGGCTGTCAGGCTGATTAAGTCTGAAAACTAGACTGACAGTGGACTAACATCAACTTCAAGCTCAAGTTTATGCATGATCTGCTGGCTTTTTGTGACAACACTATATAGCACTGTTGTAGTTGGTATAATGCTCTACAATTTTGCTGCAGAGCTTGACTTGTGTTATCATTGGAAATTAAGAGAAAATCTCGCTCCAAGTTTGGCTGTCAGGTCGACTGAAACCCATTCGCCATGGTACAGTGCTCTCGGATGGATCAAATTGCCAGCGCTGCTTGCTCGTCGCCGGCGACCTCCCTGCGTGGAGATTCGTGCTGCCACCGCCCGAGTTCGCGCTTGTGGCCAATGGATAATCTTGCGGGGTAACAGAAGCTTTGCCGCCGGTGAGCTGGAAGTCACTCCGGTGACTCATCGCCGCACTCTTCTGCTTTGTGGCTGGAAGGGATAGGCACGCCGGTGATCACCGTCGCTCAGGCCCGCGCCGCGTGTCTGCACCTTTCCCCCGCATCGCCGCGACTTACCCTCGCTCTCCGTTGATCGCCGGAGCAATTGCCACGGCGCTAGCCATCCAGCCACTGCGCTAGTAACCTTTTCCTCCTCCGACCGCAGCGTGTTATCGCTCGATTCACCGGCTGTCGTCCCCGGAGTCTATAAATTGAGAGCACCATCAACTTCGTTACGTAATTAAGCAACTAGCGCACCCGTCTGCACCTCAAATCATCCACCAGGAAGCTTCAATTCGAGATTTCCCCCAAAACGATCAGGAACTCCGCACAACTAGACCTTGTCGTGGCCAGCCCTCCACAGGTCAGCCCATGACTCTTGCTTCCCCGTTTAAGTACACTCATAGGTCTACGATGCTCTCCGACCCACGTAATTGCGCTAAGAGCTCACTGGTCGCCGGGAACACGGTTGTCTCGCCGTGATGTTCACGGCCACCGTGGCCAGAGCAAGCCATTGGGCATAGGTGGAATTAGGTTAGGGGAAATGCTCGGGCTAGGTCCAATTTGATGTCCGCCGCTCGGAAACCCTAGCTGTTGCCCCAATCGGCCGGTGCAGGCGCTCGCCGGAGCTCGGCTGGGCATGAACGCCGTCAGGGACTTCACCGTGCAAGGGAATAGAAGGTGGAGGTCCTATTTGTAATCTGTCAGCGACACATAGGAATAGTGAAGAAGCTTGTTTTCGGTTAGCCAGAAACCCGAGGGTCTCCGTGTAAAGTCGCCAGTGCGCGCGGGCGTACGCGGGCGCGCTCTCCCTCTGGACTGGGCCGATGGGCTGAAACCAGCCCATCACTGTTGCAACCTTTTCCTTTTTCTTTTTTAGTAGAGCTTTGGAAATTTGTTAAAAATTGTAGAAAAATCCTAAAATTGTGAAACCAATTTTCCTAGACTTCTTATTTTCCCTAGAATTTAATAAAAATAGTTTTATGATTTTTAGAAGAAATAAGGAATTTTAAGGCATTTAAAGTAGTTTAAAGTATTGGTTCTGGATTTTTAGAAAATAGATAATAATCCCAAAATTGCTCAAACTTTTTACATAAGCTCTATACATTATTAGAAGCCTTGAGTAGAATTTGGGTTGATTTGGACCTTGTTTGATAACTAGAACCCAAAACCCCCCTGCCCTGTGAACTCCTTTACTGACTCCGGAAACCCTAAGTTCTCGGAGTTCCGTGAAGGAAAATTGTATTCAAGACCTTAGATAACAAGTTTTTATTATCTTTGCACTCTCATGAGCATTACATGGCATTCATTCTTATATACATATATGTGGTTATGTTTAGAAAACGAAGAAGAAATTGAAGTGAGTGAGGAGAAGGCACCACCATCTTCGGACTCTCAGGCAGGATCTTGTCTTTAATTTGACATCTGCGGACCTGAGCCTGACTCACCTACTAACGAAGGCAAGCTCCGGTGCATTTGCCACCCTCCTTGATGTTTTTAAAATCTTTCTCATTTCAGTGATGCATTAGGTGATAGGAGTTGAATGCTTAAACAATTCCTGCATTACCTTCCTTGAATTTGATTACCTTCCTTGAAACCCTGCTTTTACAAAAGGTTTTTATTATGCTTAGTATTGCTCTAGCCAAACAAAAGGTTTTGTTTTACAAAATAATGATTGGCAAAGTTGGAGGGATGTTTTTGAAAATAAAACTTGATGGTGAGTCCATTATGGCCGTAATGGGTTCAACTTCAGAAAAGATGTACCTCTGTCAGGTACCAAGCTTTGGGTTTTGAAATGATTAAGCTGAGACCGGGCGGGTGACTTGCACGAGAAGAGAGTCTCGGTGTAGTGTCTCCGTCTGCGTCGATTAAGGACCGTGTCGATGTAGGCTTGATGACCGAGGACCCTTTAACTGGTCACATACCTTGTCATGGGTAAGCCTTGCCTCGGGCAGACTAAGGCCAGAATAAGATAACACGAAATGGGCGTGGAGCGGTGGCGAGAGTAGCGTGTACCCTCCGTAGCAAGAGGCTGGACGGTGGTGTATCTGTGCTCTCGGTTTGCGTGAACCTGATCTGGTCTTAAGAAACCCGGTGGCGGGTTGACATATGCAAGGGTTAAGTGCTACATATGTCGTGTGATCGGAGATCCTCAGCTGAGTATAATCGATTCAGATCGCCGTACCTTCGCGGTTATGAAGACTTGGTCACTGCCCTATACGTAGAACTCCAGTAAAGATGAAGGATGGATTAAGAACTTGGCTAGTTTAGGATGAGTGTTTGAACTAGGCTAGCAAGAACTCTAGATGTAGGTAAGATTACCTAACTTGACAATAAAATTGGATTTTTAAGGATCCACTCTTAGTAAGCATTTATGCAACAACAGAGTCATTGATCTTGAGATACCTTACCTTGACTCCCTTATAACCAGCATACCCTTGAGAGTCGTTTCTTTAGTCGGGTAAGACTTGCTGAGTAATTCCATACTCAGGGTTTATTCCCTCGTTGTTTTTAGGTGAGGAAGTAGCAGATTTCTGTTGCTTCTGTACCAAGGTGGTTCCTCATGAGGAAAAGCAAGAGTGAAGATGCGGGAGGACATGGTCCTCCATAAGAAAACTTTTATGTAAAAACTTATCGGGAGGAGTTTTTGCCTCCCTTGGTTATGTAATAATACTACTCTGCACTCGTTTATATTTTCTGGTCTGTAATAAGCAACTTAATCTTACTTTTTAATGAATGTAAGTTTATGTAATCACTTCCGCATTTCGATATCTCCGATGTTCTGTAATGTCTGCAAGACGGGTGAAACGTTCCTGGAAAGGTAAGAAAAGATACCGAACTTATCAAGTGGTTCAGGAACATCTACAGGGTTGTCTGATGTCTGTTAGACAAGGACAACTGTAGGTGGGCCTAATGACTTGGGAAGTTCCGTCATATTTACTCCACATTTTTAATATGTTTGAGAGTAGGTATGAGATGACTTAGTGATTTGCAAAGATCAGGGGGAGTTTTCTCTTGATCGGAAGAACTTGTTTATACATCATGTTGTACTCTTTTCTTCGCATGAGTTTTTCCCTGCTTGGGTTTCTCATTCAAAGTTTTTAACGAGACAACATCAACACAAGGCCTATGTCGTATCATCTATTTTTCCCGTAGAGGTTTTCGAGGATGATACATTATGACATAGTTATTGTTGTATTTGAACTAGGTGATGAGTTAATCTCCTTAAATGAATCAACAATAGAGTATGACTACTCTCCTTATTTTCCCACTGTGTTTTAAGGAGACTCAGCTCATATGTTGATTTCTTAGATTTTCTGACACGATTATCTTGGAGAAATATTAGCCCGAGTTATATGTCTCATCATTTATTTTCCCCACTGGGGTTTTTGAGATGATGACTATAGACATATTATTGTTCTTTGGGCTAGAGGTCCGTGGGAGAACAATGGCATACCATGGTTCAATTGAACCACGACAATTATCTATAAGGATAATTGAGCTTGTGTTGTTCAGATGGAAACATATTATATCAGGAGCAACATTAATAAGCATATTGCTCCTAAATTGTATTATCCATCTTGCAAACAAAGTTTTGTGAAAATCTTGTTGATCTATTCACAAAGTCTCTACCATACTCCACGTTTCAGAAATGTGTTGAGGGGATTGGTATGAGAAGACTTAAGTGATTGCAAGAATCAGGGGGAGTAGTTCTCCGTGATATTTGACCTGTTTTGAACCATCATATTTCACTCTTTTCTTTGTATGAGTTTTGCCTTGTTAAGGTTTTCTCATCCAAAGTTTTTAACGAGGTAATATCAACTAAGTTATATGCTTCATCATTGATTTTTCCCCACATGGGTTTTTATGCATGATGATTACAAGCATATTTTTCTTTTGGAGTTCAAGTGAGATTCTCTCATTATCCAAAAGATATTGTATACTTCTTATTTTTCCCACAGGGTTTTTGAGGAGATAATATATTGGAGGACAGATTGCAGATAATCAAATGGACTTGGATTAATCAAGGGGGAGTGTTACAAAACATTATGCACATGTGATCAAGCCCATCCATTGGCAGTTATTGCCCAAGGGTCACACCCCTTGGGGACCCATGTACACTTGTATATAAAAACTGCTCCTCTACAATAAATAAAAGGATAGTTCTGTCATTTGTATTCTCTCTGTCGCTCTCCACTGGATTTGCCACTGAGTTATAACAATGTCTACGCCGGCTATAGGTGGCCTGTGAGCTTGTTTGGTTAAAGATGAATTGAGGGAATTGAATCTCTTTTTATTCAAAATTGTATAGAAAAGGATTTGATCCACTCAATCTCCTCTAATCCGCTAAGACCTACGGTGGGTACCCGCCGAGATCACTGTAGCTCTACTACGCGCAGAACCATCTGCCCCTGCATCCGTCGTTGTCGAGCAGCGTGACGTGTTAAGTTTTCTGTGTTCCTGTCAGCCATCGATGATTGTACGATTCCAATAAAAATCTGAATCTAATGGCTATGATGGATAAAAAGCTAAATCTTACAGTGGTACGGTCTCTCTCTATAGCCTTTGGTCACTAGGGCTCAGGCCCTACTCTTGGGCAGGGCCAGCCTTGAGAGGGTGCGGTGGGTGCGGCCGCACCGAGCCCCAAAAACAGAGGGTCCCTAGCCACTGGACGCTAGCATTTTTTTATTAAACCTATCTATTCTAGACATAAATACGCAAAAAGCGATGTGCTATCGAGTTATCGACTAGTCTCGTTTATATTGTTAAACTAATGTCTCAGTTACTTATCGAATACTCCATCCGTTTCAAAATAGTATTTGGTTTAGCTCTTAATTTTCATGTTTATATTAATTATGATAAATCCACTAAAGAAGCAAAACAAATTTTATTTTGATATAGAGAGAGTATTATAAACTATACATATGATGGTTGCTTCGGTAGAGAGAAGCTTTTTAAAATTAATTTTTTTATGAACTATTTATGGTCAACAATAACTCAAGAGAGGTTAAATGGCTTGACAATTCTATATATCGAAAAAAAGTTGTTGAATGAGATTGATCTCGATGATATAAGCGATGACTTTGTATCACAAAATGTTAGAAGATATTTTAATAATATCATATAACAAGTAAGTGTTTTTTGCTATATTTTATATCTGTTATCTTATAAACTTTAAAACAATGCATAATAATTTTTATACGTCAAATATTCGGTAATATATGTATAATTATATATTTGTGTGTGGATGGAGCTCTATATCAAATTTCGCACTGGGTCTCTAAAAAAGCCAGGAACGGTCCTGCTCTTAGGTTGAAATATTGCTAGGAATCCGCCCAGAAAAAAAAAACCGTATACAGTAGCACTCGTCTTCCTAGTCCAGCGTGCAAGTGCGATCGCCGTGACTCTTCCCGTTGGTGCCTCACTCGTCACTCCGTGGGTCGTGGCTTGGGTTTCGTGGTGATTGGTGAGAGCAGCTGAGAGGGGCAGCAGGCCACGACGGTCATGGCACCTGTTGGAGGCTAAAATGAGCCTTGCGGACGGTCCGGCCCTGAGGCCGGACGGTCCGCGGTCCGGACGGTCCGCGGTGGCGGCGCGGACGGTCCGCGCGCGCGCAGAGTCAGTTAGGGTTCCTAGTTTCTCGCGGGATTTGTTACCTAAAACCGCGGGATTAACTCGGGAAACAGTTGGAAAAGGATCCAGACCTCCCCCTTTATATGTTAGAATTATAGGCATTTTCCGTATTATTTTAATTCCATAAATAAGCATTATGATGATGACATATAAAATATAATTAATCATAGAAATCACTTTCTCAAATATATCCATAACAATATGGATTATGAGAACACAAAGCATATGAATCATATAGATCATATAAATACGATAAACATATAAACTGACTGAACAATTGAAAATAAACAAATAGAAACATAAACAGCATGATTGTAAAATTAAAACAAACAGATATAACACATTATAAGGTAATAGAACAGATAAGATAAACTCTTTGCTATACATAAAACAGTACAAATGCATATATAAAACATATATAATCTGTAGAACGCAAAACAGTAAAGAAATAAACTGATCATACCCTCCCATGCGCTCTGATCTAGATCCTTGTCCAACTTCCTTTGTCATGTCGTAGATGTTTTGGGCAGTCGCGTAGACGCTCTCCAAAAACCTAATTGCCGATCCCCCGTGCAAGGTCTCGAACGGCACCGGCTTCGGAGGCACCTGCCCTCTCGCTTCTCTGTGCGCGCAGAGTCACGAGATGGAAATACCCTCACTCGGCGGCTGGACTGTGATTCTGAAAGTGGTGTGTTCGCGTGTACCGAGTGACAGGGGTGCTCCTCTATTTAACCTCTCGTAGAGGGAAGTTGAAGGAGAAAGGTCGCCGAGTCATGCCAAGAGTCGGCCAGCTCTCGCCGAGTCATGCCATGAGTCGGCCAGCACTCGCCGAGTCATGCCATGAGTCGGCCAGCTGAAGGGGAAGGGTCACTCGGCTGACGAAGAGACAGGGTCACTCGGCTGACGTACGCGGTTAGTGAGTGCTAAAAATTAACATAACCACACCACGCCCGCTCGCCTGCCTGCCTGCCTGCCTCGCCTCGCCTCGCCTCGCCACGCCTCGCCACGCCACGCCCGGCCCGGCCCGGCCGGCGGCGGCGGCGGCGGCGGCAGCGCGCGCGCGCGCGTGTGGCACGCCCTTGTCCATTTCTTGACTTCTCAAGTTAAGTGGAATAAATCCCACCATATAAGTCAAGGCAAAAGACCCTTGGACTTCCAATGTGGTGCTATTGGTATTCTCCACCATTACACACCTTAGAGTTTATTCAATAAATGGGCCAAGCCCATAAAAGATCCAACAATCCCCACCAAACTCTAGGGTTTGTAATGATGAAGTATCAGAATCACAATCCTTTGATATACCAGTGTTTCGATGGAGACTGTTAAGTTGAACATCCATCTAGAATAAGAGTTTCACTCATTCACAACTGAACAATGGACTATGCCTTGAATTGACAGTTTTGTGCGAAATAAGATTCACTCAAATCCTTTGCTGATACTTGGCTGCAAAAGGGTATTCCCGCTGTTTAGAAGCATATAAGTCACACTTCAGTGCCTTTCATGAGTATTTAGGGATTACCCAAGTCCCATAGACTGTGACTAGCAGTCTGACTCATATAGGTGTATTCCTCAAAAGATGTTCTATAGGACAACATCTCACCTTTATAAGACTCTTGGAATACATTAAGGTAAATACCATCCTGCCTTACAGATAGGAAAGATGTGCATCAGAAATGAGTTAAGAAAGGGATCTTTCCTCACAACCTACTCCTAGCTTGTTTCTCCACTCTACTTCACGGGATCTCCGATCACATAGAGCAGGTTACCACTAGAGTAGATCTCACATGGGTCTCATACCCATTTCCCTCGATGCACTATCTATCACATTGCGTGATAGACCCTTAGTGAATTGATCTGCCAGATTGTTCGATGTGTGAACATAATCCACAGTTATAACTCCGGAGTTTTTCAACTTTCTGACAGATTTCAATCTCCTCTTAACATGCCTTGTAGACTTCATGTTATTCCTAGAACTGTTAACCTTTGTAATCACCGTTTGGTTGTCACAGTTCATGGAAATAGCCGGTATCGGTTTTTCAACTACCGGTAAGTCCAATAGGAAATCACGAAGCCACTCGGCCTCAGCCCCAGCAGTGTCTAATGCTGCGAGTTCTGCTTCCATTGTAGACTTCGTTAAGATAGTCTGCTTGCAAGACTTCCAGGAAACAGCGCCACCTCCAAACAGAAACACATATCCGCTTGTGGCATAAAGCTCATCAGCATCAGAAATCCAGTTGGCATCACAATAGCCTTCCAGCACTTTTGGGTTTCCGGTATAATGAATACCGTATGTCATAGTATCTTTCAAATACCGCAACACTCTCTCAAGAGCACGCCAGTGATCATCTCCTGGTTTCGACACAAACCGACTTAGCTTACTCACAGCATAAGAGATGTCTGGCCTTGTTGCACTTGCAAGGTACATGAGCGAGCCAATGATCTGGGAGTATGTCAATTGATCCCTTGCTATTCTCCGATTCTTTCTTAATAGCACACTGGGGTCATAAGGTGTTGGAGCAGGAACACAGTCACTAAAACCAAAGCGACTCAATACCTTTTCCACATAATGGGATTGTAACAAAGTTACCCCACCATCAGCTTCTCTAACAAGCTTGATGTTTAGAATGACATCAGCCTCTCCCAAATCTTTCATCTCGAAATTGCTCGATAGAAGATTTTTAACTTCCTCAATCACATTGAGATTTGATCCAAAGATCAAGATGTCATCAACATAAAGGCACAGCATAACAGACTCACCCCCACCATACCGATAGTATACACATGTGTCAGATTCATTTACAACAAAGCCAGCTGTTGTAAGAGTATTATCAAACTTTTCATGCCATTGCTTAGGTGCTTGTTTTAGGCCATACAATGATTTTATCAACCTGCACACCTTGTTCTCTTGACCATCCGCAATAAACCCTTCTGGCTGATCCATATAGATCTCCTCATCCAACTCTCCATTTAAGAAAGCTGTCTTAACATCCATCTGATGAATGATAAGACCATAAGAGGCTGCCACGGCTATTAATGTGCGAATTGTAGTCAATCGAGCCACTGGTGAGTAGGTATCAAAGAAATCTTCACCCTCCTTTTGGGTATATCCTTTGGCCACAAGCCTTGCCTTGTACCTCTCGATTGTACCATCAGGCCTAAGCTTTTTCTTGAAGATCCATTTGCAACCTATAGGTTGACAACCATAAGGACGGTCAACGACCTCCCAAGTTCCATTAGACATAATAGATTCCATCTCACTCCTTACTGCTTCCTTCCATAAGTCAGCATCAGAAGAGGAATATGCCTCACTAATGGTAGATGGTGTGTCTTCCACAAGGTACACTATAAAGTCATTACCAAAGGATTTTGCAACCCTCTGTCTCTTGCTCTTTCGAGTGACTATAGTGTCATCCTCCTCAGGGATGTGCACGTGAGAATCCTCAGCATGATGTATAGGAATCGACAGTTCGTGCTCATGGGGAATTATAGTCTCATGACTTGTATCACTAGGTGTATTCTTCATGGGAAACTCATTCTCAAAAAATGTTGCGTCTCTTGATTCCATGATAGTATCAACATACATATCTGGCACATCAGATTTTATAATTAAGAACCTATACCCAGTGCTGTGAAAAGAGTACCCAAGGAATATACAGTCAACAGTTTTAGGCCCAAGTTTACGCTTTTTGTTGATTGGCACATTCACTTTAGCCAAGCAACCCCAAGTGCGCAAATATGAGAGATTTACTCTTCTCTTTTCCCATTCCTCAAATGGAGTGATCTCTTTGTTCTTTGTTGGAACTCTATTCAGGACATGACATGCTGTCAAAATCGCCTCACCCCACCATGCCTTGGATAATCCCGCTGTACTCAACATGGCATTCACCAAATCTGTTAGAGTGTGGTTTTTCCTTTCAGCAATCCCATTGGATTGTGGTGAGAATGGCGGTGTCCTCTCATGAATAATACCATGTTCCACGCAGAACTCATCGAACACATTAGAGAAATATTCTCCACCTCGGTCGGACCTTAAACGTTTTATTTTCCTCTCAAGTTGGTTCTCTACTTCAGCTTTGTAGGCCTTAAAATAATTGAACGCTTCATCTTTTGTTTTTAAGAGATACACATAACAAAATCTAGTGGAGTCATCTATAAAAGTGAGAAAGTATCTTTTACCACCTTTGGTCAAAATTCCATTCATCTCGCACAGATCAGAATGAACAAGTTCTAGAGGTGCCAAACTCCTCGCCTCAGCAGCCTTGTGAGGCTTGCGAGGTTGTTTTGATTCAACACACACATGGCACTTAGACTTTTTGACCAAGTTAAATTTAGGAATTAAATTTATATTTGCTAACCGCATAAGACAGCCAAAGCTTGCATGACAAAAACGTGAATGCCATAAATCCGACTCATCAGAAAAATGAACAGAATTCACGAGTTTATTACACACATCATGCAGTGATAAGCGGAACAACCCTCCGCAATCATATCCTTTACCAACAAAAGTACCATGTTTCGACACAACACATTTATTAGACTCAAGAACAACTTTGTATCCATCTCGACATAGCATAGATGCGCTAACGAGATTCTTCTTGATAGAGGGCACATGCTGCACGCTCTTCAATGGCACCGTCTTTCCCGAAGTAAACTTCAGAATGACCGTACCAACACCAAGAACATGAGCACGCGACCCATTTCCCATTAACAAGGCGCCAGACCTCCCGACCTGGTAGGAGGAGAACATAGAGGCATCAGCACACACATGAATATTTGCACCACTGTCCATCCACCACTCAGGTGAATTACAAACTGAGAGAACAAATGGTAAAGAATTACCATACCCAGATGTTCCATCTCCAGTTTCAGTGGTTACAACATTAGCTGATTTCTTGTCCTGAGTGAACTTGCGATCAGGGCACTCTCTAGCCCAATGTTGATCACTGCCACAGACAAAGCAACCTCCCTTTCCCTTGTTATTGTTGTTCTTCTTTTTAAACTGTGCTGTATGAACAGGTTTATTTGCGTTCTCTGGTTTGTTTTGGTTTTTCTTCTTGTTAAACTTGCGGAAGTTTCTCTTCTGCACCACATTAGCAGTAGAGGTCTCCACACCTTTTCCATTGTCCTTTGATCTAGCTCTTTCCTCAACATCAAAAGTACAAATGAGCTCCTCCACATTGAACTCTTGTCTCTTATGTTTGAGAGAGGTAGCAAAGTCCTTCCAAGAAGGTGGCAACTTGGCGATTATACCGCCAGCCACAAACTTGTCAGGCAAAGGACAAGGAAAAAGTTCGAGTTCCTTAGCTAGTGCCTGAAACTCATGAGCCTGTTCCACTACAGATCGGTTCTCAACCATCTTGTAGTCATACAGCTGCTCCATGAGGTACAGCTCGCTACCAGCGTCAGTAACTCCAAACTTTCCAACAAGAGCATCCCACAGCTCTTTCCCTGTGGGAAGGATGATATAGCTTTTCTGGAATTTTGTATCCAGTGCGCTAATTACTGCTCCTCGAAAGAGGTTGTCTTCAGCCTTAAACTTAGCCTCATCCTCAGGAGGTAAGTTGGCAGGCTTGCCCTCAGCGGCATGAAAACAAGACATTGCAGTTAGCCACAATTCAATCTTAGCTTTCCATATCAAGAAGTTTTTACCATCAAACGGATCAGGCTTTAGCACAACAGCAAAACCTCTGACAGAAAAATGCCTAACATTAGGTTTTTGGAATGTTAGAATTATAGGCATTTTCCGTATTATTTTAATTCCATAAATAAGCATTATGATGATGACATATAAAATATAATTAATCATAGAAATCACTTTCTCAAATATATCCATAACAATATGGATTATGAGAACACAAAGCATATGAATCATATAGATCATATAAATACGATAAACATATAAACTGACTGAACAATTGAAAATAAACAAATAGAAACATAAACAGCATGATTGTAAAATTAAAACAAACAGATATAACACATTATAAGGTAACAGAACAGATGAGATAAACTCTTTGCTATACATAAAACAGTACAAATGCATATATAAAACATATATAATCTGTAGAACGCAAAACAGTAAAGAAATAAACTGATCATACCCTCCCATGCGCTCTGATCCAGATCCTTGTCCAACTTCCTTTGTCATGTCGTAGATGTTTTGGGCAGTCGCGTAGACGCTCCCCAAAAACCTAATTGCCGATCCCCCGTGCAAGGTCTCGAACGGCACCGGCTTCGGAGGCACCTGCCCTCTCGCTTCTCTGTGCGCGCAGAGTCACGAGATGGAAATACCCTCACTCGGCGGCTGGACTGTGATTCTGAAAGTGGTGTGTTCGCGTGTACCGAGTGACAGGGGTGCTCCTCTATTTAACCTCTCGCAGAGGGAAGTTGAAGGAGAAAGGTCGCCGAGTCATGCCAAGAGTCGGCCAGCTCTCGCCGAGTCATGCCATGAGTCGGCCAGCTGAAGGGGAAGGGTCACTCGGCTGACGAAGAGACAGGGTCACTCGGCTGACGTACGCGGTTAGTGAGTGCTAAAAATTAACATAACCACACCACGCCCGCTCGCCTGCCTGCCTGCCTGCCTCGCCTCGCCTCGCCACGCCACGCCACGCCCGGCCCGGCCCGGCCGGCGGCGGCGGCGGCGGCGGCGGCGGCGCGCGCGCGCGCGTGTGGCACGCCCTTGTCCATTTCTTGACTTCTCAAGTTAAGTGGAATAAATCCCACCATATAAGTCAAGGCAAAAGACCCTTGGACTTCCAATGTGGTGCTATTGGTATTCTCCACCATTACACACCTTAGAGTTTATTCAATAAATGGGCCAAGCCCATAAAAGATCCAACAATCCCCACCAAACTCTAGGGTTTGTAATGATGAAGTATCAGAATCACAATCCTTTGATATACCAGTGTTTCGATGGAGACTGTTAAGTTGAACATCCATCTAGAATAAGAGTTTCACTCATTCACAACTGAACAATGGACTATGCCTTGAATTGACAGTTTTGTGCGAAATAAGATTCACTCAAATCCTTTGCTGATACTTGGCTGCAAAAGGGTATTCCCGCTGTTTAGAAGCATATAAGTCACACTTCAGTGCCTTTCATGAGTATTTAGGGATTACCCAAGTCCCATAGACTGTGACTAGCAGTCTGACTCATATAGGTGTATTCCTCAAAAGATGTTCTATAGGACAACATCTCACCTTTATAAGACTCTTGGAATACATTAAGGTAAATACCATCCTGCCTTACAGATAGGAAAGATGTGCATCAGAAATGAGTTAAGAAAGGGATCTTTCCTCACAACCTACTCCTAGCTTGTTTCTCCACTCTACTTCACGGGATCTCCAATCACATAGAGCAGGTTACCACTAGAGTAGATCTCACATGGGTCTCATACCCATTTCCCTCGATGCACTATCTATCACATTGCGTGATAGACCCTTAGTGAATTGATCTGCCAAATTGTTCGATGTGTGAACATAATCCACAGTTATAACTCCGGAGTTTTTCAACTTTCTGACAGATTTCAATCTCCTCTTAACATGCCTTGTAGACTTCATGTTATTCCTAAAACTGTTAACCTTTGTAATCACCGTTTGGTTGCCCTAATTATCCGATCGATGCATGTGGAGCCGCCGGCATCACCAGTTCACCACCGGACGCGCGCGGCGCCTCTTGCTCCCGCCGGCCGATGCATGCACGCATATGCATGCGCGCGGGGGCCGGCGGCGTCGCCCAGCCGTCATGTCGCTAGACGTACGGCGGGACCGGGGACGACGACGCATGCTTTGAGCGCACGACATGGCCGGCCGGCCGGGCGGCTGCCAGAGCCGCACGTACGTATACGTACACCTACAGGGCCGGCCGGCTGGCCGTTGCCGGGGACAGATGATTGATCCATCAGCGTATCGGGATGACGATGCACATGTGCGGGCCGGGCGAGGGGGGGACGGCGGCAATAGCGTCAAGCAACAAACTGCTGCCCCCATATATGGCACGCACGTAGTACGCAGGTCCATCCCCGTCCCCTCTCTCCATTTCTGCTAATTAATCTGCAGACGAGACGGGCGCGATCGATCGTCGTCGTCCGATCCCTAGCTAGCTAGCTAATTCCGGCCGCCTCACGCAGATGCAGTACTCCTCGCTTAATCCCAAGCCAAATCATACCATTAGCCTAATCCAGTTTGCTCCTGGGTCGGCGAGGCTGAGAGCCCCAAGCCCCCAATTGAGAATAGAGAAGACATCAGAGAGAGAGAGAGAGAGAGAGAGAGAGAGAGAGAGAGAGAGAGAGAGAGAGAGAGAGAGAGAGGAACAAGGAATGTGCGGGATCCGAGGAGCATGCGGATTATATAATACACGCTGTGCACTGCACGGACGCCATAAGAGTATAAGATGTGCCATGGAATTTTCGGATGATCCCTTGGTTTAACCCTAGTAAATTGATCCCGAGGGAATTAGTGGCGCGCTTGCTAAGCATCGTCTACACCTCCTGATCCGCGCCCAGTAGCTTTCCTTCACTGCCACTCCTTTCATTGCCCCGGCTCTCAAGACATCCATGCAGCTAGTAGCTACTGGCTGCTAGCCTAGGGCTTAGTAGTTTCTCTATATATCCACTGATGAATGCCAGGACGACGACTGTCCTTTTGCAATTTGCATGCATGCCCATGGCCCTGCCGGCCGGCCGGCCTGGATTTCATATATGAACCACCAATCCACATTCGTCGTCGTCCATATCACAGTCACAGGCACAGTATCATGTACTCCCGTGTGTATGTATGCTTCCCGGGTCAAATTAAGCTAGCTAGCTACCAGGTCGCGCCGGCCAAGTTTCATTCAACGAATCAAACATCAAAATCTGTCTTCGGAAGAAATGCTTGCGTGCAACCAACAAGCATCATCTCTGCGAGCGAGAGAGACGGATTATTGAACATGGTGTATATATATGTGCAGTCGCGCCGCTCATCTACATTAGAATTAGAAGCACTACTGTATATCGTACTAACGAAAGCGGCTCCTTCCACCACCGTTCCACCTTCAACGCGAGCGCGTGCTTAATTACTCGCACATGCTTACTTTTTGTCGTTAAAAGAAAGGAGCATCTACGAGGCTTTGTTTGGATATTGATCTCAATCTATATGTGTTGGGGTGGATTGAGATGTAAATTAGTTTATGTTCCACCTCAGACCTTGTTCGGTTAATCCTGTTACTAATGGATTGGATTGGATTAGAAAAAATTAATAATAAGTTTGACTTGTTTGAGATTTAAACCTACCAAATCCCACTCAATCCACATGAATTGAGAGCTAACCGAACAAGCCCTCAATTTTTCTCAATACAGGTCAATACTAGAGTACTCAAATTAGGCCTAACTGATGATATGATACTTGACATATTCCCAATGGGTAGTATTATACTCATTAATAAAATGCCACATAGGACTGATAATGTGGCAAGACATTTAATAAGAGGGAGAAAAAAAAGTTGTGTCTCAAGTAAGATATTGCTTTAGCATGACATCTTAGGTCACAACACAATAAATAATGTTTGGGTCAATTCTCATTGACACAACTTCACACGAATTAACTAAATTAAATATATTAATATTATACTACACATCACGGAGGATATATCTTCCTAGCAGCAATACCATACTTTGCATTATATGTTGCATCTTTGGATATTGGAGTATGATACTTTGGACCCGAAATAGCCTTACTTCGTTCTTGTTGACGCTTTTTTGGAGCGCCAATCACTCAACAAGAACCGTGGCGGTGCACTCTGCACAGGGGCGGACGGTCCGCGCGCAGGGCCGGACGGTCCGCGGCCTGGTGCGGGGCGCGGTGGTGCTCTCTGCGCAAGGGCGGACTGTCCGCGGCCTGGGGCCGGACGGTCCGCGACCTGATGCGCGGCTGGGGCTTCTGCCTGACGGCCGGACGGTCCGCGCCCTGGGGCCGGACGGTCCGCGCGTACGCAGGAACGGCGGGAGATCGCCGACGGCGCCTGGATCTCGCTCCCGGGAGGGACCCCGTCGGGGAGTAGAGATCCTAGGTTGTGTCTAGACTCGGGCCGGCCGACCTAGACTCCTCTAATCGACGTAGAGCCGAAGAGAGACGAAGAATTTGGGGATCGAGAGGCTAAACCTAAACTAGACTAGAACTACTCCTAAGATAAATGCGGAATAAAAGTTGTATTGATTCGATTGTTGATGATAAATCGGCCGTATACCTCTCTATTTATAGAGGAGGGGGGCTGGACCCTTTACAAACTAATTTCCGAGCTTTTCCCGTGATTTTAGCTAACAACCGTAACACAAAACTCGGAACCCTAATCTGTTCTGCGCACGCGCGGACCGTCCGGCCCCAGGGCGCGGACTGTCCGGACCGCGGACCGTCCGGCCTCAGGGCCGGACCGTCCGCCGGCTCAAATACGGTTCGAACATATGCCCCCCTGCCTTTTGGTGGAGCTGGGCGAACCAAAAGCAACTAACTCGATGTGCTCACATCGGTTCTCTTAGGCAACTTGCCACTTACTAGGATGGTATGCAGTGGCCTTGGTCTCGATGGTTGACTCAACGGACGTGATCCCTTTAGATTTGATCAAACTGTCAATCCCAACATCGCCGAGCGTCATACTGGTCCTGACCAATTCGTCACATTGCCTTCCTAATTCTTTAAGTGTTCTGGCGTAGCTCCGTAGTCGACCAGGTCTTCTCCTTGCAGGTCGTCTTCCTCCATGGGCGTCGGTACGTCGTCGGAGGTGTCATGGTTTATTGCAGATGAGTCGGCCTCAGGGGTCGGACGGTCCGTGCCCTGTACGGTTGGTCCGGTCTTTATAGTCGGACTGTCTGCTGTACCTGCAAAGAGCTGCACAATTGCTGTTTTATTTTCTGTCTTTATGGCCGTTTGATTTTCCTCAACGGCCTTTTGTCTCCATCTCTTTTGTGGTGGCGGATATTGCGGATGTGTGTCATTGAATATTTTTTCCGCCTCCTTCTCCTGATTCTCCTTTGCCCTAAGGCGCTGTAATTTTCGCTTTTGCGATCGTGTCAATCCCGATGGGCACCATCGGGGCATGGAGTATTTTGGATCGGCTATTTTATTGACAGTCGTACTTTCTTTTTTGTTTGTGTTGGCCGATTCACCAAAAATCATCGGCCCTTCGTTATTTTGTTGTACGACGACATCTGTCGTTCCTATTTTAATGACATCTTCCTTTTTCGTACTGTTGGAGGTTGTGGCTGTATGCCCCCCTGCCGGATTAGTCAGCCTTTGGGGCCGAGTTGTTCGGCAATCTTGCTGGGCATGTGCTCGTGGACCGGATTGAGGGTCTCTCAATCGGTCTTGTACTGGAGGTGTCAACCTATTGAATACAGATGTTTGGGGTGCCCCCCAAGCGGGGCACTGTGGCATCCCAAATGAGTATGGTGGCATGCCCCACATTTGATTTGGGACATATGGTGGAGGTATGTATGTGTATGGATATGGCATAGGTGGATTTAATGGTGGTGGAGGTGTCCATGCAGGTACGTTAGGTCTTAATTGAACGTTATGACCTCCCGTCCTTTCCGATTGGTGTGGTGGTCCAATCGGCCTAACCTGCCGTCGCACCTGGGTGGGTAAGCGAGGTCCCTTTGGTGGCCGGTCGCTGGGGCCAGCCTTCTTTTTCACATATTTAGACAATAATTGATCAAAGGTCGGGCTAGATTTTACCAACCGACCAGTTGCCTTGAACGTGTTAGTTTTCCACGTACCTATTTCTGGTCGTCGTGGTTTGAAGGTATGTGGTCGCCGTGGCTCTTCGACGTTGCCGGACCGTCCGTCGGAACGCTTCGGACCGTCCGGTGATGTTACGGACCGTCCGCGCCTAGACACCGGACCGTCCGCGATGCGTAGTATGGGTTCTCGCGCATATCCCTTTGTCTGTGCTTGCCCCCCAGCGCTGGAGTTTGTGATGGTTACCTTCAGTGTCTCCCCTCCATCAGGAGTCTTCTCGGCCATCACTTTCCTGCAAGAAATTTTGTTGTTTCCATCGGCCTCCCGTGCGTTGCCGATGATGACTTCTTTGTCTTTGCCCTTATCGGCTGTGTTGGGCCGAATTAGGACCTTTTTGCCATTAAAGTCGATCACATTCATTGGGAAGGGCTCCGTGTCCTCCTGAAATTTCAATCGTCCCTCATTAATGGCCGATTGAATTTGTCGTCGGAACACATTACAATCATTGGTGGCATGGGAAAATGAGTTGTGCCACTTGCAGTATGCGCGACGCTTTAGTTCGTCGGCAGGTGGAACGATATAATCAATTTTAATGTTACCATTTTTAGTAATTCATCGAATATCTTATCACATTTGCCGACATTAAATGTAAACTTAACCTCCTCCTGTCGTTCCTTTTGAACTGACTGCAAGGAGTAGCAAGCCGAAGATTTGGCCTGCTCAGGCCAGACTATTTCGGCAGTGTAAACTTTCTTTGGTTCATCGTCCGAACTACTTTGATTGTGTTCTACTATAGGGACATTATGATGAACCGTTCTGACTAGTTCTTTGCTTCGGCTTTCACAAGCCGAAGCTCTCTGATGTAATTGTGCTAGAGTAAAGAACTGGATGCCTTCTAATCTCTCTTTTAAATAATAGCGCAATCCATCAAAGGCTATTCCCGCCAGTTGTTTATCTGTTAAATGAATTTGAAAGCATCGGTTTCTCGTATCCTGGAATCTCCGGATATAATCACTAACCGATTCATCCCTTTCTTGTCGTAGGGTCACTAAGTCTACTAAATCTAGCTCATAATCTCCAGAGAAGAAATGTTCATGAAATTTTTGCTCTAAGTCTCCCCATGACAAAATGGAATTAGGAGGGAGCGTGGCATACCATGTGAATGCAGTCCCTGTTAAGGATAATGAAAATAAACGCACACGGAATGCTTCGGTGTCGGCCAATTCTCCTAATTGTGCTAGGAACTGGCCTATGTGCTCACGCGTGCTCTTCCCTTGGTCACCCGAGAACTTTGCAAACTCGGGTATCCTGGTTCCCTGTGGGTATGGGTGGCGATCAAATCGGCTGTCATAAGGCTTCCGATATGATTGCCCCCCAGGGATCATGCTTACTCCGAGCTTATCTCGGAACGCCCCGGCTATTTCTTCCCTCACTATACCAATTGCAGCCGGTGCAAGACCACCGGCTCTCTGGTCAAACATGGGTGGGGTTGGTTGCATGTTAGTATGTTGTCGTTCCCCCCATTGGTTTGAGCTACGTGGTGCATTTCCATTTGCCCTATATGGCTCATATGTTTGATCGTTTCTTTCCGGCCTTCTAGGTGGGGCCGGAAAGCTTTCCTGGGCTCTGGATCCTGAATTAATGGGCTGGTGCATTGCATAGCGCGATGGGACGTGTCGCTGGGACGGGTGAGGATTCAGGTAACAATCCTCCTCAAAAAGGTCATGCGCGGACTGTCCGGACATTGGCCCGGACCGTCCGTGATTATATGCGGACCGTCCGTCGTTGTATGCGGACGGTCCGACTTGGTAGTTTAGATTTTGTGCCGTATGTGGTGGCTCGGGCGCATATCTAGGTAACTCATTAAAAATAGGCCCGACTGTTGCTGGCCCGGACGGTCCGTGCTCACGTGCGGACGGTCCGGGCATGTGCAGATCGGCTGATTTGCTGCCGATTTGCGTCTGCTCAGGGTACGTGTCCATCGGCATCCCATAAGGGGGTTGTGACTGGTCGTGACAACCTTTAACCGATGTATTACGTGTATTATCTCCTAATTCAACCTCGGGTGAAGGAAAATTTGCTATACTAGATTTATTAAATGCACGTACTAGTCTCCTACAATCGTTTTGCATAACCCCTATGATATTTTGCATCTGTTCGCGCTGTTCATCTACATAATTCTTAAGAGATTGCAGCTCGTTTGTATTACTTACATTGGGGATGTCTGGCGTGGGTTGGAGCGAAGCCGGATCCGTCGCCCGATGTCGAACGACTTTGTTGTTCCTGTCCACTTTGAAGTCGGCCAGGAACCTCGCCTTTGCTTCTTGGATCAGCCGCTCCTGGCGCTCCTCGAACAGGAGCTGTTCTTCAGCCGGCAAATTTTCCCATATCGGTGTGATGATATTGCTGGTGGAAACTTCGGAGCTATCCTTTGAACCGGCCATTGAGGGCCGATTTGATGAGCTTAGATGTGTTGTCCCCAGCGGAGTCGTCAAAAAGTATGTTGACGCTTTTTTGGAGCGCCAATCACTCAACAAGAACCGTGGCGGTGCACTCTGCACAGGGGCGGACGGTCCGCGCGCAGGGCCGGACGGTCCGCGGCCTGGTGCGGGGCGCGGTGGTGCTCTCTGCGCAAGGGCGGACTGTCCGCGGCCTAGGGCCGGACGGTCCGCGACCTGATGCGCGGCTGGGGCTTCTGCCTGACGGCCGGACGGTCCGCGCCCTGGGGCCGGACGGTCCGCGCGTACGCAGGAACGGCGGGAGATCGCCGACGGCGCCTGGATCTCGCTCCCGGGAGGGACCCCGTCGGGGAGTAGAGATCCTAGGTTGTGTCTAGGCTCGGGCCGGCCGACCTAGACTCCTCTAATCGACGTAGAGCCGAAGAGAGACGAAGAATTTGGGGATCGAGAGGCTAAACCTAAACTAGACTAGAACTACTCCTAAGATAAATGCGGAATAAAAGTTGTATTGATTCGATTGTTGATGATAAATCGGCCGTATACCTCTCTATTTATAGAGGAGGGGGGCTGGACCCTTTACAAACTAATTTCCGAGCTTTTCCCGTGATTTTAGCTAACAACCGTAACACAAAACTCGGAACCCTAATCTGTTCTGCGCACGCGCGGACCGTCCGGCCCCAGGGCGCGGACTGTCCGGACCGCGGACCGTCCGGCCTCAGGGCCGGACCGTCCGCCGGCTCAAATACGGTTCGAACAGTTCTCATGGCTCGTCCTAATTAAAACGTCATCCTTGACAAAGAAATGCAAGATTATTGGCATGTTGCTACTTAATTATGAGCTTGTGCCACCAGTAAGCATGGAATTCTAAATACTTTAAGGGGATGTTTGGATCCTTTTATTTTGAAGTAATTGGCATCTATAAGTAGTGTTTGGATGGGGACGAGGAAGGATGAAAAGGGATGGGATGGGATCATTCAAATTTGACCCGTGTTTGGTTTGGAGGTCCAGAGTCAGGGTCAAGAAATATTCTTTAAAAATGGTAGATGAGGCCATCCCTAAAAAAATAAGGGACGGATCAGTCCAGGGTTGATCCCATCCAATCCCTCATTTGGCTTAGAGCCACTAGTGCATAGAACATTAGTACGTACTGACGGTTCCAAACACATTTGCACTAGCATTTCTATCTTCTGCCAGTATGAAAGTTGACTCCAAAATCACAAACTTCATTATTAGTGTCTCCTAGAGAACTAGCACTAGCGAACTTCACTAGCAGTTTGCTTAAGGCTATAAATAAGGAGTAAATACTTGCTATAAACTAGCTATTAACATGTTGTCACTATCCAACAACTATATTTACAATGGCTATAAACTAGTTGTTAACACTTGTCAAATGTCTAGTGTAGTCACCGGACAAGTCATCGAACATGTTCGATGAGTTCAAACTAAATTATGCATTTTTATATGTTCTCTAAGTGTTATGTCTGGTGTGGTATCAGGTGCCGTACTCAATACGTCCAATGCCTTATAGAGCCAAAGTGCACGTTAATTTGACATGCTCATCGAGTTCTCTATCTAGTGGGGCATCCGGTGTCTCACCAGACACTCAGGTGCATCTAGCACTATGCTGAAAAACGTGAACTATATAAAATTAAGTCATTCTTATATCCGATGTCATGTCCGATATATCACTGGACAAGTCCAGTGCACTTGTGAAATCTACACCGAGAGCATTTTCTTCTTTCTTTTTATGCAAACTAACTCTCAAATATTTTGCCAGCCATATTAGATCTTATTCAATATTTTTAAAGTGATTTCAATAAATCTTTTTTGCTTGCCCTCATGTATATCGCTTAAGCCTATATGCAATGCATATGAATCCAACATAATGATACTAGATGATCGAATTGTCCAATTATATTCTCCTCTTAGGCCCTATTTGGCACAACTTATTTTTAGCTTCTTCACAGATTTAAGCAGAAGATGCGCCAAACAGAGAGGTTCTGCAACAGCTTATCAGTTGAGCTGCTTCTCATAATGAATTAAAAGAAGACAATAAGCAGAAGCTGCTTTTCACCGATTTCTTAGATAAGCTGTTTTTTCAACGAGCAGCAGCTACACCAAATAGAGCCTTAATAGTATGGCCATGTATTCTAAACTCAATCACGTACTCTATTACGTCTTGAAGTAAAAAACAAAAATACCTTAGCTTATAACCTTTGCGCGTTTTGCTTTTCTTTCTTCCTCTTCTCATGCTGAACGTACGCATGATCATTCTCTCTGGCCGGCCACCACCATCCTTTTCATGGTTGTCCACTTTGCTCAGCCTTTGAGTGTGGATTTAAACCTATCTCATTAACTACACTTACAATAGAGGTTAGTCCACTAGTTATATTAATTCTCAAAAGCATACATAGTGCTTTCAGTAGCAGCATCAATACACCTATATATAAGCCTCCAGTTCGTATGATGGATCTAACCTTAATAAATTGTACATCCATAACGATCTTTTCCATCCTGAGATGTACAAAAATAATAATGATACGCCTAATTAAACATACATTTTTAAAATTTTTATAATAACGTAAATAAACTTTAAACCCACCATGTTACTTAATTAGAGAGTGTTATTTAGCAATAATAATCTCAGAAATTCCAACAGCTATGTATGTTTTTTTTCTAAGAAAATGTACAGTTTTGGTGTCCTACGATTATTATTATAAAGAAATTTAATTAATTCCAGGTTCCTGCGCGCGCGCGGGTGTGTGGTTTCGATAACGTAAACACAGGAACATCCGTAAAGAGACGCACATGGAAAGAATGTTAGCATATGGCTCGCTGCCAAATTAAACTATCATAGTATATACATAACATACGCGTTCTGTACGATATATGTATTTCCCCGTTCGCAGTAGAATGCGTGCACACGGGCTACGTACCTTTGCAAGCAAGCCAAGTCACACAATGCAACACAACAGACAACACGAGGCAGAGCTAGCCCTCTCCTCAATACTCTCTCTCTCTCTCTCTCTCTCTCTCTCTCTCTCTCTCTCTCTCTCTCTCTCTCTCTCTCTCTCTCTCTCTCTCTCATGTGCGTAACTTCCATGCACGAGCTGGTATAATATCCATGCTAGCCTAGTAGCTTCGCGTTGGCAACTGGTGTGTGGCATGCTAGTTTAATATCCAGCTGCACACGTACGTACGTGTCTGGCGTTCACCAGCCAGCACGCATGCGTGTCTGCCGCGCCGTGCATGCGATGCGACTCGATCAGCAAGCGCTCCTGGTCATCTGCGGGCTGCTGCGGCTACCTGTTCTGCTAGTTTCCCGCGGGATCCACCTCAACGACCCATCGTCGATCACTCTCGTCCGACGCCGCGCGCAAGATCGAGCTGCAGCTTCATTTCGTCGACACAGTACGTCTTACTTGTCGTCGCTTCGTTCGCCTCCTTCTAGTTTAAGGATGCAATTTTCTGACCGTCCCATGCTAATCATGCTTGCGTACGTGTGACGATTATTTGCATTCATATATGCAGACGCCAGTACGTCACGATCATATATGTGTAGTCGTCTAGACATAAAATTAACTGCATGTCATATCATCCGCTATAAATAAATATACTGGGTTTGGATCCGCTGATCATAGCGTCGTTCCATCCTCTGGAAAAAAAATACTCTATATCTTTTAGTTGGTATAAATTAATATAGTAAGGTTCATTATTATTATATGCATGCTTCTTTCGCAGTCGGTCGGTCATCTTTTTATATATATCTGAGCATCGATTGAGCCGTGCGCGATTCGAAGCTATTTCTTCCTGCTACCCGTTTCAAACTGATTGACTACGGTTTTCGTGTAAGGCAATACAATCCGACGTCATCTCTTCGTCAACTTCTTGGCATATATTTCGCAGGAGTGTTTTTGACCAACTTCAAGAGTCTATGGCTTATTAATTTGATCGAAGACCAGCTGACTAGCTAGGTACCGCGGCAGCTGGGCTCTTACTAATAGTTGGAGTGTGCGAAGAAGAAAGAGATAGAGGACTCGTTGGAATCTTCTGGTTTGGACCAGTACGTACGCGCGTTTTAATTAGCTAGGCTTGGACGAACAAGCAAAACAGCACAGGAAAACAAACTGTTTTTGACCATTATGCGTTGCTCACTCTAGTATGCATGCGTGTTGCCTCTCGGCTGATGTCATATGACGATTCGTAAATTCTTTTTATGTAAAATTCTGTTTGGATCATTGGAATTGAATTCCATTCTAATAATAATAATTTTGGTATATATCAATTAAGCTAATTTAATTTTATGTAAAATATATTTATATACTATTATTAGTAATAAGATGTCGGAGATATCTATGTGCTACATTTTTACTATAGAGAAGTGAGACGAAGAATGTCGTGTAAGTTATAGAGTAGAAACAAATTCTACTAATGCATAAAATCATTTCTCATCCTCCGCCCCATGAATTTGAGATATGCTTATATCTAAACTTTGGAAAGTGGTAAAATGTCAAATTCCAAACTAAATAAGTTACTTTATTAAGTGAATTCCAATTCCTCTAAAATGAAGGGATCCAAACGCCCCGTAATCAATTATCCAACTTCAATATTAGCTAACTTACGTGCAAACTCCCTATCCTAAAATAACGGAAGTTATAAGATTATGTACGAGCACTAATAATTACTGTACCTAAAAGACCAAAGTACCCCTCTAATTTCATATATACATATGTACACGTGCTAACATGATCTAAAGTTTACACTATAAAAATTTAAAGATCGGATCGTATTAGAATCGGACTCAATTTCTATTCGATTCTCGAACTAAAATTAATTAAAGACTCAAATAAATAATTGTGAAAAAACATTTGAATCGTGATTCATTACCACCCCATAAATGAGACGCACGGTTCATTCCTATACTAAAAGGTCCAGTCGGACTAACCACCAGGGACTAATATAACCACAGTTACAAATTTTGCCTATTTGCAACAATTTATTTTAAAAGCTTGCCCCATTCTATAAAAAACCATGACCACAATGATTACTAGCAAACATAGCAACAATAATAACCCTCTAGTTAAAAGTACTTGTCATATTTGATTCTGTGTGGTTTTCAATTTATATCTGTTAGACACCAAAATGAGCGGACGGTCCGGCCCTTAGGCCTGGACGGTCCGCGTGTCCCGAGATAAGATTAACTCGGATGTTTATCCTTATCTCATGCGTGGTTATCTATCTAATCACCTGGGAGTTTGTTGGCTATCTCTTAGGAAAAGGTCCAGACCTCCTCCCCTATAAATATAAAGGGGTACGGCCGATTGAGAACCCCCGAACACATTTCAATCGAACCAATTACCTTATTTACTTTTCCTGTCCTAGGAGTAGATGTAGCATAGTTCTAGTTGTAGCCTTCCGCATATCCACCTCCACCCCTATTCGACTCTATGTCGTCTAGATCCGTCTTGGGTGGCCTACCGATCCCAAGACGACCCTAGGATCTCACCCCTCCCGGGGGCAAGATCTAGTTGTCCACTCGAGACCTCTTCCTCGAATTGATCTCTTAATTCCTAGGTGACTCCACGTCGTCTGGGGACGCCTCGGGTGACCTATCGACCCGGAGCACCTTAAGATCTTTTCCCCCAGGGGACGAGATCTAGATTCCAGCAAAGAGGAGGAAGACGACCCTATCGCTAGGTCGCGGACCGTCCGACCCAGAGCTGCGGACCGTCCGGTGTGACGCAGGGAAGACACCGCTCCTGCGCCCATGTCGCGGACCGTCCGCGCCGCCGCAGAGGGCACTATCAGGTGACCCGGCGACCTGTCACAGGCCGCCACCACTGTTCACCTCGCGGAGCCGAACCCAAGGTATTGCTCATCACGAGAAGGTCATCGGGTTCGTTGCTATTTGGTCTCAAATAGGTGGTGACCATCATAGAGGTGTTGCCCCATATTTAGGATAACCACTTTATTTGGCCCTACATCATCTAAAGGTGCCAAGTACCGCCAAGCGGTTCATTATAGTGTTTGGTGACCAAAAAGGCACCAACATACTTTTTGGCAACTCTGCTGGGGACAAAAAATCGGATCTATCAAATCCGATCCATTAGATCAGATCTATTTAATTAGACCTATCAGATCGATCGCAATGGCCAATCCCAAAGATCACAACAATGTCGTCCTAGACATTAACACAAGGCTGACTAACTCGCCAGCCAATGAGGATAAGAAATTAGAAGACCACATGAAAAGGCTGGACGAGGAATTCCAACGACAACAGGCTCAGATAAGCAAGGTGGCGAAAAAGTGGTACCTCTCGCACTTCAAGGTAGATCACCACCAGAAGGTCGTCAAGAAGAGGGAAGTAAAGTACGATTCACTGTCAGCCTTGTTGCATCAGCTCCCCATTGTAAGTAACACCACGCCATTAGCCGATAATTCAATCTTTTAAAATTTCTTTTGATAATCAGATTAAAATCATAACAGAGGATATAGAGAATATGACGCATGCATTAGAAAATACTCATGCACCTGATTTTTTGTTACATAAATTGGGCACTAAAATAACTGCGTCAAAAACATCGACGACAAATGAGGCTTCTCAGTCCCAACCATATTCTGGTATGCCGATGGACTCATATCCAGGACGACCGTCACCACCATCTTCGCTAAATGGTGAGTCAACTCTGAGCACGGCCGGACCGTCCGCACACAATCGTGGACCGTCCGGCCCTCCGTCAGACCGTCCGGCACCCTACGCCGGACAGTCCGGAGTTACACAGAGCCCACCACAAAGGTCACAGGTGTTGCCTGACGTGACCGGACAGTCCAAGGATAGTATCGGACCGTCCGATCCACCCGCAGACCGTCCGACTGTGCAGGTCGGACCGTCCGGAGCACCAGAAGTCACCTGTGATCTATCTGCCTAGTGCGGAAGGCCGGCATAAATATAACCGGCCACCCAATCCCCAAGAACAAAAAAAGTCACATGTCTCTGAGCTTGTTTGGCCCACTAGGCCAAACCTTCTGTTCGCTCTCACCCGCACTCGACACAAAAGGAAAAGGTTAAGTTCACATTTAATATTACTAAGTGTGATAAAATATTTGATGAGTTGCTTAAACATGGTAATATTAAATTATCACATATAATTCCTCCGGTTGAAGAATTAAAAGGGCGTATATATTGTAAATGGCATGGCTCCTTTCTTCATAACACCAATGATTGTGCTGTCTTTCATCGACAAATACAATCGGCTATAAACAAAGGCCGGTTGAGGTTTCAAAAGGAGGTGAGGATTGACAGGCCACCTGTCCCTGCCACCACATTAGAGCCGACAAGCAAAAAAGTCATAGTTCGGCCCTGTGTGGCCGATAAAAGCAAAGATAAAAATATCGTCATTGGTGATCCCCGCACACCAAATATGTCACGTAGAATGGTTACTCGGAAGACTCCGGACAAAAGAAAGATCGGAGGCACCGGGGGGCAAGCACGATCGGACACCCGATCACGGTCACCTGTCCTGCGTACGCCGGACGATCGAGGTACTAAGGCCGAACAGTCCGAGTCAGGAGCGGACGGTCCGGCTATAATGGTCGGACAGTCCGCAGACAGTCAGAAGCAGCAACCTCAGACCACCGGACCACAAGGTTCCAAAACAAGTGTTAGGAAACAAAATACTACTAAGACGTCTGGACGACTCAGTAGAGTCGGCCCTACTTTTGGTCAGTTGCTTGCCAAATATACGAAGAAGGCCGTTCCACACAACCGGCCAATAAAGCAGACGAAGTCAAAAGGGCGCTCTGTGCAAAAGCAAAAGTCGACTAAACGGACCCAAAAGATAGCACAACCAAGATCGCCTTGTCATCCTCCTCCGGGGATAGCATGGTGCGTCCCGTTCTATCCCATCGCCGATGTGTTGTCCTGCTCATGTGTGGGGTGGTACGACGATGAATTCGTATTACTGGCCCAATCCGTTTGCATATTTGGGCTGGGGGGGACCACAAGTTTTTGCCTATTGACAGGTTGATCAGGTAGACATGGCCGAAGAGGATGTGATCCGAAACGGCCTCTATGCATTAAAGTTTTATCAAGTATTTATATTATCTGATCGCAAGAGCCGATGACTTGCATCGAGTTGAGTCCTTACTTCGGGAACAAAAGCTCATGAGGTCAATTGTTTCCGAAGTTTTCGCTGATGCTTTTGGTTCGCCAAGATCCACCAAAAGGCAGGGGGTATATGTTGGACACCAAAATGAGCGGACGGTCCGGCCCTTAGGCCCGGACGGTCCGCGTGTCCCGAGATAAGATTAACTCGGATGTTTATCCTTATCTCATGCGTGGTTATCCATCTAATCACGTGGAAGTTTGTTGGCTATCTCTTAGGAAAAGGTCCAGACCTCCTCCCCTATAAATATAAAGGGGTACGGCCGATTGAGAACCCCCGAACACATTTCAATCGAACCAATTACCTTATTTACTTTTCCTGCCCTAGGAGTAGATGTAGCATAGTTCTAGTTGTAGCCTTCCGCATATCCACCTCCACCCCTATTCGACTCTACGTCGTCTAGATCTGTCTTGGGTGGCCTACCGATCCCAAGACGACCCTAGGATCTCACCCCTCCCGGGGGGCAAGATCTAGTTGTCCACTCGAGACCTCTTCCTCGAATTGATCTCTTAATTCCTAGGTGACTCCACGTCGTCTGGGGACGCCCTGGGTGACCTGTCGACCCGGAGCACCTTAAGATCTTTTTCCCCAAGGGACGAGATCTAGATTCCAGCAAGGAGGAGGAAGACGACCCTATCTCCAGGTCGCGGTCCGTCCGGCCCAGAGCTGCGGACCGTCCGGTGTGACGCAAGGAAGTCACCGCTCCTGCGCCCAGGTCGCGGACCGTCCGACCCAAGGCCGCGGACCGTCCGCGTCGCAGCAGAGGGCACTATCAGGTGACCCGACGACTTGTCACAGGCCGCCACCACTGTTCACCTCGTGGAGCCGAACCCAAGGTATTGCTCATCACGAGAAGGTCATAGGGTTCGTTGCTATTTGGTCTCAAATAGGTGGTGACCATCATAGAGGTGTTGCCCCATATTTAGGATAACCACTTTATTTGGCCCTACATCATCTAAAGGTGCCAAGTACCGCCAAGCGGTTCATTATAGTGTTTGGTGACCAAAAAGGCACCAACAATATCGTTTTTTCTTCCTCCAAAACAGTCTCATCTTCACACCTGGAGGTTTCTTCATCTGACCCTACCTTCAGCTTTAGTCTTTGGCCACCTCGTCTTCCTTTCTTTTCTTCGTGACAACCTTCGCCTTAACCTCAGCTTATAGCACAGAAGCGTTGTTTGCTGATTTATATGTAGGAAACTTTAACGTCTAAAAGGACGAGTGAATTAGGACTTCTAAAAACTATCTCTAAATTAGGGCACAAATAAATCACTAGAACAAAATATATGCAAATAACTTAACTAGATTGTGCAAACTAGGTTTTTTCTATGTGTTGCTATCTCTACCACAAAAGGGGTTATGCAATCTAAGTTCCAATCCTATATAATCTACACTAACAATAGTAAAGATTGTAACTTAAGCAGAGAGAGTAAATGCGAGAGATTGAAGAGCTAGTAGAGAAGGAAAACTCTCGTGGTCGACGTCAATATTTTTACTGAGGTATCCAGAACCACATAAGACCCTGACTAATCCTCGTTGGTGCCCCTGCGCAAAGGATAGCCCACACGAGGGGCAAGTGGTCAATAAACTCCGTAGAGAGCGGCGTGCCTTCTCCACGCGCAAGTGGTGCTCCGCTTCTAGCTCCTCTCAGACGCTCCCCGCCATCTCCACTATCGAGCTTTCGGCCAAAACGCCATGGGCCTCGTTCCCTTTGTTACACCGTGATGGCCGTGTCACAAACGCGGTTAACACAGTCTCGCAAGACTTTCACCCCACTTGGTACAATATTACTGTCGGGTACCATAATTAGGGGTACCCCCAACGCTCCTAATCATGGCTGGTAAACACCCTCAGACCAACTGACGGGTGTGGTTCAAGCCAAGACTTCGTCTACCCGAGGGACGTGATCTCACCCGAGCCCAGCCTCGGGTTGGAACAGTAGTCCCAGACGAGTTCACGCCTCGCCCGAGGGCCTCCTCAGGCAGCGGGCGCCCCCTCGGCACTCCCAAGGCCCAGCTCGGGAGGCTTCATTGTGAAGCAACCTTGGCCAGACCGCCTCACCAACCGACCGCTTCGCAGGCGCATTAAATGCAGGGGATGCCTGACGCCGTATCCTGACACACGCGCCTCAGACGGGCAGGCCGAAGTGACCGCAGTCACTTCGCCCCTCTTCTTTACTGTCTGACATGACAGGAAAACAGCGCCGCTCGCTCCGCTCCGACTGCCGTGTCAGCCACCCCGGCGACGACTGACAACAAGTCACGATCAACCACCTTAGTTCAGCCTCGGGCGCAATAGGAAGCTCCGCCTCGCCCAACCTCATGCTCCAGCCTCGGGAGGAGATCTCCGCCTCGCCCGAACCCCGGACTCGGCCTCGACCCCGGTCTCGGGAGGAATCGTGTCCTCGCCCGACCCCGGCCTCGGCCTCAAGAGAAGTCTTTGCCTCGACCGACCCTAGGCTCAGACCGACTGCGCTAACAGGGGATACATCATTTCCCTATTCCTAGCCTGCTCAGGCTAGGAAGAACAAGACCGGCGTCCCATCTAGCTTACCCCAGCGACGGGTAATGATGGTGCCCCGCGTGCGCCATGACGCCGGTGGCTCTCAGCCCCTTACAACAGCAAGGAGACGTCAGCAGGATCCTCGCCGCGCTGCTAGCTGTGCTCCTACAGGACTCAGGCGCTCCTCCGACGGCCACGCCATCACATGTACAGGGCCCAAGCTCTCCTCCAACGGCCACGTTGGCATGTACACAGGGCTTAGGCACTCCACTGCCGGACACGTTAGCGCATAGCTATGCCCCCCGTTGTACGTCTGGATCCTCTCCTTGCCTCTATAAAAGGGAGGTCCAGGGCCACCCTGAGGGGCGTTCGTGCGAGGGAAGCGGCGGACGAACTCTGTGTATCTCTCCCTCTCGCGCGACGCGCTTGTAACCCCTACTGCGAGTGGCACGCCTGGTGCAGGATAATACAAGGCTTATTCCCACCTCTTGTGTTCCATCCCGCGCCAACCCATCTGGGCAGGGACACGCAGCGATTTCACTAGTTGGTCCAAGGGACCCCCCCGGGTCCGAGACGCCGATAGTTGGCGTGCTAGGTAGGGGGCTGCTGCGTGTTAACGAACACCTTCCCGTTGAGATCCAGATGGGGAGTCTTCAGCAACCTCTCCAGCCCGGGATGGTGCTCCGCTTCGGGAGTCTCGAGTTCATGTCCCTCGACGGCAGCTATGACATGGTACTCCTCCCCCCGTGGTGTGACGACAACGACGGTCTCCGACTCGCCCGGCGGCGGCGAGCTCTACGACAGCATCTCCCCGCGGCAGAAGAGGAGCACTCCGGTCGTCCCCGCCACCCTCCTCGTTGGAGGAGGCAGAGACGAGGCAACCATGGCCACGCAGGAGGCAGCACCTTGTCGGCTGCCGCACCAGAGCGAGTCGACGACGCCGGCACTCCCCCTGGGGACATGTCGGACATTGTCCTCGCACCTGAGGCGACGGCGGGTGTCACTTCCCCGCGACGTGTCAGCCCCAAGCGGACTGATGACGCCAGCACCCTCGCAAAGGACCTGCTGGGTGTTACCCTCGTACCTGAGATGACGGTGTGCTCCGCCCCCGACGCGACTTAACCACCGTCCAACGACCAAGAGGTACCGTCCGTTTTCCATCCTGTACCTTTTCGGTTCAGCTTTGATCCACCTAGCGACCCCGCTATGGTGAGCGCCTTCGTAAAGGCGTATCCAAACCTTCCGAGGTACCACATGTGGTCGACCTGGGACCGACTGACAGCCATCTCAACCTTCGGACCGGTGGGTTCTGAGGAAGAGGACGACCCCGACTCCGGTTGGGATTTCTCTGCCCTCAATGACCCTGGTGCCATGCGGGGCTTTATGTCCGCATGTGACCACTGCCTCTCCAATAGTTCTGACGATGGCCATGACCTTGATGACGAGGGTTACGACCCAAGTCGTGAATGTTTCCACGTTGATCTGGGAGATCACAACGAAGGCAACCACCTCGGTATGCTAGAGGTTGACGATCCCCCTAGGCCCGCATCTCGCATTGACATCCCGCGGAAGCTAGCTGTGGTCCCAGTCCCTGCGGGGGTCAGGACATACAGCTAGAGCAAATCCGTGAGATGCAGGCCCTGGTCGACGGGGAAGCAGGCCGGCTTGTACAGCTCTGACACAACATCGAACAGGAGTGGGCAGGCCGAACACTCACCGGAGAAGCCTGTCACCGGCCCCAAGACATCCGGCGCCGCATCGTCGACAATGCCAGGGCAGCGCTGCTCTCGGCCGTCAGCGGGTCTGGCCAGGACCTAGCTGCAGCGGCGATGCTGCTTTGAGCCATGCCGGAGCCATCCACCACCGAGGGAAGGCGTATCCAGGGCGAACTCAAGAATCTCCTAGAAGGCGCCGCGGTTCGACGAGCCGAGAGCTCCGCCTCCCGCAGGCGAGCTGACCCCTCGGAGCATCACGCGGTGTCCTCCCGGTGCATTCAGTAAGCCTCGGTCCATCCCGAGCGTACGCGAGACGAGGCGCCCGCCGCCTGGGAACGCCTCGGCAACGAGCACCACCATCTCGACCATCGAGCCCGCCTCGATGAGAAGGTGCGCCGAGGCTACCATCCCAGGCGTGGGGGACGCTGCAACAGTGAGGAGGATCGCAGTCCTTCGCCCGAACTACTCGGTCCGCGAGTCTTCAGCCGGGCCATACGACGAGCGCCGTTCCCTGCCCGTTTCCGAGCCCCGACTACTATCACCAAGTACTCGGGGGAGACAAGGCCAGAGCTGTGGCTCGCAGACTACCGACTGGCATGCCAGTTGGGAGGGGCGGATGATGACAACCTCATTGTCAGGGACCATAATTAGGGGTACCCTCAAGGCTCCTAATTCTCAGCTGGTAACCCCCATCAGCACAAAGCTGCAAAGGCCTGATGGGTGCGATTAAGTCAGGGATCAGTCCATTCGAGGGACACGATCACGCCTCGCCCGAGCCTAGCCTCGGACAAGGGTAGCCGACCCTGGAGGATTTCCGTCTCGCCCGAGGCCCCCCTTCAGCGGCGAACATATTCCCGGCTCGCCCGAGGCCCTGCCTTCGCTAAGAAGCAACCCTGACCAAATCGCCGCACCGACCGACCAAGTCGCAGGAGCATTTAATGCAAAGGTGGCCTGACACCCTTATCCTGACGCGCGCCCCCCAGCCGGCAGAGCCGAAGTGACTGCCGTCACTTCGCCGCTCCACTGACCGGCCTGACAGAAGGACAGCACCGCCTGCGCCACTCCGACTGCAGTGCCACTTGACAGAGTAAGACTGATAGGTAGTCAGGCCCTGCCGAAGGCACCATAGGAAGCTCCGCTTCGCCCGACCCAGGGCTTGGACTCGGGCTAAGTCCCGGAAGACGGCGAACTCCGCTCCTGTGACGGAACCTCTCAAGTAATTAGGCCCACCTACAGTTGTCCTTGTCCAACGGACTTCAGACAACCCTGTAGGTGCCCCTGAACTACTTGATAAGTTCGGTATCTTTCCTTACCTTACCAGGAACGATTCACCCGTCTTGCAGACATTACAGAACATCAGAGATAAAGAAATGCGGAAGCGATCTACATAATTCACATTTATTTAAAAGCAATCTCAAGTTGTTTTATTACAGACCAGAACTAAAAACGAGTGCAGAGTAATAATATTATACAAACCAAGGGAGGCAAAAACTCCTCCCGGTAAGCCACAAGCAAAAGATCCTATGCGGAGGACCAAGTCCTCCCGCACTTCAGTCTTGTTTTTCTTCCTTGGGAACCACCTTGGCACAGAAGCAGCAGAAATCTGCTACTTCCTCACCTAAAAACAACGAAGGGATAAACCCTGAGTATGGAATTACTCAGCAAGTCTTACCCGACTAAAGAAAAGACTCTCAAGGGTATGTTGGTTATATGGGGGTCAAGGTAAGGCTTTTCAATAATCAAAGACTCTGTTTTGCAGAAATGCTTACTAAAGTGGATCCTTAAAAATCCAATTTTATTTGTCAAGTTAAGTTGAATTACCTGCAACTAGAGTTCTTTCTACCCTAGTTCAATCACTTTGCCTATACTAGCCAATTTTCATAACAAAGGCCCATCATCTTTAGTGGAATGCTACGTGTAGGGTAGTGACCAAGTCTTCATAACCGCGAAGGTACGGCGATCCGAATCGATTATACTCAGCTGAGGATCTCCAATCACACGACATATGTAGCACTTAACCCTTGCATATGTCAACCCGCCACCGGGTTTCTTAAGACCGGATCAGGTTCACGCAGACCGAGAGCACAGATACACCACCGTCCAGCCTCTTGCCACGGAGGGTACACGCTACTCTCGCCACCGCTCCACGCCCATCTCGTGTTGTCTTATTCCGGCCTTAGTCTGCCCGAGGCAAGGCTTACCCATGACGAGGCATGTGACCAGCTAAAGGGTCCTCGATCAACAAGCCTACATCGACAAGGTCCTTAATCGACTCAGACGGAGACACTACACCGAGACTCCTTTCTCGTGCAAGTCACCCGCCCGGTCTTAGCTTAATCATTTCAAACCCAAAGTTTGGTACCTGGCAGAGGTACATATTTTCCAGATGTTGAATCCATCAAGGCCCTGATGGATCCACCATCAAATTTTATTTTCAAAAACACCCCACCCACTTTTGCCACATCAACTTTTGTAAAAACAAAACATTTTGTTTTTTTAAAGCAATGCTAAGCATAGTAAAACCTTTTTGTAAAAACAGGGTTTCAAGGAGGGTAATCAAGATCAAGGAAGGTAATGCAGGGATTGTTTTATCAAACAACTCCTATCACCTAGTGCAGCAAGCAAGTGAGAAAGATTTTAAAAATATCAAGGGAGGTGGCAAATGCACCGGGGCTTGCCTTTGTTATCAGGTGAGTTCTGCTCGGATCCACAAATATCGAAATAAAAGCAGTTGCCTGCTTGAGGATCTGAGGATGGTGGTGTCCTGTCTTCAGAGACTTCTTCTTCTTCTTCGTGTTCTAACATAACCATATATATATGCATAAGAATGGATGCCATGGGATGCTCATGAGGATGCAAAGATAATATAGACTTATTATCTAAGTCTTGAGTACAACTTTCCTTCACGGTACTCCGAGAACCTAGGGTTTTCGGAGTCGGTAAAGGAGTTCACAGGGCAGGGGGGGTGGTTTTGGGTTCTAGTTATCAACCATGGTCCAAATCAACTCATATTCTACCCAAGGCTTCTAAATATTGTTTTAAGTTCCCATAAAAAGTTTGGGCATTTTTGGACTTACCAATAATTTTCTAAAAATCCATAACTAATACTTTTAACTCCTTTAAATGCCCTAAAATTTCTTATTTCCACTAAAAATCACAAAACTATTTTTATTAAATTCTAGGGAAAATAAGAAACCTAGGAAAATTGATTTCACAATTTTATCATTTTTCTACTGTTTTCTATAATTGTTTTACTCTGGATTAAAAAGAAAAAGAAAAGCCTATGAATAGTACTGGGCTGATTTCAGCCCAGCAGCCCAACCAAAAGGGAAAAAGCGCGCGCGTGCGCCCGCGCGCTGACAGCTTTGCAGAAAGGCCCTCGTGTTCTAGGCTAACTGGGAATAGGTTCTTTCACTATTTTAGTGTGTCGCTGACGGTTTGCAGAAACGTCCCCGAACTTCTATTTCTTCGCAGATGGAGGTCCACGACGGCGTCGCGCCCGGCCGAGCTCCGGCGAGCATCAATACCGGCCGATTGAGGCGATGACCGGCATCGGGACTAAGACTAACCCAAATTTGTGACCAGGGGAGCATTTTCCCCAAACTAATTGCATCTAAAACTAACTATGGAGCACTAGCCACGGTGACCGAGAACGTCGCGGATGGATGAAGGTGTTCCCGGTGAACTATGGCGACTTAGCTCAATCAAAGGGGTCAGGGAGTTTGAGAGGAGCTGAGGGATGCTAGAACAAGCAGCAGAGGGACTTGAGCTCACCTGAATCGAGCTGGCCACGGTGGGGTCTTCTTCGCGGTGGCGGAAACTGAATTAGGGGAACTGTGAAATTCAAGCTCGCTGGCGATCCACTGGGGACAATACTGGGTGTCGGGGTTCTTGACTACCCTACGGAGCTTGCGGTGGCTTCAATTTATAGAGAAGTTAGGCGGCGGTGACGAATTCGGCCGAGCAGTGCTGGCGGCCGGAGGTGAAGACGAACACGGGTGCGGTGAATACGTGTGCAATGTCGTGGCATTAAGTCCGATGGTCGACAGGAAGATAGAGGGAGTCACGGCGATGTGATGGCAAGGTTGGGACACGCGGCGCAAGGCCGGAGAACGGCGGTTCACCGACGAGTTTATCGACTCAAGCCGGAGAGTAGAGGGAAAGCAAGGGGGGGGGGGTCGCCGTAGTGGAGTCCAACTCACCGGCGATGAACATTCCCCCATCCCGCGACGTTATCCGTTAATCTCCAGCACGAATCCGGGTGGCGGCAGCATGAATCCCAGCGCAGGGAGCTCACCGGCGACGAGCGAGCAGCGCTGGCAGTCTGATCCTTATCAGATCACTGTACCATGGCGAGTTCCTTTCAGATGAACTGACAGAGAGATTTGAGGCTAGATTTTCTCCCGATTTTATGTGAAACCACTGCCAACCTTCTGCAGCAAAGTTGTAGAGCTATAATTCACCTATAACTTTGATACAATATGCTCCCACAAAAAGTCACTGGATCTCAATCAAAATCGAGCTCAAAGTTGGTCCTATCTCATTGTTACTGAAGATTTAGTCTAGGAATTGTCTGACAGCCAAACTTTGAGCTGGATTATCTCTAATATTTGCTTAACAACTCTACTTCCACTCTTAAGCAAAGTTGTTCTCCTATAATTGGGCTACAATTTTGATGTGGTGACCTAGGGCAAAAACCCTCTGATTTAAAAGTTACAAGGGCTTCAAGTTGGATGAACCACACTGAAATCCAGACTTAACCCAAAAGGGTTAAGTGTGGCACTTTTGCACTTAAGTCCAAATCTTAAGTTTTGGATTGAAAATTCACATATGAGTGACCCAAATAACTTAAGATACTTATTTGACTTGATTTTTGCACTTTAGTCCAAAAGTGGACTAATTTTGCACTTAGGTCCCTAGGGTTTGGTTTTAGGGTTTTCCAGGGTTCTATTTGAGATTGTTGATATCCAGGGGTATAAATGTGACTCAACTTTGTTTTTGGGGACATTTATAACTCTTTCCCCTAAAGCCTTTAGGTTTTCTCATCTTGGGTTAAGTTTTACCCCATTAATCTCTATTCAGGGTCAAGTTCCTTAACCAGGGGTCTGTTTACAAAATATCAAAAACAATACACTTGTTTGAAATTTTTACCTAGTAAATGCACTCTAGGTATGTCAAACATATGCAATACCATTGTTTATGATGTCATGCTCAAGTTTTAGTTACAGTAACACCAGGGGTGTTACATCCTTTCCCCCATAAAAGAATCTCGTCCCGAGATTTAAAGTCCTAGGGTGAGTAATGGAAAAGGAAATGTGTCACATTTTTATTTCCTTATTTCTGGTACAAGGCAGGGTGGTGTGGGGGTTCATTCCTTTATTGCAATAACTATATACATTTTACAAATTACATGAGGCTAGAAAGCCTGGGAAATTCTTATTCAAGAAATCTTGAGTTTCCCACGTAGCCTCTTCTTCAGAATGCTGGTTCCATTGTACCTTGTAGAATTTGAGAATCTTTCTCCGGGTAACCCTGTCCTTTTGATCCAGAACTCGAATAGGATGTTCCGAGTACGTTAAGTCTGGTTCCAGGACAACATCTGTCACTTCAATGGTTCGATCGGGAACCCGTAGACACTTCTTTAATTGCGATACATGGAACACATTATGCACAGCAGACAAAGTTTCGGGTAGTTGGAGTCGGTATGCCACTGGTCCACATTGCTCAAGCACCAGGAATGGACCAATGTACCTGGGTGCAAGTTTCCCTCTAACCCCAAAACGCGATACTCCCTTCATTGGTGAAACCCTTAAGTAGACGTAGTCTCCTTCCAGGAAGTATAAGGCATTCGCCGTTTGTCTGCATAACTTTTCTGACGAGCTTGTGCTTTCTTCAGGTTATGAATAATTTTCTGAACCTTATCCTCGGCTTCTTTCACCAGATCAGGTCTAAAGAAGCACCTCTCACCAGGTTCAGACCAATTTAGCGGAGTCCGACACCGTCGTCCATATAAAGCTTCAAAGGGTGCCATCTTGATACTTTCTTGATAACTATTATTGTATGAAAACTCCGCCAAAGGTAAACATTCATCCCATTTTGGTGAGAAATCCAGGACACATGCCCGCAGCATATCTTCAAGTATTTGGTTCACTCTCTCAGTCTGTCCACTGGTTTGAGGATGATAGGCCGAACTGTGGAGTAACTTGGTACCCAGGGATTTATGAAGTTCTTCCCAGAATTTGGATACAAATTGTGGTCCACGATCCGACACTATAGTCTTCGGAACACCATGCAAACTGAGAATACGGGCGATATACAACTCCGCATAGGTAATGACGTGATATTTTACCTTGACACGGAGGAAGTGGGCGATCTTGGTAAATCGATCAGTGATAACCCAAATAGAGTCATACCCTTTTGTGGTCCTGGGCAATCCCACAATGAAGTCCATGCTTATGTCTTCCCATTTCCATATTGGTATTGGTAATGACTGCAATGGACCGGCAGTTTTCATGTGTATGGCTTTGACACGTCTGCAAGTGTCACACTTAGCCACATAGCGTGCAATTTCAATTTTCATCTTCGTCCACCAGTAGTGCTGTTTTAGATCATGATACATCTTAGTGCTTCCCGGATGAATAGAATATCGACTAAGATGCGCTTCATCTAAGATTTGCTGGCGGAGTTCTTCATTCTTTGGCACTACTATGCGGTTATTAAACCATAGCACACCTTGATCGTCTTCCTTGAAACATTTGGCAGTTCCAGCCCTTATCTTCTCTTGTATGTGCTTCATACCCAGATTATCCTTTTGAGCATCAATTATCTTTTGCAGAATGATTGACTCAAGCTTTAGCTGATTCAGAGTCCCTTGTTGGATTATCCCCAGGTTTAGCTTCTCCATTTCTTGACATAAAGTGTTCTCGGAGGTCTTCGTCATAAGACAGTGGCAGGAAGTCTTACGACTCAGTGCATCTGCCACCACATTGGCCTTGCCTGGGTGATAATGGATCTCCAGATCATAGTCTTTAATGAGCTCAAGCCATTGTCTTTGCCTCATATTTAACTCTGACTGGGTGAAGATGTACTTCAAACTTTTATGATCTGTATATATGTGACAGATATTTCCCAGCAGATAGTGACGCCATATTTTCAGGGCATGAACCACAACAGCTAGCTCCAGATCATGAGTTGGATAATGCTCCTCATGTCGGCGCAACTGCCTTGAAGCATATGCAATTACTCAGCCCTCTTGCATCAGTACACAGCCGAGCCCACTGCTAGATGCATCACAATATACATCAAAAGGCTTAGTGATGTCCAGTTGAGCCAATACCGGAGCAATGGTTAATAATGTTTTCAATAGCTCAAAGGCTTCATTACACTTAGAAGACCAATTGAATTTAATGTCATTCTTCAGTAAACTTGTGATTGGCTTCACAAGCTTAGAAAAATCGGGTATGAATCTGCGATAATATCCAGCTAGTCCAAGAAAACTCCGGACTTGGTGAACAGTGGTTGGGGGTTTCCACTCTAGAATATCTTTGACTTTGCTAGGATCTACCGCAATTCCTTTGGCTGACAACACGTGCCCCAAAAATTGAATTTCCTCCAGCCAAAACGCGCACTTGCTGAACTTGGCATACAGCTGATGTTCCCTCAGGCGCGTCAATACAATCCGTAGATGCTGAGCATGCTCCTCTTCATTCTTAGAATATATCAAGATATCGTCGATGAAGACCACCACGAACTTGTCCAACTCGGGCATGAACACCGAGTTCATCAAATAGGTGAAGTGGGAAGGAGCATTTGTGAGCCCGAAAGACATTACCAAGTATTCAAATAATCCATACCGCGTAGTAAATGCGGTCTTCGGTATATCCTCGGGCCGAATACAGATTTGATGATAGTCCGACCTGAGATCAATTTTAGAAAATACCCTTGCCCCAGTCAGTTGATCAAATAAGAGGTCGATCCTTGGAAGAGGGTACTTATTCTTGATGGTGACCTCATTTAGGGGTCGATAGTCCACGCACATTCGCAAGGTTTGATCCTTCTTCTTAACAAAGATGGCGGGGCAACCCCATGGGGATGAGCTTGGCCGGATAAATCCCTTATTCAATAGATCTTGTAATTGAATCTTCAATTCTGCCAACTCATTAGGGGGCATACGGTACGATCTTCGGGAGATAGGAGCCGTACCGGGTTTTAGCTCAATTACGAATTCTACATCTCTTTCAGGGGGCAGTCCAGGCAAATCTTCCGGAAATACATCTGGAAATCACATACTACCGGAATGTTCTTGATCTCTGGTACAATGGCTTCATATATTCTACCAGAAGCTTTGGCTGGATTGGTCACGGGGAGAGACAAAAGAATTTCTTCTTGATTATAGCTCAACCTGACGGTTCTGAGTTCAGTGTTGAGAATTGCCTTGTGTTGGGTTAACCAATTCATACCCAAAATTACATCTATATCCTGGCCTCTTAGAACAATCATGTTAGCAGGAAAGTTCCGTCCGGCCATTGTTACTGGCACTTCATAGGCCACTTCTCTAGTAAAAATATGTCCCCCAGGTGAATGAATTTTAAATCCCTCTTTTGATTCATGACATGCAATGTGATGTTGCTCCACAAATTTCTTGCTAATGAAGGTATGCGAAGCACCAGAATCAAAAAGAATAATTGCAGGGTGACTGGCCACGGGAAACGTACCCATCATCACCGGCTCTCCTTCCGGTGTAGTGGCCACTTGGGTGTAATATACACGCCCCGTCTTCTTGGTATTCCTCCCCTCAGCATTTCCCTTGGGCTGAGTGGACTTCCCAGTTCCTTGCTGAGCGTTGGATTGATTTTGCTTGGGGTATGGGCAGTCTTTGATAAAATGTCCTGACTTGCCGCAGTTGAAACACCCAGTTGAAGAGCTGGGCAAGGCAGGGTATCGAGTGCCTGGGGCACCCGGCTGATTTGGGGAAGTGGAGGTATTGTTGGGGCGGATAATAATGGGTTGTTTGAAAGGGAATGCTGGTGGACGGGAAAAGGTACGGTTTTGGCTAGAAGGCCGGATGACGAACCGTTGCCTCTTCGCCTGGCCCTGAGTAGGCCTCTCACCACCGAATCCCTTATTCTTCCCAGAACTGGCATATTTTGCTTCCACAGATAAGGCTGTACTGACAGCCTTTCCATATGTGAGATCAATGCATGTGGCCATCTTTCGCTGCAACCGGTCATTTAGACCTCTCATAAAACAGTTCTTTTTCTTCAAATCAGTATTCACCTGGTCGATGGCATACTGCGACAGATGATTAAACTTGTTAAGATACTGATTGATGGTGTCTCCTCCTTGTTTCAGCTTCATGAATTCCTCTTGTTTCATATGCAGCACCCCTTCAGGTATGTAGTGCTCACGGAAGGCTGCTTTAAATTCTTCCCAAGTGATTTGATGGTTGTCAGGTTGGATAGCCACAAAATTTCCCCACCAAGTACTGGCAGGGCCACGTAGTTGCTGTGCCGCGAACAATGGCTTCTACGTTTCAGAACAACGAAGAAGACCAAACTTTTGTTCAATAACTCGTATCCACTCGTCGGCTTCTAGCGGGTCTTCTGCCTTGGTGAATAGAGGTGGTCGAGTTTCGGAGAAGTCCAGATAGGTGGTTTCACGGGGACCTTGCTGAAAACCTCTTCCTGCCTGCTGCTGGAACTGCTGCTGACCCGCCATTTCCCTAAGGAAGCGGGTATTGTCTGCGGTGGCATTCACCAAGGCGGCAATCGCCTCGGCTAGCGTGGGTGGAACCGGAGGCGGATTTGGGGTGACATCCCGACCCCCAGAAGTTCCGGCTGCGTCCTGTCCGCGAGTCCTGGTCGGCATCTGAGGCAAAAACATTTGAAATAAACATAATATGCCAAAGAGACCTTCCATTTTACATTACTATAAAAAGTAATGATACAGACTCGATATTACATAACAGGATACATTACCCATTATACAAAAGTTCAACCTATTGTACAGCAGTGCATCCTACAATACCCTACTCTACTTCTATTACACCATTAGTCCTGCTTTCCGTTACTTTTGGCGGCCTCATCGTCAGGTGTGGGAGTCCAGACGTCCACTAACCTCAAAGAAGGAGGGGGTTCAAAAAGGTCTAACTCCCCACCCAGCGCGCGTCCCGCAACGAGAGAGGGTCCGGCTTTCGCCTCAGCAGAGTGTGCAGGCACACTAGGGTGTAATTGTGAGTATAGTATATGGACTTCCTCATGCAACGTATTGCAGTAGACCTGCAGGTTGTCGACAGCTGAGCTAAGTTCTTTAATTCGGGCCTGAGCCCTCGCTTCCTTAGCACATGCCAGCATATGAGACTGTACTGCCCAGTCAAGTGCTAAGTCCCGATCAGCAAGCTGATCCTGCAGGTGACGGATGTCCCTTCTTAGTTCATTGATTCTATCTCCGTCTGCGATCCAAGCATCGGTCCTGTGTTGCAGTGCTGCTTGAAGTCGACTCACTCGGGCTTCAAGATCTCCTATGGGGTCATTACTTCCGCTGCTGCTGCTTTCATGTCGAGGAGCCAGTTGATGCCGGGGTACTCCAATCGGTCCCGTTGACTTACGTGCCGTTAGCCTTGTGCGTGGCGGCATCTTTCTAAGGGGGAAAATTTATTAGTATAATTCTTAGCATGATGCATGTGTAAGTACAGAATCAACCTTAGTCGATTCAACCTTCTATACATTGCACTCTTCCTATATGGTCTTTAAGATAAACTCTTCAGAATACTTAGGTAAGAAGAGAAAAGAGTTTTTAGGTAAGACTTTCGAAAATCCTTTTGAAGATGCCTCATAATATCTGCAAAGAAAGGCTACGCTCCGATACCAGCTGTGACGGAACCTCTCAAGTAATTAGGCCCACCTACAGTTGTCCTTGTCCAACGGACTTTAGACAACCCTGTAGGTGCCCCTGAACTACTTGATAAGTTCGGTATCTTTCCTTACCTTACCAGGAACGATTCTCCCGTCTTGCAGACATTACAGAACATCGGAGATAAAGAAATGCGGAAGCGATCTACATAATTCACATTTATTTAAAAGCAAGCTCAAGTTGTTTTATTACAGACCAGAACTAAAAACGAGTGCAGAGTAATAATATTATACAAACCAAGGGAGGCAAAAACTCCTCCCGGTAAGCCACAAGCAAAAGATCCTATGCGGAGGACCAAGTCCTCCCGCACTTCAGTCTTGTTTTTCTTCCTTGGGAACCACCTTGGCACAGAATCAGCAAAAATCTGCTACTTCCTGACCTAAAAACAACGAAGGGATAAACCCTGAGTATGGAATTACTCAGCAAGTCTTACCCGACTAAAGAAAAGACTCTCAAGGGTATGCTGGTTATATGGGGGTCAAGGTAAGGCTTTTCAATAATGAAAGACTCTGTTTTGCAGAAATGCTTACTAAAGTGGATCCTTAAAAATCCAATTTTATTTGTCAAGTTAAGTTGAATTACCTGCAACTAGAGTTCTTTCTACCCTAGTTCAATCACTTTGCCTATACTAGCCAATTTTCATAACAAAGGCCCATCATCTTTAGTGGAATGCTATGTGTAGGGTAGTGACCAAGTCTTCATAACCGCGAAGGTACGGCGATCCGAATTGATTATACTCAGCTGAGGATCTCCAATCACACGACATATGTAGCACTTAACCCTTGCATATGTCAACCCGCCACCGGGTTTCTTAAGACCGGATCAGGTTCACGCAGACCGAGAGCACAGATACACCACCGTCCAGCCTCTTGCCACGGAGGGTACACGCTACTCTCGCCACCGCTCCACACCCATCTCGTGTTGTCTTATTCCGGCCTTAGTCTGCCCGAGGCAAGGCTTACCCATGACGAGGCATGTGACCAGCTAAAGGGTCCTCGATCAACAAGCCTACATCGACAAGGTCCTTAATCGACTCAGACGGAGACACTACACCGAGACTCCTTTCTCGTGCAAGTCACCCGCCCGTTCTCAGCTTAATCATTTCAAACCCAAAGTTTGGTACCTGGCAGAGGTACATCTTTTCCAGATGTTGAATCCATCAAGGCCCTGATGGATCCACCATCAAATTTTATTTTCAAAAACACCCCACCCACTTTTGCCACATCAACTTTTGTAAAAACAAAACATTTTGTTTTTTTAAAGCAATGCTAAGCATAGTAAAACCTTTTTGTAAAAACAGGGTTTCAAGGAGGGTAATCAAGATCAAGGAAGGTAATGCAGGGATTGTTTTATCAAACAACTCCTATCACCTAGTGCAGCAAGCAAGTGAGAAAGATTTTAAAAATATCAAGGGAGGTGGCAAATGCACCGGGGCTTGCCTTTGTTATCAGGTGAGTTCTGCTCGGATCCACAAATATCGAAATAAAAGCAGTTGCCTGCTTGAGGATATGAGGATGGTGGTGTCCTGTCTTCAGAGACTTCTTCTTCTTCTTCGTGTTCTAACATAACCATATATATGCATAAGAATGGATGCCATGGGATGCTCATGAGGATGCAAAGATAATATAGACTTATTATCTAAGTCTTGAGTACAACTTTCCTTCACGGTACTCCGAGAACCTAGGGTTTTCGGAGTCGGTAAAGGAGTTCACAGGGCAGGGGGGTGGTTTTGGGTTCTAGTTATCAACCATGGTCCAAATCAACTCATATTCTACCCAAGGCTTCTAAATATTGTTTTAAGTTCCCATAAAAAGTTTGAGAATTTTTGGACTTACCAATAATTTTCTAAAAATCCATAACTAATACTTTTAACTCCTTTAAATGCCCTAAAATTTCTTATTTCCACTAAAAATCACAAAACTATTTTTATTAAATTCTAGGGAAAATAAGAAACCTAGGAAAATTGGTTTCACAATTTTATCATTTTTCTACTGTTTTCTATAATTGTTTTACTCTGGATTAAAAAGAAAAAGAAAAGCCTATGAATAGTACTGGACTGATTTCAGCCCAGCAGCCCAACCAAAAGGGAAAAAGCGCGCGCGTGCGCCCGTGCGCTGATAGCTTTGCAGAAAGGCCCTCGTGTTCTAGGCTAACTGGGAATAGGTTCTTTCACTATTTTAGTGTGTCGCTGACGGTTTGCAGAAACGTCCCCGAACTTCTAATTCTTCGCAGATGGAGGTCCACGACGGCGTCGCGCCCGGCCGAGCTCCGACGAGCATCAATACCGGCCGATTAAGGCGATGACCGGCGTCGGGACTAAGACTAACCCAAATTCGTGACCAGGGGAGCATTTTCCCCGAACTAATTGCATCTAAAACTAACTATGGAGCACTAGCCACGGTGACCGAGAACGTCGCAGATGGATGAAGGTGTTCCCGGTGAACTATGGCGACTTAGCTCAATCAAAGGGGTCAGGGAGTTTGAGAGGAGCTGAGGGATGCTAGAACAAGCAGCAGAGGGACTTGAGCTCACCTGAATCGAGCTGGCCACGGTGGGGTCTTCTTCGCGGTGGCGGAAACCGAATTGGGGGAACTGTGAAATTCAAGCTCGCTGGCGATCCACTGGGGACAATACTGGGTGTCGGGGTTCTTGACTACCCTACGGAGCTTGCAGTGGCTTCAATTTATAGAGAAGTTAGGCGGCGGTGACGAATTCGGCCGAGCAGTGCTGGCGGCCGGAGGTGAAGACGAACACGGGTGCGGTGAATACGTGTGCAATGTCGTGGCAGTAAGTCCGATGGTCGACAGGAAGATAGAGGGAGTCACGGCAATGTGATGGCAAGGTTGGGACACGCGGCGCAAGGCCGGAGAACGGTGGTTCACCGGCGAGTTTATCGACTCAAGCCGGAGAGTAGAGGGAAAGCAAGGGGGGGGGTCGCCGGAGTGGAGTCCAACTCACCGGCGATGAACATTCCCCCATCCCGCGACGTTATCCGTTAATCTCCAGCGCGAATCCGGGTGGCGGCAGCACGAATCCCAGCGCAGGGAGGTCACCGGCGACGAGCGAGCAGCGCTGGCAGTCTGATCCTTATCAGATCACTGTACCATGGCGAGTTCCTTTCAGATGAACTGACAGAGAGATTTGAGGCTAGATTTTCTCCCGATTTTATGTGAAACCACTGCCAACCTTCTGCAGCAAAGTTGTAGAGCTATAATTCACCTATAACTTTGATACAATATGCTCCCACAAAAAGTCACTGGATCTCATTCAAAATCGAGCTCAAAGTTGGTCCTATCTCATTGTTACTGAAGATTTAGTCTAGGAATTGTCTGACAGCCAAACTTTGAGCTGGATTATCTCTAATATTTGCTTAACAACTCTGCTTCCACTCTTAAGCAAAGTTGTTCTCCTATAATTGGGCTACAATTTTGATGTGGTGACCTAGGGCAAAAACCCTCTGATTTAAAAGTTACAAGGGCTTCAAGTTGGATGAACCACACTGAAATCCAGACTTAACCCAAAAGGGTTAAGTGTGGCACTTTTGCACTTAAGTCCAAATCTTAAGTTTTGGATTGCAAATTCACATATGAGTGACCCAAATAACTTAAGATACTTATTTGACTTGATTTTTGCACTTTAGTCCAAAAGTGGACTAATTTTGCACTTAGGTCCCTAGGGTTTGGTTTTAGGGTTTTCCAGGGTTCTATTTGAGATTGTTGATATCCAGGGGTATAAATGTGACTTAACTTTGTTTTTGGGGACATTTATAACTCTTTCCCCTAAAGCCTTTAGGTTTTCTCATCTTGGGTTAAGTTTTACCCCATTAATCTCTATTCAGGGTCAAGTTCCTTAACCAGGGGTCTGTTTACAAAATATCAAAAACAATACACTTGTTTGAAATTTTTACCTAGTAAATGCACTCTAGGTATGTCCAACATATGCAATACCAATGTTTATGATGTCATGCTCAAGTTTTAGTTACAGTAACACCAGGGGTGTTACAGCTCCGCCGACCTAGGGCTCGGACTCGGGCTAAGTCCCGGAAGACGGCGAACTCCGCCCGACCCAGGGCACGGACTCGGGCTAAGTCCTGGAAGACGGCGAACTCCGCTCCGCCCGACCCAGGGCTCGGACTCGGGCTAAGTCCCGGAAGACGACGATCTCCGCCTCGCCCGACGCAGGGCTCGGACTCGGGCTAAGTCCCGGAAGACGGCGAACTCCGCCCGACCCAGGGCTCGGACTCGGGCTAAGTCTCGGAAGACGGCGAACTCCGCTCCGCCCGACCCAGGGCTCGGACTCGGGCTAAGTCCCAGAAGACGACGATCTCCGCCTCGCCCGACCCAGGGCTCGGACTTGGGCTCAGCCCCAGAAGACGACAAACTCCGCTTCGCCCGACCCCAGGGCTCGGACTCCGCCCCGGCACCAGCCGACAATCTCCGCCTCGCCCGACCCGGGGGCTCGGACTCGACCTCGGCTTCGGAGGAGCTTCCATGGGATCATCCCCGGGAAGCGCGTCCAACCCCTCGGACAGCTCGACCTTCCCGTCTGCTTCAGAACACCCTCCAACTTCCGAAGGGAGACCCTGACGTTCGAGGTGGTCGGGTTCCGAGGAACCTACCATGCGGTGCTGGGGAGGCCATGCTACGCGAAGTTCATGGCCGTCCCCAACTACACCTACCTGAAGCTCAAGATGCCGGGCCCCAACGGGGTCATCACCGTCGGCCCTACGTACAAACACGCGTTCGAATACGACGTGGAGTGCGTGGAGTACGCCGAGGCCCTCGCCGAGTCCGAGGCCCTCATCGCCGACCTGGAAAGCCTCTCTAAGGAGGTGCCAGACGTGAAGCGTCACGCCGGCAACTTTGAGCCAGCGGAGACGGTTAAGTCCGTCCCCCTCGACCCTAGCGGCGACACCTCCAAGCAGATCCGGATCGGCTCCGGATTCGATCCCAAATAGGAAGCAGTGCTCGTCGACTTTCTCCGCGCGAACGCCGACGTCTTCGCGTGGAGTCCCTCGGACATGCCCGGCATACCGAGGGATGTCGCCGAGCACTCGCTGGACATCCGAGCCGGAGCCCGACCCGTCAAGCAGCCGCTGCGCCGATTCGACGAGGAGAAGCGCAGAGCCATAGGCGAGGAGATCCACAAGCTAATGGCGGCAGGGTTCATCAAAGAGGTATTCCATCCCGAATGGCTTGCCAACCCTGTGCTTGTGAGAAAGAAAGGGGGGAAATGGCGGATGTGTGTAGACTACACTGGTCTCAACAAAGCATGTCCGAAGGTTCCCTACCCTCTGCCTCGCATCGACCAAATCGTGGATTCCACTGCTGGGTGTGAAACCCTGTCTTTCCTCGATGCCTACTCAGGGTATCATCAAATCAGGATGAAAGAGTCCGACCAGCTCGCGACTTCTTTCATCACGCCCTTCGGCATGTACTGCTATGTCACCATGCCGTTCGGCTTGAGGAATGCGGGCGCGACGTACCAGCGGTGCATGAACCATGTGTTCGGCGAACACATTGGCCGCACGGTCGAGGCCTACGTCGATGACATCGTAGTCAAGACGAGGAAAGCCTCCGACCTCCTTTCCGACCATGGAGCGACATTCCGATGTCTCAAGGCGAAAGGCGTCAAGCTCAATCCCGAAAAGTGTGTCTTCGGGGTGCCCCAAGGCATGCTCTTGGGGTTCATCGTCTCCGAGCGGGGCATCGAAGCCAACCCGGAGAAGATCGCAGCCATTACCAGCATGGGGCCCATCAAGGACTTGAAAGGCATACAGAGGGTCATGGGATGCCTCGCGGCTCTGAGCCGCTTCATCTCACGCCTCGGCGAAAGAGGTCTACCTCTGTACCGCCTCTTAAGGAAGGCCGAGTGCTTCACTTGGACCCCTGAGGCCGAGGAAGCCCTCGGGAACCTGAAGGCGCTCCTCACAAAGGCGCCTATCTTGGTGCCCCCAGCTGCCGGAGAAGCCCTCCTGGTCTACGTCGCCGCGACCACTCAGGTGGTTAGCGCCGCGATTGTGGTCGAGAGGCAAGAAGAGGGGCATACGTTGCCCGTTCAAAGGCCAGTCTACTTCACCAGCGAGGTACTGTCCGAAACCAAGATCCGCTACCCACAAGTTTAGAAGCTGCTGTACGTGGTGATCCTAACGCGACGGAAGCTGCAACACTACTTCGAGTCTCATCCGGTAACTGTGGTGTCATCCTTCCCCCTGGGAGAGATCATCCAGTGCCGAGAGGCCTCGGGTAGGATTGCAAAGTGGGCGGTGGAGATCATGGGCGAGACAATCTCGTTCGCTCCCCGGAAGGCCATTAAGTCCCAGGTCTTGGCGGACTTCGTGGCTGAATGGGTCGACACCCAGCTACCGACGGCTCCGATCCAACCGGAGCTCTGGACCATGTTCTTCGACGGGTCGCTGATGAAGACAGGAGCCGGCGCAGGCCTACTTTTCATCTCACCCCTCGGAAAGCATCTACGCTACGTGCTACGCCTCCACTTCCATGTGTCCAACAATGTGGCCGAATATGAGGCTCTGGTCAACGGGTTGTGGATCGCCATCGAGCTAGGGGTTTGACGCCTCGACGCTCGTGGTGACTCGCAGCTCGTCATCGACCAAGTCATGAAGAACTCCCATTGCCGCGACCCGAAGATGGAGGCCTACTACGATGAGGTTCGGCGCCTGGAAGACAAGTTCTACGGGCTCGAGCTCAACCACATCGCTCGGTGCTACAACGAGACTGCGGACGAGCTGGCTAAAATAGCCTCGGGGCGAACGACGGTTCCCTCGGATGTCTTCTCCCGAGACCTGCATCAACCCTCTGTCAAGATCGACGACACGTCCGAGCCCGAGGTACCCTCGATTCAGTCCGAGGCACCCTCGGCTCATCCCGAGGCACCCTCAGCTCGGCCCGAGGCGCCCTCGGTTCAGTCCGAGGTACCCTCGGCCCCCGAGGGTGAGGCACTGCGCGTCGAGGAGGAGCGAAGCGGGGTCGCGCCTAATTGAAACTGGCAGACCCCGTACCTACAATATCTCCACCGAGGAGAGCTACCCCTTGACCGAGCCGAAGCTTGGCAGGTGGCGCGGCGCGCCAAGTCGTTCGTCTTGCTGGGTGATGAGAAGGAGCTCTACCACCGCAGCCCCTCCGGCATCCTCCAGCGATGCATCTCCATCGCCGAAGGTCAGGAACTCCTGCGAGAGATACACTCGGGGGCTTGCGGCCATCACGCAGCGCCTCGAGCCCTTGTCGGGAACGCTTTCCGGCAAGGCTTCTACTGGCCGACGGCGGTGGCCGACGCTACCAGAATCGTCCGCACCTGCGAAGGGTGTCAATTCTACGCGAGGCAGACCCACCTGCCCGCTCAGGCTCTACAGACGATACCCATCACCTAGCCTTTTGCGGTGTGGGGTCTGGACCTCGTCGGCCCCTTGCAGAAGGCACCCGGGGGCTACACGCACCTGCTGGTCGCCATCGACAAATTCTCCAAGTGGATCGAGGTCCGACCCCTGAACAGCATCTGGTCCGAGCAGGCGGTGGTGTTCTTCACCAACATCATCCATCGCTTCGGGGTCCCGAACTCCATCATCACCGACAACGGCACCCAGTTCACCGGCAGAAAGTTCCAGGACTTCGGCGAGGATCACCACATCCGGGTGGACTGGGCCGCCGTGGCTCATCCCATGACGAATGGGCAGGTGGAGCGTGCCAACATCATGATTCTACAAGGGCTCAAGCCTCGGATCTACAACGACCTCAACAAGTTCGGCAAGCGATGGATGAAGGAACTCCCCTCGGTGGTCTGGAGTCTGAGGACAACGCCGAGCCGGGCCACGGGCTTCACGCCGTTCTTTCTAGTCTATGGGGCCGAAGCCATCTTTCCCACAGACTTAGAATACGGTTCCCCGAGGACGAGGGCCTACACCGACCAAAGCAACCAAGTCAGCCGAGAAAACTCGCTGGACCAGCTGGAGGAGGCTCGGGACGAAACCTTGCTACACTCGGCGCGGTACCAGCAGTCCCTGCGACGCTACCACGCCCGAGGGGTCCGGTCCTGAGACCTCCAGGTGGGCAACCTGGTGCTTCGGCTGCGACAAGACGCCCGAGGGCGGCACAAGCTCACGCCTCACTAGGAGGGGCCATTCGTCATCGCCAAGGTTCTGAAGCCCGGAACATACAAGCTGGCCAACAGTCAAGGCGAGGTCTACGACAACGCCTGGAACATCCAACAGCTACGTCGCTTCTACCCTTAAGATGTTTTCAAGTTGATCATATACCTCGCACCCACGCAAAGTTTAGTCATCAAGGAAGGGTCGGCCTTGCCTCGGCAAAGCCCGACCCTCCCTCGGGGGCTAAAAGGGGGGGAACCCCCTCTGCGTCGAAATTTTCCTCAAAAAAGATCTTTTCTGCCAGAATGTCTTTCGCGCTTTTTGGCTACTTCGAAAGTCGATCCTAAAAACGACGGAGTACACGTAAGCAGCCAAGGCTGACCGAGCCGAGGGACTCCTACGTCTCCGGGATACGGATACCTCACTCATCACCTTCTGCGATAAGTAACTCACGTTCGGATAAGTGATTCTGCGGACCGAACAAGTCTTCACGTTCGAAAGCTCTTCTGCCGAAGCGATCCTTCGAGCCTTCTCGACTGTGTCGGTGACAGAGCCCCATGGACGGGTAAGAGTGCGCGTAAGCGGCAAGGCCGACCGAGCCGAGGGACTCCTACGCCTCCGGGATACGGATACCTCACTCATCACCTTCCGCGAGAAGCAACTCTTGCTCGCACAAACATTTCTGTTACCGACAAAAAAGTCCAGATACTCGAAACGAAAGGAAAAGAGACGCAACTTTACAACACGGCGAGGGTGTGTTTAGGCCTCGGTGGCCGCGGGAAACACACGCTACAAGACAATTCGATCCTGCAGGCTCGGATCTTGACGGCTGAAGGGAGCAGCAGCACCCTCGGCATCGACGACACCTTCAGCGAGGGCCGACCTAGCCTCGGACGGCGACGCGGTCCGAGGATCTCCACTCTGGAGGACGACGTCATCACCACACCCGGGCCATCACCGCCAGGGTCTACTCCGGGAATCCAGCCCGAGCAGGCGGCTCGACCGGTCACCCCGGGGCCTCGGCCAGTTACCTTCCAAGGACGTCAATCCGGCCCGAGCAGGCGGCTCGGCCGGTCACCCCGAGGCCTCGGCCAGCTGCCCTCCAAGGACGTCAGCCCGACCCAAGGCCTCGGCTGGTCAATTCCGGCGTCGGTCCCGCTAACGGACGACCCGGCCAGGCTCCGGCCAACCAGGTTTTCTTTTCGAGCCAACTCTGCCTCTGTTCATGTTGACGCCGCTTCCCCTGGCCTCAGCTCATCGAAGAGCGGCCGAGGGGTTCCTTTAACTAAGCTAGAGAAGCCTCGGACGACAAGGTCGACCGAGCCGAGGGACTCCTACGCCTCCGGGATATGGATACCTCACTCGTCACCTGTACACGAGGCGACTCATGCTTGGTGAAGCGGTTTAGACAACCAACAGGCGAGTCTTAGTGCTCGAAAAGGAGGAAAAAACACGGCTCCGTGCCGAAAATACATACATGTTCAGGCCCCGACAGCCACGATGAACAAAAACACTGGCATCCAAGGTGCCATTACAAACGGAACTCCGGTTCCACCTCCGCAGGTACGAACAACCCCACTCGACGGGGGAGGGGCCTACGGAGCAACAGAAGACCGACGAACGGCCTGTCGTCGCCCGCCCCAGCCGCAGCGACGACGATGACTTCTGTCCCGGGGGGCCAAACAGTAGCAGCGATGACCTCAGGGCGGATGCTGCTGCCAGGAGGCCCCTGCCCGTGCCCAAACTCGAGAGGCAAGGACGGGCAGAAGGCCGTAGAGTTGGAGGTCGGTCCGCGGGTGGCGCCGGCAAACTCGTCGGCGGCGGAACCTCTTCCAGCTGCCGTGGCGGGAGGCGGCACCGGGAGCGGCTCCGAAGCCGCTCGGCTCAGCGAGCCGGGCACGGTGCAGCTGTCAGCGCCACGGACGACTCCCGCCCTTCCCCTCGATCACTGAGGGAAGGAGCGGGCCACCGCCCACGCAGGGGCCGACCCCAACTCGGCACACTCCCCTCCCCAGCACTAGTGATGAAAATCCTTGAGGATGAGGGAGGGGCAGAGGCCGCAGCCCGGCTCGCTTTCCCCCACCATCAAACTGGAGGTCACCATCTTGGGTGACCGCCGGTGGGGGGGTGCAGCCGGGCTGCATGATGAAAATCCTTGAAGCCGAACGATGGCTGAAAGGTACCAACTCCCGCGGAGTTGCGTTCCCCCAACGACGAGGCGGAAAGACGGCAAATCTCCCGCATCCGGGGACTTGGAAGGTGGAAAGACACGATGCATAAGGGAGCGCGAAGACATGGTCGCCTTCCAAGGGGGTCACCCTCCTTTTAAGGGCGGTTCTCCTTACTCGCGTCCCCAGCCGTCACGGGCTGAGTCTTCTCCAACACACTCCAAGGTCCTCCCCTGCGGCGCGGGGGCTGGGTCCCACACGTCATGCAAGCCGGCTCAGAGCAGAAGAAGCCAAACCACCGCGCGCGGTGCGTACAACCGCCCAGCGGTTACAAGCGACCCTCCACTTTTGCCCAGACCAGCGGGCGAAAGGATGGGCAGCCATGCAGGCGGCATGCAACCGCACCAAGTGGGCGCTCTTCTCCGACTCCCAACACGCCCGGCATGGAGGCCCAGGCCCACGCGTCATACTACCGGCGCGCCGAATGCTTCGTGCATGCAACTGCACCGCCACTTGCGCCACTACCGCGCCTCCTCGACTGCGGAACCAATACCGCGACTCGAGGTGACCCGGCGCGCGACCCAGCAGCACCAGCCTGGCGCGACGGTCAACGCGGCCAAAAGTGGGCCGGCAATAATGGCGGTGGCAGGCGGGCAGGAGCAGTGGCCACATCGTCAGCCAAGCTTACGTCCCATCCGGGGGCAGCGAGAGAACCCTCTCTCACGGCGTGAAGATGACGCGCCCGTGATCCGTTCCTCGAACGGCTCGCGCACGCGCAACGGTCGCCCCTCCAACCACTCGCCCCGTCGCATTAACTCCACGGCGAGACACGCGGCGCCTCTGGCAGGAGAAGCGGGCGACGCTTCGCCTTTGCCATAATGACCGCGTCCAAAAAGGTACGCCGCGTCGTTCGATTTCGTATCCTTTTCCGTTTTTCCTCTTTCTCTCTCTTGCAACAGGGACCGGGAAAGGGGGATACCCCGAAAAGGATCCTTCCCCGAGAAGGAACCAGGCTCCGAGCCCCCCTACTGATCAGAGGTTCGAAGGCTGCCCCCCTGGAAGGGTTCAACAGCCGCCTCAGATCGCGTGGGCCCTGCACCCACTACTGGTCAGAGGTTCGTAGGCCGGCCCCTCGAAAGGGTTCCACGGCCGCCTCAGGCTACTCGGGCTCCGTGCCCATTACTGATCAGGGGTTCGAAGGCTAGCCCCCGAAGGGTTCACAGCCGCCTCAGACGCCGAGCGAGGGATGACCATGGGTACGTTCGATACATAACCAAGGCTCGGGCTGCGCTCCCGAGGTACCCTAGGACATTTCCGAGATCAGCGGGAACGATCTTGTAACAGAATCCCATCAGAGGGAGGCATCGAGCCCTCGGACCCCGTCACCAGGGGACCGGGTCTGGCAGATCACCCGCAGGTACTTTTGGGCGTGCCTCTAGGCCCCTAGCCGACCCCTAACGAATGGGGCACGGACGTCCACTCGGATTACCCGCTTGCAGCTCATCGGAGACACCATGTTCGGCGCCCATCGAGGGCAACATGGCGCTTTCCCCCCTCCTCCTTGCGGAAAGGCGACGCAGGGGCGTATGTAAAAAAGCCGAGTCTACCCCTGACCGCCCTCTCGCTCTGTGCAGAGGCTCGGGGGCTGCTCTCGCAAACCCGGCTCCGGTCGAACCGTTGACAGCGTCAACATACCAGCCCGAGAACTTGGGACCCGACCGTACACCTGGGCTACGGCCAGCTCGCATGAGGGAACGACCAGACCAGCCGAAGCACTACGTGAGGCAGTAAGACCTCGAAGGAGTGAAACCACTCCTCCGAGGCCTCGGGGGCTACACCCGACGGGTGCGCTCGCGCGCACCCACCGGAACAAAACGCAACCGAGAAAGGTTGGTCCCCTTGCAAAAAAGTGCGACGAAAGCCTCCAAGCGAGTGCAAACACTCCCTTCGAGGCTCGGGGGCTACTATCGGGGACCATAATTAGGGGTACCCTCAAGGCTCCTAATTCTCAGCTGGTAACCCCCATCAGCACAAAGCTGCAAAGGCCTGATGGGTGCGATTAAGTCAGGGATCAGTCCATTCGAGGGACACGATCACGCCTCGCCCGAGCCTAGCCTCGGACAAGGGCAGCCGACCCCAGAGGATTTCCGTCTCGCCCGAGGCCCCCCTTCAGCGGCGAACATATTCTCGGCTCGCCCGAGGCCCTGCCTTCGCTAAGAAGCAACCCTGACCAAATCGCCGCACCGACCGACCAAGTCGCAGGAGCATTTAATGCAAAGGTGGCCTGACACCCTTATCCTGACGTGCGCCCCCCAGCCGGCAGAGCCGAAGTGACCGCCGTCACTTCGCCGCTCCACTGACCGGCCTGACAGAAGGACAGCGCCGCCTGCGCCACTCCGACTGCAGTGCCACTTGATAGAGTAAGACTGACGGCCGAAGGCACCATAGGAAGCTCCGCTTCGCCCGACCCAGGGCTCGGACTCGGGCTAAGTCCCGGAAGACGGCGAACTCCGCTCCGCCTGACCCAGGGCTCGGACTCGGGCTAAGTCCCGGAAGACGGCGAACTCCGCCCGACCCAGGGCTCGGAATCGGGCTAAGTCCCGGAAGACGGCGAACTCCGCTCCGCCCGACCCAGGGCTCGGACTCGGGCTATGTCCCGGAAGACGACGATCTCCGCCTCGCCCGACCCAGGGCTCGGACTCGGGCTAAGTCCCGGAAGACGGCGAACTCCGCCCGACCCAGGGCTCGGACTCGGGCTAAGTCCCGGAAGACGGCGAACTCCGCTCCGCCCGACCCAGGGCTCGGACTCGGGCTAAGTCCCAGAAGACGACGATCTCCGCCTCGCCCGACGCAGGGCTCAGACTTGGGCTCAGCCCCAGAAGACGACGAACTCCGCTTCGCCCGACCCCAGGGCTCGGACTCCGCCCCGGCACCAGCCGGCAATCTCCGCCTCGCCCGACCCGGGGGCTCGGACTCGACCTCGGCTTCGGAGGAGCTTCCACATCGCCCAACCTAGGGCGCAGACCAGCCACATCAACAGGAGGCGCCATCATCACCCTACCCCGAGCTGACTCAGGCCGTAGGGAACAAGACCGGCGTCCCATCTGGCTCGCTCCGCCAGATAGGCAATGATGGCGCCCCGCATGCTCTGTGACGACGGCGGCTCTCAGCCCCCTTACAGAAGCAAGAGGACGTCAGCAAGGACTCAACCGCTCCGACAGCTGTCCCTCCGCCAAGCTCCATCGCTCCTCCGACGGCCACGACATCACACCAGCTGGGTGCCAAGATCTCTCCGGCTGCCACAACGGCATGTACCTAGGGCGCTAGCTCACCTCCGCTAGACACGTAGCACTCTACTACACCCCCCATTGTACACCTGGATCCTCTCCTTACACCTATAAAAGGGAGGACCAGGGCCCTCTTAGAGAGGGTTGGCCGCGCGGGGACGAGGACGAGACACGCGCTCGCTCGGGGCCGCTCGCTCCCTCTCCTGCGTGGACGCTTGTAACCCCCTACTGCAAGCGCACCCGACCTGGGCGTGGGACGAACACGAAGGCCGCGGGATTCCCACCTCTCTCACGCCAGTCTCCGGCCGCCTCGCTCTCCCCCCTTCGTGCTCGCCCTCGCGCTCGACCCATCTGGGCTAGGGCACGCGGCGACATTCACTCGTCGGCTCAGGGACCCCCCAGTCTCGGAACGCCGACACTCATCATCCGTAATCTACCCCTTTTCCTCTCCGACGCCGCCCGAGCCTGGCTGGAGCATCTGCCTCCTGTGTAGATCTCCGACTGGGACGATCTGGTCAAAGCTTTCGCGGGAAACTTCCAAGGCACCTACGTATGCCCTGGGAACTCATGGGACCTCCAAAGCTGTCGCCAGCAGCCAGGGGAGTCCCTCCGAGAGTACATCCGGCGGTTCTCAAAGCAGCGCACCGAGCTGCCCAACGTTACAGACTCGGATGTCATCGAGGCTTTCCTTGCCGGCACCACTTGCCGAGACCTGGTGAGCAAACTGGGGCGCAAGACTCCCACCCGTGCGAGCGAACTAATGGACGTCGCCACCAAGTTTGCCTCGGGTCAAGAGGCAGTCGAAGCCATCTTCCGAAAGGACAAGCAGCCTTAGGGGGAGCCGAAGACATACGCCCCTGAGGCGTCTGCCCAGCGGGGCACGAAGAAGAAGGCTAAAAACAAGTCGCAAGCGAAGCGCGATGCCGCAGACGCGAATCTACTCGCTGCGGCCGAGCACAGGAACCCTCGGAAACCTCCTGGAGGGGCCGACGCGTTCGACAAGATGCTCAAAGAGCCGTGCCCCTATCACCAGGGGCCCGTCAAGCACACCCTCGAAGAATGTGTCATGCTCCGATGCTACTTCCATAAGACCGGGCCCCCGGCGGAGGATGGCAAGGACCATGACAACGACAAGAAGGAGGGCGGCAAGGAAGAGGGATTCCCGGAAGTCCATAACTGCTTCATGATCTACGGTGGGCAGGCGGTGAACGCCTCGGCTCGGCACCACAAGCAGGAGCACCGGGAAGTCTGCTTGGTGAAGGTGGCGGCGCCAGTCTACCTAGACTGGTCCGACAAGCCTATCACCTTCGACCAAGGCGACCACCCCGACTTCGTGCCAAGCCCGGGAAGGTACCCGCTCGTCGTCGATCCGATCATCGGCAACGTTAGGCTCTCCAAGGTCCTCATGGACGGAGGCAGCGGCCTTAACATCATCTACGCCGAGACCCTGGAACTCTTAGGGGCTGATCGGTCCAAGGTCCGGGCCGGTGCGGCACCCTTCCACGGGATCGCGCCCGAGAAGCGAATCCTACCCCTCGGACGGATCAACTTACCCGTCTGCTTCGGAACTCCCTCTAACTTCCAGAAGGAAGCTCTCACCTTTGAGGTCGTCAGGTTCTGAGGAACATACCATGTGGTGTTGGGAAGACCATGCTACGCCAAGTTCATGGCCGTCCCCAACTACACCTACCTCAAGCTCTAGATGCCGGGCCCGAATGGGATCATCACCGTCAGATCCACATACCGCCACGTGTACGAATGCGACGTGGAGTGCGTGGAGTACGCCGAGGCTCTCGCCGAGTCCGAGGCCCTCATCGCCGACCTGGAACGCCTCTCCCAGGAGGCACCCGACGCGAAGCGGCACGCCTGCAACTTCGAACCAGTTGAGGCGGTCAAATCCGTCTCTCTTGACCCCAGCAACGACGCCAGCAAGCAAGTTTGGATCGGCTCTGAGCTCGACCCCAAATAGGAAGCAGTGCTCGTCGACTTTCTCCACGCAAACGCTGAAGTCTTTGCGTGGAGTCCCTCAGACATGCCCGACATCATCCATCGCTTCGGGGTCCCAAACTCAATAATCACCGATAATGGCACGCAGTTCACCGGAAAAAAGTTCCTGGACTTCTGCGACGACCACCACATCCATGTGGACTGGGCCGCCGTAGCTCATCCCATGACGAATGGGCAGGTGGAGCGTGCCAACGGTATGATTTTGCAGGGGCTCAAACCGAGGATCTACAACGACCTCAAAAAGTTCGGCAAGCGGTGGATGAAAGAGCTACCCTCGATAGTCTGGAGTCTGAGGATGACGCCAAGCCGCGCCACGAGTTTTACGCCGTTCTTTCTAGTCTATGGGGCCGAGGCCGTCCTCCCCCACGGACTTAGAATACGGGTCCCCGAGGACCAAGGCGTACGACGACCGAAGAAACCAGAGCAGCCGAGAAGACTCGCTGGACCAACTCGAGGAGGCTCGGGGTGTTGCCTTACTACATTCGACATGGTACCAGCAGTCGCTGCGGCGCTACCACGCCCGAAGCGTTCGGTCCCGAGGCTTTCAAGTGGGAGACTTGGTGCTTCGCCTGCGACAGGATGCCCGAGGGCACCACAAGCTCACTCCTCCCTTAAGATGTTTTCAAGTGGGAGATCTTGAAGCCCGCAACATACAAGCTGGGCAACGACCAAGACGTGGTCTACAGCAACGCTTGGAACATCTAACAGCTACATTGCTTCTACCCTTAAGATGTTTTAAGTCATTCATATACCTCGTTTACATACACAAAGTCTAACCGTCAAGGAAGGGTCGGCCTTGCCTCAGCAAAGCCAGACCCTCCCTCGGGGGCTAGAAGGGGGGAACCCCCTCTGCGTCAAAATTTTCCTCGGAAAAATTTTCTACCAAAACAACCTTTGTGCTTTCGACTTCCGTATCGATAGCGGGATCCTGAGAACGACGAGAGTACACGTAAGCGGCAAGGCCGACCGAGCTGAGGAACTCCTACGCCTCTGGGATACGGATACCTCACTCATCACCTTCCGCGAGAAGTAACTCACGCTCGGATAAGCGATCCTGCTACCGAACAAGTCCTAACACTCGGGTAGAAAACGACTTTCGTGCCTTCTCGACTGTACCAATAATGGAATCCTTCGACCAAATGAGAGCACACGTAAGCGGCAAGGCCGACCGAGCCGAGGGACTCCTACGCCTCCGGGATACGGATACCTCACTCATCACCTTCCGCGAAAAGTAACTCTCGTTCGGATAAACGATTCTGCTATTGACAGACAAGTCGTGATGCTCGAAACAAGAGGAGAGAAGACGCAGCTTTTTAAACACGACGATAAAGTGTTTAGGCCTCGGCGGCCGCGAAAAAGCATGCGCATGCTACAGAGAAACTGTTCCTGCAGGTTCGGGCATCGGTAGGGGGAGCAGCAGCACCCTCGACGTTGTCTCCATTCTCGGTGGAACCAGGCCTGGCCTCGGACGGCGACCCGGGCAAAAGGACCTCCACTTAAGGAGGGACGCCAACACCACGCCAACAGATGTTTTGGCCAAGCTCCAGCGGCTGCTACCACATCTTCCTCGGCCTAGGAAACCGCCATCTCCCTGGCCGACAATGTCTCTTTCCGAGCCGACTCCGCGTCTGTCCGCGCTAACACCGCTGCCTCCGGCTCCGGCTCATCGCAGAGCAGCCGAGGGTTCCAAAAACTAAGCAAGGGAAGCCTAGAGCGGCAAGGCCGACAGAGCCGAGGGACTCCTACGCCTCCGGGATACGGACACCTCACTCGTCACCTTCCGCGAAAGGCAACCGACGCTCGGTTAAGTGGTTCGGCTAGCCAACAGACAAGTCCCAGCACTCGGAATGAGGAAGACACACAGCTTCATTCTCGAATACCCAAATGTTTAGGCCTCGATAGCCACAAAGAACAAACACATATACTTGGGGGTAACTATGCTACACAGACTTAGACATCGGCAGAACCCTCGGCGGTTCTCCCGACCTACGACAAATGTCTAAGTACTTGAGGCGGTTACATTTTGCTCTGGCAAAAACCCGATATATCTCCTTACAAACGGGACTCTGGTTCCATTCCTGCAGGCATGAACAACTTCCATACCGGAAGGCTTGCGGGATAACAAATTCCGGGTGGCCCACCGGCAGCCGCTCCAGCAACAGCGACAACAACCTCCGTCTCGGGCGGCTAGACAGCTGCAGCAGCGGCTTCAGGGCAAACGCTGCAGCCAAGAGGCCCTCGCCCTCGAGAGACGAAAACCAGCCAAAGAGATGGAGCCACACCGGCGTACGTCGTCTACCCCAAAGCGCACCCACAGGTCCTCACTCCCGTCCTCGCCACCAGAACGAGAACGGGGCAGTCCCAAAACACGAACGCCGCCTCCGCGGCGTGCGACATGCTATGCGACCCCCAACAGCCGGCGGCACAACAAGGACCAGCGGTGGGGGGCAGCACCAGAGGCAGCTCCAGAGCCGCTCGTGCCGGGGAGCCAGTCACGCGGTGGCTACCAGCGCCACAGGCAGCGAACGCCCTTCCCCCCAGATCACTGAAGGAAGGAGCGGGCTGCTGCCTATGCAGAGGCGAACCCCGACTCAGCTCTCCCTCCGCCTCAGCAAGGATGACGAAGATCCTTGAAGCTGAGGGCGGGGCGGAGGCCGCAGCCCGGCTTGCTTCTCCCCACCAAACTGCCCATTGGTGAGGGAATGCAGCCGGGCTGCACGACGAAAATCCTTGAAGCCGAGCAATGGCTGAAAGGTGCCGATCTCCACGAGGCCGCGCTCCTCCAACGACAGCAAGAGCAAGGCGGTGCTGGAGCACCCCATCCGGGGGCTCAAAAGGCGGAAGGGCGCGATGCATGAGGGGAGAACGAAGGCATGGCCACTGCCCAGGGGATCGATTCCCCTTTTATAGGCAGACCACCTCACTTGCACCCCTTAGCGTCACAGGCGAAATCTCCACTGACATACTTCAGGGTTCTCCCCCTACGACACGGGGGCTGGGACCCACACGTCATACGAGCTGATCCGAAGCACGAAGAAGGCGAACCGCCGCACGCGAGGCATGTAACTGTCCCGCGGTTACAAGCGTTCTCCCATCTTCGCAGAAACCGGTGGTCGAAAGGGTGGACTGCCACGCGACAGGCATCCAACTGCACCGCAACTGTGCGCCCCTTCGGCTCCGTCCACATCCAGCGGACCAGCGCAAAGGAAGCGGGCCCGCATGTCATGTAACCGGCGCGCCGGTTATGACGTGCGAGAAGTTACACCACCACCCGCGCCAATGCTGCGCCTCCTCGACTGTGGAACCGGTACCGCGACTCGAGGTAGCCCTGCGCAGGACCCAACAGTGCCAGTTAAAGGTGACGGCCACGGGCTAGTCAGCCGCAGGGTAGGCACGACGGTTGGCATGGTCAAAAGCGGGCCAATAGTAACTGCAGCGGCAGACGAGCGGAGGCAGCGGTCAAGTCGCCTGCAGGCTCGTGTCCCCTCCTGAAGCAACGGGAGAGCCCTCTCCCACAGCGTGAAGACGACGCGCCCGTGCCCCGTTCCTCGAACGGCTCGCACGCGCAACAGGCGCCACGCGAATCGCCCGTCCCGTCGCATTAACTCCCTGACGGAGCAGGCAACATCTCTGGCAGGCGAGGCGGGCGTCGCTTCGCCTTCGCCATAATGACCGCGTCAAAAAAGGTGCACCACCTTATTTAAATTCATATCCTTCCCCTCCTCCTCTCTCTCTCTCTTGCCACAGGGACCGGGAAAGGGGATGTTGTGGAAAGGATCCTTCTCGGTGAAGGAAGCGGGGCCCGATCCCTCCTAATGATCAGGGGTTCGAAGGATGGCCCCTCGGAAGGGTTTCGACAGCCGCCTCAGAGCACTCGGACTTCAAGCCCATTATTGATCAGGGGTTCGAAGGCTGGCCCCTCGGAAGGGTTCGACAGCCGCCCCAGAGCGCCCGGGCTCTGTGCCCACTACTGATCAGGGGTTCGTAGGCTGGCCCCTCGGAAGGGTTTGACAGTCACCCCAGAGCATGCAGAGTGAGGGATGACTCTGGGTACGTTCGATACATAGCCGAGGCTCGGGCTACGCTCCCGAGGTACCCTAGGACATTTCCGAGACCGGCGGGAACGATTTGTAACGGAATCCCACCAGAGGGAGGCATCGAGCCCTTGGACCCTGACGAAGGGGTCTGGGTCTGGCGAATCACCCGTAGGTACTTTTGGAGCGCGCCTCTGGGCCACCAGCCGACCCCTAACGAACGGGGCACGGGCGTCCACTCGGATCACCCGTTAGCAGCTCACTGGAAACACCATGTTCGGCGCCCTCCGAGGGCAACATGGCGCTTTCCCCCCTCCTCCTTGCGGAAAGGCGAAGCAGGGGTGTATAATAAAAGTCGGGAAAGTCCTTGATCGTCCTCTCGCTCCGTGCAGAGGCTCGGGGGCTGCTCTCGCACCCGGCTACGGCCAAAACTGTTGACAGCGTCAACAAACCAGCTTGATAACTTGGAACACGACCACGCACCCAGGCTACGGCCGGGCCGCATGAGGGAACGATCAGACCGGCCGAAGCACCACGAAAAGCATTTAGACCTCAGAGGAGTCAAACCACTCCTCCGAGGCCTCGGGGGCTACACCCGGCGGGTGCGCTCGCGCGCACCCACCAGAACAAGGCAAAAACTGAGAAAGGCCGGTCCCCACACCGAAAACGCGGCAAAAGCCTCCAAGCGAGTACCATCACTCCCTTTGAGGCTCGGGGGCTACTATAGGGTACCATAATTAGGGGTACCCCCAATGCTCCTAATCATGGCTGGTAAACACCCTCAGACCAACTGACGGGTGCGGTTCAAGCTAAGACTTCGTCTACCCGAGGGACGCGATCTCACCCGAGCCCAGCCTCGGGTTGGAACAGTAGTCCCAGACGAGTTCACGCCTCGCCCGAGGGCCTCCTCAGGCAGCGGGCGCCCCCTCGGCACTCCCAAGGCCCGGCTCAAGAGGCTTCGTTGTGAAGCAACCTTGGCTAGACTGCCTCACCAACTGATCGTTTCGCAGGCGCATTAAATGCAGGGGATGCCTGACGCCGTATCCTGACACACGCGCCTCAGACGAGCAGGCCGAAGTGACCGCAGTCACTTCGCCCCTCTTCTTTACTGTCTAACATGACAGGAAAACAGCACCGCTCGCTCCGACTGCCGTGTCAGCCACCCCAGCGACAACTGACAACAAGTCACGATCAACCACCGAGTTCAGCCTCGGGCGCAACAGGAAGCTCCACCTCGCCCGACCTCATGCTCCGGCCTCGGGAGGAGATCTCCGCCTTGCCCGACCCCCGGACTCGGCCTCGACCTCGGTCTCAGGAGGAATCATGTCCTCGCCCGACCCGGCCTCAGCCTCAAGAGAAGTCTCCGCCTCGACCGACCCTGGGCTCGGACCGACCACGCTAACAGGGGATACATCATTTCCCTATTCCTAGCCTGCTCAGGATAGGAAGAACAAGACTGGCGTCCCATCTGGCTTACCCCGGCGACGGGTAATGATGGTGCCCCGCGTGCGCCATGACGCCGGTGGCTCTCAGCCCCTTACGACAGCAAGGAGACTTCAGCAGGATCCTCGCTGCGCTGCCAGCTGTGCTCCTACAGGACTCAGGCACTCCTCCGACGGCCACACCATCACATGTATAGGGCCCAAGCTCTCCCCCAACGGCCACGTTGGCATGTACACAGGGCTTAGGCACTCCATTGCTGGACACGTTAGCGCATAGCTACGCCCCCCGTTGTACGTCTGGATCCTCTCCTTGCCTCTATAAAAGGGAGGTCCAGGGCCACCCTGAGGGGGGTTCGCGCGAGGGAAGCGGCGGACAAACTCTGTGTCTCTCTCCCTCTCGCGCGACGCGCTTGTAACCCCTACTGCGAGCGGCACCCCTGGTGCAGGATAATACAAGGCTTGTTCCCACCTCTTGTGTTCCATCCCGCGCCAACCCATCTGGGCAGGGACACGCATCGATTTCACTATTCGGTCCAAGGGACCCCCCGGGTCCGAGACGCCGACAATTACAACGGCTCGCCCAAGAGCCAATGGGTTATGTGATGTTTTCTAAACTCACTCAACTAACTAGGGATCACCTAGAGCAAGTGCAATAACGGTCTAACTAATCTAAGTACATCACAAACCATCTATGCTAATCATCGAATGATTCTATTCAGCACTTGGGTGTTCGAGAACTTGGAGATGTGTATAACATAGTATGTTGCTTGGGCTTCCACACCTTTAAATGGTCGGTTTGGTGAAGTATATATAGGCCTCAACTCGAATATAGCTGTTATAAAACAGTTCTGCAGCTTTCTGCGGCCCACCGGATAGGTGCACCGGACATGCCACATGTACTAGCCATTAGAGGTAGACATTGGAGCTTTTGAAGAAGGCGCACCGAACATGGCGCACTAGACAGTTCGGTGTGCACTGGATAGCCCACGCAGAACAAGATTGTTTGTCGTATTTTGGGCATAACATATAGCTCCGAACTCCGATTTTGATGATCTTGGACTTTTTGGAAAGCTTATGAAAATCTCTACATCTCAAAGTTGAATCCATTTCAGTTTGAGTAGTTTGATATCATGAAACACTTCCAATTCAGTCAACCCTTCCTCTCAACTTTTTGAAGTTCACTTTTGTTTTGTGGCTTTGCATCCCATTTCTACTTCTTGATGTGTTGGACTCTTAGCATGTATAAGTGTCTTCAATATGACATTGTAATGTCTTCTATGAGGTGCTGCTTCCTCAGTGCGCAGTCCAAATCACTTTGCATCCTGTGAACTACAAACACTAGCAAACACATTAGTCCACAAGTTATGTTGATCATCAATCCCTTAAATCATTTAGCCAAATGGGTCGGGGTCCATTTTCCTTACAATCTCCCCCTTTTGGTGATTGATGATAACACAACCAAAGCAAGAAAATATAACAAATACTATGATGTAAATATGCAATCTACTTGTTAGGATGCATGAATGTCCCCATAATGTGAGATTATGGGCTTAAGCCTCGCCCTAACTCCATAATCCAAATACTTCCTATTTAGGACCGAAACCAACAAGATAACCACTTGATAGGATCAAAAGTTTAAAATTTGGTGGTTTTTGGTATTTGATAACTTTGGTTTGCTTTGGTCCATAAAATTATCCCCCTGTGGAATCAAACACCAAAAAGGAAGACAAGAGATAAGCATATAGGAAGCAATTAAATACTTGCCCTCTAAAACAAATTACTCCCCCTAAAAGAGAGCTCTCCCCTTTGAAAGAGTATTCTCCCCCTTTGTAAGAAAGAAGACATACTCGTCCTATCGAAGATCCTCTATTTAAGAGAAGATCATGAATAAACAAGAGGAAACAAGTCATTGTTGAAATAGACTAACTCCCCCTATGCATAAGTAAATGATAGAAGATAATATAGTGATATCAAATGAAGCATTTAATAACATACGCATATATGGAAATATGGGGGCATAAGATGTGAAATGACATAGTCTATTCAAAAAATTGAGAAGACATGTAAATGATACCAATCGTGGAATAAAACCACTTGAAGGTTACTAGTGGAAGCTTATTGTCTTTTTCTGGGGACTCCATTTTCCTTCAATGAGACTATTACACATATAATAGGCTTAAAAAGTGATGTCAGTATCAAAGACTTAGATTATAGAGTAACCCCACTAAAGGTGTGCATACAAGTTTTGAATATTTGTAGGAGACACGCACATTGATTTTGAGATCAAGAGGGGTAAATTATCTATAATTCGTACTTTGGCACATATAATTCAAAAATGGCACCAATTGAAGGGTATAACTTTAGAAACAAGTAATAGTGTCATTTATCTTGGAATTTTAATTAAGCAATGTGACGCGCTTTATTAAACATTTTAAAGCATGTAGGTTTGCTCAACAATTCTAAAATTAAAATCAAGCATTCCTACCATATGATATTACCTAGCATGCATGCTTATGCAATTGAAAGTAAATACCATAAGCAGAACTAGGCATGAGAGGTACGCTAGATAATAAATGAAATTAGATACTCATATCTAAAAACAAGAAATAGCAATAAAACTAGTTACTTTTGTCATGGGTGGGGAATTTGGGTGCAAATTTTTCACTAACCCACTTAGCAATAAACTTGATCCAACATGATGCATCCCATGATTACATCCAAATTTGCTGAGTCTCCAAATTCCCCAATGTCTTTCAGACTTCTCACTTCTCTCTTAGGACCCAAACCTTCTTGGTGCTTTTCATGGTTGAGATAATCTTCTTTGACACCTAGATGTGTTTGGCCCCTTTTCTTTGTTAGCTTGCTTATTAGCCTTGATTGCTATCACCTTGCCATTCTTTTCTTCTTGATATGGTGTAGCCACCTTTTTTCACCTTGTTGATATAAGTGTTGGAGACTTTGCTTGTTTCCTTTTTCTTTTGCTTCTCCCCGATCTTCGCCTTACATTAGTAAGACTTGTGGCCTTCCTTGTGATAGAACCAGCAAACCATGGTTTCTCCATCCACAGGCTTGTTTACTCCTGTAGTGGTGTTACACTGAGGAGGTTGAGTTTGTTTGGCTTTGCCTTTCTTGTCATACAAGGCCTCCCACAGTAGAAAATGATTTAATATTTACTAGAATGACTTAATGTTGATTGGAATGACTTAATATAGCTTCACTACAAAAAATGGTTTTGTATGACAAAAGTAAAGTGTCATGTTTAGTACAAAATTGGTCATAAAAAGCATCTTATGACGAAAATGCTGTGTCATAAGGGTCGTCATATAACGACCGTCACATTATGTACCTTGTGACGACTGTTCAGAGTACCGTCACATAATGTCATCACCTTTTGTGACGGTTGCGTTCGTCCGTCACATATTGTTGCTATATATGACGGTGTTATCTGTCACATTTTTTTCCAGTCAACGCGTCACCTAAAGTTGGGATCGTCACTTATGGCACCCACATACAGTGACCATACAGTGACGACACACTGAGCTCTCATGATAGCTCACAGAATCATAATACACAGAAAAGCCATCATACACAACATTCTCATCACAAGTCATACACAATTCCAGCACACTAGTTCTTCCACAACAGAGGTTCAAACATACAAAGGTTCCACCACAAAGGTTTGAAGCATTCAAACAGATTGCACGTAGTTCTGACAAAGTTCTAACCACAGATATGTTCTAGCAAGGTAGAAAAACCTTAAGCAAAGGCATCATCCTCAGACTTGGTATGCATCCCTACCTCAATCTTTCTGAAGTTTCAGGACAGCTCGTAGCAGTGCATTGGTCTCTTCAAACTTGGTATGCATCCCCTTCACTTCCTCTTGGGCCTGGCGCAGCAAACTTTGGTTTTCTTCAAGTGCGGCCTGTTGAGCTTGTAGTTGTGCTTGCAACTCTTCCTGCTTCCTAGCAGCTTCCTAACAGCAATACAACATAGTTAAATAATGGGCATATTGGACTAGACATAATGTTAACCATTGTTCTATCTCATCAGTCATCACAGACAAATAGTGTGCCTGACTAAAACAATTCACCTTAGGATCTCGTAGGTAGTGAACAATTTCCTCAAGTTCAGCTTTAGCTTCGTCAATTCCCTTGATATCACTGAACTTTGTCTTCGAATCCATGTTGGGTCGAACCTCTTCATTCAATCCAATCCCTGTATATAACCCAAAATTGAACAATGCTGAACGGGTGAAAGAACTAATAATAAACCTAACGTACTAACAAGCAGATTTGACTGCATAGTATGATCCCATTTCCTATAACGCTAGTCCTTGAAAACTTGCTTGCCCATCCAGTGGATATTCACACCAGTTGATGAAACATAATCAAAGTCCCTACTGAAAATTTAACAAAAATAAGAGGCGTCTTAGAGAGTCAAAGCAAGAAGCATACGCCCAAACACCACGCTGACCACTAGTCTCCCCCATGACATGGTGTAGGAGAACATATCCAGAACCTGGAGTGTGCACACCAGCCTATAAAAGGGATATCCAGCAGTCAAATGCCAACGTGCTAGGCAAAATATTTTGCTTATTCCATTCAAAGTGCCCTCACCATAGCTCCTATTACGGCGTCAGTTGCAAGAGTGGCCTTCAAAACCTCACTCTGCAGCAGACAGTAGTCAATGAGAGGCCCTTTTGTTCACAGATTAAAGAAGATTAGGTGAAGGCTGCCAATTGAAATAAAGCAACCACAGAGATCAATGTGAACAGAAGCGTTTAAGATGGGACTAATGCTGACCTCAAACCAGGTGTTCAAGATTTTCGATGCCGGAGAAAGGAGTAGGTCAAAGAATTCCCTGCACAGCAATTTGATTTTTGGAAAGGGTTGCATAAATGACGCCTATCAAAACATTGACAAGGGGCCAGTACTTGATACTCACACCATGTTCTTCTGCCCCTGCTGCATCACATGCCGAAGAAGGTGGCCCCAGAATGCTGACTTCTCAATCCTATGCTTCATCCTGTCAACCATCGAGAAGTGGGCCTCCTGCCTCAACTCGGGTGGAGCTGAGTCTATGACAAAGTCCATGAGCTTGCAGAAGTTCTCCAGCTTCTCCTCGTATCTGCATTCACATACAGATCCTACCAAGACCATTGTAATAAAGAGCTAAAATGTACATAGATACCATAGGAATCAGGAACTTAAACATTTATTTAATCTAATATCATTCCAAGATAAACTGCACCTTGGGTATGCCACTGCATCCTTCCTAGAGAACTTGCTGATCTCTGAGTAGTTTAGCTTAGCATCAGGGCCAAGAAGCAGGTATCTGCCATCAAGGCACGACGTAAACGATGAAGGGCTCTGCGGCAGCAGCTTCAGCCCGTGCCTCTCCAGCTCCAGGTCGCTTATATTACAGAATATGTGCAAGCATGAAGCACCCACAACAACAGCAGCAATGTCATCAGCACCAGATACAAATCAAAACAACGGTATACAGTTCAGAGTTGTGTACAGAGGAGAATGACCGACATTGAGTTGTGAACATCTCATAATATACATACCATATAGGCCTACTACACTTACTTGCCAGTGTTGTGGTCGTCGTCGTCGGCCGGTGGCCTCCGAGCGCCCAGCGACACGAACCACCCGAGTCTGTTAATACTCAACTTGGGTAGGTCTCTGAGACCCAGCGGCTCCTCGAGGCTCGACATCCTTCCTGAGAAGAACATGGAATCCATAAGCTGAATTTCGTTCCGTTTTGATGATGAAAATCAGTTGCGATACGAAACAAAACCACAAACCCCAGCTAGGCATTAAGAAGCGAGCAGCGAAGCTGCGGCGGCGATGAGCTTGCACAGTACCTGGACGACCGGCGGCCGATCGATCGTCAACGACGAGCACGAAGGAATGTCGCTCCTGGATCCGGTGGCGGACGGACGGTCGTCGGTCGGGGGAGGGAAAAGGGGGGAAGACGTGCGGAGTCAGGCAGGCACCGAATTGGACCCGAGAGGAAGGTAATAGGGTGAGGGGGTGGGCGCTCAGGTTTGCTGGAGTTGAACGTGACCGGCGGCCGAACTGCGCTCGCTCTCTCGTCTGGTGGGTGAGGCGGGGGGCGGAGATGGGGGAGGGGAGGGCATAGCAGCTTCGCTTTTCTTCCTCCCGCCCACAGGCGGCCTTGCCTCAGCCCGTCCGTCCGTCAGCGTATCACACGGTCCCACCGACGAGAGAGAGAGAGGGAGAGGAATGGAGGAGGAAGCGAGGAAGAGCCAACCATGGTGCGGATGGACGGATCCGTTCACCAGTGGCGGTGCGGCGGCGTGGTGGGCGCGAGTGGAGGCGCTAGGTTGAGGGGAGGGAGAGGACTAGACTTGTCTGCGGTGGTGAGCAGCCGAGAGGATAAGGTAGGAGGGGAAAGGGTACGGTCCTTTTCTGGAAAAAAACATAAAGTGACACCGCCAAATCATCACATAAAAGCACATCTAAGCGTCATAAAAGTAAAACCGTCTACCGGCTTCTGGTGCCTGACAATATATGACGAATCTTCATACCCTTATGTGACAACAAAAACACTATCGTCATAAAATTTTCATGGCCTCATGAAATTATGACGACTCAAAAAATTCCATCATATTATGTGACATTATATGACGATAACTGACCTTGTCATTAAGTATTTTGTCATAAAAGGACAAATTTCTTGTAGTGCTTGGAAACAAGCCGCACGGGGCGTGCAACCATGCGAGCGCACGGGCCGGAGCCGCACTAGGGCGGAGCCACGCGGGAGGAGTGAGAGCGGTCGGGCGTGCGACCGCGTGCGCCATGATGGTCCATGTTGGGTTCATCACCCTAGGCGATGAATAGAGTATATATATATATATATATATATATATATATATAGGGAGGAGATATTAGGAGCCTAGGGCTTCCAATAGTTATAGGAAGCCCCAGCCACCCCCTGGACCGCACCCAACAACCAGATGCATGTGGTCTGGTGCGTCCCCCCGCCATGCACCAGGTCAAACCTCACCTCTAACCCCTCTGCACCAGGTCAAACCCAACAGCCATGTAGTTAGGCTCGTTAGAACCAGTTTATGATATATACTGATACAAATTATGCTACATGTCAAAGGTATCTATGCATTGCGGTACTACGTAAAAATCAACAAATGTTTACATAAAATGTTAATAGAAATATCATAAACATACAAAAGATGGAATGAGAGCCATGAACTGACAATGTTTCATAAAAACCTATTGACGTTGTTATAAACATGTATACAAAATAGCATAAAAACAGGGTCGTTGATCCGCCATCGACTGCGCCTAGGGAAGTCGTCCATCGTCGTCGCTCGCGCCTTGGGAAGGACGACGTCATCACGGGAGGTGGGATGTCAGTGTGCGCCACTCTGGGGCACGCGCCTCCAAGGAGCCGACGTTGCCCGCGCGCCTCTAGGATCCGCTACCGCGTGCGCGACTCCTAGATCCGCCCCCCGCCGCGCACACTCAGGGAACCGCTGCCGTCACACACGCCTTGGATGCGCGTCACCGCCACGCGCACCTCAGGTGGTCGCCGCAGTCGCACGAGGTGAAGGTGGTCGTCGCTGCGACGCGGCCTCGGGTAGCCACCCCCGTTGTGCGCTCCTCTAGGATCTATCGTCACCGTTCGTGCCTAGGAGAAGCCATAGTTGCCGCTCACGCCTAGGAGAGGTCGCCGCCGCCGCGCTCCCTTAGGGAACCACCCTAGTGCGTGCATCGACGGGGTGGGGGCACCGTCACTCGTGCATCGTGGTGGGGGCGTCACCGCCGGTGCCGCTAAAAAAATGAAACCCTAGCGCCTTGGGCCTCCTTTTATAGACGTCCAAACCTAGTGCGGTTAAACCGGATGACACCATTAAGCCATTGCTTCCTCTAGCTATTGGAAGCCCAGGGCTTTATATATATAAACTATATATATATATAATTTTTAGTTTTGTTTGAAAATATGAAAATAGGCGGGAAAACTAACAGTGGCGGTCTAATAAAGAAACCCGCCAGTGGAAATGCTATTTTCAGGCAGTTTCCTTTAGAAAACCACCAACATTTCCACTGGGAGTTTCAAAATAACCGCCAATAGCACTGGAGGCACCAAAAAATGCCACTGGAAATAGTGATAGATCCCCTCCCTTTCCCTGTCCTATAGACCACCACACTCTAGGATCACCACACTATAGAGCTTCTGCCTATAATAGTGATAGATCATCTCTCTTTCCATGTCCCATGGACCAGCCTTTAGGCTAGCTCCATCAAGAGACCCTAAAGGGTTCTGTACCCTAAAGGGTCCTCTACGCTCTCCAGCAGCGTCCTCTAAACGGTCCTCGAAATTTAGAGGACGCTGCTGGATTCTTTATATATAGAATTTCTCTAAACGGTCCTTTATCCATTTGAATACTTTAAATAACTGGTTTAGCAAAACTAAAATATATACAATACATTTGAGAGTATGACAAATACGTATGTACAAAAAATAAAAAATGTCTATAATATAGATATTTGAGTATAGATGACATGATTTAGAGAATGTTGTTGGAGAGAAAGGAGATATAGAGAATAGAATTTTTTTTAGAGAAGACTATAAAAGATGGATATAAAAGATGGATATAGAAGAAGTTGATGGAGAGAGCACCCTTCGCCTTCCCTTTCGCATCGCACGCGACCGGCCGGGGCAGGCACACGTGGCCGTCTTCGCTCGAGCACCTGGCTAGCTGCAGCATGGGCCGGGGCAGGCACACGTGGCCGTCTTCGCTCGAGCACCTGGCTAGCTAGAGCTGCATGCTGGTGCTACACGCTCCTTCAATTCGCGTTGCGATTCTACATAACATACCCCACGCTAATGAACTGATGATGGATGATGACCAGGGCAACGCTATCTAGCTACCCCACGTAAGCACGCTGTAATTAATCAACTAAACATGAATTAGTAGCGTAGCAGTGTAGTACTCGTTACATTTTACATACCACGTAATACAATGAAGTTGAGGTCAAATTACGCTATTGGACAAACTGATGAGAGTTGGTCAATCGTAACGACTGCTGAGAATTATTGAGAGACTAGTAGCTACTGCCACACATGAATCTAATTAATTAATTAATTAGACAGATCAGTCATTGATGAATTGAAACACGACTGCTTGACCTCGATCGATCGTCCCTTAGCTTGCGGTTCGTAGGAGTATCGACCATGCCTCTGCCTAGTCTTCCAAACTACGACACGACCCAGCCGCCGGCCGGCATATCTCTCTATACGATGCATCACAAGCTATCGAGATATTCATATTGCGCACGTCGCATAGCTAGCTGTATATATACACCTCGGTCCAGCACGTAGTATTTGTTTTTATTTAACTCAAAGGCGATTTTTTAACTAAAAGGAAAAAACTCAAAATAATAGATAAAGCTAAGATGACACTAGACTCTAAATTTTACGCTATAAGATTTAAGCATCGAATCGGATTAAAATTTAACTTTATTTATATTTATTTTTAAACTAAAATTTATTTAGAGCCTGACATATTGTGAGAAAGTATTTGTATCACGATTTATTACACCGCCTAGAAAGAGCTACGAGGCTAGTGTGTCTACTACAACGGGTGGGCATTGGATCATATCATATGGATTTCCGTCAACATAATTAATTTATCGATGAATTTCCGTCAACATCATGACAATGCAAGCATAAATTAATACACACGTCTCTGTATATACAATCCAGGAAACATCAACGCTATTAAATATAGGAAAACCCCAGGTACTGTACCGCGCAACTGTATATATATATACCTTTGTGTAGAAGCATGCACACACATTGGGTGACTTGTCAACATATACTAACAAGAAGTTGGCCAGCTGGGGGCTCAGCCGCTCAGCCCTAGCTTCGCCCTGTTGATACTTGATAGTGAGCTGAGAGGCGTGTGCGTCTGTCTTGTCATCACAGTCGAGCGATGGCGATGTACTTTATCGTTCCTTTTATTTTTTTGCATGATTCTTATGTTTCGAGGAGAAGACAAATATAATTAGCTAGCTTTGGCTGAATATGTAAAAATACTAGTATTTGTATTATATAATTAATATAACTAGATGGGTTATTGAATATATTTCAATGATGAACTTATTCGGAGATACAAAATATTATTAATATTTTAAGAAGAAAAAAATAGCTAGCACGAATATTAATTATGGCGACAGATAGAAAGTGACTGAGAAGTACTTATCGTGTTTGTTCACACCAAAATTATTATTTGCAGTGCACTCTAACTAATCATAAACCACCTAATTAATTATCTATTAAAAAACACCGCCATGTACTCAATGTGCTATACATGTGTAAAGCGGTAGACACGTCGCAGAATATCCTATTCGTAAAAACCGTACCACCCAACTAAACTAAGAACAGCCTCTACACAGGACAAACAAATTAAATAGGGCTGACCCCAATGTGTGTTAAACATGTGTATGTAGCCACGCGCAAACTAACCATCCCAAATTGTATAGTACTACTCGTTACATACCACGCAATATATATAATCCAGTAGTAGAGGTCAAATTACGCTACAGCACAGATCGACTGAGAGTACGTTGATCAATCGTAACGACTGCTGAGAATTATTGAGAGACTACTACTAGCTACTACTGCACGAAGCTAATTAATCAATTAGATAGATCAGTCGTCACTGATGAATTGAAGCACGACGGCTTGACTTTGATCGTCCCCCTTAGCTTGCAGTTCGTTGGAGTATCGACCATGCCTGCCTAGTCTTCCAATCAACGACACGACCCGGCATCTCTCTACGATGTGTAGTATTTGTTTATATTTAACTCAAATGGGATTTTTTTAATGAAAAGGGAAAAAATATCAAAAGAGTAGATACAGCTACAAGCCAGATGTGTCCACATTACGTACACGCGGTACGCACAACTCCTTCCATCGTCAGGGAGTGCTTAGCAAGAGCGTACATATATATGGCCTTATAAAGTAAACTATATATATATATATATATATATATATATATATATATATATATATATATATATATATATATATATATATATATATATATATATAGTTTATATATTAGGAGCCCTGGGCTTCCAATAACTAGAGGAAGCCCAGGTCGGACGGTGCAAACCGGTCGAGCCGGACCACATCCGGACGTCTATAAAAGAGGACCCGGAGTGCTAGGGTTCAGTTTTTTACGCTCCACCCCGATTCATTAGCGACGCCGCGTGCGACGACGGCGGCTGCCCCAGAGCGTGCGCGGCGGTGGACCCCCAGCCGGTGGCCGCAACTCCATGACCTCGACGCGCGGTGGCGGAGATTCCTCGATCCGGAGTAGTGGCGGCGGTTCCCAGGTCGGTGGCGGCGCTCCCCGATCCAGAGGGCGAGCAACAGCGGGGCCCTTGTGCGGGCAAGCGGCGGCGTCCCCGAGGTCCCGAGGAGGCGGCACTTCCAAGGCCGGCGAGCAAGCGACGCCCGTCGACGTGCGAGTAGCGACGGCGACGCATGAGGCGCGATCTTCGAGCGAGCGGCGTCACGGAAGGCCCGAGATGCGCGCAACGATGATCGCGCGTGACATCCTCCGATCCGGCGCAGTTTTCTTTTCGATTATTGTGTTTTATGCCTACCACATGTATTATTTACGCTAAAAACTGTACGATTTTATGCTTGAACATAGAATTCGTATATCAGTTTACTGCATGCACATTAGAAAGACAATTCCTTAATTTATGCTGTTCGTAATTTACGCGCATGCAATGGAAACTCCCACGATTTTGCCATAATTTTTTGGATCTGTATAAAAATAGAAACTGCATGCATGCGGCTGCCATATTTTTTCGGATCTGTCATAAAAATAGGATCGTAATAACAACCTACTAAAGCTATCAACCTTTAATTGACTCGGTATTTACGCTTATAATTGAGAGATTTTATGCTCAAAGCTTAAGGTTTTTACGCTCCACCCGGAGATGCGTCCACCAGTGAACAACATGCCAGATTTTTTACGCAGTGTAAGGAATTGCATAAATACCTACACCGTGTAGTATAATTTGTTTCAGTATACATCATAAACTAGTTCTAATGCGTTTAGCTGCATGGCTGTTGGAGGGATCCTATATTTATGAATGAAATAAAACATTTAATGCGATTTTTTGTTTCTATGCATGCAATTCATTTCCTTTTATTGCATATTCTTTCCATCATAAATTCGTGTCCATGCAGCTGGTAGCAGATTTTTACGCAGTATACCGAATTGCATAATTATCTACATAGTGTAGCATATTTAGTATCAGTATATATCATAAAATGGTCATTACGAGTTTTAGTTGCATGTCTGTTGCAGCGATCCTAAATTTATGGAGGAAATAAAGCCTTTAAAATAGAAACTATCACACATATCTTTCCTAAATTTACGCGCATGTCAGGGAACGTGTTTGACTCATGCATGCATTTTGCCATAATTTTTGGATCTGTTATAAAAATAGAAACTACATGCATGCGGCTGCCATATTTTTTGAATCTACCATAAAAATAGGATCGTAATAACAAACTACCAGAGCTATCAACCTCTCACATTGGCCAGATATTTACGCTTATAATTGAGAGATTTTATGCTTAAAACTTAAGGTTTTTACGCTCCAACCTGTAGATGCATCCACCAGTGAACAACATGCTATATTTTTTTACGCAGTGTACCGAATTGCATAAATACCTACATCGTGTAGTATAATTAGTATAAGTATAAATCATAAACTAGTCTAATGTGTTTAGCTGCATGGCTGTTGGAGAGATCCTATATTTATGAAGGAAATAAAACATTAAATACGATTTTTTGTTTCTATGCGTGCAATTCATTTCCTTTCATTGCACATTCTTTTTATCATAAATTCGTGCGCATGCAGCTGGTAGCAGATTTTTATGCAGTATACCGAAGTGCATAATTATCTACACAGTGTAGCATATTTAGTATCAGTATATGTCATAAAATGGTCCTTACGAGTTTAGCTGCATGACTGTTACAGCGATCCTAAATTTATGGAGTAAATAAAGCATTTAAAAACAGAAACCGTCACACATATCTTTCCTAAATTTACGCGCATGCAAGGGAACGTGCTTAACTCATGCATGCATTCCTTTTTTACGCGTATGAGGCGGATGGAGCACCCAACAGCCTGATTGAGTCAGCGCGTTGGGCTGAACCACGTTGCAGGGTGGTCGGCCTGGGCTTCCTTTAACTATTGGAAGCCCAGGGCTCCCGTTATACCTACCCTATATATATATATATATATATATATATATATATATATATATATATATATATATATATATATATATAACCTTTGTTCCAAAATATTTATTGGTAATCGTTACAAATTATGGTTACGAAGGATCGAAAATGTGACTAGAGCAGGTGAACGGGAGCAAATCAAATTTTATTGGTAAAAACTATAACTTGATCACTTAACTTCAATGAAGATGAAGAAGTCGTTCAAACCAAAAGCACGTCAACCAACCAAATCTCATGTTTTTAAAAAGTTACTAGGACCACACGAGACCAACAAAACAAATGGACACCGAAAAGTCCGAATCGTCTCAAAACCGTGTCGATATCTAGTGCTGTTTTTAGCAGCTCGAAATTCAGTCTTCAAATGTGAAACTGATCCAAACAGACTCCGATTGAGCTGAAAGTTTACACACACGTTGACAAATGAGTTTGAAAGGTCTCCACAAATTTTGAACTCAAACGGATTTGTAAATTAATCACAAATAAGAAAACACAGATTAGACCGAGGTTTAGTTGGGGTTTTCAAAACGAGTTCAAATCGAATCACAACCACAAACTGCTCAAACCATATGATTGCAGTGGTCTAGAGAGTGAGCTTTACCCCAAGGAAATCCTCAAAACAATTCGAAACTCAAGAAATCAAGGAGTCTTCCAAAATCTAAAGGAGAAGAGAGCAAACGAGTGCAGAGACAAAATCGAACCAAAAACTTCAGCACATACAAAACTGAGCACACGATTCCACAAACCGTGTGGATGGATCTCGCCACCCTTTCTTTGAATGATGTGATGAAGAATACAAGAGCACAGACGTCAAGTTCAAAGCATCTATGGATCTCAGGCTAAACTAGGGAAATAGGAACTAGGGTTTTCTAAATAAAACATAAATGAGCTAGTCAAAGAGATGGCTGCACATAACAACCCCCATCTATTTATAAAGGGTTATTTCACTAGTATAAACTACCTCTAGACACATAGAGCTCATCCACTTAATAAGGGGCAAAATGGACCAACTCCTGAATATGCATCCGGCGGCCACACGCTCCATGCAAAGTTGCTTCACCTCGATGCACCCTTCACGATGAAGCCACGTGCCACCTTTGATTCCCATTGGAACCGCACCGCCCAGTTTTGAAGCTCAAACTTAGTGAAACCCACATACGCATCCCCCATGTCCTAGACATGTGTCCTACCAGTCCTCGACCACACCAGTGGCACGATCTGCTCTACCATGTCCTTGCGCCAGTGTGTGTCCTAGGTGTCAACCACCATGGCTAGTCACCCCACTTCTCCGGTACCTCGATCAAGTCCCAGCGCTCGTCCTTCGCCGCTCTCGGTCCATTGGCACAAACCCGCATGACCTTCACCTTCTCTATTGACAATCGTCCCTATGCTCAACACCAGCACACCACAAGCTGTCATATATGGTTGGACAACACAAGATCTCATACTCTGGTTAGTCCAAGACTTGCACCAAAGCACTACCCATGTTGATAAATCACTCATCACCAACCCAAACCACAAGGGACAAGTCAACCTTGTGTTCGCAATCTCCCCTTGATGAGTGCATTGTCAACACCACCATCATAAGAACTCAAAGATCAACATGAAGGGAAAGAAGAAGAAGAACTAAGTCGAATGACCAAAGGCCAGACAAAAGCCAAAAAATAGATCATTTAGAGCGATCGAAAACATGGGCCCCAAAGATGTGGGCAACGACTCAACATAACAAAGGAGGAGCTTTGGGAAGGCTAACTAAATATATATATGTGGCACACAAGTCAGTAATAGATAGCAATGCTGAATAAGTGTTTCAAGTACTTGTCCTAGTTGCTGGCCTAGAAAATATATTAGAACAGTGGGACCAAGGCACAAGAAAGGAGGAACAAGTATCTAGGTACAACAAGGAAACAAGTTAGGATCAAATTAATCACAGAGGTGCATAGAACAATGACATTTCCGCTTATGTGCTAGTCTTTTTTTCTCTTTTTCTCTAATTTTTGCTCTAGTTGTTGTTTTTTGTGATTTTTCTTTTTTTCTCTTTTGCAGCAGCACATAAGAAGGAAACACACCAAGTTTCAAATTTTTTGCACAAAGACGCGTCCTCTAGAATTTCTGCAAGTTTGCCCTAAAATCGGATTAAATGTTTGGAAAATGAGAACCCCTATTTACAAGCTGAATTTGGGGATTTTAGAAACAACGAATCCGGTGAAGCGGCAAAGAATCAGATGCGAAATTTAATTCTATGCAATTTAAAAAAATGGGTCTGATTCGAGTTTTGAGGCAAAAGTTATGGCCGTTTTAAGTTTGGACTCTGAATCAGGGTTTCTAGCGAGACGTTGGAAGGGGGGTTGTGGGTATGGTCGGTTTTGGTGATTTAGTCAGTTTATCGAGATTGAGTTTGTGAAATGATAGTGGATGGTGATGTCTAAACTAAGTCAAAAAAATCTAATCCAGCAACCTAATTAGGGTTGTTGGCGAGGCAAATAAAGGGTGAATAGAGTTGGTTTTGTGGATAGGTCGGTTTTGTGGATGGATTGGTTTATCGAGATTGAGTTTGTTGGGTGGCAGCGGATGGTAATGATCAAACTGACCTAAAACAAATCTAAACCAGCAACAAGGCCTTGACCTAGGACACGAACTCAGAACTACAGACTCCAAAACTGAATTATGCAAAGGCTAATGCGATGGTTTTAGGTCGGGATAAACTGATCATAATTTTTTGGATTTTTTGTGGGTTATAGGATGAAAAAACGAATCGAAAGGTAAGATTATACCTCATAGGCAACCTAAATCTTGATACCACTTGATAGAGGACGAGACCCGATCTTCCGTGAGGTATGATAACTTGATTGGGTGGATATCTCGACGTTGATGATCCAAGGCTCCGAGCAAACGACTCCTCGCAATTACTACACACTGCTCCATTGGTTATCACCTGTGACATACGAGTGACCTCGCCATGAAGGCTTATCCCTACAAGCGCAATCAAGAACACAAGCAAGAACAGGAAGAACACAACCAAACTGTGTTGATTACAAGATGGGGTCTCACAAGCCGATGACGGCGATACTGTTTGATGACAGAATAATCTAAGCAAAACCCACCCTAATGTTATGGTGGCTGCTGAATAAATAGAGTATTAGGTCGTGTGTGACCCTAGTCTCACCCCTAATGAGCTTCAACACGATACACGGACCAACGATCCAACAGACGGTGTCGTAGCACCAAAACAGAATTGTTTTGATGATTCTCGTTGACTCCGGATGAATTTTAAGGTGAAACGAGTTGGGTTGGTTAGATAATCTCTTTATATTTCCAACGATATAAAGTCCACCACAATCGGAGTCCGTATGTGTCCTGGATGTCCATTTTAGTATAGACTGGTCATGGAACCCGAGATGGAATCGCAGCCGAGTCGGACTTGATGTCCTTCCTATTGTGGATGCCCTTGCTACTCCTCCTCAACCCCTTGGTCTTTCCCTAGCCCTTGTTGGTCCTCTCTCCAAGGTTTCTAATCGTCAAAACATCCATGGCCCCAAGTGTAAGCTCTAAAACACAATTAGAATGTACCTAGGTATTTAGCTGTCGTGCAGGCGAACGTGTTATCAGTCCATACATTGTATATATAGAAGTGATGTCCTTATCAGTAGCACTTTGTTCTCATGCCTCTCACTTGGTGAGTTTGAGTGAGTTGGACATTTGGCTACGGCTCAGGAGATCTAGTCCACCCTCAAGAAATTCCATGAGGGAAATGATCATGTGAAGACTAAACTCTTTGAGACATACCGACGAGAGTACGAGAATTTTGTGCAGTTGGCTGGAGAGACCATAGACACTATGTTTTCACAGTTCCAGTCGATTGTCAACAAGATGTGTGCCAACAAGGCACAACTTCTCTATGATGATCATGAGAGAGCGCTAAAATTGTTGCATGCTCTAGACGAGAGGATTTGGGAGGTGAAGGTCTCAGCGATCATCGAGTCACCCAACTACGAGACCCTCATAGTGGATGAGCTTTTCAGAAAGCTCATGTCCAGAGAGACTGACCTCTAGACCTGGGACAAGATTGAGAACCCTGGTGCACCCACCATGGCCCTAGTCTCTGGAGGTGGTGCTTCCTATAACCCCTCACCTGGTATGTTTGATTTGTCTTCTTTGTTTACCATCATAGAGGAGTAGGTGGATAGCCTCTAGGATGAGGAGCTGGTGCTTGTGGCCAGCCAGTTCACGTGGTTCCACAACAACTACTAGAACCGGCGGCATGGAGGGTAGAAGGATGGGTGCTTCAACTACAGCGACCCCAACCACTTCGTCGCTAGTTCCCCAAGAAGGGCAAGCAGGAGGCTAGCCCGCGTGACCACCACTCTGGTCGGCGCAAGGTCAAGCATGAGTACACCTCCCTCATCCTCCCTCACCTCCCTCAGCGACCTCAACCATGACTACGACGATGTAACGTCTTCCTCGAGCGACGAGGAGACTAACAAGTGGGTCAAGGACAAGCTAGATAGACTTTGCTTCCTCATTGACACCGCAGGGGACCTTTGCACCATGGCCCTTAGTAATTATGCGGTGGGCGGTGTCAGCCAGGACATCGGCGACGACTCTGCTTCAGAGGTATCACATTCCACTGATGAACTCGCCGCTGAGATAAATAAGCTGATGGTTGCTTTGGCTAGTTAGGATAAGCGGCTTAGGCTTGCGGCTTGTGAGAGGAAAGATTTTAAATTCAAGTATGAGAGCACACTTAGGGAGCTTGAGTATACTAGAGCTTTAGTTCTGGTGTCTGATGAGACTGGATGTGATGAGTGCGCTCTACACATGTCGAACATCAAAACTTTGCAGACCAAGTACACTAGCTTGCTAGATGAGTCCGACAAGTTGAGATCTAGTTCTAGCTTGTTGGTTGCGTGTACTGCTTGTCCTAGCTTGCAGACTGAGCTAGCAGAGATAGATGCTAGGATAGCCTTGCTTGAGAAGGCTAGCTCAGTGAGTGCCCCTGCACCTGCGCAATGTACACTATAAGGGTTTGCAGTATGCTCTTGAGTCTTGCAGACACGACAAGACCTAGATCGAGGAAGAAAACACATACCTTCGATTGGCCTTGAGATGGGTGTCTAGCAGTGAGCCCCAGTTGGGCATGATGGTTAGCCAGTTTAAGAGGGGAACTGGTGGACTAGGGTTAGGCTTTGCTTCTAGGTCAGGGAGTGATGCTAAGTTCGAAAAGGTTGGTGAGTGGATTGGATTGAAACCATCAAATACTCCCAAGCTTATCGAAATCATCCCACCTAAACTTATCACCCCTATGAGACCCTCTCCTCAGAAACAAGTGTTGGTTCCAAAACTAACCACGTCAGGAACACACTTGACAACCTTCCTGACATCTCTAGTGATCGCCTTTCTAGAGCCCCTCAACCATCCAAAAAGAAAGCCCCCTCCCACAAACAAATTCCACCTAAGAGAGAGGTGTGGTTTCATTATAACTATTGTGAGAGGGATGGACATCTCACTGATTTATGCTTTTGGAGGAAGAGAGATGAGCGGCTGGTTTATGGGCCGAGCAGAAAGAACATGAACCACTCTTCTCATGGTGTTCATGATCTTCCCGTTCAAAGATTTCAAGCGAGGCCTAGAGGTGCTTTGCCTCTTACTGCCAGGCCTCAGTTCGCCAGGTTGTCTCTTGCCTGCTCATGGATTCAGCAGGCAGTTCAAAAGGTTGACCTATTTGGGAATCTCCGGATCTATGCTTATTTTCAACTCCCCGAAGCATTTCGTCGCTTGCTACGCCCTTCCTCGTCTTTGGGTGCCTAGGTATCCACCGCAAGCCTTTCCTCTTTTGAACCTCGCCATTAACGTTAAGGCTATGCCATCCTAAGGTGCTACTAAATGGAAGGATCTTATCAACGTCCATGAATGCGAAATGATAGATCGAACTGACGAATTGGAAAACTTCGGTGCTATCATAGTGAGACCACAAGGTGGTCGTGCCCGACGGGGTGCTGGTTGTGTGCCATATTGTCGGTGTTTAGTGTCCGACTGCACATCCAGGGTTACCCTTGTGGTGCTTTTGGGTAGGATGATGTTGTTGATTGTAACTCAATGGTTCATGCTGGGAGCACGAGAGAGAGAGACAGACGAGTTTCTGCAGGTTTAGGCCGCTTGGAGAGGCGTAATACCCTACTTCCTGGGGTGGATCTTTATGTGCTGTGTTACAAGCGATGTCTCCTGAATGGAAAGAAACTAATGAAGAATAGGTAGATGGGAATATTTTTGATGGGGTTCCCCTTGGGCCTTATATACATGACCATGGGGCACTCCTTGCGTACATGATGATCGCGTATCTCCTAACTAATACTGAACCGACTGAACCAATCTCCAAAAATGCCGCTGACTCATCCCTGACCCACCCTAACATTTGAGGGTGCCATGCGCGGGAAAGTCGGACGGTTTCTTTGGATAGCGCACGATTTGACGGACCGCCTGAGCTTGAGTCTGTCACCTTCTTAGATCGACCCATTCCGCCAGTAGCTTTTGCTCAGCCCACGAAGAGATGGCCTTGCAGGGTAACTGGCTCGAGGCCCCGTGCAAGGACCTTTCGCCTTCTAGTGGACCTGGGGGATATCTGTCTCCCACAAGCCCCCAATCTTTGAGTTGATTTTGAAATAATCAGCCCAAAGATTCTTGGTCCGGCCTATGGGTTTGTTGTATAGCCTGATTCCTGTTTTTGCTGTTAGGTGTAGCCCCCGAGCTTTGAGTGGATTTTAGAAACAATCCATTCAAAGGTCTTCATCTTATGCTTTTGAAATCAACATTTTAGCATCGAGTCACTGTAGAACTATTGGGTGCACCGAAGGTGCACCCAATGGGTGTAGCCCCCGAGCTTTGAGTGGATTTTAGAAATCCATTCAAAGGTCTTCATCTTATGCTTTTGAAATCAACATTTTGTCTTTAAGGTACCGTAGATTTATTGGGTGCACCGACGGTCATGGACACGCGCGGGCGAGAGAGCACGAGGAGGGAGTGAGGGAGCTTGGGCAGTGGAGGGAGAGAGGAGAGCTCGACCGGCTTTTATAGGGAGGGGGAGGGAGAGGGAGAGGCGCCGAGGGGAGGGGAGAGAACGGCCGGTGGCTTCAAGGCCATTAATGGCGGCTGTTTCCACCATTGAGTGAGAGAGGGAAGTGGGGGAGGGAGAGGAGATGGCGGCGGCCGTTTACGGCTCAGAGGAGGCGAGGGGACGTGGGTCGGAGCCAGGGCGGCTCGGCCGGGGTGCTGGCAAGCCAGGCGCGAGGCCGGCGGGCGCGTCCGCCTGGGCGAAGTGGCGGCGGCGCGTCTAGGGGAGGAAGAAGAGCCGCAGGGCTGGTGGTTGGGCCGGAGTCGATGAGAGAGAGAGGGAGGGAGGTGGCGCGGCGACTGATGTGCTGGTGGTATTCCCTCCATCTTAAATTAAATCAACTTTTAGGGTTGTTTTAAGTTAATTATTTGAAGTATATTTATTATATCAAATTAATATCACTATGTAAATCATGAAATTTATTGTTATAATATATTTATTTTATGCCATAGGTGGTATTATCTGTTTTCTTTAAAGTTGATCGAGTCATGGTATGGCTTTGAGAGTTGGTAGAAATTGATTTATTCTAACATGAAGACTATGTGTGTATATTGCATCGTCAAGATGACCACCCACCATGAAATTGTTTTACAAATTTTCATTAATTTTTGTTAATCTATTCTAGGGTGGATGCGTGATCATCACCTAAGGTGACGATGAATTTTCTTTCAACATCGTGCATAAATGCACGTCTCTATTTACAATCCAGGAAACATCAACGCTTGAAAACCTCAGGTACTGTACCGTGCAACAGTATATATACCTTTGTGTACAAGCATGCATACACATTGGCCTCTCACATTGGTTTACTTGTCATTTGTCAACGTATACTAACAAGAAGTTGGCCAGCTGGGGGCTGAGCCCTACCTTCGCCCTGTTGATACTTCATAGTGAGACGTGCATCTCTTGTCATCCCAGTATAGCGACGGCGATATACTTCATCGTTCTTACTTTATGAGAAAACAAATATAATTATTTTTAACTAAATATATTAAAATATTAATATTTACAATACATAATTAATATAATTAGATGGGTAATTGAGTATATTTTATTATTAAACTTATTTAGAATATTGCTAATGTTATTTATAAGTCTAATCAGATTTATGAAAAAATATCTAGCATGAATATCATAGCGACAGATAAAAAGTGACACAAAGTACTTATCAGGTTTGTTCACACCAAAATTATTGGCAGTGCACTCTAACTAATCACAAACCACCTAATTAAATAATTATAAAAAAACACGGGCATATATACTCAATGTGTTATACATGTGTAAGCGGTAGACGTCGCAGAATATCCTATTCATAAACCACACAACTAAATTAAGAACAGTCTCTACATGACAAACATATAGGCTCCGGCACTACCGAAATCCGGGTCTTTGCTGAGTGCTCGGCAATTTACCGAGTGTTTTTTGTCGGGCACTCGCCGCACTCGGCAAAGTCCTACTCTCGGTAACGACAACGTTTACCGAGAGCAGGACTCTCAGCACAGGGTGCCAAACACTCGGCGAAGCGCGGCGCTCGGCAAACGGCCGTCAGCCGCCGTGTAAAGCTGACGGCCGTGATCTTTGCCGAGCGCCGAGTTCTGGCACTCGGCAAAGAAGTTGTCAGACGACTGACACTCGGCAGAGCATACTTTGTCGAGTGCCATTTGCTGACACTCGGCAAAGTATATTTTTTATTCTTTTCTTTTCCTAACCAAACTTTTTGTGGTATGTTTCTATACTATATACACCTATATGTACCATTTTGGCACAATTATAAAAGTGTTTTCTATAACTATTAGATTTAGTTGGTTTATTTGAATTTCTTCGAAAAATTCACATTTGAACTGCAAGTCACTCGAAACATAGAAAACCGTGCATGCAAAAATGATATGCATGTTATTTACTACAAGTTATGACCGATTTCAGGATTATACCGAAATCTTCGAGCACCATGCTCACTAAACATGACCGTGAACTTGCCATCCAGTTGTTTAAAATTTGTATAAAACACAAATAAAGTCAGAAAATCATGAAACTTGTCCACATGTCAAGATATCATATATAGAGGCTGTGATAAAAATTTAAGAATGTTTCGATACAGTTGTGAGGCAGTAGATATAGAGACCTAAGTGAACTACATTGAAACTCTATAATTTCATGAAACTTTGCCGAGTGTCAGGGCCATAGCACTCCACAGAGAAGCAACACCTAGGCACCGGTAAAGCTTCTTTACTGAGTGTATAGGTGTACATTTGGGCTGGGCCTGATGGGCCGGGCCGAAGCACGGAAAAAAGCACGGCCCAGACACGACACGACTCGAAATATTTTAGTGCCAGGCCAGCACGGCCCGATATATCGGGCCAGGTTTGGGCCGAGGTCACGGCCCATGGGTGGGCATGGGCATGGCCCGCTTAAGGCAGGCACGAAATGGCCCATATAGAGGCACAAAAAGGCCCATATATTTATTAAAACCACACTTCATTCCACACTTTCATGTACTTTATAAAGAACACAAAGCTAGAGATAATGTTAGTTAGATGTTTTTTTGTAGCTTTGAATTAAAGTATGTGATGTAATTTTACTTTTGTTATGAACATTAGATAATGAACTGAACTTACGAACGTTGTATAAAGCTGATTATACTCTTTTTTCTTCTAACAAAATGATTTGTGAATGAGGTAGTCATTGCATAGCTCTAGTAGCTTAATACAAATATTAAGTTTGCTTTTGGTCAAATTTATTTGTCTTATCTTTTATTTGCTTTATTAAATTTGTTTTGAATTTAGGGCTCTGATGTGAATTCTGGGCCCTGATGTGAATTTTGGGCCAAAAACTGAATTTCAGACCCTAATGTGAATTTCGGGCCAAAAATTGAATTTCGGGCTTTTATAATTTTGGTCCGCCCAAAATGAGCCCGACACGTTTAAGCAATTACGTGCCGGGTCGTGGGCCTAGGGCTAGGCCCGTGGGTCGGTCCGGCATGGCCCGAAATTCAAACGGGTCGGGCTGGACCGAAATTCAAACAATATGGGCCTTTTTGGGCTTGGGCCGGGCCGGGTGGCCTGAATGTCTCATAATGCACTCGGTAAAGTAGTTACTTCTTTGTCGAGTGCCTACCGGCCAGCACTCGACAAAGAATCTGTCAGTGGGTCCCTTTGTCACATTCTTTGCTGAGTGTTCTGTTTGGCACTCGGCAAAGCGTGCCTCTTTGCTGAGTGCTAGGGCAACCACACTCGGCAAAGAAGCTATACCGGTGCCCAGGTCTTGGTTCTTTGTCGAGTGCTATGGACCTAACACTCGGCAAAGCACCTCTTTGCCGAGTGTAACACTCGGCAAAGTGACCAGTACACACCTTTTTAAGTTGTTTTTCTATTCCATCCAAACAAACAAAAGATACATCACATATATCATCACATATATCACATATATACATAACATATATCATCACAGACATAAATATTCAACACAAACATTAATATACAAGCCCAAACATAAGTATCAACACAAGTTCAGAAGTATCAATACATAAGTCTCAAGCTCTGACATAAGTATTCAACATAAGTTCTGAAGTCAGAACACTAAAAACATAACTCTCATCGAGCTGGGCGGTTGGACTGGTGCTGCGATGGGCTGGGCACTTCATGAGGGTTGTTGGATGCCACCCCAGATTGGCCCTACATAGAGAAAAGATTGCATGTGTTATATCAGATGCATTACCAACATGTAACTACAATTTTGATACTCACAGGAGTATGGAATAGTGCAGGGTCAATTGTAGGGAACAATGGAGGTGGCAGAGCGAAACCCTGTGCGGCGCTAAGGCTCTGCATGTATTGGAACATCTCTGCCATCCTCTACTGATCTGCCAGGCGGGCCTCTCGCTCCGCCATCATCCTCGCCTCCATCTCTTGACGTTCCCTCCTCTCTTCTTCTAGCTGGGTCTGTAATATTACAAGCCAATGTTATAGTAACTCAAAGAGAAGGTATATAACTCAAGAAATGACGAGTTATAGAAGCACTAACCTCAAGTTGCTGTATGCGATGCTGTGAGCTGTCGTGCCGAGGTCGTATGGTTGGACTCGAGCCCATGCTCCTTGCTCGCACCTGAAATAGAGTGGGAGTGGACAATGAGTCGATTGCCCCGTCGGCAATCCAGTACCGCCCATGTCTCTTGCCTCCTCCGACCCTCATGAGGACATCAGGGTCGATCTGCTCGGTGCTCAGACATATTCTGGGCCATGACCTCCGCGCCATGGTGGTGTAGTCATGAAGGCGGCTATAGACGGCAGGGTTGTTGTACACCTCAAGCACATCATTCGGGTTGTAGGAGACGTCGGATGTCGCCTTGCCCTTATGGGCCATAGCATAGGCCGAGAAGATGGAGCAAGGCCGGCCACCATGTGACGTCGACTGCAAGAAAACCAACGAGATAGTTAGAAATAATATCTAATCTAGTGCTATATACCTAAATAAAAAAAGAGGGTGTACCCATGCTTCTACATATTGGCCTAGGCTACGGCTGCCTTGGTGGTGGGAGGGACCTTGCATCATCATACGCCGTTCTCAGTTAGCGTTGTGCGCCTCGTCCCACTCAGGCGAGCACCACCTATCCACCATCTGCTCCCAGCACAGAGGACGTGCGATGCACCAATATGGAATCATCTACAAAGTAAACACGTACACTACATATCAGAAGATAAAATTAAATTCATGCATGGAGTACTGGTACCAAACATGCATGACTTTACCTGCAGGTACTGGTCCCTGGTCAACGACATGGTTCGGGCTTGCTGCTTGGTCACCTTCTCCCTAAGGACGGAGCCGTGGTAGCTGACGATGGCCTGGATTTGGGCCTCATAGTGCATGTCCATGACGAGCTTCTTACAGCTCATGGTGGCCACCACATCCGCCCTAGCCTCGTATCCAGCCTCGCATCTGAAGAAATCCTGCATACAAAAACGATGTATCCATACATTATTTTAAGAATGTGCAACGAATGCGACATATTTTACATTATACTAAGACTTACCCACAACTCTTGCTTCATCCGCTCTGCCTTGTTATTGAATTCCCGGCCGTCCTGGTCTACAGCATTGGGGGCGACGGTGTAGTGGTCGAAGGTGTAGGCTGGACCCGTCACTCCGATGTACTCAACCAGTCCAAGGAAGTGTTCCCTGCACAGCAGGCCGAGGATGCCATTGGGGTTGCGACGATGACCCCCAGCATTCTCCACAACTGTCCAAGACCTGTCTAAGTGATAAATAAAAAGTATTAGTTTATATTATGATTTTGAACACATAATGTCGGAGAGGAAATCTCCGACCGGGTGGCGGAGTGCACCCGCCCAAATCCTAAGATGAGGAGGGGCCTAAGTGTTTTGCTTGTTGTGAGATTTGGGGATGAACACAAGAACACACAAGAGTTTAGAGTGGTTCGGGCCGCTGGAGCGTAATACCCTACTCCACTGTGTGTTGTATTGCTCATGAGCTTGAGTTGTGACTTTTTTTCTGTGTAACTTGGATGACTTGGGTCTGACCGAGTCCCCCCGCATGCCTCCCCTTTTATAGCCCAAGGGGGGCACGTACAAGGATGTTGAGCCCCAACATTTGGGCCCAGGAACATAACAGGTGTATTACTTGGAGCCATTAATCCAGTGCAATCTCCTCGTGCCCTGATATCTGCTATCTCCGTAGTATTGGCTTGCAACAGAAGCTTCCCTGGCAACGTACAAGTCATGATGAGTACAGAACATGTGGCAGTACGCCACCTGCCAACTGATTGGACAGGCACGCCATCTGTAGGATGGCCTAGTCGCTGCCTACTAGAGGAGTAGAGAGAGGGTGCATTTGTAAGTGCAATCAACCCTAATTGAGGGTTTTGGTGATTAAATGACAAAACAAATAGAGATTCTAACAAGTTTGCTCCTAGCATGTACACAGTAATTCTACAGACAGGAGAAGCACAGATCTTATGAGCATAAAAATGTAAAGCACAGCGGATTTAAAATTCTACATCAAATGGTGTGCTCCAAGTGCTTGGAAACAACGCAGTACTCTTTTTATAATTCTTGAGTTATAGGATTCGTCGTTCAATTAAGAGGGATCCGCAATAGTTAAGTAAGTTTGCAATGAGCCAAGTTCAAAATCCTTCAAAATCATTTTAGAGAACACTTCTCCAGATCATGAATGCCTTGAGAAAAACCATTTTTCACTTCCCACATAAGTTCCACCTTTGTTCACTTCAAAATGTTCAAAACTTGCTTTTCAGTCTTGGAAACCGGTTCAACCAGACCTGAAACCGGTTCAACCGGTTTCGGAACTGTTCCTCTGCCATCCCTGCTCTGACCTGTCTGACAGTCAGAGCTGTCAGAAAAAGTCGTTGCAGATATTTTTGGGAAACTGGTTCAACTGGATTTTTTCCCGACTCAACCGGTTTTGAATCCGGTCGAGTCTCCACCTGAGTAGGTCAGTGGACCGGGTTCTCCCTGGTGGAAACTGGTTCAACCGGTTTTCAAACTGGTTCAACCGGTTTTTGCCCCTTTTCTCCCAACGGCTGCCAGCTTTTGAGGGATCCTTTATATACCCCCACACTCTCTCTCTTATTTACTTCTGCCTCTCCCACGAAATCTTGGCTGACCAAACTCTCAACAAGTGCATTCATTTCACCTCTCACACCCGCAATCGCATCTCCTTCAATCGCTTGAAGGATCCTTGGTGTGAGGTGAACTCGATCTAACACGCTGTCATTTTCATCTCGATTCTCCTATTCTCTTTGTTCTTGAGCTTGTTGCAAACTTGACCTTGTGCAGATTTGTTACTCTTGGAACCTTGTGTTCCTTGACGGTTAGAGGTTGCTTGGGAGTCTCCAAATTTGTGGACAACCCCAAGAAGTTTGTATCACCCGGAGCATATTTGAGAAGAGATTGCCTTGACCTTTATGCTCGGCTTGTGGAGGATTAGGGTTGGAAAAGACCCGGCCCTTTGTGGGCTCCTCAATGAGGAGTAGGACACCTTTTTGGTGGTTGCCGAACCTCGGGTTATATCGTGTGTTCTTGTGTGTTCTTGTTAAGCGCTTTAAATTTGTTGGTTGGTTTATATTATCTATTCGAGTAGATTTTGTGTAGGGCAAGTCATTAGCAAAATTCTTCACTACTTCGTCATATTTGTTTAACAAATTATCTAACCTAAGTTGAGCAGGTTCAAACCTGTTCAGTTGTAATCAAAATCAACTGAACCGGTTTGCACCAGTGCAACTTTAATTTCACCTATCTCGAAGTTTTTAGTGAAAAATTTCAGGTGTAGCCTATTCACCCCCCCCTCTAGGCTACTTTCAATTGGTATCAGAGCCTCGTACCTAGTTTTGTGCTTAACCGCGTGAGGAAACGATTATGTCTACTCAACGGGACCATGTGGATCCTATCCTTGAGGAAATCCCTGTCACATCTTTCGGTGAGGAAGTGGACCCCAAGGTCCTCGACCTCGCCATGAAGATTGCCGAGAAGATGTTCCTAAAGATGAAAGAGGAAGATGCTAAGAAAAAGGCCGAAGAAGAAGAATCAAGAAGAAAGGCCAAAGAAGATAAAGGTAAAGGAAAAATTGAATACAATGATGACTTGGTAGATCTTTTGGTGTCAAAGGTGTTGAGCAAGGTAAGTCTCAACACCGAAGGATCGTCTACCAAAAGTAAAGGTAACGAATTCAGTAAAGTTCAATTTGATTATTCTAGAAATTTTATTCCCAACTTCTCTTCCGCCCCACTTGGAAAGTTGCCAACTCTTAGTGAGTTGAACTATGACGAGTGGGCCGATAAGATGAAGTCACATTTAATCGGTGTACATCCTAGTCTTTGGGAGATTGTCAATGTAGGTATGTATAAGCCTACTCAAGGAGAAGAGATGACTCTGGAAATGATGCAAGAGGTTCACCGCAATGCTCAAGCGGTGAGCATAATCAAAGGAAGCCTTTGTTCGGAAGAATACCGGAAAGTTCAAGGAAGAGAAGATGCCCGTAATATTTGGAATATTCTTAAAATGTCACATGAAGGAGATCCCAAAGCTAAGAGACATAGAATTGAAGCTTTGGAGAGTGAGCTTGCTAGATATGATTGGACTAAGGGTGAGTCGCTTCAATCACTCTTTGATCGGTTGATGGTGTTAGTAAACAAAATAAGAGTGCTTGGAAGTGAAGATTGGAGTGACTCCAAGGTCACGAGACTATTCATGAGGGCATACAAAGAAAAGGACAAGAGTCTAGCAAGGATGATAAGGGACCGTGATGACTATGAGGAAATGACGCCTCATCAATTATTTGCAAAGATTCAACAACATGAATCCGAAGAAGCCCCAAGCAAGACAAGAGATTCTCATGCCTTGATCACAAATGAACAAGACACCCCCAAGAAGAACAAAGACCACAAGGCAAAGAAAGTGGTCGAGACATCAAGTGATGAAGATAGCTCAAGTGATGAAGACACAACTATGTTCATCAAAACATTCAAGAAATTTGTAAGGAAAAATGACAAGTTTCAAAGGAAAGGAAAGAAGAGGGCATGCTATGAATGTGGCCAAACCGGTCATTTCATAGCGGATTGTCCTAACAAAAAGGAACAAGAAGCTAAGAAGGAATACAAGAAGGACAAGTTCAAAAAGGGAGGAGTGAACAAGGGATATTTCAAGAAGAAGAATTATGGTCAAGCCCATATTGGTGAAGAATGGAACTCCGATGAGGAGAGTTCTAGCTCCGAAGAAGAGGAAGTGGTGGCAAACGTTGCCATCCAATCTACTTCAAGCTCGCAACTCTTCACTAACTTACAAGACGACTCCTACACTCCAACTTGCCTCATGGCAAAAGGAGATAAGGTAACTTTATTTAGTAATGATTTTCCAAATGATGATGATGATGAACAAATTGTCATGAAAAACAAAATGATTAAAGAATTTGGCTTCAATGGATATAATGTTATCACCAAATTAATGGAGAAGCTAGATAAAAGAAAAGCAACTCTTGATGCTCAAGAAGACTTGCTCATCCTTGAAAAGGAGAGAAACCTAGAGCTTCAAGAATTGCTACTCAATAAAGATGAAATGCTAGATGCCTTGACTAAGGAAGTATCTTTAGTCAAGATAGCTATAGAGGATAAAGAAAAAGAAGTAACAGATATGAAAACCTCTATAGCTAATCTTGCAAATGAAAAGGATGCACTTGAATCAAGCATGTTAAGCTTGAATGTTCAAAATCAAGAACTTCAAGTGCAACTTGAAAATTGCAAGAACATCAATGCTTCATCTTTATTGATTGAATCTAAGTCTAGCTCCTCAAATAATATCTTTTGCAAACATTGTGCCAAATACCATGCTTCTTGTTGTTTAACTAACCATGCAAGGAAGAAAAGTCCACAGGTGAAGGTCAAAGAAATATTGAAGAAATGCTCTAGCAATGATGGGTTAAAGAAAATTGAACCCAAGTACAAGTCCCTAAAGCCCAACAATAGAAGAAGGGGGCTTAGGTTCAACTCATCCAAGGAAAACCCTAGCATAGTGCATAAGGGGTGGAGATCCCCCAAGTTCATAGAGGGAACCACCCTATATGATGCCTTGGGGAGGATTCACTCCTCAAATGACAAGTCAACTCAAGTAAAGGTAAACTTGAGTTCCACAAAGAGTAAGATGAAGGAAGCGGCATCAACAAGTGGAGAAAAATTTAATGCTCTCATTTCTCACTCTTATCTTTGTGATTATATGTTGACTTGGGATTTAGGGAAATTGGTTGTTAAATATGTGGGTGCCTACACTAAAAGAAAAGTCATGAAAAGAAGTGTGTGGGTACCCAAGGCTATAACTAACACTGCAGGACCCAATTCAATTTGGGTACCTAAAAGCATAGCCTAAACTTGTTTTGCAGGTCTACTCCTCTGGTGGGTCAAGTTGGGTGCTTGATAGTGGATGTACAAATCACATGACCGAGGAGGAAGACATGTTCCATTCCTTGCAACTAACTCAAGAAGCACAAGAAATTGTGTTTGGAGATAGTGGCAAGAGTAAGGTGATTGGTATTGGTAAAAATCCTATCTCTGACCAACAATCACTTTCAAATGTTTTATTGGTAGATTCTTTAAGCTACAACTTGATGTCCGTTTCACAACTTTGTGGAATGGGCTATAATTGCTTATTTTCTGATGTGGATGTGAAGATCCTTAAAAGGGAGGATTCCTCAGTTTCCTTTACGGGTCGCTTGAAGGGCAAACTTTATCTTGTTGATTTCACAACAAGTAAAGTGACGCCTGAGACTTGTTTAGTGGCAAAGTCCGACAAGGGTTGGCTATGGCATCGCCAGCTAGCTCATGTCGGCATGAGGAATTTGGCCAAACTTCAAAAGGATAGTCACATCATTGGACTAACAAATGTTGTATTTGAGAAAGATAGGGTTTGTGGCGCATGCCAAGCAGGAAAGCAACATGGAGTCCCACATCAATCAAAGAATGTGGTCACTACAAAGAGGCCACTGGAGCTTCTACACATGGACCTCTTCGGACCTGTGGCTTACATCAGCATTGGTGGTAGTAAGTATGGTTTAGTCATTGTTGATGATTTTTCTCGCTTCACCTGGGTTTTCTTTTTGAGTGACAAAGGTGAAACCCAAGATACCTTAATGAAATTCATGAGAAGAGCTCAAAATGAGTTTGAGCTCAAAATCAAGAAAGTGAGAAGTGATAATGGGACAGAATTCAAGAACACAGGTGTCGAAGAATTCTTAGGGGAAGAAGGAATCAAACATGAGTTCTCGGTTCCCTACACTCCACAACAAAATGGTGTTGTGGAAAGGAAGAACCGAACTCTAATTGAAGCAGCTAGAACCATGTTGGATGAGTACAAGACTCCTGACAACTTTTGGGCAGAGGCGGTCAACACCGCCTGTCATGCAATAAACCGCCTCTATCTTCACAAGATCTACAAGAAGACTGCCTACGAGCTTCTCACTGGCAACAAACCTAAAGTTGATTATTTTAGAGTATTTGGTTGTAAGTGCTTTATTCTTAACAAGAAAGTCAAGAGCTCAAAGTTTGCTCCTAGAGTGGACGAGGGTTTCTTGCTTGGTTATGCATCAAATGCGCATGGATATCGCGTTTTCAACAATACCACCGGTCTTGTTGAAATAGCGATAGACGTGACATTTGATGAGTCTAATGGCTCGCAAGGGCATGTTTCTAATGACACTGCAGGAAATGAAGAACCACCTTGTGAGGCCATAAAGAAGCTTGCAATAGGTGAAGTGAGACCTCAAGAAAAGGATGATGAGATTGACCTTCCCTCTGCCCACGCTCCTATTATTCGAGGGTTGGTCCTTCACCGGGCGGAGGCCCGTCATTCTAGCAATGAGCCAGTTACGGATTTTACTGCCAGCGGGGGTTCTGCACTTCTCCAGGACATCCGCTTTCAGAATCCTACATTGCGCATTCGTGATGCCAGGATTGATGGAAATCGGTTCTGGACTCTTCATCATGTCGATTTCTACAACTCGGTAATTCTTCCCAAGAAACATCAGCCCATACTGCATCAGCGGTACATCAACTGGGAAGGTTGTGAAGCTATTGGAGATCCGGAAATGACACATGCTTTGAGGGCCTGTGAGAGAAAGAAAATGAAGCCTATTATGACCTTTCAATATGATTGGAATGATGAGGTCATTGCCCAGTTTTATTCCACTCTTTGGATCAAGCTGGCCGATGAAGAAAGTGCCTACAACTTTCCTTATCTTAATTTCTACATCGAAGGCAGCTGGTACAAGGTGAGCTACCGACGGTTCGCTCACATTCTTGGATTCACTGATGAGGACATTTCTAGTGACAAGGTCAAAATTCATGATTTTCGGCAACCCACCAAAGATGAAGCCAGAGATCTTCATCTCTCCGAGTCTGGAAAATTTTGGGAGTCCACAAATATGCACAAATATTACAGATATATCAACTCTCTCAGCAGAATGACCCTCATTCCCAAAGGGGGTAACCAGATGAATATTCTTGGAGAGAGCAAGGTCTTGCTCTCATTCATGAAGCCCAACAGTTCAGAGAGCATCAACATTTTTGATATGATCTAGCAGGAGATTATCCATGCTGCCTGCTTTCCACTTAAGGGATGTCTACATGCACCTTTCATAATGAAGATGATTGAAGTTGTGACGCAGTTCCGCTATGAGAAAGGTACTAGACATCTATCTTATACCCCCTTCTGGATTGATCCAAATAATCCAGCAGGGCGTTTGAGGAAAGCCCCTTCCAGCTCCCGTGCACATACTTCTGCTGGTCCTGCTGCTGCTGCTGCCGGTGCCTCGCGTCCCTCCCCTGGCCGCGGATCTCCCACGCCACGTGGTCGTGGTCGTGGTCAAGGTCGTGGCCGAGGGATGGGTGCCTGCCTGGCCCATGGGATTGCAGCATTCTTTTCTATGTGCCGGAATATTTCTGCAGATGTGCATTAGCTGGCAAGGCGTCAAAGGGAGACTGACGACAATCTTCGTCGTCAAGCTTCTTCCATGGGCATGCCTTTTGCCCCTCGCTCGCCTGACGTGCCTCTCCATCCGCCTTCTCCAGAAATCAATGAGTGCCACCAGAAAGGCCTACGGGGTGCCTTTTATGTCACTGATGATGAAGAAGAAGAAGAATACTTTGATGATCGTGAGCAGTTTGCCCCGCCTCCCTACTAGGGGGATCCGGGTCAATCCTCTTCTCATCCTCCGCCCCAGGATTCGTCTGGAAGCTATCCTCCCCCAGATCAGTCTGGGGAAGAACAATTTGCATCTCACCTAGCGCATCATTTCTTTGTTCCGCATCATCCTCCTCCTAACTGGTGATCTTTGGCTTGGTGGCTCTCTCCTTTTTTGGTTCTTGTTGCCAAAAAGGGGGAGAAGGATTTCTCATCATAGCAGCTCTTTAATTTATGTAATGAACAATCTGGTTTGTAATAATTATTATTCATCTGACTCGTGATGCATTTGGTGATGGCTTAGAGGCCACAAACTTTTTAATGATGTGATGTGATGACATTATTGTAATAGCCAGTAGCAACATGTCATATCTTATGCTATGCAATGATGGGCTTGGTTGTGTAATACTATTGTTTTTATCATCACATCCTATATAATTGTGTTGCATCCCTCAATTTTTGTGTATTATGTTGGTTGTTCACTCTCTCTAAATATGTTGCAAATTGACATATCAAGTCAATATTAATATCACAAAACTCATGCACATATTTAGGGGGAGCTGCACATACACGAATACTTTTATCTCGCAAGTGTTCTTAATTTTTAATTTTTATCTCTACTCTAGTTTGTTTTGGCATCAATCACCAAAAGGGGGAGATTGTAAGTGCAATCAACCCTAATTGAGGGTTTTGGTGATTAAATGACAAAACAAACGGAGATTCTAACAAGTTTGCTCCTAGCATGTACACAGTAATTCTACAGACAGGAGAAGCACAGATCTTATGAGCATAAAAATGTAAAGCACATCGGATTTAAAATTCTACATCAAATGGTGTGGTCCAAGTGCTTGGAAACAACGGCAGTACTCTTTTTATAATTCTTGAGTTATAGGATTCGTCGTTCAATTAAGAGGGATCCGCAATGGTTAAGTAAGTTTTGCAATGAGCCAAGTTCAAAATCCTTCAAAATCGTTTTAGAGAACACTTTTCCAGATCATGAATGCCTTGAGAAAAAACATTTTTCACTTCCCACATAAGTTCCACCTTTGTTCACTTCAAAATGTACAAAACTTGCTTTTCAGTCTTGGAAACCGGTTCAACTGGACCTGAAACCGGTTCAACCGGTTTCAGAGCTGTCAGAAAAAGTCGTTGCAGATATTTTTGGGAAACCGGTTCAACCGGATTTTTTCCCGACTCAACCGGTTTTGAATCCGGTCGAGTCTCCGGCTGAGTAGGTCAGTGGACCGGGTTCTACCTGGTGGAAACCGGTTCAACCGGTTTTCAAACCGGTTCAACCGGTTTTTGCCCCTTTTCTCCCAACGGCTGCCAGCTTTTGAGGGATCCTTTATATACCCCCAACACTCTCTCTCTTATTTACTTCTGCCTCTCCCACGAAATCTTGGCTGACCAAACTCTCAACAAGTGCATTCATTTCACCTCTCACACCCGCAATCGCATCTCCTTCAATCGCTTGAAGGATCCTTGGTGTGAGGTGAACTCGATCTAACACGCTGTCATTTTCATCTCGATTCTCCTATTCTCTTTGTTCTTGAGCTCGTTGCAAACTTGACCTTGTGCGGATTTGTTACTCTTGGAACCTTGTGTTCCTTGACGGTTAGAGGTTGCTTGGGAGTCTCCAAATTTGTGGACGACCCCAAGAAGTTTGTATCACCCGCTCTTTGAGCATATTTGAGAAGAGATTGCCTTGACCTTTGTGGTCGGCTTGTTGAGGATTAGGGTTGGAAAAGACTCGGCCCTTTGTGGGCTCCTCAACGAGGAGTAGGACACCTTCGTGGTGGTTGCCAAACCTCGGGTTATATCGCGTGTTCTTGTGTGTTCTTGTTAAGCGCTTTAAATTTGTTGGTTGGTTTATATTATCTATTCGAGTAGTTTTTGTGTAGGGCAAGTCATTAGCAAAATTCTTCACTACTTCATCATATTTGTTTAACTGATTATCTAACCTAAGTTGAGCAGGTTCAAACCTGTTCAGTTGTAATCAAAATCAACTGAACCGGTTTGCACCAGTGCAACTTTAATTTGACCTATCTCAAAGTTTTTAGTGAAAAATTTCAGGTGTAGCCTATTCATCCCCCCTCTAGGCTACTTTCAGCATTAAATGCTGAGTCGTCACATCGCCTACCAGCGGAGTGGACGGGGCGTATTAAATGCTGAGATGGCACATCGCCTGTCAGGCGGCGGGTATCCTCTACATTAAATACCAAGATAGCGTAGCATGCGATGCGCGGCTTGGCCTGTGGCACGTAGTCCTTACGCCAGGCTCCGCCCGCTGGCTTACGTCATGGGTAGAGGGCCACGTGGCAGCATTGGGTCTCTGCCTGGGCGGGGAGCTGAGCCATACATGATGGGGTCTAGACACATGCCAGCGCTGGACCCCTGCCTAGTCTTTGACCAGGGCTTAAGCATTTTCCGTCCTGGTGCACCGGGACCCCGCCGTGAGCGGTCCGGACCCCTTGCGAAGGGGTCTAGTTCCCACCTTGGGGGGCCCAGTATGCACAAGTGGAGGTCTCGGACCTCCCCTGGGAGTCTTGTCCGCAAACTTAGGCGGACTCATATGGGGGTCCGGACTTACTGCAGGTGCCCAGGAGTATTCCATCACGATGGACACGCGGTGGTTCCGGACCCTCCCAGGTGGTGAGGCCGGGCGCTGCTGTGGGCCCTGAGTAACCGCCCTTGGTTGGGTTGAGGCACGCCTTAGTCACAGACGCAGCCCCACTACCACGTGGCTAAGAGGTAGCCGTACGGGAACTGTGCCTTGATACAGTAGTAGGGGGTACCCTTGATCCAGGGTACCGACAGTGGCCCCCAGGCCCGCCTCAGGGGAGGATACGAGCCTGCAGGTGGGGCCAAAGCTTGTATCTTGTGTCAACTTGGCATGACCAGCGACTAGGGCGCCTCCTCTGCGTGCATCGCCTTAACTCGGCGTGCTTGCGCTACCAGCCTACCATTGGTCATATCAACCGGCGCGCCTGTTCCCGCGGCTGACTGACCCGTGATCTTCGCGCTCGATGGCTTTTACTGGGCCATGCGCGGGGCGCCTCGATACCGCTGCATATGGTTATGAAAATTCACCTTCTCTGTCTTCCGCGGTGGCCCTAAGAAGGCACGGTACTGGTGCGAGTGGCGGTTCGACTTCTCTGCACCCAGGAACCGGCGCCCACGGAGGGTGACTCGTGGGCCCGGGCCCTCGCGACAGAGCTTGGGCTGTTGGTTTCGGCGGAGATGAAGGGGCACACTACCACAGCTGGTGGCGTGCTCCTCACGCGGCGGTTCGCCTTCTCCTCACACGTTGGCCGACGTCCGAGGAGTATGACTCCTGGACCCGGGCCCCCGTGCCAGAAGCTGGACCGTTGCCCTTGGCGGAAATGAAGAGGCACGACGAATCGCTCCCCGCACGACGGTTCGCCTTCTGCGCACCAGGAGGCCGTTGCACCAGCCGTATGACTTGTGGGGTCAGGCCCCCATATCATAGGCTGGGTGCTCCGGTGTGCGTGCGGGGGGGGGGACTTCTCGTGGCCTTTCGGGGCACGATCAGAGGAATCTGCCTTTTAAAAGGGGTTCACCCCTCGGGTAACAGCCATGCCTTGTTTCTTTTCCTCTTGCTGCGCCCCTTCGCCTTCGAGGTTTTGCTCTGCGCCACCGCAGTTGCCATGGCCTTGTTGGTTCACCCCAAGCGCTTTTAGACCGAATGGATGCTTGTCCTGGTGCGCCGCTTGTCTCGATGGGGCGTGCCGATGTTCGGTGGAAGGATTCATGCCAGTGTCTTCCCCTCGGTGATTTCGCCACCGGGGATCTCGCGCTCCTCGTTTCCTGCGTAATGGCGCTGCCAATCTCGCCTTCTTCTTGCTGTTGCTAGAGGAGCACGATCTCATGGGGGCTGGCGCCCTTCTGCCATCGCTCAGCTTTAAGGATTTTCATCATGCAGCCAGGCTGCGGTCTCCCACCAGTGGTCATCTACAAGGATGACCACCAGCCTTGTGGTGGAGAGAAGCGAGCCGGGCTGCGGCCTCCCCCCTGCCCTCAGCTTCAAGGATGTTCATCAGCCTTGCTGGGGTGGAGGGCGAGCCGAGTTGGGGTCCTACCTTCCGCATGGGCTGGTGGCCCGCTTCTTCCTCCAGCATTTAGAGGAAAAGGATGTTCACCAGCCTTGCAAAGGAGGCAAACTTCGGCTACGCGGTGCCGGCCGGCCCACAAGTGCCACTAGCCGCCGAGCTTCCAGCCCCTTGGCTTGGATGGTCTTGTCCTCACTCTCGTAGGAAGGCGGGAGCGAGGGCCTCTTCGCCATGGCGCGCGCGTTGAGGTGGTCGCCGTCGCTGGTGCAGAGGTGGTCGCCGCCGCTGATCAGACCACCAACGCCGCCAGTCGTCGTGCACCCAACTCTTTGGCTTTAATGGCCTCGTTGTCACCCCCCGTAGGAAGACGGGGGCGAGGGCCTCTCTGCTATGGTGCACACGTTGAGGTGGCCACCGTTGTTGGCAAGTCGCTCGAGAGAATTCCGCGAGGACAGCGTCCTCGAGCTTCTAGCGCGATCCTGCTCGCGTTGAGTAGTTTACACCTGTAGAAATGGAGCTAGGACTCCGCTTGAAGGCAGATGTAATATTTTTTACTTTTGTAATATACTTTTTTGAGTACTATTTATCAAGTAGTATTAGCACTTATCTGTGTACCACTTGTTCCTGTTGTGTGTGATGTTGTCGACTCTTCCCTGGCACCTGGCCCCCCTGGGATGCAGGCTCGATGTGTCGAGGCTAGATACCAGCGTTCCTGAAAGAGTTGGCAACATCCTCCAAGAGGCAGCCTCGACTGGGATCTGGACCTGTACACAGCTTCGGCTAGGGGGTGTTAGTAGCACACCCATAGGGTCCCGCGTCTGACATTAGCCACCCTTTGATACATGCTCGAGATTCGCAGGATTTGGCCTGGGAAGCCAAGTTGCGTGTCCGGACCCCTTGGATCGCGGCTCTAGATAGTAGGGCCCCTGCCGCAGAGTGGTGGAGCATGCAGGCTTACGGTACGGGACCAGGCTAAGCGGCTACACGGCTCCGGACCACCCCAGGAGACGAGTGTCCATTCTCTGGAGCCGGACCCCAGGTTGTCGAACGCATGGAACTATAGCTCCAAATACTAAGGTGCCCTTCACGGAGTGGTGGACTGTGCAGGCTTACAATACGGGACCAGGCTAAGCGGCTATACTGACCCAGACCCCCATGGAACGAGCCCCCGTTCTTTAGAACCGGCCCCCAAGCTATCGGACCTCCCAGCTTTCGTAAGGGGGTCCTAACCTGCAATCCTGGCTGCTCAATCCGAGTGTCATCATGCCAGAACAGATGGTAACCGTACGGGTGGGTTAGGTAAAAATAATACCCGGAAACTGCAGGATAAAACTGTGGAGCATGAAGATAAAGTTATCACAGAAGCATATCTGAGGGGGTAAACCTCCTTTTTATAATTCTACATGCACGGGTGTAAACCAATAGGCCGGGTTTATGAGGGCGGACCTTACCGGGCTGGCGTACGCGTATGCGAGGCCTGACTACAAAAGAAGAAAAACTTAACCCCTTGGACTTGCTTCTATGGGCAGAACTTACATAGATGCTCGAGAGGTTATGAAGAGATACTCCTTTAGTTATAGCAAGGCGGGCACCCCCCGGGCTGGCACATTTCCGTCACCTTGAAGGGTTCCTACCAGCTGGGGGAGAGATTGCGGACCCCTTCTTGGTTCGGTACTCGCCGTAGGACTAGGTCCTGACCCTAGGCTCCCTACTATGCACAAACTGTTGGCCGCAGTGTATGGGCGCCGGGTTACAAAGTGCATTTCGGGTTGCCGCTTGACACCTGAGCTCACCCGACGGAGTCCTTGTCCTTGTGCTGTAATTGCCCCTGCATAGGCTCATCAAAAGGTTGGACCCATGAGGAGTCCAGAAGGGTTTCCGGGGGAAGGCAGGCTTCGGCCCCACGGAGCAGGGAGTACGGGACCCCCTAGTGGCCCGTCTAGCTCTCATCACCGGAGTTGGAGCCTCCAGCGAAAACATCCTTCAGGACCCCTTCAGGTGACTGATACCCGAGGTCCGGTTCAGCCACGACCACCTCATCGTCGTCGACCCTTTCCTTACCAGGTCGGTGACGAGGTGAGGAGCCATCGCCGGAATACTGCTCGCGCCGCGCGCTGACACGTTTCGCAAGGTCGATGATCTCGCGACACTCCACGGCGCTGTGGCGACCATTGGGGTGCATAGGGCATGAGCCGTTGTTACCCTTCTGTGGCCGTGGGCGTTTGTTGCGGTCGCCCCGGCCCCCAGTCGCAGCTGTAACGACTAGAGCAGTGGAATGCGGCTTCTCATGGCCGCGGTTCTTTTTCTTCTTCTTTTTGCCGTCTTGAGCGACGGCACCCGAGCCACCCGTCTGGGCGGCCCTAGTCTGTGGCGTCGAGTGCCATGCACGGCCCTCAGCGGCCCTGGCACACTTGTCGGCCAAAGCAAAGAGAGTGGAGACAGTTTCGACGTCGTGCGTGGCCAACTTCTCCAACATCTTTTCATCACGCACTCCTTGACAGAAGGCCGTGATGATAGAAGCATCAGAGATGCGAGGTATAGTACCCCACACCTTGGTGAAGCGGGAGATAAATGTCCGGAGGGTTTCCCCGACCTCCTGCCTCACTGCGTGGAGGTGGGCCTCCACGCCGTGTTGTGGGTAGGCGCTGGCAAAGTTCGCTATGAACCGTGCGCAGAGCTCTTCCCAGGAGTAGACTGATCATGGGGCTAGGTTCATGAGCCAAGTCCGGGCAGGCCCAGACAAGGCGACATGAAAATATGTCGCCATCACAGCAGTGTTTCCACCTGCTACTGTGATAGCCGTGACGTACACCTGCAGGAATTCCGACGGGTTTGACGTACCGTCATAGTTTTCCGGCAAGTGCGACCGGAACTTGGATGGCCAGGACGCCGCACGGAGATGATCTGCGAGAGTGGCGCAGCCCATGCCAGCCAATGGGACACCCGCCTGGGACCGGGCGCCCACTGGGGTTTGCGGTGCTACCGCAGCGAAGTCTTTATCGAGGTTACGGCCCTCGATGTTGTGCCGGCGCTCACGCGTCCACTCCAGTGAGACGCGGGCATCTTCGCCCGCTCGCCTGTGGCTGAGTTCTTGAAAGTCGCCTAAAGGGGGGGTGAATAGGGCGAATCTGAAATTTACAAAGTTTAAGCACAACTACAAGTCGGGGTTAGCGTTAGAATTAAAATCGAGTCCGAGAGAGAGGGCGAAAACAAATCACAAGCAAATGGTGAGTGTGACACGGTGATTTGTTTTACCGAGGTTCGGTTCTTGCAAACCTACTCCCCGTTGAGGTGGTCACAAACCCTTTCCCTCTCTCAAACGGTCACTTAGACCGAGTGAGCTTCTCTTCTCAATCAAACGGGACACTAAGTCCCCGCAAGGACCACCACACAATTGGTGTCTCTTGCCTTGGTTACAATTGAGTTGATCACAAGAAAGAATGAGAAAGAAAAGAAGCAATCCAAGCGCAAGAGCTCAAATGAACACAAGTCACTCTCTCACTAGCCACTATTTGATTTGGAGTGATCTTTGGGCTTGGGAGAGGATTTGATCTCTTTGGTGTGTCTTGTATTGAATGCTATAGCTCTTGTAAGGTGTAGGAAGTCAGCAAACTTGGATGCAATGAATGGTGGAGTGGTTGGGGTATTTATAGCCCCAACCACCAAAAGTGGCCGTTGGGAGGCTGTCTGTCGCATGGCGCACCGGACAGTCTGGTGTGCCACCGGACACTGTCCGGTGCGCCAGCCACGTCACCCGACCGTTAGGGTTCGACCGTTGGAGCTTCTGTCTTCTGGGTCACCGGACAGTCCGGTGCGCCTCCTGGCGCTGCTCTGACACTGGCGCGCACTGTAGCGCATTGAATGCGTTCTGTAGACGACCGTTGGCGCGAAGTAGCCGTTGCTCTGCTGGCACACCGGACAATCCGGTGTTACACCGGACAGTCCGGTGAATTATAGCGGAGCGGCCTCTAGAATTCCCGAGATTGGCAAGTTTGGAGTTGGATTCCCTGGTGCACCGAACACTGTCCGGTGGTACACCGGACAGTCTGGTGCGCCAGACCAGGGCTGCCTTCGGTTTAACTTTGCTCCCTTTGTTTGAACCCTTTCTTTTGACTTGTATTGGTTTGTTGTGAACTTTTGGCACCTGTAAAACTCATAATCTAGAGCAAACTAGTTAGTTCAATAATTCGTGTTGGGCAATTCAACCACCAAAATTCTTATTGAAAAAGGTTTGACCCAATTTTCCTTTCAATCTCCCCCTTTTTGGTGATTGATGCCAACACAAACCAAAGCAAATATAAAAGTGCAGAATTGAACTAGTTTGCATAATGTAAGTGCAAAGGTTACTTGGAATTGAAACCAATATACTTATCTCAAATAGATGTGCATGGATTGTTTTCTTCTTTCTTAAAATTTTGGACCACATTTGCACCACGAGTTTTGTTTTGCAAATTCTTTGTAAAATTCTTTTCAAAATCATTTTGCAAATAGTCAAAGGTATAAGAATAAGATTGAAGAAAGCATTCTCAAGATTTGAAATTTTCTCCCCCTGTCTCAAATGCTTTTCCTTTGACTAAAACAAAACTCCCCCTAAATAAAATTCTCCTCTTAGTGTTCAAGAGGGTTTTGCAATTTTTGAAGATACTACTTTCTCCCCTTTTGAACACAATAAGATATCAAATTGAAAAACTTCATTTTTAAATTTGGTGGTGCGGTCCTTTTGCTTTGGGCTCATACTTTCTCCCCCTTTGGCATGAATCGCCAAAAACGGATACTTGTGAGTGAGATATAAGCCCTTTTTTCAAACTTTTCTCCCCCTTTGGCAAACAAAAATATGAGTGAATATTATACCAAGGTGGAGAACAAAGCGGAGTACCGACAAATACAATTGGAGTTGAGTGGAAGCGCCTTCTTTGCCGACTACTCCATTTCCCTTTCAATACCTATGACTAAGCATAAGATGATACTTGAAAACATATTAGTCATAGCACATGAAAGAGATATGATCAAAGGTATATAAATGAGCTATGTGTGCAAGAAATCAATCAAAATTCCTGGAATCAAGTATATTTAGCTCATTCCTAAGTTTGGTAAAGGATTGCTCATCTAGAGGCTTGGTAAAGATATCGGCCAATTGATCTTTGGTGTTTATATAGGCTATTTCGATATCCCCCTTTTGTTGGTGATCTCTCATAAAGTGAAACCGAATGGCTATGTGCTTAGTGCGGCTATGTTCAATGGGATTATCCGCCATGCGGATTGCACTCTCATTGTCACATAGGAGAGGGACTTTGCTAAACTTGTAGCCATAGTCCCTAAGGGTTTGCCTCATCCAAAGCAATTACGCGCAACAATGTCCTGCGGCAATGTACTCGGCTTCGGCGGTAGAAAGAGCTACTGAGTTTTGTTTCTTTGAAGCCCAAGACACCAGGGATCTTCCCAGAAATTGACAAGTCCCTGATGTGCTCTTCCTATTAATCTTACACCCTGCCCAATCAGCGTCGGAATATCCTAATAAATCAAATGAGGATCCCTTGGGGTACCAAAGACCAAACTTAGGTGTTTGAACTAAATATCTCAAAATTCGCTTCACGGCCCTAAGGTGAACTTCCTTAGGGTCGGCTTGGAACCTTGCACACATGCATACGGAAAGCATAATGTCCAGTCGAGAAGCACATAAATAGAGTAAAGAACCTATCATCGACCGGTATACCTTTTGATCTATGGATTTACCTCCCGTGTCGAGGTCGAGATGCCCATTGGTTCCCATGGGTGTCTTGATGGGCTTGGCATCCTTCATTCCAAACTTGGTGAGAATATCTTGAGTATACTTCGTTTGGCTGATGAAGGTGCCCTCTTGGAGTTGCTTGACTTGAAATCCTAAGAAATACTTCAAGTCCCCCATCATAGACATCTCGAATTTTTGAATCATGATCCTACTAAATTCTTCACAAATAGATTTGTTAGTAGACCCAAATATAATATCATCAACATAAATTTGGCATACAAACAAATCATTTACAATAGTTTTAGTGAATAGAGTAGGATCGACCTTTCCGACTTTGAAGCCATTAGTGATAAGAAAATCTCTTAGGCATTCATACCATGCTCTTGGGGCTTGCTTGACCCATAAAGCGCCTTAGAGAGTTTGTAAACATGGTTAGGATACTCACTATCTTCAAAGCCGGGAGGTTGCTCAACATAGACCTCTTCTTTGATAGGTCCGTTAAGGAAGGCACTCTTCACGTCCATTTGGTAAAGCTTAAAGTCATGGTGAGTAGCATAGGCAAGTAATATTCGAATTGACTCAAGCCTAGCTACGGGTGCATAGGTTTCACCGAAATCCAAACCTTCGACTTGTGAATACCCTTTGGCCACAAGTCGTGCCTTGTTCCTTGTCACCACACCATGCTCATCTTGTTTGTTGCGGAAGACCCACTTGGTTCCTACAACATTTTGGTTAGGACGTGGAACTAAATGCCATACCTCATTCCTTTTGAAATTGTTGAGCTCCTCTTGCATTGCCATCACCCAATCCGAATCTTGAAGTGCTTCCTCTACCCTGTGTGGCTCAATAGAGGAAACAAACGAGTAATGTTCACAAAAATGAGCAACACGAGATCGAGTAGTTACCCCCTTATGAATGTCATCGAGGATGGTGTTCACGGGGTGATCTCATTGGATTGCTTGGTGGACTCTTGGGTGTGGCGGCCTTGCAACTTGCTCATCCTCCTTGTCTTGATCATTGGCATCTCCCCCTTGATCATTGCCGTCTTCTTGAGGTGGCTCATCTTCTTGATCTTCTTCTTCATCATCTTGAGCCTCATCCTCATCCTGAGTTGGTGGAGATGCTTGCATGGAGGAGGATGGTTGATCTTGTGCTTGAATGGGCTCTTCGAATTCCTTAGGACACACATCCCCAATGGACATGTTCCTTAGTGCGACGTATGGAGCCTCTTCATCATCTAGTTCATCAAGATCAACTTGCTCTGCTTGAGAGCCGTTAGTCTCATCAAACACAATGTCACAAGAAACTTCAACTAGTCCAGTGGACTTGTTAAAGACTCTATATGCCCTTGTGTTTGAATCATATCCTAGTAAAAAGCCTTCTACAGCCTTAGGAGAAAATTTTGATTTTCTACCTCTTTTAACAAGAATAAAACATTTGCTACCAAAGACTCTAAAATATGAAACATTGGGCTTTTTACCGGTGAGGAGTTCGTAGGATGTCTTCTTGAGGATTTGGTGTAGATACAATCGGTTGATGGCATAGCAAGCGGTGTTGACCGCCTCGGCCCAAAACCGATCCAAAGTGTTGTACTCATCAAGCATGGTCCTCTCCATGTCCAATAGAGTTCTATTCTTCCTCTCCACTACACCATTTTGTTGTGGCGTGTAGGGAGAAGAGAACTCATGCTTGATGCCCTCTTCCTCAAGGAAGCCTTCAATCTGTGAATTCTTGAACTCCGTCCCATTATCGCTTCTTATTTTCTTGATCCTCAAGCCGAACTCATTTTGAGCCCGTCTCAAGAATCCCTTTAAGGTCTCTTGGGTTTGAGATTTTTCCTGTAAAAAGAATACCCAAGTGAAGCGAGAATAGTCATCCACAATAACAAGACAGTACTTACTCCCGCCGATGCTTATGTAAGCGATCGGGCCGAATAGGTCCATGTGGAGGAGCTCGAGTGGCCTGTCAGTCGTCAAGATGTTCTTATGTGGATGATGAGCACCAACTTGCTTCCCTGCTTGACATGCGCTACAGATCCTGTCTTTCTCAAAATGCACATTTGTTAGTCCCAAAATGTGCTCTCCCTTTAGAAGCTTGTGAAGATTCTTCATCCCAACATGGGCTAGTCGGCGATGCCAGAGCCAACCCATGTTAGTCTTAGCGATTAAGCAAGTATCGAGTTCAGCTCTATTGAAATCAACTAGGTATAGCTGACCCTCTAATACTCCCTTAAAAGCTACTGAATCATCACTTCTTCTAAAGACAGTAACACCTGTATCCGTAAAAAGACAGTTGTAACCCATTTTACATAATTGAGATACGGAAAGCAAGTTGTAATCTAATGAATCTACAAGAAAAACATTGGAAATGGAATGGTCAGGTGATATAGCAATTTTACCCAATCCTTTGACCAAACCTTGGTTTCCATCCCCGAATGTGATAGCTCGTTGGGGATCTTGGTTTTCTCATAGGAGGAGAACATCTTTTTCTCCCCTGTCATGTGGTTTGTGCACCCGCTATCGATGATCTAACTTGAGCCCCCGGATGCATAAACCTACAAAACAAGTTTAGTTCTTGATTTTAGGTACCCAAACAGTTTTGGGTCCTTTGACATTAGATACAAGAACTTTGGGTACCCAAACACAAGTCTTTGATCTCCTGTGTTTGCCCCCAACATATTTGCCAACTACCTTGCCGGATTTGTTAGTAAGCACATAAGAAGCATCAAAAGTTCTAAATGAAACATTGTGATCATTTGATGCTTTAGGAGTTTTCTTCTTAGGCAATTTAGCATGGGTTGATTGCCTAGAACTAGATGCCTCACTCTTATATATAAAAGCATGATTAGGGCCAGAGTGAGACTTCTTAGAGTGAATTCTCCTAATTTTGTGTTCGGGATAACCGGCAGGGTATAAAATGTAACCCTCGTTATCTTGAACCATGGGAGCCTTGCCCTTAACAAAATTGGACAATCTTTTAGGTGGGGCATTAAGCTTGACATTGTCTCCCTGTTGGAAGCCAATGCCATCCTTAATGCCAGGGCGTCTCCCACTATAGAGCATGCTTCTAGCAAATTTAAATTTTTCATTTTCTAAGTCATGCTCATTGATTTTAGCATTAAGTTGAGCTATGTGATCATTTTGTTGTTTAATTAAAGCTAGGTGATCATGAATAGCATCAACATTAATATCTCTACATCTAGTGCAAATAGTAACATGCTCAATGGAAGATGTAGAGGGTTTGCAAGTATTAAATTCAACAATCTTAGCATGCAAAATATCATTCTCATCCCTAAGATTGGAAATAGTAGCATTGCAAACATCTAGTTCCTTAGCCTTAGCAATCAATTTTTCATTCTCATTCCTAAGGCTAGCAAGAGAGGTATTCAATTGATCAATCTTAGCAATTAAATTGGCATTATCATTTCTAAGACTAACAATTGAATCATCACAATCATCAAGCTTCTCAACCCTAGCAATTAGTTTTGCATTTTCATTTCTAAGGTTGGAAACAATGTCATGGCAAGTGCTTAGCTCACTAGTTAATTTTTCATTTTTCTCTACTTCCTGAGCATAAGCATTTTTAACTTTAACATGCTTTTTGTTTTCTTTAATTAGGAAGTCCTCTTGGCTATCCAAGAGTTCATCCTTATCATGAATAGTGCTAATCAATTCATTTAATTTTTCTTTTTGTTGCATGTTTAAGTTGGCAAAGAGAGTAAACAAATCATCCTCATCATCACTAGAATTGGCCTCATCACTAGATGTTGCATACTTAGTGGAGGATTTGGATTTTACCTTCTTTCTCTTGCCATCCTTTGCCATGAGGCATTTGTGGCCGACGTTGGGGAAGAGGAGCCCTTTGTTGACGGCGATGTTGGCGGCGTCCTCGTTGGAGGAGGAGTCGGTGGAGCTCTCGTCGGAGTCCCACTCCTGGCAAACATGGGCATCGCCGCTCTTCTTCTTGTAGTACCTCTTCTTTTCTCTCCTCTTTCCCTTCTTATCGTCGCCCCTGTCACTATCACTAGATAATGGACATTTAGCAATGAAATGACCGAGCTTACCACATTTGTAGCACACTTTCTTGGAACGGGGCTTGTAATCCTTCCCCTTCCTTTGTTTGAGGATTTGACAGAAGCTTTTGATAATAAGCGCCATCTCCTCATTGTCGAGCTTGGAGGCGTCGATGGGGATTCTACTTGGAGTAGAATCTTCTTTCTTCTCCTCCGTTGCTTTGAATGCAACGGGTTGTGCTTCGGGTACGGAGGAGGATGCGCCTTGCTCGATGATCTTTTTGGAGCCTTTGATCATTAGCTCAAAGCTCACAAATTTACCTATCACTTCCTCGGGAGACATTATTTTGTATCTAGGATCACCACGAATTAATTGTACTTGAGTAGGATTAAGAAAAACTAGTGATCTTAGAATAACCTTGACCATCTCATGGTCATCCCATTTGGTGATCCCGAGGTTGCGCACTTGGTTCACCAAGGTCTTGAGTCGGTTGTACATTGCTTGTGGCTCCTCCCCTTGGTGAAGCATGAATCGACCGAGCTTCCCCTCGATCGTCTCCCTTTTGGTGATCTTGGTCACCTCATCTCCTTCGTGCGCCGTTTTGAGTACATCCCAAATCTCTTTGGCGCTCTTCAACCCTTGCACCTTGTTATACTCCTCTCGACTTAGAGAGGCGAGGAGTACAGTGGTGGCTTAGGAGTTGAAGTGCCGGATTTGGGCAACTTCGTCCGAATCGTAGTCCTCAACCCCTACGGATGGTACCTGTACACCAAACTCAACAACGTTCCAAATGCTAGTGTGGAGTGAGGTTAGGTGATGCCTCATTTTGTCACTCCACATGTTATAATCTTCACCGTCAAAAACCGGTGGTTTCCCTAATGGAACGGAAAGTAATGGAGTATGTTTAGAAATTCGAGGGTAGTGTAGGGGAATCTTACTAAACTTCTTGCACTCATGGCGCTTAGAAGTTACGGACGGCGCGTCGGAGCCAGAGGTCGATGGCGATGAAGAGTCGGTCTCGTAGTAGACCACCTTCCTCATCTTCTTTTTCTTTTCGCCACTCCGATGCGACTTGTGTGAAGGGGATTCCTTCTCCTTCCCCTTGTTGCGGGACTCTCCCGATGGAGCCTTCCCGTGGCTTGTAGCGGGCTTGTCGCCGGTCACCATCTCCTTCTTGGCGTGATCTCCCGACATCACTTCGAGCGGTTAGGCTCTAATGAAGCACCGGGCTCTGATACCAATTGAAAGTCGCCTAGAGGGGGGGTGAATAGGGCGAATCTGAAATTTACAAAGTTTAAGCACAACTACAAGCCGGGGTTAGCGTTAGAATTAAAATCGAGTCCAAGAGAGAGGGCGAAAAACAAATCACAAGCAAATGGTGAGTGTGACACGGTGATTTGTTTTACCAAGGTTCGATTCTTGTAAACCTACTCCCCGTTGAGGTGGTCACAAAGACCGGGTCTCTTTCAACCCTTTCCCTCTCTCAAACGGTCACTTAGACCGAGTGAGCTTCTCTTCTCAATCAATCGGGACACTAAGTCCCCACAAGGACCACCACACAATTGGTGTCTCTTGCCTTGGTTACAATTGAGTTGATCACAAGAAAGAATGAGAAAGAAAAGAAGCAATCCAAGCGCAAGAGCTCAAATGAACACAAGTCACTCTCTCACTAGCCACTATTTGATTTGGAGTGATCTTTGGGCTTGGGAGAGGATTTGATCTCTTTGGTGTGTCTTGTATTGAATGCTATAGCTCTTGTAAGGTGTAGGAAGTCAGCAAACTTGGATGCAATGAATGGTGGGGTGGTTGGGGTATTTATAGCCCCAACCACCAAAAGTGGCCGTTGGGAGGCTGTCTGTGGCATGGCGCACCGGACACTGTCCGGTGCGCCAGCCACGTCACCCGACCGTTAGGGTTCGACCATTGGAGCTTCTGTCTTCTGGGTCACCGGACAGTCTGTACACTGTCCGGTGTGCCTTCTGGCGCTACTCTGACACTGGCGCACCCTGTAGCGCATTGAATGCGTTGTGCAGACGACCGTTGGCGCGAAGTAGCCGTTGCTCCGCTGGCACACCGGACAGTCCGGTGTTACACCGAACAGTCCGGTGAATTATAGCGGAGCGGCCTCCAGAATTATGAAGGCATGATAATCTTTTGGAGATGTGGATTCATCGTTTGGTCTCCATCGTTCATTTTCTTCTTCTTCCTTGCAAGGGTTAGTATCACAAAGACCAAAGGAAGTAGAACCACAAAATGAACTATCATGTTTGGACTTATCAAATTTGCTTTTAATTCTAGTCCAAATATCATGCGCATCACGAATAGATTCATTATAATTCATTATGAAGGCATGATAATCTTCTTTGCTAAGAGAATTACTTAAGATGTCATAAGCTAGGTAGTTTAAGTGTATACATCTTTGATCTTCCTCGGAAGCATTTTTCCTATCATAACTAGGAGGAATAATACTCTTGTCTAAAATTTGTTGTAATTGTGGATCTACCGTTCTAAAAGCTTTTATCACCCTAGTAGACCACGAATCATAATAAGAACAATCGGGAAGTAATATCTCAAGAGTTACCTACTTGTTCTCCTTGGACTTCTTGTTCTTTTGGGATCTTCTTCGAGCCATCACTTCGAGTTGTAAGACTCAATATGAAGTGCCTAGCTCTGATACCAATTGAAAGTCGCCTAGAGGGGGGTGAATAGGCAAAACCTGAAAATTAAAACTTTATCCCCCAACTAGATCCCTTGATTAGTGGTTAGAACAAGATATACAAATATCGGAGTATAAGAACTAAGTTCTTGCTTGAAAAGAGTATTGCTTTCAAATAATGCGGAATTGATAAGACAATACAACTAATAAGTCTATGAGAATAAAGCAAGAAAGGCTTAAATGAGAAGAGCAATAAGTCAAGTTGTTTCTTGCGAAATGTTGCTTCACTAAATGAGAATTTAACTTGAAGCAACACCAAATGATATTAGCAAATAATAGCACAAGAAAAACTTAGAGTAAGGGAAAGCAAACAAATGAAAAGCAATACACACAAATGACACGGGTGATTTGTTTTACCGAGGTTCGGCCCTCGAAGGCCTAGTCCCCGTTGAGGAGTCCACTAAGGACGGGTCTTTTTCAACCCTTTCCCTCTCTCTACCGATCACACAAGGATCGGCGAGCTCTTCTTCTTCTCAAGGATCACTCTCGATCCCTCAAGGACCACCACACTCTTTGGTGTCTCTTGCTAGCCTTTACAAGCCTCCAAAACTTTGGAGGAAGTTCAATGGGAGTCAAAACTCCACAGACAAATGAACACAAAGATGTAGCACACACTATCTCTCAATGAATTTCACAAAGCACTAGGGCTAAACTCAATTGAGTAGCTCTCAATTGCTTGCTCTCTCTTTTGTGGCACTTGTGTTGGTTGTAGTGGTCTAAATCTTGTGTATAGGATGGATCAATGAATATATGTGGTTGGGAGGGCTTGAGTATGTCAACTAGATGACTTGGAATGTTGCTTGGGCTCCCACTCTTTGAAGTGGCCGGTTGGGGTGGTATTTATAGCCACCAACCAAATAGTAGCCGTTGGAGAAGTCTGCTGGCGATGGGCGCATCGGACAGTCCGGTGCGCCACCGGACAGTGTCCGGTGAGCCGCCACGTCAGCCCGTTCGTCAGGGTTGGAGCTGGTCGACCGTTGGAGGCTTTGTCCTCATGTGGCACCGGACAGTCCGGTGTCGCACCGGACAGTCCGGTGCCCCTCTGACTTGCTGCTCTGACATCTGAAATCCACTGTTCACTTTGCAGAGTCGACCGTTGCGCGCAGGTAGCCGTTGCTCCGCTGGTGCACCGGACAGTCCGGTGGCACACCGGACAGTCCGGTGGCACACTGGACAGTCCGGTGAATTATAGCGGAGGTGCGCCTGGAAAACCCGAAGGTGAAGAGTTTGAAGTCGATCTTCCCTGGTGCACCGGACACTGTCCGGTGGTGCACCGGACACTGTCCGGTGGCGCACCGGACAGTCCGGTACGCTAGACCAGGGAGCACTTCGGTTTCCTTTGCTCCTTTCTTCTTGAACCCTTTCTTGGTCTTTTTATTGACTTATTGTGAACCATTGGCACCTGTAGAACTTATAGACTAGAGCAAACTAGTTAGTCCAATTATTTGTGTTGGGCAATTCAACCACTAAAATCAATTAGGAAATAGGTGTAAGCCTAATTCCCTTTCAATCTCCCCCTTTTTGGTGATTGATGCCAACACAAACCAAAGCAAGTATAGAAGTGCATAATTGAACTAGTTTGCATAATTGTAAGTGCAAAGGTTACTTAGAACTGAGCCAATAGAAATTCATAAGATATACATGGATTGTTTCTTTATAATTTTAACATTTTGGACCACGCTTGCACCACATATTTTGTTTTTGCAAATACTTTTTTAAATTCTTTTCAAAGTTCTTTTGCAAATAGTCAAAGGTAAATGAGTAATATTTTGAGAAGCATTTTCAAGATTTGAAATTTTCTCCCCTTGTTTCAAATGCTTTTTCCTTTGACTAAACAAAACTCCCCTTCAATAAAATTCTCCTCTTAGTGTTCAAGAGGGTTTTAAGATACCAATTTTTGAAGTTGCTACTTTCTCCCCTTTAGAACACAATGAGATATTAATTTGAAAATCATAAGTTTTAAAATTTGGTGGTGGTGCGGTCCTTTTGCTTTGGGCTTAATACTCTCCCCCTTTGGCATGAATCGCCAAAAACCGATGTTTGAGTGAAATATAAGCCCTTTCATGAACTACTTTCTCCCCCTTTGGCAAATAATATGAGTGAAGATTATACCAAAAGTTGGAGAGATGCTCGGAGCGACGGCGAAGGATGAGTTGATGGAGTGGAGTGGAAACCTTTGTCTCCGCTGAAGACTCCTTTTCCCTTTCAATCTATGACTTGGTTTGAAATATACTTGAAAACACATTAGTCATAGACATAAAAGAGGTATGATCAAAAGGATATATCAAATTAAGCATGATCATAGTTCTATATAACATAGATTGCTCCCCCTAAATGTGTGCATGGAGAGGAACACATATTATGGCCTTAAATGCCAATTGCACATAATTAGGTTAATGAGAACATATCTATATCATACAGAACGTGAAGTGCATTGTGTCATAGTATCAGTGTGATGCTCATGACAGTTTATGCACTTATGAAAGCATGTTATAAATATTTTAAGCATTTTCCCTTAAGGATTTCAAAGAGGCTTAAGGACCATCCACCTTTGGGACAAAGGCAGCTTATCCTCGTTACAAGGTTAAGCTTTAAGCTCTTTGACAATAAAATTACTTCACCCAGTTTTAACAAAGATGCATTAATGCGGGAATGAAATATTTGAGAGGTTAAACTAGGTATGAAGCAGGGAAAGTGTATGAACATGCTTTCTCTTCCTTTTATACAAGATATGCTAAGAATGTATATACAAGGAAGATTTAGGTACATGTATAAATGAGATGAAGTAGTTTTACCCTTTTGTACCTTCACATAGAGACGCTCTTTTCATTGTGCTTTGTCCTTAGTCTTGGATGCTTAAGACCAAGTGGGTGTTGTTGTTCTTGATATCCATCTCTTTTATGTGAGTGTCCTCCCTTTGTAGTTGTTTCTTTTTCCTTTCAAACTTATTGAAAATACTCAAGAAAGACGTTAATAGCACAATGAAGCAGATGATGAAAGATGACTTTTTTGGATAAGAAATATAAACAATTCATCATCCATAAGTCACACAGACATGAAGTAAAATCCTTAACGTTAGAGCACAACAATATGCAACCTTTAAGCATTTCGATTAATCATAGGAAATTTACTTCTTCATATTGAGTTTATTAATCATTACTTGAAGTAAATCAATATGAGAATATGTATAGCAAAGGCATGAAATAGATTTTAATGGACCAGTGCATTTATGAGAATGAGATTGAATGCACACCTAGCTGACTTAAGTCCAAAAAAGAATCTATTCCTCACATGGGTAGAATATGATAATTTAGATTAAATAGCCATTGAGATGGGAACTATATTTAAGAAGATGAGTTCCCATACCTTTGCTTTTACCTTTCTTCCTTCGGGCGAAGAGCAACCCTTGAGGCTTGTGGCTTTGAACATGCACTTACTTTCTTGTAGATTTCCTTAAGTAAGCTCAAGAGATATGTCATTAGTAGCACAAGCACTAGTTTCCCTTTTTGTAATCAATTTGATCATGAATGAAAACATAGACTACTAAAACATGGAAACTTCATAGCATGAACTAGATTATCCACAGATGATGTTATGCTCAATTTTAACTCATAAACCAAGCATAAATAATCCCTTAAGATTATGGGAATAAATCTAATTCATGATACGGAAAGCGATAAATGTGAAAGAATCATATCCAATTTAAGCAAGTAGTAACACATCATAAATCATTGGATTGATTTTTCTTTTTATATTAGATAGCGCATTTCCAAAGAGAAACTTATTCTCTAAAAGTGAGGCTATTTGGGTTATTTAGATAAAATCATTAGTCTCACTATTCTAGTTATAGAGAGAGTTTTTCTTTTTATAAGTGTCCTAAGGATTTGAATTCCTTACATGACACCTTATCCTTTTAAGAATTTGAAATATCTCTCTATATCTAGAATCATGGCAATAATAAAACAACTTAGTGAAAAACATGACATGAGATACTTGCAACATTTTAAAGCATGTAGATTGCCATAGTATGGAAATGATGAGTATGCAATCTACCATATGAGAGGAAATTCTTCAAAGAATGATAATATAAATTTAAAGACATTTGAAGTGCTTCATTTTTCTATGTGACTACACAAGACACATAAGAAATGATAATTTAAATTACTTGCACTCAAAACACAAGTGTTACCATTCTTCGGCTTTCCTCCATGTTGTAGGCCTTGATTTTTCCGCACAAGATAATTCTTTATTTCCTACAACATCAATATCTTCCACGAGATGATATGAGTTTAGACATAACAATTTTGAAATAACCTTGGGCCAATCTTAGATATATCGATCATTGAAGATTGATAGCTTGAGTTAATAAGAATTGAATGGAATCTCTCAAGCACCCAAGGCATCATATCATCTCCTTCTCCTACAAAGCTTGTCCAGCATATTTTGGTACCCATCTCTTGATGGGTCCATCAAGGTTAGTCAACAAAGATCTAGGAAACCAAACGTCCTTTGTGTTAGCACTAGGTAAACTCATTCCCTTACTAGCACAAGTTGCAATTTTGGGTTGCCTAGTGTCATGAGAATTAATTGACAATCTAGGAGTAGGATTGTTACCAATGGGACAATCTTTGCATTGATGTCCCTTCTTTTGGCATATGTAGCATAGGCGATCTTCAATCCTTGAAGATTTCTTCTTTCCTCGTCTCTTGCTTGCTACATGGTTAGTGAATATTTTCTTTTCTAACATTATGCCTTTTTGTTTTAAGTAGGGACAAGACTTAATTAAGTGTCCCTTCTTTGAGCATTTAAAACAAAGTCTATCATCCTTGTTAATAATCAAGCCATTTTTAATGTAGGGACAAGACCTAATCAAGTGTCCCTCTTCAAAGCATTCACTACACTTCTTATTTTTCTTAGTGTGAAGAGTGGCTTGATCATTACCTTGGATGTTACCTTGTATGGAGGCGTGGTAGAGGCTTTTGGAAGAGGTATTGATTTTCTTCTTTTGTTTCCTCTTCTTGGCAATCCTTAAGTCCTTGACATTTTCTTCAAGGAATTTTGTGCATGCCTCAATTGTTCCCGTCTCAAGCTTCTTCACCATGTGATCACGGTTATCTTGAGAAGGTTGAGCAATGCTCTTCCCTTTAAGTTGTGTCAAGCTTATCTTTAGCCTCTCATTTTCTTCTTTGAGCTTTTGATATGTATCATCTCTTGTTCCTGCAATTTCTAGCTCAAAAGAAGATTTGCTTGTCGACGGACAACAAGCATTAGCACATGGTAATATAGATTCAATTTGAATACATGTGCATGAGTGAGGTTGTTGGGATTTTAAGTTTTCTATCACAACCTCATGAGTAATGTTTAATATGATATGATCATCTCTAAGATTTTCATGACAGCATAGGAGCATATCATATTTTTCTTGAAAAGCTAGATTTTCAACTTTTAGCTTTTCTACTTGGTCCTTAAGCAAGGTATTCCTATTTACTAATTGAGCGATACAATGTAAAGCGTTATCTTGCTCAATTGAAACAGTTTCATACCTTTGGACCAAATCAACATGAGAGCACTTTAGCTCCTCATGTTCTTTAGTCAACTCGTCAAAGTGTAGCATTTTCATGGAGAGAACATCTTCTAGCCTTTGACGAGCTTCGCTTTGCTCTCTTGCTCTTTCTAGAAGTTTGAGCATGACCGCCTTATCTTCTTGGCTTAGGCGAGCATAGAGATGCAAGAAGCTTCTTTCTTCCTCCTCATCCTCATTTGTCCTTCCGCTATCATTTTCATTAGCCACACAACATATGTGGGAATCCAAATGGGAAGACAAACCTTTTGGAGAGGTGGATTCATCGTTTGGTCTCCATCGTTCATTTTCTTCTTCTTCCTTGCAAGGGTTAGTATCACAAAGACCAAAGGAAGTAGAAGCACAAAATGAACTATCATGTTTGGACTTATCAAATTTGCTTTTAATTCTAGTCCAAATATCATGCGCATCATGAATAGATTCATTATAATTCATTACGAAGGCATGATAATCTTCTTTGCTAAGAGAATTACTTAAGATGTCATAAGCTAGGTAGTTTAAGCATATACATCTTTGATCTTCCTCGGAAGCATTTTTCCTATCATAACTAGGAGGAATAATACTCTTGTCTAAAATTTGTTATAATTGTGGATCTACCGTTCTAAAAGCTTTTATCACCCTAGTAGACCACGAATCATAATTAGAACAATCGGGAAGTAATATCTCAAGAGTTACCTCCTTGTTCTCCTTGGACTTCTTGTTCTTTTGGGATCTTCTTCGAGCCATCACTTTGAGTGGTAACACTCAATATGAAGTGCCTAGCTCTGATACCAATTGAAAGTCGCCTAGAGGGGGGGGGGGGGTGAATAGGCAAAACCTGAAAATTAAAACTTTATCCCCCAACTAGATCCCTTGATTAGTGGTTAGAACAAGATATACAAATATCGGAGTATAAGAACTAAGTTCTTGCTTGAAAAGAGTATTGCTTTCAAATAATGCGGAATTGATAAGACAATACAACTAATAAGTCTATGAGAATAAAGCAAGAAAGGCTATGAGAAGAGCAATAAGTCAAGTTGTTTCTTGCGAAATGTTGCTTCACTAAATGAGAATTTAACTTGAAGCAACACCAAATGATATTAGCAAATAATAGCACAAGAAAAACTTAGAGTAAGGGAAAGCAAACAAATCACAAGCAATAAACACAAATGACACGGGTGATTTGTTTTACCGAGGTTCGGCCCTCGAAGGCCTAGTCCCCGTTGAGGAGTCCACTAAGGAGGGTCTTTTTCAACCCTTTCCCTCTCTCTACCGATCACACAAGGATCGGCGAGCTCTTCTTCTTCTCAAGGATCACTCTCGATCCCGCAAGGACCACCACACTCTTTGGTGTCTCTTGCTAGCCTTTACAAGCCTCCAAAACTTTGGAGGAAGTTCAATGGGAGTCAAAACTCCACGGACAAATGAACACAAAGATGTAGCACACACTATCTCTCAATGAATTTCACAAGGCACTAGGGCTAAACTCAATTGAGTAGCTCTCAATTGCTTGCTCTCTCTTTTGTGGCACTTGTGTTGGTTGTAGTGGTCTAAATCTTGTGTATAGGATGGATCAATGAATATATGTGGTTGGGAGGGCTTGAGTATGTCAACTAGATGACTTGGAATGTTGCTTGGGCTCCCACTCTTTGAAGTGGCCGGTTGGGGTGGTATTTATAGCCACCAACCAAATAGTAGCCGTTGGAGAAGTCTGCTGGCGATGGGCGCACCGGACAGTCTGGTGCGCCACCGGACAGTGTCCGTTGAGCCGCCACGTCAGCCTGTTCGTTAGGGTTGGAGCTAGTCGACCGTTGTAGGCTTTGTCCTCATGTCGCACCGGACAGTCCGGTGGCGCACCGGACAGTCCGGTGCCCCTCTGACTTGCTGCTCTGACATCTGAAATCCACTGTTCATTTTGCAGAGTCGACCGATGCACGCAGGTAGCCATTGCTCCGCTGGTGCATCGGACAGTCCAGTGGCACAACGGATAGTCCGGTGAATTATAGCGGAGGTGCGCCTGGAAAACCCAAAGGTGAAGAGTTTGAAGTCGATCTTCCCTGGTGCACCGGACACTGTCCGGTGCGCCAGACCAGGGAGCACTTCAGTTTCCTTTGCTCCTTTCTTCTTGAACCCTTTCTTGGTCTTTTTATTGACTTATTGTGAACCATTAGCACCTGTAGAACTTATAGACTAGAGCAAACTAGTTAGTCCAATTATTTGTGTTGGGCAATTCAACCACCAAAATCAATTAGGAAATAGGTGTAAGCCTAATTCCCTTTCACCTTTCTTTTGACTTGTATTGGTTTGTTGTGAACCTTTGGCACCTGTAGAACTCATAATCTAGAGAAAACTAGTTAGTTCAATAATTTGTGTTGGGCAATTCAACCACCAAAATTCTTATTGGAAAAGGATTGATCCAATTTCCCTTTCAGATCTGCCCGCAGGTCATTAGACCTCTCCCGAGAGACTGGAGTGTCTTCCGCCGCACGCCGGCGGCTGAGCTCTGCCCTCAGGTCCTCAGTCGGTGCTGCCCTCACCGAGGGTGAGTGCACAGATGCCGACGCCTCATGTTGGCGTCGGGATGACCGCGGCCTCGACTTGGTCGAGCCGGAGTGCACCATGCCAAGCAGCCGGTCAATGTCTTCACGCCATTGCCTCATGGCCCCTGGTGAGGCCATGGAGCTTGGGGTGGCGCAACAACTCCCTGGCTGCAGACAATGCCCCTGGGGCTGTCCTGGGTAGAGTTCGGGATGTCTGCGTATCTGGATGCTGCTGCGTAGCGTGCACAGCAGCAGCGCCCGGCACTGGACGGTTGGGAACCTGTGGCGTGGAAGAAGCAGCTTCTTCCTCCACCAGGAAATCCACTGAGGTCTCGGTGCGGTGCTCCACGATTTGCACCATCATGCTGAGGAAGTAAACAAGCAAAAACCTAAAGCTTAGCCCCCTACCTGGCGCGCCGCGGAGTGCACCCGCCCAAATCCTAAGATGAGGAGGGGCCTAAGTGCTTTGCTTGTTGTGAGATTTGGGGATGAACACAAGACCAGGCAAGAGTTTAGAGTGGTTCGGGCCGCCGGAGCGTAATACCCTACTCCACTGTGTGTTGTATTGCTCGTGAGCTTGAGTTGTGACCTTTTTTCTGTGTAACTTGGATGACTTGGGTCTGACCGAGTCCCCTCGCATGCCTCCCCTTTTATAGCCCAAGGGGGGCACGTACAAGGATGTTGAGCCCCGACATTTGGGCCTAGGAACATAATGGGTGTAGTACTTGGAGCCATTAATCTAGTGCAATCTCCTCGTGCCCTGATATCTGCGATCTCCGTAGTATTGGCTTGCAGTAGAAGCTTCCCTGGCAACGTACAAGTCATGATGAGTACAGAACATGTGGCAGTACGCCACCTGCCAACTGATTGGACAGGCATGCTGTCTGCACGATGGCCTAGTCGCTGCCTACTAGAGGAGTAGAGAGAGGGTGCATTAAATGCTGAGTCGTCACATCGCCTGCCAGCGGAGTGGACGGGGCGTATTAAATGCTGAGATGGCACATCGCCTGTCAGGCGGCGGGTATCCTCTATATTAAATACCGAGATAGCGTAGCATGCGATGTGTGACGTGGCCCGTGGCACGTAGTCCTTACGTCAGGCTCCGCCCACTGGCTTACGTCACGGGCAGAGGGCCACATGGCAGCATCGGGTCTCTGCCTGGGCAGGGAGCTGAGTCATACATGATGGGGTCTAGACACGTGCCAGCGCCGGACCCCTGCCTGGTCTTTGACTAGGGCTTAAGCATTTTCCGTCCTGGTGCACCGGGACCCTGCCGTGAGCGGTCTGGACCCCTTGTGAAGGGGTCTGGTTCCCACCTTGGGGGCCAGTATGCACACGTGGAGGTCTCGGACCTCCCCTAGGAGTCCTGTCCACAAACTTAGGCGGACTCCCATGGGTGCTGTGGGCCCTGAGCAACCGCCCTTGGTTGGGTTGAGGCACGCCTTAGTCACAGACGCAGCCCCACTACCACGTGGCTAAGAGGTAGCCGTACGGGAACTGCGTCTTGATACAGTAGTAGGGGGTACCCTTGATCTAGGGTACCGACACATAATATGAACAAAAATGAAGAACATAAAGTTACATGCCTCTCCCCATTCGGCCGAATCAGCGTCCTCCTGTCCCGAAGTATGGGACACTGAGGGAAATTCACGGGACCTCGCAGGTATACGCTCCTCAAACCTGAGGCGCCAGAACCTGAGGCGGCCTACTGAGCTTCGTCGTCGTCCTACAGCTGGTCGTTGTTGTCCTACTGCGCTGCCTGCTGCTGGACAAGGTCGTCCTGCTGCACCGCCTGCTGTGCCTCGTCCGCCGTCCTGCTCCTCCTCCTCAACCAACCGCCCACCATATTTGTCCAACAACCTACAATTAAGAGTAAACAAATAAGCACATATAAAAAGATGTATTTAAAAATAGGTGTGAAATAAAAAGTCATATAGCATTACATCGATTAAAAATAATCTTCATATGTGTCGGGGTTAGCCGGGTCATAACTCTCATCATCACTATCAACCATTTCATAGTCAACACCATCTGAAGGCGCAACTTCGTCATTAATGTCATTGCCTTCAAGGATTACTAAGTCATTCTCATTTTTACCCTCATCATCCTCCTCATCAACAACCATTTCAATATCTACGTCCATTCCAATAGCTTCGGTTAAGTCTATCTCAAATCGCCCTTCTAGCCCATCTTCTTGGAAGAACTCTCCATCATATGTGTTCGGGTCTAAGTTATAATCTTCATCGTTAGGAATAGGTAATCTTCCGTGCGGTGATACCTTATACACAACATCCCAACCCTTAAGATGTTCTTTCATTTGGCATGCATATGGGAGATAATACACTTGTGTGGCCTGTTAGGCCACGATATAGACATCGTCTCCTGGTAAGGTGGAATCTTGTCGAATTTCGACTATCCCAAGATTAGAATGTGTCCGTCTCGTCACTTGAGGGTCAAACCAATGACATTTGAATATCACTAGAGTAAGAGGTTTGGAATCATAAAAGTTGAGTTCATATATTTCTTCGATTCGTCCAAAATAATCGACATCGTCAAGGTCGGGCGTAATGACTCCAGAACACGTTATTTTCCGATTGGGCCGACTTTGGTCGTAGTTTGTTGTGCGAAAATGGTATACATTGACGTCATACCCAGAATATTTCTTGACCCTATAAGCAAAGCCGTTGGCTACTTGTCTCAACTCGGCACTCATAGACGGATCTCTTTGGCCCTGCAAGTATTCGCAAGTTAAAAATGCTAAATTGAGTTCATAGATAGATCTCTTTGACAAACTAAGCACGTACCTTACGTTTGGACCAGGAAACGAAATCGGACAATCCATTTCTCGCACCCTTTCTAAGAAGAGTGTCATATTCCTGTGGAGTTGGGTCCCTTGATCGACGCCAGAATTCATGAAGAAATTGTTCCATGTATGGTGTCACCTCTTCAAGGTTGGTCAATACATATAGCATGATATGCCGCCACTCTTCATGTGTCAGGGTCTTGGTGGTCGAGCCACTTGCGCTTCCGAGTTGGCCTCGAAATATGATGAGGTTCGATTCATTGCCGCCATCATTATAACGAGGGGGTGGATTATGCAAGCTCGGCAGTTTGTCACCATAGTAAGTTGTTGTGAAGTTTGACACCTCTAGAATGTATGCCTCTGCAATGGAAGCCTCGATTTTGCATTTATTTCTACATTTCTTTCGAATAGTCTTTAGACATCTCTCGATTGGATAGCACCAACATTCCTGCACGGCCCCCCCATTCGTGCCTCATAGGGGAGATGAAGAATCAAATGCTGCATTGGATTGAAGAAGCTGGGTGGAAATATCTTCTCAAGCTTACATAGTAACACGGGTGCCAATCTTTCCAAGTCTGCAACCACGGACCGAGATAACTCTTTTGCACAAAGCTGACGGAAGAAATAGCTCAACTCTGAAAGCGCTAGCCAGACATGCTCAGGGACATAGCCTCGAACCATCGTAGGAAGAATCCGTTCAATCCATATGTGGAAGTCATGACTCTTCATCTCTAAGACTCGCAGAGTAGATAAGTTCACCCCCCTACTCAGGTTAGCTGCATACCCATCAGGGAACATCAACATCTTGATCCACTGAAGTACTTCCTTCCTCTAGGCCCTGCTTAGGACGAAATCGGCCTTAGGCCTTCTCCATGTCTTTCCACCACTTGGTGGCTTCATCTCTTGGTTTGGTCTATCACATAACGCTGCCAGATCCACTCTTGCCTTTATGTTATCCTTTGACTTATCAGGAATGTCCATAATTGTTGCCCAAAGTGCCTCAGCAACATTCTTTTCAGTGTGCGTCACGTCAATGTTGTGTGGAAGGAGCAGGTCGTCATAATAGGGGAGCCGAGTCAAGCCCAACTTATGTGTCCACATATGCTGCTCACCATATCCCACAAAACCACCTTCTGTATTGGCCACGAGCCCATCTATCTGTTGACGAATTTTGGCACCAGTCATCATTACAGGTGGGCGGTCTATCACTATGGCACCTTTCGTAAAGTTCTTGATGTCTAGGCGGAATGGATGGTCAGGAGGGAGAAATTGTCGATGTTTATTGAAGGACGAATATTTGCCACCCTTTTTCAACCAAATGAACCTAAGAGCTTCCTTGCAAACTGGGCATGGCAACTTACCGTGAACACACCAGGCGCAGAATAGCCCATACGCCGCTAAGTCATGCATGGAGTACTGGTACCAAACATGCATTCTGAAGTTTGTCTTTGTAGCTCGGTCATACGTCCATACCCCTTCCTCCCAGGCACGTACCAATTCATCGATCAAAGGCTCCATGTACACGCCCATTTTGTTCCCCGGGTGTCCGGGAATTATCAATGACACAAATATATTCTGCCTTTGAAAGTACACACCGGGGGGAGATTGATTGGGATAACAAACATGGGCCAACATGTGTACGGGGTAGCGCTCATTCCATAGGGATTGAACCCATCTGTGGCTAGCGCAACATGTACATTACGAGCCTCTTTGGCTTTCTCATGGTGAATGGCATCAAAGTGTTTCCATGCTTCACCATCGGTTGCGTGCACTATCTTGTCAGGATTGTATCATTTTCCATTTTTGTGCCATGTCATCTGTTTTGCGGATTCCTCGGTCATGTATAGACGCTGGATTCTCGGTATGAACGGAAGGTGTCGTAGGATTGTCAAGGGGATGTCGAGCTACCTCTTCTGTCCATCACCAGAGTCTACCTCCATGAACCTAGACGATTTATACTCGGGATAGTACTTTGCCTCCGCGTATTCTTTCCTAAATAGCACGCAGCCCTTTAGACAAGCATGTATCTGCTCATACGTCATCTTGAGTGCACGAAGGAGTTTATGTGCCTCATACATGCTCTTTGGCATAACGTGATCATCCGGAAGGAGGTTCCCAATAACCATCAACAAGCCATCGAATGCGTCTCGACTCATGCTGTACTGTGACTTGAACACCATTACATACCCAATGGCATCTAGTTGAGAAACCTTTGTCTGGCCGTGAAGGGGCTTCTGTGCCACGTCAAACATGTCGTAGAACGCCTTTGCAGTCGGCTCTGCCTCGTCATCCGTACATCCTCCGGCGTACTGTGCCTCGTGATAGTCGTTCAACATATCTGCTACCCCCGCATCGGCATCATAATCCTCGATGCGTTGTCTCAGCACCTCCTCTCTCGTACGATGCGCTTCACCATGAAAGATCCACCAAGTATAGCCTAGCGTAAATCCATTCTTCCAAATATGTTGTACCATGATCTTCTTTGGTTTTCTTTTTTGGTTGGCACATTTGCTGCACGGGCATGGGACTATACTCGCTCCTTTAGCAGCTTCGCCATATGCCCATTCCATGAAATCATCAGTCTTTCTAATCCATTCAATGGTGACATCGTTCCTTCCTCTACGGTCCGTGTACATCCACTCACGGTCCTCCATACTCTAACATATATAACCAAAGCCTATCAATAGAAAATTTCAGCAGCACCTCCCTTGCACGGGGAGGTTTCCAAAACCTGCAAATAAAAGTATCAGCACTATGGCCGACACACAGATATACAAACGACACGATGGCCGCCAATCACATCTAATCGGCATCCATATCCATCATCACATTATATAGAAACTATTTTACTAAACATATTCACCATCACATTATATGATTTTATTCACAGTAATGGTAGTCATTCTAAGCCAAAGAACGAACTCAACCTATTTCAAGAGATCCAATGGTGAAACCACGTGCACTCCTATCACATTTTGGGGCCTACTTTCTATATGAATTTTGGGGAAACAAATGAACCAAACCTAAACAAATATTTAATACCCTAATCAATTACAAATACAAACATAAACAATCTACTTCACTACATTATACAAATACAAATATCATTCACATCACATTATATATTTAGCAAATATCATTCACAATTACAAATATCATTCACAATTACAAACAAATGAACCAAAGTTTACATCACCTTGAATACACGCGGCCGAGGCTGAGGACACTGGCCGAGCGCAGTGAGGCCCGTGGATGACCTGGTGGCTGCGGTGGGCCGGGCGCGTGGGGCGGTGGGCGGGGCGCGTGGGGCGCGGCCGGACGGCAGCGGGCCGGGCGCGTGGGGGCGGGTGTGCGGGGAGGCGCGTGGGGGCGGGCATGGTGGCGGCGGCAGTCGTTGAGACAGTGGAAGGAGAGAAGGAAAGGAGAAGAGAAGAAGAGGGTCGTGCGGACGGTAAATTTTACTTCTTTGTCGAGTGCTCGCGATCTGGCACTCGGCAAGGATTTTTTTTAAATTTAAAAGTATACTTTGTCGAGTGCCCTGGATCCGACACCCGGCAAAGTATTTAGATGACCTCTTTGCTGAGTGCTCCACGGTTGACACTCGGCAAAGTATATTTTTTTATTTTGTCAACCAAACTTTTTATGGTATGTTCCTACACTATATAGACCTACATGTACCATTTTGGGACAATTATAAAAGTGTTTCCTATAACTATTGGATTTAATTCGTTTATTTGAATTTCTTCGGAAAATTCACATTTAAACTGCAAGTCACTCAAAACTTAGAAAACCGTGCATTTAAAAATGATATCCATGCTATTTAGCAAATGTTACGACCGATTTCAGGAGCGGACCGGAAACTTCGAGCACCATGCTCACTGAACATGGCCATGAACTTGCTATCCAACTGTTTAAAAATTGTATAAAACACAAACAAAGTCAGAAAATCATGAAACTTGTCCACATGACATGATATCATATGTAGAGGCTATGATAAAAATTTGAGAATGTTTCGAGAAAGTTATGAGGCAGTATGTGTAGAAACCTAAGAGAACTACACATGAAATCATAAAGTTTCAATGTACCTGTAATAATACATGAACCTAGTGTATTCATTTAAGAAGAAGATTTACTTATGATCACTGCACGTGTCAATCATCGTGAATAATTAATCTTTCGAATATATATATATATATAGAGAGAGAGAGGCTTGTATAGTTGTGTGCGTTCATGCATGTAAACATTTGCATGTCTACATTATTTATACAAATTTGTTAAGTTTGTGATCTAAAATCTGAAGAAGACGGCCAAGTTGGTGAGCGAAGCGGAGGCCTATCGTCGGAAGGCTTGGGACGGATCGTAGTGATGCCAACTGGGCTTCGGCCCACAGCTCAGGGACACAGTGGGGGGGGGGGGGGCTCCGCCCCCCGCGGTACGGATCGTTCCCTAGTCACATTAGGGTTTCGCCTCTATAAATTCACTTGTGATCCACAGGAGCTCGTCACCTCATTGTAAATCTTCTGCGATATGTAGCCACCCGAAAAATTGTGAATTGTTGCTGGGCGATGCCCGTGGTTTTTTTCCCTTCGCTTTAGAGAAGTTTTCCACGTTAAATCTGTGTCTTCTCTGTGTTTGATCTATTTTGTGTCTTATTTATTTATAACAAAAATAAATAAAACTAACAAGTTAGTAAAACAGATAATATGGCGCATGAATTTGCCATAAATATCACTAGTAGAAAAAGGCTCAAAGCCTGCGGGGACGATATATTTTTACAGGCGGATTCGGTTATCCACCGACTGTGTTATTTCTAGTGGCGGTTCCTTAAGAAAACCGCCACTAGAAATCGTATTTCTACTGGCGGTTCCTTAAGAAAACCGCCAGTAGAAATCCATGATTTCTAGTGGCGGTTCCTTAAGAAAACCGCCACTAGAAATCGTATTTCTACTGGCGGTTCCTTAAGAAAACCGCCAGTAGAAATCCATGATTTGTAGTGGCGGTTTTCTTAAGGAACCGCCACTAGAAATACGATTTCTAGTGGCGGTTTTCTTAAGGAACCGCCACTAGAAATCATTTTTATCCTTAATTTTTCGAGTTTTTCAAACGGCCTCGTATGACAAAACCACCAAAATAAAAGTTGTAGATCTCTAAACGTTATGAAACTTTGTAGTTGACAACTTTTTTATTTGAACTCATTTCGGTTCTCAAAAATTGAATCTAAGTATGTCAAATTTAAAATTCAAATTTTGCAAACTACCTCGGATGAAAAAAGTGTCAAAATAAAAGTTGTAGAACTTCAAAAGTTATTTATCTTTGTAGTTGACAACTTTTTTATTTGAATTCGTTTAGTGTCTCAAATAAGCAATTTACACTCAAATGGTTGTAATATGTGGAGAAAACAACTACAAACTAGACACAAGACATGTCATAGACGGAGTGGTAGGGGAGGGTACACGCGAGGGTGAGGTCGACGGTTCGAATACTAACAACCGCGTAGCGCGCGAATTTTGCGCGAAAAATGCCGCGACTTGCACTGGCGGTTTTATTACGTCGACCGCCAGTGAAAATCAATTTTCACTGGCGGTTTTATTACGCCGACCGCCAGTGAAAATCGATTTTCACTGGCGGTTTTATTACGCCGACCGCCAGTGAAAATCGATTTTCACTGGCGGTCCTCAGTTACCCGCCTGTAAAAATGATGATTTCTACTAGCCCCTAGCACTGGCGGTTACGAAAAACGTCACTATAAATAGGTTTACAACCGCCACTATAGAACTTCTCTGTACTAGTGTATAATGCCACGACGACATGGCTTATTGTTGACTACTGGAGCCGGGGCGAGATTGATGGAGAGGTTGCTTGTGGAGTTGGCCTGAGTACGTGCCATTGTTCTACGCCGTCTCTTAATTTGCTACACATGCCCTCGATCTGCCTGGCCTTTTCCATGTCTACGAGTGTGTCTATATATGTATATATAGAGAGAGGGACCAGGTAATGGAAGCCCTGGGCTTTCATTAGTACCAGGAAGTTCCAGCCAGGTTATAGCCACGTCCTGTACCAGCGTGCGTCCCATTGGGTACGGGTTCTTACTCGAACATATTTTAGCGTAAAACGTGAATAAAAACAACATAAATGATTATGAATTTTAGTGTAAATCGTAGATTTGTTTTGAAACGGTAAATGCGGCCCGAAAATTACGGCGTAAAAATCTCGCGCGTCCCTTTGTGATCGGGTTCTGACTCGGACATATTTTAGCGTAAAACATGAACCAAAACAGCGTAAATGGGTACAAAATTTAGCGTAAATCGTATATCTGTTTCGTAACCGTAAATGGGTCCCGAAATTACGGCGTAATAATCTCGTGCGTCCGATCGTGCGCGGGTTTTGGCTCATATAGATTTTAGCGTAAAACGTGAGCTAAAACAGCGTAAATGAGTACACAATTTAGCGTAAATCGTATATCTATTTCGTAACAGCAAATGAGGCCTGAATTACAGCGTGAAAATCGCGTACGGCCGATTGAGCGCGGGTTCTGGCTCGAATGGATTTCAGCATAAAACGTGAACCAAAACATTGTAAATTAGTACAAATTTTACCGTAAATCGTATATCTGTTTCGTAATGGCGAATGGAGCCCAAATTTACGGCGCGAAAATTGCGTGCCACCGGTCATGCGCGGGTTCTGGCTCGGACGGATTTAAGCGTAAATCGTGAACCAAAACAACGTAAATGAGTATGAATTTTAGCGTAAATCATCCATCTGTTTCATAATAACGAATGTAGAACGAATGTATCTCTCAACGCATGAGATTGTCATAAAACGCATCAAGAAATTTCGTAAATTGGTGTAAGATACAACAAGAAGTGATCTGATTTAATTGTAGCGTAAAATGCAAGCTAACCATCTACAGGAGAACTGTTTCAGATTTTACAATAAGATATAAGAGATAATTATTCCTGTACTCAACTATGATAATGTCGTGTTTACATTTTAGCTATTGGTACATACACACAAAACTCTGTTTCACCATAACACCACTGTTAGCAAAAAACTGAGTTCAAAAGGCTCTTCCAGCTTTCTTAATGTGGAGAAAACCACCGAGGTCCATATCTGCAAACGTAACATGAATTGTTAATATGATCTTTCCTTGTTAATATGTCTTTTCAATCTTGTTATGACTAACATAACCTAAAGTCTAAACTGAATGCAAACTTGAGTTAGAAGATCAGATTACCTATAGCACAGATGTCATGTGATTCTGACTATTTTAGGACCAACAAACCATTTGGAAGCCAAACAAATCCCTGTTCAATATGCCTCAAAGCAACATATAAGAAATTACATAATCAGCTTCTAAATATGTGCACTACTCTTGGAATACATTCTAAAAGTTTTGAAAAGCCTTTTCTTGAGTGTATTTCTGAATTTGATGGTACAGAAGGTGTTAAATATATACACCAATCTGATATTCTAGACTACCTGAAGCATGTAGAATCAAGGTTGCAAGAACATAAAAGGTGTACATGAAGGATCCTGACTTCCTATGTGTGTTGAGTTGCTAGACACTCTTGTTACTTATTTATGGCATATTCATGGTGTGGTTTACCATGGTATATATAAGACAAATGAACCTAAAGGCTTAAGGCAGGTGAAAGTTGATGTGAGGACAGACGATTGGGCTACCTAAAATGGAGCAGGATGGGAAAATAAACTTGATTCATTCTGGCAAGGCAGAACTCAAGGTGAAGATGCTTGCACATCAGCATCACCTCTAAAAAAGCAATAGTGGGGAAAAAACAAGTGTCACTAACTGCTGACTAATCATAGCAGTAATTCTTGAGATAGAAATAAGTGCATAGTGAAGTACACCAGAAGACATAAAAAGACTTCCAGGTCCCATATAAATAGTTGCTTAAAATTCATTCTACCTACCTGAGCCAAGATAAGCAGGAAGCTGGATCTGCCGCTCCTCCAGAACTTCAGACTGAGAGTGCCAAGTAGCAGAGTGGCTAGCCCTGGTGCAATGCCCAAGACAAGACTTATGGTGCTTCTGGAGAAGATGTATCATAGAAGCCCCATAGAGAATAAAAGACCACCTACAATACCAAATGAAGTACCATTATTTCACTTATCTGAATGTGGATACATGCACGACAAACAATTTTTAGCAAAAATTAGGAAGTGCCCTGCCACTCAATATAGACTTGAAATGATAATGCATATATCTATTGAGCGAGATCTTGTCATCCTAGCCGGTACTTCCACCTGAGTAGAAGTCTGCACGCCAGCTGCTTCTCCCCTCCCTCTCTTCGGTCCAATAAGAGGAGGCAACACAGCAGCAGCCACCGCCAAGCTTGATCTTCTTGTAACTCTGGACGAAGCTCCAACCTGAGCGCTGAGAGCAACACCCTTATCATTCTCCTGGTTCTTGCACTTGCGCTTCCTGACAACAAAAATAGCCACTTGTACTTCTTCAGACTTGGCAGCTCTCAGTGAATTTCTCCTGGAACGCCTCAAAGGGACAACTGCGCCCACCTCTACAGAACCGGCTTGAGCAGACTTCCCCCTGGTCTGGGCAACAATAGGCGAACAGGTGACTTGGGACCTCAGTTCATAGTCTTGAGCCTCAACACATAGCGAGTTTCTGCTGGACTGCCTCACAAGGACATCTGCGCCCAGCGAATTCCTCCTGGACCGCCTCACAGGGACATGTGCGCCCAGCGAATTCCTCCTGGACAGCTTCACAGGGACATCTCCGCCCACCTCTACAAAGGTAACCTTCTTCGTCTCATCAGCATCGCCGCCAGTTTGCCTCACACAACCCTTCCTCGCTGCCACTCCAGCCACCTCCTCCTCCGCACCAGCAGCCCTCTGCGAAAGCAAGGAAGCAAAACCCAGCAACAACATTAGAGAACACTACCGCGAACCATTTCCATAAAAAATGAACGCGCGGAGCATTTCCACGAGCACTTGGGGCTCAGATAAAGAGCGACGAGGGTACTGCCTTAGGAAGGGGAGTTGAGAGCATCGAGTCCTTACCCCGAGCGTGGCGTCAAGACGGGCAATGAGATCGGCGTTGGAGCCCCTGGCAGAGAGGCCGTGCCGCTTGCCGAACGCCTGGAGCCCCACTCGATCCATCCGGCACAACTCGATCCCCGCGAGAGATCACTGTAGCCTGGCTATCTGCGGCGAGTCGGGTTCAGAACCTAGTCTTGTCTCCGTCCGAAAACTTTTGATAGGCCACGCGGCGCGACGAACTGCTCCGGTCGCGTTCTGTCGGGCGGCCGATGCCGTTTGGGTTGCCCTGCCTTTCAGGAGCCTAGGGGGAATTGAACTAGGGACTGTGAACTGCCTTTCAGAACCCAGTCTCGCTCTATTGAGGCGGTTGATGGCCGGCTTGGACTGGGCGAGGAGCCAGTTCACGGTCTTGCTGGCCTTGTCGAACCCGAGGTGGTCCTGCAGCGCGAAGAACTCTCGCGCGATCCCGACCGAGAGCTGCATCCGACGGTCGCGGACGCCCTGTGCCGTGCGGATCTTGTTGTGCCAATCCGTCCGGAACGGTCGCTTCCGTAGTACGGTCGCGGCCTGGACGCCGGTGTCATCCACCACCGGCGGTGACCCATTGCTCGGCAGCTCCCTCTCACCCGCCAGCGCCTGCAGGGGGGTCGTCTCAGGCCTGGGTGCCGGAACGGAGCTCGGCGTAGGCGTATGAGCTTCTCGAGGAAGGGGGTGAAGACCTCGACGAGGAGCTGGCCAGACTTCAGTGGGGATGATGGTGGCGCAGCATCCGCGGAGGCTATGAGATCCGGTAGCCATGACCGTGCTGCACTAGGTGGATCCGGATCTGGGCGGGGTGGTTGTTTGGATCGGGGAGTGGGGCTCGGAGGCGACGGCGGCGTGAGTGGAGGTACAACTGCCGCCACCGAAACCCTATTTTTTTCTTGCACACAGCCACTGTCGGGAAGGTTGGATAGAGTGATCCGTTTTATACGATGGTGTTATAGCAAAATAAATGTAAACTTATGTACAACAAAGCATAAAGATGATGTTATATTGGATGGACTAGGTGGTGCGCTTGAAGCACCTGGTCGACCGATTGAGTGGGGGTCAGGGCTTTCTCTAATTAGAGAGAGCCTAGGGCTCCTAATACTATATATATATATATATATATAGGGACGAACTAATGGAAGCCCAGGGCTTCCATTAGTACGGGAAGCCCCAGCCAGATATACATACGCGCAGGTAGGTGTGCATCCGATCGTGCACGGTTCTGGCTTCATGCAGATTTTAGCGTAAATCTTGAACCAAACCAGCGTAAATTAGTATGAATTTTAGCGTAAACCGTAGATCCGTTTCATAACGACGAATGGGCCCAAACATTACGGCGTAAAAATCGCGCGCTTCCGATCGTGCGCGGGTTCTGGAACGGACGAATTTTTGCGTAAAACGTGAAACAAAACAGCGTAAATGGGTATGAATTTTAGCGTAAATCATAGATCTGTTTCGTAACTACGAATGGGACCCAAAAATTACGGCGTAAAAATCACGCGCGTCCGATCGTGCACGGGTTTTGGCTCGGACAATTTTTTGCGTAAAACATGAACCAAAACAACGTAAATGGGTACAAATTTTAGCGTAATCGTAAATTTGTTTCATAACGACGAATGTGGCCCAAAAATTACGCCGTAAAACCGCGCGCGTCGGATTGTGCGCGGGTTATGTCTCGGGCGGATTTTGCGTAAAATGTTATCCAAAATAGCGTAAATGGGTGTGAATTTTAGCATAAATCATTGATATGTTTCGTAACGAATTTCAGAGTTTAAATCGCGCATGTTTAGCGTTAGTTTCTGTGCATGTCGCATAGAAGTTTTTAAACGAAAAATGCATCGACAGGGCCATTTATTATGTAACAACCAAAAGGCAACACATTGTTCAGATCTCAAACATAAGAAACTTGTCATTTCATATCCGTGAACCCATAAATAATATACAAAATACGATAATGAGCGACACAATGATGGTCAGGATGTTAAAAAGATCCATCATTCATGTCGCACATATCAATCAAGAACGATGTCATAAATATAACAAAGATGGCAGATGCCATGCCATAAATCACGTCAATATATGTGCATGCTGAACCAATAACAGAAAACACAATTGAAATAAAACAAAATCATCAAAACACTTGGCTTCTGCTATAAAAATGCTTCTTATGCTTCTTTGTAGCCTATACATAGTTCCTCCATATGCTTTTATGATTCCTGAAAGAAATAGGATAAGTGAGATGAAAATGAAAGAATACAGTCCAAAACTTTAGTAACTTACTTCTTTATCCTCTAGCATTTCTTTAGAATAATTATTATACATTTCTAGTACCACAGTCGAGCCATACAAAAATTTTAAAGCCCAATGTTTTCCTGTTTACCCCATTAAAAGGACACGATGCCCAAATAAGCGCACACACACACAATGAATAGAAACTTGACTGAGTTCAGCTACATGCATCTCCATGGATACCCTCAATTCCATTTCTGCTATAAATTGCAAAGTAAGTACCAAATGCCACACCAGGAAATACATAGAGGAAATGAAAGTGCATAGTAGCTGCTCAAGTATATAATAAACCATTATGCTGCTAGCATTTCAGACAGAAGATAAAAGAAAATATCTAATATCATGATAATGCAAACCATTACAATATGTTATATAATGCATGATGAGCAATGAAGAAAGCTATTCCAGCTAGAACGCAAGCTTCAATTGCTTGTGGATAGATGATGCCAGCAACATAAATCATATATAACAAGTGTTTGTTAACCAACAAAGTTGCATATCACCCATTCGCAGGAATCGGTTCTCAATCAAAATCAAATCAAATTTCTTACACAGCATAATCTAAAGGATCTCATCCCACAACACCATCCAGCACACACAAAACCCCCATACCCATTCAACAAAGAATTAGGTTTAACAAATTTACCACTTCAGATAGCAAGAAAAATCTTAGCGCACATTCTTAGTTAGTTCTTACTGTTGTCAATAAGGGCCATCAGGCGGAGGTAATGAATGGTCAATTGATCATAAAGCAACACACTATACAAACCTGAAGGATCCAAGACGAGCAGTCTATGTATGTTGCTTGCCTTAGCAAACCAGCGGACAAACCCTGCCAACGAAAAGTGTAGGAAATGTTAAGATATATTTAATCCAAAATACCAATTAATTGCAAATGCCATATGAACACTATTATGCAGGCTTAATGTCCTGAAATGTGAAAGATAAGAGTAAAATCACCATATGTTGTATTGCATTTATGGTCAAGCAAATATCCTAGTGTTGCAATATGCAGCATCATGTGCTGGATTGAAAAAGTTAGTATTGCGTTAGATAAATATCTAAGAAGAAAAAAGGCACTCACAAAGGCCAAATACTCGAACTTAATATATGGTTCAGTTTCTCTAGACTAAAATAAGTCAAGTGCAATAGGATTGGGTTAGTAACAAAGTTACAAGTATTAGAACATTATACAAGGAAAAGTTACGGAACACCTAGGAAAACAAAACAAACCTTGTAGAATGAAGGGACACCCTAATTTGCATCATGTTCCTGACCAGCAGAGCCCTCACCCCAACTGGGTCATCACCTGGAACCAAAACAATAATAAGAATTGTTTAGTTATGGCATAAGGTGCATCTGGAATGATATCATCTAACCATTTCATAGCACGAACCATTATCATTCTATATTATCAGAACAAAAAAATCATCATATTTGATACTCCCTAGCATAAAGAAGCAGAGACAAAAATCTTTGTACAACCATGTCACACGTGAAGGAATACCACAATATAGAAGCTGATACGAAATTAAGAAAAATGATCATTTAAGATTTTTTTGCATAAATATGCAGAAAGTTTAAAAACAAGTAACATGCATCCTTCATGAAAACGACAACATAAACACTAGTGCTATTACCCTTAAGGCCTTAACAACATTAGCAATCACATAAATTAAATAGATTTGCATAGCAGAATAGAATCATATTGTTGTATTTCGACTCATGGCCAACCACATTGTTGTGCTCATCCACAAAAATGTATTTGTGAAAAAAAAATCAAGCAAGCATTGTTGTGAAGAATTGTCAGTGAATGACTTGAATATGATAAAACAATCATGTACAATATCACAAGAAAAATGGAAGGAATTGATCCACAAATTCTAAAAGTTTCTCTTTAATCCATGTTCACCCACACGAATTTCCACACTCCACTCAAAACTGTGTACTATAATAACTTGCTAAAAGTACACTTTGTAAGCATAATATTGCCCTGACTTTCGAACACCATCCAAAATTTACAAAAACAAAATTTGCATCAATTATACACTCAAATACTTAATTGATTCATAAAGAATTACTCATCTATCATCATCAATTATACAGACAGTACATCCATATCCAGATCATTCTTTTTTTAATTACATACTAAACCTGAATTTCGGATGCAAAAACAACTTAGTTACAGTACATAACTCCTTACTCATGTACATACGGTGCAATAGCAGTGGGGAAAAATTGGAGCTAGTCATAAATAGTGCAATGGTGTGCATAAATAGTACTCCAATGATAGTCATAAGTCGTGCAATGGTAGGTACAAAGGTGTTTTGTAGGACTGCTAAAGTATAATAATATTGCAAGTATAAAAAACTCAATGGGTCAATCATTAAAAAGTTAAATTGTTTTTTCTAAAATTTGAAAAGGATAGTGCCAAGATGTTAGTATAGAAACAAAGCAAGAAAGAGCAATCTTGGATCTAGAAAATGAAAACATGACCACAATATAAAAGCCTATATTTGAGAGAATAGTATCATCTATTGTTCTTTTTTCAAGGAATCTACAACTTCAAAATTGAACCAAACAAGTCTGTTTGTTCTAGTTCCGTCTAGTTATCAACATATAAGATGTATGGGTCAAGTATAAAAACAACCAAATTAAACATGCTAACATATAAAAACCCAGTGGCATGATCTTATCTCAAATTAAATGAGCTTTCCACCTATTTTGAATTATGGTACTATCAAATCATCACCAACTTAAAGCATATGTGCATGAATAACATTGATAGCAATTATAGAACTTGCACAGTTCTTAACAAGCTAGTCCATAATTTATGATCGTGAATGCAAATTGGAGGCGCCTGAGCTTTTTACTGAAAGTAAAACACAACAAGAAGTGTCATAAATTTATTTTAAAAATGTGTAAATCACAATGATTATATAAAGAACTTGTTTAGTGCACAATATGCTAAAATATATGATCAACCATATAATATACATTCATTAATCACCAAACCATTTGTGTGACCTGCTCTGTATTCTTTGCAGTCCAGTGCTGAAACTCCTCATGAGCAATCAGTCTGTTTAGGATCTATAATAATCTTCTGTCGGAGTCAACTCTAGTTGGAAGCACAGTTTGGTGAACTAAACAATATGGATGGATTTCTACCTTGTAAAGTAGCAGAGACTTTCACCACCTTATATTTGCTTGTCAGTTTTCTAGACAATAGAATAATAGAAAGGGTAAGGCTAACGTCCAATCCAAATAACAAAGAAAACAATAAAAGGTATCACAATACATTGATGTGGCCTGCAGTAACTGTTTCTCCACGTCGCAGATTCATCCTTTCGTCCGTAGAGGCAGCAGAAAAGGTGGGGTAAACTTTCGTTTTCCAACACTAGTTACCACCATGAATAAATTATCAACAACTGAAACTCGCACGCGACTCAATGCAGTTCATAAATCAGGGAAGGAGATCAGCACTAGCCTTGGACTTGAGATCGTCTATGCTCTCGCACTGCTCCTCGACCAGCTTGTCGAGCGACGCCGCCTTCTGCTCCAGCCGGACGACCTCGACGGCGTTCCTCGAGGAGAGGCACGCCTGGGTACACGCTCTGGGTGGAGGAATGGATGGTCGTGCCAAAGCGGTGCTGGATCTACCACCTCACCTCGCTGTCGCCGTTCCTGCTCGTCTTTGCGGGCCACATCTGGGTGGTGGACCACTGGTGGAACCAGCACGGGCTCGACGGCGACAACGTCGAGGGCCGTTGTCGGGTCTCCATCAGGACCATATCAACCTCCTTCATTGGAGCGGCAAGGGTAAGTCGTGGCTCTGCCTCGACGCTCGCCAGTCGTGCTCCATGAACTACCTATGAGCGCCCTACGATGGTGATGGGAGGATCTAGGTGGATGGCGATGGGAGGATGAGGAGGCGGCTGGGGGGTGCATAGAGATGGCAATGTTGGGCGCGGTTAGGTTTTTGTGCGTGGGTGGGGATGGGATGAGAGGGTTTGAGGGTCGTGTGGTGGCCTGGTGGGACGGTCCATGGGCGACGAGGGCGCGGCGTGGGGTCAAGTCAAAGTCGGTCAACTGAGTAGGGTGGCTAGGGCTTTCTCTAGTAAGGAGAGCCCAGGGCTCTTAATAGATAAACTATATATATATATATATATATAATATATATATATATATATATATATATATATAGTAGCTAGTTGTCTGTGCTTTGCTACGGTTGTTATATACTCAAATATAACTATTGTTTATTTCTAAACACTAAGGTATATGTGGTTTGATGGTTAACCCCAAATTTCTAAAGAAAAGAGGTGTAGGCTCGAGTGCTTGATCTGTACTATTTTTTGCGCGGTGTGGTGGGTGGGTCCATTGTGTCAGCGGAAGGTGAAGTCGTGGTATCACCAGATGTCCACATTAGATTCTTAATAGATTATTGTGTGTGTGTATATATAGTGTGTGTGCGCGTGCGTGGTCCTTGATTACCATGATTAGACATGCTTATCAATAGGACCATAGATGCACTATAGTTGCATTGGTCGGTCGAGGTTTTATCTGTAACTGCCTGCTTAGCTTGGAATATATGCATGCTGGCATAGGTCCATATGACATTTCTCTTGCAAGATTAATTCAGATCGTACTGTTGTTATCTGAAACTAAATGCAAATTTTAGTGCTGCTGGTCTCGTCTCTATCTAATTAAACTAGCTAGTGCACGAGAACTGATTGACATTCCCGTGCCTATATCTAGCTAGCTTATTCTAGCCCGTACGTGATGATCCAGTACACATATCCAATGCAATATTCCTAGTACAAATTCCCCAAACGACCTGATCTCTGCAAGGTTGCTTCAGTATCAATTTGGGCACATAATACTAGTACTGTTACAAGGTTCTCCGATCCGAAGCAAGAAGATATGGCTTGTCTCAGTTGTGTGGATGCCAGCCACTACATTTATATTAGTATATATATCCTGTAAACATAAACAAGTGCTGTTGTGCAAGTGGCCGGGATATGATCTTTCAGGTCTAGCTAGCTAGACAAGCTACATGGACATGCACGCATGTTACTATATAGTATGCAAGAGGAGGCTGCTGCTACTAGCTAGATATATAGATAGCGCCACCTAAAGCACATTTAATTGTACGTAGTTCTGGTAAAGCTACGCAAAGTGGGAAGGCAGAGCTAGGAACATGATCTTGGCGAGATGTTATTCTAATGCATGCACGCATATATGCAGAGGATAGAATAATAAGATATGCCCACCACGTTGCATTGCCAGAAGATACATGCCCTTAATTTGACTCAAACTGGCTGATGAAGGATATATAGCCCCAGGCCGGTAGCTAGCATCCCGGCCTGCAGGGTAAAAGCTAGCACTAGCAGCCAACAATGCATGCACTCCGATCCACTGGGATCAACTTTATTAAAAGAAGATAAGCGCATATGAGGGTTAGGTTAGCCGCTAGGGGTTGGGTGGTGTGCAGTGCACACACACTTGTCACCACTCTCCAAGCAAAGGAGAGGCCAGGAGCCAAACGAGCTTCTTCACGGCTGGTACAACCGTACGTAGTTGAACGGAACCGGTCGCACGTACGTACGATCGCGATCGAGCCGGGGTGATGGGGCTCAAGTCAAAGCGATCTGTTATTTTATCTATATACATGTGTATATATACAAGTATATATATGCTTGCTTACAACAAAAAAAAGCGCCGTGCTTCTACCAGCTTCTCATTGGAGCTTGCAATTCTTGTTTTTAGGCCGAGAACAGACCCACTTTTATGCATGCGGATGATGACAAAATTTCTGCAGGCAACCTCTGAATTATTGTTGTTGTTTTCACTTGTAACATATGATTCTAGGATATATAATCAACAAAATTTATATTGATATCTAATCATTTTCGCAATATCTAGACTACACGCTAGTAGAAAAGAGCTCTAAGCTAGCTAGCGCTACGTACAAATTTTCACCGGCGGTTTCAGTTACCCCGCGCTAGTGAAAAATAAACAGGTGGGACCGGCTCAAGGAACCACAAGTGGAAACCTATTTCCACTGGCAGTTGGTATAAAATAACCGCTAGTGAACATATAATTTCTATTGGTGGTTCCTTAAGCCAACCGCCAGTGGAAATTCCACTAGCGGTTGTGTTAAGAGAACCGCTAGAGAAAATAGGTTCCTACTAATGGTTTCTTCGGTCAACCGCCAGTGAAATTTGAGTTATAAATACGACTTCTCCTCCCCAATAGGAGCTGTAGCTCGCAGCCAACTTCCATTGGAGATGATTTTTGGAGGTCCAGATTTCATAAAATACAAGGGACATGTTTTGATCTTCATTTTTTAGAATGCTAAGAAAGGTTGGTTTATGTTTTTCTTGTCAATTTTTATTCATTCTAGCTCAATTTTAGCCATATTTTGGATATATGGTTTCACCATGTGAGAGAGAAGAGTATAGCTAGATTATTTTCTCTATTTCCTCAAATGAGGTTGCTTAAGATGATTATATTTTGTCTATCATCTCTCCTTTTTCATGTTTAGTTCTCAAATCATTTTATCCATGACATATTTAGTTGCTTAATGAATGGTGCATGTGTTGTATGGAGAGAGAGGAAGATGTGTTTGGTGATTAAGATTGTTTTATTAGTTGCTATGAAAGGTTGGTTTAATTATGTTTCAATTGTCAATTATTGTTCATTTTTGCTCAATTTTAGCTACCTTTTGGAACTAGGCCTTCACCATGTGTGTTAGAGATAGGTTTGGTTATTAAGAATTGCTCTCTTGCCAAAAAAATCATTTTCTTCAATTTTAGCCACATTTTGGATCTAGAGTTTCACCATGTGTTTGATATAAAGTAGTTACAGACATTTCCATACACAACAGGAATTCAGAAAAATTCCTGTCGACCATTTACCGACGGGAATTAAGAGGTTACCAATAGGAATTAGTTATTTTCGTCGGTACTTGGCCGACGAAAATTAAATGCCAAGAATTAAATAGCTTCCGTTGGCATCGCCATCGATGGGGTTTGATTAGTTCTCGTCGGCTTACTATAACTGACGGGAGTCCCTACCGCGCAATAACTCCAGTCGGCCCCTCATGGCCGACGACAGCTAATAGTTCTCGTCGGTTTCACCTGCCGACAACAGTTAATAGACTTATCCTTGTTGGCTATGGTCAAGCCGATGAGAGTTAAGATGTATTACTACAAAAAAGCAACATATTTCATCAATTTCTCATCCAACTTACACAAACAATAGGCATATAATATATATCCATTCCATACAACACAAACACCATTCACAACATACATACTTCACATTGTCACATACTTTGCATTACAAATTTCTCAAACAAACATATAGAGCTCATATCCATTTCAAATCACAACAACTAGACAAGTCTTTTGTTCACCAAAACACATAAAATTCAGTTCAACCCATATCACCCATAACCAAAATGAAGCACAAATAGAAATATAAAAGGAGTATACAATGATTTAGGGACAACCATTTAGATGGTTTGAGCTTCGGTCGCTGCCATCACCAGGAGGAGGGTAAGTGAAAAGGGTGTCAACAAAAGCTGTTCCAGCAGGTTCAGTCCCACTCCCACTCGCACATGTTGTAGCCTATGTAAGAATGCAAATACCAATCAAGGGGGATCGACACTCTTGTGTGGATGCTCTAACAAGGACTGGTCGCGAGTGATGACTCTTCTATACATTGAGAAAACATAGAGACGATCCTAATCCTTACATTACTTTGAGCATTTACATGTGACCAATCACATTCAAGTATTTAAATTACTAAAATTTACATGATAGTATAAGATTGAAAGTTTGGATGCAAAACTTTTTATCGATAGATAGAAACACTTCTAGCTAGGCATAAGGGATGAAGGTGGGCTTGCTAATAGGATTTAGTTTGTGAAAGAAAATTTATAGAAGTTGAAAATCGCCTAGAGAGAGGGTGAATAGGCGGAATCTGAAAATTATAAACTTAAGCACACACTACAAGCCGGGGTTAGCGTTAGAAATGAATTCGAGTCCGAGAGAGAGGGGAAAACAAATCAACCAACAAATAAAGCGGATGAACACGGTGATTTGTTTTGCCGAGGTTCAGTTCTAAAGAACATAGTCCCTGTTGAGGTGGTCACAAAGACCGGGTCTCTTTCAACCCTTTCCCTCTCTCAAACGGTGACTTAGACCGAGTGAGCTTTCTTCTTTACTTCTCACGGGTCACTTAGACCCCGCAAGGACCACCACACAATTGGTGTCAGTTGCCTTTCTTACAAAGCACTTGAGAGTAACAAGGAAAAGAAGCCAACCAAGCAAACAAGAGCAACAAGAAACACAAGTGATCCTCTCACAAGCTCTAATGCGCTAGAATTGAATTTGGGACTTTGAGTGGATCGATCGCTTTGATTTGTGTCTTGGAGTGAAATCTATTGCTCTTGTATTGAATGCAATGTGTGTAATGCTTGGGTTGTTGGAGTGGTGGAGGTTGGGGGATATTTATAGCCCTCAACCATCAAACAACCGTTGGGGATGGTTGCTGTCGATGGGCGGACCGGACAGTCCGGTGCGCCATAGGACATTGTCCGGTGCGCCAGCCACATCACTGTAGCTTTGGTGCCCGTGCTTTTGCAGTCGACCGTTACGCTGAATAGTTGTTACTCTGCTATCACACCAGACAGTCCGGTGGCACACCGGACAGTCCGGTGAATTATAGCGGAGCGCGCCCTGAGAAACCCGAGAGTGGCGAGTTTGAGACTGTACGGTCCTGGTGCACCGGACACTATCCGGTGGCACACCGAACAGTCCGGTGTGCCAGACCAGGGCACACTCGGTTTCTTGCTCCTTTGAATTTTATCCCTAACTTCAATCTTTTATTGGTTTGTGTTGAACCTTTATGCACCTGTAGAACATATAATCCAGAGCAAACTAGTTAGTCCATTATTTGTGTTGGGCATTCAACCACCAAAATTAATACTGGGAAAAGGTTAACCATATTTCCCTTTCAATCTCCCCCTTTTTGGTGATTGATGCCAACAAAAACCAAAGCAAATATACAGAGTGCAGAAATGAACTAGTTTGCATAAGGTAAGTGCAAAGGTTACTTGAAATTAAACCAATTTATAGTTTTATTAGATATGCATGGATTGCTTTCTTTTATTTAACATTTGGGACCACATTTGCACCATTTGTTTTGTTTTTGCAAATCTGTTTGGAAAATCTTTTTCAAAGTCTTTTGCAAATAGTCAAAGGTATATGAATAAGATTGCAAGAAGCATTTTCAAGATTTGAAATTTCCCCCCTGTTTCAAATGCTTTTCCTTTGACTAAACAAAACTCCCCCTGAATGAAATTATTCCAATTGAAGAAATTGCTTATCACAAGATATTAATTGAAAAACAAACCGTTGTGAATGCCAACTAAAACTTTTATTTCGAAAATGGTGGTGCGGTCCTTTTGCTTTGGGCATAATACTTTCTCCACGTTTGGCATTAATCGCCAAAAACGGAGACCTTGAAATCCCTTTCACTTTCTCCCCCATTGGTAAATGAAATATGAGTGAAGATTATACCAATTTGGAGTGATGTGGAGTGACGGCCAAGGGTAAATGATACCGTTAGAGTGGAGTGGAAGCCTTGTCTTCGCCGAAGACTCCATTTCCCTTTGAATCTACGACTTAGTATAGAAATACACTTGAAAACACATTAGTCATAGCCTTGGTACATAAGTAATAAGAAATATGCATTTGTACCAAGATGAAAGAGACATGATCAAAGGTATATAAATGTGCTATGTGTGCAATGCCTCAATCAAAATTCCGAGAATCAAGAATATTTAGCTCATTCCTAAGTTTTCTAAAGGTTTTCTCATCTAATGGTTTAGTAAAGATATCGGCTAATTGTTCTTTGGTGCTAACATAAGCTATCTCGATATCCCCCTTTGTTGGTGATCCCTTAAAAAGTAATACCGAATGTCTATGTGCTTAGTGCGGCTGTGTTCAACGGGATTATCTGCCATGCGGATAGCACTCTCATTGTCACATAGCAGAGGGACTTTGCTCAATTTGTAGCCATAGTCTCTGAGGGTTTGCCTCATCCAAAGTAATTGTGCACAACAGTGGCCAGCAACAATGTACTCGGCTTCGGCGGTAGAAAGGACTACTGAGTTTTGTTTCTTTGAAGCCCAAGACACCAGGGATCTTCCCAGAAACTGACAAGTCCCTGATGTGCTCTTCCAATCAATTTTACACCCTGCCCAATCAGCATCGGAATATCCTATTAAATCAAAGGTGGATCCCTTAGGGTACCAAAATCCAAACATAGGAGTGTAAACTAAATATTTCATGATTCTCTTCATGGCCCTAAGGTGAACTTCCTTAGGATCGGCTTGGAACCTTGCACACATGCATACAGAAAGCATAATATCCGGTCGAGATGCACATAAATAAAGTAAAAATCCTATCATCGACCAGTATACCTTTTGATCTACGGATTTACCTCCCGTGTCGAGGACGAGATGCCCATTTGTTCCCATGGGTGTCTTGATGGGCTTAGCATCCTTCATTCCAAACTTGTTAAGAATGTCTTGAATGTACTTTGTTTGGCTGATGAAGGTGTCATCTTGGAGTTGCTTGACTTGAAATCCTAGAAAATACTTCAACTCCCCCATCATAGACATCTCAAATTTTTGTATCATGATCCTACTAAACTCTTCACAAGTAGATTTGTTAGTAGACCCAAATATGATATCATCGACATAAATTTGGCATACAAACAAATCTTTTGCAATAGTTTTAGTAAAGAGTGTAGGATCGGCTTTTCTGACTTTGAAGCCATTAGTGATAAGAAAATCTCTTAGGCATTCATACCATGCTCTTGGGGCTTGCTTGAGCCCATAAAGCGCCTTTGAAAGTTTATACGCATGGTTAGGGTACTCACTATCTTCAAAGCCGGGAGGTTTCTCAACATAGACCTCTTCCTTGATAGGTCCATTGAGGAAGGCACTTTTCACGTCTATTTGATAAAGCTTAAATCCATGGTAAGTAGCATAGGCAAGTAATATTCGAATTGACTCAAGCCTAGCTACGAGTGCATAAATTTCATCAAAATCCAAACCTTCGACTTGTGAATACCCCTTGGCCACAAGTCGGGCTTTGTTTCTTGTCACCACACCATGCTCATCTTGCTTGTTGCGGAATACCCACTTGGTACCTACAACATTTTGGTTAGGACGTGGAACTAAATGCCATACCTCATTCCTCGTGAAGTTGTTGAGCTCCTCTTGCATTGCCAACACCCAATCTGAATCTCTTAGTGCATCCTCCACCCTGTATGGCTCAATAGAGGACACAAAAGAGTAATATTCACAAAAATAAGCAACTCGAGATCTAGTGGTTACTCCCTTATGTATATCACCGAGAATGGAGTTCACGGGGTGATCTCTTTGAATTGCTTGGTGGACTCTTGGGTGTGGCGGTCTTTGACCCTGTTGGGGACTTGTTCTCAAATGCTAAGAGTTAAGAACAAGGCAACATAAAAAGTGTTAAATATTAAAGTCCTTCGTCCTTCAAGACATTATATCCCTTCGGACATAATGAATTTCGGACGAAGGTTATGAGGAAAAAGCCTTCGTAAGCTCAATAGACAATAAAGAAGAATTCATATATCAAATACGAAGAATAATTTAGATATTATTAACCATTTATATTTATTTGCATCATCATATTCAAAATAACAAATTATAAATGTACCTTCAGATTGACGGAAAGTAAAGGTACAAGCGATGATGCGAAAGGCGAATGCTGAGTCAGCGTCCCCCGTGGGGGAGTACTGTTCATCTATTTATAGGCAAGGGACGCAGCCCGTGTAAAATTACATTTGTGCCCTTTACATTTATCAATAACTCTATAGTAATTCTTCGGGGTCTAATTTGCCTTTTCATCTTTAGGTCGGTTCCCCTTCTCTGCTATCATGCCGAAGCTTTTCTGTGCACAGCTTCGTGGTCATCTTTATCCTTCGTCATAATCGCTTTCCGTCTCGCTCAGGCTTCGTACTGACCATACTCTTGTATACTCATGACCCGATTCCGAAGATACCTATTCACATATTCCACTTGGAAAACATTGTTAAATCATGTTTTTGAGGACCTTCGGAAGCCAAAGGCCCCCAACAGTAGCCCCTCGCAATATTAATTTGCTAGAATGATAAATTCATATTGCGACATGGACAAAGGCCTTAAGCCGAAGGTCCGAAAAAACACCTTCCCTTTGCTAGAATAGCAACAGTCATTGACAAGCGGGACCCTCCAGTTTTCAACGCACTAGGTGTATAAATAAGAGCTTGCCACGAGTTATTTGGTACGCTTTCTTGCCATCTGCTCTTGCTCACTCAACTTTTTGCCTGTGCGCAACAACGCTTGCTTGGCTTTTTTAAATTTTTAAGCTTCGGATTTTAGAGCACTTTCTCAGCGTTCACGAAGATGTCTGAAGATAAGAAAGCCGTTGCTAAATCGAAGCTGAGCCTTTCTGAGGAGATGCATCTCGGGTTTCTTCAGTCAATAGCAAAGACCAACACAGAGAAGATCACTAGGGAGATTTTGGAGGGTTTATCTGAAGATACTGGAGACAGTGACAGCTATGATGTAGAAAGTGGGGGTGAAGACTCCGAAGATCGACCGTGGCAACCAAGTCACACAGTCTTCAGAAAATCGAGCATTAAACAGAGTCATCTTGACAACATGAGGGGAAGATACTTTCGAGACATGTCTACTGTGAGGGCAGATGACGGGGAGAAGACTGTGCCTACTCCCGAAGAGAATGAAATCGTAATCTTCCGAAGCTTCTTAAAGGCCGAACTGCGGTTTCCTTTGAGCAGTTTTGTCGTAGAAGTACTGAAGATATTTGAAATCTACCTTCATCAACTTACTCCCGAAGCAATCATAAGAATGGGCATCTTCGTCTGGGCCGTGAGGAGCCAAGGTTTAGAACCAAATGCAAAAAGTTTCTGCAACATACATGAGCTATTGTATGAGACAAAACCCTGGGGTAAAGAGCAGTATCACAACAATTTCGGCTGCTACAGCTTCGGCGCCTGGTCTGGGTCAAGCTGTCCCGTGCCCACCTTTCGAAAGAGGTGGCCCGGTGACTGGATGACGGAATGGTTTTATGTGAAGAATGACTTGGAAGCGCGAGAAGATATTAAAGGTATCATTATGCGCCCTATCTGGCAACGCTTCAGCCTTCGGAGGCCGAAGGTGGAAATGAATGAAGCAGCCGAAGAATGCCAGAGAGCCTTCGGCGTGGTTTGCTCTTTTATTGGGACGAGGGATTTAGTCCAAGAACACATTGCCTTCAGAATATGGCCACTCGTAGAAAAGTGGGAAATGCCGAAGGAGACCGTTAGAGAAACTGACGAAGGTGGATTAGTTGGGCTAAAATACACATTCCAATATGGAGATAAATTCGTCGAGCCAGATGATGACTGGCTAAAGAGTATTAAGACCGTAAGTGATGAATTACTGGGATTATACTCGAACGCCGAAGACACTGCACTATCAGCGGCCTTCGGAGGCCGAAAGAAAAAGAGACTCAACCGAGTATTTGATGCAATTGGGTTTGTCTACCCTGACTACTGTTATCCAACGCGGGGTCAAAAAAGAAAGAATACATCTTCTACGAAGGAAGCTGGTTCAGCAGCTCCTAGCGAGCCGGCGCCGAAGAGAAAAAGGGTAAAGGTTCTCACACACCGGCCACGTTATATTGAATCGGCCATAGTGCCTGAGTTTGCCGGTGAGACCTCTTCGGCCATCGAAGCTAAAGAACCAACTCCCCTGCCAAATATTGAAGGGCTGGCCGAAGTGCCGGCGACGGAAAAAATAGAAGAACCGAGAGCTGAAGGAACAAAGACATCGGAAGTTCTAAGTCCTTCAGCAAAAATTGAGGCAGCAAAAAGCCAAAAGGGTCCAGCAGTGACCCCCAAAAGAAAAAGAATGGTTAATGTGCTGGATGTTTTGGAGACAATTAAGTCTTCAAGCACAACTCCGAAGAAAACTGTTGAATCTTCCGAAATACATATTGAAGCATTTGATGCCGAAACTTCAAAACATCAGTCTGAGACTGAAGCTGGGCCTTCGGAGCCCACCAAGGTGAAATCCTTGGAAGTCGAAGAGGCAGAAACAACAAAACAAATTTCAGCTGAAGAAACTGGTGCTGCCGCCCCCGAAGCATCTTCTGAAACCTTCGATTATATTCTTCGTCAAGCTTCGGGGAAAAAACTGACTGACAAAGAACAGCAAGAGGCCCTGTTTTACGCCCAAAAATTGAAATATCCAAAGGGGCGTTGATATTCAACGGCAGTGGAGAAGAAGACTTTTTGTATTGTCTCCCTGACAGCAAGGAGATTTCTGTCTGTCGGGAGATGAGCAAGAGCTTCGGATTCCCAACACTGGAAGACGGGCTCTCGGTGCTGTCAAAAAACGAGCTAGCCGACAGCCTGGCATATAATAGCTTAAAGGTACAGAGAATGAGGTTTTCGTATTTTTCCTTGAAACAAAAATTTTTCGTTTGCTTAAATTTATTGACGCACACATATTTTTCTTTTTGCAGGGCCTTGTACTTAGCAATGCCCTCAGGGCCCAAAAAGATGTCGAAGACGAAGGGTATGTTATGGCCCGAAGCAACCTTCGTTCCGAAGTAATTGAACTAAGGAACGAAGGTCTCAAAAAAGATAAAATATTGCATTCATTGATAGATAGAATAAAAGAAGACGAAGCTACTTTTAAAGTTCAAGCTGAGGTTCAGAGGCGTGAAATTGAAGATCTTCGAAAACAACTGGCCAGAGCTAAAGAGGAACGCACACTTGTAGAAACAAAACGAGAACTCAGTGAACAATGGGCAAACCATTTGGAAAAAAGCGTTGAAGAGCTTCGTGCATCTAAGAAAAGATGCTATGAAAAATCTATAGAATGTGTTAAAAAAGTAAAGACCAGCTTCGCCAACGTTGGCGCTTTTTCAAGTGAAGAAAACTTCATAAAGGGTGACCCCGAGGGCCCAATCGAATGGATCAGTCACGAAGCTGAGGCCTTTGAAGAAATTTTGAATAGCCGCGGAGACATATGTGCCTTTTCGGGTGCCAGGGAGATTGCTACCATTTTGGAGAGGAAAGGCTGTGAGCATGTGAAGTTTTTGGCACAATCCGAAGCCGCTTTATCCTCCGAAGATATAAAAGACCCTTCGGCCGAAGCAAGCCTGGTCGGTGGAAAAATTTTCACCGACATCTGGGACAATGGTGGCCGGGAAATGGCCCAAGAGATTATACGAAAAAGCGAAAAAGGCATTCATGACGCTAGAAAATTAGCAGGGGCCGCTGAGAGAAGTGCAGAGCCCGAAGGGCAAATAGGTATTGAATAGTTGTTTTTGACTCTTTGCTGTAATTTTTTGATTTAGAACTTGTTCACGGTTTGTAATAGTAATATAGCTGTATCTTCTCCTCCCTCAGAACCTGCTGAACCATCTGTGGGCCCCCACGCAAAATGGGATGACGAAATTAGGAAAATGGCCGAAGCCATCATGGATAAAGTTGTTGATCAGCTACTAAACGAAGCTGCAGAAGTAGTTCTAAGGGAAGATTAGATGCTGCTGTAAAAACATTTAGAATATAGTGTTTGTTGAGAAACATGTGTAATATTTTGTAACTTTGAATGTAATATATTAACTATTTATGGTTCTATTCTTTACGATGCATGAAACTTCATATACATACCGTTTTTGAGCCTTCGGCGAAAAAAACACCTTCCCTTCTTTTCATGCTTCGTAAATAATATCCATGTTCTCATATGACCAGCAACCAATAGATGTTTCCTTTTGACGAAAGTATAACTCTTCAATAGCTATTCTTTGTGCCTTGCCACTTTTCCTTCGAAACAATTTTCGGATGTCGATACTGGGATCCCCTTCTTTGCATTGTTGATGCAATATGATGTATGATGTTATGCTATGCGAATGATGTAATGATGTGATGATATGCAAAGTGATATTTGCCGAAGGTCGACGTTTTACTTTCAGCGGAATCAGCGTTTATTTTTCGCTATAAGCCTCCCTTAGGAGCTTCTTCGCCTTTTACTTTCAGCGGAATCAGCGTTTATTTTTCGTTGTAAGCCTCCCTTAGGAGCTTCTTCGCCTTTTACTTTCAGCGGAATCAGCGTTTATTTTTCGATGTAAGCCTCCCTTAGGAGCTTCTTCGCCTTTTACTTTCAGCGGAATCAGCGTTTATTTTTCGCTGTAAGCTCTGCATCCCCTTCGGAACGACTTTTGAGCAAAAAACTTACTCTGCGTTCCCTTAGGAACGACTTTTTGGTGCTTCGACTAGATTACGATGCGTTGCTTAGAACAAAATTTTTGACAATTCGAAGGTCCTCCTTGTCATCATAAATTCTTATGCTTCGGCAACTTAAGCCTGTGGAGAAGATATATTTTCATTATGGTAAAAAGCGAAATTGTTACAAGAGATTAAAAACAACAAAAAAGCACTTAAACCTCCCATAAGTGTTTATTAGAAAAGAAAATAATACTGAATGCGAAAAACTGCTGTCGAGGTAGGATATTTGTTAGTAAATATGCTTCGACTCTGGCACAGTGCTATTGACTGTGCGAGCTTCGGACTCTTCTCTGAAGTCCCGTCGAAGGTGAGCGTGCTGGCTCCCTTCTGGATGCTGACCGTGTTGCGTTGGTGGTGGAGGTGGAGGCTGTTGCCAAGATGCTTGGGGTTGGATTGCCGAAGCAACAGAAGCTGCAAGGTGGTTGCCTACATATTCTGGAATGTAAGGTGAATGGTACGAAGCAGTATGCATGACTTGCTTCGGCTGACTTTGTTGTGCTGCAGCTTCTGCTATCTCCTTTTGCTTCTAAATGGTAACATGGCACATCCTGGTGGTATGGCCCTTGTCCTCACCACAGAATAGACAATAAATTTTCCTTGGCTGATCGCCAAATCTTCCTCTGAAGCCCCTGGCGCCTCTACCCCTTAGAGCTAGCGGCCGGAAAGAGCTTTGCTGCTGCCCCGAAGCTTGCGAGGAGTACTGCGGTCTTTGCTGTTGACTCCCTCTATCATCACTCTGAGCAGAGTTGTGAATTGACCTGACGTGCCTTGGATGAAGTCTTCCTCCAAAGCCCCTGGTCATTTTGGAGAACCTGTATGCTTCCTCCCTTCTTTGGCGGAAGTCATTGTCAGCTCGAATATACTCATCCATCTTCTGGAGTAGCTTCTCCAAAGTTTGAGGAGGCTTCCTGGCAAAGTATTAAGCTGAAGGTCCTGGCCGAAGCCCCTTAATCATGGCCTTAATAACAGTTTCATTGGGCACTGTTGGTGCTTGTGCCCTCAGACGCAGGAACCTTCGGACATACGCCTGAAGGTATTCTTCGTGGTCCTGGGTGCACTAGAATAAGGCTTGAGCAGTGACCGGCTTCGTTTGAAACCCTTGGAAGCTGGTTATCAGCATATCCTTCAGCTTTTGCCATGAGGTGATTGTTCCTGGCCGAAGAGAGGAGTACCAGGTTTGTGCAACACTCTTGACAGCCACGACAAAAGACTTTGCCATGACTGCAGTATTGCCACCATACGAAGATATGGTTGCTTCATAACTCATCAAGAATTGCTTCGGGTCTGAATGACCGTCGTACATGGGGAGTTGGGGTGGCTTGTAGGACTGGGGCCAAGGTGTAGCCTGCAGTTCTGTTGATAGAGGAGAAGTCTCATCAAAAGCAAAATTTCCATAATGGAAATCTTCATACCAACCGTCCTCGTTGTAGAAGCCCTCCTGATGAAGCTCTCTGCGCGGAGGCCTTCGGTTCTGGTCATCTTGAACAAGATGACGAACTTCTTCAGAGGCTTCATCTATCTGCCTTTGCAGGTCAGCTAGACGAGCCATCTTTTCCTTCTTCCGTTGGACCTGTTGATGGAGCATCTCCAAGTTTTGGATTTCTTGATCCAAGTCGTCCTCCGGAGGCGTCGAACTGGTGGCCTTCCTCTTCTGGCTTCGGGCCTCCCTGAGAGAAAGGACATCCTGATTGGGATCCAGCGGCTGCAGAGCGGCAGCCCCTGTTGCTGAAGCTTTCTTTGGCGGCATGACGAAGGTGATGCTTGCCGAAGATGTTCAAAACTCAAAAAATGGAAGTGAGTTCACCCCACGGTGGGCGCCAATGTTGGGGACTTGTTCTCAAATGCTAAGAGTTAAGAACAAGGCAACATAAAAAGTGTTAAATATTAAAGTCCTCCGTCCTTCAAGACATTATATCCCTTCAGACATAATGAATTTTGGACGAAGGTTATGAGGAAAAAGCCTTCGTAAGCTCGATAGACAATAAAGAAGAATTCATATATCAAATACGAAGAATAATTTAGATATTATTAACCATTTATATTTATTTGCATCATCATATTCAAAATAACAAATTATAAATGTACCTTCGGATTGACGGAAAGTAAAGGTACAAGCGATGATGCGAAAGGCGAATGCTGAGTCAGCGTCCCCCGTGGGGGAGTACTGTTCATCTATTTATAGGAAAGGGACGTAGCCCATGTAAAATTACATTTGTGCCCTTTACATTTATCAATAACTCTATAGTAATTCTTCGGGGTCTAATTTGCCTTTTCATCTTTAGGTCGGTTCTCCTTCTCTGCTATCATGCCGAAGCTTTTCTGCGCACAGCTTCGTGGTCATCTTTATCCTTCGTCATAATCGCTTTCCGTCTCGCTCAGGCTTCGTACTGACCATACTCTTGTATACTCATGACCCAATTCCGAAGATACCTGTTCACATATTCCACTTGGAAAACATTGTTAAATCATGTTTTTGAGGACCTTCGGAAGCCGAAGGCCCCCAACAGACCCTGAATCTCTTGCTCATCTTCCTTGTCCTTATTTACTTGATCTCCCCTTGATCATTGTCCTCCTCTTGAGGTGGCTCATCCTCTTGATCTTCATCATCTTGAGCCTGTTTCTCATCTTGAGTTGGTGGAGATGCTTGCATGGAAGATGATGGTTGATCTTGTGCTTGTGTGGGCTCTTCGGATTCCTTAGGACACACATCCCCAATGGACATGTTTCTTAGCGCGACGCACAGAGCCTCTTCATCATCTAGTTCATCAAGATCAACTTGCTCCACTTGGGAGCCATTAGTCTCATCAAACACAATATCACAAGAAACCTCAACCAATCCAGTGGATTTGTTGAAGACTCTATATGCCCTTGTGTTTGAGTCATATCCTAGTAAAAAGCCTTCTACAGCCTTAGGAGCAAATTTAGATTTTCTACCTCATTTCGTAAGAATAAAATATTTGCTACCAAAGACTCTAAAATATGAAACATTGGGCTTTTTACTGGTGAGGAGTTCGTATGATGTCTTCTTGAGGATTCGGTGAAGATATAACCGGTTGATGGAGTAGCAGGCGGTGTTAATCGCCTCAGCCCAAAACCGGTCCGGTGTCTTGTACTCATCAAGCATGGTCCTTGCCATGTCCAGTAGAGTTCTATTCTTCCTCCCCACTACCTCATTTTGTTGAGGTGTGTAGGGAGAAGAGAACTCATGCTTGATGCCCTCTTCCTCAAGAAATCCTTCTATTTGTGAGTTCTTGAACTCCGTCCCATTGTCACTTCTTATCTTTTTTATTCTTAATCAAAACTCGTTTTGAGCTCGTCTTAAGAATCCCTTTAAGGTCTCTTGGGTTTGAGATTTTTCCTGCAAAAAGAATACCCAAGTGAAGCGAGAATAATCATCCACAATAAATAGACAGTACTTACTCTCGCCGATGCTTATGTAAGCTATCGGGCCGAATAAATCCATGTGAAGTAGCTCCAGTGGCCTGTCCGTTGTCATTATGTTCTTGTGTGGATGATGGGCGCCAACTTGCTTTCCTGCTTGACATGCGCTACAAACCATGTCTTTCTCAAAATGAACATTTGTTAGTCCTAAAATGTGCTCTCCCTTTAGAAGTTTGTGAAGATTCTTCATCCCAACATGGGCTAGTCTGCGATGCCAGAGCCAACCCATATTAGTCTTAGCAATTAAGCAAGTATCAAGTTCAGCTTTGTTAAAATCAACTAAGTACATCTGGCCCTCTAATACTCCCTTAAATGCTACCGAATCATCACTTCTTCTAAAGACAGTAACACCTACATCTATAAATAGACAGTTGTAGCCCATTTTGCATAATTGAGATACAAAAAGCAAGTTATAGTCTAAAGAATCTACAAGAAAAACATTGGAAATAGAATGGTCAGGTGATATAGCAATTTTACCAAGTCCTTTGACCAAACCTTGATTTCCATCCCCGAATGTGATAGCTCTTTGGGGATCTTCGTTTTTCTCGTAGGAGGAGAACATTCTTTTCTCCCCTGTCATGTGGTTCGTGCATCCGCTATCAATTATCCAACTTGAGCCCCCGAGTGCATAAACCTGCAAAACAATTTAGGCCTGTTCTTAGGTACCCAAACAGTCTTAGGTTATTTCACGTTAGAAACAAGCACCTTGGGTACCCAAACACAAGTCCTGGAGCCCTTGTGTTTGCCCCCAACATATTTGGCAACTACTTTGCCTGATTTGTTAGTTAAAACATAAGATGCATCAAAAGTCTTAAATGAAATGTTAAGCTCATTTGATGCAGTAGAAGTTTTCTTCTTAGGCATTTTAACATGAGTAGAATGCCTAGAGCTAGAAGCCTCATTCTTATACATAAAAACTTGGTGAGAAACAGAATGAGATTTCTTAGCATGAATTCTCCTAATTTTGTGTTCGGGATAATTAGCAGGATATAAAATATAGCTCTCATTATCCTGAACCATGGGAGCTTTGCCTTTAACAAAGTTAGACAATTTCTTAGGGGCATTAAGCTTGGCATTGCTTCCCTGTTGGAAACCAATGCCATCCTTAATGCCAGGGCGTCTCCCACTATAAAGCATGCTTCTAGCAAATTTAAATTTTTCATTTTCAATTTCATGCTCATTAATTTTAGCAGTTAATTGAGCTATATGATCATTTGTTGTTTAATTAAAGCAAGGTGATTATGAATAGCTTCTACATTAACATCTCTACATCTAGTACAAATAGCAATATGTTCAACAGTAGATGTAGAGGGTTTGCAAACATTTAATTCATCTATCTTAGCATGTAATATGGCATTCTCATTTCTAAGACAGGAAATAGAATCATTGCAAACATTTAAATCTTTAGCCTTGGAAATTAGACTAGCATTTTCGGTCCTAAGGCTAGAAATTGATTCATTCAATTTATCAATCTTAGCATTTAAACTAGCATTTTCATTTCTAAGATTGGTAATTGAATCATGGCACATGCTAAGCTCCTTAGACAAATTTTCACATTTTTCGACCTCCTGAGCATAAGTGTTTTTCAATTTAACATGCCTTTTGTTTTCTTTAATAAGGAATTCCTCTTGGCTATCCAAAAGTTCATCCTTCTCATGAATAGCTCCTATCAATTCATTTAATTTTTCCTTTTGTTGTATGTTAAGGTTGGCAAAAAGAGTAAGCAAATCATCTTCACTAGAACTACCCTCATCACTAGATGTAGTATACTTGGGGATGGTTCTAGTTTGTACCTTCTCCTTTTTGCTGTCCTCTGCCATGAAGCAATTGTGGCTGACGTTGGGGACGAGGAGGCCCTTGTTGACGGCGATTGTTGGTACCCTAAATCAGGGGTACCCTCTACTACAGTATAAAGACGTTGTACACATACGACGTCTCCTGGCCGCACGAAGAACGGCACCCGACCCCACCACATGGGCAGGTCTAGGGGCACCGCGCGGGAAAGGAAGATGATGGACCCTAGGATGCATCATTGGGTCCGGACCTCCACGGATGAATACCGGACCCCTGTACACACAACCCAGAACCGCTATTACGATCCAGGACTTCCAAGAAGGCATGCCGGGTCCCTCGGACGGGCCCTAGGTCCCTCCGAGTGAGGTCCGGACCACAGCAAGGACCCAGGGCAGAGGGAAACCCTGGAATAAGTAAGGGTCCAGTGCTGGCACATGTCCAGGCCTTACCCTGCGTGCTCGCGCTGCCCACGAGGGTGGAGGCCCACTGCTGCCGCGTGGCTTGTGGCCCATGACATAAGCCAACGGGCGGAGCCTAACGTAAGGCCTCTAAAGCCAAAAGGTCTCTGCATTTATTGCGGAGAGGACGCGCCGCCTACCACCATGCTGACAGACGATGTGCCCTCTCGGCATTTAATGCGTCCAGTCCTCTCCGCTGGCAGACGGCGTCAGGGTCATCTTGCAGACGACGCACCTGTCCAGTCTGTTGTCAAATAGTGCGCCTGTGCCATGCAGTGCACTGTGCTCACCATCCCTTGTGTGAGAAGCTTCCCCTGCACGCCGAGACTGTACAAGATCTCGGGTGTCAGGGCGCAAGAAGATTGCTCCAGCAAGAGATATCAGTGGCTACATCCGCTATGTTCCTGGGCCCACATGTCGGGGCTCAACACTCTTGTACATGCCCCCTTTAGCTATAAAAGGGGAGGCATGTAACGTTACAGAACAAGCTCAATCTGGAGGTTTAAACCCTCAAGTTTCCACAGTATTCCAACACATAGTGGAGTAGGGTGTTACGCTCCGGCGGCCCGAACCACTCTAAACTCTCGTGTGTCCATGTGCTTGATGTTTGCTTAGCAGGACCGGCGAAACGCTTAAGCCCCTCCTCATCTTAGGATTTAGGGTGGGTGCACTCTGCCACCCGGTCGGAGAATTTCCTCTCCGACATTTGGCGCGCCAGGTAGGGGACTAGGCATTAGGTTTTTGCTGGTTTCTCGCTCAGCATGATGGTGCAAATTATTGAGCACCGGGCCGAGACTTCCACGAATTTCCTGGTGGAGGAAGAAGCTGTCTCTTCCACGCCGCAGGTTCCCAATCGCCCAATGTCGGGCACTGCTGCTGTACACGCAGCACGGCAACATACAGCTGCACAGACATCCCGGACACCGTCGAGGGCGGCTCCGGGGGCGTTGTCAGCAGCCAGGGAGTTGCTGTGACACCCTCCAAGCTCCATGGCCTCACCAGAGGCCATGAAGTAGTGGCGGGACGACGTCGACCGACTGCTCAGCATGGCGCATTCTACCTCGACCAGATCGAGGTCACGGTCATCCCGGCGCCAACATGAGGCGTCGGCGTCTGTGCGCTCACCCTTAGTAAGGGGCGCATAGACCAACGACCTCCGGGCCGAACTCAACCACATGCACGCGAGAGAGGATGCCCAGATCTCTTTGGAAAGGGCGCGCGAGCACCGCCAGAACATCGAGGGCCGCAACCTCGATCAAGACTTCGCTGCGGTGGCACCACAGGCCCCAACGGGCACCCGGTCCCAAGCGGATGTCCCCTTGGCCGACATGGGCTGCGCCGCTCTCGCAGATCATCTCCGCGTGGCCTCATGGCCACCCAAGTTCTGGCCACACCTGCCGGAAAAATACAACGGAACGTAGAATCCGTTAGAGTTCCTGCAGGTGTACGTCACCGCCATCACAGCAGCAGGTGGAAACACCACTATGATGGCGACATATTTTCATGTCGCCTTGTCTGGGCCAGCCCGGACTTAGCTCATGAACCTTGCCCCGGGATCAATCTACTCCTGGGAAGAGCTCTGCGCGCGGTTCATTGCAAACTTTGCCAGTGCTTACCAGCAGCACGGTGTGGAGGCCCACCTCCATGCGGTGAGGCAGGAGCCCGGGGAGACCCTCCGGACGTTCATCTCCCGCTTCACCAAGGTGCGAGGTACTATACCTCGCATTTCCAATGCTTCCATCATCACGGTCTTCCGTCAGGGAGTACGTGATGAGAAAATGTTGGAGAAGTTGGCCACGCACGGTGTGTAGACTGTCCCCACACTCTTCGCCCTGGCCGACAAATACGCCAGAGCCACCGAAGGCCGCGCATGGCACTCGGCCCCACAAACTAGGGCTGCCCAGTCGGGTGGCTCGGGTGCTGTCCCCTGGGACGGTAAGAAGAAAAAGAAGAAGGACCGCGACTACCAGAAGCCGCGGTCCACCGCTCTGGTCGTTGTAGCCGCGACCAGAGGCCGGGACGATCGCAACAAGCGCCCATGACCGCAGAAGGGTAACAGCGGCCCATGCCCTATGCACCCCAATGGTCGCCACAGCGCTGCGGAGTGTCGCGAGATCATTGATCTCACGAAACGTGTCAACAAACGGCGCGAGCAGTCCTCCAAGGACGGCTCCCCACCTCGTCGCCGACCTGGCAAAGAAAAGGTCGACGACGGCGAGGTGGCCGCAGCTAAGCGGGACCTCGGGTACCAGTCACCCAAGGGGGACCTGAAGGATGTCTTCACTAGAGGCTCCTACTCCGGTGAAGACAACTAGACAGACCCCTAGAGGGACCCCGTGCTCCCCGGTCTACGGGGCTAAAGCCTGCCTTCCCCGGAAAACCCTTTTGGACCCCCCACAGGCCCAGACTTCCGACAGGTTCATGCAGAAATGGCCACGGCCGAAGATGAGGGCTCCCTCGTCAAACGCAGATGGAAGCCTAGGATTGGGACCTAGTCCTACGGCAAGTACCTAACCAAGAAGGGCTATGCAACTCTCCCCCAGCTGGGAAGGACCCTTCAAGGTAACGGGAATACGTCGACCCGAGGGTGACCGTCTAGCTATGACTAAAGGAGTGCCTCCCCCTGGTGCTGGAGCATCTCTGTAAGTTCTATCCATAGGAGCAAGTCTGAGGGGTCGAGTTTGTTTCCCTTTTGTAACTAGGTAACGCACACGTGTACACCAACCCGGTGTGGTCCGTCCCTATAAACCCGGTATGTTGGTCTGCACCCATGCATGATAAGTTATAAAGGAAAGAATTACCCCCTCATATGTGCCCCTATGATAGTTTCATCTTACTGCTCCATGGTCTTACCTTGCAGTTTTTCAGATATTATTTTATCTAACCCACCCGAACAGTTCCCTTTCTATCAGACATAGTGACATCCGAATTGAATAGCCAGGATTGCAGTTTAGGACCTCTCTACGAAAGCAGGAGGGCCCGACAGCCTGGGAGCCAGCTCTATAGAATGGGACCCTGTACCATGGGGTGGTCCGGAGCCTATGTGGCCGCTTAGCCTGGTTCCGTACCCGAAAGCCTGCACACTCCACCACTCCATGACGGGTACCTAGTATTTGGAGCTATAAGTCCTGTGGGTCCGACAACCTGGGGTCCAGAACTAGAGAATGGACATTTTGTCTCCTGGGGTGGTCCAGAGCCCGTGTAGCCGCTCAGCCTGGTTCTGTACCGTGGGCCTGCACACTCCACCACTCTGCGACAAGTGTCCTAGTACCTAGAACCACCATCCAGGGGGTCCGGACGTACAACTTGGCCTCCCAGACTAGACCCTATAGGTCCTGAGCATGTATCAAAGGATGGCTAGTGTCAGATGACGGGTCCTGAGGGTGTACTACTAATGTCCCCTAGCCAAAGCTGTGTGCAGGCCCAGGTCCCAGTCGAGGCTACCTCCTGGGGGCCACCGCCAAACTCTTTCTTAGGTATGCTGGTCTGCAGCCTCGATAAATCGAGTCTACATCCCAGGGGGGCCAGGTACCAAGGAAGAATCAGTTACACCACACACAACAGGGATAAGTGGTACATAGATAAGTGCTAATACTGCTTGATAAATAGTACTCAAAAGTACCTTACAAAAAGCAAAAGAATTACATCCGCTTTCAAGAGGAGCCCTAGCTCCATCTCTACTCTACAGGTATGAACTACCTCCACACCAGTAGGGCCACGTGGTAGCTAGCTCCAAGCGACTCGCCAACGGAGGCGACCACTTCAGCACCGACGACAGCGGCCACCTCTGCACTGACGACTCGCCAGCAGTGGTGACCACCTCAATGCGTGCGCCATTGCGAAGAGGTCCTCGGTCCCGTCCTCCTACAGGGGGCGACAACGAGGCCATTAAAGCGAAAGAGTGGGAGGCTCCGCGGCAGGTGGCACTGACGGTCTCGCCAGCGGAGGCAACCACCTCTGCAGTGGGCAGCCTCACCAGCGGCGGCGACCACCTCAGCACCGATGACAGCGGCCACCCCCGCACCGGTAGCTTACCGGCAACGGCGGCCGCCTCAGCGTGCACGAAGAGGTCCTTGCTCCCGTCCTCCCATGGGAGTGAGGACAAGACCATCCAAGAACGCTGACGCCGCCCCCCATAGTGTACGACGTCTTGTACAACCCCCTGGGCAACGTCAGAGCAGTGCGGCTGGTGGCGCAGGAGACGCCATGGATGTGGCGGACCTACGCATGGTGCGACCATCGCCCGTGCGGTGGACGGACAGCCACGCCCCGACCAAGCGGCAGGAGGCAGCGCCGGAGGCGGCGCCAAAGCCATCTAGGCCAAGGAGCCAGGCACGCGGCAGCTGACGGTGCCTGCAGCCGGCCGGCCCCACGTAGCCGAGGTTCGCCTCCTCCGCAAGGCTGGTGAACGCCCTTCTCCCCCGAATGCTGGAGGAAGAAGCGGGTCGCCAACCCATGCGGAAGGCAGGACCCCAACTCGGCTCGCCTTCCACCCCAGCGAGGATGATGAACATCCTTGAAGCTGAGGGCGGGGGGGAGGCCGCAGCCCGGCTCGCTTCTCTCCACCATAAGGCTGGTGGTCATCCTTCTAGATGACCACTGGTGGGAGATTGCAGCCGGGCTGCATGATGAAAATCCTTGAAGCCGAGCGATGGCAGAAGAGCGTCAACCTCCACGGGGTCGTGCTCCTCCAACAGCAGCAAGAAGAAGACAAGATCAACGGCACCACTGCGTAGAAAACGAAGAGCGCGAGCTCTCCGGCGGTGAGACCACCGGAGAGGGTAGCCCTGACGCGGATTCTTCCAGTGAACACCGGCGCGCCCCATCTAGAGGCTCAGAAGGCGGAAAGGTGTGATGAATGCAAGAGGTGCGATGCATGGCTACTGTCCGAGGGATGGACCCCTTTTTAAAGGCGGATTTCCCCACTCACGCCCTAAAGTGTCACGGGCAAGGTCTCCTTCGATGCGCACCGGGGTTCCCACTCTATGACACGGGGGCCAGGCCCCACAGGTCATACAGGCTGACCCGAAGTGAAGAAGAAAACCGCCACGCAAGGAGCATGCACCCGCCCCGCGGTTATGTGCCCCTTCATTTTCGCCGCAACCAGCGGTCAGGAAGACGAGCCGCCGCACGAGGAGCGTGCAACCGCCCCGCGGTTATACGCCCATTCATCTTCACCGAAACCAGCGGCCAAGAAGGCGAACCGCCACGCAGAAAGCGTACAACTGCCTCGTGGTTGTGCGCCCCCTCAGCTTCGCTACAACCGGCAGTCCAACATGCGGGCCCAGGCCCACATGTCATGCAACCGGCGCGTCGGTCACTGGGTGCAGAAAATCGCACCGTCGCTCGCGCCAATGCCACGTCTCCTCAGGGCCGTCGCAGAAGACTGAAAAGATAAGTTTTCAGAACCAGTGCAGCGACTCAAGACACCCCGCGCATGGCCCATAAGTGACATTAAGTACGAAGGTCACGGACCAGTCAACCGTGGAAGCAGGCGTGGCAGACAGCGTGACCATAGGCGGGCCGGCAGTAACTACATCAACAAGCGTGCAGGAGCAGCAGGCCAATCTCCAATCAGACTCTGGCCCCACTTGTAGGCTCGCATCCTCCCCTGAGGTAGGCCCGGGGGCCACTGTCGGTACCCTGAATCAGGGGTACCCGCTACTACAGTATAAAGATGCTATACACGTACGACGTCTCCTGGCCGCACGAAGAATGGCACCCGACCCCACCACATGGGCAGGTCTAGGGGCACCGCGCGGGAAAGGAAGATGATGCACCCTAGGATGCATCATTAGGTCCAGACATCCACGGATGAATACCGAACCCCTGTACGCACAACCCGGATCTGCTATTACGATTGGGGACTTCCAAGAAGGCATGTCGGGTCCCTCGGACGAGCCCTAGGTCCCTCCGAGTGAGGTCCGGACCACAGCAAGGACCCAGGGCAGGGGGAAACCCTGGAATAAGTAAGGGTCCAGTGCTGGCACGTGTTCAGGCCTTACCCTGTGTGCTCGCGCTGCCCGCGAGGGTGGAGGCCCGCTGCTGCCGTGTGGCTTGTGACCCATGACATAAGCCAATGGGCGGAGCCTGATGTAAGGCCTATAAAGCCAAAAGGTCTCTGCATTTATTGCGGAGAGGACGAGCCGCCTGCCACCATGCTGACAGACGATGTGCCCTCTCGGCATTTAATGTGTCCAGTCCTCTCCGCTGGCTGACGGCGTCAGGGTCATCTTGCAGACGACACACCTGTCCAGTCTGTTGTCAAACAGTGCGCCCGTGCCATGCAGCGCACTATGCTCACCATCCCTTGTGCGAGAAGCTTCTCCTCCACGCCAAGACTTTACAAGATCTCGGGTGTCAGGGCGCAAGAAGATTGCTCCAGCAGGAGATATCAGTGGTTACACCCGCTATGTTCTTGGGCTCACATGTCGGGGCTCAGCACTCTTGTACATGCCCCCCTTTAGCTATAAAACGGGAGGCATGCAACGTTACAGAACAAGCTCAATCTGGAGGTTTAAACCCTCAAGTTTCCACAGCAATCCAACACACAGTGGAGTAGGGTGTTACGCTCCGGCGGCCCGAACCACTCTAAACTCTCGCGTGTCCATGTGCTGGATGTTTGCTTAGCAGGACCAGCGAAACGCTTAACCCCTCCTCATCTTAGGATTTAGGGTGGGTGCACTCTGCCACCCAGCCGGAGAATTTCCTCTTCGACTGCGATGATGGCGGCATCCTCATCGGAGGAGGAGTCGGTGGAGCTCTCGTTGGAGTCCCATTCCCGACACACGTGGGCATCGCCGCCCTTCCTCTTGTAGTACTTCTTCTTCTCCTTCTTCCTCCCCTTCTTGTCCTCGCCCCTGTCACTATCACTAGACATTGGACATTTAGCAATAAAATGACCGGGCTTACCACATTTGTAGCACACCCTTTTGGAGCAGGGTTTGTAGTCCTTCCCCTCCTTTGCTTGAGGATTTAGCAAAAGCTTTTGATGATAAGCGCCATTTCCTCATTGTCGAGCTTGGAGGCGTCGATGGGGAGCCTAATTGATGTAGACTGTTCTTTCTTTTCCTCCATCGCTTTGAATGCGACAGGTTGCATCTCGGGTGTGGAGGTGCCGCCTTGCTCCAAGTTGACAATGTGTTTGGAGTCTTTGATCATTAGTTCAAAGCTCACAAACTTGCCAATTACTTCCTCAGGAGACATTAGCTTATATCTAGGATCACCACGTATTAATTGAACTTGAGTGGGATTACGAAATACGAGTGATCTAAGAATAACCTTGACCATTTCATGGTCATCCCACTTGGTGCTCCCGAGGTTGCACACTTGGTTGACCAAGGTCTTGAGCCGGTTGTACATTGCTTGTGGCTCCTCTACTTGGTTGAGGACGAATTGATCGAGCTCCCCCTCGATCGTCTCCCTCTTGGTGATCTTGGTCACCTCGTCTCCTTCGTGCGCGATCTTTAGGAAGTCCCAAATCTCCTTGACACTTTTTAACCCTTGCACCTTATTATACTCCTCTCGACACAAGGAGGCAAGAAGTATAGTAGTTGCTTGGGAGTTAGAGTGCTGGATTTGGGCGACCTCGTCCGAATCGTAGCCCTTGTCCCCCACCATAGGTACCTCCGCTCCAAATTGAACAATGTCCCAAATGCTTGCATGGAGTGAGGTTAGGTGATGCCTCATTTTATCACTCCACATGCAATAATCCTCACCATTGAAATATGGTGGTTTGCCTAATGGAACGAAAAGTAAAGGAGCGCACTTAGAGATACGGGGATAACGAAGTGGTATCTTACTATACTTCTTGCGCTCATGGCGCTTAGAAGTGACGGACGCCGCGTCGGAGCCGGATGTGGAGGGCGATGAAGAGTCGGTCTCGTAGTAGACCACTTTCTTCATCTTCTTCTTCTTATCGCCACTTCGATGTGACTTGACGCGGGGAGGGGATCCCTCCTTAGCTTTGGTGCTAGACTCCCTTGATGGAGCCTTCCCGTGGCTTGTGGCCTTCTCACCGGTTTCCATCTCCCTCTTGGCGGATCCTCCCAACATCACTTCGAGTTGTTAGACTCTAATGAAGCACTGGGCTCCGATACCAATTGAAAGTTGCCTAGAGGGGGGTGAATAGGCGGAATCTAAAAATTATAAACTTAAGCACACACTACAAGCCGGGGTTTGCATTAGAAATGAATTCGAGTTTGAGAGAGAGGGGAAAACAAATCAACCAACAAATAAAGCGGATGAACATGGTGATTTGTTTTACCGAGGTTCGGTTCTAAAGAACCTAGTCCCCATTGAGGTGGTCACAAAGACCGGGTCTCTTTCAACCCTTTCCCTCTCTCAAACGGTCACTTAGATCGAGTGAGCTTTCTTCTTTACTTCTCACGGGTCACTTAGACCCCGCAAGGACCACCACACAATTGGTGTCTCTTGCCTTGCTTACAAAGCACTTGAGAGTAACAAAGAAAAGAAAAGAAAGCCAACCAAGCAAACAAGAGCAACAAGAAACACAAGTGATCCTCTCACAAGCCCTAATGCGCTAGAGTTAAATTTGGGACTTTGAGTGGATCGATCGCTTTGATTTGTGTCTTGGAGTGAAATGTATTGTTCTTGTATTGAATGCAATGTGTGGAATGCTTGGGTGGTTGGAGTGGTGGTGGTTGGGGGTATTTATAGCCCTCAATCACCAAACAACCATTGGGGATGGCTGCTATCGATGGGCGCATCGGACAGTCCAGTGCGCCACCGGACATTGTCCCGTGCGCCAGCCACATCACCCAACCGTTAGGGTTCTAGAGCTTATGACCGTTGGAGGCTTGTCTTCTAGTGGCACGGGACAGTCCAGTGCCGCACCGGACAGGCACTGTTCAGTGTCTGGTGCGCCTCTGACGGGCGGCTCTGACTCTACGCGCACTGTTCATCACTGTAGCTCTGGCGCCCACGATTTTGCAGTCGACCGTTGCGCGGAATAGCCGTTACTCTGCCGTCACGTGCCACCGGACTGTCCGGTGAATTATAGCGGAGCGTGCCCTGAGAAACCCGAGAGTGGCGAGTTTGAGACTGTACGGTCCTGGTGCACCGGACACTGTCCAGTGGCACATCGGACAGTCCGGTGCGCCAGACCAGGGCACACTCGGTTTCTTGCTCCTTTGAATTTTATCCCTAACTTCAATCTTTTATTGGTTTGTGTTGAACCTTTATGCACCTGTAGAACATATAATCTAGAGCAAACTAGTTAGTCCATTATTTGTGTTGGGCATTCAACCACCAAAATTAATACTGAGAAAAGGTTAACCCTATTTCCCTTTCAGAAGCAAAGGACATTGATCCTTTTAATCTTGATGTATGTTGACAACTTGAATGTCATTAGCACTGCAAAGGACATTAAGTAATGGCCTACCTTAAGTAATAGCTTTAGATGAAGGACTTGGGTAAAACCATGTTTCGCTTGGGTTTGCATCATGGGCACGTCCCTGAATAAGTGTTTATGAACTAGTACAAAAGATGGTACTTAAGAAATTCAATAATGGGCAAATGTCACCCTCTAAAAAGTCCCATGGCGACCTAATCCTTGGAAGAGAATAAGTCCCATTTAGACCCAAGGCTAATGATGAGTAAGCATTGGAACCTGAGTTCCCTACTTGAGCACCAATGGAGCATTAACGTACCTAGAAAACTGCATAAGATGTGATATTGCATTCACATTAAACTTGTTGATAAGGTACAATGTTGTATGGACCATTTGTAATCTTATGCTTATAGTATTTTTCTCCTTGAGAGAACCTTCGAAGGTATTATAATACCAAAGTATACTTGGATGTTTCTGCCCTCTGTTATCTGATATTCAGTATCCGAAGAGACTTGTTCACTAAGTCTAGCCATTGTTTATATAAAAACCGATTTGTTGTCGTCAATTACTTTGTACAATATCATTTGTTTATGCATCTAATCTTTTAGTCCTTGTACTTGATTCATATGCTTTTTGGACACACTGAATGCAAAGTATTCCTTCTCACCCTACACTTTCGAGGGATACAAAGACTTAATAAGAAAACCATACAACCATTCATATTAACTTATGTTAAAAAACAATGAGCTTCAGAATCGTTGGTTAATTGAATAACTTTGTAATTGCGAACACAAGGTTGACTTGTCCTTTATGGTTTGGATTGATGATGAGTGATTGTCAATGGATAACACTTTATGATAATCAGTGGACTGACCAGAATGGGAGATTGTGCTTGTGCAACCATGTCGGTCGACTTGTGGTGTGCAGGTGTGGAGCACGGGGACATGTGGAGTATCTACGCTTACCCCACGTGAGCGGTGAAGGATGAATGCTAGGTCTTGACTGGCTGACCGGAGCAGCTGGGTGACTAGCCAGGGTGGTTGATACCTAGGACACGCACTCGCGTGAGGACATGGCAGAGTGGACTGTTGCGGGTGCGGTCAAGGACTGGTGGGACTCGCGTCCAGAACGTGGGGGATGTGTGCACGGTGTGATACTCACAGCGGCTTGGTGGTTGGGCCTCAAAACCACCCAGCGCTACGAACGACAGGTTTTTGACTAGGTTTAGCCTCAACCCGGTGGTGGTAGTTCTGGTGAGAAGTGGAGGCGGCACATGGCGTGATCACGGAGGGCGAAGCAACTCCGTGTGAAGAGTGTGACCATCAGATGAAAACTCCAGGAGTTGGTCCATTTCGCCCCCGGTGGAGTTGATAGGCTAGCTCAATTTAAATAGGAGTAGACTAGGAAATAGAAATAACCCTCTATAAATAGAGGGGTAGGGCTGGTTAGTTCAGTGTCTCTTGGGCTTAGTTTCATTTGGCTCTTGTTTTAGAACTCCTAGTTTTCCTCTCTAGATTTTCACCAGTTTAGCCGGGAGATCCGCAACGATTTCATTGTGTCGACTGTGTCTTGTAACCTACAATGATTAATCTGAAGAAGGGTCACCGATTCAGCCCACAGGTTTTGGTTGTCTTCAATCTCAGTCTATTCCTTTACTGGATTTTTGAAGTCTTGTGTTCTTGAGTTCCTCCCTTCCCTTCTCTTGAGGATTTGTGGAGAACCTTCGATTTCTTGTGTTCTGGTGCTGTCGAGATTTGTTGGTGGGTGAGATATACTCCTAGGAGCACTTATTACGCCCTATTGGTGCAGTTCGTGGTTGTGATCTTAGTCGATCTCATCTTGAGTTCGTTCTAGAAAACCCCAACAAAACCCCAATTTTATTCATATTTTTATATCTGTGGTTGATTCACAAGTCCGATTGAGCTCAAAATTTGTGGAGACCTTGGAAACATATTGTCTAGGTGTGTGTAAAATTTCATTTCAACCGGAGTTCGTTCGGTTCAGTTTCGTATCCGAGAACATAATTTTGTACTCCTGAAATCAGCACTTGTTCGTGACACGGTTTTAGACCGATTCAAACTTTTCGGTGCCCGATTTGTGATCCATTTTTTCTGGTCTCGTGTGTGTATAAGGAATATTTTGAAATCATGAGATCTCTAGTTTGCTGATATGTTTTTGGTTTGAGCGCTTTCTTCATCTCAATTGAAGTGAAGTGCTCAATTTCAGTTTTTAGTAGCAAAAATTGATAGGCTCCTATTTACCTCGCTCTGGTCGCCTCACCGGTATTTTAGTAATCTGAGTAACTACAAGAAACAAGGCAAAGAGTGTCGGCCAAAAACCCACACTCTTACTGAAATAAACCGACACTCTTAGTATAAGAGTGTCGGTTCAACACGCAACCGACACTCTTATGTTAATAGTGTCGGCCAGTGACGTGGCGGACACTCTTACTGTGCGCGCGGTCACTAGCCTACCTGGGCACATATAAGAATGTGGGGGCCGACACTCTTACCGAATAATTTTTTTAATAACCAGTTTTATTTTTCTCCCTCCTCGGATGGGAAGCCTCCATAACAGCACAATACAAGCACAATATTCAATATATCACAACACAAGCACCATATTCAATATATCATAACACAACCACCATATTCAATATTCATACAAGTGCAAGTCCATAAGAAAGAAGTTCAAATCCATTTGAAACAAGTTCAAGTCTATACAAAATGCAATGATAGTAAGTTCCACGCAAGCCTCCATATTAATTCATTCCGTTGGTGGGTCATTGGAGCCGCCGCCACTTGTGTTCATCAATGAGTCCATAAATGTGCTCTGATCCAGAGGCGGACTAGCATGATGTGAGCTCGAACCCTTTAAAAGAAACAAACATTTGTTAGTTTATCGAGTAACTAATTAAACATATACATAGACTGCAACATCGAATAACCTAATAAACATTTGTATAGCGGCGCCTCATTCTCAATCTCTATGTGCCAAATTAAATAAGTTTGACATCTATCCTTTATAGCAATTGTTCGCATGTAGTAATCAAATTGCAATGGATGCAACTGGTTACAAGAATGAATAGTGTCGGGGACCATAATTAGGGGTACCCTCAAGACGCCTAATTCTCAGCTGGTAACCCCCATCAGCATAAAGCTGCAAAGGCCTGATGGGTTTGATTAAGTCAGGGATCAGTCCATACGAGTGACTTGACCACGCCACGCCCGAGCCTAGCCTCGGGCGAGGGCAGCCGACCCTAAGATGACTCCGTCTCGCCTGAGGCCTCCTCTTTCACGGCAGACGCATCTCCGGCTCGCCCTAGGCCCCGCCTTCGATAAGAAGAAACCCTGACTAAATCACCGCGCCAACCAACCGAGTCACCGGGGCGTTTAACGCAAAAGGTAAGACCAACGGGCGACCAGACTTCGCCAGAGGTGCCGTAGGAGGCTCCGCCCGACCCAGGGCTCGGACTCGGGCTAAGGCCCCGGAAGACGGCGAACTCCGCTCCGCCCGACCCAGGGCTCGGACTCGGGCTAAGGCCCCGGAAGACGGCGAACTCCGCTCCGCCCGACCAAGGGCTCGGACTCGGGCTAAGGCCCCGGAAGACGACGAACTCCGCCTCGCCCGACCTAGGGCTCGGACTCCGCCTCAGCCTCTGCCGAACGATCTCCGCCTCGCCCGACCCAGGGCTCGGACTCTGCCTCTGTCTTGCAGGACGGACTCAACCTCGGCTTCGGAGGAGCCTCCACGACACCCGACCTAGGACACGAGACCGCCACGTCAACAGGAAGCGTCATCATCACCCTGCCCTGAGCCGACTTGAGTCGCAGAGAACAAGACCGGCGTCCCGTCTGGCCAGCCACGCCAGATAGGCAAATGATGGCGCCCCACTAGACCATGACGATGGCGACTCTCAGCTCCCTTACGAAAGCAGGAGGACGTCAGCAAGGGCCCAGCCACTCCGACAGCTGTCTCCCCGTCCGGCTCCGTTACTCCACCAACAGCCACGACGCCACACCAACAGGGTGCCAAGATCTCTCCGGCTGCCACCTTGGCATGTACATAGGGCGCTAGCTCTCTCTCGCTAGACACGTAGCACCTTGCTACACCCCCATCTTGTACACCTGGATCCTCTCCTTGCGACTATAAAAGGAAGGACCAGGGCCTTCTTAGAGAAGGTTGGCCTCGCGGGGACGAAGGGCAGGGGCAGGCGCTCTCTCGGGGCCGCTCACTCCCCTCACCTCGCGCGGATGCTTGTAACCCCCTACTGCAAGCGCACCCGACCTGGGCGCGGGACGAACACGAAGGCCGCGGGAATTCTCTGACTCCCTCACGACCCGGCTCCGGCCACCGACCTCTCTCTCTGTTCCCCCCTTCGCGCTCGCCCACGCGCTCGACCCATCTGGGCTGGGGCACGCGGCACTCTCACTCGTCGGCTCGGGGACCCCCCGGTCTCGGAACGCCGACAGTTGGCGCGCCAGGTAGGGGCCTGCTGCGTGTTGACGTTCGATTTCCCGTCAAGCTCCAGATGGGCAGTCTCCAACAACCTCTTCAACCCGGGACGGTGCTCCGTTTCGGGGACCTCGAGTTCATGTCTCTCGACGGCAGCTACGACATGGTACTCCTTCCACCGCCGCGCAACAGCGACATTGGTGGCGGACAGCCCGCCCGCCGGCGGCGGAATCGACGACGTCTTTCCCGCGTGGGGGAAGGACAACTTTCGAGCTCGCCCCATCCTCTCCCTCGCCGTCGGAGGAGGAGGAGGCGGGGCAACCGGGGCCGAGCGGGAGATCGCGCTCCGACGGCTGTCGAGCAAATCGACATCCCCGGCGCCTCGACGGAGGACATGCCAAGCGTCGCCCTCGCGTTCAAGGCAAACGCGAGCGCCATCCCCCCGCAACACGTCGACTCCGAGCAAGTGGACGACGCTAGCACGCTCACGGAGGGCCTGCAGGACGTCGCCCTCGTACCCAAGACGACGGCGCGGTCAGCCCCCGACTTGACTTCATCGCCCCTCGTCGACAAAAAGGTACCGACTGCTACCCATCTTTCGTCATTTCGACTCGGCCTCAGCCCGCCTGGCGACCTCGCTTTGGCGGGCGCTCACATTGAGGCGAGTGCAACCTCTCTGGGGTTTCGTGTGCGGTCGCCTTGGGACCGATTGACGGGTGTCTCGACCTACGGACCCTCTGGGTCCGAGGAAGATGACGACCCCAGCATCTGCTGGGATTTCTCCGGATCTGGCAACCCTAGTGCCATGCGGGACTTCATGACCGCATGTGACTACTGCCTCTCCGACTGTTCCGACGGCAGCCGCAGCCTTGGCGACAAGGACTGCGGCCCGAGTCGCGAATGTTTCCACATCGAGCTAGGGGATCCCTCTGGAGGCGGCTCTCTCGGCATGCCGGAGGATGGTGATCCCCCTAGGCCAGCGCCTCGCGCCGACATCCCGCGGGAGCTAGCTGTGGTCCCCGTTCCGGCGGGGGGTCACGACCCACAGCTCGAGCAAGTCCGCGGGGCGCAGGCCGGGCTCGATGAGGGAGCAGGAGCGCTCGAGGCAATCCGCCAGAACATCGGGCAGGTATGGGCGAGCCAGCCCCCGGCCGGAGGAATACGTCACCTGCCCCAAGGTCTCCAGCACCGCATCGCCAACGATGCCAGGGACAGACCGCCTCCCGCATCCGGCGGAACCAGTCAGGACCTGGCCGCTGCAGCGATGCTCCTCCGCGCGATGCCGGAGTCATCAACCACCGAGGGTCGGCGAATCCAGGGAGAACTCAAGCATCTCCTGGAAGGCGCTGCGGCCCGGCGGGCCGAGAGCTCCGCCTCCCGAAGGCAGGGATACCCCTCGGAACCTCGTGCCGCGACTTCCCGACTCACGCGGGAAGCCTCGGTCTTCACCGGGCGCACGCGCAACACCGTGCCTGCGGCCCCGGGCCACCTCGGCGACGAGCACCCTCATTGCGACCGTCGAGCACGCCTCGACGAAAGGGTGCGCCGAGGCTACCACCCCAGGCGTGGGGGACGCTACGACAGCGGGGAGGATCGGAGTCCCTCGCCCGAACCACCCGGTCCGCAGGTCTTTAGCCGAGCCATTCGGCGGGCGCCGTTTCCGCCCCGATTCCGACCCCCGACTACTATCACGAAGTACTCGGGGGAGACGAGACCGGAATTGTGGCTTGCGGACTACCGCCTGGCCTGTCAACTGGGTGGGACGGACGATGACAACCTCATCATCCGAAACCTCCCCCTGTTTCTCTCCGACACCGCTCGTGCCTGGTTGGAGCACCTGCCTCTGGGGCAGATTTCCAACTGGGAAGATTTGGTCCAGGCTTTCGCCGGGAACTTCCAGGGCACGTACGTGCGCCCCGGGAATTCCTGGGACCTCCGGAGCTGTCGGCAACTGCCGGGAGAGTCTCTCCGAGACTACATCCGGCGGTTCTCGAAGCAGCACACCGAGCTGCCCAACATCACCGACTCCGATGTCATCGGCGCGTTCCTCGCCGGCACCACCTGCCGCGACCTGGTGAGTAAGTTGGGTCGCAAGACCCCCACCAGGGCGAGCGAGCTGATGGACATCGCCACCAAGTTCGCCTCCGGCCAGGAGGCGGTTGAGGCCATCTTCCGAAAGGACAAGCAGCCCCAGGGCCGCCCGTCGGGAGATGCTCCCGAGGCGTCTACTCCGCGCGGCGCCAAGAAGAAAGGCAGGAGGAAGTCGCAAGCGAAACGCGACGTTCCCGATGCAGACCTTGTCGCCGCCGCCGAGCGCAAGAACCCTCGGAAGCCCCCCGGAGGTGCTAACCTTTTCGACAAGGCACTCAAGGAGACGTGCCCCTACCATCAGGGGCCCGTCAAGCATACCCTCGAAGAGTGCGTCATGCTTCGGCGTCACTTCCATCGGGCCGGGCCACCCGCAGAGGGTGGCAGGGCTCACGACGACGACAAAAGGGAGGATCGCCAAGCAGGAGAGTTCCCAGAGGTCCGCGATTGCTTCATGATCTACGGAGGGCATGCGGCGAACGCCTCGGCTCGGCATCGTAAGCAAGAGCGTCGGGAGGTCTGCTCGGTCAAGGTGGCGGCGCCAGTCTACCTAGACTGGTCCGACAAGCCCATCACCTTCGACCAGGACGACCACCCCGACCACGTGCCGAGCCCGGGAAAGTACCCGCTCGTCGTCGACCCCGTCATCGACGACGTCAGGCTCACCAAGGTCCTGATGGATGGAGGCAGCTGCCTCAACATCATCTACGCCGAGACCCTCAGGCTCTTGCGCGTCGACTTGTCGTCCGTCCGAGCAGGCGCTGCGCCCTTCCACGGGATCATTCCCGGGAAGCGCGTCCAGCCCCTCGGACAGCTCGACCTCCCTGTCTGCTTCGGAACACCCTCCAACTTCCGAAGGGAGACCTTGACGTTCGAGGTGGTCGGGTTCCGAGGAACCTACCACGCAGTGTTGGGGAGGCCATGCTACGCGAAGTTCATGGCCATCCCCAACTACACTTACCTAAAGCTCAAGATGCCGGGCCCCAACGGGGTCATCACCGTCGGCCCCACGTACAAACACGCATTCGAATGCGATGTGGAGTGCGTGGAGTACGCCGAGGCCCTCGCCGAGTCCGAGGCCCTCATTGCCGACCTGGAAAGCCTCTCCCGAGAGGTGCCGGACGCGAAGCGACATGCCGGCAACTTCGAGCCAGCGGAGACGGTCAAGGACGTCCCTCTCGACGCCAATGGCGACGCCTCCAAGCATGTCCGGATCAGTTCTGGACTCAGCCCCAAATAGGAAGCAGTGCTCGTCGACTTCCCTCGCGCAAACGTCGACATTTTTGCGCGGGGTCCCTCGGGCATGCCCGCCATGCCGAGGGATGTCACCGAGTACTCGCCGGATATCTGGGCAGGAGCTTGACTCGCCAAACGGCCTCTGCGCGAACGATGCCCGGGGGCTGCGCCCCTTTCCCACTCACACATAAGAATCGGTCATCAAGGAAGGGTCGACCTCACCCCGGCAGAGCCCGACCCTCCCTCGGGGGCTAGAAAGGGGGAACCCCTCTCATCGAGTTTGGACGTACCGTTCCGCGCCAGAAAAACTCTTTTTCGGTCAAGAAGGGTTTTTTGCGTTCTCCCGGATGCGTCAGAAGCAGGGTCCCGAGGAGCGAACTTGGGTACGAGTAAATGGCGAGACCGACTGAGCCAGGGAACACCTATGCCTCCGGGCTAGGGACACCTCACTCGTCGCTTGCCACGAAAAAGGACCCAGCTCGGGAAATCACCCTGTTGTCGACACTACAGGCCAGGCGCGAAAATCAAAACAAAAAGAAGCATGACTTCACGGAAGAAGAAGTAAAATGTTCAGGCCTCAGTGGCCGCGGCAAATCACACAACCAACAGAAATTGTCCCAACTAAAATCAGGCGTCGCCTCGGGCAGGAGCCGCGCCCTCAACTCCGCCCTCGCCGTCGGTAAGGTCCACCTCCGCTTCCGGCGGCGGCGCAGGAGGAAGAATCTCCGCCTCGAAGACGGTCGCCAGCGCCGCGCTCGGACCCGCAGCGACCGCGTCGAGCCGCTGAACCTCCGCCAGGGCCGCCTCGTCTTCGTCAGGCAGGCAGTACCCCTCGCTGACCCGCTCCAAGTCCACGACGTAGTGGGAAGCAAGCACGGCAAAGGCCCGCCTGACGCCGTGGTGCAGCGCCCCGCGGACTTTACCGCGCGCGTAATCACCTAGGGCTTGAAGACGGCTTTGGGGAGAGCTCCCTGAAGGGACGTCGCCGGGACCGAGTTTCCGATAGACCTCCGAGACGGCCTCAGACATAGCCGCGAGATCGGCCTCCCTTTGCTCAGCAGCCCCGTCGAGCGCCTCGGCAAGCGCCTTGGCAGACTCGTCGAGGGCAGACTCGAGCTCTGCGAACAACCAGAAGAAAGACTTCAAACCCAAGCGGAAGAAACGGACAAGATTGAGAACCGAGGACGGTCGAGCCATACCTCTGGCTCGGACGTGCTGCTCCGAGGCTGCGACTTGGGCTGCGGCCAGATCGGCCGCAAGGACCTTGGCCCGGCTCTCGGCCTCGGCAGCCTGGCCCCGAGTTTGGTCCCGCTCCTCGGCAACCTGGGCGAGCTCTGACCGCCGTTGTAGCACCTCCGTGCGCGCTGCCGCCGCCTCGGCCTTCAGGTCAGCGCAGAGCAGCTGGAGGTCCGCTATCTTAGCGTCTTGCTGAGAGAGGCGCGCGGTAGCCCCGGCGAGCGAAGTCCTCAGGGACCGCAGCGAGCCCCAGACGACGGCCTCGCGGCGAATGAACGACGACTTGGCAGCGCTCCGGTCCGTCAGGTCCTAGAAAGGAAAACAAGATATCACGACGAACGCCTCACTCGCAGAAGCAAGAAGGTATGCCTGAAGCCATTACCTGAAGGATCTTGGGGACGTCCCCGCAGAGAACCTCCAGCGACGATCGGAGCAACCCCACCGACGCCTCCGCACGCTTGCGGAGCTCGTCCCAGGACTGGTCCTCCTCTTCGTCGTCAAGAACGAAGATAGGGCCCGAAGCCTCACGGGTCCGGAATCGGAGCAACTGGCCCCGGGCCTCGGGGCTCCGCCCCACAGCGACAAGGCTGCCGCCCGCCTGGGAGCACTGCGCGTCCGCGCCCACCTCTTCCGAGGCTCCGGGCGCCGACGCCGCGGCCGTCCCGACGTCGGCGGCGACCGTACGCTCTCCGACCAGGACGGTGCCAGCTGCGGTAGCGGCAGACGCTGGCATGGCCAACATGGCTGGCGAGCTCGGGACCGCATCGGCGCCGGCCGCCTCCCCGATCACGATGGCCACCTCGGCAGAGGAGCCCGCCTCGGGGACCTGCTCCCCCAGAACATGCGACGCCTGAGCCCCGTGCGGCGGGGCACCCTGCGAAAGGGTCGGCTGAGCGGCAGGGCCCGAGGTGGCGCCAGCTGCCTGGACCAACGCCGTCTTGAGGGCCTTCCGAGGCGCCAGGTCGGTAGGGCCATGGCTCCGTTTGCTGAAGAAAACAAGAAAGGGAAAATCACGGCCCAGACACATGAATGAAGCGCCGGGACGGAGAGATTCCAAGGTACCTACCCGCTCCGGATCATGATCCACGGTGTCTGGGGGGAGGTCTCTTGGCTCCCGCTTCCTGGAACCACCGCCGAGGTCCGCTTCACCAACAGCCCCGGCGCCGCCCTCGCCTCAGACGCCTCTGAGGCCCGAGAGGCGGACTGCCCAGGCGCCGCCATGGCAACCTGAGGACCGCTCCCCCATGCTGCTGTAACACCCTGAATTTGGGGGTATAAAATTTCTTTGCTCATATTCACAAATTCAGGTGTTACTTCCTTTTCTCATCCTTTCTCTTTCTTTTCTCTCTCAATTCTATAGGAGCTAAGTGCTTGTTTTACTTGTAATTATAGTCTATTATGTTAAACCCTAGTGGAGTATGAATTGTTGCATCATGTTGAACCCTAGATTTCACTTTTGTTTGGTGCATAATTCTCAAAAGGTCTAATTTGAATTTGGGGCTTATTTGAATTTGAATCAAATAGAATAAATAAAAGAAAAGGGAGAAACAATTCAGAATAAAAGAAAAAGGTAAAACAGCCCAACCCAGCCGCCCCCCTGGCCTTTCGGCCCAGCCGGCCCATCTCTCCCGCGCGCGCGCCTCCCTCCCCTCCTCTCTCTGCGCAGCGGGCCCCGCCTGTCGGCGCAGCGGCCTCCCGTGCGCCCGCTCTCCCTCTCTCTGCTCGGCCAGCCCCACCTGTCGGCGCCCGCTTTCCCCGTGCGCGTTCGCTCCCTCGCTCTCTCTCTGCTCGCGGGCCCGGGGTGTCAGCCCCGTCTTCCTCGCGTAACCGCCGCCGAGTCGCGCGCGCCCGCGGTCTCCGCGCCCACGTCGCGCGTGGGGAGCTCGCCCCACCTCGCCCTCGGCCACTTGAGCCCCGAGTCCCACTCGCCCTCGCCCCCTCCCTCATTTGCGCACCAACCGGCCCCCTCTCTCGCCCTCTCCCTCGCTGCGCGCACGCGCAGAGCACCGCCGCCATAACCCCCGCCGTCCCGAGCTCGGTTCCTCGTCGCCGGTGGAGCTCCGCCGCGCCCGTAGCCCCGGTGAGCTCCGCTCTGGCGTCCGCAACCCGGAACGCGCCCCAATTCCCTCTTCCCCTCCCTAATTCTCTCTGCCCGCGCTCACCCGTCGTCCGCCGTGCAGCCGCCGCCGTCGCCTCGGGCCACCGTCGCGTCTCCGTCGCTGCCGAGAGGTCCCTGGGTTTCGCCGTGAGGTAAGGAACCTCCCCCGCCCCTATTGCCCTTTGTCTTGCTCTCTGTTGCATGTGATTGCTCGCCGGAGTAGAGAAACCCCGCCGCCGAGCCGCCCCGCCGTGAATCGCCCCCCTCCGGTGCCCCTGCCCCGACCCAGACCCCACCAGAGAGTTCCCCGTGCCCTCCCCAGCCTCTCCGGCCACTCAGGTCGCCCCGGAAGCCCGCCAGGCCCCCGCTCCCCTCGTCTCCGGCGAGCTCCTCCGCCACTGGCGCGAGCGCCGCCGCCCCAGCTAGCCGTAGGAGAGGCTCAGCCTGGCCACCCAATCCCCGCCGTTCACCCGAGATCGGGCGGCCCTGATTTAATTAGCCCCGCCTCTCTGCCACCCGACCCCGCTTGTCAGTCCGCCCGCGCGCTCGCGCTGTCCGCCCGGCCCCGCCTGTCGGTCCGCCCGCGCGCTCTGCCCGCCCGGTCCCGCTTGCCAGTCGCCCGCGCCCGCGCTGTTCGCCCGGCCCCGCCTGTCAGCCGCTCCCGCCGCCGCGCGCCCGCGCGCCCGCCCGCAGGATCTAATCCTAGCCGTCGATCTGAGATCCAACGGCTGTAAGCGCCCGATACCCCTTCGCCCGCGCCTTTTCTTAAAAGACCCCTCGGTTTTCTGGATTTTGCGCCCGCCGTCCCTGGTTTCTCGCAGTTAAGTCCTCAGCCCTTTTACTTAATTCAAAATAGGTCCCTAGGGCATATTTTTAACCCCTAAACTTGTAAAATTCATAACTTTGCCATATGAACTCCAAATTAGGTGCTTCAAATTGCAAAATGTTCATAAAATTATTATCTATCTGATTATGCACTGTTTTCCTGCTGTTTCCATGTTCCAACTAATGGTTAATCTTTAGGATAGGATTAAGGTTATTGGAACTCTATTTTGGGATAAATGAAAGGTAGTAGACTTTAATAAAAGTTGGAGCACTTAAGTTTATGGACTCAAACCCTTAAGTTTAGGAACTTAAACCAGATAATTATTTAATTCCACCCCTGACTTAAACCTGAGTAGTGGATAATGACTCATTTTGTATAGTCCTCTACCCCAGACCTAGGGAACACCAAAGTGCCTATCCCTTTTCTGTTATGAGCTTGTGACCACTCTCTGCTGCATATGTTTGGTTTATTGTTTTTGTTTGTTATTTTCCCAAGTGCATAGTGTGAATGATTGCTTTACGTAGACAACGAGCAGTCTGTGTTTCCCGAGGCAGTTGCAGAGGAAGTCCCTGATCAGCAGTTTGGTGAAGGCAAGTGTCCTCAGTCCCATTATGTCCCATTTACTTTATAATACACTGTCCCGCATTACTTACTTGAAACCTAAGGATTGACTAGCTTTACACTTTACTTTATCCTTGATGACCTTATGGGCTATTATGGTTAGCATTCTGCTACTGCCTTAACTTAATCAATGAACATGATGTGAATATTTATGATACTGTTATCCTGGTTATGTTGATGATCTTGTGATACTCTAGGGGGCTCAGGCTGTTTCCTGAGTACCTCTCCGTAAGGACCTGTTCGTTGAGAGACCACCCGGGATAACAGTGCAACCATGAGGGTGAAATGGGGTGCCCTTAGCTAATTAATTAGAGGAACTAGAGGTGTAGTTGCTTCGCCGTTGTGCCGTCAATGGGGTCCAGGCACAGTGCTTGCTCTGCCGAGGCTGAGTGCCGAGGTTCTTTCGTTTTGCTTTTGTTAGTCACTCTCCTGCGGGGAGGAGTACTGTGTTTATCAAACTGGAGAAACCTAACGGGCGGCTACGATCTCTAGGGAATCTTTGTAAAAGCTACGTAGTGATACCCTGCCGGACCACCTAGGTAGTGGTCAATGGGGATTAGCTCTCCCCGGGCAGAAAGGGCATCATGACTCATGGGTAAAGTGTGCGACCTCTGCAGAGGGTAGTGAAACTGATATATCAGCCGTGCTCACGGTTAAGAGCAACCTTGGGATCCTCTTTGATTAGAGATACAAATGGTTCGAGATACAAGGATTATGTTATGGTTTTGGTTCGAATATGATGATGTTGTTCCTCGATGAGGAAAGGGTTCATGGGCTGGTTAATGATAAAATCTGGCTTCTACTAATGATAAATACCTGACCAACTAAAAGCAACTGCTTGAGCCTAACCCCATATAAAGCTAGTCCACTTCAGCCAAACGGGACATTTGCTGAGTACGTTGATGTGTACTCATCCTTGCTTTACCACAAAACACCAGGTTGTCCGCATTGTAATCACTGCTCAGGAGAAGGTGAAGCCGTGGAAGGAGACTTCCAGGAGTTTCAAGACTACGATGAATTCTAGGTGTGGGTTGGCGGCAACCCCCAGTCAGCTGCCTGTGAAGGCCTTATCTTTACTGCGTTTCGCTAGCACTTTGATTTAACTGTTAAGTTGATGACTATGTGGATGTCTATGACTCTGTGATGTAATAAGTTAATACTCTTTTATGTTATTATTCGAGCATTGTGCGATGATGTTCATTTATGTAATCGCTGTGTACGTGAGTTCTGATCCTGGCACGTACATAGTTCGCATTCGGTTTGCCTTCTGAAACCGGGTGTGACATAAGTGGTATCAAAGCCGTGCTGACTGTAGGACCGCTGACCTAGAGTAGCACTGGTCGTATTAAGGACTATTGACCTTCCCTCTCACCTTGACCTCTGATGTTACTTCAAAAGTCGGTCACCTCGACCAACCCTATGTTTTACTACATATATATGTACTATATTATGCCTTGTTAAAATTTTTATCTTATTCTGTCTATGGTTTACTCACTTGTCATATTAGTTCTGCTCTTACTCTTATGCTTACGGTGTCTTTTGTAGATGGCTCGTCTTAGACACACTGCACGTAAGTCGGTGATTCCTTTCCTGCCGTCTCGACTTGCGGAGCGTCCTCTGCACCGCACTGTGACCGGTCAGTCGAGTCACCTGGAGAGGCTGCACCACCGCCTGCGTGAGGAGCAGGAACGCCGACGCCAGCACGGAGAGCAGCAGGGCTCTTCCTCCTCATCCCAGCATGAGGTGGAGTCCGTGAGGCCCCGTTCCTCTGTTGCCCAGCTGGAGGCGCCCCTTGCACCACCGCGGGACGCTCCGGCTGTTGGAGGAGGACCTGGAGGAGATCCCGACGACGACGACTCAGACCACAGCTCGGAGTCTTCTGAGCCGCAGGAGGCGGAAGGATGGGTCGCCCGACCCATCACCCGTGACGCCGCTCGCGGTTGTCACTTCCACGACGCACTCGACACCTTGCTGCGCCAGGCTTTCGACCGGCACACCTGGTCGATCGAGTATCGTTGTGTGGTTTACCAGCACAGTCGCGGGAGGTACCCGGACCGCTGGGAGGCTACCTGCCTAGTTCGCCGTCCGGAGGATGACCTCCGGGGTGCGGAGGCCGTTTCGGAGCACTATTCCATCTCCGAGAGGGACACTGCAGAGGCGGCTATGCAGGATGCAGCACGGCGTGCACTCTCTCAGTACTGTTCTTTGTTCGGTGGGGTGGCCGACGGTCTTAACCTTCGGTACTACCCCCGCCGCCCTACTGGCAGCACAGAGAGTGTGGTTGTCTCACCTGTTGGTGAGGCTAACCCTAGGTTGAGCAGCACAGTCAACCTAGTCGCAGTGCTTAACACTGAGCTGGACCACTCTCTGGACGAGCTGAGCAGGGCTCGAACGGAGATTGCGGAGTTGCGTGCTGAGCTGGCAGAGCGCCATCACCAGGAGGGTGGTTCTCCCGCTCCCGTTGGGACTCAGCACCCATACCGCTCGCCGCCACGTGGTCACCACACTTATGGTTCCCCTGTCTGTAAGACCAGGATAGATTTGGATCCTTAGATCGTTAGCGTCGAAGTTTGTAATAATTCTTAAGTCAGATGTCTCAGTCTTAGGTAGTCAGTTTAGTTTGCTTATCAGTTGCTTCCATTCAGTTTAGTTTGCTTATCAGTTGCTTGCATGCTTGTTATGATGAACTTGTGCTGGATTTGGGTCTTTGTAATGACTGTTGCCAACCTGTGGGTTTCCCCTGCAGTTTGGCTTAGCTAGTAATATTAATGAAGTCAGTTATTTAGTTGGGAAGCCATTTACTTCTACTTTCCTTCTTATCTGAGAAGCTGTGTTGAATCATAATGAGGATCAGTGAAGCTTTTTGTTCACTCAGTGTCATGAAGAATTCTGAATTCCCTTTTCTTATGCTGGAGGGTTGTAAGATCAATGCTGATGTATGAATGTCTTCCACAGATGTCTGACAACAGGCGCCGATGCAACAGGCGTGCTCAGCAAGAGCAGCATGACCAGCAGGAGGAGCACCAGAGGCAGCCTCCCCCACCACCCCCGATGACAGTGGAGCAGATGTTCTTGATGCAGACTCAGGCAGTGCAGGCCATTGGGCAGACTCTGGCGGCCATGCAGCAGGCTCAACAGCAACCTCCACCCCAGATGCAAGTGCAGATGCCCCAGATGCCACGAGATAAGCGTGGTGAGTTCATGAGAGGGCACCCTCCTACCTTCGCCCATTCTGCCGACCCCATGGATGCAGAAGACTGGCTGCGCGCAGTGGAGAGAGAACTGCGCACCGCTCAATGTGACGACAGGGAGAAGGTTCTGTATGGCCCCCGTCAGCTAAGGGGAGCAGCCCAGTCCTGGTGGGAGTCCTACCTCGCCACCCATGCTGACCCCGAGGCCATCACCTGGGAGGAATTCAGTGAGAGTTTCCGCAGATACCATGTGCCAGAGGGACTGATGATCGTGAAGAAGGAGGAGTTTCTGGCTCTGAAGCAGGGACCCCTGTCTGTTAGTGAATACAGAGACAAGTTTCTGCAGCTATCTCGTTATGCACCTGAGGATGTCAACACTGATGCTAAAAGGCAGTACAGGTTCATGAGGGGTTTGGTGGATCCCCTGCATTACCAGCTGATGAATCACACCTTCCCCACCTTCCAGCACCTGATCGATAGGGCAATTATGACTGAGAAGAAGCGTAAGGATATGGAAGATCGGAAGCGCAAGATGAGTGGACCCCAGACCGGAGGCATCAGCCGTCCACGTTTCTCAGGCAGTTCATCTCAGCAAGGCAGGCCTGGTCACCCACAAAGATATCAGAATCAGAACCAGCGTCCGCATCAGCAGCAGTTTCAGAGGCAGTATCAGCAGCAGCAGCAGCAGTATCGTCAGAACAGCCAGCAGGGAGGTAATCAGTATCAGAAGCAGAACAACCAGGTACCTCGCCTTCCTGCCCCAACAGCAAACCAGAGCAACCAAGCAGCCCCAGCACAAGGAGGAGGCAGAGGATGTTTCCACTGTGGAGAACAAGGCCACTGGGCGATGCAATGCCCAAAGAAGGCGGCGCAGCAGCAGACCAACCCCAATGCTCCAACAAGGCAAGGTGTACTGCAGCCGGTAGCAGGCAATCGTAACCAAGCGTACAACCGTGGAAAGGTGAACCACTTGGAGGCCGAAGCGATCCAGGATGCACCAGATGTGGCAGTAGGTATGTTTTCAGTCGAATCTCATCCCACAAAAGTGCTATTTGATACTGGTGCAACTCATTCATTTGTCACTGCAACCTGGGTAGAATTGCATAACATCTCAGTAGAGGCAATGATGCCGCCCATGAGGATTAATTCAGTTGGTGGCAAGGTGCAAACAGATAAAATATGCTCAAATATAAGGGTGGAAATAAGGGGGATAGGGTTCCCCAGTGACTTAATAGTAATAGACACCCCTGGGATAGATGTTATTCTAGGGATGAATTGGTTAATGAAGTATGAAGCGAATATTAGCTGTGACAAGAGGACCGTAACATTAAAGTCCCCGTCAGGAGAGGAGGTAGTGGCCGAGCTAAGGATGCCTAAATCAGCGGAGGGTGTCTGTCACCAGATCTCAGTTGATAGTAAGGAACCCAACCCGCTCGAGACTATCAAGGTAGTGTCGGACTTTCCGGGCGTATTTCCCGAGGAGCTAACGGGCATGCCACCCGAGAGAAAGGTTGAGTTTGCCATAGAGCTTATCCCTGGTACCGCCCCCATTTCCAAAAGGGCCTACCGAGTGTCTGGACCAGAATTGGTGGAACTCAAGAAGCAGATAGATGAGATGTTAGAGAAGGGTTACATCAGACCAAGTACCTCGCCTTGGGCCGCTCCGGTGTTGTTTGTAGAGAAGAAAGATGGTACCAAAAGGATGTGCATAGACTACAGAGCCTTGAATGAAGTCACTGTCAAGAACAAGTACCCCCTGCCAAGGATAGAAGATTTGTTCGACCAGCTCAGAGGTGCCAGCGTATTCTCGAAGATAGATCTGAGGTCAGGCTACCATCAACTCAGAATCCGACCCTCGGACATACCGAAGACAGCATTCATCACCAAGTATGGGTTATATGAATTCACAGTTATGTCCTTTGGTTTGACAAATGCGCCAGCTTTCTTTATGTACCTGATGAACAGTGTGTTCATGGATTATCTGGACAAGTTTGTGGTAGTGTTTATCGATGACATTCTCATATATTCCAAAAGTGAGGAAGAGCATGTGGAGCATTTGAAGATGGTATTGCAAAGGCTACGAGAGCAACAGCTGTATGCCAAGCTAAGCAAATGCGAGTTCTGGATTCATGAAGTCTTGTTTCTGGGTCACATCATAAATCAAGATGGGTTGGCAGTGGATCCAAAGAAAGTGGCAGATATCCTGAACTGGAAAGCACCAAAGGATGTTCGTGGGATCAAGAGCTTCATTGGAATGGCTGGGTATTACCGGCGTTTCATCGAAGGCTTCTCAAAGATTGCAAGACCAATGACAGCGTTACTAGCGAAGAAAGTTGAGTTCAAGTGGACCCAAAAGTGTCAGGAAGCATTTGAAGAACTGAAAAATAGATTGACCACAGCTCCGGTGTTAGTCCTGCCTGATGTTCACAAGCCATTCTCAGTGTATTGTGATGCTTCTTACACCGGATTGGGATGCGTGCTAATGCAAGAAGGAAGAGTTGTAGCATATTCATCTCGACAGCTGAAGATCCATGAGAAAAATTATCCCACACATGACCTGGAGTTGGCAGCAGTAGTTCATGCTTTGAAGACCTGGAGACATTACCTGTATGGGCAGAAGTGTGACATTTATACAGATCATAAAAGTCTGAAGTACATATTTACCCAGTCAGAGTTAAACATGAGGCAGCGAAGATGGTTGGAATTGATCAAAGACTATGAGTTGGAGATACATTACCATCCAGGCAAGGCCAACGTGGTTGCAGATGCTTTGAGCAGGAAGAGTCAAGTCAATATGTTGGCCATGTACCCAATGCCATATGAGTTAGCCAAGGAGTTCGACAGACTGAGTCTCGGTTTCCTGAACAGCACGCAAGGAGTAACAGTGGAATTAGAGCCCACCCTAGAGCGGGAGATCAAAGAAGGACAGAAGGATGATGAAAGCATCAACAAAATCCGGCAGCTAATCTTAGAAGGAAGAGGCAAAGACTTTCGAGAGGATGAAGAGGGGGTAATATGGTTCAAGGATCGATTGTGTGTCCCCGACCTCAAACCTATTCGGGAGCTGATCCTAAAGGAAGCTCATGAGACAGCCTACTCCATACACCCGGGAAGTGAAAAGATGTATCAGGATTTAAAGAGGAGGTTTTGGTGGTATGGCATGAAAAGAGAGATCGCAGAATATGTTGCCATCTGTGATAGCTGTCAGAGAACCAAAGCAGAGCATCAAAGGCCCGCCGGATTGTTGCAGCCATTGCGGATTCCTCAGTGGAAGTGGGATGAGATCGGGATGGATTTTATAGTTGGCCTACCTCGTACCCGGGCCGGTTATGATTCCATCTGGGTGGTTGTGGACCGATTGACAAAGGTGGCCCATTTCATACCTGTGAAGACCACATATACCGGAGCAACATTAGCTGAGTTATACATGTCACGGATAGTTTGCCTTCATGGTGTGCCGAAGAAGATAGTGTCAGATCGAGGAACGCAGTTCACCTCTCATTTTTGGCAGCAGCTACAAGAAGCTTTGGGCACCCATTTGAACTTCAGCTCGGCTTATCATCCGCAGACAGACGGTCAGACTGAAAGAACTAATCAGATCCTAGAGGATATGCTGAGAGCCTGTGCGTTGCAAGACAAGTCAGGATGGGATAAAAGGTTACCTTATGCAGAGTTCTCCTACAACAATAGTTACCAAGCCAGCTTGAAGATGTCGCCGTTTCAGGCACTCTATGGACGGAGTTGTAGGACTCCACTGCATTGGGACCAGCCTGGTGAGAGACAGGTGTTTGGCCCCGACATCTTGCGTGAAGCCGAAGAGAATATCAAATTGGTTCGGGAGAATCTGAAGATAGCACAATCAAGGCAGCGAAGCTATGCGGACCGAAGGAGAAGAGAACTGAGTTTCGAAGTGGGAGATTACGTCTATCTGAAGGTGTCACCTATCAGGGGAGTCAGAAGGTTCGGAGTTAAAGGCAAGTTAGCACCCCGGTACGTTGGACCATATCAGATTCAAGCAAAGCGTGGAGAAGTGGCTTATCAACTCGACCTACCAGAAAGTTTGTCGGCAGTACACAATGTGTTCCACGTATCGCAACTGAAGAAGTGTCTACGAGTACCAGAAGAACAGTTGCCAGTGGAGGGTTTGGAAGTCCAGGAGGATCTGACATACATAGAGAAGCCAACGCAGATTCTGGAGTTTGCAGACAGAGTCACCCGGAGGAGTACCATCAGAATGTGCAAAGTCAGATGGGGTCACCATTCGGAGGAAGAAGCAACCTGGGAACGAGAAGATGACCTGAAGGCCAAATACCCTGAACTCTTTGCTGACCAACCTTGAATCTCGGGGGCGAGATTCTTTTAAGGGGGATAGGTTTGTAACACCCTGAATTTGGGGGTATAAAATTTCTTTGCTCATATTCACAAATTCAGGTGTTACTTCCTTTTCTCATCCTTTCTCTTTCTTTTCTCTCTCAATTCTATAGGAGCTAAGTGCTTGTTTTACTTGTAATTATAGTCTATTATGTTAAACCCTAGTGGAGTATGAATTGTTGCATCATGTTGAACCCTAGATTTCACTTTTGTTTGGTGCATAATTCTCAAAAGGTCTAATTTGAATTTGGGGCTTATTTGAATTTGAATCAAATAGAATAAATAAAAGAAAAGGGAGAAACAATTCAGAATAAAAGAAAAAGGTAAAACAGCCCAACCCAGCCGCCCCCCCCGGCCTTTCGGCCCAGCCGGCCCATCTCTCCCGCGCGCGCGCCTCCCTCCCCTCCTCTCTCTGCGCAGCGGGCCCCGCCTGTCGGCGCAGCGGCCTCCCGTGCGCCCGCTCTCCCTCTCTCTGCTCGGCCAGCCCCACCTGTCGGCGCCCGCTTTCCCCGTGCGCGTTCGCTCCCTCGCTCTCTCTCTGCTCGCGGGCCCGGGGTGTCAGCCCCGTCTTCCTCGCGTAACCGCCGCCGAGTCGCGCGCGCCCGCGGTCTCCGCGCCCACGTCGCGCGTGGGGAGCTCGCCCCACCTCGCCCTCGGCCACTTGAGCCCCGAGTCCCACTCGCCCTCGCCCCCTCCCTCATTTGCGCACCAACCGGCCCCCTCTCTCGCCCTCTCCCTCGCTGCGCGCACGCGCAGAGCACCGCCGCCATAACCCCCGCCGTCCCGAGCTCGGTTCCTCGTCGCCGGTGGAGCTCCGCCGCGCCCGTAGCCCCGGTGAGCTCCGCTCTGGCGTCCGCAACCCGGAACGCGCCCCAATTCCCTCTTCCCCTCCCTAATTCTCTCTGCCCGCGCTCACCCGTCGTCCGCCGTGCAGCCGCCGCCGTCGCCTCGGGCCACCGTCGCGTCTCCGTCGCTGCCGAGAGGTCCCTGGGTTTCGCCGTGAGGTAAGGAACCTCCCCCGCCCCTATTGCCCTTTGTCTTGCTCTCTGTTGCATGTGATTGCTCGCCGGAGTAGAGAAACCCCGCCGCCGAGCCGCCCCGCCGTGAATCGCCCCCCTCCGGTGCCCCTGCCCCGACCCAGACCCCACCAGAGAGTTCCCCGTGCCCTCCCCAGCCTCTCCGGCCACTCAGGTCGCCCCGGAAGCCCGCCAGGCCCCCGCTCCCCTCGTCTCCGGCGAGCTCCTCCGCCACTGGCGCGAGCGCCGCCGCCCCAGCTAGCCGTAGGAGAGGCTCAGCCTGGCCACCCAATCCCCGCCGTTCACCCGAGATCGGGCGGCCCTGATTTAATTAGCCCCGCCTCTCTGCCACCCGACCCCGCTTGTCAGTCCGCCCGCGCGCTCGCGCTGTCCGCCCGGCCCCGCCTGTCGGTCCGCCCGCGCGCTCTGCCCGCCCGGTCCCGCTTGCCAGTCGCCCGCGCTGTTCGCCCGGCCCCGCCTGTCAGCCGCTCCCGCCGCCGCGCGCCCGCGCGCCCGCCCGCAGGATCTAATCCTAGCCGTCGATCTGAGATCCAACGGCTGTAAGCGCCCGATACCCCTTCGCCCGCGCCTTTTCTTAAAAGACCCCTCGGTTTTCTGGATTTTGCGCCCGCCGTCCCTGGTTTCTCGCAGTTAAGTCCTCAGCCCTTTTACTTAATTCAAAATAGGTCCCTAGGGCATATTTTTAACCCCTAAACTTGTAAAATTCATAACTTTGCCATATGAACTCCAAATTAGGTGCTTCAAATTGCAAAATGTTCATAAAATTATTATCTATCTGATTATGCACTGTTTTCCTGCTGTTTCCATGTTCCAACTAATGGTTAATCTTTAGGATAGGATTAAGGTTATTGGAACTCTATTTTGGGATAAATGAAAGGTAGTAGACTTTAATAAAAGTTGGAGCACTTAAGTTTATGGACTCAAACCCTTAAGTTTAGGAACTTAAACCAGATAATTATTTAATTCCACCCCTGACTTAAACCTGAGTAGTGGATAATGACTCATTTTGTATAGTCCTCTACCCCAGACCTAGGGAACACCAAAGTGCCTATCCCTTTTCTGTTATGAGCTTGTGACCACTCTCTGCTGCATATGTTTGGTTTATTGTTTTTGTTTGTTATTTTCCCAAGTGCATAGTGTGAATGATTGCTTTACGTAGACAACGAGCAGTCTGTGTTTCCCGAGGCAGTTGCAGAGGAAGTCCCTGATCAGCAGTTTGGTGAAGGCAAGTGTCCTCAGTCCCATTATGTCCCATTTACTTTATAATACACTGTCCCGCATTACTTACTTGAAACCTAAGGATTGACTAGCTTTACACTTTACTTTATCCTTGATGACCTTATGGGCTATTATGGTTAGCATTCTGCTACTGCCTTAACTTAATCAATGAACATGATGTGAATATTTATGATACTGTTATCCTGGTTATGTTGATGATCTTGTGATACTCTAGGGGGCTCAGGCTGTTTCCTGAGTACCTCTCCGTAAGGACCTGTTCGTTGAGAGACCACCCGGGATAACAGTGCAACCATGAGGGTGAAATGGGGTGCCCTTAGCTAATTAATTAGAGGAACTAGAGGTGTAGTTGCTTCGCCGTTGTGCCGTCAATGGGGTCCAGGCACAGTGCTTGCTCTGCCGAGGCTGAGTGCCGAGGTTCTTTCGTTTTGCTTTTGTTAGTCACTCTCCTGCGGGGAGGAGTACTGTGTTTATCAAACTGGAGAAACCTAACGGGCGGCTACGATCTCTAGGGAATCTTTGTAAAAGCTACGTAGTGATACCCTGCCGGACCACCTAGGTAGTGGTCAATGGGGATTAGCTCTCCCCGGGCAGAAAGGGCATCATGACTCATGGGTAAAGTGTGCGACCTCTGCAGAGGGTAGTGAAACTGATATATCAGCCGTGCTCACGGTTAAGAGCAACCTTGGGATCCTCTTTGATTAGAGATACAAATGGTTCGAGATACAAGGATTATGTTATGGTTTTGGTTCGAATATGATGATGTTGTTCCTCGATGAGGAAAGGGTTCATGGGCTGGTTAATGATAAAATCTGGCTTCTACTAATGATAAATACCTGACCAACTAAAAGCAACTGCTTGAGCCTAACCCCATATAAAGCTAGTCCACTTCAGCCAAACGGGACATTTGCTGAGTACGTTGATGTGTACTCATCCTTGCTTTACCACAAAACACCAGGTTGTCCGCATTGTAATCACTGCTCAGGAGAAGGTGAAGCCGTGGAAGGAGACTTCCAGGAGTTTCAAGACTACGATGAATTCTAGGTGTGGGTTGGCGGCAACCCCCAGTCAGCTGCCTGTGAAGGCCTTATCTTTACTGCGTTTCGCTAGCACTTTGATTTAACTGTTAAGTTGATGACTATGTGGATGTCTATGACTCTGTGATGTAATAAGTTAATACTCTTTTATGTTATTATTCGAGCATTGTGCGATGATGTTCATTTATGTAATCGCTGTGTACGTGAGTTCTGATCCTGGCACGTACATAGTTCGCATTCGGTTTGCCTTCTGAAACCGGGTGTGACAGCTGCCGGCACGGGCGACGGTTCCCGAAGAACGGACCCCTCGGCCCGGCTCCCTAGAGTGGCGTCAGCTCCCCCAGCCGAGGAGTCAAGAACCCTCTCGGGTTGCCCCCGCTCCTCAGGTTGGGGATCCGGCACCTCGGCTCCAGGGACCGACGATGTAGGCCCGCTCGGGGGCTGGCTCGACAACCCCCGGCCACATCCCAAGCCGGGGCTGAAGCCGAGACGGGCGGCCATGTCGTCCTCCTCCTCTTCGTCGTCGACGTCGTCGTCATCATCGGACGTCTCCGGCGACAGCTCCCTGGGAAGCCCTTCCCTCTCCTGCTGACGGCGGCGTTTCTCCAAGGCGTCCCGAGCCCGCCTCCGCCTGCGGGCCCGAGCCTTCTCCGCATCCTTTTTTGTCTTCTCCTCCTCCGCGGCGACCCGCCTCGCCGCCCGACCCACCGCGTCCTCCGGGACCGGCGGCAGGGAGGGTTTATGCCGCCCCACCTCCTAAAAAGGGGGAGAAAGAAAACCGATAGTGAGAATCAGGAGCAACCCGGCATGTGAAGAAGGGAGGGACGAACACTCACCAGAGCAACGCACCCCTGGTCGGGGCGCATTCGAGGCTGGGAGAGGGCGTGGGGGTCCGGCTTCCCCATCGCGACCGACACCCGCCGGTAAAGGGCGTCGTGGGGAAGAGGATCAGGGGACATCCGTGACCCCTCCCAGTCGGCCTCCTGGGTCATCTCCCAAAGCGACAACCGCCGCTCCGCCAGGGGGAGCACCCTCCGGCGGTGGATGGCGGCAACCACTCCCGCGGCGGTGAGCCCTTCCTCCCGCAACGCCTTCAGGGCCTGGAGAAGAGGTTCGAGTTTCTTCTGCCTCTCGTGTGGAGTCCCGTGGCGCCAGGCGTCGGGGGCGGCGGTGACAACCCGCTGAGAGAACGGCGGGAGCAACCCCCCGTCATTCCGGAGGTAAAACCACCGGCGATGCCAACCCTTGTTTGAGGATGAAAGGACGGCAGGGATATACTGCAACGACCGCGACTGCCTCAGCAAGAGGGTGCAGCCGCCAGCCCGCACTGCCGCACGGACCTTCCTCTCCCCCGTCGACGAAGCAAAAAGCTCGGCAGAGAAGAGGTGAGTCCACAAATCCCAATGGGGGGCGATCCCCAGATACCCCTCGCACACCGCTACAAAGATAGCGGCTTGCGCGATGGAGTTGGGGGTGAGGTTGTGCAGTTCCACCCCGTAGTGGAACAGGATGGCCCGCATGAAGCGGCTCGACGGCACTCCAAATCCCCGCTCATGGAAGGAGATGAAGCTCACGACATACCCTGGCGGAGGGGATGGAACGACTCCGCCCGCGGGAGGAATCCATTCCGGCCGCTCCTTATCGGTGAGGGGGCGGAGCAAACCCTCATCAACGAGGCCCTCCAGGTCGCCCGCCGTCACCGTGGAGAAGGGCCACGGGTCGCGCGGCGAGAGGATGGTCACCCGGTCAGCCATCGCCAAGGCAGAAGGGGTGGCGGCGTGAAGGACAGGGGAGGGCGGTTTCCTTTTCCTGGCTAGATCTCTCAGGCTGCGAGAAACCTGAGAAGAAGGCGAGAAGTGGAGTCGAGAACCGTCACTGGACCCTCTCAGGGGCACATAAAGGCCAAGGTCGAGACGGTTCCAACGTACCGCCCGAACCGGACGCGGGGTTCAAAAAACGCGAAGCAAAACAGCCGTTCCTCGAACGGCTCGCGCACGCAATGGCAGCCTCGCCGACCGTTTACCCCGGCACATTAACTCCGCGGCGGAACAGGTGACGTTTCTGGCAGGGGCAGCTGGCGACGCTTCGCCTCCGCCAAAACGACCACGCCGAAAGAGGTACGCCACGACGTTCAATTTCGAATCCTTTTTCCCTTTTCCTTCTTTCTCTATCTCTTGCAACAGGGACCGAGAAGGGGGATAACCCCAAAGGGATCCTTCCCCGTGAAGGAATTAGGCTCCGAGCCTCCCTACTGATCAGGGGTTCGAAGGCTGGCCCCCCGAAGGGTTCAACAGCCGCCTCAGATCGCGTGGGCCCGACACCCACTACTGGTCAGGGGTTCGAAGGTCGGCCCCCGAAAGGACTCACGACCGCCTCAGGCTACTCGGGCTCCGTGCCCCCTACTGATCAGGGGTTCGAAGGCTGGCCTGTCGAAGGGTTCACAGCCGCCTCAGACGCCGAGCGAGGGATGACCAGGGGTACGTTCGATACATAACCAAGGCTCGGGCTGCGCTCCCGAGGTACCCTAGGACATTTCCGAGACCAGCGGGAACGACTCTGTAACGGAATCCCATCGGAGGGAGGCAACGAGCCCTCGGACCCCGTCGCTAGGGGACCGGGTCCGGCAGATCACCCGTAGGTACTTTTGGGCGTGCCTCCGGGCCCCTAGCCGACCCCCAACGAACGGGGCACGGACGTCCACTCGGATTACCCGATTGCAGCTCACCGGAGACACCATGTTCGGTGCCCATCGAGGGTAACATGGCGCACTCCCCCCTCCTCCTTGCGGAAAGGCGACGTAGGGGCGTATATAAAAAGTCGAGTCTGTCCCTGATCGTCCTCTCGCTCCGTGCGAAGGCTCGGGGGCTGCTCTCGCAAAACCCGGCTCCGGCCGAACCGTTGACAGCGTCAACATACCAGCCCGAGAACTTGGGCCCCGACAGTGCACCTGGGTTACGCCCTGCTCGCATGAGGGAACCGCTAGTCCAGCCGAGGCATTACGCAAGGCATTAAGACCTCGAAGGAGTGAAACCACTCCTCCGAGGCCTCGGGGGCTACACCCGGCGGGTGCGCTCGCGCGCACCCACCGGAACAAAGTACCACCGAGAAAGGCTGGTCCCCTTGCAAAAAAGTGCGACGCAAGCCTCCAAGCGAGTGTTAACACTCTCTTCGAGGCTCGGGGGCTACTGTCGGGGACCATAATTAGGGGTACCCTCAAGACGCCTAATTCTCAGCTGGTAACCCCCATCAGCATAAAGCTGCAAAGGCCTGATGGGTTTGATTAAGTCAGGGATCAGTCCATACGAGTGACTTGACCACGCCACGCCCGAGCCTAGCCTCGGGCGAGGGCAGCCGACCCTAAGATGACTCCGTCTCGCCTGAGGCCTCCTCTTTCACGGCAGACGCATCTCCGGCTCGCCCTAGGCCCCGCCTTCGATAAGAAGAAACCCTGACTAAATCACCGCGCCAACCAACCGAGTCACCGGGGCGTTTAACGCAAAAGGTAAGACCAACGGGCGACCAGACTTCGCCAGAGGTGCCGTAGGAGGCTCCGCCCGACCCAGGGCTCGGACTCGGGCTAAGGCCCCGGAAGACGGCGAACTCCGCTCCGCCCGACCCAGGGCTCGGACTCGGGCTAAGGCCCCGGAAGACGGCGAACTCCGCTCCGCCCGACCAAGGGCTCGGACTCGGGCTAAGGCCCCGAAAGACGATGAACTCTGCCTCGCCCGACCCAGGGCTCGGACTCCGCCTCGGCCTCTGCCGAACGATCTCCGCCTCGCCCGACCCAGGGCTCGGACTCTGCCTCTGTCTTGCAGGACGGACTCAACCTCGGCTTCGGAGGAGCCTCCACGACACCCGACCTAGGACACGAGACCGCCACGTCAACAGGAAGCGTCATCATCACCCTGCCCTGAGCCGACTTGAGTCGCAGAGAACAAGACCGGCGTCCCGTCTGGCCAGCCACGCCAGATAGGCAAATGATGGCGCCCCACTAGACCATGACGATGGCGACTCTCAGCTCCCTTACGAAAGCAGGAGGACGTCAGCAAGGGCCCAGCCACTCCGACAGCTGTCTCCCCGTCCGGCTCCGTTACTCCACCAACAGCCACGACGCCACACCAACAGGGTGCCAAGATCTCTCCGGCTGCCACCTTGGCATGTACATAGGGCGCTAGCTCTCTCTCGCTAGACACGTAGCACCTTGCTACACCCCCATCTTGTACACCTGGATCCTCTCCTTGCGACTATAAAAGGAAGGACCAGGGCCTTCTTAGAGAAGGTTGGCCTCGCGGGGACGAAGGGCAGGGGCAGGCGCTCTCTCGGGGCCGCTCACTCCCCTCACCTCGCGCGGACGCTTGTAACCCCCTACTGCAAGCGCACCCGACCTGGGCGCGGGACGAACACGAAGGCCGCGGGAATTCTCTGACTCCCTCACGACCCGGCTCCGGCCACCGACCTCTCTCTCTGTTCCCCCCTTCGCGCTCGCCCACGCGCTCGACCCATCTGGGCTGGGGCACGCGGCACTCTCACTCGTCGGCTCGGGGACCCCCTGGTCTCGGAACGCCGACAAATAGTCACAAGGTCACATGCATGTTTTCTAGTAACTGCTTAAACAACGAAGCAAATAGAGATGCAAAGGATATCAACTTAACGTACTGATCTTGGTGAGTGTGACTGCCTGCGAGGAGGAAATCCCCACGGCATCGGTGGTGGCATCTTTGTTTGCGTCGGTGGCCAAATGCCTGGCTGGCGAGGTGCCCACGGCATCATTTGCCCTCCTATCACACCCGATGGCATCAATTGGTCTTGGACAACAGTTGCAGAACCCTGAAACAGAAGACACACTCTTGTTTATGATTAAGAAGTTGCGATGATCAACAATAAAAGTAACTATAGATCATGCGAATGACAAAAGTTTAAAATAGGTCATGTACAAGCAAACATGCAGAAACACAGAGAGCAAGCAACCAATGATTATCAGACAAATGATGTTTAGTAGACGATTGTACCTGTGATCCATCCGCCGCTGCAGGGGAGTGATCCGATGATTGTCCAGACACCGAATGTGTGATGATAGGGGGTTGTTGAAAAGGCGGCATGCCGAACTGAGTTCTGGCACCTCCGTACATCTACAAATAGATTATTCATCAGTTTTTTAGTTAATTGGACTTGAGAAACAACGAAATAACAAAAAAATGATACCTGATGTAGCATCCAGTTTTGCATTTGTTGCATCTGTTGCTGCACTTGTTGCTTATATTGCGCCATACTCTCCTCCATCTGAGTCTTCTTCTCAAGTAGCTCTCCTTCACGTGCAGATGATCGTCGGGGTCGATTCGACCCAGCTGAGAAATTGGACCGTCTAGTGTAACTCCGACGGGGGACAACACCGTCGCCGATTGCTAACCTGTAAGAGTATCATATATATATATATAGTAAATGACAAGACGTCACTAAACAGTAACAACGTGACAAGCGCATAAACCTCCCATCCGACACACCTCCGCCAGCCTTATAAGCCGCCTCTGTATCGAACTCACCAGTGAGCCAATCAGCGTCTGGACCATTTTTCTCTCTCATGTTCTGAATGTAGCGAGCCTGTGAAAAAATCATCCAAGTTACAAACAAAGGCATATCATGTTCATGTTAGAGTCAATTTTCATACTTACCAGTTTCTCTGTCGCATTACTGTCATTCAGTATTTCCGGATGATTCGGATCGGGACCCTTGTGTCCCTCATTGAAGACTTGAAGCAAAGTAGGCTCCACTCCATTTCAAGACTCCTGCAACACATGATTAGAAAGTCTAGACAAGTCTATGCAATTAACAATTGACCAGGCAATTTGACACACACCATAAGTGCGACCTTGCCAGCGTGTCCATCTGCCCCAAAGAAGTGGACCCCTGGCTTGCTCAACCGATTCATACGATTTCTATTAGATATGGCCAGGAACTCCTCAGAAGCCCAATACTCGCACATCCACGCCCAAGCATCCGAATGGTGGCTCAACCAATCCACCTCACTCTCTTTGTACTGCTGAGCCGTCAGGTGGATTTCCTTTGCCATATTCGTGTCACAATAGTTCCCCTGACGCTTTTGGTACACCATGACGGCCCTCAATCGTGCTTTATACATCATGCCCTTTATAGCTCTATTTGCTGAGCCATTGAATACCTCACGCACATATGGATCATCCAAGGTATAGGGGTCGCACACGCGAAATTGGCCCTGCAAATTTGAAGATCACCAGAGACTTACAAATGCAAAATCTGAATTCAATTTGAATATCACAAGAGACTTACCCAAAATAAATCCCACACTTTGCTTGTGTGTGTCCCGTCGTTCCCGTACGGCTTGAGGTACCAATGAGCCCAGTAATGAGCAGCTATCTCTTGACCACCCTCTGTCACCATCGCCGGGTAGGCGAATCGCAAACAAATCCCCAACTCTGTGAGGACTGGTGTGCGATGCCCTGTCCCGTCCCAACTAACCTCCTTCGACGCCCTGGTGCCTTTCGGTTCAATAACCCTCCGCTGATCGAAGGGTTTAGAAGGCTTCAATGTGAGGGACCCACGAAACCTGCAAATGAAAGTTTGTTATTTCACAATGAAAATCATTTATTTAAAACTTCAACTTGACAATAAAACTTCAACTCAACAATAAGAATACCTGATGGCACGCCGTGGCGCAGCCTGTGTGGCAGCCTCCTCCGTAGAAGCGTCTGCTCCCGAAGTCTCCTCTCCATCGTCCAGTTCTGCGGCAGCTTCCTCAGCCTCCTCGTCCACAGCTGCCTCCGTGGTAGGTGCCACAGTAGGTGCCACTGAAGCAGCTGCACGCGAAGTAGTCCCTTCTGTATTAGAGGGTCCACTGGTACCCCGCATCTGCTCTAGGGAGGCAAGCAACTGCTCTTGCCTGCTCTTGCTTGTTGTGGTGCCCTGAAATGTAAACAAATTTAGATTGCTAGCTGGTCCTAGTAATTGAACTAAGAAAAAACAAGTACCTCAAACATGTTAGGAGTACCACTGGAACCCCTTGACCTTCGTGGTCTAGATCTCCTACCAGACGAATCCATCCTAAACATCTGTAATAAATTCACAAAAGAGTAAGTATGAATAAATTTTTCACAAAGTAATGCATATTAAATAAACAAAAACAAGAGTGTGCCATTACATCTACGAATTATGTATCAAAAATCGTCGGCATCAGAGTCCTCTTCGGCGACACGTGTATTAAGTTGTTCAACCCATTATTGTGTTTCAAGAACTGTTTCTTGAAACCTTTGATGTTTTGAATTTGATGAAACTGGTTCCTCCATTAACTCTACAGTAAGAGAAGCTAACTCATTTAGTCCTGCCCCTTCGGATACAATACTATCATTGTCGCTATCGTCTGCTTGATCACCGACTTCTTGGAAGACAACATCATCATCATCATCGTTGGTGCTTAAATTGTAGTTTTGATATCGGTAAGGGCGAACCTCTGGATTAACTTTATATGCAACCCACCAGGTTTTAAAACTTATGAGGATAACTCAAATAGTACACCTAATGCGCTTGATGTGCCAGGATGATATTTTTGTACTCATTGCCTTTATACCATGATGTGTGCTTTACCTCCACCATCCCGAATTCGTCAACTCGTGTGCCAACATGTGGATCAAACCATATACAATCAAACGTCACAAGTCTCAAGGGTTTGTGACCTCCAAATGTATACTTGGTTATGTCTTGAGCAATACCATAGTAGTCCTCCAATTGTCCATCGTCGCTATACGAACTTGCTACAACTCCGTTGTTTGTTGTAGCTGCAAGTGGATGACTCGCTTCTAGTTTTGCTGTTCGAAAACGGTATCCATTAATATCATAGAGATCAAATTTTCTTGCGGTCAATTGACCATGTGGTATTTGTAGCAAGTCTTTGGAGACACTGGCTTCAGGTTTCTTACACTACAAAAATGAGGAACGGATAAAAATAAATACTATGCAACATCTAAACTTAAGTTAGAAAAAAGATAGGCATGGAGGAAATTACATGCTCGTGGAACCACTGCACGAAGGACGGGCCAGCATGTAACCCTTTCAAGCGTAGGTCATCCAACTGCTCGTGGAACCGACACAGCCGTGCTTGGGTAGGGTTAAAAAATAAGAGTGTGCGGCTTCCGCAGTACCCGACACTCTTAAATTAAGAGTGTGCTTAATTTAAGAGTGTCGGTACAGTAAAAACCCACACTTTTGCAGTCTTGTAGTGTTATACATCAATATCGTTGTACGCATTTGTTATAAAAGACGAAACTCTATTTTGTACCTTGTCCCCTCTTAGGATTTTTAAACTAATGGTGTCGCATGTTATTGTATTTTCCAGTATTTCGACGGGTATCCAACAAAAATAATACTGTATAAATTTAAAAAGATGATCAAAGTGTGACCTACGAGCCGTTTTATATCAAATTACGTCTTATAAAACGGAACAAATATGGTATGTGAAAAATAGACAAATAAAGTTCTTTAACTCATGAGCTAACCATATATATATGCTGAAGATTGGTTTTTTTTTGGGTGAGATCTCGACATCGATGAATTTGATAAGCAGAACATAACTTTTCGTCGATTTATAGGTGCACGACTGCCATTAGGATAGATATTAATTAGAAGGATGGGGCAATAATTGTAGGATTATGACGGATCGAGGTCGTCGTCCCTCATCAACCACACGCAGCTTGCATTGCGTACCAATCCAGTCGAAATTTGGAGGTAATTTACATTGATAATAACTACTCCTATCGACGACGTTTAACTACGTAACCTTGGAAGCATGCATCATGACGTACGGATAGGAGGCCTCTATATATGTACCTTCATTTAGCAAAATATTATGATCTTGTCAAAAGCATTTCTAAACATAGGCGCGTCTCTATCAAATCAAGAAAACGTTTCCTAATCCTCAGCTGAAAAGCGATCGGCGACATACGTGATGATCCGGATGCATGTGGTATAGTATATAAATAGGAAGTACTAGTCGCGATGAGAGATCATTTTACTTTTAAGGCACACAGCTTATTATTGGGATGACGACAACATCAAGGCGGCCTTCATGAGACGGTTCTAGAGAAAGGAGACACGACACCGCAATACAGGGTACGATCGACAGGTGGATTGCGTCCAATGTACTCTATTAACAACTTCACACTCCGTGGTGACTCTCTCGGTATACGCACCTCAACTAGTTCTCCCGTCACACGTGGGGTCTATCCAACATCAGATCCCATCCACACAGCTATCAATATCACGTAAAAAAATAGTGCAAAACAAATAGTTAAATCTACACATTTGTTTCAGAAATTTAAAGCTAAACACCAAACCACACCACACATTTAAAAATAAATAATAATTATATTTAAATAAATATTTTAATATATATTTTTATAATATATAACATACATAGCAAATCCGGCAACTGTCGAGAGCAAAGGGAGCAAAGGGAACGAGCTGCTGCTGTGTTCGTGGTGGATTGCATGTGCGGGGGCCTTCGATCCCTAACATGCATGCAGACATGGAATGCAGGGATGGTTCGAGCGCGCCGTACGAACAGGATGATGAGAAAAAAAAACGCGACCCAAAAGGTATATGTGGCCGGGAGGGAAAAAAGAAACAAGAGGGCCTGAGGCACTACTGGAATCGAGAGCGCATTTGGCAAAGTCTGGAAAACACTCAGCGAAGTATTTGTCGAGTGTGACACTTGGCAAATAGATCTCGATAAACAATACATCAGCAATGGCTTTTTTGTCGAGTACTTTTTATCGGGCCACTCGGTACTCGGCAAAAAAAAGCGGCCGTCACGGAGCCTGGTAACAGAGACGGCGTCTTTGCCGAGTGTCACCTAATATACTCGGCAAAGAGGTTACCTCTTTGCCGAGTGTTAACTAGGCAAATGAGCCACCAGCGGGGCCCTTTGTCAGTTTCTTTGCCGAGTGCTCTGCGAGGCACTCGACAAAGCTTGCTTCTTTGCCGAGTGTCAGGGCCATAGCACTCGTCAAAAAAAGCTTTACCGGTGCCCAGGTGTTGCTTCTCTACCGAGTGCTATGTCCCTGACACTTGGCAAAGCACCTCTTTGCCGAGTGTTACACTCGGCAAAGTGACCAGTATACACCTTTTTAATTTGTTTTTGCTATTCCATCCAAACAAACAAAAGATATTGAAAGTCGCCTAGAGGGGGGTGAATAGGCGAAACCTAAAAATTATTCCTTTAAACCTGGATTTGATCCCTTAATTAGTGGTCAGAACAAGATGAGCAATTATCGGAGTATAAAACCAAATCCTTTGCTTGCAAAGAGTATTGTCGGGGACCATAATTAGGGGTACCCCCAAGACTCCTAAACTCGGCTGGTAACCACCATCAGCACAAAAGCTGCAAATGCCTGATGGGCGCAATTCAGGTCAAGGCTCCGTCCACTCAAGGGACACGATCTCGCCTCGCCCGAGCCCAGCCTCGGGCAGGAACAGTAGACCAAGGCAGATTCACGCCTCGCCCGAGGGCATCCTCAAGTAACGGGCACACCTTCGACTCGCCCGAGGCCCAGCTCGGATAGGCTTCGCAGTGAAGCAACCTTGGCCAGATCGCCGCGCCAACCGACCGCATCGCAGGAGCATTCAATGCAAGGATCGCCTGACACCTTATCCTGACGCGCGCTCCTCAGTCGACAAGGCCGAAGTGACCGTAGTCACTTCGCCCCTCCACTGACTGACCTGACAGGAAAACAGCGCCGCCTGCACTGCTCCGACTGCTGTGCCACCCGCTAGGGTGAGGCTGACAGCAGCCAAGTCTAGCCTCGGGCGCCATAGGAAGCTCCGCCTCGCCCGACCCTAGGGCTCGGACTCAACCTCGACCCCGGAAGACGGTCTCCGCCTCGCCCGGCCCCAGGGCTCGGACTCAACCTCGAACGACGGTCTCCGCCTCGCCCGACCCCAGGGCTCGGACTCAACCTCGACCTCGGACGACGATCTACGCCTCGCCCAGCCCCAGGGCTCGGACTCAACCTCGACCTCAAACGACGGTCTCCGCCTCGCCTGACCCCAGGGCTCGGACTCAACCTCGACCTCGGACGACGATCTCCGCCTCGCCCGACCCCAGGGCTCGGACTCAACCTCGACCTCGGACGACGGTCTCCGCCTCGCCCGACCCCAGGGCTCGGACTCAGCCTCGACCTAGGAGGAGCCTCCGCCTCGCCCGACCTTGGGCTCGGGCCGACCACGTCGCAGGGGGGTTCATCATTACCCTACCCCTAGCTAGCTCAGGCTACGGGGAACAAGACCGGCGTCCCATCTGGCTCGCCCCGGTAAAACAAGTAATGATGACACCTCGCGTGCTTCATGACGGCGGCGGTTCTCAGCCCCCTACGGAAGCAAGGAGATGTCAGCAAGGTCCCGACAGCCCCGACAGCTGTGCTTCTACAGGGTTTAAGCGTTCCTCCGACAGCCACAACATCACATGAACAGGGCACCAACACCTCTCCGACATCCACGTCGGCATGTACATAGGACTCTGGCTCCTCTCTACCGAACACGTTAGCACACTGCTACACCCCCCATTGTACACCTGGGCCCTCTCCTTACGTCTATAAAAGGAAGGTCTAGGGCCCTCGTACAAGAAGGTGGCCGCGCGGGAGGACGGGCTGACGAGCAGGCTCTCTCTCTCCCTCGCGAACGCTTGTAACCCCCTACTGCAAGCGCATCCGCCCTGGGCGCAGGACAACACGAGCCGCGGTTCCCCTTACTGTTTTCCGCCTTGTGTTCCATCTCGCGCCGACCCATCTGGGCTGGGACACGCAGCGACAATTTACTCGTCGGTCCAGGGACCCCCGGGGTCGAAACGCCGACAGTTGGCGCGCCAGGTAGGGGCCTGCTGTGTGTTGACGAACAGCTTCCCGTCAAGCTCCAGATGGGTAGTCTCCAGCAACCTCTCCAGCCCGGGACGCTGCTCCGTTTCGGGAGTCTCGAGTTCATGTCCCTCGACGGCAGCTACGACATGGTACTCCTTCCTCTGCCGCGCGACAACGACGATGGCGGTCGTCAGCCCACCCGCCGGCGGCGGAATCGACGACGTCTTCCCCACATGGCGGAAGAGCGGCATCCGGGTCTGTCCCGTCACCTTCCCCGCCGATGGAGGAGGAGGCGGGGCAACCATGGCCAAGCAGGAGGCGGCACCTCATCGGCTGTCGAGCGAGTCGACGATGCCGGCGCCCCAGCGGGGGACACGTCGGGCGTCAACCTTGTGTCTGAGACGAAGACGGGCATCATTTCCCCGCAACAAGCCAACCCCAAGCGGATGGATGACGCTAGCACGCTCGTGAAGGACCTGTTGGGCGTTAGCCTCGTACCTGAGATAACGGTGCAGTCCGTCCCCGACGCAACTCCGTCACCATCCGTCGATCAAGAGGTATCGTCCGTTTTCCACCCTTTGCCTTTTAGATTCAGATTTGACCCACCAAGCGACCCTGCTTTGGTGGACGCTTTCATAAAGGCATATCCGAACCTTCCGGGGTATCATATGTGGTCAACCTGGGACTGATTGATGGTCGTCTCGACCTACGGGCCCCCGGGTTCCGAGGAAGATGACGAGCCCGACTATGGTTGGGATTTCTCCGGGCTCGGGAATCCCAGTGCCATGCGGGACTTCATGACCGCGTGTGACTACTGCCTCTCTGATTGCTCCGATGATAGCCACAGCCTCAGTGACGAGGACTGTGGCCCAAGTCGCGAATGTTTCCATGTCGATCTAGGGGGTCTCGACGAAGGCAACCACCTTGGTATGCCGGAGGACGGCGATCCCCCTAGGCCTGCGCCTCGCGTTGACATCCTTCGGGAGCTAGCTGTGGTCCCAGTCCCTGCGGGAGGTCAGGACGCACAGCTCGAGCAAATCCGCGAGATGCAGGCCAAGCTCGACGAGGAAGCAGGACAACTTGTGCTGCTCTAGCAGAACATTAGGCAGGCCGAGCACCAGCCAGAGAAGCGCGTCATCTGCCCCAGGACGTCCAACGCCGCATCGCTGATGATGCCAGGGCAAGGCTGCCCCCGGCTTCCAGTGGGGTCGGCCAGAACCTGGCTGCAGCAGCAATACTACTCCGAGCGATGCCGGAACCATCCACCACCAAGGGACGGCGTATCCAGGGAGAACTCAAGAATCTCCTGGAGGATGTCGCGGTCCGACGGGCCAAAAGCTCTGCCTCCCGAAGGCAGGGGTACCCCCTGGAGCATCGCGCCGCGACTTCCCGATTCATGCGGGAAGCCTCGGTCCACACCGGGCGCACGCGGGACACAGCGCCTACGGCCCCGAGTCGCCTTGGCAACGAGCACCATCGCCGTGACCATCGAGCCAACCTTGATGAGAAGGTGCACCGAGGCTACCACCCCAGGCGTGGGGGACGCTACAACAGCGGGGAGGATCGGAGCCCCTCGCCCGAACCACCTGGTCCGCAAGCTTTTAGCCGGGCCATACGACGGGCGCCATTCCCAACCCGGTTCCGGACCCCGACTACCATCACCAAGTACTTGGGGGAAACAAGGCCAGAACTGTGGCTCGTGGACTACCAGCTGGCCTGCCAGCTGGGTGGAACGGACGATGACAACCTCATCATCCGCAACGTCCCCCTGTTCCTCTCCGACGCCGCCCGAGCCTGGCTCGAGCATCTGCCTCCTGTGCAGATCTCCAACTAGGACGACCTGGTCAAAGCCTTCGCCGGAAAATTCCAGGGCACATACGTGCGTCCTGGGAACTCCTGGGATCTCCAAAGCTGCCGCCCGCAGCCGGGAGAATCCCTGCGGGACTACATCCGGCGATTTTCGAAGCAGCGCACCGAGCTGCCCAACATCACCGACTCAGATGTCATCGACGCGTTCCTCGCCGGCACCACTTGCCGCGACCTAGGGAGCAAGCTGGGTCGCAAGACTCCCACCAGGGCGAGCGAGCTGATGGACATCGCCACCATGTTCGCCTCTGGCTAGGAGGCGGTCGAGGCCATCTTCTGGAAGGACAAGCAGCCTTAGGGACGCCAGCAGGAAGACGTCCCCGAGGCGTCCGCTCAGCGCAGCACGAAGAAGAAGGGCAAGAAGAAGTCGCAAACGAAACGCGACGCCGCCGACGCAGATCTTGTCGCCGCTGGCGAACATAGGAACCCCCGGAAGCCTCCCGGAGGGGCCAACCTGTTCGACAAGATGCTCAAGGAGTCGTGCCCCTATCATCAGGGTCCCGTCAAGCACACCCTTGAGGAGTGCGTCATGCTTCGGTGCTACTTCCATAAGGCCGGGCCACCGGCGGAAGGTGGCAAAGCCCACGACTATGACAAGAAGGAAGGCCACAAGGCAGAGGAGTTCTCCGAGGTCCATGACTGCTTCATGATCTACGGTGGGCAGGTGGCGAATGCCTCAGCTCGGCACCGCAAGCAGGAGCGCCAGGAGGTCTGCTCGGTGAAGGTGGCGGCGCCAGTCTACCTAGACTGGTCCGACAAGCCCATCACCTTCGACCAAGGCGACCACCCTGACCGCGTGCCGAGCCCGAGGAAGTACCCGCTCGTTGTCGATCCCGTCATCGGCAACGTCAGGCTTACCAAGATCCTCATGGACGGAGGCAGCAACCTCAACATCATCTACGCCGAGACCCTCGGGCTCTTGCAGATCGATTTGTCCACGATCTGGGCCGGTGCGGCGCCCTTTCATGGGATCATCCCCGGGAAGCGCGTCCAACCCCTTGGGCAACTCGATCTGCCCGTCTGCTTCGGGACTCCCTCCAACTTCCGAAAGGAAACCCTCACGTTCGAGGTGGTCGGGTTCCGAGGAACCTACCACGCAGTGCTGGGGAGACCATGCTACGCCAAGTTCATGGCCGTCCCCAACTACACCTATCTCAAGCTCAAGATGCCGGGCCCCAACGGGGTCATCACCGTCGGATCCACATACCGACACGCGTACGAATGCGACGTGGAGTGTGTGGAGTACGCTGAGGCCCTCGCCGAGTCCGAGGCCCTCATCGCCGACCTGGAGAGCCTCTCCAAGGAGGTGCCAGATGCGAAACGCCACGCCGGCAACTTCGAGCCAGCAGAGGCGGTTAAGTCCGTCCCTCTCGACCCCAGCAACGACGCCTCCAAGCAAGTCTGGATCGGCTCCGAGCTCGACCCCAAATAGGAAGCAGTGCTTGTCGACTTTCTCCGCGCAAACGCCAAGGTTTTTGCGTGGAGTCCCTCGGACATGCCTGGCATACCGAGGGATGTCGCCGAGCACTCGCTGGATATCCGAGCTGGAGCCCGACCCGTGAAGCAACCTCTGCGCCAATTCAACGAAGAAAAGCGTAGAGCCATAGGCGAGGAGATCCACAGGCTGATGGCTGCAGGGTTCATCAAAGAGGTATTCCATCCCGAGTGGCTAGCCAACCCTATGCTTGTGAAAAAGAAAGGTGGGAAATGGCGGATGTGTGTAGACTACACTAGTCTAAACAAAGCATGTCCGAAGGTTCCCTACCCTCTGCCTCGCATCGATCAAATCGTGGATTCCACTGCTGGGTGCGAAACACTGTCATTCCTTGATGCCTACTCAGGGTATCACCAAATCAGGATGAAAGAGTCCGACCAGCTCGCGACTTCTTTCATCACACCCTTTGGCATGTACTGCTATATTACTATGCCATTCGGTTTAAGGAATGCAGGCGCGACATACCAAAGGTGCATGAACCACGTGTTCGGACAGCACATTGGCCGAACGGTCGAGGCTTACGTCGATGACATCATAGTCAAGACGAGGAAAGCCTCCGACCTCCTCTCTGACCTTGAAACAACATTCAAGTGTCTCAAAGCGAAAGGCGTAAAACTCAATCCCGAGAAGTGTGTCTTCGGAGTCCCCCGAGGCATGCTCCTGGGGTTCATCGTCTCTGAGCGGGGCATCGAGGCCAACCCAGAGAAAATCGCGGCCATCACCAACATGGGGCCTATCAAGGACTCGAGAGGAGTACAGAGGGTCATGGGATGCCTTGCGGCTCTGAGACGCTTAATCTCGCGCCTTGACGAAAGAGGCCTGCCCCTGTACCGCCTCTTAAGGAAGACCGAGCGCTTCACTTGGACCCCCGAGGCCGAGGAAGCCCTCGGGAACTTAAAGGCGCTCCTTACAAGCGCGCCCATCCTGGTGCCCCCCGCTGCCGGAGAAGCTCTCCTGATCTACGTAGCCGCAACCACTCAGGTGGTCAGCGCCGCGATCGTAGTCGAGAGACGAGAAGAAGGGCACGCATTGCTCGTCCAGAGGCTGGTCTACTTCATCAGTGAGGTACTGTCCGAGACCAAAATCCGCTACCCGCAAATTCAGAAGCTATTGTACGCGGTAACTGACGCGGCGAAAGTTGCGACACTACTTCGAGTCTCATCCGGTGACTGTGGTGTCATCCTTCCCCCTGGGGGAGATCATCCAGTGCCGAGAGGCCTCGGGTAGGATTGCAAAGTGGGCGGTGGAGATCATGGGCGAGACAATCTCGTTCGCCCCTCGGAAGGCCATCAAGTCCCAAGTCTTGGTGGATTTCGTGGCAGAATGGGTCGACACCCAGCTCCCAGCAGCTCCGATCCAACCGGAACTCTGGACCATGTTTTTCGACGGGTTGCTGATGAAAACAGGAGCGGGCGTGGGCCTGCTCTTCATCTCACCCCTCGGGAAGCACCTCCGCTACGTGCTGCGCCTCCATTTCCCGGCGTCCAACAACGTGGCCGAGTACAAGGCTCTGGTTAACGGGTTGCGCATCGCCATCGAGCTAGGGGTTCGGCGCCTTGACACTCGTGGCGACTCGCAGCTTGTCATCGACCAAGTCATGAAGAACTCCCACTGCCACGACTCGAAGATGGAAGCCTATTGCGACGAGGTTTGGCGCCTGGGAGACAAGTTCTACGGGCTCGAGCTCAACCACGTCGCTCGACAGTACAACGAGACTGCGGACGAGCTGGCTAAAATAGCCTCGGGGCGGACAATGGTCCCCCCGGACGTCTTCTCCCGAGACCTACATCAACCCTCCGTCAAGACCGACGACACGCCCGAGCCCAAGAAGGCCTCGGCCCTGCCCGAGGCACCCTCGGCTCAGCCCGAGGCACCCTCGGCTGCCGAGGGTGAGGCACTATGCGTCGAGGAGGAGCGGAATGGGGTCCCGCCTAATCAAAACTGGCAGACCCCGTACCTGCAATATCTCCACCTAGGAGAGCTACCCCTTGACGGAACCGAGGCTCGGCGATTGGCGCGGCGCGCCAAGTCGTTCGTCTTGCTAGGTGACGGAAAGGAGCTCTACCACCGCAGCCCCTCAGGCATCCTCCAGCGATGCATATCCATCGCCAAAGGTCAGGAGTCATTGCAAGAAATACACTCGGGGGCTTGCGGTCACCACGCATCGCCTCGAGCCCTTGTTGGAAACACCTTCCGACAAGGTTTCTACTGGCCAACCGCGGTGGCTGACGCCACTAGGATTGTACGCACCTGCCAAGGGTGTCAATTCTACGCAAGGCAGACCCACCTGCCCGCTCAGGCTCTGCAAACAATACCCATCACCTGGTCGTTTGCTGTGTGGGGTCTGGACCTCGTCGGTCCCTTGCAGAAGGCACCCGGGGGCTTCACGCACCTGCTGGTCGCTATCGACAAATTCTCCAAGTGGATTGAGGTCCGACCCCTAAACAGCATCAGGTCCGAACAGGCGGTGGCGTTCTTCACCGACATCATCCATCGCTTTGGAGTCCGGAACTCCATCATCACCGACAACGGCACCCAGTTCACCGGCAGGAAGTTCCTCGACTTCTGCGAGGACCACCACATCCGAGTGGACTGGGCCGCCGTAGCTCACCCCATGACGAATGGGCAGGTAGAGCGTGCCAACGGCATGATTCTATAGGGACTCAAGCCGAGGATCTACAACGACCTCAACAAGTTCAGCAGGCGATGGATGAAGGAACTCCCCTCGGTGGTCTGGAGTCTGAGGATGACGCCAAGCCAAGCCACGGGCTTCACGTCGTTTTTTGTAGTCTATGGGGCCGAGGCTATCTTGCCCACAGACTTAAAATACGGCTCCCCGAGGACGAGGGCATACGACGCCCGAAGCAAACAGACCAACCGAGAAGACTCACTGGACTAGCTGGAAGACGCTCGGGACATGGCCTTACTACACTCGGCGCGGTATCAGCAGTCCCTGCGACGCTACCACACCCGAGTGGTTCGGTCCCGAGACCTCCAGGTGGGCGACTTGGTGCTTCGGCTACGATAAGACGCCCGAGGGCGCCACAAGCTCACACCTCCCTGGGAAGGGTCATTCATCATCGCCAAGATTTTGAAGCCCGGAACATACAAGTTGGCCAACAGTCAAGGCGAGGTCTACAACAACGCTTGGAACATCCGACAGCTACGTCGCTTCTACCCTTAAGATGTTTTCAAGTTGTTCATATACCTCGTTTACATACACAAATAAAGTCTAACCATCAAGGAAGGGTCAGCCTTGCCTCGGCAAAGCCCGACCCTCCCTCGGGGGCTAGAAGGGGGGAACCCCCTCTGTGTCAAAATTTTCCTCAGAAAAAGTCTTCCACCAAAACGACTTTCGTGTTTCCCGGCTATATCAGTAACAGAACCCCGAGAAACGAATAAGAGTGCATGTAAGCGGCAAGGCCGACCGAGCCTAGGGACTCCTACGCCTCCGGGATACGGATACCTCACTCGTCACCTACCGCGAAAAATAACTCTTACTTGGGTAAGCGATCCTGCTACTGACGAACAAGTCCGGATACGCGAAACAGGAGGAAAAGAGACACAGCTTTATATCACGACGACAAAGTGTTCAGGCCTCGGCGGCCGCGAAAGACACATACATATTCAAAATAAACTGCTCCGGCAGAATTAGGCATCGCCCGTGGGAGGAGCTACAGCCTCGGCTTCGTTTCCACCCTCGGCGAGATCCGCCCTGGCCTCGGACGGCGGTGCAAGCGGGAGGATTTCCACCTCGAAGGAGGACGCCAGCATCGCGCTTGGGCCCGCGGCGGCCGCGTCAAGCCTCTGAACTTCGGCCATGGCAGCTTCATCTTCGTCGGGAAGGCAGTACCCCTCACTGACCCGCTCCAGATCCACATCGTAGTGGGAAGCGAGTACGACGAAGGCCCGCCTAATGCCGTGATGCAGCGCCTCATGGAGTCTGTCGCGCGCGTGGTCACCAAAGGCCTGTAGGCGACTCTGGGGGGAGCCTCCCGAGGGGACGTCGTCAAGACCAAAGACCCGGCAGATGGCCGAGATAGCCTCGGACATGGCCACGCGGGCGGCCTCCTTCTGCTCAGCCGCCTGGGCAAGTGCGTTGGCGGACTCGTTGAGGGCAAACTCGAACTCTGCAAACAGCCAAAACAGAATTCTTCAAACACAAGTTGAAGAGTGAAGTTGAATCAAAATCTCAAAACAGCCAAGACATACCTTCAGCCCGGGCACGCTGCTCCGAGGCTACGGCTTGGGCAGACTGAGCAGACCCGACGGCCACGACCAGGTCCGCCGCAAGGGCTCCGGCCCGAGCAGATGCCTCGGCTAGCTGGCCTCCAAGGGCCTTAGCCCGGCTTTCAGCCTCGGCGGCCCGGCTCCGAGATTGGTCCCGCTCACCGATGACCTGGCCAAGCTCCAACTGCCGTCGCTGCGCCTCTGCGCGTGCCGCCGCTGCCTCTGCCCCCAGCTCGTCACAGAGCAACCAAAGGTCCGCCGCCTTGGCGCTCCGTTGGGAGAGGCGCTCGGTAGCCTCGGCAAGCGCGGTCCTCAGGAACCGCAGTGAACCCCAGACGTCGGCCTCACGGTGGATGAACGACGACTTGGCGGTGCTCAGATCCGTCAGATCCTGAGGAAGGGAAGCGGGGTGTCACAAAGAATGCCTTGATCACGTGAAAGGTATGCCTGAAATCCTTACCTGGAGGATCCTGGGAACGTCCCTAGCAAGGACCTCCATGGTCGACCGAAGCGACCCCACCGCTGCCTCGGCACACTCGTGGAGCTCATCCTGAGACTGCTCCTCCCGCTCATCGTCAAGAACGAAGAGGGGCTTCGAGGCACCACGGGTCCAGAACAGGAGCGCCTCCCCACGCCGCTCATTGGGACCGCGTCGCGCGAGGATAAGGTCGCCACTCCCCAGGACGGGCTGCGGTTCTGTGCCCCCTCCTCCAAGGTGTCGGCACCCCCTGCGGTCGACGCATCGGGTACCTCCTCGACTAAGGGGGCAGGTTTCCAATCACCGGCCTCGGGTAGCAGCGCCTCAGCCATCTCAGCATCGACGGCGACGGATGGCTCCACGGGCAGAACGGAAATAGCCTCGGTAGAGGCTGGCGCCGGCGTCGGCAACACATTAGATGGTGTGAAGGCCGCGGCCGCGCTAGTAGCCTCCCCTGGCACGACGGCCGCCTCAGCAGAGGGGTCAGCCTGAGGGGCTCGCCCCACGGCAACCCGTGCCGCCTGATCCCCTCGCTTTGGGGCATCTTGTGAGGAGGCCAGCCGACCGGCGTGGCCCGGTGCGGCACTGGCTGCAGAGGCCGACGCCGTCTTGAGGACCTTCCGGGGAGCTAGACCGGTCGAGCCATGCCTCCGTTTGCTGGGAAGGAAAAGGAAAGGCAGGATCAGGACACACGAAGAAGGAGCCGGGACAGAGGTATCCTCAGATACTTACCCACTCCGGACCACGACCAATCGTGCCTGTGGGGAGGCCCCTCGGGCCTCGGCCCCTGCCGGCGCCGCCAAGGTCTGCCCCGCTGCCGACTTCAACACCATCCCCGGCTCGGGCACCCAGGGCGCCGAAGGGACGGTCCGCCCAGGCGCAGTCACGACGACCTGAGGATCAACTTCCTGTGCGGCCGGCACAGGCAACGGCTCTTGGGGCACAAGCAGGTCGGCCCGACTCCCCCGGGTTACCTCAACTACCTCGACCAAGGAGTCAAGTACCCCCTCGGCCTTCCCCTGTTCTTCAGACCGGGACCCTGATGTCCCGGCCCCGGATACCGACGACGCCAGCCCACTCGGGGGCTGGTTCGACGACCCTTGGCCCAGCCACAGATCTGGGCTGAGGCCAAGGCGGGCCGCCATGTCGTCGTCTTCGTCATCGTCGTCGTCGTCGTCGTCAGGCGTCTCCGGCGACGGCTCCCTCGGAAGCCCGTCCCTCTCCTGCTTCTGACGACGCCTCTCCAAGGCGTCCCGAGCCCGCATCCGCTCGCGGGCCCGAGCCTTTTTCGTGTCCTTCTTCTCCTTCTTCTTCTCCACAGCGACCCTCCGCGCGGCTCGGTCCACCGCGTCCTCCGGGACTGGTGGCAGAGAAGGCTTGTGAAACCCCAACTCCTGGAGACGGACGGAAATCTCGGCTGTGAGAACCAAGGGCAATCTGACACAAGAAGAAGGAAGGAGCGGACACTCACCAGGGATATGCACCCGCGCTCGGGGTGCATCGAGGGCTGGGTAAGGGCACCGGCATCCAGCCTCCCTACCGTGCCGGCTACCCGCCTGTGGAGGTCATCGGTGGGGAGGGGGACCGAGGACATCTGCGAACCCTCCAAGTCGACCCCCGGCGCCATCTCTAAAAGCAGCAGCCGCCGCTCCGTCAAGGGGAGCACCCTCCGGCGATGGATGGCGGCAACCACCCCCGCGGCGGTGAGCCCTCCGTCTCGCAGCTCCTGCAAGGCCTCTAGAAGGGGCTGGAGATTCTTCTGTCTCTCGCGCGGGGCCCCATAGCGCCAGTTGCTACCGGCGGCGGTCACCACTCGTTGAGAAAACGACGGGAGCCTCCCATCGTCATTCCGGAGGTAAAACCACCGGCGCTGCCACCCCTTGTTCGAAGACACAAGGATGGCGGGGATGTACTGTTGCGCGCGCGCCTGCCTCAACTGGAGGATGCAGCCACCAGCCCGCACCGCCATGCGGACTCTCTTTTCCCCCGTCGTCAAGGCAAAAGGCTCCGCGGAGAAGAGATGGGTCCACAGATCCCAGTGGGGGTCAATCCCCTAAAATCCTTCGCAAACCGCCGCGAAGATGGCTGCTTGCGTGATAGAGTTGGGGTTGAGATTGTGCAGCTCCACCCCATAGAAATGCAGAATCGCCCGCATGAAACGGCTTGCCGGCACTCCGAACCCCCGCTCGTGGAAAGAGACGAAACTCAGCACATACCCCGACGGCGGGGACGGGGCGGCTCCGCTCGGAGGGACCATCCACTCCGGCTGCGGGTCACCGGAGAGGGGACGAAGCAAGCCATCGGCAACAAGGGCCTCCAGGTCATCCGCCGTGACGGTGGAGAAGGGCCACGGGTCACGCGGCGGAACGACGGTTACCCGGTCGGCCATCACCAAGCGAAGGGGGTGGCGGCGGAGCAGACAAGGTGCGCGGTTTTCTTTCTCTGTCTATTTCCCTCAGGTTGCGGAAACCAAAGCAGAAGGTGAGCAGCAGAGTAAAAAACCACCACCGGTCCCTCTTCCGAATATATAAAGGCCCGGACAAGACCCGTTCAACACTTCGCCCGAACCCGTCGCAAAATTCAAAACTCGAAGGCGAAACGCTCGTTCCTCGAACGGCTCGTGCATGCACAACAGCTGCCCCGCGAACCACTCGTCCCATCGCATTAACTCCGCGGCAGGGCAGGCGACACCTTTAGCAGGCAAAGCGGGCGACGCTTCACCTCCACCATAATGACCGTGTAAAAAAAGGTGCGCCACGTCGTTCAATTTCGTATCCTTTTCCTCTTCCTCTTTCTCTCTCTTGCTACAGGGACCGGGAAAGGGGATACTCCGAAAGGGATCCTTCTCTGCGAAGGAAGCGGGCCCTGAGCCCTCCTACTGATCAGAGGTTCGAAGGCTGGCCCCTCGGAAGGGTTCGACAGCCGCCTCAGAGCACTCGGGCTCCGCGCCCACTACTGGTCAAAGGTTCGAAGGCTGGCCCCTTGGAAGGGTTCGATAGCCGCCTCAGGCCACTTGGGCTCCGCGCCCACTACTGATCAGGGGTTCGGAGGCTCGCCCCCCGAAGGGTTCAACAGCTGCCTCAGAACACGCAGAGCGAGGGATGACTCTAGGTACGTCCGATACATGGCCGAGGCTCGAGCTACGCTCCCGAGGTACCCTAGGACATTTTCGAGACCAGCAGGAGCGATTCTGTAATGGAATCCCATCAGAGGGAGGCATCGAGCCCTCGGACCCCATCAAACGGGACTGGGTCCGGCAAATCACCTGTAGGTACTTTTGGAGCGCGCCTCTGGGCCACTAGCCGACCCTTATCGAATGGGGCACGGGCGTCCACTCGGATCACCCGTTAGCAACTCACTGGAGACACCATGTTCGGCGCCCTCCGAGGGCAACATGGCGCTTTCCCCCCCTCCTCCTTGCGGAAAGGCGACGAAGGGGCGTATGAAAAAAGCTGAGTCAGTCCCTGACCGTCCTCTCGCCCTGTGCAGAGGCTCGGGGGCTGCTCTCGCGAACCCGGCTCCAGCCAAACCGTTGACAGCGTCAACATATCAGCCCGAGAACTCGGAACCTGACCATGCACCCAGACTACGATCAGATCGCATGAGGGAACAACCAGACCGGCCGAGGCATCACGAAAGGCACTAAGACCTCGAAGGAGTCAAACCACTCCTCCGAGGCCTCGGGGGCTACACCCGGCGGGTGCGCTCGCGCGCACCCACCGGAACGAAGTGTGACCGAGAAAGGCCGGTCCCCTTGCAAAAAAGTGTGACAAAGCCTCCAAGCGAGTACCAACACTCCCTTTGAGGCTCGGGGGCTACTGTCGGGGACCATAATTAGGGGTACCCCCAAGACTCCTAAACTCGGCTGGTAACCACCATTAGCACAAAGCTGCAAAGGCCTGATGGGCGCAATTCAGGTCAAGGCTCCGTCCACTCAAGGGACACGATCTCGCCTCGCCCGAGCCCAGCCTCGGGCAGAAACAGTAGACCAAGGAAAATTCACGCCTCGCCCGAGGGCATCCTCAAGTAACGGGCGCACCTTCGACTCCCCCGAGGCCCAGCTCGGACAGGCTTCGCAGTGAAGCAACCTTGGCCAGATCGCCGCACCAACCGACCGCATCGCAGGAGCATTCAATGCAAGGATTGCCTGACACCTTATCCTGACGCGTGCTCCTCAGTCGACAAGGCCGAAGTGACCACAATCACTTTGCCCCTCCACTGACTGACCTGACAGGAAAACAGCGCCGCCTGCACTGCTTCGACTGCTGTGCCACCCGCCAGGGTGAGGCTGACAGCAGCCAAGTCCAGCCTCGGGTGCCATAGGAAGCTCCGCCTCGCCCGACCCCAGGGCTCGGACTCAACCTCGACCTCGAAAGACGGTCTCCGCCTTGCTCGGCCCCAGGGCTCGGACTCAACCTCGACCTCGAACGACGGACTCCGCCTCGCCCGACCCCAGGGCTCGGACTCAACCTCCACCTCGGACGACGATCTCCGCCTCGCCCGGCCCCAGGGCTCGGACTCAACCTCGACCTCGGACGACGGTCTCCGCCTCGCCCGACCCCAGGGCTCGGACTCAACCTCGACCTCGGACGACGATCTCCGCCTCGCCCGACCCCAGGGCTCGAACTCAACCTCGACCTCGGACGATGGTCTCTGCCTCGCCCGACCCTAGGGCTCGGACTCAGCCTCGACCTCGGAGGAGCCTCCGCCTTGCCCGACCTTGGGCTCGGGCCGACCACGTCGCAGGGGGGTACATCATTACCCTACCCCTAGCTAGCTCAGGCTATGGGGAACAAGACCGGCGTCCCATCTGGCTCGCCCCGGTAAAACAAGTAATGATGACACCCCGCGTGCTCCATGACGACGGCGGTTCTCAGCCCCCTACGGAAGCAAGGAGACGTCAGTAAGGTCCCGACAGCCCCGACAGCTGTGCTTCTACAGGGTTTCAGCGCTCCTCCGACGGCCACGACATCACATGAACAGGGCACCAACACCTCTCCGACAGCCACGTCAGCATGTACATAGGACTCTGGCTCCTCTCTGCCAGACACGTTAGCACACTGCTACACCCCCCATTATACACCTGGGCCTTCTCCTTACGTCTATAAAAGGAAGGTCCAGGGCCCTCATACGAGAAGGTGGTCGCGCGGGAGGACGGGCTGACGAGCAGGCTCTCTCTCTCTCCCTCGCGAACGCTTGTAACCCCCTACTACAAGCGCATCCGCTCTGGGCGCAGGACAACACGAGCCGCGGTTCCCCTTACTGTTTTCCCCCTTGTGTTCCGTCTCGCGCTGACCCATCTGGGCTGGGACACGCAGCGACAATTTACTCGTCGGTCCAAGGACCCCCCCGGGGTCGAAACGCCGACAAGTATTGCTTCCAAAGAATGCGGAGTTAATACAAAGCAACACAACAAAAATGTTTATGAAGAATAATGCAAGAGGGCTAACATGAGATGAGAAATGACACAAGTTCTTTCTTGCAAGGCGTTGCTTCTATAAATGAGATTTTAACTTGAGGCAACACAAAGTGATATCAATAAAGAATAGTGCAAGAGAACTTAGAGGGGGAGAAGAAAAACAAATTACAAGCAATAAACACAAGTGGCATGGGTGATTTGTTTTACCGAGGTTCGATTCACCAAGAACCTAATCCCCGTTGAGGAGTCCACTAAGGACGGGTCTTTTTCAACCCTTTCCCACTCTCCACCGATCACCAAGAACGGAGAGTGCTTCTTCTTAATCTCAAGGATCACTAAGACCCCGCAAGGACCACCACACTCTTAGGTGTCTCTTGCTAGCTCTACAAGTCTCCAAAAAGTTTAGAGGAAGATGAATGGGAGTCAAAACTCCACGCTCAAGTGATCACAAGATGTAGCACACACTTTCTCTCAATGATTCTCACAAGGCACTATCGCTAAACACACACGAGTAGCTCTCTTTTGCTTGATCTATCTTTTGTGCACTTGTGTGGCATTGATGTGGGCTAAATCTTGTGTATGACATAGATCAATTAATAGAGGTGGTTGGGAGGGCTTGGATATGTCAACTATATGCCTTGATATGTTGCTTGGGCTCCCACCCCTTGAAATGGCCGGTTGGGGTGGTATTTATAGGCTTCAACCCCTCATATGGCCGTTGGACAAAAAGCAACAGCTTTCTATCGATGGGCACACCGGACAGTCTGGTGCCTGCCACGTCAGTCGCCTGTTGGAGTCGACTGTTGGATTCGCCTGCTCTGTGGTGCACCGGATAGTTCAGTGGCACACCAGACAGTCTGGTCCGACTGACTTTCTCTGACCGCTTCTGCTCTTCTGTCCTTTCTAACCACGTAGCAGTCGATCGTTGGTGAAGATGACCGTTGGCCCTAGGCTCACCGGACAGTCTGGTGCACACCAAATAGTCCGGTGAATTTTAGCTGCGGAGTTCTTCGTTTTCCCGAGAGCGGCCAGTTCATGGGGCGCGCCAGCCTGGGCACCAGACACTGTCCGGTGTGCACCGGACAGTCCAGTGAATTTTAGTCGCAGAGTTCTTTATTTTCTCGAGAGCGGTCAGTTCATGGGGCGCGCCAGCCTGGGCACTAGACACTATCCGGTGCACACCAAACAATCTAGTGCACCACAGGCTGGAGCAAGCCTGTCTTGCCCTATTGTTGGATTTCTTTGCTGACTCTTTTGGGCTTCTTTTGATCTTGATTCTTAGACCTTTTTGCTTCTTTTTATGTCTTCTATTGAGGTGTTGCATCCTCATTTCCTTAGTCCAATCCTCTTTGCAATTTGATTCTTTCACTCATATATCTTCTTTTGCCAATACTAGCTCCACAATAGTGATATGTTTATTTGGAGCTTTCCAACCTTTCTAGACGTGTTGAAGAAGGTTCCTTGGGGTATTTAGAGTTTGTCCAAAGAGTAGAACTATTTGTAGTTCATTAAGTCCATGTATTACCCCTATTTGGTTGGAACTGAGTAGATTCTGACTTAGAAACTGAATTGTTGATCTTATGAACCTGTGAATCAGAGACTAGGCAAATAGGTTAGTCCAAATGGTTGTGATGGTCATCAAGCACCAAAATATAAGAAATGGGTTTTAATGCCATTTCCCTTTCAATCTCCCCCTTTTTGGTGATTATTGCCAACACAAACCAAAACAAATATGAAGTGTGAAATTGTAACTAGTTTGCAATTGGTTAAGTGTTCACAAGCTATTGAAATGGAAGTTGTTCTAAGTGAATATGAGTGAAATTGACATGATTGTAAATTTTGACCATATTTGCACCACTTAGCTTGTTTTTTTGCAAATCTTTTGGAAAAGTCTTTTCAAATTCTTTTTGCAAATAGCCAATGGTATAAGAATATGATTTCAAAAAGCATTTTAAAGATTTTGAAAATTCTCCCCCTGTTTCAAATGATTTTCCTTTGGCTAAACAAAAGCTCCCCTGAAAAATTTGAAATGATTTCCATTTTTCAAAACAGATACCAAATGAAATTATACCAATTGAAATACCAATTGATGTCTTTGAATTTCAACATAATGGTGCGGTGCGGTCCTTTTGCTTTGGCCTAATGCTTTCTCCCCCTTTGGCATTAAGCACCAAAAATGAAGAAATTTTGAGGCCTTTTCAATAGATTTGGAATTGAAGCGTATGAGTTTTAGCAAGGGTGTTGATACCGAACGAATATGAAGTGGAAGCGCTCCCTTTGCTCAAAACTCCATTTCTCTTTCAATTTGAGACTAAGCACAACATATACTGGAAGAATTGTTAGTCTCAATTATTTAATGTGTAGAGAATTGCTCCCCTTAAACTTGTGCATACAAGTGACGAATATTTGTAGATTAATGCACTTTAGAACTGAAGGATTATGGGGAGGCTACGCTAGCGCAAAACAAAATTTTCAACCCCATAATACCAAGAACTACTGCGGTTATAGGTCATGGAATTACCACTAGACGCGCAGAGCAGCAGAAGACGTCTCGATGTAGACGAACGCGTCGAGCAATGTCGTGCAGTCGTCGGCGTCCTTCACGTCCTCGCACGGTTCGTCCTAGTGCTCCAGATGCAGCACCTCCGAGGTATCCACACGTACAGGGAGGAAGCGCCGCATACCGAACTGCTAGGTTTGCGACGGCGGCTTAGCGAGGGCGAGAGGTGAGCGACGGCTGCTCGTTTGCTGGTGGCAAATTAGGTTGAGCCTAACCGCGCCCCTGCCCCTCATTATATAGGCGTTATGGTGGGCTTCTGACACCGAGGCCCATCATTAACCCTAAAGCCCAGTCTAATTTCGGATCTAATCCGAGTTAGGCTTCCTTCCCCTTAAGTGTGTGACCCTATAGGTTCACGTACAAATAGACATAGCCCGAGTACTCTTACTTGGCCCAATAATTGACAGCGGCCTCTAGCAAGACATGTCAACTCCTATGCGCACGTAAAGATCATATCAGACGAACCATTGCAACATTACGTACATGCTGTTCCCTTTGTCTCACGATATTTGGTCTGGCTCTAAGCTGACCTCTCTTTCTCGATACTGTGAATTGGAATCCTTTCAATTGTTAACTCTTAACCCTAGCACGGCCATACATTTCTTGATCCAATCACTCGAGGGGCCCAGAGATATCTCTCTCACAAAGAGAGGGACAAATTCCATCTTGACTGACCATGCCTCACAGCATGCATCCTGACAAACCCAAAACTACCTTTATAACTACCCAGTTACGGAATAGCGTTTGATAGTCCCTAAGTAAGTCAATTCACATCTTGAGAACATGCGACAATCTCAGGTCTAAGGATACAGTATTCATGTTGCAAAAAGAGAACTATATTACAATATCTCACGTTGGGTCGGTCCAGCCTCATGTCATACATGCGCCCACATTATTAGTTTAACATCTCCATGTTCATGACTTGTGAAATGTAGTCATCAACTAATACATGTGCTAGTCATCGACTCTGACTAGGGACATCATTTAGAATAACCATATAAGTAAAGAATCTCACAAACAATTCACATAATTGCTAATCAATACAAGGTGCCTTCCATGGATATTCAATTAAGCAATATATATATCATGGATACAAAGAAATATGCTCATCTCTATGATTATCTCTAGGGCATATTTCTAACAGTCTCCCACTTGCACTAGAGTTAATCTAGAAGATATCTAATACCCATAGATCTCATGTGTGCCTCATGCTTAGGTTGTGGAAGAGGTTTTGTCAAAGGATCAGCAACATTCAAATCCGTATGTATTTTGCATATCTTTATCTCACCCCGCCTAATGAATTCCCGTATGAGGTGAAACTTCCGCAGTACGTGTTTGTTTTTCTGGTGGTTCCTTGGCTCCTTAGCTTGCGCAATAGCCCCATTGTTGTCACAGTAGAGATTCAATGGACTAGAAGCATTAGGAAACACACCAAGCTCGATGAGGAACTTCCTTATCCAAACACCTTCCTTCGCAGATTCAGAAGCTACAATGTACTCGGCTTCTGTTGTAGAATCAGTCACAGTCTCCTGTTTGGAACTCTTCCAACTAACAGCACCACCATTTATTGTGAATACAAAACCTGATTGCGATTTTAACTCGTCTGGGTCAGTTTGGAAGCTAGCATCGGTGTAACCAGTTACAACGAGCTCGTCCTTACCCCCATATACCAGGAACATATCTTTAGTCCTTCTTAAGTACTTAAGAATGCCTTTTACCGCTGTCCAGTGATCCTCCCTGGATTAGCCTGGTACCTACTCGTAGCACTTATAGCGTAGGAAACATCTGGGCGTGTACTTATCATGGCATACATGATTGATCCAATTGCTGAGGCGTATGGTACCTTACTCATGCGCTCCCACTCATTAGCCGTCGCAGGACATTGCATCTGGCTAAGGTGTTTACCATGTGACATAGGTATGAATCCTTTCTTGGACTGTTCCATGTTGAACCGTTTCAAAACCTTGTCAATGTACGTATCTTAACTTAATCCTATAAGCCTCTTCGACCTATCTCTATAGATCCTTATGCCCAAAATATATGCTGCTTCCCCTAAGTCCTTCATAGAAAAACTCTTTTTCAGTGAAGCCTTGACGGACTCCAGCATAGGAATGTCATTCCCAATCAATAATATGTCATCCACATACAAGATCAGAAATACAACAGCGCTCCCACTTTCCTTCTTGTAAACACAAGCTTCTTCTTCATTCTGATGAAAACCAAGCCCTTTGATCACTTCATCAAAACGAATGTTCCAACTCCGAGATGCTTGCTTCAACCCATAAATGGATTTCTGAAGTTTGCATATCTTTCCAGCATTGATCGGATCGACAAAACCCTCGGGCTGTATCATATACACGTCCTCATCTAGGTTTCCATTAAGGAAAGCTGTTTTGACATCCATCTGCCAAATCTCATAATCGAAATATGCGGCAATAGCTAGAATGATCCGAATAGATTTAAGCATCGCTACTGGCGAGAATGTCTCATCATAGTCAACTCCTTGAACTTGTCGAAAACCCTTTGCAACAAGTCGAGCCTTATAGATGTGAACATTTCCATCCATGTCTTTCTTCTTCTTATAGATCCATTTGCATTCTATAGGTCTAACACCATCAGGCGAGTCAACCAAGTTCCAAACTTGATTTTCTCCCATGGAATCTATCTCAGATCTCATGGCGACATGCTATTTCTCGGAATCTGGGTCCATCATCGCTTCTGAATATGTTGCAGGTTCGTCGTTGTCTAACAACAACACTTCCCCATTGCCCAACAATAGCACTTCTCCTCGTGCCTCGCGAAGCCTTGCTGACCTTCGTGGTTGTGGTGGTGATTCTCTTGCCATAGACGTCTCAACTTGTTCTGCTACATTAGCATCACTTGTTGAATCTTGTCCCACTGGCTCATCCTGAACTTCTTCAAGATACACCTTTTGTTTACTTTTCTCTCTTTTGAGAAACTCTTTCTCTAAGAACACACCATTCCGGGCGACAAACACTTTGCCCTCTGACCGGTGGTAAAAGTAATATCCTAAAGTTTCCTTTGGATATCCCACGAACATGCACTTGTCCGATTTTGGAGTGAGTTTATCTGACTGAAGTCGCTTGACGTAAACCTCACAACCCCAAATCTTCAGAAAAGACAAACTGGGAGTCTTCCCAGTCCACATCTCATATGGTGTCTTAACTACGGACTTAGACGGTACCCTATTTAGTGTGAAAGCTGCTGTTTCTAGAGCGTATCCCCAAAACGACAAAGGTAGATCCGACTGGCTCATCATTGATCGAACCATATCCAATAAAGTCCGATTACGTCACTTAGACACGCCATTCCTCTGAGGCGTTCTAGGCGGCGTAAGCTGTGGAACAATTCCACAACTCTTTAGATGATTGCTAAACTCATGACTCAAATATTCACCTCCACGATCTTATCGCAGTGCTTTAATTTTCTTGCCACACTGATTTTCTACTTCATTCTGAAACTCTTTGAACTTTTCTAAGGATTCAGACTTGTGTTTCATTAAGTAGACATACCCATATCTACTAAAATCATCAGTGAAGGTTATGAAGTATTGGAATCCTCCCCTAGCTGTCGTACTCATTGGTCCGCACACATCAGTATGTATGAGTTCCAATAAATCTAATGTCCTCTCCGGTAAACCCGTGAAAGGCGCCTTGGTCATCTTACCAAGTAAGCAAGCTTCACATGTCTCGTATGATTCAAAATCAAACGAAGTTAAAAGCCCATCAGAATGAAGCTTCTTCATGTGATTCTCACTTATATGACCCAAACGACAGTGCCACATGTAGGTAGGACTTAAATCATTAGACCGAGGCCTTTTAGCACTAATATTACAGATAGGTGCATCATCAAGATTTAAAATGAATAACCCATTCATAATGGATGCAAAAGCCACAAACATGCCATTCTTAGAGATCACACAACCATTGTTTTCACTCGCAAATGAATAACCATCCTTCATCAAACATGAAGGAGACATAATGTTTCGACTCATACTAGGAACTAGATAACAATTATTTAACTCCAAAATAAATCCTGATGGGAGGTGGAGTTGCATCGTCCCGATGGTCAACGCAGCAACTCTTGCATTATTGCCTACCCGGAAATCAACTTCTCCTCTTTTCACGCTTCTACTTCTTATCATTCCCTGCATCGAATTGCAAATATGGGCAACCGATCCGGTATCAAATACCCAAGAATTAATATAAGAATCAGCAAGAAAAATTTCTGTAATGTGAATAGCAAGTGTACCTGCTGCGGCTGTACCCTTACCGCCGCGATCCTTAATAGAGGCCAAGTACTGCTTGCAATTCCTTTTCCAGTGACCAAGTTCTTTGCAATAAAAGCACTCTGCATCTGCAACTGGTCCAGCCTTGGGCTTTTGATTTGGCTTGGATACTGTATCCTTTGCCTTGCCCTTCTTCTTTTGAGAGTTACCCTTCTTCTTAAAGTTGGGTTTGTTTTGGACCGCCATCACATGGCCGCTGCTGCCAGCGCTTTTCTTTATGTCCCCCTCTGCTGTTTTCAGCATGCCACATAGTTCATTGAGGCCCCTCTCCGCCCCATGCATATGGTAGTTCGTGATGAAGTTTCCATAGCTGGGTGGAAGAGATGCCAAAATGAAGTCAGTGGCCAACTCTTGGCTTATTGGGAAGCCTAGCTTCTCCAACCTCTGACTGTAACCAACCATTTTGATTACGTGTGGCCCAACTGCTGCGCCTTCTGCTAGCTTGCATTCCAGAAAGGCTTTGGACACATTGAACCTTTCAGTCCTAGCCTGAGTCTAGAACATATCCTTGAGCGCCACGATCATATCGTGCACCTCATGGTTTGTCTCAAACTGCATCTGTAGCTCAGGCTCCATGCAAGCAAGCATTAGGCAACTCACTTCAAGATTAGCATCCATTGCTTTCTTGTAAGCGGTTTTAGCTGCAGCAGTTGCATTTTCACCAGGATCCTCTGGCAGTGGGGTGTCTAGAACGTCTTCCTTTTTTTCAGCCCTGAGAACAATTCTCAGGTTATGGATCCAATCCGTATAGTTTGTTCCATTTAACTTATCCTTTTCAAGAATTGATCGCAAAGTAAATGTTGGTGTGCTAGGTGCCATTTATCTACAACAAAATAATGCAAAATACTAAGACAAAAATATCCATGACAGAGTAAATCATATTAAACATTTAATAGTCTACTCCCACTAAAATCAATATCCCTCGATTGATACTTAGTGATTCAGAACCCACAACTAACAAGTCTACTAGTGAGCTTTAGCATCACCGCTAGAAGACAAGGTAGATCGATAAGCAACTCCTTGCTAATCATATCATATATATGACTTCTGTTGTTGGGTGACATCTCTATGTCTCGGCTCCCAACCTTATGCCCCAAAGTCCTTAACCATTAAGCTGACTTTGTTTAAGTTAACCAACCCTTTCTGCAGTTCGTATCCGATACAAACCTATCTAGTCAAGGAAAACTGGTGGCACCCTAATTTCATAGACCCACCACCAATTGTACAAGACTTATGATAGTGCAAGGTTTGGAGAGGCATTTAAGCTTAAACGTTTATGAGGGATCGTCCTACTTATATCATCGCACGCAAGGACATATATGCAATATGAACAAGTAGAACATTAAGAATGGCATTCACACAACAGTTGTGATTCGGTATGGCTTGCTGTCACATGGTGATCCCCATCTCCAATAATTTGTCCATCACGATGATCTCCATCTCCATGATATAGGTATGCCATCCTTCAGGTGATGAGTCCTTCAAGACCTATCTAACGTATGCTGGTAAACAAATTACATATACGCTTTGGATCATCACATGTTGACACGCAGGTCATTACATTAAATTTGGACAATACATGTGGCTCCAGCCGTATTGCCCTGGTCACGACACGCAGGTCATGAATAATTCATTAATATGCATCATATACACACAATAGCCATACCGATCACAAGATGTCCTGCAAAAACAGGTTAGACAAACACGTTTCTATATGTTCGCCACTACAGCAGATAGCCACGGCGGTCCCATGCATCGTATGTATGGAAATTCCACTGAAAATCTCATGCGGTTGATCAAATCAACCCAAATCCGAGACTTTCGACCCGAAGAAGATTACACTCATGACGTCAATCTGTTACGTCAATCTGCTGGTTGTGTACGCAGTTAGCCCCGATGGTGATTCCAGCCGGTAGGGGCAAGTTGCGCACATAACAGAGAAGGACGAACTAATCTCTTCAGTCATATCCGATGTAATCTACTTCAACCCTTTCTAACCAATTGATCTAATCAAACCGTGCATCAAGTAGATCCATCTCATGAACCTAGATCCAAACCTAAAACTATGCAGAACCTGGTTCTGATACCACTGAAGGATTACGGGGAGGCTACGCTAGCGCAAAACAAAATTTTCAACCCCATAATACCAAGAACTACTGCGGTTATAGGTCATGGAATTACCACTAGACGCGCAGAGCAGCAGAAGACGTCTCGATGTAGACGAACGCGTCGAGCAATGTCGTGCAGTCGTCGGCGTCCTTCACGTCCTCGCACGGTTCGTCCTAGTGCTCCAGATGCAGCACCTCCGAGGTATCCACACGTACAGGGAGGAAGCGCCGCATACCGAACTGCTAGGTTTGCGACGGCGGCTTAGCGAGGGCGAGAGGTGAGCGGCGGCTGCTCGTTTGCTGGTGGCAAATTAGGTTGAGCCTAACCGCGCCCCTGCCCCTCATTATATAGGCGTTATGGTGGGCTTCTGACACCGAGGCCCATCATTAACCCTAAAGCCCAGTCTAATTTCGGATCTAATCCGAGTTAGGCTTCCTTCCCCTTAAGTGTGTGACCCTATAGGTTCACGTACAAATAGACATAGCCCGAGTACTCTTACTTGGCCCAATAATTGACAGCGGCCTCTAGCAAGACATGCCAACTCCTATGCGCACGTAAAGATCATATCAGATGAACCATTGCAACATTACGTACATGTTGTTCCCTTTATCTCACGATATTTGGTTTGGCTCTAAGCTGACCTCTCTTTCTCGATACTGTGAATTGGAATCCTTTCAATGGTTAACTCTTAACCCTAGCACGGCCATGCATTTCTTGATCCAATCACTCGAGGGGCCCAGAGATATCTCTCTGTAACACCCACTTTGTAAATTGCTAGAAATAATACCAATAGAGAAACAATTTCTCTTTATGTGAGTTTGATCTTTACGCATCATCCCATGTGAACACCATATTCAAAAGCAAATAATTAATAAAAAGAATATATGCCATTAAAATTTTGCATCATGCTGGGATTTTCTTTTGTGTGCACATGGTGACAAAATAAAATAATAAATGTGACAAGAAAAATATTAAAGTCCAAAGTGGAATTTAAAATCCAAAAGGAATTGTAGAATTTGGAAAAGAGAAGAAAATAAGAATTTTGTGGATAAAAAAAATGAGTAAATAAAAATATATTGTTCCTCCACTAGAAGCTTGAATTTTTACACTTGACACAATGTTGAAATTCGTATTCAGAATTCAAATTTGAATTCAAAATAGTTAAGAATAAAAGAAAACAAGAAAAAGAAAAGGAAAAAGAAAATAAAAAAAGGGTACTGTGCTTGCCTGGGCCGGTTTTCACCTTTTCGGCCCAGCTTCCGATCCCCTCTGCGCGGCCCACTCCCCCACCGCGCGCCTCCACTCTCTGCCGCACGGGGCCCGGCTATCAGCCACGTCGGAACCGCGCGGACTGGGTAGACCCGCTGACGGGTGGGACCACGTTGTCGGCGCCAACATACGCATGATGTGCACGGTGCTATGACGATGACATATGGGCCCCAGACGTCAGATACCTCCTCCACCTCGGTCGCGGCCGTCGTACCCCGTCCGAAATCCCCGCCGTGGAGACCGGGATTCTCCCCACGGCTTCGGCTTTGGCCGTTGCTCCCCTCTGGCCGCCTGGCGCAGATATATAGTGCCCTGCTCCGCGCCTTTAGCCTCCATCGGAAGTTGGCGCTGCCGCGTACGCACGAGAGCAAAAGCTGCCGCCGCTGTGAGGTGTGAGAGCCGCCGCCTACGAATCTCGGCTCCGGTTGTCGTCTGGCCTCGGTGTAGGGCCTGGGTGGGTCGTCAGCACTTGGGGTGCCATCCGTGGCCGCAATCGAAGGGAGAGGCCGCGGAGACACAACAATTCCTTGCCGTCGACCTGCGCTCTGCCGTGGACCGCACCTCGCCGTGGCTGCGCTCCTGTGCTCAAACCCCTCGGTAAGAAATCCGTCCCTCGTGCCCGTCTTACCTTCCGCGTGGTATATCTCGAGTCGATTTAGTGTTTAGCGCGCGGGGAGCACCGATTGGCGACCTCGCCGGAGTTCGGCTGGGTGTGGAGCAGGGGGGCGGCGCCGCCGTGCGTGCGGGCGCTGTTGGGGCGTTGGATGTGCGCCGTTGGATGGCCAGCAATGGTTGAGATTAGATCATGTGCATACCGATTCGCGTAATAGGCTCGGCATCGTTCGATCCGCATCTGGCGGCCGGATTACGGTCGTAGGAGTGTTACTGCGTATGATAGATCTGAGCCGTAGGATCTCGATCCACCGATCAAGATTGTTTACCGATTCATATAAGGCATGGGCTAATCCAGGCGGCCGGTTTCTAATCGGACGGTTGTCAGCTCTCGATACCCCTTCGTGGGTGGTTTTGCATATGAGCCCTCGGGTTTTGATGAAATCAACCCGCCATCCGCGCGGGGATTAAGTCTGAGTCTTCAGATAAATTGCGCTAAGGCCCCTGTCTTTCTCAGAAATAGTGCGCCCAGTCCATAGTGAATTAAATGGATTAAATGAAATAGAAATTTGATTTTTAATATGAAAATAAACCCTAAAACTTGTATAATTCATAGAATATTCATATGGGCTCCAAAATAATCCATTCCACTTTCTAAATTTTTGTAATTTCATTCTTTATCACTTAGAGCCTCTGTTTTGTCATGAAAACAGTAATAAATTTAATTCCTCACTTAATCTAATTTAAACACATAAAACCTTTGAAAATGCATAACTTAAATTCTATAACTCCAAAAATTATGATTCCTGTTCCTAGAATTTTATTTTAATGTGTAGAATATTACTGTGTATTTTGTATATATGTTTGGTGTAATGTTAATTTCTCTATGTGCACTGTGCTTGTTTGTATTGTGGCGAGTAGAAGAGCCCGTTGCTGAGGATCCTGGTGAGCAGCAGGTTGAAGTAGCTGAGCAGGAGCTCATTGAAGGCAAGTTGTGCCCTTGACCACTTTTTACCCAATAATGTTCTTTAATATCACTTATCCATGCATAGGTTAATTTTGATGGGACCCAATAGGTTACTCTAGATTGTTTATCTCATTACCTTGTTTACCCCTGAATCACTTGGGTAGTTTGCTATTGCTTTACCGGGTTTTGGGATAATCATTTATTACCTCTATGTTCCAATTCTGTTGTTATTCTATTTATGTTCATGTCAAGTTCATTAATGTTAATTGGAACATAGAGCTTAACTTGAGAACCACGTGCCACCACAAGGGTTTAATGGGACGCCCTTGGCTGACTAATTAGGAAAGCTAGTGGAAGACTACCTTGCCTGAAAGGGGCAAGGGCAGTAGGGGAGTGGTCAGTGTAGGGAGGTCCTTGCTTGATTTTGCTGCGATGGCGGTCAGGCAAGAACCCTGCATTGGAACTTCCTATAAACTGTAGCGGGTTTTCGGAAGCTAGTGGAACTTTGTAAAGGCCTCGTAGTGTTGCCCTGCTGCGCTTCCTAGGTAGAGGTGTATGGGATTCGCGACCCCTTGGCAGATGGGTAGCATGACTTGTGGGTAAAGGGTACAACCTCTGCAGAGTGTAAAACTGGTATACTAGCCGAGCTCACGGTCATGAGCAGCTCAGGACTCTCTGATGTTTAAATTATGGAACTTAAATTCAATTTTGTCATTTGCATTGCATGGGTTTATTATAAATTGTGTTCTATTACTTTACTTATGGTTTGGTATTTACTTACACTTAGTAATTGCTAATAAAATTTTGACCAACTACTTAAAAGCAATGCTCAGCTTTAACCCCTATCATTGATTAGCCTTACACATCACATGAACTCACACATTTGTGAGTTTGTGTCCACTGGTTCCCCACAACTTGTTGAGCTATGATCATGTGTGAGCTCACCCTTGCTGTCTCACACCCCCCCCCACAGGAGAAGAGCAGGTGGTTCAGGAGGAGCCACAAGGCGAGGAGTATGATCTGATCTAGGTGGCGTTTCTCAGTTGACATTGGCGCCGACGATCCTTAGTTCGTTTTACTTTTATCTTTTATTTTGTAATAAGTCTTCCGCTATGTAATAAATACTCTGATGTTTTATGACATTTATCTCTATACACTCTGTTATTATATATGTTGTCTTCTTGGCGCATGTATGAGATGCACCTGGCTTTGTTCCTTAAAGCCGGGTGTGACAGAAGTGGTATCAGAGGAAATGTTGACTGTAGGACGAAACCTAGATAGAAATGGACAAACCCTCTCCTACTTACCTTACTCTGACTCATTCTATACTTATCTCACTCTGATTCTTTCTACACTTATCTTGATCCTGTCTCACCTTCTACTATTCTACTCTGGTTAATATTATCTTTTCTACTCTAAGAAAAGATGGATTTCACACCTTGGAATCCTACCACTATGATCTTTTTAAGAGATAGGGAACCCAAGACAAAATTTAAAACTATTTTCTTTAAAAATGTTGTTTGATTGTGCTGATGCTAAATGCCTGATTTGCTTCTTTGATTGATTGAATTATTATAGATGAACATCTTAGCATGTACCAACATAAGGTATTGAATTAGCCTTAGTAGGTAAAATATTAATCTACTTAGCTAATAAATCCCCCGCAGTAACATTCCTCGTAATTACTCGCCTTGTCTACAATTCTTTCTTTCTTAACCTGTGTTCTAACCCAGATGGGCCACCCGTATACTGTTAGAAGAGAGCAGTACAGACTTGATCCTTGGTATGTCATGGCTAAGAAAGGCAAAGGGCATTATAGCATGTGGTAGAGGTACCGTAGAACTCACTACCACTAAAGAAGAAAGATTTCAAGTTAATATTGCAGTAACCTCCTCACCCATGCGTGCAATGTTCTTTATACCTGAGGAGTTTGTTGGTGACAACATCCGGGTGGTTAGAGATTTTCCGGATGTCTTTCCAGAGGAGTTACCAGGGATGCCACCTGATAGAGAAGTTGAGTTTGTTATTGATCTCTTACTTGGAACTGCCCCTATTTCTAAACGGCCATATAGGATGTCCGTAGAGGAGTTGAAGGAACTTAAGAAGCAGTTAACTGAGTTACAAGAGGCCGGGTACATTCGTCCGAGTTCTTCACCTTGGGGAGCACCGGTCTTGTTTGTACAGAAGAAGGATGGATCGCAACGGATGTGTGTGGATTATAGATCTCTTAATGATGTTACAGTGAAGAACAAGTATCCGTTGCTCCGTATTGAGGATTTATTTGATCAGATGAGAGGTGCTAGAGTATTCTCGAAGATTGATCTCCGATCCGGTTACCATCAGATGAGGATTAGACCATCGGATATTCCCAAGACGGCTTTCTCGACTAGATATGGATTATATGAGTTTACTGTTATGTCGTTTGGATTAACCAATGCACCAGCTTATTTTATGAACTTAATGAACAAGGTGTTTATGGAGTATTTGGACAGATTCGTCGTGGTATTCATCGACGATATTCTTATCTATTCCAAGAGTGATAGTGATCACGAGGAACATCTGAGGATGGTGCTACAGAAGCTACGGGATAAACCAGCTATATGCCAAGTTCAGCAAATGCGAGTTTTGGATTGGCGAGGTGCCATTTCTTGGTCATATTATTTATAATGGAGGAATTTCAGTGGATCCTGCTAAGGTTAAGGAGATAATGGAGTGGAGAGCACCCACTACAGTTACTGAGATTCAGAGTTTCTTGGGATTAGCAGGCTACTATCGGAGATTTATTGAAGGATTCTCTAAGATTGCCAAGCCTATGACATCGCTTTTGGAGAAAGGAAAAGAATTTAAGTGGGATGAGAAATGTCAAGAGAGCTTTGATCAATTGAAGGAGAGATTGATGACACCTCCAGTGTTGGTAATGCCAGACTTACAGAAAGGATTTGATATCTATTGTGATGCATGTGGCCAAGGATTGGGATGTATGCTCATGCAAGAAGGACATGTGATCGCCTATGCATCCCGACAGTTGCGGAAACATGAATTGAACTACCCCACTCACGACTTGGAACTAGCAGCAGTTGTGCATGCTCTTAATATTTGGAGACATTATATTATGGGGACTAAGTGCCAAGTATATACGGATCATAAGAGTTTGAAGTACATATTCACTCAGAAGGATCTCAACCTTAGGCAACGCCGTTGGTTGGAGCTTATTAAGGATTATGATTTGGAGATTCACTATCACCCGGGCAAGGCAAATTTGGTTGCAGATGCCTTGAGTCGCAAGGAGCATGTTCATTTAGCTATTGTTGCCCAGCTACCCGATGAGATTGTTGAGGATTTCAGGAGACTTAACCTGGGGATAGTTGCTCATACTGAAGGAGTCACTATTGATGTGGAACCTACCTTGGAGCAAGAAATCCGCAAAGGTCAACTTGAGGATGCTAAAATAAAAGAGATTAAGGATTTGATTACTGAAGGTCGAGTTCCGGAATTTACGGAAGATGAGCAAGGCACTATATGGTTCAAGGACAGGATGCGTGTTCCTGATATTAAAAGCCTTCGAGAGACTATTTTAAAGGAGGCCCATGATTTGGATTATTCTATTCATCCTGGTAGTACCAAGATGTATCAGGATTTGAAACGGAAGTATTGGTGGTATGGATTGAAAAGAGATGTGGCTGCACATGTGGCTATGTGCGATGTATGTCAAAGAGTTAAGGCTGAACACTAGAGGCCAGCTGGACTATTGCATCCACTGAAGATACCCGAGTGGAAATGGGAAGAGATTGGTATGGATTTTATTACTGGATTGCCTCGCACCCAGAAAGGATATGATGCTATATGGGTGATTGTGGATAGATTGACTAAAGTGGCTCACTTTATTCCTGTCAAGACTACTTATAAAGGTTCTCAACTAGCAGAGTTATATATGGCTCGGATTGTGTGTTTACATGGAGTACCAAAGAAGATCGTGTCTGATCGAGGTTCGCAGTTTACCTCAAGGTTTTGGAGAAGCTTTCATGAGAACATGAGTACAAAGTTGAATTTTAGTACAGCTTATCACCCTCAGACTGATGGACAGACTGAAAGGACTAATCAAGTATTGGAGGATATGTTGAGAGCATGTGCCCTTCAGCATGGAGGAAGTTGGGATAAGAGTCTGCCTTATGCTGAGTTCTCGTATAATAATAGTTACCAGGCCAGTCTGAAGATGTCACCTTTTGAAGCTTTATATGGGAGGAAGTGCAGAACTCCTTTGTATTGGGATCAGACTGGAGAGAGACAGTTCTTTGGGCCTGAATTGATTCAAGAAGCAGAAGAACAAGTCCGTATAATTCGAGAGAATTTGAGAGTGGCTCAAACCAGGCAAAAGAGTTATGCTGATAATAGAAGAAGACCACTGGAATTTGAAGAAGGAGATTATGTGTACCTCAAGGTGTCACCACTTCGTGGAATGAGGAGATTTAAAGTCAAGGGCAAATTGTCCCCTCGCTACATTGGACCATTCTTGATCTTTAGAAGAGTTGGGGAGATGGCATACCAACTCGAGTTACCGAATAGTTTATCGGATGTGCATAACGTGTTCCACGTATCTCAACTAAAGAAGTGTCTCCGTGTCCCTGAGGAACAGTTACCAATGGAGGAGCTCAGTGTTCAAAGTGATTTGACTTACACGGAGTACCCGATCAAGATTTTGGATACATTGACTCGAGTGACAAGAAATAAGGTGATAAAGATGTGCAAAGTGCAATGGAGTCACCACGGTGAAGATGAAGCAACTTGGGAAAGAGAAGAAGAGCTTCGCATAGATTTTCCCCATCTTTTCCCTAGATCTTCTTAAATCTCGAGGACGAGATTATTTTTAAGGGGGGTAGGATTTGTAACACCCACTTTGTAAATTGCTAGAAATAATACCAATAGAGAAACAATTTCTCTTTATGTGAGTTTGATCTTTACGCATCATCCCATGTGAACACCATATTCAAAAGCAAATAATTAATAAAAAGAATATATGCCATTAAAATTTTGCATCATGCTGGGATTTTCTTTTGTGTGCACATGGTGACAAAATAAAATAATAAATGTGACAAGAAAAATATTAAAGTCCAAAGTGGAATTTAAAATCCAAAAGGAATTGTAGAATTTGGAAAAGAGAAGAAAATAAGAATTTTGTGGATAAAAAAAATGAGTAAATAAAAATATATTGTTCCTCCACTAGAAGCTTGAATTTTTACACTTGACACAATGTTGAAATTCGTATTCAGAATTCAAATTTGAATTCAAAATAGTTAAGAATAAAAGAAAACAAGAAAAAGAAAAGGAAAAAGAAAATAAAAAAAGGGTACTGTGCTTGCCTGGGCCGGTTTTCACCTTTTCGGCCCAGCTTCCGATCCCCTCTGCGCGGCCCACTCCCCCACCGCGCGCCTCCACTCTCTGCCGCACGGGGCCCGGCTATCAGCCACGTCGGAACCGCGCGGACTGGGTAGACCCGCTGACGGGTGGGACCACGTTGTCGGCGCCAACATACGCATGATGTGCACGGTGCTATGACGATGACATATGGGCCCCAGACGTCAGATACCTCCTCCACCTCGGTCGCGGCCGTCGTACCCCGTCCGAAATCCCCGCCGTGGAGACCGGGATTCTCCCCACGGCTTCGGCTTTGGCCGTTGCTCCCCTCTGGCCGCCTGGCGCAGATATATAGTGCCCTGCTCCGCGCCTTTAGCCTCCATCGGAAGTTGGCGCTGCCGCGTACGCACGAGAGCAAAAGCTGCCGCCGCTGTGAGGTGTGAGAGCCGCCGCCTACGAATCTCGGCTCCGGTTGTCGTCTGGCCTCGGTGTAGGGCCTGGGTGGGTCGTCAGCACTTGGGGTGCCATCCGTGGCCGCAATCGAAGGGAGAGGCCGCGGAGACACAGCAATTCCTTGCCGTCGACCTGCGCTCTGCCGTGGACCGCACCTCGCCGTGGCTGCGCTCCTGTGCTCAAACCCCTCGGTAAGAAATCCGTCCCTCGTGCCCGTCTTACCTTCCGCGTGGTATATCTCGAGTCGATTTAGTGTTTAGCGCGCGGGGAGCACCGATTGGCGACCTCGCCGGAGTTCGGCTGGGTGTGGAGCAGGGGGGCGGCGCCGCCGTGCGTGCGGGCGCTGTTGGGGCGTTGGATGTGCGTCGTTGGATGGCCAGCAATGGTTGAGATTAGATCATGTGCATACCGATTCGCGTAATAGGCTCGGCACCGTTCGATCCGCATCTGGCGGCCGGATTACGGTCGTAGGAGTGTTACTGCGTATGATAGATCTGAGCCGTAGGATCTCGATCCACCGATCAGGATTGTTTACCGATTCATATAAGGCATGGGCTAATCCAGGCGGTCGGTTTCTAATCGGACGGTTGTCAGCTCTCGATACCCCTTCGTGGGTGGTTTTGCATATGAGCCCTCGGGTTTTGATGAAATCAACCCGCCATCCGCGCGGGGATTAAGTATGAGTCTTCAGATAAATTGCGCTAAGGCCCCTGTCTTTCTCAGAAATAGTGCGCCCACTCCAGTAGTGAATTAAATGGATTAAATGAAATAGAAATTTGATTTTTAATATGAAAATAAACCCTAAAACTTGTATAATTCATAGAATATTCATATGGGCTCCAAAATAATCCATTCCACTTTCTAAATTTTTGTAATTTCATTCTTTATCACTTAGAGCCTCTGTTTTGTCATGAAAACAGTAATAAATTTAATTCCTCACTTAATCCAATTTAAACACATAAAACCTTTGAAAATGCATAACTTAAATTCTATAACTCCAAAAATTATGATTCCTGTTCCTAGAATTTTATTTTAATGTGTAGAATATTACTGTGTATTTTGTATATATGTTTGGTGTAATGTTAATTTCTCTATGTGCACTGTGCTTGTTTGTATTGTGGCGAGTAGAAGAGCCCGTTGCTGAGGATCCTGGTGAGCAGCAGGTTGAAGTAGCTGAGCAGGAGCTCATTGAAGGCAAGTTGTGCCCTTGACCACTTTTTACCCAATAATGTTCTTTAATATCACTTATCCATGCATAGGTTAATTTTGATGGGACCCAATAGGTTACTCTAGATTGTTTATCTCATTACCTTGTTTACCCCTGAATCACTTGGGTAGTTTGCTATTGCTTTACCGGGTTTTGGGATAATCATTTATTACCTCTATGTTCCAATTCTGTTGTTATTCTATTTATGTTCATGTCAAGTTCATTAATGTTAATTGGAACATAGAGCTTAACTTGAGAACCACGTGCCACCACAAGGGTTTAATGGGACGCCCTTGGCTAACTAATTAGGAAAGCTAGTGGAAGACTACCTTACCTGAAAGGGGCAAGGGCAGTAGGGGAGTGGTCAGTGTAGGGAGGTCCTTGCTTGATTTTGCTGCGATGGCGGTCAGGCAAGAACCCTGCATTGGAACTTCCTATAAACTGTAGCGGGTTTTCGGAAGCTAGTGGAACTTTGTAAAGGCCTCGTAGTGTTGCCCTGCTGCGCTTCCTAGGTAGAGGTGTATGGGATTCGCGACCCCTTGGCAGATGGGTAGCATGACTTGTGGGTAAAGGGTACAACCTCTGCAGAGTGTAAAACTGGTATACTAGCCGAGCTCACGGTCATGAGCAGCTCAGGACTCTCTGATGTTTAAATTATGGAACTTAAATTCAATTTTGTCATTTGCATTGCATGGGTTTATTATAAATTGTGTTCTATTACTTTACTTATGGTTTGGTATTTACTTACACTTAGTAATTGCTAATAAAATTTTGACCAACTACTTAAAAGCAATGCTCAGCTTTAACCCCTATCATTGATTAGCCTTACACATCACATGAACTCACACATTTGTGAGTTTGTGTCCACTGGTTCCCCACAACTTGTTGAGCTATGATCATGTGTGAGCGTTTATAGGTGGTTCAGGAGAAGAGCAGGTGGTTCAGGAGGAGCCACAAGGCGAGGAGTATGATCTGATCTAGGTGGCGTTTCTCAGTTGACATTGGCGCCGACGATCCTTAGTTCGTTTTACTTTTATCTTTTATTTTGTAATAAGTCTTCCGCTATGTAATAAATACTCTGATGTTTTATGACATTTATCTCTATACACTCTGTTATTATATATGTTGTCTTCTTGGCGCATGTATGAGATGCACCTGGCTTTGTTCCTTAAAGCCGGGTGTGACACTCTCTCACAAAGAGAGGGACAAATTCCATCTTGACTGACCATGCCTCACAGCATGCTTCCTGACAAACCCAAAACTACCTTTATAACTACCCAGTTACGGAATAGCGTTTGATAGTCCCTAAGTAATTCAATTCACATCTTGAGAACATGCGACAATCTCAGGTCTAAGGATACAGTATTCATGTTGCAAAAAGAGAACTATATTACAATATCTCACGTTGGGTTGGTCCAGCCTCATGTCATACATGCGCCCACATTATTAGTTTAACATCTCCATGTTCATGACTTGTGAAATGTAGTCATCAACTAATACATGTGCTAGTCATCGACTCTGACTAGGGACATCATTTAGAATAACCATATAAGTAAAGAATCTCACAAACAATTCACATAATTGCTAATCAATACAAGGTGCCTTCCATGGATATTCAATTAAGCAATATATATATCATGGATACAAAGAAATATGCTCATCTCTATGATTATCTCTAGGGCATATTTCTAACAAGAACATGTACGGTACGAGGATGCAAGTTCTGCACATTGAACTTTGGTATAAGTAAAAATATGAATTGAGAGCAAGTACCAACTGAAAGAGATATATAAGATCAAAAGATATGTCAATTAAGCTTTATCATAGTTCTATAATATAGATTGCTCCCCCTAAGTATGTGCCTTGAGAGGAATACATATTTTGGCCTTAAATGCCAAATGCACATAATGAGGTTAATGAGAACATATCTATATTATAGAAATTTGTGAAGTGCAATGTGTCATAATATAAACATGAGGCTCATGACAGATTGTGCACTTAAGAAAGCATGTTATAAACATTTAAAGCATTTACCAGTAAGGATTCAAAGAAGCTTAAGGAACCTCCACCTTTGAAATAAAGGTACCTTATCCTCGTTACAAGGTAAGCTTTAAGCTCTTTGACAAGAATATTACTTCACCCAGATTTAACAGAAATGCATCAAAGCAGGAATGAAATTTTGAGAGGTTAAACTAGGTATGAGGCAGGGTTATGCATAGACATGCTTTTTCTTCCTCTTGTATCTTAAGGATATGCAATATATGTATAAGAGAAAGATCTAAGTATATGTGTAAATGATAGCAAGTAGTTTTACCCTTTTGTACCTTCACATAGAGACACTCTCTTCATTGTGCTTTGTCCTTGGAATTGGTTACTTAAGTCCTATGCTCAAGACAATGTACAAAATTATTTTGCACAAGAGAGAATTCTACAACTAGTGACCCCTTTCTCTAAACAAATCATTATTGTCACATATCAAGTAGATCACAAGTATATGAAGGTTGCACAAATCATATGCACATACTTGAGTGTTAGTTTCAACATAATCAAGATATATAAATGGGATCCCCCTAAAAATGTGCATCAAGTATTTGAAAAACTCGGTTAGATACATTCTCTTTTAAAGTCAAGTAGGGGGAAGCATTGTGATGGCATTAAAATTTGCAATAATCAGCTTATTCCTGGCATTCTCAAAATGAAAAAGGTTTTAGAATACTTACAACCACACCATTGATTAATTTGAAGATCTTACTGTCTAAGCAGGTGTTGTTGTTCTTGACATTTTCTTTTTCATTTGAGTGTTCTCCTTTTATAGTTGTCTCCTTTTCCTTTCAAACTTATTGAAAATACTCGAAAAAGAGATATTAGCAGCACAAAGGAGTATATGACAAATGATGATTTCTTTAGATATAGACAAATCATCATTCACAAGTCACACAGACATGAAGTAAAATCCTTAATATTAGTGCATAGCGACACAAAAGAGGAATACGCACCTTTTAACATTTATAGTAAAATCAAAGGAAATTTACTTCTTCATATTGATGTTTCTTCACACAGAATTGATTGACATACTTTGGAAGCATATCAATATGAGCACAGATATAGCGAAGGCATGAATTAAATTCTAATGACTAGTGCACATATAAAAGCAAGATTGTAAGCACTTTTTAGCTGATTTAAGTCCAATAAGGAATCTAATCTTCACATTGGTGGATTATGATAGCTTAGAAGAAATACCAATTGATGGGAACTATTAATGATTAAGGAGATGAGTTCCCATACCTTTGCTTTTACCTTTCATCCTTTAGGTGAAGAGCAACCTTGAGGCTTGTGTCTTTTAATAAATTGAACATGCAATCACTCTCTTATAGATTTTCATAAATATGCTCAAGAGATATGTCTTTAGTAACACAAGCACTAGTTTCCATTTTAGTTATCCTTTTGAGAGGGAATGACAGGTAGATTACTAAAACATGGAAACTTCATAACATGAACTAGATTATCCCACAAATGATGTTATGCTCAGTATTAACTTATAAAACAGGCATAGTTTAATCTCTCAAGATCATGGGAACAAATCTAATTCATAACATGGAGAGCGATTAATGTAGAAGAATCATATTCAATTTAAGCAAGAAGAAATACATCATAAATCATTGGATTGATTTTCTTTTTATTTTATATTACGCATTTCCATAGAGAAACTCATTCTCTAAATGTGAGACTACTTAAGTCATTTAGACAAAAGGCATTAGTCTCATGATTCTAGTCATAAAGAGAGATTCCCTTTATAAGTGTCCTAAGGATTTGAATTCCTTATATGACACCTTATTCTTTTGAGAACTTGGAATATCTCTCTATATCTAGAACAAGGTAATAATAGGATGATTAGTGTAAAACATGCCATGAGGTACTTACAATAATGTAAAGCATGTAGATTGCCATAATATAGAAATGGTGAATCTGCAATCTACCATATGAGAGGAATTTTCTCCAAAGAATGGTGATATTATTTAAAAACATTTTAAAGTGCTTCATATTTTTTAATGTGACTACACAGAACACACGAGAAATGGTAATTGAAGATACTTGCACTTAAAGACATAAGTGTTACCATCCTTTGGCTTTCCTCCATGTTGTATGCTTTGATTTTCCACACAGGATAATCCTTTATTTCCTATAACATCAATATCTTGCTCGAGATGATATGAGTTTCAAATTAACTTTGGGTCAATCTTAGAGATATAGAACATCGTAAGATTGATAGCTTGAGTCAATAAGAATTGAATTAACCCGCTCAAGCACCTCCAAAGCTTCATATCATCTCCTTTCCCCTGCAAGGCTTGTCATGCATATTTTGGTCCCCATTTCTTGATGGGTCCATCAAGGTTAGTCAATAAAGATCTAGGAACCCAAATGTCCTTTGTGCTAGCGCTTGGTAAACTCATTACCTTTCTAGCGCAAGTTGCAATTTTGGGTTGCCTAGTTACATATAAATTAATTGACAAGCTAGGAGTGAGATAGTTACCAATAGGACAATCCTCGCATAGATGTCCCTTCTTTCGGCATATGTAGCAGAGGTGATCTTCATGTTTTGAAGATATCTTCTTTTCTTGTTTCTTGCTTGCTACATGGTTAGTAAATATTTTCTTTTCTAAAGCTATGCCTTTTTGTTTTTCATAGGAACATGACTTAACTAAATGTCCCTTCTTAGAGCATCTAAAACAATGTTTATCATCCTTGTTAATAATCAAGCCATTTTCTTTAATATAGGGACATGACCTAATCAAGTTCCCCTTTTCAAAGCATTCACTACACTTCTTACTTTTCTTAGTGTGAAGTGTGGCTTGATCATTACCTTGAATGTTACCTTGCATGGAGGCATGGTTGAGGCTTTTGGCAGAGGTATTGATTTTCTTCTTTTGTTCCTTCCTCTTGACATTCCTCAAGTCCTTGACATTTTCTTCAAGAGATTTTGTGCATGCTACGTTTATTCCCGTCTCAAGCTTCTTCACCATGTAATCATGGTTATCTTGAGAAGGTTGAGCAGTGCACTTCCCTTTTAGTTGTGTCAAGCTCATTCTTAACCTCTCATTTTCTTCCTTGAGCTCTTGACATGTATCATCTTTTATTCCTGGAAATTCTAGCTCAAAGGAGGATTTGCTTGCTGACGAGCAACAAGCATTAGCACATGGCAATATAGTTTTAATTTCAATACATGTGCATCAGTGAGGTTGTTGAGATTTTAAGTTTTCTATCACAACCTCATGAGCAATGTTTAACATGATATGATCATCCATAAGTTTTTCATGAGAACATAGAAGCATATCATGTTTTTCTTGAAAAGCTAGATTTTCAATTTTTAGCCTTCCTACTTGGTCCTTAAGCAAGGTATTCCTATTTACTAATTGAGTGATACAGAATAAAGAGTTATCTTGCTCAATTGAAATAGTTTTATACCTTTGGACCAAATCAACATGAGAGCACTTTAGCTCTTCATGTTCTTTAGTCAACTCTTTCAAACATTGGATTTTTGTGATGAGGACATCTTCTAGCTTATGAAGAGCTTCTCTTTGCTCTCTCGCTTTTTTAAAAAGTTTGAGCATGACCACCTTATCTTCTCGGCTTAGATGAGCTTAGAGTTGCATGAAGTTTCTTTCATCCTCCTAATCCTCATTTGTGCATATGCTATCTTTTTCATTAGCCACACAACATATGTGGGAATTGAAATGGGAAGACAAACCTTTTGGAGAGGTGGATTCATCGTTTGGTCTCCAACTTTCATTTTCTTCTTCTTCCTTTAAAGGGTTAGTTTCACAAGGACCAAAGGAAGTAGAAGCATCATATGAACTAACATGTTTGTACTCATCAAATCTATTCTTAATTCTAGTCCAAATGTCATGCGCATCATGAATAGGTTCATTATATCTAATTATGAAGGCATGATAATCTTCTTTGTTAAGAGAATTACCTAAGATGTCAAAAGCAAGATGATTTAAGCGTAAACATCTTCGATCTTCCTCGGAAGCATTTTTCTTATCATAACTAGAAGGTATAATACTCTTGTCTAAGATTTGTTCTAATTATGAGTCTATGGTTCTAAAAGCATTTATCACACTAGTAGATCATGAAACATAATTAGAACAATCGAAAAGTAATATCTAAAGAGTTACCTCATTGTTCTTCTTCAGAGGTGTCTTCTTGTTTTTTGGGATCTTCTTTGAGCCATCACTTTGAGTTGTTAGACTCAATATGAAGTGCCTAGCTCTGATACCAATTGAAAGTCGCCTAGAGGAGGGTGAATAGGCAAAACCTAAAAATTATTCCTTTAAATCTGGACTTGATCCCTTGATTAGTGGTTAGAACAAGATGAGCAATTATCGGAGTATAAAACCAAATCCTTTGTTTGCAAAGAGTATTGCTTTCAAAGAATGCGGAATTAATACAAAGCAACACAACAAAAAATGTTTATGAAGAATAATGCAAGAGGGCTAAAATGAGATGAGAAATGACACAAGTTCTTTCTTGCAAGGCGTTGCTTCTGTAAATGAGAATTTAACTTGAGGCAACACAAAGTGATATCAACAAAGAATAGTGCAAGAGAACTTAGAGGGGGAGAATAAAAACAAATCACAAGCAATAAACACAAGTGACACGAGTGATTTGTTTTACCGAGGTTCGGTTCACCAAGAACCTAATCCCCGTTGAGGAGTCCACTAAGGATGGGTCTTTTTTCAACCCTTTCCCTCTCTCCACCGATCACCAAGACCAGCGAATGCTTCTTCTTAATCTCAAGGATCACTAAGACCCCGTAAGGACCACCACATTCTTAGGTGTCTCTTGCTAGCTCTACAAGTCTCCAAAAAGTTTGGAGGAAAATAAATGGGAGTCAAAACTCCACGCTCAAATGATCCCAAGATGTAGCACACACTTTCTCTCAATGATTCTCACAAGGCACTATCGCTAAACACACACGAGTAGCTCTCTTTTGCTTGATCTATCTTTTGTGGCACTTGTGAGGTTTTGATGTGGGCTAAATCTTGTGTATGAGATAGATCAATGAATGGAGGTGGTTGGGAGGGCTTGGATATGTCAACTATATGCCTTGATATGTTGCTTAGGCTCCCACCCCTTGAAATGGCCGGTTGTGGTGGTATTTATAGGCTCCAACCCCTCATATGGTCGTTGGACAGAAAGCAACAACTTTCTGTCGACGGGCACACCGGACATTCCGGTGCGCACCGGACATGAGACTGTTTAGTGTTCGGTGCCTACCACGTCAGTCGCCCGTTGTAGTCGACCATTGGATTCATCTGCTCTGTGGCGCACCGGACAGTCCGGTGCGACTGACTTTCTCTGACCGCTTCTGCTCTTCTATCCTTTCTGACCACGTAGCAGTCGACCGTTGGTGAAGATGACCGTTGGCCCTAGGCTCACCGGACAGTCCGGTGCACACCGAACAGTCCGATGAATTTTAGCCGCGGAGTTCTTCGTTTTCCCGAGAGCGACCGGTTCATGGGGGGCGCCAGCCTGGGCACCGAACACAGTCCGGTGCACACCGGACAGTCCGGTGCACCGCAGGTTGGAGCAAGTTGGTCTTGCCCTATTGTTGGATTTCTTTGCTGACTCTTTTGGGCTTCTTTTGATCTTGAGTCTTGGACCTTTTTGCTTCTTTTTATGTCTTCTATTCAGGTGTTGCATCCTCATTTCCTTAGTCCAATCCTCTTTGCAATTTGATTCTTTCACTCATATATCTTCTTTTGCCTAATACTAGCTCCACAATAGTGATATGTTTATTTGGAGCTTTCCAACCTTTATAGACATGTTGAAGAAGGTTCCTCGGGGTATTTAGAGTTTGTCCAAAGAGTAGAACTATTTTTAGTTCATTAAGTCCATGTGTTACCCCTATTTGGTTGGAACTGAGCTAATTCTGACTTAGAAACTGAACTGTTGATCTTATGAACCTATGAATCAGAGACTAGGCAAACTGATCAGTCTGAATGGTTGTGGTGGTCATCAAGCACCAAAATATAAGAAATGGGTTTTAATGCCATTTCCCTTTCATACATCACAGATATCACATAATCATCACAGATATAACATATACATCACATATCTCACAAACAACATAAATCAAACAAGTTCTCACAACATTACCAACATGTTCGGACACAAACATAAGTATCCAACACTCAAGAAGATAAGTCTCAAGTATCTCACAAAGCAATACCAACATCTAAGAACATAAGTCTCAAGAACAACAACACTAAGAATGATAATATCTCATCGAGGTGGGTGGCTAGACTGGTGCGACGATGGGCTGGTCGATCCATGAGGGTTGTTGGATGCCACCTCAGATGGTCCCTGCACAGAGAAGAGATTGCATGTGTTATACCAGATGCATTACCAACATCTAACTAGAATTTTGATACTCACAGGATTATGGAACAGAGCAAGGTTAACTATAGAGAACATGGAGGTAGTGGAGCGAAACCCTGTGCGACGCCAAGGCTCTGCATGTACTGGAACATCTCCTCCATCCTCTGCTGATCTGCCAAGCGGGCCTGCCGCTCCGCCATCATCCTCGCCTCCATCTCCTGACATTCCCTCCTCTCTATTTTTAGCTGGGTCTGTAATATTCCAAGCCAATGTTATAGTAACTCAAAGAGAAGGTATATAGCTCAAGGAATGATGAGTTACAGAAGCACTAACCTCGAGTTGTTGTATGTGATGATGTGAGTTGTCCTGCTGAGGTCGTATGGCTAGACTCGAGCCCATGCTCCTTGCTCGCACCTGAGACAGAGTGGGAGTGGACAACGAGTCGATTGCCACGTCGGCTATCCAGTACCGTCCATGTCTCTTGCCTCCTCCTACCCTCATGAGGACATCAGGGTCAATCTACTCGGTCCTTGGATCGTATTCTGGGCCATGGACCTCTTGTGCCATGGCGGTGTAGTCATAAAGGCGGCTATAGATGGTGGGGTTGCTGTACGCCTCAGGCCCGTCATCCGGGTTGTAGGTGACGTCGGACGTCGCCTTGCCCTTGTGGGCCATAGCATAGGCCGAAATGATGGAGCAAGGCTGGCCACCTGTGACGCCGACTGCAAGAAAACCAACGAGATAGTTAGAAATAATATCTAATCCAATGTTATATACCTAAATAAAAAGAGAACGTACCCATGCTTCTGCATATTGGCCTAGGCTGCGGCTGCCTTGGTGGTGGGAGGGACCTTGTATCATCAAACACCGTTCTCGGCTAGCGTTGTGCGCCTCGTCCCACTCAGGTGAGCACCACCTATTCACCATCTGCTCCCAGCACAGAGGATGTGTAGCGCACCAATATGGAATCATCTACAAAGTAAACACGTACACTGCATATCAGAAGATAAAATTAAGGAAAAATTAAAGTGTTGTATATTAAAGTGTTGTATTTACCTGTAGGTACTGGTCCCTGGTCAACGACATGGTTCGGGCTTGCTGCTTGGTCACCTTCTCCCTAAGGATGGAGTCGTGGTAGCTAACGATGGCCTGGATTCGTGCCTCGTAGTGCATGTCCACGACGAGCTTCTTACAGCTCGTGGTGGCAACCACATCCGCCCTAGCCTCGTATCCAGCCTCGCATCTGAAGAAATCATGCATATAAAAATGATGTATACATACATTATTTCAAGAATGTGCAATGAATGTGACATATTTTACATTATTGTAAGACTTACCCACAGCTCTTGCTTCACCCGCTCTGCATTGTTGTTGAATTCCCTGCCATCCCGGCCTATTGCATCGCGGGCGATGGTGTAGTGGTCGAATGTGTAGGCTGGGCCTGTCACTCTAGCGTACTCAACCAGTCCAGGGAAGTGTTCCCTACACAGCTGGTCAAGGATGCCATTGGGATTGCGACCATGACCCCAACATTCTCCACAACCATCCAAGACCTGTGCAAGTGATAAATAAAAAGTATTAGTTTAGGATGAAATTGGGCTTAAACCTTCTCCATGTCTTTCCACCACTAGGCGGCTTCATCTCTTGGTTTGGTCTATCACATAACGCTGTCAGGTCCACTCTTGCCATTACATTATCCTTTGACTTATCAGGAATGTCCATAAGTGTTGCCCAAAGTGCCTCGGCAACATTATTTTTAGTGTGCATCACGTCAATGTTGTGTGTAATGAGTAGGTCGTCATAATAGGGGAGTCGAGTCAAGCCTGACTTATGTGTCCACATATGCCGCTCACCATATCCCACAAAACCACCTTCTGTATTGGCTACGAGCCCATCTATCTATTGATGAATTTCGGCACCAATCATCGTTGCAGGTGGGCGGTCTGTTACTATGACACCTTTCGTAAAGTTCTTGATGTGTAGGCAGAATGGATGGTCAGGAGGGAGAAATTGTCGATGTTTATCGAACGACAAATAACCGTCAATAAGCCATCGAATGCGTCTCAACTCATGTTGTACTGCGACTTGAATGCCATTACACGCCCAATGGCATCTAGTTGAGAAACCTTTGTGTGGCCGTGAAGGGGCTTTTGTGCCGCGTCAAACATGTCGTAGAACACCTTTGTAGTCGGCTCTGGCTCATCATTCGTATGTACATCCTCCGGCGTACTGTGCCTCGTGATAGTCGTTCAACATATCCGCTACCCCCGCATCGGTATTATAATGCTCGACGCTTTGTCTTAGCACTTCCTCTCGTACGATTCGCTCCACCATGCAAGATCCACCGAGTATAGCCCGACGTAAATCCATTCTTCCAAATATGTTCTACCATGGACTTCTTTGATTTTCTTTTCCAGTTGGCACATTTGTTGCACGGGCATGGGACTAGACTCGCTCCTTAGCAGCTTCGCCATATGCCCGTTCCACGAAATCATCGGTCTTTCTAATCCATTCAGGGGTGACATCATTCCTTCCTACATGGCCCGTGTACATCCACTCACAATCCTCCATCCTCTAACATATATAACTGAGTATAGTTTAATATAGACATGTAATCCATGTACACTACGAAATAGATGTTATAGTTTAATATAAACATGTATATAATCTATGACCATGCTGCGGAAATAGAAGTTGTACCTAGGGTGACGGTGGCGGGTCGGTGCAGTGGCGACGCGTCGCGGTGTAGGCAGATCCGCAATGGCTAGGAAGACATCTGCAAAAAAATAAACAAGCATGTCAATAAAAAACGACAGCACTTCCCCTGTACGGGGAGGTTTCCAAAACCTACAAATAGATGTAACAGCACGATGGCTGACACGCACATATACAAACGACACGATGGATGCCAGTCACATCTATGCGGCATCCATATCCAGCGTCACAATATATAGAACTATTTTACTAAACATAGCAAATTCACTAGAATGCCCTAAAACTACTGCTCAAGCATGTGTCACTATAGTATTTTGCCGAGATAGGCTTTGCATGAAACAATCTTACCACTATATTTTACTATAGTAACAATGGTGGTCCTGAATATTTTTGTATTTATTACAGTTAATCATGTAATGAATAATTAATACCCTAAAGACTTACAAACATAAACCTTAAATACGGAGTGAGCCGACGACGGACGGGGAAGGTGGCCGGCGACCGGGGAAGGGCGTGGTGGCCGACGGCTAGGAAGGGTGCGGCGATGTTGTGGGGACGGGGCGGCGACGGTGTGGGCGCGACGGCTTGGAAGGAGGCGGTGGTGGTGATGGCGCGTTACGGTGAGGGCACGGTGGCGGAGAGGGCGCGACGGCGGTGGGGAGTCACGGTGTGGACGCGGCGGCGGTATGAGAAGAGTGAGTGAGAGTGATGAAGAAAGAAGGTTTTACAGAATACATGTAAGACTTCTTTGCCAAGTGCCACGATCTGGCACACGGCAAAGATTTTTTTAATTTAAAACATACTTTGCCGAGTGCCCTAGATCTGGCACTCGGCATAGACGTCTTTGTCGAGTGCCAACTGACAAACACTCGACAAAGAAGGTTTTAATATTTTTAAATTATCTTTGTCGAGTGTCTCACGTTTGACACTCGGCAAAGCATTCTTCGCCGAGTGTTATTCTTGGACACTCGGCAAAGTACACTTTTATTTTTTCTTTTTTCCCAACCAAACTTTTTATGCTATGTTCCTACACTATGTAGACCTACATGTTTCATTTTTGCACAATTATAAAAGTGTTTGCTATAACTATTAGATTTTGTTCGTTTAATTGAATTTTCTTGGAAAATTCAAATTTGAACTGCAAGTCACTAGAAAAATGTAAAACCGTGAATGCAAAAATAATATTCATGTTATTTAGCACAAGTTACGATCGATTTCAGGAGCAGACCGAAATTTTCGAGCACCATGATCACTAAACATGACTGTGAACTTGTCATCCAGTTGTTTAAAAATTATATAAAGCACAAACAAAGTCAGAAATTCATGAAACTTGTCCACATGTCAAGATATCATATGTAGAGGATATGATAAAAATTTGAGAATGATTCGAGAAAGGTGTGACGCACTATGTTTAGAAACCTAAGTGACCTACATATGAAATCATAGATTTTCAATGTAGTTCACTTAGGTTTCTACACATATTGTCTCACAACTTTCTCGAAACATTCTCAAATTTTTATCACAGCCTCTACATATGATATCATGACATGTGGACAAGTTTCATGATTTTCTGACTTTGTTTGTGTTTTATACAATTTTTAAACAACTGGATAGCAAGTTCACGGTCATGTTTAGTAAGCATGGTGCTCGAAGATTCTGGTCTGTTCCTGAAATCAGTCGTAACTTGTGCTAAATAACATGCATGTCATTTTTGCATGCACGGTTTTCCATGTTTCGAGTGACTTGCAGTTCAAATCTGAATTATCCGAGAAAATTTAATTAAACAAACCAAATCTAATAGTTATAGAAAACACTTTTATAATTATGCCAAAATGGTATATGTAGGTCTACATAGTGTAGGAACGTACCAAAAAAAGTTTAGTTGGAAAAATAAAAAAAATAAAAAATATACTTTGCCGAGTGTCCAGAAATGGCACTCGGCAAAGCGTATTGTGCCGAGTGTCAGGCGAAAAACATTCGGTAAAGAAGCTTTTTTACCGAGTGCCGAAGCTTGGCGCTTGGTAAAGATAACGGCCATCAGCTATGGACGGCTGCTGACAGCCATTTGCCGAGCGCCGCCATTCGCCGAGTGTTCGGCATTCGACAAAGATTTCTTTGTCGAGTGTATTTCTGTGCCGAGAGTCCTGCTCTCGGTAAACGCGATCGTTACCGAGAGCAGAACTTTACTAAGTGAGGCACTCGACAAAGACGTCTCTGCCGAGTGCACGATAGAAAGCACTCGGCAAAATGCGGAGCACTCGGCAAAGAGCCGGATTTCGGTAGCGAGGCCTTGGAAAAAAGGGGAGGTTTGAAACCTTTGGGCTTAGGTTAGCAAGTTTTGCTTGGCCACTCCATTTCTGGAACAAATTACGGTCGTTTCCAAGGTCAGCGTCTAAATTCAAACATAACTGTGACTGGCTAACTGCCATCCTCTCACTTTACAGCTAGCTCTTCTAATTAATTACGAATCTACCGTCTTCACTTATCTTCCGCGCTGCCTTTTTCTTGCAAGGTTTTTTATTTTTTTTCTTTTCCCCAGAATATTACGTATTGTCATTACAGTTACCCTCCAGTGTGAAAAATAAGGCATGCATGCATGCAAAGCCACAAATTTAAGCAGGCAGGCAGGCAGTCATGCATGTATTAGCATAATTCTTTCACGCAATATCTGGCGGTAAGAGTATCTTCAGGAGACTAGCTAAATAGCTTATCAAGTTAAATTTTAGCTACTTGATAGATAATAGCTCTCCAACAGAGTAGTCATTTAACTTGCTAAGCTATATGACTCTCTAAATTAACTCCCTCACTAGCTAAATTTGGCTAACAACTCTCACTAGCCAAGCTAAATTGCATTTTGGAGAGTCTGTTGGAATGAGATGTTATATATATATATAGTTTAATATTTATGGAGAGACAAATAAAAAATCAAATAGAGACTAAAAAATAAAGAGTCTCTTGGAAATGCTCTAACAAGAAAGAATGTTAGCTTGGAATTCTAGGTGTCATTTATTTCTTCTTCATTTGGTGGGTCCATGTCCATGTGAACGAGACACTCCTTTTTAGTGTTGAATAATAATATGACTAATGCACGCATGGAAAAAAGGTTATTGCGTGATACAATAGCTAGGCGATTAGCTTAAGATAAACGTACATCGTGGATATGACTGCTGACGTAAAATTTAATGTCGGTACAATAATAATAATAATAATCACGTGCCTAGCCTGCAGGAGTAAATTAAAGGATCGTTGTATTTTTTCTCTTTTCTTTTTTACTTTGCTGCAAGCTTTGAGCAAGTGTTAGGTGTTGAAGAATGGCGCAAATCAACTTCTAGGCCACATGATGTTGATCTAAGGGAAGCGTAATAGGGATTGGGAGGGGAGATTTGCAAAAGTACGATTAGAAGCGGGAGGTTAAGTGCGTGCAAAATTATCCCCTTGATCAACGTCATGTGATCCAGATTCCAGATTAGAAGGCTGCGTGTGGTTGCATTGCATACAGAGATTAGTTTACACCAGATACGAATACCAGCATGTTCTATCAAAACTGATCTACGGTGGCTCGGACCAACCCAATTCGATGTTTGGCACCTTGTCAGTTTTCTCCCCCTAGCTTCAAAATGTCTCGCTGTACTCTCCATTAGTAGTTCTATAGGCTCAGCGCGTATTTATTAGCAAGAAAACTGTGGATAGCTAGCTAGCTGCTTCCTCCAATCAATCAAAGATGACGATTTCAATCATGACTGTTTATGAGAGGTGTTTCCCTCTGTTGTAGGGCTAGTTTAAACAACTAATGTGTATTTAAGAGCATGTTAACCAACAGATCAAGAAACTTAAAAATGGGTGCGATATGAAATAATAATATGTCAGGTAAGTTCTCACCGAACAGAAGCTGCCAACTGATAACCAGCACAAATCACAGATGCATGGTAGCACAAATAACTGGTAACCTACACTAATAAGGGTTTGTTCGATTATTTTCGATCCATATAGATTGGAGGAGATCGATATGGATTGTGAGAGATTTTGACTTAGATTGAAACCTCCTCAATTCCCCTCAATCCATATGGATTAGAGTAAAACTGACCAAGTCATTATTAGTTTCGCGCGCGTTTCCTTCCCGGGCCCGGGAAACTTGTGGCAATGGTGCCAAATGGCATAACCTAAGCCAAAATTTCCCTTGCGCTGGAACGTCGTAAGACATCTCTCCATCCTTGTCTGAAAGCATCATCGCATACATTCATACACACGCGCCCATCATCATCATTGGGGCGTAAAATTAAACCAGGTTGGCTAATTAATCAAGAATCAGTAAGACCCACACCGATGTGATACGCGCTCAATTAAGCAACCATTTCCTTGGAGCCAAAACCATCGCCGCGGCAGGCAGGCCGGCCCGGCTGGCTAATTATTTATGTCACGGAGGGGTGGCACCAAATTAATTAGGCAGCCAACAAAGCTTCAATCGGTAGCAAGATACCACCACCGGTCACAATAATCCAAGCAAGGAAGCAAGGCTTTTTTGTTGTCGTGCCAACCCCCAGCCCCGCAAATCACAGGCACCCTATGTGCGTGCTGCATCCCGCAGCCTTGCATATGCATGCCATGTTGGTGCCACATGCCAAAACTATCTGAGCAAGATCGATGTCCATGTCACCAACCCTAGCTATATATATGTGACTGCTGGTGGTGTTACCAAACCAACCATATATATCAGGACAGAAGGAACAAACCTCTGATGGCCCCCACGCTCTCTCTCTCTCTCTCTTTCCCTCCTTTATTTGTCATCTGGGACTCTGGGAAATAAGACCATAAACGGATAATAAACCAAGCAAATCACCTAGCCAAGCAAAGCCAAGCCAAGAAGGATGCAAATCACTACATGCATCTTTAAAGTGTGAGTTTCGCCGTGCGTCGCTTCCTCGTGAGCTCAACGAGAGTCCTATGGGGATATATCACGATATAGCTGGATATATTAAGCTAAACAGCGTAATTTTTCGCTGCTAAAAAGGCTATATCGAAATATATCAACCGTTATAGCTGGCTATTAAAAACCTTGCTTCTAACCACTTGAGCTAGTGTTAGTTTGTTCTATATAAATGATAAATACTATAAATATTCCATTAGCTGCATTGATACGTGACAGGAGAGAGAGAAAAATAAATTTAAGTCTGTCAAAGATATAGCACACACTAACCAGAATCATGAATGGGCCCAACCATCGGTGCCCCACTGCCCCACCACCCCCGGTTTGTCCTCTCTCTCTCTCTAAAATTGAAGGAAACTGGAACGAAAGAAAAAAAAACAAATATTTGCTTCAAAAGCTGAACGAGAACGAGGAGGAGAGAGGAAAAGATGATGAGAGGAGAGAGAGTGGGCCAAAAAAAACGACAGGAGAGAGAGAAAGTGTGGAGGGAGTATCAAGAAAGGAGAGGCTTTGCGTCCAAGCGTGCTCCCCTTGAAGCAACCCTCCTCCGGTCAGCGGCGCTGTTGACCGTGTGCAGGCGCGGCGCCAGCGCCACACCTCCAATCTCGCAACGGAACGGAGTGAGTGGAGAACGGCTCTTCCCTTCCTCGCACGTCGCGCCCCACGAGGCCACGACCCTGTCCTCCTCATCGCCCGCCTTGCATTGGGCCTCCTATATATGGCTGCCCCTCCTCTCCACCCTCGCCATTACGGACACGGGCACCCCGTCTCCTCTTCTTTCTCTCTGTCTCCTCACCAAAGAACCGCAACTAGGAGCGGCTCGCCAGTCGCCACAGAATATCGTACGGCTATGAAGACGAGGCGCGGTGCCTGCTACTCCTGCCATGCGGCGCCGGGCGAGGGCCCGGAGGTGCAACGCCGGAAGAGGCGCAGGACGGCGGCCGAGGCATCGCCGGCGGCTGCCGAAGATCCAGGTGTCCGCCTGGGCGCCAGAGACATGTTCGAGGATCTGCCCGACGATCTCGTCGTCTCCATACTGAGGGACGTCGCCGCGTCCGCCGGCTCGCCGGCCGATCTCGCCGGCGCCATGCTCACGTACGTACGTCCAGTATATCGCGCCTGTCTTCTGATGTCCCGTGCTTGGAGTTCTAACCTGGGATGTGTTTCGCAATTCGCGCGCGCGCGCGCGTGTGTGTGTGTGCAGGTGCAAGAGATTCAGGGAGCTAGTAGCGCGGAGCAAGGTGGTGGTGCTCGCGCGGGCGTCGCCGCGGTGCCTCTCGGTGCGCGCCAAGGCCTGGTCGGACGAGGCGCACCGGTTCCTGCAGCGCTGCGCCGACGCCGGCAACCTCGAAGCCTGCTACCTTCTCGGCATGGTGAGGAGGGACAGAGAATCGTCTGTGGCGTCGTGGCGCTAGCTAGGCGTCGGGATCGATCGCGCTGACATATATGGTGGGTGGGTGCATGCAGATTCGGTTCTACTGCCTGGGGAGCCGCGGCTCGGGCGCGGCGCTGATGGCGGCGGCGGCGGTGGGCGGGCACCGCGAGGCGCTGTACTCGCTGGCCGTGATCCAGTTCAACGGCAGCGGCGGCGGCAAGGACGACCGCGACCTCCGCGCCGGAGCCGCGCTGTGCGCGCGCGCGGCGGCGCGGGGCCACGTGGACGCGCTCCGCGAGCTGGGGCACTGCCTGCAGGACGGCTACGGCGTGCGCCGGTCCGTGCTGGACGGGCGGCGCCTCCTCATCCAGGCGAACGCGCGCGAGCTCGCGGCCGCCTCGGCGGCGCGCCCGTGCCTCCTCCTGAGCGACTTGGGGTGCCGCGCCGGCGAGGCGCACGCGGCCAACCGGTTCCTGGTGGACTGGTTCGCGTCGCGGCCGCTGGGCTCGGCGCCCGGCGGCGGCAACGGCAGCGGCAGCGCCGGGACGGCGGGCTCGGCGGAGGAGGACGGCGGCGGCGGCGGTCTCCGGCTGTGCTCGCAGGCGCTGTGCGGGCGGCCCGAGACGCGGCGGCACGAGTTCAGGCGGTGCTCGGTGTGCGGCGTGGTGAACTACTGCTCCCGCGCGTGCCAGGCGCTGCACTGGAGGATGGCGCACAAGGCGGAGTGCACGCCCATGGACCGGTGGCTCGACGCGGTGCAGCCCAACGCCATCGCCAATGCGGACGCGGCGGCCCCGGCGCCGTGACGTTCTCCGTTATTACTATATATGTCAGTTAGCGGCCGGCCGTTTCTCTGTTTTGCCTTTTGCGTCGTTCTGTGTACCTGCGTACGTACATGGTTTGTTGGCAAATGCTGATGTAACGTTCTTCTGGCGCGGGCCATACGTAGAACATAGGCAGTGAAATTTTTTCTCACCGTTGGTCCGTGACCTGAGTAAAAAGTAGAGAGAGAAAGCAGCACGGCTGTGAGGAGGCGAGAGCGAGACGTGACGTGAGGTCGAAAGCCCATTTGCCTCCGGTGCTGCTGCCCGGTCAGGCAGCCAGAGCCAGGGGCCTGTCGCGGTGTCCGCCACCGCCAGCCAGTGCGTCGTCTCGGCCCGTCCTGCGGTGGAGGGAAGGCGACAAAAGCCGTTACGACCCACGGGAAAAGGCATGCTCCTCAAGCACACTGCTACGCGCCTACGCGTGGTGTGGCTTCCTCCGTCTCGGTCCGCAGAGGGAAAGGTCGGATGGCGAGAGACAGGTGCTGGTGGTGCCGTGCTGCGCTTGGTCGCTTGCGCTTCCGCTTGCAGACTTCCACAGATGACAGACAGGTGCATCCACGCGCGGGAAAAATGCGCTACTGGGCGTGGAAGTTGAGCCAAGCCCAGACAACGAAGGGCCGCGCCCACGCCAACGTGTTGCTATACCCGTCACCGTCCGGATTTGGTTGCATTGCATATGTTTTTCTTTTCGGGGTCCAGACAGACTCGGTCGAGACTCGAGAACGGAGGAGTATCGGTACGAGCCATTTGCTTACCAGTGCAACCAACGGTTACTTTGCTTGCTTGGCTGCTTGCTCGGTGCCCATGGTTGTAAGTCTCAGACCAGACGGCCAGATCAGACCACAGTGAATGGCAGCTGCATGTATCAGAGCAGACCTGTTGGCGTGGCTGGCAGCTGCTGCTCCAGACAGAGCTGCATCCTCCGGCTGCCACGCCACAGCAGCGGCAGCGGTTTATTGCTTCCGCAGCGCCCGATCCAGAGTAGTTGCCCACTGGACGAGTTGGTGACTTCAACTGGTCATAACGTTCATCTATATCCTCTGCCTGCATGCACAGCCCGCGGCCGCGGGCCACAACTCTGGTTCAATTAATCACGTTATGTCGATCTGCAATCTACTAACTGTGTCGGGTTAGCCTGTCAGCCCATTTAATTAAATCAGCGTAAAATATTAAAAAATGTGGAGGAGATGAGGTTTGAACCTATTACCCTGATGGAAGAAGGATAGAAGATACTGAATAAAGTTGTCTAACGAGTAGAACATCATACTTAGATGTTTTTAATATTGAATATAAATTATACATATGTATATACGTTTTTTGTAAAATAAAAAATATATAATTGTGCTGGGCTGGACCAGCACTATGGGCCGAGGCTACAGCCCAAGCACGGCACAGTGTTCTTAGCTCTTGCAAGCATGAAGTCGTTTCTGAGACCACATTGGCGCAATGGACTCCATGATGTTTGAGGTTGATAAATTGGATGGAACAACAATGATTTATTGTACTAACAGTAAAATGAAAGGTTATTTATTGGTTTTAAACGTTACAAATTGCTAGGAAGTAGCATAATTTATATGGAGCGCATCCAGTTTTTATTGATGCCTGATTTTAGCAATCACTTCATATTTTGATCTATCTTTTTTATAAGTTTGAGTTCATGTGACTTATTTTTAGAAACTTGAGCTCACAAACTTTATCTTATTTGGTCTCTGTATGGTGGAATTATGTCATTTTATACTCTCTTCTAATAGCTCACTTCATTGGTCGTGTTGTACCAAGACATATTGAATGGAATAAATAATAACATCAGTTAGCCAAATCAAAAAAATATTATACAGAGAGCGAAGACAATCAATAAAAAATCTTAAAATCTTTTTGGTGGATAGTTTACATGAGTATTGTTGTAAGCCGTCGCAACGCACGGGCAATCGACTAGTAGCTCTGTATATTTGCTCTTTTTTCAATTTTACACGTATATATAAGGAGACCAAAAAGTTGAGGTGAGGCTACGGCCCACTTTACACCACTATTGGATCCGCCCCCTGATTTTGGCTTTATTTAGATACAGATAATCAGATTTGGCCTTCTAAATGTAAAAACTAATTACCCAGACTTGGACGAACCTATTCAAACTAATTAGTCTATGATTCCCTCTTGTATTGCTACAACAAACATTTGCTAATCGCATAAGCAGTCCAAGAAGAGGAAGAAGAAGCTGATGATGATGAAGATGATCCAGCTTCTACATCATCCTCTAAGGATGAAAAAACAGTCTGATGCGTTAGAAAGGTAATAAGGATAATTCGCAAGATTAATCTAATGGGTGTGCCTCTAAAGTTAGAGGATCTTATCTTTAACATTGATAGGAAAAAGCAAAGAAAGAGATGATACTTCGCATGTGGGGAGAAGGGCCACTTCAAGGACAACTGTACAAATATGGTCAAACCCAAAAAACGAGGAGGAGCAAATGCAAAGTTGTCGGCGTTTCGAGACCGGGGGGTCCCTAAGCCGACGAGTGAGTGTGCCGCGTGCCCAGCCTAGATGGGTCGAGCGCGTGGGCGAGCGCGAAGGGGGAGAGCGAGGTGGCCGGAGCCGGGTCGTGAGGGAGGCGGAGATCCCGCGGCCTTCGTGTTCGTCCCGCGCCCAGGTCGGGTGCGCTTGCAGTAGGGGGTTACAAGCGTCCACGGGGGTGAGGGGAGCGAGCGGCCCCAAGAGAGCGCCTGCCCCTGCCCTCGTTCCCGCGGGGCCAACCTTCTCTAAGAAGGCCCTGGTCCTTCCTTTTATAGGCGCAAGGAGAGGATCCAGGTGTACAATGGGGATGCAGCAGAGTGCTACGTGTCTAGCGGGGGAGAGCTAGCGCCCTGGGTACATGCCAATGTGGCAGCCGGAGAGAACTTGGCACCCAGCTGGTGTGGTGTCGTGGCTGTCGGAGGAGTAACGGAGCCTGGTGGAGGGACAGCTGTCGGAATAGTTGGGCTCTTGCTGACGTCCCCCCGCTTCCGTAAGGGAGCTGAGAGCCGCCGTCGTCATGGGTCTAGCGGGGCGCCATCATTGCCTATCTGGCGGAGCTAGCCAGATGGGACGTCGGTCTTGCTCTCTGCGGCCCAAGTCGGCTCGGGGTAGGGTGATGATGGCGCCTCCTGTTGACGTGGCGGACTTGTGCCCTAGGTCGGGCGACGTGGAGGCTCCTCCGAGGCCGAGGTCGAGTCTGTCTTCCATGGCCGAGGCCGAGCCCGAGCTCCTGGGTCGGGCGAGGCGGAGGTCGTTCGGCAGAGACCAGGGCGGAGTCCGAGCCCTGGGTCGGGCGAAGCGGGGTTCGCCGTCTTCTGGGGCCTTAGCCCGAGTCCGAGCCCTGGGTCGGGCGGAGCGGAGTTCGCCGTCTTCCGGGGCCTTAGCCCGAGTCCGAGCCCTGGGTCGGGCGGAGCGGAGTTCGCCGTCTTCCGGGGCCTTAGCCCGAGTCCGAGCCCTGGGTCGGGCGGAGCGGAGTTCGCCGTCTTCCGGGGCCTTAGCCCGAGTCCGAGCCCTGGGTCGGGCAAAGCTTCCTATGGCGCCTTTGGCAAGGCCTGGCTGCCTGTCAGTCTCACTCTTTGCGTTAAATGCCCCTGCGACTCGGTCGGTCGACGCGGTGATTTAGTCAGGGTTGCTTCTTAACGAAGGCAAGGCCTCGGGCGAGCCGGAGATGCGTCTGCCGTGAAAAAAGGGGGCCTCGGGCGAGACGGAAACACCTCAGGGTTGGCTGCCCTTGCCCGAGGCTAGGCTCGGGCGAGGCGTGATCGAGTCGCTCGTATGGACTGATCCCTGACTTAATCAAACCCATCAGGCCTCTGCAGCTTTATGCTGATGGGGGTTACCAGCTGAGAATTAGGCGTCTTGAGGGTACCCCTAATTATGGTCCCCGACAGTAGCCCCCGAGCCTCGAAGGGAGTGTTGGCACTCGCTTGGAGGCTTTCGTCGCACTTTTTTGCAAGGGGACCAGCCTTTCTCGGTTGCATTTTGTTCCGGTGGGTGCGCGCGAGCGCACCCACCGGGTGTAGCCCCCGAGGCCTCGGAGGAGTGGTTTCACTCCTTCGAGGTCTTAATGCCTTGCATAATGCTTCGGCTGGTCTGGTGGTTCCCTCATGCGAACAGGCCGTAGCCCGGGTGCACTGTCGGGGCCCAAGTTCTCGGGCTGGTATGTTGACGCTGTCAACGGTTTGGCCGGAGCTGGGTTTGCGAGAGCAGCCCCTGAGCCTCCGCACAGGGCGAGAGGGCGATCAGGGACAGACTCGGCTTTTTTACATACGCCCCTACGTCGCCTTTCCGCAAGGAGGAGGGGGGGAGAGCGCCATGTTACCCTCGATGGGCACCGAACATGGTGTCTCCGGTGAGCTGCAAGCGGGTAATCCGAGTGGACGTCCGTGCCCCGTTCGTTGGGGGTCGGCTAGGGGCCCGGAGGCACGCCCAAAAGTACCTGCGGGTGATCTGCCGGACCCGGTCCCCTGGCGACGGGGTCCGAGGGCTCGTTGCCTCCCTCCGATGGGATTCCATTACAGGATCGTTCCCGCTGGTCTCGGAAATGTCCTAGGGTACCTCGGGAGCGCAGCCCGAGCCTTGGTTATGTATCGAACGTACCCCTGGTCATCCCTTGCTCGGTGTCTGAGGCGACTGTGAACCCTTCGGGGGGCCAGCCTTCGAACCCCTGATCAGTAATGGGCGCGGAGCCCGAGTAGCCTAAGGCGGCCGTGGAACCTTTCGGGAGGCCGACCTTCAAACCTCTGACCAGTAGTGGGTGTCGGGCCCACGCGATCTGAGGCGGCTGTTGAACCCTTCGGGGGGCCAGCCTTCGAACCCCTGATCAGTATGGAGGCTCGGAGCCTAGTTCCTTCACGGGGAAGGATCCCTTTGGGGGTATCCCCTTTCCCGGTCCCTGTTGCAAGAGATAGAGAAAGAGGAAAAAGGGAAAAAAGGATACGAATTTGAACGACGCGGCGTACCTTTTTTGGCGCGGTTATTTTGGCGAAGGCGAAGCATCGCCAGCTGCTCCTGCCAGAAGCGCCGTCTGTCCAGCCGCGGAGTTAATGCGCCGGGGTGAGTAGTTGGCGGGGCCACCGCTTCGTGCACGAGCCGTTCGAGGAGCGGCCGTTTTACTTCGCGTTTTTTGAACCCCGCGTCCGGTCCGGGCGGAACGTTGGAACCGTCTTCATCTTGGTCTCTATATACCCCGGAGAGGGTCCGGTGACGGTTCTTGACTCCGCTTCTTGCCTCCCTCTTAGGTTTCTTGCAGCCTGAGAGATCTAGCCTGGGAAAAGAAAACCGCCCTCCCTGTCCCTCGCGCCGCCACCCTTTCCGCTCGGCGATGGCTGACCGGGTGACCATCGTCTCGCCGCGCGACCCATGGCCCTTCTCCACGGTGACGGCGAGTGATCTGGAGGATCTCGTCGGCGAGGGTTTGCTCCGCCCTCTCACCGATGAGCAGAGGCCGGAATGGATTCCTCCCACGGGCGGAGTCACTCCGTCCCCGCCGACGGGGTACGTCGTGAGCTTCGTCTCTTTCCATGAGCGGGGATTTGGTGTGCCGGCGAGCCGCTTTATGCGGGCTATCCTGTTCCACTATGGGGTGGAGTTGCACAACCTCACCCCCAACTCCATCTCGCAGGCCGCCATCTTCGTAGCGGTGTGCGAAGGGTATTTGGGGATCGCCCCCCATTGGGATTTGTGGACCCATCTCTTCTTCGCCGAGCTTTTTGCCTTGCCGACGGGGGAGAGGAAGGTCCGCGCAGCGGTGCGGGCCGGCGGCTGCACCCTTTTGTTGAGGCAGTCGCGGTCATCGCAGTATATCCCTGCCGTCCTCGCATCCTCGAACAAGGGGTGGCAGCGCCGGTGGTTCTACCTCCGGAATGACGAAGAGTTGCTCCCGCCGTTCTCTCAGCGGGTCGTCACGGCCGCCACCGACGCCTGGCGCCACGGGACTCCACACGAGAGGCAGAAGAACCTCGAACCTCTTCTCCAGGCCCTGAAGGCGTTGCGGGAGGGAGGACTCACCGCCGCGGGAGTGGTTGCCGCCATCCACCGTCGGAGAGTGCTCCCCTTGGCGGAGCGGCGGCTGCCGCTTTGGGAGATGACCCTGGAGGCCGACTGGGAGGGGTCACGGATGTCCCCTGATTCTCTTTCCCTCGACGCCCTCCAATGGCGGGTGTCGGCCGCGATGGGGAAGCCGGACCCCCACGCCTTCTCCCAGCCTCGGATGCGCCCCGACCAGGGGTGCGTCACTCTGGTGAGTATTTGCTCCTTCCTTCTTCATACATCGGGTTGCTCCTGGCTCTCACGATTGGGTTTCTTTCCCCCCCTCTTTAGGAGGTGGGGCGGCACAAACCCTCCCTGCCGTGGGTCCCGGAGGACGCGGTGGGTCGGGCGGCGCGGCGGGTCGCCGTGGAGGAGGAGAAGAAGAAGAAGGATGCGGAGAAGGCCCAGGCCCGCAAGCGGAGGCGGGCTCGGGACGCCTTGGAGAAACGCCGTCGCCAGCAGGAGAGGGAAGGACTCCCAAGGGAGCCGTCGCCGGAGACATCTGATGACGATGACGACGATGGTGAGGAGGAGGAGGACGACATGGCCGCCCGTCTCGGCCTCAACCCCAGCTCGGGGTGTGGCCAGGAGCCGTCGAGTCGGCCCCCGAGCGGGCCGATGCCGTCGGTTCCCGGAGCCGGGACGCCGGATCCCCGACCCGAGGGGCGAGGGCAACCCGAGAGGGTACTTGACCCCTCGGCTCGAGGAGCTGATGCGACTCCAGGGAGCCGGGCCGAGGTACCCATCCCTCGGGAGCCGCCACCCGCGCCGGCGGCGCGGGGGAGCGGTCCTCAGGTCGCCATAGCGGCGCCTGGGCAGTCCGCCTCCCGGGCGTCAGGGGCGCCCGAAGCGAGGGTGGTGCCGAGGCTGTCGGCGAAGCGGACCTCGGCGGCGGTTCCAGGGAGCGGGAGCCAAGAGACCTCTCCCCAGGCACAGTTGATCATGGCCCGGAGCGGGTAAGTATCTTGGAATATCTTTGTCCCGGCGCTTCATTCATACGTCCCGGTCGTGAATTTCCCTTTCTTCTTTTTTCCAGCAAGCGGAGCCATGGCCATACCGACCTGGCGCCCCGGAAAGCCCTTAAGACGGCGTCGGTCCGGGCGGCTGGTGCCACCCCGGGCCCTGCCGCTCAGCCGACCCTTTCGCAGGGCGTTTCGCCGCATGGGGTTCGGGCGTCGCATGTCTCGGAGGAGCAGGTCCCCGAGGCGGGCTCTTCTGCCGAGGCGGCCATCGTGATCGGGGAGGCGGCCGGCGCCGACGCGGTCCCGAGCCCGTCCGCCGTGCCGGCCATGCCGGCGCCTGCCGCCACCGCAGTTGCCACCGTCCCAGTCGGAGAGCATCTGGTTGCTGCCAGCGTCGAGATGGCCGCAGCGTCGGCGCCCAGGGCCTCGGGAGAGGTGGGCGTGGACGCGCAGTTCATCCAGGCGGGCGGCAGCCTCGTGGCTGTGCGGCGGAGCCTCGAGGCCCGGCGCCAGTTGCTCCGATTCCGGACCCGCGAGGCCTCGGATCCTATCTTCGTTCTTGACGACGAGCAGGAGGACCAGTCCTGGGACGAGCTCCGCAAGTGTGCGGAAGCAACGGTGGGATCGCTCCGATCGTCGCTGGAGGCTCTCTGCGGGGACGTCCCCAAAATCCTCCAGGTAACGGTTTTCAGGCATACCTTCTCCCTTCTGTGAGCAAGGCGTTCGTCGTGACGTCTTGTTTTCCTTTTCAGGATCTGACGGACCGGAGCGCCGCCAAGTCGTCGTTCATCCGCCGCGAGGCCGACGTCTGGGGCTCGCTGCGATCCCTGAGGACCTCGCTCGCCGGGGCTACCGCGCGCCTTTCTCAGCAAGACGCTAAGATAGCGGACCTCCAGTTGCTCTGCGCTGACCTGAGGGCCGAGGCGGCGGCGGCGCGCGCGGAGGCGCTACGGCAGCGGTCAGAGTTCGTCCAGGTTGCCGAGGAGCGGGACCAATCTCGGGGCCAGGCCGCCGAAGCCGAAAGCCGGGCTGAGGCCCTCGCGGCCGATCTAGCCGCAGCCCAAGTCGCGGCCTCGGAGCAGTGCGCCCGAGCCGGAGGTATGTCTCGACCGTCCTTGGTTCTGGTTCTTGTCCGTTTCTTCTGCTTGTGCTTGAGGTCTTTCTTCTGGTTGTTCGCAGAGCTCGAGTCTGCCCTTGACGAGTTGGCCAAAGCGCTCGCCGAGGCGCTTGCTGGAGCTGCCGAGCAGAGGGAGGCCGACTTCGCAGCCATGTCCGAGGCCGTCTCGGATGTTTATCGGCTCCTTGGCCCCAGCGACGTCCCTTCAGGAAGCTCCCCTCAAAGCCGCCTTCAAGCCTTAGGTGATTACGCGCGCGGAAAAGTCCGCGGGGCGCTACACCACGGCGTCAGGCGGGCCTTCACCGTGCTCGCTTCCCATTACGTTGTGGACCTGGAGCGGGTCAGCGAGGGGTATTGTCTTCCCGACGAAGACGAAGCCGCCCTGGCAGAAGTTCAGCGGCTCGATGCGGTCGCCGCGGGTCCGAGCGCGGCGCTGGCGACCACCTTTGAGGCGGAGGTCCTTCCTCCTGCGCCGCCGCTAGAAGCGGAGGTGGACCTTACCGACGGCGGGGGCGGAACTGAGGGTGCGGCGCCCTCCCAAAGCGGCGCCTGATTTTTGTTGGGGCAGTTTCTGTTGGATGTGCGCTTTACCGCGGCCGCCGAGGCCTGGACACTTTACTTTTCTTGCGTGAAGTCGTGCTCTCTTCTCTTTCAATTCTCGCACCTGGCCTGACTTGTCAATAATAGGGTGATTTCCCGAGTTGGGTCCTTTTTCGTGGCAGGCGATGAGTGAGGTGTCCTTAGCCCGGAGGCGTAGGTGTTCCTCGGCTCAGTCGGTCCCGCCACTTATCTGTACCCACGTTCGCTCCTTGGGACCCTGCTTCTGACACATCCGGGAGAACGCAAAAACCCCTTCTTGATCGAAAAAATTTTTTGACGCGAAAAAGTGCATCCGATCTCGACGCGGAGGGGTTCCCCCTTTTTAGCCCCCGAGGGAGGGTCGGGCTCCGCCAAGGCGAGGCCGACCCTTCCTCGATGACTGATACTCGTGTGTGAGCGGGGGAAAGGCGCAGCCCCCGGGCGTCATCCGTGCAGAGGCCATTTGACGAGTCGGGCTCCTGCCCGAATATCCGGCGAGTGCTCGGTGACATCCCTCGGTATGCCGGGCATGTCCAAGGGACCTCACGCAAGAATGTCGGCTTTTGCGCGGAGAAAGTCGACGAGCACCGCTTCCTATTTTGGGTCGAGCTCGGAACTGATCCGGATCTGCTTGGAGGTGTCGCCACTGGGGTCGAGAGGGACGGCCTTAACCGTCTCCGCTGGCTGGAAGCTGCCGGCGTGTCGCTTCACGTCCGGCACCTCTCGGGAGAGGTTTTCCAGGTCGGCAATGAGGGCCTCGGACTCGGCGAAGGCCTCGGCGTACTCCACGCACTCCACATCGCATTCGAACGCGTGTTTGTATGTGGGGCCGACGGTGATGACCCCGTTGGGGCCCGGCATCTTGAGCTTCAGGTAGGTGTAGTTGGGGATGGCCATGAACTTCGCGTAGCATGGCCTTCCCAATACTGTGTGGTAGGTTCCTCGGAACCCGACCACCATGAACGTCAAAGTCTCCCTTCGGAAGTTGGAGGGTGTTCCGAAGCAGACAGGGAGGTCGAGCTGTCCGAGGGGCTGGACGCGCTTCCCGGGAATGATCCCGTGGAAGGGCGCAGCGCCTGCTCGGACGGAGGACAGATCGACGCGCAGGAGCCTGAGGGTCTCGGCGTAGATGATATTGAGGCAGCTGCCCCCATCCATCAGGACCTTGGTGAGCCTGACGTCGCCGATGATGGGATCGACGACGAGCGGGTACTTCCCCGGGCTCGGCACGTGGTCGGGGTGGTCATCTTGGTCGAAGGTGATGAGCTTGTTGGACCAGTCTAGGTAGACTGGCGCCGCCACCTTCACCGAGCAGACCTCCCGACGCTCTCGCTTGCGATGCCGAGCCGAGGCATTCGCCGCATGCCCTCCGCAGATCATGAATCAGTCGCGGACCTCGGGGAACTCTCCTGCTTGGTGATCTTCCTTTTTGTCGTCGTCGCGGGCCCTGCCACCCTCTGCGGGTGGCCCGGCCTTGTGGAAGTGGCGCCGAAGCATGACGCACTCCTCGAGGGTGTGCTTGACGGGCCCCTGATGGTAAGGGCACGTCTCCTTGAGCATCTTGTCGAAGAGGTTGGCACCTCCGGGGGGCTTCCGAGGGTTCTTGTACTCGGCGGCGGCGACAAGGTCTGCGTCGGCAGCGTCGCGTTTCGCTTGCGACTTCCTCCTGCCTTTCTTCTTGGCGCCGTGCGGAGTAGACGCCTCGGGAGCATCCTCCGACGGGCGGCCCTGGGGCTGCTTGTCCTTTCGGAAGATGGCCTCGACCGCCTCCTGACCGGAGGCGAACTTGGTGGCGATGTCCATCAGCTCGCTCGCCCTGGTGGGGGTCTTGCGACCCAACTTGCTCACCAGGTCATGGCAGGTGGTGCCGGCAAGGAACGCGCCGATGACATCAGAGTCGGTGATGTTGGGCAGTTCGGTGCGCTGCTTCGAGAACTGCCGGATGTAGTCCCGAAGAGACTCTCCCGGCTGTTGCCGGTAGCTTCGGAGGTCCCAGGAATTCCCGGGGCGCACGTACGTGCCCTAGAAGTTGCCGGCGAAAGCTTGGACCAAATCCTCCCAGTTGGAAATCTGCCCCGGAGGCAGGTGCTCCAACCAAGCGCGAGCAGTGTCGGAGAGGAACAGGGGGAGGTTGCGGATGATGAGGTTGTCGTCGTCCGTTCCACCCAGTTGACAGGCCAGGCGGTAGTCCGCGAGCCACAATTCCGGTCTTGTTTCCCCAGAGTACTTTGTGATAGTAGTCGGGGGTCGGAATCGGGTCGGAAACGGCGCCCGCCGAATGGCCTGGCTGAAGACCTGCGGACTGGGTTGTTCGGGCGAGGGACTCCGATCCTCCCCGCTGTCGTAGCGTCCCCCACGCCTGGGGTGATAGCCTCGGCGCACCCTTTCGTCGAGGCGGGCCCGACGGTCGCGATGAGGGCGCTCGTCGCCGAGGTGGCCCGGGGCCGCAGGCGCGGTGTTGCGCGTGCGCCCGGTGTAGACCGAGGCTTCCCGCATGAGTCGGGAAGTCGCGGCACGAGGTTCCGAGGGGTACCCCTGCCTCCGGGAGGCAGAGCTCTCGGCCCGCCGGGCCGCAGCGCCTTCCAGGAGATGCTTGAGCTCTCCCTGGATTCGCCGACCCTCGGTGGTTGATGACTCCGGCATCGCGCGGAGGAGCATCGCTGCGGCTGCCAGGTCCTGACCGGTTCCGCCGGATGCGGGTGGCGGCCTGTCCCTGGCATTGTTGGCGATGCGGTGCTAGAGACCCTGGGGCAGGTGACGTATTTCTCCGGCCGGGGGCTGGCCCGCCCATACCTGCCCGACGTCCCGGCGGATCGACTCGAGCGCTCCTACCCCCTCGTCGAGCCCGGCCTGTGCCCCGCGGACTTGCTCGAGCTGTGGGTCGTGACCCCCCGCCGGAACGGGGACCACAGCTAGCTCCCGCGGGATGTCGGCGCGAGGCACTGGCCTAGGGAGATCACCATCCTCCGGCACGCCGAGACGGCTGCCTCCGGAGGGATCCCCTAGCTCGACGTGGAAACATTCGCGGCTCGGGCCGCAGTCCTTATCGTCAAGGCTGCGGCTGCCGTCGGAACAGTCAGAGAGGCAGTAGTTGCATGCGGTCATGAAGTCCCGCATGGCACTGGGGTTGCCAGATCCAGAGAAATCCCAGCGGATGCTGGGGTCGTCATCTTCCTCGGACCCAGAGGGCCCGTAGGTCGAGACGCCCGTCAATCGGTCCCAAGGCGACCGCACACGAAACCCAAAAGGGGTTGCACTCGCCTCAACGTGAGCGCCCGCCAAAGCGAGGTCGCTAGGCGGGTTGAGGTCGAGTCGAAATGACAAAGGATGGGGATCAGTCGGTACCTTTTTGTCGACGAGGAGCGACGAAGTCACATCGGGGGCTGATCGCGCCGTCGTCTTGGGTACGAGGGCGACGTCCTGCAGGCCCTCCGTGAGCGTGCTGGCGTCGTCCACTTGCTCGGAGTCAGCGTGTTGCGGGGGGACGGCGCTCGCCTTCGCCTCAAATGCGGGGGTGACGCCCGACGCGTCCTCCGTTGGGGCACTGGGGATGTCGATTCGCTCGACAGTCGACGGAGCGCAGCCTCCCGCTCGGCCCTGGTTGCCCCGCCTCCTCCTCCGATGGCGAGGGAGAGGATGGGGCGAGCTCGAATGTTGTTCTTCCCCCACGAGGGAAAGACGTCGTCGATTCCGCCGCCGGCGGGCGGGCTGTCGGCCGCCATTGTCGCCGCCGCGCGGCGGTGGAAGGAGTATCATGTCGTAGCCGCCGTCGAAAGACATGAACTCGAGGTCCCCGAAACGGAGCACCGTCCCGGGTTGGAGAGGTCGTTGGAGACTGCCCATCTGGAGCTTGACGGGAAACTGCTCGTCAACACGCAGCAGGCCCCTACCTGGCGCGCCAACTGTCGGCGTTTCGAGACCGGGGGGTCCCTAAGCCGACGAGTGAGTGTGCCGCGTGCCCCAGCCTAGATGGGTCGAGCGCGTGGGCGAGCGCGAAGGAGGGAGAGCAAGGTGGCCGTTGCCGGGTCGTGAGGGAGGCGGAGATCCCGCGGCCTTCGTGTTCGTCCCGCGCCCAGGTCGGGTGCGCTTGCAGTAGGGGGTTATAAGCGTCCACGCGGGTGAGGGGAGCGAGCGGCCCCAAGAGAGCGCCTGCCCCTGCCCTCGTTCCCGCGGGGCCAACCTTCTCTAAGAAGGCCCTGGTCCTTCCTTTTATAGGCGCAAGGAGAGGATCCAGGTGTACAATGGGGATGCAGCAGAGTGCTACGTGTCTAGCGGGGGAGAGCTAGCGCCCTGGGTACATGCCAATGTGGCAGCCGGAGAGAACTTGGCACCCAGCTGGTGTGGTGTCGTGGCTGTCGGAGGAGTAACGGAGCCTGGTGGAGGGACAGCTGTCGGAATAGTTGGGCTCTTGCTGACGTCCCCCCGCTTCCGTAAGGGAGCTGAGAGCCGCCGTCGTCATGGGTCTAGCGGGGCGCCATCATTGCCTATCTGGCGGAGCTAGCCAGATGGGACGTCGGTCTTGCTCTCTGCGGCCCAAGTCGGCTCGGGGTAGGGTGATGATGGCGCCTCCTGTTGACGTGGCGGACTTGTGCCCCAGGTCGGGCGACATGGAGGCTCCTCCGAGGCTGAGGTCGAGTCTGTCTTCCATGGCCGAGGCCGAGCCCGAGCTCCTGGGTCGGGCGAGGCGGAGGTCGTTCGGCAGAGACCAGGGCGGAGTCCGAGCCCTGGGTCGGGCGAAGCGGGGTTCGCCGTCTTCCGGGGCCTTAGCCCGAGTCCGAGCCCTGGGTCGGTCGGGCGGAGCGGAGTTCGCCGTCTTCCGGGGCCTTAGCCCGAGTCCGAGCCCTGGGTCGGGCGGAGCGGAGTTCGCCGTCTTCCGGGGCCTTAGCCCGAGTCCGAGCCCTGGGTCGGGCGGAGCGGAGTTCGCCGTCTTCCGGGGCCTTAGCCCGAGTCCGAGCCCTGGGTCGGGCGGAGCGGAGTTCGCCGTCTTCCGGGGCCTTAGCCCGAGTCCGAGCCCTGGGTCGGGCGGAGCTTCCTATGGCGCCTTTGGCAAGGCCTGGCTGCCTGTCAGTCTCACTCTTTGCGTTAAATGCCCCTGCGACTCGGTCGGTCGGCGTGGTGATTTAGTCAGGGTTGCTTCTTAACGAAGGCAAGGCCTCGGGCGAGCCGGAGATGCGTCTGCCGTGAAAAAAGGGGGCCTCGGGCGAGACGGAAACACCTCAGGGTTGGCTGCCCTTGCCCGAGGCTAGGCTCGGGCGAGGCGTGATCGAGTCGCTCGTATGGACTGATCCCTGACTTAATCAAACCCATCAGGCCTCTGCAGCTTTATGCTGATGGGGGTTACCAGCTGAGAATTAGGCGTCTTGAGGGTACCCCTAATTATGGTCCCCGACAAAAGCGCTTACAAGTGTCGGGACTTGGGATGATTCTTTGAGCAAAGATAATTCACCAAGGAGCCGCAACCGTCGCTCTTCATCGCGATCCTCACGTTCTTCGTCACACAAATGCTTTATGGCAAGAGGTAAATCAAGTATCTCATCCTCTAGTGATGATAGTAGTAGTGATGATGATTGTGATGGTGAGGGAAAACCCTCAGGTGAGTAGGAGCACGCCGTAAAGTTCTTCGAGGATGTTTGCACTAAACAAAATGCTCAACTTAAAACTTTGAAAAGTAAGTTACTTAGATCTCAAAATGATTATAAATTCTTGCTAGAAAAGTTTGAAACTTTTGCAAACTTGCATTGTGAGCTAACAACTAAAATTGAGCAATTAGAGTCTAAAGCTCCATCCTCAATTATCGGCAAAATTAGCTAGCTCTCATGATGCTATTGAAAATTTTCTGGAGAAAATGGAAAGTCTTACCATACATAACAATGAGCTAACTAGTATGCTTGAAAACATTGGTAGTACCTGTCACACTCGGATTTAAGGGGAAACCTGAGTGCGTCTCATATGTGCGCCAAAGAAGAACAACACATACAATGACCAAGTGTATAGAGATAAATGTCACAAAACATTATAGGTGGAGAGTTCTGACTAAGCTCAAAGCCGTATATCCTCCATAAGGCCTCCGGAGGGGTCACCCACCTTGCATCTCTGTACTGCTTGATCTCATCTACATCATCATCTACCTTGCTCGCATCTCTCATAACAACAGACGCACGATCATGGCCTTTGTATATGTAGTTGAACAGGTATTTAACAGCCTTGATGCTCTCGCATGCCTCAACATTGATGTGACAGTTGAAGAGCCGAAGGAGGTAAGGGTTGTAAAGGACAACCCATCTATTGTGCAATTCGAACCCTCGAACCTTTTCCTTACGCCCATCATCATGAAGTTTGTAAACAGGATATGAATCCTTCCCTTGAAAAGTTACGTCACAGAAAGGCCAGGGGTAATGATTCTTGCACGATGCATGACCCTTAGTGCATAGGCAGTTAGGATTTAGCGACCCACACGGGCCATGCATCATATGCTTGATAACCATCTTTCGTAGTTCAAGGTACTTTTTGTTTAGGATCTCGGCTGAGATCAAAAGGTCATACTGCTCAGGGCACGTGAGCTTGTACTTCCTCTACATGATAAGTAGAAAATGGGCATGGGGCAAACCCCGCTTCTGAAACTCCACAACATAGACATAAGCCCGGACCTTACTGAGAATATCATGTTTAGTCAGCCTATGCTTTAACTCTTGTAGCTTCACGTGAAAGACACACACTACAAGATCCGGACGATCTTGCAGTGTCTACCTAGGGAGAAGCTCTGTCCTTATCTCACCCAGTTGGGGTTACATGTCATGGTAAGAAAGATGTCTGGCTTCCCAAACTTCCACACCAGAGCCATAGCATCCATATACCGGCGTCTCATGTCATGAGGACCGCCAATAAACGACGGTAACAACACAGTTCGCTTCCCAACCTTTTCTGTTCTTATGTCTCCATCTAACATACTATCCACCAAGCCCTGGTACAGGTCAGCTCGTAACCGGTCCTGGTTCTTACGTATGAAATCTAAACGGGAGCTCTCAATCTTGATGTATGTGTCGACTCCAAACTGCTAGAAAAGCCGCTTACCATGAAGTATTGGATTGAATATCCCTGGACAAATCTAGAATTTGTAGCAGTAATAGTCATGTACGGACACACATAGATGATTAGGAGATTCTGCATACGTAAGGATTGATTATTTTGTGATGCCGAAAGGATAGTTAACAATGTGTTATGTAAGAAATATCAAAGAAACAACTAACCTACATCTTCATCATTTGCATTACTTGCCCTATGCGTCGCACAGTATGCATCCACTTCACCCATGGATACACCGACCTTTGGTATGTTTGCATGCCATCCAAGTTCACCTCTATGGAAGAACAGTGGATACGATAGTGCATCGTAGCATCCGTGGTATGAGCGGATGTCGTGGCTTGACCTATCCTTCCCATGTAGCATAACACTCTTGCTGAACTGACCTCGCCGTTTGCTCCCCTTGATCCAGACAGCAGCGACCTCTAAAGTGAGAGGCGTGTTATATGTCTTCTGGTTCAACGTCTGGTCAAAGTTCAATGTGATACGATAGTCATCAAGCTTCTCAACATGGCCCATGCTCCTAAGGTGCTCAGAGTACGGGTTTCCATGGAGTATGCCAACTAATAGTTTAATAACATCTTTGTCTTTCTGCTGACATTCTTCGCGGCACTTACGATACCGATGCTCGAGATTGGGATCATCATCGAAAAAGTAAAGCTCAAGGTGTTTATGCTCCACCCCACCTTCCCTACCAAATGACTTGATATTGTGGTACATCATGCCTTGTGCCTGGAACGTGTATATACCAGAATCTCTCACATTAGTTTTCATACTATCGAGGCAACAATATAGTGAAGTGAAAGAGAAATGGCCATTAAAAACCTAATGTTATCACGAAAGTGTCTAGCATCAGAGTCTGTACTATCCCACAACCTTCAGAGCTGGGGAAGGGTCTCCAGTGGGACTAGCTCAACCTTCCCACCACGACAACAAAACCCAGGTGGCTCATACTCAAACTTCTTCGCAGTGCAATAACTGCAGTTGGGAACTGACTTCAGCATATGTGTTTCTTCAGACACGTTACTGTACACTTTGTCGTAGAGGTCAAGCAAATCAGTGGCAGTAGATTCATCTTGAGTACCATCGATCTCGATGTCCTCGTTGGTCTCATTATCTAATATTTTTGTTGGAAAACAATGATTAAGACAATGTAGTTATATAAGTCGTGGTATCATAATAAACATTGAGGTACGCACATTGCCCAGTGAATAGGTATCATCGTTCTCATCCTCATCCTCATCCTCTTCGAATATGACACCCTCATCATCATCATCACCTGAATCGTGAAAATATGAGCCACATAAAATACAAGGGCATCTAGGGTGGGGAAAATATGTAGTGTGAACAAAGATTTTTAACAAGTACCATTGGAAATGAACTTTGGCTTCGTATGTGTTTGGTCCACTCCTTGTTCAACCATGCCTGCACTCACACGTTTAGTCGGACTACATGTGTAACACCCGGTTTTAATGAACAAAGCCGGGTGCATCTCATACATGCGCCAAGAAGACAACATATATAATAACAGAGTGTATAGAGATAAATGTCATTAACATCAGAGTATTTATTACATAGCGGAAGACTTATTACAAAATGAAATAATAAAGGTAAAGCGAACTAAGGATCGACGGCGCAGATGTCGACTGGGAAACGCCACCTAGATCAAGTCAAACTCCTCAGTGCTAGGCAGCTCCTCCTGAACCACCTGATCATCTCCTGTGGGGGGGGGTGTGAGACAGCAAGGGTGAGCTCACACATGATCATAGCTCAACAAGTTGTGGGGAACCAGTGGACACAAACTCACAAAGGTGTGAGTTCATGTGATGTGTAAGGCTTAATCAAAGACAGGGGTTAAAGCTGAGCATTGCTTTTAAGTAGTTGGTCAAAATTTTATTAGCAATTACTAAGTGTAAGTAAATACCAAACCATAAGTAAAGTAATAGAACAAAATTAATAATGAACCCATGCAATGCAAATGACAAAATTGAATTTAAGTTCCATAATTTAAACATCAGAGAGTCCTGAGCTGCTCGTGACCGTGAGCTCGGCTAGTATACCAGTTTTACACTCTGCAGAGGTTGTACCCTTTACCCACAAGTCATGTTACCCATCTGCCAAGGGGTCATGAATCCCATATACCTCTACCTAGGAAGCACGGCAGGGCAACACTACGAGGCCTTTACAAAGTTCCACTAGCTTCCGAAAACCCGCTACAGTTTATGGGAAGATCCAGTAAAGGGTTCCTGGCTGATAGCCATCGCAGCAAAATCAACCAGGGACCTCCCCGCACTGACCTCTCCCCTACTGCCCTTGCCCCTTTCGGGTAAGGTAGTCTTCCACTAGCTTTCCTAATTAGTCAGCCAAGGGCGTCCCATTCCACCCTTGTGGTGGCACGTGGTTCTCAAGTTAAGCTCTATGTTCCAATTAACATTAATGATAACATTATGAACATAAACAGAATAACAACAAGAATTGGAACATAGAGGTAATAAATGATTATCCCAAAACCATATAAAGCAATAGCAAACTACCCAAGTGATTCAGGGGTAAACAAGGTAATGAGATAAGCAATCTAGGGTGACCTATTGGGTCCCATCAAAATTAACCTATGCATGAGTATGTGATATTAAAGAACATTATTGGGTAAAAAGTGGTCAAGGGCACAACTTGCCTTCAATGAGCTCCTGCTCAGCTACTTCAACTTGCTGCTCACCAGGATCCTCAGCAACGGGCTCTTCTACTCGCCACAATACAAACAAGCACAGTGCATATAGAGAAATTAACATTACACCAAACATATAAACAAAATGCACAGAGATAATCTACACATTAAAATAAAATTCTAGGAACAGAAATCATATTTTTCTAAGTTATAGATTTTAAGTTATGCATTTTCAAAGGGTTTATGTGTTTTAAATAGGATTAAGTGATAAATAAATTTCCTTATTTTTTTCTTATGCCAAAACAGAGGCACTAAGAGCTAGAGAATAAAATTACAAAATTTTTGCAACTGGAATGGATGAATTTGGAGTTAGTATGAATTTTCTATGAATTTATAAAGTTCTAGCAATTATTTTCCTATTAAAAATCCATTTAATAATTCCTTTCTCTGGTTTTATAAAGTTATGGACTGGGCGTCGATTTCCAGGAAACCTAGGGGTCTCGGGGTAAAAGTCTATAGACACAGCGCACAGTGCACTGGACGGCGGGTTTATTTCTGGCAAGTGGAGGGACTCTTTAGCTAAATGGCACCGCGAAAAGGTATCTTTTAATTCTGGCCGTCCGATCAGATTTGAAGGGCGCGGATTAGATCTATATTACATCGAACCGGTACGCTACGCCGATCGTCGGATTTGAAATGAACGGTGCTGATCACATCTTACTTCATACAGCGACGAGCCGTCCGATCGCCGATCAACGGTGCAGATCGGAGGACCGAAACGGTATTCGACCAACTAATCAAGGCCCTCCATCCCGATACGGACGGCGCAGGGGATCTCTCCTACCTCAAGCGCTGGCGCACAGCGAGCCGGCCACCGCACGACGGCAAGGTCGTCGGAGCCCACGAATCCGGCCGCCCCGTGCGCTAATCACCAATTCACTCGGCACACACGGAATTGACGACTCCCCGAACCAAATCCCCAAACCAATTTCTGCCGACGACGAGGGCAGCACCCGGTCCACGGCGCGCCGCGGAGGCGCCATGGCAGGTGACACGGGCCTCGGGTTTTAGCGCGTCGGAGCCCAATTCGCGACACCATACGTAACGTGAACTCAAGCGAAACACAGAGAAAGAGCTCACCGGGAGTGGGGTCGACGGCGAACTGGCAATTGCCCCGCGACGGCTTCGGTCTCCCTTACGGCAATGGCGGACGCGTTCGTGTGGTGAAATTGCGGCGAGGGAACAGGGAATGAGAGGGGAACGTCTTGGCGGCGTGGTCGGTTAATTTATAAGCTTGACACGGTCGTAGGACGAGCACCACCATGACCGGAGATTTCGCGGACGGCGATATCCTCCGCGCGAAGCTCGGGCGGGCTGTTGACGACGCCCACGTCTGACGCGCGAGCCCCAGGTGTCAGCGAAAGGGAGAAGGCGCGCGCACGCGACGAGACAGACAGCCGGGCCCCACGAGCCAGCGAAACAACGGCGAGCGAGACGCGAGGGAATCAGACCGGCCAGCGGGTCCCACGGAACAGAGGAAGTGGCGCGCGCGTGTGACTTATAAGCGGGTCCCACCTGTCGGCGCGAGGGGGAAGCGAGCGCGGTAAGGTTCCTGGGCCGCGCGCGAGGAAAACGTCCATGGGCCAAATGGGTGGTCTGCGGCCCAGGTAGGTATTTTATCTTTTTCTTTTTTTTTCTGTTTTCTGTTTTCCTTTTTCATTTTATTTTTCAATTCCCAATTTGAATTCCAAATGTGACTTTGAATTTGTTCTCAAAGTATAGATAAATTTTAATCATACCAGTAGGGTTGAGTTTGTATATTTATAAATTTTTGTCTTATATTTTCTATTATTTCTTTCTTTCTTTCCAAATTTTAGCATTTCTTTTAGGATTTAATTTCCCATTTGAATATTTAATCTTTTTTCTTATCACAAAATGCACACAAAAATAAAATATCCAGCATGATGCAACAATTTAGTGTCATAACTCTTTATTAATTGTTCTTGGACTTGGCGTTCTCATAAGATGATGCAATAGGATCAAACTCACATAAGGTGTTTCTCTATTGATATATTTCTAGCAATTTACAAAGTAGGTGTTACAAATCCTACCCCCCTTAAAAATAATCTCGTCCTCGAGATTTAAGAAGAACTAGAGAAAAGGTGGGGAAAATCTATGCGAAGCTCTTCTTCTCTTTCCCATGTTGCTTCATCTTCACTGTGGTGACTCCACTGAACTTTGCACATCTTTATCACCTTATTCCTTGTAACCCGAGTCAATGTATCCAAAATCTTGATCGGGTACTCCGTGTAAGTCAAATCACCTTGAACACTGAGCTCTTCCATGGGTAACTGTTCCTCGGGAACACGGAGACACTTCTTTAGTTGAGATACGTGAAACACATTATGCACATCTGATAGACTAGCAGGTAGCTCGAGTTGGTATGCCATCTCCCCAACTCTTCTAAAGATCAAGAATGGTCCAATGTAGCGAGGGGACAATTTGCCCTTAACTTTAAATCTCCTCATTCCACGAAGTGGTGACACTTTGAGGTACACATAATCTCCTTCTTCAAATTCCAGTGGCCTTCTTCTATTATCTGCATAACTCTTTTGCCTGGTTTGAGCCACTCTCAAATTCTCTCGAATTATACGGACTTGTTCTTCTGCTTCTTGAATCAGTTCAGGCCCAAAGAACTGTCTCTCTCCAGTCTGATCCCAATATAGAGGAGTCCTGCACTTCCTCCCATATAAAGCTTCAAAAGGTGACATCTTCAGACTGGCCTGATAACTATTATTATACGAGAACTCAGCATAAGGTAGACTTTTATCCCAACTACCTCCATGCTGAAGTGCACAAGCTCTCAACATATCTTCCAAAACTTGATTAGTCCTTTCAGTCTGTCCATCAGTCTGAGGGTGATAAGCTGTACTAAAATTCAACTTTGTACTCATGTTCTCATGAAAGCTTCTCCAAAATCTTGAGGTAAACTGCGAACCTCGATCAGACACAATCTTCTTTGGTACTCCATGTAAACACACAATCCGAGCCATATATAACTCTGCTAGCTGAGAACCTTTATAAGTAGTCTTCACAGGAATAAAGTGAGCCACTTTAGTCAATCTATCCACAATCACCCATATTGCATCATATCCTTTCTGGGTGCGAGGCAATCCAGTAATGAAATCCATACCAATCTCTTCCCATTTCCACTCGGGTATCTTCAGTGGATGCAATAATCCAGCTGGCCTCTGATGTTCAGCCTTAACTCTTTGACATACATCGCACATAGCTACGTGTGCAGCAACATCTCTTTTCAATCCATACCACCAATACTTCCGCTTCAAATCCTGATACATCTTGGTACTACCAGGATGAATAGAATAATCCGAGTCATGGGCCTCCTTTAAAATAGTCTCCCGAAGGCTTTTAATATCAGGGACACACATCCTGTCCTTGAACCATACAGTGCCCTGCTCATCTTCCGTGAACTCCGGAACTCGACCTTCAGTAATCAGATCCTTAATCTCTTTTATCTTATCATCGCCAATTTGTCCCTTGCGGATCTCTTGCTCCAAAGTAGGTTCCACATCAATAGTAACTCCTTCAGTATGAGCAACTATCCCCAGGTTAAGTCTCCTGAAGTCCTCAACAATCTCATCGGGTAGCTGGGCAACAACAGCTGAATGAACATGCTCTTTGCGACTCAAGGCATCTGCAACCAAGTTTGCCTTGCCCGGGTGATAGTGAATCTCCAAATCATAATCCTTAATAAGCTCCAACCAACGGCGTTGCCTAAGGTTGAGATCCTTCTGAGTGAATATATACTTCAAACTCTTATGATCCGTATACACTTGACACTTGGTCCCCATGATATAATGTCTCCAAATCTTAAGTGCATGCACAACGGCTGCCAATTCCAAGTCATGTGTAGGGTAGTTCAATTCATGTCTCCGCAACTGACGAGAAGCATAAGCAATCACATGTCCTTCTTGCATGAGCACACATCCTAAGCCTTGGCCACATGCATCGCAATAGATGTCAAATCCTTTTTGTAAGTCTGGCATAACCAAAACTGGTGGCGACATCAACCTCTTCTTCAATAGATCAAAGCTTTCTTGACACTTCTCGTCCCACTTAAACTCTCTGCCTTTCTCCAAAAGTGAAGTCATAGGTTTAGCAATCTTAGAAAATCCTTCAATAAATCTCCGATAATAGCCTGCTAATCCCAAGAAACTCCGAATCTCAGTAACCGTAGTGGGTACTCTCCACTCCATTATCTCCTTAACTTTAGCAGGATCCACTGCTATTCCTCCATTAGAAATAATATGACCAAGAAATGGCACTTCGCCAATCCAAAACTCGCACTTGCTGAACTTGGCATAGAGTTGATTATCTCGTAACTTCTGTAGCACCATCCTCAGATGTTCCTCGTGATCACTTTCACTCTGAGAATAAATAAGAATATCGTCGATGAATACCACGACGAATCGGTCCAAATACTCCATAAACACCTTGTTCATTAAGTTCATAAAATAGGCTGGTGCGTTAGTCAATCCAAACGACATAACTGTGAACTCATATAATCCATATCTAGTCGAGAAAGCCGTCTTGGGAATGTCCGATGGTCTAATCCTCATCTGATGGTAACCGGATCGGAGATCAATCTTCGAAAAATACTCTAGCACCTCTCATCTGATCAAATAAATCCTCGATACGGGGCAACGGGTATTTGTTCTTCACTGTAACATCATTAAGAGACCTATAATCCACACACATCCGTTGCGATCCATCCTTCTTCTGTACAAACAAGACCGGTGCTCCCCAAGGTGAGGAACTCGGACGAATGTACCCAGCCTCTTGTAACTCAGTTAACTGCTTCTTAAGCTCCTTCAACTCTTCTACGGACATTCTATATGGCCGTTTAGAAATAGGGGCGGTTCCAGGTAAGAGGTCAATAACAAACTCAACTTCTCTTTCAGGTGGCATTCCTGGTAACTCCTCTGGAAAGACATCCGGAAAATCTCTAACCACCCGAATATTGTCACCGACAAACTCCTCAGGCATGAAGAACATTGCACGCATAGATGAGGAGGTTACTGCAATGTTAACTTGAAACCTTTCTCCTTTAGTAGTAGTGAGTTCTACGGTACCTCTACCACATGCTATAACGGCCTTTGCCTTTCTTAGCCATGACATACCAAGAATCAAATCTATACTGCTTGACTCCAATATTATAGCAGTAGCTCCAAATTCTCTACCCATAATAGTTAATGTCAATCTACGTGTCATTTGATTTGCCTCAACATGCCCTTTAGGTGTAATTACTATCAGGGGTTTTCTCATATTTAGCAGTGGTATTTCATTTGTGTTGGCATAACGAGCAGACATGAATGAATGTGTAGCACCAGAATCAAATAATATGGTTGCAGGAATTGCATTAACATAAAACATACCAATTACGAGGTCCCCTCCATCCGGAGTAGCATCAACGCTGACTTGATTAACCTTGGCAATAGAATATCCCTTGCCAGTTCCTGGAGTTTGCTGCCTGTTCTGTACTGGAGTAGTAGCAATCCTCTGTGGGCAGACATTTGCATAATGACCAATCTTCCCACACTTGTAACATTGAGTGCCCGGACTCTGTCCTGAAAACTTCGTCGGGGTGCCAGTAGGGGTAGCCTGTCGAGGGGGTGGAGTCCTCAGTGGTGATTGCGGAACTGGGCGTGGTCCTCCGGGTCGAGTCGGTGTACCCTGGGGTGAACTGTAGCGAGGACGAACACTGCTGCTTCCTTGTCCCTGAGATATGGCCTTTCTCTTCAAATCTCCCAATTGAACACGCTTGTGTTCAATAGCCAATGCCTTGTCAAGCAGCCTCTGAAATGATGGGAATGTGTGTGCCACTAGAGCATACTGCAGTGGTCCATTAAGTCCTTCAATAAAATGCTCCTGCTTCCTCTCGTCTTCAGCAACTTCTTCAGGGGCATATCGGGATAACTGAATAAACTTGTCTCTGTACTCGCTGACTGACATACTCCCTTGCTTCAGCGACAGAAATTCCTTCTTCTTGATCTTTATCATCCCAGCTGGAATATGGTAGTTCCTGAACTGCGTACTGAACTCTGCCCAAGTAATAGTATCCGCAGCATCGTGGGCAGCAGTATAAGAATCCCACCAGTCAGCAGCAGGACCAATCAGACGTCCCGAAGCATATAAAACCTTCTCACGGTCCGTGCATTGTGCAATATTCAGCATCTTCTCAATTGCTTTCAGCCAATCATCCGCGTCCAGTGGATCAGGTGAGCTAGCGAATGTAGGTGGCTTATGGCTCATGAACTCTCTATGCTTGTCTCGGGGTGGAACTGGTGGTGGTGGAGGTGGAGGCAGTGGCACTTGCTGCTGTTGTTGTTGCATTTGCTGTTGCAGCTGCTGTTGTTGCGCCCTCCTTTCCTGGCGTATCTCATCTCGCTCCTGGCGCAACTCCTGTCGTATATCCTCTCTTTCTTGTCGCATCTCCTGGCGTTCTTGCTGCATCTGAGCACGCATATCAGCCATAGTATCTGCCATCTGCTGCATCATTGCCATCTGAGCAGCAACCAGTGGGTCAACTCCGCCTGGTGGAGGATTAGGAGGATTCATCCCAGCAGGCTGTGGCTGAGGTTGTCTTCGAGTGTGTTGGTTAGGAGGCAAGTCAATTCCACCACCCCGCCTGGTATTGACCATCTGAGTTAGATACATATGGTAAGAAAATAGTAGACAAGGCAGGTATTTACAAATCAGGTTACTTTGGGGGATTTATTAGCTAAGCAGATTAATATTTTACATATCCTAGCTAATTCAATACCTTATGGTGGTACATACTGAGATGTCCATAGTTCAATCAATCAAAGAAGCAAATCAGGCTTTTAGCATCAGCACAATCAAACAACATTTTAATAGAGAAAATAATTTTTAATTTGGTCTTAGGCCTCCTATCTCTTAAAAATGTCATAGGGGTAGGGATTCCAAGGTTTGAAATCCATCTTGTCTCAGAGTAGAAAAGGTAAGAATGATCAGAGTAGAACAGTAGAAGGTGAGACAGGATCAAGATAAGTGTAGAAAGAATCAGAGTAAGGTGAGTGTAGAATGAACCAGAATGAGATAAGTAGGTAAGGGTTTTGTCCATTTCTATCTAGGTTTCGTCCTACAGTCAACATTTCCTCTGATACCACTTCTGTAACACCCGGTTTTAATGAACAAAGCCGGGTGCATCTCATACATGCGCCAAGAAGACAACATATATAATAACAGAGTGTATAGAGATAAATGTCATTAACATCAGAGTATTTATTACATAGCGGAAGACTTATTACAAAATGAAATAATAAAGGTAAAGCGAACTAAGGATCGACGGCGCAGATGTCGACTGGGAAACGCCACCTAGATCAAGTCAAACTCCTCAGTGCTAGGCAGCTCCTCCTGAACCACCTGATCATCTCCTGTGGGGGGGGGGTGTGAGACAGCAAGGGTGAGCTCACACATGATCATAGCTCAACAAGTTGTGGGGAACCAGTGGACACAAACTCACAAAGGTGTGAGTTCATGTGATGTGTAAGGCTTAATCAAAGACAGGGGTTAAAGCTGAGCATTGCTTTTAAGTAGTTGGTCAAAATTTTATTAGCAATTACTAAGTGTAAGTAAATACCAAACCATAAGTAAAGTAATAGAACAAAATTAATAATGAACCCATGCAATGCAAATGACAAAATTGAATTTAAGTTCCATAATTTAAACATCAGAGAGTCCTGAGCTGCTCGTGACCGTGAGCTCGGCTAGTATACCAGTTTTACACTCTGCAGAGGTTGTACCCTTTACCCACAAGTCATGTTACCCATCTGCCAAGGGGTCATGAATCCCATATACCTCTACCTAGGAAGCACGGCAGGGCAACACTACGAGGCCTTTACAAAGTTCCACTAGCTTCCGAAAACCCGCTACAGTTTATGGGAAGATCCAGTAAAGGGTTCCTGGCTGATAGCCATCGCAGCAAAATCAACCAGGGACCTCCCCGCACTGACCTCTCCCCTACTGCCCTTGCCCCTTTCGGGTAAGGTAGTCTTCCACTAGCTTTCCTAATTAGTCAGCCAAGGGCGTCCCATTCCACCCTTGTGGTGGCACGTGGTTCTCAAGTTAAGCTCTATGTTCCAATTAACATTAATGATAACATTATGAACATAAACAGAATAACAACAAGAATTGGAACATAGAGGTAATAAATGATTATCCCAAAACCATATAAAGCAATAGCAAACTACCCAAGTGATTCAGGGGTAAACAAGGTAATGAGATAAGCAATCTAGGGTGACCTATTGGGTCCCATCAAAATTAACCTATGCATGAGTATGTGATATTAAAGAACATTATTGGGTAAAAAGTGGTCAAGGGCACAACTTGCCTTCAATGAGCTCCTGCTCAGCTACTTCAACTTGCTGCTCACCAGGATCCTCAGCAACGGGCTCTTCTACTCGCCACAATACAAACAAGCACAGTGCATATAGAGAAATTAACATTACACCAAACATATAAACAAAATGCACAGAGATAATCTACACATTAAAATAAAATTCTAGGAACAGAAATCATATTTTTCTGAGTTATAGATTTTAAGTTATGCATTTTCAAAGGGTTTATGTGTTTTAAATAGGATTAAGTGATAAATAAATTTCCTTATTTTTTTCTTATGCCAAAACAGAGGCACTAAGAGCTAGAGAATAAAATTACAAAATTTTTGCAACTGGAATGGATGAATTTGGAGTTAGTATGAATTTTCTATGAATTTATAAAGTTCTAGCAATTATTTTCCTATTAAAAATCCATTTAATAATTCCTTTCTCTGGTTTTATAAAGTTATGGACTGGGCGTCGATTTCCAGGAAACCTAGGGGTCTCGGGGTAAAAGTCTATAGACACAGCGCACAGTGCACTGGACGGCGGGTTTATTTCTGGCAAGTGGAGGGACTCTTTAGCTAAATGGCACCGCGAAAAGGTATCTTTTAATTCTGGCCGTCCGATCAGATTTGAAGGGCGCGGATTAGATCTATATTACATCGAACCGGTACGCTACGCCGATCGTCGGATTTGAAATGAACGGTGCTGATCACATCTTACTTCATACAGCGACGAGCCGTCCGATCGCCGATCAACGGTGCAGATCGGAGGACCGAAACGGTATTCGACCAACTAATCAAGGCCCTCCATCCCGATACGGACGGCGCAGGGGATCTCTCCTACCTCAAGCGCTGGCGCACAGCGAGCCGGCCACCGCACGACGGCAAGGTCGTCGGAGCCCACGAATCCGGCCGCCCCGTGCGCTAATCACCAATTCACTCGGCACACACGGAATTGACGACTCCCCGAACCAAATCCCCAAACCAATTTCTGCCGACGACGAGGGCAGCACCCGGTCCACGGCGCGCCGCGGAGGCGCCATGGCAGGTGACACGGGCCTCGGGTTTTAGCGCGTCGGAGCCCAATTCGCGACACCATACGTAACGTGAACTCAAGCGAAACACAGAGAAAGAGCTCACCGGGAGTGGGGTCGACGGCGAACTGGCAATTGCCCCGCGACGGCTTCGGTCTCCCTTACGGCAATGGCGGACGCGTTCGTGTGGTGAAATTGCGGCGAGGGAACAGGGAATGAGAGGGGAACGTCTTGGCGGCGTGGTCGGTTAATTTATAAGCTTGACACGGTCGTAGGACGAGCACCACCATGACCGGAGATTTCGCGGACGGCGATATCCTCCGCGCGAAGCTCGGGCGGGCTGTTGACGACGCCCACGTCTGACGCGCGAGCCCCAGGTGTCAGCGAAAGGGAGAAGGCGCGCGCACGCGACGAGACAGACAGCCGGGCCCCACGAGCCAGCGAAACAACGGCGAGCGAGACGCGAGGGAATCAGACCGGCCAGCGGGTCCCACGGAACAGAGGAAGTGGCGCGCGCGTGTGACTTATAAGCGGGTCCCACCTGTCGGCGCGAGGGGGAAGCGAGCGCGGTAAGGTTCCTGGGCCGCGCGCGAGGAAAACGTCCATGGGCCAAATGGGTGGTCTGCGGCCCAGGTAGGTATTTTATCTTTTTCTTTTTTTTCTGTTTTCTGTTTTCCTTTTTCATTTTATTTTTCAATTCCCAATTTGAATTCCAAATGTGACTTTGAATTTGTTCTCAAAGTATAGATAAATTTTAATCATACCAGTAGGGTTGAGTTTGTATATTTATAAATTTTTGTCTTATATTTTCTATTATTTCTTTCTTTCTTTCCAAATTTTAGCATTTCTTTTAGGATTTAATTTCCCATTTGAATATTTAATCTTTTTTCTTATCACAAAATGCACACAAAAATAAAATATCCAGCATGATGCAACAATTTAGTGTCATAACTCTTTATTAATTGTTCTTGGACTTGGCGTTCTCATAAGATGATGCAATAGGATCAAACTCACATAAGGAGAGGAATGTTTCTCTATTGATATATTTCTAGCAATTTACAAAGTAGGTGTTACAACATGCTATCGTCGTCATGCAAGATTCATTTAAAATTGGTAGTAATTACCATTGTTGTGGATCTCTGTAGTCAGATGGGGCTATGTCCAATCGTTTCCTTCCATAGCGTCACAAATAGTATCCTCGGTCACTGTAGCCACATTCCTTGCAATGCTGGTGTTGGGGGCCTTCGTCTTCTGAAGGTCCTCAAAAACATGATTTGATAATATTTCCCAAGTGTAATATATGAACAGGTACCTTCGGACTTGGATCAAAACCATATACAATATGAGAAGCACGAACAATACGAAGGATGATGCAGCTCCAAAGCCACGCGCAGGGAAGCTTCGACATAGCAGCAGAAAGAGGAACCGACTTAAAGGGAAAAGGTTATATGGACCTCAATGGATTATCCTAAAGTCAATAGTAAATGTAAAGGTCATGAGTGTAGTTTTGCACAGGCTGCGTCCTGTGCCTATAAATAGGTGAACATTGCTCCCGCATTGTTCACGCTGACTTGTACTTGCTCGTGCATCACGTTTGTATCTTTGCCTCCTGTTAAGCCGAAGGTACAAATGTAATCCAATATTGTTCTTATTCATTCATGATTATATAATAAAGATATATAAACGATATCATATGATTATTCATGTTATTTCTCATGTTTCATATGCTTCATCTTTCATTAATATATGCTATGATGATGAAGGTACTTCCTTCATGACCTTCGTCCGAAGATCGTTATATCCTTAGGGAAATAATGCTTCGAAGGACGAAGGGCATTAACCGTTAATCTATTCTTTGTGTTGCCTTGTTCTTAATTCATAGCATTTGAGAACAAGTCCCCAACATTGGTGCCCACCTCCGTTGAACTCATTCGACCACCTTCGGCAAACACTGACCTTCATCATGCCGCCGAAGAAGACAACTGCACCAGGGGCTGCTGCACTGCAGCCACTGGACACAAATCAGGAGATTCTCTCTCTTCGAGAGGCTCGAAGTCAGAAGAGAAAGGCCACCAGTCCAACACTCCAGGAGGAGGAGTCGGAGCAAGAGATTAGAGACATGGAAATCATCCATCAACAAGTGCAAAGGAAGAAGGAGAAGATGGCCCGGCTGGCCGATCTTAAAAGGAAGATTGACGAAGCTACTAAAGAAGTGCATCATCTTGTCCAAGATGAACAAGACCGAAGGCCCCAGCATAGGGAGCTTCATCAAGAGGGCTTATTCAACGAAGATGGATGGTATGATGATTTCAGTCATGATACTTTTTACTTTTGATGATGCTTCTCCCTTGGCAGTAGAACTACAGGCTACTCCATGGCCCCCATCATACAAGCCACCCCAACTTCCCATGTATGATGGGCATTCAGATCCGAAGCAGTTTCTGATGAGTTACGAATCAACTATATCTTCGTATGGGGGCAACACCGCAGTCATGGCGAAGTCCTTCGTCATGGCAGTCTGGAATGTAGCCCAGACATGGTATTCTTCTCTCCAGCTAGGGACTATCACGTCATGGCAGAAGCTCAAAGACATGCTGGTTACCGGTTTCCAAGGCTTTCAAACGAAGCCAGTCACAGCTCAGGCCCTGTTCCAATGCACGCAAGACCACAAAGAATACCTTCAGGCATATGTCCAAAGGTTTTTGCGACTGAGAGCACAAGCGCCTACAGTGCCAAATGAAATTGTCATTGAGGCCATGATCAAGGGTCTTCGGCCAGGACCTACTGCTCAATATTTCGCCAGAAAGCCCCCACAGACTCTGGAGAAGCTGCTCCAGAAGATGGATGAATACATTCGGGCTGATAATGACTTTCGCCAACGAAGGGAGGAAGCATACAGATTCTCTGAGATGACTAGGGGCTTCGGAGGATGAATCCATCCGAGGCATGTCAGGTCGATCCACAGTTCCAGTCAGAACGATGACAAAGGGAGCCAGCCTCAGAGGTCATAATACACCTCACAATCTTTGGGGCAACAACAAAGTTCTTTCAGGCCACCAGCCACAAGGGGCGGAGGTGCCAGGGGCTTCGAAGGAAGGTTTGGGAATCAGCCGAGGAAGATCTACTGTTTATTCTGTGGTGAGGACAAGGGCCATACCACAAGAATGTGCCAAATCACTATTCAGAAGCAAAAGGAAATCGAAGAAGCCGAAGCTAGGCAGAATCAGCCGAAGCAGGTCTTGCACACTTCTTCGTGCCACTCTCCTTACATACAAAGTATGTGGGCAATCATCCTGCAGCTTCTGTCGCTTCGGCTAGCCATTCACAGGCTTCCTGGCCACAACTCCCACCCCCACCACCACTACGACCGACCTACTCCCGAAGCCAGCAGCCAGAAGGGCGTCAGCACACTCAGCAGCAACGAGAGTTCAGGGAGGGATCCGAAGCTCGCACAGTCAACAGTACAGTGCCAGAATCGAAGCACATTTATTGAGCAAATATCCTACCCTTGAAATACTTTTATACTTTATGTCATTTTGTTTTTCAATAAGGAACAATCAATGTAAAACTAGTTTTAATTCCTTGTAATAGTTTCGCTTCTATCAGAATGGAATATATCTTCTGTTGGGGGCCTTCGTCCTCCGAAGGTCCTCAAAAACGTAATTTAACAATGTTTTCCGAGTATGGTTTTATAAACAGGTACCTTCGAACTTGAGCTAAAAGCATGATCGCGACGAAGGCTGGAGTTGCTCCGAAGCTATGCACGGGGGAGCTTCGGCTAAATGACAGAAAAAGGAACCGACTTAAAAGGGAAAAGGCTATTTAGTCCTCATAGAGTTGACTATTAGTTAACAGTGAATGTAAAGGGCATGAATGTAATTTTTCACACGCTGCATCCTGTGCCTATAAATAGATGAACAGTTCCCCCGTATTGTTCACACTGACTTGTATTCACTCGTGCGTCACGCTTGGACTTTTGCCTTCTATCAAGCCGAAGGTACAAATGTAATACAATATTGTTTCTGTTTATTCACGATAAAAATAAATATGTTAGCAATGTCATATCATTATTCATGTTGTCTTTTATGTTTCATATACTTCTTCTTTATTAACATATGCTGTGATGATGAAAGTATGTCCTTCATTACCTTCGTCTGAAGATCATTATATCCTAAGGGAGATAATGCTTCGAAGGACGAAGGGCATTAACCTTTAACATTTTATGTTGCCTTGTTCTTAATTCATAGCATTTGAGAACAAGTCTCCAACATTGGCGCCCACCTCCGGTGAACCCTTTTCGACCACCTTCGGCAAGCACTAATCTTCGTCATGCCGCCGAAGAAAGCTTCAGCACCAGGAACTGCTGCATTACAGCCGCTGGACCCAAACCAAGAAACTTTCTCTTCGAGAGGCTCGAAGCCAGAAGAGGAAAGCCACCATTCCAACACTCTAGGAGGAGGAGTTGAACCAAGAGATCAGGGTATAGAGATCATCCATCAGCAGGTTCAAAGGAAGAAGGAAAAGATGGCACAATTAGCTGACCTTCAAAGGCAGATCGACGAAGCTACTGAAGAAGTGCGCCATCTCGTTCAAGATGAACAAAACCGAAGGCCCCAGCATAGGGAGCTTCGTCAGGAAGGCTTATTCAACGAAGATGGAATGTATGATGATTTTAATCATGATACCTTTACCTTTGATGATGCCTCTCCCTTGGCAGCAGAACTGCAGGCTACTCCATGGCCCCCATCGTACAAGCCACCTCAGCTTCCCATGTATGATGGGCATTCAGATCCAAAGCAGTTCCTCATGAGCTATGAAGCAACTATATCTTCGTATGGAGGCAATACTGCAGTTATGGCAAAGTCCTTCGTCATGGCAGTCCGGAATGTAGCTCAAACATGGTATTCTTATCTTCGGCCAGGGACAATCACATCGTGGCAGAAGCTTAAGGACATGTTGGTCACTAGCTTCCAAGGCTTCCAAACGAAGCCGGTCATAGCTCAGGCCCTATTCCAATGCACACAAGACCATGAAAAGTACCTTCAGGCGTATGTACGAAGGTTCTTGCGATTGAGGGCACAAGCGCCTACAGTGCCCAATGAGATTGTCATTGAGGCCATGATCAAAGGTCTTCGCCCAGGACCTACTGCCCAATATTTCGCTAGGAAGCCCCCACAAACTCTAGAAAAGCTGCTTCAAAAGATGGACGAATACATTCAGGCTGATAATGACTTCCGCCAAAGAAGGGAGGAAGCTTACAGATTCTCCAAAATGACTAGGGGCTTTGGAGGAAGAATTCATCCGAGGCACGTCGGGTCAATTCACAACACTCAGAATGATGACAAAGGAGGTCAGCTGCAGAGGCCACAGTATACCTCACAATCTTCGGGGCAGCAACAAAGCTCTTTCCGGCCACCAGCTCCAAGAGGCAGAGGTGCCAGGGGCTTCGGAGGAAGATATGGGGATCAGCCTAGAAAGATCTATTGCTTATTCTGTGGTGCAGACAAGGGCCATACCACAAGAATGTGCCAAATCACTATCCAAAAGCAGAAGGAGATTGCAGAAGCCGAAGCTCGGCAGAATCAGCCGAAGCAGGTCTTGCACACTGCTTCGTGCCATTCACCCTACATACCAGAATATGTGGGTAATCACTCTGCAGCTTCTGTTGCTTCGGCTAGTCAGCCATAGGCTCCTTGGCCACAGCTTCCACCTCCGCCCCTTCTTCAGCCTACTTATTCACGGGGTCAGTAGCCATAAGGGAGCCAACACACTCAGCAACAGAGGGATTTTAGGGAGGAATCCGAAGCTCGCATAGTTAACAGTACTATCCGCGTTCCGAGACTAGGGGGTCCCTAGGCCGACGAGTGAATGTCGCCGCGTGCCCCAGCCCAGATGGGTCGAGCGCGAGGGCGAGCACGAAGGGGGAGAGCGAGGCGGCCGGATACCGGCGTGAGAGAGGTGGGAATCCCGCGGCCCTCGTGTTCGTCCCGCGCTAGGTCGGGTGCGCTTGCAGTAGGGGGTTACAAGCGTCCACGCGGGAGAGGGAGCGAGCGGCTCCAAGCGAGCGCCTGTTCTCGTCCTCGTCCCCGCGTGGCCAACCCTCTCTAAGAGGGCCCTGGTCCTCCCTTTTATAGGCGTAAGGAGAGGATCCAGGTGTACAATGGGGGGTGTAGCAGGGTGCTACGTGTCTAGCGGAGGTGAGCTAGCGCCCTAGGTACATGCCGTTGTGGCAGCCGGAGAGATCTTGGCACCCAGCTGTTGTGATGTCGTGGCCGTCGAAGGAGCGATGGAGCTTGGCGGAGGGACAGCTGTCGGAGCGGTTGAGTCCTTGCTGACGTCCTCTTGCTTCCGTAAGGGGGCTGAGAGCCGCCGTCGTCACAGAGCATGCGGGGCGCCATCATTGCCTATCTGGCGGAGCGAGCCAGATGGGACGCCGGTCTTGTTCCCTGCGGCCCGAGTCAGCTCGGGGTAGGGTGATGATGGCACCTCGTGTTGACGTGGCTGGTCTACGCCCTAGGTTGGGCGATGTGGAAGCTCCTCCGAAGCCGAGGTCGAGTCCGAGCCCCCGGGTCGGGCGAGGCGGAGATTGTCGTCTTCTGGGGCCGAGCCCAAGTCCGAGCCCTGGGCCGGGCGAGGCGGAGATCATTGTCTTCTGGGGCCGAGCCCAAGTCCGAGCCCTGGGTCGGGCGAGGCGGAGATCGTCGTCTTCTGGGGCCGAGCCCAAGTCCGAGCCCTGGGTCGGGCGAGGCGGAGATCGTCGTCTTCTGGGGCCGAGCCCAAGTCCGAGCCCTGGGCCGGGCGAGGCAGAGATCGTTGTCTTCTAGGACTTAGCCCGAGTCCGAGCCCTGAGTCGGGCGGAGTTCGCCGTCTTCCGAAACTTAGCCCGAGTCCGAGCCCTGAGTCGGGCGGAGTTCGCCGTCTTCCGGGACTTAGCCCGAGTTCGAGCCCTGGGTCGGGCGGAGTTCGCCGTCTTCCGGGACTTAGCCCGAGTCCGAGCCCTGGGTTGGGCAGAGTTCGTCGTCTTCCGGGACTTAGCCCGAGTCCGAGCCCTGGGTCAGGCGGAGCAGAGCTTCCCATGGTGCCTCCGGCAGAGCCTGACTGCCTGTCAGTCTTACTCTGTCCAGTGGCGCTGCAGTCGGTGTGGCGTAGGCGGCGCTGTCCTTCTGTCAGGCCGGTCAGTGGAGCGGCGAAGTGACGGCGGTCACTTCGGCTCTGCCGGCTGGGGGGTGCACGCCAGGATAAGGGTGTCAGGCCACCTTTGCATTAAATGCTCCTGCGACTTGGTCGGTTGGTGCGGTGATTTGGTCAGGGTTGCTTCTTAGCGAAGGCAGGGCCTCGGGCGAGCCGGGAATATGTTCGCCGCTGAAGGGGGGCCTCGGGTGAGACGGAAATCCTCCGGGGTCGGCTGCCCTTGTCCGAGGCTAGGCTTGGGTGAGGCGTGATCGTGTCCCTCGAATGGACTGATCCCTGACTTAATCGCACCCATCAGGCCTTTGCAGCTTCGTGCTGATGGGGGTTACCAGCTGAGAATTAGGAGCCTTGTGGGTACCCCAAATTATGGTCCACGACAGTAGCCCCCGAGCCTCGAAGGGAGTGTTTGCACTCGCTTGGAGGCTTTCATCGCACTTTTTTGCAAGGGGACCAGCCTTTCTCAGTTGCGTTTTGTTCCGATGGGTGCGCGCGAGCGCACCCGCCGGGTGTAGCCCCCGAGGCCTCGGAGGAGTGGCTTCACTCCTTCGAGGTCTTACTGCCTCACGTAGTGCTTCGGCTGGTCTGGTCGTTCCCTCATGCGAGCTGGCCGTAGCCCAGGTGTACGGTCGGGTCCCAAGTTCTCGGGCTGGTATGTTGACGCTGTCAACGGTTCGGCCAGAGCCGGGTTTGCGAGAGCAGCCCCCGAGCCTCTGCACAGAGCGAGAGGGCGGTCAGGGGTAGACTCAGCTTTTTTTCATACGCCCCTGCGTCGCCTTTCCGCAAGGAGGAGGGGGGAAAGCGCCATGTTGCCCTCGATGGGCGCCGAACATGGTGTCTCCGATGAGCTGCAAGCGGGTAATCCGAGTGGACGTCTGTGCCCCGTTCGTTAGGGGTCGGCTAGGGGCCCAGAGGCACGCCCAAAAGTACCTGCGGGTGATCTGCCAGACCCGGTCCCCTGGCGATGGGGTCCGAGGGCTCGATGCCTCCCTCTGGTGGGATTCTGTTACAAGATCGTTCCCGCCGGTCTCGGAAATGTCCTAGGGTACCTCGGGAGCGCAGCCCGAGCCTTGGTTATGTATCGAACGTACCCATGGTCATCCCTCGCTCGGCGTCTGAGGCGGCTGTGAACCCTTCGGGGGCCAGCCTTCGAACCCCTGATCAGTATTGGGCGCGGAGCCCGAGTAGCCTGAGGTGGTCGTTGAACCCTTTCGAGGGGCCGACCTTCGAACCTCTGACCAGTAGCGGGTGTAGGGCCCACGCGATCTGAGGCGGCTGTTGAACCCTTCCGGGGGGGCCAGCCTTCGAACCTCTGATCAGTAGGGGGCTCGGAGCCTGGTTCCTTCTCGGGGAAGGATCCTTTTCGGGGTGTCCCCCTTTCCCGGTCCCTGTTGCAAGAGAGAGAAAGAGGAAAAACGGAAAAGGATACGAAATCGAACGACGCGACGTACCTTTTTGGACGCGGTCATTTTGGCGAAGGGGAAGGGTCGCCCGCTTCTCCTGCCAGAGGCGCCGCGTGTCCCGTCGCGGAGTTAATGCGACGGGGCGAGTGGTTGGAGGGGCGACCGTTGCGCGTGCGCGAGCCGTTCGAGGAACGGATCACGGGCGCGTCGTCTTCACGCCGTGGGAGAGGGTTCTCTCGCTGCCCCCGGATGGGACGTAAGCTTGGCCGACGACGTGACCGCTGCGCCTGCTCGCCTGCCACCGCCATTACTGCCAGCCCACTTTTGGCCGTGTTGACCATCGCGCCAGGCTGGTGCTGCTGGGTCGCACGCCGGGTCGCCTCGAGTCACGGTATTGGTTCCGCAGTCGAGGAGGTGCGGTGGTGGCGTGGGTGGCGATGCAGTTACTCACACGTAGCAACCGGCGCACCGGTTGCATGACGCGTGGGCCTGGGCCTCCATGCCGGGCGTGTTGGGAGTCGGAGGAGCGCGCCCACTTGGCGCGGTTGCATGCCGCCTGCATGGCTGCCCACCCTTTCGCCCGTTGGTCTGGGCAAAAGTGGAGGGTCGCTTGTAACCGCTAAGCGGTTGTATGCACCACGCGCGGTGGTTTGGCTTCTTCTGCCCTGAGTTGGCTTGTATGACGGGTGGGACCCAGCCCCCGCGCCGTAGGGGAGGACCTTGGAGTGTGTTGGAGAAGACTCAGCCCGTGACGGCTGGGGACGCGAGTAGGGAGAACCGCCCTTAAAAGGAGGGTGACCCCTTTGGAGGGCGACCATGTCTTCGTGCTCCCTTATGCATCGTGTCTTTCCACCTTCCAGGCCCCCGGATGGGGGAGATCCGCCGTCTTTCCGCCTCGTCGTTGGGGGAACGCAACTCCACGGGAGTTGGTACCTTTCAGCCATCGTTCGGCTTCAAGGATTTTCATAATGCAGCCCGGCTGCACCCCTCCACCGGCGGTCACCCAAGATGGTGACCTCCAGTTTGATGGTGGGGGAAAGCGAGCCGGGCTGCGGCCTCTGCCCCTCCCTCAGCCTCAAGGATTTTCATCACTAGTGCTGGGGAGGGGAGTGTGCCGAGTTGGGGTCGGCCCCTGCGTGGGCGGTGGCCCGCTCCTTCCCTCAGTGATCGGGGGGAAGGGCGGGAGTCGTCCGTGGCGCTGACAGCTGCACCGTGCCCGGCTCGCTGGGCCGAGCGGCTTCGGAGCCGCTCCCGGTGCCGCCTCCCGCCACGGCAGCTGGAAGAGGTTCCGCCGCCGACGAGTTTGCCGGCGCCACCCGCGGACCGACCTCCAACTCTACGGCCTTCTGCCCGTCCTTGCCTCTCGAGTTTGGGCACGGGCGGGGGCCTCCTGGCAGCAGCATCCGCCCTGAGGTCATCGCTGCTGCTGTTCACCCCCCCGGGACCGAAGTCGTCATCGTCGCCGCGGCTGGGGCAGGCGACGACAAGCCGTTCGTCGATCTTCTGTTGCTCCGCAGGCCTCTCCCCCGTTGAGTGGGGTTGTTCGTACCTGCGGAGGCGGAACCGGAGTTCCGTTTGTAATGGCACCTTGAGTGTCGGTGTTTTTGTTCATTGTGGTTGTCGGGGCCTGAACATGTATGTGATTTCGGCACGGAGCCGTGTATTTTCCTCCTTTTCGAGCACTGAGACTCGCCTGTTGGTTGTCTGAACCGCTTCACCAACGTGAGTCGCCCCGTGTACAGGTGACGAGTGAGGTATCCGTATCCCGAAGGCGTAGGAGTTCCTCGGCTCGGTCGGCCTTGTTGTCCGAGGCTTCTCTAACTTAGTTAAAGGAACCCCTCGGCCGCTCTTCGATGAGCTGAGGCCAGGGGTAGCGGCGTCAACATGGACAGAGGCAGAGTTGGCTCGAAAAGGAAACCTGGTTGGCCGGAGCCTGGCCGGGTCGTCCGTTAGCGGGATCGACGCCGGAATTGACCAGCCGAGGCCTCGGGTCGGGCTGACGTCCTTGGAGGGCAGCTGGCCGAGGCCCCGGGGTGACCGACCGAGCCGCCTGCTCGGGCCGGATTGACGTCCTTGGAAGGTAATTGGCCGAGGCCCCGGGGTGACCGGCCGAGCCGCCTGCTCGGGCCGGATTCCCAGAGGAGACCCTGGCGGCGATGGCCCGGGCGTGGTGATGACGTCGTCCTTCAGAGTGGAGATCCTCGGACCGTGTCGCCGTCCGAGGCTAGGTCGGCCCTCGCCGAAGGTGTCGTCGATGCCAAGGGTGCTGCTGCTCCCTTCAGCCGTCAAGATCCGAGCCTGCAGGATCAGATTGTCTTGTAGCGTGTGTTTCCTGCGGCTGCCGAGGCCTAAACACACCCTCGCCATGTTGTAAAGCTGCGTCTCTTTTCCTTTTATTTCGAGCCTCTGGACTGTTTTGTCGGTAACAGAAATGTTTGTGCGAGCAAGAGTTGCTTCTCGCGGAAGGTGATGAGTGAGGTATCCGTATCCCGGAGGCGTAGGAGTCCCTCGGCTCGGTCGGCCTTGCCGCTTATGCGCACTCTTACCCGTCCATGGGGCTCTGTCATCGACGCAGTCGAAAAGGCTCGAAGGATCGCTTCGGCAGAAGAGCTTTCGAGCGTGAAGACTTGTTCGGTCCGCAGAATCACTTATTCGAACGCGAGTTACTTATCACAAAAGGTGATGAGTGAGGTATCCGTATCCCGGAGGCGTAGGAGTCCCTCGGCTCGGTCAGCCTTGGCTGCTTACGTGTACTCCGTCGTTTTCAGGATCCACTTTTGAAGTAGCCAAAAAGCGCGAAAGACATTCTGGCGGAAAAGATCTTTTTTCGAGGAAAATTTCGACGCGAGGGGGTTCCCCCCCCTTTTAGCCCCCGAGGGAGGGTCGGGCTTTGCCGAGGCGAGGCCGACCCTTCCTTGATGACTAAACTTTTGCGTGGGTGCGAGGTATATGATTAACTTGAAAACATCTTAAGGGTAGAAGCGACGTAGCTGTTGGATGTTCCAGGCGTTGTCGTAGACCTCGCCTTGGCTGTTGGCCAGCTTGTATGTTCCGGGCTTCAGAACCATGGCGATGACGAATGGCCCCTCCTAGGGGGGCGTGAGCTTGTGCCGCCCTCGGGCGTCTTGTCGCAGCCGAAGCACCAGGTCGCCCACCTGGAGGTCTCGGGACCGGACCCCTCGGGCGTGGTAGCGTCGCAGGGACTACTGGTACCGCGCCGAGTGTAGCAAGGCCTGGTCCTGAGCCTCCTCCAGCTGGTCCAGCGAGTTTTCTCGGCTGACTTGGTTGCTTTGGTCGGTGTAGGCCCTCGTCCTCGGGGAGCCGTATTCTAAGTCTGTGGGCAAGATGGCTTCGGCCCCATAGACTAGAAAGAACGGCGTGGAGCCCGTGGCTCGGCTCGGCGTTGTCCTCAGACTCCAGACCACCGAGGGGAGTTCCTTCATCCATCGCTTGCCGAACTTGTTGAGGTCGTTGTAGATCCGAGGCTTGAGCCCTTGTAGAATCATGCCATTGGCACGCTCCACCTGCCCATTCGTCATGGGATGAGCCACGGCGGCCCAGTCCACCCGGATGTGGTGATCCTCGCAGAAGTCCAGGAACTTTCTGCCGGTGAACTGGGTGCCGTTATCGGTGATGATGGAGTTCGGGACCCCAAAGCGATGGATGATGTTGGTGAAGAACGCCACCGCCTGCTCGGACCTGATGCTGTTCAGGGGTCGGACCTCGATCCACTTGGAGAATTTGTCGATGGCGACCAGCAGGTGCGTGTAGCCCCCGGGTGCCTTCTGCAAGGGGCCGACGAGGTCCAGACCCCACACCGCAAAAGGCCAGGTGATGGGTATCGTCTGCAGAGCCTGAGCGGGCAGATGGGTCTGCCTCGCGTAGAATTGGCACCCTTCGCAGGTGCGGACGATTCGGGTAGCGTCGGCCACCACCGTCGGCCAGTAGAAGCCTTGCCGGAAAGCGTTCCCGACAAGGGCTCGAGGCGCTGCGTGATGGCCGCAAGCCCCCGAGTGTATCTCTCGCAGGAGTTCCTGACCTTCGGCGATGGAGATGCATCGCTGGAGGATGCCTGAGGGGCTGTGGTGGTAGAGCTCCTTCTCATCTCCCTGCAAGACGAACGACTTGGCGCACCGCGCCACCCGCCGAGCCTCGGCTCGGTCGAGGGGTAGCTCTCCTCGGTGGAGATATTGCAGGTACGGGGTCTGCCAGTTTTGATTAGGCGCGACCCCGCTTCGCTCCTCCTCGACGCACAGTGCCTCACCCTCGGGGGCCGAGGGTACCTCGGACTGAACCGAGGGTGCCTCGGGTCGAGCTGAGGGTGCCTCGGACTGAGCCGAGGGCGCCTCGGATTGAGCCGTGGGTGCCTCGGACTGGGCCGAGGGTACCTCGGGCTTGGACGTGTCGTCGATCTTGACGGAAGGTTGATGCAGGTCTCGGGAGAAGACGTCTGGGGGAACCGTCGTTCGCCCCGAGGCTATTTTAGCCAGCTCGTCCGCAGTCTCGTTGTAGCGCCGAGCGATGTGGTTGAGCTCGAGCCCGTAGAACTTGTCTTCCAGGCGCCGAACCTCATCGCAGTAGGCCTCCATCTTCGGGTCGCGGCAATGGGAGTTCTTCATGACTTGGTCGATGACGAGCTGCGAGTCACCACGAGCGTCGAGGCATCGGACCCCTAGCTCGATGGCGATCCGCAACCCGTTGACCAGAGCCTCATATTCGGCCACATTGTTGGACGCCGGGAAGTGGAGGCGTAGCACGTAGCGTAGATGCTTTTCGAGATGTGAGATGAAGAGTAGGCCTACGCCGGCCTCTGTCTTCATCAGCGACCCGTCGAAGAACATGGTCCAGAGCTCCGGTTGGATCGGAGCCGTCGGTAGCTGGGTGTCGACCCATTCAGCCACGAAGTCCGCCAAGACCTGGGACTTAATGGCTTTCCGAGGAGCGAACGAGATTGTCTCGCCCATGATCTCCATCGCCCACTTTGCAATCCTACCCGAGGCCTCTCGGCACTGGATGATCTCTCCCAGGGGGAAGGATGACACCACAGTTACCGGATGAGACTCGAAGTAGTGTCGCAGCTTCCATCGTGTTAGGATCACCGTGTACAGCAGCTTCTGATCTTGTGGGTAGCGGATCTTGGTTTCGGACAGTACCTCGCTGACGAAGTAGACTGGCCTCTGAACGGGCAATGCATGCCCCTCTTCTTGCCTCTCGACCACAATCGCGGCGCTAACCACCTGGGTGGTTGCGGCAACGTAGACCAGGAGGGCTTCTCCGGCAGCTGGGGGCACCAAGATAGGCGCCTTTGTGAGGAGCGCCTTCAGGTTCTCGAGGGCTTCCTTGGCCTCAGGGGTCCAAGTGAAGCACTCGGCCTTCCTTAAGAGGCGGTACAGAGGTAGACCTCTTTCGCCGAGGCGTGAGATGAAGCGGCTCAGAGCCGCGAGGCATCCGATGACCCTCTGTACGCCTTTCAAGTCCTTGATGGGCCCCATGCTGGTAATGGCTACGATCTTTTCCGAGTTGGCTTCGATGCCCCGCTCGGAGACGATGAACCCCAAGAGCATGCCTCGGGGCACCCCGAAGACACACTTTTCGGGATTGAGCTTGACGCCTTTCGCCTTGAGACATCGGAATGTCGTTTCAAGGTCGGAAAGGAGGTCGGAGGCTTTCCTCGTCTTGACTACGATGTCATCGACGTAGGCCTCGACCGTGCGGCCAATGTGTTCGCCGAACACATGGTTCATGCACCGCTGGTACGTCGCGCCCGCATTCCTCAAACTGAACGGCATGGTGACATAGCAGTACATGCCGAAGGGTGTGATGAAAGAAGTCGCGAGCTGGTCGGACTCTTTCATCTTGATTTGATGATACCCTGAGTAGGCATCGAGGAAAGACAGGGTTTCGCACCCAGCAGTGGAATCCACGATTTGGTCGATGCGAGGCAGAGGATAGGGAACCTTCGGACATGCTTTGTTGAGACCAGTGTAGTCTACACACATCCGCCATTTCCCCCCTTTCTTTCTCACAAGCATAGGGTTGGCAAGCCATTCGGGATGGAATACCTCTTTGATGAACCCTGCCACCATTAGCTTGTGAATCTCCTCGCCTATGGCTCTGCGCTTCTCCTCGTCGAATCGGCGCAGCGGCTGCTTGACGGGTCGGGCTCTGGCTCGGATGTCCAGCGAGTGCTCGGCGACATCCCTCGGTACGCCGGGCATGTCCGAGGGACTCCACGCGAAAACGTCGACGTTCGCGCGGAGAAAGTCGACGAGCACTGCTTCCTATTTGGGATCGAACCCGGAGCCGATCCGGATCTGCTTGGAGGCGTCACCGCTGGGGTCGAGGGGGACGGACTTAACCGTCTCCGCTGGCTCAAAGTTGCCGGCGTGACGCTTCACGTCTGGCACCTCCTTAGAGAGGCTCTCCAGGTCAGCAATGAGGGCCTCGGATTCGGCGAGGGCCTCGGCGTACTCCACGCACTCCACGTCGCATTCAAACGCGTGTTTGTATGTAGGGCCGACGGTGATGACCCCGTCGGGGCCCGGCATCTTGAGCTTCAAGTAGGTGTAGTTGGGGATGGCCATGAACTTCGCGTAGCATGGCCTCCCTAGTACCGCGTGGTAGGTTCCTCGGAACCCGACCACCTCGAACGTCAGGGTCTCCCTTCGGAAGTTGGAGGGTGTTCCGAAGCAGACGGGAAGGTCGAGCTGTCCGAGGGGTTGGACGCGCTTCCCGGGGACAATCCCATGGAAGGGCGCAGCGCCTGCCCGGACAGAAGACAGATCAACACGCAGGAGCCCGAGGGTCTCGGCGTAAATGATGTTGAGGCTGCTGCCTCCGTCCATGAGGACCTTGGTGAGCCTGACGTCACCGATGACGGGGTCGACGACGAGCGGGTATTTCCCCGGGCTCGGCACATGGTCGGGGTGATCGTCTCGATCGAAGGTGATGGGCTTGTCGGACCAGTCTAGATAGACTGGCGCCGCCACCTTGACCGAGCAGACCTCCCGACGCTCTTGCTTGCGGTGCCGAGCCGAGGCGTTCGCCGCTTGCCCACCATAGATCATGAAGCAGTCGCGGACCTCGGGGAACTCTCCTGCCTGGTGATCTTCCTTCTTGTCATCGTCGTGGGCCTTGCCACCCTCCGCGGGTGGCCCGACCCTATGGAAGTGGCGCCGAAGCATGACGCACTCCTCAAGGGTGTGCTTGACAGGTCCCTGGTGATAGGGGCACGACTCCTTGAGCATCTTGTCGAAGAGGTTGGCACCTCCGGGGGGCTTCCGAGGGTTCTTGTACTCGGCGACGGAGACAAGGTCCGCGTCGGCGGCGTCGCGTTTCGTTTGCGACTTCTTCTTGCCCTTCTTCTTGGCGCCGCGCTGAGTTGACGTCTCGGGAGTACCTTCCGATGGGCGGCCCTGGGCTGCTTGTCCTTTCGGAAGATAGCCTCGACCGCCTCCTGGCCGGAGGCGAACTTGGTGGCGATGTCCATCAGCTCACTCGCCCTGGTGGGGGTCTTGTGGCCCAGCTTGCTCACCAGGTCGCGGCAGGTGGTGCCAGCGAGGAACGCACCGATGACATCCGAGTCGGTGATGTTGGGCAGCTCGGTGCGCTGCTTCGAGAATCGCCGGATGTAGTCTCGGAGAGACTCTCCCGGCTGCTGCCGGCAGCTTCGGAGGTCCCAGGAATTCCCGGGGCACACATACGTGCCCTGAAAATTGCCGGCGAAAGCTTGGACTAGGTCGTCCCAGTTGGAGATCTGCCCCGGAGGCAGGTGCTCCAACCAGGCGCGAGCGGAGTCAGAGAGGAACAGGGGGAGGTTGCGGATGATGAGGTTGTCATCGTCCGTTCCACCCAGTTGGTAGGCCAGACGGTAGTCCACGAGCCACAGTTCCGGTCTCGTCTCCCCCGAGTACTTTGTGATAGTAGCCGGGGGTCGGAACCGGGTCGGGAACGGCGCCCGTCGAATGGCTCGGCTGAAGGCTTGCGGACCGGGTGGTTCGGGCGAGGGACTCCGATCCTCCCCACTGTCGTAGCGTCCCCCACGCCTTGGGTGGTAGCCTCGGCGCACCCTCTCGTCGAGGTGGGCCCGTCGGTCGTGGTGGTGGTGCTCGTTGCCGAGGCGACCCGGGGCCGCAGGCGCGGTGTTGCGCGTGCGCCCGGTGTAGACCGAGGCTTCCCGCATGAATCGGGAAGTCGCAGCATGAGGTTCCGAGGGGTACCCCTGCCTTCGGGAGGTAGAGCTCTCGGCCCGTCGGACCGTGGCGCCTTCTAGGAGATTCTTGAGCTCTCCCTGGATTCGCCGCCCTTCGGTGGTTGATGGCTCTGGCATCGCGCGAAGAAGCATTGCTGCTGCCGCCAGGTTCTGGCCGACCCCACTAGATGCGGGTGGTGGCCTGATCCTGACGTCGTCGGTGATGCGGCGCTGGAAGCCCTGGGGTAGATGATGTATTTCTCCGGCCGGAGGTTGGCCCGCCCATGCCTGCCCGACGTCCCGACGGATCGGCTCCAGCGCTCCTGCTCCCTCGTCGAGCCCGGCCTACACCCCGCGGATTTGCTCGAGCTGTGGGTCATGACCCCCCGCCTAAACGGGGACCACAGCTAGCTCCCGTGGGATGTCAACGCGAGGCACCGGCCTAGGGAGGTCACCGTCCTCTAGCATGCCGAGATGGTTGCCTTCGGGGGGACCCCCTAGATCGACGTGGAAGACTTCGCGACTTGGGCCGCGGTCCTCGTCGCCGAGGCTACGGCTACCGTCGGAACAGTCGAAAAGGCAATAGTCGCATGCGGTCATGAAGTCCCGCATGGCACTGGGGTTGCCAAGTCCAGAGAAATCCCAATAGATGCTGGGTTCGTCGTCTTCCTCGGACCCAGAGGGCCCGTAGGTCGAGACGTCCGTCAGCCGGTCCCAAGGTGACCTCACACGAAACCCCAGAGAGTCTGGATTTGCCTCTACGAGAGCACCCGCCAAAGCGAAGTCGCTAGACGGGTTGAGGCTGAAACCGAAAGACGCGGGATGGGAATCGATCGGTACCTTTTGGTCGACAGGCGGCGATAAGGTCGCGTTGGGGACTGACTGCGCCGTCGTCTCAGGTACGAGGGTGACGTCCAGCAAGATTTTCGCGAGCGTGCTGGCGTCGTCCGCTTGCTCGGGATTGGCGTGTCACAGGGAGACGGCGCTCGCCTTCGTCTCAAACGCGAGGTCGACGCCCGGTGCGCCCCCCGTTGGGGTGCCGGGACCGTCGACTCGCTCGACAGCCGACGAGGCGCTGCCTCCTGCTTGGCCTTGGTTGCCCCGCCTCCTCCTCCGTCGGCGGGGCAGAGGACGGGGTGAGCTCGAAGGTTGCTCTTCCACCATACAGGGAAGACGTCGCCGATTCCGCCGCCGGCAGGCGGGTTATCTGCCGCCACCGTTGTTGTCGCACGGCGGTGGAAGGAGAATCATATCGTAGCTGCCGTCGAGGGATATGAACTCGAGACTCCCGAAACGGAGCACCGTCCCGGGTTGGAGAGGTTGCTGGAGACTGCCCATCTGGAGCTTGACGGGAAGCTGTTCGTCAACACGCAGCAGGCCCCTACCTGGCGCGCCAACTGTCGGCGTTCCGAGACCGGGGGGTCCCTGGGCCGACGAGTGAATGTCGCCGCGTGCCCCAGCCCAGATGGGTCGAGCGCGAGGGCGAGCGCGAAGGGGGGAGAGCGAGGCGGCCGGAGACCGGCGTGAGAGAGGTGGGAATCCCGCGGCCCTCGTGTTCGTCCCGCGCCCAGGTCGGGTGCGCTTGCAGTAGGGGGTTACAAGCGTCCACGCGGGAGAGGGAGCGAGCGGCTCCAAGTGAGCGCCTGTTCTTGTCCTCGTCCCCGCGTGGCCAACCCTCTCTAAGAGGGCCCTGATCCTCCCTTTTATAGGCGTAAGGAGAGGATCCAGGTGTACAATGGGGGGTGTAGCAGGGTGCTACGTGTCTAGCGGAGGTGAGCTAGCGCCCTAGGTACATGTCGTTGTGGCAGCCGGAGAGATCTTGGCACCCAGCTGGTGTGATGTCGTGGCCGTCGAAGGAGCGATGGAGCTTGGCGGAGGGACAGTTGTCGGAGCGGTTGAGTCCTTGCTGACGTCCTCTTGCTTCCGTAAGGGGGCTGAGAGCCGCCATCGTCACAGAGCATGCGGGGCGCCATCATTGCCTATCTGGCAGAGCGAGCCAGATGGGACGCCGGTCTTGTTCCCTGCGGCCCGAGTCAGCTTGGGGTAGGGTGATGATGGCGCCTCCTGTTGACGTGGCTGGTCTACGCCCTAGGTTGGGCGATGTGGAAGCTCCTCCGAAGCCGAGGTCGAGTCCGAGCCCCCGGGTCGGGCGAGGCGAAGATTGTCGTCTTCTAGGGCCGAGCCCAAGTCCGAGCCCTGGGTCGGGCGAGACGGAGATCGTCGTCTTCTGGGGCCGAGCCCAAGTCCGAGCCCTGGGTCGGGCGAGGCGGAGATCGTCGTCTTCTGGGGCCGAGCCCAAGTCCGAGCCCTGGGTCGGGCGAGGTGGAGATCGTCGTCTTCTGGGGCCGAGCCCAAGTCCGAGCCCTGGGCCGGGCGAGGCGGAGATCGTCGTCTTTTGGGACTTAGCCCGAGTCCGAGCCCTGAGTCGGGCGGAGTTCGCCGTCTTCCGGGACTTAGCCCGAGTCCGAGCCCTGGGTCAGGCGGAGTTCACCGTCTTCCGGAACTTAGCCCGAGTCCGAGCCCTGGGTCGGGCGGAGTTCGCCGTCTTCCAGGACTTAGCCCGAGTCCGAGCCCTGGGTTGGGCGGAGTTCGCCATCTTCTGGGACTTAGCCCGAGTCCGAGCCCTGGGTCGGGCGGAGTGGAGCTTCCCATGGTGCCTCCGGCAGAGCCTGACTGCCTGTCAGTCTTACTCTGTCCAGTGGCGCTGCAGTCGGTGTGGCGTAGGCGGCGCTGTCCTTCTGTCAGGCCGGTCAGTGGAGCGGTGAAGTGACGGCGGTCACTTCGGCTCTGCCGGCTGGGGGGTGCGCGCCAGGATAAGGGTGTCAGGCCACCTTTGCATTAAATGCTCCTGCGACTTGGTCGGTTGGTGCGGCGATTTGGTCAGGGTTGCTTCTTAGCGAAGGCAGGGCCTCGGGCGAGCCGGGAATATGTTCGCCGCTGAAGGGGGGCCTCGGGCGAGACGGAAATCCTCCGGGGTCGGCTGCCCTTGTCCGGGGCTAGGCTTGGGTGAGGCGTGATCGTGTCCCTCGAATGGACTGATCCCTGACTTAATCGCACCCATCAGGCCTTTGCAGCTTCGTGCTGATGGGGGTTACCAGCTGAGAATTAGGAGCCTTGAGGGTACCCCTAATTATGGTCCCCGACAAGTACTGTGCCGGAGTCAAAGCACATCTATTGAGAGATATCCTAGCCTCTGAAGCACTTTTTACTCTATGCCATTTTGTTTTTTTATAAAGGACAATGTTGGGGCGAAGGCAAAGACGCCACCCTTCGCTCGAGGCCTTCGTTGCAGTCGCTGGTCCAACGGAGACAAAACGGGCAGGGACACCCTTCGCTTGATACGGCGCCAGACGAAGGCCTGCAACGTCGTCATCCCACCGTGCGGCCTCGTCCAGCTCAGAGGCCCACGTGTGATCCGGCCCATTGTAACGGGCCCCGCGTGGCCGCTGCGTGTTACAGGCCTAATTTACAAAGGCATTCCTGTAATTACAGTCTGTAACCCTGCTTTATGGGAATATTCTGGGGATAACCTGGGTATCCGAGGGCACATCCGTCCTTAACACAAGGCGCTGGGCGCTCAGACACCTATAAATACCCCCGCACAGTGCCCGTGAGAGGGCAGATTAACAGAGCTATTGCCATCTTGCGCAAGAACCCTGTTGACGTCATTGTTCACTCTTGTTGGATCCCCTTGCAACTGAGAGCAAGTTCCAACATTTGGCGCCCACCGTTCGTGCTACGAGAAAACCACCCGCGATGGCACCCAAGAGAGCTAACCCGAAGGCTGACGAGGCTGCGAAGGCAGCACTGCTTGCCGCAAGAAAGGGCAAGGCCCTCGCCCTCACCCAATCCACCCACCAAGAGGCCACTGAAGACGACGTTCCCCGCACCTACGAAGACGGCACTCTCCGCACCTGCGGCCCTGAAGGACAATCGCAGCCACCCTCAGGCTTCGCCCCACTGGAGGGCGCGGACCTCACCGAGGACGGTGAAGTCCTCGGCGTCTCGGCGGAAGAACAACTACAGCTGCGCGCCCTGCGCCTCAAGAACCGCAATCTCAAGAGGCAGAAAGAGATACTGGAGGCCAAGCGCCAGCGCGTGTCCGCACTAGCCAAAGTGCGGCAAATGATACGCGACGAAGAGCAGAAGGCCCAGGACCTCGAGCGGGAGATCGCGCTGATGCAGCGCGAAGGCCACCTTGGCCTACAGCACGGGCCACCCCTCCAGCAGCGCACACAACTGGAAGACACGCGCGAAGGCCACCTCGGCCTGCAGCATGGGCCACCCCTGCAACACCGCGTGCAACCGGAAGACCCATGTTTCCCCCAGCGTGACCACACCTTCCCGCACACCGCGCCATTCCAAGGAGTCAACTATCTCGACGAGCGAAGTCCCCTGGCGCCACACCTGCAAGTGACGCCTTGGCCAGCTAACTTCCGGGCAGGGACCTATCCCAAGTACAACGGCAGCACCGACCCGGCACAATACATAATGAGTTATCAGGTCACCGTTGCATCTTCCAGAGGGGACGACGCCATAATGGCGAAGTCTTTCATCATCGCCCTAGAGGGCCCAACTCTCACCTGGTTCACCAGGTTGCCTCCGCTGTCCATTGATTCCTGGAGAAGCCTCCGAGACAAGTTCCTGCTCAACTTCCAAGGGTACCGCCTAGACACCGACGCCTTGGCCGAACTCTTGCTCTGCAAGCAGCAGGAAAAGGAGACTCTGCGGGAGTATTACCGCAAATTTTTAACACTCAAGTCACAGCTGCCCTCAGTCGATGACCAGATCGCCATCCACTACGCTATCAGTGGCCTTCGCGCCGGCGTCCTTTACAGCCACTGCATCAAAGATCCGCCCAAGAACCTCCAGGAATTGTATCAGCTGTTTGAAAAGTACGCCAAATCCGAAGAGCTCCACCAGCGCAAGGTTGAGTCCCAAAGGAAGCCAAAAGATGCTCCACAGTCCAGCCGCACGTGGACGAGGACTCCGCAGCCGGACTCCGGTCGAGACGGCCGCAATAAACAGCAAGTGCATAACATCGCCAACCAGCACTCCGCTGCTGACGCCCCTCGTCGCCAGGAGTATCCCCCCAGGGCCGCGGAAATGGAACTCGCGGTAGGGGTCGGGGGCGTGCGCAGCCACCGCGCTGATTCTACTGCCTCTTCCACGGCGAAGACTGCGCCCACCAAACCAAAGACTGCCCAGAAACGAAGGCCACCAGAGACAGGATGGCACGGGCGCAACCAGCCGACAACCCCAGAGTTGTCGCACACACTTACCAGCAACCCCCTCCACCATATATCCACGCCCCCGCCCCGCATCCACCGCACCACGCTTACCAACACCTTCAGGAAGTACAAATCGTATCTCCCCCACCCCCACCACCACAACAGCAACATCAAAACATCCCCCATGCTCCAAAGCAGGAAGACTTCGCCGATCAGCCATATCGCGGAGTCATTCACATGATAACTGGGGGGTCCAGCACCGACTTCGACACAAAGCGGCAGAAGCGAGACCACTACCGCAGCATCAACCACGTCGCCGTCACCGGCCTAGTCGTGCAGACAAAGTGGTCCCACATACCGCTAACCTTCGACGCACGAGACGTCGACCTGCGCAGCGTCCCCCACTGCGACGCCATGGTTATCAATTGCAGCGTGGCAGGCTGGGACCTGCACAAAGTCCTAGTTGACAATGGCAGTCAGGCAGACATCATCTTCCTCCATGCCTTCGATCGCATGGGCATAAGCCACAGCCTGCTCAAGCCTTCGGACAACCCGTTGTATGGCTTCGGCGGCAAGGGCACCTTTCCTGTCGGCAAAATAGAGCTGCCTCTCTCCTTCGGTGTAGCACCCAATGCCCGAAGTGAGCAAGTAACCTTTGATATCGTGGATATGGTATATCCATACAATGCCATCATGGGCCGGGGCTCCATCAATAAGTTCGAAGCAGCCATTCACGGACTGTACCTATGTATGAAGATACCAGGTCCGTTAGGTGTCATTACGGTCCACGGCAATCAACAGACTGCGCGCAACATAGAGCGGGACTTCGTGCCCGGTCAGAGAAACGTGCACTGCCTCATGGCCCAGCGCGAGGTCCCTGCGCCCGCTAGCCCAACTAATAAGCAGCACGACAAGGCACAGCTGCAGAGCAACGACGGGACCAAGACAGCCCCCCTCGACCAGGCCACGCCCAAGCAGACAGTCACCATCAGCGAAGACCTCACTTCGCATGAAGAGGAGAAGCTCCTCTGCTGCCTATCCAAGAACAAAGATGTCTTCGCCTGGTCAGCCCTCGATCTGGTCAGGGTCAGTCGTTCCATAATTGAGCACAGCTTAGGAATCGACCCTTCGGTAAGGCCGAAAAAACAGCGGCTTCACAAGATGTCCGACGAGAAGACAGAGGCCGCCAAGGCAGAAGTGCACCGCCTCCTGGAAGCCAAATTCATCGAGCCGGTGGCTTACCCCACATGGCTCTCCAATGTCGTGATGGTGTAGAAAAAGAGCGGGAAGTGGCGAATGTGCATCGACTTCACCAGTCTCAATAAAGCCTGCCCAAAGGACAATTTCCCGTTGCCGCGGATTGACAAAATAGTCGATAGCGCGGCCGGATGTGAAGTCATGTCCCTCCTCGACTGCTTCTCCGGTTACCACCAGATATACATGAAGGAGGAAGACAAGGCTAGCACCAGCTTTATAACACCCTTTGACACATATTGCTTCATCAGAATGCCAGAGGGACTCAAGAACGCCGGGTCCACCTTCTCCAGGCTTACCAAAACAGTGCTCGAAGGGCAAGTTGGCAGAAATATATTCACATATGTGGACGACATCGTCGTCGCCAGCAAGAGCAAGGAGGACCACATCGCCGAGCTCGCCGAGACATTCGCGAACATGCGAGACGCACAACTCCGCCTAAACCCGGAAAAGTGCGTCTTCGGCGTTCGCCAAGGCAAAATATTGGGCTACCTGGTATCACACCGCGGTATCGAGGCCAACCCAACCAAGATTCAGGCCATCATAAACATGACGCCTCCGCAGTCCGCCAGAGACGTCCAGCGCCTGACAGGCAGATTGGCCGCTCTCAACAGATTCATATCCAGGTCCGCCGAGCGAAGTCTCCCCTTCCTCAAAACACTCCGTGGTGCAAAAGACTTCGCCTGGGGACCAGAGCAGGCGGCGGCCTTCGCCTCATTAAAACAGTACCTGACAGAGTTGGCCGTCCTTACAAGCCCCGACTCCTCGCTCCCCCTGTTGCTCTACGTCGCGGCTTCACCGCATGCGGTCAGCGCGGCACTAGTGCAGGAGCAGACAGTTGAGGGCGTGGTCAGACAATGCCCCGTTTACTATGTCTCCGAAGTGCTGACACCGTCCAAGTGCAACATGACAGAGCTGGAGAAGATTGCCTACGCAGTCGTCATGTCTTCGCGCAAATTGCGCCATTACTTCGAAGCATTCAAGGTCCGAGTCACCTCAGACAGGGGACTCGGCGAATTGTTCAGAAACCCGGAGGCATCGGTGAGGATTGCCAAGTGGGCGGCCGAACTCTCCGGCTACCACATCAGCTTCGAGCCCAGGACAGCCATCAAGTCACAAGTCCTGGCAGACTTCGTCGTCGACTGGACTGGGCCAACAACACAGCCAGACCCATCCGCAGAGAAGGTTTGGACGATCCATTACGACGACGCATGGTGCCATGCGGGGGCAGGCGCCGCTGCAGTCATCACCTCACCAGTCGAGGTCAAGCACAGATATGTAGCACGCCTCAGCTTCGCTCTGGAATCCGACAGATGCACAAATAATATAGCAGAATACGAAGCAGTCATCCTCGGCCTCCGCAAGCTAAGGGCCCTCGGAGTCACCACCTGCATCATCAAAACAGACTCCAAGGTAGTTGCCGGCCAAGTCGAGAAAGACTATGCAGCAAAGGACCCCGCGCTCATGCAATACCTCGCGGCCATCCGAAGTCTCGAGAGACAATTCAAGGGATTCACCTTGCAGCATGTGGATCGGGCCAAGAATGAAGAGGCCGACGCATTGGCCAAGGCTGTCGCTAGGGGCGAATCCTTGCCCTCCGACGTGTTCTTTCATGTCATCGGCACGCCAGCCGTCCGGAGCCCCGAAGGGCTCCAAATAACCAATGACAGCGAGGGCCACCGCATAGTCAACCTTATCATGACCGAAGACTGGCGGGCACCAATAACCCTGTTCCTACAGGGGTACTATCATCCAGCCGACATCAGTGAGGCCAAGCGCCTCAGACATCGAAGTCGAGACTACGCACTGATTGAAGGCCAACTCTACAAAAAAGGGGTCAGTCAGCCAATGCTTAAGTGCGTCACCGAAACCGAAGACATCCAGATCCTACGCGAAGTCCACAGTGGCACGTGCGGCTCACACGCAGGGCCAAGGGCCCTAGCTGCTAAGGTGATCCGCCAAGGCTTTTACTGGACCGCAATGATCTGCACCGCAAATCGGGTCACAAGGTCCTGCGAAGCCTGCCAGAAGTTTTCTCCTCGGTCAGGCAGCCTCTCGCAGTATACAAAGCTGATCGCCCACACATGGCCTCTCCAGCGCTGGGGCCTGGACATTGTCGGGCCCCTGCCCACCGCTCAGGGGAACCTTAAGTTCGCCTTCGTCGCTGTCAAGTACTTCACCAAATGGATCGAGGCAAGGGCTGTTTCCACAATAACATCAAAAACTGCCCAAAGGTTCTTTTGGCAAAACATTGTTTGCCGCTTCGGAGTACCGTCCGAACTAACAGTTGACAACGGCAAGCAGTTTGACAGCCAAGACTTCAAGGATTTTTGCTTCTCCATTGGCACCAAGCTTGCCTTCGCCTCAGTCTATCATCCGCAGTCCAACGGAGTTGTGGAACGCGCCAATGGAAAAATCTTCACAGCTGTCAAAAAGATGCTCCTCGATGAAAAAAAGGGCAGATGGACCGATTTGTTACCCGAGGCGGTCTGGGCACTAAACACGACTGAGTGCAGGGCGACCGGGTTTACTCCTTTCCGCCTTCTATACGGATCGGAGGCCATGACCCCACAAGAAATAAAACATGGGTCCCCGCGAACAGTTTCGTCAACCGTCCCCGACGTGGACGAGCCAACTTCAAAGGATCTCATTGACGGAGACCGAGTCTTCGCTCTACAGGCCCTAAACAAATACCAAGCCCAGACAAAAGCATGGCGCGACCATGCAGTCATCCCGAGGGAATTTAGTGAAGGGGACCTCGTACTCGTCCGAACAACTTGGACAGAGTCCAGGGGCAAGCTGGAGCCCAAGTGGGAGGGCCCCTTTATAGTCAAGACGAAATCTTCCCCCAGCGCGTACAGGCTCACAACGCCAAACGGCGAAGACCTGGAGCACTCCTGGAACATCGACAACCTCCACAAATTTTTTGTCTGACTCATCAGGGCTGATTCGCCCTTGTAATTCGCAAAAACAATCTTATTCTGGTCCGCACTCTTTTCCTCCCGGGGGGTGAGGTTTTTAACGAGGCGGAGCCATGTAATATATGTCTGAAAAATCCCCCGCAAAAACATGCGTCGAAAAAAGACCGCGATGACGGTCTTCGACATTCGACCAATACGAGGTCACCACGAGGCTCAGCGCTAACCACCCTCGCGTGCGACAAATCCGCGCAGAAGTCGCCTAAGGGTGCCACCGAACTAGCACAACAAGTGCGAAAAACCGAAGTCTACCGCGAAGACTATCCGTGCAGAAGTCGCCTAAGGGTGCAGCCGGACTAGCACAACAAGTGCGAAAAACCGAAGTCTACCGCAAAGACTATCCATGCAGAAGTCGCCTAAGGGTGCAGCCAGACTAGCACAACAAGTGCGAAAAACCGAAGTCTACCGCGAAGACTATCCGTGCAGAAGTCGCCTAAGGGTGCAGCCGGACTAGCACAACAAGTGCGAAAAACCGAAGTCTACCGCGAAGACTATCCGTGCAGAAGTCGCCTAAGGGTGCAGCCGGACTAGCACAACAAGTGCGAAAAACCGAAGTCTACCGCGAAGACTATCCATGCAGAAGTCGCCTAAGGGTGCAGCCGGACTAGCACAACAAGTGCGAAAAACCTCAGTCTACCGCGAAGACTATCTGTGCATAAGTCGCCTAAGGGTGCAGCCGGACTAGCACAGCATAACAAAACACACCAGACCAAGTACATAACGCCTTCGCAAGCATAGCCAAGTGTGCGGGGGCACACAACCTCATCACACAAGCCTTTACACATGTACAAGCGAGGGCACCACACTCTACATCGGCTCAACCTTAGGAATAATTCCCATCACCCTATAATTAAATAACATTATCCTAAGCTCCTCACCCGCAAAAAGACTTCGCAATTCCCCCTCACCTGTACTCACGGCGGCTGGCAAAGACAACAGTTCCTGCCAGCCAGCCCTACTCACACGAAGCCGATCTCCCTTCGCCCCACTCACTCTACGCTTCGCAACTGCCCTTCGCCGCCGGCGCCCGGTGCTCGGACCAGGCACATCTTCTGTGTCCGCAGCGTGCGGCGAAGCTTCCGCCGCTGCCACATCCAAGGCCGCAAAATAGTCCAAGTCCTCCTCCGTCGACTCCTCAGTCCACTCAACCTAGCTCCCAGAGTCAGCAAAATCAGAAAACTCAGTTGCAGACCCATCACATTTATTACCACCATCCATGGTCGAAGCCGCCAAAAAATTAGTAGTGGCGGTTGCGTGCGCAGGCCCAAAATCTTGAACCTGCGCAGCAACCAAAATTCAGCAACATATCCAAAATTCCCTAACTATCCACACCCACTACGCCACCTGCGAAGACCCAGCCGTTGCGGGAGCCTCCGCCGTTGCCTCCGCTGTCGCCTCCGCCGCCATCGTCGCAGGATCTTCAGCCCTCGGCGCAGCGGCTGCGGGGGCATCAGGCGCGCCTTCGGCGGTCTCTGGGGGCAGGTCTCCGCCGGCCGCAGCAGATGCGGGGGCATCCGGAGCGCCTTCCGCAGTCTCCGGGGGCGCCTCCAGGGCGGCCCCGGACACGGCCTCCGCTGGGATCGGCTCCGGGTCAGGCAGCGCGCTGTTCAACGCCCCGAAGTCATCCACCCTCTCGCCACGCTCCGCCTAAGACACAACACACAAATTCAGCAAACCCACACATAGCCCACATCCAGCAAACGCCAAACAAACGCCAAACGTTACCTGAGCCCTCGCCGTCTCGGCCCGCTCCCTGACCACCTCGCGACCGTGCGGACCCCACATCCGGTCGTAGATGGCTCCGGCGGATTCCTTCACTATGGGGTCCTCAACCTTGTAGAAATCTCGCTCAAAGTCTTCATCAGCTTGGTCGAAGACCTCGAAGTGCCAGCACCCTTCACGGGAGAGCGCGTTCATCGCCCCCTCGCAGGTGACCAGGGAGGCATACGGCATGAACCCCTCCATGATAGTGGGGAGCGCCTACAACTCCTCCTGTACCCACTCCAGGCAGCGAAGTCCGGGCTCTCGGTCCGGCACTTCGAAGTCACCGGTCCGCGCGCCCAGCTCATGGTACGAATCCATAAGCTGTTTGCGCGTCCGCTCGGCCTCCGCGCGCGTCGCAGCCTCGGCCCTCTCCACGCGGCTCTCCAGGGCGATGAGCCGCTCCTGCAGCTGCTCGGTGCGCTCCCTGGCAAGATTGCCCTCCGCCCGCGCCAGATTGGCCTCCACCTGCGCAGCCTGCGCCTTGGCGAGGGCCTCGTTGGTCTCCCTCCTCTCCCCCGCCAATTGGCGCCGGAGGTCAGTCTTCTCCCCCTCCAGCGCGACCACCTTGTCCGCCAGCTTGCGGCACTTACTGTCGGCGGCCGATTTTTCATGGACGGCGTCCGCATGTTGCGTCCGAAGTCTCTCGACTTCGGCAGACACAACTGCCGTGAGGGCCCCCGACGCTGTGCGGTTGGCGAAGTCAGCCACCTGCAGAACACACGTAAGACCGCGGCCCAAAAAAACAATGGAGTCCAGCTCAACGGACCTGACTTAGTGCCTCCGTCACCTCCTTCAACCGGCGGGACACAGCGCCCGCCTCATCCCTGACAGCCGCGAGTGCCGACATCTCGCCTTCGGCACTAAGAGCACCGCCCTTTGCCTTCGGCACTACGGCAGCCGCCATGGTCGTCGCGGCAGGTGCAACAATAGCAAGCTGGCCTTCGTCCGACCCTACGACGTATCAACGAATTAAAAAAAACGAGCCAACGGCTTACCACCAAGATAGTCGTCCACACTAATATCGGTGGTGAAGTCGGCGACGCGCTTGCCCGACGACGGCAACTCTCGGGCCGCCTTCGTGACCTCCGACACCCTGCTGGACGGCGGCACAGCCTTCGTCGATTTGGAACCACCGGCGCCTGCCGCTGCCTCCGGCGCCTTACTAAATACAGGGCCGCCCGACTTCGTCGCCAGCGGCGGCTTGCCTCCGCCAGGGGCCGCAGCCTTCGCAGCCCCCCGCTGTCTCTTCGGCCTGGCTTCATGAAGCCTGACAACCACCTGGCGCTTTTGTGCAGCTCCCTGGCGATCCTTGTCCATCACTGCCGACACAATAGCAGCAATATTCCGCCCGTAAGGAAACACTTTCCATTCACGAACCATGCGAGATGTAAAAAAGTCTTCGCCGGCCGCGCGGGGGATAGGAACATTCCTAGGCCACCAACCCCCGGTAACCCTCAGCATCCGCGCCGAAGACTCCCGAAGCTCGGGCGAAGACATCCTTCCCCCCGGGGCCGCGCAAGTCCTCATCAACTCTCTAGCAAAACCATCGAAAACCCCAAGTCCTCCCATAGCAGTACCTAATTTCCTCTTTTTAGAGGATGGGGCAGCCGCCGGCGCAGGGTCGTCTCCAGTCTCCACCACCAGCTTCTTCCCACGGCGGTCCACATCGTCTTGGCCGGGGTAGCCGCCATACGGCAGTTGATTCAATTCAAAAACCCTGTTCAAACGGTCATTCGACCCGCGGTTATCCCAGCTACGCTGGCCCTCTGTCCTCGGCACGTACCGACCAACGAGCCGCACCGCCCCATCCTCCGCCTCACGCACAAAGGCGGCCGGATCGCGGCTTTGCAGATTCAGCGCGAAGGCAGGACTTCGCACCATCTTCCCACCATGGGAAGGCATCTGGCGAGGGCACACTTCGCCCAACGCCCAGCCATGCGCCAAGGGCCATACCCCATACGCCACAAATTCTTCAACCAAATCGCGCCCACTGCTCAGGCCGGCGGCGCACCGAAGGGCCCCTTCGTCCGCATCCCCCTCTGCCACCTCAAAGGACGGGTATGCTGAGTAAAAATGTGAACACATATCGGACACGGGGAGCCCCTCATGATCTTCGACGGTACCCTCAGCAACGTAAAACCAAAACTCATTCCAGTTGCCCCACTTGTTGCGGGCGCAAGGAACCAACTCGACTACCTGCATCGTGGTCTTGCCGGTCTTCGGCGTAAACGTACAGGACCCAAACTGGGCAACTTCATCTCCAATCATCCTATTCTGCCAGTGCAGGCAATAGTACTTCGCAAAGACTTCGACTGATGGCTGTTCGCCGTACGAAGTCGTCGCCTAGACATACTTCGACAGAGCCACCACGGCATTCGGAGTCAGCTGATGTATTTGAACATTAAACCTGCGCAGGACTTCGCCAACAAATCGGTGCGCAGGCAGGCGGAGGCGGCGAAGAACGCCTCGAACACAACCAACTCGCCCTCCGGCTCGGGGACTACCTCCGTCCCCGGGACACGAGCAACTCCGCCGCCAAAGTAACCCAGCCGCTGCATATCTTGCACGTGGACCGACGACATCCGCGACACGCCAAAATCCACAGAATCGCCGGCGCGCAACTCCTCCGCCACCAAACTACTCAGCGTCTCCTCAGACGAGGCGTAGGCCGGCGGCGAGGCATCGGCCGGCGGTGTAGCGGCAGTAGAAGAAGAGGAGGTCGACATCGCTATGTACCGTTGGCGGCGGCGGGCGGTCTGCTTCACTCGAGCCAGATCTCCGGCGAACAAAAGCAAGGCGGGCAGACGAGCAGCAAGACGGTGGAAAAGGCGGCTAGGGTTTGCACGGAGCGCGGAAAGTGAAGTTCAAAAAGCGCCGACCCCCGCCCCCTTTTATAGACAGGGCGCGGCTCTTCGGGAAACCCGCAATCCAACAGGGCGCGGCGCTTCGGGAAACCCGCAATCCAACAGTACGGTGTCAATCAACGGTCATGTCAAAAACCCCCGCGGAACCACTTCGAGCGAGGGCAGCGTCTCCGCCATCTAGCGACGTCTTCGGCACCAGGTGACTTTGTCGAACTGGTCCCTCGGAGGGCAAATGTTGGGGCGAAGGCAAAGACGCCACCCTTCGCTCGAGGCCTTCGCTGCAGTCGCTGGTCCGACGGAGACAAAACGGCAGGGACACCCTTCGCTTGACACGGCGCCAGACGAAGGCCTGCGACGTCGTCATCCCACCGTGCGGCCTCGTCCAGCTCAGAGGCCCACGTGTGATCCGACCCATTGTAACGGGCCCCACGTGGCCGCTGCGTGTTACGGGCCTAATTTACAAAGGCATTCCTGTAATTACAGTCTGTAACCCTGCTTTATGGGAATATTCTGGGGATAACCTGGGTATCCGAGGGCACATGCGTCCTTAACACAAGGTGCTGGGCGCTCAGACACCTATAAATACCCCCGCACAGTGCCCGTGAGAGGGCAGATTAACAGAGCTATTGCCATCTTGCGTGAGAACCCTGTTGACGTCATTGTTCACCCTTGTTCGATCCCCTTGCAACTGAGAGCAAGTTCCAACAGACAAGTAATGCAAGTCTAGTTTTAATTCTTTGTAATGATTTTGCTTCTGTTAAAATGAAATATATCTTCTTCACAGATTTACGAAGCTTGAAAATTGCCGAAGCTTCAGAAAGTCATTCCTAAGGGAGCGCAGCGAAAGTCTTGCCGAAGCTTAAAAATTCGTTCCCAAGGGAGCGCAGAGTAAGTTTTTTGCTCAAAAGTCGTTCCTAAGGGAATGCAGAGCCAAATACCGTCGAAATATAAGGCGAAGCGCAAAAAGTCAATGCGAAAATACCGCCGAAATATAAGGCGAAGCACGAAAAGTCAACGTGAAAATACCGCTGAAATATAAGGCGAAGCGCGAAAAGTCAACGCGAAAATTCCGCCGAAAAATAAACGGCAAAGAGATTTTGATCGTTCCTAAGGGGACGCAGAGATTGTGTTTCAGTGTGGGCGTGTGTCTTCGGCATTAGCATCATTCTTCGCATCATATCAACGCATCATATCGCATAGCATCACATCATACATCATAACACATGAATGGGAAACGAAGCCAATCTTTGGAGAATGCTTTACAAAGGTGAAAACGTGCTAAGGCACAAAGTAAACTTAGAATTATAGCTTCATCAGCTCTGATATGGAAGAAGAGATCTATTGTTTTCGAAGCATTGATATTTTTACGAAGCTTAGATGCTCTTTATGAAGTATGGATATTCTCACGAAACATAAGTATTCTTCTTTACGAAGCATGAAAAGAAGGGAAGGTGTTTTTTCGCCGAAGGCTCAAAAACGGTATGTATGTAAAAAGTTTCATGCATCGCAAAGAAGTGAATTGCAAAATAGTTTACATATTAGATTCAAAACTATACATATCAAATATTACAGACTTAGTCCAACAAATGTTACATTAACCACCTAAGAACGTTTTTACAACAACAACTCCTCTTCCTTCAGAACTTTTTCTGCAACTTTGTTAAGTAACTTGTTGACGACTTCGTCAATAATAGATTCGGCTATGTTGATGATTTCTATTGCTTTCTTTGTCTCCGGGTCAGCCAAGGGGTCAAATGGCTCCAGTGGAGGAGGTAATTCAGCTGCGAAAGAAAAAATCAATCAGTTTGAAGACATGAAAGCAAACAACAAAGCTTAAACCAGTTAAACAATACCTATCCGTCTCTCGAGTTCTGCAGCTTTCTCAGCTTCTTTTGCTGCTTCTCGAGCGTCATGAATATCTTTTTCGCTCTTTTTCATTATCTCATGGGCCATTTCCCAACCACCATTCTCCCAGATGTCAGTGAAAAATTTTCCACCAAGGAAACTTGCTTCAACCGAGGGGTCCTTCGTGTCATCCATGGAGAGGGTAGCTTCGGCCTGGGCTAAGGTTTTAACATGATTACAACCCACCTTCTCCAAGATAGCTGAAACTCCTCTCGCACCAGAGAACGCACAGACATCCCCACGATCACTTAAGATTTCCTCAAAGGCTTCAGCTTCTCCGCTGATCCACTCGATTACACCCTCAGGGTCGCCTCGTATGAAGTTATCTACGTTTGAAAAGGCGCCCACGTTGGCGAAGCTGGTCTTTATCTTCTTCACGCAGCCTAAAGATTTTTCAAAACATCTCTCCTTGGATGCACGAAGCTCTTTAACTGTTTTTTCAAAATAATTCTTCCAATACTCCTGGCCTCACGATCAGGTTCTGCAACAGCATATTTTTCCTTGGCTTCTGCTAGTTGATTCCGAAGGTCTTTGATCTCATTCTTTTGGACCTTGGCTTGAGCTTTGAAATTAACTTCGTCTTCTTTTACTTTGTTTACCAATGAAATTAATATCTTGTCTTTTTCAAGACCTTCGTTCCTTAGTTCAATCACCTCTGAACGAAGGTTGTTTAGAGCCATTTTGTACCCTTCATATTCAATGTCTTTCTGTGCTCTAAGGGCGTTGCTAAGGATTAGGCCCTGCAAGACGGGGGCAAGATCAGGTATAAGCAAATGAAGCGATTCGTTTTCAAATACAAAACTAACTTTCATACCTTTATGCTATTATATGCTAAACTGTCAGCCAATTCATCCTTTGATAACACCGAAAGGCCTTCTTCTAGCTTCGGAAATCAAAAGCTTCTGCTCATCTCCCGACGGATGGATATTTCTTTATTATCCGGGAGGCAGTACAAAAAATCTTCCTCCCCGCTGCCATTGAACACTAATGCCCCTTCGGGTATTTCAGTTTTTGGGCATAATGTTGAGCCTCTCATTTCTCTTCATTAGGGAGTCCCTTTCCCGAAGCATGGCGGATGATGTAATCAATGGTCTCTTCTAAAGCTTCGGGGGCAGGAGTGGTAACCTTTTCAGGCGAAGCTCGCTCTGTGGCCCTCTCTTCTGTTGCTCTATCTTCAATTTTCGAAGGCCTTTTCTCAGCGGGCTCAGAAGGCCTAGCTTCGGTATCAGCTTGGATTACTGCAACTTCGATTTCGGCCGGCTTCGTTTCAGCTTCGGTGGGCACTTTTGAAGCTTCAGCAACTTTCCTTGAAGGAGTAGAGCTCAAAGTCTTCACTGTTTCTAGCACATCTAGTACGTTTGCCATCCTTCTCCTCTTGGGAGTTGCAGCAGAACTTTTTTGTGCCTTCGGCATAGTTACTTCTGACGAAGGGCTCAAAGTTTTTAACACTTATGTTTCTCCAATATTTGTTTCTTCAGCTTTACCCTCATCAATCTTTGTCTCAGCTAGCTCAGCTGAGGGTAGCTTCGGCGTTACAGATGGTTCTTTAGTCCTTTGCACAGGGAGAGAAACTTTTTCTGGTTTAGCAGCTGAAGAAGCATCCCTGCCAAACTCAGGCACCACGGCCGGCTCAATATAGCGTGGCCGGTGGGTAAGACCCTTCAAATTTTTGCCCTTCAATGCATGCTCGTCTAGAGTGGCTGAAGCAGCAGGTTTCCTCTTCTTTCCATGGCCTCGCAGTGGATAACGGTAATCCGGGTAAACAAAGCCAATAGCGTCAAAAACTCTATTCAATCTCTTCTTTCCCCGGCCTCCGAAGGCTGTGGATAATGCATTATCTTCCGCCTTCGAGTACGACCCAAGCAGCTCATCACTAGTAACTTCAATGCATTTTAGCCAGTCATCGTTCGGTTCATCGAATTTATCCTCGTATCTGAATGTGTACTTTAGCTGGACCAGGTCACCTTCACTAGATTTGCTGATGGTTTCCTTCGGCATTTCCCAGTTCTCTATAAGTGGCCATACCCTATATGCTATGTGCTCTTGAACCAAATCTCTCGTACCAATAAAGAAGCAGACAGTACCAAATGCCTTTTGACATGCTTCGGCAGCTTCGTCAATTTCAACCTTTGGCCTTCGGAGGCCGAAGCGGGACTAAATGGGGCACATAATAACTTTCTTGATATCTTCTCTTGCCTTCAAGTCATTTTTCACATAAAACCATTCCTCCATCCAGGCCCTGGGCCACCTTTTCCGGTATGTTGGCACCGGGTAGCTTGCGTTGGGGCGGGCGGCAAATCCGTAGCAGCCAAAATTATTATGATATTGTTCTTTGCCCATGGCCTTTGTCTCGTACACAAGCTCGTGCATACTGCAAAAGCATTTTGCGCTGGGCTCCAGTCCCTGGCTTCTCACCACCCAAACAATAATCCCCATTCTAATAACGGCTTCGGGAGTTATCTGATGAAGGTAAATCTGATAAATTTTCAGCACTTCGACCACAAACCTGCTCAATGGAAACCGAAGCCCAGCCTTGAAGAAGCTTTAGTAAATCACTACTTTGTCTTCCTCAGGGGCAGGGACTTCGTTGTCTCCACCAATTCTCACAATAGTCATATCTCGAAAGTATCTTCCCCTCATGTTTTCGAGGTGACTTTGTTTAATGGAAGATTTTCCGAAAATTGTATGGCTAGGCCTCTAGGGTCGATCCTCAGAATCTTCGCCACCACTTTCTGCATCATAACTATCACTGTCACCAGTATCCTCAGACAGGCCCTCCAATATTTCCTTAGTAATCTTTTCTGTGTTTGTTTTTGCCATTGATTCGATAAAACCAGCAATGTATGGATTCACAGCCTTCTCCTAAAAAAGCTTCTCCTCTTCAGCAAGCTCCGTCTCAGCGGCAATCTTCTTGTCCTGAGACATTCCTTCCTTCAAAGATGACGAAAATGTGTCTTTCAAGCCGAAGCTCAAAAAGCTTTAAAAAACTAGCAAGTGTTAGTGAGCAGCAGCTATGAAATTGAGAAAATAAAGCAAATGGCACAGGCAGTGTATCAAATGAGGTCGGTACGAGCTCTTATTCATACGCTTGGCGCGCTCCAAACCAAGGGGCCCCATCTGTCATTGACTGTTGCTATTCTAGCAAAGGGAAGGTGTTTTTTCGGACCTTCGGCTTAAGGCCTTCGTCCATGTCGTAGTCTAAATTTGTTGCCTTAAACAAATTAATACTGCGAGGGGCTACTGTTGGGGGCCTTCGTCCTCCAAAGGTCCTCAAAAACGTAATTTAACAATGTTTTCCAAGTATGGTTTATAAACAGGTATCTTCGGACTTGAGCTAAAAGCATGATCGTGACGAAGGCTGGAGTTGCTCCGAAGCTATGCACGGGGGGAGCTTCGGCTAAATGATAGAAAAAGGAACCGACTTAAAAGGGAAAAGGCTATTTAGTCCTCATAGAGTTGACTATTAGTTAACAATGAATGTAAAGGGCATGAATGTAATTTTTCACAGGCTGCGTCCTGTGCCTATAAATAGATGAACAGTTCCCCTGTACTGTTCACGCTGACTTGTATTCACTCGTGCGTCACGCTTGGACTTTTGCCTTCTATCAAGCCGAAGGTACAAATGTAATACAATATTGTTTCTGTTTATTCACGATAATAATAAATATGTTAGCAATGTCATATCATTATTCATGTTGTCTTTTATGTTTCATATACTTCTTCTTTCATTAACATATGCTGTGATGATGAAAGTATTCCTTCATTACCTTTGTCTGAAGATCATTATATCCTAACGGAGATAATGCTTCGAAGGACGAAGGACATTAACATTTAACATTTTATATTGCCTTGTTCTTAATTCATAGCATTTGAAAACAAGTCTCCAACATCTTCTTCGTAGATTTATGAAGCTCAGAAACTGCCGAAGCTCAAAAGTCATTCCTTAGGGAATGCAGAGCTAAAAATTGCCGAAATTACGAAAAGTCGTTCCTAAGGGAGCACAGTGTAAGTTTTACCGAAGCTACAAAAAGTCGTTCCTAAGGGAGCATAGTGTAAGTTTTCTGCTCAAAAGTCGTTCCAAAGGGAATGCAGAGCCAAATACCGCCGAAATATAAGGCGAAGAAGTTTAAAAGACGTTCCTAAGGGGATGCAGAACTTATATCACCGAAATAGAAGGTGAAAAAGTTCAAAACACGTTCCTAAGGGGATGCAGAACTTACACCGAAAAATAAGCGGTGAAGCCGAAAAATAAACGGCAAAGAGATCATTCCCATGGGGACACAGAGATTGTGTGTTTCAACGTCGGTGTGTGAGTGTGTGTCTTCGGCATTGGCATCATTCTTTGCATCATATCATCAAGAAAAATAAGTGGTGAAGCCGAAAAATAAACGGCAAAGAGATCATTCCCAAGGGAACGCAGAGATTGTGTGCTTCAGCGTCGGTGTGTGAGTGTGTGTCTTCGGCATTAGCATCATCCTTTGCATCACATCATCTCGCATAGCATAACATCATACATCATATCGCACCAATGACATGAATTGAATACGAAGTCGATCTTCGGAGAATGCTTTACAAAAGTGAAAATATGCTAAGGTACAAAGTATACAACTTCATCAGCTCTATTGCAAAAAGAAGGGATCCCTTTTATTTATGGAGCATGGATATTCTCACGAAGCATGGATCTTTTTCTTTACAAAGCATGAAAAGAAGGGAATGTGTTTTTTCACCGAAGACTCAAAAACGGTATGTAAATAAAAGTTCCATGCATCGCAAAGAAGTGAATTAAAAATAATTTACATAACAGATTCAAAGATATACATATTGAATATTCCAGTTTTTTACAACAAAGCTACATTGACCATCTAAAAATGTTTTTTCAATAACAACTAGTCTTCCTTCAGGACCTTCTCTGCAACCTCATTCAACAATTTATTGACGACTTCGTCAACGATAGATTAGGCTATATTGATAATCTCCAACGCTTCCTTCATCTCCGGGTCGGCCAGGGAGTCGAACAGTTCCGGTGGCAGAGATAATTCAGCTACAGTAAAAATTAATTAGTTCGAAGCTACAAAAACAAATACCGAAGCTAGATGCCGCAAAGCAATACCTATGCGTCTCTCGCGCCCTACAGCTTCTTCAGCCTATTTTGCTTGTACCCGAGCGTCATGGATGTCTTTCTCACTTTTCTTCATGATTTCATGAGCGATCTCTCGGCCACCATTTACCCAGATGTCGTTGTAAAATTTCCCGCCCATTAAACTTGCTTGAGCCGAGGGATCCTTTGTGTCATCCACGGAGAAGGCAGCTTCGGCCTGGGCCAGGGTTTTGACATGGTTGCATCCCGCCTTCTCTAGGATGGCTGAAATTCCCCTAGCACCAGAGAATGCACACACATCCTCGCGATCACTTAAGATTTCTTCAAAAGCTTCGGCCTCTCCACTTATCCACTCGATAACTCCTTCAGGGTCGCCTCGTATGAAGTTATCCTCGTTAGAATAGGCGCCCACGTTGGCGAAGCTAGCTTTTATTTTCTTCACGCAGCCCAAAGATTTTTCAAAACATCTTTCCTTGGACGCACGAAGTTCTTCAACTGTTTTCTCTAAATAATTTTTCCAATATTTGCCGCTCTCTCGATTAGCTTCTGCGACAGCACATTTTTCTTTAGCTTCTGCCAACTATTTCCGAAGCTCTTCGATTTCATTCCTTTGGATTTCGGCCTAAGCCTTGAAGCTGGCTTCAACTTTTTTCACTTTGTTTACCAATGAAATCAAGATTTTGTCTTTTTCAAGACCTTCGTTCCCTAATTCAATTACTTCTGAACAAAGGTTGTTTAGAGCCATTGTGTATCCTTCATCTTCAATATTTTGCTGAGCTCTTAACGCATTGCTAAGAATTAAGCCCTGAAAGAGAAGGACAGAATTAAGTATAAATAAATAAAGTATTTTGATTTCAAAATACAAAGTTAGCTTTTATACCTTTATGCCATTATAAGCCAAACTGTCAGCAAGCTCATCCTTTGATAATATCGAAAGGCCATCTTCTAGCGTTGGGAATCTAATGCTTCTACCTATCTCCCAACAGACGGATATCTCTTTATTATATGGGAGACTTTTTAGATTCATTTATATTTCCTGTTTATAGATTTAAACAGCAACCTTTGAAGGCTGACCAAAAAAACCTTAAGGGTATATTCTTTGGAGTGACACATTGATTCTTAGATGATTTCAACCAGAAAAGTCAATGTAATGTAATAATAGACCACACTCTATGATGACAAGAATATTGATCCATAAAACAAATAAAAATTAGAAAATGCAGATATCTAGGAGAGACAACCGGTATGGACCTATTTGGGCTATCTGGGAGAGACCAACATCCAATGAAAAATGGACCTATTTGGGCTATCTGGGAGAAACCAACATAACTAGTTGACAGTATAAACAAAGGTAGAAAAATAGATTTTGGCTGAACATGCAGAAGAAAAGGATCGGTATGGATCTATCTTTGTTTATGATCACAAAATGATTAACAGATGGCCATCTCTATGACACCAAAGAGGACTATCTCTTTGATGAATCAAGGGCAAGCAACAAATACATACATCCTAGATCAACAAATACACTACTCTGGTTCAACCGTGATGCAAAAGGTAGCTTACACGGAGACACAGTGAAAGGAATTATTTAGTCCAGGTAATTAATGTACATATACATAGCAAGGAATATAAACAACCATTGTTTTACATTTCTGGATCGAGTGTTAGTATTAATTTGGTACGAGAATCATGTAATACATGGAACTTTAAAAAGAATCAAATATATGTTGCCGTTAATATGCTATGCAGTCCTAAAAAATACACAAGACGCTAACTGGGTAGTTTAAAAAATGCATGTATGTACCTTTAAAATGAAATGGTTGATTTGCTTGTATCGACGTGGAGGCTTGTCCTTCTGTTACCCGATGAAACAAACTATAATATAAGTGCGGTTAAAGTATAATCTTAAAAATACAAGATGATACAAGACTCCTCACAGGAATGGAAAAGGGCTCTGCATAATTATTAAACAGCATTCAACACTTATTTTCTTTCATCTTCCTTCCATGCCAGGGAAAGTTAGGTCGCAAAGTATCAAGTAACTAATTTAACTACCAAATACAAGACGGTAAAAGACTCCTCAATGCATATTGTTTCAACATTTCCACGAGGAATCAAGATATTTGCTATAGAATAAACAGCGAGGCCCTCATCAAATCATAAACACAAGCCTCCTCGTCCTCTCGTCCTCTGTCAGACTAACACTATCTCACTCACGGATTTGCGGTTGATTCCTCGCGGCAGATTCACATCTTCTGAGTCAGGGTCAGGGAGAGTACTTTGTCGGACGGTTGGAGGAGAACAGGGGAGAGGAGCTTTGAGATGGAGACAGCCGCCTCGGCAGCGCATGGTGAACTACCCACTCATGTTGTTCTTGTAGATTACAGACCAAAATGTCCTCAAATGCCAACCCAAATGAATTTAGCCGATAATGAACTGATTTGTTTAGAGTTTGGTACCTTGGATCAATTGACTGATTGGTTGGTGATTGTTCTTGAGGTTGACTTGTCGGCTCTTTGCCTTCACTATGACGAAAACAATGGCATGTCCTTATATGATGCAATTGGCATTTTCGATGGGAGAGAGAGATCCGCAGGCATGGAATGGTGGCTGGGAAGGGGGCACGTTGGTGGAAGGGAGAGGTCCACAACCAAGACACAGTGAAGGCAAGGAGCTACACCTGCCTGTTTGGAGGCGAGATCCACGCCATCGCTGGGCTTGGAGGATGGGCGCCATCAGCGGCCGTAGTGACGAAGAACGGGAGGCTGGCGGTAGCAGCGGACGCGGTGGCGTAGCATGGCTGTGAGGGCTGAGGGAAGGCGGGGGCATTTCGTTGTGTCCAATAAAATCCATAAATTTTGTTCATGTTATTGTACAGGAATTACACGCATGTTAGACAAAATACAAAGTTTGTATTTTTTCTCATAATATAATACAGATTTGTAGACTGTTTGCATTATCTAAATATGTGTAACCCATACAGATTTATACATGAATTCAATTTTTCGCACAAAATATTTATTAATCATGGGAACAAAAAATTTCACAAACTATCTCTTATTAAAGCCATGTCATAGGTATTACAAACAAAATTAATAGACATACAATCGAGCATCATGTTGCTTTTAGTTGATCAATAACAGTACGATATGTATTCTATCATTATAATACAGATTTGCAGAAATTTTAGAATCTATCTACGCCTTTGTTCTTCAAGAAATATAACAGCAAACTGACGGTTGTTTCGTGCCACCAAAGCTTTTTGAATTGCTACAATGAATGCCACAATTAATCACATCTACACATAGTTCATGATATAATGAGAACAATCACGATTTAAATGTAACTAATTTTTTAGAATATACTTAAGTCCAAAATAATGGATGTTGTGATGGAACGGATTGAAGTGTATTGCGGTATGATCCGAAGACTCGAGGCACTCTATAATTACACATTTAAATCTCCGTTAAGAATCATTATAAAGAAAAACTTAGTGACAGATGTGTTTGCAAGTCGTAAACACACGTTGTACCTTTTCTTCTGAACCGCTTAAACATAGTCCCAATTATTATGCCATAATCCTCCTTAGCCAACGCCCAACGGAGTGCATTTTTGTTTAGTAAGTCACCCCAAACTTTAATGATATGTAAAGACCACCTAGGACATTGACTTTGGTTAGAATAGGTTAGTAATATATAGATTTGACATCATATCCATAATTACTGGAATATACCTCACATCCATTATACCAATCTTTCTGAATGGACCCCACATTGTGCGATGAATTGTATCCAAGTGGACTACAATAGCCATAATGTCTACAAAAATAACAATTCAAATGGATTAATACTAAATTTTGTGTAAATGATGTTTTCATAATTTTAAGAGATCGAAATATTCTTACCAACTAAAGTCATGTTTGGCAACTAGGCAATATCAGCAAGGTTCAAGAATATATGTTTTAGGAATGACGGCATTTGAATTGGAACAGTATATGGCTCCACGATAGTTTGTTGGTTGAGATACAATTCCATGGGACCATTTAGATGTCGAAAATTAAATTCACCCAGATGAAGACCAAACTTTACGTTATGCATTTTATAAACATGCTTTTCATGGAGCAAATTGTTGAAGTGTTTGACAGTATCATACCAAGATGTCATGGCCTCGATCTTGGCTCCCTAATAATATTTCAATAGGAGAACCCAGTGACATTATGAAGATCGGGAAAATTTGTAAATGAAACTTAAAGAATTGTTGTCTTACATTGATGTTAGATAAAAGGAAATGTTGTCTGTCACGATAATGTGGTTCAATCAGGAATTTAACTTCTACCCGTGCGACAATACTGTATTTTTGCGGTAGCCCATAAAAATATTCATCATGGTAGTCGTCGAACAACCTGAAGCTATATTAAACATTGGACTAAATAACAATCATAGTTTTGATAGACAAATCTTGTGTAAATATTTATATAACTTACATAGGCATCCTTTTTAGGCGGTCTATTGCGGCTCTTTCACGGTTCAATACGACCAGTTCCATCAAAACCTTGTATCCTTTAACAGAATTTAAATTTTAAATTTAAATGGAACACATGTTATACTTTCGCGGTTCAATATTCTGTTGTTGTCTACTGGTTCATGAAAATATGTACTTAGAAGCTCAAAAAGTTATTACTTTCTAAAGTATTTTATTCTCATTAATTCTCATGTCATCAGCGAGTTTCTGATCAATTATCATGTTGTTTACTTTCTAAAACCATTTAATATCATCAGTCCTAATGTCTTCATCGAGGTAATGATTTCAAGTGAGCTTCTACAGACAGTCTCCCTAGGTTGTTATATCTTTGTTCAGGTCTGTTGACGTGAGAGGTACTATGACACTGCTACAGATAACTGCCAAGGCTTCTTAAAAAATGCGAGTGGTTGTCTCACAGAGCAACCGATGTAACTGGAGAACATGAAGAGAAGCACTAAAGGTGTTTGCCTTGGTGTTGAATGGTAGATTCAGAAAAGAACATGAAGAGAAGCAAATGACAAAGAGAATTGTGAACGGATGCAAGTGCACCGAACTCAAAGTATACTACCAGCTAAGCCTCCTCACTATCATTTTTATCTAAAAATTAGCATCAACTGATATATACCGGAAGAATGCATATAAACTTTATACCCCAATAAAAACCCCCCAATACACACAAGCTCGACATTGGAGGAAGCATATGAAAAACAAGAGGCTACTTTCATGATGATGAAAACGAACCAAGACCAAGTTGTTAGGTGTGAATTCTATTATATTATCTAGCCACATGCTCTACATTGTTGTAGTCTGTAAAAACAGAGGAACATATGCATCATGATCATCTTGTTACTATAGAAGAGCAAACTAATTAATGTCACTGGGTTCACTAATTCCTTGCTGCCAACCAGTGTGATTGTGGGGACCGAGTCCTCAACCTTCTCACAGATAATAATAATTTTAAATTTATCTTGTTTTCTTCCATACTATTCATGTTCTTACACTTATCAACCATTAATGGATTACAGATTAAAATGAACATTATACTAAGCAAAGGGGAGTAGGAGATGTGCAGAAACAGTCATGCTAAACTTTGATAGTAGAACAGAGCATCTCTAAAATGCTTCAGTGGATCCAAGAATGGGAGAGCCTCTATTCGTCGACAAGCTAGGAAATTATTCAAAAAAATCAAAGTTACATTAGAGGAAGCATAAGAAAAGCAAGAGGCTACTTTCATGATGATGAAAATGAACCAAGACCAAGTTGTTAGGTGTGAATTCGGTTGTATTATCTTGCCACATGCTCTACATTGTTGTAGTCTGTAAAAAACAGAGGAACATATGCATCATGATCATCTTGTTACTATAGAAGCACATACTAATTAATGTCACTGGGTTCACTAATTCCTTGCTGCCAACCAGTGTGATTTGCAATTCTTGTGAGTACATAAGACACATTAAACGCAATCAGTATTTAGAACTAAATAAAAATTGGAAATGCAACCAATTAAAATAAAGATTGGAAGGAGCACAAAAGAGTACATGCTTAATTGGTTGTTATGAAAAGAACAAGTTCCACACTGAGGCTCTAAATGAGCTCTTGGAATCTGATGACAAATTTGGGTTCATTGTCATGGATGGTAATGGTACTCTTTTTGGCAGACTAAGTGGAAATACCCGCGAAGTGCTTCACAGATTCACTATTAACCTCCCAAAGAAGCATGGTAGAGGAGGACAGTCTGCTCTGCGTTTTGCTCGGCTTCGCATGGAGAAACGCCATAACTATGTCCACAAAACAGCTGAACTGTCTACCTAGTTTTTCATCAATCTAGCTACAAGTCAGCCTAACGTCGTGGGGCTGATTCTTACCGGTTCTGCTGATTTTAAGACTGACCTGAGCCAATCTGACATGTTTGATCAGTGACTCCAAGCCAAGATACTTAATGTGGTTGATGTTTCTTATGGTGGCGAGAATGTATTCAACCAAGCTATCGAGTTATCTGCTGAAATTCTAGCAAATGTGAAGTTCATTCAAGAGAAGAAGTTAATTGGCAAGTATTTTGAAGAGATCAGCCAGGATACTGGGAAATATGTCTTTGGTGTTGATGACACTATGAAGGCTCTTGAAATGGGTGCTGTTGAGACCCTAGTAGTGTGGGAAAATTTGGATATCAACTGATATATCCTCAAGAACAGTTCTACTGGGGAAATTACTATAAAACATATGAACAAAGAGCAGGAAGCTAATCAGAGCAATTTCCGTGACCCAATTACTAATACTGACCTAGAAGTTCAGGAAAAAATCTCTCTCTTGGAATGGTTTGCCAATGAATAGAAGAAATTTGGTTGCTCGCTGGAGTTTGTAACCAACAAGTCTCAAGAGGGATCATAGTTCTGTAGAGGATTTGGTGGCATTTGTGGTATGTTGCGCTACCAGCTGGATATCCATTCTTTTGACAAGCTATCTGACGAGGATGATGTGTATGAAGATTCTGATTAGCAATCAGCCAACCTCATGCCTGTGCTGGCCCATGGAAGGACGCAATAGCTCGATCTCGCTATACTTTCGCAGGAACACAAGAAAAGCAACTGTATGAATCTATCTGTGTTAAGATATGTTTTCAGCATTGTTATTCCATACTATTTATGTTTGATCACTCATCCCCCTCACTATTTCAGATCGGAAGATCATGGGACAGTGTCATCCTCTTCAGGAGGAGCTTGAGACTAAGATAATTGAGTCATAATCATGGCAGTAATGTGACAAGAAGAATAATTATATGTCAGTTCTAATTACTAAATGGAGAAGGCAGATTGGGTTGAGCACAATAATGCAATAAGCACATTCTCTAACAAGTAAATATCATGCCACATGCTCTTTTGAACAAATTACTTCTAGTAGCAAATAATTTTGACCTAGAACTGACATTAACTACTCAGTCAAAATTACTCAGTCTAACAAATACAACAACCAATTAAAACTGGAAATTGCAACGCACGGGCATGACGCAGCAACCACAAGTAAATATCATGCCACATGCTCTATTGAACAAATTACTTCTAGTAGCAAGCAATTTTGACTTAGAACTGACATTAATTACTCAGTCAAAATTACTCAGTCTAACAAATACAACAACCAATTAAAACTTGAAATTGTAACGCACAGGCATCACGCAGCAACCATCAAAGAATAAGCACACCTCTTGCAGCACTGCTCCGGAGTGAGCCCGTCCTAGGAGCCCTTGGCGTTGGGTTTTCACGCCGCAGCCCGCTCAGACTCACAGTGACGCTGGTTGCTGCGTGCGTGCAAGTGATGGATTGGCGCCGTTGCGGAACGAAATATATATTACACGCGACAGGTCTACTGAGGGTTCTCTGCAGCATGGTTGTTGAGAGCGGCATAAATCTCGGAGGCGAGGGTGGCCAAGATGCACGATAATGGGGCCGGGTTGTTGAGAGTGGTGTAAATCTCGGAGGCAAGGGTGGCCGAGACGCACAGCGATGGGGGCGGGGTTGTTGAGTGGGGGAGCAGAGGGAGAGGGAGGACGACGGTCGTAACGAGTGCGGGGGAGTGGGGGCGCGACAGCACTCCTTCCACCTAGGTTGGGGGGAGGCGGGCGCGACGGGAATCGCGTGGAGGTTATGGCCGGGGCAAGCATTGGTCGAGGGCGAGGATCACGGCCTAGGAGCAGGGGCGTTGGGGGCGGGGATCATGGCAGGGGGTTGGGGAGAGGTGGGTGCGACAGGAATCGTGCGGAGGTTATGACCTGGGCAGGCATTGGTTGAGGGCGAGGATCACGGCCTGGAAGCAGGGGCGTTGGGGGCGGGGATCACGGTGGGGGTTGGGGGGAGGCGGGCACGATGGGAATTGCGTGGAGGTTATGGCCGGGGCAGGCATTGGTCGAGGGCGAGGATCACGACCTGGGAGCAGGGGCATTGGGGGGATCACGGCGGGGGGCATTGGGGCGGGGGGCATCGAGGGCGAAGGGAGAACGAGGAGCCATGCATCGGGGGCAGGAGTGCTCAGGAGTGGGCGAGATCCGTGGTTGCCTGCTCAAGCGTGGGGCAGGATCTGGTGGGAGCCACGGCTACCTGCTCGAGCGTGGGGCTGGGGCACTGTGTGCGTTGGGCGACATCAACGGGCATGGGGGCGAGATACGCGGGCGCAGGGGTGCAGCGGTGGTGGAGCCTAGGTGTGGACGCTGACATGGGCGGGGGCAGATGGAGGCACGCAAGCGGGGGCATGGGAGTGTGGACGCTGACGTTACTATATTAAGATAGTAGTATAGATAACAAATACAACAACCAATTAAAACTGGAAATTGTAACGCACAGGCCTCACGCAACAACCATCAAAGAATAAGCACACCTCTTGCGACACTGCTCTGGAGTGAGCCCGTCCTAGGAGCCCTTGGCGTTGGGTTTCCGCACTGCCGCCCGCTCAGACTCGCGGTGATGCTGGTTGCTGCGTGCGCGCAAGTGATGGATTGGCACCGTCGCGGAACGAAATATATACTACGCGCGACAGGTCTACTGAGGGTTCTCTGCAGCATGGTTGTTGAGAGCAGCGTAAATCTCAGAGGCGAGGGTGGTCAAGACGCATGACGATGGGGGCAGGGGTTGTTGAGAGCAGCATAAATCTCGGAGGCGAGGATGGCTGAGGCGCACGACGATGGGGGCGTGGGTTGTTGAGTGGGGGAGCGAAGGGAGAGGGAGGACGACGGTCGCAACGGGGGCGGGGAGTGGGGGCACGACAGCACTCCTTCCACCGGGGTTGGGGGGAGGCGGGCGCGATGGGAATCGCGCGGAGGTTACGACCGGGGCAAGCATTGGTCGAGGGTGAGGATCACGGCCTGGGAGCAGGGGCGTTGGGGGCGGCGATCACGGGGGGGGGGGGGGGGGGTTGGGGGGAGGAAGGCGCGACGGGAATCGCGTGGAGGTTATGACCGGGGCAGGCATTGGTCGAGGGCAAGGTTCATAGCATGGGAGCAGGGGCGATGGGGGCGGGGATCACGACGGGGGGTTCGGGGGAGGCGGGCACGACAAAAATCGTGCAGAGGTTACGACCAGGGCAGGCATTGGTCGAGGGCAAGGATCACGGCCTAGGAGCAGGGGCGTTGGGGGCGGGGATCATGGCGAGGGGCATTGAGGCATCGAGGGCGGAGAGAGAACGAGGAGCCATGCATCGGTGGCACGGCGGGGGCGAGATCCACGATGACTACTCAGGAGTGGGCGAGATCCGTGGTTGCCTGCTCGAGCGTGGGCAAGGATCCGGCGGGAGCCGCGGCTACTTGCTCGAGCGTGTGGTAGGGGCACGATGTGTGTTGGGCGACATCAGCGGGCATGGGGGCAAGATACGCGGGCGCTGGGGCGCGGCGGTGGCAGAGCCTAGGTGTGGACGCTGACGTGGGCGGGGGCAGACGGAGGCACGCGAGCGGGGGCATGGGAGTGTGGACGCTGATGTTACTAAATTAATATAGTAGTATAGATGGATGGTGGTCCATGACGTGTGCAACGAAGACGCCCTACGCATCGTGAATCTTTCCCCGTCGCGTGCATGCAGCTATAGCTAGCGTCGTCGCCGTGTACAGCGTCGCAACATGTACGTACGTGGTTCCTCCTACTGGTTTGTTGCTGTTGCGGTGTACCAAGCCAAATCTTACGCGATTCGATCGCCATAAATGGATGACGATGATATAGCATACTATATATGACAATGGTATGCGCTAGATTCGTTGGAATCTTTGGTACTGGAGCATCATACTTGACTTTCATGTATTGTCCGGCTGCTCCGTTGATGTGTCGAGTCAGTGTCGTTCCCGACTGAACCTAGCGGCAGGAGGACATGTATCGTTCATGCAGTGTCGAGTTAGTGTCGTTCATGCAGTAGCGAAGGGGATGCGGTGCAAACAGACCCACAACGGCTAGAAACAAGTATCTTTTCTACAAAAAAGGAAGACAAGTCTGTCAACACAAAATTTCGATAGCACCTCCCCTATACGGTTAGGTTTCTAAAACCTACAAAAAACTAACATCACGATGACATGCACGCATATACATCAATGCGACGATGGTCAATAACCACGTATGGTAAATGACTTGATTTGTTGGTGTGCTGTTATTGACAAATGAAAAATGCATATAGACAATTCTTTAACTTTTCTTGATTTATTTCTGTGAGTTCACACATTTTCCTATACACCATGAAATCATGAAACTTCTACATAGATTGCTGTGTTTGTACACATCGTACGTGACAACTTTTACGAACACTGTCAAATTTTTTATCACAACCTCTACATTTGATATCATGGCATCTTGACAAGTTTCATGATTTCCTAACTTCGATTGTGTTTTATACAATTTTAAAGCGACTGGATCACAAGTTTGTGGTCATGTTTCGTGAATATGGTGTTCGAAGTTTATGATTTGTTTATGAATAAGGTTGTAACATGTGCTCAATAACATAAATATCAATTTTGCATTCACTGTTTTTTCATTTTTCGAGTGACTTGTAGTTCAAATTTAAATTACCCGTAGAAATTCAATTAAATATACTAAATCCAATAGGTATGGTAAATACTTTGATAAATGTGCCAAAATCGAACATGTAGGTCCAGAGACTGTAGGAACACAATACAAAAAATTTAGAGGAAAAAATTCAAATAAACTTTGTCGAGTGTCTGCACGTGACACTCAGCAAAGACAATGCCTTTTCCGAGTACCTTCCTATGGCACTCGGCATAGTTAACGGTCGTCAACTACAGACGGATGCTGACATCGCTTTGCCGAGTGCCTAGATTTGTCGAGAGTTTGACACTCGGCACATATGGCTACGCCGAAAGTGTTTATATGTCGAGCGCTTTGCACTTGGCAAAGAGGATCATTGTCGAGTGTCTTTGTTCTTTGTCGAGAGTAACACTCAGCAAAAAATTATTTGTCGAGTGTCTGGGATTTTGGAATTGGCAAACCTCTAAGCACTCGATAAAGGAAACGTTTTCTGTAGTGGTTGGTCCCTAGTGGGCTAGTCTGATTGGACCTTTTAGTATAGGAGGTGAACCGTGCATCTCACCTAGGTGTGGTAACGGATCACTGAAAGTTTCCTAGAGGGGGGTGAATAGGCAAGCAGAAACTTTTTCAACAAAAACTAGAAACGAACTGGATAAAACTGGTTCAGCCGGTGTCAAAACTGGTTCAACCGGTTTGCACGAGCTCAACTAAAGAATGAGATATAAAACTGAATTTATCTTGAAATTCACCCAATTAGCTTTGGAAATGAGATGTTCTAGATGATCCATAGGGTTCAAAGTAGTAGATCTGAGAAGGGCACTTCTCAAAATCCACACACCAAAAAGATATAAACAAATCTTCCACGGAATGGTGAGAGTACGAAGAACACAATCAAACTGAAAGTCGCATAGAGGGGGGGTGAATAGGGCGAAACTGAAATTTACAAAGTTAATCATAACTACAAGCCGGGTTAGCGTTAGAAATATAAGCGAGTCCGAGAGAGGGTGAAAAACAAATCGCAAGCAAATAAAGAGTGAGACACAAGGATTTGTTTTACCGAGGTTCAGTTCTTGCAAACCTACTCCCCGTTGAGGTGGTCACAAGACCGGGTCTCTTTCAACCCTTTCCCTCTCTCAAACGGTCACTTAGACCGAGTGAGCTTCTCTTCACAATCACACGGGACACTAAGTCCCCACAAGGATCACCACACAATTGGTGTCTCTTGCCTCGGTTACAATTGAGTTTGTCACAAGAAAGAATGAGAAAGAAAAGAAGCAATCCAAGCGCAAGAGCTCAAATGAACACAAATGTCACTCTCTCTAGTCACTATTGATTTGGAGTGATTCCAGACTCGGGAGAGGATTTGATCTCTTTGGTTGTGTCTAGAATTGAATGCTATAGCTCTTGTAATGTGTTGGAAGTTGGAAGACTTGGATGCAATGAATGGTGGGGTGGTTGGGGTATTTATAGCCCCAACCACCAAACTAGCCGTTTGGTGGAGGCTGCTGTCGACGGGCGCACCTGACAGTCCGGTGTGCCACCGAACACTGTCCGGTGCGCCTGCCACGTCATCCGGCCGTTAGGGTTCGACCGTTGGAGCTCTAACTGGCGGGGCCTCTAGGCTGTCCGGTGGTGCACCGGACAAGTGCTGTAGACTGTCCGGTGCGCCAACTGCGCGTGCTCTGTCCTCTGCGCGCGCAGGCGCGCATTAAATGCATTGTAGTCGACCATTGGCGCTTGAAGTAGCCGTTGCTCCGCTGGCACACCGGACAGTCCGGTGTGTCACCGGACACTGTCCGGTGCCTCACCGGACAGTCCCGTGAATTATAGAGGAGCGGCCTCCCATTTTCCCGAAGGTAGCGAGTTTAGCGTCGAGTTCCCTGGTGCACCGGACACTGTCCGGTGGCACACCGGACAGTCCGGTGCGCCAGACCAGGGTGCCTTTGGGTTGTCTTTAGCTCACTTTGTTTGAACCCTTTCTTGGTCATTTTATTGGTCTATTGTAAACCTTTGGCACCTGTAAAACTTATAATCTAGAGCAAACTAGTTAGTCCAAATATTTGTGTTGGGCAATTCAACCACCAAAATCAATTAGGAAAAGGTGTAAGCCTATTTCCCTTTCAATCTCCCCCTTTTTGGTGATTGATGCCAACACAAACCAAAGCAAATATGAAAGTGCAGAATTGAACTAGTTTGCATAATGTAAGTGTAAAGGTTGCTTGGAATGAAACCAATAAATATTACTTACTAGATGTGCATGGATGGCTTTTCTTCTTATTAACATTTTGGACCACGCTTGCACCACATGTTTTGTTTTTGCAAAATTGTTTTGAAAATTCTTTTCAAAATTCTTTTGCAAATAGTCAAAGGTAAATGAATATGATTTTGAGAAGCATTTTCAAGTTTTGAAATTTTCTCCCCCTGTTTCAAATGCTTTTCCTTTGACTAAACAAAACTCCCCCTTAATGAAATCCTCCTCTTAGTGTTCAAGAGGGTTTTAGATATTAATTTTGAAGAGGGTATACCAATTTGAAATTATATCAAAATAAGATACTAATTGAAAAATTTCTTTTAATACCAAATAAAAGACTATAATTTTTGAAATTGGTGGTGGTGCGGTCCTTTTGCTTTAGGCTAATACTCTCTCCCCCTTTGGCATGAATCGCCAAAAACGGATATTTGTGTGAAATATAAGCCCTTTTAAACTACTCTCTCCCCCTTTGAATAGAAGTAAAGGAGTGAAGATTATACCAAAGTTGGAGAGATGTGCGGAGCGACGGTGAAGGATGAATGATTCGATGGAGCAGAGTGGAAGCCTTGTCTTCACCGAGGACTCCTTTTCCCTTTCAATCTATGACTTAGCATGAAATGGACTTGAAAGAACACAATAGTCATAGCACATGAAAGAGATGATCAAAGGTATACATATGAGCTATGTGTGCAAAACATCAATAAAAATTCCTAGAATCAAGAATATTTAGCTCATGCCTAAGTTTGGTAAAAGTTTGTTCATCCAATGGTTTGGTAAAGATATCGGCTAATTATTCTTTGGTGCTAACATATGCAATCTTGATATCCCCCTTTTGTTGGTGATCCCTTAGAAAACGATAACGAATGGCTATGTGTTTAGTGCGGCTATGCTCAACGGGATTATCCGCCATGCGGATTGCACTCTCATTATCACATAGAAGAGGAAGTTTGGTTAATTTGTAACCATAGTCCCTAAGGGTTTGCCTCATCCAAAGCAATTGCGCGCAACAATGGCCTGCGGCAATATACTCGGCTTCAGCGGTTGAAAGAGCGACAGAATTTTGCTTCTTTGAAGCCCAAGACACCAGAGATCTTCCCAAGAACTGGCAAGTCCCCGATGTGCTCTTTCTATTAATTTTGCACCCTGCCCAATCGACATCAGAATAACCAATTAAATCAAATGTGGATCCCCTTGGGTACCAAAGGCCAAACTTAGGAGTGTAAACTAAATATCTCAAGATTCGTTTTACGGCCCTAAGGTGAGCTTCCTTAGGATCGGCTTGGAATCTTGCACACATGCATACAGAAAGCATAATATCCGGTCGAGAAGCACATAAATAGAGTAAGGAACCTATCATCGACCGGTATACCTTTTGATCTACGGATTTACCTCCCGTGTCGAGGTCGAGATGCCCATTAGTTCCCATGGGTGTCTTGATGGGCTTGGCGTATTTCATCCCAAACTTGGTTAGAATGTCTTGAATGTACTTCGTTTGGCTAATGAAAGTGCCCTCTTGGAGTTGCTTGACTTGGAATCCTAGAAAATACTTAAACTCCCCCATCATTGACATCTCGAATTTTTGTGTCATGATCCTACTAAACTCTTCACATGTAGATTCGTTAGTAGACCCAAATATAATATCATCAACATAAATTTGGCATACAAACAAATCATTTTCAAGTGTTTTAGTAAAGAGTGTAGGATCGGCTTTTCCGACTTTGAATCCATTAGCAATAAGAAAATCTCTTAGGCATTCATACCATGCTCTTGGGGCTTGCTTGAGCCCATAAAGCGCCTTAGAGAGTCTATAAACATGATTAGGATACTCACTGTCTTCAAAGCCGGGAGGTTGCTCAACATAGACTTCTTCCTTGATTGGTCCATTGAGGAAGGCACTTTTCACGTCCATTTGATAAAGCTTGAAGCCATGGTAAGTAGCATAAGCATGTAAAATGCGAAGTGATTCAAGCCTAGCTACGGGTGCATAGGTTTCACCGAAATCCAAACCTTCGACTTGTGAGTATCCCTTGGCCACAAGTCGGGCTTTGTTCCTTGTCACCACACCATGCTCGTCTTGCTTGTTGCGGAAGACCCACTTGGTTCCTACAACATTTTGGTTAGGACGTGGAACTAAATGCCATACCTCATTCCTCGTGAAGTTGTTGAGCTCCTCTTGCATCGCCATCACCCAATCCAAATCTTGAAGTGCTTCCTCTACCCTGTGTGGCTCAATAGAGGAAACAAAAGAGTAATGCTCACAAAAATGTGCAACACGAGATCTAGTGGTTACCCCCTTATGAATGTCGCCGAGGATGGTGTTCACGGGGTGATCTCGTTGGATTTCTTGGTGGACTCTTGGGTGTGGCGGCCTTGGAACTTGCTCATCCTCCTTGTCTTGATCATTTGCATCTCCCCCTTGATCATTGCCGTCTCCTTGAGGTGGCTCATCTCCTTGATCTTCTTCTTCATCATCTTGAGCCTCATCCTCATCTTGAGTTGGTGGAGATGCTTGCATGGAGGAGGATGGTTGATCTTGTGCTTGAATGAGCTCTTCGGATTCCTTAGGACACACATCCTCAATGGACATGTTCCTTAGCACGACGCACGAAGCCTCTTCATCATCTAATTCATCAAGATCAACTTGCTCTACTTGAGAGCCATTAGTCTCATCAAACACAATGTCACAAGAAACTTCAACTAGTCCAGTGGACTTGTTAAAGACTCTATATGCCCTTGTGTTTGAATCATATCCTAGTAAAAAGCCTTCTACAGCCTTAGGAGCAAATTTAGACTTTCTACCTCTTTTAACAAGTCTAAAACATTTGCTACCAAAGACTCTAAAATATGAAACATTGGGCTTTTTTACCGGTGAGGAGTTCGTAGGATGTCTTCTTGAGGATTCGGTGTAGATACAACCGGTTAATGGCGTAGCAAGCGGTGTTGACCGCCTCGGCCCAAAACCGATCCGAAGTCTTGTACTCATCAAGCATGGTTCTTGCCATGTCCAATAGAGTTCTATTCTTCCTTTCCACTACACCATTTTGTTGTGGCATGTAGGGAGAAGAGAACTCATGCTTGATGCCCTCCTCCTCAAGGAAGCCTTCAATTTGTGAATTCTTGAACTCCGTCCCATTGTCGCTTCTTATTTTCTTGATCCTCAAGCCGAACTCATTTTGAGCCCATCTCAAGAATCCCTTTAGGGTCTCTTGGGTTTGAGATTTTTCCTGTAAAAAGAATACCCAAGTGAAGCGAGAATAGTCATCCACAATAACTAGACAGTACTTACTCCCGCCGATGCTTATGTAAGCGATCGGGCCGAATAGGTCCATGTGGAGGAGCTCGAGTGGCCTATCAGTCGTCAAGATGTTCTTATGTGGATGATGAGCGCCAACTTGCTTCCCTGCTTGGCATGCGCTACAGATCCTGTCTTTCTCAAAATGCACATTTGTTAGTCCCAAAATGTGCTCTCCCTTTAGAAGCTTGTGAAGATTCTTCATCCCAACATGGGCTAGTCGGCGATGCCAGAGCCAACCCATGTTAGTCTTAGCGATTAAGCAAGTATCGAGAAAGCTCTATTGAAATCAACTAAGTATAGCTGACCCTCCAATACTCCCTTAAAAGCTACTGAATCATCACTTCTTCTAAAGACATAACACCTGTATCCGTGAAAAGACAGTTGTAGCCCATTTTACATAATTGAGATACGGAAAGCAAGTTGTTATCTAAAGAGTCTACAAGAAAAACATTGGAAATAGAATGGTCAGGTGATATAGCAATTTTACCCAATCCTTTGACCAAACCTTGATTTCCATCCCCGAATGTAATAGCTCGTTGGGGATCTTGGTTTTTCTCGTAGGAGGAGAACATCTTCTTCTCCCCTGTCATGTGGTTTGTGCACCCGCTATCGATGATCCAACTTGAGCCCCCGGATGCATAAACCTACAAAACAAATTTAGTTCTTGATTTTAGGTACCCAAACAGTTTTGGGTCCTTTGACATTAGATACAAGAACTTTGGGTACCCAAACACAAGTCTTTGCTCCCTTGTGTTTGTCCCCAACATACTTGGAAACTACTTTGCCGGATTTGTTAGTCAAAACATAAGATGCATCAAAAGTTTTAAATGAAATGCTAGGTTCATTTGATGCACTAGGAGTTTTCCTTTTAGGCAATTTAGCACGAGTTGATTGCCTAGAGCTAGATGTCTCACCCTTATACATAAAAGCATGATTAGGGCCAGAGTGAGACTTCCTAGAATGAATTGTCCTAATCTTATGCTCGGGATAATCGGCAGGGTACAAAATGTAACCCTCGTTATCCTGAGGCATGGGAGCCTTGCCCTTAACAAAGTTAGATAATTTTTTAGGAGGGGCATTAAGTTTGACATTGTCTCCCCTTTGGAAGCCAATGCCATCCTTGATGCCAGGGCGTCTCCCACTATAAAGCATACTACGAGCAAATTTAAATTTTTCATTCTCTAGTTCATGCTCGGCAATTTTAGCATCTAATTTTGCTATATGATCATTTTGTTGTTTAATTAAAATCATGTGATCATGAATAGCATCAATGTCAACATCTCTACATCTAGTGCAAATGGAAACATGCTCAATGGTGGATGTAGAGGGTTTGCAAGTTTTTAGTTCAACAATCTTAGCATGTAAAATGTCATTTTCACTTCTAAGATTGGAAATAGAAGCATTGCAAACATCTAAGTCTTTAGCCTTAGCAATTAATTTTTCATTTTCACTTCTAAGGCTAGCAAGAGAGACATTTAATTTTTCAATCTTAGCAATAGAAATAGCATGATCATTTTTAAGATTGTCATATGAATCATCACAAACATTAGCATCAACCTTAGCAATTAATCTTGCATTCTCGTTTTTAAGGTTGGCAATAACATCATGGCAAGTACTTAGCTCACTAGTTAATTTTTCACATTTTTCCATCTCTAGAGCATAAGCATTCTTAACCTTAACATGCTTCTTATTTTCCTTAATTAGGAAGTCATCTTGGCTATCCAAGAGATCATCCTTATCATGAATAGTGCTAATCAATTCATTTAACTTCTCTTTTTGTTGCCTGTTAAGGTTGGCAAAAAGAGTAAACAAATTATCTTCCTCATTACTAGAATTGTCTTCATCACTAGAGGATGCATATTTAGTGGAGGATTTAGATTTAACCTTCTTCCTTTTGCCGTCCTTTGCCATGAGGCACTTGTGGCCGACGTTGGGGAAGAGGAGTCCCTTGTTGATGGCGATGTTGGCGGCGTCCTCGTCGGAGGAGTCGGTGGAGCTCTCGTCGGAGTCCCACTCGCGGCACACATGGGCATCGCCGCCCTTCTTCTTGTGGTACCTCTTCTTTTCCTTTCTTCTCCCCTTCTTGTCGTCGCCCCTGTCACTATCACTAGAAATAGGACATTTTGCAATAAAGTGACCGGGCTTACCACACTTGTAGCAAACCTTTTTGGAGCGGGGCTTGTAATCCTTCCCCCTCCTTTGCTTGAGGATTTGTCAAAAGCTTTTGATGATTAAAGCCATCTCCTCATTGTCAAGCTTTGAGGCGTCGATGGGGAGCCTACTTGATGTAGACTCTTCCTTCTTCTCCTCCGTTGCCTTGAAAGCAACGGGTTGTGCCTCGGGCGTGGAGGAGGTGTCTTGCTTGATGATTTTCTTTGAGCCTTTAATCATTAGCTCAAAGCTCACAAACTTCCCTATGACTTCCTTGGGAGACATTAGCTTGTATCTAGGATCACCTCGAATTAATTGAACTTGCGTAGGGTTAAGAAAAACGAGGGATCTTAGAATAACCTTGACCATCTCATGGTCATCCCATTTGGTGCTCCCGAGGTTGCGCACTTGGTTCACCAAGGTCTTCAAGCGGTTGTACATGGCTTGTGGATCCTCTCCTTGGTGAAGCATGAAGCGACCGAGCTCCCCCTCGATCGTCTCCCGCTTGGTGATCTTGGTCACCTCGTCTCCTTCGTGCGCGGTCTTGAGCATGTCCCAAATTTCCTTTGCGCTCTTCAACCCTTGCACCTTATTATACTCCTCTCGACTTAGAGAGGCGAGGAGTATAGTAGTGGCTTGGGAGTTGAAGTGATGAATTTGGGCCACTTCATCCGAATCATAGTCTTCATCCCCTACGGATGGTACCTGTACACTAAACTCAACAACGTTCCAAATGCTTGTGTGGAGTGAGGTTAGATGGTGCCTCATTTTGTCACTCCACATATTATAATCTTCACCGTCAAAACCGGTGGTTTGCCTAGTGGAACGGAAAGTAAAGGAGTATGCTTTGAAATACGAGGGTAGCGTAGGGGAATCTTATTATACTTCTTGCGCTCATGGCGCTTAGAAGTTATGGATGGCGTGTCGGAGCCGGAGGTGGATGGCGATGAAGAATCGGTCTTGTAGTAGACCACTTTCCTCATCTTCTTTTTCTTGTTGCCACTCCGATGCGATTTGAGGGAAGAGGATTCCTTCTCCTTCCCTTTGTTGCGGGACTCTCCCGATGGAGCCTTCCCGTGGCTTGTAGCGGGCTTGTCGCCGGTCACCATCTCCTTCTTGGCGTGATCTCCCAACATCACTTCGAGCGGTTAGGCTCTAATGAAGCACCAGGCTTTGATACCAATTGAAAGTCGCCTAGAGGGGGGTGAATAGGGCAAAACTGAAATTTACAAAGTTAATCACAACTACAAGCCGGGTTAGCGTTAGAAATATAAGCGAGTCCGAGAGAGGGTGAAAAACAAATCGCAAGCAAATAAATAGTGAGACACAAGGATTTGTTTTACCAAGGTTCGGTTCTTGCAAACCTACTCCCCATTGAGGTGGTCACAAAGACCAGGTCTCTTTCAACCCTTTCCCTCTCTCAAACGGTCACTTAGACCAAGTGAGCTTCTCTTCTCAATCACACGGGACACTAAGTCCCCACAAGGATCACGACACAATTGGTGTCTCTTGCCTCGGTTACAATTGAGTTTGTCACAAGAAAGAATGAGAAAGAAAAGAAGCAATCCAAGCGCAAGAGCTCAAATGAACACAAATGTCGCTCTCTCTAGTCACTATTGATTTGGAGTGATTCCAGACTTGGGAGAGGATTTGATCTCTTTGGTTGTGTCTAGAATTGAATGCTATAGCTCTTGTAATGTGTTGGAAGTTGGAAGACTTGGATGCAATGAATGGTGGGGTGGTTGGGGTATTTATAGCCCCAACCACCAAACTAGCCATTTGGTGGAGGCTGCTGTCGACGGGCGCACTAGACAGTCCGGTGCGCCACCGGACACTGTCCGGTGCGCCTGCCACGTCATCCGGCCGTTAGGGTTCGACCGTTGGAGCTCTGACGGTAGGGCCTCTAGGCTGTCCGGTGGTGCACCGGACAAGTGCTGTAGACTGTCCGGTGTGCCAACTGCGCGTGCTCTGTCCTCTGCGCGCGCAGGCGTGCATTAAATGCATTACAGTCGACCGTTGGCGCTTGAAGTAGTCGTTGCTCCGCTGGCACACCGGACAGTCCGGTGTGTCACTGGACACTGTCCGATGCCTCACCGGACAGTCCGGTGAATTATAGCGGAGCTGAAAGGGAAATGTGCCCTTGGGCCATTTCTAAGTATTTTGGTGATTGAGTGCCAACACATGTGCTTAATTGTGAATTTATGTACATGGATGAACAAGGTGCAAATCATGAGATAAAGGTATGTTTCTAAGCCTTAGTACATTTGTTTTGTGGACTAACATATTTGTCTAAGTGTTAGAAACAGAAAGAAGAAAAAGAGAAAAGGGGAGAGAATGACTTGGCTGTGTGCAGCCAAGTCCCAGCTCGGTCTGGAGCACCGGACTGTCCGGTGTGCACCGGACAGTGTCCGGTGCGCCAGACTGACTCGACTCGAACTGGCCGCTCTCGGGAATTCGCCGACGGCGTACGGCTAAAATTCACCGGACTGTCCGGTGTGCACCGGACTGTCCGGTGAGCCAACGGTCGGCCAGGGCCAACGGTCGGCCGCGCAATCCGCGCGGGACACGTGGCCGAGCCAACGGTCGGAAGACGGCACCGGACTGTCCGGTGTGCACCGGACTGTCCGGTGCGCCAACGGCTCGCAGATCTCCAACGGGCTGCAACGGTCGGCAGCGCCAGATAAGGAAACAAATCGGGCACCGGACAGTGTCCGGTGTGCACCGGACTGTCCGGTGCCCCCGACGACAGAAGGCCAGGATAGCCTTCCAGAATTGCTCTCAACGGCTCCTAGCTGCCTTGGGGCTATAAAAGGAGCCCCTAGGCGCATGGAGGAGACATACAAGCAACTCTTGAGCATTCTTGATCATCCACACAAGTTCTTTGCGCATTCGTTTGTGATTCTAAGTGATTCGAGCTCTGTTCTAGTGTGAACTCTGAGATAGCCATTCGAGCTCGAGTCTTGGCCGTGTGTGTGCGCTTTTTGTTGTGGATTTGTGTGTGTTGCTTCCCTCCCTTACTCTGTGCTTTCTTTGTGATCATATACTTGTAAGGGCAAGAGACTCCAATTTGTGGAGATTCCTTGCAAACGGGATAGTGAAAGGAACAACAAAACACCGTGGTATTCAAGTGGGTCTTTGGACCGCTTGAGAGGGGTTGATTGCAACCCTCGTCCGTTGGGACGCCACAACGTGGAAGTAGGCAAGCATTGGCTTGGCCGAACCACGGGATAAACCACCGTGTCACCTCTGTCTTGATCTCTTGTGGTATTGTGTTTTGTTGAGACTTCACCTTAGCCACTTGGCAATAATCGTGCTAACACATAACAAGTTTTTGTGGCTTAAGTTTGAAGTTTTTACAGGATCACCTATTCACCCCCCCCCCCCTCTAGGTGCTCTCAATTGGTATCAGAGCCGTTCTCTTCACAAAGGGACTAGCCGCCCGAAGAGATGGATCCTAAGGGGAAGGGTATAGTGATCAACGACAAAGAAAAGGAGACCTTCGTCAACGAGCCGAAGGACGACAAGCCTACCGACTCCGGCTCGGGCCAAAGACGGAAGGAAGGGAAGAAGAAGAAGACAAGGCGCATCAAGGAGATCATCTACTACGACAGCGACGAGTCTACTTCTTCCCAAAAGGACGAGGACCACAACGACTACGAGAGGAGAAAACCGGTCAATTCGAACTTTTCTTTTGATTACTCTCGTATTCCGCAAAGTTCACATTCTCAATTGCTCTCCATTCCACTCGGCAAGCCCCCACACTTTGATGGAGAGGACTACGGATTTTGGAGCCACAAAATGCGTAGTCACCTATTCTCTCTCCATCCTAGTATATGGGAGATTGTAGAGAGTGGAATGCACTTTGATAGTTCGGATAGTCCCACGTTTATTAATGAACAAATTCATAAGAATGCACAAGCTACTACTGTTCTTCTAGCTTCCTTGTGCAGGGATGAATATCATAAAGTGAGCGGCTTGGATAACGCCAAGCAAATCTGGGACACCCTCAAGATTTCTCATGAGGGAAACGACGTCACTTTACTCACCAAGATGGAGTTGGTGGAGGGAGAGCTTGGACGTTTCGCCATGATAAGGGGCGAGGAGCCGACGCAAACATACAACCGGCTCAAGACCCTCATCAACAAGATAAGGAGCTACGGGAGCACGCGATGGACGGACCACGACGTCGTCCGCCTAATGCTCAGGTCCTTTACCGTACTTGATCCTCATCTCGTGAACAATATTCGTGAGAATCCCAGGTACACGATGATGACGCCCGAGGAAGTACTTGGAAAATTCGTGAGCGGGAGGATGATGATCAAGGAGGCGAGATACGTCGACGACGCGTTGAACGGACCACTCCACGAGCCTCAACCCATTGCTCTAAAAGCAACAAGGAGCAAGGAATCACTACCTAGCAAGGTGGCGCAAGTTGAGGCGGCCGGGCTCAATGATGAAGAGATGGCTCTCATCATCAAGAGATTCAAGACGGCGCTAAATGGTCGCAAGGGGCAGCCAAGCAAGACCAAGACCAAGGGGAAGCGCTCGTGCTTCAAATGCGGTAAGCTTGGTCATTTTATTGCTAACTGTCCCGATAATGAAAGTGACCAGGAAAAGGGGAACAAGAGGGAGAAGAAGAAGGCATACAAGAAGACAAAGGGCGAGGCGCATCTAGGAAAGGAGTGGGACTCGGATTGCTCCTCCTCCGACTCTGACAATGAAGGACTCGCCGCCACTGCCTTCAACAAATCGGCTCTCTTCCCCAATGAGCGTCTCACTTGTCTTATGGCAAGAGAGAAGAAGGTAAGTACTAAAGACTCCACTTATGCTTCTTCTAGTGATAGTGAGTCTAGTGATGATGATATAGATTATTCTTGCTTGTTCAAGGGCTTAGATAGATCTAAGATAGATAAAATCAATGAATTGATTGATGCATTGAATGAAAAGGATAGGCTTTTAGAAAAGCAAGAAGATTTATTGTATGATGAACATGATAAGTTTGTAGAGGCACAAAAATCATATGCTTTAGAAGTGAAAAGAAATGAAATGCTTTCTAGTGAAATATCTTCCTGTCATGAAACCATTTCTACCTTAAGAAGTGTTAATATTGATTTAAGTGCTAAACTAGAAGTAGCTAGTAAATCAAATTCTTGTGTTGAACATGTTGAAATTTGTACTAGGTGTAAGGATTTTGATGTTAATGCTTGTAGTGAACACCTAGTTCTAATTTCCAAATTAAATGATGAAGTGGCTAGTCTTAATACCCAACTTAAGACTAGCAAGAATGAAGTTGATAAAATAAAATTTGCAAGGGATGCCTACACGGTTGGTAGACACCCCTCAATTAAGGATGGGCTTGGCTTCAAGAGGGAAGCCAAGAACTTAACAAGCCATAAGGCTCCCATCTTCGTCAAGGAGAAGGGGAAGGCCCCGATGGCTAGTAATGCTAAAAAGAATCATGCTTTTATGTATTATGATAAGAGACATGCTAGAAATGCTTATAATCATTTTGATTCACATGTTTATGATTCTCATGCAATGTTTGCTTCTAGTTCTTCTTATAATCATGGTAGAGATATGTGTAGGAGAAATGTTGTACATATGCCTAGGAGAAATATTGCTCATGTGACTAGAAAGAATGTTATTCATGCTCCTAGGAAAGTAGTGAATGAACCTTCTACCATTTATTATGCTTGTAATGCTCCTTTTGCAATTTGTAGAAAGGGTAAGAAGGTAGTTGCTAGGAAATTAGGGGCTAGATGCAAGGGAGATAAATCTTGCATTTGGGTCCCTAAAGACATTTGTGCTAACCTTGCAGGACCCAACATGAGTTGGGTACCTAAGACCCAAGCCTAAATTTGCCTTGCAGGTTTATGCATCCGGGGGTTCAAGCTGGATTATCGACAGCGGATGCACAAACCATATGACGGTGGAGAAGAAGATGTTCACCTCCTACGTCAAGAATAAGGATTCCCAAGATTCAATTATATTCGGTGATGGGAATCAAGGCAAGGTAAAAGGGTTAGGTAAAATTGCAATTTCTAATGAGCATTCTATCTCAAATGTATTCTTAGTGGAGAGTCTTGGATATAATTTGCTATCTGTTAGTCAATTATGTCAAATGGGATACAATTGCCTTTTTACTAATGTAGATGTGTCTGTCTTTAGAAGATGTGATGGTTCACTAGCTTTTAAGGGTGTACTAGACGGCAAGCTTTATTTAGTTGATTTTGCAAAAGAAGAGGCCGGTCTAGATGCATGCTTAATGGCTAAGACTTGCATGGGCTGGCTGTGGCATCGCCGCTTAGCACATGTGGGGATGAAGAACCTCCACAAGCTTCTAAAGGGAGAACACGTGATAGGTCTAACAAATGTTTATTTCGAAAAAGATAGACCTTGTGCAGCTTGTCAGGCAGGTAAACAAGTAGGAGGAGCACATCACAGCAAGAATGTGATGACCACGTCAAGACCTCTGGAGCTGCTGCATATGGACCTCTTCGGACCCGTCGCCTATCTAAGCATAGGAGGAAGTAAGTATGGTTTAGTTATTGTTGATGACTTTTCCCGCTTCACTTGGGTGTTCTTTTTGCAGGATAAGTCTGAAACCCAAGAGACCCTCAAGCGCTTCCTCAGGAGAGCTCAAAATGAGTTTGAGCTCAAGGTGAAGAAGATTAGGAGCGACAACGGGTCCGAGTTCAAGAACCTTCAAGTGGAGGAGTTTCTTGAGGAGGAAGGGATCAAGCACGAGTTCTCCGCTCCCTACACACCACAGCAAAATGGTGTGGTAGAGAGGAAGAACAGGACGCTAATCGATATGGCGAGGACGATGCTTGGAGAGTTCAAGACCCCCGAGTGCTTTTGGTCGGAAGCCGTGAACACGGCTTGCCACGCCATCAACAGGGTCTATCTTCACCGCCTCCTCAAGAAGACGTCATATGAGCTACTAACCGGTAACAAACCCAATGTATCGTACTTTCGTGTTTTTGGGAGCAAGTGCTACATTCTAGTGAAGAAGGGTAGAAATTCTAAGTTTGCTCCCAAAGCTGTAGAAGGGTTTTTATTAGGTTATGATTCAAATACAAAGGCGTATAGGGTCTTCAACAAATCATCGGGTTTGGTTGAAGTCTCTAGCGACGTTGTATTTGATGAGACTAATGGCTCTCCAAGAGAGCAAGTTGTTGATTGTGATGATGTAGATGAAGAAGATGTTCCAACGGCCGCTATACGAACCATGGCGATTGGAGACATTCGGCCACAGGAACAGGATGAACGAGATCAACCTTCTACCTCAACGACGGTGCAACCCCCAACTCAAGACGATGAACAGGTTCATCAAAAGGAGGCGTGTGATCAAGGGGGAGCACAAGACGATCATGTGATGGAGGAAGAAGCGCAACCGGCACCTCCAACCCAAGTTCGAGCGATGATTCAAAGGGATCATCCAGTCGACCAAATTCTGGGTGACATTAGCAAGGGAGTAACTACTCGATCTCGATTAGTTAATTTTTGTGAACATTACTCTTTTGTCTCCTCTATTGAGCCTTTCAGGGTAGAGGAGGCCTTGCTAGATCCGGACTGGGTGTTGGCCATGCAGGAGGAACTTAACAACTTCAAGCGCAATGAAGTTTGGACGCTGGTGCCTCGTCCCAAGCAAAATGTTGTGGGAACCAAGTGGGTGTTCCGCAACAAACAGGACGAGCACGGGGTGGTGACAAGGAACAAGGCTCGACTTGTGGCAAAAGGTTATGCCCAAGTCGCAGGTTTGGACTTTGAGGAGACTTTTGCTCCTGTGGCTAGGCTAGAGTCCATTCGTATCTTGCTAGCATATGCCGCTCACCATTCTTTCAGGTTGTACCAAATGGATGTGAAGAGCGCATTCCTCAACGGGCCAATAAAGGAGGAGGTGTACGTGGAGCAACCCCCTAGCTTCGAGGATGAGCGGTACCCCGACCACGTGTGTAAGCTCTCTAAGGCGCTCTATGGACTTAAGCAAGCCCCAAGAGCATGGTATGAATGCCTTAGAGATTTTTTACTTGCTAATGCTTTCAAGGTTGGGAAAGCCGATCCAACTCTTTTTACAAAGACATGTGATGGTGATTTGTTTGTATGCCAAATTTATGTCGATGACATAATATTTGGTTCTACTAATCAAAAGTCTTGTGAAGAGTTTAGCAGGGTGATGACGCAGAAATTCGAGATGTCGATGATGGGCGAGTTGAACTACTTCCTTGGGTTCCAAGTGAAGCAACTCAAGGACGGCACCTTCATCTCCCAAACGAAGTACACGCAAGATCTGCTGAAGCGGTTTGGGATGAAGGACGCCAAGCCCGCAAAGACTCCGATGGGAACCGACGGACACACCGACCTCAACAAAGGAGGTAAGTCCGTTGATCAAAAAGCATACCGGTCAATGATAGGGTCTTTACTTTATTTATGTGCTAGTAGACCGGATATTATGCTTAGCGTATGCATGTGTGCTAGATTTCAATCCGATCCTAAGGAGTGTCACTTGGTGGCGGTGAAGCGAATTCTTAGATATTTAGTCGCTACGCCTTGCTTCGGGATCTGGTATCCAAAGGGGTCTAACTTTGACTTAATTGGGTACTCAGATTCCGACTATGCTGGATGTAAGGTCGATAGGAAGAGTACATCGGGGACGTGCCAATTCTTAGGAAGGTCCCTGGTGTCATGGAACTCTAAGAAACAAACCTCCGTTGCCCTATCCACCGCTGAGGCCGAGTACGTTGCCGCAGGTCAGTGTTGCGCGCAACTACTTTGGATGAGGCAAACCCTCAGGGACTTTGGCTACAATCTGAGCAAAGTCCCACTCCTATGTGATAATGAGAGTGCTATCCGAATAGCGGAAAATCCTGTTGAGCACAGCCGCACAAAGCACATTGACATCCGGCATCACTTTTTGAGAGACCACCAGCAAAAGGGAGATATCGAAGTGTTTTATGTTAGCACCGAGAACCAGCTAGCCGATATCTTTACCAAGCCTTTAGATGAGAAGACCTTTTGCAGGCTGCGTAGTGAGCTAAATGTCTTAGATTCGCGGAACTTGGATTGAATTGTAGCATACATGTATTTATGCTTTTGATCATGTTCCCTTCTGCATTTTGTTGCTTAGTATGGTGCTCAAGTTGTACAAACACTCCCTGGACCTCACAAGTCCGTTGCAATGTGATGCACATGTTTAGGGGGAGATGCGTTACAACTTGACCCTTTGAGACTAACCATATGTTTGAGTTTGCTTGTGTTAGTCACAAAGGAGAATTGAAAGGGAAAAGGTGGACTTGGACCATGAAAGACTTCCACTACTCCAAGTCCATCTCATTAACCCTTATTGCCATTTGCTCTTAAGTGAAGATTTTGGTGAGGCAATGGGGTTAAAGGGCCAAAATTGATCCCGTTTTGGTGCTTGATGCCAAAGGGGGAGAAAATAAAGGCCAAAGCAATAAATGGATCAGCTACCACTTGAGAGATTTTGAAAATAGTAGAATAGAGTTTTTGATTTGTCAAAATTCTTAAGTTGTCTCTCTTGTCAAAAGTTGGCTTCTTGTGGGGAGAAATATTGATTATGGGAAAAAGGGGGAGTTTTTGAAATCCTTGATCAATCTCTTTTTGAATGACTCTCTTTATGCTTAAACATGTGTGTTTAACTTAGAGATAGAGATTTGTGTTTGATTTGCAAAAACAAACCAAGTGGTGGCAAAGGATGATCCATATATGCCAAAATTGATTCAAAATAAATTTAAGTGTTATTTGAATTGAGTTTGCACTTGTTCTAGTGGCTTTATGTAGTGTTGGCATAAATCACCAAAAAGGGGGAGATTGAAAGGGAAATGTGCCCTTGGGCCATTTCTAAGTATTTTGGTGATTGAGTGCCAACACATGTGCTTAATTGTGAATTTATGTACATGGATGAACAAGGTGCAAATCATGAGATAAAGGTATGTTTCTAAGCCTTAGTACATTTGTTTTGTGGACTAACATATTTGTCTAAGTGTTAGAAACAGAAAGAAGAAAAAGAGAAAAGGGGAGAGAATGACTTGGCTGTGTGCAGCCAAGTCCCAGCTCGGTCTGGAGCACCGGACTGTCCGGTGTGCACCGGACAGTGTCCGGTGCGCCAGACTGACTCGACTCGAACTGGCCGCTCTCGGGAATTCGCCGACGGCGTACGGCTAAAATTCACCGGACTGTCCGGTGTGCACCGGACTGTCCGGTGAGCCAACGGTCGGCCAGGGCCAACGGTCGGCCGCGCAATCCGCGCGGGACACGTGGCCGAGCCAACGGTCAGAAGACGGCACCGGACTGTCCGGTGTGCACCGGACTGTCCGGTGCGCCAACGGCTCGCAGATCTCCAACGGGCTGCAACGGTCGGCAGCGCCAGATAAGGAAACAAATCGGGCACCGGACAGTGTCCGGTGTGCACCGGACTGTCCGGTGCCCCCGACGACAGAAGGCCAGGATAGCCTTCCAGAATTGCTCTCAACGGCTCCTAGCTGCCTTGGGGCTATAAAAGGAGCCCCTAGGCGCATGGAGGAGACATACAAGCAACTCTTGAGCATTCTTGATCATCCACACAAGTTCTTTGCGCATTCGTTTGTGATTCTAAGTGATTCGAGCTCTGTTCTAGTGTGAACTCTGAGATAGCCATTCGAGCTCGAGTCTTGGCCGTGTGTGTGCGCTTTTTGTTGTGGATTTGTGTGTGTTGCTTCCCTCCCTTACTCTGTGCTTTCTTTGTGATCATATACTTGTAAGGGCAAGAGACTCCAATTTGTGGAGATTCCTTGCAAACGGGATAGTGAAAGGAACAACAAAACACCGTGGTATTCAAGTGGGTCTTTGGACCGCTTGAGAGGGGTTGATTGCAACCCTCGTCCGTTGGGACGCCACAACGTGGAAGTAGGCAAGCATTGGCTTGGCCGAACCACGGGATAAACCACCGTGTCACCTCTGTCTTGATCTCTTGTGGTATTGTGTTTTGTTGAGACTTCACCTTAGCCACTTGGCAATAATCGTGCTAACACATAACAAGTTTTTGTGGCTTAAGTTTGAAGTTTTTACAGGATCACCTATTCACCCCCCCCCCTCTAGGTGCTCTCAGGAGCGGCCTCCCATTTTCCCGAAGGTAGCGAGTTCAGCGTCGAGTAACCTGGTGCACCAGACACTATCGGTGGTGCACCGAACACTGTCCGGTGGCACACCGGACAGTCCGGTGCGCCCGACCAGGGTGCCTTTGGGTTATCTTTAGCTCACTTTGTTTGAACCCTTTCTTGGTCATTTTATTGGTCTATTGTGAACCTTTGGCACCTGTAAAACTTATAATCTAGAGCAAACTAGTTAGTCCAAATATTTGTGTTGGGCAATTCAACCAACAAAATCAATTAGGAAAAGGTGTAAGCCTATTTCCCTTTCACAAACACAATGAGCAAGAACACAAGAGACACAAGATTTATCTATCACACCCGGGTTTTAGGGACCCGAGCGTGAACGTAATCACCAAGTGTGTTGTGACCAAGTCTCACACATATGATGACTCATGGTACAGAAACGAATGTCACATTTTTATTATATAATAGGAGTTATGTACAAAATAAATAAATAATTACATCATATGGAGACAACGATCCAGCAACCCATAGTTGACAGAGAGACGACGGCCTAGACCACTCATGAACTCCTCACTGCATGCTCCATGCGCCTCATCCTGTGGAACCTGTTCTTGACCTGTGGGGGTGTGAGATAGCAAGGGTGAGCTCACATATGTTCATCGCTCAACAAGTTGTGGAGAATAATATGCATGAACTCGCCAAAGGTGGGAGCCCATGTGAAGTGTAAGGCTTACCAAAGAGGATGGTTAAAGTGAGCATTGCTTTTAAAGTTGGTCAAAATTTTATTAGCAATTACTAAGTATAAGTAGAGACCAAATCAGAGTAATAATAGATCAAAATTAATAATAAACCACAATGCGATGCTAATGACAAATTAAATTTAATTCCATAAATTAATCATGCGAGAGTCCTGAGCTGCTCATGACCGCGAGCACGGCTAGTATACTAGTTTTACACTGCAGAGGTTGTACCCCTTACCCACAAGTCATGTCACCCGATTGCCAAGGCGTCTAAAAGTCCCATTCATCTCTACCGAGGAGATGAGGCAGGGTAACACTACCAGGCCTTTACAAAGTTCCACTAGCTTCAGAAAACCCACTACAGTTTCTAGGAAGAGCAATGTAGGAATCCCCCGTCTGACCGCCATCGCAGCAAAATCAACCTGAGAATCTCCCTACATGCCTACTCCCCTACTGCCCTTGCCCCTTTCGGGTAAGGTAGTCCTCCCCTAGCTTTCCTAATTAGTCAGCCAAGTGCGTCTCATTCCACCCTTGTGGCGGCACGTGTTTCTCAAGTTAAGCTCCATGTTCCAATTAACACAATGATCTTGTCATGAACAATAATTAAAACAATAGTATAATTGGAACATGATCATAATATAATATTAATCCTAATACCATGTAGAGCAATAGCAAAGCTAACCAAAAGTTCAGTGGTAAAGAAGGTGTAGGATAAACAAGTCTAGAGAAACCTATTAGGTCCTATCAGATTAACCTAAGCATGTCACAGTGATTAACAAGAAGATTATTGGGTAAATAAAAGTGATCAAGGGCATAACTTGCCTGAGACTCGAGATTCTAGGTACTAGGATGATCTTCAGATTCTCGTGACCGCACTGCTATTCGTAGCAATACAAACAAACATGGTATAGGCAAAATTAACATCACACCAAACATAAGAACAAACTACATAATAATATTCTACGCATCGCTACGAGATTGTGGGTTCGAGAACCACTAAATTCGGAGTTATGGTTATAATGTTACGATTTATGGAAGATCTACGTGATTTAAATATTAAACCATATTATAAATTGATTAGTATACATCATATAAGAGAATATTCTATAAGTACTTAACTCAACTATAATCTAGATTATAAATTGCTTAAAGATTATATTTTAGTCAAATTATAACTATAAGATCAGGATACTATATTAATATTAGGAAAAGCTAATCCAGTAAACATAGTTTAATCAAATTAGTTACCTAATTATAAAAGTATGGGATATCATATAATCAATGTTGCTACTGCGTAATAAATATTTCTATGAGACTAACGTAATTTGGATGGATCAAATCGGAGTTATAACATGCAAGTTATAATTTTTCTAAGATTATGTGATTTACTTCTATGTTATAAATCATTTTCTAAAATTCTATTTACTAAAAACAAGAGCTACGGACTACTGTTACAATTCTAAAGAATACCGGGGCTAGCTTATAAATATCTCGGACTCCATCGCAATTATTTAACACAGGCCAAGGACGGCGGGTTTATTCTCAATAAAGCTAGGGACTCATCTGAAAAAAGCCCACAGCCGAAGGGGTATCCAGGGCCCTGAGCCATCTGATCGCGAGTGGACGCCCTTGATTAGATCCGTCTTTAAGTGAACCGACACGCGATATGGACTGCCAAATCTAAATCCAAGGGTCAGGATCTAGATCTAATCCTACCCCTTCACAGCCAACCCAACGGCATGGATTGCCCAAACCGAAGCGGTATGCTCCAACTAATCTGGGCCGCCCATCACTGGATCCACGCCCCCACGTTCTTCTTCCCCTCCATCACCCTACCATTCGGATCACGGTTAGGCGCGCCGGCCCTCCCACAGTGGACGCCATTGCCGGAGCCCCCCAAACTCGCAACCATGCCCACGAAACCCCATACGGAAGGTGATGGCAAAATTGATCCAAATATGCCAAATCGCAATTGAGAAAATTTGGTATTCAAAGTTGCACTTTTTTGTTGATTTTTAATTTTTTGGCATAAATCACCAAAAAGGGGGAGATTGAAAGGGAAATGTGCCCTTGGGCCATTTCTATAATTGTTTTGGTGATTAGATGCCCAACACATTGTTTTAAACTCTTATGTGCTAAGTAGGTAAAAAGTGCACATCAAAGAACAAGGTATGTTTCTAGACTTAGTAAATTGTTTTTGGGTACTAACATGTTTATCTAAGTGCTAAAGACATTGCCAAGAAAAGAGGAAAAGAATTGGACGAGAATTGGCTGTGATCAGCCAAACCAGCACCAGCATGTGGCGCATCGGACTGTCCGGTGATGCACCGGACAGTGTCTGGTGCCCAGGCTGGCCCGGCAGTGAATTCGCAGCTCTCGGCAATCAGCGGGGCGACATGGCTATAAATCACCAGACTGTCCGGTGGTGCACCAGACTGTCTGGTGAGCCATCAGCGCCCGCGCTCAAGACTCCGGTGACAAACTCGTCGCTCTCGGGAAAAAGCGGAGGCGCCGCGGCTAAAATTCACCGGATTGTCCGGTGTGCATCGGACTGTCCGGTGAGCCAACGGCGCTTGTGGCCAACGATTGGCTGCGCAATCAGCGGGCGACGCGTGGCCTGCACCAACGGTCGGTTGGTCACACCGGACTGTCCGGTGTGCCAACGGGACCGAAGGGCCAACGGTCGACTGCGCCAGAAAAGGAAGGAGATCGGGCACCAGACAGGTACTGCTCATGTCCAGTGGTGCATCGGACTGTCCGGTGCGCCACCCGATAGAAGGTAAGAATTGCCTTCCAATTTGATCTCCAACGGCTCCTAGCTGCCTTGGGGCTATAAAAGGGACCCTAGGCGTATGGAGCAGTACACCAAGCATTCTCTGAACAATCTAAGACACCTAGACTCTGTCGCGACGCGTTTGGATCGCTGTGTTAGAGATTTGAGCACCTTTCGAGTCAAGAACTCCCGCACCGTGTTTTTGTGCTCAAGTCTTGGATTGTGTGCGTGTGTTTACTGCATATTGAGTCTTGCGTGTGTTGCTTTCCCTCCCTTACTCTTGTGCTTCTCTTGTGATCAATATTGTAAGGGCGAGAGGCTCCAACTTGTGGAGATTCCTCGCAAATGGGAAAAGAACTCTAAAGAAAAAGAACGTGGTATTCAAGTCGATCATTGGATCACTTGAAAGGGGTTGAGTGCAACCCTCGTCCATTGGGACGCCACAACGTGGAAGTAGGCAAGTGTTACTTGGCCGAACCACGGGATAAAACATTGTGTCTCTTGTGTTGCTTTTCCCTGTGATTGATTTCTTTTCAAGAGCTCATTCTATAGCAACTTGGTTTAATCTAACTAACATTTTATAAACCAAGTTTGTGCTATTGGTGTTGAATTTTGCAGGATCACCTATTCACCCCCCTCTAGGTGCTCTCAGGGAGTTCTCACTGCAAATCACCAAGCGACTAGCTCAGTCCACGGTAGATTGTGGCTCCGTAGTGGTAAATGTACTCCGCTAAGCAATTCACATCTCCTCCGCCATCCTCCGTGACCGCCACCGCCACACACACACTCAATTTGGTCCCGCGATGCTCCAAAGCCATCTGTCGGTGCTGGAGCGACATCGCTCCCTGATTTCGTCCACGGTGGACCTATCCTCCCACCCATGGGTGCTCTCGGTTAGCTCAGCTCTCTAGTTGTGCTCGCCCTATTGGTTCCTGGGGGGCGGTGCACGAGTCACATATATAGACACGGATTAAAGAGTCCGAGATGAACTCGTTTGGCAGTTCTACCATACGCAGCAAGCTCCCCTCATTTGGTTGAGTAACAGGCGAGAGGAAGGGGATATGTCTGACAGATAGGACCCACCTGCCAGCGAGTTAACCCGATGAGCGCGGGCGTGGCAGAATGGCTGGGAAGAGGGCCCCACCTGGCGGTCACTAGGACGGTGAAGCCACTGGGCTGGTAGGAAGCAAACATCTGGGCCTGGGGGTATGAATTTGGCCCAACTCAGGTAGGTAAGACTTTTAGCTTTTCTAATTTCATTTTCTATTTTTCTGTTTTTATTTCCCATTTTTAAATTCCAAATTTGAATTTGTAATTCAAACTTAGGGTCAAAGTTGTCATGCACAATCAAAATATCCAGCATGATGTAACTTTATTTAATTATTATTTTATTCATTCAAATAAATGTTCCTTAATATACATCACACCCAACGAAGGACTTTATTTTAAGAAATAATCTTTGGTGTGCCTCCCAAAAAAATAGGTGTAGAAATTCATTATTCATTATCTATTTATTTTAAAAGGAGGTAATGTATACTTTCTATTAAGAGTTAATTAAAATATATGAACAAGTATTTATAGTTCATGAGGAGAACAAATCAATAGTCTCTTTCTACTATTTATTTTCTTGGGTTTCAAATTAGAATCAAGTTTCAAAATTTGGGATCTAGTTTTTTTGTTTTGAATTAATAATCTAGTCTCTAATAATTTTTTGTTATTAATCAAATTACCATTTATTTAATCTAGGATATCAGTTCTAGATGCATAATCCCTTCTTATAAGATTTCATGAATTTAAAATCATGTAGAATTTTCTTAAACTACTATAATAGACTTTTAGGGTATTACAAATTATAACCCCTTAAAAATAATCTCGTCCTCGAGATTAGTAAGAAAAGGGGAACATAATTGGCTTGTAATTAAACTTTTTGTTTCTAATTGGTTAAAAAAATCAAGAGGGTTTTTTTAATCATTCGTGCGAGATTGGAGAGCATAGGTATCTAGTCACCTAATATGGGGGATAGAAGATGGAGAGGTTGGGGCGATATAGTTTATGGTAAGGAGAGTCCTCATCTTGGGTGGTGGCGTACGTGAAGATCTGGTTTGACTTTTATCCTTCCTTGGCGAGGTTGATCTTCTCTTCTTGGGTCTTGAATTAGGAACCTTTGGTCCTGGTGTTAGAGACTACTATCCGAGTTGGGATAACAATTGTGGATACATGGAGTAGGTAGGTTAAACCAAGTTTTACTTTGCTTTTGTGATAGATGGATTAGGCAACCTGTGGTGTAGGTTAGGTTGTTGTTCACGGACGAGTTGGTCTAAGGCACCCATTTATGTTGAGACATGTTTTATAGGAGTAGGGTCTAATATATTTTTCCAGTATTAACTAACTGGTTAAGTAAATCACTTTATATTATATCATAGTAGCTTAGATGGGATGAGATCTAATAGATTTTGGATTAGGTCATGGCTATTACACTAGGATTAGATAAGCAAAAGTGGTTAGAATAAGATGAGATAAGTAATGTGGTTAGGATAAGATGAATCTATAGAGCTAAATATAGTTTAATAGGAGATAATCTATGTTGTCTAGTTATTTTATAAATATTTTTTGCCTATTTATATATGCAGATGCAATTGTGGACATTACTCCACAACTCATCACACTCAATCAAAGAATCAAATCAAGCAGTTATCATAAGACCAAATAGTCAAGCATATATATACTTACAAAAATAGTTTTGTTTTTTTGTTCTTAAGAGTAGGTCTCCCATTCCTAAAAGTCACTTTAGGTACAGGATTTTAAAGTGTGAAATCCACGTTTGTCTTTAGAAGAGAAAAGGTAAGAATAGTTAAGAGTAAGCAACAATAGATGAGAAAGGATTATGCAAGGTTTAGAAAGAATTAGAGTAGCAAGGTAAGTAAGTAAGGGTTGTCCAATTCTATCTAGATTACGTCCTACAGTCAACATCCCTCTGATACCACTTCTGTCACACCCGAGTTTTAGGGACCCGGGCGTGAACGTAATCAGCAAGTGTGCTGGGACCAAGTCTCACACATATGATGACTGATGGTACAGAAGTGAATGTCACATCTTTACTATATAATAGGAGTTCTGTATAAAATAAATAAATAATTACATCATATGGAGACAACGATCGAGCAACCCAAAGTTGACTGGGAGACGACGGCCTAGACCACTCACGAACTCCTCACAGCATCCTCCATGCGCCTCAACCTACGGTATCTGTTCTTGACCTGTGGGGGTGTGAGACAGCAAGGGTGAGCTCACATACATTCATCGCTCAATAAGTTGTGGGGAATAATGTGCATGAACTCGCCAAAGGTGGAAGCCCATGTGAAGTGTAAGGCTTACCAAAGAGGATGGTTAAAGCTGAGCATTGCTTTTAAAGTTGGTCAAAATTTTATTAGCAATTACTAAGTATAAGTAGATACCAAACCAGAGTAATAATAGATCTGTCGGCGTTCCGAGACCGGGGGGTCCCTGGGCCGACGAGTGAATGTCGTCGCGTGCCCCAGCCCAGATGGGTCGAGCGCGAGGGCGAGCGCGAAGGGGGGAGAGCGAGGCGGCCGGAGACCAGCGTGAGAGAGGTGGGAATCCCGCGGCCCTCGTGTTCGTCCTGCGCCTAGGTCAGGTGCGCTTGCAGTAGGGGGTTACAAGCGTCCACGCGGGAGAGGGAGCGAGCGGCTCCAAGCGGGCGCCTGTTCTCGTCCTCGTCCCTGCGCGGCCAACCCTCTCTAAGAGGGCCCTGGTCCTCCCTTTTATAGGCGTAAGGAGAGGATCCAGGTGTACAATGGGGGGTGTAGCAGGGTGCTACGTGTCTAGCGGAGGTGAGCTAGCGCCCTAGGTACATGCCGTTGTGGCAGCCGGAGAGATCTTGGCACCCAGCTGGTGTGATGTCGTGGCCGTCGAAGGAGCGATGGAGCTTGGCGGAGGGACAGCTGTCAGAGCGGTTGAGTCCTTGCTGACGTCCTCTTGCTTCCGTAAGGGGGCTGAGAGCCGCCGTCGTCACAGAGCATGCGGGGCGCCATCATTGCCTATCTGGCGGAGCGAGCCAGATGGGACGCTGGTCTTGTTCCCTGCGGCCCGAGTCAGCTCGGGGTAGGGTGATGATGGCGCCTCCTGTTGACGTGACTGGTCTACGCCCTAGGTTGGGCGATGTGGAAGCTCCTCCGAAGCCAAGGTCAAGTCCGAGCCCCCGGGTCGGGTGAGGCGGAGATTGCTGTCTTCTGGGGCCGAGCCCAAGTCCGAGCCCTGGGTTGGGCGAGGCGGAGATCATCGTCTTCTGGGGCCGAGCCCAAGTCCGAGCCCTGGGTCGGGTGAGGCGGAGTTCGCCGTCTTCCGGGACTTAGCCCGAGTCCGAGCCCTGGGTCGGGCGGAGTGGAGTTCGCCGTCTTCCGGGACTTAGCCCGAGTCCGAGCCCTGGGTCGGGCGGAGCGGAGTTCGCCGTCTTCCGGGACTTAGCCCGAGTCCGAGCCCTGGGTCGGGCGGAGCGGAGCTTCCTATGGTGCCTCCGGCAGGGCCTGACTGCCTGTCAGTCTTACTCTGTCCAGTGGCACTGCAGTCGGTGTGGCGTAGGCGGCGCTGTCCTTCTGTCAGGCCGGTCAGTGGAGCGGCGAAGTGACGGCGGTCACTTCGGCTCTGCTGGCTGGGGGGTGCGCGCCAGGATAAGGGCGTCAGGCCACCTTTGCATTAAATGCTCCTGCGACTTGGTCGGTCGGTGCGGCGATTTGGTCAGGGTTGCTTCTTAGCTAAGGCAGGGCCTCGGGCGAGCCGGGAATATGTTCGCCGCTGAAGGGGGGCCTCGGGCGAGACGGAAATCCTCCGGGGTCGGCTGCCCTTGTCCGAGGCTAGGCTCGGGTGAGGCGTGATCGTGTCCCTCGAATGGACTGATCCCTGACTTAATCGCACCCATCAGGCCTTTGTAGCTTCGTGCTGATGGGGGTTACCAGCTGAGAATTAGGAGCCTTGAGGGTACCCCTAATTATGGTCCCCGACAGTAGCCCCCGAGCCTCGAAGGGAGTGTTTGCACTCGCTTGGAGGCTTTCGTCGCACTTTTTTGCAAGGGGACCAGCCTTTCTCGGTTGCGTTTTGTTCCGGTGGGTGCGCGCGAGCGCACCCGCCGGATGTAGCCCCGAGGCCTCGGAGGAGTGGTTTCACTCCTTCGAGGTCTTACTGCCTCACGTAGTGCTTCGGCTGGTCTGGTCGTTCCCTCATGCGAGCTGGCCGTAGCCTAGGTGTACGGTCGGGTCCCAAGTTCTCGGGCTGGTATGTTGACGCTGTCAACGGTTCGGCCGGAGCCGGGTTTGCGAGAGTAGCCCCCGAGCCTCTGCACAGAGCGAGAGGGCGGTCAGGGGTAGACTCGGCTTTTTTACATACGCCCCTGTGTCGCCTTTCCGCAAGGAGGAGGGGGGAGAGCGCCATGTTTCCCTCGATGGGCGCTGAACATGGTGTCTCCGATGAGCTGCAAGCGGGTAATCCGAGTGGATGTCCGTGCCCCGTTCGTTAGGGGTCGGCTAGGGGCCCAGAGGCACGCCCAAAAGTACCTGCGGGTGATCTGCCAGACCCGGTCCCTTGGCGACGGGGTCCGAGGGCTCGATGCCTCCCTCTGGTGGGATTCTGTTACAAGATCGTTCCCGCCGGTCTCGGAAATGTCCTAGGGTACCTCGGGAGCGCAGCCCGAGCCTTGGTTATGTATCGAACGTACCCATGGTCATCCCTCGCTCGGCGTCTGAGGCAGCTGTGAACCCTTCGGGGGCCAGCCTTCGAACCCCTGATCAGTATTGGGCGCGGAGCCCGAGTAGCCTCAGGCGGTCGTTGAACCCTTTCGAGGGGCCGGCCTTCGAACCTCTGACCAGTAGTGGGTGTAGGGCCCACGTGATCTGAGGCGGCTGTTGAACCCTTCCGGGGGGCCAGCCTTCGAACCTCTGATCAGTAGGGGGGCTCGGAGCCTGGTTCCTTCTCGGGGAAGGATCCTTTTTGGGGTATCCCCCTTTCCCAGTCCCTGTTGCAAGAGAGAGAAAGAGGAAAAATGGAAAAGGATGCGAAATCGAGCTACGCGGCGTACCTTTTTGGACGCGGTCATTTTGGCGAAGGGGAAGCGTCGCCCGCTTCTCCTGCCAGAGGCGCCGCGTGTCCCATCGTGGAGTTAATGCGACGGGGCGAGTGGTTAGAGGGGCGACCGTTGCGCGTGCGCGAGCCGTTCGAGGAACGGATCACGGGCGCGTTGTCTTCACGCCGCGGGAGAGGGTTCTCTCGCTGCCCCTGGATGGGACGTAAGCTTGGCTGACGACGCGACCGCTGCGCCTGCTCGCCTGCCACCGCCATTACTGCCGGCCCACTTTTGGCCGTATTGACCGTCGCGCCAGGCTGGTGCTGCTGGGTCGCGCGCCGGGTCGCCTCGAGTCGCGGTATTGGTTCCTCAGTCGAGGAGGTGCGGTGGTGGCGCGGGTGGCGATGCAGTTACCCACACGTAGCAACCGGCGCACCGGTTGCATGACGCGTGGGCCTGGGCCTCCATGCCGAGCGTGTTGGGAGTCGGAGGAGCGCGCCCACTTAGCGCGGTTGCATGCCGCCTGCATGGCTGCCCACCCTTTCGCCCGTTGGTCTGGGCAAAAGTGGAGGGTCGCTTGTAACCGCTGGGCGGTCGTATGCACCGCGCGCGGCGGTTTGGCTTCTTCTGCCCTGAGTTGGCTTGCATGACATGTGGGACCCAGCCCCCGCGCCGTAGGGGAGGACCTTGGAGTGTGTTGGAGAAGACTCAGCCCGTGACGGCTGGGGACGCGAGTAGGGAGAACCGCCCTTAAAAGGAGGGTGACCCCTTGGAGGGCGACCATGTCTTCGCGCTCCCTTATGCATCGTGTCTTTCCACCTTCCAGGCCCCCGGATGGGGGAGATCCGCCGTCTTTCCGCCTCGTCGTTGGGGGAACGCAACTCCGCGGGAGTTGGTACCTTTCAGCCATCGTTCGGCTTCAAGGATTTTCATCATGCAGCCCGGCTGCACCCCTCCACCGGTGGTCACCCAAGATGGTGACCTCCAGTTTGATGGTGGGGGAAAGCGAGCCGGGCTGCGGCCTCTGCCCCTCCCTCAGCCTCAAGGATTTTCATCATCCGGGCTGAGGTGGAGGATGAGGCGAGTCGGGGGCTGCCTCCGCGTGGGTCGGTCACCCTCTTCTTCCCCTAGCGTCTGGGGGAGAAGGGCATTCTCCAGCCTCACGGAGGCTTCCTCCAGCCATGCCGGGAAAGGCGGACCGCCGCCACTCAGCCAGGGCGCAGCATTACGTCCTCCGTCCGGACGATGGTTGCGCCGCGCACCGCGAGGGCGGCGCCCATGTTCTGGGTGGTTCCGGCGAGGGCGAAGACCTGCCGGCGCGTTTTGAGGCGTCGGCAGCCGGAGATGGCTTCTCTACCGATGAGATGGCCAACTCTGCCAGTAGCCCTTGGTCTCCGTCTCCCGGCCTGAATGGCTGGCTCTCGTCCTCGGTGGGCGAGAGTCCTTCTGCCGCAGCACCCGCCCCGAAGCCGCTGCTGAAGCTGCTTCGTCGCCCGGGACGGGGGTTGTTGTCGTGTTGCCGGATCGGGCGGTGGCGAGCCGCCCGTCGGCCCGCGATTGCTCCGTGGGTTCCCCAATCTTGTGGGGTTGTTCGTACCCGCGGAGACGGAAACGGGGTTCCGTTTGTAATGGCACCTTGGATGCCAGTGTTTTTGTTCATTGTGGCTGTCGGGGCCTGAACATGTATGTGATTTCGGCACGGAGCCGTGTATTTTCCTCCTTTTCGAGCACTGAGACTCGCCTGTTGGTTGTCTGAACCGCTTCACCAAGCGTGAGTCGCCCCGTGTACAGGTGACGAGTGAGGTATCTATATCCCGGAGGCGTAGGAGTTCCTCGGCTCGGTCGGCCTTGTTGTCCGAGGCTTCTCTAACTTAGTTAAAGGAACCCCTCGGCCGCTCTTTGATGAGCCGAGGCCAGGGGTAGCGGCGTCAACATGGACAGAGGCAGAGTTGGCTCGAAAAGGAAACCTGGTTGGCCGGAGCCTGGCCGGGTCGTCCGTTAGCGGGACCGACGCCGGAATTGACCAGTCGAGGCCTCGAGTCGGGCTGACGTCCTTGGAGGGCAGCTGGTCGAGGCCCCGGGGTGATCGGCCGAGCCGCCTGCTCGGGCCGGATTGACGTCCTTGGAAGGTAACTGGCCGAGGCCCCGGGGTGACCGGCCGAGCCGCCTGCTCGGGCCGGATTCCCAGAGAAGACCCTGGCCGCGATGGCCCGGGCGTGGTGATGACGTCGTCCTCCAGAGTGGAGATCCTTGGATCGCGTCGCCGTCCGAGGCTAGGTCGGCCCTCACCGAAGGTGTCGTCGATGCCAAGGGTGCTGCTGCTCCCTTCAGCCGTCAAGATCCGAGCCTGCAGGATCGGATTGTCTTGTAGCGTGTGTTTCCTGCGGCCGCCGAGGCCTAAACACACCCTCACTGTGTTGTAAAGCTGCGTCTCTTCTCCTTTTATTTCGAGCCTCTGGACTGTTTTGTCGGTAACAGAAATGTTTGTGCGAGCAAGAGTTGCTTCTCGCAGAAGGTGATGAGTGAGGTATCCGTATCCCGGAGGCGTAGGAGTCCCTCAGCTCGGTCGGCCTTGCCGCTTACGCGCACTCTTACCCGTCCATGGGGCTCTGTCACCGACGCAGTCGAAAAGGCTCGAAGGATCGCTTCGGCAGAAGAGCTTTCGAGCGTGAAGACTTGTTCGGTCCGCAGAATCACTTATTCGAACGCGAGTTACTTATCGCAGAAGGTGATGAGTGAGGTATCCGTATCCCGGAGGCGTAGGAGTCCCTCGGCTCGGTCAGCCTTGGCTGCTTACGTGTACTCCGTCGTTTTCAGGATCCACTTTCGAAGTAGCCAAAAAGCGCGAAAGACATTCTGGCAGAAAAGATCTTTTTTCGAGGAAAATTTCGACGCAGAGGGGGTTTCCCCCCTTTTAGCCCCCGAGGGAGGGTCGGGCTTTGCCGAGGCGAGGCCGACCCTTCCTTGATGACTAAACTTTGCGTGGGTGCGAGGTATAAGATCAACTTGAAAACATCTTAAGGGTAGAAGCGACGTAGCTGTTGGATGTTCCAGGCGTTGTCGTAGACCTCGCCTTGGCTGTTGGCCAGCTTGTATGTTCCGGGCTTCAGAACCTTGGCGATGACGAATGGCCCCTCCCAGGGAGGCGTGAGCTTGTGCCGCCCTCGGGCGTCTTGTCGCAGCCGAAGCACCAGGTCGCCCACCTGGAGGTCTCGGGACCGGACCCCTCGGGCGTGGTAGCGTCGCAGGGACTGCTGGTACCGCGCCGAGTGTAGCAAGGCCTGGTCCCGAGCCTCCTCCAGCTGGTCCAGCGAGTTTTCTCGGCTGACTTGGTTGCTTTGGTCGGTGTAGGCCCTCGTCCTCAGGGAGCCGTATTCTAAGTCTGTGGGCAAGATGGCTTCGGCCCCATAGACTAGAAAGAACGGCGTGAAGCCCGTGGCTCGGCTCGGCGTTGTCCTCAGACTCCAGACCACCGAGGGGAGTTCCTTCATCCATCGCTTGCCGAACTTGTTGAGGTCGTTGTAGATCCGAGGCTTGAGCCCTTGTAGAATCATGTCGTTGGCACGCTCCACCTGCCCATTCGTCATGGGATGAGCCACGGCGGCCCAGTCCACCCGGATGTGGTGATCCTCGCAGAAGTCCAGGAACTTTCTGTCGGTGATGATGGAGTTCGGGACCCCGAAGCGATGGATGATGTTGGTGAAGAACGCCACCGCCTGCTCGGACCTGATGCTGTTCAGGGGTCGGACCTCGATCCACTTGGAGAATTTGTCGATGGTGACCAGCAGGTGCGTGTAGCCCCCGGGTGCCTTCTGCAAGGGGCCGACGAGGTCCAGACCCCACACCGCAAAAGGCCAGGTGATGGGTATCATCTGCAGAGCCTGAGCGGGCAGATGGGTCTGCCTCGCATAGAATTGGCACCCTTCGCAGGTGCGGACGATTCGGGTAGCGTCGGCCACCGCCGTCGGCCAGTAGAAGCCTTGCCGGAAATCGTTCCCGACAAGGGCTCGAGGCGCTGCGTGATGGCCGCAAGCCCCCGAGTGTATCTCTCGCAGGAGTTCCTGACCTTCGGCGATGGAGATGCATCGCTAGAGGATGCCTGAGGGGCTGCGGTGGTAGAGCTCCTTCTCATCTCCCAGCAAGGCGAACGACTTGGCGCGCTGCGCCACCCGCCGAGCCTCGGCTCGGTCGAGGGGTAGCTCTCCTCGATGGAGATATTGCAGGTACGGGGTCTGCTAGTTTCGATTAGGCGCGACCCCGCTTCGCTCCTCCTCGACGCGCAGCGCCTCACCCTCGGGGGCCGAGGGTACCTCGGACTGAACCGAGGGCACCTCGGGTCGAGCTGAGGGTGCCTCGGACTGAGCCGAGGGCGCCTCGGGTTGAGCCGTGGGTGCCTCGGACTGGGCCGAGGGTACCTCGGGCTCGGACGTGTCGTCGATCTTGACGGAGGGTTGATGCAGGTCTCGGGAGAAGACGTCCGGGGGAACCGTCGTTCGCCCCGAGGCTATTTTAGCCAGCTCGTCCGCAGTCTCGTTGTAGTGCAGAGCGATGTGGTTGAGCTCGAGCCCGTAGAACTTGTCTTCCAGGCGCCGAACCTCATCGCAGTAGGCCTCCATCTTCGGGTCGCGGCAATGGGAGTTCTTCATGACTTGGTCGATGACGAGCTGCGAGTCACCACGAGCGTCGAGGCGTCGGACCCCTAGCTCGATGGCGATCCACAACCCGTTGACCAGAGCCTCATATTCGGCCACATTGTTGGACGCCGGGAAGTGGAGGCGTAGCACATAACGTAGATGCTTTCCGAGGGGTGAGATGAAGAGTAGGCCTGCGCCGGCCCCTGTCTTCATCAGCGACCCGTCGAAGAACATGGTCCAGAGCTCCGGTTGGATCGGAGCCGTCGGTAGCTGGGTGTCGACCCATTCAACCACGAAGTCCGCCATGACCTAGGACTTAATGGCTTTCCGAGGAGCGAACGAGATTGTCTCGCCCATGATCTCCATTGCCCACTTTGCAATCCTACCCGAGGCCTCTCGGCACTGGATGATCTCTCCCAGGGGGAAGGATGACACCACAGTTACCGGATGAGACTCGAAGTAGTGTCGCAGCTTCCGTTGCGTTAGGATCACCGCGTACAGCAGCCTCTGAACTTGTGGGTAGCGGATCTTGGTTTCGGACAGTACCTCGCTGACGAAGTAGACTGGCCTCTGAATGGGCAATGCATGCCCCTCTTCTTGCCTCTCGACCACAATTGCGGCGCTAACCACCTTGGTGGTCGCGGCGACGTAGACCAGGAGGGCTCCTTCGGCAGCTGGGGGCACCAAGATAGGCGCCTTTGTGAGGAGCGCCTTCAGGTTCCCAAGGGCTTCCTCGGCCTCAGGGGTCCAAGTGAAGCACTCGGCCTTCCTTAAGAGGCGGTACAGAGGTAGACCTCTTTCGCCGAGGCGTGAGATGAAGCGGCTCAGAGCCACGAGGCATCCCATGACCCTTTGTACGCCTTTCAAGTCCTTGATGGGCCCCATGCTGGTAATGGCTGCGATCTTTTCCGGGTTGGCTTCGATGCCCCTCTCGGAGACGATGAACCCCAAGAGCATGCCTCGGGGCACCCCGAAGACACACTTTTCGGGATTGAGCTTGACGCCTTTCGCCTTGAGACATCGGAATGTCGTTTCAAGGTCGGAAAGGAGGTCGGAGGCTTTCCTCGTCTTGACTACGATGTCATCGACGTAGGCCTCGACCGTGCGGCCAATGTGTTCGCCGAACACATGGTTCATGCACCGTTGTTACGTCGCACCCGCATTCCTCAAACCGAACGGTATGGTGACATAGCAGTACATGCCGAAGGGTGTGATGAAAGAAGTCGCGAGCTGGTCAGACTCTTTCATCTTGATTTGATGATACCCTGAGTAGGCATCGAGGAAAGACAGGGTTTCGCACCCAGCAGTGGAATCCACGATTTGGTCGATGCGAGGCAGAGGGTAGGGAACCTTCGGACATGCTTTGTTGAGACCAGTGTAGTCTACACACATCCGCCATTTCCCCCCTTTCTTTCTCACAAGCATAGGGTTGGCAAGCCATTCGGGATGGAATACCTCTTTGATGAACCCTGCCGCCATTAGCTTGTGAATCTCCTCGCCTATGGCTCTGCGCTTCTCCTCGTCGAATCGGCGCAGCGGCTGCTTGACAGGTCAGGCTCCGGCTCGGATGTCCAGCGAGTGCTCGGCGACATCCCTCGGTACGCCGGGCATGTCCGAGGGACTCCACGCGAAGACGTCGGCATTCGCGCGGAGAAAGTCGACGAGCACTGCTTCCTATTTGGGATCGAACCCGGAGCCGATCCGGATCTGCTTGGAGGTGTCGCCGCTGGGGTCGAGGGGGACGGACTTAACCGTCTCCGCTGGCTCAAAGTTGCCGGTTTGACGCTTCACGTCTGGCACCTCCTTAGAGAGGCTCTCCAGGTCAGCGATGAGGGCCTCGGACTCGGCGAGGGCCTCGGCGTACTCCACGCACTCCACGTCGCATTCGAACGCGTGTTTGTACGTAGGGCCGACGGTGATGACCCCGTTGGGGCCCGACATCTTGAGCTTCAGGTAGGTGTAGTTGGGGACGGCCATGAACTTCACGTAGCACGGCCTCCCCAGTACCGCGTGGTAGGTTCCTCGGAACCCGACCACCTCGAACGTTAGGGTCTCCCTTCGGAAGTTGGAGGGTGTTCTGAAGCAGACGGGAAGGTCGAGCTGTCTGAGGGGTTGGACGCGCTTCCCGGGGATGATCCCATGGAAGGGCGCAGCGCCTGCCCGGACAGAGGACAGATCAACACGCAGGAGCCCGAGGGTCTCGGCGTAGATGATGTTGAGGCTGCTGCCTCCGTCCATGAGGACCTTGGTGAGCCTGACGTCGCCGATGACGGGGTCGACGACGAGCGGGTATTTCCCCGGGCTCGGCACATGGTCGGAGTGATCGTCTCGGTCGAAGGTGATGGGCTTGTCGGACCAGTCTAGATAGACTGGCGCCGCCACCTTGACCGAGCAGACCTCCCGGCGCTCTTGCTTGCGGTGCCGAGCCGAGGCATTCGCCGCTTGCCCACCATAGATCATGAAGCAATCGCGGACCTCGGGGAACTCTCCTGCCTGGTGATCTTCCTTCTTGTCGTCGTCGCGGGCCTTGCCACCCTCCGCGGGTGGCCCGGCCCTGTGGAAGTGGCGCCGAAGCATGACGCACTCCTCAAGGGTGTGCTTGACGGGTCCCTAGTGATAGGGGCATGGCTCCTTGAGCATCTTGTCGAAGAGGTTGGCACCTCCGGGGGGGCTTCCGAGGGTTCTTGTACTCGGCGGCGGCGACAAGATCCGCGTCGACGGCATCGCATTTCGTTTGCGACTTCTTCTTGCCCTTCTTCTTGGCGCCGCGCTGAGTTGACGCCTCGGGAGTACCTTCCGATGGGCGGCCCTGGGGCTGCTTGTCCTTTCGGAAGATAGCCTCGACCGCCTCCTGGCCAGAGGCGAACTTGGTGGCGATGTCCATCAGCTCGCTCGCCCTGGTGGGGGTCTTGCGGCCCAGCTTGCTCACCAGGTCGCGGCAGGTGGTGCCAGCGAGGAACGCGCCGATGACATCCGAGTCGGTGATGTTGGGCAGCTCGGTGCGCTGCTTCGAGAATCGCCGGATGTAGTCTCGGAGAGACTCTCCCGGCTGCTGTCGGCAGCTTCGGAGGTCCCAGGAATTCTCGGGGCGCACATACGTGCCCTGGAAATTGCCAGCAAAAGCTTGGACTAGGTCGTCCCAGTTGCAGATCTGCCCCGGAGGCAGGTGCTCCAACCAGGTGCGAGCGGAGTCAGAGAGGAACAGGGGGAGGTTGCGGATAATGAGGTTGTCATCGTCCGTTCCACCCAGTTGGCAGGCCAGACGGTAGTCCGCGAGACACAGTTCCAGTCTCGTCTCCCCCGAGTACTTTGTGATAGTAGCCGGGGGTCGGAACCGGGTCGGGAACGGCGCCCGTCGAATGGCTCGGCTAAAGGCTTGCAGACTGGGTGGTTCGGGCGAGGGACTCTGATCCTCCCCGCTGTCGTAGCGTCCCCCACGCCTGGGGTGGTAGCCTCGGCGCACCCTCTCGTCGAGGTGGGCCCGTCGGTCGCGGTGGTGGTGCTCGTTGCCGAGGCGACCCGGGGCCGCAGGCGCGATGTTGCGCGTGCGCCCGGTGTTGACCAAGGCTTCCCGCATGAATCGGGAAGTTGCAGCATGAGGTTCTGAGGGGTACCCCTGCCTTCGGGAGGAAGAGCTCTCGGCCCATCGGACCGCGGCGCCTTCCAGGAGATTCTTGAGCTCTCCCTGGATTCGCCGCCCCTCGGTGGTTGATGGCTCTGGCATCGCACGAAGAAGCATTGCTGCTGCCGCCAGGTTCTGGCCGACCCCACTGGATGCGGGTGGTGGCCTGAGCCTGACGTCATCGGTGATGCGGTGCTGGAAGCCCTGGGGTAGATGACGTATTTCTCCGGCCGGAGGTTGGCCCGCCCATGCCTGCCCGACGTCCCGACGGATCAGCTCCAGCGCTCCTGCTCCCTCGTCGAGCCCGGCCTGCACCCCGCGGATTTGCTCGAGCTGTGGGTCATGACCCCTCGCCTGAACGGGGACCACAGCTAGCTCCCGTGGGATGTCAACGCGAGGCACCGGCCTAGGGAGGTCACTGTCCTCCGGCATTCCGAGATGGTTGCCTTTGGGGGGACCCCCTAGATCGACGTGGAAGCATTCGCGACTTGGGCCGCGGTCCTCGTTGCCGAGGCTACGGCTACCGTCGGAACAGTCGGAAAGGCAATAGTCGCATGCGGTCATGAAGTCCCGCATGGCACTGGGGTTGCCAAGTCCAGAGAAATCCCAACAGATGCTGGGTTCGTCGTCTTCCTCGGACCCAGAGGGCCCGTAGGTCGAGACGTCCGTCAGCCGGTCCCAAGGTGACCGCACACGAAACCCCAGAGAGTCTGGATTTGCCTCTACGAGAGCGCCCACCAAAGCGAAGTCGCTAGACGGGTTGAGGCTGAAACCGAAAGACGCGGGATGGGAATCGATCGGTACCTTTTGGTCGACAGGCGGCGATAAGGTCGCGTCGGGGACTGACTGCGCCGTCGTCTCAGGTACGAGGGTGACGTCCAGCAAGCTTTTCACGAACGTGCTGGCGTCGTCCGCTTGCTCGGGATTAGCGTGTCGCGGGGAGACGGCGCTCGCCTTCGTCTCAAACGCGAGGTCGACGCCCGGTGCGCCCCCCGTTGGGGTGTCGGGACCATCGACTCGCTCGACAGCCGACGAGGCGCTGCCTCCTGCTTGGCCTTGGTTGCCCCGCCTCCTCCTCCGTCGGTGGGGGAGAGGACAGGGTGAGCTCGAAGGTTGCTCTTCCACCACGCGGGGAAGACGTCGCCGATTCCGCCGCCGGCAGGCGGGTTGTTGGCCGCCACCGTTGTTGTCGCACGGCGGTGGAAGGAGTATCATGTCGTAGCTGCCGTCGAGGGATATGAACTCAAGACTCCCGAAACGGAGCACCGTCCCGGGTTGGAGAGGTTGCTGGAGACTGCCCATCTGGAGCTTGACGGGAAGCTGTTCGTCAACACGCAGCAGGCCCCTACCTGGCGCGCCAACTGTCGGCGTTCCGAGACCGGGGGGTCCCTGGGCCGACGAGTGAATGTCGCCGCGTGCTCCAGCCTAGATGGGTCGAGCGCGAGGGCGAGCGCGAAGGGGGGAGAGCGAGGCGGCCGGAGACCGGCGTGAGAGAGGTGGGAATCCCGCGGCCCTCGTGTTCGTCCGCGCCCAGGTCGGGTGCGCTTGCAGTAGGGGGTTACAAGCGTCCACGCGGGAGAGGGAGCGAGCGGCTCCAAGCGGGCGCCTGTTCTCGTCCTCGTCCCCGCGCGGCCAACCCTCTCTAAGAGGGCCCTGGTCCTCCCTTTTATAGGCGTAAGGAGAGGATCCAGGTGTACAATGGGGGTGTAGCAGGGTGCTACGTGTCTAGCGGAGGTGAGCTAGCGCCCTAGGTACATGCCGTTGTGGCAGCCGGAGAGATCTTGGCACCCAGCTGGTGTGATGTCGTGGCCGTCGAAGGAGCGATGGAGCTTGGCGGAGGGACAGCTGTCGGAGCGGTTGAGTCCTTGCTGACGTCCTCTTGCTTCCGTAAGGGGGCTGAGAGCCGTCGTCGTCACAGAGCATGCGGGGCGCCATCATTGCCTATCTGGCGGAGCGAGCCAAATGGGACGCCGGTCTTGTTCCCTGCGGCCCGAGTCAGCTCAGGGTAGGGTGATGATGGCGCCTCCTGTTGACGTGGCTGGTCTACGCCCTAGGTTGGGCAATGTGGAAGCTCCTCCGAAGCCGAGGTCGAGTCCGAGCCCCCGGGTCGGGCGAGGCGGAGTTTGCCGTCTTCTGGGGCCGAGCCCAAGTCCGAGCCCTGGGTTGGGCGAGGCGGAGATCGTCGTCTTCTGGGGCCGAGCCCAAGTCCGAGCCCTGGGTCGGGCGAGGCGGAGTTCGCCGTCTTCCGGGACTTAGCCCGAGTCCAAGCCCTGGGTCGGGCGGAGCGGAGTTCGCCGTCTTCCGGGACTTAGCCCGAGTCCGAGCCCTGGGTCGGGCGGAGCGGAGTTCGCCGTCTTCCGGGACTTAGCCCGAGTCCGAGCCCTGGGTCGGGCGGAGCGGAGCTTCCTATGGTGCCTCCGGCAGGGCCTGACTGCCTGTTAGTCTTACTCTGTCCAGTGGCACTGCAGTCGGTGTGGCGTAGGCGGCGCTGTCCTTCTGTCAGGCCGGTCAGTGGAGCGGCAAAGTGACGGCGGTCACTTCGGCTCTGCTGGCTAGGGGGTGCATGCCAGGATAAGGGCGTCAGGCCACCTTTGCATTAAATGCTCCTGCGACTTGGTCGGTCGGTGCGGCGATTTGGTCAGGGTTGCTTCTTAGCGAAGGCAGGGCCTCGGGCGAGCCGGGAATATGTTCGCCGCTGAAGGGGGGCCTCGGGCGAGACGGAAATCCTCCGGGGTCGGCTGCCCTTGTCCGAGGCTAGGCTCGGGTGAGGCGTGATCGTGTCCCTCGAATGGACTGATCCCTGACTTAATCGCACCCATCAGGCCTTTGCAGCTTCGTGCTGATGGGGGTTACCAGCTGAGAATTAGGAGCCTTGAGGGTACCCCTAATTATGGTCCTCGACAAGATCAAAATTAATAATAAACCACAATGCGTTGCGAATGACAAATTGAATTTAATTCTATAAATTAATCATGCGAGAGTCCTGAGCTGCTCATGACCGCGAGCACGACTAGTATACCAGTTTTAGACTCTGCAGAGGTTGTATCCTTTACCCACAAGTCATGTCACCCGGTTGCCAAGGGGTCTAAAGTCCCATTCATCTCTACCGAGGAGACGAGGCAGGGTAACACTATGAAGGCCTTTACAAAGTTCCACTAGCTTCAGAAAACCCGCTACATTTTCTAGGAAGAGCAATGTAGGAATGCTCCGTCTGACCGTCATCACAGCAAAATCAACTCGAGAACCTCCCTACACGCCTACTCCCCTACTGCCCTTGCCCCTTTCGGGTAAGATAGTCCTCCACTAGCTTTCCTAATTAGTCAGCCAAGGGCATCCCATTCCACCCTTGTGGCGACACGTGTTTCTCAAGTTAATCTTCATGTTCCAATTAACACAATAATCTTGTCATGAACAATAATTAAAACAACAATATAATTGGAACATGATCATAATGTAATATTAATCCCAAAACCAGATAGAGCAATAGCAAAGTTACCCAAAAGTTCAGTGGTAAACAATGTGTAGGATAAACAAGTCTAGGGAAACCTATTAGGTCCCATCAGATTAACCTGAGCATGTCACAATGATTAACAAGAACATTATTGGGTAAAGAAAAGTGATCAAAGGCACAACTTTCCTAAGACTCGAGATTCCAGGTACCAGGATGATCTTCAGATTCTCGTGTCCTCACCGCTATTCGTAGCAATACAAACAAACATGGTATAGGCAAATTAACATCACACCAAACGTAAGAACAAACTACATAATAATATTCTACGCGTCGCTACGAGATCGTGGGTTCGAGAACCACTAAATTCAGGGTTATGGTTATAAAGTTAGGATTTATGGAAGATCTAAGTGATTTAAATGTAAAATATATTATAAATTGATTAGTATACATCATATGAGAGAATATTATATAAGTAATTAACTCAACTATAATCTTGATTATAACTTGCTTAAAGGTTATCTTTTAGTCAAATTATAACTATAAGATCAGGATACTATATTAATATTAGGAAAAGCTAATCCAGTAAACATAGATTAATCAAATTAGTTACCTAATTATAAAAGTATGGGATATCATATAATCAATATTGCTACTGCGTAATAAATATTTCTATGAGACTAACACAATTTGGATGGATCAAATCAGAGTTATAACGTGCAAGTTATAATTTTTATAAGATTATGTGATTTACTTCTATGTTATATATCATTTTTCTAAAATTCTATTTACTAAAAACAAGAGCTACGGACTACTATTGCAATTCTAAAGAATACAGAGGCTAGCTTAAAAATATCTCGGACTCCATCGTAATTATTTTACACGGACTGAGGACGACGGGTTTATTCTCAATAAAGCTAGGGACTCATCTGAAAAAGCCCACGACCGAAGGGGTATCCAGGGCCCTGAGCCATCTGATCACGAGTGGACGCCCCTGATTAGATCCGTCTTTAAGTGAACCGACATGAGATATGGACCGCCAGATCTAAATCCAAGGGTCGGGATCTAGATCTAATACTACCCCTTCACAACCAACCCAACGGCATGGATTGCCCCAACCGAAGCGGTATGCTCCAACTAATCTGGGCCATCCATCACTGGATCCACGGCCCCGCGTTCTTCTTTCCCTCCATCACCCTGCCATCTGGATCATGGTTAGGGCACCGGCCCTCTCGTGGCTGACGCCATTGCCAGAGCCCCCCCTGAACTCGCAACCATGCCCACGAAACCCCATACGAAAGGTGATACATGTAGCGGAGGTAAAAGACAACCTACTAAGGGAGTTCTCATTGCAAATCACCAAGCGACTAGCTCAGTCCATGGTAGACCATGGCTCCACGATGGTAAATGTACTCCAGTGAGCAATTCACTTCTCCTTTGCCATTCTCCGTGACTGCCACCGCTATGCACACGCTCGATTTGATCCCGCGATGCTCCAAAGCCATTTGTCGGTGTTGGAGCTACAACACTCCTTGATTTCGCCCGCGGCGGACCTATCCTCCCACCCATGGATGCTCTCGGTTAGCTCAGCTCTCTGGTTGTGCTCGCCCTATTGGTTCCTGGGGGGACGGTGCATGAGTCACATATATAGGCACAGATTAAAGAGTCTGAGATGAACTCGTTTGGCAGTTCCGCCATACGCGGCGAGCTCCCCTCATTCGGTTGAGAAACAGACGAGAGGAAGGGGATATGTCTGACGGACAGGACCCACCTTCCAGCGAGTTAACCCGATGAGCGCGGGCGTGGCAGAACGGCTGGGAAGAGGGCCCCACCTGGCGGTCACCAGGACGGTGAAGCCTGTAACACCCCAGGTGTTACTCAGGATTTTCCCTCCACACCCACATTTGTAAACATTATCACATGTAAATGTAATTGAGCAAAAGGCACCAAACTGAAAAGCAAAAACTTAAACATGAATTTTTCATCTCAAGAAACATACCATAAACACATCATGCACCTCAAGTGAGAAAAATATTCAAAACCCTAGTACTACCCTAATTAAGTCATTTGAACACAAAAAGGGAATTTAGTGAAAAGACTATGAAAAACATAAAATCATAATTTGGACCAATTAACAAAGTTGCAGTACACTAAATAAGCTACAAAATATAGTAAGGAAGTTTAATCGAAAGGGTTTTGCAAAATTCCCAAAACAGCCACTTAAGTGAAGACTCAATTAGAAATTCAGAAATTCTGAAATTCTGAAAATTGACCCTCTCTTCTTAATCAACCGTGTTCACCTAGTTCCAAGGCTCAAACCTGCGAGGTCCAAATATCAAATTGGCGCCAAATTACTTTAGGCACATCCTAGAAAAATTTGGAGACTAATTTCAGCCGTTTGACATGATTTGGCATGGTTTTGCCTCGGGACGCAGCAGTTAGAAACTAGCAACTTGATGACACGACAACTCACTGTACACGGCCGAAAACCCCTCGGCTCCCACACATAAACGACAAAGCATACACCAGGGAACATATCTTACACAGCGATCTTGCCCAAATTCGCGAAGATATGAAGCCTATCAGCGTTAGAACAGGAGCAGAAGCGATGTGCCACGTGCTCGACCGCGGCTGATGCGCCGGTGCACGCCAGCCCGCGCGCCCGCACCGGTCCACGCCTGACCATGCACCGCGCCCATGCCTATAAGAGTAGCACGGCTTCGACCGTACTCCCTCCGCACTGCGCCCAGCTTCCTAGAGCCAGCCCACAGCTCTGGTGACCTCCCCGCGACCCGCCACCACCGCCAGAGCTCGGCCAGCATGGCCAGGCCTCTTCCCGACCACCTCCCACCGATCCAGTGCATCGACTAGCTTCCCTAGAGCCCGTAAAGCTTCTCGAAGCAAGAAACCGAGCGCACCCTCACCGGAGTTGTTTCTTTCGCCGGCGTGCGTGGCCATGACTCACCGGTAAGCCATAGTTCGATTACTCGCGCCCATGTCTTCCCTGACACTCAATGAAGCTCGCTGCACGGTTTAATTGAACTATACCACCATGGTTAGGCCTAGAACACTTGCCGCCGACGAGCTCCCTCGCCTGCGCATGAGGACCGACAGACTCTGACCACCGTCAGCGATGAGCCGACCATCTACGTGACCGTCGTGACCTCCCCGACCTCCTTAGACACCTCACCAAAGCTAGATCGCCGCCGGTAAGCCTCGCCCCCTTTTTCCGTCGCGGTTACTGTTCCAGTGAGGATAAGAGCGCGGGTTAGATTTAGGTTAACCTTAGGGGGTTTTCTGCAATGTTAGTGACTCAGTTGAATAGTAGACCGAGGACTAGTCTGTAAGGAAAAGGGGAAAATACACCAGGGACCCGAGTGCAAGATGCTTTTTCCTTTCCCTTTTTGAATATCAAGTTATTTAAATCTGTAGTAAACTTGATAAATGCATAACTTGAGTATTATTCATCCAAATATTGTCAAACCAATTTTGCTAGGCTCTGCATAATGTAATCTGTCAAATAAAAATAGTAAACCCTATGTTTTCTGTACTAATTTTTAGAGTTTTGAATTAAATTAGAAAACTGCCCAAACCTTAAAAATACAGAGAAAAATAGAAATACTTCTATACTGGACTTGAGAAAAATTGTGGAGACACTCACCTAGTATATACAGTGTTTAAAAATAATAAAAACTATAGTATACAAGACTAAGCCAGAAATATCCATTAAAGACTATTTCTATTCAAACTTCAGAAAAATGAAAAAGGGGATAGAACATAGAAACCAGAGAGTGGCCATATTTTTCCTAGTATGCCTAAGTGATGTAGATCATAGGAAAAATATATAAAACCCTAGTCTAGTAATAATCTAAGGCTATAATGTTATTTACGTATTAAAAAGTTAATAAAAGCCATGATTAAAAATATGAGGGCACATGCAATAATGGCAAGAAAAATTCAGTAAACCCCTGACCACTAACATACCACTGCAAAAATGGTAAACACCCCAAACCATCACAACAAGTGAGTTAAACAAATAGAACTTGGATTTGGCCAATACTTCAAATAAATCAAAAGAAAGACTAAAAATGTGAAACTGTGAGCAACCCCATTTTTACCTAAGTACTTAGGATGTAAACTACCAGAGAAAAATATAATACTAAGGTAAAATTGTGATGAAACACACCTCACCCCCTGCCCCATGAAAAAGACCATATATTCCAAGAAATTTTACAGCCCCTTCCCTATGAGCAAAATTAACCAACTTAAGGAATGTTTGCTCTTGCACAAAGAAGAAGATAGAAAAATTAGGAAATCTGTTGTTTGACATTTTTCAAATATAGTAGTAGTGGAAAGCACCACTAAACCCCTAAACTTTAGAAAATCACCATAAATTAACCAGTAGGTATCTTTGGCTAAAATTTGGCATAAGGTCATATTATTACACATAGATACCAGAAAAATAAACCTTAGGGTAAAATTCACTCCTAGAAGAGAGTTGTAGTTCAAAGCACCCCCTCTGCCCTAAATGTTAACATTTTTGTGTACAGAAAACCATTCTCATTTAAGCCTCAATTTTTGAGACTAAATTATACAAACCAATGAGAAGCCACTGTAAGTTTTACAGAATTTTTGGAAATTTTTGAAACTATGTTGTAGTTCAAACCTACTCTAAAAAGAATAAGTAGGAGAGGGAAAAAGAGAGAATTAATAGAAGTGATAAATCTTAACCATAATAAATTCAGCAAAGACCTTGTTAAAATTTTCACTAAGACATTAAAGGTTAGTGGAGTACTAAATTAATCCAACCTCCAGACCTTGGCCACACCCAATTCTAAATGGCTAAGTATACCACTAAAACCTACAGTAGTAAGATTAAGCTTTATCTTATTGACCTAATCATTTCACCATGCATCATCACTTCTAAATTACATATCATGGCATACATGTATCTTATTCATGGCATTTATTAGAGTGCAACCTCGCTGACGGAGAGTACGTGCTCATCCCCGAGCAAGGGATTGCCCAAGAGGAAGTCTAGGAGCCAGCTCCAGAGCCTGTCGCCGAGGATCTTCCCACAGCCCTAGCTTTTGAAGGCAAGCCCTGGTTTTATGTATAACTGTTTACATATGCTACTTTACTATACTTAATGTTTGTAGGTTTGTAATGTGCACTTAAGTGTAGAAGTTGCTTGAAACCCTTAGTTGCATGAACTCAGGATTCCTTTTTGAGATGGATACTAGTATGATAGGTCGAGTAGCTACTTTGCTAATTAGGGATCTCGGTAGAAGTCGAGTGATTTTTCTAGCACTCGCGTGAGGTCAGGAATTGATTGTATTCATATTGATACTGGGGTCTATGATGGTCTATGGACTTGGATCCAGGGTGGATGCCTTGTTTATGAGATGGAAATGTAATTAAGGATTAATGTGTGGATACCTGAGTCAAGTGTTTAAACGTACTAGAAACATGTCGAGAAATATGGTAACCGATAAACCTAGTACCTGATTGAACCTACCCGCAGACTTTACTCCTCACTCGACCTGAGACGGGTTCTCCCATGCTAACTATGGTGGGTACAAGTACGGTCGTTGCACGACGGCAGCCGGGGACAATTGGAGCATTGTATGCCAAGACCGTGAGCCCTGTTCTGTTGCCAGAGAATCGATGGGGACGGTTGATATATGTGGGGACAGAGTGCCCCTACATGTCGTGTGTTTAGTTTTACCTTGTAAGGTTCAAACTCGATTCAAATCGTCTGCTTCTCGCAACTAATGAGACTGTTTGACCCCTTGTACTGAATTGAATAAAAAGTGAAATGAGGTTTTACTTGAGATAACATGTTGATTGTACTAAATGATTGTTACCATGTATGTTTAGCGAGGAGCAACCCTAGCTTAATTAAATATGCTAGAACTGGTAAAGCTAAAACTGTTTTTAGACCCAGCTTGTGCTTTTGGCAAACCAAACCCCTCAACCAAATAGTTGCATGGTCTAGAGGTAGAGGAGTAGACTCCTCACACCGGGTAGTCTAGCTGAGTATTAGTATACTCAACCTTGCTTGTGGCATATTTTTTCAGGTACGCTACAAGGTATGGTTGATGGTGTGACTTGGCCTTCCACCCTGCCACCGGGTTGGATGGTCGAGTGGGATGCTGCCTTGACAGGAGAGGACCACGAGCAGTAGTGGGCTTGGCCTTGCCCTATTCCTCAGTATCAACGTAATCGACTATCCGCTGCATTTTAATTACGAACTTGTCATCTTTTATTAAAACTCTGATTTATGTAATAACTCCAGTACCTTAATTTGTGGTTTTATGTTTATTGTATTTTCTCTGTGTCTCACCTTTGTATGAGCTAGTGGTATTCGATCCTTGGTAAGTGGCTTTATCAGACTAGATCTGAGGGACTGACGGGTTATTCCGATTTAAGTGTGTCGCTACATCTAAGGCGTGACTCGGGCACTTAAGCTGGAATAATTTGGACGGTTCTGCCACAAAGCCACTGGGCCGGTAGGAAGCAGGCATCTGGGCCACGAGGGTTTGAATTTGGCCCAACGCAGGTAGGTAAGACTTTTATCTTTTATAATTTCATTTTCTATTTTTCTATTTTTATTTCCCATTTTTAAATTCCAATTTCGAATTTGTAATTCAAACTTAGGGTCAAAGTTATTATGCACAATCAAAATATCCAGCATGATGCAACTTTATTTAATTATTTATTTATTGTTTTATTCATTTAAATAAATGTTCCTTAATATACATCACACCCAACGAAGGACTTTATTTTAAGAAATAATATTTTGATGTGTCTCCCAAAAAATAGGTGTAGAAATTCATTATTCATTATCTATTTATTTTAAAAAGAGGCAATGTATACTTTCTATTAAGAGTTAATTAAATTATATGAACAAGTATTTATAGTTCATGAGGAGAACAAATCAATAGTCTCTTTCAACTATTTGTTTTCCTGACTTTCATATTAGAATCAAGTTTCAAAATTTGGGATCTAGTTTTTTTGTTTTGAATTAATAATCTAGTCTCTAATAATTTTTTTTGTTATTAATCAAATTATCATTTATTTAATCTAGGAGATTAGTTATAGATGCATAATCCCTTCTTATAAGATTTCATGAATTTAAAATCATGTAGAATTTTCTTAAACTGCTATAATAGACTTTTAGGGTGTTACATTATCCCAAGGTTCGGTCACACCACCAAGGTGCCCTACTTCCTCATTGAGGCGTCCACAAAGAGACCGGGTCTCTTTCAACCCTAATCCTCCCTTTGCTGACCACAAAGGTCAAGCCCACACACTAATCTTTGCTCAAATGAGCGGTAATACAAACTTTCTTGTGGTCTTCCATAAGATTTAGAGACTCACAAGAGACACCTAGTCGTCTATGAGCTAGAAGCTCCAAGAGTAATGAATCCATAAAGAACTCGATGTAGTACCAAAGCTCGAATCAAGAAAATCAAGAAGGATTTAGAGATGAAGCACAAAAACCCATAGCTCTTCAATCTCACTCAAAGATTTCTCTCCAAAGATTTGAAATGGAAGAGGCAAGAGGTGTGTGAGAGAGAGTGGGAGGTGTTTCTCAGGTTAGTAATGGAGTTTGAGTCGTGCTCTACTATGGGGGAGAGAGGTAGGAGTGAGTATATATAGGTGGGGCTCCAAAACTAGCCGTTTTCACTTTTCTGCTCAAAAACCGGCTGAACCGGTTTCCACCAGACTGAAATTCGGTTTAGTGGCTGGCTGAGTAGGTAGCTAGACCAGTGCCAAAACTGGTCGAGCTGGTCCAAAACCGGCTGAGTTGGTTTTCAAAAAACTGCACACAGACTTGTGTAGAAAGGTGGACTAGGGCCAAAACCAGCTGAACCAGTCTGAAAACCAGCTGAACCAGTATTTTCCAGAGAGCGATTTTGGCCAAGATAAACTTAAAAAGGTTATACTATATACTTTCACTAAGGATTAACAAGGGTAAAATAGAAGTTTTGGATCGAGTATTTTGAGCTTTAGTACCAACAACAACCTTCTTTTTGGATCCCCTTGATAGTACGACGATTCCTATACTCATGTTAAATAAAATATAATTAAGTAAACTCCTTGAGTCATTGGTGTCTCATATGTGGTTTATCCATGGTGTTGCTTCATAAGGATTACAAACATCTTTATCTCACCTTTTAAAGCAAACACAAATCGAGCATGTGACTTGAACCATTTCACCATATATGAGCTCAACTCATGGATTCAAGTCACCTTACTGATGCATCAACATAATATAACTCTTCATAACCGATTAGTTCATCAACTTAGTGCAAGTACTCTCTTCTTCACCTCAACAATGGTACCTTGGTCCACAAGCCATCGCTTGGCCTTCACCTTCGCTTAGTTCCTCGAAGCCCTTTTCTTTCTATCTTCACCCTATCAAGCCATTCTTGAGTCACATCATATTAAGCATCCATTGAGAGAATCATTTCTTCGATATTGTGAACCTTGCTTGAATGTCATCTAGATATAAATGATAAGATCAATCAAGCTCTAGTTTGATTCTCATAGAAGCATATATGGACTAATAGTAATATGGTCAAGCTAATTCACAATTTCTCATATCTTATTCACTTTGGCTTTACCAATCCTCTTAATCACTTCAACCTCTATTCTGATCATATTTATGCATAGTGATTTCTCAGGTCTTGTCCATATATTGAAACCAATATAGATACCATATTATATCCATTTGCATTGTCTCACTGGTTATTTAACGTTGTGTTGAACCTTTGTTCACTGATCATTATACACTATTCAAGTATGTTCATTATACTGAATTTTCTGTTTAACACTTGGCAAACTTGTTAGACCTTTAAATGTGTTGTTATCCAAATCACCAAAACCCAAAAAAGAGATGAATGCACTTTCAATCACGATCCAAATATTTATTCATGATTCATTTGAGCCCTTAATTAAATATAGTTCAAAAACGAATAGAAATAGAGTCTGATTCTTAAGTTTTATAGTGTAAAATTTGGAGTCCATTAGTGTTATTTGTGACCCTAGGTGAAGTTCCACCCAGCCGGTAATCACTGAAGATCACTTAGTAATTTCTGGTAATGACTGAAGATCGCTTAGCAATTACTGATAATTAATGAAGATTGTTTAGTAATTATTGGATAGGTGAAGCTTCATCTAAACTGATGAATAGTGTGTGTGTATATATATATAGGGCAGGTATAACGGGAGCCCTGGGCTTCCAATAGTTAAAGGAAGCCCAGGTCGATCATCCCTGCAACCTGGTTCAACTCAGCACACCGACTGGACCAGGCTGTCGGTTGCACCACCCGCGCCCACGTCTGTGCGCGCAAAAAAGGAATGCATGCATGAGTCTAACACGTCCTCTTGCATATGCATAAATTTAAGAAAGATATGTGTGGCGGTTTCTATTTTTAAATGATTTATTTCCTCCATAAATTTAGGATCGCTGCAACAGCCATGCAACTAAACTCATAAGGACCATTTTATGATATATACTGCTACTAAATATGCTACCCTGTGTAGATAATTATGCAATTCGGTATACTGCGTAAAAATCTGTTACCAGCTGCATGCACACAAATTTATGGTGAAAATAATGTGCAATGAAAGGAAATGAATTGCACGCATAGAAACAAAAAATCGTATTTAATGTTTTATTTCCTTCATAAATATAAGATTCCTCCAACAGCCATGCAGCTAAACACAATAGATTTAGTTTATGATATATATTGGTACAAATTATACTACATGGTGTAGCTATTTATGCAATTCGTTACACTGCGTAAAAAATCTGACATGTTATTCACTGGTGGACGCATCTCCGGGTTAGAGCGTAATAACCTTAAGTTTTGAGCATAAAATCCTTTAATTATAAGCGTAAATACCGAGCCAATGTGAGAGGTTGATAGCTCTAGTAGGTTGTTATTACGATTCTATTTTTATGGCAGATCCGAAAAACATGGCAGTCGCATGCATGCGGTTATACAGATCCAAAAATTATGGCAAAATGCATGCATGAGTCAAACACATTCTCTTGCATGCGCGTAAATTTAGGAAAGATATGTGCGGTGGTTTCTATTTTAAATGCTTTATTTCCTCCATAAATTTAGGATTGCTGCAACAGCCATGCAGCTAGACTCGTAATGACCATTTTATGATATATACTGATACTAAATATGCCACACTGTGTAGATAATTATGCAATTCGGTATACTGCGTAAAAATTTGTTACCAACTGCATGCACACGAATTTATGATGGAAAGAATATGCAATGAAAGGAAATAAATTGCATGCATAGAAACAAAAAATCGTATTTAATGTTTTATTTTCTTCATAAATATAAGATCCCTCCAACAGCCTTGCAGCTAAACGCATTAGAACTAGTTTATGATATATACTGATACAAATTATACTACACGGTGTAGGTATTTATGCAATTCGTTACACTGCGTAAAAAATCTGGCATGTTGTTCACTGGTGGACGCATCTCCGGGTGGAGCGTAAAAACCTTAAGTTTTGAGCATAAAATCCTTCAATTATAAGCGTAAATACCGAGTCAATGTGAGAGGTTGATAGCTCTAGTAGGTTGTTATTACTATCCTATTTTTATGACAGATCTGAAAACATGGCAGCCGTATGCATGCGGTTTCTATTTTTATACAGATCCAAAAATTATGGCAAAAATCGTGTGAGTTTCCATTGCATGCGCGCAAATTACGAACAGCATAAATCAAGGAATTGTCTTTCCAATGTGCATGCAGTAAACTGATATACGAACTCCGTGTTTAAGCATAAAATCATACAGTTTTTGGCGTAAATAATACATGTGGTAGGCATAAAACACAATAATCGAAAAGAAAACTGTGTCGGATCGGAGGATGTCACGCGCGATCATCGCTGCGCGCATCTCGGGCCTTCCGTGACGCCGCTCGCTCGAACATCACGCCTCATGCGTCGCTGTCGCTACTCGCACATCGACGGGCGTCGCTTGCTCGCCGGCCTTAGAAGTGCCGCCTCCTCGGGACCTCGGGGACGCCGCCGCTTGCCCGCACAAGGGCCCCGCTGTCGCTCGCCCTCTGGATCGAGGAGCCGCCGCCACCGTCCTGGGAACCGCCGCCACTACTCCGGATCGAGGAACCTCTGCCACCACGCGTCGAGGTCATGGAGTTGCGGCCACCGGCTGGGGGTCCACTGCCGCGCACGCTCTGAGGCAACCGCCGTCGTCGCATGCGGCGTCGCTAATGAATCGGGGTGGAGCGTAAAAAACTGAACCGTAGCACTCCGGGTCCTGTTTTATAGACGTCCGGATGTGGTCCGGCTCGACCGAATTGCACCGTCCGACCTGGGCTTCCTCTAGTTATTAGAAGCCCAGGGCTCCTAATATATAAACTAATATATATATATATATATATATATATATATATATATATATATATATATATATATATATATATATATATATATATATATATATACCCACACGCACGCATATATATATATATATACTTTGTTCTTTTAACTACCGTAATTAGTACTTGTACATAATCTTATAACGTCGCTAATATTGAAGTTGGGTAATTGATTAAAGAATTTATGAATCATCATGACATCAGCTGAGGCAATACGTACGCATGCATACTAGAGGGAGCATCGATCATATAGTGGTCCAAAACGTTTGTTTTCCTGTGTGCATGTTGCTTGTTCGCCCAAGCTAGCCTAAAACGCACCTGGTCCAAACCACAAGATTCCACATCTTTTCTTCTTGGCACACTCCAATTAATTATTAGTAACGTCGATGGCGATCCGTTTAAGCCTGCCGCGGTAGCTAGTCAGGTACGGTCTTCGATCAAAGCCCTCTTGAAGCTGGTCAAACACTCGTTGGAAAAGTTGACGAAAATGACGTCGGATTATATTACTATCTTCCACGAAAACGGAGTCAATTAATTTGAAAAGGGTAACAGAGAAAGAAATAGCTTCAAATCGCACGGCTCAATCGTCGATGCTCAGATATATAGATAGATGACCGGCTGACTGCGGCGGCAAGTAGTAGACAGGGGACTCGATCTACACCTAGTAACGCAAGGAGTCACCATGCGGAAGTCAGCTATCTCGTTCACTAATCGTTGATTATCTACGAAAAAGGCATATATAATAATCAACCATACTATTTATACCTACCAAAAAATAGAGTATTTTTGTTCAGAGAGGAACGCGCTATGAATGATGAGTAAATTGTGTATCCTTAAACTAGTTTCTAATAACCAAGCAGGCGATGCAACAAGTCCAAGCAAAGACGTACATACGCTGTGTTGTGAAGCAAACGAACAGGGCCGCCGGCGTCGCACGAGAGTGATCGATGGGTCGCCGAGGCGGCGGGGGCGGAGTGGTGGAACACGCGCGGCGGACTTGGCTTGGCAGACACGCATGCGTTCTTGGCTGGTGAACGCCGGCCGGACACGTACGTACGCTGGAAACTAGCTAGGGCACCGGTTGCCAAGGCCAAGCTACCAGCTCGTGCATATGCATGCAAGTTACGCACATGCATGACATGGAAGTTTAGGCTTTAGTTTTGAGTGGGGACTAGACTAGCTCTGCCTCGTGTTGATATCGAGTTACTTGGCTTGCTTGCAAAGGTACGTAGCTCGTGTGCACGCATTCTACTGCGAATGGGGAAATACATATATAGTACAGACGCGTAGGTAATGTATATATATACTATTATAGTTTGCATTGGTAGCAGTGGCGGGTCTAAGATTTAGAAGGCGGGTATTCTAAAAAAAATTAGGATAAACTTTTTTCTAGGCCTAAAGCTTGTTTATTAGCATATATATAGTTAATTATATATAATATTCAATAACCTAGCCTACTAAACTTAAATTTCATACAACTATTTCAAAAAAAATTAAATCGAAATGCACCAGGGGCTATTGCTCGGTTGTTGGCTAGATACTTATCATATTTGGCTCTTTCCGATCGCTAATGCCTCGCACTGTCACTAATGTCCCACCACGACCTGACAGCTCTTCCCTGGTACGACAATAGGGTTTGGAGATTTTTTTGCCATGAGATACTAAGATGGGCTCTATCACTCCATTGGATCTCATAGGACACAATCACACAACAATTTATTGGGCTGGGTGGGTATGGGAAGTAGCAAAGAGATATTTTGGTCTAAGTTAACAGAAATTTCTCCACCTATTTAATTCATTTCTTATTTTCTATGTATATATACTATATATATATGTATATATTGTTTTTTTGTCAAAATAATGGGTATTCAATTGAATACCATTGAATTGAATGTGGCCCGCTCCTGATTGGCAGCGAGCCATATGCTAATATTCTTTCCATGTGCGTCTTCTCTTGACGGATGTTTCAGTCTTTACGGTTATCAAAACAACCACACCCACAGGCAAGGGTGGTAATGTATCACGATCCAAATGTTCTTCATAATTTGTTAGGTCCCTAAATTATTTCTAGTTCAAAAAATAAATAGAAATAGGACTCGATTCTAATCTAATCCGATTTTTAAATTTTATAGTGTAAAATTTGGAGCTCATTGTCACCCTACCAACATATGCCTAGAATTAATTAAATTCTATTATGTAATCATATTTAAGATAACAATTCATTAAACTAATATAGTTGTATGTAGAATATATTTGTATATTATTGTTGGTTAAATACAGGAAATATTTACATGCTTCTCATATATTCTTTATAATTCCCTCTCATGTGAACTAATGTTTCATGGTTGTGTTTTGAGAGAGAGAGAGAGTAGTAGTAAATTTTATTAATTATTTATTTAAAGGATGTTTCTAAAGATGGTTAGTTAGAACCTCTTATATCTCTTTTTTGCATGAGTCCTTAATTTGAGGTGAAAGTAGATCTAGAGTTTTATGGTTGTGTTTTAATGTTAGTAATTTTAGTCTAGGCTTTCGTGAGTGTCTTAAAAAATTAGATTAATTAGTCCATTATATTTCTTCATATACATATCTCATCAATTATCAATTTCATAATTAATACATCCATGTAAATACATATAAATAATCAAGAATAGTGTTATCTAGATTTCATATATGATGAATTAGTTCCTTAAAATATACTATTACAACGTGGCTTGATGCAGTGTAGATGTTTTGGTAGTCCAGTTCAGAGATATGACAGGAAAAACTCCACACTAGAGACAAGAACATAGAAGAGAATAAAGGCAAGGGTGTGCTTCTTCTTTCTAGAGAGACTGACAATCAGAGTCGATTCGATCGTGTGCTTCTCGGTGCGCCGACTTTTAGTTATTCATATGAATATTTAAATTATTGGTATGTGGTTATAATGTTTGTTGAAATTATTAAACTAGTAAGAAACCACTGCTCACATTTCTAGAAAAACATAGTTGTTGGATTTTCTCCTAAATAAAAGTCTCTAAGAAATATAATGGTTTTAAAGTTTATTTAATAATTATAATAATTTTAGACATACATATTTAATTATGCATACCATTATTAGTTTTGTATATCTCACAATGGAAAGGTCATTATGGATATAAGACTAGATCCATTATACCTGTTGGAGATTCATAGGTTTATTGATGACGCTATTGAATGATTTATGTATGATTTTGGCAATTGTGACAACCAACGAGCTAACCCATATTGCAAGTGTTATCAATGAGATAAGTTTAAACCTAGACCCAAAGGTTGAGCAAAGTGGACAACCATGAAAAGGATGGTGGTGGCCAGAAAATGATCATGTACTGAGCATGAGAAGAGGAAGAAGAATATCAAAATGTAAAGGTATAAGTTAAAACATTTTTATTTTTATCGGTTAAGATGCAATAGAGTGTATGGTTGGATTTAGAACAAATTGCCATACTATTAAGAGGAGAATCTAATTAGACAGTTCAGTCATCTAGTTGCGCTATGTTGGATTCATGTGTTGCATATAGGCCCAAGTGATATACATGAAAGCAAGCAAAAAATGTTGAAAACACTTTGAAAATGTTAACTAGGCTCTACCGCGCCTAGCAAAATATATATTGGGAGTTAGCTCACTTAAAAATAAAGAAAAAATGCTCTTGGTGTAGATTTTATGAGTGTCCCATCAGGTGAAGCATTGGACATGAAATCTAATATGAGAATAGCTTGTTTTTAGTTCACAGTTTTCAGTGGAGCACGACGTTCGGTGTGCACCATACTGGGCGCACTGGAGTGTCCAGGGAGGCACCAGATGCATCATCAGACACGGAACACAGAGAGGATGTAAAAACACACATCATCTCTAAGACATTGGACGTGATCGGTATGGCACCTGATTCCACACCGCACACGACACTCAGAGTGTATATAAATTCATACACTTTGGCTTTGAACTCACCGAACATGCTTATAGAGAATATCTGACTAGTGCTAACTAGTTTATAGCTATTGTAAATATAGGTGTTGAATAGGCACCGACATGTTAATATATCTACTTTATAGCAAGTACTTACTTCTCATTTATAGCCTCAGTGTCAGTTCTCTAGGAGACACTAGTGAGGTCCGTGATTTGCAATATCCTTTTACACTAGCGAAAGGTAGAAATGCCAGTGAAAATACATTTGGAATCGTCAGCACTAATGTTCTATGTACTAGTGACTCTAAAGCAGCCAAATGACCTAGCATATTGAATAGATCCCAATTTCTTAGAAATAATGGAATCCAAACAGACCCTTGAGGATATAGAATTACATGTTTAGTTGTTGGTGGCACAAACATAATTAAGTAGCAACATGCCAATAATCCTGCCTTTCTTTGCTAGCTTTATTAGGGCCTGTTTGTTTGGGATTATAATCTATTCAGGTTATATAATATAACTTATTTTAAACTAAGTGTTAATTTAAAATATGTTAGATTATATAATATAGACAGATTATAATCTCAATCAAAAAAGACCTTAGCATGAGATAGAGATGCTCCTGTTCTTTTTATGGGAAAATGTAACCTTGGCTTGGACTTGGAGGGGGAGCCACTTTCGTTATCGCAACTCGCAAGTACTAGTACGGTCAATCCACAGTAGTGCTTCCAATGTAGAACGGCGTGGATCTGCACATACACTGTCGGAATCGTGTTCTTTGTCGAGTGTCTAAGACACTCGGCAAATGCCATTTTACATTCGGCAAAGTTTATACATCTGAGTCTGTTTACAAAATTTAAATTTCAAAGTTGAAAACTTCACATGAAATTTTCAATGATAAGATGATTTCAAATCAAAAAATTGTTAATTACAAAGTTTCATTACATTTCAAGGCCTACAACTTTTATTTTGGTGGTTTTTCCATCCGAGGTATTTTGAAAAATTCAAATTTTAAAATTCAAACATAGTTTTGCATGACAAGATGATTTCAAACCAAAACATTATCAACTACAAAGTTTCGTAACTCTTCAATACCTACAACTTTTATGTTGGTGGTTTTTTCTTTCGAGGTCGTTTTCAAAATTTAAATTTTTTTTAAATTCAGACGTAGTTTTCGTTGACAAGATGACTTCAAATGAAAAAATTGCCAACTATAAAAATCTATAACTTCTCAAGATTTATAAAGTTTATTTTGGTTGTTTGGTCATTTGTTCATCTCACATGATGGTTCTAACAATATGCACAAAACTTATACATCTCTCTCGTAGTTTCATAAACTACGAGAGAGATATATATTTTATGAACAAATTTATTTTTATTTTGTCATATGAAGAAATGTTCAAAATATAAATTGTACATCATGATGAGTTATACAAATTTGTAGTTGAAACCTTTCTATTTGACTTAATTTACTGCTTTAAAATGTGATTTTTAAATTGTCTTTGCCTAGTGTTAAAAAAAGTACTCGGCAAAGAAGCTTCTTTGCCAAGTATTTTATTTTACCCAGAGTTTTTTACGTGGCACTCGGCAAAGAGCGAGTGCAAAAAAAAAAAACAATCGGTAAAATAGTTGGCACTCGGCAAAGAGCAAAATTCCGGTAGTGATATATTACACTATGTTCAATAATTCGTCTTCAACTTTGCTGAAAATAAATATTCAGACAAAGACCGGTGAGCGATCACGCCATCTGAAAACAGGTCTGTCATCTCTCCCTCGCAGATGATGCTTGGTTTCACGCTTGCATTTCTTCCGGGGACATATTTTGAAGTTTGATTCTCGTTCAACTCTGGCCGGCCCGACCTGGTAGCTAGCTAGCTTTGACGAGAAACACTACCGGAATTTGGCTCTTTGCCGAGTGCCATATTCTTTGCCGAGTGTTTTATTTCGGGCACTCGGCAAAGAGCTCTTTGCCGAGTGCCACGCAAAAAACCCTCGGTAAAAGAAAACACTCGGCGAAGAAGCTCTTTGCCGAGTGTTTTATTTTTGACACTCGGCAAAGAGTTTCTTTGCCGAGTGTCTTTTTTTGACACTCGGCAAAGGGCTCTTTGCCGAGTGTCACAAATACAACACTCGGCAAAGAGCTCTTTGCCGAGTGTTTTTTCTCCAACACTAGGTAAAGACAATTTAAAAATCACATTTTAAAGTAGTAAATTAATTCAAATGAAAAAGTTTTCAACTACAAATTTGTATAACTCATCATGATGTACAATTTATATATTGAACATTTCTTCATATGACAAAATAAAAATAAATTTGTTCATAAAACCTATATCTCTCTCGTAGTTTATGAAACTACGAGGGAGACGTATAGAATTTGTGCATATTGTTAGAACCATCATCTGAGATAAATAAATTATCAAACAATCAAAATAAACTTTATAGATCTTGAGAAGTTATAAAAGTTTATAGTTGACAACTTTTTCATTTGAAGTCATATTGTCAACGAAAACTACGTCTGAATTTAAAAAATTTAAAATTTGAATTTTGAAAACGACTTCGAAAGGAAAAACCACCAACATGAAAGTTGTAGGTATTGAAGAGTTATAAAACTTTGTAGTTGACAATGTTTTAATTTGAAATCATCTTGTTATGCAAAACTATGTTTGAATTTTGAAATTTGAATTTTTCAAACTGTCTCGGATGGAAAAACCACCAAAATAAAAGTTGTAGGTCTTGAAATGTAATGAAACTTTGTAGTTGACAATTTTTTGATTTGAAATCATCTTATCATTGAAAATTTTGTGTGAAGTTTTTAAATTTAAAATTCAAATTTTATAAACGATCTCGGATGTAGAAACTATTAAAATAAAACTTTTAGATCTCAAAAAGTTATGCAACTTTATAGTTGGTCACATTTTCAAATGAACTCATTTAGTGCCTTAAATAATCAAATTACTCTCGATTTGTTATAGTACATGAGGAATGGAAACGTAATATAAACATAATTGGTGTAGTAGTGTAGTGGTATAGGAGGGTATGCGCGAGAGAGAGGTTGCGAGTTCGAATCTCACCATTTACAAAACATGTAAGTTTGATTCAAAATAATAGTGAAAAATGATAGGGCAACAGGTAAGGTAATAGGGTAGGGTTGGAGAGTTGTTCCTAGAATTTAAAAAATGTTTTGCTGTTTTTTTTTAATTTTTTCGATTCTTAATTTGTCGAGTGTTTTTCTTTGTCGAGTGCTTGTTGACACTCGGCAAAGTCTTTACCGAGTGTCCGAAAAAAAGCACTCGGCAAAGAACCCTTTACCGATGAAATCTTTGCCGAGTGTTCTTTGCCGAGTGTTACACTCGGCAAAGCCTTTGCCGAGTGTAAAATAGCCTTTGCCGAGTGAAAGAACGCGATTCCGGTAGTGAAACATGCATACGACGACGACGACTGAATGTGGAAGGTCATGGGCATGCACGCGTGCAACAAACTGCTAAAGGACAGTCGTCGTCCCGGCATTCAGTGCAAAGAGAAACTAAGCCCTAGGCTAGCAGCCAGTAGCTACTAGCGGCATGCATGTCTTGAGAGCCGGGGCAATGAAAGGAGTGGCAGTGAAGGAAAGCTACTGGGGCGGATCCGGAGGAGTAGATGCTTAGCAAGTTAGCAAGTGCGCAACTATATAACTTCCTCGGGATCAATTTACTAGAGGATTAAACCAAGGGATCAACTGGAATTCCATGGCCCATCTTATATTCTTAAGTAGCAAAATAATCCTCATTCCCCTCGGAGCCGGCACATTCCTTGTTCCTCTGATGTCTTCTCTACTCAATTGGGGCTCTGTCTCGCCGCACTTTATAACTTTTTAACGTCTACAAAGTTTATTTTAGTTATTTGATCATTTATTCATTCAATATGATGGTTCTAACATTGTTTTCAAATCTTATACATCTTTTTTATAGTTTCATAAATTACAAGAAAAATATATAAGTTTTGTGAACAAATTTACTTTTACTTTATCATACGAAGAAATGACTAAAATAAAAATTGTACATCTTCATGAGTTATACAACTTTATAGTTAAAAACTTTTCATTTGAATTAATTGACTGCTTCAAAATGTGATTTGAAATTTGTATTACCTAGTATCGAAAAAACACTCGGCAAAAACATTTTTTGCCTAGTGTCGAAAAAAACAATAGGCAAAGAACCTCTTTGTCTAATTTTGAACAAAGCACTTAGCAAAAAATCTCTTTACCTACACTACCGGAATTTGGCTCTTTGCCGAGTGCTCGGCGCTTTGCCGAGTGTTTTTTGTCGGACACTCGGCAAAGTTCTACTCTCGGTAACGACCACGTCTACCGAGAGCAGGACTCTCGGCATAGAAAAACACTCAGCAAAGACATCTTTGCCGAGTGCCAAACACTCGGCGAACAGCAACGCTCGACAAAGGGCCATCAGCCGCCGTCTAAAGCTGACGACCATTATTGATGAAGACATCCACACTACTGATGCATCTATACCAATACAAGTACCAATTTCTGGTCCCATTACTCGCGCTCGTGCTCGTCAACTCAACCATCAGGTGATTACACTCTTGAGTTCATGTCCATCATATTTAGACCATGGAGACCCGTGCACTCTTGTTTTGCTTAGGAATCAGGGAGAAGACCGAAAGGGAAAAGGATTTGAACATGTTGGATTCGGACTGCAGAAGAACACCAACTTGTGACGGTCACCACGGTCAGATGCGGGCTCGGATTGGAATGTTCAAGCACAACATGGAAAGCTTATCAAGTCTACTTTCATATGGATCCGGAATTATAGTCATATCTGTTCTGAGGCCGCCGTAATCATTGTTTTCTTACCGAGACATTTCCTGCCTTTTCTGCCCATGGTGCTGCGTCACCCTATTTTGGCCCAATGGGTCGTGTATCAAGTTAGGTCCATTAGGGACGCATCCTAGGGTTGCAGCACGACCCCAATACCCTTGTGGTCGTCCTCCCATGTTTATAAACCCCCTAGCCGCCACCAAGAACAGCGGGTTTTGTTTAGATCAAGTTTAGCTCTCGCTACTTGCTTGCAAGCGCGCGTGCTAGTTCAGCCGCCCGTCTTCTTGTCTTCGGAACCCCACCATATTGGAGTTTGATATTTAAACCTACATTTAGATCTGGTAATTCAGTACTTGTTCTACTTGTTCTTGCTAGTTCTTCGATTGCTTGCAGGACGAGTGCCCTAGTGGCCAGGGTGTCACGCTCCACAAGATCGTGACAGCCATAGGAGGTGGTGTATCGGTTGCTAAGGCGCAGCGTCTTTGGAAGGCTGTAGTCGGGCCGTGAACGTCGTCTCCTCCCCCAATCGAGTTATTCCACACCCTCTCATCGAAAGATCGGGCAATCACCCAACGGGTGCACATCAGTTGGTAATCAGAGCAAGGTTTATCGGTGAGAGATTTACTTTTCTTCGCTGTTTTCTTATCTCCTATAGTCCAGAAAAAGCCAAAAAATAGTAGATTAGTTTTACCGCAATCCTATAAACCATTGAGCATTTACTAGTACTACTTAGTTAGGGCTTGTTGAGTTTTTGGTTGCATCGGTTGTGTCGAGTTGCTGGTCTTAGTTTATTCCTTTAGAGTTTTGAGTTCTACCACGTTTTGGTCACCACGAGATCCACCATCACCAAAAACATCTCTGGTTCGTTTTTGCCACCACGGATACATATCATATCCGATTTGGAAGTTTAAATACAATCTGGAAAGCTTATCTTATCTTCTTTCCAACGGATCTGACCTTATCTCAAAATTCGTTCTGAGCGCTCCGCAATCATCGTAGAGATTTCTGGACTTTCTATATTAACAAGATTTGTTAAATCTGATTTAAAGGGGTTGTTAGCAATATCTTTATTGTTTGGGTTGTCATAGTGAAAAAAAAGGGTTTAGGCCCCTGCAAAAAAAACAGAAGAAGAAGAAAAAAAAAAGAATAGAAAAGAAAAAAAAGGAAAAGAAGAAGAAGGGGGCTGAATCTCTAAATCTGTTGTTTCTCTTTGTGCTGTGCTAGTTGTTCTTTTTCAGTGGCTACCTTTGTGCCTAGGCTCACGTCTCTAGCCTGGTTTAGCCTAGGACCAGCACAGTACCACCGTTGAACGATTATTCAGCTTGCTTTTGTAACTAACGTGGTACTAGTGTATTCCTTGCTTCAGCCCACCTACAACTCTACATATTTCGACTACAGTTTGACAGGTCGTGTTGCTGCGGCACCGATACACTTATTCCACGGTTGCAGACTTGTTGGTTGCTGACCCCTCCTGTTGTGCAAGGTAAGAATTGGTAAGAGCTTGTGTGGCAGGTTGAGAGTGAGCGCCTTGCAGTAGCTACATCCTAATAGTTGTAGAGTTTTCATTCCTTCACGTTTTTTTTTTCTTGTTGCCTCTGTTCGTCTAACCATGGCAGGATTGGAGGTTGATGATGCTTCTCGTAATATGCCACACTCTCCTCGCACCAAGGGTATCATACAACACTTTGTAAGGCTGGTGAAGACGCACACGGAAGGTCTTGATAATGACATGCAGGTGACGAATGAAAAGATGGGGCAATTGGAGGCCACACAGATCGACACAAACACCAAACTTGCAAATGTGGAAATGACAGTTGCTCATATTGACAAGAGCCTTGTCGCACTCTTGAGGCGGTTTGATGAGATGCATGCTAATATCAATGGTGGGCGTGATGAGGGCGCCGAAGGTAACTGGGATGACTATGTTGCTGATACTGAACAAGATGACCAAGAAGCACCTAATCGCCGGCGACTACGTACTAACCGTAGAGGTATGGGTGGTTTTCGCCGACATGAGGTACATGGTAATGATGATGCTTTTAGTAAGGTTAAATTTAAAATACCTCCTTTTGATGGTAAATATGACCCTGATGCTTACATTACTTGGGAGATTGCGGTTGATCAAAAGTTTGCATGCCATGAATTTCCTGAGAATGCGCGGGTTAGAGCTGCTACTAGTGAGTTTACTGATTTTGCTTCTGTTTGGTGGATAGAACATGGTAAGAAGAATCCTAATAACATGCCACAAACTTGGGATGCGTTGAAACGGGTCATGCGGGCTAGATTTGTTCCTTCTTATTATGCACGTGATATGTTAAACAAGTTGCAACAATTGAGACAGGGTACTAAAAGTGTAGAAGAATATTATCAGGAATTACAAATGGGTATGCTGCGTTGTAACATAGAGGAGGGTGAGGAATCTGCTATGGCTAGATTTTTGGGCGGGTTAAATAGGGAAATTCAGGACATCCTTGCTTATAAAGATTATGCTAATGTAACCCGATTGTTTCATCTTGCTTGCAAAGCTGAAAGGGAAGTGCAGGGACGACGTGCTAGTGCAAGGTCTAATGTTTCTGCAGGAAAATCTACACCATGGCAACAGCGCACGACTACGTCCATGACCGGCCGTACACCAGCACCAACTCCCTCGCCAAGTCGACCAGCACCCCCGCCTTCCTCCAGCGACAAACCACGTGCATCTTCCACAAATTCAGCAACCAAATCTGCCCAGAAACCCGCAGGTAGTGCCTCTTCAGTAGCTTCCACAGGTAGAACAAGAGATGTTCTGTGTTATCGATGCAAGGGCTATGGACACGTGCAGCGTGATTGTCCTAATCAGCGTGTTTTGGTGGTAAAAGACGATGGTGGGTATTCCTCTGCTAGTGATTTGGATGAAGCTACACTTGCTTTGCTTGCGGCTGATGATGCAGGCACTAAGGAACCACCCGAAGAACAGATTGGTGCAGATGATGCAGAGCATTATGAGAGCCTCATTGTACAGCGTGTGCTTAGTGCACAAATGGAGAAGGTAGAGCAGAATCAGCGACATACATTGTTTCAAACAAAGTGTGTCATTAAGGAGCGTTCATGTCGTTTGATCATTGATGCAGGTAGCTGCAACAACTTGGCTAGCAGCAACATGGTGGAGAAGCTTGCACTTACGACCAAACCGCACCCGCATCCATATCACATTCAATGGCTTAACAATAGTGGTAAGGTCAAGGTAACCAAGCTGGTACGAATTAATTTTGCTATTGGTTCATATCGTGATGTTGTTGACTGTGATGTTGTGCCTATGGATGCTTGTAATATTCTGCTAGGTAGACCATGGCAATTTGATTCAGATTGTATGCATCATGGTAGATCAAATCAATATTCTCTCATACACCATGATAAGAAAATTATTTTGCTTCCCATGTCTCCTGAGGCTATTGTGCGTGATGATGTTGCTAAAGCTACCAAAGCTAAAACTGAGAACAACAAGAATATTAAAGCTGTTGGTAATAACAAAGATGGGATAAAATTGAAAGGACATTGCTTGCTTGCAACAAAAACTGATGTTAATGAATTATTTGCTTCCACTACTGTTGCCTACGCCTTGGTATGCAAGGATGCTTTGATTTCAATTCAAGATATGCAGCATTCTTTGCCTCCTGTTATTACTAACATTTTGCAGGAGTATTCTGATGTATTTCCAAGTGAGATACCAGAGGGGCTGCCACCTATACGAGGGATTGAGCACCAAATTGATCTTATTCCTGGTGCATCTTTGCCAAATCGTGCGCCATATAGGACAAATCCAGAGGAAACAAAAGAAATTCAGCGACAAGTGCAAGAACTACTCGACAAAGGTTACGTGCGTGAGTCTCTTAGTCCGTGTGCTGTTCCGGTTATTTTAGTGCCTAAAAAAGATGGAACATGGCGTATGTGTGTTGATTGTAGGGCTATTAATAATATCACGATACGGTATCGACACCCTATTCCACGTTTAGATGATATGCTTGATGAATTGAGTGGTGCCATCGTCTTTTCTAAAGTTGATTTGCGTAGTGGGTACCACCAGATTCGTATGAAATTGGGAGATGAATGGAAAACTGCTTTCAAAACTAAGTTCGGATTGTATGAGTGGTTAGTCATGCCTTTTGGGTTAACTAATGCACCTAGCACTTTCATGAGATTAATGAACGAGGTTTTGCGTGCCTTCATTGGAAAATTTGTGGTAGTATACTTTGATGACATATTGATCTACAGCAAATCTATGGATGAACATGTTGATCACATGCGTGCTGTTTTTAATGCTTTACGAGATGCACGTTTATTTGGTAACCTTGAGAAGTGCACATTTTGCACCGATCGAGTTTCGTTTCTTGGTTATGTTGTGACTCCACAGGGAATTGAGGTTGATCAAGCCAAGGTAGAAGCGATACATGGATGGCCTATGCCAAAGACTATCACACAGGTGCGGAGTTTCCTAGGACTTGCTGGCTTCTATCGCCGTTTTGTGAAGGACTTTAGCACCATTGCTGCACCTTTGAATGAGCTTACGAAGAAGGGAGTGCATTTTAGTTGGGGCAAAGTACAAGAGCACGCTTTCAACGTGCTGAAAGATAAGTTGACACATGCACCTCTCCTCCAACTTCCTGATTTTAATAAGACTTTTGAGCTTGAATGTGATGCTAGTGGAATTGGATTGGGTGGTGTTTTGTTACAAGAAGACAAACCTGTTGCATATTTTAGTGAAAAATTGAGTGGGCCTGTTCTAAATTATTCTACTTATGATAAGGAATTATATGCTCTTGTGCGAACATTAGAAACATGGCAGCATTATTTGTGGCCCAAAGAGTTTGTTATTCATTCTGATCATGAATCTTTGAAACATATTCGTAGTCAAGGAAAACTGAACCGTAGACATGCTAAGTGGGTTGAATTTATCGAATCGTTTCCTTATGTTATTAAGCACAAGAAAGGAAAAGAGAATATCATTGCTGACGCTTTGTCTAGGAGATATACTTTGCTGAATCAACTTGACTACAAAATCTTTGGATTAGAGACGATTAAAGACCAATATGTTCATGATGCTGATTTTAAAGATGTGTTGCTGCATTGTAAAGATGGGAAAGGATGGAACAAATATATCGTTAGTGATGGGTTTGTGTTTAGAGCTAACAAGCTATGCATTCCAGCTAGCTCCGTTCGTTTGTTGTTGTTACAGGAAGCACATGGAGGTGGCTTAATGGGACATTTTGGAGCAAAGAAAACGGAGGACATACTTGCTGGTCATTTCTTTTGGCCCAAGATGAGAAGAGATGTGGTGAGATTGGTTGCTCGTTGCACGACATGTCAAAAGGCGAAGTCACGGTTAAATCCACACGGTTTGTATTTGCCTCTACCCGTTCCTAGTGCTCCTTGGGAAGATATTTCTATGGATTTTGTGCTGGGATTGCCTAGGACTAGGAAGGGACGTGATAGTGTGTTTGTGGTTGTTGATAGATTTTCTAAGATGGCACATTTCATACCATGTCATAAAACTGACGATGCTACTCATATTGCTGATTTGTTCTTTCGTGAAATTGTTCGCTTGCATGGTGTGCCCAACACAATCGTTTCTGATCGTGATGCTAAATTTCTTAGTCATTTTTGGAGGACTTTGTGGGCAAAATTGGGGACTAAGCTTTTATTTTCTACTACATGTCATCCTCAAACTGATGGTCAAACTGAAGTTGTGAATAGAACTTTGTCTACTATGTTAAGGGCAGTTCTAAAAAAGAATATTAAGATGTGGGAGGACTGTTTGCCTCATGTTGAATTTGCTTATAATCGATCATTGCATTCTACTACAAAGATGTGCCCATTTCAGATTGTATATGGTTTGTTGCCTCGTGCTCCTATTGATTTAATGCCTTTGCCATCTTCTGAAAAACTAAATTTTGATGCTACTAGGCGTGCTGAATTGATGTTAAAACTGCATGAAACTACTAAAGAAAACATAGAGCGTATGAATGCTAGATATAAGTTTGCTAGTGATAAAGGTAGAAAGGAAATAAATTTTGAACCTGGAGATTTAGTTTGGTTGCATTTGAGAAAGGAAAGGTTTCCTGAATTACGAAAATCTAAATTGTTGCCTCGAGCCGATGGACCGTTTAAAGTGCTAGAGAAAATTAACGACAATGCATATAGGCTAGATCTGCCTGCAGACTTTGGGGTTAGCCCCACATTTAACATTGCAGATTTGAAGCCCTACTTGGGAGAGGAAGTTGAGCTTGAGTCGAGGACGACTCAAATGCATGAAGGGGAGAATGATGAAGACATCCACACTACTGATGCATCTATACCAATACAAGTACCAATTTCTGGTCCCATTACTCGCGCTCGTGCTCGTCAACTCAACCATCAGGTGATTACACTCTTGAGTTCATGTCCATCATATTTAGACCATGGAGACCCGTGCACTCTTGTTTTGCTTAGGAATCAGGGAGAAGACCGAAAGGGAAAAGGATTTGAACATGTTGGATTCGGACTGCAGAAGAACACCAACTTGTGACGGTCACCACGGTCAGATGCGGGCTCGGATTGGAATGTTCAAGCACAACATGGAAAGCTTATCAAGTCTACTTTCATATGGATCCGGAATTATAGTCATATCTGTTCTGAGGCCGCCGTAATCATTGTTTTCTTACCGAGACATTTCCTGCCTTTTCTGCCCATGGTGCTGCGTCACCCTATTTTGGCCCAATGGGTCGTGTATCAAGTTAGGTCCATTAGGGACGCATCCTAGGGTTGCAGCACGACCCCAATACCCTTGTGGTCGTCCTCCCATGTTTATAAACCCCCTAGCCGCCACCAAGAACAGCGGGTTTTGTTTAGATCAAGTTTAGCTCTCGCTACTTGCTTGCAAGCGCGCGTGCTAGTTCAGCCGCCCGTCTTCTTGTCTTCGGAACCCCACCATATTGGAGTTTGATATTTAAACCTACATTTAGATCTGGTAATTCAGTACTTGTTCTACTTGTTCTTGCTAGTTCTTCGATTGCTTGCAGGACGAGTGCCCTAGTGGCCAGGGTGTCACGCTCCACAAGATCGTGACAGCCATAGGAGGTGGTGTATCGGTTGCTAAGGCGCAGCGTCTTTGGAAGGCTGTAGTCGGGCCGTGAACGTCGTCTCCTCCCCCAATCGAGTTATTCCACACCCTCTCATCGAAAGATCGGGCAATCACCCAACGGGTGCACATCAATTATCTTTGACGAGAGCCGAGTTCTGGCACTCGGCAAAAAAGCTTCTTTGCCGATTGCCGCCCGTTTGACACTCGCTAGAGAAAGCTTTGCCGAGTGCCTTTCTTGATACTCGGCAAAGTATATTTTTATTTTATTATTTTGCCAACCAAACTTTTTGTGGTATATTGCTACACTATGTAGACCTACATATACCATTTTGGCACAATTATAAAAATGTTTTCTATAACTATTAGATTTAGTTCATTTATTTGAATTTCTTCGAAAAATTCACATTTGAACTGCAAGTCACTCAAAACATGGAAAACCGTGCATGCAAAAATGATATGCATGTTATTTAGCACAAGTTATGACCGATTTTAGGAGTAGACCGTAATCTTGGAGCACCATGCTCACTAAACATGACCGTGAACTTGTCATCAAGTTATTTTAAAATTGTATAAAACACAAACAAAGTCAGAAATTTATGAAACTTGTCCACATATCATGATATCAATATGTAGAGGCTGTGATAAAAATTTGAGAATGGTTCGAGAAAGTTGTGACGCACTATGTGTAGAAACCTAAGTGTCCTACACATGAAATCATAGAGTTTTAATGTAGTTCACTTAGGTTTCTACACATACTGCCTCACAACTTTATCGAAACATTCTCAAATTTCTTTGCCCAATGTCACCTAGAGCACTCGACAAAGGCGCCGTCTCCGTTACCAGGCGTCATGACGACCGCTTTTCTTTGACGAGAACTAAGTGGCACTCGGCAAAGACTTTGCCGAGTGTCCGATAAAAAGTACTCGGCAAAGAAGTCGTTGTTGATGTTCTATTTGTCGAGATCTCTTTGCCGAGTGTCACACTCGACAAAAACTTTACCGAGTGTTTTTCAGGATGACACTCGGCAAAGCGCTCGATTCCGGTAGTGCTAGTGTAAAAAATACTAGGTGAAAAGTTATTTTTCTAGTGTCAGAAAAAAACACTCGGTAAATAAGCTCTTTGCCGAGTGTAGACAAAAAACACTCGTCAAAGAGCCAGATTTCGGTAGCGTTAGTATAACATATCATCATATAGAGATGCTCTTTTTCTTTTTTCGAAATAAAAGTAACCTTGGACGTGGAGCGTGCAAGTAAGGCCCTGTTTGGTTCCTTTAGTCAACTAAAGTTTAGTCGCTAATAAAGTATCACGTTTGGTTCCAGTGACTAAGGGTGTGTTTGGTTTGGCTTTTATGGGACAAAAGTTAAAGCCAAAAGCCAAACCAAAGGGATGGATCCAGGAAGCAGCTTTTTCTAAAAACTGGACCTGCTTTTATTGGCTTTCGGATGGAATTGTGAAAACATATATCGAAGAACTTTTAATGGCTTTTAGTAGTTTTCGCCAAACGTTTTTTAGCTTTTTAACAGCTGACGAGCCACATCAGCTTTTTTCACGGCTCACAGTCCATAGCAGGCTTTTTTCACATCCACAACCCAACCAAACCGACATTAAATTGGACTAAAGAGCATTAATTGCTGTGAATAATGACTGTATTGTCCCTATTAATTAGTGGATGTTTGCTGCAAGAACAAAGTGGAGAGGGCAAATAAGGTAAAAATCCTAATTTAGTCCCTTTTTAGTCATCCCTTGGTGACTAAAGAACTAAAATTTAATTACCGTACTTTAGTTATTATGTTTACTTCTTTAGAGATTAAAAATAACTAAACTTTAGTCACTCCAAACCAGACAGAAACTAACCACGAGGTCGCGTTGAAGGTGGAACGGCGGTGGAAGGAGCCCCTTTCGTTATCACTAGTACCATATACAGGGTAGCTAGTACATCCAACGTAGAGCAGCGCGGCTGCACATATACACCATGTTCAATAATTCGTCTTCAAGTTTGCTGAAAGTAAATATTCAGGCCGGTGAAGTGATCGCCATCTCTGAAAGCAAGTCTCTCTATCTGTCACTCGCACATGTTGCTTGGTTGCACGCATGCATTTCTTCCCGGTACAGGTTTTGAAGTTTGATTCGTTCAAGGCTAGCTAGGTCTAATTGAGAAATTCATTTAATCCTAAATAAATCACAAAAGCTCCAAGGGAACAGAGGAACCAATAATAGCCGCACATTGCTATCTCAAGTGGAGTAAGACTAGTTTATAATATGGAGACTTCCCTCTCCCACCAAGTCATGGTTGAGAGGAGAGAGGACAAAGTGCGACACGCGCATGCTCACTCGCCTCGTCGTCGGGACGGACCAGGGCGAAGAGCGAGCGCAAGACATACGCGTGAATAGTCCACCAAAATTCGGTCGACGTGCGTCTGCAAAGGGAGAGAGTAGGTCTCTGAAACCATTGCCTTCGAGATCTTGCACCGGATGAGGCATATCTAATCATTACACATCATCTCATCTTATATTTCAGTTCATCTGTTATAGATGCATGTGTTATGTGTTACTGCTTATTAGACTGTTATGAAAAAACATGCTAATTTGTTTAGGGTTGTTTATGATTTATATTTAGAATTTAATAAAGAATATGTTATTTATTCAACACGAACCGGTAGCTAGCTAGCTTTGACGGGAAACATACCTACATGATACTGTGTGCCTCTGATATGGACTACGGCGACGAATGAATGTGGATTGGCGGTTCATGATGAAATCCAGGCCGGCCGGCGCGGCAATGCCATGGGCATGCCGCATGCATGCAGCAAACTGCGAAAGGACAGTCGTCGTCCTGGCATTCAGTGAATAGAGAAACAAGCCCTAGGAGTAGCTAGCAAGGTAACTAATCCCAGCTGATAGATCCTGCATGCATGTCTTGAGAGCCGGGGCATGAAAGGAGTGGCAGCGAAGGAAAGCTGCTTGGGACGGGATACGGAGGAGTAGATGCTTAGCAAAGTGCGCAACTAATTAACTCCCTCGGGATCAATTTACTAGGGGATTAAACCAAGGGATCAGCCGAAATTCCATGCCCATCTTATATATTCTAAACTAGCAAAATAATCCTCATTCATTCCCCTCGGAACCCGCACATTAATTCCTTGTTCCTCTCTCTGCAGATTAATTAGCAGAAATGGAGAGAGAGAGAGAGAGAGGACGGGGATGGACCTGCGTACGTGCGTGCGTGCCATATATATGGGGGCAGCAGTTTGTTGCTTGACGCTATTGCCGCTGTCCCCCCTCGCCCGCACATGTGCATCGTCATCCCAAATGAAAAGGGTTATGTTTCATTGCATGGTACAGATATTTGATATATAAAAAAACTGCCTGTGTTGCTTTCAAGTAGGGATGAAAACGGGACGGGAAATTCCCGTACCGTCCCGTTTCGAATACTGTTTTTTCCCGATCGTTTTCGAATTGTTCAGGAACCGATTAGAAACGGTACAAAAACGATTTAACTAGTTTTTCGATCGTTTTCGTATTTTTCGTTTCCGAGTCGTGCTAATACCGTTTTTCTACCGTTTTATATAATATGAGATAGATCTAACATATAATTTATTTAAGTTATAGACTTTTGTTGTGTTCAAGTGAATGAATACGCGAAAAGCAAATGTTATAATTACTCTAACTAATATGAATGGTAAAAAAGTGTTGTTTGTGTATTTCTAAATCTTAAAAATTAGGTAATACATCACTTTATTATGTTTTTTTTATAAAACTACAAAATAGTTATCTTTCCGATATAGTTTATCGTTTTCGATCGTTTTCGAATAACCGACAATTCCGATTCCGTATTTCGACCGTTGGTTTTCGTTTTCGTTTTCGTCCCGATCAAAAAATATGAAAACAAAAACAATTTAGCTATTTTTTCGATCGTTTTCGACCGTTTTCATCCCTACTTTCAAGTCACCAAAAGAAGCAGCCGATGCAAGCAGCAGCAAGGAGAGCGAAGCACCAGGTCAGCCGCCGACCGACGACGTGATCTCGATCAGAGCCAGAGGCAAGAGCAAAAGAAAAGAGGAGCCGATGTGGTATGTAAAAGGCCCATCATCCCAACACGCTACTGCACTGCACGCACCGAGCTGGGCCCAGATGGGCAGGAAGACAGGCAGGGGCCCACATGCACGCCACCTCCCCTGGCCTTGCATGGCCCACATCTAGCTGGACGACAGATTACAGGAGCCCAAGGCAAGGCAAAATTCCAAGTTTGCAGCGCACGACCACAAATCTGACATCGACTAGTTGCTGCCGAGCGTCGACATCTGCATCAAATGAACATGGAACTCCGTAGTGCCTAACACGTACCAGCTCTAAGTCGATCATCTGACAAACTGAACTGTGCATGCATGGCCTCATCTCTCGATCGACGACGATCCCATGCATCATCACAGTGGCTGGATGGAGGCTTAATTACAAACGCGGCTTCGTTCACCTACTGCGAACCTTGCACACGAAAAAGGTAAACGTAAACCTGCGGCAGGTGTCAAGAAGCAGCTAGCCTATGTATGAGCTGTTCACTGATGAACTACTGTCCTGTCAGCTTGCGCTTGACTGCTCTGCTCTGCTTCTTCGACATGGACGTTCCGTTTTCTTGGCAAAGATGGAGTTCGTTGGTGAGAGATGCTTATCCAAAACTTGCCATTAGCTAGCAGGCCCGTAATAATCGATCGCGACGTACTCGGATAAGCACGGCCGGCGGCCGATGTGGACTGCATCTGCCGCAGATACATATGCAATTGCGGTAGAGAGTTTGGTGTGCGCCTGCGCTAGATATCTCGATGCCCACTGCATCATGCACTTTGAGACAGCGGTAGCACACGCAGCTCTGCTGCTTACATCGTACGCAGCGCATGCACTTGGCCTGCTTCTGTTTAGACCAACTCCAGCAGTCTCTGGATGTGGCTCCATATCTCGTTTTTTCACAGCGTAGCACACTATTCATCAGTCCAGTAGACTTCGTATCCGTCTCCCTAAAAAGCACGCCGTGTACCTGCACTCCCCTTTTCCACGTTTTCTCTCTTCTCTCCGCACAACACTGCATGCGCTCGCGGCTGCTCGCGGGACCCAGCTGTCATAGACTGCATGCGGAGTGTAAATACGGAGTCTACTAGAAAACACCCTCCATGCGCCCTCCATATCCACGACTCTGTTGAATAATTAGACAAATTCCAGTTTAAATTCCGAATATAAATCATGACAAAATCACAAACACTGAAATAACAAGCCAAATCAGATGATGCGTACTGATTAGACTTACTGATAGATGGCACGCGCCGGAATCAGCAGGGTCGACGAGGTCAATCAGATCACGAGCAGTCGCGTGAAGACGCTTCCCAAAAACCTTATTCGGCCTCTCCTGGTGCAGGATCTAGAAGGCGAAGGGTTCCGGAGACCTGCTCTCCTAATCGCAGATGCACCTCTACGATCGGGACGAAGAGAACTGGAAGGCGGCTCAGCTGTGAAGAGAGGCGAAAGCGAATTGGGATGATTTGGAGGCTGGCTGCCGGGCTCCTTTTATAGGGCCGAGTCCGCGACCCCCGTGCTTATCCGCCCACGAAAATCTCGCAATCAGTTGAGATTTTATAGCGTTCGGTTAGGATAAGCGTAACAGCCAAGAAACCAAAAAATCAAACGGCAAAAGGTAGTCGCGCCCCCGCAAGGCGAGGGGCCGGATTTCGGCGGACCATTCACGCGCATGTCGTGCGCCCGCGCCCTTCGCCCCGCCCCGGCCCGGCCCGGCCCGGCCCGGCCAGGCCAGGCGAGGCGAGGCGAGCGAGCGCGCGCGCGCGTGTGGCTCTCCACACTCTCTCCTCTCATCCATAACTTGGTGAGTGAGTGTGGCTTCCATATTTAAGCTAGCTCTACTCCACTAGAGCTAGCAATATGGTGCTAATGGTTCCACCTATCCTCTAGCCATCCTCTTGTATGGGCTTTTGAGATTTTCTAGGATTTATTTGAATTTCTTAGTTGGGCCAAGCCCATAAATCCTAACAATCCCCCACCAGATCTCAAATGCCCATCTGCAGTTTTCGCCACTGTTCACTACTGTTTAATATACCGGTTTTTTCAGCAGAGACTGTTAAGTTGAACTTCCGCCTAGAACTCCAAGCTACACCAACCCACAACTTGGACAATGGACTATGCCTTGAATTGCAAGTTTTGCGTGAATGGGTTTCACTTGAAGTCATGACCAGTACTTGGCTACCAGTAGTCCCCTTCTCGGGTGGAGCATATACGTCGTACTCCAAGGTCTCTTCATGAGTTTACTAGAGATCACCCAGATCTCATAGACTGCGACGTTAGACAGTCTAACTCATATAGGTGTGTTCTTTCAAAGAATGTTCTGCAGGACAACATCTTCGCTAATACAAGCCAACAGAACACATTAAGGCACAAAGCCAACCTGCCTTACAGCATTTGAGAGTATTGCATCTTTACTTAGAGAGGGTCAAAGGCTACTCTCCTCAGTTCACCAATGGCTTGTTCTTCCCAGGACCTAATTCACGGGATCTCCGATCACATAGACTGGGTTTCCACCATGGCAACTTTATTCGGGTCTCATACCCATCTCTCTCGATGCGATTTCTATCACATTACGTGGTAGTCCCTTGGTAAAAGGATCTGCCAGATTTTTATCTGTTGAAATATAAGTCACACTTATAACTCCGGAGTTTCTCAACTTTCTGACAGACTTCAATCGTCTTTTGACATGTCTTGATGACTTTCCATTATCCTTAGAACTCGTCACTTTAGCAATCACTGTCTGATTGTCACAGTTCATAAGGATAGCTGGTATTGGTTTCTCAACCACCGGCAAGTCCATCAAGAGTTCACGCAACCATTCTGCCTCAACGGTTGCTGTGTCAAGTGCAGCTAGCTCGGCTTCCATGGTTGACCTCGTCAAAATGGTCTGTTTGCATGACCTCCATGATACCGCACCTCCACCAATAGTAAAGACATAACCACTGGTGGCATAAAGCTCGTCTGCATCAGATATCCAGTTCGAATCACTATATCCTTCAAGTACTGCATGCTGACCAGAATAGTGAATTCCATAACTCATTGTACCTTGCAGGTAGCGCATAACCCGCTCAAGTGCATGCCAATGATCAGTCCCGGGGTTTGACATGAACCTGCTCAATTTGCTCACAGCAAACGAGATATCGGGCCTTGTTGCACCAGCAAGATACATGAGTGAACCGACAATCTGAGAGTATCTCAATTGGTCTAAACCAATTCTCTTGTTCTTTCGCAGTGTCACACTGGGATCGTAAGGTGTTGGAGAAGGTTTGCACTCAGAGAAGCCAAATCGCTTCAAAACCTTTTCAACATAGTGAGATTGCGAGAGAGTAATCCCACCATCTGCCTTAATCAGCTTGATGTTTAGAATCACATCAGCTTCTCCCAGATCTTTCATATCAAAACTCTTTGATAGAAAAGACTTGACTTCATTGATCACATCAATGTTTGTGCCAAATATCAATATATCATCAACATATAAGCACAATATAACTCCTTCGCCCCCACCACAGCGATAATATACACACCTGTCTGCCTCATTAATGGCAAAGCCTGCAGACGTTAGAGTAGTGTCAAACTTCTCATGCCACTGCTTTGGTGCTTGCTTCAGACCATACAAAGATTTCAATAACTTGCACACCTTGCTTTCTTGACCCTTTACTACAAATCCATCAGGCTGTTCCATATAAATTTCCTCGTCCAGCTCTCCATTAAGAAAAGCTGTCTTTACATCCATCTGATGAACAAGGAGACCATACGAGGCAGCCAAAGAAAGTAGTACTCGAATAGTGGTCATTCTAGCAACAGGTGAGTAAGTATCAAAGAAGTCTTCTCCTTCTTTCTGAGTATAGCCTTTAGCCACAAGCCTAGCCTTGTACTTTTCAATTGTACCATCAGGCTTGAGCTTCTTTTTAAACACCCACTTACAACCCACAGGTTTGCATCCATAGGGTCGATCAGTGACTTCCCACGTACCATTTGAAAGAATGGAGTCCATCTCATTATGAACTGCTTCTTTCCAATCATCTGCATCTGGAGATGCAAATGCTTCTGCAATGGTAGTAGGAGTATCGTCCACAAGGTACACAATGAAATCATCACCAAAGGATTTTTCAACCCTTTGTCTCTTACTCCTTTTAGGAGCATCATTGTCATCCTCCTCTAAGACAATTTCATGTGGCTGTTCAAAACTCTCAATAGGTGTACTATGTTCAGGAGTTATCTCAGAAGAGTATCTAGAATTGCTATGAATGTCTTTCATTGGAAATATATGTTCAAAGAAAGTAGCATCACGTGATTCCATAATAGTATCAACATACACATCAGGAACTTCAGATTTAACTACTAAAAATCTATATGCTATGCTACACGAAGCATATCCAAGAAAGACACAATCCACTGTCCTTGGACCAAGCTTGCGCTTTTTATTAATTGGTACATTGACTTTCGCCATGCACCCCCAAGTGCGCAAGTATGAAAGTGATGGTTTTCTCCCAACCCACTTCTCATAAGGGGTTTTCTCTTCTTTGCCCATAGGAATTCTATTCAGAACATGACATGAAGTCAGGACTGCCTCCCCCCACCATGCCTTAGATAAACCACAAGTGTCTAACATGGCATTCACCAGGTCAGTCAACGTACGGTTTTTCCTTTCAGCAATCCCGTTTGACTCGGGTGAATAGGGAGGAGTCCTCTCATGAATAATGCCATGTTCTGCACAGAAATCGTCAAAGACTTTGGGAAAGAACTCGCCACCACGATCTGATCTAAGACGTTTGATCTTTCTCTCTAGTTGGTTTTCAACTTCAGCCTTATAGATTTTAAAGTAGTCTAAAGCCTCATCTTTAGTTTTTAGCAAGTATACATAGCAAAATCTAGACGCATCATCAATCAATGTCATGAAGTATCTCTTACCACCCTTTGTCAACACACCATTCATCTCACAAAGATCAGAATGTATGAGTTCTAGAGGTGCCAGGTGTCTCTCCTCAGCAGCCTTATGAGGCTTTCGAGGTTGCTTCGACTGCACACAACTATGGCACTTAGAACCTTTGACTATGGTGATATTCGGAATTAAACTCATGGTTGCAAGCCGAGACATAGAGCCAAAATTAATATGACACAAACGAGAATGCCAAATACTCGCAAGATCATCAACATTAGCACAAATATGGTTCACAGACTTATTATTGAAATCTAACAAAGAAAAGCGGAACAAGCCTCCGCAATCATAGCCTTTACCAATAAATTGTCCAGACTTGGACACTACTAATTTATTGGACTCCAAAACTACCTTGAACCCATCTCTACATAGAAGGGTTCCACTAACGAGATTCTTGTGTATAGAAGGGACATGATGCACGTTCTTCAGCTGCACGATCTTTCCCGAAGTAAACTTCAGATCCACCGTGCCAGTGCCATGAACAGAAGCATGTGACCCATTCCCCATTAGCACGGAAGAATCCCGGGCGCTCTGATAAGAAGAGAACAAGTTAATGTCAGAACACACATGAACATTAGCACCAGTATCAAGCCACCAGCTAGGTGATTGAAATACTGAGAAGATAAAAGGTAAATTACCATACCCTTTGTCTTCCTCATTGCTAGCGACCACTGTGTTGACATTGCCCTTTTTGCCACGACGATCCGCTCGATCAGGACAATCCTTGGCAAAATGACCCGCCTCGCCACATGCGAAACATGTCAATTCAGCCTTGTTCTTCTTCTTCTTGAAGTTGGTAGTTTTGTTGGGCTTGTTAGATTTTGGCTTTCCTTTGCCCTTATTGTGGTTCCTCTGAACCATGTTGGCGCTGGAGTGGCCCTCGCCTCCTTTAGATCCCGTGTCCTTAGCCCGAGCTTTCTCCTCAACATCCAGAGACGCTATCAGATTTTCAACTGATATCTCCTGTCTCTTATGTTTCAGAGATGTGGCGAAGTTCCTCCATGTAGAAGGCAACTTTGCAATAATGCACCCAGCCACAAATCGGTCAGGAAGGACTATCTTAAGGTGGTCGAGCTCCTTGGCTATACACTGTATTTCATGAGCTTGCTCTACAATAGAGCGATTATCAACCATCTTATAATCATGAAAGCTCTCCATGATATACAGGTCACTGCCAGCATCTGATGCACCATACTTAGTAGTAAGTGCATCCCACAACTCTTTCCCGTCTGTGTACTGCATATTCGCATCAACTAGACGGTCAACAAGGGCGCTAAGAACGGCTCCCGTGAACATAGTATTGGCATGGTCGTACTCTTTCTCCTGTTCAGGAGTCAGTGGACCCTCAGGTCTGCCTTTACTAACATGGAAGACATTCATAGCAGTAAGCCAGAGCGTGGCCTTGACTTGCCATCTCTTAAAGTGCATACCATTGAACTTTTCTGGCTTGAGCGCATCGGCAAAAGCAGCCATAGAAAAACTAGGAAATTGTCTACAATAAGGTTTTTGGATTGTTGAATAATTAGACAAATTCCAGTTTAAATTCCGAATATAAATCATGACAAAATCACAAACACTGAAATAACAAGCCAAATCAGATGATGCGTACTGATTAGACTTACTGATAGATGGCACGCGCCGGAATCAGCAGGGTCGACGAGGTCAATCAGATCACGAGCAGTCGCGTGAAGACGCTTCCCAAAAACCTTATTCGGCCTCTCCTGGTGCAGGATCTAGAAGGCGAAGGGTTCCGGAGACCTGCTCTCCTAATCGCAGATGCACCTCTACGATCGGGACGAAGAGAACTGGAAGGCGGCTCAGCTGTGAAGAGAGGCGAAAGCGAATTGGGGTGATTTGGAGGCTGGCTGCCGGGCTCCTTTTATAGGGCCGAGTCCGCGACCCCCGTGCTTATCCGCCCACGAAAATCTCGCAATCAGTTGAGATTTTATAGCGTTCGGTTAGGATAAGCGTAACAGCCAAGAAACCAAAAAATCAAACGGCAAAAGGTAGTCGCGCCCCCGCAAGGCGAGGGGCCGGATTTCGGCGGACCATTCACGCGCATGTCGTGCGCCCGCGCCCTTCGCCCCGCCCCGGCCAGGCGAGCGAGCGCGCGCGCGCGTGTGGCTCTCCACACTCTCTCCTCTCATCCATAACTTGGTGAGTGAGTGTGGCTTCCATATTTAAGCTAGCTCTACTCCACTAGAGCTAGCAATATGGTGCTAATGGTTCCACCTATCCTCTAGCCATCCTCTTGTATGGGCTTTTGAGATTTTCTAGGATTTATTTGAATTTCTTAGTTGGGCCAAGCCCATAAATCCTAACAGACTCTCACCCCGTAGGATACGGATACGGAGCCAGCACTGCTGGAGTTGGTCTTAGAGCTTTATTATTAATGGCCTTTTTTTTTGTCAAAGCTAATAATATGGCCCATGGGTTGGAAAAAGTTGCAGGCGGATAGTTGGAGCCTCGATCGCATTCACAAAAGGCCAACCGAACAATCATACATGCATATATGTGCATCTCGATCCATCTTCTAGTAGCATCTAGTACGTATGTCGAATTGAACGGCTTATCTTCTGTAGCAAGATAAAAAAAAGAAGGATAAGCTATATGTAGAGAGTCCATATCAGATGTAATAATGGCATAGATCGATTGTTGTCTTAGGAAACGGTGATGTGGAAGTGCACTCGTTTTCTTGGAATTTGCGATCCCAAAAGTTAACTTGCTTGCCGTTTTTGAGTAAAATGCAGCGGCCGTCGCCGTCCTCAGATTTGGCACGCTGTATTACTTAGTCTCGAATTTATAAAACCAGCAAAATAGGGCCTGTTTGAGAATGCAGTTTTAAAATACTGTTGTTTTGAGATACCATAGTTTACAATTGTACATGACATAAATACTACGGTATTACTTTACCACAGTAAAACTACAGTATGGCTCAAAGCCGAGATCTGTTTGGTTCTATTGGAAAAACAAAGTATATGTAGAGAGAAGAGAAGAAAACTGAGGTCCTGAGTGGAGTTTCAAAAACTCCAAAAATACCACAGTTTTGGGTAAACCATGGTATTTAAAACTAAGTTTTGACTGTACAAACCAAACACCTTTTGAACTCTAATACTATAGTATCATCAAATACCATAGTATTGTTTCAAAACTGCAAAAATACTACAATTCCAAACAGGGCCATAGTTTCTCTAACTTTGTCGGTCCATGCATAACCGTATAAAACCGGATTTTGCTTAATCTGGACACCGGCCTTATTGGGTTCCATGTTTGAGTCATTTGGGTTCCGAACCTAGTATGTTGTGTCACTTTAATCTCCAAACTTTTGTTATTAGTATGCTCCAATGTGGTACGTCAAAGTCGTCTAGTCTGAACAACCCTGATTTTGAACAGTTTTGTATAGACCGGTAAAGTTAGAGGGTCGTTTTATTGATTTTCTAAGTTCAATGACCCCAAAGTGATATTATATGCCAAATTCGAGTAACGCTAATGCATTTCGCTTCTATTTTTTTTTGAGGCGGACGCTCTTGAGTAAAAACAGCGCGTGACTGGGCAGACTCTTGTTGCTCGCTAGCTTTAGCTCTACCCAAAGCAATCGGATTGTAGCTCGCCGTCAGTTGCTCCGTTGACGGCCACTCTCCCATCGCCGGTCGCCAATCGAATTGTAGCTCGCCGTCGGTTGCTGCGTTGACCGCCACTCTCCCATCGCCCGTCGATTACTGTAACACCATAAATCAATCAAATAAAAAAGTTATCAATTTTTAATAGAAATAAGAGATATTTTTGTTTTCAAATAATGAAATGGTGATATCATTAAAAATAAACAATTTCTTAAATAGTTAAAGATTACCAAGTGTTTGAATGCATTTATCTTGAAACATGTGTTTTGTTTGATTTGATTTTGGAATCCAATCTTTGGATTTAAATTGGTGTGAAAAACCCCCCCATTTCATAAAATAATAATAATAATAATTTGTTCTACAAAATAAATATTTTTTATTTAAAATAATACTCTTGAATTTATTCCAAGAGACGGCGATTTTAATTGATTGGTTGGTATTGGTAATGTCGAGGACCATAATTAGAGGTACTCCTAAGACTCCTAAAACTCGGCTGGTAAACACCATCAGCATAAAGCTGCAAAGGCCTGATGGGCGCAATACAGGTCAAAGCTCCGTCCGCTCAAGGAACGCAATCTCGCCTCGCCCGAGCCTAGCCTCGGGCAGGAACGGAAGACCTGGGCAGATTCACGCCTCGCCCGAGGGCCTCCTCACGCAACGGACGCACATTCGACTCGTCCGAGGCCCAGCTCGGGCAGGTTTCGCGGAGAAGCAACCTTGGCCAGATCGCCTCGCCAGCCGACTGGATCGCAGGAGCATTCAATGCAAGGATCGCCTGACACCTTATCCTGACGCGCGCTCCTCAGTCGACAAGGCCGAAGTGACCGCGGTCACTTCGCCCCTCCACTGACTGACCTGACAGGAAAACAGCGCCGCCTGCACTACTCCGACTGCTGTGCCACCCGCCAGGGTGAGGCTGACAGCAGCCAAGTCCAGCTTCGGGCGCCATAGGAAGCTCCGCCTCGCCCGGCCCCAAGGCTCGGACTCAACCTCGACCCCGGATGATGGTCTCCGCCTCGCTCGACCCCAGGGCCCGGACTCAACCTCGACCTCGGACGACGGTCTTCGCCTCGCCCGACCCCAGGGCTCGGACTCAACCTCGACCCCGGATGACGGTCTCCGCCTCGTCTGACCCCAAGGCTCGGACTCAACCTCGACCTCGGACGACGGTCTCCGCCTCGCCCGACCCCAGGGCTCGGACTCAGCCTCGACCTCGGAGGAGCCTCCGCCTCGCCCGACCTTGGGCTCGGGCCGACCACGTCGCAGGGGGGTACATCATTACCCTACCCCTAGCTAGCTCAGGCTACGGGGGACAAGACCGGCGTCCCATCTGGCTCGCCCCGGTAAAACAAGTAATGATGACACCCCGTATGCTCCATGACGACGGCAGTTCTCAGCCCCCTACGGAAGCAAGGAGACGTCAGCAAGGTCCTGACAGCCCCGACAGCTGTGCTTCTACAGGGTTTAAGCGCTCCTCCGACGGCCACGACATCACATGAACAGGGCACCAACACCTCTTCAACAGCCACGTCGGCATGTACATAGGACTCTAGCTCCTCTCTGCCAGACACGCTAGCACGCTGCTACACCCCCCATTGTACACCTGGGCCTTCTCCTTACGTCTATAAAAGGAAGGTCCAGGGCCCTCGTACGAAAAGGTGGCCGCGTGGGAGGACGGGCTGACGAGCAGGCTCACTCTCTCTCTCCCTCGCGAACGCTTGTAACCCCCTACTGCAAGCGCATCCGCCCTAGGCGCAGGACAACCCGAGCCGCGGTTCCCCTTATTGTTCTTCCCCCTTGTGTTCTGTCTCGCGCCGACCCATCTGGGCTGGGACACGCAGCGACAATTTATTCGTCGGTCCAGGGACCCCCCTGGGGTCGAAACGCCGACAGTTGGCGCGCCAGATAGGGGCCTGCTGCGTGTTGACGAACAGCTTCCTGTCAAGCTCCAGATGGGTAGTCTCCAGCAACCTCTCCAGCCCGGGACACTGCTCCGTTTCGGGAGTCTCGAGTTCATGTCCTTCGACAGCAACTACGACATGGTACTCCTTCCTCCGCCACGCGACAACGACAATGGCGGCCGTCAGCCCGCCCGCCGGCGGCGGAATCGACGATGTCTTCCCCGCATGGTGGAAGAACAACATCCGAGTCTGTCCTATCACCTTCCCCGCCGACGGGGGAGAAGGCGGGGCAACCATGGCCAAGCAGGAGGCGGGACCTCGTCGGCTGTCGAGCGAGTCGACGATGCCGGCGCCCCAGCGGGGGACACGTCGGGCGTCGGCCTCGCGTCTGAGACGAAGACGGGCGTCGTTTCCCCGCAACACGCCAACCCCAAGCGGACGGATGATGCCAGCATGCTCGCGAAGGACCTGCTAGGCGTTGGCCTCGTACCTGAGATAACGGTGCAGTTCGTCTCCGACACGACTTCGTCACCATCCGTCGATCAAGAGGTACCGTCCGTTTTCCACCCTTTGCCTTTTAGATTCAGCTTCGACCCACCAAGCGAGCCCGCTTCGGTGGACGCTTTCATAAAGGCATATCCGAACCTTCCGGGGTATCATATGTGGTCAACCTGGGACCGATTGACGGCCGTCTCGACCTACGGGCCCCCGAGTTCTGAGGAAGATGATGAGCCCGATTATGGTTGGGATTTCTCCGGGCTCGGGAACCCTAGTGCCATGCGGGACTTCATGACCGCATGTGACTACTGCCTCTCCGATTGCTCCGATGATAGCCACGGCCTCGGCGACGAGGACTGTGGCCCAAGTCGCGAATGTTTCCACGTCGATCTAGGGGGTCTCGACGAAGGCAACCACCTTGGTATGCCGGAGGATGGCGATCCCCCTAGGCCTACGCCTCGCGTTGACATCCTTCGAGAGCTAGCTGTGGTCCCAGTCCCTGCGGGGGGTCAGGACACACAGCTCGAGCAAATCCGCGAGATGCAGGCTAGGCTCGACGAGGAAGCAGGGCAACTTGTGCAGCTTCGGCAGAACATCGGGCAGGAGTGGGCAGGCCGAGCACCAGCCGGAGAAGCGCGTCATCTGCCCCAGGACGTCCAACACCGCATCGCTGACGATGCCAGGGCAAGGCTGCCCCCGGCTTCCAGTGGGGTCGGCCAGAACTTGGCTGTAGCAGCAATACTACTCCGAGCGATGCCGGAACCATCCACCACCGAGGGACGGCGTATCCAGGGAGAACTCAAGAATCTCCTGGAGGATGCCGCGGTCCGACGGGCCGAAAGCTCTGCCTCCCGAAGGCAGGGATACCCCCCGGAGCATCACGCTGCGACTTCCCGATTCATGCGGGAAGCCTCGGTCCACACCGGGCGCATGCGGGACACAGCGCCTGCGGCCCCGAGCCGCCTCGGCAACGAGCACCATCGCCGCAATCGTCGAGCCCGCCTCGACGAAAGGGTGCGCCGAGGCTACCACCCCAGGCGTGGGGGACGCTACGACAACGGTGTAACACCCGGGTTTTAGGGGTCCAAAACCCGGGGTTAACATAAACACCAGGTATGCTGGGACCAAGTCTCATACATATGATGTATAGTGGCACAGGATCGAATGTCACATCTTTATATATAACAGGAGTTCTATACAAAATAAATAATTACATTATAAGGAGACAACGGTCCAGCAACCCAAAGTTGACTGGGAGACGACGGCCTAGACCACTCACGAACTCATCACAGCATCCTCCATGAGCATCATCCTGCAGTACCTGGTCTTGACCTGTGGTGTATGTGAGACAGCAAGAGTGAGCTCACATACGTTCATCGCTCAACAAGTTGTGGGGAATAATGTGCATGAACTCGCCAAAGGTGGGAGCTCATAAAGTGTAAGGCTTACCAAAGAAGATGGTTAGAGCTGAGCATTGCTTTTAAAGTTGGTCAAAATTTTATTAGCAATTACTAAGTATAAGTAAATACCAAACCCAATTAAGTAATAGATCAAAAGTAACAACACCACCTGCAATGCAATGCATATGACAAGTTGAATTTAGTTCCATAAATTAATCATGTGAGGGTCCGAGCTGCTCATGACCGTGAGCACGGCTAGTATACCAGTTTTACACTCTGCAGAGGTTGCGCATCTTTACCCACAAGTCGTGTATCCCATGTCGCCAGGGTTTGCAAAGCCCTTAGACACTTCCGAGGTGAATGGCTAGGGATCCACTACGAGGCCTTTACAAAGTTCCACTAGCTTCCGAAAACCCGCTACAGTTTATAGGAAGATCCAGTGCAGGAATCCCTTGCAGGACCGCCATCGCAGCAAAATCCTCCCGAGGGCCTCCCTACACTGACCTCTCCCCTACTGCCCTTGCCCCTTTCGGGTAAGGTAGTCTTCCACTAGCTTTCCTAATTAATCAGCCAAGGGCATCCCATACTACCCTTGTGGTAGCACTGTTTTCCCGGGTGGTCGCTCCATGTTCCAATTAACATAATGATCTCATCATGAACAATAAATAACAACTGATAAAAAGTGTAACCATGAACAGTGTATCTCCATACCCAAAACCACATATAGCACTAGCAAGTACTACCCAGAAAGTTCAGTGGTAAACAAGGTATAAAGATAGACAAACTAGGGTAACCTATTGGGTCCCATCAAAATTAACCTATGCAGATCATTATGATTAATTAGAACATGGCTGGGTAAAAGGAAGTGATCAAGGGCACAACTTGCCTGGGCCTTGAGATTCCAGGTACCAGGATGACCTTCAGGTGACTCGTGACCTCACTGCTAGTCGTAGTAATACAAACAAACAGTGTAGGCAAAATTTAACATCACACCAAACAAGTAAACAAAATACATAATAATAATCTACACATTAAAATAAGATTCTAGGAACAGGAATCATTAATTTTGGAGTTATAGAATTCAAGTTATGATTTTCCTAAGGTTTAATGTGATTAAAATATGATTAAATGATAAATAAATTTTCTGACAGAGTTCATGTCAAAACAGTGATTCTAAATGGTAGAGCATATTATTACAAAATTTTAGGAATTGGAATGACTCAATTTGGAGCTAAAATGAATTAGTTATGAATTAATTAAGTTTCTAGATTTATTTTAACACAAAAAATCATTTTCTAAATCATTTTCTATGATTTTCTTATTCACTGGACTGGGCCTCAATAACAGAAAAGTGCAGGGGCCTTCTCGAAAGAATCCCCAGACTCAGGCTACACCCGCACAGGACGGCGGGTTCTATTTCAAAAAGTCCAGGGGCTATTTTACAAATCGTGCGCCGCCAAGGGGTACAGGAGAATAGCAGCCGTACGATCCAGAATCGAGGGCCGAGATTAAAAGCCGGCACATAATTGAACCGGTATGGAATAGGGGCCACTGGATCAACGACGAGCGGCCCGGATTTAATGAGTCGAACGGGTATACGTGAATCTAATCCGATACGTCCATTCCGCGATCAACGGTCCACGGTACATCCTGCCCATAACCCATCCTAACCGTCAACTTCCAATCCCACGGCTGCCAGTTTTTCTTCCTCCCTTCAATCGCCGCCAACCAGACGGACGGGACGACGCCGAGCACGGATGCGGCGGCGCCATGGCCGAAACCCAGACGCCCAATCCCCCACGACAAAGTGCCAATCCAAGTGGTGCATCGCGGTGCAGGGACCAAGGGAAAACTCATGGAGTAACCATACCAGGAATGAAGATGCCGGTACCACGGGTCACGGCGAGCTGCGGGCAGCAAATTCCGATGAGAAATCCGGTGCTGGCTGAATCGATGCTTGAGGACGGTCGCCACGGCATCCCCTTCACTCCTTCTCTCTTTCCTCTTGATTCATCAATGGTGGCTCACGGCAATTCGACAGGTAGAGGCAAGGGGAGAAGCGGACGCCCAGACCGGCCGAGTGGCACAGGCAGGGAGCGACGACGACGGTGTTCCATTACGCAGAAGCTGGGTATGATTACGGTCTCCAGTGACCAGAGATGTTATAGGGGAGGGAGGCCAGGGCACACGCCGAGTCCGCGCGCGCATGGCGAGAAACGCGGCCGGGATTGGTTCTTGCCGCTCGCAGAGTTCGGCGGATCCGTTGGAGTCCGCCACGATTGCTATCTGGGAGGAGAGTCCGTTCGCAGAGCCCAAGTGGTAGAGGCGCAGCGGTCTGACAGCAGGGTCCCGCGACCAGTGCCTAAACCCCACACGTGCACCCGTGACACACTGGCCAGTGGGCCCCAATCGTCGGCGCGCCAGGAAAAGAATTGGGGCCGCGAGGAGGAGTTGGGCCGACCGAGGTGCGTTGAGTGGGCCGAATGGTGGAATTAGGCCCAGCGCAGCTTCCCCTTTCTTTTTTTTTTATTTTCTATTTTCTTTTATCTTTTCCTTCTTTCCAAATTCAAACTTCAATTTGAATTCAAACTTTTGTGGCTCTTCATTCTCGACTATATTTGTTCAATAACAATACCAAGTCTGAAAATATTTATTTATATATTTTATTTATTTATATGTATCCTTTCTCTTTTCCTTATTTCCAAACTCTAATCTCCATTTAGGGTTTGATCCAACCTTTAGAATTTATTATCTCATTGTTATTATCCTTATTATTTTATTTAATGTGCAAACATATAAAACTCCAACATGATGCATATTCTTTTTATCATTTGTTTTAATTCACCTCCAACTTTCATGTATGCTCTTTTTTTTTTATGATGCAAATATGGCACATAAGATAAGGAATTCAAGAAATCCCCAAAATACCTTATTATAAATTTATTCATTTATTCATTTTATTATTTTTTTTTTCTTATACCAATTTTGGGCTTTACAAATCCTACCCCCCTTAAAAATAATCTCGTCCTCGAGATTTGTAAGAAAAGGGTTACACAAGGATTGGTTTGTAATCTTTTAGTCTATAATTGATTTCAAAAATCCAGGGTCTCTTTTTTTTTTATAGTAAATAGTGGGTGATTGGGAAAGCATGTGTATCCATATGTAAAGCCATTTTATTATGTAGGGTAAAAGATATCTTTTTAAAGCATATATAGGATTGGGTAGAAAGCAGTGGGGTAAAGGAAGACTCCATCCAAGATTGTGGATCTTGACTCTTCTTGGTGACCTCACTTAATCCTTGAAGACTTGAGTTGGTGCTCATCCTTCCTTGATGAAGTTGATCATATTCTTCGGTCTTGTCTCATTGATTAGGAGTTAGTGTATATTATTGGCTGGGGAATATGGTTAATATAGGTATGGAGGAGATAGACTACATGATGTAGGTCAAAAGTCTGTTTGATGTTAGGTGGTGGTTGATAGATTATGCAATCCATTAAGACTCTATTGATTGGGTAAGTTATGTAACTTGTTATATAGGTCAAGTTGTTGTGTATGGCCAAGTTGATATAAGTCTCCAAATTAGGCTTAAGTGATTTAGGAGTATGGTCTTATCCTTTGTATCAGCATTAAGTAACTCAATCTAGCTTAGATCATATTGGATTAGATAGAATCCAGATTAGGTTGGTATGACTAGATTAAACTAGTTAAGATTAGCTAGGTCTACCAGGGTAGAATAAATATTATTAGGATATGGTAGAAACTTTTAAGATAGGATTATATGATATAGGTAGGCCATTGTTCAAGGATGAGTTGGTATAAGACATTAATTTAGGTTAAGATATATTTGTAGAGACAGTGTCTAACCTATATCACCAACTTAACTAACTTGTTAATAACTCACCTTAGATTGGGTCATATTTAGATTAGATAGAATCTGGATTAGGTTGGATATAACTAGATTAGACTAGATAATATCTAATTACTTTGGATTAGATCTTGGTTGTTACTAGGGTGGGGTAAATATGCTTATTAGGACAAGATGAATCCATAAGGATAAGGTAGAATCTTTTGAGATCAGTTAGATCTATTAGGATGAGATAGAATCTTTTCAAGATAAGATGAGTATCTTTTAAGATGAGATGGATCTATTAAGGTAAGGAAGAATCTTTTAAGATAAGATGGATTGGTTAGAATGAGATCTTTTAGGATAAGATAAATCTCTTAAGCTAGATATGTTCCAGTGGGGACAATCTAGGCTGTCTAGTTATTTTATAAATACATTTTTATACCTATGTGCAGATGTAATTGTGGACATTACTCCACAACTCATCACACTCAAACAAAGATCCAAATCAGACAAGTATCATAAGAACAAACATTCAAGCATATAAATATTTACAAAAATAGTTTTGCTTTTGTCCCTAAGTTTAGGTCTCCTATTCCTAAAGTCACTTTAGGTTAAGGATTTCAAAGTGTGAAATCCAAGTTTGTCTTTGGAAAGAAAAGATAAGAATAATCAGAGTATAGCGGAAATAGATAAGAATAGATTAAGAAAAGTATAGAAAAGAATCAGAGTAGCAAAGGTAAGTAGACAATGGTTGTCCAGTTCTATCTAGGTTTCGTCCTACAGTCAACATTCCTCTGATACCACTTCTGTAACACCCGGGTTTTAGGGGTCCAAAACCCGGGGTTAACATAAACACCAGGTATGCTGGGACCAAGTCTCATACATATGATGTATAGTGGCACAGGATCGAATGTCACATCTTTATATATAACAGGAGTTCTATACAAAATAAATAATTACATTATAAGGAGACAACGGTCCAGCAACCCAAAGTTGACTGGGAGACGACGGCCTAGACCACTCACGAACTCATCACAGCATCCTCCATGAGCATCATCCTGCAGTACCTGGTCTTGACCTGTGGTGTATGTGAGACAGCAAGAGTGAGCTCACATACGTTCATCGCTCAACAAGTTGTGGGGAATAATGTGCATGAACTCGCCAAAGGTGGGAGCTCATAAAGTGTAAGGCTTACCAAAGAAGATGGTTAGAGCTGAGCATTGCTTTTAAAGTTGGTCAAAATTTTATTAGCAATTACTAAGTATAAGTAAATACCAAACCCAATTAAGTAATAGATCAAAAGTAACAACACCACCTGCAATGCAATGCATATGACAAGTTGAATTTAGTTCCATAAATTAATCATGTGAGGGTCCGAGCTGCTCATGACCGTGAGCACGGCTAGTATACCAGTTTTACACTCTGCAGAGGTTGCGCATCTTTACCCACAAGTCGTGTATCCCATGTCGCCAGGGTTTGCAAAGCCCTTAGACACTTCCGAGGTGAATGGCTAGGGATCCACTACGAGGCCTTTACAAAGTTCCACTAGCTTCCGAAAACCCGCTACAGTTTATAGGAAGATCCAGTGCAGGAATCCCTTGCAGGACCGCCATCGCAGCAAAATCCTCCCGAGGGCCTCCCTACACTGACCTCTCCCCTACTGCCCTTGCCCCTTTCGGGTAAGGTAGTCTTCCACTAGCTTTCCTAATTAATCAGCCAAGGGCATCCCATACTACCCTTGTGGTAGCACTGTTTTCCCGGGTGGTCGCTCCATGTTCCAATTAACATAATGATCTCATCATGAACAATAAATAACAACTGATAAAAAGTGTAACCATGAACAGTGTATCTCCATACCCAAAACCACATATAGCACTAGCAAGTACTACCCAGAAAGTTCAGTGGTAAACAAGGTATAAAGATAGACAAACTAGGGTAACCTATTGGGTCCCATCAAAATTAACCTATGCAGATCATTATGATTAATTAGAACATGGCTGGGTAAAAGGAAGTGATCAAGGGCACAACTTGCCTGGGCCTTGAGATTCCAGGTACCAGGATGACCTTCAGGTGACTCGTGACCTCACTGCTAGTCGTAGTAATACAAACAAACAGTGTAGGCAAAATTTAACATCACACCAAACAAGTAAACAAAATACATAATAATAATCTACACATTAAAATAAGATTCTAGGAACAGGAATCATTAATTTTGGAGTTATAGAATTCAAGTTATGATTTTCCTAAGGTTTAATGTGATTAAAATATGATTAAATGATAAATAAATTTTCTGACAGAGTTCATGTCAAAACAGTGATTCTAAATGGTAGAGCATATTATTACAAAATTTTAGGAATTGGAATGACTCAATTTGGAGCTAAAATGAATTAGTTATGAATTAATTAAGTTTCTAGATTTATTTTAACACAAAAAATCATTTTCTAAATCATTTTCTATGATTTTCTTATTCACTGGACTGGGCCTCAATAACAGAAAAGTGCAGGGGCCTTCTCGAAAGAATCCCCAGACTCAGGCTACACCCGCACAGGACGGCGGGTTCTATTTCAAAAAGTCCAGGGGCTATTTTACAAATCGTGCGCCGCCAAGGGGTACAGGAGAATAGCAGCCGTACGATCCAGAATCGAGGGCCGAGATTAAAAGCCGGCACATAATTGAACCGGTATGGAATAGGGGCCACTGGATCAACGACGAGCGGCCCGGATTTAATGAGTCGAACGGGTATACGTGAATCTAATCCGATACGTCCATTCCGCGATCAACGGTCCACGGTACATCCTGCCCATAACCCATCCTAACCGTCAACTTCCAATCCCACGGCTGCCAGTTTTTCTTCCTCCCTTCAATCGCCGCCAACCAGACGGACGGGACGACGCCGAGCACGGATGCGGCGGCGCCATGGCCGAAACCCAGACGCCCAATCCCCCACGACAAAGTGCCAATCCAAGTGGTGCATCGCGGTGCAGGGACCAAGGGAAAACTCATGGAGTAACCATACCAGGAATGAAGATGCCGGTACCACGGGTCACGGCGAGCTGCGGGCAGCAAATTCCGATGAGAAATCCGGTGCTGGCTGAATCGATGCTTGAGGACGGTCGCCACGGCATCCCCTTCACTCCTTCTCTCTTTCCTCTTGATTCATCAATGGTGGCTCACGGCAATTCGACAGGTAGAGGCAAGGGGAGAAGCGGACGCCCAGACCGGCCGAGTGGCACAGGCAGGGAGCGACGACGACGGTGTTCCATTACGCAGAAGCTGGGTATGATTACGGTCTCCAGTGACCAGAGATGTTATAGGGGAGGGAGGCCAGGGCACACGCCGAGTCCGCGCGCGCATGGCGAGAAACGCGGCCGGGATTGGTTCTTGCCGCTCGCAGAGTTCGGCGGATCCGTTGGAGTCCGCCACGATTGCTATCTGGGAGGAGAGTCCGTTCGCAGAGCCCAAGTGGTAGAGGCGCAGCGGTCTGACAGCAGGGTCCCGCGACCAGTGCCTAAACCCCACACGTGCACCCGTGACACACTGGCCAGTGGGCCCCAATCGTCGGCGCGCCAGGAAAAGAATTGGGGCCGCGAGGAGGAGTTGGGCCGACCGAGGTGCGTTGAGTGGGCCGAATGGTGGAATTAGGCCCAGCGCAGCTTCCCCTTTCTTTTTTTTTTATTTTCTATTTTCTTTTATCTTTTCCTTCTTTCCAAATTCAAACTTCAATTTGAATTCAAACTTTTGTGGCTCTTCATTCTCGACTATATTTGTTCAATAACAATACCAAGTCTGAAAATATTTATTTATATATTTTATTTATTTATATGTATCCTTTCTCTTTTCCTTATTTCCAAACTCTAATCTCCATTTAGGGTTTGATCCAACCTTTAGAATTTATTATCTCATTGTTATTATCCTTATTATTTTATTTAATGTGCAAACATATAAAACTCCAACATGATGCATATTCTTTTTATCATTTGTTTTAATTCACCTCCAACTTTCATGTATGCTCTTTTTTTTTTATGATGCAAATATGGCACATAAGATAAGGAATTCAAGAAATCCCCAAAATACCTTATTATAAATTTATTCATTTATTCATTTTATTATTTTTTTTTCTTATACCAATTTTGGGCTTTACAAACGGGGAGGATCGGAGCCCCTCGCCCGAACCACCCGGTCCGCAAGCTTTCAGCCGGGCCATACGATGGGCGCCGTTCCCGACCCGGTTCCGGACCCCGACTACCATCACCAAGTACTCTAGGGAAACAAGGCCGAAACTGTGGCTCGCGGACTACCGGCTGGCCTGCCAGCTGGGTGGAATGGACGATGACAACCTCATCATCCGCAACCTCCCCCTGTTCCTCTCCGACGCCGCCCGAGCCTGGCTGGAGCATCTGCCTCCTGTGCAGATCTCCAACTGGGACGACCTGGTCAAAGCCTTCGCCGGCAACTTCCAAGGCACATATGTGCGCCCTGGGAACTTCTGGGACCTCCGAAGCTGCTGCCAGCAGCCGGGAGAATCCCTGCGGGACTACATCCGGCGATTTTCGAAGTAGCGCATCGAGCTGCCCAACATCACCAACTCAGATGTCATCGACGCGTTCCTCGCTGGCACCACTTGCCGCAACCTGGTGAGCAAGCTGGGTCGCAAGACTCCCACCAGGGCGAGCGAGCTGATGGACATCGCCACCAAGTTCACCTCTGGCCAGGAGGCGATCGAGGCCATCTTCCGGAAGGACAAGCAGCCTCAGGGACGCCAGCAGGAAGACGTCCCCGAGGCGTCCGCTCAGCGTAGCACGAAGAAGAACGGCAAGAAGAAGTCGCAAACGAAACGCGACGCCGCCGACGCAGATTTTGTCGTCGCTGCCGAACACAGGAACCCCCGGAAGCCTCCCGGAGGGGCCAACCTGTTCGACAAGATGCTCAAGGAGTAGTGCCCCTATCACCAGGGTCCCATCAAGCACACCCTTGAGGAGTGCGTCATGCTTCGGCGCTACTTCCACAAGGCCGGGCCGCCGGCGGAAGGTGGCAAAGCCCACGACAATGACAAGAAGGAAGGCCACAAGACAGAGGAGTTCCCCGAAGTCCATGACTGCTTCATGATCTACGGTGGGCGGGTGGCGAACGCCTCGGCTCGGCACCGCAAGCAGGAGCACCGGGAGGTCTGCTCGGTGAAGGTGGCGGCGCCAGTCTACCTAGACTGGTCCGACAAGCCCATCACCTTCGACCAACGCGACCACCCCGACCGCGTGCCGAGCCCGAGGAAGTACCCGCTCGTTGTTGATCCCGTCATCGGCAACGTCAGGATTACCAAGGTCCTCATGGACAGAGGCAGCAGCCTCAACATCATCTATGCTGAGACCCTCGGGCTCTTGCAGATCGATTTGTCCACGATCCGGGCCGGTGCGGTGCCCTTTCACGGGATCATCCCCGGGAAGCGCGTCCAACCCCTTGGGCAAATCGATCTGCCCGTCTACTTCAGGACTCCCTCCAACTTCCGAAAGGAAACCCTCACGTTCGCGGTGGTCGGGTTCCGAGGAACCTACCACGCAGTGCTGGGGAGACCATGCTACGCCAAGTTCATGGCCGTCCCAACTACACCTACCTCAAGCTCAAGATGTCGGGCCCCAACGGGGTCATCACCGTCGGATCCACATACCGACACGCGTACGAATGCGACGTGGAGTGTGTGGAGTACGCTGAGGCCCTCGCCGAGTCCGAGGCCCTCATCGCCGACCTGGAGAGCCTCTCCAAGGAGGTGCCAGATGCGAAACGCCATGCCGACAACTTCAAGCCAGCAGAGGCGGTTAAGTCCGTCCCTCTCGACCCCAGCAACGACGCCTCCAAGCAAGTACGGATCGGCTCCGAGCTCGACCCCAAATAGGAAGCAGTGCTCGTCGACTTTCTTCGCGCAAACGCCGAGGTTTTTTGCGTGGAGTCCCTCGGACATGCCTGGCATACCGAGGGATGTCGTCGAGCACTCGCTGGGTATCCGAGCTGGAGCCCGACCCGTGAAGCAGCCTCTGCGTCGATTCAACAAAGAAAAGCGCAGTCATAGGCGAGGAGATCCACAAGCTGATGGCTGCAGGACTCATCAAAGAGGTATTCCATCCCGAATGGCTAGCCAACCCTGTGCTTGTGAAAAAGAAAGATGGGAAATGGCGGATGTGTGTAGACTACACTGGTCTAAACAAAGCATGTCCGAAGGTTCCCTACCCTCTGCCTCGCATCGATCAAATCGTGGATTCCACTGCTGGGTGCGAAACCCTATCATTCCTTGATGCCTACTCAGGGTATCACCAAATCAGGATGAAAGAGTCCGACCAGCTCGCGACTTCTTTCATCACACCCTTTGGCATGCACTGCTATATTACTATGCCATTCGGTTTAAGGAATGCAGGCGCGACATACCAAAGGTGCATGAACCACGTGTTTGGACAGCACATTGGCCGAACGGTCGAGGCTTACATCGACGACATCGTAGTCAAGACAAGGAAAGCCTCCGACCTCCTCTCTGACCTTGAAACGACATTCAAGTGTCTCAAAGTGAAAGGCGTAAAACTCAATCCCGAGAAGTGTGTCTTCGGAGTCCCCCGAGGCATGCTCCTGGGGTTCATCGTCTCCGAGCGGGGCATCGAGGCCAACCCGGAGAAAATCACGGCCATCACCAACATGGGCCTATCAAGGACTTGAAAGGAGTACAGAGGGTCATGGGATGCCTTGCGGCTCTGAGCCGCTTCATCTCGCGCCTCGGCGAAAGAGACCTGCCCCTGTACCGCCTCTTAAGGAAGGCCGAGCGCTTCACTTGGACCTCCGAGGCCGAGGAAGCCCTCGGGAACTTGAAGGCGCTCCTTACAAGCGTGCCCATCTGGTGCCCCCCGCTGCCGGAGAAGCTCCCCTGATCTACGTAGCCGCAACCACTCAGGTGGTCAGCGCCGCGATCGTAGTCGAGAGACGAGAAGAAGGGCATGCATTGCTCGTCCAGAGGCCGGTCTACTTCATCAGTGAGGTACTGTCCGAGACCAAAATCCGCTACTCGCAAATTCAGAAGCTACTGTACGCGGTAATTCTGACGCGGCGAAAGTTGCGACACTACTTCGAGTCTCATCCAGTGACTGTGGTGTCATCCTTCCCCCTGGGGGAGATCATCCAATGCCGAGAGGCCTCGGGTAGGATTGCAAAGTGGGCGGTGGAGATCATGGGCGAGACAATCTCGTTCGCCCCTCGGAAGGCCATCAAATCCCAAGTCTTGGCGGATTTCGTGGCAGAATGGGTCGACACCCAGCTTCCAGCAGCTTCGATCCAACCAGAACTCTGGACCATGTTTTTTGACGGGTCGTTGATGAAAACAGGAGCGGGCGCGGGCCTGCTCTTCATTTCACCCCTCGGGAAGCACCTCCGCTACGTGCTGCGCCTCCATTTCCCGGCGTCCAACAACGTGGCCGAGTACGAGGCTCTGGTTAACGGGTTGCGCATCGCCATCGAGCTAGGGGTTCGGCGCCTCGACGCTCGTGGCGACTCGCAGCTTGTCATCGACCAAGTCATGAAGAACTCCCACTGCCACGACCCGAAGATGGAAGCCTACTGCGACGAGGTTCGGCGGCTGGAAGACAAGTTCTATGGGCTCGAGCTCAACCACGTCGCCCGATGCTACAACGAGACTACGGACGAGCTGGCTAAAATAGCCTCGGGGCAGACAACGGTCCCCCCGGACGTCTTCTCCCGAGACCTACATCAACCCTCCGTCAAGACCGACGACACGCCCGAGCCCAAGAAGTCCTCGGCCCTGCCCGAGGCACCCTCGGCTCGGCCCGAGGCATCCTCGGCTCAACCCGAGGCACCCTCGACCGCCGAGGGTGAGGCACTGCCCGTCGAGGAGGAGCGGAATGGGGTCCTGCCTAATCAAAATTGGCAGACCCCGTACCTACGATATCTCCATCGAGGGGAGCTACCCCTCGACGGAACCGAGGCTCGGCGATTGGCGCGACGCGCCAAGTCGTTCGTCTTGCTAGGTGACGAAAAGGAGCTCTACCACCGCAGCCCCTCAGGAATCCTCCAGCGATGCATATCCATCACCAAAGGTCAGGAGTTATTGCAAGAAATACACTCGGGGGCTTGCGGTCATCACGCACCGCCTCGAGCCCTCGTTGGAAACGCCTTCCAACAAGGTTTCTACTGGTCAACCGCGGTGGCTGATGCCACTAGGATTGTACGCACCTGTCAAGGGTGTCAATTCTACGCAAGGTAGACCTACTTGCCCGCTCAGGCTCTGCAAACAATACCCATCACCTGGCCATTTGCTGTGTGGGGTCTGGACCTCGTCGGTCCCTTGCAGAAGGCACCCGGGGGATTCACGCACCTGCTGGTCGCTATCGACAAATTCTCCAAGTGGATTGAGGTCTGACCCCTAAACAGCATCAGGTCCGAACAGGCGGTGGCGTTCTTCACCAACATCATCCATCGCTTTGGAGTCCCGAACTCCATCATCACCGACAACGGCACCTAGTTCACCGGCAGGAAGTTTCTGGACTTCTGTGAGGACCACCACATCCGGGTGGACTGGGCCGCCGTAGCTCACCCCATGACGAATGGGCAGGTAGAGCGTGCCAACGGCATGATTCTACAGGGACTCAAGCCGAGAATCTACAACGACCTCAACAAGTTCGGCAGGCGATGGATGAAGGAACTCCCCTCGGTGGTCTAGAGTCTAAGGACGACGCCAAGCCGAGCCACGGGCTTCACGCCGTTTTTTCTAGTCTATGGGGCCGAGGCTATCTTGCCCACAGACCTAGAATACGACTCCCTGAGGATGAGGACATACGACGCCCGAAGCAACCAGACCAACCGAGAAGACTCACTGGACCAGTTGGAAGAGGCTCGGGACATGGCCTTACTACACTCGGCGCGGTATCAGCAGTCCCTGCGACGCTACCACGCCCGAGGGGTTCGGTCCCGAGACCTCCAAGTGGGCGACTTGGTGCTTCGGCTACGACAAGACGCCCGAGGACGCCACAAGCTCACGCCTCCCTAGGAAGGGCCATTCATCATCGCCAAGACTTTGAAGCCCGGAACATACAAGCTGGCCAACAGTCAAGGCGAGGTCTACAGCAACGCTTGGAACATCCAACAGCTACGTCGCTTCTACCCTTAAGATGTTTTCAAGTCGTTCGTATACCTTGTTTACATACACAAGTAAAGTCTAACCATCAAGGAAGAGTCAGCCTTGCCTCGGCAAAGCCCAACCCTCCCTCGGGGGCTAGAAGGGGGGAACCCCCTCTGCGTCAAAATTTTCTGGAAAAAGTCTTTCGGCCAGAACATCTTTCGTGCTTTTCGACTACGTCGATAGTGGGATCCTGAAAACGACGGAGTACACGTAAGCGGCAAGGCCGACCGAGCCGAGAGACTCCTACGCCTCCGGGATACGGATACCTCACTCATCACCTTCTGCGATAAGTAACTCATGCTCGGATAAGCGATTCTGCTAACCGAACAAGTCTTAACGCTCGAAAATTTCTCAGCCGAAATGATTTTTCGTGCCTTCTCGATTATACCGATAACAGAATCCCGCGGACGAGCAAGAGTACACGTAAGCGGCGAAGGTCGACCGAGCCGAGGGACTCCTATGCCTCCGGGATACGGATACCTCACTCATCACCTTCCGCGATAAGTAACTCTCGCTCGGATAAACGATTCTGCTACCGACAAGCAAGTCCTGATACTCGAAACGAGAGGAAAAGAAACGCAGCTTTATAACACGATAATGACATGTTTGGGCCTCGGCGGCCGCAAAAAGCATGCGCACACTACAGACAAACTGTTCCTGCAGGTTCAGACATCAATAGGGGGAGCAGCAGCACCCTCGACATCGTCTCCACCTTCGGCGGAATCCGACCCGGCCTCGGACGGCAACACGGGCGAAGGATCTCCACCTCGAAGGAAGATGTCAGCACCACGCCTGGGCCATCGCCGTCAGGGTCCCTCCAGAAACTCGGCCCAAGCAGACGGCTTGTCCGGCCACTCCGTGGCCTCAGCCAGCTGTCCCCCGAGGACACCAGCCCTGCTCATGGCCTCGGCAGCCCGACTCTGGGGTTGGTCCCGCCAGTGGACGACTCGGCCAGGCTCCGGCCACCGCTGCTACACCTCCCTGGCCTGGATCGACGAAGCCCCCTTTTTTGAGCCAACTCCGCCTCTGACCATGCTGACACCGCTGCCTCCGGCTCCGGCTCATCGCAGAGCGGCCGAGGGTTTCTTTAACTGGGCTAGAGAAGCCTTGAGTAGCAAGGCCGACTGAGCCGAGGGACTCCTACGCCTCCGGGATACGGATACCTCACTCGTCACCTTCCGCGCAGGGCAACTCACACTTGGTTAAGCGGTTTAGCTAGCCGACAGGCGAGACCTGGTGCTCGAAATGGGGAAGAAACACGACTTTACGCCCAAGTACATAGATGTTCAGGCCCCGACGGCCGCAATGAACATACACCGACACTCAAGATGCCATTACAAATGGAACTCCGGTTCCACTCCCGCGGGTATGAACAACCTCCATACCAGGAGGGCCTGCGGGACGACGAACTCCAAGCGGCTCACCGGCAACCGCTCCGACAACAGCGACAACGACCTTCGCTCCGGGCGGCCAAACAGCAGCAGCGATGACCTCAGGGCAAACGCTGCTGCGACAAGGCCCTCGCCCACGTCCCCACTCAAGGGGCGAGGACAAGCTATCAAATCCAAAGAGCCGAAGGCCCGGAGCACAGATGGCGCCGACGATCTCATCGGCAGAGAAACCTTCTCCAGCTGCCACCACCTCAGCTCCGACGACGGCGTCCACCTATCCGCCAGCACCGCACCAGCAAGCGTCGGCCGCCCCAAAGCGCACCGACAGGTCCTCACTCCCGCCCTCGCCGAGGCCGCCCTAGAACATGAGCATCGCCCTCGCGGCGTACGACGTGCTGGGCAACCCTCTGGCATGGCTGTCGGCGCGAGGAAGACCTGGACGCGGCCGGCCCATACGCGGCGCGTCTGCCGCCCGGACGAAGGACGGAACACTGCACTCTGTCCAGGAAGCAGCAGTTCGCCTTCCCCCGCATGGCTGAAGGAAGCCTCCGCAGGGCTAGAGGATGCCTTTCTCCCCCAAACGCTGGGGGAAGAAAAGGGTTACCGGCCCACGCGGAGGCGACCCCCCACTCGGTGTGATCCTCCGCCTCAGCCCGGATGACGAAAATCCTTGAAGTTGAGGGCAGGGCGAAGGCCGCATCCTGACTCGCTTCTCCCCACCTAACTGCCCATTGGTGGGGGAATGCAGCCGGGCTGCACGACGAAAATCCTTGAAGCCGAACGATGGCTGAAAGGCACCGATCTCCACGAGATTGTGCTCCTCCAACGGCAGCAAGAGCAAGACAACGCTGGGGCACCCCATCCGGGGGCTCGGAAGGTGGAAGGGCGCAATGCATGAAGAGAATGCGGAGACGTGACTGCCACCCAGGGAGCGTTTCCCTTTTTAAAGGTGACTCACCCCACTCGCGTCCTCAGGCGTCGTGGGCTAAGTCTTCACCAACGCGCTCAAAGATCCTCCCCCTACGACACGGGGGCTGGGTCCCACACGACATGCAAGCAGGCCCAGGACAGAAGAAGCCAAACCGCCGCGCGCGGAGCGTGTAACCGCCCAGCGGTTACAAGCATTCCTCCGTCTTCGCCTAAAACAGCGGGTGAAAGGGCGGACCGCCATGAAGGCAGCATGCAACCACGCCATGGGGATGCACCCTTTTGACTTTAACGCGTCCGACATGGAGTCCTAGGCCCACACGTCATGTAACCGGCGCGCCGGTTACTACGTGCGAAAAACTGCAGCACCACTTACGCCAGCGCCGCGCCTTCTCGACCGCGGAACCGGTGCCGCAATTCGAGGTAACCCTGCGCGTGGACCAGCAGTGCCAGCCAAACATGCCAGTCATGGGTCAGTCAGCCGCGAGGGAAGGCGCGATGGTCGATATGGCCAGAAGTGGGCCGATAGTAATGGCGGCAGCAGGCGAGCGGAAGCGGCGGTCAAATCGTCTGCAGGCTCACGTCCCCTCCTAGAGCGGCAGGAGAGCCCTCTCCCACGGCGTGAAGTCGACGCGCCCGTGTTCCGTTCCTCGAACGGCTCGCGCATGCACAACGACTGCCCCGCGAACCACTCGTCCCGTCGCATTAACTCCGCGGCAGGGCAGGCGATACCTTTGGCAGGCGAAGCTGGCGACGCTTCACCTCCGCCATAATGACCGCGTCAAAAAAAGGTATGCCACGTCATTCAATTTCGTATCCTTTTCCTCTTCCCCTTTCTCTCTCTTGCTACAGGGACCGAGAAAGGGGATACTCCAAAAGGGATCCTTCTCCGCGAAGGAAGCGGGCCCCGAGCCCTCCTACTGATCAGAGGTTCGAAGGCTGGCCCCTCGGAAGGGTTCGATAGCCGCCTCAGAGCATTCGGGCTCCACGCCCACTACTGGTCAGAGGTTCGAAGGCTGGCCCCTCGGAAGGGTTCAACAGCCGCCTCAGGCCAATCGGGCTCCGCGCCCACTACTGATCAGGGGTTTGTAGGCTGGCCCCCCGAAAGGTTCGACAGTCGCCCCAGAGCATGCAGAGTGAGGGATGGCTCTGGGTACGTTCGATACATAACCAAGGCTCGGGCTATGCTCCTGAGGTACCCTAGGACATTTTCGAGACCAGTAGGAGCGATTCTATAACGAAATCCCATCGGAGGGAGGCATCGAGCCCTCGGACCCTATCAAACGGGACCGGGTCCGGCAAATCACCTACAGGTACTTTTGGAGCGCGCCTCTGGGCCACTAGCCGACCCTTATCGAATGGGGCACGGGCGTCCACTCGGATCACCCGTTAGCAACTCACTGGAGACACCATGTTCGGCGCCCTCCGAGGGCAACATGGCGCTTTCCCCCCTCCTCCTTGAGGAAAGGCGACAAAGGGGCGTATGAAAAAAGCCGAGTCAGTCCCTGACCGTCCTCTTGCCCTATGCAGAGGCTCGGGACCTGCTCTCGCAAAACCCGGCTCCGGCCAAACCGTTGACAGCGTCAACATACCAGCCCGAGAACTCGGAACCTGACTATACACCCGGGCAACGACCAGTTCGCATGAGGGAACAACCAGACCGGCCGAGGTATCACGAAAAGCATTAAGACCTCGAAGGAGTCAAACCACTCCTCCGAGGCCTTGGGGGCTACACCTGGCGGGTGCGCTCGCGCGCACCCACCGGAACAAAATGCAACTGAGAAAGGCTGGTCCCCTTGCAAAAAAATGCGACAAAGCCTCCAAGCGAGTGCCAACACTCCCTTCGAGGCTCGGGGGCTACAGTCGGGGACCATAATTAGGGGTACCCCCAAGACTCCTAAAACTCGGCTGGTAAACACCATCAGCATAAAGCTGCAAAGGCCTGATGGGCGCAATACAGGTCAAAGCTCCGTCCGCTCAAGGAACGCAATCTCGCCTCGCCCGAGCCTAGCCTCGGGCAGGAACGGAAGACCCAGGCAGATTCACGCCTCGCCTGAGGGCCTCCTCAAGCAACGGACGCACCTTCGACTCGCCCGAGGCCCAGCTCGGGCAGGCTTCACAGAGAAGCAACCTTGGCCAGATCGCCTCGCCAGCCGACCGGATCGCAGGAGCATTCAATGCAAGGATCGCCTGACACCTTATCCTGACGCGCGCTCCTCAGTCGACAAGGCCGAAGTGACCGCGGTCACTTCGCCCCTCCACTGACTGACCTGACAGGAAAACAGCGCCGCCTGCACTACTCCGACTGCTGTGCCACCCGCTAGGGTGAGGCTGACAGCAGCCAAGTCCAGCTTCGGGCGCCATAGGAAGCTCTGCCTCGCCTGACCCCAAGGCTCGGACTCAACCTCGACCCCAAATGACGGTCTCCGCCTCGCCCGACCCCAGGGCCCGGACTCAACCTCGACCTCGGACGACGGTCTCCGCCTCGCCCGACCCTAGGGCTCGGACTCAACCTCGACCCCGGATGACGGTCTCCGCCTCGCCCGACCCCAAGGCTCGGACTCAACCTCGACCCCGGATGACGTTCTCCGCCTCGCCCGACCCCAAGGCTCGGACTCAACCTCGACCTCGGACGACGGTCTCCGCCTCGCCCGACCCCAGGGCTCGGACTTAGCCTCGACCTCGGAGGAGCCTCCGCCTCGCTCGACCTTGGGCTCGGGCCAACCACGTCGCAGGGGGGTACATCATTACCCTACCCCTAGCTAGCTCAGGCTATGGGGGACAAGACCGGCGTCCCATCTGGCTCGCCCCGGTAAAACAAGTAATGATGACACCCCACGTGCTCCATGACGACGGCGGTTCTCAGCCCCCTACGGAAGCAAGGAGACGTCAGCAAGGTCCCGACAGCCCCGACAGCTGTGCTTCTACAGGGTTTAAGCGCTCCTCCGACGGCCACGACATCACATGAACAGGGCACCAACACCTCTTCAACAGCCACGTCGGCATGTACATAGGACTCTGGCTCCTCTCTGCCAGGCACGCTAGCACGCTGCTACACCCCCCATTGTACACCTGGGTCTTCTCCTTACGTCTATAAAAGGAAGGTCCAGGGCCCTCGTACGAAAAGGTGGCCGCGCGGGAGGACGGGCTGACGAGCAGGCTCACTCTCTCTCTCTTGCGAACGCTTGTAACCCCCTACTGCAAGCGCATCCGCCCTGGGCGCAGGACAACACGAGCCGCGATTCCCCTTATTATTCTTCCCCCTTGTGTTCCGTCTCGCGCCGACCCATCTGGGCTGGGACACACAGCGACAATTTATTCGTCGGTCCAGGGACCCCCCGGGGTCGAAACGCCAACAGGTAAGTTAAGTAATAATGTTTAAAAGTGAGTGATTTCGTAGTCTTTGCCTAAACAAGCAACTCCTTGAGCACGCGCCTAGAAAGCCAGAAAATCCACTTTTATCTTGTTGTGTCTAAGTAGTACTTGCTATTCCCTTCCTTCCCCTCTGCTATCGGTGCATGTGGGAATACCGAGTGTCGAGTCAAGATTCAAAGCAAAGGTGGGAAAGATTGAGCGAAAGCCTATAATAGAAGCAATTAGTTGTTTGACTAGTTTTTTATTGTGACTCACCAAGAGGCGAGGATGCACGTGACTAACTAAAATAGCTTTCGCGCTATCAACTTCTTTGATCGAACCTGGCCTAGCGATTGAAGCATCGGAGATATAGAAGAAACTGCCCAATTCAACCGGATATTCCAAAGCAAGGGTTATGAATCAAAAGAGAAGTGCCAGCTGGGTCTCTGGTTCAAAGTGCAGGGCATGAAATTGAGTGGAATTGGGTGGGTTTAAATCCCAAGGAAGTCAAAGTTTTTCTAATTTTTTTCCAATCTCATTCAATCCATGTATAATAGGAATAACCGAACAAGACCTAAAAGGTTTGTTTGGATTTATTTCTTGTTGTGAATCTTTCTATAAAAATATAATGAGTTTCTATAATCTTTTTTTGAAAAATATGGATTAGGTTTTATTATGAGTTTTTGGAATATATATTTATATTTATTTATTTATTATATATTTTTTTTATTTTAAAAAGAAAATGAAATTTCGAAATTAAAAAAAAAACGCGCCATTTTTCTCCAACCCGGCTTTGCTTCATAGAAGGTCGGCTCCTAGACTTGGACGCTTGCTCATTCAGCCTCCCATGCACGCCTCTTTTTTCCTCGCTCTCTATCACTTGCAACTGGGCTCCACAACTGAGGTTGCTCGTCTTCTCTCCCACACGGTCTCCTATTCACTCGTTCAGGTTCGTATCGCCGTCGCCGCCACCATCACCGCATGGACAATGGACTCCCCACCACACCTACTCACGACTTCAGTTCGTCCCGCGCCCACGACGCATGCGCTCGTCGTCGTGCCAACTACCAACGCCTCGCCTTGATGGCGCATGTGTTTTTCCTTTTGACCTTCAATCACCATTAATGGTACTTTTTTAGCCGTCGACGAATTCAATCGGCATCAATCCTACAACGATTCCCTCTCCTCCATCGCCTATAAATGGAGCCTGCGCTGAGCCTCTCCTCCCTCGCATGATCTCTCTTTGCTCGCTCCTCTCCCTGTGCCCGCCTCTTTGTCCTACTCGCCACCACTACACCTCCTGCTAGTCATTGTCGCGTCGTGCGTGTGCTGTTTCGCGCCGCTGCGCCTCACCATGCCTGCTACTGTGTAGCTTGCCAGCGCCGACACCCTGTGTCACCAGAGCTCTGGCCGCCGTCGTCCGCAGTCCGCACCACGGTGGAGTTCATCTGCTCACAACTGTCGTTTTCCTAGCCCCACACTCACTACATATGATATCATGACATGTGGCCTAAGTGAATTATATTGAAACAAGTTGTGAGGCAGTATGTGTAGAAACCTAAGTGAACTACATTAAAACTCTATGATTTCATGTGTAGGTCACATAGGTTTCTACACATAGTGTATCACAACTTTCTCGAAATATTCTCAAATGTTTATCATGGCCTCTACATATGATATCATGATATGTGGACAAGTTTCATGATTTTCTGACTTTGTTTGTGTTTTACACAATTTTTAAACAATTGGATGGCAAGTTCACGGTCATGTTTAGTGAGCATGGTGATGTGAAGGATGAAGATCTTCATAAATAAGCGTAAATGAAATAATGCAGGATGAAACAACATTTCACCATAGGGTACGAAACCCATCTTCGTTTCCTTAGCATTTTCATTCCATCTCTTTTTACATTAGGTGAGCCTATAAGCATACCTTCTACTCCTCAACGCAAGGTGACACGAAGGTTCTTCGAAGGCTAATCCATGCGAAGTTATGGCCCTCGACAGGGTACCTTATGCAGGACATTGTTTATCTATTTATAGGGAAGATGAACCGTCTTTGTACAAAATTACAACTGTGTCCCTTAAGGCTTTACACTAATTATTTACAAATTATGTAAGGATATTACTTTCCTTTCCTTTCTTTACACTCACCGCGCTCTCTTTGTTGCTCTTCACCCGAGGCCTTTTCCCCGCTGAAGTTGGCTACCTCAACTTGCATCTTCATTGCTCGTGCGTACAGACAAAGCTTTCCTTCACGTTGCTTCGGTCGAAGGCTAGCTTCGTTTAGCCTGTACCACACACCTGAAACAGCCGAAGGCTTGCTTCATCTGGCTTTCATTATACATCTGAAACACAATTATGTAATACAAGTATTTTGAGGACCTTCGACAATGCAGACCCCCAACAGACTCTAAGACTCTTTGTAAGAGAGACATGGACCAAATATTTAATGTGTGGCTTGTATCATGAGAGACTATTATATAAATATGTTTTTAATTGGCTATATGTGACATGTCAACATCATAAAACCCACTACGAACTATACTATTAAACTTGCTCTTAGATTAAACTAGTCCAATACACATGCGTTGCGACAGCACACAATCAGATTCAACAAAACAATTATAAAAATGAACAACATATATATTATCATTGCCTTTATTATCTCACAAAATCTTTGTCATCTCATGTTCATGAATTGAGCAGTGGAGAGGATGAGTAAAAAAGAACTGATCCAGTGCTGACAGCTCCCACATGAGTCTAAGGGTGTGGATACGAAGAATACAAATAAATTTAAACAAAAATTATGTGGAAAACATGGTAGCTCATGTTAAATATATAGCTAAAAATTTCATGATTTCTAAAGATGCAACAGTCACAAGGGCTCGAGGAACTGAAGGAGAGAGTCAAAGAGTCGGGAGCTCACATTAGCAGGTCAAGTTCTCGCCGAGCTCACAAAATCTTTGTATCATCACGGTCATCCTGCCTCCATGGACCATGGGGGCAACATGCCACCCTTGCTCTATTGATACGCATATTATGATGGCAAATATGCATCAAAGTTATATCCGAACCAACAGAATACTTTTAGAAAGTTATACCTTTTAGGAGCAGTATGTCATTCTAATAGCTCCTTGTAGGTCCTCTATAACTTTTCATTGTTTGCATTGACCTTAGTTAGCTCAGCTTCTAGTTCTCCAAGCTTTATCTATTATTATGTAGTGTTAAAACAGCAACCCAAGATTTATTGGGCATGATCAAGGAGTATCCCATTGACAAGCATACCTTCAAGTCATCAAAATCCAGTTGTCATAAAGAATCACTTTTAGACATAGATTATCTTCTCTCAGACGTTCACTTCCCATAAAGAATCATAAGAAGCATTTGTTCTACCAAACAGGCCCCAATTGTGTAATCTGGATTCCTACTGTTGGGCGCCAAAAGAGGCAACCGGACGATCCGCACTAGTGGTGTGGACGATCCGCGCGCACGCGGAATTAGTTAGGGTTCCGAGTTTCTTACGGGATTTGTTAGCGAAAATCGCGGATTTAGCTCGGGATACAGATTGTAACGGGTCCAGACCTCCACTCTATATATACATAGAGGACTACGGCCGATTAATTATCATCAATCGAATCAATAACCAGTTTACATCTCGTTTTTACCTTAGACATTAGGAGTAGTTCTAGTTTAGCTCTAGATTAGATTTTCCCTACCCCAAATTCCCCGCTTCTCTTCGGCTCTACGTCGATTAGAGGTGTCTAGAGTGGCCTGCCGACCCTAGACAAGGTCTAGGACCTCTCCTCCCCGACGGGGTCCCTCCCGGAAGCGAGATCCAGGCGTTGCCGGCGAACTCCGTCATCCCTGCACACGCGCGAACCATCCGGCCTACAGGCACGGACTGTCTAGCCTATCAGGCAGGGAACCCGAGCCCTGCACCAGGTTGCGGACCGTCTGGCCCCTGGCCGTGGACCATCCGCGCCTCCGCAGAGAACACCGCCGCCGATTCTCACCGTAGGGATCGGCGCCAACACCTACAGTAAACTAAAATACTAATGATAACGCAGTACCAATTAATGTTTTTCTAAGAAAGGAAGAGAGCTAAAAAACTAAACTATTCGCACATGCAAGTGACCCAAGATTAATCAAAATTGCAATTCCATGACATAATACAAACGGTATGGGATCAATTGAAATACATGAAACTTAGTAAGTTTCCAAACACCAACCAAAACTTCAACAACCATGTCGCCCTATACTTACCAATGTAGAGAGGAAACATAGAGGCATTACAAACGGCAAGATGACTAAAAGAAGCATGCAGATGATCAAACCTCTCAAAAGTCTTGACATGCCAAGAAAGATCTTCCATTGCTCCACTTTGTCCTCCTGCAGTGCATCGCCATCCCAGGTTACAGCAAATTCAAATTCATCCATGCTAGAAGAAGAACACACGGTGCACCAACTCAACATGAGGAGGCACATCCGATGTGCCCCCTGCACTTGCGCCAGAGCAGGCGTGATCGCCTCCTAAAGAGGCCTTAGGAGCAGGTGGAGCAGAAGTAGGGCATACCAGTGACCTCATCGGTGAGCGTGAACCGGCTCTCGTCGACCGTGACGAAGGCAATGATGCCCCTTCCTGGTCTGCTTGTGGAACTTGGACCTGATGACCTCCGTGTCCCGTTCCGAGGAGCTAAGGTTCAGCACGTAGCCGCATCACCCACAGTTGCCAGCAACAGCGGGTAGGTGTGAGTGACATGTCACCCGTCAGGAAAACCACCTAACCACTGACCTCACACTTGTACTCGTCGACGGCAAAGCGGTTGAGCCCATCTGTTTGAATAAGTCCTAAAGATAGAAGGTAGAAATCAGCCAGCACAATTAGAGGAAGTGCTCACGGCATGACCCAGATTGTTGGGATGGCAGCAATCAGTCACGATCATGCCGTGATTGGCTCAGTTATTTGTATCCTTATATTACTGCATGTACTTAGTTTATAAAGCAATGAACACTCACCAGAAAAGCCATCGCTTGGCAGCAACAAGACTCTCATGTGTCCACTCGAGTGTGTGCGCGTTAATCATCCTAGAGGCCGGATTACTGACATTTGGTATCAGAGCCAAGTCCTCGACGTCGTTATGGCATCGCAGCCGCGTTCCAAGCAGCCGCTAATCGGTGATGGCTCCGGCGAGGAGAAAGTCCAGCCGTCGCGCTCGCCACCACGTCGTCGAGGTCGCTCCCATAGCCGCCACTCGCGCAACCGGAACTCTGGGTCGCGCGTCATCGAGCGCATCGTCGAGCGACCGTCCGCGAACGTCGCGTGGCCGATGCTGACCCGGACCAACTATCCGGAATGGGCCCTGGTCATGGAGGTGAACTTCCAGACTCTCCGTGTCTGGGACGCCGTCCACCACGGCATCCTCGACGATCCCGACGAAGTCGAGTACCACGACGATCACCAAGCGATGTCGGGCCTCTTGCGTTCGGTTCCATCCGATCTCTGGGGCACCCTCGCCACGAAGGACAGCGCGAAGCAGGCCTGGGACGCGGTCAGGACGCTACGGATCGGCGACGAGCGCACGCGTGATGCGACTGCGCAGCAGCTCCGCCGGAATTTCGCCAACCTCACCTTCAAGGAAGGGGAGTCCATCACTGACTTCAGTGTCCGCATCACTGCGCTCGCCACCAATCTTCGCACCCTCGGCGACAACATCAGCGACATCGAGGTAGTCAAGAAGTTGTTGCAGGTGGTCCCCAAGAGCCTGAATCAGGCCACCGTCTCCATCGAGATGTTCGTCGACCTGAACCAGGCAATGATCGAGGACGTAATCGGGCGTCTTCGCGTGTTCGAGGAGCGCGCCAAGCCCGCACAGATCACGGACGCCATGGGACGCCTGATGCTGTGCGAGGAAGACTGGGAAGCCCGTCGCAAGGAACGCCGCGAGCAGGAGAACTCCGGTGGCGGCACAAGCTCCTGCAACCGCGGCAAGCGCCCAGATCGTGGACGCGGAAGGGGATCCACGTCGTGGAACGGCCGAGACGGGAAGAATGCGGCCACAGGAAGCGCCACCGGTTGGAAGCCGCCGCCAGGCACCCTCTGCCACAATTGCAGAAAGGGGGGCCATTGGGCCAAAGACTGTCGCGGCAAGAAGAAAGCCGTAGCCCATGTCGCGGAGGCCCAGGAAGAAGAACCGGCCCTGATGTACCTCGCGATGGAAACAGAGGAAATCGTGTCGGGGCCGCTGCCCGCGCCACCGAGGAAGGTCGCGGGGCCGTTGCCCGCGCGCGCCATGGCCGCCCCGCGGAGGGGATCAGGCATTTGCGCCGCCGGGCCGCGCCTCCAGGGCAGGACGCCTGCTCCCTTGTATCCGTCGCCGCCTCGCTCGTGCTCCCTCTCCATGCCGGCATCGTCCACCTCATCCCCGCGGGCTCCGATCCATATCCACGAGCGCAAGGTTCTCCTCCATCTCAGCAGCGAGGAGGAGAAGGAGGTTGTGGCCCCTTGCCGGTGGGTGCTTGATACCGGGGCGACGAACCACATGACGGGATCGCGCCGCCTCTTCGCCGAGCTTGACACCAGCGTCACAGGAACTGTGAGGTTCGGGGACGGGTCGGTGGTCGACATCAAAGGGAAGGGCGCCGTCCTTTTTGCCCTCAAATCCGGCGAACACCGTCGGCTCGACGGGGTATATTACATTCCGCGGCTCATGACCAATATTGTGAGTCTCGGGCAGATGGATGAGGAAGGTTTGAAGGTCGTCATCGAGGAGGGGGTCCTGCGTCTCTTCGATCTGCAGCGAAGATTGCTGGCTAAGGTGTATCGATCACCCAGCCGGCTCTACCTCCTCGACATGAACATCGCTGCCCCGGTATGCCTCACAGCGCGGGTCGGCGACGTGGCGTGGCGCTAGCATGAGCATTACGACCACTTGAACTTCCAGGCGCTACGCAAGCTCGAGCGCGAGGAGATGGTCCGTGGCCTCCCCTCCATCGATCGGGTCGATCAGGTGTGTGAAGACTGCATCCTGGCGAAGCAGAAACACGCGCCATTTCCACAAGCCGCCAAGTACAGAGCTCAGGAGGAGCTTGAACTTGTCCATGGTGACCTATGTGGCCCGATCTCGCCGCCGACGCCCACTGGGAACGCCTACTTTCTGCTACTAGTGGACAACATGAGTCGATTCATGTGGCTCACCCTGCTGCGCTCAAAGGCGGATGCCCCATCGGCGATCATGTCGTTCCAAGCTCGCGTCGAGCGCGAGTGCGGCAAGAAGCTGAAAGTGCTGCGCACTGATAATGGCGGTGAGTTCACCTCAGTTCAATTTGGTGAACACTGTGCAGGTGAAGGGATTCAGCGCCATTTCTCGGCGCCGTACACACCGCAGCAAAACGGCGTCGTCGAACGCCAGAACCAAATGGTCGTGTCGACGGCCAGGAGCATTCTTCGCGCCCGCGGGATGCCGGGTCACTTCTGGGGAGAGGCGGTTCACACTGCAGTGTTCCTGCTGAACCGGGCGCCCACAGCCGCGCTCAACGGAAGGACCCCGTACCAGGCTTGGTACGGGAAGAAGCCGGCGGTGCACTTCCTGAAGGTGTTTGGGTGCGTGGCGTACATCAAGCGCCCGCGTCCACACCTCAGCAAGTTGGAAGACCGAGGACAAAAGGTGGTCTTCATCGACTATCAGGACGGATCGAAGGCGTACCGCTTCTACGACCCCGTCACCGAGCGCGTCCACGTTTCGCGCGACGCTGTCTTCAACGAGGGAGCGCGCTGGGACTGGGGAGGTGCCATAGACACCGTCGACATGCACCCCTTTACTGTCGCGGAGGAGTACGAGCTGCGGCACCAACAAGTTGAGGGATCGGCCCTAGAGCCTGTCTCTCCCGAAGCGCGCACGCCAGCACCGTTGGCGTTGTCACCGCGCTCTACGTCGACCCCATCGACACCGGCGCCGCGCACAGTGTCTCCAACGGCACCCAGCACGTCGGCAACAGCATCCTCGCCCTCGACACCGCAGGCACCACGGACTCAGATCAAGTTCACGACGCCGCTCTCCACCGACCCTAGCTTCGACGCCGATAATGTGGGGGAGCTTCGATACCGAACGCTGGACAATATTCATAGCGTGGGTGCAGCGCCCGGGCTGGTCCACCATGACGAGGAGGAGGCTGAACTGCATGCTGTGAGCGTGGAGGAGCCCAGTACCTTGAAGGAGGCCGATGGTGACCCAAATTGGGTTGCCGCGATGGAGGAGGAGCTGGCGTCGATCCATGACAACAAGACATGGTCACTGGCCGAGCTTCCGCATGGTCACCGCGCCATAGGCCTCAAATGGGTGTATAAAGTCAAGCATGACGAGAAAGGCAACATCGTCAAGTACAAGGCCCACCTCGTCGCCAAGGGCTATGTGCAGCAGCCAGGCGTCGACTTCGACGAGGTCTTCGTGTCGGTCGCACGACTGGAGTCCGTGCGTCTGCTCCTCGCCATCGCAGCGCACTACGGCTAGGGCGTCCATCACATGGATGTGAAGTTGGCTTTTTTGAATGGGGAGCTCCAAGAAGAAGTCTACGTCCAGCAACCCCCCGGCTTCATTGACGACAAGCACAAGAACAAGGTGCTGAAACTCCACAAGGCCCTCTACGGGCTCCGTCAGGCGCCACACGCGTGGAACCAAAAGCTAGACGCCGAACTACTGGCTCTCGGGTTCACGCGTTGCGTGGATGAACACGGGATGTACACCCGCGGCAAGGAAGGAGGGCGCCTGATTGTGAGCGTCTACGTTGATGACTTGATCATCACCGGTGGAGATGTCGGCGCCGTCACAAATTTCAAGGTACAGATGCAGAGGATCTTCCGCATGAGTGACCTCGGGCTGCTCTCCTACTATCTTGGCCTTGAGGTCACCCAGGGGGCGCACGGGATCACGCTCCGCCAGAGTGCATATGCCACCAAGGTGCTGGAGAAGGCAGGCCTGGCCGGCTGCAACGCCAGCGCCACGCCCATGGAGCCAAAGCTAAAGCTGCTGAAGGAGAGCACGATGCCGAGCGTTGATGCCACTGAGTACCGCAACCTAATTGGCAGTCAGCGGTACCTGTGCAACTCCAGGCCTGATCTGGCGTACTCGGTGGGGTACCTCAGCCGGTTCATGGAGGCGCCGCGCCAGGAACATCTCGCTGCTGTCAAGAGCGTCCTCCGCCATGTGGCAGGGACGATAAACTGGGGGCTACACTACCACCCAGGCAAGAAAAATGGAAGTGCTCCTGAGCTGCAGGGGTACTCGGACAGCGATCTCGCAGGTGACGTCAACGACCGTAAGAGCACCAGCAGGCTTATCTTCTTCCTGGCAGGTGGCCCGGTTGCCTGGCAATCGGCCAAACAAAAGGTGGTTGCCCTTTCTTCGTGCGAAGCGGAGTACATCGCGGCTGCTGCAGCGGCATGTGAGGTCGTCTGGCTATCGCGATTGCTGGCCGAGCTCATCGGAGGGCCAGTCCGCGCGCCGAAGCTGAAGGTGGACAACAAGTCTGCCATAGCATTGATGAAGAACCCTGTGCACCATGACCGGAGCAAACATATAGACGTAAAGTTCCATTTCATCCGGGAATGCTGTGACAGGAAGCTGATCGACGTCGAGTTCGTTGGCACCGAACTGCAGCTGAGCGATATTCTGACGAAGGCGCTCGGTCGTACCAGGTTTCAGGATCTCCGTGGTCTGATCGGCATGAAAAGATTAGGCTAGAGTCTCTAGGACTTAGGAGGAGATTGTTTGAATAAGTCCTAAAGATAGAAGGTAGAAATCAGCCAGCACAATTAGAGGAAGTGCTCACGGCATGACCTAGATTGTTGGGATGGCAGCAATCAGTCACGATCATGCCGTGATTGGCTCAGTTATTTGTATCCTTATATTACTGCATGTACTTAGTTTATAAAGCAATGAACACTCACCAGAAAAGCCATCACTTGGCAGCAACAAGACTCTCCTGTGTCCACCCGAGTGTGTGCGCGTTAATCATCCTAGAGGCCGGATTACTGACACCGTCGGATTCGGCGTTGTTGGTGACGACAATGTTCTTCTTCACGCCGTCGAGGACGTGATCGTCCATGGCTGTTCTGATCGCGATGGATGCAGATGCAAGGAGGACCTGTAGGAGAAGAGAAAGGGGGAGTAGAGGTGGGTCACGTCGCAACAATTCGCATGCTCTAGTCTGGTGAAAGGGTATCAAGTCCCGGTGGTTGGGGAGGGCCCGTGCGGGCGCGGTGGCAACGGGCGATGGGGAGAGGAGGAGGGAGGGGTTGAGAGTGGAGACTAGGTGGAGGCGTAGATTGCGGTGATGAGGAGTAAGGCCTTGTTCGTTTACATCAGATTGCACCCGGAATTATTCCGGCTAATCAAAGTTTATATAAATTAGAGAAGCAATCCGGCTCGGAATCATTCCGACCCACCAATCCGACACAAACGAACAAGGCCTAAATGTGCGTTTCGGTAGGTTTAGAACCACGAGTTGATTTTGGAGAGATGGAGGGGTTTCTTGTAAAAATGTGACGCAGGACGACCGTCTAACCGTTGAAACTGGTGCTTTATGATAGATCTAATCGGTTGTCCGTATGTTGCGACGGTTTACAACAGTGCCCATAAACTATCCACCAAAAAGATCTCAAGATTTTTTTATTGATTGTCTCCGCTCTCTGTATAATATTTTTTTTGATTTGGCTAACTGATGTTATTGTTTACTTCATGCAATATGTCTTGGTACAACACGACTAATGAAGTGAGCGATTAGAAGAGAGTTCACAACGACTGACTGAACGAACAGAGATTATAAAATGATATAGTTCCACCATACATAGACCAATTAAGAGAAAGTTTGTGAGCTCGATCAAGTTTCTAAAATAAGTCACATGAAGTCAAACTGATAAAAAAGATAGATCAAAATATGAAGTGATTGCTAAAGTCAGACATCAATAAAAACTAGATGCGCTTTATATAAATTATGCTACTTCGTAGCAATTATTAACGTTTAAAACCAACAAATAACCTTTCATTTTACTATTAGTGACAAATCATTTTTGCTCCATCCAATTCAGCAATCTCAAACACCATGTAGTCCATTGCGCAATGTGGTTTCAGAAACGACCTGCTTGCAAGAGCCAAGAACGCCGTGCCGTGCTTGGCTGTAGCCTCGGCCCGTAGTGCTGGCCCGGCCCGACACAATTATATATTTTTTATTTTATAAAAAAACGTATATACATATATACAATTTATATTCAATATTAAAAACATCTGAGCATGATATTCTGCTGGTTAGACAGCTTCATCCAGTGTCTCTCGCCCTTCTTCCATCAAGGAACCCTACCTTCTGCACCGTTTTTAACATTTTACGCTGATTTAATTAAATGTGTCGACGGGCTAACAGACTGACACAACGGATTAATTTGAAATAGTTGTGAGGTGTTATTTGTAAAAAGATGATGCGGGACGACCGTTGAAACTGATGCTTTAAGTATAGTATAGGAAAAAGGTCATATGCAGAAATACAGGTTGATTTTGGAAAGTTGAAGAGGGTTTTTCGTAAATAGGTGATACATGGCGACCATTAAACCGTTGAAACTGGTGATTTATAATACTTTCTCGGTTCCAAAATACTATTTCTTTTAGGCTTTTGTTTTTATGTTTATAATTAATTAGATGATGATAAATATATACATATATAAAACACACTAGTCGGTTGCCCGTGCGTTGCGACGACTTACAACAATATCTATGTAAACTATCCACCAAATTTTTTTTAAGATTTTTATTGATTGTCTTCGCTCTCCGTATAATATTTGTTTGATTTGGTTAACTGATGTTATTGTTTACTCCATTCAATATGTCTTGGTACAACACGACCAATAAAGTGAGCGATTAGAAGAGAGTTCACAACGACTGACTCAACGAACAGAGATTATAAAATGACATAATTCCACCATACAGAGACCAAATGAGAGAAAGTTTGTGAGCTCAAGTTTCTAAAATAAGTCACATGAACTCAAACTTATAAAAAAGATAAATCAAAATATAGAGTGATTGCTAAAGTCAGACATCAATAAAAACTGGATGCGCTCCATATAAATTATGCTGCTTCGTAGCAATTACTAACGTTTAAAACCAACAAATAACCTTTCATTACTGTTAGTGTGACAAATCATTGTTGCTTCATCCAATTCAGCAACCTCAAACACCATTGAGTCCATTGCGCCAATATGGTCTCAGAAACAACCTAATGCTTGCAAGAGCCAAGAACGTCGTGTCGTGCTTGGGCTGTAGCCTCAGCCCGTAGTGCTGGCCCGGCCCGACACGATTATATTTTTTATTTTACAAAAAACGTATATACATATATATAATTTATATTCAATATTAAAAACATCTGAGCATGATGTTCTACTGGTTAGGCAGCTTCACACAGTGTCTCTTGCCCTTTATCCATGAGGGTTGAGTTCAAACCTCACCTCCTGCGTCGTTTTTAACATTTTACGCTGATTTAATCAAATGGGCCGACGGGCTAATGAGCTGGCCCGACACAGTCAGCAGGTCGGCATGACGTGCCTGGGCCAGAGTTGTGGCCCGCGGGCGTCACATCGGGTTAATTTGAAATAGATGTGAGGGGTTATTTGTAAAAAAATAACGCGGGACGACCGTTGAAACTGGTGCTTTAGATATAGATAAATCAAGTTTTATATGAAAATATTAAGCATCTAAAATAAATATTTACTATATTAAAGCACCAGTTTCAACGTTCGTCCCGCGTCAATATTTTTTTTCAAAAAAGTCTCTATATTTTTTTAGAATTAATCCGCACTCCTATATTCTCTTCTCTATTACTATAATATGAAAGTTTATGTAAAAAGTAAGTTTAAATTATGTATAAGTTTATGTTATATATATAAAAACCGTACCAACGCACGTTGTTGCTATGGTCATATGTTCAGTTTAAATTGAAAACAGATAGAATAGTAAAGATAAAAATAAAGTTTTTTCTCACAGTTTGTCACCTCGCAATAGCAGATTAGATTAGTTTCCACAAACCTCTTGCGGTCGCACCACACGCGGCGCGCGTAGGCAACCGGTTCCAGCGCATCGGCCTCGTCCCTCCCTCTTGCTGTCCTGCACCCCAGCCGGTCGCCGAGCCCGATCGAGTTCCCGTCTAAGCCGCACGCCGTTCCGGCCCCGATCCGCCGCATCACGTCGGCCCGACATGTACCAGTGGCGCAAGTTCGAGTTCTTCGAGGAGAAGTCTGCCGGCCGCGGCGGCGGCGGGGGTTCAGCCGCCGCCGTGCCGGCCGAGATCGCGGGCCGAGTCACCTGCTGCTCGGGCGGCCGGGGCCGCGTCGCGGTGGGGTGCGACGACGGCACCGTGGGCCTTCTCGACCGCGGGTTCCGCCTCTCCTATGGCTTCCAGGCCTACGCCTCCTCGGTCCTCTTCCTCCAGCAGCTCAAGGTACCGCCCAGAACCCTTGTTGCGCATCTGAAGCAGCGGCGTTCGCGGCCACCTCGCAAATTTATGCAACTTCTCGTCAAATTACTGGCTAGAACACTACTTAGTGGTTCTTCACACTGGATCATGTGTAATTCACTAATTCAGGTGCATTTTAGAAACAAAAATTACCTGTTTCTTACTAAAATCAGCTGCTAGGTATGACAAGCCATGTGAGTTTTACCAATCTTGGATGGCCACCTAAGTCTTGTACTGTGACTAAGCAATGCCAGAAATCTTTCCTGAAATTGGCCAAAAATCTTGTTAGATTAGTTGATTTTGTCAACTTTCAATATCAGTGATCTTGTTTATTCTGGCCTATCAGATTCCATACTCTGCGGAAAAAAAAAACCTTGTTCAATTGTGGTGCCAGTACCGTTTATTTATTTATCATTTGCTAATTGAGATCTACGAATTGCCCCTTACCGCTGTGTCAAACATTTATTCACACTGTACAGTTTTGTTGTGATAACTACAGCTGCATAATGAACCTAATTAACAGCTTATATTGGTCTGTTTATTCAGCAAAGAAATGTTCTTGTCACGGTTGGAGACGATGACCAGTCATCTTCTCAGGCATCAGCAATCTGTCTAAAGGTTTTTGACCTCGATAAAGTACAAGAAGAAGGATCAAGTACAACAACTCCTTTCTGTGTTCAAATTTTGCGGATCTTCACTGATCAATTTCCTCAAGCAAAGGTAAATTCTCTCTTTTATTTTCTATTTTGATTCACATGTTCTGTATGTCACATTATCTCTGTTATATATTTCGTATATATGACAGATTGTAACATCTGATTTGAGTGTAATTGGCATATTTTGCTGTGTTTTGCAGATTACATCATTTATGGTTCTAGAAGAAGCACCACCCATACTGTTGATTGCCATTGGACTGGACAATGGTTTCATTTATTGCATCAAAGGTGACATTGCACGCGAGCGTATTACACGTTTCAAGTTGCAAGTTGAGGCTGCTTCAGATGGCAGCACTAGTTTTCCTATTACTGGTCTTGGTTTTCGAGTTGAGGGGCAAGCACACCAGCTCTTTTCTGTAACTCCTGGTTCTGTAACCTTGTTCAGCTTGCATATTCAACCACCAAGGAGGCAAACACTTGATCAGATTGGTTGTCAGACGAATGCTGTAGCAATGAGTGACCGTATGGTAAGGATGAATTTTGTCACACATATTTTTTCCTTTCATTTAATCCTATAGCAATATGGGCCATAATTTTGTTGGTAGCCTATGTGTTTTAGGATGCAGTTCACAACTTGAACTATGTTATGGTGGGTAAAACATATGGAAGGCGGCCCAAACAGCCTATAGGCCAGGCCTCGCCAGGAGATCAGGAGTAGATGGATAAGGAGGAGTTTGTTAGATTAGATATTAAAGGAGAGATATTAGGAGTTTGTTAGAGGATAAGTAGGGGCGGCAACAGATTGTGTGCGCCTGCATAGGACTATATAAAGTTCTTAGTTTGTACCTAGGAGTTCAGCAAATATCAATCTAAAGAAGAGTATTGTTCCTTGCCCACGTTCTATCTCTGCCGTGCTGGCGCACGGCTTCCTCTCGCCCTCCATCCTCCAGGCCTCGCCCTGCTACTCACCACTCATATAACCTAAGAAGTCAAGATCATTCCAAACTAAATCTTGTTAACATGGAACGTGTGGCTAGTTTGGTAGCATAACTATCAGCTCAAACTGCAACATGCAAAATACTGTAGCGGTTTGATTTTCTTACCCTAAACTATGTCCTGTGATACCCTACCCTTGTGAGGTAAAGCATGCCCATTGAGCAAACAGGTTTGTACTATATTGTAGTTATTCAACAAAGCTGCTACCTGCTAGCCTGTTACTGAAGGAACTGTCAGTCCACAGGATATCTACCCAATTGATTACAGATGCCGGCCGAGTGGGTTTGTCCGCAAGATGATGTATACATAGTGTTTTTATAAAACCTTAGCTGGTTTAGTTAGAGCAACTGATTAAACATTTTTAGCATGTACTCCGTTCCTTTTAGCTGTCGTTATCACTTCCTGAGAAGTCAAAAGTACTCAACTTTGATTAAATATATACACAAAAATATTAATATTTATGGTTGTATGGTACATACTTAGTATCATTAGATAGATCGTTGAATCTATTTTCATAATAAATTTATTTGGGGATAGAAATGTTGCTAATATTTTATGCAAACTAGTGAAACTTAAGAAAGTTTGACCAACAAGAATACCATAGCGACACATAAAAAGGCACAGAAGGATTATTTGACTATTTTTGGTCATGCCTATGTTGCCCTCATACATTTGCATTTTGTATATTCAGATTTATCTCGTTGAACTGCAAACCTTACATATTTGATGTTCACCAAGCAGGACTTAATTATTGGTAGACCTGAAGCTGTATATTTCTACGAAGTTGATGGTAGAGGCCCTTGCTGGGCATTTGATGGTGAGAAAAAGTTTGTAGGTTGGTTTCGAGGCTATTTACTCTGCATTATTGAAGATCAGAGAACACATAAAAGCACACTTAATGTTTATGATCTTAAGAATCGGTTGATTGCACATAGCATGCCTGTGGGGGATGTTTCACACTTAGTATGTGAGTGGGGTTATATTATTCTCATAATGTCAGACAAAAAGATTCTGTGCATTGGAGAGAAAGACATGGAAAGTAAGCTTGATATGTTGTTCAAGAAAAATCTTTATACAGTTGCAATCAATCTTGTACAAAGTCAGCAGGCTGATCCTGCTTCCACTGCTGAGGTGCTGCGGAAGTATGGTGACCATCTGTATGGAAAACAGGAATATGATGAGGCTATGTCCCAGTATATCCACACTATTGGTCATCTTGAACCATCGTATGTTATACAGAAGTTCCTTGATGCAAAGCGCATCTACAACTTGACAAATTATTTAGAGAAGTTACATGATCGAGGGTTAGCATCTAAAGACCACACCACCCTTCTGTTGAACTGCTATACCAAATTGAAAGATGTGGAGAAACTTAACCATTTTATCAAGGATGAAGATGGGGTTGGTGAGATCAAGTTTGATGTGGAAACTGCCATAAGAGTATGCCGCGCAGCTGGATATCATGAACATGCTATGTTTGTGGCAAAAAAGGCTGGGAGGCATGAGTTGTACTTGAAGATTTTACTTGAGGATCTTGGTAGATATGACGAGGCACTGCAATATATATCTGGCCTCGAGGCAAACCAGGCAGGTCTTACTGTAAAAGAATATGGGAAAATTCTTGTGGAACATAGGCCTGCTGAAACAGTTGAAATACTGTTAAGGCTGTGTACAGATGTTGGAGATCCTACCTCGAGAAGAGGTTCAAACAGTATGCACTTGCTTATGATACCATCCCCAATGGACTTTGTGAATATATTTGTGCACAGCCCGCAATATCTGATGGGATTTCTGGAAAATTATATCAAAACAGTAACGGACTCACCTGCGCAAACAGAAATTCATAACACCCTTCTGGAGCTCTATATTTCAAATGATTTGAGCTTCCCGTCTATCTCTCAAGAAAATGAATATGAGAATCACTATATCAAAGAAACAAAAGGTAAAGAAACTGCTAATGTCTATAGGTCAGGAATAAAGGAAAAAACTGGTCTTGGAAAAGAAGATCCTAAAGTAGCAAAGAATATTGTTGATAGGAGAAGGAAAGGGCTTGCGTTACTCAAATCTGCTTGGACATCTGAGATGGAAGATCCTTTGTATGATGTTGATCTTGCTCTCATTCTTTGTAACACTAATGCATTCAAAGATGGTTTGCTCTTTCTATATGAGAAACTAAAACTTTACAAAGAGGTTATTAGTTGTTACAAGCAAGCGCATGATCATCAAGGTTTAATTGCATGTTGCAAGAAGTTGGGGGACTCATCTCAAGGAGGGGATCCTTCTCTCTGGGGGGATCTATTGAAGTATTTTGGGGACCTTGGGGAAGATTGCTCTAAAGAAGTTAAAGAGGTCTTGACCTACATTGAGAAAGAGGATGTTGTACCTCCCATTGTCGTGCTACAGACACTATCAAAAAACCCATGCTTGACACTCTCAGTCGTCAAAGATTACATTGCTCGCAAGCTTGAACAAGAATCAAAGCTAATTGAAGATGATAGAAAATCCATTGATAAGTATCAGGTTAGTAACTTATGAAGCCATTGCAGTATCTATTTCCCATTGTTATTCTTAGTCCTTTTATATAATATTTAGAAATAGGCATTAGTATTGCTTGTTTTGATGACAAATAAAAGTTAAAAAAACAATACTTTAGATAAAAAAACTTTGCCGTTAGGAGAAAGACCGCCATCACGGTATTACATTAAGAAGAAGCTCAATTAGAGCCCCGACCGAGAAAACGCAACGAAAGCTAGTCCCCCGTGCAATATGAGGGTCCACCCCCTATAGACCAGATCTTTACTCGTGCTGAGCCTTCCTAGCTCCTACATAAGGATCTGTCCCCCATAGGTCAGTCCATCTCATGTGCACACAACCAGAGGAACCAGCGAGTGACCTTTTTTAACCTCGGCCTAAAATTCGCTCCTACTGGGATTCGAACTCAGGATCTAAGGGAGTGCTACTCAGTCCACCTAACCAACTCGGCTAGAGTCCCTTTCGCTTTGCTCACTTAGGCTCGAACAAGGGTGCTAGGCTACTAGAAAGCTGTGTCTACCTAGAGCGGGCAATGAAATTCTTGTAGTTAACAATTATTGACACTAGAGTTTCACTTGAATAGAATCAATGCACTATTAGTAATCCAAATTGATCATGTCTATAAATTGACATTTCTATAACCAGCACACTCACAAGTATATCTTATTTTTTCTATTTCTTGTGTATGAAAGATTGCACATCATAACCTTTCATAGATGTAGCATGATTTATGAGTAGATATTTGAAATTCTAGTAAGAATGAGTCTACGTCAATTGAGAGAATGAACATGCTGTGAACCGATACCATCTTTTTTTTCAGGCAGAGACAGAGTTGATGAAAAGGGAGATACAAGATCTCAAGACGAACGCGAAGGTTTTCCAACTGAGCAAGTGTAGCGCGTGCACTTTCACCCTTGATCTACCTGCTGTCCATTTCCTGTGCATGCACTCGTTCCACCTTCGCTGCCTTGGTGACAACGAAAAAGAATGCCCAGAATGCGCGCCTGAATACAGATCCGTCATGGAGGCAAAGCAGAAGCTAGAGCAAAATGCCAGGGACCATGATCTCTTTTTCAGGCAGTTGAGGGGTTCCAAGGACGGTTTCTCTGTCATTGCAGACTATTTTAGCAAGGGCATAGTGAGCAAGACAACATTACCTCCTGAGAATGGAAGGTAGTGGAGGACCACTGGTACTCCGTTGCCTTGTACGACATTATATGGTGTTATTTCCCTTTCATGCACCGGGTTATGCAATCTGGCCTGTTTCATCCATGCAATGAGGGTTTTTTCTTTTTCTTTTTGGTTTGACATTGTAGATACTCATTTTCCGGCAGTTTCTTTCTGAACCCAAGTGCATTTGCTTAGACATTGCTGTGCAGTTTTCCAGCATTGGGTTTCGATGTTTGGCTCGTGCCCTCCTACGTTCGAAAGAAGTACTATATGAATCATGTTTTTTGTACGTTTCAGCAATATTGCTTCTGTCTGGTTTTGTAGCATTTCGTCATGTTTCGTTGCTGACATTGATCAGACTGCTTGAGACATGCATTTCGCAATCTACTGCTTAATCTTGGGGTTAGGGCATGTTTGCATCTATGGTGCTAGCTAAACTTTATTACTTGACATCCAAACAGGAGCACATAAAAGGTGCTAAATTAGCATCCACTAATAGTTTAAGGCCATATTCTAAATCTCTACAGCTAATGACTAGATAAGTTATTAGCTGGTTTTAGTTGATTGTAGCAGCTAACAACTAATAGCTATCTGAGAGTTATAAATAATAATTAGTTGGTCTATTAGCTGACCCGCAAAACTCTTCATTAATTTTAGCAACTTACTATTAGTTTTAGAGATTTGGAACATGCATTAACTCATCAAAAGTGCTAAAGTGAGCAAAAAGTGGTCAAGGGTGAGAAAAAGATATCTGCGTTAATTAGGAGAATAAATGTATTTCTATATACATGCTAAACTTTAGTACTTGCATTCAAACTTTAGCTCTTTATTTGAGAGAACTAAATTTTAGCACCTTGTTAAAGTTTAGCACATGGTATCTTGGATTGTATTCCACTGTTCCTGGCTTCATTCCACATGTGGCCTCGCTGCCAAGCGAGCTATGAACATTCCTGAGTTACTATTTGCAGTTGCAGCTTGATTGCCCTGCTACAGAATACAGAGTAGCGCATGTGCTGGAAGTACGATGGTCACAGGATCACACGATTGGGTGTTCCCTTCGTCCGTAATGCGCTACAGAAAATTTCGTTTCTTGTATTTCATGATTCATCTGAACCACGATCAAAGCTTCAACTACTGCTGGCCCCCATTAGAACATGGAGATGTTCCACTGGTATAAAAGCTTAGGGCTTATTTGGTTGTGTATACGTGGCACCTGTAGATAGGGATGGTTAGGACAAATTTAATATTTTAAAATAGATATGTATAAAATTTGATGTTGGTCTTTTCTTATGTTATCAAGCACATTAGTACAAATATGAATAAAATATTACATACATTGTTTTATGTATAATTTTCTCCCTACAACATAAAAAGTTGAAAAAATTACCGAATTTATTTCCGAATCCATACCGAAGTTTATATCTATTATTTAAGAAAATATAGGATGAATTTGAGGTTTATCTTTTATGAATCTTAACAAGATGGATGTTAAAAACAAGAATACAAATTTGTATTGTATATTCTATATCCTATTTACTCACAATTAAAGTAAAAAGTGATTACCGAAAAAATATCGTTTCCGACCGTTTTCATCCCTACCTGTAGAGGCCGGACCAGACGTACGCGGGGTAGTCCGGATAGTCCGCGTGTAGACCAGGTCAGACGAGATAACCTCTTTTTCGTGTGTGTTTATCCAACTAATTATATAAATTCTGTCAGTGAATATATATGAACGGGTCCACACCCCCTATATATGAAGGGGTACGTCCGATTGCGTATTCCTAATCGAACCAATCAATCAATGTTTCATTTCTTTTACTTTCTTGCCCATGTGGTGATATTCGTCATGTATAAAGCGCACTCATCATATTTAGTCTTATCGGACATCATGATAAAAGCTCTAGCAAACTCAAGCTTTCTAAGCGTGCTCTCATACTTGCTCTTGTAATCTTTCCTCTCACCAGCAGCAAACATAAACAACTTATTGTTACATCCGGATTTAAGGACGAATTCAGATACATTTCAAATGTGTGCTAGGATAAAGTCTCACATATATGATGAATTATGTTACAGAAATCAATGTCATATCTTTATTATATAATATAAGTTCTATACAAAATAGCTAAATAAATACATTATATAACGACAACTATCCTCTTCAACCATAGTTGACTGGGAGACGATAGCCTAGACCTCTCCTAACTCATCGTAGCATTCTTCATACTCTTTCAAGGGTACGTGTTCTTGACCTAGTGTTATTATAGCAAGAATGAGCTCCCATATGGTCATCGCACAGCAAGTGTGGGGAAAAGTGTAGTGTAAGGCTTACAAAAGAGAATGGTTAAGGATGAGTTGCTTTTAATAAGTTGGTCAAAATGTTATTAGCAATTACTAAGTGTATGTAGATACCAACCCAATTAAATAAGAGATCACAATTAATAATAGATCTCACAATGCAATACAAATGACAGATTAAGTTTAATTTCATAAGTTACTCATGTGAGGGTCCGGGCCACTCTTGACCGTGAGCACGACTGATATACTAGTTTTACACTCTATAGAGGTTGCACATCTTTACCTATAAGTCGTGTTATCCATTTGCCAAGAGATAGGGACTTCCCATTCATCTCTACCGAGGAGACGAGGCAGGATAACACTACAATGCCTTTACAAAGTTCCACTAGTATGAGAAACCTGTTACGAATTTACGCAGAGGGGGCATAGGCCTTGTTCCACGGTCTGTAACCCTATCGCAGTAATTACAACGAGTACTATGCTTGCGCAGCTCCTCCACACTTGCCCCTTTAGGGTAAGACTCTAACATACCAACTTTCTTAGTTAATTGGCCAATGGCATCCCATACCAACCTTGTGGTAATAATTTTTTTCTCGAGTGATTCTCCATGTTTCATTTAACAAAATGGTCTTATCATGAGCAGTAAATAATCCAACAACAATAATAATAGAGCATGATCATTAATCATGAGTAGCATTAATCCCAAACCAGGTAGAGCATAGCAAGACTACCCAATAATTTATTTGTTTGCAAGGTGTAGGATAAACAAGTTAGGCAACCTATTAGGTCCCATCAGCTTAACCTGACTGTGCCACGGTGATTAATCATGAACATTATTAGGTCAAATAATGTGATTAAGGACACAACTTGCCTTTTTTGTGCAACTCTAAGTACTTCTCCTATTGAAGCCTCAGGTTTCTTGTGATCTCTCTTCTATTCGCAGCAATACATACAAATAGACAAGGAATAGGTAAAAAATAACATTACACCAAACATAAAAATAAACATCATAATAATTTATATGCATCGCTATGAATCTGTCGGTTTGAGAACCACTAAATTCCGAATTAAAATGTAGGAGATATGATGTTTCGAAGTTTTGGGATTTATTTTGATACTAAAATCATTTTCTATATTCATTTATTATTTTCCTGGTTTTTCTTGGACTGTGGTTGAAGCTTTTTGAAAATTCAAGGGCTGACCTACAAAAAAGTTTGGACTTGAATGTAGGGATCTTTCTATTCACATGGACGGCGGGTTAATTTTCACTTCTCCGAGGGGCTCTTTATCAAATTGACTCGGTTGACTCGAGCGCACATGCGTTGAACATCCCGATCTCGATCCTACACCTCAATTTACATCGGTCGAAATGTTATTTTGAAGATCTAATCTCTACCATGACTAGACAGATCAGCGGTTGAGGACGCGCTTCCTTATTCAATTCCTAGACGGCGGTGCCGCTCGTGCTCCCGCGGTAGAGGCCATCGTCGACACGTGTGAACCTTCGCCCTGACTTGCAACGCTTTGACCCGACGTGGTTGACGTGAGGAAGAGACGATGGTGAACTCTAGGGAAGAAACCTCACCGGCGTTGGCGTCATGGTGAAACCGGCCGACGGTGCTCTGCGGATCAGCGGACGGGGTGAACTCCGGCGAGCAATTTCGGTAGACCTAAGCGCAAATCCGCCCAAGAGAAGCTACATACACCTTCCGCATGGCTGAGTGAAGCTCTTGGTTCCGCACCCGAGGGCGAAGCGGCGATGTTGACCCGATTCTATGGTGGTGGATCTCCTCTTGACCCCCAGCGAGCAATAGAGGCGACTCCGATCAACCCCACGGTATAAGGGTGCTACGCGCACGATCAGTGTACCTCGGCCTTTCACCTCAACCCCTCTGTGAAGACACAACAGCAGTAACCGCGCGAGTTGGCGTCGGTGGCTTCTCCTCCCCTCTCTGCGCTTTTCGCGCTCCACACACTATGGTGGTCTTACTTCCTCCCGGGCGGTGGCTTGAGATGGATGGGAGGGGTTCGCGCAGTGCCCATGCTTTATATGGCCGAAGCCACAGACACTGGCCATAGGCAATCGACGGAGTTGGATGAAGTTTGTTGTGATTTGCTTGGTTTGTTATGATCCTGTGTGGTAAATGGATCTACCACAGTGGACTATAGCACCCCAAAAATTCAAATCTTGAAACTTTCTCAAACTCGCTCTAAATTTAAAATGAATTTGAAATTTCGTTTCAAAATATTTGTTTGTGAGTTGATCTCAACATATAAAATATAGTGGTCTATATTATCCCCAAAATTCTCCTCAAAATATCCTACAAATATTTCCCAGTGATCCCCCTCAAATTCTTTCCAGAAATACTGTCCAAATATTCCACCGATATTTCTCCAAATATTTTCCTCCCGAGAAATACCTTCAGAATCATTTTTAAAGTCCCTATAAATATTGTCTTCATAATTTCCTCATGCTCATACGTATACATACGCCTCTGGTGTCGTACAATGAGCTCTACAAGCTAATTTCACTTATACATGACTAATACATGCTTACCTCCCACTAATCCTCGTCTCCTCCCACTAATCCTCGCCTCCTCCCCCTAATCCCCCACCTTACCTATAAATAGAGGGGCAAGGGCCTCCCCTCATGCCAGCCCAAGCCATTTCATGGAAACTCACTTCCGCCTCACCTCACTCCCACACAAGCACAACACAAGAACAAGGATCATTCGGTCGTTCATTCGATCGTTCGTCCACCTGATTCATAGTTTGTTCGTTCGTTCGTTCGTCTGATCGTTCGTCCGTTCGTTCGTCCAAGTTATAAGTGCAATCAACCCCAAGTGAGGGTTTTGGTGATTTAATGACAAAACAAATAAGGGTACTAACAGTTTTTGTTCCCAGTGTATGATTAGAAAGAAACAGGAACTTAAGGAAGCACCAAGGACTTCATGCAACAGACGTATAAAATTTTATGTAAAATCTTGAGTTGCATGATGTAATTCTTCCTTATTCTTTTCCGCACAGGTAAAGGTGTTTGCTATAGCTCAAGTCCCCAAATTCAAAGGCTATTTTTGAAAACCAAAAATCACTTTAACATTCTTTGGTTGACCGTGGTTAGGTTTGAGAAACCTAGAGTGTTCTTGCTAAAAAGCAACTGAACTTCTTCAACTGCAGCTGAGCTTTCCAGCTGAACTTGACTTTAGCTGAGTTGAGCTTCTTCAGCTGCAGCTGAGCTGGACTTCAGCTGAGTTGAGCTTTCAACTCCAGCTGAACTTCAACTTCAGCTGTGGACCTCTTTGACCATACACCAGCTAAACTTGCCTCCAGGCAGTTGAGCTGGGGTTTTCTCTCCTAAACTCTCTGGTCTAGACCAGCTGAACTAGTCCTGGGGGCAGTTCAACTGGTTTCTGACCCCTCTGACTTCTGACCTGTAGTCTGCCAGTCAGACTGACAGTCAGGTCACCAGAGTTGTCAGGGGGCGGTTCAACCGCCCTAGGGTGCGGTTCAACCGGTCCTGTCATGCCTGACCAGCCTGCAGGTCAGTCTGCCAGTCAGTCTGGCAGTCAGACTGGCAGACAGTCTGCTGACCTGTCAGGGGGCGGTTCAACCACCCTAGGGGGTGGTTCAATCGGTTTTTAGCGGGGTTCTAGGTCAAATCACTAGTTTTTGAGTCGTGGCTATAAATAGAACCCTCCACCCCCATCTTCAATGCTGTTGTACACTTACACATTTATTGCTCACCTAACTTGAGACAAAGCACTCCTCTCTCCCTTCTCTCTCACACTTAAATCTTCCTCAAGATTCAACCTTGTTGGAGGAGCTCTTGGGTGTGAGGTTTGTGCTTGTGCTCACGATTTGGTTTTCCTCTCCCATCTCTTTTAAAATCTTGAGCTTGTGCAAACACATCTTGTGCGTTCTTGGTGTTCTTGAAACCCTAGGTTTCAAGACCGTTTGAGGTTGCTTGGGAGTCTCCAAATTTGTGGACGACCCTAAGAAGTTTGTATCACCCGCTCTTTGAGCTAAGATAAGAAGAGATTGCCTTGACCTTTGTGGTCGGCTTTTGGAGGATTAGGGTTGAAAAAGACCCAGCCCTTTGTGGGCTCCTCAACGGGGAGTAGGACACCTTTGTGTTGTGGCCGAACCTCGGATTAAATCTTATGTCTTGTGTTCTTGCTTGTCTTTAACTTAAGATATTTTTACTTGCAAGATTGACATATAGATTTTTTTGTAGAGGGGATCTAGAAGTGAAATAGCCTTTATATATTCATCTTCACATTCTAACTTAGTTATACTTCGCTTCTTAAAAGGACTCGCAAAATACTTTTTCGAGTAGATTATAGTCTAAAGTTTATTAAACAGTTGGATTGGTTCAGAGTGGTTCAACTTGCGCACATAGCTGTTGAACCGGCCTGGACCAGTTGAACTGTGTATTTAACAATCTTTCGAAGTTTGTTGTGAAAATTTTCAGATTAGCCTATTCACCCCCCCTCTAGGCTACTTTCACAAGTAATCTTTGTTCAGTCGTAATGCTGCCGAAATTTTGATAGTTGGTCCGTTCGTTCATAATCCCTATTCATCATTCATCGTTCGTTCATACGAACTATTCATCGTTCATCGGATCATTCATAGTCACTATTCATCGTTCATCGTTCGTTCATACAAAATTATTCACCGTTCATCGGATCGTTCATAGTCACTATTCATCATTCATCGGATCGTTCATCCTACTATTCATCATTACTATTTATCGATCACCCAAATATTCAACTGCTCATCCATCATTTTGTCCATCTCACCTAAGACCTGCCAGACCAATATTTCAGTCATATGCACTCTAGTGACTGTGATTTTCCTTCCAGTAAAAACTTCCCAGGCTTTCAAAAAGAAAGGCAGACCATGTTTGTATGGATATGCCGTCAATCCTATAAAACCTGTCCCAAGATATCACAGACCGCCCAGACCAAAATACCACAGTGTTCCAGCTATTTGGGTCCCGCCTTAGTGTTGTCCCATGTGACACATTAGGTAGGAACAGTTGCCACCAACATAAACCTCTGCCCAAGAATAGCCCAAAAATAATTCCTGACACTCCGCTGATTATCCAAACGTCCCCAAATATTCAAATTCTGGAATATTCTAGGAATATTCCTTTCCCCTTTTCTTTTTATTCTTATGATTATAAAATCCAAAACTCCTCTGTCCAAACTCAGATTCTAATAATTCTTGTTTCTAAATTCTTATCCAATTATTCCCTATCCAACCATGTCATCCCTTAAGCATGGTTCATATTCTAGAAAACTCCAAAAATACTCTTTTCCTATATTCTGCCTATAATTTCCCTGTTCGGATCGAGTCAAATGATTCATTCACCACTATTCTCATAAACAGTGAACTCTACCGTACTAAACCATATGTACCCAGCTATAAATACACCCAGTTACCCTCTCCCTCTCCACACCCTCAGCCAAGGCAACCCCCCACTCACTCAGTTACACCACTCTACTGGCTACACGCCTAGTGTCGCTTCGCCTCCAATCCACCCTTCTGGTAAGCACCTCCACTCCACCACCAGTAATATCACAACACCACATGACATAGATTCTGCTCAAGACTCTACCTATCCATATATCGCCATTCTGACCACTAAATATTTGTTGATATACTTGTTGGTTTATATGTGTTGCATGTTCATGTTGTATAGTTATCGGAGCGTTCGTTTCGTCTCATGAAGGATAGTTCTGCAAGTCTACGCCAGATGGTGGAGCTAGAAGCCTATTCCGCGAGCTCTCACCCTTTCACCGATTAAAGCACGACAAACTCACTGGATCCCTTTGATGCATAAATTACCTATGTTTTTCAAACACAACCCTCAGCCTGTTATTTTATGCATTATATGATTTTGCTGCTAAGAGACATGTTAATATGGACACCTAGCCTTAGAACTTTGCCACAATCCATCTTTATATCCTTTGACATTTTTGTTACAAAATGATTTGAGAAAAGGTGTGAGTTTTTCAAAAGAAAATATTTTTCAAAATGGGCATTAATGAAGGGTTATCACCCTTATCACCTTTGAGCGGGATGATCAGGGACTCCTTGGATTGGGGAGGGCCTTAAGGTGATGGCTCAGCCGGGTTAGGTGTGAGCATGAAGGAGAATCTTGTTTAAATCTTTAGAGAATATAAACTTCAACCAAAGATAACTTTTATAGGAGAATCTTGTTTCCAATTTATTGTTAGAACATGTTTATCTAAAACTTGGGTGAATCCTTCCAAACTCTCATAATTAGGATTTTATGGTGTTACACTTATCCTGACTAGCCAAAGTAGCCATCTACTCCTCTACCCTCAACGGCGAGATTGTCTCGGAAAGAGATTCATCAGAGGTGGAGTCGTCGTCGGTGTCCTTGTTGTCGCTGCCCAACGTGTCCTCACCAAGTGCCATGGTGCAGTGTAGAGGAATCCTGCGGTGTCGGCGAGGAAGCAGAGTCTGTTCAGCTTGTCTCGTCGCTCAAGGATGAAGATGAGTCGTTGGAGTCATGGTTGAGGTCACTAAGGGAGGCGAGGAAGGCATGCTCCTTCACCTTGGCCTTCTTAAGGTACTTCTTCTTAAGCGGCTCCTTGTCAAACCTCTCCTTGGACTTGTGTGCCGGAGGTGTACTCACGCTTGCCCTTATGCGACAAGAGTGGTGGTCGCGCTAGCCAGCCTCTAGCTTGCCCTTCTTGGGACAACTAGCGATGAAGTGGTCAGGATCACTGTAATTAAAAAAACTCGGTCGGGGAGGGAAAGACCGCCATCCTGGTATTATATTAAGAAGAGACCGAAACAATGGTCCCGGCCGAGAAAATACCTGAACCCTGCCCCCCCATCACTAATGGGCCGACGTCTACTGTCTACCCTGCAATGGCCCAACCGAAGGGTGGCGCACAGGACATCGTAACCCGAGAGCGGATGGGGCACAACGAGGGGATTTTTTAATCAAGCCTGAAAATTCGCTCCCGATAGGAATCGATCCCAGGACTTGGAGGTGCTACTTGGAAGTCCTTAACCACTAGGCTAGAGGCCCTTTCGCGGGATCTTTGTAGTTGTAGCATCCATTCTTGGACCCTGCCACACCACTGGTTCTAACGGTTGTTGTGAAACCACGTGAACCAGCTAGCCACAAGTGCCAGCTCCTCATCCCCAAAGCTCTCCACCTGATCCTCTGTGATGGTCAACAAAGAAGACAAAGAAAAATAGCAGGTGAGGGGTTAGAGGAAGAACCACCTCCAGAGACCAGGGCCATGGTGGGTACACTAGGGTTCTCAATCTTGGCTCAGGTCTGGTGGTCAATCTCAGTGGACTTGAGCTTGCTGAACAGCTCGTCCATGGTGAGGGTCTCATTGTTGGGTGACTCGATGATCACACCTTCACCTCCCAAACCCTCTGATCTAGAGCATGTAGTAACTTAAGTGCTCTCTCATGATCATCATAGGGTAGTCGCGCCTTATTTGCACACATCTTGTTCACAATTGACTAGAACTGAGAGAACATGGTGTCGATTGTATTTCCTGCCAACTGGACAAAGTTCTCGTACTCTCGCCAGTACATCTCAAAGCGTCTGGTCTTTTAGTCTTTACATGATCATTGCCCCTCATGAAATTTCTTGAGGGTGGACCAGATCTCGTGTGGCGCCAAATGACCAACTAGCTCAAACTCAATAAGCAAGAGGCACGAGAACAAAGCATTTCAGGTTTTGTTGTTTGAATCATGCGACTCTATATACATAGGCGTGATTCAAGCACCCTAGGCATCAAAAGTAGCATTGAGGCAAATTTCCCAAACTCGATACCCGATACTCTGGAGATACACAGACATCAAAATCTTCCAATATGGGTAGTTTGTCCCATCGAAGAATGGAGGATTGCCAACACCTCATTCCTTGTCGCCTTTTGCGAATCAGGAACCAATTAGGGTGGATTGATCCTTAACCGGCTCTGATACCAATTGAAGGACCGGTGAGGCAATTAGAGGGGGGGTGAATGGGAGCCATTAAAAGTTTCTCTGCTCGAGAGCACTGTGACTTGATCCTAACTTCAACACAAACCCCACGGAACACTAAAAGTAGCAGAACACTATCAATCCAGTGTCGATTGACTACACCAAAAATCTAGAACAGAGCCAACTCAATTGCCTAGAGAAACTAGAAGCAAAATCGTAGAATAGGTTAAGCGACAGTGCCGCTCTGCTGGCCGATAGTGCCGGACCGTGGTAGTGCCGCACCTCAAAATTTATATAGAATCCTCTCAAATTTTACAGATAGTGAGTGCAGAGGAAAAGAAGATGTTTCGTGGAATTTGAACTAGAACAAATCAAGATTCCATGAACAGATTTAGAATCTCACTTTGATCGGGGTTTTGTTAGGGTTTTCTCAAACGAACTCAAAACAAGAAAAACTTCGATTACATCCACAAACTGCTAGGACTATGTTCATAGTGGTCTAATAAGTGATCTTCACCCCAAGGCAATCCCCAACACAAACAACAACTCAAGAAATTGATCTATCTCCCAAAACCCAAAGAAAGAAGAGAAGGGAAGATAACAATGACAAAATCAAATAAAAATGTTGCACCAACCACAAACTGAGCGCATGATTTGACAAATACTGGACCGCGGATGGTTATGGCCACCCTTCCTCTCAAAATCATAGGTTCATAGATATGGAGTTACAAAACCGCCTACAGATCTCCAGGCTAAGGACTATTACAAAACTAGAGACAAAACTAGAGAGCACTAGAATGTGAGAGTCTAAACAACTAAAGCCCAAAGAGATGTACACAACAGCCCTCCCACCTATTTATAGAGAGTTATTTCAATAGTCTAAACTGCCCTTAGAACATAGAGCTCATCCACTTAACTAGGGGCAAAATGGACCAACTCCTAGAATATGCATCTGATGGTCACACGCTCCACACGAACTTGCTTGCCTTGATGCACCCTTTTGCAATGGCATCACATGCCGCCTTCGATTCCCACTAGAAATGCACCACCGAGTTTTGAGGCCCAAACTTGGCAAAACCCGTCATCCATAGCGTTGGGTGGTTTTGAGGCTCAACCACCAAACCACCGTGAGTAGCATACTCCATATACGTTCCCATGTCCTAGACACATATCCCACATGTCTGCGACTGCGCCAGCGACATGATCCGCTCTGCCACATCCTCGTGTTGGTGCGTGTCTGTTGGGGACTTGTTCTTAAATGCTATGAATTAAGAACAAGGCAACACAAAATGTTAATGGTTAAAGACCTTCGTCTTTCGAAGCATTATCTCCCTTAGGATATAACGATCTTCAGACGAAGGTTATGAAGGGCATACCTTCATTATATCAGTATGTAATAATGAAAACAGAAGCATATCAGACATGGAAAATAACATGAACAACATATTGAATCATTAAATATTCACATTCTCATTATCTTATCATGAACAAATATTAATGGCAATAAATTATATTTGTACCTTCAGCTTGACAAAAGGTACGAGCTCAAGAGTGACGTGCGAGTGAATACAAGACCGCCTAAACAGTACGGGGTTACTGTTCATCTATTTATAGGCACGGGACGCATCCCAGTCGAAATTACATTCATGTCCTTGATAACTAACTATAAACGTGACACAAACTATCATGGACTGATGGGTCTTTTCCTCTTTAAGTCGGTGCAACCCTTTGTCTTAAGGCATGTCATTATGCCGAAGCTCCCTGGATCATAGCTTCGGCGTATACTTTCGTGTTATGTTTGCTTTCGTGCCGTCTTGCCGAAGGTGTTTTTGCTTAGAGGACCTTCGGCGAAGAAGCAGGCCCCCAACAGTAGCCCCTTCGCGGTGCTAGATCGTTTTTCGTAACGAGCTCGATCCGCGAAAAAATCTCAAAGGCTTCGGAATGCCGAAGGTCCAAAAAACACCTTCTCTAAGCTCGTTGCCGAGAAATGATTAAAATACTCCAAGCGTCGGGTGGTCCACCGTTCAGTGGATACGAGCGATCTGGCGATTCACCTTCCAGGCGCCGAGTGGTCTATCGTTCAGCGAGTGCGGGCGGTTTGGCGGTTCACCTTCCCACCTACAACACTATATAAATAGACAGGTTGGTGCAGAGTTACCACATCATTCATTGCCATTGCACTGTTGTGCTGTTAAAAAATTTAACCATAGCCGAAGCTTTTTCCCTGCGCTCTTAAGCAAACACCTTCATTTAGAGTTAACTTCGTCAAAAGAGAGAGCTTCATCAAAACAGCAAAAAAGAAACATCATCTTCGTAAAAACCACAAAAAATCCATCAGATGGCCAGAGTGCGTTCGACTACAAGGGTGGCTCGTGAAGGAGAGGAGACCGAGGCCACCGAGACAGCTCCAATTTCCAAAGTCATGAGGCAGTCAGGTCTAGTTGTGACAGAGGGAACTACTGATGAAGGTGCCCCTGTTGCCGAAACTGAACAGGCCATTGCTGAAGAAGATGTTGAAGAGGACGAAGAAGATTACAGTATTTTGTCCCCATCAAAGCCGAGCCACCTAGATTTTGAAAAGTCTACTATGTCTGAAGCTGACATGCCGATGATGATGAAGCTTGGCTACTTTGGGGAAGTTGAAAGGAAACTTGTTCGGTTTGCCGGAGAAAAAACCACCCCAGCGCCAAAGGATGATGAAGTAGTGGTTTTTAAGAGTTTTTTCCAGAGCAGGACTACGACTTCCTCTGAAAGAGATGATTGGGGAAGTTTTGAAAAATTTCGAAATATATCTTCATCAGCTGACCCCTAACGCTATTGTTAGGCTTAGTGTTTTCATCTGGGCCCTCCGAAGCCAGGGGATGAGCCCAGATGCCGAAGCATTCTGCCGAGTGCATGAGTTGCACTACCAGACGAAGGCCAGGGCAGATGGTCTGCATGAAAATTTTGGCTGCTACAATTTTGCGTATCGCAAAGATACGAAGGCTCCAGCTCTCAGCTACCGCACCAAATGGCCAATCGGCTGGAAAGGTGAATGGTTTTATATCAAGGCCGATAAGAAGAAGAGAGAGAAATTAATGACGATGGTCATGTGCCCGCTGACTTTAAACTTCGGAATGACCAGACCCCTGTGCAACATGTAGCTAGGGTCAGCATGCCAACTGGCCAAGGTAGAATTTAGGGTGGTAGCTGAACAAATCAGCACCAGGGACTTGGTGCAAGAATACCTAGCCAACCAAACATACCCAACGTCAAGTGACTGGGTGATGCCGAAGATGAAGGGAACAAAGAAGAAATATGAACTTGTTCAATTACCTTATCGCTTCAAATTTGAAAAACGGTTCAAGCAACCTTGCCAAGAATGGCTGGAAATGATTGAAACTATGTGTAATGAGATTTTGGGAAAATATACCAAAAAAGTAAGACCAATTAATGACAGCAGCCTTCGGCACCCGGCCAAAACGAAGGTTAAACCGGGTAATGGACGCTATAAAATTTGAATACCCTGATTACGAGCAACTCAACAAGGGTGTCAAAGGGACGAAAAGGAAAAGGATTGTTAGTGTTCTGAGCAGGCAAGCTGCCAGAATGGTGAAGGAAGATGAAAAAGTTTCAAAGAAGAGAAAAACCAGTCCCGAGCCGAAGGTGGCGGCTTTGAAGAAAAGAAAAGCTGCAACTCCAGAGCCGAAGGTGACTGAGGTGGAAGAGGAAACTCCTTCGACACCTCCTGCTGCCAAAGTGGAAGAGATTTTAAAGGTAATGACTGAATCTTTACCTATCAAGCTGCTAAGTCCTCTGGGACCGGAACTGACGAAGCTTTTACAGAAGAAGGATGAGCCCTCAATTACAAAAAAGGTGGATGGGCAGAAAAAGCGAAGGATCAGCACCGTAATGGAAGCCATTGAATGGACACCACCATCGGCCCCGGCCACTGTCGAAGCAAACATTTCTGCTGAAGCTGCAGCTGCCACCGAAGCTGCCAACTTGGAGGTCACCCTATCTGGAATTGATAAATTGATATTGGGTATGCCTACAGAAGAAACAACTACGGCTACAGAACAGGTCATGGCCCTAGTGCCTGACAAAGGGAATAAAATTGCCGATGCTACTTCGGAAGAAAAAGATTTCGACCTTCAGAACCTGGTCGGACAAGAACTATCTAAGGTCGAAAAGAAGGAGCTACAGGAATATGGCATTTCCTGTGGCTACCAGCTAGGAGCCATGCTCTTTGGCGGGATCGAAGAAGAGGCCTTAGGATGCGTTCGCGACCAGATCGGGGCAAAGGTAATCGGCACTCTATCGAAGATTGTTGGTTTTCCGAAGCTCGAAGCTGATATTAGCAGCTACCGACGACAACATATCGTTGGTAGTTTGTTTTATTCCAACTTTAAGGTAAAATTCTTGTGATGAAGCAAAATTTTACTTTTTATTTTTCTGATGAGGCAAGTTTGTTGATGAAGGTTTATTTGTACAGAGTATGCTGCTGAGCAAAGCACTGCAAATGCAACAAGATCTCGAGGATAAAAAGAACGAAATTATAATTGAGGGTTTAGATAACAAGATTAAAGAATACGAAGCTTCTCTTGAAAAGAAAGATTTCCTACTCCAAGCAATGGAAGGTTCCCTTGCAGAAGCGCAAGCCCAAAATGCTAGATTAAACAGGGAACTTCTCCAAAAATCAGAGAGCTTCGAATAAGAAAGAAAAAACTTGCAGACAAAATACGAAGCTGAAGTTGTCGAGAATACAAAGCTGCAGCAATCTTTGAAAGAGCTTCGGAACATGTGTCTGAGTTTTGGCAGCCGCTGCATACAGCGATTGAAGAAGGTTTTCAACTCAGTTGGAGCCAGCACTGAAAAGTTTACCCCTTCGACCGAAAACATATCAAGCACCTTCGAACACAGTGAAGGCGAAGTCGAGGCGCTTGACGAAGTAATAGCGGGGCACAGTGACTTATGTGCCCTGCTAGCTTCTCGTGGCACAGCTGTAGCGTTTCTGAAAGCTGGCTGTACACATGGGAAGCTTGTGAATAGACCAACCTTCAGCCTATCTTCAACATATTTGGTTGATATTCCCGGCGAAGCCCGAAGCATAGGGAGCAGATTTATAACACAAATTTGGGCGAAGGGTGGTCGGGATTTGGCTTGTGACGAGGCCCGAAGCTTGCTTAAGCAGGTATAAAACTTATACCTGTTGCTTACCTTTTCTTGTGATTACTTTTTACCTTATACTGCTTTGTTGTGTAAAGGATGATGATGCCAAAGATTAATAATCCGAAGCAGATTCTAAAGGCCGCTGAAGCTGTTTTTTAGGCCTGCCTGCATAGATCTTTAGAGGCATTTGTATTATCTATGTAAAAGACATTGTAATCGAGAATTGAACTTACTCTATATATTTGTCCATACCTTGTAATATATTTTTACCTTTTCATCCATGTGTAAATTGCTTTGCTGTGGACGAAACTTGTATCTTTTGAGCCGAAGGCAAAAAACACCTTCCCTTCTTTTCATACACAACGAAGCATATCTTCGCTTCTTCGTGCTCATCGAAGCAATGTTATCAAAGCTGAAGTATCTGTTTGTGTTTTATGTTATGATGATGATGATCCTACGAATGTCTACATGAATGTATATGAATGCAATGAATGATGTAATGTAATGTGCAAATGAATGTCCCAATCACACACACGAAACCACACCCAGACTCTGCATCCCCTTAGGAACGACTTTTGAGTCTTTTAAGCTCTACATCCCCTTAGGAACGACTTTTGAGCTTCTTCACCTTCTATTTCGATGGCATTTAAGTTCTGCATCCCCTTAGGAACTGTTGTGGACTTGTTCTCAAATGCTTCATCATCACAGTTTACATTGATGAAAGAAGAAGCATATGAAACATGAGAAACAACATGAATAATCATATAACATCATTTATATGTCCTTATTATATAATCATGGATGAATAAGAACAATATTGAATTACATTTGTACCTTCGGCTTGATAGAAGGCAAAGGTACAAGCGTGACGCACGAGCGAGTACAAGTCAGCGTGAACAGTACGTGGGTACTGTTCATCTATTTATAGGCACATGGCGCAGCCTGTGTAAAATTACATTCATGCCCTTTATATTTACTATTGACTTAAGGACAACCCAACGAGGACTAGATAGCCTTTTCCACTTTAAGTCCCGGTTCCTTTTTTCGCCGCTGAGCCGAAGCTCCCTTACGCGTAGCTTCGGAGCATCATCAACCTTCGTCTCGACCATGCTTTCCATATCATGTACAGTTTTAACCTGAGTCCGAAGGTACCTGTACATATATTACACTTGGGAAACATTGTTAAATCATATTTTTGAGGACCTTCAGAAGACGAAGGCCCCCAACAGTAGCCCCTCACAGTATTAATTTGTTAAAATAACGAATTCAGACTGCGACATGGACAAAGGCCTTAAGCCGAAGGTCCAAAAAACACCTTCCCTTTGCTAGAATAGCAATAGTCAATGACAGACAGGGCCCACCATGTTGTAATGCACTAGGCGTATAAATATAAACCATAGCGACAACATTTGATACGCCATTTCCACCATTTGCGTGATTTTCTTGAACTTTTTAGCTCTTGCTCACTAGCTCTCGCCTGAGTTTCAAGATTTTTGAGCTTCGGTTTAAGGACGTGTTTCACCATGTTTGGGGAGAAGATGACTGAGGAAAAGAAAATGACTGTAGAGACGAAGCTATCTGAGGAGACGAAGTTGTTTCAAGAAAAGAAAGTTGCGGATCCTTTTGTCGCCGGGTTTGTTGAGTCTATGTCAAAAACAAACACAGAGAAGATTACTAAAGAGATTCTAGAAGGTTTGTCTGAAGACACTGATGATAGTGATAGTTATGATGTGGAGAGTGGAGATGAAGATTCTGAAGATTGGCCCTGGCGGCCAAGCCATACTGCCTTCGGAAAATCAACTATTAAACACAGTCATCTTGACAACATGAGAGGAAGGTACTTTCGTGACATGTCTATAGTCAGAGCTGGAGGAGACAGCACTGCCCCCGCTCTGGAGGAGAATGAAGTTGTTATCTACCGAAGCTTTTTTAAGGCTGGTCTTCGGTTCCCTTTAAGCAAGTTTGTAGTTGAAGTGCTGAAGATATTCCAGATCTTCCTTCATCAGATCACCCCCGAAGCTATAATTAGGATGGGGATTTTTGTCTGGGCAGTAAGAAGCCAAGGGCTGGAGCCAAGCTCGAAGTGCTTCTGCAGTATGCACGAGCTCTTGTATGAGACGAAGGCTACTGGTAAAGAACAGTACCACAACAACTTCGGTTGTTATGGATTTATCGCTCGCCCCAACGCAAGCCACCTAGTGCCAACATTCCGGAAGAGATGGCCCGGAGCCTGGATGGAGGAATGGTTTTATGTGAAGAATGATTTAAAGGCAAGGGAAGACATTAAATAGATCATCCAGCGCCCCATCTGGTCACGCTTCGGCCTTCGAAGGCCGAAGGTGGAAATTGATGACACTGTCGAAGCGTGTCAGAGGGCTTTTAGCACTATTTGCTCCTTCGTTGGCACAAGAGATTTGATTCAAGAACATATATCCTACAGGGTATGGCCGCTTGTGGAAAGCTAGGAAATGCCGAAGGAGACTACCACTGATTCTAGTGATAGTGGTCTGGTCCGATTGAAATATACCTTCAGATTTAGGGAGAAGTTTGATGAGCCAAACGACGATTGGCTGAAGTGTATTGAAGCTACCAGCGATGAGCTGCTTGGAGCTTACTCCAAGGCCGAAGATAATGATCTGTCCACAGCCTTTGGAGGTCAGGGCAAGAAAAGATTAAACAGGGTATTCGATGCTATTGGCTTTGTATACCCTGACTATCATTACCCGTTACGAGGACAAGGGAAGAAAAGAAAAGCCGCTGCTTCAATCATCATCGCTGTGCCGGCTGAGCCGAAAAGTAAGAAAATAAAGGTTCTGACCCATCGGCCGCGATACATTGAACCGGCCATAGTGCCTGAACTTGGCGAAGGGGCTTCTTCAACTGCCGAAGCAAGACAAGCTGCTCTAATTGCACAGAGCATTGAAGAGCTAACTGTAGTGCCGAAGATGCCTACAGTCGGGCCTGCCGAAGCTGAAGATGATAAAGACGAAGAGCCACAAGCGGAAAAATCGATAAAAAAGTCAGAAATCATGAACCCTCCAATAGAGGCGAAACTGCCTAAGATTCAAAAGGCTTCTGCCGCGACTCCCAAGTGGCGGAGGATGGCTAACGTGCTAGATGCTGTGCTAGAGACTACGAAGGCCTTAAGCCCTGCTCCTACAAGGAAAGTTGCTGAAGCTGCCAAAGCGCAAGCCAAAAATGAAACTAAGCAAGCAGAAGCTGAAGCTACAAAAACTCAGGCTGAAACTGAAGCTGGGCCTTCAGCGCCCGCCGCGATGAAGCCTACCGCGCCTGAAGAAGAGATGGCAGGACAGACTACACCTGAAAAGGTCGACACTGCCGCTCCCGAAGCTCCAGTTGAAAATATCGACTACATCTTTCGACATGCTTTGGGGAAGAAATTGTCCGAAGATGAAATTGCTGAAGCAAGGCATTATGCTCAAAAACTAAAATATCCGAAAGGAGCCTTAGTTTTTAACGGAAGCAATGAAGATGATTTCTTATACTGTCTCTCGGACAACAAAGAAATATCCGTTTGTCGGGAGATAGGTAAAAGCATGGGATTCCCGAAGCTGGAAGATGGCCTTTCAATTTTGTCGAAGGATGACCTTGCCGACAGCCTAGCCTACAACAGTATAAAGGTATAAAGGTTAACTTTTAATTTGAGAATGAAGTATTTTATTTGTCATACTCAATTCTTTCCTCCTTTTGCAGGGCTTAATTCTTAGAAATGCCCTTAGGGCGCAGAAAAATATTGAAGACGAAGGCTATACGATGGACCTAAACAACCTTCATTCAGAGGTGATTGAATTGAGAAACGAAGGTCTTGGAAAAGACAAAATCTTAATTTCACTGGTAAACAAAGTGAAGGAAGACGAAGCTAGTTTCAAAGCTCAGACCGAAGTCCAAAAGACTGAAATTGAAGACCTTCGAAGATAACTGGCCGAAGCTAAGGAAAAATGCGCACTCGCACAAGCTAACCAAGAAATTAGCGAATATTGGAAAAATCATCTAGAGAAAAATGTTGAAGAACTTCGCACATCCAAGGAAAGGTGCTTTGAAAAATCCTTGGATTGCGTGAATAAAATAAAAGATAGCTTCGCCAAAGTGGGTGCCTATTCTGCTGAAGAAAATTTCATACGAGGCGACCCCGAAGGCATTGTTGAATGGATAAGTGGAGAAGCCGAGACCTTCGAAGAAATTTTGAGTGATCGTGGGGGTGCGCGGGGAATTTCAGCCATCTTGGAGAAGGCGGGATGTGATCACATTAAGACCATGGCCCAAGCCGAAGCTACCTTCTCTGTAGATGATTTGAAGGATCCTTCAGCTGAAGCAACCTTGACGGGCGGAAAATTTTACAATGATGTCTGGGTGAATGGTGGCTGAGAGATGGCCCATGAAATTATAAAGGAAAGTGAAAAAGACACCCATGACGCCCGAGCAGAAGCGAGGCGACCTGAAGAAGTTGCAGAGCGTGAAAAGCGTATAGGTATTATTTTTGGTTTTTTAGCTTCGGTACTTGCTTTATAGCTTCGAGCTAATCGATTTTCTTATTTCAGCTGAACTATCTCTGTCGCCAGAACCTTACGATCCCTTGGCTGATCCAAAAAATGAAGGAAGCGCTGGAGATCATAAACATGGTAGAATCTATTGTCGATGAAGTTGTTCACAAATTACTGAAGAAGTTGCAGAGAAAGTTCTTAAAGAGGAATAGCACTTATTGTAAAAACATTTTGAAATGGTCAATGTATGAGACACTAGAATGGACATTGTGCTTTTATTGTAACAAGACTGTAATATTTGATGTGTGTAACTTTGAATCGAATATGTAAATTATTGTAATTTATTTCTTTACGATGCATGAAACTTAAATAAATACCGTTTTTGAGCCTTCGGCGAAAAAACACCTTTCCTTCTTTTCATGCTTCATAAAGAAAAAGATCCATGCTTCGTAAAGAAAGATATCCATGCTTCGCAAGAAGAAATCCCTTCTTTGTGACCAGGCTGATGAAACTGTAATCCTCGAAGCTTACTTCGTGCCTTAGCACTTTTTCATTTTGACGAAGCATTTTCTGAAAATCAGCTGCGTATTCAATTCTCGTGTCATTGATGCGATATGATATATGATGTGATGTTATGCGAAATGATGTGATAATATGATGCAAAATGATGATGATGCCGAAGCCACACACCCACATTGGAACACACAAGCTCTGCATCCCCTAAGGAACGACTTTTGAGCTTCTTCACCTTCTATTTCGGTGATATAAGATCTACATCCCCTTAGGAACATCTTTTGAACTTCTTCGCCTTATATTTCGGCGATATAAGTTCTGCATCCCCTTAGGAATGACTTTTGAACTTCTTCGCCTTATATTTCGGCGGTATTTAGCTCTGCATTCCCTTTGGAACAACTTTTGAGCAGAAAACTTACGCTGCGCTCCCTCAAGAGCGACTTTCTGTAGCTTCGGCAATTTAGGCTCTGCATTCCCCTAGGAACGACTTTTGAGCTCAAAACTTACGCTGCGCTCCCTTAGGAACGACTTTTGAGCTCAAAACTTACGCTGCTCTCCCTTAGGAATGACTTTTGAGCTTAAAACTTACGCTGCGCTCCCTTAGGAACGACTTATTTCAGAAGCAAATATGTGAAGAAGATATATTTCATTCTGATAGAAGCAAAATCATTACAAGAAATTAAAACTAAATTTACATTGTTTGTTCCTTATTAAAAAAGCAAAATGGCATAGAACATAAAAGTATTTCAGAAGCAGGATATCATTTAGTATATGTCCTTCGATTCTGGTACAGTACTATTGACTGTACGAGCTTTAGATTCCTCCCTGAATTCACGTTTTTGTTGGGAGTGCTGGCGCCCTTCAGCTGCTGGCTTCGGGAGTAAGTAGGTTGCAGTAGTGGTGGTGGTGGGAGCTGAGGCCAAGAAGCCTGTGAATGGCTTGCCGAAGCAATAGAAGCCGCAGGTTGGTTGCCCACATATTCTGGTATGTAAGGAGAATGGCACGAAGCAGTATGGAGGACTTGCTTCGGCTGATTCTGCCGAGCTTCTGCTTCGGCAATCTCCTTTTGCTTCAGGATGGTGATCTGGCAAGTTCTTGTAGTGTGACCTTTGTCCTCTCCACAGAATAAGCAATAGATTTTCCTGGGCTGATCCCCATATCTTCCTCTGAAGCCCCTGGCGCCTTGCCCCTTGGAGCTGGCGGCCTAAAGGAGCTTTGCTGCTGTCCCGAAGACTGTGAGGTGTGCTGTGGCCTCTGAAGCTGGCTTCCTTTGTCATCATTCTGACTGGAGCTATGGATTGATCTGACATGCCTAGGGTGGACTCTCCCTCCAAAGCCCCTAGTCATCTCAGAAAACCTGTAAGCTTCCTCCCTTCTTTGGTGGAAGTCGTTGTCAGCCCGGATGTACTCATCCATTTTCTGAAGCAGCTTCTCCAGAGTCTGGGGGGCTTCCTGGCAAAGTATTGAGCCGTAGGTCCTGGCCGAAGACCCTTAATCATGGCCTCAATGACAATTTCATTGGGCACTGTGGGCGCTTGTGCTCTCAGTCGCAAGAACCTTCAGACATACGCTTGCAAGTATTCCTCATGGTCTTGTGTGCACTGGAACAAGGCTTGAGCTATGATTGGCTTCGTCTGAAAGCCCTGAAAACTGGTAACCAGCATGTCCTTGAGCTTCTGCCATGACATGATTGTCCCTGGCCGAAGAGAAGAGTACCATGTCTGGGCCATGTTTCGGACCGCCATGATGAAGGACTTTGCCATAACAGCTGCGTTGCCTCCATATGAGGATATTGTTGCCTCATAGCTCATCAAAAATTGCTTTGGGTCCGAGTGCCCATCGTACATGGGTAGCTGAGGTGGCTTGTAGGATTGTGGCCATGGGATGACCTGCAATTCTACTGCCAGGGGAGAAGCATCATCAAAAGCAAAGGTACCATGATTAAAATCATCGTACCATTCATCTTCGTTGAATGAGCCCTCTTGACGAAGCTCCCGGTGTTGGGGCCTTCGGTCGTGATCATCTTGAGTAAGATGACGCACTTCCTCAGCAGCTTCATCGATCTTCTTCTGAAGGTCGACTAGCCGAGCCATCTTCTCCTTTTTCCTTTGCACCTGCTGGCGAATGACTTCTAGGTCCCTGATCTCCTGGTCCAACTCTTCCTCCTAAAGTGTTGGACTGGTGGCCTTCCTCTTTTGGCTTCTGGCCTCTCAGAGAGAGAGTGTGTCTTGGTTTGTGTCCAGTGGCTGCAGTGCAGCCCCTGGCGCTGTTATCTTCTTCGGCGGCATGACGAAGGTTAATGCTTTGCCGAAGGTTGTGGAAGTGAGTACACTGGAGGTGGGCGCCAATGTTGGGGACTTGTTCTCAAATGCTTCATCATCATAGTTTACATTGATGAAAGAAGCATATGAAACATGAGAAACAACATGAATAATCATATAACATCATTTATATGTCCTTATTATATAATCATGGATGAATAAGAACAATATTGAATTACATTTGTACCTTCGGCTTGACAGAAGGCAAAGGTACAAGCGTGATGCACGAGCGAGTACAAGTCAGCGTGAACAGTACGGGGGTATTGTTCATCTATTTATAGGCACAGGGCGCAGCCTATGCAAAATTACATTCATGCCCTTTATATTTACTATTGACTTAAGGACAACCCAACGAGGACTAGATAGCCTTTTCCCCTTTAAGTCGGTTCCTTTTTCCGCCACTGAGCCGAAGCTCCCTTACGCATAGCTTCGGAGCATCATCAACCTTCATCTCGACCATGCTTTCCATATCATGTACAGTTTTAACCTGAGTCCGAAGGTACCTGTACATATATTACACTTGGGAAACATTATTAAATCATGTTTTTGAGGACCTTCGGAAGACGAAGGCCCCCAACAGGAACGACTTTTGAACTTCTTCACCTTCTATTTCGGCGGTATTTGGCTCTGCATTCCCTTTGGAACGACTTTTGAGCAGAAAACTTACACTGCGCTCCCTTAGGAACGACTTTTTGCAGCTTCGTCATGCTTTTGGCTCTGCATTCCCTTAGGAACAACTTTTGAGCAGAAAACTTACGCTGCACGCCCTTAGAAACGACTTTTTGCAGCTTCGTCATGCTCTGCATCCCCTTGGGACGTCTTTTGAGCTTCTCCCTGTTTTTCTTTTTGCACTCGATGGTGCATGCTCAGATTTTACTTATTACATCTTTGGGGGATTTGGCCCTTGTAGGGCTAAATAAGAATGAAAAATTACAAGCTACGGTCCCATTAAAAACCTTTCTCCCCTCTTGAAAGGAAAAGGGTGCCATAGAAAAAATGAAAAAAGATTACATCACATTACACATAGTATCGCCAAAGCTGATCCGCATTCCAAGATCTTGGTATGTCGTTTCCGTCCATGTCCTTCAATCTATAAGAACCGGGTCTTGACGAAGATACTACCAGAAAAGGACCTTCCCACTTTAGTTGCAGCTTGCCCACTGTATCTGGGTTGGCCACTCTCCGAAGCACCAGATGCCCTGGTTTGATGTTTTTCAATCGAACTTTTCTATCAATGCCACTTTATTGTTTCGGCCTGATATTTATTGATGTGCTCTATAGCCTGAAGTCTGGTCCCTTCTATAGTATCTTTTGTTACTTGATAATCAGCTTCGTCTTCTACCAAAGCTATTGTTCTTATTGACCCTGTTTTTGCTTCTTCTGGAGTTATTGCTTCGTCACCAAATAGGAGCTTGAAGGGTGTAAATCCTGTTGACCTTGACACAGTTGTGTTGTGGCTCCATACCACTTTAATTAGCTCGTCTGGCCACTTTCCTCTGGGCTGGTTGAAGATTAGCTTCATTATTCCTGTCATTATAATGTCATTTGCTCTTTCTACCAGCCCATTTGATTCTGGATGCCTAACTGATACAAAATGAATCTTTGTACCAATTTCGTCACAAAAATCTTTGAATGCTTCGGCATCAAATTGTGTGCCATTGTCCATGGTTATTGCTTTCGGCACACCGAAACGACAAACAATATTTTGCCAGAAGAATTTTTGGATCGTGACCGAAGTTATTGTGGCTAAGGGCTTCGCCTCAATCCACTTGGAAAAAATATTATACTGCCACTACAACATACTTCAAATTGCCTTGTGCTGGTGGGAGTGGACCCAACAAATCTAAGCCCCATCTTTGCAATGGCCAGGTTGGCTGTATTAACTCAGTTAGCGACGAAGGTTGTTTCTGGTCTCTTGCGCATTTTTGACAATTTTCGCATTTTTGAACTAGTTCTGCTGCATCCGAAGCTGCCTTCGGCCAATAAAATCCTTGCCTAAAGACCTTTCCTAGCAAAGACCTGGAGCCAATGTGGGATCCACACAAACCTGCATGTATTTCCTTCATTAGCTCTATACCTTCGGTTCTGGATAGACACTTGAGAAGCGAAGAACAAACTCCATGTTTGTATAACTCCCCTTCTATCATGACATATGGTCTTGTCCGTGCTTCCATTCTTTTATTATAAACTTTGTCATCTGAAAGACAGTTACCTTGGAGGAAAGATATGATTTCAGTCCTCCAATCTTCACTATGCACAGGTGATATTGTGAGCACTGCTCTCTCCATAAGTTCAACCAAAGGTACTTTTATTGTCTCACAGAATACTTCCGAAGGTAAAGAGAGCCCATGTGCTGCTGACTTAGCTAGTATGTCTGCATGCTCATTTTCCCCTGTTGGAATATTTTTTACAGAAAAACCTTCGAAAGAGGCCTCTAACCTTCGGACTGTGTCCAAATATTTCTCAAGCTTTGGATCCCTTGCCTTGCTGCTTTTGTCTACATGGCCAGAGATGACTTGGGAGTCAATTTTAAGGATTGCCCTTCTTATTCCCATTGCCTTTAGTTTCCGAAGCCCTAACAGAAGGGCTTCGTACTCAGCAATGTTATTTGTACAACTAAAATCCAGCCTTGCTGCATAGCATGTTCTGACTTTAGAAGGTGCTACTAGGACAGCAGCGACTCCTGCGCCGAAAGTTCCCCAAGAACCATCACAGAAGACTGTCCTGGCTTCTGCGTCTTTTGTTACTTCTTCCTAAGCCCCTGGTGTCCAATCAGCGATGAAATCTGCTAACGCCTGGGACTGAATTGAGGACCTATGTACATAGTCAATAGAAAATTCATTGAGCTCGACAGCCCATTTTCCGATCCTCCTAGTAGCTTCTCTATTCCTCATTATGTCTTTCAAAGGTTGCGATGAAGGAACAATTATATGATATGCTTGAAAGTAATGCCGAAGCTTCCTGGAGGCCGTCAACACAGCATATAGCACCTTCTCCAATTCTGTATAATTTTTCTTTGATAAGCTTAGAACTTCGGAGACAAAATATACTGGTGCTTGTTTTTTGACCTGGCCATCTTGCTTCTCCTGTACAAGCGCCGCACTGACTGCAGAGTGAGAGGCTGCTACATATAAGAGTAATGGAGCCCCTGGCGAAGGTGGAGTTAGAGTTGTCAAGTCTATCAAGTATTGCTTTAACTCTTCGAAAGCCCTTTGCTGAGCCGGACCTCACTAGAAAACTTTGGCTGACTTCAGTATTTCAAAGAATGGTAGATTCTTTTCTGCTGATCTGGATATAAATCTATTTAACGATGCTAGCCTTCCTGCCAACTATTGGGCCCCCTTCTTCGTATTTGGCGTCTCCATCCGAAGGATAGCTTCGATCTTATTTGGGTTAGCTTTGATTCCCTTCGTTGATACCAGATAGCCAAGGAACTTGCCCTTCTTTACTCCAAAAACACACTTTTCTAGATTTAATTTCAGACCAGCTTGCCTGAAATTAGCAAATGTCTCCTACAAGTCAGCAATATGATTCTCTTTCTTCATGCTTTTTACTATGATGTCATCGACATAAGTCAGCACATTCCTGAATATTTGAGAGTGAAGGACCTTGGCTGTCATTCTGCTGAAGCTTCCTCCAGCATTCTTGAGCGCCTTAGGCATCCAAAGGTAACAATAAGTGCCACTAGGAGTTATGAAACTAGTCTTTGGCTCATCTTCCTTCTTCATCCAAATTTGATGATAGCCTGAGTAACAGTCCAATAGACTCATGAGCTCCGAAGAAGCTGCTGCATCTACAAGGGAGTCTATTCTTGGTAATGGGAACTCGTCGTTTGGGCATTCTTTGTTGAGATCTGTGAAATCAATACACATTCTCCATTTGCCATTAGCCTTCTTCACCATAACAGTGTTAGCTAGCCATTCTGGATATGTTACTTCTCTGATAACACTAGCACTAAGAAGTCTCTTTACTTCGTTCCGAGCACCTTCAGCTTTATCATCAGACATCTTTTGAAGTCTTTGCTTCCTTGGCCTGAAGGATGGATCCACATTAAGTGAATGTTCGATGACATCTCTGTTGACACCACAAAGATCATTGGCTGTCTAAGCAAAGACATCTTTGTTGTTGAACAAAAACCTTATCAGAGTTTTTTCTTACTCATTAGATAGATGAGATCCTAGCAGTACCCTTTGACCTGCTATATCTTCACATAGGAGCATAGGCTTCGGCTGATCTGCCGAAGCAGCCTTCTCCCTTTTGTGCTTATATTGTTGACAAGCTTCGGCTCCATCTATGTTGTGGATTGCCTTTGAATCTGTCCAACTCCCTTCAGCCCTTCTGGTAGCTTCTTGACTTCCATGGATGGCAATGGGCCCTTGTTCCGAAGGTATCTTCATGCATAAGTATGCTGGATGAAGTATTGCTTCAAAGGCATTAAGTGTTCCTCGACCAATGATTGCATTGTACGGGTATTCCATGCCAACAATGTGAAAAACAACTTGCTCAGTTCTTGTGTTGTGGACATAACCAAAGGTAACTGACATTGTGATTTTGCCAAGTGCCACAATCTGTCGTCCTCCGAAGCCACAAAGAGGGTGTGTAGCATCATGAATCTTATCCTATGGTTCTTGCATCTGCCTGAAAGCCTTTGCAAATATAATGTCCATTGCACTGCATGTGTCAACCAAAACATTGTGGACCAGAAATCCCTTGATGACACAAGATATGACCATAGCATCATTGTGAGGATAGTCTTTTAGCTGAAGATCCTCCTGGGAGAAGGTGATTGGTATGTGGGACCACTTGGACCTGACGAAGGGTCCTTGCACCCCAACATTCTCTGCGCTTCCTTCTTCTGCTTCTTGTTGGCTGGCTCTGAACTTGAACCACCCGTGATTGGGAGCACCAGCTTCGTAACCGAAGGTGCTACAACTTGGTTGTTGAACGAAGCCATCAACTCAACAGTGGAAGTGAGTTCACCGGAGGTGGGCGCCAATGTTGGGGACTTGTTCTCAAATGCTATGAATTAAGAACAAGGCAACACAAAATGTTAATGGTTAAAGACCTTTGTCTTCCAAAGCATTATATCCCTTAGGATATAATGATCTTCAGACGAAGGTTATGAAGGACATACCTTCATTATATCAGTATGTAATAATGAAAATAGAAGCATATGAGACATGGAAAATAACATGAACAATATATTGAATCATTAAATTATTCACATTCTCATTATCTTATCATGAACAAATATTAATGGCAGTAAATTATATTTGTACCTTCGGCTTGACAAAAGGTACGAGCTCAAGAGTGACGTGCGAGTGAATACAAGACCGCGTGAACAGTATGGGGTTACTGTTCATCTATTTATAGGCACGGGACGCAGCCCGGTCGAAATTACATTCATGTCCTTGATAACTAACTGTCGGGGACCGTAATTAGGGGTACCCCCGATGCTCCTTAATCCGGCTAGAAAACATCTTCAGAACAAACCATACACGACTGATAAGGCACGGTTTGAGTCAAGGCCACGTCTACCGAGGGACGCGACCTCATCCGAGCCCCAGCCTCGGGCGGGAACAGTAGTCCCGGATGAATTCACGCCTTGCCCGAGGGCCTCCCTAGGCAGTGGGCGCACCCCCGGCTCGCCTGAAGCCCAGCTTGGGCAGACTTTGTCGTGCAGCGACCTCGACCAAATCGCCTTACCAACCGACCGTATCGCATGCGCATTTAATGCGGGGATCGCCTGACACCTTATCCTACACGCGTGCCTCAGTCGGCAAGGTCGAAGTGACCACAGTCACTTTGCCCCTTTACTGACTGTTCTGACAGGAAAACAGTGCTATTCACCCCGCTCCAGCTACTATGCCAACCACCAGGGCAAGACTGACAACAACAAGTTGTGACCTCCCCCGAGTTCAGCCTCGGGCGCGACAGGGAGCTCCTCCTCGCCCGACCCCAGGCCTCGGCCTCAGCCTCGGCCTCGGGGAAGGTCTTCGCCTCGCCCGACCCCAGGCCTCGGCCTCGGGGGAAGGTCCCTGTCTCGCCCGACCTCGGGCCTCGGCCATAGCCACGACCTCGGGAGGAGTCACATCCTCGCCCGACCTCAACCTCGGCCTCAGGAGAAGTCTCCGCCTCGCCCGACCCCGGCCTCGGACCGACTACGCTACAGGGGATACATCATTACCCTACTCCTAGCTAGCTGCCTCAGGCTATGAAGGAACAAGACCGGTGTCCCATCTGAGGTTACTCCGGTAACAGGTAATGATGGTTCCCCGCGTGCGCCCATGACGTCGGATTGCTCTCAACCTCCTACGGAAGCAAGGAAACGTCAGCAGCATCCATGCCGCACCGCCAGCTATGCTTCTATAGGGCTCAAGGCACTTCTCCGACGGCCATGTTGGTACATGTACAGAGCTCAAGGCACTTCTCCGCCAGCCACGTTAGCTCATAGCTACACCCCCGTTGTACAGCTGGGCATCTCCTTGTATCTATAAAAGGGGATGTCCAGGGCCTTCCTAAGGCACATTGACACACGTCGACGACGTGGACACACGTTGACGTTGAGATAGAGGGAGGCGGGGCAGACGAGATAGGCAGAGACGGACTCACGCAGGGACTCTCTCCCTCTCCCTCGCTCTCGCCCTCGCTCTCTCGCAACGCTTGTAACCCCTACTGCATGCATCCCCCCGGTGCAAGATAATATAAGCCTCATCCCTTCGCCTGTGTTCCATCTTGCATCAACCCATCTGGACAGGGGAACGTAGCAACAAATTTACTGGTCAGTTGACGGTCCTCGCGGGTCCAAAACGCCGACAGTTGGCATGCCAGGTAGGGGGCCGCTGCGTGTTAACGAATACTTTCCCGTTGAGTTCCAGATGGGTAGCCTTCAGCAGCCTCTTCAGCCCGGGACGGTGCTCCGCTTCAGAAGTCTCGAGTTCATGTCCCTCGACGGCGGCTACGACATGGAACTGCTCCCGTCGTAGCACGGCAACAGCGACGGTCGTCGGCCCGCCCGGCGGAGGCGAACTCAACGACGGCATATCCTCGCGGCAGAAGAGGAACACCCGGGTTTGCCCCGCTACCCTCCTCACCGGAGGAGGAGGAGACGGGGCAACCGTGGCCAGGCAGGAGGCGGCACCTCATCGGTTGTCGGACCAGAGCGAGTCGATGATGTCGGCACCCCTGCGGGGGACATGTCAGGTGTTGTCCTCGCACCTGAGACAACGGTGGGTGTCGCTTCCCCACAACGTGCCAACCCCAAGCGGACTGATGATGCCAGTACCCTCGCGAAGGACTTGCTGGGCGTTAGCCTCGTACCTGCGATAACAGTGCATTCCGTCCCCGACACGACTTCACCACCGTCCATCGACCAAAAGGTACCGTCCGTTTTCCATCCTGTTCCCTTTAGATTCAGCTTCGATCCACCAAGCGACCCCACTTCGGTGAGCGCTTTCACTAGGGCATATCCTGACCTTTCGAGGTACCATATGTGGTCAACTTGGGACTGACTGACGGCCGTCTCAACCTCCAGACCCACGGGTTCCAAGGAAGAGGACGACCCCGACGTCAGTTGGGATTTCTCCGGACTCCGTGATCCCGGTGCCATGCATGACTTCATGTCCGCATGTGACCACTGCCTCTCCAGCTGCTCTGATGATGGCCACAGCCTTGACGACGAGGGTTGCGACCCAACTCGCGAGTGCTACCACATCGCTCAGGAGGATCACGATGGAGAAAACCACCTTGGCGTGCCAGGAAGTGACGGCGCCCTTGCACCTGCGTCTCATGTTGAGATCCCGCGGGAGCTAGCTGTGGTCCAAGTCCCTGCGGGGGGTCAGGACACACAACTTGAGCAACTCCACGAGATGCAGGACAAGCTCGACGAAGAAGCAGGGCGGCTTGTGTAGCTCCGACAAAACATCGAGCAGGAGTGGGCAGGCCGGGCACTCGCTAGAGGAGCGCGTCAGCGGGCCCGAGACGTCCAGCGTCGCATTGTTGACGAAGCCAGGGTGATGCCGCCCCTGGCCTTCAACGGGGCCGGCCAGAGCCTAGCCGTAGCAGCAATGTTGCTTCGAACAATGCCAGAGCCATCCACCACCGAAGGGCAACGTATCCAGGGCAAGCTCAAGGGCCTCCTGGAAGACGCCGCTGTCCGACAAGCCGAGAGCTCTGCCTCCCGGAGGCAAGGAGACCCCTCGGAGCATTGCGCAATGCCCTCCCGACGCATGCGGGAGGCCTCGGTCCACACCGAGCGCACATGGGACGGGACGCCTGCAGCCCCGGATCGTGTCGGCGACGAGCAACACCGCCGCGACCGTCGAGCCTGACTCGATGAAAGGGTGCGCCGAGGATGCCACCCCAGGCGCGGGGGACGCTACGATAGTGAAGAGGATCTAAGTCCCTCGCCCAAGCCACCAGGTCCGCGAGTCTTCAGCCGGGCCATACGACGAGCGTCGTTCTCGGCCCGGTTCCGAGCCCCGACTACCATCACCAAGTACTCAGGGGAGACAAGGCCGAAGTTGTGGCTTGCGGACTATCGGCTGGCATGCCAGTTGGGAGGAACGGACAACGACAACCTCATCATCCGCAACCTCCCCCTTTTCCTCTCCGACGCTGCCCGGGCCTGGCTGGAGCATCTGCCTCCTGCGCAGATCTCCGACTGGGACGACCTGGTCAAGGCTTTCGCTGGAAATTTACAGGGTACGTACGTGCGCCCTGGGAACTCATGGGATCTCCGAAGCTGCCGCCAGCAGCCAGGGGAATCCCTGCGAGAGTACATCCGGCGGTTTTCAAAGCAGCGCACCGAGCTGCCCAACATCACCGACTCGGATGTCATCAGGGCATTTCTCGCCGGCACCACTTGCCGAGACCTGGTGAGCAAACTAGGACGCAAGACTCCCACCAAGGCGAGCGAAATGATGGACATCGCCACCAAGTTCGCGCTCTGGTCAAGAGGCGGTCGAAGCCATCTTCCGGAAGGACAAGCAGCCTCAGGGAGGGCAGAAGGAAGACGCCCCCGAGGCATCCGCCCAGCGTGGCACGAAGAAGAAGGCCAAGAGGAAGGCGCAAGCAAAACGCGACGCCGTCAACACGGATCTTATCGCTGCTGCCGAGCACAGGAACCCTCGGAAGCCTCCCGGACGAGCCAACGCGTTCGACAAGATGCTTAAGGAGTCATGCCCCTATCATAGGGGTCCCGTCAAGCACACCCTTGAGGAATGCGACATGCTCTAGCGCTACTTCAACAAGGCTGGACCGTCGGCAGAAGGTGGCAAAGACCAAGGCAACTACAAGAAGGGGGGCAGCAAGGAAGAGGAGTTCCCGGAGGTCTACAACTGCTTCATGATCTACGGCGGATAGATGGCAAACGCCTCGGCTCGGCACCGCAAGCAGGAGCGCCGGGAGGTCTGCTCGGTGAAGGTAGCGGCGCCGGTCTACCTAGACTGGTCCGACAAGCCCATTACCTTCGACCAAGGCGACCACCCCGACTACGTGCCGAGCCCAGGAAGGTACCCGCTCGTCGTCGACCCGATCATCGGCAATGTTAGGCTCTCCAAGGTCCTCATGGACGGAGGCAGCAGCCTCAACATCATCTACGCCGAGACCCTGGAGCTCTTGGGGGTTGATCGGTCCGAGATCCGGGCTAGTGCAGCACCCTTCCACGGGATCGCACCCGGAAAGCATATCCTGCCCCTCGGACAGATTGACTTACCCGTTTGCTTCGGAACTCCCTCCAATTTCCGAAAGTAAACCCTCACCTTCGAGGTGGTCGGGTTCCAAGGGACCTACCACACGGTGTTGGGAAGACCGTGCTATGCCAAGTTCATGGCCGTCCCCAACTACACGTACCTCAAGCTCAAGATGCCGGGCCCCAAGGGAGTCATCACCGTCGGACCCACGTACCGCCACGCTTACGAGTGCGACGTGGAATGCGTGGAGTACGCCGAGGCCCTCGTCGAGTCCGAAGCCCTCATCGCCGACCTGGATTGCCTCTCCAAAGAAGCACCTGACGCAAAGCGGCGCGCCGGCAACTTCGAACCGGCCGAGGCAGTTAAGTCCGTCTCCATCGACCCCAGCAACGAAGCCAGCAAGAAAGTTAGGATCGGCTTCGAGCTCAACCCCAAATAGGAAGCAGTGCTCGTCGACTTTCTCCACGCAAACGCCGAAGTTTTTGCGTGGAGTCCCTCGGACATGCCTGGCATACCGAGGGATGTCGCCGAGCACTCACTAGACATTCGAGCCGGTGCCCGACCCGTGAAGCAGTCCCTATGCCGCTTTGATGAAGAAAAGCGCAGGGCCATAGGCGAGGAGGTCCACAAGCTGATGGCTGCAGGGTTCATCAAAGAGGTATTCCATCCCGAATGGTTAGCTAACCCTATGCTGGTAAAGAAAAAAGGTGGGAAATGGAGGATGTGCGTAGACTACACTGGTCTAAACAAAGCATGTCCAAAGGTTCCCTACCCTCTGCCTCGCATCGACCAAATTGTGGACTCCACTGCTGGGTGCGAAACCCTGTCTTTCCTCGACGACTATTCAGGTTATCACCAAATAAAGATGAAAGAATCCGACCAGCTCGCGACTTCTTTCATCACACCCTTTGGCATGTATTGTTATACTACAATGCCATTTGGCTTGAGGAATGCAGGTGCCACCTACCAAAGGTGCATGAACCATGTGTTCGGAGAACACATCGGCAGAATGGTCGAGGCTTACATCGACGACATCGTTATCAAGACAAGGAAAGCCTCTGACCTCGAAGCAACTTTCGGGTGCCTGCGTACAAAGGGCGTAAAACTCAATCCAGAGAAGTGTGTCTTCGGAGTCCCCCGAGGCATGCTCCTAGGATTCATCGTCTCCGAACGAGGCATCAAGGCCAACCCGGAGAAGATTGCGGCCATCACCAGCATGGGGCCCATCAAAGACTTGAAAGGAGTACAAAGGGTCATGGGATGCCTTGCGGCTCTAAGCCGCTTCATCTCGCGCCTTGGCGAGAAAGGATTACCCTTGTACCGCCTCTTAAGGAAGGCCGAGTGCTTCACTTGGACCCCCAAGGTCGAGGAAGCCCTCGGAAACTTAAAGGCACTCCTTACTAACACGCCCATCTTGGTGCCCCCCGCTGCGGGAGAAGCCCTCTTGGTCTACGTAGCCGCAACCACTCAGGTGGTCAGCATCGCGATCGTAGTCGAGAGATGAGAAGAGGGGCATGCACTACTCGTCCAGAAGCCAATCTACTTCATCAGTGAAGTGCTATCCGAGACCAAGATCCGCTACCCACAAATCCAGAAGCTACTGTATGCAGTAATTCTGACGCGGCAAAAGTTGCGACACTACTTCAAGTCTCATCCGGTGACTGTGGTGTCATCCTTCCCCCTGGGAGACATCATCCAGTGCTGAGAGGCCTCGGGTAGGATAGCAAAATGGGCAGTGGAACTCATGGGCGAAACAATTTCATTTGCCCCTTGGAAGGCCATAAAATCTCAAGTCTTGGCAGACTCCTTGGCTGAATGGGTCGACACCCAATTGCCGACAGCTCCAATACGGCCCGAACTTTGGACCATGTACTTCGATGGGTCACTTATGAAAACAGGAGCAAGTGCTGGCTTGCTCTTCATTTCACCCCTCGGGAAACATGTGCGCTACGTACTGCGCCTCCATTTTCCGGCGTCAAACAACGTGGCCGAGTATGAAGCCTTGGTTAATGGACTGCGCATCGCCGTCGAGCTAGGGGTTCGGCGCCTCGACGCTCGTGGCGACTCGCAGCTTGTTATTGACCAAGTCATGAAGAACTCCCACTGCCGCGATCGGAAAATGGAGGCCTACTGCGACGAAGTTCGGCGCTTGGAAGACAAGTTCTATGGGCTAGAACTCAACCATGTTGCTCGGCGGCACAACGAGACCGCGGATGAGCTGGCGAAAATAGCCTCGAGGCGAACGACGGTTTCCTCGGACGTCTTCTCCAGGGACATATATCAACCATCTGTCAAACTCGACGCCGCGCCCGAACCCGAGGAGACCTCGGCCCAGCCCGAGGTACCCTCGGCCGCCGAGGGTGAGGCCCTGCGCATTGAGGGAGAACAGAACGGGAGTTGCGCCAAACCAAAACTGGCAGACCCCATACCTGGAATATCTCCTCCGAGGAGAGCTGCCCCTCGATAAGGCCGAAGCTCGGTGGCTGGCTCGGCGCGCCAAGTCGTTCGTTTTACTGGGTGATGAACACGAGCTGTACCACCGTAGCCCCTCAGGCATTCTCCAACGATGCATATCCATTGCCCAAGGACAAGAGCTTTTACAAAAAATACGCTCGGAGGCTTGCGGTCACCATGCAGCACCTCGAGCCCTCATGGGAAACGCTTTCCGACAAGGGTTCTACTGGCCAACCGCGGTGGCCGACGCCACTAGGATTGTGCGCTCCTGCCGAGGGTGTCAATTCTACACGAGACAGACGCACCTGCCCGCTCAAGCCCTGCAGACGATACCTATCACTTGGTCGTTTGCCTTGTGTGTGACGGAACCTCCCAAGTCATTATGCCCACCTACAGTTGTCCTTGTCCAACAGACCTCAGACAACCCTGTAGATGCCCCTGAATCACTTGACAAGTTCGATATCTGCTTTTCTCACCTTTCCCAAGAGCGTTTTACCTGTCACGCAGACATTACAGAACATCGGAGATGCGGAAACGTTTACATAACTTACATTTATTTGAAAGTAAGATAAAGTTAGTTATTATAGACCAGCATAAAAACACGAGTGTGGAGTACTTATTATTACAATACCAAGGGAGGTAAAAACTCCTCCCGATAAGTTCTTACATAAAAGTTTTTATGGAGGACTAGCTCCTCCCGCAGCTTCATTCTTGCTTTTCTTCATTTGACACCACCCTGGTACAAAAGCAACAAAAGTTTGTTGCTTCCTCACCTAAAAACAATAGGGAATGAAACCCTGAGTATGGAATTACTCAGCAAGTCTTACCCGATTAAAGAAAAGACTCTCAAGGGTATGCTAGTTATAAGGGAGTCAAGGTAAGGTCTCTCAATGATCAAAGACTCTGTTTTGCATAAATGCTTACTAAAAGTGGATCCTTAAAAATCCAATTTTATTGTCAAGTTAGGTACAATTACCTGCATCTAGAGTTCTTTCTAACCTAGTTCAATCACTTAACCTGCACTAGCCAATTTCTTAACAAGTCCTTTGTCTTTACTGGAGTTCTACGTATAGGTCAGTGACCAAGTCTTCATAACCGCGAAGGTACGGCGATCCGAATTGATTATACTCAGCTGAGGATCTCCAATCACACGACATATGTAGCACTTAACCCTTGCATATGTCAACCCGCCACCGGGGTTCTTAAGACTAGATCAGGTTCACGCGAACCGAGAGCACAGATACACCACCGTCCAGCCTCTTGCCACAGAGGGTACACGCTACTCTCGCCACCGCTCCACACCCATTCTGTGTTATCTTATTCTAGCCTTAGTCTGCCCGAGGCAAGGCTTACCCATGACGAGGCATGTGACCAGTTAAAGGGTCCTCGGTCATCAAGCCTACATCGACACGGTCCTTAATCGACTCAAACGGAGACACTACACCGAGACTCTCTTCTCATGCAAGTCACTTGCCCGGTCTCAGCTTAATCATTTAAAACCCAAAGTTTGGTACCTGGCAGAGGTACATCTTTTCCGATGTTGAACCCATCACGGCCATGATGGATCCACCATCAAGTTTTATTTTCAAAAACATCCTTCCCACTTTGCCAATCATCTTTTATAAAACAAAACCTTTTGTTTTGCTAGAGCAATACTAAGCATAGTAAAACCTTTTGTAAAAATAGGGTTTCAAGGAAGGTAATCAAGTTCAAGGAAGGTAATGTAGGAATTGTTTAAGCATTCAACTCCTATTACCTAATGCATCAATCAAGTGAGAAAGATTTTTAAAAACATCAAGGAAGGCGGCAAATGCACCGGAGCTTGCCTTCGTTGATAGGTGAGTCAGGCTCGGACCCGCAGATATCAAGGTAGAAACAGTTTCCTGCCTGATATTCCGAAGGTGGTGGTGTCTTCTCTTCGATTACTTCGACTTCTTCTTCGTTTTCTAAACAGAACCATATATTTGTGTATATAAGAATGAATGCCATGTAATGCTCATGAGAGTGCAAAGATAATAAGAATTTATTATCTAAAGTTCTTGAATACAATTTTCCTTCACGGTTCTCCGGGAAACTAGGTTTTCTGGAGTCACTAAAGGAATTCAAAGGGCAGGGGGTAGGGTTTTGGGTTCTAGTTATCAAACAAGGCCCAAATCAAACCAAACTCTACCCAAGGCTTCTTAATAATGTGTAGAGCTCATATAAAATTTTTGGGGATTTTTGGACTTAGTATCTATTTTCTAAAAATCCAAAACTAATATTTTAAGCTATTTTAAATACTCCAAAATTCCTTATTTAATCTAAAAATCATGAAACTATTTTTATTAAATACTATGGAAAATAAGGAATCTAGGAAAATTGGTTTGACATTTTTAGGATTTTTCTACCATTTTCTAGAATTTATTTGGCTCTGGAAGAAAGAGAAAAAGAAAAACTTGCAACAGTACTGAACCCAATCTAATCCAGGACGGCCCAGTAACAGCAGAAACGTGCGCCCGCGCCCGCGAGGGAGACTTTGCAGAAGGGCCCTTGGGGTTCTGGTTAACTGGAAATGGGTTCAATTACTATTGCACTGAGTCGCTGACGGTTTGCAGAAAAGACCCCCGGTTTCTATTCCTTTATAGACTAAGGTCCTCGACGGAGCTCCGCACGGGAAGCCGAACTCCAGCGAGCTAGACTGGCCGGCGGGGGCCAAGATCGGCGCTAATCTTCGGTCCACACCTGATTCTACCCCTGAGGAGTATTTCCCCTAAGTTAATTTCATAAACGACTATTCCGATATCTCTGGCCACGGTGACAGTGCGGGTGATCAAGTGGACCAATTTGTTCCGGATAACCGAAGGCTTGGCTGGCCAAATTGAAGCTGGGGAAAGGTTCATGGGTTCACCAGAGATGACGCAGATGCTAAATTTTGGACTAGGCATGAATAGAAATATGGGGCGACGGAGAGGGTGTCACGGCGGCATTCTACAGAGCAACAGCGTGTTCCGGTGAAAGGCTTCAGCCAAACTTAGATTAGTCGGTACTGGAAGCAATAAGAGGTCGAAGACAAACTAGAACAGGAAGCAATTTGGTAGATACTGACCCGAGGAGCGCTGGCCACGAAGGGGTTCTTCACGGCGGAGCAAGAACAGAAGGGAGAGGGATTTGTGGGTTCTTCGGTGGAATTGAGCCGAGTGCTCGATCGGGGAGGTGCGAGATGTGATAAAGAAGTAGAACCCGAGCGCAATTTATAGGCCAACGGCCGGAATTGGATGAGAACCGTGGATTTTAGATTGCGCAGGAGAGCTCACACCACGGTGGAATCTGGTGACGGTACGGTGGCCGCCGTTTAACCGGGGCTTGCCACCTCAATAACTTTCTGCCACGTCGTCGAGAAACTTTACCGCAGCCGCCGACGACCCATCCCGACCGCCATGGCATTCTTATCTCCGGTGAGGTCCGGATCCTTATCCCCCCCCCCGACACTGTACCATCACAATGTGTATTCAGTGGTTCTGACAGAGCAACTTACAGGGAGATTTGCTTCCAGTTTCATGTAGGAACACGATCATCACCCTGTATAAGAGTTATAGCCCTATGATCAGGCTATAATCTTGTTATGGGGACCATGTTCAATCTCCCACTGGATCATGGTCAAATCTTGATTCAAAGGCTGCCTAATCACACTGTCAAACCAAGTTTCAGTCATCAGTCAGCCTGACAGCCTGACTTTGAGTGTGTTTTTCTCCAATTTTTGTATAACAACAACAGGAGATGTCTGCATAAAAGTTACTCTCCTATAATAGGTTTACAAAATTTATGTGGTAGCCTAGGGCAAATTCTTATTGATTTGAAAGTTAATAAGCTCCTAAAGTTGAGCTTATAACCTGAAATTCAGACTTAGTATAGAACTCATTTGAGGTCCATTTTGCAATTAAGTCCAAAATCCAAGGTTTGGCTTACAAGTCCACACATTTGTGAACCAAATGACTTTATATGCTTTAACATTGTAGTTTTTTACACTTTAGTCCAAATGTGCACTGTTTTTGCACATAGGCCCCTAGGGTTTAGATTTAGGATTTTCCAGAGTTTCAATTAGGGTTTCTAGTATCTCAGGGGTATAAATGTAATTCAAATTCATTCTTGGGAGCATTTTATGACTATTCCACTAAAGCTTTTGGGTTTTCTTAATTTGGGTTATGTTTTACCCCCTTAATCCCTATTTAGGGCTAAATATCCTATTCCAGGGTCTTATTTGCAAATCACCAAAACAATAAAACTTGTTTGAAATTTTTACCTAGTGAATGCACTCTAGGTATGTCAAACATATGTAATGCCAATGTTTATGATGTCATGCTCAAGTTTTAGTAATAGTAACACCAAGGGTGTTACAGTGTGGGGTCTGGACCTCGTCGGTCCCTTGCAGAAGGCACCCGGGGGCTTCACGCACCTGCTGGTCGCCATTGACAAATTCTCCAAGTGGATCGAAGTCTGTCGGGGACCATAATTAGGGGTACCCTCAAGACTCCTAATCTCAGCTGGTAACCCCCATCAGCACAAAGCTGCAAAGGCCTGATGGGTGCGATTAAGTCAAGGATCGGTCCACTCAAGGGACACGATCTCGCCTCGCCCGAGCCCAGCCTCGGGCAAGGGCAGCCGACCCCGGAGGATTTACGTCTCGCCCGAGGACCCCCTCCAGCAACGGACACACCTTCGGCTCGCCCGAGGCCCAGACTTCACCAAGAAGCAACCTTGGCCAAGCCACCACGCCGACCGACCGTATCGCAGGAGCCTTTAATGCAAAGGTGGCCTGACACCTTATCCTGACGCGCGCCCTTCAGTCGACAAAGCCGAAGTGACCGCAGTCACTTCGCCGCTCCACTGACCGGCCTGACAAGAGGACAGCGCCGCCTGTGCCGCTCCGACTGCTGTGCCACTCGGTAGAGTGAGGCTGATAGTAGCCAAGTCCGGCCTCAGGCGCCATAGGAAACTTCGCTTCGCCCGACCCCAGGGCTCGGACTCGGGCTCAGCCCCGGAAGACGATGAACTCCGCTTCGCCCGACCCCAAGGCTTGGACTCGGGCTCAGCCCCGGAAGACGATGAACTCCGCTTCGCCCGACCCCAGGGCTCAGACTCGGGCTCAGCCCCGGAAGACGACGAACTCCGCTTCGCCCGACCCCAGGGCCCGGACTCGGGCTCAGCCCCGGAAGACGATGAACTCCGCTTTGCCTGACCCCAGGGCTCGGACTCGGGCTCAGCCCCGGAAGACGACGAACTCCGCTTCGCCCGACCCCAGGGCTCGGACTTGGGCTCAGCCCCGGAAGACGACGAGCTCCGCCTCACCCGACCCCAGGGCTCGGACTCAGCCCTGGCCTCAGCCGATAGTCTCTGCCTCGCCCGACCCAGGGGCTCGGGCTCGGAAGACAGACTCGACCTCGACCTCGGAGGAGCCTCCGCCTCGCCCAACCCGGGGCTCGGACCAACCACGTCACAGGAGGTGCCATCATTACCCTACCCCAAGCTAACTCAAGCTACGGGGAACAAGACCAGCGTCCCATCTGGCTCGCCCCGATAAACAAGTAATGATGGCACCCCGCATGCTCTATGACGACGGCGGCTCTCAGCCCCCTTACGGAAGCAAGGAGACATCAGCAAGGACTCGACAGTCCCAACAGCTGTCCTTCCACCAGGCTCCAGCGCTCCTCCGACGGCCACGACACCACACGAACCGGGTACCAAAACCTCTCCGGCTGCCACGACGGCATGTACTTAGGGCGCTAGCTCTTCTCCGATAGACACGTTAGCACACTGCTACACCCCCCATTGTACACCTGGATCCTCTCCTTACGCCTATAAAAGGAAGGTCCAGGGCCCTCTTACAGAGGGTTGGCCGCGTGGGGAAGGACGGGACGGCGCTCGCGTAAGCCTCTCGCTCCCCCAGCTACTGCAAGCGCCCTACTGCAAGCGCACCCGACCTGGGCGCGAGACAAACACGAAGGCCGTGGGTTTCCCCTTTTACGCCTGTCTCCCTCTAGCTTCTTCCCCCCTTCGCGCTCCGTCTCGCGCCGACCCATCTGGGCTGGGGCACGCGGCGACAATTTACTCGTTGGTCCAGGGACCCCCCGGGTGCGTATCCAGGGAGAGCTCAAGAATCTCCTGGACGATGCCGCGGTCCGACGGGCCGAAAGCTCCGCCTCCCGAAGGCAGGGGTACCCCTCGGAACGTCGCGCCGCGACTTCCCGATTCATGCGGGAAGCCTCGGTCCACTCCGGGCGCACGCGCAACACAGCGCCTACGGCCCCAGATCGCCTCGGCAACGGACACCCTCACCGCAACCGTCGAACCCACCTCGACGAGAGGGTGCGCCGAGGCTACCACCCCAGGCGTGGGGGACGCTACGACAGCGGGGAGGATCAGAGTCCCTCGCCTGAACCACCCGGTCCGCAGGCTTTCAGCCGAGCCATACGACGGGCGCCGTTCCCAACCCGGTTCCGAACCCCGACTACTATCACAAAGTACTCGGGGGAGATGAGACCGGAACTGTGCTCGCGGACTATCGGCTAGCCTGCCAACTGGGTGGAACGGACGATGACAACCTCGTCATCCGCAACCTCCCCCTGTTCCTCTCCGACTCCGCTCGGGCCTGGCTGGAGCATCTGCCTTCGGGGCAGATCTCCAACTGGGACGACCTGGTCCAAGCCTTCACCGGCAACTTCCAGGGCACGTACGTGCGCCCTGAGAACTCCTGGGATCTCCGAAGCTGCCGCCAGCAGCCGGGGGAGTCTCTCCGGGACTACATTCGGCGATTCTCGAAGCAGCGCACCGAGCTGCCCAACGTGACCGACTCAGATGTCATCGGCGCGTTCCTTGCCGGCACCACCTGCCGCGACCTGGTGAGCAAGCTGGGTCGCAAGACCCCCACCAGGGCGAGCGAGCTGATGGACATCGCCACCAAGTTCACCTCTAGCCAGGAGGCGGTTGAGGCCATCTTCCGGAAGGATAAGCAGCCCCAGGGCCGCCCACCGGAATATGTCCCCGAGGTGTCAACTCAGTGCGACACCAGGAAGAAAGGCAGGAAGAAGTCGCAAGCGAAACGCGACGCCGCCGACGCGGACCTTGTCGCCGCTGCCGAGTACAAGAACCCTCGGAAACCTCCCGGAGGTGCCAATCTCTTCGACAAGATGCTCAAGGAGCTGTGCCCCTATCATCAGGGGCCCGTCAAGCACACCCTTGAGGAGTGCGCCATGCTTCGGCACCACTTTCACAAGGCCGGGCCACCTGCGGAAGGTGGCAGGGCCCGCGACGACGATAAGAAGGAGGATCACAAGGCAGGAAAGTTCCCCAAGGTCCACAACTGCTTCATGATCTACGGTGGGCCAGTGGCGAACGCCTCGGCTCGGCACCGCAAGCAAGAGCGTCGGGAGGTCTGCTCAGTAAAGGTGGCGGCGCCGGTCTACCTAGACTGGTCCGACAAGCCCATCACCTTCGACCAGGGCGATCACCCCGATCGCGTGCCGAGCCTGGGGAAATACCCGCTCGTTGTCGACCCCATCATCAGCAACGTCAGGCTCACCAAGGTCCTCATGGACGGAGGCAGCAGCCTCAACATCATCTACGCTGAGACCCTCGGGCTCCTGCGGATCGATTTGTCCTCGATCCGAGCAGACGCTGCGCCTTTTCACGGGATCATCCCCGGGAAACGCGTCCAGCCCCTCGGACAACTCGATCTACCCGTCTGCTTTGGGACACCCTCCAACTTCCGAAGGGAGACCCTCACGTTCGAGGTGGTCGGGTTTCGAGGAACCTACCACGCAGTGCTGGGGAGGCCATGCTACGCTAAGTTCATGGCCGTCCCCAACTACACCTACCTCAAGCTCAAAATGTCGGGCCCCAACGGGGTCATCACCATCGGCCCCACGTATCGACACGCGTACGAATGCGACGTGGAGTGCGTGGAGTACGCCGAGGCCCTCGCCGAATCCGAGGCCCTCATCGCCGACCTGGAGAGCCTCTCTAAGGAGACGCCAGACGTGAAGCGCCATGCCGGCAACTTCGAGCCGGCGGAGACGGTTAAGTCCGTCCCTCTCGACCCCAGCAACGACGCCTCCAAGCGGATCCGGATCGGCTCCAAGCTCGACCCCAAATAGGAAGCAGTGCTCGTCGACTTTCTCCGCGCAAACGCCGACGTTTTCGCGTGGAGTCCCTCGGACATGCCTGGCATACCGAGGGATGTCGCCGAGCACTCGCTGGATATCCGAGCTGGAGCCCGACCCGTGAAGCAGCCTCTGCACCGATTCGACGAAGAAAAGCGCAGAGCCATAGGCGAGGAGATCCACAAGCTAATGGCAGCAGGGTTCATCAAAGAGGTATTCCATCCCGAATGGCTTGCCAACCCTGTGTTTGTGAGAAAGAAAGGAGGGAAATGGCGGATGTGTGTAGACTACACTGGTCTAAACAAAGCATGTCCGAAAGTTCCCTACCCTCTGCCTCGCATCGATCAAATCGTGGATTCCACTGCTGGGTGTGAAACCCTGTCTTTCCTCGATGCCTACTCAGGGTATCACCAAATCAGGATGAAAGAGTCCGACCAGCTCGCGACTTCTTTCATCACACCCTTCGGCATGTACTGCTATATTACCATGTCGTTCGGTTTGAGGAATGCGGGTGCGACATACCAAAGGTGCATGAACCACGTGTTCGGCGAACACATTGGTCGAACGGTCGAGGCCTATGTCGATGACATCGTAGTCAAGACGAGGAAAGCCTCCGACCTCCTTTCCGACCTTGAAGTGACATTCCGATGTCTCAAGGCATGCTCCTGGGGTTCATCGTCTACGAGCGGGGCATCGAGACCAACCCGGAAAAAATCGCGGCCATCACCAACATGGGGCCCATCAAGGACTTGAAAGGCGTACAGAGGGTCACGGGATGCCTTGCGGCTCTGAGCCGTTTCATCTCACGCCTCGGCGAAAGAGGCCTGCCTCTGTACCGCCTCTTAAGGAAGGCCGAGTGCTTCACTTGGACCCCTGAGGCCGAGGAAGCCCTCGGGAACCTGAAGGCGCTCCTCACGAACGCGCCCATCTTGGTGCCTCCCACCGCCGGAGAAGCCCTCTTGATCTACGTCGCCGCTACCACTCAGGTGGTTAGCGCCGCGATCGTGGTTGAGAGACAAGAAGAAGGGCATGCATTGCCCGTCTAGAGGCTAGTCTACTTCATCAGCGAGGTACTGTCCGAGACCAAGATCCGCTACCCATAAATTCAGAAGCTTCTGTACGCGGTAATCCTGACGCGACGGAAGTTGCGACACTACTTCGAGTCTCATCCGGTGACTGTGGTGTCATCCTTCCCCCTGGGGGAGATCATCCAGTGCCGAGAGGCCTCGGGTAGAATTGCAAAGTGGGCGGTGGAAATCATGGGCGAGACAATCTCGTTCGCCCCTTGGAAGGCCATCAAGTCCCAGGTCTTGGCAGACTTTGTGGCTGAATGGGTCGACACCCAGCTCCCGACAGTTCCGATCCAACCGGAACTCTGGACCATGTTTTTCGACGGGTCGCTGATGAAGACAGGGGCAGGCGCGGGCCTGCTCTTCATCTCGCCCCTCGGAAAGCACCTACGCTACGTGCTACACCTCCACTTCCCAGCGTCCAACAATGTGGCCGAGTACGAGGCTCTGGTCAACGAGTTGCGCATCTCCATCGAGCTAGGGGTCCGACGCCTCGACGCTCGCGGTGACTCGCAGCTCGTCATCGACCAAGTCATGAAGAACTCCCACTGCCGCGACCCGAAGATGGAAGCCTACTGCGATGAGGTTCGACGCCTGGAAGACAAGTTCTACGGGCTCGAGCTCAACCACATCGCCCGACGCTACAACGAGACTGCGGACGAGCTGGCTAAGATAGCCTCAGGGCGAACGACGGTTCCCTCGGACGTCTTCTCCCGAGACCTGCACCAACCCTCCGTCAAGACCGACGACACGCCCGAGCCCGAGAAGGCCTCGGCCTAGCCCGAGGCATCCTCGGCTCGGCCCGAGGCACCCTCGGCTCTGCCCGAGACACCCTCGGCTCAGCCCGAGGCAACCTTGGCCCCCGAAGATGAGGCACTGTGCGTCGAGGAAGAGCGAAGCAGGGTCACGCCTAATCGAAACTGGCAGACCCCGTACCTGCAATATCTCCACCGAGGAGAGCTACCCCTCGACCGAGCCGAAGCTCGGCGGTTGGCGCGGCGCGCCAAGTCGTTCGTCTTGCTGGGGGACGGGAAGGAGCTCTACCACCACAGCCCCTCAGGCATCCTCCAGCGATGCATATCCATCGCCGAAGGCCAGGAGCTCTTACAAGAAATACACTCGGGGGCTTGTGGTCATCACGTAGCACCTCGAGCCCTTGTTGGAAACGCCTTCCGACAAGGCTTCTACTGGCCGACCACGGTGGCCGACGCCACTAGAATTGTGCGCACCTGCAAAGGGTGTCAATTCTACGCAAGGCAGACCCACCTGCCCGCTCAGGCTCTGCAGACCATACCCATCATCTGGCTGTTTGCTATGTGGGGTCTGGACCTCGTCGGCCCCTTGCAGAAGGCACCCGAGGGCTACACGCACCTGCTGGTCGCCATCGACAAATTCTCCAAGTGGATCGAGTTCCGGTCCCTAAACAGCATCAGGTCCGAACAGGCGCTGGCGTTCTTCACCAACATCATCCATCGCTTTGGGGTCCCGAACTCCATCATCACCGACAACGGCACCCAGTTCACCGGCAGAAAGTTCTTGGACTTCTGCGAGGATCACCACATCCGGGTGGACTGGGCCGCCATGGCTCACCCCATGACGAATGGGCAAGTAGAGCGTGCCAACGGCATGATCCTGCAAGGACTCAAGCCGCGGATCTACAACGACCTCAACAAGTTCGGCAAGCGATGGATGAAGGAGCTCCCCTCGGTGGTCTGGAGTCTGAGGACAACGTCGAGCCGAGCCACGGGCTTCACACCGTTCTTTCTAGTCTATGGGGCCGAGGCCATCTTGCCCATAGACTTAGAATACGGTTCCCCGAGGGCGTGAGCCTACGACGATCAAAGCAACCAAGCTAACCGAGAAGACTCACTGGACCAGCTGGAGGAGGCTCGAGACATGGCCTTGCTACACTCGGCGCGGTATCAGCAGTCCCTGCGACGCTACCACGCCCGAGGGGTTCGGTCCCGAGACCTCCAGGTGGGCGACCTGGTGCTTCGGCTGCGACAAGACGCCCGAGGGCGGCACAAGTGTAATACCCGCTTTGTCAGAAAGATCTAAAAGAGAAATTATATCACTCTACATCTATATGTACTACCAATGTTTATCATTTCATGTGGACACATTACTTACACCAAAAAAAAATTAACAAAAGACACTCAATTAAATCATGCATCATGCTGGATTTTATTTTGTGCATTTTGTGGCAGCATAAAATAATGTGAAAAGGAATATATTAAATTCCCAAATAGGAATTTAAGATCTAAAGGGAATTCAAGAATTTGAGAAAGGGAAGAAAGAATGCTAAACAAAGATAAAGAAAATAAATATAGATAAATTAGTTAAACTTCCCTAATTGAGTTCAACTTGTACAATTAAGATGAATATAAATTCACAGTTAAAGTTTAATTCAAATTTGAATTCTAGAAAATGAAAGTAAAGGAAAAGATAAACCAGAAAAAAAAATAAAGGAGAACTCCATCTCGCGGGCCAACTTACATGAATTCGGCCCACCAGGAAAAACACCTCCGCGCAGCCCAACCATCCCATCCCGCGCGCACTCAGTTTCAGTCTCCGACCAGTGGGCCCGTGCTGTCATTCACTGAGTTGCGCGGCCCCAACTCCATCACCGCGGCGCCGACAACCGGACCCATCCCGTCAGCCTCCCCGTTCTTCTTCGCTTGACTCAGGCGTCGGCTGCAGTCGCTACACTTCCGTGCTCTCTGTCATGCGGGCCCTCACAGTCAGACTCGTCACCTCCGTAGCTTGCGCACCTCGCGGACGACCTTCCGTTACGCCGCGCGCGTGAAGGCCGCCGGTAGACTCGGGAGTCCGTAACTTCGTAGATAAAAGCTGCGTCGTGCTCCTTCCTACACTCGCGACCTCCTCGTCCTCGCTCGCGCCAGGCCTGTTCGCCGGAATCACTGCTGCCACGCGCCCCTCTCTAGCCACTCGCCGCCGCCGCGACCGATTCACGCCCTCGTGGCCGTCACACTAGTGCTGATGGGTCAGGGGGATTCGCTAGATCATGCAGACTTTGGACGCGGAGTATTCAGGCTCGGTGGAGAACCATGGCGTCGGTCAATTGCTCGCCGGGGATGACTTCCGCCGTGCACTGCGGTCACAAGATTCAGCTTCACAATTCTCGGTGAGTCTCCCCTCCATAGGTTTGCTTCGGCCCCGGCATTGCGTAGGATCACTGGGTTAGGCGCGCGAGGTACAGGATAATCGGGCCGGGTGTCTTCGGCCATGCTCCGCCGCGGGGCACGAGCCCGCCGCCGCTACCTGGGCACGAAGGGGGACGACGGGTCCGTGACCGTCGGATCCGTGGACGACGGTACAGATTAGAGCATAGCATACCGATTGGGTGGAAGAGCAGAGGAGCGTTTGATCGAGATCTTGCGGCTTGGATTAGAGCGCGCGTCCGGGTAATATTGACCGTAGATCTTCAATCCAACGTATGGCGGATTATACCGGTTCATTGACTTGTCAATCTAATCTGGGCGCTCGGCTTGCGATCCAACGGTTCAGATCGCACTGTACCCTTTCGCCTAGCCGAAATTGTAAAAGAGCCCCTCACCTTTTAGCGATTCAACTCGCCATCCTCTGGGGTTGTGCTCTGTGTCTGCAGATTCTTACCATGAGCCCCTTGGGTTTCTCTAAATTTGAGGCCCAGTCCAGAGATCGTTTAAATCGAATAAATGAAATAGAAAATAGATTTTTAACAGGAAAATAATTGCTAGAACTTCAATAATTCATAGAAAATGCATACGAACTCCAAATTACCCCATTCCAGTTCCTAAAATTTTGTAATTTTATTCCCTAGCACTTAGTGCCTCTGTTTTGTCATCAGCACAGTAAGAAATTTAATTCCTCACTTAATCTATTTTAAACACATAAAACCTTTGAAAATCCATAACTTAAAATCTATAACTCCAAAAATTATGATTCCTGTTCCTAGGATTTTATTTTAATATGTAGAATATTTCTGTGTATTTTGTTCACATGCTTGGTGTGATGTTAATTTTTCCCTGCATATTGTGCTTGTTTGTATTGTGGCGAGTAGAAGAGCCCGTGACTGAGGATCCTGGTGAGCAGCAGGTTGAAGTAGCTGAGCAGGAGCTCATTGAAGGCAAGTTGTGCCCTTGACCACTTTTTACCTAATAATGTTCTTTAATATCACTTATCCATGCATAGGTTAATTTTGATGGGACCCAATAGGTCACCCTAGATTGTTTATCTCATTACCTTGTTTACCCCTGAATCACTTGGGTAGTTTGCTATTGCTTTACATGGTTTTGGGATAATCATTTATTACCTCTATGTTCCAATTCTTTTTGTTATTCTATTTATGTTCATGTTGAGATCATTAATGTTAATTGGAACATAGAGCTTAACTTGAGTAACACGTGCCACCACAAGGGAGGAATGGGACCCCTTGGCTGACTAATTAGGAAAGCTAGTGGAAGACTACCTTACCCGAAAGGGGCAAGGGCAGTAGGGGAGTGGTCAGTGTAGGGAGGTCCCTGGTTGATTTTGCTGCGATGGCGGTCAGCCAGGAACCCTGCATTGGAACTTCCTATAAACTGTAGCGGGTTTTCGGAAGCTAGTGGAACTTTGTAAAGGCCTCGTAGTGTTGCCCTGCCGCGCTTCCTAGGTAGAGGTGTATGGGATTCGCGACCCCTTGGCAGATGGGTAACATGACTTGTGGGTAAAGGGTACAACCTCTGCAGAGTGTAAAACTGGTATACTAGCCGAGCTCACGGTCATGAGCAGCTCAGGACTCTCTGATGTTTAAATTATGGAACTTAAACTCAATTTTGTCATTTGCATTGCATGGGTTTATTATTAAATTTGTTCTATTACTTTATCTATGGTTTGGTATTTATTTACACTTAGTAATTGCTAATAAAATTTTGACCAACTACTTAAAAGCAATGCTTAGCTTTAACCCCTATCTTTGATTAGCCTTACACATCACATGAACTCACACCTTTGTGAGTTTATGTCCACTGGTTCCCCACAACTTGTTGAGCTATGATCATGTGTGAGCTCACCCTTGCTGTCTCACACCCCCCCACAGGAGAAGATCAGGTGGTTCAGGAGGAGCCGCCTAACACTGAGGAGTTTGATCTGATCTAGGTGGCGTTTCTCAGTTGACATTGGCGCCGACGATCCTTAGTTCGTTTTATCTTTATTATTTTATTTTGTAATAAGTCTTCCGCTATGTAATAAATACTCTGATGTTTTACGACATTTATCTCTATACACTCTGTTATTATATATGTTGTCTTCTTGGCGCATGTATGAGATGCACCTGGCTTTGTTCCTTAAGGCCGGGTGTGACAACAAGCTCACGCCTCCCTGGGAAGGGCCGTTCGTCATCGCCAAAGTTCTGAAGCCCGGGACGTACAAGCTGGCCAACAGTCAAGGCGAGGTCTAGAGCAACGCTTGGAACATCCGACAGCTACGTCGCTTCTACCCTTAAGATGCTTTCAAGTCGTTCATACACCTCGTTCACACACAAAGTCTAACCATCAAGGAAGGGTCGGCCTTGCCTCGGCAAAAAGCCCGACCCTCCCTCGGGGGCTAGAAGGGGGGAACCCCTCTGCGTCAAAATTTTTCCTCGGAAAAAGATCTTTTCTGCCAGAATATCTCTCGTGCTTTTCGACTACTTCGAAAGTGGATCCTGAAAACGACGGAGTACACGTAAGCAGCCAAGGCTGACCGAGCCGAGGGACTCCTACGCCTCCAGGATACGGATACCTCACTCATCACCTTCTGCGATAAGTAACTCACGCTCGAATAAGCGATTCCGCTGATCGAACAAGTCCCAACGCTCGAAGACCCTTCTGCCGAAACGATTTTTCGGGCCTTCTCGACTACATCGATAGCAGAATCCGGCGGACGAGTAAGAGTACACGTAAGCGGCAAGGCCGACCGAGCCGAGGGATTCCTACGCCTCCGGGATATGGATACCTCACTCATCACCTTCCGTGAAAAGTAACTCTCGCTTGGACAAACAACTCTGTTACCGACAAATAAGTCCAGATACTCGAAGCAAGGGGAAAAGACACGCAGCTTTACAACACGACGACAGTATGTTTGGGCCTCGGTGGCCGCAGAAAACATACGCACACTACAAGATAACCCGATCCTGCAGGCTCGGACCTTGACGGTTGAAGGGAGCAGCAGCACCCTCGGCGTCAACTACACCTTCGGCGAGGTCCGACCTAGCCTCGGACGGCGACGCGGTCGGAGGATCTCCACTTCAAAGGACGACATCAGCACCACACCCGGGCCATCACCGCCAGGGTCTCTTCCAGGAGTCTGGCTCGAGCAGACGGCTCAGCCGGTCACCCCGAAGCCTCAGCCGGCTGTCCCCCGAGGACATCAGCCCGGCCCATGGCCTCGGCAACTCGACTCCGGCGCCGATCCCGCCAGCAGACGGCCCGGTCAGGCTCCGGCCGATGAAGTCTTCTTTTCGAGTCAACTCCGCCTCTGTCTGTGCTGACACCGCTACCTCCGGCTTCGGCTCATCGAAGAGCGGTCGAGGGTTCCTTTAACTAAGCAAGAGAAACCTCGGACAGTAAGGCCGACCGAGCCAAGGGACTCCTACGCCTCCGGGATACGGATACCTCACTCGTCACCTTCGCATGAGGCAACTCACGCTTGGTGAAGCGGTTCAGATAGCCGACAGGCGAGTCTTAGTGCTCGAAATGAAGAAAAAAACACGGCTCCGTGCCGAAAACACATACATGTTCAGGCCCCGACAGCCACAATGAACAGACTCCGGCACTCAAGGTGCCATTACAAATGGAACTCCAGTTCTGCCCTCGCAGGTATGAACAACCCCCACGTTGGAGGGCCTGCGGGGCGACAAAACCCCTGGTGGCTCGCCAACGCCCGCTTCAAAGTGGCCAAACAGCAGCAGCGATGACCTCAGGGCGGACGCTGCTGCGACGGGCTCCTCGCCCACGCCCCCACTCGAGTGGCGAGGACAAGCTATCAGAACCAAAGAGCCAGAGGTTGGATCACGGGTGGCGCTGACGGTCTCGTCGGCAGAAAAGCCCACCTCTCCAGCTGCCACCGCCTCGGCACCGACGGCGGCATCCACCTGTCCGCCAAAACCGCACCGGCGAGCACCGGCCGCCCCAAAGCGCACTGGCAGGTCCTCGCTCCCGTCCTCGCCACGAAAGCAAGGACAGAGGACGGAATGTTGCATCCTAGCTGGGCAGCAACAGCCCGCCCTCCCCGGCATGGCTGGAGGACGCCTCCTCCGCAGAGCTGGGGGATGGTTTCCACCACCAGAAGCTGGAAGAAGAGGTGGTCGGCCGACCCGTGCAGAGGTAGAGCTCCTGCTCATCCCGGCCTCCGCCCCAGCAAGGATGACGAAGATCCTTGAAGCTGAGGGCGGAACCAAGATCGCAGCCCGGCTCGCTTCTCCCCACCACCGAACTGGAGGTCACCGTCTTGGGTGACCACCGGCGAGGGGATGCGGCCGGGCTGCCTGACGAAAATCCTTGAAGCCGAACGATGGCTGAAAGGTACCAACTTCCGCGAAGTTGCGTTTCCCCAACGACGACAAGGCGGAAGCACCACGGGCGCCCCCCATCTGGGGGCTCGAAAGGTGGAAAGACACGACGCATGAGGGGAGCGCGAAGACATGGTTTCCCTTCAAGGGGGTCGCCCTCCTTTTAAAGGCAACTCTCCCCACTTGCGTCCTCAGCCGTCGCGGGCTGAGTCTTCTCCAACACGCTCCAAGGTCCTCCCCCTACGACACGGGGGCTGGGTCCCACGCATCATGCAAGCTGGCCCAGGGCAGAAGAAGCCAAACCACCGCGCGCGGCGCGCGCGACTGCCCAGCGGTTACAAGCATTCCCCCACTTTCGTCCAGACCAGCGGGTGAAAGGGCGGACCGCCATGCAGGCGGCATGCAACCGCACCGAAGGGGCGCACCCTTTCTACTTCGACGCGTCCAGCATGGAGGCCCAGGCCCACGCGTCATGCAACCGGCGCGCCGGTCGCAACGTGCAAGAAACCGCACCGCCACTCGCGCCACTACCGCGCCTCCTCGACTGCGGAACCGGTACCACGACTCGAGGCAACCCTGCGCATGACCCAATAGTGCCAACCAGGCACATCGGTCACGGGCCAGTCAGCTGCAGGAGAAGGCGCGACGGTCGATGCGGCCAGAAATGAGCCGGCAGTAATGGCGGTGGCAGGCGAGCGAAAGCAGCGGTCAAGTCGTCAGCCAAGCTCATGTCCCCTCCCGGGACAGCGGGAGAGCCCTCTCCCACGACGTGAAGGCGGCGCGCCCATGTCCCGTTCCTCGAACGGCTCACGCACGCGCAACGGCTGCCCCGCGAACCACTTGTCCCGCCGCATTAACTCCGCCGCGGGACATGTGGCACCTTTGGCAGGAGAAGCGGGCGACGCTTCACCTTCGCCATAATGACCGCGTCCAAAAAGGTACGCCATGTCATTCGATTTCGTATCCTTTTCCTGTTCCTCTTTCTCTCTCTTACGACAGGGACCGGGAAAGGGGATACCTCGAAAGGGATCCTTCCCCGCGAAGGAAACGGGCCCCGAGCCCCCTACTGATCAGAGGTGCGAAGGCTGGTCCCTCGGAGGGGTTCAACAGTCGCCTCAGAGCGCTCGAGCTTCGCACCCACTACTGGTCAGAGGTTCGAAGGCTGGCCCCTCGGAAGGGTTTAACGACCGCCTCAGGCCACTCAGGCTCCGCGCCCACTACTGATCAGGGGTTCGTAGGCTGGCCCTCGAAGGGTTCACAGCCGCCTCAGACGCAGAGCGAGGGATGACCCTGGGTACGTTCGATACATAACCAAGGCTCGGGCTACGCTCCCGAGGGACCCTAGGACATTTCCGAGACCAGTGGGAACGATCTTGTAACAGAATCCCATCAGAGGGAGGCATCGAGCCCTCGGACCTCGTCAAAAGGGGACCGGGTCCAGCAGATCACCCGCAGGTACTTTTGGAGCATGCCTCCGGGCCTCTAGCCGACCCCTAACAAATGGGGCACGGGCGTCCACTCGTATTACCCGTTAGCAGCTCACTGGAGACACCATGTTCGACGCCCTCCAAGGGCAACATGGCGCTTCCCCCCCTCCTTGCGGAAAGGCGACGCAGGGGCATATATAAAGAAGTCGAGTCTGTCCTTGACCATCCTCTCGCCCTGTGCGGAGGCTCAGGGGCTGCTCTCGCAAACCCGGCTCCGGCCAAACCGTTGACAGCGTCAACATACCAGCCCGAGAACTTGGGACCCGACCGTGCACCCGGGCTACGGCCAGCTCGCATGAGGGAACAACCAGACCGGCCGAAGCATTGCGAAACGCATTAAGACCTCGAAGGAGTCAAACCACTCCTCCGAGGCCTCGGGGGCTACACCCGGCGGGTGCGCTCGTGCGCACCCACCGGAACAAAATGCAACCGAGAAAGGCCGGTCCCCTTGCAAAAAAGTGCGACAAAAGCCTCCAAGCGAGTATTAACACTCCCTTCGAGGCTCGGGGGCTACTGTCGGGGACCATAATTAGGGGTACCCTCAAGACTCCTAATCTCAGCTGGTAACCCCCATCAGCACAAAGCTGCAAAGGCCTGATGGGTGCGATTAAATCAAGGATCGGTCCACTCAAGGGACACGATCTCGCCTCGCCCGAGCCCAGCCTCGGGCAAGGGCAGCCGACCCCGGAGGATTTACGTCTCGCCTGAGGACCCCCTCTAGCAACGGACACACCTTCGGCTCACCCGAGGCCCAGACTTCACCAAGAAGCAACCTTGGCCAAGCCGTCACGCCGACCGACTGTATCGCAGGAGCCTTTAATGCAAAGGTGGCCTGACACCTTATCCTGACGCGCGCCCTTTAGTCGACAGAGCCGAAGTGACCGCAGTCACTTCGCCGCTCCACTGACCAACCTGACAAGAGGACAGCGCCGCCTGCGCCGCTCCGACTGCTGTGCCACTCGGCAGAGTGAGGCTGACAGCAGCCAAGTCCGGCCTCAGGCGCCATAGGAAACTCCGCTTCGCCCGACCCCAGGGCTCGGACTCAGGCTCAGCCCCGGAAGACGACGAACTCCGCTTCGCCCGACCCCAGGGCTCAGACTCGGGCTTAGCCCCGGAAGACGATGAACTCCGCTTCGCCCGACCCCAGGGCTCGGACTCGGGCTCAGCCCCGGAAGACGACGAACTCCGCTTCGCCCGACCCCAGGGCTCGGACTCGGGCTCAGCCCCAGAAGACGACGAACTCCGCTTCGCCTGACCCCAGGGCTCGGACTCGGGCTCAGCCCTGGAAGACGACGAACTCCGCTTCGCTCGACCCCAGGGCTCGGACTCGGGCTCAGCCCCGGAAGACGACGAGCTCCGCCTCGCCCGACCCCAGGGCTCAGACTCAGCCCTGGCCTCAGCCGACAGTCTCCGCCTCGCCCGACCCAGGGGCTCGGGCTCGGCCTCGGCCTCGGAAGACAGACTCGACCTCGACCTCGGAGGAGCCTCCGCCTCGCCCAACCCGGGGCTCGGACCGACCATGTCACAGGAGGCACCATCATTACCCTACCCCAAGCTAACTCAGGCTACGGGGAACAAGACCGGCGTCCCATCTGGCTCGCCCCGATAAACAAGTAATGATGGTGCCCCGCATGCTCCATGACGACGGCGGCTCTCAGCCCCCTTACGGAAGCAAGGAGACGTCAGCAAGGACTCGACAGCCCCAACAGCTGTCCTTCCACCAGGCTCCAGCGCTCCTCCGACGGCCACGACACCACACGAACCGGGTGCTAAAACCTCTCCGGCTGCCACGACGGCATGTACTTAGGGCGCTAGCTCTTCTCCGCTAGACACGTTAGCACACTGCTACACCCCCATTGTACACCTGGATCCTCGGCTTACGCCTATAAAAGGAAGGTCCAGGGCCCTCTTACAGAGGGTTGGCCGCGCGGGGAAGGACGGGACGGCGCTCGCGTAAGCCTCTTGCTCCCCCCGCATGGACGCTTGTAACCCCCTACTGCAAGCGCACCCGACCTGGGCGCGGGACAAACATGAAGGCCGTGGGTTTCCCCTTTTACGCCTGTCTCCCTCCGGCTTCTTCCCCCCTTCGCGCTCCGTCTCGCGCCGACCCATCTGGGCTAGGGCACGCGGCGACAATTTACTCGTCGGTCCAGGGACCCCCCGGGGTCGAAACGCCGACAAAGTCCGACCCTTAATCAGCATCAGGTCCGAGCAGGCAATGGCGTTCTTCACAAATATCATCCATCGCTTTGGAGTCCCAAACTCAATCATCACCAACAATGGCACGCAGTTCACTGGAAAAAAGTTCTTGGACTTCTGCGAGGACCACCACATTCGTGTGGACTGGGCCGCTGTAGCTCACCCAATGACAAATGGGCAGGTGGAGCGCGCCAATGGTATGATTTTGCAGGGACTAAAGCCGAGGATCTACAACGACCTCAATAAGTTCGGCAAGCGGTGGATAAAAGAGCTACCCTCGGTGGTTTGGAGTCTGAGGACGACGCCAAGCCGGGCCACGGGTTTCTCGCCGTTCTTTCTAGTCTATGGGGCCGAGGCCATCCTACCCACGGACTTAGAATATGGTTCCTCGATGACAAAGGCTTACGATGACCAAAGCAACTAGACCAGCCAAGAAGATTCGTTGGACCAGCTGGAAGAGGCTCGGGACGTGGCCTTACTACACTCGGCGCGGTATCAGCAGTCCCTGCGACGCTACCACACCCGGTTCGGCCCCGAGACTTCCAGGTGGGAGACTTGGTACTTCAACTGCGACAAGACGCCCGAGGGCGCCACAAGCTAACTCCTCCCTGGGAAGGGTCGTTCATCATCGCCAAGATTTTGAAGCCCGGGACATACAAGCTGGCCAACGACCAAGGCAAGGTCTACAGCAATGCTTGGAACATCGAACAACTACGTCGCTTTTACCCTTAAAATGTTTCAAGTCTTTCATGTATCTCGCTTTTCTTTATATGCGTAAATAAAGTCTAACCATCAAGGAAGGATCGGCCTTGCCTCGACAAAGCCCGACCCTCCCTCGGGGGCTAGAAGGGGGTTAACCCCCTCTGCGTCAAAATTTTCCTTGGAAAGGTCTTTCACTAGAACGATTTTCACGCTTTTCGACCGCGTCGATAACAGAATCCTAAAGACGAGCAAGAGAGACCTTGAACGGCAAGGCCGACCGAGCCGAGGGACTCCTACGGCTCTGGGATACGGATACCTCACTCGTCACCTTCCGCGAAAGGTAGCTCACGCTCGGATAAGCGATTCTGCTACCGAACAAGTCCTAACGCTCGAAAACTCTTCTACCAAAATGACTTTTCGTGCTTTTCGACTATATCGATAACGAAATCCTGAAAACAACGAGAGGACACATAAGTGGCAAGGCCAACCGAGCCGAGGAACTCCTACGCCTTCGGGATACAGATACCTCACTCATCACCTTCCGCGAAAAGTAACTCACGCTTGGATAAGTGATTCCGCTACCGAACAAGTCCTAAGGCTTGAAACAAGAGGAAAGGAAACGCAGCTTTATAATCCGACATTAAAAATGTTTAGGCCTCAGCGGCAGCAAAAAACATACGCATACTTCAAACAAACTATTCCTGCAGGATCAGACATCGGCAGGGGGAGGAACAGCACCCTCGGCGTCGTTTCCACCCTCGGCAGGATCTGGCCCGGCCTCGGACGGCGACTCGGGCGGAAGGATCTCCACCTCAAAAGAGGAAGCCAGCGCCGCGCTAGGGCCCTCGACAGCCGCGTCAAGCCTCTGGACCTCGGCTAAGGCAGCCTCCTCTTCGTCGGGTAAGTAGTACCCCTCGCTGACCCGCTCCAGATCCACGTCATAGTGGGAAGCGAGCACGACGAAGGTCCGCCTGACGCCGTGGTGCAGCGCCCCATGGAGTCTGTTGCGCACATGGCCGCCTAAGGCCCGCAGATGACTCTGGGGGGAGCTACCCGAGGGGACGCCGTCGAGGCCAAAGGCCTGGCAGAAAGCCGAGATGGTCTCGGACATGGCCACGCGGTCGGCCTCCTTCTGCTCAGTCGCCTCGGCAAGCGCCTTGCAGTTCTTGACGGACTCGTTAAGAGCCGTCTCGAACCTTGCAGACAGCCGAACAACATTCTTCAGACCCGTGAGGAGAAGAATGGAGACAGAAACAAAGTCACAAAGCGGGCGAAACAACCTTCGGCCCGGACACGCTGCTGCGGGGCCTTAGCTTGGGCGGACCAAGCAGACCCGACGGCCACGGCCAGACCCTCTGCAAGGGTCCTGGCCCGAGCGGTCGCCTCGGGGTCCGGAAAGGGGGAGCACCCTCTGCGCCGAAATTTTCCTCGGAAAAGTTTTTCGCCAAAACGACTTTCGTGCCTTTCGACTGCGTCGATAACAAAATCCTAATGACGAGCGAGAGAGACCTTGAGCGGCAAGGCCGACCGAGCCGACGGACTCCTACGCCTCCGGGATTTGGATACCTCACTCATCACCTTCCGCGAAAGGTAGCTCACGCTTGGATCAGTGATTCTGCTACCGATGAACAAGTCTTAATGCTCGAAACAAGAGGAAAGAAGCACGGCTTTATACTCAAATGTTCAGGCCTCAGCAGCCACAAAGAAAAAATACATGTACTTGGGATAACTATGATACGTAGGTGTCGGCAGCTTTCCCGACCTACAGCAGATATCTCGGTACTAGGAGCAATTACATTTTTGCTCTTACATTCCCTTACAAACGGGACCCAGTTCCATTCCCGCAGGAATGAACAACCTCCACACCAGAAGGCCTGCGGGATAACGAGCTCCAAGCGGCTCGCCGGCGACCACTGCACCAGCAGCGCGACAACGACCTCCGCCTCGGGCGGCTAGACAGCAGCAGCGATGGCCTCAGGGCGAACGCTACCGTTGAAAGGCCCTCGTTCACGTCCCCTCGCGGGGGATGAGAACCAGCCATTAAAGCCAAAGAGCCTGAGGCCCCGAGCGCAGGTGGCACTGACGGTCTCGTCGGCGGAGGCAACCACTTCGGCAGAGGAAGCCTCACCTATGGCAACCACCACCTCAGCATCGACGACAGCGGCCACCTGCCCACCAACACCGCACCGGTGAACGGTGGCCGCCCCAATGCGCACCGGCAGGTCCTCACTCCCATCCTCGCCGAGGCTGTCCCAGAACACGAGTACCGCCCTCGCGGCGTACGACGTGTTGTGCGACCCCCCGGTGCAGCCGACGGCGCAGAAAGGACCTAGGCGTGGCTGGCCCGCGGCGCGACCGACACCTGTGCGGTGGACGGGCAGCCACGCTTCGCCCCAGCGGTAGGAGGTGGCACCGAAAGCAGCACCGGAGCCGCTCAGGCCGGGGAGCCAGACACGTGGCAGCTGACAGCGCCACGGGCGGCGAACGCCCTTCCCCCCTCGATCACTGAGGGAAGGAGCGGGCCGCTGCCCACACGGAGGCGGGCCCTGACTCGGTGCACCCTCTGTCGGTGTTTTGGGTCCGACCGCACACCCGGGGTTGCCCCTCAAGGTGTTTTAGGAGTAGGACGGTGTCGACAACTGTAGCAAAATGGTTCGCGCAGATCACACGAGGGACAGTGGACAATGTTTACAGGTTCGGGCCGCTTGGAGATGCGTAACACCCTATGTCCTGGTGAGTTTGCTTGGTGAATGTGGTTACAAGAGAGCTCTCTGGATTGAGAATACAGAGAGTTGATGTGGGTGGCTAAGTAAAGGGTCGATCGTTCTGAAGGGGTGCCCCCTAGGCCTTATATACTCGACCGTAGGGCAGTACACGTGGATAAGATAACAACAAGTAGCTAAAAGATAGTGAACCTCTTGAGATTATCCCTACGTAACCCTCGCCGACTTATCCTCGCATGGCTTCGTTGCATGGAGGCTCCAGCGCGGGAGAGTCGGATCTCTGTTGCGGTCATTCGCTCGACGCTGTGGGCCGTCCGGGTTCGCACCAATCCGGCCTCATGTCGTTCTGCTTTGCTGGTTGTTTCTCCCCAGGCCCACGAAAGAATTACCTTACGATTTATTGGGCCCTTGGGCCTTTCGTGAGGTCCTTTACTCTTTTAGTGGACCCGGGGGATATCTATCCCCCACAAGCCCCCGATCTTTGGGTTAATTTAGAGGTAATCAACCCGAAGATCCCAGGTCCAGCTTGCAGGTGATTTGAAGAAAGATGGCTTCCTGTTGTCTTCTCCTGCTCCGATCACTCGTTGACCAAAGCCTAGTTTCGTGTCTGTGCCTTAGAGGTCGGCATTCCAATTTGTAGGATTCTGAACTTCATTGAGTGCACCAGAGGTGCACCCAATGGGTGTAGCCCCCGAGCTTCGAGTAGATTTTAGAAAATAATCTACTCGAAGGTCTTCAGTATGGATTATTTCCATTTGTGTTCCTTCATTTTGGTTGAGGGTTGGCTTCTTTAATCTAGTCCCACGCTTTAGAAATCGGCTCTATCTCGACTTGGAATGATAATCCATGGGGTGCACCGGAGGTGCACCCAATGGGTGTAGCCCCCGAGCTTCGAGTGGATTTTTGAGAATAATTCACTCGAAGGTCTTCTTTTTATGTCCTTTTGCTGAAGATTATCCTTTCTGCCTATAAAAAAGTTGGCATGATGTCATCCGCGCTATGTCATCAATATTATGCTTCAGAGGTCAGCATGTATTTTGTCTTTTGCAGCCTAGTTCGCAATCCATCCGTATCTTGCTAGGTAGTGTAATTTATTTGCTCTGTGACTGATTGGACATTTGATGGACGTTCTCTGTCTAGTCTTCAAGTCGTGTCTGTCGACCATATTTTGCACTCTACTGGCTATATTTGGCTTCCCTCTAACTCTCGCTGACATCTCATTTTTATCTTGAGGCATTCACTGCGTGCTCTGCACAGATGTGACCATTTTGAAAAAATATACTGATAATTCCTGGGCGTCCCCCCCAATGGGTGTGGGCGAGGGACGGCTTGGTACGCTGAGTGTTTTAGCCGGCTGCTTCTGAGTAGTAATGTGATGGGACAACGAGTGTAATCATATCCTTTGCGCTGTTGACTGGAGTCCCAATGGGTGTAGTGTTGCATGAAACGGCGTCAGCCGCCTGACGTGTCTCCAGACGGGTGGAAGTGCTTATTGAATGCTTTGCGACTGTTCAGTGACCGCGGTTGGAGGTGAGCAGTTGCCTTTCCCTTCTATAAATAACGCTGTTGCCCCTCTGGTTTTTTCACATCTCTTCGCTGTTTTTTACTGCTTCCTTCTCTTCTCTCCCGTCTGCTTCCGCCATGGGCAAGAGCAACAAGCGCAAGCGCGAACCGACTCCTCCATCGGAGGATTTCGGTGACTCGGAATACTCGGAGGAGGAGTTCTCCTCCGAGTCCGAGGGATCTCCGGCTCCCGTCTCTCCCCCGGCGTCGTCCGATGACTCGGACGACTCCTAGGGGATAGCCGCGGAAGTCTGGACATACATCCGGGCCGTCGAGCGCTCCGGGCTCGAGGGCTCGGATGAGTCGGAGTACTCCTCGGATGAGGAGGACTCGGACGGCGGCGGCGAGGACGAGGACGACGACGACGACGACGGCGACGACGACGACGGTGGCGACGGCGACGGCAGCGGCAGCGGCAGGGGCAGCGGCGACGGTGGCAGGGACAGTGACGGCGGCAGCAACAGGGGCAGCACCAAAGGCGGCAGCAGCAAGGGCAGCACCAAGGGCGGCGGCGGCGGCAGGGGCAGGGCCAGTGGCTAGACGCCACTGGTCTTCTTAGATATTAGTATAGTATAGTTTAGTTAGAATAATGTAGTGGTAATGTAGAGTAGTATAGCGTAGTGTAGTAGTAGTAATGTAATGTAGTAACAGTAGGGGAGTATCAACTCGCGAAGAGTTGATTTGTAAGTTTATTAACTTCCCTTTGAATGAAATAATGACGTTTGGCTTCTCCTTTGACGACTTCCCTGTTTACTTGTGAGTGTAATTCCTTTGAAAGAGTAAGCAAAATACTCGAGCATTGAACTGATGTTTTCTGAAATGGTTGCCGAGTAACTTTGTGGGTGGCGCCGGCGGCTTGTAGAAGTAACTGCCGAGTAACTGAAGATTGCGTCTGCATTTTTAGAAGCAACGCCGAGTGACTAAAGGTCGGCTTCGGCATTTTAGAAGTAATGCCAAGCAACTGAACATGAAAACAGCGTTTCAGAAGCAACACCGAGTGACGGGAGGTCGACGTCGGCATTTTAGAAGTAATGCCGAGCGACTGAATACGAAATCAGTGTTTTGGAAGCAACACCGAGTGACGGGAGGTCGGCGTCGGCATTTTAGAGGTAATGCCGAGCAACTGAATACGAAATCAGCGTTTTAGAAGCAACGCCGAGTGACGGCAGGTCGGCGTCGGCATTTTAGAGGTAATGCCGAGCAACTGAATACGAAATCAGCGTTTTAGAAGCAATGCCGAGTGACGGGAGGTCGACGTCGGCATTTTAGAAGTAATGCCGAGCGACTGAATACGAAATCAGTGTTTTGGAAGCAACACCGAGTGACGGGAGGTCGACGTCGGCATTTTAGAGGTAATGCCGAGCCACTGAATACGAAATCAGTGTTTTGGAAGCAACACCGAGTGACGGCAGGCCGCCCGAGCCACTTTGAGGATGGTGGCCGAGTGATGAGGTGGCGCATTGGTGTTCTGGGGATAACTGTCGGGTGACCACGTGGCACGCTGGTTTTGGAAATAACCGCCGGGTGATGACTGGGCACTTTTTGAAACGGTATCTGGCTCGAGAATATCCCATAAGAGCTGCGCTTTTAGCCGCCTTTGCTTTCCGTGCCCTAGTTCTTGCATTCCCGCTTCCGAATCCTCTCTGCCGCTCGCCTCCACTCTGCTTGCTGGTAGAATCGAGATGGCGCCCAAGAGGAAAACCGCGAGCTCGTCCGCTGTGGTGATTCCTCCAATCGATCCCAACAGCCAGTTGCCTTTTGCAGGTAACCACATGTCCATCATTTCCGAAGCTGAACTCCTCCACCTCGTGTCCATCGGGGTTCTTCCTCCGCGGGAACTCTGTTCTTGGCGGATTTGCCACGGGACTACTGTCCCGACAGAGGATACCCACGAGTCTGTAGTTTACGCCCCTTTTCTTCTCCGTGGCCTTGGCCTTCCCATCTCTCCCTTTTTCCGCGGTCTCCTTGATTTCTACCGCATTAACCTGACCCATTTGAACCCTAACTCAATTCTGCAAATCTCCATCTTCGTTCACTTATGCGAAGCCTTTCTTGGCGTGCTGCCGCATTTCGGCTTATGGAAATACCTGTACCATTGTCGCCCTGGGATGGCCGGGGGACAACATCAGTTGGTTGGAGGTGCTAGTTTGGAGATGCGCCGCGGACGGAAGACTGAGTATCTTGAGATTCCCCTTAAAGACAGTATTAAGGGATGGCGTCTAGAGTGGTTCATAGTCGATAATTATGGAAATTCTCTCCCTTCCCGGTCGGGAAGGCAGCCAGACGTTCGCACCCCAAGCTGGACCGAGTCTCCCACAGATGAGGAGGTAGCTGAAGCGGGTGTGTTGCTAGCTGAAGTTGGACTGCTGAAAGAGAGAGGTCTAACTGCTGAGGCTGTGGTCGCTGACTTCGTTTTCAAGAACATTCAGCCACTGAAAGATAGGGTATACCCAGCTTATCTGTATCGAGGGCTAGCCGACTCAACTCGGGTTACCAACAGGAGAATCCCTTCTGCAGACTTGATGAGCCGTTTGGAAATGATTCTTAGGGGCAAGGTGTCCAATGTTGGTGCTCCGGTGGCGTACTCGGCCTGGAACTTGCCTCCTGCCAAAGCCTCCACTCTTTTCGTGTCAAATCCACCTGTGACTGATGGCAATTTGGGCCTTAGAACACGACCCTCTGATGAAGAAGTCAGTGCTTTGGTTGCCTTGCTTGGGGAGATTCCTGATGACGAACGGCAAGTCCATTTTGAGGTGCCCCTGAACCCTAGTGATGCAGATATAAATGCCATGCTTGATCTGCTAACTGAGGATTCCTTCGACGCTGCTCCTGCTGGTACATTAGCAGTAGTGCCCCTCCCAGAGGTTGATACAACTTCGGATGTTCAGAAACCTGTCAGTACTCGCCCGAGGCGCCTTAGCCGAACCAATCAGCCTTTGCCTTCTGCTGACGAGCAAAAGAAGAAAAGAAGACGCGTCCGGCGAGTATCCAGTTTTGATGAAGACGCTGGTACCTCAGTTCCTGCTGCTGAAGATATGCCTGCAACTGGACTTACTGAAACTGACCCCAATGGGTGTACCCAAACTGCTACCGATCCTAATGTGAGTGCTCCACCTGTTGCGGATCCCAATGGGTGTGCTGCTTGTGTTGTCGTTGTAGATGACGAGGGGGAGGAGAATGAGGTTCCTTTGACTCGAAAGAACAGCCGGCAATTCATCGCCAGTGGTGAAAGTAGTGGAGTTCCCTCTCCTGCTTTGTCTGCCCTCATTGGTCTACAAGAACTGTCTCTGGCCAACTTTGATCAAACTCTTGAAGATATGGTCCCAGAAGACTTGTTATTGGAGCCAGTGGATGACGGTGCAATGGAGGCTTGTGCTGACGTGCCCGATGCTGGGTTGAGGTCATCCCGTGCCTCGTCGACCTTAGAGCGCGATCTTGAGGGCCGGGAGACTGACTTGAATCGTCCTGGTCCTATGGAGGTAGATGAGGGCCCATCAATCTTAGAAGTGGTTATTGCAGAGAACTTGGACCTCAAGAGTGGTGCTGTCATATGCCCAGCCCCCGAGGGTGTCACCGGGGATGACTTAGCTCGGGTGGAGAGTGTAAGCCACTGCCCAGCCCCCGAGGGTACTGCCGGGGATGATCCGGCTCAAATGGGCAGTGCCAACTATGACCCAGCCCCCGAGGATGCCCGAGCAGGGTCTCCTTCCTGTACCTCCATGGACGTCCATGCGCCAGCTGTCGGTGTTTTGGGTCCGACCGCACACCCGGGGTTGCCCCTCAAGGTGTTTTAGGAGTAGGACGGTGTCGACAACTGTAGCAAAATGGTTCGCGCAGATCGCACGAGGGACAGTGGACAATGTTTACAGGTTCGGGCCGCTTAGAGATGCGTAACACCCTACGTCCTGGTGAGTTTGCTTGGTGAATGTGGTTACAAGAGAGCTCTCTGGATTGAGAATACAGAGAGTTGATGTGGGTGGCTAAGTAAAGGGTCGATCGTTCTGAAGGGGTGCCCCCTAGGCCTTATATACTCGACCGTAGGGCAGTACACGTGGATAAGATAACAACAAGTAGCTAAAAGATAGTGAACCTCTTGAGATTATCCCTACGTAACCCTCGCCGACTTATCCTCGCATGGCTTCGTTGCATGGAGGCTCCAGCGCGGGAGAGTCGGATCTCTGTTGCGGTCATTCGCTCGACGCTGTGGGCCGTCCGGGTTCGCACCAATCCGGCCTCATGTCGTTCTGCTTTGCTGGTTGTTTCTCCCCAGGCCCACGAAAGAATTACCTTACGATTTATTGGGCCCTTGGGCCTTTCGTGAGGTCCTTTACTCTTTTAGTGGACCCGGGGGATATCTATCCCCCACACCCTCCTCCCCAGCACGGATGATGAACATCCTTGAAGCTGAGGGTAGGGGGAGGCCATAGCCCGGCTCGCCCTTCCCCACCACGAAGCTGGTGGTCATCCTTCTGGGTGACCATTGGTGGGGGAATACAGCTGAGCTGCGTGATAAAAATCCTTGAAGCCGAGCGGTGACTGAAGAGCGCCAACCCCCACGAGGTCGCGCTCCTCCAACAGCAGCAAGAAGAAGGCAACATAGGTGCACCCCATCTGGGGGCTCGGAAGGGGGAAAGACGCGATGAATGCGAGGAGTGTGAAGGCATGGCTACCGCCCGGGGGTCGGTCCCTTTTTAAAGGCAGGTCTCCTCACTCGTACCCCCAAGCGTCACGGGCAAAGTCTCCACCGACGTGCTCCAGGGTTCTCACCCCACGACATGGGGGCTGGGTCCCACACGTCATGTGAGCTGACCCGAAACGCAAGGAAGGCAAACCGCCGCACATGAAGCATGTAACCGCCCCGCGGTTATAAGCATTCCCTCATCCTCGCCGAAACCAGCGGTCGAAAGGGCGGACCGCCGCGCAAGAAGCATGCAACCACACTACGGTTGTGCACCCTTTCAGCTTTGTCACATCCGGTGGTTCAGCATGGAGGCCCGGTCCCACACGTCATGTAACCAGCGCGCCGACCACTACGTGCAAGGAAACCGCACCGCCACCTGCGCCAATGCTGCGTCTTCTCGAATGCAGAACCAGCGCAGCGACTCTAGGCAGCCCTGCGCGTGACCCAACAGTGCCCATTAAGTGCGACGATCACGGGTCACTCAGCCGCGGAGATAGGCACAACGGTCGATATGATCAGAGGCGGGCCGGCAGTAATTGCAGCAACAGGCATGCGGAAGCAGCGGTCCAATCACCTACAGGTTCGCATCCTCTCCCGAAACGGCAGGGGATCCCTCTCCCGCAGCATAAAAAACGACGCACTCGTGTTTCGTTCCTCGAACGTCTCGCGCACGCGCAACAGACGCCCCGCGAATCGCCCGTCCCGTCGCATTAACTCCTTGGCAGGGCAAGCGACACCTCCGGCAGGCGAAGCGGGCGCCGTTTCACCTCCGTCATGATGACCGCGTCAAAAAAGGTGTGCCACATTATTTAAATTTATATCCTTTTCCTTTTCCTCTCTCTCTCTCTCTCTTGCCACAAGGACCGGGAAAGGGGATATTGCGAAAAGGATCCTTCTTGGCGAAGGAAACGTGCCTCGATCCCTCCTACTGATCAGGGGTTCGAAGGTTGCGCCCTCTGGGGTTCGGCAACCGCCCTAGAGCACTCGGGCTCCGAGCCCTTTACTGATCAGGGGTTCGAAGGCTGGCCCCTCGGAAGGGTTCGACAGCCGCCCCAGAGCACGCAGAGTCAGGGATGACCCTGGGTACGTCCGTTACATGGTCGAGGCTCGGGCTATGCTCCCGAGGTACCCTAGGACATTTCTGAGACCAGCGGGAACGATTTGTAACGGAATCCCACCAGAGGGAAGCATCGAGCCCTCGGACCCTATCGAATGGGTCCGGGTCCGGCAAATCACCTATAGGTACTTTTGGAGCGCGCCTCTGGGCCACTAGCCGACCCTTATCGAACGGGGCTCGGGCGTCCACTCGGATCACCCGCTAGCAACTCACTGGAAACACCATGTTCGGTGCCCTCCGAGGGTAACATGGCGCTTTCCCCCCTTCCTCCTCGCGGAGAGGCGACAAAGGGGCGTACAATAAAAGTCGAGACGGTCCTTGATCGTCCTCTCGCTCCGTGCAGAGGCTCGGGGGCTGCTCTCGTGCCAGGCTACGGCCAAACTATTGACCACGTCAACAAACCAGCTCAAAAACTCGGAGCCTGACCGTGCACCCGGCTGCAGCCAGGTTGCATGAGGGAACAACAAGGCTGACCGAGGCATCACAAAAAGGATTAAGACCTCAGAGGAGTCAAACCACTCCTCCGAGGCCTCGGGGGCTACACCCGGCGGGTGCGCTCGCGCGCACCCACCGGAACAAAGCATAACCGAGAAGGGCCGGTCCCCTTGTAAAAAATCCGGCAGAACCTCCAAGCGAGTACCAACACTCCCTTCGAGGCTCGGGGGCTACTGTCGGGGACCGTAATTAGGGGTACCCCCGATGCTCCTTAATCCGGCTGGAAAACATCTTCAGAACAAACCATACACGGCTGATAAGGCACGGTTTGAGTCAAGGCCACGTCTACCGAGGGACGCGACCTCATTCGAGCCTAGCCTCGGGCGGGAACAGTAGTCCCGGACAAATTCACGCCTCGCCCGAGGGCCTCCCTAGGTAGTGGGCGCACCCCTGGCTCGCCCGAAGCCCAACTCGGGAAGACTTTGTCGTGCAACGACCTCGACCAAATCGCCTTACCAACCGACCGTATCGCATGCGCATTTACTGCGGGGATCGCCTGACACCTTATCCTGACACGCATGCCTCAATCGGCAAGGTCGAAGTGACCACAGTCACTTTGCCCCTTTACTGACCGTTCTGACAGGAAAACAGCGCTATTCACCCCGCTCCGGCTACTGTGCCAACCACCAGGGCAAGACTGACAACAGCAAGTTGTGACCTCCCTCGAGTTCAGCCTCGGGCGCGACAGGGAGCTCCGCCTCGCCCGACCCTAGGCCTCGGCCTCGGGGGAAGGTCCCTGTCTTGCCCGACCTCGGGCCTCGGTCACAGCCTCGGCCTCGAGAGGAGTCACATCCTCTCCCGACCTCAACCTCGACCTCAGGAGAAGTCTCCGCCTCGCCCAACCCCGGTCTCGGGCCGACTACGCTATAGGGGATACATCATTACCCTACTCCTAGCTAGCTGCCTCAGGCTATGAAGGAACAAGACCGGTGTCCCATCTGAGGTTACTTTGGTAACAGGTAATGATGGTTCCCCGCGTGCGCCCATGACATCGGATTGCTCTCAACCTCCTACGGAAGCAAGGAAACGTCAGCAACATTCATGCCGCACCGCCAGCTATGCTTCTACAGGGCTCAAGGCACTTCTCCGACGGCCACGTTGGTACATGTACAGAGCTCAAGGCACTTCTCCGCCAGCCACGTTAGCTCATAGCTACACCCCCGTTGTACAACTGGGCATCTCCTTGTATCTATAAAAGGGAATGTCCAGGGCCTTCCTAAGGCACGTTGACACACGTCGACGACGTGGACACACGTTGACGTCGAGATAGAGGGAGGCGGGGCAGACGAGATAGGCAGAGACGGACGCACGCAGGGACTCTCTCCCTCTCCCTCGCTCTCTCGCAACGCTTGTAACCCCTACTGCAAGCATCCCCCTGGTGCAAGATAATATAAGCCTCATCCCTTCGCTTGTGTTCCATCTTGCATCAACCCATCTGGACAGGGGCACGTAGCAACAAATTTACTGGTCGGTTGACGGTCTTCGCGGGTCCGAAACGCCGACACTAACTATAAACGTGACACAAATTATCATGGTCTGATTGGTCTTTTCCTCTTTAAGTCGGTGCAGCCCTTTGTCTTAAGGCATGTCATTATGCCGAAGCTCCCTGGATCATAGCTTCAGTGTATACCTTCGTGTTATGTTTGCTTTAAGCCGTCCTGCCGAAGGTGTTTTTGCTTAGAGGACCTTCGACAAAGAAGCAGGCCCCCAACAATGCGCAAGAGACCAGAAACAGCCTTCGTCGAAGTATGTTGGGTCCACTATAGTGGCTGACACTTGGAAAAATATTCTACTGCCACTATAACATACTTCAAATTGTCTTGTGCTGGTGGGAGTGGACCCAACAAATCTAAGCCCCATCTTTGTAATGGCCAGGTTGGTTGTATTAACTGAGTTAGCGACGAAGGCTGTTTCTGGTCTCTTGCACATTTTTGACAATTTTCGCATAAGTGATTTTGGTGCGTGTCCTAAGTGTCAGCCACCATAGGTAGTCGTTGAACTTCTCTGGTCCCTCGATCAAGTCCTAACACTTGCCTTCGCCTCTCCCAATCCATCGACATTGTAAGGAAAATGGACACCGAACCATTTGGCTAAGTGATTTTGGTGTTTGATGGTCAACATAACCTTGTGGACTAATGTTCTTCAAGTGTTTGTGCTCTGTAGTTCACGGGGTGAAAAAGAGGATTGTACTAAGGCTCTAAGGATGCAACACCTCAAAAGAAGACCAAAAAGATAGTTATAAGATCAAAAAATATCAAGCATAAGTCCAAGACTCAAGACCAAAAGAGCCCAAAGAAAAAGAGTGAAGAAATCAAGAAAAGGGTGTGCCGGGTAGTGCACCGGGGCACACCGGACTGTCCGATGTGCACCGGACTATCTACGCAAAGAAGCCTAAAAATTGGTTCTCGGGCGGCCCTTGCATAATACATGTTCGGTGTACACCAAACCATATCTAATGGTCGGCAACAGGCTCTGCCAACAGCTAGTTTGGCACCGGATTGGGTGAGTGGTGCACCGGACCGTCTATAGTGTCAGCAGGACACAACGTCTAGCTGATGTGGCGGGGTCGACCGGCATCCTAACACCCCCCCCTCTTCAATATAAAACAGGGGTCGCACAAACCGCAAAAGGGCCGTACACACTTGAAGCTGATTCCTCCAGTCGAGCTAGACACGTCCGGCTAAGGGGGTCGGACGAACCGTGCCCGTGTCAAGGCTAGCCACCACGCGGCAAAGCCAACCCTCCACGTCACCTTCTACCATATAAGTCCATCGAGGAAGGATGGGGGTACGAACGAACTACACAGCGTCATCTACCGCTCATGGGTAAGGTTAACCAACCCCGAGAGATGGTAACCACATTAGATAGCCTTGCAACGGCTACTCCGGCTTAGGCCTCCTGTTGAGGTCAGAAGAACCCCAACCCCCACACCAAGGCACGAGGTGCGCTTACGCATCAGCCCACAATCTTCACGCAACCTCACCAAGCAAGTCAACAAAGCTACAACATCAGTGGCAGGCCATGATAGTGGCAGAGGGAGCCCTGGCCACCTTATAGGCATATCAACTCATTCGCCATGATAGCACTACGCAACAAGATTGTAACCCCACTCCTTTGATCTATAAATGGAGAGGAGCTCCCCTAACAAAAGAGGGCAACAACACACGCAATATGATAAAAGCACTCACACCCTATAGAGGCTTGGGAACTTTCTCTCTTGCCCATTTGTAACCGCCTACTACAAACAATCAGGTGCCGGTAGGTGCGTGTCACCGAAGACTGGAGTAGAGACGTTTAATCTGAACCAGTACCATCCGGACCTAAACATACATAAATTTACTCACCGACATCTGTCTTTGTATCCGATTAAATATGAATGTTAAATAGATGTAGCTCAGTTCGATTTTGAAGATTATTGTCTATCTGATTCTACATCTGTATTCGACAAACATGTGAAATATCTAATATTATTTAAAAACAATCTAAATTATATAACCATTACTAATTCACTATGTAAATAAAATAATTTAAATATAATTAATATGCATTTTAACTAATATAATTTTAACATTATAAACGGTTTATAAATCTTAGAATATGGATTATAGTATTTTATTTTATTTATATATTTCTAGGATTTCTATTGATTTTAATTATTGAAATACTGAATAAAATATTTTTGATAGCTGTATTTATTTATAGTGTTATACAGGTATATTTTAGATTGCATCATTCGTACTGATTTTATTATTCTAGAAAACTATAGATAAACAAAAAAGAATACCGAGGGTAAAGGGATCTCAACGGTACGGCGCATGTGCTGAGACTGGCAGAGGCAGCCACGCCCCGTCTTCTTCCCGGGCCCCAGGTCCGGGAGCGTACAGCGCAGCAGGAGCCCGCCGCACGCCGCCGTCCTACTCCGGTACTCCCTACTCCTGCAATCCTGCTCCGCACCTCGCCCGCCTATCCCTCGTCTCCCCACCCAGTCACCTCACGGCCATCCGTCCATGCTCCACCACCAGCAGCCAGCCGTTCCGACAAGCTCCAATCATAAGATAGGAGGCACCACCCTCGGCAAGGAGGAGGGACAGCTCACGCGCGCTGCCTGCCCGGCACTGGACTCGAGCGGATCGACACATACACGCACGACGTAGACGATACACAACAACAGTACGCGGGGCGGGGGCGCACTGACACACGCCCGCCCCATCATCCCTGTCCCCCGTCCGTCCATCTCCCCACTCGTGCGAGATAGCGATGCTCCTGAGCAGAAGCTCCAAAGCCTCATGATGGCAGCACCGGCCAGAGCCGGCATTCGCAGCAGCTGATCGACCGAGATCGGACAGGCACGCCAGGCAGCTCATCAATGGGTACGCCACTCTGCACTCCCATGCCAGCCAGCTCTTGGCTGCTGCTTCTTCTGCCTCTTCCAGTCTTCCTTTCCTTTGGGGTTCCCCATGCTTTTTCTTTGCCAACTCTGAGGCTCTTGCCCGCTGGTGCCGACGTCCGTGGGGGCAGTGCCCACATCGGTGTGCATAGACAACCCATCCATTGGGGGTTTTTTGAGTCCTTGGAGCTCTGTGTTTCTCGGTCTCTGCGAAAGCTGTTTCCTTCTTCCTCCTCCTTTTGTTTAGGAGTATTTTTCATTTTGCGAAACAAGCACATTTTAACCTTCCACAACCCCACTGCAAATTTTCAAGACGATAATCGATTTATCGTTGGTTAGTCGCTCTGGTGTGTTCAAAGGCGAGACGGGCGACGAATCTTGGTTCCCGAATCCCAATGGCGCTCTGTGCTCAATAAAAGTGTGATGGTCACATCGATCCTCTCGCCAGTTCTTGCTCCCCTCCTCCTCTGCTTCTTATTCCTTCTTCTAAAGCTGCAACGATTCCAACCTTTACCTCTTTTGCTTTCGCGATGTTTCTCTTTCCCTTTTGATCGGTTTGATGTGACAGTCTTGTCACCATAGGCATCACTCCTTCTTGACCGCATCCGCATCAGTGACCGACCGGTGTCCGGTGACACTGAGCACTGACGGCACTCGCATTGCTCCCTGCTTCTTCCTGGTTGGTGGTGTTGGTGAGCAGGACGAGCAGGAGGAGGAGGCAAGAAGAATCCTGGGAGCTCGCGATGCCGAGGTGGGGGGACGCGGAGGAAGGAGCTGCTGCTGACGAGGCTGCCGCGGCGGCGGCGGCAGTGAGGCTGGCCAACAAGATCCGGAAGCGCCGCGCGGTGTCGTCGTCGGGGGGCTCGGACCCGGCGGCCGGGAGGCGGCTACGGTCCAGGAGGCCCGCGGTGCTGCTGCCGCGGCGCCGGACCAGCGCGGGCGGGGACATGTCGGAGTCGTCCCGTGGCCGGCATTGCCGCGGAGGCGGTAACCGCCTCGCCGACGGGACATGGCCGTCCGCGTCGGCGAGGAGGCTCGTCGACGCGTTCTGGCAGGATATGGACAGCGACCTGCTTGAAGGGGGTGCGGCGGCGGCGCGCCGGAGCTTGGTTCAGTGGAGCGGCGACTCCACGGAGGTGGGTGCTCTGATTCTGATGCTCTGTTGCCCCAATTGGCGGCTCTGTTGCGTGGTTGGTTGGTCAATCGATTAGTGTCGTTATTTTTAGTTGTCCCAGAGATCGAGAAGCAAGAGCAAGATCTTGGAGGCTGATGGCAAGGGAAGTCGGCGCAACGGCCATGCCCGGTGGCTTTCGGCAGATATGATGAGCAACGGCAGCGGAATGGAGGTAAGGAAACCAGGAACCTACTGTCTTGGATTAAATCTCTTCCTTTGTAGTTCTATTTGTTCCGTTGAAGCAAATGCCGTTTTTTTTGAATATTCAGTTTGGGGAGTGCACTCTGTCATGTCTATATCTGACAAAGTTTTTTTAACAATTTACAAATGCAAATAAATCCAATTCTGTCAGCTGTGGAGGCTTTCGTCGAGAAAATGGTTGAGAAAAACTGTGAAAACTTCTGTGCACTATGCTGTCCGTATTATGTTGTGAAAGGGACATGTGGTTTCTTTATGTTGATGCCTGGTTTAGCTGAGTTTCCGAGTGAGTAGAAGCAAACTTTACTAATTTATTAACCAAAATGAAGGATCAACTGCCTGCATACTTGCGTAGGCTCTAAGCTGAGTGAGTTTTCCAGCTGTGATTTTAAAAAAGTGAAGTCCTCGAGCTTTTGATAGTGCACAGCGAGATAATTAATTGTAATAAAATAAAACTCTAGCTTCAAGGAAGCACTATTAAGGCCACCTGAGAATATTTATCTGGATAGTGGACTGCATAGGTGCTAACTGCTAAGTTCTGAAGCTACTTATAAATTTGAACACTGCCGTCCTAGTTGTACATATATAAGTAATGTTTTACTTCTGAAAAGCGAAAACTTTTGACCTCCTCCTTCAATGAAGTACACCTTTGAGTGCAATTATGTAATCAGGAAAGCTTAGCTAACGCCTAAAAAGCTTGATTCAGTCACTATTTTTTTTCTCGAAAAACGCAGGAGACTTTGTTTCATTCCATTAAGAAGAAAAACAGAGATGATACAAAACAGTCACCTCACGGGGGCCAAGTATAGGCATACTGATACCCATGATACCCATCCATGGATAAAACACCCAAAGCTACAAACTCTAACACAAAGCCCATAGACCCGGGATGCGACTAGTTAGCAAGGATAGCTTTCTTGCCCCAGCCAGCTCCCACTTCTCCTGCTCTTGATCAGCCATCCCAACAGCAAGATCCACATTGGGTCTGTTTCTGTCGAAGACACAACTATTCCGATGTTTCCACGGAGTTTATGCTCCTAATATTACCAGGGAGTTTACTGCTTCCCCAGCCAACTCCACCAGCCCATAAAAGATGCATCAACAAGCTGAGAGGCCATGCTTTGGAGATTAACTTGAGATAGTAGCTTAAACCAGAAATCTGAGCGAACACACACCCAATCAGCAGATGGTCAAGTGTTTCTTGCTCCTGATCACACAAAGGGCAGCTCGCAGGGTGATCCATGAGTGACCAGCCACATGAAGAACTTGGTCTTTGGAGGAGCCCAAGTTTTTCAAATTGAAGTGACTATTGAAGTACAGGCATACTGATTCAGTCACTATTGAAGTGACTAACTGCACTTATAAAGAGTAATTTGTCTGATAGGTTGTATTTATAGTTTCCAAGCTACCATGATACTAACTATAAACCTTGCTAGTTGTAAGAATAAGCAATGTTAAACAAGTAATTAACTTTGTACACTTTGCTTGAGATTAACACACAAATTGTTTTGGCAAAATCTAGGATGCTTCTCCAGAACTCAATGCAAGAATTTGTATGACCATCTGATAATTGTTAGCATTGAACCTTATCTTTATGTCTTGGCGATGGATGAGGTCACAAAGGACATATAAGGGGATATCCCTTTTGTATATTTTTTATGAACGATGTAGTGCTAGATGTTGAAAGCTAAGCAGACGTAAATATTAAATTGAAGTTTTGACATTATATTCTAGAGTTCAAAAATTTTAGACTCGGTAGAACCAAACCGAATATATGACAAGTAACTTCAGCACTACTACACATGAGAAAGGAGATGTTAATTCGAAAGGCTAAGTAGTGCCTCAGAAAGATATTTTTTAGTATTTAGAACCAATGCTACAGAAAGATGGGAATATTGATGAAGATGTTAGCCATAAAATCAAAGCAGAATAAAAGAAGTGGCCTCAAACATCTAACAGTCTATGTCATAAGAGGGTACCATAGAAGCTAAAAAAGCAAATTTTATAGGACGACGATTAGACTCGCTATGTTGTATGGTGGAGAATGTTGGCCTAAAATTATGTCCTGTTTAGTAGATAAGTGTTGCAAAAATGTGTATGTTGTAATGGATTTATGGTCATATAAGAAGGGACGAGTCCAAAATAATAATATATGTAATAAGCTAAGGGTAGTATCAATTGAAGAAAAACTTTTCCAACGCTGATTGAGATAGTTGGGACATATCTAATTGAAACCTTTAGAGACCTTTAGAGACACTAGTGCGTCGTAGAATTCTAAGGAACAATAGTAATGAGAAGGGCAACGTATCATGTGCAAACCAAGTTTTCGTGCAAACTCCGTGCAAACCAACTAATAAAAGTCACAAAAAAATATAGATTTACTTCATTACCTACTCTACCACTGTATAAAATTTCAAGTTCAAATTCATCATATGTTAAAAGATACAAAAAAGAGAAAATTCCGAGATACAAAAAAATGAAAATTATCTCATAATTTTTTATCTCTTAACGTATGATAAATTTGAACTTGAAGTTTTATACAGTGGTAGAGTAGGCAATGAAGTACATCTATAATTTTTTTCAGAATTTTCTATGACTTTTGCTAGTTGGTTTACACAGAGTTTGCACGGAAATTTGGTTTGCACTTGATACGTTGCCAATGAGAAGAAAGATAGGCGAACCTAAATGAGACTTCAAAGAATGTTATGCCTAAAGGTTTAGATTTTAATAAGAGCGAATGAAAAATAATAATCCAGGTGTCTAAACCTTGATTTGTGGTTTATGTTAGGTTTTAACTCTAGTCTATATCAATTTGCTTGGGACTAAAAGACTTTATTGTTGTTGTATCTAGTCACATAGTCCATTGCATCGATACTGACAGCTGAGTTCTGAAGCTACATATAAATTAGACAACGCCCACTAGCTGCATGTAAGAAGGAATGTTTCGCTTCAAAAAGGCAAAAACTTGTGATGCCTCGTCCAACGTAAGACACCTTTATTGAAATTGATTCTATAAACATAAAAGCTGAGGAAATGTGAGGCCCATCTCTATTGAAACATTTTTATATGTACATGTAACATGCATCTTGTCCACTTCGGCAACTAGCTATGAGGTAGCTTGTACCCGCTTAATTGTTTATTGTACTAATGAAGCGGCTCAATGATACTTTCTTCATGTGTAGGCTGTTAGTGAAGATTAGCTAATGAGAAGTAGTTGCCTTTTAGGTATAGGTGTAAAAACATTAGCTAATGCTAAAGAGTTGAACAATCTTGGACCCTACAGAAGGCAATATGGTTGGTTGCAAGATTAGGTAAAGCTAATATTAAATTAGAAAACAATTACTTGTGTCTCGAGGACCAAGATGTTGCATGTGTTTAGGTTCTAGATTCTTTTTCTTGCTTTGGGCCAATGAATTCGGTTGTAGCCTTGCTGCTTTTCTTTTGACAAGGGATATTAATATAGCATATTTGTGCTTTAATTCGTGTTTTTTCTTAACTAAGAATACAATTAAAGACATAACAATGGTGTGGTGTATTAATACTGAATGTACAGGAACACTCTGTGAATTTACCAAGAGCAACTTTATCAGGAAAAATCTGGCAAAGTTTGACAAATAGCTAATGAGTGGTTGACAATATCGATATACATGCTTACTGGGCTATTTCATGCAGAAATTTCAGGCATAGAATGGTCACCAATATTATGTAAAACAAATTGCTCCAGTAAGATTTTATTTCTTACTTACTGAACACTGTATAAAGAGTGAAATGTCAGTCACTTGTTGCTGCCTAAGGGATAAAATATTGCTGAATTTGTTCATTTCATACTAGTACATTTGTTTCTTGCAAGAACGGTAGCATTTCTCAATTGATGTCACTAAAGCTTTGTTAATCTATTCCAGGTTGGTAAATTCTCCCAAGACGATGTTTCAAGATGTCCTGAGAAAACAGTGAACCTACAGGATCTGCAGAACAGCTTGATTGCAGCTAAGGAGCTTGTAAAAGTACTTGCCCACATATGGGGACCTGGAGAACTGAATCCGTCTAGTGTATCACTCATCTCTGCTCTACGTTCAGAGGTTGATGTTGCCCGTTCTCATGTTAGAAAGCTAATCAAAGAAAAGAAGTCTAATCCCTATGAAATTGAGGACTTAAAGAAGCAACTTGCAGAAGAAATGGAATCGTGGAAGGTCAAACAAAAGGAGAAGGTTGCAAATGCTCTCCAATTTATAGTTTCAGAGCTAGACACTGAGAAGAAGTCAAGGAAAAGAGCAGAGAAGACAAATAAGAAGTTGAGTGTTGCCTTAGCCAACACTGAAGCCTCACTTCAGGCAGTGACGAAAGAACTTGAAAGGGAGAGGAAATCTAAAGGAAGAGTTGAGAAGATCTGCAACGAGCTCATCAGAGGCATTGACGAGGACAAAGCTGAGGTGGAGGCACTGAAGAGAGAAACCGTGAAGGCACAAGAAGAGCTCCAGAAAGAGCGTGAAATGCTTCAACTTGCAGACGAGTGGCGTGAACAAAGGGTTCAGATGAAGCTGCTAGAAGCACGGCTTCAGTTTGAGGAGAAAAATGCAGCTGTTAATCAGCTGCGCGATGAACTCCAAGCTTATCTGGATACTAAGAATGAGCAGGAACCATTGAACGATCCAATGCAACTGTCCCATGCGTCTGAAAATGGCGCCCCCGCAGCTGATGATGTAGTCCCTGACAGAAATGGTGGAAACTTCAGCGAAGACGACGCATCGGAAGGCAGTGACATACACTCGATTGAGCTGAACGTCGATGGCGTCAACAGGACCTACACCTGGAGCTACACTCCTTCCTCGAAAGGCAGGCAGAGGAGCGCATCGAGGCATGAATCGTTTTCGGATAGAGGGATGGACGGCGTGAACTCGTGGCGTTTAGAGCAAAGCTTTCGGGGCATGGATGAGGAGCTGGAGGGAGACTGGGCAGAAGGGTGTAGCAACGGAATACTGACCATGGATCACGACGAGGAGAGGTATCTGGCAATCAAGAATCTCAGAGAGCAGATGCTGGCCGGGTCAGGGTTCATCCTATCACAAGGTAGAGAAAATGCTGAAAGAGAGTGTTGTGGCTTGTAAGATAAACTGGATATGAAGAGAATTTTAAAGTAATGTGTCATATGGATCGCTGTTTGATGCTAACTAAGATCCAGCTGTTCGAGAATTTTAAAGTTATGTTCCATGATTCTGAGGTCTTGTATGTGTGTTGCTGTCCATTTAAGTGGCCGGAAATAGTTTATAAAAGAAGCGACCGGAAATATAAAAACAAAAGGAAAACGTTCATCTAATGTCCTTTAACCATTGTGTGAGTCCACCAACTTAACCTGTCTGATTTAGCTTCTTGAGCAGTTTTGACTAATGTAGTGTTACATCAACTGTCCTCCGTGGCGCCGTCGACCACAAGTAAACTGAACTTTTATAATAGTTGAAGGAGGTGAAATAATCGTTCTAAAAGTCATTCAAATATATATATTTTAGAATAAATATATATTTAAAAATACTAAATCTGATTCAATATTAGAAAATTTATCAAAACAAAAGTTTTAGCTTGGAGAAATATGATAGCAGTTTAAGAGAGAAAAATCAGAGTCACTCAATAGTTAAGGAGGTCAGTTACACTCCTTCCAACAAAATATTTTTTTTGAAACTTCTTCCAATAAAATATTGAAATATATCTTAACTTTGAAACATTTAGGACACGAACTGGACCTTAGGCCAAAACCTGTTGAATCTTTACATTGAAGAAATCTTTAAAGATTTATACTATTCTTTTTTAACTAGAGAACAATGGATGGGTGTAATGCTGGTAGAGCAAACACCCATCTATATTGAGACACATCAAGCCACAACCGCATTATAATGTCGAACAAGTGGATTTTTACGTTCGCACTCGTACCGGTACAAGACACCAGCTGGATGATCGACAATTGCAAATAAATAAAACAAAAGTGTCACAAATAGCAAGGTAAACAAATATAATTATTTATAATCATACGATATATAATGCAATATAAATTACATTTCAAAGAAGTGAAGATGAGACACATCAAGCCACAACCGCATTATAATGTCGAACAAGTGGATTTTTACGTTCGCACTCGTACCGGTACAAGACACCAGCTGGATGATCGACAATTGCAAATAAATAAAACAAAAGTGTCACAAATAGCAAGGTAAACAAATATAATTATTTATAATCATACGATATATAATGCAATATAAATTACATTTCAAAGAAGTGAAGATGAGTAGATGACCTAGAGTTTCATCGGACTGGTCCAAAGGAGTCAAAGCTAGTATTCTACGGCTCATTGGGTACTCATGGTTGAAAAGTCGCCCCCAGTTCTAAACCTTCATTTTATAGGTCGAGTCAAATGTAGACCCATGAATGGAATTTAATAATTAGACCCACGTCTAATATATATGAAACTGCGGGCGTTGGCGTCGATTTGGTGCCAAACACTAGAATGAACCATCTGGTAGTGCTCTTTATGGAAGCGCAGACGGTTCGAATGTAGAGTCGAACAGTCCGCGACCTCGTTGCAAGATCTGCTCCTTCTCTGCATGCTTTCGGATGGTCCGCGCCTGTAGCCCGGACGGTCCGTAATAACGCAGAGTATTCTTCTTCGCATGAACCAAGATATTGCCTCCCGGGAGGGACCTGTTGGGGAGGAGAGATTGTATGGTTGACTTGGGGGTCGGCAGACCACACAAGACGCATTTAGACGATGTCGAGCCAAAGAGAAGTGAAGAAATAGGTTGATGGAAGACTGATACTAAGGCTAGATTACTCCTACTTCTAATGTATGGAAAGAATAAGGCAAATGTTGGAATCGGACCGCTGACACGTGGCGTGTCCATCGGGCCGCCCGCACACACGGCGCCCTACCTAGGCCATCGGGCCATGACACACGCGCCCCCACATATAACAGCGGGCTTTAAGTCTGTTGGGCTTATACTCCCCTAAAAAGCTAGCCCGTCAAGGGGTTGCACCCTCAACCATATAAATCATGCTTGCTCACCCATAATACACAATGTGAGACTATTCCCAACAATCTCACTCTCACACATAGTTAGCCGAGATTTGTCTAAGATAACACTGGGCCAAACTGGATCTGATACCAATTGTTGGAACCAGACTACCGACACATGGCGTGTCTGTCGGGTCGCCCGCACACATGGCGCGCCCTGCCTAGGTCGTTGGGCCATGACACACACGCACGCACGTATAGCAGCGGGTTTTAGATCTATTGGGCCAACACTCCTCCAAAAAACTAGCTTATCAGGGGTTACACCCTCAAGCATATAAAATCATACTTGCTCACCCACAATACACAATATGGGACTATTCCTAACAGCAAATAAGATAAATGTGATAAATTGGTTTGATTGGATCGCTTGTGGCGATGTCAATCAGCTGTATCCCTTTATTTATATAGGAGGGGTTTGTAACTGTTTTAAGTTGGTTCCCAAACAAATCTCGTTGAGTTTGTTAACAAATACCGTAAAAATTCAGAAACTCTAACTGATTCTGTTTTCGTGTAGACCGTTCGCGCTGCCACGACGGACCATGCGGGCCGCCCGTTTTAATGCTGAACAGTGGGCACCTAAACATATGCGTGTAACTGTCAATCTAAATCTATTTTCTTCAAACCAACATAATTTTATCTTCAGGTAATCTCTTTTCTTTGCACACTTGACCTCAATCGGTGGTTGAGTCCTTGGGCCCTTCTCCACACATGGCGTCTCACCTCGACATACTATAGATGTTCAAGTGGGTCGGGCTTGCCGAGTGGCCTAAAAATCCGGCACGGGTTTAGCCCAATCCAAACCTGGCACAACACAAAGTGAAGGAGGCATGTGCCAGCTCAGACCTAGTCATGGGACCGTACCTGGACCTAAGGCGCGGCAAGCCGGGTGTTTGAACCCACACCCTGATGGAAGAAGGGTGGGAGACACTGGTCGAAGCTGTCTAACCAATAGAACATCATGCTTATGTGTTTATAATATTGAATATAAATTTTAGATATTTATATATGATTTTTTGTAAAATAAAAAATAATCGTGTCGGGTCGAGCCAACACTACGGGCTGGCTGAGGCTATGGCCCAAGCACCACACGGCACTCGTGCCGGGTTGGCCTAAGCACTATTAAATGGGTCGTGCCTCGGGCTGACTCGTCAGACACGACACATTTGACCATACATATACCTCTGCACGATAATGATGGTCCTCGCCTCAGTTGCCACCATCTAGTTCGTCATTCTACTTCTTTTCTCTCTCCTCATGTCTCCACCTCCACGCCACTCCATTCTCGGCAGAGGGCGTAGGTGCATGTGCCTCCTCCCCGTATTCGTCTGACACCAGCCCCGACACTTACTCGTACAGTGGCTTTTGCACATCCACGAGGACGTTTCACATCATGCGTGCACCATCGTTTTCGCCGTCGTCGGACGTCCCGTTCATCTTTCCGGCCTTCGCCCTATTCTTCCTCCCCAACCTGCTGCCCCCGCCCATGGTCACAGCCGCAAGCCGATCGACGCTCGTCGACGTGGGTACGACACGAGTCGGTCATGCTCGGATGCTCCTGGCTTTTCTCCGTGCGTGCCGTCGAGGAGGATATGATGACGCCTGCCACGCTTAGGTTATCTTGGCGATGAGGAGTCCAGGTCTGAGATATTGGACAACCAAGGCCCGTAGCGTGGCAGTAGTCGGCATATGCTACAGAGTTGGTGGTGGTGTTGTGTCGCTTCGGCGGGTCCAGGGCTGGGAAGACACTCACATTTTCTCGCCCTTCTCGGATTGACGCCTGATGCGGATGCCTCTCGGTTTAGAGCTGATCCGGATGAGCTTCTTTCTCCGCTTGTGTGCTCTCTTCCTATATATCTAGCAATATACTACCTATGTCGCCTCCAGATGCCCAGGTCTTCGTCGTGTCCTTCTCCGGCAACGAACATGTATGTTTGCATCTTCCCTTCCCCTTCTGCTCTACGAAACCTTGGAAGTGGGGGAGGCGAGGGATGGGGGTCTCTGATTTGCTGCTGCCTATGGTACCCGTGCGCTCATAAAAATATTGTACGAAGAGCCAAGACAATCAATAAAAAATCTTAAGATCTTTTTTGTGGATAATTTATGTAGATATTGTTGTGAGCCGTCACAACGCATATGTAACCGACTAGTTATACTTGAATATAGAGTATAAAATACTAGAAAAACACTTGTTTTGTTGATTATATAGATATAAATAAATGTTTAGAGCTAATAGCTATGGTTTAAACCTTCATATATTTATATTTTTATCATTTAAAAGTTATATACTATATACTATTATAGTATATTAGACCCGTCGGGTCATGGGTTGGTCCGGTACTGCGTGCCGTGTCCGGGGCTCTCGAGGTTATTGAATCGGCATGGCATTGCCCACTTGCTAATAGGTTTGGCTGGCACGATCTCAATCCGTGCTGCATGCTGCTTGAGCCGGATCAGTCCGACCGGCCCATTTGGACATCCGGTCCTAAGTCCTAACCGCATCTGGCGCCTGTTGCCTCGGTTGCTCTAGGACCTTCCACATCGGCCCGCCCCCTCCGACGCGCGTAGGAGATGCCAACGGTAACAGCCATGCTTTTGGACGAACAGCTGCCGGCTGATCATGTCCAGCACCGCCGCCGCCAGCGCCGGCCTGCAAGTCCGTCGCGTCCGGATCTGTGGCCGAAGGAGTCGCAGACGCCCTGGCAACGTGCGGAAGTAAGCTTATAGTGCTGACTGCTGACTCATGCTTAGCCGTCTTCGTTCGTGTCATCGTGTGCCTTCCGCGCAGATTGGAAATAAATAAATGCATCGAGGGACGTCACAAGCAGAGCAAGGCGGCGGGAGCTAGCAGAGCAGCACTTGCAACTAGCAAGCGCACGAGAGGGGCATCGAGAGTCTTGATCGCGTCCAGCAAGTCAGAGTGTCTAAGAGAGACGACGACGACGACGACGGACGAAGAGAGGATGTCGATCGAAGGAGATGGAGGGCCGCAGAGGTTGGAGATCGGCCACCGCGTGTCGTAGAACACCTGGGAGGTGGCGGAGCCGCACCTCTCGCCGTCGGAGAACTTTTTGACATGGTAGTCAGATGTCAATGATTAACGTGGTAGTCGGAATATGTTGTTGAACTGCAGGTTTTTCTAATCAGGGTATTTATGATATACTTTTGTTCAGTTCGATACAATCGTTTTTGAAAAAAAAAATGATATTTTTTAAGATAACGGGAATTGAAAGTTCCCTGGCTTTGTCTCAAAAAGACTACACTCGAATTATTACAAACTCAGGTAGGAACATAACTATCTGAAAACTTAGAGAAAAGCAAAACATAGTACGGCGAAACAAAAGTAAAGGCAAAGTCTAAATGCAGATCCCCATCCACGATGTCTAAAGATCTGCATCGCCAACTCCTGCAATCTACGACATGCCTTGTTTATTAGTTCTTGATCATCATGTCTAAGTTGTAGTTGAGCCTAGAAACGGAGCCAATGCATAGCCCGAAAAACCACCTCTGCAAAGAAGATTTTATTAGAGCATTATCAAACATCTGCATCATTCCTGCTCAACCAGATTGCCCAACATATAGCTGAAGCCGCTAGAATAAGGTGTATTCTCACTCTATTGTCTAGACCAGTTAACCAAGAACCAAAAATATGTCTAATATTGTTTGGTGGACGTACACCACATCTGGTTTGAACTAAACGTCAAATAAATTTAGCAAGTTGGCAGTTGAAAAAAGATGATCGGTTGTCTTATTTTGAGTAAAAAAGAACATTTTGCATTTCCCTTCCAATCATGCTTGAGTGGAAATTATCTTTGAAATAAAACGATATATGCGCATTAAGTTGTAACAAACTGAATTCAATGTTATGCTGCATGCAAATATTAATAAACATCCTTCAAATTTATGAGTTTTTTGCAAGTATTAATTTTTCAATACAACCCACACGTTTTCATACTAAATTGATTTAAAAAGTTTTTTATGTTTGTAATTTTTAAGGTTGGACTAAACTTGTCCTAAACAACATGATTTCATGACCACAGTAAATTTTCATGTTCGATGTAAATCTAGCCCCAACTTTTCCTCTCTTTTTTTAATGGGATAGTAGCAAGGGATGCCCCTACTGTGCATGATTCAGACCATTGAGAAACAACAAGTAAATACCGCGCGCCCCACTGATCCTTCTGAAATGGATTGATTCTTCTGCCATGCAACAGTCTACAGTACAGAAACGCCTTTCGCCCCCACCTTCTGCCATGGAACAGTCTATATCACAGAAGCTTCCTTTTTTATATATATTATCCACCATACATTTGATATTTTTCGCCCCACTCATCCTTCTGAATCTGAAATGGATTGCTGCCATAGAACAGTCTATTGTACAGAAACTTCCTTTTTTAGGCTATCGACCATAGCCATTCGCCCCACTCATCCTTCAGACGTGCGGGGGTAAGACAGCTCCTAAACAATACAAAGGCATTTGTGCTGTTGTTAATGCAGATTAAACTTCGTTGTAGGAACTAGGAAGGCCACTGCAACCAGTATTGCTATATATGAAACCCTTTGAGCTGTCGAATGCAACACGACGGGACGGGAAATTCGAATACTGTTTTTTTCCGATCGTTTTTGAATTGTTCGAGAAGCGATTAGAAACGGTACGAAAACGATTTAGCTAGTTTTTCCATCATTTTTGTATTTTTCGTTTCCGAGTCATGCTAATACCGTTTTCTACCGTTTTATATAATATGAGATAGATCTAGCATATAATTTATTTAAGTTATAAACTTTTATTGTGTTCAAGTGAATCAATAAGTGAAAAGCAAATGTTATAATTACTCTAACTAATGTGAATGATGAAAAAGAGTTGTTTGTGTATTTCTAAATCTTAAAATTAGACAATACATCACTTTATTATGTTTTTGTTAAAACTACAAAATAGTTATCTTTCCGACTATATTTTGTTGTTTTTGATCGTTTTCGAATAACCGACAATTCCGATCCCGTATTTTGACAGTTGGTTTTCGTTTTCGTTTTCGTCCCGACTAAAAAATATGAAAACAAAACAATTTAAGTGTTTTTTCGATCGTTTTCGACCGTTTTCATCCCTAATCACGAGCATGGCAAAGGATTTCCGTAGCGCGGTCTGACATCATCTCGAGGAGCAGCGTGAGGCCTCACCCGTGCTGCATGACGTAGGAGGTGCTTGAAAGCTAAAATTAGCTAGAGACATTCAAACACTTTAACTAATAGTTTAACTATCAATTATTTTTAGTAAATTAGTTAATAGTTAGTTAGTTAGAGCATCTCCAAGAGACTCTTCATTTTTTGCTCTCTATTTGACTATCTATTTACGTTTTCATAAATATTACACTCTATATATAGCATCTCAGTCCAACAGACTATCTATCTAGTTTGGCTAGTCAGGTGGCTAGCCAAATTTAGCTAGTGAGAGAGATAATTTACAGAATCAGATAGCTTGCGAGTCAGATAGCTAGTCTGTTGGAGATTTAATTTACTATTGAGTAGCTAAAATTTAACTTTAGCGAGTCTCTTGGAGATGCTCTTATTTGTTAGCTAGCTAATTCCACTAGCAATTTTTTAGTCAACTAACTATAACTCTAGTGTATTCAAACACATTGTAATCATTTGCAAAAAGGACGATACAATCAGTGCACACTGTACATCTACAGCATACGGTTCCAGTCAGTCCATCGTCTCAGTTGTCAACACAATTCTACTCTAGAAATATCTGAATCTTAGAAACGAGAATCAGTAAGCTGACCAACTGTCATTGGTTTAGTGAACTTGACGAACATGTGAAAATCAGGCAACAAACAGTACAACTCATAGCCTAAAAGGCAAATAGAAAAGATTAAATTTGCACTGCTGGTGCTCAAACTGCCTTCTTCAAACAAGCACAAGATGTGGAACGCAAGAGAAATCAGTCTCCATTTGTTCTCTTGCTTGGAAGCATGATGGCCTTGCTTGTTTACTACCAAAATTTACCACACAAGATTTATCAAGTAGGGCAATTTTTTTTGCCAAACGTTTGGTAAATCAAATTTGTGATGTTGGCAAGTTTTGAAGCAAATATATATATCTTGATAGGTATGACCAGAAGGTAAATTCATTTGTTGATGTGTATTTACAAGGAGAAACCAAGTCAGAAACATAGAAGATGCTAACCATAAGAAATGGATATCCTTATTTGAGTTGGTACATGCTGATGATCCTCATTGTGCGGATGAGAACAGCTAAAGCAAATAGCTGAAGAGAAAAGGCATGTCACATTTCTGATGGGCAGTAGCTTGCTGATTTACATTCACTCCATTTAGCACATAAGGAACGCTTGGCACATTTTGTCTTCTTTTTTAAGCAGGAATCCCTAACAGCATTAGTATTCCCAGTACCTCAAGAGTTAGCATTTCAATACTCCTAGAAAACAATGTAAAAAAGAAAATACAACTGACAGAACAATCTGACCAACAAACACTGTATAAAGAAAATGCAAAGAAGAGGGAGCGGAACTTGAGTTCAAGCATACAAGAATACCCTATAAAAAAGCATAAAAGGACTGCTGCTAGGCATCTACCAAACTGATGAAGTTTTTCTTATTTAAACATTACTCATCAAACATATATATATTTGGTCCAATTCTGCAGTCCATATTTCAAGGATTCCATAAGAGGCTGGTTTACTTTATTATTCCAAAGGAAGCTTGCAATCTGCAAATCCCCTTCCTATTTCAGGGCTAAACATTCCGAGTCTTATGCAATATGTGAGTCCGAAACTGAAAATCTATAACATGTTCGATAATATAAAATCAATATAACTTGGACCTGGAGCCTCGGACAATAAAACAAGCAAATATAAGAATATACTGAGAAAAAAGAACATGTACATCACTTAGTATTACACATATATTGATTGCAAAACAAAGGGGGTCGTATTCTGAATTACATTGCGATATGGCAGTTCAACACATTCACTATAGCTGTTTGATGATATGGTGTCCCTCGTACCAAAAGCATACCTGTAGCCAAATCTCATCATGAGAAATCATCATCTTCTCCTGGAATGGTTGGCAGACCCTAGTGACCCTTCAAATAGATCAGACAGGTGATTCTCCAAATCCTCTGGAGTGTACTTTATGTATTTTCCAGAGTTCCTTCCACTATCAACTAGACTGCCATACCTTCCAGTAAAGGCACGGTAAGCTGGTATCACATTTTCAGATATAGAAATCTTGAGTTCTTCTCGGAGTTGAGGATCTGGCACCTTCCAAACTGTTTGGCTCCTGTATAGCTCCTCAAAGGCCAAGTTGAAATTCTTAATTTTTTCTTTGATCCTAGAGCTTGAGTTCCCGCTGCTGCCGAAACTCCCGCTCCCGCTGCTGCCATGTCCATCATCCTTCAAATAAGACAAAACTTTGGTCCATGAAACCCTAAGGTAGCTCTTTGAATTTTGCCTAATCTTGCCACGGCGTCTCCGTATCCAGTGATCACCTAAAATCCTCCCAAGCTCGGAATCCTTAACCTTTTGTACAATGTAGAGTGTGTTATTCATGGAAAATATGCACTGCAGTGCCCCATCCTCATAAAGTTTAGATTTTTCATCCAGATTAACCTCCAAGTAAGATATCAGTTTGACTAAACGGCGTCCAAATGGGGTCAAACTCTTCAGATACTCCTGATCCTCATCGGTGCCATTATGTAAAATATTATGATCTACAGATCCAGCACCACTGTCATCCAAAAGTGTGTCAAGTGTGTCACAGTAAACGACCAACAACCTAAGATAGTTCATCACATAGCGTGTCATTGGGTGGATCTCACCAGCCATCATGGGTCGCCGCGATGACTCCTGCTGTAGGACCTTCCCAAACTCAAGAAGGGTACCCTTGACCGCGTCACCAAGCCTTTCAAGAACCCCCTCCAGATCATGGATGACATCACCCCCATAACTCCCAAAGAACAGCTCCTTTAGTTCAGGGATCACCTCAGCAAGCGCCTCATACATGTCAAGGATCCGGGAAAGCTTCTCGGGCGAGCGAGTGCACACAGAGACAGCATCCCCAAAGTTACGGATCTGCATGATGCAGCACTTGGTGGACTCCACAAAGCACTCATCCCGGAGCTCGTCGGACACAGCAAGAACCTGGTCACAGAGCCGGCGCTCACCGGTGAGCAGGCAGCGAACAACTGTCTTGACCCCATGCACCCACTTCTTCATCTTGTCATTGAGATGCTTCCACTCGATGCGCTGCACCTCGTCGATACTGAGCCGTTCCACACCGAGCACGGTGAGGCACTCATCGAGCAGGTCACGCCGGATGGCACAGTATACCTGCGCGAGCTCACTGTCATACCCAGCGTGCAGCATCCGGTCAGCGATGGCGCGTATCTCATCGATGGCGTCCGGACGCACGAGGTCGAAGACCTGGTCCTCGAAGGGGTTGTTCCCCGCGATGCTGGCGCTGCGGGCGGTGTCCGGGCCGGCGCCGGCGCCGCCGTCCTGGCTGTGCGGGGTGGCGGGATCGAACTCGGAGGAGGTGTCGAGGTCGTCCATGGAGCCGAGGGAGAGGCGGCGGAGCGAGCAGTAGAGGCCGCTGGCGTCGAGCGGCACCGAGTGGCGGAGCATGAGGTGGCGGAGCTCGTCCTCGAGGCGCGACATGGCGAGCTGCACGGCGACCCCGGCGCGGGCGGAGACGGCGGGGGCGGAGAGGTGGTCGACGGCGACGTCGACGGCGGCGAGGTAGTGCGCGGCGTCGTCCTCGGGGGCCTCGAACACGAGCGCCTCCGGGGTGGTGTCCCAGAGGTGGATGAGCTGCTCGGCGGCGTCGAAATCTGCGAGCGAGGAGGAGGAGGTGGAGGAGGAGGGTTCCTGCTCACCGGGGGGCTCGGGTGGGTCCGCGTCGGAGGCGGCGGCGGGGGACGGGGACGGGAAGAGGTCGGAGGTGATGGAGGAGAGGCGGTGGTCGAATCCGGAGAGGATGCGGATCATGTCGTCGGCGGCGTTCTTGGACGTGGCGAGCGACTTGACGATGTGCTGCGCCGCCGCCAGGACCTTGTCGTCGCCGACGACGGAGGCGGGCACGGGCACGGGGACGGGGAGCTCGCCGCCCTCCCCCACCTCCCGCCTCCGCGCAGGGGACGACGAAGGGGACGACATCACCGGCGACTGCGGGCGAGCTAGGGTTTGTGAGTGAGGCCGCGCGGCTTGGCTTGGCTTGGGCCTGTGGCCTGGGGGCCGGCGGCTGGTGGTGAGTGGAAAGGCACGGTGAAAAACGGATTGCTGCTGCTGGTGGAGGGAGGGGCGGGGCGGGCGGATCGATGCTGAAGGAGATTGTTGCAAGCAGAGGACGGCAGTCGGCAACAATGTTGCCGGCTGGCCTGCTTGGTGAAGGAGATGGGAGATGAGAGCCCACACCCCACAGCAAGGCAATATGGTCAATGGACAGAGGGGTCCTTGCTCCACTCCAAGCAGCCCCTCGTGTAGAACATTGAAAACCCTACTGTTCTGTGAACAAATCTGTGTAATTTGCACCGGAACCACAAGGAAATCGAATTATTTATAAATAAATATGTCTCCTGCAGATCTGTCCGTGGCTTTGAACTGAACAAAAGCTCACGGGGCGGACAGGGAAGTTCGATTCAAGAGATGCGGCCGATGACGCGAGGCAGATCTTTTCTTTTCTGTCCCCGTGAGGCTATGGCTATTCGATTCGATCGAATCGAATTTGCCACGTCATGGGGCTTGTCTGAGCCCCAGACGAGATCATACTACTATACGGTATCATCATCACCTGTTCGTCGCCAGCATTAAATTAAAGCCTTTTCTTCACCTGCTACTTTCAATTGTAATCACCCGAAGACACGATGATTAAGGACCGACCATCATCGCTTGCCCTGCAACTGCAACTGCAACTGCAATGGCTAGGAGGACACGATGATTAATAGTTGCGCTCGATCCACCGCAAAGAAGACGCCCAGCCAGAACGGGGCATCTCGTGACTTTGGACGGAGACAGCAGAGCACAGGCAACACGGAGGGAGGAGCGGTTTCCAATCATTCAGTGAGAGGCTGAGAGCTGGCGTAGCACACGTTCACAATCACATGCTCGCGGCACTGCAGTGAACTCTGCGTGGCATGGCAGGCAGCCGCAAGTGTAGCAAGTTCCGGATCTCGCAGGCCATTCTCTGCAAAAAAAAACAAATGTACGGCGCCGGTTCCGTTCGTAGGACAAGGTTTGTGACTGCAAGTCAGCTATCGGGATCGGGCAACAACCAATAGAACATGTACAGCCTCATTTTAACGTAAGGTCTCTTGAGAAAACCGAGTTTATGACTTCAACTCAGGACTTCAACTGTCAACTCAGGGTTGCGACTGTAACTAATCTATTAGTTGTATCTTGTGCACGGAAAACCAATCTATGGTCTCATGGTTATACATGCTCTAATGTACACCAGCATCTTAAATGCTTTTTGGCTGGTCTACTTTCACACCGGCCGCGGGTTCGCGGAAGACGGGGTGACAGACATATGTAGATCCTAGTACATATATACAGATGATTACTGATCTACGCGCGCCCATGCACGCGCACATATAACCATGTTCTAACCACAATCCATCACAAGATATAGAAGATATAGCTAGTATCTAGGCTGCTTGGACGTTATTGACAGTGGCGCGCGAGTTTAATGATGCTACATTGAGCAACACTACAGAAAAAAAACTATTAAAGAATGTCTGCTAGGAACCAACGTTCTTACTCTAATAGGACGTTGTACTTATCGTACTCATAGACTTACTCCACTTACCATGTACCGTCAAACCGCTGCCTCGCTCCCCAGATAGAAAGCCTACAGAATATGTTCTATATTTTTAAAACCTGCAAACACAGTATCACATAGAACAATTTCTAGAGTACATCATCACATACATCCAAACATACAAAACATTTCTAAAGATGCAAGTCCACAAGTCCAAACGATAGTCCAAACATATGCCAAATTGTTGTATCCAAGGCACGCATCACTGTAGAGGTGGGTCATCGAGAGATCCACTGCTTGGGCTAAACAACTGGTCCACGAAGTTCATATTATCGTCTGGAGTACGACATTTTGAGAATATTCCAAATGTCACAAGCATCCTCTCTTCCTTGGACTTTCCGGTACTCTTCCGGACTTAGGCTTCCCTTGATTATGCTCACGGCTTGAGCATTGCGATACACCTCTTACATCATCTCCGGTGTCATCTCTTCTCATTGAGTAGGCTTATTCATACCTATACTAACAATCTCCCAAAGATTTGGATGCACACCGATTAAATGCGACTTCATCTTGTCGGTCCACTCGTCATAGTTCAACTCAATAAGAGTTGGAAGCTTTCCGATGGGCGCCGGAGAGAAGTTGGGAACAAAATTACGAGAGTGATCAAATTGAACTCGGTTGAATTCGTTACCTTTGCTTTTGGTGGATGACTCTTTGGTGTTGAGATTTACCTTGCTCATCACCTTAGACACCAAAAGCTCAACCAAATCGCCGTTGTATTCCATCTTTCCCTTTCCTTTGTCTTCCTCAGCCTTTCTTCTCGATTCTTCTTCTTCAGTCTTTTTCTTTGCATCTTCTTATTTCATGGCAAGGTCGAGTACCTTGGGATCAATTTCCTCATGAAGAACAAACCTATGTTCCTATCTTGCCAACTAGAAAAACATAATCACAGATCCAAGCAAGAGCACAAGACATAAGATTTTATCCTGAGGTTCGGCTATACCACAAAGGTGTCCTACTCTCCATTGAGAAGCCCATAAAGGGCCAGATCTTTTCCAATTCTAATCCTCCACAACCTGACCACAAAGGTCAAGGGAAATCTTTTTCTCAAATCTGCTCACAATATCGGGTGATACAAACTTCTTGGGGTCGTCCACAACTTTGGAGACTCCCAAGCAACCTCAATCCGTCGAGGAACTCAAAGGTTCCAAGAACAACAAGTTCGCACAAGAGGTGTTTGCAACAAGCTCAAGAAATGAGAAAGATAGGGGAGATGAAAATAAAATCCAAAGGTCACAAGCACAAACCTCACACCAAAGGGGCTCCTTCAATCGATTGATTCAAGAACTAGATCGGGTGCAACGGAGAGAGGGAGAGTGCTTTGTATCAAGTTAGGTGAGCAATAAGTGTGGGGAGTGACCACGGTCAATGAGGAGAGAGGTATGAGGGGGTATTTATAGAGCCTCCTCAAAAAGAGCCATTGGGCTGAACTTTTCTGTGCAGGGCTAGTTGAATTGCCCCTAGGGGCTGGTTGAACCGCCTGGTGGTCAGACTGACAGTCAGTCTGCAGGTCAGACTGGTCAGCTGACCTTGACACCGGTTGAACCACCCCTAGGGCCGGTTCAACTAGTATTGACCATAGAGTTTGGGAGAGAAAACCTAGGTTGAAGTGGCCTGGAAGCAGGTTCAACTGGTTTTGACCAGAGAGTTTCTCAGTTAAAGTTAAGTTCAACTCAGCTGAATTTAAGTTCAACTCAGTTGAAGAAAAGCTAAACTCAGCTGAAGTCAAGTTCAACTCAAATGAAGAAAAGCTCAACTCAGCTGAAGTTAAGTTCAGCTGCTTTTCAACGGGAACACTCTCCGTTTCTCAAACCTAACATCAATCGAACACATAGAGTGACCAAAGAATTTTGGTTTTCAAAATAGCTTTTAAATTTAGAGGCTTGATCAATAGCAAACACCATTACCTGTGCGAAAACTACCAAGGAAGAAATAAATCCCGCGACTCAAGAAATATAGAAAATTTTACACGGGCGTCACACGGAAACTTTTCAAGGCACCACTTGATGTATTTTCTTTGTCCTTGATACTTTCTTTTTAATTTCTCAATTAAAGTTGCTACTTCTTTTATCTTTACTGACACTTAGTATTGAAAGGGAAATGTGCCCTTAGGCCATTTCTAAAGTGTTTTGGTGATTAAGTGTCCAACACATTTCTTCTAAGTGCTAATTTGTGCCAAAGAGTGAAAAAGTGCAAATCATATTAAAAGGTACGTTTCTAGACTTAGTACATTGATTTGAGTACTAATGTATTATGTCTAAGTGCTAGAAATAGGAGATGAGTTGGAAATGAGTTGGCTGTCCTGCTCGATCTGGGTGCACCGGATTGTCCGGTGGTGCACCGGATAGTGTCTGGTGCGCCAGACCAGCCTCCGGTGAACAGGCCACTCTCGGGACTCGACGGCGGCGTATGGCTATAAATCACTGGACTGTCCGGTGGTGCACCAGACTGTCCGGTGAGTCGTCCGCGGCGAAGTCGTCGCTCTCGGGAAACGTTCAACGGTGTATGGCTAAAATTCACCGGACTGTCCGGTGAGGCACCGGACTGTCCGGTGAGCCAACGGTCGACTGCGCCAACGGTCGGTCGCGCAATCCGCGCGCGACGCGTGGGCGCGCCAACGGTCGGCAGGGGGCACCGGACTGTCCGGTGCGCCAACTGCCGTAAATCTGCAACGGTCGGATGCGCCAGAAAAGGAATGAGATCGCGCACCGGACAGCTACAGGGACTGTCCGGTGGTGCACCGGACTGTTCGGTGCGCCACCCGACAGAAGGCAAGATTTGCCTTCCAAAGTTGCCTCCAACGGCTCCCAGCTGCCTTGGGGCTATAAAAGGGACCCCTAGGCGCATGGAGGAGTACTTAAGCATTCTTTGATCATTCCTAAGCATCCAGACTCCACTCCCACGCATTTGATTCTTTGTGCTAGCAATTTGAGCTCCTCTTGAGTTGAGAACTCTGTGTGTTGAACTTAGAGCTCAAGTTGTGACTTGTGTGCGTGATTGTACTCTCGTTTTGAGTCTTGTGTGCGTTGCTCTCCCCTCCCTTACTTTCGTGCTTCTTTGTGATCATCAATTGTAAGGGCGAGAGTGTAATACTCAAAAGTGCAATAATGAGAATAGAGATAATCTCAGTAATTTGTGTCCTCTACTTATCATTACATGTGATCAACACTAGTTAAAAGAGGATAATTAGAACCAAGAACACATAAATAACCGGTGCATCATGCTGGACTTTATTTGGTGTGCATTTTGTGACAATAAAAATAAATAAATAATAACATGAAAACATAATATTGAGAAGAGAATTGGATTTAATCCCAAAAGTGCAAATTGGGGGAAGATTGGAAATAATAAATACTATACAAGACAAAATATATGGATCAATAAAAGACTACAGTACTAGCATGTTTATTTTGTATATTTAACTTATGTACAAAGTTCACATTCATATTTGAATTCAATTGGAAATTTAAAAAGGAAAGGAAAAAGGGACACATAAAAGAAAAAGAGAAGGGATAAAAAAAATATAAATAATATATATATAAATAAATATATTCAGAATTAATATCCCTAATTTCACAAATATAAGTTGAAGTGATGAGCCATAGAAGTTCGAATTTAAGTTTGAATTCAAATTTAACTTGGAAATGGAGAAAAGAAATTAGAGCAAAAATGGAAAAGAATAAAAGGGCTTCATGGGCCGTTTCTGCCTGATTTCAGCCCAATACCAACACCCTCACACGCGCACCACTCGCACTGACGCGTGGGGCCCGGCTGCCAGCCGTCACCCGCTTACCTCGCTCGCGCCCGGTTCGTCTATTTCTGCCGCTGACGTCTGGGGCCACCTTGCCAGCCGCTGTGCGCCTCCCTCACGACCCAGTCTCGCTGCGCTGTGGAGCCCATGCATCAGCGCTCTCCTTCTTCCTCGGAACGCAACGGCGGGCGCAGATTTCGCGCGGGCGGAACGGACTGATGAATTCCGCGGCAGCTGGGGATAAAGCTCGGGTGCGCTGCGGTTTTGTCCCCTCACTCCCTTGACTCTTGCGCGCAAACACTGATCGTCACCGCCGCTAGGATTAGGGAATAACGAGGTCCAGTCGCCGGTGGAATCGCGCCCATGTTGCCGATTGGTCACAACGTGTGGCCTTGGAGCATCCGGTTGGGAATCGCGGTAGTGCGGGTGGCCGTCAGTGGAGCGAAAGGGCACCACGACTCCGACAATTGCTCACCGGAGTACCTTCATCAACATCGGATCCGCCGTGCGCCGAGGACAGGAGCGTTCGCCCTACGATTGTCGGTACAAACCATCCTCTGAAGTTCGCCGATGTGCTAATTTGAATTTGCGGGTGTTAGAACTAGGGGTAGTGCGTTGTAGAGATGAATTGACCGGCGTCGGTGCCCATGCCGCCGTTGAGGGCGTGCGCCGCCGCGCTGGTGCCCGGCGCGTTGGGGAGAAGGGCGCGGACCGTTGAAACCGCATCCAACGGTTCAGGTTAGTGGAGATCGTGGCCGTGGGTCACGAGATCTAGGGTCTGTGTGGATCTCACGAGCATAAAATCTGGTTCGTCGATTCGGAATCATGCGACCGTGGTTACATACCGGTTCGGTGGAGTGTGGATCAGATCCGGGCGCTTGGCTTATGATCGGACGGCCAGAAATGGCTGATACCCTTTTGCTAAGTTCATTTTGCATAAGGGGCCTCGGGGAAAAGGGAAATCAACCCACGATCCATAGCCGGGGCTGTGTGAGTCTGTGGAGTTTTGCGCCATAGCCCCTGCGCTTTCTGGGATTTGAGGCCTGGTCCGGAGAACAGAAAAACCAGAGAAATGAATTTATAAATAGATTTTTAATATTAAATTAATGGCAGGAACTTGTTTAATTCATAGAAAATGCATATGAACTCCAAATTGATCCATTCTAGTTCCAAAATTTTTATAATATTAGTATCTAACCATTAGTGCCTCTGTTTTAACATGAAAGATGATTTAAAATCTATCTAGCACTTAATCTTATATTAAGCACATAAAATCTTCAAAAATTCATATCTTAAAATCTATAACTCCAAATTTAATGATTCCAGTTCCTGTGATCATATTTTAATATCTAGTTTATTACTGTATGTCCTATTTGCATGTTTGATGTGATGTTAATTTATGCTATACTATGTATGTATTGTGTTGATGCGAATAGACGAGCAAGCTACTGTGGAATCTGAGGTTCAACAAGTTGAGGTAGCTGAGCAGGAGCTCATTGAAGGCAAGTTGAGCCCTTGATCACTTCTTTTACCCATTCATGTTCTTATTAATCATAATGATCTGCATAGGTTAATTTTGATGGGACCCAATAGGATGCCCTAGATTTTGACTATCTTTATACCTTGTTTCACCACTGGTTTTACTACTAAAGTTTTGGGTAGTTCATGCTATTGCTTTATGTGGATTTGGGTATAGAGATATTCATCACTCATTGTTATACTATTTATTATTATCTGTTTTATTCTTTAATGTTCATGTTAAGATCATTATGTTAATGGGAACATGGAGAACCACCCGGGAAAACAGTGCTACCACAAGGGTTTAATGGGATGCCCTTGGCTGATTAACTAGGAAAGCTAGTGGAGAGCTACCTTACCCGAAAGGTGAAAGGGCAGTAGGGGAGTGGTCAGTGTAGGGAGGTCCTTGGGTTGATTTTGCTGCGATGGCGGTCAGACAAGAACCCTGCACTGGAGCTTCCTATAAACTGTAGCGGGTAGTCTGAAGCTAGTGGAACTTTGTAAAGGCCTCGTAGTGGTACCCTGCCTCGCTTCCTTGGTAGAGGTGTATGGAGTCTGATCAACTCCGTGGCAAATGGGTAACACGACTTGTGGGTAAAGATGCGCAACCTCTGCAGAGTGTAAAACTGGTATACTAGCCGTGCTCACGGTCATGAGCGGCTCGGACACTCACATGATTAAATTATGGAACTTAAACTTAATTTGTCATCTCATTGCATTTGGGATTATTTTATTATTACTTTTACTAATATTTCTAAGGTTTGGTATTCACTTACACTTAGTAATTGCTAATAAAATTTTGACCAACTTCTAAAAGCAATGCTCAGCTTCAGCCTTTATTTCATTGATCAGCCTTACACTTCATGAACTCCCACCTTTGGTGAGTTCATGCCACATTATTCCCCATGACTTGTTGAGCTATGATCGTATGTGAGCTCACTCTTGCTGTCTCACACCCCCACAGGAGAAGAACAGGTGGTAGAAGAGGAGCCACCTAACACCGAGGCTTTCGACTTGATCTAGGTGGCGTTTCCCAGTCAGCTTTCTGGCGCCAAGGATAGATTTTAGTTCCTGCGATATTTATATTTTATTTTGTAAGACTTCCGCTATGTAATAAGTACTCTGATTTTATTGTGACATTTATCTCTATACACTCTGTTATTATATATGTTGTCTTCTTGGCGCATGTATGAGATGCACCTGGCTTTGTTCCTTAAAACCGGGTGTGACAGAAGTGGTATCAGAGGAAATGTTGACTGTAGGACGAAGCCTAGATAGAAATGGATAAAACCCTTACCTACTTGCCTTATTCTGAATCCTTCTAAACTTACCTTACTCTGATTCTTTCTGCACTTATCTTGATCCTGTCTCATCTTCTACTGTTCTACTCTGATCATTCTTACCTTCTCTATTCTAAGACAAGATGGATTTCACACCTTGGAATCCCTACTCCTATGACATTTTTAAGAGATAGGAGGCCTAAGACCAAAATAAAACTATTTTCTCTATTTTAAAAATGTTGGTTGATTGTTCTGAGGATCAATGCCTGATTTGCTTCTTTGATTGATTGAAATATTACATGGACATCTTAGCATGTGCCAGCATAAGGTAATAAATTAGCTATGGTAGGTAAAACATTAAACTGCTTAGCTAATAAATCCCCCCAAAGTAACATGATTTGTAATTATTGCCTTGTCTACTGCTCTCTCTTATCATATGTATCTAACTCAGATGGTCAATACCAGGAGGGTGGTGGAATTGATTTGCCTCCTAACCGACACACTCGAAGGATATATAGACAACCTCAGCCACAGCCTGCAGAGATGAATCCTCCTAATCCTCCACCAGGCGGAGTTGACCCGCTGGTTGCTGCTCAGATGGCGGTGATGCAGCAAATGGCGGACACTATGGCTGATATGCGTGCCCAGATGCAGCAAGAACGCCAGGAAATGCGTCAGGAAAGAGAAAATATACGCCAGGAGTTGCGCCAGGAGAGAGAGGAGATACGCCAAGAAAGGAGGGCGCAACAACAGCAGCTGCAACAACAACTTCAACAACAGCAACAACAGCAGCAAGTGCCATTGCCTCCTCCACCACCACCACCAGTTCCACCTCGTGATAAGCACCGGGAGTTTATGAGTCATAATCCACCGACCTTCGCCAGCTCGCCAGATCCACTAGATGCAGATGATTGGCTGAAGTCCGTTGAGAAGATGCTGAATATTGCACAATGCACTGACCGGGAGAAGGTTTTATATGCTTCTGGACGTCTGACAGGTCCTGCTGCTGACTGGTGGGATTCTTATACTGCTGCCCACGATGCTGCTGATACTTTTACTTGGGCAGAGTTCAGTACACAGTTCAGGAACTACCATATTCCAGCTGGTATGGTAAAGATCAAGAAGAAGGAGTTTCTGTCATTGAAGCAAGGTAACATGTCAGTCAGCGAGTACAGAGACAAATTTATTCAGCTGTCGAGATATGCTCCGGAGGAAGTTGCTGAGGATGAGAGGAACCAGGAGCACTTCATTGAAGGACTTAATGGACCCTTGCAGCATGCACTGGTTGCACACACCTTTCCATCCTTTCAGAGGCTACTGGATAAGGCTCTTGCTATTGAACACAAGCGTGTTCAACTGGGTGATTTGAAGAGGAAGGCTATCTCGCAGGGACAGGGTAGCAGCAGTGTTCGTCCCCGCTATGTTTCACCACAGGGTACACCGACTCGACCAGGAGGACCACGCCCAGTTCAGCAATCACCACTGAGGACTCCACCTCCTCGACAGGCCACTCCCACTGGCACCCCGACGAAGTTTGCAGGACAGAGTCCAGGCACTACTTGTTTCAAGTGTGGGAAGACTGGTCATTATGCAAATGTCTGCCCACAGAGGATTGCTACTACTCCAGTTCAGAACAAGCAACAGACCCCTGGCAAGGGATATTCTATAGCCAGGGTGAATCAAGTCAGCGTTGATGATACTCCTGATGGTGGGGACCTCATACTTGGTATGTTTTATGTTAATGCAATTCCTGCAACCATATTATTTGATTCTGGTGCTACACATTCATTCATGTCTGCTCGTTATGCCAACACAAATGAAATACCACTGCTAAATATGAGAAAACCCATGATAGTAGTTACACCTAAAGGGCCTGTTGAGGCGAATCAAATGACACGTAGATTGACATTGACCATTATGGGTAGAGAATTTGGAGCTACTGCTATAATATTAGAGTCAAGCAGTATAGATCTGATCCTTGGTATGTCATGGCTAAGAAAGGCAAAGGCCGTTATAGCATGTGGTAGAGGTACCGTAGAACTCACTACCACTAAAGGAGAAAGATTTCAAGTTAATATTGCAGTAACCTCCTCATCCATGCGTGCAATGTTATTTATGCCTGAGGAGTTTGTTGGTGACAACATCCGGGTGGTTAGAGATTTTCCGGATGTCTTTCCAGAGGAGTTACCAGGGATGCCACCTGATAGAGAAGTTGAGTTTGTTATTGATCTCTTACCTGGAACCGCCCCTATTTCTAAACGGCCATATAGAATGTCCGTAGAGGAGTTGAAGGAACTGAAGAAGCAGTTGACGGAGTTACAAGAGGCTGGTTACATTCGTCCGAGTTCCTCACCTTGGGGAGCACCGGTTCTATTTGTACAGAAGAAGGATGGATCCCAGAGGATGTGTGTGGACTATAGATCACTTAATGATGTCACGGTGAAGAACAAGTATCCATTACCCCGTATTGAGGATTTGTTTGATCAGATGAGAGGAGCCAGGGTATTCTCGAAGATTGATCTCCGATCGGGATACCATCAGATGAGGATTAGACCATCGGATATTCCCAAGACGGCTTTCTCGACTCGATATGGATTATATGAGTTTACTGTTATGTCGTTTGGATTGACCAATGCACCGACTTATTTCATGAATTTGATGAATAAGGTGTTTATGGAGTATTTGGACAGATTCGTCGTGGTGTTCATCGACGATATTCTTATCTATTCTAGGAGTGAAAGTGATCATGAACAACATCTAAGGTTGGTGCTACAGAAGCTACGAGATAATCAACTCTACGCTAAGTTCAGTAAGTGCGAGTTTTGGATTGACAAGGTGCCATTCCTTGGTCATATTATTTCTAATGGAGGAATAGCAGTGGATCCTGCTAAAGTGAAGGAGATTATGGAGTGGAGAGTGCCCACTATAGTTACTGAGATTCGGAGTTTCTTGGGGCTTGCAGGGTATTATCGGAGATTCATTGAGGGATTCTCTAAGATTGCCAAGCCTATGACATCGCTTTTAGAGAAAGGAAGAGAATTCGAGTGGGATGAGAAATGTCAGGAGAGCTTTGATCAATTGAAGGAGAGATTGATGTCACCTCCAGTGTTGGTAATGCCAGACTTACAGAAAGGATTTGATATCTATTGTGATGCATGTGGCCAAGGATTGGGATGTGTGCTCATGCAAGAAGGACATGTGATAGCCTATGCGTCTCGTCAGTTGCGGAAACATGAATTGAACTACCCCACTCATGTTTTAGAGCTGGCAGCAGTTGTGCATGCTCTTAAGATTTGGAGACATTACATTATGGGAACTAAGTGCCAAGTATACACGGATCATAAGAGTTTGAAGTATATATTCACTCAGAAGGATCTCAACCTTAGACAACGTCGTTGGTTGGAGCTCATCAAGGATTATGATTTGGAGATTCACTATCACCCGGGCAAGGCGAATTTGGTTGCAGATGCCTTGAGTCGGAAGGAGCATGTTCACTCCGCTTTTGTCGTCCAGCTACCCGATGAATTAGCAAAAGACTTTGAGAGACTCAGTTTGGGAATTGTTACTCACACTGAAGGAGTTACCATTGAGTTGGAACCTACCTTGGAGCAAGAGATTCGTAAAGGTCAGGTTGGTGATGCTAAGATTCAAGAGATTAAGGATCTGATTACGGAAGGTCGAGTTCCGGAATTCACGGAGGATGAGCAAGGTACTATATGGTTCAAAGATCGGATATGTGTTCCAGAGATTGATAGCCTTCGTGAGACGATATTGAAAGAAGCTCATGATTCTGATTATTCTATCCACCCTGGTAGCACTAAGATGTATCAAGATTTCAAGCAAACGTATTGGTGGTATGGACTGAAAAGAGATGTTGCTGCTCATGTGGCTAAGTGTGATGTATGTCAAAGAGTTAAGGCCGAACATCAACGACCAGCTGGATTATTGCACCCATTGAAGATTCCTGAGTGGAAATGGGAAGAAATTGGTATGGATTTTATTGTTGGGCTACACCGCACTCCTGCTGGGTATGACTGTATCTGGGTAATTGTGGACAGATTAACAAAAGTGGCTCATTTCATACCAGTGAGGACTAATTATACGGGAGCCAAGCTCGCAGAATTGTATATGACTCGGATAGTTTGTTTACATGGAGTACCTAAGAAGATCGTGTCTGATCGAGGATCACAGTTTACTTCTCGATTTTGGAAGAAGTTGCATGAGAGCTTGGATACAAAGTTGAATTTTAGTTCAGCCTACCATCCCCAGACTGATGGACAGACAGAGAGGACTAATCAAGTGCTGGAAGATATGTTAAGAGCTTGTGCTCTCAAGCATGGTGGCAGTTGGGAGAAGAGCTTACCCTATGCTGAATTTTCTTATAATAATAGTTATCAAGCCAGTTTGAAGATGTCACCATTTGAAGCTCTATATGGCAGAAAGTGCAGGACTCCACTGTTTTGGGATCAGACTGGAGAAAGACAGTTCTTTGGGCCTGAACTTATTCAAGAGGCAGAAGAACAAGTTCGAATGATAAGAGAAAATTTGAGAATTGCACAATCCAGGCAAAAGAGCTATGCTGATAATAGGAGAAGACTACTGGAGTTTAAGGAGGGTGATCATGTCTATTTGAAGGTGTCACCACTTCGGGGTATGAGGAGATTTAAAGTTAAAGGAAAGTTGTCCCCTCGCTTCATTGGACCTTTCTTGATCTTAAAGCGAGTGGGAGAAGTTGCATATCAACTGGAGTTACCCGATCATCTGTCAGATGTACATGATGTATTTCATGTATCTCAGCTAAAGAAGTGCCTCAGGGTACCTGAGGAGCAGCTACCACTGGAGGACCTCAGTGTTCAAGATGATCTGACTTATGCTGAGTACCCCATCAAGATTTTGGACACTCTGACTCGAGTTACAAGAAACAAGGTGATAAAGATGTGCAAAGTTCAATGGAGCCACCACGGTGAAGATGAAGCAACTTGGGAAAGAGAAGAAGAGCTTCGCATAGATTTTCCCCACCTTTTCCCTAGTCCTTCTTAAATCTCGAGGACGAGATTATTTTTAAGGGGGGTAGGATTTGTAATACTCAAAAGTGCAATAATGAGAATAGAGATAATCTCAGTAATTTGTGTCCTCTACTTATCATTACATGTGATCAACACTAGTTAAAAGAGGATAATTAGAACCAAGAACACATAAATAACCGGTGCATCATGCTGGACTTTATTTGGTGTGCATTTTGTGACAATAAAAATAAATAAATAATAACATGAAAACATAATATTGAGAAGAGAATTGGATTTAATCCCAAAAGTGCAAATTGGGGGAAGATTGGAAATAATAAATACTATACAAGGCAAAATATATGGATCAATAAAAGACTACAGTACTAGCATGTTTATTTTGTATATTTAACTTATGTACAAAGTTCACATTCATATTTGAATTCAATTGGAAATTTAAAAAGGAAAGGAAAAAGGGACACATAAAAGAAAAAGAGAAGGGTAAAAAAAATATAAATAATATATATATATATAAATAAATATATTCAGAATTAATATCCCTAATTTCACAAATATAAGTTGAAGTGATGAGCCATAGAAGTTCGAATTTAAGTTTGAATTCAAATTTAACTTGGAAATGGAGAAAAGAAATTAGAGCAAAAATGGAAAAGAATAAAAGGGCTTCATGGGCCGTTTCTGCCTGATTTCAGCCCAAGACCAACACCCTCACACGCGCACCACTCGCACTGACGCGTGGGGCCCGGCTGCCAGCCGTCACCCGCTTACCTCGCTCGCGCCCGGTTCGTCTATTTCCGCCGCTGACGTCTGGGGCCACCTTGCCAGCCGCTGTGCGCCTCCCTCACGACCCAGTCTCGCTGCGCTGTGGAGCCCATGCATCAGCGCTCTCCTTCTTCCTCGGAACGCAACGGCGGGCGCGGATTTCGCGCGGGCGGAATGGACTGATGAATTCCGCGGCAGCTGGGGCCTGGGGATAAAGCTCGGGTGCGCTGCGGTTTTGGCCCCTCACTCCCTTGACTCTTGCGCGCAAACACTGATCGCCGCCGCCGCTAGGATTAGGGAATAACGAGGTCCAGTCGCCGATGGAATCGCGCCCACGTCGCCGATTGGTCACAGCGTGTGGCCTTGGAGCATCCGGTTGGGCATCGCGGTAGTGCGGGTGGCCGTCAGTGGAGCGAAAGGGCACCACGACTCCGACAATTGCTCACCGGAGTACCTTCATCAACATCGGATCCGCCGTGCGCCGAGGACAGGAGCGTTCGCCCTATGATTGTCGGTACGAACCATCCTCTGAAGTTCGCCGATGTGCTAATTTGAATTTGCGGGTGTTAGAACTAGGGGTAGTGCGTTGTAGAGATGAATTGACCGGCGTCGGTGCCCACGCCGCCGTTGAGGGCGTGCGCCGCCGCGCTGGTGCCCGACGCGTTGGGGAGAAGGGAGCGGACCGTTGAAACCGCATCCAACGGTTCAGGTTAGTGGAGATCGTGGCCGTGGGTCACGAGATCTAGGGTCTGTGTGGATCTCACGAGCATAAAATCTGGTTTGTCAATTCAGGATCATGCGACCGTGGTTACATGCCGGTTCGGTGGAATGTGGATCAGATCCAGGCGCTTGGCTTATGATCGGACGGCCAGAAATGGCTGATACCCTTTTGCTAAGTTCATTTTGCATAAGGGGCCTCGGGGAAAAGGGAAATCAACCCGCGATCCATAGCGGGGGCTATGTGAGTCTGTGGAGTTTTGCGCCATAGCCCTTGCGCTTTCTGGGATTTGAGGCCTAGTCCGGAGAACAGAAAAACCAGAGAAATGAATTTATAAATAGATTTTTAATATTAAATTAATGGCAGAAACTTGTTTAATTCACAGAAAATGCATATGAACTCCAAATTGATCCATTCTAGTTCCAAAATTTTTATAATATTATTATCTAACCATTAGTGCCTCTGTTTTAACATGAAAGATGATTTAAAATCTATCTAGCACTTAATCTTATATTAAGCACATAAAATCTTCAGAAATTCATATCTTAAAATCTATAACTCCAAATTTAATGATTCCAGTTCCTATGATCATATTTTAATATCTAGTTTATTACTGTATGTCCTATTTGCATGTTTGATGTGATGTTAATTTATGCTATACTATGTATGTATTGTGTTGATGCGAATAGACGAGCAAGCCACTGTGGAATCTGAGGTTCAACAAGTTGAGGTAGCTGAGCAGGAGCTCATTGAAGGCAAGTTGTGCCCTTGATCACTTCTTTTACCCATTCATGTTCTTATTAATCATAATGATCTGCATAGGTTAATTTTGATGGGACCCAATAGGATGCCCTAGATTTTGACTATCTTTATACCTTGTTTCACCACTGGTTTTACTACTAAAGTTTTGGGTAGTTCATGCTATTGCTTTATGTGGATTTGGGTATAGAGATATTCATCACTCATTGTTATACTATTTATTATTATCTGTTTTATTCTTTAATGTTCATGTTAAGATCATTATGTTAATGGGAACATGGAGAACCACCCGGGAAAACAGTGCTACCACAAGGGTTTAATGGGACGCCCTTGGCTGATTAACTAGGAAAGCTAGTGGAGGGCTACCCTACCCGAAAGGGGCAAGGGCAGTAGGGGAGTGGTCAGTGTAGGGAGGTCCTTGGGTTGATTTTGCTGCGATGGCGGTCAGGCAAGAACCCTGCACTGGAGCTTCCTATAAACTGTAGCGGGTAGTCTGAAGCTAGTGGAACTTTGTAAAGGCCTCGTAGTGGTACCCTGCCTCGCTTCCTTGGTAGAGGTGTATGGAGTCTGATCAACTCCGTGGCAAATGGGTAACACGACTTGTGGGTAAAGATGCGCAACCTCTGCAGAGTGTAAAACTGGTATACTAGCCGTGCTCACGGTCATGAGCGGCTCGGACACTCACATGATTAAATTATGGAACTTAAACTTAATTTGTCATCTCATTGCATTTGGGATTATTTTATTATTACTTTTACTAATATTTCTAAGGTTTGGTATTCACTTACACTTAGTAATTGCTAATAAAATTTTGACCAACTTCTAAAAGCAATGCTCAGCTTCAGCCTTTATTTCATTGATCAGCCTTACACTTCATGAACTCCCACCTTTGGTGAGTTCATGCCACATTATTCCCCACGACTTGTTGAGCTATGATCGTATGTGAGCTCACTCTTGCTGTCTCACACCCCCACAGGAGAAGAACAGGTGGTAGAAGAGGAGCCACCTAACACCGAGGCTTTCGACTTGATCTAGGTGGCGTTTCCCAGTCAGCTTTCTGGCGCCAAGGATAGATTTTAGTTCCTGCGATATTTATATTTTATTTTTTAAGACTTCCACTATGTAATAAGTACTCTGATTTTATTGTGACATTTATCTCTATACACTCTGTTATTATATATGTTGTCTTCTTGGCGCATGTATGAGATGCACCCGGCTTTGTTCCTTAAAACCGGATGTGACAGAGAGGCTCCAAGTTGTGGAGATTCCTCGCAAGCGAGAGAAAGTATAAGGAAGAAGAACACCGTGGCATTCAAGTTGATCATTGGATCACTTGAAAGGGGTTGAGTGCAACCCTCGTCCATTGGGACGCCATAACGTGGAAGTAGGCAAGTATTACTTGGCCGAACCATGGGATAACTCGCGTGTCTCTTGTGATTGCTTTTGTGTGTGATTATTGTGATTCGCAAGAGCTCGCTCTATAGCCACTTGGTTTTATCATTCTAACACTTAACCAAGTTTTGTGGCTATTAGTTGTTGAATTTTACAGGATCACCTATTCACCCCCCCAATAGGTGCTCTCAATTGGTGTTGGAGCCGTTCTCTTCACGAAAGGGACTAATCGCCCGAAGAGATGGATCCTAAGGGAAAGGGGATGCTGGTCAATGATAAGGAGAAGGAGTCCATCTTCAACAAGCCGAGGGATGACAAGCCCACTGACTCTGGCTCGAGTCATAAGAAGAAGGACGGGAAGAAGAAGAGGCGCATCAAGAAGATCGTCTACTACGACAGCGACGAGTCTTCTTCTTCCCCAAGAGATGACGACTACAACGAGAAAAAGAAACCGGTTAACTCAAAATTTTCATTTGATTATTCTCGTATTCTGTATAATTCCAATGCCCATTTACTTTCTATTCCTCTTGGTAAACCTCCACACTTTGATGGAGAGGACTACGAATTTTGGAGTCATAAAATGCATAGTCACCTCTTCTCTCTCCATCCTAGTATTTGGGAGATAGTTGAGAATGGAATGCAATTTGATAGTACGGATAACCCTGTCTTCATTAACGAACAAATTCATAAGAATGCACAAGCTACCACTGTTTTGTTAGCATCGTTGTGCAGGGATGAATATAACAAGGTGAGCGGCTTGGACAACGCCAAACAAATATGGGACACCCTCAAGATATCGCATGAGGGGAATGACGCCACCATGATCACCAAAATAGAGTTGGTGGAAGGCGAGCTGGGAAGGTTCGCGATGATCAGGGGGGAGGAGCCAACGCAAACTTACAACAGGCTCAAAACCCTGGTCAACAAGATCAGGAGCTATGGAAGCACGAGATGGACGGACCACGACGTCGTCCGACTTATGCTCAGGTCTTTCACTGTTATTGACCCTCATCTTGTGAACCTTGTCGGGGAACATAATTAGGGGTACCCTCAAGGCTCCTAATTCTCAGCTGGTAACCCCCATCAGCACAAAGCTGCAAAGGCCTGATGGGTGCGATTAAGTCAGGGATCAGTCCATTCGAGGGACACGATCACGCCTCGCCCGAGCCTAGCCTCGGACAAGGGCAGCCGACCCCGGAGGATTTCTGTCTCGCCCGAGGCCCCCCTTCAGCGGTGAACATATTCCCGGCTCGCCCGAGGCCCTGTCTTCGCTAAGAAGCAACCCTGACCAAATCGCCGCACCGACCGACCAAGTCGCAGGAGCATTTAATGCAAAGGTGGCCTGACACCCTTATCCTGACGCGCCCCCCCAGCCGGCAGAGCCGAAGTGACCGCTGTCACTTCGCCGCTCCACTGACCGACCTGACAGAAGGACAGCGCCGCCTGCGCCACTCCGACTGCAGTGCCACTTGACAGAGCAAGACCGACAGGCAGTTAGGCCCTGCCGGAGGCACCATAGGAAGCTCTGCTTCGCCCGACCCAGGGCTCGGACTCAGGCTAAGTCCCGGAAGACGGTGAACTCTGCTCCGCCCGACCCAGGGCTCGGACTCGGGCTAAGTCCCGGAAGACGGCGAACTCCGCCCGACCCCAGGGCTCGGACTCGGGCTAAGTCCCAGAAGACGGCGAACTCCGCTTTGCTCGACCCAGGGCTCGGACTCGGGCTAAGTCCCGGAAGACGGCGAACTCCGCCTGACCCAGGGCTCGGACTCGGGCTAAGTCCCGGAAGACGGCGAACTCCGCCCGACCCAGGGCTCAGACTTGGGCTCGGCCCCAGAAGACGACGATCTCCGCCTCTTCCGACCCAGGGCTCGGACTTGGGCTCGGCCCCAGAAGACGACGAACTCCGCTTCGCCCGACCCCAGGGCTCGGACTCCGCCCCGGCACCAGCCGGCAATCTCCGCCTCGCCCGACCCGGGGGCTCGGACTCGACCTCGGCTTCGGAGGAGCTTCCACATCGCCCAACCTAGGGCGCAGACCAGCCACGTCAACAGGAGGCGCCATCATCACCCTACCCCGAGCTTACTCGGGCCGCAGAGAACAAGACCGGCGTCCCATCTGGCTCGCTCCGCCAGATAGGCAATGATGGCGCCCCTCATGCTCTGTGACGGCGGCGGCTCTCAGCCCCCTTACGGAAGCAAGAGGACGTCAGCAAGGACTCAACCGCTCCGACAGCTGTCCCTTCGCCAAGCTCCATCGCTCCTCCGACGGCCACGACATCACGCCAGCTGGGTGCCAAGATCTCTCCGGCTGCCACAACGGCATGTACCTAGGGCGCTAGCTCACCTCCGCTAGACACGTAGCACTCTGCTACACCCCCCATTGTACACCTGGATCCTCTCCTTACGCCTATAAAAGGGAGGACCAGGGCCCTCTTAGAGAGGGTTGGCCGCGCGGGGACGAGGACGAGAACAGGCGCTCGCTTGGAGCCGCTCGCTCCCTCTCCCGCGTGGACGCTTGTAACCCCCTACTGCAAGCGCACCCGACCTGGGCGTGGGACGAACACGAAGGCCGCGAGATTCCCACCTCTCTCACGCTGGTCTCCGGCCGCCTCGCTCTCCCCCCTTCGCGCTCGCCCTCGCGCTCGACCCATCTGGGCTGGGGCACACGGCGACATTCACTCGTCGGCCCAGGGACCCCCCGGTCTCGGAATGCCGACAGTTGGCGCGCTAGGTAGGGGCCTGCTACGTGTTGACGAACAGCTTCCCGTCAAGCTCCAGATGGGCAGTCTCCAGCAACCTCTCCAACCCGGGACGGTGCTCCGTTTCGGGAGTCTTGAGTTCATGTCCCTCGACGGCAGCTACGACATGATACTCCTTCCACCACCGTGCGACAACAACAGTGGCGGCCGACAACCCGCCTGCCGGCGGCGAAATCGGCGACGTCTTCCCCGCATGGTGGGAGAACAACCTTCGAGCTCACCCCGTCCTCTCCCCCGCCGACGGAGGAGGAGGCGGGGCAACCATGGCCAAGCAGGAGACAGCGCCTCGTCGGCTGTTGAGCGAGTCGATGGCCCCGGCACCCCAACGGGGGGCGCACCGGGCGTCGACCTCGCGTTTGAGACAAAGGCGAGCGCCGTCTCCCCGCGACACGCCAATCCCGAGCAAGCGGACGACGCCAGCACGCTCGCGAAAAGCTTGTTGGACGTCACCCTCGTACCTGAGACGACGGCGCAGTCAGTCCTCGATGCGACCTTATCGCCGCCCGTCGACCAAAAGGTACCGATCGATTCCCATCCCGCGTCTTTCGGATTCAGCCTCAACTCGTCTAGCGACTTCGCTTTGGCGGGCGCTCTCGTAGAGGCAAATCCAGACCCTCTGGGGTTTCGTGTGCGGTCACCTTGGGACCGGCTGACGGACGTCTCGACCTACGGGCCCTCTGGGTCCGAGGAAGACGACGAACCCATCATCTGTTGGGATTTCTCTGGACTTGGCAACCCCAGTGCCATGCGGGACTTCATGACCGCATGCGACTACTGCCTTTCCGACTGTTCCGACGGTAGCCGTAGCCTCGGCGACGAGGACCGCGGCCCAAGTCGCGAATGCTTCCACGTCAATCTAGGGGGTCCCCCCGAAGGCAACCATCTCGGCATGCCGGAGGACGGTGACCTCCCTAGGCCGGTGCCTCGCGTTGACATCCCACGGGAGCTAGCTGTGGTCCCCGTTCAGGCGGGGGGTCATGACCCATAACTCGAGCAAATCCGCGGGGTGCAGGCCAGGCTCGACGAGGGAGCAGGAGTGCTTGAGCCGATCCATCGGGACGTCGGGCAGGCATGGGCGGGCCAACCTTCGGCCGGAGAAATACGTCATCTACCCTAGGGCTTCCAGCACCGCATCGCCGACGACGTCAGGCTCAGGCCACCACCCGCATCCAGTGGGGTCGGCCAGAACCTGGCGGCAGCAGCAATGCTTCTTCGCGCGATGCCAGAGCCATCAACCACCGAGGGGCGGCGAATCCAGGGAGAGCTCAAGAATCTCCTGGAAGGCGCCACGGTCCGACGGGCCGAGATCTCTGCCTCCCGAAGGCAGGGGTACCCCTCGGAACCTCATGCTGCGACTTCCCGATTCATGCGGGAAGCCTCGGTCTACATCGGGCGCACGCGCAACACAGCGCCTGCGGCCCCAGGTCGCCTCGGCAACGAGCACCGTCACCGCGACCGACGGGCCCACCTCGACGAGAGGGTGCGCCGAGGCTACCACCCCAGGCGCGGGGGACGCTACGACAGTGGGGAGGATTGGAGTCCCTCGCCCGAACCACCCGGTCCGCAAGCCTTCAGCCGAGCCATCCGACGGGCGTCGTTCCCGACCCGGTTCCGACCCCCGACTACTATCACAAAGTACTCGGGGGAGACGAGACCAGAACTGTGGCTCGCAGACTACCGTCTGGCCTGCCAACTGGGTGGAACGGACGATGACATCCTCATCATCCGCAACCTCCCCCTGTTCCTCTCCGACTCCGCTCGCGCCTGGTTGGAGCACCTGCCTCTGGGGCAGATCTCCAACTGGGACGGCCTAGTCCAAGCTTTCGCCGGCAATTTTCAGGGCACGTATGTGCGCCCCGGGAATTCCTGGGACCTCCGAAGCTGCCGACAGCAGCCGGGAGAGTCTCTCCGAGACTGCATCTGGCGATTCTCGAAGCAGCGCACCGAGCTGCCCAACATCACCGACTCAGATGTCATCGGCGCGTTCCTCGCTGGCACCACCTGCCACAACCTGGTGAGCAAGCTGGGCCGCAAGACCCCCACCAGGGCGAGCGAGCTGATGGACATCGCCACCAAGTTCGCCTCCGGCCAGGAGGCGGTCGAGGCTATCTTCCGAAAGGACAAGTGGCCCCAGGGCCGCCCATCGGAGGGTACTCCCGAGGCGTCAACTCAGCGCAGCGCCAAGAAGAAGGGCAAGAAGAAGTCGCAAGCGAAACGCGACGCCGCCGACGCAGACCTTGTCGCCGCCGCCGAGTATAAGAACCCTCGGAAGCCCCTCGGAGGTGCCAACCTCTTCGACAAGATGCTCAAGGAGCCGTGCCCCTATCACCAGGGACCCGTCAAGCACACCCTTGAGGAATGCGTCATGCTTCGGCGCCACTTCCACAGGGCTGGGCCACCCGCGGAGGGTGGCAAGGCCCGCAACGACGACAAGAAGGAAGATCACCAGGCAGGAGAGTTCCTCGAGGTCCGCGACTGCTTCATGATCTATGGTGGGCAAGCGGCGAACGCCTCGGCTCGGCACCGCAAGCAAGAGCGCCGGGAGGTCTGCTCGGTCAAGGTGGCGGCGCCAGTCTATCTAGACTGGTCCGACAAGCCCATCACCTTTGACCGAGACGATCACCCCGACCATGTGCCGAGCCCGGGGAAATACCCGCTCGTCGTCGACCCCGTCATCGGCGACATCAGGCTCACTAAGGTCCTCATGGACGGAGGCAGCAGCCTCAACATCATCTACGCCGAGACCCTCAGGCTCCTGCGTGTTGATCTGTCCTCTGTCCGGGCAGGCGCTGCGCCCTTCCATGGGATCATCCCCGGGAAGCACGTCCAACCCCTCGGACAGCTCGACCTTCCCGTCTGCTTCGGAACACCCTCCAACTTCCGAAGGGAGACCCTGACGTTCGAGGTGATCGGGTTCCGAGGAACCTACCATGCGGTACTGGGGAGGCCATGCTACGTGAAGTTCATGGCCGTCCCCAACTACACCTACCTGAAGCTCAAGATGCCGGGCCCCAACGGGGTTATCACCGTCGGCCCTACGTACAAACACGCGTTCGAATGCGACGTGGAGTGCATGGAGTACGCCGAGGCCCTCGCCGAATCCGAGGCCCTCATTGCCGACCTGGAGAGCCTCTCTAAGGAGGTGCCAGACGTGAAGCATCACGCCGGCAACTTTGAGCCAGCGGAGACGGTTAAGTCCGTCCCCCTCGACCCCAGCGGCGACACCTCCAAGCAGATCCGGATCGGCTCCGGGTTCGATCCCAAATAGGAAGCAGTGCTCGTCGACTTTCTCCGCGCGAACGCCGATGTCTTCGCGTGGAGTCCCTCGGACATGCACAGCATACCGAGGGATGTCGCCGAGCACTCGCTGGACATCCGAGTCGGAGCCCGACCCGTCTAGCAGCCGCTGCGCCGATTCGACGAGGAGAAGCGCAAAGCCATAGGCGAGGAGATTCACAAGCTAATGGCGGCAGGGTTCATCAAAGAGGTATTCCATCCCGAATGGCTTGCCAACCCTGTGCTTGTGAGAAAGAAAGGGGGGAAATGGCGGATGTGTGTAGACTACACTGGTCTCGACAAAGCATGTCCGAAGGTTCCCTACCCTCTGCCTCGCATCGACCAAATCGTGGATTCCACTGCTGGGTGCGAAACCCTGTCTTTCCTTGATGCCTACTCAGGGTATCATCAAATCAAGATGAAAGAGTCCGACCAGCTCGCGACTTCTTTCATCACACCCTTCGGCATGTACTGCTATGTCACCATGCCGTTCGGTTTGAGGAATGCGGGCGCGACGTACCAGCGGTGCATGAACCATGTGTTCGGCGAACACATTGGCCGCACGGTCGAGGCCTACGTTGATGACATCGTAGTCAAGACGAGGAAGGCCTCCGACCTCCTTTCCGACCTTGAAACGACATTCCGATGTCTCAAGGCGAAAGGCGTCAAGCTCAATCCCGAAAAGTGTGTCTTCGGGGTGCCCCGAGGCATGCTCTTGGGGTTCATCGTCTCTGAGTGGGGCATCGAAGCCAACCCGGAGAAGATCGCAGCCATTACCAGCATGGGACCCATCAAGGACTTGAAAGGCGTACAGAGGGTCATGGGATGCCTCGCGGCTCTGAGCCGCTTCATCTCACGCCTCGGCGAAAGAGGTCTGCCTCTGTACCGCCTCTTAAGGAAGGCCGAGTGCTTCACTTGGACCCCTGAGGCCGAGGAAGCCCTCGGGAACCTGAAGGCGCTCCTCACAGAGGCGCCTATCTTGGTGCCCCCAGCTGCCGGAGAAGCCCTCCTGGTCTACGTCGCCGCGACCACCCAGGTGGTTAGCGCCGCGATTGTGGTCGAGAGGCAAGAAGAGGGGCATGCATTGCCCGTTCAGAGGCCAATCTATTTCGTCAGCGAGGTACTGTCTGAAACCAAGATCCGCTACCCACAAGTTCAGAAGCTGCTGTACGCGGTGATCCTAACGCGACGGAAGCTGCGACACTACTTCGAGTCTCATCCGGTAACTGTGGTGTCATCCTTCTCCCTGGGAGAGATCATCCAGTGCCGAGAGGCCTCGGGTAGGATTGCAAAGTGGGCGGTGGAGATCATGGGCGAGACGATCTCGTTCGCTCCCGGGAAAGCCATTAAGTCCCAGGTCTTGGCGGACTTCGTGGCTGAATGGGTCGACACCCATGTGGCAGAACCACCCGAATTATTCCAGCTTAAGTGCCTAAGTCACGCCTCAAGGGCCGTGACACACTTAAATCGGAATAACCCATCAGTCCTTCAGATCTAGTCTGATAGAGCCACTTAACCAGGATCAAATTCCACAATCTCACTCGAAGGTGAGTCACAGAAGAAATACAATAAAACAGGAAACCTCAAATTAAGTACTGAATTATTACATAAATCGGAGTTTCTTGAGTAGCAAACAAAGTTCATAAAGTAAAGTGCAGCGGATAATCGATGTCGTCGGTAATGAGGAAATGGGCAAGGCCTAGCCCACTACTCCTCATGCTCCTCTCCTGCCGGAGCAACATCCCACTCGACCGTCCAACCCGGTGGCAGGGTGGTAGGCCATGTCACACCATCAACCATTTCCTGAATGGTACCTGCAAAAATGGTGCCACAAGCAAGGCTGAGTATACTAATACTCAGCTAGACTTAACCGGTGTGAGGAGTCTACTCCTCTACCTCTAGACTATGCAGCTGTTTGGCTGAGGGGTTTGGTTTGCCAAAAGCACTAGCTGTTTCTAAAATCAATTTTTTTAGCTTTTCAATTTCTACCATCATTAACTTAGCTAGATTTGCTCCTTCTAAGCATACATGGTAACAATCAATTAGTTCAATCAACAAGTTATCTCATGTAACCACATTTCACTTCTTACTCGATGCAGTACAAGGAATCAAGCAGTCTCATTAGCTGCGAGAAGCAGACGATTCGAATCGAGTTTTAACCTTGCAAGGTAAACCTAAACACACGGCATGTCAGGGTACTCCGACCCTGCACATGACAACCGTCCCCATCGATTCCCCGTTCGCGTCCAGGCCTCACCGCCTTGGCATACAATGCTCCACTGACCCCGGCTGCCGCCGTGCAGTGACCGCACTTGTACCCACCATAGCTAGCATGGGAGACCCAGTCTCAGGTCGCATGAGGGATAAAGTCCGCGCCCGGCTTCAATCAGGTACTAGGTTTACTGGTTACCATTTTTCCCGGCATGTGCTTAGTACGTTCAAAAGCTTGACTCAGGTATCCACACATTAATCCTTAATTCATTTTCCTGTCTCATAGACAAGGCATCCTCCCTGGATCCAAGTCCATAGACCAACATATATACCATTATCAAGATGAATACAATCAATTCCTGACCTCGCGCGAGTGCTAGAAAAATCACTCGACTTCTACCGAGATCCTGATTAGCAAGCAGCTACTCGACCTAGCATACTAGTATTCATCTCAAAAAGGAATCCTAAGTTCATGCAACTAGAGGTTTCAAGCAACTCCTACACTTAAGTGCACATTGCAATCCTACAAGCATTAAGTGTAGTAAAATAGCATAATTAATAGGTTATGCATAAAACCGGGGCTTGCCTTCAATTGCTGGGGCTGCGGGGAGATCCTCGATAGCAGCCTCTGAAGCCTGCTCCTGGTCCTCCTCTTGGACAGGTCCCTGCTCGGGGATGAGCACGTACTCTCCGTCGGCAAGATTACAATCTAATGAATGCAATGCGTAAGATATATGCATGATATGATATGTGCATTTAGAAATCACAACTTTAAAGGTGTATGATCTTTCTTGAGTTAAACAAAGTTAACTTTACTTATGTAAGACCCTTGGGTGGTATACTTGGTAAACTGGTTCAAATTTAGCTAAGGTAAGTGGCAGGTTTAATTTTGGGGTTCCACTGAATCCTTTTTAAGTCTTAGGGATAAATGATAAGTACTCAAGTTAGACTTATTGAGGTGGGGCTTATTTCTTCTTTCCTTTTCTTTTATTCTCTTTAATGTTTTGGAGTAGGTTTGAACTACAAGTTGCTTTTATAAAATTCTAAAAATTCTGCAAAAATTACAGTGGCTTGCTACTGGTGTGTGTTTCTCTGTCTCAAAATTTGGGGATCAGAAAGTGAATAGTTTTCTCTGTACAAAATTATTAAACTCTAGGGCAGAAGGGATGCTTTGAACTACAACTACTATTTAACAGTGGGTAATTCTTCAGAACTTATTTTTGCTGGATTTTAGGTGTTATAACATGACTTGATACAAATTTCTAGTCATTAATACCTTTTAATTATTTTTCTATGGTTTTCTCAAGTTTCTAGCCAAATGGGTGCTTTCTACTACCACTATATTGGAAAAACATCAAACAACAGAGTTCTTATTTTTCTTGGTTATTATTTTGTGCAAGAGCAATCATTCTGAAGTTTGGCATCTTTTTGCTTAAGGGAAGGGGTGGTATGCATTATTTGAATTAAATGGCCTTTCTCTTAAATCATTAGCAATTGGTATGAGTTTGCTTCTTTTTCATGGGTTTGCATTTTTCTCTGGTAGTTTACCTCATCATGGACTTAGCTAATTTTTGGTTGCCCATTATCACATTATTTGGGGTTGTTCATGATTTAGTTGGAAAATGCCTTATTATCACTTTGTATTTATTCCCCTTGCTTAAAAAGTTGGGCTGAGGTGCTCTGTATTTTTGTAGTGGGGCTCTGGTGGTTATAAGTCCACTGGATTTTTGTTAAGCATTTTGGTTATAGTTTTGCCTCTTTAATAATTGATTTTCAGTCTTATTTAGGCTAAACAAATCATTTTAATTTAAAACTGGTCCAAATTAATGGTCTCTGTATTTTTCCTAAGTTCTCTGTTACATAAGTAAACTAGGAAAAATAATATTAATCACTGTTCATTAATTTCTAATGTCTTTCTAATTTTCTCTAAGTTTTGGACAAAACATCTTTAAATGAGAAACTACATCATAATTTCTAATGCTGGGGTTCCTACTATTTTTAAACAGTGTCTACAAGAGGTTTGATCATCTACCATTTTTCTTAAGTTCAGCACAGAAGAAAAACAAATTTTCCTTGATTAAATAAGGTTTAGTGGGTTTCTGTTTTTAATTTTAAACTCTAAAATTTTGAACAGAAAGTATAGAGTCTACTATTTTTAAATGATAGATTATAATATACAGGAGCTAGCGAAATTGGTTTGACATCTTTTGATTAGGAATTCATTAAGTTATGAATTTTACAAGTTCTCTGGTTATTTAAAAAGAATAACAGAATTGGTTAAATGGAAATCCACTTTGCACTGGGGTCCCTGGCGGGTTTTCTAAGTTTTCTTCGCGAATCAGTCCTTAAGCTACTATTCACATGAGTCTCTGACATTACAGAAAACCCCTCGGGTTCTACAGATCCTAACCCGAGGTCCTTCTTCTACCTCAAACAGTAACCGCGGCGGAAGAAAGGGCGGAGGGGCTTACCGGCGGTGAGATGGCTCCGGTGAAGCGGTCGAGGACGAAGGGGAGGTCTCGGGGATCACAACGGTGTGCGGAACGCCGTCGGAGATGGCCGGAGTCGGTCGGTCCACGCGCGCAGGCGGGGATGCTCGTCGGCGGCGAGGAGACCGGCCTGGTCACGGTGAGATAGTTCAATCAAATGGGTCAGGGAGGACCACGGGGTGCCAGAGAAGACATGAGCGCAAGGAATTGGGCGGAGACTCACTGGATAGCTCGGTCCACGCGCGGCGGCGGAAGACCGAAGTCCGGTGAAGTCAATCTCGGGCCTCCGGTGAAGTCCGGCCGGGTCCGAGGGCTTGGCAAGCTTCACGGGCTACTGGCGGAGCTAGCCGAAGCACTGGCTTTCCCAGAGGATGGCTGGAGTGGGCTGGCCACGGTGGCCGAAGCTCTGGCGGCAATGGCGGGCGGAATTGAGCTCGCCGGAGCTAAGGGAAAGTGGCTGGCCGGTGAGGGTGAGTGCGGGGCGAAGTGGGGCGCGCTTGGGAAGGCTTTATAGGCACGGCGCGGTGCACGGGCGGTCGTGGACCGGCGAGTGCGCGCGGGCGTGCACTGGGAGGCGCGGTGCGCGAACGGGCGTGAACCGGGGGTGTCAGCCACGGTCGAACACGTGTTCCCGTTGCCTCTGCCCCTGTTCAAGCGCCGATTGGGAGCAAATCTTCGCGGATTTGGGCAAGATCGCTGTGAAGGATTTGTTCACCAGACCAAGCTTTGTCTTTTGTGTATGGACGACGTGCGGTTTTAGGCTAGGGACAGGGAGTTGTAGCGTCACCAAGGTGCCAGTGTCAGAATGCCTGGTCCCGAGGTTAAGCTGCGCCAAAACCATGCCAAACGAATTTGGTTTGAGTTCAAACTTTCCCAGAATGTGTTCAAAGGAATTTGGCACGACTTTGATATTTGGATCTTCTGGCTTTGAGTTTTGAAAAGCAGAGAACGCAGATGATCTTTGGAAAGAGGTCTGAAATTCAGAAATTCAGAAATCTGAATTTCTCCAAGGGTTCATAGATCAAGGGCTGATTTGGGGATTTAATTGAATTATTTTGGCTAAGCCTTCTCAATCTTTCTTGTTGCTTAATAAACATACTTTAATTTTTATAATTGGCTCAACTCAAAATTTTAAACTTTTCATTGCCTTTTTCTTATTCTCTTGAATTTTGCTCATGGGGCTTACTTAGGGTTTTTAATTAGGGTTGCACAATCATATCTTTTAAAGGACTCAATTGTTTTGATCATGACACTTTTAAGTATATACTTGGTGACTTCTTTATTACTTAAGTTATTTTGATGCTCATGCTTACTTTGGTTCACATAAAATAATGGTTCTAGGTTTGGCATTAGAGAGAAACCCTAGGTGACACTGGGGTGTCACAACCCAGCTACCGACGGCTCCGATCCAACCGGAGCTCTGGACCATGTTCTTCGACGGGTCGCTGATGAAGACAGGGGCCGGCGCAGGCCTACTCTTCATCTCACCCCTCGGAAAGCATCTACGCTACGTGCTACGCCTCCACTTCCCGGTGTCCAACAATGTGGCCGAATATGAGGCTCTGGTCAATGGGTTGCGGATCGCCATCGAGCTAGGGGTCCGACGCCTCGACGCTCGTGGTGACTCGCAGCTCGTCATCGACCAAGTCATGAAGAACTCCCATTGCCGCGACCCGAAGATGGAGGCCTACTGCGATGAGGTTTGGCGCCTGGAAGACAAGTTCTACGGGCTCGAGCTCAACCACATCGCTCGGCTCTACAACAAGACTGCAGACGAGCTGGCTAAAATAGCCTCGGGGCGAACAACGGTTCCCCCGGACGTCTTCTCCCGAGACCTGCATCAACCCTCCGTCAAGATCGACGACACGTCCGAGCCCGAGGTACCCTCGGCCCAGTCCGAGGCACCCACGGCTCAACCCGAGGCGCCCTCGGCTCAGTCCGAGGCACCCTCGGCTCATCCCGAGGCACCCTCAGCTCGGCCCGAGGCGCCCTCGGTTCAGTCCGAGGTACCCTCGGCCCCCGAGGGTGAGGCACTGCGCGTCGAGGAGGAGCGAAGCGGGGTCGCGCCTAATCGAAACTGGCAGACCCCGTACCTGCAATATCTCCACCGAGGAGAGCTACCCCTCGACCGAGCCGAGGCTCGGCGGGTGGCGCGGCGCGCCAAGTCGTTCGTCTTGCTGGGAGATGAGAAGGAGCTCTACCACCGCAGCCCCTCAGGCATCCTCCAGCGATGCATCTCCATCGTCGAAGGTTAGGAACTCCTGCGAGAGATACACTCGGGGGCTTGCGGCCATCACGCAGCGCCTCGAGCCCTTGTCAGGAACGCTTTCCGGTAAGGCTTCTACTGGCCGACGGTGGTGGTCGACGCTACCAGAATCGTCCGCACCTGCGAAGGGTGTCAATTCTACGCGAGGCAGACCCACCTGCCCGCTCAGGCTCTGCAGACGATACCCATCACCTGGCCTTTTGCGGTGTGGGGTCTGGACCTCGTCAGCCCCTTGCAGAAGGCACCCGGGGGCTACACGCACCTGCTGGTCGCCATCGATAAATTCTCCAAGTGGATTGAGGTCCGACCCCTGAACAGCATCAGGTCCGAGCAGGCGGTGGCGTTCTTCACCAACATCATCCATCGCTTTGGGGTCCCGAACTCCATCATCACCGACAACGGCACCCAGTTCACCGGCAGAAAGTTCCTGGACTTCTGCGAGGATCACCACATCCGGGTGGACTGGGCCACCGTGGCTCATCCCATGACGAATGGGCAGGTGGAGCGTGCCAATGACATGATTCTACAAGGGCTCAAGCCTCGGATCTACAACGACCTCAACAAGTTCGGCAAGCGATGGATGAAGGAACTCCCTTCGGTGGTCTGGAGTCTGAGGACAACGCCGAGCCGAGCCACAGGCTTCACGCCATTCTTTCTAGTCTATGGGGCCGAAGCCATCTTGCCCACAGACTTAGAATACGGCTCCCCAAGGACGAGGGCCTACACCGACCAAAGCAACCAAGTCAGCCGAGAAAACTCGCTGGACCAGCTGGAGGAGGCTCGGGACCAGGCCTTGCTACACTCGGCGTGGTACCAGCAGTCCCTGCGACGCTACCACGCCCGAGGGGTCCGGTCCTGAGACCTCCAGGTGGGCGACCTGGTGCTTCGGCTGCGACAAGACGCCCGAGGGCGGCACAAGCTCACGCCTCCCTGGGTGGGGCCATTCGTCATCGCCAAGGTTCTGAAGCCCGGAACATACAAGCTGGCCAACAGTCAAGGCGAGGTCTACGGCAACGCCTAGAACATCCAACAGCTACGTCGCTTCTACCCTTAAGATGTTTTCAAGTTGGTCATATACCTCGCACCCACGCAAAGTTTAGTCATCAAGGAAGGGTCGGCCTCGCCTCGGCAAAGCCCGACCCTCCCTCGAGGGCTAAAAGGGGGGGGGGGAACCCCTCCGCGTCAAGATTGAGGGACCTCTTCGCGTCCAAGATTTTCAATCAAAAAAAGGCTATGTCGGAAGCAAGGCCCCAAGGAGCGAACGCGGGTGCATGTAAGTGGCAAGGCCGACTGAGCCGAGGGACTCCTACGCCTCCGGGTTAGGAACACCTCACTCGTCACCCGCCGCGAAAAGTGACCCCTACTTGGGGAAACCACCCTATTACTAAACAGGCGAAGTCGGACACGCAAAAAGGAAAGGAGTACGACTTCATGCAACGGTAACAAAGTGTTCAGGCCTCAGCGGCCGCAGAAGGACACATGTGCATCCGACAGAAACTGATCCAACAGAGTTAGGCGTCGCCTTGGGAAGGAGCCGCACCTTCGGCTTCATCCCCACCGTCGGCAAAGTCCATCCCGGCTTCCGGCGACGGCGCAGGTGGGAGGATCTCTGCCTCAAAGGTGGTCGCCAGCACTGCGCTCAGACCCGCGGCGGCCGCATCGAGCCTCTGGACTTCTGCCAGGGCGGCTTCATCTTCGTCGGGAAGGCAATACCCCTCGCTAACCCGCTCCAGGTCCACAACGTAGTGAGAAGCGAGTACGGCGAAGGCCCGCCTGACGCCGTGGTGTAACGCCTCGCGGAGTCTGCCGCGCACATGATCGCCCAAGACTTGAAGGCGACTTCGAGGGGAGCTTCCTGAGGGGACGTCGCCGGAGCCAAGGACCCGGTAAACATCCGAGACGGCCTCGGACATGGCCGCGTGGTCGGTTTCCCTCTGCTCGGCCGCCCCGGCAAGCGCCTCGGCAAGCGCCTTGGCGAACTCATCGAGGGCGGACTCGAGCTCTGCGAACAGCCAAAGGAAGGATCTCAAACACAAGCAAAGGAAACAAGCAAAAACGAAAACCGAAGATGGCCAAGGCGTACCTCCGGCTCGGGCACGCTGCTCCGAGGCTGCGACCTGGGCTACGGCTAGGTCGGCCGCAAGGGTTTCGGCCCGGCTTTCGGCCTCGGCAGCCTGGCCCCGAGATTGGTCCTGCTCCTTGACGACCCAGTCGAACTCCGACTGCTGTCGTTGCGCTTCTGCACGTGCCGCGGCCGCCTCCGCGCGCGCTGCTGCCGCCTCGGCTCTCAGATCGGTGCAGAGCAACCGAAGGTCCGCCACCTCGGCACCCTGCTGAGAGAGGCGCGCAGTAGCCCTGGCAAGCAAGGTCCTCAGGGATCGCAGCGAGCCCCAAACGTCGACCTCGCGGCGGATGAACGACGACTTGGCGGCGCTCCGATCCGTCAGATCCTGAGGGAAGGAAACGGGGCGTCACGAAAGACGCCTTGGTCACGAAAGAGAAAAGGTATGCCTGAAACCGTTACCTGGAGGATTTTGGGGACGTCCCTGCAGAAAACCTCCAGCGACGACCGGAGCGACCCCACCGTTACTTCGGCACACTCGCGGAGCTCGTCCCAGGACTGGTCCTCCCGCTCATCGTCGAGAACGAAGCCGGGATCCGAGGCCTAACGGGTCCGGAACCGGAGCAACTGGCGCCGGCCCTCGGAGCTCCGCCGCACAGCGACGAGGCTGCCGCCCGGCGGGACGGATCGCGCCTCCACGCCCCCCTCTTCCGAGGCACCGAGCGCCGACGCCTCAGCCGTCTCGACGTCGGCAGCGGCCGGTCGCTCCCCGACGGGGACGGCGGCGACTTCAGTAGCGACAGGTGCCGGCATCGCCAGCACGTCCGGTGGGCCCGGGGCCACGTCCGCGTCAGCCACCACCCCCATCACGATGGGTGCCCTAGCAGAAGCGTCAGCCTCAGGAACCCGCTCCACGGCGACTGGTGCCGCCTGAGCCCCCTGCTGTGGAGCGCCTTGCGAGAAGGTCACCTGAACGGCAAGGCCCAGAGCGGCGCTGGCCACGCAAGCCGGTGTCGTCTTAAGGGCCTTCCGGGGCGCCAGGACGAAGACATTCCAGGATACTCACCCGCTTCGGGCCATGATAAACCGTGCCTGGGGGGAGGTCTCTCGGATCTCGACCCCCGGCGACGCCGCCGAGGTCCGCTTCGCCGGCAGCTTCGGCATCACCCTTGCTTTGGGCGCCCTGGACGCCTGGGAGGCGGGCTGCTCAGGCACTGCCACGACGACCTGGGGGTCGCTCCCCTGCGCTGCCGGCGTGGGCGGCGGCTCTCGGGGAGCAGACGCCCCGGCCTGGCTCCCCGGGGTCGCCTCAGCTCCTCCAGCCGAGGGGTCAAGTACCCTCTCGGATTGCCCCCGCTCCTCGGGCCGGGACCCCGGCGTCCTGACTCCAAGGACTGACGGCGTCAACCCGCTCGGGGGCTGGATTGATGGCTCCTGGCCTAACCCCAAGCCGGGGCTGAGGCCAAGGCGGGCAGCCATGTCGTCTTCCTCGTCATCATCTTCATCATCGTCATCGTCGTCGGGCGTTTCCGGCGATGGCTCCCTTGGGAGCCCCTCCCTCTCCTGCCGGCGACGAAGCTTTTCCAAGGCGTCCCGAGCCCGCCTCCGCTCGCGGGCCCGAGCCTTCTCCGCGTCCTTCTTTTTCTTCTTCTCCTCCGCGGCGACCCGCCGCGCTGCTCGGTCCGCCGCATCTTGCGGGACCCATGGCAGGGAAGACTTGTGCCACCCTACCTCCTGAAGACGGGTGGAAATCCCGACCTTAGAAACCAGGGGCAATCCGACGCTAGAAGAAAGAAGTGGACACTCACCAGAGTCACGCACCCTTGGTCAGGGCGCATCAAAGGCTGGGAGAGGGCGCTGGGGTCCGGCTTCCCCAACGCAACGGACACCCGCCCGTGGAGGACGTCAAGGGGAAGAGGATCAGAGGACATCCGCGAGCCCTCCAAGTCCGCCTCCGGTGTCATTTCCCAAAGCGGCAGCCGTCGCTCCGCCAAGGGAAGCACCCTCCGGCGGTGGATGGCGGCAATCACCCCGGCAGCGGTGAGTCCCCCCTTCCGCAACGCCTCTAAGGCCTTGAGGAGGGGTTCGAGGTTCTTCTGTCTTTCGTGAGGGGTCCCGTGGCACCAAGCATCAGCGGCGGCGGTGACTACTCGCTGAGAGAACGGCGGGAGCAACTCGCTGTCACTCTGGAGGTAGAACCACCGGCGCTGCCACCCCTTGTTCGAGGACGCGAGGATGGCGAGAATATACAGCGACGCCCGCGACTGCCTCAGCAGGAGGGTGCAGCCGCCGGCCCGCACCGCTGCGCGGACCTTCCTCTCCCCCGTCGGCGAGGCAAAAAGCTCCGCGAAAAAGAGATGGATCCATAGATCCCAATGGGGGGCAATCCCCAAGTACCCCTCGCACACCGCTACGAAGATGGCGGCCTGCGAGATGGAGTTGGGGCTGAGGTTGTGCAACTCCACCCCGTAGTGGTGCAGGATCGCCCGCATAAAGCGGCTCGCTGGCACACCAAAGCCCCGCTCATGGAAGGAGACGAAGCTCACGATGTACCCCGGCGGTGGGGATGGAGCGGCTCCGCCCACGGGGGGAATCCATTCCGGTCGATGCTCATCGGTGAGAGGGCGAAGTAAACCCTCGCCAACAAGATCCTCCATATCACTCGCCGTCATCATGGAGAAAGGCCATGGGTTGCGCGGCGAGATGATGGTCACCCGGTCAACCATCGCCGAGCGGAAGGGGTGGCGGCGCAAAGGACAGGGAGGGCGGTTTCCTTTTCTCTGGCTAAGTCTCTCAGGCTGCGAAAAACCTAAGAGGGAGACAGGAAGCGGAGCAAAGAACCATCGCCAGACCCTCTCCCGAGTATATGAAGACCAAGGCGCGACCGGTTCAAACGTTCCGCCCGGACCGGACGTGGGATTCAAAAACGCGAAGCGAAACAGCCGTCCCTCGAACGGCTCGCGCACGCGCAACGGTCGCCCCTCCAACCACTCGCCCTGTCGCATTAACTCCGCGGCGGGACACGCGGCGCCCCTGGCAGAAGAAGCAGGCGACGCTTCGCCTTCGACCGCGTCCAAAAAAGGTACGTCGCGTCGTTCGATTTCGTATCCTTTTCCGTTTTTCCTCTTTCTCTCTCTTGCAACAGGGACCGGGAAAGGGGGATACCCCGAAAAGGATCCTTCCCCGAGAAGGAACCAGGCTCCGAGCCCCCCTACTGATCAGAGGTTTGAAGGCTGGCCCCCCGGAAGGGTTCAACAGCCGCCTCAGATCGCATGGGCCCTACACCCACTACTGGTCAGAGGTTCGAAGGCCGGCCCCTCGAAAGGGTTCAACGACCGCCTCAGGCTACTCGGGCTCCGTGCCCCTTACTGATCAGGGGTTCGAAGGCTGGCCCCCGAAGGGTTCACAGCCGCCTCAGACGCCGAGCGAGGGATGACCATGGGTACGTTCGATACATAACCAAGGCTCGGGCTACGCTCCCGAGGTACCCTAGGACATTTCCGAGACCAGCGGGAACGATCTTGTAACAGAATCCCATCAGAGGGAGGCATCGAGCCCTCGGACCCCGTCGCCAGGGGACCGGGTCTGGCAGAACACCCGTAGGTACTTTTGGGCGTGCCTCTGGGCCCCTAGCCGACCCCTAACGAATGGGGCACGGACGTCCACTCGGATCACCCGCTTGCAGCTCAACGGAGACACCATGTTCGATGCCCATCGAGGGCAACATGGCGCTTTCCCCCCTCCTCCTTGCGGAAAGGCGACGCAGGGGCGTATGTAAAAAAGCCGAGTCTGTCCCTGATCGCCCTCTCGCCCTGTGCAGAGGCTCGGGGGCTGCTCTCGCAAACCTGGCTTCGGCCGAACCGTTGACAGCGTCAACATACCAGCCCGAGAACTTGGGACCCGACCGTACACCCGGGCTATAGCCAGCTCGCATGAGGGAACGACCAGACCAGCCGAAGCATTACGCGAAGCATTAAGACCTCGAAGGAGTGAAACCACTCCTCCGAGGCCTCGGGGGCTACACCCGGTGGGTGCGCTCGCGCGCCCCCATCGGAACAAAACGCAACCGAGAAAGGCTGGTCCCCTTGCAAAAAAGTGCGACGAAAGCCTCCAAGCGAGTGCAAACACTCCCTTCGAGGCTCGGGGGCTACTGTCGGGGACCATAATTAGGGGCACCCTCAAGGCTCCTAATTCTCAGCTGGTAACCCCCATCAGCACAAAGCTGCAAAGGCCTGATGGGTGCGATTAAGTCAGGGATCAGTCCATTCGAGGGACACGATCACGCCTCGCCCGAGCCTAGCCTCGGACAAGGGCAGCCGACCCCGGAGGATTTCCGTCTCGCCTGAGGCCCCCCTTCAGCGGCGAACATATTCCCGGCTCGCCCGAGGCCCTGCCTTCGCTAAGAAGCAACCCTGACCAAATCACCGCACCGACCGACCAAGTCGCAGGAGCATTTAATGCAAAGGTGGCCTGACACCCTTATCCTGACGCGCGCCCCCCAGCCGGCAGAGCCGAAGTGACCGCCGTCACTTCGCCGCTCCACTGACCGGCCTGACAGAAGGACAGCGCCGCCTGTGCCACTCCGACTGCAGTGCCACTTGATAGAGCAAGACCGACAGGCAGTCAGGCCCTGCCGGAGGCACCATAGGAAGCTCCGCTTCGCCCGACCCAGGGCTCGAACTCGGGCTAAGTCCTGGAAGACGGCGAACTCCGCTCCGCCCGACCCAGGGCTCGGACTCGGGCTAAGTCCCGGAAGACGGCGAACTCCGCCCGACCCCAGGGCTCGGACTCGGGCTAAGTCCCAGAAGATGGTAAACTCCGCTCCGCCCGACCCAGGGCTCGGACTCGGGCTAAGTCCCGGAAGACGGTGAACTCCGCCCGACCCAGGGCTCGGACTCGGGCTAAGTCCCGGAAGACGGCGAACTCCGCCCGACCCAGGGCTCGGACTTGGGCTCGGCCCCAGAAGACGACAATCTCCGCCTCGCCCAACCCAGAGCTCGGACTTGGGCTCGGCCCCAGAAGACGACGAACTCCGCTTTGCCCGACCCCAGGGCTCGGACTCCGCCCCGGCACCAGCCGGCAATCTCCGCCTCGCCCAACCCGGGGGCTCGGACTCGACCTCGGCTTCGAAGAAGCTTCCACATCGCCCAACCTAGGGCGCAGACCAGCCACGTCAACAGGAGGCGCCATCATCACCCTACCCCGAGCTGACTCGGGCCGCAGAGAACAAGACCGGCGTCCCATCTGGCTCGCTCCGCCAGATAGGCAATGATGGCGCCCCGCATGCTCTGTGACGACGGCGGCTCTCAGCCCCCTTACGGAAGCAAGAGGACGTCAGCAAGGACTCAACCGCTCCGACAGCTGTCCCTCCACCAAGCTCCATCGCTCCTCTGACGGCCACGACATCACACCAGCTGGGTGCCAAGATCTCTCCGACTGCCACAACGGCATGTACCTAGGGCGCTAGCTCACCTTCGCTAGACACGTAGCACTCTGCTACACCCCCCATTGTACACCTGGATCCTCTCCTTATGCCTATAAAAGGGAGGACCAGGGCCCTCTTAGAGAGGGTTGGCCGCGCGGGGACGAGGACGAGAACAGGCGCAAGCTTGGAGCCGCTCGCTCCCTCTCCCGCGTGGACGCTTGTAACCCCCTACTGCAAGCGCACCCGACCTGGGCGCGAGACGAACACGAAGGCCGCGGGATTCCCACCTCTCTCACGCCGGTCTTCGGCCGCCTCGCTCTGCCCCCTTCGCGCTCGCCCTCGTGCTCGACCCATCTGGGCTGGGGCACGCGGCGACATTCACTCGTCGGCCCAGGGACCCCCCGGTCTCGGAACACCGACAAACTGAGAGCACCTAGAGGGGGGGTGAATAGGTGATCCTGTAAAACTTCAAAAACTTATAGCCACAAAAACTTGGTTAATTGTTAGCACAATAATTGTCAAGTGGCTAAAGAGGAATCCTCAACAAAACACAATAACCAACAAGGATCAATCACAGAGATGGCACGGTGGTTATCCCGTGGTTCGGCCAAGACCAACGCTTGCCTACTCCACGTTGTGGCGTCCCAACGGACGAGGGTTGCAATCAACCCCTCTCAAGCGGTCCAAAGACCTACTTGAATACCACGGTGTTTTGTTTGCTTTTTCTCAATCCCGTTTGCGAGGAATCTCCACAATTTGGAGCCTCTCGCCCTTACACTTGAAATTCACAAAGAACACGGAGCAAGGGAGGGATTAGCAACGCACACAAGACATAAGAGTCAGAGTGTCAACATGCACACAAATCGCAACAAGAGCTCGCAACACGACTCAATGAGTTCACAACTCCACAAGAGCTCTATATGCTATCACAATGAAACGAATGCGCGAAATCTATGTCTTGGTGCTTAGAAATGTTGTAGGAATGCTTAGTATCCTCCTCCATGCGCCTAGGGGTCCCTTTTATAGCCCCAAGGCAGCTAGGAGCCGTTGAGAGCAATCAGGGAAGGCAATTCTTGCCTTCTGTCGTCTGGCGCACCGGACAGTCCGGTGCACACCGGACACTGTCCGGTGCCAGATTTCTTTCCTTAAATGGCGAAGCCGACCGTTGGCAGACCTGGAGCCGTTGGCGCACCGGACATGTCCGGTGCACACCGGACAGTCCGGTGCCCCCTTCTAGCCGTTGGCTCGGCCACGTGTCCCGCGCAGATCGCGCGGCCGACCGTTGGCCCGGCCGACCGTTGGCTCATCGGACAGTCCGGTGCACACCGGACAGTCCGGTGAATTATAGCCGTACATCGCCGGTGAATTCCCGAGAGCGGCCAGTTCGCTCGAACCAGCCTGGCGCACCGGACACTGTCCGGTGCACCACCGGACAGTCCGGTGCTCCTAGACTCAGCAGATTCTTGGCTGCTCGAGCCAAGATATTTCCAATTGGATTTTTCCTGTTTTCAGCACTTAGACACAATACATTAGTCCATAAAACAATGTACTAAGTCTGAGAAACATACCTTTATCCTTGATTTGTACTTTGTCCACCTCTTTACACTTAGGCACTTGTGTTGGACACTAAATCACCAAAACACTTAGAAATGGCCCAAGGGCACATTTCCCTTTCACAAACCTCATACGTGAAAATCCCAGGTACACAAAGATGACGCCCGAGGAAATACTCGGAAAGTTTGTTAGCGGGCGTATGATGGCCAAGGAAGCAAGATACGTTGATGATGCATTGAACGGCCCAATGCCCATCTATAAGCCCCAGCCCGTTGCACTTAAGGCAACAAGCAGCAATAGGGAGGCGCTACCTAGAAAGGTGGCACAAGTTGAGGCTGCCGAGCTAAATGAAGATGAAATGGCCCTCATCATCAAGCGCTTCAAGACGGCGCTAAAAGGACGCAAGGAGCATCTCAACAAGAGCAAAGCAAAGGGAAAGCGCTCCTGTTTTAAATGTGATAAGACTGGTCATTTCGTAGCAAATTGTCTCGATAATGCTAATGACCAGGAACAAGAAAAGAGTGGGAAGAGGGAGAAGAAGAAGGCCTACAAGAAGGCAAAGGGCGAGGTGCACCTTGGCAAAGAGTGGGATTCGGATTGCTCTTCGTTCGACTCCGACGACGAAGGACTCGCTGCCTCGACCTTCAACAAGTCATCTCTCTTCCCCAACGAGCACCACACCTGCCTCATGGCAAAGGAGAAAAAAGTAAGCGCTCGAGATACCTCTAAGTATACTACTTCAAGTGATGATGACTCTAGTGATGATGAAGTAGATTACACAAGTTTGTTCAAAGGTTTAGATAGAACTAAAGTTGATAAGATCAATGAATTGATTGATGCTTTAAATGAAAAGAATAGATTGTTAGAGAAGCAAGAAGATATTTTATATGAAGAGCATGACAAGTTTATTAGTGTGCAAAAATCTCTTGCTTTAGAGGTTAAAAGGAATGAAATGCTTTCTTCTGAATTATCCGCTTGTCATGAAACTGTGTCTAGCTTGAAGAGTATTAATGATGATTTAAATGCTAAGCTAGAAGTAGTAAATAAATCTAGTTCTTGTGTTAAGCATGTCGTGATTTGTAATAGGTGTAAGGATTTTGATGTTGATGCATGTGTTGAGCACCTTACTTTTATTACAAAATTAAATGGTGAAGTGGCAAGTCTTAATGCCCAACTTAAGACTTGCAAAAATGACTTTGATAAATTAAAATTTGCTATGGATGCCTACACCGCTGGTAGACATATCTCAATTAAGGGTGGACTTGGCTTTCAAAAGGAAGCCAAGAACTTAACAAGTCAAAGGGCTCCCGTTTCCAACAAGGAGAAAGGGAAGGCCCCTATGGCTAGTAGTAGTCAAAAGAATCATGCTTTCATGTACCATGATAGAAAATTTTCTAGAAATTCTCATTATAATAGGGGTTATAATGCTTTTGACTCACATGCTATGATTGCTTCAAGTTCTAATTTTAATGGTAGGCCTAGGAGAAATTTTGTGTCTCATTCTCCTAGGAAAGTGTGTAATAAACCTTCCACTGTCTTCCATGCTTGCAACACTAAGTATGTACTTTCATGTAAAAATGAAAAAGTGGTTGCTAGAAAGATAGGGTCCAAATGCAAGGGAGACAAGGCTTGCATTTGGGTCTCAAAGACTACTGTAACTAACCTTATAGGACCCAACAAGAGTTGGGTACCTAAAACCCAAGCCTAATTTGCCTTGCAGGTTTATGCATCCGGGGGCTCAAACTGGATTATCGACAGCGGATGCACAAACCACATGACGGGGGAGAAGAAGATGTTCACCTCCTACGTCAAGAACAAAGATTCCCAAGATTCGATCATCTTTGGAGATGGGAACCAAGGCAAGGTTAAAGGACTAGGAAAGATAGCCATTTCATCCGAGCATTCCATATCTAATGTGTTTTTAGTTGAATCGCTCGGATACAATTTATTATCTGTCAGTCAACTATGTAATATGGAATACAATTGTCTATTTACCAATGTAGATGTGTCTGTCTTTAGAAGGAGTGATGGTTCATTAGCTTTTAAGGGTGTACTAGACGACAAACTCTACTTAGTTGATTTTTCGAAAGAGGAGGCCGATCTAGATGCATGCTTAATTGCTACGACTAGCATGGGCTGGCTGTGGCATCGCCGTCTAGCACATGTTGGGATGAAGAACCTTCATAAACTTCTAAAGGGAGAACATGTGTTAGGTCTAACCAATGTATTTTTTGAAAAAGATAGACCTTGTGTAGCTTGTCAAGCAGGTAAACAGGTGGGAAGCGCTCATCACAGCAAGAATGTGATGACCACATCAAGACCTCTAGAGCTACTTCACATGGACCTCTTCGGACCCGTCGCCTACCTTAGCATCGGGGGAAGTAAGTATGGTCTAGTAATTGTTGATGATTTTTTCCGCTTCACTTGGGTATTCTTTTTGCAGGATAAATCAGAAACCCAAGGGACCCTAAAGCGCTTTCTAAGGAGAGCTCAAAATGAATTTGAACTCAAGGTGAAAAAGATAAGAAGCGACAACGGGTCCGAGTTCAAGAACTTACAAGTGGAGGAGTACCTTGAGGAGGAAGGAATCAAGCACGAGTTCTCCGCTCCCTACACACCACAGCAAAACGGTGTGGTAGAGAGGAAGAACAGGACGCTCATAGACATGGCGAGGACGATGCTTGGAGAATTCAAGATGTCCGAGCGGTTTTGGTCGGAAGCTGTGAATACAGCCTGCCACGCCATAAACCAGGTCTACCTTCATCGCCTCCTCAAGAAGACCTCGTATGAACTTCTAACTGGTAATAAACCCAATGTGTCATACTTTCGTGTATTTGGGAGTAAATGTTATATTCTAGTAAAGAAAGGTAGAAGTTCCAAATTTGCTCCCAAAGCTGTAGAAGGGTTTTTGTTAGGTTATGACTCAAATACAAAGGCGTATAGAGTCTTCAACAAATCATCGGGTTTGGTTGAAGTCTCTAGCGACGTTGTATTTGATGAAACTAATGGCTCTCCAAGAGAGCAAGTTGATCTTGATGATGTAGATGAAGATGATGTTCCAACGGACGCAATTCGCACCATGGCAATTGGAGATGTGCGACCACAAGAACACCAAGAGCAAGATCAACCTTCTTCCTCAACGATGGTGCATCCCCCAACTCAAGATGATGAACAGGTTCCTCAAGAAGAGGCGTGTGATCAAGGGGGAGCACAAGAAGACCATGTTGTGGAGGAAGAAGCACCACGGGCCCCTCCAACTCAAGTCCAAGCGACGGTTCAAAGGAATCATCCCGTCGACCAGATTTTGGGTGATATAAGCAAGGGAGTAACTACTCGCTCAAGACTAGCTAACTTTTGTGAGCATTACTCGTTTGTCTCTTCTATTGAGCCTTTCAGGGTAGAAGAGGCCTTGCTAGATCCGGACTGGGTGTTGGCCATACAGGAAGAGCTCAACAACTTCAAGCGAAATGAAGTTTGGACCCTGGTGCCACGTCCCAAGCAAAACATTGTGGGAACCAAGTGGGTGTTCCGCAACAAGCAAGACGAGCACGGGGTGGTGACACGAAACAAGGCTCGACTTGTGGCAAAAGGTTATGCCCAAGTCGCAGGTTTGGATTTCGAGGAGACTTTTGCTCCGTGGCTAGGCTAGAGTCTATTCGCATTTTGTTAGCCTATGCCGCTCACCACTCTTTCAGGTTGTTCCAAATGGATGTGAAGAGCGCTTTCCTCAATGGGCCAATCAAGGAGGAGGTGTACGTGGAGCAACCCCTTGGCTTTGAGGATGAACGGTACCCCGACCATGTGTGTAAGCTCTCTAAGGCGCTCTATGGACTTAAGCAAGCCCCAAGAGCATGGTATGAATGCCTTAGAGATTTTCTAATTGCTAATGCTTTCAAGTTTGGGAAAGCCGATCCAACTCTTTTCACTAAGACTTGTGATGGTGACCTATTTGTGTGCCAAATTTATGTTGATGACATAATATTTGGTTCTACTAACCAAAAGTCTTGTGAGGAGTTTAGCAGGGTGATGACACAGAAATTTGAGATGTCGATGATGGGCAAGTTGAACTACTTCCTTGGGTTCCAAGTGAAGCAACTCAAGGACGGCACCTTCATCTCCCAAACGAAGTACACGCAAGACTTGCTCAAGCGGTTCGGGATGAAGGATGCCAAGCCCGCAAAGATACCCATGGGAACTGACGGACATGTCGACCTCAACAAAGGAGGCAAGTCCGTTGATCAAAAGGCATACTGGTCTATGATAGGTTCCTTGCTTTATTTCTGTGCTAGTAGACCGGATATTATGCTTAGCGTATGCATGTGTGCTAGATATCAATCCAACCCAAGGGAATGTCACCTTGTGGCTGTTAAGCGAATTCTTAGATATTTAGTTGCTACGCCTTGCTTCAGGATCTGGTATCCAAAGGGGTCTACCTTTGACTTGATTGGATACTCAGACTCCGATTATGCTGGGTGCAAGGTTGATAGGAAGAGTACATCAGGGACGTGCCAATTCTTAGGAAGGTCCCTAGTGTCGTGGAGCTCAAAGAAACAAACTTCCGTTGCCCTATCCACCGCTGAGGCCGAGTATGTTGCCGCAGGACAGTGTTGTGCGCAACTACTTTGGATGAGGCAAACCCTCCGGGACTTTGGCTACAATCTGAGCAAAGTCCCACTCCTATGTGACAATGAGAGTGCAATCCGCATGGTGGATAATCCTGTTGAACACAGCCGCACTAAGCACATAGACATCCGGCATCACTTCCTGAGAGACCACCAGCAAAAGGGGGATATCGAGGTGTACCATATTAACACCGAGAACCAGCTAGCCGATATCTTCACCAAGCCTTTAGATGAGAAAAGGTTTTGCAGGTTGCGTAGTGAGCTAAATGTCTTAGATTCGCGTAACTTGGATTGATCTATAGCATACATATGTTTTATGCCTTTGATCATGTACTTTATGCATTTCAATCTTGTGTTGTTCATTTGTGGTGCTCAAGTTGTAAACATGATCCCCGGACCTCACAAGTCCATTTGCAAGTGATGCACTTATTTAGGGGGAGGCATGCTACAACTTGACACTTTGAGACTAACCTTGTGTTTGAGTTTACATGTTTTAGTCTCAATAGTGAATTGAAAGGGAAAGGTGAACTTGGACCATGCAAAGACTTCCACTGCACTCCGGTAATCACTCCAAGTTCATATCTATGCTCTTATTGCCTTTTTGCTCGAAATTGACAATTTTGGTGAGGCAATGGGGTTAAAAGGGCCAAGAATGATCCCATTTTGGTGCTTAATGCCAAAGGGGGATGTCGGGGACCGTAATTAGGGGTACCCCCAAGGCTCCTAATCTCAGCTGGTAACCCCCATCAACACAAAGCTGCAAAGGCCTGATGGGCGCAATTTTGGTTAAGGCTCCGTCCACTCAAGGGACACGATCTCGCCTCACCCGAGCCCAGCCTCGGGCAGGAACGGAAGACCAAGGCAGATTCACGCCTCGCCCGAGGGTCTCCTCAAGCAATGGGCGCACCTTCGACTCGCCCGAGGCCCAGCTCGGGCAGGCTTAACGGAGAAGCAACCTTGGCCAGATCGCCTCGCCAGTCGACCGGATCGCAGGAGCATTCAATGCAAGGATCGCCCGACACCTTATCCTGACGCGTGCTTTCCAGTCGACAAGGCTAAAGTGACCGCAGTCACTTCGCCCCTCCACTGACTGACCTGACAGGAAAACAGCGCCGCCTGCGCTGCTCCGACTGCTGTGCCACCCGCCAGGGTGAGGCTGACAGCAACCAAGTCCAGCCTCGGGCGCCATAGGAATCTCCGCCTCGCCCGACCCCAGGGCTCGGACTCGACCTCGCCTCGGACGATGATCTCCGCCTCGCCCGACCCTAGGGCTCGGACTCGACCTCGCCTCGGACGACGATCTCTGCCTCGCCCAACCCCTGGGCTCGGACTCAGCCTCAACTCCGGATGACGATCTCCGCCTCGCCCGACCCCAGGGCTCGGACTCGACCTCGACTCTGGAAGAAGGTCTCCGCCTCGCCCGACCCCCGGGCTCGGACTCAGCCTCGACCTCGGAGGAGTCACCACCTCGCTCGGGCCGACCACGCCACAAGGGGAGGCCATCATTACCCTACCCCTAGCTAGCCTAGGCTACGGGGAACAAGACCGGCGTCCCATCTGGCTCGCCCCGATAAAACAAGTAATGATGGCACCCCGCGTGCTCCATGACAACGGTGGTTCTCAGCCCCCTACGGAAGCAAGGATACGTCAGCAAGGATCCGACAGCCTCGACAGCTGTGCTTCTACAGGGCTCAAGCGCTCCTCCGACGGCCACGATGCCACATGAACAGGGCTCCAACACCTCTCCGACAGCCACGTCGGCACGTACATAGGGCTCTAGCTCCTCTCTGCTAGACACGTTAGCACACTGCTACACCCCCGTTGTACACGTGGACCCTCTCCTTACGTTTATAAAAGGAAGGTCCAGGGCTCTCATACAAAAAAAAGGTGGCCGCGCGGGAGAACGGGCAGCCTCACGCCCCCTGTCTCTCTCTCCCTCACGAACGCTTGTAACCCCCTACTGCAAGCGCATCCGCCCTGGGCGCAGGACAACACGAGGCCGCGGGTTTCCCCTTACTGTTTTCCCCCCTTGTGTCTCCGTCTCGCGCCGACCCATCTGGGCTGGGACACGCAGCGACAATTTACTCGTCGGTCCAGGGACCCCCCGGGGTCGAAATGTCGACAGTTGGCGCACCAGGTAGGGGCCTGCTGCGTGTTGACGAACAGCTTCTCGTCAAGCTCCAGATGGGGAGTCTCCAGCAACCTCTCCAACCTGGGACGAAGCTCCGTTTCAAGAGTCTTGAGTTCATGTCCCTCGACGGCAGCTACGACATGATACTCCTTCCTCCACCGCGCGACAACGACAATGGCGGCCGTCAGCCCGCCCGCCGGCGGTGGAATCGACGACGTCTTCCCCGCGTGGCGGAAGAACAGCATCCGAGTCTGTCCCATCACCTTCCCCGTCGACGGGGAAGGAGGCGGGGCAATCATGGCCAAGCAGGAGGCGGCGCCTCGTCGGCTGTCGAGTGAGTCGACGACGCCGGCGCCCCAGCGGGGGACACGTCGAGCGTTGACCTCGCGTTTGAGATGAAGACGAGCGTCGTTTCCCCGCAACACGCCAACCCCAAGCATACGACGGGCGACGCCAGCACGCTCGCGAAGGACTTGCTGGGCGTTAGCCTTGTACCTGAGATAACGGTGCAGTCTATCCCCGACGCGACTTCGTCACCGTCCGTCGATCAAGAGGTACCATCCGTTTCCCATCCTGTGCCTTTTAGATTCAGCTTCGACCCACCAAGCAACCCCGCTTCGGTGGACACTTTCATAAAGGCATATCCAAACCTCCTGGGGTACCATATGTGGTCAACCTAGGACAGATTGACGGCCGTCTCGACCTATGGGCCCCCGGGTTCCGAGGAAGACGACGAGCCCGACTCTGGTTGGGATTTCTCCGGGCTTGGTAACTCTAGTGCCATGCGGGACTTCATGACCGCATGTGACTACTGCCTCTCCGATTGCTTCGATGATAGCCACAGCCTCGGCGATGAGGACTGTGGCCCAAGTCACGAATGTTTCCACGTCGATCTAGAGGGTCTCGACGAAGGCAACCACCTTGGTATGCCGGAAGACGGCGATCCCTCTAGGCCTGCGCCTCGCGTTGACATCCTTCGGGAGCTAGCTGTGGTCCCAGTCCCTACGGGGGGTCAGGACACACAGCTCGAGCAAATCCGCGAGATGCAGGCCAGGCTCGACAAGGAAGCATGACAACTTGTGCAGCTCCGGCAGAACATCGGGCAGGAGCGGGCAGGCTGAGCACCGGCTGGAGAAGTGTGTCATCTGGCCCAGGACGTCCAGCACCGCATCACCGACGATGCTAGGGCAAGGCTGCCCCCGGCTTCCAGTGGGGTCGGCCAGAACCTGGCTGCAGCAGCAATACTGTTCCGAGCGATGCCGGAACCATCCACCACCGAGGGGCGGCGTATCCAGGGAGAACTCAAGAATCTCCTGGAGGATGCCGCGGTCCGACGGGCCGAAAGCTCTGCCTCCCGAAGGCAGGGATACCCCCCGGAGCATCGCGCCGCGACTTCCCGATTCATGCGGGAGGCCTCGGTCCACACCGGGCGCACGCGGGACACAGCGCCTGCGGCCCCAGGCCGCCTCGGCAACGAGCACCATCGCCGCGACCGTCGAGCCCACCTCGACAAGAGGGTGCGCCGAGGCTACCACCCCAGGCGTGGGGGACGCTACGACAGCGGGGAGGATCAGAGCCCTTCGCCCAAACCACCCGGTCCGCAAGCTTTCAGCCGGGCCATACGACGGGCGTCGTTCCTGACCCGGTTCCGGGCCTCGACTACCATCACCAAGTACTCAGGGGAGACGAGGCCTGAACTATGGCTCGTGGACTACCGGCTGGCCTGCCAGCTGGGTGGAACGGACGATGACAACCTCATCATCCGCAACCTCACCCTGTTCCTCTCCGACGCCGCCCGAGCCTGGCTAGAGCATCTGCCTCCTGCGTAGATCTCCAACTGGGACGACCTGGTCAAAGCCTTCGCCGGCAACTTCCAGGGCACATACGTGCACCCTGAGAACTCCTGGGATCTCCGAAGCTGCCGCCAGCAGCCAGGAGAATCCCTGCGGGACTACATCCGGCGATTTTCGAAGTAGCGCACCGAGCTGCCCAACATCACCGACTCCGATGTCATCGGCGCGTTCCTCGCCGGCACCACTTGCCGCGACCTGGTGAGCAAGCTGGGTCGCAAGACTCCCACCAGGGCGAGCGAGCTGATGGACATCGCCACCAAGTTTGCCTCTGGCCAGGAGGCGGTCGAGGCCATCTTCCGGAAGGACAAGCAGCCTCAGGGGCGCCAGCCGGATGACGCCCCTGAAGCGTCCGCTCAGCGCGGCATGAGGAAGAAGGGCAAGAAGAAGTCACAAGCGAAACGCGACGCCGCCGATGCAGACCTTGTCGCCGCCGCTGAGCACAAGAACCCTCGGAAATCTCCCGGAGGCGCCAACTTGTTCGACAAGATGCTCAAGGAGTCATGCCCCTATCATCAGGGTCCCGTCAAGCACACCCTTGAGGAGTGCGTCATGCTTCGGCGCTACTTCCATAAGGCCGGGCCACCGGCGGAAGGTGGCAGGGCCCCCGACAACGAAAAGAGGGAAGCTCACGAGGCAGAGGAGTTCCCCGAGGTCCATGACTGCTTCATGATCTATGGTGGGCGGGTGGCGAATGCCTCGGCTCGGCACCGCAAGCAAGAGCACCGGGAGGTCTACTCGGTAAAGGTGGCGGCGCCAGTCTATCTAGACTGGTCCGACAAGCCCATCACCTTCGACCAAGACGACCACCCCGACCGCGTACCGAGCCCGGGGAAGTACCCGCTCGTTGTTGATCCCGTCATCGGCAACGTCAGGCCTACCAAGGTCCTCATGGACGGAGGCAGCAACCTCAACATCATCTACGCCGACACCCTCGGGCTCTTGCAGATCGATCTGTCCTCGATCCGGGCTGGTGTGGCGCCCTTTCACGGGATCATTCCTGGGAAGCACATCCATCCCCTTGGACAACTCGATCTGCCCGTCTGCTTTGGGACTCCCTCCAACTTCCGAAAGGAAACCCTCACGTTCGAGGTGGTCGGGTTCCGAGGAACCTACCATGCAGTGCTGGGGAGACCATGTTACGCCAAGTTCATGGCCGTCCCCAACTACACCTACCTCAAGCTCAAGATGTCGGGCCCCAACGGGGTCATCATCGTCGGCCCCACGTACCGACACGCGTACGAATGCGATGTGGAGTGCATGGAGTACGCCGAGGCCCTCGCCGAATCCGAGGCCCTCATCGCCGACATGGAAAACCTCTCCAAGGAGGTTCCAGATGCAAAGCGCCACGCCGGCAACTTCGAACCAGCAGAGGCGGTTAAGTCCGTCCCTCTCGACCCCAGCAACGATGCCTCCAAGCAGATCTGGATTGGCTCCGAGCTCGACCCCAAATAGGAAGCAGTGCTCATCGACTTTCTCTGCGCGAACGCTGAGGTTTTTGCGTGGAGTCCCTCGGACATGCCTGGCATACCGAGGGAAGTCACCGAGCACTCACTGGATATCCGAGCTGGAGCCCGACCCGTGAAGCAGCCTCTGCGCCGATTCGACGAAGAAAAGCGCAGAGCCATAGGCGAGGAGATCCACAAGCTGATGGCTGCAGGGTTCATCAAAGAGGTATTCCATCCCGAATGGCTAGCCAACCCTGTGCTTGTGAAAAAGAAAGGTGGGAAATGGCAGATGTGTGTAGACTACACTGGTCTAAACAAAGCATGTCCAAAGGTTCCCTACCCTCTGCCTCGTATCGATCAAATTGTGGATTCCATTGCTGGGTGCGAAACCTTGTCATTCCTCGATGCCTACTCAGGGTATCACCAAATCAGGATGAAAGAGTCCGACCAGCTCGCGACTTCTTTCATCACACCTTTTGGCATGTACTGTTACGTTACTATGCCATTCGGTTTGAGGAATGCGGGTGCGACATACCAAAGGTGCATGAACCACGTGTTCAGATAGCACATTGGTCGAACGGTCGAGGCCTACGTCGATGACATCGTAGTCAAGACGAGGAAAGCCTTCGACCTCCTCTTTGACCTTGAAACGACATTCAAGTGTCTCAAAGCGAAAGGCGTAAAACTCAATCCTGAGAAGTGTGTCTTCGGAGTCCCCCGAGGCATGCTCCTGGGGTTCATCGTCTCCGAGCGGGGCATCGAGGCCAACCCAAAGAAAATCGCGGCCATCACCAACATGGGGCCTATCAAGGACTTGAAAGGAGTATAGAGGGTCATGGGATGCCTTGCGGCTCTGAGCCGCTTCATCTCACGCCTCGGCGAAAGAGGCCTGCCCCTGTATCGCCTCTTAAGGAAGACCGAGCGCTTCACTTGGACCCCCGAGGCCGAGGAAAGCCTCGGGAACTTGAAGGCGCTCCTTACAAGCGCGCCCATCCTGGTGCCCCCCGCTGCCGGAGAAGCCCTCTTGATCTATGTTGCCGCTACCACTCAGGTGGTCAGCGCCGCGATCGTGGTCGAGAGACGAGAAGAAGGGCACGCACTGCCCGTCCAGAGGCCGGTCTACTTCATCAGTGAGGTACTGTCCGAGACCAAGATCCGCTACCCGCAAATTCAGAAGCTGCTGTACGCGGTGATTCTGACACGGCGAAAGTTGCGACACTACTTCGAGTCTCATCCGGTGACTGTGGTGTCATCCTTCCCCCTGGGGGAGATCATCCAGTGCCGAGAGGCCTCGAGTAGCGTTGCAAAGTAGGCGGTGGAGATCATGGGCGAGACAATCTCGTTCGCCCCTCGGAAGGCCATCAAGTCCCAAGTCTTGGCGGACTTTGTGACTGAATGGGTCGACACCCAGCTTCCAACAGCTCCGATCCAACCGGAACTCTGGACCATGTTTTTCGATGGGTCGCTGATGAAAACAGGAGCGGGCGCGGGCCTGCTCTTCATCTCACCCCTCGAGAAGCACCTCCGCTACGTGCTGCGCCTCCATTTCCCGGCGTCCAACAACGTGGCCAAGTATGAGGCTCTGGTTAACGGGTTGCGCATCGCCATCGAGCTAGGGGTCCGACGCCTCGACGCTCGCGGCGACTCACAGCTTGTCATCGACCAAGTCATGAAGAACTCCCACTGCCGCGACCCGAAGATGGAAGCCTACTGCGACGAGGTTCGGCGCCTGGAGGACAAGTTCTATGGGCTCGAGCTCAACCACGTCGCTCGACGATACAACGAGACTGCAGACGAGCTGGCTAAGATAGCCTCGGGGCAGACAACGGTTCCTCCGGACGTCTTCTCCCGAGACCTACATCAACCCTCCGTCAAGACCGACGACACGCCCGAGCCCGAGAAGGCCTCAGCTCTACCCGAGGCGCCCTCGGCCCAGCCCAAGGCGCCCTAGGCCCAGCCCGAGGCACCCTCGGCTCAGTCCGAGGCAGCCTCGGCCCCGCCCGAGGCACCCTCGGCCCCCGAGGGTGAGGCACTACGCGTCAAGGAAGAGCGGAATGGGGTCACGCCTAATCGAAACTGGCAGACCCCATACCTGCAATATCTCCACCGAGGAGAGCTACCCCTCGACAGAGCCGAAGCTCGGCGACTGGCGCGGCACGCCAAGTCGTTCGTCTGCCTGGGTGATAAAAAGGAGCTCTACCGCCGCAGCCCCTCAGGCATCCTCCAACGATGCATATCCATCACCGAAGGTCAAGAGTTATTGCAAGAAATACACTCGGGGGCTTGCGGTCACCACGCAGCACCTCGGGCCCTCGTGGGAAACGCCTTCCGACAGGGTTTCTACTGGCCAACCGCGGTGGCCGACGCCACTAGGATTGTACGCACCTGCCAAGGGTGTCAATTCTACGCAAAGAAGACCCACCTGCCCGCTCAGGCTCTGCAAACAATACCCATCACCTGGCCATTTGCTGTGTGGGGTCTGGACCTCGTCGGTCCCTTGCAGAAGGCACCCGGGGGCTTCACGCACCTGCTGGTCGCCATCGACAAATTCTCCAAGTGGATTGAGGTCCGACCCCTAAACAGCATCAGGTCCGAACAGACGGTGGCGTTCTTCACCAACATCATCCATCGCTTCAGGGTCCCAAACTCCATCATCACCGACAACGACACCCAGTTCACTGGCAGAAAGTTCCTGGACTTCTGTGAGGACCACCACATCCGGGTGGACTGGGCCGCCGTAGCTCACCCCATGACGAATGGGCAGGTAGAGCGTGCCAACGACATGATTCTACAGGGGCTCAAGCCGAGGATCTACAACGACCTCAACAAGTTCGGCAGGCGGTGGATGAAGGAACTCCCTTCGGTGGTCTAGAGTCTGAGGACGACGCCAAGCCGAGCCACGGGCTTCACGCCGTTTTTTCTAGTCTATGGGGCCGAGGCTATCCTGCCCACAGACTTAGAATACGGCTCCCCGAGGACGAGGGCATACGACGCCCAAAGCAACCAGACAAACCGAGAAGACTCACTTGACCAGCTGGAAGAGGCTCGGGACATGGCCTTACTACACTCGGCGTGGTATCAGTAGTCCCTGCGACGCTACCATGCCCAAGGGGTTCGGTCCCGAGACCTCCAGGTGGGCGACTTGGTGCTTCGGCTACGACAAGACGCTCGAGGGCGCCACAAGCTCACGCCTCCCTGGGAAGGGCTGTTCATCATCGCCAAGATTCTGAAGCTCGGAACATACAAGCTGGCCAACAGTCAAGGCGAGGTCTACAGCAACGCTTGGAACATCTGACAGCTACGTCGCTTCTACCCTTAAGATGTTTTCAAGTCGTTCATGTATCTCGTTTACATACACAAGCAAAGTCTAACCTTCAAGGAAGGGTCGGCCTTGCCTCGGCAAAGCCCAACCCTCCCTCGGGGGCTAGAAGGGGGGGAACCCCCTCTGCGTCAAAATTTTCCTCGGAAAAAGTCTTTCTGCCAGAACATCTTTCGTGCTTTTCGACTACTTCGATAGTGGAGTCCTGAAAACGACGGAGTACACGTAAGCAGGCAAGGCCGACCGAGCCGAGGGACTCCTATGCCTCCGGGATACAGATACCTCACTCATCACCTTCTGCGATAAGTAACTCACGCTCGGATAAGGGATTCCGCCGTCCGAACAAGTCTTAACGCTCGAAAACTTCTGCCGAAACGATTTTTCGTGCCATCTCGACTATATCGATAACAGAATCCTACGGACGAGTAAGAGTACACGTAAGCAGGCAAGGCCGACCGAGCCGAGGGACTCCTACGCCTCCGGGATACGGATACCTCACTCATCACCTTCTGTGATAAGTAACTCACGCTCGGATGAACAATTCTGTTACCGACAAACGAGTCCTGATACTCGAAACAAGGGGAAAAGAAATGTAGCTTTACAACATGACGACGGTATGTTTTGGCCTCGGCGGCCGCAAAAAACATACGCACGCTACAGACAAACTGTTCCTGTAGGTTCAGACGTCAGCAGGGGGAGCAGCAGCACCCTCGGCATCGACTCCACCTTCGGCGGAATCCGACCCGGCCTCGGACAGCAACATGGTTGGAGGATCTCCACCTCGAAGGAAGATGTCAGCACCGCGCCTGGGCCATCGCCGCCAGGGTCTCCTCCAGGAACCCGGCCCAAGCAGACGGCCGGACCGGCCGCTCCGTAGCCTCAGCCAGCTGTCCCCTGAGGACACCAGCCCGGCTCATGGCCTCGGCAGCCGAACTCCAGGGTTGGTCCCGCCAGTGGACGACCTGGCCAGGTCCCAACCGCTACTGCAACGCCTCGTCGGCCTGGGAAGTCCCCTACTCCTGGGCCGACGAAGTTTCTTCTCCAGCCAACTCCGCCTCTGTCCATGCTGACACCGCTGCCTCCGGCTTCGGCTCATCGCAGAGCAGCCGAGGGTTTCTTCACTAAGCAAGAGAAGCCTCGAGCGGCAAGGCCGACCGAGCCGAGGGACTCCTACGCCTCTGGGATACGGATACCTCACTCGTCACCTTCCGCACAAGGCAACTCACGCTTGGTTAAGCGGTCTAGCTAGCCGACAGGCGAGTTCTAGTGCGCGAAATGGAGAAGAAACACAGATTTACGCCCAAATACACAAATGTTCAGGCCCCGACAGCTGCAATGAACATATGCCAGCACTCAAGGTGCCATTACAAACGGGACTCCGGTTCCGTTCGCGCGGGTACGAACAACCTCCACACCAGGAGGCCCGCAGGACAACGAACTCCAAGCGGCTCACTGCCACCTGCTCCGATAGCAGCAACAACGACCTCCACTCCGGGCGGCCAAACAGCAGCAACTATGACCTCAGGGCAGACGCTGCTGCGACAAGGTCCTCGCCCACGTCTCCACTCGAGGGGTGAGGACAAGCTATCAAAGCCAAAGAGACGGAGGACCGGAGCGCAGATGGCAGCGGCGATCTCGTCGGCGACGAGGACTTCTCCGGCCACCTGTCCACCGGCAGATCCCCACTCAAGTCCTCCCGGACGGGCAAGCACCGACCCCCGCGTGAAGGCGTCGTGCTGGAGCAAGGGCAGGACAGCCTAAGAACACGAACGCCGCCCTAGCAGCGCGCGACGTCTTGGGCGGTCCCCCGGTGTGCGCGGCGCAATAGCCGCCCGTACGGCGGGCAGATAGCCGCACTCTGCCCAGCGGTGGGAGGTGGCACCAGAGGCCGTGCTAGAGCCAGCTGAGCCAGCAAACCAGGCGTGCTGGAGCTGACGACGCTTGCGGCCGCTCGGCCACGCGTTGTCGAAGTCCGCCTCTTCCGCTAAGCCGGTGAGCGCCCTCTCCCATGAATACTGAAGGAGGAGGTGGCCCACCGGCCCGTACGGGAGGTAGAGCTCTAGCTCAGCTCGCCCTCCGCCCCAACAAGGATGACGAAGATCCTTGAAGCTGAGGGCGGGGCAGAGGTCGTAGCCCGGCTTGCTTCTCCCCACCATCGAACTGGTGGTCACCGTCTTGGGTGACCATCGGCGAGGGGATGCAGCCGGGCTGCCTGACGAAAATCCTTGAAGTCGAGCGATGGCTGAAAGGTACCAACCTCCACAAGGTTGTGCTCCTTCCACAACAAGACGAAGACAACGCGGGTGCTCCCCATCCGAGGGCTTGGAAGGCGGAAGGATGCAACGCATGAGGAAAATGCGAAGGCATGGCTACCACCCAGGAGGTTGATCCCTTTTTAAAGGCAACTCTCCCCACTTGCATCCTCAAGTTGTCACGGACTAAGTCTTCACCAACACGCTTCAAGGTCCTCCCCCTACGACACGGGGGCTGGGTCCCACGCGACATGCGAGCTGCCCCAGGAAAGAAGAAGCCAAACCGCCGCGCGCGGAGCGTGTAACCTCCCAGCGGTTACAAGCATTCCTCCGTCTTCGCCCAAACCAGTGGGTGAAAGGGCGGACCGCCATGCAGGCGGCATGCAACTGCACCAAAGGAGCACACCCTTTCGACTCCGACGCATCCAGCATGGAGGCCCAGGCCCACACGTCATGTAACCGGCGCGCCGGTTACTACGTGAAAAAAACTGCACCGCCACTTGCGCCAGCGCCGCGCCTTCTCGACTACGGAACCGGTGCCGTAACTCGAGGCAACCCTGCGCATGGCCCAGCAGTGCCAACCAGGCACGCCGGTCACGGGTCAGTCATCCGCGGGAGAAGGCGCGACGGTCAACATGGCCAAAAGTGGGCTGGCAGTAATGGCGGTGGCAGGCGAGCGGAAGCAGCAGTCAAATCGTCTGCAGGCTCATGTCCCCTCCTGGAACAGCGAGAGAGCTCTCTCCCACGGCGTGAGGACGGTGCGCCCATGTCCCGTTCCTCGAACGGCCCGCACAACAGCTGCCCCACGAACCACTCGTCCCATCGCATTAACTCTGCGGCAGGACAGGCAACACCTTTGGCAGGCGAAGCGGGCGACACTTCACCTCTGCCATAATGACCGCGTCAAAAAAGGTGCGCCACGTCGTTCAATTTCGTATCCTTTTCCTCTTCCCCTTTCTCTCTCTTGCTACAGGGACCGGGAAAGGGGATACTCCGAAAGGGATCCTTCTCCGTGAAGGAAGCGGGCCCCGAGCCCCCCTACTGATCAGAGGTTCAAAGGCTGGCCCCTCGGAAGGGTTCGACAGCCGCCTCAGAGCACTCGGGCTCCACGCCCACTACTGGTCAGAGGTTCGAAGGCTGGCCCCTCGGAAGGGTTCGACAGCTGCCTCAGGCCACTCGGGCTCCGCGCCCACTACTGGTCAGAGGTTCGAAGGCTGGCCCCTCAGAAGGGTTCGACAGCCGCCTCAGGCCACCGGGCTCCGTGCCCACTACTGATCAGGGGTTCATAGGCTGGCCCCCCGACGGGTTCGACAGTCGCCCCAGAGCATGCAGAGTGAGGGATGACTCTGGGTATGTTCGATACATAACCAAGGCTCGGGCTACGCTCCCGAGGTACCCTAGGACATTTCCGAGACCAGCAGGAACGATTCTGTAACGGAATCCCATCAGAGGAAGGCATCGAGCCCTCGGACCCTATCGAACGGGACCGGGTCCGGCAAATCACCTGCAGGTACTTTTGGAGCGCGCCTCTGGGCCACTAGCCGACCCTTATCGAACGGGGCACGGGCATCCACTCGGATCACCCGTTAGCAACTCACTGGAGACACCATGTTCGGCGCCCACCGAGGGCAACATGGCGCTTTCCCCCCTCCTCCTTGCGGAAAGGCGACGCAGGGGCGTATGAAAAAAGCCGAGTCTGCCCTTGACCGTCCTCTTGCCCTGTGCAGAGGCTCGGGGGCTGCTCTCGCAAACCCGGCTCCGGCCAAACCGTTGATAGCGTCGACATACCGGCCCGAGAACTCGGAACCTGACTATGCACCCGGGCAACGACCAGTTCGCATGAGGGAACAACCAGACCGGCCGAGCCATCATGGAAGGCATTAAGACCTCGAAGGAGTCAAACCACTCCTCCGAGGCCTCGGGGGCTACACCCGGCGGGTGCGCTCGCGCGCACCCACCAGAACAAAATGCAACCAAGAAAGGCCGGTTCCCTTGCAAAAAAGTGCGACAAAGCCTCCAAGCGAGTACCCACACTCCCTTTGAGGCTCGGGGGCTACTGTCGGGGACCGTAATTAGGGGTACCCCCAAGGCTCCTAATCTCAGCTGGTAACCCCCATCAGCACAAAGCTGCAAAGGCCTGATGGGCGCAATTCCGGTTAAGGCTCCGTCCACTCAAGGGACACGATCTTGCCTCGCCCGAGCCCAGCCTCGGGCAGGAACGGAAGACCAAGGCAGATTCACGCCTCGCCCGAGGGTCTACTCAAGCGACGGGAGCACCTTCGACTCGCCCGAGGCCCAGCTCGGGCAGGCTTCACGGAGAAGCAACCTTGGCCAGATTGCCTCGCCAGCCGACCGGATCGCAGGAGCATTCAATGCAAGGATCGCCTGACACCTTATCCTGACGCGCGCTTTCCAGTCGACAAGGCCAAAGTGACCGCAGTCACTTCGCCCCTCCACTGACTGACCTGACAGGAAAACAGTGCCGCCTGCGCTGCTCCGACTGTTGTGCCACCCGCCAGGGTGAGGCTGACAGCAACCAAGTCCAGCCTCGGGCGCCATAGGAATCTCTGCCTCGCCCGACTCTAGGGCTCGGACTCGACCTCGCCTCGGACGACGATCTCCGCCTCGCCCGACCCCAGGGCTCGGACTCGACCTCGCCTCGGACGATGATCTCCGCCTCGCCTGACCCCCGGGCTCGGACTCAGCCTCAACTCCGGACGACAATTTCCGCCTCGCTCGACCCCAGGGCTCGGACTCGACCTCGACTCCGGAAGAAGGTCTCCGCCTCGCCCGACCCCCGGGCTCGGACTCAGCCTCGACCTCGGAGGAGTCACCACCTCGCTCAGGCCGACCACGCCACAAGGGGAGGCCATCATTACCCTACCCCTAGCTAACCCAGGCTACGGGGAACAAGACCGACGTCCCATCTGGCTCGCCCCGGTAAAACAAGTAACGATGGCACCCCGCGTGCTCCATGACAACAGTGGTTCTCAGCCCCCTACGGAAGCAAGGATACGTCAGCAAGGATCCGACAGCCCCGACAGCTGTGCTTCTACAGGGCTCAAGCGCTCCTCCGACGGCCACGACGCCACATGAACAGGGCTCCAACACCTCTCCGACAGCCACGTCGGCACGTACATAGGGCTCTAGCTCCTCTCTGCTAGACACGTTAGCACACTGCTACACCCCCGTTGTACACCTGGACCCTCTCCTTACGTCTATAAAAGGAAGGTCTAGGGCTCTCATACAAAAAAAGGTGGCCGCGCGGGAGAACGGGCAGCCTCACGCCCCCTGTCTCTCTCTCTCCTTCGCGAACGCTTGTAACCCCCTACTGCAAGCGCATCCGCTCTAGGCGCAGGACAACACGAGGCCGCGGGTTTCCCCTTACTGTTTCCCCCCTTGTGTCTCCGTCTCGCGCCGACCCATCTGGCTGGGACACGCAGCGACAATTTACTCGTCGGTCTAGGGACCCCCCGGGGTCGAAACGCCGACAGGGGAGAAATCAAGGCCAAAGCAAATGGATCAACTACCACTTGTGAAATTTCGAAAAGAGTAGAGTTAGAACTTTTTGATTTGTCAAAATACTCTTTATGTCTCTTAGTGTCAAAAGTTGGTCTCTTGTGGAGAGAATGGTTGATTATGGGAAAAGGGTGAGTTTTTGGATCTTTGATCAATTTCTCTTGGAATACCTCTCTTTATGCCTCAACAAGTGTGTTTGACTTAGAGATAGGAAATTGAATTTGATTTGCAAAACAAACCAAGTGGTGGCAAAGAATGATCCAAATATGCCAAATTTGAATCAAAAACAATTCTTGTTCTCAATTGCATTGATGTTGCACTTCTTTTGGTTGATTTTTGATGTGTTGGCATAAATCACCAAAAAGGGGGAGATTGAAAGGGAAATGTGCCCTTGGGACATTTCTAAAGTGTTTTGGTGATTAAGTGTCCAACACATTTCTTCTAAGTGCTAATTTGTGCCAAAGAGTGAAAAAGTGCAAATCATATTACAAGGTACGTTTCTAAACTTAGTACATTGATTTGAGTACTAATGTATTATGTCTAAGTGCTAGAAACAGGAGAAAAGCAATTGGAAATGAGTTGGCTGTGTACAACCAACTCCTGCTCGGTCTGGGTGCACCAGACTGTCCGGTGCGCCAGACCAGCCTTTGGTGAACAGGCCACTCTCGGGACTCGACGGCGGCGTACGACTATAAATCACCGGACTATCCGGTGGTGCACCGGACTATCCGGTGAGTCGTCCGCGGCGAAGTCGTCGCTCTCGGGAAACGTTCAACGGCGTACGGCTAAAATTCACCGGACTGTCCAGTGAGCCAACGGTCGACTGCGCCAACGGTCGGCCGCGCAATCCACGGCGACGCGTGGGCGAGCCAACGGTCGGTAGGGGGCACCGGACTGTCCGGTGTGCACCAGACAGTGTCCGGTGCGCCAACTACCGCAAATCTGCAACGGTCAGATGCGTCAGAAAAGGAAGGAGATCACGCACCGGACAGCTACAGGGACTGTCCAGTGGTGCACCGGACTGTCCGGTGCGCCACCTGACAGAAGGCAAGATTTGCCTTCCAAAGTTGCCTCCAACGGCTCCCAGCTGCCTTGGGGCTATAAAAGGGACCCCTAGGCGCATGGAGGAGTACCCAAGCATTCTTTGATCATTCCTAAGCATCCAGACTCCACTCCCACGCATTTGATTCTTTGTGCTAGCAATTTGAGCTCCTCTTGAGTTGAGAACTCCGTGTGTTGAACTTAGAGCTCAAGTTGTGACTTGTGTGCATGATTGTACTCTCGTTTTGACTCTTGTGTGCGTTGCTCTCCCCTCCCTTACTTCCGTGCTTCTTTGTGATCATCAATTGTAAGGGCGAGATGCTCTAAGTTGTGGAGATTCCTCGCAAGCGGGAGAAAGTATAAGGAAGAAGAACACCGTGGTATTCAAGTTGATCATTGGATCACTTGAAAGGGGTTGAGTGCAACCCTCGTCCATTGGGACGCCACAACGTGGAAGTAGGCAAGTATTACTTGGCCGAACCACGGGATAACTCGCGTGTCTCTTGTGATTGCTTTTGTGTGTGATTATTGTGATTCGCAAGAGCTCGCTCTATAGCCACTTGGTTTTATCATTCTAACACTTAACCAAGTTTTGTGGCTATTAGTTGTTGAATTTTACAGGATCACCTATTCACCCCCCTAGGTGCTCTCAAGTATACACTAGGAGCAAACTTGTTAGTAACCTTATTTGTTTTGTCATTTAATCACCAATACCCTCAATTAGGGTTGATTGCACTTACAAGATCTATGATGCTGCCATAGGGGGCATTCATCGACACGTGCGGTCACCTTTAAGGTGAGCGCACCGCCATCGAACACCCTTTCGATAATGCCCTAGGGGGGCCACATACGGGTCTTATTGCAAGGCGGTGGCAGTGTTGCCCTCTACCCGGGTCGATAACCATGTAAGTTCCCCACCCTCCTCTAGAAACTGGGGCTAGGGTTAGGGACTTAGGGTTCATGGTTATTGTTTGGGGCCTATATGATCTTCCCCTTCTACTTTTTGTCCAATGGGTATATCCAAGACTTCTTGGGAGATTTGCTCAAATCCAAATCGAAGGTTCTAGCATATAGGGTTTGGATCTTTGGCATGAATAGGGCCTTTTATACCATTGTGAGATTAGATAGGTACTTTACCCTTAACCCTAGCCACTAGATGTGTAAACAATAGGTATATTACCTTCGAGGTTGGAGTTTGTCGCTATTAGAGTGTCAGTTCCACACACTGAATTAGTGAAGACAACAATGGCCTTCCTTCAACTAACCACATATAGGGTAGATCAGACCTAGGTGTGTAGGGAATAGTTGGCAATACAGAACATTGGTTCTTGTGCCGTGCTGACTCCTATTCTCCTTTTATCTTCGTGGTGTGTGAAAGAGGTTGCAACCAAACAGGTTATTGCGCCCCTGATCAGGGCGCATTGAGATCAACCCCAAAAATTATGATACCTACATAGCGTCGAAGTGTTAACCAAAGATAATTTAGTTAAACATAACTAATAAGGTAGCAAATAGTGTCATTTTCATCACAAAATGGGACAATTAAGCACCAATTCTTTGAGTACCACTTTGCTTAGGACGTCTGGTGTTGTTATTCATATGGCTTCTCGATTATCTCAAGTACATAGTGTGTCTTTTATATTTGGCACTTGGATATAGGGTAGGCTATCTCCAGCAACTCTCTTATCACATTTCTTATCTTACCTCGTATTTTAAAATTCATTATATAAACGGTACTATCTATAGTGTAAAATAATGTTTTTCACGACCATATACATGATCCGCTAGAGTCAGCCTTGGTAAAGAACTGAAATTGTTAGCCTTGCTATGAGGAACAACTATGTATTGATCACCATGGTTACGTAGAAATGATCTATTTTTTAAAGAGAAACACAATTCTTTTCCTTTACATGTTATATACTCAGTTATACATTGACTCTGTACATGAGCTATCCTATATAAACAAAATATCGTAGTAGTACTTGGTTGGAACGACATGTCAACAATTGGTGTGGTTCAGACATATGAGTGACAGTCTAATCTATGGATGGAGAGTTATTAGTATGTGTGAAAAATTAGGTCCTAGAGTTTTTTTTTTCTTCCTGGAGAATCTCGCATGACGCAAACAATGCTCCGAAACGTTGAATTCTGGACGTCTGGGTTAGATCACGCTGCCCGGTCGATAAGTACTTTAGTTAGGTACCGTCAACCATCATCACCCACCCAATAAGCCGCACTAAAGAGAAGATTCCTTTCCTTGTAGTTTAAGCGCTAATCAAGCAACTTATTTATGTTGCAATGAACGCTGCATGCTGCTGTCAATCAAGCAAGCGAGGAAGCAACGGTCGATGCCATCGGATAAGTCGGATGAACGGTCGAGATCACATTAAGAAGGTGCTACGCATCACCTAGAAACAGAAGGAGCTGGTGATTGAAACAGGGAGTAGAAGCGGAGATAAGAGTCGATGGACAAAGTGAAGGGAGTCCCTCTAGAAACACTCCAGACATTTACAGCAGCCTTTAAAGAGAAGCAGCCGGTCGACCGCCACGTGGATCGGATCATGAGATCTGGACCGTTGCATCGGGCCGGAAGCCTTCCCTGAGAAGAGCCGCCATCATCCAATGCTTCACGGAGGCCTCGCCGATGGCTGCATCTCCTACTTGTTCGCTCACCTGCACAATGGATTGCAATATTCCACGCAGATGATTAGCGACTAGCTAGTCAAACCAAACAATCAATCGCTGTTACAAGCCACCCCATGGATCCATCCAGTAGTCCAGACTCCAGACCTTGAGCGTGAGCGTGGACACGACGCGGTCCGGCCCCGACCGGCCGATGCTGGAGCTCTCCACCCGGAAGCACAGCAGCGACTCGGCGGCCGCGCAGAGCGGCGCCGCCACGCCGTCCCGCCGCTCGCACTCCACGGTCACGAAGAACCTGCCGTCGCCGACCTGCGCCGCGCCCACGTGCGTCACCCGGGCGCCGGCGCCCGCGCTCCCCGCGTCGCGGCTCTCCACCTGCTGCTGCTGCTGGCGTCGTCGGCCGGGCCCCGCGCGGCGGCCGTGCTGCGGCTGGTCCTGTCGGGTAGGCGATCTCGGCCGGGCCTCCAGCGTGGCCACCTCGTCCTTCAGCTTCCTGGCGTGCGCCTGGAGGTTCTTCACGTACACCACCGCGTCGGCGATGATGGACGCCTTGTCCATCTGCACATGGCGCGCATGCATGTAGGGGGACGACATGAATCGAATGACCAAGCTCCACAGCGAACAACAAGCTAGGTCCTCCGAAGTCCAGACCGGAGCTAGCTGCTAGCCTCACCTTTGTGATGTTGGGGACGAGCGACCTGAGCTCGTAGAGCTTCTCCTTCATCCGGACCCTCCGCTTCCGCTCCGACACGATGGTCTTGGACCGGTCCCTCCGCTTCCGCGTCGCGCCCGACACGTCGTCGCCGTCCTCGCGGTGCGGCTCGGAGGCGAGCTCCCCGGCGCCTTGCTCCCCTGGGCTCGCGTCGTCGCCGTCCAAGGACACGCTCGGTGGCGGACCGCCGTCTGGGGAGCCGCCGTCGACGTCGTCGTCGCACTGCCACTGCTGGTAGTGGTCGTCGGCGTCGCCCATGATGCCGCCATCGCCCGGACCGCCGAACAGCTCCTCGCCCAGCTGCATGAGGTCCTCCACCCACCCGCCGTCGTCGGTGGCGCCGACCTGCTCGACGAATAACCCGCCGTTCGGGAAGTGGGCGGGGTCGTGGCCGCTGCCGACGTCAAAGAAGCCCGGGCTGCTGGGCATGAAGTGCTCCAGGTGCAGCAGCTGTTCCTCCATGTCCATATGGCTCACACGACTCCAAGTGGTGGTGCTAGTGATCTTGTTGGAAAGGGATCGCAAATTGCGAGGTGGTGACCTTGGATTCGAGGCCGAGACCGCAAGTGGCGAGCTCGTTATATATATATATAGATCCAGTCTGAAACGGACTAATAAGATACTACTCCGTATTAGCTAGGGTTCAATTTGTGCCGTCCTCTCAACCACTGGACGACACGATTGGAATAGTAGTGGAATGGAACAAACCAGGTGTGGGCTGCTAACTCTGTACCGGAAACAGGTTGCCACGAAACAAGCCGTCAGCCTATTTATTATATTATATATCCAAAAATAAATCCTTGGCGAATTAGATAGTTCCGTTGTCCTTGAGCTAAGTTGTACACATACGCGCTAGTAATTAAGTTATGGATTAAAAATGAGCTCGACACTCTTTTTATAGCTATCTCGATGGTTCGTCTTACTTTAGCTAGCGGTATGTGGTACTATATGAAAGCACTACGATGAGTCCAATTTTCTGTCGTGTTGGGCTTAGAAGGTTTTCCACGGCCTATCTGTGAGGTAACGACCTATTAATAAAAGCTTGAGTGGTTTTCACGGTCTATCTATAGGGTACGTAACAACTCACTGGTAGGGGAAGAGAATATATCTATAGGGTAACAAAAATATGTGGTCTATGTTAAGTGGGTATGAATGTACAACCAACAACCAATACTCAAACCCAAACTAATGTACAGTTTTACCTTATGTAGAAAGAGTGACACATAGCGACTATGGAACCGTGGAAACAAGAAACAACAGTGCTTTATGTAGTAGAAATTAAAACAATATACGTGTGTTACGACGACACATCAATCATATTTAATGGTATAGTGTAACAACTGTACGACACGCGAGGGCCTAATAGCAAACCAATGTGATGGACCCTCATAAAAAATATAAATTTAAAATTAAAGTGGACCTTCCCTATAAAAAATAAATTTAAAATTAAAGTAGACATATGACCCACGTACGAGATATTAAACCGCAGAAATGTGTGAGTTGAAAATAAAACTTACCTTTTTTTTTATAGCTCGCTCGATTGACTATCCTTCTTCAGCTAGCGAGGTGGTATAATCCGGAAGCGCTTTCGTATGTGTTGGGCTTGACGATATACAACAACAGTAGAATTCTGGAAACGGATGCTGTGTAGGAGTATATAAAACACAGTTATTTCTAGGAGACTTGCAGGTTTCCCCACTTGTCACGTTTGATGTCTACGACGTTTAGAACAACTACGACGGCTCTACAAGCAGCCTAGTAGTAATAATAATAATACTATAAACTTTGTCTCGCGTACATGAGCAGAGCAAAGCTTACTCAAAAGGGCATGTCTAACAATGACAGTGAGCTATAACGACAGGGTTACCTCAAAAAGAACTATCATATGCCACGTGGCGAAGTGATGTGAGTTTCTGCTCTCTGTTTTTCTTTAACGAAGACAAAGCGATAAAATGATGATCAAAGAAACAGTAGAGACAAACGTGACTCCTCATGTTAAAAGACCAACGGTTATGGTTTTCGGTAGGTAGTTAATCAGGTAGTAGCTAGGGTTCTTTTTGTTTGACCACTCCCCTACTGACCTAAGCTTCCGTCAGTGTATATGCCAGGATGACTCTGGAACCATAACCACTTATGATTCTCCTAGAGTTGCACTATATGCACCAGTTTTGGAGTCGGTAGTAACAATAATTAAATGAGCGTACTGGTGTCCTCTCCGTATAGACAAAGAGGGGAGCAGATAAGGTATTGTATTATGCAGACATGCCACAAAAAGAACCATGGACATAACTGCATGCAGCTAAACTACGACTCATATCATTGTCACTAACCATGGACCATTTACAACAGATAATCTTGTCGAAGGAGCCATGCATGGACCATTTACGCTTTGAATGAAATTTGGCTAAATATGTCTGTGAGCCCTATGTTTGGAATACAATTGTGTATAATATTGTCTCTCGGAGCATCTGTAACACCCTGATGAATTTGAGGGTGTAAAATTTCTTTGCCCCTATCCACAAATTCTGGTGTTGCTTCTCTTCTTTCTTAAACCATTTCATTTTCCTTTAGAAAGAGAGTCATTGTTTTAGTTGAAGATGTATTTATACTCTAGTAGAAAAAACCCTAAGGATGTATGAAATGTTGCATCATGCTAAACCCTAACTTTTGTCTTTTTTATGCATATGCTTAAGTTGGTCATATTTGAATTTGAGTCAAGAGGAGGAAATAAAAGAGAAGAAAAAGAAGGCCACAACCCTTTCCACCCTCGGTCGCTCAGCCAGCCGACCCAGCCGAGCCCCTGCCTTCCTCTCTCTCTGCTCGGCGTGCCCGCCCCAACGCGCCGCCCTCAACCACGCTCTCTCTCTTCTCTCCCTGGCCAGTGGGCCCCACTCATCGGCCCCGTCCTCTTCCCCACAACCACTCGCTCCGCCGAGGCCGCTTCCATGTCACGCGTTCTACGCGGATAACCACCGCCCATAACCCACGACCTCTGTCCCACGCGCCTCGCCTCGGCTTTAAAGTGAACATCCCTGACCCCATCGCCCCCACTCCACATTTGCACTCACCCTACTCCTTTTCCCCACCCAACACGCAGCAGCACCGCCACCGTCGCGAAGGTCGTTCCGTCGTCGCCGCTGAGCTCCTGCCGTTGCCTTTGTTACGATGAGCTTCGCCTTGGTGCCAGCCGCTCGGGACTCGCCTCCAATTCCCCTTTCTCCCTCTGGTTTGCCCTACCCTCGCTCACCCTCTTCCCTGTGTAGTCCTGGAGCTGCCACCATTGTTCGAAGCCGCCACCGTGCCGTTGTCGCCTTCGAGGTGATCCCGAGTCTCGCTCTGAGGTAAGGAACCTCCCGAGCCCCCTCCATTTCTCTCCCTTGCTTTCTGTTGTGCGCAATTGCTCGTCAGAGTTCCCAGCGCCGTTGCCGAGCTGCCCCACCGTGGACCTCCACCCTCCGGTTCCCCTACCCCGATTCAGCCCCCACCATTGGGTTCCCTGCACCCGTCCTCATCTTCCTAGGCCACCCCAGTCGCCCTAAGACCCCCGGAGCGCATGTGCCCCTCGTCTCCGGCAAGCTTCTCGCCATGGACGTGGGCGACACCGCCTCTAGTCTCGACGACAAGAATCCCCATTGTCTAACCCCCCATCACCCTTTCTTCTCTATGCTCGACACGCTCTACCCTCGGCGCGTTGTGTCTGCCCTCAGCGTGTTGTGCCCTCGGCATGTTGTGCCCTTGGCGCGCTGTTCCCTCGGCATGTTGTGCCCGTCCCAACGCAGCCAAGTCACCTAGCTTGGTCCCACCGATGCCCCTGTAGCCTCGACCATTTATCTACCATAGATGCGAGCTTCATGTCATGTTGCATATTTATTGGATCTATGCTGTTGTTTGGTGTACTGTTCATTTGCTATTCCCTAAGTGTATTGAATGAATGATTGTTTTGCATAGACAACGAACAGTCTATGTTTCCCGAGGGAGTTGCAGGTGAAGTCCCTGAGCAGCAACTTGGTGAAGGCAAGTGTCCTCTAATCCATTATGTCCTACTTACTTTATAATTCACTCTCCTGCATACTATGATCAACCTAGTAAACTGCTCATCTTGTCCTTGATTACCTTTTTGGGATTGGGCTATTATGATCAATATCATGCTAGTGCTTTACCTTAATCAACAAACATGATGAGAAATACTTTATGATACGATGTTTCTATTCAGGATATGATGATGAACTTGTGACACTTTATGGGACTCGGGCTGTTTCTCGAGTACTTCTTCATAAGGACCGGTCGTTGGATGACCACCCGGTAAAATAGTGCAGCCATGAGGGTAGAATGGGATGCACTTAGCTAATTAATTAAAGGAACCTGAGGTGTAGTTTGCCTAGCCCATGGGCCCGAGGTGTAGTACTCGCTCTACCGGGAGTGGTTTGCCCCCTCTGGGAGGTGTATTGTGCTTACAATACCGAGGAAACCTAATAGGCGGCTATACCTTTCGGGAAATATTTGTAAAGGCTACATAGTGAAACCCTGGTAGTTCACCTTAGAAGTGATCAATGAGGAGTCATGATCCTCGGGCAGAATGGGGATCACAGCTCATGGGTAAATTGTGCAACCTCTGTAGAGGGTTAGAAACCAGTATATTAGCCATGCTCACGGCTAAGAGTAGCCTTGGGATCCTCTTTGATTAGAGATACTCTAGATACATTTATGATGATGGTTTAATGATGATGGCTATAATTATGTTTTTCGGTATTTTCCTCTCTGAGGAGGGGCCTTTTGCGATATCAAATTGGGTTCTATGATAAAAGTTGGCTTCTACTAATAATAAATACTTGATGAACTAAAAGCAATTGCTTTGAACATAACCACACCTACAACTAGTCCACTTCAGTTAAACGAGATATTTGTTGAGTACGTTGATATGTACTCTCCCTTGCTTAAAGAACAAAACACTAGGTTGTCGACATTGTAACCAATGTTAAGGAGAAGATGACGGCAACGCGGAGGACTTTTAGGAGTTCTAGGACTTTGACGAGTTCTAAACTAGATTAGTGGCAACCTCCAGACAGCTGCTTGTGAAGGCCTTATCTTTATTGCGTTTCACTTTAGCACTTTGATTACTCTTTATTGATGACTATGTGGATATCTCTGGCATCGTGATGTAATAAATTAATACTTCTTTATGTTTTTATTCGAGCACTGTGCGATGATGTTCAGTTATGTAATAGTTGTGTACGTGAATTTCTGATCCTGGCACGTACAAGGTTCGCATTTGGTTTGGCTGCTGAAACCGAGTGTGACATAAATGGTATCAAAGTCGTGCTGACTGTAGGACCGCTAACCTAGAGTAGTAATGGTCGTTCTAAGGACTATTGAATATTGCTTCACATTAACCTTGATGCTGCATCAAAAAATTGTCATATTGACTTATTTTATGTTAGATTCCTATATATACTACCTTGCAATGACATATTAATTTGTTCTATGCTCTACTTAATTCTATTAGGTCTGCACTCACCCTTGTGCTTGCGACATCTTTGTAGATGCCCCAATCATAGCCCTGTCTTCTGGAATTCTTTCCTCTTCTATTGTTAAATTGTTACCATCCGACAATGTCTATTCTTTTGTCTTAAAACATTGTACCTAGGAGTTCTTCTATATTCTCATCCTTTCTTTCATATACTTACCTTTGGATCCCTATCACTTACTTAGTTTTCATGTCCTTGATCACCCTCGTCTCTTTATGACCTGCCTCTTGCCCACAGCTGAGGTCCACCATCCCTACCGCTCACCGTTGCGTGCCGCCACCTGCACGAACATGATAGAATTCTAGATCGATAGAGATGGAATTTGTAATACAATCTTTAAATCAGGTGTCTTAGTCGATTAGGTCAGATTGCTTGGTAAATGTTTGTATGTTTCTTATGATGAACTCAAGTTGATTCAGATCTTTGTAATGATTATCGCCAGAATGTGGGTTTCCTCTATAGTTTGGCTTAGCTAGTGATGTTAATAAAGTTAGTTGCATACTCATCCCAACAACTAAAGATCCATGAGAGTAATTATCCAACACATGACCTGGAGCTAGCAGAAGTGGTTCATGCTTTGAAGGCATGAAGACATTACTTGTATTGGCAGAAATGTGACATCTACATGGACTACAAGAGTTCGAAGTACATATTCACCCAATCCGAGTTAAATATGAGGCAGCGAAGGTGGTTGGAATTGATCAAAGATTATGAGTTGGAGATACATTACCATCCAGGCAAAACAAATGTGGTGGCAGATGCTCTGAGCAGAAAGAGTCAAGTCAACATGTTGGCCACTCACCCAATTCCATATGAATTAGCCAAGGAGTTTCATAGACTGAGACTTGGATTCCTGAATAGCACACAAGGAGTAACAATTGAGTTGGAACCCACCTTATAGCGGGAAATCAAAGAAGGGCAAAAGGACGATGAGAAGATCAACGAGATCCGGTAACTGATTCTAGAAGGAAGAGGCAAAGATTTTTGAGAGGATGTAGTAGGCGTGATATGGTTCAAAGACTGACTATGTGTTCCCGATATCAATTCCATTCGAGAGCTAATCCTTAAAGAAGCTCATGAGACGGCTTACTCCATACACCCTGTAAGCGAGAAGATGTATCAGGATTTGAAAAGGAGGTTTTGTTGGTATGGTATGAAAAGAGAGATCGCAGAGTGTGTCGTCGTCTGTGATAGCTGTCAGAGAACCAAAGCCGATCTTCAGAAGCCAGCCAGACTATTACAGCCATTGCAAATTACTCAGTGGAAGTGTTATGAGATCAGGATGATTTCATAGTAGGCCTACCTCATACCCGGGTCGGCTACGACTCCATCTGGGTGGTTGTGGATCGCTTAACCAAGGTGGCCCATTTCATACCCGTGAAGACAACCTACACCATAGCAACACTAGCTGAGCTATACATGTCCTGGATTGTCTGTTTTCATGGTGTATCGAAGAAGATAGTGTCAGATCGGGGAACACAATTCACCTATCATCTTTGGCAGCAGTTGCATGAAGCCTTAGGTACACATTTGAATTTTAGTTCAGCTTTATCACCCGTAGACCGGCAGTTAGACTGAAAGGACTAATCAGATTCTGGAGGATATGTTGAGGGCATGTGCCTTACAAGACAAGTCAAGACATGACACAAGGTTACCTTATGCAGAATTCTCCTACAACAACAGTTAACATGCCAGCTTGAAGATGTCACCATTTCAGGCACTTTACAGAAAGAGTTGTAGAACTCCACTGCTTTCTTGAGACGTTTTGTGTGAAGCCGAGAACATCAAAATGGTACAAGAGAATCTAAAGATATCATAGTCAAGGGAGCTAAGTTTTGAAGTGGGAGACCATGTTTTACCTAAGGGTGTCACCTATCAGAGGAGTCCAAAGATTCGGAGGCAAGGGCAAGCTAGCACCCCGATACACCAGACCATACTAGATTCAGGCAAGACATGGAGAGGTATCCTACCAGCTCAATTTACCAGGAAGCATGTCAGCAGTGCACGATGTTTTCCATGTATCTCAGATAAAGAAGTGCTTGCGAGTTCCAGAGGAGCAGTTGCCAGTGCAGAACCTAGAAGTTCAAGAAGATCTGACATATATAGAGAGGCCAACACAGATTCTGGAAGCAACACATAGAATCACTCAAAGGAATACCATCACGATGTACAAGGTCAAATGGGGTCCCCATTTCGAGGAAGAAGCAACCTGGGAGCGAGAGGATGATCTAAAAGGCAAGTACCCTGAACTCTTTGCTGTCCAACCTTGAATCTCGAGGGCGAGATTCTTTCAAGGGGGATAGGTTTGTAACACCATGAACTTGGTGGTTTAAAATTTATTTGCTCCTATCCACAAATTTAGGTGTTACTCCTCTTCTCTCTCAACCCATTTTTTCCTTTAGAAAGAGAGTCGTTGTTTTAGTTGGAGATGTATTTATACTTTAGTAGGAAAAACCCTAAGGAAGTATGAAATGTTGCATCATGCTGAACATCAAATTTTGACTTTGTTTGATGCATATGCTTGAGTTGGTAATATTTGAATTTGAGTTCAGAGGAAGAAATAAAAGAAAAGAAAAAGAAGGTTGCAACCCTTTCCACCCTCGCCTGCTCGGCTCAGCCAGCCGACTAGCCGAGCCCCCGCGTTCCTCTCTCTACCCAGCGGGCCCACTCCGTTGACGTGTCGCCTTCAGTCGCGCGCTCGCTCTTACTTGCTCTCTCTCTCTCTCTGACCAGCGGGCCCCACTCATCAGCCACATCCTCTTCCTAGCAACCGCCCGCTCCGCCGAGGCCATGTCCATGTCACGCGTTCTGTGCGGATAACCATCGCTCGCACCCAATGACACCCATCCCAAGCACCTCACTCGGGCTTCAAAGTGAAGGCCTCGGACCCCAGCGTCCCCACTCCTCATTTGCACTCAACCTACCTGTTTTCCCCACCAGCACGCAGCAACGCCGCCGCCATCATGAAGGTCGTTCTGTCGTCGCCGCTGAGCTCCTGCTGTCTCCCTTGTCATGGTGAGCTTCTCCTCCGTGCCAGCCGCTCAAGGCTCGCCCTCAATTCACCTTTCTCCCTATAGTTTGCCATGCCCTCGCTCACCCTCTTCCCTATGCAGTCCTGGAGCCGCCACCTTGTCGTTGCCGCCTTCGAGGGGATCCCGAGTCTTGCTCAGAGGTAAGGAACCTCCTTGGCCCCCTCCATTTCCCTCTCATGCTCTTTGTTGTGCGCAATTGCTCGTCGGAGTTCCTAGCTCTGCCGCTAAGTCGCCCCACCGTGGACCTCCACCCTCTGGTGCCCCTACCCCGGTTCAGCCCCCACCATTAGGTTCTTCCTAGGCCATCCTAGCCGCCCTAAGACCCCCAGAGCTCATATGCCCCTTGTCTCCGGTGTGCTTCTCGTTGTGGACGCAAGCAGTGGCGCCTCTAGTGGCTGGAGGAAACGATCGAAGCAGGCCGCCCGATCTGCGCCAATCACCCTATATCCAAAGGTTGGATTCTAACTAACCAAGTCTAAACCTAACCGTCCGCCTGATACCCAACGGTTCGCATCCGCACCCGAGCTAGTCTACGTCATGCCCTTAGGTGAGGCGGACAATCCCTCAGCCATCCGAGCCAGTATACGCCACGCCCTCAGGTGAGGCGGAGAAGCCATCAGCCATCCTAGCTCATGCCACGCCCTCGGGCGAGGCAATGTAGCCATGAGCCGTACCAGCCCTTGCCATGCCCTTGGGCGAGGTGGAGAAGCCATCATCCGTCCCAGCCCGTGCCACACCCTCGGGCAAGACAGGGAAGTCCATCAGTCGTCTGAGCCAGCCTACACCTGAAAGGGAAATGTGCCCTTGGGCCATTTCTAAAGTGTTTTGGTGATTAAGTGCCCAACACATATTCTCTAAGTGTTAATTTGTGCCAAAGATTGAAGAAGTGCAAATCATGTAACAAGGTACGTTTCTAGACTTAGTACATTGATTTGGATACTAATGTATTGTGTCTGAGTGCTAGAAATAGGAGAAAAGCAATTGGAAAAGAGTTGGCTGTCCTGCTCGGTCTAGGTGCACCGAACTATCCGGTGGTGCACCGGACAGTGTCCGGTGCGCCAAGCCAGTCTCTGGTGAACAGGACGCTCTTTGGACTCGACGGCGGCGTACGGCTATAATTCACCGGACTGTCTGGTGGTGCACCGAACTGTCCGGTGAGTCATCCGCGGCGAAGTCGTCGCTCTCGAGAAAAGGATCAGCGACGTACGGATAAAATTCACCGGACTATCCGGTGGTGCATCGGACTGTCCGGTGAGCCAACGGTCGACTGTGCCAACGGTCGGTCGCGCAATCTTCGCGTGACGCGTGGGCGCACCAACGGTCGGCAGGGGGCACCGGACTGTCCGGTGTGCACCGGACAGTGTCCGGTGCGTCATCTGCCACGAATCTGCAATGGTCGGATGCGCCAGAAAAGGAAGGAGATCGCGCACCGGACAGCTACAGTGACTGTCCGGTGGTGCACCGGACTGTCCGGTGCGCCACCCGACAGAAGGCAAGATTAGCCTTCCAAGAATGCCTCCAACGGCTCCTAGCTGCCTTGGGGCTATAAAAGGGACCCCTAGGCGCATGGAGGAGTCAACCAAGCATACTTTAAGCATTCTAAGTCTTCCACACTCCGTCTCCACGCACTTGATCGACCGTGTTAGTGATTTGAGCTCTGTTCTAGTTGTGAACTTGTTGTGCTTCATTTTGAGCTCAAGTCTTGGCTTGTGTGCGTGTGTATTGCTGCGGATTTGTGTGTGTTGCTTCCCACCCTTACTCTTGTGCTTTGACCGTGATCTTTGTTGTAAGGGCGAGAGACTCCAACTTGTGGAGATTCCTCGCAAACTGGAAAAAGAGATAAGCAAAGAAAAGCTGTGGTATTCAAGTTGATCGTTGGATCACTTGAAAGGGGTTGAGTGCAACCCTCGTCCATTGGGACGCCACAACATGGAGGTAGGCAAGTGTTATACTTGGCCGAACCACGGGATAAACCATTGTGTCTCTTGTGTTGTCTTTCTGTGTGATTATTGTGATTCGCAAGAGCACGCTCTATAGCCACTTGGTTTTATCGTACTAACACTTAACCAAGTTTTGTGGCTATTAGTATTTGAATTTTACAGGATCACCTATTCACCCCCCTTCTAGGTGCTCTCAATTGGTATCAGAGCCATTCTCTTCACGAAAGGGACTAATCGCCCGAAGAGATGGATCCTAAGGGAAAGGGGATGGTGGTCAACGATAAGGAGAAGGAGTCCATCTTCAACGAGCCAAGGGACGACAAGCCCACTGACTCTGGCTCGAGTCATAAGAAGAAGGATGGGAAGAAGAAGAGGCGCATCAAGAAGATCGTCTACTACAACAGCGACGAGTCTTCTTCTTCCCCAAGAGACGACGTCGACGAGAAAAAGAAACCGGTCAATTCAAATTTTTCATTTGTTTATTCTCGTATTACTTATAATTCCATTGCTCATTTGCTTTCTATTCCTCTTGGTAAACCTCCACACTTTGATGGAGAGGACTATGCTTTTTGGAGTCACAAAATGCGTAGTCACTTATTTTCTCTCCATCCTAGTGTATGGGAGATAGTTGAAAATGGAATGCAATTTGATAGTACGGATAACCCTGTATTCATTAACGAACAAATTCATAAGAATGCACAAGGTACCACTATTTTGTTAGCATCGTTGTGCAGGGATGAATACAACAAAGTGAGCGACTTGGACAACGCCAAGCAAATATGGGACACCCTCAAGATATCGCATGAGGGGAACAACGCCACCATGATCACCAAAATGGAGTTGGTGGAAGGCGAGCTAGGAAGGTTTGCCATGATCAGGGGAGAGGAGCCAACTCAAACATACAATAGGCTCAAAACCCTGGTCAACAAGATTAGGAGCTATGGAAGCACGAGATGGATGGACCACGACGTCGTCTGACTTATGCTCAGGTCCTTCACTGTTATTGACCCTCATCTTGTGAACCTCATCCGTGAAAATCCCAGGTACACAAAGATGACGCCCGAGGAGATACTCGGAATGTTTGTGAGCGGGCGTATGATGGTCAAGGAAGCTAGATATGTTGATGATGCATTGAACGGCCCAATGCCCATCTATGAGCCTCAGCCCGTTGCACTCAAGGCAACAAGCAGCAGCATGGAGGCGCTACCTAGTAAGGTGGCACAAGTTGAGGCTGCCAGGCTAAACGAAGATGAGATGGCCCTCATCATCAAGCGCTTCAAGACCGCGCTAAAAGGACGCAAGGAGCATCCCAACAAGAGCAAAGCAAAAGGAAAGCGCTCATGTTTTAAATGTGGTAAGACTGGTCATTTTATAGCAAATTGTCCCGATAATGCTAATGACTAGGAACAAGAAAAGAGCGGGAAGAGGGAGAAGAAGAAGGCCTACAAGAAGGCAAAGGGCAAGGCGCACCTTGGTAAAGAATGGGATTCGGATTGCTCGTCTTCTGACTCCGACGACGAAGGACTCGCTGCCTCAGCCTTCACCAAATCGTCAATCTTCCCCAACGAGTGCCACACTTGCCTCATGGCAAAAGAGAAAAAGGTAAGTGCTCGAGAAACCCCCAAGTATACTACTTCAAGCGATGATGTTTCTAGTGATGATGAAGTAGATTATTGTCGGGGACCATAATTAGGGGTACCCTCAAGACTCCTAAATCTCAGCTGGTAACCCCCATCAGCACAAAGCTGCAAAGGCCTGATGGGTGCGATTAAGTCAAGGATCGGTCCATTCGAGGAACACGATCGTGCCTCGCCCGAGCCCAGACTCGGGCAAGGGCAGCCGACCCCGGAGAATCTACGTCTCGCCCGAGGACCCCCTCCAGCAATGGACACACCATTGGCTCGCCCGAGGCCCAGTCTTCACCAAGAAGCAACCTTGGCCAAATCGCCATGCCAACCGACCAAATCGCAGGGGCATTTGATGCAAAGGTGGCCTAACACCTTTATCCTGACGCACGCCCACCAGTCGACAGAGCCGAAGTGACCGCAGTCACTTCGCCGCTCCACTGACCGGTCTGACAAGAGGACAGCGCCGCCCGCGCCGCTCCGACTGCTGAGCCACTCGACAGAGTGAGGCTAACAGCAGCCAAGTCCGGCCTCAGGCGTCATAGGAAACTCCGCCTCGCCCGACCCCAGGGCTCGGACACGGGCTCAGCCCTGGAAGACGACGAACTCCGCTCCGCCCGACCCTAGGGCTCGGACTCGGGCTCAGCCCCAGAAGACGGCGAACTCCGCTCCGCCCGACCCTAGGGCTCGGACTAGGGCTCAGCCCCGGAAGACGGCGAACTCCGCTCCGCCCGACCCCAGGGCTCGGACTAGGGCTCAGCCTAGGAAGACGGCGAACTCCGCTCCGCCCGACCCCAGGGCTCGGACTCGGGCTCGGCCCCGGAAGACGACGAACTCCGCCTCGCCCGACCCTAGGGCTCGGACTCAGGCTCAGCCCCGAAGGACGACGAACTCCGCTTCGCCCGACCCCAGGGCCCGGACTCAACCCTGGCCTCAGCCGACGGTCTCCGCCTCGCCCGACCTGGAGGCTCGGACTCGACCTCGACCTCGAAAGACAGACTCGACCTCGGAGGAGCCTCCACTTCGCCCAACCTAGGGCACGGACTGACCACGTCGACAGGAGGCGCCATCATTACCCTACCCCGAGCTGACTCAGGCTACGGGGAACAAGACCGGCGTCCCATCTGGCTCGCTCCACCATGCGAGTAATGATGGCACCCCGCATGCCCTGTGACGACGGCGGCTCTTAGCCCCCTTACGGAAGCAAGAGGATGTCAGCAAGGACTCGACAGCCCCGACAGCTGTCCTTTCGCCAGGCTCCAGCGCTCCTCCGACGGCCACGACATCACGCGAACTGGGTGCCAAAACCTCTCCGGCTGCCACGATGGCATGTACTTAGGGCGCTAGCTCTCCACCGCTAGACACGTTAGCACATTGCTACACTCCCCATTGTACACCTGGATCCTCTCCTTACGCCTATAAAAGGGAGGACCAGGGCCCTCTTACAGAGGGTTGGCCGCGCGGGGAAGGACGGGACGGCGCTCGCGCAAGGCCGCTCGCTCCCTCCCGCGTGGACGCTTGTAACCCCTACTGCAAGCGCACCCGACCTGGGCGCGGAGCTAACACGAAGGCCGCGGGTTCCACCTCCCACGCCTGTCTCCCTCCGGCTGCTCTCTCCCCCCTTCGCGTTCCGCCTCACGCCGACCCATTTGGGCTGGGGCACGCGGCGACAATTCACTCGTCGGTCCAGGGACCCCCCGGGTTTCGAAACACCGATAGTTGGCGCGCCAGGTAGGGGCCTGCTGCGTGTTGACGAACAGCTTCCCGTCAAGCTCCAGATGGGCAGTCTCCAGCAACCTCTCCAGCCCGGGACGATGCTCCGTTTCGGGAGTCTTGAGTTCATGTCCCTCAACGGCAGCTACGACATGATACTCCTTTCTCCGTCGCGCGGCAGCGACAATGGCGGTCGACAGCCCGCCCACTGGCGGGAAAATCGACGACGCCTTCCCCACGTGGTGGAAGGACGACATTCGGGCTTGTCCCGTCCCCTCCCCCGCCGACGGAGGAGGAGACGGGGCAACCAAGGCCAAGCGGGAGGCGGCACCTCGTTGGCTGTCGAGTGAGTCGACGGCGCCGACGCCCCAACGGAGAGCGCGTCGGGCGACGACCTCGCGTCTGAGACGAAGACGAGCGCCAACTCCCCGCAACATGCCAGCCTCAAGCAAACGGACGACGCTGGCACGCTCGCGAAGGACTTGCTGGGCGTCACCCTCGTACCTGAGACGACAGTGCAGTTAGTCCCTGACGCGACTTCGTCACCGCCCGTCGACCAAAAGGTACCGACCAATTCCCATCTCGCGTCTTTTGGATTCGGCCTCGACCCGCCAAGCGACTCTGCTTCGGTGGACACTCTCACAGAGGCGAGTCCAAACCCTCTATGGTATCGTGTGCGGTCACCCTGGGTCCGGCTGACGGCCGTCTCGACTTACGGGCCCTCGGGGTCCGAGGAAGATGGCGAGCCCGACCCTTGTTGGGATTTCTCCGGACTTGGTAACCCCAGTGCCATGTGGGGCTTCATGACCACATGCGACTACTGCCTTTCCGACTGTTCTGACAGTAGCCGCAGCCTCGACGACGAGGGCTACGGCCCAAGTCGCGAATGTTTCCACGTCGATCTAGGGGGTCCCGGCCAAGGCAACCATCTTGGTATGCCAGAGAACGGTGATCCCCCTAGGCCCGTGCCTCGCGTTGACATCCTTTGGGAGCTAGCTGTGGTCCCCATCCCGGTAGGGGGTCCTGACCCACAGCTCGAGCAAATCCGTGAGATGCAGGCCAGGCTCGACGAGGGAGCAGGAACGCTTGTGCCGATCCGCCGGGACATTGGGCAGGAATGGGCGGGCCAACCTCCGGTCGGAGAAGCACGTCATCTCCCCCAGGGCATCCAGCATCGCATCGCCGATGACGTCAGGGTAAGGCCGCCACCGGTTTCCAGTGGAGTCGGCCAGAACCTGGCTGCTGCGGCAATACTTCTCCGCGCGATGCCAGAGCCATCAACCACCGAAGGGCGGCGTATCCAGGGGGAGCTCAAGAATCTCCTGGAAGACGGCGCGGTCCGACGGGCCGAAAGCTCCGCCTCCCGAAGGCAGGGGTACCCCTCGGAACATCGCGCCACGACTTCCCGATTCATGCGGGAATCCTCGGTCCACACCGGGCGCACACACAACACAGCGCCTGCGGCCCCGGGTCGCCTCGGCAACGAGCACCATTGAGAGCACCTAAAGGGGGGGGGGTGAATAGGTGATCCTGTAACACTTCAAAACTTAAGCCACAAAACTTGGTTAATTGTTAGCACAATAATTGCCAAGTGGCTATAGAGAAATCCTCAACAAAACACAATAACCAACAAAGATCAATCACAGAGATGGCACGATGGTTATCCCGTGGTTCGGCCAAGACCAACGCTTGCCTACTCCACGTTGTGGCGTCCCAATGGACGAGGGTTGCAATCAACCCCTCTCAAGCGGTCCAAAGACCCACTTGAATACCACGGTGTTTTGCTTGCTTTATCTCAATCCCGTTTGCGAGGAATCTCCACAACTTGGAGCCTCTCGCCCTTACACTTGAAATTTACAAAGAACACGGAGCAAGGGAGGGATTAGCAACGCACACAAGACACAAGAATCAAAGTGTCAACACGCACACAAGTCGCAACAAGAGCTCGCAACACAACTCAATGAGTTCACAACTCCACTAGAGCTCTATATGCTATCACAATGAAACGAATGCGCGAAATCGATGTCTTGGTGCTTAGAAATGATTAGGAGATGCTTGATGTCATCCTCCATGCGCCTAGGGGTCCCTTTTATAGCCCCAAGGCAGCTAGGAGCCGTTGGGAGCAATCTTGGAAGGCAGATCTTGCCTTCTGTCGACTGGCGCAGCGGACAGTCCGGTGCACACTAGACACTGTCCGGTGCCCGATTTCCTTCCTTAAACAACGAAGCCGACCGTTGGCAGCCTGAGAGCCGTTGGCGCACCGGACATGTCCGGTGCACACCGGACAGTCCTGTGACATCTTCTAGCCGTTGGCTCGGCCACGTGTCCCACGCAGATTGCGCGGCCGACCGTTGGCCCGGCCGACCGTTGGCTCACCGGACAGTCCGGTGCACACCGGACAGTCCGGTGAATTATAGCCGTACGTCGCCGGTGAATTCCTGAGAGCAGCCACTTTGCTCAAGCCAGCCTGGCGCACCGGACACTGTCCGGTGCACACCGGACAGTCCGGTGCTCCTAGACTGAGCAGATTCTTGGCTGCTCGAGCCAAGACCTTTCCAATCGGATTTTTCCTGTTTCCAGCACTTAGACACAATACATTAGTCACTAAAACAATGTACTAAGTCTGAGAAACATACCTTTAACCTTGATTTGCACTTTGTCCACCATTTTACACTCAGGCATTTGTGTTGGACACTAAATCACCAAAATACTTAGAAATGGCCCAAGGGCACATTTCCCTTTCAATCTCCCCCTTTTTGGTGATTTATGCCAACACAACATAAAGCAAGTAGAACAAGTACAAAACCAATTCAACTAAGAACTCAAAGTTGTCTTGAATCATATTTGACATATATGGATCACTCTATGCCACCACTTGGTTTGTTTTTGCAAATCAAACTCAAATTCCTATCTCTAAGTCAAAACCACTTGTAGAGACATAAAGAGAGGTTTTCCAAAGAAATTTGATCAAGGATTTCAAAAACTCCCCCTTTTTCCCATAATCAACACTTCTCCCCACAAGAGGCCAACTTTTGACATAAAAGACAATAAAAGAGTTTTGTCAAACCAAAAGCTCTAATCTACTATTTTCAAAATTTCTCAAGTGGTAGCTGATCCATTTATTGCTTTGGCCTTTATTTTCTCCCCCTTTGGCATCAAGCACCAAAACAGGATCAATCTTGGCCCTTTAACCCCATTGCCTCACCAAAATCATCAAAAGAGAACACAAAGGCAGTGAGAGTATAAAGATGAACTTGAAAAAGTTACTCTTTCTCATCGGAGTGCAGTGGAAGTCTTGCATGGTCCAAGTCCACCTTTTCCCTTTCAATTCTCCTTGGAGACTAAAACAACCAAACTCAAGTACATGGTTAGTCTCAAAGGGTCAAGTTGTAGCACAGCTCCCCCTAAATATGTGCATCACTTGCAAAAAGGACTTGTGAGGTCTAGGGAGTGTTTGTACAACTTGAGCACCACAAAATGCAGAATGAACATGATCAAAGGCATAAACACATATATGCTACAATTCAATCCAAGTTCCGCGAATCTAAGATATTGAGCTCACTACGCAGCCTGCAAAAGGTCTTCTCATCTAGAGGCTTGGTAAAGATATCGGCTAGCTGGTTCTCGGTGCTAACATGAAACACTTCGATATCTCCCTTTTGCTGGTGGTCTCTCAAAAAGTGATGCCGGATGTCAATGTGCTTTGTGCGGCTGTGCTCAACAGGATTTTCCGCTATTCGGATAGCACTCTCATTATCACATAGGAGTGGGACTTTGCTCAGATTGTAGCCAAAGTCCCTGAGGGTTTGCCTCATCCAAAGTAGTCGCACACAACACTGTCCTGCGGCAACGTACTCGGCCTCAGCGGTGGATAGGGCAACGGAGGTTTGTTTCTTAGAGTTCCATGACACCAGGGACCTTCCTAAGAATTGGCACGTCCCCGATGTACTCTTCCTATCGACCTTACATCCAGCATAGTCGGAATCTGAGTAGCCAATCAAGTCAAAGTTAGACCCCTTTGGATACCAGATCCCGAAGCAAGGCGTAGCGACTAAATATCTAAGAATTCGCTTCACAGCCACTAAGTGACACTCCTTAGGATCGGATTGAAATCTAGCACACATGCATACGCTAAGCATAATATCCGGTCTACTAGCACATAAATAAAGCAAAGAACCTATCATGGACCGGTATGCTTTTTGATCAACGGACTTACCTCCTTTGTTGAGGTCGGTGTGTCCGTCGGTTCCCATCGGCGTCTTCGCGGGCTTGGCGTCCTTCATCCCAAACCTCTTTAGCAAATCTTGCGTGTACTTCGTTTGGGAGATGAAAGTGCCGTCCTTGAGTTGCTTCACTTGGAACCCAAGGAAATAGTTCAACTCGCCCATCATCGACATCTCGAATTTCTGCGTCATCACCCTGCTAAACTCTTCACAAGACTTTTGATTAGTAGAACCAAATATTATGTCATCGACATAAATTTGACACACAAAAAGATCACCATCGCAAGTCTTAGTAAAAAGAGTTGGATCGGCTTTCCCGACCTTGAAAGCATTAGCAATTAAAAAGTCTCTAAGGCATTCATACCATGCTCTTGGGGCTTGCTTAAGTCCATAGAGCGCCTTAGAGAGCTTCACACGTGGTCGGGGTACCGTTCATCCTCAAAGCCAGGGGGTTGCTCCATGTACACCTCCTCCTTGATCGGCCCGTTGAGGAAAGCGCTTTTCACATCCATTTGGTACAACCTGAAGGAATGGTGAGCGGCATATGCTAGCAAGATACAAATTGATTCTAGCCTAGCCACGGGAGCAAAAGTCTCCTCAAAGTCCAAACCTGCGACTTGGGCATAACCTTTTGCCACAAGCCGAGCCTTGTTCCTTGTCACCACCCCGTGCTCGTCTTGTTTGTTGTGGAACACCCACTTGGTTCCCACAACATTTTGCTTGGGGCGAGGCACCAGTGTCCAAACTTCATTGCGCTTGAAATTGTTGAGTTCCTCCTGCATGGCCAACACCCAGTCCGGATCTAGCAATGCCTCTTCTACCCTGAAAGGCTCAATAGAAGAGACAAAAGAGTAATGCTCACAAAAATTTACTAATCTTGAACGAGTAGTTACTCCCTTGCTAATATCACCCAAAATTTGGTCGACAGGATGATCCCTTTGAATCGTCGCTCGAACTTGGGTTGGAGGTGCCTGAGGTGCTTCTTCCTCTTCAATTTGAACATCCTGTGCTCCCCCTTGATCATGCGCCTCCACTTGAGGTACCTGTTCGTCATCCTGGGTTGGGGGATGCACCATAGTTGAGGAAGACGGTTGATCTTGCTCCAAATGTTCCTGAGGCCGTACATCTCCAATCGCCATGGTGCGTATCGCGGCCGTTGGAACGTCTTCTTCATCTACATCATCAAGATCAACAACTTGCTCTCTTGGAGAGCCATTAGTCTCATCAAATACAACGTCGCTAGAGACTTCAACCAAACCCGATGATTTGTTGAAGACCCTATACGCCTTTGTATTTGAATCATAACCTAATAAAAACCCTTCTACGGCTTTGGGAGCAAATTTGGAATTCCTACCCTTCTTCACTAGAATGTAGCATTTACTCCCAAATACACGAAAGTACGATACATTGGGTTTGTTACCAGTCAGCAGCTCATATGAAGTCTTCTTGAGGAGGCGGTGAAGGTAGACCCTGTTGATGGCGTGGCAAGCCGTGTTCATGGCTTCCGACCAAAAGCACTCGGGGGTCTTGAACTCTCCAAGCATAGTCCTCGCCATATCTATGAGCGTCCTGTTCTTCCTCTCTACCACACCATTTTGCTGTGGTGTGTAGGGAGCGGAGAACTCGTGCTTGATCCCCTCCTCCTCAAGGAACTCCCCCACTTGAAGATTCTTGAATTCGGACCCGTTGTCGCTCCTTATCTTCTTCACCTTGAGCTCAAACTCATTTTGAGCTCTCCTTAGGAAGCGCTTGAGGGTCCCTTGGGTTTCAGACTTATCCTGCAAAAAGAACACCCAAGTGAAGCGGGAAAAGTCATCAACAATAACTAGACCATACTTACTTCCTCCTATGCTCAGATAGGCGACAGGTCCGAAGAGGTCCATATGCAGCAGCTCCAGAGGTCTTGATGTTGTCATCACATTCTTGGTGTGATGAGAGCCTCCCACCTGTTTCCCTGCTTGACAAGCAGCACAAGGTCTATCTTTTTCGAAATGAACATTGGTTAGACCTATCACGTGTTCTCCCTTTAGAAGTTTGTGGAGGTTCTTCATCCCCACATGTGCTAAGCGGCGATGCCACAACCAGCCCATGCAAGTCTTAGCCATTAAGCATGCATCTAGACCGGCCTCTTCTTTTGCAAAATCAACTAAGTAAAGTTTGCCGTCTAGTACACCCTTAAAAGCTAGTGAACCATCACATCTTCTAAAGACAGACACATCTACATTTGTAAATAAACAATTATATCCCATATTACATAATTGACTAACAGATAGCAAATTATATCCAAGAGACTCTACTAAAAACACATTAGAGATAGAGTGTTCATTTGAGATTGCAATTTTACCTAACACTTTTACCTTGCCTTGATTCCCATCACCGAATATTATTGAATCTTGGGAATCCTTATTCTTGACGTAGGAGGTGAACATCTTCTTCTCCCCCGTCATATGGTTTGTGCATCCGCTGTCAATAATCCAGCTTGAACCCCCGGATGCATAAACCTGCAAGGCAAATTTAGGCTTGGGTCTTAGGTACCCAACTCATGTTGGGTCCTACAAGGTTAGCACAAATATCCTTAGGGACCCAAATGCAAGTTTTGTCTCCCTTGCATCTTGCCCCTAATTTTCTAGCAACAATCTTCCTATCCTTTCTACAAATAGCAAAAGAAGCATTTAAAGCATGATATATTGTAGAAGGTTCATTTACTTTCCTAGGAACATTGACAACATTTCTCCTAGGTATATTATGAAAATCTTTTCTCCTACCAACATTTCTATCATGCACATAAGAAGAACTAGAAGCAAACATGGCATGAGAATCAAAGGCATTGTATGCATTACAATTCCTATAAGCATTTCTAGATTGTCTCCTATCATGGTACATAAAGGCATGGTTCTTTTGCACACTACTAGCCATAGGGGCCTTCCCTTTCTCCTTGGCGGAGATGGGAGCCTTATGGCTTGTCAAGTTCTTGGCTTCCCTCTTGTAGCCAAGTCCATCCTTAATTGAGGGGTGTCTACCAATCGTGTAGGCATCCCTTGCAAATTTTAGCTTGTCAAATTCATTCTTGCTAGTCTTAAGTTGGGCATTAAGACTAGCTAATTCCTCATTTAATTTGGAAATTGAAACTAAATGATCACTACAAGCATCAATGTCAAAATCTTTACACCTATTACAAGTTTCAACAATTTCTACACAAGAATTAGATTTACTAGCTACTTCTAGTTTAGCATTTAAATCATCATTAAAACCTTTTAACGTAGCAATAGTTTCATGACAAGAAGATAATTCACTAGAGAGCATTTCATTCCTTTTAATTTCAAGAGCAAGAGATTTTTGTGCACTAACAAATTTATCATGCTCCTCATATAAAAGATCCTCTTGTTTTTCTAGTAATCTATTCTTGTCATTCAAAGCATCAATCAACTCATTAATCTTATCAATTTTAGATCTATCTAATCCCTTGAATAAGCATGAGTAATCTATCTCATCATCATCACTAGACTCATCCTCACTTGAAGAAGCATAAGTACTAGTATCATGAGTGCTTACTTTCTTCTCTCTTGCCATGAGGCAAGTGTGACGCTCGTTTGGGAAGAGGGATGACTTGTTGAAGGCGGTGGCGGCGAGTCCTTCATTGTCGGAGTCGGAGGAGGAGCAATCCGAATCCCACTCCTTGCCTAGATGTGCCTCCCCCTTTGCCTTCTTGTATGCCTTCTTCTTCTCCCTCTTGCTCCCTTGGTCCTGTTCACTATCATTGTCGGGACAGTTAGCAATAAAATGACCAAGCTTACCGCATTTGAAGCATGAGCGCTTCCCCTTGGCTTTGGTCTTGCTTGGTTGTCCCTTGCGACCTTTAAGCGCCGTCTTGAATCTTTTGATGATGAGGGCCATCTCTTCATCATTGAGTCCGGCCGCCTCAATCTGTGCCACCTTGCTAGGTAGCGCCTCCTTGCTTCTTGTTGCCTTGAGAGCAAGGGGTTGCGGCTCGTTGATCGGACCATTCAAGGCGTCGTCCACATACCTCGCCTCCTTGATCATCATTCGCCCGCTAACGAATTTTCCAAGGACTTCTTCGGGCGACATTTTGGTGTACCTGGGATTCTCACGAATATTATTCACCAAATGAGGATCAAGAACGGTAAAGGACCTTAGCATCAGTCGGACGACGTCGTGGTCCGTCCATCGCGTGCTTCCGTAGCTCCTTATTTTGTTGATAAGGGTCTTGAGCCGGTTGTATGTTTGAGTTGGCTCCTCGCCCCTTATCATCGCGAACCTTCCAAGCTCACCCTCCACCAACTCCATTTTGGTGAGCAAGGTGACGTCGTTCCCCTCATGAGAGATCTTGAGGGTGTCCCAGATCTGCTTGGCATTGTCCAAGCCGCTCACCTTGTGATACTCGTCCCTGCACAAAGAGGCTAGCAACACAGTAGTAGCTTGTGCATTCTTATGAATCTGTTCATTAATAAACACAGGACTATCCGAGCTATCAAATTTCATTCCACTTTCCACAATCTCCCAAATGCTTGGATGGAGAGAAAATAGGTGAGTACGCATTTTGTGGCTCCAAAATCCGTAGTCCTCTCCATCAAAGTGAGGGGGCTTGCCAAGTGGAATGGGGAGTAATTGAGCATTTGAGCTATGCGGAATGCACGAATAATCAAAAGAAAAGTTTGAGTTAACCGTCTTTCGTCTGTCGTAGTCGTCGTTGTCCTTTTGGGAGGAGGAAGATTCGTCGCTGTCGTAGTACACAATTTCCTTGATGCGCCTTGTCTTCTTCTTCCTCCCGTCTTTTCTTTTGTGGCCCGAGCCTGAGTCGGTGGGCCTGTCATCATTGGGCTCGTTGATGAAGGACTCCTTCTCCTTGTCGTTGATCACCATCCCCTTGCCCTTAGGATCCATCTCTTCGGGCGGTTAGTCCCTTTCTTGAAGAGAACGACTCCGATACCAATTGAGAGCACCTAGAGGGGGGGTGAATAGGTGATCCTGTAACACTTCAAAACTTAAGCCACAAAACTTGGTTAATTGTTAGCACAATAATTGCCAAGTGGCTATAGAGAAATCCTCAACAAAACACAATAACCAACAAAGATCAATCACAGAGATGGCACGGTGGTTATCCCGTGGTTCGGCCAAGACCAACGCTTGCCTACTCCACGTTGTGGCGTCCCAACGGACGAGGGTTGCAATCAACCCCTCTCAAGCGGTCCAAAGACCCACTTGAATACCACGGTGTTTTGCTTGCTTTATCTCAATCCCGTTTGCGAGGAATCTCCACAACTTGGAGCCTCTCGCCCTTACACTTGAAATTTACAAAGAACACGGAGCAAGGGAGGGATTAGCAACGCACACAAGACACAAGAATCAAAGTGTCAACACGCACACAAGTCGCAACAAGAGCTCGCAACACAACTCAATGAGTTCACAACTCCACTAGAGCTCTATATGCTATCACAATGAAACGAATGCGCGAAATCGATGTCTTGGTGCTTAGAAATGATTAGGAGATGCTTGATGTCATCCTCCATGCGCCTAGGGGTCCCTTTTATAGCCCCAAGGCAGCTAGGAGCCGTTGGGAGCAATCTTGGAAGGCAGATCTTGCCTTCTGTCGACTGGCGCACCGGACAGTCCGGTGCACACCGGACACTGTCCGGTGCCCGATTTCCTTCCTTAAACAACGAAGCCGACCGTTGGCAGCCTGAGAGCCGTTGGCACACCGGACATGTACGGTGCACACCGGACAGTCCGGTGACATCTTCTAGCCGTTGGCTCGGCCACGTGTCCCGCGCAGATTGCGCGGCCGACCGTTGGCCCGGCCGACCGTTGGCTCACCGGACAGTCCGGTGCACACCGGACAGTCCGGTGAATTATAGCCGTACGTCGCCGGTGAATTCCCGAGATCAGCCACTTTGCTCAAGCCAGCCTGGCGCACCGGACACTGTCCGGTGCACACCGGACAGTCCGGTGCTCCAAGACTGAGCAGATTCTTGGCTGCTCGAGCCAAGACCTTTCCAATCGGATTTTTCCTGTTTCCAGCACTTAGACACAATACATTAGTCACTAAAACAATGTACTAAGTCTGAGAAATATACCTTTAACCTTGATTTGCACTTTGTCCACCATTTTACACTCAGGCATTTGTGTTGGACACTAAATCACCAAAATACTTAGAAATGGCCCAAGGGCACATTTCCCTTTCAACCATCACCACAGCCGTCGGGCCCACCTCGACGAGAGGGTACGCCGAGGTGAAAGTCGCCTAGAGGGGGGTGAATAGGGCGAAACTGAAAATCTCAAGAATAATCACAACTACAAGCCGGGTTAGCGTTAGAAATATAATAGAGTCCGCGAGAGAGGGCGCAAAACAAATCGCAAGCAAATAATGAAGTGAGACACGCGGATTTGTTTTACCGAGGTTCGGTTCTCTCAAACCTACTCCCCGTTGAGGAGGCCACAAAGGCCGGGTCTCTTTCAACCCTTCCCTCTCTCAAATGGTCCCTCGGACCGAGTGAGCTTTTCTTCTTCTCAATCAAACGGGAACAAAACTTCCCCGCAAGGGCCACCACACAATTGGTGCCTCTTGCCTTGGTTACAATTGAGTTTTGATCACAAGAACAAGTGAGAAAGAAAGAAAGCGATCCAAGCGCAAGAGCTCAAAAGAACACGGCAAATCTCTCTCGCTAGTCACTAAAGGCTTGAGTGGAATTGGAGAGGATTTGATCTCTTTGGTGTGTCTAGAATTGAATGCCTAGCTCTTGTAAGTGGTTGGAAGTTGGAAAACTTGGATGCAATGAATGGTGGGGTGGTTGGGGTATTTATAGCCCCAACCACCAAAAGTGGCCGTTGGGAGGCTGTCTGTTCGATGGCGCACCGGACAGTCCGGTGTACACCGGACATGTCCGGTGCGACAGCCACGTCACCAAAGCCGTTGCAATTTGACCGTTGGAGTTCTGACACCTGGGCCCGCCTGGATGTCCGGTGCACACCGGACATGTACTGTTTGATGTCCGGTGTACCTGCGTCCGCGTGCCTGACGACTGCGCGCGACTGGCGCGCATTAAATGCGCCTACAGGTGACCGTTGGCGCGAAGTAGCCGTTGCCCCGAGGTTGCACCGGACAGTCCGGTGTACACCGGACATGTCCGGTGAATTATAGCGGAGCCGTCTTCGCGAATTCCCGAGACTGGCGAGTTCCTGAGGCCGCTCTTCCTTGGAGCACCGGACATGTCCGGTGTACACCGGACAGTCCAGTGAATTATAGCGGAGTCGCCTCTGGAATTTCCCGAAGGTAACGAGTTTGAGTTCGGAGTCCTCTGGTGCACCGGACATGTCCGGTGGCACACCGGACAGTCCGGTGCGCCAGACCAGAGGTGCCTTCGGTTGTCTCTTTGCCCTTTTGTCGAACCCAATACTTGGTCTTTTTATTGGCTAAGTGTGAACCTTTGGCACCTGTATAACTAATACACTAGAGCAAACTAGTTAGTCCAATTGTTTGTGTTGGGCAATTCAACCACCAAAATTATTTAGGGACTAGGTGTAAGCCTAATTCCCTTTCAATCTCCCCCTTTTTGGTGATTGATGCCAACACAAACCAAAGCAAATATAGAAGTGCATAATTGAACTAGTTTACGTAATGTAAGTGCAAAGGATGCTTGGAGTTAAGCCAATATAAATATTTGCATGATGCGCATGGATTGTTTTCTTTGTTTTTGACATATTGGACCATATTTGCACCATAAGTTTTGTTTTTGCAAATTCTTTTGTAAATTCTTTTCAAAGTCCTTTGCAAGATAGTCAAAGGTGAATGAATAAGATTTTGCAAAGCATTTTCAAGTTTTGAAATTTTCTTCCTTTGTTCCAAATGCTTTCCCTTTGACTAAACAAAACTCCCCCTCAAATAAAGTCTCCTCTTAGTGTTCAAGAGGGTTTTAAGACATCAATTTTGAAAATACTACTTGCTCCCCCTTTAGAACACAAAGAGATACCAATTTTGAAATTTACCACTTGAAAATCATTAATTTTAAAATTTGGGTGGTGGTGCGGTCCTTTTGCTTTGGGCTCATATTTTCTCCCCCTTTGGCATGAATCGCCAAAAACGGAATCATTAGAGCCCACTGAAGTATTTTCTCCTCCTTTGGTCATAGAATAAATGAGTGAAGATTATACCAAAGTTGGAGAGATGCTTGGAGTGACGGCGAAGGATGAGTAGTAGAGCGGAGTGGAAGCCTTTGTCTTCGCCGAAGACTCCAATTCCCTTTCAATATACCTATGACTTGGTTTCGAATACACTTGAAAGCACATTAGTCATATATAAAGGGACATGATCAAAGGTATTCTTGTGAGCTATGTGTGCAAGATTAGCAAAAGAAATTCCTAGAATCAAGAATATTAAGCTCATGCCTAAGTCTGGTAAAAGATTGTTCATCAAGTGGCTTGGTAAAGATATCGGCTAATTGATCTTTAGTGTTAATGTATGAAATCTCGATATCCCCTTTTTGTTGGTGATCCCGAAGAAAATGATACCGAATGGCTATGTGTTTAGTGCGGCTATGCTCAACGGGATTATCCGCCATGCGGATTGCACTCTCATTATCACATAGAAGAGGAACTTTGGTTAATTTGTAACCGTAGTCCCGCAGGGTTTGCCTCATCCAAAGCAATTGCGCGCAACAATGGCCTGCGGCAATATACTCGGCTTCGGCGGTAGAAAGAGCGACCGAATTTTGCTTCTTTGAAGCCCATGACACCAAGGATCTTCCCAAGAACTGGCAAGTCCCCGATGTGCTCTTCCTATTAATCTTACACCCTGCCCAATCGGCATCCGAATAACCAATCAAATCAAAAGTGGATCCCCGAGGGTACCAAAGCCCAAACTTAGGAGTATAAGCTAAATATCTCAAGATTCGTTTTACGGCCGTAAGGTGTGATTCCTTAGGGTCGGCTTGGAATCTTGCACACATGCAAACGGAAAGCATAATGTCCGGTCGAGATGCACATAAATAAAGCAATGAACCAATCATCGACCGGTATACCTTTTGATCCACGGACTTACCTCCCGTGTCGAGGTCGAGATGCCCATTTGTTCCCATGGGTGTCTTGATGGGCTTGGCATCCTTCATTCCAAACTTGCTTAGAATGTCATGAGTATACTTTGTTTGGCAAATGAATGTGCCCTCTTGGAGTTGTTTGACTTGAAATCCTAGAAAATATTTCAACTCCCCCATCATAGACATCTCGAATTTCCTTGTCATGATCCTACTAAATTCTTCACATGTAGATTCGTTAGTAGACCCAAATATGATATCATCAACGTAAATTTGGCATATGAACAAATGATTGTCAAGAGTTTTAGTGAATAAAGTAGGATCGGCTTTGCCGACTTTGAAGCCATTTGCAATAAGGAAATCTCTAAGGCATTCATACCATGCTCTTGGGGCTTGCTTGAGCCCATAAAGCGCCTTAGAGAGCCTATAAACATGATTAGGGTACTCACTGTCTTCAAAGCCGGGAGGTTGCTCAACATAGACCTCCTCCTTGATTGGTCCATTGAGGAAGGCACTTTTCACGTCCATTTGATAAAGCTTGAAGCCATGGTAAGTAGCATAGGCCAATAATATGCGAATTGACTCAAGCCTAGCTACGGGTGCATAGGTTTCACCAAAATCCAAACCTTCGACTTGTGAATACCCCTTGGCCACGAGTCGAGCTTTGTTCCTTGTCACCACACCATGCTCGTCTTGCTTGTTGCGGAAGACCCACTTGGTTCCTACAACATTTTGATTGGGACGTGGAACTAAATGCCATACCTCATTCCTTGTGAAATTGTTGAGCTCCTCTTGCATCGCCATCACCCAATCCGAATCTTGAAGTGCTTCCTCTACCCTGTGTGGCTCAATAGAGGAAACAAAAGAGTAATGTTCACAAAAATGTGCAATACGAGATCGAGTAGTTACCCCCTTATGAATGTCGCCGAGGATGGTGTCGACGGGATGATCTCGTTGTATTGCTTGGTGGACTCTTGGGTGTGGCGGCCTTGGTTGTTCATCCTCCTTGTCTTCATCATTTGCATCTCCCCCTTGATCGTTGCCGTCATTTTGAGGTGGCTCATCTTCTTGATCTTCTTGTTCAACATCTTGAGCCTGATCCTCAACTTGAGTTGGTGGAGATGCTTGCATGGAGGAGGATGGTTGATCTTGTGCATGTGGAGGCTCTTCGGATTCCTTAGGACACACATCCCCAATGGACATGTTCCTTAGCGCTATGCATGGAGCCTGTTCTTCACCTATCTCATCAAGATCAACTTGCTCTACTTGAGAGCCGTTAGTCTCATCAAACACAACGTCACAAGAAACTTCAACAAGTCCTGAGGATTTGTTAGACTCTATATGCCCTTGTGTTTGAGTCATATCCTAGTAAAAAGCCTTCTACAGTTTTAGGAGCAAATTTAGATTTTCTACCTCTTTTAACAAGTATAAAACATTTGCTACCAAAAACTCTAAAATATGAAATATTGGGCTTTTTACCGGTTAGGAGTTCATAGGATGTCTTCTTGAGGATTCGGTGAAGATATAACCGGTTGATGGCGTAGCAGGCGGTGTTGACCGCCTCGGCCCAAAACCGATCCGGTGTCTTGTATTCATCAAGCATGGTTCTTGCCATGTCCAATAGAGTTCGATTCTTCCTCTCCACTACACCATTTTGTTGTGGAGTGTAGGGAGAAGAGAACTCATGCTTGATGCCCTCCTCCTCAAGGAAGCCTTCGATTTGAGAGTTCTTGAACTCCGTTCCATTGTCGCTTCTAATTTTCTTGATCCTTAAGCCGAACTCATTTTGAGCCCGTCTCAAGAATCCCTTTAAGGTCTCTTGGGTATAAGATTTGTCCTGCAAAAAGAACACCCAAGTGAAGCGAGAATAATCATCCACAATAACTAGACAGTACTTACTCCCGCCGATGCTTATGTAAGCGATCGGGCCGAATAGATCCATGTGTAGGAGCTCCAGTGGCCTGTCACTAGTCATGATGTTCTTGTATGGATGATGAGTGCCAACTTGCTTCCCGGCTTGGCATGCGCTACAAATCCTGTCTTTCTCAAAATGAACATTGGTTAGTCCTAAAATGTGTTCTCCCTTTAGAAGCTTGTGAAGATTCTTCATTCCAACATGGGCTAGTCGGCGGTGCCAGAGCCAACCCAAGTTAGTCTTAGCAACCAAGCAAGTGTCGAGTTCAGCTCTATCAAAATCTACCAGGTATAGCTGACCCTCTAACACTCCCTTAAATGTTATTGAATCATCACTTCTTCTAAAGACAGTAACACCTATATCAGTAAATAGACAGTTGTAGCCCATTTGACATAATTGGGATACGGAAAGCAAATTGTAATCTAAAGAATCTACAAGAAAAACATTGGAAATAGTATGGTCAGGTGATATAGCAATTTTACCCAATCCTTTGACCAAACCTTGATTTCCATCCCCGAATGTGATAGCTCGTTGGGGATCTTGGTTTTTCTCATATGAGGAGAACATCTTTTTCTCCCCTGTCATGTGGTTTGTGCACCCGCTGTCGAGTATCCAACTTGAGCCCCCGGATGCATAAACCTACAAAACAATTTTAGTTCTTGATTTTAGGTACCCAAACGGTTTTGGGTCCTTTGGCATTAGAAACAAGAACTTTGGGTACCCAAACACAAGTCTTTGATCCCTTGTGTTTGCCCCCAATAATCTTGGCAACTACCTTGCCGGATTTGTTAGTCAAAACATATGATGCATCAAAAGTTTTGAATGAAATAGCATGATCATTTGATGCATTAGGAATTTTCTTTCTAGGCAACTTAGCACGGGTTGGTTGCCTAGAACTAGATGTCTCACCCTTATACATAAAAGCATGGTTAGGGCCAGAGTGAGACTTCCTAGAATGAATTTTCTTGATTTTGCTCTCCGGATAACCGGCAGGGTACAAAATGTAACCCTCGTTATCCTGAGGCATGGGAGCCTTGCCCTTAACAAAGTTAGACAGGTTCTTAGGAGGGGCATTAAGTTTGACATTGTCTCCCCTTTGGAAGCCAATGCCATCCTTGATGCCAGGGCGTCTCCCATTATAGAGCATGCTTCTAGCAAATTTAAATTTTTCATTTTCTAAGTCATGCTCACTAATCTTAGCATTAAGTTGTGCTATGTGATCATTTTGTTTTTTAATTAAGGCTAGGTGATCATGGATAGCATCAACATTAATATCTCTACACCTAGTACAAATGGAAATATGCTCAATAGATGTAGAGGGTTTGCAAGTTTTTAATTCTATAACCTTAGCATGTAGTATATCATTCTCATCTCTAAGGTTAGAAATGCAAACATCACAATCTCTAGCCTTAGCAAGCAATTTTTCTTTTTCATCTCTCAGGCTAGCAAGAGAAACATTCAACTCATCAATTCTAGCAAGTAAATCAATATTATCATCTTTAGAATTGGAAGTTGAAACATTACAAACATGTGAATCAACCTTAGCAATCAATCTAGCATTTTTATTTCTAAGGTTGTCAATAGTGTCATGGCATGTGCTTAGCTCACTAGTTAATTTGTTACATTTTTCTACCTCTAGAGCATAAGCATTTTTAACCTTAACATGTTTCTTATTTTCCTTGATCAGGAAGTCCTCTTGGGAGTCCAAGAGATCATCCTTTTCATGGATGGCACTGATTAGCTCATTTAATTTTTCCTTTTGTTCCATGTTAAGGTTGGCAAAAAGGATACGCAAATTATCTTCCTCACCACTAGCATTATCATCACTAGAAGATTCATATTTGGCGGAGGAGTTAGATTTAACCTTCTTCCTTTTGTCGTCCTTTGCCATGAGGCACTTGTGGCCGACGTTGGGGAAGAGAAGTCCCTTGGTGACGGCGATGTTGGCGGCGTCCTCGTCGGAGGAGGAGGAGTCAGTGGAGCTCTCGTCGGAGTTCCACTCGTGGCACACGTGGGCATCGCCGCCCTTCTTCTTGTGGTACCTCTTCTTTTCTCTTCTCTTGCCCTTCTTGTCATCGCCTCTGTCACTGTCACTAGACATAGGACATTTTGCAATAAAATGACCGGGCTTACCACACTTGTAGCAAACCTTCTTGGAACGGGATTTGTAGTCCTTCCCCTTCCGTTGCTTGAGGATTTACCGAAAGCTTTTGATGATTAAGGCCATCTCCTCATTGTCGAGCTTGGAGGCGTCAATTGGTTGTCTACTTGGTGTAGACTCCTCCTTCTTCTCCTCCGTTGCCTTGAAGGCCACCGGTTGCGCCTCGGATGTGGAAGGTTTGTCAAGCTCGTTGATCTTCTTTGAGCCCTTAATCATGCATTCAAAGCTTACAAAATTCCCGATAACTTCCTCGGGGGTCATTAGTGGATATCTAGGATTACCACGAATTAATTGAACTTGAGTGGGGTTAAGGAAAATAAGAGCTCTTAAAATAACCTTAACCACCTCGTGGTCATCCCATTTTTTTGCTCCCGAGGTTGCGCACTTGGTTCACCAAGGTCTTGAGCCGGTTGTACATATCTTGTGGCTCCTCCCCTTGGCGAAGACGGAATCGACCGAGCTCCCCCTCGATCGTTTCCCGCTTGGTGATCTTGGTGAGTTCATCACCCTCGTGCGCCGTCTTGAGTAGGTCCCAAATTTCCTTAGCATTCTTCAACCCTTGTACTTTGTTGTATTCCTCCTTGCTTAGAGAGGCGAGGAGAATGGTTGCGGCTTGGGAGTTGAAGTGCTCGATTTGGGCCACTTCGTCCGTGTCATAATCCTCATCCCCTACAGATGGTACCTGTACACCATACTCAACAACATCCCATATACTTTTGTGGAGTGAGGTTAGATGAAATCGCATTAAATTACTCCACATAGCATAATCTTCACCATTAAACGTTGGTGGTTTGCCTAATGGGACGGAAAGTAAAGGTGTATGTTTAGGAATGCGAGGGTAGCGTAGGGGGATCTTACTATACTTCTTACGCTCTTGGCGTTTAGAAGTGACGGACGCCGCGTCGGAGCCAGAGGTGGATGTCGATGAAGAGTCGGTCTCGTAGTAGACCACCTTCCTCATCCTCTTTTTCTTGTCCCCACTCCGATGCGGCTTGTGAGAAGAAGATTTTTCCTTCTTCTCTTTGTGGTGAGAAGAGGAAGATCTTTTCTCCTTCCGTTTGGAGGAGTCCTTCTTCTTCTCCCTCCTCTTGGTCCGGGACTCTTCCGATGAAGTGCTCCCTTGGCTTGTAGTGGGCTTGTCGCCGGTCTCCATCTCCCTCTTGGTGTGATCTCCCGACATCACTTCGAGCGGTTAGGCTCTAATGAAGCACCGGGCTTTGATACCAATTGAAAGTCGCCTAGAGGGGGGGTGAATAGGGCAAAACTGAAAATCTCAAGAATAATCACAACTACAAGCCGGGTTAGCGTTAGAAATATAATAGAGTCCGCGAGAGAGGGCGCAAAACAAATCGCAAGCAAATAATGAAGTGAGACACGCGGATTTGTTTTACCGAGGTTCGGTTCTCTCAAACCTACTCCCCGTTGAGGAGGCCACAAAGGCCGGGTCTCTTTCAACCCTTCCCTCTCTCAAATGGTCCCTCGGACCGAGTGAGCTTTTCTTCTTCTCAATCAAACGGCAACAAAACTTCCCCGCAAGGGCCACCACACAATTGGTGCCTCTTGCCTTGGTTACAATTGAGTTTTGATCACAAGAACAAGTGAGAAAGAAAGAAAGCGATCCAAGCGCAAGAGCTCAAAAGAACACGGCAAATCTCTCTCGCTAGTCACTAAAGGCTTGAGTGGAATTGGAGAGGATTTGATCTCTTTGGTGTGTCTAGAATTGAATGCCTAGCTCTTGTAAGTGGTTGGAAGTTGGAAAACTTGGATGCAATGAATGGTGGGGTGGTTGGGGTATTTATAGCCCCAACCACCAAAAGTGGCCGTTGGGAGGCTGTCTGTTCGATGGCGCACCGGACAGTCCGGTGTACACCGGACATGTCCGGTGCGACAGCCACGTCACCAAAGCCGTTGCAATTTGACCGTTGGAGTTCTGACACCTGGGCCCGCCTGGATGTCCGGTGCACACCGGACATGTACTGTTTGATGTCCGGTGTACCTGCGTCCGCGTGCCTGACGACTGCGCGCGACTGGCGCGCATTAAATGCGCCTGCAGGTGACCGTTGGCGCGAAGTAGCTGTTGCCCCGAGGTTGCACCGGACAGTCCGGTGTACACCGGACATGTCCGGTGAATTATAGCGGAGCCGTCTTCGCGAATTCCCGAGACTGGCGAGTTCCTGAGGCCGCTCTTCCTTGGAGCACCGGACATGTCCGGTGTACACCGGACAGTCCGGTGAATTATAGCGGAGTCGCCTCTGGAATTTCCCGAAGGTAACGAGTTTGAGTTCGGAGTCCTCTGGTGCACCGGACATGTCCGGTGGCACACCGGACAGTCCGGTGCGCCAGACCAGAGGTGCCTTCGGTTGTCTCTTTGCCCTTTTGTCGAACCCAATACTTGGTCTTTTTATTGGCTAAGTGTGAACCTTTGGCACCTGTATAACTAATACACTAGAGCAAACTAGTTAGTCCAATTGTTTGTGTTGGGCAATTCAACCACCAAAATTATTTAGGGACTAGGTGTAAGCCTAATTCCCTTTCACGAGGCTACCACCCCAGTCGTGGGGGACGCTACGACAGCGGGGAGGACCGGAGCCCTTCGCCCGAACCACCCGGTCCGCAGGCTTTCAGCCGCGCCATACGACGGGCGCCGTTCCCGACCCGGTTCCGAACCCCGACTACTATCACAAAGTACTCGGGGGAGACGAGACCGGAACTGTGGCTCGCGGACTATCGGCTGGCCTACCAACTGGGTGGAACGGACGATGATAATCTCATCATCCGCAACCTCCCCCTGTTCCTCTCCGACACCGCTTGAGCCTGGCTGGAGCTCCTGCCTCCGGGGCAGATCTCCAACTGGGACGACCTGGTCCAAGCTTTCGCCGGCAATTTCTAAGGCACGTACGTGCGCCCTGGAAACTCCTAGGATCTCCGAAGCTGCCGCCAGCAGCCAGGAGAGTCTCTCCGAGACTACATCCGGCGATTCTCGAAGCAGCGCACCGAGCTACCCAACGTCACTGATTCGGATGTCATCGGCGCGTTCCTCGCCAGCACCACCTGCCGCGACCTGGTGAGCAAGCTGGGTCGCACGACCCCCACCAGGGCGAGCGAGCTGATGGACATCGCCACCAAGTTCGCCTCTGGCCAGGAGGCGGTTGAGGCCATCTTCCGGAAGGACAAGCAGCCCCATGGCCGCCCACCGGAAGATGTTCCCGAGGCATCAACTTAGAGCGGCACCAAGAAGAAAGGCAAGAAGAAGTCGCAAGCGAAACGCGACACCGCCGACGCGGACCTTGTCGCCGCCGCCGAGTACAAGAACCCTCGGAAACCTCCCGGAGGTGCCAACCTCTTTGACAAGATGCTCAAGGAGCCGTGCCCTTATCATCAGGGGCCCGTCAAGCACACCCTCGAGGAGTGTGCCATGCTTCGACGCCACTTTCACAAGGCCGGGCCACCCGCGGAGGGTGGCAAGGCTCTCGACGACGCTAAAAAGGAAGATCACAAGGCGGGAGAGTTCCCCGAGGTCCACGACTGCTTCATGATCTACGGTGGGCAAGTGGCGAACGCCTCGGCTCGGCACCGCAAGCATGAGCGTCGGGAGGTCTACTCGGTAAAGGTGGCGGCACCAGTCTACCTAGACTGGTCCGACAAGCCCATCACCTTCGACCAGGCCGACCATCCAGACCACGTGCCGAGCCCGGGGAAATACCCGCTCGTTGTCGACCCCATCATCGGCAACATCAGGCTCACCAAGGTCCTCATGGACGGAGGCAGCAGCCTCAACATCATCTACACCGAGACCCTCGGGCTCCTGCGGATCGATCTGTCCTCGGTACGGACGGGCGCTGCGCCTTTCCACGGGATCATCCCCGGGAAGCGCGTCCAACCCCTCGGACAACTCGATCTACCCGTCTGCTTCGGGACGCCCTCCAACTTTCGAAGGGAGACCCTCACGTTCGAAGTGGTCGGGTTTCGAGGAACCTACCACGCAGTGTTGGGGAGGCCATGCTACGCCAAGTTCATGGCCATCCCCAACTACACCTACCTCAAGCTCAAGATGTCGGGTCCCAATGGGGTCATCACCGTCGGGCCCACGTACCGACACGCATACGAATGCGACGTGGAGTGTGTGGAGTACGCCGAGGCCCTCGCCGAGTCCGAGGCCCTCATCACCGACCTGGAGAACCTCTCTAGGGAGGCGCCAGACGTGAAGCGCCACGCCGGCAACTTCGAGCCAGCGGAGACGGTTAAGTCCGTTCCTCTTGACCCTTGCAGCGACGCCTCCAAGCAGATCCGGATCGGCTCCGAGCTCGACCCCAAATAGGAAGCAGTGCTCGTCGACTTTCTCCGCGCAAACGCCGACGTTTTCGCGTGGAGTCCCTCAGACATGCCCGGCATACCGAGGGAAGTCGCCGAGCACTCGCTGGACATCCGAGCTAGAGCCCGACCCGTGAAGCAGCCTCTGCGCCGATTCAACGAAGAAAAGCGCAGAGCCATAGGCGAGGAGGTCCACAAGCTAATGGCGGCAGGGTTCATCAAAGAGGTATTCCATCCCGAATGGCTTGCCAACCCTGTGCTTGTGAGAAAGAAAGGGGGGAAATGGCGGATGTGTGTAGACTACACTGGTCTAAACAAAGCATGTCCGAAAGTTCCCTACCCTCTGCCTCGCATCAATCAAATCGTGGATTCCACTGCTGGGTGCGAAACCCTGTCTTTCCTTGATGCCTACTCAGGGTATCACCAGATCAGAATGAAAGAGTCCGACCAGCTCGCGACTTCTTTCATCACGCCCTTCGGCATGTACTGCTATGTTACCATGCCGTTCGGCTTGAGGAATGCGGGTGCAACGTACCAGCGATGCATGAACCATGTGTTCGGTGAACACATCGGCCGAACGGTCGAGGCCTACGTCGATGACATCGTAGTCAAGACGAGGAAAGCCTCCGACCTCCTTTCCGACCTTAAAGTGACATTTCGATGTCTCAAGGCGAAAGGCGTGAAGCTCAATCCCGAAAAGTGTGTCTTCGGGGTCCCCCAAGGCATGCTCTTGGGGTTCATCGTCTACGAGCGGGGCATCAAAGCCAACCCGGAGAAGATCGCAGCCATCACCAGCATGGGGCCCATCAAGGACTTGAAAGGCGTACAGAGGGTCATGGGATGCCTCGCGGCTCTGAGCCGTTTCATCTCGTGCCTCAGCGAAAGAGGCCTGCCTCTGTACCGCCTCTTAAGGAAGGCCGAGTGCTTCGCTTGGACCCCTGAGGCCAAGGAAGCCCTCGGGAACCTGAAGGCGCTCCTCACGAACGCGCCCATCTTGGTGCCCCCCGCTGCCGGAGAAGCCCTCTTGATCTACGTCGCTGCGACCACTCAAGTGGTTAGCGCCGCGATTGTGGTTGAGAGACGAGAAGAGGGGCATGCATTGCCTATCCAGAGGCCAGTCTACTTCATCAGTGAGGTACTGTCCAAGACCAAGATCCGCTACCCACAAATTCAGAAGCTGCTGTACGCAGTGATCCTGACGCGGCGGAAGTTGCGACACTACTTCGAGTCTCATTCGGTGACTGTTGTGTCATCCTTCCCCCTGGGGGAGATCATCCAGTCCCGAGAGGCCTCGGGTAGAATTGTGAAGTGGGCGGTGGAGATCATGGGCGAGACGATCTCATTCGCCCCTCGGAAGGCCATCAAGTCCCAGGTCTTGGCGGACTTCGTGGCTGAATGAGTCGACACCCAGCTCCCGACAGCTCCGATCCAACCGGAGCTCTGGACCATGTTTTTCGATGGGTCGCTGATGAAGACGGGGGCCGGCGTGGGCCTGCTCTTCATCTCGCCCCTCAGGAAGCACCTACGCTACGTGCTACGTGCTACGCCTCCACTTCCCGGCGTCCAACAATGTGGCTGAGTACGAGGCTCTGGTAAACGGGTTGCGAATCGCCATCGAGCTAGGGGTCCGACGCCTCGACGCTCGCAGTGACTCGCAGCTCGTCATCGACCAAGTCATGAAGAACTCCCACTGCCGTGACCCGAAGATGGTAGCCTACTGCGATGAGGTTCGGCGCCTGGAAGACAAGTTCTACGGGCTCGAGCTCAACCACATCGCCCGACGCTACAACGAGACTGCGGACGAGCTGGCTAAAATAGCCTCGGGGCGAACAACGGTTCCCTCGGACGTATTCTCCCGAGACCTGCATCAACCCTCCGTCAAGACCGACGACACGCCCGAGCCCGAGGCACCCTCGGCTCAGTCCGAGGTACCCTCGGCTCGGTCCGAGGTACCCTTGGCACGGTCCGAGGTACCCTCGGCTCGGCTCGAGGTACCCTCGGCCCCCGAGGGTGAGGCACTGTGCGTCGAGGGGGAGCAGAGCGAGGTCACGCCTAATCAAAACTGGCAGACCCCGTACCTACAATATCTCCACCAAGGAGAGCTGCCCCTCGATCAAGCCGAGGCTCGGCGGTTGGCGCGGCGCGCCAAGTCTTTCGTCTTGCTGGGAGATGGGAAGGAGCTCTACCACCGCAGCCCCTTGGGCATCCTCCAGCGATGCATTTTCATCGCCGAAGGTCAGGAGCTCTTACAAGAGATACACTCGGGGGCTTGCGGCCATCACGCAGCACCCCAAACCCTTGTTGGAAATGCCTTCCGATAAGGTTTCTACTGGCCGACAGCAGTGGCCGACGCCACTAGAATCGTCCGCACCTGCGAAGGGTGTCAGTTCTACGCAAGGCAGACCCACCTGCCCGCTCAGGCTCTGCAGACCAAACCCATCACCTGGTCGTTTTCTGTGTGGGGTCTGGACCTAGTTGGCCCCTTGCAGAACGCACCCGGGGGCTACACGCACCTGCTGGTCGCCATCGACAAATTCTCCAAGTGGATCGAGGTCCAACCCCTGAACAGCATCAGGTCCGAACAGGCGGTGGCATTCTTCACCAACATCATCCATCGCTTTGGGGTCCCGAACTCCATCATCACCGACAACGGCACCCAGTTCACCGGCAGAAAGTTCCTAGACTTCTGCGAGGATCACCACATCCGGGTGGACTGGGCCGCCGTGGCTCACCCCATGATGAATGGGCAGGTAGAACGTGCCAACGACATGATTCTGCAAGGACTCAAGCTGCGGATCTACAACGACCTCAACAAGTTCGGCAAGTGGTGGATGAAGGAACTCCCCTCGGTGGTCCAGAGTCTAAGGACAACGCCAAGCCGAGCCACGGGCTTCACACCGTTCTTTCTAGTCTATGGGGCCGAGGCCATCTTGCCCACAGACTTAGAATACGGTTCCCCGAGGACGAGGGCCTACGCCGACCGAAGCAATCGAGCTAATCGAGAAGACTCACTGGACCAGCTGGAAGAGGCTCGGGACATGGCCTTACTACACTCGACGCGGTACCAGCAGTCCCTGCGACGCTACCACGCCCGAGGGATTCAGTCCCGAGACCTCCAAGTGGGCGACCTGGTGCTTCGGCTGCGACAAGACGCCTGAGGGCAGCACAAACTCACGCCTCCCTGGGAAGGGCCGTTCGTCATCGCCAAGGTTCTGAAGCCCAGAACATACAAGCTGGCCAACAGCCAAGGCGAGGTCTACAGCAACGCCTGGAACATCCAACAGCTACGTCGCTTCTACCCTTAAGATGCTTTCAAGTTGTTCGTATACCTCGTTCACACACAAAGTCTGGTCGTCAAGGAAGGGTCAACCTTGCCCCGGCAAAGCCCGACCCTCCCTCGGGGGCTAGAAGGGGGGAACCCCCTCTATGTCAAAATTTTCAATCAAAAAGGCTTCCGCGTTCCCTCGGCTATGTCGGTAGCAGGACCCCAAGAAGCGAACATGGGTGCATATAAGTGGCAAAGCTGACTGAGCCGAGGGACTCCTACGCCTCTGGGTTACGGACACCTCACTCGTCACCTACCACAAAAAATGACTCCTACTTGGGCAAGCCACCCTGCTACTGACGAACGGGGCCGGACACGCAGAATGAAAGAAAAAGGGCCAACGGCTTTATACTACGATAATAAAGTGTTCGGGCCTCAGCGGCCGCAAGAAGCATATGTGCATTCAAAGGAAACTGCTTCGGTAGAGTTAGGCGTCGCCCGGGGAAGGAGCCGCGCCTTCGGCTTCGTCCTCGCCTTCAGCAAAGTCCACCCCGGCTTCGGACGACGGCGCAGGCGGGAGGATCTCTGCCTCGAAGGTGGTCGCCAGCACTACGCTCGGACCCGCGGCGGCTGTGTCGAGCCTCTGGACTTCAGCCAGGGCGGCGTCATCTTCATCAGGGAGGCAATACCCCTCGCTGACCCGCTCCAGATCCATGACGTAGTGGGAAGCAAGCACGGCGAAGGCCCGCCTGACGCCGTGGTGTAGCGCCTCCCGGAGTCTGCCACGCACGTGGCCACCCAAGGCCTGAAGGCGACTCTGAAGGGAGCTTCCTGAGGGGACGTCGCCGAAGCCAAAGACCCGGCAGAAGTCCGAGATGGCCTCGAACATGGCCGCGTGGTCGGCCTCCCTCTGCTCTGCCGCCTGGGCAAGCGCCCTGGTGGACTCACCAAGGGCAGACTCGAGCTCTGCGAACAGCCAGAGCGCAAGGCCTCAAACACAAGTGGAGGAAACAAGCCGAGACGAAAACCGAAAACAGCCAGGACATACCTCCGGCTCGGGCACGCTGCTCCGAGGCTGCGGCCTGGGCTGCGGCTAGGTCTGCTGCAAGGGCTCCGGCCCGGCTTTCGGCTTCGGCAGCCCGACCCCGAGATTGATCTCGCTCATCGATGACCTAGTCGAACTCCGACTGCCCTCGCTGCACCTCTGCGCATGCCGTTGCTGCCTCTGCTCTCAGATCGACACAGAGCAACCGAAGGTCCGCCACCTCGGCACCCTGCTAGGAGAGGCGCGCGGTAGCCCTGGCGAGCGAGGTCCTTAGGGATCGCAGCGAGCCCCAGACATCGACCTCGTGACGGATAAACGACGACTTGGCGGTGCTTAGATCCGTCAGATCCTAAGGGAAGGAAGCGGGGCGTCACAAACGATGCCTTGATCACAAAAAGGTATGCCTGAAATCATTACCTGGAGGATCTTGGGGACGTCCCTGCAAAAGACCTCCAAGGATGACCGGAGCGACCCCACCGTTGCTTCGGCACACTCGCGGAGCTCGTCCCAAGACTGCTCCTCCCGCTCATCGTCAAGAACGAAGAAGGGACCCGAAGCCTCACGGGTCCGGAACTGGAGCAACGGGCGCGGCCCCTCGGAGCTCCGCCGCGCAAGGACAAGGCCGCCGCCCGGCAGGACGAGTCGCGGTTCCACGCCCCCCTCCTCCGAGGCACCAAGCGCTGACGCCTCGGCCATCTCAGCATCGGCGGCGACAGGTCGCTCCCCGACCGGGACGGCAGCGGCTTCGACAGCAGCTGGCGCTAGCGCCGGCGGCATGTCTGGTGGGCCCGAGGCCACGTCCGCGCCAGCCGCCTCTCCCAACGTGATGGCCACCTCGATAGAAGAGCCAGCCTTGGGAACTCGCTCCACGACGACTGGTGCCGCCTGAGCCCCCCGCTGTGGGGCGCCTTGCAAGAAGGTCAGCTGAACGGTGAGGCCCGACGCGGCACCGGCTGCGGAAGCCGACGCCGTCTTAAGGACTTTCTGAGGAGCCAGATCGGTCAGGCCATGGCTTCGCTTGCTGAGGAGGAAAGGAAAGTCGCGGTCGGGACATACAGATGAGGAACCAGGACGAAGACGTTCTAAAGTACTTACCCGCTCCGGGCCATGATCAACCGTGCCTGAGGAGAGGTCTCTCGGACCTCGACCCCCGAAGGTACCTCCGAGGTCCGCCTCGCCGCCAGCTTCGGTACCGTCCTCGCCTTGGGCACCTTGGACGCCCGGGAGACGGACTGTCCGGGCACTGTCACGGCGATCTGAGGGTCGCTCTCCTGCGCTACCGGCATGGGCGACGGCTCTCGGGGAACAGGCGCCTCGGCCTGACTCCCCGGGGTCACCTCAACTTCCCTAGCCGAGGGGTCGAGTACCCCCTCGGTATGCCCCGCTCTTCGGGCTGGGACCTTGGCGTCCCGACCCCGGAGACTGACGGCGCCAGCCCGCTCGGGGGCTGGCTTGACGACCCCTGGCCTAGCCTCAAACCCGGGCTAAGGCCAAGGCGGACAGCCATGTCGTCATCCTCGTCATCGTCTTCATCATCATCGTCGTCGTCTGGCGTTTCCGGCGACGGCTTCTTCGGGAGTCCATCCCTCTCCTGCCGGCGATGGAGCTTTTCCAAGGCGTCTCGGGCCCGCGTCCGCTCGCGGGCCCGAGCCTTCTTCGCGTCCATCTTCTTCTTCTCCTTCGCGGCAACCCACCGCGCTGCTCGGTCCACCGCGTCCTCCAGGACCCGTGGCCGGGAGGGCTTGTGACACCCCACCTCCTGGAGACAGATGAAAAGTCTCGACCGTAAGGACCGAGGGCAATCCGACGCAAGGAGAAAGAAGGAGCGGACACTCACCAGGGACACACACCCGCGGTCGGGGCGCATCAAGGGCTGGGAGAGGGCGCTGGCGTCCGGTTTCCCCAACGCGGCGGCCACCCGCCCGTGGAGAATGTCGATGGGAAGGGGATCCGAGGACATCTGCGAGCCCTCCAAGTCAGCCTCTGGCGTCATCTCCCAAAGCGGCAACCGCCGCTCCGCCAAGGGAAGCACCCTCCGGCGATGAATGGTGGCAATCACTCCAGCAGCGGTGAGCCCTCCTTTCCGCAATGCCTCTAGGGCCTTGAGAAGGGGCTCGAGATTCTTCTGCCTGTCGTGCGGGGTCCCGTAGCGCCAAGCATCGGCGGCGACGGTGACCACTCGCTGAGAAAATGACGGGAGCCTCTCATCGTCATTCCGGAGATAGAACCACCGGCGCTGCCACCCTTTATTCGAGGACGTGAGGACGGCGGGAATATACTGCGAGGCCCGCGACTGCCTCAGCTGGAGGATGCAGCCGCCGGCCCGCACTGCCGCGCGCGCGCTTCTCTCCCCCGTCGGCGAAGCAAAAAGCTCCGCGGAGAAGAAATGAGTCCACAAGTCCCAATGGGGGTCGATCCCCAAGTATCCTTCGCACACCGCTACGAAGATGGCGGCTTGCGAGATGGAGTTGGGGCTGAGGTTGTGCAACTCCACCCCATATTTATGCAGGATCTCCTGCATGAAGCGGCATGCCGACACACCGAATCCCCGCTCGTGGAAGGAGATAAAGCTCACGACGTACCCCAGCGGCGGGGACGAGGCGGCTCCGTTCGGGGGGGGGGGAATCCACTCCGGCTGCCTCTCATCAGAGAGAGGGCGAAGTAAACCCTCAGCAACGAGGTCCTCCAGGTCACCCGCCGTGACTGTGGAGAAAGGCCATGGGTCGCGCGGCGAGATAATGGTCACCCGATCGGCCATCACTGAGCAGGGGGGGTGGCGGCGGAAAGGATTGGGTGGGCAGTTTCCTTTTCTCTGGCTAAAACTCTCGGGTTACGAAAACCTAAGAGGAAGGCAAGAAGCAGAGCAAAGAACCGTCACCAGGCCCTCCCCCGAGTATATAAAGACCAAGGCAAGACCCGTTCAACGCATTGCCCGAACCCGCCGCGGGATTCAAAGACTCAAAGCGATATGACCGTTCCTCGAACGGCCCGCGTGCATGCAACGGCTGCCTCGCGAACCACTCGCCTCGTCGCATTAACTCCACGGCGGGACAGGCGGCGCCTCAGGCAGGAGAAGCAAGCGACGCTTCGCCTTCACCATAATGACCGCGTCAAAAAAGGTACGCCACGTCATTCGATTTCGCATCCTTTTCCTTTTACTCTTTCTCTCTCTTACAATAGGGACCGGGAAAGGGGGATACCCCGAAAAGGATCCTTCTCCGTGAAGGAAACAGGCCCTGAGCCTCCCTACTGATCAGAGGTTCAAAGGCTGGCCCCTCGGAGGGGTTCAACGGCCGCCGTAGAGCGATTGGGTTCTGCGCCCACTACTGGTCAGGGGTTCGATGGCCGGCCCCTCGGAAGGGTTCAACGGCCACCTCAGGCCACTCGGGCTCCGCGCCCACTAATGATCAGGGGTTCGTAGGCTGGCCCTCGAAGGGTTCACAGTCGCCTCAGACATAGAGCGAGGGATGACCCTGGGTACGTTCGATACATAACCAAGGCTCGGGCTACGCTCCCGAGGTACCCTAGGACATTTCCGAGACCAGCGGGAGCGATCTTGTAATTGAATCCCATCAGAGGGAGGCATCGAGCCCTCGGACCCCGTCAAAAGGGGACCGGGTCTGGCAGATCACCCGCAGGTACTTTTGGAGCGCGCCTCCGGGCCTCTAGCCGACCCCTAACAAATGGGGCACGGGCGTCCACTTGGATTACCCGCCAGCAGCTCACCGGAGACACCATGTTCGGCGCCTTCTGAGGGCAACATGGCGCTTTCCCCCCCTCCTCCTTGCGGAAAGGCGACACAGGGGCGTATGTGAAAAAGTCGAGTCTGTCCTTGACCGTCCTCTCGCCCTGTGCAGAGGCTCGCGGGCTGCTCTCGCAAACCCGGCTCCGGCCACACCATTGACAGCGTCAACATACCAGCCCAAGAACTTGGGACCCGACCGTGCACCCGGGCTACGGCCAGCTCGCATGAGGGAACAACTAGACCAGCCGAAGTGTTGCGAAACGCACTAAGACCTCGAAGGAGTCAAACTACTCCTCCGAGGCCTCGGGGGCTACACCCGGCGGGTGCGCTCGCGCGCACCCACTGGAACAAAATGCAACCAAAAAAGGCTGGTCCCCTTGCAAAAAAGTGCGGCAAAAGCCTCCAAGCGAGTATTAACACTCCCTTCAAGGCTCGGGGGCTACTGTCGGGGACCATAATTAGGGGTACCCTCGAGACTCCTAAATCTCAGTTGGTAACCCCCATCAGCACAAAGCTGCAAAGGCCTAATGGGTGCGATTAAGTCAAGGATCGGTCCATTCGAGGGACATGATAGTGCCTCGCCCGAGCCTAGCCTCGGGTAAGGGCAGCCGACCCCGGAGAATCTACGTCTCGCCCGAGGCCCAGTCTTCACCAAGGAGCAACCTTGGCCAAATCGCCACGCCAACCGACCAAATCGCAGGGGCATTTAATGCAAAGGTGGCCTGGCACCTTTATCCTAACGCACGCCCACCAGTCGACAGAGCCAAAGTGACCGCAGTCACTTTGCCGCTCCACTGACCGGTCTGACAAGAGGACAGCGCCGCCCGTGCCGCTCCGACTGCGGAGCCACTCGACAGAGTGAGGCTGACAGTAGCCAAGTCCGGCCTCAGGCGTCATAGGAAACTCCGCCTCGCCCGACCCTAGGGCTCGGACACGGGCTCAGCCCTGGAAGACGACGAACTCCGCTCCGCCCGACCCCAGGGCTCGGACTCGGGCTCAGCCCCAGAAGACGGCGAACTCTGCTCCGCCCGACCCTAGGGCTCGGACTAGGGCTCAGCCCCGGAAGACGGTGAACTCCGCTCCGCCCGACCCCAGGGCTCGGACTAGGGCTCAGCCCCGGAAGACGACGAACTCCGCTCCGCCCGACCCCAGGGCTTGGACTCGGGCTCGGCCCCGGAAGACGACGAACTCTGCCTCGCCCGACCCCAGGGCTCGGACTCAGGCTCAGCCCCGAAGGACGACGAACTCCGCTTCGCCCGACCCCAGGGCCCGGACTCAACCCTGGCCTCAGCCGACGATCTCCACCTCGCCCGACCCGGGGGCTCGGACTCGACCTCGACCTCGGAAGACAGACTCGACCTCGACCTCGTAGGAGCCTCCACTTCGCCCAACCTAGGGCACGGACTGACCACGTCGATAGGAGGCGCCATCATTACCCTACCCCGAGCTGACTTAGGCTACGGGGAACAAGACCGGCGTCCCATCTGGCTCGCTCCACCATGCGAGTAATGATGGCGCCCCGCATGCCCTGTGACGACGGCGGCTCTCAGCCCCCTTACGAAAGCAAGAGGACGTCAGCAAGGACTCGACAGCCCCGACAGCTGTCCTTCCGCCAGGCTCCAGCGCTCCTCCGACGGCCACGACATCACGCGAACTGGGTGCCAAAACCTCTCCGACTGCCACGATGGCATGTACTTAGGGCGCTAGCTCTCCACCGCTAGACACGTTAGCACATTGCTACACTCCCCATTGTACACCTGGATCCTCTCCTTACGCCTATAAAAGGGAGGACCAGGGCCCTCTTACAGAGGGTTGGCCGCGCGGGGAAGGACGGGACGGCGCTCGCGCAAGGCCGCTCGCTCCCTCCCGCGTGGACGCTTGTAACCCCCTACTGCAAGTGCACCCGACCTGGGCGCGGGGCTAACACGAAGGCCGCGGGTTCCACCTCCCACGCCTGTCTCCCTCCGGCTACTCTCTCCCCCCTTCGCGTTCCGCCTCGCACCGACCCATCTGGGCTGGGGCACGCGGCGACAATTCACTCGTCGATCCAGGGACCCCCGGGTTTCGAAACACCGACAATTATACTGAATTATTTTAAGGGTTTAGATAGAGCAAAAGTAGATAAAATTAATGAGTTAATTGATGCTTTGAATGAAAAAGATAGATTGTTAGAGAAGCAAGAAGATATATTATATGAAGAGCATGACAAGTTTATTAGTGTGCAAAAATCTCTTGCTTTAGAGGTTAAAAGGAATGAAACACTTTCTTCTGAATTATCTGCTTGTCATGAAACTGTGTCTAGCTTAAAGAGTGTTAATGATGATTTAAATGCTAAGCTAGAAGTAGCCAATAAAACTAGATCTTGTGTAGAACATGTTGCCATTTGTAATAGATGTAAGGATTTTGATGTTGATGCTTGTGTTGAACACCTTACATCAATTACTAAATTAAATAATGAGGTGGCAAGTCTTAATGCTCAACTTAAGACTTGCAAGATAGATTTTGATAAGTTAAAATTTGCTAGGGATGCCTACACCGTTGGTAGACATCCCTCAATTAAGGATGGACTTGGCTTTCGAAAGGAAGCCAAGAACTTAACAAGCCAAAGGGCTCCCATTCCCAACAAGGAGAAAGGGAAGGCCCCTATGGCTAGTAGTAATCAAAAGAATCATGCTTTCATGTATAATGATAGAAAATTTTCTAGAAATTCTCATTATAATAGGAGTTATAATGCTTTTGATTCTCATGCTATGATTGCTTCAAGTTCTAATTTTAATGGTAGGCCTAGGAGAAATTTTGTGTCTCATGCTCCTAGGAAAGTGTGTAATAAATCTACCACTGTCTTTCATGCTTGCAACACTATGTTTGTACTTTCATGTAAAAATGAAAAAGTAGTTGCTAGAAAGTTGGGGTCCAAATGCAAGGGAGACAAGACTTGCATTTGGGTCCCAAAGGCTATTGTAACTAACCTTGTAGGACCCAACAAGAGTTGGGTACCTAAAACCCAAGCCTAATTTGCCTTGCAGGTTTATGCATCCGGGAGCTCAAGCTGGATTATCGACAGTAGATGCACAAACCACATGACGGGGGAGAAGAAGATGTTCACCTCCTACGTCAAGAACAAAGATTCCCAAGATTCGATCATCTTTGGAGATGGGAACCAAGGAAAGGTTAAAGGACTAGGAAAGATAGCCATTTCATCCAAGCATTCCATATCCAATGTGTTCTTAGTTGAATCACTCGGATACATCTTATTATCTGTCAGTCAACTATGTAATATTGGTTATAATTGTCTATTTACCAATGTAGATGTGTCTGTCTTTAGAAGGAGTGATAGTTCATTAGCTTTTAAGGGTGTACTAGACGGCAAACTCTACTTAGTTGATTTTTTGAAAGAGGAGGCCGATCTAGATGCATGCTTAATTGCTAAGACTAGCATGGGCTGGCTATGGCATCGCCGTCTAGCACATGTTGGGATGAAGAACCTTCATAAACTTCTAAAGGGAGAACATGTGTTAGGGCTAACCAATGTATTTTTTGAAAAAGATAGACCTTGTGCAGCTTGTCAAGCAGGTAAACAAGTGGGAAGCACTCATCACAACAAGAATGTGATGACCACATCAAGACCTCTAAAGCTACTTCATATAGACCTCTTCAGACCCGTCACCTACCTCAGCTTCGGGGGAAGTAAGTATGGTCTTGTTATTGTTGATGATTTTTCCCGCTTCACTTAGGTATTCTTTTTGCAGGATAAATCAGAAACCCAAGGGAGCTTCGGCATGACAGCAGGAAAGAGAACCGACTTAAAGGGGAAAAGGCTATTTAGACCCCGATGAGTTACCTTATAATCATTAGCAAATGTAAAGGGAATGAATGTAATTTCACGTGGGCTGCGTCCCATGCCTATAAATAGATGGACAGTACCCCCACACTGTTCATGCTGACTTGGCATTTGCTTTTACTTCACGCTCGTATCTTCACTGTTTATCAAGTCGAAGGTATCGAATGTAATTCAATATTGTTCTTATATTCTCATGATAATAAAATGAAGATGAATTTATAATACTATATGACTCTTTATGTCATCTTTTGTATTTTACACCCCTTTTCTATTACCCTCTTACCTTCGATATTCGAATGTATGTCTTTTATAACCTTCGTCTGACGATCATTATATCCTAAGGGAGATAATGTTTCGAAGGACGAAGGGCATTGATATTTAACATTTTATGTTGCCTTGTTTTTGATTCATAGCATTTGAGAACAAGTCACCAACATTGGAGCCCATCTCCGGTGAATCCTTTTCGACCACCTTCGGCAAGCACTGACCTTCGTCATGTCACCAAAGAAAGCTTCAACGATAAGGGCTGCCGCTCTATAGCCACTGGACCCAAACCAAGAAACCCTTTCTCTTCGAGAGGCCCGAAGCCAGAAGAGGAAGGCCACTAGTCCAACACTCCAGGAGGAGTTGGACCAAGAAATCAGAAACATGGAGATACTTCATCAGCAAGTACAAAGGAAGAAGGAGAAGATGGCTCGACTAGCTGATCTTCAAAGGCAGATCGACGAAGCCACTGAAGAAGTATGCCATCTTGCTCAGGACGAACAAGAACAAAGGCCCCAACATAGGGAGCTTCATCAAGAAGGCTTCTTCAACGAGGATGGATAGTATGATGATTTCCGTCATGGAAATTTTGCTTTTGATAATGCTTCTCCTCTATCAGCAAAACTGCAGGCTACCCCATGGCCTCCATCATAAAAACCACCCCAGCTCCCCATGTATGATGGGCACTCAGATCCGAAGAAGTTTTTGATGAGCTACGATGCAACCATATCTTCATATGGGGGCAATACCGCAGTCATGGCGAAATCTTTCGTCATGGCAGTCAAGAATGTTGCGCAAACCTGGTACTCCTCTCTTCGGCCAGGAACGATCACATCATGGCAGAAGCTGAAGGACATGCTAATCACTAGTTTCCAAGGGTTTCAGACGAAGCCGGTTACTGCTCAAGCTTTGTTCCAGTGCACGCAAGAGCACGAAGAATACCTCCAGGCGTATGTCCGAAGGTTCTTGCGCTTAAGGGCACAAGCGCCAACTGTGCCCAATGAAATTGTCATTGAGGCCATAATCAAAGGGCTTCAGCCAGGACCTATGGCCCAATACTTTGCCAGGAAGCCCCCTCAGACCCTAGAGAAGTTGTTCCAAAAGATGGATGAATATATCCGGGCTGACAATGACTTTAGCAAAAGAAGGGAGGAAGCCTACAGGTTCTCTGAGATGAATAGGGGCTTCGGAGGAAGAATCCATCCAAGGCATGTCAGGTCAATTCACTCCACTCAGAATGATGACAGAGGAAGTCAGCTGCAGAAGTCACAATACACTTCACAATCTTCGAGGCAGCAACAAAGCTCTTTCTGGCCGATAGCTCCAAGAGGCAGAGGTGCCAGGGGCTTCGGAGGAAGGTTTGGGGATCAGCCTAGAAAAATTTATTGCTTATTCTATGGTGAGGACAAGGGCCATACTACAAGGATGTACCATGTCACCATTCAGAAACAAAAGGAAATAGCAGAAGCTGCAGCTCAGCAGAACCCGCCGAAGCAGGTCATGCACACCGCTTCGTATCACTCACCCTACATACCAGAGTATGTGGGTAACCATCCTACAGCTTCTGTTGCTTCGGCTAGCCAGCCACAGCCATCTTGGCCACAGCTTCCACCTCCGCCGCCACAGCCTGTGTATTCACGAGGCCAGCAGCTAGAAGGGAGCCAACAGACCCATCAGCAGCGAGATTTTAGGGAGGAGTCCGAAGCTCGCACAGTCAACAATACCGTGCCAGAATCGAAGCATATCTATTGAGAGATATCCTACCCTTGAAACAGTCTTTACATTCATTGTCATTTTCTTTTTTAATAAGGAAAAATTGTTAAAAGCCTAGCTCTCTTGACATTTTCAATTTCCTGTAATAGCTTCGTTCTTGTTATAGCAAAATATATTCTCTCCACAGACTTACGAAGTCCAAAAATCGTTGAAGCACAAAACTCATTCCTAAGGGAACGCAGACCTAGAAATCACATTACAAGTATCACCAAAGCTACAAAAAGTCGTTCTAAGGAACACAACGTAAGTTTACCGAAGGTATCAAAAGTCGTTCTTAAGGGAGCGTAGTGTAAGTTTTCTGCTCAAAAGTCGTTCCAAAGGGAATGCAGAGCCAAATACCGCCGAAATATAAGGAGAAGCGCGAAAAGTCAACGCGAATACCGCCGAAATAGAAGGCGAAGAAGTTCAAAAGACGTTCCTAAGGGAATGCAGAACTTACAGCGAAAAGTCAGCGCTGATACACCGAAAAATAAGCTGTGAAGCCGAAAAATAAACGGTAAAGAGATTGTGTATTCCACTATGGGGATGTGAGCGTATGTCTTCGGCATAAAGATCATCTTGCATAACATAACATCATCACATCATTTTGCATAACATAACATCATACATCATATTGCATCGATGACACAAGAAGGGGATACAATGTTGACCTTCGGAGAATGTTATGAAAAAATGAAGTTGTGCTAAGGCACAAAATAAGTTTGAAGAAATACAGCTTCATCAGCTCTGAGGTGGAGGAACAAATTTATTGTTGATAAAGCATTAATGTTTTTTCGACAGTTGGAGGATTCTTTACGAAGCATAGAAGCTCTTCTTTATGAAGCATAAAAAGAAGGGAAGGTGTTTTTTTGCCAAATGCTCAAAAATGGTATGTACATAAAAGTTTCATGCATTGCAAAGAAATGAATCGCAAAACATTTCATATATTACATTCAAAACCTACGATCACCGAATATTACAAGCATGTCCCAGCAAATATTACATTAATATTCTAGTAATGTTTTTACAAATAGCTATTCTTCTTCCTTCAGAACTTCTTCTGCAGCTTCGGTTAATAATTTTGTAACAGCTTCGTCCACAATAGCTTCGGCCATATTAATAATTTCTATTGACTTCTTTGTTTCTGGGTCCGCTAATGGGTCGAAGGGCTCTGGGGAGGAGGTAGTTCAGCTGCGATAGAAGACATAAATTAGTTCGAAATCACAAAAGTAAGCAATAAAATTAAAAAACCATTAAGTAATACCTATCCGTTTTCAAGTTCTGCAGCCTTTTCTGCTGCTTTTGTCGCTTCTCGAGCGTCATGAATATCTTTTTCACTCTTTTTCATTATTTCATGCACCATCCCTCGGCCGCCATTTTCCTAAATATCAGTAAAAAAATTTCCACCTATTAAGCTTGCTTCGGCCGAGGGATCCTTCGTGTCATCAATAGACAGAGCAGCTTTGGCCTGGACCAAAGTTTTAACATGATTGCACCCTGCTTTCTCCAAAATAGCTGTAACACCTCTCGCACCAGAGAATGCGGAGACGTCCCCACGGTCACTCAAAATTTCTTCAAAAGCTTCAGCTTCACTGCTGATCCACTCAATCACGCCCTTAGGGTCGCCCCTTATTAAGTTGTCTTTGCTTGAATATGCGTCCACATTGGCGAAGCTAGTCTTTATCTTCTTGACGCATTCTACAGATTTCTCAAAACATCTTTCTTTCGACGAGCGAAGCTCTACAACTGTTTTCTCAAAATAATTTTTCCAGTACTCACTGGCCTCGCGGTCAGCTTCGGCAACAGCGCATTTCAATTTGGCTTCGGCGAGTTGTTTTTGAAGGTTTTCAATCTCATTCCTTTGGATTTCAGATTGAGCCTTGAAGTTAGCTTCATCCCCCTTTACTTTGTCCACCAATGTAAGTAGATTTTTGTCTTTTTCCAAAGCTTCGTTCCTCAGCTTGATAACCTCTGATCGAAGGTTGTTGAGAGCGATAGTGCAACTCTCATCCTCGGCATTCTTTTGTGCCCTTAAGGCGTTGCTAAGTATTAAACCCTGTATGAAAAAAATAAATAGGCTAATATAAGAACAAAAGAATAATTCGAAAATTCATAAACTTCCAAATGCACAATTTTTGTACCTTCAGACTGTTATATGCAAGACTATCTGCAAGATCCTCCTTCGTTATGGCGCAGAGGCCAGCTTCAAGCTTCGGGAACCCCATACTTCTGGCCATTTCCCGGCAGACAGGTAATTCCTTGTTCTCTAGGAGGCAGTACAAGAAGTCATCTTCATCTGTGCCATTAAACACTAACGCCCCTTTCGGGTACTTTAGTTCTCGGGCATAGTGTTTAGCTTCAAAAATTTCTTCTTCAGACAATCTTTTTCCCGAAGCGTGTCGAACAATATAATCAAGGACTTCGGAAGACGCTTCGGGAGTAGGCGCGGCAGCTTCTTCAAGAAAAATCTGTTTTATAGCTTCTTCTCCTGCTGCCTTTTCTCCAGTGTCCGAGGATTTCTCCTTAACGAGCTCTGAAGGCCCGGCTTCGGCATCGGCCTGGCTCATTGTAGCTTCGGCTTCGGTTACCTTTGCCTCAGTTGCAATTTGCGCCTTCGAAGCCTTTGCAATTTTTCCTAGAGTAGAGCTTTAAGCTTTTATTATCTCCAGTACATCTAATACACTAGCCATCCTTTTTCTCTTTAGGGTCGCCGCTAGACCTTTTTGTGTCTTCGGCACCTCAACTCCTAACGAAGGGCTTAGAATTTCCAATGTTTTCATCGCTTTGATTTTTGGTTCTTTGATTTTGATAGTCTTCGGCATTGTAGTCAGCTCTTCAATCTTTTGTGTAAGGGTAGGTTCTTTGGCTTCAATAGCTGAAGAAGTCTTACTACCGAATTCAGGCTCTATGGCCGGTTCAATGTAGCGCGGTTGGTGTGTAAGGACCTTCAACTTTTTCCTCTTCGGTGCGGGCTCGCTTGAGGTAGCCAGAGCTGTAGCCTTCTCAGGAGTCGCACCCTTTCTTTTCTGCCCCCGCAGCGGGTAGCAATATTCAGGGTACACAAAACCAATAGCATCAAAAACTCTATTTAGCCTTTTCTTTTTTCGGCTCCTGAAGGCCGCAGGTAGTGCATTATCTTCAGACTTGGAGTATGTTCCAAGTAGTTCATCACTAGTATTTTCAACGCACTTCAGCCAGTCATCGTCTGGTTCGATAAATTGGTCTCCAAACCTGAAGGTATATTTCAATCGAACCAGACCACCTTCGCTAGGGTTAGTGATAGTTTCCTTTGGCATTTCCCAGCTGTCTATCAGTGGCCATATTCTAAAGGCTATATGCTCTTGAAGCAAGTCCCTTGTCTCAACAAAAGAGCAAACTGTGCTGAAGGCCCTTCGACATGCTTTGGCTGCCTCGTTAATTTCAACCTTCGGCTTCCAGAGGCCGAAGTGGGACCAAATGGGGCGCATGATGATCTCTTTAATACCTTCTCTCACCTTTAAATCATTCTTTACATAGAACCATTCTTTCATCCAGTCTCCGGGCCACCTCTTCAGGAATGTTGGCACTGGGTAACTTGCACCAGAGCGGGCAACGAAGCTATAGCAGCCGAAATTGTTGTGATATTGTTCTTTACCCCACCAGGCCTTCGTTTCATACGAGAGCTCATGCATACTGCAACAACATCTTGCGCTTGGCTCCAGACCTTGACTTTTCATAGCCCAGACAAAAATCCCCATTCTAATAATTGATTCGGGAGTAATCTGATGAAGGTAGATCTGGTATGTCTTTAAAACTTCGACCACAAATTTACTCAATGGGAACCGAAGTCCAGCTTTGAAGAAGCTTCGGAAAATCACAACTTCATTTTCTTCCGGAGCAGGAACGACCCTATCCACGTCAGCCCTCACAATAGAAATATCTTGAAAGTACCTTCCTCTCATGTTATCAAGATGACTCTGTTTGATAGTTGATTTCCCAAAGACTGTGTGACTTGGTCGCCAAGGACGAACTTCCGAGTCTTCGCCTCCACTCTCCATATCATAGCTATCGCTATCATCAGTATCTTCAGACAAGCCTTCTAATATCTCTTTAGTTATCTTCTCTGTGTTTGTTTTAGCAATTGACTCAATAAACCTAGCAGTCTTCTCCTCAAGGAGCTTCTCCTCCTCGCTCAGCTTCATCTCACCAGCAACTTTTTTGTTTTGAGACATCTTTTCTTTGGAAATGGCGGAAATATGTCCTTAGAGCCGAAGCTTAGAAAATCTAAGAAACCAAGCAGCTGTTGACAAGCAAGAGCTAAGAAATTGAACAAAGCAAAGCAGACGACAAGTAACGTACCAAATGTGCTTGGGGTGAGTTCTTATTTATACTCTCAGCGCTCCAAATCGGAGGGCCCCGTCTGACTGTTGCTATTCTAGCAAAGGGAAGGTGTTTTTTCGGACCTTCGGCTTAGGGCCTTCATCCATATCGCAATTTGAATTCGTTATTCTAACAAATTAACCTTGCGAGGGGCTACTGTTGGGGGCCTTCGTCTTCCGAAGGTCCTCAAAAACATGATTTAACATTGTTTCCGGAGTTGTAATATGTGAGCAGGTACCTTCGGATTTGAATCAAAACCACATTGGGGGAAGCATGAACAATACGAAGATTGACGAAGCGCCGAAGCTACGCGCAAGGGAGCTTTGGCATGACAGCAGGAAAGAGAACCGACTTAAAGGGGAAAAGGCTATTTAGACCCCGATGAGTTACCTTATAATCATTAGCAAATGTAAAGGGCATGAATGTAATTTCACGTGGGCTGCGTCCCATGCCTATAAATAGATGAACAGTTCCCCACACTGTTCATGCTGACTCGGCATTTGCTTTTACTTCACGCTCGTATCTTCACTGTTTATCAAGTCGAAGGTATCGAATGTAATTCAATATTGTTCTTATATTCTCATGATAATAAAATGAAGATGAATTTATAATACTATATGACTCTTTATGTCATCTTTTGTATTTTACACCCCTTTTCTATTACCCTCTTACCTTCGATATTCGAAGGTATGTCTTTTATAACCTTTGTCTGACGATCATTATATCCTAAGGGAGATAATGTTTCGAAGGACGAAGGGCATTGATATTTAACATTTTATGTTGCCTTGTTCTTGATCCATAGCATTTGAGAACAAGTCACCAACAGTTGTATTTGATGAAACTAATGGCTCTCCAAGAGAGCAAGTTGATCTTGATGATGTAGATGAAGTTGACGTTCCATCGGCCGCAATTCGCACCATGGCGATTGGCGATGTGCAACCACAGGAACAACAAGAGCAAGATCAACCCTCTTCCTCAACGCTGGTGCATCCCCCAACTCGAGATGATGAACAGGTTCCTCAAGAGGAGGCGTGTGATCAAGGGGGAGCACAAGAAGACCAAGTTGTGGAGGAAGAAGCACCACGAGCCCCTCCAACTCAAGTTCGAGCGACGATTCAAAGGAATCATCCCGTCGACCAGATTCTGGGTGATATAAGCAAGGGAGTAACTACTCGCTCAAGACTAGCTAACTTTTGTGAGCATTACTCGTTTGTCTCTTCTATTGAGCCTTTCAGGATAGAAGAGGCCTTGCAAGATCCGGACTGGGTGTTGGCCATGCAGGAAGAGCTCAACAACTTCAAGAGGAATGAAGTTTGGAGCCTGGTGCCACGTCCCAAGCAAAATGTTGTGGGAACCAAGTGGGTGTTCCGCAACAAGCAAGACGAGCACGGGGTGGTGACACGAAACAAGGCTCGACTTGTGGCAAAAGGTTATGCCCAAGTTGCAGGTTTGGATTTCGAGGAGACTTTTGCTCCTGTGGCTAGGCTAGAGTCTATTCGCATTCTATTATCCTATGCCGCTCACCACTCTTTCAGGTTGTTCCAAATGGATGTGAAGAGCGCTTTCCTCAACGGGCCAATCAAGGAGGAGGTGTACGTGGAGCAACCCCCTGGCTTTGAGGATGAACGGTACCCCGACCATGTGTGTAAGCTCTCTAAGGCGCTCTATGGACTTAAGCAAGCCCCAAGAGCATGGTATAAATGCCTTAGAGATTTCCTAATTGCTAATGCTTTTAAGGTTGGGAAAGCCGATCCAACTCTTTTCACTAAGACTTGTGATGGTGACCTATTTGTGTGCCAAATTTATGTCGATGACATAATATTTGGTTCTACTAACCAAAAGTCTTGTGAGGAGTTTAGCAGGGTGATGACACAGAAATTTGAGATATCAATGATGGGCGAGTTGAACTACTTCCTTGGGTTCCAAGTGAAGTAACTCAAGGACGGCACCTTCATCTCCCAAATAAAGTACACGCAAGACCTGCTCAAGCGGTTCGGGATGAAGGACGCCAAGCCCGCAAAGACACCAATGGGAACCGACGGACATGTCGACCTCAACAAAGGAGGTAAGTTCGTTGATCAAAAGGCATACCAGTCTATGATAGGTTCCTTGCTTTATTTATGTGCTAGTAGACCGGATATTATGCTTAGCGTATGCATGTGTGCTAGATATCAATCCGACCCAAGGGAATGCCACCTTGTGGCCGTTAAGCGGATTCTTAGATATTTAGTTGCTGTGCCTTGCTTCGAGATCTGGTATCCAAAGGGGTCTACCTTTGACTTAATTGGACATTCAGACTCCGATTATGCTGGGTGCAAGGTTGATAGGAAGAGTACATCAGGGACGTGCCAATTCCTAGGAAGGTCCCTGGTGTCTTGGAGTTCAAAGAAACAAACTTCTGTTGCCCTATCCACCGCTGAGGCCGAGTATGTTGCCGCAGGATAGTGTTGCACGCAACTACTTTGGATGAGGCAAACCCTCCGGGACTTTGGCTACAATCTGAGCAAAGTCCCACTCCTATGTGACAATGAGAGTGCAATCCGCATGGCGGATAATCCTGTTGAACACAGCCGCACTAAGCACATAGACATCCGGCATCACTTCCTTAGAGACCACCAGCAAAAGGGGATATCGAGGTGTACCATATTAACACCGAGAACCAGCTAGCCGATATCTTCACCAAGCCTTTAGATGAGAAAAGGTTTTGCAGGTTGCGTAGTGAGCTAAATGTCTTAGATTCACGTATCTTGGATTGATCTATAGCATACATGTGTTTTATGCCTTTGATCATGTTAATTTATGCATGTCAATCTATTTTTGTTCATTTGTTGTGCTCAAGTTATACACATGATCCCCAGACCTCACAAGTCCATTTGCATGTGATGCACTTATTTAGGGGGAGGCATGCTATAACTTGACCCTTTAAGACTAACCTTGTGTTTGAGTTTACTTGTTTTAGTCTCAAAAGTGAATTGAAAGGGAAAGGTGAACTTGGACCATGCAAAGACTTCCACTTCACTCCGGTATTAACTCCAAGTTCATATCTATGCTCTTATTGCCTTTTTGCTCGTAATTGACAATTTTGGTGAGGCAATGGGGTTAAAGGGCCAAGAATGATCCCGTTTTGGTGCTTAATGCCAAAGGGGGAGAAATTAAAGGCCAAAGCAAATGGATCAGCTACCACTTGTGAAATTCTGAAATGAGTAGAGTTAGAACTTTTTGATTTATCCAAAACACTCATATTGCAAAATTTAGCCTATTGTGGGGAGAATTTATGACTATGGGAAAAAGGGGGAGTTTTTTGGCTCTTAATCATTTTTACTCTTGGATTATCTCTCTGTGTGCCCAAACAAGTGAGTTTGTTGTAGAGATAGGAAAATGAATTTGATTTTCAAAAACAAACCAAGTGGTGGCAAAGAATGATCCAAATATGCCAAATTTGAATAAAAAACAAGTTTGTTCTCTTTTGCATTGATATTGCACTTCTTTTGGTTGCTTTTGGATGTGTTGGCATAAATCACCAAAAAGGGGGAGATTGAAAGGGAAATGTGCCCTTGGGCCATTTCTAAAGTGTTTTGGTGATTAAGTGCCCAACACATATTCTCTAAGTGTTAATTTGTGCCAAAGATTGAAGAAGTGCAAATCATGTAACAAGGTACGTTTCTAGACTTAGTACATTTATTTGGGTACTAATGTATTGTGTCTGAGTGCTAGAAATAGGAGAAAAGCAATCGGAACAGCCAACTCCTGCTCGGTCTAGGTGCACCGGACAGTGTCCGGTGCGCCAGGCCAGTCTCCGGTGAACAGGCCGCTCTCGGGACTCGACGGCGGCGTACGCCTATAATTCACCGCACTGTCCGGTGGTGCACCGGACTGTCCGGTGAGTCGTCCGCGGCGAAGTCGTCGCTCTCGGGAAAAGGATCAGCGGCGTACGGATAAAATTCACCGGACTGTCCGGTGGTGCACCGGACTATCCGGTGAGCCAACGGTCGACTGCGCCAACAGTCGGCCGCGCAATCTTCGCGCGATACTGTTGGAGGCGGATTTAACCCGGTAAAGGGTCAGCCCCTAGACTGCAGATTTAACTTGGTAAACCCCCGAGCAATTCTCACAAATTACTCGAGGGCTCGGGGGCTATATATTGCAGATGTGCTTGCACGCACCTAGAAAACCGTTTTTCAGATGAAAGCTTCTACGCAACTCCAAGGAGTTGCATGAAGGCTCGGGGGCTAATGTCGGGCACCCAGGAACAGGGTGCCCAAAGAAAGCCCAAGAAACTCCTCATGAATGGCCCACCGACCAAGTCTTTACTGAGCAACCTCACAAGGTGGAGCAGACGACCAAGTTCCCGCCGAGCAACCCCGCAAGGTGGAGCAGATGACCAAGTCCCTGCAAAGCAACCTCACGAGGCAGAGCGGGCAACCAAGTCCTTGTCAAGCAAACTCATGAGGCGGAGCGGACGACCGAGTCTCTGCCAAGCAACCCCAGGAGGCGGAGCGGACAACCAAGTCCATGCCGAGCAAATGTGTGAGGCGGAGCAGACGACCAACTTCATGATGAGCAACCCCGCGAGGCGGAGCAAGCGACCAGGTCCTGTGCTGATCTAACCGACATTAGGGAAGGTCCGACCGAATGATACGGATCGACGTCAGCAAAACAAGATGGGTCATCACTAAACCATATCCGAGCCTCGAGTACGGTGTTGAAGGGTCCTCGACGAACGTCAAACGGTACGTTGTCAAGTACTCTCCCAGGCAAACCCCCACTAACGTATGGGGCCAGTCAACTTTGGTCATACGGACCTCAGCGGCGGAGTCTGTACAGTGACCTGCATATTGGAAGGGACACGACAGATAGACCATACCAGTATATGCCTACACATGTCGGTAAGTGGCACAAGTCTGTGACGACAGGCAAGGCCATGCTACGCATGACCACACTATAAGAGACTGACCCATAGGACCCAGCACACACTACTACTATGAAGATGTCAGCAGAGGACTCGTTACAAGAACCCATATGACAGACGAGCGAGACAATACGCCATACCAGGAGTATGGCTACGCATGCCCCTACGGATTGCATCAGGAGCACCACATCAAACCAGGGCAACAGATCGCCCTCATACCAGTAGAGAACAAGTCACCTCTGTAAGGTCTTACCCTTAAACTGTAAAATGACATACCGTCCTTTTTCTAGGACACAAGCACATAAGCTGTAACACGTTCTACCGCAATACTACGATCAACACTATATTGGACTAGGGCTTTGGCTTGAACCAGTATAAGGCTCGTGTCCCAAGTTCATCATTCGAGTCTCAGTGATTCACCATTTGGAGTGAGTCCGCATTAGCATCCCCACGGAACATAAATCTTATTGTCCCCCGGTTTCTGAAACCACAACACCATATCTATTGCATAGAGAATGGTTACATATATAGAGACCTAGGGAAACCCTAATCCTAATGGGTCGACAACCTAATTGTGGTGCCAGTCCACCTACACATACATATAGGAACACACACTCTAACATTGTCAGCTTGCTCTGCGGTAGCTGCTATTACGACCACCTCTTCCTAAGTGCGATCAAGGCCCTTGCACTTCTTAGGGTTGTTTGGTTTCTAGGGTCTAATTTTTAGTGCCTCTATTTTAGTCCCTAATTTGCCAAACACATGGACTAAAATAAAGATAATCTCTATTTTAGTCACTGTGTTTGGCAATTTAGGGACTAAAAGAGAGACTAAAAATTAGTCCCTAGAAAGCAAACACCTCTTATGCTACCGCTTGATGACATCTGGCTTGCCCTTATTAGGCCTAGGAGGTCGTGACAACTCATCATCCCCACCTAGAGGTGGTGGACGAGGTCGCTTAGTCCTCGTCATACTCTAGATCACTAATAGGGTGTTTGGTTTGAGAAATGAGTTAGTCCATCATCTTCTCACTACTTATTTTTTTGTTTAGTTTATGTAATAGAATGAGTTGATCCATCACCACATCCTTCCTCATAGTTAGTTAGTACTAATATGAGGAATGAGGTCATCTCACCAAATTTGAGGAATAGACCCATGATGCACCTGTTGGTCACTCGTTTTCAATTACTATACACAATCAAAAATAAGGCAACACAATATTAGGAAAGATAATCAACCTTCGTCTTCGAGTAATCATTCCTATGGGAAAGATTACTTTGTTTACGAAGGTTGAGTTTTTATCAAACGAATTGTGGTTTTTCATTATCGATAGATAAATGAATGCAAAAGGTACTGAGAAGCTTGGACATGATAATTAATCTTACGTATCAACAATATATTTCCGCTCCTTTGTATATTAAGTTTACAAACATAAATTCGGCTTTAAAAAGTGATCTAGAGCGAAGGTGAGGAGAAGATTACACACAACAGCTGTAAGATCCCCGGCAAAAAATGTACTTTATGCAGGGCACTATTCATCTATTTATAATGAGTCGTACAACTTTGTACGATATTACATCCATATCCTCAGAGATTACACACAAGATTTACAAATAACACAAGAACAAATTGTTTTTCGCCCTCAGCGATTTGGATAACATCTTCTCTTTGTATCGCCTTCCCATATTGTCATGACGAAGCTACCTTCATTGCTCTTCCACCGTTCCGCATCGAAGCTATTTTGATTCTGAAGCTCCTGTAATAGTTGACAACATGCTGATAACATAGGGTTAGCCGCGTTTTTTAGACCTTCGGGAGACGAAGGCCCCAACAGCACCACCTCATTTTGGATGGAGTGATTTCTCCAACCAAACACCTCCTAATATAAACACTAACAATTGTAACCAGCGACAAGTAGATCAATACAAAACCACTAAGCTAACCACTGACCGTTTGAGCTACCTCATATAAAACATATAAAACATCTCAAGGCTTGCCCTCGGTCCATACTTGTGGCTTGGGTCGTCCAAGTTTGCTAATCCTGAACATGTTGCACAACAGAGATGAAAGAGTATATGTAAGAAATACAATATAGTGATCAGAAATTCCTATTGTGAGAGCAAAGCAATTTGAGAAAAGAAAAGAGATTGGAGTGGTTTTGCTATCTCCAAAGCGATTGACAAAACGCAGAAGCAATATCTATGTTTTGCATGAACCGAATCACCAACTGGATGAAGTGACATATGAGACTGAGCATTGAAAAGCAATTTGATAATTAATAATAACAAAAAACATGGTATGGCCTCTCTAGGCTGAGTTGACAAACAAAACTTGAGAGGCAAAGATGAATCACGAGGGCTAGTTGACAACTTTATTTTTTCAAGGATTCTTATTATTTCAAGGGAAAATAAACTAATTTTACTTGGAAAAATAAAAATCACTTAGAAAAATAATGAGGTTGACAAATTAGCTGTTAATGTTAAGGAATTGGGGCTCACAAGTGAAGTGGAATAATAGTGAAAGATAACGTAGTTTAGGAAGTAAGAGATATTGTTTGGGAATTGCAATTTAGAGTTGTTGCCGTGGAACATTGGATATGGAAGGGAAATTACTATGCTGACAAAGCCTAGGGTTGCAGATAGACGAGGAGATGGTTTTGAGGTAGCACAACAGAGAGTCGGGGTGTGCAGAGACAACACACGGTGGAGCTGGGGGTGTTCAGAGTTCAGACGCGGAGGTGGCGCACGACAGTGCGGCAATCGGCGGAAGGGCGTGCAGGCGGGTGGCGCTGAGGTTCAGCGAGCCGACAGAGCCAAGGTGGTGCGATGGCTCGACTATCTTATTAAGGAACCGAGCCAAGCCAGAGAATTAGTTTGGTTTGGCTCGTTTGCAAGCTCGAGTTAGATCGTTTAACTTGTGAGCTACAAAAAACAATATGCACATATATATACAACAATATAATCAGTTACTAATTAATTTAAATTAATTTAACACTATAAAACAATAACAATACTCATAATTTCACATATCACATCAGTTTAATATCAAATTAATATAATTTATCACTTATTAGTTCATCCAATACAAGTAGAGGTTTTATTTTACTAATAAATACTAGCTCGTTCGAGCTAATGAGCTAATTTGAGCTGGTTCGTTAATAAACCAAGATATAATGTTAATTCAACTTGTGATAAAGGGTCTCTTTGGGAGCGCTCTCGGATGCTCGGGCTCTGGCTCTTTTTGCTGCTCCGGCTCTGACCACAGAGCCACCTTTGCTCGGCTCCTAGGAGAGAGCCATCAAGTGTGAGAGCGTTATTCACGGAACCAGATGGAGCCGGAGCCGATCCGTTCAGCACGTGTATTATCGAATGCCGGTCGGCTGGGAGCTGGAGCGCCCCAGAGCTCTCCCAAAGAGACCCAAAATTGAAATGAGTCGAGTCGAGACTGTCCTCAAACCGAGTGAGCTGAGGAACTAGGATTTTGCAGCTCTATGCGGGGCAGTGGAGTCGAGTGGGTGTTGTGGTTGCAGCATGCGCGTGGCATGGCGTGGTGGACCAGGTGTGGCAGGCTCGGCAACGTACAAATGGGTTACGGGTGTAGAGAATGGTGGCCAACAATGAGGTTTGGAGCGGACAGAGATCGAGTGCATGTGGACGCGGCCAACGTAGAGTAAAAAGCTTGTGAGACAGAAAAAGGGAAATGATGAAGCGGACCCCACACGACATCTCTACTAACTATTAAGGGGGCAGTGTAGACTGCCCCCGCTCCCGCACGCCCACGCGCCAGCGAAACCGCCGCTCCCGCACGCCCGCGCGCCAGCCTCCCGCGCGCGCCGTCGACCTCGCTCCCGCAACGGCCTCCGAACCGCCGCATCAGCCGCAAAATCCAGACCAATGCATCCCGCGCGCCGCCAGCCATGGATTCCGCACGACCGCCGCGGATTCCGCGCCCACGCCGCCAGCCATGGCACGGAACGGCCGTCTCCCTACGCCCGCGGAACAACCGCGCACCTCCGCGCGCCGTGCCTACGTGAACCCCACCCCAGCCGCAAACGCCACGCAATCCGCTCCTCCATCCGCCTGAGATTGCCGTCATCAGTCTGCGCCGCGCCGGATCCGTCTGCTCCCCCGCTCGCGATGGCGCCCGCGTGGAACAGCCTCCTCCCTTATTGGACCTCGCCACCGTGCTCGTCGTCCGTCTCTGCCCAAGCCCGTCTACCTGACACGGCGTGGAGCCGCATTCGTTGTTGGCGACCTTGCCACTACCGGAGCTGCAGAGGCTGCGCACGCTGTCGGTGCCCCTGGGGAGGAGTGACAACTAGCCCAGTGTGGGGTGCCCCAGTGCCTCCGGTGCAGGAAAGGGTGATGGCGCCGCGAATGGTCGCCTCGACGGTGCTCCGCGTCCAGATGGCGCTCCTCGACGGTGCTGTGGTGTCCAGCGAGGCCCTCATCCACGCGGCCGCCTCCGTGCTCCTCTCCCGCGCCGACTACGACGACGTCGTCACCGAGCGCACCATCTCGGACGCCTGCGGCAACCCCACGTGCCCCAACCCTCTCCCCTCCTCCGCCGCCGCCACGGGGCCCCGCTTCCACATTGCCCTCAGCGAGCACCGCGTCTACGACCTCGAGGAGGCGTGCAAGTTCTGCTCCGAGCGCTGCCTCGTCGCCTCTAAGGCCTTGGCCACCTCGCTCCCGCACGACCGGCCCTACACCCCCACACTCCAAAAATCCATCATCGATGCTGGTGCCAGGCCGCCGCCAGGAGTCCACCCCCTTCCCTCCCCTCAAATCATGAAACTTGTCCACATGTCATGATATCATATATAGAGGCTATGATAAAAATTTGAGAAAGTTTCGAAAAAGTTGTGACGCACTATGTGTAGAAACCTAAGAGAACGACATTGAAACTCTATGATTTCATGTGTGGATCTTTTAGGTTTCTACACATAGTGTCTGATACTTATATATGCAGGATTTCGAAACCTCCCCATGCAGGGGAGGTGCTACCGAAATTTTCTATTGATAGGCTTTTGTTATAGGATGGAGGACCGTGAGTGGATGTACACGTGCCATAGAGGAAGGAACGATGTCACCCCTGAATGGATTAGAAAGATCGATAATTTCGTGGAACGGGCATATGACGAAGCTGCTAAAGGAGCGAGTCTAGTCCCATGCCCATGCAGCAAATGGGCCAACCGGAAAAGAAAACCAAAGAAGGCCATGGTATAACATATTTGGAAGAATGGATTTACGCCGGGCTATACTCGGTGGATCTTTCATGGTGAAGCGCATCGTACGAGAGAGGAGGTGCTGAGACAATGTGTTGAGGATTATGATGCCGATGAGGGGGTAGTGGATATGTTGAACGACTATCACGAGGCACAGTACATGGGAGGATGTACGAACGACGAGCCAGAGCTGACTGAAAAGGCGTTTTATGACATGTTTGACGCGGCACAAAAGCCACTTCACAGCCAGACAAAGGTTTCTCAACTGGATGCCATTGGGCATGTAATGGCGTTCAAGTCGTAGTACAGCATGAGTAGAGACACATTCGATGGCTTGTTGACGGGAGCCTGCTTCCAGATGATCACGTTCTGCCAAAGAGCATGTACGAGGCACAGAAACTCCTTCGTGCACTCAAGATGACATATGAGCAAATTCATGCTTGTCTGAAGGGCTGCGTGCTATTTAGGAAAGAATACACGGAGGCAAAGTATTGTCCCAAGTGTAAATCATCTAGGTTCATGGAGGTTGACTCTAGTGATGGACAGAAGAGGCAGCTCGATATCCCCTTGACAATCCTACGGCACCTTCCATTCATACCGAGGATCCAGCGTCTATACATGACAGAGGAATCCGCGAAATAAATGACATGGCACAAAAATGGAAAACGATACAATCCTGACAAGATGGTGCACGCATCCGATGGTGAAGCATGGAAACACTTTGATGTCATTCACCGTGAGAAAGCCGAAGAGGCTCGTAATGTACGTGTTGCGCTGGTCACAGATGGGTTCAATCCCTATGGAATAAGTGTTGTCCCGTAAACATGTTGGCTTGTGTTTGTTATCCCAATCAATCTACCCCCGGTGTGTGTGTTGGGGTGAAGGCGAACACGCTACCCTTCGCTCGATAACTTCGTCGCCTTGTCACTCCGACAAAGACTACATCCACAGAACACGCCCGAGCAAGCCGAAGGCATCGATTGGATGAAGACCGGCGTGGTCCCCCTTCATCCTCTCCGTTGCAAAATGAAGGCTCTGTCGAAGTCTACAAGTCCCATATCGTCACCGCGCCGGGAGGCCCGTGCGGGATTCGACCCACTGTAATGGGCCCTGCAAAGATAAGCGTATTATGGGCCACATTTGCATTAGCCTCTTACTGTAATGACTGTCTGTAACCTCTCCACATGGGAATATTCTAGGGATAAACTGGATACTTAAGGGCATAAATGTTTTTGACAGGGGACGGGTGTCCACTCGAGTGCCTATAAATACCCCCGTACAGTGCCCTCTCAGGGGTGGATTAACAAAGCTTTTGCCATCCCACGACAAACTTTGCCAATACTCCTTCCACTTTCTCGTTGGATCTACTTGTCTAGGAGAGCAAGTGCCAACATTTGGTACCCACAGTTCGTGCTATGAAAAACAACCCGCGATGGCCCCCAAGCGAGCTAGTTCGAAGGCAGCCCCTCCATCGACGAAGCAACGAAGGCAGCGCTACTGGTGGAGAAAAAGGCAAGGTCCTCGCGGACAACACCCCTAGGAGGCCTTCGAAGATGAAGCTATCAGCAAAAGACAGCGCCAAGACCATCCCACCCTCGAAGGCACCCTACGCATCTGTAGCTCCGAAGGCGTACCGCAAGCACCACCACCAGGCTTCGCTCCACCAGAGGGCGAAGACGTAATAGAGGACGGCGAAGCTATCGGCATCTCAGCCGAAGACCAGCTACAACTGCGGGCCCTGCGCATCAAGAACCACAACCTCCAAAAGCAGATAGACATCCTTGAGGCCAAGCACCAACGTGTAACCGTGCAGGCCAAGGTGCGCCAGATGATACAAGACGAGGAGCAAAGAGCTCGAGAGCTAGAGCAAGAAATCGCGCTCATGTAGGGCGAGGGCCAGTACAATCTGCAGCATGGACTGCCCCTCCAGCAGCGCGTCCCAGCCGGAGATCTATTCATACCACAACGCGCCCCTTCATTCCGCATGCCACAGCTTTCCAAGGGATCAATTACCTCGATGAGCGAAGCCCCCTGGCTCCGCAACTCCAAGCATCGCCTTGGCCCGCCAACTTCAGGGCGGGCACCTACCCCAAATACAATGACAGTACTGACCCGGCACAATACATCATGAGTTACCAGGTTGCCGTCGCATCGTCCGGAGGGGACGACGCCACAATGGCCAAATATTTCATCATCGCGCTCGAAGTCCCGGCCTTGACTTGGTACACCAGGTTACCGCCACTGTCCATTGATTCCTAGAAAGGACTCCACGACAAGTTCCTACTTAACTTTCAAGGGTACCGGCCCGATACCGACGCCCTGGTCGAGTTATCACTCTGCAAGCAGCAAGAGAAGGAAACCCTTCACGAATATTATAGAAAATTCCTGACCCTCAAGTCGCAACTGCCATCGGTTGACGACCACATTGTGATCCATTACGCCATCAGTGGCCTTCAGGCTGGCGTCCTGTACAGTCACTGCATCAAGGACCCACCCAAAAATCTCCAAGAGCTATATCAACTATTCGAGAAGTATGCTAGGTCCGAAGAGCTGCATCAACAAAAGGTTGAATCAAGAGGAAGCCTAAGTAGGGCTGGGCATTCGGTTTTTTTTGAAACTTCGGTTTGGTTTTTCGGTTTTTAAAAATTTCGGTTTTCTAGACATTAGAAACCGATCGGTTTTCTTGAAAATGAAAAACCGATAAGTTTGGTTTCGGTTTTTTACTTCGGTTTTTCGGTAAAAACCGAATACCAAACTTATACTCATGACAACATATACAACAAGTTTATATGATAAATTACACATAATTTTAAAAAGTAAAAATTATATAGGTACAAATTTTTAGAGATACATCATACATCATATATAAATAAGTGAATAACAATTTAATTGCTTCACACATATAGTTCACATAATCAAATAGTCAAATTTTAGAATTGATAAAGTTTGGTAATTCAGTTTTTTGGTATTTCGGTTCGGTATATGGTGAAAACCGATTACAATACCGAAAACCGAACTTTTGAGATACAAAAACCGAAACCAAACCGAAGTACCAAAAATCGAAATTTTGGTTCGGTTCGGTACGGTTCGGTTCAGTTTTCGGTTTATGGTAAAAAAGTGCCCACCCCTAAGCCTAAGGACCCTCTGCAGTCCAGCAGAACCTGGACCAGGCCTTCGCTGCCAGACTCCAAGCGGGACAACTGCAGTCACCAACAGGTGCACAACATAGCCAATCAGCACCCAGCTGGAGAAACTGCTCGCTGTCAGGAATATCCTCCCTAAGGCCGCGGTAATGGCACCAGAGGGAGAGGCCGAGGACGGACGCAGCAGCCGCGTAGATTCTACTATCTGTTTCATAGCGAGGACTGCGCACACCCAACAAGAGATTGTCCAGAAACAAAGGCCACTTGGGACAGGATGTCCAGAGCACAGCCAGCCGACAACCAGAGGGTCGTCGTGCACACATACCACCAACAACACCAACAACCCTACAACAACGAGCAAGTCCAGCATCCACCCAACCACGCGTACAAGCACAGTCAGGAAGTGCAGGTTCTACCACCTCCGCCTCCGCATCACCCAAATCCACAACACCATAACCACCCCCAAGCACCCAAGCAGGAAGACTTCGCCAAACAACCATATCACAGAGTCATCCACATGATCACCGGAGGGTCCAGTGTGGACTTCGAATCGAAGCGGCAGAAAAGGGACCACAACCGAAGTGTGAACCACATCGCCCTCGTCGGCCCAGTGGTCCAAACAAGGTGGTCTCTTGTACCGCTCACCTTCGACGCCAGAGACGTTGATCTGCGCAGCATCCCTCACGTCAACGCCATGGTGATCAACTGCAATGTAGCAGCTGGGACCTACATAAAGTCCTGGTCGACAACGACAGTCAAGCTAACATCATCTTCCTGCATGCCTTCAATCTCATGGCATAAGCCACAGCTTACTCAAGCCTTCGGACAACCCCCTATATGGCTTTGGCGGCAAGGGCACCTTCTCTGTTGGCAAGATAGAGCTACCCCTATGATTTGGTGTAGCACCCAATGCACGAAGTGAGCAGGTCACTTTCAACATCGTCGACATGGTATACCCATACAATGCCATAATGGGTCAGGGCTCCATCAACAAGTTTGAAGCGGCCATTCATGGACTCTACCTCTGCATGAAAATCCTGGGTCCACAAGGCATGATCAGAGTTTATGGCAACCAGTAGAGTGCGTGCAATATTGAAAGGGACTTCATCCCAGGGCAACGAAACGTACACTGCCTCACAGCACAACACAAAGGTTTTGAAGGGACCCGCCCAGTCGCCGACGAAAAAGTAAAGGCACAGCTACAACGAAACGATGGAACGAAGGTGGTACCCCTCGACCCAGCTATGCCTAAGCAAACAGTCGTAATAAGCGAAGACCTGACCTCGCGAGACGAGGAAAAACTTATCTCTTGCCTCTCCTGGAACAAGGATGTCTTCGCTTGGTCCGCCCTCGATCTCGTTGGGGTTAGCCGCACCATCATAGAGCACGGCCTGGGCATCGACTCTTCGGTGCGCCCAAAAAAGCAACGACTGCGCAAAATGTCCGACGAGAAGACTGAAGCCGCCAAGGCTGAGGTGCACCGCCTGTTGGAAGCCAACTTTATCGAGCCAATTGCTTACCCTACATGGCTCGCCAACCTGGTCATGGTGCAAAAGAAAAGCGGCAAGTGGCGCATGTGCATAGACTTCACCAGCCTTAACAAGGCCTGTCCCAAGGACAATTTCCCCCTACCACAGATCGACAAAATAGTCGAAGCAGGATGCGAAGTCATGTCCCTCCTCGATTGCTTCTTTGGTTACCACCAGATCTACATGACTGAGGAAGACAAGGCCATCACAAGCTTTATCACACCCTTCGGCACGTACTGCTTCATCAGGATGCCAGAAGGACTCAAAAACGCCGGGTCAACCTTTTCTCGCCTCACCAAGAGGGTGCTCAAAAGTCAAGTAGGCTGCAACATTTTCACCTACGTGGACAACATCGTTCGCGAGCAAAAACAAAGAGGACCACCTGGCCGACCTCGCAGAAACATTCGCTAATATGCGCGATGCACGCCTTCGGCTCAACCCCGAGAAGTGCGCCTTCGGAGTCCGCCAGGGGAAGATACTTGGGTACCTGGTGTTGCACCGAGGGATCGAGGCCAACCCAACAAAGATCCAAGCGATCATCAACATGACACCCTCGTAGTCAGCCAGGGATGTCCAGCGATTGACAGGCAGATTGGCCGCCTTGAACAGATTCATCTCCAAATCTGCAGAGCGCAGTCTACCCTTCCTCAAGACATTGCGTGGCATAAAAAATTTTGCTTGGGGACCAGAGCAGGCGACAGCCTTCGAGTTGCTCAAGCAACACCTGTCCGACTTAGCAACCCTTGCTAGCCACGACCCTTCGTTGCCTCTTCTGCTATACATTGCGGCTTCACCATGTGTAGTCAGCGCAGCGTTAATCCAAGAGTAGGACAGAGAGGGCACGATTCGGTAGTGCCTAGTGTACTATGTCTCCAAAGTCCTCACGGCTTCTAAGTGCAACATGACCGAGCTAGAAAAAATTTCATACACAGTTGTCATGGCATCGCGCAAGCTACGACATTACTTCAAAGCATTCAAGATATGAGTCACTTCGGACAGAGGTCTGGGAGAACTGTTCAGGAATCCGGAGGCGTCCGTCTGAATCGCCAAATGGGCAGCCAAACTCTGTGGGTACCACATCACCTTCGAACCCAGGACAACGATTAAATCACAAGTCCTGGTAGACTTCATCGTTGAGTGGACAGGACCAACACGGCAACAAGAAGAGTCCCCAGAGAAAGTGTGGACCATCCACTGCGATGGCGCATGGTGCCATGCGGGGGCAGGCGCCACGACAATTATCACATCACCCACAGATGTCAAGTATAGATACGCAGCACGCCTCAGCTTCCCCTTGGAGTCCGACAGATGCACTAACAATATAGCAGAGTATGAATCCGTCATTCTGGGACTCCGTAAATTACGAGCACTCGGTGTCACCACATGCATAATCAGGACAGATTCCAAAGTGGTCGCCGGCCAGGTTGAGAAGGAATACTCAGCAAAGGACCCCGCGCTCATGCAATATCTCACAGTCATCCACAGCCTCGAGAGACAATTCAAGGGTTTCACCCTGCAGCATGTCGATTGCGCCAAGAACGAAGAGCCGATGCGTTGGCCAAGGCAGTGGCCAAGGGCGAGGCCCTACCCTCTGACATGTTCTACCACATCATCGGCATGCTAGCTATACGCAACCCCAAAGGCCTACAAATAACTCAGGACGCCGAAGGCCACTGCATCGTCAACCTCATCATGGCTGAAGACTAGCGGGCCCCAATAACTCTATACCTGCAAGGCCACTACCATCTAAGCGATCGCAATGAAGCCAAACAACTAAAGCACAGAAGCCGAGACTTCACATTAGTCGAGGGTCAACTATACAAAAAGGGGATCAGCCAGTCCATGCTGAAGTGCATAACAGAAACCGAAGGCATAAAAATCCTCCGCGAAGTCCACAGCGGAACTCGCGGCTCCCACTTAGGACCCAGGGCCCTCGCTGCCAAGGTAATTCGCCAGGTATTTTACTGACCCGCCTTAATCTGCACTGCCAATCGAGTCACAAGGTCATGTGAAGCATGCCAAAAATTCTCCCCTCACTCAGACAGCCCCTCGCAATTCACCAAGCTCATCGCCCATACATGGCCACTAAATGCTAGGGGCTGGACATTGTTGGACCACTGCCTACAGCTCAAGGGAACCTCAAGTTCACCTTCATCGCTGTCAAATATTTCACAAAGTGGATTGGGGCCAGGGCAGTATCCACAATTACATTGAAGACCGCTCAAAAATTCTTCTGGCAAAACATTATCTACCGCTACGGAGTCCTGTCCGAACTCACAGTCGACAACGACAAACAGTTCGACAGCCAAGACTTCAGGGATTTCTGCTTTTCCATCGGCACCAAGCCTGTCTTCGCCTCGGTGTACCACCCGTAGTCCAACGGTGTTGTTGAGCGTGCTAATGACAAAATTTTTAGTGCCATCAAGAAAAGGCTTCTTGACGACAAAAAGGGCGAATGGGCCGACCAATTAACTGAAGTGTGTATGGACCCTAAACACGACAGAGTGCCGGGCAACCGGGTTCACACTCTTCCGCCTATTATATGGATCTAGGGCCATGATGCCGCAAGAATTAAAGCATGGGTCCCCCCGAACAAACAAATCAGTCGTCCCCGATGTCGACGAACCAACTTCCAAAGACCTCATCGACGGAGAATTCAACGAAGGGGACCATGTACTCGTAAGAACCACCCGAACAGAGTCACGGGGCAAGCTAGAGCCGAAGTGGGAAGGTCCATTCATAGTCAAGATGAAGGCATCCCTAGTGCCTACAGGCTGGCAACATCATCCGGCGAAGACTTAGAGCATTCCTGGAACATCGACAATCTCCAGAATTTTTTTGTTTAAGTCTCCGGGCCTACGCGCCTATGTAATTCTACAAACAATGTTGTTCAGGCCCACACTCTTTTCCTCCTAGGGGGTGAGGTTTTTAACGAGGCGGAGTCATATAATATACCAGTGAAAAGCCCCCGCAAAAATATTCAAGTATCACCATGTCGAAAAAGACCGCTTCGATGGCCTTCAGCATTCGACCTATTCGAAGTCAGTGCGACAGGTAGCGTAGACTACCCTCGTGTGCGACAAAATCCGTGCAAAAGTCGCCTAAGGGTGCAGCCGGACAAGCACAACAAGTGCACGATACGAAGTCTTTTACTAAAAGACAAATCAGCGCAAAAGCCGTCTAAGGGTGTAGCCAGACAAGCACAACAAGTGCACGATATGAAGTCTTTTACTAAAAGACAAACTCCATGCAAAAGTCACCTAAGGGTGCAGCCGGACAAGCACAACAAGTGCACGACATGAAGTCTTTTCCATAAGACAAGTCCGTGCAAAAGTCGCCCAAGGGTGCCGCCGGACAGTTACAACATCACACCGACAATTGCAGGGCACCAAGCCACATTACAATACAAGTCACACATTACATACACACAGCGAAGGGCCACCAGACCCACCGCACAAATAAATACAATTGCGTTCCCCCTCCCTCTTTATTGTGAGCCGGGGGAGGGCAGCGTTTTCATTTACTACCGCACGACAAGTGAGGGCATCACACACTACATCTGCTCAGCCTTCGGAATAATGCCCGCCTCTCGATAATTAAACAACATCGTTTTCAATTCCTCACCCTAAAAAAAATCCTGCAGATCTCCCTCACCAATACTTGTCCCAAACGACAAGGACATCAAATCGCGTTGGCTACCCCGATCTACCCGAAGACAAGTTCGCTCCAGCCCCATCCGACGGCGCCTACCACTTCGTGACATCTCGCCAATGCTATGCTTCGCCACCACTTTTCATCGACGGCGTTCGACCCTCGCCCCAGCCGGGGGACTCAACGCTTCGCCCACCTCCAGCCGCGGCGAAGACTCCGCCGCGACCACATCTAATGCGGCAAAATTATCCAAATCCTCATCCAAAAACTCTTCAGTCCAAGAAAACGGGCTCTCGAACTCACCACCATCAGATGAAAAAGACCCAGACTTAGAACCAGACAAACTATCATTAGCAGGCACTGCGTTCGCGGCCGCCACAAAATTAGTACCATCAGTAGGGGTTGCTTCCGCAGGCCCAGACGTCGGAACCTGCGCAGCAACCGATTTTTCAGTATCACAAAAATAAAACCCTACATCCAACGCTCCCAACTCTATCCCACCACCTGCGAAGGGCCGACCGACGCTGCAGGGTCTTCGGCAGCTGGCGCGGCCACCGCCGAAGTGTCTTTAGGCAACGCGGCGGCAGCCATAGGGTTGTCTTCGCTAGCACCAGTTGGCGCCGCCGGCTGCTCCTCAGTCCCTGCCCTCGCACCCTCTGCTAGGGTCATCGTGCACTCTAGGTTACCCAAGTCTTCGACCTCCTCATCATTCGCCATCTACATAAATAGCACCAAACATAAGTACAAGCTCTTCAAAACAAATACAATAAAATAATAACAATCCGTACCTGCTCCATCGCCCGGTCAGACCTTTCCCGGACGGTATCACGGCCGTGACGGCCCCACATCCTATCATAAAGCGCCCAAGCGGACCGCTTTAGCACCGCATCTTCAACCTAGAAGATCTCGCGGTCGAAGTCTTCGTCAGACCGATCACAGGACAATGCATTCGCGGCTCCCTCACAGGTGATGAGCGAGGCGAAGGACATGAGACCCATCACGATCGACAGAAGCACCTCCAGTTCCTCCTGCAACCATCCGAGAAAGCGGAGGCCCACCTCCTTACCGGACGCATCAAAGGGGGTCGTACGTGCACCAAGCTTCTGGTACACGTCCACGAGCAACGCACACGCTCGGTCCACCCCTATGCGGGTAGAGGCCTCTGCCTTGTCCAGATAGCCGCGCAGGCTCCTGTAGTTCGCCTCCGCCTCCGCAGCACGTTGGAGAGCGAGGTTAGCCTCAGCGCGCACGAGCTTGGCATCGGCGTGCACAGCCTGGGCCTCCACGCAGGCCTTGTCAGCATCCTCCTTCTCCACCGCCAGCCGGCGGCCGAGGTCCTCCTTTTTGGCCTCCACAACCGACAGCTTCTCCATTAATTTGCGGCTCTTGTTCTCCGTGGCCGACTTGTCCCGCATGGCCTCAGTGTGCTGCGCCCGGAGGTGCTCAATCCTCCCCTCGAGTCGTCGCCTTTCGGCAGCGAACTCCGATGTCAGGGCCCTCGATGCAATCCTCTCGGCGAAGGTGGCCGCCTGGTGTCAAACACCATCAAATTCGAAGTCATATACGAAGAACACACTACCGAAGACTACATGCATGCTTTAGCTACTATGCAACTGAGCTCGCCACGTCCTTAGCGGCAGCGGCCGAAGCTATCTCACCGCTGGCGCAAAACTTGGCCCATGGGTCCTGTGCAGACCCCATCGCCGCAGTCGCCATAGCAACAGACCCAGCCGCCACTGGTGCCGGGACAACAGACAGTTGCCCAGCTTTCGATCCTGCACCATAGTCTCGTCAAACACCAAATCCCAAAAAAACTCACCAACAGGTCCCCGCCCTATATGGACGTCGAACATCGCGACGCTGCCCACAAGATAGTGATCCACGGAAATATCCATGGAGACCTCGGCCCCGCCCACCTCCGTCTCAACAGTACGCGGCGGAGATGGAGGCCTTCGCTCCTGTGCGAGCACGACAGGGAGCGGCTTGCTGGGGCCGGGGGCCGCGGACTTCGCGTCCAGCGGAGGTTTGCTAGTGTCGAGGGCGGTAGAATTCACGGTCCCCCGCGCCATCTTGACCTCATGGCATGGGTCCCTGACACTCGCGAATGCTCGGCGTTTCCGCGTCGTGTCTTGGCGATCCTTTTCCATCACTGCCGATACAACAGCAGCAACATTCCACCTATAACGAAAAATCTTCATCTCACGAGCCAATTGAGACGTACGAATGTCCTCACCGGCCGCCCAGGGGATTGGAACATTCCTCGGCCAGCGACCCCCAATAACCTTCAGCATTCGCACAGAAGATTCTTGGAGCTCAGGCGAATACATCCCCTCACCGAGAGCCACGCAAGTCCCCAACAAATCCACAGCAAAACGATCGGAAGCCCCCAACCCCTCAGCTGCAGTACATAGTTTCCTCTTCTTAGTGGCTGCAGCCGGCACTGCTCCCTGCGAAGGGCCTTCATCGACCGCCGCCACTGCCCTTTTTCCCCGGCGGTCGCCAACAAGGGCATCGTCGTCTCCCGGGTAGCCACCATATGGCAGACGATTCAACTCAAAAACACGATTCAGCCAAACATTCGAACCGCGTATATCCCAACTATGCGAGGCCTCCGTCTTCAGCACATATCGCCCTACAATCTCTACAGCCTCGGCCTCCACTTCGTGCACAAATGCGACCGGGTTCTGGCCCCATAAATCCACAGCGTAGGGTGGACTTCGCACTAACTGATCGCCTAGGGTCGGCATCTGGCGGGGGCACACTTCGCTAAGTACCCAGCTGTGTGCCAAGGGCCACACTCCATAGCCAATAAACTCAACCAAATCGCGCCCACTACTCATGCGGGCAGCGTACCGAAGGGCCCCTTCGTCTTCATCATCCTCCACCAACTCGAATCGTGGGAACGCCACATAGCAGTGAGAGCACATGATGGCCGGAGGGAGCCCAGGCAGATCTTCGACTTCCCCACAAGCAACATAAAACCAGAAGTCCCACTAGTTGCCCCATTTGTTCCTGACACAAGGGACTATCTCCATGACTTCCGCCGAAGTCTTTCCAGTCCTCGGCGTAAAGGTGCACGATCCAAACTATGCAATCTTATCTCCTATTTTCCTTTTTTGCCAGTGCAGGCAATAGTTAGGTGTCAACTGGTGAACCTGCACTTCGAACCTCCATAGAACATACTTTGCCAGCGCAACCACGGCGTTAGGTGTCAACTGGTGAACCTGCACTTCGAACCTCCGTAGAACCTCCGCCACGAAGCGATGCTTCGGGAGACGAAGGCCGGCAATAAAAAATGCCTCAAACATAACCAATTCGCCCTCAGGCTTAGGGATCTCCTTAGCGCCTGGAACCCACCCGACACCGTCACCAAAGTATCCAAGCTGCTGCATCTCCTGCACACGGACCGAGGAAATCCTCGAAGTACCGAACTCCACGGTGTGGCTCAGGTGCAACTCCGTCGCCACCAAATCACTTGAAGTATCCTCGGACAACGGATCGGCCGATGACCCACTCACAGCAGATGAGGAAGAAGACATTGCTACGTACCGTCGGTGGCGGCGTGCGTTCTGCTTGACGCAGGACAGATTTCTGAAACGGGAGAGCAAGGATGGTAGGCGAGCAGTTTGCAAAAAGTTAGGGTTTCTACAGCGCACGCAAGGATAAGAAACAGTCTCGGGGGCCGTGGCTGACTTTTTATAGACAGGACACGGCGCTTCGGGAACCACGCAGTCCAACAGTAACAAGTCCATCAACGGTCACATTTCAAAAACCACCGCGGGACCACTTCGAGCGAGGGCAGCGTCTCCACCATCTAGCGGTGTCTTCGACACCAGATGACTTAGTCGAACTGGTCCCTCAGAGGGCAAATGTTGGGGCGAAGGCAAACACGCTACCCTTCGCTCGATGACTTCATCGCCTTGTCACTCCGACGAAGACTACATCCACAGAACACGCCCGAGCAAGCCGAAGGCGTAGATTGGATGAAGACCGGCGCGGTCCCCCTTTGTCCTCTCCGTTGCAAGACGAAGGCTCTATCGAAGTCTATAAGTCCCATATCGTCACCGCGCCAGGAGGCCCGTGCGGGATTAAGCCCACTGTAATGGGCCCCGCACGGATAAGCGTATTACGGGCCGTGTTTGCATTAGCCTCTTACTGTAATGACTGTCTGTAATCTCCCCACGTGGGAATATTCTAGGAATAAACTGGGTACTTGAGGGCATAAACGTCTTTGACAAAGGACGGGTGTCCACTCGAGTGCCTATAAATACCCCCGTACAGTGCCCTCTCAGGGTTGGATTAACAAAGCTTTTGCCATCCCATGACAAACTTTGCCAATACTCCTTCCACTTTCCTGTAGGATCTACTTGCCCAGGAGAGCAAGTGCCAACAGTGTGCTTTCAAAGGCAGAATATATTCCCGGACACCCGGGGAATAAAATGGGCATGTACATGGAGCCTTTGATCGATGAATTGGTACGTGCCAAGGAGGAAGGGGTATGGATGTATGATCGAGCTACAAAGATAAACTTCAGAATGCATGTTTGGTACCAGTACTCCATGCATGACTTACCAGCGTATGGGCTATTCTGCGCCTGGTGTGTTCACGGTAAGTTCCCTTGCCCAGATTGCACGGAAGCTCTTAGGTTCATTTGGTTGAAAAGGGTGGCAAATATTCATCCTTCGATAAACTTTGACAATTTCTCCCTCCTGACCATCCATTCCGCCTAGACATCAAGAACTTTACGAAAGGTGTTGTAGTGACAGACCGCCCACCTACAACAATTACTGGTGCCAAAATTCGTCAACAGATAGGTGGGCTCGTGGCCAATACAGAAGGTGGTTTTGTGGGATATGGTGAGCAGCATATGTGGACACATAAGTCTGGCTTGACTCGGCTCCCCTATTATGACGACCTGCTCCTTCCACACAACATTGACGTGATGCACACTGAAAAGAATGTTGCCGAGGCACTTTGGGTAACAATTATGGACATTCCTGATAAGTCAAAGGATAACGTAAAGGCAAGGGTGGATCTGGCAGCGTTATGTGATAGACCAAACCAAGAGATGAAGCCGCCAAGTGGTGGAAAGACATGGAGAAGGCCTAAGGCCGATTTCGTCCTAAGCAGGGCCAGAGGAAGGAAGTACTTCAGTGGATCAAGATGTTGATGTTCCCTGATGGGTATGCAACTAACCTGAGTATGGGGGTGAACTTATCTACTATGCGAGTCTTAGGGATGAAGAGTCATGACTTCCACATATGGATTAAACGGATTCTTCCTGCGATGGTTTGAGGCTATGTCCTTGAGCATTTCTGGCTAGCGCTTTCAGAGTTGAGCTATTTCTTCCGTTAACTTTGTGCAAAAGAGTTATCTCGGACCGTGGTTGTAAACTTGGAAAGATTGGCACCCGTGTTACTGTGTAAGCTTGAGAAGATATTTCCACCTGGCTTCTTCAATCCAATGCTGAGTGTTACACTCGACAAAGAGGGCCTTTGCCGAGTGTCAGGGTCATAGCACTCGACAAAGTACCAATACCTAGGCACCGGTATAGCTTCTTTGCCGAGTGTGGTGGCCCTGGCACTCGGCAAAGAGGCACGCTTTACCGAGTGCCACAGAGAGCACTCGACAAAGAATCTGACAAAGGGACCCGCTGATGGATCCTTTGCTGAGTGTTGGTCGACAGACACTCGGCAAAGAGGTAACTTCTTTGCTGAGTGTCTCCTAATACACTCAGCAAAGATGCCGTCTCCGTCACCCTGGCGCCATGACGACGACTTTTCTTTGCCGAGTACTGCCTGGCACTCGGTAAAGTTTATGCCGAGTGCCCAAAAAAAGTACTCGGCAAAGAAGGCTTTGCTGATGTACTGTTTGTCGAGCCCTCTTTGTCGAGTGTGACACTCGGCAAAGACGCGGTCGATTCCGGTAGTGTCAGGCCAGACCGGCACAGATCAACATTAAATCGTGTAGAACTGGGTCGTGATACTATTAAATCTCAGCATCTTTTCTCGGCACATCGCCGTCCGACGTCTCTAAGAGGTGAAATCTTAGGTGCACCGCGAAGCGCAGCTAGATCCGCGGGATCAGACCCCATCGCACCGCCGCAACCATCGCGCCGACTGGAACGACACCACCGCACGCTTAGCGCAATAATATTGGTTTGGCTCGATCTAGAGACACGTTGAGTATCGGTGCTTGCGCTGACCCCATCTTGGTCCCTGATTGTCTCACTTTGGCGAAACCGTTTTTTTGAATAACTATCTCATTTAAGTAAAGTTTACCTATATGACATAAAAACCGTCGCAATGCATGTGCATTTAACTAGTAAGATAAATGTGCAAATAATACATGCAACGTAGGTATCCGGAGGTTCATCGAACACCACACCGAATATGCATGTATTCAGTATGAGATGTACATGAATAGTACACTAGTACAATTTGGCTCTATACAAGCGGTAGGCTTTTTACATCACAGGCGGTTCGGTTAGAAAACCGCCTGTGACGTCCCAGGCGGTTCAGTACGCCTATGATTGTAATAGTATCACAAGCGGTTTTTGTTTAGGACCGCTTGTGGTGCTCTATCCTTTTCACAAACGGACCCTAAGGAAAAACCGCCTGTGATTGTAAAAATATGAAAATACAATTTAAATATGAAAATAATTTTAATTTTTAACAGAAATATGCAAATACAATTTAAATGAATTAATATTTAATTTTTAACAATAATATGCAAATACAATTTAAATGAATTATAATAGCACACATAGATAACTAGAGAGATTTTAAATTAATTGGCAACCACAATTCATAGTCGATCATACATGATAACAAATACAATTTGATTCATACAATTTTTCATGAACTACCATTTTTCCGCATGTATGGCTTTAATTTCTTATCAATTTTCTTTTCCACACGCTTGATTCTCTCTGGACCGTTAAAGACGAACATCTCTTCATACTTATTGTATTCCTCATCTTGGTCTCCCACATTCTCAACTCCAACAATTTTTTCCACAAGGGTAGTATGGGATTTTAGGGGTCCAAAACCCGGGGTTAACATAAACACCAGGTATGCTGGGACCAAGTCTCAAACATATGATGTATAGTGGCACAGGATCGAATGTCACATCTTTATATATAACAGGGGTTCTATACAAAATAAATAATTACATTATAAGGAGACAACGGTCCAGCAACCCAAAGTTGACTGGGAGACGACGACCTAGACCACTCACGAACTCATCACAGCATCCTCCATGAGCATCATCCTGCAGTACCTGGTCTTGACCTGTGGTGTGTGTGAGACAGCAAGAGTGAGCTCACATACGTTCATCGCTCAACAAGTTGTGGGGAATAATGTGCATGAACTCGCCAAAGGTGGGAGCTCACGTGAAGTGTAAGGCTTACCAAAGAAGATGGTTAGAGCTGAGCATTGCTTTTAAAGTTGGTCAAAATTTTATTAGCAGTTACTAAGTATAAGTAAATACCAAACCCAATTAAGTAATAGAATAAAAGTAACAACACCACCTGCAATGCAATGTTTATGACCAATTGAATTTAGTTCCATAAATTAATCATGTGAGGGTCCGAGCTGCTCATGACCGTGAGCACGGCTAGTATACCAGTTTTACACTCTGCAGAGGTTGCGCATCTTTACCCACAAGCCGTGTTACCCATCTGCCAAGGGGTCATGAATCCCATACACCTCTACCAAGGAAGCGAGGCAGGGTAACACTACGAGGCCTTTACAAAGTTCCACTAGCTTCCGAAAACCCGCTACAGTTTATAGGAAGATCCAGTGCAGGAATCCCTTGCAGGACCGCCATCGCAGCAAAATCCTCCCGAGGGCCTCCCTACACTGACCTCTCCCCTACTGCCCTTGCCCCTTTCGGGTAAGGTAGTCTTCCACTAGCTTTCCTAATTAATCAGCCAAGGGCATCCCATACTACCCTTGTGGTAGCACTGTTTTCCCGGGTGGTCGCTCCATGTTCCAATTAACATAATGATCTTAACATGTACCATAAATAACAACTGATAACAAAAGTATAATCATGAATAGTAAGGTGTATCTCTATACCCAAAGCCACATATAGCACTAGCAAGTACTACCCAAAGATTCAGTGGTGAACAAGGTATAAAGATAGTCAAACTAGGGTAACCTATTGGGTCCCATCAAAATTAACCTATGCAGATCATTATGATTAATCAGAACATGAGTGGGTAAAAAGAAGTGATCAAGGGCACAACTTGCCTGGGCCTTGAGATCCAGGTACCAGGATGATTTCTTCAGATCCTCGTGACCTCACTGCTAGTCGTAGCAATACAAACATACATGGTATAGGCAAAATTAACATTACACCAAACATATATGCAAAATACATATTAATAACTTACACATTAAAATAAGATCACAGGAAAAAGAATTATTAATTTTGGAGTTTTAGAATTCAAGTTATGAATTTCCTAAGATTTAAGGTGATTATAATATGATTAATTGATAAATAAATTTTCTGACAGAGTTCATGTCAAAACAGTGGTTCTAAATGGTAGAGAATATTATTACAAAATTTTAGGAATTGGAATGACTCAATTTGGAGCTAAAATGAATTAGTTATGAATTAATTAAGTTTCTGGATTTATTTTAACACTAAAAATCATTTTCTAAATCATTTTCTATGATTTTATAACTCTCTGGACTCGGCCTCATTTAATGGAAAATGCAGGGGGCTTGGTGTAAGTCGTCCCAGACTCAGTGCACAGCGACAAGGGATGGCGGGTTGATTCAACAGAACCCGAGGGGTTTATACGCAAAACATGCAAGCCGAAAGGGCACGATTCAATGTGGGCCGTTGGATTGTCTTCGCACGGCGCAGATTAGACCGGAACTTGGCCGAACCGGTACGCGACGACAGCCGTTCGATCAGCGAGCAACGGCCCAGATTTAATGAAGCCGAGATCACGCCACAGCCCTCCGATTGAGTCCTACGGTCCAGATCGGCCCAGCGAAGGGGTATCTCAGCTCTAATCTTAGCCGTTCCCTTTCAATCCAACGGCTCACGGGTCGTCTTCTCTCCTTCGATGTCCGAACGGCGGCGCAACGCCCAACCGCGGCGGAGGGTTGGCCGGAGTTCAGCCATCCGGCGAACCAGTGCTCCAAAGACCGATTGAACGACTGCTACGCGTAGAGGAGATCAAGGCGAACCTAGAGGAGTACTTCTTACCAGTGATATGGGCGCAGACTGCCACGGCCACGGTGGAGGGCGGATTCACGGCGGAGGTAGATCTCCGGTGAGAAATTCGTGATCACCCAGGGACTTTCTTCGCCCGGGAGGACCCAGGCCAGCTTCAGCCGTCACCCGCGATCACCCCAACGCCCAGCGACGGTCAATTTGTTGCCTCAGTGCGCTCCGAGCTAGCGGCGGCCGTGGAGGTCTCTCTCGACGGGATCTGGCAGTGGTTGCCGTCGTAGGCGGATACGGGAGGGGAGGCGAGCTTGGTGATCTTTTATACCCGGAGCAAAGTCCGAGCGAGGGGGAGGCGGTGACCGGTAGGAGCGCGATACTCGGCGGCGAGCGCGCGGCTCCGTCAAGCTCGGGATTCCGTTGCGAGGAGGGCGACGTCCTGACAAGCGGGGCCCGCGTGCCAGTGGAACAGCGTAGGAAGGCACGAGGTGGAGCAAATGGCAAGTGGGTCCGTGTTGTCGGCGCCAGGTGAAGCACGAGCGCAAGCGCGTGGGTGAGGCTGGGCAGTGGGCCCCACACGACAGAGACAGACGGCGAACGAGTCCACGCGGAGGGAGGGGTGAGTCTGAGCAACGGGGCCCGCGGACCAGAGGAGGAGAGGGATGGAGCGAGCGCGCGTGCGGCCGACGAATGGGGCCCACAAGGCAGTGGAACAACAGGTGATGTCCGCGCGGCGTAAGGCTGACGAGGCGGGCCCACCTGTCGGCGCCGGTTGGAGACTTGGGCTGCGCGTAGGATGAGTGGAGATGGGCCGAATGTGGAGAAGTTGGCCCAGCTAGGGTTTTTCTCTTTTTCCTTTTTTTGTTTTCTATTTCTTTTCTTCATTTCAAATTTAAATTTTGGATTCAAATTTAAATTCAAGCTTGTGACTAGTTCATTTGCAAACCATATCTGTGCAAGAACATATTTTATATATGTTTTAGTTCTTTTAGACAAGCTTTCAATCATATAGTAGAGATTAACCCATACCTTATTAATTCTAGGGAAATCAAATTTATATTGTAGACTTATATATATTAAGAAATAGTTTAACCCTAATTCTTTCATATATCCTAACCCAAAAGGCAATTTAGATTATCTAAGTATCTTTAATTATGTATTTTTAACATATTCATGAGTGGAAGCTTCTAAATTATGATTATTTTTAAGGAAAGGTGTTTTGATTTAAAATCTTTGAGAATTTTTCCTTGTCTTCACAAGATTGAACTTTAGGGTGTTACAAATCCTACCCCCCTTAAAAATAATCTCGTCCTCGAGATTTGTAAGAAAAGGATGTATGTTCATATTGATTCAACACATATGCATAAACAAAATCTCGGCATGATGCATATCTTATTAGCAAAACACAGGGTCAAATGGACCTTATTATTATTACTAAAATAGTGAAATACTACTACTGGCTAAACTAATATTTAGGTCTTACAAATAGTAAATTATATATATATATGTATCTATATCTATGTTTATCTCTTTATTCTTGTTGCTCGTTGACTTCTTCACCGACTATTTCATCTCCAACTGGCTCTTCTTCTTGAATTTGAATTTCAAGTTCACCGGGTTCAACTTCTACTTCTGTATGATGGGCATATCCCCGGTTGATAGATAGGGGCTGACTCTTTCCTGCCGAGGCTTGTCCTTGTTTCATCGGAGCCGGTGTAGTGTAGGCAGCTCTATTGGGACAGTAGTTGGCGTAGTGTCCTGGTTGTCCACACTTGAAGCATGTCCTGATGGCGGTTGTGTTGGGAGCAACGGTTCCTACTGGAGTGCTTGCCTTTGGAGGAGCAGTTGGTGTCTGTTGAGTTTGTTGCCCAGAACTGCCACTAGCTGGTGTATTGGGAGTGGTAGTATAGCGAGGACGGGTACTACTACCAGCCTGCCCTTGGTTGACAGCCTTTCTTTTCTCTCCAAATATACTCCTCTTGTTTTCTACAGCAATAGCTTTGTCAAGTAGTCTTTGGAAGGATGGGAAGGTGTGCGATACCAGCTGATATTGCAAGGGTCCAATCAAACCATCCAGAAAGAGCTCCTGCTTTTGCTCATCATCCTCAACATCTCTGGGAGCATATCGAGATAACTGGATGAATTTGTCTCTATATTCGCTTACGGACATACTTCCCTGCTTGAGAGATAGAAACTCCTTCCTCTTAATCTTCATGAGTCCAGCAGGAATATGGTAATTCCTGAATTGTGTGGAGAATTCTTCCCAGGTAATGGTATCGGCAGCAGCATGAGCTGCACAGTACGCATCCCACCAATCTGCAGCGGGACCAGCAAGACGACCCGATGCATAGAGTACTTTTTCTCGGTCCGAGCACTGGGCTATGTTGAGCATCTTCTCTATGGACTTTAACCAGTCATCTGCTTGCAGTGGATCTGCGGAGTTGGAGAAGGTTGGTGGTTTGTGGCTCATGAATTCCCGGTGCTTGTCCCGGGGTGGAACTGGTGGTGGAGGTGGAGGCAATGGCACTTGTTGTTGTTGCTGCTGTTGTTGAAGTTGTTGCTGCAGCTGCTGTTGTTGTACTCTCCTCTCCTGGCGTATCTCCTCCCGTTCTTGGCGCATTTCCCGGCGTGCATCCTCTCTTTCCTGGTGCATTTCTTGGCGTTCTTGCCGCATTTGGGTGCGCATATCTGCCATAGTGTCAGCCATTTGCTGCATCATTCTCATTTGAGCTGCGACTAGTGGATCAACTCCGCCTTGTGGAGGATTAGGAGGATTCATCTCTGCTGACTGTGGTTGAGGTTGTCGATTAGCAGGCAAATCAATTCCACCACCCCGCCTGGTATTGACCATCTAAGTTAGAAGCATATGGTAAGATAGCTTTGCAAGGGAATCATTTAGTAGACAGAATGAATAAGCTAATAGTTGGTTATGTACTGGAATTTCTTTGGCAGGGCTGGGCCAGATATTCTATGTCAAGACTAGGGTAATTAGTTGTACGAGGTGAATGTCCAAAGGTAAGATAGAATATGTTAAGATGAGACAGATACAGAATACTACATATATTTTCTACGGGAATAATCTAGTTTGTCTAGTTATCTTACAAATGCTATCCTTTATACCTAGATGTATATGCAGATGTAATTGTGGACGTTACTCCACAACCCATCACACTCAATCAAAGATCCAAATCAAACAAGTATCATAAGAACAAACACTCAAGCATAGATATCTAGATAAAAATAGTTTTGTTTTTTTTTATTCCTAGGAGTAGGTCTCTTATTCCTAAAGGTCAATTTAGGCACAGGATTTCAAAGTGTGAAATCCACATTTGTCTTTAGAATGAAAAAGGTAAGAATAATCAGAGTAAAGCGGAATTAGATGGGGAGAAGATTAAGATAAGTTTAGAAAAGAATCAGAGTAGCAAAGGTAAGTAAGTATTGGTTGTTCAGTTCTACCTAGGCTTCGTCCTACAGTCAACATTCCTCTGATACCACTTCTGTAACACCCGGATTTTAGGGGTCCAAAACCCGGGGTTAACATAAACACCAGGTATGCTGGGACCAAGTCTCAAACATATGATGTATAGTGGCACAGGATCGAATGTCACATCTTTATATATAACAGGGGTTCTATACAAAATAAATAATTACATTATAAGGAGACAACGGTCCAGCAACCCAAAGTTGACTGGGAGACGACGACCTAGACCACTCACGAACTCATCACAGCATCCTCCATGAGCATCATCCTGCAGTACCTGGTCTTGACCTGTGGTGTGTGTGAGACAGCAAGAGTGAGCTCACATACGTTCATCGCTCAACAAGTTGTGGGGAATAATGTGCATGAACTCGCCAAAGGTGGGAGCTCACGTGAAGTGTAAGGCTTACCAAAGAAGATGGTTAGAGCTGAGCATTGCTTTTAAAGTTGGTCAAAATTTTATTAGCAGTTACTAAGTATAAGTAAATACCAAACCCAATTAAGTAATAGAATAAAAGTAACAACACCACCTGCAATGCAATGTTTATGACCAATTGAATTTAGTTCCATAAATTAATCATGTGAGGGTCCGAGCTGCTCATGACCGTGAGCACGGCTAGTATACCAGTTTTACACTCTGCAGAGGTTGCGCATCTTTACCCACAAGCCGTGTTACCCATCTGCCAAGGGGTCATGAATCCCATACACCTCTACCAAGGAAGCGAGGCAGGGTAACACTACGAGGCCTTTACAAAGTTCCACTAGCTTCCGAAAACCCGCTACAGTTTATAGGAAGATCCAGTGCAGGAATCCCTTGCAGGACCGCCATCGCAGCAAAATCCTCCCGAGGGCCTCCCTACACTGACCTCTCCCCTACTGCCCTTGCCCCTTTCGGGTAAGGTAGTCTTCCACTAGCTTTCCTAATTAATCAGCCAAGGGCATCCCATACTACCCTTGTGGTAGCACTGTTTTCCCGGGTGGTCGCTCCATGTTCCAATTAACATAATGATCTTAACATGTACCATAAATAACAACTGATAACAAAAGTATAATCATGAATAGTAAGGTGTATCTCTATACCCAAAGCCACATATAGCACTAGCAAGTACTACCCAAAGATTCAGTGGTGAACAAGGTATAAAGATAGTCAAACTAGGGTAACCTATTGGGTCCCATCAAAATTAACCTATGCAGATCATTATGATTAATCAGAACATGAGTGGGTAAAAAGAAGTGATCAAGGGCACAACTTGCCTGGGCCTTGAGATCCAGGTACCAGGATGATTTCTTCAGATCCTCGTGACCTCACTGCTAGTCGTAGCAATACAAACATACATGGTATAGGCAAAATTAACATTACACCAAACATATATGCAAAATACATATTAATAACTTACACATTAAAATAAGATCACAGGAAAAAGAATTATTAATTTTGGAGTTTTAGAATTCAAGTTATGAATTTCCTAAGATTTAAGGTGATTATAATATGATTAATTGATAAATAAATTTTCTGACAGAGTTCATGTCAAAACAGTGGTTCTAAATGGTAGAGAATATTATTACAAAATTTTAGGAATTGGAATGACTCAATTTGGAGCTAAAATGAATTAGTTATGAATTAATTAAGTTTCTGGATTTATTTTAACACTAAAAATCATTTTCTAAATCATTTTCTATGATTTTATAACTCTCTGGACTCGGCCTCATTTAATGGAAAACGCAGGGGGCTTGGTGTAAGTCGTCCCAGACTCAGTGCACAGCGACAAGGGATGGCGGGTTGATTCAACAGAACCCGAGGGGTTTATACGCAAAACATGCAAGCCGAAAGGGCACGATTCAATGTGGGCCGTTGGATTGTCTTCGCACGGCGCAGATTAGACCGGAACTTGGCCAAACCGGTACGCGACGACAGCCGTTCGATCAGCGAGCAACGGCCCAGATTTAATGAAGCCGAGATCACGCCACAGCCCTCCGATTGAGTCCTACGGTCCAGATCGGCCCAGCGAAGGGGTATCTCAGCTCTAATCTTAGCCGTTCCCTTTCAATCCAACGGCTCACGGGTCGTCTTCTCTCCTTCGATGTCCGAACGGCGGCGCAACGCCCAACCGCGGCGGAGGGTTGGCCGGAGTTCAGCCATCCGGCGAACCAGTGCTCCAAAGACCGATTGAACGACTGCTACGTGTAGAGGAGATCAAGGCGAACCTAGAGGAGTACTTCTTACCAGTGATATGGGCGCAGACTGCCACGGCCACGGTGGAGGGCGGATTCACGGCGGAGGTAGATCTCCGGTGAGAAATTCGTGATCACCCAGGGACTTTCTTCGCCCGGGAGGACCCAGGCCAGCTTCAGCCGTCACCCGCGATCACCCCAACGCCCAGCGACGGTCAATTTGTTGCCTCAGTGCGCTCCGAGCTAGCGGCGGCCGTGGAGGTCTCTCTCGACGGGATCTGGCAGTGGTTGCCGTCGTAGGCGGATACGGGAGGGGAGGCGAGCTTGGTGATCTTTTATACCCGGAGCAAAGTCCGAGCGAGGGGGAGGCGGTGACCGGTAGGAGCGCGATACTCAGCGGCGAGCGCGCGGCTCCGTCAAGCTCGGGATTCCGTTGCGAGGAGGGCGACGTCCTGACAAGCGGGGCCCGCGTGCTAGTGGAACAGCGTAGGAAGGCACGAGGTGGAGCAAATGGCAAGTGGGTCCGTGTTGTCGGCGCCAGGTGAAGCACGAGCGCAAGCGCGTGGGTGAGGCTGGGCAGTGGGCCCCACACGACAGAGACAGACGGCGAACGAGTCCACGCGGAGGGAGGGGTGAGTCTGAGCAACGGGGCCCGCGGACCAGAGGAGGAGAGGGATGGAGCGAGCGCGCGTGCGGCCGACGAATGGGGCCCACAAGGCAGTGGAACAACAGGTGATGTCCGCGCGGCGTAAGGCTGACGAGGCGGGCCCACCTGTCGGCGCCGGTTGGAGACTTGGGCTGCGCGTAGGATGAGTGGAGATGGGCCGAATGTGGAGAAGTTGGCCCAGCTAGGGTTTTTCTCTTTTTCCTTTTTTTGTTTTCTATTTCTTTTCTTCATTTCAAATTTAAATTTTGGATTCAAATTTAAATTCAAGCTTGTGACTAGTTCATTTGCAAACCATATCTGTGCAAGAACATATTTTATATATGTTTTAGTTCTTTTAGACAAGCTTTCAATCATATAGTAGAGATTAACCCATACCTTATTAATTCTAGGGAAATCAAATTTATATTGTAGACTTATATATATTAAGAAATAGTTTAACCCTAATTCTTTCATATATCCTAACCCAAAAGGCAATTTAGATTATCTAAGTATCTTTAATTATGTATTTTTAACATATTCATGAGTGGAAGCTTCTAAATTATGATTATTTTTAAGGAAAGGTGTTTTGATTTAAAATCTTTGAGAATTTTTCCTTGTCTTCACAAGATTGAACTTTAGGGTGTTACAAAAGCATCGATACGAACACCACTATTTTGTGCAACACTTTTCATGTCTTTTGATTTAGTGTAGAATGTGTACCCATTGATGTCATATGCTTGCCATGATGTCACAAAACATGATGGCCCAGAAGCCAAATTCTTCATTGTTTTCTCTTCCAATGAGTCTCCGAATGGGATGTTTTTGTCCATTAACCATTCGCTGAAACGATGTTTGTGCTCCCTCATGATCCAGTCCTCTGTGCGGTTCTGATTTTCTTTACGAAGCTCATCTAGGTGTTCCTCTATGTAAGGCTCGACTATCGTGAGATGTTGTAGTACACTACCATGAGCACAATGTACTAGCTTGTAATCCTCAACGTGAAAAGTTTTCTTGCCCATTCTCCCTCTCCCACATAGTTTACCCTCATGTTTAGGTACAGGCACACCTATCATTGTTCCGTCACTGATGTAATCTATACAGCTCTCAATCACTTCTTCTATAGTGTATCCCTCCATGATTGAACCCTCTGGGTGAGCGCGATTTCGCACATAACCTTTTAATACTCCCAGGTATCGCTCCAACTGAAACATATGATGTAAATATAGTGGCCCTAATATTTTTATCTGATCCACGAGATGTATGATTAGGTGTACTTGCATATCAAAAAATGATGGGGGAAAACACATTTCAAGCTTGCACATAGTCTCGATGATGTATGCCTTTAGATAGTCCAAGTCTTCTAAAGCTATTACTTTTTGTGAAACCGCATTGAAAAGTAACACAAGCGTGTGATGACAACTTTGACATGCTCTGTTTCGAGGGCTCTTACCGCAATTGGGAGGAACACCGTCATCATCACATGGCAGTCATGAGAGTTGTAGCCAAATAGAGGCAAGTCCTTCATCCTGACTAGTCTGCTGATATTGGATGAGAAACCGGTGGGCACTTTGACCCCACGCAAACATTTGCAAATCTTTGTTCTCTCCTCAACTGACAAGTTGTAGCTAGCTGGGGGGAGGTAAGGCTTCCCTTTGCCACTATCCACTGGATGAAGTTCCGGTCTGATTTGAAGATCTACTAGATCATTGCATGATTTGAGTCCGTCTTTTGTCTTACTCGGCATGCCCAGCAAGGTTCCAATGATGCTGTCAAAAACATTTTTTGTTACATGCATCAAATCAATGCTGTGGCAAATTTCCATATCCTTCCAGTACGGGAGATACTTGAAAAAAATTGATTGCTTCTTGAAAGTTGTGTAAGTTGAAGGGTCAGTTCTCTTTCTCTTTTCTCCTTTGTTTTTCCCTTTCCGAATACAACATGAATGTTCTTTACAATTTCAAAAACAAGTTTCCCACTATAAGGCTTTGGTGCACCTTCACTTTCCAGTTGATTGTTAAATTCCGCTTTCATCTTTTGGTACTTATGCTGCTTCATCAAGAACCATCTGTGTCCCATGAACACCAACTTCTTGGATGATTTAAGGTACATGGAAGCAGTTCCATCGATGCACACTACACAACCATTCTTTCCTTTAGTCTTTTGCCCTGATAGTGTGGCGCCACCGGGAGAATCATGGATGGTAACAAATATAATTGCTCTTAAGTTGAAATACTCATGGCAATACTCATCCCATATTCTAACTCCTTCATTCCAGAGCTTTATCATATCTTCCATAAGAGGTTCTAGGAACACATCAATATCAACACCAGCTGATTTCGGACCTTGAATAAGAATAGTCAACATAATGTACTTTCTTTTGTGACACAGCCATGATGGAAGGTTGCACATCGTTAAAGTCACGGGCCAGGTGCTATGTACACTTCTTTTTTCACCAAATGGATTCATTCCGTCTGTACCCAAAGCAAATCTTACATTTCTGGTTTCTTTGGCAAACTCAGGATACATAAGATCGAAATTTTTCCATTGTGATGCATCAGCAGGGTGTCGAATCTGTTTGTTATTCTGCTTGCGATTTTCATCATGCCAACGCATAAGCTCAGCCTCCCTAGGATTTGAGAACAAACGTTTTAAGCGATCAATTACTGGAAGATACCACATCACCAAAGCTGGGTTCTTTGACTTCTTTTTCCCATCCATGTCATCAAAAGTGTCATCGTCACTTTCAGGTCCAATAGTGGATTTCTTGTTTTTATTTTTCTTCGGGAATTTTTTTACACAGTCTTGATTGTAGCTCTTCTTGTATCGACTGACATTGCAAACTGGGCATCTTGATGCGTTCTCAAAATCGCCACGATACAGAATACAATGATTCGGACATGCATGAATTTTTTGCACACCCAGAGCTATGGGAGATATAAGCTTCTTTGCTTTATAAGTGCTTGTTGGTAGTTTGTTGGGTTTTGGTAGTAATTGGGACAGAAAATTCAAAAGATCTGTGAAGCTAGTATCAGACCATCCGACGCTAGCCTTCAACTTCAGAAGTTCTAGAACTGTACGCAGTGTAGTAAACTCTTTGTCACAACCCTTTGATTCATCATATAAAGGTTCTTTTGAAGCACTTTCCAGTCCCTCCATTTTAGATAGCCCTTTCTGCGATCCCACAGAACTCAACATTTCTGGTTCCATATGGCGCAACATCTCTTCGCAATCAAATTCTTCAAAATCTTGATTAGCATCCACATTATCCACTTTACCATCAACTTTAAGATCTAAAATTCCGACAACTCTCTCGTCATTACCAGGCACTTCACACGGATCCAACTCACCATGTTCTGACCATATCGTGTAATTGTTTGTAAACCCTCTTTTTAGCAGATGTGATTGGATTACTCCTGTATCTCTCCAAGCTATCTTATTATCACAGTCGATGCACGGACATAATATCTCCTTGCTCTTTCGCAAATTCGCGTGCTTTTTGGCCGCTTCAATAAAGCTTCTCAAATTTCGAATATATGACGGATGTGGTCTTGGCACATTGTACATCCAACCTCGGTCCATTACCTATCCTTATATTGATTAACATCAATAAAATCATTAATTAATTGAATTCATCCATAAAACATGAAACGAATTGATATGTATGAAAATAAAACAAACATTGCAACAATAGATACCTTGAGGTGAGACAATTGTGTTTTTAAAGAATCTTTAAACTAGATCAACTATTATAAGTCCAAATCTTGAATTCCAAAGCTTTTCTTCAAATCCGTTCTATATTACAAAATTAAGGCAAAAAATCGCATCAAAATGAGTAAGAAAACAAATGGAGATCATATATATGCATAAACTATTGAAATCAATCAATAAACTCAAAAACAAAACCTTCTCCTTGTAGATCTAAAAAAAACCCGCCGCCGCTAGTGCTGTGAATTAGGGTTCTGGAACCCGTCGGGGGCTAGCCCTTTTATAGTGTACACACATCACAGGCGGATATTTAGCAAAACCGCTTGTGATAGATAACATCATAGGCGGTTTTTTATGTCGACCGCCTGTGAAGTTAATTTATCACAGGCGGTCGGAATTAACAACCGCCTGTGATGTTGTCTATCACAGGCGGTTTTGCTAAATATCCGCCTGTGATTCTTTACAATATAAAAAGCTAACGGGTCGGCAGGAACCCTAACTCTCCCGCCCGAGCACGAACCCGAGCGCCGCCAGGCTGCCGCCGTGTCCCCGTCCCCGAGCACGAACCCGAGCCCCGCTGTCCCCGTCCCCGAGCTCGAGCGCCGCCGTCCCCGTCCCCGAGCCCGAGCGCCGCCGTCCCTGTCCCCGAGCCCGAGCGCCGCCGTCCTCGAGCGCCCGAGCAACACCGTCCCCTTCACCGAGCCCGAGCGCCGCCGTCCCCTTCACCGAGCTCGAGCGCCGCCGTCCCCTTCACCGAGCCCGAGCGTCGCCGTCCCCGAGCGCCCGAGCAACGCCGTGCCCGAGCCCGAAGCGCCGCCGTCACGGTCCCCGAGCAACGCCGTCCCCGAGCACGAGCAACAAGGGCCGCCGTCATGGTCCCTGAGCCCGAAGCGCCGCCGTCCCCAAGCTCTTTCTTCTTCCTCTCGTAGTAAGGTCAAAGTTCAGGTTCATTTCTTCTAAGTTCATGGCTCGAATTTCCTATATCTGTTTGAATCATATATGTGTTTGAATCATATATGTTAATTGATGGCAGATTACTTGTGTTTGAATCATATATGTGTTTGAATACACAGCTGGATATATATGTGTTTGAATCATAGCTTAGGTTAATCAAATGGTTAGGTTAATCAAATGCTTAGGTTAATCAATGGTTCAAACACATTAAGGTGTTAATCAATGGCTATCCCTGATTATCAGTTCTTAGATTAATTACTGTTGTTGTTTTCACTTACATATTTTGTTTGGTTGTCAATATGCTTATTTCTTATTGCTTGGTTGTCAATTACTTCTCATGTATCAATAGCCATGACAATGTTATTATCTCCCTATGTTATAAGACTTGTTCTTATCTCCCTTCTTAGTTTTTTGACTACCTATCTTTGCTTCCCAACCCTATGTTATAAGACTTGTTCTTATCTCCCATCTTTGACTTGTTCATAGCCATGACAATGTTATTTGGACCCCTCTTTTTGCCCTATAAGCCACATCCTTGTTTTCCCTCTGATCCCTGCCTTTGTTGCGATCTCAATTTTGATTGTGAGACTTGGCCATTTTCAGTTTTAGAGATGGAAAAAGAGCCACTTGACATGGTTGAGAGCTCAGTAGAGATAATGTATTTTGTATGAACCTCTTAGAGAGTGTCAAGTCAATGAACTATCTTCTAGTACTATTGGGAAGTGGATCTCTTTGATGTATTTTTTTTTCTAGTGATATCGATGGTGCCGAGTAGCACCAAATTTGGACTTGTGTCCATATCTATAGATGCTAGTAGTTGAGCACTAGCGCCTACAATCTTGACTACCTCATCCCTATTCTCTGTTTGGGACTTATATGGAGAATGGCATCGGCGGAATGCCTAAATCGGGTCGGGAAGAAAGCTCGCAGATAGAAGTGCACTTTCCAATGCAGTTAGACAGAGAAAGCATGGCTGTGATGTTATAATGCTGAAGGACCCCAAGAAGAGATTAAGTCCTGTAGTCTACCACCTCCCGTTATTTGTGGGCTTCACCGATGGCTAGAAACATTTGGTGATAGCAAACGACCTTCGGGTTGAAGACGTCTGCGAGCTTGTTAAGGGGCCAGACGATGGTGAGCCGGTGTACTATGTCCGGATGTGTGGTCACAAAATTTAAAGCTGCCCCGGCTGCATGTGTGTGCTTCTCTTCTCTTAGGTGGGGTGCTAAGTGATCTTAGTAGCCGACATAAGAGAAGAGAAGCGCACAGATGAAGCTGGGGCGGCTTTAAATTTTGTGACCACACATCCGGACAGAGTACACTGGCTCACCATCGTCTGGCCCCTTAACAAGCTCGTAGACATCCCCAGCCCGAAGGTCATTTGATGTCACCAAATGTTTCCCGCCCTCGGTGAAGCCCACAAATAACAGGAGGTGGTAGACTACAGGGCTTAATCTCTTCTTGGGGTCCTTCAGCATTATAACATCACAGCCATGCCTTCTCTGTCTAACTGCATTGGAAAGTGCACTTCTGTCTGCGAGCTTGCTTCCCGACCCGATCCTGCCCCGGAGGCGGGTTTGGGCTCGATTTCTTTTGAATCACCTTTTCTCCAAGTTCCCTTATTGATGGAACCTACAATCTTGACTACCTCATCCCTATTCTCTGTTTGGGACTTATATGGAGAATGGCATCGACGGAATGCCTGAATCGGGTCGGGAAGCAAGCTCGCAGATAGAAGTGCACTTTCCAATGCAGTTAGACAGAGAAGGCATGGCTGTGATGTTATAATGCTGAAGGACCCCAAGAAGAGATTAAGCCCTGTAGTCTACCACCTCCCGTTATTTGTGGGCTTCACCGATGGCTGGAAACATTTGGTGATAGCAAACGACCTTCGGGCTGAAGACGTCTGCGAGCTTGTTAAGGGGCCAGACGATGGTGAGCCGGTGTACTATGTCCGGATGTGTGGTCACAAAATTTAAAGCTGCCCCGGCTACATGTGTGTGCTTCTCTTCTCTTAGGTGGGGTGCTAAGTGATCTTAGTAGCCGACATAAGAGAAGAGAAGCGCACAGATGAAGCCGGGGCGACTTTAAATTTTGTGACCACACAACCGGACAGAGTACACCGGCTCACCATCGTCTGGCCCCTTAACAAGCTCGCAGACGTCCGCAGCCCGAAGGTCGTTTGATGTCACCAAATGTTTCTCGCCCTCGGTGAAGCCCACAAATAACGGGAGGTGGTAGACTACAGGGCTTAATCTCTTCTTGGGGTCCTTCAGCATTATAACATCACAGCCATGCCTTCTCTGTCTAACTGCATTGGAAAGTGCACTTCTATCTGCGAGCTTGCTTCCCGACCCGATCCTGCCCCGGAGGCGGGTTTGGGCTCGATTTCTTTTGAATCACCTTTTCTCCAAGTTCCCTTATTGATGGAACCAGTATATCAGACTAACAGTATATCCCTTTATCGATAGAACCAGCTTGAATGGCAGACAACGAGCAGCCTAGTATGGATGTGGTCTGCACCGGTGCGTCTAACAAAGTTGATGAAGACGCGACCAAACTTGAATGGCAGACAACGAGCAGCTCCGGTGAAGGGAGCGGGGAGGATAGTTCTAGTGACGACAATCTTTGTACTCCTATACCTCCAAGGAAGAAAAAAACATCAGATGAGCTTGATGCCGACTATATTCCCAACGACGAAGAGGTAAATAGAAATATGCCGACTATATTCTAAAATAATGTTCATATGTGAAAGGCCATTAATTGTTTCACTATATAGATTTCAAATGAAGAGAAGAAAGGGGATGCATCTTCTACACGAAACACGGAGGATGCTCCGATGCCTGAATCATCCGTTTCACATAAGCGGAAACGAGGGCGACGAGGTCCGAATCAGATGAAAGAAGGTGCAGTTATGTACGTAACAAAACTAAATGCAGAGGGGTTTCCTGAAGAACCACTTGACGTGGTTACAAAGTTTCGAAATTCCTGCGGGTCTACTGTTAGAGATATAGTGCCAATCACACTTCAAAAATGGAAGGATTTAGATGAATACACCCGCAATAAGCTATGGGCTAAGTTGTCTGAGTCATTCAAGTTCCCAAAAGGCACAGAGGATGCAGTAAGGAAGTCGATGCTCTCTGCTATGGCCAAGATGTTTCGTGGGTGGAAGGCCGAGACGAATAGGGAATTTGTTAAGAAGAATAAGGTTCCTCCACCCAAGAAAATGGGGAAAATCACTCAAGCTCAGTGGGAGGAATTTGTTCGTCAGAAGACCGAACTGAAGGCCAAACAACTGGGCGAAACTAATTCTCAGAGAGCGAAGATGAACAAACACCCCCATCGCCTGGGGTCAACTGGATATCACCATAAAGTTGTGCAGTGGAATAGGATAATCGAGGAAGCTATAACTAACGGCACTTTGGACCCAATATTAAAAGATATTAATGAGCGAGCTATTCGTTGGATCTTAGGTCGGGCAGGTTTGAGTGAGGACGGCAAACTTTTGCATCCAGAATTGGTAGGCGAAGTTTCGACAAAAATTCAAGAATATGCAGATAAGAGAAAAAAGGAGAATTTAAGCCTCGGAGGGAGAATGACATACTAACTGCAGCACTAGGCAATCCTGAACACACTGGACGGGCTCGGGGAATCTCTTCTAAGATTTCCTGGAGAGAGGCGTTTCCAGAGTATGCGTCGTCATATAGGAAACACGAGAAGTCGAAAAGGACCCTTGAAGAGACTATTGATGAAAGGGTACAAAAGGCTATTAATGACGTGATGAACAAAATGAAGAAAACAGAATGCATATCATTTGAACTCAAGCCAAGCCACATGAGTCCACCTATAGTCCCTAGCAGCGTTGGATCTGTGCAAGACTTGACCAAGTACCCTGTAGACGATATTGTTGAGGACAAGCCTTGCTTTCTTCATATTCCAATCAATCGATCTGGGACAAAAACAAAGCAAGCTGCTACTGGTTTGGTAAAACCAGGACTTGTTAACTACAAGGATAATCCTGTCCCGCCACACTATGCTGTGGTCCAAGTTCTAGAAATCACAAACAGTGGTTGTGAAGATTGGGAGATAGATTTTCCAGTTGAGGGGATCATAACTTTGCAGGAGGCAATGAACGAGTTGGTCCTTTGGCATCGACGCGACATCAAGTTGGGTGATGAGCCGAATTCAACACCAATGCAACAAAAAGATAGTTCGATCATTCCACACCCCATGGTGCAGGAAAATATGACACCGACCTCCAAAAAAATCGTTGAAACAATCATATCGCCTCTTGCGAAGGAACTCAACGAGGGGGACGTAGACAAAATTGTTCCTCAGAATGTCGACGTCAACATCAAAAAGGAACCAAAGGTTGGCACCAATGTTGAAGGGCCAATTATTTCAAAGAAAATTCATAAGCGAATCGCCACTGACGATGTCAAGAAACCGTCAGAATCAGTGGCACGCTACCTGCATAAATTGCAGAGAGTTATGACAAATCAATCAAAAGCGGAATCAGCATCTCATGGAGTAGGCACACGGTTGACCCAAATAGACAATTTCGAAGTATGGGAAGAAGATGGAATGATTCATACTCGAGAATCATTACGTCTTAAAACCAATATCTCGGTATACAAGAAGGAGGATGTTCCTCCAAAATTTGTGAATGGGAGGCCGTTCTTAACGACGGTGCAACTTTCTAAGTTGTCGACTCCGGAGATTAGAATGCATGAGTGGTACATGGTGGCTAGCAACAAATACAAACTCGAGGAATTCACATTTGTTGTGCCAGAAGATGCATTTTGGAGCAATGATCATATAGATCCTGTGCGGCATTTATTCTTTGACGATCTCTAGTCGTTGTACCACCGACAAAGGATGGAAACCAACTACTTAACTGTTGGTGACTTGTTCTCAAATGCTTCGGATTAAGAACAAGGCAACATAAAAAGTGTTAAATGATAAGGTCCTTCGTCCTTCGAAACATTATTTCCCTTCGGGGTATAATGTGCTCCGAACGAAGGTCATAAACAATATATCTTTGTAAGCACAATAAGTTATGACGAAGAATTTATGCATAACATAAAAAGTAATGTAAACATTTAAATTTTATCACAACATTATCTCTATTTTATTCTTATGTAACAATAGAAATGACTTCAAATTACAAATGTACCTTCGGATGGCAGGAAGGCAAAAGTACAAAGATGACGCAAAAGTAAATGCCAAGTCCGCGTGAACAGTACGGGAGTACTGTTCATCTATTTATAGGCATGAGACACAACCCATGTAAAATTACATTCATGTCCATTACATTTGTTAATGACTTATGGAAATCTGTCAAGGCCTAAGTAGTCTTTTCATCTTTAAGTCGGTTCCCCTTTCTGCTACCGTGACGAAGCTTTCCTGCGCAGAGCTTCGGCTGTGCACCATCCTTCGTAGAGCTTGGAAATCAGCCCGTCCTCCCTTTCAATCCCCCTTCGTCTGGTTCAGGCTTCGTTCTGACCGTACTTCATGTTCATAATTCTGAGTCCGAAGGTACCTGTTCATATAATCCACTTGGAAAACATTGTCAAATCATGTTTTTGAGGACCTTCGGAGGACGAAGGCCCCCAACAGTAGCCCCTCGCAATATTAATTTGTTAATGATAAATTCAGATTGCGATATGGACGAAGGCCTTGAGCCGAAGGTCCGAAAAAACACCTTCCCTTTGCTAGAATAGCAACATTCACTGACAAGCGGGGTCTTTCAATTTTGAACGCCCTGGGCGTATAAATAAGATCATACCGCAAACTCATTTGGTACGCACACTTGCCATCTGCTTCCGCTCACTAAATTTTTTAGCTCTTGCGCGCTAAGATTTGCTGACATTTTGGTTTTGAAGCTTCGGCTTTGAAAACAGTTTTTTAGTGTTTCCGAAGATGTCTGAAGATAAGAAGGTCGCTGCTGAGATGAAGCTGAGCCTTGACGAAGAGAAGAACTTGGGGTTCCTTATAGCGATGGCGGAGACCAATACGGAAAAAATTACCAAGGAGATTCTGGAAGGTTTGTCTGAAGATACTGGTGACAGCGACAGTTATGATGTAGAGAGTGGTGTGGAAGAGTCCGAAGATCGACCATGGCGGCCAAGTCACACGGTTTTCAGGAAAACCACTATTAAGCAGAGTCATATTGATAATATGAGAGGGAGGTATTTCCGAGATATATCTATTGTGAGAGCTGATGCTGGAGAAAAAACTTCTCCCACTCCCGAAGAAGATGAAGTTGTTATTTTCCGAAGCTTTCTCAAGGCTGGGCTTCGATTCCCCCTAAGCAGCTTTGTTGTTGAAGTCCTGAAGACATTTCAAGTCTACCTTCATCAAATTACTCCCGAAGCTATCATAAGAATGGGGATGTTTGTCTGGGCTGTGAGAAGCCAAGGTTTAGAACCAAATGCTAAAAGCTTTTGCAATATTCATGAGTTGTTATATGAGACGAAGCCCTGGGGGAAAGAACAATATCACAACAACTTTGGGTGCTACAGCTTCGGTGCCCGCTCCGGGTCAAGTCGCCCTGTGCCAACCTTTCGGAAGAGGTGGCCCGGAGCCTGGATGACAGAATGGTTCTATGTAAAGAATGACTTAACAGCTCAGGAAGATGTTAAGAGTATTATTATGCGCCCCATCTGGCAACGCTTCGGACTTCGAAGACCGAAGGTTGAAATGGATGAAGCAGCCGAAGAATGCCAAAGAGCCTTCGGCGTAATCTGCTCTTCTATTGGGACAAGGGACTTGGTCCAAGAGCATATTGCCTTCAGGGTGTGGCCACTTGCAGGAAATTGGGAAATGCCGAAGGAGACCATCAAAGAGTCCGACGAAGGCGGACTGGTTAGACTGAAATACACATTCAAATACGGGGATAAATTTGTTGAACCTGATGACGACTGGTTGAAAAGCATTGAAACATTAAGCGACGAGCTGCTTGGGGCATATTCGAAGGCCGAGAACACTGCGCTATCAGCAGCCTTCGGGGGCCGAAAGAAGAAAAGGCTCAACCGGGTATTTGACGCAGTCGGGTTTGTCTACCCTGACTATCACTATCCGGTATTGGGCCGCAAAAGAAAAAATACTTCTCTTGCGACAGAAGCTGCCACAAGTGCCACTAGTGAGCCAGCGCCGCAAAGGAAAAAGATGAAGGTGCTCACCCACCGGGCGCGTTTTATTGAGCCAGCCATAGTGCCTGAATTTATTGGTGAAGTCTCTTTGGCCACTGAAGCTACAGAACCAGCTCCAGTGCCAAAGATAAAAGAAAAAACTGAAGCGCCTTCAGCAGAGAAGGCAGAAAAACCGAAGACTGAAGGACAAAAAATATTGGAAATCTTAAGTCCTTCATCAAATGTTGAAACAATAAAAAATCAAAAGGGCCCATCGGTGACCCCAAAAAGGAAAAGAATGGTGAACGTGCTAGATGTCTTGGAGACAATTAAGTCTTCAAGCACAACTCCAAAGAAGACTGTTGAACTTGCTGAAGCGTCTACTGAAGCTTCGAAGCAACAACCTGAAGCTGAAGCTGGGCCTTCAGAGCCCACCAAGGAACAATCTTTGGAAACCGAGAAAATAAAAATATCAGAACCAGTTTTGGTTGAAGAAATTGACACTGCCGCCCCCGAAGCCCCTTCCAACATATGCGATTACATCGTGCGACATGCTTCGGGGAAGAAATTATCTGAAGAAGAGACTTATGAAGCCAATCATTACGCTAGAGAGTTAAAATATCCGAAGGGGGCAGTAGTGTTCAATGGGACAAATGAAGATGACTTCCTATACTGCCTCCCTGATAACAAAGAATTATCTGTCTGCCGGGAGATGGCTAGAAGTATGGGATTCCCGAAGCTCGAAGCTGGATTATGTGCTATGACGAAGGAAGATCTCGCGGACAGTCTTGCGTACAATAGCCTAAAGGTATGGGAATTAGGCGCTTGAAAATTTTTTACTTCGTAACTCATTCTTTTATTCTTATACCAGCTTTTTTACATGTAGGGTCTAATCCTAAGCAACGCATTAAGAGCACAAAAGAGTGCCGAAGATGAGAGCTACGAAATTGCGTTCAACAACCTACGATCAGAAGTTATTAAACTGAGAAACGAAGCTCTGGAAAAGGATAAAATTCTGCTTACATTGGTAGACAAGGTTAAAAAAGACGAAGCTGCCTCAAAGGTCCAGGCCGAAGCCCAAAAACGTGAGATTAAAGATCTTCAGAAACAGCTAGCTAGAGCTAAAGAGGAACGTGTGCTTGAAGAAACAAAACGAGAGCTTAGTGATCAGTTGGTCAACCATTTAGAGTTAAATGTTAAGGAGCTTCGTGCATCCCAGAGGAAGTGCTATGTTAAATCTATTGAATGCGTCAAAAAGATAAAATCCAGCTTCGCCAGCGTTGGCGCATTTTCTAGTGAAGAGAATTTCTCAAGAGGCAATCCCGAAGGTCCACTGGATTGGATTAGCCACGAAGCAGAGGCCTTCGAGGAAATCCTGAGCAGCCGCGGTGACATCTGCGCTTTTTCAGGCGCCAGAGGAGTTGCTACCGTTTTGGAGAAGAAAGGTTGCGAGCACGTAAAATCCTTAGCTCAGTCCGAAGCTGCCCTGTCCTCCAAAGACATCAAAGACCCCTCGACCGAAGCAAGCATGGTTGGCGGTAAATTCTTTACTGATATCTGGGACAACGGCGGCCGAGAAATGGCGCAAGAAATTATTCAAAGAAGTGAAAAAGGCATCCATGATGCTAGGAAAGTGACAGAAGTTGCCGAAAGAAGTACAGAGCCCGAAGGGCAAATAGGTATTAATTAGTCGGTCTTATTGTGTTGTAATTTTTTATTTCAAACTTTATTCGCAGTTTGTGATAGTAATGTAGACATATTCCCTTCCCTCAGAACCTACTGGATCGTCTGCTGACCCCCACACGAAAGGGGATGACGAAATTAAGCAAATGGCCGAAGCTATCATGGATAAAGTTGTTGAACAACTTCTAAATGAGGCTGCCGAAGTAGTACTGAGAGAAGACTAGATGTTATTAGAAAAAAACATTTGAAATGTGATCTATGTAATATTTTGTACATTTGAATGTAACATACCAGTTTCTTCTCATTATTCAATTCTTTACGATGCATGAAACTTTACATACGTACCGTTTTTAAGCCTTCGGCGAAAAAACACCTTCCCTTCTTTTCATGCTTCGTGAAGATAGAAAAACCTTTATGTATTTCAAAATCCATAGCGCTCTGATGAAAAATATCCAAACTTCGTGAAAACATTCTCCGAAGCTATATTCCGAAGATTTCTATTTTCCCAAAGCATTCTTCCGAAGGTTGTTACTGTCCTCCCTTCTTTTGCCATATGCAATATGATGTATGATGCTTATGCTATGCAAAATGATGTGATGATGTTATGTTATGTAGATGAGATTGATTCCGAAGATACACATATCCCCGTGAAACACACAATCTTTTTATATCAGCGCTGACTTTTCGCTGTAAGCTCTGCATTCCCTTAGGAACGTCTTTTGAGCTTCTTCACCTTTTACTTAGGCGGTATCAGCGTTGACTTTTCGCTGTAAGCTCTGCATTCCCTTAGGAACGTCTTTTGAGCTTCTTCGCCTTTTACTTAGGCGGTATCAGCGTTGACTTTTCGCTGTAAGCTCTGCATTCCCTTTGGAACGACTTTTGAGCAGAAAACTTACACTGCGCTCCCTTTGGAACGGCTTTTTGTGACTTCAGCGACTTACTCTGCGTTCCTTAGAACGACTTTCTGTTGCTTCGAAGGATTTTTAATAATTCGAAGGTCCTCCTTGTTATCGCAAATTTTTAAGCTTCGGCAACTTAAGCCTGTGGAGAAAATAGGTTTTCCTTGTGGGAAACAACGAAATTATTACATGAAAACCCACAATATTCTTTGTTACACAGAAAATAGAACTGAATAGAAAAGACTGCTATCAAAGGTAGGATATGTGTTAATAAATGTGCTTCGACTCAGGCACAGTTCTATTGACTGTGCGAGCTTCGGATTGTTCTCTGAAGTCCCTTTGGTGTGGAGCATATTGACTCCCTTCTGGCTGTTGGCCTTGTTGTAGTGGAGGCGGAGGCGGAGGCTATTGCCAGGAAGCTTGAGGTTGACTTGCCGAAGCTACAGAAACTGCAGGGTGGTTGTCTATGTATTGTGGGATGTAGGGCGGATGGTACGAAGCAGTATGCATGACCTGCTTCGGCTGAGCTTGTTGCGCTGCAGCTTCGGCTATTTCCTTTTGCTTCTGGATTGTAACATGGCACATCCTGGTGGTATGGCCCTTGTTTTCTCCACAGAACAAGCAAAACATTTTCCTTGGTTGATCTCCAAATCTTCCGCCGAAGCCCCTGGCGCTTCTGCCTCTTGGAGCTGGTGGCCGGAAAAAGCTTTGCTGTTGCCCCGAAGCCTGTGAGGAGCACTGCGGCCTGTTCTGCTGACTCCCCTTATCATCATTTTGAGTCGAGTTGTGGATGGACCTGACATGCCTCGGATAGAATCTTCCTCCGAAGCCCCTGGTCATTTCAGAAAATCTGAAAGCCTCCTCCCTTCTTTGGCGAAAATCATTGTCAGCACGAATGTACTCGTCCATCTTCTGGAGCAGCTTCTCCAAAGTCTGAGGAGGCTTCCTGGCGAAGTATTGAGCTGAAGGTCCAGGTCGAAGCCCCTTGATCATGGCTTCGGTGACGATTTTGTTGGGCACCGTTGGTGCCTGCGCCCTCAAACGTAAGAACCTTCTGACATACGCCTGAAGGTATTCCTCATGATCCTGAGTGCACTGGAATAAGGCTTGAGCAGTAACCGGCTTCGTCTGAAACCCTTGAAAGCTAGTTAACAACATGTCCTTCAGCTTTTGCCATGAAGTAATCGTTCCTGGTCGAAGGGAGGAATACCAGGTCTGAGCAACACTCCTGACAGCCATAACAAAAGACTTTGCCATGACTGCAGCATTGCCACCATACGAAGACACTGTTGCTTCGTAACTCATCAAGAACTGCTTCGGGTCTGAATGGCCATCGAACATGGGAAGCTGGGGGGCTTGTAGGATGGAGGCCAAGGTGTAGCCTGCAGCTCAGCGGACAGGGGAGAAGCATCATCGAAAACAAAATTTCCATGATGGAAATTGTCATACCAGTCATCTTCGTTGAAGAAGCCCTCCTGATGAAGGTCTTTTTGTTGAGGCCTTCTGTTCTGCTCGTCGTGAGTAAGATGGCGAACTTCTTCAGAAGCTTCGTCTATCTGCCTCTGCAGCTCAGCTAGCCTGGCCATCTTTTCCTTCTTCCTCTGCACCTGTTGATGAAGCATCTCCATATCCCTGATCTCTTGGTCTAGCTCATCCTCCTGAAGCGTTGGGCTGACGGCCTTCCTCTTCTGGCTTCGAGCCTCCCGAAGAGAGACAGTCTCCTGGTTGGGGTCCAGCGGTTGCAGTGCTGCAGCCCCAGTCGCTGAAGCTTTCTTCGGTGCCATAGCGAGGGTCTATGGCTTCCGAAGGTGTTCAAAAAACTCAAAGTGGAAGTGAGTTCACCGGAGGTGGGCGCCAATGTTGGTGACTTGTTCTCAAATGCTTCGGATTAAGAACAAGGCAACATAAAAAGTGTTAAATGATAAGGTCCTTCGTCCTTCGAAACATTATTTCCCTTCGGGGTATAACGTGCTCCGGACGAAGGTCATAAACAATATATCTTTGTAAGCACAATAAGTTATGACGAAGAATTTATGCATAACATAAAAAGTAATGTAAACATTTAAATTTTATCACAACATTATCTCTATTTTATTCTTATGTAACAATAGAAATGACTTCAAATTACAAATGTACCTTCGGATGGCAGGAAGGCAAAAGTACAAAGATGACGCAAAAGTAAATGCCAAGTCCGCGTGAACAGTACGGGAGTACTGTTCATCTATTTATAGGCATGAGACACAGCCCATGTAAAATTACATTCATGTCCATTACATTTGTTAATGACTTATGGAAATCTGTCAAGGCCTAAGTAGTCTTTTCATCTTTAAGTCGGTTCCCCTTTCTGCTACCGTGACGAAGCTTTCCAGCGCAGAGCTTCGGCTGTGCACCATCCTTCGTAGAGCTTGGAAATCAGCCCGTCCTCCCTTTCAATCCCCCTTCGTCTGGTTCAGGCTTCGTTCTGACCGTACTTCATGTTCATAATTCTGAGTCCGAAGGTACCTGTTCATATAATCCACTTGGAAAACATTGTCAAATCATGTTTTTGAGGACCTTCGGAGGACGAAGGCCCCCAACATTAACCCTCTTTTGCTTGTAAGTACCTCTAAACTTTCATATTTGTTAGTTTTGTACACGCACACATAAACGAGAGTCTAACGATTAACACTATTACACGTAGGATGCAATACATGGATGATAAGAAGAAACAACTTAAGACAGGGTTTCTTGACCCGTTGATGATATCCCAAGCTCGCTACAAAGTAGTTGCTCGGAGGCATGGAGAAGAATATAAAGACTTGGACGATGCTGAATTTGAGAAAGCCGTCAAACAGAATCAGAGAAAGAAAATGAAGGTAATGGTGGCATACATTGGACGAGCCATGTATAATCATGTACAACATGGCAAGGACTTAATAATAGCTCCGCACCACTTTAAGTAAGTTATCGACATGGTTTAATTTTGAACTATAAATTATGGTAATCGTGATATTAACATGTGTTTTCGTCTATGTCTATATAGTGACCACTGCATTTGTATCATGATCTGGCCAAAGGATGGTAAAGTCGTGGTCTTCGACTCACTGAGAATGGAAAAGACTACGTATAATGACTTCTTGAAGATTTTAGAGAAGTATGATTATTATTGCACACTTGTACTTATTACAACTTAACAAATGTATTCTTAATCTCATAATGCTATTCTTATATGCAGTGCATACCGTTTTTATTGGAAAGATCTTGGCGGCGAACATCCAGAGGACAAGCCTAATTTGTCAATATCATTATTTCCATATGATGACAAACAACCTCCGGGTACTGTCCTGTGCGGTTATTATGTATGCGAATGGTGTCGTGTCACCTTCCATTACATGGTCAATCGTGAGGATGTAAGTTCGCTATCATTGTCTATGTTGCAATTTTTATGTTATATTGTTGCTCATCACATTACTCTTAGCACTGCTTGCTTTTTGCTTTCATTGCAGGTTCCTAAATCCAAGATCAATGCTGAATGGTTAGAAAGAGATATGGTTTCTGTCGGCGTTGCTAAGGTTGTAAGAGACTTGCTTTACTTTATGCGCCATGAAGTTCTTCATCAACAAGGACTATTCTACAATATAAATGGAAATTTGCAAATTCTCAGAACTAAGTTTGTACACAATATCACACAGTGTTTAGGTCTTTAGTTAGGAACTTTAGATGTTTAGTTGTCTATGGAACTTTGAGATGTTTAGTTGTATATGGAACTTGATATGTGTATAATTCTGTGTATGACGATGGAACTTGATATGTGGATGAATCTGTGTATTATACCTGTTATGGAACTTGTAATCTGTGTATTATACCTGTTATGGAACTTGTAATATGTGTAAATCTGTGTATGTGGATGAATCTGTGTATAATCTGTGTATTATGCAATCTGTGTGAATCTGTGTATAATCTGTATATATGAATCTGTTTATACCTGTTTGAAAATTCTGTGTATTATACCTGTTTGAAAATTCTGTATATATGAATCTGTATAATGAAAACCGTCTGTGATTTATAGTGTTTGCAGTCGGTTCCTTTGAATTGGACCGCCTGTGATGTGTGTCTATCACAAGCGGTTCCTTTGAACTGAACCGCCTGTAATCTGTGTTTTTCACAGGCGGTTTTTTATTGACCGCCTGTGATGTTGTTTTACATCACAGGCGGTGCACCACAAGCGGTTCCTGGAACCGCCTGTGTAGTGGCGAACCAGACCGCCTGTACAGACGTATGCTGTAGTAGTGGTAGAGACAACCGGTATACCCACGTCTATAAGGCATATACCAGCCACATCTACAGATCTACTATAGCGATAGTAGTGAGAGGCCACAGGGAGTGTTGGCTAGGGGAGGTGGGGATAGTGTTATGAGTGGTATACTTTTTTGTGATATAGGTTTCACATATAGTTATGCCGTGGCCTTGTAAATAATATGGACAATTTTCCATAAGTTTACTTAGGCCCTGTTTGTTTCAGCTTATAGATTATATAATTTGGATTATAATCTAAATTATATAATCTAGATATATTATAATCTACATATAGTTGTTTGGTTGTCTAGATTATACAAATGTAGATTATTCATAAAGACAGCAGTACCCTTATTTGTTTATTTGAGGTGAGGAAAGAAGGATGACATATATTGTAATTTCTATTTATATAACCATGGGTAGTGGGTCTTTTGCCAAAATAATCTCAAATAAGCTACTCTTGAGGATTATATGAGATTATCATAATCTGAGCTTTAGATTATATAATCTAAACCCATAATCTAGATGTTTATTTACCTGCTGGATTATTTGCGCTGTATTATATAATCTAGAGAGATTATGATCCGAAACAAACATGGCCTTATTGTAGTGGCATTATTGTTGGTGCAGATGGTCGAGCTGTTTTTCATTAAGATATTAGGGTTTTTAGGCCGTGTACTTTTGCAGAAGGTTGAATGTGTTATATCAGCTGGATGCAATATTCATTGATTGATAAGTTCCTATCTTTATAAAGATAGTAAATGTTTAAAGTATAGTTTTTTTTGCTCTCGAAAAAAGAACTGCATGGCATATGGCTGTCGAAAAATGCTGCATTATTTCACAACACAGAAGCCTGTCGCCTAGATGGGTTTTGGTGTCTGTTTTCAAATGAACAAAAAAAAGTTCATAACAAATAAAAGCCCAAAATAGAACAAGTCGTATGCCAGAAATTTTTTTTTTGGAGAATCAATATTAGGTCGCAACTGCGAGTTGTGCTTATTTCATGTCAATAATAGTTGCAGCTTGGCATATGCTTCGAAAATTCTGGATTTGGTGGCTCTTCCTGATAATCGTGTGTTAGTTAGGGCGTTACCATCGTACGTCAGCACGTACGTTATATTATCCAAACCATAAAGGTTATGGATTATATATATAGGTCTAATAAAAGGCTATGGATTATATACTTAGCAAATGATAATGCTGTGTCACACGGTTCATCTAGCGGCTCTGCGTATTTGCTCTCTAATAGACAAAAAAAAGGGTGAGATTTTGGACATAAAGCATATTGCTGAGTCACTGTGCTGTTCAATCATCAAGTGGCTCAGCATTTTTGAGACTTGTATAAACTGTCGTTGGATCAAGCTAGAGATGTGCAAGGACGCTATCATTCATGCCGCATCAGCGTTGACACATTTTTGTATAGGGAAGGTGATCATATCATCAACGCAAACTCGATTCTGATGTACAGCACCTAATCATAGGCATGCATGCACCTCCGACCGAGTCAAAATATATATAAAAAAAAGTATACACCTCAAGTACTGTGACACTACAACTGCTGTAATGAAAGTATTATGGCAAAACTTGAAAGTAGCACGGAAACTTACGATGCATGTTATACACCTCCAACAGAAATGATGGTTTTTTGGCGATCTGACTACTAAATCTTTGGTTGTTGATGCATGTATATGTATGCTCAATCAAAACAATGAACCTCACTTGGGACCTGTTTGGAAGCACTCCAATTATTACGAAGCTAGTTTCTATCTTCAGTTTTCAGAAACCGATTTATGAAAAAAAAGAGCTAGGTGAGGGCATTTGGAACCTAGTTTCTTGGAAACCAGTTTTTAGTTTTTCGATACATAATGGCTAGCATGTCGTTGCTCAAGCGATGGCAATATATGTAAATTCTACGAAATCAACAAGGGCATGACGTAATCAAAAAAACAAAAACTGGTTTTAGCTAGGAGAGACCAGCCTCTTGGTTTTTAAGAAACTGAGAATCTAGTTTCCATATTCTAAGACATAAATCGGTATGTTTGGAACCACATCAGTTCCAAACAGGCCATTAATAACGTCTACTAATAGAAGATTTATGAAGATGTTCTTTTTTTTTTGTAGAGACGGTCTGTGAGGGGACTGGACTACTAAAGGTGGACATGGCCGATCCTCAAATATCAGTGGTCTAGAGTGAAATTAAAATATAGGCCCCTTAATTAGGCCCCGTTTGGTTCAAACCCGACAAATCGTCTAGAGAAGTGTATCCGCTATGCTTCCTCCATAATCTCGACACGTATCATAGTCTATCATTGATCACTCAATCACCATATCCTCTCACCCCTAGTCTATTTGGCCAACTGTCATCTTGACTTGATCAACATAGTCTTAACAACTATACATGCACAATTACTCATCGATGGACCTAGTAAATAAATTTTAGTATGAAAGGAAATCAATCTAAATCACTGTCTCACTAACTAATGAGGACAGTGTCAAGATACCAGATAAACATCATATCTGATAATCTCATCCAACAACACCCCTCAATGTCCTATGTTAAGTCTCGCTAAGACATACTACAGATGCATGAACACCCGCATGAGGGCTTCAATCCATATGAATTTGTGTCATGTGTTACCATTGAGCTCCTAGTTTAATGCATAACCCTATAATTATTGAAGGTAACAAAAACACCAACACAACCACTCATAGATAACCACACATCCACTCTTTGGTTGCCCTCACTGTTGTTGGTGGCGATGGCTGTGTGGGTCTAGTTGGTGTGCAGAATTCTAGGTCACAATGGATGTAGATGTCATTCTCAAACTTTCTCCAACCACTAATTCCTTCTATACATCTTCCTATCTGAACTTTCTATTATATTTTACTACATCCCCAAAAGATACTTCTCTGTATATAACACATCTCCAACCATTCCCCCTATACAACTCTCCCTATACACTATAACTCAGTTGTTTTCATTTTTTGGAATTGTAAAAAATCATATAATATTTGTATTGTCATAAAACATGCTATTATCATGTTACAAAGCTTAAATGGGATTAATATTGCAAATAAACAATGTAATTAAAGTACATAAGGGGCATTGTGCTTACTCTATATATAGGGGTTCATCTTCCATTATATAAAGGGGAGCTTTAGGGGGGCGTTCGAGAGGAATTGTCCCCTAAAGCTCCACTATCTAGGGTGGGGAAGGGTTTCTAGGGACCATTCAAGCTGACCGCAGCTATCTCTGGTGGTGCGTAGTTAAGAAAATACATAGGTCACACTAGGGATGGATTCAAGTTTTTGGAAATCTGAATTATCCATATTTGTATTTGAATAAAATGCTAATATGGATATACGTATTCGTGTTTGGTTTTATGTGGGTGTCAAATGGACATATTCAAATTTGGTTTTTCTCTATTCGGTTTTAGAATTGTATTCGACAAAACCATAAAATATCCTATGCTCCGTTTGGATGTCGGTATTAGAGGGCATGGAATTGAATTAGGTTCAATACCAAATCAGCCATGGTATTGAAATGAGATGTAATTCCAAGTCTATTGTTTGGATGTCACTGAATTCGAGTTTGGAATTGTGTGGTCTAATTCCACGCAATACAAAGGGGTGACACTTGGTATTGGGAGATGGAGTTTCTAGTTATAGTCTAATTCCAGGGAATTGGGTCTTTCAATCCAATTCTCAATTCTGTGTGCAACCAAACAAAAGAATTTAGGAAAGTTGATTCCAACTCCTAATTATGTGCTCTAATATCAATATCCAAACGGACTATAATAGTGTGACGGAACCTCCCAAGTCATTAGGCCCACCTACAGTTGTCCTTGTCCCACGGACCTCAGACAACCCTGCAGGTGTTCCTGAATCACTTGACAAGTTCGGTATCTGGTTTTCTTACCTTTCCCAAGAGCGTTTCACCCGTCACGCAGACATTACAAGCATCGGAGTTACGGAAATGCGGAAGCGGTTACATAAACTTACCTTTATTTAAAAGTAAGACAAAGTTAAATATTTATAGACCAGAATATAACATACGAGTGCAGAGTATAATTATTACAAACCATGGGAGGCAAAAACCCCTCCCGATAAGTTTTACACAAAAGTTCTATGGAGGATCCTTTCCTCCCACAGCTTTACTCCTGGTGTTCTTCCTTTGGTACCACCTTAGAACAGAAGCAACAAAAGTTTGTCGTTTCTTCACCTAAAAACAATAGGGAATAAAACCCTGAGTATGGAATTACTCAGCAAGTCTTACCTGACTAAAGAAAAGACTCTCAAGGGTATGCTGGTTATAAGGGAGTCAAGGTAAGGTTTCTCAATAATCAAATACTCTGTTTGCAGAAATGCATACTAAAAGTGGATCCTTAAAAATCCAATTTTATTGTTCAAGTTAAGTAGGATTACTTGTAGCTAGAGTTCTTTCTACCCTAGTTCAATCACTTGACCTATGCTAGCCAATTTCTTAACAATCCTTCATCTTTACTGGAGTTCTACGTATAGGGCAGTGACCAAGTCTTCATAACCGCGAAGGTACGGCGATCCGAATCGATTATACTCAGCTGAGGATCTCCAATCACACGACATATGTAGCACTTAACCCTTGCATATGTCAACTCGCCATCGGGGTTCTTAAGACCAGATCAGGTTCACGCCAACCGAGAGCACAGATACACCATCGTCCAGCCTCTTGCCACGGAGGGTACACGCTACTCTCGCCATCTCTCAACTCCCATTGCGTGGTATCTTATTCTAGCCTTAGTCTGCCAGAGGCAAAGCTTACCCATGACGAGGCATGTGACCAGTTAAAGGGTCCTCGGTCAGCAAGCCTACATCGAGACGGTCCTTAATCGACACAGACGGAGACACTACACTGAGACTCTCTTCTCGTGCAAGTCAACCGCCCGGTCTTAGCTTAATCATTTCAATCCCAAAGTTTGGTACCTGATAGAGGTACATCTTTTCTGATGTTGAACCCATCATGGCCATGATGGATCCACCATCAAGTTTTATTTTCCAAAAACATCCCTCCCACTTTGCCACATCATCTTTTGTAAAAAAAACCTTTTTCATTGCTAGAGCAAGACTAAGCATAGTAAAAACTTTTCATAAAATAGGGATTCAAAGGAAGGTAATCAAATTCAAGGAAGGTAATGCAGGAATTGTTTTAGCATTCAACTCCTAACACCTAATGCATCAAGCAAGTGAGAAAGATTTTAAAAGAATCAAGGAGGTGGCAAATGCACGGGGCTTGCCTTGGTTTATAGGTGATTCAGGCTCAGACCCGCAGATGTCAAAATAAAAGCAATTTCCTGCCTGATGTTCCGCAGGTGGTGGCGGCGAAGTCTTCTCTTCTTCTACTTCAACTTCTTCCTCGTTTTCTAGATATAATCATATATATAAGAATGAATGCCCATGTAATGCTCATGACGATGCAAAGATAGTAAAAGTTTATTTTCCTAAAGTCTTGAGTACAATTTTCCTTCACGGTTCTCCGAGAACCTAGGGTTTCCGGAGTCAGTAAAGGAATTCAAAGGGTAGGGGGTAGGGTTTTGGGAGCTAGCACCAAACAAGGTCCAAATCATATCAAACTCTATCCAAAGCTTCTAAATAATGTTTAGAGTTCATATAAAAAGTTTGGGGAATTTTGGAATTATTATTGATTTTCTAAAAATCCAGGAACAATGTTTTAGGCTATTTTAAATGCTCCAAAATTCCCTATTTGATCCAAAAATCATTAAACTATTTTTATTAAATTCTATGGAAAATTTGGAATCTAGCAAAATTGGTTTGACATTTTTACCATTTTCTACCATTTTCTAAAATTGTTTAAGTCCTGGCAGAAAAAGAAAAGGAAAAAGCTGTGAACAGGACTGGGCCGAAAGCAGCCCAAGTGGCCCAGCCTGCACAGGAACAGGGACGCGCCCACACGCGCCCGCGCGCGCGACGACGACTCTGCGAATAAGCCCCTGCAGTTTCGAATAACCCGAAGGAGTCCAAAACACTATTTAAAACAGTCACTGACACTTTGCAGAAATACCCTCGCACTTCTATTTCTTCTCCACAAACATCCCTGGCCACGGCGCGCTTGCCGTTCACCCATGACACGGCTCGTACCGGCCATAGCCGGCGATGACTGCTACGACAAGCTATCGGGGAGGCATAACCGACCAAGGATGATCTAGGAACACCCGTTAATTTGACATGAACTTCACTTGGAACTGTCTGCCCACGATCATGGCGGAAACCAGGATCACGAGCACGCGTTCCCGCCAAATCATGGCCGAATTGAGCAAACGAGTGCCGCGGTAAGCTTCACTAGCATGCAGAGCCATAATAACAACATTCGAAATGGACAGAGCCTTACCCGAACGGGCTGGCCACGGTCGAGCTGTTCACGGTGGCGCGACAACCCAATTTGGGGGAAAAGGGAGATTTTCCGGCTATGGTGGCTAATAGAGGGTGGGAGCGGGTGCTTCGGCTTCGCAATTTAGAGACGAAGAGCTATGCTCGGTTGATTTGAACGGAGGGGGTGAGGATGCGGTGAATTTATAGGCGCAGTGAGCCACTACCATGGCCATGGTGATAACCATCGCCGGCTTTAGCTGGCGACTAACGGTGGCGTCGAGCGCTATCCTTTCCTACGAGCTTGCTGCGACAGTAACGCGGTCAAATTAGTGAGGGCGCGGATGAACGGAGAGGAACGGCGCCGATGACCGGATATGGCCGAAGTGATTAGTGGCCGCGTGGCGGCCGGAATCATCACGCTCCACCGCGGCGATCTTACCCGGATCAAAAAGATCTTTGCGAGGAGATGCACGTCGCGCGCCCATCCCGACCCTGGCACAAATCACGGCACGGATTGGTCGTCAGCGGCGAGGGTCTGAAGCTTATCCTCCCGGGCACTGTACGATGGCAATGTTCTTCAGTGCTCCTGACAGCAAAAGTTTATGGTAGATTTTCTCTAAAGTTTTCATGGTAACTCACCCAAATCTCTGCAGCAAAGTTGTAGAGTTACAAACCAGCTACATTTCGACTATAGGAACTGAACTCAGTTGAGCACTAGATCATACATAATTTCAATTCCAAAGCTCGACCAAGAACACTGGTGGTCATTTTTCAGTCAGTAACCCGACTGACAGCCCAACTTTGGGTTTAATTATCTCCCAATTCTTCATAACAATAATGCTTAACTCCTTAAACAAAGTTGTTCACCTTTGATAGATTTACATATTTGATGTGGTGACCTAGGGCAAAAACCTTAGAATTTGAAAGTTACAAAGCTCCAAAATTGAGCCCATATCACAGAATTTCAGACTTAGCCTTTAGAACACCAATAGGGTCTTTTTGCAAATAGGTCCAAAATTCAGGGTTTAGCTTGTAAATCTTCATGATTGTGAACCATATGACTTTATATGCTTTAACATCATAGTTTTTGCACTTTAGTCCAAAAGTGCCCTGATTTTACACTTAACCCCCTAGGGTTTAGGTTTAGGGTTTTCCAGGGTCCTTTTTAGTGTTTTTGGTAGTTCAGGGGTGTGAATGTAATGTAGGTCTATTCTTAGTAACATTTTATGACTATTTCACTTGAGCTTTAGGTTTTTCTCCATTTGGATCTTATTTTACCCTTCAGAACCTTATTTAGGGTTAAGTACCCTAGTCTAGGGTTGTATTTGCAAAATGCCATATCAATACAACTTGTTTGAAACTTTTGCCTAGTGAATGCATTCTAGGTGTGTCAATCACATGAAATGCTGATGCTTATGATGTTATGCTCAAGTTTTAGTGACAGTAACACCAGGGGTGTTACATCCTTCCCCCCATAAAAGAATCTCGTCCTGAGATTAAAAGTCCTAGGGTAAGTAGTGGAAAAGGAAATGCTTCACATTTTTATTTCCTGATTTTTGGTACAAGGCAGGGGTGGTTTGGGGCTCACTCCTTTATTACAACAATGGTATATACTTCACAAATTACATGAGGCTAGAAAGCCTGGGAAATTCTTTTCTAAAAAGTCTTGAGTCTCCCATGTAGCCTCATCTTCGAAATGTCGGTTCCATAGTATCTTGTAAAATTTGAGAGTTTTTCTCCAGGTAACCCTGTCCTTTTGATCCAAGACTTGAATAGGGTGTTCTGAATATGTCAAGTCTAGCTCTAAGGCAACCTCTGTCACTTCAATGGTTCTATCAGGAACCCAAAGACATTTCTTCAACTGAGACACGTGGAACACATTATGTACAGCAGACAAGGTTTCGGGTAGTTGAAGTCGGTATGCCACTGGTCCATACCTTTCAAGGATAAGAAAAGGACCAATGTATTGGGGTGCAAGCTTCCCTTTAATCCCGAAACGTGATATACCCTTCATTGGTGAAACTTTCAGGTAGACATAATCTCCCATAAGAAAGTACAAGGGTTGTCGTCGCTTGACTGCATAACTCTTCTGACGAGCTTGGGCTTTCTTCAAATTATGAATTATTCTTTGAACTTTTTCTTCGGTCTCCTTCACTAGATCAGGCCTGAATAAGCACCTTTCACCTGGTTCAGACCAATTTAACGGAGTATGACATCATCGTCCATATAAAGCTTCGAACGGTGCCATCTTAATGCTTTCTTGATAGCTATTATTATATGAGAACTCCGCTAAAGGTAAACAATCATCCCATTTCTGTGGGAATTCCAAAGCACAAGCCCGTAACATGTCCTCAAGTATTTGATTCACCCTCTCAGTCTGCCCACTGGTTTGAGGATGATAGGCCGAACTATGGAGCAACTTAGTATCCAAGGCTTTGTGAAGTTCTTCCCAAAATTTGGTCAGGAATTGCGTTCCACGATCCGACACTATAGTCTTCGGAACACCATGCAAACTGAGAATACAGGCAATGTATAATTCTGCATACGTGGCCACTGTGTACTTTACCCTGACTGGAAGGAAGTGGGCAATCTTTGTAAGTCGATCAACAATAACCCAGATAGAGTCAAAGCCTTTTGCGGTTCTGGGTAATCCCACAATAAAGTCCATACTAATGTCTTCCCATTTCCATGTAGGGACAGATAAAGATTGTAATGGGTCGGCAGTTTTCATATGTATGGCTTTGACACGTCTGCAGGTGTCACATCTTGCCACATAGCGTGCAATTTCAATCTTCATCTTTGTCCACCAATAATGTTGTTTTAGGTCATGATACATCTTAGTGCTTCCGGGATGAATAGAATAGCGACTAAGATGTGCTTCATCTAAGATTTGCTGGCGGACCCCTTCATTTTTAGGCACCCCTATGCGGTTGTTAAACCATACAACACCTAGATCATCTCTTCAGAAGCAGTTGGCTTTTCCAGCTTCTATCTTTTCATGGATATGTTTCATACCCTCATCACTCTTTTGTGCTTCATTTATCCTTTGCAAGATGACTGACTCTAGCTTCAAGTGATTTGAAGTTCCATGCTGAGTCATTCCCAGGTTCAGATTCTCCATCTCCTGGCATAATGTAATGTTAGAAGTCCTCATTGTTAGACAATGGCAGAAAGCCTTGCGACTAAGTGCATCTGCCACTACATTAGCTTTGCTTGGGTGATAATGGATCTCTAGTTCATAATCCTTGATCAGCTCAAGCCATCTACTTTGTCTCATATTGAGCTCTGACTGGGTAAAGATATACTTCAAACTTTTGTGGTCTGTATAAATGTGACAGACATTCCCCAGTAGATAATGATGCCATATCTTCAGGGCATGAATCACTGCATCTAGCTCTAGATCATAAGTTGGATAATGTTCCTCATGCCGGCACAACTGCCTTGAAGCATAAGCTATTACTTGGCCTTCTTGCATTAATACACAGCCGAGACCACTGCCTGATGCTTCAGAATACACATCAAACGACTTTTCAATATCTGGCTGAGCCAATACCAAAGCAGTGATTAATAATACCTTCAATTTTTCAAAGGCTTCATTACACTTTGAAGACCAATTGAATTTAGTATCATTCTTCAATAAACTTGTGATTGGTTTCACAAGCTTGGAAAAATCTAGTATAAATCGGCGGTAATAGCCAGCCAGTCTAAGGAAACTTCGGACTTGATGAACAGTGGTTGGGGGTTTCCACTCCAAAATATCCTTGACTTTACTGGGATCTATCGCAATCCCCTTAGCAGATAACACATGTCCCAGAAATTAGATTTCTTCCAGCTAGAACACGCATTTACTGAACTTGGCATATAATTGATGTTCCCTTAAGCGCGTTAATACTATCCGTAAATGTTGAGCATGCTCCTCTTCATTCTTGGAATATATCAAGATATCATCTATGAAGACCACCACAAATTTGTCCAACTCGGGCATAAATACCGAGTTCATCAGATAAGTGAAGTGGGCAGGAGCATTTGTCAGTCCGAAAGACAATACCAAGTATTCAAATAAACCATACCGCGTAGTGAATGCGGTCTTTGGTATATCCTCGGGCCGAATACGGATCTGATGATAGCCCGATCTGAGGTCGATCTTGGAGAATACCCTCGCTCCAGTTAGTTGATCAAATAGAATGTCAATCCATGGAAGAGGGTACTTATTCTTGATAGTGACCTCATTGAGGGGTCGATAATCCACACACATCCGTAATGTTTGATCCTTCTTTTTGACGAAGATGGCTGGACAACCCCATGGTGACGAGCTTGGACGGATGAATCCCTTCTCAAGTAGATCTTGCAATTGGATCTTAAGTTCTGCCAGCTCTTTTGGAGGCATTCGGTACGATCTTCTAGAAATGGGAGTCGTACCGGGATTCAACTCAATTATAAATTCTACATCTCTTTCGGGTGGCAATCCAGGCAAATCTTCTGGAAAGACATCTGGGAACTCACACACTACCGGAATATCTTTGATCTCCGGTATAATGGCTTCATTAATTCTGCCAATTGGTTTAGCTGGAATGGCTATGGGGATAGACAAAAGAATTTCTTCTTGGCCATAACTCAACCCGATAGTTCTCAGATCAGTGTTGAGGATTGCTTTATGCTGGGCCAAACAATTCATGCCCAGAATCACATCTATGTCTTGGCCTTTCAGAACAATCATACTAGTAGGAAAGTCCCGTCCAGCTAATGTTACTGGCACTTGGTAAGCCACTTCTTTGGTAAATATTTGTCCCACAGGCGAATGTATTTTAAACCCTTCCCTTGATTCAGTATATGGAATGCAATGTTTCTCCACGAACTTTTTGCTTATGAAAGTATGTGAAGCACCAGAATCAAAGAGAATAAGTGCAGGGTGATTTGCCACGAGAAACGTACCCATCATCACCGGTTCGCCTCCCGGTGTGGTGGCCACTTGAGTGTAATAAACCCATCCTGTTTTCCTTGTATTCTTGCCCGCGGTATTGGTTGCCGCATTTCCCTTAGAACCTTTGGAGCTTTGCTGATTATTTGATTGATTCTGCCTCGGATATGGACAGTCCTTAATGAAATGCCCGGACTTTCCATAGTTGAAGCAGCCGGTTGATGAGCTTGGAAGAGCAGGGAAACGAGTGCCAGAGGCACCCGGCTGATTTGTAGTAGTGGGGGCAAGGGGTAGGACGGATAAACAATGGTTGTTTGAATGGGAAGGAGGGTGGGCGTGATGAAAAACGATTCTGATTGAAAGATCGGATAACCAACCTTTGCCTTTTCTCGGGGCCCTGATTGGGCTTGTTGCCTCCATTCCCCTTGGATTTTCCAGAACTTGCATATTTAGCCTCGACTGCCAGTGCTGTGCTGATAGCCCTTCCATAAGTAAGGTCGATGCAAGTGGCCATCTTTTTTTGCATCCGATCATTCAAGCCTCTCATGAAACAATTCTTCTTCTTTATGTCTGTGTTGACTTGATCGATTGCGTATTGGGATAAGTGATTAAATTTATTGAGATACTGGGTGACAGTATCTCCGCCTTGCTTCAATTTCATGGACTCCTCTTGCTTCATGTGAAGAACTCCCTCAGGTATATAATGCTCTCTGAAGGCCAACTTGAACTCATCCCATGTGATCTGATGACCGGCCGGCTGAACGGCCACAAAATTTCCCCACCACGTACTGGCAGGGCCTCGCAGTTGTTGGGCTGCAAATAGGGGCTTTTGAGTTTCTGAACACCGAAGAAGCCTAAATTTTTGTTCAATGACGCGGATCCATTCATCCGCCTCTAAAGGATCTTCTACTTTGACAAACAATGGAGGGTGCGTCTCGGAGAAGTCTAGATAAGATGTCTCACGGGGGCCTTGCGGATATGCTCGCCCGCCTTGTTGTTGGAGTTGTTGACCTGCCATCTCCCGTAGGAAGCGGGTATTGTCTGCTGTAGCGTTAACTAAGGCAGCGATGGCCTCGGCAAGTGTCGGGGGGTACTGGAGGTGGATTCGGGGTCGCTTCCCTCCCATGGGAGGTACCAGCCCCATCCTGAGCGCGAGTCCTGGAAGGCATATGAGGCAAGAAACATTTGGAGCAATATGATATGCCATACAAACCATCCATTTCACATTACTTAAAAGGTAATGTTACAGACTCGTACTTTACAATAGGATTACACCACCTATTACACAATAGTACTACTTCTATACTATACTATTCCTGCTTTTTATCACTCTGGGTAGCCTCATTGTCAGGTGTAGGAGACCATTCGTCGACCAGCTTCATAGAGGGAGGGGTCCTGAAAAGGTCCAGCTCACCGCCAAGTGCTTCTGCAGCTAATCTAGAAGGTCCGGCTTCCATTCTGACAGGATCCGCACGGACGTTCGGGTGCAGTTGCGAGTACAGTACATGAACTTCTTCATGTAATGTGTCGCAATAAACCTGCAAGCTATCCACAGTTGAGCTAAGCTCTTCCACTCGGGCTCTAGCTTACTTTGCCCAAGCTAGTGAACGAGAGTTCATAGCCCACTCGAGTGCTAGATCCCGATCCGCTAGCTGGTCTTGCAGTTGGTGGATGTCTCTTCTCAATTCATTGATTCTTTCGCCATCCGCGACCCAGATTTCGTTCCTGCGTCGAAGTTCTGTTCGAAGCTGATTTACTTGAGCTTCTAAGTCCCTGATTGGATCGTTACTACCGCTACTGCTGTCATCATGTCTCGGGGCAAGTTGGTGACGAGGTACACCAATTGGCCCAGTTGACTTGCGTGCAGTCTTTCTTGTACGCGGCGGCATTTTTCTAAGGGGGAATTCTTATTAGCATAGTTGTTTTTAGCATGATGCATGTGTAATTACAGAATCAACCTTAGTTGATTCAACCTTCTATATATTGCACTCTTCCTATCTGGTCTTTAAAATAAACTCTTCAGAGATACTTAGGTAAGAAGGGAAGAAATTTTCTAGATGAACCTTAGAAAATTCTTTTTGAAGATGCCTCATAATATCTGCAGAGATGGGCTTCGCTCCGATACCAGCTGTGACGGAACCTCCCAAGTCATTAGGCCCACCTACAGTTGTCCTTGTCCCACGGACCTCAGACAACCCTGCAGGTGTTCCTGAATCACTTGACAAGTTCGGTATCTGCTTTTCTTACCTTTCCCAAGAGCGTTTCACCCGTCACGCAGACATTACAAGCATCGGAATTACGGAAATGCGGAAGCGGTTACATAAACTTACCTTTATTTAAAAGTAAGACAAAGTTAAATATTTACAGACCAGAATATAACATACGAGTGCAGAGTATAATTATTACAAACCATGGGAGGCAAAAACCCCTCCCGATAAGTTTTACACAAAAGTTCTATGGAGGATCCTTTCCTCCCGCAGCTTTACTCCTGGTGTTCTTCCTTTGGTACCACCTTAGAACAGAAGCAACAAAAGTTTGTCGCTTCTTCACCTAAAAACAATAGGGAATAAAACCCTAAGTATTGAATTACTCAGCAAGTCTTACCCGACTAAAGAAAAGACTCTCAAGGGTATGCTGGTTATAAGGGAGTCAAGGTAAGGTTTCTCAATAATCAAATACTCTGTTTGCAGAAATGCATACTAAAAGTGGATCCTTAAAAATCCAATTTTATTGTCAAGTTAAGTAGGATTACTTGTAGCTAGAGTTCTTTCTACCCTAGTTCAATCACTTGACCTATGCTAGCCAATTTCTTAACAATCCTTCATCTTTACTGGAGTTCTACGTATAGGGCAGTGACCAAGTATTCATAACCGCGAAGGTACGGCGATCCGAATCGATTATACTCAGCTGAGGATCTCCAATCACATGACATATGTAGCACTTAACCCTTGCATATGTCAACTTGCCACCGGGGTTCTTAAGACCAGATCAGGTTCACGCCAACCGAGAGCACAGATACACCACCGTCCAGCCTCTTGCCACGGAGGGTACTGAAAGCTCCCTTGTAGGTTTTGGTGTTTGGATGACAACTCAATTAAAGGACTGACAAGTGTGCTAAGTGTTGAACAGGTGCTTAATGTAAAGCTAACAGGGTTCAACACAAGTGAACAAATGTGATGGTCCAAGAACTGGATTATGGATACATAATGGACATCACAAGTAAGATGGACATTGCATAAAGTGAGACTCGGGTGCGTAGCTCGGAGACAACTGATCAAGCCAAGGACGGAGGCAAGAAGAGCTTCGAGGTACCAAGTGCACGGGAGAAGGTCAAGGAGGCTGAGGAACCCAAAGCCAAGGGTGAAGAAGAAGGCTTGCAAAGTCAAGGGTGATCGAGTTGAGAACAGCTACGGCACATCAAGGATCACTACATAAGGACGTGACTTACAACCAATGAAGAAATATCTATAGGTATGTGGTGTAAGTCATAAGGCTCAAGACCAAGCTCTAAGAAGGAGATCAATGTCACTAGAACAAGGACAAATGTCAAAGACAGCACTGGAAGCAGCCCAAAAGAGCTAAGTGCACTCTGACTGTTAGTTTGGGTTGTTCCTATGTTTGGAGATGTTCTATGTGACCTTTGCAGGATGTTGGAGCTAAGAAATGTCAATCTAGGTCAGGTCAAGCTGACTTGAGGATTTATGAGTCCAACATCAAAGCTCAAGCATGTCAAATGCTATAGATGTAAAAATCAAAGAGAAGGTATGTTTCTAGACTTAGTACATTGGTTTATGTGTACTGACATATTTGTCTAAGTGTTAGAAACAGAGAAAAGAAGAAAAGAAAAGAGATGCAAAATGCTTGGCTGTGTACAGCCAATACTCAGCTCAGTCTGGCACACCGGACTGTCCGGTGGTGCACCGGACAGTGTCCGGTGCGCCAGGCTGAACTCTGGTGAACAGGCCACTCTCGGGAAAAGCCAGCGGCGTACGGCTATAATTCACCGGACTGTCCGGTGGTGCACCGGACTGTCCGGTGAGCCAACGGTCGGCTGGGCCAACGGTCGGCCGCGCAATCCGCGCATGACGCGTGGCCGAGCCAACGGTCAGATGAAGGCACCGGACTGTCCGGTGCGCCAACGGCTCCAGGACTGCAACGGTCGACTGCTCCATTTATGGAAGGAAATCAGGCACCGGACAGTGTCCGGTGGTGCACCGGACTGTCCGGTGCACCACCCGACAGAAGGCAAGATTTGCCTTCCTGGATTGCTTCCAACGGCTCCTAGGCCCCTTGTGCCTATAAAAGGGACCCCTAGGCGCCTCAAGCAAGACACAAGCGCAGCCAACAAGTGTAGACATCACTCGAATCAATTCTCACTCTCCATCTTGTGTGTATCTCTCTTGTTTGTGTAGAAGGCAAAGCTATAAGCCTTTAGAGAGTGGAGAAGCGTTGCTAAGAGCAAGAGCAAGGTCTTGAGCGTATCGTTACTCTATCGGGGTGCTGCCAACAAGTTTGTAAGTAGCCGCGGTTTTGTTGTAACACAACTCAACATAGTGAAAGGCTCTATCTGTCATACTGACAGATCTGAGCAAATGGAGGAAGGAGTTGAAATAGACTCCAAGCCCAGGTGTGGCTAACTCCAACGAGGACTAGGCAAGCATTTCAGGATTGGCCGAACCTCGGGATAAATCCTTGCGTCTGTGTGCTCTGTTCTGTATTGTATCCTGACTCTCTGTCTTACTCGCCTTTACATCTGCACTTCAATACTTATCTGTGGTATAAGCTTTATTTGAAGTGCAGGACATTTTGAGACAGGATCTTCTATTCCGCTGCAACCTACTCGAAGGGTCTTCTCACTCCACTGCGTACTAAGTCTTCGAGTGGAGTAAGAATTTAAGTTTTAAAGTGATAAGTTTTATTCGCCTATTCACCCCCCTCTAGGCGACATCCAGATCCTGTTCCCGGGTCAAAGGGAACTTTCAATTGGTATCAGAGCTAGGCCTCTCCAGTGTGGGCTTAGCCGTCCGGAGATAACGATGTTGTCACAAGAGGTAACTGTAGAACTTCTTTTAGGCGATGGTTCTAATTACAAATCTTGGTCTGTCTCTATTTACAAAGCTTTCATGAATATTGATCCTGATTTGAGACAAATCTTTAGTAGAAGTATTTTTCCCTCTGATTTTAGTAAAAATCCTTCTAATGAAGAACTAAGATGTTTATCTCTCAATCACCATGCTTGCAACATCTTAGTTGACTCTCTTTCTAGAAGTGCTTATTTTGCCATCATGAGCAGTGATAGTGATCTATTTGTTGATGCTCATGATTTATGGAATAGAATTAAAGAAAAATATTCTGTGGCAAACTGTGATGCTCCTACTCCCTATATTACTTGTGTTACTAACCATTTAGAGGGACAAGAACAAGAACGATGGCACCCAAATGATGAATCCACCTCGTCGACATGTTTGTTCTCCACTAGTGATAAATGTTTTATTGCTAACAATGATGGTGGAGACGAAAGCCATGATGAGGAGGAATATGAGGATGATAGCGAGGATGAATCTTCATCATCACAAGGTACATTTTCCTATATTGCTTCCACTGACATTAATGACAGGGAAAATGAGACCGATGATGTGGAAGAAGAGGAGATTCGCCGTTTCTACAACCATCTCAACAAAGCGGACAAAGCTCTCTTAGTTAAGTTGTTGAGAAGGAACAAGGAACAAGGCGAGACGCTTCTCAGGCTAGAGGAGACTCTCATCAAAACAAACAACAGCCTGGAGAAGATGACCAAAGAACATGAGGAGCTAAGGTGCTCTCATGATGTCTTGGTCCAACGGTATGATTCAATGTTAATTGAGCAAAGTAATAATGATGACGCTCTATCTAATGTTGCTCAACTTAAAACTGAAAACTCTATGCTTAGAAGTCAAGTAGAAACAATGAATTTAGAAAAGCTTGCTCTTAGTGAAAAGTATGATACGTTGTCATACTCTCATAGTAAACTAGTTGATGATCATATCATGCTCGATATTGCTCATGAGGTAGTAATTACTAGTTTAAACTCATATGAACCTCATTCTTGCACTAGTAATCAATTGGTCAAAATATTATCTTGTGTTGACCTCCACCGCCCCAAGAAAGGCCAATCTTTGTTTGAGAAACAAGTTGCAGGATCAAAAAGGAAATTGTTGGGAACAAGAAACAAAGACAATTAAGGAGAAGATGCCTTGCTCGACTTCCGCAAGATATCTACGAACACGTGGTGAAGAAGCTTGAGGAAGGAGAAACCGCAGCAAGGGTCAAACTCCATAAGAAGGATGTTCCCAAAGCAATAAATGAAGAAATCAACATGAACAAGGAAAAAGGTAAAAATTCAATTAATCATGTTGTTTGCACTGATCATCTCTCCATGTCATTCAAGTACAAAAAGGGAAAAGGAAAAAGGAGGTGCTTCAAGTGCAAGAAGTTAGGCCACCTCATCGCATCTTGTCCGTACAAAGACAAGAATGAAGGGACAAGGAGTTGTTTTGGATGCAATAATAAGGACCACACGATCACTTCATGTCCGGTCATGAAGAATCAAGGATGTGCATCCTCCAAGGTGACCCTCACCAAGGAAAAAGACAAACAGCCAGCGTCATGTCAGGTTGAGCGACGCCTCTGCTACAAGTGTGGTGAGCAGGGTCATCTATCCAAGGTATGTTATAAAGGTAAGATTCCTAAGCAAGTGAATTTGTCTCAATCTTATTCGCGTAGGAGACCCAAATCATACACTTGTGCTAGATCTATAACGATATCACCTAGAACTAGCACAAAGGCACATTTAGATGATCATTATGGACCCATCCCGAGATCGGTACCAAACTGTGCTAACTAGACCATGTAGGTGCCTTGAAATGGACTGGAGACCATGGGAGAGCTTAAGACGGTTATCTAAAACTCTATGCTTAAGCTGTTAATTGTTTTGGTGTTTATTGACCCAAGGATGAATTATTGTGAGACACTAATCCCATGTTCATCTCAAGTGAAATAAGGTGTATAGGTCCTTAATCATTATTGGTGAATCAAACAAAGGACCTTGATGAGATTCTTCAACTTGCTCTCCATAGGATGGTACCCTTGTATCGTAAGTACTTTGTTGATAATCAGTATTGCTCGGTGTGTTACCTGTCCTTGGAGTAGTTATGTCTCTTGATTGCCTGTGTTGAGTATCTTTCAATCAATGATTAGTGATTTCCAAGATTGTAACCATGTGTGCTTAATCATGATTAGGTGCTCTCAATTGGTATCTTATCATTACTTAATCATTCTTTGGGTAACTTATCATTTGAGATATCCTCCATGATTAACTCTTGTGTTCATGAGTAAACCTGCATCCCGTTGTGAGTTATGCTATATGGTTTTATGATTAGCCTGTGTGAAAATATGACATATTGCTTAGTTTATATGATGACCCTATTGTGGCACTATGTGTTATGCCTCTAATGCCTCTAATGCATTCTCTCGAGCTATGAAGTGCATAAATAATAGGGAACTTTCAGTTGGTTTGTGGTAATAACTGGTGCTCTCATGGCCATACTGGTAAAAGGCAAAGGTATGGAAAATGGAACTATGCAATTCTATTGAATATCTTGAAGTTCCATTGATTATGATCATAGCTGTGTTCTGGCATTTCACTGGTAGTACCGTGGCTTAGGAGACTTATGCCTTAAAATGTTTTTTCTTCTGGTGTACCTAAAGAACCTTCTTAACTATGATGTGCTTAAGACATGATCGTGTTGTTTTTCAATTGGTATATGTGATGCAATGGTAGTTAAGTATGAAGCATGTCTAAGTTGCGTGTAAATGTTAGACTTCCTGTGAGTATTCAATTGGCTTAGGTGCTCTTGAGGCATGCATTGTTGTATTTAGTCAACCTTTCATTTAGCCTTCAATTTGTATTAAGTGGCTTTCAATTTGGTATTTAATTGATATCTCTTTGGGATGAAAGTGATGGAGTATGCCTTGACCAAGGTATGTTGTGATCCCCTCTAGTTCTGAGGAAGCTAGAATGTGCAAAGTGCAAGTCATTCAAATACTTGATGCACAACTTGAGGGTGAGCACACATAACTTGTGTCTTTTGAGACTAACTGTTTCTTGAGCAATCTTGTACAGTCTCAAGGTGGAAAAGAGAAGATGAGCATGAAATGGAGCAATCGGGACTTGGGTACCTCTGTAAGTCAAGTAATTGGTATCTTAAGTCATGAGTAATTGTATATCCCTAGATTGCTCATGCTCTATAATATTTGGTGCTACTCTATGCCTATCCTTAAATATCATGGAGCTATGATAATAAATGATCTTGCAATTGGTATCTTTCAATTGTTAGCCGTGATAGTTTGCTTCAATTGACATCTTTTGATAATCATTAGAATAGAAGTTTCTTCTTGTGCCCAATACTATAACTTGTTCTAAGTTTGGTGTCTTAGCAACAAGAAAAGGTTAGGATAAAGAATCAGGCACAAGTGTGGAGAAGCTCTCGAGAGATTAAATACTTTCAAGATGGGAAGTGCACTACAACATGGTAAAGGTTCAAAAGGAAGTATTAATCTTTTTTGCGTATATGTATCTTACTTAAATGTTGGTGGTGCATATGTTCAATAAGTAAGGGGGAGTGTTGATAGTGTGTTTTTCCTCCTAAAACACCCTGTTGTCCCTTGACATCATCCTATGTTCTTGCATGAGTATGGTTTTTGGTGTTTGATGTCAAAGGGGGAGAAGTTGTGCATTAAAGCTTATCTCAACCTGAGAGGAAAGCTTATCCTAAGGGGTGATGTGTTAGTTTAAGCTTTGCTAGTGTGTTATTCATATGCTTCTTCTTGCAGTATTATATGTGTTGCATCATATGGACTAGTGCTTGCGCTGCTATGAATTAATTGGCATCTATTGTGTTCTTTCTGAAATAGATAGTCATGTGGATAATGGTGCATATGGTTAGATAGTCATGTGGATAATGGTGCATGTGGTTAATGGTGCTTTAAGATTGTTTTAAATTAGTATCTTAGTTTAAATTGGTATTAGTTTGAATTGGTATCTTAATGGTGAATAGTGGTAGGTTGATATTTCTGTGATATATCCACTAAATTGAATGATGTTTAACTCTGATTACATGCATTTGTGTGTTAGCATCATGGTTTGATTCTTGACACAATGCATCCCAAAAAGTGCTAAGGTGTAGAAATGTTTCGAATTGCCTAAGTATGTGCAAATTGGCATCTGAGGCCAAAATTATGTTCTTGAGGTAAGCACATATTTAGGGGGAGCATTCTATAAACTTAGAATTCAAAATTTGTGCTTCAAATCTTATCCTTATGTAAGCTTTAATTGTGTTGCCATCAATCACCAAAAAGGGGGAGATTGAAAGCTCCCTTGTAGGTTTTGGTGTTTGGATGACAACTCAATTAAAGGACTGACAAGTGTGCTAAGTGTTGAACAGGTGCTTAATGTAAAGCTAACAGGGTTCAACACAAGTGAACAAATGCGATGGTCCAAGAACTGGATTATGGATACATAATGGACATCACAAGTAAGATGGACATTGCATAAAGTGAGACTCGGGTGCGTAGCTCGGAGACAACTGATCAAGCCAAGGATGGAGGCAAGAAGAGCTTCGAGGTACCAAGTGCACGGGAGAAGGTCAAGGAGGCTGAGGAACCCAAAGCCAAGGGTGAAGAAGAAGGCTTGCAAAGTCAAGGGTGATCGAGTTGAGAACAGCTACGGCACATCAAGGATCACTACATAAGGACGTGACTTACAACCAATGAAGAAATATCTATAGGTATGTGGTGTAAGTCATAAGGCTCAAGACCAAGCTCTAAGAAGGAAATCAATGTCACTAGAACAAGGACAAATGTCAAAGACAGCACTGGAAGCAGCCCAAAAGAGCTAAGTGCACTCTGACTGTTAGTTTGGGTTGTTCCTATGTTTGGAGATGTTCTATGTGACCTTTGCAGGATGTTGGAGCTAAGAAATGTCAATCTAGATCAGGTCAAGCTGACTTGAGGATTTATGAGTCCAACATCAAAGCTCAAGCATGTCAAATGCTATAGATGTAAAAATCAAAGAGAAGGTATGTTTCTAGACTTAGTACATTGGTTTATGTGTACTGACATATTTGTCTAAGTGTTAGAAACAGAGAAAAGAAGAAAAGAAAAGAGATGCAAAATGCTTGGCTGTGTACAGCCAAGACTCAGCTCAGTCTGGAAAACCGGACTGTCCGGTGGTGCACCGGATAGTGTCTGGTGCGCCAGGCAGAACTCTGGTGAACAGGCCACTCTTGAGAAAAGCCAGCGGCGTACGGCTATAATTCACCGGACTGTCCGGTGGTGCACCGGACTGTCCGGTGAGCCAACGGTCGGCCGCGCAATCCGCGCATGACGCGTGGCTGAGCCAACGGTCAGATGAAGGCACCGGACTGTCCGGTGCGCCAACGGCTCCAGGACTGCAACGGTCGACTGCTCCATTTATGGAAGGAAATCGGGCACCGGACAGTGTCCGGTGGTGCACCGGACTGTCCGGTGCACCACCCGATAGAAGGCAAGATTTGCCTTCCTGGATTGCTTCCAACGGCTCCTAGGCCCCTTATGCATATAAAAGGGACCCCTAGGCGCCTCAAGCAAGACACAAGCGCAGCCAACAAGTGTAGACATCACTCGAATCAATTCTCACTCTCCATCTTGTGTGTATCTCTCTAGTTTGTGTAGAAGGCAAAGCTATAAGCCTTTAGAGAGTGGAGAAGCGCTGCTAAGAGCAAGAGCAAGGTCTTGAGCGTATCGTTACTCTGCCGGGGTGCTGCCAAGAAGTTTGTAAGCAGCCGTGGTTTTGTTGTAACACAACTCAACATAGTGAAAGGCTCTATCTGTCATACTGACAGATCTGAGCAAACGGAGGAAGGAGTTGAAATAGACTCCAAGCCCAGGTGTGGCTAACTCCAACGAGGACTAGGCAAGCATTTCAGGATTGGCCGAACCTCGGGATAAATCCTTGCGTCTTTGTGCTCTGTTCTGTATTGTATCCTGACTCTCTGTCTTACTCGCCTTTACATCTGCACTTCAATACTTATCTGTGGTATAAGCTTTATTTGAAGTGCAGGACATTCTGAGACAGGATCTTCTATTCCGCTGCAACCTACTCGAAGGGTCTTCTCACTCCACTGCGTACTAAGTCTTCGAGTAGAGTAAGAATTTAAGTTTTAAAGTGATAAGTTTTATTCGCCTATTCACCCCCCCCCCCTCTAGGTGACATCCAGATCCTGTTCCCGGGTCAAAGGGAACTTTCAGGTACACGCTACTCTCGCCATCTCTCCACTCCCATTGCATGGTTTCTTATTCTAGCCTTATTCTGCTTGAGGCAAAGCTTACCCATGACGAGGCATGTGACCAGTTAAAGGGTCCTCGGTCAGCAAGCCTACATCGAGACGGTCCTTAATCGACACAGATGGAGACACTACACCGAGACTCTCTTCTCGTGCAAGTCAACCGCCCGGTCTCAGCTTAATCATTTCAATCCCAAAGTTTGGTACCTGACAGAGGTACATCTTTTCTGATGTTGAACCCATCATGGCCATGATGGATCCACCATCAAGTTTTATTTTCCAAAAACATCCCTCCCACTTTGCCACATCATCTTTTGTAAAAAAAACAAAACCTTTTTCATTGCTAGAGCAAGACTAAGCATAGTAAAAACTTTTCATAAAACAGGGATTCAAAGGAAGGTAATCAAATTCAAGGAAGGTAATGCAGGAATTGTTTTAGCATTCAACTCCTAACACCTAATGCATCAAGCAAGTGAGAAAGATTTTAAAAGAATCAAGGAGGTGGCAAATGCACGGGGCTTGCCTTGGTTTATAGGTGATTCAGGCTCAGATCCGCAGATGTCAAAATAAAAGCAATTTCCTGCCTGATGTTCCGCAGGTGGTGGTGGCGAAGTCTTCTCTTCTTCTACTTCAATTTCTTCCTCGTTTTCTAGATATAATCATATATATATAAGAATGAATGCCCATGTAATGCTCATGAGGATGCAAAGATAGTAAAAGTTTATTTTCCTAAAGTCTTGAGTACAATTTTCCTTCACGGTTCTCCGAGAACCTAGGGTTTCCGGAGTCAGTAAAGGAATTCAAAGGGCAGGGGGTAGGGTTTTGGGTGCTACCACCAAACAAGGTCCAAATCATACCAAACTCTACCCAAAGCTTCTAAATAATGTTTAGAGTTCATATAAAAAGTTTGGGGAATTTTGGAATTACTATTGATTTTCTAAAAATCCAGGAACAATGTTTTAGGCTATTTTAAATGCTCCAAAATTCCCTATTTGATCTAAAAATCATTAAACTATTTTTATTAAATTCTATGGAAAATTTGGAATCTAGCAAAATTGGTTTGACATTTTTACCATTTTTCTACCATTTTCTAAAATTGTTTAAGTCCTGGTAGAAAAAGAAAAGGAAAAAGCTGTGAACAGGACTGGGCCAAAAGCAACCCAAGTGGCCCAGCCTGCACAGGAACAGGGACGCGCCCACACGCGCCCGCGCGCGCGATGACGACTTTGCAAATAAGCCCCTGCAGTTCCGAATAACCCGAAGGAGTCCAAAACACTATTTAAAACAGTCACTGACACTTTGCAGACATACCCTTGCACTTCTATTTCTTCTCCACAAACATCCCTGGCCACGGCGCGCTCGCCGTTCACCCCTGACACGGCCCGTACCGGCCATAGCCGGCGATGACTGCTACGGCAAGCTATCGGGGAGGCATAACCGACCAAGGATGATCTAGGAACACCCGTTAATTTGACATGAACTTCACTTGGAACTGTCTGCCCACGATCATGGCGGAAACTAGGATCACGAGCACGCGTTCCCGCCAAATCATGGCCGAATTGAGCAAACGAGTGCCACGGTAAGCTTCATTAGCATGCAGAGCCACAAAAACAACATTTGAGATGGACAGAGCCTTACCCGAACGGGCTGGCCACGGTCGAGCTGTTCACGGTGGCGCGGCGACCCAATTTGGGGGAAAAGGGAGATTCTCTGGCTATGGTGGCTAATCGAGGGTGGGAGCGGGTGCTTCGGCTTCGCAATTTAGAGACGAAGAGCTATGCTCGGTTGATTTGAATGGAGGGGGTGAGGATGCGGTGAATTTATAGGCGCAGTGAGCCACTGCCATGGCCATGGTGATAACCATCGCCGGCCTTAGCTCGCGACTAACGGTGGCGTCGAGCGCTATCCTTTCCTACAAGCTTGCCATGTCCCGCCGCGACATTAACGCGGTCAAATCAGTGAGGGCATGGATGAACGGAGAGGAGCAGCGCTGATGACCGGATATGGCCAGAGTGATTAGTGGTCGCGTGGCGGCCGGAATCATCACGCTCCACCGCAGCAATCTTACCCGGATCAAGAAGATCTTTGCGAGGAGATGCACGGTGCGCGCCCATCTCGACCCTAGCGCAAATCACGGTGCGGATTGGTCGTCGGCGGTGAGGGTCTGAAGCTTAACCTCCCGGGCACTGTACCATGGCAATGTTCTTCAGTGCTCCTGACAGCCAAAGTTTAAGGTAGATTTTCTCTAAAGTTTTCATGGTAACTCAACCAAATCTCTGCAGCAAAGTTGTAGAGTTACAAACCAGCTACATTTCGACTATAGGAACTGAACTCAGTTGAGCAGTAGATCATACATAATTTCAATTCCAAAGCTCGACCAAGAACACTGGTGGTCATTTTTCAGTCAGTAACCCGACTGACAGCCCAACTTTGGGTTTAATTATCTCCCAATTCTTCATAACAACAATGCTTAACTCCTTAAACAAAGTTGTTCACCTTTGATAGGTTTACATATTTGATGTGGTGACCTAGGGCAAAAACCTTAGAATTTGAAAGTTACAAAGCTCCAAAGTTGAGCCCATATCACAGAATTTCAAACTTAGCCTTTAGAACACCAATAGGGTCTTTTTGCAAATAGGTTCAAAATTCAGGGTTTAGCTTGTAAATCTTCATGATTGTGAACCATATGACTTTATATGCTTTAACATCATAGTTTTTTACACTTTAGTCCAAACGTGCCCTAATTTTGCACTTAACCCCCTAGGGTTTAGGTTTAGTGTTTTCCAGGTCCTTTTTATGGTTTTTGGTAGTTCAGGGGTGTGAATGTAATGTAGGTCTATTCTTAGTAACATTTTATGACTATTTCACTTAAGCTTTAGGTTTTTCTCCATTTGGATCTTGTTTTACCCTTTATAACCCTATTTAGGGTTAAGTACCCTACTCTAGGGTTGTATTTGCAAAATGCCATATCAATACAACTTGTTTGAAACTTTTGCCTAGTGAATGCATTCTAGGTGTGTCAATCACATGAAATGCTGATGCTTATGATGTTATGCTCAAGTTTTAGTGACAGTAACACCAGGGGTGTTACAAATAGTATTCATATTCATGAAGAAAAAAGAATTCGATAAAACCATTTAAAACCTATTTTACTACTAATTACTAATTACTAATTACAAATGATTTTAATTATAATACTATAATAGAAAAATGATGTACACCATTAAAAATATTAAAAATATGATAAAAAAATAATCATGTTAACCTTACATTACTAGTGATATACAATGATAAATTTTCATTAATATTAAAAAGACTAATTGTAAATACATTACATTATTAGGATTTTTAGAGTCCAAAGTACAAATATACCTGATATAAAAATATTTAGAGTCTAAAATACAAATATACTTGGTGTACATAATTTGTTTAAAAAATATATTATTCAAATAGGTTTCACAAACATTCAACTATAACTCTCCACTTTACACTATATAGATTAATTTCTTTATTATCGCCACTACTATAAAGCACTAGTTTCAACGGTTGTCTTGGTCACATGCGAAGGTAGAGCATCAAAAGCACCCAAGCCCTTATTAGTGGGTTGTTGCCTTAGATGGGCCACGACAGGAAGCCACATGCAGCGCAGTGTTCTCACATAGTATCACCTCGCTAGCTAAAGGAGAACGTGTGATCGAGCAAACTATAAAAAATGGGGTTGAGCTCCTTTTTAATTCATACATTTTTAGGCCTTTTAGCTAAGATAAAGTGTGATATTTATCCTTGCATGTTATCGCAACGCACAGGCATTGTATTGATTTTTATTTAAATTTTCGTACAAGCATTTATATAAGGTATTCATTCATTTTGGAATGACAAATTTATTTTTCTTGGCATATTTACTATTTTATATCAATCAAATAAATTATTGCATACCTATTTATACAAAATGTAAAAGAATATGTAAATATGGTCAAACAATTCTGAAATTTGATATGTATTGATAAAAGCATGACATAAAAGTTTTAGAAGATTTTATAATTTTTTATGTCAAAGTGTTCACAAATAGAACTCATCTCAACTAAGTTTCATAAACATCCAACTATAACTCTCCACTTTACAATATATAGAATTTCTTCTCATTATTTTTATTTATAGTTTGGTACACATATTTATATAGGGTATTCATTCATTATGGAATGGAAAATTTATTTTTCATAACACATTTACTATTTTATATGAATTAAATGAATTACTACATACCTATTTATAGAAAGTGTAAAATATTATGTAAATGTGGTAAAAAATTTCGAAATTAGGCATCAACACGTTTTATGATGATAAAAGTATGACATAAAGGTTTTAGAAGATTTTACAACTTTTTTGTGTCAAAGTGTTCACAAATAGTGCACATCTCAAGTATGTTTCATAAAAATTCAACTACAACTCTTCACTTTAATATATATAGATTAATTAATTTATTATTTTTATTTACATTTTAGCATGCACATCAATATATGATATACATTAATTTTGGTATGGAAAATTTGTTTTTCTTATCAAATTTACTATTTTATATCAATTAAATGAATTACTACATACACCAAGAAGGTTTGGATCCCAAGAGGGAAGTGAGGAGTTCGAAGGACGGTGGGGAATTTAGAGACTTGGCAAAATTGGGATGTATATCATGGGATGCATCATATTGGATCAAGTCTATTGCCAAGTAGGGTTAGTGAAACTTTGGACCCAAATTCCCCATCCATGACTAAGGTATCTAGATTTACTGTATTTCTTATTTTAGATATGCATATCTATTTTCTTGTATCTAGTTTTGATCTTTCATACCTAGTGCTACAATTAGTATTTACTTTCAATTAAAATTGCATGCATACTAGGTCAATCATATGATAGGATTGCTCACTTTCAATTCATATTCTTGAGCAAACCTACATGGTTTAAAATGTTTAGTTAAGCATGACACATAGCTTATTTAATATTTCTAATAAAATGATACATCAACTGGTATTTCCATATGACATATACTACAATCAATACTCTTCAAGTGGTATAATACTTCAATTGGTATCATTTAACTTATATGTGCCAAATCTCAGATTATAGATAACTTGCCCCTCTTGATATCAAATCAAAGTGCATGTCTCCTACAAGTATTCAAAACTTGTATGCACACTTTCAGGGAGAGGTTACTCTATAATCTAAGTATTTTGAGACTAATACCTGTTTTCAAGTCTATTACATGTAGTAGTCTAATCGAAGGAAAATGGAGTCCCTAGAGAAAGACAATACGCTTCCACTGCAAATCCACAAGTATTCTAAGACTTCAATTGGTCTCGAGAGACTACAATTGGTATCATCTTAATGTCTTCTCCAATATTTGATTAGATCATATTTCATATCTTATACTTCCCATGTTGCTCTACATGCATAAGTTGTTAAATCATATATGTTACCTATGCATAAGGAAAGTTAGTCTAATCAAATCATGTCTTGTTCCTCTATTTCTCACATGCTTTTTCCTAAAGTAGAAGATCTCTGTCAGGGGGAGTATCTCTTCATCGCTAAAGGGGAGAAAATTCTTTCAAATGGAGAACACTCATTTAGGGGGAGTAATTTTTAGTGCTTCAATTGATAAATCTTTTAAGAGGGCAAGTCTTATTTGCTTCCTACATGATTCTAATGTCTTCATTTTCGGTGGTTGATGCTAAAGGGGAGAAGTTTTAGGGACCAAAGCAATGAAAATCGTATCAAACACCACCAAATTAAAAAAAATTAAATCTTTGATTCTTCAAGTGGTTTAGGTCTTCTAGTCTAAAATAGGAAGCAAGTGAATTATGGAGTTAGGGGAAGGCTTAAGTTCATAATATCACTTTGTGGGGACACTCATGCATCCTAGCAAGTAGATTGCATATTTTCATTCAAATGTTTGTTATATTTGCTTGCTTTGGTTGTGCTATCATCAATCACCAAAAAGGGGGACATTGTAAGGAAAATGGACCCCAGACCATTTGGCTCAAAAGGTTTTGGTGTTTGATAATCAACATAACCTGTGGACTAATGTGTTTGCTAGTGTTTATGATTGTAGTTCACATGATGCTAAAGTTACTTGGACTAAGGCATTGAGGAAAGCAACAGCTCAAAAGAAGACATTATGAAGATCACAAGTGAAGATCAACAAGTATCAAGCAAAGTCCAAGAAACGAAGAAATGTGTCACCACGGGCAGACTGTCCGGTGGCACACCGGACAGTCCGGTGCACCAGGGAACTGTAGCCCAACAGATAATTCCTGGTGGCACTGGTGGAGAGAAGTCACCAAATTGTCCAGTGTGACACAGACTGTCCGGTGTAAAAGCCTGCAGCGCCAACTGCCACCTGTTGTCAGATCCAACGGATAGGTGCTCCGGACTGGGGCACCGGACTGTCCGGTGTCTCCACCGGACTGTCCGATGTGCCGCAGAGCAACAGCTTTTCTCCAACGGCTAGAATTGAGTTGGGGCCTATAAATACATCACCCAACCAACCATTTGAAAGTGTGGGAGCCCAAGGAACATACCAAGGCATATTGTAGACATTTCCAAGTGCTCATACACCCAAGTGCTTAATAGAATCACTCGATGATTAGCGTAGGTGCTTTGTGAAGTGCTTAGGTTAGTTAGACCGCTTTAGCGCTTGCTCTAGGTGAACCCTAGTTAGTTGAGTGAGTTTAGAAAAACCACACAACCCCTCGGCTCTTGCGCGAGCTGTTGTAATTGTACCGAGTTGGGCGAGAGTCTTGTAAGACCGTGACAACCGCGTTTGTGTTACGACCGCCACCGTGTACTGGAGGGAACAGGGCCACGACGTTTTCAGCCGGAAGCTCGATAGTGGAGACAGCGGTGAGCGTTAGAGAGGAGCCGGAAGCGGAGCACCACTTGCATGTGGAGAAGGCCCACGGCTCTCTACGGAGTTACTCGACCGTGGTACTTGGCCCTCGCGTGGGCTTCCCTTTGCGTAGGGGCACCAACAAGAATTAGTCGGGACCTTGTGTGGTTCCAGATACCTCAGTAAAACTACAACGTCATCCACGAGAGTTTGCATCTCTACCTTGCTTTTTAGCTTCCGCATTTATATTAAGCATTTAAGTTTCAAACTTATCTTTATACTTAGATTGTTTAGGATTGAAACTTAGCCATTGCGGTAGGGATAGAAACACTTAGACAAAACCGAGTTTGCACATTATAGATTGTTTATTTGCATAGGTTTTGCTCTAGGGATTTATCTGTGGCCTAGTTTAGAGAAAGTTTTAGAAGTCCTAATTCACCCCCTCTTAGGCGTCACCTGTTTCCTTCACCGGTTTGGTGCACCACTAAACCTCCAACGATCGCCAGTCCTCCGAGATTCTAATTGGGCACTTGGTCTTCGGGCGATAACCGAACTAATCTGGTGCACCACCAGACCGAGCCACTGCAACTAGCCATTGCGCCATCCCGAGGTAGCCGTTGGGCCGAGGTCTAGTGCACCACGGGCCCTGCACTGTTCACGGTGCGGTGATTTATAAACATAAATCCTAAGAGACGCTTGTTCACATACGAAGGCAGTATAGTGCACATGGATCCAGTCCGGCGCACTAGGCTACCCGAACCCAAGTCTGGCCCCACTGCACAGCCGGTTCAGTGTGCCAGCGGACCCTCATTATAGACGGACCGATGCGCCTAGACAGGCTGCACTGAGTTCATTTCTTCTTCAACTCTTCTCCAATTCACTTGGACTTCTTGGAGGACTTTCCTGTGACTTAGACAAACATGATTAGAGTATACTCCAATTGACTATGTCCCAGAAACTCACCTCTTTCGCATCTCCTCCATTTCTCTATTTCTCCTCAAACAGGGCCCCAAATGGCACTTTCTCTACAAACCAAGTTAGAGAGCAAACCAAAGTACCATATGCATACTAAAAAGTATATGCAACATATTCAAACACTCAAACTAGGGATGGCAATTTTACCCGCGTGTTCGGATATTTGTCCGATATCCGACCCGTCGGGTACGGGTTCGGGCGCGAAATTTGACCCGCAGGTCTTACCCGAACTCGACCCGTAATAAAATCAGGTTGGGTATGGATTTGATTTCTTACCCGTGGATACCCGACAGATATCCGAAAATAGTGATTTTAGATTTTCGACCTACCAGTATGCTAGCTAGCCGTCCATCCTCGGCAGCCCATCTTACTGCCATCCCTCCCTGTCTGTTGATGCTTCTGATCTAGTTATAGTACTAATGTCAGTATGTTTGATAAAGTGCCAGTACGAAGTACTAGTGCTATCTAGTATAAGTACTCGAGCTAGAAGACTGTTAATACACCAGACGACTATGCTAGCTACTCTCCGATCCTGACGAGTTGGAAGTTTATTACCAAAAAAAGTAGCAACACACATCTAGGGCTATATCTGCACGACTGCAATATGCAACAACATTATGTGCTTCTGGTGATCATGGAGATGTGCGACGCTCAGAACTGCACTAGACTTCATTTAGGGAGAATGCACCAAGCTGCTATACCCGACGGGTACCCGATATCCGCTCGATACCCGATGGGTATGGGCACGGGTACAAAATTTTACCCGTGGGTATAGTCATGGGTGGATATGGATAATCCCCATGGGTATGGTCGCGGGCGAGTATTTACTCTACCCGATCCGAACCTGAATCGTTGTCATCCCTAACTCAAACCTTGGATACTTAACCTTCTCAACATTTGGCTCCTTTTGGCCTGTTTGAGGTCGGGGTTGGACTCCAAAACTCCAAGTCTCCATGACTTGATCATTATAGCTATCTATGAGCTCTAACACCCTGTAATGGTTAATAAGAACATCTCCAAACATAAGAATGACCAAGACTATAGGTCAAAGTGTACTTAGCTCTTTGGGCCCTTCCAGGTTCTGACTTTGATACTTAGCTCACTCTTGCGACCATGTCTCTGCTTGAGCTGGATCTTGAGCCTTATGACTTGCACCATTTAACCATATGCATTACCTCAATGGTTGTAAGTCACATTCATATATCATGGTCTTCAATGCAGTAGGACTCTTCTTAGCTTGATCAACCTTGACTTCTTGCAAGCCATCTTCTTCACCCTTGGCTTTGGGTACCTTAGTCTTCTTGACATTCTCCCATGCACTCGGTTCCTTGAAGTCCTTCTTGCCTTCATCCTTAGTTCAATCAGTTGTCTCTGAGTCAAGTACATCGATTTCCACATAATCAATGTTCATCCTTCAACTTTGTGATATCTAAAACCATACTTAACTCAGCCTATTTGGACCATCACATTTATCTCCATGTGTTGAACCTTTTAGGCTTTTCACTTAGCACATGTTCACCACTTAACACCCATGTCAGACCTTTAATTGTGTTGTCATCCAAAACACCAAAACCCACAATGGATCTTTCAGAATACATCACAACTAAGCTTCACAAACATTCAATTACAACTCTCCGTTTTACACTATATAGATTAGTTTAGTCATTATTTCATTTAAACTTTGATACACACCTTTATATATTGTATTCATTTATTTTTGAATGGCAAAATTAATTTTCTTGGCAAATTTACTATTTTATACCAATTAAATGAATTATTTCATACATATTTATAGAAATTGTAATACAATATTTAAATATGGTCATAAAATTCTAAAATTTGGCATCAACACATTTTTATGATAGAAGCATGACATAAAAGTTTTAGAATATATTTGAAAATTTTGATGTCTAAGTGCTCATAAATAGAACACATCCCAATAAGTTCCACAAACATTTAACAACAACTCTCCACTTTGCGCTATATAGATTAATTAATTTATTATTTTCATTCACATTTTCTTACATACATTCATAGAGGGTATTAAATCATTTTGAAATGAAAATTTTATTTTTTAACAAATATACTATTTTATATCAATTAAATGAATTGCTACATACCTATTTCAGAAATTATAAATAATATGTAAATTTGGTCAGAAAATTTCGAAATCTAGCATCAACACATAATTTGATGATAAAAGTACAATATAAAAGTTTTAGAACATTTTACAGCTTTTTATGTCTAAGTGTTCACAAATAGAACACATCTCAACTAAGTTTCATAAACATTCAACCACAAACTCTCCACATTACACTAGTACACAATTCATATAGGGTATTCAATCATTTTGGGATGATAAGTTTATTTTATTGGAACATTTACTATTTTATATCAATTAAATGAATTATTGCACACCTATTTATAGAAATTGTAAAAGAATATAAAAATGTGGTAAAAAATCCGCAAGTTGGCATGACCACATATTTTTATGATAAAAGTATGACATAAAAGTTTCAAAAAAATGCAACCTTTTGTGTCAAAGTGTTCACAAATAGAGCACATCTCAACTAAGTTTCATAAACATCCAATCACAACTCTCTAGTTTACATTACATATATTAATTTCTTCATAATTTTCATTTACATTTTGGTACACATAATCATATAGAGTATTTGTGAATTTTGGTATGATAAGTTTATTTTCATGGCACATTTACTATTTTATATCAATTAAATAAATTACTACATACCTATTTGTAGAAATTGCAAAAGACTATATACATGTGGTAAAAATTACAAAATTTAGAATGGATACATATATTGATGATAAATGCATGGCATAAATTTTTAGAAGATTTTTGCAACATTTTATCTCAAAGTGTTCACAAATGGAACACATCTTATCTAAGTTTCATAAACAATCAACTACAACTCTCATCTTTACACCATATAGATTATTTTCGTTTAGTTTTTGGTACACACATTCATATGGGCATTCATTCATTTTTGAATATGAAAATTTAATTTTCTTGGCACATTTACTACTTTGTATCAATTAAATGTATTACTAGATACATATGTATAGAAATTGTAAAAATAATATGTAAATATGGTCAACGAATTCTGAAATTTTACATGGACGCATATCTTGATAAAAGCATGGCATAAAAGTTTTATAAGATTTTGCAAATTTTTGTGTCAAAGTATGACATATATTTATGTTGGGTCTTCTTCCCCGTCGAAGGTCCTCAAGACAAAAACTCCTTCGGCAAAGTGATACAGAAGTCTTCCCTTCCTCTACCAAAGGTTCTCAAGACGAAGACCTTGAGTAGAAGCAACGATGCCAAATGCCGAAGCTACCATCAACTTCGGTCCAGATCAAGTAGAAGAGGAAAAGGCTAGACATACCTTAGTAGTCCATGTTATGTCTATAAATAAATGTTGAGTGTCATGAATGTAATTTTACCTGGGCTACGTCCTGTGCCTATAAATAGATGAACAGTAACACTGTACTGTTCACGCTGGATTGTAATCATTCTCTCGCGTCTTCACCTACGAGCAAGCCAAAGGTATCAATGTAATATGAATCCTGTTAATATTCATACATGTTTTATAGGATGCAAATATGAATGAATTAACGAGATATAATTAATGTATTCGTCTCTTTGCATTCTTGTGTACATATTGAATGATGAAGGCATGTCCTTCATGACCTTCGTCTGATGAACATTATATCCATGGGGAGATAATGCTTTCGAAGACGAAGGTCCCTAACAATTAATAATTGTGTTGCCTTGTTCTTGATTCACATCATTTAAGAACAAGTGACCAACATTGGCGCCCACCTCCGGTGAACTCACTTCCACGATAGTGACAATGGCTTCGCAAAGAGCTCAAGTCATGGCACCTTCGGCTACAAAGCTAGTGCTCTCAATCACGGGCGGTTCAAGTTCTAAGCCAGCTAATAAGAAGCAGAGAAAGAGGTACAAAGAAGGGTACAACATGTTGGAGTACAAGGACCCTTCATCAAATCCAAATAGTCACACTTTCCAATCACCTTTTCTCAGGAGGACCTTCAGCTCAAGGACTACCCCCATAATGATGCAATGGTCATATCTTGTGTTATCAAAGGGTTTTTGGTCCACAATGTCCTTGTAGACATAGGCAGTGCAGCAGATACCATCTTCACAAAAGCCTTCAGACAGATGCAAGAGCAAGATGATAAGATACATGATGCAACACATCCCCTCTGTGGCTTCGGAGGAAGGCAATAGTGGCACTTGGCAAGATAACAATGCCGATTACCTTCGACTTTGTTCATAATACAAGGATTGAACAAGTTGCCTTTGACATTGTTGATATGGAGTATCCTTACAATGCAATCATTGGATGAGGAACATTAAATGCCTTCGAAGCAATACTTCATCCAACATATCTATGCATGAAAATACCATCAGACTAAGGTCCCATTGGTGTGCATGGGAGTCAAGAGGCTGCTAGAAGGGCCAAAGGGAACTGGACAGATTCAAAGGCCATCAATAATATAGATGAAGCTGAAGCCCATCAACAGTATAAGAACAAAAGAGATAAAGCTACCTCAGCAGATCAACCGAAGCCCATGCTTTTGTGCGAAGGCATAGCTGAGCAGAAGTTGTTGCTGGGATTTCAATTCTCTGTGGAACAAGAAAAAACTCTGTTGAGGTTTCTGTTCAACAACAAGAATGTCTTTGCTTGGTCAGCCAATGATCATTGTGGCATTAACAGAGATATCATCGAGCATTCACTTAATGTAGATCCGACTATCAGGCCAAGAAAGCAGAAGCTTCGAAAGATGTTTGATGATAAAGCCGAAGGTGCACGAAACGAAGTTAAAAGGCTTCTGAGTGCTAGTGTAATTAGAGAAGTAACATATACAGAGTGGCTGGCCAATACTGTGATGGTGAAGAAAGCTAATGGAAAAGGGAGAATGTGTATTGATTTTACAGATCTCAATAAGGCATGTCCAAAGGATGAGTTCCCATTGCCAAGAATAGATTGTCTTGTGGATGCAGCAGCTACTTCAAAGCTCATGAGTCTATTGGATTGCTATTCAGGCTATCATCAAATCTGGATGAAGAAGGAAGATGAGCCCAAGACAAGCTTAAAACCCCTAGTGGGATCTACTGCTACCTTCAAATGCCTGAGGGGCTCAAAAATGTTGAATGAAGCTTCAGCAGAATGACTTCTAAAGTTCTTTGCTCCTAAATTGGCAGAAATGTTCTAACATATGTTGATGATATCATAGTCAAAAGTACTAAGCAAGAAAATCACACTGCTGATCTACAAGAAACGTTCGCCAATTTTAGAAAGGCAGGTCTCAAGCTCAACCCAGAAAAATGTGTTTTCGGGGTGAAGAAGGGGAAGTTTCTTGGGTGTCTCGTGTCAATAAAGGGAATTGAGGCAAACCCAAGCAAGATAGAAGCAATACTTTGGATGGAACCACCAATGTCAAGAAAAGATGCTCAAAGACTGATAGGAAGATTGGCTTCATTGAACAGATTCATTTCAAGATCGGTGGAAAGGAACTTGCCATTCTTTAAAGTCTTGAAGTCAGCCGAAGTCTTCCAATGGGGACCAATTCAGCAAAAAGCTTTCAAAGAGCTGACAATTTTAACCCCACCTTCGTTAGGAGCCCCATTGCTGCTATATGTAGCTGCTTCTCATGCTGCAGTTAGCATAGCGTTGGTGCAAGAAAAGCAAGATGGTCAAGAGAAGAAGCAAGTGCCAATATACTTCGTCTCCGAAGTCCTTAGTCCATCAAAGAAAAACTACACAGAGTTGGAGAAGGTACTATATGTTGTATTGATGGCCTCCAGAAAGCTTCGGCACTATTTCCAGTCATACCATATCATAATACCTTCTTCTCAGCCTCTCAAGGACATAATAAAGAATAGAGAATCCACAGAAAGAGTTGGGAAATGGGCTGCAGAGTTGAATGAATTCACCATAGATTATGTTCATAGATCTTCAATTCAATCTCAAACATTAGCAGACTTCATTGCCAATTGGACACCATGGGCTCAGGACGAAGAAAGAATAAAGGATGAAGAAGCTTGGATAGTGTTTTGTGATGGGTCATGGGGAACCTTCGGCGCAGGAGTAGTTGCCATTCTAATTTCACCTTCTAAGATTAGAACTGGCTACGCAACAAGACTGGAGTTCAGCTGCACAAATAACATTGCAGAGTACGAAGCCCTTCTCTTGGGGCTTCGAAAGCTTAAGGCAATGGGAATAAGAAGGGCAATCCTCAAATCTGACTCACAAGTTATTATAGGTCACATTGACAAAAGCAGCAGACCAAGAGATCCGAAGCTCGAGAAGTATCTGGACATAGTTCGACAAATGGAAGCCTCTTTCGAGGGCTTCTCTTTAAAGAATGTCCCAAGAGGAGAAAATGAACATGCAAACCTATTAGCCAAGTCAGCACCACAGGGGCTCCCATTACCTTTGGAAGTATTTTTTGAAACAATAAAGGCACCTTCAGTCGAACTCATAGAGCAAGCAGTGCTTACAATTTCACCAGTGCACAGTGAAGATTGGAGGACTGAGATTGTATTTTTCCTACAAGGCAATTGTCTTTCGGATGATGAAGCTTATAACAAAAGAATGGAAGCTAGAACAAGGCCTTATGTAATCATAGAGGGAGAGTTGTATAAATAAGGAGTCTGCTCTGCATTACTGAAGTGTTTGTCTAGAACCGAAGGTCAGGAGCTAATGAAGGAGATACATACAGGACTGTGCGGAGCCCATATCGGGTCCAGGCCTTTACATGGAAAGGTTTTTAGACAAGGATTTTATTAGTCGAAGGCAGCTTCAGATGCAGCAGATTTAGTTCAAAAATGTGAAAACTGCCAGAAGTGCGCTAGAGACCAGAAACAACCTCTATCTCTGACATAGCTAATCCAGCCCACCTGGTCATTGCAAAGGTGGGGTCTAGATTTGTTAGGCCCACTTCCACCAGCGCAAGAAAACTTAAAATATATGGTAGTGGCGGTGGAATATTTCTAAAAGTGGATTGAGTTAAACCTCTAGCTACAATCACTTCGGCCATGGTCTAAAAGTTTTTCTAGCAAAATATTGTTTGACGCTTTGGTGTGCCAAAGGCCATTATAGTTGATAATGGAACTCAATTTAATGCCAAAACATTCAAAGTTTTTTGTGACCAAATCGGCACAAAAATACATTTTGCATCAGTGAGACATCTAGAGTCAAATGGACTGGTAGAACGAGTCAATGGAATCATAATAACTGGGATAATGAAGTCATTCTTCAATCAGCCCAAAGGAAAGTGGCTAGACGAGTTAATAAAAGTGGTATGGAACCACAACACTAAAAATGGTGTGATTGAAAGGTAAGACTGAAAAACAACAAACCAGGACACTTGGTACTTTAGAGAGTGGTCAACCCAGATATAGTGGGAAAACTTCAGCTCAAATGGGAGGGTCCTTTCTTGGTGGTGTCTTCATCAAGACCTGGGTTGTATAGACTGAAAGACATGGATGGAAACGACATTCCAAGGTCATGGAATGCAGATGAACTCCGAAGATATTATGTGTAAATCTTGTAATTTAGAGTCGTTCCTAAGGGAATGCAGAGCTTAAATGCCACCTAAGTAAAAGGTGAAGAAGCTCCAAAGTCATTTCTAAGGGGATGCAAAGCTTAGCTCCAAAGTCGTTCCTAAGAGAATGCAGAGCTGAATAACCACCTAAGTAAAAGGTGAAGAGACTCCAAAGTTGTTCCTAAGGGGATGTAGAGTCTGGGTGTGTATTTGCGTGTTTTTTACCTTCATCATACATGTGCATACTTTATCACATCATCTTTTGCATTCATACAAACATACATTAGACATTCGTAGATCCATCATCATGGCATAAAGCACAAAGCATTAACAGGAAAAGCGAGGGCTTCTACCTTCAATGAGAAAATGCTTCGTATATACGAAGATGCCTCGTCTCAAATGAAATTTCATTATTTATGAGACCCGGTCGTTGATTTTACTCAAAGAGGTGCTTTGATATGAACGAAAAGAAGGGAAGGTGTTTTTCGCCTTCGGCTCAAAAGCAACAAGCATTGGTTTCATCCATAATAAAGCAGTCGGCACACGAATGAAAGGTAAAAAGCATTACAAAGTATTTTCAAATAATTACAATTCTGTTCATATTCAATTACAATTCTCCGACAAATAATACACTTCTTGTGCAAAAGAATTTCCAAAGTGTTTCTACAAATATCAAGGGGAATCCTCTAAAGTCTTCTTCAAAGCTTCAGACCTAACTTTGGTTCACTAACCTTTGGCACCATAACCCTGAAGAATGACGAAGAAAAGGGTAATGAGGAATCTGGTAAAGAAAAAATTAAAGTAAAGAATAAAGGTGAAGAGCTATACTTTGTTAAGCAGGTTTCGAGCTTCGTCTTTGGCCAGCTCTCGGCCACCCTTTGCCCAAATTTGGGTGATAAATCTGTTGCCTATGCTTCGAACTTCGGTTGGGATATCAACGAGGTCGATGCCGAAAGGTTAAAATTTGGCCTGTTAACAGCCCTTCCGTGATTGCACCCGGCTTTAATGAAAGCGACCGTCGTACCCCGAGAAGCCACTAGCACACAGAAGTCACCATGGTCAGTTATAACTTCGTCGAGGACGTCAACCTCTTTCTCAACGCATTCGAGTGCTCCGAGCACATCTTCGGCAGAGAGGCTAGTCTCCTCAGATGCAGCTCCAACTGAATCAAATATACTTCTTAATCGGGTGGTTCATTGGCTTGCAAAATTAAAACATCTCTCCTAAGGAGTTCTCAGCGTTTCATTGAGCTTCATGTTCTTCTCAGCCTCAACCTTGAGTGTCGTGTTCAAAGCTTCGGTTTCACAGTTGAATCAGCTGGAGCTTTTTCCCAAAAGTGTCTGAGCCTCTGTCAGCTCTTTGCTTAATTTCTTATTCTGAGCTTGCACTTCAGCAAGCGATCCTTTGGCTGAACACAACAACTCATCTTTTTTCCTTTAGAGAATCTTCAAGTTTCTTGATCTTATCTTCCAAACCCTTGACAATAACTTTGTTTTCCTGTCTTCATCATCTTGTTGCATTTTTAAATCTTTGCTTAGTAACAAACTCTGTAAAAATGAACTCAAAGTTTGAATACCTAAGTCAACACGAAAATATCAGCGTTAACTTGCAAAAAGAATCTTACTTTGAAGTTTGAGTAAAATAAATTGCCTATGATGTGCTGGGGTCTGTAGTAGCTGATGTCCTTTTCGAGCTTCGGGAAGCCAATACTCTTAGACAGGGTACCTATAATTTTAGCACGGCGCGGTCGCGGATGCATTCCACAACTTCTTCATCGACCCTGCCAAAGAGCATTGACCTCGGCTGGTAGCCACAGGAGATTGCAAATTCTTTTAGCTCCGACATGTCCTCTTTGGAGAGCTGTTGGCCGCCCATGTGCCGTAGGTCGAAATTCACTCCTTCCGAAGAGGTTTCTTCAATCTTATTCCCCTTGTCAGAAGCAACTATGGCTACCTCTTTCTCCGCAACCACGTCTGATATAAGTCTATCAATTTCAAATAGAGTGGTTGTGAGATTTTCGTCTTCGGCTGCAATACTAGCTTCGGCATCTGTCGATTTAGCAACTTTATCTGCCAAAGCTGGGGGCGAGGTTTGTTCAATGGCTTCTAGTATATTCATCATGCGTCATTTCTTCTGGCCCACGTCTCTCCCATCAGCAGCTGAAGAGATTTCCTTTTCTGTAATAGGCTAATCAGTTCCGATCCTAGAGTTCTTAGCGGTGCGAATAGGAAAGACTCAGTCATTACCTTCAATATTTTCGAGACCTCCGCAGAAGAAGACGAAGGGCTTGCAGTTTGCTTCGGCACATCTTGCATCTTCGTCTTCTCAGAGGATTTCTCGGCAAGCTTCCATTTTTTAGGAGCCGATACTTTTGGCTCCGGCACAGTTTTTCTCTTCTTTGAAGCCTCTTGGTCTTCCTTGACAGACCAGATAGCTTGCCTACTCAGTATACTAACAACCCTTTTCCTCTTAACTCCTCCGGCCCCTTCATCAAGCCTTTCGTAGTCAGGATACTCAAAGTTAAGAGCATCCATTACACGATTCAGCCTTCGTTTTGGCCGGGTGCCAAAGGCCACAGTCATCAGTTGATCTTCTTTTCTTGTATAGTTCCCAAGAATCTTGTTGCACATGGTTTCTATCAGTTCTAACCATTCAGTGCATGGTTCTTCAAACCTTTTTTGAAATTTGAAGCGGTACGGCAGATGAACAAGCTCATATTTTTCCCTTCTTCTTTCTTCTTCGGCATTCCCCAGCCGCTAGAAATTGGGAATGTCCGGTTTGCAAGATATTCTTGGACCAAATCTCTTGTGCTGATATGCGCAGCCACAACCCTAAACTCCAGTTCAGCCAGCTGGCAAGGGGAACCCAGCTGTATGTGGCACAAGGGATGAGTCATGCCAAAGTTCAGTCGCAATGGACTCATCACCATGCTCATGAGCTTCTCCCTCTTCTTCTCATCAGCCTTCATGTAAAATATTCACTTGTCCAGCCAGTGGGCCACTTGGTGCGATAGCCGATCACGGGGGCCTTCGTATCCTTTCGATATGCAAAATTATAGCATCCAAAAATTTTACATAGACCATCAGCCCTTGCCATTGCCTAATAATGAAGTTCATGAACCTAGCAAAACCATTTGGCATTAGCACTCTTTCCCTGGCTTCGAAGAGCCCAGATGTAAACGCCTAGCCTGATGATAGCGTTCGGGGTGAGCTGATGGAGATATATCTCAAATTTCTTTAAAACCTCCCCTACCATCTCGTAAAGGGGGAACCGTAGCCCCGTCCTGAAGAAGCTCTTGAACACAACAACCTCATCAACCTTCGGTTTTGGAATTACTTCCTCTCCAGCAAAGCGAATCAATCCATCTTCATTCTCTCCATAATAACCTAGATTCTTCATCACAACCAGATCCTCTGCTTTTACTATGGATTTTCCAAATTCAACATGACTAGGCTTGGTTGGGCACATAATACTATCGTCCTCTTCACTTTCATTATCACTTTCAACTTTGGCCACAGCTTGGTCAGCTTCAGCGTTGGAGGTACCTTCAGCAGTAGCATCCTCATGCACAACCAGACCTGACCGCCTCATCACTTCTGATATGGGTGCCGTCTCGGTTACTTCAGTTTCATCTCCCTTACGGGACACCCTAATAGTGGATCTTACTCTGGCCATTTCAATGTTCAGCTTCTTTTAGACGAAGCTGATCTTAAGTGACAAAGCGCTTGTTTGAAAGCACAATGCAGAAAGCTTCGGCTTCGGTTAAAATTTTCTACAGCACAACAGTGCAATAACAATGAATGATGTGGTAACTTCTCACCAACCTATCTGTTTATATAGTCTCGCAGGAGAAGAAAGCGAACCGCCAAAGCGTGTATACTGGTTGAACGGTGGACCGGCCAGCGCTCGGAATATTTTAATCGTTTTTTGATAATAAGCTCAGAGAAGATGTTTTTCGGACCTTCGGCATTCCGAAGCCTTTGTGTTTTTCGCGGATCGAGCTTGTTATGAAAAAACGATCTAGCACCACGAAGGGGCTACTATTGGGGGGTCTTCTTCCCTGCCAAAGGTCCTCAAGACAAAAACACTTTTGACAAAGTGATATAGAAGTCTTCTCTTTCTCTACCGAAGGTTCTCAAGACGAAGAACTTGCGTAGAAGCAACACTGCCAAATGACGAAGCTACCATCAGCTTCAGTTCAGATCAAGCGGAAGAGGAAAAAACTAGACAAACCTTAGTAGTCCAAGTTATGTCTATAAATAAATGTTGAGGGTCATGAATGTAATTTTACCCGGGCTACGTCCCGTGCCTATAAATAGATGAACAGTAACATTATACTATTCACGCTTGATTGTAATCATTCTCTCACGTCTTCACCTATGAGCAAGCCGAAGGTATCAATGTAATATGAATCCTGTTAATATTCATACATGTTCTATATAGATGCAAATATGAATGAATTAACGATATATAATTATTGTATTCGTCTCTTTGCATTCTTGTGTACATATTGAATGATGAAGGCATGTCCTTCATGACATTCGTCTGATGAACATTATATCCATAGGGAGATAATGCTTTAGAAGACGAAGGTACCTAACAATTAATAATTGCGTTGCCTTGTTCTTGATTCACAGCATTTGATAACAATTGACCAACAATTTATAAGCATGGCAAATATTTTATTGTTAAAGAAATATATGTATATATATATTAATGAATATGCTCATAAGTTATTTATGTACTACGATTATAATTTACATGTAACATTTTTGTACCAAATATAAATCCATCGATAAAACAAAAGACATTATGTTCCAAGTCAAGTACCCGAATATGAGTCCAAATTCGAACTATTCATTTTGTATTCTTATTTAATAATATTTGTATTCGTATCCGAATTAAAATGTTGTAAATAGTGACATCCGAATTTGATTCCATGCTTATACGATCTGTTGGGCACCAAAAAGAGCCACCGGACGGTCCGGCCCTGAGGCCGGACGGTCCGCGGTCCGGACAGTCCGCGCCTGTGAGTCGGACGATCTGCGCGCGCGCAGAACAGATTAGGGTTTCGAGTTTCTTGCCATGTTTGTTGACGAAATTCGCGGGATTAGCTCAGGGAGTTTGTTTGTAACGGGTCCAGCCCCCTCCTCTATAAATACAGAGGTATACGGCCGATTTGGAATCATCAATCGAATCAATAACACTTTTATCTCGCATTTATTTCCTGTACAATTAGGAGTAGTTCTAGTTTAGCCTCTCAATCCCCAAATTCTCCGCTTCTCTTCGACTCTACGTCGATTAGAGGAGTCTAGGTCGGTCTGCCCGAGCCTAGACATCACCTAGGATCTCTCCTCCCCGATGGGGTCCCTCCCGGGAGCGATATCCAGGCGTCGCCGGCGACCTTCGCTACCCCCTGCGCACGCGCGGACCGTCCGGCCCCAAGGCGCGGACCGTCTGACCATCAGGCAGGAAACCTAAGCCCTGTGCTAGGCCGCGGACATCTGGCCCCTGGCCGCGGGACCGTCCGCCCCTGCGTAGAGAGCACCACCGCCGATTCTTGTTTAGTGTTTGGCGCCCCAAAAAGGAACCAACACACTTTTCGGTGACTCCACTAGGGAACTGATTTCATATAGACCTATCGAGATCGGCTCTTAATGGCCGGTTCAAAGGATAGCTTTGAAGTTTCCACCAGCAATATCATCACGCTGACATGGGAAACCTTGCTGGCTGAAGAACAGCTCCTGTTCGAGGAGCGCCAGGAGCAGCTGATCCAAGAAGCAAAGGCGAAGTTCCTGGCCGACTTCAAGGTGGACAAGAACAACAAAGTCGTTCGGCAACGGGCGACAGATCTGGCTTTGCTCCGACCTACTACGATTACCCCCAATGTAAGTAGCATCAATGAAATCCAATCTCTTAAAGCTTACATAGACGAACAGCGAGAGCAGATGCAACATATTGTAGGGATATACAAAATGATCATAAAAGGCTAGTGCGTGCGCTTGATAAGTCTACTATGGCAAATCTTCCTTCCCATGAGGTTGAACTGAGGGAATGCACACGTAATTCATCGGCTACAGGTTGTCACGACCAGTCACAGCCCCTTTATGGGATGCCGATAGACGTGTAGCTTGGGCAACAACAGCCTCCCACGCACATCGGCGATAAATTTGCCGATCTGCGCATGTCCGGACTGTCTGCATGTAAGCGTGGACCGTCCAGGCTAGCGGCGGCTGATCCCATTTTTAGAAGTGAATTACCGAGACCTGCACCCAAGCCGCCACATGCCGTGCAAACCCATTCGAACCATCTGCGTATGGCGCCAGATAGTCTGAATATAATGTCGGACGGTCCGGCCACATGGCCGGACAGTGCGCGCATGGAGCCGGATGGTCCGCGTATTTATCCGGACGGTCCAGCACAGAGTTTTTTGTGGAGGATGAATATCCAACTCTGTATCCATCCCAGATAGACTCCCCATCACGATACACCAGCACCATAATATAATCTACCAAAACCATGAGAGTGAGTACTTTCCGGCCCCCAGAAGGCCAGAAAGGAATGGTCAGTCCTATGAGCCTCATAGGGCATGTATTAACGCGCTGCAAAACCCAAACCAATGGGGAAGAAAACAACATACCATCATCCAAACAAACTCACCCATATTGGGCCAAAGAGCCGGTGATCTCCCACCGACTGCCATCGATATAGTAAGAGAGGAAATAGCTAGGGCGTTCCGAGATAAGCTCGGAGTTAGTATAGTCCCCGAGGGGCAGTCATATCGGAGACCTTATGATAGACAGTTTGACCGTCTCCTATACCCACAGGGGACCAGAATACCCGAATCACAAAGTTTTTGGGTGACCAAGGAAAAAACACGCGCGAACACATAGGCCAGTTTTTAGCACAATTAGGAGAATTGGCCGACACAGAAGCATTTCGCGTGTGTTTATTTTCACTGTCTTTAACAGGAACCTCGTTCGCATGGTACGCTACATTACCTCCTAATTCTATCTTGTCATGGGGGGATTTAGAACAAAAATTCCATGATCACTTTTTCTCCGGTGACTATGAGTTAGATTTAGTGGATTTAGTGGCCTTGCGACAAGAAAAGGATGAATCGGTTAGTGATTACATCCGGAGATTCCGGGATACGAGAAACCGATGCTTTCAAATTCATTTAACAAATAAACAACTGGCAGGAATAGCCTTTGATGGATTGCGCTATTATTTAAAAGAGAAATTAGAAGGCATCCAGTTCTTTATGCTAGCACAATTACATCAGAGAGCTTTGGCTTGTGAAAGCTGAAGCAAAGAACTAGTCAAAACGGTTCATCATAATGTCCATATAGTAGAACACAATCAAAGTAGTTCGGACGATGAACCAAAGGAAGTTTACACTGCCGAAATAGTTTGGCCCGAACAGGCCAAATCTTCGGCTTGCTCCTCCTTGCAGTCAGTTCAAAAGAAACGACAGGAGGAGATTAAGTTTACATTTAATGTCGGCAAATGTGATAAGATATTCGATGAATTACTAAAAATGGTAACATTAAGATCGATTATACCGTTCCACCCACCGATGAACTAAAGCGTCACACATATTGCAAGTGGCACAACTCATTTTCCCATGCCACTAATGATTGTAATGTATTTCGACGACAAATCCAATCGGCCATTAACGAGGGACGATTGAAATTTTAGGAGGACACAGAGCCCTTCCCAATGAATATGATTGACTTTGATGGCAAAAGGTCCTGATTCGGTCCAGCACAGCTGATAAGGGCAAAGACAAAGAAGTCATCATCGGCAACGCATGGGAGGCCGATGGAAACAACAAAACCTCTTACAGGAAAGTGGTGGCCGAGAAGACTCCTGATGGAGGGGAGACATTGAAGGTGACCATCACAACCTCTGACACTGGAGGGCAAGCGCAGACAAGGAGACATGCACGAGAACCCATACTACGCATCGCGGACGGTCCGGTGCCCAGGCGTGGACGGTCCGTAACATCACCGAACGGTCCGGAGCGTTCCAGCGGACGGTCCGGCAACACCGAGGAGCCACGGCGACCACGTACCTTCAAACCACGACGACTAGAAATAGGTACGTGGAAAACTAACACGTTCAAGGCAGCTGGTTAGTTGGTCAAATCCAGCCCAACCTTTGATCAATATTGTCTAAATATGTGAAAAAGAAGGCCGGCCCCAGTGACCGACCACCAAAGCGGTCTCGCTTACCTGCCTAGGAGCGACAGCAGGTTAGGCCGATTGGACCACCTCACCAATCAGAAAGAACGGGAGGTCATAATGTCCAACTAAGACCTAACGTACATGCATGGACACCTCCACTCCTATACACACCTATGTCATATCATTATGCATACATACCACCACCACCATATATCCCGAATCAGATGTGGGGTATGCCACCATATCCTTTCGGGACTCCACAATACTCCGCTTAGGGGGCACCCCAATCATCTGTCTTTGATAGGTTGACGCCTCTAGTACAAGACCGATTGAGAGCCCCTCAATCTGGTCCACGAGCACAGGCCCAGCAAGATTGCCGAACCACTCGGCCCCAAAGGCTGACTAATCCGGCAGGGGGGCATATAGCTACGACCTCCAACAGTACGATAAAAGGAGACGTCATTGAAATAGGAACAACAAATGTCATCATACAACAAAATAATGAAGGGCCAATGATTTTTGATAAATCGGCCAACACAAACAAAAAAGAAGATACGTCTATCAACAAAACAGCCGATCCAAAATACTCCATGCCCCGATGGTGCCCAGAGCAAAGGAGAATCAGGAAAAGGAGGCGGAAAAAATATTCAATGACACGCATCCGCAGTATCCGCCACCACAAAAGAGATGGAGACCAAAGGCCGTTGAGAAAAATCAAATGGCCACAAAGATAGAAAATAAAACGACAATTGTGCAGCTCTCTGCGGGTATGGTAGATAGTCCGGCTATAAAGGCCGGATCATCTGCACAGGACGTGGGCCGTCCGACTCCTAAGGCCGAACCATCCGCACTACACCAAGACACTTCCAACGACGTACCGACGCCCATGGAGGAAGACGACCTGCAAGGAGAAGATCTAGTCGACTACGGAGCTACGCCAGAACACTTAGAAAATTAGGAAAGCAAGATGACGAATTGGTCAGGACTAGTATGACGCTTGGCAGTGTTGGGATTGACATTTCGATCAAAGCTAAAGGGGTCACGTCTGTTGAGTCAACCATCAGGACCAAGGCCACTGTGTATCATCCTAGTAAGTGGCAAGATGCCTAAGAAAACCGATGTGATCACATCGAGTTAGTTGCTTTTGGTTCGCTCAGCTCCACCAAAAGGCAGGGGGCATATGTTGGGCACCAAAAAGAGCCACCAGACGGTTCGGCCCTAGGGCCGGACGGTCCGCGGTCCGGACAGTCCGCGCCTGTGGGCCGGACGGTCCGCGCGCGTAGAACAGATTAGGGTTCCGAGTTTCTTGCCGTGTTTGTTGACGAAATTCACGGGATTAGCTCGGGGAGTTTGTTTGTAACGAGTCCAGTCCCCCTCCTTTATAAATACATAGGTATACGACCGATTTGGAATCATCAATCGAATCAATAACACTTTTATCTCGCATTTATTTCCTGTACAATTAGGAGTAGTTCTAGTCTAGTTCTAGTTTAGCCTCTCAGTACCCAAATTCTCCGCTTCTCTTCGACTCTACGTCGATTAGAGGAGTCTAGGTCGGTCTGCCCGAGCCTAGACATCACCTAGGATCTCTCCTCCCTGACAGGGTCCCTCCCGAGAGCGAGATCCAGGCGCCGCCAGCGACCTTCGCCACCCCCTGCGCACGCGCGAACCGTCTGGCACCAGGGCGCGAACCGTCCGGCCGTTAGGTAGGAAACCTAAGCCCTGCGCCAGGCCGCGGACCGTCCGCCCCTGCGCAGAGAGCACTGCCGCCGGTTCTTGTTTAGTGTTTGGCGCCCCAAAAAGGCACCAACACGATCCGAATCTATCCTTAGGTCACATACCATAATTTGGCAGGCCCACATATTTGTAGTTAAGGGGGAAAATAATAACTACCGGTCGATTGCAAATTATTTACTCCCAACTTCTTTTAGGGCTTGTTCGGTTAGCTCTCAATCCATGTGGATTGACTGGGATTGGATGAGTTTAAATCCTAAGCAAGTCAAAGTTCTTCTAAATTTTTTCCAATTCCATCCAATCCATATATACGTGGATTGAGTGAGATTGGATGAGTTTAAATCCTAAGCAAGTCAAAGTTCTTCTAATTTTTTTTTCAATCTCATCCAATCTATATATACTGAGAATAACCGAACAAGACCTTAGCTGGTTAATCTCAGTTTTTTGCGACCATTCTTAATACAGTGTTTGGAGATGGTCCTATAGAATTCTATAGTAAAACACAAAGGCATAAAGCATCACCTTCTTGTGCACCAGGCCAGCTGGCCCCAACCCTGGGCATTAGGGACGACCCCGCCCTATCAAATCCTTTCGCTTTTCCTAAACAAACCCACCACTACTAGGAATACTCCAAAGAAAACAAACGATTGTTATGCACGCACGACTCGCGCACAAAAAAAAAACTTTTTATATATAAGAAAGGTTCTGGAACAACTAATACATGGTGCACAGTACCCTAGCTGTGGTGGGGTGGCACAACTGCAGTCGAAGCCTGCCTGCTACCGAAAAGAATAAAAAAAAAGATCGAACAGGGAGAATATTATACCATCTAGGCTCTACCCTCATCAGATGACAAATTAAAAACTAATTTGTTTCTCGGAAGGAGCCTGCCTGCCCTGCCCTGAATGGCACCTGCACCTACCAAACGGACGAACATTTCAAATGCCCAGGACAATCAGAGCCACATATATAGAACCAAGCGCTCGTATTTTTTTATTTTTTATTTTTTAAAAAAAAGCAATGCAAGAAGAGAGTGAAGAACACATAGGGAGCCGTTCTTTATCTTCTTCTCAACGCACAGCTCCATTAATTAAACTTGATGCTACCTTCTTTTATACAAACGGAGCCTTGAGCGCAAGCGAGGCTCGTGGAGGGGCGCCCGGGGCACGGGCACAGCACGCGACGGCGCGTCTGCGGCGGTGGCTGGCAGGCGGCGACCTGCGGCGGAGGGAACGTGTTAGCTACTTGGGGTAGTAGAAGGAAAGGAGAAGCAGGGAACAGAGAGGTAGGAGCGGACGGATTCGATAGCCAATTGCCACTTTGGTTCAGAGTTTTCTACCCTCTTCTCTCGGCTCTCCCAGTTACATATACTCACTCAACTTAGGGCTGGCTCCAACAGGAAACAGCTAAATTCGGCAGCCAATTGCCACTTTGATTGGCGCGCATGGACTTTAGTTGCCCAGCCATCTGTTGAATGTATCCAACAGCCAAGCCAAATTACCCGATCATTTATTTTTTTTAATAATTTTTCACAGGAGCCCTGAGGAAACAGGTGGCGTAGGTAATAGGTGTCTTCCCAGCAAGTGGCGAGTTCGCGAGGCAGACAAGACCACTGGACCAACACTTGGCGCACGGGGGAGTTGCCGGGGAAGGAAGGTCGTTCCTGTAGAATGCAACAACAGTTTGTAAATGACAGCGCCAATGCGGTCTGTGATGGTAAACGGTTCGAAGAACTTGAATGACAACTTCTGACAGGAACGCTTGGAAGAGTGAGGACTGAATATATAGTTCGAGCTTGAGATATACTAGGTCACCCACATCAAATTGGCGCTCAGAGCGTGATTATTCAGCTTGCTTCTTCATGCGCTGTTGGCGCTCAGAGTTATTTGATACAACGCGTGGTTACGAGAATACCACTGTCTCCCCCCCACGACGATGGTATGAAAGGCTTTGATTATGGATTGTTGGGTGGACGGATGAGAGCCAACGAGGATTTTACCACAGTGGCGGATTATGTCGTTCTGTGAGGTGTAACCAGGTAACGCCGCCGGGTTGCTGGCTAATTACACAAGCAAGTCTTGGGACTTAGGATCTTCCTTGTAACTGTCCTGAATGTTGGATAGCCAGGTAGGAATGGGTAGGGAAATGGCTAGCAACTCATAGTTAGGCGAATGGGGGCGCCAGGATAGAGCGTCGGCAGCTTTGTTCTCGGAGCCTTGTTTATGCACAATTTGTACTTTAACCCGAGGAGCTTGGTGAACACTCGTTGCTACCACATCGTGTGCAGATGTTGGTCAGAAAGGTGTGCAAGGCTGTGTTGGTCGGTCTTCACAATGAATTCGCTAAACTACTAGAATCGGCACCACTGTTGTACTGCCAGGAGGATGGCGAGGTATTCTTTCTCGTAAGTGGATAATCCTCGGGTATTGGGACCCAAAGCCTTGCTGACATAGGTGACGGGGTGCCCATTTTGCATGAGGACTGCACCTAAGTCGGACCCGCTGGCATCAGTTTCTACACAAAACTGCTAAGAGAAGTCAAGGAGGGCCAACACAAGTGCTGAGTAGAGAGTTGTCTTCAAAGTGTTGAAAGTCGAGGTGTGCTCTAGAGTCCAGAGAAAGACTATAGTTTTCTTGAGCGGGTTAGTGAGAGGCTGACTGATAACCCCAAAATTACGAACAAACTTCCTATAATAACCCGCTAGACCAAGGAAACTGCAAAGTTCTTTGACTGAACTGGGAGTTGGCCACGACACGATGGTACCAATCTTGGATGGATCGGTAGCAATACCTTTGGAGCTGATTAAATGTCCTAAGTAAGTTGTCTAAATATTTTATCTTGACCATTAGGACAAGTGAGTTGAACTCGCTTGTACTGTGTTGAATGATGTTTGTTGATAGCATGGCTTGCACTTGGGTCTCTATCTCAGTTTTCAGAGTAGGAGGATAATGGTATATTGGTATGGTCGAATTGACACCGGTCAGGCTCCGAGTATCAGTGGAATGGTGTGGTCGCAAGCCCGGCTATGAAGCAGCCCCTCTGGTGGATGAAAAGATCAGTAAATTCAAATAGTACTTCTTGCAGGTCTTCTGGTAGTGTGGAGAAATCAGCAACAAAACAAGAGGCTGATAATAGTAGGTGATGTGCACTTGATTTCAATCCCCCTAAAGGTATTAAATATCAAAGCAACACAGTTAGATCGAGCTTCATCTTCACCCTATCATTTCTTCATTCTCAAAGAGAAGCTAGATTGATAGGGTGAAGACAAAGGTATAAATGAACAAATGAAATATTTAAAGTTAGAACAAAAATGATGTAACATGAAGATTCGATGGAAGTTACATGATTCAAATACAGAAAACACTCTTATGTAAGGCTCTCTCTTTCTTTTATTAACTTAAAGATTTATACAAGGACCTTGGGCTTTGTAAGATTATAACAGAGGGAGAGAAGAAGGTATAGCTTCGTATGAAGAAAGATGCGTCTAGCTCTGATCGAGAGAAAAAATCCCTAAACAATTCATGGCACTGTTTATCTATTTATAGGAGCGAAGTACAACTTTAGCGCATTTACAACCATTCCCTAGAACATATACATTAAAACTATCATACATCCTGAGGGCAAAGTTGTTCTTTCCTTGTTCTATCATGTTGACTAAGCTTTGAAGGCTTCTTATGGTTTTATTCAGCTTCATCAAGTATGCACACATGGTGACTGCTCGAAGCCTACCTTCGACATTAGTCCTACAACACATGGAACAAGGTAGAAAACAGTTATTGAATTAGTGTTTTGAGGACCTTCAGGAGAAGAAGGCTCCCAACAGTAGCCCTTTCACGGTGCTAGTTCGTTTTTTATAACGAGCTAAACCCACGATACAAAGGATTTTATGCTAAAGGTCCCAACAGTTATTGAGCGCGTTATTAAAAAACATGGTAAAAAATGTCCTGTGTTAGTCCACCCATCAGATAGTGCGAGCGGTGCGTACGCTTTCCTTCACCGCTTAGCGGGCTATATAAGCCATCTGTCGGGTGTAGATTTTAACAACATTTATTGCTTTTGCACCAACCTGCTGCCACAAATTTCTCTGCCTCTGAATCTTTTTTTCTTGCACAAAAGCCTTCCTGTAGAGATTCGACAGTCTAGTAATGGCTAGAGTCTGTTCGACCGCTAGATTGACCACTGAGGGTGAGACGTCAAATATAGTTGAGATAGTTCCTATTTTGGAGGTGATGAGGGTGTTAGGTATTGTTGAGCCAAAGGCTAGAGAGGAAGTGGGTGTTGTAGAGAGAAGCGCCTCCGAAGTTGAAGCTGATAGTGACGAAGAAGATCCTACCATTCTTCATCCAAACAAACCTAGCCATATTGAGTTTGGCAAGTCTACTGTAAAGGTCAAAGATCTAGAAGTGCTAAATAGACTTGGGTATATTGGTCGAATGGACAACGATATGATTAGATTTGCTGGTAGGGAGATCATCCATGAACCAAACGATGATGAGGTTGTTGTCTTTAGGAGCTTCTTCTGGGCTGAGCTTCGTTTCCCGATGTATGAAATAATTGTTGAAGTACTGAACAGATTTGAAATATACCTTCATCAGTTAACACCAAATGCAATTGTTAGAATTAGCATTTATATATGGGCCCTTTGAAGCCAAGGTTTGAGTGCAAATGTCGAAGGCTTCTGCACAGTTGATGAACTTCATTACCAAACAAAGTTGAGGTCCCTAGACGAACTTTATAAGAACTTTGGATGTTATATCTTTGTGTACAGAAAAGATACCAAGGCTCCAGTGCTAGGATATCGCACGAAGTGGCCAACTGGCTGGATTAATGAGTGGTTTTATATGAAGGTTGATGTCAAAGGAAGGGATAAGTTTAATAATATTGTGATGAGCCCAATGAGCTTAAACTTTGGCTTAACATGGCCAGTCTTCCATATGGATCTTGGTTCGCTGATGCAAGTGGCCCAAGTCACCTTCAGCACTGTGGTTGAGCGCATCGGCACCCGAGACTTGGTGCAGGAATTTCTTGCCAACAAAGTGTTCCCAACACTGTCTGGGTGGGGAATGTCGAAGCTGAAATAGAGTGTAGATAAGTGAAACCTTGTACGATTACCGTACCATTTTAAATTTCAGGATGTATTCAAGGAGCCATGCATCGAATGGCTGGAAATGAATGAAACAATGTGTAATGAAATCTTGGGTAATTTTGCAAAGAAGGAAGATCAATTAATGACTGTAGCCTTCGGTAATCGAGAGAAACGAAGGTTGAATAGCGTTATGGATGCCCTATAGTTTGATTATCCAGACTACCCGAAGATTTCTGAAGAAGAAGCTACTAGCATAAAAAGGAAAAGAATTGTTAGTATTATGAAGAGACAAGTAGTGAGATCTGTCAAGGAAAAGAAGAAGACGGAAATGGCTATGAAGCAAAAAATAAAAGAGGCTAAGAAGGGGAGTCCTCACACACGAGGCCAAAATCCCCTCCCCCAAAGAAGCAGAGAATGACGAAGCCTGACCATGCTAGCAAGAAACCTTAGGAGTTACCAAAAAAGGTTATCGAGACCCCCTCAAATTCATCTATTGGCATTATAGAGATTTTAGAGGTGACTCGACCCTTGCCTTTTTCTACCTTGAGCCCGCTGGTGTCGGCGTTTCGAGACCGGGGGTCCCTAAGCCGACGAGTGAGTGTGCCGCGTGCCCCAGCCCAGATGGGTCGAGCGCGTGGGCGAGCGCGAAGGGGGGAGAGCGAGGTGGCCGGAGCCGGGTCGTGAGGGAGGCGGAGATCCCGCGGCCTTCGTGTTCGCCCCGCGCCCAGGTCGGGTGCGCTTGCAGTATGGGGTTACAAGCGTCCACGCGGGTGAGGGGAGCGAGCGGCCCCAAGAGAGCGCCTGCCCCTGCCCTCGTTCCCGCGGGGCCAACCTTCTCTAAGAAGGCCCTGGTCCTTCCTTTTATAGGCGCAAGGAGAGGATCCAGGTGTACAATGGGGATGCAGCAGAGTGCTACGTGTCTAGCGGGGGAGAGCTAGCGCCCTGGGTACATGCCAATGTGGCAGCCGGAGAGAACTTGGCACCCAGCTGGTGTGGTGTCGTGGCCGTCGGAGGAGTAACGGAGCCTGGTGGAGGGACAGCTGTCGGAATAGTTGGGCTCTTGCTGACGTCCCCCCGCTTCCATAAGGGAGCTGAGTGCCGCCGTCGTCATGGGTCTAGCGGGGCGCCATCATTGCCTATCTGGCGGAGCTAGCCAGATGGGACGTCGGTCTTGTTCTCTGCGGCCTAAGTCGGCTCGGGGTAGGGTGATGATGGCGCCTCCTGTTGACGTGGCGGACTTGTGCCCTAGGTCGGGCGATGTGGAGGTTCCTCCGAGGCCGAGGTCGAGTCTGTCTTCCATGGCCGAGGCCGAGCCCGAGCTCCTGGGTCGGGCGAGGCGGAGGGCGTTCGGCAGAGACCAGGGCGGAGTCCGAGCCCTGGGTCGGGCGAAGCGGGGTTCGTCGTCTTCCGGGGCCTTAGCCCGAGTCCGAGCCCTGGGTCGGGCGGAGCGGAGTTCGCCGTCTTCCGGGGCCTTAGCCCGAGTCCGAGCCCTGGGTCGGGCGGAGCGGAGTTCGCCGTCTTCCGGGGCCTTAGCCCGAGTCTGAGCCCTGGGTCGGGCGGAGCGGAGTTCGCCGTCTTCCGGGGCCTTAGCCCGAGTCCGAGCCCTGGGTCGGGCGAAGCGGAGTTCGCTGTCTTCCGGGGCCTTAGCCCGAGTCCGAGCCCTGGGTCGGGCGAAGCGGAGTTCGTCGTCTTCCGGGGCCTTAGCCCGAGTCCGAGCCCTGGGTCGGGCGGAGCTTCCTATGGCGCCTTTGGCAAGGCCTGGCTGCCTGTCAGTCTCACTCTTTGCGTTAAATGCCCCTGCGACTTGGTCGGTCGGCGCGGTGATTTAGTCAGGGTTGCTTCTTAACGAAGGCAAGGCCTCGGGCGAGCCGGAGATGCGTTTGCCGTAAAAAAGGGGGCCTCGGGCGAGACGGAAACACCTCAGGGTCGGCTGCCCTTGCCCGAGACTAGGCTCGGGCGAGGCGCGATCGAGTCACTCGTATGGACTGATCCCTGACTTAATCAAACCCATCAGGCCTCTGCAGCTTTATGCTGATGGGGGTTACCAGCTGAGAATTAGGCGTCTTGAGGGTACCCCTAATTATGGTCCCCGACAGTAGCCCCTGAGCCTCGAAGGGAGTGTTAGCACTCGCTTGGAGGCTTTCGTCGCACTTTTTTGCAAGGGGACCAGCCTTTCTCGGTTGCATTTTGTTCCGGTGGGTGCGCGCGAGCGCACCCGCCGGGTGTAGCCCCCGAGGCCTCGGAGGAGTGGTTTCACTCCTTCGAGGTCTTAATGCCTTGCGTAATGCTTCAGCTGGTCTGGTGGTTCCCTCATGCGAACAGGCCGTAGCCCGGGTGCACTGTCGGGGCCCAAGTTCTCGGGCTGGTATGTTGACGCTGTCAACGGTTTGGCCGGAGCCAGGTTCGCGAGAGCAGCCCCCGAGCCTCCGCACAGGGCGAGAGGGCGATCAGGGACAGACTCGGCTTTTTTACATACGCCCCTACGTCGCCTTTCCGCAAGGAGGAGGGGGGGAGAGCGCCATGTTACCCTCGATGGGCACCGAACATGGTGTCTCCGGTGAGCTGCAAGCGGGTAATCCGAGTGGACGTCCGTGCCCCGTTCGTTGGGGGTCGGCTAGGGGCCCGGAGGCACGCCCAAAAGTACCTGCGGGTGATCTGCCGGACCCGGTCCCCTGGCGACGGGGTCCGAGGGCTCGTTGCCTCCCTCCGATGGGATTCCGTTACAGGATCGTTCCCGCTGGTCTCGGAAATGTCCTAGGGTACCTCGGGAGCGCAGCCCGAGCCTTGGTTATGTATCGAACGTACCCCTGGTCATCCCTTGCTCGGTGTCTGAGGCGACTGTGAACCCTTCGGGGGGCCAGCCTTCGAACCCCTGATCAGTAATGGGCGCGGAGCCCGAGTAGCCTGAGGCGGCCGTGGAACCTTTCGGGAGGCCGACCTTCGAACCTCTGACCAGTAGTGGGTGTCGGGCCCACGCGATCTGAGGCGGCTGTTGAACCCTTCGGGGGGCCAGCCTTCGAACCCCTGATCAGTATGGAGGCTCGGAGCCTAGTTCCTTCACGGGGAAGGATCCCTTTAGGGGTATCCCCTTTCCCGGTCCCTGTTGCAAGAGATAGAGAAAGAGGAAGAAGGAAAAAAGGATACGAATTTGAACGACGCGGCGTACCTTTTTTGGCGCGGTTGTTTTGGCGAAGGCAAAGCGTCGTCAGCTGCTCCTGCCAGAAACGCCGCCTGTCCAGCCGCGGAGTTAATGCGACGGGGTGAGTAGTTGACGAGGCTGCCGTTGCGCGTGCGCGAGCCGTTCGAGGGACGGGTCACGGGCGCGTCGTCTTCACGCCGTGAGAGGGGGTTCTCTTGCTGCGTCCGGATGGGACGTGATCTTGGCTGACGGCGTGACCGCTGCTCCCGCGCGCCTGCCACCGTTATTACTGCCGGCCCACTTTTGACCGCGTTTGACCGCTGCGTCAGGCTGGCGCTGCTGGGTCGCGCGCTGGGTCACCTCGGGTCGCGGTATTGGTTCCGCAATCGAGGAGGTGCGGTGGTGGCGCAAGTGGCACAGTTGCTTGCATGCAGCATCCGGCGCGCCGGTCGCGCGACGCGTGGGCTTAGGCCCCCGTGCTGGCAGGTTAGGAGTCGGAGAGGCGCGGCCACTTGGCGTGGTTGCATGCCGTCTGCATGGCTGCCTGCCCCTTTCGCCCGTTGGCCTGGGCAAAAGCGGAGGGTCGCTTGTAACCGCTGGGTGGTTGCGCGCGCCGTGCGCGGCGGTTTGGCTTCTTCTGCTCGGAGCCGGTCTTGTATGACATGCGGGACCCAACCCCCGCGCCACAGGGGAGGGCTTTGGAGGCGTGTTGGAGAAGACTCGGCCCGAGACGGTTGGGGGCGCAAGCAGGGAGAGTCGCCTTTAAAAGGAGGGCGACCCCTTCCATAAGGCGACCATGCCTTCTTCCTCCCTTATGCATCGTGTCTTTCCGCCTTTCAAGCCCCCGGATGGGGAAACCGCCGTCTTTTCGCTCCATCGTTGGAGGAACGCAACTCCGCGGGAGTTGGTACCTTTCAGCCATCGTTCGGCTTCAAGGATTTTCATCACACAGCCCGGTTGCTCCCCTCCGCTGGTGATCACCCAAGACGGTGACCTCCAGCTCCCGGATGGGGAGAGGCAAACCGGGCTGTGGTCCCGGCCCCGCCCTCAGTGTTGAGGGTGTTCGTCATCCTCGCCGGGGCGGGGAGCGAGGCGAGCCGGGGCTCCACCTCCTGCGCGGGTCGGCGGACCACCTCATCTTCCAGCTTCTGGTGGTGGCAATCGCCCTTTAGCCCCACGGCGGAGACATCCTCCAGCCATGCCGGGGAAGGCGAACTGTTGCTGCCCAGCTAGGATGCAACATTCTGTCTTCCTCCTCGCATTCGCGGCGAGGACGGCTGCGAGGATCTGCCGGGGTGCTTAGGGGCGTCCCGCGTTTTGCTGGTGATTCGCCCAGAGCTTGTCGCTCCACGGGCTTCCCGGGCGGGGAGGTTGTCCATACCCGTGGAGACGGAACCGGAGTTCCGTTTGTGATGGCACCTTGGATGCCAGTGTTTTTGTTCATTTCGGCTTTCGGGGCCTGAACATGTATGTGACTTCGGCACGGAGCCGTGTTTTCTCCTCATTTTTGAGCACTAAGACTCGCCTGTTGTTTGTCTGAACCGCTTCACCAAGCATGAGTCGCCCCGTGTCAAGGTGACGAGTGAGGTATCCGTATCCCAGAGGCGTAAGAGTCCCTCGGCTCGGTCGGCCCTGCTGTCCGAGGCTCCTCTGACTTAGTTAAAGAGACCCCTCGGCCGCTCTTCGTTGAGCCGAGGCCAGGGGTAGCGATATCAGCATGAGCAGAGGCGGAGTTGGCTCGAAAATAAAACCTGGTTGGCCGGAACCTAGCCAGGTTGTCCGTTGGCTGGATCGACGTCGGAGTTGATCAACCGAGGCTTCGGACCGGGCTGGCGCCCTCGGAAGATGGTTGGCCGAGGCCCCAGGGGTGACCGGCTGAGCCGCCTGCTCGGGCCGGGTTCTCGGAGAAGTCCCTGGCAGCGATTGCCCGGGCGTGGTGATAACGTCGTCTTTGGAGCAGAGACCCTCGGACCGCGTCGCCGTCCGAGGCTAGGTCGGGCCTCGCCGAAGGTGCCGTCGATGCCGAGGGTGTTGCTGCCCCCTTCCAGCGTCAAGACCCGAGCCTGCAGGATCAGATTGTCTTGTAGTGTGTGCTTTGTGCGGCCGTCGAGGCCAGAACACACACCCTTGTTGCGTGTTAAAGCTGCGTCTCTCTTCCTCTTGTTTCGAGTATCTGGACTTTTTGTCGGTAACAGGGATGTTTGTGCGAGCGAAAGTTGCTTCTCGCGGAAGGTGAGGAGTGAGGTATCCGTATCTCGGAGGCATGGGAGTCCCTCGGCTCGGTCGGCCTTGCCTCTTACGCGCACTTTCACTCGTCCATGAGGCCCTATCACCGACTCGGTCGAGAAGACTCGAAGAATCGCTTCGACAGAAGGGCTTCCGAACGTAGAGACTTGTTCGATCCGCGGAGTCACCTTATCCGAACGCGAGTTACTTGTCGCAGAAGGTGATGAGTGAGGCATCCGTATCCCAGAGGCGTAGGAGTCCCTCGGCTCGGTCAGCCTTGACTGCTTACGTGTACCCCGTCGTTTCCAGGACCCACTTTTCAAAGTAGTCAAAAAGCACGAAAGATATTCTGGTAAAAGAGATTTTTTTTCGAGGAAAATTTTGACGCAGAGGGGGTTTCCCCCCTTTTAGCCCCCGAGGGAGGGTCGGGCTTTGCCGAGGCGAGGCCGACCCTTCCTTGTTGACTAAACTTTGCGTGGGTGCGAGGTATATGAACAACTTGGAAACATCTTAAGGGTAGAAGCGACATAGCTGTTGGATGTTCCAAGCGTTGCCGTAGACCTCGCCTTGACTGTTAGCCAGCTTGTACGTTCCGGGCTTCAGAACTTTGGCGATGACGAATGGCCCCTCCCAGGGGGGCGTGAGCTTGTGCCTCCCTCGGGCGTCTTGCCACAGCCGAAGCACCAGGTCGCCCACCTGGAGGTCTCGGGGTCGGACCCCTCGGGCGTGGTAGCGTCGCAGGGACTGCTGATACCGCGCCGAGTGTAGTAAGGCCCTGTCCCGAGCCTCTTCCAGTTGGTCCTGCGAGTCCTCTCGGCTAGCTTGGTTGCTTTGATCGTCGTAGGCTCTCGTCCTCGGGGAGCCGTATTCCAGGTCCGTGGGCAAGACGGCCTCGGCCCCGTAGACCAGGAAGAACGGCGTGAAACCCGTGGCTCGGCTCGGCGTCGTCCTCAGGCTCCAGACCACCGAGGGGAGTTCCTTCATCCATCGCTTGCCGAACTTGTTGAGGTCATTGTAAATCCGAGGCTTGAGCCCTTGTAGAATCATGCCGTTGGCACGCTCTACTTGCCCATTCGACATGGGATGAGCTACGGCAGCCCAGTCCACCCGGATGTTGTGGTCCTCGCAAAAATCCAAGAATTTTTTGCCGGTGAACTGGGTGCCGTTGTCGGTGATGATGGAGTTCGGGACCCCGAAGCGATGGATGATGTTGGTGAAGAACGCCACCGCCTGCTCGGACCTGATGCTGTTCAGGGGTCGGACCTCGATCCACTTGGAGAATTTGTCGACGGCGACCAGCAGGTGCGTGTAGCCCCCGGGCGCCTTCTGCAGAGGGTCGACGAGGTCCAGACCCCACACAGCGAAGGGCCAGGTGATGGGTATCGTCTGCAGAGCCTGGGCAGGCAGGTGGGTCTGCTTCGTATAGAATTGGCACCCTTCTCAGGTGCGAACAATTCTAGTGGCGTCAGCCACCGCCGTCGGCCAGTAGAAGCCTTGCCGGAAAGCGTTCCCGACAAGGGCTCGAGGCGCAGCGTGATGGCCGCAAGCCCCCGAGTGTATCTCTTGCAGGAGTTCATGACCTTCGGCGATGGAGATGCACCGCTGGAGGATGCCCGAGGGGCTGCGGTGGTAAATCTCCTTCTCATCGCCCAGCAAGACGAACGACTTGGCGCGTCGCGCTACCCGCCGTGCCTCGGCCTGGTCGAGGGGTAGCTCTCCTCGGCGGAGATATTGCAGGTACGGGGCACGCCAATCTCGATCAGGCGTGACCCCGCTCCGCTCCTCTTCGATGCGCAGCGCCTCGTCCTCGGGGGCCGAGGGTTCCTCGGGTTGAACCGAGGATGGCTCGGGCTGGGCCGAGGTCCCCTCGGACGGGGCCGAGGGCGCCTCGGGCTCGGGCGTGTCGCTGATCTTGACGGAGGGTTGGTGTAGATCCCGGGAGAAGACGTCCGGGGGAACCGTCGGTCGCCCCGAGGCTATCTTTGCCAGCTCGTCCGCAGTCTCGTTGTAGCGTCGGGCGATGTGGTTAAGCTCGAGCCCGTAGAACTTGTCTTCCAGGCGTCGAACCTCATCACAGTAGGCCTCCATCTTCGGGTCGCGGCAGTGGGAGTTCTTCATGACTTGGTCGATGATGAGCTGCGAGTCGCCGCGAGCGTCGAGGCGTCGGACCCCTAGCTCGATGGCGATTCGCAATCCGTTGATCAGAGCTTCGTACTCAGCCACATTGTTGGACGCCGGGAAATGGAGGCGTAGCACGTAGCGCAGGTGTTTCCCGAGGGGCGAGACGAAGAGCAGGCCCGCGCCGGCTCCCGTCTTCATCAGCGACCCGTCGAAAAACATGGTCCAGAGCTCCGGTTGGATCGGAGCCGTCGGCACCTGTGTGTCGACCCATTCGGCTACGAAGTCCGCCAGTACCTGGGACTTGATGGCCTTCCGAGGGGCGAACGAGATTGTCTCGCCCATGATTTCCACCGCCCACTTCGCGATCCGTCCCGAGGCCTCTCGGCACTGGATGATCTCCCCCAGGGGGAAGGATGACACCACAGTTACCGGATGAGACTCGAAGTAATGCCGCAACTTTCGCCTCGTCAGGATCACTGCATACAGCAGCTTCTGAACTTGTGGGTAGCGGATCTTGGTTTCGGACAGCACCTCGCTGACGAAGTAAACTGGCCTCTGAATGGGCAATGCATGCCCATCTTCTTGCCTTTCGACCACGATCGCGGCGCTAACCACCTGAGTGGTAGCGGCGACGTAGACCAAGAGGGCTTCTCCATCAGCTGGGGGTACCAAGACGGGCGCCTGGGTGAGGAGCGCCTTCAGGTTCCCAAGAGCTTCCTCGGCCTCGGGAGTCCAAGTGAAGCACTCGGCCTTCCTTAAGAGACGGTACAGGGGAAGGCCCCTTTCGCCGAGGCGCGAGATGAAACGGCTCAAAGCCGCGAGACATCCCATGACCCTCTGTACGCCTTTTAAGTCCTTGATGGGCCCCATGCTGGTGATGGCTGCGATCTTCTCCGGGTTGGCTTCGATGCCCCGCTCGGAGACGATGAATCCCAGGAGCATGCCTCGGGGCACCCCGAAGACGCACTTCTCGGGATTGAGCTTGACGCCCTTCGCCTTGAGACACCGGAATGTCACTTCAAGGTCGGAGAGAAGGTCGGAGGCTTTCCTTGTCTTGACTACGATGTCATCGACGTAGGCCTCGACCGTGCGACCAATGTGTTCGCCGAACACATGGTTCATGCACCGCTGGTACGTTGCACCCGCGTTCCTCAAACCGAACGGCATGGTGACATAACAGTACATGCCGAAGGGCATGATGAAAGAAGTCGCGAGCTGGTCGGACTCTTTCATCTTGATTTGATGATACCCTGAGTAGGCATCGAGGAATGACAGGGTTTCGCACCCAGCAGTGGAATCCACGATTTGATCGATGCGAGGTAGAGGGTAGGGAACCTTCGGACATGCTTTGTTGAGACCAGTGTAGTCTACACACATCCGCCATTTCCCCCCTTTCTTCTTCACAAGCACAGGGTTGGCAAGCCATTCGGGATGGAATACCTCTTTGATGAACTCTGCTGCCATCAGCTTGTGGATCTCCTCGCCTATCACCCTGCGCCTTTCCTCGTCGAATTGGCGCAGAGGCTGTCTGACCGGTCGGGCTCCGGCCCGAATATCCAGCGAGTGCTCGGCGACATCCCTCGGTATGTCGGGCATGTCCGAGGGACTCCACGCAAAGACGCCGGCGTTTGCGCGGAGAAAGTCGACGAGCACTGCTTCCTATTTGGGATCGAGCCCGGAACCGATCCGGATCTGCTTGGAGGTGTCGCCACTGGGGTCGAGAGGGACGGCCTTAACCGTCTCCGCTGGCTCGAAGTTGCCGGCGTGTCGCTTCACGTCCGGCACCTCTCGGGAGAGGTTTTCCAGGTCGGCGATGAGGGCCTCGGACTCGGCGAGGGCCTCGGCGTACTCCACGCACTCCACATCGCATTCGAACGCGTGTTTGTACGTGGGGCCGACGGTGATGACCCCGTTGGGGCCCGGCATCTTGAGCTTCAGGTAGGTGTAGTTGGGGATGGCCATGAACTTCGCGTAGCATGGCCTTCCCAATACTGCGTGGTAGGTTCCTCGGAACCCGACCACCACGAACGTCAAAGTCTCCCTTCGGAAGTTGGAGGGTGTTCCGAAGCAGATAGGGAGGTCGAGCTGTCCGAGGGGCTGGACGCGCTTCCCAGGAATGATCCCGTGGAAGGGCGCAGCGCCTGCTCGGACGGAGGACAGATCGACGCGCAGGAGCCTGAGGGTCTCGGCGTAGATGATATTGAGGCAGCTGCCCCCATCCATCAGGACCTTGGTGAGCCTGACGTTGCCGATGATGGGATCGACGACGAGCGGGTACTTCCCCGGGCTCGGCACGTGGTCGGGGTGGTCGTCTTGGTCGAAGGTGATGGGCTTGTCGGACCAGTCTAGGTAGACTGGCGCCGCCACCTTCACCGAGCAGACCTCCCGACGCTCTCGCTTGCGATGCCGAGCCGAGGCATTCGCCGCATGCCCTCCGCAGATCATGAAGCAGTCGCGGACCTCGGGGAACTCTCCTGCTTGGTGATCTTCCTTTTTGTCGTCGTCGCGGGCCCTGCCACCCTCTGCGGGTGGCCCGGCCCTGTGGAAGTGGCGCCGAAGCATGACGCACTCCTCGAGGGTGTGCTTGACGGGCCCCTGATGGTAAGGGCACGTCTCCTTAAGCATCTTGTCGAAGAGGTTGGCACCTCCGGGGGGCTTCCGAGGGTTCTTGCGATGCGGTGCTGGAGACCCTGGGGTAGGTGACGTATTTCTCCGGCCGGGGGCTGGCTCGCCCATACCTGCCCGACGTCCCGGCGGATCGACTCGAGCGCTCCTGCCCCCTCGTCGAGCCCGGCCTGCGCCCCGCGGACTTGCTCGAGCTGTGGGTCGTGACCCCCCGCCGGAACGGGGACCACAGCTAGCTCCCGCGGGATGTCGGCGCGAGGCACTGGCCTAGGGAGATCACCATCCTCCGGCATGCCGAGACGGCTGCCTCCGGAGGGATCCCCTAGCTCGACGTGGAAACATTCGCGGCTCGGGCCGCAGTCCTTGTCGTCAAGGCTGCGGCTGCCGTCGGAACAGTCGGAGAGGCAGTAGTTGCATGCGGTCATGAAGTCCCGCATGGCACTGGGGTTGCCAGATCCAGAGAAATCCCAGCGGATGCTGGGGTCGTCATCTTCCTCGGACCCAGAGGGCCCGTAGGTCGAAACGCCCGTCAATCGGTCCCAAGGCGACCGCACACGAAACCCAAAAGGGGTTGCACTCGCCTCAACGTGAGTGCCCGCCAGAGCGAGGTCGCTAGGCGGGTTGAGGTCGAGTCGAAATGACGAAGGATGGGGATCAGTCGGTACCTTTTTGTCGACGAGGAGCGACGAAGTCACATCGGGGGCTGATCGCGCCGTCGTCTTGGGTATGAGGGCGACGTCCTGCAGGCCCTCCGTGAGCGTGCTGGTGTCGTCCACTTGCTCGGAGTCGGCGTGTTGCGGGGGGACGGTGCTCGCCTTCGCCTCAAACGCGAGGGTGACGCCCGACGCGTCCTCCGTTGGGGCACTGGGGATGTCGATTCGCTCGACAGCCGACGGAGCGCAGCCTCCCGCTCGGCCCTGGTTGCCCCGCCTCCTCCTCCGATGGCGAGGGAGAGGTTGGGGCGAGCTCGAATGTTGTTCTTCCCCCACGCGGGAAAGATGTCGTCGATTCCGCCGCCGACGGGCGAGCTGTCGGCCGCCATTGTCGCCGCCGCGCGGCGGTGAAAGGAGTATCATGTCGTAGCCGCCATCGAAAGACATGAACTCGAGGCTCTCGAAACGGAGCACCGTCCTGGGTTGGAGAGGTCGTTGGAGACTGCCCATCTGGAGCTTGACGGGAAACTGCTCGTCAACACGCAGCAGGCCCCTACCTGGCGCGCCAACTGTCGGCGTTTCGAGACCGGGGGGTCCCTAAGCCGACGAGTGAGTGTGCCGCGTGCCCCAGCCCAGATGGGTCGAGCGTGTGGGCGAGCGCGAAGGGGGAGAGCGAGGTGGCCGGAGCCGGGTCGTGAGGGAGGCGGAGATCCCGCGGCCTTCGTGTTCGCCCCGCGCCCAGGTCGGGTGCGCTTGCAGTAGGGGGTTACAAGCGTCCACGCGGGTGAGGGGAGCGTGCGGCCCCAAGAGAGCGCCTGCCCCTGCCCTCGTTCCCGCGGGGCCAACCTTCTCTAAGAAGGCCCTGGTCCTTCCTTTTATAGGCGCAAGGAGAGGATCCAGGTGTACAATGGGGATGCAGCAGAGTGCTACGTGTCTAGCGGGGGAGAGCTAGCGCCCTGGGTACATGCCAATGTGGCAGCCGGAGAGAACTTGGCACCCAGCTGGTGTGGTGTCGTGGCCGTCGAAGGAGTAACGGAGCCTGGTGGAGGGACAGCTGTCGAAATAGTTGGGCTCTTGCTGACGTCCCCCCGCTTCCGTAAGGGAGCTGAGTGCCGCCGTCGTCATGGGTCTAGCGGGGCGCCATCATTGCCTATCTGGCGGAGCTAGCCAGATGGGACGTCGGTCTTGTTCTCTGCGGCCTAAGTCGGCTCGGGGTAGGGTGATGATGGCGCCTCCTGTTGACGTGGCGGACTTGTGCCCTAGGTCGGGCGACGTGGAGGTTCCTCCGAGGCCGAGGTCGAGTCTGTCTTCCATGGCTGAGGCCGAGCCCGAGCTCCTGGGTCGGGCGAGGCGGAGGGCGTTCGGCAGAGACCAGGGCGGAGTCCGAGCCCTGGGTCGGGCGAAGCGGGGTTCGTCGTCTTCCGGGGCCTTAGCCCGAGTCCGAGCCCTGGGTCGGGCGGAGCGGAGTTCGCCGTCTTCCGGGGCCTTAGCCCGAGTCCGAGCCCTGGGTCGGGCGGAGCGGAGTTCGCCGTCTTCCGGGGCCTTAGCCCGAGTCCGAGCCCTGGGTCGGGTGGAGCGGAGTTCGCCGTCTTCCGGGGCCTTAGCCCGAGTCCGAGCCCTGGGTCGGGCGAAGCGGAGTTCGCCGTCTTCCGGGGCCTTAGCCCGAGTCCGAGCCCTGGGTCGGGCGAAGCGGAGTTCGTCGTCTTCCGGGGCCTTAGCCCGAGTCCGAGCCCTGGGTCGGGCGGAGCTTCCTATGGCGCCTTTGGCAAGGCCTGGCTGCATGTCAGTCTCACTCTTTACGTTAAATGCCCCTGCGACTTGGTCGGTCGGCGTGGTGATTTAGTCAGGGTTGCTTCTTAACGAAGGCAAGGCCTCGGGCGAGCCGGAGATGCGTTTGCCGTAAAAAAGGGGGCCTCGGGCAAGACGGAAACACCTCAGGGTCGGCTGCCCTTGCCCGAGACTAGGCTCGGGCGAGGCGCGATCGAGTCACTCGTATGGACTGATCCCTGACTTAATCAAACCCATCAGGCCTCTGCAGCTTTATGCTGATGGGGGTTACCAGCTGAGAATTAGGCGTCTTGAGGGTACCCCTAATTATGGTCCCCGACAGCTGGGGTTAGACCTAAGTATCCTATTGATGAAGGACAGGAATGCCGAAGGAGAGGTAGCTAAGGGTTGTTCGAAGGCGGTCATGGAGGAATCGAGCAAGGCTTGTATCAAAAGCGCTCCATAGAAGAAGCGTTGAATCAAGACGTACCAACATAGGTGAAAAAGAGGGCTTTGATTGTAGAGGAAGGCGCTGAAGTGGTCGTGCCAGTTGAAGCAGGCCAAGAAGCTGAAGATAGCGGAGGTGTCGAAGGAACTACTATGGCTGCTATCGAAAGGATAATCGCGGAATTAGAGCCTGAGAAAGCGGTTGAAGAGGCAATTATGGTGACAAAAGTTTCAAAGCAGAAGAAAGCAGTGGCAAAAGCTTTGGCTTTGAAGGTGAACAAGATTGGGGCTTCTTCTAGCGAAGAGGAGGCCTTCAATTTAAGACATTTGGCTGGTGGTGAGTAGTGTGCTGAAGAATTATCTGAGCTAAGGGAGTTTGCCATTGCAGGTGGGTTACAAGCTTGGTGTCATCCTTTTTGGTGGTATTGATGAAGAATTACTAGAGTGCATTCCTGACCAAGACAGAGCTAGAGTGGCGAACACCTTGACAAAGTCTATCGGTTTCCCAAAGCTGGAGAATGAATTGAGCAACATTAGAAAATAACATATCACTGGTAGCTTAGTCTATGCAAATTTTAAGGTATGAACTGATTTACATAGTGTACTTTTAATTTTACAAAGTGTGGAAAATGAATTAACTAAAACCTTTTTAACCTTTGGCATTGTTGTAGAGTTTTTTGATGAGCAAGGCCCTAAAGCTTCAGCAAGAAACAAAGGACCATAAAAACGAATGTATTATTTCTAAGCTAGAAAACAAGGTTGAAGGTCTTCAAGGGTCACTCGAGGAGAAAGACATTGTTGTTCAATCATTTAAGGCAGATTTAGCCGAAGCTAAAAATCAAACGAAGGCATAGAGCTAGAAAGAAAACTCAAGGAAGAAAAGATTGCCCATCGAGATAAATACATCCAAGACTTGAGAGGGGAAATAGAAAATATGAAAACATGTCATGACGATGAAGTTTCTCAGCTTCATCACGAAGTTCAAAATTTAAAGGAAGAGGTTAAGATGAAAGTTGAGGAGAACTCAAAGTTAGTAGAAGCGTTAAAAAACCTTTGGGATACCTGCTTCGAAATTGTCACTCGGTGCTCTACACGATTACACGAGATCTTTCACTCTGTTGCGGCGGCTTCCGAAGAGGCCATGCTATGCTCCTAACGATCTTCCTGGTGCACTGAGATGGATAAAAGGCGAAGCGCATGTTTTTTGACGAAGTGATGAAGGGACAGGGCGACTTTTGCACACTTTTTGCTACTCAAGGTACAACCTATATTTTTGAAAAGGCAGGATGCACCCATCTGAAGCTCGTAAACAAGCCAAACTTTGACATCTCTGTGGATGACCTAGCTACAATGTCCACTGAAGCTTACATCGTGGGAAACAAATTTATTTCTCAAATCTGGTCGAAGGGTGGTAGGGAAATTGTGGGAGATGAAGCTAGGCCACTTCTGGATGAAGTATGTTCCAAACTTTGATATCTTTGTGTAGGACTTGTGCTCCTTTTCTCTTTTTATGTAATAATGCACTTACACTTTTTGTAGGATGACGATGGTGACAAAGAAGAAGCCAAAGCTTAGAGGTTTTTTATTGAAAAAACTTAGAGGACTTGTTAGTTCATTTCAATGTCAGAGAAACTGTAATGTAAAAAACTTTGTAAAGGTATGCAAACAACTTACTATGTTACCTTGTTTTGTCCACATGCTTCGTTGTGGATGAAATCAAGAAATAGTACTTTTGAGCCGAAAGGAGAAAAACATCTTCCCTTATTTTCATTCAGGATGAAGCGTCAACGAATTTTTCTCATTGTTGATAGACGAAGCTTTGCTTATTTGAATGACAAGATGTTATGGTGATATGATGTCTATATGATAAATGAATGCTTATGCACATGTATGTTATGCTACAACAATGCGTGCTTTGCTGAAGGTGTAAAAACGAAGGTAAAATAAAATGTGAGACTCGACATCCCCTTAGGAACGACTTTGGAGTCTTTTCACCTTCACTGGGTGATTTATCTGACTCTGCATTCCCTTAGGAACAACTTCATAGTCTTTTCACACTTACTAGGTGATTTCTGTGACTCTACATTCCCTTAGGAACGTCTTTTAAGCCTTATGTACCTTTACTAGGTGCAGTGATCGTGCCTTCTTGTCGAAGGACTTTAGGGTCCCCTTCTTTTTTTCCTTTTCTCTATTCTACACTCGATAGCTGTGGGAGATAGATATCCCATGGGTCATCGTCACATGGATAAGTTCCTTAGGCCGCCTAAACTGACCCCGATAAATCATCCACCAAGATGTAATATTGGGCCGACCTTCAAGAGAAACAGATACTACCGAAAGGGTAACACGCCCAATAGGAAGGATTCCGAAGAGTGTGGTGCAAATATTCTATCCCTATGCATATATCGGAGAGGAGCCAACAAAATTCCGAGTAACGAGCCCCGCATGCGACCGGTTAGCGGATCATTCGGTGCAAAACTTAGAGGGAAGCAACCATCGGAAGAGTTGACATGCAAGAATAGCAAAAGCAGATAGCCTCAAATAAGTATTCATGATCTATAAAGAGGTATTTCCCCAGCCATCTATATAAGCCTCCAGAGGTACCCCTACAAAAACGATCCCTCTCTTTCACCATCACGCCCACTGGTAGAATAACAGGAGATCTCATCCATCGCCACCCAAAATCATCTGTAATCTGTGAACACCAAGCAAACTCAATACTCAACACCACACAGGACGTAGTGTATTACGCATTCAGGCGGCCTGAACCTGTATAATTCCCTTGCATTTCGACGTGCTCCTGCACGTATCATCGAGTTGTGATCAACGTCGTCGTCCTCCCAAAAGCACTGTGTAGGTTACCCTGTAGTGCACAGTCGAGACTAAACACCAACAATGGTGTAGTTTCATATTTACATTTTGCACCATAGGAGAAGTTAGGGGGAAATCACCGAACAATGCATGGCATTGTTCATCTATTTATAGGTGCAGAATACATCTTTAGCGAATTTATAACCATAACCTAGAACATATAAATTTAAACTATCATATGTGCTGAGGGCAAAGTTGTCCTTTCCTTCTTCTATCTTGTTGACTAAGCTTCGAAGGCTTCTTATGGCTTTATTCAGCTTCATCAAGTATACACACATGGTGATTGCTCGAAGCTTCTGCCTTTGAGTACATGCACATCGGTAGTTTCGGTCGAAGCCTACCTTCAGCATTAGTCCTACAATATATGGAACAAGGTAGAAAATAGTTATTGAATTAGTGTTTTGAGGACCTTCGAGAGAAGGCCCCCAACATTAGGAGTTGGACCACTGTGTGAGAGGGTGCTCCGGTAAGCTTCCCTAGAACAGAACTTTGGTATTCTTATAAGGAATCAACATCCACTTGTTCTTCCAATGTATCTACATAGGGTTGAAACTTTCTAACCAGTCCACACCAATAATGATGTCGTAATATGTAAGGGGAATGACTTTGAAGTCTGTTTGGAAGGAGACTCCCTATGTAGACCAATTGCAGCCATCAAATTGGGTGGAACATTGCATAGAGGAGTCGTTGGCCACAACAACCTTGAGGGAGTTGTGTAGTGGAGATAAAACTTCCGGTGTCTTGGCTAGAGTAAAATTGATGGAGTGAGTACTACCACTATCGACCAATATTAAGGTAGGTTGAAGCTACATTGTGCCCAAAAATTTCAGGGTCTTTGGAGCAAGAGATCATGTGTACACTGTTGATGACAATATCATATAGAGTTGAGAAGAAGAATCCTCGTCCAGTGGGAGGCTTGAGTTTTCATCCGGATGGTACATATCCTAGAGCTCCTGCACCACGTGCAACTAAACTGCAGCTGAACATTTGTGCCCCTTGTGCCATTTTTCTATGCAAACTTTACATAGACCCTTATCCATATGGTAAGCTTAGACAGTCTAGTCTTGTTGTCGGTGGCTAGAGGGGCGTCGGTAGTGAAAGGGCGCCTCTGAATGTTGGCTTAATAGCATTGGGGGATTCTAGGTGTGGTGCCAAATAGTAAGGACATTTGAAGTCTGATCGACGAGTTGCGAATTGGGTCCTTGAGGTCGTTGATGAAATGAGTGGTATAATATAAGGGATCCATGACTGACACATATGCATGGAGGTCATCACAAGTTTAGAAAAAATAGCTATGTACTCCGCTACTAAATGTGTTTGATGAATGTGGAATAGTTTGTGAATCATAATGGCATGTTCACCACAGCAAAAATGGTCATCAAGAAGGGCATAAAACCCCCAACCAGGATAGAAGAATGAGTTTCCTCTCAACTAATTGGAACCAATGGGCAGTGGGGCCTTATAAATACATTTTGGCCACCTTCACCCACAAAATGGAGTCGATGGAGTACATATCAAAATATGACTCACGACGGGAGCGCCATAATTTGGGATTCTTGTCGTCGAAGTTAGGAAAAGGCATTTTAGGAAGATTACCGTGAGCATCCATACCTCACAGATGTGGGTGAGTAGACTCGCCGCGGAAATGGTCGGGTGGGGGATCGAAATTTGTAGTGAAACGCGGGGGTGTGAGATCGTGCTTACCCTTGACCTGGCGATGAGTATGGGTGAACACCTGCCCGTACTCATCCACCCGATGGTGTGGAGTTGCATCATGCCAACCATGGTCACCAGCAGTGTTGTTGGCGGTAGATAGGCCCCCCGCCGCTGACCCGGATCTCTTGAGGACACCCGGTAAATTGGCCCCCATGGTACGAGCATCACGATCCCAGCAGATGGAGGGTCAAGAGAGATCTGTGTGGATGGAGCAGACAGATGTTCTAGATCGGTCACGGAGGACTCGATCCGAGGTAGGGATGGCAATTTTATCCGCGGATTCGGATATCCGTCGGATATCCGACCCGTCGGGTACGGGTTCGAGCACGAAATTTGAACCACCGATCTTACCCGTACCCGATCCGATTTTATTACGGGTCGGGTATGGATTTGATTTCTTACCCACGGGTACCCGACGGATATTCGAAAATAGTGATTTTAGATTTTCAACCTACCAGCACGCTAGCTAGCCGTCCATCCTCGACAGCTCATCCTACTGCCATCCCTCCCTATCTGTTGATGCTTCTGATCTGGTTCTAGTACTAGTGCCAATACGTTTGATAAAGTGCCAGTACGTAGTACCAGTGCTATCTAGTACAAGTACTTGAGCTAGCAGAGTGTTAATACACCAGACGATTGTGCTAGCTACTCTTCGATCTTGACGAGTTAGAAGTTTATTAACAAAAAAACATTAGCAACACATGTCCAGGGCTACATCTGCACGACTGCACTGTGCAACAACATTATGTGCCTCCGGTGATCATGGCGATGTGCGACGCTCAGAACTGCACTAGACTTCATTTAGGGAGAATGCACCAAGCTGTCATACCCGACGGGTACCCGATATCCGCCCGATACCCGATGGGTACGGGCACGGGTACAAAATTTTACCCATGGGTATAGTCATGGGTGGATATGGATAATCCCCACGGGTATGGTCGTGTGCGGGTATTTAATCTACCCGATCCGAACCCGACCCGTTGCCATCCCTAATCCGAGGGGCGTCAATCGTCGAAGGCGTGCATGGCGGATTCTAGCCTGTCGAGGCATGTGGTCAGAGAACCCTCCACACAGTCGATGTTCTCATAGATTGCCTGCTCCGTGCGGGTGATGGAGGCAGAAGTAATCGACTCGGAGAGAGACGATTTGGATGGCGAAATCGCTAAAGATTTCTTCGATGAACGTCGTGAAGCCGACATTGCAGCCCGCGACCGACTTCTCCAACACAGAGAAACGTTGCTCCCACTCGGTGTCCAGCAATGAAATCCGCTTGTCGAACTCCACGCCGATCGATGCGATGAGGTTGGGATCGATCGGAGGAGCGGTGGAGGACGCTATCGTTGGAGGATCGACGAGTCTTTGATACCAACCTGTTAGCTACTTGGGGTAGAAGGAAGGGAGAAGCAGGGAACATAGAGGTAGGAACGGACAGATTCAATAGTTTCTGGTTTAGAGTCTTCTGTTACAAAATGCATAGCCCTCTTCTCTCATCTCTCCGGTTACATATACTCCACTTAGACATCACAGATGTAGCATGGGTTAGGCTTCTTGGGCCACATGCTATGGCGTGGCAGCTGGGCCTCGACTTCTGGTGTTGTGACTGCTGTTGCAGGTGGCTGCACCAGAACCGGACGTGTAAGAGAACTGGGGCTTGCTTCTTGGAAATGGACGGTCAAAGGAGGCTCTTTTTAGCAGGCGCGACAAAGCCTTTGAATTTCTTCTCTGTTTTTCGTTTCAACATAGGAGATCAAACAGGCATAATTTCTTATTCTATTTTTAAAATTATAAGATATTTTTAGCTTTTTTACAAAGTCAAAGCATACCTAGTTTAACAAAATTATAATTGATGAAGAATCTAACATTATTTATTTAGTATCGTAAATATTCTTATTTTATTATATTTAAGATGCTTTGACTCTTAAAAAAATATAGTAGCTCGGATATACTCCTTAGAAGTTTATTTTGGAAGAACATGTAAGACCTGTACCTGGCTTCATGATTGAGAGAAAAAAAACAAAGAAAAAAACCTTGTTTAGGAAAGCGAAGTTTGATTATCGTTACCGGCAATACGGTCATCAGATTAGTCTCTATACAGCATTGTCCATTCTGATGAAGTGTTCCAAGAGCAAGAGCAACCCATCTCACGGTCTCACCCAACCCCACAACACACCCGCTGGTTGGTGACATACGATTAAGGCTAGTCTGTGTGAAGTGTTCCATTGTCTTAATTTCAAAAAAAAACATGGCATGGAATATGTTTGCTCCGATCTAGCACCAAACACTGGGAAGAAGCACCTGACGGTGCTTTTTGCGGGAGCACGAACGGTCCACGGTCCTGAGCCGGACGATCCGCGATCTCGCTGTAGGAGCGGCTTCTCCCATTATGCCTGCCGGACGGTCCGCGTCCGGAGCCGGACGGTCCGCGATGACGCAGAGGGTCTTCTTCTCCGCAAAGAACTTGGATCTCGCCTCCCGGAAGAGACCCCGTTGGGGAGAACAGTTCCAGAGGTTGCCTTGGGGTCGGCAGACCGTCCAAGACGCCTCTAGATGACGCCGGGCCGAAAAGAGGTGAAGTAATAGGTCAAAGAAGACTAATACGGGAGCTAGGCTAAGGCTAGATTACTCATGTTCCTAATGAATAGAAAGAACAATGCAAATAAGATAAATTTGATTGAATCGATTGTAGGAGCTTCAATCGGCCATACACCTTCATCTATATAAAAGGGGAGGTCTGAACCCGTTACAAGTCGGTTCTCGAGATTATCCCATAGGTTTTACTAACAAATCCCGCAAAAATATGGAACCCTAACTGATTCTACGCACGCGCAGACGTTGTGCGCTGCTACAGCGGATAGTCTAGACCGCGGACCGTCCGACCTCAGGGCCAGACCGTTCGCACTACCACTTTCAGTGCTCAACATAAGCCCCTTGCCTTTTGGGAGAAGTTGACGAACCAAAAGCACAGGTATGGTCAACACCCTTTGAGAAACAATAGATCTTGCGAGTTACTTTGTTCCCGAAGTACGAATTAAGCCCGATCTGTGTCACCGGCTTTTCGATTTAATAGGGTGATCATTCAGTGCATAAAGGCCATTTAGGATTGCATTTTTCTCGGCCATGACTACTTGATCAATGGGTCAATATGTGCAAAAATGTGGTCCTCTCTGGCCTGAATAAGTTGAAAGGGAAATAGGGTTAACCTTTTCCTACGATTAATTTTGGTGGTTGAATGCCCAACACAAATATATGGACTAACTATGCTCCAGAACTCATGTATTACAAGTGCATAAGGCTCAACACAAACCAATAAAAGATTCAAGTTAGGGACTAAAATTAAAAGGAGCAAAGACTTGAGTGTGCTGTGGACTGGCGCACCGGACTGTCCGGTGTGCCACCGGACAGTGTCCGGTGCGCCATGTACGTACGAAGAAGAACCAGCCACTCTCGAGAAGATTGAGCCGCGCTCCGGTATAATTCACCGGACTGTCCGGTGTGCCACCAGACTGTCCGGTGTGCCAGCAGAGCAACGGCTACTCGCTCCAACGGTCGACTGCAAAAGCCGCTGACAGAGGAACAGTAAAGAACAGTGCGCGCAGAGTTAGAGCCGTAGAGTCAGAGACGCACCGGACTGTCCTGTGCCGCAAGAAGACAAAGCTCCAATGGTCGACCGAGCTCCGAACCCTAATAGTTGGGTGACGTGGCAGCGTACCGGACAGTGAATATGACCTATCCGGTGGTGCACCAGACTATCTAGTGTGCCCATCGCCAGCAGCTTCCCCAACGGCTTCTTTGGTGGTTGAGGGCTATAAATACCCCCCAACCACCACAATTCCATGCATCCAAGTTTTCTAAAGTTCTCATTCAATACAAGAGCTAGTGCATTCACTCCTAGACACAATTCAAAAGATCAAAGCCTCTCCAAGTCCCAAATTCATTCAAACCACCTAGTGACTTGAGAGAGTGTGTGTTCGTGTTCATTTGCGCTCTTGTTGCTTGGATCGCTTTCTTCCTTTCTCATTCTTGTTCCCAAGTGACTTGTAATCAAAGCAAGAGACACCTAAGTGTATGGTGGTCCTTGCGGAGTCTAAGTGACCCGTTTGATTAAGGAGAAAGCTCACTCGGTCTAAGTGACCGTTTGAGAGAGGGGAAGGGTTGAAAGAGACCCGGTCTTTGTGACCACCTCAACGGGGACTAGGTTCTTTGGAACCGAACCTCGGTAAAACAAATCACCGAGTTCATTCGTTTGATTCCCATTTGATTTGTTTTCCCCTCTCTCCCGGACTTGACTTTAATTCTAACGCTAACCCCCGCTTGTAGTGTGTGCTTAAGTTCATAAATTTCAGGTTTCGCCTATCCACCCCCCTCTAGGCGACTTTCATAAGTAAAGGGATATACATATAATATGGGTTCATTGCCGCACTACCTCATGCTTGAACTATAAAATATGTTCGCGATGGATAGGCTAGTAGAAAGTACCATGGCATCATTGGATGAACATGTGACACTTGTTACGCCGCCCTTTGGGTCGTTTTATTCAGCTGTATTGCTTTTGCTGGTGACCGGAGTTGCTTTGTTGGCCGACCATAAGGGATGGCCTTTTCAAAAGCAGGGACGACTTTAACCAGTCGACCAAAAGTTTTAGATGAATTTTTCTTTAACGTACCTGTTTCTAGTTATCGATGCTTGGAGGCGTGTGGACGATGTGGCCTCTGGTCGCTGTCGGACCGTTCGCGATGCGCAAGACAGGCAAATTTGATCGATTGGTCGATCGTGCTTGCCCCCTCCCAACACCTCCAGTCTTGTTAGGCCACTTGTCCAAAGCCTTATGAGTAATCACACCCTGCGATGTTCCTGACATGCGAGGACTACCAATGATAATATTTTTTCCTTTGTCTTTATCGGCTACTTCTGGCCGAACCAATACTTTTTGTTTGTTGGTTCTATTACCTTGACAGGAAAGGGTTGTGTGTCCACTTGCATCTCCTGAAAATTCAATTGGTCCTCATTTATAGTCGATTGTATCTGTCAACGAAAAACATTACAATCATTGGTGGTATGGAAAAAAGAATTATGCCACTTACAATAAGCACATCTTTTTAACTCATTTAAATGGGGGAATAAAATGAGTTATTTTAATGTTACCACTTTTCAATAGCTCATCAAATACTCTGTCACATTTGGCAACATTAAAGTAAACTTAACTTCTTCTTACCGATTTTTTGCATCGGCTATAAATAAGAATATGCCGAAGGTCTAGCCTTTGTTGGCCAAACAAGTTCGGTGGTATATACATCTATGGATTCATCATCCGAACTATCGCGCACCACTAGATACATCTTATGGTTAGTCAGTTTTGATGCCTCTTTACTTCGGCTCTCACAGGCCAAAGCCCGCTGGTGCAAGTGCATTAATGAAAAGAACTGGGTGTCATATAATTTCTCTTTCAAGTAAGATCGCAACCCATTAAAATCTAGCCCTGGCAGCTATTTTTCGCGACACGGATCTAAAAGCATCGGTTTCTAGTGTCCCGAAACCTCCGGACTAGTCATTAACCGATTCTTCGGGCCCCTATCGTACTGAAGCTAAATCAGCTAATTCTAACTCGTGTTCTCCTAAGAAAAGTGTTCATAAAATTTCTGCTCTAATTCCTTCCAAGAGTTAATAGAGTTAGGTGGCAGGGTTGAGTACCATGTGAATGTGGTACCAGTCAGGGATAGCAAGAATAAATGGACACGGTAGGCTTCTCTATCATCCAATTCTCTTAGGTGTGCTAAGAACTGGCTTATGTGTTCATGCGTGCTTTTCCCGCCCTCACCAAAAAATTTAGAGAAATCTGGTGTAACACCCTGATTTTGGGGGTATAAAATTTCTTTCTAATTATCACCCAAAATCAGGTGTCACTCTTCCTTTTCTCACTCTAGGTTTTCCCTCTCCCTAGATCCTTTCTCCTTTTTTCCTTTTGATTAGAAATAGATTAAACTAGTGGAGGTTAATTATTTATTTTTACCAAAACCTTTTGAGTCATGACATGTTGCATCATGTTGGGCTTAAAATATTCTTTGAATTGTTGCACATGTTTGAATTTATTTGAATTTGAAACCTAGTTTGAATTTGGATTTGAAAACCCTATAGAAAAGAACTAGAAAAGGAATTAGAAAATCCAGAGAAAAAGAAAACGAGAAAGCAGCCTAGCCGGCCCAGCTAAGCCCAGCCAGGCCACGCGCCCGCGCGCCTGCCGCCCCTGACAGGTGGACCCCGCCTGTCAGCGGCAGTTCTCCCCCGCCCGCGCTCACTCTCTCTCGCTCTCTGCCCGGTGGGGCTGATCTGTCGGTGCCCGTTTTTCTCAACAACGCGCTCTCTCTCTCTCTCTCACTCTGTCTCGCGGGCTCGGATCGCCAGTCGTCGAACTGTTGCCTCGAGCATCCCTCTTTTCTCTCTCTGCGCCGTGGCCTAGCCCTGTCAGTTCCGCCTTCTCCGCGCTCGCCGTGGACCGGCGCGTGCGCACTCGCGCACGTCGCCGGGTTTCTCGGCCATGACGCCCACCCTCGCGTCTAGCTCCCTTCTTATAGCCCCGCCTGTGCCCCGCGCACACCCCTCACCTCATTTCGCGCAGCTTCACCCTCTCTCACGCTCTGCTCTCACCGCCAGCCGCCGCTGGAGACCCGCGCCCGCGTCCCCGACCATCCAGCTCGCCGAAGACCGCTCCAAGCCTCCCCGAGCTCCGCCCCGAGGTGAGACATCTGTCCCCGTGCCCAATTTCCCTTATTGCGCCCTGTGTTCGGCCAATTTCACCTTCGCCGGTGCTCGGCCGCGGCGGTCCGCCGTGCTCGCGGGGTGGCCGGCCGATTTAGCCTGGTTTAGTTCACCGGAGTAGTTCCCTGTGTCACCCCTGCCTCTGATGAAGTTAACCAAGGCCTTAGCACGCCTTGAGTCCTCTCCCCATGGTCGGAATGGCTCACCGGAGTTTCTCTGGCCCGCCCGAGACCTTCTCACCACCGATCTCCCCTCTCTACCCGTGGATTCGTGGCCCTTTCCCCGCCATTGAGTTCGCTGTGGCGCCCTCTCCCTCTCTGCCCAACTCCGGCGACCCCGGAGCCACCCTAGCTCGCGCCTGCCTCAACTCGGCGACCTCACCGCCGCAGAGAGGAGCGGCGCCGCTTCGCGCATGTTTGTTTCCTCGGTCTGTTTTCCCCCGTCCGATCTTGATCGCACGGCCCGGACCGCGGGATACCGCTTCGCGCACGCGCACCTGACGCCCTGGCCCGCCTGTCAGTAACACCCGCAACCGCTCATCCTTGCCGATCTGTCTTCCTCCGTCCGATCTTGATCGAACGGCTCGAACCCCCTCGGACCCACTCGGACACCCTCGGACCCGCTCGGACCCCCCTTGGACCCCCTCGGACCCCTGCAGCTGCCTATTAGCGCCCAAGTCCTCTAGCGCTGGACCCGCTCGGTCAGCGCGCTCTCCCCTCTGTCGCTGACACTCCCTGGCCCGCTTGTCAGTGCTCGTCCGCGCCCTTGCACGCGCTCTCGACCATAGATCTAATCTTAGCCGTTGGTTTTAGATCTGACGGTTAGATTCACCCGATACCCCTTCGCGCGGTAGTTTTCTTAAAGAGACCCTCGGTTTATTGGAAATCAACCCGTCGTCCCTGGTTTTCGCGTGCAGACCCCTGTAATCTTGCAGATTTAGCCCTGGACTTTTAAATATTCACAGAATTAGACTTAATTTTATATTTTGAATTCCCAAACTTGGTTATTTCATAACTTTTGCATATGAACTCCAAATTTAGTGATTCAAATTGCAAAATGCTCATAGAATTATTCTCTGTTTAAATAAAATGGTTTCACTTATTGTCTGCACATTCTAATTTTTATGATTGAATATGAACTAATGTAGGTGTATGTTTTATTTATTTAATAAATAAATAAAGGAGAACCTTAGGGATTCAAACCTTTTAAAACTTGTGAGCTTAATGATAGGTATTGCATGAGTTCATCTCTGTTCCAAATTATAGGTCACAATAAAATAAATTGATCTATGATTAAGTACGTGTAAATAACACTTAGGGAAATAATAATCTATTTTCAAATAAAGTTAATATATGCCATATTTCATTTTATACCTTGAATTCATTATCCCTTGTGTAGTATTATGTCTTTTTAAGATGTGTTCCAATGTTTATACATGTTTGGTGTGATGTCCATTTGTACTTTCCAAATGTATTGAATGCATGCTCGCTTTATTTAGACAACGAGCAGTCCGAGATTCCTGAGTGTGTTGTTGGAGACCTCCCTCAGCAGCAACTTGGTGAAGGCAAGTGTCCTTTGACCTAATATGTCCTACTTACTTTATAATTCACTGTTTCGCATTACTTTATGAAACCTAAGGATTGACTAGTCTGTATTCACTTATCCTTGTTTACCTTTTGGGTTACCATGGTTAGCATGTTGCTATTGCCTTAACTTAATCAATGAACATGATGTGAACATTTATGATACGATACTGTTATCCTGATTATGTGGATGATTTTGTGATACCTTAGGGGACTCAGGCCTTTTTCCTGAGTACCTCTCCGTAAGGACCTGTTCGTGGAGTGACCACCCGGGATAACAGTACAACCATGAGGGTGGAATGGGACGCCCTTATTAGCTGATTAATTAGATGAACCTGGGAGTGTAGTTGGCTTTGCCGGAGGGCCGTCAATGGGGGTCAGGGCGTAGTGCTCGCTCTGCCAAGGTTGGGGTGCAGAGGTTCATTCGATTTGGTTTTTGTTAATCACCCACCTTGGGGAGGTGTACTGCATTTGTACGACTGGCGAAACCTAACGAGCAGCTATGCACCAGGGGAGTCTTTGTAAAGGCTATGTAGTGAGACCCTACTAGGTCACCTTGGAAGTGATCAATGGAGAGTCATGATCTCCATGCAGAATGGGAATCGCGACTTGTGGGTAAAGTGTACAACCTCTGCAGAGTGTTAAAAACTGGTATATCAACCGAACTCACGGTTAAGAGCAGCCTTGGGATCCTCTTTGATTAGAAGAACTCTGGATATTTTTATGATGATGATTAACAATGATGCTATAAAATCTGATCTCTGGTATTCCCTCATTTGAGGAAGTACCTTTGGGTAATAACTGGGTTTATTACTAAAAGTTGGCTCTACTAATAATAAATACTTGACTAACCTAAAAGCAACTGCTTAACCTCAACTCCACATACAGCTAGTCCACTTTAGCCAAATGGGACATTTGCTGAGTACGTTGATGTGTACTCACCCTTGCTTTACAAACCACCCCCACCCTAGGTTTCCCCACTGTTCTCAATGCTCAGGAGGTGAAGCTGGCAACATGGATGACTTCGAGGAGTTTCAGGATTACGACGAGTTCTAGTTCTTTCTTAGTGGCAAACCCCTAGTCAGCTGCCTATGTAGGCTTAGCTTCTACGTTTCGCTTTTCCGCACTTTGATAATTATGTTGAACAATGGTTATGTAATAGACTCTGTGGATGTCTTGGACATCTTGATGTAATAAAGTATCTTTCCGCTATTTATTTTAAGCATTGTGTGATGATGTCTAATTATGTAATCACTGTGTACGTGAGTTTCTGAACCTGGCACGTACATGGTTCGCATTCGGTTTGCCTTCAAAAACCGGGTGTGACATAAGTGGTATCAAAGCCCTTGATGACTGTAGGACTGCTAACCTAGACTAGAATGGTCGACCTAAGGACTATAGACCCCTACTCTTACCTTGACCCTAGTGTCTTTTCAAAAGTTGGTCATTTTGACCAATTCTATGTTATTTACTTATCTCAAAAGTTTTGTCTCACTCTTCTTTCTGTTTACTTTCTGGTCTAATAGTTCTACGCTTACTCTTGTGCTTACGATGTCTTTTGTATATGGCTCGTCTTAGGTGCACTGCAGGTAAGTCTGTGATCCCCTTTTTGCCTTCTCGCCTGGTGGAGCGTCCCCTGTGTTGCACGGTGCTAGGTCAGTCCAGTCACCTGGAGAGACTGCATCGTCGCCTGCATGAGGAGCAGGAGCAGCAGGACTCTTCCCCCTTGCCTCAGCAGGAGGTGGAGTGTAATACCCACTTTGTAAAAAAAATTCTAAAAGGAGAAAATCATATTCCTTTGAATACATGTGTGCCATCTCTAATTATCATTTCATGTGAACAACTCATAAAAAACAATGGATTAATAAAAATCATTAAATTGTGCATCATGCTGAGGTTTCATTGTGTGTACATTTTTTTTGTGACAACGTGACAATAATGTAGAAACAAATATGATAACACCTAAATTAGAATTTAAACCCTAATGGGAATTCTAGAAATGTGGAGAAGAGAAAGAGATAAAGGATATGAATAAATAAATAATATATGTAAATAAATAAATAAAAATCTTGCATCATGCATGTTGGATCTTTGTTGTGCGCTTAAATCAAAGGTAGAGATTCAATCTCAGTTTTAAATTTGAATTATAATCTACAGATTTGAAAATAAACGAAAGGAAAATTAGAAAAGAAAACTGAAAAAAAAGAGAGAACGTTACCTGCTTAGTGGACCAACACGTTCATCCCATTTCCATTTCCTTGGCACAAACCACGTTCCTTTTCCTTTCTTTTGTTTATTTCCCAGCCGCAATCTGTGTCAGGCTGATGGCAGATGTGGGCAGAACCTGAATTCAATGCACGCTCGATTTGTTACTCGTACGCGGGATCCATACGTAGATTCATCCTCCGCAGTTTGTTACGAGTGCGTGCTCCGTGGGGCAGGTTGTTACAACCACTTGCCGCAATCCTCGCCTCTGCTTGCACTACAAAGCGTCGGCCCCTGGTGTTGCCATCTCGACTAACCAGCAGAACACCAGAATCCATACGTGCGTATGCCACCGGGTCTCACTGCCGACGGGAGCAAATTAGGCGGTGCGTCCCAGCGCGTGGTCGCCATCGTCACCGGGGGCTTCCTGTGCGTGCGGCGTGGAGGAAACCGGGTCTCCTTGCCGGGCATTGAAGACTGCATGGGTGGCCGGAGCTTGGCTGATTCCTCACCGGTGTCCGCGGTCGGCTCTGCACCATCGACTGGCCGCGTCGTCGTCCTCTCGGGTGGTGAGACACCTCCTCCAGATTCTTCTAGCCATCAATTTTGTTTTCCACACGTGCTTACTCGAACTTAGTCACCGGGGCGGTAGAATTTGGCGGCGCACCGGCGTGATGGCCGCCATGGGCAGGGGCGCTCCCCAGCTCGGCTCTGTTGGGGGGAAGACGATCCCTCAGCCGTCGGATTGCCAGCGGGCGGTGGAGATTAGAACCACCCGTACACTTTCGTTCTGGTGAATCGTAGCCGCAGATCTCGAAACCGAGGGTTGGGTGTTGTGGGGTATGCTGGCCGTTGATCTTGGATCCGGCGATCAGAATGGATGCGGGCTAGTAGCCGGCCCAGATCTAATCTGGTCCGTCCACTTCAGATCGTGCGGCTCACTGGCCGCGATACCCCTTCGCGATGGCCTTTTCACTAAAGAGCCCCCGTCTTTAGTTTAAATCAACCCGCAGTCCACGATCACTGCAGTCTGAGTCTAGGATAAGTTACCAGTGAGCCCCTGCAGTTTTTAGTATTCGAGGCCCCATCCAGAGAATTATTAAATTAGAAAAATGAATTGGAAAATGAGTTTTTAATATAAAAACAATTCATAGGATTTGTATAATTCATAGAAAATGCATATGAACTCCAAATTGACCCATTCCAGTTCCTAAATTCTTATGATATTATTGTCTACCCATTAATGCCTCTATTTTAACATGAAAGATGATTTAAAGTTTATCTAGCACTTAATCTTGTATTAAGCACATAAAACATTAGAAAATCCATAACTTAAAATCTGTAACTCCAAAATTAATAATTCCAGTTCCTGTGGTCTTATTTTAATGTCTAGTTTATTACTGTATATTCTATTTGCATGTTTGGTGTAATGTTAATTTATGCTATACTATGTATGTATTGTGTTGATGCGAGTAGACGAGCAAGCCCCTGTGGAATCTGAGGTTCAACAAGTAGAAGTAACTGAGCAGGAGCTCGTTGAAGGCAAGTTGTGCCCTTGATCTCTTCTTTTACCCATTCATGTTCTTATTATTCATAATGATCTGCATAGGTTAATTTTGCTGGGACCCAATAGGATACCCTAGATTTGACTATCTTTATACCTTGTTTCACCACTGGTTTTACTACTAAAGTTTTGGGTAGTTCATGCTATTGCTTTATGTGGATTTGGGTATAGAGATATTCATCACTCATTTTTACACTTGTTATTATCTGTTCATTATTTTATGTTCATGATAAGATCATTATGTTAATGGGAACATGGAGAACCACCCGGGAAAACAGTGCTACCACAAGGGTTTAATGGGACGCCCTTGGCTGATTAACTAGGAAAGCTAGTGGAGGGCTACCTTACCCGAAAGGGGCAAGGGCAGTAGGGGAGTGGTCAGTGTAGGGAGGTCCTTGGGTTGATTTTGCTGCGATGGCGGTCAGACAAGAACCCTGCACTGGAGCTTCCTATAAACTGTAGCGGGTAGTCTGAAGCTAGTGGAACTTTGTAAAGGCCTCGTAGTGGTACCCTGCCTCGCTTCCTAGGTAGAGGTGTATGGAGTCTGATCAACTCCGTGGCAAATGGGTAACACGACTTGTGGGTAAAGATGCGCAACCTCTGCAGAGTGTAAAACTAGTATACTAGCCGTGCTCACGGTCATGAGCGGCTCGGACACTCACATGATTAATATATGGAACTTAAACTTAACCTGTCATTTCATTGCATTTGGGATTATTTTATTATTACTTTTACTTATTATTACTATGGTCTGGTATTCACTTACACTTAGTAACTGCTAATAAAATTTTGACCAACTTATAAAAGCAATGCTCAGCTTCAGCCTCTATTTCATTGATCAGCCTTACACTTCATGAACTCCCACCTTTGGTGAGTTCATGCCACATTATTCCCCACGACTTGTTGAGCTATGAACGTATGTGAGCTCACTCTTGCTGTCTCACACCCCCCCACAGGAGAAGAACAGGTGGTTCAGGAGGAGCCACAAGGCGAGGAGTATGATCTGATCTAGGTGGCGTTTCTCAGTTGACATTGGCGCCGACGATCCTTAGTTCGTTTTACATTTATTCTTTTACTTTGTAATAAGTCTTCCGCTATGTAATAAATACTCTGATGTTTATGACATTTATCTCTATACACTCTGTTATTATATATGTTGTCTTCTTTGGCGCATGTATGAGATGCACCCGACTTTGTTTCTTTAAAACCGGGTGTGACAGAAGTGGTATCAGAGGAATGTTGACTGTAGGACGAAACCTAGATAGAAATGGACAGACCATTACCTACTTATCTTACTCTGATTCTTTCTACACTTATCTTGATCCTGTCTCACCTTCTACTGTTCTACTCTGATCATTCTTACCTTTTTATTCTAAGACAAGATGGATTTCACACCTTGGAATCCCTACCCCTATGACATTTTTAAGAGATAGGAGACCTAAGAAAAAAAATATTTTCTCTATTAAAAATGTTGGTTGATTGTTCTGATGAAAAATGTCTGATTTGCTTCTTTGATTGATTGAAGTAATATTATATGGACATCTTAGCATGTGCCAGCATAAGGTAATAAATTAGCTATGGTGGGTAAAATATTAAACTGCTTAACTAATAAATCCCCCAAAGTAACATGATTTGTAATTACTGCCTTGTCTACTATTCTCTTACCTTATGTATCTAACTCAGATGGTCAATACCAGGCGGGGTGGTGGAATTGATCTGCCTCCTAATCAACACACTCGAAGGATATATAGACAACCTCAGCCACAGCCAGCAGAGATGAATCCTCCTAACCCTCCACCAGGCGGAGTTGACCCACTGGTTGCTGCTCAGATGGCGGTGATGCAGCAAATGGCGGACACTATGGCTGATATGCGTGCCCAGATGCAGCAAGAACGCCAAGAGATGCGTCAGGAAAGAGAAGATATATGCTAGGAGCTGCGCCAGGAGAGAGATGAGATACGCCAAGAAAGGAGGGCGCAACAACAGCAGCTGCAACAACAACTTCAACAACAGCAACAACAGCAACAAGTGCCATTGCCTCCACCACCACCACCAGTTCCACCTCGTGATAAGCACCGGGAGTTTATGAGTCATAAGCCACCGACCTTTGCCAGTTCGCCAGATCCACTTGATGCAGATGATTGGCTGAAAGCAATTGAGAAGATGCTCAACATTGCACAATGCACTGACCGGGAGAAGGTTTTATATGCTTCTGGACGTCTGACTGGTCCTGCTGCTGACTGGTGGGATTCTTATACTGCTGCCCATGATGCTGTGGATACTATTACTTAGGCAGAGTTCAGTACACAATTCAGGAACTACCATATTCCAGCTGGGATGATAAAAATCAAGAAGAAGGAGTTTCTGTCATTGAAGCAAGGCAATATGTCGGTCAGCGAGTACAGAGACAAATTTATTCAGCTGTCGAGGTATGCTCCGGAGGAGGTTGCTGAGGATGAAAGAAAGCAGGAGCACTTCATTGAAGGACTGAATGGACCCTTGCAATATGCACTGGTTGCACACACTTTTCCATCATTTCAGAGGTTACTGGATAAGGCTCTTGCTATTGAACACAAGCGTGTTCAACTGGGTGATTTGAAGAGGAAGGCTATCTCACAAGGACAGGGTAGCAGTAGTGTTCGTCCTCGCTACAGTTCACCACAGGGTACACCGACTCGACCGAGAGGACCACGCCCAGTTCAGCAATCACCACTGAGGACTCCACCTCCTCGACAGGCTACTCCCACTGGCACTCCGACAAAGTTTGCAGGACAGAGTCCGGGCACTACGTGTTTCAAGTGTGGGAAGACGGGTCATTATGCAAATGTCTGCCCACACAGGATTGCTACTACTCCAGCTCAGAACAAGCAACAGACCCCTGGCAAGGGATATTCTATAGCCAGGGTGAATCAAGTCAGCGTTGATGCTACTCCTGATGGTGGGGACCTCGTAATTGGTATGTTTTATGTTAATGCAATTCCTGCGACAATATTATTTGATTCTGGTGCTACACATTCATTCATGTCTGCTAGATATGCCAACACAAATGAAATACCACTGCTAAATATGAGAAAACCCCTGATAGTAATTACACCTAAAGGGCCTGTTGAGGCGAATCAAATGACACGTAGATTGACATTAACCATTATGGGTAGAGAATTTGGAGCTACTGCTATAATATTAGAGTCAAGCAGTATAGATCTGATCCTTGGTATGTCGTGGCTAAGAAAGGCAAAGGCTGTTATAGCATGTGGTAGAGGTACCGTAGAACTCACTACCACTAAAGGTGAAAGATTTCAAGTTAATATTGCAGTAACCTCCTCATCCATGCGTGCAATGTTCTTTATGCCTGAGGAGTTTGTTGGTGACAACATCCGGGTGGTTAGGGATTTTCCGGATGTCTTTCCAGAGGAGTTACCAGGGATGCCACCTGATAGAGAAGTTGAGTTTGTTATTGATCTCTTACCTGGAACCGCCCCTATTTCTAAACGGCCATATAGAATGTCCGTAGAGGAGTTGAAGGAACTAAAGAAGCAGTTGACTGAGTTACAAGAGGCTGGGTACATTCGTCCGAGTTCCTCACCTTGGGGAGCACCGGTTCTATTTGTACAGAAGAAGGATGGATCCCAGAGGATGTGTGTGGACTATAGATCACTTAATGATGTCACGGTGAAGAACAAGTATCCATTACCCCGTATTGAGGATTTATTTGATCAGATGAGAGGTGCTAGAGTATTCTCGAAGATTGATCTCCGATCTGGTTACCATCAGATGAGGATTAGACCATCGGATATTCCCAAGACAGCTTTCTCAACTCGATATGGATTATATGAGTTTACTGTTATGTCGTTTGGATTGACCAATGCACCGGCATATTTCATGAATTTGATGAATAAGGTGTTTATGGAGTATTTGGACAGATTCGTCGTGGTGTTTATCGACGATATTCTGATCTATTCTGGGAATGAAAGTGATCATGAACAACATCTAAGGTTGGTGCTACAGAAGTTACGAGATAATCAACTCTATGCTAAGTTCAGCAAGTGCGAGTTTTGGATCGACAAGGTGCCATTCCTTGGTCATATTATTTCTAATGGAGGAATAGCAGTGGATCCTGCTAAAGTGAAGGAGATAATGGAGTGGAGAGTGCCCACTACAGTTACGGAGATTCGGAGTTTCTTGGGACTCGCAGGATATTATCGGAGATTTATTGAAGGTTTCTCCAAGATTGCCGAGCCTATGACCTCGCTTTTGGAGAAAGGAAGAGAATTTAAGTGGGATGAGAAGTGCCAAGAAAGCTTTGATCAGTTGAAGGAGAGATTGATGTCACCTCCAGTATTGATTATGCCAGATCTGCAGAAGGGATTTGACATTTACTATGATGCATGTGGCCAAGGACTTGGATGTGTGCTTATGCAAGAAGGTCATGTGATTGCCTATGCATCTCGTCAGTTGCGGAAGCATGAATTGAACTACCCCACTCATGACTTAGAGCTGGCAGCAGTTGTGCATGCACTGAAGATTTGGAGACACTACATTATGGGAACTAAGTGCCAAGTATATACGGATCATAAGAGTTTGAAGTATATATTCACTCAGAAGGATCTCAACCTTAGACAACGTCGTTAGTTGGAGCTTATTAAGGATTATGATTTGGAGATTCACTATCATCCAGGCAAGGCAAATTTGGTTGCAGATGCCTTGAGTCGGAAGGAACATGTTCACTCCGCTTTTGTTGTCCAGCTACCCGATGAATTAGCAAAAGACTTTGAGAGACTCAATTTGGGAATTGTTACTCACACTGAAGGAGTCACCATTGAATTGGAACCTACCTTGGAGCAAGAGATTCGTAAAGGTCAGATTGGTGATGCTAAGATTCAAGAGATCAAGGATCTTATTACTGAAGGAAGAGTTCCAGAATTCACGGAGGATGAGCAAGGTACTATATGGTTCAAAGACCGGATATGTGTTCCGGAGATTGATAGCCTCCGTGAGACTATATTGAAAGAAGCCCATGATTCTGATTATTCTATCCACCCTGGTAGCACTAAGATGTATCAAGATTTGAAGCGAAAGTATTGGTGGTATGGATTGAAAAGAGATGTTGCTGCCCATGTGGCTAAGTGTGATGTGTGTCAAAGAGTTAAGGCCGAACATCAAAGACCCGCTGGACTATTGCACCCATTGAAGATACCCGAGTGGAAATGGGAAGAAATTGGTATGGATTTTATTGTTGGACTACCCCGCACTCCAGCAGGATATGACTCTATTTGGGTAATTGTGGACAGATTGACAAAAGTGGCTCATTTTATACCTGTGAGGACTAATTACACGGGAGCCAAGCTAGCAGAATTGTATATGACTCGGATAGTTTGTTTACATGGAGTGCCTAAGAAGATCGTGTCTGATCGAGGATCACAGTTTACTTCTCGATTTTGGAAGAAGTTGCATGAGAGCTTGGATACAAAGTTGAATTTTAGCTCAGCCTACCATCCCCAGACTGATGGACAGACAGAGAGGACTAATCAAGTGTTGGAAGATATGTTAAGAGCTTGTGCCCTTAAACATGGTGGCAGTTGGGAGAAGAGATTACCATATGCGGAGTTCTCTTATAATAATAGCTACCAGGCCAGTTTGAAGATGTCACCATTTGAGGCTCTGTATGGCAGAAAGTGCAGGACTCCTCTGTATTGGGATCAAACTGGAGAAAGACAGTTCTTTGGACCTGAGCTTATCCAAGAGGCAGAGGAACAAGTTCGAATGATAAGAGAAAATTTGAGAATTGCACAGTCCAGGCAAAAGAGCTATGCTGATAATAGAAGGAGACTACTGGAGTTTAAGGAGGGTGATCATGTCTATTTGAAGGTGTCACCTCTCCGGGGTATGAGGAGATTTAAAGTTAAAGGGAAGTTGTCCCCTCACTTTATTGGACCCTTTTTAATCTTAAAGCGAGTGGGAGAGGTTGCGTATCAATTGGAGTTACCAGATCATCTTGCGGATGTTCATGATGTGTTTCACGTATCTCAGCTGAAGAAGTGCCTTAGGGTACCTGAGGAGCAGCTACCAATGGAAGACCTTAGTGTTCAAGATGACCTGACTTATGCTGAGTACCCAATCAAAATTCTAGACACTTTGACTCGAATTACAAGAAATAAGGTGATAAAGATGTGCAAAGTTCAATGGAGTCACCACGGTGAAGATGAAGCAACGTGGGAAAGAGAAGAAGAGCTTCGTATAGATTTTCCCCACCTTTTCCCTAGATCTTCTTAAATCTCGAGGACGAGATTATTTTTAAGGGGGGTAGGATTTGTAATACCCACTTTGTAAAAAAAAATTCTAAAACGAGAAAATCATATTCCTTTGAATACATGTGTGCCATCTCTAATTATCATTTCATGTGAACAACTCATAAAAAAACAATGGATTAATAAAAATCATTAAATTGTGCATCATGCTGAGGTTTCATTGTGTGTACATTTTTTTGTGACAACGTGACAATAATGTAGAAACAAATATGATAACACCTAAATTAGAATTTAAACCCTAATGGGAATTCTAGAAATGTGGAGAAGAGAAAGAGATAAAGGATATGAATAAATAAATAATATATGTAAATAAATAAATAAAAATCTTGCATCATGCATGTTGGATCTTTGTTGTGCGCTTAAATCAAAGGTAGAGATTCAATCTCAGTTTTAAATTTGAATTATAATCTACAGATTTGAAAATAAACGAAAGGAAAATTAGAAAAGAAAACTGAAAAAAAAAGAGAGAACGTTACCTGCTTAGTGGACCAACACGTTCATCCCATTTCCATTTCCTTGGCACAAACCACGTTCCTTTTCCTTTCTTTTGTTTATTTCCCAGCCGCAATCTGTGTCAGGCTGATGGCAGATGTGGGCAGAACCTGAATTCAATGCACGCTCGATTTGTTACTCGTACGCGGGATCCATACGTAGATTCATCCTCCGCAGTTTGTTACGAGTGCGTGCTCCGTGGGGCAGGTTGTTACAACCACTTGCCGCAATCCTCGCCTCTGCTTGCACTACAAAGCGTCGGCCCCTGGTGTTGCCATCTCGACTAACCAGCAGAACACCAGAATCCATACGTGCGTATGCCACCGGGTCTCACTGCCGACGGGAGCAAATTAGGCGGTGCGTCCCAGCGCGTGGTCGCCATCGTCACCGGGGGCTTCCTGTGTGTGCGGCATGGAGGAAACCGGGTCTCCTTGCCGGGCATTGAAGACTGCACGGGTGGCCGGAGCTTGGCTGATTCCTCACCGGTGTCCGCGGTCGGCTCTGCACCATCGACTGGCCGCGTCGTCGTCCTCTCGGGTGGTGAGACACCTCCTCCAGATTCTTCTAGCCATCAATTTTGTTTTCCACACGTGCTTACTCGAACTTAGTCACCGGGGCGGTAGAATTTGGCGGCGCACCGGCGTGATGGCCGCCATGGGCAGGGGCGCTCCCCAGCTCGGCTCTGTTGGGGGAAGACGATCCCTCAGTCGTCGGATTGCCAGCGGGCGGTGGAGATTAGAACCACCCGTACCCTTTCGTTCTGGTGAATCGTAGCCGCAGATCTCGAAACCGAGGGTTGGGTGTTGTGGGGTATGCTGGCCGTTGATCTTGGATCCGACGATCAGAATGGATGCGGGCTAGTAGCCGGCCCAGATCTAATCTGGTCCGTCCACTTCAGATCGTGCGGCTCACTGGCCGCGATACCCCTTCGCGATGGCCTTTTCACTAAAGAGCCCCCGTCTTTAGTTTAAATCAACCCGCAGTCCACGATCACTGCAGTCTGAGTCTAGGATAAGTTACCAGTGAGCCCCTGCAGTTTTTAGTATTCGAGGCCCCATCCAGAGAATTATTAAATCAGAAAAATGAATTGGAAAATGAGTTTTTAATATAAAAACAATTCATAGGATTTGTATAATTCATAGAAAATGCATATGAACTCCAAATTGACCCATTCCAGTTCCTAAATTCTTATGATATTATTGTCTACCCATTAATGCCTCTGTTTTAACATGAAAGATGATTTAAAGTTTATCTAGCACTTAATCTTGTATTAAGCACATAAAACATTAGAAAATCCATAACTTAAAATCTGTAACTCCAAAATTAATAATTCTAGTTCCTGTGGTCTTATTTTAATGTCTAGTTTATTACTGTATATTCTATTTGCATGTTTGGTGTAATGTTAATTTATGCTATACTATGTATGTATTGTGTTGATGCGAGTAGACGAGCAAGCCCCTGTGGAATCTGAGGTTCAACAAGTAGAAGTAACTGAGCAGGAGCTCGTTGAAGGCAAGTTGTGCCCTTGATCACTTCTTTTACCCATTCAAGTTCTTATTATTCATAATGATCTGCATAGGTTAATTTTGCTGGGACCCAATAGGATACCCTAGATTTGACTATCTTTATACCTTGTTTCACCACTGGTTTTACTACTAAAGTTTTGGGTAGTTCATGCTATTGCTTTATGTGGATTTGGGTATAGAGATATTCATCACTCATTTTTACACTTGTTATTATCTGTTCATTATTTTATGTTCATGATAAGATCATTATGTTAATGGGAACATGGAGAACCACCCGGGAAAACAGTGCTACCACAAGGGTTTAATGGGACGCCCTTGGCTGATTAACTAGGAAAGCTAGTGGAGGGCTACCTTACCCGAAAGGGGCAAGGGCAGTAGGGGAGTGGTCAGTGTAGGGAGGTCCTTGGGTTGATTTTGCTGCGATGGCGGTCAGACAAGAACCCTGCACTGGAGCTTCCTATAAACTGTAGCGGGTAGTCTGAAGCTAGTGGAACTTTGTAAAGGCCTCGTAGTGGTACCCTGCCTCGCTTCCTAGGTAGAGGTGTATGGAGTCTGATCAACTCCGTGGCAAATGGGTAACACGACTTGTGGGTAAAGATGCGCAACCTCTGCAGAGTGTAAAACTAGTATACTAGCCGTGCTCACGGTCATGAGCGGCTCGGACACTCACATGATTAATATATGGAACTTAAACTTAACCTATCATTTCATTGCATTTGGGATTATTTTATTATTACTTTTACTTATTATTACTATGGTCTGGTATTCACTTACACTTAGTAACTGCTAATAAAATTTTGACCAACTTATAAAAGCAATGCTCAGCTTCAGCCTCTATTTCATTGATCAGCCTTACACTTCATGAACTCCCACCTTTGGTGAGTTCATGCCACATTATTCCCCACGACTTGTTGAGCTATGAACGTATGTGAGCTCACTCTTGCTGTCTCACACCCCCCCCCACAGGAGAAGAACAGGTGGTTCAGGAGGAGCCACAAGGCGAGGAGTATGATCTGATCTAGGTGGCGTTTCTCAGTTGACATTGGCGCCGACGATCCTTAGTTCGTTTTACATTTATTCTTTTACTTTGTAATAAGTCTTCCGCTATGTAATAAATACTCTGATGTTTATGACATGTATCTCTATACACTCTGTTATTATATATGTTGTCTTCTTTGGCGCATGTATGAGATGCACCCGGCTTTGTTTCTTTAAAACCGGGTGTGACATGGAGTCTGAGAGGCTGCCTTCCCCTGCACCTCAGCCAGAGATGCCCCCTGCACCACCTCAGGGCATCCCAGCTGCTGGAGGAGACCCTGACAGAGACGGAGACGGAGACGACGACGCCGCCGGTGGCAGTTCGAGCCACGACACGGAGCTTTCAGAGGAGCCAGAGCCGGAGGGATGGATCATGAGACTCATCGCTCGTGACGTCGCTCGCGGGTGTCACTTCCACGATGCTCTTGATACCCTGTTGCGTCGGGCCTTCGACCGACACACATGGTCTATCGAGTACCGTTGTGTAGTCTACCAGCATCGTCGCGGGTTATACCCGGACTAGTGGGAGGCTAATTGCTTGGTGCGCCGTCCAAACGATGATCTCCGGGGTGTAGATGCCTTCTCAGAGCACTATTCTATTACTGAGAGGGATACTGCCGAGGCAGCCATGCAAGATGCAGCATGACAAGCCCTTTCTCAGTATTGCTCGTTGTTCAGCGGGGTAGCTGATGGCCTTGACCTGAAGTACTATCCTCGCCATTCAACCGGCAGTGCTGGAGGTGTGATTGTCTCGCCAGTTGGTGAGGGCAATCCTAGGCTGAATAGCATGGTCAATCTGGTCGCCGTGATCAACACAGAGTTGGACCACGCCCTTGACGAGTTGGGCAAGGTTCGGGCGGAGGTTGCGGAATTGTGTGCTGAATGCGCGGCACGCCACTATCTAGATGGTGGTCCTCCCGCCCCTGTCGGGATTCAGCACCCTTACCGTTCACCGCCCCGTGGTCGCTTCGATTATGGTACCCCAGACTGTAGGACCCGCATAGATTTGGACCCTTAGATCGACAGAGTCGGAGTCTGTAATAATGCTTAGTTCAGTGTCTTAGTCTAGCCAGTCTTAGTCAGAGTTAGTTTGGTTATCTTTTGTTGGATGCTTGTTATGATGAACATGTACTGAAGTTGGATCTTTGTAATGATTGTCATCAAGCTATGGGTATTCCCTACAACTTGGTGTAGTTATTAATAAATTCAGTTATTTAGTTGGGTAATCCATCTATTTCCTCTTTCCTCCTTATCTGAGAAGCTATCAGTGAAGATGGTCATTTGTTTAGTGTCATGGAGATCTTCTATGCATCTTTTCTTATGTTGAAAGACTGCAGAGTCAGATATGATATGTGTGATTCCTACATATGTCTGAGAACAGGCGCAGAGGTGTGAGGCGTGCACAACCAGAGCAGTAGGCACCCCAAGAGGAAGCAGCCCAGCAGCAGTAGTTGCCACCGCCACCCCCGATGACCATTGAGTAGATGTTCTTGATGCAGACTCAAGCAGTCCAGGCAATTGGTCAGACTTTAGCAGCAATGCAGCAAGCACAGCAGCAGCCACCACCGCCTCAGCCTCCAGTGCAAGTCCAGATACCTCAAGTGCCTAGAGACAAGCGGGCAGAGTTCATGAGGGGTCATCCCCCTGTTTTTGCTCATTCTGCTGATCCCATGGACGCGGAAGATTGGCTACGTACCGTGGAGCGTGAGTTGCACACTGTCCAGTGCAACGATCGTGAGAAGGTGTTGTATGGTCCCCGACAGCTGAGGGGAGCAGCACAGTCTTGGTGGGAGTCCTACCTCGCCACCCATGCCAACCCTGAAGCCATCACTTAGGAGGAGTTCAGGGATAACTTCCATCGCTACCATGTGCCCGAGGGACTGATGATAGTGAGGAAGGAGGAGTTTCTCGCTTTGAAGCAAGCCCCCCTGTCCGTCAGTGAGTATAGGGATAAGTTTCTACAACTGTCTCGTTATGCCCCAGAAGATGTCAACACGGATGCTAAGAGGCAGTACCGCTTCTTGAGAGGATTGGTTGATCCCCTCCACTACCAGCTGATGAACCACACCTTCCCTACCTTTCAGCATCTGATCGACAGAGCAATCATGATAGAAAGGAAAAGTCGAGAGATGAAGGACAAGAAACGCAAGTTTGGTGGACCTCAGGTTGGGAGTACCAGTCGTCCTCGCTACTCAGGCAACCCACCTCAGCAATTCAAGCTAGGTCACCAGCACCAGCATCAGCATCAGCGTCAGAACTAGCAGCAGTACCAGAGGCAGTTTCCTCAGCAGCAGCAGCAGCAGTACCGTCAGAATAACCAGCAATGACGAAATCAATACCAGCGTTAGAGCAACCCGGCAACTCGTCTTCCTGCCCCAGCAACCAACTAGAACAATCAAGCAGCGCCAGCTCAAGGAGGAAGTCGTGCATGTTTCCACTGTGGTGAACAAGGCCATCGGGCGAATCACTGCCCAAAGAAAGCAGCTCAGCAGTAGCCAGCTCCCAATGCCCCAGTTAGACATAAGACAATGCAGCAAGGAGGCAACAACCGTGGGCAACCTCATGCCCAGTATGGAAAGGTGAACCACTTGGAGGCCAACACAATCCAGGAGACTCCAGGAGTGGCACTAGGTACGTTTTCAGTCAAGTACCATTCTGCAAATGTCTTATTCGATACTGGAGCAATGCATTCTTTTGTGACTGCATCATGGGTAGAATCACATAATATACCAGTAGCACCCATGTATCCACCTATGAGAGTTAGTTCAGTTGGTGGAAGGACCCAAACTGATAGATTTTGCCCTAGTGCAAAGGTTCAAATAAGGGGGATAGAGTTCCCCGCCGATTTGATAGTTATGGGTAACCAGGATACAACTATAGATGTCATCCTAGGGATGAATTGGTTAACCAAGTATCAGGCCAGCCTTAGTTGTGATAAGAGAACAGTGAAATTAGTGTCCCTATCAGGAGAAGAAGTGTTAGTGGAATTGGTCTTGTCAGAACCCAGAAAAGGGAGTTGTCACCAAGTCACCACTCACATTGAGGGGATTAAACCATCAGAGGCTATCAATGTAGTGTCAGAATTCCCATATGTGTTTCCCGAGGAGTTACCAGGTATGCCACCTGAAAAGAAGGTTGAATTTACCATAAAGCTTATACCAGGCATCGCCCCTATTTCCAAGAGAGCCTATCGAGTGTTTGGACCAGAATTGGTGGAACTCAAGAAGCAGATTGATGAGTTGTTAGAGAAAGGCTACATCAGACCGAGTACCTTGCCTTGGGCAGCCCCAGTGTTATTTGTGGAAAAGAAGGATGGAACAAAGAGGATGTGCATCGATTACAGATCCTTGAATGAAGTTACTATCAAGAACAAGTACCCCCTGCCCAGAATTGAAGATTTATTCGATCAATTGAGAGGAGCCAGTGTATTCTCAAAGATAGATATGTGGTCAGGCTACCATCAGCTCTGAATCCGACCTTCAGATATACTGAAGACAGCATTCATCACCAAGTATGGACTGTATGAGTTCACGGTCATGTCATTCGGTTTGACAAATGCGCCAGCCTACTTCATGTACTTGATGAACAGTATGTTCATGGACTACCTCGACAAGTTCGTAGTGGTGTTCATTGATTATATCCTTGTATATTCCTAGAATGAGCAAGAGCATGAGGAGCATTTGAGGAAGGTACTTTAGAGGCTATGAGATTGTCAGCTGTATGCCAAGCTTAGCAAGTGCGAGTTCTGGATCAACGAAGTTCTATTCTTGGGTCATATTATAAACCGAGAGGGATTGGTTGTAGATCCAAAGAAGGTAGCAGCTATCTTGGACTGGAAAGCACCAAAAGATGTTCGAGGAATCAAGAGCTTCATCGGAATGGCCGGTTATTATCGGTGTTTCATTGAAGGTTTCTCCAAGGTCACCAGGCCAATGACAGCCCTGCTAGCAAAGAAGGTCAAGTTCAAGTGGACCCCAGCATGCCAGAAGTCCTTTGAGACATTGAAGGAGAAGTTGACAACGGCACTAGTACTGATTCTGCCAAATGTTCATAAGCCATTCTCAGTATATTGCGATGCTTCATACACCGGGCTGGGATGTGTGTTGATGCAGGGAGGGAGAGTAGTGGCAAACTCGTCCCGACAGTTGAAGATTTATGAGAAGAACTATCCTACTCATGATCTAGAATTAGCAGTCGTGGTTCATGCATTGAAGACCTGGAGACATTATCTTTATGGGCAGAAGTGTGAAATCTACATGGACCACAAGAGTCTCAGGTACATATTTACTCAGTCAGAGTTAAACATGAGGCAGCGAAGATGGCTAGAGTTGATCAAAGACTATGAGCTAGAGATCCATTATCACCCAGGCAAAGCAAATATGGTTGCATATGCTCTTAGTAGAAAAAGTCAAGTCAATATGTTGGCCGCTCACCAGATGTCGTATGAGCTAGCAAAGGAATACAACAGGTTGAGTCTCGGATTTCTGAACAACACCCAAGGAGTGACACTTGAGTTGGAACCCACTCTAGAGCAAGACATCAGGAAAGGTCAGAAGGATGATGAGAAAATCAACGAGATTCGGTAGCTGATCATAGATGGAAAAGGCAAGGATTTCCATGAAGATGCAGAAGGAGTGGTATGGTTCAAGGACAGACTGTGTGTTCCCGACATCAAATCGATCTAGGAACTGATTCTCGAAGAAGCCCATGAGACAGCATACTCTATACACCCTGGCAGTGAAAAGATGTACCAAGACCTAAAGAAAAGATTCTGGTGGTACGGTATGAAAAGAGAGATAGCAGAGTATGTGGCAGTGTGTGACAGTTGTCAGATGATTAAAGCAGAACATCAGAGACCTGCAGGTTTGTTGCAACCGTTGCAGATTCCTCAGTGGAAATGGGATGAGATCGGAATGGACTTTATAGTCGGTTTGCCCCACACTCGTATTGGTTATGACTCTATCTGGGTAGTAGTGGACCATTTGACAAAGGCAGCCTATTTCATACCAGTCAAGACCACCTACAATAGTGCGGTGTTGGCTGAACTGTACATGTCTCGGATTGTGTGCTTGCATGGTATTCCAAAGAAGATAGTATCAGATAGAGGCACCCAATTCACCTCTCATTTTTTGTAGTAGTTACACGAAGCCTTGGGCACACATTTAAAGTTCAGCTCAGCTTACCACCCGCAGACAGATGGTCAAACAGAGAGAACCAATCAGTTTCTAGAGGATATGTTGAGGGCTTGTGCTTTGCAAGACAAGATAGGTTGGGACAAGAGATTACCTTATGTAGAATTCTCTTACAACAACAGTTACCAAGCCAGTCTGAGGATGTCATCATTTGAAGCGCTTTATGGAAGGAATTGCAGAACTCCATTGCATTGGGACCAACCTGGGGAGAGACAGGTGTTCGGTCCAGATATTTTGCATGAAGCCGAAGAGAACATCAGAATAGTCTGAGAGAATTTAAAGGCAGCACAGTCCAGACAGCGAAGCTATGCTGACACCAGAAGAAGAGAACTCAGTTTTGAAGTGGGAGATTATGTCTATTTGAAGGTGTCACCTATCAGAGGAACCAAAAGGTTTGGAGTCAAAGGCAAGCTAGCACCTCGTTATATTGGGCCGTATCAGATTCAAGCAAGACGTGGAGAAGTGGCTTATCAACTCAGCTTACCCAAAAATCTGTCCGCTGTGCACGATGTGTTCCATGTGTCACAGTTGAGGAAATGCTTAAGAGTGCCAAAAGAGCAGTTGCCAGTAGAGGATCTTGAAGTTCAAGAAGATCTGACTTATATCGAAAAGCCAACCCAAATTCTGGAGACAGCAGATCGAGTCACTCGGAGAAGCACCATCAGAATGTGTAAAGTCAAATGGGGTCACCACTCAGAAGAAGAAGCAACCCGGGAAAGAGAAGATGAATTGAAAGCCAAGTACCCTGAGCTCTTTTCTAGCCAGCCCTGAATCTGAGGGTGAGATTCTTTTAAGGGGGATAGGTCTGTAACACCCTGATTTATTTGAATTTATTTGAATTTGAAACCTAATTTGAATTTGGATTAGAAAACCCTATAGAAAAGAAATAGAAACGGAATTAGAAAATCTAGAGAAAAAGAAAAAGAGAAAGCAGCCCAGCCGGCCTAGCTAAGCACAGCTAGGCCGCGCGCCTACCGCCCCTAACAGGCAGACCCCGCCTGTCAGCGGCAGTTCTCCCCCGCGCGCGCTCACTCTCTCTCGCTCTCTGCCCAGTGGGGCTGATCTGTCGGCACCCATTTTTCTCAACCGCGCGCGCTCCCTCTCTCTCTTTGTCTCGCGGGCCCGGATCGCCAGTCGTCGAGCCGTTGCCCCGAGCGTCCATCTTTTCTCTCTCTGCGCCGTGGCCCAGCCCTGTCAGTTCCGCCTTCTCTGTGCTCACCGTGGACCGGCGTGCGCACTCGCGCACGTCGCCGGGTTTCTCGGCCACGACACCCACCCTCGCGTCCAGCTCCCTTCTTATAGCCCCGCCTGTGCCCCGCACACACCCCTCACCTCATTTCGCACAGCTTCACCCTCTCTCGCGCTCTGCTCTCGCCGCCAGCCGCCACCGGAGACCCGCGCCCGCGTCCCCGACCATCCAGCTCACCGGAGACCGCTCCAAGCCTCCCCGAGCTCCACCCCGAGGTGAGACACCCGTCCCCGTGCCCAATTTCCCTTATTGCGCCCGGTGTTCGGCTAATTTCACCTTCGTCGGTGCTCGACCGCGGTGGTCCGCCGTGCTCGCGCGGTGGCCGACTGATTTAGCCTGGTTTAGTTTACCAGAGTAGTTCCCTGTGTCACCCCTACCTCTGCTGAAGTTAGCCAAGGCCTTAGCGCGCCTTGAGTCCCCTCCCCGTGGTCAGAATGGCTCACCGGAGTTTCTCCGGCCCGCCCGAGACCTTCTTACCGCCGTTCTCCCCTCTCTGCCCATGGATTCGTGGCCCCTTCCCTGCCATTGAGTTCGCCGTGGCGCCCTCTCCCTCTCTGCCCAACTCCGGTGACCCTGGAGCCACCCTAGCTCGCGCCTGCCTCAACTCCAGTGACCTCACCGCCACGGAGAGGAGCGGCGCCGCTTCACGCACATTTGTTTCCCCGGTCTGTTTTCCCCCGTCCGATCTTGATCACACGGTCCGGACCGTGGGATACCGCTTCGCGCACGCGCGCCTGACGCCCTATCCCACTTGTCAGTGCCACCCACAGCCAATCATCCTTCCTGGTCTGTCTTCCTCCGTCCGGTCTTGATCGAACGGCTCGGACCCCCTCGGACCCCTGCAGCCGCCTGTCAGCCCCCAAGTCCTCTGGCGCTGGACCCGCTCGGTCAGCATGCTCTCCCCCTCTATCGCTGACACTCCCTAGCCCGCTTGTCAGTGCTCGTCCGCGCCCTCGTGCGCGCTCTCGGCCGCAGATCTAATCTCAGCCGTTAGTTTTAGATCTGATGGTTAGATTCACCCGATACCCCTTCACGCGGTAGTTTTCTTAAAGAGACCCTCGGTTTATTGGAAATCAACTCGTCGTCCCTGGTTTTCACGCGCAGACCCCTGTAATCTTGCAGATTTAGCCCTGGACTTTTAAATATTCACAGAATTAGACTTAATTTTATATTTTGAATTCCCAAAGTTGGTTATTTCATAACTTTTGCATATGAACTCCAAATTTAGTGATTCAAATTGCAAAATGCTCATAGAATTATTCTCTGTTTAAATAAAATGGTTTCACTTACTGTCTGCACATTCTAATTTTTATGATTGAATATGAACTAATGTAGGTGTATGTTTTAATTATTTAATAAATAAATAAAGGAGAACCTTAGGGATTCAAACCTCTTTAAACTTGTGAGCTTAATGATAGGTATTGCATGAGTTCATCTCTGTTCCAAATTATAGGTCATAATAAAATAAATTGATCTATGATTATGTACTTATAAATTACACTTAGGGAAATAATAATCTATTTTCAAATAAAGTTAATATATGCCATAGTTCATTTTATACCTTGAATTCATTATCCCTTGTGTAGTATTATGTCTTTTTAAGATGTGTTCCAATGTTTGTACATGTTTGGTGTGATATTCATTTGTACTTTCCAAATGTATTGAATGCATGCTCGCTTTATTTAGACAACGAGAAGTCCGAGATTCATGTGTGTGTTGTTGGAGACCTCCTTGAGCAGCAACCTGGTGAAGGCAAGTGTCCTTTGACCCAATATGTCCTACTTACTTTATAATTCACTGTCCCGCATTACTTTATGAAACCTAAGGATTAACTAGTCTGTATTCACTTATCCTTGTTTACCTTTTGGGTTACCATGGTTAGCATGTTGCTATTGCCTTAACTTAATCAATGAACATGATGTGAACATTTATGATACGTTACTGTTATCCTGATTATGTGGATGATTTTGTGATACCTTAGTGGACTCAGGCCTTTTTCCTGAATACCTCTCTGTAAGGACCTGTTCATGGAGTGACCACCCGGGATAACAGTACAACCATGAGGGTGGAATGGGACGCCCTTAGCTGATTAATTAGATGAACCTAGGGTGTAGTTGGCTTTGCCGGAGAGCCGTCAATGGGGGCCAGGGCGTAGTGCTCGCTCTGCCAAGGTTGGGGTGCAGAGGTTCATTCGATTTGGTTTTTGTTAGTCACCCACCTTGGGGAGGTGTACTGTGTTCGTACGACTGGCAAAACCTAACGAGCAGCTATGCACCAGGGGAGTCTTTGTAAAGGCTACGTAGTGAGACCCTGCTAGGTCACCTTGGAAGTGATCAATGGAGAGTCATGATCTCCGGGCAGAATGGGAATCGTGACTTGTGGGTAAAGTGTACAACATCTGCAGAGTGTTAAAAATTGGTATATCAGCCGAGCTCACGGTTAAGAGCAGCCTTGGGATCCTCTTTGATTAGAAGAACTCTGGATATTTTTATGATGATGATTAACAATGATGCTATAAAATCTGATCTATGGTATTCCCTCGTTTGAGGAAGTACCTTTGGGTAATAACTGGGTTTATTACTAAAAGTTGGCTCTACTAATAATAATAAATACTTGACTAACCTAAAAGCAACTGCTTAACCTCAACTCCACATACAGCTAGTCCACTTTAGCCAAACGGGACATTTGCTGAGTACCTTGATGTGTACTCACCCTTGCTTTACAAACCACCCCCACCCTAGGTTGTCCCCACTGTTCTCAGTGCTCAGGAGGTGAAGCTGGCAACATGGATGACTTCGAGGAGTTTCAGGATTACAATGAGTTCTAGTTCTTTCTTAGTGGCAAACCCCCGGTCAGCTGCCTGTGTAGGCTTAGCTTCTACGTTTCGCTTTTCCGCACTTTGATAATTATGTTGAACAATGGTTATGTAATAGACTCTGTGGATGTCTTGGACATATTGATGTAATAAAGTATCTTTCCACTATTTATTTTAAGCATTGTGTGATGATGTCTAATTATGTAATCGTTGTGTACGTGAGTTTCTGATCCTGGCACGTACATGGTTCACATTTGATTTGCCTTCCAAAACCGGGTGTGACATCTGGTATCCTAGTCCCCTGTGGATATGGCACGGCGTCAAATCAGTGACTATAAGGTTTTCGATATGATTCTCTGCGCCAGACAACTAACACCGAGTTTGTCTCTGAACAACCCGGCTACCACGTCCCTAATCTTTTCCACCACGTCTGGTGACCATCTATTAAGTTTGGGGTGAGAATCTTAGGTTGTTTGACATTATTTTATCAGCTTTCCTCCAGGGATGTTCAAGATGCATGTTAGGTGTCCTATTAGTGCCACCACCTCCTGCCCTATATCTCTCGAGCCCTCTAGTGGCCGAAGAATATTTGGCCCTATGCATGAGGTGGTATAGCATGATTATAATGTGACACTGGTGGGATATCGTAATGCTACTGTTATGGGTCTAAAAACTATGCATATTGTGCAGATCCTGGTTCTGTGTACACATACCTAGACTATCCAACGTACGGGGTCAGACGGTCTACGGGCAGTCCGAATGGTCTGAGGTTATATTCGATCGGTCCAACCATATATGGCGTGACCTGGGTGGTCTGTGCGTGGGTGTGTGTTGGGGTTGATAGTCTAGCAAAATATATCTGATGGTCTGTGATGTAGTCGGGCAGTCCAAGATGACTTTCGGACGGTCTGGATGTGTTCAGAGCCAGTCAGGAACCTGGCGGAAGCAGTTGTAATGGTGCTACAAACGTGTTCATCGGCATACCATATGATGGCTAGGCCAAGCGTGACCCATTTGTAGCCGAGGTGTTTGGCACGGGTGGCTCCGTATTAGATTTATACAAGGGAAAACTAGGGGTTGTAGATTTCTCATATGGACGCGTCCATCCTTTAATAAATTCATCTATGTATTGTTTTAACTGTCCCCCCCCCCCCCCCGCTAATCTATGAAAGCCTTAAAAGATGGATCTAGAATACTTACAATAGGAGCATGAAGCGAAGGTAAGAGAGATGACATATCGATCTCCCCTTGACGAATGATCTTTGAGTGGCGATCCACCGTGAAGTATGATAGGTACTTTTTCTTCGCCTTTATGCGTTGTTCCTTGAGTTGTTGCAGCACCTCCTCCTCCTTGTCGCGCTGCTTGACGAGTTGTCGCAACATCTTCTCCTCCTCGCACCTTATGAGTTCATCAAAGGGTTGTTGGTCATCAGCGGGGAGTGCCTCCATGGTCGGCTTAATGATGTTGGTAGTGCATACGTTAGTGTGACCTTTAGAACCGACTATCTAGGGCCAATTTTTGGAAGATCTAACACTCCCGTCCCCAACGGAGTCACTGAAAAGTATGTTGGCGTCGATCTGGCACCAAACACTAGGAAAACCCACCTAGCAGTGCTCTCTACGGGAGCGTGGATGGTTTGTGGCCTCGCTGCAGGAGCGGCTTCTCCCTGTACGCGTGTCGGACAGTCCGCACCCGAAGCCGAACGGTCCACAATGGCAGAAGGTCTTCTTCTCCCCCGAAGAACCTACATCTCGCATCCTGGGAGGGACCCCGTCGGGGAGGAGAGTTCTAGAGGTTGCCTTGGGGTCGGCAGGCCACCCAAGACGCCTCTAAACGACACCGGGCTGAATAGAGGTAAAGTAATAGGTCGAGGAAGACTAATACTAGGGCTAGGCTAAGGCTAGATTACTCCTACTCCTAATGAATGGAAAGGAGAGTACAAATAAGGTTAATTTGATAAATAGATTTGATTGGATCGATTGTGGGGGCTTCAATCGGTCATACCCCTTCATCTATATAAAAGGGAGGTTTAAACCCGTTACAGGTCAGTTCTCGAGCTTATCCCGCTGGTTTTGCTAACAAATCCTGCAAAAATCCGGAGCCCTAATTAATTCTGCGCACGCGCGAACAGTCCGCGCCACTACGACGAACAGTTGGGACCGTGGACCATCCGATCTATCCGGCCTTAGGACTGGAGCGTCCACACTGCCACTTTCAGTGATCAACACAATAAAATATGGATGAAGCTATTGAGAGCTTAGTTTTATTTTTTCATAATATTTAATTCTATAACTTATATTAAGTTGATATTTTTTCTCTCTCCTTAGAAACATTGTCATATCGTAAAAAGCGTAGCTTATTAAATATAAATGAAATTCTGAAGAAACTGAATGGCCTAACAACCGTGGCAACAATGAATGTTTGTAGCAGGGGTACACCTGACCTAAATCTGAGAGGATAACTCGCGGGCTCAAACTAAGGGGGTGTTTGGTTGCCCTGCTAAAGTTTAGCCCGGGTCACATCAAGCGTTTGACTTTTAAATAGGAGTATGAAATATAGACCCAACCAATTGGACTAGATTCGTCTCGTCTTTTAATCTTCGGCTGACAAATTAGTTTTATAATCCAACTACATTTAATAACTGGAACGGAGGTTCAAACATTCGATATGATAGGGACTAAATTTTAGTTTGGGATAACCAAACACCCCCTAATTCTGCAATAACATGCTGCTGTCATAACGATATAACGATAAGATAGCTCAATTGTCAGCCAACATCTTTATCAGAAAAGAAAACTCTCGGCCAAACATTTTCGTACTGATTGACGAGCACATAAACTGGTGCACAGGCAGACTATGGAGCAGGTACAGACTCTGTGACAGTGCCTATTATTCCACACGCAAATTATTTACAGTGAACAAGCTCAACTGCTTAATAGCGCACTGAAACTACAAAAACCAAACTACATACTAGAATAATTTACTTGATCCCGTAAAAATCTTCACTAGTCTAACCATATGAACACCTAATTGCACAATTAATCAGTTAATAAAAGCAAGCATTTTAAGATGTCTACCTCTAAAATAATTATTAAAAGATTTGGGCATTCTAACTATGTCGCTTCTAAAGACAGATTAACAAAGTTAATGGTCTTAAAAGGTCCATCTCTAGAATAATTGCATCAAAATTAGTTTACATTTTTTTCTTATAAAGTTGGATAAAGACAAATTTTATATAAAAATCATAGAGATCAAAAGGGTCTATAGCTTTATAGTTGACAAACTTTTTATTTAAAAATATTTAGAGTAACAAAAAAATATTTAATGATTCAAGTTGAATTTAAAAATCTTTTAATGATCTAGGATATTGGCATAGTCTAAACCAAAGTTTTAGCACTCAATGTGATATATAACTTTGTAGTAAACAGTTAAAGTATTTTAGAGTCCTAAATATATGTTTCAAGTTCTTAATTCTTAAAATGTTAAAAAATCAAAAAAAAACCTTGAATGTTGACATATACCAATTTTATATTGGTTGATGAGATCTACACCTTTCTAGTTGACAAGATTTTTATTTAAATTTATTAAGTTATTATATAGTAAAGATCAAATTTTCAAAAGATCACATATAGTGAGCGGCTAGCACTTTCCTTGCGACCCATAGGACGTGTACGCTAGCGTAATAATAGTGGGAGGAAGAGAACATTTTAGTCTAACTAAGAACAGCTATCCAACTTTTGAGAAAAGATGGTCTACAATCAAGTTTCCCGTATAGTTGTGATAAAAACAAACTATCAAAAATCATAAAAAATATTGAGAATATAGATATCCTTTATGATTTACTCTACCTTTAACAATATATCAAATTTTTAAGTTCTAAATTCATCTCATATTCATCATATGTTAAAAGATATATCTAGATAGAATTTTCTTTTGTTATATCTTTATAACATAAAATGAGTTTAGAGCTTAAAATTTAAAATATTGGTCAATACATTGGCATAATAAATAATGACGTACATATATTTTGTAAAAAAACTTAAATTTTAGTAGTTTGACCGGACGACAATTGCATGGAATATTTTTTTGCGCAGCAATTTTCATTCTCATGGCCTTTTAGAAACTATGTTTTCGAATCCACAGTTTATAATGTCATAATTTATTGTATGTCATAACATAATTATGATATATTTTATATAAATCAATCTAACACTTGTTTAGAAACACACTATTTAGTTACAGTGTATGACACTTGTTTAGAAACACACTATTTAGTTACAGTGTAGGAAAATAGGAGACTGTAGCTACGTGCAAGAAAAAAAAACTTGTCCATAAAATAGCATGGTATTGGTGAAATCATGTATGTGCTCCTAAACACATTTTAGGGCTAGTTTAAAAACTCTATTTTTCCAATAGAAAATAAACTAATTTCCAGAAAAATAGAAAAACATTGAAAAAATGGGGTTCTGAAACTAACCCTTAGTATAGAATATCATGATATAGGCAAATATCACGGTATTATCTTGATACTAAAAAAATATTATGTTTCCAAACATCAGAGTTATTAAAACCACAACCCCTTCGGGCTCACGCCCGCGTTTGGCGGACTCCTGCTCTGTCCGCGTTTTGACACGTGACACCGCTCGACCCACCCACTCCTCATCCCCATGGAAGGCCTTGTGTCACTGCTGCGATGGGCCCAGGTACTGCGCGACCCCACAGGTGTTTGGTGGCGCTCGGTGCCGGCGGTATGGGCATCGGCCATGGACTCCTTACAGAGATTGGTGTTGTCTACCTAAACCGATGGAATCTGCGTCCGCTCCACCCAACGGCGTTTCCTCTCCGATTTTAGGTCCGCAGAACCTCCTTCCTCCTCTCGCTCCGCCGCCGCCTTCCCCTGGCCCACCACGCTTTGGTCCCAGACCCACGGTCTCTCATCCTGGATCTCCACGCCATCGAGGTCTAGCATCAGCTCCCCATCTACCGGGACCTCCACGCGCTCGTCTCTCATCCATCGGTGCATCGGTGGCCCTAGATCCGCCGTCGCGTCTGCGTCGAGGCGCGCCGTTGGGGACGCCATACACTGGTGCCCTCTGTTACGGCCGCGCGGTACACGAGCTGCGACTCGCGCGTACCCAGACAGGCTGCGGGGGTGCGAGCAGACGCGAACGCCTCCGGGTGTCGGGCGGGCCCCGCATCGGCCACTGCTCCACCACAGATGCGACCGCCTCCGGGTACCGGGCGGGCCCCGCATCGGCCGCTGCTCCACGGTGTACGTCGGTTTGCCTTCCGTTGATTGACGCTGGCATTGGCCTAGCTCCCATGCGCGGTCGTCATCGCCTCGTCGTCGGATGACGCTGCTTATGTGGTCCGTGACGCCGTGCGGGTCCACATGCAACCTGTAAGGAAAGAGCGGGTGGGCGCGTAGCCGTCGTCGCCATACCAGTAGTCATCTCCCTCGCTCCCATGCCTCACCAGTGACAGGCATGGCTAAAAACAACACCGCGCTCTGTGCTGCACGACGGTGAGTACTTTCCTCCCCTTTAATATTTTCTTCCCTCTCTCCTCAATTCATGTTCGCCTTATTAGGTCCTGGAACCGATAGCTTCTCTAGCCCGTCTTTGTAGTTGTTCACCACTTTGGTTTGGGCACCCACCGTCGTCATGGCAGCGTGTGGTCTGCTCCTGCTGCCCGCCTCCCCGTAGACATTGTCTGTGACTCCGTAAGTCCACGTTTGCTCTGCTAAACCCCCTCATGCCGTCTGCATCTGCATTAGGGTGTTTGTTCTTTGCACGAACTGTGTTACCGTCTGTCATCCGGTGCAGAATCTGTGTGTGGTTGGTGAATTTTTACTCTTTGGTGCGTGTGTCTGTGTTGGGATGGGTTCCAGATACCTGGATTTGTGAGGGACGTGCTATGCATACTACATCTTTGGTTCACACAGTTTGTTACTTGGAATATGTATGATCTTTTTGCATGATTTGTTCCGCTGTTTGTGATTGTTGAGCTTTAATACTAAATGTGTCGTCAGCCAAGACTATGTTACAACAATGCTATGGTTGACCAGTGAGTTGGCCATGGGTTTCTTTCATCCCAGCTAGAAATTATGTGCTAAGTAAATACTTTTTTCTTAAGGCAATCCAGAGGCGCATTCATTGCTAGATCTAAATTGGTTAGAAAGAAGCGTACACAAACCAAGGAGAGGTGATAGCTGTCATCATGTATTATTGGAGTGTTAACTAATGTTTTTGTACTTAGGTCTTGATGATGTGCTCCTCTAACGTTTAGTGTATCATTTGGATTTTGGTGGTCTGGTCAAGATTTGTTTTCCAATAGTAACATTTATTTTCAGTAGCTCAGTGGTACTCAAGTGTCTAATAATTGTCTGGTCTCTCAGTTACAATGAGGAAGTTTGGAAGAGGATAAACAGACTAAAGACATGATCTTATAGGATGCTTCCTACGACATCCTGGTCTTCTACGTTCATATCATCCATTGTTTGCATTGATTTTTTTTGTATTTTTAAATAATGTGGATGGCTGGGCTGCTTCTGAGACATGATTAAAGGCTAGACTTAGATGGTGCAAAATCAGAACTTACCGCTTGATTTCTGTTTTAGGCCTGACAAAACATTTCAGTCATCCATATCTAATCTAGATTCATGTTTTTTTCGATAGTAATATCATACATACATACACACATACTATCATTATTGGTTGGTAAAGTGGCAACAAAATATGGCCAATGCAGCAAAGAAATCTGCCTACGTATGTATTACAGAAACCAAGGAGAGATGATATCTGTCATCATGTATTATTGGAGTGTTAACTAATGTTTTTGTACTTGGGTCTTGATGATGTGCTCCTCTAACGTTTAGTGTACCATTTGGATTTTGGTGCTCTGGTCAAGATTTGTTTTCCAGTAGTAACATTTATTTTCAATAGCTCAGTGGTACTCAAGTGTCTGATAATTGTCTGGTCTCTGTGTTACAATGAGAAAGTTTGGAAGAGGATAAACAGACTGAAGACATGATCTTATAGGATGCTTCTTGCGACATCGTGGTCTTCTACATTCATATCATCCATTGTTTGCATTGATTTTTTTGTATTTTTTAATAATGTGGATGGCTGGGCTGCTTCTGAGACATAATTAGAGGCTAGACTTAGATGGTGCCAAATCAGTACTTACCGCTTGATTTCTGTTTTAGGCCTGACAAAACATTTCGGTTATCCATGTCTAATCTAGATTCGTATTTTTTCCATAGTAATATCATACATACATACACACATACTACCATTATGGGTTGGTAAAGTGACAACAAAATATGGCCAATGCAGCAAAGAATCTGCATACATATGTATATTTGCGTGCTTATCTGTGTACATATGTCCTTGCTGGTTAGCTAATTCTTTTTTGGCTGTTTTTCAGTGCTCTGGGTGCTTGCTGCCTGGGTGAATTGTGGCGCAGCGTGGAAGAGACACTCACCAGTTTGCATTTTCGATCAGCGGTTAGTCTGTGCACCTATGCACATCATTCTCCTTTTACCTACACTATATTTTCTAATGCCCAGCAATAAGAAAAAGTTCCACGCTTAAGGAGCATGTAGCTAGCGATCACATTGATGTGGCTTCCTACATGGATGTTTCAGCATTTCCAATTTTTTGATGCTTATGTGCAGTTAGATGCTGGGTGGTCTAGGTTTCCTGCCTGCTGCCCAGCATGTTTAGAGCTTACCAATTTTTACTACGATCTAGATTCTTTGGAATTGATATTCGACATACCAGTCTGCCAGTCTCTAAAAGAGGCACTAGCCTCTACCTATGTATAGAGATATATTCTTACTGGTCGGCTAATTCTTATGGGCTGTTTTTTTCCAGTGATCTGGGTACTTGCTGCTTGGGGGAATTTTGTCGCAGCTTGGAGGAGACATAACACCATTTTGCGTTTTCGATCGTCAGTGAGTTTGTGCCTATACGCCTGATCTGTTTTATAATGTGTTGTTTGTTACGGCCCGTTTGGTTCACCAATTGTATGTGACGTTCTTCCATACTATGCGATATATAGAGCTATGCCTGATTCTCCATGTGTGCGTGTTGCGAGATGCCACGAAGCGAAGCGCCCGAGGCACAGTGTAGTTGCATAGGGTTAGTCCTCACAAGTTCGCTGCTTTGTTTATGCATGCGATGGCTGGTACCCATCCTAATTTGCGATACTTCTCTTGCGCGCCAAAAAATACGCAGCCTCTTTAGGTTGCCCAGTCTTTGAGACAACTGATGCCCATCGCATTTTTCATGGTGAAGACGAAGTAGACCCATCTAACCTTTCGGGGACCTCTAACCAGCCAATACCTGTGCTACAGGGAACACGTGCGTACAACCATGTTTGTTCAGCCATTGCTTCAGCAAAAACAATATGGTGTTAGTGATGCTTATGCCGGCACAGGTAGTAGATCTATAATGTCATTCCCTTCAGCGCTTGTCGCATCCAATAGGCGACGCCGGCGCAGTAGAGTACATCACATGCTACCTGGCGAGCCATTGTCGACCACGCTTCCTTTGGACAGGTCATACGTAGATGCTCTAAAAGGTGTGTATTATGCCCGACATTCCTGGTAACATTCTTCCTGCTTTGCTTTGGTGCTACCCTTTCTCTTCTTCCTGTGTAGATGCATACCCTGAGAGGTCATACTATGATGGCCCCAAACATGTATGCCCATACTGCCATGCTGTTTTCTGGTTCCAAGAGCGTGTTAAAAATGATTCCTGCTCCACCCAGAGGAAAATTGTGTACAACCTTTGCTGCAGAGGAGGGAAAGTGAACCTAAAACCATTTGAGCATCCGCCGCCTTTGCTTGCTAATCTTTTGAGATTTGATGGAGGTACTCGCTCGAGACGTTTCTTAAGGCTTATTCGGTCCTACAATTCATTGTTTGCATTCACCTCTTTCGGTGCAGCTATCGACAAAACAATAAATAACGGCACTGCACCCTACGTTTCCAAAATTAATGGGGTGGTGCACCATAAGATTGGCACCCTACTTCCACAGCGTGGAACGCAACCAAAATTTGCCCAGTTGTACACATATGACACAGAACATGAGACCCAGAATAGGCTAGGCATATTTGAGACCGATGATGGCGCTGGCGGCCAGCCAGACCCTGAAATGGCGTCGTCGCTGCTCGATATGCTAAATGAAAACAACTCGCTTGTCAAAGCGTTCCGATACGCGAGAGAGCGCCTTGAGCATGAGGGTGATCAAAAGATAACACTCAGATTGCTAGGCTGCAACACACGCCATGATGTACAATACAACCTACCCTCAAATGGCGAGATCGCTGCCATTATAGTTGGCGACTACACGGCTGGGGAATACACATACGATGTTCTTGTGCATGATAGAGAGTGTGGCCTAAAACGTGTTTCATGCTTGCATCCAGCATACATGCCTTTGCAATACCCGTTGTTGTTTCCTTATGGTGAACATGGCTTCCATCTTGGTATTAGGTACTTTGGTGCTAACGATGTTGGTTCATCAAAGCGAAAATATGTTACGATGCTTGAGTTTGTAAGGAGACACTTGCACTACAGGTTGGACGAGCCGAACCCATATACGTGTTACGGTAGATTAAGTGATCAAATAGATGTCGATGCGTATTCAACTATCGAGGGCAATAGGCTACAGTTCATAGAAAGCCATCAAAGCGATCTACGGTCAGAAACTATGCAGGGCATAGCTGACGCCATTGATAAGGGCTTTGTTAATGTTGATTCGGTTGGCAGTCGGGTAGTTGTTCCTGCCAGCTTCACTGGTGGTAGAAGGTACCATGTCATGAATTACCAGGATGCAATGGCTATATGTAGGGTATACGGACCACCGGATCTTTTTGTGACTTTTACTTGTAATACCAAATGGAGGGAAATAGCAGATGCCTTATGCTTTGAACCTGGCCAACAACCATGCGACCGTTCTGACTTGGTGGTGCGTGTGTTCCATATGAAAGTAAACGAATTCATAGCGGATATTAGAGAGGGAAAGACATTTGGTTCGATACTTCCAGTCCAATACACTGTTGAATTCCAAAAGCGTGGCTTGCCGCATATACACTGCCTTGTGTGGCTAGCCGATGGGAACAAAGAGTTTAGTGCTTCTATTGTTGATAGATTCATTTGTGCTGAGATTCCTGATATCGCCACTGACCCTTTAGGGTTTGCTTTGGTCGACGAATTCATGATGCATGGTCCCTATGGTGCTGACAACAGAAGATGCCCATGTATGAAAAACGACAAATGCAGCAAAAATTTCCCAAAGCCCTTCCAAGATGAGACCATCTTAGACGGCTTTGGCTTTACTATGTATAGGCGCAGACCTGATGGCAGACATGTTCTCAAGAATGGTGTGAGACTTGATAATAGAAACATTGTTCCATATAATATGCACCTCCTCAAAAAGTATAATGCGCACATTAACGTTGAATGGTGCAACAAGTCAAACATGATTAAATATCTATTCAAGTATGTTACGAAGGGAATCGATAGAGCAAAGGTGTACTTTGAAAACACCGCAAACACGTCTAACGCATCGCCTGGCGCGCAGATAGCACCGCCGAATGAAATCCAGGAATACATCGATGCTAGGTATTTGTCTACATGTGAGGCATTGTGGCGCGCGTTTGAATATGACATTCACTTTAGAGTGCCTTCTGTTGAGCGACTTGTTGTACATCTTCCTGGGTTAAACCACGTGCGCTACGAACCTGGCGCGGACCTACATGCATTGCTTGCTAGCTCTGCGGCCAAAAACACAATGCTAACTGAATGGTTTGAGACTAATTTGAGGCATGAACAAGCTAGATGCTTAACATATTGCGACTTCCCAAAGAAATGGACATGGGATGCCTCAGCCCGATGCTGGAAATCGAGGTCTCGCTGCACAAAAATTGGTCGCATGTACTACGTACATCCTACTGCTGGCGAACTATACTACTTACGCATGCTATTGATGATAGTTAAAGGTTCGACAAGCTATGTTGATATCAGGACGTACAACGGTCAAGTGTATGACACATTTCGTGATGCGTGCGAGGCGCGTGGGTTGCTTCAGAGCGATAATGAGTGGAAGCTGTTGTTTGACGAGGCGATCATATCTGCGTCGTCGTACCAGCTTAGACAGCTTTTTGTGACCGTAGTTATGTTCTGCCCTATTGGTAACGTGCATGCATTATTTGATACATACTAGCTATCTTTTACAGATGACATTGCTCGACAACTTAGAGATGCATTGGGAAATCCTAACTACAACATACCGCAGGAACAACTCATGTCCCTCCTGATACGCAAACTCTCAGATGCCTTTGCTAATAGTGGCGGGAACATAAATGACTATGGTCTACTTGTGCATATATGCCTAATATATCGCAATATATTTCCTGATCTGCTTATATATCTTCTTGTAGGTTGTTCAGCTAAAGGCTTTCGATAGGTTTGAGAACACATCTGATGCTCAGTCTGCGGCAACCCTTATTATTGATAGCAAGCCTAGCAAGGGTCTGCACAAGTTCTTGCAGAAACATTGTGAGGGTGAAAGGTTAGCGGATCATGTATCCCTGCTTGTTATGTTTTCATGTATCCCCGCTTGTTATGTATCCCTGTAGGATGGAATGTCTTCTAACAACAGCCATATCTTTGCAGGGGCTTGTTCTTCTGTGTTGCAATTGGTCTGTGGGCTGGTCTGATTATTGGTTTTGTCATAGAATACTACACTAGCAATGCATACAGGTTCAAAGCCTACAAGTCTCTATTATGTTTTTTCTTCTCATCGTTTATTTGTGATGGTGTTTTAATAATCCTAACATGTTTATTCTGTGGCAGTCCTGTGCAAGACGTTGCAGATTCCTGCAGAACTGGTGCTGCCACTAATGTCATTTTGGGTCGTGCTCTTGGATACAAGTCAGTTATCATCCCGATTTTCGCTATCGCTGTTAGCATCTATGTTACTTTCTCCATTGATGCAATGTACGGCATCGCAGTTGCTGCTCTTGGTATGCTGAGCACAATCGCAACTGGTCTTGCTATTGATGCTTAGGCTCCCATCAGTGACAATGCTGGTGGTATTGCTGAGAACTGATGCTCTTGATGCTGCTGGCAACACCACTTCCGCTATTGGAAAGGTAAAAGTACTTTTTATTCATTTGCTGGCTCAACTTATTCATTTGCCACTGCCATTATGGCACTGTTTATATGTTCTGCACTCCTTAATATTTTAACATGCATATGGGTGAAGTAGTAGACAATATGCAACGAAAGAGCCATTGCACTCCTGTTAGCATCTATGATCCCTCCTGGTGCTCTGGTCAACAAAAGAGCCATTGAACTTTCCCATAGGCCTTTGGTGATGTTCTGAATGTATATAGTTTTTCCTTCCTATGTACTTTCCCAGATATCGTCCTAATTGAAATACGTGTATGGATATTTTAGGGACGTACCCCTGGGAAACAATTTGTCAAGAAATTTCAGGGAAGCCCGTACTTGTTTGTTAAGATGGACCAATGCAAGGCTACGGTCTATGGATCGGACCTGACAAACTACTGAGGTGGTATTTTTGTCGCGAGAAGACTTACCTGAAAACAAAGTGTAGAAGCAAAGGTAAAGATTGACATGATCCTTGCATTATTATTGCATACTTTCTTTACGTCATCGTGTCTCGTCCTGGCCGCCATCACCTTGTCATTAATTTTTTTTATTTTCCTCACCAGAATGAGAGTGTCGTCTGCCGACTGCCTGTTTGTTATAGCTCGAGCAGCAAAGAAAGCGCGTGTGTCAACTCGGCCAAGGTCTGTCGTCAACTCATCCTTGTTTTTTCAGAGAAATGACGACCTCTCATAGCACAGCACGGAGAGTCAGAGACTGTCGCTCTATCACGTCTGGACCAAGTCCAAAACAATCCATTTGCTGCTGCTAGACGAAGTAGTATGCACACAAGATATGCTGCTCTTGTTGTAGATGAAGGTATAGGATTGGGACATGGGCTTTTACTGCTAATGTCAATTTTTGTGCCTGGCTTTTGCGTTCGCTTTAATCCGCGGGCTGCACATTCCATGATCATTCTTTGCTTTTTGCAGATAGCAATGCTTTCCCTAAGGTTGTGAGCTCTGACCAAAGCAGTCTGCTATACTGTTTTGAAATACCCCATTGGACACTTGGACTACAGATAGCAGCTAAGCGTCTGTAAAAGTTAAAATTTAAGATTAATATGCTGAAGTTTCAAGAACAAAATTGATATGTTTTTGAATCAACTAGAATTTAATTTTGTGCACTCTGTTTGTACATCTGCATCTACATCGATTGGTGTGCATGGTTAGAACAACATATATTGTATTCTCATTAATTATCGTGATAGTCTCATGCACACCTAAAGTATTTTATTACTATTGCCCCAATCTGCCAAAACTCGAGAACAATTTATATGAAAGGTATATAGCAATTTACTCGAGAACAATTTGCAAACAGATATGTATTTCTACACTTTTCCTAACTCAACATTCATCTCCGATGCAGACTTGGTTTCCTTGCTGCTGTCGACAGCTGTACCAATGGGCTTGTCTGAGTTGCTGCTGACGCCGCCCGTGACCTAGATCGTGTCCAATCCTCCGTGGTTACAGGTCCATTTTTGATAGGGACATGTTCCTCCGTGCCCTACTCGTCTAATTGGTGTGTGCTCTTGTTTGATTTGTTGTCCAGACGTCCTTTGGTCGACCTGTGTTTACTCGAAGAAACTAGATTCTCCACTGTGCATTGTATAAAAGAAGCAGACAACTAAATACAACCTATGCATATAAAAGAGATTGGTATATGACAAAACAGTTATGCCTTCCACCGACTCAATTAGTTGACATACTTGTGTACTTCTAAATCATGTTTTTTCAGTGTGTGCCAATGGCTAATTCTTGTGTTATGCCCATATATCGATTCTGTGACTGTGTGGCTCCCTCTGGTGTTGTTGTGTGTGTGAATGAGATTATGAGGGCTAACTTTTTTCAAGTAGGTAGAAATTAATGGTGTACATAAGGTCCAACAGTTTTAAAAATAAACACCGCTTAAGTGGTCTAAAGAGCCTAGCTGCTCCGAACATGGTCGGAATTCCTTACTAAATCCTTCTAGCCATCCAAAGAACATGTGAGAAGCAATGTAGGGTGTAGTTGGATAGTTAACCGCTTGAATATTCAACAAATAAAACAAGTGAAATGTCATTTGATTCCCCGTGTAGGTTAACCGATTGAATATTCAACAAATATAACTGGCTAATGGGACAGGGGATGCATGGATAGACATCCACATGAACTTGTAGAATTGCAGTATCAGTTTTTTTCTTATGCAAAATTCATTTTCCCGTTGATGTGGTGTTCTTGAATTATAGGATTGTTCTGTGTGCCTTGTGATACTTCGTGTTGTAGGGACTGTTATAGAACATTAGATCCACGTAACTACATCAATTTTCAATCATGATTATTAGCCACTCTATGAAGAATTATAATTGGAATCATGGTAATGGAGTGTTTGTTTTCTTATAATTTTTTCCAGGCCTATGAACTGTATTACTTGCTCACTTTGCTTTTCAGGTGACCCATAAAACTAGCTTTGTGATACTAACTAAATTCATAGCAACAACCTATTCTAAGCAGTTTCCTTTTACACAATACACATTCTAACGCTGTCACACTACTGTCCATCTGTAACACCCTGAATTTGGGGTATAAAATTTCTTTGCTCATATTCAGAAATTCAGGTGTTGCTCCTCTTTTCACACCCTTCCCAATCTCCTCTTTCCCTTTTCTATAGAAGAAGAGTGGCTATTTTTCTTTGTGTAATTATAGTCTATTAGACTAAACTCCAAGGAAGTATGAATTGTGGCATCATGTTAAACCCTAAGTTTCACTTTTGTTTGGTGCATAATACTTGGAAGGGCTAATTTGAATTTGTGGCATATTTAGAATTGAATCAAATAAAGTAAATAAAAAGAAAAGGGAAAACAATTGCTGGAATAAAAGAAAAAGGAAAGAAGCCCATACCCCTGCCCCCCTCAGCCTTTCGGCCCAGCCGGCCCACCCCGCGCGCGCGCGCCTTCGTCCCCCTCCTCTCTCTGCCCTGGCGGGCCCGCCCGTCAGCGCGGCCGCTCTCCCAGCGCGTGCGCCCGCTCTCTCGCTCTCTCTGCTCGCGGGCCCGGGCTGTCAGCTCCCTCGTCCCCGCGTAACCGCCGCCCGAGCTGCGCGTGCCACGGTCTCCGCGCCCACGTCGCGCGTGAAGCTCGCCACCACCTCGCCCTCGGTCACTTGAGTCCAGAGCCTCGCTCACCCTCTCTCCCCCCGTCATTTGCGCACCTGTAGAGCCCCTTTCCAACCTCCCCCACGCTGCGCGCACGCCAAAGTGCCGCCGCCATTACCCGCCGCCGTCCCGAGCCCGTTTCTCCGTCGACGTTGGAGCCCCGCCGTGCCCTCTACCACGGTGAGTTTCGCCTCGACGTCCGCAACCCGGGACACGCCCCAATTTCCCCTCTCCCTCCCTAATTTCCTCTGCCCGTGCTCACCCGCCGTCCTCTGCGCAGTCGCCGTGGTCCGCCACCGTCGACCCGGGCTGTCGTCGCGCCTTCGCCGCCACCGAGGAGTCCCCGAGGTTCGCCTTGAGGTAAGGAACCTCCTCCGCCCTCTCTCTTCCCCTCTATTGCACCCTGTGCGCTTAATTCCTCGCCGGAGTCGATTAGCGCCGCCGCCGAGCCACTCGCCGTGGACCGCCCCCTCCGATGCCCATGTCCCGACCTAGCCCCCACCAGAAGATTCCCCGCGCCCTCCCCAACCTCCCAGGCCACCCCGGTCGCCCTAAGGACCCGTAGAGCCCTCGCGCCCCTTGTCTCCGGCGAGCTCCCCCGCCGCGGGCGCGGCCGCCGCCGCCTCTGCTGGCTGGAGAAGGAAACAGAAGCCAGCCGCCAGATCTCCGCCGTCCATCTTAGATCGGACGGCCCTGTTTCAAATAACCCGAGCCCAACCCTAGTCGTCCGCCTGAGATCCGACGACCCAGGGCCGTTTCCCCCGCACCCCGCCTTCCTGTCAACCGGGCCCCGCCTGTCAGCCGCTCGCGCGCCCGCGCCGCCCGCCCGGCCCCGCCTGTCAGCCGTCCGCGCCCGCTCTGCCCGCCCGGCCCCGCCTGTCAGCCGCTCATGCCGCCGCGCGCTCGCGCGCCCGCCCGCAGATCTAATCTCGGGCGTTGATCCGAGATCCAACGGCCGTAGGAGCCCGATACCCCTTCACTCGCGCAACTTCTTAAAGAGACCCCCGGTTTTCTGCAAATTAACCCGCCGTCCCTGGAACTTCGCAGTTAGGTCCTCGGACCTTTATTTAATTCAGATTAAGTATTTAAAGAGTATTTTTTAATCCTTAATCTTGTAAAATTCATAACTTGGTCATATGAACTCCAAATTAGGTGCTTCAAGTTGCAAAATGTTCATAATATTCTTATCTATCTATTTAAGCAATGTTTCCCTGCTGTTTTCATGTTCCAATTAATAGTTGAGCATTAGTGTAAAAGTAATGTTATTGGAACCCTATTTGAGATAAAGTAAAGATAGTAGACTTTAATAAGAGTTGGAGCACCTAAGTTTATGGACTTAACACCATGTAATGATTTAACCCCACCACTGACTTAGACCTAGTTAGTGGATAATGAATCACTTTGTATAATCACCTACCCTAGACCTAGGGAGCACCAGATTGCCAATCCTTTTCTATTGTGAACTTGTGATCTCTCTACTACATATGTTTGGTATATTGCTTTTGTTTGTCATTTCCCAAGTGCATAGAATGAATGATTACTTTACGTAGACAACGGGCAGTCTGTGTTTCCCGAGGAAGTTGCAGAAGAAGTCCCTGATCAGCAGTTTGGTGAAGTGTAATATCCAAAATTGTAAAACATAATATAAGAGTGGACCCTCTTGATTGTTTTGCCATCCAATCCTCATTTCATGGGGATAATAATATTTAAGGAGATTAAACGAAGGCATCTTCATATAAAAATATACTAATTGAGTTTATAATTTGAAGTTAACCCAAAAGTACAATTTTGGAAATTGGGATTTAGCCTAAATTTAAATTTGGAATTGAAAATAAGAAAGAGAGAAATATTCTGAAATCCAAAACAGAAACTTATATCAAACTAAACAGTTAAGGTGAGGATAAATGTGCCATAAACATGAATTTGAAATTGAGTTGGAGTTTGAAAATAAATAAAAGAAACAAATCTGTGCCTGTGTTGGGCCAACATCTCCTTATCCTGGCCCAGTATTCCCTCGGCCTCGTGGGCCAAACAAACAGCCGCGCGGCCCACGTTTTCTGCTCGACTGGACTTGCACGCGGCCTTGCTCTCTGGAGTGTGGGCCCCCTGGTGGGTCATCCTCCTCCCGGCGCCCCGCTCGTAACGAGTTCCGCTCCAGGCGGCGGGCTGGGCGCATGCGGCTCCATCGGCTCTCCAAGATTTGCGCAGATCAGTTCGGCCAAGCTCGGACTTGCCCCCTCCGTCGCATATATGGGTCGCCATGTACCCCTGTGCCGAATGAGAAACCATAGCGGGCAGAGAGAGGAAAAGCGTGATGCGTCCGCCGCGGGGAGAAAAAGTCTGATTCACCATTGTCGGGCCCTCAGGTGCGGGGTAGGAAGCGTTGCCAGAGCATGTGGACCTTGCGGCATGCACAATTGAGCTTGGAGTTGCAACATGGGGCGAATTATTGCTCGCTGACGTTCATGCTCCACCGCGATTCCATGCCCAGTCGCGGGTGGATGGCTCTGCGGTATAATGGAGGGTAAGTTTCCTTCCTCTGGCTTCATCTTCATCCCATGGTCGTTTTGCGCCTTTCAAATTGGAGTTGGGATTACCTAGGCCATGGATTGGTGGTCGCCCGCGAAGACCCCGCCGCGGTGGCCGGCGGCCGCCGTGGTTGTGGTTGGGGGAGGGAGATGTACCGCACCGTGGGATCTCTAGCCGGTGGCTAAGATTAGGGACTGACTCACCCCTTCGTCGCGTTCAACCAGAGGCATAGATCTTTTGATCCTGCGGTCAGGGGTAGATCTTGGCTCCGTAATATCCGGGCCATGGATCGCATGATGGGCGGCCCGAATCGTATACCGGTTCAATTGAAGTGGGGATCTAATCCTGGCTGTCTGTTGTGGATCGGACGGCCGAAGCCTATCCATACCCCTTCGCGCATGTCAAGTTGCAAAAGAACCCCTGGAACCTCTATAAATCAACCTCTGGCCCTTCCACCTTTAAGATTCATAACAAGCGGGTCCTGTAACCTTTCACTTCAGACCCTGTTTTCTTTACTAATTATACCCGCAGTCCATTTTAATTCATAATAAATGAATAAAACCCTGGAAATTGATTTTTGGAATAAAAATAATTCCTAGAACTTTGAAAATCCATAACTTGCTCATTTTAAGTCCGTTTCAACCCATTCCAGTTGCGTTAGCTTCATAATAATATTAACTGCACAGTAATATTATCACTTGTACCATATCACTTACTTTTATAATTAGATATTGTTCAAACCTCTGTTTAATAGATTAATCTCCTTAACCAAAGATGGTTTATCTATGATTATGATCTAACTAAAATAGGATCTCTATTCAAAGTATAATGTAGATTAGGTTTATTTATCTTTATTGCATGATTTATATAATCAACATAAAGATCTAGATCTAATTGGTTAATCGAGTAGGTCTCCTGAAACCCATATCTTTCCAACAGTAACTCCAAATTTAGTCGTTCTCGAATCCGCGGTCCCATAGCAACGCGTAGATTATTATTACGAAACTTATGTTTATGTTTGGTGTAATGTTAATTTTGCCTATACCATGTTGTTTGTATTGCTACGACTAGCGTGAGGACACGTGTTATCTGAAGAGCAAGTTGGTACCTGGAATCTCAAGTCCCAGGCAAGTTGTGCCCTTGATCACTTCTTTTTACCCACTCATGTTCTGATTAATCATAATGATCTGCATAGGTTAATTTTGATGGGACCCAATAGGTTACCCTAGTTTGACTATCTTTATACCTTGTTCACCACTAAATCTTTGGGTAGTACCTGCTATTGCTTTATGTGGTTATGGGTATAGAGATACGCTATTCATGATTACACATTTGTTATCAGTTGTTATTTATTGTTCATGATAAGATCATTATGTTAATTGGAACATGGAGAACCACCCGGGAAAACAGTGCTACCACAAGGGTTTAATGGGACGCCCTTGGCCAACTAACTAGGAAAGCTAGTGGAAGACTACCTTACCCGAAAGGGGCAAGGGCAGTAGGGGAGTGGTCAGTGTAGGGAGGCCCTCGGGAGGATTTTGCTGCGATGGCGGTCCTGCAAGGGATTCCTGCATTGGAACTTCCTATAAACTGTAGCGGGTTTTCTGAAGCTAGTGGAACTTTGTAAAGGCCTCGTAGTGTTACCCTGCCTCACCTCCTCGGTAGAGGTGTATGGGATTGGCCGTCTCTTGGCAGATGGGTAACACGACTTGTGGGTAAAGATGCGCAACCTCTACAGAGTGTAAAACTGGTATACTAGCCGTGCTCACAGTCATGAGCAGCTCGGACACTCACATGATTAATTTATGGAACTAAATTCAATTTTGTCATATGCATTGCATCGCAGGTGATGTTGTTACTTTTGTTCTACTATTTAACTGGGTTGGTATTTACTTATACTTAGTAACTGCTAATAAAATTTTGACCAACTTTAAAAGCAATCCTCAGCTCTAACCATTTTCTTTGGTAAGCCTTACACTTCACGTGAGCTCCCACCTTTGGCGAGTTCATGCACATTATTCCCCACAACTTGTTGAGCGATGAACGTATGTGAGCTCACTCTTGCTGTCTCACACCCCCCCCCCCACAGGTCAAGAACAGGTACCACCGGATGAGGCGCATGGAGGATGCCGTGATGTGTTCGTGAGAGGTCTAGGTCGTCGTCTCCTAGTCAACTTTGGGTTGCTGGATCGTTTCCTCATATGATGTAATTATTTAATTATTTTGTATAAGACTCCTGTTATATAGTAAAGATGTGACATTCGATCCTGTGCCACTATGCATCATATGTGTGAGACTTGGTCCCAGCACACCTGGTGTTTATGTTCGCGCCCGGGCTTTGGACCCCTAAAACCCGGGTGTGACAGAAGTGGTATCAGAGGAATGTTGACTGTAGGACGAAACCTAGATAGAACTGGACAACCATTGTCTACTTACCTCTGCTACTCTGATTCTTTTCTAAACTTTCCTTAATCTTTTCTCATCTATTTCCGCTTTACTCTGATTATTCGTACCTTTTCATTATAAAGACAAATGTGGATTTCACACTTTGAAATCCTGTGCCTAAAGTGACTTTAGGAATAGGAGACCTAATCTTAGGAACAAAAACAAAACTAATTTTTTTTGTATCTATATGCTTGAATGCTTGTTCTTATGATACTTGTCTGATTTGGATCTTTGATTGAGTGTGATGAGTTGTGGAGTAATGTCCACAATTACATCTACATATATATAGTATAAATATAAATAAATAAAATTCATAAGATAACTAGATAAACTAGATTATCCATCATTAAAATATATTTATCCTCATAAATCCATCTTATCTTAAAAGATACTCTATTATCTTAATAGATTCATCTTATCTTGAAAGATTCTTTCTTATCTTAATAGACTCATCTTATCTTGAAAACATTTTATCTCACCTTAATAGATCTAACTAACCTCAAAAGATTCTACCTTATCCTTATGGATTTATCTTGGTATACATATCCCACTCTACAGTAACAACCATGATCTAGCCTAAAAAAAATAAGATCTTATCTAGTTATACCAATCTGATCTAGATCCCACCTAATCTAACATGATCTAATCCAAATTGAGTTACTTAAATAAGTTAGATAATGTTGGCGACATAAATTAGACCCTAACTCTGTAAACATATCTTACCCTAAATTAATACCTTGGACTAACTCGTCCGTAAACAACAACCTAACCTACATCATAGGTTGTCTAATCTAGATATCACAAAAGCAAAGTAAAACTTTGTTTAAACCCACCTACCTCGTGTACCCTGGCTATCCTAATTATATATACTTAGCCACATGTCCTTAACTCGGATGGCAACTCCAGAATTGAGGGACAAAGAAGACCAACCACGTCAAGGGAGGAAAAGCATCAACTCAAGTCTTCAAAGATCAAGTTGGATCGCTAGACGAAACAAGATCCACTGTACATGGAGTCTCTTATTACCATAATCCTGGTTATCCCAACCTATCCATTCATCAACCCACATAATAAGCGTCTAGATAGCTATACTCTCCTAATCACCCATCAAGGATTTTTTGTTATACAAAGTGGACATACATATATTACCCATGCTCTCCTAATCACTTACTAATAATAAAAAGAGAGACTCTTGATTTTGAACTAATTAGAAACTAAAAGCTAAATTTTAAATCACTCTTCCTATATCCTCTTTCTTACAAATCTCGAGGACGAGATTATTTTTAGGGGGGTAGGATTTGTAATATCCAAAATTGTAAAACATAATATAAGAGTGGACCCTCTTGATTGTTTTGCCATCCAATCCTCATTTCATGGGGATAATAATATTTAAGGAGATTAAACGAAGGCATCTTCATATAAAAATATACTAATTGAGTTTATAATTTGAAGTTAACCCAAAAGTACAATTTTGGAAATTGGGATTTAGCCTAAATTTAAATTTGGAATTGAAAATAAGAAAGAGAGAAATATTCTGAAATCCAAAACAGAAATTTATATCAAACTAAACAGTTAAGGTGAGGATAAATGTGCCATAAACATGAATTTGAAATTGAGTTGGAGTTTGAAAATAAATAAAAGAAACAAATCTGTGCCTGTGTTGGGCCAACATCTCCTTATCCTGGCCCAGTATTCCCTCGGCCTCGTGGGCCAAACAAACAGCCGCGCGGCCCACGTTTTCTGCTCGACTGGACTTGCACGCGGCCTTGCTCTCTGGAGTGTGGGCCCCCTGGTGGGTCATCCTCCTCCCGGCGCCCCGCTCGTAACGAGTTCCGCTCCAGGCGGCGGGCTGGGCGCATGCGGCTCCATCGGCTCTCCAAGATTTGCGCAGATCAGTTCGGCCAAGCTCGGACTTGCCCCCTCCGTCGCATATATGGGTCGCCATGTACCCCTGTGCCGAATGAGAAACCATAGCGGGCAGAGAGAGGAAAAGCGTGATGCGTCCGCCGCGGGGAGAAAAAGTCCGATTCACCATTGTTGGGCCCTCAGGTGCGGGGTAGGAAGCGTTGCCAGAGCATGTGGACCTTGCGGCATGCACAATTGAGCTTGGAGTTGCAACATGGGGCGAATTATTGCTCGCTGACGTTCATGCTCCACCGCGATTCCATGCCCAGTCGCGGGTGGATGGCTCTGCGGTATAATGGAGGGTAAGTTTCCTTCCTCTGGCTTCATCTTCATCCCATGGTCGTTTTGCGCCTTTCAAATTGGAGTTGGGATTACCTAGGCCATGGATTGGTGGTCGCCCGCGAAGACCCTGCCGCGGTGGCCGGCGGCCGCCGTGGTTGTGGTTGGGGGAGGGAGATGTACCGCACCGTGGGATCTCTAGCCGGTGGCTAAGATTAGGGACTGACTCACCCCTTCGTCGCGTTCAACCAGAGGCATAGATCTTTTGATCCTGCGGTCAGGGGTAGATCTTGGCTCCGTAATATCCGGGCCATGGATCGCATGATGGGCGGCCCGGATCGTATACCGGTTCAATTGAAGTGGGGATCTAATCCTGGCTGTCTGTTGTGGATCGGATGGCCGAAGCCTATCCATACCCCTTCGCGCATGTCAAGTTGCAAAAGAACCCCTGGAACCTCTATAAATCAACCTCCGGCCCTTCCACCTTTAAGATTCATAACAAGCGGGTCCTGTAACCTTTCACTTCAGACCCTGTTTTCTTTACTAATTATACCCGCAGTCCATTTTAATTCATAATAAATGAATAAAACCCTGGAAATTGATTTTTGGAATAAAAATAATTCCTAGAACTTTGAAAATCCATAACTTGCTCATTTTAAGTCCGTTTCAACCCATTCCAGTTGCGTTAGCTTCATAATAATATTAACTGCACAGTAATATTATCACTTGTACCATATCACTTACTTTTATAATTAGATATTGTTCAAACCTCTGTTTAATAGATTAATCTCCTTAACCAAAGATGGTTTATCTATGATTATGATCTAACTAAAATAGGATCTCTATTCAAAGTATAATGTAGATTAGGTTTATTTATCTTTATTGCATGATTTATATAATCAACATAAAGATCTAGATCTAATTGGTTAATCGAGTAGGTCTCCTGAAACCCATATCTTTCCAACAGTAACTCCAAATTTAGTCGTTCTCGAATCCACGGTCCCATAGCAACGCGTAGATTATTATTACGAAACTTATGTTTATGTTTGGTGTAATGTTAATTTTGCCTATACCATGTTGTTTGTATTGCTACGACTAGCGTGAGGACACGTGTTATCTGAAGAGCAAGTTGGTACCTGGAATCTCAAGTCCCAGGCAAGTTGTGCCCTTGATCACTTCTTTTTACCCACTCATGTTCTGATTAATCATAATGATCTGCATAGGTTAATTTTGATGGGACCCAATAGGTTACCCTAGTTTGACTATCTTTATACCTTGTTCACCACTAAATCTTTGGGTAGTACCTGCTATTGCTTTATGTGGTTATGGGTATAGAGATACACTATTCATGATTACACATTTGTTATCAGTTGTTATTTATTGTTCATGATAAGATCATTATGTTAATTGGAACATGGAGAACCACCCGGGAAAACAGTGCTACCACAAGGGTTTAATGGGACGCCCTTGGCCAACTAACTAGGAAAGCTAGTGGAAGACTACCTTACCCGAAAGGGGCAAGGGCAGTAGGGGAGTGGTCAGTGTAGGGAGGCCCTCGGGAGGATTTTGCTGCGATGGCGGTCCTGCAAGGGATTCCTGCATTGGAACTTCCTATAAACTGTAGCGGGTTTTCTGAAGCTAGTGGAACTTTGTAAAGGCCTCGTAGTGTTACCCTGCCTCACCTCCTCGGTAGAGGTGTATGGGATTGGCCGTCTCTTGGCAGATGGGTAACACGACTTGTGGGTAAAGATGCGCAACCTCTGCAGAGTGTAAAACTGGTATACTAGTCGTGCTCATGGTCATGAGCAGCTCGGACACTCACATGATTAATTTATGGAACTAAATTCAATTTTGTCATATGCATTGCATCGCAGGTGATGTTGTTACTTTTGTTCTACTATTTAACTGGGTTGGTATTTACTTATACTTAGTAACTGCTAATAAAATTTTGACCAACTTTAAAAGCAATGCTCAGCTCTAACCATTTTCTTTGGTAAGCCTTACACTTCACGTGAGCTCCCACCTTTGGCGAGTTCATGCACATTATTCCCCACAACTTGTTGAGCGATGAACGTATGTGAGCTCACTCTTGCTGTCTCACACCCCCCCACACAGGTCAAGAACAGGTACCACCGGATGAGGCGCATGGAGGATGCCGTGATGTGTTCGTGAGAGGTCTAGGCCGTCGTCTCCCAGTCAACTTTGGGTTGCTGGATCGTTTCCTCATATGATGTAATTATTTAATTATTTTGTATAAGACTCCTGTTATATAGTAAAGATGTGACATTCGATCCTGTGCCACTATGCATCATATGTGTGAGACTTGGTCCCAGCACACCTGGTGTTTATGTTCGCGCCCGGGCTTTGGACCCCTAAAACCCGGGTGTGACATGAAGGCAAGTGTCCTCTGACCCATTATGTCCCATTCACTTCTAATGCACTGTCCCGCATTACTTAATTGAAACCTAAGGATTGACTAGCTTTCTATTTACCTTATCCTTGTTTACCTTTTGGGTTATCATGGTTAGCATTATGCTATTGCTTTACTTGAATCAATGAACATGATGTGAATACTTATGAAAATGTTATCTCGATGATGTCCCTGTGATACTTTAGGGGGCTCAGGCTGTTTCCTGAGTACCTCTCTGTAAGGACCTGTTCCTTGAGAGACCACCCGGGATAACAGTACAACCATGAGGGTGAAATGGGATGCCCTTAGCTAATTAATTAGAGGAACTAGAGATGTAGTTGCTTCGCCGTCGTGCCGTCAATGGGGTCCAGGCACAGTGCTTGCTCTGCCGAGGCTGAGTGCCGAGGTTCTTTCATTTTGCTTTTGTTAGTCACTCTCCTGCGGGGAGGGGTACTGTGTTTATCAAACTGGAGAAACCTAACGGGCAGCTATGATCTCTAGGGAATCTTTGTAAAAGCTACGTAGTGATACCCTGCCGGACCACCTAGGTAGTGGTCAATGGGGATTAGCTCTCCCCGGGCAGAACGGGAATCACGGCTCATGGGTAAAGTGTGCGACCTCTGCAGAGGGTAGTGGAACTGATCTATCAGTCGTGCTCACGGTTAAGAGCAGCCTTGGGATCCTCTTTGATTAGAGATACTCCAGATACACCTCCGATGATGACTTCAATGATGATGATTAATGGTGGTGACTTTAATTATGCATTCTAGTATTTCCTCTCTGAGGAGGTACTTTTTGGAATTATAACTTGAGCTTGGTGATAAAATCTGGCTTCTACTAACAACGAATACTTGACCAACTAAAAGCAACTGCTTGAGCCTAACCCTACATAAAGCTAGTCCACTTCAGCCAAACGGGGCATTTGCTGAGTACGTTGATGTGTACTCATCCTTGCTTTACCACAAACACCAGGTTGTCCACATTGTAACCACTGCTCAGGAGAAGACGAAGCCGTGGAAGGAGACTTCCAGGAGTTCTAAGACTACGACGAGTTTTAGGTGTGGGTTGGCGGCAACCCCCAGTCAGCTGCCTGTGAAGGCCTTATCTTTACTGCGTTTCGCTTAGCACTTTGATTTATCCAGTTAAGTTGATGACTATGTGGATGTCTCTGACTCTGTGATGTAATAAGTTAATGCTCTTTTATGTTATTATTCGAGCACTGTGCGATGATGTTCATTTATGTAATCGCTGTGTACGTGAGTTCTGATCCTGGCACGTACATAGTTCGCATTCGGTTTACCTTCCAAAACCGGGTGTGACACCATCTACAGGTCATCATTTTGCTCGTGGTACTCCATTGCTATAACGGGCAGGCCACCATATGACCTTTCCTCCCTTCAATTCTAGGCCTCTGCACCTTGTTCTTTGCATATCTATCAGTATCAAGTGAATAACCGCTCAGTCAGCTATCGCCTCTGTAGTTGAATGGTGTACATGAGACGCCTTATGCCTAGGCCCTTTGCCTTCTACCTTTATGATGTATGGGTACACAATTGTGTTGTTTAAATACTTATGTAACTGAAGTCGCTTTTTGAACCAGATGTGTATTACATTCCGTAGTCACATGTTATTCTTGATTGTCTTAGTGTTCATCTCATGACACGCTACCGTTGTATGATTTTACCACTCGAGTTATATATTGTGTTACTCAATATGCAACGATGTTTTACATAACGTCTCTGGTCTCGGGCGCCTCCATTTTCTAGTGACCTTAACGTTCTACCGCAAGGAAAAACGTCAGGAGCAACGTCAAGACACCTCGGGTTCCGGCCAGTACGCTTCTACTTACAGTGATCAGCATAACTGCTCAAGGGCATGGTGGTGGTGGCAGTACAAAACCAACTGTGTACAGCACCCAAAGGTTCCTTCATCTCGTTAGATCATCAGATGAAAAACGATTATCATTTCCTAGAACGCTGCTTGACATCAAACTGGTAGTCATCATCGAGGTCATCAACATCATCTTCAATTTCGTCAAGAATCGATTGGTTAATCTTCTTTCTAGACACCCTCCTGTGCTTCTTGAGTTCAAGACGAGGCTCTGCTTGCTTCACCCCCATGACACCTGTTTTGTACCTGAATCAAAGATGGATGCACTTCATTAGTAGGACCCAAGATTTAGCATGTCAGTTTGGAAACTTGAATTCCCTTGAATTGCTTGAATTGGAGGGGATTGAGGGGGAACCCTTCCAATCCCCGGTGCTCGTTCGGTTAGGAGGGGATTGAAAAGGATTGGAGAAGATTAAATCTCTTACTAGTCAAAATTTAATAGAAAGGGATTTAATCCCCAAAATCCTCTCCGAACCCTGGTCAACTGAACAAGGCCCCAAGACCAAAAGAATTTGAGTTTTCAAACTAGCCCTAAGGGTAGAAGCTGAGTACAAGAAACTAATATCAAGAAACGATGACAAACTTCATTTGTTTAGTCTAATACCATTCATATATATGGTGTTAGTGAATTGTCACTCTGCATTATTATACAGTACTAAAGACCAAGACATCTTCTGGAATGTATGTGCGATATATGAAAAAAAAACGGCTACATGACCAAACTTTTTGTCAGGATCCCTTCTACAACTGTTTAACAAGAGTATGGTGCTGGAAAAATAACAGCCCTCTATAAAATTCAACCATGGCAGGTCAGTATAGCTCATTTGAATAGCCACCATCAGAATCGTCATCATATGGTAAACGCATTACAATTATCAAACAGTAGTTCATCTAAGAACTTTGGCAGATTTCATACACCAACATTCTAGCTTTCCTGGGTTCACTTTATCAATCATGGAAAGAACAAAGCAATACTTCCTAATGCTACGTTTTATTCACTTGATATTATGAGTACCCGTTAGGGTTCTGTGGTTAGCCCCTTATAATTATAGTCTCACCCCTGTGCAATGGACCAGGCCCAAATAACTTGGTCTATTAATACATCACCCAACCAACCATGAGTTAGGGTTGGGGTTTCCGACATGGTATAAAGCTAGGTTGTTTTTTTCACTTCCCTCTCCCCACCCTCCCCCACCAGCAGCCGTCGGCCCCCAAGCCAGGCATCGGCACCCACCCAAGGCCGGCCCTCTCCATCAACGGCGCCCCCAAGTCGCCGACCCCTCTTCCCCGCCGCTGGCCCCCACGCCGTGGCCTTCTTCTCCGAGCTGCCGGCGACCCCACCACCGGCCGATCCCCTGCGCTCCACCGTCGGTCGCGGCCCTCTTCTTCCCCGTCGTTGGTCCCCTGCGTGCCGGCACTTCTTCCCCGCCGTCGGCCCTCCCCTGCACCGCCGCCAGTCCACCTACGCCTGATGGACTCCCTCGCCGACGCTGTCACCACCAACACGAGTCCGGTCCTCCTCCTCGATCCTGCTGCGCCGCTGTGGCCCGCACCACCACTGCGCTCAGCCCTCTCGCACTCAGCGCAGCCGCCGCTGCCAACGCGGCCAGCGCGCGTGCAGCCAGGCTCCTCCCCTCTGGGCTCGGCCTCCTTGGTTACTCGACGTGCAACGGCGCCCTCGCCACCGCTGTGGAATCGGGACCTCTCTCACTAACCTGCTTCTCCCGACAACCGCCCCGCGGCTTCCCCACCACTCGCCCACTCGTCGCCAACCCCACTTGGGCTCCCACGGCGCCCGCCACTGACTCTGCATTGGTTGCCGCCATCGCCACCATCCAAGCCGTTGTGGCCGCCTCGCAGGAGCGCGAGCGCGCCACGTCCCTCGCCCAAGAGCAAGAGCGTGCCATGGACGTCGCCCTGACCGCCCAGATGGCCACCACGCAACACCTCATCCTCCGGTCGCCCATGAGGCACCTTCGGTCACTCTAGAGGCCCCCATGCCTCTGAACTCGATGCCGACCACATCGCCGTCCTCCACGCTCAGACCGCCGGGATGCACAACATTCGGTCCCTCGTGTCCATTGCGTTGGACCCATCATCCTCCCACTACCCTCGTTGGCGGGCTCAGGTCGTTCTCACGCTTTGACGCTACGCTCTCGCCGACCACGTCCTCGATGACCTCATCGCCCCACTGTCTCCATCGTGGTACCAGATGGACAGCATGGTCCTCTCGTGGCTCTACGGCACCATCACCGTTGAGCTACAGGACATCATCCGCGACCAGGCAGACACTGCTCGCCAGGCATGGCTCGCTCTCGAGGGACAGTTCCTCGGGAACCAGGAGGCTCGGGCGCTCCACCTCGACACCCAGTTTCACCAGTTCTCTCAGGGGGATCTCTCCGTTGGAGAATACTGCCGCCAAATGAAGGGAATGGCGGACTCTCTCCACGATCTCGGCAAGCCCATCGTCGACCGTACCTTTGTGCTGAACCTTCTATGTGGCCTCAGCTCCTGCTATGGCCACCTGAAGGCTCTCATCAAGAGGACTATGCCCTTCCCCACCTTCTATGTTGTCCGCAACGAGCTTCTCGAGGAGCTCACCTTGGAGACTGAGGCCCTAGCTCCAGCGCCGACCCTATACAGTGCTCCTCTCGGCGGTCAAGCAACCTCGGGGGGCCAGGCCCCTCGCCCTCCGTCGACTGGGGTCACTACCCGCACTCCACCTGCCGCCCCTATGGCCCCTCATCTGGCTTCCAACACCGACGGAGGCCGTCGTTCCCACAAGGGCGGCCACGGTAACGGCGGCTCCACCCGGGGTGGTCCCTCTGGCCAGGGTGGTGGCCAGGCGTGACCGTCATCCTACAACCCCTGGATCGAGACCATCGCCATGTGGCCGGGCCAGGCCCCGAGTGCCTCCCGCCCTCCTACGTCGGCCCTCCTGACGCGCCTCCCTACGGCTGCCCCCAGCGACTTCGACTCCGCCCCAGCTCCCGCCTCCGAGGACCCCCACTCCGACAGCTGGAGGGTGGGACCCAGTTGCCCTTGCCACCGCCTTCAGCACTGGCGATGACCCCCCCCCCCCCCCGTCCGACTAGGTGGTCGACTCTGATGCGTCACACCACGGGCACGTTATCCCACTCCTCCCCCCCATCCCTCTCATCCCTCCTCGATCGTCATTGGAAACGGTTCCACTCTGCCAGTCACCTCAGTAGGTGTCTCAGTTCTCCTCGGACCATTCTGTCTCAACGACGTTCTCGTAGCTCCTCACATTACTCACAACCTTCTTTCTGTTCGTCAGTTCACCACCGACAATTCTTGTTCCATTGAGTTTGACCCTTTTGGTTTCCATGTGAAGGATATGGCCACCAGGACAACCTCGCCCGCTGTGAAAGCTCGGGGCCCCTCTACACGCTTCAGCCTGCCTCCACCGGTGCGTCCTCCCCATCCGTCCTAGTCTCCACCACCTCCTCCACCACTTAGCATCGTCGTCTCGGCCATCCAGGACCCGACGTCATGACCAAGCTCAACAGTAGTTTACATATTTCATGTAGTAGGGGACATTCTGAGGGCCTATGTCATGCTTGTCAGCTAGGCCGACACACTCTCTCATTTCCTACATCTTCTTCCAGAGTTGAGCAGGCTTTTGATTTAGTTCATTGTGATCTATAGACTTCTCCTGTACTCAATCTTTCTGGATAAAAATACTACTTGGTGATTTTGGATGATTTTTCTCACTTTCTTTGGACTTTTCCCCTTCGGCTAAAATCCGACACGTTCGCCACCCTCACTTCTTCGCCTGGGTCTCCACCCAGTTTTGTCGTCCGGTTCGTGCCCTTCAGTGTGATAACAGCCGCGAGTTCGACAACAACGCCTCTTGCTCCTTCTTCCTCTCCCACGGTGTTCAGATGCGTCTCTCGTGCCCTTACACCTCTTCCTAGAACGACCGGGTAGAACGCATCATTTGCACCACCACCGACATGATCCGCTGCCTCCTCTTTCAAGCGTCTCTCCCTGCCATCTACTGGACAGAGGCTCTGAACACCGCTACACATCTCCTCAAGCGCCTCCCCTCGAAGGCGGTGAGCCATCCCACCCCCACTTCCCCTGTATGGCACAGCCCCCGCCTACAACCACCTTCGCGTGTTCGGCTGTGCCTGCTATCCCAACACTTCCGCCACCGCTCCCCATAAGCTATCTCCTCGCTCCACCCGCTGCCTCTTCCTCGGTTACTCCCCTAACGACAAGGGGTATTGTTGTCTTGACCTCGCTACCAACCGCATACTCATCTCTCGTCACATCGTTTTCGACGAAGATGTGTTTCCCCTTGCTGGCTCCTCCCCACCCATCGATCTCGACTCTCTCCTTGAGTCCGATCAGTTTCCCCCTCCACCTTGGTCACTCCCGCCTGCTCACCACATGTAGCCCAGACGCCTCTCCTTGCGCCGTTACCTGCGCCACGCGCGGCCTCGACGTCCCCGCTCGCGTCTCTCCCCATGCCACGCGCGACCACGTCGACCCCTCCCGCACCACGTGCGGCACCGTCAACGAGCGCGACCCGCTGCGCCAACCTCGCTCTCATCTACCACCACCGCGGGCGAGCCACTCCCTTGCCCTCGCCGAACCGGCACCGTCGACGAGAGCGGCTCGCTTCGCCGACCCTGTCCTCGTCTACCACCACCACGAGTTGGCCCCTCCCTCAGTCCTGAACGACCCGTCGGCCCGCACCGAGCCTCTCGTGTACCCCCGGTCGCCATCCACCACGACCCCGGGCACGTCCACCCTATGGTGACTTGCCACACACCCGGCGTTCTCCACCCTATCGACTGGCTGATCATGGCGGCCAACACGGCTGCCACTCCTTTGGATGCTTCCCCGGTCCCCTCCTCTGTTCGCGTCGCCCTCGCCGACCCCCACTGGCGTCACGCTATGGAGGAGGAGTACACGGCCCTGCTGGACAACCACACCTGGGACCTGGTGCCGAGTCCACCAGGCACCAACGTGGTCACCGGCAAGTGGCTCTTTCGCCACAAGCTGACCTCAAACGGCTCCCTCGACCGCTACAAGGCCCGCTGGGTCCTTTAGGGCTTCACCCAGCGCCCCGGAATGGACTACGACGAGAGCTTCAGCCCCTTCAAGTTCGCTATAGTTCGAGCCGTCCTCTCCCTTGCCCTCTCCCTCTCCCGGGACTGGGCGATCCGCTAGCTCGATGTCAAGAATGCCTTCCTCCACGGCACTCTGACAGAGACTGTCTACTGCAGTCAGCCCACCGGCTTCATCGACGCCGCTCGTCCGGACCTGGTCAGCCGGCTAAACCGCTCCCTTTACGGCCTCAAGCAGGCGCTACGTGCATGGTACAGTCGCTTCGCCTCCTACTAGCCTCCATCGGCTTCGTCAAGGCCAAGTCGGGCACACCCATGTTCATCTACCGGCGTGGCGTCGACACCATCTACCTCTTGCTCTACGTCGACGACATTGTGCTCACGGCATCCACCGTCGACCTTCTACAACGCATGATCGCCGCCCTTCAGCGGGAGTTCGCGATGAAGGACTTGGGGCCTCTTCACCACTTCCTCAGTATCACCGTCGAGCGCCGACCTTAGGGTCTCTTCCTCCACCAGCGCCAGTACACCATCGACATCCTGGAGCGGGATGGCATGTCCGACTGCAAGCCCTGCTCCACGCCTGTCGACACTCAGGCGAAGCTCTCTAAGGACAACGGGCCCCGATCACCGACGCAACGTCCTACTGGAGCCTAACTGGCACGCTCCAGTACCTGACCTTCTCCAAGCCCGACATCGCCTACGCCGTCCAACCGTGTGCCTGCATATGCACATCCTGCGGGAGCCCACCTCATCGCTCTCAAGCGGATCCTACGCTACCTCCGCGGCTCCTTTGACTATGGCCTTCTACTCCAACCCTCTCCGACGTCGGAGCTCGTGGTCTACACCGACGCCGACTGGGTTGGCTGTCCCGACACACGCCGGTCCACTTCCGGTTATGTCGTGTTTCTGGGCACCAACCTCATCTCTTGGGCCGCCAAGCGGCAACCCGTCGTCTCCCACTCCTCCACAGAGGCCGAGTACCACGTCGTGGCCAACAACGTGGCAGAGGCCTCCTGGCTGCGCCAGCTACTCCAGGAGCTCCACAGTCCCCTCCAACGCGCCACCCTCGTCTATTGCGACAACATCAGTGCGGTCTACCTCTCCACCAATCCCGTGCAACATCAGCGCACGAAACACGTGGAGATTGACCTGACTTCGTCCGCGAGCATGTCGCTGCCGATGACGTTCGGGTTCTCAGCGTCCCCACCACGCTACAGTTCACCGACATCTTCACCAAGGGGTTACCGTCGAGTGTATTCACTGATTTTCAATCTAGTCTCAACATCTGTACATGATAGAGTTGGGACTACGATGGGTGTTAGAGTACCCGTTAGGGTTTTAGGGTTAGCCTCTTGTAATTATAGTCTCACCCCTATGTAATGGGTCAGGCCCAACTAACTTGGCCTATTAATACATCACCCAACCCTGATTTAGGGTTAGGGTTTCCCACATATATGTTGTGCCAGAACTGGTTATTTGTTTACCATAATTAAGTACACTACTGTTATACCAGTTTGTCAAATAAAAGGAAGTTACACCTGTGACAAAGTTACTAGGACATTTGCTTATGCAAGTAAACTTTCTAGGAAACTAAATTTCAATGTGTACAAAGTAAACTATGTGACCATGATTACAGGAGAATATTATACCATCTAGGCTCTACCATTAAAAAGAAAAGAAAGAAGATAGGACTATTTGTATATATGCCTTAGCATACCTGACATCACCTTCTCTTTTTGTTCCAAATGTCCGTAGCTGGATTTCTTCTCTAATTTTGATCTCATCAAGCATCTGGAGATAGTATGGATACCTTTCCCAGTCCCCTTTCACAGCACATCCATGCTCACCCAGGTGAACACAATCATTAAATAAACATTTTTTGGGCTCGTTCTCTTTCAGCGCTTTTCTTATCTGAAGTATCCAATAATATTACTAGTAAGAAAATGATATAATAAACTGAAATACAGCCTTAACAGCACCACGTAGTGAGCAGGCAGACGCTAGAAGTAAGAATTTAATATAGTAAAAATAATGAAAACAAACCTCAGGAAATGTTTCTGCAAGACTCTTTTTTGTCACTTTCATCAAACTAGGCTGGTTAAATCCAGGAGTATCAGCAAGGAAGCCTCCGCCAGCTATAGGAAGCAACGAGACATGGCGTGTTGTGTGCTTTCCTTTACCACTTTTCTTGGACACAGTTCCAACACGCTGTTCACCAAACCATTTACTATTCTGGTGAATGATAAGCACAAGAAAAAGATATCAGTATCCACATCAAGACAGGTTTTAGATTTTACTACCACTAAAGTTGTGAAGCTTTGCAAAAGTGAATAAGATATCAAACAAACGATATCCAGTTTGTAAGGTGCCCTGAAAAAGTGAAGAACATGTACCAGACCACAGTGCGCCTCTTTGGTGAGTCTTGTCCAACTAACCAGATCAGATACAGTACAATACCAATCAATTCCCAACTTAAAATTAGTCCTCAGATTCCAAATCTGATGAACTAATTCAATTAAGCTAATAAGCCATTTACCATGTTCTAAACTATTAAGTTATGTGATGAAAGAGGGCATTTTTAATAGAAATGCTAACGAAAGAAAACAAAGAAATTCTCAGTGAATTATAAATGTGAATTAAATTTTCAGAAATGTTAAATAATAATCAGGAAAATCGAATAAATGATGAAATGACTATTACCTGTTCAACTAGTTTATGTATTGGATCTTCTTCTGATATGTCCTGGTTACACCTCAGTGCATTGATCAGGCTGGACTTCCCAACGCCGCTTGGACCAACAACTACAGTTGTTTGTCCTTCCAACATCTCTTCAAGAGCAGTAAATCCTGATTGCTTATCAACACTTAGAAACAGTGGATCATAGCCCCAACTCCTCAACCTATCTTCCCAGTATGCTATTGTCTGCAGTGCTAAAAAGCAAAGGATATCACTCAACCATATCACATAAACAGAACACTAAAGGATACCACAAATGCGATAATTACATATCTTACATCCAAATTTGAAGAACAGCAGAAGTGAGCAAATGCAAACAGAAATTCTATGTACACAGATTAGAATATCAATATCAGGCAGACGGGCAAGAATAAAACAATAATTTATGAGTAGGACGGCCCTTGTTTTGCTTTACCAGCCCCAGGTGAGCCCCCAAATAATGGACACAATCATCGGCGATGGGGTTTTAAAATGATACACATATCTTCGGGTATGTATTATGTACCAGGTCTCTGATAATTGACACTTTAGTAAAAGGGCGGTGTGCTTGCATTTTGAAGCATTTTGAAGTTTTTACCCATGACAGCATAAAAAAACTCAACCCATGGAGGTAAGACAGCCCCTAGGCATTTTGCGTAAGATAAAAGGTAAACTTCTCACGTTTGTGCGGAAAAAAAAACCGACACCCTACCACACTCATATACACGACACTGTTGTCCTGTGAGTGCACCGGTCCTTAGATCTGTGTTTTTGGGACGCGGGACAACACGCAAACCATGCCCATGCGAGGTAGGGAGTCGAACTCCCGACCAGCTGCTTCCCACCACAAGGGCACTGCCACCAAGCTATCAGCTCGTTCACTGACAGCATCAAAGTTAATGCATAGTTTCAGCATTTAGAACGATTGCATACAATCCAGGTGACCTTTTGTGCATCTAAAGGAGCTGTCCCCAAACATATTTACCATGTATAGGTGGAGCAACTGGATGAGCTATATGGATCCCGATATTTGCACCATTAATGTTATTATTGACTATTTGATTGACAAAGGTACCAATAATAGCACCTGAGAGCAGGAATTACTCTTGGTTGATAGACATTTTTTCCTTAAGATGTAGAAAGGAATGCTCAATTCTGGCCGTTGATACTGATAGTAATATTGATGTGAATAACAGGTAAATCCTGATGGTAAACCATTTTTTCCTCAGCAGCCAAAACAACTATACCTTAAATGCCCCGAATTATAGGGATTGAAATCGGTTTGCCATGGCACTGGCCTTTCCTGTTCCATGAAAAAAATGGTTTGCCACATTTTCTCTACAAAACCATTTTCCCGGTTCCCACTTCACTGAGCAGCTCACAACAAATCGTGGAATGAATTAGAGAATCCTTGTACACAAACCGCAGTCCTTACAATCTTATCTCAGATACAATGAACTGCAATCCAGCCAATCTGATTTACAGCTCAAATAGAGATGGATAGCAACTGAGTAACCAATTGGGGTGGGCGATGTTCACATTACCTGCTCGTCGACGAGCTCGACCTTGTTGAAGACGAGCACAAACGGAATTCCTGAAGACTCGGCCTCGACGAGGAACCGGGTGAGCGTGGCCGGCTCGGGCTTCGGCTGGTCGAGCGAGAAGAGCACGACAAGGCGGTCGACGTTGGCGACAGGCGGGTCGACAACCTCGGACCTCCGCTCGAAGACATCTTCGATCATTCCGCGGCGATCGGTCCAGTCGACCGCCCCGACGAGGACGCGGTCACCGACGAGCACGCGGCGGCGGATCTTCTTGAGCAGCGCGCGGACGACGCAGAGCAGGTCGGAGCCGCGGTGGTGGTCCAGCCCCGGGGCCGTGGCGTCCACGATGACGCGCATGAAGTTGGCCTGTGAGGCAGCGACGAGACCCGTGGCCTGACTGTGGAGCAGCTCCTCGGGAGGTGGGGGCGGGAGGGACGCCGCCAAGGGGAGAAGGCGCGGGTGGGGCGAGGAGTGGTGGCGGCGGAGCAGGAGGGGAAGGGGGATGGGGCTGTGGTGGAGAGGGAATGGGAATGGGATGCTGAGGCGGGGCAGCGCCACGGCGGTGGAGGGGAAAAGCGGCATTTCGCAGAGGCCAGAGAGGGGCCTGGAGCGCATAGCGCAGTGGAGAGGCTGGTGTCCCCTTTTCCCGCGGGACGGCGCGGTGTACCACTGTACCCGCGGCTCGGGGGAGGAATTTTAGCATGGTAGCCTACATGGCGGACGAGCCGATAAGAGGGTAGGATGTGTTTAGGACCCGTTTGGTTAGGAAACTGATGTTTGAGTTACGTATTTACTTACGGCGACGAAGAATAAAACTATCACTATATTTTTTCTTTTTCCTAATTCTTCTTCCAAGCACAGGATAACCCCAAGGGTTATGGGTTTTTTCTACCAATGGGGCTTTCTCTTCACCATCCCTATGGGGGTGGTCCACAGGGTTCATAACTACCCCTCTTACTACGGGGCGTTTACCTAGCCAACACTTAGATCCGGCTCTACCCAAACTAGGGTGGCCTCAGCTGTCGGAGCCAAGCATCGGATGTACTTCCTCGATGAAAAGGCACTGGATAGCGATAGACATACGATTTCAATCAATTCTCTAGGCCCTGGAGAATTGATTGAAACAAGTCAAGTATTGGCGTAGTCATATACATATATCGTCCTTTTTCGTGGGCTCGTAGGCGTAATTCGGAGGAGTTCATATAGCCAGTCCAGTATGGAACCAGATCCGGATATCCGTACTTTTGGTGGTGCGGTTCAGAGGAGAGGTTCGGTAGGTTGACAAGAAAGTGCGCCGCTAGCTTTTGTGTGTTCACACAAGGTCAGAAGGAACCTCCGAGTGGATCCAACAAAGAATCGATTCTATGCCTTCTCTTTCAGTGTTCGTAGGGCTGGAAATTATACACGCTGGTAACTAGTAAGCTGGAATAGTCAGGTTAGGAATGGAAAAGAAGGAAGGAGGAAGCGAGTTCTCTACTCTAGTGAAGCTAAGAGGGGAAGCGGAACCAAGTCAAGATGATATGGATCACCCCTTCTTCTTGCGCCAAAGATCTTACCATTTCCGAAGGAACTGGGGCTACATTTCTTTTCAATTTCCATTCAAGAGTTTCTATCTGTTTCCACACCTTTTTTTTGAGACCTCGAAACATGAAATGGACAAATTCCTTCTCTTAGGAACACATACAAGAAAAAGGATAATGGTAGCCTGTCACACCCGGTTTTAGAAGGTAAACCGAATGCGAACCATGTACGTGCCAGGATCAGTTATTCACGTACACAGCCGTTACATAACATGGACATCATCACACAGTGCTCAAAATAGTATTAAAAAGGGAAATAATAGTCGATTACATCATACGTCTGAGACGTCCATATAGTCCTTACAATAAATCAAAGTGCGAAAACGAAACGTAGATAAATGCGGCCTTCACAGGCAGCCGACTGGGGGTTGCCGCTAACCCACACCTAGAACTCGTCGTAGTCTTGGAACTCCTGGAAGTCTCCTTCCACAGCTTCATCTTCTCCTGAGCAGTGGTTGCAATGCTGACAACCTGGGGGGGTTTGGTGTGTAGAGCAAGAGTGAGTACACATCAACATACTCAGCAAGTATCCTGTTTGGCTGTAGTGGACTAGCTTTATGTGGGGGTAAGTCAAGCAGTTGCTTTTAGTTGGTCAGTTTATTATTTACTAGTAGAAAGCCAGGTTTTAGCATTAACCCAAGTTATTAACCCAAAGTACCCTTTCCAAACGGAAAGAATACCACTTACCATTACCATAAGCATAATCATAACCATCCTCATTGCCATCTGTAAACCAAAATGTCTCTGATCAAGTACCACTAATCACTGGAGCTCCCTTGGCCGCTCATAACCGCGAGCACGGCTGATATATCAGTTTTCAAACACTCTGCAGAGGTTGTGCACTTTACCCACAAGCCGTGATTCCCTCTTGCCTCGGGCCGATCAAACCCTTAAACACTACCAAGGTGAATAGGCAGGGTCTCACTACGTAGCCTTTACAAAGATTTCCCCGGGGCTGTAGCCGCCCGTTAGGTTTCCTAAATGTACCGCACTCCTCCCCAAGGGACAAATCAACCTTGGCAGAGCGAGCCGCATACACCGAGCCCCATTGACGGCACAACGGCTAAGCGAACTACACCCCGGTTCCTCTAATTATTCAGCTAAGGGCGTCCCACTCCACCCTCATGGTTGCACTGTTTTCCCGGGCGGTCATCCATAGAACAGGTCCTTACGGAGAGGCACTCGAGAAACCGCTCGAGCCCCCTTGAAGACCACAAGTACAACATCATAATAAGAGAAGGGAAAACAGCGTATCATATATAATCTCATCATGTTCATTGATTAGAGTTGAGCAATAGCATAGAGCTAAATAATAATAATCCGACCCAAGTAGGTAAACAAGGACATGGATAACAAAAGCTAGTCAATCCTTAGGTATAAATGTGTAATGCAGGAGGTGAATTAAAGAATGAATAGGACAGAGATAGGTCAAAGGACACTTGCCTCCACCAACCGACTGCTGCTCAGGGGCTTCTCCTGCGAGTTCTTCGGGCTCTCCAACCGGATCGTTCTCTATGCGATTGCAAGCATACATACATCCATCCATTCAAATTAGGAAACAAACAGTACACCATACAAGAGAACAAATAAAGTAAATATGCATAGAATATCACATACAATAATGAGTTTACCATGGTTAGAAAGAAATGAGAAAAGGTCTCGCGAGAGTTAAAGCTTATGCCCGAGACACACTACGGGTTGGTGAATAACTAGACGTCACGTGTTCTAGTTCCAATTGGTTCTAACAAAAGAATTAGCTACATGCACTAATGTAAACGTGACCACTTTTAGTAGATTAACATTGAATAAGATAGACGATTAGCTATACAAATTAACTAACGTAACCAATTTCCAAATTGAGACTCCTATCTTATTAATATAAACAACGTGATTAGCGCATATAGGATACGGGGGGGGTAGACGGGGCTAGGGGGTAGACGATCGTGTCGCGAGCGCAACAGGGCGCTATGCGTCGCGTCGCGAGCACGATGAACTACGCTAGAACGCTGCGCGAGCACGCGCACGCGCAAAACCACACTTAACGTGCCGCGAATGAGTCGCGCACGCGTCGGGGCCGTGCGCTGGCCGAGCTCGAGGCCACGCGCCGAAGGCACGCTGGGCCGAGCTCGAGGCCACGCTGAGGGCCGACGCGACGCGAGCAAGGCACGGCGGGGGCACGGCCGAGGCCGAGAGCGGGGGCGGCCGAGCCGGGGCACGGGGCGGTCGGGCCGGGGCACGGCGGGGCGGGGGCGGCCGAACAGGGGCGGGGGCGGCCGAGCAGGGGCCGGGACGGTCGGGCCGGGGCGGGGGGCGGCCGAGCTGGGGCGGGGCTCGCCGGGGGGCGGCCGAGCCGGGGCCGGGCGGGGCGGCGCGGGGATGGCCGAGCCGGGACGCGGCGAGGCGGGGCCGGCCGAGGTCGGGGACGGGGGGCCGAGGGCGGCCGAGCGGGCGAGGCTGGGGTCGGGGCGCGGCAGGGCGGGGGCGGCCGGGACGGCCGAGCCGGGGGTCGAGCACGGCGGGACGGGGTGACGGAGGCGGCCGAGCCGGGCGGCCGGGCCGGGCGGCCGGGCGGGGCGAGCGCGCCCACGGCGCGGGGAAGGGCGCCGACGAGAGGGGGAAGGGGGAGGAAGTGAGGGAGGAGAGGGGAGGGGGAGGGCGGCGCGGCGGCGGCGCTGGGGAGGGAGCGGCGGTGGCGGCGGTTAGGGTAGGGGAGGGGAGAGAGAGAGGGAGAGGGAGGGGATTTTTGGAAAAAGAAAAAAAGGGGAGGGAGGGCGGCTGGGCCGGCTGGGCCCAAAGGGGGGGGAGAGGGGGCGCGCGGCTGGGCCGGCGCGGGGCCCACGCGGGAAGGGGGGGAGGGGGGCGGCTGGGCCGCCAGCTGGGCCGACCGAGGGGGGGGTTGGGCCGAAAGGGGAGAAAGGGGGGGAAGAGAAAAGAAAAAGAAAAAAAAAGAAAAAGCTTTTCCTTTTTTCTGATTTCTAATTTCCTCTAGATGAAAGCATTCACATTTTTAATCAATCAAGAAGTATGCATGGTTCGGCATGATGCATCACACAAAATAAAGTATTTTAAGGTTTTGCTTTACACGAGGTCTAAAGCCAAAACCCGCTGCGACTTTGGAAAAGATCAAGGCTTAGCGAGGGGAAAAGGGAAAAGAAAAGGGTAACGCCTGAATTTGGTGAGAGAAAAGAAGAAAAAAAATTCTACCCCCAAATTCAGGGCGTTACAAACCTATCCCCCTTAAAAGAATCTCGCCCTCGAGATTCAGGGTTGGCTAGCAAAGAGCTCTGGGTATTTAGCCATCAGATCATCTTCACGCTCCCAGGTTGCTTCTTCCTCAGAGTGATGATTCCACCTGACTTTGCACATTCTGATGGTCTTCCTCCGGGTGACTCTGTCTGTAACCTCAAGGATTTGCACTGGCTTCTCAACGTAGGTCAAGTCCTCCTGGACTTCAAGACCTTCCACTGGCAACTGTTCCTCTGGCACACGCAAGCACTTCTTCAACTGAGACACATGAAAGACATCATGCACAGCAGACAAATTCTCTGGCAGACTGAGCTGATAGGCCACTTCTCCACGCTTTGCGAGAATCTGGTACGAACCAATGTAGCGGGGTGCTAGCTTGCCTTTGACTCCAAATCTTCTGACTCCTCTGATCGGTGACACTTTCAGATAGACGAAGTCTCTGACTTCGAAACTCAGCTCTCTTCTTCTTGTGTCTGCATAGCTTCGCTGTCTTGATTGCGCTATCTTCAGATTCTCTCGAACCATCTTGATGTTCTCTTCGGCTTCAAGCAAAATGTCTGGCCCGAACACTTGCTTTTCCCCAGGCTGATCCCATTGCAACGGAGTTCTACAACTCCTTCTATAGAGCGCTTGAAATGGTGACATCTTCAAACTGGCCTGGTAACTGTTGTTATAGGAAAACTCTGCATAAGGCAATCGCTTATCCCATCCGGACTGATCTTGCAGCGCGTAGGCTCTCAACATATCTTCAAGGATTTGATTGGTCCTTTCGGTCTGGCCATCTGTCTGCGGATGATAAGCTGAACTGAAATTCAGATGTGTGCCCAAGGCTTCATGCAACTGCTGCTAGAAATGAGAGGTGAACTGCGTTCCTCTGTCTGACACTATCTTCTTTGGCACACCATGTAGACAAACGATCCGAGACACATACAATTCTGCCAACACTGCACTGCTATAGTTGGTCTTGACAGGTATGAAGTGGGCTGACTTGGTCAAACGGTCCACCACTACCCAAATGGAATCGTAGCCGGCTCGAGTGCGAGGCAATCCGACTATGAAATCCATACAAATTTCATCTCATTTCCACTGAGGGATCTGCAACGGTTGCAACAATCCAGCTGGTCTCTGATGCTCTGCCTTAATTCTTCGACAACTATCGCACATAGCCACATGCTCTGCGATTTCCCTCTTCATTCCGTACCACCAGAACTTCTTCTTCAGATCTTGATACATCTTCTCACTGCTAGGGTGAATCGAATAGGCAGTCTCATGAGCTTCCTTGAGAATCAACTCCCGAATGGATTGGACATTAGGAACGCACAATCGGTCTTTGAACCATATCACACCTTCTGCATCTTTACAAAAATCTTTGCCTCTGCCATCTAGAATCAGTCGCCGAATCTCACTGATCTTTTCATCATTCTTCTACGCTTCTTTGATTTCTCGCTCCAAGGTAGGTTCCAACTCAACTATGACTCCTCGCGAATTGTTCAGAAACCCGAGACTCAACCTGTCAAACTCCTTGGCCAACTCATAAGGCATCGGACGAGCGACCATCAGATTGACTTGACTCTTCCTGCTCAAAGCATCTGCCACTACGTTCGCTTTGCCTGGATGGTAATGAATCTCCAACTCATAGTCTTTGATCAGCTCTAACCATCTTCGCTGCCTCATATTCAGCTCCGACTGAGTGAATATGTACTTCAGACTCTTGTGGTCTGTGTAAACATCACATTTCTGTCCATACAGATAGTGCCTCCATGTCTTCAGTGCGTGAACCAATGCTGCCAATTCTAGGTCATGGATTGGGTAATTCTTCTCATGAACCTTCAGCTGTCGGGACGAGTAAGCCACAACTCTTCCCTCTTGCATCAACACGCATCCCAAACCCGTGTAACAAGCATCACAGTACACAGAGAAGGGCTTGTGCACATCAGGCAAGACTAGGACAGGCGCTGTTGTCAACTTCTCTTTCAGCGCTTCGAAGGCCTCTTGACATTTCTGGGTCCACTTGAACTCAACCTTGTTGCCTAGCAACGATGTCATTGGTTTCGCAATCTTCGAAAACCCTTCAATGAATCGCCGATAATATCCGGCCATTCCAATGAAGCTCTTGATTCCTCGAGCATCCGTTGGCGCTTTCCAGTTCAGAATGTCTGCCACTTTCTTCGGATCCATAACCAATCCTTCTTTGTTGATTATGTGACCCAAGAACTGGACTTCATTGATCCAGAATTCACATTTGCTCAACTTTGCATACAACTGGTGCTCTCGCAATCTCTGCAATACCATCCTCAAATGATCTGCATGCTCTTCTTCGCTTTGAGAATAAATCAGAATGTCATCAATGAATACCACCACAAACTTATCAAGGTAATCCATGAATACACTGTTCATCAAGTTCATGAAAAACGCTGGTGCATTGGTCAAACCAAAAGACATCACTGTGAACTCATACAAACCATACTTGGTAGTGAATGCCGTCTTCGGAATGTCCAAAGGTCGGATCCTGAGCTGATGATAACCTGACCTCAGATCAATCTTGGAGAACACACTGGCTCCTCTCAACTGGTCGAACAGATCTTCTATTCTGGGCAAAGGGTATTTGTTCTTGATCGTGACTTCATTCAAAGCTTGATAATCGATACACATCCTTTTGGTGTCGTCTTTCTTTTCCACGAACAAGACAGGGGCGGCCCAAGGCGAGGTGCTTGGCCGGATGTAACCTTTCTCTGACAGCTCATCAATCTGCTTCTTAAGCTCAACCAATTCTGGTCTGGATATTCTGTAAGCTCTCTTAAAGATAGGGGCGGTTCCAGGAAGAAGCTCTATGGCAAACTCAACTTTCCGCTCTGGTGGCATACCTGGTAAATCCTTTGGAAACACATCTGGAAACTCAGACACAACCCTGATACTCTCAATTGGGTCTGCTTCACTGCTATCGACAGCCATCTGATAACAACTTCCTTTCTTTGGCTCGGGCGAGACTAACTCGGTCACCACTTCCTCTCCTAGTGGGGACACCAACTTGATTGTCCTTTTATCACAACTGATAACTGCCTGATACTTATCTAGCCAATTCATCCCTAGGATGACATCTATTCCCTGAGTACCCATTACTATAAGGTTAGCGGGAAACGCTATCCCCCTTATTTCCACACTTACATTCAAACAGATGCTATCAGCTCGAATTCTACCACCGGCTGAGTCAATTCGAATGGGGGTTGACATGGTAGTAATTGGAAGACTACCCATGATGCAGTAATGAAAGAATGTGTTGCTCCAGTATCAAATAACACTTATGCAATATGGGAGTCGACTGGGAACATACCTACTATCATGCCGGGGGTCTCCTGAACTGCTTCAGCCTCCAAGTGGTTCAGTCTTCCATGATTGTAACGCGGCTGAGAGCGGTTGCCTGCTCTAGGCTGAGACACATTCTGCTTTGCTGGGGCATTGGGGCCTGACTGCTGCTGGGCTACCTTCTTCGGGCATTGCATCACCCAGTGGCCTTGCTCTCCACAGTGGAAACATGCTCTGTTTCCAACCTGAGCTGGTGCTGCCTGACTGTTCTGCTGGTTTGCTGGGGCAGGAAGACGAGGTGTCTGCTGATTCTGCCTCTGAAACTGACCTCCTGACTGATTGCTCTGACGGTTCTGGTACTGATGCTGAGGGTACTGCCTTTGGAACTGCTGATGCTGCTGAGGTGGACGCTGGTTCTGCCTGAACTGCTGAGGTTGATTGCCTGAGAAACGAGGACGGTTGCTGCTTCTAGGCTGGGGTCCACTGATCTTACGCTTACGATCCTCCATCTCCTTACGCTTCCTCTCTGTCATGATTGCTCTGTCAATCAGGTGCTGGAATGTCGGGAAGGTATGATTCATCAGTTGGTACTGAAGAGGGTCAACCAAGCCTCTCAAGAAACGGTACTGTCGCTTGGCGTCGGTGTTGACATCTTCAGGAGCATAGCGAGACAACTGCACAAACCTGTCTCGATACTCACTGACAGATGATGACCCTTGCTTAAGGGCCAGGAACTCCTCCTTCTTCACTGTCATCAGACCTGCAGGAACATGGTACTGACGAAAGCTACCTCTGAACTCTTCCCAGGTGATGGCATCGGGGTTGGCATGGGTGGCGAGATAAGACTCCCACCATGATTGGGCTGCTCCTCTCAACAGACGGGGACCATATAGAACTTTCTCCCTGTCATCGCATTGAGCGGTATGCAACTCCCGCTCCACAGTGCGCAGCCAATCTTCAGCATCCATGGGGTCAGAAGAGTGAGCAAACGTTGGTGGATGACCTCTCATGAATTCAGCACGCTTGTCTCTAGGCATCTGAGGCATCTAAGGCTGAGGTGGAGCCTGCTACTGTTGCTGCTGCTGCTGCTGAATGGCGGCCAGAGTCTGACCGATGGCTTGAACCGCTTGAGTCTGCATCAGAAACATCTGCTCGATCGACATCGGAGGCGGGGGCGGCAGGTGCTGCTGCTGGGGCACCTCATCCTGCGGAGCGGCTCGCTCCTGCTGAGCACGCCTTCCTCCTCTGCGCCTGTTCTCTGACATCTGCAGAATGCAACCACACATCAGAACTGATCTGGCAAATCTTGCAGCATAAGAAAAGAGTATAGAATTCTTCAACAGCACTGAACAGATGAGCATCTTCACTGATCTCCAACACAGACCACACAGCTTCTTAGATAGAGAGGAAAGTGGAATAAAAGGTTTCCCAACTATATAACTAACTCTATTAACATATAACAGGTAAACCATAATGCAGGGGGGTACCCACACTCTGGTGACAGTCATTACAAAGATCCAAACCAAACATAGTTCATCATGACAAACATAAATGCACAGGATATATCAAACTATCCTGTCTAACTAAGACTAACTAAAAGCGGGACTAACGCTAAGACTGTAGCTTCTACGTATATATTTTGTATTAATTACAAGATCCGACTCTAGCAATCTATGGTTCTAGATTTATCTTGGTCTTGCAGTCGGGATTGCCATAAGACTGGCGTCCACGCCGAGGTGAGCGGTACGGGTGCTGAGTCCCGACGGGAGCGGGGGAACCATCATCCAGGTGACGACGTTCCGCGCGCTCAGCCCGCAGCAGGGCGATCTCAGCACGAGCCCTACTCAGCTCGTCTAGTGCATGGTCCAGCTCCGTGTTTAGCACGACGGCTAGGTTGACTATGCTGCTCAACCTAGGATTGTCCTCACCAGCAGGTGAAACAATCACGCCTCCTGTGCTGCCAGATGGACGGCGGGGGTAATACTTCAGGTCAAGACCGTCAGCTACCCCACCGAGAACCGAGCAGTAGTGCGAAAGCGCACGCCGTGCGGCATCTTGTATGGCCACCTCAGCTGAGTCCCGCTCAGAGATGGAATAGTGCTCTGAGCAGGCCTCCGCGCCCTAGAGACTGTTCTCCGGACGGCGCACCAAACAGGTCGCCTCCCAGCGGTCCGGGTAGACCCCGCGACTATGCTGGTAGACCACACAGCGATACTCGATGGACCAAGTACGCCACTTATGTCACACCCAGTTTTAGAAGGTAAACCGAATGCGAACCATGTACGTGCCAGGATCAGTTATTCACGTACACAGCCGTTACATAACATGGACATCATCACACAGTGCTCAAAATAGTATTAAAAAGGGAAATAATAGTCGATTACATCATACGTCTGAGACGTCCATATAGTCCTTACAATAAATCAAAGTGCGAAAACGAAACGTAGATAAACGCGGCCTTCACAGGCAGCCGACTGGGGGTTGCCGCTAACCCACACCTAGAACTCGTCGTAGTCTTGGAACTCCTGGAAGTCTCCTTCCACAGCTTCATCTTCTCCTGAGCAGTGGTTGCAATGCTGACAACCTGGGGGGGTTTGGTGTGTAGAGCAAGAGTGAGTACACATCAACATACTCAGCAAGTATCCTGTTTGGCTGTAGTGGACTAGCTTTATGTGGGGGTAAGTCAAGCAGTTGCTTTTAGTTGGTCAGTTTATTATTTACTAGTAGAAAGCCAGGTTTTAGCATTAACCCAAGTTATTAACCCAAAGTACCCTTTCCAAACGGAAAGAATACCACTTACCATTACCATAAGCATAATCATGACCATCCTCATTGCCATCTGTAAACCAAAATGTCTCTGATCAAGTACCACTAATCACTGGAGCTCCCTTGGCCGCTCATAACCACGAGCACGGCTGATATATCAGTTTTCAAACACTCTGCAGAGGTTGTGCACTTTACCCACAAGCCGTGATTCCCTCTTGCCTCGGGCCGATCAAACCCTTAAACACTACCAAGGTGAATAGGCAGGGTCTCACTACGTAGCCTTTACAAAGATTTCCCCGGGGCTGTAGCCGCCCGTTAGGTTTCCTAAATGTACCGCACTCCTCCCCAAGGGACAAATCAACCTTGGCAGAGCGAGCTGCATACACCGAGCCCCATTGACGGCACAACGGCTAAGCGAACTACACCCCGGTTCCTCTAATTATTCAGCTAAGGGCGTCCCACTCCACCCTCATGGTTGCACTGTTTTCCCGGGCGGTCATCCATAGAACAGGTCCTTACGGAGAGGCACTCGAGAAACCGCTCGAGCCCCCTTGAAGACCACAAGTACAACATCATAATAAGAGAAGGGAAAACAGCGTATCATATATAATCTCATCATGTTCATTGATTAGAGTTGAGCAATAGCATAGAGCTAAATAATAATAATCCGACCCAAGTAGGTAAACAAGGACATGGATAACAAAAGCTAGTCAATCCTTAGGTATAAATGTGTAATGCAGGAGGTGAATTAAAGAATGAATAGGACAGAGATAGGTCAAAGGACACTTGCCTCCACCAACCGACTGCTGCTCAGGGGCTTCTCCTGCGAGTTCTTCGGGCTCTCCAACCGGATCGTTCTCTATGCGATTGCAAGCATACATACATCCATCCATTCAAATTAGGAAACAAACAGTACACCATACAAGAGAACAAATAAAGTAAATATGCATAGAATATCACATACAATAATGAGTTTACCATGGTTAGAAAGAAATGAGAAAAGGTCTCGCGAGAGTTAAAGCTTATGCCCGAGACACACTACGGGTTGGTGAATAACTAGACGTCACGTGTTCTAGTTCCAATTGGTTCTAACAAAAGAATTAGCTACATGCACTAATGTAAACGTGACCACTTTTAGTAGATTAACATTGAATAAGATAGACGATTAGCTATACAAATTAACTAACGTAACCAATTTCCAAATTGAGACTCCTATCTTATTAATATAAACAACGTGATTAGCGCATATAGGATACGGGGGGGGTAGACGGGGCTAGGGGGTAGACGATCGTGTCGCGAGCGCAACAGGGCGCTATGCGTCGCGTTGCGAGCACGACGAACTACGCCAGAACGCTGCGCGAGCACGCGCACGCACACGCGCAAAACCACACTTAACGTGTCGCGAACGAGTCGCGCACGCGTCGGGGCCGTGCGCTGGCCGAGCTCGAGGCCGCGCGTCGAAGGCACGCTGGGCCGAGCTCGAGGCCACGCCGAGGGCCGACGCGATGCGAGCAAGGCACGGCGGGGGCACGGCCGAGGCCGAGAGCGGGGGCGGCCGAGCCGGGGCACGGGGGCGGTCGGGCCGGGGTCGGCCGAGCCGGGGCACGGCGGGGCGGGGGCGGCTGAACCGGGGCGGGGGCGGCCGAGCAGGGGCCGGGACGGCCGGGGCGGGGCGGGGCGGGGGGCGGCCGAGCCGGGGCCGGGCGGGGCGGCGCGGGGACGGCCGAGCCGGGGCGCGGCGAGGCGGGGCCGGCCGAGGTCGGGGACGGGGGGGGCCGAGGGCGGCCGAGCTGGGCGGCCGATCGGGTGAGGCCGGGGTCGGGGCGCGACAGGGCGGGGGCGACCGGGACGGCCGAGCCGGGGGTCGAGCACGGCGGGACGGGGGCGGCGGAGGCGGCCGAGCCGGGCGGCCGGGCCGGGCGGCCGGGCGGGGCGAGCGCGCCCACAGCGCGGGGAAGGGCGCCGACGAGAGGGGGAAGGGGGAGGAAGTGAGGGTGGAGAGGGGAGGGGGAGGGAGGGCCTCACCGTGGCGGGGGAGGGCGGCGCGGCGGCGGCGCTGGGGAGGGAGCGGCGGCGGCGGCGGTTAGGGTAGGGGAGGGGAGAGAGGGAGGGAGAGGGAGGGGATTTTTGGAAAAAGAAAAAAAAAGGGGAGGGGGCGGCTGGGCCGGCTGGGCCCAAAGGGGGGGGAGAGGGGGCGCGCGGCTGGGCCGGCGCGGGGCCCACGCGGGAAGGGGGGGAGGGGGGCGGCTGGGCCGCCAGCTGGGCCGGCCGAGGGGGGGGGTTGGGCCGAAAGGGGAGAAAGGGGGGGAAAGAGAAAAGAAAAAGGAAAAAAAGAAAAAGCTTTTCCTTTTTTTCTGATTTCTAATTTCCTCTAGATGAAAGCATTCACATTTTTAATCAATCAAGAAGTATGCATGGTTCGGCATGATGCATCACACAAAATAAAGTATTTTAAGGTTTTGCTTTACACGAGGTCTAAAGCCAAAACCCGCTGCGACTTTGGAAAAGATCAAGGCTTAGCGAGGGGAAAAGGGAAAAGAAAAGGGTAACGCCTGAATTTGGTGAGAGTAAAGAAGAAAAAAAATTCTACCCCCAAATTCAGGGCGTTACATAGCCCCTCCATTAACTATCCGGCACTAGCAGCTTTATCGGGGAATTTCTAATCTTAGTAGGAGCTTTCCAAAGAAATAGCTTATTAGCCACATTAGCAGCGCTTGGGATGATTTTAGGCGCGGCGTATTCCCTTTGGCTATATAATCGTGTGGTTTCTGGAAATTTAAAACCCGATTTCCTCTATAAATTCTCCGATCTAAATGGCAGAGAAGTTTCAATATTTCTACCTTTTCTTGTTGGAGGGGCGACCGTCCGTTGTACTACCAAAAAAGGGTAAACCAATGTGATCATAACATTGTAGGTGCTTGCGATGGGACGGATGCGACTTCCCTCATAAGTAAAGTAATGGGTGGCATAGCATTAAGGGCGTATTTGGTGTGGCGCCTAAGCCGCCATACCGCGCCACACCTGTGGCTGAAAAGTGTGGCACCAAACACGCCCTATATTCTCACTCTTCACTTTTTATTTGGTTTGTAGAATAAACTTTAATCATCATCTTATCTCTTATAGTTAGTTAGTAATAATATAATGAATATGGTCATTTCACTAACTTTGAGGAATGAACCCATGATACGACATCTCATTTTAGTGCCCGTTCGGTTAGCTAGGATTAGGACCTAGAACTATTTCAGGTGATCAGTTTTAATACTAACATTTCAGGTGGAACAATTTCAGAAGATCCGTTCCAAACAAAACGAACAAGCCCTTAGATAGAGTGATTCCTCAAACCAAACACCTCCTAAAGTTTAGTCTCTATCCTATTTGGTTCTAGAAACTAAAAGTATTTAAAAAGGATTAAATAAATCATAAGAGGATCAAAATATCTCTTAGTATCCTCTTGTCATTAGTGCAACTGAAATAAAAGAGTGGCAAAAGGTGGAATTAATATATATTAGTCCCTTTTAGTCATAACTTGAGGGACTAGAGATTAAAACACTTTAGTCTCTTTTTTAGTCCCACCGTTTAGCAATTTAGAGACCAAATGAGACTAAAATAGAGGAACTAAAACCAAACGGAACCTTAGAAAAAATTGGATTTTTGAACTCCAAACAATGTCCCTAGAACATCTCCAAAATGTGACCTATAAAAATATCCTATAATTTAAAAGTAAGTATATTTTATAGAATTTAAGGCAACAACAAAATATTCTGCTCTAACAATAAAGCCTCAAATCTAAATTATATGGTAGCCTACCACGGTGTAGTATATTTGAGGGTGTCTTATAATTTTTGACCAAATTTTTTAAAATGAGGTACTGGTGGAATAGTTTTTCTGCATAAAGCCCTGTATTTGGATTTGAGGTATCAATTTGAGACATCGTTGGAGTTGAAGATGCTCTTAGCATTTTTATCATTTGTAACATTGATTTCACAAAATTATTACTCAAAACATGTTATCCTTGGTTTCAATATCTTTTTAAATATTTTTACCCTTCTACGCATACTACACATTTTGCAAAAGACAGAAGTGCGTATAAGGGCCAAAACATCTAAAATAACATTAAAAGCAAAGGTGACATGTTTTAATTCCTAATTTTGCAAAAATCAATATTACGAATGGAAGGCAAAAGTGTGAAGCATATTGTTTGGAATCCCGAAAATCTAATTTTCTCGATGTTGCAAACCAATAAGGTCCCATTTGTTTTCTTTCATTTTGAGGAATTGGAATCTTACTAATAGAATAGGCTATTTTTTTAGAATGTGACATTCCACCACTTTCCAAAGTTATCATATAAGTCTATCTTAAATTCATATGGTGAGAGATGAAAATTGATTCTATAGATTTACATGCTATTTTTCCGATGTACAACTTATAGCATAATCATCTACTTGATTCGCTATAACATAAATGTATTATATAATTATCTCTCGTATGATTTAGGATAATATACAAATATATTATATATATGAATATATGAACTTAATTAGTTTTGTCTAGATTATAATTATCAAAATGGAATTGAATTCCAACCAAACAAACGGGGCCTAAGATGAATCATTTCCCGTTTCAAGGGTGACTGGGAGGAGTGAGGGGGACAACTGTTCTAGGCCCCCACTTCCTAGGGCCCCACTCTAATGCATATAGCCCACAGACAAGCGAATGCAAATACGAAGGGCACGTCGGCATGTCGCACACGTAGTTCCACAGACACGATTATCAAATGATTTTGCATCTAGAAATGCTAGAAGATATTTTTAAGGTGATTTAAACAATATATTTGAAGTAATAATCTCTTTTCTATTTTTTACTGCTCAAGTTTTTCTAGATACATCAAATTATTTTAATTAATTGGTATATATACAATAGTAAAAATAGTTCTTAAGGTAATGGGGTCTCCATTTATAATCTCGCTCTGGGCCCTTTAAAACTCATGAACGGCCCTAGTCCCAGGCGTTGTCATTATGGCTACGCCGATCCCTGGCCTCCATAGTCTAGGGCTCGGCACAACCCATTATGTAGTGCCCTGTGGGAGGTCGATATGTGTACTCAGGCCTAGTCCAATAGGCCATAAGTGTGTCGCGGGCCGAGGGGTGCACATCCATTAATGTGCCACAGTACGAGGGGCTCATAGGTCATGAATGCTATGCAGTCTGAGGTGCTCGTAGGTCATGAGTGGGAAGCAGACGACGCAGCGATGTGGCTCGGTGCCAGGCGTGGTTAAATGTGGTCGACTATTTATGGCGAGTCAGTCTAGGACCGAGCGCGGGATCCACTCAAGTGGTTCCATTCCGACACACCCGGCCTCCCTTGTCAGGTTCTGCCACATCCAACCCCGGGCTTTAACCAGGGTGGGTCCTTTCATGGTTGACGTATCTACCTCTCCCAACTGATCGGTGGGCCTAGCAACCAGCGGTCCTTCCCTAGTGTGCTCGCTGATCGGTGGGTCCTAGGGATCGGGGATCATTTCCACGACACAAGCATTCAAAGAGCATACTATAACTCTGAGACTCCACGACCATGCCTTCGAAGTGTTTGAGAGAGATTTGCACACGTTTCTGAGCTGTCACTCTGTCATTTTGTTCTTGCGCTCTCTTATTTGATTGTGTGCGTGTTGTTGCTGCGATTGTGCTCTTGTGTGCGTGTTCTTACTCCCTCCCTTACTACAGTTTTGATTGTGATCATTTGTGTAAGGCGTGAGAGACTCCAACTTGTGGAGATTCCTCACAAACAGGATCAAGATATAAGGAAGACATATGTGGCATTCAATTTTGATCTTTGGATCACTTGAGAGGTGTTCAGTGCAACCCTTGACCAATGGAGGTCACCACAACATGGAGTAGGCATCGGCCGAACCACAGTAAAAATTGTCGTGTCTATTGTCTATTTTCTTTATTGTGATTATTGTCTTCTTTAGTGCTCATATTCAATTGGAATATTGCTCCTAGTTTAATACTCATATTAAGAGAGCGATCAAGTAAAGAGTTCTCTTCTCTCATCTCTTCTTATTTGAACTTGGTTTTAGTTTACATTAACTCTTTAATTAGACCAAGATTGTGTTGTTTACAGCAAGTTTCGCAGGATCACTTATTCACCCCCACTTTAGGTGCTCTCAATTGGTATCATAGTAATTCTCTTAATCAAAGGACTAACCGCTCGAAGAGATGGATCCTAAAGGCAAGGGAAAGGTGACCAACGAGACTGAAGAGGAGACTCTCAACAACGAGCCGAAGGGAGAAAAGCCCGTCGACTCGGGATCCGGGAAGAAGAAGCGTATCAAGAAGACCAGCTACTACAACAATGACACTTCTTCATCTTCACCAAAGGACGCCGACGACTCTTCTTTGAAGCAAAAGACAGTAAAAAACTACACTAAGACATCTTTTAATTACTTGTGTATTCCTTACAATGCTAATGTTTATTTATTGTCTATTGCTCTTGGCAAACCTCCTCACTTTGTTGGGGAGTACTATTCTTGGTGGAGTCATAAGATGCACAATCATTTATTTTTCTCTTCATCCTAGAATTTGGAACGTAGTAGAAAATGGAATGCATGTTATAGATAGTGATGATAAGAATTACAATGCTATTCACATGCAAGAAATGATTCATAAAAAATATCCAAGCCACTACTGTGCTTCTAGCTTTTCTATGCAGGGATGAATACAACAAAGTTAGTGGCTTGAACAACGCCAAGGAAATTTGGGACACTCTCAAGATCTTTCATGAGAGAAACGACATCACCATGATCAGCAAGATCGAGCTAGTCGAGGGTGAACTAGGTAGGTTCGCCATGAAGAGGGGTGAAGAGCCAACTGACACGTACAACAGGTTCAAAACCCTGGTGAACAAGATTTGAAGCTATGGGAGCACAAGATGGACGAACCACGACGTCGTGTGACTAATGCTAAGGTCATTTACCGTCATTGATCCTAATCTTGTGAACCTTATTCACCTAGGTATACCAAGTTGTCGTCCGAGGAAATTCTTGGAAAATTTGTGAGCAGGCGCATGATGGCAAAGGAAACTAGGTACATCGACGACATCACCAACGGACCTCTTCCACACTACGAGCCGCACCCCATTGCTTTCAAGGCATTGGCCAACTAGGAGGCGCTCCCCGACAGAGTGACGCAAATTGAGGCAGTCAGTCTCAATCAGGAGGATATGGCACTTGTGATCAAGCGCTTCAAGTCCACATTGAAGGGACGCAAGGATTACCCCAACAAGAGCAAATCAAGGGGAAAGCGTACATGCTTTAAGTTTGGTAAGTCTGGTTTAATGCTAAATGTCCCAATAATGAGAATGACCAGGACCAAGACAAGAAAGGGAAGAAGGAGAAGAAGAAGTTCTATATGAAGAAGGTCGAGGCACACATCGCCAAGGAGTGGGATTCGGACTGCTCTTCATCTGCCTCCGACAACGAAGGACTCGCTGCCTCCGCCTCCAACAAGTCCTCCCACTTCCCCAACGAGTGACATACATGCCTCATGGCTAAAGAGAAGAAAGTACACATATTGTAACACCCAAGTTATTATTTTAGAATATAGGAAAATTTCTCCAAAGGCTTTAAATTAAAAAATCTGATTATAATAATTTTCTTATTCTGGAAGTTATATCCCTTAAAACAAAAATGGCTTCTAGTAAAAATTTAATAAAAATATACCTAACACAGTTTGGTTATTTTCCCATTGAATTATATAAATTTGTAGTATAAGTACTCTCTAAAAACATTTTTCACACTAGGAATCATTTTTTCATTTTGGTGTTGCATATTTAAAAGCCTTTTTGCGTAAATAGGATAATAAATAAGTCAACTAACCAAATTATAGTTTTCATTCATGCTAGAGTTCTTACCTGCGCATTAAAATCGAATGTAAATTTCAAAACCAGATTTGAAATCATACTTGAAATTGGATAGGAAATAGAAATAGAAAAGAAAAAATAAACATAAAAGAAAAAAAATGGGTGAAGACCTGGGCCAGATTCCTTTCACTCAGCCTAGTCCACCTACCTTCACAGCACGCGCCGCCTGGCTAGTACTGGTGTATGGGCCCTCGCAGCCAGTGTCTGCACCACGAGCACACCTGATTCCCTTGTTGCCGACTTGTGGGACCCGATGATCAGCATTGTCTCTGTTCTTGAGCTCGAAACGAACTCTCGTGGGCAGGGCACGCAACAACCTCTCCCGTGATTCTGGGATTCTGTTAACTATCTGCTAGATACACCAGAATAGAAGAAGATAGATAGGAAAAGTAGAAGGAGCAGAGAAGGAAAACTTGGGCAGGAAGAAGCTAGTTCGGGTTTTTCATATCTCTTTTCCTCTCCAGTTCAGATAGCGCTCGTTTAATACACGCCCCACTGGCCAACCCAACACTGGGCCACAACAACCCACTCACACATTCACCCATTCGGGCCTAGAAATCTTCACATTGCACTTCCTTAGCCTGCTCCCGCGACACGGCGTAGACACCTTTGCTGGAACTGCCGGTGCCATCTCTTCACTAGTGTCAGTGTTGCTCACATTCCCCCTGCTAAGGATGCTGGATGTCCCCAGACAGCTGCATCAGGAAACTGCTGCTGTAAATTCTCAACATCCTCCCAAGTAGCAAGCTCCTCTGGCATGAAAGACCACTGCACCAACACCTGCTGGACTGATTTATCGCCCTTGAAAATTTGATGTCGCTGCAAAAACTTTTCAGGCATAATGAACATGAAATTATCAGAAGGAAGAGAAGGAGAAACCACCATTCCAGTGCCCACAGCCTTTTTTAATTGAGATACGTGAAAAACTGGATGCACACGAGAAGATGGAGGGAGCTGAAGTTTATACGCTACCAGCCCAACACGTTGTATCACTTGAAAAGGCCCAAAAAATCTGAATGATAACTTCTGGCTGGCATGAACAGCGATAGTGGACTGAATATATGGCTGCAGCTTGAGGAACACCCAATCGCCTACTGCAAAGTGCCGCTCGGAACGACCTTTGTCCGCTTGACGTTTCATACGAAGTTTGGCCCTGTCCAAATGCAGTTTGATAACATCAGACATCAACTGCCGCTCATGCAACCATGAAGCCAGATCAGTGGTACTGATGATAGTGTCATGATCAATGCCAAAAAAACCTGGGACGACAACCATACAAGGCTTCGAACGGAGACCGACCAATAGTTGAGCGAGGAGAAGAATTATACCAGAATTGAGTGACAGATAACCACTGACTCCACTGACTCAGACAGGCATGCACAAAACAGCGCAAAAAAGTTTCCTGATAAGCCGAGCTCATTCTTAGCTGCACATCAGCCAGACGAAACAGCTCCCTCCATAGATTACTGAGAAATATTCTATCACGATCAGAAACAATAGATTGAGGTAAACCATGGTGTTTATATACCTGATCATGGAATAACTTTGCCACCGAGAGAGCTGTGTATGGATGTCGCAGAGGCAAAAAAATTGCATATTTGGTAAACATATCCACAACCACGAGGATGCATGTAAATGATTGAGAACACGGTAATGCTTCAATAAAATCCAGGGATATGATCTGCCATAAGGATGTGGGAACCGGTAGAGGCTGTAACAGACAAGGCAAACGAGCACGATCGGCCTTCGCACGCTGACACACAATGCATTAACTGACAAATTCCTGAACAGCTTTTTTCATTCCACGCCAAGCGAACAACTGCTTCAAGCGAGCATACGTCACTGGAATACCCGAATGACCACCGACAGCCGTTGAATGAAAAGCCTCAATCAGTCGAGTCTGTAAGGGAATATCTGACCCCACCCAAATCCGATTCTTGTAACGCAAAAGACCGTCATGCCAAGAGTAATGTGGAACTGCAGTTGCGTCAACTGCCAACTTAGCTATTAATTCTCGTGACATATCATCGTGAGAATACGAATCCATAATATTTGTAAGCCACTGCGGTGTGCAAGAGGACACAGCAAGACAGGTCTGTGTCAACTGAGGATGCCTGGACAGTGCATCAGCTGCTCCATTTTCAGAGCCTTTTTTGTACATGATACGATATTGAAGGCCCAACAGACGAGAAAACATCTTTTTCTGCCATGGAGTATGAAGACGCTGTTCATCCAGCTGAGCCAAACTGCGATGGTCCGTGACAATATGGAACTCCTTCAGTTGCAGATAATGCCGCCAATGATCAACTGCAGTAAGGATCGCCAAAAATTCCTTCTCATAAGTAGAAAGCCCTTGAGATTTTGGCCCCAATGCCTTACTCAAATAAGCGATTGGATGACCCCCTTGCATCAGAACAGCGCCCACTCCCTGGTTGCTTGCATCCGTTTCCAAACAGAACGGCAGAGCAAAGTTTGGCAAAGCCAAGACCGGAGCAGAGACTAAGGCATCCTTCAACGCCTAAAATGCTGCTGTATGCTGAGAAGTCCACACAAACATAGATCCTTTCTTCAGGAGGGTTGTCAAAGGCTTGGCCAGAATACTGAAGTGCCTGACAAACCGCCGGTAATAACCCGCCAAGCCCAAAAAACTGCGCAATTCCTTGAGTGAACGTGGGGTAGCCCATGATGCCACCGCTTGAATCTTCGATGGATCAGTTGCAACGCCTGCAGCAGAAATGATGTGGCCTAAATATGACAACTGCTGCTGCGCAAATGAGCATTTCGACAGCTTAACCTGCCACTTATCACGAACCAACAATTCCAAAACTGCCCGAACATGCTGAAGATGGTCCGCAAAACTAGAGCTGTAAATTAAGATGTCGTCAAAAAATACCAATACACAGCGGCGGAGCAGTGAAGACAACGTTGCATTCATCGCATTTTGAAATGTAGCAGGTGCCCCTGTGAGGCCAAACGCCATAACACAAAATTCATAATGGCCAGAGTGAGTTTGGAATGCTGTCTTAAATATGTCCTCTAGACGCAACAGGATTTGATGATACCCCGCTGTAAGATCGAGACTTGTGAACCAAGAAGCCTGTCCTAGCTCATCTAATAATTCCTCAATGACCGGCACCGGAAACACAGATTTAACGGTTATAGCATTCAGACGACGGAAATCCACGCAAAAACGCCAAGAACTATCCTTCTTAACCAAGAGCACCGAAGAGGAAAAAGAGCTGGTGCTGTGCTGAATAATACCTTCAACCAACATTGCTGCTATTTGGCGCTCAATTTCATCCTTAATAAGTGGAGGGTAACGGTATGGACGCACATGTACAGGAGAGTACCCTGCCACCAAAGGAATTGAGTGGTCGTAGTCGCGCGAAGGCGGTAGCCCAGATGGTGGATCAAACACTGAACTGAATTCAGAGAGCAACGAGGCCATCTGCTGCGGCAACCCCATATCAGCCCATGATATAGCCAAAGATTCCAAAGTAGTAGACCGCACAGCTGTAGTGGCCTGAACATCCTCAATACCACCGCGTAATAAGACTGACGATGTGCCATACAGAATCAACAACTAGCCATGTCCCCAGTCCACCTTCATTGGGCTATGCACAGCTAACCAATCCATTCCAACAATAATATCATAAGTTGCGATATCCAAGACTCGAAAATCTATGCAGAATTCACACGTTTGGATCGACCATGTGGCCCCCAAAATTTGTTTGTCACATAACAATCTACCACTGTCAGCTACTTGCACCATCACCGGCCATGGCATCTCTGACATACCTTCCAATTTAGACGCCACCCGCGAACTGAGAAATGAATGAGAACTACCGGAATCCACCAGAACCAAAACTTCTTGTCCCTGAATTTCGCCTCAAAATTTAATGGTCTGAATAGCATCACTACCTTGAACTGCAGCCACTGAAACAGCTAAACAGAGTTGACCATCCACAGGGGACTCAATATCTGTGGCTTCTGATAGTTGTTCTTCATTCCCTTGGTAAAGCTCCTAGACCTCTTGTAATGCATGCAGCTGCACCGTTGCAGGACACTGATGATCCTTGGTCCATTTTTCAGCACACCGCTGGCACAGTCCACGAGCACGACAGTAAGCTCTCAGCGCAGCGAACTTATCCTCGACGCGATGACGGTTGTAATCTCCCCGTTTCACTTCCTCTGGTACGACACCAGGCTGCTCCATCTTAGGTGGTAAGGGCAGCGGTAAGGCACCTCTTGGTGGACCTTTGGCAGCCATCGGAAACGACGGTCGAACGCCTTCCGGTCGCCGCATCGGCGCTGTCACCTCCTCCTGTAACAAAGCCAACACGCACGCAGTATCGAAGGAAGAGGGACGATGAACAAACACAGCTACGCGAATATCAGCATGTAACCCATCCACAAAACGCTGAACAAAGTATAAAGGATCCATGGAACGACCATACGCCGCCAAATTATCACGCAGCCCAGAAAATATGTCAACATAGTCGGCCACCGACGTGGTTTGCCGTATGCTAAACAGTTGGCGAATAAACAGTGCGTGCTCATCTCTACCAAACCTCTCCAGCAAAGCTTGACAGAACACTGACCAGCTAGCCAATTGGGAGGACTCCTCTACGGATGACAACCAGCGAGCAGCAGCTCCCACAAAATGCATGGTTGACACACGCACCCACATCCTCGCTTCTACTGCATACATGTCAAAATAATCTCTACTGCGCTTAATCCACAGCTTGGGGTTTTCTCCATCAAATTTAGGAAAATCCAGCTTAGGCAAACGACCTCGAATCTCTCCCCCAGAAGCACCCACCCAATTGAAATCCCCCGTGACATGAGCAGGATCCGACAATTGAAATTCAGGACCCGTGCACAAGTGATGCTGGGGTGCTGTAGGAGACGTACCCTTGACCGGGGGATGGAGTAGGGTGGTGACCGACCCAAATCCATCCTCCCCGGTGAACAATTCGACGCGGTGCCCATGGGGCGATTCGGCTGGAAGTCGGGCAGCCAGAGGCTCTGAAAGGGAAATGTGTCCTTGGGCCATTTCTAAGTATTTTGGTGATTGAGTGCCAACACAAGTGCTTTTGTGCTAATCTATGCAAAGTGGTGGACAAAGGACAAATCACGTCAAAAGGTATGTTTCTAGACTTAGTACATTGTTTTATGGACTAATGTATCGTGTCTAAGTGCTGGAAATAGGAAAAGTTGAATTGGAAATGAGATGGCTTTGTTCAGCCAAAGTCTGCTCAGTCTGGGTTCACCGGACTGTCCGGTGGTGCACCGGACACCAGGCTAGCTCTGGCAAACAGGCTGCTCTCGGGACTTCGACGACGGTGTACGGCTAAAATTCACCGGTCTGTCCGGTGGTGCACCGGACTGTCCGTTGAGCCGTTCACAGGCGAACTCGTCGCTCTCGAGAAACCATCAACGGCGTACGGCTAAAATTCACCGGTCTATCCGGTGGTGCACCGGACTGTCCGGTGAGTCAACGGTCGGCCGAGGATTCCGCGCGTGACGCGTGGCCGAGCCAACGGTCACATTGGTGCACCGGACAGTGTCCGGTGCGCCAACGGCTCTCAGACTCCAACGGTCGGCTTCGCCAAATAAGGAAGGAGATCTGCACCGGACAGTGTCCGGTGGTGCACCGGACTGTCCGGTGCGCCAGTCGACAGAAGGCAAGATCTGCCTTCCTGGATTGCTCTCAACGGCTCCTAGCTGCCTTGGGGCTATAAAAGGGACCCCTAGGCGCATGGAGGAGAACACCAAGCATTCCCTGAGCACTCTTGATCACTCACACTCCATTCTTGCGCACTTGTTCGACATTCTAGTTATTTAAGCTCCGTTCTAGTGTGCTAGTCTTTTGAGCTTAAGTCTGGGTCTTGTGTGTGCGTATTTGCTGTGGTCTTCGTGTCTTGTGTGAGTTGCTAATCCCTCCTTTGCTCTGTGCTTCTTTGTGAACTTCAAGTGTAAGGGCGAGAGGCTCCAAGTTGTGGAGATTCCTCGCGAACGGGATTAAGAAAAGCAAGCAAAACACCGTGGTATTCAAGTGGGTCTTTGGACCGCTTGAGAGGGGTTGATTGCAACCCTCGTCCATTGGGACGCCACAACGTGGAGTAGGCAAGCGTTGGTCTTGGCCGAACCACGGGATAACCACCGTGCCAACTCTGTGATTGATCTCTTGTGGTTATTGTGTTTTGTTGAGACTCCTCTCTAGCCACTTGGCGATTATTGTGCTAACGCTTAACCAAGTTTTTGTGGCTTAAGCTTCAAGTTTACAGGATCACCTATTCACCCCCCTCTAGGTGCTCTCAATTGGTATCAGAGTCGTTCTCTTCACAAAGGGACTAACCGCCCGAAGAGATGGATCCTAAGGGGAAGGGTATCGTGATCAACGATAAAGAGAAGGAATCTTTCGTCAATGAGCCGAAGGATGACAAGCCTACCGACTCGGGCTCGGGCCATAGACGGAAAGATGGGAAGAAGAAGAAAACAAGGAGCAAGGAGGCGTTACCTAGCAAGGTGGCGCAAGTTGAGGCAGCAGGGCTCAATGATGAAGAGATGGCCCTCATCATCAAGCGCTTCAAGACGGCGCTTAAGGGTCGCAAGGGACAGCCAAGCAAGACCAAGACAAAGGGGAAGCGCTCATGCTTCAAATGTGGTAAGCTTGGTCATTTTATTGCTAACTGTCCCGATAATGAAAGTGACCAGGAAAAAGGAAACAAGAGGGAGAAGAAAAAGAACTACAAGAAGGCCAAGGCTGAAGCACATATCGGGAAGGAGTGGGATTCGGATTGCTCCTCCACCGACTCCGAAAATGAAGGACTCGCCGTCACCGCCTTCAACAAGTCTTCCCTCTTCCCCAACGAGCGTCACACATGCCTCATGGCAAAGGAGAAGAAGGTATGTACTCGAGACATTACTACTTATGATTCTTCTAGTGATAATGATTCTAGTGACGACGATGAAATAGACTATTCTAGTTTATTTAAAGGATTAGATAGAACTAAAATTGGCAAAATTAATGAGTTAATTAATGCCTTGAATGACAAAAATAGGTTACTATAAAAGCAAGAGGATTTGTTATATGAAGAACATGATAAATTTGTAGAAGCACAAAAATCTCATGCTTTAGAAGTTAAAAGAAATGAAATGCTTTCTTATGAACTATCTACTTGTCATGAAACCATTGCTACTTTAAAAAGTGTTAATGATGATTTAAATGCTAAACTAGAAGTAGCTAGTAAATCTAACTCTTGTGTAGAGCATGTTACTATCTGTAAGAGATGTAAAGATTTCGATGTTGATGCTTGTAGTGATCGCTTAGTTTCAATTTCCAAATTGAATGATGAATTGGCTAGTCTTAATGCTCAACTTAAGACTAGCAAAAATGATTTTGATAAACTAAAATTTGCAAGGGATGCCTACACTAGTGGTAGACACCCCTCTATTAAGGATGGTCTTGGCTTCAAGAGGGAAGCCAAGAACTTGACAAGACATAAGGCTCCCATCTCCGCCAAGGAGAAAGGGAAAGCCCCTATGGCTAGTAGTGTGCAAAAGAACCATGCTTTTATGTACCATGATAGGAGACAATCTAGAAATGCTTATAGGAATTATAATGCTTATGATGCTTTTGATTCTCATGCCATGTTTGCTTCTAGTTCTTCCTATGTGCATGATAGAAATGTTGGTAGGAGAAATGTTGTTCATAATATGCCCAGGAGAAATATTGTTAATGTTCCTAGGAAAGTTAATGAACCATCTACAATATATCATGCTTGTAATGCTTCTTTTGCCATTTATAGAAAGAATAAGAAAGTGATTGCTAGGAAGTTAGGGGCAAGATGCAAGGGTGACAAAACTTGCATTTGGGTCCCTAAGACTATTGTAACTAACCTTGTAGGACCCAACAAGAGTTGGGTACCTAAGACCCAAGCCTAAATTTGCCTTGCATGTTTATGCATCCGGGGGCTCAAGCTGGATTATCGACAGCGGATGCACAAACCACATGACGGGAGAGAAGAGGATGTTCTCTTCCTACGTCAAGAACAAGGATCCCCAAGATTCAATAATATTCGGTGATGGGAACCAAGGCAAGGTAAAAGGGTTAAGTAAAATTGCTATTTCGTCCGAGCACTCTATATCCAATGTGTTTTTAGTTGAGTCTCTTGGATATAACTTGTTATCTGTTAGTCAATTATGCAATATGGGATATAATTGTCTATTCACAAATGTAGATGTGTCTGTCTTTAGAAGGTGTGATGGTTCACTAGCTTTTAAGGGTGTACTAGACGGCAAACTTTATTTGGTTGATTTTGCAAAAGAAGAGGCCGGTCTAGATGCATGCTTAATGGCTAAGACTTGCATGGGCTGGTTGTGGCATCGCCGCTTAGCACATGTGGGGATGAAGAACCTCCACAAGCTTCTAAAGGGAGAACACGTGATAGGTCTAACTAATGTACATTTCGAAAAAGATAGACCTTGTGCAGCTTGTCAAGCAGGGAAACAGGTGGGAGGCTCTCATCACACCAAAAATGTGATGACCACATCAAGACCCTTGGAGATGCTTCATATGGACCTCTTCAGACCCGTCGCCTATCTAAGTATAGGAGGAAGTAAGTATGGTCTTGTTATAGTTGACGATTTTTCCCGCTTCACTTGGGTATTCTTTTTGCAGGATAAATCTGAAACCCAAGGGACCCTCAAGCGCTTCCTCAGGAGAGCTCAAAATGAGTTTGAGCTCAAAGTGAAGAAGATAAGGAGCGACAACGGGTCCGAGTTCAAGAACCATCAAGTGGAGGAGTTCCTTGAGGAGGAAGGGATCAAGCACGAGTTCTCCGCTCCTTACACACCACAGCAAAATGGTGTGGTAGAGAGGAAGAACAGGACGCTCATCGATATGGCGAGGACTATGCTTGGAGAATTCAAGACCCCCGAGCGTTTTTGGTCGGAAGCCGTGAACACGGCTTGCCACGCCATCAACAGGGTCTATCTTCACCGCCTCCTCAAGAAGACTTCATATGAGCTGCTAACTGGTAACAAACCCAATGTGTCTTATTTTCGTGTATTTGGGAGCAAGTGTTATATTCTTGTGAAGAAGGGTAGAACTTCTAAATTTGCTCCCAAAGCTGTAGAAGGGTTTTTATTAGGGTATGATTCAAATACAAAGGCGTATAGGGTCTTCAACAAATCATCGGGTTTAGTGAAGTCTCTAGCGACGTTGTATTTGATGAGACTAATGGCTCTCCAAGAGAGCAAGTTGTTGATCTTGATGATGTAGATGAAGAAGACGTTCCAACGGCCGCAATGCACACCATGGCGATTGGAGATGTGAGGCCACTGGAACAAAAGGAGCAAGATCAACCTTCTTCCTCAACAATGGTGCATCCTCCAACCCAAGATGACGAACAGGTACCTCAAATGGAGGCGTGTGATCAAGGGGGAGCACAGGATGTCCAAGTTGAAGAGGAAGAAGCACAACCAGCACCTCCAACCCAAGTTCGAGCGACGATTCAAAGGGATCATCCTGTCGACCAAATATTGGGTGATATTAGCAAGGGAGTAACTACTCGTTCGAGATTAGTTAATTTTTGTGAGCACTACTCCTTTGTCTCTTCTATTGAGCCTTTCAGGGTAGAAGAAGCCTTGCTAGATCCGGACTGGGTGTTGGCCATGCAGGAGGAACTCAACAACTTCAAGCGCAATGAAGTTTGGACACTGGTGCCTCGCCCCAAGCAAAATGTTGTGGGAACCAAGTGGGTGTTCCGCAACAAACAGGACGAGCACGGGGTGGTGACGAGGAACAAGGCTCGACTTGTGGCAAAAGGTTATGCCCAAGTCGCAGGTTTGGACTTTGAGGAGACATTTGCTTCTGTGGCTAGGCTAGAATCAATTCGTATTTTGCTAGCATATGCCGCTCACCATTCCTTCAGGTTGTACCAAATGGATGTGAAGAGCGCCTTCCTCAACGGGCCAATCAAGGAGGAGGTGTACGTGGAGCAACCCCCTGGCTTCGAGGATGAACGGTATCCCGACCACGTGTGTAAGCTCTCTAAGGCGCTCTATGGACTTAAGCAAGCCCCAAGAGCATGGTATGAATGCCTTAGAGACTTTTTAATTGCTAATGCTTTCAAGGTTGGGAAAGCCGATCCAACTCTTTTCACTAAGACTTGCGATGGTGATCTTTTTGTGTGCCAAATTTATGTCGATGACATAATATTTGGTTCTACTAACCAAAAGTCTTGTGAAGAGTTTAGCAGGGTGATGACGCAGAAATTCGAGATGTCGATGATGGGCGAGTTGAACTACTTCCTTGGGTTCCAAGTGAAGCAACTCAAGGACGGCACCTTCATCTCCTAAACGAAGTATACGCAAGACTTGCTAAAGCGGTTTGGGATGAAGGACGCCAAGCCCGCAAAGACGCCGATGGGAACCGACGGACACACCAACCTCAACAAAGGAGGTAAGTCCGTTGATCAAAAGGCATACCAGTCTATGATAGGGTCTTTACTTTATTTATGTGCTAGTAGACCGGATATTATGCTTAGCGTATGCATGTGTGCTAGATTTCAATCCGATCCTAAGGAGTGTCACTTAGTGGCCATGAAGCGAATTCTTAGATATTTAGTCGCTACGCCTTGCTTCGGGATCTGGTATCCAAAGGGGTCTAACTTTGACTTGATTGGATACTCAGATTCCGACTATGCTGGATGTAAGGTCGATAGGAAGAGTACATCGGGGACGTGCCAATTCTTAGGAAGGTCCCTGGTGTCGTGGAACTCTAAGAAACAAACTTCCGTTGCCCTATCCACCGCTGAGGCCGAGTACGTTGCCGCAGGACAGTGTTGTGCGCAACTACTTTGGATGAGGCAAACCCTCCGGGACTTTGGCTACAATCTGAGCAAAGTCCCACTCCTATGTGACAATGAGAGTGCTATTCGAATAGCGGAAAATCCTGTTGAGCATAGCCGCACAAAGCACATTGACATCCGACATCACTTTTTGAGAGACCACCAGCAAAAGGGAGATATCGAAGTGTTTCATGTTAGCACCGAGAACCAGCTAGCCGATATCTTCACTAAGCCTTTAGATGAAAAGACCTTTTGCAGGCTGCGAAGTGAGCTAAATGTCCTAGATTCGCGGAACTTGGATTGATTTATAGCATACATGTGATTATGCCTTTGATCATGTTCCTTATGCATTGTGTTGCTTACTATGGTGCTCAAGTTGTACAATCACTTCCCAGACCTCACAAGTCCTTGTGCAAGTGATGCACATATTTAGGGGGAGTTGTGCTACAACTTGACCCTTTGAGACTAACCATTTGCTTGAGTTTGCTTGTTTTAGTCTCAAAGGAGGTTTGAAAGGGAAAAGATGGACTTGGACCATGAAAGACTTCCACTGCACTCCGATGAGAGGGTAACTTATTCCAAGTTCATATCATTGCCTTTGTATTCTATGTGAAGATTTTGGTGAGGCAATGGGGTTAATAGGCCAAGGTTGATCCCGTTTTGGTGCTTGATGCCAAAGGGGGAGAAAATAAAGGCCAAAGCAATAAATGGATCAGCTACCACTCGAGAAATTTTGAAAATAGTAGATTAGAGCTTTTGGTTTGTCAAAACTCTTTTATTGTCTCTCTTGTCAAAAATTGGCCACTTGGGGGGAGAAGTGTTGATTATGGGAAAAAGGGGGAGTTTTTGAATCTTGACTCAATTTCTCTTGGAATGACTCTCCTTATGTTTTAACAAGTGTGTTTGACTTAGAGATAGGAAGTTGAGTTTGATTTGCAAAAACAAACCAAGTGGTGGCAAAGAGTGATCCATATATGCCAAAATTGAATCAAAACAATTTTGAGTGTTCATTTGCATTGATATTGCACTTGTTCTAGTTGCTTTATGTTGTGTTGGCATAAATCACCAAAAAGGGGGAGATTGAAAGGGAAATGTGCCCTTGGGCCATTTCTAAGTATTTTGGTGATTGAGTGCCAACGCAAGTGCTTTTGTGCTAATCTATGCAAAGTGGTGGACAAAGGACAAATCACGTCAAAAGGTATGTTTCTAGACTTAGTACATTGTTTTATGGACTAATGTATCGTGTCTAAGTGCTGGAAACAGGAAAAGTTGAATTGGAAATGAGATGGCTTTGTTCAGCCAAAGTCTGCTCAGTCTGGGTTCACCGGACTGTCCGGTGGTGCACCGGACAGTGCCCGATGCACCAGGCTAGCTCTGGCAAACAGGCTGCTCTCGGGACTTCGACGGCGGTGTACGGCTAAAATTCACCGGTCTGTCCAGTGGTGCACCGGACTGTCCGGTGAGCCGTTCGCAGGCGAACTCGTCGCTCTCGGGAAACCATCAACGGCGTACGGCTAAAATTCACTGGTCTGTCCGGTGGTGCACCAGACTGTCCGGTGAGTCAACGGTTGGCCGAGGATTCCACGCGTGATGCGTGGCTGAGCCAACGGTCACATTGGTGCACCGGACTGTCCGGTGTGCACCGGACAGTGTCCGGTGCGCCAACGGCTCTCAGACTCCAACGGTCGGCTTCGCCAAATAAGGAAGGAGATCTGCACCGGACAGTGTCCGGTGGTGCACCGGACTGTCCGGTGCGCCAGTCGACAGAAGGCAAGATCTGCCTTCCTGGATTGCTCTCAACGGCTCCTAGCTGCCTTGGGGCTATAAAAGGGACCCCTAGGCGCATGGAGGAGAACACCAAGCATTCCCTGAGCACTCTTGATCACTCACACTCCATTCTTGCGCACTTGTTCGACATTCTAGTGATTTAAGCTCCGTTCTAGTGTGCTAGTCTTTTGAGCTTAAGTCTGGGTCTTGTGTGTGCGTATTTGCTGTGGTCTTTGTGTCTTGTGTGAGTTGCTAATCCCTCCTTTGCTCTGTGCTTCTTTGTGAACTTCAAGTGTAAGGGTGAGAGGCTCCAAGTTGTGGAGATTCCTCGCGAACGGGATTAAGAAAAGCAAGCAAAACACCGTGATATTCAAGTGGGTCTTTGGACCGCTTGAGAGGGGTTGATTGCAACCCTCGTCCGTTGGGACGCCACAACGTGGAGTAGGCAAGCGTTGGTCTTGGCCGAACCATGGGATAACCACCATGCCAACTCTGTGATTGATCTCTTGTGGTTATTGTGTTTTGTTGAGACTCCTCTCTAGCCACTTGGCGATTATTGTGCTAACGCTTAACCAAGTTTTTGTGGCTTAAGCTTCAAGTTTACAGGATCACCTATTCACCCCCCTCTAGGTGCTCTCAGGCTCGACAGCCGGAGGTGAAGGCGCGAGAACTCCCGCCATGGAAGTCGATTTGTCGACCACGACGCGTTCCCAATTTTTGGAGACCTTACCGACCTCCAGTCGAAGATCGTCGACCACCCCTTCCATGGACGAGCGCCAGTCTGCGATCAGGCTGACGTTCTGCTCCAACGCTTGAACATGTCGCTCCTGACCTTTGGAAAAGTCAGAGAACGCCGCATCCCAGCGGGATTCCTGATCCGCCAGACGCCGATCCCACTTCGCGTCATGCTCCGAGAAACGCCACGCTATCTCGTCCAAGATCACCTGAGTATCCGGATTCATGAGGGTTTGGCGGCGACGAAAGCGAGTAAAGTGAGTGTGGTGAATCGAAGGCTCCAGGGTTCCACAGCCAAGAATCGCCGAATCTGATACCAATTGTTAACTATCTGCTAGATACACCGGAATGGAAGAAGATAGATAGGAAAAGTAGAAGGAGCAGAGAAGGAAAACCTGGGCAGGAAGAAGCTAGTTCAGGTTTTTTATATCTCTTTTCCTCTCCAGTTCAGATAGCGCTTGTTTAATACACGCCCCACTGGTCAACCCAACACTGGGCCACAACAACTCACTCACACATTTACCCATTCGGGCCCAGAAATCTTCACATTGCACTTCCTTGGCCTGCGACACGACGTAGACAACTTTGCTAGAACTGCCGGTGCCATCTCTTCACTGGTGTCAGTGTTGCTCACAGATTCTCCCACGATCTCCGTAACTAACAGAGCCACCAGTTGTGTGCCATCTGGTCTCCCCTCCCGCTATATACTCTTGGACATATGCGCGCCTCGCTTCATCAATTCGGAACAACACCGCCGAGTCGTTCATCGTGGACACCAAGGAGAGAAGATGAGCCCGCCGCGGTCAACTCGCGCGTACCTCGCCGCTTGGCCATGGGTGATCGCCGGTATTCATTGGGCGTGCTCGTGGTGGTTGTGAGAGCTTTGGGCTCGCACACAAAGAAAGGTCGAGCGAACAGACAGTGTTGGATGGCCGCTGATATCGTCGGTCGCCTACACCGCTGGTCGGGCTTCGGTAATCCATCCAGAAAGAAGTACATGGCTCGTGGATGGTGGTCGAGGGAGTCCATGGGCGTGCAGAGGACCGGATTATGGGGTATTACTCGCCGGTGTCTTACCTCCGCCGCGATGCCGCTGTGCGCTGTGGCCAGGTCTCCACGCCGTCTTCAATCGATGGTACGTCTTCCCCTCTGGTTCACGTGCGGGTCCTCTACGTTTCAAAGTTTTCCGGGGAGGGAATCGGAGCTCGGGGGTCGTGGGCGGCTTGCTCCGGTGAGCTCGCCGGCAGAAGGGACTCGGCGCCGCCGCTGTGATCTCGTTGGGTGAAGATGACACGCCCGGGACCGTTGGATCTGGCCGGAACGACCATGATTAGATCCTGGGTAACGATTCGGTCAGGGATGTTTCTGTATGTCGATCCGTGAATGAATGGCTCAGATTTAATCAGAGATACCCCTTCGATGCCTAAGATCCGTGCCATCGATCTAGCGATGGACGATGTGGGATAGATCACGTATCAATAAAACCTTAACCGTAAGATTTAGATCCGAGGGGTGGTGATCGCATACCGGTTCATGTGATAGGTCTTTTAATCCTGGCCATCGGTTTGAAATCCAACAGCCAGAGCCAACCCATACCCCTTCGGCCAGGGAGTAATGCAAAAGGACCCTTAGTGAAGTATAAAATGAACCCATTGTCCCCCTCCTATGATAATCTCTTACATCTAGGTCCCTCGAAGTTGCAAAACAGCCCCTCATTTTATATAAAAATATGGAAATTGACTTAGAATACAAAAGTAATTACAGAAAAACTTAGATAATTCATATTTTCTCCATTCTAACTCTGTTTTAGTCCGTTCAAGTTGCGTTAGCTTCATATAAATATTTACTATACAGTAACCACATTGATTATACCATATCATATACTTTTATAGTTAGATAATTATTTAACCTAGGTTTACTGGGTTAACTCTTTGAATCAAAGCTAACCTGCCCATAATTATAATTGGATTAAAATATGATCGCTAGTCAAGTTATAATTTAGATTAAAGTTGAATTAATTATTTATTTAGATTATATTTTATAAAAATCAATATAAGACTTAGTTTTAATTGCTTAATCACATAGATCTTTTGATTTTAGTCGTTCTCGAACCCACGCTCTCATAGCATCGCGTAGAATATTCTTACGCTGTTTGTTCTCATATTTGGTGTGATATTATTTTTATGTATTCCTTGTCCATTTGTATGTATTGCTATCAGTAGCAGCGAGGTCACGAGAAACTCGAAGACCAATTTGATGAAGTACATGGGATCTTAAGTCTAAGGCAAGTTGTGCCCTTGATCACTTTCTCTGCCTAATAATGTTCATGTTAATCACTGTGACATGCTCAGCTTAATTTGATGGGACCTAATAGGTTTTCCATAGTATTGTTTATCCCACACCTTACAAACAAATAAACTATTGGGTAGATTTGCTATTGCTCTACCTGGTTTTGGGAAATTAATGTTTTATATGATCATGTTCCATTAATACTGTTGGTTTAATTATTGTTCATCATAAGATATTAATTGGAACATGGGGAACCACTCGGGAAAATAGTGCTACCACAAGAGTGGAATGAGACGCCCTTAGCCAAGTAATTAGGAAAGCTAGGGAGAGATTACCTTACACGAAAGGGGCAAGCAGGGAGGCGTCGCTGCAGAGTATAGGGAGGTTCTCGGGTCGAACTGATGCAATGGCTTTTTGGACGAGGGATTCATATGCTTCCTTCTTTCTGAATCCGTAGTGGGTTTTCTCGAACTAGTGGAACTTTGGAAAGGCCTCGTAGCCCTGTCTCGCCTCCTCGGTAGAGGTGTATGAGATTCATGACCCCGTGGCAGATGGATAACACGACTTGTGGGTAAAGATGTGCAACCTCTGTAGAATGTAAAACTAGTATATCAGTCGTGCTCACGGTCATGATCGGCTCGGACACTCACATGATTAACTTATGGAATTAAACTTAATTTGTCATTTGCATTGCATTGTGGGTGTTATTATTAATCGTGGTCTCTTATTTATTTGGGTTGGCATCTACTTACACTTAGTAACTGCTAATAAAACTTTGACCAACTTTAAAAGCAATGCTTAGCTTCAACCATCTTCTTTGGCAAGCCTTGCACTTCACATGAGCCCCTACCACAAGTGAGCTCATGCACATTTTTCTCCACAACTTGTTGATCGATGAACGTATATGAGCTCAACCTTACTGTACTCACATCCCCCAGATTAAGTACATGTACCACAAGATAAGGAGCATGAAGGATGCCGCGATGAGTTCGTGAGAGGTCTAGGCCGTCATCTCCCAGTCAACTGTGGTTGCTGGATCGTTGTCTTCATATGATGTAATTATTTAGTTATTTTGTACAGTACTCCTATTATATACTAAAGATGTGACGTTCGTTTTTATACCATGAGTCATCATATGTGTGAGACTTGATCCTAGCACACATTTGATTCGTGCCCGGGTTTGCCCCCTAAGTACGGGTGTGACACGTACATGACACTCTCAAGTACACTTCTTCTAGTGATGATAATTTCAATGATGATTTAGATTATAGTGATCTTTTTAAGGGCTTAGATAGATCAAAAGTCGATAACATTAATGAATTGATTGATGCTCTTAATGAAAAAGATAGATTGTTAGAAAAGCAAGAGGATATTCTCTATGAAGAACATGATAAATTGGTTAATGTAGAAAAATCTCTTGCTTTAGAGATTAAGAAGAATGAAATGCTTGCTTTTGTGTTATCTTCATGTCATGATTTTATTTCTAGTCTTAAGAGCTCAAATGTTGATTTAAATGCTAGAATAGAAAAGTTGAGTGTTGCTAGTTTATCTTTGGAGCATGTGTCTATTTGCAATATATGTAAGGATTTTGATATTGATGCTTGCAATGATCATGTCTCTACAATTTCAAAGTTGAATGATGATATTGCTAAACTTCATGCTCAACTTAAAATTTGCAAAGATGAATGTGATAAAGTTAAGTTTGCTAGGGATGCCTACACCATTGGTAGACATCCCTCCATTAAGGGTGGACTTGGTTTCCGTAAGGGATCTAAGGACACAAGAGTCAAAAGGCCCCAACTTCATTAAGGACAAGGGGAAGACGCCTATGGCTAGTAGTTCACATTCTTTTCATGATAAGAAGAACTGTGCTTACTTATATGCACATGCTAAGAATTCTTCTCATAATGCTCGTAATGCTCATCATGATGTTTATGTTGATCATGATATGCATGCCATGCATCATGTTATAGTTTATTCTTCATATGCCATGACTGCATCTTCTAGTTCTTCACATGCTCATGGTAAACCTAGGCATCGTGCATCTCATGCTGGTTCTCATGCGCCTAAGGATAGGAATGCATCTCATGGTCCTTATACGCTATTTCGTACATTTGATGCTTCCTTTGTGATTTATTGCAAGAATGATAAAGTTTTTGCTTCTCATGTGGGACCTAAATGCAAGAAGGGTAAGACTTGCATTTGGGTTTCAAAAGCTTATGTAACTAACCTAATAGAACCCAAAACTAGTTAGGGACCTAAACCTCAAGCCTAAATTCCTTGCAAGTTTATGCATCCAAGGGCTCAACCTGGATTATCGATAGCGGATGCACAAACCACATGACGGGGGTAGAAGAAGATGTTCTCTTCCTACGTCAAGAATAAGGATTCCCATGACACGATCATCTTTGGAGATGGGAACCAAGGCAAGGTAAAGGGGTTAGGTAAGATAGTGATTACTACCAAGCATTCCATCTCTAATGTCTTTTTGGTAGAATCATTTGGTTACAATTTGCTTTTCGTTAGCCGGTTATGTCATATGGGTTATAATTGTTTACTTACAAATATTGATGTAATTGTCTTTAAAAGAAGTGATAGTTCATTAGCATTTCAATGTGTATTAGACACCAAACTTTATTTGGTTGATTTCACGAAGGAGAATGTTGATCTACATACATGTTTACTTGCTAAGACTAACATGGGCTGACTATGGCATCACCATCTATCACATGTTGGGATGAAGAACCTTCATAAGCTTCTAAAGGGAGAACATGTGTTAGGACTAACATATGTCTATTTGAGAAAGACAGACCTTGTGTAGCATGTCATGCAGGAAAGCAGGTGGGAACAAATCATCCAAGTAAGAACGTAATGATGACGTAAAGGCCATTAGAGCTACTTCATATGGATCTCTTCGAATATGTTGCTTACCTTAGCATCGGGGGAAGTAAGTATGGTCTAGTTATTGTTGATGATTTTTCCCCTTCACTTGGGTATTCTTTTTGCAGAATAAATCTGAAAGCCAAGGAACTCTAAAGCTCTTCCTAAAGCAAGCTCAAAATGACTTCGAATTAAAGGTGAAGAAGATAAGGAGCGACAATGGATTTGAGTTTAAGAACCTTCAAGTATAGGAGTATCTTGAGGAAAAAGGCATCAAGCACGAGTTCTCGGCTCCCTACACTCTGCAACAAAATGGTGTAGTGAAGAGGAAGAACATGACACTCATCGACATGGCAAGGATGATGCTGGGAGAGTACAAGACACTGGAGTAGTTTTGGTCGGAAGCTGTGAATACGACTTGCCATGCCATAAACCGCCTCTATCTTCATTGCCTCCTCAAGAAGACGACATACAAGCTCCTAACCGATAACAAACCAAATGTTTCCTATTTTCACATATTTTGGAGCAAATGCTACATTTTGGTTAAGAGAGGTAGGCATTCAAAGTTTGCTCCCAAAGTCGTTGAACGGTTTTTACATGGTTATGATTTAAATACAAAGGCATATAGGGTCTTCAACAAATCATTTGGTTTAGTTGAAGTTACTAGTGATGTTGTATTTGATGAAACTAATGGCTCTTCAAGAGAGCAAGTTGATCTTGATGATATAGATGAGAATGAGGTTCTAATAGCTTCAATGAGGACTATGGCGATAGGTGTTGTGCGACCGCAGGAACAACAAGAACATAATCAACCTTCTTCCTCAACAATGGTGCAACCTCAACTCAGGATGAGGAATAGGTACCTCTAGACAATGGCATGGATCAAGGGGGAGCGCTTGAACAAGAAGACAAGGAAGAAGAAGAAGTACCACATGCACCTTGAACTCAAACCTGCACCATCATTCAAAGAGACCATCCGGTGGATCAAATCCTAAGTGATATCAGTGAAAGTCGCCTAGAGGGAGGGTGAATAGGCGAAATCTGAAATTTACAAACTTTAAACATGCACTACACTTGAGGTTTGGGTTAGAAATAAATTTGGAGTGCGGAAGATAGTTCTCCTTGCAAGGAGTTGCTCAATCAATGTGGATAACTTTTGGGAGCCAACTCAAATCAATATGATCAAGGGAACTTTTAGAGAGAGGAAAGAAGGGGAAAATAAATCAAGTGGAGATCAACACAAATGAATATGGTGATTTGTTTACTGAGGTTTGGTTCCAAAGAACCAAGTCCCCGTTGAGGAGGACACAAAGGCAGGGTCTATTCCAACCCTTTCCCTCTCTCAGTCGATCACACAGACCGGTTGAGTGCTTCTCCTTAATCACTTGGGTCACTAAGACCCTGCAAGGATCACCACACACTTAGGTGTCTCTTGCTAGCTTTACAAAGCACTTGAAGGATTAGAGTGAGAAGGAAAAAGCAATCCAAGCAATAAGAGCAACAAAAGAAACACTAAACACACTCTCTCAAGTCACTAAGCAATTGAGTTGATTTTAAGGCTTGGAGAGGATTTGATCTTTTGATTGTGTCTTGGAGTGTAGGCTTTTGCTCTTGTATTGAATGTGGAGTTCAGAAAACTTGGATGGCTTGAATGGTGGCGGTTGGGGGGTATTTATAGCCCCAACCACTATTCTAGTCGTTGCTGTCGATGGGCACACCGGACAGTCCGGTGGTGCACCAGACATGACATTGTTCATTGTCCGGTGTGTGCTACGTCAGTAGACCGTTGAAGTCCTTTGTCCTCTTGTGGCACCAGATAGTCCGGTGGCATACCGGACAGTCTGGTGTGTTCTGACTTCTCACTTTTTTGCGCTGACCACTGTTCATTGTTTACCGCAGTCGATCGTTGGGCGTAGTTGACCGTTGCTCCATTCGCTTACCGGACATGTCCGGTGCACACCGGATAGTCCGATGAATTATAGCGGAATGACCCTAGGAAAAACCCAAGAGCGGCCAGCTCGTGGGTGCCTTGGCCTGGGCACCGGACAGTGTTCGGTGCACCACTGGCAGCACCAGTGCACATCTTTGCTCCAAACTTTGTAGAGTTCCTAACTTATTTTCTTTGTTGGTTTATGTTGAACTTTATGCACCTAAGATAAATGACAAATAGGTAAACTAGTTAGTCCATGTGGTTTGTGATGGACATCAAACACCAAAATCGATTATAGGAAATGTATAAGCCATTTCCCTTTCAATCAGCAAGGGAGTAACAACTCGATCTCATATTGCTAATTTTTGTGAGTCTCCTTTGTCTCTTCTATTGAGTATTTTTGGGTAGAAGAAGCACTGCGGGATCTAGATTGGGTGATAGCCATGCAGGAAGAGCTCAATAACTTCAAGAGAAATGAAGTCTGGATCCTGGTGCCACGCCCAAAGCAAAATGTTATGGGAACCAAGTGGATGTTCTGCAACAAACAAGATGAATACGAGGTGGTGACAAGAAATAAGGCGAGACTTGTGGCCAAAGGTTATGCCCAAGTCGCAGGTTTAAATTTTGTGGAGACTTTTACTCCTTTAGCTAGGCTTGAGCCTATTCGGATTTTATTAGCCTATGCTGCTCACCATTCCTTTAAGCTTTATCAAATGGACATGAAGAGCGCTTTCCTCAATGGGCCAATCAAGGAGGAGGTGTACGTGGAGCAACCCCCTAGCTTCGACGATGACATGTATCCCGACCATGAATATAGACTCTCGAAGGCGCTCTATGTGCTTAAGCAAGCACCAAGAGCATGCTATTAATGCCTTAGAGACTTTCTCATTTCTAATGCTTTCAAGGTCAGGAAAGAGGATCCTACTCTTTTCACAAAGACATGTGATGGTGATTTGTTTATATGCCAAATATATGTTGATGACATAATATTTGGTTGTACTAATCAAAAGTCTTGTTTATATTCTAAGTAAAACAGCTCAAGGATGGAACATTTCTCTCCCAAGCGAAGTACATGCAAGATCTTCTCAAGAAGTTTGAGATGAAGGACATAGCCTATCAGGACACCAATGGGAACTAATGAACATCTAGACCTCGACGCAGGAGGTAAGTCCGTAGATCAAAAGGTATACCAGTCTATGATAGGTTCCTTGCTTTATCTTTGTGCAAGTAGACCAGACATTATGCTTTCAGCATGTATGTGTGCTAGATTTCAATCCAACCCCAAGGAATCTCACTCTATGCCTATGAAGCGAATTCTTCAATATTTAGTTCATATGTGTCAACTTGGGCTCTGGTATCCTAAGGGGTCTACATTTGACTTGATTGGATTCTCATACTCCTATTATGCCGGGTGTAAGGTTGATAGGAAGAGCACATCAGGGACTTGTTAGTTTCTAGGAAGGTCCCTGGTGTCTTGGAACTCTAAGAAACAAAATTTTGTTGCCCTATCTACCATTGAAGCCGAGTATGTTGTCGTAGGCCAGTGTTGTGCACAAGTAGTTTGGATGAGGCAAACCCTCCAGGACTTTAGCTACAATCTGAGCAAATTCTCACTCCTATGTGATAATGAGAGTGCAATCCGCTTGGCAGATAATCCCGGTGAATATAGTCGCAATAAGTACATAGACATTCACCATCACTTCCTAAGAGACCACCAGCAAAGGGAAGATATCGATATTTGTCATGTTAGCACCGATCACCAACTAGTCAATATCCTCACCAAGCCTTTAGATGAAAGAAGGTTTTGTGAGTTGCGTAGTGAGCTTAATGTCTTAGATTCGTAGAACTATGATTGATCTATATCATACATCCTTTGTGTACCTTTGATCATGTTAATTATGTCTTTAATTTGCTTTATTATTTTGGTACTCATGTTGAAGAACATCATGCCCGGACCTTATAAATCCTTGTGCCTTGATGCATATGTTTAGGGGGAGGATATGCTACAACTTGGCCCTTTGAGACTAATGTGTTTGCTTGAGTATTTTTTATACAGTCCCAAAGGTGGATTGAAAGGAAAATGGTGGATTTGGACAAAGGAAAAGGCTTGCACTGCATAACAGTATCAATATACTTTGTTCCAAATTCCCTCGGTTTTCATTGCCTTTTGCTCTTTATTTGCAATTTTTGGTGAGGCAATGAGGTTTTAGGCCACTAGTGTCTCTATTTTGGTGCTTAATGCTAAAGGTGGAGAAATTAAGGCCAAAGCAACTGGATCAACCACCACTTGTGAATTTCATAAAGGTTTGTGCTTTGAACTTGTCTTTTTTATCAAAACCCTATTGATAGCAAAGAGGAGTCCTCTGATTACAAAAATTCTCTTACGGGGAGAAATCTTTCTTTTGGGAAAAAGGGGGGAGTTTTGGTATTTGATCAAAACTAGTCTTGAAAAATGGTTTGATTTGCAAAAGTAAAGTGTTTTGACTTACAAGATAGAAAAATGAATTTGTTTTGCGAAAACAAACCAAGTGGTGGCAAAATGATCCAAATATGCCAAATCATATGAATCTTCAATTGTTTTTTAGTTGGACTTCAATTTGCAAATCTTGGCTCATATTTGGTTAAAGTTAATGAGTTTTGAGTTGCTTTAGGTGTGCTGGCATAAATCACCAAAGGGAGAGATTGAAAGGGAAATGTGCTTGGTGGTTAAATACTCAACACATCACTTTAAATTAACACTCTTGATGTGAGCATGAGCACAGGTTTATAAAAAGAAAATTGAAGATGAGAAGTTCATGTCACACCCGGATTTAAGGGACAAAGCCAGATGCATCTCATACATGCGCCAAAGAAGACAACATATATAATAACAGAGTGTATAGAGATAAATGTCACAATAACATCAGAGTACTTATTACATCACGGAAGTCTTACAAAAATGAAATATAAATATAAAACGAACTAAGGTCCATCCTTGGCGCCAATAAGTCAACTGGGAGACGCCACCTAGATCAGATCGAACTCTTCGTTGTGTGGCTCCTCCTGAACCACATGTTCTTCTCCTGTGTATGGGGGGTGTGAGACAGCAAGGGTGAACTCACACATGTTCATCACTCAACAAGTTGTGGGGAATAATGTGCATGAACTCGCTAAAGGTGGGAGCTCATGAAGTGTAAGGCTTACCAAAGTGAATGGTTAAAGCTAAGCATTGCTTTTAATAAGTTGGTCAAATTTTATTAGCGATTACTAAATGTAAGTGAATACCAAACCATAATAAGAATAATAGGACAAAATTAATAACAAATCCCATGCAATGCATATGATGAATTGAATTTAAGTTCCATAGATTAATCATGCGAGAGTCCTGAGCTGCTCATGACAGTGAGCTCGGCTAGTATACCAGTTTTACACTCTGTAGAGGTTGTACCATTTACCCACAAGTCATGTTACCCATCTGCCAAGAGATCGTGACTCCCATACGCCTCTACCAAGAAAGCGAGGCAGGGCAACACTACGAGGCATTTACAAAGTTCCATTAGCTTCCGAAAACCTGCTACAGTTTATGGGAAGAGCACTTGCAAGAATCCCCTGTCTGACCGCCATCGCAGCAAAATCAACCCGAGAACCTCCCTGCATGCAACTCCCCTACTGCCCTTGCCCCTTTCGGGTAAGATAGTCTTCCACTAGCTTTCCTAATTAGTTAGCCAAGGGGTCCCATTCCTCCCTTGTGGTGGCACGTGTTTCTCAAGTTAAGCTCCATGTTCCAATTAAAGATAATGATCTTGACATGAACATAAATAAAATAACAGAATAATTGGAACATGGATATAATGAAATATTAACCCAAAACCATGTAAAGCAATAGCAAAACTACCCAAGTGATTCAGGGGTAAACAAGGGAAAATGATAAACAGACTAGGGCAACCTATTGGGTCCCATCAAAATTAAACCTATGCATTAATGAGTGATATTAAAGAACATTATTGGGTAATAAAAGTGGTCAAGGGCACAACTTGCCTGACACTTGAGATTCTAGGTATCAGGATGATCCTCAGATTCTCGTGACCTCACTGCTAGTCGTAGCAATGCAAACAAACATGGTATAGACAAAATTAACATCACACCAAACATAATAACAAATTGTATAATAATAATCTACGCGTTGCTACGAGATCGTGGGAACGAGAACCACTAAAATAAGAATTACTATTAAGGAGTTATGATTTATAAAAGATCTATGTGATTTAACTATTAAACTATATTATAAATTGGTTAGTATACATCATATGAGAGAATATCTTATTAACTCAACTTTAAACTAAGTCATTACTTGATTAAAGATCATCTAGTCACATTATAACCATAAGATCAGAATACTATATTAATATTAAAGAAGTTAATTTAATAGCCATAGACTAATCCAATTAATTACCTAATTATAAAAGTAGGGGATATCATATAACAAATATTGCTACTGCGTAGTAAATATTTATACGAAGCTAATGCAACAGGAACGAGTCAATTCGGAATTAAAACGGAGGAGGTATGATTTTCCGAAGTCTGTATGTGCTTGATACAAAATTAATTAGGTGATCAAATTTAATATGGGTTTCATGTTAAAACAGTGGTACTAAGTGATAAACAATATTTTTACGAAATTATAGGAACTGGAATGGATCAAATTGGACTTACAATGAATTTTCTAGGAATTAAACAAGTTTCTATATTTATTTTAATACCAAAAATCAATTTCTAGGTTTTATTCATGAATTTTAATAGAATTTGGACCGAGGGAACAATATCCCGAGAGTTCAGGGTTCAAAATATAAATACAAGGACCAAACCGTGAGGTTTCTTCCCTAGATGCGAACTGCGTGTTAAATTAAGAAAATTGCAGGGTCTCTTTAAGAAATTTCCACATCCGAAGGGGTATGTTTTGATTTGCACCGTTGGATTTTACTTCGAGGGTCACGATTAAATCAAGGCAATACGTGGACCGGTATGCCCTATTGGCCTTTGGATCCGAAATCCTCGGTCGAGAACGTCCCACGATGATGACTTACTCCAGCCATCGGATCTAATCCTAGGGCTCAGTTTTCATCGGCGGAGAGGTATGACTCGTTTTTAATCCTAGCCACAAACTAATGGGTCAACGGCCAGGGCTAAACTCCACCCGTTCTCCCTCCCATACACCGGACAGCGGAGGCGGTGCCCCATTATGCGGCAGTGCCATGGTCGGCTAAGTCAAAACTCCGATTCACTGACCAAGCTTTCTGTGGACGGCTCTACACAATACGGAGGGGATGGTGAAGCTACAGAAAGAGGGTTCTCACCAGGATTCCTCGGTGCAGAGTCCTTTGTCACCGATGAACACTAATCCCATGGTAGTGATGCCCTGCCAACGTTGAACTTCGCCTGTTAGACCAGCCCACTGCCCGCCAACGCTTAACACCAGCAGTGCGGGGGGTCGCGCCGAGGTCCGGTGACGCGCGTCACGGACAAGATCCATTGTCGTCTCTGACCGACAGCGAAACTCTCTCTCTCTCTCTCTCTCTCTCGTGGCTCTCTCTTTCTTGGATGCTTGGTGGGGGCGCATGGCTTCACCCGAGGTGGCCGACGAGCATTGAGTGGATGGGGTGGCCGCGGTGCCCTCCCCCCTTTTTATATAGTCGAAGACTCGGACTTCGGCCAGAGGGAATCGGGTCCAGAGATGCGCGAGCTACGCGCGTCGTCTGTTGCGAATGACCAGCGGGGAAGACGACGGGTTCTGTTTCGCCTGTGCGCGAGGATAGGAGGGAGCCGACCCTAACGCGGCGGTCCCACCAGTCATTGGTGTCCTGGAGAGGCAGGCGTGGGCGCAAGGACTGGGCCAGCGCGCGAGAGTGGAAACTAGGCCGCGCGGGACTAGGGGTGGAGAAAAAATGGTCCAATTAATTTATTCATTTATTCATGCAAAGAAAAAGAGAAAAAATGATCCAATTATGCAACCCACACAATATTTTTCCATAGGTTATTTCATTTTAACAATTTTTTAAGGAGTGCATTTGTATATAGTTCATAAAGAGAATAATAAATAGATAAAAGTCTTCCTTGTGTTTATGGTTCCAAGCTTTTAATTTTATGTTTTTTAGAATAACATTTAAAAATGAGGAATCTTATATTAAAATACCCTTTAACCCTAAATCTTATAAAGAAATACTTATAAATCTTAGAATAGGATTTTGGGTGTTACAGTTCAAATGAGTTTGATTGGAAGACCAAAAAAAGCAATTTTGGGTAAAACTATACAAATAGGATGTTTAAGTACTTGAATAAGTTGCACTTACATTATACTATGTTTCTTGCACCTTTGTTTGGCTACTAACTCCTTTATGCAAGAAAGTGGCATTTGAACTTAGTTGTGGGCATATTGCAAATCCTTATGAAAAGAAGTGAAAAAGGTATGGTTCCTACACTTAGTCAAATCTTTTATATGCTAACAATGTTTATCTAAGTGCTAGGGAACCCCTCAAAAGAAGCCAAAAAGTTTGGAGAAAGATAGGCTAAAAGGGGCCTAAATCTAGTCTGGTCTTGTCGGCGTTTCGAGACCGGGGGGTCCCTCGGGCCGACGAGTGAGTGTCGCCGCGTGCCCCAGCCCAGATGGGTCGAGCGCGTGGGCGAGCGCGAAGGGGGGAAAGGAGCGAGGCGGCCGGAGACCGACGTGTGAGAGGTGGGAATCCCGCGGCCTTCGTGTTCGTCCCGCGCCCAGGTCGGGTGCGCTTGCAGTAGGGGGTTACAAGCGTCCACGCGGGAGAGGGAAGCGAGCGGCCCCAAGAGAGCGCCTGTCCCGTCCTCGTCCCCGCGCGGCCAACCTTCTCTAAGAGGGCCCTGGTCCTTTCTTTTATAGGCGTAAGGAGAGGATCCAGGTGTACAATGGGGGTGTAGCAGAGTGCTACGTGTCTAGCGGGGGAGAGCTAGCGCCCTAAGTACATGCCGATGTGGCAGCCGGAGAGATTTTGGCACCCAGCTGGTGTGATGTCGTGGCCGTCGGAGGAGCGACGGAGCCTGGCGGAGGGACAACTGTCGGAGCGGTTGAGTCCTTGCTGACGTCCTCCTGCTTCCGTAAGAGAGCTGAGAGCCGCCGTCATCACAGAGCATGCGGGGCGCCATCATTGCCTATCTGGCGGAGCTAGCCAGATGGGACACCGGTCTTGTTCTCTGCGGCCCGAGTCAGCTCGGGGTAGGGTGATGATGGCGCTTCCTGTTGACGTGGCTGGCCTGCGCCCTAGGTTGGGTGACGTGGAGGCTCCTCCGAAGCCGAGGTCGAGTCTGTCTTCCATGGCCGAGGCCGAGTCCGAGCCCCTGGGTCGGGCGAGGCGGAGGTCGTTCGGCAGAGGCCGGGGCGGAGTCCGAGCCCTGGGGTCGGGCGAAGCGGAGTTCGTCGTCTTCTGGGGCTGAGCCCGAGTCCGAGCCCTGGGGTCGGGCGGAGCGGAGTTCGCCGTCTTCTGGGACTTTGCCCAAGTCCGAGCCCTGGGTCGGGCGGAGCGGAGTTCGCCGTCTTCCGGGACTTAGCCCGAGTCCGAGCCCTGGGTCGGGCGGAGCGGAGTTCGCCGTCTTCCGGGACTTAGCCCGAGTCCGAGCCCTGGGTCGGGCGGAGCGGAGTTCGCCGTCTTCCGGGACTTAGCCCGAGTCCGAGCCCTGGGTCGGGCGGAGCGGAGTTCGCCGTCTTCCGGGACTTAGCCCGAGTCCGAGCCCTGGGTCGGGCGGAGCGGAGTTCGCCGTCTTCCGGGACTTAGCCCGAGTCCGAGCCCTGGGTCGGGCGGAGCTTCCTATGGTGCCTTTGGCAGGGCCTGACTGCCTGTCAGTCTCACTCTATCAAGTGGCACTGCGGTCGGAGTGGCGCAGGCGGTGCTGTCCTTCTGTCAGACCGGTCAGTGGAGCGGTGAAGTGACGGCGGTCACTTCGGCTCTGCCGGGGGGCGCGCGTCAGGATAAAGGTGTCAGGTCACCTTTGCATTAAATGCTCCTGCGACTTGGTCAGTCGGTGCGGCGATTTAGTCAGGGTTGCTTCTTAGCGAAGGCAGGGCCTCGGGCGAGCCGGAGATATGTCCGCCGTTGGAGGGGGGCCTCGGGCGAGACGGAAATTCTCCGGGGTCGGCTGCCCTTGTCCGAGGCTAGGCTCGGGCGAGGCATGATCGAGTCGCTCGAATGGACTGATCCCTGACTTAATCGCACCCATCAGGCCTTAGCAGCTTTATGCTGATGGGGGTTACCAGCTGAGAATTAGGAGTCTCGAGGGTACCCCTAATTATGGTCCCCGACAGTAGCCCCCGAGCCTCGAAGGGAGTGTTAGCACTCGCTTGGAGGCTTTAGTCGCACTTTTTTGCAAGGGGAACAGCCTTTCTCGGTTGCATTTTGTTCCGGTGGGTGCGCGCGAGCGCACCCGCCGGGTGTAGCCCCCGAGGCCTCGGAGGAGTGGTTTCACTCCTTCGAGGTCTTAATGCCTCGTGTAATGCTTCGGCTGGTCTGGTTGTTCCCTCATGCGAACTGGCCATAGCCTGGGTGTACGGTCGGGGCCCAAGTTCTCGGGCTGGTATGTTGACGCTGTCAACGGTTTGGCCGGAGCCGGGTTTGCGAGAGCAGCCCCCGAGCCTCTGCACAGGGCGAGAGGGCGATCAGGGACAGACTCGGCTTTTTTACATACGCCCCTGCGTCGCCTTTCCACAAGGAGGAGGGGGGGACATGGTGTCTCCGGTGAGCTGCAAGCGGGTAATCCGAGTGGACGTCCGTGCCCCGTTCGTTAGGGGTCGGCTAGGGGCCCAGAGGCACGCCCAAAAGTACCTGCGGGTGATCTGCCGGACCCGGTCCCCTGGCGACGGGGTCCGAGGGCTCGATGCCTCCCTCTGATGGGATTCCGTTACAAGATCGCTCCCGCTGGTCTCGGAAATGTCCTAGGGTACCTCGGGAGCGCAGCCCGAGCCTTGGTTATGTATCGAACGTACCCCTGGTCATCCCTCGCTCGGCGTCTGAGGCGGTTGTGAACCCTTCGGGGGCCAGCCTTCGAACCCCTGATCAGTAATGGGCGCGGAGCCCGAGTAGCCTGAGGCGGCCGTGGAACCCTTCGGGGGGCCGGCCTTCGAACCTCTGACCAGTACTGGGTGTAGGGCCCACGCGATCTGAGGCGGCTGTTGAACCCTTCGGGGGGCCAGCCTTCGAACCTCTGATCAGTAAGGAGGCTCGGAGCCTGGTTCCTTCATGGGGAAGGATCCTTTTCGGGGTATCCCCCTTTCCCGGTCCCTGCTGCAAGAGATAGAGAAAGAGGAAAAAAGGAAAAGGATACGAAATCGAACGTCGCGGCGTACCTTTTTTTGGCGCGGTTATTTTGGCGAAGGTTAAGCGTCGCCCGCTTTTCCTGCCAGAAGCGCCACCTGTCCCGCCATGGAGTTAATGCGACGGGGCGAGTGGTTGGCGGGGCGGCCGCTGCGCGTGCGTGAGCCGTTCGAGGAACGGATCACGGGCGCGTTGTCTTCACGCCGTGAGAGGGGGTTCTCTTGCTGCCCCCGGATGGGACGTGAGCTTGGCTGACGACGTGACCGCTGCTCCCGCCCGCCTGCCACCGTCATTACTGCCGGCCCACTTTTGGCCGCATTGACCGCCGCGTCAGGCTGGCGCTGCTGGGTTGTGCGCTGGGTCGCCTCGAGTCGCGGTATTGGTCCCGCAATCGAGGAGGCGCGGTGGTGGCGCAAGTGGCGGTGCAGTTGCTTGCATGCAGCATCCGGTGCGCCGGTTGCGTGACGCGTGGGCCTGGGCCTCCATGCTGGCGTGTCGGGAGTCGGAGAAGCGCGTCCACTTGGCGCGGTTGCATGCCGCCTGCATGGCTGCCCGCCTCTTTCGCCCGTTGGTCTGGGCAAAAGTGGAGGGTCACTTGCAACCGCTGGGCGGTCGTGTGCACCACGCGCGGCGGTTTGGCTTCTTCTGCTCTGAGTCGGTTTGCATGACATGCGGGACCCAGCCCCCGCGCCGCAGGGGAGGGCCTTGGAGCGTGTTGGAGAAGACTCAGCCCGTGACGGTTGGGGGCGGAAGTAGGGAGAGTTGCCTTTAAAAGGAGGGTGACCCCCTTCGGAAGGCGACCATGTCCTCTCGCTCCCTTATGCATTGCGTCTTTCCACCTTCCAAGCCCCCGGATGGGGGATACCCGCCGTCTTTTCGCCTCATCGTTGGTGGAACTCAACTCCGTGGGAGTTGGTACCTTTCAGCCATCGTTCGGCTTCAAGGATTTTCATCATGCAGCCCGGCTGCACCCCTCCACCGGCGGTCACCCAAGATGGTGACCTCCAGTTTGACGGTGGGGGAAAGCGAGCCGGGCCGCGGCCTCTGCCCCTCCCTCAGCCTCAAGGATTTTCGTCATCCAGGCCAAGATGGAGGATGAGGCGAGTCGGGGGGCTGCCTCCTCGTGGGTCGGTTACCCTTTTCTTCCCCTGGCGTCTGGGGGAGAATGGCATCCTCCAGCTTCGCGAAGACTTCCTCCAGCCATGCCGGGAAAGGCGGGCCGCCGTCACTCAGCCAGGGCACAGCACTACGTCCTTCGTCCGGACGACGGTTGCGCCGCATACCGCGAGGGCGGCGCCCACGCTCTGGGCGGTTCTGGCTAGGGCGAAGACCTGCCGGCGCGCTTTGAGGCGTCGGCAGCCGGAGATGGCTTCTCTACCGATGAGATTGCCAACTCCGCCAGTAGCCCTGGGTCTCCGTCTCTCGGCCTGAATGGCTGGCTCTCGTCCTCTGTGGGTGAGAGTCCTTCTGCCGTAGCACCTGCCCCGAAGCCGCTGCTGAAGCTGCTTCGTCGCCCGAGGCGGGGGTGGTTGTGACTGTTGCCGGATCGGGCGGCGGCGGGCCGCCCGTCGGCCCGCGATCGCTCCGCGGGTTCCCCAATCTTGTGGGGTTGTTCGTACCCGCGGGGACGGAACCGGAGTTCCGTTTGTAATGGCACTTTGAATGCCAGTGTTTTTTGTTCATCGCGGCTGTCGAGGCCTGAACATGTATGTAATTTTGGCACGGAGCCATGTTTTTTCCTCATTTTCGAGCACTAAGACTCGCCTGTTGATTGTCTGAACCGCTTCACCAAGCATGAGTCGCCCCATGTCAAGGTGACGAGTGAGGTATCCGTATCCCGGAGGCGTAGGAGTCCCTCGGCTCGGTCGGCCTTGTTGTCTGAGGCTCCTCTAGCTTAGTTAAAGGGACCCCTTGGCCACTCTTCGACGAGCCGAGGCCAGGGGTAGCGATATCAGCATGAACAGAGGCGGAGTTGGCTCGAAAATGAAACCTGGTTGGCCGGAGCCTAGCCGGGTTGTCCGTTAGCGGGACCGACGCCGGAGTCGATCAGCCGAGGCCTCGGGTCGGGCTGGTGCCCTTGGAAGATGGTTAGCCGAGGCCCAAGGGGTAACCGGCCGAGCCGCCTGCTCGGGCCGGATTCCCGGAGAAGTCCCTGGCAGCGATTATCCGGGCGTGACGATGACATCGTCCTCCAGAGTGGGGATCCTTGGACCGCGTCGCCGTCCGAGGCTAGGTCGGACCTTGCTGAAGGTGTCGTCGATGCTGAGGGTGTTACTGCCCCCTTCCAGCGTCAAGACCCGAGCCTGCAGGATCAGAGTGTCTTGTAGCGTGTGCCTTCTGCGACCACTGAGGCCAGAATATACACACCCTCGCTGTGTTGTAAAGCTGCGTCTCCTTCCCTCTTGTTTCGAGTATCTGGACTTTTTTGTCGGTAACAGGGATGTTTGTGCGAGCGAGAGTTGCTTCTCGCGGAAGGTGATGAGTGAGGTATCCGTATCCCGGAGGCGTGGGAGTCCCTCGGCTCGGTCGGCCTTGCCGCTTACGCGCACTTTCACCCGTCCATGAGGCCCTGTCACCGACCCAGTCGAGAAGGCTCGAAGGATCACTTCGGCAGAAGAGCTTCCGAACGTGAAGACTTGTTCGGTCCGTGGAATCACTTTATCCGAACGCGAGTTACTTATCATAGAAGGTGATTAGTGAGGTATCCGTATCCCGGAGGCGTAGGAGTCCCTTGGCTCGGTCAGCCTTGGCTGCTTACGTGTACTCCATCGTTTTCAGGATCCACTTTTCGAAGTAGTCAGAAAGCACGAAAGATATTCTGGCAGAAGAGATCTTTTTTCGAGGAAAATTTCAACGAAGAGGGGGTTCCCCCCCTTTTAGCCCCCGAGGGAGGGTCGGGCTTTGCCGAGGCAAGGCCGACCCTTCCTTGATGACTAAACTTTGCGCGGGTGCGAGGTATATGAACAACTTGAAAACATCTTAAGGGTAGAAGCAACGTAGCTGTTGGATGTTCCAAGCATTGCCGTAGACCTTGCCTTGACTGTTGGCCAGCTTGTACGTTCCGGGCTTCAGAACTTTGGCGATGACGAATGGCCCCTCCCAGGGGGCGTGAGCTTGTGCCTCCCTCGGGCGTCTTGCCGCAGCCGAAGCACCAGGTCGCCCACCTGGAGGTCTCGGGGCCGGACCCCTCGGGCGTGGTAGCGTCGCAGGGACTGCTGGTACCGCGCCGAGTGTAGTAAGGCCTTGTCCCGAGCCTCTTCCAGCTGGTCCAGCGAGTCTTCTCGGCTAACTTGGTTGCTTTGATCGCTGTAGGCCCTCGTCCTCGGGGAGCCGTATTCCAGGTCAGTGGGCAAGACGGCCTCGGCCCCATAGACCAGGAAGAACGGCGTGAAACCCGTGGCCCGGCTCGGCGTTGTCCTCAGGCTCCAGACCACCGAGGGGAGTTCCTTCATCCATCGCTTGCCGAACTTATTGAGGTTGTTGTAAATCCGAGGCTTGAGCCCTTGTAGAATCATGCCGTTGGCACGCTCTACCTGCCCATTCAACATGGGATGAGCCACGGTGGCCCAGTCCACCCGGATGTGGTGATCCTCGCAGAAGTCCAAGAATTTTCTGCCGGTGAACTGGGTACCGTTGTCGGTGATGATGGAGTTCGGGACCCCGAAGCGATGGATGATGTTGGTGAAGAACGTCACCGCCTGCTCGGACCTGATGCAGTTCAGAGGTCGGACCTCAACCCACGTGGAGAATTTGTCGATGGCGACCAGCAGGTGCGTGTAGCCCCCGGGCGCCTTCTGCAAGGGGCCGACGAGGTCCAGCCCCCACACAGCAAAGGGCCAGGTGATGGGTATCATCTGCAGAGCCTGAGCGGGCAGGTGGGTTTGCTTCGCATAGAATTGACACCCTTCGCAGGTGCGGATAATTCTAGTGGCGTCAGCCACCGCCGTTGGCCAGTAGAAGCCTTGCCGGAAAGCATTCCCGACAAGGGCTCGAGGCGCTGCGTGATGGCCGCAAGCCCCCGAGTGTATCTCTTGCAGGAGTTCCTGACCTTCGGCGACGGAGATGCATCGCTGGAGGATGCCCGAGGGGCTGCGGTGGTAGAGCTCCTTCTCATCGCCCAGCAAGACGAACGACTTGGCGCGTCGCGCTACCCGCCGAGCCTCGGCTCGGTCGAGGGGTAGCTCTCCTTGGCGGAGGTATTGCAGGTACGGGGTCTGCCAATTTCGATCAGGCGTGGCCCCGCTCCGCTCCTCCTCGATGCGCAATGCCTCACCCTCGGAGGCCGAGGGTACCTCGGGTTGAACCGAGGCCGCCTCGGGCCGAGCTGAGGGTGCCTCGGGCTGTGTTGAGGGTGCCTCGGGCTGTGCCGAGGGTACCTCGGGCTGGACCGAGGGCGCCTCAGGCTCGGGCGAGTTGTCGATCTTGACGGAGGGTTGATGCAGATCCCTGGAGAAGACGTCCGGGGGAACCGTTGTTCGCCCCGAGGCTATTTTTGCCAGCTCGTCCGCAGTCTCGTTGTAGTGCCGAGCGATGTGGTTAAGCTCGAGCCCGTAGAACTTGTCTTCCAGGCGCCGAACCTCATCGCAGTAGGCCTCCATCTTCGGGTCGCGGCAGTGGGAGTTTTTCATGACTTGGTCGATGACGAGCTGCGAGTCACCGCGAGCGTCGAGGCGCCTGACCCCTAGCTCGATGGCGATCCGCAACCCATTGACCAGAGCCTCGTACTCAGCCACATTGTTGGACACCGGGAAGTGGAGGCGTAGCACATAGCGTAGGTGTTTCCCGAGGGGCGAGATGAAGAGGAGGCCCGCGCCGGCTCCCGTCTTCATCAGCGACCCGTCGAAAAACATGGTCCAGAGCTCCGGTTGGATCGGAGCCGTCGGTAGCTGGGTGTCGACCCATTCGGCTACGAAGTCCGCCAAGACCTGGGACTTGATGGCCTTCCGAGGGGCGAACGAGATTGTCTCGCCCATGATTTCCACCGCCCACTTTGCAATCCTGCCCGAGGCCTCTCGGCACTGGATGATCTCCCCCAGGGGGAAGGATGACACCACAGTTACTGGATGAGACTCGAAGTAGTGTCGCAACTTCCGCCGCGTCAGGATCACTGCATACAGCAGCTTCTGAACTTGTGGGTAGCGGATCTTGGTTTCGGACAGTACCTCACTGACGAAGTAAACTGGCCTCTGAACGGGCAATGCATGCCCCTCTTCTTGCCTCTCGACCACAATCGCGGCGCTAACCACCTGGGTGGTCGTGGCGACGTAGACCAAGAGGGCTTCTCCGTCAGCTGGGGGCACCAAGATAGGCGCCTTTGTGAGGAGCGCCTTCAGGTTCTCGAGAGCTTCCTCGGCCTCAGGGGTCCAAGTGAAGCGCTCGGCCTTCCTTAAGAGGCGGTACAGAGGCAGGCCTCTTTCGCCGAGGCGTGAGATGAAGCGGCTCAAAGCCGCGAGACATCCCATGACCCTCTATACGCCCTTTAAGTCCTTGATGGGACCCATGCTGGTGATGACTGCGATCTTCTCCGGGTTGGCTTCGATGCCCCGCTCGGAGACGATGAACCCCAAGAGCATGCCCCGGGGCACCCCGAAGACACACTTCTCGGGATTGAGCTTGACGCCTTTTGCCTTGAGACATCGGAATGTCACTTCAAGGTCGGAGAGGAGGTCGGAAGCTTTCCTCGTCTTGACTACGATGTCATCGACGTAGGCCTCGACCGTGCGACCGATGTGTTCGCCGAACACATGGTTCATGCACCGCTGGTACGTCGCACCCGCATTCCTCAAACCGAACGGCATGGTGACATAGCAGTACATGCCGAAGGGCGTGATGAAAGAAGTCGCGAGCTGGTCGGACTCTTTCATCCTGATTTGGTGATACCCTGAGTAGGCGTCGAGGAAAGACAGGGTTTCGCACCCAGTAGTGGAATCCACGATTTGATCGATGCGAGGCAGAGGGTAGGGAACCTTCGGACATGCTTTGTTGAGACCAGTGTAGTCTACACACATCCGCCATTTCCCCCCTTTCTTTCTCACAAGCACAGGGTTGGCAAGCCATTCGGGATGGAATACCTCTTTGATGAACCCGGCTGCCATTAGCTTGTGGATCTCCTCGCCTATCGCTCTGCGCTTCTCCTCGTCGAATCGGCGCAGAGGCTGCTTGACGGGTCGGGCTCTGGCCCGAATATCCAGCGAGTGCTCGGCGACATCCCTCGGTATGCCGGGCATGTCCGAGGGACTCCACGCGAAGACGTCGGCGTTCGTGTGGAGAAAGTCGACGAGCACTGTTTCCTATTTGGGGTCGAGCCCGGAACCGACCCGGATCTGCTTGGAGGCGTCGCCACTAGGGTCGAGGGGGACGGCCTTAACCGTCTCCACTGGCTCGAAGTTGCCGGCATGACGCTTCACGTCTGGCACCTCTTTGGAGAGGCTTTCCAGGTCGGCGATGAGGGCCTCAGACTCGGCGAGGGCCTCGGCGTACTCCACGCACTCCACGTCGCATTCGAACGCGTGTTTGTACGTGGGGCCGACGGTGATGACCCCGTTGGGGCCCGGCATCTTGAGCTTCAGGTAGGTGTAGTTGGGGACGGCCATGAACTTCGCGTAGCATGGCCTCCCCAGTACCGCGTGGTAGGTTCCTCGGAACCCGACCACCTCGAACGTCAGAGTCTCCCTTCGGAAGTTGGAGGGCGTTCCGAAGCAGACGGGAAGGTCGAGTCGTCTGAGGGGCTGGACGCGCTTCCCGGGAATGATCCCGTGGAAGGGCGCAGCGCCTGCTCGGACGGAGGACAGATCGACGCGCAGGAGCCCGAGGGTCTCGGCGTAGATGATGTTGAGGCTGCTGCCCCCGTCTATAAGGACCTTGGTGAGCCTGACGTCGCCGATGACGGGGTCGACAACGAGGGGGTATTTCCCCGGGCTCGGCACGTGGTCGGGGTGGTCGTCTTGGTCGAAGGTGATGGGCTTGTCGGACCAGTCTAGATAGACCGGCGCCGCTACCTTGACCGAGCAGACCTCCCGGCGCTCTTGCTTGCGGTGCCGAGCCGAGGCATTCGCCGCTTGCCCACCGTAGATCATGAAGCAGTCGCGGACCTTGGGGAACTCTCCTGCTTGGTGATCTTCCTTGTTGTCATCGTCGCGGGCCCTGCCACCCTCCGCGGGTGGCCCGGCCCTGTGGAAGTGGCGCCGAAGCATGACGCACTCCTCAAGGGTGTGCTTGACGGGCCCCTGATGATAGGGGCACGGCTCCTTGAGCATCTTGTCGAAGAGGTTGGCACCTCCGGGGGGCTTCCGAGGGTTCTTGTGCTCGGCGGCGGCGACAAGGTCCGCGTCGGCGGCCTCGCGTTTCGCTTGCGACTTCTTCTTGCCTTTCTTCTTGGCGCCGCGCTGAGTAGACGCCTCGGGAGCATCTTCCGGTGGGCGGCCCCGGGGCTGCTTGTCCTTTCGGAAGATAGCCTCGACCGCCTCCTGACCAGAGGCGAACTTGGTGGCGATGTCCATCAGCTCGCTCGCCCTGGTGGGGGTCTTGCGACCCAACTTGCTCACCAGGTCTTGGCAGGTGGTGCCGGCAAGGAACGCACCGATGACATCCGAGTCGGTGATGTTGGGCAGCTCGGTGCGCTGCTTCAAGAATCGTCGGATGTAGTCCCGGAGAGACTCTCCCGGCTGCTGCCGGCAGCTTCGGAGGTCCCAGGAATTCCCGGGGCGCACATACGTGCCCTGGAAATTGTCGGCGAAGGCTTGGACTAGGTCATCCCAGTTGGAGATCTACCCCGGAGGCAGGTGCTCCAACCAGGCGCGAGCGGTGTCGGAGAGGAACAGGGGGAGGTTGCGGATGATGAGGTTGTCGTCGTCCGTTCCACCCAGCTGGCAAGCCAGGCGGTAGTCCGCAAGCCACAATTCCGGTCTCGTTTCCCCCGAGTACTTTGTGATGGTAGTCGGGGGTCGGAACCGGGTCGGGAACGGTGCCCGCCGGATGGCCTGGCTGAAGGCCTGCGGACAGGGTGGTTCGGGTGAGGGACTCCGATCCTCCCCGCTGTCGTAGCGTCCCCCACGCCTAGGGTGATAGCCTCGGTGCACCCTCTCGTCGAGGTGGGCCCGACGATCGCGATGATGGTGCTCGTTGCCGAGGTGGCCCGGGGCCGCAGGCGCGGTGTTGCGCGTGCGCCCGGTGTAGACCGAGGCTTCCCGCATGAATCGGGAAGTCGCGGCATCAGGTTCCGAGGGGTATCCCTGCCTTCGGGAGGCAGAGCTCTCGGCCCGTCGGACCGCAGCGCCTTCCAGGAGATTCTTGAGCTCCCCCCGGATTCGCCGACCCTCGGTGGTTGATGGCTCCGGCATCGCACGGAGAAGCATCGCTGCTGCAGCCAGGTTCTGACCGACCCCACTGGATGCGGGTGGCGGCCTGATCCTGACGTCGTTGGCGACGCGGAGCTGGAGACCCTGGGGCAGGTGACGTATTTCTCCGGCCGAGGGTTGGCCCGCCCATGCCTGCCCGACGTCCCGGCGGATCGGCTCAAGCGCTCCTGCTCCCTCGTCGAGCCTGGCCTGCGCCGCGCGGACTTGCTCGGGCTGTGGGTCGTGACCCCCCGCCGGAACGGGGACCACAGCTAGCTCCCGTGGGATGTCAGCGCGAGGCACCGGCCTAGGGAGATCACCGTCCTCTGGCATGCCGAGATGATTGCCTTCGGAGGGACCCCCTAGATCGACGTGGAAACATTCGCGGCTTGGGCCGCAGTCCTCGTCGTCGAGGCTGCGGCTACCGTCGGAACAGTCGGAGAGGCAGTAGTCACATGCGGCCATAAAGTCCCGCATGGCACTGGGGTTGCCAAGTCCAGAGAAATCCCAGCAGACGCCGGGGTCGTCGTCTTCCTCGGACTCGGAGGGCCCATGTCACACCCGGTTTTTAGAAGGCAAACCGAATGCGAACCATGTACGTGCCAGAATCAGTTATTCACGTACACAGCAGTTACATAACATGGACATCATCACACAGTGCTCAAATAGTATTAAAAGGGGAAATAATAGTCGATTACATCATACGTCTGAGACGTCCATATAGTTCTTACAATAAATCAAAGTGCGGAAAAGAAACGTAGATAACGCGGCCTTCACAGGCAGCTGACTGGGGGTTGCCGCTAACCCACGCCTAGAACTCGTCGTAGTCTTGGAACTCCTGGAAGTCTCCTTCCACAGCTTCATCTTCTCCTGAGCAGTGGTTGCAATGCTGACAACCTGGGGGGGGGTTTGGTGTGTAGAGCAAGGGTGAGTACACATCAACATACTCAGCAAGCATCCCGTTTGGCTGTAGTGGACTAGCTTTATGTGGGGATAAGTCAAACAGTTGCTTTTAGTTGGTCAGGTTATTACTTACTAGTAGAGAGCCAGGTTTTAACATTAACCCAAGTTATTAGCCCAATGTATCCTTTCCAAACGGAAAGAATACCACTTACCATTACCATAATCATAATCAGAACCATCAATCTCATTGCCACCTGTACCAAAGTATCTCTGATCAAGTATCACTAATCTCTGGAGCTCCCTTGGCCGCTCATAACCGCGAGCACGGCTGATATATCAGTTTCATAACACTCTGCAGAGGTTGCGCACTTTACCCACAAGCCGTGATTCCCTCTTGCCTCGGGCTGATCAAACCCTTAAACACTACCAAGGTGAATAGGCAGGGTCTCACTACGTAGCCTTTACAAAGATTCCCCGGGGCTGTAGCCACCCGTTAGGTTTCCTAAATGTACCGCACTCCTCCCCAAGGGACAAATCAACCTTGGCAGAGCAAGCCGCATACACCGAGCCCCATTGACGGCACAACGGCTAAGCGAACTACACCCCGGTTCCTCCAATTATTCAGCTAAGGGCGTCCCATTCCACCCTCATGGTTGCACTGTTTTCCCGGGCGGTCATCCATTGAACAGGTCCTTACGGAGAGGCACTCGAGAAACCGCTCGAGTCCCCTTGAAGGTCACAAATATGATCATAAATAAGAAGGGAAAACAGCGTATCATAGATAATCACATCATGTTCATTGATTAGAGTTGAGCAATAGCATCAGACTAAGCAGTAATAATCCGACCCAAATAGGTAAACAAGGACATGGATAACAAAAGCTAGTCAATCCTTAGGTATAAATGTGTAATGCGGGAGGTGAATTAAAGAATGAATAGGACAGAAATAGGTCAAAGGACACTTGCCTCCACCAACCGACTGTTGCTCAGGGGCTTCTCCTGCGAATTCCTCGGGCTCTTCGACCGGATCGTTCTCTATGCGAGCGCAAACATACATACATCCACATATTTAATACAAAAGAACAGTACACCATACAAGGGAACAAGTAAAGCGAGTATGCATCAAGTATGACATTCGATATCGCATTCATTATGATTAGAAAGAAACGGGAAAGGTCTCGCAGGGGTTAAAGCTTATGCACTAATGATTAGTTAAATTATGCGCTCTAGTTCCAATTGGTTCTAACAAAAGAATTAGTTATATGCATTAACGGGAACCTAGTTATTTTTAGTTGATCAACATTGAATGAGATAAACAATTAATTACATGAATCAATTAGCGTAACAGAATTCTAAATTAAGCTTCATATTTCAATAACATTAACAATGATTAGCCTACCTAAAATAAAATAACTATGATCACAGAAAGTAAACTAAAATAAAATAAAAATAAATAAAAAAATAATAAAAAAACAGGGGGGGGGGGTGGTTGAACCGGCCCTAGGGCGGTTGAACCGGCCGGGGGCAGGGCGGCCGAGCTGGGCGCGGGCGCGGGCAGCCGAGCTGGGCGGCCGGGGCGGCCGAACCGGCGGCCAGGGCGGCTGAGCCGGTGGCGCGCAGGGGGGGTCGGGCTGGCCAGGGCGGCCGAGGGCGGCCAGGCGGGCGGCCGAGGGCGCGGCCAGGGCCGGCCAGGCGCGGCTGGGGGCCGGCTGGGGGCGCGCTGGGGCGCGGCCAGGGCCGGCTGGGCGCGGCCAGCGGCGGGCTGGGCGGCCAGCGGCCGGCTGGGGCCGAGCAGGGGGAGGCGGCCGGGGCTGCCAAGGAGAGAGGAGGGGGAGGGGAGAGGGAGGGAGGAGGGGGAGGGCTCACCGGCGGTCGGGCGGCCGAACCGGCAGGGGGCGGCGGCTTAGGGCAGGGGGTAGGGGCGGCGGTGGGGAGAGAATGGGAGAAAATGAGAGGGAGGGAGAGAGGATTTGGGGGAAAAAGGGAGGGGGTGGGGGGGCGGCTGGGCCTATTGGGCCCAAAGGGGGGGGGCGCGCAGGGGGCGGCTGGGCCGGCCAGGGGCCCACGGCGCGGGAGAGGGAAAGGGGAAGAGGGAGAGAGAAAGAAAGAAAAAAAAAGAAAAAGATTATCTCCTTTTCGAAATCCGATCTTCCTACATGAATGCATTTGCACTTTCAAACAATCAAAGAATGCATAGCTCGGCATGGTGCATCAAACAACATAAAACAATTTAGGGTTTTTCTTTACACGGGAATTCCAAACCGAATCCCGCTAACTTTGGAAAAGATCAAGGTTGAGCGAGGGGAAAAAGAAAAGAAAAGGTAACGCCCGAATTTTGGCGAGTAAAGAAAAGAAAAAAAAAATTCAACTGCAAAATTCGGGGCGTTACAAACCTATCCCCCTTAAAAGAATCTCGCCCTCGAGATTCAGGGCTGGCTAGCAAAGAGCTCTAGGTACTTAGCCATTAGATCATCTTCACGCTCCCAGGTTGCTTCTTCCTCAGAGTGGTGATTCCATCTGACTTTGCACATTCTGGTGGTCTTCCTTCGGGTGACTCTATCTGCAACCTCAAGGATCTGAGCTGGCTTCTCGACATAGGTCAAGTCCTCCTGGACTTCCAGACCTTCCACTGGCAACTGCTCTTCTGGCACACGCAAGCACTTCTTCAACTGAGACATATGAAAGACATCATGCACAGCAGACAAATTCTCTGGCAGACTGAGCTGATAGGCCACTTCTCCACGCTTTGAGAGGATTTGATACGGACCAATGTAGCGGGGTGCTAGCTTGCCCTTCACTCCGAACCTTCTGACTCCTCTGATCGGTGACACTTTCAGATAGACAAAGTCTCCGACTTCGAAACTCAGCTCTCTTCTTCTTGTGTCTGCATAGCTTCGCTGCCTCGATTGCGCTATCTTCAGATTCTCTCGGACCATCTTGATGTTCTCTTCGGCTTCAAGCAGAATGTCTGGCCCAAACACTTGCTTCTCTCCAGGCTGATCCCATTGCAACGGAGTTCTACAACTCCTTCCATAGAGCGCTTGGAATGGTGACATCTTCAAACTGGCCTGGTAACTGTTGTTATAGGAAAACTCTGCATAAGGCAATCGCTTGTCCCATCCGGACTGATCTTGCAGCGCACAGGCTCTCAACATATCTTCAAGAATTTGATTGGTTCTTTCAGTCTGACCATCTGTCTGTGGGTGATAAGCTGAACTGAAATTCAGATGTGTGCCCAAGGCTTCATGCAACTGCTGCCAGAAATGAGAGGTGAACTGCGTTCCTCTGTCTGACACTATCTTCTTTGGCACACCATGAAGACAAACGATCCGAGACATGTACAACTCTGCCAATACTGCACTGTTGTAGCTGGTCTTGACAGGTATGAAGTGGGCTGACTTGGTCAAGCGGTCCACTACTACCCAAATGGAATCGTAGCCGGCTCGAGTGCGAGGCAATCCGACTATGAAATCCATACCGATTTCATCCCATTTCCACTGAGGGATCTGCAACGGTTGCAACAATCCAGCAGGTCTCTGGTGCTCTGCCTTAATTCTTCGACAACTATCGCACTTAGCCACGTGCTCTGCGATTTCCCTCTTCATTCCGTACCACCAGAATTTCTTCTTCAGATCCTGATACATCTTCTCACTGCCAGGGTGAATCGAATAAGCTGTCTCATGAGCTTCCTTGAGAATCAACTCCCGAATAGACTGGACATTGGGAACACACAAGCGGTCTTTGAACCATACCACACCTTCAGCATCTTCTCGAAAATCTTTGCCTCTGCCATCTAGAATCAGTCGCCGAATCTCGCTGATCTTTTCATCATTCTTCTGCGCTTCTTTGATTTCTCGCTCCAAGGTAGGTTCCAATTCAACTGTGACTCCTCGCGAATTGTTCAGAAATCCGAGACTCAACCTGTCAAACTCTTTGGCCAACTCATAAGGCATCGGACGAGCGACCATCAGATTGACTTGACTCTTTCTGCTCAAAGCATCTGTCACTACGTTTGCTTTGCCTGGATGGTAATGGATCTCCAACTCATAGTCTTTGATCAACTCTAACCATCTTCGCTGCCTCATGTTCAGCTCTGACTGAGTGAATATGTACTTCAGACTCTTGTGATCTGTGTAAACATCGCATTTTTGCCCATACAAATAGTGCCTCCATGTCTTCAGTGCGTGAACCACTGCTGCCAACTCTAGATCATGGATTGGGTAGTTCTTCTCATGAACCTTCAGCTGTCGGGACGAGTAAGCCACAACTCTTCCCTCTTGCATCAATACGCATCCCAAACCTGTGTAACAAGCATCACAATACACCGAGAAGGGCTTGTGCACATCAGGCAAGACTAGGACAGGCGCTGTTGTCAACTTCCCTTTCAGCGCTTCAAAGGCCTCTTGACATTTCTGGGTCCACTTGAACTCAACCTTGTTGCCTAGCAACGCTGTCATTGGTTTCGCAATCTTCGAAAATCCTTCAATGAATCGCCGATAATATCCGGCCATTCCAATGAAGCTCTTGATTCCTCGAGCATCCGTTGGCGCTTTCCAGCTCAGAATGTCTGCCACTTTCTTCGGATCCACAGCCAATCCTTCTTTGTTGATTATGTGACCCAAGAACAGGACTTCACTGATCCAGAACTCACACTTGCTCAACTTTGCATACAACTGGTGCTCTCGCAATCTCTGCAATACCATCCTCAAATGATCTGCATGCTCTTCTTCACCTTGAGAATAAATCAGAATGTCATCAATAAATACCACCACAAACTTATCGAGATAATCCATGAATACACTGTTCATCAGATTCATAAAGAAGGCTGGTGCATTGGTCAAACCAAAAGACATCACTGTGAACTCATACAAACCATACTTGGTAATGAATGCCGTCTTCGGAATGTCCGAAGGTCGGATCCTGAGCTGATGATAACCTGACCTCAGATCAATCTTGGAGAACACACTGGCTCCTCTCAACTGGTCAAACAGATCTTCTATTCTGGGCAAGGGATACTTGTTCTTGATCGTGACTTCATTCAAAGCTCGATAATCGATACACATCCTCTTTGTGCCATCTTTCTTCTCCACAAACAGGACAGGGGCGGCCCAAGGCGAGGTGCTTGGCCGGATGTAACCTTTCTATGACAGCTCATCAATCTGCTTCTTAAGCTCAACCAACTCTGGTCCGGATATTCTGTAAGCTCTCTTAAAGATGGGGGCGGTTCCAGGAAGAAGCTCTATGGCAAACTCAACTTTCCGCTCTGGTGGCATACCCGGTAAGTCCTTTGGAAACACATCTGGGTATTCAGACACAACCTTGATACTCTCAATTGGGTCTGCTTCACTGCTATCGACAGCCATCTGATAACAACTTCCTTTCTTTGGCTCAGGCGGGACTAACTCGGTCACCACTTCCTCTCCTAGTGGGGACACCAACTTGATTGTCCTTTTATCACAACTGATAACTGCCTGATACTTATCTAGCCAATTCATCCCTAGGATGACATCTATTCCCTGAGTACCCATTACTATAAGGTTAGCGGGAAACGCTATCCCCCTTATTTCCACACTTATATTCAAACATATGCTATCAGCTCGAATTCTACCACCGGCTGAGTCAATTTGAATGGGGGTTGACATGGTAGTAATTGGAAGATTATGTGCTTCTACCCATGATGCAGTAATAAAAGAATGCGTTGCTCCAGTATCAAATAACACTTCTGCAATATGGGAGTCGACTGGGAACATACCTACTATCATGTCGGGGGTCTCCTGAACTGCTTCAGCCTCCAAGTGGTTCAGTCTTCCATGATTATAGCGCTGCTGAGGGCGGTTGCCTGCTCCAGACTGAGACACATTCTGCTTTGCTAGGGCATTGGGGCCTGACTGCTGCTGGGCTGCCTTCTTCGGACATTGCATCACCCAGTGGCCTTGCTCTCCACAGTGGAAACATGCTCTATTTCCAACCTGAGCTGGTGCTGCCTGATTGTTCTGCTGGTTTGCTGGGGCAGGAAGACGAGGTGTCTGCTGATTCTGCCTCTGAAACTGACCTCCTGATTGATTGCTCTGACGGTTCTGATACTGATGCTGAGGATACTGCCTTTGGGACTGCTGATACTGCTGACGCTGCTGATGCTGCTGAGGTGGACGCTGGTTCTGCCTGAACTGCTGAGGTTGATTGCCTGAAAAACGAGGACGACTGCTGCTTCCAGGCTGGGGTCCACTGATCTTGCGCTTACGATCCTCCATCTCCTTACGCTTCCTTTCTGTCATGATTGCTCTGTCAATTATGTGCTGGAATGTCGGGAAGGTATGATTCATCAGCTGATACTGCAGGGGGTCAACCAAGCCTCTCAAGAAACGGTACTGTCGCTTGGCGTCGGTGTTGACATCCTCAGGAGCATAGCGAGACAACTGCAGAAACCTGTCTCGATACTCACTGACAGATGATGACCCTTGCTTAAGGGCCAGGAACTCCTCCTTCTTCACTATCATCAGACCTGCAGGCACATGGTACTGACGAAAGCTACCTCTGAACTCTTCCCAGGTGATGGCATCGGGGTCGGCATGGGTGACGAGGTAAGACTCCCACCATGATTGGGCTGCTCCTCTCAACAGACGGGGACCATACAAGACTTTCTCCCTGTCATCACACTGAGCGGTATGCAACTCCCGCTCCACAGTGCGCAGCCAATCTTCAGCATCCATGGGGTCAGAAGAATGAGCGAACGTTGGTGGATGACCTCTCATGAATTCAGCATGCTTGTCTCTAGGCATCTGAGGCATCTGAGGCTGGGGTGGTGCTTGCTGCTGCTGCTGCTGAATGGCGGCCAGAGTCTGACCGATGGCCTGAACTGCCTGAGTCTGCATCAGAAACATCTGCTCGATAGACATCGGGGGCGGGGGGCGGCAGCAGCTGCTGCTGGGGCGCCTCATCCTGCGGAGCGGCTTGCTCCTGCTGAGCACGCCTTCCTCCTCTGCGCCTGTTCTCTGACATCTGCAGAACGCAACCACACATCAGAACTGATCTGGCAAATCTTGCAGCATAAGAAAAGAGTATAGAATTCTCCAACAGCACTGAACAGATGAGCATCTTCACTGATCTCCAACACAGACCACACAGCTTCTCAGATAAAGAGGAAAGTAGAATAAAGGTTTTCCCAACTATATAACTAACTCCATTAACATAATAGGTAAGCCAAAATGCAGGGGATACCCACACTCTGGTGACAGTCATTACAAAGATCCAAACCAAACATAGTTCATCATGACAAACATAAATGCACAGGATATAGCAAACTACCCTGTCTAACTAAGACTAACTAAGACCGAGACTAACGCTAAGACTGAAGCTTCTATGTATATATATTTCGTATTAATTACAAGATCCAACTCTAACGATCTATGGTTCTAGATTTATCTTGGTCTTGCAGTCGGGATTGCCATAAGTCTGGAGTCCACGCCGAGGTGAGCGGTACGGGTGCTGAGTCCCAACGGGAGCGGGGGAACCATCATCCAAGTGACGACGTTCTGCGCGCTCAGCCCGCAGCAGGGCGATCTCAGCACGAGCCCTACTCAGCTCGTCTAGTGCATGGTCCAGCTCCGTGTTTAGCACGGCGGCTAGGTTGACTGTGCTGCTCAACCTAGGATTGTCCTCACCGGCAGGTGAAACAATCACGCCTCCTGTGCTGCCAGATGGACGGCGGGGGTAATACTTCAGGTCGAGACCGTCAGCTACCCCACCGAGAACCGAGCAGTAGTGCGAAAGCGCACGCCGTGCAGCATCCTGCATGGCTGCCTCAGCTGAGTCCCGCTCAGAGATAGAATAGTGCTCTGAGCAAGCCTCCGCGCCCTGGAGACTGTTCTCCGGACGGCGCACCAAGCAGGTCGCCTCCCAGCGGTCCGGGTAGACCCCGCGACTATGCTGGTAGACCACACAGCGATACTCGATGGACCAAGTACGCCGGTCAAGTGCCCGACGTAGCAGGGTGTCGAGCGCGTCGTGGAAGTGACACCCGCGAGCAGCGTCGCAAGTGATGGGTCGAGCAACCCATCCTTCCGGCTCATGGTCAGCAGAGAAGTCGATGTCGTGGCTCGGGCTGTCGTCGCCACCTCCGTCGTCTGGGTCTCCTCCAGCAGCTACTCCAGAAGCTGGGGCGCCCAGTGGTGGTGCAGGGGGCGCCTCCAGGGGAAGCACAGGAGAGCAGCTCTTCACAGACTCTATCTCCTGCTGGAGCGAGAAGGAAGAGCCCTGCTGCTCCTGTCGTCGACGTTCCTGCTCCTCATGCAGGCGGTGGTGCAGTCTCTCCAAGTGGCTGGACTGTCCGGCCACGGGACGGCGAAGCGGACGCTCAGCAAGGCGGGAAGGTAAGAAGGGGATGACGGACTTTCGTGCAGTGTGTCTAAGTCGAGCCATCTACAAAAGACACCGCAAGCAAAAGAGTGAGAACAGAATTAATATGACCAGCAAGTAATGAATCATAAATAAATGAAGGATCAGAATAAAACAAAATTTTCAGCAAGGTGTAATATATAGTAGAACATAGGTTTGGTCAGTAGGACCAACTTTTGAAGAGATATCAAAGTCAAGGTAGGGACAGAGGTCTATAATCCTTAGAACGACCATTCTACTCTAGGTTAGCGGTCCTACAGTCAGCACGGCTCTGATACCACTTATGTCACACCCGGTTTTTAGAAGGCAAACCGAATGCGAACCATGTATGTGCCAGGATCAGTTATTCACGTACACAGCAGTTACATAACATGGACATCATCACACAGTGCTCAAATAGTATTAAAAGGGGAAATAATAGTCGATTACATCATACGTCTGAGACGTCCATATAGTTCTTACAATAAATCAAAGTGCGGAAAAGAAACGTAGATAACGCGGCCTTCACAGGCAGCCGACTGGGGGTTGCCGCTAACCCACGCCTAGAACTCGTCGTAGTCTTGGAACTCCTGGAAGTCTCCTTCCACAGCTTCATCTTCTCCTGAGCAGTGGTTGCAATGCTGACAACCTGGGGGGGGGGGGGTTTGGTGTGTAGAGCAAGGGTGAGTACACATCAACATACTCAGCAAGCATCCCGTTTGGCTGTAGTGGACTAGCTTTATGTGGGGATAAGTCAAACAGTTGCTTTTAGTTGGTCAGGTTATTACTTACTAGTAGAGAGCCAGGTTTTAACATTAACCCAAGTTATTAGCCCAATGTATCCTTTCCAAACGGAAAGAATACCACTTACCATTACCATAATCATAATCAGAACCATCAATCTCATTGCCACCTGTACCAAAGTATCTCTGATCAAGTATCACTAATCTCTGGAGCTCCCTTGGCCGCTCATAACCGCGAGCACGGCTGATATATCAGTTTCATAACACTCTGCAGAGGTTGCGCACTTTACCCACAAGCCGTGATTCCCTCTTGCCTCGGGCTGATCAAACCCTTAAACACTACCAAGGTGAATAGGCAGGGTCTCACTACGTAGCCTTTACAAAGATTCCCCGGGGCTGTAGCCACCCGTTAGGTTTCCTAAATGTACCGCACTCCTCCCCAAGGGACAAATCAACCTTGGCAGAGCAAGCCGCATACACCGAGCCCCATTGACGGCACAACGGCTAAGCGAACTACACCCCGGTTCCTCCAATTATTCAGCTAAGGGCGTCCCATTCCACCCTCATGGTTGCACTGTTTTCCCGGGCGGTCATCCATTGAACAGGTCCTTACGGAGAGGCACTCGAGAAACCGCTCGAGTCCCCTTGAAGGTCACAAATATGATCATAAATAAGAAGGGAAAACAGCGTATCATAGATAATCACATCATGTTCATTGATTAGAGTTGAGCAATAGCATCAGACTAAGCAGTAATAATCCGACCCAAATAGGTAAACAAGGACATGGATAACAAAAGCTAGTCAATCCTTAGGTATAAATGTGTAATGCGGGAGGTGAATTAAAGAATGAATAGGACAGAAATAGGTCAAAGGACACTTGCCTCCACCAACCGACTGTTGCTCAGGGGCTTCTCCTGCGAATTCCTCGGGCTCTTCGACCGGATCGTTCTCTATGCGAGCGCAAACATACATACATCCACATATTTAATACAAAAGAACAGTACACCATACAAGGGAACAAGTAAAGCGAGTATGCATCAAGTATGACATTCGATATCGCATTCATTATGATTAGAAAGAAACGGGAAAGGTCTCGCAGGGGTTAAAGCTTATGCACTAATGATTAGTTAAATTATGCGCTCTAGTTCCAATTGGTTCTAACAAAAGAATTAGTTATATGCATTAACGGGAACCTAGTTATTTTTAGTTGATCAACATTGAATGAGATAAACAATTAATTACATGAATCAATTAGCGTAACGGAATTCTAAATTAAGCTTCATATTTCAATAACATTAACAATGATTAGCCTACCTAAAATAAAATAACTATGATCACAGAAAGTAAACTAAAATAAAATAAAAATAAATAAAAAAAAATAAAAAAACAGGGGGGGGCGGTTGAACCGGCCCTAGGGCGGTTGAACCGGCCCTAGGGCGGTTGAACCGGCCGGGGGCAGGGCGGCCGAGCTGGGCGCGGGCGCGGGCAGCCGAGCTGGGCGGCCGGGGCGGCCGAACCGGCGGCCAGGGCGGCTGAGCCGGTGGCGCGCAGGGGGGGTCGGGCTGGCCAGGGCGGCCGAGGGCGGCCAGGCGGGCGGCCGAGGGCGCGGCCAGGGCCGGCCAGGCGCGGCTGGGGGCCGGCCAGGCGCGCTGGGGCGCGGCCAGGGCCGGCTGGGCGCGGCCAGCGGCGGGCTGGGCGGCCAGCGGCCGGCTGGGGCCGAGCAGGGGGAGGCGGCCGGGGCTGCCAAGGAGAGAGGAGGGGGAGGGGAGAGGGAGGGAGGAGGGAGGAGGGGGAGGGCTCACCGGCGGTCGGGCGGCCGAACCGGCAGGGGGCGGCGGCGGCGGCTTAGGGCAGGGGGTAGGGGCGGCGGTGGGGAGAGAATGGGAGAAAATGAGAGGGAGGGAGAGAGGATTTGGGGGAAAAAGGGAGGGGGTGGGGGGGCGGCTAGGCCTATTGGGCCCAAAGGGGGGGGCGCGCAGGGGGCGGCTGGGCCGGCCAGGGGCCCACGGCGCGGGAGAGAGAAAGGGGAAGAGGGAGAGAGAAAGAAAGAAAAAAAAGAAAAATATTATCTCCTTTTCGAAATCCGATCTTCCTACATGAATGCATTTGCACTTTCAAACAATCAAAGAATGCATAGCTCGGCATGGTGCATCAAACAACATAAAACAATTTAGGGTTTTTCTTTACACGGGAATTCCAAACCGAATCCCGCTAACTTTGGAAAAGATCAAGGTTGAGCGAGGGGAAAAAGAAAAGAAAAGGTAACGCCCGAATTTTGGCGAGTAAAGAAAAGAAAAAAATTCAACTGCAAAATTCGGGGCGTTACAGCCCATAGGTCGAGACGTCCGTGTGACGGAACCTCCCAAGTAATTAGGCCCACCTACAGTTGTCCTTGTCCAACGGACCTTAGACAACCCTGTAGGTGCCCCTGAATTACTTGACAAGTTCGGTATCTTTCCTTACCTTACCAGGAACGATTCACCCGTCTTGCCGACATTACAGAACATCGGAGATAAAGAATTGCGGAAGCGATTACATAATTCACATTTATTTAAAAGCAAGCACAAGTTGTTTTATTACAGACCAGAACTAAGAGCGAGTGCTGAGTAGTAATATTATACAAACCAAGGGAGGCAAAAACTCCTCCCGAGAAGATTTAAGTAAAAGATCTATATGGAGGACCAAGTCCTCCCGCACTTCAGTCTTGTGTTTCTTCTTTGGGAACCACCTTGGCACAGAAGCAGCAGAAATCTGCTACTTCCTCACCTAAAAACAACGAAGGGATAAACCCTGAGTATGGAATTACTCAGCAAGACTTACCCGACTAAAGAAAAGACTCTCAAGGGTATGCTGTCTTTTAGGGAGTCAAGGTAAGGCTTCTCAATACTCAAAGACTCTGTTTTGCATAAATGCTTACTAAAGTGGATCCTTAAAAATCCAATTTTATTTGTCCAGTTAAGTTCAATTACCTGCAACTAGAGATCTTTCTACCCTAGTTCAATCGCTGGTCCTGCACTAGCCAATTTCTTAACAAATACCCATCATCTTTAGTGGAATGCTACGTGTAGGGTAGTGACCAAGTCTTCATAACCGCGAAGGTACGGCGATCCGAATCGATTATACTCAGCTGAGGATCTCCAATCACACGACATATGTAGCACTTAACCCTTGCATATGTCAACCCGCCACCGAGGTTCTTAAGACCGGATCAGGTTCACGCAAACCGAGAGCACAGATACACCACCGTCCGGCCTCTTGCCACGGAGGGCACACGCTACTCTCGCCACCGCTCCACGCCCATTTCGTGTTATCTTATTCCGGCCTTAGTCTGCCCGAGGCAAGGCTTACCCATGACGAGGCATGTGACCAGTTAAAGGGTCCTCGATCATCAAGCCTACATCGACAAGGTCCTTAATCGACTCAGACGGAGACACTACACCGAGACTCCTTTCTCGTGCAAGTCACCCGCCCGGTCTCAGCTTAATCTTTTCAACCCAAAAACTTGGTACCTGGCAGAGGTACATCTTTTCCGATGTTGAATCCATCACGGCCGTGATGGATTCCCATCAAGTTTTATTTTCAAAAACACCCCACCCATTTTTGCCACATCATCTTTTGTAAAAACAAAACATTTTGTTTTTCTAAAGCAAGGCTAAGAATCAAAATCCTTTGTAAAAAGGGTGATCAAGGAAGGTAATCAAATTCAAGGAAGGTAATGCAGGAATTGTTTTATCAATCAACTCCTATCACCTAATGCATCAAGCAAGTGAGAAAGATTTAAAATAACAAGGAGGGTGGCAAATGCACCGGGGCTTGCCTTTGTTAACAAGTGAGTCCTGCTCGGATCCACAAATATCGAAATAAAAGCAGTTGCCTGCTTGAGGATCTGAGGTTGGTGGAGTCCCCTCTTCAGTGACTTCTTCTTCTTCTTCGTGTTCTAACATAACCATATATATGCATAAGAATGGATGCCATAGGATGCTCATGAGGATGCGAAGATAATATAAACTTATTATCTAAGTCTTGAGTAGAACTTTCCTTCACGGTACTCCGAGAACCTAGGGTTTCCGGAGTCGGTAAAGGAGTTCACAGGGCAGGGGGGTGGTTTTGGGTTCTAGTTATCAAACATGGTCCAAATCAACTCATATTCTACCCAAGGCTTCTAAATATTGTTTTAAGTTCCCATAAAAAGTTTGGGCATTTTTGGACTTACCAATAATTTTCTAAAAATCCATAACTAATACTTTTAACTCCTTTAAATGCCCTAAAATTTCTTATTTCCACTAAAAATCACAAAACTATTTTTATTAAATTCTAGGGAAAATAAGAAACTTAGGAAAATTGGTTTCACAATTTTATCATTTTTCTACTGTTTTCTATAATTGTTTTACTCTGGATTAAAAAGAAAAAGAAAAGCCTATGAATAGTACTGGGCTGATTTCAGCCCAGCAGCCCAACTCAGAGGGAGAAAACGCCTGCGCGCGCCCGCGCGATGTCCCGTTTGCAGAAAAGCCCTCGCCTTTCTGAACAACCAGAAACAGAACCGAAGTGCTATTCACAGAGTCACTGACGCTTTCCAGAAAACCCCTCGGACTTCTAATTCTTCGCAGGGGAGGGTCCTCGACGGCGTCGCGCGGAGGACGAACTCCGGTGAGCGCGCAGACCGGCCGAATTGTTCCAAGACCGGTGCCTAGACTAAGGCCAAACCAAATTCGTGACCCGGGAAGTATTTTCCCCAATATAATTGCGCGAATGGTCAAGAGATGTGCTCTGGCCATGGGGGCTGTGAACATGGTGGCTAGCCCGTCGTGTTCCCGACGATTGGGGGCATCTACATTCAAATTGATGGCTTGGCGAGCATCACTGAGCTATGAGAAGACTTAAACAAGGTTTGAATCGGACAGAGCTTTACCAGGATCGGCTGGCCACTGGTGGACTTTGTTTCACGGTGTTCTTCGACTGATTTGGGGGAAGTATGAAATTGGAGCTTGCTGGTGATCGGCTGGGAGCAATACTAGCCGTGGGGGTGCGCAACGATGTTGCGAAGCGAGTCATGGGCTCAATTTATAAGCAGCTTCGTCGGTGGTACTCAATTTGAGCGAATAACGCGGCGGCCGGAGGTGAAGACGAACACGGGTGCGGTGAATACGTGTGCAATGTCGTGGCAGTAAGTCCGATGGTCGACAGGAAGATAGAGGGAGTCACGGCGATGCGATGGCAAGGTTGGGACACGCGGCGCAAGACCGGAGAACGGCGGTTCACCGGTGAGTTTATCGACTCAAGCCGGAGAGTAGAGGGAAAGCAAGGGGGGGTCGCCGGAGTGGAGTCCAGCTCACCGGCGATGAACATTCCCCCATCCCGCGACGTTATCCGCTAATCTCCAGCGCGAATCCGGGTGGCGGCAGCACGAATCCCAGCGCAGGGAGGTCACCGGCGACGAGCGAGCAGCGCTGGCAGTCTGATCCTTATCAGATCACTGTACCATGGCCAGTTTCATTCAGATGGACCTGACAGTGCATTTTGAAGCATCAGTTTCTCCGAATTTTATGTGAAACCACTGCCAACCTTCTGCAGCAAAGTTGTAGAGCTATAATTCACCTATAACTTTGATACAATATGCTCCCACAAAAAGTCACTGGATCTCATTCAAAATCGAGCTCAAAGTTGGTCCTGTCTCATTGTTACTGAAGATTCAGTCTAGGAATTGTCTGACAGCCAAACTTTGAGCTGGATTATCTCTAATATTTGCTTAACAACTCTGCTCCCACTCTTAAGCAAAGTTGTTCTCCTATAATTGGGCTACAATTTTGATGTGGTGACCTAGGGCAAAAACCCTCTGATTTAAAAGTTACAAGGGCTTCAAGTTGGATGAACCACACTGAAATCCAGACTTAACCTAAAAGGGTTAAGTGTGGCACTTTTGTACTTAAGTCCAAATCTTAAGTTTTGGATTGCAAATTCACATATGAGTGACCCAAATAACTTAAGATACTTATTTGACTTGATTTTTGCACTTTAGTCCAAAAATGGACTAATTTTGCACTTAGGTCCCTAGGGTTTGGTTTTAGGGTTTTCCAGGGTTCTATTTGAGATTTTTGGTATCCAGGGGTATAAATGTGACTCAACTTTGTTTTTGGGGACATTTATAACTCTTTCCCCCAAAGCCTTTAGGCTTTCTCATCTTGGGTTAAGTTTTACCCCTTTAACCCCTATTTAGGGTTAGGTTTCCTATCCAGGGTGCTATTTGCAAAAACACTTAAACAATACAACTTGTTTGAAATTTTTGCCTAGTGAATGCACTCTAAGTGTATCAAACATATGCAATGCCAATGCTATGATGTCATGCTCAAGTTTTAGTTATAGTAACACCAGGGGTGTTACATCCTTCCCCCCATAAAAGAATCTCGTCCCGAGATTTAAAATCCTAGGGTGAGTAATGGAAAAGGAAATGTGTCACATTTTTATTTCCTTATTTTTGGTACAAGGCAGGGGTGGTGTGGGGGTTCACTTCTTTATTGCAATAACTATATACACTTTACAAATTACATGAGGCTAGAAAGCCTGGGAAATTCTTATGCCACTGGTCCACATTGTGACACATGGAACACATTATGCACAGTAGACAAGGTTTTGGGTAGTTGGAGTCGGTATGCCACTGGTCCACATTGTTCAAGTACCAGGAATGGACCAATGTACCTGGGTGCAAGCTTCCCTTTAACCCCAAAACGCGATACTCCTTTCATTGGTGAGACTTTCAGGTAAACATAGTCTCCTTCCAGGAAATATAAGGGCATTCGCCGTTTGTCTGCATAACTCTTCTGACGAGCTTGTGCTTGCTTCAGATTACGAATAATTTTCTGAACTTTATCCTCGGCTTCTTTCACCAGATCAGGTCTAAAGAAGCACCTCTTACCAGGTTCAGACCAATTTAGCGGAGTCCGACACCGTCGTCCATATAAAGCTTCAAAAGGTGCCATCCTAATACTTTCTTGATAACTATTATTGTATGAAAACTCCGCCAAAGGTAAACATTCATCCCATTTTGGTGAGAAATCCAGGACACATGCCCGCAGCATATCTTCAAGTATTTGGTTCACTCTCTCAGTTTGTCCACTGGTTTGAGGATGATAGGCCGAACTGTGGAGTAACTTAGTACCCAGGGATTTATGAAGTTCTTCCCAAAATTTAGATACAAATTGTGGTCCACGATCCGACACTATAGTCTTTGGAACCCCATGCAAACTGAGAATACGGGCGATGTACAACTCCGCATAGGTAATGACGTGATATTTTACCTTGACAGGGAGGAAGTGGGCGATCTTGGTAAATCGATCAATGATAACACAAATAGAGTCATACCCCTTTGTGGTCCTGGGCAATCCCACAATGAAGTCCATGCTTATGTCTTCCCATTTCCATGTTGGTATTGGTAATGGCTGCAATGGACCGGCAGTTTTCATGTGTATGGCCTTGACACGTCTGCAAGTGTCACACTTAGCCACATAGCATGCAATTTCAATTTTCATCTTCGTCCACCAGTAGTGCTGTTTTAGATCATGATCCATCTTAGTGCTTCCAGGATGAATAGAATAGCGACTAAGATGCGCTTCATCTAAGATTTGCTGGCGGAGTTCTTCATTCTTTGGCACTACTATGCGGTTGTTAAACCATAACACACCTTGATCGTCTTCCTTGAAACATTTGGCTGTTCTAGACCTTATCTTCTCTCGTATGTGCTTCATACCCAGATTATCCTTTTGAGCATCAATTATCTTTTGTAGAATGATTGACTCAAGCTTTAGCTGATTTAGAGTCCCTTGCTGGATTATCCCCAGGTTTAGCTTCTCCATTTCTTGACATAAAGTGTTCTCGGAGGTCTTTGCCATAAGACAGTGGCAGGAAGTCTTACGACTCAATGCATCTGCCACCACATTGGCCTTGCCTGGGTGATAATGGATCTCTAGTTCATAGTCTTTAATGAGCTCAAGCCATCGTCTTTGCCTCATATTTAACTCTGACTGGGTAAAGATGTACTTCAAACTTTTATGATCTGTATATATGTGACAGATATTTCCCAGCAGATAGTGACGCCATATTTTCAGGGCATGAACCACAGCAGCTAGCTCCAGATCATGAGTTGGATAATGCTCCTCATGTCGGCGCAACTGCCTTGAAGCATACGCAATTACTCAGCCTTCTTGCATCAGTACACAGCCGAGCCCACTGCCAGATGCATCACAATATACATCAAAAGGCTTAGTGATGTCCGGTTGAGCCAATACCGGAGCAGTGGTTAATAATGTCTTCAATTGCTCAAAGGCTTCATTACACTTAGAAGACCAATTGAATTTAATATCATTCTTCAATAAACTTGTGATTGGCTTCACAAGCTTAGAAAAATCGGGTATGAATCTGCGATAATATCCAACTAGTCCAAGAAAACTCCGGACTTGGTGAACAGTGGTTGGGGGTTTCCACTCCAGAATATCTTTGACCTTGCTAGGATCTACCGCAATTCCTTTAGTTGATAACACGTGCCCCAAAAATTGAATTTCCTCCAGCCAGAACGCGCACTTGCTGAACTTGGCATACAGCTGATGTTCCCTCAGGCGCGTCAATACAATCCGTAGATGCTGAGCATGCTCCTCTTCATTTTTAGAGTATATCAAAATATCGTCGATGAAGACCACCACGAACTTGTCCAACTCGGGCATGAACACCGAGTTCATCAAATAGGTGAAGTGGGCAGGAGCATTTGTGAGCCCGAAAGACATTACCAAGTATTCAAACAATCCATACTGCGTAGTAAATGCGGTCTTCGGTATATCCTCGGGCCGAATACGGATTTGATGATAGCCCGACCTGAGATCAATTTTAGAAAATACCCTTGCCCCAGTCAGTTGATCAAATAAGATGTCGATCCTTGGAAGAGGGTACTTATTCTTGATGGTGACCTCATTCAGGGGTCGATAATCCACGCACATCCGCAAGGTTTGATCCTTCTTCTTAACAAAAATGGCGGGGCAACCCCATGGGGACGAGCTTGGCTGGATGAATCCCTTATTCAGTAGATCTTGTAATTGAATCTTTAATTCTGCCAACTCATTAGGAGGCATACGGTACGATCTTCGGGAGATGGGAGCCGTACCGGGCTTTAGCTCAATTACGAATTCTACATCTCTTTCAGGGGGTAGTCCAGGCAAATTTTCCGGAAATACATCTGGAAACTCACATACTACCGGAATGTCCTTGATTTCCGGTACAATGGCTTCAAATATTCTACCAGAAGCTTTGGCTGGATTGGTTACGGGGAGAGACAAAAGAATTTCTTCTTGATTATAGCTCAACCTGACGGTTCTGAGTTCAGTGTTGAGAATTGCCTTGTGTTGGGTTAACCAATTCATACCCAAAATTACATCTATATCCTGGCCTTTCAGAACAATCATGTTAGCAGGAAAGTTCCGTCCGGCCATTGTTACTGGCACTTCATAGGCCACTTCTCTAGTAAAAATGTGTCCCCCAGGTGAATGAATTTTAAATCCCTCTCTTGATTCATGGCATGCAATGTGATGTTGCTCCACAAATTTCTTGCTAATGAAGGTATGCGAAGCACCAGAATCAAAAAGAATAATTGCAGGGTGACTGGCCACGGGAAACGTACCCATCATCACCGGCTCTCCTTCCGGTGTAGTGGCCACTTGAGTGTAGTATACACGCCCCGTTTTCTTGGTATTTCTTCCCACAGCATTACCCTTGGGCTGAGGAGACTTCCCAGTTCCTTGCTGAGCATTGGATTGATTTTGCTTGGGGTATGGGCAGTCTTTGATAAAATGTCCTGACTTGCCGTAGTTGAAACACCCAGTGGAAGAGCTGGGCAAGGTAGGGAATCGAGTGCCTGGGGCACCCGGCTGATTTGGGGGAGTGGAGGTATTGTTGGGGCGGATAATAATGGGCTGTTTGAAAGGGAATGCTGGTGGACGGGAAAAAGTGCGGTTTTGGCTAGAAGGCCGGATGACGAACCGTTGCCTCTTCGCCTGGCCCTGATTAGGCCTCTCACCACTGAATCCCTTATTCTTCCCAGAACTTGCGTATTTTGCTTCCACAGATAAGGCTGTACTGACAGCCTTTCCATATGTGAGATCAATACATGTGGCCATCTTTCGCTGCAACCGGTCATTTAGACCTCTCATAAAACAGTTCTTTTTCTTCAAATCAGTATTCACCTGGTCGATGGCATACTGCGACAGGTGATTAAACTTGTTAAGATACTGATTGATGGTGTCTCCTCCTTGTTTCAGCTTCATGAATTCCTCTTGTTTCATATGCAACACCCCTTCCGGTATGTAGTGCTCACGGAAGGCTGCTTTAAATTCTTCCTAGGTGATTTGATGGTTGTCAGGTTGGATAGCCACAAAATTTCCCCACCAAGTACTGGCAGGGCCACGTAGTTGCTGTGCCGCGAACAATGGCTTCTGCGTTTCAGAACAACGAAGAAGACCAAACTTTTGTTCAATAACTCGTATCCACTCGTCGGCTTCTAGCGGGTCTTCTGCCTTGGTGAATAGAGGTGGTCGAGTTTCGGAGAAGTCCAGATAGGTGGTTTCACGGGGACCTTGCTGAAAACCTCTTCCTGCCTGCTGCTGGAACTGCTGTTGACCCGCCATTTCCCTAAGGAAGCGGGTATTGTCTGCGATGGCATTCACCAAGGCGGCAATCGCCTCGGCTAGCGTGGGTGGAACCGGAGGTGGATTTGGGGTGACATCCCAACCCCCAGAAGTTCCGGCTGCGTCCTGTCCGCGAGTCCTGGTCGGCATCTGAGGCAAAAACATTTGAATAAACATAATATGCCAAAGAGACCTTCCATTTTACATTACTATAAAAAGTAATGATACAGACTCGATATTACATAACAGGATACATTACCCATTATACAAAAGTTCAACCTATTATACAACCGTGCATTCTACAATACACTACTCTACTTCTATTACACCATTAGTCCTGCTTTCCGTTACTTTTGGCGGCCTCATCGTCAGGTGTGGGAGTCCAGACGTCAACCAACCTCAAAGAAGGAGGGGGTTCAAAAAGGTCTAACTCCCCACCCAACGCGCGTCCCGCAACGTGAGAGGGTCCGGCTTCCGCCTCAGCAGAGTGTGCAGGTACACTAGGGTGTAATTGTGAGTATAGTATATGGACTTCCTCATGCAACGTATTGCAGTAGACCTGCAGGTCGTCGACAGTTGAGCTAAGTTCTTTAATTCGGGCCTGAGCCCTTGCTTCCTTAGCACATGCCAGCAAATGAGACTGTACTGCCCAGTCAAGTGCTAAGTCTCGATCAGCAAGCTGGTCCTGCAGGTGACGGATGTCCCTTCTTAGTTCATTGATTCTATCTCCGTCTGCGACCCAAGCATTGGTCCTGTGTTGCAGCTCTGCTTGAAGTCGACTCACTCGGGCTTCAAGGTCTCCTATGGGGTCATTACTTCCGCTGCTGCTGCTTTCGTGTCGAGGAGCTAGTTGATGCCGGGGTACTCCAATTGGTCCCGTTGACTTACGTGTCGTTAGCCTTGTGCGTGGCGGCATCTTTCTAAGGGGGAAAATTTATTAGCATAATTCTTAGCATGATGCATGAATAAGTACAGAATCAACCTTAGTCGATTCAACCTTCTATACATTGCACTCTTCCTATCTGGTCTTTAAGATAGACTCTTCAGAATACTTAGGTAAGAAGAGAAAAGAATTTTTAGGTACGACTTTCGAAAATCCTTTTGAAGATGCCTCATAATGTCTGCAAAGAAGGGCTACGCTCCGATACCAGCTGTGACGGAACCTCCCAAGTAATTAGGCCCACCTACAGTTGTCCTTATCCAACGGACCTCAGACAACCCTGTAGGTGCCCCTGAATTACTTGACAAGTTCAGTATCTTTCCTTACCTTACCAGGAACGATTCACCCGTCTTGCTGACATTACAGAACATCGGAGATAAAGAATTGCGGAAGCGATTACATAATTCACATTTATTTAAAAGCAAGCACAAGTTGTTTTATTACAGACCAGAACTAAGAGCGAGTGCTGAGTAGTAATATTATACAAACCAAGGGAGGCAAAAACTCCTCCCGAGAAGATTTAAGTAAAAGATCTATATGGAGGACCAAGTCCTCCCGCACTTCAGTCTTGTGTTTCTTCTTTGGGAACCACCTTGGCACAGAAGCAGCAGAAATCTGCTACTTCCTCACCTAAAAACAACGAAGGGATAAACCCTGAGTATGGAATTACTCAGCAAGACTTACCCGACTAAAGAAAAGACTCTCAAGGGTATGCTGTCTTTTAGGGAGTCAAGGTAAGGCTTCTCAATACTCAAAGACTCTGTTTTGCATAAATGCTTACTAAAGTGGATCCTTAAAAATCCAATTTTATTTGTCCAGTTAAGTTCAATTACCTGCAACTAGAGATCTTTCTACCCTAGTTCAATCGCTGGTCCTGCACTAGCCAATTTCTTAACAAATACCCATCATCTTTAGTGGAATGCTACGTGTAGGGTAGTGACCAAGTCTTCATAACCGCGAAGGTACGGCGATCCGAATCGATTATACTCAGCTGAGGATCTCCAATCACACGACATATGTAGCACTTAACCCTTGCATATGTCAACCCGCCACCGAGGTTCTTAAGACCGGATCAGGTTCACGCAAACCGAGAGCACAGATACACCACCGTCCGGCCTCTTGCCACGGAGGGCACACGCTACTCTCGCCACCGCTCCACGCCCATTTCGTGTTATCTTATTCCGGCCTTAGTCTGCCCGAGGCAAGGCTTACCCATGACGAGGCATGTGACCAGTTAAAGGGTCCTCGATCATCAAGCCTACATCGACAAGGTCCTTAATCGACTCAAACGGAGACACTACACTGAGACTCCTTTCTCGTGCAAGTCACCCGCCCGGTCTCAGCTTAATCTTTTCAACCCAAAAACTTGGTACCTGGCAGAGGTACATCTTTTCCGATGTTGAATCCATCACGGCCGTGATGGATTCCCATCAAGTTTTATTTTCAAAAACACCCCACCCATTTTTGCCACATCATCTTTTGTAAAAACAAAACATTTTGTTGTTCTAAAGCAAGGCTAAGCATCAAAATCCTTTGTAAAAAGGGTGATCAAGGAAGGTAATCAAATTCAAGGAAGGTAATGCAGGAATTGTTTTATCAATCAACTCCTATCACCTAATGCATCAAGCAAGTGAGAAAGATTTAAAATAACAAGGAGGGTGGCAAATGCACCGGGGCTTGCCTTTGTTAACAGGTGAGTCCTGCTCGGATCCACAAATATCGAAATAAAAGCAGTTGCCTGCTTGAGGATCTGAGGATGGTGGAGTCCCCTCTTCAGTGACTTCTTCTTCTTCTTCGTGTTCTAACATAACCATATATATGCATAAGAATGGATGCCATGGGATGCTCATGAGGATGCGAAGATAATATAAACTTATTATCTAAGTCTTGAGTACAACTTTCCTTCACGGTACTCCGAGAACCTAGGGTTTCCGGAGTCGGTAAAGGAGTTCACAGGGCAGGGGGGTGGTTTTGGGTTCTAGTTATCAAACATGGTCCAAATCAACTCATATTCTACCCAAGGCTTCTAAATATTATTTTAAGTTCCCATAAAAAGTTTGGGCATTTTTGGACTTACCAATAATTTTCTAAAAATCCATAACTAATACTTTTAACTCCTTTAAATGCCCTAAAATTTCTTATTTCCACTAAAAATCACAAAACTATTTTTATTAAATTCTAGGGAAAATAAGAAACTTAGGAAAATTGGTTTCACAATTTTATCATTTTTCTACTGTTTTCTATAATTGTTTTACTCTGGATTAAAAAGAAAAAGAAAAGCCTATGAATAGTACTGGGCTGATTTCAGCCCAGCAGCCCAACTCAGAGGGAGAAAACGCCTGCGCGCGCCCACGCGATGTCCGGTTTGCAGAAAAGCCCTCGCCTTTCTGAACAACCAGAAACAGAACCGAAGTGCTATTCACAGAGTCACTGACGCTTTCCAGAAAACCCCTCGGACTTCTAATTCTTCGCAGGGGAGGGTCCTCGACGGCGTCGCGCGGAGGACGAACTCCGGTGAGCGTGCAGACCGGCCGAATTGTTCCAAGACCGGTGCCTAGACTAAGGCCAAACCAAATTCGTGACCCGGGAAGTATTTTCCCCAATATAATTGCGCGAATGGTCAAGAGATGTGCTCTGGCCATGGGGGCCGTGAACATGGTGGCTAGCCCGTCGTGTTCCCGACGATTGGGGGCATCTACATTCAAATTGATGGCTTGGCGAGCATCACTGAGCTATGAGAAGACTTAAACAAGGTTTGAATCGGACAGAGCTTTACCAGGATCGGCTGGCCACGGTGGACTTGGTTTCACGGTGTTCTTCGACTGATTTGGGGGAAGTATGAAATTGGAGCTTGCTGGTGATTGGCTGGGAGCAATACTAGCCGTGGGGGTGCGCAACGATGTTGCGAAGCGAGTCACAGGCTCAATTTATAAGCAGCTTCGTCGGTGGTACTCAATTTGAGCGAATAACGCGGCGGCCGGAGGTGAAGACGAACACGGGTGCGGTGAATACGTGTGCAATGTCGTGGCAGTAAGTTCGATGGTCGACAGGAAGATAGAGGGAGTCACGGCGATGCGATGGCAAGGTTGGGACACGCGGCGCAAGACCGGAGAACGGCGGTTCACCGGTGAGTTTATCGACTCAAGCCGGAGAGTAGAGGGAAAGCAAGGGGGGGTCGCCGGAGTGGAGTCCAGCTCACCGGCGATGAACATTCCCCCATCCCGCGACGTTATCCGCTAATCTCCAGCACGAATTCGGGTGGCGGCAGCACGAATCCCAGCGCAGGGAGGTCACCGGCGGCGAGCGAGCAGCGCTGGCAGTCTGATCCTTATCAGATCACTGTACCATGGCCAGTTTCATTCAGATGGACCTGACAGTGCATTTTGAAGCATCAGTTTCTCCAAATTTTATGTGAAACCACTGCCAACCTTCTGCAGCAAAGTTGTAGAGCTATAATTCACCTATAACTTTGATACAATATGCTCCCACAAAAAGTCACTGGATATCATTCAAAATCGAGCTCAAAGTTGGTCCTGTCTCATTGTTACTGAAGATTCAGTCTAGGAATTGTCTGACAGCCAAACTTTGAGCTGGATTATCTCTAATATTTGCTTAACAACTCTGCTCCCACTCTTAAGCAAAGTTGTTCTCCTATAATTGGGCTACAATTTTGATGTGGTGACCTAGGGCAAAAACCCTCTGATTTAAAAGTTACAAGGGCTTCAAGTTGGATGAACCACACTGAAATCCAGACTTAACCCAAAAGGGTTAAGTGTGGCACTTTTGTACTTAAGTCCAAATCTTAAGTTTTGGATTGCAAATTCACATATGAGTGACCCAAATAACTTAAGATACTTATTTGACTTGATTTTTGCACTTTAGTCCAAAAATGGACTAATTTTGCACTTAGGTCCCTAGGGTTTGGTTTTAGGGTTTTCCAGGGTTCTATTTGAGATTTTTGGTATCCAGGGGTATAAATGTGACTCAACTTTGTTTTTGGGGACATTTATAACTCTTTCCCCCAAAGCCTTTAGGCTTTCTCATCTTGGGTTAAGTTTTACCCCTTTAACCCCTATTTAGGGTTAGGTTTCCTATCCAGGGTGCTATTTGCAAAAACACTTAAACAATACAACTTGTTTGAAATTTTTGCCTAGTGAATGCACTCTAAGTGTATCAAACATATGCAATGCCAATGCTATGATGTCATGCTCAAGTTTTAGTTATAGTAACACCAGGGGTGTTACAGTCCGTCAGCCGGTCCCAAGGCGACCGCGTGCGAAACTCCAGAGGGTTTGAACTCGCCTCTACGAGAGCGCCCACCAAAGCAAGGTCGCTAGGCGGGTTGAGGCTGAGTCTAAATGACGTAGGATGGGAATCGGTCGGTACCTTTTGGTCGACGAACGGCGATGAGGTCACGTCGGGGACTGACTGCACCGTCATCTCAGGTACGAGGGTGACGCCCAGCAAGCCTTCCGCGAGCGTGCTGGCGTCGTCCGCTTGCTCGGGATTGGCGTGTCGCGGGGAGACGGCGCTCGCCTTCGTCTAAAACGCGAGGTCGGCGCCCGACGCGCCTCCCGTTGGAGCGCTAGGGACGTCGACTCGCTCGACAGCCGACGAGGCGCGGCCTCCCGCTTGGCCTTGGTTGCCCCGCCTCCTCCTCCGTTGGCGGGGGAGAGGACGGGGCGAGCTTGAATGTTGTTCTTCCACCACGCGGGGAAGACGTCGTCGATTCCGCCGCCGGCGGGCGGGCTGTCGGCCACCATTGTCGTCGTCGCGCGGCGGTGGAAGGAGTATCATGTCGTAGCTGCCGTCGAAGGACATGAACTCAAGACTCCCAAAACGGAGCACTGTCCCAGGTCAGAGAGGTTGCTGGAGACTGCCCATCTGGAGCTTGACGGGAAGCTGTTCGTCAACACGCAGCAGGCCCCTACCTGGCACGCCAACTGTCGGCGTTTCGAGACCGGGGGGTCCCTCGGGCTGACGAGTGAGTGTCGCCGCGTGCCCCAGCCCAGATGGGTCGAGCGCGTGGGCGAGCGCGAAGGGGGGAAAGGAGCGAGGAGGCCAGAGACCGGCGTGTGAGAGGTGGGAATCCCGCGGCCTTCGTGTTCGTCCCGCGCCCAGGTCGGGTGCGCTTGCAGTAGGGGGTTACAAGCGTCCATGCGGGAGAGGGAAGCGAGCGGCCCCAAGAGAGCGCCTGTCCCGTCCTCGTCCCCGCGCGGCCAACCTTCTCTAAGAGGGCCCTGGTCCTTCCTTTTATAGGCGTAAGGAGAGGATCCAGGTGTACAATGGGGGTGTAGCAGAGTGCTACGTGTCTAGCGGGGGAGAGCTAGCGCCCTAAGTACATGCCGATGTGGCAGCCGGAGAGATTTTGGCACCCAGCTGGTGTGATGTCGTGGCCGTCGGAGGAGCGACGGAGCCTGGCGGAGGGACAGCTGTCGGAGCGGTTGAGTCCTTGCTGACGTCATCCTGCTTCCGTAAGAGAGCTGAGAGCCGCTGTCGTCACAGAGCATGCGGGGCGCCATCATTGCCTATCTGGCGGAGCTAGCCAGATGGGACACCGGTCTTGTTCTCTGCGGCCCGAGTCAGCTCGGGGTAGGGTGATGATGGCGCTTCCTGTTGACGTGGCTGGCCTGCGCCCTAGGTTGGGCGACGTGGAGGCTCCTCCGAAGCTGAGGTCGAGTCTGTCTTCCATGGCCGAGGCCGAGTTCGAGCCCCTGGGTCGGGCGAGGCGGAGGTCGTTCGGCAGAGGCCGGGGCGGAGTCCGAGCCCTAGGGTCGGGCGAAGCGGAGTTCGTCGTCTTCTGGGGCTGAGCCCGAGTCCGAGCCCTGGGGTCGGGCGGAGCGGAGTTCGCCGTCTTCCGGGACTTAGCCCGAGTCTGAGCCCTGGGTCGGGCGGAGCGGAGTTTGCCGTCTTCCGGGACTTAGCCCGAGTCTGAGCCCTGGGTCGGGCGGAGCGGAGTTCGCCGTCTTCCGGGACTTAGCCCGAGTCCGAGCCCTGGGTCGAGCGGAGCGGAGTTCGCCGTCTTCTGGGACTTAGCCCGAGTCCGAGCCCTGGGTCGGGCGGAGCGGAGTTCGCCGTCTTACGAGACTTAGCCCGAGTCCGAGCCCTGGGTCGGGCGGAGCGGAGTTCGCCGTCTTCCGGGACTTAGCCCGAGTCCGAGCCCTGGGTCGGGCGGAGCTTCCTATGGTGCCTTTGGCAGGGCCTGACTGCCTGTCAGTCTCACTCTGTCAAGTGGCACTGCGGTCGGAGTGGCGCAGGCGGCGCTGTCCTTCTGTCAGACCGGTCAGTGGAGCGGTGAAGTGACGGCGGTCACTTCGGCTCTGCCGGGGGGCGCGCGTCAGGATAAAGGTGTCAGGTCACCTTTGCATTAAATGCTCCTGCGACTTGGTCAGTCGGTGCGGCGATTTAGTCAGGGTTGCTTCTTAGCGAAGGCAGGGCCTCGGGCGAGCCGGAGATATGTCCGCCGTTGGAGGGGGACCTCGGGCGAGACGGAAATTCTCCGGGGTCGGCTGCCCTTGTCCGAGGCTAGGCTCGGGCGAGGCGTGATCGAGTCGCTCGAATGGACTGATCCCTGACTTAATCGCACCCATCAGGCCTTAACAGCTTTATGCTGATGGGGGTTACCAGCTGAGAATTAGGAGTCTCGAGGGTACCCCTAATTATGGTCCTCGACAGGTCTGCAGCACCAGAACGGTCCGGTGGTGGACCAGACTTGGTCCGTGCAACCCAGACAAACTCGGCGGTCTCAGGATTTTTCTTTAAAAAATACCAGACCTCTACTATTCATGGTCCAGTGTGCCATCGAACCTCTTCTCCAACATCTACTTCCAACTTCACAAAACTCAAACGGTTGGCTAACGTCAGCAGCCGGTCTGGTGGCGCATTTGAAAGGGAAATGTGCCTTTGGGCCATTTCTAAGTATTTTGGTGATTTAGTGCCCAACACAGGTGCCTATTTGTAAAATGGTAGACAAAGTACAAATCAAGGATAAAGGTATGTTTCTAAGCCTTAGTACTTTGGTTTTGAATACTAATATACTTGTCTAAGTGTTAGAAACAGAAAGAAGAAGAAGAGAAAAAGACTTGGCTGTGTACAGCCAAGAGTCAGTTCGGTCTGGAGCACCGGACTGTCCGGTGTGCACCGGACAGTGTCCGGTGCGCCAGACTGACTTGGCGCAAACTAGCTGCTCTCGGGAATTCGCCGACGGCGTACGGCTAAAATTCACCGGACTGTCCGGTGTGCACCGGACTGTCCGGTGAACCAACGGTCGGCCGGGCCAACGGTCGGCCGCGCAATCTGCGCGGGACACGTGGCGGAGCCAACGGTTGGAAGATGTCACCGGACTGTCCGGTGTGCACCGGACATGTCCGGTGCGCCAACGGCTCCAGATCTGCCAACGGTCTGCAACGGTCGGCTTCGCTGTTTAAGGAAACAAATCGGGCACCGGACAGTGTCCGGTGTGCACCGGACTGTCCGGTGCCCCCGACGACAGAAGGCAAGGATGGCCTTCCGGATTTGCTCTCAACGGCTCCTAGCTGACTTGGGGCTATAAAAGGGGCCCCTAGGCGCATGGAGGAGACACACAAGCAACCTTTGAGCATTCTTGATCATCCACACTCAGTCTTTGCGCATTCGTTTGTCATTCTAAGTGATTCGAGCTCCGTTCTAGTGAGAACTTTGTGATACTCTTGTGAGCTCGATTCTTGGCCGTGTGTGTGCGCGTTTCGCTGTGGATTTGTGTGTGTTGCTTCCCTCCCTTACTCTGTGTTTCTTTGTGATCATATACTTGTAAGGGCAAGAGACTCCAATTTGTGGAGATTCCTTGCAAACGGGATAGTGAAAGGCAAAACAAAACACCGTGGTATTCAAGTGGGTCTTTGGACCGCTTGAGAGGGGTTGATTGCAACCCTCGTCCGTTGGGACGCCACAACGTGGAGTAGGCAAGCGTTGGTCTTGGCCGAACCACGGGATAAACCACTGTGTCACCTCTGTGCTTGATCTCTTGTGGTATTGTGTTTTGTTGAGACTTCTCTTTAGCCACTTGGCAATTATTGTGCTAACACTTAACAACTTTTTGTGGCCTAAGTTTTAAGTTTCACAGGATCACCTATTCACCCCCCCCTCTAGGTGCTCTCAATTGGTATCGGAGCCGTTCTCTTCACAAGGGACTAACCGCCCGAAGAGATGGATCCTAAGGGGAAGGGTATATTGATCAACGACAAAGAGAAGGAGACCTTCGTCAACGAGCCGAAGGACGACAAGCCTACCGACTCCGGCTCGGGCCATAGACGGAAGGAAGGGAAGAAGAAGAAGACAAGGCGCATCAAGGAGATCGTCTACTACGACGACAGCGATGAATCTACTTCTTCCCAAAAGGACGAGGACCACAACGACTACGAGAGAAGAAAACCGGTTAATTCGAACTTTTCTTTTGATTACTCTCGTATTCCGCAAAGTTCACATTCACATTTGCTCTCCATTCCACTCGGCAAGCCCCCACACTTTGATGGAGAGGACTACGGATTTTGGAGCCACAAAATGCGTAGTCACCTATTCTCTCTCCATCCTAGTATATGGGAGATTGTAGAGAGTGGAATGCACTTTGATAGTTCGGATAGTCCCATGTTCATTAATGAACAAATTCATAAGAATGCACAAGCTACTACTGTTCTTCTAGCTTCCTTGTGCAGGGATGAATACCATAAAGTGAGCGGCTTGGATAACGCCAAGCAAATCTGGGACACCCTCAAGATTTCTCATGAGGGGAACGACGTCACCTTGCTCACCAAGATGGAGTTGGTGGAGGGTGAGCTTGGACGGTTTGCAATGATAAGGGGCGAGGAGCCGACGCAAACATACAACCGGCTCAAGACCCTTATCAACAAGATAAGGAGCTACGGAAGCACACGATGGACGGACCACGATGTCGTCCGCCTAATGCTAAGGTCATTTACCGTTCTTGATCCTCATTTGGTGAACAATATACGTGAAAATCCCAGGTACACCAAGATGTCGCCCGAAGAAGTTCTTGGGAAATTCGTTAGCGGGCGAATGATGATCAAGGAGGCGAGGTATGTGGATGACGCCTTGAATGGTCCGATCAACGAGCCGCAACCCCTTGCCCTCAAGGCAACACGAAGCAAGGAGGCGCTACCTAGCAAGGTGGCACAGATTGAGGCGGCCGGACTCAATGATGAAGAAATGGCTCTCATCATCAAGAGATTCAAGACGGCGCTAAATGGTCGCAAGGGGCAGCCAAGCAAGACCAAGACAAAGGGGAAGCGTTCATGCTTCAAATGCGGTAAGCTTGGTCATTTCATTGCTAACTGTCCCGATAATGAAAGTGACCAGGAAAAGGGGAACAAGAGGGAGAAGAAGAAGGCATACAAGAAGGCAAAGGGCGAGGCACATCTAGGAAAGGAGTGGGATTCGGATTGCTCCTCCTCCGACTCCGACAATGAAGGACTCGCTGCCACCGCCTTCAACAAGTCTTCCCTCTTCCCCAACGAGCGTCTCACATGCCTTATGGCAAGGGAGAAGAAGGTGAGTACTCAAGACTTCACTTATGCCTCTTCTAGTGATAATGAGTCTAGTGATGATGATGACATAGATTATTCATGCTTGTTCAAGGGCTTAGATAGATCTAAGATAGATAAAATTAATGAGTTGATTGATGCTTTGAATGATAAGAATAGATTATTAGAAAAACAAGAGGATCTTTTATATGAGGAGCATGATAAATTTGTTAGTGCACAAAATTCTCTTGCTCTAGAAATTAAAAGAAATGAAGTGCTTTCTAGTGAATTATCTTCTTGTCATGAAACCATTGCTACTTTACAAAGTGTTAACAATGATGTAAATGCTAAATTGGAAGTAGCAAATAAATCTAAGTCTTGTGTAGAATATGTTATGATTTGCACTAGGTGTAAGGATTTTGATGTTAACGCTTGTAGTGAACACTTAGTTTCAATTTCAAAACTAAATGATGAAGTGGCTAATCTTAATGCCCAACTTAAGACTAGCAAGAGTGAAGTTGATAAAATAAAATTTGCAAGGGATGCCTACACGGTTGGTAGACACCCCTCAATTAAGGATGGTCTTGGCTTCAAGAAAGAGGCCAAGAACTTAACCAGCCATAAGGCTCCCATCTTCGTCAAGGAGAAAGGGAAGGCCCCTATGGCTAGTAGTGCTAAAAAGAACCATGCTTTCTTATACCATGATAGGAGACATGCTAGAAATGCTTATAATGATTTTGATTCACATGATTCTCATGCCATGTTTGCTTCTAGTTCTTCTTATAAGCATGATAGAGATATGTGTAGGAGAAATGTTGTGCATATGTCTAGGAGAAATTTTGCTCATGTACCTAGAAAAGTTGTGAACAAACCTTCTACCATTTATTATGCTTGCAATGCTCCCTTTGCTATTTGTAGAAAGGGTAAGAAGGTAATTGCTAGGAAGTTAGGGGCAAGATGCAAGGGAGATAAAACTTGCATCTGGGTCCCTAAGGACATTTGTGCTAACCTTGCAGGACCCAACATGAGTTGGGTACCTAAGACCCAAGCCTAAATTTGCCTTGCAGGTTTATGCATCCGGGGGTTCAAGCTGGATTATCGACAGCGGATGCACAAACCATATGACGGGGGAGAAGAAGATGTTCACCTCCTACGTCAAAAATAAGGATTCCCAAGATTCAATTATATTCGGTGATGGGAATCAAGGCAAGGTAAAAGGGTTAGGTAAAATTGCAATTTCTAATGAGCACTCAATCTCTAATGTGTTTTTAGTAGAGTCTCTTGGTTACAATTTGCTATCTGTTAGTCAATTATGTAACATGGGATATAATTGTCTTTTTACTAATGTAGATGTGTCTGTCTTTAGAAGATGTGATGGTTCACTAGCTTTTAAGGGTGTACTAGACGGCAAGCTTTACTTAGTTGATTTTGCAAAAGAAGAGGCCGGTCTAGATGCATGCTTAATGGCTAAGACTTGCATGGGCTGGCTGTGGCATCGCCGCTTAGCACATGTGGGGATGAAGAACCTCCACAAGTTTCTAAAGGGAGAACACGTGATAGGTCTAACAAATGTTTATTTCAAAAAAGATAGACCTTGTGCAGCTTGTCAAGCAGGTAAACAAGTGGGAGGAGCGCATCACAGCAAGAATGTGATGACTACGTCAAGACCTCTGGAGCTGCTGCATATGGACCTCTTCGGACCCGTCGCCTATCTAAGCATAGGAGGGAGTAAGTATGGTTTAGTTATTGTTGATGACTTTTCCCGCTTCACTTGGGTGTTCTTTTTGCAGGATAAGTCTGAAACTCAAGGGACCCTCAAGCGCTTCCTCAGGAGAGCTCAAAATGAGTTTGAGCTCAAGGTGAAGAAGATAAGGAGCGACAACGGGTCCGAGTTCAAGAACCTTCAAGTGGAGGAGTTTCTTGAGGAGGAAGGGATCAAGCACGAGTTCTCCGCTCCCTACACACCACAACAAAATGGTGTGGTAGAGAGGAAGAACAGGACATTAATCGATATGGCGAGAACGATGCTTGGAGAATTCAAGACCCCCGAGTGCTTTTGGTCGGAAGCCGTGAACACGGCTTGCCACGCCATCAACAGGGTCTATCTTCATCGACTCCTCAAGAAGACTTCGTATGAGCTACTAACCGGTAACAAACCCAATGTATCGTACTTTCGTGTATTTGGGAGCAAGTGCTACATTCTAGTGAAGAAGAGTAGAAATTCTAAGTTTGCTCCCAAAGCTGTAGAAGGGTTTTTATTAGGTTATGATTCAAATACAAAGGCGTATAGAGTCTTCAACAAATCATCGGGTTTGGTTGAAGTCTCTAGCGACGTTGTATTTGATGAGACTAATGGCTCTCCAAGAGAGCAAGCTGTTGATTGTGATGATGTAGATGAAGAAGATGTTCCAACGGCCGCTATACGAACCATGGCGATTGGAGACGTTCGGCCACAGGAACAAGATGAACGAGATCAACCTTCTTCCTCAACAAAGGTGCATCCCCCAACTCAAGACGATGAACAGGTTCATCAAAAGGAGGCGTGTGATCAAGGGGGAGCACAAGATGATCATGTGTTGGAGGAAGAAGCGCAACCGGCACCTCCAACCCAAGTTCGAGCGATGATTCAAAGGGATCATCCCGTCGACCAAATTCTGGGTGACATTAGCAAGGGAGTAACTACTCGGTCTCGACTAGTTAATTTTTGTGAACATTACTCTTTTGTCTCCTCTATTGAGCCTTTCAGGGTAGAGGAGGCCTTGCTAGATCCGGATTGGGTGTTGGCCATGCAGGAGGAACTTAACAACTTCAAGCGCAATGAAGTTTGGACGCTGGTGCCTCGTCCCAAGCAAAATGTTGTGGGAACCAAGTGGGTGTTCCGCAACAAACAAGACGAGCACGGAGTGGTGACAAGGAACAAGGCTCGACTTGTGGCAAAAGGTTATGCCCAAGTCGCAGGTTTGGACTTTGAGGAGACTTTTGCTCCTGTGGCTAGGCTAGAGTCCATTCGTATCTTGCTAGCATATGCCGCTCACCATTCTTTCAGGTTGTACCAAATAGATGTGAAGAGCGCTTTCCTCAACGGGACAATAAAGGAGGAGGTGTACGTGGAGCAACCCCCTGGCTTCGAGGATGAACGGTACCCCGACCACGTGTGTAAGCTCTCTAAGGCGCTCTATGGACTTAAACAAGCCCCAAGAGCATGGTATGAATGCCTTAGAGATTTCTTAATTGCTAATGCTTTCAAGGTTGGGAAAGCTGATCTAACTCTTTTTACTAAGACTTGTGATGGTGACTTGTTTGTGTGCCAAATTTATGTCGATGACATAATATTTGGTTCTACTAACCAAAAGTCTTGTGAAGAGTTTAGCAGGGTAATGACGCAGAAATTCGAGATGTCGATGATGGGCGAGTTGAACTACTTCCTTGGGTTCCAAGTGAAGCAACTCAAGGACGGCACCTTCATCTCCCAAACGAAGTACACGCAAGATCTGCTAAAGCGGTTTGGGATGAAGGATGCCAAGCCCGCAAAGACGCCGATGGGAACCGACGGACACACCGACCTCAACAAAGGAGGTAAGTCCGTTGATCAAAAAGCATACCGGTCCATGATAGGTTCTCTGCTTTATTTATGTGCTAGTAGACCGGATATTATGCTTAGCGTATGCATGTGTGCTAGATTTCAATCCGATCCTAAGGAGTGTCACTTAGTGGCTGTGAAGCGAATTCTTAGATATTTAGTCGCTACGCCTTGCTTCGGGATCTGGTATCCAAAGGGGTCTAATTTTGACTTGATTGGGTACTCAGATTCCGACTATGCTGGATGTAAGGTCGATAGGAAGAGTACATCGGGGACGTGCCAATTCTTAGGAAGGTCCCTGGTGTCATGGAACTCTAAGAAACAAACATCCGTTGCCCTATCCACCGCTGAGGCCGAGTACGTTGCCGCAGGACAGTGTTGTGCGCAACTACTTTGGATGAGGCAAACCCTCAGGGACTTTGGCTACAATCTGAGCAAAGTCCCACTCCTATGTGACAATGAGAGTGCTATCCGAATAGCGGAAAATCCTGTTGAGCACAGCCGCACAAAGCACATTGACATCCGGCATCACTTTCTGAGAGACCACCAGCAAAAGGGAGATATCGAAGTGTTTTATGTTAGCACCGAGAACCAGCTAGCCGATATCTTCACCAAGCCTCTAGATGAGAAGACCTTTTGCAGGTTGCGTAGTGAGCTAAATGTCTTAGATTCGCGGAACTTGGATTGAATTGTAGCATACATGTATTCATGCTTTTGATCATGTTCCTTTTTGCATTTTGTTGCTTATCATGGTGCTCAAGTTGTACAAACACTCCCTGGACCTCACAAGTCCGTTGCAAAGTGATGCACATGTTTAGGGGGAGATGTGTTACAACTTGACCCTTTGAGACTAACCATATGTTTGAGTTTGCTTGTTTTAGTCACAAAGGGGAAATTGAAAGGGAAAAGGTGGACTTGGACCGTGAAAGACTTCCACTGCACTCCGATGAGAGGGTAACTTATTCCAAGTCCATCTCATGAACTCTTATTGCCATTTACTCTTAATTGAAGATTTTGGTGAGGCAATGGGGTTATTGGGCCAAGATTGATCCCGTTTTGGTGTTTGATGCCAAAGGGGGAGAAAATAAAGGCCAAAGCAATAAATGGATCAGCTACCACTTGAGAAATTTGAAAATAGTAGATTAGAGTTTTTGGTTTGTCAAAACTCTTTTATTGTCTCTTTTGGCTTCTTGTGGGGAGAAGTATTGATTATGGGAAAAAGGGGGAGTTTTTGAAATTTTTGATCAATCTCTTTTGGAATGACTCTCTTTATGCTTCAACATGTGTGTTTGACTTAGAGATAGAGATTTGAGTTTGATTTGCAAAAACAAACCAAGTGGTGGCAAAGGATGATCCATATATGCCAAAAATGAATCAAAATAATTTAAGTTCCTATTTGAAGTGTTTTTGTACTTGTTCTACTTGCTTTATATTGTGTTGGCATAAATCACCAAAAAGGGGGAGATTGAAAGGGAAATGTGCCTTTGGGCCATTTCTAAGTATTTTGGTGATTTAGTGCCCAACACAGGTGCCTATTTGTAAAATGGTAGACAAAGTACAAATCAAGGATAAAGGTATGTTTCTAAGCCTTAGTACTTTGGTTTTGAATACTAATATACTTGTCTAAGTGTTAGAAACAGAAAGAAGAAGAAGAGAAAAAGACTTGGCTGTGTACAGCCAAGAGTCAGTTCGGTCTGGAGCACCGGACTGTCCGGTGTGCACCGGACAGTGTCCGGTGTGCCAGACTGACTTGGCGCAAACTAGCTGCTCTCGGGAATTCGCCGACGGCGTACGGCTAAAATTCACCGGACTGTCCGGTGTGCACCGGACTGTCCGGTGAACCAACGGTCGGCCGGGCCAACGGTCGGCCGCGCAATCTGCGCGGGACACGTGGCGGAGCCAACGGTCGGAAGATGTCACCGGACTGTCCGGTGTGCACCGGACATGTCCGGTGCGCCAACGGCTCCAGATCTGCCAACGGTCTGCAACGGTCGGCTTCGCTGTTTAAGGAAACAAATCGGGCACCGGACAGTGTCCGGTGTGCACCGGACTGTCCGGTGCCCCCGACGACAGAAGGCAAGGATGGCCTTCCGGATTTGCTCTCAACGGCTCCTAGCTGACTTGGGGCTATAAAAGGGGCCCCTAGGCGCATGGAGGAGACACACAAGCAACCTTTGAGCATTCTTGATCATCCACACTCAGTCTTTGCGCATTCGTTTGTCATTCTAAGTGATTCGAGCTCCGTTCTAGTGAGAACTTTGTGATACTCTTGTGAGCTCGATTCTTGGCCGTGTGTGTGCGCGTTTCGCTGTGGATTTGTGTGTGTTGCTTCCCTCCCTTACTCTATGTTTCTTTGTGATCATATACTTGTAAGGGCAAGAGACTCCAATTTGTGGAGATTCCTTGCAAACGGGATAGTGAAAGGCAAAACAAAACACCGTGGTATTCAAGTGGGTCTTTGGACCGCTTGAGAGGGGTTGATTGCAACCCTCGTCCGTTGGGACGCCACAACGTGGAGTAGGCAAGCGTTGGTCTTGGCCGAACCACGGGATAAACCACTGTGTCACCTCTGTGCTTGATCTCTTGTGGTATTGTGTTTTGTTGAGACTTCTCTTTAGCCACTTGGCAATTATTGTGCTAACACTTAACAACTTTTTGTGGCCTAAGTTTTAAGTTTCACAGGATCACCTATTCACCCCCCCCCCCCCTCTAGGTGCTCTCAATGGACTCGGTCCGGTGCTGCCCTGGTATGGAAGGCCACCAATCAGATCCCGGACTACGGGCGCATAGACCCGGTCCGATGCGCCAGCGTAGAGTAGATTTTGGCAGTTTTTCTATGGAAGGAGCAACGACTCCTAGGCCCTTTGGGTCTATAAAAGCAGCCCCTAGGCGCCTCTATCCGTACACAAAGCATTCTAAGAGCACGGTACAACTCCAAGACTCCGCGACCACACCTTCAATGTGTTTGAGAGAGATTTGAGCACGTTTCTGAGCTGTCACTCTGTCGTTTTGTTCTAGTACTCTCTTCTTTGCTTGTGTGCGTATTGTCGCCGTGATTGTGCTCTTATGTGTGTTCTTACTCCCTCCCTTACTCTGGTATTGATTGTCGTCATTTGTGTAACGCATGAGAGACTCCAAACATCATCGTGTCTATTGTCTATTTTCTTTATTGTGGTTATTGTCTTCTTGAGTGCTCATATTCATTTGGAATATTGCTCCTAGTTTAATACTCATATTAAGAGAGCAATCAAGTGAAGAGTTCTCTTCTCTCGTCTCTTATCATCTAAACTTGGTTTTAGTTTACACTAACTCTTTAATTAGACCAAGATTGTGTTGTTTGGAGCAAGTTTTGTAGTGTCACCTATTCACCCCCTCTAGGTGCTCTTAGTTAGGCATTGTTTAATACAATTACATCTCAAGAGGATTACAATTGGATGTCTACTTATTCTGAGATCTTTGTTACCTCTGGCTAGAGTTTTTTAGAAGGTCTATAATCTTATCGTCATTGCAGTCGGTGGTGAACCCTTCACTGACCCTGGCTAGCTCCATGCCTAGATAATGTGACATTGTAACTTCTAATGCCAGATTGCTTACTTCTTCTATGTGGACTCGACTGACTTCATGGATACATTCTAGGAGGCTCTCCAACTTCTGAAGATCGAAGAAGCCTTTGCTAGACTCCACACTATACATCCAAGTCATCATCATCTTGAGCGGTGCCTTATTGGTTTTTATCACACCCAGATTTAAGGGGCAAACCCGGGCGCGGATCAAATGTGTGCTAGAAGTCTCACACATATGATGACTCATGGTACATAAACGAATGTCACAACTTTACTATATAATAGTTCTGTACAGAATAGCTAAATAATTACATCATACAAAGACAACGATCCAGCAACCATAGTTGACTTGGAGATGACGGCTTAGACCTCTCACAAACTCATCGCGGCATCCTTCAAGCTCCTCATCTTGTCGGTACCTGTTCTTGACATGGGGGTTGTGAGTACAACAAGGGTGAGCTCACATACGTTCATCGCTCAACAAGTTGTGGGAAATAATGTGCATGAGCTCACTTATGGTGGGGGCTCATGTGAAGTGTAAGGCTTACCAAAGAAGATGGTTAAAGCGGAGCATTACTTTTAAAGTTGGTCAAAGTTTTATTAGCAGTTGCTAAGTAAAAGTAGATACCATCCCAAACAAATAAGAGATCAAAATTAATAATAAAACCCATATCGCAACGCAAATGACAAATTAAGTTTAATTCCATAAGTTAATCATGTGAGGGTTCGAGCTGCTCATGACCGTGAGCACGGCTGATATACCCGTTTTACACTCTACAGAGGTTGCACATTTTTACCCACAAGACGTGTTTACCGATTAGCCAGGGATAGCTGGACCCTTAGACACTTTCGAGGTGAATGGCTAGGCATCCACTATGAGACCTTTATAAAGTTCCACTAGAGGAGAGAACCCACTACGGATTCCAGGCCGAAGGCGATGTAGGAATCCCTCATCCGGAAAGCTAAAAAGACTGTCTGACCTGAGGACCTCCCTACACCTGCACAACTCTACCCTGCTTGCCCCTTTCAGGAAAGGATTAACTCACACTAGCTTTCCTAATTATTCAGCCAAGGGTGTCCCATTCCACCCTTATGGTAGCACTATTTTCCCGGTTGGTCGCTCCATGTTCCATTTAATATAATAATCTTATCATGAACAATAATTAAACCAACAATATTAATGGAACATGATCATAATTCAATATAACATTAATCCCAAAACCAGGTAGAGCAATAGCGAGTCTACCCAATAGTTCATTTGTTTCCAAGGTGTGGGGTAAAAAAATGCTAGGGAAACCTATTAGGTCTCATCAAATTAACCTTAGCATGTCACAGTGATTAAGATGAACATTATTAGGTAAAGAAGAGTGATCAAGGGCACAACTTGCCTTTTTGGTGCAACTCCTGGTATTTGCCAAATTAAGTCTTTGGGTTTCTCATGACCTCGTTGCTACTCGTAGCAAAACATACAAATGGACAAGGAGTACACAAAAATAACATTACACCAAACATAAAAACAATTGCGTAAGATTATTCTACGTGCTGCTACAAGATTGTAGATTCGAGAATCACAAAAATCGGAGTTACGGTTAAAAAGCTTTTTGATTTTCCAAAGATTTACATGGTTAAATAGTAGAACTATGCTTCTATGTTGATTTTATAAATCATGTGAGAAATATGTTAAATAATTAACTAAGTCAACTTTAATCTAAGTTATAGCTTGATTAGAGATCAGCTTAGTTGGTTTATAATTATAGACAATTTAAAGTATCACATTTAACAATGATTGGAAGAGTTGATCTAATAAATAAACATGGGGTATGTAAATATTTATTTTTGAAGACATGTTATATGGATAAATAAGGTTATTAAAGTGTAGGCAATACTAATATGAGCCGAACGCAATTTGAACGGACTAAATCGGAGTTAAAACAAAAGATTTATGATTTTTCTAAGATCCTGGAATTATTTTTATATGAAAATTAATTTCCAAAATTAATTTAACAGGAAAATAGATACCTTGGACTGTGGATTTTAATATTCACAAGTGTAGGGTGCTCGGCATAAGTTTTAGGACCTATTTGTTTTGTTCTTTCTATAGGATTGGGCCGCTGGTTTAATAGAAGATTTCTTACGGTCTCTTTTAGAAGAGCGTTCGGCGGAATGGATCTAGACGAGTATGAGTCGTCCGATCCTGATATGATGGGTTCGTTATAACGACAAAGGGGGTACGCACTTCCGTCCACTAGATCGATATTTGATGATAAGGATCCCACCGACCGAAACAATATTTGGTGATTAAATCCCGAACGGCCATCAGGAATCCGACGGCCGACGGCTTCCCGTCCATGGATCTAATCTCGACAGAACATCTATACAACAACGGCCCGGGGACATCTTCCCTCGCCCGACACCATGCATCGACGGCGTTGCCCCCCGCATGCGGCGGCCCATGGCCGGAGTGAAGGCACTCAGCGCCCCAGCCCCAAATCACCACCCGAATGGTACTACGCAATGAAGAGAGGATGGCAAACTTCATGGATGGTTTCTTACCTGGGATGAAGGCACAGGGTACCATGCCCATGGTGAATAGCGGTTTTGCGGTGGTGGTGCTCCCCGGCGAGGAATTCACCCCCATGCCACGGCCGACGCTATGGTTCTCCTCGACTCTGACCGTGGCAGCGTCGTGATCTTAGTCCTTAATCTAACGGCTCAGCCCGCAGGGCTTGGAACATGACAAGACTCCATAGGGACTCGATGGGGTGAGAGAGGGTCGTGGGATCTAGTATATATCGTCCGAATGGGTAGGCATTGAATGGAAGAGGAGAAGGAATCCAGGTGTACCCGCCATCCTCATCCATGCGAGCGTATCGCAATGAACGCAGGCGAGCTAGGCTGAGCGGTGGGGACCACGCCAGGGGAGACACGTGCGTTAGGAGGGGTACGTTGTGAAGCGGGGCCCGCCTGCCAGTGCGTGGCGCGGGGATGGGCTATGGGTGAGGTGAGTCTCTTTCTGCGCGCTCGCACCGGTGAGCGGATGGCTACAATGACTGCAAATGGAAAATGGGCCAGCGGTGGGAAATCGCCTCGGGCGCGGGTGAGTCCTGTCCCCCCCCCCTTATCTTTTTCTTTTCTGTTTTCATTTTCTTTTCCTATCTCTAACTTCTAATTTCATAATTATAAATCAAGCTTGTGTATCAAATTAAATTTTGGTTTAGATGAAACAACCAAAGGTATCCAACATGTGATGTAAAGTATAAAAATTTATTTATTAGTCTATATAAGCAGAGACTTTTAAATATGCAATCCTCACAAAAAATAGTTATTTGAAGTATACTAATTCCTAGCGTAAAATTTTCATTAAGAGATGCTTCAAATTAAATATATAGCTTAAATAAAAGGGGTAAATTGTATAGGGATCTTTTATTTAAGCTTTCATTAGAAACCCATTTATTTTAGGAGTAACTAAAACGAAATTTATTGTCAAAAGATATTTTAATTCAAGACCTTTGAAGATTTTTCCTAAATTCAAAAATTGTGATTTTTAGGTGTTACAAATCCTACCCCTTAAAAATAATCTTGTCCTCGAGATCAGTAAGAAAAGGGATGCAAAAAGTTTGTGGTTTAACTTTTAGCTTTCTAATTGAAAAGAAAAAAATCAAAAGTTTTTTCTTTAACAAGTGGCTGGAAAAGCATGGACATATATATAGAAAAAGTTAGGGTGGGAAGAATGTTGTGGCAAGAGTAGGTTAGAGCAAGGAAAGTTTCCATCCAGATGAGGGACTCCAACTTGTTTAGGTTTTGGGTAATTCTTATCCTTCCTTGACAAGGTTGATCTTCTTCTTCTCAGGTCTTGGTGTCTCCATCCAAGTTAGGGGAACATGTAGTTAAGACAGATTTATAGGTAAATGAAATAGCCTAGTAGAGCCAATGGTTTTAGTAGGTAGCTTTAGGCTAAAAGAGATTAGGTAGAATCTGGTTTAGTTGTTTTGATTCTAGGTTGGGCTAGATGGGTTATGCAACCTACTAGGTAGGTTAGGTGGTTGTTCGTGGGCGAGTTGGTCTAAGGCACCAATGTTAGGTTTAAAAGTATTTATAGGAGTAGGATCTATTCTATTTTACCAGCATTAACTAAACTGTTAAGTAGTCTCACATTAGATTAGATTAGATCTAGATTGGATTGGTATGACTAGTTTAGACTAACTTTGGATTAGATCGTAGTTGTTACTCTGGGATAAGTATGTTTATTAGGACAAGATGAATCTATAAGGATAAGATAGAATCTTTGAAGATGAGATGGATCTCATTAGGATAAAATAGATCTATTAAGATAGAGTATTTTTTTGTTTGTTTTGTCTATCTCTTTTTAATGTTGAATAATTTAAGTTGAACCATTATATATATATTAAGTATATATATATATGTATATATTGATGCAATTGCGGTCATTACTCCACAACTCATCACACTCACTCAAAAAACCAAATCAGACATGTATCATAAGAACAAACATTCAAGCGTATAGATACATACAACAATAGTTTTATTTTTGCTCCTAAGATTAGGTCTCCTATTCCTAAGGGTCACTTTAGGTACATGATTTCAAAGTGTTAAATCCACTTTTGTCTTTAGAAGACAAAAGGAAAGAGTAATCAGAGTAAAGCAGCATTAGATGAGAAAAGATTAAGGAAAGTTTAGAAAAAATTAGGATAGCAAAGGTAAGTAGGTAAAGGTTGTCCAATTCTATCTAGGTTACGTCCTACAGTCAACATTCCTCAGATACCACTTCTGTCACACCCAGATTTAAGGGGCAAACCCGGGCACGAATCAAATGTGTGCTAGGATCAAGTCTCACACATATGATGACTCATGGTACAAAAACAAATGTCACATCTTTACTATATAATAATTCTGTACAAAATAGCTAAATAATTACATCATACGAAGACAACGATCCAGCAACCATAGTTGACTGGGAGACGACGGCCTAGACCTCTCACGAACTCATCGCGCCATCCTTCATGCTCCTCATCTTGTCTGTACCTGTTCTTGACCTGGGGGGTTGTGAGTACAGCCAGGGTGAGCTCACATACGTTCATCGCTCAATAAGCGGAATAATGTGCACGAGCCCAGTTACGGTGGGTTCTCATGTGAAGTGTAAGGCTTACCAAAGAAGATGGTTAAAGCTGAGTATTGCTTTTAAAGTTGGTCAAAGTTTTATTAGCAGTTACTAAGTATAAGTAGATACCATCCCAAACAAATAAGAGATCAACATTAATAATAAAACCCACAATGCAACACAAATGACAAATTAAGTTTAATTCCATAAGTTAATCATGTGAGGGTCCGAGATGCTCATGACCGTGAGCACGGCTGATATACCAGTTTTACACTCTGCAGAGGTTGCACATCTTTACCCACAAGACGTGTTTCCCGATTAGCCAGGGTTAGCTAGACCCTTAGACACTTTCGAGGTGAATGGCTTGGGATCCACTACGAGACTTTTACAAAGTTCCACTAGAGGAGAGAACTCACACGTATTTCGGAATAAAGGCGATGTAGGAATCCCTCGTCCGGAAAGCTAAAAAGACAGTCTGAACTGAGTACCTCCCTACACCTACAACTCCACCCGTTTGCCCCTTTCAGGAAAGGATTAACTCACACTACCTTTCCTAATTATTCAGCCAAGGGCGTCCTATTCCACCCTTGTGGTAGCACTATTTTCTCGGGTGGTCGCTCCATGTTCCATTTAATATAATAATCTTATCATGAACAATAATTAAACTAACAATATTAATAGAACATGATCATAATTCAATATAACATTAATCCTAAAACCAGGTAGAGCAATAACGAGTCTACCCAACAGTTCATTTTTTGCAAGGTGTGGGGTAAACAAATGCTAGGGAAACCTATTAGGTCCCATCAAAATAACATGAGCATGTCATAATGATTAACAGGAACATTATTAGGTAAAGAAGAGTGGTCAAGGACACAACTTGCCTTTTTGGTGCAACTCCAGGTATTTCCCCAATTAAGTCTTCGGTTTCTCGTGACCTCGCTGCTACTCGTAGCAAAACATACAAATGGACAAGTATTACATGAAAATAACATTACACCAAACATAAAAAACAGTTGTGTACGATTATTCTACGCGCTGCTATGAGATCGTAGGTTCGAGAATCACAAAAATCGAAGTTACAGTTAAAAAGCTTTTGATTTGGTTAAATAATAAAACTATGCTTCTATGTTGATTTAAATCATGTGAGAAATATGTTAAATAATTAACTAAGTCAACTTTAATCTAAGTTATAACTTGATTAGAGATCATCTTGTAGTTGGTTTATAATTATAGACAATTTAAAGTATCACATTTAACTATGTTAGAAGAGTTGATCTAATAAATAAACATGGGGTAAATAAATATTTATTTTTGAAGATATGTTATATAAGGTTACTAAAGTGTAGGCAATACTAATACGAGCCCAACGCAATTTGAACAGACTAAATTAGAGTTGAAACAAAATATATATGATTTTTCTAAGATCCCGAAATTATTTTTATATGAAAATTAATTTCTAGAATTAATTTAATAGGAAAATAAAAACCTTGGACTGCGGATGTTAATATTCACAAGTGCAGGGCGCTCGGCATAGGATTTATTTTTTATCCATGGTTCGGCCAAGTAGCACTTGCCTACTTCCACGTTGTGGCGTCCTAATGGACGATGGTTGCACTCAACCCCTTTCAAGTGATCCAATGATCAACTTGAATACCACGGTTTTTCCTTTAGAGTATTGTTCCCGTTTGCGAGGAATCTCCATAAATTGGAGTCACTCGCACTTACAATAGAGATCACAAAGAAAGCACAGAGTAAGGTTGGGAAGAGCAACACACACAAGACACAAATCCGCAGCACACACACGCAACCAAGCCAAGACTTGAGCTTGAAACGTAGCACAGTGAGTTCACGACTCAAACGGAGCTCAAATCACTAACACAGTCGATCAATTGCGTGGAGGCAAAGTGCGGGAGTCTTAGAATGCTTAGTGAATGCTTAGATGTCTCCTCCATGCGCCTAGGGGTCCCTTTTATAGCCTTAAGGCAGCTAGGAGCCATTGGAGGCCAACTTGGAAGGCCAAACTTGCCTTCTGTCGGGTGGTGCACCAGACAGTCCGGTGCACCACCGGACAGTCACTGTAGCTGCCCGATGCGCGATCGCCTTCCAAATCAGGCGCATCCGACCGTTGGTCCTCGGGGTCGATTGGCGCACCGGACACTGTCCGGAGCACACCGGACAGTCCGGTGTGCCCAACCGACCGTTGTTGCGGGCCACGCGTCGCCCGTGGATTGCGCGGCCGACCGTTGCGCTGGCGACCGTTGCCTCACCGGATAGTCCGGTGCACCACCGGACAGTCCGGTGAATTATAGCCGTACGCCGTCGTCGAATCCCGAGAGCGGCGAGTTCACCGCGGACCAGCCTGGCACACCGGACACTGTCCGATGCACCACCGGACAGTCCGGTGTGCCAGACTGAGCTGAAGTTTTGCTGCTCACAGCTAAGTCTTTTGCAATTCGATTCTCTTCTTCTCAGCACTGTTTCTAGCACTTAGATAACCTCATTAGTATTCAAAAACAAATATACTAAGTCTAGAAACATACCTCATGCCTTGATTTTCACTTTTCAACCTTTGGCACATTAGGACTTAATTAAACGTGTTGGGCACTTAATCACTAAAACATTTTAGAAATTGCCCAAGGGCACATTTTCCTTTCAATCTCCCCCTTTTTGGTGATTTATGCCAACACATCCAAAAGCAACCAAAAGAAGTGCAACATCAATGCAACTGAGGACCAAATTGTTTTTGCACAAGATTTGACATATTTGGATCATTCTTTCCCACCACTTGGTTTGTTTTTGTAAATCAAATCCTTTTTCCTATCTCTAAGTCAAACACACTTGTTTGGGCAAATCAAAAGATATTCCAATGGAAAATTTTATCAAGTACCAAAAACTCCCCTTTTCCCATAATCAAAAATTCTCTCCCACAAGAGACCAAATTTTGCAATAAGAGTATTTTGGACAAATCAAAAGTTCTAACTCTATTGTTTTCAAAATTCACAAGTGGTAGCTGATCCATTTGCTTTGGCCTTAATTTTTTCCCCTTTGGCATTAAGCACCAAAACAGGATCATTCTTGGCCCTGTAACCCTATTACCTCACCAAAAATTTCAATTAAGAGCAAAAAGACAATGAGAGCATAAGTATGAACTTGGAGGTGAGTACACTAATACCGGAGTGCAGTGGAAGTCTTTGTATTGTCCAAGTTCACCTTTCCCTTTCAATACACTTTTGAGACTACCTCAAGTATACTCAAACACAAAGGTTAGTCTCAAAGGGTCAAGTTGTAGCACATCTCCCCCTAAATATGTGCACCATTTGCATATGGACTTGTGAGGTCCGGAGAGGTCATGTACAACTTGAGCACCACAAATATACGACGAGTAATGTAAATGCTTCAAAGTAACATGATCAAAGGCATAAAACACATGTATGTTATAGATCAATCCAAGTTACGCGAATCTAAGACATTTAGCTCACTACGCAACCTGCAAAAAGTTTTTTCATCCAATGGCTTGGTGAAGATATCGGCTAGCTGGTTCTCGGTGCTAATATGAAAAATATTGATATCTCCCTTTTGCTGGTGATCCCTCAGGAAGTGATGCCGGATGTCTATGTGCTTAGTGCGGCTGTGTTCAACAGGATTATCCACCAAGCGGATTGCACTCTCATTATCACATAGGAGTGGGACTTTGCTCAGATTGTAGCCAAAGTCTCGGAGGGTTTGCCACATCCAAAGTAGTTGCGCGCAACACTGTCCTGCGGCAACATACTCGGCCTCGGCAACAGATGTCTGTTTCTTGGAACTCCAGGACACCAGGGACCTTCCTAGAAATTGGCACGTCCCTGATGTACTCTTCCTATCTACCTTGCACCCGGTATAGTCGGAGTCTGCATATCCAATTAAGCCAAAGGTAGACCCCTTAGGGTACCAGATCCCGAAGCAAGGCGTGGCAACTAAATATCTAATAATTCGCTTAACGGCCACAAGGTGACATTCCTTGGGGTCAGATTGATATCTAGCACACATGCATACGCTTAGCATAATGTTCGGTCTACTAGCACACAAATAAAGTAATGACCCTATCATAGACCGGTATGCCTTTTGATCAACGGACTTATCTCCTTCGTTGAGGTCGACATGCCCGTCGGTTCCCATCGGTGTCTTCGCGGGCTTGGCGTCCTTCATCCCAAACCTTTTAAGAAGATCTTGAGTGTACTTCATTTGGGAGAGGAAGGTGCCGTCCTTGAGTTGCTTCACTTGGAACCCAAGGAAGTAGGTCAACTCGTCCATCATCGACATCTCGAACTTTTGTGTCATCACCCTGCTAAACTCCTCACAAGACTTTTGATTAGTAGAACCAAATATTATGTCATCGACATAAATTTGGCACACAAAAAGATCACCATCACAAGTCTTAGTAAAAAGAGTGGGATCGGCTTTCCCAACCTTGAAAGCATTAGCAATTAAGAAATCTCTAAGGCATTCGTAACATGCTCTTGAGGCTTGCTTAAGTCCATAGAGCGCCTTAGAGAGCTTGAACACATGGTCGGGGTACCTTTCATCCTCAAAGCCAGGGGGTTGTTCCACGTATACCTCCTCCTTGATTGGCCTATTGAGGAAGGCGCTCTTTACGTCCATTTGAAACAACCTAAAAGAGTGGTGAGCGGCATAGGCTAATAAAATTCGAATAGACTCTAGCCTAGCCACAGGAGCAAAAGTATCCTCGAAATCCAAACCTGCGACTTGGGCATAACCTTTTGCCACAAGTCGAGCCTTGTTTCTTGTCACCACCCCGTGCTCGTCTTGCTTGTTGTGGAACACCCACTTGGTTCCCACAACATTTTGCTTTGGACGTGGCACCAGGCTCCAAACTTCATTCCTCTTGAAGTTGTTGAGCTCTTCCTGCATGGCCAACACCCAGTCCGGATCCTGCAAGGCCTCTTCTACCCTGAAAGGTTCAATAGAAGAGACAAACGAGTAATGCTCACAAAAATTAGCTAAACGTGAGCGAGTTGTTACTCCCTTGCTTATGTCACCCAGAATCTGATCGACGAGGTGATTTCTTTGGATCGACACTCGGACTTGAGTTGGAGGGACCCGTGGGGCTTCTTCCTCCATCACTTGTTCTTCCTGTGCTCCCCCTTGATCATGTCCCTCTTCTTGAGGTACCTATTCACCGTCTTGAGTTGGAGGATGCACCATTGTGGAGGAAGATGACTGATCTTGCTCTTGTTGTTCCTGTGGTCGCACATCATCTATCGCCATCGTGCGCATTGCAGCCGTCGGAACATCATCTTCATCTATGTCATCAAGTTCAACTTGCTCTCTTGGAGAGCCATTAGTCTCATCAAATACAACGTCGCTAGAGACTTCAACCAAACCCGATGATTTGTTGAAGACTCTATACGCCTTTGCATTTGAGTCATACCCTAGTAAAAACCCTTCTACTGCCTTGGGAGCAAATTTAGAATGTCTACCTTTCTTCACCAGAATGTAACATTTGCTCCCAAATACACGAAAGTAAGAAACATTGGGTTTGTTACCGGCGAGGAGTTCATACGAGGTCTTCTTGAGAAGGCGATGTAGGTAGAGCCAGTTTATGGCGTGGCAAGCTGTGTTCACAGCTTCTAACCAAAACCGCTCGGGCGTCTTGAATTCTCCAAGCATCGTTCTCGTCATGTCGATAAGCGTCATGTTCTTCCTCTCTACCACACCGTTTTGCTGTGGTGTGTGTATGGAGGGAGAACTCGTGCTTGACGCATTCTTCCTCAAGATACTCCTCCACTTGCAGATTCTTGAACTCGAACCCGTTGTTGCTTCTTATCTTTTTCACCTTGAGCTCAAATTCGTTTTGAGCCCTCCTTAGAAAGCGCTTTAGGGTCCTTTGGGTTTCTGATTTATCCGGCAAAAAGAACACCCAAGTGAAGCGGGAAAAATCATCAACAATTACAAGAACATACTTACTTCCTCTAATGCTAAGGTAGGCAACGGGTCCGAAGAGGTCCATGTGAAGAAGCTCCAGTGGTCTTGATGTTGTCATCACATTCTTGCTATGATGAGTGCTTCCCACCTGTTTCCCTGCCTGACAAGCTGCACAAGGTCTATCTTTCTTGAAACAAACATTGGTTAGTCCTAACACATGTTCTCCCTTTAGAAGTTTGTGAAGGTTCTTCATCCCAACAAGTGCTAGACGACGATGCCACAGCCAGCCCATACTAGTCTTAGCTATTAAGCATGCATCTAGATCGGCCTCCTCTTTCGAAAAATCAACTATGTAGAGTTTGTCGTCTAATACACCCTTAAAAGCTAATGAACCATCACTCCTTCTAAAGACAGATACATCAACATTTGTAAAAAGACAATTGTAACCCATGTGACATAATTGACTTACAGACAGAAGGTTGTAACCAAGCGACTCTACTAGAAATACATTTGATATGGAGTGCTCGTTGGTGATGGCTATCTTTCCCAAACCCTTGACCTTGCCTTGATTCTCATCTCCAAAGATAATCGTATCCTGGGAATCCTTGTTCTTGACGTAGGAGGTGAACATCTTCTTCTCCCCTGTCATGTGGTTTGTGCATCCGCTGTCGATAATCCAGCTTGAGCCCCCGGATGCATAAACCTGCAAGGAATTCAAGCTTGGGTTTTAGGTACCCAACTCTTGTTGGGTCCTACAAGGTTAGTCATAATAGTTTTTGGAACCCATATGCAGGTTTTGTCTCCCTTACATTTGGATACCAATTTCCCAGCCACTACTTTTGCATTCTTACATGAAAGAACAAAAGAAGTGTTGCAAGCATGGAAAACAGTAGTAGATTCATTGCACATTTTCCTAGGCACATGATGCACAACATGATTTCTCCTAGGCCTACTTCTACCATGAACAAAAGTAGAACTAGAGGCAAACATAGCATGTGAATTAAAAGCATCATGATCATAACTCCTATTATAATGAGCATGATTAGCAATTTTCCTATCATAAATAAAAGCATGGTTCCTTTGAGGATTACTAATTATAGGAGCCTTCCCTTTCTCCTTGTTGGGAATGAGAGCCCTTTGGCTTGTTAAGTTCTTGGCTTCCTTTCGAAAACCAAGCCCATCCTTAATTGAGGGGTGTCTACCAACGGTGTAGGCATCCCTAGCAAATTCTAATTTATCAAAATTAATTTTGCAAGTCTTAAGTTGAGCATTGAGACTTGCCACCTCATCATTTATTTTGGTAATAGAAATAAGGTGATCATCACAAGCATCAACATCAAAATCCTTACATCTATTACAAATAACAACATGCTCTACACATGAACTAGTTTTGTTGACTTCCTCTAGCTTAGCATTTAGTTCATCATTTAAACTCTTTAAACTAGAGACCGATTCATGGCAAACAGACAATTCAGAGAATAACATTTCATTTCTCTTAATTTCTAAGGCAAGGGATTTTTGCACACTAACAAATTTGTCATGTTCCTCATATAAATATCCTCTTGTTTTTCTAACAATCTATCTTTTTCATTTAGAGCATCAATTAATTCATTAATTTTTCTACTTTAGCTCTATCTAAACCTTTAAATAAACTAGAGCAATCTACTTCATCATCGGAGGATTCTTCATCACTAGATGAAGTGTACTTGGGTGTGTCCCGAACACATACCTTTCTCTCCTTGGCCATAAGACATGTATGGTGTTCGTTGGGGAAGAGTGAGGATTTGTTGAAGGCCGAAGCAGCGAGTCCTTCGTCATCGGAGTCGGAAGAGGAGCAGTCCGAATCCCATTCCTTTCCAAGGTGCGCCTCGCCCTTTGCCTTCCTGTAGTTCTTCTTTTTCTCCTTCCCGCTCTTTTCTTGTCCCTGGTCACTATCATTAACGGGACAGTTTGCAATAAAGTGACCAGTCTTACCGCATTTGAAGCAGGAGCGTTTTCCCCTTGTTTTATTCCTGTTGGGGTACTCCTTGCGTCCTTTGAGTGCGGTCTTGAAGCGCTTGATGATAAGCGCCATCTCATCTTCATTTAGTCCAGCAGTCTCCACTTGAGCTACCCTGCTTGGTAGCGCCTCCTTGCTGCTTGTTGCTTTGAGAGCAACGGGCTGCGGCTCGTTGATAGGTAGTGGACCGTTCAAGGCGTCATCCACATATCGTGCCTCCTTTACCATCATGCGCCCGCTCACGAATTTTCCGAGTATCCCCTCAGGCGTCATCTTTGTGTACCTGGGGTTTTCACGGATAAGATTCACAAGATGGGGTTCAATAACTGTAAATGACCTGAGCATGAGTCGGACGACATCATGATCCGTCCATCTTGTGCTTCCATAGCTTCTAATCTTGTTGACCAGGGTCTTGAGCCTGTTGTAAGTCTGAGTTGGCTCCTCTCCCCTGATCATCACGAATCTCTCCAGCTCACCTTCCACTAGCTCCATTTTGGTGATCATGGTGGCGTCGTTTCCCTCATGAGATATCTTGAGGGTGTCCCAGATTTGCTTGGCGTTGTCCAAGCCGCTCACCTTATTATATTCATCCCTGCAAAGTGAAGCTAGCAAGACAGTAGTAGCTTGGGCATTTTTATGAATCTATTCATTAATTATCACAGGGTTATCCGTACTATCGAAGTGCATCCCATTCTCTACAATTTCCCAAATGCTAGGATGGAGAGAGAATAAATGACTACGCATTTTATGACTCCAAAACGAATAGTCCTCTCTATCAAAGTGTGGAGGTTTTCCAAGGGAATTGAAAGTAGATGTGCATTTGAATTGTACGGCATGCGAGAATAGTCAAAAGAGAAGTTTTGATTAACCGTTCTCTTTTTCGACGAGGAGTCGTCGTCGTCGTCTCTTGTTGAAGAAGAGGAGGCATCGCTGTCGTAGTAAATGATCTTCTTGATGCGTCTTTTCTTCTTCCCATCCCTTTTCTTGTGACTCGATCCTGAGTCAGTGGGCTTGTCGTCCCTTGGCTCGTTGAAGAGGGACTACTTCTCCTTGTCGTTGACCACCATCCCCTTTCCCTTAGGATCCATCTCTTCGGGCGGTTAGTCCCTTAGATGAAAAGTACGGCTCTGATACCAATTGAGAGCACCTAGAGGGGGGTGAATAGGTGATCCTGTAAAAATCAAACACTAATAGCCACAAAACTTAGTTTTAAGTGTTAGTACTGAAAGGGAAATGGGCTTACACCTTTTCCTAAATAGATTTTGGTGGTTGAATTGCCCAACACAAATAATTGGACTAACTAGTTTGCTCTAGTCTATAAGTTTTACAGGTGACAAAGGTTCACAATAAGCCAATAAAAAGACCAAGAAAGGGTTCAAACAAAGAGAGCAAAAGACAACCCAAAGGCACCCTGGTCTGGCGCACCGGACTGTCCGGTGTGCCACCGGATAGTGTCCGGTGCATCAGGGAACTCGAAGCTGAACTTGCCACCTTCGAGAAAATGGGAGGCAGCTCCGCTATAATTCACCGGACTGTCCGGTGAAGCACCGGACAGTGTCCGGTGTCACACCGGACTGTCCGGTGTGCCAGCGGAGCAACGGCTACTTCACGCGCAACGGTCGACTGCAACGCATTTAATGCGCGCATGCGCGCGTAGAGGACAGAGCACACGCAGTTGGCGCACCGGACAGTCTACAGGACCTGTCCGGTGCACCACCGGACAGCCCAGAGGCTCCACCAGTCAGAGCTCCAACGGTCGAACCCTAACGGTCGGCTGACGTGGCTGGCGCACCGGACAGTGTCCGGCGGCGCACCGGACTGTCCGGTGCGCCATGCGACAGCAGCCTACCAACGACCACTTTGTGGTGGTTGGGGCTATAAATACCCCAACCACCCCACATTCAATAGCATCCAAGTTTTCCATCTTCAATACATTACAAGAGCTATAGCATTCAATTCTAGACACAACCAAAGAGATCAAATCCTCTCCCAAGTCCGGAATCACTCCAAATCAAATAGTGACTAGAGAGAGCGACATTTGTGTTCATTTGAGCTCTTGCGCTTGGATTGCTTCTTTTCTTTCTCATTCTTCTTGTGATCAAACTCAATTGTAATCGAGGCAAGAGACACCAATTGTGTGGTGGTCCTTGCGGGAACTTTGTGTTCCATTTGATTGAGAAGAGAAGCTCACTCGGTCTAAGTGACCGTTTGAGAGAGGGAAAGGGTTGAAAGAGACCCAGTCTTTGTGACCACCTCAACGGAGAGTAGGTTTGCAAGAACCGAACCTCGGTAAAACAAATCATCGTGTCTCACTCTTTATTTGCTCACGATTTGTTTTTCGCCCTCTCTCTTAGACTCGTTCTTATTTCTAACGCTAACCCGACTTGTAGTTGTGCTTAAGTTTATAAATTTCAGATTCGCCCTATTCACCTCCCCTCTAGGCGACTTTCAAGTACGGCTAAGTAGCTTGAAGAGAATTCTTGTGAACACAACAATCATAGAGAGAGCAACATAAGACACGCGATTTTTATCCTGTGGTTCGGCCAAGTAGCACTTGCCTACTTCCACGTTATGGCGTCCCAATGGACGAGGGTTGCACTCAACCCCTTTCAAGTGATCCAATGATCAACTTGAATACCACGGTTTTTCCTTTAGAGTATTGTTCCCGTTTGCGAGGAATCTCCATAAATTAGAGTCTCTCGCCCTTACAATAGAGATCACAAAGAAAGCACAGAGTAAGGTTGGGAAGAGCAACACACACAAGACACAAATCCGCAGCACACACACGCAACCAAGCCAAGACTTGAGCTTGAAACGTAGCACAGTGAGTTCACGACTCAAACGGAGCTCAAATCACTAACACAGTCGATCAATTGCGTGGAGGCAGAGTGCGGGAGTCTTAGAATGCTTAGTGAATGCTTAGATGTCTCCTCCATGCGCCTAGGGGTCCCTTTTATAGCCCCAAGGCAGCTAGGAGCCGTTGGAGGCCAACTTGGAAGGCCAAACTTGCCTTCTGTCGGGTGGTGCACCGGACAGTCCGGTGCACCACTGGACAGTCACTGTAGCTGTCCGATGCGCGATCGCCTTCCAAATCAGGCGCATCTGACCGTTGGTCCTCGGGGTCGATTGGCGCACCGGACACTGTCTGGTGCACACCGGACACTATCTGGTGCACACCGGACAGTCCGGTGTGCCCAACCGACCGTTGCGCTGGCGATTGTTGGCTCATCGGACAGTCCGGTGAATTATAGTCGTACGCCGTCGTCGAATCCCGAGAGCGGCGAGTTCACCGCGGACCAGCCTGGCGCACCGGACACTGTCTGGTGCACCACCGGACAGTCCGGTGTGCCAGACTGAGCTGAAGTTTTGCTGCTCACAGCCAAGTCTTTTGCAATTCGATTCTCTTCTTCTCAGCACTGTTTCTAACACTTAGATAACCTCATTAGTATTCAAAAACAAATGTACTAAGTCTAGAAACATACCTCATGCCTTGATTTTCACTTTTCAACCTTTGGCACATTAGGACTTAATTAAACGTGTTGGGCACTTAATCACCAAAATATTTTAGAAATTGCCCAAGGGCACATTTCCCTTTCAACTGTGAGAAACACCAGAAAGCACGAAAGAAGATCTGTCTGCCATTCCTCCATTCATTAGGTTTAGGGATGTACTCTAATGCATGCCTGGGTTTTTTTTGCTTTTATTGCATTGAACAATGCTAGCAACTTCTCGTAACCCACCTCCCAATCCCCGTATATCATCTTCCATGCTCGTTGCTTTGCCCTCCATGCTTTCCCATATTTGATCCTGTAACCAAACAGCTCCCAAGTCATGGTCATAATTGACTTCACCTTCAAGTTTGGCTGACCCTTCAATGTCCCCAATAGCCTTTTCGCAATTAGGGTAGATGTAAACTGACGATGATTAGAGCTCAGCTCTGTCTGGGCACAAGTGTGTGGACCTACAACTTTGGTGATCTTAAACTTTTTGGTTTCCTTCTGCCTTCAGGCACATACCCTCCAATTACATTCCGACACCTCACACACAACTGTGTAACGACGCTGTGCATACGAGTGTCTAACCTTGAACGGCCTCTTGCAGTTCACAAAATATTCCTATAGCCATCGTCTCAGTGTAGGCAGGTCCTTGAAAAGTAAGCCTACCTTAATCTCAATGTTGTCGGCGTTATCAGGAGCCTCTAGCAGTTCATCATGACGTCCTTCTGCGTATGCACCAGTGGAATGACTTAGACTGCTAAATTTATGTACTGCAGGGTCACGTTCATGACACAAACGTCTTATGAGTTCAATTTCTTGTTCGGTCATTTCTTGAACTGGGTAGTCATTATCAGAATCTAAGGCCCGTGCAGCCTCATATGGCTCCTCCTCATCCTCAATCTGAACATCAACACTATTTGAGGCCCTGCATATGTGGTCCATATTGTATGATAGGGGCTCATGAAGATAAGCACCATTATCTAGTTGTGGAGATCCTGCATCGCGTCGAATGAGGAAATACTACATTAAAAAGTCTAATCAAACGAAATAACGATGGATATGAACAACGTGTTAAAAACACTAGGATGATCCTAGATTGGATCCTGGGTCAATGGGATCTCCTGGGGGGTACCACCGGATTAGAAGCCCCACAAACGCCGCAAACAGGACAAGAAATCTCAAACTCGTTCGGGCCCGATTGAGCATCGGGCACTACAACCACTTCTTCTGGAAGCTCAGGCAAAGGAGCTTCAATACGAGATGCATTTGATATTTGTGGAGACAACCCGACTAGAGCAACACAATGACTAAATGATAACTTTCGAACAACTACATCCAAACATGGTGGAACAATCGTCTTCACAATTCTGACATATTTTACCTAGTCATCTTCTAAGCCAATGGAGATCAACCGCCGGACAACTTTCTCATATGTAACATGGGACAATAAACCTTGAATTGATATTCTAAGGTCGTTTAAATTGCAACTAATCTCCTCACAAGCTCGAGTGAAAATCTAGCCAAAAGAGGGTCTTTCATCGAACATCACGGTCACCTTCTTCATACCATAAAAACTAGGAACAATTGGATCTATACCATTAAAAGATCCAAACTTTAGATATATACCATGGACCCTACATGTCATTGACTCATGTGGACCCACATGTAAGTGAGATAGTAATGGTATGGATCCAAAGTGGTGATCTTTTAATGGTATGGATCCAAATTTCCCTAAAAACTAACATTCTCATAAACATCTTCCTCCATGCTTCCTCCATGGTATAGTGTCACTAGGGTGTCCATCTATTGCAAACACGGATTACTAACTCAATAATGCCTAGGTACTTACTACTGACTAAATACTTATGCCTAAATACTTACTAAGTAATAAACAAGTAATAGCTACTTACTAACTAATAATTATATAAATGACCACAACAAACATAAATACATAATCTACGAATAATGTACGAAAACAAGGTATACCCGAGATCCCGGATGAGTCAAACTAACAGTGGTGAAGATCGAATCCGACACCTATATACAAAAAAATTAGTATTGTCAGTAAAAAAATCAGCAGCACCTCCCCTATACGGTGAGTTTTCTATAACCTGCAAAGAAACGATAGCACGATGGCTGACATACTCATTCCATGTAAATTAACAACTAAGTAATAGGTAATAGCTAATCCACAACACTAAATGCTAAATAATATTAATTAACACTTACTACTCACTAATCCTAAACCCTAAATCATGCTATAAAAAACTGACTACTAACTAACAACTAACTTATAACTAACATCTAAAAACTAACTAACTAATTAGTATCAAATAAATACAGAAAAAATTGAGTAATAATTAGATAGTAAAAAATACTGACTACTAACTAACAACTAACTTATAACTAACATCTACCAACTAACTAAACACTAACTAACTAATAAGTATAAAATAAATACAGAAAAAAATTAAGTAATAATTAGAAACTAACCTTAATACCGAATCACGGCAGGAGGGAGGGAGCGAGCGCCGACGGCTCGGACGGGAGGGGGCGGGTGCTGGGGGCGACGCTAGTGGAGGGGGCGGGCGCTCCTGGTGGCCACAGGAGGGGCCGACGCTAGGAGACAGAGGGAGCAGCGGGCGACGCTAGGAGACAGAGTGAGAGAAAGGAGAGAGAGGACGAAGGCGGCTGGCGTTTAATTCATACCTCGACGCCAAGATCTGTGGCGCCGAACTAGGTGCTACGGTGGCTGTCGCGTCAGCACAGTCGGCGCCATAAACTATAGCGCAGAGCCGTGAAAGCTTGGCACCATGATCCATGGCACCGAGCTTATGGCGCCGAGCTTAGGGTCCAGATCTACAATTTTGTCGTACAGGGTCTAAATGTATATATTTTTCGAAAAATGTGTTGAAAAGCAAAAAAAATCGGGCCAGGATACTAGTCAAATAGCATTGACAAGTTGGCACAGATAATGACACGAAAACCGAGATTTCAACTTCCATTCCACATGCTAGATTTATTCCCAGAGAGTATTACAAAGAAAGAGACAACACTAATTTGTTGTCCAAAATCGCCCGTGCACAACAAGGGTGTTCAACATTAAATGCTCAGCAAAAGTAGAAGTGCATCAAGCTAACTCAAATCTTACATTACCATCCCTCCGTCAATTGTAAGCACCTGCGTGTAGCAAAGGATTAGTTGAGATGTTCAAAAATAAAACCGTGAAAAGTCAAGGGCATATATGTATTGTATCCCTAGTTTCACACACACCTGTCCAGTCATATAGCTAGCTGCGGGGTTAAGGGCCAGGAACTCGACCAACCCTGCAACTTCCTCTGGTTGGCCATATCTCCCTGGAGGTAGCAATATAACTTGTAGCATTAGTGCTTAACGGCCACAGTCTGACAGATGAATCTTAAGTTGATCATTTAGTGGGAAAAGAAGAATGTGCCAAAAAATAAAAGAAAAAAAAGACCAAAGCAATATGATAATACTCTATTTGCATATTCTGACAAAATTAATGGATTGTGGTTCTACAAAATGATGCCTGAGCCACCGTGTACAAACAAAATTTGGATATCAATTTCATATGCGATGAACTACCTAAATATGGATTTCAGTTCATGGCTTTACTTTCTAATTTCTTACTACTTTCCTTGCATTGTTTCTAAAGATAAAAACAATGCTAACTCTTATTATCCTATGCTGGTAATTTGTAAGTTGGGGCCACTTGTCATCCGTTAATAAATACCAGGAACGAGCTTCCTTTCACAATCTATCAGAATACTAATACCAGCAATTAACTTTCATATTTGGAGCGTCACTTGACAAAACAGAAAGCAGCAAATGCTCCATGGCCAAGGGTGCGATTTAAGATGCAATCCAAGGAACCAGATGATCAGACAGCTTTAAGATGCATACCTAATGGAATGGTTGACAAGATTTTCTTCTCAAGCTCTTCTCCAAGTTCGGCAGTCATATCAGATGCAATGAACCCTGGTGCAATAGCATTCACCTGCATGAATATTCAGAAATGCATCAGAAGCCAGACTAGCCAAAGTTACAAGGGAGCTAACAATAAAAAGATAAAAGTTCAGACATTGATATTTCTGCTTGCATACTCCCTGGCAACTGTTTTTGTGAAACCAATCACTCCAGCCTTGGCTGCGCTATAATTAGCTTGGCCAACATTGCCAGTAAGACCAACTACAGATGCAATGTTGATAATTTTTCCCTGCATTTTTACATAAAAATGTGCACATTACAACAACATTTTAGAGATCAGTATACAAGACAAATACAAACATAACTCATGGTAACAAACTATCAGCCCATTACTGAGGTGCGATTCAATAGTTATGCATTATCAATGTGAGTTACTGACTGGTCTAAATTCTTAAGGTTTTGATCCCATTCAGCTATTCATAAACACAGGGTAAAAAACGATGCAAAAAGCCAGTAATTTCTTTGTACTTCTAAAAGAAGTTAATCTATCCCAATTCCTAACTGGAAACTGTGCAAGAGGAAGAGAGTTGCGACAGTTGTTTACTTATGAAACTTGAGTATTGCAAAAGTCCTGACTAAATTCTATGGTGCTTTTCTGGCTAATTTGCCAGCCACCTACCATAATTCATACATGCTTCTAATCCTAGGTTTCGTTTGTACATTCAAATCCTGAAAACCAGTTGTAAATAAATAAAGTTAAAAGTTTTAGTCTATTTAGCATTCAGAATTAGTGAGAGACATGCAGACCAATTTGAAGAGCAGACAGATTGTACCTTTCTCTTTTTCATCATTACTTTTGTTGCAGCCTGCAATGAATATGTTGATGTAAGATGCATATAAATATAAATCATATGCAGAGAAAGGTTGCAAACGTACCTGTGTACAAAGGAAGACGCCAGTAAGATTCAGATCAATTACGTCTTGCCACTGAGATTTCTTCATCCTCATCAACAATGTGTCTCGTGTAATCCCTAATAAGAAAATATTGTTTATTTGACAAACAAAGTCAACCAAACTGGGAACTGGCAAAGTGCAATATACCATGGGAAGTTGAGAACATACCTGCATTATTTACCAGCACATCTATTGTTCCCCATTTATCTAGAGCCTAATTCAATTAACACATGAATCATAAAGCCATGGTAATAAAGGTTGGTGTAAAAGAAATGGAACATTTCCTTCCTGTAAACAAACTACACTCACTGCTTTCATCATAGACTCTACATCAGCTTCTTTTGAAACATCTCCTCCGAAGGTGATAGCCTCACCACCAGATGCTTCAATCTGCAAAAAAGACAATGTAAGCATCTGACTGAGTACATGTTCAAGATGGAAAAGGAAAAAACATAATAAACTGACATGCCAATGACCGGTCTCTGAAAATTTCTAGGCAGACAACTGTCAAAAAGTTTCAAAGGATACTTCTATACCTAATATTAAAAGGCCAAAATTTCTGCCGTTAATTTTTCGTGCAACCTAATCACCCAGTGGTGTTCTGCAGTCTGCACATCAACTGTCACTGCGAGTCCATTTCGGTTTATGTCCCGCTCAAGGTTTGTCCTAGATCTGTGACAGTTTTTTGTCTAGATGATGATATGTGTAATGCGAAAGGGCCTTTAGCGTAATGGTTAAGGCTTCCGATAGCACCTCCAGGTCCTGGGTTCGATCCCCCTCGGTGGCGAATTTCTGGCTTGGTTAAAAAATCCCCTGGTTGTGCCCCGCCCGCTCCCGGGTTACGTCCTGCGTGCCACCCTTCAGCTGGGCCGTTGCAGAATGGGCGGTGACGGCCCGCTCGTGATGGGGGGCGGGGCCAGGGTTCGAGGGTTTTCTCAGCCGGGACCATGTTTCGGTCTCTTCTTAATATAATAACGTGAGGGTGCTCTTTCCCTCCCCGGGCGAATTTTTTTTTATCTGTGTGTTGCCCATTTGTGACATGTTTATTTTCATCTATCACTCCGTATGTGGCTTTGTGTTGTGCATATACTCCATCCGTCCGTGACTTCTGTGTTTTTTTCTTTTTTTCTACCATTTTTCTTATTACATTAAAAATATTAAATACAATATTATAGGTTTTTGAACCATTAATTTTTTAATAAACAAATATCCCCAACACTAAATTATTTATATAGTTTAAATTAGTAATAAGATTTATTATTATTAGAACTTGGACCAGTCAATTGTCCAACTAACCAAATCATGAACTAAAATCTTGAGTAGTTTGTCACCTAAACTAATCAAAATAAATGTCTTGAGTGGTTTGTCATCTAATATAATATCTGACTCTAACAACACATGAATAGTAAGAAATTAAAGTTATGATACATTAATAAGTAAATATTTATTCATCTTACAGTGGAAGAAAACAAATCTATCATGGTTGTATTTTGATACGATACAAGCGTAATTGCATATTACGATATTATTATCAATATTAACATAGATTATGGATACCATGATCATCATAAAAAAATTATAATTTTAAATTGGTGAGAGCTATCTCACTGAGTCACCAGGTCATGGGTTCAAAACAATCTCTCTCCATTTGCAGGGAGAAGGCTGGCCTCCGTTTAACCCTTCAACAGACCTAACTCATGCGGGGCCTCCAGTACTTGGTCTGCCTTTTTAAAAAACTTACAGAAAAGGTAAAAACTAAATAGATACTCTCGCCATCCAAAGGGAGTATGTAACATACCAATCCTCGTTTTTTATTAATATCTGTTAGCTTTTTTGTCCAGTTCTCGTTATCCATCAACATTGATAGACAGACAGGCACTTTTGCTAGTAAATAACTAATTTGTATTAATCTTACAGAAAGTTTAATTTTAATAAACCACATTCAAGAATCGTCTTTTTATTGTTCTTTTTGTCTACACTTCTTGCATTGTTATTCTTCAGCCGTGCTCAGCAGATCGTGCATATGGCCGTGCAAAACACTGTTTTGCATTGCAGAGTGCAGACTACATTGTTTACAGAGTAGGGTTAGAAATAGGAAGTGGGATGGGCGGTGAAATAAGAAGTCTGATTGAGATAGTCTTACAATTCTACTATTGTCAAAAACAGTAACAATACACCAGCAAAACAACCAAAGATAGTGCAGATAAGAATTGACATCACATTTTTATTTGATTTATGAGATATAATTGAAGGGGCCTATTTATTGTTCTGATGTTGCAGTGTCTCACAAATGGCAATGAGATTTAAGGACAGTGACATCATCAAATCACTAATGATGATAGTGTAGAATTGGGTTAAAACTTAGAAGGTAAGGCCTCCTTTGGAATAAATGATTATTTTCTGAATACTGCATTTTTTCTACATTTTTGAACTAATCCTGTGAAATTCCTATATTATTCCTGTGAAATTCCTATGTTCCAAAGGAGGCCTAAGCATTTGTCTGAGGGTGAACAGTGATGAGTTAAGGTAGAATGTGCGAAACAGAGTTCTTGATGAATAGTAGAACTTGGAGTCTTGGACAGAGGATATACTAGGCTAAAAACTTATGTGCGAGACGAGAGGAGAACCTTTTTTTTAACAAACGCAGGAGAGCTGCGTGTCATTTCATTTAGGAGAAAAAGGGTAGGGGGCAAGATTTGTCAACCCCTATTACAAGGCCAAACATTCACAACTAGATAGTCCGCGCCACACATGCTATAAGACAAGAGGAGAACCTTACTTTGATTATTCCTGACTTAATGAGAACCACTACATGGATGCCTCTCCAATAAGAATTAAGAGGCATACCTAACAACCCAACCAGTAAACACCACCTCTGAGCAGCTAACATGATAAACCATGCAGCAAACACAATATTGGTTAACAAGCCAAGCGCATGCAATTATGCCTACTAAGTACTAACAACTTCTTAACTAATGCGTGTAGTACAAACCAACTAACAATTGTGCCCATTATCCAGTTGGACCAAGGACCAGCCCACTAACAAAAGTATATGAATTCCTTTATGGAGGCAAAGATGAAAGAACAATTGAGTCTGAGATAATAATTGTACAATGCTGACAATCAGGGAGAGCAATAGCAGCAGTTATCTTACTTGTAGTGAAAACCAAAGCAATTTACTAATAACAGTTACAATAAATTGGTTGTGCACGACTGCACGGCTGATTGTCTCTATGTCTGCTTTCTAAAAAGTTTCAGAGAACCAAATAATACCCAATAAAGTAATTTGCGAATGCACATGCTCACCTCTTTGGAGACCTCTTCAGCCTCTTTCGAGGACCGGGCATAGTTTACCAGAACCTAAAATCAAATAAGAGTCAAGTCCCTAGAATTAGATCAACATGTAATCACATAAGAAAGAAGACAATTTATTTGGAGGCAGAGATGCATTGGTATATATCTAGGCTTGTGCAGTGCAGTTTGCCGGGCTCAGAGGCTCTTAGGCAAGGATTGCATAATGCTAAAAGCGAAAGCAGCTCCAGTGCATAGCTAATACGTCAGATTTTATCATATTAAGCAATACAGATTTCCACAAACCGATGGGGCACACAAAAATGAAATATTATCACCTTTCCTACCTCTACTAGAAACATGAGAGCTATACTAATTACTAAAACATGGAGGTGACTACATGCAACACAAAAAGAAGCCAAACACAATTTTACTAAACATGGCTTGCCTATGCAGGACAACCAAGCACCAAGATAATGCATACATTTATGCTGGCTTGGGTTATGCTGAATGCTGCATAAGGTCTAATAGAGGCTAAGGCTAATGCAAACAACAATCACAGCCTAAGTTACTAACCTTGCATCCTGCTTTTCCAAGGGCTAGAGCAGTTGCCTTACCAATCCCTCTAGATGCACCTGTAACAACAACAACTGGAGCTTCCAGCTTGGTAGCATCTTTTACAACTGCTTGTTCAACAGCGGCAACATGGGTTTGCACACCTGCAGATAGCAGTTTGCTTAACACTGACTACAAAGAAACAAATAGGTAATTTCCAGCATGCCGTGACAGGAATTCAAATAGGATGCTACATTCTTTCGGACTCTTTCTGAAAGAAATGGTTCCAGTATGTATTGGTAAAATCATTAATCTGTTAAGGAAAAAAAGGTTTTACAGAGTTAGGACAAGTTTATAGAAACTCAAAAGTAAATCCATTGCATATAAAAAAATGTAAATTTTCAACTAAGGCAAGAATAAAACTATCATCGCTTTAATGTTTGGTGCAATTGGATCTTTTACTTTAAATTAATGTGATGAACATAGCTAGCATCAGCAGGCTCAACACAACATGCCACTACAGCATAGTGAAGTACATCAATTTGTGCTATGAGCTCGTTCAATAATTATTGTCTTCTACTCCCTCAGTTCCAATTTATAGGTCACTTTGACTTTTCTAGATACACTATGTATCTAGACATACATATACCTAGGCGCATAGCAAAAGCTATGTACCTAGAAAAGCAAAACAACCTATAATTTGGGACAAATGGTGGTACATTTTACATGTGATGAAATTGTAAGTATCCAAAAATATTGTCAATAATATTGACTGGGACAGATCTTGATTAAATACCCAAAACAGCTAAGACTAATGGCACCACATTAGGCTAAGTCCAACAGCCATATCTCAATATGCAAGGATAACATGATCCTTTTATCTGTCCGAAACCCAATGCATGGACATTCAATTAGTAGGTTCTTCTAAAAACAATGCTCCTTTAAATACTACTACCTACTAAATTGTACATACAACAAGTACCGAACATGCCCCGAGTTGTTTAGATTTAGCCCTGCTCTTAAGCTTGATGTATCTCAATGGCTAAACTCTAGATGACTGCTCCTCTGCCCACACCCCTTGCCCATCCCCCTTCTCTCGTTCTTTGTTGGTCTAACCGATTGTTTAAACATTTCTTTTAATAAAATTTATCTGTAGGGGCTTCCCCTACCGTATTTCTTTAAAAAAAACATGCCCCGAGTTCCAACTGAACAAAAGGTAATCTGAGTCAGATTTTTCATCTTTAATTAACAAAATGTACCAGAAAATAAATGGAAGCTACAAATATCAAAAACAAAAAAAAAAATTGTTTAAGACTGTATACACACTAACACACAACCTGACTAACTCCATCATGATGCTCCAGTCACTAATTAGTAACGCAGATATATCAAAACAGAAGTAAATCTGAACATGAGCTCGTTAATCCACGTACTATGCAAAATTTTCCACCTAGCCAACGTGGATCCTAGGCAGCATAAGAACCAAGCAAGCATTCCAGATCACAAAATATGAAAAGCAAACCATTTCGCTCGCCATGCTACGGTACACAGGCTAAATCTCGGAACTCGACCCCCAACAAGACGACACTGAGCCGCAACACAGCAGCACCCTTGAACGAGATCAGCTCAGAGAGGAGCCCTCACCAGAGAACCCACGGCCGGACCGCAGCGTGGGAGAGAAGCGGGCGGCGCCTCCACCAAACGTGACGAACCCCCGGCGGGAGGCGGCGGCGGCCCCGGCGCGTGGGGCAGCCGGGGAGGAGACTGCTGCTGCTGCGGTGGCGGCGGCGGTGGCCATGAGGGGGCGTCGGGACGCGAAGGAGCCGAAGAGGAGGCGGGAAGCCAGAGGGAGCAGTGTGCTTTGGAGATGCAGGCGGAGTATTTGAGCCGTGACGGAGCAGAGCACGGATGGGGAGGAGTCTATTGGGGGACGGGGGCTTTGGAAGCTCCGCGATGACGGCGCGACGGGCGGAGCGCACGAGGCGAGGAAGGGGACGGGGACCAACGCAGGGTCTGAACCCGGGGCTTCGGTGTTCGCTCTTCATCGCCCGGTGGGCCGAGCAGGCCCACTGTCTGACTTGGATCATGTCTTAGTTTTTTCTTTTGTAAAACTGCGATATTTTAAGTTTGATAAATACTTCTCCCGTAAGAAACATAATTTTATTTTTAAAATTTAAAATAATTAATAATAAATAAAATACTATCATTGTTGATTATATAATATATTTTTATAATAGACTTTTAAGATATAAATATTTGTGTTATTTTTATAAGCTTAGTGAAATTTAATAAGGCTCGATTAGCTCAGCATAACATACATACATACAACAACTACGTTTCCCTTTTAGGCTTACCCCTTATTCGGTTGATCTGACGAAATTCTCTTCTATTCAATTTTGGGGAGTAAATAATTTAATCAAACAAACAGTAGAAATTGTGATTATTACAAGCATTAAATACAAACAATAACAAAACGGCGGCTCATTCCCGCACTGTTCTCCCCTCCCGCAAAACTCATTCTCGGTTGTCCCCACAAAACTCAGTTGTCATTCCGTGTTCTATCAGTGTTCTGTCATTCCCATTCCCACAAAACTCATTTTCACGTGCATCTCATGCCTAACTAAAATTAAATTAAAAAACACAAATGTGGCTCCAATGGTATTCGAACCTGCGACCTCTCAAGCAAATGTGCTCATAGCTACCACTACACCACATGTGTATTTATGTCAATATTTGTTACAGTAAAAATATATACTACATCTCTCCCAAAGTCCACCTGCTATCTTTGCACAATGTGTAGTAGTAGATAATTATCAACGAGATTCCTCAATTATATTTTTTGATTGAGGGAGTAGTATTTAAAAAAGAGTCTTGCATGCAATTTCTTTTGTTTGAATGAATAATGTTTTCAACTTAAATTCTTTTTATATGTGTGACATTTATTCTCCGTAATATTTTTTCATGGCTCTGACTTGTGAGTCATTTTTATAAACCAACGCCAAAGATAAATCCATGTTTCTTACTTGGAAACCCCGAACAAACACCACTGGCAGGAGGCGCTCGCGTTGGCGTCGCTCATCGACGACGAAAAAAAGCTTGGCGACTGCCAGTTCGATCTCTGGAAGCAGTACTACGTGACCGCATGCGTCGCTGTGTTCAGCAAGCTCCGGCGCAGCCGCCGCTTGGACGCGATCCAGAGCGGCTGCATCGCGCTGTCCATCTTCAAATAGGGGGACCTCATGGTCGTCGCCAACGCCGGCGACTCTCAGGTTGTTCTGGGCACCGCATCCGACAATGGCGTCGTCACACCGTCCAGCTCATCATCCACCTGAAGCTCAACCTCCCACGTAAGTAACTACTGACCGACCATGAATTCTTGTGCGCTGGGACGACAGTCGTTGCTGACGTTGTGTGAATGTCCTCGAACAAGATTTATGTAGATGTAACACCCGGATTTTAGGGGTCCAAAACCCGGGCGTAAACATAATCACCAGGTGTGCTGGGACCAAGTCTCACACATATGATGAATCATGGCACAGGATCGAATGTCACAACTTTATATATAACAGGAGTTCTATACAAAATAAATAATTACATTATAAGGAGACAACGGTCCAGCAACCCAAAGTTGACTGGGAGACGACGACCTAGACCTCTCACGAACTCATCGCAGCATCCTCCAAGCGCTTCATCCTGCGGTACCTGTTCTTGACCTGTGGGGGGGTGTGAGACAGCAAGAGTGAGCTCACATACGTTCATCGCTCAACAAGTTGTGGGGAATAATGTGCATGAACTCGCCAAAGGTGGGAGCTCACGTGAAGTGTAAGGCTTACCAAAGAAGATGGTTAGAGCTGAGCATTGCTTTTAAAGTTGGTCAAAATTTTATTAGCAGTTACTAAGTATAAGTAAATACCAACCCAGTTAAGTAGTAGAACAAAAGTAACAACTCCACCTGCGATGCAATGCATATGACAAATTGAGTTTAAGTTCCATAATTTAATCATGTGAGGGTCCGAGCCGCTCATGACCGTGAGCACGGCTAGTATACCAGTTTTACACTCTGCAGAGGTTGCGCATCTTTACCCACAAGTCGTGTATCCCATGTCGCCAGGGTTTGCAAGGCCCTTAGACACTACCGAGGTGAATGGCTAGGGATCCACTACGAGGCCTTTACAAAGTTCCACTAGCTTCCGAAAACCCGCTACAGTTTATAGGAAGTTCCAATGCAGGAATCCCTTGCAGGACCGCCATCGCAGCAAAATCCTCCCGAGGGCCTCCCTACACTGACCACTCCCCTACTGCCCTTGCCCCTTTCGGGTAAGGTAGTCTTCCACTAGCTTTCCTAATTAATCAGCCAAGGGGTCCCATTCCTCCCTTGTGGTAGCACTGTTATCCCGGGTGGTTCTCCATGTTCCAATTAACATAATGATCTTATCATGAACAATAAATAACAACTGATAACAAAAGTGTAATCATGAATAGTGTATCTCCATACCCAAAACCACATATAGCACTAGCAAGTACTACCCAGAAAGTTCAGTGGTAAACAAGGTATAAAGATAGACAAACTAGGATAACCTATTGGGTCCCATCAAAATTAACCTATGCAGATCATTATGATTAATTAGAACATGAGTGGGTAAAAAGAAGTGATCAAGGGCACAACTTGCCTGGGCCTTGAGAATCCAGGTACCAGGATGATCTTCAGGTGACACGTGACCTCACTGCTAGTCGTAGCAATTCAAACAAACATGGTATAGGCAAAAATTAACATTACACCAAACATATATGCAAAATACATATTAATCATCTACATATTGAAATAAGATCATAGGAACAGGAATCATTAATTTTGGAGTTATAGATTTTAAGTTATGAATTTCTGAAGTTATCAAGTACCTGGAATAGCATAACTTATGTGATTAATTTTAGTTCAAGTTTCATGACTAAACAAATTTACTAAGTGATAAACAATATGAAAACAAAATTAATGCCACTGGAATGAATTAATTTGGAGTTAAAATGAATTTAATATCAATTATACAAGTTTCTAGATTTATTTTTATACTAAAACCTATTTTCTATAATAATATAGTTATTTTATTCAACTCCTGGACTAGGGCCACTATTTCCAGAAAGATCAAGGTTTAAAATAAGAATTCTGGGACCTATTCGCAATACACTTTATATTATAGTGGACGGCGGGTTGATTCAACGGAACCCGAGGGGCTCTTTATCAATTTAGCCGAGGCGAAGGGGTATCAGATGGGCTGAGCCGTCCGATCCGCTTCGAACGCACAGGATTAGAACAACATCGCGCGAATCGGTACGAAATCTCGGTCATCGGATCCAAATCCTATGGTTCAGATTCAATCACACAAAAAGGCTCCCGGATCTGATCCGAGTCGTTCGCCAGCGATCCAACGGTCGCGATATGATTGCGCGAAGGGGGGTAAGCGGTGCCTCATCTGTGCCGTTCATTCCACGATAAACGGCCCACAGCCCTCGTCTTCCATCCGTGGCCAGCTGTGGCGGCGCCGTTCAAAGCGCGGCGGCGCGTGGTCGACCACGGCGGATCCATCACCGGGGAAACGCAATCCTACACTCTAATCTCATCCGCAGCCCGTGAAACCGACAGCCAGGGGAACTTCTTCCCAACCCACGCCGAGAGCGGTGGTGCCCCGGGATTCTGCGCCCTGTTCCTGCGAGCGCAAGATAGCAGATGCCAAGGGAAGGGCGGTTGAACTTACCTTCGATGGAAACAGGTCCGCTGACGACGGAGCGCGGCTAGGTGCGGCGAAAGCCCTCCCTCGAGCTCCGATGTCAGCACCGGAGTACTGCCCTCACCTCTCTTTTCTCTCACCGATGGCGCCGAGCGCTAATGGCGACGAGGCTTGCTCGGCCGCGGCGGTATTCGTCTCCCCTGGTTTTCTCTGGGAACTAGAACGCGACAATGGTTCTCGGAGGACAACATTAGAGGTGGGGTCCGATCTTTATATCCGCAGGTGGATTCTTAGCCGCAATAGCCGTCAAGGGTAGTTGCCGGCGATCACGGCATCCGTTACGATGTTCCGCTGAGCTTGGAAGTGATAAGGAAGAAGGGATACATGCGCGTACGGTTGTTGCGACGGCCAAGAGGGCGTGGGACCCCTGGGTCATTGGTGGTCGGTGGCGAGTGCATAGAAGACAGGTCCGCGCGGAGCTCAACTGAAAGCCGCACATGGCCAGCGAGATCTACGGGCAGCGGAGACTGGCGGGTCTTAGCGCGTCTGTTAGCGAGGAAGTCGGGAAGGAGGAAGAAGCTGACGAGGCGGGCCCACGTGACAGCGACCAGTATAGTCAAGCGCGAGTTGGGCCAGTGTGGAGGAGGAAACTGGGCCGAATGGAGGAGTGACGGCCCAGCGAACATCCTATTCCTTTTTCCTTTAAAAATTCCTGTTTTATCCCCAAATCAAAGATTCAAACTAGATTCAACTTCTAGTTTTGAATTTCTAAGTCTTGCAAAAATTTAATAGAATTCCAAATGTGAATATATTTCATACTGTTTGCATTATTTATTTATTTTCTTCCCATTATTTTTACTCCTTTGCTCCTATATTTTAATCCTCTAACTAGATATTTTTAAAGTTATGCTTGTTTCACTTTTTTTTTGTTTGAGTTTTAATGCACAAATAAAATTTCCAAAATGAGGCATAGATTAATTGTTTCGTTAGTTACTTATTCCCTTTAATTATGATTCTTCATATTTCTCATGCTTGGAAGGCAACACATATAAGATATATCTCGTACTTTTATTGTCTACCATTTGGGTATTACAAATCCTACCCCCCTTAACAAGAATCTCGTCCTCGAGATTTGTAAGAAAAGGGATGTATACTCATATTGTCCTCGGAACATATGCACAAACAAAGAAATCTCGGCATGATGCATAATTCTTTAACAAAACATAGGTTTAATAGACCTTACTATTATCACTAAAATAGTAATAATACTAACTAATAGCTAAACTAATATTCATGTCTTACAAATAGTAAATATATATATATATGTAGCTATATCTATGTTTATCTCTCTATCCTTGTTGCTCGTTGACTTCTTCACCGACTACTTCATCTTCAACTGGCTCTTCTTCTTGAATTTCAAGTTCACCGGGTTCAGCTTCTACTTCTGCATGATGGGCATATCCCTGGTTGATAGATAGGGGCTGACTCTTTCCGGCCGAGGCTTGTCCTTGCTTCATTGGAGCCGGTGTAGTGTAGGCAGCTCTGTTGGGACAGTAGTTGGCGTAGTGTCCCGGTTGTCCACACTTGAAGCATGCCCTGTTGGCGGTTGTGTTAGGAGCAACGGGTCCTGCTGGGGTGCTTGCTTTTGGAGGAGCAGTTGGTGCCTGTTGAGTTTGTTGTCCAGAACTGCCACTAGCTGGTGTACTTGGAGTGGTAGTATAGCGAGGACGGGAACTACTTCCAGCCTGCCCTTGGTTGACAGCCTTTCTTTTCTCTCCAAATATACTCCTCTTGTTTTCTACAGCAATAGCTTTGTCAAGTAGCCTTTGGAAAGATGGGAATGTGTGCGATACCAGTTGATATTGCAAGGGTCCAATCAAACCATCCAGAAAAAGCTCCTGCTTCTGCTCATCATCCTCAACATCTCTGGGAGCATATCGTGATAACTGGATGAATTTGTCCCTATATTCACTCACGGACATACTTCCTTGCTTGAGGGATAGAAACTCCTTTCTCTTAATCTTCATGAGTCCAGCAGGAATATGGTAATTCCTGAATTGTGTGGAGAATTCTGCCCAGGTAATAGTATCGGCAGCAGCATGAGCAGCGCAGTACGCATCCCACCAATCCGCAGCAGGACCAGCAAGACGACCCGATGCATAGAGTACTTTCTCTCTATCCGAGCACTGAGCTATGTTGAGCATCTTCTCTATGGACTTTAACCAGTCATCTGCTTGCAGCAGATCTGCGGAGTTGGAGAAGGTTGGTGGTTTGTGGCTCATGAATTCCCGGTGCTTGTCCCGGGGTGGAACTGGTGGTGGAGGTGGAGGCAATGGCACTTGTTGCTGTTGCTGCTGTTGTTGAAGTTGTTGTTGCAGCTGCTGTTGTTGTACCCTTCTCTCCTGGCGTATCTCTTCCCGCTCTTGGCGCATTTCCCGACGTGCATCCTCTCTTTCCTGATGCATTTCTTGGCGTTCTTGCTGCATTTGGGTGCGCATATCTGCCATAGTGTCAGCCATTTGCTGCATCATCCTCATTTGAGCTGCAACTAGTGGATCGACTCCGCCTGATGGAGGATTAGGAGGATTCATCTCTGCTGGCTGTGGTTGGGGTTGTTGATATATCCACCGGGTGTGTCGATTAGCAGGTAAATCAATTCCACCATCCCGCCTGGTATTGACCATCTAAGTTAGAAGCATATGGTAAGATAGCTTTGCAAGGGAATCATTTAGTAGACAGAATGAGTAAGCTAATAGTTGGTTATGTACTGAAATTTCTTTGGCAGGGCTGGGTCAGATATTCTATGTCAAGACTAGGGTAATTAGTGAATGTCCAAAGGTAAGATAGAATATGTCAAGATGAGATAGATACGGATTACTATATATACATATATTTTCTAAGGGGATAATCTAGATTGTCTAGTTATCTTACAAATGCTATCTTTTATGCCTAGATGTATATGCAGATGTAATTGTGGATATTACTCCACAACCCATCACACTCAAACAAAGATCCAAATCAGACATATATCATAAGAGCAAACATTCAAATACATAGACACTTATAAAAAAATAGTTTTGTTTTTTTTTGTTCCTAGAATTAGGTCTCCTATTCCTAAAAGTCACTTCAGGCACAGGATTTCAAAGTGTGAAATCCACATTTGTCTTTAGAAAGAAAAGGTAAGAATAATCAGAGTAAAGCGGAGTTAGATGAGAAAAGATTAAGAAAAGTTTAGCAAAGAATCAGAGTAGCAAAGGTAAGTAGATAATGGTTGTCCAGTTCTATCTAGGTTTCGTCCTACAGTCAACATTCCTCTGATACCACTTCTGTAACACCCGGATTTTAGGGGTCCAAAACCCGGGCGTAAACATAATCACCAGGTGTGCTGGGACCAAGTCTCACACATATGATGAATCATGGCACAGGATCGAATGTCACAACTTTATATATAACAGGAGTTCTATACAAAATAAATAATTACATTATAAGGAGACAACGGTCCAGCAACCCAAAGTTGACTGGGAGACGACGACTTAGACCTCTCACGAACTCATCGCAGCATCCTCCAAGCGCTTCATCCTGCGGTACCTGTTCTTGACCTGTGGGGGGGTGTGAGACAGCAAGAGTGAGCTCACATACGTTCATCGCTCAACAAGTTGTGGGGAATAATGTGCATGAACTCGCCAAAGGTGGGAGCTCACGTGAAGTGTAAGGCTTACCAAAGAAGATGGTTAGAGCTGAGCATTGCTTTTAAAGTTGGTCAAAATTTTATTAGCAGTTACTAAGTATAAGTAAATACCAACCCAGTTAAGTAGTAGAACAAAAGTAACAACTCCACCTGCGATGCAATGCATATGACAAATTGAGTTTAAGTTCCATAATTTAATCATGTGAGGGTCCGAGCCGCTCATGACCGTGAGCACGGCTAGTATACCAGTTTTACACTCTGCAGAGGTTGCGCATCTTTACCCACAAGTCGTGTATCCCATGTCGCCAGGGTTTGCAAGGCCCTTAGACACTACCGAGGTGAATGGCTAGGGATCCACTACGAGGCCTTTACAAAGTTCCACTAGCTTCCGAAAACCCGCTACAGTTTATAGGAAGTTCCAATGCAGGAATCCCTTGCAGGACCGCCATCGCAGCAAAATCCTCCCGAGGGCCTCCCTACACTGACCACTCCCCTACTGCCCTTGCCCCTTTCGGGTAAGGTAGTCTTCCACTAGCTTTCCTAATTAATCAGCCAAGGGGTCCCATTCCTCCCTTGTGGTAGCACTGTTATCCCGGGTGGTTCTCCATGTTCCAATTAACATAATGATCTTATCATGAACAATAAATAACAACTGATAACAAAAGTGTAATCATGAATAGTGTATCTCCATACCCAAAACCACATATAGCACTAGCAAGTACTACCCAGAAAGTTCAGTGGTAAACAAGGTATAAAGATAGACAAACTAGGATAACCTATTGGGTCCCATCAAAATTAACCTATGCAGATCATTATGATTAATTAGAACATGAGTGGGTAAAAAGAAGTGATCAAGGGCACAACTTGCCTGGGCCTTGAGAATCCAGGTACCAGGATGATCTTCAGGTGACACGTGACCTCACTGCTAGTCGTAGCAATTCAAACAAACATGGTATAGGCAAAAATTAACATTACACCAAACATATATGCAAAATACATATTAATCATCTACATATTGAAATAAGATCATAGGAACAGGAATCATTAATTTTGGAGTTATAGATTTTAAGTTATGAATTTCTGAAGTTATCAAGTACCTGGAATAGCATAACTTATGTGATTAATTTTAGTTCAAGTTTCATGACTAAACAAATTTACTAAGTGATAAACAATATGAAAACAAAATTAATGCCACTGGAATGAATTAATTTGGAGTTAAAATGAATTTAATATCAATTATACAAGTTTCTAGATTTATTTTTATACTAAAACCTATTTTCTATAATAATATAGTTATTTTATTCAACTCCTGGACTAGGGCCACTATTTCCAGAAAGATCAAGGTTTAAAATAAGAATTCTGGGACCTATTCGCAATACACTTTATATTATAGTGGACGGCGGGTTGATTCAACGGAACCCGAGGGGCTCTTTATCAATTTAGCCGAGGCGAAGGGGTATCAGATGGGCTGAGCCGTCCGATCCGCTTCGAACGCACAGGATTAGAACAACATCGCGCGAATTGGTACGAAATCTCGGTCATCGGATCCAAATCCTATGGTTCAGATTCAATCACACAAAAAGGCTCCCGGATCTGATCCGAGTCGTTCGCCAGCGATCCAACGGTCGCGATATGATTGCGCGAAGGGGGGTAAGCGGTGCCTCATCTGTGCCGTTCATTCCACGATAAACGGCCCACAGCCCTCGTCTTCCATCCGTGGCCAGCTGTGGCGGCGCCGTTCAAAGCGCGGCGGCGCGTGGTCGACCACGGCGGATCCATCACCGGGGAAACGCAATCCTACACTCTAATCTCATCCGCAGCCCGTGAAACCGACAGCCAGGGGAACTTCTTCCCAACCCACGCCGAGAGCGGTGGTGCCCCGGGATTCTGCGCCCTGTTCCTGCGAGCGCAAGATAGCAGATGCCAAGGGAAGGGCGGTTGTCCTTACCTTCGATGGAAACAGGTCCGCTGACGACGGAGCGCGGCTAGGTGCGGCGAAAGCCCTCCCTCGAGCTCCGATGTCAGCACCGGAGTACTGCCCTCACCTCTCTTTTCTCTCACCGATGGCGCCGAGCGCTAATGGCGACGAGGCTTGCTCGGCCGCGGCGGTATTCGTCTCCCCTGGTTTTCTCTGGGAACTAGAACGCGACAATGGTTCTCGGAGGACAACATTAGAGGTGGGGTCCGATCTTTATATCCGCAGGTGGATTCTTAGCCGCAATAGCCGTCAAGGGTAGTTGCCGGCGATCACGGCATCCGTTACGATGTTCCGCTGAGCTTGGAAGTGATAAGGAAGAAGGGATACATGCGCGTACGGTTGTTGCGACGGCCAAGAGGGCGTGGGACCCCTGGGTCATTGGTGGTCGGTGGCGAGTGCATAGAAGACAGGTCCGCGCGGAGCTCAACTGAAAGCCGCACATGGCCAGCGAGATCTACGGGCAGCGGAGACTGGCGGGTCTTAGCGCGTCTGTTAGCGAGGAAGTCGGGAAGGAGGAAGAAGCTGACGAGGCGGGCCCACGTGACAGCGACCAGTATAGTCAAGCGCGAGTTGGGCCAGTGTGGAGGAGGAAACTGGGCCGAATGGAGGAGTGACGGCCCAGCGAACATCCTATTCCTTTTTCCTTTAAAAATTCCTGTTTTATCCCCAAATCAAAGATTCAAACTAGATTCAACTTCTAGTTTTGAATTTCTAAGTCTTGCAAAAATTTAATAGAATTCCAAATGTGAATATATTTCATACTGTTTGCATTATTTATTTATTTTCTTCCCATTATTTTTACTCCTTTGCTCCTATATTTTAATCCTCTAACTAGATATTTTTAAAGTTATGCTTGTTTCACTTTTTTTTTGTTTGAGTTTTAATGCACAAATAAAATTTCCAAAATGAGGCATAGATTAATTGTTTCGTTAGTTACTTATTCCCTTTAATTATGATTCTTCATATTTCTCATGCTTGGAAGGCAACACATATAAGATATATCTCGTACTTTTATTGTCTACCATTTGGGTATTACAAATCCTACCCCCCTTAACAAGAATCTCGTCCTCGAGATTTGTAAGAAAAGGGATGTATACTCATATTGTCCTCGGAACATATGCACAAACAAAGAAATCTCGGCATGATGCATAATTCTTTAACAAAACATAGGTTTAATAGACCTTACTATTATCACTAAAATAGTAATAATACTAACTAATAGCTAAACTAATATTCATGTCTTACAAATAGTAAATATATATATATATGTAGCTATATCTATGTTTATCTCTCTATCCTTGTTGCTCGTTGACTTCTTCACCGACTACTTCATCTTCAACTGGCTCTTCTTCTTGAATTTCAAGTTCACCGGGTTCAGCTTCTACTTCTGCATGATGGGCATATCCCTGGTTGATAGATAGGGGCTGACTCTTTCCGGCCGAGGCTTGTCCTTGCTTCATTGGAGCCGGTGTAGTGTAGGCAGCTCTGTTGGGACAGTAGTTGGCGTAGTGTCCCGGTTGTCCACACTTGAAGCATGCCCTGTTGGCGGTTGTGTTAGGAGCAACGGGTCCTGCTGGGGTGCTTGCTTTTGGAGGAGCAGTTGGTGCCTGTTGAGTTTGTTGTCCAGAACTGCCACTAGCTGGTGTACTTGGAGTGGTAGTATAGCGAGGACGGGAACTACTTCCAGCCTGCCCTTGGTTGACAGCCTTTCTTTTCTCTCCAAATATACTCCTCTTGTTTTCTACAGCAATAGCTTTGTCAAGTAGCCTTTGGAAAGATGGGAATGTGTGCGATACCAGTTGATATTGCAAGGGTCCAATCAAACCATCCAGAAAAAGCTCCTGCTTCTGCTCATCATCCTCAACATCTCTGGGAGCATATCGTGATAACTGGATGAATTTGTCCCTATATTCACTCACGGACATACTTCCTTGCTTGAGGGATAGAAACTCCTTTCTCTTAATCTTCATGAGTCCAGCAGGAATATGGTAATTCCTGAATTGTGTGGAGAATTCTGCCCAGGTAATAGTATCGGTAGCAGCATGAGCAGCGCAGTACGCATCCCACCAATCCGCAGCAGGACCAGCAAGACGACCCGATGCATAGAGTACTTTCTCTCTATCCGAGCACTGAGCTATGTTGAGCATCTTCTCTATGGACTTTAACCAGTCATCTGCTTGCAGCGGATCTGCGGAGTTGGAGAAGGTTGGTGGTTTGTGGCTCATGAATTCCCGGTGCTTGTCCCGGGGTGGAACTGGTGGTGGAGGTGGAGGCAATGGCACTTGTTGCTGTTGCTGCTGTTGTTGAAGTTGTTGTTGCAGCTGCTGTTGTTGTACCCTTCTCTCCTGGCGTATCTCTTCCCGCTCTTGGCGCATTTCCCGACGTGCATCCTCTCTTTCCTGATGCATTTCTTGGCGTTCTTGCTGCATTTGGGTGCGCATATCTGCCATAGTGTCAGCCATTTGCTGCATCATCCTCATTTGAGCTGCAACTAGTGGATCGACTCCGCCTGATGGAGGATTAGGAGGATTCATCTCTGCTAGCTGTGGTTGGGGTTGTTGATATATCCACCGGGTGTGTCGATTAGCAGGTAAATCAATTCCACCATCCCGCCTGGTATTGACCATCTAAGTTAGAAGCATATGGTAAGATAGCTTTGCAAGGGAATCATTTAGTAGACAGAATGAGTAAGCTAATAGTTGGTTATGTACTGAAATTTCTTTGGCAGGGCTGGGTCAGATATTCTATGTCAAGACTAGGGTAATTAGTGAATGTCCAAAGGTAAGATAGAATATGTCAAGATGAGATAGATACGGATTACTATATATACATATATTTTCTAAGGGGATAATCTAGATTGTCTAGTTATCTTACAAATGCTATCTTTTATGCCTAGATGTATATGCAGATGTAATTGTGGATATTACTCCACAACCCATCACACTCAAACAAAGATCCAAATCAGACATATATCATAAGAGCAAACATTCAAATACATAGACACTTATAAAAAAATAGTTTTGTTTTTTTTTGTTCCTAGAATTAGGTCTCCTATTCCTAAAAGTCACTTCAGGCACAGGATTTCAAAGTGTGAAATCCACATTTGTCTTTAGAAAGAAAAGGTAAGAATAATCAGAGTAAAGCGGAGTTAGATGAGAAAAGATTAAGAAAAGTTTAGCAAAGAATCAGAGTAGCAAAGGTAAGTAGATAATGGTTGTCCAGTTCTATCTAGGTTTCGTCCTACAGTCAACATTCCTCTGATACCACTTCTGTAACACCCGGATTTTAGGGGTCCAAAACCCGGGCGTAAACATAATCACCAGGTGTGCTGGGACCAAGTCTCACACATATGATGAATCATGGCACAGGATCGAATGTCACAACTTTATATATAACAGGAGTTCTATACAAAATAAATAATTACATTATAAGGAGACAACGGTCCAGCAACCCAAAGTTGACTGGGAGACGACGACCTAGACCTCTCACGAACTCATCGCAGCATCCTCCAAGCGCTTCATCCTGCGGTACCTGTTCTTGACCTGTGGGGGGGTGTGAGACAGCAAGAGTGAGCTCACATACGTTCATCGCTCAACAAGTTGTGGGGAATAATGTGCATGAACTCGCCAAAGGTGGGAGCTCACGTGAAGTGTAAGGCTTACCAAAGAAGATGGTTAGAGCTGAGCATTGCTTTTAAAGTTGGTCAAAATTTTATTAGCAGTTACTAAGTATAAGTAAATACCAACCCAGTTAAGTAGTAGAACAAAAGTAACAACTCCACCTGCGATGCAATGCATATGACAAATTGAGTTTAAGTTCCATAATTTAATCATGTGAGGGTCCGAGCCGCTCATGACCGTGAGCACGGCTAGTATACCAGTTTTACACTCTGCAGAGGTTGCGCATCTTTACCCACAAGTCGTGTATCCCATGTCGCCAGGGTTTGCAAGGCCCTTAGACACTACCGAGGTGAATGGCTAGGGATCCACTACGAGGCCTTTACAAAGTTCCACTAGCTTCCGAAAACCCGCTACAGTTTATAGGAAGTTCCAATGCAGGAATCCCTTGCAGGACCGCCATCGCAGCAAAATCCTCCCGAGGGCCTCCCTACACTGACCACTCCCCTACTGCCCTTGCCCCTTTCGGGTAAGGTAGTCTTCCACTAGCTTTCCTAATTAATCAGCCAAGGGGTCCCATTCCTCCCTTGTGGTAGCACTGTTATCCCGGGTGGTTCTCCATGTTCCAATTAACATAATGATCTTATCATGAACAATAAATAACAACTGATAACAAAAGTGTAATCATGAATAGTGTATCTCCATACCCAAAACCACATATAGCACTAGCAAGTACTACCCAGAAAGTTCAGTGGTAAACAAGGTATAAAGATAGACAAACTAGGATAACCTATTGGGTCCCATCAAAATTAACCTATGCAGATCATTATGATTAATTAGAACATGAGTGGGTAAAAAGAAGTGATCAAGGGCACAACTTGCCTGGGCCTTGAGAATCCAGGTACTAGGATGATCTTCAGGTGACACGTGACCTCACTGCTAGTCGTAGCAATTCAAACAAACATGGTATAGGCAAAAATTAACATTACACCAAACATATATGCAAAATACATATTAATCATCTACATATTGAAATAAGATCATAGGAACAGGAATCATTAATTTTGGAGTTATAGATTTTAAGTTATGAATTTCTGAAGTTATCAAGTACCTGGAATAGCATAACTTATGTGATTAATTTTAGTTCAAGTTTCATGACTAAACAAATTTACTAAGTGATAAACAATATGAAAACAAAATTAATGCCACTGGAATGAATTAATTTGGAGTTAAAATGAATTTAATATCAATTATACAAGTTTCTAGATTTATTTTTATACTAAAACCTATTTTCTATAATAATATAGTTATTTTATTCAACTCCTGGACTAGGGCCACTATTTCCAGAAAGATCAAGGTTTAAAATAAGAATTCTGGGACCTATTCGCAATACACTTTATATTATAGTGGACGGCGGGTTGATTCAACGGAACCCGAGGGGCTCTTTATCAATTTAGCCGAGGCGAAGGGGTATCAGATGGGCTGAGCCGTCCGATCCGCTTCGAACGCACAGGATTAGAACAACATCGCGCGAATCGGTACGAAATCTCGGTCATCGGATCCAAATCCTATGGTTCAGATTCAATCACACAAAAGGCTCCCGGATCTGATCCGAGTCGTTCGCCAGCGATCCAACGGTCGCGATATGATTGCGCGAAGGGGGGGTAAGCGGTGCCTCATCTATGCCGTTCATTCCACGATAAACGGCCCACAGCCCTCGTCTTCCATCCGTGGCCAGCTGTGGCGGCGCCGTTCAAAGCGCGGCGGCGCGTGGTCGACCACGGCGGATCCATCACCAGGGAAACACAATCCTACACTCTAATCTCATCCGCAGCCCGTGAAACCGACAGCCAGGGGAACTTCTTCCCAACCCACGCCGAGAGCGGTGGTGCCCCGGGATTCTGCGCCCTGTTCCTGCGAGCGCAAGATAGCAGATGCCAAGGGAAGGGCGGTTGTCCTTACCTTCGATGGAAACAGGTCCGCTGACGACGGAGCGCGGCTAGGTGCGGCGAAAGCCCTCCCTCGAGCTCCGATGTCAGCACCGGAGTACTGCCCTCACCTCTCTTTTCTCTCACCGACGGCGCCGAGCGCTAATGGCGACGAGGCTTGCTCGGCCGCGGCGGTATTCGTCTCCCCTGGTTTTCTCTGGGAACTAGAATGCGACAATGGTTCTCGGAGGACAACATTAGAGGTGGGGTCCGATCTTTATATCCGCAGGTGGATTCTTAGCCGCAATAGCCGTCAAGGGTAGTTGCCGGCGATCACGGCATCCGTTACGATGTTCCGCTGAGCTTGGAAGTGATAAGGAAGAAGGGATACATGCGCGTACGGTTGTTGCGACGGCCAAGAGGGCGTGGGACCCCTGGGTCATTGGTGGTCGGTGGCGAGTGCACAGAAGACAGGTCCGCGCGGAGCTCAACTGAAAGCCGCACATGGCCAGCGAGATCTACGGGCAGCGGAGACTGGCGGGTCTTAGCGCGTCTGTTAGCGAGGAAGTCGGGAAGGAGGAAGAAGCTGATGAGGCGGGCCCACGTGACAGCGACCGGTACAGTCAAGCGCGAGTTGGGCCAGTGTGGAGGAGGAAACTGGGCCGAATGGAGGAGTGACGGCCCAGCGTACATCCTATTCCTTTTTCCTTTAAAAATTCCTGTTTTATCCCCAAATCAAAGATTCAAACTAGATTCAACTTCTAGTTTTGAATTTCTAAGTCTTGCAAAAATTTAATAGAATTCCAAATGTGAATATATTTCATACTGTTTGCATTATTTATTTATTTTCTTCCCATTATTTTTACTCCTTTGCTCCTATATTTTAATCCTCTAACTAGATATTTTTAAAGTTATGCTTGTTTCACTTTTTTTTTTGTTTGAGTTTTAATGCACAAATAAAATTTCCAAAACGAGGCATAGATTAATTGTTTCGTTAGTTACTTATTCCCTTTAATTATGATTCTTCATATTTCTCATGCTTGGAAGGCAACACATATAAGATATATCTCGTACTTTTATTTTCTACCATTTGGGTATTACAGTAGAGGAGTAGCACATCCGGTGGTGCAACGGCTAGGTGTACTACCTCGCTGATGAGCCCGGAGTGCACTTCGTTTGGCAGCCCAGCCAAGAGTCATCGGTACTCGTCATGTCGTGCGTGTAACGCCCCGAATTTTGCAGTTGAATTTTTTCTTTTCTTTACTCGCCAAAATTCGGGTGTTACCTTTTCTTTTTCTTTTCCTCTCGCTAAACCTTGATCTTTTCCAAAGTTTTAGCGGGATTCGGTTTGGATTTCCCGTGTAAGAAAAACTCTAAAGATACTTTGTGTTGTTTGATGCACCATGCCGAACCTTGCATTTTTTTGATTGTTTGAAAGTGCAAACGCATTCATCTAGAAAGATCGGATTTCGAAAACAAGGAAATAATCTTTTCTCTCTCTTTCTCTCTCTTTCTCTCTCCTCTTTTTCTCTCTCTCCCGCGCCGTGGGCCGACCCCGGCCGGCCCAGCCGCCCCTGGCGCCCCTCTTGGGCCCAAAGAGGCCCAGCCGCCCCCCACCCCTTCCCTTTTTCCCCAATTCCCCTCTCCCTCCCTCTCATTTTCTCCCTCCTCTCTCCCTAGCGCCGCCCCTACCCGCCCCTGCCCTAAGCCACGCCGCCCCCTGCCGCCGGCCGCCCCTCGCCGTCGTTCTCCAACGCCGGTGAGCCGCCCCCCCTCCTCTCTCCTCCCTCCCTCTCCCCTTTCCCCTTCTCTCCCTCCCCTCCTCTTTCCCCCGCCCGGCTGCCCTGGCCGCGCCCGGCCGCCTGGCCGCGCCGCCGGCCGCCTGGCCGCGCCGCCGGCCGCCTGGCCGCGCCCTGGCCGGCCCCGGCCGCGCCCTGGCCCGCCCCCTGCTCGGCCCCAGCCGGCCGCTGGCCGCCCGCTCGGTCGCCCAGCCCGACCCCCCCGCGCCCGCCTGGCCGCCGGTTCAACCGGCCGGCTCAGCCGCCCCGGCCCCCAGCTCGGCCGCCCCCCCCCCCCGCTCGGCCGCCCAGCCCAGCCGCCCAGCCCAGGGCCGGTTCAACCGCCCTAGGGCCGGTTCAACCGCCCTAGGGCCGGTTCAACCGCCCCCCCTCTGTTTATTTTATTTTATTTTATTTTATTTTATCTACTTTCTGTGATCATAATTACTTTATTTTAGGTAGTCTGATCATTGTTCATGCTATGGAAAATAGGAAGTTTAATTTAAAATTCCGTTATGCTATTGATTCACGTAGTTAATTGTTTATCCCGTGCAATGTTGATCAACTAAAAATGATTAGGTTTCCATTAGTATATATACAACAGAATTCTTTTGTTAAGAATCAATTGTAACTAATCATTAGTGCATAAGACTTAACCCCCCCCTGCGAGACCCTTTCCCCGTTTCTTTCTAACCATAACAAATGCGATGTCAAATGTCATACTTGATGCATATTCGTTTTACCTGTTCCCTTGCATGGTGTACTGTTCTTTTGTATTAAATATGTGGATGTATGTATGTTTGCGCTCGCATAGAGAACGATCCGGTCGAAGAGCCCGAGGAATTCGCAGGAGAAGCCCCTGAGCAGCAGTCGGTTGGTGGAGGCAAGTGTCCTTTGACCTATCTCTGTCCTATTCATTCTTTAATTCACCTCCCGCATTACACATTTATACCTAAGGATTGACTAGCTTTTGTTATCCATGTCCTTGTTTACCTATTTGGGTCGGATTATTACTGCTTAGTTTGATGCTATTGCTCAACTCTAATCAATGAACATGATGTGATTATCTATGATACGCTGTTTTCCCGTTCTTATTTATGATCATACTTGTGGCATTTAAGGGGACTCGAGCGGTTTCTCGAGTGCCTCTCCGTAAGGACCTGTTCAATGGATGACCGCCCGGGAAAACAGTGCAACCATGAGGGTGGAATGGGACGCCCTTAGCTGAATAATTAGAGGAACCGGGGTGTAGTTCGCTTAGCCGTTGTGCCGTCAATGGGGCTCGGTGTATGCGGCTCGCTCTGCCAAGGTTGATTTGTCCCTTGGGGAGGAGTGCGGTACATTTAGGAAACCTAACGGGTGGCTACAGCCCCGGGGAATCTTTGTAAAGGCTACGTAGTGAGACCCTGCCTATTCACCTTGGTAGTGTTTAAGGGTTTGATCAGCCCGAGGCAAGTGGGAATCACGGCTTGTGGGTAAAGTGCACAACCTCTGCAGAGTGTTATGAAACTGATATATCAGCCGTGCTCACGGTTATGAGCGGCCAAGGGAGCTCCAGAGATTAGTGATACTTGATCAGAGATACTTTGGTACAGGTGGCAATGAGATTGATGGTTCCGATTATGATTATGGTATTGGTAAGTGGTATTCTTTCCGTTTGGAAAGGATACATTGGGCTAATAACTTGGGTTAATGTTAAAACCTGGCTTTCTACTAGTAAGTAATAACCTGACCAACTAAAAGCAACTGCTTGACTTGTCCCCACATAAAGCTAGTCCACTACAGCCAAACAGGATACTTGCTGAGTATGTTGATGTGTACTCACCCTTGCTCTACACACCAAACCCCCCCCCCTCCAGGTTGTCAGCATTGCAACCACTGCTCAGGAGAAGATGAAGCTGTGGAAGGAGACTTCCAGGAGTTCCAAGACTACGACGAGTTCTAGGCGTGGGTTAGCGGCAACCCCCAGTCGGCTGCCTGTGAAGGCCGCGTTATCTACGTTTCTTTTCCGCACTTTGATTTATTGTAAGAACTATATGGACGTCTCAGACGTATGATGTAATCGACTATTATTTCCCCTTTTAATACTATTTGAGCACTGTGTGATGATGTCCATGTTATGTAACTGCTGTGTACGTGAATAACTGATCCTGGCACGTACATGGTTCGCATTCGGTTTGCCTTCTAAAAACCGGGTGTGACATAAGTGGTATCAAAGCCGTGCTGACTGTAGGACCGCTAACCTAGAGTAGAATGGTCGTTCTAAGGATTATAGACCTCTGTCCCTGCCTTGACTTTGATATCCCTTCAAAAGTTGGTCCTACTGACCAAATCTATGTTCTACTATATATTATACCTTGCTGAAAACTTTGTTTTATTCTGATCCTTCATTTATTTATGATTCATTATTATTCTGATCCTTCATTTATTTATGGTTCATTACTTGCTGGTCATATTAATTCTGTTCTCACCCTTTTGCTTGCGATGTCTTTTGTAGATGGCTCGACTTAGACACACTGCACGAAAGTCCGTCATCCCCTTCTTACCCTCCCGCCTTGCTGAGCGTCCGCTTCGCCGTCCCGTGGCCGGACAGTCCAGCCACTTGGAGAGACTGCACCACCGCCTGCATGAGGAGCAGGAACGTCGACGACAGGAGCAGCAGGGCTCTTCTTTCTCGCTCCAGCAGGAGATAGAGTCTGTGAGGAGCTGCTCCCCTGTGCTTCCCCTGGAGGCGCCCCCTGCACCACCACTGGGCGCCTCAGCTTCTGGAGTAGCTGCTGGAGGAGACCCAGACGACGGAGATGGCGACGACAGCTCGAGCCACGACCTCGACTTCTCTGCTAACCATGAGCCGGAAGGATGGGTTGCTCGACCCATCACTCGCGACGCTGCTCGCGGGTGTCACTTCCACGACGCGCTCGACACTCTGCTACGTCGGGCACTTGACCGGCGTACTTGGTCCATCGAGTATCGCTGTGTGGTCTACCAGCATAGTCGCGGGGTCTACCCGGACCGCTGGGAGGCGACCTGTTTGGTGCGCCGTCCGGAGAACAGTCTCCAGGGCGCGGAGGCTTGCTCAGAGCACTATTCTATCTCTGAGCGGGACTCAGCTGAGGCAGCCATGCAGGATGCTGCACGGCGTGCGCTTTCGCACTACTGCTCGGTTCTCGGTGGGGTAGCTGACGGCCTCGACCTGAAGTATTACCCCCGCCGTCCATCTGGCAGCACAGGAGGCGTGATTGTTTCACCTGCTGGTGAGGACAATCCTAGGTTGAGCAGCACAGTCAACCTAGCCGCCGTGCTAAACACGGAGCTGGACCATGCATTAGACGAGCTGAGTAGGGCTCGTGCTGAGATCGCCTTGCTGCGGGCTGAGCGCGCGGAGCGTCGTCACTTAGATGATGGTTCCCCCGCTCCCGTTGGGACTCAGCACCCGTACCGCTCGCCTCGGCGTGGACTCCAGTCTTATGGCAATCCCGACTGCAAGACCAAGATCAATCTAGAACCATAGATCGTTAGAGTTGGATCTTGTAATTAATACGAAATATATATACATAGAAGCTTCAGTCTTAGCGTTAGTCTCGGTCTTAGTTAGTCTTAGTTAGACAGGGTAGTTTGCTATATCCTGTGCATTTATGTTTGTCATGATGAACTATGTTTGGTTTGGATCTTTGTAATGATTGTCACCAGAGTGTGGGTATCCCCTGCATTTTGGTTTACCTATTATGTTAATGGAGTTAGTTATATAGTTGGGAAACCTTTATTCCACTTTCCTTTTTATCTGAGAAGCTGTGTGGTCTGTGTTGGAGATCAGTGAAGATGCTCATCTGTTCAGTGCTGTTGGAGAATTCTATACTCTTTTCTTATGCTGCAAGATTTGCCAGATCAGTTCTGATGTGTGGTTGCGTTCTGCAGATGTCAGAGAACAGGCGCAGAGGAGGAAGGCGTGCTCAGCAGGAGCGAGCCGCTCCGCAAGATGAGGCGCCCCAGCAGCAGCAGCTGCCGCCCCCGCCCCCGATGTCCATCGAGCAGATGTTTCTGATGCAGACTCAGGCAGTTCAGGCCATCGGTCAGACTCTGGCCGCCATTCAGCAGCAGCAGCAGCAGCAAGCACCGCCCCAGCCTCAGATGCCTCAGATGCCCAGAGATAAGCGTGCTGAATTCACATGAGAGGTCATCCCCCAACGTTCGCTCACTCTTCTGACCCCATGGATGCTGAAGATTGGCTGCGCACTGTGGAGCGGGAGTTGCATACCGCTCAGTGTGATGACAGGGAGAAAGTCTTGTATGGTCCCCGTCTGTTGAGAGGAGCAGCCCAATCATGGTGGGAGTCTTACCTCGCCACCCATGCCAACCCTGATGCCATCACCTGGGAAGAATTCAGAGGTAGCTTTCGTCAGTACCATGTGCCTGCAGGTCTGATGACAGTGAAGAAGGAGGAGTTCCTGGCCCTTAAGCAAGGGTCATCGTCTGTCAGTGAGTATCGAGACAGGTTTCTGCAGTTGTCTCGCTACGCTCCCGAGGATGTCAACACCGACGCCAAGCGACAGTACCGTTTCTTGAGAGGCTTGGTTGACCCTCTGCAGTATCAACTGATGAATCATACCTTCCCAACATTCCAGCACCTGATTGACAGAGCAATCATGACAGAAAGGAAGCGTAAGGAGATGGAGGATCGTAAGCGCAAGATCAGTGGACCCCAGCCTGGAAGCAGCAGTCGTCCTCGTTTTTCAGGCAATCAACCTCAGCAGTTCAGGCAGAACCAGCGTCCACCTCAGCAGCATCAGCAGCGTCAGCAGTATCAGCAGTTCCAAAGGCAGTATCCTCAGCATCAGTATCAGAATCGTCAGAGCAATCAATCAGGAGGTCAGTTTCAGAGGCAGAATCAGCAGACACCTCGTCTTCCTGCCCCCGCAACTCAGCAGAACAGTCAGGCAGCACCAGCTCAGGTTGGAAACAGAGCATGTTTCCACTGCGGAGAGCAAGGCCACTGGGTGATGCAATGTCCGAAGAAGGCAGCCCAGCAGCAGTCAGGCCCCAATGCCCCAGCGAAGCAGAATGCGTCTCAGTCTGGAGCAGGCAACCGCCCTCAGCAGCGCTATAATCATGGAAGACTGAACCACTTGGAGGCTGAAGCAGTTCAGGAGACCCCCGGCATGACAGTAGGTATGTTCCCAGTCGACTCCCATATTGCAGAAGTGTTATTTGATACTGGAGCAACACATTCTTTTATTACTGCATCATGGGTAGAAGCACATAATCTTCCAATTACTACCATGTCAACCCCCATTCAAATTGACTCAGCTGGTGGTAGAATTCGAGCTGATAGCATATGTTTGAATGTAAGTGTGGAAATAAGGGGGATAGCGTTTCCCGCTAACCTTATAGTAATGGGTACTCAGGGAATAGATGTCATCCTAGGGATGAATTGGCTAGATAAGTATCAGGCAGTTATCAGTTGTGATCAAAGGACAATCAAGTTAGTGTCCCCACTAGGAGAGGAAGTGGTGACCGAGTTAGTCCCGCCTGAGCCAAAGAAAGGAAGTTGTTATCAGATGACTGTCGATAGCAGTGAAGCAGACCCAATTGAGAGTATCAAGGTTGTGTCCGAATTCCCAGATGTGTTTCCAAAGGACTTACCGGGTATGCCACCAGAGCGGAAAGTTGAGTTTGCCATAGAGCTTCTTCCTGGAACCGCCCCTATCTTCAAGAGAGCTTACAGAATATCCGGACCAGAGTTGGTTGAGCTTAAGAAGCAGATTGATGAGCTGTCAGAGAAAGGTTACATCCGGCCAAGCACCTCGCCTTGGGCCGCCCCTGTCCTGTTTGTGGAGAAGAAAGATGGTACCAAGAGGATGTGTATCGATTATCGAGCTTTGAATGAAGTCACGATCAAGAATAAGTACCCTTTGCCCAGAATAGAAGATCTGTTCGACCAGTTGAGAGGAGCCAGTGTGTTCTCCAAGATCGATCTGAGGTCAGGTTACCATCAGCTCAGGATCCGACCTTCGGACATTTCGAAGACGGCATTCATTACCAAGTATGGTTTGTATGAGTTCACAGTGATGTCTTTTGGTTTGACCAATGCACCAGCGTTCTTTATGAACTTGATGAACAGTGTATTCATGGATTATCTCGATAAGTTTGTGGTGGTATTCATTGATGACATTCTGATTTATTCTCAAAGCGAAGAAGAACATGCAGATCATTTGAGGATGGTATTGCAGAGATTGCGAGAGCACCAGTTGTATGCAAAGTTGAGCAAGTGTGAGTTCTGGATCAGTGAAGTCCTGTTCTTGGGTCACATAATCAACAAAGAAGGATTGGCTGTGGATCCGAAGAAAGTGACAGACATTCTGAACTGGAAAGCGCCAACGGATGCTCGAGGAATTAAGAGCTTCATTGGAATGGCCGGATATTATCGGCGATTCATTGAAGGGTTTTCGAAGATTGCGAAACCAATGACAGCGTTGCTAGGCAACAAGGTTGAGTTCAAGTGGACCCAGAAATGTCAAGAGGCCTTCGAAGCGCCGAAAGAGAAGTTGACAACAGCGCCTGTCCTAGTCTTGCCTAATGTGCACAAGCCCTTCTCTGTGTACTGTGATGCTTGTTACACAGGTTTGGGATGCGTGTTGATGCAAGAGGGAAGAGTTGTGGCTTACTCGTCCCGACAGCTGAAGGTTCATGAGAAGAATTACCCAATCCATGATCTAGAGTTGGCAGCAGTGGTTCACGCACTGAAGACATGGAGGCACTATCTGTATGGACAGAAATGCGATGTTTACACAGATCACAAGAGTCTGAAGTACATATTTACTCAGTCAGAGTTGAACATGAGGCAGCGAAGATGGTTAGAGTTGATCAAAGACTATGAGTTGGAGATCCATTACCATCCAGGCAAAGCGAACGTAGTGGCAGATGCTTTGAGCAGAAAGAGTCAAGTCAATCTGATGGTCGCTCGTCCGATGCCTTATGAGTTGGCCAAAGAGTTTGACAGGTTGAGTCTCGGATTTCTGAACAATTCGCGAGGAGTCACAGTTGAATTGGAACCTACCTTGGAGCGAGAAATCAAAGAAGCGCAGAAGAATGATGAGAAGATCAGTGAGATTCGGCGACTGATTCTAGATGGCAGAGGCAAAGATTTTCGAGAAGATGCAGAAGGCGTGATATGGTTCAAAGACCGCCTGTGTGTTCCCAATGTCCAGTCCATTCGGGAATTGATTCTCAAGGAAGCTCATGAGACAGCTTATTCGATTCACCCTGGCAGTGAGAAGATGTATCAGGATCTGAAGAAGAAATTCTGGTGGTATGGAATGAAGAGAGAAATCGCAGAGCATGTGGCTATGTGCGATAGTTGCCGAAGAATTAAGGCAGAACACCAGAGACCTGCTGGATTGTTGCAACCGTTGCAGATCCCTCAGTGGAAATGGGATGAGATCGGTATGGATTTCATAGTCGGATTGCCTCGCACTCGAGCCGGCTACGATTCTATTTGGGTAGTAGTGGACCGTTTGACCAAGTCAGCCCACTTCATACCTGTCAAGACCAGCTACAACAGTGCAGTATTGGCAGAGTTGTATATGTCTCGGATCGTTTGTCTTCATGGTGTGCCAAAGAAGATAGTGTCAGACAGAGGAACGCAGTTCACCTCTCATTTCTGGCAGCAGTTGCATGAAGCCTTGGGCACGCATCTGAATTTCAGTTCAGCATATCATCCGCAGACAGATGGCCAAACCGAAAGAACCAATCAAATTCTCGAAGACATGTTGAGAGCCTGTGCGTTGCAAGATCAGTCCGGATGGGACAAGCGATTGCCTTATGCAGAGTTTTCTTATAACAACAGTTACCAGGCCAGTTTGAAGATGTCACCGTTTCAAGCGCTTTATGGAAGGAGTTGTAGAACTCCGTTGCAATGGGATCAGCCTGGAGAAAAGCAAGTGTTTGGGCCAGATATTTTGCTTGAAGCCGAAAAGAACATCAAGATGGTCCGAGAGAATCTGAAGATAGCGCAATCGAGGCAGCGAAGCTATGCAGACACAAGAAGAAGAGAGCTGAGTTTTGAAGTCGGAGACTTTGTCTATCTGAAAGTGTCACCGATCAGAGGAGTCAGAAGGTTCGGAATCAAAGGCAAGCTAGCACCCCGCTACATTGGTCCGTATCAAATTCTCTCAAAGCGTGGAGAAGTGGCCTATCAGCTCACTCTGCCAGAGAATTTGTCAGCTGTGCATGATGTCTTTCATGTGTCTCAGTTGAAGAAGTGCTTGCGTGTGCCAGAAGAGCAGTTGCCAGTGGAAGGTCTGGAAGTCCAGGAGGACTTGACCTATGTTGAGAAGCCAGCTCAGATCCTTGAGGTTGCAGATAGAGTCACCCAAAGGAAGACCATCAGAATGTGCAAAGTCAGATGGAGTCATCACTCTGAGGAAGAAGCAACCTGGGAGCGTGAAGATGATTTGATGGCCAAGTACCCAGAGCTCTTTGCTAGCCAGCCCTGAATCTCGAGGGCGAGATTCTTTTAAGGGGGATAGGTTTGTAACGCCCCGAATTTTGCAGTTGAATTTTTCTTTTCTTTACTCGCCAAAATTCGGGCGTTACCTTTTCTTTTTCTTTTCCTCTCGCTAAACCTTGATCTTTTCCAAAGTTTTAGCGGGATTCGGTTTGGATTTCCCGTGTAAGAAAAACTCTAAAGATACTTTGTGTTGTTTGATGCACCATGCCGAACCTTGCATTTTTTTGATTGTTTGAAAGTGCAAACGCATTCATCTAGAAAGATCGGATTTCGAAAACAAGGAAATAATCTTTTCTCTCTCTTTCTCTCTCTTTCTCTCTCCTCTTTTTCTCTCTCTCCCGCGCCGTGGGCCGACCCCGGCCGGCCCAGCCGCCCCTGGCGCCCCTCTTGGGCCCAAAGAGGCCCAGCCGCCCCCACCCCCTTCCCTTTTTCCCCAATTCCCCTCTCCCTCCCTCTCATTTTCTCCCTCCTCTCTCCCTAGCGCCGCCCCTACCCGCCCCTGCCCTAAGCCGCGCCGCCCCCTGCCGCCGGCCGCCCCTCGCCGTCGTTCTCCAACGCCGGTGAGCCGCCCCCCCTCCTCTCTCCTCCCTCCCTCTCCCCTTTCCCCTTCTCTCCCTCCCCTCCTCTTTCCCCCGCCCGGCTGCCCTGGCCGCGCCCGGCCGCCTGGCCGCGCCGCCGGCCGCCTGGCCGCGCCCTGGCCGGCCCCGGCCGCGCCCAGCCGCGCCCTGGCCCGCCCCCTGCTCGGCCCCAGCCGGCCGCTGGCCGCCCCAGCCGGCCGCTGGCCGCCCGCTCGGCCGCCCAGCCCGACCCCCCCCGCGCCCGCCTGGCCGCCGGTTCAACCGGCCGGCTCAGCCGCCCCGGCCCCCAGCTCGGCCGCCCCCCCCCCGCTCGGCCGCCCAGCCCAGCCGCCCAGCCCAGGGCCGGTTCAACCGCCCCCCCTCTGTTTTTTTTTATTTTTTTTTATTTTATTTTATCTACTTTCTGTGATCATAATTACTTTATTTTAGGTAGTCTGATCATTGTTCATGCTATGGAAAATAGGAAGTTTAATTTAAAATTCCGTTATGCTATTGATTCACGTAGTTAATTATTTATCCCGTGCAATGTTGATCAACTAAAAATGATTAGGTTTCCATTAGTATATATACAACAGAATTCTTTTGTTAAGAATCAATTGTAACTAATCATTAGTGCATAAGACTTAACCCCCCCTGCGAGACCCTTTCCCCATTTCTTTCTAACCATAACAAATGCGATGTCAAATGTCATACTTGATGCATATTCGTTTTACCTGTTCCCTTGCATGGTGTACTGTTCTTTTGTATTAAATATGTGGATGTATGTATGTTTGCGCTCGCATAGAGAACGATCCGGTCGAAGAGCCCGAGGAATTCGCAGGAGAAGCCCCTGAGCAGTAGTCGGTTGGTGGAGGCAAGTGTCCTTTGACCTATCTCTGTCCTATTCATTCTTTAATTCACCTCCCGCATTACACATTTATACCTAAGGATTGACTAGCTTTTGTTATCCATGTCCTTGTTTACCTATTTGGGTCGGATTATTACTGCTTAGTTTGATGCTATTGCTCAACTCTAATCAATGAACATGATGTGATTATCTATGATACGCTGTTTTCCCGTTCTTATTTATGATCATACTTGTGGCATTTAAGGGGACTCGAGCGGTTTCTCGAGTGCCTCTCCGTAAGGACCTGTTCAATGGATGACCGCCCGGGAAAACAGTGCAACCATGAGGGTGGAATGGGACGCCCTTAGCTGAATAATTAGAGGAACCGGGGTGTAGTTCGCTTAGCCGTTGTGCCGTCAATGGGGCTCGGTGTATGCGGCTCGCTCTGCCAAGGTTGATTTGTCCCTTGGGGAGGAGTGCGGTACATTTAGGAAACCTAACGGGTGGCTACAGCCCCGGGGAATCTTTGTAAAGGCTACGTAGTGAGACCCTGCCTATTCACCTTGGTAGTGTTTAAGGGTTTGATCAACCCGAGGCAAGTGGGAATCACGGCTTGTGGGTAAAGTGCGCAACCTCTGCAGAGTGTTATGAAACTGATATATCAGCCGTGCTCACGGTTATGAGCGGCCAAGGGAGCTCCAGAGATTAGTGATACTTGATCAGAGATACTTTGGTACAGGTGGCAATGAGATTGATGGTTCCGATTATGATTATGGTATTGGTAAGTGGTATTCTTTCCGTTTGGAAAGGATACATTGGGCTAATAACTTGGGTTAATGTTAAAACCTGACTTTCTACTAGTAAGTAATAACCTGACCAACTAAAAGCAACTGCTTGACTTGTCCCCACATAAAGCTAGTCCACTACAGCCAAACAGGATACTTGCTGAGTATGTTGATGTGTACTCACCCTTGCTCTACACACCAAACCCCCCCCTCCAGGTTGTCAGCATTGCAACCACTGCTCAGGAGAAGATGAAGCTGTGGAAGGAGACTTCCAGGAGTTCCAAGACTACGACGAGTTCTAGGCGTGGGTTAGCGGCAACCCCCAGTCGGCTGCCTGTGAAGGCCGCGTTATCTACGTTTCTTTTCCGCACTTTGATTTATTGTAAGAACTATATGGACGTCTCAGACGTATGATGTAATCGACTATTATTTCCCCTTTTAATACTATTTGAGCACTGTGTGATGATGTCCATGTTATGTAACTGCTGTGTACGTGAATAACTGATCCTGGCACGTACATGGTTCGCATTCGGTTTGCCTTCTAAAAACCGGGTGTGACAGTGCGCGTTCGACGACTACTATATCAAGGACTATGGCGTCATCTTGGTACCAGAGGTGACGCAGAGGAGGACCGACAACAATGACCACTCGCCATTGTCGGGGTAGCTTTTGTGTCGACCTGCCTTTAATTATCTTCGCAAACACATACACTTGCTTTTTTGTTTAAGCAAGCGTGTATGGTGGTGCGTACCTAATGACTGACAATGTACACCGGCAGGTGTGACACGTGCTCTTCAATGATGAGACCATGCAAATCGTGGCATATATCGAAGTCTGCATGATACTGATGGTTGCAATGGAGTAGTGAAACAACTAAATTAAAATAACAAATTTATGTATGGCTAGGATTACAAATAGATTATAAAATATTTTTTATAACAATATAAGACACATTTTGTATATAAATTATTATGTTATTATATGTTCCCGTTGCAACGTACGGATACTCACCTAGTATATATATATTTTACATACACAACGGAAATCATGAAGATCCCCGTCGGCCGAATTGCCTGAATTACCCGTAACACTTATTCCCGTGTCGGTTCTTATGGTACGTAGACAGATATAGAGCAAAATATGCGGCACATGTGACGCATGTTCAGGTTATTGTTCTGCAGGGTTGACCTAGCCCTCCATTGGTGGTTGAGCAGCAGCACAGGACCATAACCTTGGAGCGAGAACGAGCTTCTCTTTTCGGTGCACAGTTAATCCGAACACCTCCGTCATGTCAATGTCATTCGCTCCTCCCTCCACCCTCCAGTCAAAATGGCACACGAGATTCGCCAGCATGATCTCGACGTTGGCCAGGGCGAAGTTCATCCCAGGACACATCCTTCGCCCGGACCCGAACGGCAGGAACTGGAAGTCGGTCCCCCTGAAATCGACGACGCCCTCCGCCGCCGTCGCCGTGGCCCCCTTGTCGACGACGAACCTCTCCGGCATGAACTCCTCTGCGGCGTCCCACAGCCTCGGGTCGCGGCCGATGGCCCAGACGTTGACGAACACGGTGGTGCCGGCGGGGACCACGTAGCCGTCGATGGTGCACTCCTCGAGCGACTGGTGCGGGAGGAGGAGCGGCGACGGCGGGTGCAGGCGGAGCGTTTCTTTGACGACGGCTTTCAGATATGGCATTCCGGCGAGGTACTCTTCTGTGATGGCTCCTTGTCCTTGGTGGTGCCCCTTCGCCGGCATGCTGCTTCTCACCTCTGCCTGTAGCCTCGCCATCACGTCCTGATGCTGCATCAGCTCGGCCATGGTGAATTCTAGTACCAAGTACGCTGTGTCTGTGCCCGCCGCAAACATATCCTGTACGTTGTTCATGTATATATATGTGATGTGAATGAAGGTTCCCTAGAAATAATGTTATACCACTACAAATTTAGATGTATGTTTGATTATTTGTGCTTCGATCGTGCGACAAGTTTGTCTATTTTTCAACCATATGAAGGTTAACAAATGGAGAGGTTGGCAAACTCACAGCCATGATTCCCTTGATGCCGTCTCTGGTGAGTCCGTACTCCTCTTGCGCGGACAGCAACACATGAGTGAAATCACTCTCAAGGCGGCGTGCCGCCGGTCCACCGGCGGCCGCCTCGCTCGCGTGCTGGTCGATCACTTTATCAAGGACCTCATCCCACCGGTCCCTGAGCCTCTCAGCCTTGCGCCGCCCCGGCCACATGAGCACGCCGCCAGCCACCTTGGCCAGGCCAGGGTAGAAGTTCTCCAGGCTGAAGCCCCCAAGGACGGCCATGCTTGCGTCCATCACGTCCTTGAACACCTTGTCCAGGCCGTCCACCCTGAACGACCGCCCCGCCACGGCTCGGCACACCATGTCGGTCGTGAACGAGCTCAGGACCTCGCTCAAGTCCACCGCCGCGCCTGTCATGGCTGCGCGGCGGATCTTGTCGATCACCACTCCCACCTGCGCGTACGTGCGGCCGGCATATGATCTCGTTCTCGATCGGTGCATGACAAGCTAAGACGTGATCAGTTATTAACTAATTACCTCCTCCTCGCGGGCGGCGCGGTAGGACTGCACCTTCTTGGTGTTGAGCAGGTGCGTGGTGACCAGCTTCTTGGCTTGCCGCCACCCCTCGCCGTAGGGCGCGAACCCGACGTCCGACGGCCCGTACCCGAGGATGTCGCCGAAGATGGAGCGGGGCCGTGAGGCCAGCGACTGGTCGTGCGTGCGCAGCACCGCCTGTGCGGCGCGCGGGGACGAAGCCACAAGCGTCGGCACCGTGCCGAGGCGGAGCAGCATGAGGTCCTCGCCACCGTGCCGGGCGGCGAGGCCCCGCATAGAGACATGCGGGTGAGCGCCGACGAGGTGAAGGTGCCCGATCAGCGGCAGCGCCGGCGGTGACGGAGGCAGTTTCTTCTTTCCTTTCGTACTATTAGTCGTTGCCCCTGTAGAGAAGTAGCGCAGCAGGACGAAGAGCAGGAGGACAGGGACCAGGAGTAGTGACAAAACTGCTTTCACCGACGGTGGATCACCAGCGAGCTGATCAATAACTGTTGCTGCTTGATGTGCCATGGCCGCTTTGAGCTCAAAAGTTTTCGAGGAGTGTGGTAACTAAGATGCTGCCGTCCTTGGGGATGAACTTATATAATAGATGCGTGTGAGAGGTATATATGAGAAAAGATTTAACCCCCTCCCTGTGCATTTTGCGTACGAATAATTGGTCAAATCGGATGGAGGATGGCCACAGTAGAGGCAAGAGATCCACGTGCATTTTGACCAGCTCATGCATGCAAAACGATGTGCCACCGTGATATTATTTCAGCTTCTCGTAGAATGAGGCTGAAAGTTGAAATAATATAGGAGGTCTGCCAAAGTAGTTCTTGTCAAAATATGTCAGGGTGATATCTTATATTTATATTAGGAGATCGAAATACATGTACATGTCAGTTACAATCATCGTACCAAACTTATCTATAAATATAAACTAGTCGGTTGCCCGTGCATTGCGACGACTTGCAATAATACCTATATAAATTATCCATAAAAAAATTCAAGATTTTTTATTGATTGTCTACGCTTTCCGTATAATATTTTTTTAATTTGGCTAACTGATGTTATTATTTACTTCATTCAATATGTATTGGTACAACACGGCCAATGAAGTGAGCTATTAGAAGAGAGTTCACAATGACTGACCGAACGAATAGAGATTATAAAATGACATAATTTCACTATGCAGAGACCACATAAGAGAAAGTTTGTGAGCTCAAGTTTCTAAAATAAGTCACATGAACTCAAATTTATAAAAAAGATAGATCAAAATATGGAGTGATTGTTAAAGTAAGACATCAATAAAAACTGGATGCATTCTATATAAATTATGTTATTTCATAGCAATTACTAACATTTAAACCAACAAATAACATTTTATTTTACTGTTAGTGTGACAAATCATTGTTGCTCCATCTAATTCAGCAACCTCAAACACCATAAAGTCCATTGCGCCAATATGGTCTCAGAAACGACCTAATGCTTGCAAGAGCCAAGAACGTCGTGCTGTGTTTGGGTTGTAGCCTCGGCCTGTAGTGCTGGCCCGGCCCGACACGATTATATTTTTTTATTTTACAAAAAACGTATATACATATATACAATTTATATTCAATATTAAAAATATTTGAGCATGATGTTCTACTGGTTAGACAGCTTCACCAGTGTTGTGGCCCGCAGGTGTTTGGCCCGTGCAGGACCGTCGTTTGGCATCTATAGGCGTGCAACGGGTTAATTTGAAATAGCTGTGAGGGGTTATTTGTAAAAAGATGACACGGGATGACCGTTGAAACTGGTGCTTTAAGTATAGTATAGATATAGGAATTCGGTTGAATAAATTTTGTACTATATTTATCGCCGCTACTTCATTTTTGAACTAATCGGTGATAAATAAAAAAGAATGGAGGGGAGTATATAACAAATTCTATCCATAGAGGACACTAGTACAAAAAGTTCTATAATTGTTGTTAGGTCTAATTTTTACATGCGGTTTTACTTATCGAGCATCAATAAAAATAAATTGGCCATCTCGACTTAAGAACCGTCAATAGAAACACCTTTTCACTAGGGGTACAAATCATATTTATAATTTGTACTAGCAATTCCTTAAGAAAACCACCAATATAAATCGTGCATTATTACTGGCGATTTTCTTAAGGAACCGCGCAGTACCGTAGAAATCATTTGAAATCGAATTTGTTGAGTTCTTCAAATGACCTCGTATAAAAAATAACATAAAATAAAAGTTATAGATCTCTAAAAGTTATGAAACTTTGTAGTTTGCAGCCTTTTTATTTGAAATTATTTAGCTTCTCACCGTTGCATTTGATTTTGTCAACTTTTAAAAATACAAATTTTGCAAATGACCTCGGATCGAAAAAGTACCAAAATAAAAGTTGTAAAACTTAAAAAGAAACTATTCAACTTTGTAGTTGAAAACTTTTTCGTTTGAAATCGTTTAAGGCCTTAAACAATCAATTTACACTCGGTTTGTTATAATATATGGACAACAAAACTGCAATCTAGATACAAGTGATAGGTGGAACAGTAGAGGCGACTACATATATGGGTGAGGTCAGGGATTCGATTCCCACCAGCCCCATAGCGCGCGAATTTTGCTCAAAAATGTTGTGACTTGCAGATGGGCCTTCCTCTAATCGAAATAGTTTATACTGTTTTAAAACACGATTTATATTTTCTAAAAAAGATTTATAGTGGCGGTTTTCATACCTCAACCACTAGTGAAAATCAATTTCCACTAGTGGTTGTCTTAACTGAAACGCCGATAGAAATCAATTTTCACTAACGGTTCTCAATTAACCACCTGTGAAAAAAAACATTTCTGGCGGCCTCTATCACTGGCGGTTCTGAAAAACGTTAGTGAAAATAGGCTACGAACTGCCCCTATAGAACTTCTTTATACTACTGGGAGTTTCTTTTAATAACCTCTCTCAATCATAACTTAGCCAAATTATGTTAAAAATTTGACTGTAACTGAAAGTCGCCTAGAGGGGGTGAATAGACGAAACCTGAGAATTATAAACTTTGAACACGCATTATGCCCGGGGTTAGCGTTAGAAATAATTCGGAGTGCGGAAGATAGTTCGCCTTGCCAAGAGTTGCTCAATCAATGCGGATTACTTCGGGAGCTAACTCAAATTAATATGAGCAAGGGAACTTTTAGAGAGAGGAAAGAGGGGAAAACAAATCAAGTGAAGATCAACAAATGAACATGGTAATTTGTTTACTGAGGTTCGGTTCCAAAGAACCTAGTCCCCGTTGAGGAGGTCACAAAGGCCAGGTCTATTCCAACCCTTTCCCTCTCTCAGTCGGTCACTCAGACCGGTCGAGTGCTTTTTCTCAATCTCATATGTCACTAAGACCCCACAAGGATCACCACACAATTAGGTATCTCTTGCAAGCTTTACACAACACTTAGAGAGTTTAGAGAGAGATAAAGAAAGCACGATTAAGGAAACCAAGCAACAAGAGCAACAAATGAAACACGAATCACACTCTCTCAAGTCACTAATCACTAATGATCACTTGTCTCAATTGTGAAACTTGGAGAGATTGGAAGCTTTGAATGTGTCTTGGAATGGATTGCTAGCTCTTGTATAGAATGTGTATGAGTGGAGTGCTTGGATGTATTGAATGGAGATGGTTGGGGTTGTATTTATAGCCTCCAACCACTTCCTAGCCGTTGCTTCTTTTCTGCCGACTACGGACGGTCCGCGCCCCTAGTCCGAACGGTCCACCCCTGCACATCAACAGCTGAAATCACAACGGTCAGTAGTAACGGCTATATCAACGGCTATAGAGCATTTAATGCGTCGTTAGATGTCAGATAAAGCAGTCACGGACAGTCCGGCTGTGCACCCCGGACGGTCCACGAGGACGCTAAAAATGAGTTTTACCGAACCCATCACCTTCAGGTTTTTCTGGTTTTTCACCGACCGGACGGTCCGCGCCTGAGGCCGGACGACCCGCGCTTGGTCTCGGATGGTGCTCGCTTTTCCATCGGACGGTTTGTAGTGTTAACTTGTGTTTTTACAGTGTTCCTATCCGAGGCACACCCTAGTGTCGCGGACGGTCCCCCACAATGGGCCGGACGGTCCGCTCATAGGTGTTTTTCCAAAAATCTTCTCCTGTCCGGAATAATCTACGGTATTCCGGACAGTCAACTTAGAATTGTTGTAGATGAACTTATACACCTAAGAAATGATCAACTAGGCAAACTAGTTAGTCCATAAGGTTTGTGATGGTTGTCAAACACCAAAATCGATTATAGGAAATGTTTAAGTCCATTTCCCCTTCAATCTCCCTTTTTTGGTGATTGATGCTAACACAAACCAAAGCAAATATATAGTGAGGAATGTAACTAGTTTGCAACTTTGACAGATGTGCATAAGTTACTTTGAAATGAAAGCATTTCTAAGCATATAAGTTTGATTTGATATATTTAACATTTTGGACCACATTTGCACCACTTTGCTTGTTTTTACAAATCTTTTGGAAAAAGTCTTTTCAAATTCTTTTGCAAATAGCCAATGGTACGAGAATATGATTTTAAAAAGCATTGTCAAGATTTTGAAAATTCTCCCCCTGTTTCAAATGATTTTCTTTTGACTAAACAAAAGCTCCCCCTGAAGAAGTTCTCCCCTGAGCTGTCAAGAGGGTTTTTGAAATGATCTCCATTTTTGAAGCAGATACCAAATAAATTATACCAATTGAAATTTTTGAAACCAAATACCAATTTGAAATTTTGAATTTTAAACTAGTGGTGCGGTCCTTTTGCTTTGGGCCTAATACTTTCTCCCCCTTTGGCATTAAGCGCCAAAAACGAAGAACTTGAGAGGCCACATAATTCTCTCCCTTTAGTAAAAGATATGAGTGAAAGTTTATACCAAGTGGAAGATTATGAGTAAGGCAAAGGATAAATGATACTGACAAAGTTGGAGTGGAAGCCTTGCATTTGCCGAATACTCTATTTCCTTTTCAATCTAAGAATAATCATAGAGATACTCATGGAAGTATATTAGTCTTAGCCTTGGCACAAGAAGAATAAGAAATATGTATTTGTACCAAATGAAAGAGACATGATCAAAGGTATATAAATTAGCAATGTGTGCAATGTTTCAATCAAAGTTTCGAGAATTTAATATGTTTAGCTCATTCCTGAGCTTGCTAAAAGTCTTTTCATCTAGGGGCTTGGTAAAGATATCGGCTAGCTGGTTGTGGGTGCTAACATAAGCAATTTCGATATCCCCCTTTTGTTGGTGATCTCTCAAAAAGTGATACTGGATGTCTATGTGCTTAGTGCAGCTGTGTTCAACGGGATTATCCGCCATGCGGATTGCACTCTCATTATCACATAGGAGAGGGACTTTGCTCAACTTGTAGCCATAGTCCCTAAGTGTTTGCCTCATCTAAAGTAATTGTGCACAACAATGGTCTGCAACAATGTACTCGGCTTCAGCGGTGGATAGAGCTACTGAGTTTTGTTTCTTTGAAGCCCAAGACACCAGGGATCTTCCTAGAAACTGACAAGTCCCTGATGTACTCTTCCTGTCAATTTTACATCCGGCATAATCAACATCGGAATACCCAATTAAATCAAAGGTAGATCCCTTGGGGTACCATAGCCCAAACTTAGGAGTGTAAACTAAATATCTCATGATTCTTTTCACGGCCCTAAGGTGAACCTCCTTAGGATTTGCCTGTAACCTTGCACACATGCATACTAAAAGCATAATGTTCGGTCGAGAAGCACATAAATAGAGTAAGGAACCTATCATCGACCGATATACCTTTTTATCTACAGATTTACCTCCCATGTCGAGGTCGAGATGTCCATTTGTTCCCATAGGTGTCTTGATGGGTTTGACATTCTTCATTCCAAACTTCTTAAGTATGTCTTGAATGTACTTAGTTTGGCTGATGAAGGTGCCCTCTTGGAGTTGTTTGATTTGAAATCCGAGGAAATACTTCAACTCCCCCATCATAGACATCTCGAATTTTTGTATCATTATCCTACTAAACTCTTCACAAGATGACTTGTTAGTAGACCCAAAAATAATATCATCAACATAAATTTGGCATATGAACAAGTCTTTAGTAATTGTTTTAGTGAAGAGAGTAGGGTTAGCTTTTCCAACTTTGAAGTCATTAGTGATAAGAAAGTCTCTCAGGCATTCATACCATGCTCTTGGGGCTTGCTTGAGCCCTTGAAGCACCTTTGAGAGCTTATAAACATGGTCAGGATACTCACTATCTTCAAAGCCAGGAGGTTGCTCAACATATACCTCTTCCTTGATAGGGCCATTGAGGAAGGCACTCTTCACGTCCATTTGATACAACTTAAAGCCATGGTAAGTAGCATAGGAAAGTAATATACAAATTGACTCAAGCCTAGCTACGGGTGCATAGGTTTCATCGAAATCTAAACCTTTGACTTGTGAATAACCTTTGGCAACAAGTCGGGCTTTGTTCCTAGTCACCACACCATGCTCATCTTGCTTGTTGCGGAATACCCTCTTGGTACCTACAACATTTTGGTTAGGACGTGGAACTAAATGCCATACCTCATTCCTTGTGAAGTTGTTGAGCTACTCTTGCATTGCCACCACCCAATCCGAATCTCTTAATGCATCCTCTATCCTGTATGGCTCAATAGAATACAAAAAAGAGTAATGTTCACAAAAATGAGCAACTCGAGATCTAGTTGTTACCCCTTTGTGAATGTTACCGAGTATGGAGTTGATGGGGTGATCTCTTTGAATTGCTTGGTGGACTCTTGGGTGCGGCGGTCTTTGATCTCGAATCTCTTGATCATCTTCCTTGTTTTGCTCATCTTCATCTCTCCCTTGATCAATGTCCTCCTCTTGAGGTGGCTCCTCGTCTTGATCTTGATCCTCATCCTCTTGAGCCACATCCTCATCTTGAGTTGGTGGAGATGCTTGTTTGGAAGATGATGGTGGATCTTGTGCTTGTGGAGGCTCTTCGGATTCCTTTGGATACACATCCTCAATGGACATGTTCCTTAGCGCGACGCACAGAGCCTCTTCATCATCTAGTTCATCAAGATCAACTTGCTCCACTTGGGAGCCATTAGTCTCATCAAACACAATGCCACAAGAAACTTCAAATAATCCAGTGGACTTGTTGAAGACTCTATATGCCCTTGTGTTTGAGTCATAACCAAGTAAAAAGCCTTCTACTGCTTTAGGAGCAAATTTAGAATTCCTACCTCTCTTAATAAGAATAAAGCATTTGCTCCCAAAAACTCTAAAATAAGAAACTTTTGGCTTTTTACCAGTTAGGAGTCCATACGATATTTTCATGAGGATTTGGTGAAGATAGAGTCGGTTGATGGAGTAGCAGGCGGTGTTAATCGCCTCCGCCCAAAACCGATCCGGTGTCTTGTACTCATCAAGCATGGTTCTTGCCATGTCCAATAGAGTTCTATTCTTCCTCTCCACTAAACCATTTTGTTGAGATGTGTAGGGAGAAGAGAACTCATTCTTGATGCCCTCCTCCTCAAGAAATCCTTCGATTTGTGAGTTCTTGAACTCCGTTCCATTGTCGCTTCTAATCTTTTTGATTCTCAATCCAAACTCGTTTTGAGCTTGTCTCAAGAATCTCTTTAAGGTCTCTTAGGTTTGAGATTTTTCCTGCAAAAAGAAAACCCAAGTGAAGCGAGAATAATCATCCACAATCACAAGACAATACTTACTCCCGCCGATGCTTATGTAAGCGATCAGGACGAATAGATCCATGTGGAGTAGCTCAAGCGGCCTATCGGTCGTTATGATGTTCTTGTGAGGATGATGAACTCCAACTTGCTTCCTTGCTTGACATGTGCTACAAATCTTGTCTTTCTGAAAGGGAAATGTGCCCTTGGGCCATTTCTAAGTATTTTGGTGATTGAGTGCCAACACATGTGCTTAATTGTGAATTTATGTACATGGATGAACAAGGTGCAAATCATGAAGTAAAGGTATGTTTCTAAGCCTTAGTACATTGGTTTTATGTACTAATATATTTGTCTAAGTGTTAGAAACAGAAAGAAGAAGAAAAGAGAAGAGGAGAAAAGACTTGGCTGTGTGGTGCCAAGACCCAGCTCGGTCTGGAGCACCGGACTGTCCGGTGTGCACCGGACAGTGTCCGGTGCGCCAGGCTGACTCGGCGCGAACTGGCCGCTCTCGGGAAATTGGCCGACGGCGTACGGCTAAAATTCACCGGACTGTCCGGTGTGCACCGGACTGTCCGGTGAGCCAACGGTCGGCCGGGCCAACGGTCGGCCGCGCAATCTGCGCGGGACACGTGGCGGAGCCAACGGTCGGAAGAAGGCACCGGACTGTCCGGTGTGCACCGGACATGTCCGGTGTGCCAACGGCTCCAGATCTTCCAACGGTCGGCAACGGTCGGCAGCGCCTGTTATGGAAACAAATCGGGCACCGGACACTGTCCGGTGTGCACCGGACTGTCCGGTGCCCCCGAAGACAGAAGGCAAGGATGGCCTTCCGGATTTGCTCTCAACGGCTCCTAGCTGCCTTGGGGCTATAAAAGGAGCCCCTGGGCGCATGGAGGAGACACACAAGCAACCTTTGAGCATTCTTGATCATCCACACTTAGTCTTTGCGCTTTCATTTGTGATTCTAAGTGATTCGAGCTCCGTTCTAGTGAGAACTTTGTGATACTCTTGTGAGCTCGAGTCTTGGCCGTGTGTGTGCGCATTTCGCTGTGGATTTGTGTGTGTTGCTTCCCTCCCTTACTCTGTGTTTCATTTTTGATCATATACTTGTAAGGGCAAGAGACTCCAATTTGTGGAGATTCCTTGCAAACGGGATAGTGAAAGGAACAACAAAGCACCGTGGTATTCAAGTGGGTCTTTGGACCGCTTGAGAGGGGTTGATTGCAACCCTCGTCCGTTGGGACGCCACAACGTGGAGTAGGCAAGCGTTGGTCTTGGCCGAACCACGGGATAAAACCACTGTGTCACCTCTGTGCTTGATTTTCTTGTGGTACTGTGTTTTGTTGAGACTTCACCTTAGCCACTTGGCTATAATCGTGCTAACACTTAACAAGTTTTTGTGGCTTAAGTTTGAAGTTTTTACAGGATCACCTATTCACCCCCCCCTCTAGGTGCTCTCAATTGGTATCGGAGCCGTTCTCTTCACAAAAGGACTAACCGCCCGAAGAGATGGATCCTAAGGGGAAGGGTATTGTGATCAATGACAAAGAGAAGGAATCCTTCGTCAACGAGCCGAAGGACGATAAGCCTACCGACTCCGGCTCGGGCCAAAGACGGAAGGAAGGGAAGAAGAAGAAGACAAGGCGCATCAAGGAGATCGTCTACTACGACAGCGACGAGTCTACTTCTTCCCAAAAGGACGAGGACCACAACGACTACGAGAGAAGGAAACCGGTTAATTCGAACTTTTCTTTTGATTACTCTCGTATTCCGCAAAGTTCACATTCACATTTGCTCTCCATTCCACTCGGCAAGCCCCCACACTTTGATGGAGAGGACTACGGATTTTGGAGCCACAAAATGCGTAGTCACCTATTCTCTCTCCATCCTAGTATATGGGAGATTGTAGAAAGTGGAATGCACTTTGATAGTTCGGATAGTCCCATGTTCATTAATGAACAAATTCATAAGAATGCACAAGCTACTACTGTTCTTCTAGCTTCCTTGTGCAGGGATGAATACCATAAAGTGAGCGGCTTGGATAACGCCAAGCAAATCTGGGACACCCTCAAGATTTCTCATGAGGGGAACGACGTCACCTTGCTCACCAAGATGGAGTTGGTGGAAGGCGAGCTTGGACGATTCGCCATGATAAGGGGAGAGGAGCCAACTCAAACTTACAACCGGCTCAAGACCCTTATCAACAAAATAAGGAGCTACGGAAGCACGCGTTGGACGGATCACGACGTCGTCCGCCTAATGCTCAGGTCCTTTACTGTTCTTGATCCTCATCTCGTGAACAATATTCGTGAGAATCCCAGGTACACGATGATGACGCCCGAGGAAGTACTTGGAAAATTCGTGAGCGGGCGGATGATGATCAAGGAGGCAAGATACGTCGACGACGCGTTGAACGGACCACTCCACGAGCCTCAACCCATTGCTCTAAAGGCAACGAGGAGCAAGGAGTCGCTACCTAGCAAGGTGGCGCAAGTTGAGGCGGCCGGGCTCAATGATGAAGAGATGGCTCTCATCATCAAGAGATTCAAGACGGCGCTAAATGGTCGCAAGGGGCAGCCAAGCAAGACCAAGACAAAGGGGAAGCGCTCATGCTTCAAATGCGGTAAGCTTGGTCATTTTATCGCTAACTGTCCCGATAATGAAAGTGACCAGGAAAAGGGGAACAAAAGAGAGAAGAAGAAGCAATACAAGAAGGCAAAAGGCGAGGCGCATCTAGGAAAGGAGTGGGACTCGGATTGCTCCTCCTCCGACTCCGACAATGAAGGACTCGCTGCTACTGCCTTCAACAAGTCTTCCCTCTTCCCCAACGAGCGTCTCACATGCCTTATGGCAAGGGAGAAGAAAGTGAGTACTCAAGACTCCACTTATGCTTCCTCTAGTGATAATGAATCTAGTGATGATGATGACATAGATTATTCATGCTTGTTCAAGGGCTTAGATAGATCTAAGATAGATAAAATCAATGAATTGATTGATGCATTGAATGAAAAGGATAGGCTTTTAGAAAAGCAGGAGGATTTATTGTATGATGAACATGATAAATTTGTAGAGGCACAAAAATCATATGCTTTAGAAGTAAAAAGAAATGAAATGCTTTCTTTTGAACTATCTACTTGTCATGAAACCATTTCTACGTTACAAGGTGTTAACAATGATTTAAATGCTAAGTTAGAAGTAGCAAATAAATCTAATTCTTGTGTAGAACATGTTATGATTTGCACTAGGTGTAAGGATTTTGACGTTAATGCCTGTAGTGAACACCTAGTTTTAATTTCCAAATTAAATGAGGAATTGGCTAGTCTTAATGCCCAACTTAAGACTAGCAAAAGTAAAGTTGATAAGATAAAATTTGCAAGGGATGCCTACACGGTTGGTAGACACCCCTCAATTAAGGATGGTCTTGGCTTCAAGAGAGAGGCCAAGAACTTAACAAGCCATAAGGCTCCCATCTTCGTCAAGGAGAAAGGGAAGGCCCCTATGGCTAGTAGTGCTAAAAAGAACCATGCTTTCTTGTATCATGATAGGAGAAATGCTAGAAATGCTTATAATGATTTTGATTCACATGTTTATGATTCTCATGCCATGTTTGATTCTAGTTCTTCTTATAAGCATGATAGAGATATGTGTAGAAGAAATGTTGTACATATGCCTAGGAGAAATATTGCTCATGTGCCTAGAAAGAATGTTATTCATGCTCCTAGGAAAGTAGTGAACGAACCTTCTATAATTTATTGTGCTTTAAACACTTCATTTGCTATTTGTAGAAAGGATAGGAAAATAGTTGCTAGGAAGTTAGGGGCAAAATGCAAGGGAGACAGGACTTGCATTTGGGTCCCTAAGAACATTTGTGCTAACCTTGCAGGACCCAACATGAGTTGGGTACCTAAGACCCAAGCCTAAATTTGCCTTGCAGGTTTATGCATCCGGGGGTTCAAGCTGGATTATCGACAGCGGATGCACAAACCATATGACGGGGGAGAAGAAGATGTTCACCTCCTACGTCAAAAATAAGGATTCCCAAGATTCAATTATATTCGGTGATGGGAATCAAGGCAAGGTAAAAGGGTTAGGTAAAATTGCAATTTCTAATGAGCACTCAATTTCAAATGTGTTTTTAGTTGAGTCTCTTGGTTACAATTTACTATCTGTTAGTCAACTATGCAACATGGGATATAATTGCCTTTTTACTAATGTAGATGTGTCTGTCTTTAGAAGATGTGATGGTTCACTAGCTTTTAAGGGTGTACTAGACGGCAAGCTTTACTTAGTTGATTTTGCAAAAGAAGAGGCCGGTCTAGATGCATGCTTAATGGCTAAGACTTGCATGGGCTGGCTGTGGCATCGCCGCTTAGCACATGTGGGGATGAAGAACCTCCATAAGCTTCTAAAGGGAGAACACGTGATAGGTCTAACAAATGTTTATTTCGAAAAAGATAGACCTTGTGCAGCTTGTCAGGCAGGTAAACAAGTGGGAGGAGCACATCACAGCAAGAATGTGATGACCACGTCAAGACCTCTGGAGCTGCTGCATATGGACCTCTTCGAACCCGTCGCCTATCTAAGCATAGGAGGAAGTAAGTATGGTCTAGTTATTGTTGATGACTTTTCCCGCTTCACTTGGGTGTTCTTTTTGCAGGATAAGTCTGAAACCCAAGGGACCCTCAAGCGCTTCCTCAGGAGAGCTCAAAATGAGTTTGAGCTCAAGGTGAAGAAGATTAGGAGCGACAACGGGTCCGAGTTCAAGAACCTACAAGTGGAGGAGTTTCTTGAGGAGGAAGGGATCAAGCACGAGTTCTCCGCTCCCTACACACCACAGCAAAATGGTGTGGTAGAGAGGAAGAACAGGACGCTAATCGATATGGCGAGGACGATGCTTGGAGAATTCAAGACCCCCAAGTGCTTTTGGTCGGAAGCCGTGAACACGGCTTGCCACGCCATCAACAGGGTCTACCTTCACCGCCTCCTCAAGAAGACGTCATATGAGCTACTAACCGGTAACAAACCCAATGTATCTTACTTTCGTGTTTTTGGGAGCAAGTGCTACATTCTAGTGAAGAAAGGTAGAAATTCTAAGTTTGCTCCCAAAGCTGTAGAAGGGTTTTTATTAGGTTATGATTCAAATACAAAGGCGTATAGAGTCTTCAACAAATCATCGGGTTTGGTTGAAGTCTCTAGCAACGTTGTATTTGATGAGACTAATGGCTCTCCAAGAGAGCAAGTTGTTGATTGTGATGATGTAGATGAAGAAGATGTCCCAACGGCCGCTATACGAACCATGGCGATTGGAGACGTTCGGCCACAGGAACAAGATGAACAAGATCAACCTTCTTCCTCAACAACGGTGCATCCCCCAACTCAAGACGATGAACAGGTTCATCAAAAGGAGGCGTGTGATCAAGGGGGAGCACAAGATGATCATGTGATGGAGGACGAAGCGCAACCGGCACCTCCAACCCAAGTTCGAGCGATGATTCAAAGGGATCATCCCGTCGACCAAATTCTGGGTGACATTAGCAAGGGAGTAACTACTCGGTCTCGACTAGTTAATTTTTGTGAACATTACTCTTTTGTCTCCTCTATTGAGCCTTTCAGGGTAGAGGAGGCCTTGCTAGATCCGGATTGGGTGTTGGCCATGCAGGAGGAACTTAACAACTTCAAGCGCAATGAAGTTTGGACGCTGGTGCCTCGTCCCAAGCAAAATGTTGTGGGAACCAAGTGGGTGTTCCGCAACAAACAGGACGAGCACGGGGTGGTGACGAGGAACAAGGCTCGACTTGTGGCAAAAGGTTATGCCCAAGTCGCAGGTTTGGACTTTGAGGAGACTTTTGCTCCTGTGGCTAGGCTAGAATCAATTCGTATCTTGCTAGCATATGCCGCTCACCATTCTTTCAGGTTGTACCAAATGGATGTGAAGAGCGCGTTCCTCAACGGGCCAATAAAGGAGGAGGTGTACGTGGAGCAACCCCCTGGCTTCGAGGATGAACGGTACCCCGACCACGTGTGTAAGCTCTCTAAGGCGCTCTATGGACTTAAACAAGCCCCAAGAGCATGGTATGAATGCCTTAGAGATTTCTTAATTGCTAATGCTTTCAAGGTTGGGAAAGCCGATCCAACTCTTTTCACTAAGACTTGTGATGGTGATTTGTTTGTGTGCCAAATTTATGTCGATGACATAATATTTGGTTCTACTAATCAAAAGTCTTGTGAAGAGTTTAGCAGGGTGATGACGCAGAAATTCGAGATGTCGATGATGGGCGAGTTGACCTACTTCCTTGGGTTCCAAGTGAAGCAACTCAAGGACGGCACCTTCATCTCCCAAACGAAGTACACGCAAGATCTGCTAAAGCGGTTTGGGATGAAGGACGCCAAGCCCGCAAAGACGCCGATGGGAACCGACGGACACACCGACCTCAACAAAGGAGGTAAGTCCGTTGATCAAAAAGCATACCGGTCAATGATAGGTTCTCTGCTTTATTTATGTGCTAGTAGACCGGATATTATGCTTAGCGTATGCATGTGTGCTAGATTTCAATCCGGTCCTAAGGAGTGTCACTTGGTGGCGGTGAAGCGAATTCTTAGATATTTAGTCGCTACGCCTTGCTTCGGGATCTGGTATCCAAAGGGGTCTAACTTTGACTTGATTGGGTACTCAGATTCCGACTATGCTGGATGTAAGGTCGATAGGAAGAGTACATCAGGGACGTGCCAATTCTTAGGAAGGTCCCTGGTGTCATGGAACTCTAAGAAACAAACCTCCGTTGCCCTATCCACTGCTGAGGCCGAGTATGTTGCCGCAGGACAGTGTTGCGCGCAACTACTCTGGATGAGGCAAACCCTCCGGGACTTTGGCTACAATCTGAGCAAAGTCCCACTCCTATGTGATAATGAGAGTGCTATCCGAATAGCGGAAAATCCTGTTGAGCACAGCCGCACAAAGCACATTGACATCCGGCATCACTTTTTGAGAGACCACCAGCAAAAGGGAGATATCGAAGTGTTTTATGTTAGCACCGAAAACCAGCTAGCCGATATCTTTACCAAGCCTTTAGATGAGAAGACCTTTTGCAGGCTGCGTAGTGAGCTAAATGTCTTAGATTCGCGGAACTTGGATTGAAATATAGCATACATGTATTTATGCCTTTGATCATGTTCATTCTGCATTTTGTTGCTTATTATGGTGCTCAAGTTGTACAAACACTCCCCAGACCTCACAAGTCCGTTGCAAAGTGATGCACATATTTAGGGGGAGATGTGTTACAACTTGATCCTTTTTGACTAACCATATGCTTGAGTTTGGTTGATTTAGTCTCAAAGTAGAATTGAAAGGGAAAAGGTGGACTTGGATCATGCAAGACTTCCACTGCACTCCGATGAGAGGGTAACTAATTCCAAGTCCATCTCATGAACTCTTGTCGCCATTTGCTCTTAATTGAAGATTTTTGGTGAGGTAATGGGGTTAAAGGGCCAAAATTGATCCCGTTTTGGTGGTTGATGCCAAAGGGGGAGAAAATAAAGGCTAAAGCAATAAATGGATCAGCTACCACTTGAGAAATTTGAAAATAGTAGAGTAGAGTTTTTGGTTTGGCAAAACCCTTTTATTGTCTCTTTTGGCTTCTTGTGGGGAGAAGTAGCAATTATGGGAAAAAGGGGGAGTTTTTGAAATCTTTGATCAATCTCTTTTGGAATGACTCTCTTTATGCTTCAACATGTGTGTTTAACTTAGAGATAGAGATTTGAGTTTGATTTGCAAAAACAAACCAAGTGGTGGCAAAGGATGATCCATATATGCCAAAATTGATTCAAAATAAATTTAAGTTTTATTTGAAGTGAGTTTGCACTTGTTCTAGTTGCTTTATGTTGTGTTGGCATAAATCACCAAAAAGGGGGAGATTGAAAGGGAAATGTGCCCTTGGGCCATTTCTAAGTATTTTGGTGATTGAGTGCCAACACATGTGCTTAATTGTGAATTTATGTACATGGATGAACAAGGTGCAAATCATGAAGTAAAGGTATGTTTCTAAGCCTTAGTACATTGGTTTTATGTACTAATATATTTGTCTAAGTGTTAGAAACAGAAAGAAGAAGAAAAGAGAAGAGGAGAAAAGACTTGGCTGTGTGGTGCCAAGACCCAGCTCGGTCTGGAGCACCGGACTGTCCGGTGTGCACCGGACAGTGTCCGGTGCGCCAGGCTGACTCGGCGCGAACTGGCCGCTCTCGGGAAATTGGCCGACGGCGTACGGCTAAAATTCACCGGACTGTCCGGTGTGCACCGGACTGTCCGGTGAGCCAACGGTCGGCCGGGCCAACGGTCGGCCGCGCAATCTGCGCGGGACACGTGGCGGAGCCAACGGTCGGAAGAAGGCACCGGACTGTCCGGTGTGCACCGGACATGTCCGGTGTGCCAATGGCTCCAGATCTTCCAACGGTCGGCAACGGTCGGCAGCGCCTGTTATGGAAACAAATCGGGCACCGGACACTGTCCGGTGTGCACCGGACTGTCCGGTGCCCCCGAAGACAGAAGGCAAGGATGGCCTTCCGGATTTGCTCTCAACGGCTCCTAGCTGCCTTGGGGCTATAAAAGGAGCCCCTGGGCGCATGGAGGAGACACACAAGCAACCTTTGAGCATTCTTGATCATCCACACTTAGTCTTTGCGCTTTCATTTGTGATTCTAAGTGATTCGAGCTCCGTTCTAGTGAGAACTTTGTGATACTCTTGTGAGCTCGAGTCTTGGCCGTGTGTGTGCGCATTTCGCTGTGGATTTGTGTGTGTTGCTTCCCTCCCTTACTCTGTGTTTCATTTGTGATCATATACTTGTAAGGGCAAGAGACTCCAATTTGTGGAGATTCCTTGCAAACGGGATAGTGAAAGGAACAACAAAGCACCGTGGTATTCAAGTGGGTCTTTGGACCGCTTGAGAGGGGTTGATTGCAACCCTCGTCCGTTGGGACGCCACAACGTGGAGTAGGCAAGCGTTGGTCTTGGCCGAACCACGGGATAAAACCACTGTGTCACCTCTGTGCTTGATTTTCTTGTGGTACTGTGTTTTGTTGAGACTTCACCTTAGCCACTTGGATATAATCGTGCTAACACTTAACAAGTTTTTGTGGCTTAAGTTTGAAGTTTTTACAGGATCACCTATTCACCCCCCCTCTAGGTGCTCTCACTTTCTCAAAATGAACATTTGTTAGTCCTAAAATGTGTTCTCCCTTTAGAAGCTTGTGAAGATTCTTCATTTCAACATGGGCAAGTCGGCGATGCCAGAGCCAGCCCATATTAGTCTTAGCAATTAAGCAAGTGTCTAGTTCAGCATTGTTATCATTAAAATCAACCAAATATAGCTGACCATCCAACACTCCCTTAAATGCTATTGAAACATCACTTCTTCTAAAGACAGTAACACCAACATCAGAAAATAGACAGTTGTAGCCCATTTTACATAATTAAGAAACCGAAAGCAAGTTGTAATCTAAAGAATCTACGAGAAAAACATTAGAAATGGAATGGTCAGGGGATATAGCAATTTTACCCAAACCTTTGACCAAACCTTGATTTCCATTCCCGAATGTGATAGCTCTTTGGGGATCTTCATTTTTCTCATGACGAGAACGTCCTTTTCTCCTCTGTCATGTGGTTTGTGCACCCGCTATCGATTATCCAACTTTATCCACTGGATGCATAAACCTACAAAACAAATTTAGGCCTTATTCTTAGGTACCCAAACGGTTTTGGGTCCTTTGACATTAGAAACAAGCACCTTGGGTACCTAAACACAAGTCTTCGGACTCTTGTGTTTGCCCCCAACATATTTGGCAACTACTTTTCCTGATTTGTTAGTAAGCACATAAGATGCATCAAAAGTCTTGAATGAAATGTTATGCCCATTTGATGCAGTTGCAATTTTCTTTCTAGGCATTTTGATATGAGTTGAATGCCTAGAGCTAGAAGCCTTATTTCTATACATAAAAGCATGATGAGAATTATTATGAGATTTTCTAGCATGAATTCTCCTAATTTTGTGTTTAGGATAGATCTCAGGATATAAAATGTAACCCTCTCTATCCCGAACCATGGGAGCCTTACCCTTAACAAAATTAGACAATTTATTTTTGGGGGCATTAAGCTTCATGTTGCTTTGGCTCTCTTGTTGGAAGCCAATGCCATCCTTAATGCCCGGGCGTCTGCCATTATAAAGCATGCTTCGAGCAACTTTAAATTTTTCATTTTTTTAATTCATGCTCGACAATTTTAGCATTTAATGTAGCTATGTGATCATTTGGTTTTTTAATCATGGCAAGGTGATCATCAATAGCTTCGATATTAACATCTCTACATCTAGTACAAATAGTGACATGCTCAACAGTAGATGTAGAGGGTTTGCAAACATTCAATTCTTCTATCTTAGCATTTAAACTAGCATTCTCATCTCTAAGACAGAAAATCAAATCGTTGTAAATGCTAAGCTCCTTAGATAAGTTTTCACATTTTTCTACTTCTAGAGCATAAACATTTTTCAATTTAACAAATTTTTTATTTTCCTTAATGAGCAAGTCCTCTTGGCATTCCAAGAGATCATCCTTCTCGTTATTGGTTTCTATTAATTCATTTAATTTTTTCTTTTGGTCCATGGTAAGGTTGGCAAAGAGAGACATTAAATCATTATTATTATCACTAGAGTTACCCTCATCATCAAATGTAGTGTATTTGGGGGTATCTCTAGAATGTACCTTCTTCTTCTTGTCGTCCTTAGCCATGAGACACTTGTGGCCGACGTTAGGGAAGAGGAGGCCTTTGTTGATGGCGATGTTTGCGGCATCCTCGTCAGAGGAGGAGTCGGTGGAGCTCTCATTGGAGTCCCATTCCCATCCCATGTGCGCTCGCCACCCTTCTTCTTGTAGTACCTTTTCTTCTCTATCCTTTTCTTTCCCTTCTTGTCGTCGTCCCTGTCACTATCACTTGTATATGGACATTTAGATATAAAATGACCGGACTTACCACACCTATAGCACACCCTCTTGGAACGGGGCTTGTAGTCCTTCCCCTTCCTGTGTTTGAGGATTTACCGAAAGCTCTTAATGATAAGAGTCATCTCCTCGTTGTCAAGTTTGGAGGCATCGATTGGAAGTCTACTTGGTGTAGACTCCTCCTTTTCTTCCGTTGCTTTGAATGCAACGGGTTGCACCTCGGGTGTGGAGGTGGCGCCTTGCTCCAAGTTGACAATATGTTTGGAGTCTTTGATCATAAGTTCAAAGCTCACAAACTTGCAAATTACCTCCTCGGGGGACATCTGTTTGTATCTAGGATCTCCCCAAATTAATTGAACTTGAGTAGGATTATGAAAAACGAGAGATCTTAGAATAACCTTGACCATTTCATGGTCATCCCATTTGGTGCTCCCGAGGTTGCGCACTTGATTGACCATTGTTTTGAGTCGGTTGTACATTGCTTGCAGCTCCTCTCCTTTGTTGAGGACGAATCGACCGAGCTCTCCCTTGATCGTTTCACGCTTGGTGATTTTGGTCACCTCATCCCCTTCATGCGCCGTTTTGAGGACATCCCAAATTTCTTTGGCATTTTTCAACCCTTGCACCTTATTATACTCCTCTCGACACAAGGAGGCAAGGAGTATAGAAGTTGCTTGGGAATTAAAATGCCTAATTTGGGCGGCCTCGTCCGAGTCATAGTCCTTGTTGCCCATCTGTGGTGCCTGCGCTCCAAACTCAACAATTTCCCATATGCTTTCGTGGAGTGAGGTTAGATGGTGCCTCATTTTATCACTCCACATACAATAATCTTCACCATCAAAATATGGTGGTTTGTCCAGGGGTACCGAAAGTAGAGGAGTGTGTTTAGGAATGCGAGGATAGCATATAGGCATCTTACTATACTTCTTGTGCTCGTGGCGCTTCGAAGTTGTAGACTCGACGCCAGATATGGAAGGTGATGAAGAGTCGATCTCGTAGTAGACCACCTTCTTCATTTTCTTTTTCTTCTTGTCACCCTTCTAATGTGACTTGATGGAGGAAGAGGATTCCTCCTTGTATTTGTCGCCGGACTCCTTTGATAGAGTCCTTCCTGAGCCTATGGTCTTGTCGCTGGTAACAATCTCCCTCTTGGCGTGATCTCCAGACATCACTTCGAGTTGGTTAGACTCTTAATGAAGCACTGGCTCTGATACCAATTGAAAGTCGCCTAGAGGAGGGTGAATAGACGAAATCTGAGAATTATAAAATTTGAACACACACTATGCCCGGGGTTATCATTAGAAATAATTTGGAGTGCGAAAGATAGTTTGCCTTGCCAAGAGTTGCTCAATCAATACGGATTACTTTGGGAGCTAACTCAAATTAATTTGAGTAAGGGAACTATTAGAGAGAGGAAAGAGGGGAAAACAAATCAAGTGAAGATCAACAAATGAACACGGTGATTTGTTTACCGAGGTTCGGTTCCAAAGAACATAGTCCCCGTTGAGGAGGCCACAAAGGCTGGGTCTATTCCAACCCTTTCCCTCTCTCAATCGGTCACTCAGACCGGTTGAGTGCTTTTTTCTCAATCTCATGGGTCACTAAGACCCCACAAAGGTGACCACACAATTAGGTGTCTCTTGCAAGCTTTACACAACACTTAGAGTTTAGAGAGAGATGAAGAAAGCATGATTAAGGAAACCAAGCAACAAGAGCAACAAATGAAACACGAATCACACTCTCTCAAGTCACTAATCACTAATGATCACTTGTCTCAATTGTGAAACTTGGAGAGATTGGAAGCTTTGAATGTATCTTGGAATGGATTGCTAGCTCTTGTATTGAATGTGTATGAGTGGAGTGCTTGGATGTATTGAATGGAGGTGGTTGGGGTTGTATTTATACCCTCCAACCACTTCCTATCTGTTGCTTCTTTTCTGCCGACTGCGGACGGTCCGCGCCCCTAGTTCGGACGGTCCGCCCCTGCACATCAACGGCTGAAATCGCAACGGTCAGCAGTAACAACTATATCAACGGCTATAGAGCATTTAATGCGTCGTTAAATGTTAGATAAAGCAGTCGCGGACAGTCCGACCATGCACCCTGGACGGTCCGCGAGGACGCTAAAAATGAGTTTTACCGAACCCATCACCTTCAGGTTTTTCTAGTTTTTCACCAACCGGACGGTCCGCGCCTGAGGCCAGACGGTCCACGCTTGGTCTCGGACGGTGCTCGCTTTTCCATCGGACGGTTTGTAGTGTTAACTTATGTTTTTGCAGTGATCCTGTCCGAGGCACACCCTGGTGTTGCGGACGGTCCGCCGCAATGGGCCGGACGGTCCGCTTATAGGTGTTTTTCCAAAAATCTTCTCCTGTCCGAAATAATCTACGGTATTCCGGACAGTCGACTTAGAATTGTTGTAGATGAACTTATACACTTCAGAAATGATCAACTAGGCAAACTAGTTAGTCATAAGGTTTGTGATGGTTGTCAAACACCAAAATTGATTATAGGAAATGTTAAGTCCATTTCCCTTTCAGTAACCGTATTGATAGAGCTTTTGTAAAATCAGGTCATTTCATTATCGGATACAGTTGCTTTGCCGAGTGCACTTGGTGAAGTCTTTGCCGAGTGTGACACTCGACAAAGAAGTCTTGGTGAACTGTACATCGGCAACGACTTCTTTGTTGAGTACTTTTTGTCGGACACTCGACAAAGACTTTACCGAGTGTCACGGTGGCACTCGGCAAAGAAAATTCGTCGTCACGACGCTAGGTGATGGTGACAGAGACTTTATCAAGTGTGTCACGGACACTCGACAAAGGCTCCCTCTTTGCCGAGTGTCTTCTGTACCGGCCCTCGGTAAAGAAGCCTCCCATGGACCCCTTTGCCAGTTCCTTTACCGAGTGTATTAGGAGGCACTCGGCAAAAGCTCCGTATTTGTCGAGTGCTAGCCAGATTAGCTCTCAGCAACGGGAGCACCAGTGGGCCCCTTTGTCAGTTCCTTTGATGAGTGCATTAGGTGGCACTCGATAAAAGGTTGCTTGTTTGCCGAGTGTCTCGGCTACAACACTCGGTAAAGAAGCTTTACGGGTTCCTAGGTGTGCCTTCTTTGTCGAGTGCTATGGTCATGGCACTCGGCAAAGTACCTCTTTGCCGAGTGTTACACTCAACAAAGTGACTAGAATACCCCTTTTTATTTGTTTTTGCTATTCCATCCAAACAAAAAAGATATATCACATAATCATCACATATACATCACAGATATCATAGAATCATCACATACATCAATCACACGATATAGCTCACAAAGATCACATGTTTCTTCACAAAGATCACAAAGTCGCAAGTACCACAAAATAGTTTGCAACACTAACAAGTACTCACATAAGTAAGTCCTCAAACATCCAATATATGCCATAAACACGTCTCACAACTAAATTTAGAAGAACATCAACGAGGTGGGTGGCTGGACTGGTTCGGCAATGGGCTAGGCGATCCATGAGGGTTGTTGAATGCCTCAGATTGTCCCTTCATAGGGAAGAGATTGCGTGTGTTATACTAGATGAATATATGTCATGCAGGACTAGAATTTTGATACTCACAGGAGTATGGAACTGAGCAGGGTCAGCTAGAGGGAACAACGGAGGTGGTCAAGCAAAACCCTTTGTGGCACCAAGGCTCTACATGTACTGGAACATCACTGCCATCCTCTGTTGATCTGCCAAGCGAGCCACTGAGAGCACCTAGAGGGGGGGGGGGGGTGAATAGGTGATCCTGCAAAAATCAACTATAAACAAGACAAACTTGGTTTATAAAAAAATGTTAGTAGGATTAAAACCAAGTTGATATGAATAGAGGCAGAGAGAAGAGAACTCTTCACTTGATTGTTCCTATAATAGATGTATTAAACTTAGGAACAATAGCGCAAGTGAATTTGAGAGAACTCTATGAAAGAAAACAATCATAGTAGAAAGATGCACAAGTGACACGGTGATTTTATCCCATGGTTCGGCCAATGCCTATCCATGTTGTGGTGACCTCCTTTGGTCAAGGGTTGCACTCAACCCCTCTCAAGTGATCCAAAGATCAAACTTAAGTACCACAGTCTTCTTCCTTATCTCAAGTTTTCCCTTTGTGAGAAATCTCCACAATTTGGAGTCTCTCACCCTTACACAATAGGTCTCAAGTGAACACAAGAGTAAGGGGGAAAATAGAATCACACACACGAGACAAACTTGCAGTGACTCACGCACACAAAACAAGAGAGAAGAGCACAAAGACAGCACATCGGAGTTACAACTCAAAACATGTGCCCAAATCTCGATCTACCAAAGCAAAGGTGCGAATTCAATGCCTCGTCGTTGTTGGATGTTCAATATCTGCTTAGTGTACTGCACCATGCGCCTAGAGGTCCTTTTATAGCCCCAAGATAGCTAGGAGCCGTTCGAGTTCCATTTGAAAGGCTCTAGTTGCCTTCTGTCCGTGGGCGCACCGAACAGTCCGGTAAACCACCGGACAGTGAATAGGGCGCGATTCCCTTCTTTATTTAGCGAAGCCGACCGTTGCAGCCACCGGCCCCGTGGCACACCGGACAATCCGATGCGACCTGGTGATTGTTGGTAGAGTCCACGTGTCGCCCGCTGATCGTGCGGCTGACCGTTGGCGTGGGCGCGGCTGGCACACCGGACAGTCTGGTGAATTTTAGCCATAGCGCCCTTAACTTTTCCCGAGAGCGGCTAGTTCGCCGGGGCGCCAACCTGGGCACCAGACACTATCTGGTGCACACCGGACAGTCCGGTGCACCGCAGGCTGGTGCGAGTCTAGCTTGCCTTAGCCATCCTTCTCTAATTTGATTTTTCTTGCTTTGAAAAGTCTCCTAGCACTTAGAGAATAATGTTAGTACCAAAAACAATTTACTAAGGCTAGAATCATACCTTGATTTTCCTTTTTGCTTCTCTTTAACTCTTAGCTACTGGATTTGTATGAACTAGATCAAAATGCACTACTGGATTTAACAATGTCTTTATAAACAAAAGGAAGAGAAGTTTAAACCTATGTGTGCTAGCCGTAGAGTTGGTGGCACGGGGTGGCGTCGGTGGCGGGGTGGGTTGACCGGGATGGCCACAAGGGGCGACGCTCGACACGAACTGAGGTGTAGTGGCCCCAACCACAAGGTGGCACGAGGCATATGGAGGGAGCATGGGCCGGTGTCTATGGTGGCAGCAGTGGTGGGGTGGATCGACACGGTGGTGTAAGCCATGAGATGGCGTTGGATGACCTAAGATATTGTGGGCTGGTGTCTATTAGTGGCGTTGGCGGCGGGGTGGCTCAGAACGGTGGCGGGGTGGGTCAGTGCAACCAGACAGAGTTGCAGGGCGACATCTAGCGGTGGTGTCATGGCTCAACGGTGGTGGTGGCTCAGCATAGCGACGGGGTGCCTCGGCGTGGTTGGTCGGAGGTGCTGGGCAATGTCAGGCGACAGCGTGGTGGCTCAGTGGCGGTGGAGGCCGGGTGGCTCGACGTGGCCAGACAGAGGTGCAGGGCAGTGTGGTTGCTCGATGGCGTGGGAGAAGAAAGTGAGGACAACACGAGCGGTTGAGTGGCACAGGTCACTCCTAACCCTGCGATGAATTTACTTTTTGTGGCTAAGGGAAAACCACTGAAAATAAACCAATTTATGTTGGCCCCCGATTGACCGTCGAAATTATTTTTTTATTTTAGACAACTAGTTTGAGACCGCCGAAAATAGTATTAATTTTGGTGACTCTGACACAGCCGCCAAAAAATACCTATCTATTTTCAATGGCTACCTTATTGCCATCAAAATTTATGTTGCTCGTCAAAAGTCTTTTGTTTTTCTATAGTGCCTGTTATCAATTCACCAGCAGCCCTCATCGTCCAATGAGATGAACTGAGGCATGACCCAGCGTACTCCGTCTCTAACAAATAAGATACGAAAGAGTTGATGATATAAGAGTCAAAACAACCCTTTGACTGATCCTCTACAACACGTAGAGGCTCAGAGGCCGGCTTCGTAAAAAGAGATCAAAAGCGTGCCCATAGACAACGAATCCCGATAGCATGAGTCATGTCCCTAATCGAAAGACCCTCTAAATGAATCCATGATTCCTTCAGATGCTCAAGGGATAGATTTATCGAGTCCGCTTGCACGTCCTCAGTAAATTAATCGATCAAATACTTTCCAAGATGAGAGCACCCTCTTGTAACACCCTGAATTTTGGGGTATAAAACTTCTTTCTAATATCCACCAAATTCAGGTGTTACCCTCTCTCTTTTCCTTACTTCTCTTTTTTCATATAAAATAGTGAAGACTTATTTTATTTCATATCGGGGTGTGAGACTAGTAAAATAAAACCCTAGAGGTGCTTTGATTGTAGCATCATGCTGGAGCATATTTTCACTTTGTTTTATGAGTGAGTTTGTGAAACATGCTTCTAATAAGAAATTCGATTCGAAGTAGTAGGAAATATAAAAGAGAAAAATAGCAAAATGAAAAAAAACAAAGATGCCTAGCTTTCCCCTTTCCCCCACCCGGCCTGCATCGACCCAGCCCCTCCCCACACGCAGTCCCCGCCCTGGTCCATCTTGGCCGCGCGGCCTAGCGCGCTGGTGACCCACACTCCCGCCAGCCCATGCGCCCGGCCTGCCCCGCCCTCCCCGCGCTCGTAGCGGCCCAGCTCGCGTGCTCGGCCCACGCGGCAGGCCGCCAACCATGCCAGCCCACCCGGGCTTCACCGCCCAACCAGCCATGCTTGCTCAACATGCAGGCGCGCGCCCGTAGGCAGCGTGCCGAGCCGCTGCAGGGTCCACCGGTTGGTGCCTGCTGCTGCTGCAACCCAAGCCCCACCTGCCAGCCCTGACTTCTTCTCCAAGCGTTCGTCCACTCCATCCGGTGCCCACACGCCTAAGACCCAGAACTGCCCTGTTAGGGACCAACTACTACTGGACCATATGGGCTTTGGGCCAAGGCAATCTGCTAAACAAAGAGTACAAAGGCAGGAGTTGAACAAACGAGGGAGTTCAAAAAACAACATATCTTCTCCTTCCTCAGAAAATGCCTCTGCTACTGTCCTTCCTCTCCTTCTATGTGGTTCTTCCTCTCCTAGGTTTCCACTAATGTACCTATTCTATTTCTTGATCCTCTTGCTTGCTATTCGCCTGAACTCTATCTCTGTATCGATTTGTACTGGATCTCGTGCCTGGTTCTGCTTGTTAATGAAAATGGTGTGAGTTAGGTTGTTAACAATTGGTATCAGATTCATTCGATCCTCGGAGTTTTCTACCTCGATATGTCTTCCTCAACTTCACCGCATCGACATGTCGCTCGACACAAAGCTCATCCTCGGCGCCATCAACAAGTTGTTCGACGACTTCGACGCTCGTTGGGAGCGCCGTCTTCCCAAGTTCTTGCCCGCACAGGAGGCCTCTCAGGTCATCTCTGTTCCGACCCCGACTACGGCCGTTGGGGCCGCCGTCATCGCCGACAACTGGGGCAGGGCTTCAACGGAGGCGAGTACTCATTCGAGCAGCACCACGCGGCGCCATCCATCGTAGCCAACAACTGGGCGGGCTCTTCAATCGGCTCAGAGCAGTGCCTTGGCATTCGTGATCCACAGCTATGGATTCAAAGTCAGTGTACCAGAACTGCAAGGACTTGGAGTCAGAGTTCCTCACCTCCCTTGTCGCCCATGCTCCCTCGCCCGAGGAGGCAATGGCTACGATGGGCGCGGCCGCGGACGTGGGGGAATTCGCAAGGTTCGACCTGCCCTCACCGCTTGACCCCTATGACGACATTGCTGTTGCCTAGGCCCTCTTCTCTGAGTTCAACGCCATCCCAGCGGACACGCTTGGGTGCTTCACTCGCCATGAGGACGACCGTGCTACCATCTCCAACAACTCCTTTAGTAGATCGGTGATAACCTCCTTAGCCTTGCCCATGACTTCCCCGACCTCCACTCCACCTCAAGATGGCGTTCCCGTCCTCTCCATCTTCACTGGCGCTATGGATCTTGAGCACAACGTCACGCCAGACACGGATGTGAGCTCTGGCAAGCCACCGATGTCTTCTTCGGCATCAGCCACCATCGCCACCAACAAGCTTTCGTCACCCTTGATTTGGACAGGCATCACCCTTCCCACGCCATCACAGAAGGTTGTCCTCACCCTTGATTTGGACAGGCGACACAGTATGCAGAAGGGCGCTTACAACTTGTTCGATGAAATGCCCACGAGCGCCTGGAGGATCCTCAACCCTGCGTTCCACCTCGAGAAGCTCAAGCTCATGCTGTCGGTGTTTTCTACGTGTTGCGAAGAGCTTGTCAACCGATGGGCGCAGTCACTTGGTCCTGACGGCTCGTGCGAGCTGGACGTGGACCTAGAGCTTTAGACCCTCACCGGAGATGTCATCTCTCACACTGCATTCGACAGCAGCTACCTCGAAGGAAGAAAGTTTTTTCATCTACAGGCTGAGCAAGTTGAGCACCTCATGTCCATCATTGACAAGTTCACTGGGATACATGTCCTTGCCTACCAGAAACAACCGAAGGATGTGCCAATCAAAACCGAGGTTGTGTCAAATCTTCATGTCTGATTGGTAAAAGGATGCAAGCTATGAAAGAAGGTGAAAGTGCCAAAGGCGACCTGCTGGGCTTACTGTTGGAGTCAAACGTGAGAGATACCAGCGAGAACGACAGCCTACCTAGCCAAGGAATGACCATTGAAGACGTCATGGAGGAATGTAAGCTATTCTACTTCACAGGGGTGGAAACGACATTAGTGTTGCTTACGTGGAAGATGGTCCTACTTAGCATGTACCTGGAATGGCAGGATCATGCACGAGAGTAAGTCCTTGGACTGTTCGGGAAGAAGCAACCGGGATACGACGACCTGAGTCGCCTCAAGACAGTGACCATGATTCTCTACGAGGTCCTCTGGCTATACCCGCCGATCATCGCATTCAGTAGGAAAACGTACAATGAGATGGTGATCGGAGACGTCATGAACCCTAGCGGCGTGAATGTGCAACTGCTAGTGATGATATTCTCCATGAAGGATTGTAGAACTTTGATAATGGTGCAACTGAAATGGGATTGAGATGCCTACTCACCAAGATATATTAGTGAAGATGGTGGTACCAACAATATCGTTGATTTGTTCTTATTGAAATCTTGGCACCAATTCAACTACCACAGTGAAGGCCAACTGATCCAATGCTATTGGACATTGTTTTATCTGAATTGTCACCAGCTACTGGGTTGTAGTGATGAGCTTCATCTGATGGTTACCTCTATTGGAGTGACACATATGATCGGTTGTGGTAAATATTTGATATGGATCATTGGCTTGCTAACTCCATGGGATCCCGGCAGAGTGGTCTTCGACCTCAAGTTCCGGATACTTTGGCTTAAGGGCAAGCCAAATCTTAAGGAGGGGAGAATGTTAGGGACCAACTACTGCTGGGCCATATGGGCCATGGGCCAAGGCAATCTGCTAAACGAAGAGTACAAAGGCAGGAGCTGAACAAACGAGGGAGTTTAGAAAACAACATATCTTCTCCTTCCTCCAGAAAATGCCTCCGCTACTGTTCTTCCTCTCCTTCTATGTGGTTCTTCCTCTCCTAGGTTTCCAATGATGTACCTATTCTATTTTTTGATCATCTTGCTTGCTATCCGTCTGAACTCTATCTCTATACCGATTTGTACTGGATCTCGTGCCTGGTTCTGCTTGTTAATGGAAATGGTATGAGTTAGGTTGTTAACACACCCCACTCCTCCCCTCACCACACCACCCTCTCTCTCCTTTGCACCCGTGGCCAGCCGTTGACGTCGAGCCCCCACATCTCTGTGCAGCGGAACCTGGCCGTGCTCTGGCCATGGCCAAACCCTCAGCGGCCGAGGCCCCTCCAACCCCGGCCCATCCCATGCGGTGCCTCGTCCCCTGGCTACGTCCGGCGGCGCGCTGCTCCTGGCAGGGGGCCCAACGGCCAGCCCGCGCCGGGGGTCTACGTCGAGCTCTCCCCAGCGTCAGCCACGGCCTCAACGGAGCACCTCGCCTTGCCGTCTGCCGTCATCGCAGGGTTAGCTCCAATCCACCCCTTCTTCCTTGTCGTTTGTCTTGTACCCGCGTGCCCAAACCAGAGCCTGCCCTTGTTGCTGTGTCGTCATGCTCGCCCGTTGCGTCACTGCGTGCTGGGTCGTGTGTGTCGCTGCATGTCTCGCATGTTGTTTCACTCTATCCTGCGCGCTGTCCATGTGTCATCCAATTATTTCCGTTATATCTAAAATAACAATGCAATCGAATCAAATTCATAATTTTAACTGCACATTTATAAATACCTGTTATTGTGATTGTGCCAACTTAAATGTTATATAAAAATGACATAATTTTGGAGTATTTGTATGTCGTGTCGTTTATTAGCCGCAAATTGTCAGTTATTCAGTATATAATACATCGTAAACCTATTTTGACTCGTTTCAGTCGTGTCAACTTCGTAACAATGGAAATTTTGTATTAGTAACGTATTTTGTCACATCACAAGTTTATAATTATTTAATTGCTGGTTCATTCAATACTTATTAAAAAATGACCTTCTAATTAAAACTAGTTTATAGCTTTTTAACTCGCGCTTTTATAAATAAATGTTAACTTGATTAATACCGACTTAGACACTTTTCATTTAATTTGGTTTAATATAATCCGTTATCTGTTAGCGATTATCCCGCATCGTGGCACTGTCTGCGCGCTGTTCGCGCGTGATGTGCTCGTGGTCTCGTGCTGATTCATGTGTCATTCGCGCGCTGTTTGTGCGTCGTCGTTGTTTGTTCACGCGTTCGTGCCACGTGTTTGGTGCACGTGACGTCCTGCTGTTCACGTCTTTCATGTGTGTCTGTCACGCACGCTGTTTTCGTGTATCGCGCGTTGTTCGTGCATAATATTAAAATGTTCGCTCATAACCACTCATGTTAGTAAATTAACTATTTGTTTAATCGTCTACTATTAAAATAGTAAGTTAGTCAAAACTAAGTAGTAGTTTTAATTTGTATTTTATATGATAATGCCAATTCATATAATTATAATTATGTTGAACTAATGTTCTAACTAATACTTGTTTAGCGTGAACACGTTAACTTCTCGACATCAGTTTTGACTATCGCATTTATTTTCCTCGTGTGACCGTAGAAGCAATCTCTATTTTACATCACACGTTTTGATAATATTATTCCTTTGTATGGTGTAATGTTCTTATACATGTGTAGGTTTATTTGTGCCTGTTCGTATTCACTGTGCGTCGCAAATAGATTGTGATATGTTCCCGAGTGTCGAGGGATCGACGGTCAAGCTTCGGCGACCATGTTATCAGGTTCTTCGAGTTCTACAAAGTTGAAGACCCTGAGCATCTTTTTGGTGAAGGCAAGTGTCCTCTAACCCATTATATCTTACTTACTTATAATTCATTGTCCCACATTACTTAATTGAAACCTAAGAATTGACTAATTTTGTATTTACCTTGACCTTGATTACCTTTTGGGTTATTATGGTTAGATTCATGCTATTGCTCTACTTTAATCAACGAACATGATGAGAATATTTATGATACGATGATGTTATCTTGATTATGATGATGAATTGTGATACTTCAGGGCACTCAGGCTATTTTCTGAGTACCTCTCCATAAGGACCTATTCGTTGAGAGACCACCCAGGATAACAACCATGAGGGTGGAATGGAACGCCCTTAACTGATTAATTAGAGGAACTTGAGGTGTAGTTGGCTTCGCCGTAGGACCGTCAATGGGGTCCGGGCACAATACTTGCTCTCCCGAGGCTGGTTGCCGAGGTTCTTTTGATTTAGTTTTGTTAGTCACCTTTCATGTGGGGAGAAGTACTGTGTTTATCAAACTGGAGAAACCTAACGGGCGGCTATGACCTCTAGGAATCTTTGTAAAGGCTACGTAGTGTATCCCTAGCCATTCACCTTGGTAGTGAAGATCGGGTCTTGCAAACCTAGGCTGGAAAGGGATCACGACTCGTGGGTAAAGTGTGTGACCTCTGCAGAGGAGTGAAACTGATATATCCGTCGTGCTCACTGTTATGAGCGGCATTGGGATCCCCTTTGATTAGAGATACAAATGGTTAGAGACGCTATTGTTCAATTTATGGATTTGGTTCGATGATGATCATGAGGTTCCTCGATGAGGAAATGATTCACAGGTTGGTTATTGCTAAAACTTAGCTTCTACTAATAATAAATACCTAACGAACTAAAAGCAGCTGCTTTGATCCTAACCATAGATAAAGCTAGTCCACCTCAGCCAAACGGGATATTTGTTGAGTATGTTGATGTGTACTCACCCTTGCTTTCACAAAACACCAGGTTGCCTTTGGTGCAACATATGTTCAGGTAAAGAAGAATAAGGTGTTGAGGCGGATCTCCAGGAGTTGCAGGACTTCGACGAGTTCGAGGATTAGGCTAACGACCTCCCCCAGTCAGTTGCCTGTGGTGGGTTTGTTTACATTGGCTACGTTTCTATTATGTGCACTTTGATTTATATTATGTAAATGACTCTAGTCTGTAGTATTATTACTTACTATTTATTTTTATTTGAAGCATTGTGCTATGATGAGTAATTTATGTAATCACTGTCTACGTGAATTTCTGATCCTGGCACGTACATGGTTTGCATTCGGTTTACCTTCAAAACCGGGTGTGACAACTCTGAACGAATCTATGATTTCTTCAGAGGCTCGAGCGCTAGACACACCAAATCTGCTCATGTGTCCTCGGTAGAAACCTGTGCACCATCAACAATGTCAACCCAGAACAAACCTCTAAAGGACTGCCAAGCTCCTCTAGAGGCTCGAGGGGTGAGTACCACATGTATGATGTGGCACGATATCAACAAGAGGTGATAAGTGTCCAATCGTTTGAATTTGTCTGACATTCATAAGGTAGATCTCATCTTATACGATCACCAAGTGTGGAGGACAGATGACAAATATTTTCCACCTCATCCAACCCTGACACAAAGGGTCTAGGGAACGAACGACTTTGCATCATAGTTTCACCTCGGCCCAACTTTGACGCCTGAACACTAAGGGTCTGGGAGTTGGGCGACCTTGCCTAGAGTTTCAACTTGCTCGACCCCCAAGGACAAAGGGGTTGGATACTTTGCCCAACCACGTAGGTCCGAAATTCTTGGGATCATACCACGACGACCACTATGAGCATGGGAACATGGAAGTCAGACTCTGACACAGGCTTGTGGTCTAAATGATAGCACAAGAGTTGGTATGTCAGGACACAAACGTCAACTGTCATGGTGTGGAGATTGATATATGCTCAACTACTCCATAGCTAGGAAGTCAACAAAGGACACTAGGTAAACCACTGTTAGATGTGAAGGAGCATAACGACAGGCTTTGAGATGGCGTTAGTGTGGCTACAGGATCCTAACAGAGGAAGGAGACATTATCCATAGTGTCCCTTGGCCGGTGGGAACCCTGGAGGACAACCGACTACACAACAACACCCAACCTTTACTCGTTTCGCCCGACCCTTCGACTTATGTAATGGGATCCTTTTCTTACCTTAACCTATAAAACCAAAGGAAGTACCATGGATTCAAGACAGGAGCAAACACTCATACTCCACCAGCACAAGTACTACACAAAGCATTTGTAATCGCACATGCACTTATTCATCAGAGACTTGGGAGCTCGATCCCTCTCTCTCGCCGATTTGTAACCTCTACTACATAATATTGTAGGGTAACACAACTCAATAGGTCGTAGGGACATTCTACCCGAACAAGTATAAACCTTTGTATCCACCTTACACACCATCCGCTCCGAGATGCGCAAAACACGATAGTTACTGACCAGTGGTTATGAAACACTAACAAGTGTATAAGGGGAGCTAGAAAGGAGGAATGTTTGAAGACATCCTATATATATAAAGGGTTATTTTTTAGAGTATATAGTAAAATATAATGGAAAGTATAAACAGGGAAAGAAATATAGAAGGAATGGTTGGAGTTGGCGTTCACCTTTCGAAATGAACCCCAACTGCGTGTAATAAATATAGAAAATTATGTACCCACTATTTATTTTCCTAAAGGGTCCGTTTGAATCCTTCTAACCTCTATACTATTTTGGCCACATGTAAGATATATATATATATATATATATATATATATATATATATATATATATATATATATTGTATATTAGGAACCCTGGGCTTCCAATAACTAAAGGAAGCCCATGCTAGACAGTGCAATCCGGTCGAGCCGGACCAGGTCCTGACGTCTATAAAATAAAATCCGTAGTGCTAGGGATCAATTTTTCACGCCCCATCTCGATTCATTAGCGACGGCGGTTGCCCGATAGCGCGTGCGGCGGTGGACCCCCGGCCAGTGGCTACGGTGGCCGCGGCTCCCCGACCTCGACATGCGGTGGCGGCGGTTCCCAGGCCAGCGGCGGTGGCTCCCGATCTAGAGGGCGAGCGACGACAGTGCCCTTGTGCGGTGGCGGCGGTTCCCAGGCCGGTGGCTGCAACTCCATTACCTCGACGCGCGGTGGCGAAGGTTCCTTGATCCGGAGTAGTCGTGGCGGTTCCCCGATCCAGAGGGCGAGCGATAGCGGGGCCCTTGTGCGGGAAAGCGGCGGCGTCCCCGAAGCCCCGAGGAGGCGGCACTTCCAAGGCCGGCGAGCAAGCGACGCCCGTCGACGTGCGAGTAGCGACGGTGACACAAGAGGCGTGATGTTCAAGCGAGCGATGTCACGGAAGGCGCGAGATGCGCGCAGCAATGATCGCACGTGACATCCTCCGATCTGACGCAGTTTTCTTTTCGAATATTATGTTTTATGCCTACCACATGTATTATTTACGCTAAAAACTGTATGATTTTATGCTTGAACACGGAGTTTGTATATCAGTTTAGTGCATGCACATTGGAAAGGCAATTCCTTGATTTATGTTGTTCGTAATTTGCGCGCATGCAATAGAAACTCCCACGATTTTGCCATAATTTTTGGATCTGTATAAAAATAGAAACCGCATGCATGCGGCTGCCATGTTTTTGGATCTGCCATAAAAATAGAATCGTAATAACAACCTACTAGAGCTATCAACCTCTCATTGACTCGGTATTTACGCTTATAATTGAGGGATTTTATGCTCAAAACTTAAGGTTTTTACGCTCCACCCGGAGATGTGTCCACCAGTGAACAACATGCCAGATTTTTTACGCAGTGTAAGGAATTGCATAAATACCTACACCGTGTAGTATAATTTGTTTCAGTATACATCATAAACTAGTTCTAATGTGTTTAGCTGCATGACTGTTGGAGGGATCCTATATTTATGAAGGAAATAAAATATTAAATACGATTTTTTGTTTCTATGCATACAATTCATTTACTTTTATTGCATATTCTTTCCATCATAAATTCGTGTGCATGCAGCTGGTAACAGATTTTACGCAGTATACCGAATTGCATAATTATCTACACAGTGTAGCATATTTAGTATCAGTATATATCATAAAATGATCATTACGAGTCTAGCTGCATGGCTGTTGCAGCGATCCTAAATTTATGGAGAAAATAAAGCATTTAAAATAAAAACTGTCATACATATCTTTCCTAAATTTACGCGCATGCAAAGAAACTTGTTTGACTCATGCATGTATTTTGCTATAATTTTTGGATCTGTATAACCACATGCATGCGGCTGCCATATTTTTCGGATCTGCCATAAAAATAAGATCGTAATAACAACCTACTAGAACTATCAACCTCTCACATTGGCTCGGTATATACGCTTATAATTGAGAGATTTTATGCCCAAAACTTGAGGTTATTACGCTCCTACCCGAAGATGCGTCCACCAGTGAACAACATGTCATATTTTTTACGCATTGTAACGAATTGCATAAATACCTACACCATTTAGTATAATTTGTATCAGTATATATCATAAACTAGATCTAATGTGTTTAGCTACATGGTTGTTGGGGGATCTTATATTTATGAAGGAAATAAAACATTAAATACGATTTTTTGTTTCTATGCATGTAATTAATTTCCTTTCATTGTACATTATTTTCATCATAAATTCGTGTGCATGCAGCTGATAACAGATTTTACGCAATATACCGAATTGCATAATTATCTACACAGGGTAGCATATTTAGTAGCAGTATATATCATAAAATGGTCCTTACGAGTCTAGCTGCATGGTTGCAGCGATCCTAAATTTATAGAGAAAATTAAGTATTTAAAAATAGAAACCGTCACACATATCTTTCCTAAATTTACGCGCATGCAAGGGAACGTGTTTGACTCATGCATGCATTTCCTTTTTTGCGCACACAGACGTGGGCGCGGATGGTGCAACCGACAGACTGGTCCAGTCGGTGCGCTGGGTTAAACCAGATTGCAGGAGTGATCAGCCTGGGCTTCCTTTAACTATTGGAAGCCCAAGGCTCTCGTTATACCTACCCTATATATATATATATATATATATATATATATATATATATATATATATATATATATATATATATATATATAACAAAGGAGTGGTCTTAATAGTTTATGAAGTAAATTTCTTCACATTAAAAAAATTAAGGCAGACTTATATCTAACCTTTAAAATTTATACTCACTCCGTCTCAAAATATTATTCGTTTTAGGTCTTGGTTTTTATGTTTATATTCAAATAATGGACGATAAATCTAGGCATATATATATATATATATATATAACACATATATCAAATATTAATTGTATGAATCTATTAATTAACTAAAACAAATTTTAATTTGGGACAAAGGGAGTAGAATATTTAGTTATATATTAAATAACCTACTTTATAGAGTATACTCTAATTCATCCAAAACAAAAGAATCCAAACGGGCCTAAAATATTGCTTCAATAATGCTCACCTATATATCAAACGCAGAACATGGTAGAAAGGCATCGGTCATCAAATTAAATTCTGGATTCTTCGTATTACCGATGTTGGTCGGACGTATCCACAATCGTCTGCAAATTAAGTTTATTTCATCTATAACAAGATGTGATGTCTAGGGCTGAGATAACGAAGGTACATGACGCATTGACACACGTACTCCCTTCGTTCCAGAATAGCTAGATAACGTTTTTATTTGACCTTTGTAAAAACAGTTATGTCTATGTTATCGAGAAATGAAGGCCGCGAGCGGCAAATTAAAAGACGCCACATGTGATGTGAACGTAACGATGGTATTTTATTTCAAATCGTGGATGAGACATTGATTCCAGATGTTACGATTGTCAAAGTAGATATTCTCTTCAAAGGGAGAGCGATGGCTACTAGAAGATCAAGCAAAGTCCAATTAATTCGTGGTAAAATGCTACCTGCAAAAATGTCAGTGGGCACATCGTTATAGGAAGAGCTGATTTTCGTGTGACAGAGTCAACAAGAAGACTCGTGCTAGCTTCCGGATCTTAGCCAAAAAGGAAAAAGAAGAAGAAGAAAAGAAAAAAAAAACCCCCCGAAACACAAAAATTCCACCATGTAGAGCGCAGTGACGACAAACACCGCCCAAAATGTGCAGAGATCTCGCGACCCCTGGCCTTCGTTTGAAGTCTCCTTCCCAGTTCCAGCTAACTTTCCGATCGTCTGTGTGAATGTTCGGAGGGTATTTGGAGTCTTTCAACTGTACTGGGCCTCGGCGTGGCCGACTTTGGAGATTATATTTGACCAAGTCCAGGGGCTTTTTATTGGCGTTGTAGTGTTTATGCAATGACCCTTTTTTGCCTCAATATATTGAAGAATGATAGAAGGATATTGTAGGCAATTGAGCCAAAAAAAAGGACAATGACTTTCTTCGGTTGATTCGGCTTCTCCTACTAGGGGGCACTAGTATAAGGAGAGAAAAAAAGATAACAAAAAATAGGGACCCTGCTGTCTGCAGATGTTGGTCTCAGGATTTGAAATCAAGCTCTACTACAGTGAGTGCATTCTTATATGATGTCTGGACATGAAGTGTTGGTGTTAGCCGATCATTTTTTATGGATTTGGAGTTTGCTTTGGTGCTAATCTTCTTTCCCCCCCGCTTTTTTGAGTGTTAGGAAATAGCCTACATGACGCGGTTGAGTATGGAGACTGAAGACAAGTCTGTGGCTAATGCTACAGTAGAATCGATTTGCTTAGAGTCGACATAGGGGTTGATCTACCCCAACGTCCTAGTTCTAGAACGTGTTCGCTTATGTCTGGATCAAAAGGAGATTGAAGTAGATTAAGACCTTGTTCGTTTGTGTCGGATTACACCAGAAATCGTTCCAGCTAATCAAATTTTATATAAATTAGAGAAGCAATCCGGCTAGGAATCGTTCCGACCCACCAATCCGACACAAACGAACAAGGCCTAAGGGCCCGTTCGTATGGATCGGATTGGTCTGTTTCCAGACTCATTCCAGGTGGAATAAATTGGTTCGGTTGGGAATTCAGTTGGAGCCATTTCAACCGTTCGTTTAGCTTTGAGCTGGAAGCAAAACAGACCTAGTTTAAACTTTCTTCTTCTTTCATGGCCCGGAACAAAGCCTTGTGTTGTCTCCTCTGGATAGAATCCTGGCCATGCTAACGCAAATTCACCAGGTTTGAGTGAACCAGCTGGATCCACTCTATTTGGGCCAGGAATAAAAACAGGCATGTTTTCAAACCGTAACAAACGAACGGGCCCTAAGGCCTTGTTCGTTTGTGCCGGATTGGTGGGGCGGAACGATTTCTAACCGGATTGCTTCTCTAATTTATATAAACTTTGATTAGCTGGAACGATTCCGGGTGCAATCCGATACAAACGAAAAGGCCTAAATCTCTCTCTAGTTAAATTTAAACAGAAGATGATTTAATCCCTCTCGATCCCCTTCAATCTAGACGCAATCGAACAAGGCTTTATCTGGGTAGCGTAACAATTTTGGGGTAATATATCTCTCGGAAATTTATTTCTGCTTTGTACTTAAGTGAGTCATGAGGAGATTGCTATAGATGGATCCACTACTAAGAAGTTTCAAGAGTTCAATTTTGGGGTGGCCACGGACCATAAGCTAAGGCAATGTTCAAATGGCTAGTTCTAATATAGTAGTATAATCTATTACTACTCTATAATAGCATAACGAGGGCGTCAACAGGCATACCATGCCCCCGTCGTGACCTGCCTATCACGCCCGCCTGTCGTCTTCCCCGCCGCTTGTCTCCCTCTCACCACTCGCTGCATCGCTTTTTATGGTTTTCTTGCTCCTTCTCCTCTATCCTCCGCATCCTCCTCCCCCCAACACATGCACGTCGACGAGGACCGACAACCGCACAACAGTCCGCTGCCGCCACTCGCTACGAGGAAGCCTAGGCGCGGAGGCGCGTCGCGGTCGCCGCCCTGCTCCTCACGCTTGCCTATGTCGGGGCTGCTCATGTTCTTGCTCGACGAGAGGCTATCCGGCTGCTCCATGGGCGGGGCGGCGGTGGGAGGCCTGTCAGACCTCGCCGAAGACTCACCTCCTGTTGCCGGCGAGCTCCCCCTGCAGCCTTTCACAAACACACAGAACTCACACGAATAGAATTTGACACACTCTGATTTTTGGTGCTGCGTAAAACTACGCAACTTTTCTGACTCTGTTTACTGAATAAAAAGGATTCAACAGAACGTGGCCAACGACCACCCGAGAAGCACGGCACGTCCCTCCACTTTGTGTGCCATCCCACACATAGGCATGCCGGCCACGACTACACGTACAGCCAATAGATGACTATACGCCTAACCTGGGAATAAAAACAACAGCCTTAAGTAAACTAACTAAGACCCATGCACAAGGATTATTTCAACAATTCTCCTCCTAATACTTGTGCATATACTACTGTGCTGATCGAAGGCCAATCTTCATGCAGAGTTCTCTGAACTTCAGTTTGTCGAGAGGCTTCGTGAGAATGTCCCCAAGCTGCTCCTTTGTCCTGATGAACTTCACTTCAATTTGGCCTGAATTTGCATACTCCCGGATCAAATGAAATCTTGTATCTATATGCTTTGACCGGTCGTGATGCACTGGGTTTTTAATCAATGAAATGGCAGACTTATTGTCTACCCTTAACACCGGCTTGCTTACAGCTGAACCACTGATTTCAGCCAGCAGCCGAGCTAGCCAAACAGCCTGACAAGCAGCAGTTGCAGCTGCTATATATTCAGCCTCACAACTAGACAATGCCACTACCTTTTGCTTTGTTGATTGCCAGCTAATTGGACTGTCCCCCAAGAAGAAAAGAACTCCACTTGTGCTTTTCCTATCATCTTGATCACCAGCAAGATCACTGTCACTGAAACCCATCAATTTTGCTTTGCCTCCATTTCTCTTGGGATAGAAGAGTCCCCAATCCCTTGTTCCAGCTATGAATCTCAGAATATGTTTCACAGCTGTGAGATGCTCCTCATGTGGTTCTTCCATGAATCTGCTCACATATCCAACTGAGAAAGCTAAATCAGGTCGAGTATTAACCAAGTATCTCAATTTTCCCACTAAGCTTCTGTATTCTGTTGTATCAACACAGCCGCTGTCACTCTTCCTATTCAGCTTCAGCTTTGTCTGCATTGGAACTTCACAAGTGTTGCAGTCAGCAAAGCCACTCTGGTCTAGAATCTTGTTTGCATACCTCTCTTGAGAAATTGTAATTCCCAGCTCATCCTGTTTCACCTCTATGCCCAGATAGTAAGACAATACTCCAAGGTCACTCATTTTAAACACATCGGACATTTGTGACTTGAAATTTTGAATGATGTTGCTGCTACAACCAGTGATTATTAGATCATCAACATAAACTCCCACCACCAGTTTTTCAGCTCCATCTCCACGGCAATAGATAGCATGCTCAGAAGGGCACTTAATAAAACCCAGAACACCTAATTTCTCATCCAATTTCTGATTCCATGCTCTAGGTGCTTGATGCAAACCATATAAAGCTTTGTGCAGCAGATATACCTTGTGTTCCTGTCCAGGCTGAGAGAACCTAGGTGCTTGCTTCACATATACCTCCTCCTGGAGATCGCCATTCAAGAACACCGTCTTCACGTCCATATGATGGACTTGCCATCCTTCCTGCGCCGCCAACGCCAGCAGCAGCCGCACAGCTTCCAAGCGAGCCACCGGTGCAAACACCTCATCATAGTCAATCCCTTGGCGTTGAGCGTAGCCCTTTACGACGAGCCGCGCCTTATGTCGCACCACGGCTCCATGCTCGTCCTTCTTGAGCTTGAACACCCACTTGAGCCCGATGGCGCGCCGGCCAGGAGGCAGCTCAGTGAGCGTCCAGGTTCGGTTCTCCTCGATGGCGCGCAGCTCCTCCTCCATCGCCTTATGCCAGCATGGGTCCTGCTCAGCATGCGCCAGCGAGCTAGGCTCCTCCGCACTCACTGCAAAAAGTTGCTCGCTCCACAGAGCGCGCGCGGCGTACCCCGGTGTCGATGCAGCGCCGGTGACGTCCTCCACCTTTCGAAACCGTAGTGGTGCGTCATCGTCATGGTCGGCGTCCAGCTCTTCGTCTAACGCAGCAGGTGGTGTGGCGAACTGCACACCCGGAGAAGCTACTCCGGCCTCCCCTGGCGTTCCTGGTGGCGTCATATGCTGCATAGTAGCCACCGGTGCCCCCGCCTGGACACCTCCTTGCCCCGCCACCACCCCAGATTGGATGGTGAAGGTGTCGTCGTCGCCATGATCCGTGCCAGTGCCGGTCTTAGCTCCCTCCGACCAGTCCCACTGGGCGGACTCATCAAAGACCACGTCGCGCGTCATGTGCACGCGCTTCGTGGCTGGATCGTAGGCTCGATATGCCTTAGATCCGCGCTCGTACCCGACGAAAATCATCTTGCGGCCACGATCCTCCATCTTCTTCAGGTGCGGTGTCGTATTCTTGACATAGACAATGCACCTGAAGGTCTTCAGGTGGTGTACCGCCGGCTTCTTCCCGTACCACGCCTCGAACGGAGTCTTGCCTTCTACTGCCTTCGTCGGTACCCGGTTCAGGAGATACACGGCAGTGTTCACTGCCTCTCCCCAGAACCAAGCCGGCAGCCCCTTTGCCTTGAGCAGACAGCGTGCTGTGCCGGCCACCATGGCGTTCCGGCGCTTGACAACGCCGTTCTGTTGTGGGGAATATGGCGCTGTCAGCTGCCGGTGCACGCCGTCCGCCGCGCAGTACTCCATGAACTCCTTGGATGTGAACTCGCCACCACGATCCGTCCAGAGCGCCAGCAGCTTGCAGCCGGACTCAGCTTCTGCACGTGCCTGGAACTCCTTGATGGCAGCCGCCGCTCGATCCTTCGACCGCAGCAGCGTCAGCCACAAGTAGCGGCTCCGATCATCGACGAGAAGCAGGAAGTAGGTGTTCCCGCTCGGTGTCGCCGGCGTCACGGGTCCACATAAGTCCCCGTGGACCAGCTCCAGTGCGCGCTCCGCCCGCCACTGTGTCTAGTCAGGGAACGCCGTCCGTCGCTGCTTGCCGACGAGACACGCCTCACAGAGTTGGTCCACCTGCTCGATGGACGGCAGTCCACGGACGAGCTCCTCCCGCGCCATCTTCCTCAGCGCGGGCATGTTGATGTGGCCGAGCCTGGCATGCCACCGCCAGGCACTTTCTTCGCCGCGCGCTGCCAGGCACACCGGCTGTGCCACGTCGACGTTGAGCACATACAACTGGTTGCCTGCGCGTGGGATCCTCGCCAGCAGTCGCCCCTCAGGCTCCCGAATCTCCATGCCACCGCGCCGGAGGTGGACGTCGTAGTCGGCCTCCTCCAACTGGCCGAGGCTCACGATATTCACCGTGAGTCGCGGGATGTAGTAAACGCCATTGAAGGAGCGATGCTCGCCATTCTTGCACTTGAACAGCACGGTCCCGTGCCCTTCAATCTCCGCCACGGAGTCGTCGCCGAACCGCACAGAACCAGACACCGCCGTGTCCAGATCCGCAAATGCCGACCGAGACCCCGTCATGTGGTTCGTGGCTCCAGTGTCGCAGATCTAGGACCTGGGATCCCGCTCCTCCTTCGAACCGAGCTGGACGAAGCCCTTCTCCTGCCGTAGATGCACCAGTTCGCCGAATCCCGTCGGTGCCTCCACTTCGTCTCCAGCCCACGTCGCTGTGTGAGCCCATGGCCCCACCACCGCCACCGCCGTGCCGGCGGTCCCTGGTCGCGCCCAGGATGCGATGCGGGGTGTGGCCATGGCCGCAGGAGTGGGCGCTCGTGGGGCCACCATGGCTGCGTCGGGTGTGGCCATGTCCAGCGTGGTGACTCCGGATGGGACGCGTGGTGTAGCCGTGGCCGCGCCTGAGGAGGATGTCGGTGGAGGCGGAGAAGAGGACGGCGGCGGCGGCGTCGATTTCTCTGGCGGCGCCGACCGAGTTAGGGGTCCGGATCTCAGCAGCATGAGTGCCTCCTCCTCCTGGGCCATATGAGCCGCCTCCTGCTTGGGTCTTGTCTTGCAATCACGGGCCCAGTGGCCTGTCTTACCGCACTTCCTACACTGGTCGCGGCCCAGCTTGTGGCCAGGTCCCGTGCCAGTTCCACCGCTCGACGCAGGCGCGCCGCGGCGTGGACGCCGCCGCCGGTCACCGGATTTAGACGTGCCAGCGTCCACTCCCTTCTTCTCCTTCCACCGCGCCTCCCACTGCTCCTCCGTTAGGTACAGTTTACCCCCCATCGACGGTGGAGGTGCATCGTCAGCATCCTCGGCCGCTTTCAGCCGGCTGGTGATGTCCTCTACCGTGAGGGTCGACACATCCAGTAGAGTCTCGATGGAAACTACTAGCTGCTTGTACCTTGGACACGGGATCCGAAGATACTTCTCCACCACCTTCTCTGGCGACTCCGGGTCACCCAGCATGGCGAGCTGCGCGACGACGTCGGTGAGCCGAAGGGCGAATGCCTCCACCGACTCGCTGTCCCGGAACGAGAGCATCTCGTACTCGCGACGTAGCCTCTGTGCCGTCGACTTCCTCACGCGTTCGTCGCCGATTCGCACCGTCTTCAGAGCTTCCCAGGCCTCCTTTGCCGTCTGTTTGACGGCCAAAGTGGAGACCATCTCCTGCGGCGCGGCGCTGCAGATGACGTCGAGCGCCATCCGATCGTGATGGTCGTCGACGTCGCCGATCTCCACAGCTTCCCATAGTCCGCGCACTTGCATCTTCACCTTCATCAGTAACGCCCAATCATTGTAGTTCGTCTTCGTGAGAGTCGGATAAGTGGTCGTTCCAGGCGCCACGACGCGCTCCACAACGCGCTCGACGACGACCTCGCGAGTCCGCGGCCGTCGCGGCGGTGAACGCCCTCGCCGGTACTGCGGCGTCCTAGAGCTCTCCGGCGGCAGGGACATTATCACCTTCCTCCAACCTCGGCTCTGATACCACGTGTCAGACCTCACCGAAGACTCACCTCCTGTTGCCGGCGAGCTCCCCCTGCAGCCTTTCACAAACACACAGAACTCACACGAATAGAATTGGACACACTCTGATTTTTGGTGCTGCGTAAAACTGCGCAACTTTTCTGACTCTGTTTACTGAATAAAAAGGATTCAACAGAACGTGGCCAACGACCACCCGAGAAGCACGGCACGTCCCTCCACTTTGTGTGCCATCCCACACATAGGCATGCCGGCCACGACTACACGTACAGCCAATAGATGACTATACGCCTAACCTGGGAATAAAAACAACAGCCTTAAGTAAACTAACTAAGACCCATGCACAAGGATTATTTCAACAAGGCCCGTGCCCGACAGTGACGGTGGCCTCCTCCGTCCGTTCGTCGGCCCTCCCTAGCCCCGAGGATGCGTCCCCTCACGCTCAACCTGGATCGTTGTACCGCAACCACTTTGTGTTTGAGCGCCTCTAGCTAGCCATGCGCGATGGCGCCACGCTCGCCTGCTCCCTCTCTGCCACGGCCGCGTGTCACCGCAGCATGGTGAGCGCTGCCTGCTGCTCTCGGTTCTTTGTTCTCGGTGCTTTTTGTCTACTTCTTTGCCCAAAAAAATCCCAGGGTGAATTTTAGCATGCTTTTCCTGCTTCCGCTCTGCAAATTCACAGCATGCGTGGGCAATGTGTTCTTGTTTCGTCGGGTGGTGTTCTTGCCGTTCGTTTTAGCTCAACACAAAACAAATGCTTCTTGTTCTTCAGGCCGGCCTGTGTTTCTTTCTCGCCAGTTTGGGCCATGGATTCTGGTGTGCATTTGTTCAGTATATCTTAGTATCTTATTTAACAATCAGTATTTCTCTTATGCTCAAGAGAACAGTTTACTCAAAGTAGCAAAATGTCTCATAGTTGTATACTTTGTCAAACGAGGAACCTAATGCTTGTAGTTTAAGCCTCTTTTTGTTCCAAACAAGACAGGCTTCAGATACAATCACTTGGAAATCAATCAGTAAACTTTTGCTATTCAATTTTTTTAAAATAAAAAATTAGGCCTTACGACTGTAGGATTATGGGGAGGCAACGCTAGTGAAAAACAAAATTTTCGATCCCATAAAAACCAAGAACTACTGCAGTTATAGGTCACGGAATTACCACTAGACGCGCAGGACAGCGAAAGACGTCTCGATGTAGAAGAACGTGTCGAGCGATGCCGTGCAGTCGCCGGTGTCCTTCACGTCCTCGCGTGGTTCGTCCTAGTGCTTCAGATGCAGCACCTCCGAGGTATCCACAAGTACAGGGAGAAAGCACCGCGTACCGAACTGCTAGGTTCGCGACGGCGGCTGCGCGAGGGCGAGAGGCGAGCAGCTCCTCATTTGCTGGTGGCGAATTATGGTTAGCCTAACCACGCCCCTGGCCCTCATTATATAGGTGTTATGGTGGGCTTCTGACTCCGAGGCCCATCAGTAACCCTAAAGCCCAGTCTAATTTCGGATCTAATCCGAGTTAGGCTTCCTTCCCCTTAAGTGTGTGACCCTATAGGTTCACGTACAAATAGACATGGCCCGAGTACTCTTACTTGGCCCAATAATTGACAGCAGCCTCTAGCAAAACATGTCAACTCCTATACACACGTAAGATCATATCAGACGAACCATTGCAACATTACGTATATGTTGTTCCCTTTGTCTCACGATATTTGGTCTGGCTCTAAGCTGACCTCTCTTTCTTGATACTATGAAATGGAATCCTTTCAATGGTTAACTCTTAACCCTAGCACGACCATGCATTTCTAGATCCAATCACTCGAGAGGCCCAGAGATATCTCTCTCAAGAAGAGAGGGATAAATTCCATCTTGACTGACCATGCCTCACAGCATGCTTCCTGACAAACCCAAAACTACCTTTATAACTACCCAGTTACGGAGTAGCGTTTGATAGTCCCTAAGTAGGTCAATCCACATCTTGAGAACATGCGACAATCTCTGGTCGAAGGACATAGTATACATGTTGCAAAAAAAGAACTATATTACAATATCTCACATTGGGTTGGTCCAGCCTCATATCATACATGCGCCCACATTATTAGTTCGACATCTCCATGTCCATGACTTGTGAAATGTAGTTGTTGGGGACTTGTTCTCAAATGCTATGAATTAAGAACAAGGCAACACAAAATGTCAATGGTTAAAGATCTTCGTCCTTCGAAGCATTATCTCCCTTAGGATATAATGATCTTCAGACGAAGGTCATGAAGAATGTACCTTCATAATTTTAGTATATAGTAAGGCAGGTAAAAACATATGAAATATAGGAAATAACATGAATAATCATATCACATTACCAGAACATTTTTATTATTTTATCATAAGTAAACATGAACGGTATCGGATTACATTTATACCTTCGGCTCGATAGAAGGCAAAAGTACAAGCGTGACGTGGGAATGAATGCCAGTTAGCGTGAACAGTACGGTGTCACTGTTCATCTATTTATAGGCACAGGACGCAGCCTGTGTAGAATTACATTCATGCCCTTGACATTTGCTATTGACTTAAGAATAATCTATCGAGGACTAGACAACCTTTTCCCCCTTTAAGTCAGTTTCACTTTCCATTGCTAAGCCGAAGCTTTTTCACAGGTAGCTTCGGCACTAGTTCATCCTTCTCCCGAACCGCGTTCTTCATATCATGTACGATTTCATCCTATGTCCGAAGGTTCCTGTACATGTATTATACTTGGAAAACATGTTAGTTGTGTTTTTGAGGACCTTCGAAAGACAAAGGCCCCCAACAGTAGCCCTCGCAGTATTAATTCGTTATAATAACGGATTTAAATTGCGACATGGATGAAGGACTTAAGCCAAAGGTCCAAAAAACACCTTCCCTTTGCTAGAATAGCAACAGTCAATGACAGACGGGGCTCGCCAAGTTGCAAAGCACTGGGCGTATAAATATGATCCCACAGCGGCAACATTTTGTACACTATTTCTGCCATTCGCGATATTTTCTCAAATTTCTAGCTCTTGCTCAATAGCTCTTGCCTGATTTTCGAATTTTTAGAGCTTCGGTTTAAAGGCGTGCTTGCTCCAAATTTGAGGAGAAGATGAGTGAAGAGAAGAAAATAACCGAAGAGAAGAAGCTATATGAAGAGAAGAAAGCTGCGGATCCTTTCATCGCTGGATTTTATGAGTCCATGGCAAAAACGAATACAGAGAAAATTACTAAGGAGATCATGGATGGTTTGTCCGAAGATTCTGATGATAGTGATAGTTATGACGTGGAGAGTGGGGATGAAGATTCTGAGGATCGGCCCTGGCGGCCAAGCCATACAATCTTTGGGAAATCGAGCATCAAACAAAGTCATATTGATGCCATGAGGGGGAGATATTTCCGCGATATGTCCATTGTGAGGGTTGGAGACAACACTGCCCCTGCTCCTGAGGAAAACAAAGTTGTCATTTACCGAAGCTTCCTGAAGACAAGTCTCTGGTTCTCACTAAGCAAGTTTGTGGTTGAGGTACTAAAGTTTTTTCAGATTTTTCTCCATCAGATTACCTCCGAAGCTATAATTAGGATGGGGATGTTTGTCTGGGCTGTAAGAAGCCAGGGGCTGGAGCCAAGCGCGAGGTGCTTCTGTAGTATGCACGAGCTTTTATACGAGACGAAGGCTGTTGGTAAAGAACAATACCACAACAACTTCGGCTGCTACAGGTTCATTGCCCGCTCTAATGCAAGCTACCCGGTGCCGACATATAGGAAAAGATGGCCCGCAGCCTGGATGGAGGAGTGGTTTTATGTTAAAAATGATCTGATTAAAAGAGAAGACATTAAGGAGATTATCCAGCGCCCCATCTGGTCTCGCTTCGGCCTCCGAAGGCCGAAGGTGAATATTGATAGTGATGTTGAAGCATGTCAGAAGGCCTTTAGTACTGTTTGTGCCTTCATTGGCACGAGGATTTAATTCAAGAACACATAGCCTTCAGGGTGTGGCCACTTGTGGAGAGCTGGGATATGCCAAAGGAGACTACTGCCGAATCCAGTGAAGGTGGTCTAGTCTGATTGAAGTATACCTTCAGATTTAAGGAGAAGTTTGATGAGCCAGATGATGACTGGTTGAAGTGTATTGAAGCTAGTAGTGACGAGCTGCTTGGAACATATTCCAAGGCCGAAGATGATGCCTTGTCCACAGCCTTCAGAGGTCGGGGAAAAAAAGATTGAATAGGGCATTCAATGCAATCGGCTTCGTATACCCTGATTATCACTACCCGCTGCAAAGGCAAGGGAAAAAGAGAAAAGCTGTCGCTTCGGCCACCACTGATGTGCCGAAGGGTAAAAATGTGAAGGTTCTGACCCACCGGCCGTGGTATATTGAACCGATCGTAGTGCCTGAATTTGGCGAAGGGGCCTCTTCAACTACCGAATCAAGACAAGCTGCTCCGATTGTGCAGAGCATTGAAGAGCCGACTGTAGTGACGAAGGTACCTACAGTCAGGCCAGCCGAAGCTAAGAATGATAAGGCCGAGGAGCCGCAGGTGGAAAAAATAGAGAAAATGCCAGAAATTCTGAGCCCACCATCTGAGGCAAAATTGCCGAAGGTGCAAAAGGCTCATGCCGCAACTCCCAAGAGGAGAATGGCCAGCGTGCTGGACGCTGTCTTGGAGACTATGAAGGCCTTAAGTCCTAGACCTATTAAGAAAAATGCTGAAGCTGCCAAAGTCCAAGATGAGGCCGAAGCTGGGCCATCAGTGCCCGTTGGGATAAAGGCTGTGACGCCTGAAGATAAAGCTGATCAACAAACTGCAGATACCAGCATGGCAGCAAGGCAAGACATGGCAGAAAAAGCAAAGCCTTTTGTCCCTGAAGCCTTAGTTGAAGATATTGATTACATTTTTCGACATGCTTCGGAGAAAAAGTTATCCGAAGAAGAAATCGTGGAAGCAAGACATTATTCTCAAAAACTAAAATATATGAAAGGAGCCTTAGTGTTTAACGATAGTAACGAAGATGATTTCCTGTACTATCTCCCGGATAACAAAGAAATATCCATTTGCCGGGAGATAACTAAAAGTATGGGATTTCCGAAACTTGAAGAAGGCCTTTCGGTTATGTCGAAGGATGATCTTGCTGATAGCCTGGCATACAACAGTATAAAGGTATGGAAGTTAACCTTGAAGTTGGGAATGAAGTATTTTATTTGTCATGCTCAATTCTTTCTTTTTCTTTGCAGGGTTTAATTCTTAGTAATGCCTTGAGGGCACAGAAAAGTGCCGAAGAGGAAGGTTGTACACTAGCCCTTAAAAACCTTCGCTCAGAGGTGATTGAGCTAAGAAATGAAGGTCTAGAGAAAGACAAGATTTTGGTTTCATTGGTAAATAAAATAAAAGAAGACGAAGCTCAATACAAAGCTCAAGCCCGAAGCCCAAAAAGCTGAGATTGAAGACCTTCGGAGACAACTAGCCGAAGCTAATGAGAGGTGCGCGCTTGCACAGGCTGACCAAGAGATCAGTGAATACTGGTGTCGGGGACCATAATTAGGGGTACCCTCAAGACGCCTAATTCTCAGCTGGTAACCCCCATCAGCATAAAGCTGCAGAGGCCTGATGGGTTTGATTAAGTCAGGGATCAGTCCATACGAGCGACTTGATCACGCCACGCCCGAGCCTAGCCTCGGGCGAGGGCAGCCGACCCTGAGATGTTTCCGTCTCGCCTGAGGCCTCCTCTTTCACGGCAGACGCATCTCCGGCTCGCCCGAGGCCATGCCTTCGATAAGAAGTAACCCTGACTAAATCACCGCACCGACCGACCAAATCACTGGGGCCTTTGACGCAAAAGGTAAGACTGACGGGTAGCCAGGCTTGGCCGAAAGCGCCAGAGGAAGCTCCGCCCGACCCAGGGCTCGGACTCGGGCTAAGGCCCCAGAAGACGGCGAACTCCGCTCCGCCCGACCCAGGGCTCGGACTCGGGCTAAGGCCCCGGAAGACGGCGAACTCCGCTCCGCCCGACCCAGGGCTCGGACTCGGGCTAAGGCCCCGGAAGACGGCGAAATCCGCTCCGCCCGACCCAGGGCTCAGACTCGGGCTAAGGCCTCGGAAGACGATGAACTCCGCTTCGCCCGACCCAGGGCTCGGACTCCACCCCGACCTCCGCCTCGCCCGACCCGGGTGCTCAGGTTCGGCCTCGGCCATGCAGGACAGACTCGACCTCGGCCTCGGAGGAGCCTCCACGTCGCCCGACCTAGGGCACAAGTCCGCCACGTCGACAGGAAGCGCCATCATCACCCTACCCCGAGCTGACTCGGGCCGCAGGGAACAGGACCGACGTCCCATCTGGATAGCCCCGCCAGATAGGCAATGACGGCACCCCGCTGGACCCATGACGACGGCGGCTCTCAGCTCTCTTACGAAAGCAGGGGGACGTCAGCAAGGGCCCAACCACTCCGACAGCTGTCCCTCCGCCAAGCTCCATTGCTTCTCCGACAGCCACGACGCCACACTAGCCGGGCGCCAAGATCTCTCCGGCTGCCACCTTGGCGTGTACTTAGGGCACTAGCACTCCCCCGCTAGACATGTAGCGCCTTGCTACACCCCCATTTGTACACCTGGATCCTCTCCTTACGCCTATAAAAGGAAGGACCAGGGCCTTCTTAGAGAAGGTTGGCCTCGCGGGGACGAAGGGCAGGGGCAGGCACTCTCTCGGGGCCGCTCGCTCCCCTCACCTCGCGCGGACGCTTGTAACCCCCTACTGCAAGCGCACCCGACCTGGGCGCGGGACGAACACGAAGGCCGCGGGATTCTCCGACTCCCCCACGACTCGGCTCCGGCCGCCTCGCACTCGCTCTCTCCCCCCTTCGCGCTCGCCCACGCGCTCGACCCATCTGGGCTGGGGCACGCGGCACACTCACTCGTCGGCTCGGGGACCCCCCGGTCTCGGAACGCCGACAGTTGGCGCGCCAGGTAGGGGCCTGCTGCGTGTTGACGAGTAGATTCCCGTCAAGCTCCAGATGGGCAGTCTCCAACGACCTCTTCAACCCGGAACGGTGCTCCGTTTCGGGAGTCTCGAGTTCATGTCCTTCGACGGCAGCTACGACATGATACTCCTTCCACCGCCGCGCGACAGCGACAATGGTGGCGGACAGCCCGCCCGTCGGTGGCGGAATCGACGACGTCTTTCCCGCGTGGGGGAAGGACAACTTTCGAGCTCGCCCCATCCTCTCCCTCGCCACCGGAGAAGGAGGCGGGGCAACCAAGGCCGAACGGGAGGCTGCGCTCAGTCGACTGTCGAGCAAATCGACATCCCCAGCGCCCCGACGGAGGACGCATCGGGCATCACCCGCGCGTTTGAGGCGAAGACGAGCGCCGTCCTCCCGCGTCACGCCGATCCCGAGCAAGTCGATGACGCCAGCACGCTCACGGAGGGCCTGCAGGACGTCACCCTCGCACCCAGGACGACAGCACGATCAGCCCCCGATGCGACTTCGTCGCTCCTCGTTGACCAAAAGGTACGGGCTGATTCCCATCCTTTGTCATTTCGACTCGGCCTCAACCCGCCTAGCAACCTCGCTTTGGCGGGCGCTCACACTGAGGCGAGTGCAACCTCTCTGGGGTTTCGTGTGCGGTCGCCTTGGGACCGATTGACGGGTGTCTCGACCTATGGACCCTCTGGGTCCGAGGAAGATGACGACCCCAGCATCTGCTGGGATTTCTCTGGATCTGGCAACCCCAGTGCCATGCGGGACTTCATGACCGCATGCAACTACTGCCTCTCTGACTGTTCCGACGGCAGCCGCAGCCTTGGCGACAAGGACTGCGACCCGAGCCGCGAATGTTTCCATGTCGAGTTGGGGGATCCCTCCGGAGGCGGCTGTCTCGGCATGCCGGAGGATGGTGATCCCCCTAGGCCAGCGCCTCGCGCCGACATCCCGCGGGAGCTAGCTGTGGTCCCCGTTCCGGCGGGGGGTCACGACCCACAGCTCGAGCAAGTCCGCGGGGCGCAGGCCGGGCTCGATGAGGGAGCAGGAGCGCTCGAGGCAATCCGCCAGAACATCGGGCAGGTATGGGCGAGCCAGCCCCCGGCCGGAGGAATACGTCACCTGCCCCAAGGTCTCTAGCACCGCATCGCCAACGATGCCAGGGACAGACCGCCACCCGCATCCGGCGGAACCGGTCAGGACCTGGCAGCCGCAGCGATGCTCCTCCGCACGATGCCGGAGTCATCAACCACCGAGGGTCGTCGAATCCAGGGAGAGCTCAAGCATCTCCTGGAAGGCGCTGCGGCCCGGCGGGCCGAGAGCTCTACCTCCCGAAGGCAGGGGTACCCCTCGGAACCTCGTGCCGCGACTTCCCGGCTCACGCGGGAAGCCTCGGTCTTCACCGGGCGCACGCGCAACACCGCGCCTGCGGCCCCGGGCCACCTCGGCGACGAGCACCCTCATCGCGACCGTCGGGCCCGCCTCGACGAAAGGGTGCGCCGAGGTTATCACCCCAGGCGTGGGGGACGCTACGACAGCGGGGAGGATCGGAGTCCCTCGCCCGAACCACTCGGTCCGCAGGTCTTCAGCCGAGCCATTCGGCGGGCGCCGTTTCCGCCCCGATTCCGACCCCCGACTACTATCACAAAGTACTCGGGGGAAACGAGACCGGAATTGTGGCTTGCGGACTACCGCCTGGCCTGTCAACTGGGTGGGACGGACGACGACAACCTCATCATCCGTAACCTCCCCCTGTTCCTCTCCGACACCGCTCGCGCTTGGTTGGAACACCTGCCTCCGGGGCAGATTTCCAACTGGGAGGATCTGGTCCAGGCTTTCGCCGGCAACTTCCAGGGCACGTACGTGCGCCCCGGGAATTCCTGGGACCTCCGAAGCTATCGGCAGCAGCCGGGGGAGTCTCTTCGGGACTACATCCGGCGATTCTCGAAGCAGCGCACCGAGCTGCCCAACATCACCGACTCCGATGTCATCGGTGCGTTCCTTGCCGGCACCACCTGCCGTGACCTGGTGAGCAAGTTGGGTCGCAAGACCCCCACCAGGGCGAGCGAGCTGATGGACATCGCCACCAAGTTCGCCTCTGGTCAGGAGGCGGTCGAGGCCATCTTCCGAAAGGACAAGCAGCCCCAGGGCCGCCCGTCGGAAGATGCTCCCGAGGCGTCTACTCCGCTCGGCGCCAAGAAGAAAGGCAGGAGGAGGTCGCAAGCGAAACGCGACGCCCCCAGCATGGACCTTGTCGCCGCCGCCGAGTACAAGAACCCTCGGAAGCCCCCCGGAGGCGCCAACCTCTTCGACAAGGCACTAAAGGAGACGTGCCCCTACCATCAGGGGCCCGTCAAGCACACCCTCGAGGAGTGCGTCATGCTTCGGCGCCACTTCCACCGGGCCGGGCCACCCGCAGAGGGTGACAAGGCCCGCGACGACGGCAAGAAGGAAGATCACTAAGCAGGAGAGTTCCCCGTGGTCCGTGACTGCTTCATGATCTACGGAGGGCATGCGGCAAACGCCTCGGTTCGGCATCGTAAGCAGGAGCATCGGGAGGTCTGCTCGGTGAAGGTGGCGGCGCCAGTCTACCTAGACTGGTCCGACAAGCCCATCACCTTCGACCGGGATGACCACCCCGACCACGTGCCGAGCCCAGGGAAGTACCCGCTCGTCGTCGATCTCGTCATCGGCGACGTCAGGCTCACCAAGGTCCTGATGGATGGGGGCAGCTGCCTCAACATCATCTACGCTGAGACCCTCGGGCTCCTGCGCGTCGATCTGTCATCCGTCCGAGCAGGCGCTGCGCCCTTCCACGGGATCATTCCCGGGAAGCGCGTCCAGCCCCTCGGACAGCTCGACCTTCCTGTCTGCTTCGGAACACCCTCCAACCTCCGAAGGGAGACTTTGACGTTCGAGGTGGTCGGGTTCCGAGGAACCTACCACACAGTGTTGGGAAGGCCATGCTACGCGAAGTTCATGGCCATCCCCAACTACACCTACCTAAAGCTCAAGATGCCGGGCCCCAACGGGGTCATCACCGTCGGCCCCACGTACAAACACGCATTCGAATGCGATGTGGAGTGCGTGGAGTACGCCGAGGCCCTCGCCGAGTCCGAGGCCCTCATTGCCGACCTGGAAAGCCTCTCCCGAGAGGTGCCGGACGTGAAGCGACATGCCGGCAACTTCGAGCCAGCAGAGACGGTTAAGGCCGTCCCTCTCGACCCTAGTGGCGACACCTCCAAGCAGATTCGGATCGGTTCCGGGCTCGACCCCAAATAGGAAGCAGTGCTCGTCGACTTTCTCCGCGCGAACGCCGACGTCTTTGCGTGGAGTCCCTCGGACATGCCCGGCATACCGAGGGATGTCGCCGAGCACTCGCTGGATATTCGGGCCGGAGCCCGACCGGTCAGACAGCCTCTGCGCCGATTCGACGAAGAAAGGCGCAGGGTGATAGGCGAGGAGATCCACAAGCTGATGGCAGCAGGGTTCATCAAAGAGGTATTCCACCCTGAGTGGCTTGCCAACCATGTGCTTGTGAGGAAGAAAGGGGGGAAATGGCGGATGTGTGTAGACTACACTGGTCTCAACAAAGCATGTCCGAAGGTCCCCTACCCTCTACCTCGCATCGATCAAATTGTGGACTCCACTGCAGGGTGCGAAACCCTGTCTTTCCTCGATGCCTACTCAGGGTATCATCAAATCAAGATGAAAGAGTCCGACCAGCTCGCGACTTCTTTCATCACGCCCTTCGGCATGTACTGTTATGTCACAATGCCTTTTGGTCTGAGGAACGCGGGCGCGACGTACCAGCGGTGCATGAACCATGTGTTCGGCGAACACATCGGTCGCACGGTCGAGGCCTACGTCGATGACATCGTAGTCAAGACGAGGAAAGCCTCCGACCTTCTCTCCGACCTTGAACTGACATTCCGATGTCTCAAGGCGAAGGGCGTCAAGCTCAATCCCGAGAAATGCGTCTTCGGAGTGCCCCGAGGCATGCTCTTGGGATTCATCGTCTCCGAGCGGGGCATCGAAGCCAACCCGGAGAAGATCGCAGCCATCACGAACATGGGGCCCATCAAGGACTTAAAAGGCGTACAGAGGGTCATGGGATGCCTCGCGGCCTTGAGCCGTTTCATCTCGCGCCTCGGCGAAAGAGGCCTGCCCCTGTACCGTCTCTTAAGGAAGGCCGAGTGCTTCACTTGGACTCCCGAGGCCGAGGAAGCCCTCGGGAACCTGAAGGCGCTCCTCACCCAGGCGCCCGTCTTGGTACCCCCAGCTGATGGAGAAGCCCTCTTGGTCTACGTCGCCGCTACCACTCAGGTGGTCAGCGCCGCGATTGTGGTCGAAAGGCAAGAAGAGGGGCATGCTTTGCCCGTTCAGAGGCCAGTTTACTTCGTCAGCGAAGTGCTGTCCGAGACCAAGATCCGCTACCCACAAGTCCAGAAGCTGCTGTATGCAGTGATCCTGACGAGGCGAAAGCTGCGACATTACTTCGAGTCACATCCGGTGACTGTGGTGTCATCTTTTCCCCTGGGGGAGATCATCCAGTGCCGGGAAGCCTCGGGACGGATCGCGAAGTGGGCGGTGGAAATCATGGGCGAGGCCATCTCGTTCGCCCCTCGGAAGGCCATCAAGTCCCAGGTACTGGCGGACTTCGTAGCCGAATGGGTCGACACCCAGTTGCCAACGGCTCCGATCCAACCGGAGCTCTGGACCATGTTTTTCGACGGGTCGCTGATGAAGACGGGAGCCGGCGCGGGCCTGCTCTTCGTCTCGCCCCTCGGGAAACACCTTCGCTACGTGCTCCGCCTCCATTTCCCGGCGTCCAACAATGTGGCTGAGTACGAGGCTCTGATCAACGGATTGCGAATCGCCATCGAGCTAGGGGTCCGATGCCTCGATGCACGCGGCGACTCGCAGCTCGTCATCGACCAAGTCATGAAGAACTCCCACTGCCGCGACCCGAAGATGGAGGCCTACTGTGACGAGGTTCGACGCCTGGAAGACAAGTTCTACGGGCTCGAGCTTAACCACATCGCCCGGCGCTACAACGAGACTGCGGACGAGCTGGCGAAGATAGCCTCGGGGCGAACGACGGTTCCCCCGGACGTCTTCTCCCGGGATCTGCACCAACCCTCCGTCAAGATGGGTGGCACGCCCGAGCCCGAGTTGCCCTCGGCCCCGTCCGAGGCAGCCTCGGCCCAGCCCGAGCCATCCTCGGCTCAGCCCGAGGAACCCTCGGCCCCCGAGGGCGAAGCACTGCACATCGAGGAGGAGCAGAGCGGGGTCATGCCAGAACAAGATTGGCAGACCCCGTACCTGCAATATCTCCGCCAAGGAGAGCTGCCCCTCGGCCGAGCCGAGGCTCGGCGGGTAGCGCGACGCGCCAAGTCGTTCGTCTTGCTGGGCGATGAGAAGGAGCTCTACCACCGTAGCCCCTCGGGCATCCTCCAGCGATGCATCTCCAACACCGAGGGTCAGGAACTCCTGCAGGAAATACACTCGGGGGCTTGCGGCCATCATGCAGCACCTCGAACCCTCGTCGGGAACGCTTTCCGCCAAGGCTTCTACTGGCCGACGGCGGTGGCTGACGCCACTAGAATTGTCCGCGCCTGCGAAGGGTGCCAATTCTATGCGAAGCAGACCCACCGGCCCGCTCAGGCTCTGCAGACGATACCCATCACCTGGCCCTTCGCTGTGTGGGGTCTGGACCTCGTCGGCCCTCTGCAGAAGGCGCCCTGGGGCTACACGCACCTGCTGGACGCCATCGACAAATTCTCCAAGTGGATCGAGGTCCGACCCCTGAACAGCATCAGATCCGAGCAGGCGGTGGCGTTCTTCACCAACATCGTCCATCGCTTCGGGGTCCCGAACTCCATCATCACCGACAACGGCACCCAGTTTACCGGCAAAAAATTCTTGGATTTTTGCGAGGATCACAACATCCGGGTAGACTGGGCCGCCATAGCTCACCCCATGTCGAATGGGCAAGTAGAACGTGCCAATGGCATGATACTACAAGGGCTCAAGCCTCGGATTTACAATGATCTCAACAAGTTCGGCAAGCGATGGATAAAGGAACTCCCCTCGGTGGTCTGGAGCCTGAGGACGATGCCAAGTCGAGCCACAGGTTTCACGCCGTTCTTCCTGGTCTACGGGGCCGAGGCTGTCCTGCCCACTGACCTAGAATACGGCTCCCCGAGGACGAGGGCCTACAACGAAGAAAGCAACCAAGCTAGCCGAGAAGACTCGCTGGACCAGCTGGATGAGGCTCGGGACAGGGCCTTACTACACTCGGCGCGGTATCAGCAGTCCCTGCGACGCTACCACGCCCGAGGGGTCCGACCCCGAGACCTCTAGGTGGGCGATCTGGTGCTTCGGCTGCGGCAAGACACCCGAGGGAGGCACAAGCTTACGCCCCCCTGGGAGGGGCCGTTCGTTATCGCCAAAGTTCTGAAGCCCGGAACGTACAAGCTGGCCAACAGTCAAGGCGAGGTCTACGGCAACGCTTGGAACATCCAACAGCTACGTCGCTTCTACCCTTGAGATATTTCCAAATTGATTATATACCTCGCACCCACGCAAAGTTTAGTCAACAAGGAAGGGTCGGCCTCGCCTCGGCAAAGCCCGACCCTCCCTCGGGGGCTAAAAGGGGGGAAACCCCCTCTGCGTCAAAATTTTCCTCAAACAAAAAATCTCTTTCATCAGAATATCTTTCGTGCTTCTTGACTACTTCGAAAAGTGGGTCCTGGAAACGACGGAGTACATGTAAGCAGCCAAGGCTGACCGAGCCGAGGGACTCCTACGCCTCCAGGATGCGGATACCTCACTCATCACCTTCTGCGATAAGTAACTCGCGCTCGGATAAGGTGACTCCGCGGATCGAACAAGTCTCTACGTTCGGAAGCTCTTCTGTCGAGTCGATTCTTCGAGTTTTCTCGACTAAGTCGGTGATAGGGCCTCATGGACGAGTAAAAGTGCGCGTAAGCGGCAAGGCCGACCGAGCCGAGGGACTCCCACGCCTCCGGGATACGGATACCTCACTCCTCACCTTCCGCGAGAAGCAACTTTCGCTCGCACAAACATCCCTGTTACCGACAAAAAGTCCAGATGCTTGGAACAAGAGGAAAAGGGACGCAGCTTTACAACACAGCAAGGGTGTGTGTTCTGGCCTCGACGGCCGCACAAAACACACGCTACAAGACAAGCTGATCCTGCAGGCTCAGGTCTTGGCGCTGAAAGGGGGCGGCGACACCCTCGGCATCGACAGCACCTTCGGCAAGGCCCGAACTAGCCTCGGACGGCGACGCGATCCGAGGGCCTCTGCTCCAAAGGACGGCGTCATCACCACGCCCGGGCGATCGTTGTCAGGGACTTCTCCGGGAATCCGGCCCGAGCAGGCGGCTCGGCCAGCCACCTCCGGAGCCTCGGCCAACTGCCTTCCGAGGGCGCGAGCCCGGACCGAAGCCTCGGCTGACCGACTCCGGCGTCGATCCTGCCAGCGGACAACTCGGCTAGGCTCCGGCCAACCAGGTTTCATTTCCGAGCCAACTCTGCCTCTGCTCATGCTGATATCGCTACCCCCGGCCTCGGCTCGTCGAAGAGCAGCCGAGGGGTCTCTTTAACTGAGCTAGAGGAGCCTCGGACAACAGGGCCGACCGAGCCGAGGGACTCCTACGCCTCCGGGATACGGATACCTCACTCGTCACCTTGACGCGAGACGACTCATGCTTAGTGATGCGGTTCAGACAATCAGCGGACGAGTCTTAGTGCTCGGGAATGAGGAAAAAACACGGCTCCGTGCCGTAATCACATACATGTTCAGGCCCCGAAAGCCGAAATGAACAAAAAACCCGGCACTCGAAGTGCCATTACAAACGGAACTCCGGTTCCCCCCCCCCCCCGCAGGCACGAACAACCACACTCGATAGGGATGGGCCTGCGGGGCAACAGAAGACCGACGAACGGCATGTCGCCGCCCGCCCCAGCAGCGGCGATGATGAAGACTTCTGCCCCGGGGGGCCGAACAGCAGTAGTGATGACCTCAGGGCGGATGCTGCTAGGAGGCCCCCACCCTTGCCCAAACTCGAGAGGCAAGGACGGGCAGAAGACCGTAGAGTTGGAGGTCGGTCCGTGGCCAGCCTCGGCTGTCGCGCCGGCGGAAGAACCTCTTCCAGTTGCCGTGGCAAACGCCGGCACCGCGAGCGGCTCCGAAGCCACTCGCGTCTGAAGGCCAGGCACGCTGCAGCTGTTGGCGCCACGGACGACTCCCGCCCTTCCCCCCGATCACTGAGGGAAGGAGCGGGCCACCGCCCGCACAGGAGCCGACCCCAACTCGGCACACTCCCCTCCTCAGCCCTGGTGATGAAAATCCTTGAGGCTGAGGGAGGGGTAGAGGCCGCAGCCTGGCTCGCTTTCCCCCACCATCAAGCCGGAGGTCGCCCTCGTGGGTGACCGCCGGTGGAGGGGTGCAGCCGGGTTGCATGATGAAAATCCTTGAAGCCGAACGATGGCCGAAAGGTACCCGCTCCCAACGAGTGGTGCCCCCCGACGATGAGGCACGGAGACGGCGGTTTCCCCCATCCCGGGGCTTGAAAGGTGGAAAAACACGACGCATAGGGAAGGAAGAAGACATGGTCGCCCTACGAAAGGGGTCGCCCTCCTTTTAAAGGCAACTCTCCATGCTTGCGCCCCCAACCGTCACGGGCTGAGTCTTCTCCAACACACCTCCAAAGCCCTCCCCTGCGGCGCGGGGGCTGGGACCCACCTGTCATGCGGACCGGCTCCGAGCAAAAGAAGCCGAACCGCCGCGCGCGGCGTGCGCGCAACCACCCAGCGGTTACAAGTGACCCTCCACTTTTGCCCAGACCAACGGGCGAAGGGGGCGGGCAGCCATGCGGGCGGCATGCAACCGCGCCAGGTGGACGCGCCTCTCCGACTCCTGACAGGCCAGCATGAAGGCTCAAGCCCACGCGTCGCGCAACCGGCGCGCCGGATGCTGCATGTAAGCCACTATGCCACTTGCGCCACCACCGCACCTCCTCGGTTGCGGAACCAATACCGCGACCCGAGGCGACCCAGCGCGCGACCCAGCTGCGCCAACCTGACGCAGCGGTCAAACACGGTCAAAAGCGGGCCGGCAGTAATGACAGTGGCAGGCGCGCAAGAGCAGCGATCACGCCATCAGCCAGGCTCACGTCCCATCCGGAGGCAGCAAGAGAACCCCCTCTCTCTCACGGTGTGAAGACGACACGCCCGTGACCCGTTCCTCGAACGGCTCGCGCACGCGCAACGGCAGCCTCGCCAACTACTCACCCCGGCGCATTAACTCCGCGGCTCGACGGGCAGCGCTACGGGCGGGAGCAGCTGGCGACGTTTCGCCTTCGCCAAAACGGCCACACCAAAAAAGGTACGCCACGACGTTCAGTTTCGTATCCTTTTTCCCTTTTCCATCTTTCTCTATCTCTTGCAACAGGGACCGGGAAAGGGGGATAACCCCAAAGGGATCCTTCCCCGCGAAGGAACTAGGCTCCGAGCCTCCTTACTGATCAGGGGTTCGAAGGCTGGCCCCCCGAAGGGTTCAACAGCCGCCTCAGATCACGTGGGCCCGACACCCACTACTGGTCAGGGGTTCGAAGGTCGGCCCCCGAAAGGTCCCACGACCGCCTCAGGCTACTCGGGCTCCGCGCCCATTACTGATCAGGGGTTCGAAGGCTGGCCTCCCGAAGGGTTCACAGTCGCCTCAGACACCGAGCGAGGGATGACCAGGGGTACGTTCGATACATAACCAAGGCTCGGGCTGCGCTCCCGAGGTACCCTAGGACATTTCCGAGACCAGCGGGAACGACTCTGTAATGGAATCCCATCGGAGGGAGGCAACGAGCCCTCGGACCCCGTCGCCAGGGGACCGGGTCCGGCAGATCACCCGCAGGTACTTTTGGGCGTGCCTCCGGGCCCCTAGCCGACCCCCAACGAACGGGGCACGGACGTCCACTCGGATTACCCGATTGCAGCTCACCGGAGACACCATGTTCGGTGCCCATCGAGGGTAACATGGCGCTCTCCCCCCCCTCCTCCTTGTGGAAAGGCGACGTAGGGGCGTATGTAAAAAAGCCGAGTCTGTCCCTGATCGTCCTCTCGCTCTGTGCGGAGGCTCGGGGGCTGCTCTCGCAAACCCGGCTCCGGCCAAACCGTTGACAGCGTCAACATACCAGCCCGAGAACTTGGGCCCCGACAGAGCACCTGGGCTACGGCCTGTTCGCATGAGGGAACCGCCAGACCAGCCGAAGCATTACGCAAGGCATTAAGACCTCGAAGGAGTGAAACCACTCCTCCGAGGCCTCGGGGGCTACACCCGGCGGGTGCGCTCGCGCGCACCCACCGAAACAAAGTACAACCGAGAAAGGCTGGTCCCCTTGCAAAAAAGTGCGACAAAAGCCTCCAAGCGAGTGTTAACACTCCCTTCGAGGCTCGGGGGCTACTGTCGGGGACCATAATTAGGGGTACCCTCAAGACGCCTAATTCTCAGCTGGTAACCCCCATCAGCATAAAGCTGCAGAGGCCTGATGGGTTTGATTAAGTCAGGGATCAGTCCATACGAGCGACTTGATCACGCCACGCCCGAGCCTAGCCTCGGGCGAGGGCAGCCGACCCTGAGATGTTTCCGTCTCGCCTGAGGCCTCCTCTTTCACGGCAGACGCATCTCCGGCTCGCCCGAGGCCATGCCTTCGATAAGAAGTAACCCTGACTAAATCACCGCACCGACCGACCAAATCACTGGGGCCTTTGACGCAAAAGGTAAGACTGACGGGTAGCCAGGCTTGGCCGAAAGCGCCAGAGGAAGCTCCGCCCGACCCAGGGCTCGGACTCGGGCTAAGGCCCCAGAAGACGGCGAACTCCGCTCCGCCCGACCCAGGGCTCGGACTCGGGCTAAGGCCCCGGAAGACGGCGAACTCCGCTCCGCCCGACCCAGGGCTCGGACTTGGGCTAAGGCCCCGGAAGACGGCGAACTCCGCTCCGCCCGACCCAGGGCTCGGACTCGGGCTAAGGCCTCGGAAGACGATGAACTCCGCTTCGCCCGACCCAGGGCTCGGACTCCACCCCGACCTCCGCCTCGCCCGACCCGGGTGCTCAGGTTCGGCCTCGGCCATGCAGGACAGACTCGACCTCGGCCTCGGAGGAGCCTCCACGTCGCCCGACCTAGGGCACAAGTCCGCCACGTCGACAGGAAGCGCCATCATCACCCTACCCCGAGCCGACTCGGGCCGCAGGGAACAGGACCGACGTCCCATCTGGATAGCCCCGCCAGATAGGCAATGACGGCACCCCGCTGGACCCATGACGACGGCGGCTCTCAGCTCTCTTACGAAAGCAGGGGGACGTCAGCAAGGGCCCAACCACTCCGACAGCTGTCCCTCCGCCAAGCTCCATTGCTTCTCCGACAGCCACGACGCCACACTAGCCGGGCGCCAAGATCTCTCCGGCTGCCACCTTGGCGTGTACTTAGGGCACTAGCACTCCCCCGCTAGACACGTAGCGCCTTGCTACACCCCCATTTGTACACCTGGATCCTCTCCTTACGCCTATAAAAGGAAGGACCAGGGCCTTCTTAGAGAAGGTTGGCCTCGCGGGGACGAAGGGCAGGGGCAGGCGCTCTCTCGGGGCCGCTCGCTCCCCTCACCTCGCGCGGACGCTTGTAACCCCCTACTGCAAGCGCACCCGACCTGGGCGCGGGACGAACACGAAGGCCGCGGGATTCTCCGACTCCCCCACGACCCGGCTCCGGCCGCCTCGCACTCGCTCTCTCCCCCCTTCGCGCTCGCCCACGCGCTTGACCCATCTGGGCTGGGGCACGCGGCACACTCACTCGTCGGCTCGGGGACCCCCCGGTCTCGGAACGCCGACAACTGGAAAAATAAGCTAGAGAAAAATGTTGAAGAACTTCGCGAATCCAAGGAAAGGTGCTTTGAGAAATCCTTGGATTGTGTGAAAAAATTAAAAACTAGCTTCGCCAAAGTGGGTGTGACACCCTAGGTGTCAGTTTCATGTTATGTCGGGAGATTTGTCCTAATCTCGGACGCTTAGTGAAATTTTCTATTTCTCGATCACGTTTATCTCCATTTATCAAGTTACTTGTGAAGGTTTCACCGATTTCTGATTTTACTCGATCTCTAGAAGGCCAAATTTGGAGCCTGTTAAAACTTTTAATTCTCGACACGAATACGAACTCGATAATCCATCTCGAATTATAAACCTCATCTGAAGCTCATTTAATCAAACTCTCGACGGCTGTTATTTGATCTGAGCTCGAGTCCAATTCCTCGAACTTTGATCGATGTCCGACTATTTTAATCTGAGCCCGTACTCTCCAACGGAATACTCAATATGTCCTCTAATCAATTTTACTCGACTCAGCATATTATCTTTGTGTCCGAACCGAACTCAAAACCCCGTATCAACAGTGATTTTAAAATATCACGATTTGCCTTCTCCGACTAAAAATCCAAAGCCGATTAAATCTTAAGACGATTTATTTTCGAATCATGCGCGAGGAATTATTTTCGAGCGAAATCAAATCAAACTCTCAGTCAAGTTATTCGCCCGATCTTTCGAAATCTATTTCACTCTGTTCTCTGTAGAGACGAATTCCGTAGGAACGTTTGTATTCCGGGAAATGATTAGCGATCCGATAATCCATGTTTAATCAAAACACCATAAAATAAAATGGAAATAAATTAGCGCGGCCCGATTTAGCGTTTTGGGCCAGGCCCAACCCAGCCCATTAGGCCCACTAGGAAACCCTAACCCTAGGGCTTCTTCTATAAATAGGGGTGCTCACTTGGAAAATTTTAACTCCCACCCCTCACTTTTCCCTAGTCGCCACCTTCTTTCTTCCCTGCCTCCTTCTCCCTCACGGCAGCAGCCCACGCTCCTTCACGCACGCCAGAGCAGGGAGCAGCCGCTCCTATGGATGGCGCCCAAGCCCTTCTTCCACCTCTAGCTGGACCTCTGCCCAGCGCCACTCCTTTCTCTCCATGGCTGGCACACAGGAAGCAAGCAGCCATGGACGCCCAGGCCCCGACGCCATGTGTGCGTTCCTCCATGGCGCCCAGAATTTTTCGCAGAGGCCAGCGGCGCCCTTCTTCCTCCCCCTGGCAAGCGGCTGCAGCAGGGAGCTCGGCTCCTCCCCTCCCATGGCGCCCCTGCTGTTGCTCGCCTTGCTTGGATGAGGAGCAGCCGTGCCCAGCAGCAGCACCCTCTCCATGGGCGCCAGCAGCATGGATGCCGAGCCCCTTTCTTCTACCTCTGGCCGACGCCCTGCGCAGCGTCTCCCACCCCCAAGCCCCTGCGCGCGCACAGCAGCGGATCCCCGGCGCGCTCCCCTGCTCCTCCTCTCTTCCCCACAAAACAGCAGCCGCAGCGAGCTCGCCGTCGTCCATGGCAAGCAGCCTCCCTCGACGCGCAGGAGCTCTTCTTCCTCCCAAGGACAGCGCCCCTATTTCCCTCTCCCGGCAGCGCAGCGCCTCGCAACCTAGTTTTCCCTGCAGCCCCAAAACAGCGACGCGCCGTAGGTGTTCGACAAAATGCGCAGCAAGCCGCGCGCTGCAGCAGCCCTTCCGTTCGATCTCCACTCCCCTCGTTGCATGTCGTCGCTCTCGTGCTCGCTGCGCTACCCCATCCGCGACGTCGTAAGTCCTCGGTGAGATTCCTCGCTGCCCTTGCTGGTATTATATTTTTATTTTTGTGCTCGGTAAAACTGTTGAACGGTTGTGTGTGTCTAATCGCAGCTAGCCGTCAATGCCATCTGTCGCGCACGCGTGTTCAATGCAAGACCGGTCGGGTGAACCACATGCTTGCACAACTCAAATCCGATCCCGTTCAGGTTGATTGATTTATAGTTTACAATGTGTATGATTTGGTTGATGTTAGGCAGTGCATGTATATGTGTGGATGTGTGTAAAATGTTTCGGTTATACACATTGGTAGGATCGCATTTGCGGTTGGAGAACAAGAGGTTGTTTGATGTGTGTGATTTGTAGTTAGTCTAATTATGTTTTGGTCGATGATGTGCATGTGTGATTATGTGTGTGAAAATAAATTTGTATGAATGGAGGCGTGTAGAGAAGAAAAAGAAGTAGAAAAGAACTCAGACGTTTTTATAGTTCGATAGGAATATATGTGGTGTGTTGTTTGATGCAGAGACTAGGTTACAAATGCGGATTTTGTTTTACGGATGCATCGATAGGCGTCTATGTGAAAAGTGTAATTGTTTTATGCATGTGATCGATGATTGGGATAGTCGAGGCAAATGAGGTGTATGATTAATCCTGTTGGAGTCACTAGTGCGGTTGATGTCTTGTGCGTAATATGGGAACACGTAGGTGTGTGTGTGTGTGCCGTGGTGTGATATAGTAGTGGTGGCATAAGATAATTGATTGAGGAGTGCGGGTATATGCCGTAATATGGTTATACTCGCGACGAGGAAAGATGTATGTATTGTGTAACACGACGCTTAGATCGCCAATATATAGTCTTGCGAAGTATGCTCATGATGGTCGTGTGATTGAGGAGTGATGTAGTGGCAAGCGAGAAGTAAGTTTAGTTTTTCAAACGGTTAGTGGATAGTATCTATCGGTGTTGTCATGATTTTTGTTGTATGGCGATGTGATGCTTCGCTTTGTCAATCATCACATTCCATGCCCCTTTGGATAAATAAAGGTCTTGTTGATCGATTAGAAGTCTTATACGAGTGTTATCGCAGCCCAATAATTATTGGAGGCGAGTAGCGTTCATGAGTCAATCCTTGCTAAAATTGAAGAACAGTCCGATAACATATGCACATGGGTGTTGTAGGTCCTTCAGTAGCTAGTGTAAGTCTTATGGAGTTTTATGCCATGTTTTAATGTCTCTATGTTAGACCTCCTAAAATATGGTGTTTTAAGTGACTTGTGTGTTGACTAATTCGAGTGGAGAAATGGTTAAGAAAAACTAATTAACCTGCTTCAACCCCTGTTTCGAGTTACAATGTCTAAAATGGTTTGCTAAGTCTTATACTGCGTTAGCCAACTCATGTTAAGTAAGAGTTGATGGCGTAAGTGATTGTGATATATATGTGGTGTCTCGGATTTCGAAAATGATAGACTAGCCGACGTGTGTGATGTAAAGCGGCCTATATTGTTGCTCTAGTTAGCCGAATTGTTAGATGACTTGGTTAAGCTCGTAATCACGGTGAATTACTTGTTGTGGTCTAAATGTGTATGGTTACGGTCGTGGGTAAAAAGTAGTAGTGCTCATGTAATGTCTAATTTAAACCACAAATTGTTGGGTGATTATCGTGGAGAATGCGTTGTTAATTGGTTGTAGTAGTTTTAGTGCACTAAATGACTTAAATAAAATTTGCAAGTTGACTTGTTGGTCCCCATTTGATTATTTTAACTCTAACAAATGGTAAAGTGTTAGAATAATTCAAGTCTCTAGATCATGGCAATTCTTGAATTATATAGAAACTGAAATTTATTGATTGCTGTTTTGGACTGCATGCACTGTTTTAGTTGTGCTGTATGTTTGATGAACTAAATGGTGTTTTCTGTAGATATGTGCTATAGAAAAGTGGTAGATAACTTTATTATCTTGCTGGTGTTAAAATTTGACAGTCATAGGTCTGACAGTTTAGGAGTTATGCTTTTTACAAATTCAGTAACTGAATCTGTCCAAATTCTGTGCAGATTTCAGAAACTGCATTGTTTGCCTAATTTAATGTTACAATCTGTTCATGATCGTTATAAGAAAGTTGTAGATGCTTTTCTGGTCTTGCTTGTGTTAAAATTTCATAACCATAGGCCTGATAGTTTAAGAGTTATGAATTTTACAAACTGGTTGCTGTGTTCTGTCCTCTGTCAGAACAGCTTTCGAAAACTGTAATGTTTGATTTGATTAAACCTGGAATCACCCCTTGGTAATTATAAAAGTTATGTAGTGCTTTTGCCAAGCTTTCCAAAAAGTCTTGGATCACTATTTTTGGTGGCCTAAAGATTAAGTTATGGATGTTTAAAGTGTGAAGACTGAATCTGTCCAGTTCTGGACAGCACATCCTTCATAGTGTATTTTATCCTTGATACATGTTAAACCAGCCAGTGATGTTTGTAAATAATTTGTAGAACATTTAATTAGCTTTCCAGAAAGCCTAAGATCACTTGTCTTGGATGTCTAAATCTTCAGTTATGAATTTTTTTAAAGTCACAAGTCTGAATCTGTCCAAATCTGGACAACGCTGTTGTGTTAACACCTTTTGACCTTGCTAAGTGTTTAATCATGCTGTGATGACAATACCAAAGTTGTAAAGCACTTTTCAAGCTTTCAGAAAGTCTTAGTTTACTATTTTTGGTTAAATATCTTGTAAGTTATGACTGAAACAAGTGACTGCTCTATTGCTGTCCAAAAATTCTGCTAGTGCGCTTTTGATTGTTTAGTTCACCCTTCTCGCTAAAAATGTTTGGTTTGCTCTTAAGTAATATAGACTTGCCATGGTTAAGCTAGAGATGACATGTGTGTCTTGTTTTATATGTTCCTTTCTCTAGTGATTGCGATATAGGAGTTCCATAGATATTGACACTTATGTCCTCTATTGAATTTGTGTTATCAGTGATGCTTGTGTGTGATCAATAGGAGAACTAATAAATAAAATATGCGTGCTTGTGATGTTGTAATTGTGTTGCATAAATAAATAACATGTTGTCGTCTTTTTAATGGTGTTAATGTTGAACGTCGATAATATGTAGATAACTAAAGCGAACATGTGGTTGTTACGGTGTCTTCCATTTTATTGTTTAGTCCGTCACTGCGTCCTTGTATATCTTGTGCTACTTTTGTGCTACTGTCATTATATTTATACATATGCATCTTGTATCTCATTTAGGACCGAGAGATGACGCTCATGCAAGTGGTGTGGTGCCAACCACAAGATGCCATTGGTGGACGACCTGAAGAATGGACTTAACCAGTGGATGCTCGCCAAGCGAGTACCTCCCCCAGCAAACACTATCTATGTGTTAAATTAAAGGCAAGCCCCGGTTTTATGCATAACCGTTTATATATGCTATTTTACTACACTTAATGTTTGTAGGCTTGTACTGTGCACTTAAGTGTAGGAGTTGACTGGAACCTTAGTTGCATGAACTCAGGATTCCTTTTGAGATGGATACTAGTATGTTAGGTCGAGTAGCTGCTTTACTAATTAGGGATCTCGGTAGAAGTCGAATGATTTTTCCAGCACTCGCGCGAGGTTAGGAATTGGTTGTATCCATTTTATATCAGAATGATGATGGTCTTTGGACAACGATCCATGGGGATGCGTTGTCTACGAGACGGAAATTGGAATAATGATTAAGGTGTGGTACCGTGTGTCAAGCGTTTGAACGTACTAAGCACATGCCGAGAAATATGGTAAATCGGTAAGCCTAGTACCTGAGTGAACCTGGCAGCAGATTGCCCTCCTCACGTGACCTAAGACATGGTCTCCCATTCTGGTTATGGTGGGTACAAGTGCGGTCACTGCACAACGGCAGTCGGGTCAGTGAGGCATTGTACGCCAAGGCGGTGAGCCCCTCTCTGCTGGCGGGGAATCGATGGGGACGGTTGATGTGTGTGGGGACAGAGCGCCTCGCCACATCGTGTGTTTAGGTTTACCTTGCAAGGTTAAAACTCGATTCGAATCGTCTGCTTCTCGCAGCTAATGAGACTGCTTGATCCATGCTGCTACATTGAGTAATAAGTGGAAATGAGGTGACTGGCAAAAGATGTTGATTGGTAAAAATGTTTGATACCATGTATGATTAGCTAGGTACACATCTAGTCTAAAGGATTCTACTAAAACTTGAAAAGCTAAAACTTGTTTTTAGACTCAGCTAGTGCTTTTGGCAAACCAAACCCCTCAGCCAAACAGCTGCATGTCTAGAGGTAGAGGAGTAGGCTCCTCGCACCGGGTAAGTCTAGCTGAGTATTAGTATACTCAGCCTTGCTTGTGCCAAAATTTTTGCAGGTACTCCTTAGGATGATTGGTTGATGGTGTGACTTGGCCTTCATCCCTGCCACCAGGATAGACGGTCGAGTGGGTTACTGCTTCCGCAGGAGAGGACCAGAGGAGTAGCGTGGTCAGGCTTCGCCATGTTGCTCGGTTTTCTCCGTTAGTTATTTCCGTTGCATTAAAATTTATGGTTATCATTTCTGAAACTCCGATCAAGTAATCACTAATGATACTTACTAAATTTGTGGTATTATGTTTTATTGTATTTCTCTGTGCCTCACCTTCGAGTGAGCTAGTGGTATTCAATCCTGGATAAGTGGCTTTTATCGGACTAGATCCGAGGGACTGACGGTTTATTCCTACTTAAGTGTGGTCTAGCCTTTCAGGCGGGACTTAGGCACTTAATTTGGAATAATTCAGGCGGTTCGGCCATAGTGGGTGCCTACTCTTCTGAAGAAAATTTCATACGAGGCGACCCCGAGGGCGTTGTTGAATGGATAAGTGGAGAAGCTGAAGCCTTCGAGGAAATATTAAGTGATCATGGGGATATTTGTGCCTTCTCCGGCGCCCGGGGAATCGCAGCTATTCTAGAGAAGGCAGGATGTGATCATGTTAAGGCTATAGCCCAGACCGAAGCTGCCTTCTCCACAGGCGATACGAAGGATCCTTCAGACGAAGCAACCTTAATAGGCGAGAAGTTTTATTCTGATGTCTGGGTGAACAGTGGCCAAGAGCTGGCCAGCGAAATTATAAAAGAAGAACGAAAAAGACACCCATGACGCTCGGGCAGAAGCAAAGCGAGCTAAAGAGGCTGATGAATGCGAGAGGCGTATAGGTAATGTTTTTTTGATATTTTGGCTTTGGTACTTGCTTTGTGGCTTCAGACTAATCAGTTTACCTACTTCAGCTAAACTATCCCCGCCACATGAGCCGTACAATCCTCTAGCTGATCTAGAAATGAACGAAGCACTGGATATTATAAGCGTGGCGAACTCCATTATCGACGAAGTGAAAGTCGCCTAGAGGGGGGGTGAATAGGCGAAATCTGAAAATTATAAACTTAAGCACAACTACAAGCCGGGGTTAGCGTTAGAAATATAAGCGAGTCCAAAAAGAGAGGGTGAAAACAAATCACAAGCAAATAAGAATGGAAGACACGGTGATTTGTTTTACCGAGGTTCGGTTCTTGCAAACCTACTCCCCGTTGAGGTGGTCACAAAGACCAGGTCTCTTTCAACTCTTTCCCTCTCTCAAACGGTCACTTAGACCGAGTGAGCTTCTCTTCTCAATCAAATGGGACACTAAGTCCACTACAAGGACAACCACACAATTGGTGTCTCTTGTTTTGATTACAAGTGTTATGGAAACAAGAATGAGGAAGAAGAAAGCAATCCAAGCGCAAGAGCTCAAAGGAACACAAAAATCTCTCTCTAGTCACTAAATTGTTTGGAGTGATTTCGGACTTGGGAGATGATTTGATCTCTTTGTTTGTGTCTTGTATTGAATGCTATAGCTCTTGTATGAGGTTTGAAGGCTGAAAACTTGGATGCATTGAAGTGTGGTGGTTGGGGGGTATTTATAGCCCCAACCACCAAAAGAACCGTTGTTGAGGGCTTATGTCGTATGGCGCACCGGACAGTCCGGTGCACCACCAGACACTGTCCGGTGCGCCAACCACGTCACCAAGCCGTTGGTTCCGACCGTTGGAGCTCTGATAGTTGGGGCCACCGGACAGTCCGGTGGTGCACCGGACAGGTCCTGTAGACTGTCCGGTGCACCTTCTGCCGCCTGCTCTAACTTCTGCGCGCGCAGGCGCGCACTATAGCGCATTAAATGTCTTCTGTAGACGACCATTGGCGCGAAGTAGCCGTTGCTCCGCTGGCACACCGGATAGTCCGGTGAATTATAGCGGAGCGGCCTCCCAAATTCCCGAAGCTGGCAAGTTCAGCGTCGATCTCCCTGGTGCACCGGACACTGTCCGGTGGCACACCGGACAGTCCGGTGCACCAGACCAGGGGTGCCTTCGATATACTTTGCTCCTTTGTTTTGAACCCTTTCTTTTGACTTAGTATTGGTTTGTTGTGAACCTTTGGCACCTGTAGAACTCATAATCTAGAGCAAACTAGTTAGTACAATAATTTGTGTTGGGCAATTTCAACCACCAAAATTCATATTGGAAAAGGTTTGACCCTATTTCCCTTTCAATCTCCCCCTTTTTGGTGATTGATGCCAACACAAACCCAAGCAAATATAAAAGTGCAGAATTGAAATAGTTTGCAAAAGGTAAGTGCAAAGGTTGCTTGGAATTGAAACCAATAAACTTACTTCAATAGATGTGCATGGATGGTTTTCTTCTTATTTAAAATTTTGGACCTCATTTGCACCACGAGTTTTGTTTTTGCAAATCCTTTGTAAAACTCTTTTCAAAATCATTTTGCAAATAGTCATAGGTATATGAATAAGATTGAAAGAAGCATTTTCAAGATTTGAAATTTTCTCCTCCTGTCTCAAATGCTTTTCCTTTGACTAAAACAAAACTCCCCCCTAAATAAAATTCTCCTCTTAGTGTTCAAGAGGGTTTTGCAAGTTTTGAAGATATTACTTTCTCCCTCTTTTGAACACAATAAGATATCAATTTGAAAAACTTCATTTTTAAAATTTGGTGGTGGTGCGGTCCTTTTGCTTTGGGCTCATACTTTCTCCCCCTTTGGCATGAATCGCCAAAAACGGATACTTGTGAGTGAAATATAAGCCCTTTTTCAAACTATCTCCCCCTTTGGCAAATATAAAAATATGAGTGAAGATTATACCAAAGTGGAGAACGATGCGGAGTACCAGCAAATACAATTGGAGTTGAGTGGAAGTGCCTTCTTTGCTGAATACTTCATTTCCCTTTCAATATCTATGACTAAGCATAATATTATACTTGAAAACACATTAGTCATAGGCATAAAAAGAGATATGATCAAAGGTATATAAATGAGCTATGTGTGCAAAGAATCAATCAAAATTCCTAGAATCAAGAATATTTAGCTCATTTCTAAGTTTGGTAAAGTTTTTCTCATCTGAAGGCTTGGTAAAGATATCGGCCAATTAAGCTTTGGTGTTTATATAGGCTATCTCGATATCCCCCTTTTGTTGGTGATCTCTCAGAAAGTGATACCGAATGGCTATGTGCTTAGTGCGGCTGTGTTCAACAGGATTATCCGCCATGCGGATTGCGCTCTCATTGTCACATAGGAGAGGGACTTTGCTAAACTTGTAGCCATAGTCCCTAAGGGTTTGCCTCATCCAAAGCAATTGCACGCAACGATGACCTGCGGCAATGTACTCGGCTTTGGCGGTAGAAAGAGCTACTGAGTTTTGTTTCTTTGAAGCCCAAGACACCAGGGATCTCCCCAGAAACTGACAAGTCCCTGATGTGCTCTTCCTATCAATCTTACACCCTTCCCAATCAGCATCGGAATATCCTAATAAATCAAATGAGGATCCCTTGGGGTACCAAAGACCAAACTTAGGTGTTTGAACTAAATATCTCAAGATTCGCTTCACGGCCCTAAGGTGAACTTCCTTAGGATCGGCTTGGAACCTTGCACACATGCATACAGAAAGCATAATATCTGGTCGAGATGCACATAAATAGAGTAAAGATCCTATCATCGACCAGTATACCTTTTGATCTACGGATTTACCTCCCGTGTCGAGGTCGAGATGCCCATTGGTTCCCATGGGTGTCTTGATGGGCTTGGCATCCTTCATTCCAAACTTGGTGAGAATATCTTGAATATACTTTGTTTGGCTGATGAAGGTGCCCTCTTGGAGTTGCTTCACTTGAAATCCTAGAAAATACTTCAACTCCCCGAGCATAGACATCTCGAATTTTTGTATCATGATCCTACTAAACTCTTCACAAATAGATTTGTTAGTAGACCCAAATATGATATCATCAACATAAATTTGGCATACAAACAAATCATTTTCGATGGTTTTAGTGAATAGAGTAGGATCGGCTTTTCCAACTTTGAAGCCATTATCAATAAGAAAATCTCTTAGGCATTCATACCATGCTCTTGGGGCTTGCTTGAGCCCATAAAGCACCTTAGAGAGTTTATAAACATGGTTAGGGTACTCACAGTCTTCAAAGCCGGGAGGTTGCTCAACATAGACCTCTTCCTTGATAGGTCCGTTCAGGAAGGCACTCTTTACGTCCATTTGATATAACTTAAAGCCATGGTAAGTAGCATAGGCAAGTAATATACGAATTGACTCAAGCCTAGCTACGGGTGCATAGGTTTCACCAAAATCCAAACCTTCGACTTGTGAATACCCTTTGGCCACAAGTCGTGTCTTGTTCCTTGTCACCACACCATGCTCATCTTGTTTGTTGCGGAAGACCCACTTGGTTCCTACAACATTTTGGTTAGGACGTGGAACTAAATGCCATACCTCATTCCTTGTGAAATTATTGAGCTCCTCTTGCATTGCCAACACCCAATCCGAATCTTGAAGTGCTTCCTCTACCCTGTGTGGCTCAATAGAGGAAACAAACGAGTAATGTTCATAAAAGTGAGCAACACGAGATCGAGTGGTTACCCCCTTATGAATATCGCCGAGGATGGTGTTCACGGGGTGATCTCGTTGGATTGCTTGGTGGACTCTTGGGTGTGGCAGCCTTGCATCTTGTTCATCTTCCTTGTCTTGATTGAGGGCATCTCAACCTTGATCATTGCCCTCTTCTTGAGGTGGCTCATCTTCTTGATCTTCTCCTTCATCATCTTGAGCTTCATCCTCATCTTGGTTTGGTGGAGATGCTTGCATGGAGGAAGATGGTTGATCTTGTGCTTGAATGGGCTCTTCGGATTCCTTAGGACACACATCCCCAATGGACATGTTCCTTAGCGCGACGCACGGAGCCTCTTCATGATCTAATTCATCAAGATCAACTTGCTCTACTTGAGAGCCATTAGTCTCATCAAACACAATGTCACAAGAAACTTCAACTAGTCCAGTGGACTTGTTAAAGACTCTATATGCCCTTGTGTTTGAATCATATCCTAGTAAAAAGCCTTCTACAGCCTTAGGAGCAAATTTAGATTTTCTACCTCTTTTAACAAGAATAAAGCATTTGCTACCAAAGACTCTAAAATATGAAACATTGGGCTTTTTACCGGTGAGGAGTTCATATGATGTCTTCTTGAGGATTCGGTGTAGATATAACCGGTTGATGGCGTAGCAAGCGGTGTTGACCGCCTCGGCCCAAAACCGATCCAAAGTCTTGTACTCATCAAGCATGGTTCTTGCCATGTCCAACAGAGTTCTATTCTTCCTTTCCACTACACCATTTTGTTGTGGCATGTAGGGAGAAGAGAACTCATGCTTGATGCCCTCCTCCTCAAGAAAGCCTTCAAATTGTGAGTTCTTGAACTCCGTCCCGTTGTCGCTTCTTATTTTCTTGATCCTCAAGCCAAACTCGTTTTGAGCCCATCTCAAGAATCCTTTCAAAGTCTCTTGGGTTTGAGATTTGTCCTGTAAAAATAATACCCAAGTGAAGTGAGAATAATCATCCACGATAACTAGACAGTACTTACTCCCGCCTATGCTTATGTAAGCTATTGGGCCGAATAGATCCATGTGGAGCAGTTCTAGTGGCCTGTCAGTCGTCATGATGTTCTTATGTGGATGATGAACACCAACTTGCTTCCCTGCTTGGCATGCGCTACAAATCCTGTCTTTCTCAAAATGAACATTGATTAGTCCCAAAATGTGCTCTCCCTTTAGAAGTTTGTGAAGATTCTTCATCCCAACATGGGCTAGTCGGCGATGCCAGAGCCGACCCATGTTAGTCTTAGCAATTAAGCTAGTATCGAGTTCAGCTCTATTGAAATCAACTAAGTATAGCTGCCCTCTAATACTCCCTTAAAAGCTATTGAATCATCACTTCTTCTAAAGACAGTAACACCTGTATCCGTGAAAAGACAGTTGTAACCCATTTTGCATAATTGAGAAACGGAAAGCAAGTTGTAATCTAAAGAATCTACAAGAAAAACATTGGAAATAGAATGGTCAGGTGATATTGCAATTTTACCCAATCCTTTGACCAAACCTTGATTTCCATCCCCGAATGTGATAGCTCGTTGGGGATCTTGGTTTTTCTCGTAGGAGGAGAACATTCTTTTCTCCCCAGTCATGTGGTTTGTGCACCCGCTGTCGATAATCCAACTTGAGCCCCGGGATGCATAAACCTACAAAATAAATTTAGTTCTTGATTTTAGGTACCCAAACAGTTTTGGGTCCTTTGACATTAGATGCAGGAACTTTGGGTACCCAAACACAAGTCTTTGATCCCTTGTGTTTGCCCCCAACATATTTGGCAACTACCTTGCCGGATTTGTTAGTAAGCATATAAGAAGCATCAAAAGTTTTGAATGAAACATTATGATCATTTGATGCTTTAGGAGTTTTCTTCTTAGGCAATTTAGCATGGGTTGATTGCCTAGAACTAGATGCCTCACTCTTATACATAAAAGCATGATTAGGGCTAGAGTGAGACTTCCTAGAGTGAATTCTCCTAATTTTGTGTTCGGGATAACCGGCAGGGTATAAAATGTAACCCTCATTATCCTGAACCATAGGAGCCTTGCCCTTAACAAAATTAGACAATCTTTTAGGCGGGGCACTAAGCTTGACATTGTCTCCCTGTTGGAAGCCAATGGCATCCTTAATGCCAAGGCGTCTCCCACTATAAAGCATGCTTCTAGCAAATTAAAATTTTTCATTTTCCAAGTCATGCTCATTGATTTTAGCAGTTAATGTAGCTATGTGATCATTTTGTTGTTTAATTAAAGCAAGGTGATTATGAATAGCATCTATATTAACATCTCTACATCTAGTGCAAATAGAAACATGTTCAACGGTAGATGTAGAGGGTTTGCAAGTATTTAACTCAACGATCTTAGCATGCAAAATATCATTCTCATCTCTAAGATTGGAAATAGAAGCATTGCAAACATATAAATCCTTAGCCTTTGTAATTAATTTTTCATTTTCAATTTTAAGGCTAGAAAGAGAAGCATTCAATTTGTCAATCTTAGAAATTAAATTGGCATTACCATTTCTAAGACTAACAATTGAATCATCACAAACATCAAACTTTTCAACCTTAGCAATTAATTTTGCATTTTCATTTCTAAGGTTGGAAACAATGTCATGGCAAGTGCTTAACTCACTAGTTAATTTTCATTTTTCTCTACCTCCTGAGCATAAGCATTTTTAACTTTAACATGCTTTTTGTTTTCTTTAATTAGGAAATCCTCTTGGCTATCCAAGAGTTCATTCTTCTCATGAATAGCGCTAATCAATCATTTATTTTTCCTTTTGTTGCATGTTTAAGTTGGCAAAGAGAGTAAACAAATCATCCTCATCATCACTAGAATTAGCCTCATCACTAGATGTTGCATACTTAGTGGAGGATTTGGATTTTACCTTCTTCTTCTTGCCGTCCTTTGCCAGCATTTGTGGCCGACGTTGGGGAAGAGGAGCCCTTTGTTGACGGTGATGTTGGCGGCGTCCTCGTCGGAGGAGGAGTCGGTGGAGCTCTCGTCGGAGTCCCACTCCCGGCAAACATGGGCATCGCCGCCCTTCTTCTTGTAGTACCTCTTCTTTTCTCTCCTCTTTCCCTTCTTGTCGTTGCCCCTGTCACTATCACTAGATAATGGACATTTAGCAATGAAATGACCGGGCTTACCACACTAGTAGCAAACCTTCTTGGAACGGGGCTTGTAATCTTTCCCCTTCCTTTGCTTGAGGATTTGGCTGAAGCTCTTGATGATGAGCGCCATCTCCTCATTGTCAAGCTTGGAGGCGTCGATGGTGTAACACCCGGATTTTAGGGGTCCAAAACCCGGGGTTAACATAAACACCAGGTATGCTGGGACCAAGTCTCATACATATGATGTATAGTGGCACAGGATCGAATGTCACAACTTTATATATAACAGGAGTTCTATACAAAATAATTAATTACATTATAAGGAGACAACGGTCCAGCAACCCAAAGTTGGCTGGGAGACGACGACCTAGACCTCTCACGAACTCATCACAGCATCCTCCATGAGCATCATCCTGCAGTACCTGGTCTTGACCTGTGGTGTATGTGAGACAGCAAGAGTGAGCTCACATACGTTCATCGCTCAACAAGTTGTGGGGAATAATGTGCATGAACTCGCCAAAGGTGGGAGCTCACGTGAAGTGTAAGGCTTACCAAAGAAGATGGTTAGAGCTGAGCATTGCTTTTAAAGTTGGTCAAAATTTTATTAGCAGTTACTAAGTATAAGTAAATACCAACCCAATTAAATAATAGAACAAAAGTATCAACTTCACCCACGATGCAATGCATATGACAAATTGAATTTAGTTCCATAATTTAATCATGTGAGGGTCCGAGCTGCTCATGACCGTGAGCACGGCTAGTATACCAGTTTTACACTCTGCAGAGGTTGCGCATCTTTACCCACAAGTCGTGTTACCCATCTGCCAAGGGGTCATGAATCCCATACACCTCTACCAAGGAAGCGAGGCAGGGTAACACTACGAGGCCTTTACAAAGTTCCACTAGCTTCCGAAAACCCGCTACAGTTTATAGGAAGATCCAGTGCAGGAATCCCTTGCAGGACCGCCATCGCAGCAAAATCCTCCCGAGGGCCTCCCTACACTGACCTCTCCCCTACTGCCCTTGCCCCTTTCGGGTAAGGTAGTCTTCCACTAGCTTTCCTAATTAATCAGCCAAGGGCGTCCCATACCACCCTTGTGGTAGCACTGTTTTCCCGGGTGGTCGCTCCATGTTCCAATTAACATAATGATCTTAACATGAACATTAAATAACAACTGATAACAAAAAGTGTAATCATGAATAGTGTATCTCCATACCCAAAACCACATATAGCACTAGCAAGTACTACCCAGAAAGATCAGTGGTGAACAAGGTATAAAGATAGACAAACTAGGGTAACCTATTGGGTCCCATCAAAATTAACCTATGCAGATCATTATGATTAATCAGAACATGGCTGGGTAAAAAGAAGTGATCAAGGGCACAACTTGCCTGGGCCTTGAGAATCCAGGTACCAGGATGATTCTCAGATGACACGTGACCTCACTGCTAGTCGTAGCAATTCAAACAAACATGGTGTAGGCAAAATTAACATTACACCAAACATAAGAACAAAATACATATTAATAATCTACATATTAAAATAAGATCACAGGAAAAAGAATTATTAATTTTGGAGTTGTAGAATTCAAGTTATGATTTTCCCTAGGTTTAATGTGATAAAAATATGATTAAATGATAAATAAATTTTCTGACAGAGTTCATGTCAAAACAGTGATTCTAAATGGTAGAGAATATTATTACAAAATTTTAGGAATTGGAATGACTCAATTTGGAGCTAAAATGAATTAGTTATGAATTAATTAAGTTTCTGGATTTATTTTAACACTAAAAATCATTTTCTAAATCATTTTCTACGATTTTCCTATTCACTGGACTGGGCCTCATTAACAGAAAACCGCAGGGGGCTCGGCGCAAATAAACCTAAGACTCAGGCTACACCCGCACAGGACGGCGGGTTGATTATGAAGAACCCCGAGGGCTCTTTTAGAAATTGACCATGGCGAAGGGGTATAGTCGATCCTGGGCCACACGATAGAAACCGGACGGCCCAGATTAGATCTGTCTTTAAGTGAACTATTACGTGATATGGGCCGCCAGATCTAAATCCAAGGGTCGGAATCTAGATCAAATCCTACCCCTCCTCGGCCAATCCAACGGTTTGGATTGCACTAACCGAAGCGGTATGATCCAATTAATCTGGACCGCCCATTACGCATCAACGGTACACGGCAGTCCTCACTCATCCGACCACCCCTAGGCTTCCCGCACGGCGGCCCCCCAAGCGCCCACGGCGGCGCACGCCGGTGAGATACGCAATCGGCGCGGTGGTCGCCCTAAACTCCGATTGGCCGGATGCTTCGCAGAGCGGAGATGATGGTGAACGTGGTCATGGGCTACTTACCGACAGTCAGGTCGAGCATTTGGCTGGCGACGGACGGAGACGCGGGGAGGGAGCAGAAGGGGGCGCGCCGAGCGGAGGGGATGGTGGCGGCCTGGGCACGGTCGAGCAGAAAGGGGCCGCACCGAGCGGAGGCCATAGGGAAGGTCAGGGACTCGTCCATGGAGGGAGCTCCGCGGCTGGTTGTTGAGATCCGCCCGCGAGCCCGAGCCATGGCGGCTGAGTTCTGGGCGCACAGCAGAGGGAAAGGGCGCAGGCCAAAGCGGACGCGAACGCCTGGGTCTTATAATCCAATGGTCGGGCATCCGAACAGAACCGGGGAGATCGCGGAGGTGGTTGAGCTCGCACCCATGGAGTCCGCGGCGACGGTAACGCGCGCGTCTGTTGCGTTTTCGTTCAGAAGCCTGAGTTCAACGCGAGGTAGACGGATCTGACGAGGAGCGCCCACATGTCAGCGATTCAGGTTTGGTGTACAGGCGCGGTAGAGACGCCGATGACCCGGGCCCACACTGCTGTGAGCGAAAGGGCAGGAGCTGGTCGGCCAGGGCCGTGCAGAAGGAAATGGTAAGTGGGCCGAAATAGGTGTGTGCGGCCCATCATCAGGGTTTGTTCTTTTCTTTTATATTTCCTGCTTTATTTCTCCCACTCTATTTGTAAATTTCAAATTTGAATTCAAATACTGTTGTGAGTTTCACCTTGGGTCTAAATGCATAATTTCAACTACTAATATAAAATGAATAGGTTTATTTACATTTTTATTTTCTTTATATAACATTTCCCTTTATTTTCTTCTATCTTTATCCACAATTCAAATTTAATTTTGAAAATGGTTATGAAGTTTTCTCATGATTAAAATTGTATTGATTAATATTTTAGTAGAAGGCAGTTATATTCCTATTCTTGTATTTCTTTACCTCATTTGCATATTATTTTTCTCTTTTTTCTCAATTCCAAAAATCCTAGTTTTAAATTAGGGTTTGATTTCGCTTCTAGTATTTATTATCTTTGTATTTATTATTTTATTTAATGCACAAACAGAAATCCAATATGATGCATATTTTAGTAGTATAACTTTCTATTAATTATTTGTTTTTGAATATGGTGCTCACATGTGATGATGCCTAAAGGTCAAAAACTTCACATAAGGAGAAATTGTTTCTCTATTTATACTATGTCTAACAAATTACAAATTGGGTATTACAAATCCTACCCCCCTTAAAAATAATCTCGTCCTCGAGATTTAGGAAGAACTAGGATATAGGAAGAGTGATTTTTAGCTTTTTAGTTTCTAATTAGTTCAAAATCGAGAGTCTCTCTTTTTATTATTAGTAAGTGATAGGAGAGCATGGGTAATATAGGTATGTCCACTTTATTATGTAGGATAGAAGATATCTTTAAAGTATTTATAGGTTTGGGTCAGAAAGAGTAGGATAAGAAAAGACTCCATCCAGAATTGTGGATCTTGACTCCGTTGGCGATTCAACTTGATCTTTGAAGTCTTGAGTTGATGCTTATCCTTCTTTGACGTGGTTGGTCTCCTTTGGCCCTTCTTCTTGGAGTTGCCATCCAAGTTAAGGACTTACGGTTAAGATATATGTGGTAAGATAGACTACATGATATAGGTCAAAATCTGGTTTGATGTCAGGTGGTGGTTGATAGATTATGCAATCCATTAAGACTCTATTGATTGGGTAAGTTATGTAACTTGTTAAAGTTGTTGGGTATGGCCGAGTTGATCTAGGTCATCAATTTAGGCTTAAGTGAATTTTGGAGTATAGCCTTATCCTTTGTATCAGCATTAAGTAACTCAATCTAGCTTAGATCATATTGGATTAGATAGAATCCAGATTAGGTTGGTATGACTAGATTAAACTAGATAATATCTGATTACTTTGGATTAGATCTTGGTTGTTACTAGGGTGGGGTAAATATGCTTATTAGGACAAGATGAATCCATAAGGATAAGGTAGAATCTTTTGAGGTCAGTTAGATTTATTAGGATAGGATAGAATCTTTTCAAGATAAGATGAGTATCTTTTAAGATGAGATGGATCTATTAAGATAAGGGAGAATCCTTTTAAGATAAGAGGAATTGGTTAGAATGAGATCTTTTAGGATTAAGATAAATTTCTTAAGCTAGATAGGTTCCAATGGGGATAATCTAGGCTGTCTAGTTATTTTATAAATATATTTTTATACCTATGTATATGCAGATGCAATTGTGGACATTACTCCACAACCCATCACACTCAATCAAAGATCCAAATCAAACAAGTATCATAAGAACAAACATTCAAGTCCATAGATATCTATAAAAATAGTTTTGTTTTTGTTCCTAAGAATAGGTCTCCTATTCCTAAAAGTCACTTCAGGTACAGGATTTCAAAGTGTGAAATCCACATTTGTCTTTAGAATAAATAGGTAAGAATAATCAGAGTGAAGCGGAAATAGATGAGAAAAGATTAAGATAAGTTTAGAAATGATCAGAGTAGCAAAGGTAAGTAGATAATGGTTGTCCAGTTCTATCTAGGTTTCGTCCTACAGTCAACATTCCTCTGATACCACTTCTGTAACACCCGGATTTTAGGGGTCCAAAACCCGGGGTTAACATAAACACCAGGTATGCTGGGACCAAGTCTCATACATATGATGTATAGTGGCACAGGATCGAATGTCACAACTTTATATATAACAGGAGTTCTATACAAAATAATTAATTACATTATAAGGAGACAACGGTCCAGCAACCCAAAGTTGGCTGGGAGACGACGACCTAGACCTCTCACGAACTCATCACAGCATCCTCCATGAGCATCATCCTGCAGTACCTGGTCTTGACCTGTGGTGTATGTGAGACAGCAAGAGTGAGCTCACATACGTTCATCGCTCAACAAGTTGTGGGGAATAATGTGCATGAACTCGCCAAAGGTGGGAGCTCACGTGAAGTGTAAGGCTTACCAAAGAAGATGGTTAGAGCTGAGCATTGCTTTTAAAGTTGGTCAAAATTTTATTAGCAGTTACTAAGTATAAGTAAATACCAACCCAATTAAATAATAGAACAAAAGTATCAACTTCACCCACGATGCAATGCATATGACAAATTGAATTTAGTTCCATAATTTAATCATGTGAGGGTCCGAGCTGCTCATGACCGTGAGCACGGCTAGTATACCAGTTTTACACTCTGCAGAGGTTGCGCATCTTTACCCACAAGTCGTGTTACCCATCTGCCAAGGGGTCATGAATCCCATACACCTCTACCAAGGAAGCGAGGCAGGGTAACACTACGAGGCCTTTACAAAGTTCCACTAGCTTCCGAAAACCCGCTACAGTTTATAGGAAGATCCAGTGCAGGAATCCCTTGCAGGACCGCCATCGCAGCAAAATCCTCCCGAGGGCCTCCCTACACTGACCTCTCCCCTACTGCCCTTGCCCCTTTCGGGTAAGGTAGTCTTCCACTAGCTTTCCTAATTAATCAGCCAAGGGCGTCCCATACCACCCTTGTGGTAGCACTGTTTTCCCGGGTGGTCGCTCCATGTTCCAATTAACATAATGATCTTAACATGAACATTAAATAACAACTGATAACAAAAAGTGTAATCATGAATAGTGTATCTCCATACCCAAAACCACATATAGCACTAGCAAGTACTACCCAGAAAGATCAGTGGTGAACAAGGTATAAAGATAGACAAACTAGGGTAACCTATTGGGTCCCATCAAAATTAACCTATGCAGATCATTATGATTAATCAGAACATGGCTGGGTAAAAAGAAGTGATCAAGGGCACAACTTGCCTGGGCCTTGAGAATCCAGGTACCAGGATGATTCTCAGATGACACGTGACCTCACTGCTAGTCGTAGCAATTCAAACAAACATGGTGTAGGCAAAATTAACATTACACCAAACATAAGAACAAAATACATATTAATAATCTACATATTAAAATAAGATCACAGGAAAAAGAATTATTAATTTTGGAGTTGTAGAATTCAAGTTATGATTTTCCCTAGGTTTAATGTGATAAAAATATGATTAAATGATAAATAAATTTTCTGACAGAGTTCATGTCAAAACAGTGATTCTAAATGGTAGAGAATATTATTACAAAATTTTAGGAATTGGAATGACTCAATTTGGAGCTAAAATGAATTAGTTATGAATTAATTAAGTTTCTGGATTTATTTTAACACTAAAAATCATTTTCTAAATCATTTTCTATGATTTTCCTATTCACTGGACTGGGCCTCATTAACAGAAAACCGCAGGGGGCTCGGCGCAAATAAACCTAAGACTCAGGCTACACCCGCACAGGACGGCGGGTTGATTATGAAGAACCCCGAGGGCTCTTTTAGAAATTGACCATGGCGAAGGGGTATAGTCGATCCTAGGCCACACGATAGAAACCGGACGGCCCAGATTAGATCTGTCTTTAAGTGAACTATTACGTGATATGGGCCGCCAGATCTAAATCCAAGGGTCGGAATCTAGATCAAATCCTACCCCTCCTCGGCCAATCCAACGGTTTGGATTGCACTAACCGAAGCGGTATGATCCAATTAATCTGGACCGCCCATTACGCATCAACGGTACACGGCAGTCCTCACTCATCCGACCACCCCTAGGCTTCCCGCACGGCGGCCCCCCAAGCGCCCACGGCGGCGCACGCCGGTGAGATACGCAATCGGCGCGGTGGTCGCCCTAAACTCCGATTGGCCGGATGCTTCGCAGAGCGGAGATGATGGTGAACGTGGTCATGGGCTACTTACCGACAGTCAGGTCGAGCATTTGGCTGGCGACGGACGGAGACGCGGGGAGGGAGCAGAAGGGGGCGCGCCGAGCGGAGGGGATGGTGGCGGCCTGGGCACGGTCGAGCAGAAAGGGGCCGCACCGAGCGGAGGCCATAGGGAAGGTCAGGGACTCGTCCATGGAGGGAGCTCCGCGGCTGGTTGTTGAGATCCGCCCGCGAGCCCGAGCCATGGCGGCTGAGTTCTGGGCGCACAGCAGAGGGAAAGGGCGCAGGCCAAAGCGGACGCGAACGCCTGGGTCTTATAATCCAATGGTCGGGCATCCGAACGGAACCGGGGAGATCGCGGAGGTGGTTGAGCTCGCACCCATGGAGTCCGCGGCGACGGTAACGCGCGCGTCTGTTGCATTTTCGTTCAGAAGCCTGAGTTCAACGCGAGGTAGACGGATCTGACGAGGAGCGCCCACATGTCAGCGATTCAGGTTTGGTGTACAGGCGCGGTAGAGACGCCGATGACCCGGGCCCACACTGCTGTGAGCGAAAGGGCAGGAGCTGGTCGGCCAGGGCCGTGCAGAAGGAAATGGTAAGTGGGCCGAAATAGGTGTGTGCGGCCCATCATCAGGGTTTGTTCTTTTCTTTTATATTTCCTGCTTTATTTCTCCCACTCTATTTGTAAATTTCAAATTTGAATTCAAATACTGTTGTGAGTTTCACCTTGGGTCTAAATGCATAATTTCAACTACTAATATAAAATGAATAGGTTTATTTACATTTTTATTTTCTTTATATAACATTTCCCTTTATTTTCTTCTATCTTTATCCACAATTCAAATTTAATTTTGAAAATGGTTATGAAGTTTTCTCATGATTAAAATTGTATTGATTAATATTTTAGTAGAAGGCAGTTATATTCCTATTCTTGTATTTCTTTACCTCATTTGCATATTATTTTTCTCTTTTTTCTCAATTCCAAAAATCCTAGTTTTAAGTTAGGGTTTGATTTCGCTTCTAGTATTTATTATCTTTGTATTTATTATTTTATTTAATGCACAAACAGAAATCCAATATGATGCATATTTTAGTAGTATAACTTTCTATTAATTATTTGTTTTTGAATATGGTGCTCACATGTGATGATGCCTAAAGGTCAAAAACTTCACATAAGGAGAAATTGTTTCTCTATTTATACTATGTCTAACAAATTACAAATTGGGTATTACAGATGGGGACCCTACTTGGTGTAGAGTCTTCTTTATTCTCCAACGTTGCCTTGAATGCAATGGGTTGTGCCTCGGGTATGGAGGAGGAGGCGCCTTGCTCGATGATCTTCTTGGAGCCTTTGATCATCAATTCAAAGCTCACAAATTTACCTATCACTTTTTTCGGGAGACATTAGTTTATATCTTGGATCACCACGAATTAATTGAACTTGAGTGGGGTTAAGAAATACGAGTGATCTAAGAATAACCTTGACCATTTCATGGTCATCCCACTTGGTGCTCCTGAGGTTGCGCACTTGGTTCACCAAGGTTTTTAGCCGGTTGTACATGGCTTGCGGGTCTTCTCCTTGGTTGAGCATGAAGCGACCGAGCTCCCCCTCGATCATTTCCCTCTTGGTGATTTTTGTCACCTCGTCTCCTTCGTGCGCCGTTTTGAGTACGTCCCAAATTTCCTTGGCGCTCTTCAATCCTTGCAACTTGTTATACTCCTCTCGACTTAGAGAGGCGAGGAGTATTGTGGTGGCTTGTGAGTTGAAGTGCCGAATTTGGGCAACTTCATCCGAATCATAGTCCTCATCCCCTACGGATGGTACCTGTACACCAAACTCAACAACGTTCCAAATACTAGTGTGGAGTGAGGTTAGGTGATGTCTCATCTTATCACTCCACATGTTATAATCTTCACCATAAAAAATCGGTGGTTTGCCTAATGGAACGGAAAGTAATGGAGTACATTTAGAAATGCGAGGGTAGTGTAGGGGAATCTTACTAAACTTCTTGCGCTCATGGCGCTTAGAAGTTACGGACGGCGCGTCGGAGCCGGAGGTGGATGGCGACGAAGAGTCTCTCGTAGTAGACCACCTTCCTCATCTTCTTTTTCTTTTCACCACTCCGATGCGACTTGTGTGAAGGGGATTCCTTCTCCTTCCCCTTGTTGCGGGACTCTCTCGATGAAGCCTTCCCGTGGCTTGTAACCGGCTTCTCGCCGGTCACCATCTCCTTCTTGGCGTGATCTCCCGACATCACTTCGAGCGGTTAGGCTCTAATGAAGCACCAGGCTCCGATACCTATTGAAAGTCGCCTAGAGGGGGGGTGAATAGGCGAAATCTGAAAATTATAAACTTAAGCACAACTACAAGCCGGGGTTAGCGTTAGAAATATAAGTGAGTCCAAAAAGAGAGGGCGAAAACAAATCACAAGCAAATAAGAATGGAAGACACAGTGATTTGTTTTACCGAGGTTTAGTTCTTGCAAACCTACTCCCCGTTGAGGTGGTCACAAAGACCAGGTCTTTTTCAACCCTTTCCCTCTCTCAAACGGTCACTTAGACCGAGTGAGCTTCTCTTCTCAATCAAATGGGACACTAAGTCCACTACAAGGACCACCACACAATTGGTGTCTCTTGTTTTGATTACAAGTGCTATGGAAACAAGAATGAGGAAGAAGAAAAGCAATCCAAGCGCAAGAGCTCAAAGGAACACAAAAATCTCTCTCTCTAGTCACTAATTTGTTTGGAGTGATTCCAGACTTGGGAGAGGATTTGATCTCTTTGTTTGTGTCTTGTATCGAATGCTATAGCTCTTGTATGAGGTTTGAAGGCTGAAAACTTGGATGCATTGAAGTGTGGTGGTTGGGGAGTATTTATAGCCCCAACCACCAAAAGAACCGTTGGTGAGGGCTTCTGTCGTATGGCGCACTGGACAGTCCGGTGTGCCACCGGACACTGTCCGGTGCGCCAGCCACGTCACCAAGCCGTTGGGTTCCGATCGTTGGAGCTCTGATAGTTGGGGCCACTGGACAGTCCGGTGGTGCATCGGACAGGTCCTGTAGACTGTCCGGTGCGCCTTCTGCAGCCTGCTCTAACTTCTGCGCGCGTAGGCGGGCACTGTAGCGCATTAAATGTCTTCTGCAGACGACCGTTGGCGCGAAGTAGCCGTTGCTCCACTGGCACACCGGACAGTGTGTTGTTACACCGGACAGTCCGGTGAATTATAGCGGAGCGGCCTCCCAAATTCCCGAAGCTGGCAAGTTCAGCGTCGATCTCCCTGGTGCACTGGACACTGTCCGGTGGCACACCGGACAGTCTGGTGCGCCAGACCAGGGGTGCCTTCGGTATACTTTGCTCCTTTGTTTTGAACCCTTTCTTTTGACTTAGTATTGGTTTGTTGTGAACCTTTGGCACCTGTAGAACTCATAATCTAGAGCAAACTAGTTAGTCCAATAATTTGTGTTGGGCAATTTCAACCACCAAAATTCATATTGGAAAAGGTTTGACCCTATTTCCCTTTCACGAAGTCGTCGATAAACTTTTGAACGAAGTTGCAGAAAAAGTCCTTAGAGAAGAATAGATTCTACTGTAATAATATTTTGAAATGCTTGATGTATGGAACAATTGAAAGAAGATTAAGCTTCTATTGTAACAAAACTATGTAACATTTGATGTATGTAACATTGAATCGAATATGTAAATTGTTGTAATTTATTTCTTTGCGATGCATGAAACATACACACATACCGCTTTTTGAGCCTTCGGCGAAAAAACACCTTCCCTTATTTTCATGCTTCATAAAGAAGGACACCCCTTCTAGGGCAGATCTGATAGAGTTGTCACCCGAAGCTTGCTTCGTGTCTTAACACATTTTCATTCAATCGAAGTATTTCCAAAGCTTTGCTTCGTATCGAATCTTTCTGTTGATGCGATGTGATGTATGATGTGATGCTATGCTAAATGATGCGATGGTATGATGCAATATGATGATGCTTTAACACCCACACATGCGCCCACACTGGTACATGGAAGACTGTAGCCCCTTAGGAACGTCTTTTGAGTCTAAGCTCTGCATTCCCTTAGGAACAACTTTTGAACTTCTTCGCCTTATATTTCGGCGGTATAAGTTTTGCATCCCCTTAGGAACGACTTCTGAACTTCTTCGCCTTATATTTCGGCGGTATTTGGCTCTGCATTCCCTTTGGAACGACTTTTGAGCAGAAAACTTACGCTGCGCTCCCTTAGGAACGACTTTTTGTAGCTTCGTCAATTTTGGCTCTGCATTCCCTTAGGAACGACTTTTGAGCAGAAAACTTACGCTACGCTCCCTTAGGAACGACTTTTTGTAGCTTCACCAATTTTGGCTCTGCATTCCCTTAGGAATGACTTTTGAGCTTCGAGAATTATTTCGTTCCTTTAAGAGTTGTCTTTCAAGCTTTGTAAATCTATGAAGAAGATATATTTCATTCTGGTGTAGGCAGAGTTATTACAAGAAATTGAAACTTTCTCATTACTTGTTTCTCATACAAAAATGGCATAAAAGATGAAAGTACTTCAGAAGTAGGATATTCCTCAGTATATGTGCTTCGATTCTGGTACAGTGCTGTTGACTGTACGAGCTTCGGACTCCTCCCTGAAGTCGTGTTGTTGTTGGGGGTGCTGGCGTCCTTCTGGCTGCTGGTTTTAGGTATGAGCAGGTGGCAATGGTGGTGGCAGTGGAAGCTGGGGCCAGGAAGTTTGTGAATGGCTTGTCGAAGCAATAGAAGCTGCTGGTTGATTGCCCACATATTCTGGTATGTAGGGAGAGTAGCACGAAGCAGTATGTAAAACCTGCTTCGGTTGGTTCTACCGAGCTTCTGCTTCAGCAATCTCTTTTTGCTTCTGAATGGTAATCTGGCATGTTCTTGTAGTGTGGTCCTTGTCTTCACCACATAATAAGCAATAGATTTTCCTAGGCTAATCCCCATACCTTCCTCCGAAGCCCCTACTGCCTCTGCCCCTTGGAGCTGGTGGCCTGAAGGAGCTTTGCTGGTGTCCTAAAGACTGTGAGCTGTGTTGTGGCCTCTAAAACTGGCTTCCTTTGTCATCACTCTAACTGGAGCTATGGATTGATCTGACATGCCTTGGGTGGATTCTTCCTCCAAAGCCCCTAGTCATCTTAGAAAACCTATAAGCTTCTTCTCTTCTTTGGCGGAAATCATTATCGGCCTGGATGTACTCATCTATTTTCTGAAGCAGCTTCTCCAGAGTCTGGGGGGTTTCCTGGCGATGTATTGAGCCGTGGGTCCTGGCCGAAGACCCTTAATCATGGCCTCAATGACGATTTCATTGGGCACTGTAGGCACTTATGCCCTCAGGCGCAAGAACCTTTGGACATACGCCTGAAGGTACTCCTCATGGTCTTGTGTGCACTTGAACAAGGCCTGAGCAGTAACTGGCTTCGTCTGAAACCCTTGAAAACTGGTGACTAGCATGTCCTTAAGCTTCTACCATGACGTGATTTTCCTTGGCCGGAGAGAAGAGTACCATGTCTGTGCCACACTTCGGACTGCCATGACGAAGGACTTTGCCATGACAGCGGTGTTGCCTCCATATGAGGATATTGTTGCCTCATAGCTCATCAAGAATTGCTTGGGGTCCGAGTGCCCATCATACATGGGAAGCTAGGGTGGCTTGTATGATGAAGGCCATGATGTAGCCTGCAGCTCTGCTAACAAAGGAGAAGCATCATCAAAAGCAAAATTTCCATAGTGGAAATCATCATACCAAACGTCATCATCATAGGAATTGTCCTGACGAAGCTCTGTGCATTGAGGGCGCCGATCTTGGTCATCTTGGGTGAGATGACGCATTTCCTCAACGGCTTCGTCGATCTTCCTCTGAAGATCAGCAAGACGAAGCATCTTCTCCTTCTTCCTTTGGACCTGCTGATGAATGGCTTCAAGATCCTTGATCTCCTGGTCCAACTCTTCCTCCTGAGGCGTTGGACTTGTAGCCTTCCTTTTTTTTGGTTTCGGGCTTCATGCAATGTGTCTTGGTTGATGTCCAGTGGCTGCAGTGCAGCCCCTAGCCCTGAAGCTTTCTTCGGCGGCATGACGAAGGTCACAGCTTGCCGAAGGTGGTCGAATGAGTTCACCAGAGGTGGGCGCCAATGTTGGGGACTTGTTCTCAAATGCTATGAATTAAGAACAAGGCAACACAAAATGTCAATGGTTAAAGACCTTCGTCCTTCGAAGCATTATCTCCCTTAGGATATAATGATCTTCAGACGAAGGTCATGAAGAATGTACCTTCATAATTTTAGTATATAGTAAGGCAGGTAAAAACATATGAAATATAGGAAATAATATGAATAATCATATCACATTACCAGAACATTTTTATTATTTTATCATAAGTAAACATGAACGGTATCAGATTACATTTATACCTTCGGCTCGATAGAAGGCAAAAGTACAAGCATGACGTGGGAATGAATGCCAGTCAGCGTGAACAGTATGGTGTCACTGTTCGTCTATTTATAGGCACAGGACGCAGCCTGTGTAGAATTACATTCATTCCCTTGACATTTGCTATTGACTTAAGAATAATCTATCGAGGACTAGACAACCTTTTCCCCTTTAAGTCGGTTTCACTTTCCATCGTTGAGCCAAAGCTTTTTCACAGGTAGCTTCGGCACTAGTTCATCCTTCTCTCGAATCGCATTCTTCATATCATGTATGATTTCATCCTATGTCTGAAGGTTCCTGTACATGTATTATACTAAAATATGTTAGTCGTGTTTTTGAGGACCTTCGGAAGACGAAGGCCCCCAATAGTAGTCATCAACTAATATATGTGCTAATCATCGACTCTGACTAGGGACATCATTTAGAATAACCATACAAGTAAAGAATCTCACAAACAATTCACATAATTGCTAATCAGTACAAGGTGCCTTTCATGGATATTCAATTAAGCAATATATATATCATGGATACAAAGAAATATGCTCATCTCTATGATTATCTCTAGGGCATATTTCTAACAGTCTCCCACTAGCACTAGAGTTAATCTAGAAGATATCTAATACCCATAGATCTCATGTGTGCCTCATGCTTAGGTTGTGGAAGAGGTTTTGTCAAAGGATCAACAACATTCAAATCTGTATGTATCTTGCATATCTTTATCTCGCCCCGTCTAACGAATTCCCATATGAGGTGAAATTTCCGAAGTACGTGTTTGCTTTTTTGGTGGTTCCTTGGCTCCTTTGCTTGCGCAATTGCCCCATTGTTGTCACAGTAGAGGTTCAATGGACAAGAGGCATTAGGAAACACACCAAGCTCGATGAGGAACTTCCTTATCCAAACACCTTCCTTCGTAGATTCAGAAGCTATAATGTACTCGGCTTCTGTTGTAGAATCAGTCACAGTCTCCAGTTTGGAACTCTTCCAACTAAAAACACCACCATTTATTGTGAACACAAAACCTAATTGCAATTTTAACTCATCTGGGTCAGTTTGGAAGCTAGCATCGGTGTAACAAGTTACAACAAGCTCCTCCTTACCCCCATATACTAGGAACATATCTTTAGTCCTTCTCAAGTACTTAAGAATGCCTTTTACCGCTATCCAGTGACCCTCGCCTGGATCAGCCTGGTACCTACTCGTAGCACTTATAGCGTATGAAACATCTGGGCGTGTACTTATCATGGCATACATGATTGATCCAATTGTTGAGGCGTATGGTACCTTACTCATGCGCTCCTGCTCATTTGCCGTCGCATGACATTACTTCTGGCTAAGGTGTATACCATGTGACACAGGTAAGAACCCTTTCTTGGACTGTTCCATGTTGAACCGTTTCAACACCTTGTCAATGTATGTATCTTGACTTAATCCTATAAGCCTCTTTGACCTATCTCTATAGATCCTTATGCCCAAAATATATGCTGCTTCCCCTAAGTCCTTCATAGAAAAACTCTTTTTCAGTGAAGCCTTAACGGACTCCAGCATAGGAATGTCATTCCCAATCAATAATATGTCATCCACATACAAGATCAGAAATACAATAGCGCTCCCACTTTCCTTCTTGTAAACGCAAGCTTCTTCTTCATTCTGATGAAAACCAAACCCTTTGACCACTTCATCAAAACGAATGTTCCAACTCTGAGATGCTTGCTTCAACCCATAAATGGATTTCTGAAGTTTGCATATCTTTCCAGCATTGATCAGATCGACAAAACCCTCAGGCTATATCATATACACGTCCTCATCAAGGTTTCCATTAAGGAAAGCTGTTTTGACATCCATCTGCTAAATCTCATAATCGAAATATGCGGCAATAGCTAGAATGGTCCGAATATATTTAAGCATCGCTACTGGTGAGAATGTCTCGTCATAGTCAACTCCTTGAACTTGTCGAAAACCCTTTGCAACAAGTCAAGCCTTATAGATGTTAACATTTCCATCTATGTATTTCTTCTTCTTATAGATCCATTTGCACTCTATGGGTCTAACACCATCAGGCGGGTCCACCAAGTTCCAAACTTGATTTTCTCCCATGGAATCTATCTCGGATCTCATGGCGACTTGCCATTTCTCGGAATCTAGGTCCATCATCGCTTCTGCATATGTTGCAGGTTCGTCGTGGTATAACAACAACACTTCCCCATTGCCCAACAATAGCACTTCTCTACATGCTTCTGAAGCCTTGCTGACCTTTGTGGTTGTGGTGGTGTTTCTCTTGCCACAGACGTCTCAACTTGTTCTGCTACATTAGCATCACTTGTTGGATCATGTGACACTGGCTCATCCTGAATTTCTTCAAGATACACCTTTTGTTTACTTTTCTCTCTTTTGATAAACTCTTTCTCTAAGAATACACCATTCCAGGCAACAAACACTTTGCCCTCTGACTGGTGGTAAAAGTAATATCCCAAAGTTCACTTTGGATATCCCATGAACATGCACTTGTCCGATTTTGGAGTGAGTTTATCCGACTGAAGTCGCTTGACATAAATCTCACAACCCCAAATCTTCAGAAAAGACAAACTAGTAGTCTTCCTAGTCCACATCTCATATGGTGTCTTAACTACAGACTTAGACGATACCCTATTTAGTGTGAAAGCTACTGTTTCTAGAGCGTATTCCCAAAACGACAAAGGTAGGTCCGATTGGCTCATCATTGATCAAACCATATCCAATAAAATCCTATTACGTCGCTCAGACATGCCATTCCTCTGAGGCGTTCCAGGTGGCGTAAGCTGCAGAACAATTCCACAACTCTTTAGATGATTGCTAAACTCATGGCTCAAATATTCACCTCCACGATCAGATCGCAGTGCTTTAATTTTCTTGCCACACTGATTTTCCACTTCATTCTGAAACTCTTTGAACTTTTCTAAAGATTCAGACTTGTGTTTCATTAGGTAGACATACCCATATCTACTAAAATCATCAGTGAAGGTTATGAAGTATTGGAATCCTCCCCTAGCTGTCGTACTCATTGGTCTGCACACATCAGTATGTATGAGTTCCAACAAATCTAATGCCCTCTCAAGTAAACCCGTGAAGGGTGCCTTGGTCATCTTGCCAAGTAAGCATGCTTCACATGTCTCGTATGATTCAAAATCAAATAAAGTTAAAAGCCCATCAGAATGAAGCTTCTTCATGCGATTCTCACTTATATGACCCAAACGACAGTGCCACATGTAGGTCGGACTTAAATCATTAGGCTGCGGCCTTTTAGCACTAATATTACAGATAGGTGCATCATCAAGATTTAAAATGAACAACCCATTCATAATGGATGCAAAAGCCACAAACATGCCATTCTTAGAGATCATACAACCATTATTTTCACTCGCAAATGAATAATCATCCTTCATCAAACATGAAGGAGACATAATGTTTCGACTCATTCTAGGAACTAGATAACAATTATTTAACTCCAAAATAAATCCTGATGGGAGGTAGAGTTGCATCGTCCCGACGGTCAACGCAGCAACTCTTGCATTATTGCCTACCCGGAAATCAACTTCTCCTCTTTTCACGCTTCTACTTCTTATCATTCCCTACATCGAATTGCAAATATGGGCAACCGATTCGGTATCAAATACCCAAGAATTAATATAAGAATCAGCAAGAAAAATTTCTGTAATGTGAATAGCAAGTGTACCTGCTGCGGCTGTACCCTTACCGCCATGATCCTTAATAGAGGCCAAGTACTGCTTGCAATTCCTCTTCGAGTGACCAAGTTCTTTGCAATAAAAGCACTCTACATCAGCAGCTGGTCCAGCCTTGGGTTTTTGGTTTGGCTTGGATACTGTATCCTTTGCCTTGCCCTTCTTATTTTGAGATTTACCCTTCTTCTTAAAGTTGGGTTTGTTTTGGACCACCATCACATGGCCGCTGCTCCCAGCGCTTTTCTTTATGTCACCCTCTGCTGTTTTCAGCATGCCACATAGTTCATTGAGGCCCTTCTCCACCCCATGCATATGGTAGTTCGTAATGAAGTTTCCATAGCTGGGCGGAAGAGATGCCAAAATGAAGTCAGTGGCCAACTCTTGGCCTATTGGGAAGCCTAGCTTCTCCAACCTCTGACTGTAACCAACCATCTTGATTACATGTGGCCCAACTGCTGCGCCTTCTGCTAGCTTGCATTCCAGAAAGGCTTTGGACACATTGAACCTTTCAGTCCTAGCTTGAGTCTGGAACATATCCTTGAGCGCCATGATCATATCGTGCACCTCATGGTTTGTCTCAAACTGCACCTGCAGCTCAGGCTCCATGCAAGCAAGCATCAGGCAACTCACTTCAAGATTAGCATCCATTGCCTTCTTGTAAGCGGTTTTAGCTGCAGCAGTTGCATCTTCACCAGGATACTCTGGCATTGGGGTGTCTAGAACGTCTTCCTTTTTTCCAGCCCTGAGAACAATTCTCAGGTTACGGATCCAATCCGTATAGTTTGTTCCATTTAACTTATCCTTTTCAAGAATTGATCGCAAAGTAAATGTTGGTGTGCTAGGTGCCATTTATCTACAACAAAATAATGCAAAATACTAAGACAAAAATATCCATGACAGAGTAAATCATATTAAACATTTAATAGAGTCTACTCCCACTAAAATCAATATCCCTCGATTGATACTTAGTGATTCGGAACCCGCAACTAACAAGTCTACTAGTGAGCTTTAGCATCACCGCTAGAAGACAAGGTAGATCGGTAAGCAACTCCTTGCTAATCATATATATATATATATATATATATATGACTTCTGTTGTTGGGTGACATCTCTATGTCTCGGCTCCCAACCTTATGCCCCAAAGTCCTTAACCATTAAGCTGACTTTGTTTAAGTTAACCAACCCTTTCTGCAGTTCATATCTGATACAAACCTATGTAGTCAAGGAAAACTGGTGGCACCATAATTTCATAGACCCACCACCAATTGTACAAGACTTATGATAGTGCAAGGTTTGGAGAGGCATTTAAGCTTAAACATTTATGAGGGATCGTCCTACTTATTTTATCGCACGCAAGGATATATATGCAACATGAACAAGTAGAACATTAAGAATGGCATTCACACAACAATTGTGATTCGGTATGGCTTGCTGTCACATGGTGATCCCCATCTCCAATAATTTGTCCATCACGACGATCTCCATCTCCATGATATAGGTATGCCATCCTTCAGGTGATGAGTCCTTCAAGACCTATCTAACGTATGCTGGTAAACAAGTTACATATACGCTTTGGATCATCACATGTTAACATGCAGGTCATTACATTAAATTTGGACAACACATATGGCTCCAGCCGTATTGCCCTGGTCACAACACGCAGGTCATGAATAATTCATTAATATGCATCATATACACACAATAGCCATACTGATCACAAGATGTCCTGCAAAAACAGGTTAGACAAACACGTTTCTATATGTTCACCACTACAACAGATAGCCATGGCAGCGCCCTGAAAACCTCACATGATTCCATGCATCGTATGTATGGAAATTCCACTGAAAATCTCATGCGATTGATCAAATCAACCCAAATCCGAGACTTTCGACCTGAAGAAGATTACACTCATGATGTCGATCTGTTACATCAATCTGCTGGTTGTGTATGCAGTTAGCCCCGATGGTGATTCTAGTCGGTAGGAGCAAGTTGCACACATAACAGAGAAGGACGGACTAATCTCTTTAGTCATATAAGATGTAATCTACTCCAACCCCTTAGAACCAAATGATCTAATCACATCGTGCATCAAGTAGATCCATCTCATGAACCTAGATCCAGACCTAAAACTACGCAGAACCTGTCTTTGATACCACTGTAGGATTATGGGGAGGCTACACTAGCAAAAAACAAAATTTTCGACCCCATAAAAACCAAGAACTACTGCGGTTATAGGTCATGGAATTACCACTAGACGCGCAGGGCAGCGGAAGACATCTCGATGTAGACGAACACGTCGAGCAGTGTCGTGCAGTCGCTGGTGTCCTTCATGTCCTCGCGTGGTTCATCCTAGTGCTCTAGATGCAACACCTCCGAGGTATCCACACGTACAGGGAGGAAGCGCCGTGTACCAAACTGCTAGGTTCGTGACGGTGACTGCGTGAGTGCGAGAGGCGAGCGGCTGCTCGTTTGCTGGTGGCGAATTAGGGTTAGCCTAACCATGCCCCCGGCCCTCATTATATAGGCGTTATGGTGGGCTTCTGACTCCAAGTCCCATCAGTAACCCTAAAGCCCAGTCTAATTTTAGATCTAATTCGAGTTAGGCTTCCTTCCCCTTAAGTGTGTGACCCTATAGGTTCACGTACAAATAGACATGGCCTGAGTACTCTTACTTGGCCCAATAATTGACAGCGGCCTCTAGCAAAACATGTCAACTCCTATGCGCACGTAAAGATCATATCAGATGAACCATTGCAACATTACGTATATGTTGTTCCCTTTGTCTCACGATATTTGGTCTAGCTCTAAGCTGACCTCTCTTTCTCGATACTATGAATTAGAATCCTTTCAATGGTTAACTCTTAACCCTAGCACGGCCATGCATTTTTTGATCCAATCACTTGAGGGGCCCAGAGATATCTCTCTCAAGAAGAGAGGGACAAATTCCATCTTGACTAACCATGCCTCACAGCATGCTTCCTAACAAACCCAAAACTACCTTTATAACTACCCAATTACGGAGTAGCGTTTGATAGTCCCTAAGTAGGCCAATCCACATCTTGAGAACATGCGACAATTTTAGGTCTAAGGACACAGTATACATGTTGTAAAAAAAGAACTATATTACAATATCTCACATTGGGTCGATCCAGCCTTATGTCATACATGCGACCACATTATTAGTTCGACATCTCCATGTCCATGACTTGTGAAATGTAGTCATCAACTATTATATGTGCTAGTCATCGACTCTGACCAGGGACATCATTTAGAATAACCATACAAGTAAAGAATCTCACAAACAATTCACATAATTGCTAATCAATACAAGGTGCCTTTCATGGATATTCAATTAAGCAATATATATATCATGGATACAAAGAAATATGCTCATCTCTATGATTATCTCTAGGGCATATTTCTAACAATGACTTCCCTCACAACGTGTTCACATGTAGATTACCTTATTGGCTTATTGCATTGCCTACTTTTGTCCGTTGTGTAAACCAATCTTTTATCATTTATCAAATGATTTTGCTCTTAACATTAACAAATTATTGTTTGGTCATATGCATCTAATGACATCACATCACCAAGATTCTGGGGACCCATCGGTGCCTTGTGTCAACAGTAGGCTGAGTAGATCAGCTACCATTTTGAAACCTTTGTACAGTTTCATTTCTCAATAACTGACCGAACATAAATAGCCAAGGCATGGGTTTATGCCAATACTCATAGGTTAAATGGCACTTTGGTCATATGCAGAGTTGCCACCCTCAAATGCCTATCTCATGATAGAAGCAAATGGTGGTCTAAATCAACAACGACTTTCTGTAAGTACCAGGACTGTTATTCTTGAACAAATGTGTGCTCATGGTTCTAAGTAGATATTACCATTGTCATTGTATTATATGGAAGTCCAGTGCCTTGTCAATCTTCGGTCCACGAGTAAGTGTTTTGGATATTCATGTTAGTGTACACTGTAATCAACAGAGTTGGTTTTCTTTAACAGTTTTGTTATGAAATCATGGAACTAGCAACATGATAGAATTTTTTCAAGGAAAAAAGGTTATTTCATTTGAGAAACAGGACCTCAAAGTTTATTAACTAAAAGTAAATACTGTTGTCTAGAACCTACCGAAACAATCTAGAGTAATATCTTGATTGCGCAGCGTGCCGATCTGATATGAGTTCTGTTCTTTTTGGTGTTCCTTTCAAGGGAGACGCTTGGCGGCGAAGCTGAAGCAGAGCAAGTGCTACACGCGCTGCGAGCAGTTTCTGTCTAAAGGGCAAGGTCTGATCTCATGTGAGTCATGTCTGGTTTGTGTGATACATTAATCTTAATTAGTTTTTGTGATTTTGGGGATTTCTGGTTTTTGATTGATGATTCAACAGTGGTGTACATGACGGATCACCATTGATTATGTTGCCAAATGTGAATTCTTACTGTTCAAGTTTCATTAATAAAAATAGGTTCCTTTATCACCGTTTGTGGTTCATCTCAGGTTTTATTTTTGGGAGTTGATTATGTTTTTCTATACAAATGGAACAGTCCTGCTATTCAGGAGAATAAGGTTGCTACAGTGCAGTATATATCGGGTACTGGATCTTTAAGAGTCGGAAGTGAATTTCTTGCAAGGTACCATGAGGTTAAGAACTTTTCCTGGCTCCTTTCATTTTTCCTGCTTCCCCATTTTATGCATGATTGCTAAATTATACAAATAATATATTACATCGCACTATATACGTTCCGCAGCCAACCTCGGAAAATCACCCAAAAGTTTTCACCGAAAAGTTTCACCGAATTTAGATTGAGTGTTAGGAGCTACCGCTACTATGATCATGTGACCCACAGTCTTCACTACAAAGGTATGGATTTCGTTTTTTTCACACCATGTATGGCACATTGACATGTATCACGCATTGGTTGGATCATATTGGCCACAACACATGCTTATGCCAAGTTCAGCGTCTACAGCCGCACCACCTCCTCAAGTTGGTGCTGCTCCACTAGCGCAGCCGTAGCAACCGTGTGTCACGGCTTTGACCAACCAGAAGCTGAGGCCATGCGTGACTTCATGAGCGAGAGGTCGTCCATGCTGCCAGTGCTTTGCCCAATCTGATCCATACCGTTTCCAATGTTCCCTATGGAGGAGAATTTATTTATTACCTTTTCTCCTTGTTACTATTGTGTTGTTGTTCAAATGTTGGATGTAGGATCGACACCAATGCTACTAAACGAGTGGTTTGCACAACCAAAAAAATGATTATCATAGCAAAATTGTGGATTTTCAATGGTTCCTTATTCCCCAAAAGGTTCCCTTTTTATATTGGTGGGAGTGGGACAGGGTGGATATTGTTTGTCTGTTGTTTTTGTTTGATAGAACCATTTCAATCTAACTTCCTACCTATATTTTTTACTGTTTTATTTGTTAGCAGCAAACCATTAAACACATTATGATCAAGTGATCGTCGCTTGTTCCAGTCCAACTTGTCTGCCTTATGTTTACTTGTGTAGCAAACTCATAATAACTTATGGGTATTCTTTCTAATTAATGATTATTGTTTCTTCTAATGTTCTTTCATCAGACAAGAGGAGCATACCCATGAGGCGAACAACAGTTAGTTTGATAGGGAAGTTATGGAGGCACTGTCATCAAGTGACCCCCACTTCTGACTCAAATAGAATCAGATGAAGAGTTAACTGGTGATGACTATGCATGGTTAGTATATTTTTTTGGATGCATTTGTCATAACATAGACACACCGATCAACATGTGTAGTCCTTGCCTGAAGAAAGAGATCTTTTCCTTTGAGAAGTACAATCCTCAGATATGTCATTTTCATTCATTCAAGTCTTTTAAGCCTAACTTCACTAAATGACAACATATTTATTGACACTCTAAAAGTGTTCTCCCTTAAAGTTAGCTAAAATGCTCAAATAATCTGTCAGAAAAGGTGAAAGCCCATTTTTTCCTTAGCCTGCTACTTCTTGTTTTTCTACTAAATCTTCCATATTGTAGACTCATAAAATCATCTTATGCAAATTCTTTAACTTGAGAAGGACCTCAAGGAACAACAGGTTGTGCATGGTGCGGTGGAAAACACTTTAGGGCCTGGTTCTATCAACTTGGCATTAGAGAATCCAATACCAAAGGTAATTGTTTTTCATCGAATAACTATTGTTAGTCTGCACTTGCCCCAAATTTTTATTACTCGTCATATGATTGGAGAACTATTCATATGATTGGAGCTGAAAGCAATCTACTTGATGTTGTCTCTAATTCTGTTGCCACATCTATAACTTAATCCCTTTTGTGCTAATTCATGCCTTGGCATAGCTGAAATTTTGGTCACTGTTTTTAGATATACTTTTTGTGCAGTTCAACGCATCGACCTTGTTGTTTTTAGTTATACCTTTTGTGCAGTTGAACACATCGACCTTTTGTGCAATAATTCTAATTTTATTCTGTGATACAGGTAATCTGTGTTAATGGCAATGATAGTGGATCAGTCTCGTGCAGCATCACTGACCACTTTTGTTAGTTATGGACTGGCTACCAGGGCCTCAATCTTCGTATGGTTGTGAAGATGAACGGCAATGACCTACATGTTGGCATGGCAAAATCGAAACGGGGGCATGCAGTGCAATGCTGGGCTGCGTAAGGTGTTGGGTTGTGTGCTGACGAAATCCGGTCGAAGCCGTCCTAATCTAGAGTCATTTAGGGAGATGTTGAGTTGACATATTCGAATGGCCTTTTATAGATATAGTACGTATGTCTATGGGACTGGGAGGAACCACATGCATGTACTGTAAATCATATAAGTCTCCATCCTAAACAAATATATTTAGGTAACTGCAAGGACCCATGAGATGCATATACGTTTCTTATGAACAATTCATCTCATGGGTTTTGAATGCAACATGATTATGTATGTTAACGTTAGACAAGCCAATTCCTTAAAAAATGTCATACATGGCAAGGTATTTCTGGTGGCACTTGATGCGCATCCTCATTTTAAGCATCGCAGCCAGAATATAACCACCTGTTCTGCTTGCTCATCGATGTGTCTAATTCAAAGGGAAAGTCCTACAATGGTTGGGCATTCCTTTCCTGAATATTGTGTTTCTAGGTCTGTTGCATGCACATCTCCCTGCTATCCATCTTCTCATAGCTCTAGCATTTGCCACTCCCCATGCGTCCTCATGTGAAGTCACTCGTCTGTCCCTATCACGACCGTGTGAAGGTGGACAGATCTTCATTGCTGTTCTTGGCCTGCTGCTGCAGACGGATCTTCACTGCTACGGACACTGACTTCAACGATCATGAGTTGAAAACTTGTGCTCTCACCGTGCCCGTCGCCATGGCCCTAAGCCCATTGGAGGCTCGCAATTTGTATTATGTGGTATCGCACGGGCACATACCTAGTAGTTACCATTATGTCTTGTTGGATTATAAGAGATGGTCCGATAGAGACTGTAGGATGGTCCAAGGCTCACAAAGTCAACCTAAGTTTCCTATAATGGTTATTTGGTCGGTTGGGGGTTATAAATACCCCACCAACTGGCCAATCCACTTGCCTTATGTAATAGCCAAAGCAACCTACATAGGGTGTTATAAAAAATCATTGCATAGTAAGGTACTTGAGATTCGGATTTTGCAAGATTAACAACCTCATTAGTGTAAACAAGAGTGATTAGTGTACATCCATTGATCATCCTGTTGGTCTTGATAGAGTCAAGTGAAAGTTTGTGATTATTACTCTAGGTAATCCACATCACCTAGATGGTTTGGTGGTGTTGAGCACCAAAAGTGATGGACGGTCCGCCCTTGGCCTGGATAGTCCACTCGCCCCGCGATCAGATTAACTCGGATGATTATCCTTATCTCGTGCGTGGTTATCCATCTAATCACGTGGGATCTGTTGGTTATCGCCTAGGAACAGATCCAGACCTCCTCCCCTATAAATATAAAGGGGTACGCCCGATTGAGAACCCACGAACACGTTCCAATCGAACCTATCTACTTTTTTCCTTTCCTACCCTAGGAATATATGTAACGTAGCTTTAGTTGTAGCCTTCCACATATCCACCTCCACTCCTATTCGACTCTATGTCGTCTAGATCCGTCTTGGGTGGCCTGCAAACCCAAGATGATCCTAGGATCTTATCCCTCCTGAGGGGCAAGATCTACTTCGTCTACTTCACTCAAAATATCTTTCTCGAATTGATCTCTTAATTCCTAGGTGACTCTACGTCGTCTTGGGACGCCTGGGTGACCTGCTAACCTGGAGCACCCTAAGGTCTCTCCCCTAGAGGGCGGGATCTAGGTCCTACGAGGAGAAGAAGACAACCATGTGCCATCGCGAATCGTTCGGCCCAGAGCGCAGACCATTTGGACAGCGTGCAAGGAAGAAGCCGCTTCTGCCGCTAGGTCGCGGACCGTCCGACCTAGAGCCGCAGATTATCCGCGCCGCCACAGCGAGCATCACCAGGCGACCTGACAACCCGTCATGGACCGTCGCCTGCTGTTTACCTTGCAAAACAAAACCCAAGGTATTGCTCATCACGAGAAGGCCCTAGGGTCCGTTGCTATTTGAAAGGGAAATGTGCCCTTGGGCCATTTCTAAGTATTTTGGTGATTGAGTGCCAACACAAGTGCTTAAGTGTAAATCTATGCCAATTGATGGACAAAGTGCAAATCAAGTCTAAAGGTATGTTTCTAGACTTAGTACATTGTTTTGAGAACTAATGTATTGTGTCTAAGTGCTGGAAACAGGAGAAATCAAATTGGAAAAGAGATAGATTCTTTCAGCCGAAGTCTGCTCAGTCTAGGTGCACCGGACAGTGTCCGGTGCGCCAGGCTGGCTCTGGCGAACTTGCTGCTCTCGGGACTTCGACGGTGGTGTACGGCTATAAATCACCGGACTGTCCGGTGGTGCACCGGACTGTCCGGTGAGCCATTCACCGGTGAACTCGTCGCTCTCGGGAGATGATTAACGGCGTACGGCTATAATTCACCGGACTGTCCGGTGGTGCACCGGACTATCCGGTGAGCCAACGGTCGGCCGGGCCAACGGTCGGTCGCGCGATCTACGCGGGACGCGTGGCCGAGCCAACGGCTAGAAGGGGGCACCGGACACTGTCTGGTGCGCCAACGGCTCTGAATCTGCAACGGTCGGCTTCGCCAAATAAGGAAAGAAATCCGCACCGGACAGTGTCCGGTGGTGCACCGGACTGTCCGGTGCGCCAGGCGACTGAAGGCAAGAATTGCCTTCCTGGAATGCTCTCAACGGCTCCTAGCTGCCTTGGGGCTATAAAAGGGACCCCTAGGCGCATGGAGGAGCACACCAAGCATTCCCCAAGCATTCTAAAGCACCAAGACTTCGATTCCACGCATTTGATTCTTTGTGAGAGCAAATAGAGCTCTATTTGAGTTGTGAACTCGTCGGGTTGTGTTGAGAGCTCTTGTTGCGACTTGTGTGCGTGTTGTCGCACTGATTTTGTGTCTTGTGTGTGTTGCTCATCCCTCCCTTACTCCGTGCTTCTTTGTGAACATCAAAGTGTAAGGGCGAGAGGCTCCAAGTTGTGGAGATTCCTCGCGAACGGGATATAGAAAAGCAAAGCAAAACACCATGGTATTCAAGTGGGTCTTTGGACCGCTTGAGAGGGGTTGATTGCAACCCTCGTCCATTGGGACGCCACAACGTGGAGTAGGCAAGCGTTGGACTTGGCCGAACCACGGGATAAACCACTGTGTCTATCTGTGTTGATCTTCTTGTGGTTATCGTGTCTTGCTTAGACTCCTCTCTAGCTACTTGGCATTATTGTGCTAACGCTTAATCAAGTTTTTGTGGCCTTAAGTTTAAGCTTTTACAGGATCACCTATTCACCCCCCTCTAGGTGCTCTCAATTGGTATCAGAACCGTTCTCTTCAAGAAAGGGACTAACCGCCCGAAGAGATGGATCCTAAGGGCAAGGGGATTGTGATCAATGATAAGGAGAAGGAGTCCTTCGTCAACGAGCCGAAGGATGACAAGCCTACTGACTCGGGCTCGGGCCACAAACGTAAAGATGGGAAGAAGAAGAAGACAAGGCGCATCAAGGAAATCGTCTACTACGACGACAGCGACGAGTCCTCTTCTTCCCAAAAGGACGACAACAACGACTACGAGAAAAAGAAGACGGTTAACTCAAACTTCTCTTTCGATTATTCTCGTATTCCGCATAGTTCAAATGCACATTTGCTTTCCATTCCTCTTGGCAAACCTCCACACTTTGATGGGGAGGACTACGGATTTTGGAGTCACAAAATGCGTAGTCACTTGTTCTCTCTCCATCCAAGCATATGGGAGATTGTTGAGAGTGGAATGAAATTTGATAGTACTGATAGTCCCATGTTTATAAATGAACAAATCCATAAAAATGCACAAGCTACTACTGTCCTTTTAGCATCTTTGTGCAGGGAAGAGTACAACAAGGTGAGCGGCTTGAACAATGCCAAGCAGATCTGGGACACCCTCAGGATCTCACATGAGGGGAACGACGTCACCATGCTCACCAAGATGGAGTTGGTGGAGGGTGAGCTTGGGAGATTTGCAATGATAAGGGGAGAGGAGCCAACCCAAACATACAACCGGCTCAAGACCCTCATCAACAAGATAAGGAGCTACGGAAGCACGCGATGGACGGACCATGACGTCATTCGCCTAATGCTAAGGTCTTTTACTGTCCTTGATCCACATCTTGTGAACAATATTCGTGAAAATCCTAGGTACACCAAGATGTCACCCGAAGAAGTACTTGGGAAGTTTGTGAGCGGGAGAATGATGATCAAGGAGGCAAGATACGTGGACGACGCGTTGAACGGTCCAATCCATGAGCCTCAACCCATTGCTCTCAAGGCAACGAGGAGCAAGGAGGCGCTACCTAGCAAGGTGGCGCAAGTTGAGGCGGCCGAGCTCAATGATGAAGAGATGGCCCTCATCATCAAGCGCTTCAAGACGGCGCTAAAGGGACGCAAGGGGCAGCCTAACAAGAACAAGACGAAGGGGAAGCGCTCATGCTTCAAATGTGGTAAGGTTGGTCATTTTATCGCTAACTGTCCCGATAATGATAGTGACCAGGAACAAGGGAACAAGGGGAAAAAGAAGAAAGCTTACAAGAAGGCTAAGGGCGAGGCACACCTTGGCAAGGAGTGGGACTCGGATTGTTCGTCGTCCGACTCCGACAATGAAGGACTCGCCGCCACCGCCTTCAACAAATCGGCCCTCTTCCCCAACGAGCATCAAACATGCCTCATGGCGAAGGAGAAGAAGGTATGTACTCGGAATACTACTTATGCTTCTTCAAGTGAGGATGAGTCTAGTGATGATGATGAAATAGATTATTCATGTTTATTCAAGGGCCTAGATAGAACCAAGGTTGATAAAATTAATGAATTAATTGATGCCTTGAATGATAAGAATAGGTTATTAGAAAAGCAAGAGGATCTTTTGTATGAAGAACATGATAAGTTTGTAGAGGCACAAAAATCCCTTGCTTTAGAAATTAAAAGGAATGAAATGCTTTCTAGTGAATTGTCTACATGCCATGACTCTATTTCTAGCTTAAAGAGCATAAATGATGATTTGAATGCTAAGTTAGAACTAGCAAATAAATCAATATCTTGTGTAGAACATGCTACAATTTGTAATAGGTGTAAAGATTTTGATGTTGATGCTTGTAGTGAACACCTAGTTTCAATTTCTAAATTGAATGATGAATTGGCTAGTCTTAATGCCCAACTTAAGACTAGCAAAAATGAATTTGATAAACTAAAATTTGCAAGGGATGCCTACACAATTGGTAGACACCCCTCAATTAAGGATGGTCTTGGCTTCAAGAGGGAAGTCAAGAACTTAACAAGCCATAAGGCTTCCATCTCCGCAAAGGAGAAAGGGAAGGCCCCTATGGCTAGTAGTGCTAAAAAGAACCATGCTTTCATATATCATGACAGGAGACATTCCAGGAATGTTTATAGAGGTTATGATGTTTTTAACTCTCATGCCATGATTGCTTCTAGTTCTTCTATTATGTATGGTAGAGATATGCCTAGGAAAAATATTCATCATGTGCCTAGAAAGAATATTGTTCATGTTCCTAGGAGAGTAATTAATGAACCTTCTACAATTTTTCATACTTGCAATGCTTCCTTTGCTATTTGTAGAAAGGATAAGAAGGTAATTGCTAGGAAATTAGGGGCAATATGCAAGGGAGATAAAACTTGCATTTGGGTCCCTAAGACCATTGTGACTAACCTTGTAGGACCCAACAAGAGTTGGGTACCTAAAACCCAAGCCTAAATTTGCCTTGCAGGTTTATGCATCCGAGGGTTCAAGCTGGATTATCGACAGCGGATGCACAAACCACATGACGGGGGAGAAGAAGATGTTCACCTCCTACGTCAAGAACAAGGATTCCCAAGATTCAATCATATTCGGTGATGGGAACCAAGGCAAGGTGAAAGGGTTAGGGAAGATTGCTATTTCATCCGAGCACTCTATTTCTAATGTGTTTTTAGTTGAGTCACTTGGATATAATTTGTTATCCGTTAGTCAATTATGCAATATGGGATATAATTGTTTATTCACAAATGTAGACGTGTCTGTCTTTAGAAGGTGTGATGGTTCACTAGCTTTTAAGGGTGTACTAGACGGCAAACTTTATTTAGTTGATTTTGCAAAAGAGGAGGCTGATCTAGATGCATGCTTAATTGCTAAGACTTGCATGGGCTGGCTCTGGCATCGCCGTTTAGCACATGTGGGGATGAAGAACCTTCACAAGCTTCTAAAGGGAGAACACGTGATAGGTCTAACTAACGTGCATTTCAAAAAAGATAGACCCTGTGCAGCTTGTTAAGCAGGTAAACAGGTGGGAAGCTCTCATCATCCCAAAAATGTGATGACCACATCAAGACCTTTGGAGATGCTTCATATGGACCTCTTCGGACCCATCGCCTATCTAACCATAGGAGGAAGTAAGTATGGTCTTGTTATAGTTGATGATTTTTCCCGCTTCACTTGGGTATTCTTTTTGCAGGATAAATCTGAAACCCAAGGGACCCTCAAGCGCTTCCTCAGGAGAGCTCAAAATGAGTTTGAGCTCAAGGTGAAGAAGATAAGGAGCGACAACGGGTCCGAGTTCAAGAACCTTCAAGTGGAGGAGTTCCTTGAGGAGGAGGGGATCAAGCACAAGTTCTCCGCTCCCTACACACCACAGCAAAATGGTGTGGTAGAGAGGAAGAACAGGACGCTCATAGACATGGCGAGGACGATGCTTGGAGAGTTCAAGACCCCCGAGCGGTTTTGGTCGGAAGACATGAACACGGCGTGTCACGCCATCAACCGGGTGTATCTTCATCGCCTCCTCAAGAAGACTTCGTATGAGCTTCTAACCGATAACAAACCCAATGTTTCGTATTTCTGAGTTTTTGGGAGTAAATGCTACATTCTAGTGAAGATGGGTAGGAATTCCAAATTTGCTCCCAAAGCTGTAGATGGGTTTTTGTTAGGTTATGACTCAAATACAAAGGTGTATAGAGTCTTCAACAAATCATCGGGTTTGGTTGAAGTCTCTAGCGACGTTGTATTTGATGAGACTAATGGCTCTCCAAGAGAACAAGTTGTTGATCTTGATGATGTAGATGAAGAAGACATTCCAACGGCCGCAATACGCACCATGGCAATTGGCGATGTGCAACCACAGGAACAAAAGGAGCAAGATCAACCTTCTTCCTCAACAATGGTGCATCCTCCAACCCAAGATGACGAACAGGTACCTCAAGTGGAGGCGTGTGATCAAGGGGGAGCACAGGATGTCCAAGTTGAAGAAGAAGAAGCACCTCAGGCACCTCCAACCCAAGTCCGAGCGACGATTCAAAGGAATCATCCCGTCGACCAAATTTTGGGTGATATTAGCAAGGGAGTAACTACTCATTCTAGATTAGTTAATTTTTGTGAGCATTACTCCTTTGTCTCTTCTATTGAGCCTTTCAGGGTAGAAGAGGCCTTGCTAGATCTGGACTGGGTGTTGGCCATGCAGGAGGAGCTCAATAATTTCAAAAGGAATGAAGTTTGGACACTGGTGCCTCGTCCCAAGCAAAATGTTGTGGGAACCAAGTGGGTGTTCCACAACAAACAAGACGAGCACGGGGTGGTGACAAGGAACAAGGCTCGACTTGTGGCAAAAGGTTATGCCCAAGTCGCAGGTTTGGACTTTGAGGAGACCTTTGCTCCTGTGGCTAGGCTAGAGTCCATTCGTATTTTGCTAGCATATGCCGCTCACCATTCTTTCAGGTTGTTCCAAATGGATGTGAAGAGCGCCTTCCTCAACGGGCCAATCAAGGAGGAGGTGTACGTAGAGCAACCCCCTAGCTTTCGAGGATGAACGGTACCCCGACCACGTGTGTAAGCTCTCTAAGGCGCTCTATGGACTTAAGCAAGCCCCAAGAGCATGGTATGAATGCCTTAGAGACTTTTTAATTGCTAATGCTTTCAAGGTTGGGAAAGCCGATCCGACTTTATTCACTAAGACTTGTGATGGTGATTTGTTTGTGTGCCAAATTTATGTCGATGACATAATATTTGGTTCTACTAACCAAAAGTCTTGTGAAGAGTTTAGCAGGGTGATGACGCAGAAATTCGAGATGTCGATAATGGGCGAGTTGAACTACTTCCTTGGGTTCCAAGTGAAGCAACTCAAGGACGGCACCTTCATCTCCCAAACGAAGTACACGCAAGACTTGCTAAAGCGGTTTGGGATGAAGGACGCCAAGCCCGCAAAGACTCCGATGGGAACTGACGGACACACCGACCTCAACAAAGGAGGTAAGTCCGTTGATCAAAAGGCATACCGGTCAATGATAGGGTCTTTACTTTATTTATGTGCTAGTAGACCGGATATTATGCTCAGCGTATGCATGTGTGCTAGATTTCAATCCGATCCAAGGGAGTGTCACTTAGTGGCCGTGAAGCGAATTCTTAGATATTTAGTCGCTACGCCTTGCTTCGGGATCTGGTATCCAAAGGGGTCTAACTTTGACTTGATTGGATATTCAGACTCCGACTATGCTGGATGTAAGGTCGATAGGAAGAGTACATCAAGGACGTGCCAATTCTTAGGAAGGTCCCTGGTGTCATGGAACTCTAAGAAACAAACTTCCGTTGCCCTATCCACCGCTGAGGCCGAGTATGTTGCCGCAGGACAGTGTTGCGCGCAACTACTTTGGATGAGGCAAACCCTCCGCGACTTTGGCTACAATCTGAGCAAAGTCCCACTCCTATGTGACAATGAGAGTGCTATCCGCATAGCGGAAAATCCTGTTGAGCACAGCCGCACAAAGCACATTGACATCCGGCATCACTTTTTGAGAGACCACCAGCAAAAGGGAGATATCGAAGTGTTTTATGTTAGCACCGAGAACCAGCTAGCCGATATCTTTACCAAGCCTTTAGATGAGAAGACCTTTTGCAGGCTGCGTAGTGATCTAAATGTCTTAGATTCGCGGAACTTGGATTGATTTATAGCATACATGTGTTTATGCCTTGATCATGTTCCTTATGCATTTTATTGCTTACTTGTGGTGCTCAAGTTGTACAATCACTCCCCGGACCTCACAAGTCCTTTTGCAAGTGATGCACATATTTAGGGGGAGATGTGCTACAACTTGACCCTTTGAGACTAACCGTGTGCTTGAGTTTACTTGATTTAGTCTCAAAGGAGGTTTGAAAGGGAAAAGGTGGTCTTGGACCATGAAAGACTTCCACTGCACTCCGATGAGAGGGTAACTTATTCCAAGTTCATCTCATGTACTCTTATTGCCATTTGAAGATTTTGGTGAGGCAATGGGGTTCAAGGGCCAAGATTGATCCCGTTTTGGTGCTTGATGCCAAAGGGGGAGAAAATAAGGCCAAAGCAAGAAATGGATCAGCTACCGCTTGAGAAATTTTGAAAAAAAAGTAGAATAGAGCTTTTGGTTTTGAAAAACTCTCTTGTTGTCTCTTTTGTCAAGTTGGCCTCTTGTGGGGAGAATAGTTGATTATGGGAAAAAGGGGGAGTTTTTGAAATCTTTGAAAAAGGTCTCTTGGAACAACTCTCTTTACATCTCTACAATTGTGTTTGAATAAGAGATAGGAGTTTGAGGTTGATTTGCAAAAACAAAACCAAGTGGTGGCAAAGAGTAATCCATATATGCCAAATTTGAATCAAAACAATTTTGAGTTTTCATTTGTATTGATGTTGCACTTCCTTTAGTTGCTTTTTGTTGTGTTGGCATAAATCACCAAAAAGGGGGAGATTGAAAGGGAAATGTGCCCTTGGGCCATTTCTAAGTATTTTGGTGATTGAGTGCCAACACAAGTGCTTAAGTGTAAATCTATGCCAATTGATGGACAAAGTGCAAATTAAGTCTAAAGGTATGTTTCTAGACTTAGTACATTGTTTTGAGAACTAATGTATTGTGTCTAAGTGCTGGAAACAGGAGAAATCAAATTGGAAAAGAGATAGCTTCTTTCAGCCGAAGTCTGCTCAGTCTGGGTGCACCGGACAGTGTCCGGTGCGCCAGGCTGGCTCTGGCGAACTTGCTGCTCTCGGGACTTCGACGGCGGTGTACGACTATAAATCACCGGACTGTCCGGTGGTGCACCGGACTGTCCGGTGAGCCATTCACCGGTGAACTCGTCGCTCTCGGGAGATGATTAACGGCGTACAGCTATAATTCACCGGACTGTCCGGTGGTGCACCGGACTGTCCGGTGAGCCAACGGTCGGCCGCGCGATCTGCGCGGGACGCGTGGCCGAGCCAACGGCTAGAAGGGGGCACCGGACTGTCCGGTGTGCACCGGACAGTGTCCGGTGCGCCAACGGCTCTGAATCTGCAACGGTCGGCTTCGCCAAATAAGGAAAGAAATCCGCACCGGACAGTGTCCGGTGGTGCACCGGACTGTCCAGTGCGCCAGGCGACTGAAGGCAAGAATTGCCTTCCTGGAATGCTCTCAATGGCTCCTAGCTGCCTTGGGGCTATAAAAGGGACCCCTAGGCGCATGGAGGAGCACACCAAGCATTCCCCAAGCATTCTAAAGCACCAAGACTTCGATTCCGTGCATTTGATTCTTTGTGAGAGCAACTAGAGCTCTATTTGAGTTGTGAACTCGTTGGGTTGTATTGAGAGCTCTTGTTGCGACTTGTGTGCGTGTTGTCGCACTGATTTTGTGTCTTGTGTGCGTTGCTCATCCTTCCCTTACTCCGTGCTTCTTTGTGAACATCAAAGTGTAAGGGCGAGAGGCTCCAAGTTGTGGAGATTCCTCGCGAACGGGATATAGAAAAGCAAAGCAAAACACCGTGGTATTCAAGTGGGTCTTTGGACCGCTTGAGAGGGGTTGATTGCAACCCTCGTCCGTTGGGACGCCACAACGTGGAGTAGGCAAGCGTTGGACTTGGCCGAACCACGGGATAAACCACTGTGTCTATCTGTGTTGATCTTCTTGTGGTTATCATGTCTTGCTTAGACTCCTCTCTAGCCACTTGGTATTATTGTGCTAACGCTTAATCATGTTTTTGTGGCCTTAAGTTTAAGCTTTTACAGGATCACCTATTCACCCCCTCTAGGTGCTCTCACTATTTGGTCCCAATTAGGTGGTGGCTATCATAGAGGTGACTCAGTGCTCTAAAGATCTTCAACTTTATTTGACCATACATTATCTAAAGGTGTCAATACCCGTCCACTCCTGGTTCGATACCATTTGTAACACCCATCCACTCCCGGCTCTGATATTATTTGTAACACCCTCTCCACTTCCAGACCGACGGTACATACTCCTGCCAGCCCACTAGGATCATAGATCATCTTCACAGACCAACGCGAATCTTTTATGCGTACTTTGTCCTCACTTATGCACACCCGAGAAGACTTCCCGGTCGGTCACCCATCCCAAGATTCCTTTAGGCCGAACATGTTTAACCTAGAGGTTCTTTCGAGACATGCTTCCAAAAAGGAAGATACACTTTACTAATACGAGTGCTTTATTAATTATATTAAGCATTGGGCTAGGATATCACACAATCCATAAGGCCAGGATATCACAGATTCACAGCTTCCCTTCGCTTTACCATGTTCGTTGGTCACTGGAAGGGTCCCAATTTCTGATTGCTTCCCACGAGGCCACACCGCAGAAGCAACAGCCGGAGAAGAAGCCGGTCCACCAAGGAAGGGTGAGTCGGCGGCCACGACGGAGAAGAAGACGGCACCGCCGTCCAAGAAGTGTAGAGTCCTCATGGTCGAGCGCTTATCTAGGAAGAGGAAGACAGTTGGAAGGTACAAGGAGCTCGCGGCGTGGCTTTTGCTTATCCATCCGCCACCCTCGCCAAGAAGTCCCCCGTTTGGGACTTGAAGATTTATTCAGACATCTCAAAGCACACACTGAACGTCTAAACCATTGATCCATTGGTACAGGTGCAGCTCGCCCTCGCCAAGGCTGAGATCCTCTGCATCCAGGTGGAGCACGACGAGTTAGCTTCACCTGCTGTCGCGCCAGCGCCGGCAAAGCAACAACAACTCCATCACATCACCAGCATTAGCAACAACGACACATTGAGCAGCTCGGCTGGTGTTGATAAAAGAAACTAAGGTCATTCAAAGGTTGTAGAAGTCTAAGAGGTTCACCTTTTGGTAGAGCCGGGATGAGTCAAGAATCAACTTTTTGGATTCACATGGTGTATATATTAGTAGGATTGTTTTGTTCGTGGACATCTAATTGATCCAACACTATTTGAATAAATGTATTTTAGAGACTACAAATCCGCTTCTCGGTCACAATTCTGGGTACCCTGAGGTTGTTTTGCTAGGTAAATTTCAATAACAGTGATGAAGATATGATAAAGTTGTTTACTATTTTTGCTTTTAGGATAAAAAAAGAAACTCATTTTTGAAGTACTTTACTGAGTTGAAACACATCAAACTCTGCACTATCTATTTTAAGAACAAAAAATCCAGCATAAAATGTGTAACCTTCATATTTATTTCAAGAATGCTCTTTGTTAATTGTCATCCTTATGCAACCTCTATTAACTTCAGTTTCTAATATGTGCGTTGCTCACTAGAAGGGTCTCGGTCTGCCGATTGCTTCCTAGCACGACGACGCTGTTGAGGGCAACAACGACGGTGCAACTACCTCCGCTGGTGTATACCTCCTGTTGCTGTCGTTTTTTGGAGGTAAACAGATCCTTTCCATGCTTCTCTGTTCTTTTACCGTAGGGTGTCTTTATTTTCCTAAAGAAGGGGTGATTCGCTCTACGCCAATAAAAGGCATGTTTAGGAATCCTTGACCTTTCTTATTTTTGGCCTTCTGCAGGACATGTTCCTTTTGGATGTAGTCATGGAATACTTATGTCATTCATCTTATTGTATTGCCTCCTTAAAGTTTTTTTATTCATGTATCATATGATATGAATAATTATCATTTATAAGTCTTTAATACGTACTTTAGATGTTCCTGACTTACTTTAACAGACCTGTCAAAAGGGATATCGCTTAGAATTAGAATGTTTTGGCTTACTATTTCCCCCCCAATTATTTCCTCTACCTATGTGGTTGTATCGTATTTTTATGCTACTTTAACAGACCTGTTAAATGGGATATCACTTAGAATTAGAATGTTTTGGCTTACTATTTCCCCTCTATTATTTCCTCTACCTATGTGGTTGTATCGTATTTTTATGCTCTTTTTTGATGCTTCGACTGTGCTTTTGTAGTTGTTTCATGTTTGGAGTCAAGGTGCACATCTGGAGAAACTGGAAGTTTCGTCAACAAAACCCCATTGGTAAATATTGTGTCCATTGTTACTACCTATGTAAATGTTACTTCCTTTCTTTTTAACGTTGTTATTACCTATTTAGTTTAGCCCAAGTATTGATTTATGTGCAGCATGCGTTTGTTTATGTAATGTTATAGCATCCAAGGACTATTTACATTTACATTCATAGTTCTAAGGATTATGTTATATATGGGGATATTGCTTACAACCTGAATGTTTTGACTTCACATTAGTCCTGTATTATTGCCTCTATTTATGTGGTTGTATTATATTTTCATGCTCTCACTTTGCCAATGTAGTTGTTTGTATTTTGGAGTTAAGGTGCACGTTTGTATGAACTGGATCTTTCAGCAACCAAAACATACAAGTACTATGTTGATTCTTTCTATCTATGTAAATGTTACATTCTTTCTTCTATTATGTTGCTGCTACCTTTAAAATTTGTTTCATATATTGATTTGTGTGTAGTATGCATGTGTTTATCTAATATTATACCTCTATTTTGTTCCATTAGAAAATTCTAGGACCTGCCAACTGCCATACCCTGTAATGCGTACAACACATGCAACATTCTCCTTCCCTTTTCAGTTTTGTCACATTTTTAAGAGACTATTCAGTTTTGTCAGAGAACTTCTATACAATTATAATTTATTGCCTTCCTTACTCGGAAATCATGTATAATTATTAGTATAGGAACAACACAATGTAAAGGCTAACTATGTATGCATGCACTTCCCCAAGTTAAAAAAACGCTAATATATGATAATATATGTAGAGTCACAACAACATACCCTTATCCCAACCATATTTCTAGTCACCCAAAAAAAAGTGCACTCTAACAATATTGTCCTAAAAAATAGACTTCTCCCTAACATTTTTTTTGCGCTCCCTGCACATGTTACTTTTGGATGCATTCAGGGAATACCTATATCATTTCATCTAATTGTATTGCCTTCTTAAAGTTTTGGCATACTATTTCCCCTCCATTATTACCTCTATCTATGTAAGTGTGTTATATTTCTGATGCTCTTTTTAATGCCTCAAATTTGTTTATGCAGTTGTTTCACGTATGGACTACACGTGCACATCAACAAACATCGGAAGTTTCAGCGACAAAAACAAATAGGTAAATATTTTGTTGACTGTTACTACCGATGTAAATGTTAGTTTCCTTCTTCTTTCACGTTGCTAATACCTATTCAGTTTGCTCCATATATTAATTTCTGTGTAGTATGCGTTTGTTTATCTAATGGTATAGCACCCAATGCCTATTTACATTTACATTCATTAGTTGTAAGAATTATATCATATATGTGGATACTACTTAAAATTTGAATATTTCAGTTATCTACTATTATAGCACCGAAGTCTTACTTACATTTAAATTCATTAGTTGTACAGATTATGTTACATATGGTGGTATTGCTTAAAACCTTGATGTTTAGGCTTAATACCAGTCTTCTACTATTGCCTCTATTTATGTGCCTATATTCTATTTTGATGCTCTGACTTAGCCTCTTCATTGATATCAGTCCTCTATTATTACCCCTATATTTATGTAGATGTATTCTATTTTTCTAACAGTTTGTTTCTTTATGGCCCGACTTTGCCTATGTAGTTGTTTGTACTTTGGAGCTAATGTGCACAATTGCAAGGACTGGACATTTCAGCAACCAAAACATACAAGTGAGTACTATGTTCATTCTTACTACTTATGTACAACACAAAGAATTGATAGAGCTTTTAGAGTCTGGCCCATTCACACTACCAGTAAGAACATATGAATCTATACAATACACAAATGCATTTACAAAGATTCAATTGAACAAATTCAAATCTATGTTTATAATGAGCTCCGTATTTTTTATGTCAGCACGAAGGTTGTATATGCAATATCACCATTACTAGATTACTTGATGACTAGTCGTGGTGGTACAAAGCATGTAATGCATGTCCAAATAAATCATACATGCAATCATCAGTGTCATCATGTCGTATATGTGGCTCTACAGAATATAAATGCTATTTTGAAACATACATCGTTAATCTATTATTGGACATAAAAATCAGTATTTTGTTCTCCATGTTGTTTACATTCCTTCCTATCCCAAAAGTTTTATAACTCCAATATATTTGCATTGTAGGTACAAACTCACTTCCATGGCTGCTGATGACACTGTCGAAATGTAAATGTTCTATTTCGACAATATTGCGAAGAGAATCATTGGAAAATCATGCACTTCTCCCTTAGCACCAGTTACACACCTCAAGTATTCCACCAGATTTAGCAGCCATTGTCTCTCTCAAACTCACATTTGTAGTTGTTTACAACCAAATGTCATTTCAAGATTTAGAAAAAACTCATCAAGTCAGTCATAGCTTCACATGGAAGATACCTGTCGGCGTTTCGACCCCGGGGGGTCCCTGGACCGACGAGTAAATTGTCGCCGCGTGTCCCAGCCCAGATAGGTCGGCGCGAGACGGAGCACGAAGGGGGGAGAAGAGAGGAGGGAGGCAGGCAAAAGGGGAAACCCGCGGCCTTCGTGTTGTCCTGCGCCCAGGTCGGGTGCGCTTGCAGTGGGGGGTTACAAGCGTCCGCGTGGGGGAGAGCGAGGGACTCTACGCGTCGTCCCGTCCTCCCGCGCGGCCAACCTCCTCGTAAGAGAGCCCTGGTCCTTCCTTTTATAGGCGTAAGGAGAGGGCCCAGGTGTACAGTGGGGGGTGTAGCAATGTGCTAACGTGTCTAGCAGAGAGGAGCTAGCGCCCTAAGTACATGTCGTCGTGGCAGCCGGAGAGGTCTTGACACTCTGTTCATGTGATGTCGTGGCCGTCGGAGGAGCGCTGGAGCCTTGAGGAAGGACAGCTGTCGGGGCTGTCGAGTCCTTGCTGACGTCTCCTTGCTTCCGTAAGGGGCTGAGAGCCGCCGTCGTCACGGAGCACGCGGGGCGCCATCATTATTTGTTTACCGGGACGAGCCAGATGGGACGCTGGTCTTGTTCCCCGTAGCTTGAGCTAGCTGGGTGTCACACCCGATTCCAGGGGGTAGAATCGAGCGCATACCATATGTGTGCCAGGATCCATTTCCACACATATGTTGACGTCACAAGTGTAATATATCAAAAGACAATGCAATAAAGGCGTAAAAAGAGTATAAAACTTTATTACATCATCTGAGACATAGTGTCTTAAACAAGTATCACATCAAAGTAGAGCGGAAATAAACAACTGGGCAATCTTCCACAGGAAGTTGACCGGCGCATCGTTAGACTTATAATTCTTCGTCGATAAATTCTCCATCAAAGTCTCCAGCATCACCCTCTGATCAAAATATTAGCAAGGGTGAGCTCACTTATGGTCGGGGCTCAGCAAGTGGGGGAAAAATTAATGCAGGTATAACAAGGTGAGGCTAAGGTTAAGCAGTAAGCATTTTAGTTGGTCAACATTTTATTATCAACACCTGCCTTACTAACAAGAGTAAATCCCAAATATCCCATTTAAACAAAGGAATATAAATATAACAAAAACACTTAAGTGAAACCACTTAAGCAAATTACCGGCAGATCATCGGATCTCAATTTATGTCCATCTTTAAGTTCAATTATCATGTGAGGAGTCCAGGTCGCTCATAACCGGGAGCACGGCTGATATATCAGTTTTACACTCTGCAGAGGTGGTACAACTTTACCCACAAGCCATGTATCCCATCTAGCCCGGGTTGATCGGACCCTTAGACACTGCCGAGGTGAATGGCTAGGGATCCATTATGAGGTTTTCACAAAATACACTTAATACGAAGCAACCCGCTAAGGTTTCTAAGACGATGGTGGTGGCCCCCTGGGTGAAGTACCTTAGCCAAGAATACGACCCCATGTTAACGTGGGCTGCCAGCACCTACCGCTCCCCCTCTTGCCCATCTTTCAGGTAAGGTTGCTAGGCACTAAGCATATAGAGCTAATTACCAAAGCCAGAGCCATGATAGCACTCGTGGTTGCACTGTTATCCTGGGTGGTCACTCCATGTTCCAATTAATTTTGCAATAAAGTTATCTTAACCATCGGGTTAATGCCATAATTGCCAATTAAATCTTTGGAACATTAAAATCAATTAATGAGTGACATTAAGAAATTATTAGGTTGGGCAGTAGCGTAAATCTCGCACAGCTTAATTATTTCCCCAGGTTAAACAAGGAATACAGGTAGTAAATCTAGGAAATCCTTAATTAGGTAAAACCCATCAAATTATGCAGTATATCAAAAGTAAACATTATTAAATGCAATGACTGGGTACAAAAAGAGTATGCAGAGGGAGAATCCACTTGCCTTGCACAAAATCGTCCTGCGTGTCGTCTTCAAACGTATTTGGGTCCTCTACCACACAATTAGTTTCTAATAACGTCGCACATCGTACATACAAAAGAAAACATTCACCAATAAATAAACATACACCATTACATAGGTGAAGCATACATCATACAATAAAACATACATTTAAACAAATCACATTTATAAGAAGGAATGCAAAACATGATTTGTATCTACCCTATAAATCTTAACAATATCAACGATCAATTTATTTGCTATGACTAACTACTTTGTTCCATTATCTTACTAGAAAACTTGTATGACAATTCGACTATGGATATGCATACTATATAAATTCATTTAAAATCATAGATACAACTTTAACCCAAATTCTAGGGAATCTAGTTTATTTACTAAATAATTATCTCTATCGTAAAACACGGGTCACATTCTAGTTTTAGTCTTTCTAAAAGGAAATTATATCAATTGTTAAAATATTATTTATAAATCACATAACCATATTATTAAAGAACTAACTTAAACTACAATTTTTATCTCTACTATTTAGATTACGTTGGACTATATTGTTTCAACGTCAATAAAATATTTACTATTTACTAAAAATCTACATAAACCACTAATTGAATATTTTCTAACACAAGCGAGGTTATTTGACATAAACTAGTACTCTAAAAATTTTAAGTTCTAAATCTGTGAACATGTTTATTTGACTAGAAAAAAAAACCTATTTTGTCATCTACCAATGATATTTTCTCCTTTCTTTATAAAAACAAAATGCTAATAAAATAATGAGATAAATCATCTAAAATCCTATGTTAATCGAATGACATGAGTTCTATACCATTTTCTAATCCATCAAAAATGCACCTATAATTCTCCAAGTAGTTTCTAAAATTTATTGTGACCAAATTTAACTACAAAAATTCATATCTAGCATTTCTACCGCCAAAGTGACTACTAAATGTTGTCATATTTCTCTAATCCAAAATTCAACGCCACGACTAACATGACATAACACGGTGCTAATAATCGCATGAATCTACCAAACAATTCCATAACGCTCACATACACATAAATCAAAACCACATGTGTTCATATTACAACAAACAAAATATACAACTCATGAATCGAATCAAAAATAATTTATAAAATATACAAAATAATTCGGGTCGCCAACAACCTCGGGTTCGTGCGTGTGACGGGGACGGATCGACGGAGAGCGGGGCTCGACTACGGACGGCGAGTGTGTCGCTCCGGCGAACTACGGTGACGAACGACGAACTCCGGCGAACTCCACTGGCTCCGACGACGAACGGCACGAACTAACGATGAGCGAGGAGTGCTAGAGGGAGGTAAATTCGAGTGGACAGGAAGGGGAGACCTCTGCTGCCTTTTATAGAGAGCAGGAGGGAGAAGAAAGAGTGTGCCAGGGAGAGAACGGTCGGTCTTCAATGGCCATCACAACATCAGTTTCTAACGAGAATAATGGAGGGAAGGAGAAACGGAAGGGTTCATGCTCCATTAACGCGCGAGACGAACGGACGGCGGTTGCACGGGGTCACGGCGCGTCGGTTCCTGGCATGGCTTGCGCGGTCGGGGTCGCGTCCTGGCTCGGTGCAGGGTGTTCGGTGCGAGGTGGCGCGGCAGGGAGCACGGGCACATGGTCGGCTTCGGTCGCGGCTTGGCACGGTGTCGCGGGAGCTCCAGGCGCGCGAGACCGTCGCTGGGCGTCGCGAGCAGGGCGGCGTCCGGTCGGCTTGAGGCGCCGTCGGGGCTCGCGCTCGGTCGGGCGGGCCTGCGTGAGCGCGGGGGATAGCTCGGGCGCGGCAGAGGTGGCTCGGCGTGGCTTGGCGGCGTCCTTTGTGTGAGCGGGAGAGAGAGCAGAGAGGAGAGAGAGGATTAGAGGAGAGAGAGCACAGCAGGGGGCGGCGGCTGCTTGGGAAGAAGGCAGGGCGCACGCGCGTAGCTTAGGGTTTGGGGACATGGGCCCCTAGTGGGCCGGTAGGTTTAGTTTTAGTTTTTTTTTTTTCCAATTCCGAAATTCATTTTTAAAGAACTCTAGAAATCATAAAAAAATTACCAAAAATATTTGTAAATGAAGTACTTATTTTTAGACTAATAATTACTATATTTTCTTAATTATTATTTAATTACTAGTATCTCTTTTTAAATTGAATTGATATTAAACATCCCGTAAGAAATCAAATGCATGCAAAGAAAACGATGGAAATAAATAATTAAACACTAAAATAAATTTATTACCCTAATTAATATAATATCTAAATTTATTATTTTAATTGATGGCTTTTATGGTGTTACAAACCTACCCCTCTTAAAAAGAATCTCGTCCTCGAGATTAAGAAACTTCCGAGAATAACTGGGGAAATTCTGCTCTGAGTTCATCTTCTCTTTCCCAAGTGGCCTCATCTTCCGAATGATGGCTCCACTGAACTTTGCACATGTTAATGACTTTACTCCGCGTAATTCTGCGAGATGTTTCCAGAATTCTGATCGGGTACTCCGAATAGGTCAAATCCTCATTAACATTCAGTTCTTCCATGGGTAACTGTTCCTCTGGTACCCTTAAGCACTTCTTGAGTTGTGATACGTGAAATACGTCATGCACATCTGATAATCTATCGGGTAGCTCTAACTGGTAGGCTACTTCGCCTTTTCTTTCCAAAATCTTGAATGGGCCAATATAGCGAGGTGATAGTTTTCCTTTAACCTTAAACCTTTTCATTCCTCTCATCGGTGAAACTTTAAGGTAGACAAAGTCTCCTACTTCAAACAACAATTCTCTTCTTCTATTATCAGCATAGCTTTTCTGTCTTGACTGTGCTGTCTTCAAATTTTCTCTGATAATTTGTACCTGCTTTTCCGCCTCTTGGAGAATTTCTGGACCAAATACTTGACTTTCTCCAGTCTGATTCCAATAAAGTGGTGTTTTACACTTTCGTCCATATAGTGCTTCAAATGGTGCCATTTTGAGACTTGCTTGATAACTGTTGTTATATGAAAATTCTGCATAAGGCAAACTTTTATCCCAACTTCTACCATGCTTTAGAGCGCAAGCTCTTAGCATATCTTCCAAGATTTGGTTTGTTCTTTCCGTTTGCCCATCCGTTTGCGGATGATAAGCTGAACTAAAATTTAGCTTGGTATCCATGGACTCATGAAGTCTTTTCCAAAAGCGCGAGGTAAACTGGGTCCCTCGATCTGATACGATCTTCTTCGGTACTCCATGTAGACAAACAATCCTTGACATGTATAATTCTGCTAACTGGGCTCCTGAGTAGGTTGTCTTCACAGGTATAAAGTGTGCCACTTTGGTTAACCTGTCTACTATGACCCATATTGAATCATAGCCATCTCGAGTACGAGGTAGTCCAACTATGAAATCCATACTGATTTCTTCCCATTTCCATTCCGGTACCTTGAGAGGTTGTAGCAGTCCTGCTGGTCTTTGGTGTTCGGCTTTAACTCGCTGACACACGTCACATAATGCAACATGAGTAGCAACATCTCTTTTCAAACCGTACCACCAATACTTTTCCTTAAGATCCTGGTACATCTTTGTACTTCCAGGGTGAATAGAGTAAGCTGAATCATGAGCTTCTCTCAAAATAAGTTGGCGCAAGTGCTCGATTTCTGGTACGCAGATTCTCTTCTTAAACCATACTGTGCCTTGTTCATCTTCCGTGAAATCCGGGGCTTTACCCAAACCAATCAAAGCTTTAATTTCCTTAATTTTCTCATCAGACTCTTGTCCTTTACGAATCTCTTCTTCCAAAGTAGATTCGACTTCCATCACTGTTGCTTCTACATTATTGAGAAATCCAAGGTTGAGTCGTTCCATTTCCCAGCACAATTCCTGTGACATCAAATGAGTAGTGATGTTGTTCACTTGACCCTTACGGCTCAAAGCATCAGCTACCACATTTGCCTTTCCGGGGTGATATTGTATCTCCAAATCATAATCTTTAATCAACTCTAGCCATCTTCTCTGTCTGAGGTTGAGTTCCTTCTGCGTGAATATATATTTCAGGCTCTTATGATCCGTGAAGATTTTGCACTTGTTTCCAATCATATAGTGCCTCCAAATCTTCAAAGCATGCACCACGGCAGCTAATTCCAAATCATGTGTAGGATAATTCTTCTCATGCTTTCTCAACTGTCTTGAAGCATAAGCAATCACCTTTCCTTCTTGCATTAGCACACATCCAAGTCCAAGGTGTGATGCATCGCAATACACATCAAATCCCTTGTGGATGTCTGGCATCACCAGTATTGGTGCGGTGGTTAACCTCTTCTTGAGTTCCTCAAAACAATTCTGACAAGCTTCATCCCATTTGAACTCTTTGCCTTTCTCCAGTAGAGAGGTAAGAGGCTTCACTAACTTGGAAAATCCTTCAATAAATCTTCTATAGTATCCTGCTAATCCAAGAAAACTTCTGATCTTGGATGCATCTGTGGGTTGCTTCCAATTTAGTATTTCACTTATCTTTCCTGGGTCCACTTTAATTCCACCATCGGTAACAATATGCCCTAAGAAAGCAACTTCCTTCAACCAAAAATCACACTTCGAGAATTTTGCGTACAGTTGGTTGTCACGAAGCTTTTGTAGGACTAGCCTTAGATGATCTTCGTGCGTTTCTTCATTCGGAGAATATATCAGTATGTCGTCAATGAATACGACCACAAACTGATCCAAATATTCCATGAATACTTTATTCATCAAGTTCATAAAGTATGCTGGTGCATTAGTCAGTCCAAATGACATGACCAAAAACTCATATAGTCCATATCTCGTCGTGAAGGCTGTCTTCGGTACGTCTTCTGCTCGGATCTTTAACTGATGATATCCCGATCTCAGATCTATCTTCGAGAATATCTTAGCTCCCTTCATTTGATCGAATAAATCTTCAATCCGAGGTAACGGGTATTTATTCTTGATGGTTACTTCATTCAAACTTCTATAATCAACGCACATTCTTCTCGAACCATCCTTCTTGTTCACAAACAGCACTGGGGCTCCCCAAGGGGATGAACTTGGGCGAATAAAACCTTTTTCTAATAATTCTTCTATTTGTTTCTTCAGTTCTACTAAATCTTTGCCATCCATTCTATACGGCCTTTTCGAGATAGGTGCGGTTCCAGGTACTAATTCAATAGAAAATTCTATATCACGGTCAGGTGGCATACCTGGTAATTCTTCCGGAAATACGTCTGGGTATTCGCACACTACTTTGATATTTTCCAAGGGCTTTTCTTCCAAGTGATTGATCACTGTCTTCCTTTTTTCATCTGTTGACTTGTCTATGTTGACTTGGATTCTTTCACCTTGAGGACTTGTCAACGCAATTGTTCCGTTGGCACACCGTATCACTCCATCACAACTTTTCAACCAGTTGCATCCAAGAATCACATCAATCCCGTTGGATCCTAGGACCACTGGGTCGACTGTAAAATCTATTCCTTGAATCTTGATATTAACATGAGGGCATGAGTGTGTGGCCTTCATGTCACCTCCCGGTGAACTAATGTGTAATATCCTCTTCAGAGGGTACTTAGGTATGTTATGTTTTTCCACAAATGACTCAGTTATAAATGAATGTGATGCTCCAGAGTCAAATAAAACTGATGCAGGTATGGAGTTAACAAGGAACATACCATACACAATGTCGGCATCCTCAGGTACTGATTCCGCAGTGACGTGATTGACCCTTCCTCGGCTCTGGTTCTGCGGAGTCTTGTTCTGAGCAGATCCACGAGCGGGGGTGCTCTGGTCATTTCTCTGAGTGTTGCCCCTTTGAGGTGTTTGCTGGTTGCGCCTTGGGCAATTGTTGGCATAGTGGCCTAATTCACCGCACTTGAAACAGCCGTTGGGTTGGACAGGTGCGTTGTTTCTGGCCTGAGTGTTGTTGGTGCCACCCTGACGGTTCTGTGAATTTCCACCAGACCTCTGGTTGGTCTGGGGGTTGCTCCTTTGCTGGTTCTGGTTTTGGTTACTTCTCTGACTTTGCTGTCCAGAGCGTTGTACTTGATAATTATTTCCACCCTGATTTCCAGAGCGGAACTGCGAACCTTGAGCATTATTCGGACGAGTGTTTCTGCTTGACTGACCTTGGAACTTCCTTTTATGGTCAGATAGCTCCTTCCTTTTACTCTCAAGGCCAATTGCCTTGTTCAGGAGTGTCTGGAAGTTGGGGAATGTGTGACTCTGAAGTTGATAGTTCAGAGGTCCAATCAACCCTTCCAGAAAACGCTCTTGGCGCTTCTCGTCAGTGTCCACTTCCTCAGGGGCATAACGTGAAAGCTGAGTGAAGCGATCACGATACTCACTGACAGACATATTCCCTTGAGTAAGGGAAAGGAACTCCTTCTTCTTCAGCTTCATGATTCCCGAAGGAATGTGGTGAGCGCGGAAGTTCTCTTGGAACTCCTGCCAGGTTATTGTGTCCGCATTGGGATGTGCCGCTGTGAAGGCATCCCACCAATCGGACGCAGCTCCCTCAAGTCTTCCCGAGGCGTACAAGACCTTCTCTCGGTCGTTGCACTGAGTGATGTCCAACTTCTTTCCGATAACCTTAAGCCAGTCATCAGCATCCAAAGGATCAACCGCATGAGAGAAAGTTGGTGGGTGATGACTCATGAAGTCCTGGTGTTTATCTCTAGCCGGGGGTGCATATTGCTGCTGCTGGGGTTGCTGATTCTGTTGGTTCTGTTGCAATTGTTGAACCGCAGCAGTGAGTCCTTACAGAATCTGCATTTGCGCGGCGATGAACTGCTCCATGTTGGGATTAGGTGGTGGCGGTGGTGGTGGTGCTTGTTGTCCACGCTGGTTCCGGTTGTTAGGTCCTTGACGTTGGTTCACCATCTGATTTGTTAGGAAGTGAAGTCCTTAGAAAAGTGAGGAGTAGAAAAGATTCAAGAGGGAAAATAGCTTAAGTTTTACAAATTTTATATGTTCTTATGGCCATCATTCCATAAGACCATAGCACTCAAACAAAGATCCAAATCAGACATTTCAATCAATCACCATCACATGGTTGATATTTATTAATATGATAACATAAAGAGAGTATCATCGTCTAACGCGAAGTATAACTTATTACATCATGACTAAAAACTCCTAAAGCAGCCTAGTGACTGATCCGGCCTCTCCGTAGCGCAGCCTCTTGCGGGGAGGAGACAACGCCACGGCGGGAACCTGAGCTTCTGGCGGATTCAGTCCCTGCAGTTGGGCTTCCAGGGCTGCAATCCTGGCGTGGGCGTTCTCCAGCTCCAAGTGCACACTGTAGAGGTCCAGAGTGGCACTGTCCAGGTCGGTGTTGAGACCGGCCACTACACCAGCTAGGGTGTTGAGGCGATCCTCACCAGGTTCACCTGGGACAATGTTGGTCTGGCTCTCTCCACGCAGGCGCTGAGGGAGATGCCTGAACCTTGTGTTCTGCAGCTGCTGCCGGTAGGTGTGGCTAAGCGACCACAGGGTCCGACGGGCAGCGTCGCTGACAGAGGCAGCGTAGGTGGACAGCGGTATCAGGGACTCGTGAGCAGACAGAGTCCTGAATCCCCTGTCACCTGCATCCATCACCCTGACATGGATGCGAGTGATGTAATAGCAAGCCCGGGGAGGCTCGCTCACTCGCCTCGTCTCGTACAGGGGGCGGACGTAGGCTCCTAGCTCGTGCAGCACTGCCTGCAGCAGGTTGGGGAAGTGCCCTGTTTCGAACATTGATGTATAATGTTCGACAACTGGACCAATCCCCATGAAGTGGTCCTCCTGGGCGTAGTCAGCTTCCTCGTGGACGTGTTCGTCCTCTCCATCGTCGTCGTCGTCGTCATCCTCGTCGTCGCCGTCTCCGGAGTCATCGGGGTCGTCGCCTCCAGGTGCAGGTGCTTGGAAGGCTGGTGCCGGCGATGCTGACGTCGATGACGCAGCTGCGAAGGCCAGGGACTCGGCCAACGGGGTGGGGGTCGGCAGCTGCTCCTCCGAGCTGTCCTCCAGGTTGATGACGTTCTCCACTCGGACGGGAGGGAGGTTCGCTGGAGCATCCTCGACTACCACTGGGTAGGCCGGGATCTGCCGGGGCTGAGGGGCGTAGCTGGTGTTGACGCGAGTGGTTTGAAGAGTGCGAACCATCTACAAGAGAAGAGCCAACTTAGTTGAATTTCAAAGAGGTAAGACTGATAAAGGAATTTATAGGAATGAAATTAGCAAGTTTTGAACAACTAGGCTTTCCATTTCTAACTAATCTAACGACCTAGGGCCAGCATAGCTTTGATACCACTTCTGTCACACCCGATTCCAGGGGGTAGAATCGAGCGCATACCATATGTGTGCCAGGATCCATTTCCACACATATGTTGACGTCACAAGTGTAATATATCAAAAGACAATGCAATAAAGGCGTAAAAAGAGTATAAAACTTTATTACATCATCTGAGACATAGTGTCTTAAACAAGTATCACATCAAAGTAGAGCGGAAATAAACAACTGGGCAATCTTCCACAGGAAGTTGACCGGCGCATCGTTAGACTTATAATTCTTCGTCGATAAATTCTCCATCAAAGTCTCCAGCATCACCCTCTGATCAAAATATTAGCAAGGGTGAGCTCACTTATGGTCGGGGCTCAGCAAGTGGGGGAAAAATTAATGCAGGTATAACAAGGTGAGGCTAAGGTTAAGCAGTAAGCATTTTAGTTGGTCAACATTTTATTATCAACACCTGCCTTACTAACAAGAGTAAATCCCAAATATCCCATTTAAACAAAGGAATATAAATATAACAAAAACACTTAAGTGAAACCACTTAAGCAAATTACCGGCAGATCATCGGATCTCAATTTATGTCCATCTTTAAGTTCAATTATCATGTGAGGAGTCCAGGTCGCTCATAACCGGGAGCACGGCTGATATATCAGTTTTACACTCTGCAGAGGTGGTACAACTTTACCCACAAGCCATGTATCCCATCTAGCCCGGGTTGATCGGACCCTTAGACACTGCCGAGGTGAATGGCTAGGGATCCATTATGAGGTTTTCACAAAATACACTTAATACGAAGCAACCCGCTAAGGTTTCTAAGACGATGGTGGTGGCCCCCTGGGTGAAGTACCTTAGCCAAGAATACGACCCCATGTTAACGTGGGCTGCCAGCACCTACCGCTCCCCCTCTTGCCCATCTTTCAGGTAAGGTTGCTAGGCACTAAGCATATAGAGCTAATTACCAAAGCCAGAGCCATGATAGCACTCGTGGTTGCACTGTTATCCTGGGTGGTCACTCCATGTTCCAATTAATTTTGCAATAAAGTTATCTTAACCATCGGGTTAATGCCATAATTGCCAATTAAATCTTTGGAACATTAAAATCAATTAATGAGTGACATTAAGAAATTATTAGGTTGGGCAGTAGCGTAAATCTCGCACAGCTTAATTATTTCCCCAGGTTAAACAAGGAATACAGGTAGTAAATCTAGGAAATCCTTAATTAGGTAAAACCCATCAAATTATGCAGTATATCAAAAGTAAACATTATTAAATGCAATGACTGGGTACAAAAAGAGTATGCAGAGGGAGAATCCACTTGCCTTGCACAAAATCGTCCTGCGTGTCGTCTTCAAACGTATTTGGGTCCTCTACCACACAATTAGTTTCTAATAACGTCGCACATCGTACATACAAAAGAAAACATTCACCAATAAATAAACATACACCATTACATAGGTGAAGCATACATCATACAATAAAACATACATTTAAACAAATCACATTTATAAGAAGGAATGCAAAACATGATTTGTATCTACCCTATAAATCTTAACAATATCAACGATCAATTTATTTGCTATGACTAACTACTTTGTTCCATTATCTTACTAGAAAACTTGTATGACAATTCGACTATGGATATGCATACTATATAAATTCATTTAAAATCATAGATACAACTTTAACCCAAATTCTAGGGAATCTAGTTTATTTACTAAATAATTATCTCTATCGTAAAACACGGGTCACATTCTAGTTTTAGTCTTTCTAAAAGGAAATTATATCAATTGTTAAAATATTATTTATAAATCACATAACCATATTATTAAAGAACTAACTTAAACTACAATTTTTATCTCTACTATTTAGATTACGTTGGACTATATTGTTTCAACGTCAATAAAATATTTACTATTTACTAAAAATCTACATAAACCACTAATTGAATATTTTCTAACACAAGCGAGGTTATTTGACATAAACTAGTACTCTAAAAATTTTAAGTTCTAAATCTGTGAACATGTTTATTTGACTAGAAAAAAAAACCTATTTTGTCATCTACCAATGATATTTTCTCCTTTCTTTATAAAAACAAAATGCTAATAAAATAATGAGATAAATCATCTAAAATCCTATGTTAATCGAATGACATGAGTTCTATACCATTTTCTAATCCATCAAAAATGCACCTATAATTCTCCAAGTAGTTTCTAAAATTTATTGTGACCAAATTTAACTACAAAAATTCATATCTAGCATTTCTACCGCCAAAGTGACTACTAAATGTTGTCATATTTCTCTAATCCAAAATTCAACGCCACGACTAACATGACATAACACGGTGCTAATAATCGCATGAATCTACCAAACAATTCCATAACGCTCACATACACATAAATCGAAACCACATGTGTTCATATTACAACAAACAAAATATACAACTCATGAATCGAATCAAAAATAATTTATAAAATATACAAAATAATTCGGGTCGCCAACAACCTCGGGTTCGTGCGTGTGACGGGGACGGATCGACGGAGAGCGGGGCTCGACTACGGACGGCGAGTGTGTCGCTCCGGCGAACTACGGTGACGAACGACGAACTCCGGCGAACTCCACTGGCTCCGACGACGAACGGCACGAACTAACGATGAGCGAGGAGTGCTAGAGGGAGGTAAATTCGAGTGGACAGGAAGGGGAGACCTCTGCTGCCTTTTATAGAGAGCAGGAGGGAGAAGAAAGAGTGTGCCAGGGAGAGAACGGTCGGTCTTCAATGGCCATCACAACATCAGTTTCTAACGAGAATAATGGAGGGAAGGAGAAACGGAAGGGTTCATGCTCCATTAACGCGCGAGACGAACGGACGGCGGTTGCACGGGGTCACGGCGCGTCGGTTCCTGGCATGGCTTGCGCGGTCGGGGTCGCGTCCTGGCTCGGTGCAGGGTGTTCGGTGCGAGGTGGCGCGGCAGGGAGCACGGGCACATGGTCGGCTTCGGTCGCGGCTTGGCACGGTGTCGCGGGAGCTCCAGGCGCGCGAGACCGTCGCTGGGCGTCGCGAGCAGGGCGGCGTCCGGTCGGCTTGAGGCGCCGTCGGGGCTCGCGCTCGGTCGGGCGGGCCTGCGTGAGCGCGGGGGATAGCTCGGGCGCGGCAGAGGTGGCTCGGCGTGGCTTGGCGGCGTCCTTTGTGTGAGCGGGAGAGAGAGCAGAGAGGAGAGAGAGGATTAGAGGAGAGAGAGCACAGCAGGGGGCGGCGGCTGCTTGGGAAGAAGGCAGGGCGCACGCGCGTAGCTTAGGGTTTGGGGACATGGGCCCCTAGTGGGCCGGTAGGTTTAGTTTTAGTTTTTTTTTTTTTCCAATTCCGAAATTCATTTTTAAAGAACTCTAGAAATCATAAAAAAATTACCAAAAATATTTGTAAATGAAGTACTTATTTTTAGACTAATAATTACTATATTTTCTTAATTATTATTTAATTACTAGTATCTCTTTTTAAATTGAATTGATATTAAACATCCCGTAAGAAATCAAATGCATGCAAAGAAAACGATGGAAATAAATAATTAAACACTAAAATAAATTTATTACCCTAATTAATATAATATCTAAATTTATTATTTTAATTGATGGCTTTTATGGTGTTACACTGGGGGTAGGGTAATGATGGCCCCTCTTGTGACGTGGTCGGTCCGTGCCCTAGGTCGGGCGAGGTGGATGCTCCTCCGAGGTCGAGGTCGAGTCTGTCTTCCGAGGTCGAGGTCAAGTCCGAGCCCCGGGTCGGGCGAGGCAGAGACTGTCGTCCGAGGCCAAGGCTGGGTCCAAGCGCTGGGGTCGGGCGAGGCGGAGTTCGTCATCTTCCGAGGCCGAGCCCGAGTCCGAGCCCTGGGGTCGGGCGAGGCGGAGTTCGTCGTCTTCCGGGGCCGAGCTCGAGTCCGAGCCCTGGGGTCGGGCGAGGCGGAGTCCGTCGTCTTCCGGGGCGGAGCCCGAGTCTGAGCCCTGGGGTCGGGTGAGGCGGAGTTCGTCGTCTTCCGGAGCCGAGCCCGAGTCCGAGCCCTGGGATCGGGCGAGGCGGAGTTTACTATGGCGCCCGAGGCCGGACTTGGCTGCTGTCAGCCTCACTCTGTCGAGTGGCACAGCAGTCGGAGCGACGCAGGCGGCGCTGTCTACATGTCAGGCCGGTCAGTGGAGCGGCGAAGTGACTGCGGTCACTTCGGCTCTGTCGACTGAAGGGCGCGTGTCAGGATAAGGTGTCAGGCCATCTTTGCATTAAATGCTTCTGCGATACGGTCGGTTGATGTGACGATCTGGCCAGGGTTGCTTCCCGGCGAAGACTGGGCCTCGGGCGAGCCGAAGGTGTGTCCGTCGCTTGAGGGGGTCCTCGGGCGAGACGTGAATCCTCCGGGGTCGGCTGCCCTTGCCCGAGGCTGGGCTCGGGCGAGGCGAGATCGTGTCTTTTGAGTGGACCGAGCCTTGACTTAATCGCACTCATCAGGCCTTTACAGCTTTGTGCTGATGGGGGTTACCAGCTGAGATTAGGAGTTTTAGGGGTACCCCTAATTATGGTACCCGACAATACCTATCCTTGCCACCAACCAAATTGAACATTCCAGTGTATTCGTCAACTAACAAATCTACTATCTAGAACAAAACAAACAATTTCACCCTCTACAACACTATCAAGAGTATAAACAGCCATTTCTCTAGATGTAAGTTAAACTCAACGTGTTTATTAATTCATTTTTTCGAGTTATTTAGATTTATATATCCCTATGCTTACACGTTGATTTACATTCCAGCGACATAACAGCCTTGAAACTGACGATAATCTTCAAACTGGAGACCAAAACCTACACTCTTTTCAATCACCACCCAAAATGTAGCAAACTAGAATACACAAAATGACGATGTACTCCTTAAATTCATCATTTTACCATTCTTTTTGGATTAGGGCTAGCCACAAATCTTTAAAGTTTGATTGTAATGAGGAAGCACTGACAAGTAAAAATGTATGATCTTAGTCATTCCATTTATTGATGCATATACTCTATAACCATCCTTTACTTCAAGCGCAAAAAAAATCAACTTCAAAATGACATGCAAATCGTACACTTCAGGAAGGATGTTTGACTTACAACCATCTGTGAGACTGTAACACTCTTTATACATATATGTATAATATAATATCTGTTTCTGTAATTCAGCCACATTTAAGTACTTAATTTCCACATGTGCGCATCATAAGTATTTAATTTTCACGCGTCGCCCCATTGGCTAGTTTTATTTAGGTGAGGCCTCGAACCACCCCACTCATTTGTCTCCGTCGCAAAGTTGCAAGTCACGACATTTTTTTGCGTAAAATTCGCGCGCTACACGGTTCCTAGGAATCAAACCCCTGGCCTTACCCTCGCGCGTACCCTCCTCCATAACTCTGCCTATGACGTCCTTTGTGTCTAGACTATAGTTTTGTTGCCCATATATTACAACCAACTGAGTGTAAATTGTTTGTTTGAGACCGTAAACGGATTTAAATAAAAAAGTTATCAACTACAAAGTTAAATAACTTTTGAAGTTCTACAACTTTCATTTTAACACATTTTCCACTAAGGTTATTTTCAAAATTTGAATTTTAAATCTTACAAATTTAGATGCAATTTTTGAGAGCCGCAATAATTTCAAATAAAAAATTGTCAACTACAAAGTTTCATAACTTTTAGAGATCTACAACTTTTATATTGACGATTCGTTTTTCATACGAGGTCATTTAAAAGACTCAAAAAATTAAGGATAAAAGTGATTAATAATGGGGGTTTCTTGAGAAAACCGCATGTAGAAATCATTAGTTTTTTTTAAAAAACCACCAGTAAAAATAACAGTAACGCATGATAACCAAATCCGTCTGTAAAAACTAGATGTCACCGTAGGCTTTGAGCTTTTTTCTACCAGTGTGATGTGGTTTTATTGGAGGGATATTTTCCATTCACAAGTATAATATGCTGGAACTGTGTAGTAAAAGCAAGTATAGAGAGAAGATTGAGCTGTTGGAAGTCAACGGTGGTAACTGCCAATCATATATACGGGTCACAAAGTTAACCATGTCAATCTATCTCTATCTCACTGTAATATAACAACTAGAAAACTCGTATGTACGTTACATGTCAATCTATCTCTATCTCTTCGTATCGTTTTGTTGAACGTGATATTTTTTTTCTTTAACTTTGGTAAGAGAACGAGTCCTAAATCCAGATGTATACAGAACATGGAAAGACTTATCAGCACTCCAATGACATGAGCGACGGCTTTTCTCAAGCATAAAGATTGGACGCAGCGACACAGCTAAGCTCGGCCGCCAAGGTCTACACAACCTAACCCAACCCAAAATATATTGTAGTCAATCCAGCGACAGCCATATGGCCTTGCCATGTTATTCCGGCCGAGCGGCGGTGTCATATCCGGGTCTTCAGCTGCGAGATTTGGTAGCGATTCGGTGGGGTGTTAAAAGCAAATTCAAGAGTCTCTCTATAGTCTTACTAATCTATATAAATATATTACTTTTTTAAAAAATACCTTCTAACAACTTATCAAAATATAGCCATATTCTATTCAGGAGATACTCTAAGTGCTCCCTAGCTACTAAACTAAACTTAGAGGATGTTTCAAACTGCCGCTAGTTCCAACTCCGAGTTAGTACGGAGTTATAGTTTATAATTTAATTTTAAATAGTTTTAAAAAATACTTTTAATCTAAATAGTAAATAAAATAATCTATATAAATGTTTTCTAAAGGTTCATAACACTCCAGCTGCAGGATTTTTTCTGTAACACCTAATGATCTCCACTAACTCTATTAAATTTTATGAAGCTAGAGCAGGTCTCAAACACCCCGTTAACATCTACTTCCACAACAGAAAAACAGGGAAGTTCCGACGGCCACGCTATGTCCGACGACTCCCAAGGAAGCCGTCAGACATACACTTATTGTCACACCCAGTTTTAGGGGCAAAACCGAATGTATAACATATGTGTGCCAGGATCCAATTTTCACACATATATGTTGACGTCACAAGTGTAATATATCAAAAGACAATGCAATAAAGGCGTAAAAGAGAGTATAGTAACTTTATTACATCATCCAGACTTTAAAAGTCTTAAATAGTATAATCATCAAAGTACAGCGGAACTAACATATGTAATATCCCACAGGAAGATGATCGACACGTCGCTAGACTCAGTACTCATCGTCACCATCGTCACAGTCTTTCTCATCAGCTTCTGATAAAAAATTTTAGCAAGGGGCTCACTTATGGTGGGGGGCTCAGCAAATGGGAGGAGTTATGCAAGGTTAACAAGGTAGGCTAAGGTTAAGCGGTAAGCATTTTAATTGGTCAATATTTTATTAATAACGCCTAACTTGCTAATTGTAAGTGTATCCCAAAATAGAACTTCAGTGTAGACCGGTTAGGTTTCTACACATAGTGCGTGACAACTTTCTCGAAACAATCTCAAATTTTTATCATAGGCTCTACATATGGTATCATGACATGTGGACAAGTTTCATGATTTTCTGACTTTGTTTGTGTTTTATACAATTTTTAAACAACTGGATGACAAGTTCACGTTATGTTTCGTGAGCATGGTGCACGAACATTCTGGTCTGCTCCTGAAATCAGTCATAACTTGTGCTAAATAACATGAATATCATTTTTGCATTCATGGTTTCCATTTTTCGAGTGACTTGCAGTTCAAATATGAATTATCCGAGGAAATATAATTAAATGAACAAAATCTAATAGCAAACATTTTTATAATTGTGCAAACATGAAACATGTAGGTCTATATACTGTAGATAGAGAGTAGAAAAAGTTTGAAGAGAAAAAATAAAAGTACGCTTTGCCGTGTGCCTATGGAGGGGCGCTCGGTAAACTTGTTTTTTTAAAAATAAATTAATCTTTGCTGAGTGTCAGCCATAGGACACTCGGTAAAGAAGGCTTTGCCGAGTGTCAGATAGGGGGCACTCGACAAAGTATATCTTAAAATTTGAAAAAAAATCTTTGTCAAGTGCCAGATCGCGAACACTCGGTAAAGAACTTTTACTTAGCTTCTACCGGCGCCCATTCTCTCTCGCCCTCATTCACTCCTACCACTCCTTTCCCTCGTCCACGTCACCACGTCGCTCCCCCATACCTCGGCCGCAACGCCGCGTCGACGTGCCCCACCATGGCTGCCCACAGTCAGCCACACCCACCTGCCCACTGCTGCCACCGCCACGCCCGCCCACCGCCGTCCGCACCCTCGCCCACCGCTACCAGCGCCCTCGCTTGCCGCCGCCCCCGTCTTCAACCCCGGTCCCGTCCTGTCTTCAACCCCGCCCCCGCCCAACGAATTTAGTGTTTCATATTGTACTATGTGAGTTTAGTGATTTTCATATTATATTATGTGTGTTTAGTGAATTTAGTGGGTCTCTAGTGAGTTCATTATGGGTGTTTAGTGATTCATGTGTGTTTAGTGACTTTAGTAAGTTTCATATTATAAGATGTGTGTTTAGTGAATTTAGTGAGTTTAATTACTTTAGTATGTGTGTTTAGTGAGTTTATACTATGTGTGTCAATTCAATATAATGTGATGGTGGATATGGACGCCGATTGATGTTATTGTTGGCCATCGTGTCGTAGATATATGTGTGGCTGTCAGCCATCGTGCTGCTAGTTTTATTTGCAGGTTTTAGAAACCTCCCCGTGCAGGGTAGGTGCTGCCAATTTTTTTGTTGATAGGCTTGAGTTATTTTTTTGCAGAGGTCTTCCTTGCCGCTGCGCGATAACCTACGCCTCGACGTGTCGCCACTGCACCGACCCACCACAGCCCGCTAGCCCTACTCCACTGTCACCCTAGGTATAACCTCTATTTTCGCATCATGGTTGTAGAAGGTAGGAACGTAGTGTACATGGATTACATGTTTATATTAAACTATACTCGGTTATATATGTTAGAGGATGGAGGACCGTGAGTGGATGTACATGGGCCGTGTAGGAAGGAATGATGTCACCCCTGAATGGATTAGAAAGACCGATGCTTTCGTGGAACAGGCATATGGCGAAGCTGATAAAGGAGCGAGTCTAGTCCCATACCTGTGCAACAAATGTGTCAACCGGAAAAGAAAATCAAAGAAGACCATGGTAGAACATATTTGGAAAAATGGATTTACGCCAGACTATACTCGGTGGATCTTCCATGGTGAAGCGCATCGTACGAGAGAGGAGGTGGTGAGACAACGCGTCGAGGATTATGATGCTGATGCTGAGGTAGTAGATATGTTGAACGACTATCACGAGGCACAGTTCGCCAGTGGATGTATGGAGGACAAGCCAGAGACGACCGCAAAGGTGTTCTACGACATGTTTGACACGGCACAGAAGCTCCTTCACGGCCAGACAAAGGTTTCTCAATTGGATGACATTGGGTGTGTAATGGCGTTCAAGTCGCAATACATCATGAGTCGAGACGCATTCGATGGCTTGTTGACGGTTATTGGCAGCCTGCTTCTGGAGGATCATGTTCTGCCAAAGAGCATGTACGAGGCATAGAAACTCCTTCGTGCACTCAAGATGACATATGAGCAGATATATGTTTGTCCAAAGGGTTGCGTGCTATTTAGGAAAGAATACGCGGAGGCAAAGTAATGTCTAAAGTGTAAATCGTCTAGGTTCATGGAGGTATACTCTGGTGATGAATAGAAGAGGCAGCTCGACATCCCCATGACAATCCTACGCCACCTTCCGCTCATACCGAGGATCCAGCGTCTATACATGACCGAGGAATCCGTGAAATTGATGACATGGCACAAAAATGGCAAACGATACAATCCTGACAAGATGGTGCACGCATTCAATGGTGAAGCATGGAAACATTTTGATGCCATTCACCATCAAAAAGCCGAAGAGGCTCATAATGTACGTGTTGCGCTGGCCATAGATGGGCTCAATCCCTATGGAATGAGCGTTGCCCCGTACACATGTTGGCTCGTGTGTGTTATCCCAATCAATCTCCCCCATGTATGCTTTCAAAGGCGGAACATATTCGTGTCGTTGATAATTCCTGAACACCCGGAGAATAAAATAGGCATGTATATGGAGCCTTCGATTGATGAATTGGTACGTGCTTGGGAGGAAGGGGTATGGACACATGATTGAGCTACGAAGACAAACTTCAAAATACATGTTTGGTACCAGTACTCCATGCATGTCTTACCGACGTATGGGCTATTCTGCGCCTGGTGTGTTCACAGTAAGTTCCCATGCCCAGTTTGCAAGGAAGCTCTTAGGTTCATTTGGTTGAAGAAGGAAAGAAAATATTCGTCGTTCGATAAACATCGATAATTTCTCCCTCCTAACCATCCATTCTGTCTAGACATCAAGAACTTTACGAAAGGTGTCATAGTGACAGACCGCCCACCTGCAATGATGACTGGTGCCGAAATTCATCAACAGATAGATGGGCTCATGGCCAATCCAGAAGGTGGTTTTTTGGGATATGGTGAGCAGCACATGTGGACACATAAGTTGGGCTTGACTCGGCTCCCCTATTATGATGACCTGCTCCTTCCACACAACATTGACGTGATGCACACTAAAAAGAATGTTGTCGAGGCACTTTGGGAAATAATTATGGACATTCTGATAAGTCAAAGGATAACGTAAAGGCAAGAGTGGATCTGTCAGCATTATGTGATAGACCAAACCAAGAGATGAAGCTGCCTAGTGGTGGAAAGACATGAAGAAGTCCTAAGGCCGATTTCGTCCTAAGCAGGGCCCAGAGGAAGGAAGTACTTCAATGGATCAAGATGTTGATGTTCCCTGATGGGTTTGCAACTAACTTGAGTAGGGGGTGAACTTATCTACTCTGCGAGTCTTAGGGATGAAGAGTCATGACTTCCACATATGGAGTGAATGAGTTCTTCCTACAATGGATCGAGGCTATGTCCCTGAGCATGTCTGGCTAGCGCTTACAGAGTTGAGCTATTTATTCCGCCAACTTTGTGCAAAAGAGTTATCTCGGACCATGATTGCAGACTTGGAAAGATTGACACCCGTGTTACTGTGTAAGCTTGAGAAGATATTTCCACCCGGCTTCTTCAATCCAATGCAACATTTGATTCTTCATCTCCCGTATAAGGCACGAATGGGGCCCGTGCAGGGACATTGGTGCTATCCAATCGAGAGATGTCTAAAGTTTATTCGAAAGAAATGTAGAAATAAATGCAAAATCGAGGCTTCCATTGCAGAGGCATACATTCTAGAGGAGGTGTCAAACTTCACAACAACTTACTATGGTGACAAACTGATGAGCGTGCATAATCCACCCCCTCGTTACAATGATGGCGTCAATGAATCAAACCTCAGCATATTTCGAGGCCAACTCGGAAGCGCAAGGGGTTCGACCACCAAGACCCTGAGACATGAAGAGTGGCGCCATATCATGCTATATGTATTGACCAACCTTGAAGAGGTGGTGCCATACATAGAACAATTTCTTCATAAATTCTAGCGTCGATCAAGGGACCCAACTCCACAATAATAAGATACCCATCTTAGAAAGGGTGCTAGAAATGGATTGTCCGATTTTATTTCCTGGTTCAAACATAAGGTATGTGATTAGTTTGTCAAAGAGATCCGTCTATGAACTCAATCTAGCGTCTTTTAACTTGTGAATACTTGTAGGACCAAAGAGATCCGTCTATGAGTATCGAGTTGAGACAAGTAGCCAATGACTTTGCTTATTGGGTCAGAAAATATTCTGGGTATGACGTCAATGGATACTGTTTTCGCACAACAAGCTACGACCAAAGTCAGTCCAATCGAAAAACAATGTGTTCTAGAGTCTTTACGCCCGGCCTTGACGATGTCGATTATTTTTGGACGAATTGAAGAAATATATGAACTCAATTTTCATGGTTCCAGACCTCTTACTCTAGTGATATTCAATTGTCATTGGTATGACCCTCAAGTGATGAGATAGACACATTCTAATCTTGGGATTGTCGAAATTCGATAAGATTCCACCTTACCAGGAGACGATGTCTATATCGTGGCCCAACAGGCCACACAAGTGTATTATCTCCTATATGTGTGCCAAATGAAAGAACATCTTAAGGGTTGGGATATTGTGTATAAGGTATCGCCGCACGGTAAATTACCTGTTCTAAACAATGAAGATTATAACTTAAACCCAAACACATATGATGGAGAGTTCTTCTAAGAAGATGGGCTAGAAGGGCGATTTGAGATAGACTTAATGGAAGTAGATATTGAAATGGTTGTTGATGAGGAGGATGATGAGGTGCAAAATGAGAATGACTTAGTAATACTTGAAGGCAATGACATTAATGACGAACTTGCGCCTTCAGATGGTGTTGACTATGAAATGGTTGATAGTGATGATGGGACTTATGATCTGGCTAACCCTGACACATATGAAGATTATTTTTAATCGATGTAATGCTATATTATTTGTTATTTCGCACCTATTTCTAAATACATCTTTTTTATATGTTCTTATTTGCTTACTCTTAATTGCAGGTTGTTGGACAAAGATGGTGGATGGTGGGATGAGGACGAGGAGGGGGAGGAGGAGCACCCGTAGAACGGCGGAGGAGGCACAACAGGACGACGACGTCCAGCAGCAGATGGAGCAGCAGGCCGCTATCGATGCAGCGCAGTAGGACGACGATGCTCAGTAGTACGCCTCAGGTTCTGGCGCCTCAGGTTTGAGGAACGTCTACCTGCGAGGTCCCACAAGTCTCCCTCAGTGTCCCATACTTCGAGACAGGCGGCCGCTAATTCGGCCGGATGGGGAGAGGCATGTAACTTTATGTTCTCCCTGCTTGTTCATATTATGTGTTCAAATTCATAATATAAACTAATACTTTTTATTTATCACTTGGACAGGTCTTGGAAGGTTGTGGAGAATGCAGGGGGTCACGGCCACAACCCCAATGTCATCCTCGGCCTTCCATGCAGGGAACATTTCCCTAGACTGGTTGAGCATGCCGGAGTGACGGGCCCAGCCTACACCTTCGATTACTACGCCACCGCCCCCGATGCAGTAGACCGGGACGACAGGGAATTCAACAACAAGGCGGAGCGGGTGAAGCAAGAGCTGTGGGTAGGTCTTACTATATTATAAAATTGTCGGCGTTTCGAGACCGGGGGGTCCCTAGGCCGACGAGTGAATGTCGCCGCGTGCCCCAGCCCAGATGGGTCGAGCGCGGGGGCGAGCGCGAAGGGGGGGAGAGCGAGGCGGCCGGAGACCGGCGTGAGAGAGGTGGGAATCCCGCGGCCTTCGTGTTCGTCCCGCGCCCAGGTCGGGTGCGCTTGCAGTAGGGGGTTACAAGCGTCCACGCGGGAGAGGGAGCGAGCGGCTTCAAGCGAGTGCGTGTCTCATCCTCGTCCCCGCGCGGCCAACCCTCTCTAAGAGGGCACTTGTCCTCCCTTTTATAGGCGCAAGGAGAGGATCCAGGTGTACAATGGGGGGTGTAGCAGAGTGCTACGTGTCTAGCGGAGGAGAGCTAGCGCCCTAAGTACATGCCGTTGTGGCAGCCGGAGAGATTTTGGCACCTAGCTGGTGTGATGTCGTGGCCGTCGGAGGAGTGCTGGAGCTTGACGGAGGGACAACTGTCGGAGCGGTTGGGTCCTTGCTGACGTCCTCTTGCTTCCGTAAAGGGGCTGAGAGCCGCAATCGTCATAGAGTATGCGGGCGCCATCATTGCCTATCTGGCGGAGCGAGCCAGATGGGACGCCGGTCTTGTTCCCTGCGACCCGAGTCAGCTCAGGGTAGGGTGATGATGGCGCCTCCTGTTGACGTGGCTGGTCTGCGCCCTAGGTTGGGCGATGTGGAAGCTCCTCCGAAGCCGAGGTCAAGTCTGTCCTCCATGGCCGAGGTCGGGTCCGAGCCCTAGGTTCGGACGAGGCGGAGATTGCCGGCTGGTGCCGGGGCGGAGTCCGAGCCCTGGGGTCGGGCGAAGCGGAGTTCGTCGTCTTCTGGGGCCGAGCCCAAGTCCGAGCCCTGGGTCGGGCGAGGCGGAGATCGTCGTCTTCTGGGACTTAGCCCGAGTCTGAGCCCTGGGTCAGGCGGAGTGGAGTTCGCCGTCTTCCGGGACTTAGCCCGAGTCCGAGCCCTAGGTCGGGCGGAGTTCGCCGTCTTCCGGGACTTAGCCCGAGTCCGAGCCCTGGGTCGGGCGGAGTGGAGTTCGCCGTCTTCCGGGACTTAGCCCGAGTCCGAGCCCTGGGTCGGGCGGAGCGGAGCTTCCTATGGTGCCTTTGGCCGGGCCTGACTGCCTGTCAGTCTTCACTCTATCAAGTGGCACCGCAGTCGGAGTGGCGCAGGCGGCGCTGTCCTTCTGTCAGGCCGGTCAGTGGAGCGGCGAAGTGACGGCGGTCACTTCGGCTCTGCTGGCTAGGGGGCGCGCGTCAGGATAAAGGTGTCAGGCCACCTTTGCATTAAATGCCCCTGCGATTTGGTCGGTCGGTGCGGCGATTTGGTCAGGGTTGCTTCTTGGCGAAGGCAGGGCCTCGGGCGAGCCGGAAATATGTTCGCCGCTGAAGGGGGGCCTCGGGCGAGACGGAAATCCTCCGGGGTCGGCTGCCCTTGTCCGAGGCTAGGCTCGGGCGAGACGTGATCGAGTCCCTCAAATGGACTGATCCCTGACTTAATCGCACCCATCAGGCCTTTGCAGCTTTGTGCTGATGGGGGTTACCAGCTGAGAATTAGGAGCCTTGAGGGTACCCCTAATTATGGTCCCCGACAGTAGCCCCCGAGCCTCGAAGGGTGTGTTTGCACTCGCTTGGAGGCTTTCGTCACACTTTTTTGCAAGGGGACCAGCCTTTCTCGGTTGCGTTTTGTTCCGGTGGGTGCGCGCAAGCGCACCCGCCGGGTGTAGCCCCCGAGGCCTCGGAGGAGTGGTTTCACTCCTTCGAGGTCTTAATGCCTTGCGTAGTGCTTCGGCTGGTCTGGTTGTTCCCTCATGCGAGCTGGCCGTAGCCCAGGTGTACGGTCGGGTCCCAAGTTCTCGGGCTGGTATGTTGATGCTGTCAACGGTTCGGCCGGAGCCGGGTTTGCGAGAGCAGCCCCCGAGCCTCTGCACAGAGCGAGAGGGCGGTCAGGGGCAGACTCAGCTTTTTTACATACGCCCCTGTGTCGCCTTTCCGCAAGGAGGAGGGGGGGGGAAAGCGCCATGTTGCCCTCGTGGGCGCCGAACATGGTGTCTCCGATGAGCTGCAAGCGGGTAATCCGAGTGGACGTCCGTGCCCCGTTTGTTAGGGGTCGGCTAGGGGCCCAGAGGCACGCCCAAAAGTACCTGCGGGTGATCTACCGGACCCGGTCCCCTGGCAACGGGGTCCGAGGGCTCGATGCCTCCCTCTGATGGGATTCCGTTACAAGATCGTTCCCGCTGGTCTCGGAAATGTCCTAGGGTACCTCGGGAGCGCAGCCCGAGCCTTGGTTATGTATCGAACGTACCCATGGTCATCCCTCGCTCGACGTCTGAGGCGGCTGTGAACCCTTCGGGGGCCAGCCTTCGAACCCCTGATCAGTAATGGGCGTGGAGCCCGAGTAGCCTGAGGCGGCCGTGGAACCCTTTCGAGGGGCCGCCCTTCGAACCTCTGACCAGTAGTGGGTGTAGGGCCCACGCGATCTGAGGCGGCTGTCGAACCCTTCCGGGGGGCCAGCCTTCGAACCTCTGATCAGTAGGGGGGCTTGGAGCCTGGTTCCTTCTCGGGGAAGGATCCTTTTCGGGGTATCCCCCTTTCCCGGTCCCTGTTGCAAGAGAGAGAAAGAGGAAAAAAGGAAAAGGATACGAAATCGAACGACGCGGCGTACCTTTTTTGACGCGGTCATCATGGCGAAGGCGAAGCGTCGCCCGCTTCTCCTGCCAGAGGCGCCGCCTGTCCCGCCGCGGAGTTAATGCGACGGGGCGAGTGGTTGGCGGGGCGGCCGTTGTGCGTGCGCGAGCCGTTCGAGGAACGGATCACGGGCGCGTTGTCTTCACGCCGTGAGAGAGGGTTCTCTCGCTGCCCCCGGACGGGACGTAAGCTTGGCTGACGACATGACCGCTGCACCTCCCCGCCTGCCACCGCCATTACTGTCGGCCCGTCTTCGGCCGTATTGACCGTCGCGCCAGGCTGGAGCCGCTGGGTCGTGCGCTGGGTCGCCTCGAGTCGCGGTATTGGCTCCGCAGTCGAGGAGGCACGGTAGTGGCGCGAGTGGCGGTGCTGTTGCATGCACGAAGCATTCGGCGTGCCGGTTGCATGACGCGTGGGCCTGGGCCCCCACGCCGGGCGTGTTGGGAGTCGGAGAAATGTGCCCACTTGGCGCGGTTGCATGCCGCCTGCATGGCTGCCCGCCCTTTCGCCCGCTGGCCTGGGCAAAAGTGGAGGGTCGCCTATAACCGCCGGGCGGTTGTGTGCACCGCGCACGGCGGTTTGGCTTCTTCTGCCCTGAGCCGGTTTGCTTGACGTGTGGGACCCAGCCCCCGCGCCGTAGGGGAGGACCTTGGAGTGTGTTGGAGAAGACTCAGCCCGTGACGGCTGGGGACGCAAGTAGGGAGAGTCGCCTTTAAAAGGAGGGTGACCCCCTCGGAAGGCGACCATGTCTTCGTGCTCCCTTATGCATCGTGTCTTTCCGCCTTCCAAGCCCCCGGATGGGGGATATCCGCCGTCTTTCCGCTTCATCGTCGGGGGAACGCAACTCCGCGGGAGTTGGTACCTTTCAGCCATCGTTCGGCTTCAAGGATTTTCATCACACAGCCCGGCTGTACCCCCTCACCGGCGGTCACCCAAGACGGTGACCACCAGCCCCTGGGTGGGGAGAAGCAAGCCGGGCTGCGATCTTGGTCCCACCCTCAGCTTCAAGGATGTTCATCATCCTCGCTGGGGTGGAGGCCGGGCTGAGCCGGAGCTCTACCTCCCGCGCGGGTTCGTGGGTCACCCTCTCCTGCGGCGTTCGAGGGAGAGGGCGCTCGCCGGCCCTGCGGGCGGGTCGGACTTCGACAACGCGGGGTCGGTCGACGGCAGGCGTCGTCTGCCCCAGCGCGTTGGGTTCATCGGCTTGGCCCCCAGTGTCCCCTCCTGCCAGATGGCGGCTGCCGCGCCGTGTGCACGGGAGGACCGCCCAAGATGTCGCGCGCTGCTAGGGCGGCGTTCGTGTTCTGGGGCGGTCCTGCCTTTGCACCGGTACGGTGCCTCCGCGGGGAGGTCGGTGCCCTGCTTGTCCGGGAGGATCCGAGTGGGGATCTGCCGGCGGGCTGACGGCCCCTGTCGTCGGTGCCGAGGCAGAGGCGGCTCGAGAAGTCCCCGTCGCCGACAGGATCACCGCCACCATCCGCGCTTCGGGCCTCCGGCTCTTTGTACTTGTCCTCGCCCCTCGAGCGTCGGCGTGGGCGAGGGCAAGGCTGCAGCAGCGTTCGCCCTGAGGCCATCGCCGCTGCAGTTTGGCCACCCGTAGAGGGGGTCATTGTCGCTGCTGCTGGAGCGGGCGACGGCAAGCCGTCCGATTGTCTTCTGTTGCTCCGCAGGCCCCCCCCCATTGAGTGGGGTTGTTCGTACCTGCGGAGGTGGAACCGGAGTTCCGTTTGTAATGGCACCTTGGATGCTAGTGTTTTTTCCTCCTTTTCGAGCACTAAGACTCGCCTGTTGGTTGTCTGAACCGCTTCACCAAGCATGAGTCGCCCCGTGTAAAGGTGACGAGTGAGGTATCCGTATCCCGGAGGCGTAGGAGTCCCTCGGCTCGGTCGGCCTTGTTGTCTGAGGCTTCTCTACCTTAATTAAGGGAACCCCTCGGCCGCTCTTCGATGAGCCGAGGCCAGGGGTAGCAGTGTCAGCATGAATAGAGGCAGAGTTGGCTTGAAAAGAAAACCTGGTCGTTTTCAGGATCCACTTTTGAAGTAGTCAAACAGCCCGAAAGACCTTCTGGCAGAAAAGATCTTTTTTCGAGGAAAATTTTGACGCAGAGGGGGTTCCCCCCCCCCTTTTAGCCCCCGAGGGAGGGTCGGGCTTTGCCGAGGCAAGGCCGACCCTTCCTCGACGACTAAACTTTTGCTGGGCGCGAGGTATATGAACAACTTGAAAACATCTTAAGGGTAGAAGCGACGTAGCTGTTGGATGTTCCAAGCGTTGCCGTAGACCTCGCCTTGACTGTTGGCCAGCTTGTACGTTCCGGGCTTCAGAACTTTGGCGATGACGAACGGCCCCTCCCAGGGGGGCGTGAGCTTGTGCCGCCCTCGGGCGTCTTGTCGCAGCCGAAGCACCAGGTCTCCCACCTGGAGGTCTCGGGACCGGACCCCTCGGGCGTGGTAGCGTCGCAGGGACTGCTGGTATCGCGCCGAGTGTAGTAAGGCCTTATCCCGAGCCTCCTCCAGCTGGTCCAGCGAGTCTTCTCGGCTAGCTTGGTTGCTTTGGTCGGTGTAGGCCCTCGTCCTCGGGGAGCTATATTCCAGGTCTGTGGGCAAGACGGCCTCAGCCCCGTAGACTAGGAAGAACGGCGTGAAGCCCGTGGCTCGGCTCGGCGTTGTCCTCAGTCTCCAGACCACCGAGGGGAGTTACTTCATCCATCGCTTGCCGAACTCGTTGAGGTCGTTGTAGATCCGAGGCTTGAGCCCTTGTAGAATCATGCCGTTGGCATGCTCTACTTGCCCGTTTGACATGGGGTGGGCCACGGCGGCCCAGTCCATCCGGATGTGGTGGTCCTCGCAGAAGTCCAGGAACTTTCTGCCGGTGAACTGGGTGCCGTTGTCGGTGATGATGGAGTTCGGGACCCCGAAGCGATGGATGATGTTGGTGAAGAACGCCACCGCCTGCTCGGACCTGATGCTGTTCAGGGGTCGGACCTCGATCCACTTGGAGAATTTGTCGATGGCGACCAGCAGGTGCGTGTAGCCCCCGGGTGCCTTCTGCAAGGGGCCGACGAGATCCAGACCCCACACAGCAAAAGGCCAGGTGATGGGTATCGCCTGCAGAGCCTGGGCGGGCAGGTGGGTCTGCCTTGCTTAGAACTGACACCCTTCGCAGGTGCGGACAATTCTAGTGGCGTCGGCCACCGCCGTCGGCCAGTAGAAGCCTTGCCGGAAAGCATTCCCGACAAGGGCTCGAGGCGCTGCGTGATGGCCGCAAGCCCCCGAGTGTATCTCTCGCAGGAGTTCCTGACCTTCGGCGATGGAGATGCATCGCTGGAGGATGCCGGAGGGGCTCCGGTGGTAGAGCTCCTTCTCATCTCCCAGCAAGACGAACGACTTGGCGCGCCGCGCCACCCGCCGAGCCTCGGCTCGGTCGGAGGGTAGCTCTCCTCGGTGGAGGTATTGCAGGTACGGGGTCTGCCAGTTTTGATCAGGCGTGACCCCGCTTTGCTCCCCCTCGACGTGCAGCGTCTCGCCCTCGGGGGCCAAGGGTACCTCGGGTTGAACCGAGGATACCTCGGGCCGAGCCGAGGGTGCCTCAGAATGATCCGAGGGTACCTCGGGCTGGGCCGAGGGTGCCTCGGGCTGGGCCGAGGGTGCCTCGGGCTCGGGCGTGTCGTCGACCTCGATGGAGGGTTGATGCAGATCCCAGGAGAAGACGTCCGGGGGAACCGTCGTTCGCCCCGAGGCTATTTTAGCCAGCTTGTCCGCAGTCTCGTTGTAGCGCCGAGCGATGTGGTTGAGCTCGAGCCCGTAGAACTTGTCTTCCAGGTGCCGAACCTCATCGCAGTAGGCCTCCATCTTCGGGTCACGGCAGTGGGAGTTCTTCATGACTTGGTCAATGACGAGCTGCGAGTCGCCGCGAGCGTCGAGGCGTCGGACCCCTAGCTCGATGGTGATCCGCAACCCGTTGACCAGAGCCTCATACTCGGCCACATTGTTGGACGCCGGGAAATGGAGGCGTAGCACGTAGCGTAGGTGCTTCCCGAGGGGCGAGATGAAAAGTAGGCCTGCGCCGGCTCCTGTCTTCATCAGTGACCCGTCGAAGAACATGGTCCAGAGCTCCGGTTGGATTGGAGCCGTCGATAGCTGGGTGTCGACCCATTCAGCTACGAAGTCCGCCAAGACCTGGGACTTGATGGCCTTCCAAGGAGCGAACGAGATTGTCTCGCCCATGATTTCCACCGCCCACTTTGCAATCCTACCCGAGGCCTCTCGGCACTGGATGATCTCCCCCAGGGGGAAGGATGACACCACAGTTACCGGATGAGACTCGAAGTAGTGTCGCAGCTTCTGCCGCGTTAGAATCACCGTGTACAGCAGCTTCTGAACTTGTGGGTAGCGGATCTTGGTTTCGGACAGTGCCTCGCTGACGAAGTAGACTGGCCTCTAAATGGGCAATGCATGCCCCTCTTCTTGCCTCTCGACCACAATCGCGGCGCTAACCACCTGAGTGGTCGCGGCGATGTAGACCAGGAGGACTTCTCCGGCAGCTGGGGGCACCAAGATAGGCGCCTTTGTGAGGAGCGCCTTCAGGTTCCCGAGGGCTTCCTCGGCCTCAGGGGTCCAAGTGAAGCACTCGGCCTTCCTTAAGAGGCGGTACAGAGGTAGACCTCTTTCGCCGAGGCGTGAGATGAAACGGCTCAGAGCCGCGAGGCATCCCATGACCCTCTGTACGCCTTTCAAGTCCTTGATGGGCCCCATGCAGGTGATGGCTGCGATATTCTTCGGGTTGGCCTCGATGCCCCGCTCGGAGACGATGAACCCCAAGAGCTTGCCTCGGGGTACTCCGAAAACACACTTTTCGGGATTGAGCTTGACGCCTTTCGCCTTTAGACATCGGAATGTCGCTTCAAGGTCGGAAAGGAGGTCGGAGGCTTTCCTCGTCTTGACTACGATGTCATCGACGTAGGCCTCGACCGTGCGGCCAATGTGTTTGCCGAACACATGGTTCATGCACCGCTGGTACGTCGCGTCCGCATTCCTCAAGCCGAACGGCATGGTGACATAGCAGTACATGCCGAAGGGTGTGATGAAAAAAGTCGCGAGCTGGTCGGACTCTTTCATCCTAATTTTATGATACCCTGAGTAGGCATCGAGGAAAGACAGGGTTTCGCACCCAGCAGTGGAATCCACGATTTGGTCGATGCGAGGCAGAGGGTAGGGAACCTTCGGACATGCTTTGTTGAGACCAGTGTAGTCTACACACATCCGCCATTTCCCCCTTTCTTTCTCACAAGCACAGGGTTGGCAAGCCATTCGGGATGGAATACCTCTTTGATGAACCCTGCCGCCATTAGCGTGTGGATCTCCTCACCTATGGCTCTGCGCTTCTCCTCGTCGAATCGGCGCAGTGGCTGCTTGACGGGTCGGGCTCCGGCTCAGATGTCCAGCGAGTGCTCGGCGACATCCCTCGGTATGCCGGGCATGTCCGAGGGACTCCACGCGAAGACGTCGGCGTTCGCGCGGAGAAAGTCGACGAGCACTGCTTCCTATTTGGGATCGAGCCCGGAGCCGATCCGGATCTGCTTGGAGGCATCGCCGCTGGGGTCGAGGGGGACGGACTTAACCGTCTCCGCTGGCTCAAAGTTGCCAGCATGACGCTTCACGTCTGGCACCTCCTTAGAGAGGCTCTCCAGGTCGGCGATGAGGGCCTCGGACTCGGCGAGGGCCTCGGCGTACTCCACGCACTCCACGTCGCATTCGAACGCGTGTTTGTACGTGGGGCCGACGGTGATGACCCCGTTGGGGCCCGACATCTTGAGCTTCAGGTAGGTGTAGTTGGGGACGGCCATGAACTTTGCGTAGCATGGCCTCCCCAGTACCGCGTGGTAGGTTCCTCGGAACCCGACCACCTCGAACGTCAGGGTCTCCCTTCGGAAGTTGGAGGGTGTCCCAAAGCAGACGGGAAGGTTGAGCTGTCCGAGGGGCTGGACGCGCTTCCCAGGAATGATCCCATGGAAGGGCGCAGCGCCTGCTCGGACAGAGGACAGATCAACACGCAGGAGCCCGAGGGTCTCGGCGTAGATGATGTTGAGGCTGCTGCCTCCGTCCATGAGGACCTTGGTGAGCCTGACGTCGCTGATGATGGGGTCGACGACGAGCGGGTATTTCCCCGGGCTCGGCACATGGTCGGGGTGGTCGGCTTGGTCAAAGGTGATGGGCTTGTCGGACCAGTCTAGGTAGACTGGCGCCGCCACCTTCACCGAACAGACCTCCGGGCGCTCTTGCTTGCGGTGCCGAGCCGAGGCATTCGCCGCCTGCCCACCGTAGATCATAAAGCAGTCGCGGACCTCGGGGAACTCTCCTGCCTGGTGATCTGCCTTCTCGTCGTCGTCGCGGGCCTTGCCACCCTCCGCGGGTGGCCCAGCCATGTGGAAGTGGTGCCGAAGCATGACGCACTCCTCAAGGGTGTGCTTGACAGGCCCCTGGTGATAGGGGCACGGCTCCTTGAGCATCTTGTCGAAGAGGTTGGTACCTCCGGGGGGCTTCTGAGGGTTCTTGTACTCGGCGGCGGCGACAAGGTCCGCGTCGGCGGCGTCGCGTTTCGCTTGCGACTTCTTCTTGCCCTTCTTCTTGGCACCGCGCTGAGTTGACGCCTCGGGGGCATCTTCCGAAGGGCGGCCCTGGGGCTGCTTGTCCTTCCGGAAGATAGCCTCGACCGCCTCTTGGCCGGAGGCGAACTTGGTGGCGATGTCCATCAGCTCGCTCGCCCTGGTGGGGGTTTTGCGACCTAGCTTGCTCACCAGGTCGAGGCAGGTGGTGCCGGCGAGGAACGCACCGATGACATCCGAGTCGGTGATGTTGGGCAGCTCGGTGCGCTGCTTCGAGAATCGCCGGATGTAGTCCCGGAGAGATTCTCCCGGCTGCTGTCGGCAGCTTCGAAGGTCCCAGGAATTCCCAGGGCGCACGTATGTACCCTGGAAATTCCCGGCGAAAGCTTGGACTAGGTCGTCCCAGTTGGAGATCTGCCCCGGAGGCAGGGGCTCCAACCAGGCGCGAGCGGTGTCGGAGAGGAACAGAGGGAGGTTGCGGATGATGAGGTTGTCATCGTCCGTTCCACCCAGTTGGCAGGCCAGACGGTAGTCCGCGAGCCACAGTTCCGGTCTCGTCTCCCCCGAGTACTTTGTGATAGTAGTCGGGGGTCGGAACCGGGTCGGGAACGGCGCCCGTCGTATGGCTCGGCTGAAGGCCTGCGGACCGGGTGGCTCGGGCGAGGGACTCCGATCCTCCCCGCTGTCATAGCGCCCCCCACGCCTGGGATGGTAGCCTCGGCGCACCCTCTCGTCGAGGTGGGCCCGACGGTCGCGGTGATGGTGCTCGTTGCCGAGGCGACCCGGGGCCGCAGGCGCGGTGTTGCGCGTGCGCCCGGTGTCGACCGAGGCTTCCCGCATGAATCGGGAAGTCGCGGCATGAGGTTCCGAGGGGTACCCCTGCCTTCGGGAGGCGGAGCTCTCGGCCCGTCGGACCGCGGCGCCTTCCAGGAGATTCTTGAGCTCTCCCTGGATTCACCGCCCCTCGGTGGTTGATGGCTCCGGCATCGCGCGAAGAAGCATTGCTGCTGCCGCTAGGTTCTGGCCGACCCCACTGGATGCGGGCGGTGGCCTGACCCTGACGTCGTCGGTGATGCGGTGCTGGAAGCCATGGGGTAGATGACGTATTTCTCCGGCCGGAGGATGGCCCGCCCATGCCTGCCCGACGTCCCGACGGATCGGCTCAAGCGCTCCTGCTCCCTCGTCGAGCCTGGCCTGCACCCCGCGGATTTGCTCGAGCTGTGGGTCATGGCCCCCCGCCTGAACGGGGACCACAACTAGCTCCCGTGGGATGTCAACGTGAGGCACCGGCCTAGGGAGGTCACCGTCCTCCGGCATGCCGAGATGGTTGCCTTCGGAGGGACCCCCTAGATCAACGTGGAAGCATTCACGACTTGGGCCGCAGTCCTCGTCGCCGAGGCTACGGCTACCGTCGAAACAGTCGGAAAGGCAGTAGTCGCATGCGGTCATGAAGTCCCGCATGGCACTGGAGTTGCCAAGTCCAGAGAAATCCCAACAGATGCTGGGCTCGTCGTCTTCCTCGGACCTAGAGGGCCCGTAGGTCGAGACGTCCGTCAGCCGGTCCCAAGGTGACCGCATACGAAACCCCAGAGGGTTTTGACTCGCCTCTACAAGAGCGCCCGCCAAAGCGGGGCCGCTAGGCGGGTCGAGGCTGAATCCGAAAGACGTGGGATGGGAATCGGTCGGTACCTTTTGGTCGACGGGCGGCGATGAGGTCACGTCGGGGACTCACTGCGCCGTCGTCTCAGGTACGAGGGTGACGTCCAGCAAGCTTTTCGCGAGCGTGCTGGCATCGTCCGCTTGCTCGGGATTGGCGTGTCACGGGGGGACGGTGCTCGCCTTCGTCTCACATGTGAGGTCGACGCCCGGTGCGCCCCCCGTTGGGGTGCTGGGGCCGTCGACTCGCTCGACAGCCGACGAGGCGCTGTCTCCTGCTTGGCCTTGGTTGCCCCGCCTCCTCCTTCGTCGGCGGGGGAGAGGACGGGGTGAGCTCGAAGGTTGTTCTTCCACCATGCGGGGAAGACATCGCCGATTCCGCCGCCGGCGGGCGGGTTGTCGGCCGCCACTGTCGTTGTCGCATGGCGGTGGAAGGAGTATCACGTCGTAGCTGCCATCGAGGGACATGAACTCAAGACTCCCGAAATGGAGCACCGTCCCGGGCTGGAGAGGTTGCTGGAGACTGCCCATCTGGAGCTTGACGGGAAGCTGTTCGTCAACACGCAGCAGGCCCCTACCTGGCGCGCCAACTGTCGGCGTTTCGAGACCGGGGGGTCCCTAGGCCGACGAGTGAATGTCGCCGCGTGCCCCAGCCCAGATGGGTCGAGCGCGGGGGCGAGCGCGAAGGGGGGAGAGCGAGGCGGCCGGAGACCGGCGTGAGAGAGGTGGGAATCCCGCGGCCTTCGTGTTCGTCCCGCGCCCAGGTCGGGTGCGCTTGCAGTAGGGGGTTACAAGCGTCCACGCGGGAGAGGGAGCGAGCGGCTTCAAGCGAGCGTGTGTCTCGTCCTCGTCCCCGTGCGGCCAACCCTCTCTAAGAGGGCCCTGGTCCTCCCTTTTATAGGCGCAAGGAGAGGATCCAGGTGTACAATGGGGGGGTGTAGCAGAGTGCTACGTGTCTAGCGGAGGAGAGCTAGCGCCCTAAGTACATGCCGTTGTGGCAGCCGGAGAGATTTTGGCACCCAGCTGGTGTGATGTCGTGGCCATCGGAGGAGTGCTAGAGCTTGACGGAGGGACAGCTGTCGGAGCGGTTGGGTCCTTGCTGACGTCCTCTTGCTTCCGTAAGGGGGCTGAGAGCTGCAATCGTCACAGAGTATGCGGGGCGCCATCATTGCCTATCTGGTGGAGCGAGCCAGATGGGACGCTGGTCTTGTTCCCTGCGACCCGAGTCAGCTCGGGGTAGGGTGATGATGGCGCCTCCTGTTGACGTGGCTGGTCTGCGCCCTAGGTTGGGCAATGTGGAAGCTCCTCCGAAGCCGAGGTCGAGTCTGTCCTCCGTGGCCGAGGTCGGGTCCGAGCCCCAGGTTCGAGCGAGGCGGAGATTGCCGGCTGGTGCCGGGGCGGAGTCCGAGCCCTGGGGTCGGGCGAAGCGGAGTTCGTCGTCTTCTGGGGCCGAGCCCAAGTCCGAGCCCTGGGTCGGGCGAGGCGGAGATCGTCGTCTTCTGGGACTTAGCCCGAGTCCGAGCCCTAGGTCGGGCGGAGTGGAGTTCGCCGTCTTCCGGGACTTAGCCCGAGTCCGAGCCCTGGGTCGGGCGGAGTTCGCCGTCTTCCGGGACTTAGCCCGAGTCCGAGCCCTAGGTCGGGCGGAGTTCGCCGTCTTCCGGGACTTAGCCCGAGTCCGAGCCCTAGGTCGGGCGGAGTGGAGTTCGCCGTCTTCCGGGACTTAGCCCGAGTCCGAGCCCTGGGTCGGGCGGAGCGGAGCTTCCTATGGTGCCTTTGGCCGGGCCTGACTGCCTGTCAGTCTTCACTCTGTCAAGTGGCACCATAGTCGGAGTGGCGCAGGCGGCGCTGTCCTTCTGTCAGGCCGGTCAGTGGAGCGGCGAAGTGACGGCGGTCACTTCGGCTCTGCCGGCTAGGGGGCGCGCGTCAGGATAAAGGTGTCAGACCACCTTTGCATTAAATGCCCCTGCGATTTGGTCGGTCGGTGCGGCGATTTGGTCAGGGTTGCTTCTTGGCGAAGGCAGGGCCTCGGGCGAGCCGGAAATATGTTCGCCGCTGAAGGGGGGCCTCGGGCGAGACGGAAATCCTCCGGGGTCGGCTGCCCTTGTCCGAGGCTAGGCTCGGGCGAGACGTGATCGAGTCCCTCGAATGGACTGATCCCTGACTTAATCGCACCCATCAGGCCTTTGCAGCTTTGTGCTGATGGGGGTTACCAGCTGAGAATTAGGAGCCTTGAGGGTACCCTAATTATGGTCCCCGACAAAAATATATCGTATTCTTTCACAATCTTGAAATAATGTATGGACACATCGTCTTTGTATGCATAATTTCTTTAGATGCGAGGCTGGATACGAGGCCAAGGCGGATCTGGTGGCCACCACGAGTTGTAAGAAACTCGTTGTGGACATGCACTACGAGGCACAAATCTAGGCCATCGTCAGCTACCATGGCTCTGTCCTTAGGGAGAAGGTGACCAAGCAGGATACCCGAACCATGTCGTTAAGTAGGGACCAGTACTTGCAGGTAAATACATCACTTTAATATTCGTGACAGAATTTTTCCTTAATTTTATCTTCTAATATGCAGTGTACTTGTTTTACTTTGTAGATGATTCCTTATTGGTGTGCCACGCATCCTCAGTGCTAGGAGCAAATGGTGGATAGGTGGTGCTCACCTGAGTGGGACGAGGCGTGCGACACTAGCCGGGAACGACGTCTGATGATGCAAGGTCCCTCCCACCACCTAGGCAAGCGCAACCTCGACAAATATGCAGAAGCATGTGTACGCCCTCTTTTTTATTTAGGTATATAACACTAGATTATATATGATTTCAAACTATCTCGTTGGTTTTCTTGCAGTTGGTGTCACATGGTGGCTAGCCTTGCTCCATCTTCTCAGCTTATGCTATGGCCCACAAGGGCAAGGCGACGTCCGACATCACCTACAACCTGGATAACGGACCCGAGGGGTATAGCAACCCCGCTGTCTATAGCCGTTTAAGTGAGTACACTGCCATGGCACAGGAGGTCCATGGGCCAGATTACGATCCGAGGACCAAGGACATCGACAGAGATGTCCTCATGAGAGTCGGAGGAGGCAAGAGGCATGGGTGATACTGGATTGCTGATGGGGCAATCGACTCGTCTTCCACTCCCACTCTGTCTCAGGTGCGAGCAAGGAGCACGAGCTCGAACCTAGCCATACAACCTCGGCAGGACAGCTCACATCATCGCATACATTACCTCCAGGTTAGTGCTTCTGTAACTTGCCATTCCTTGAGTTATATACCTTCTTTTTGAGTTATTATAATATTGGGTTGGAATATTACAGGTCCAGTTAGAAGAAAGGTGGGAACGACATGAGATGGATGCGAGGATGATAGCGAAGCGGGAGGTCCACTTGGTAGATCAGTAGAGGATGGTGGAGATGTTCCAGTACATGCAAAGCCTTGGCGCCGCACATGGTTTCGCTCCACCACCTCTGTTGTTCCCTCCAGTTGACCCTGCTTAGTTCCATACTCTTGTGAGTATCAAAATTCTAGTTCTTCATGATATATATTCATCTGGTATAACACATGCAATCTCTTCTCTATGTAAGGACAAACTGGGGCGGCATCCAACAACCCTCATGGATCGCGCAGCCCATCGCCACACCAGTCCAGCCGCCCACCTCGATGAGATACTTTGTGCACATGATATTATATTTGTTAGTGTTGTTAATACTTTGTGAGATAACTTGGTCTGAACTTGTTTCATGTTGGTAATGCTTTGTGAGATACTTGAGACTTATGTTCTTGAGTGTTGGATACTTATGTTTGTGTTCGAATATGATCTTTGTGAGATATGTAATGTATATGTGATATCTGTGATGATTATGTGATATCTTTTGTTTGTTTGGATGGAATAGCAAAAACAAATAAAAAATGGGTATGCTGGTCACTTTGCCGAGTGTAACACTCGGCAAAATACCTCTTTGTCGAGTGTAACACTCGGCTGGTCACTTTGCCGAGTGTCAAGGCCATAGCACTCGGCAAAGAAGGCACACTTGGACACCGGTAAAGCCTCTTTGCCGAGCGTTGTGGTCTCGGCACTCGGCAAAGGTACTGACAAAGAGGCCAGCTGGCGATCTCTTTGTCGAGTGTCACCTAATACGCTCGAAGGGATACTCTTTGCCGAGTGTTAGTACAGTGGACACTCGGCAAAGGTTCCGTCGCCGTTACCAGTCGTAGTGACGACGACTTTTCTTTGTCGAGTACCTGTTGACACTCGGTAAAGTATTTGCCGAGTGCCCAATAAAAGTACTCGGCAAAGAAGCTGTTGCCGATGTACAGTTCGCCGAACTTTCTTTGCTGAGTGTCACACTCGGCAAAGCTTTCGTCGAGTGTTTTTCAAGCTTTGCCGAGTGCTTCAGATACTTAGCAAAGAAGCTGATTCCGGTAGTAAAAGTCGACAGAGGTGTTGTTCGCTTCAAATTAAAGTCGACTGTTAAGACTACTGCAGTTGTAATCTATAGAAACAAAAACACTGTAAAATAGTAGAAGTCGGTACGGATTTAAACCAAGCCAATATATTGTCTTTTATATTGCTCTTTTAGGGTAGGAGCAGAAGAAGACAAAAAGACAAGATGATTCGGATGATGTGACAGAATCTGGTTATCCAACCACACTGTCAGAATTTGCATAAACAGATTCACCCAAACTTACATATCTGCAGGCAAGGTGACAAGGTCACAAGCACAGATTTTGTCACGTACCTCGTGCCGCCCTTGGGCTGAGAAGGAGTTCCTGCTTCCGAGACACGGTCAACTTAAACACCTCGGCCATGTCAACCGTATCTACACCCCTAGGAAGCTCCCAGTCAAAGTGGAAGACAAGGTTTGCCAGCAAGATCTCCGTGGAGGCCAGCGCAAAATTGACCCCTGGGCACATCCTACGCCCAGACCCGAACGGCAGGAACTCGAAGTCCATCCCTCTGAAGTCAACGCCGCCGCCGCCGCGGACGAACCTCTCCGGCACGAACTCCTCCGCGGCGTCCCACAGCTTGGGGTCCCGACCGATCGCCCAGGCGTTGACGAGCAGTGGCATGCCGGACGGGATCGTGTAGCCGTCGACGTCGCAGTCCTCCTGCGAGAGGTGCGGGACGAGGAGCGGCACCGGCGGGTGCAGACGCAGCGTCTCCTTTATGACGGCTTTCAGGTATGTCGTCGTTCCGACGAGAGCGTCGTCTTCGCCGATGACGACGGTGGTTTGTCCCTTGTTCGGTGGGCTCTTCCGCACCTCGGCCTGTAGCTTGGCCATGACATCCTGGTGCAGCATGAGCTCGGCCATGGCGAACTCGAGCAGAAGGAATGTGGTGTCCGTGCCTGCTGCGAACATGTCCTGTTGCCCAAGACGAGCAAATAAAGCAGATGTATATATGAACATGTCCTGTCTCCCAAGTCCCAAGACATGTACAAGCAAACATAGATGAAAACGGGAGAAGAATGAACGAAACACTCACAGACAAGATGCCCCTGATGTTGTCTCTCGTGAGCCCATACTCCTCTTCCACAGCTAGCAACACGTGTATGAAGTCAGTCTCTTGCTCATCCTCACCGGCTCCTTCGCCGCTCGAGTGTTGCTCGATCAGCTTGTCAAGGAGCTCGCTCCACCGGTCTCTCAGTCTCTCGGCCTTGCGGAGAGCTGGCCACAGCAGCACGCCACCAGCCGCGTTGGCGAGGCCAGGGTAGAAGCTCTCCAGGTTTATGCCCCCCAGGATGTCGAAAGCTTGGGCGATGAGGTCCCGGAATACCCTGTCCCGCCCCTCCACTCTGAACGACCTCCCTGCCACGGCGCGGCACACCATGTCGTTCGCGAACTTGCTCAGGATCTCGCTCATGTTCACTGCCTCCAGTCTAGCTGCCGCTCCATGGATCCTGTCCATCACCAGCCCTACCTGCTTCGGACGCATACATACATATGGATCATCCATACAACGCGAGGATAGCAGTGATCAAGAGCGCGCGAGGAGACGGGAATCGACTGATCACCTCCTCGTGGCGGGCGGCGCGGTAGGACTGCACCTTCTTGGCGCTGAGCAGGTGCGTGGTCACCAGCTTCTTGCACTGCCGCCACTGCTCGCCGTAGGGCGCGAACACCACGTCCGAGTACCCGCACGTGAGCACCTCGCCGACACGGGACCGCGCCCGGGACGCGAACGACTGGTCGTGCGTGCGCAGCACCGCCTGCGCGGCGCGCGCCGACGATGCCACCAGCGTCGGGACCGCGCCCAGGCGAACCACCATCAGGTCCTCGCATCCCTTCCGCGCCGCGAGGCCGCGCAGTGAGACGTGCGGGAGCGCGCCGATGAGGTGGGCGTGGCCGATCAGCGGCAGCCCCGGTGGAGAGGGAGGTAGCCTGGCCCTGCTCCGACCTGCGCCTGCACTCAAGTAGCGCAGCAGCAGGAAGAAGAATATCATCAGGAGACACAAGAGCAGAGGGGGAAATGTTGTCGCTGCCGGGGAGACGCCGCCGACGAGCTTATCAAGAACTACTGCTTCAGCCATCTTTCAGTAGATTTCAAATCGGTTTTCGAGCAGAAAGGTGGTAATTCCCTTTCGATTGGGTCGTTGGGTCATCTTATACCTTCTCCGTTCTAAAAGTACTACTAGAAAAATAACCAAGTCAAATGTCTAATGGCATTAATTATTAAAAGTAGTATTGTCTCGAATAGATTTATATAGACCATTCTAAATGGAGGTTTCATGTTAACGAAGAGAGATACGAAAGAGTTTTATGTGAGATGAGAGAGTTTTATGTAGATGAAACTCTGGACAAATAGTGACAGTACAGCTTTGGAAACAGTGCTTCAACTCTCCATTGAAAATGGCCTAAAACTTAGTCCATGTCATGTCATATCGTATGAGAGGTTTAAATAACAATTACGAGTATCAAATACAATCTAATTATAAAATAAATAACATAGATAAAGACTTGTGAAACTTAATTAACTAATAATAACCAGCAAATGTTTATTGTAGCAACGCATGAATTAATTACACTTAGCATCCAAAAATTTGATGGGATAGTGACTAAAGTTTAGTCAGCGGAACCAAACACCAAATTATTATAATTGCCTATTTCACTAAGAGTCTGTACAACGTAAAGACCTTGATCGTTTTCCAAGTGCAAAAGACAGCTAAAATACTATATAATATAATTCTAAACTTTTAGATCATAAATACAGTAAAAACATAATATGTACAAATAGTAGTATACAGATAGACTCTTCACGAAAAATTTTATCTCTTCTATTTTTTAATTAATCCCTAGAGACTCTTCAAAAGACCTTATATTAAATGCGATTATACATATCCAAATGATTATTATATAATATAATAAATGTTGTTAATATTTTTATGTTGATTTGTTATAAAACTATACTTCATTAATTATACTTATTTAATATAGTTTATTTAATCCTGTAGAATTATACTCGTTTAGGAGAGAGTATTCTCTACTACTATTAAGATAGCAAGGGTAGCCTGCCGTTCTGCCATCTATCGATCTGCACCGTCGGTTCGTTCTACTAGCAACACTTTCCGTCGGATGCCGCCCTCCGCAATCAGCCACCAGATCCATTTGTGCGTTCACATCTTCTCCCTCTTCTCCCTGGCAACTGCTTCCGTCATCTCCACCATCGTCCCCACGTTCTCCTCCCTCCGCCTCTCGCTCTGCGCACATCCCATGCCCACGCCGAGCGCTTGCGCCTCACCACCCCCGTCGCAGCCGCGGCCGTGGCGGCGTCGACGACCTCCCCCGACTTTCTCGCCGTGGGCGTCGTCCTAGGGAAGCCCACAATGCTCGTGGGTAGTGGCCGAGAAGATCTTCCCTCGCCGTCCCGTTCTCTCGCCTCCCCACCATCGGTGTTGAGGTCTACTACTTTCTCGTTGGCTAGGGCGAGCAGTGTTCCAGCACCTGTCACCATCACCGACATCAGCCTCGCCACAGACGACAAGACCGACGAGCTGTTCGCCAAAATCTCCCTCAGGCTAGGCCCCCCATACTGCCTTCTTCAGTTTCCTTCACTCTTGGTGTCCACCGTACTGCCTTCTTCAGTTTCCTTCACTCTTGGTGTCTCAGACTCTCGGCTCGGTGGAACGCATTGCGACCGACCCGATCCATCCTCTTCGGCAGCCGTCCACTCTCTCCACGGCTCCATCGCTAGACTAGAGAGAGAAACCCTGGTACCCGTGTTCCTTTTCATCCCCCATTTCTCCGAGTTTTTGGGCCCATCGCCGAGCATCGAGTCCAAGGAAGCGGAGCCGGCGGAAAAGGGGAGATTTGACTTTCCCGTCGGGTGCCTAGGGAGCAGGAGGGATGCAGCGGCGAGGGGGGGGCACACGTGGGCAGGGATGGGGAAGACGGCCCAGGCGGCCGCGACGCACGCCGCGCTCTTCTGCTTCATTCTCCTCCTCGCGCTCAGGGTCGACGGACGCACCGCATACTCCTGGTGGTACGCGCTCAAAACCCTAACCTCCTCGTCCCCTCTCACCCGGCTCTCGTCCCTCCCGCCCCGCCTCAGTTCGATCTGATTAGTTTGGTTTCTACTAGCTGGGAGGCTTCAAATTGTGTTGCGTGGTGATTTTTGGGATAGCGCTCCCCTGCGATGGAGATGTAGTTTTGGGATTGGGCGATTCCTATGCTTGCCTTTTCGAGTATTGCGTGCGATTCAGGGTTATCTGTTGTGTAATTCAGCTACCTGTCTGGGGCTCAGATGAATGTTGACAGTTTTTGGTAGTGTCCAATTGATGCCCGTTCAGTGACCCAGTTATAATCGAGCTGATTCTGGTTAGCATTTCCTTCGTGTCCACCATACGTTATAAGTACTTGATTGTGTATATGGAAAGCTACCATGACCATATGGATCGGTATAAAGCTTACTGTCTTGTGAGGTTTTGGATTAGACTTTTGACTGCATTATGATAGAAAACAAAAACAAATTTCAGTTTTAGGGATTGAAATTTGTTGCTATTTTTAACTACATTTCCTTGCTACTGATAAGAGTGTAGCATCAGAGTTTGTGAAGTGGAGGGATGTCGTCGTTCTCTGCAGCAAGCCAGTGCCATCATCGATTAGGAGCTTTGAACTCATGTACAATTAGTATAGCGTCTACAGTGCAGGTCCATCGTTTGAACTCCATAAGATTTACCTTCCTGACAACCCACAAGTACATGGGTGTATCCTTCTTAATATAATGAGAATGGAGTTTTTTGCGAATAGCTCAAGTAGAGGAAATGGCTCGTGCTGACAAGTTGAGATTCCAGCCAGAGGTATTACAAATGTTCCCTTGTTAATGCTAACATGTCAAATCACATTTCATCTAACTTCAAATGTGTGTAATATGTACTTACTCTAGAACAACCTATTCTGTTAGTGATTAAACCCTTGCATTTTCACTAGATCTGTATCTATCAATTGCATGTATTCTTTGACTTGAGAATCTTCACATTTTGAGCTTTGTTTAGGTAAATGTAACCTGGTTCAAAATCCGTGCGATTACAGGAGTTTCAACTCATTGTACTTGCCGTTTAGGCCTTGGCCTAAGCTACACACATGTTATCAAGTAGAGTTTCTTAGTCTATGTTGCAATGCAAGTGACTTATATAATGACCAATTAACACATTTTCTTGTGAGTAGTGAGCATGTTTAGTTGTGTTTGTAGATTCAAATCATGGTACCATCTATCTATCCTGGGTTGGTCTACAACTGCAACAGTATGATTGGATTGTTGCCAAGTTAGTAACTATCGACAATTAAAAAGATTTACACCGTTCAGTTGGCAAAAACTACTTTAAATTGCTTATGACATTGTAAATGGAAATTTATTCTATTTTCTGTAAATGTCGTATCATTACAAATTGAAATGTTTTTAATGTGTGTTCTGTAAACTTTGTTGTGCATTTTCTCATGTGCTGCAGTTCAACAATTTTTTTTCAATGTAGCGGGCAATACTGGAAGTTGTTGGTTCAATATGTGTTCTTCTAGAATATCATTTAATATGCATTTATGCCCTGAAACCATTTTTATATGCATTTATGCTTTTTTTTATTTTTCAGATACTTTCTCTGTGGATGAGGGTCTGCATCAGTACAGGTTTGTTGACGTGCCTACTATTTTCTGATGTGCCTACTGTTTGCCGATGTGCCTACTGTTGCAGTTGTTCTATATGCTAATTTATTATTATGTGGGTTCATTTGGACCATTTATAAACGTACAAACTTCACTGATTGGTCCGGTGCTTAATTATATGCTACTTTCCATTTATTGAGCCAAAGCACATTATCATCAAGAGGACGATCTAACTGGAGCCAGTATTTTGATTTTCTCGTTTAGTGTGAATTCATGATGAGCAGCTTATATTTTGATTAAGCTATTTCGTTTGCTGCTTTAAGAGGTGATCATTGTGTCATCTTGAGGAAGAGGTGGATTTGGTGGGCTGATGAAGCTCAGCTTCTCCCACCAGAGGCAGAGTCCTAAACTAAATATAGAATATGGATTGCCCTGTTGCTTACCATTATATCGAGTAGGGGCCCAGGCCCCACTCGTTTCTTTAAACTTTTTTATCTTATTTTAATGTATTTGCAAAGGTCAATTAGTTATTAGGCGAGCTTGTAATTAGGCTCTCATTCAGATTTTAAGTTGGGCCTACCCCTGGTCCGATTCAGATTTTGAGTTGGGTCCACCCCTACCCCCTGTAACTGACTATGTAAAAAAGCTACTTCATTTCTGTGTGTTCTGGAACTTGGTTTCTTTGAGGGAAAAAACTTGATTAATCTTCAGATGAGTTGTGTTTCTAGATGTTATGCATCTTATCGAAGCGAAGAAAACTAAAGATCTGTTTATGGTCAGATCTTACTGTTACTGTTTAATAATTACAAAATTGTGTACCTAGGAAGGACAAAAGCTTTTATCTTCAAATCATTACAGGGCGCCTAAAGGACGTCAAAAATACTTGAGGAATCCCACCCCCATCCATTCTGTTTGAATTGTGACCTAAATACTGAATTCAATTGTTGGTTCTCGATCCAAAGGTTGTTTACAATGGTTCAGCTCCATGAGCTTCACGACTTGAGTTCTTGAAAAATCTGGGAGGACTGGTCAAAGGTTATTAGTTTAGCTGGTTCTAGCCTTCTTATCTAGGTGGCAACAATTATGGTAACATGTTTTTATCTGATGGTCCTCAAAATAAGTAGTAGACATACTTGGAATAGGAACAACTGTATCCATAAAATTGTTAACAGGACAAGATCACCACCAAATGCGGCTGTAGGAGCGACCCGGCGTGGACGGGGTCCTCTCGAACCTCACCAGCGATAGCGACAACAAGGTGAGCGAGTTCATCGGTAGGACCGTAGGAGGCACAGTCTGTCATTGCACGAGCTGCCCACCCACGCCACCCGCGGCTACTACCTGGGAATGTTCCTTGGGGGCTCGGCTGACACCATATCACATCATTTATGGGCAGCAGATGGTAGGATCTACCTCATTGGTGGTTATAGAACATCCACACCGCTCCGCCGACACCATGCTGGGTCGGGAGAGCACATCTGTAAGGCATAATGTAATGCTTCTGGTTACTGCAACAAGAAACTTAGTGGAAAAAATCATGTGTGCTTCAATTGCAAGTGATACCATCACTTTCTAAATGTTCAGGTTGCATAAGCAGTCATAGGAAACAAAGCATATGCTATTCTTTATTATCATGTAAATACACTTAATGACCACTGGAGCAGGGAGAGACTACATAATTCCAGATTAGCAACCTTTATGTCCAGATATGCATGTACTTTGTTGATTAAGTGGTGTGGCCAACTGGAGATAAAAATCAAGACCATATGACTGCACGTGGAGTTTAGCTTGCAGTTTAGACACAAATATTAGTTTGCCGGATATATGACCAACCAATAAGCTTAGCTACATTAGTGTAGTATATCAGCATGCCGGGTCTAAAATTTTAATAATATGCTATTGCTGTGGAGTAGCAGGTTTGTTATCAGCCTCCTTAAGGTCCTGGTTTGAATCAGCCTCAAATAAACAAGGGTAAGGTTGCCTAGGGATTCCGTTTCCTAGATCCACCTGTGTGGGAGTTTTAAGCACTCGCTATCTGCCTTTTTTCGTTTGATCTTGTATTTTGAGAAGTGATTGTAGTTGCAGTCTTGACTAATTATATTATGCACATCCATCTCAGACAATCAGGAATCACACATCAAGTATGGATAGTCTAGGTGCTATTGTTGTGTGTACTTATTTAAGAAGCAGAGAATTTTTCACTACTAAATTTCTTCTTTTCTTATACCAAGGTAATATTGCAAACTATTTGAGCCTGGCAGAGGTTGATTCCATATATCTTCCGATCCCTGTGAACTTCATCTTTATTGGATTTGATGGAAATGGATGGCATGGTAAATCATCTATATCAAATCACAAAGTTTGTAGTCAGTTTGTTTATACTAAGCATTAATTGTTCCTTGGTTTTGTTAGAGTTTAAGTTGGGGCCTGAAGAACTGGAGCATTGGTTTACAAAAATAGATCACGTATTTGAGCACACAAGAATCCCTCCAGTTGGTGAAGTTCTTACCCCGTTCTATAAGACTACTGTTAAGAAACTTCAGCATTATGATCTTCCTTTAGTCAGCCATGTGAACCACAAGTAAGCAATATGTACATTTATGATCCAACTTAGGGTCTGTATATTCAATCTAATTTCTGTAGTTAAGCCTTGACATGCTTCCATGCGAATGGATTCCTGATGTTCCAGCTCATTTTCATTTGATGCAGTTTCTCTGTGCATGCCATACACATGGGAGAAGATGTCTTATCTGTTTTTGAGCATGCTATAAAAGTTCTATACTGTAAAGATGATCTCGTGGATTCCAGGTATGTTGTTTCTGAATACACATTGTTTCCATTCTATTCATCCTCTGGTTCGGTAAAATTTCAACCAAAAAGCAGGTTTAGTTCAATTATTATGATACACTGATAGTGTAACCTATATCTGCATTAAATGGAATCTTAGTATGGTCTTGGTCTTGATGTTGATTGGCAATTAAAAATGAGTATATGAAAGAACAAATTGCTACATGGTTGTTGTAAGTGCAATCAACCCCAAGTGAGGGTTTTGGTGATTTAATGACAAAACAAATAAGGGTACTAACAGTTTTTGTTCTCAGTGTTTGATTAAAAGGAAACAGGAACTTAAGGAAGCACCAAGGACTTCATGCAACGGACGTATAAAATTTATGTAAAATCTTGTGTTGCATGATGTAATTCTTCCTTGTTCTTTTTCGCACAGGTACAGGTGTTTGCTATAGCTCAAGTCCCCAAATTCAAAAGCTATTTTTGAAAACCAAAAATCACTTTAACATTATTTGGTTGACCATGGTTAGGGTTGAGAAACCTAGAGTGTTCTTGCTGAAAAGCAGCTGAACTTCTTCAACTGCAGCTGAGCTTTCCAGCTGAACTTAACTTCAGCTGTGATGAGCTTCTTCAGCTGCAGCTGAGCTTTTCAGCTGAGCTGGACTTCAGCTGAGTTGAACTTTTTCAACTCCAGCTGAACTTCAACTTCAGCTGTGAACCTCTTTGACCATACCCAACTGAACTTGCCCCCGGGCAGCTGAGCTGGGGTTTTCTCTCCAAAACTCTCTGGTCTAGACCAGCTGAACTGGTCCTGGGGGGCAGCTCAACTGGTCTCTGACCCTCTGACTTCTGGTCTGCAGTCTGCCAGTCAGACTGGCAGTCAGGTCGCCAGGGGTGTCAGGGGGCGGTTCAACCGCCCTAGGGGGGCGGTTCAACCGGTCCTGGCCTATCTGACCCGCCTGCAGGTCAGTCTGCCAGTCAGTCTAGCAGTCAGACTGGCAGACAGTCTGCTGATCTATCAGGGGGCGGTTCAACCGCCCTAGGGGGCAGTTCAACCGGTTTTCAACGGGTTTTTTAGTCTAACGGCTAGTTTTTGAGCCGTGACTATAAATAGACCCCTCCCTCTCTCTCTTCTTTAATACGGCTGAACACTCACTCATTTATTGCTCACCTAACTTGAGACAAAGCACTCATCTCTCCATCTCTCTCACACTTAAATCTTCCTCAAGATTCAACCTTGTTGGAGGAGCTCTTGGGTGTGAGGTTTGTGCTTGTGCTCACGATTTGGTTTTCCTCTCCCATCTCTCTTTCAAAGACTTGAGCTTGTGCAAACCCCTCTTGTGCTTTCTTGGTGTTCTTGAAACCCTAGGTTTCAAGATCTTTGAGGTTGCTTGGGAGTCTCCAAATTTGTGGACGACCCTAAGAAGTTTGTATCACCCGCTCTTTGAGTTAAGATAAGAAGAGATTGCCTTGACCTTTGTGGTCGGCTTTTGGAGGATTAGGGTTGAAAAAGACCTGGCCCTTTGTGGGCTCCTCAACGGGGAGTAGGACACCTTTGTGGTGTGGCCGAACCTCGGATTAAATCTTGTGTCTTGTGTTCTTGCTTGTTTCAACTTGAGATATTTTTACTTGCAAGATTGACATAAAGATTTCTCCGTAGAGTTTATCTAGAAGTAAAATAGCCTTTACATATTCATCTTTTCATCCTCACTTAGCTATATCTTACTTCTCTCAAGAACTTGCGAAATACTTTTCGAGTAGATTTTAGTCTAAAGTTTTTAAAAAACAGTTGGATTGGTTCAGAGTGGTTCAACTTGCGTACGTAGCTGTTGAACCAGCCTGCACCAGTCGAACTGTGTATCTAACAATCTTTCGAAGTTTGTTGTGAAAATTTTCAGATTAGCCTATTCACCCCCCCCTCTAGGCTACTTTCAATTGGTATCAAAGCTTCGTACCTCGTTTTACGCTTAACCGCGTGAGGAAACGATCATGTCTACTCAACGGGACCATGTGGATCCTCTCCTCGAGGAAATCCCCATCACATCTTCCGGTGAGGAAGTGGACCCCAAGGTCCTCGACCTCGCCATGAAGATTGCCGAGAGAATGTTCCTCAAAATGAAAGAGGAAGATGCTAAGAAAAAGGCCGAAGAAGAAGAATCAAGAAGAAAGGCCGAAGAAGATAAAGGTAAGGGAACATTTGATTATAATGACGATCTAGTGGATCTTTTGGTGTCTAAGGTATTGAGCAAGGTAAGTCTCAACACCGAAGGATCATCTACCAAAAGCAAAGGTAATGACTTTAGCAAAGTTCAATTCGATTACTCTAGAAATTATATTCCCAACTTCTCTTCCGCCCCACTTGGAAAGTTACCAACTCTTAGTGAGTTGAACTATGATGAGTGGGCCGACAAGATGAAGTCGCATTTAATCGGTGTGCATCCTAGTCTTTGGGAGATTGTTAATGTAGGTATGTATAAGCCCGCCCAAGGAGAAGAGATGACTCCGGAAATGATGCAAGAGGTTCATCGAAATGCTCAAGCAGTGAGCATAATCAAAGGAAGTCTTTGTCCGGAAGAATACCGGAAAGTTCAAGGAAGAGAAGATGCCCGTGACATTTGGAATATTCTTAAAATGTCACATGAAGGAGATCCCAAAGCTAAAAGACATAGAGTTGAGGCTTTGGAAAGTGAGCTAGCAAGATATGATTGGACAAAGGGTGAGTCGCTTCAATCACTCTTTGATCGGTTGATGGTGTTGGTCAACAAAATAAGAGTTCTTGGGAGTGAAGATTGGAGTGACTCCAAGGTCACAAGATTATTCATGAGAGCATATAAAGAAAAGGATAAGAGTCTTGCAAGGATGATTAGGGATCGTGATGACTATGAGGATATGACGCCTCATCAATTATTTGCAAAGATTCAACAACATGAGTCCGAAGAAGCCCCTATCAAGTCAAGGGACTCTCATGCCTTGATCACTAATGAGCAAGACAACCCCAAGAAGAACAAAGACCACAAAGCAAAGAAAGTGGTCGAGACCTCAAGTGATGAAGATAGCTCAAGTGATGAAGACACTGCTATGTTCATCAAAACATTCAAGAAATTTGTAAGGAAAAATGACAAGTTCCAAAGGAAAGGAAAGAAGAGGGCATGCTATGAATGTGGCCAAACCGGTCATTTCATAGCGGATTGTCCTAACAAGAAGGAACAAGAAGCTAAGAAGGAATACAAGAAGGACAAGTTCAAAAAGGGGGGCAAGACCAAGGGATACTTCAAGAAGAAGAAATATGGTCAAGCCCATATTGGTGAAGAATGGAACTCCGATGAAGAGAGTTCTAGCTCCGAGGAAGAGGAAGTGGTGGCAAACGTGGCCATCCAATCTACATCAAGCTCGCAACTCTTCACCAACCTACAAGACGAATTCTACACTCCAACTTGCCTCATGGCAAAAGGAGATAAGGTAACCTTATTTAGTAATGATTTTTCAAATGATGATGATGATGAACAAATTGCCATGAAAAATAAAATGATTAAAGAATTTGGCTTGAATGGATACAATGTTATCACCAAATTAATGGAGAAGCTAGATAAAAGAAAAGCAACTCTTGATGCTCAAGAAGACTTGCTTATCCTTGAAAAGGAAAGAAACCTAGAGCTTCAAGAATTGCTTCACAATAAAGATGAAATGCTAGATGTCTTGATTAAGGAAGTATCTTTAGTCAAGATAACTATAGAGAATAAAGAAAAAGAAGTAATTAACATGAAAACCTCTATAGCTAATCTTGCAAATGAAAAGAATGCACTTGAAGCAAGCATGTTAAGCTTGAATGTTCAAAATCAAGAACTTCAAGTGCAACTTGAAAATTGCAAGAACATCAATGCCTCATCTTTAGTGCTTGAATCTAAGTCTAGCTTAAATGATAATTCTTGCAAACATTGTGCCAAATATCATGCTTCTTGTTGTCTAACTAACCATGCAAGGAAGAATAGCCCACAGGTGAAGGTCAAAGAAATTTTGAAAAGATGCTCTAGCAATGATGGGTTAAAGAAAGTTGAACCCAAGTACAAGTCCCTTAAGCCCAACAATGGAAGAAGGGGGCTTGGGTTCAACTCATCCAAGGAAAACCCTAGCACAGTGCATAAGGGGTGGAGATCCCCCAAGTTCATAGAGGGAACCACCCTATATGATGCCTTGGGGAGGATTCACTCCTCAAATGACAAGTCACCTCAGGTAAAGGTTAACTTGAGTTCCACAAAGAGTAAGATGAAGGAAGAGGGATCCTCAAGTGGACAAAAATCTAATGCTCCCATTTCCCACTCATATCTTTGTGATTATATGTTGACTTGGGATTTAGGAAAATTGGTTGTGAAATATGTGGGTGCCTACACTAAACGAAAAGTCATGAAAAGAAGTGTGTGGGTACCCAAGGCTATAACTAACAATGTAGGACCCAATTCAATTTGGGTACCTAAAAGCATAGCCTAAACTTGTTTTGCAGGTCTACTCCTCTGGTGGGTCAAGTTGGGTGCTTGACAGTGGATGTACAAATCACATGACCGGGGAGAAAGACATGTTTCATACATTGCAACTAACTCAAGAAGCACAAGAAATTGTGTTTGGAGATAGTGGCAAGAGTAAGGTGATTGGTATTGGTAAAATTCCTATCTCTGACCAACAATCACTTTCAAATGTTTTATTGGTAGATTCTTTAAGCTATAACTTGTTGTCCGTTTCACAACTTTGTGGAATGGGTTATAATTGCCTATTTTCGGATGTGGATGTGAAGATCCTTAGAAGGGAGGACTCCTCAGTTGCCTTTACCGGTCGCTTGAAGGGCAAGCTTTATCTTGTTGATTTCACAACAAGTAAAGTGACGCCTGAGACTTGTTTAGTGGCAAAGTCCGACAAGGGTTGGCTTTGGCATCGCCGGCTAGCCCATGTCGGTATGAGGAATTTGGCCAAACTTCAAAAGGATAATCACATCATTGGACTAACAAATGTTGTATTTGAGAAAGATAGGGTTTGTGGCGCATGCCAAGCAGGAAAGCAACATGGAGTCCCACATCAATCAAAGAATGTGGTCACAACAAAGAGGCCATTGGAGCTTCTTCACATGGACCTCTTCGGACATGTGGCCTACATTAGCATTGGTGGTAGTAAGTATGGTTTAGTTATTGTTGATGATTTTTCTCGATTTACCTGAGTTTTCTTTTTAAGTGATAAAGGTGAAACTCAAGAAATTTTAAAGAAATTCATGAGACGAGCTCAAAATGAATTTGAGCTCAAAATCAAGAAAGTGAGAAGTGATAATGGGACGGAATTCAAGAACACAGGTGTCGAAGAATTCTTAGGAGAAGAGGGAATCAAGCATGAGTTCTCGGTGCCTTACACCCCACAACAAAATGGTGTTGTGGAAAGAAAGAACCAAACTCTAATTGAAGCTGCAAGAACCATGTTGGATGAGTACAAGACACCTGACAACTTTTGGGCAGAGGCGGTCAACACCGCCTGTCATGCAATCAACCATCTCTATCTTCATAAGATCTACAAAAATACTGCTTATGAGCTTCTCACTGGTAACAAACCAAAAGTTGATTATTTTAGAGTATTTGGTTATAAGTGTTTTATTCTTAACAAGAAAGTCAAGAGCTCAAAGTTTGCTCCTAGAGTGGACGAGGGCTTCTTGCTTGGGTATGCATCAAATGCGCATGGATATCATGTTTTCAACAATACCACCGGTATTGTTGAAATAGCGATAGACGTGACATTTGATGAGTCTAATGGCTCGCAAGGGCATATTTCTAATGACACTGCAGGAAATGAAGAACCACCTTGTGAGGCCATAAAGAAACTTGCAATAGGTGAGGTGAGACCTCAAGAAAGGGATGATGAAGAAGGAACCTTATGGATGACCAATGAGATAGTTGATGTGGGTGCAAGGGTGGTGAGTGACAAAGTCTCCACCCAAGCAAACCCATCAACCTCAAGTCATCCAAGCCACGAAGAAAATCATCAAAGGATGCCAACAGTGGTAGAAGATGAACAAGAAAGTATTGATGGTGAAGTGCCTCTTGATCAAGTAATTGATGAGGAGGAGCAAATACAAAGACATCCATCAGTGCCTCATCCTAGAGTCCATCAAACAATACAAAGGGATCATCCAGTGGACAACATCCTGGGTAGCATCAGGAGAGGGGTAACAACTCGATCTTGTTTAGCTAATTTTTGTGAATTTTACTCGTTTGTTTCCTCTCTTGAGCCACTTAAGGTTGAAGAAGCATTGGGTGATCCGGATTGGATAATTGCCATGCAAGAGGAGTTAAACAACTTCACCCGGAATGAAGTCTGGTCCTTAGTCCAAAGACCCAAACAAAATGTGATTGGGACTAAATGGGTCTTTAGGAACAAGCAAGATGAACATGGCGTGGTTACAAGAAACAAGGCACGGTTGGTTGCCCAAGGCTATACTCAAGTGGAAGGACTCGATTTTGGCGAAACATATGCGCCGGTAGCAAGGTTAGAATCAATTAGAATATTAATTGCATATGCTACTAACCATGATTTCAAGCTATATCAAATGGATGTCAAGAGCGCATTTCTAAATGGACCACTACAAGAGAGAGTATATGTGGAGCAACCACCGGGTTTTGAAGATCCAAAGAAGCCAAATCATGTTTATCTTCTTCACAAGGCACTCTACGGGCTTAAACAAGCCCCTAGAGCTTGGTATGACTGTCTTAAAGAATTTTTAATTAAGAATGAGTTTACAATAGGAAAAGCTGACTCTACCTTATTTACTAGAAAAGTTGACAATGAATTATTTGTGTGCCAAGTATATGTTGATGACATTATATTTGGTAGTACTAATGAAAAATTTTGTGAAGAGTTTAGCAAAGTAATGACGAACAGGTTTGAGATGTCTATGATGGGCGAGCTTAAATACTTCCTGGGATTTCAAGTCAAACAGCTCAAGGAAGGTACTTTTCTATGCCAAACCAAATATACACAAGATATGCTCAAGAAATTTGGCATGGAAAAGGCAAAACATGCCAAGACTCCAATGTCATCAAATGGACATCTCGACCTAAATGAGGAAGGTAAACCCGTAGATCAAACATTATATAGATCAATGATAGGATCACTGCTTTACTTATGTGCATCTAGACCTGATATTATGTTGAGTGTTTGCATGTGTGCACGTTTTCAAGCAAATCCTAAAGATTGCCATCTTGTAGCAGTTAAGAGAATTCTAAGATACTTAGTTCACACCCAAAACCTAGGATTATGGTATCCCAAAGGCTCCCTTTTCGATTTACTTGGCTATTCTGACTCAGATTATGCCGGTTGCAAAGTAGATCGAAAAAGTACTACTGGGACTTGCCAATTCCTTGGGCGATCCTTAGTATCATGGAGTTCCAAGAAACAAAATTGTGTTGCACTTTCCACTGCAGAAGCTGAGTACATAGCAGCTGGGGCATGTTGTGCACAGTTGTTATGGATGAAGCAAACCCTTCGAGATTTTGGTTGTGAGTTTAACAAAATTCCACTTTTGTGTGACAATGAGAGTGCCATAAAACTTGCAAACAACCCTGTGCAACACTCTAGAACTAAACATATTGACATCAAACACCATTTCTTGAGAGACCACGAAGCCAAAGGAGATATCGAATTGTTTCATGTGAGCACCGAAAATCAACTAGCCGATATCTTCACAAAACCCCTCGATGAGACTAGGTTTTGCTTTCTTAGGAGTGAATTAAATATCTTAGATTCTCGTAACTTAACCTGAAAACGGTCATAAAAATTGTTTCATTCACTATTTTTGATTGATAGTTTTAAAAAATATGTGATGATCTTTCAAAAACTTTGTGAAAATGTTAGAAATTGAATGCATTTTAGTGCTAAGATTTTTTTGGGCTCAACTGGCTTGACCAGCTGAACTTTCTAGTTCAGCTGGAGGAGGCCAGCTGAACTTAGCAGCTGAACTTCAGCTCAGCTGTTTTTAGCCAGTTTTTACCAGGACCATCCTGGTTAAAACCGGTTGAACCGGCATAGTGGACCGGTTGAACCGGTCTCTGACCGGCCTGTCCGCGCAGGTCTGTCACCTGCAATTTTTTCAGTCGCGCAGCACCTTTTTGACCGGTCGCAGGTCTGTCACCTGCCCTTTTTCTTGTCGCGCTGCACCTTTTTCTTTTGTCTCGCAGCACTTTTTCTTGACCGGTCGCTTTGCCACTTTTCCCCTGTGCTGTCACTTCCCCTGCGGCGCGCGCGGTATTCTTTATTTTTTTTGCTTGCTGCCGCTCCGCAGGACAGCCTGCGCGCGCCAGAAATTTTTTTTTTCTTTCGGTCTCAGCCGCACTCAAGCATCTGGCGCGCAGCATATTTTTTCTTATTTGACCCGTCACTTCCTGCGGCCTGGCGCCCATTTCTTTTTCCTGTCCGGTCACAACCTGGCATGCAGGGGGTAAGGACGCCATGCAGTATTTTTTTGGTCTCTGCTGTGCTCTAGCGTAGTGCGCGAGCTTCTTTTTTTTATCCAGCAGTGCATGCAAATGTCTGAGCGCGCGCAGTTTTTTTTTGGACGCTTCTGCACAGCCCGTCTTGGCGCCAGCTGCTGCGCCATGTTTTTTTTGTTGTCTTGTCTGGTCACTTCAGCTCTGCCGCGCGCGCAGATTTTTCTTGGACATTTCTGCTCTGTTCGGTCACTTCTCACAGCCGAGCAAACGTGTCAGGGCGCCATGCATATTTTTTTCTTGCCTCGCTCAAGTGCCGGGAGCGCAGACATCTTCTTTTGAGCAGTTTTTTTGGTCGCTGCGCAGCAAAACCAGCTGAACTGGCCCGTGGGGGCGGTTGAACTGGTCCTGAGGACCAGCTCAACTGCCTATATATATATTTGACACTCCTCTTCTCTTTTCCCACTTCATTCACTCTCGCCTTGGTCGCTTCACAACCTTTAGAGCCTCTCCTTCACACACTTCAACCGCTTCACAGTTTCACCACCTTTTTCAATCATGGTGCGTCGTCGCAACCCCTCTGTGGTTGAGTTTAGCAGCGACTCCGATGAGATTCAGGAGGAATCTCCCGTCCCCTCTCCTCCGCCTCGTCACTCCCTCTCTAAGAGAGGACGTGGCTCTGGTCGGATGCCTGGCGAGGGCTCTTCCTTGCCCTCGCAGCCGACTCGCGGGAGACGCCAAAAGGTTGGCGCCTCTCGTCCTCGTCGTAGCACGTCTTCCTCAGGGTATGCTCCCTGCCAAGAGGAGGATGGGGCATTCGACGACTTCGTCGACCTTCCGGCGCCTGATGCTCTCTACGTCACCGGACTGCACATGCATCCGGCGAACGTCAGCCGCGGTCCGCATGAATCTCCCATCGACTTCACTCAGAAGGGAATAGACACCCTTAAGCGTTAGCGGTTTACCAACCCTACTCTCACTCCTCGTCATCCTGGTGTCCAGGACCCTCGGTTCTGGAATCTTTTCCAGGCTGACTTCTACAATTCTGTCATTCTTACCAAGAAACACCCAGTCGTCCGACATAGATTTATTGACTGGGAGGGTTGTGAGAATATGGGAGATGCTGACATGTCGTCAGCTCTCGTAAACTTAGAGAGAAAGGGGTTACGTAACATTATGACCATGGAATACCCCTGGAACGATGAGGTGGTAGCTCAGTTCTATGCCACCCTCTGGATAAAGAAAGTAGATGAGGAAGCCGATGGGTATGATTACCCAGTCATGTATTTCTTCATCCAGGGTAACTGGCACAAAGTCAGTTATCATCGTTTTGCCCATATTCTGGGCTTCTCTGATGCAGACATTCAGGGCAGCAACATGCGAGTGCATGGCATTCGGCTGCCCATGCGGGAAGAGACGGAATTCATTCATGTCTCTACTGAGCGGGAGTTCTGGACAACCGCTAACATGCATAGGTACTACAGGTACCTTAATTCCTTGTCCCGGATGACCGTTCTCCCAAAGGGCGGTAATCAAATGAACGTCCTTGGGGAGAGTCGAGTCCTCCTCCTCCTCCTTGCTCCCAACAATCTCGCCCGCATCAATGTGTTTGACATGATCTGGGAAGAGATCGTCCGTGCTTCCTGGTCTCCTCACAGAGGGTGTCTTCATGCACCCTTTATCATGAAGATGATCGAAGTGGTCACCCAGACCCACTTCGAAAAACCCGTCAAACACTCCCGCTACGTACCCTACTGGGTTGATTCCTCCAACCCAGCTGCTCGTACGAAGCGGGTTCCCTCACGGTCTGGAGGCCCTGCCTCCTCCTCTGAGCCACCTCGCCAGCCTCCTCACCATCCTTCCTCCTCTCCCCCCGCTGCTGCCTCGCGTCCCTCTCCTAGCCGCGGATCTCCCATACCACGTGCTCGTGGTCGTGGTCGAGGTCGTGGCCGCGGGATGGGTGCTCGCTTGGTCCATGGGCTTGCGGCATTTTTCTCCATGTGCCGCAACATTTCTGCTGATGTCCATGAGGTGGCACGGCGTCAGCGGGAGACTGACGACAATCTTCGTCGTCAAGCTTCCTCCATGGGCATGCCTTTTGTCCCTCGTTCGCCTGATGTGCCTCTCCATCCTCCTCCCCCGGAGATCAATGAGTGGCATCAGCAGGCCTACGGGGTGCCTTTTATGTCTGCAGACGATGAAGATGAAGAAGTCTATGTTGATGATCGCGAGGAGTTTGCCCCGCCTCCCTACCATGGGGATCCGGGTCAATCATCCTCCCACCCTCTGCCTCCTTACCCGGGTCCGGGACCCATTCCTGGTGACCCTAGGCCATCCGGCTCTGGTTACCACCACCACCCTCCACCTCCTCCTGATCATCGTACATCTTCGGCATCTGTTTTTTCTGCGGCTGATGAGCCACCTCGGGACTCCACTTTTGAGGAGGACGCGATGAGGACTTTTTTCCCTGACTACACTTCATATCCTCCATCGTATCCTCCGTCATATCCTCCTCCTGGAGGATACTGATTCTTGTATCCTTGTCTCTCTCTCCGTTTTTGGTACTTGTTGCCAAAAAGGGGGAGAAAATCCAATCTCTAGTTTGTGGTTCTTTCTATTTTGTGGTTCTTTCGGTTTTCTTTTGGATTATTTTCGTTTTTGGCCACTGTTGTGGCTTGTACTTTACCATTGTATGAAATAAAACTGTTGGATTGTTATTCAAAGGAATATGATGGTCTTCTGGCCATCATCTTTTGTTCTATCAGTTTGTAATGACTACTCTGCTATGAAGTAAAAATAATGTGTTTTTAGAGATAGTCATGTGCATCACAACTCCTGTTATGACACTCTTGCACCCCTCGGATGATTGTATTTAGTATGGTTTTTGTCACTACCTCTAAATGTGTTGCTCACATGACATATTATGTCAAAACGTTGGATTCACAATCATGCACACATTTAGGGGGAGCCATCTACGTACAATCATTCAAAAGAAAGTTTCTATTGCAAATATATATCTTTTTGACCTTAATTGTTTTGGCATCAATCACCAAAAAGGGGGAGATTGTAAGTGCAATCAACCCCAAGTGAGGGTTTTGGTGATTTAATGACAAAACAAATAAGGGTACTAACAGTTTTTGTTCTCAGTGTTTGATTAAAAGGAAACAGGAACTTAAGGAAGCACCAAGGACTTCATGCAACAGACGTATAAAATTTATGTAAAATCTTGTGTTGCATGATGTAATTCTTCCTTGTTCTTTTTCGCACAGGTACAGGTGTTTGCTATAGCTCAAGTCCCCAAATTCAAAAGCTATTTTTGAAAACCAAAAATCACTTTAACATTATTTGGTTGACCATGGTTAGGGTTGAGAAACCTAGAGTGTTCTTGCTGAAAAGCAGCTGAACTTCTTCAACTGCAGCTGAGCTTTCCAGCTGAACTTAACTTCAGCTGTGATGAGCTTCTTCAGCTGCAGCTGAGCTTTTCAGCTGAGCTGGACTTCAGCTGAGTTGAACTTTTTCAACTCCAGCTGAACTTCAACTTCAGCTGTGAACCTCTTTGACCATACCCAGCTGAACTTGCCCCCGGGCAGCTGAGCTGGGGTTTTCTCTCCAAAACTCTCTGGTCTAGACCAGCTGAACTGGTCCTGGGGGGCAGCTCAACTGGTCTCTGACCCTCTGACTTCTGGTCTGCAGTCTGCCAGTCAGACTGGCAGTCAGGTCGCCAGGGGTGTCAGGGGGCGGTTCAACCGCCCTAGGGGGGCGGTTCAACCGGTCCTGGCCTGTCTGACCCGCCTGCAGGTCAGTCTGCCAGTCAGTCTGGCAGTCAGACTGGCAGACAGTCTGCTGATCTGTCAGGGGGCGGTTCAACCGCCCTAGGGGGTGGTTCAACCGGTTTTCAACGGGTTTTTTAGTCTAACGGCTAGTTTTTGAGCCGTGACTATAAATAGACCCCTCCCTCTCTCTCTTCTTTAATACGGCTGAACACTCACTCATTTATTGCTCACCTAACTTGAGACAAAGCACTCATCTCTCCATCTCTCTCACACTTAAATCTTCCTCAAGATTCAACCTTGTTGGAGGAGCTCTTGGGTGTGAGGTTTGTGCTTGTGCTCACGATTTGGTTTTCCTCTCCCATCTCTCTTTCAAAGACTTGAGCTTGTGCAAACCCCTCTTGTGCTTTCTTGGTGTTCTTGAAACCCTAGGTTTCAAGATCTTTGAGGTTGCTTGGGAGTCTCCAAATTTGTGGACGACCCTAAGAAGTTTGTATCACCCGCTCTTTGAGCTAAGATAAGAAGAGATTGCCTTGACCTTTGTGGTCGGCTTTTGGAGGATTAGGGTTGAAAAAGACCCGGCCCTTTGTGGGCTCCTCAACGGGGAGTAGGACACCTTTGTGGTGTGGCCGAACCTCGGATTAAATCTTGTGTCTTGTGTTCTTGCTTGTTTCAACTTGAGATATTTTTACTTGCAAGATTGACATAAAGATTTCTCCGTAGAGTTTATCTAGAAGTAAAATAGCCTTTACATATTCATCTTTTCATCCTCACTTAGCTATATCTTACTTCTCTCAAGAACTTGCGAAATACTTTTCGAGTAGATTTTAGTCTAAAGTTTTTAAAAAACAGTTGGATTGGTTCAGAGTGGTTCAACTTGCGTACGTAGCTGTTGAACCAGCCTGCACCAGTCGAACTGTGTATCTAACAATCTTTCGAAGTTTGTTGTGAAAATTTTCAGATTAGCCTATTCACCCCCCCTCTAGGCTACTTTCAGTTGTAGGTATTCACATTTTTATGCACATCTATTTTCTTTGCAGTGTCTTGGTGTGCGCTCATGAACTCATTCAGTCATATGCAATTTATACATATATATTGGTGTTTGTAATTTTTTCTATCTTCATATAACCTTATCATGTGTTATTTGTGCATGTATAAAGAAAGCATGCAGTCAAACCTATACATTTATGGAAAAAATAATCTAAAACTGATTGTTTAATCCTTTCTTGTCTTAATATAAATTACAAACACCAATATATATGTATTTCTTGACTTCTGAATTCTCATGCAAATGGCCTGCTTTATCATTTCGATGGTGTATTGAGTTTATACAAGGAAAAGTTCAAAGATTATATGGTGGATTGAGTTTTAATGTTAGCAAAAATACTTCCACCTCCGTAATTATCCTTGCGTCCACCACCACCATAGTGACCACCTAGAAAATTAGATTCTTGTCCAATTTTATTACACACCTCCAAACAGAAGTCGTAATGAAATAAAGGTCAAATATCCTGATTTTCTTAGTCTATATTTCAAGCTGGTGTAACTCTGTTTACACAAGAAAAATACCCACCTTGTTTCAGTTAAAATGACTACCCAGTACCCACTTTTGATTTTTTGCTTTATACTTTACTGTCCATGATAGGTACCAGACTGAGAATAGGATTGATCTTACTTTTAGGTTCCATCAAACCTTATTGGTGTTGTTTTAGCAAGCCAACTGGGAAAAGAACAGGTAAATTAATTGGATATGTATAAAATGCCTAGAATACTGTGGAGAAGGCTATTTACATCACGAAATAATCCCTATTATGCACCATTTTTAGTACTATGTTGTCCTTCCTATTCTCATTTGTCATCACTAATCAACTGTGCCACCCATGAAATATTTGAAATGTAGTGGGTCTGCATCTATGATCAACTATTTGTCACGCTGCAACTGCAACACAACTGCGTCGTCGTCGTCATGTACGGCATTGGAAATATCCTTCCCCCAGCCGCACTCACGCATCTCGTCGAACACAACGCAATTCAACGACCTCGATCAATGGTGGATGCCACGGGGAAGGAAGGAAGGACGGGGAGAGGTGGGCCCGAGCGGAGGTGGAGGCTAAGAGTGCAAAGCGGCCGAGCGCGTCGTTTTAGCGCACCTGGTCGATTGACGACGACTTCCGCATCCTGGAGGCCCTCGCTACGCTTTTAAGTCAATTGGTGATCCTGGAGGCCCTCACGACGCGCTACCGGCGACGGCTGATGGGGGATACGACGACATCGTCCCCCTCGGCACCTCCTCCATCCCCGACGCGGCGGCGCCAGCCTGCAGGTACGGTTCCCTTCCCACTCCCCAGGATCTATGTCTCCAATTCCCCACTCCATTGTCCAATGTCCACTTCACTGTCCACTCCACGGCTCCAATAGCCAATACACAATAGGCTAAGAGGTCAATACCAGTTCATCTCTACAGGTATTGGACTAGAGTCGAATGCTAGGCGGCTGCTAGCTGCTAGGTAACTCTGTACTAGATCTGTTTTGACAATTGGAGCAATGATTGGTGCTGTGACTAGCGGCAACCTGGCAGACATTCTTGGACGCAAAATGGTTAAGTAATTCAGCTGCAGCAGTTGATAAGTAAAATGGTTACCATTATTCATCCTCACATCTCTTCCATTTGCATTTATCATAGACCATGCGATTTGCAGCAGTTGTAGGCATTTTTGGCTGGCTTACTGTATATTTTGCCAAGGTATGCTCCTCCATTAGAGCTATTTTCTTCATCTTCTGATTGCCATTTTCTAGCTGTAATACTTTCCTTCATCTACTGACATGAAGGATGCTATGATGCTCTATGCTGGAAGAGTTTTGCTGGGGTATTGTACTGGAGTTCTTTCCTATGTGGTGAACATCTATAGTTCTCAATATATGTACCTAAATCTTCATTCTTATGTTTCTAAACCTTTTGTTTAAGCAATGGAAACATGTCCCACTCTCAAACATTCTTAAAAAAGTTTCATTTATGCACACCACACTCTATGCACTAACAACTCCTGGGGTTATAATAACACATGTGCCTTTGTATATATCTGAAATAGCACCAAAGGGTATCTGAGGAGGCCTTGCAACCTCAAACCAGGTCAGAGAAATTGGATCTGAAGTGCCTCTTATTATTTTTATGTAATGAATCTTAGTAATTAATATGGGCTCTTTTGAATATGCATTTATTCACCTGTTCAGGGTGTTCAGCTGCTTACATTATTGGAGCACTTGTTTCATGGCGATGTTTGGTTGTAGTAGATAATCACAGATATATTTACATGTATCATGTATGTTGACAAAATGAGCATCAAGAGAAACTAATGTAGCATTTCATGCAGGATTGATACCTTGTGTTGTCCTACTTGTTGGGCTTTTCTTCATTCCAGAGTCTCCAAGGTGGCTGGTGAGATGGTAACTGACTCTGCATGTAACATGGTTGTGTTGTGATGTATTTTTTTGATCGCTTATTCTGTTCTATCAAGAATATACCATTGTATTTTGCTATATATGTGGTGCAATGCATGCTATTTTCAGAAGGGTTGTAACATTCAAGTATCATTCTAAAACCTCTGAAAGGACTTATCTTTTGTTTTCATTGAGTAGTCACATTACTAACAGGACATTTTCTTTTTTTCATATAGTGTCTTTCGCTATGCTGGATCACTGTTGGTGCGCGCAGACGTACCAGGGCGAGAAGATCTGCCTCAACATGCACTTCTAGCTGTTGTGGGTCAAGAACTGTCCGAGGTGCATCCTCACGCACACGTTGTGCCTTGGCCTCACGCAGTGGCTGGCGTAGGAGGCCCGATTCTGGTGGACTTGGGCATGGAGAAACACAACTGCACAATGATGACGAGGTGGCTCCGACCGAGGCTTTTGCCTCTACTGCTCCTGATTTGTATGGTAAACCAAGAACCTGCGATTTTTACAACCACAATCCTCGATTATACTACATGGAAAGCTAGATGAGTGACCAAATATTGAAAAGGTTGAGGCTGCTACGACCAAATATTGAAAAAGACGAGGCTGTATAAGAGATGAGGCACCAAACAAAACTGCTAAACTGTGTGACCAAGCTGTGCAGAGGATGGCCCCAAGATAAAAAAATGTAGTGGGAATCATTTAGCTTGTAATGTTTAGGGTGCTATGGTTGTTAAGCTGTTTTCCTTGGAAGACTCCTGTTGAAGCGTAACCTATTGTAGTCATATGGGTGTAATCAGATCAAGTGTGGTTCTAAAATTATAGTGTATGGTGTGTTTTTAAAATATAAATGGATATCAGTGTTCTTGTGTGTCATTATGTTTCACTTTGATTTTGAAATGCAACAGCAGCTTGATGTCTCTATTGAACCCTAGAAACAACTGGAGGAGAAAATACTTTTCCACCAAGAATAGGGTTCTCATTTGTGCTAGCAGAATCAGAGTTAATTGCATCATTAGTTCTAGGAACCTGCTGGGATTGAACTTTACCACCCAGAAGAGGCATAACCAATCTCTTAGAAAGACCACCACTGTTAATCTTGTCATCAATGTTCAATATATTTCTTTTGGACAAGTCATTTATTATAGGAAGTGCTCCTCCTGCTGATTGGCATCTCTGTCATCCGGGTCGTGTACGGGCTCGGGTTTATGCGCTGTTGATAATGTTTGTTTGACAATATAACACTTAGAGAGCGAGTTGTTCCTCAAGCTAATTACCCTCAGTAGTGGACAACTTTACAGGGAAGCGGGCAACTCACCATCCAACCTATCGGTGGCTGAGTTTACGGACTCTGGCCTCCTCATCTCTCCAAAGACATCAGGGAAAGAGAGGTTACCAAGGTCACTATCGAGTTTGCCAGTGAGCTGATTTCATGTAAGCTCAACCTCCTTAGGTTGGGCAGCGTGTACATGTTGTCGGGGTCCCGATGAAATAGTTGTCATCGAGGGAGAGCTTTGTGAGCACCCTACACCGACATCAGAGATGCAGGATGTACATATGTGCTGGTTTTTTGTTTAACCTTCTTTATAATATTTGCAAGTTGCTTTAAAATTGAGTGCTAGATGCAGCAAAATGTTTCCTATCCAAAGCTCATATACTATATGTGTTTCATGAACTTAATTTTGTTGACACATGACTACTATAAAGTTCTAGAGACAACTTTATTTTGATTAACAACACAACACATGATCATATATAAATATATATATATATGTGTGTTATTGTTGCACTATTTTTTCCGTTGCAACGCACGGGCATTCACCTAGTGAGAGAGTATGCTTCGTTTATAGAAATAGCCTTCAATTGTTCAATCAATTGTCTTTGCAGCCGGCGCCACCGGTAGACCGGACGACCCAACAATGACGCCAGATGATTTTTGTTGAATCAAATTATTGCTTCATAAGCAGAACTTTTTTAAACGTGATGCAATTCTGAACTAAAAACCGACTATAGAAGAAGATTAGAACATTGGAAGTCAGCGGTGGTTGCTGCCGGCCTGCCGTTCTCGTTCTTAATTTATACTAAATAAATTATACTCTTATACCTTCTCAAGGTACTAAATAAATTAACCAAGTCAAATGTCCATGAAATTAGTTATTAAAAGTAGGATTATCTGGAATATATTTATTACAAATTTTTCTTTCACTAATGATGATTATATAATATAATAAATGGTAATATTTGTATATAGATTTATTATAAATGTATATTTTATTATGATACTTATTTAGTATAGTTCATTTAATCCTCAAGAATTATACTCTTTTTAGAAGAGAGTATGTGTTGACCACTTGGGCATGACCGGACGGTACACGGGTATAGTCCGGACGATCCGTGGATAGATTAATTCGGCTGAGAGTTCTTATCCTATGTGTGCTTATCCCGCTAATCACGTGGGAATCTGTCGGGATGCGTCTAGTAACAGGTCCAGACCCCATATAAATATAAAGGGGTACGACCGATTGAGGTAACACACAATCGATCCAATCAATCTATTTACCAGTTCCTTTATATTCTTGCCCTACGAGTAGCAGTAATTAGTATTCCTCATCCCCAATCTTCACCTCTCCTCAACTTGACATCATTCAGAGGCGTCTTGGGTGGCCTGCTGATCCCAAGACAACCCTAGGATCTTTCCTCCCTAACGAGGTCCCTCCCGAGGGATGAGATCCAGGTTTTGCAGGAGATCCACGAAGCCATTTGTGCACCTCATGGACAGTTCGTCACTCATACGTGGACGGTCTACGCATTCGCAGGAGACAATCAGAGTCCCTTTGCGAAGTCGCGGACAGTTCGCGCTTACATAGAGAGGATCCCAAGCACCCACGCTTCGTGCGCCGGCCCTAGGGTTCGTTTGGTGATTGGCCCCAAAAGCGAGCCAACACACTTTTTTGGTGACTCTGCTAGGGAATAAGAGATCAGATCTATTAAATTAGCCACAATGGCCTTTTTCAAGGATCGCTCTGATGTCTCCAAAGACAACTTCCTAAAGTCGGCCCATGAGAGCCTATCGGCCAATGAACAACAACAATTTCAAGATTACATGAAAAAGGTGCAAGAAGAGGCAAAGGAGAAGTACCTATCTCACTTCACGGTGGACCGACACCAGAAGATCGTTAAACAAGGGGAGATCGAGATGGCATCTCTCCTACCTTCGGCGCAAAACCCCAATATGAGTAAATCCAATTGCATCTAGTCCCTTAACAATGTGTAGATCTACAAGGGAATCAATTACAACAACACATAGGGGGAATAGAGGACACACTTAAGAAACTGACGCTTATAATAGAAAAATTTGTTGTTTCTAGTTTCCCATAACATGAAGTTGCAATTGAGCTAACAACTAACGACTAACAATTTGTACAAATGGTTGGCTAATGGCTAGCCGACGTGGTGCCCGGGCCAATGGCAGACCGAATCGGTCTAATGCCACCTAGAGAAGGAAGGCTTCAATCAAAATCTCGGACTCGGGGCCATAGAACTCAGTCTGGTGCTCCTCTACGCAGACCAGTTTCCTAGTTTGATTTCCATGGCTACAAGGGGCTTGGGGCTATATAAAGGACCCCCAACCCCAAGGTGGACAAGAAGGCAACAGCAAGTGTAGTACTATTGCATAGTCATTCTCTATTTCGCTCTTGTGTATTTCTCTCCAGATCAAGTGTTGGCGCGTGTTCTAGCCAAAAGAGAGAGGCGAAGTGCTGCTGCAAGAAAGAGCTAGCGAGCGTGATCTTGAGCAAGGCTTTTGTTTTGTGTTCTTCTTTCATCGAGCTATTGAGTTGTAATAGTCACAGTTCTACTATACTACAACACCATCAATATAAGAGAAGTACCAGTTTATCACCCAGGTGATGAACCTTAGCAAACAGAGGAAGGACATGAAATAGACTCCAAGCTAGGTTGGTGTAACACCCTGATTTTGGGGGTATAATATTTCTTTCTAATTATCACCCAAAATCACGTGTTACTCTCCCTTTTCTCACTCTAGGCTTTCTCAATCTCTAAATTCTCTCTCCATGTTTCCTTTTTGGTTAGAAATAGCTTGAACTAGTGGAGGTTAATTATTTATTTTTGTCAAACCTTATGAGTCATGACATGTTGCATCATGCTGAGCTTAAAATATTCTTTGAAGTGTTGCACAAGTTCGAATTTATTTGAATTTGAAACCTAGTTTGAATTTGGATTTGAAAACCCTATAGAAAAAGAAATGGAAAAGGATTTAGAAAATCGAGGGAAAAAGAAAAGGCCATTTCGGCCCAAACCAGCCCACCAGGCCTAGCCCCCCACGCGCCTGCCGCCCCTCACAGGCGGACCCCGCCTGTCAGCGGCAGTTCTCCCTCGCGTGCGCCCTCCCTCTCTCGCTCGCTACCCAGTGGGGCCGACCTGTCAGTGCCAGTTTCCTTCACCCATTCGCTCTCTCTCTCTCTCGCGGGCCCGGTTCGCCAGTGCCGAGCTGTTGCCCCCGCGCGTCCCCTTTTCTCTCTCTGCGCCGTGGGCCTGCCTTGTCAGATCCGCCTTCCCCACGCCCGCCGTGGACCGGTGCGTGCGCACTCGCGCACGTCACCGGGTTTCTCAGCCACGACGCCCGCCCACACGCCCAACTCTCTTCTTATAGCCCCGCCGGTGCCCCGCGCACACCCCTCACCTCATTTTGCACCCTCTCACCCTCTCTCGCGCTCTGCCCTCGCCGCCAGCCGCCGCCGGAGATTTGCGCCCGCGTCCCCAGTCATCCAGCTCGCCGGAGTCCGTGCCAAGCCTCACCGAGCTCCGCCCTGAGGTGAGACACCCGTTCCCGTGCCCAATTTCCCTTATTGCGCCCGGTGTTCGTCCAATTTCGTCTTCGCCGGTGCTCGACCGCGGCGGTCCGCCGTGCTCGCGCGGTGGCCGACTGATTTAGCCTGGTCTAGTTCACTGGAGTAGTTCCCTAGGTCACCCCTGTCTCTGCTGAAGCCAGCCAAGGCCTTAGCACGCCTTAAGTCCCCTCCCCGTGGCCGGAATGGCTCACCGGAGTTGCTCCGGCCCGCCCGAGGCCATCCCACCGCTGTTCTCCCCTCTCTGCCCGTGGATTCGTGGCCGCTTCCCCGCCATCGAGTTCGCCGTGGCGCCCTCTTCCCCTCTGCCCAACTCCGGCGACCCTAGAGCCACCCTAGCTCGCGCCCGCCTCAACTCCGGCGACCTCACCGCAGCGGAGAGGAGCGGCGCCGCCCGCAGTCGTCTGTTTCCCCGGTCTGATTTCCCCTGTCCGATCTTGATCGCATGGCCCAGACCGCGGGATACCGCTTCGCGCACGCGCACCTGATGCCCTGACCCACCTGTCAGCGTCACCCGCAGCCGCTCATCCTTCTCGGTCTGATTTTCCCCGTCTGATCTTGATCGAACGGTTGGGACCCCCTCGGACCCCCTCCGTCCGATCTTGATCGAACAACTCGGACCCCCTCGGACCCCTATAGCCGTCCGTTTCCCCTCTGGCGCTGGCCCCGCTCGGTCAGTGCGCTCTCCCCCTCTATCCCTGACACCCCCTGTCCCACTTGTCAGCGCTCGCCCGTCCGCGCGCCCGCGCCCTCGGCCGCAGATCTAATCTCGACCGTCGGTTTCTGATCTAGCGGTTAGATTCACCGATACCCCTTCGCGTGGTTGTTTTGCTTAAGAAACCCCCTGGTTTTAGGAAATCAACCCGCCGTCCTCTGTTTTAGCGCATAGGTCCCTGGTTTGTTGTAATTAGACCCCTGGACTTTTATTTAATCACAGAATTAGCCTTAAGTTCATATTTTGAATTCCTAAACTTGTTTATTTCATATCTTTTTCATATGAACTCCAAATTTAGTGGTTCAAATTGCAAAATGTTCACCAAAGTATTCTCTGTTCAAATAAAATATGACCAACTGTAATCTGCACACTTTAATTTTTACACTTGAAATATAGAATTAAGGTATATGTTGATTTATTTATTTAATGAAATAGATAAAAGGAGAATCCTAGAAGTTAAAATATATTTAATTTTGTGAGATTAGTGTAATGCATTTCATGGATTCATTTTTTTGGTTTAACCTTTAGACCCTAATGTGATAAATAGAACTTGATATGTAATTATGGATAATGTTTAAAGGATAATCAAATTCCTAAAAAAGAGTAGTTCATCTTATAATGTAATCTTTTCTTTGTTTAATTATTACTCTATCCCTTTTAGGTTATGTTTCAACACTTAGAGAACAATCAATTCTCCACTTAGGATTAGTCCATTTTATAGCTTGATATCATTCCCCTACACTTAATACTATACCTTTTTGTGAGTCAATGATTGTAAACGGTTGATGTGTTGTTCATTTATACTTTTCCAAATGTATTGAATGTATGCTCGCTTTACTTAGACAACGAGAAGCTCGAGGTTCCTGAGTGTGTTGCCGAAGATCCCTCTGAGCAACAACCTGGTGAAGGCAAGTGTCCTCAGACCTATCATGTCCTACTTTACTTTATAATTCACTGTCCCGCATTACTTTATTGAAACCTAAGGATTGACTAGTCTGTATTTTCCCTTACCCTTGTTTACCTTTTTGGGTTAATCATGGTTAGCTTATGCTATTGCTTAAACTTAATCAATGAACATGATGTGATAATTTATGATACAATGATGTTATCCCGATGAGGTTCTTGTGATTACTTTGGGGGGCTCAGGCTGTTTCCTGAGTGCCTCTCCGTAAGGACCTGTTTGGGGAGTGACAACCCGGGATAACAGTGCAACCATGAGGGTGGAATGGGACGCCCTTAGCCGATTAATTCGAGGAACCAGAGGAGTAGTTGGCTTCGCCGTAGGGCCGTCAATGGGGTCCGGGCACAGTACTTGCTCTGCCGAGGTTGGTTGCAGAGGTTCTTTGATTTGGTTTTTGTTAGTCACCCTACCTTTGGGGAGATGTACTGTGTTTATCAAACTGGAGAAACCTAACGGGCGGCTATGTCCTCTAGGAAATCTTTGTAAAGGCTACGTAGTGAGACCCTGCTAGGTCACCTTGGTAGTGATCAATGGGGAGGCTAGAACCCTGGGCAGAATGAGAATCACGGCTTGTGGGTAAAGTGTGCAACCTCTACAGAGTGTTAGAAACTGGTATATCAGTCGTGCTCGCGGTTATGAGCAACCTTGGGATCATCTTCAATTAGAAGAACAATGGTTACTTTTATGATGATGATTAACAATGGTGATTATAATTCTGATCTCTGGTATTTCCTCTTGGAGGGAGTGCCTCTGGGTAATAACCGGGTTATTACTAAAACTTGGCTCTACTTATAATAATAAAACTTGACCAACTAAAAGCAACTGCTTAACCTTAACTCCACATATAGCTAGTCCACTTTAGCCAAACGGGACATTTGCTGAGTACGTTGATGTGTACTCACCCTTGCTTTACAAACCACCCCACCCCAGGTTGTCCCCACTTTTCTTAGTGCTCAGGAGGTGAAGCTGGCAACATGGATGACTTTGAGGAGTTCTAGGACTACGACGAGTTCTAGTTTACTTTAGTGGCAAACCCCCAGTCATCTGCCTGTGTAGGCTTATCTTCTGCGTTTTGATACTCCGCACTTTGATAATTATGTTGAACAATGGTTATGTATTAGACTCTATGGATGTCTTGGACATCTTGATGTAATAAAGTATCTTTCCGCTATTTATTTTAAGCATTGTGTGATGATGTCCAATTATGTAATCGCTATGTACGTGAGTTTCTGATCCTGGCACGTACATGGTTCGCATTTGGTTTGCCTTCTAAAACCGGGTGTGACATAAGTGGTATCAAAGCCTTGCAGACTGTAAGACCGCTAACCTAGACTAGAATGGTCGACCTAAGGACTATAGACCTCTACTCTTACCTTGACCTTAGTGTCTTTTCAAAAGTTGGTCATCTTGACCAACTCTATGTTATTTACATATCTCAAAAAGTTTCGCCTCACTTTCCTTTCTGTTTACTTTCTAGTCTCATAGTTCTATTCTTACTCTTGTGCTTACGATGTCTTTTGTAGATGGCCCGTATCTGGTGCACTGCACGTAAGTCTGTGATCCCCTTTTTGCCTTCTCGCCTGGCGGAGCGTCCCCTGCATCGCACGGTGCCAGGTCAGTCTAGCCAGCTGGAGAGACTGCATCGTCGCCTACACGAGGAGCAGGAGCGTCGACGCCAGGAGCAGGAGCAGGAGCAAGAGCAGTAGGACTCTTCCCCCTCGCCTCAGTAGGAGGTGGAGTCTGAGAGGCCGCCTTCCCCTACACCTCAGCCAGAGATGCCCCCTGCACCACCTCAGGGCATCCCGGATGCTGGAGGAGACCCTGACGAAGATGGAGATGACGACAACGCCGGTGGCAGTTCGAGCCACGGTACGGAGCTCTCGGAGGAGCCAGAGCCGGATGGATGGATCGCTAGACCCATCACTCGTGACGTTGCTCGCGGGTGTCACTTCCATGACGCTCTCGATAACTTGTTGCGTCGGGCATTTGACCGACACACTTGGTCTATCGAGTACCGTTGTATAGTCTACCAGCATCGTCGTGGGCTATACCCGGACCAGTGGGAGGCTACTTGCTTGGTGCGTCGTCCGGACGATGATCTCCGGGGTGCAGAGGCTTTCTCAGAGCACTATTCTATCACTGAGAGGGACAATGCCGAGGCAGCCATGCAAGATGCAGCACGACGGGCACTTTCTCAGTATCGCTCGTTGTTCAGCAGGGTAGCTGATGGCCTTGACCTGAAGTACTACCCTCGTCGTTCAACTGGTAGTGCTGGAGGTGTGATTGTCTCGCCAGTTGGTGAGGGCAATCCCAGGCTGAGCAGCATGGTCAACTTGGTCGCCGTGCTCAACACAGAGTTGGACCACGCCCTTGACGATTTGGACAAGGTTCGAGCGGAGGTTGTGGAACTGCATGCTGAATGCGCGGCATGTAACACCCCTGGTGTTACTGCCACTAAAACTTGAGCATAACATCATGTGCATTAGCATATCATATGATTGTTACACTTAGAATGCATTCACTAGGAAAAAATTTCAAATGAGTTCTATTGATGTGACATGTTATAGGTAAAACCCTGGAGTAGGGTACTTAACCCTAAACTGGACCTTTGGAAAATGTGCACACTTTTGGACCTAAGTGCAAAAATCATGGAGTTAGGGTACCTTGAGTCATATAGTGCACATGTTTGAAGGATTGCAAAAGAAACGTTGAGATTTGGGCCAAATTGCAAAAGGGACACTCTATGATCATTGGTTAAGTCTGAAAAACAGTTGAGCAAGGCTAACTTTGGAGCTTTGTAAATCCAGAAATACATAGAATTTGCCTAGGGTCAATATATCAAACTTATAGAGTTACTATAGGAGAACAACTTTGCCATAGGGGTTAAGCCTTGGTGCCATGAAAAATGTTGAGAAAATTTGATCCAAAGTCAGGCTCTCAGACTGCCCTAAGTCTGAATTCAGACTAACAGTGAGATTGGGCAATCTTTAAACTAGGATTCGACCATGATCTTGTCATTGTTTGGCTATGATTGCTATAACAAGATTGTAGCTGGATCATCGAGCAACAACTTTGTTACAGGCGGATTAACAAGTTGGCATGTAACAATGTGAGATTTAGGCCCTGTGAATTGGTCTGTCAGGTGCTCTGAATAAGAATCCCAATGTACAATATACTGATCAGATCGCCAGCTCAGAGTATCTCGCCGCTGGTGACCCTTCGCCGTGATTGGTGCTGCTCGCCATGATTCGTGCTTCTGGTCTGTGGATTGAGCTCGCCGGTGAAAAGATCACGCCGCGGATAGGTCTGGGACACTTTGGCCGCGCTGTCGCTCGGTCATTCACACCGGCGACGTGGCCGAGCGGCTATCACCGACGTGTTCGCCATTCACCGTGAGGGCACCACGCCTTAGGAAGTTTATCGCGTCGGTATGAGCCATAGTGACCATCCAGTGACCATCGTAGTTCTATCGCTCTGTGATTGCCACGATAGATCGCCGCTGTGACTCATTCCCCTCTCGGCCGCTAGCGCAATTCGTCCAAATTAAACACCACCGCTCAAGCACACTATAAATTGAGCACACCGATGGGTCTGTAGGGTAATCAAGCACTGATCCACCAAGCCGTGCCTCCAATTACTCATCCGAGCTCGCCAATTTTAGATTTCCCCCAAATCGATCCCAAGCACCGCGCAAAGAGATCTCACCGTGGTCAGCGTACTCCAGGTCTGTTCGTGCTCCCTGCTTTCTTGTTTCAGCATCCTTAGGTTCTCCTGATGCTCCTCGACCAATTCGATTAAGCTGCCCTAAATCACCGGGAACGCATTGGAATGTCCGTTGATCGCACGGTCACTGTGGACAGAGCGAGTTAGAGTTCCGTTAGTGAAATTAATTGAGGGGAAACACTTGTTAGGGCTTGAATTAGGTCTAAGCCGAAGTAGAGCACCGGTCATCGCGTGTCTTGACCAATGCAGGCTCACCGGAGCTCGGTTCTCCGCCGTGCGATATCGTGGACCAGGGGATGTGAAGGAGTAAAAGCACAGGGGTGTATTTGTAAAAGTCAGTGAGACAGAGGAATAGTGGGAAGGACTCTTTATAGAAATTTCAAACCGTCAGGGTTCCGTGCGCAAAATGGATAGCGCGGGCGCGTTTTCACCTGTGTATGGGCCGGCTCGGGCCAGATTTAGCCCAAAACTGTTGCATCTTTTTCTTTTCTTTTTCTTCCAGGACTAAATAATTTCTAGAAAATTACAGAAAAATGCTAAAAATACAAGACCAATTTTGCTAGGCTCCTAATTTTCTATAGTATTTAATAAAAATAGTTTCATAATTTTTAGTTCCAATAGGGAATTATGGGGTATTTAAAATAGCCAAAACCCATACTTCTGGAATTTTAGAGAGTAATTAATAATTCCAAAATTCACCAAACTTTTTAAATAAGCTTTAAATATTATTTAGAACCTTAGGTAAAGTTTGGCATGATTTGGACCATGTTTGGAACCTAGAACTCAAAACCCTAGTCCCGTGCTCTATGAACTTCACTATAGACTCCAAAAACCCTAGTTTCCCGGAGACTCGTGAAGGAAAGTTATATTCAAGACATTAGATAATATACTTTTATTATCTTTGCATTTTCATGAGCATTACATGAGCATTCATGATTATATATGGCTACATATAGAAAACGAGGAAGAAATAGAAGTTGAAGAAGCAAGGACTACACCTCCACCACCTGAAGAACCTCAGGCAGGAAACTGCTTTTACTTTGATATCTGTGGAGCAGAGCCTGACTCACCTATCACACAAGGCAAGCCCCAGTGCATTTGCCACCTCCTTGCTATTTTAAAAAATCTTTCTCACTTACTTGATGCATTAGATGATAGGAGTTGTGTGCTAAACCAGTTGCTGCATTTCCTTCCTTGGATTTGATTACTTCTCCTTAATCCCCTGTTTTACAAAAAGGTTTTTCTTATGCTTAGCCTTGCTCTAGAAAAACAAAATGTTTTGTTTTGACAAAAGATGATGCTTCAAAGTGGGTGGGATGTTTTCAAAAATAAAACTTGATGGTGGATCCATCATGGCCATGATGGGTTCAACATCAGAAAAGATGTACCTCTGCCAGATACCAAACTTTGGGTTTGAAATAATAAAGCTGAGACCGGGCGGGTTACTTGCACGAGAAGAGAGTCTCGGTGTAGTGTCTCCATCTGAGTCGATTAAGGACCTTGTCGATGTAGGCTTGCTGATCGAGGACCCTTTAACTGGTCACATGCATCGTCATGGGTAAGCTTTGCCTCAAGCAAACTAATACCAGAATAATATAACACGCAATGGGAGTGGAGAGATGGCGAGAGTAGCGTGTACCCTCCATGGCAAGAGGCTGGACGGTGGTGTATCTGTGCTCTCGGTTGGCGTGAACCTGATCTGGTCTTAAGAACCCCGGTGGTGAGTTGACATATGCAAGGGAAGTGCTACATATGTCGTGTGATTGGAGATCCTCAACTGAGTATAATTGATTCGAATCACTGTAACTTCGCGGACATGAAGACTTGGTCACTGCCCTACACGTAGCATTCCAGTGAATAAGAAGGGTTAAAAAGAAATCGGCTAGTATAGGTCAAGTGATTGAACTAGGGTAGAAATAACCCTAGATACATGTAACTTTACTTAACCTGACAATTAAAACTGGATTTTAAGGATCCACTATTAGTAAGCATTTATGCAAACAGAGTCTTTGATTATTGATAAGCCATACCTTGATTCCCAAAGGCCAGCATATCCTTGAGAGTCTTTTATTTTGACGGGTAAGACTTGCGAAAGTACACTTCGTACTCTGGGCTTTGTCCCATGTTGTTTTAGGTGAAGAAGCAGCAAATTTTTGTTGCTTCTGTTCCAGGGTGGTGCCTAAAGAAGAAAATCAAGACTGAAACCGCGGGAGGAAGTGTCCTCCTTTAAGAAAAACTTTTTACTGTTTATCGGGAGGGGTTTTTGCCTCCCAGGTTATGTAATAATATTACTTCAGCACTCCTGTATTTTTGCTCTAGTCTGTAATAATATTACTCTTTCTTACTTTAAAATAAAGTAAGTTATTGTAACTGCTTCCGCATTCTCGTACCTCCGATGTATTATAATGTCTGCATGATGGGTGAAACGCTCTTGGGCAAGGTAAAGAGTACAGATACCGAACTTGTCAAGTGATCAGGGGCACCTACAGGGTTGTCTGAGGTCCGTTGGACAAGGACAACTGTAGGTGGGCCTAATGACTTGGGAGGTTCTGTCACACGGCACGCCACTATCTTGATGGTGGTTCTCCCGCCTCTATTGGGATTCAGCACCCTTACCGTTCACCGTCCCGTGGTCGCTTCGACTATGGTACCCCAGGCTGTAGGACCCACATAGATTTAGACCCATAGATCGATGGAGTCGGAGTCTGTAATAATGCTTACTTCAGTGTCTTAGTCTAGTCAGTCTTAGTTAGAGTTAGTTTGGTTATCTCTTGTTGGATGCTTGTTATGATGGACATGTACTAAAGTTGAATCTTTGTAATGATTGTCACCAAGGTGTGGGTATCCCCTACAACTTGGTATAGTTATTAATAAATTCAGTTATTTAGTTGGGTAATCCATTTATTTCCACTTTCCTCTTTATCTGAGAAGCTGTCAGTGAAGATGATCAATTGTTCAGTGCTGTGAAGATTTCCGTATATCTTTTCTTATGCTAAAAGACTGCAGAGTCAGATCTGATATATGTGTGATTCCTATAGATGTCTGAGAACAGGTGCAGAGGTGCGAGGCATGCACAGCCAGAGCAGTAGGCACCCCAAGAGGAGGCAGCCCCGCAGCAGCAGTTGCCACTGCCACCTCCGATGATTATCGAACAGATGTTCTTGATGCAAACTCAAGCAGTCCAGGCCATTGGTCAGACATTAGCAGCGATGTAGCAGGCTCAGCAGCAGCCACCACCACCTCAGCCTCCAGTGCAAGTCCAGATGCCTCAAGTGCCTAGGGACAAGCGTGCCGAATTCATGAGGGGCCATCCCCCTATCTTTGCCCACTCTGCAGATCCCATGGACACGGAAGATTAGCTGCGTACCATGGAGCGTGAGTTGCACACTGCCCAGTGCAACGATCGTGAGAAGGTGTTGTATGGTCCCCGATAGTTGAGGGGAGCAACACAGTCTTGGTGGGAGTCCTACCTCGCCACCCACGCCAACCTTGAAACCATCACTTGGGAGGAGTTCAGGGATAACTTCCATCGCTCCCTCGATGATAGTGAGGAAGGAGGAGTTTCTCGCCCTGAAGCAAGGTCCCCTGTCCGTCAGTGAGTGCAGGGACAAGTTTCTGCAGCTGTCGCGTTATGCCCTAGAGGATGTCAACACAGATGCCAAGAGGCAGTACCGCTTTCTGAGAGGATTGGTTGATCCCCTGCATTATCAGTCGATGAACCACACCTTTCCTACCTTCCAACATCTGATAGACAGAGCAATCATGACAGAAAGGAAGCATTGGGAGATGGAGGATAGGAAGCGCAAGATTGGTGGACCTCAGGCCGGGAGTAGCAGTCGTCCCCGCTACTCAGGCAACCCACCTCAGCAATTCAAGCAAGGTCACCAGCACCAGCATTATCGTTAGAACCAGCAGCAGCAGTACCAGAGGCAGTTTCCTCAGCAGCATCAGTACCGTTAGAGCAACCAGGCAGCTCGTCTTCCTACCCCAGCAACCAACCAGAACAATCAAGCAGCGCCAGCTCAAGTAGGAGGTCGTGCATGCTTCTACTATGGAGAACAGAATCACTAGGTGAAGAATTGTCCAAAGAAAGCAGCCCAGCAACCGGCAGCAGTCAATGCCCCAGCAAGACAAGGAGCACCACAACAAGCACCAGGAGTCCGTGGTCAGGCCTACAACTGTGGAAAGGTGAACCACCTGGAGGCCGAAGCAATCCAGGATGCTCAGGACGTGGCAGTAGGTATGTTTCCAGTCGAATCCTACCCAACAAAAGTACTATTTGATACTGGTGCCACACATTCTTTTGTTTCTGCATCTTGGGTAGAATCACATAACATCCCCATAGAACCAACGATCCCACCTTTGAGAGTTAATTCAATTGGGGGAAAAGTTCAGTCCGATAGGATTTGTCCAAACCTAAGGATTGAAATAAGGGGGATAGCCTTCCCCGCTAGCCTAGTAGTTATGGGAACTCAAGGGTTAGATGTCATCCTAGGGATGAATTGGCTACACAGAAACCAAGCCACTGTCAGTTGCGACAAGAGAACAGTTAAGTTGGTGTTGAAAGTTCCCTTTGACCTGAGAACAGGATCTGGATGTCGCCTAGAGGGGGGGGTGAATAGGCGAATAAAACTTATTACTTTAAAACTTAAATTCTTACTCTACTCGAAGACTTAGTACGCAGTGGAGTGAGAAGACTCTTCGAGTAGGTTGCAGCGGAATCAGAGATCCTGTCTCAAAAATGTCCTGCACTTCAAATAAAGCTTATACCACAGATAAGTATTGAAGTGCAGATATAAAGACGAGTAAGACAGAGAGTTAGGATACAATACAGAGCACACAGACGCAAGGATTTATCCCGAGGTTCGGCCAAGCCTGAAATGCTTGCCTAGTCCTCGTTGGAGTTAGCCACACCTAGGCTTGGAGTCTATTTCAACTCCTTCCTCCGTTTGCTCAGATCTGTCAGTATGACAGATAGAGCCTTTCACTATTGAGTGGAGTTACAACAGAACCGCGGCTGCTTACAGACTTCTTGGCAGCACCCCGGCAGAGTAACGATATGCTCAAGACCTTGCTCTAGCTCTTAGCAGCACTACTCCTCTCTCTAAAGGTTTATAGCTGTGCCTTCTACACAAACTATAGAGTTACACACAAGAGGGAGAGCGAGAGTTGATTCCAGTGAAGTCTACACTTGTTGGCTGCCCTTATGTATTGCTGGAGGCGCCTAGGGGTCCCTTTTATAGGCACAAGGAGCCTAGGAGCCGTTGGAAGCAATCCAGGAAGGCAAATCTTGCCTTCTGTCGGGTGGCGCACCGGACAGTCCGGTGCACACCGGACACTGTCCGGTGCCCGATTTCTTTCCTTCTATGGCGAAGCCGACCGTTGGCAGTCTTGGAGTCATTGGCGCACCGGACATGTCCGGTGCACACCGGACAGTCCGGTGCCTCCATCTAGCCGTTGGCTCGGCCACGTGTCCCGCGCAGATCGCGCGGCCGACCGTTGGCCCGGCCGACCGTTGGCTCACCGGACAGTCTGGTGCACACCGGACAGTCCGGTGAATTATAGCCGTACGTCGCCGGTGAATTCCCGAGAGCGGCCAGTTTGCTCGAGTTCAGCCTGGCGCACCGGACACTGTCCGGTGCACCACCGGACAATCCGGTGTGCCAGACTGAGCTGCCTTGGCTGTACATAGCCAAGCCCTTTGCACCTCTCTTCTTTTCTTCTTCTTTCTGTTTCTAACACTTAGACAAGTATATTAGTCCACAAAACCAATGTACTAAGTATAGAAACATACCTTTTCTTAATCATTAAATCTACAGCATTTCACATGCTTGAGCTTTGATGTTGGTCTCATAAATCATCAAGTCGGCTTGACTTGATCTAGATTGACATTACTTGGCTCCAACATCCTGTAAAGGTCACATAGAACATCTCCAAACATAGGAACAACCCAAACTAAAGATCAAGGTGAACTTAGCTCTTTTGGGCTGCTTCCAGTTCTGGTTTTGACACTTGTTCTCCTTCTAGTGACCTTGATCTCCTTCTTAGAGCTTGATCTTGAGCCTTATGACTTACACCACATAACTGTAGCTGTTACCTCATTGGCTGTAAGTCACGTCCTTATGTAGTGATCCTTGATGTGCCGTAGCTGTTCTCAACTCGATCACCCTTGACTTTGCAAGCCTTCTTCTTCACCCTTGGCTTTGGGTTCCTCAGCCTCCTTGACCTTCTCCCGTGCACTTGGTACCTCGAAGCTCTTCTTGCCTCCGTCCTTGGCTTGATCAGTTGTCTCCTAGCTACGCACCCGAGTATCACTTTTGCAATGTCCAACTTACTTGTAATGTCCATTATGTATCCATAATCCAGTTCTTGGACCATCACATTTGTTCATTTGTGTTGAACCCTGTAGGCTTTACCTTAAGCACCTGTTCAACACTTAGTACACTTGTTAGTCCTTTAATTGAGTTGTCATCCAAACACCAAAACTCACAAGAGAGCTTTCAGGTGTCCCCATCCGGAAAGGAAGTAGTAACCAAGCTGTACTTACCTGAACTAGAAAAAGGAGCATGTCACCATTTATCAGTACATGACAAGGAGTCCAATCCGATTGAGGCAATTAGGATTGTGTCAGAATTCCCCGATGTATTCCCTGAGGAGTTACCAGGCATGCCACCTGAAAGGAAGGTTGAATTTGCCATAGAGCTTATACCAGGCACCGCCCCTATTTCCAAGAGAGCCTATCGAGTATCCAGACTAGAGTTGGTGGAACTCAAGAAGCAAATTGATGAGTTGTTAGAGAAAGGCTACATCAGGCCAAGTACCTCGCCTTGGGCAGCCCCAGTATTATTTGTGGAGAAGAAGGATGGCACGAAGAGGATGTGCATCGATTATAGAGCTTTGAATGAAGTCACTGTCAAGAACAAGTACCCTCTGCCTCAAATTGAAGACTTATTTGATCAACTGAGAGGAGCCAGTGTGTTCTCAAAGATAGATCTGAGGTCAGGTTACCATCAGCTCAGAATCCGACCTACAGATATACCGAAGACGACATTCATCACCAAGTATGGACTGTATGAGTTCAAGGTTATGTCATTCAGATTAACAAATGCGCCAGCGTACTTCATGTACCTGATGAACAGTGTGTTCATGGACTACCTCGACAAGTTCGTAGTAGTGTTCATTGATGACATTCTTCTATATTCCCAGAATGAACAAGAACATGAGGAGCATTTGAGGAAAGTACTTCAGAGGCTACGAGATTGCCAGTTGTATGCCAAGCTTAGCAAGTGCGAGTTCTGGATCAGCGAAGTTCTATTCTTGGGTTATATTATAAACTGAGATGGATTAGCTTTGGATCTAAAGAAGGTAGCAGCAATTCTGGACTGGAAAGCACCAAAGGATGTCCGAGGAATCAAGAGTTTCATTGGGATGGCTGGTTACTATCGGTGTTTCATTGAAGGTTTCTCCAAGATTGCCAGACCAATGACAGCCTTGCTAGCAAAGAAGGTTGAGTTCAAGTGGACCCCAGCGTGCTAAGAATCATTTGAAATGTTGAAGCAGAAGTTAACAACAGTGCTAGTACTGATTCTGCCAGATGTTCACAAGCCATTCTCAGTGTATTGCGATGCTTCATACACTGGACTGGGATGTGTGTTGATGCAGGAAGGGAGAGTAGTGGCATACTCGTCCCAACAGTTGAAGATTCATGAGAAGAACTATCCTACTCATGATCTGGAGTTAGCAGCCGTGGTTCATGCATTGAAGACCTGGAGGCATTATCTTTATGGGCAGAAGTGTGATATCTACACGGACCACAAGAGCCTCAAGTACATATTCACTCAGTCAGAGTTAAACATGAGGCAGCGAAGATGGCTAGAGTTGATCAAAGATTATGAGCTGCAAATTCATTATCACCCAGGCAAAGCAAATGTAGTTGCAGATGCTCTTAGCAGGAAGAGTCAAGCCAATATGTTGGCCGCTCACCCGATGCCGTTTGAGCTAGCAAAGGAATTTGACAGGTTGAGTCTCGGATTTCTGAACAACACTCAAGGAGTGACAATTGAGTTGGAACCCACTCTAGAGCAAGATATCAGAAAAGGTCAGAAGGATGATGAGAAAATCAACGAGATCCGGCAGCTGATCATAGGTGGAAAAGGCAAGGATTTCCATGAAGATGCAGAAGGAGTGGTATGGTTCAAGGACAGACTGTGTGTTACCGACATCAAATCGATCCAGGAACTGATTCTCAAAGAAGCCCATGAGACAGCATACTCTATACACCCTGGTAGTGAGAAGATGTACCAAGACCTGAAGAAAAGATTCTGGTGGTATGGTATGAAAAGAGAAATAGCAGAGTATGTGGCTGTATGTGACAGTTGTGAGAGGATTAAAGCAGAACATCAGAGACCCGCAGGTTTGTTGCAGCCGTTGCAGATTCCTCAGTGGAAATGGGATGAGATCGGAATGGACTTTATAGTCGGTTTGCCCCGCACTCGAGCTGGCTATGACTCCATCTGGGTAGTAGTGGACCGTTTGACAAAGGCGGCCCATTTCATACCAGTCAAGACCACCTATAACAGTGCGGTGTTGGCCGAACTATACATGTCTCGGATTGTGTGCTTGCATGGTATTCCAAAGAAGATAGTATCAGATAGAGGCACCCAGTTCACCTCTCATTTTTTGCAGCAGTTACATGAAGCCTTGGGCACACACTTGAAGTTCAGCTCAGCTTACCACCCACAGACAGATGGTCAAACAGAGAGAACCAATCAGATTCTAGATGATATGTTGAGGGCTTGTGCTTTGCAAGACAAGATGGGTTGGGACAAGAGATTACCATATGCAGAATTCTCTTACAACAACAGCTACCAAGCCAGCCTGAGGAATTGCAGAACTCCATTGCATTGGGACCAACCTGGTGAAAGACAGGTGTTTAGTACAGATATTTTTCTTGAAGCCGAAGAAAGCATCAAAATGGTCCGAGAGAATTTAAAGGCAGCGCAATCCAGATAGCAAAGCTATGCTGACACCAGACAGCGCAGTCCAGATAGAGAATTTAAAGGCAGCGCAGTCCAGATATTTTGCTTGAAGCCGAAGAAAACATCAGTTTTGAAGTGGGAGACTATGTCTACTTAAAGGTGTCACCCATCAGAGGAATTAAGAGGTTTGGAGTCAAAGGCAAGCTAGCACCTCGCTATATCGGCCCGTATCAGATTCAGGCAAGACGTGGGGAACTGGCTTATCAGCTCAGTTTGCCAGAGAACCTGTCCGTAGTGCATGATGTGTTCCATGTGTCATAGTTGAAGAAATGCTTGAGAGTGCCAGAAGAGCAGTTGCCAGTAGAGGATCTTGAAGTTCAAGAAGATCTAACTTATATTGAGAAGCCAACTCAAATTCTAGAGGCAGCAGATTGGGTCACTTGGAGAAGTACCATCAGGATGTGCAAAGTCAAATGGGGTCATCACTCAGAAGAAGAAGCAACCTAGGAAAGAGAAGATGATCTGAAAGCCAAGTACACCGAGCCCTTTTCTAGCCAGCCCTGAATCTCGAGGGCGAGATTCTTTTAAGGGGGATAGGTCTGTAACACCCTGATTTTGGGGGTATAAAATTTCTTTCTAATTATCACCCAAAATCACGTGTTACTCTCCCTTTTCTCACTCTAGGCTTTCTCTCTCTAAATTCTCTCTCCCTGTTTTCTTCTTGGTTAGAAATAGCTTGAACTAGTGGAGGTTAATTATTTATTTTTGTCAAACCTTATGAGTCATGACATGTTGCATCATGCTCAGCTTAAAATATTCTTTGAAGTGTTGCACAAGTTTGAATTTATTTGAATTTGAAACCTAGTTTGAATTTGGATTTGAAAACCCTATAGAAAAAGAAATGGAAAAGGAATTAGAAAATCCAGGGAAAAAGAAAAAGCCATTTCGGCCCAAACCAGCCCACCAGGCCCAGTCCCGCGCGCGCCTGCCGCCCCTCACAGGCAGACCCCGCCTGTCAGCGGCAGTTCTCCTCGCGCGCGCCCTCCCTCTCTCGCTCGCTGCCCAGTGGGGCTGACCTGTCGGCGCCAGTTTCCTTCACCCGTTCGCTCTCTCTCTCTCTGTCTCATGGGCCCGGTTCGCCAGTGCTGAGCCATTGCCCCCGCGCATCCCCTTTTCTTTCTCTGTGTTGTGGGCCTGTCTTGTCAGATTCGCCTTCCCCGCGCCCGCCATGGCCCGGCGCGTGCGCACTCGCGCACGTCGCTGGGTTTCTCGGCCACGACGCCCGCCCACGCGCCCAACTCTCTTCTTATAGCCCAGCCGGTGCCCCGCGCACACCCCTCACCTCATTTTGCACACTCTCCCGCTCTGCCCTCACCACCAGCCGCCGTCGAAGACCCTCGCCCGCGTCCCCGGTCATCCAGCTCGCCGGAGTCCACGCCAAGCCTCACATAGCTCTGCCTCGAGGTGAGACACCCGTTCCCGTGCCTAATTTCCCTTATTGCGCCCTGTGTTCGTCCAATTTTGCCTTCGCCGATGCTCGACCGCGGCGGTCCACCGTGCTCGCACGGTGGCCGACCGATTTAGCCCGGTCTAGTTCACCGGAGTAGTTCCCTAGGTCACCCATGTCTCTGCTGAAGCTAGCCAAGTGAGAGCACCTAGAGGGGGGGGTGAATAGGTGATCCTGTAAAAACTTCAAACTTAAGCCACAAAAACTTGTTATGTGTTAGCACGATTATTGCCAAGTGGCTAAGGTGAAGTCTCAACAAAACACAATACCACAAGAGATCAAGACAGAGGTGACACGGTGGTTTATCCCGTGGTTCGGCCAAGCCAATGCTTGCCTACTTCCACGTTGTGGCGTCCCAACGGACGAGGGTTGCAATCAACCCCTCTCAAGCGGTCCAAAGACCCACTTGAATACCACGGTGTTTTGCTTTTCCTTTCACTATCCCGTTTGCAAGGAATCTCCACAAATTGGAGTCTCTTGCCCTTACAAGTATATGATCACAAAGAAAGCACAGAGTAAGGGAGGGAAGCAACACACACGAATCCACAACAAAAGCGCACACACACGGCCAAGAATCGAGCTTACAAGACTATCTCAGAGTTCTCACTTAGAACAGAGCTCGAATCACTTAGAAACACAAAACGAATGCGCAGAGACTTAGTGTGGATGATCAAGAATGCTCAAGAGTTGCTTGTGTGTCTCCTCCATGCGCCTAGGGACTCCTTTTATAGCCCCAAGGCAGCTAGGAGCCGTTGAGAGCAATTTTAGAAGGCCATCCTTGCCTTCTGTCGACGGGGGCACCGGACAGTCCGGTGCACACCGGACACTGTCCGGTGCCGGATTTGTTTCCTTTTCTGGCGCTGCCGACCGTTGCAGCCCGTTGGAGATCTGCGAGCCGTTGGCGCACCGGACAGTCCGGTGCACACCGGACAGTCCGGTGCCGTCTTCCGACCGTTGGCTCGGCCACGTGTCCCGCGCGGATTGCGCGGCCGACCGTTGGCCCTGGCCGACCGTTGGCTCACCGGACAGTCCGGTGCACACCGGACAGTCCGGTGAATTTTAGCCGTACGCCGTCGGCGAATTCCCGAGAGCGGCCAGTTCGAGCCGAGTCAGCCTGGCGCACCGGACACTGTCCGGTGCACACCGGACAGTCCGGTGCTCCAGACCGAGCTGAGACTTGGCTGCACACAGCCAAGTCTTTCTCTCCCCTTTTCTCTTTTTCTTCTTTCTGTTTCTAACACTTAGACAATTATGTTAGTCCACAAAACCAATGTACTAAGGCTTAGAAACATACCTTTATCTCATGATTTGCACTTTGTTCATCCATGAATATAACTTCACAATTAAACACATGTGTTGGCACTCAATCACCAAAATACTTAGAAATGGCCCAAGGGCACATTTCCCTTTCAATCTCCCCCTTTTTGGTGATTTATGCCAACACAACATAAAGCAACTAGAACAAGTGCAAACTCACTTCAAATAAAAATAAATTTAAGTTTTATTCAATTTTGGCATATATGGATCATCCTTTGCCACCACTTGGTTTGTTTTTGCAAATCAAACTCAAATCTCTATCTCTAAGTTAAACACACATGTTGAAGCACAAAGAGAGTCATTCCAAAAGAGATTGATCAAAGATTTCAAAAACTCCCCCTATTTCCCATAATCAATACTTCTCCCCACAAGAAGCCAATTATTGACAAGAGAGACAACATAAGAATTTTGACAAACCAAACAACTCTATTCTACTATTTTCAAAATCTCTCAAGTGGTAGCTGATCCATTTATTGCTTTGGCCTCTATTTTCTCCCCCTTTGGCATCAAGCACCAAAACGGGATCAATTTTGGCCCTTTAACCCCATTGCCTCACCAAAAATCTTCAATTAAGAGCAAATGGCAACAAGAGTTCATGAGATGGACTTGGAATGAGTTACCCTCTCATCGGAGTGCAGTGGAAGTCTTGCATGATCCAAGTCCACCTTTTCCCTTTCAATTCTCCTTTGAGACTAAATCAAACAAACTCAAGCATGTGGTTAGTCTCAAGGGATCAAGTTGTAACACATCTCCCCCTAAACATGTGCATCACTTTGCAGCGGACTTGTGAGGTCCAGGGAGTGTTTGTACAACTTGAGCACCATAATAGGCAACAAAATGCAGAAAGAACATGATCAAAGGCATAAATACATGTATGCTACAATTCAATCCAAGTTCCGCGAATCTAAGACATTTAGCTCACTACGCAGCCTGCAAAAGGTCTTCTCATCTAAAGGCTTGGTAAAGATATCGGCTAGCTGGTTCTCGGTGCTAACATAAAACACTTCGATATCTCCCTTTTGCTGGTGGTCTCTCAAAAAGTGATGCCGGATGTCAATGTGCTTTGTGCGGCTGTGCTCAACAGGATTTTCCGCTATTCGGATAGCACTCTCATTATCACATAGGAGTGGGACTTTGCTCAGATTGTAGCCAAAGTCCCGGAGGGTTTGCCTCATCCAAAGTAGTTGCGCGCAACACTGTCCTGCGGCGACGTACTCGGCCTCAGCGGTGGATAGGGCAACGGAGGTTTGTTTCTTAGAGTTCCATGACACCAGGGACCTTCCTAAGAATTGGCACGTCCCCGATGTACTCTTCCTATCGACCTTACATCCAGCATAGTCGGAATCTGAGTACCCAATTAAGTCAAAGTTAGACCCCTTTGGATACCAGATCCCGAAGCAAGGCGTAGCGACTAAATATCTAAGAATTCGCTTCACCGCCACCAAGTGACACTCCTTAGGATCGGATTGAAATCTAGCACACATGCATACGCTAAGCATAATATCCGGTCTACTAGCACATAAATAAAGTAAAGACCCTATCATTGACCGGTATGCTTTTTGATCAACGGATTTACCTCCTTTGTTGAGGTCGGTGTGTCCGTCGGTTCCCATCGGCGTCTTTGCGGGCTTGGCGTCCTTCATCCCAAACCTCTTTAGCAGATCTTGCGTGTACTTCGTTTGGGAGATGAAGGTGCCGTCCTTGAGTTGCTTCACTTGGAACCCAAGGAAGTAGTTCAACTCGCCCATCATCGACATCTCGAATTTCTGCGTCATCACCCTGCTAAACTCTTCACAAGACTTTTGATTAGTAGAACCAAATATTATGTCATCGACATAAATTTGGCACACAAACAAATCACCATTACAAGTCTTAGTGAAAAGAGTTGGATCGGCTTTCCCAACCTTGAAAGCATTAGCAATTAAAAAATCTCTAAGGCATTCATACCATGCTCTTGGGGCTTGTTTAAGTCCATAGAGCGCCTTAGAGAGCTTACACACGTGGTCGGGGTACCGTTCATCCTCGAAGCCAGGGGGTTGCTCTACGTACACCTCCTCCTTTATTGGCCCGTTGAGGAACGCGCTCTTCACATCCATTTGGTACAATCTGAAAGAATGGTGAGCGGCATATGCTAGCAAGATACGAATGGACTCTAGCCTAGCCACAGGAGCAAAAGTCTCCTCAAAGTCCAAACCTGCGACTTGGGCATAACCTTTTGCCACAAGTCGAGCCTTGTTCCTTGTCACCACTCCGTGCTCGTCCTGTTTGTTGCGGAACATCCACTTGGTTCCCACAACATTTTGCTTTGGACGAGGCACCAGCGTCCAAACTTCATTGCGCTTGAAGTTGTTAAGTTCCTCCTGCATGGCCAACACCCAATCCGGATCTAGCAAGGCCTCCTCTACCCTGAAAGGCTCAATAGAGGAGACAAAAGAGTAATGTTCACAAAAATTAACTAATCGAGACCGAGTAGTTACTCCCTTGCTAATGTCACCCAGAATTTGGTCGACGGGATGATCCCTTTGAATCATCGCTCGAACTTGGGTTGGAGGTGCCGGTTGCGCTTCTTCCTCCATCACATGATCATCTTGTGCTCCCCCTTGATCACACGCCTCCTTTTGATGAACCTGTTCGTCGTCTTGAGTTGGGGGATGCACGGTCGTTGAGGAAGAAGGTTGATCTTGTTCCTGTGGCCGAACGTCTCCAATCGCCATGGTTCGTATAGCGGCCGTCGGAACATCTTCTTCATCTACATCATCACAATCAACAACTTGCTCTCTTGGAGAGCCAATAGTCTCATCAAATACAACGTCGCTAGAGACTTCAACCAAACCCGATGATTTGTTGAAGACCCTATACGCCTTTGTATTTGAATCATAACCTAACAAAAACCCTTCTACAGCTTTGGGAGCAAACTTAGAATTTCTACCCTTCTTCACTAGAATGTAGCACTTGCTCCCAAAAACACGAAAGTAAGATACATTGGGTTTGTTACCGGTTAGTAGCTCATATGACGTCTTCTTGAGGAGGCGGTGAAGGTAGACCCTGTTGATGGCGTGGCAAGCCGTGTTCACGGCTTCCGACCAAAAGCACTCGGGGGTCTTGAACTCTCCAAGCATCGTCCTCGCCATATCGATTAGCGTCCTGTTCTTCCTCTCTACCACACCATTTTGCTGTGGTGTGTAGGGAGCGGAGAACTCGTGCTTGATCCCTTCCTCCTCAAGAAACTCCTCTACTTGAAGGTTCTTGAACTCGGACCCGTTGTCGCTCCTTATCTTCTTCACCTTGAGCTCAAACTCATTTTGAGCTCTCCTGAGGAAGCGCTTGATGGTCCCTTGGGTTTCAGACTTATCCTGCAAAAAGAACACCCAAGTGAAGCGGGAAAAGTCATCAACAATAACTAAACCATACTTACTTCCTCCTATGCTTAGATAGGCGACGGGTCCGAAGAGGTCCATATGCAGCAGCTCCAGAGGTCTTGACGTGGTCATCACATTTTTGCTGTGATGTGCTCCTCCAACTTGTTTGCCTGCCTGACAAGCTGCACAAGGTCTATCTTTTTCGAAATAAACATTGGTTAGACCTATCACGTGTTCTCCCTTTAGAAGCTTGTGGAGGTTCTTCATCCCCACATGTGCTAAGCGGCGATGCCACAGCCAGCCCATGCAAGTCTTAGCCATTAAGCATGCATCTAGACCGACCTCTTCTTTTGCAAAATCAACTAAGTAAAGCTTGCCGTCTAGTACACCCTTAAAAGCTAGTGAACCATCACATCTTCTAAAGACAGACACATCTACATTTGTAAATAAACAATTATATCCCATTTGACATAATTGACTAACAGATAGCAAATTATATCCAAGACTCTCCACTAGGAATACATTTGATATAGAATGCTCATTAGAAATTGCAATTTTACCTAACCCTTTTACCTTGCCTTGATTCCCATCACCGAATATAATTGAATCTTGGGAATCCTTATTCTTGACGTAGGAGGTGAACATCTTCTTCTCCCCCGTCATATGGTTTGTGCATCCGCTGTCGATAATCCAGCTTGAACCCCCGGATGCATAAACCTGCAAGGCAAATTTAGGCTTGGGTCTTAGGTACCCAACTCATGTTGGGTCCTGCAAGGTTAGCACAAATATCTTTAGGGACCCAAATGCAAGATTTATCTCCCTTGCATCTAGCCCCTAATTTCCTAGCAACTACCTTCTTACCCTTTCTACAAATAGCAAAGGGAGCATTACAAGCATAATAAATGGTAGAAGGTTCATTCACTACTTTCCTAGGAGCATGAATAACATTCTTTCTAGGTACATGAGCAATATCTCTCCTAGGCATATGTACAACATTTCTCCTACATATATCTCTACCATACTTATAAGAAGAACTAGAAGCAAACATGGCATGAGAATCATAAACATGTGAATCAAAATGATTATAAGCATTTCTAGCATGTCTCCTATCATAATACATAAAAGCATGATTCTTTTTAGCATTACTAGCCATAGGGGCCTTCCCCTTCTCCTTGACGAAGATGGGGGCCTTATGGCTTGTTAAGTTCTTGGCTTCCCTCTTGAAGCCAAGCCCATCCTTAATTGAGGGATGTCTTCCAATTGTATAGGCATTCCTTGCAAATTTTATCTTTTCAACTTCACTCTTGCTAGTCTTAAGTTGAGCATTAAGACTAGCCACTTCATCTTTTAGTTTTGAAATTGAAACTAAGTGTTTGCTACAAGTGTTAACATCAAAATCCTTACACCTAGTGCAAATTGTAACATTTTCAACACAAGACTTAGATTTATTTGTTACTTCTAATTTAGCATTTAAATCATGGTTAACACTTTGTAAAGTAGCAATGGTTTCATGACAAGAAGATATTTCACTAGAAAGCACTTCATTTCTTTTCACTTCTAAAGCATATGATTTTTGTGCCTCTACAAACTTATCATGTTCATCATACAATAAATCCTCTTGCTTTTCTAAAAGCCTATCCTTTTCATTCAAAGCATCAATCAATTCATTGATTTTATCTATCTTAGATCTATCTAAGCCCTTGAACAAGCAAGAATAATCTATGTCATCATCACTAGACTCACTATCACTAGAAGAAGCATAAGTGGAGTCTTGAGTACTCACCTTCTTCTCTCTTGCCATAAGGCAAGTGAGACGCTCGTTGGGGAAGAGAGCCGATTTGTTGAAGGCAGTGGCGGCGAGTCCTTCGTTGTCGGAGTCGGAGGAGGAGCAATCCGAGTCCCACTCCTTTCCTAGATGCGCCTCGCCCTTTGCCTTCTTGTATTGCTTCTTCTTCTCTCTTTTGTTCCCCTTTTCCTGGTCACTTTCATTATCGGGACAGTTAGCAATGAAATGACCAAGCTTACCGCATTTGAAGCATGAGCGCTTCCCCTTGGCTTTGGTCTTGCTTGGTTGTCCCTTGTGACCTTTAAGCACTGTCTTGAATCTTTTGATGATGAGAGCCATCTCTTCATCATTAAGACCAGCCGCTTCAATCTGTGCCACCTTGCTAGGTAGCGCCTCCTTGCTTCGCGTTGCCTTGAGAGCAAGGGGTTGCGGCTCGTTGATCGGACCATTCAAGGCGTCGTCCACATATCTCGCCTCCTTGATCATCATTCGCCCGCTAACGAATTTCCCAAGAACTTCTTCGGGCGACATCTTGGTGTACCTGGGATTTTCACGTATATTGTTCACCAAGTGAGGATCAAGAACGGTAAATGACCTGAGCATTAGGCGGACGACGTCGTGGTCCGTCCATCGCGTGCTCCCGTAGCTTCTTATCTTGTTGATAAGGGTCTTGAGCCGGTTGTATGTTTGCGTCGGCTCCTCGCCCCTTATCATCACGAACTGTCCAAGCTCTCCCTCCACCAACTCCATCTTGGTGAGCAAGGTGACGTCGTTCCCCTCATGAGAAATCTTGAGGGTGTCCCAGATTTGCTTGGCGTTGTCCAAGCCGCTCACCTTATGGTACTCATCCCTGCACAAGGAAGCTAGAAGAACAGTAGTAGCTTGTGCATTCTTATGAATTTGTTCATTAATGAACATGGGACTATCCGAACTATCAAAATGCATTCCACTCTCTACAATCTCCCAAATACTAGGATGGAGAGAGAATAGGTGACTACGCATTTTGTGGCTCCAAAATCCGTAGTCCTCTCCATCAAAGTGTGGGGGCTTGCCGAGTGGAATGGAGAGCAAATGTGAATGTGAACTTTGCGGAATACGAGAGTAGTCAAAAGAAAAGTTCGAATTAACCGATTTCTTCCTCTCGTAGTCACTGTGGTCGTCCTTTTGGGAGGAAGTAGACTCATCGCTGTCGTAGTAGACGATCTCCTTGATGCGCCTTGTCTTCTTCTTCCTCCCTTCCTTCCGTCTATGGCCCGAGCCGGAGTCGGTAGGCTTGTCGTCCTTCGGCTCGTTGACGAAGGTCTCCTTTTCTTTGTCGTTGATCACTATACCCTTCCCCTTAGGATCCATCTATTCGGGCGGTTAGTCCCTTTGTGAATAGAACGGCTCCGATACCAATTGAGAGCACCTAGAGGGGGGGGGTGAATAGGTGATCCTGTAAAAACTTCAAACTTAAGCCACAAAAACTTGTTATGTGTTAGCACGATTATTGCCAAGTGGCTAAGGTGAAGTCTCAACAAAACACAATACCACAAGAGATCAAGACAGAGGTGACACGGTGGTTTATCCCGTGGTTCGGCCAAGCCAATGCTTGCCTACTTCCACGTTGTGGCGTCCCAACGGACGAGGGTTGCAATCAACCCCTCTCAAGCGGTCCAAAGACCCACTTGAATACCACGGTGTTTTGCTTTTCCTTTCACTATCCCGTTTGCAAGGAATCTCCACAAATTGGAGTCTCTTGCCCTTACAAGTATATGATCACAAAGAAAGCACAGAGTAAGGGAGGGAAGCAACACACACGAATCCACAACAAAAGCGCACACACACGGCCAAGAATCGAGCTTACAAGACTATCTCAGAGTTCTCACTTAGAACAGAGCTCGAATCACTTAGAAACACAAAACGAATGCGCAGAGACTTAGTGTGGATGATCAAGAATGCTCAAGAGTTGCTTGTGTGTCTCCTCCATGCGCCTAGGGACTCCTTTTATAGCCCCAAGGCAGCTAGGAGCCGTTGAGAGCAATTTTAGAAGGCCATCCTTGCCTTCTGTCGACGGGGGCACCGGACAGTCCGGTGCACACCGGACACTGTCCGGTGCCCGATTTGTTTCCTTTTCTGGCGCTGCCGACCGTTGCAGCCCGTTGGAGATCTGCGAGCCGTTGGCGCACCGGACAGTCCGGTGCACACCGGACAGTCCGGTGCCGTCTTCCGACCGTTGGCTCGGCCACGTGTCCCGCGCGGATTGCGCGGCCGACCGTTGGCCCTGGCCGACCGTTGGCTCACCGGACAGTCCGGTGCACACCGGACAGTCCGGTGAATTTTAGCCGTACGCCGTCGGCGAATTCCCGAGAGCGGCCAGTTCGAGCCGAGTCAGCCTGGCGCACCGGACACTGTCCGGTGCACACCGGACAGTCCGGTGCTCCAGACCGAGCTGAGACTTGGCTGCACACAGCCAAGTCTTTCTCTCCCCTTTTCTCTTTTTCTTCTTTCTGTTTCTAACACTTAGACAATTATGTTAGTCCACAAAACAAATGTACTAAGGCTTAGAAACATACCTTTATCTCATGATTTGCACTTTGTTCATCCATGAATATAACTTCACAATTAAACACATGTGTTGGCACTCAATCACCAAAATACTTAGAAATGGCCCAAGGGCACATTTCCCTTTCACCAAGGCCTTAGCGCGCCTTAAGTCCCCTCCCCGTGGCCGGACTGGCTCACCGGAGTTCCTCTGGCCCGCCCGAGGCCTTCCCACCGCCGTTCTCCCCTCTCTGCCCGTGGATTCGTGGCCTCTTCCCCGCCATCGAGTTCGCCGTGGCGCCCTCTTTCCCTCTGCCCAACTCCGGCGACCCCAGAGCCACCCTAGCTCGCGCCCGCCTCAACTCCGGCGACCTCACACCGCGGAGAGGAGCGGCACCGCCCGCAGCCGTCTGTTTCCCCAGTCTGATTTCCCTAGTTCGATCTTGATCGCACGGCCCGGACCGCGGGATACCGCTTTGCGCACGCGCACCTGACGCCCTGACCCACCTGTCAGCGTCACCCACAGCCGCTCATCCTTTTCGGTCTGATTTTCCCCGTACGATCTTGATCGAACGGTTCGAACCCCTTTGAACGGTTCAAACCCCTTCGGACCCCCTCGGACCCCCCCACTTCGTCCGATCTTGATCGAACGACTCGGACCCCCTCGGACCCCTGTAGCCGTCCGTTTCCCCTCCGGCGCTGGCCCCGCTCGGTCAGTGCGCTCTCCCCCTCTGTCGCTGACACCCCCTGTCCCGCTTGTCAGCGCTCGCCCGTCCGCGCGCCCGCGCCCTCGGCCATAGATCTAATCTCGGCCGTCGATTTCTGATCTAGCGGTTAGATTCACCCGATACCCCTTCGCGTGGCTGTTTTGCTTAAGAAACCCCCTGGTTTTAGAAAATCAACTCGCCGTCCTCTGTTTTAGCGCATAGGTCCCTGGTTTGTTGTAATTAGACCTCTGGACTTTTATTTAATCATAGAATTAGCCTTAATTTCATATTTTGAATTCCCAAACTTGTTTATTTCATATCTTTTTCATATGAACTCCAAATTTAGTGGTTCAAATTGCAAAATGTTCACCAAAGTATTCTCTGTTCAAATAAAATATGACCAACTGTAATCTATACACTTTAATTTTTACACTTGAAATATAGAATTAAGGTATATGTTGATTTATTTATTTAATGAAATAGATAAAAGGAGAATCCTAGAAGTTAAAATATATTTAATTTTGTGAGATTAGTGTAATGCATTTCATGGATTCATTTTTTGGTTTAACCTTTAGACCCTAATGTGATAAATAGAACTTGATATGTAATTATGGATAAAGTTTAAAGGATAACAAATTCCTAAATAAGAGTAGTTCATCTTATAATGTATTATTTTCTTTGTTTAATTATTACTCTATCCCTTTTAGGTTATGTTTCAACACTTAGAGAACAATCAATTCTCCACTTAGGATTACTCCATTTTATAGCTTGATATCATTCCCCTACACTTAATACTATACCTTTTTGTGAGTCAATGATTGTAAATGGTTGATGTGTTGTTCATTTATACTTTTCCAAATGTATTGAATGTATGCTCGCTTTACTTAGACAACGAGCAGCTCGAGGTTCCTGAGTGTGTTGCCGAAGATCCCTCTAAGCAACAACTTGGTGAAGGCAAGTGTCCTCAGACCTATCATGTCCTACTTTACTTTATAATTCACTGTCCCGCATTACTTTATTGAAACCTAAGGATTGACTAGTCTGTATTTTCCCTTACCCTTGTTTATCTTTTTGGGTTAATCATGGTTAGCTTATGCTATTGCTTAAACTTAATAAATGAACATGATGTGATAATTTATGATACGATGATGTTATCCCGATGAGGTTCTTGTGATTACTTTAGGGGCTCAAGCTGTTTCCTGAGTGCATCTCCGTAAGGACCTGTTTAGGGAGTGATAACCCAGGATAACAGTGCAACCATGAGGGTGGAATGGGACGCCCTTAGCTGATTAATTAGAGGAACCAGAGGAGTAGTTGGCTTCGCCGTAGGGCCGTCAATGGGGTCCGGGCACAGTACTTGCTCTGCCGAGGTTCGTTGCAGAGGTTCTTTGATTTGGTTTTTGTTAGTCACCCTACCTTTGGGGAGATGTACTGTGTTTATCAAACTGGAGAAACCTAACGGGCGGCTATGTCCTCTAGGAAATCTTTGTAAAGGCTACATAGTGAGACCCTGCTAGGTCACCTTGGTAGTGATCAATGGGGAGGCTAGAACCCCGGGCAGAATGGGAATCACGGCTTGTGGGTAAAGTGTGCAACCTCTGCAGATTGTTAGAAACTGGTATATCAGCCGTGCTCGCGGTTATGAGCAGCCTTGGGATCCTCTTCAATTAGAAGAACAATGGTTACTTTTATGATGATGAGTAACAATGGTGATTATAATTCTGATCTCTGGTATTTCCTCTTGGAGGGAGTGCCTCTGGGTAATAACTGGGTTATTACGAAAATTTGGCTCTACTTATAATAATAAAACTTGATCAACTAAAAGCAACTGCTTAACCTTAACTCCACTTACAGCTAGTCCACTTTAGCCAAACGGGATATTTGCTGAGTACGTTGATGTGTACTCACCCTTGCTTTATAAACCACCCCACCCCAGGTTGTCCCCACTGTTCTCAGTGCTTAGGAGGTGAAGCTGGCAACATGGATGACTTTGAGGAGTTCTAGGACTACGACGAGTTCTAGTTTACTTTAGTGGCAAACCCCCAGTCAGCTGCCTGTGTAGGCTTATCTTCTGCATTTCGATAATTCGCACTTTGATAATTTTGTTGAACAATGGTTATGTAATAGACTCTATGGATGTCTTGGACATCTTGATGTAATAAAGTATCTTTCCGCTATTTATTTTAAGCATTGTGTGATGATGTCCAATTATGTAATCGCTGTATACGTGAGTTTCTGATCCTGGCACGTACATGGTTCGCATTTGGTTTGCCTTCCAAAACCGGGTGTGAAGTTGGCTATCTCCAATGCAGATGTAGGCAAGCATTTTAGGCTTGGCTGTAATGCCCAAAATCTGTATAAAAAAATAATAATAATAAAATAAATACTTGAAGGAATGAAATAGTAAATTCAGAAATCTCAAATTATACTTGAGAGTTGAAAATTGAGAACTGAATTTTGAAACCAAGAATTATTTTAGACAAGAAGTAATAGAAAAGTTTTCTAATCAACTAAATAATTATGCATATCATTAAATGATGTACCATAAGCCTTTATTCACATGAATAGTTAATTTTGAAGTAACTTTTAATTCTTATCCCACCTTCAAAATATTATTCTCCTAAAAAGAAAGAAACAATTTGAGAGAGAGCTCATATTTCAAACATTTATAGAACAAATTAGATTAAATATATACCTAATGCATCATGTTGGAGTTATTTATTTGTGCATTTAATGATAATAAATAATGATAATAAAAATGTATTAATGTTGAAATTGGAGCTAAACCTAATTTAAAAACTAGAATTTAAAAATGAAATAAAAAGAAAAAGGTGAAGGGAAGTTTACCTGGGCCCTGGGCGCTAATTCGGCCCACTTCATTCACTCGACGCGCGGCCCGACTTCCCCCACGCCCCCGCGCGCGGTCACCCTGCCGAGTGGGCCGCGGGACCGCTCCTCACCTCGTGGGCCGCGGAAACGACAAGCGTTCCTTGCTGACCGACGGGCGGGCCCCAGTGCTCGGCCCCCTTGCTTCATTCCCCGCGCTCCCTGTATGTCGGCTGGTGGGGCCTTCTTGTCAGTTCTATCCCCTTCGTCACCACCTAACCGAAGCTAGCACCGCCACCAAACTCCACGGATGGCTCTCGGTTGTTAGGATTTGGCGGGCCCATGCTGTCAGCTCGATCGCCTACCAACAGATTGAAGTCCGTTGAACCAAACGCGCGAATCGGGCTCCGTTTTCTCCGCTGGTCGGGTTCATCTCCAACCTCACGGAAGACTCGCTGCCGCAACCGACTGCGTGGGATCCACGGCCACTTGACTCCATGTCCTGCTCCCTCTCCCCCTATCCAAACAGAAGTGCGTGGTGTCGTTGCGCTGCTGACAAGTGGGGTCCTCGGCGCAGCCACTCCTTCCTCGAAGAGCGTGGACCCGGTCTCTATTCCTCTTCTCAAGCGGAGCTTCCGTCGTGGGTTGTTGCAACCACCGCGTACCGATCATGTGGGTTGGCGGGTATAAGAATCCCTTGCAGCATAGTCGCCGTGTGTCCTGCGCCCTTCTCCTCCTCCTATTCCCATACCCTCAGCTCACCACCGGTGCTCACAAGATCCAGTAAGCTGGGCGTAGTAGATTCTGCCAGCCGGTCAACACCGCCTTGCCACCTCGGGCCAGAGGACCGCGTGGAACGTCGACCGCCCATCTCTAAAGCCTGTGCGTGACTCTCCCAAGCTCGGTGCGGTGCGTTACTGCAAGAATTGCTCATCGGTGTTTGAGCTGTGCCGCCGTCCGCCTAGTGTCGTGGCCGGGAGGAATCACTCCGAGATTTCCGGTGAGAACCATATACACTGCTAAACCATGTCCCCAATTTCGTGTTGTGCCGTTTAATTTGAGTTTGGGGTTGTGGAGCGCCGGATTGGGTTTCCTCTGGCAGGGTCGCCGCCGTGCTTGTGTTCCTGGGTGCTCGGGTGCTAGTATAGGTGTACATTTGTGTTGTGCCTAATAGGCCGGCCCAAAGCACACAATTTTTGGCACGACCCAGATCTGGCATGGCCCAACCTAATTGTGGGCCTAGGCCGGCACGACCCAATATGTGGGCCGTGCCTGGGCCTCAAGTCAAGCCCATGGGCCGGCCTGGCACGACCCATTTAACTAAGGCACATCGAGGCCCACTAAATATAGACTTAGTATTTAACTAAGGTCCGTCAAAGCCCACATGACCAACACAACTTGGAGAATCTAGAGCTTCAATAGGTCTTCGAGAACCAATACCTAGATAGGGATATTGAATAGAGATGATGATTATTGTATATGTATTCTGTATGGTTGTATAATACTCAATTAAACACTAAACAGAGAACCAAATATTATTTCTGAGCTAGTTGTAATGTTTTTTCTTTCTGGCCAAAGGTTTTTAATGTGCATCCACAAAACATCTTAGTTTTATTTTGGTCATATATATATATATATTCTATACTTTTTGTTTATGTATTGTTGTTTTATGTATATGGGCCGGCCTGGCACATTAAGGCATTTTGGGCTATTTGGGCCGACCTGTCACATATAACTAATTGTGGGCCGTGCCGTGGGCCGATGACTGGGCACATGTGCTGGCACGGCACGGCCCATAATTAGATATGTGCTTTTGTGGGTTGTGCCTTTGTGGGCCTATGCCGTGCCGGGCCAGGCCAGCCCACATGTACAGGTATAGGTGCTAGTGTGGGAGAGAAGAAGACGCGAGAGCCATTGGATGTGGAGCGGACGAGTGGATTAGAAGTAGTGTTCTGATTTGGGGTAATGAATCGAAGCCGTAGATCTCAGATCCTAGGATCACAAAAGCATACCGGTTTAGTAAATACTTCAATCTATTTGCAGCTGTCCGATGATGATCCAATAGCCCACAGTTGCCGATATCCCTTCGCCCTGGTAGTCTTCTAAAAGAGCCCCTCTATTTTGTTAGTATCAACCCGCAGTACATTCCATTGTATCCTGAGTCTGTGGATTACTTCTAATTTTTCCCCTGTGTTTCAATAACTTTAGTGCTCAGTCCAGAGACTTATAAACTGAATAAATAAATATGGAAATGAATTTTTAATGTAAAAATAAATGCTAGAACTTGTTTAATTCACATAAATTTCATATTAAGTCCAAATGAGTCCATTTCAGTTCCTATAACTTTATAATATTATTGTTTATCAAATAGTGCCACTAATTTAACATGAAAGCCACTTTAAAATTTATTTCCTAATTAATCTTATATCAAATGCATAAAACCCTAGGAAATTCATAATTTCCCCATTTTAACTCCGAATTGAACCGTTCGAGTTGCGTTAGTCTCGTATAAGTATTTACTACGCAGTAATAACATGTATCGTACCATGTCTCATTATTTTATAATCAGATCTTCAATTAACTTATGTTGGTTAGTCTCGTTAACTGCTTATCATTATAATCTACTAGAATATGATCTATAGTCAATTTATAACTTAGATTAAAGTTGAATTAATTACTACTTTTGGTTATCTTTTCTCTAGAATTATAAAATAAACCTAGTTTTAATCATTTAATCACATCAGAACTTGATGACCATAACCCGGATTTTAGTGGTTCTCGATTCCGCGATTTCGTAGCGACGCGTAGATTATTATTATTATTATTATTATTATTATTATTATTATTATTATTATTATTATTATTATTATTATTATTATTATTATTATTATTATTATTATTATTATTATTATTATTATTCAGTTTGTACATATGTTTGGTGTGATGTTAATTTTGTCTATACCATATTTGTTTGTATTGCTACGACTAGCAGTGAGGTCACGAGGATTTGAAGAATCATCCTGGTAACTGGAGTCTCAAGTGCCAGGCAAGTTGTGCCCTTGATCCACTTTTGTTACCCAATAATATTCTTTAATATCATTATTCAATGCATAGGTTTAATTTTGATGGGACCTAATAGGTCACCCTAGTCTGTTTATCCTGTTTACCTTGTTTACCCCTGAATCACTTGGGTAGTTCTGCTATTGCCTCATTTGGTTTTGGGTTAATATTTCATTATATCCATGTTCCAATTATTCTGTTATGTTATTTATGTTCATGTCAAGATCATTAAATGTTAATTGGAACATGGAGCTTAACTTGAGAAACACGTGCCATCACAAGGGTTTAATGGGACGCCCTTGGCCAACTAACTAGGAAAGCTAGTGGAAGACTACCTTACCCGAAAGGGGCAAGGGCAGTAGCAGATTTCATGCAAGGAGGTTCTCAGGTTGATTTTGCTGCGATGGCAGTCAGACAGGGGATTCTTGCAAGTGCTCTTCCCATAAACTGTAGCGGGTTTTCGGAAGCTAGTGGAACTTTGTAAAGGCCTCGTAGTGGATCCCTAGCCATTCACCTCGGTAGTGTCTAAGGGCCTTGCAAACCCTGGCGACATGGGATACACGACTTGTGGGTACAGGGTACAACCTCTGCAGAGTGTAAAACTGGTATACTAGCCGAGCTCACGGTCATGAGCAGCTCAGGACTCTCGCATGATTAAATTATGGAACTTAAATTCAATTTGTCATTTGCATTGCATGGGATTATTTATTAATTTTGTTCTATTATTTATAATGGTTTGGTATTTACTTACATCTAGTAATTGCTAACAAAATTTGACCAACTTATTAAAAGTAATGCTTAGCTTTAACCCCTATTGTTGATCAGCCTTACACATCACATGAACTCCCACCTTTGGTGAGTTCATGCCACATTATTCCCCACAACTTGTTGAGCGATAAACATGTGTGAGCTCACCCTTGCTGTCTCACACCCCCCCACAGGAGAAGAACATGCGGTTCAAGAGGAGCCACACATCGAGGAGTTCGATTCGATCTAGGTGGCGTCTCCCAGTTGACTTTCTCGCGCCAAGGATGGATTTTAGATCCTGTTATATTTATCTTTTATTTTGTAAGACTTCCGCTATGTAATAAATACTCTGATTATTGTGACATTTATCTCTATACACTCTGTTATTATATATGTTGTCTTCTTTGGCGCATGTATGAGATGCACCTGGCTTTGTCCCTTAAAATCGGGTGTGACATTGGCTAAACCACAGGAAAAATCGACTGTGTCTTTTGTCTCTTGTTCTATTTCTGTTTGCTCTTCTTCTACTCTTATCTTTGGTATAAGCTGTTTGTGAAGTGTAGGATTCTTTTTAGACAAGGACTCCATTCCGCAACGATCGACTCTACTTGACGATGCTTCGCTATTTACAACTCATCAAGTAGAGTAAGAAAAGTTCTAAGTTTGGTTAAAGTTTTTATTTGCCTATTCACCCCTCTAGGTGACTATGGGGATAAGATCCTCGGTCCCTATGGCCCATTGGTCAGCGAGGACGCTGGGAAGAAGCCTTTGGCAATCGAGGCCCATTGGTCAGCAAGAGGAGAAAGGAAATGTCTGCCCTGGAAGCGCCTACCTCTAGACAAACCATGAGGCACCGAGCCTAGGGGTGGGCATGGTGGAGCTAGACAACAGCCAGGCGAGCTAAAGTATAACCACTCGAGTGGATCCCTTGCCGGACCTGAGACTGACCCACCAAAAGTGGCCGGACACGTTAAATGTGCCTAGCGCCGAGCTGAGGCAGAGGTGCTGGTCCGCCTCCCACTCATGGCTTATGAGCCCCTCGGGCTGCAGCGTACTTATGACCTAAGAACCCCTCAAATTGTGGTGCATTTATGACCCACGCGCCCCTGGACCGTGACACACTCATGACCTATTAGGGCTAGGCCTGAGTGCGCAGGCTGCCTGTAGGGCACAACAATACAAGTCGCGCTAAGACCCAGGCTACGAAGGTTAGGGGTCGGCGTAGCTCAAGTAATGGCACTTGGGCCCCATGTTTCCCGCACCATCTACCATAAAGAATACAATATGCCCAGGCGACCCAGATGCTCACGCATGCACACAACTTCACCGGGTTAGAACGCTCGGTTTTACCATCGCCCGGTGACTACTTCTCGAGGAAGCCACCAATGGCCGACCCCTCCTTGGCCTATAAAAGGAGGAAGTCGGCCACCAGCCGAGGGGACAGACACACGCACACACAGAAGACAAACGAACAGACCGACGAAAGGAAGGAGGCATCGACGAAGACCCGGAGACTGGAGCCTTGCCGCCATGCCCAGACTTAGACATGACTCCAGCTCTGTAGCCCTCAGCTCCACCTCCTCCGCATAAGAGACTTGTGAGCCTATCCTCCCTCTCTTGCCCTCTTGTAACCCCTACTACGAGCGTTGATCAGCAAAGGTGCAAGAACCGCGAGCTGCCAAAGACTGGATGTAGGTACATTCCGCCCGATCCAGTATAAATCTTGCTCCCACCGCACACCCATCTGAAGCCTAGAATGGGCACACAAATTTACTTGGCCGAACTAGGTTTGAAACACCTATAGTTGGCATGCCAGGTAGGGGCATTACGCATTCTCGACAAGCCCTCCAAGCTCCAGATGGCCAACGATGACAGTGGCACAGTTGGGACCCATAGAGTGACCATCCGCTTCGTGAGTCTTGACTTCATCGTCAACAAAGACGGGATAATGATCAGGGCCTCATAAGCCCTAGCCTCTTTGACGAGTGACCTTCCAGACGTTGCTAGAGGTTTTGGTGACCTTTGGCTCAAACCCCTCAGGGCTTGTTCGGTTAGGAGTGGATTGAGAGGGATTGGAGGGGATTCAATCCCCTTCTATACAAATTTAAATAGGAGGGGATTTAATCCCCTCCAATCCTCCTTAAACCCTTCAAACCGAAGAAGCCCTCAGGAGGAATGCGGGCCATGAAGCGCACTACGAACTATTCACGCTGAGGTCGTAGGGATGCTGGACCCCGTTCAGGACTCATTCTTGGGCATTCTCCTATCGGGATCAGAAGTCAGACTCACCTCCCTGCGCAGTGAGGCGAGTTGCAGCCCCAGCTAGGAGTGTCTCGTAGCCAATAAAATGGGGGACTGCTTGCCTCTCACGGAAAGCCCGAAGGGGACTTCCACCAGTGTCATAATGCGCGCAGCGGCATCCACCACGCCTTAGCTCAACCCGCCTCCCTAGAAATCACCACCGATCCCAATTCCTTCTTGGAGTGGAGTAAGCAATCCACGACAGGGAGATAGGGAGTACCATGGTGGTAGATGGGGCGGCCACGTCGGGTTGCAGGACAGAGGCATGCCATGACGGTTAACGTCCGCCACCGCCTGGACTACGGTGGAGGCAGGCCACCTCATTTCCCTTGAACAAGTCAAAACGTCACGACACTTATAGGCAAACTCCCAAAGGTAGATACTGTGAGCGACCGAACGACTCATCAAGAGATCCAGGACCTTCTCGGCCTCACTACGTTACAGTAGGCTGAGAGCTCCATGTGATGATGCCACAAGTCAGGGACAAATGAGTGCACTACATCTACGCTAACGGCGAACGACACCACGTCGCAGCAACCCCCGAGCTTGTAGAAAGCGTGACATGGGTTCCACCTCCCCGACGCCTAAGATTAGGCCAAAGCGTGCAGAGCACTCCTAACCATGGGTCTAGAGAGGAGAGAGTAACAAGTCAAGTGAATTGATCTGCCTGTTGCCTTTGGGACGTAGGACAACTTCAGAATCGAAACCCTGACCTTTGAGGTAGTTGGGTTCCAGGGGACCTTCCACGCCATCCTCGGGCGACCATGTTACGCAAAGTTCATGGCTATCCCTAATTACACTTACTTGAAGCTCAAGATGCCAGGCCCCACGGGTACCACCACCGTGCATAGCGCGTCATGCATACAAGTGCGAGGTTAAGTGTTGCGACTTGGCTAAGGGAGACGCCGCTAACTAGGAGCTCTCAGAGATGCTCTAGGCCATAGACGAGCAAGCACCCGACACAAAAAGGATGAGCACAACCTTCAAGCCAACAGATGACATAAAGGAACTGCCCCTAGACCTTGAGTGCGTCGATGGATGGGTAGTGCGCCTTCGGGACCAACCTCTCTCAAAAATAGGAAAGTGCGCTCGTCGACTTCCTCCACATTGAAAAGGACATTTTTGTCTGGAAACCCTCCGACATGAAGGGCATTCTGAGGGAGGTTGTTGAGCACTCTTTACGGATCAATCCCGAATCTAAACCGGTAAAGTAGCGGCTGTGCCGCTTCGACGAAGAAAAGTGCAAAGCCATTGGGGAAGAGATTATCAAGCTTCTCGCAGCCAGTTTCATCAGAGCAATTCACCACCCCGAGTGGCTAGCCAACCCCATATTGGTCCGAAAGAAAGCGGGAAATGGAGAATGTGAATCGATTACACCGACCTAAACAAGGCATGCACAAAAGATCCATCCCCCCGCACATTGATCTAGTGGTCGATTCCACCACAGGTTGCGAAGATATGAGTTTCCTCGATGCTTACTCGGGCTATCACCAGATCACGATGAAGTTATCCTACCAACCGACAACAACTTTCATCACCCCTTTTGGCTCGTACTACTACGTGACGATGTCATTTTGCCTGAAGAACGCGGGGGCCACATGCCAGTGGTGCATGGTCAAATGTTTTGTCAACCTCGTCAGGAGAACTGTAGAAGTGTACGTCATTAACATCGTGGTCAAGATCAGGCAGTCAGCTAAGTTGAGCTTCTTTAGCTGAATGGAGCTTTCTTAGTTGAGTTGAACTTTCTCAGCTAAGTTGAGCTTCTTCAGCTAAGTTGAGCTTCTTCAGCTGGGTTGAGCTTTCACTTCAGCTGAGTTGAACTTAACTTCAACTGTGAAACTCTCTGGTCAAAACTAGCTGAACCTGCCTCCAAGCCAGTTCAACCTAGGTGTTGAGCGTCTTCTTCTTCGCCGAAGGTCCTTAAGATAAAAGTATCACTGCCAAAGTGATGTTGAGGATCCTCTCTGCCGAAGGTCCTCTAGACGAAGGTACTATCCAAGAGCTATAATAACGAATACCGAAACTTCCACTGGAGGACGACAACTTCGGCTTAAGGTGATGATGAAGGTCAAGCATGGTGCTAAACTGAAGAGGAAAAGACCAGTTAATCCCTGATGACCTATGTTACAATTATATATACAAATTTAGGTCATAAATGTATTTTTACCCGGGCTGCGTCCCGTGCCTATAAAAAGATGAACAGTGCCACCGTACTGTGCATGCTGAATGGTAATTGCTCTCACGTCAACACCTTCGAACAAGCCAAAGGTATCAATGTAATGTAAATTCTGTTACTATTCATGTGTGCATTATGAAATACATATGTATATGAGTCGATGAATTATATTCATTATTTCTATGCACTCCTATTCTTATGAATGATGAAGGCATGTCCTTCATGACCTTTGTCTGAAGATCATTATATCCAAGAGGAGAGAATGCTTCGGAGGACGAAGGTCCTTGACCCTTAACAATTGTGTAGCCTTGTTCTTGATTCACAACATTTGAGAACAAGTGACCAACATTGGCGCCCACCTCCGGTGAACTCACTTCTACAACCATGACAATGGCTTCATTAGGCGACCAAGCTATGGTACCTTCGACTACAAAGCTGGTGCATCCAATCAAATGCAGCTCAAGTTCTGAACCAGCCAAAAAGAAGTAGAAGAAGGAAGCACAAAGAAGGGTACAACATGTTTGAGTGCAAGGACCCTTCATCAAATCCAAGTGGTCTCATGTACCAATCACATTCTCCCAAGAAGACCTTCAGCTCAAGGACTACCCACATAATGATGCAATGGTCATATCTTGTGTTATCAAAGGGGTTCTGGTTCATAATGTCCTTGTGCACACAGGCAGTGCAGCAGATATAATCTTCGCAAAAGCCTTCAGGAAGATGCAGGAGCAGGATGACAAGATACATGATGCAACACACCCCTTGTGTGGCTTCGGAGGAAGGCAGATAGTGGCACTTGGAAAGATAACAATGCCAACCACCTTTGGTTATGTTCACAACACAAGAACAGAACAAGTGGTATTCAACATTGTTGATATGGATTATCCTTATAATGCTATCATTGGTTGGGGGACACTGAATGCCTTCGAAGCAATACTCCATCCAGCATATCTATGCATGAATATACCATCCGACCAAGGTCCTATCATTGTGTATGGAAGTCAAGAGGCTGCTAGAAGGGCCGAAGGAAACTAGATAGATTGAAAGGCCATCCATAACATAGATGAAGCTGAAGCTCATCAACAGTATAAATATAAAAGAGACAAGGATGCCTCAGCAGATCAACCAAAGCCTATGCTTCTGTGTGAAGACATAGCCGAGCAGAAGGTGTTGTTGGGGTCCCAATTATCTGACGATCAAGAAAAAACTCTTTTAAAGTTTCTATTCAACAACAAGGATGTTTTTTGCTTGGTCAGCCAATGATTTTTATGGTGTCAACAGAGATGTCATTGAACACTCACTCAATATACACTCAATCATTAGACCAAGAAAGCAGAAGCTTCGAAAGATGTCCGATGACAAAGCCAAAGGTGCAAGAAACAAAGTTAAAAGACTCCTAAGTGTTGGAGTAATCAGAGAGGTGACATATCCAGAGTGGCTAGCCAATACTGTGATGGTGAAAAAGGTCAATGTCAAGTGGAGGATGTGTATCGATTTTATGGATCTCAACAAGGCATGCCCGAAGGATGAGTCCCCCTTGCTAAGGATAGACTCCCTTGTGAACGCAACAGCCACTTTGGAGCTCATGAGTCTATTGGACTGCTATTTAGGCTATTATCAAATCTGGATGAAGAAGGAAGATGAGCCCAATACAAGCTTCATAACCCCTAGTGGGACTTACTGCTACTTTCGGATGCCTGAGGGGCTCAAGAATGTCGGAGGAAGCTACAACAGAATGACTTCCAAAGTCCTAAGCTCTTAGATTGGTAGGAATGTTCTAACATATGTTGATGATATCATAGTAAAAAGCACGAGGCAAGAAAATCACATTGTCGACCTGCAAGAAACATTTGCCAATTTTAGGAAGGCTGGTCTCAAGCTCAACCCAGAGAAATGTGTCTTCGGGGTAAAGAAGCGGAAATTTCTTGGGTGCCTTGTATCAACAAAAGAAATTGAAGCGAATCCAATCAATATAGAAGCTATACTTCAGATGGAGCCACCAAAGACAAGAAAGGTGCTCAGAGATTAACATGAAGGCTGGCATCTCTAAACAGATTTCTCTCAAGATCAACGGAGAGGAATTTGCCATTCTTCGAAGTGCTAAAATCAGCCGAAGTCTTTCCATGGGGACCAATTCAACAAAAGGATTTCGAAGAGCTGAAGCAATATCTGATACAATTGACAATATTGACTCCACCTTTGTCAGGAGCCCCATTGCTATTGTATGTAGCTGCCTCCCACGCTACAGTCTATGCAACACTGGTGCAGGAAAGACAAGATGGTCGAGCGAAGAAGCAAGTCCCAGTATACTTCATCTCTGAAGTACTTAGTCCATCAAAAAGAAATTACACAGAGCTAGAGAAGGTACTATATGTTGTATTGATGGCTTCCAGAAAGCTTTGGCATTATTTCCAGTCATATCACATTACAGTACCTTCATACCAGCCACTTAAGGGCATTATAAGAAACAGAGAAGCCACAAGGAGAGTTGTAAAATGGGTTGCAGAACTAAATGAGTTCACTATTGATTTTGTCCATAGATCTTCGATCTAGTCCCAAGCGTTAGCAGACTTCGTTGCTGATTGGACGCTAGGGGCTCAGGACGAAGGAAGCATAACAGACAATGAAGTTTGGATAGTGTTCTGTGATGGGTCATGGGGGACCTTCGGCGCAGGTGCAGCTGCTATTCTAATTTCACCATCCAAGATCAAATCTTGCTATGTAGCCAGATTGGAGTTCAACTGCACAAATAACATTACAGAGTACGAAACTCTTCTCTTGGGGCTTCGAAAGCTTAAGAAAATGGGAATAAGAAGGGCAGTCCTCAAATCTGACTCACAGGTCATCACAAGCCATGTTGATAAAAGCAGTAGAGCAAGAGATCCGAAGCTTGAGAAGTATCTTGATACGGTCCGAAGAATGAAAGCCTCTTTCGAAGGTTTCTCAGTGAAGAATATCCCAAGAGGCAAAAATGAGTATGCAGATTTACTAGATAAATCAACAACACAGGGGCTTCCACTCCCTTCGGAAGTATTCTTTGAAACTCTAAAAGCACCTTCAGTCGAGCTCATGGAGTGAGCGGTGCTTACAATCTCACCACTACACAGCGAAGATTGGAGGACTGAGATTGTATCTTTCCTGCAAGACAATTATCATTCGGATGATGAAGTTTACATAAAAAGAATGCAAACCAGGACAAGACCGTACATGATCATAGGAGAATTGTTCAAACAAGGGTTTGTTCTCCATTGCTGAAGTGTTTGTCTAGAGCCGAAGGTCAAGAACTAATGAAAGAGATACACGCATGGGTATGTGGAGCTCACATCGGATCTAGGCCTTTACATGGAAAGGTTTTCAGACAAGGATTTTATTGGCCGAAGGCTGCTTCGGATGCATCAGATTTAGTTCAAAAATGTGAAAACTGCTAGAAGTGCGCCAGAGATAAAAAACAACCTTCGTCTTTAACTCAGCTAATCCAGCCCACTTGGCCATTACAAAGGTGGGGCCTAGATTTATTAGGCCCACTTCCACCAGCGCAAAGAAACTTGAAATATATTGTGGTAGCAGTGGAGTACTTTTCAAAGTGGATCGAAGCTAAACCCCTAGCTACAATCACTTCGGGCACAGTCTAGAAGTTCTTCTGGCAGAATATTGTTTGCCGGTTCAGTGTGCCGAAGGCTATCATGATTGATAATGGAACTCAGTTTGATGCTGAAACATTCAAAACTTTTTGTGACCAAATTGGTACAAAAATGCATTTTGCATCTTTGAGGCATCGAGAATCAAATATATTGGTAGAATGAGCTAACGAAATTATTATAACAGGAATAATGAAGTCAATCTTTAATCTGCCAAAAGGAAAGTGGTCAGATGAGTTGGTAAAAGTGGTATGGAATCACAACACTGGTGTATTAAGATCAACAGGGTTTGCCCCATTCAAACTTTTATTCGGTGATGAAGCAATAACACCGGAAGAAGTAAGAACATGTTCAATAAGGACCCTAGCTTCGACAGAAGACGAAGAGGCTTGCAAAATAACAAAAGAGACCATAGAAGGGACCAGGCTTCAGGCAATAGATCACATCAATAAATATTAGGCCAAAACAATTAAATGGCGAGACAGAAAAGAAAGATTAAAGAATATCAAGCCAGGACACTTGGTGCTTCAAAGAGTGGCCAACCTAGACATAGTGGGGAAGCTTCAGCTTAAGTGGGAAGGTCCCTTCTTGGTGGTGTCTTCGTCAAGACCTGGATCATACAGGTTGAAAGACATGGACGATAATGACATTCCAAGATCCTGGAATGCAGATGAGCTTCAGAGATAATATGTGTAAATTATGCAATTTTCTTATTTTTTCCTGTGGCACCCTTTTCCTTTCAAGAGGGGAGAAAGGTTTTTATGGGGCCATATGTTGTAATTTTTGTTTTTTCTTGATTTTCCCTGTGCAATACAAGAGCCAGCTTCCCCCACATGTAACATGTAAAGATCTGGTATTACACCATCGAGTGTAAAAAACTATGAAAAAGCTCCAATGTCGTTTCTAAGGGGATGCAGAGCTTAAATGCCACCTAAGTAAAAGGTGAAGAAGCTCCAAAGTCGTTTCTAAGGGGATGCAGAGCTTAAATGTCAACTAAGTAAAAGGTGAAGAAGCTCCAAAGTAGTTCCTAAGGGGATGCATAGCTTAGCTCCAAAGTCGTTCCTGAGGGGATGTAGGCCATAGGTTGTAATTTTCGTTTTTCGTTGTGCAGCCCTGTGCAATACAAGAGCCAGCTTCCCCCACATGTAACATGTAAAGATCTGGTATTACACCATCGAGTGTAAAAAACTATGAAAAAGCTCCAATGTCATTTCTAAGGGGATGCAGAGCTTAAATGCCACCTAAGTAAAAGGTGAAGAAGCTCCAAAGTCGTTCCTAAGGGGATGCAGAGCTTAAATGTCAACTAAGAAAAAGGTGAAGAGACTCCAAAGTCATCCCTAAGAGGATGCAGAGTTTGGGTGTGTATTCGTGTGAGTTTTTTACCTTCGGCATACATTTGCATACTTCATCACATCATCTTTTGCATCTCATACAAACATACATTAGGCATATGTAGCTTCATCACATCATGACATAACGCATAAGGCATTAACAGGAGAAGAAGCGAGGGCTTTAGCCTTCAACGAGAAAATGCTTCATTGTGAACGAAGATGCTTTATTTCAAATGAACATTGTTTTTCAGAAAAAGAAAGGGAAACACTTCGTTATATATGAGACAACCATTCTTTAATTTTGGCACAAGGGTGCTTCGATGTGAACGAAAAGAAGGGAAGGTGTTTTTCGCCTTCGGCTCAAAAAGCTGCGAGCGTTAGTTTCGTCCACAGCAAAGCAGACAACAATCGAATAAAAGGTAAAGCAGCATTACGAAGCATTCACAAATATTTATAAAAATTTGTTCACATTTAATTACAATTCTTCGCCAAATGATACACTTTCTCATACAAAGAACCTCCAAAAGTGTTTCTACTGATATTAACAAGAGAAGCCTCTGAGGTCTTCTTCGACGCTTCAGAACAAGCTTCGATTCACTAGCTCTTAGTAGTACCACCCTGAAGAATGACAAGGGCAAGGATATTGAGGAATATGGTAAGGAAACATATAAAATAAAGGCATAAAGGTAAAAAGATTTTCTATAATTTGTTAAGCAGGTTTCGAGCTTCGTCTCTAGCCATCTCTCAGCCGCCTTCGCCCAGATATGAGTGATGAATCTATTGCATCCATGAAATATTGTCAGATGGCGAAAGACTGAAGTTTGGCCTATTAACAGCTCTTATATGATTGCATCCAGCTTTCATGAATGCAGCAGTCGTGCCATGAGAAGCCACTAGCGCACAGAAATCACTGTGACCAGTTATAACTTCGTCAAGGACGTCAACCTCTTTTTCAACACATTCAAGGGCCCCAGGAATATCTTCAGCAGAAAGATATGGCTCCAACAGAATTGAAGATACCCTTCAGCCGAGCGATGCATTGAGCAGCAAAACTGAAGCATTTATCCCGAAGAATTTTGACTGTTTCCTTCAGTTTGACATTCTTCTCAGCTTCGGCCTTGATTGTTGCGTTCAGCATTTCGGACTCGCGATTGACGCGATCCGAGTTTCTTTCCAAAAGTGTTCGAACTTCCTCTAGCTCTTTGCTCAATTTTTCATTTTGAGATTAAGCTTCGGCGAGAGAACTTTCGGCTGAATGCAGTAGGCTATCTTTTTCTTTCAAAGAAGTTTCAAGTTTTTAATCTTTTCTTCCAAGTCTTCGTCATCCTGCTGCATTTTCAAGGCCTTGCTCAGCAACAGACTCTGAAAGACGAATTAAAGTTAGAACCTCATTACTGAAATACTTAAATCGGCATGATGAAGGAAAAAATTGTAAAGGAACCTTACTTTAAAATTTGAGTAAAATAAGTCGTCGGTAATGTGTTGTCTTCTGTAGCAGCTGATATCCTTCTCTAGTTTTAGGATACCGATGCTCTTTGACAATGTGCTTATAATTTTAGCTCCGACACAGTTGTGAATGCATCCTAAAATGTCTTCATCGATGCCGCCAAAGAGCATGGATCCGGGCTGATAGCCGCAAGATATGGAAAATTCCTTCAATTCCGATATATCCTCTTCGGAAAGTTGTTGGCCACCCAGGTGCCGAAGGTCGAAAATTTTATCTTCCGAAGAGGTCTCTTCAGTTCCTTTTCCCTTATCAGTAGCTGCTTTGGCTTCGTTTTTCTCAGGAACCACATCAAATATGAGTCTGTCAATTTCTGACATTGTGGTAGCGAGATTATCAGTTTCAGGCATAGCTTCATTAACTTCGGCTCTAGCAGTATCTTCAGCATCAACATGCAAAATAGTCTTTTTCGCCGAAGCCGGGGGTAGGGTTTGTTCAATAGCTTGCATCACGTTCATCATTCGCCGTTTCTTCTGCCCCCCCGGCATTCCCCCCGTTAGCCGAAGCGGTTTCCTTTGACTGCAATAGGCTAGTCAGATCTAACCTTAGAGGACTTAGAATTACGTACAGGATGGGTTCAGTCATTACCTTCAAAATTTCTGAAACATTAGCAGAAGAAGGCGAAGAAGGGCCTGCAGTCTTGTCTGGCACATCTTGTACCTTCGTCTCTACATGAGATATCCTGACGAGCTTTCGTTTCTTGGGAGCCGAATCCTTCGGCTCCGCTAGAGTTTTTTTGCTTCTTGATAGCCTTCTAGTCTTCTTTGATTGATTGATGGCCTGTATATTCAGAATACTAACAACTCTTTTCTTTTTGCTCCTCCGGCCCCTTCGTCAAGTCTCTCGTAATCTGGGTACTCAAAATTTAGAGCATCCATCACACGATTTAACCTTCATTTTTCATGGGTGCCAAAGGTAGCTGTCATCAGCTGATCTTCTTTCTTTGTGTAGTTCCCGATAATTTCATTACACATCGTTTCTATCAGCTCCAACCATTCAGTGCATAGTTTGCTAAATTTTTTCTAGAACTTAAACCGGTAAGGAAGTCAAACAAGTTCATACTTTTTTCCTTCCTCATTTTTCTTCGGCATTCCACAACCACTAGAGGTTGGACACATCCTGTTTGCCAAGTATTCTTGCACCAATTCTCTAGTGCTGATGTGCTCAGCCATGACCCTAAACTCCACTTCGGCCTGTTGGCAAGGAGACCCCAGCTGCATGTTGCACAAGGGTTGGGTCATGCCAAAGTTCAGCCTCAAGGGACTCATTATCATGCTCATGAGCTTCTTCCTCTTCTTCTCATCAGCCTTCACGTAAAACCACTCATTCGTCCACCCGGTCGGCCATTTAGTGCGGTAGCTAATCACGGGGGCTTTGGTATCCTTTTGGTATGCAAAATTGTAGCAACCGAAGCTCTTGTGCAGACCATCGGCTCTGGCCTTCGTCTGATAATGAAGTTCGTGCACTCGACAGAACCCTTCGGCATTAGCACTTTTTCCTTCGCTTCGAAGAGCCCAAATATACACGCTCAGTTTAACAATAACATTGGGCTGGTGTAGGTAAATTTCGAACTTCTTCAAAACCTCACCGATCATCTCATTTGAATTTTGCCATTTGAACTTCTTCAAAAAACCAAATAACAAAGTTTTAGTACACTAAATAACCAACAAAATATAGTAAGAAAGTTTTGCCATTTGAATTTTTCAAAATCCCTAAATCAGTCCCTGAACTAATGCACTTGGGAAAAATTCAGAAATTCAGAAATCTGAATTTCTGCCCCTTTCCAAAGATCGACCGCGTTCTCGGTTTCTCAAAACTTAAATCAAACAAGTCCAAATAGCAAAGTGGCGCTAAATTTCCTGGAACACACCATGACAAAGTTTGGAAACCTCTCTCCACCGTTTGACACGATCTTGACATGGATTTACCTCAGGACTCGACCTTGTGACACTGCCACCTTAGCGATGCGACAACTCTTTGTACACAACCCCAAACCGCTCGACTTCCACACATAAACGACAAAGCTCTGTCGGGCGAGCAAATCTTGTGCAGTGATCATGCCCAAATACGCGAAGATCTCCAACCTATGAGCGTTTAAACTCGGGCAGAAGCAAAGAGCCACGTGCTCGACGCCGTGTCAGGCCGGCCGAGCGCGGACTGGCCACGGCAGCGTGCGCCCCGCGCGTCTGCACCTCGCCCTCGCCTATAAATGCCCCCCAGAGGCCTTAGCCGTTTGCACTCGCGCACCCAAAGCCCCGCCCGAGCCAGAGATCACCGGAGTTCGCTGTGGAAAGCAAGCACCACCGCCCGCCATCACTACCCGAGCACGACCATTGTGGCTAGCCCCTTCTGTTGACCCCCAGCCTCGCCCCAGCCCCTGGACCGCTTCCCCATGAAGCCGTGAAGCTTCTCCAAGCTTGAGCTGAGGCATTGCCTCACCGGAGAGGTGGATTCACCCTCGCCGGACTTCGATCGCCCGCCGCCGCGCGTGGACCGAGCAATCCGGTGAGCCATTCTCTAATTCCTTGCACCCCTGTCCTTCTTGACCTCTGGTGAAGCTCTCTGACCGGTTCACTTGGACAATCGCGCCATGAGCAGGTCGGATTCCTCGCCGCCGACGAGCATCTCCGCCTGCGCACGTGGACCGGCTGACTCCGACCATTCCCGACGGCGACCCGAACATCGCCGTGACCCTCAGGACTTCCCCTACATCCTCGACCACCTCACCGGAGCAGTCTCACCACCGGTAAGCCCCTCTGCCCCTTTCTTCCTCCGCGGCCACTGTTCCATTAGGGAAGGACTGCGGGTTCGATTTTGCAAAACCCTAGGAGGTTTTCTACAGAGCCTTAGACTCATGTGAATAGTGCACCGAGGACCTGTCTGTATTTCATTCAAAACCTTTCGCCAGGGACCCCAGTGCAAAACTGTTTTTCCTTTAACCATTTCTTATTAATCTTTTTTTAAATGCAGTAGAGAACTTAGAAAATTTATATCTTGAGTTATATTCAACCAAATTTAACCAAATCAATTTTGCTGGATTCAAAATATTATGAACTATCACATAAAAATACTGAACCTTGTGCTTTCTGTTTTAAATCTTAGAGTTTGGAATTAATTAAGGAAACTGACCAAACCATATTAAAATAAGAAAAATTAGTTATGCTTCTGTGTTGAACCTAGGAAAATTTGTAGAAGTGTAAACCCCACATAAGCACTGTTTAAAAATAATGAGCACCCTAGTATTAAAGATTTAGACAAGGTTACTTATTAAAAGCCATATTTGCCCAAAACTTAGGAAAATGAGAAAGGCACTGGAAAATAATGAACAATGAATGCAAGTATTTTTCCTAGTTTACTAAGGTAATAGATAACCTAGGAAAAATAAAGGGAACCCTAGTCCAGAACAAATTCTAGGTGAAATGTTTTATTAAGCATTAATCAAACTAGAAAAACAATTATTAGAATTATGAAAACAATTTCAAAATTGTTAAGAAAAAATCTAGTGGACTTGTAACCACTAGAATCCTACTACAAAAATAATAAACACCCCAGTCCATCATTTTAAGTAGGGTAAACAAATAGAACTTGATATTAAGCCATATTTCAATTAAATCATAAGCAAGCCAAAAATTGTGCAACAGTGGACAAATACATTTTTACCAGGTTAATAAAAAAGTAGGCCACCAGAGAAAAATGCAAAATCCAATTGAAAGCTACAAGTAATACCCATTGCTAATACTTCATGAAAAAGACCATTTAGTTCAAGAATTTCCTACCACCTTTTCCTTAAGCAAAAAGTTGCCAAATTTCAAAATAATTGCTCTTGCACAAAGAAGAAGATAGGAAAAATTAGAAATCTATTGTTTGATATTTTTCAAATATAGTGGTAGTAGAAAGCACCCCTTTGGCTAGAAACTTTAGAAAATCATAATAAAATAACTAATGAGTAATAGTAGCTAAAACTTTGTACAAAATCATGTTATAGCATCTGAATGCCAACAAAAATAAGTCTTAGAGAATAACTCAGTGTAAAAAGATGGTTGTAGTTCAAAACACCCCCTCTGCCCTAATATTTGATAATTTTATACAGAGAGAACCACTCACTTTTTAAACCCCAAATTTTGAGACAGAAGCTTATACACCAGTAAGAAGCCACTGAAATTTTTGCAGAATTTTTGGAAATTTATTAAGCTATCTTGTAGTTCAAACCCACCTTAAAAGCATAAAAGAAATAAGAAGGGTGGGAATAATAAATCTCACTCTAATGATTCAGCTAGAAACCTTAATAAACTCTCACTAAGATATTAAAGGGAAATCAGTAGAACACCAAAATAAACTTACCAATTAGCTTAACCAAGCTTGACCCTAATTTGCTAAGTATACCACAAGAATCTTCAGTAGCAAGATTAAGCTCTACCTTATTAATTTGATCATTCACCATCAAAGTTTAATTGCTAAATTGCATATCATACCATGCATGTATCTTACTCATTGCATTCATTAGATTGCAATCTCGCTGATGGAGAGTACGTGCTCATCCCCGAGCAAGGAGCTGTCCACGAGGAAGAACAGGAGCAAACTCCCGAGAGTGCCATCGAGGATCTCCCCACAGCCCCAGCTATTGAAGGCAAGCCCCGGTTTTATGCATAACCGTTTATATATGCTACTTTACTACACTTAATGTTGTAGGCTTGTAATGTGCACTTAAGTATAGGAGTTGTTTGAAACCTTTACTTGCATGAACTCAGGATTCCTTTTTGAGATGGATACTAGTATGCTAGGTCGAGTAGCTGCTATGATAATTAGGATCTCGGTAGAAGTCGAGTGATTTTTCTAGCACTCGCGAGAGGTCAGGAATTGATTGTATTCATCTTGATAACGGGATCTATGATGGTCCATAGACTTGGATCCAGGGAGGATGCCTTGTCCATGAGACGGGAAAAGGAATTAAGGATAATGTGTGGATACCTGAGTCAAGCGTTTGAACGTACTAAACACATGTCGGGAAATATGGTAACCGGTAATCCTAGTACCTGAGTGAAGCCGGGAACGGACTTTTCCCCTCACTTGTCCTGAGATTGGGTCTCCCATGCTAGCTATGGTGGGTACAAGTGCGGTCACTGCACGGCGGCAGCCGGGGTCAGTGGAGCATTGTATGCCAAGGCGGTGAGCCTAGGCCGCGAATGGGGAATCGATGGGGACGGTTGACATGTGTGGGGACGGAGTGCCCTTACATGTCATGTGTTTAGGTTTACCCTGTAAGGATAAAAACTCGATTCGAATCGTCTGCTTCTCGCAGCTAATGAGACTGCTTGACCCCTTGTACTACATTGAGTAAGAAGTGAAATGAGGTTTACATAAGATAACTTGTTGTTTGTACTAAATGCTTGTTACCATGTATGCTTAGAAGGAGCAAACTTAGCTAAGATAATGATGCTAGAAATTGAAAAGCTAAAATTTGATTTTAGACTCAGCTAGTGCTTTTGGCAAACCAAACCCCTCAGCCAAACAGCAGCATGGTCTAGAGGTAGAGGAGTAGTTTCCTCACACCAGGTAAGTCTAGCTGAGTATTAGTATACTCAGCCTTGCTTGTGGCATAATTTTTGCAGGTACGCTTCAGGATATGGTTGATGGTGTGACTTGGTGAAAGTCGCCTAGAGGGGGGGATGAATAGACGAAACCTGAAAATTAAAACTTTATCCCCCAACTAGATTTCTTGATTAGTGGTTAGAACAAGATGCACAATTATCGGAGTATAAAAACTAAGTCCTTTGCTTGTAAAGAGTATTGCTTTCAAATAATGCGGTATTGATAAATCAACGCAACTAGAAGATCTATGAGAATATAGCAAGAGGGCTTAGATAAAAGGAGCAATAACACAAGTTCTTTCTTGCACGGTGTTGCTTCACTAAAAGAGAATTTAACTTGAAGCAACACCAAATAATGTTTAGCAAAGAATAGGGCAAGAAAACTTAGAGTGTGGGAAAAACAAACAAATCACAAGTAATGAACACAAGAGACTCGAGGATTTGTTTTACCGAGGTTCGGCCCTCGAAGGCCTAGTCCCCGTTGAGGAGTCCACTAAGGACGGGTCTCTTTCAACCCTTTCCCTCTCTCCACCGATCACCAAAGACCGGCGACCTCTTCTTCTTCACAAGGATCACTTAAGACCCCGCAAGGATCACCACACTCTTTGGTGTCTCTTGCTAGCTTTACAAGCCTCCAAAACTTTGGAGGAAGTTCAATGGGAGTCAAAACTCCACGCACAAATGAACACAAAGATGTAGCACACACTATCTCTCAATGAATCTCACGAGGCACTAGTGCTAAACTCAAATGAGTAGCTCTCTCTTGCTTGCTCTCTCTTTTGTGGCACTTGTGTTGGTTGTAGTGGTCTAAATCTTGTGTATAGGATGGATCAATGAATAGATGTGGTTGGGAGGGCTTGAAAATGTCAACTAGATGACTTGGAATGTTGCTTGGGCTCCCCCACCTTGAAGTGGTCGGTTGGGGTGGTATTTATAGCCACCAACCAAATTGTAGCCATTGGAGAAGGCTGCTGGCGATGGGCGCACCAGACAGTCCGGTGCGCCACCGAACAGTGTCCGGTGTGCCGCCACGTCATCCTCCCGTTAGGGCTTGGAGCTGGTCGACCGTTGGAGGCTTTGTCCTCATGCAGCACCGGACAGTCTGGTGCGACACCGAACAGTTCGGTGCCCCTCTGACCAACTGCTCTGACTTCTGCCGCGATCACTGTGCTGCACTGTTCCCTGTCAGAGTCGATCGTTGCGAGCAGATAGCCGTTGCTCCGTTGGCACACCGGACAGTCCGGTGGCCCACCGGACAGTCCGGTGAATTATAGCGGAGCTGCGCCCGAGAAAACCGAAGCTGAAGAGTTTGAGGTCGATCCTCCCTGGTGCACCAGACAGTGTCCGGTGGCACACCGGACAGTCCGGTGCGCCAGACTAGGGAGCACTTCAGTTTCCTTTGCTCCTTTCTTTTTAGCGCTTTCTTTTGATTTTGTATTGGTTTGATGTGAACCTTTGGCACCTGTAGAATATTTATTCTAGAGCAAACTAGTTAGTCCAATTTATTTGTGTTGGGCAATTCAACCACCAAAATCATTTAGGAAAAGGTTTGACCCTATTTCCCTTTCAATCTCCCCCTTTTTGGTGATTGATGCCAACACAAACCAAAGCAAATACATAAGTGCAGAATTGAACTAGTTTGCATAAAGTAAGTGCAAAGGTTGCTTGGAGTTAAACCAATATATTATTTTTACTAGATATGCATGGATGTTTTTCTTCTTGTTATTTAAAAATTTGGACCACGCTTGCACCACTAGTTTTGTTTTTGCAAATTCTTTGTAAAATTCTTTTCAAAAGCTTTTTGCAAATGGTCAAAGGTACATAAATAAGATTGAAAGAAGCATTTTTAAGTTTTGAAATTTTCTCCCCCTGTTTCAAATGCTTTTCCTTTGACTAAAACAAAACTCCCCCTAAATAGAATTCTCCTCTTAGTGTTCAAGAGGGTTTTGCAAGTTTTGAAGATACTACTTTCTCCCCCTTTTAAACACAATAAGATATCAATTTGAACAACTTCATTTTTAAAATTCGGTAGTGGTGCGGTCCTTTTGCTTTGGGCTCATACTTTCTCCCCCTTTGGCATGAATCGCCAAAAACGGATACTTGTGAGTGAAATATAAGCCCTTGAACTTTCTCCCCAATGGTAAACAAATAAATATGAGTGAAGATTATACCAAAGTGGAGAACGATGCAGAGTACCGGCAAATACCAATGGAGTTGAGTGGAAGCGCCTTCTTTGCCGAATACTCCATTTCCCTTTCAATTCTATGACTAAGCATAATAATACACTTGAAAACACATTAGTCATAGTCATAAAAGAGATATGATCAAAGGATATATCAAATTAAGCATAATCATAGTTCTATATAACATAGATTGCTCCCCCTAAATATGTGCATTGAAATGAAAACATATTTTGGCCTTAAATGCCAATTGCACATAATTAGGTTACTGAGAATGATTCTATATCATAGAGAATGTGAAGTGCATTGTGTCATAGTATAAGTGTGATGCTCATGACAGTTTATGCACTTATGAAAGCATGTTATAAACATTTTAAGCATTTTCCCTTAAGGATTTCAAAGAGGCTTAAGGACCATCCACCTTTGGAACAAAGGTAGTTATCCTCGTTACAAGGTTAAGCTTTAAGCTCTTTGACAATAAAATTACTTCACCCAGTTTTAACAAGGATGCATAAATGCAAGAATGAATGTTTGAGAGGTTAAACTAGGTATGAAGCAGGGCTAATGCATGAACATGCTTTCTCTTCCTTTTATACAAGATATGCAAAGAAAGTATGAAAAGGAAGATTTAGGTACAAGTTAAAATGAAAGGAAGTTGTTTTACCCTTTTGTACCTTCACATAGAGATGCTCTCTTCATTATGCTTTGTCCTTGGTCTTAGTTACTTAAGACCTATGCTCAAGACAATATATGGAAATATTTTGCACAAGAGAGAGTTCTACAACTAATGATCCTTTTCTAAGTCAATGTCATCATATATCAAGTGGGTCACAAATTGCATAAATGTATCATGAATTCTCCTTTTAACTTAGTGCATATCAAGAGAAATATCGATTGATAGTATATGCGGCACTTAAGAAACATAAGTGTTAATTGAAGATATTCAATGATCAAACAAATAACAGATGTGATCAAAAGAACAACATGAAAGTTCCCTTTGCCCGGGAACAGGATCTGGATGTCGCCTAGAGGGGGGGGTGAATAGGCGAATAAAAATTATCACTTTAAAACTTTATTCTTACTCTACTCGAAGACCAAATAGCAGTGAAATGAAAGACCCTTCGAGTAGGTTGCAGCGGAATAGAAGATCCTGTCTCAAAGTGCCCTGCACTTCAAATATAACTTGTACAACAAATAAGAATTGAAGTGCAGATATAAAGAGTAGATAATGCAGAGAGACAGCACACAATACAGAGCGAAGCACACAGACACAGGGATTTATCCCGAGGTTCGGCCAAGCCAGAAATGCTTGCCTAGTCCTCGTTGGAGTTCGCCACACCTGGGCTTGGAGTCTATTTCAACTTCTTCCTCCGTTTGCTCAGATCTGTCAGTATGACAGATAGAGCTTTCCACTATGTTGAGTTGGTTACAACGAAACCGTGGCTGCTTACAATCTTCTTGGCAGCACTCCGACAGAGTAATGATATGCTCAAGACCTTGCTCTAGCTCTTAGTAGCACTTCCCCACTCTCTCAAGGCTTATAGCTTTGCCTCTCACAAACTAGAGAGATATACACGAGAGGGAGAGAGAGAATTGATCCAAGTGATGTCTACAATTGTTGGCTGCACTTCTTTTTTGTTTGAGGCGCCTAGAGGTCCCTTTTATAGGCCCAAGGGCCTAGGAGCCGTTGGAAGCAATCCAGGAAGGCAATCCTTGCCTTCTGTCGGGTGGCGCACCGGACAGTCCGGTGCACCACCGGACATCCACTGTTCACTGTCCGGTGCGAATCTCCTTCCTAAATTGGGGCAGTCGACTGTTACAGACTTGGAGACATTGGCACACCGGACAGTCCGGTGCACCCATCAGACCGTTGGCACATCCACGCGTCACGCGCGGATTGCGCGGCCGACCATTGGCTCGTCCGACCGTTGGCTCACCGAACAGTCCGGTGCACCACTGTACAGTCCGGTGAATTTTAGTCGTACGCCGTCGACGAATTCCCGAGAGCGGCCAGTTGACCAGACGCCAGCCTGGCACACCGGACACTGTCCGGTGCACCACCGGACAGTCCGGTGCACCCAGACTGTGCAGAGTCTTGGCTGCTCCAGCCAAGTCTTTTTCCTTTTGTATTTTCTCTTCTTTTCTTCTTTTTTCTGTTTCTAACACTTAGACAAATATGTTAGTACATAAAAACCAATGTACTAAGTCTAGAAACATACCTTCCCTTTGATTTTCACTTCTTTAGCATTTGGCACGACTGAGATTGATGTTGGACTCATAAATCATCAAGTTAGCTTGACTTGATCTAGATTGTCATTTCTGAGCTCCAACATCCTGCAAAGGTCACATAGAATATCTCCAAACATAGGAACAACCCAAACTAAAGGTCAAGGTGCACTTAGCTCTTTTGGGCTGCTTCCAGTTCTTGTTTTCGACATTGGTTCTCCTTCCAGTGACCTTGTTCCCTTTTGAGCTTGGTCTTGAGCCTTATGACTTACACCACATAATTGTAGATGTTACCTCATTGGTTGTAAGTCATGTCCTTATGTAGTGTTCCTTGATGCACCATAACTCTTCTTAACTCGATCAACCCTGATTCCACAAGTGTCCTTCTTCACCCCTAGCTTTGGGTTCCTGGTCTCCTTGACTTTCTCCCGTGCACTCGATACCTCGAAGCTCTTCTTGCTTCCATCCTTGGTTTGATCAGTTGTCTCCAAGTTATGCACATCAAGTCTCACTTAAGCATTGTCCACCTTTCCTATGATGTCCATTATCTATAGATAATTCCGTCTTTGGACCATCACACCTGTTTACTTGTGTTGAACCCTGTTAGCTTTGCATTCAGCACCTGTTCAACACTTAACACACTTGTTAGTCCTTTAATTGGGTTGTCATCCCAAACACCAAAACTCACAAGAGAGCTTTCAATCTCCCCCTTTTTGGTGATTGATGGCAACACAATTAAAGCTTACATAAGAATAATATTTAAAGCACAAATTTTGAATTCTAAGTTTATAGGATGCTCCCCCTAAATATGTGCTTACATCAAAATCTTAAATTTGGCCTTTTATGCCACATTGCACATACTTAGGCTAATTCGAAGCATTACTATACCTTAGCACATGTGGGATGCATTGTGTCAAGTAGCAAACCATGATGCGTATAACATACAAATGCACAGAATCAGAGTTAAACACCAATCAATTGAGTGGATATATCACAGGAATATCAACCTACCACTATTCACCATTAAGATGCCAATTTAAAGCAATTCAATTTAAAGCAATTTTAAAGCATCATTAACCACATGCACCATTACCCACATGAATATCTATTACAGGATAAATACTATAGATGCCAATTAATTCATAGCAGCGGAGCAGAAGCACTAATTTTGCATCATCACCATATAATACAACACATATAATACAACAAGAAGCATATGATAAGAAATTACAACAAGAAGCATATGATAAGAAATATCAATAACACAAACTAACACATCTTTCCTTAAGATCCAAAGAACTCAAGGAAACCTAAGCTTTAATGCACAAAATTCTCCCCCTTTGACATCAAACACCAAAACCACATTCAAGCAAGAGCATAGGATGATGTCAAGGGACAGCAGGGTATTAAATAGGTAAAATACAACACCCAAACATTGCTCCCTCTTAAACAGTAGATATATGCAATCCAAGCATTGGAGGAAGATTCAGGTACAAATACACAAAATGTCAACACTTCCTCTTGTACCTTTACCCTGTTGTGGTGTACTTTCCATCTTGAAAGTTTAATCTCTCGGGAGCTTCTCCACACTTGTGCCTGATCCTTTATCCTAACCTTTTCTTGTTGCTAAGACACCAAGCTTAGAGCAAGTTATAGTATTGTGGCACAAGATGAAGCTTCTATTCTAGTGATTACCAAAAGATATCAATTGAAGCAAACTACCATGACTACCAATTGAAAAATCATTACTGTTATAGTTCCATGATATTTAAAGATAAGCATCTAGTATCACCTAAATATTATGGAACTTGAGCAATCTATAAGGATGTAATTACTCACAACTTAAGATACCAAATACTTGACTTACGGAGGTACCCAAGTCCTGATTGCTCCATTTCTTGCTCATCTTCTCTTTTCCACCTTGATACTATACAAGATCACTCAAGAAACAATTAGTCTGAAAAGACACAAGTTATGTGTGCTCCCCCTAAAGTTGTGCATCAAGTATTTGAATGACTTGCACTTTGCACATTCTAGCTTCCTCAGAACTAGAGGGGATCACTACATATCTTGGTCAAGGCATACTCTATCAATTTCATCACAAAGAGATACCAATTGAATAGTTGATTTAATACAACAATGCATGCCTCAAGGAATATAACATTTTACAAGCAACCTAGGCATGCTTCATACATGATAATCATTGCACCACATATACCAATTGAAAACGACATGCATATAAAGTGCAATGTCTAAGTACACCATGATTAAGAAGGTTCCTTAGGTACACCACAAGGAACAACATTTTAAAGTAAAGAGCACTTAAGCCAAGATACTACCAATTCAGAGGCAGGAACATAGCTGTGATCACAATCAATGGAATTTCAAGATATGAGATTGCATAGTTCCATTTTCCATACCTTTGCCTTTTACCTGAATACCATGAGATCCATTCTTTTGAGAGCACCTGTTGTCACCAATTTAGGGCTCCTTTTGCTCATGCACCTCATAACCCAAGAAGGTGCATTAGTGGCACAAAATGGATTTGGTATACACACAGTATCATAATAGGGTAATTATTTTAACATGGACTAAACAAGATGTCATGCTTGCATACATAGGTTACTCATTAAACACCATATAGCATGACTTACAAAGAGATGCAGGTTTATCCATGAACACATAAAGAGTTAATCATAGTGAATATATCGATTGAAAGGCTGCCCATTGAATGTTTCAAAAGATATAACATATAGAACACACAATCATGATTAAGCAAGCATTATTATGATTTTGGAAATCATTAACCATTGATTGAAAGCTATTCAACACAGGCAATCTCAAAAGCATAACTACTCCAAGGACAGCTAGCACAACAATCAAACTTAAGAGCAATACTGATTTGCAATAATGTACTTAAGATACACGGGTACCGTCCTTTGGAGAGCAAGTTGCATATTCTCATCAAGGTCCTTTGCTTGATTCACCAATAATGATTCAAGACCTCTACAACTTATTTAACTTGAGATGAACATGGGATTAGAATTGCACAATCATTCAACCTTGGGTCAATGAATAGACAATAAAAATCAATAGCTTAAGCATAGAGTTTGAATTAACCATCTTAAGCTCTCCCATGGTCTCCAGTCCATCTCGAGGCACCTGCATGGTCTAGTTGGCACAGTTTGGTACCCATCTCGGGATGGGTCCATAACGATCATCCAAAAGAGCCTTTGGTACCCAAATAGCAATTGTGCTAGTTCTAGGTGATCTCATTACTGATCTAGCACAGGTGTATGGTGTGGGTCTCCTAAGCGAATAAAATTGAGACAAATTTACTTGCTTAGGAACCTTACCTTTATTACATACCTTGGATAGATAACCCTGCTCACCACCCTTGTAGCAGAAGCGTTGCTTAACCTGACATGACGCTTGCTGTTTGTCTTCTTTCTTAGTGGGGGTCATCCCAAAGAGTGCACGTGCTTCATTTGTCACTAGCAGACAAGAAGTGATCGTATGGTTCTTGTCATTGCATCCGAAGCATCTCCTTATCCCTTCATCCTTGTTGTTGTATGGACACGATGCAATGAGGTGACCTAATCTCTTGCACTTGAAGCACCTCCTTTTTCCTCTTCTCTTTTTGCTTTTGGATGACATAGAGAGATTATTAGTGCAAATAACATGACTAATTGAATCATTACCTTTTTCTTGTCTCTTGTTGATTGCTTCACTTATTGCTTTAGGAACATCTTTCTCAAGGAGTTTGACCCTTGCTGCGGTTTCTCCTTCCTCAAGCTTCTTCACCACGTGTTCGTAGATATCTTGAGGAAGTCGAGCAAGGCGTCTTCTCCTTAATTGTCTTTGTTTCTTGTTTCCAAGCAATTTCCTTTTTGACCCTACAACTTGTTGCTCATTCAAACATTCGCTTCCTTTTGAGCGACAGGGGTTAGCACATGGTGATATATTATCCAAATGTGCACTTGTGCAAGAATGAGGTTCACATGAATTTAAACTAGTAATTACTACCTCATGAGCAATATCAAGCATGATATGGTCATCGACTAATTTATTATAAGAATATGACAACATATCATACTTTTCACCTAGAGCAAGCTTTTCTAAATTTAGAAATTCTACTTGCCTCTCAAGCATGGCATTCTCCATTTTAAGTTGAGCAACACAAGATAAATCATCATCATTATTTCTATGCTCAATTAAAACTGAATCATACCGTTGGACCAAATCATCATGAGAGCACTTTAGCTCCTCATGTTCTTTGGTCATCTTCTCTAGGCTGTTGTTGGTTTTGATGAGGGTCTCCTCTAGCCTCAGAAGTGTCTCGCCTTGTTCCTTATTCCTTCTCAATAGCTTAATCAAGAGCACTTTGTCTTCTTTGTTGAGATGGGTGTAGAAACGGCGAATCTCCTCTTCTTTCACATCATCGGTCTCATTTTCCCTGTCATAATTATCAGTGGAAGCAAAACAGGAAAATGTACCTTGTGGTGATGAGGACTCATCCTCGCTATCATCCTCATATTCCTCCTCATCATTGCTTTCGTCTGAACCATTATTGTTAGTAATAAGACATTTATTACTAGTAGAAGACAAACCTGTTGGTGAGGTGGATTCATCGTTTGGTAGCCATCGTTTTTCTTCTCCCTTTGAAAGGTTAGTATCACAAGCAATATAGGGAGTTGAAATAGTACAATTCGACTCAGAATATTTTATTCTAATTCTATTCCATAGATCATGAGCATCAACAAATAAATCACTATCACTACTCATGATGGCAAAATAGGCACCTCTAGAAAGAGAGTCAACTAAGATGTTGCAAGCATGGTGATTGAGAGATAGACATCTTAGTTCATCATTAGAAGGATTTTGACTAATATTAGAGGGAAAAATACTTCTGCTAAAGATCTGTCTTAAATTAGGATCAACATGCATGAAAGCATTATAAATAGAGACAGACCAAGATTTATAATTAGAACCATCGCCAAGTATAAGTTCTACAGTTACCTCTTGTGACGACATCGTCATCTCCGGACGGCTAAGCCCACACTGGAGAGGCCTAGCTCCGATACCAATTGAAAGTTCCCTTTGCCCGGGAACAGGATCTGGATGTCGCCTAGAGGGGGTGAATAGGCGAATAAAAATTATCACTTTAAAACTTTATTCTTACTCTACTCGAAGACCAGATAGCAGTGGAATGAAAGACCCTTCGAGTAGGTTGCAGCGGAATAGAAGATCCTATCTCAAAGTGCCCTGCACTTCAAATATAACTTGTACAACAAATAAGTATTGAAGTGCAGATATAAAGAGTAGATAATGCAGAGAGACGGCACACAATACAGAGCGAAGCACACAGACACAGGGATTTATCCCGAGGTTCGGCCAAGCCTGAAATGCTTGCCTAGTCCTCGTTGGAGTTAGCCACACCTAGGATTGGAGTCTATTTCAACTCCTTCCTCCGTTTGCTCAGATCTGTCAGTATGACAGATAGAGCCTTCCACTATGTTGAGTTGGTTACAACGAAACCGCAGCTGCTTACAATCTTCTTGGCAGCACTCCGGCAGAGTAATGATATGCTCAAGACCTTGCTCTAGCTCTTCGCAGCACTTCCCCACTCTCTCAAGGCTTATAGCTTTGCCTCTCACAAACTAGAGAGATATACACGAGAGGGAGAGAGAGAAATGATCCAAGTGATGTCTATAATTGTTGGCTGCACTTCTTTTTTGTTTGAGGCGCCTAGAGGTCCCTTTTATAGGCCCAAGGGCCTAGGAGCCGTTGGAAGCAATCCAGGAAGGCAATCCTTGCCTTCTGTTGGGTGGCGCAGTGGACAGTCCGGTGCACCACCGGACATCCACTGTTCACTGTCCGGTGCGGATCTCCTTCCTAAATTGGGGCAGTCGACCGTTGCAGACTTGGAGCCGTTGGCGCACCGGACACTGTCTGGTGCACACCGGACAGTCCGGTGCACCCATCATACCGTTGGCTCATCCACGCGTCACGCGCGGATTGCGCGGCCTACCGTTGGCTCACCGGACAGTCCGGTGCACCACCGGACAGTCCGGTGAATTTTAGTCGTACACCGTCGACGAATTCCCGAGAGCGGCCAGTTGACCAGACGCCAGCCTGGCGCACCGGACACTGTCCGGTGCACCCAGACTGCGCAGAGTCTTGGCTGCTCCAGCCAAGTCTTTTCCTTTTGTATTTTCTCTTCTTTTCTTCTTTTTTCTGTTTCTAACACTGAGACAAATATGTTAGTACACAAAAACCAATGTACTAAGTCTAGAAACATACCTTCCCTTTGATTTTCACTTCTTTAGCATTTGGCACAACTGAGATTGATGTTGGACTCATAAATCATCAAGTCAGCTTGACTTGATCGAGATTGTCATTTCTGAGCTCCAACATCCTGCAAAGGTCACACAGAATATCTCCAAACATAGGAACAACCCAAACTAAAGGTCAAGGTGCACTTAGCTCTTTTGGGCTGCTTCCAGTTCTGGTTTTTGACATTGGTTCTCCTTCCAGTGACCTTGTTCCCTTTTGAGCTTGGTCTTGAGCCTTATGACTTACACCACATAATTGTAGATGTTACCTCATTGGTTGTAAGTCATGTCCTTATGTAGTGTTCCTTGATGCACCATAACTCTTCTTAACTCGATCAACCCTGATTCCGCAAGTCTCCTTTTTCACCCCTGGCTTTGGGTTCCTGGTCTCCTTGACTTTCTCCCGTGCACTCGGTACCTCGAAGCTCTTCTTGCTTCCATCCTTGGTTTGATCAATTGTCTCCAAGTTATGCACATCAAGTCTCACTTAAGCATTGTCCACCTTTCCTATGATGTCCATTATCTATAGATAATTCCGTCTTTGGACCATCACACCTGTTTACTTGTGTTGAACCCTGTTAGCTTTGCATTCAGCACCTGTTCAACACTTAACACACTTGTTAGTCCTTTAATTGGGTTGTCATCCCAAACACCAAAACCCATAAGAGAGCTTTCACAACATATGTATTAAATTATCAATTAAAGAATCCAGTAAATAAGCTACTTTAGTAATGAAAGCAACAATCCTTGATAAGAGTGACATCATTTTAACAAGCTGGATTGATATGTAGTAGCATATTTCATGAGAAACTTATTCTCATACTTGAGACTAAATTAGATTACTAAGATAAAGTGTTAGTCTCAACATGATCAAGATATAGAAATAGACTCCCCCTAAAGATATGCATCAAGAATTTGAATGAGATGAATAGATGCATTCAATTTAGAGACGTGTAGGGAGAAGCATTATACATCTTGATCAAGGCTTATAAGATTTGCAATAAACATCTTATGCCTGATATTCTCACAATGAAAAGAATTTAGAATACTCACAACCACACCATTGATTGTTTTGTATATCTTACTATCCAAGTAGGTGTTGTTGTTCTTGATGTCCTCCCCTTTCATTTGAGAGTCCTTCGTTTGCAGTTATCTCTTTTTCCTTCCAAACTTATTGAAAATACTCAAGAGAGATGTTAGTAGCACGAAGGAGTATATGATGAAGGATGATTTCTTTAGTTAAGAAATATAAACAATTCATCATTCATAAGTCACATAGACATGAAGTAAAATCCTTAACATTAGTGCAATTCATTGAGAAAGAGGAATATGCACCTTTTAAACATTTTAATCAATCATTGGAAATTTACTTGTTCATATTGAGTTTAGTAATTATTACTTAGAAGCAAATCAATATGAGAACATATATATAGCAAAGGCATGAATTGGATAGAATATCATAATTTAAAGTAAATAACCAATGATGGGAAAAAGAGTTCCCATACCTTTGCTTTTACCTTTCTTCCTTTGGGTGAAGAGCAACCCTTGAGGCTTGTGCACTTTCTATTTTGTAGATATTCATAAGTAAGCTCAAGAGATATGTTGTTAGTAACACAAGCACTAGTTTCCATTTTTGTAATCATTTTGATAAGGAATGAAAAGCTAGATTACTAAAACATGGAAACTTCATAGCATGAACTAGATTATCCTATAGATGATGTTATGCTCAATTTTAACTCATAAGACAAGCATAAATAATTTCTTAAGATTATGGAATAACTCTAGTTCATAATATGGAGAGCGATAAATGTAGAAGAATCATATCCAACTTAAGCAAGTAGAAATACATCATAAATCATTGGATTGATTTTTCTTTTTATGTTAGATTACGCAATTCCAAAGAGAAACTTATTCTCTACAAGTGAGACTACTTAGGATACTTAGATAAAAGCATTAGTCTCACTATTCTAGTTATAGAGAGAATTTTCCTTTTATAAGTGTCCTAAGGATTTGAATTCCTTACATGACACCTTATTCTTTTTAAGAACTTGGAACATCTCCCTATATCTAGAAACATGGCAATAATATAATGACTAGCGAAAAAATATGCCATGAGGATCTTGCAATAATTTAAAGCATGTAGATTGCCATAGAATAGAAATGATGAATATGCAATCTACCATATGAGAGGAATTTCTTCAAAGAATGGTGACATAATTCTAAGGACATTTAAAGTGCTTCTTTTTCTATGTGACTACACAAGACACATGAGAAATCATAATTTAAGATGTGTGCACCTAAAACATAAGTGTTACCATCCTTTGGCTTTCCTCCATGTTGTAGGCCTTGATTTTCCCCATAGAATAATTCTTTATTTCCTACAACATCAATATCTTCCCCCGAGATGATATGAGTTGTGAACATAATAAGTTGAAATAACTTTGGGTCAATCTTAAATATATAGTTCATTGAAGATTGATAGCTTGAGTTAATAAGAATTGAATTGACTCTCTCAAGCACCCCAAAAGCTTCATATCATCTCCTTCTTCCTGCAAGGCTTTGTCAAGCATATTTTGGTACCCATCTCTTGATGGGTCCATCAAGGTTAGTCAATAAAGATCTAGGAACCCGAACGTCCTTTGTGTTAGCACTAGGTAAACTCATTACCTTTCTAGCACAAGTTGCAATTTTGGGTTGCCTAGTTACATGGGAATAAATTGACAAGCTAGAAGTGGGATTGTTACCGATGGGACAATCTTTGCATTGATGTCCCTTCTTTCGGCATATATAGCATAGGCAATCTTCAAGCCTTGAAGATTTCTTCCTTCCTTGTTTCTTGCTTGCTACATGGTTAGTGAATATTTTCTTTTCTAACATTATGCCTTTTTGTTTTAAATGGGGACAAGATCTAAATAAGTGTCCCTTCTTGGAGCATTTAAAACAAAGTTTATCATCCTTGTTAATAATCAAGTCATTTTTAATATAGGGACATGACCTAATCGAGTGCCCCTTTTCAAAGCATTCGCTACACTTCTTACTTTTCTTAGTGTGAAGTGTGACTTGATTATTACCTTGGATGTTACCTTTTATGGAAGGGTGGTTGAGGCTTTTGGAAGAGGTATTGATTTTCTTCTTTTGTTCCTTCCTCTTGGCAATCCTCAAGCCCTTGACGTTTTCTTCAAGGGATTTAGTGCATGCCACGGTTGTTCCCGTCTCAAGATTCTTCACCATGTGATCACGGTTATCTTGAGAAGGTTGAGCAATGCACTTCCCTTTTAGTTGTGTCAAGCTCATTTTTAGCCTCTCATTTTCTTCTTTGAGCTTTTGATATGTATCATCATTTGTTCCTACAAATTCTAGCTCAAAGGAAGATTTGCTTGTCGACGGACAACAAGCATTAGCACATGGTAATGTAGGAATACATGTGCATGAGTGAGGTTGTTGGGATTTAAAGTTTTCTATCACAACCTCATGAGCAATATTTAATATGATATGATCATCCATAAGATTTTCATGAGAACATAGGAGCATATCATATTTTTCTTGAAAAGCTAGATTTTCATCTTTTAGCTTTTCTACTTGGTCCTTAAGCAAGGCATTCCTATTTACTAATTGAGCGATACAATGTAAAGCTTTATCTTGCTCAATTGAGATAGTTTCATACCTTTGGACCAAATCAACATGAGAGCACTTTAGCTCCTCATGTTCTTTAGTCAACTCGTCAAAGCTTAGCATTTTTATGGAGAGAATATCTTCTAGCCTTTGATGAGCTTTGTTTTGCTCAATCGCTCTTTTTAGAAGTTTGAGCATGACCGCCTTATCTTCTTGGCTTAGGCGAGCGTAGAGTTGCAAGAAGCTTCTTTCTTCCTCCTCATCCTCATTTGTGCTTCCGCTATCATTTTCATTAGCCACACAACATATGTGGGAATCGAAATGGGAAGACAAACCTTTTGGAGAGGTGGATTTATCGTTTGGTCTCCATCGTTCATTTTCTTCTTCTTCCTTCAAAGGGTTAGTTTCACAAATACCAAAGGAAGTAAAAGCACAAAATGAACTATCATGTTTGGACTCATCAAATTTGCTTTTAATTCTAGTCCAGATATCATGCACATCACAAATAGGTTTATCATATTTTATTATGAAGGCATGATAATCTTCTTTGCTAAGGGATTTACTTAAGATGTCATAAGCTAGATAGTTTAAGCATATACATCTTAGATCTTCCTCAGAAGCATTTTCCCTAGTATAACTAGGAGGAATAATACTCTTGTCTAAAATTTGTTCTAATTGTGGATCTATGGTTCTAAATGCATTTATCACTCTAGTAGACCATGAATCATAATTAGAACAATCGGAAAGTAAAATCTCAAGAGTTACCTCCTTGTTCTCCTTAGTCTTCTTGTTCTTTTGGGATCTTCTTCGAGCCATCACTTCGAGTTGTTAGACTCAATATGAAGTGCCTAGCTCTGATACCAATTGAAAGTCACCTAGAGTGGGGGTGAATAGGCGAAACCTGAAAATTAAAGCTTTATCCCCCAACTAGATTCCTTGATTAGTGGTTAGAACAAGATGCACAACTATGCGAGTATAAAAACTAAGTCCTTTGCTTGTAAAGAGTATTGCTTTCAAATAATGCGGTATTGATAAATCAACGCAACTAGAAGATCTATGAGAATAAAGCAAGAGGGCTTAGATAAAAGGAGCAATAACACAAGTTCTTTCTTGCACGGTGTTGCTTCACTAAAAGAGAATTTAACTTGAAGCAACACCAAATAATGTTTAGCAAAGAATAGTGCAAGAAAACTTAGAGTGAGGGAAAAACAAACAAATCACAAGTAATGAACACAAGAGACTCGAGGATTTGTTTTACCGAGGTTCGGCCCTCGAAGGCCTAGTCCTCGTTGAGGAGTCCACTAAGGACGGGTCTCTTTCAACCCTTTCCCTCTCTCCACCGATCACCAAAGACCGGCGAGCTCTTCTTCACAAGGATCACTTAAGACCCCACAAGGATCACCACACTCTTTGGTGTCTCTTGCTAGCTTTACAAGCCTCTAAAACTTTGGAGGAAGTTCAATGGGAGTCAAAACTCCACGTGCAAATGAACACAAAGATGTAGCACACACTATCTCTCAATGAATCTCACAAGCCACTAGTGCTAAACTCAAATGAGTAGCTCTCTCTTGCTTGCTCTCTCTTTTGTGGCACTTGTGTTGGTTGTAGTGGTCTAAATCTTGTGTATAGGATGGATCAATGAATAGATGTGGTTGGGAGGGCTTGAAAATGTCAACTAGATGACTTGGAATGTTGCTTGGGCTCCCCCACCTTGAAGTGGCCGGTTGGGGTGGTATTTATAGCCACCAACCAAATTGTAGCCATTGGAGAAGGCTGCTGGCGATAGGCGCACCAGACAGTCCGGTGCGCCACCAGACAGTGTCCGGTGTGCCGCCACGTCATCCTCCTGTTAGGGCTTGGAGCTGGTCGACCGTTGGAGGCTTTGTCCTCATGTAGCACCAGATAGTCCGATACGACACCGGACAGTCCGGTGCCCCTCTGACCAACTACTCTGACTTCTGCCGCGATCACTGTGCTGCACTGTTCCCTGTCAGAGTCGATCGTTGCGCGCAGATAGTCGTTGCTCCGCTGGCACACCGGACAGTCTGGTGGCCCACTGGACAGTCCGGTGAATTATAGCGGAGCAGCTCCCGAGAAACCCAAAGCTGAAGAGTTTGAGGTCGATCCTCCCTGGTGCACCGGACAGTGTCCGGTGGTGCACCGGACACTGTCCGGTGCGCCAGACCAGGGAGCACTTCGGTTTCCTTTGCTCCTTTCTTTTTAGCCCTTTCTTTTGATTTTGTATTGGTTTGATGTGAACCTTTGGCACCTGTAGAACATTTATTCTAGAGCAAACTAGTTAGTCCAACTTATTTGTGTTGGGCAATTCAACCACCAAAATCATTTAGGAAAAGGTTTGACCCTATTTCCCTTTCACTTGGCCAACCACCCTACCACCGGGTTAGACAGTCGAGTGGGATGCTGCTCCGGCAGGAGAGGAGCAGGAGTAGTAGTGGGCTAGGCCTTGCCCATTTCCTCACTTTCGACGATATCGATTATCCGCTGCAACTTATTTTGTGAACTTATATCAGCTACTTGAAAAACTACAATTTATGTAATAACTCCAGTACTTTAATTTGAGGTTTTTCCTGTTTTATTGTATTTCTTCTGTGACTCACCATCGAGTGGGTTTGTGGTATTTGATCCTGGTTAAGTGGCTTAATCAGACTAGATCTGAGGGACTGACGGATTATTCCGATTTAAGTGTGTTACAGCCCCTGAGGCGTGACTTGGGCACTTAAACTGGAATAATTCGGGCGGTTCTGCCACAGCTGGTATCGGAGCAAATTCCACCACAGATAAGCTCAATAAACCATGAATACCAATTTTCGAAAATCTAAAACTTGCTTAGAAACTAGTATGACTCGTCAGGACTAGACCGCTAGACCTAGGACGAAAGGCCTTAGGAATAGAGGGAGAAATAGGTGGCTAAGTAAGTAGGCCCTGTGGGCCAGTCCTTAGCTTATTAAAGGATGCCCTAGGAGCACCCTTTATTTCGGAGAGGAGACGTTATTTTCAGCATGCATGCATGATAAAAACTAAAAGGGATTAGACACTAAAGAAGTAAAAATTTGAGCTAACCTGCTTCCTTTTAAACCATTCGGGCTCTTTTATCTTCTTCCTTCCACCATAATCTTTACATCTGATCCCCTTCTGCAGATGACTTCACCCACCCCCGCCAGTGGAGGAGACACTCGTTTCAGCTCTGACTTCCTTTCTCACGATGGCTTTCCTTCCATCTTGTGGGAAGTGCTTAACTCCGCTGGTTACCATATGCCCCCTTTGTACACGATGCAGCTGTATGAGGAGCATCGGGTACCACGTTGCTGAGTCTGGCTGACTTTGGAGGCTCATCCCCTTCAGCCGGGTTGGCATTCTCTTGACTCCGAGATGATTTGATTCAGGACAGACGACACCACTGAAGCAGCAGCCATGAAGACTCTGACGACCTTCTGTGGCTACCATCCCCTGGAGATGGTGATGCACCCCTTGGGACTCTTCCCTGCTGAGAAGAAGGATGACCCCATGTGGTGTAACCGTGTGAGCCATGTGAAGGACGTATGGGCGATGTATCCTGACTTCGTTGGGAGGGTCACTGTTCAGTGCATGAGTGCGTTGTACCGCCTTCAGGCTCTACAGAGCGACGCTATGGCACATCTTGCTAACCTCGCTCAAACCACCAAGCTCACCCTCGACAACCGAGAAGACTTTGTGGTCGACGTGTCGTCCGAGTTGGTGGAGAAGGACCTACATCACTTAGAGATGGAGGCCAATGAGGCCAGAAGCGAGGGAGAAGAGGCTCCTGAGGAGTTAGGACTAGCCCCTGGTACCAATGTGACTGCCTCCGCGAGGCCCCCTTCACCCGCATCCAGTGTCGCTTTCACCGCTCAGGGTTGATCAGTCGCCTTGACGCCTTAGGCGGATAGAAACCTATGCAAGCTTAGTGATGGCAGATTTTGGACTAGGCTTACGGGTACTTCCCCTAAATGATGTAATCCTTGTGAACTTTTGAGATTTGTGGGATGTTTGTAACCATGTTATCTTCATTCGAACCTAATATTAGGATTATGGCAATTTCTTTCCATATGAGATCATAGCATATCATTCGAAATTGTGAATTGAGATAACAATGGCGGCAATCTCTGTTTTCAGATGGTAGCTAGGCAGCATCGCGGGCAAAACAAGCAAGTTCCCCCGCCACCTCCTCTAGCTCCCACAGTGCAGGAGCTAATGGCCCAGCAGAACGAGATTCTGTGATAGCTCTTGCAGCGCTAGCCCCACCCTCAGCAGTATGGTGGAGGCCAACCGCAGCGACCTCCGGCAGCGGCAACCTACCAGGAGTTCCTGAGTATGCAGCCGCCCTTGTTCACCAAGGCAGAGGATCCGTTGGATGCCAACATGTGGCTACGCGTCGTGGAATCCAAGTTTCCCCTCCTCATGGGAGACTGCCCTGATGATACCAAGACTCGCTTTGCTGCGCAGCAGCTTCGTGGCCCTGCTCGGACTTGGTGGGACCACTTCCGTGCTATGCTACCTGCTAATCGTGAAGTGTCTTAGGAGGAATTCAAGACTACTTTCAGAGGACACCATATCCCAGCTGGAATTCTTGATCGCAAGTTGAATGAATTTCTAGCACTCAATCAAGGAACCCGCACGGTATTACAGTATGCTCAGGCCTTCAATGACCTGTGCCAGTATGCAGGATATCATGCTGATTCCGATGAGAAGAAGAGAGACCGCTTCCATAGGGGTCTCAGCACCAAACTGTGGGAACGTCTCAACACTGTCCGGGCTGATAGCTTCAATGAGTTGGTCAACCTGGCCATCTCCCAGGAGGACTATATTGTAGCTCACCGGGCAGAGAAGAAGAGAAAGGCACCATTGGCAGCACCATCCGCTCAGGCCCAGAGGTTCAGGATTGTTTCTCACAACCAGAGCAGGGGATTTCAGCAGCAGGCAGGCAGATGGGTGATGAGGCCACCTCAGCAGCAGCAGCCGGCACCCACTCGTTTTCTAGCTCCTGCTCCAAGGAACAATCAGCCTCCGCAGCAGCAGTTCCGCCAGGGCAATGGGAACAAGTACTTCATTTGTGGCAATGTGGGCCACTATGCCAAGAATTGCCCAAGAAATCAGCAGAGGCAGATGCCAGCACCAAATCAAGACAAGGAAAGAAAGCAGAAGGTGCAAGTCAGGCAAGGGAAGCTCAACTTCACTACTCTAGAGGAGTTACCTGAGGGAGCCCCCATCATGATTGGTACCTTTTAAGTTTTTAATCACCCTGCATTAGTTCTGTTTGATTTTGGTGCATCTCATAGTTTCATTAGCCAGAAGTTCAGTGCTAGATGTCAATTGCCTTTCTATCATACAAAAGGGTCATTCATGATAGCCACACCTTGGGGTAAAATTGCAACCAACCAATTAAACCGAAGTGTGCCTATCTCCATGGGAAGTAGAATCTTCAAAACCACACTCCTGATTTTGGGATTAGAGGGTATGGACATCATTCTCGGAGCCGACTGGATGACTCATCATCGAGTAGTGATGGATGTAGCTGCCAGAGCTCTGGAGATTCGTTCCCCTACATCCGAAGACCTGGTGTTATATCTACCTAGCCAAGATTCTACTCAATCATGTGCTTTTGCTATGATGGAGTCACCTATGAAGAAGATTCCAGTGGTCTGTGAGTATGCAAATGTTTTTCTTGATGAATTACCAGGAATGCCACCAGACTGGGACATCGAATTCGCCATCGAGTTGCAACCGGGAACGACACCTATTTCCAAGAGGCCTTACCGGATGCCACCCGCTGAGTTGGCAGAATTGAAGAAACAATTGCAAGAATTGCTGGACAAGGGTTTTATTCGCCCAAGTACTTCGCCTTGGGGATGTCCAGCCCTGTTTGTAAAGAAGGATGAAAGCTTGAGGATGTGCATAGATTACTGCCCCCTTAATGCGGTGACTATCAAGAACAAGTATCCTTTGCCTCGTATTAATGTTCTTTTCGATCAGTTGGTCGGAGCCAAAGTGTTCTCCAAGATAGACCTCCGCTCCGGCTATCATTAGATCAAGATACGAGCAAGTGATATTCCGAAGACTGCCTTCTCAACCAGATATGGGTTGTATTAATTCTTGGTGATGTCATTTGGGCTGACCAATGCACCAACATATTTCATGTATCTGATGAATTCTATTTTCATGCCCGAACTGGACAAATTCATAGTGGTTTTCATCGATGATATCCTGGTGTACTCAAAGAATGAAGAAGAGCATGCCGGGCATTTGCATGTAGTGCTTCAACGTCTGCGAGAGCACCGTCTTCATGCCAAATTGTCAAAATGTGATTTTTGGCTAAAGGAAATCAAATTATTGGGTCACACTATCTCTCAGGCAGGCATAGCTATTGATCCTGATAAGGTGCAAGAGGTGATGAACTGGAAGCCACCAACGACTGTCCGTCAGATTCGGAGTTTTCTGGGATTGGCTGGTTATTACCGAAGATTCATTCCGGATTTCTCTCGAATTGCGAAGCCCATAACTGAATTGCTGAAGAAAGAAGCCAAGTTTGTTTGGGGTCAGAAGTGCGAAGATGCCTTTCATACATTGAGGCAACATCTGACCACCGCACCAGTGTTAGCGCAACCCGACAGTAGCAAGCCATTTGATGTGTATTGTGATGCCTCTGGCACTGGATTGGGTTGTGTCTTGATGCAGGACAATCGAGTCATTGCTTATGCATCAAGAGCCCTCAGACCTCATGAGCAAAATTATCCCACTCATGACCAGGAGTTAGCAGCCGTGGTCCATGCATTGAAAATGTGGAGACACTATTTGATGGGAACCCACTACAACATCTTCACTGATCATAAGAGTCTTAAGTATATCTTTACTCAGGCTGATCTCAACATGAGGCAGAGAAGATGGCTAGAGCTGATCAAGGATTATGACCTGGAGGTACATTATCACCCAGGGAAAGCCAATGTGGTAGCAGATGCCTTGAGTCGGAAATTGCAATGCAACTGTGTTATGATGGATTCTCGCATTAACACCTTGTGTGATGAGTTGAGCAAAATGAAGATCGAAGTGATTCCTTCTGGTGCTCTATCTCACATTTCCATTGCTTTGCAAGACCAGATCATCATGGCCCAGCTCAGTGATAAGGGAGTGCAAATTATTAAGGAGACCCTCCATCAGAAGATCGAGAAGAATAAATGTTTCCGCCAAGATGGAAAGGGTATATTGTGGTTTGAAAGCAGATTGGTGGTTCCTAAAAATAAGGATCTCAAGAAGAAAATCTTGGATGAGGCCCATCTCTCCAAATTCTCCATGCATCCAGGGAGCACCAAAATGTACCACGATCTGAAGCCCCTGTATTGGTGGACCAGAATGAAGAGGGAGATAGCCCAATATGTATGAGAATGTGACACATGTTAGAGGATAAAGGCAAGCCACTTGAAATCAGCTGGAGCTTTGCAACCCCTATCTATACCTTCATGGAAATGGGATGACATCAACATGGATTTCATTGTGAGTCTGCCCAACACCTCTCGTCATCATGATTCGATTTAGGTTATTGTGGACCGACTAACGAAAGTGGCACATTTTCTCCTAGTGCACACCACTGATAAGGCTCAAAAGTATGCAGTTGTACATTGACCGAATCGTGTGTTTGCACGGTTTGCCCCGAACCATTGTCTCTGACCGAGGAGCCCCATTTGTTGCCAGATTTTGGGAACAACTGCAAGAGTCTTTGGGAACCAAGCTAATCAGAAGTTCAGCTTACCACCCACAGACTAATGGTCAGACCAAGAGGGTAAATCAAATTCTTGAAGATATGCTGAGGGCTTGTGCGATCGATTGTGGCAAGAACTGGGATAAGCACCTCTCCTTGGCAGAGTTTGCTTATAACAACAGTTATCAATCCAGCCTAAGGATGACACCCTTCGAAGCTCTCTATGGAAGAAGGTGCAGAACACCCCTCAATTGGTCTCAGCCTAGAGAAAGAGAAGTTTTCGGACCTGACTTAGTGACTGAAGCCGAAAGGAAGGTCAAACTAATCAGGAAGAATCTAGAAGCTGCTCAGGCCAGGCAGAAGAGTTACCATGATAAGAGAAGGAAACCTCTCCAGTTCGAAGTGGGAGATTTCGTATATTTGAAGGTATCACCCACCAAAGGAGTGCAGAGGTTTGGAATCAAAGGCAAGTTAGCCCCTCGTTACATTGGACCTTATGAGATCATAGAAGCATGTGGACCCGTGGCATACAAGTTGAAGTTACCTCAAAAATGTCTACCATCCACAATGTGTTCCATGTATCCCAACTGAAGAAGTGTGTTCGATTGCCGACCGAGATCATAGCAGAACCAAAATTGGAGATAGAGCCAGATCTATCGTACCAAGAGTACCCTTCCAAGGTTATGGATTGCAAAGAAAGATCAACATGGGCTAAATCGATCAAGATGTATAAGATCCAATGGAGTAATCACTCAGAGGAAGAGGCTACTTGGGAGACTGAGGAATTTCTGTGTTCCAACTTCTTCGATTGTCTACCTAAGGGAATTGGTATGTAATCGTGGCCAACCCCTCCCCTGCCCTTTGAATCAAAACATAAGAAAAATGATCTTAAAACAGAATAAGTTAATGATAAGATTAAAATTAAAAGGTCTTCCTTCTGAAGTTGCAAAGAGGATGACATTCGAAGAGCAGTTTACCAAGAAGGATCTTAATGAATAAATCACCCACATCAAGAAAGCTTTAACCCTTACTTCACCCCGGGAGGACTCCGACCCGAATCTTGGGACAAGATTCCTTCAAGGGGGGAAGGCTGTGATACCCCAGTATCACCTAGGGTTTCTTCCTTAAGCTAACCCAAACCATTATCACATGTGAACCAAATGAAGGGATGAACATCAAACAAAAAAATAATAACAAAGGTTGAAGTAAGTCTTTTTATCTTAAGAAATTCTCCTTAATCATGTCATGAACCTCAAGGTAAGAAGAACTCTCAAACCCTAATTAATCTTAAGTGGACCATTTAAGCACATAAAGGGCATTTGGGAAAAGACTTGGGAGAAAAATACAAATTTTGGTAAAAAAACCAAATGACAAAGTTTTAGTACACTAAATAACCAACAAAATATAGTAAGAAAGTTTTGCCATTTGAATTTTTCAAAATCCCTAAATCAGTCCCTGAACTAATGCACTTGGGAAAAATTCAGAAATTCAGAAATCTGAATTTCAGCCCCTTTCCAAAGATCGATCGCGTTCTCTGTTTTTCAAAACTTAAATCAAACAAGTCCAAATAGCAAAGTGGCGCTAAATTTCCTGGAACACACCATGACAAAGTTTGGAAACCTCTCTCCACCGTTTGACACGATCTTGACATGGATTTACCTCGGGACTCGACCTTGTGACACTGCCACCTTAGCGACGCGACAACTCTCTGTACACAGCCCCAAACCGCTCGACTTCCACACATAAACGACAAAGCTCTGTCGGGAGAGCAAATCTTGTGCAGTGATCATGCCCAAATACGCGAAGATCTCCAACCTATGAGCGTTTAAACTCGGGCAGAAGCAAAGAGCCACGTGCCCCCAGAGGCCTCGCCCTCGCCCTCACCTATAAATGCCCCCAGAGGCCTTAGCCATTTGCACTCGCGCACCCAAAGCCCCGCCCGAGCCAGAGATCACCGGAGTTCGCCGTGGAAAGCAAGCACCACTGCCCGCCATCAATGCCCGAGCATGGCCATTGTGGCCAGCCCCTTCTGTTGACCCCTAGCCTTGCCTAACCCCTGGACCGCTTCCCCATGAAGTCGTGAAGCTTCTCCAAGCTTGAGCCGAGGCATTGCCTCACCGGAGTGGCGGATTCACCCTTGCTGGACTTCGGTCGCCCGCCGCCGTGCGTGGACCGAGCAATCCGGTGAGCCATTCTCTAATTCCTTGCACCCTTGTCCTTCTTGACCTCTGGCGAAGCTCTCTGACGGGTTCACTTGGACAATCGCACCATGAGCAGGCCGGATTCCTTGCCGCCGACGAGCATCTCCGCCTGCGCACGTGGACCGGCCGACTCCGACCATTCCGGATGGCGACCCGCACATCGCCGTGACCCTCAGGACTTCCCCTACATCCTCGACCACCTCACCGGAGCAGTCTCGCCGCTGGTAAGCCCCTCCGCCCGTTTCTTCCTCCGCGGTCACCGTTCCATTAGGGAAGGACTGCGGGTTTGATTTTGCAAAACCCTATGGGGTTTTCTGCACAGCCTTAGACTCATGTGAATAGTGCACTGAGGACCTATCTGTATTTCATTCAAAACCTTTCACTAGGGACCCCAGTGCAAAACCGTTTTTCCTTTAACCATTTCTAATTAATCTTTTTTTAAATGCAGCAGAGAACTTAGAAAATTTATATCTTGAGTTATATTCAACCAAATTTAACCAAACCAATTTTGCTGGATTCAAAATATTATGAACTATCACATAAAAATACTGAACCCTGTGCTTTCTGTTTTAAATTTTAGAGTTTGGGATTAATTAATGAAACTGACCAAACCATATTAAAATAAGAAAAATTAGTTATGCTTCTGTGCTGAACCTAAGAAAATTTGTAGTAGCGTAAACCCCACATAAGCACTGTTTAAAAATAATGAGCATCCCAGTATTAAAGATTTAGACCAGGTTACTTATTAAAAGCCATATTTTTCCAAAACTTAGGAAAATGAGAAAGGCACTGGAAAATAATGAACAGTGAATGCAATTATTTTTCCTAGTTTACTAAGGTAATAGAGAACCTAGGAAAAATAAAGGGAACCCTAGTCCAGAACAAATTCTAGGTGAAATGTTTTATTAAGCAGTATTCAAACTAGAAAAACAATTATTAGAATTATGAAAACAATTTCAAAATTGTTAAGAAAAAATCCAGTGGACTTGTAACCACTAGAATCTCACTACAAAAATGATAAACATCCCAATCCATCATTTTAAGTAGGGTAAACAAATAGAACTTGATATTAAGTCATATTTCAATTAAATCATAAGCAAGCCAAAAAGTGGGCAACAATGGGCAAATAAATTTTTACGAGGTTAATAAAAAAGTAGGCCACCAGAGAAAAATGCAAAACTCAATTGAAAGCTACAAGTAATACCCATTGCTAATACTTCTTGAAAAAGGCCATTTAGTTCAAGAATTTCCTACCACCTTTTCCTTAAGCAAAAAGTTGCCAAATTTCAGAATGATTGCTCTTGCACAAAGAAGAAGATAGGAAAAATTAGAAATCTATTTTTTGATATTTTTCAAATATAGTGGTAGTAAAAAGCATCCCTTTGGCTAGAAACTTAAGAAAATAATAATAAAATAACTAATGAGTAATAGTGGCTAAAAATTTGTACAAAATCATGTTATAGCATCTGAATGCCAACAAAAATAAGTCTTAGAGAATAACTCACTGTAAAAAGAAGGTTGTAGTTCAAAACACCCCCTCTGCCCTAATATTTGATAATTTTATACAGAGAGAACCACTCACTTTTTAAACTCCGAATTTTGAGACAGAGGCTTATACACCAGTAAGAAGCCTCTGTAATATTTGCAGAATTTTTGGAAATTTATTAAGCTATCTTGTAGTTCAAACCCACCTTAAAAGCATAAAAGAAATAAGAAGGGAGGAAATAATAAATCTCACTCTAATGATTCAGCTAGAAACCTTAATAAACTCTCACTAAGACATTAAAGGGAAATCAGTAGAACACAAAAATAAACTTACCAATTAGCTTAACCAAGCTTGACCCTAATTTGCTAAGTATACCAAAAGAATCTTGAGTAGCAAGATTAAGCTCTACCTTATTAATTTGATCATTCACCATCAAAGTTTAATTGCTAAATTTTATATCATACCATGCATGTATCTTACTCATTGCATTCATTAGATTGCAATCTCGCTGATGGAGAGTACGTGCTCATCCCCGAGCAAGGAACTATCCACGAGGAAAACCAGGAGCAAGCTCTCGAGACTGCCATCGAGGATCTCCCCGCAGCCCCAGCTATTGAAGGCAAGCCCCAGTTTTATGCATAACCGTTTATATATGCTACTTTACTACACTTAATGTTGTAGGCTTGTAATGTGCACTTAAGTATAGGAGTTGTTTGAAACCTTTAGTTGCATGAACTCAGGATTCCTTTTTGAGATGGATACTAGTATGCTAGGTCGAGTAGCTGCTATGCTAATTAGGATCTCGGTAGAAGTCGAGTGATTTTTCTAGCACTCGCGCGAGGTCAGGAATTGATTGTATTCATCTTGATAACGGGATCTATGATGGTCCATGGACTTGGATCCAGGGAGGATGCCTTTTCCATGAGACGAGAAAAGGAATTAATGATTAATGTGTGGATACCTGAGTCAAACGTTTGAACGTACTAAACACATGTCGGGAAATATGGTAACCGGTAAACCTAGTACCTGAGTGAAGCCAGACGCAGACTTTTCCCCTCACTTGTCCTGAGACTGGGTCTCTCATGCTAGCTATGGTGGGTACAAGTGCGGTCACTGCACGACGGCAGCCAAGGTCAGTGGAGCATTGTATGCCAAGGTGGTGAGCCCTGGCCGCGAATGGGGAATGGATGGGGACGGTTGACGTGTGTGGGGACGAAGTGCCCTTACATGTCGTGTGTTTAGGTTTACCTTGCAAGGATAAAAACTCGATTCGAATCATCTGCTTCTCGCAGCTAATGAGACTGCTTGACCCCTTATACTACTGTTGGGGCCATGCTTCGGTGCGCCGAAGGTCTTACACGAAGAAGCAGCTTCGGCTGAAGTTGTCCTCAGGAGATGGCCGAAGGTCCCTTTTCATGGAGCTTCGGCATTACAAACCGACATAGTGATAGAATGACCTTTTTATCCATAGAGGTCTGAGTCAATGTTGTAAACTTTTGTAAGGGGCATAATTGTAATTCGTCACAGGCTGCGTCCTGTGTCTATAAATAGATGAACAGTACCCCTGTACTGTTCACGCGAACCTGCCATTTGCTTTCGCATCACACCTGTACTTTTTTTCCTCAGGACCGAAGGTACATTTGTAATTTGAAGTCATTTATATTCATTCATTCATGATAATAAAAATGGAAATGATTCTATGATAATATTTAAATGTTTATTTCATACTTCATGATTTATATGATATGAATGCTTCGTCCCTTGCTATTATGCTTACGAAGGTACGTCCTTCGTAACCTTCGTCCGAAATTCTTTATATCCTGCAGGGATATAATGTTTTGGAGGACGAAGGACTTTAACACTTAACATTTTCTATGTTGCCTTGTTCTTAATTCTTAGCATTTGAGAACAAGCCCCCAACATTGGCGCCCACCTCCGGTGAACTCACTTCCACTTTTCTGAGCTGATGGCTTCGTTCAACAATCACGCTGGAGCTGCTTCGGCTTCGAAGATGGTGCTCCCGATAACAGGCGGTTCTTGCTCAGAGCCGGCTAACAAGAAGCAGAAGAAGGAGGCTCAGAGAAGGGTGCAGCATGTTGGAGTGCAGGGACCCTTCATCAAGTCAAAATGGTCCCACATTCCAATTACTTTCTCTCAGGAAGACCTTCAGCTTAAGGATTATCCTCACAATGATGCCATGGTTATCTCTTGCGTGATCAAAGGATTTCTGGTCCACAATGTCTTAGTCGATACAGGCAGTGCAGCTGATATTATATTTGCTAAAGCCTTCAGACAAATGCAAGAGCCTGAAGACAAGATTCATGATGCTACGCACCCTCTTTGTGGCTTCGGAGGGCGGCAAATTGTAGCACTTGGGAAGATTACCATGCCGGTAACCTTCGGATTTGTTAACAACACAAGGACTGAGCAAATTGTGTTTGATATTGTTGACATGGAGTATCCTTACAATGCTATCATTGGTCGCGGTACTCTTAATGCCTTCGAAGCAATTCTTCACCCAGCTTATCTCTGCATGAAGATACCTTCGGACCAAGGGCCTATTGCTATTCATGGAAGCCAGGAAGCTGCTAGAAGGGCCGAAGGAAGCTGGACTGACTCCAAAGCAATCCATAACATAGATGGAGCTGAAGCTTGTGAACAGTACAAATTCAGAAGGGAGAAAGCAGCTTCAGCAGATCAGCCAAAGCCTATGCTATTGTGTGAGGACATAGCAGAGCAGAAGGTGCTGTTGGGCTCGCAACTATCTGAAGACCAGGAGAAAACCTTGATAAGGTTTTTATTCAACAACAAAGATGTTTTTGCATGGTCAGCTAATGATCTCTGTGGAGTAAATCGGGATGTTATTGAACATTCGCTCAATGTTGACCCATCCTTCAGACCCCGAAAGCAGAGGCTTCGGAAGATGTCGGATGACAAGGCCGAAGGGGCTCGCAATGAAGTAAAAAGACTCCTTAGTGCAGGAGTTATCAGAGAAGTAAAGTATCCAGAGTGGCTAGCTAACACTGTTATGGTGAAGAAGGCCAATGGCAAGTGGAGAATGTGTATCGATTTCACAGATCTCAACAAGGCTTGTCCGAAGGATGAATTCCCGCTGCCAAGGATAGACTCTTTAGTCGATGCAGCAGCTTCTTCAGAGCTCATGAGTCTCCTGGACTGCTACTCAGGCTATCATCAAATTTGGATGAAGAAGGAAGATGAGCCGAAGACTAGCTTCATAACCCCAAGTGGCACATATTGCTATCTTCGGATGCCTGAGGGGCTCAAAAATGCTGGAGGAAGTTTCAGCAGAATGACAGCGAAGGTCCTCCAGTCTCAGATAGGCAGAAATGTGTTGACTTATGTCGATGACATCATTGTAAAAAGCACGAAGCAGGAAAATCATATTGCTGATCTGCAGGAGACCTTCGCCAGTTTCAGACAAGCTGGTCTGAAGCTGAATCCAGAAAAATGTGTCTTCGGAGTGAAGAAGGGGAAATTTCTCGGATGCTTGGTTTCAACAAAGGGAATTGAAGCCAATCCAAATAAAATCGAAGCTATACTTCGAATGGAGCCACCAACTACAAGAAAGGGGGCCCAAAGATTGACAGGAAGGCTGGCATCTCTCAACAGATTCATATCCAGATCAGCAGAAAGAAATTTACCATTCTTCGAGGTGCTGAAGTCAGCTGAAGTCTTTCAATGGGGCCCAAGTCAACAAAAAGCCTTCGAAGAGCTGAAGCAATACTTGATAGATCTAACAACATTAACCCCACCAACGCCAGGGGCTCCTTTATTGTTGTATGTGGCAGCTTCGCACTCAGCAGTAAGTGCGGCACTTGTCCAGGAGAAGTGTGATGGCCAAGTCAAGAAGCAGGTCCCAGTATATTTTGTATCTGAAGTCCTTAGTATATCAAAGAAAAATTATACAGAGCTGGAGAAAGTATTATATGCCGTTTTAATGGCATCCAGGAAGCTTCGGCATTATTTTCAGGCATACAATATCATTGTTCCTTCTTCGCAGCCATTGAAGGATATCATGAGAAATAGAGAAGCTACTGGACGGATTGGAAAATGGGCTGCAGAGCTCAATGAATTTTACATTGATTATGTGCATAGATCTTCGATCCAGTCTCAAGCATTGGCAGATTTCATTGCCGATTGGACGCCAGGGGCTCAGGATGAAGAAGCAAATAAAGATGCCGAAGTGTGGACAGTGTTTTGTGATGGCTCTTGGGGAACCTTCGGAGCAGGTGCAGCCGCTGTGTTGGTTTCACCATCCAAGGTTAAAACTTGTTATGCAGCAAGACTTGACTTCAGCTGTACAAACAATATTACTGAGTACGAAGCCCTGCTCCTGGGCCTTCGGAAATTAAAGGCAATGGGAATCAGAAGGGCGATTCTTAAAACTGATTCCCAGGTTGTTTCGGGTCATATTGACAAAAGTTGCAAGGCTAAAGATCCGAAGCTTGAAAAATATCTAGACACGGTCCGAAGGATCGAAGCCTCCTTCGAAGGATTTTCTGTCAAGAATATTCCTTGAGGACAAAATGAGCATGCTGATTTGCTAGCCAAGTCTGCAGCACAGGGGTTGCCGTTACCTTCGGATGTGTTCTTCGAAACAATAAAGGCACCTTCAGTGGAGCTTCTCGAAAGAGCAGTCCTCAACATATCTCCTGTTTACAGCGAAGATTGGAGAACTGAAATAATCTCTTACCTTCAGGGTAAGTTCCTTTCAGATGACGAAGCTTACAATAAAAGAATAGAGGCAAGAGCTCGTCCGTATGTCATGATAGAAGGGGAATTATACAAACATGGAGTTTGTGCCCCGCTGCTCAAATGCTTGTCTAGAACCGAAGGCATAGAATTAATGAAAGAAATACATGCAGGCCTGTGTGGATCCCACATCGGATCTAGGCCGTTACTTGGAAAAGTTTTCCGCCAAGGGTTTTATTGGCCGAAGGCAGCTTCGGATGCAGCGGAGTTAGTTCAAAAGTGCGAAGGTTGTCAGAAATGTGCAAGAGATCAAAAGCAACCTTCGTCTTTGACACAGCTGATACAACCCATCTGGCCATTGCAAAGGTGGGGCCTTGACTTGTTGGGTCCATTACCACCGGCCCAAGGGAATCTAAAATATGTTATAGTAGCTGTGGAGTATTTTTCTAAATGGATTGAGGCGAAGCCATTAGCCACAATAACTTCGGCTACTGTCCAAAAGTTTTTCTGGCAGAATATTGTCTGTCGCTTCGGGGTACCGAAGGCAATCACTGTAGATAATGGAACGCAGTTTGACTCCGAAGCTTTCAGAAATTTCTGTGATCAAATTGGAACGAAGATCCATTTTGCATCAGTCAGGCATCCGGAGTCAAATGGGCTCGTTGAAAGGGCCAACGGCATTATAATGACAGGAATAATGAAGTTAATCTTCAATCAACCCAGGGGAAAGTGGCCAGATCAGTTAATCAAAGTGGTGTGGAGCCACAATACAACAACATCAAGGTCTACAGGTTTTACCCCATTCAAATTATTATTCGGTGACGAAGCAATAACTCCGGAAGAAGCTAAAGCTGGGTCAATAAGAGTGGTAGCTTCGGCAGAATCAGGTCCCGAAGATGCTTGCCTTGTGGAAAAAGATGCTTTAGAGGGGATCAGGCTTCAGGCCGTGGAGAATATCAATAAATATCAAGCTGAAACAGTCAAGTGGCGAGATAGAAAGGTCCGGTTAAAAAATATTGAGCCGGGTCACTTGGTGCTTCGGAGAGTAGCCAACCCAGACACAGTGGGCAAGCTACAGTTGAAATGGGAAGGACCTTTCTTAGTAGTATCTTCGTCAAGGCCTGGTTCGTACAGATTGAAGGACATGGATGGCAACGAAATTCCAAGATCTTGGAATGCGGATGAGCTTCGGCGATATTATGTATAACTTGATGTAACTTTTTTATATTTTTCTTTTCTTTTTTCATGGCACCCTTTTCCTTTCTAAAGGGGGAGAAAGGTTTTTAATGGGGCCATCATGTGTAATTTCCTTTTTAGTTTTATAAGAGCAAAATCCCCCAAAAAATGTAAATGTAAAAACTGAGAACGCACCATCGAGTGCCGAAACTGAAAAGGTGAAGAAGCTCCAAAGACGTTCCTAAGGGAATGCAGAGCTTATACCGTCTAAGTAAAAGGCGAAGAAGCTCCAAAGTCGTTCCTAAGGGAATGCAGAGCTGATGTGTGGTTGTTTCTAAGGAAATAATGGCTGAGAGTGTGGCTTCGGACATATGCTTTGGACATTCATTCGCACATTACATTACATCATAGCATTTGCATTCATAAGCATTCATTCATAGCATTTGTGTTCCTAAGTGGTTGCTTCGGCAAAAAGAAGAAGTGGTCTTTTATGCTTCGTTATGTACAAAAAAGAAAAGCTTCGGCAAAAAGAAGAAGTGGTCTTTTATGCTTCGTTGTGTACAAAAAAGAAAAGCTTCGGCAAAAGAAGAAGTGGTCTTTTATGCTTCGTTGTGTACAAAAAAGAAAAGCCCCGGCAAAAAGAACTGGTCTTTTATGCTTCGTTGTGTACGAAAAGAAGGGAAGGTGTTTTTTTCGCCTTCGGCTCAAAATACTAATTTCGTCCACATCAAAGCGCCTCAATAGAAAGGGTAAGAATATATTGCAAGGTATGTACAAAGTTCCTTGAGAACAGTTTAATTGTATTTACAAAAAGTCGTTACAAATTCTCCTGAGTTTTTTCTAGTCTACTCCTACTAATCTTCGTCAGGTTTCCGCTTCGGCGGCGTATTCTTTAAGTATCATCTTCAGCTTCGTCATCCTACATGAATCAAGGTATCATGAGTAAAAATCAAGTGTGAAGGAGAAGGTAAGTACAAAGTATGATTTCTTACTGGTTCAAGATGACTTCGAGCTTCGTCTCCAGCTTTCTCTCGCCCGCCTTTTGTCCATATCATTTTTATAAATCTATTTGAGATGCTTCGGGCAAGGTCAGGAATATCATCTAGAATGGATGGAGAGAGAGTGAAGTTCGGCCTGTTGACGACTTTTCCATGCTCACAGCCGGTTTTCAGGAACGCTGCAGCGGTGCCTCGAGAAGCTACCCAGGCACAGAAGTCACCGTGCCCGGCTATAACTTCGTCAAGTTCTTCAATTTCAGCTTCAATATGATCGAAGGCTTTTGGTAAATTTTCAGCTGAAGGGTTAAACTTCCCGCTGCTGGCTCCAACTGAGTAAAAGATCTTCTTCAATTGTTGAATGCAGCTGGTACTAAATTTCAAACATTTATCCTGAAGGCTTGTTAATGATTTCTTCAAGTCTGAGTTGGTCTGGACTTCGGCTTCAAGTTTCGAATTAAGCTCTAGCTTCTCCTGTTCAAATTGTTTTGATTGGCAGATAAGCTTCGAATTCAATTCTGATACTTTAGCTTCAGTCTCTGCCAGCAAGCCTTCAGTTGACTGGAGTTCAAAGTCTTTCTTTTCAATAATGGCTGACTGCTCTTTTATCTTGCTCTCTAGATTTTCAATTATAGCTTCGTGTTTCTTATCCTCTAGATCTTGTTGCATCTTCAGAGCTTTGCTCAGTAGCATGCTCTGCACAGAAACAACTTTCGTTAGTAACATTTTCATTATTAAAAGCAATAAAAGCCAGTGAAAAGGTTGTTTACCTTGAAATTGGAATAAAATAAGCTGCCGACGATATGTTGTCGTCGGTAGCGGCTGATATCTGTTTCTAGCTTCGGAAAACCGATACTCTTTGATAGAGTACCGATGACCTTAGCCCCAGCCTGATCACGAATACAGCCCAATTTTTCATCATCAATGCCTCCAAATAGAAGAGCTCCTGGCTTGTATCCGCAAGATTTGGCATATTCCTTAAGCTCTTCTATTTCGGCCTTCGACAGTTTTTGTCCAATTAAATTTTGAAATGTGTAGGCTTCGTCGTCCGAAGTGTCTTCGGCTATTTCTTTCCCCTTCCCAGGCACTGTGGCCATGGTTTCTTCAGCAGCGGTGGCAGCTTCTTCTGCAGCCATGTCTTGCAAAATTTTGTTGATGTCCTCAATGGTAGTTTCTAAGTTCACATCTTCGGTTGTAGCGGCTTCGGTAGCCGCGACCTCCGAAGGTGCGACTTCAACATTTGTTGTGCCCTTAACAGCTGGTGTTTTCTGAATTGACGCCCTCGGCGGCGTCTTGTCGATAACTTCGGTCACTGCAATAATTCTTTGCTGCTTTGGTTTGGTTATCTTCGTTTGGTCCGGCTCTTCCACCTTTCGAAAAAGCTTCGTCAGTTGAGGCCCTAATGGACTTAGCTTCGTGGGCACGGGTTCAGTCATTACCTTTAAAATTTCCTCCACGTCGCTGGTAGAAGGTGGTGCGGGGGACCCCTCTTCATCGGATAGTTTTTGCTTTGGAGTTGATATTTTTATCTTCTTGGGAATTTTCTTCTCTTTTGCTGGTTTTTCTTCATCCTTGTTCAAAGTTTCGGCCACTCTTTTTCTTTTTTGGCCCTCAGCACCCTTGTTCAGCCGTTCATAGTCAGGGTACTCGAAGCCCAAGGCATCAAGCACTCGGTTCAGTCTTCGCTTCGGACGGGTGCCGAAGGCTGCTGTCATCAGTTGATCTTCTTTTTTGGAATAATTCCCAAGAATTTCATTACACATCACCTCAACTGTGTCCAGCCACTCTTGGCATGGCTTCTTAAAGTATTTCTTGAATTTGAAGTGATAAGGAAGCCGGACAAGTTCCCCCTTCTTCTTCTCCCCCTCTAGCTTTGGCATTTCCCATTCTTTCAGAGTAGGGAAGACTCTGAACGCCAAGAATTCTTGAACCAGATCCCTGGTACCGATATGCTCTGAAATAATTTCAAACTCACCCAGTGCAGCCCAGGTGGGACCCTCCAATTTCATGTGGCATCGCGGCCTTGTTTCTCCGAAGATTAAATCAAGAGGGCTTTGTACCAATTTTTCTTCGTCTTCGTCAACTTTCACATAAAACCACTCAGATTTCCAGCCTGCTGGCCATTTGCTTCGGTAGCTGATAACAGGACACTTTGTTGTCTTCCGGTAGGCAAAATTGTAGCAACCGAAGTTATCATGTAGCCCATCTTTTCTGGCCTTTGTTTGGTAATGTAACTCATGAACTCGACAGAAACTGTCGGCAAATGGCTCCACTGCTTGGCTTCGGAGGGCCCAGATATAAACATTAAGCCTAACGATAGCGTTAGGAGTCAATTGATGAAAGTAAATACCAAATTTTTTCAATACATCTGCAATAATTCCATGAAGAGGGAATCTCAGCCCAGCCTTTAAAAAGCTCTTGAAAATGACAATCTCGTCCTTCTCTGGCTTCGGGGTAGTTTCTTCTCCCCCGAAGCGAAGTAGCTTCTTCTGATTTTCACTGAAATAACCTGCCTTCACCATCTTGGCGAGATCAGCCTTTGAAACAGTCGACTTTCCGAAGTCTAGGTGGCTGGGCTTGCTGGGCATGGCAATGCGGTAGTCATCTTCGGAGTCAGTTTCTTCAATGTTCTCTTCTCCTTCGGCAGCTGTCGGGCCTGCTTCAGCAGCGGGCATTTCTTCCGCAATCACCAGTCCGGAACGCTGCATTGCTTCGGAGATGGGCACAGTATTCGAACCTTCGGCTTCGGCTCCTTCACGTTCAACTCTGGCAGTAGATCGCACTCTGGCCATTTGATTCTGAGTTCGGGAAAGTTAGTTACTTTTTTCTTTTTCCTTTTCTCCCGAAGCCTTTCTTTCTGACGAAGCAGGCTTCGAGACAGACCTTCGTTCGATTCTGAGAATCAAGCTTCGGCTACAGTTAAAAATTTTGGCAGCAAAACAGTGCAAATAGCAATGAATGCTGTGGTAACTTCACACCTACCCGTCTGTTTATATAGTGCTGCAGGTAAGAAGGCGAAGCGGCAGGATTTTTACACCAGGCGGGCAGTAACTCGTACTCGCTGCGCAGTGGACCGCAAAGATCAAACAGTAACTCTGCAAGGTGGGTCCGACACGAGCTCGGAAATTGAATCGTTTCTCGGCAACGAGCTCAGGGAAGGTGTTTTTTGGACCTTCGGCTTCCCGAAGCTTAAGAGGCATTTTTCATGGATCAAGCTCGTTACGAAAAACGATCTAGCACCACGAAAGGGGCTACTGTTGGGGCCATGCTTCGGTGCGCCGAAGGTCTTACACGAAGAAGCAGCTTCGGCTGAAGTTGTCCTCAGGAGATGGCCGAAGGTCCCTTTTCATGGAGCTTCGGCATTACAAACCGACATAGTGATAGAATGACCTTTTTATCCATAGAGGTCTGAGTCAATGTTGTAAACTTTTGTAAGGGGCATAATTGTAATTCGTCACAGGCTGCGTCCTGTGTCTATAAATAGATGAACAGTACCCCTGTACTGTTCACGCGAACCTGCCATTTGCTTTCGCATCACACCTGTACTTTTTTTCCTCAGGACCGAAGGTACATTTGTAATTTGAAGTCATTTATATTCATTCATTCATGATAATAAAAATGGAAATGATTCTATGATAATATTTAAATGTTTATTTCATACTTCATGATTTATATGATATGAATGCTTCGTCCCTTGCTATTATGCTTACGAAGGTACGTCCTTCGTAACCTTCGTCCGAAATTCTTTATATCCTGCAGGGATATAATGTTTTGGAGGACGAAGGACTTTAACACTTAACATTTTCTATGTTGCCTTGTTCTTAATTCTTAGCATTTGAGAACAAGCCCCCAACAACTACATTGAGTAAGAAGTGAAATGAGGTTTACATAAGATAACTTGTTGTTTGTACTAAATGCTTGTTACCATGTATGCTTAGAAGGAGCAAACTTAGCTAAGATAATGATGCTAGAAATTTGAAAGCTAAAATTTGATTTTAGACTCAGCTAGTGCTTTTGGCAAACCAAACCCCTCAGCCAAACAGCTGCATGATCTAGAGGTAGAGGAGTAGTTTCCTCACACCGAGTAAGTCTAGCTGAGTATTAGTATACTCAGCCTTGCTTGTGGCATAATTTTGCAGGTACGCTTCAGGATATGGTTGATGGTGTGACTTGGCCAACCACCCTGCCACCGGGTTGGACGGTCGAGTGGGATGCTGTTCCGGCAGGAGAGGAGCAGGAGGAGTAGTGGGCTAGGCCTTGCCCATTTCCTCACTTTCGACGATATCGATTATCCGCTGCAACTTATTTTGTGAACTTATATCAGCTACTTGAAAAACTCCAATTTATGTAATAACTCCAGTACTTTAATTTGAGGTTTTTCCTGTTTTATTGTATTTCTTCTGTGACTCACCATCGAGTGGGTTTGTGGTATTTGATCCTGGTTAAGTGGCTTAATCAGGCTAGATCTGAGGGACTGACAGGTTATTCCGATTTAAGTGTGTTACGGCCCCTGAGGCGTGACTTGGGCACTTAAACTGGAATAATTCGGGCGGTTCTGCCACACTGTTGGGGGTCTTCTTCTCCACCGAAGGCCCTCAAGATAAAGGTATCACTGCCAAAGTTATGTTGAGGATCCTCTCTGCCGAAGGTCCTCAAGACGAAGGTACTACCCAAGAGCTATAATGACGAATACCGAAACTTCCACCGGAGGACGACAACTTCATCTTAAGGTGACGACAAAGGTCAAGCATGGCGCTGAACCTAAGAGGAAAAGACCAGTTAATCCCTGATGACCTATGTTACAATTGTATATACAAATTGAGGTCATAAATGTATTTTTACCCAGGCTATGTCCCGTTCTTATAAATAGATGAACAGTGCCACCATACTGTTCACGCTGAATGGTAATCGCTCTCGCGTCAACACCTTCGACCAAGCCGAAGGTATCAATGTAATGTAAATTCTGTTAATGTTCATGTGTGCATTATGAAATACATATGTATATGAGTCGATGAATTATATTCATTATTTCTATGTACTCCTATTCTTATGAATGATGAAGGCATGTCCTTCATGACCTTCGTCTGAAGATCATTATATCCAAGAGGAGATAATGATTCAGAGGACGAAGTTCCTTGACCCTTAACAATTGTGTTGTCTTGTTCTTGATTCACAACATTTGAGAATAAGTGACCAACACTAGGTTTTCTCTCCTCCCCCAATTCAACTGGTCTCTGGGTCAGCTGCCCAGTCTGACCAGCTGATTGGCAGACTGTCTGTCAACCTGCCACCAGGCGGTTGAATCGGCCCTAGGGTGGTTCAACTGGTGTCAGGACCTGTTGACCTGTCTGACCTGTAGTCTACCCGTCTGTCTGACAGACTGACTATCAGCCTACCGTAGGCGGTTCAGCCGGCCCTACGGGCGGTTCAACTGACCTTGCACAACAAAAGTTAGTCCAACGACTCTTTTTGAGGAGACTCTATGAATACTCCCTCATATCTCTCTCCTCATTTACCCTGGTCACCCCCAAACTTATTGCTCAGCTAACTTGAGACAATAGCACTCTCCCCCTCTCTTACACCCGATCTAGCTCTCAAATCAAATCGATTGAAGGAGCCTCTTTGGTGTGAGGTTTGTGCTTGTGCCCCTCGGATTTGTTTTTCCTATCCATTCTCATCTCTTGAGCTTGTTGCAAACACCGCTTATGCAATATTATTGTTCTTGGGACCTAGAGTTCCTAGATAGATTGAGGTTGCATGGGAGTCTCCAAAGTTGTGGATGACCCCAAGAAGTTTGTATTCCCTGCTCTTATGAGCAGATTTGAGAAAAGATTCCCTTGACCTTGGTGGTCAGGTTGTGGAGGATTAGGGTTGGAAAAGACCCAACCCTTTGTGGGCTCCTCAACGGGGAGTAGCACATCTTTGTGGTGTGGCCAAACCTTAAAATCTTGTGTCTTGTGTTCTTGCTTGGATCCGTGATTGTGATTTTCTATTTAGCAAGATAGGCAGATATGTTTGTCCATTGTGTGGATCTTGTGGTGAATTAACTCCTGTATTTTTCACCATTCACACTTAGTTTATCCCTCGCGTTTTCTTTTCTAAGAGATCCCGCATTGTATTTCTTCGTAGTTCAGAGACTAGATTTATTTTAGCAGTTGGACTGGTTTAGAGTAGTTCAACTTGCCTTTATAGCAGTTGAACTAGCCTGCACCAGTTGAACTGTAGATTTGACATTATCTCAAAGTTTGTGGTGATAATTTTTAGGTTTAGCATATTCATCCCCTCTAGGCTACTTTCATAATGGCAAGTCAGCCGTGAATTCTAGAGTTCGAAGTCGGTTCGTAGACGGCTCGTGACCGCTCCAGTGAAAATAGAGCGAGGGATAGCCAAAGACGGGAATACTAGCAGCTAGGACCCTGATGTACAAAACGTTAAGGGCATCACTAGCTCATGTTCGAGTCATGGGATAGTCTGACTCATGGTTCTGGTCTAACCGAATCAACAACTATATGAGTTGGTGCCCTGGAGTATGAGGACGGCCCCTACTGGACCCTGCGCTTGGATCCCATGGAAGGAACTAGGGCATCACACGAATTACCCGTTTGAAACTCACAGAGCGTCATTGGTAGCCCATCGAGGAAAGCGTGGTACAACTCACCTCCCTCCATTCCCGTGAAGGGGATGCATGGGGGAGAGTAAAACAAAAAAGACGGGATAGGCCCCTAGATGGACCCCTGCATCGAGTAGGGGCTCGAGGGCTCGCCCTGCATGAGTATGGCAGATGGGTTAAAGTTGCACAACTTGCACCCCCAGACCAAAAAAGGATTCAAGACAAAGCCTGGTTAGGGAGCCCAAAACTCGTACGCGTCACAGGAGCAGTCGAGCCTCATGCAGAGCCACAAAAGGTTATAAATCACGAAACTACGAACGATTGCATACTATTTACTCCACAACACCACCCCAAGTACGGTGTTCGCAGCAGCATCGAAATCACCTGATAACAGGTCTAGAGTTGTCGCTGACGAACCCTCAGGCATATCGATGGCATGGCGGAAATTACCACCAAAGTGTAGCTATGTAATGGTGAGAGCCACTACCACACCCTGGTGAACCCCGAGCTCCATGGTCTCATGCACACGGGCTAGGATATCAATGAGACACAAGTTGCAGCTCCCAACACAAGCGCGAACGAACCCCATGGCCTGATCCGCGCATAGCCAAAGACTCAAAAACTCAAGCTCTAACCCAGTGAAGAACCCGCAGACGTTCAATAGCCCCCAAAGCACAAAGGATTGACATGACTACTCACTCGGAAAGAGACGTCAGGGCCCCACAATGTGACCATTGGAAGTAGGGAGAATGAAAAAGTAGCAAATCGTCTTTTCATTATTCTACAAAACATCGCCGGAGCATGTTACAACATGAGGTCAGCAAGTATTACGAATAATGTTGTCCACGGACAACCTATGTACGATGCGACTTGCTGCCTCATCATAAGTCTCCAGCATCTTCTCCAGACCCTGATCTAGGAGCACCGAGGGATGGTCGACAACCTCTCAGAGGCTGTAGCCAGACCGAAGCTCCTCGACAAGCAGCGCCACATCCGCGACGCCAAAACCAATAACATCCCGAATGCGGACGGGACGTTGTCTAGGCACTCCGCCAGAAGAAAGTTGTGGGCCCTGATCTAGTCCAAGGCTTGACCCAAGTGGCAGCATTGCTTCTCCAGCTCGGCTTCCAAAGCAATCGGAAGAACCGAAAATAATGAGGGAGGCACCGAGGCTACCAAGGAACAAGGGGTGGGCGCCTTACCAACTACACGAAATCAGATTCGGCGAGCTAAGCCTAGAGTTGTTCGGTCTCGGCCTCGGCAGCATCCTGTGCCTTATGGAAGACTTCGTAGCCCTCCCAGGATTCCAGATGGAGAGGGAGGGGGACAGCAGGTCCGGTCGCGACGAGTTGACAAACGACGATGCCTCCTGGACAAAGGAGGCAGGAACCGCCCTACACCAAATGGGGACAAGATTCAATGGAAGAAAGGAGAGGGTCGCATGGAAGAGGTGGGGCCTTACCCTGGGGGCAGACTGACACGACGTGGCCTCATCTCGATCCTAGTGCCACCGGTTGACCCTCAAGCGGACCCCATTCGAAGTGAGAGCCTATGGATGGAAAGCCCTAGGGTGACAATGGGTGAACGTTTGCCCACGCTTATAAGAGAGGAAAAATGCTGTAGCATCCCAAAAATTCAAATCTTGGAATTTTCTCAAACTCGCTCCAAATTCCAAATGAATTTAAAATTTCATTTCAAAATGTTTGTTTGCGAGTTGATATCAACAAATAAAATATAGTGGTCTATATTATCTCCAAAATCCTCCTCAAAATATCCTACAAATATTTCCCCAGTGATCCCCTCAAATTCTTTCCAGAAATACTGCCCAGATATTTCCCCAGTGACCCCCCTCTGATTCTTTCCAGAAATACTGCCCAAATATTCCACTAATATATCTCCAAGTATTTTCCTCCTGAGAAATACCTTCAGAATCATTTTTAAAGTCCCCACAAATATTTTCTCCATAATTTTCCTCATGCTCATACGTATACGTATGCCTCCAGTGTCATTAGGGATGAAAACGAACAGGAATTATACCGCCCCGTCCCGTCCCATATTCCCGTTTAAAACTGTCCGTTTTCGTTTTATCGGGAAAATGTGAAAACGGTACGGGAACCGGGATAGGTATATCCGGGAACGGGACCGGAAACGGTTGAAGGTGTTTCCCGACCGTATTTACGGTATCCCGTATTGTATCGGGAATTTCCCGTTTTATTCTGTTTTACATTTTGCGGATCGTGTGCATGTATCAAAGCCCATGAATTCTTGGCCCATTGGTCACTGTCGTTTCCCATAGGGAGTTTCAAGTGCACGAATATACAACCTGTGTGTGTGCAGCAGCTCTGCCTCTGCTCGGCTGGACGACTGCATCTATGCTTGAGGCCTTGAGACATTGTAGCTCTGTTTCCTGTGTGACTCTGTAGTGTGCATGTGCCTCATGGAGCTAGGGACCCTAATAAGTGAAGCTGCTGGCCTGGACGCTGGACTACTGCTAACCTCGCGTTGGTCGTGGGCGTACTGTGTAGTGCGCTGTTTTTTTTTGTTCCGGCGCTTGTGTGTTGTCACCGCTGTGTGCATGTGGTTGTTCCGACTACTGTCCGACTATCGTCCGTTTTCGGTGAATATTCGTTCGTATTCGATCGTTTTCGCATACCCATATATTCTATAACCGTTTTCGCTACCGCCTTTTCCGCTCCCGCTCCCGTTTTCGGTAAAAAAAATGGTAATGGAAATGGGAGAGGTAGTTTCCCGCCCGTTCCCGTTCATTTTCATCCCTAAGTGTCATACGGTGAGCTCTACAAGCTAATCTCACTTATACAAGACAAATAGATGCTAATCTCCCACTAATCCTCTCATCCTCCCACTAATCCTCTCATCCCTCCCCCTAATCCCCCCACCATGGCTATAAATAGAGGGGCAAGGGCCTCCTCTCAAGCCACCCCAAGCCATTTCATGGCAACTCTCTCCCCCCCACACACACACGCCCACTCCACTTCCCACACAAGCACACACTAGCACAAGAATCGTTCGGTCGTTCTTCGATCGTTCGTCCCCCTGTTCTTAGTTTGTTTGTTCGTTCGTTCGATCGTTCGTCCGATCGTTCATGGTTCGTTTGTCCGTTCGTTCGATCGTTCATCCGTTCGTTCGTCCAAATAATTGTTCAGCCGTTATGCTACCGAAATTCCGATCGTTCGTTCGTCCGATCATTCGATCGTTCGTCCGTTCGTTCATAGTTTCTATTCATTATTTATCGTTCGTTCATAGTTCCTATTCATCGTTCATCCTTCATTCATAGTCCCTATTCATCGTTCTTCCAGATAATCTTTGTCATGCTGTTATGCTACCGAAATTCCGATCATTCGATCGTTCGTCCGTTCGTTCATAGTTCATATTCATCGTTCATCATTCGTTCATAGTCATTATTCATCGTTCGTTCATACGACTATTCACCATCACTATTCACATTACTATTCAGCGACACTATTCACCATTACTATTCATCATCGTTACTATTCATCGATGATATCTATAATTACTTTTTTGTCGTCACTATTCATCGTTACTATTCATCGATCATCTGATCACCCCAAATTTCAACTACTCATCCATCATGCTGTCCAGTCCACCTAAGACCAGCCAGACCCATATTCCAGTCATACGAACTCCAGTGACTGTGATTTTCCTTCCAGTAAGAACTTTCCATCTGGTCACCCATCCCAGGTTTCTCCAAGTTGAGCACGCTTAACTTTGAGATTCCTTCGAACCAGGCTTCCAAACTCAGATTCCAATAGTTCTTGTTTTTGAATTCTTATCAAATTATTCTCTATCCAACCATGTCACCCCTTAAGCATGGTTCATATTCCAGAAAACTCTCAAAATACTCTTGTCCCATATTCTACCTATAACTCTCCTATTCATACTAAGTCAGACGATTCATTCGTCACTATTCTCACCAACAGTGAACTTCACTGTGCTACACCACATACACCCAGCTATAAATACACCCAGCTACCCTCTCCCTCTCCACACACACTCAACACCCTCAGCCAAAACAAAACACCCCACTCACTCAGTTACTCCGCTCTGCCGGCTACACGCATAGTGTCGCTTCACCTCCAGTCCACCCTCCTGTTATCGGAGCGTTCGTGCCGCCTCGTGGAGACCAGATCTGCAAGTCTACGCCAGGCAGTGGAGCCAGAAGCTAGTTCCGCGAGCCCTCCCCCTTTCGCCGGATAAGCACGGCAAGCTCACTGGATCCCTTTGATGCATAAATTACCTATGATTTTTCAACCACAACCCTCAGCCTGTTATTTTATGCATGATATGATTTTGAGACAAGTTATTATGGCCACCCAGCCGCTTGCCGCAATCAATCCTTGATATATTTGTTATAAATGATTTGAGAAAAGGTGTGAGTTTTCAAAAGAAAATGCTTTTCAAAATGTGTATGATGAAGGGTTTTCACCCTTATCACCTTTGAGTAGGGATGATCAGGGACTCCCTGGTTTAGGGGAGGGCCTCAGGTGTTGGCTCAGCCGGGTTAGGTGTGAGCAGAAGGATTGTCCTCTCATATAAGGACCGGTTTGTCATCCTTCACTACCTGTACTCATGATAAGTACAACCACTCGAGACTGTATGGGCAGTCACTCAATCTGAACTCGTACGGTCCAAACCCCAGGGTTATGAAGGCTGGGGAGCACCGAGAGGATAAGGAGGAGGAATATTTTGTCCGGTTTGGACATGGCGGTGGCCTGACTCCTTTCGGTATAACCGTTAAGGTAAGGAAGTGCGAGGAAAGAAAGAGATTCTAATTCGGGTCTCATTGGCCATGAGATAGCAGAGCCGGACTAGTGGGTAAAGTGTACCCCTCTGCGCAGAGTTCAAACCTATTCGAATAGTCCGTATCCACGGATATGGATGAGTCTGGTGTGCTATGACAATTAGTGTTTTGTTTTCCAAAAAAAAAGAGATGCTTTTGAAAAGTGGTTTTTAAAAGGTCCGGCGGTTGAGTCGTGAGCTATGGTGGACGGGAAGTCCAGTAGCTATTTTTGAAAATGAAAACCAGTGGGAAACTGCTGAGATACCTGGATGGTTTAGTCCAGGGGATTTTGTTCTATATTGAAAAAAAACTTCCTACTCCTTTAGGAGAGGATGCGCTTTGAAAAATACAAAATGTTTTACAAAACAACCCTGCATAAAATATTGCTATTTCTGCAAAATATCCTAAGCTCCATGTTGGGACCATGCTTCGTCGCCGAAGGTCCTGCAGGAAGAAACAGTTTCAGTTGAAGCTGTCTGTACGTAATGCCGAAGGGTGCCGTTCATGAAGCTTCGGAATTACAAACCGACTTAAAGATAGAATGACCTTTTAGTCCATAAGAGTTTGAGTCGATGTTGTAAACTTTTATGAGGGGTATGATTGTAATTGTTCACAGGCTGTGTCCTGTGCCTATAAATAGTGAACAGTATTCCTTTACTGTTCACGGATTCCTGTAATTGCAATCGCATCACCCGGAAATTACCATTTGTCAAGGCAGAGGTATAAATGTATTTAAATATTATGTTTAAACATTTAAGATTTATATAGCATAATAAATGATGTCATTTATTTCCAATTTAACTATCTTTAATGCTTTATGTCCTGCGTTATTCCGCATTACCTTCGAGAATTAAATTACGAAGGTGATACTTTCGTAATTTTGTTATGATAACCTTCGTCCGAAGTTCATCGAATCATTGGGGAAATAATGCTTCAGCGGATGAAGGACATCGATATTTAACATTTTATGTTGCCTTGTTCTTAATTCATAGTATTTGAGAGCAAGTCTCCAACATTGGCGCCCACCTCCGGTCAACTCACTTCCACTTTTTTGAGCTGATGGCTTTGTTCGACGATCAAGCTGGAGCTGCTTCGGCCCCGAAGCTGGTACTCCCGATAACAGGTGGTTCATGCTCAGAGCCAGCCAACAAGAAGCAGAAGAAGGAAGCACAGAGAAGGGTACAACATGTTGGGGTGCAAGGACCCTTCATCAAGTCAAGATGGTCTCACATTCCAATTACCTTCTCCCAAGAGGATCTTCAACTCAAGGATTACCCACACAATGATGCTATGGTTATCTCTTGTGTGATCAAAGGATTTCTGGTCCATAATGTTTTGGTTGACACAGGCAGTGCAGCTGATATCATATTTGCTAAAGCTTTCAGACAAATGCAAGAGCTCGAAGACAAGATCCATGATGCTACGCACCCTCTTTGTGGCTTCGGAGGACGGCAAATTATAGCACTTGGGAAGATTACCATGCCAGTAACCTTCGGATTTGTTAACAACACAAGGACTGAGCAAATTGTGTTTGATATTGTTGACATGGAGTATCCTTACAATTGAAAGGGAAATGTGCCCTTGGGCCATTTCTAAGTATTTTGGTGGTTTAGTGTCCAACACAAGTGCCTAAGTGTAAAATGGTGGACAAAGTACAAATCAAGGATAAAGGTATGTTTCTCAGACTTAGTACATTGTTTTAGAGACTAATGTATTGTGTCTAAGTGCTGGAAACAGGAAAAGACCAACTGGAAAAGCCTTGGCTCGAGCAGCCAAGACTTTGCTCAGTCTGGAGCACCGGACTGTCCGGTGGTGCACCGGACAGTGTCCGGTGCGCCAGGCTGGCTCGAGCAAAGTGGCTGCTCTCGGGACTTCGACGGCGGTGTACGGCTATAATTCACTGGACTGTCCGGTGGTGCACCGAACTGTCCGGTGGGCCATTCACAGGCGAACTCGTCGCTCTCGGGAATTCATCGGCGACGTACGGCTATAATTCACCGGACTGTCCGGTGTGCACCGGACTGTCCGGTGAGCCAACGGTCGGCAGGGCCAACGGTCGGCCGCGCGATCTGTGCGGGACACGTGGCCGAGCCAACGGCTAGAAGGAGGCACCGGTCTGTCCGGTGTGCACCGGACATGTCCGGTGCGCCAACGGCTCTCAGGCTGCCAACGGTCGACTGCGCCATTTATGGAAGGAAATCGGGCACCGGACAGTGTCCGGTGTGCACCGGACTGTCCGGTGCACCAGTCGACAGAAGGCAAGATCAGTCTTCCTAGATTGCTCTCAACGGCTCCTAGCTGCCTTGGGGCTATAAAAGGGACCCCTAGGCGCATGGAGGAGCACACCAAGCATTCCTACAACATTCCTAAGCACCAAGACATCGATTCCGCGCCTTTGATTCTTTGCGATAGCAATTAGAGCTCTAGTTGAGTGGTGAACTCATTGAGTTGTATTGTGAGCTCTCATTGCGACTTGTGTGCGTGGTGTTGCTGTGATTTCTGTCTTGAGTGTGTTGCTAATCCCTCCCTTGCTCCGTGTTTCTTTGTGATCTTAAAGTGTAAGGGCGAGAGGCTCCAAGTTGTGGAGATTCCTCGCAAACGGGATTGAGAAAAAGCAAGCAAAACACCGTGGTATTCAAGTGGGTCTTTGGACCGCTTGAGAGGGGTTGATTGCAACCCTCGTCCATTGGGACGCCACAACGTGGAGTAGGCAAGCGTTGGTCTTGGTCGAACCACGGGATAACCACCGTGCCATCTCTGTGATTGATTTCTTGTGGTTATTGTGTTTTGACTCCTCTCTAGCCACTTGGCAATTATTGTGCTAACGATTAACCAAGTTTTGTGGCTTAAGTTTTCAAGTTTCACAGGATCACCTATTCACCCCCCCCCCCCCTCTAGGTGCTCTCAATTGGTATCAGAGCCGTTCTCTTCACAAAAGGGACTAACTGCCCGAAGAGATGGATCCTAAGGGGAAGGGAATCGTGATCAACGACAAAGAGAAGGAATCCTTCGTCAACGAGCCGAAGGATGACAAGCCTACCGACTCCGGCTCGGTCCATAGACGGAAGGATGAGAAGAAGAAGAAGACAAGGCGCATTAAGGAGATCGTCTACTACGACGACAGTGATGAGTCCACTTCTTCCCACAAGGACAACGACGACAGCGACTACGACAAACGAAAGACGGTTAACTCGAACTTTTCTTTCGATTATTCGCGTATTCCTCAAAGTTCAAATTCTCATTTGCTCTCCATTCCTCTCGGCAAGCCTCCACACTTTGATGGGGAGGACTACGGATTTTGGAGCCACAAAATGCGTAGTCACCTATTCTCTCTCCATCCAAGCATATGGGAGATTGTTGAGAATGGAATGAAATTTGATAGCTCGGATAGTCCCATTTTTATTAATGAACAAATTCATAGAAATGCACAAGCTACTACTATGTTGTTAGCCTCCTTGTGCAGGGACGAGTATCACAAAGTGAGCGGCTTGGACAATGCCAAGCAGATCTGGGACACCCTCAAGATTTCTCATGAGGGGAACGACGTCACCTTGCTCACCAAGATGGAGTTGGTGGAGGGCGAGCTTGGACGATTCGCTATGATAAGGGGCGAAGAGCCGACACAAACATACAACCGGCTCAAGACCCTTATCAACAAAATAAGGAGCTACGGAAGCACGCGATGGACGGACCACGACGTCGTCCGATTGATGCTAAGGTCCTTTACCGTTCTTGATCCTCATTTGGTGAATAATATTCGTGAGAATCCCAGGTACACCAAAATGTCGCCCGAAGAAGTCCTTGGAAAATTCGTAAGCGGGCGAATGATGATCAAGGAGGCAAGGTACGTGGACGACGCATTAAATGGTCCAATCAACGAGCCTCAACCCCTTGCTCTCAAGGCAACAAGAAGCAAGGAGGTACTACCTAGCAAGGTGGCACAAATTGAGGCGGCCGGACTTAATGATGAAGAGATGGCCCTCATCATCAAAAGATTCAAGACGGCGCTAAAGGGGCGCAAGGGACAGCCAAGCAAGACCAAAACCAAGGGGAAGCGCTCATGCTTCAAATGTGGTAAGCTTGGTCATTTTATTGCTAACTGTCCCGACAATGATAGTGATCAGGATCAAGGAAACAAGAGGGAGAAAAAGAAGAACTATAAGAAGGCAAAGGGCGAGGCACATCTTGGCAAGGAGTGGGATTCGGATTGCTCCTCGTTCGACTCCGACAATGAAGGACTCGCCGCCACCGCCTTCAACAAGTCATCCCTCTTCCCCAACGAGCGTCACACATGCCTTATGGCAAGGGAGAAGAAGGTATGTGGTCGAAACTCTACTTATGCTTCTTCAAGTGAGGACGAATCTAGTGATGAGGATGAAATAGATTATTCATGTTTGTTTAAGGGCCTAGATAGAACCAAGGTAGATAAAATTAATGAATTAATTGATGCCTTGAATGATAAGAATAGGCTTTTATAAAAACAAGAGGACTTGTTGTATGAAGAACATGATAAATTTGTAGAAGCACAAAAATCTCATGCCTTAGAAGTTAAGAGAAATGAAATGCTTTCTAGTGAATTATCTTCTTGCCATGAGACGATTTCTAGCTTAAGGAGCATTAATGATAATTTGAATGCTAAATTAGAAATAGCTAGTAAATCAACAACTTGTGTAGAAAATGTTGTTATTTGCAATAGATGTAAAGATTTCGATATTGATGCTTGTAGTGAACACATAGCTTCGATTGCAAAGTTAAATGATGAACTGGCTAGTCTTAATGCCCAACTTAAGGCTAGCAAAAGTGATTTTGATAAACTAAAATTTGCTAGGGATGCCTACACGATTGGTAGACACCCCTCAATTAAGGATGGGCTTGGCTTCAAGAGGGAAGCCAAGAACTTAACAAGCCATAAGGCTCCCATCTCCGCCAAGGAGAAAGGGAAGGCCCCTATGGCATGTAGTACTAAAAAGAACCATGCTTTTATGTACAATGATAGAAGACAATCTCATAGGAGTTGTAATGTTTTTGATTCACATGCCTATGACTCTTATGCTATGTTTGCCCCCAGTTCTTCCTATATGCATGGTAGAGATATGCCTAGGAAGAATATTCATCATGTGCCTAGAAAGAATAGTGTTCATGTTCCTAGGAAAGTTATGAATGGACCCTCTACAATTTATCATGCTTTAAATGCTTCCTTTGCTATTTGTAGAAAGGATAGGAAGATAGTTGCTAGGAAATTAGGGGCAAAATGCAAGGGTGATAAAACTTGCATTTGGGTCCCTAAGGAAATTGTGACTAACCTTGTAGGACCCAACAAGAGTTGGGTACCTAAGACCCAAGCCTAAATTTGTCTTGTAGGTTTATGCATCCAGGGGTTCAAGCTGGATTATCGACAGCGGATGCACAAACCATATGACGGGGGAGAAGAAGATGTTCACCTCCTACGTCAAGAATAAGGATTCCCAAGATTCAATCATATTCGGTGATGGGAACCAAGGCAAGGTGAAAGGTTTAGGCAAGATTGCAATATCTAATGAGCACTCTATCTCTAATGTGTTTTTAGTTGAGTCTCTTGCATATAATTTACTATCTGTCAGTCAATTATGTAATATGGGATATAATTGTCTATTTACAAATGTAGATGTGTCTGTCTTTAGAAGATGTGATGGTTCACTAGCTTTTAAGGGTGTACTAGACGGCAAACTTTATTTAGTTGATTTTTGCAAAAGAGGAGGCCGGTCTAGATGCATGCTTAATCGCTAAGACTAGCATGGGCTGGCTGTGGCATCGCCGCTTAGCACATGTGGGGATGAAGAACCTTCACAAGCTTCTAAAGGGAGAACACGTGATAGGTTTGACTAACGTGCAATTCGAAAAAGATAGACCTTGTGCAGCTTGTCAAGCAGGGAAACAGGTGGGAGGCTCTCATCACACAAAAAATGTGATGACAACATCAAGACCCTTGGAGATGCTGCATATGGACCTCTTCGGACCCGTCGCCTATCTGAGCATAGGAGGAAGTAAGTATGGTCTAGTTATTGTTGATGACTTTTCCCGCTTCACTTGGGTGTTCTTTTTGCAGGATAAGTCTGAAACCCAAGGGACCCTCAAGCGCTTCCTAAGGAGAGCTCAAAATGAGTTTGAGCTCAAAGTGAAGAAGATAAGAAGCGACAACGGGTCCGAATTCAAGAATCTTCAAGTGGAGGAGTTCCTTGAGGAGGAGGGGATCAAGCACGAGTTCTCCGCTCCCTACACACCTCAGCAAAATGGTGTGGTAGAGAGGAAGAACAGGACGCTCATAGATATGGCGAGGACTATGCTTGGAGAGTTCAAGACCCCCGAGTGTTTTTGGTCGGAAGCCGTGAGCACGGCTTGCCACGCCATCAACAGGGTCTACCTTCACCGCCTCCTCAAGAAGACTTCATATGAGCTGCTGACTGGTAACAAACCCAATGTATCATACTTTCGTGTATTTGGGAGTAAATGCTACATTCTAGTGAAGAAGGGTAGGAATTCCAAATTTGCTCCCAAAGTCGTAGAAGGTTTTTATTAGGTTATGATTCAAATACAAAGGCGTATAGGGTCTTCAACAAATCATCGGGTTTGGTTGAAGTCTCTAGCGACGTTGTATTTGATGAGACTAATGGCTCTCCAAGAGAGCAAGTTGTTGATCTTGATGATGTAGATGAATAAGATGTTCCAACGGCCGCGATATGCACCATGGCGATTGGAGATGTACGGCCTCAGGAACAATTGGAGCAAGATCAACCGTCTTCCTCAACTATGGTGCATTCCCCAACCCAAGATGACGAACAGGTACCTCAAGAGGAGGCGCATGATCAAGGGGGAGCACAGGATGTTCAAATTGAAGAGGAAGAAGCACCTCAGGCTCCTCCAACCCAAGTTCGAGCGACAATCCAAAGGGATCATCCCGTCGACCAAATATTGGGTGATATTAGCAAGGGAGTAACTACTCGCTCGAGATTAGTTAATTTTTGTGAGCATTACTCCTTTGTCTCTTCTATTGAGCCTTTCAGGGTAGAAGAGGCCTTGCTAGATCCGGACTGGGTGTTGGCCATGCATGAGGAACTCAACAACTTCAAGCGCAATGAAGTTTGGACACTGGTGCCTCGTCCCAAGCAAAACGTTGTGGGAACCAAGTGGGTGTTCCGCAACAAACAGGACGAGCACGGGGTGGTGACGAGGAACAAGGCTCGACTTGTGGCAAAAGGTTATGCCCAAGTCGCAGGTTTGGACTTTGAGGAGACGTTTGCTCCTGTGGCTAGGCTAGAATCAATCCGTATTTTGCTAGCATATGCCGCTCACCATTCTTTCAGGTTGTACCAAATGGATGTGAAGAGCGCTTTCCTAAACGGGCCGATCAAAGAAGAGGTGTACGTGGAGCAACCCCCTGGCTTCGAGGATGAACAGTACCCCGACCACGTGTGTAAGCTCTCTAAGGCGCTCTATGGACTTAAGCAAGCCCCAAGAGCATGGTATGAATGCCTTAGAGACTTTTTAATTGCTAATGCTTTCAAGGTCGGGAAAGCCGATCCAACTCTTTTTACTAAGACTTGCGATGGTGATCTTTTTGTGTGCCAAATTTATGTCGATGACATAATATTTGGTTCTACTAACCAAAAGTCTTGTGAAGAGTTTAGCAGGGTGATGACGCAGAAATTCGAGATGTCGATGATGGGCGAGTTGAACTACTTCCTTGGGTTCCAAGTGAAGCAACTCAAGGACGGCACCTTCATCTCCCAAACGAAGTACACACAAGATTTGTTAAAGCGGTTTGGGATGAAGGACGCCAAGCCCGCAAAGACGCCGATGGGAACTGACGGACACACCGACCTCAACAAAGGAGGTAAGTCCGTTGATTAAAAAGCATACCGGTCCATGATAGGTTCTTTGCTTTATTTATGTGCTAGTAGACCGGATATTATGCTTAGCGTATACATGTGTGCTAGATTTCAATCCGATCCTAAGGAGTGTCACTTAGTGGCTGTGAAGCGAATTCTAAGATATTTAGTCGCTACGCCTTGCTTCGGGATCTGGTATCCAAAGGGGTCTAACTTTGACTTGATTGGGTACTCAGATTCCGACTATGCTGGATGTAAGGTCGATAGGAAGAGTACATCGGGGACATGCCAATTCTTAGGAAGGTCCCTGGTGTCATGGAATTCTAAGAAACAAACTTCCGTTGCCCTATCCACCGCTGAGGCCGAGTATGTTGCCGCAGGTCAGTGTTGTGTGCAACTACTTTGGATGAGGCAAACCCTCCGGGACTTTGGCTACAATCTGAGCAAAGTCCCACTCCTATGTGATAATGAGAGTGCTATCCAAATAGCAGAAAATCCTGTTGAGCACAGCCGCACAAAGCACATTGACATCCGGCATCACTTTTTGAGAGACCACCAGCAAAAGGAGATATCGAAGTGTTTCATGTTAGCACCGAGAACCAGCTAGCCGATATCTTCACTAAGCCTTTAGATGAAAAGACCTTTTGCAGGCTGCGTAGTGAGCTAAATGTCCTAGATTCGCGGAACTTGGATTGAATTGTAGCATACATGTGTTTATGCCTTTGATCTTGTTCATTCTGCATTTTGTTGCTTATTGTGGTGCTCAAGTTGTACAAACACTCCCTGGACCTCACAAGTCCGTTTTGCAAGTGATGCACATATTTAGGGGGAGCTGTGCTACAACTTGACCCTTTGAGACTAACCATGTACTTGAGTTTGGTTGTTTTAGCCTCAAAGGAGGATTGAAAGGGAAAAGGTGGACTTGGACCATGCAAGACTTCCACTGCACTCCGATGAAAAGAGTAACTTTTCCAAGTTCATCTTTATACTCTTATTGCCTTTATGTTCTCATTTGAAGATTTTGGTGAGGCAATGAGGTTAATGGGCCAAGATTGATCCCGTTTTGGTGCTTGATGCCAAAGGGGGAGAAAATAAAGGCCAAAGCGATAAATGGATCAGCTACCACTTGAGAGATTTTGAAAATAGTAGAATAGAGCTTTTGGTTTGTCAAAACTCTTTTGTTGTCTCTCTTGTCAAAAGTTGGCTTCTTGTGGGGAGAAGTGTTGATTATGGGAAAAAGGGGGAGTTTTTGAAATCTTGAATCAATTTCTCTTGGAATGACTCTCTTTATGTCTTAACATGTGTGTTTGACTTAGAGATAGAAATTTGAGTTTGATTTGCAAAAACAAACCAAGTGGTGGCATAGAGTGATCCATATATGTCAAAATTGAATCAAAACAATTTTGAGTTCTTATTTGATTTGATTTTGTACTTGTTCTACTTGCTTTATGTTGTGTTGGCATAAATCACCAAAAAGGGGGAGATTGAAAGGGAAATGTGCCCTTGGGCCATTTCTAAGTATTTTGGTGGTTTAGTGTCCAACACAAGTGCCTAAGTGTAAAATGGTGGACAAAGTACAAATCAAGGATAAAGGTATGTTTCTCAGCCTTAGTACATTATTTTAGAGACTAATGTATTGTGTCTAAGTGCTGGAAATAGGAAAAGACCAACTGGAAAAGCCTTGGCTCGAGCAGCCAAGACTTTGCTCAGTCTGGAGCACCGGACTGTCCGGTGGTGCACCAGACAGTGTCCGGTGCGCCAGGCTGGCTCGAGCAAAGTGGCTGCTCTCGGGACTTCGACGGTGGTGTACGGCTATAATTCACCGGACTGTCCGGTGGTGCACCGGACTGTCCGGTGGGCCGTTCACAGGTGAACTCGTCGCTCTCGGGAATTCATCGGCGACGTACGGCTATAATTCACCGGACTGTCCGGTGTGCACCGGACTGTCCGGTGAGCCAACGGTCGGCAGGGCCAACGGTCGGCCGCGCGATCTGTGCGGGACACGTGGCCGAGCCAACGGCTAGAAGGAGGCACCGGTCTGTCTGGTGTGCACCGGACATGTCCGGTGCGCCAACGGCTCTCAGGCTGCCAACGGTCGACTGCGCCATTTATGGAAGGAAATCGGGCACCGGACAGTGTCCGGTGTGCACCAGACTGTCCGGTGCACCAGTCGACAGAAGGCAAGATCAGCCTTCCTAGATTGCTCTCAATGGCTCCTAGCTGCCTTGGGGCTATAAAAGGGACCCCTAGGCGCATGGAGGAGCACACCAAGCATTCCTACAACATTCCTAAGCACCAAGACATCGATTCCGCGCCTTTGATTCTTTGCGATAGCAATTAGAGCTCTAGTTGAGTGGTGAACTCATTGAGTTGTATTGTGAGCTCTCATTGCGACTTGTGTGCGTGGTGTTGCTGTGATTTCTGTCTTGAGTGCGTTGCTAATCCCTCCCTTGCTCCGTGTTTCTTTGTGATCTTAAAGTGTAAGGGCGAGAGGCTCCAAGTTATGGAGATTCCTCGCAAACGGGATTGAGAAAAAGCAAGCAAAACACCGTGGTATTCAAGTGGGTCTTTGGACCGCTTGAGAGGGGTTGATTGCAACCCTCGTCCATTGGGACGCCACAACGTGGAGTAGGCAAGCGTTGGTCTTGGTCGAACCACGGGATAACCACCGTGCCATCTCTGTGATTGATTTCTTGTGGTTATTGTGTTTTGACTCCTCTCTAGCCACTTGGCAATTATTGTGCTAACAATTAACCAAGATTTGTGGCTTAAGATTTCAAGTTTCACAGGATCACCTATTCACCCCCCCCTCTAGGTGCTCTCAACAATGCTATCATTGGTCGCGATACTCTCAATGCCTTCAAAGCAATTCTTCACCCAGCTTACCTCTGCATGAAGATACCTTCGGACCAAGGGCCTATTGCTATTCATGGAAGTCAGGAAGCTGCCAGAAGGGCCGAAGGAAATTGGACAGATTCAAAAGCAATCCATAACATAGATGGAGCTGAGGCCTGTGAGCAATACAAGTTCAGAAGGGAAAAAGCTGCTTCAGCTGACCAGCCGAAGCCCATGCTCTTATGTGAGGATATAGCAGATCAGAAGGTGCTATTGGGATCTCAATTGTCTGAAGAGCAGGAAAAAACCTTGATAAGGTTTCTGTTCAACAATAAAGATGTTTTTGCTTGGTCAGCTAATGATCTTTGTGGAGTTAACAGGGATGTTATTGAGCATTCGCTCAATGTCGATCCATCCTTCAGACCCAGAAAGCAGAGGCTTCGGAAGATGTCTGATGACAAGGCCGAAGGTGCTCGGAATGAAGTGAAAAGACTTCTCAGTGCCGGAGTTATTAGAGAGGTAAAATACCCAGAATGGTTGGCTAACACTGTTATGGTGAGAAGGCCAATGGTAAATGGAGAATGTGTATTGATTTTACTGACCTCAATAAGGCTTGTCTGAAGGACGAGTTTCCATTGCTAAGGATAGATTCCTTAGTCGATGCAGCAGCTTCATCAGAGCTTATGAGTTTGCTGGATTGCTATTCAGGCTATCATCAAATCTGGATGAAGAAGGAGGATGAACCGAAAACCAGCTTCATAACCCCTAGTGGGACATATTGCTACCTTCGGATGCCTGAGGGGCTTAAAAATGCTGGAGGAAGCTTCAGCAGAATGACAGCGAAGGTTCTCCATTCTCAGATAGGCAGGAATGTACTAACTTATGTTGATGACATCATTGTAAAAAGCACGAAGCAAGATAACCACATTGCTAATTTACAGGAGACCTTCCCTAATTTTAGACAGGCTGGTTTAAAGCTGAATCCAGAAAAATGTGTCTTCAGAGTAAAGAAGGGGAAATTTCTTGGTTGCCTAGTTTCAACAAAGGGAATTGAGGCTAATCCAAGTAAAATCGAAGCTATACTTCGAATGGAACCACCAAGTACAAAAAAGGGGGCTCAAAGATTGACGGGAAGGCTGGCATCTCTCAACAGATTCATATCCAGATCAGCAGAGAGAAACTTACCATTCTTCGAAGTGCTGAAGTCAGCCGAAGTCTTTCAATGGGGACCAATCCAGCAGAAAGCCTTCGAAGAGTTGAAGCAATATTTGATAGATCTAACAACATTAACTCCACCAACGCCAGGGGCTCCTTTGTTATTATATGTGGCAGCTTCGCACTCAGCGGTAAGTGCAGCACTTGTCCAGGAGAAGCTTGAAGGCCAAGTTGAGAGGCAGGCCCCAATATATTTCGTATCCGAGGTTCTTAGTTTATCGAAGAAAAATTATACAGAATTGGAGAAGGTACTGTATGCTATTTTGATGGCCTCCAGGAAGCTTCGGCATTATTTTCAAGCTTACAACATAATTGTTCCTTCTTCGCAACCTCTGAAGGATATTATGAGAAACCGAGAAGCTACTGGAAGGATTGGAAAATGGGCTGCAGAGCTTAATGAATTTTGTATTGATTATGTTCATAGATCCTCGATTCAGTCCCAGGCGTTAGCAGACTTCATTGCTGACTGGACGCCAGGGGCTCAGGAGGAAGAAACAAATAAAGATGCCGAAGCATGGACAGTGTTTTGCGATGGGTCTTGGGGAACCTTCGGAGCAGGAGCGGCTGCTGTGTTGGTTTCACCTTCCAAAGTTAAAACTTGTTATGCGGCAAGACTTGATTTTAGTTGCACAAATAATATCGCTGAATATGAAGCTCTACTCTTGGGTCTTCGGAAGTTAAAGGCAATGGGAATCATAAGGGCCATTCTTAAAACTGATTCTCAAGTTATTTCTGGTCATGTTGACAAGAGCTATAAAGCAAGAGACCCGAAGCTTGAAAAGTATCTAGATACAGTCCGAAGGATTGAGGCTTCCTTCGAAGGTTTCTCTGTCAAAAATATTCCTCGTGGAGAAAATGAATACGCTGATCTATTGGCCAAGTCAGCAGCCCAGGGGCTACCTATACCTTCGGAAGTATTTTTCGAAACAATAAAAGCACCTTCGGTCGAGCTTCTTGAAAGAGCAATCCTTAATATATCCCCTGTTTATAGCGAGGATTGGAGAACTGAGATTGTCTCTTTCCTTCAGGGTAATTTTCTTTCAGACGACGAAGCTTATAACAGGAGAATAGAAGCAAGAGCTCGACCATATGTCATAATAGAAGGGGAGTTATACAAGCATGGGGTCTGTTCCCCATTGCTCAAGTGTTTATCCAGATCCGAAGGTATAGAATTAATGAAGGAAATACATGCAGGCCTGTGTGGATCTCACATTGGATCTAGGCCCTTGCTCGGGAAAGTTTTTCGCCAAGGATTTTATTGGCCAAAGGCAGCTTCGGATGCAGCGGATATAGTCCAAAAGTGCGAACGTTGTCAGAAATGTGCAAGAGATCAAAAACAACCTTCGTCTTTAACTCAATTAATACAACCCACTTGGCCGTTGCAAAGGTGGGGCCTTGATTTGCTAGGCCCATTACCACCAGCACAGGGGAACTTAAGATATGTGGTAGTGGCAGTGGAGTATTTTTCCAAATGGATTGAGGCAAAGCCCTTAGCCACAATAACTTCATTTACTATTCAAAAGTTTTTCTGGCAGAACATTGTTTGTCGCTTCGGAGTACCGAAGGCCATTACTGTGGACAATGGGACACAGTTTGATTCTGAAGCCTTCAGAGAATTTTGTGATCAAATTGGCACGAAGATCCATTTTGCATCAGTTCGACACCCAGAGTCAAATGGACTTGTCGAAAGAGCTAATGGGATCATAATGACAGGAATAATGAAGTCAATCTTCAATCAGCCCAGGGGAAAATGGCCTGACGAGCTAATCAAAGTAGTATGGAGCCATAATACAACCATGTCAAGGTCAACAGATTTTACGCCCTTTAAACTATTGTTCGGTGACGAAGCAATAACCCTAGAAGAGGCCAAAGCAGGATCAATAAGGATAGTAGCTTCGGCAGAAGGCAAAGACGAAGCTGATTGCTCTGTAAAAAAAGATGCTATTGAAGGGATCAGACTTCAAGCTGTGGAAAACATCAATAAATATCAAGCCGAAACAATAAAATGGCGTGACAGAAAAGTCAAGCTGAAGAACATTGAACCAGGACACTTGGTACTTCGAAGAGTAGTCAACCCTGAGACAGCAGGCAAATTACAGCTGAAGTGGGAAGGCCCCTTTCTGGTAGTATCTTCCTCAAGACCCGGTTCCTACAGATTGAAGGATATGGACGACAACGACATTCCTAGATCATGGAATGCGGATGAGCTTCGACGATATTATGTTTAGCTTGATGTAATTTTTTATATTCTTTTTCGTGGCACCCTTTTCCTTTCCAAAGGGGGAGAAAGGTTTTTAATGGGGCCACAACATGTAATTTTCCTTATTTCAATTTTATGAGAGTGATATCCCCCAAAAAATGTAAATGTAAATGCAAAAGGAAAAAGAAAAGGAAACAGGGAGAAGCTCAAAAGTCGTTCCTAAGGGAATGCAGGGCTTACAGCGAAAAATAAGCGCTGATTCCGCTGAAAGTAAAAGGCGAAGAAGCTCCTAAGGGAGGCTTACAGCGAAAAATAAGCGCTGATTCCGCTGAAAGTAAAAGGCGAAGAAGCTCCTAAGGGAGGCTTACAGCGAAAAATAAGCACTGATTCTGCTGAAAGTAAAAGGCGAAGAAGCTCCTAAGGGAGGCTTACAGCGAAAAGTCAACGCTGAAGGACTATGATTATGTATTTTGATATTCATTTGCACAATGCATCTCATCATGTCATTTGCATTCATAAACATGCATTTAGACATATATAGAATCATCATTATACCGCACAAAAACACAGATGCTTCGGCGATGAGGAAAAACTCGAAGGAAAATTTTTATGCTTCGTTGTGTACGAAAAGAAGGGAAGGTGTTTTTCGCCTTCGGCTCAAAAGAGAAGTTTCGTCCACAGCAAAGCAGATTGTACGCAGATAGCAGAAACAATATATATTACAAGGTATGTACAAATTTACATAAGTTGTTCCATAACTATATTACAAAAGTTTCTCCAGAATTTTTGCAGGAAAGTATATTGTAAACAACTATCAAGCTTCAGGCTAGGCTTCGTCAAACTTCAACTTCGTCATTCTCCAGCTTCGTCATCCTATGTATATCAAACAGCAGAATAAGAAAGGTGCAAATTTCAAGGAGAAGGTAAAAGTAACAAATATAAGTTTCTTACCGGCTTAAGATGACTTCGAGCTTCGTCACCCGCCATTTTTCGCCCGCCACCTACCCAGATCTGGGTCATGAATCTATTTCCAATGCTTCGGGCTAGGCTTGGGATATCTATCAGATCTGATGCTGACAAGCTGAAGTTTGGTCTGTTCACAATATTTCCATGCATGCAGCCAGCCTTCAGAAAAGCGGTGGTTGTGCCCCGAGAAGCTACTAGGGCGCAGAAGTCGGCATGCCCACCAATAACTTCGTCAAGGGCATCAACCTCGCCTTCAATATATTCTAACGTGCTGGGCAGATTATCAGCTGAAGGTGTAAATTTTGTAGAGCTGGCTCCGACAGAATGAAACACATCCTTCAGCCGTTGCACGCATCGGCTGCCGAATTAGGCATTTCTCTTGAAGTTCTTTAAAGGATTTCTGCAAATTTGAATTTTTATCCACCTCAGTTTTTAGGCTTGCTTCGAGATATTTCTTTTCTTGCTCAAATTTTCTGACTGTTGTCGCAATTCATTCTTTAAGCTGTTATTCTCAGTTTGGACTTCAGCCAAAGAACCCTCCATAGTCTGAATAACAAAATCTTTCTTTTCTAATGCACCTTCGTGCTCTTTGACCATCATTTCAAGATCTTGGATGGTGAAATCCTTCTTTTTCAAATCAGCTTCGTAATTTTCAACTTTTTCAGCCAAATTTTGGATGACGGCTTTGTTCTTCTCTTCTTCGAGATCTTGTTGCATTTTTAGAACCTTACTTAACAGTATGCTCTGTTGAAACGATCTTCGTTAGAAAATGACCTAAAAGATAATAATAATAATAAAATAACAAAAATATTTGTTACCTTGAAGTTAGCATAAAGCAAACTTCCAGCGATATGGTGTCGTTGGTAACGGCAGAGGTCCGCTTCCAGCTTCGGCAAGCCAATGTTTTTGCAGAGAGTTCTAACAATTTTAGCTTCGCTGCGGTTTCGAAGGCACCTCAGTTTTCCTTCGTTAACCCCACCAAACAGTGTAGCCCCTGGCTTATATCCGCAGGCTATGGCACATCTTTTAAGCTCTGCTTTTTTAGCGTCTGTCAGCTCTTGCCCAAGTAAATCTTGAAATTCAAAATCTTCCCCCTCCAAAATGTCTTCATCTTGTTTTTTCCCCTTTTCAGTGCCTATGCTCGCCGCGGCCACAGCAGGTTCTTCCTCAGTCATTTTTAAGAGTATGTTATCAATAACTTCAAGTGTCTCGTCCAGGTTCAGATCTTCTGTGGCCCCAGTTTCAACCCCGGCAGCTTCGGCTGCGCCAGTTTCAGCTTCGAAGGTTTTCGCTCTCGTGGTTTCGGCTGCGGCGCCTTTAGCTTCGGCAGTTTCGGCAGTCTGGTCAATAGCAATTCTTGATGCCGGTGTCGGTAACGGTGTCCCATGAATTACATCTGCTATTTGAATAATCCTTCGTTTTTCGGCGGTGCAGGACCTTCTTCTGCCGAAGCTGCCTTGTCCTTCTGAAAAAACTTCATCAGTTCCAACGCCAGTGGACTTAGCTTGACAGGCAAGGGTTCAGTCATTACCTTCATAATCTCTTCTACTTCAACAGCAGAAGGCGTTGCAGGAGTATCTTCTTCTTGAACCAACGTTCTTGGTTCTGGAGATGCAGTTTTTCTCTTTCCTGCAGTGGCCACCTTCGGCTCAGGATTCAACTCTTCAGGGCTAAGTTTTTCAGAATCTCCCCTTTTTCTTTTTGATTACCTTGGCGACCTCTTCGTCAGCAGCGCTAGAAATTCTTTTTCGCTTTGGGCCTCCAGCATCTCCGCCCACGTGATCATAATCAGCATATTCAAAACCTATGGCATCAAGCACCCTGTTCAGCCTTCGCTTCGGCCGAGTGCCGAAGGCTGCTGTCATTAGCTGGTCCTCTTTTTTGGAGTAATTTCCAAGGATTTCATTACTCATTACTTCAATTGTATCGAGCCATTCTTGACAGGGTGCTTTAAAATATTTCTTAAACTTATAATAATAGGGTAGTCGGACAAGCTCCCCTTCTTTCTTTTCTCCTTTAAGCTTCGGCATAGTCCACTCCTTCATAGTCGGAAATACTCTGAAGGCCAGAAATTCCTGCACTAAATCTCTAGTGCCAACGTGTTCTGCAATAATTTTGAATTCAGCCAGTGCGGCCCAAGTTGGACCTTCAGTTGTCATTCTGCAACGGGGTCTTGTTTCTCCGAAGATCAGTTCAAGAGGGCTCTGTACTAGCTTCTCTCTGTCTTCGTTAACTTTGACATAAAACCATTCTGACTTCCAGCCTGCTGGCCATTTGCTTCGGTAGCTAATCACAGGAAATTTTGTGGTCTTCCGATAGGCAAAATTGTAACAACCAAAATTTTCGTGCAACCCATCCTTTCTGGCCTTAGTCTGGTAATGCAGCTCATGTACTCGACAGAAGCTGTCGGCAAACGGCTCCACCGCCTGGCTTCGGAGAGCCCAGATATAAACGCTAAGCCTGACAATGGCGTTAGGAGTCAGTTGGTGAAAATAGATCCCAAACTTTTGCAGCACATCAGAAATCATTCTATTCAAAGGAAATCTCAACCCAGCCTTTAAAAAACTCTTGAAAATAACTATTTCATCCTTTTCTGGCTTCGGGGTAGTCTCCTCTCCCTCGAAGCGAACTAGCTTCTTCTCATTTTCTCTGAAATAGCCCGACTTCACCATTTTGGAGAAATCAGCCTCGGAGATAGTCGACTTCCCGAAGTCCAAATGGCTAGGCTTGCTCGGTACTGCGATATGGTAATCATCGTCAGAATCAGCTTCCTCAATATCTCCTCGTTCTGCTTCGGCAGCAGCTTGTTCTGTTTCGGTAGCAGCCTGTTCTGTTTCGGCAGTAGGGATTCTTTCCGAGGTCACCAATCCGGATCGCTGCATTGCTTCGGAGATAGGAACAATCTCTGCACCTTCGACTTCGTCTCCCTCACGCTCAACTCTAGCAGTAGAGCGCAATCTGGCCATTCAATTTTGAATTTCTTGAAAGATTTCTCGGGAACTAAATAACCTCTTCTCCCGAAGCTTTTCTTCTGACGAAGTAGACACCAAATTGGAGCTTCGTCTGAATCCGAGAGTCGAGCTTCGACTATGGTTAAAATTTTTGGCAGCAAAACAGTGCAATAGCAATGAATGCTGTGGTAACTTCACACCTACCTGTCTGTTTATATAGTGCTGCAGGTAAGAAGGTGAATCGTTAGGATTTTAACACCAGGCAAACAGCTGCTCGCACCCGCCGCGCGGTGGGCCGCAAAGACCAAAATAGTGAACCTGCATGGTGGGACCGCTACGCGCTCGGAAACTGTATCGTTTCTCGACAACGAGCTCCGGGAAGGTGTTTTTCGGACCTTCGGCTTCCTGAAGCCTAGGAGACTTTTTTCACGGATCAAGCTCGTTACGAAAAACGATCTAGCACCACGAAGGGGCTACTGTTGGGACCATGCTTCATCGCCGAAGGTCCTGCAGGAAGAAACAGTTTCGGTTGAAGCTGTCTGTACGTAATGCCGAAGGGTGCCGTTCATGAAGCTTCGGAATTACAAACCGACTTAAAGATAGAATGACCTTTTAGTCCATAAGAGTTTGAGTAGATGTTGTAAACTTTTATGAGGGGTATGATTGTAATTGTTCACAGGCTGTGTCCTGTGCCTATAAATAGTGAACAGTATTCCTTTACTGTTCACGGATTCCTGTAATTGCAATCGCATCACCCGGAAATTACCATTTGTCAAGGCAGAGGTATAAATGTATTTAAATATTATGTTTAAACATTTAAGATTTATATAGCATAATAAATGATGTCATTTATTTCCAATTTAACTATCTTTAATGCTTTATGTCCTGCGTTATTCCGCATTACCTTCGAGAATTAAATTACGAAGGTGATACTTTCGTAATTTTGTTATGATAACCTTCGTCCGAAGTTCATCGAATCCTTGGGGAAATAATGCTTCAGCGGACGAAGGACATCGATATTTAACATTTTATGTTGCCTTGTTCTTAATTCATAGTATTTGAGAGCAAGTCCCCAACACTCCACATATTCCATGCATTATATCTGATTTCCCCATTCCATGGGTGAAGGTGGGCTGCTGAGTACGTTTGTACTCACCCTTGCTTATTTGTTGTTTTTCAGAGAAGGAGATCGTTGATCGGGTAAGAGTTACGCCTGTTCCCAACCTTGCCTGTGGCTGTTGGACCGCTGATTTGCTCCGCTGCGTATATCGGGCTGCTTCAACCCCACTCTAATGATATTTCCCGAGTTGTGGACCAACTCTTAAAGTTGATCGCCACCTTTATAGGTTTGTCTCGTTTAAGCAGATCTGGAATCATATGTTGTATAAATGTGTTTACTAGCCTCCTGGGACTAGTAATTGTATCACATTTGAGTCCTAGTGGATTGGGGCGTTTCAAATGCGCCTGTCCCCGCCTGAAGTTGGAACGGGCCGCGCCCGAGGCGGCACGACTCGTGAGGGGATAATGTGATATCCTGGCCTCAGTGGATGGTGATATCCTCACCAAGGCTTAATAAAATTAATAGAGTACTCATATCAACAAGGTGCATCTTCTTTTTCAGAAGCCTACCTCGAAAGATCCTCCAGGTTAAGCGTGATTGGCCTAGAGAAATCTTGGGATGGATGACCGACCAGGAAGTCTTCCTAGGTGCGCACGAGTGAGGACAAAGTGCACACAAAAGACTCGTGTTGGTCTGTGGGAACGATATATGATACTAGAGAACTGCCAGGAGTAAGTACCATCAGTTTAAAAGTGGACGGGGTGTTACAAATGGAATGTGGTTTCACGGACGTGTGGGCTACGGATTTGGGTATACGGCACATGGCACATGTGGGCCTGGAGTGGTCACATGACATGGTATATGACGACACTAGACACACCGACGTGGCGAAGAGGGGAGGTTCCTGGCTTGGGGTTGACTGATGAAGATGTTGGTCTTCTAAGGGAGGTGGATTGTGATATCCTAGCCCCGGTGGATGGTGATATCCTAGCCCAAGACTTAATAGAGTTAATAGAGTACACATACCAACAAGGTGCATCTTCTTTTTCGGAAGCCTGTCTCAAAAGAACCTTTGGGTTAAGCGTGCTTGGCCCAGAGCAATCTTAGGTTGGGTGATCGACAGGGAAGTCTTATCAGGTGCGCATGAGTGAGGTCAAATTGCGCACAAAAGACTTGTATTGGTCTATGGTCCTAGAGGGCTGTCGGAAGTAAGTACCGTCGGTCCAGGAGTGGACGGGGTGTTACGGATAACTGTCGTGAACAACTGAGAGGTGGGAGGGAAGACATTGCCTGACCCGAAAAAGAAATAAAATTTCCCCTAGTGCAGCAGCTTCAACGAAAGGGTCTTTAATATCTATAGCCGAAACCGTAAAATCCGGTTGAATCACAGCTTTTTCAAGCAGCGATACCGCTCCCCGTGCACCCACGCAGGCACAAAAATCTCCCCGACCACTGAGAACTTCGTCAAAGGCCTCAACTTCACCTTCTATCCATTTGATTGCTCCCTCGGCGTCACCACGAATGAACTTTTCATTGCTGGAAAAAGCGTCGACGCTAGCGAACATACTCTTTCATTTCCCACATCACTATGCAGCAACAGAAAATCATTGCTCCTTCATTCCTAAAGCTCATCAACATTTTTCTTGACTCTGTCGCATTCAGCTTTAGCTTTTTCACGCTTCGCTTTTTCAACTTCAAAATTTTCATTTACTTCATCAATTTTTTCTTTCAATTTCATCATCTCAGATTTGTGTGACTTAGCTTGTGTCCTCAGCAGAGACTCGAGGTCGACAATACGTTTTGCACTAGCCTTTTACTCATCTTCCAGTTTCGAAACTTTTGTATTTTCCTCTTCAGAATTTTTTTCAAGTTTAGCACGGTTTTCCTTTAACTTACTAACCAAATAAATTAAAATATTATCTTTCTCTTTAGCTTGTCGCCGAAGGTCGATGACCTCTAGTCATAAGTTCTCGAAGGCTATCCGAGAACTTTTGTCCTCAGCGTCCTTCTGATTAATGGCAAAATAAAGAGAAAATAAATAACACAAAAAATGTCTGAGTTATTTTGATTTAAGGGGGGAGAGAAATGTATGCTAACCTTCAAATTATTGTATGCTAGACAGTCCGCTAGATGGTCCTTAGGCTTAGCAGATAATCCAAGTTCAAGCTTCGAATAGCCCATCTTGTCCATCATCTCGCAGTGTACTTGAATCTCTCTGCTATTCGGTAGGCAGTATAGATAGTCATCATCATCATTAGCTCTGTATACAAGAGAGCCCGAAAGATACTTTAAATCTTTGGCATAATGCTGAACTTCAGCAATTTGTTTAGAAGTCAGGTTTCTGACTGAAGCGTGGCGAATAATATATTCGCGGGGCGCGGGTAGCACTTCTTCGGGCGCTAGCGAAGTTTCTCCCTCTACTGAACCTTTAGCCTTAGAAGCTTCGATTTTCTCTTGATCTTTTCCTTGGCAACATTTTCAACGTCATGAGTGCTAAGAGGACTTTGCGCAATCTTCAGCGCCGCAGGCAAAGCCATCTTCTCAGGTTTCATAATGACCTTCAGCACATTGGCCATTCTTTTGCCCTTCCGAGGGGTCCCTGTTGTGGCAGATGTTAGCTTCGGCTGTTCCTGCATGTTGCTCAACACCTTCGGCTCCATGCGACCAGGGGTACCTTTGCTCCCTTCTCTTTGACTTTTTCCGTTCTCTTTCAAAATTCAAAATAAAATAAACATATCAATAAAGAATTAAGTCAATCAGAGTAAAAATCAAGGTCTATTACCTTCGGGGACATAACCTTCGTCTCATTCGCCTCAGTAGCCGAGAATACAGGTAATATTGCCGCCCTTTCGATATAATATGATTTTGATCATTTTGCCATAATTTTCACTCTTTTCTGCTTCGGAACACTCGAAGGGGATTTTAAAGCACTTTTCCTCTTTTGACCTTTCCTTCGGGCAGGAAAGCAGTAGTCAGGGTAAATAAAACAAATAACATCAAACTCCTTGTTCAACCTTCTCTTTCCTCAGGCACCAAAAGCGGTATTCATAGCTTCATCTTCTGCCTTCGTATAAACCTCCAACATTTCATCACAAGTTGCCTCAATAGCTTCAAGCCATTAGTCATCAAGTTCACCAAAATGATTTTTGTATCGATATGTATATTTTAGATATACCAAACCACCTTTTCGGCACTTTGGCTTGAACCATCATCAACCTCCTTTGGCATTTCCCATTCATTGACAAGGTGCCAAACTTTAAAAGTTATATGCTCTTGGACCAAATCTATGGTGCTAATATAATTGCACACAACATTAAATGCTACCATGCAATCTTCGACCATTTCTGTTTTCACAATACCTGGCCTTTTATGCTGAAATGAGACCGGATGTGCCATTGAATTACACCCTTGATGTCCTCCCTCTTGTCCAAATCATTTTTAATATAAAACTGTTGCTTCATCCATGGACCTGTCCATTTCCGTCGAAAGGTTGGGACAGGGCGTCTAGCATCCGATCGGTACAGGAAGGTATAACAACCAAAGTTGTTATGGTACTGCTCTTTTCTAGTAGCTTTAGTTTTATAAAAAAGATCATGAATATTACAAAAACAGTCAGCATCTGGCTCCAAGCCTTGACTCCTTACTGCCCAGATGAAAATCCCAACCTTAATTAGAGCTTCGGGGGTAAGCTGATGAAGGTATATTTCGAATCTTTTTAGTACCTCAACCAATATTTTGTGGAGAGGGAAGCGCAGCCCAGCCTTCAAAAAGCTTCGGTAAACAACTACTTCATCTTTTTCGAGAAGAGGAACAATGCTCTCTCCACGAGGCCTCACTATGAAAACATCGTGAAAATATTTACCATTCATAGCTTCAATATGACCTCTCTTCACAGTTGATTTATCAAAGTCAACATGGCTTTGTCTCCAGGGTCGTTATTTGTCATCATCAGCATCACTCTCAAAATCAAAATCCTCGCTATCCTCAGAATCATCCGACAGTCTAGCCAATATCTCGTTAGTGATCTTCACGGTGTTGCTTCTCTCCATGGCCTCGTAAAACCCGCCAATCACAAGCTCTTCACTCTTGCTACCCTCAGCCATCTTAGCTCAAACTAAAAACAACCGATGCTAAAACAAGTGTAATTCTCAATGGCTCAAAGCAACAAAACAACTGGATGGCACGATAAATATTTTACGATGTCCATTCTATTTATTCGCTAACTACCACTGTAGAGTGGCCCCCGCATTTCAGAAATTTCGCTGTTTAGCGACAGAAAGGTGTTTTTGGACCTTCGACACAAGGCCTTCATTCATTTTTCAGTCTGAGTTCGTTGCGAGGAAAGGAACTAATACTGCGAGGGGCTACTGTTGAGAGGCCTTTCTCTTTCGAAGGTCCTCAAAAACACAGTTAACCACTATTTCTCGATACATCTCTAAGTATTGCGGGTGCTTCGGCAGTAGCCACCTTCGGAATAAATCAAGAAAAGGACGAATGAATTAGCTTTGTCATAACAATACAAGAAGATGAAGACATAAGTCAAACAAGGCCAGAAGAAGGTGTTCACAAGATTCTGTTGTCAGGATGATAAGGATAGAAGACAATACTACCCTTGTGTCATTTGTAAATCATATGTACAAGCTTTGTGGACATACTTGTAATTTCATGCAAAGCTGTACCTTTCCCCTATAAATAGAGGAACAATATCATGCATAAGGAGACCTTTTTTCGGGGGAAGGAAGAAGACTCTCGTTTGCTCAGCTTCCGAAACTATCTTCGAGCTCTCATTCGTGTAAAGCCGAAGGTATGCTTGTAAATGCTTATCACTTTGTCAAGAATGCAATTTGAGATGAATATGCAGATAAGTTAGGCCTGTTCCTTATTATCTGCACTTTCTATTCCGATCAAAGATATGCAAGTTATTTGTTTGTTACCTTCTTCCTTCATATGATATTCAGATAAACGTTAGATGAATGAAGAAGCAAGCAACATTCTAATTCCTGTTAACTTGTTTTTGGCATCCTGAAGGATTTGAAAACAAGCGTCCATCACTACCTTTGTCCTTGGATCATTATCTCAAAGAGATAATGCCCCTAAGGACGATGGCCCTTGTTGTTTAACATTGTGTTGCCTTGTTTTTGATTTCATATATCAATCAAAAACAAGCTGGATTTGGTTAGGGTTTTGGTGTAATAGTGAGGCGATGTTTGGCTTTGCAGATGATGGTAGCGATGAGTTTAGTATCCAGGTTCACCATGGGGGTTTCTTTGTGGGTTATGGTCAACTTAGAACATATGTTGATTGAAAAGTGGATTGGTTTGACCATATAGATACAGACACATGGTCTACATTGTGGTTTGAAGAATTTGTTCAAATGCTAGGATACGAGAATAAAAAATAGAAATTTTATTAGTTGTTACCTAGGAAAGATTTGTCTGATGGGTTAAGGGTAATTGTCGGTGACCAAGACACAATTGTGATGTCTCAGATATTTGCAAAGGTTAAGGAACTAGTTGTCTATTTTGATCATGAAGACAAATTAGGTACTGTAAACTGGGATGATGTGATTGCATACCCTAGCCAAGCACTACCTAAAGTAATCATCCCTAGTCAGTTGGAAGTGTTACCCAAAAAAAGAGACAAGTTTCCAATGTTCTACACTGACCTTAAGAAGGGGAGGGTTGAGCAGAATGCAGAAAACACAGACGACCCTGCACACTCTGTCAGTTCTGATAGTGAATTTTGTGACAATGATTATGAGGTGGAACTAGGAGATGCAAATTTGCTTGATGAAAATCTTGATGAAGCTGTAGGAAAAAGTGACAAAAAAGCTAAAGGCACAAAGTTGAAATCCATAGGGGTTGATAGAAACTTAGGAGGAAGTGATGACAGTGACATAAATGCTAAAAGGCTAGACATGCCACAGTCTAACTCTTATGGGGATAGATCTATCTTTCAGACATTTGAGGAAGAAGATATGGCCAATCCTTCCTTCTATGTTGGACTTATGTTTAGTTGAGTTGAAAGACTCATAGAAGGTATCATAGAGTATAGTGTCAGAAATAGGATGGAGATTAAGCTGGCTAGGAATGATAGGATTACAGTTAGAGCTCACTGTGCTGAAAACTATCCATGGAGCTTGTATGCTTCATATGATACAAGAGCTAAGTCTTTTGCTGTGAAAACCTACTATGGAAAGCACAACTACCAAAAAGAGTGGTATGTTAGGAGGTGCAATGCTACTTGGATTGCAAGGAAGTATGGAGATAATTTTAGGGCTAATAAAAAGATGAGCATTACAAGCTTCCATAAAGTAGTCCAGAAAGATCTTAACCTAAAAATATCTAGGAGCATCTTGGCTAGAGCTAGAAGGAAAATAATGTAGATGATTCATGGGGATGAAGCAAACCAATTCAACCAACTCTGGAACTATGGACATGAGTTAAGGAGAAGTAATCCAAGGAGCTCACTTTATGTTAATCTGGCTGGTAACCTTTTCATCTCGTGCTATATATCCCTTGATGCATTCAAGAGGGGGTTCCTAGGTGGATGTAGACCCATCATTTATCTAGATGGTTGTTTTATTAAGACAAAGTTTGGAGGCCAACTGTTGTGTGTAGTGGGGATGGACCCAAATGACTGCATTTATCCCTTAGCTGTAGTTGTTGTGGAAGTTGAATCCCTTGCCACCTAGAAATGGTTTTTGTAATCATTGAAAAGATGATTTGAAGATCGAGAACACATATCCATGGACAATAATGACAGATAAACAAAAGGGACTCATCCCTGCTATGTAGCAAGTATTTTTAGAGTCTGAGCATAGATTTTGTATTAGACATTTGTACTCCAACTTTGAAGAAAAGTTCAAAGGTGCAAACTTGAAAGACCAGCTCTAGGCATGTGCTAGGTCTACAACTGTTGAACAGTTTCAAAGATACATGGATAGAATGAACTCACTGTGTGTAGAAGCTTATGAATGGCTGGAACAAATGGTACCAAATACATGTGTAAGAGCTTATTTCTCAGAGTTTCCCAAATGTGACATTCTTTTAAACAACAATTGAAAGGTGCTCAACAATTATATACTAGATGCCAGGGAAATGCCAATCTTGAGCATGTTAGAGAAGATAAGGACTCAGATAATGACAAGACATATTAACAAGATGAAGGAGTTTGCTCAATATGTAGTAGGATCTATATGTCCAAAGATAAGAAGAAAGTTAACAAAAAACACAGAAATGGCCAATATCTGGTATGCACGCCCAGTGGGTCATGGTGTCTTTCAAGTAATGGAAATGGACTACCAGCATGTAGTGGACATGAGAGCCAAGACATGTGACTGCAAAAGATGGCAACTTACCGGTATACATTGTCCCCATGCAATTAGTTGTCTTAGACATGATAGAATTCCACCTCAAAGTGTCATGCCTAGTTGCTACTCAATTTAGGCATATTAAGTTGCATATGGGCATAGTATTTGGTCTTGCAAGGACAAGAGTGAATGGCACCATGTTGATGGTCCAAAAATTCTGCCTCCTATCTTTGAGAAGACGCCTAGAAGACCACCTAAATCAAGAAAGAAGAAGCCTCATGAAGTGCCTAGCAAAAATGGACCAATACTTTCAAAGCATGGTGATGTTATTCATAATACATTTTGTGGTGAAGCCAACCACAATGTAGTAGGGTGCAAGCTTAAAAAATGGGGGTTTAGTGTAACACCCAAAAATCTTATTTTGAAAGTCTAGTAAAGTTCTCCAAGGATTTTGAGTCAGAATACCTTCCAAAAATATTTTCTTACCTTGAAGCTAAATCACCTCAAATAAACATATTACTCATAAAGATTTATATAAAAAAATCTCTATATGAATTGGTCATACCTTGGTTGAATTATATATTCTAAGTACCCTATTAAGAATTTTCTTTCACTAGAAATTATTTTTGGATGTATGAATTGCATATTTAAAAGTATTTGTTTAAATAGGATAAAAAATAAATTAATTAATAAAACTATGATTTTGCATGCATGTTGGATTTTGGTTTGAGAATTTTATAGGCTTGAAGTTTGAACTCCATTTAAATGTAACTCGAGATTTAAATTTGAACCTGATTTGAAATTGAGAAAATGAAAACATAAGAGGAATTGAAAACTCTAATTTGGGCCCAATCCACCCCACACTGGCCCAACTCGTACCTTCACCATGTCAGCCCACTTCTCCACCACGTTTTTTTTCTGCGAGAATGGCGCGTGGACCTCGCTCGGCGAGCATCTAGCGTGCCGAGCTATGTCTCTATCGCGTGGGCCACCCCTGTCAGAACGTACCCCCGCCTTTGTTTATTCATTTCTGCTGGACTGATGACACCATGAGGTCAGGGATGACCTCATCCATACCCATCTCGCGTTCACTGATAGCTGGACCCCCTGGGTTTCGTTCAGTAGCACCAGCCGTATTTACCGGTCAACAGAGTACAAAACGGAACCAAGCACAATGAGCTTCGTTGATTTGGCTAAATCTACCACCTCAATCCCGTGCTCATCTCTATAAAACCAGCCGCATCCCTAGAGATTAGCCTCAACTGCCTGTCCATAGACATCCAAGCAAAAGCTTCTCGCGGAGGGGGAGAGATCGAGTCGTCTAGGGAGAGAGAAACCGTGAGAACCACCTCGTATATACGCCATCATTGCTGGACTCGAGCTCGTTGGCTTAGCCACTCGGATCATTCACCGTCGATGTCGTGTCTTCTGCCTTGAGGTACGAACCCATAGGGGGATTGCCTTGCTTTAGGCGAGGGTTCATCGGAGCAATAGCGTGTGCTGTGTGATGTCGCATGTCCGCCAGGATCACCTATCCCCTGTGCTCTCTTCGTAGATCCGCCATCTTGCTCCCGGAATAATGTAAACCTACTAGTACTTGTCGTGGGAGGGAGATCCATGGCAGAACTTCTGGCCTGGGCCATCGCTTTGGGTTGTGCGCATGCACCGCCGTCTTTCTGATGTTGTAAGGATGAAGAAAAATAGTAGCCATCGATCTATAAACCAACGATTAGGATTAAATGATGGGATACCCATTCGGTGATCCTATGGGAGCCTCTGATCTGTGCAGGAGCGATCTAGATTAGAAAGGGAATAACGATTCATGTGTGTTGATCATGGCCGTTGATCTGTGATCCCACGGTCCCTGTCCCATACCCCTTCGTGATCTAATATGAACTCTCTGCTTTAGGTCCAATGGTGGGATAGCGCCCATGTATAAGTCGCCTCAGCACCTTTGCAAATAAGTTCCTAGAAGATGGAGAAACTAACCCGCGGACCGACCATAGGCAAAAGTAATTACAATGGAGCCCTAGAATTTGCAGATTTGACCCCGTGCTCTCGGAAAGTAGTGGCCTCAGTCCTCAGGGCATTAAATCCTATAAAATACATTAGAGATAGTGATTTTAATATAAAAATAATTCCAGAATCTTATTAAATTCATAATTAATTCATTTTAACTCCTTTTTGATCCATTCCAGTTGCAATAAATTCATGTTAATGTTGTTTATCATCTAGTAACCTTATTTTAGTATGAAACATATGGTTAAAATTATACACTTAATTTGTTTTATATCTAACACCTAAACCTTCGGAAAATCATAACTTTATAATCGTAACTCCGAATTTAGTGGTTCTCAAACCTAGGTTCTCGTTATGCTACGTAGATCATTGTTATGCAATATGTTATCATGATTGGTGTAATGTTAATTTTGCCTATACCATGTTTGTTTGTATTGCTACGACTAGCAGCGAGGTTACGAGTCACTTGAAGACTAAGTTGGTACCTAGGAATCTCGAGTCACAGGCAAGTTGTGCCCTTGGTCACTTTTCTCTTTACCCAATAATGTTTTGTTAATCACTGTGACATACTCAGGTTAATTTGATGGGACCAAATATGCTTCCTTAGCATTGTTTATCACTGGGTAGTTTTGTTATTGCTCTTCCTAATTTTGGGAAATTAATGTTATATTATGATCATGTTCCAGTTATGTTGTTGTTTTAATTATTGTTCATGACAAGATCATTGTGTTAATTGGAACATGGAGCTTAACTTGAGATATCTGTGCTATCACAAGGGTGGAATGGGACGCCCTTGGCTGACTAATTAGGAAAGCTAGTGGAGGACTACCATACCCAAAAGGGGCAAGGGTGGTAGAGGAGCTGCGTATAGGAAGGTTCTCGGGTCGATCATGCTGCGATGGATTTTCGGACAAGGGATTCCTATATTACCCTTCTCATAAACTGTAGCGGATTTTTCTGAACCAAGTGGAACTTTGTAAAGGCCTCATAGTGGATCCATAGTCATTCACCTCGGAAGTGTCTAAGGGCCTTGCAAACACTGGCTAGACGGGATACATGACTTGTGGGTAAAGGGCGCAACCTCTGCAGAGTGTAAAACTGGTATATCAGTCGTGCTCACGGTCAAGAGCGACTCAGGATTCTCGCATGATTAATTTATGGAACTAAACTTAATTTGTCACATGCATTGCATTGTGGGTGTTATTATTAATTGTGATTTGGTATCTACTTTTACTTAGTAACTGCTAATAAAATTTTGACCAACTCTAAAAGCAATGCTCAGCTTTAACCATCTTTGGTAAGACTTACACTTCACATGAGCTTCTACCTTTGGTATTCATACACATTATTCCCCATAACTTGTTGAGCGATGAACGTATGTGAGCTCAACCTTGTTGTACTCACATCCCCTCAAGTCAAGGATAGGTACCACAGGACGAGGCGCGTGAAGGATGCTATGGTGAGTTCGTGAGTGGTCTAGGCTGTCGTCTCCCAGTCAACTTTGGTTGTTGGATCGTTGTCTTCATATGATGTAATCATTTTATCTATTTTGTACATAACTTCGTTATATATGAATGATTGACATTCATTTCTGTACCATGAGTCACCATATGTGTGAGACTTGATCCCAGCACACATTTGACACACGCCCAGAAATCCGGGTGTTTCATGATTTTTTGACTTTGTTTGTGTTCTATAAAATTTTAAACAACTGAATGGCAAGTTCACTCGGCAAAGAGTGAGCCTTGCCAAGTGTCACCGTGGCACTCACATAGTCTCTATCGCCGTCACCTAGCGCCGTGACAGTGACTTTTCTTTATTGAGTGTCCGATAAAAAAGTACTTGGCAAAGAAGCTGTTGCCGATGTAAAGTTCACCGTGACTTCTTTGTCAAGTGTCACACTCGGCAAAGCCTTCGTCGAGTGTTTTTCTAGGCTTTGCTGAGTACTTCATACACTCGGCAAAGAAGCTGTTTCCAATAGTGGTATGTTAATATTTGTCGGCGTTCCGAGACCGGGGGGTCCCTGGGCCGACGAGTGAATGTCGCCGCGTGCCCCAGCCCAGATGGGTCGAGCGCGAGGGCGAGCGCGAAGGGGGGAGAGCGAGGCGGCCGGAGACCGGCGTGAGAGAGGTGGGAATCCCGCGGCCCTCGTGTTCGTCCCGCGCCCAGGTCAGGTGTGCTTGAAGTAGGGGGATACAAGCGTCCACGCGGGAGAGGGAGCGAGCGGCTCCAAGCGAGCGCCTGTTCTCGTCCTCGTCCCCGCGCGGCCAACCCTCTCTAAGAGGGCCCTAGTCCTCCCTTTTATAGGCGTAAGGAGAGGATCCAGGTGTACAATGGGGGGTGTAGCAGGGTGCTACATGTCTAGCAGAGGTGAGCTAGCGCCCTAGGTACATGCCGTTGTGGCAGCCGGAGAGATCTTGGCACCCAGCTGGTGTGATGTCGTGGCCGTCGAAGGAGCGATGGAGCTTGGTGGAGGGACAGCTGTCGGAGCGGTTGAGTCCTTGCTGACGTCCTCTTGCTTCCGTAAGGGGGCTGAGAGCCGCCGCCGTCACAGAGCATGCGGGGCGCCATCATTGCCTATCTGGCGGAGCGAGCCAGATGGGACGCCGGTCTTGTTCCCTGCGGCCCGAGTCAGCTCGGGGTAGGGTGATGATGGCGCCTCCTGTTGACATGGCTGGTCTATGCCCTAGGTTGGGCGATGTGGAAGCTCCTCCGAAGCCGAGGTCGAGTCCGAGCCCCGGGTCGGGCGAGGCGGAGATTGCCGTCTTCTGGGGCCGAGCCCAAGTCCGAGCCCTGGGTCGGGCGAGGCGGAGATCGTCGTCTTCTGGAGCCGAGCCCAAGTCCGAGCCCTGGGTCGGGCGAGGCGGAGATCGTCGTCTTCTGGGACTTAGCCCGAGTCCGAGCCCTGGGTCGGGCGGAGCGGAGTTCGCCGTCTTCCGGGACTTAGCCCGAGTCCGAGCCCTGGGTCGGGCGGAGCGGAGTTCGCCGTCTTCCGGGACTTAGCCCGAGTCCGAGCCCTAGGTCAGGCGGAGCGGAGTTCGTCGTCTTCTGGGACTTAGCCCGAGTCCGAACCCTGGGTCGGGCGGAGCGGAGTTCGCCGTCTTCCGGGACTTAGCCCGAGTCCGAGCCCTGGGTCGGGCGGAGCGGAGTTCGTCGTCTTCCGGGACTTAGCCTGAGTCCGAGCCCTGGGTCGGGCGGAGCGGAGTTCGTCGTCTTCCGGGACTTAGCCCGAGTCCGAGCCCTGGGTCGGGCGGAGCGGAGTTCGTCGTCTTCCGGGACTTAGCCCGAGTCTGAGCCCTGGGTCGGGCGGAGCGGAGTTCGCCATCTTCTGGGACTTAGCCCGAGTCCGAGCCCTGGGTCGGGCGCAGCGGAGTTCGTCATCTTCTGGGGCCGAGCCCAAGTCCGAGCCCTTGGTCGGGCGAAGCGGAGCTTCCTATGGTGCCTCTGGCAGGGCCTGACTGCCTGTCAGTCTTACTCTGTCCAGTGGCACTGCAGTCGGTGTGGCGTAGGCGGCGCTGTCCTTCTGTCAGGCCGGTCAGTGGAGCGGCGAAGTGACGGCGGTCACTTCGGCTCTGCTGGCTGGGGGGTGCGCGCCAGGATAAGGGCGTCAGGCCACCTTTGCATTAAATGCTCCTGCGACTTGGTCGGTTGGTGCGGCGATTTGGTCAGGGTTGCTTCTTAGCGAAGGCAGGGCCTCGGGCGAGCCGAGAATATGTTCGCCGCTGAAGGGGGGCCTCGGGCGAGACGGAAATCCTCCGGGGTCGGCTGCCCTTGTCCGAGGCTAGGCTCGGGTGAGGCGTGATCGTGTCCCTCGAATGGACTGATCCCTGACTTAATCGCACCCATCAGGCCTTTGCAGCTTCGTGCTGATGGGGGTTACCAGCTGAGAATTAGGAGCCTTGAGGGTACCCCTAATTATGGTCCCCGACAGTAGCCCCCGAGCCTCGAAGGGAGTGTTTGCACTCGCTTGGAGGCTTTCGTCGCACTTTTTGCAAGGGGACCAGCCTTTCTCGGTTGCGTTTTGTTCCGGTGGGTGCGCGCGAGCGCACCCGCCGGGTGTAGCCCCCGAGGCCTCGGAGGAGTGGTTTCACTCCTTCGAGGTCTTACTGCCTCACGCAGCGCTTTGGCTGGTCTGGTCGTTCCCTCATGCGAACTGGCCGTAGCCCAGGTGTACGGTCGGGTCCCAAGTTCTCGGGCTGGTATGTTGACGCTGTCATCGGTTCGGCCGGAGTCGGGTTTGCGAGAGCAGCCCCCGAGCCTGTGCACAGAGCGAGAGGGCGGTCAGGGGTAGACTCGGCTTTTTTACATATGCCCCTGCGTCGCCTTTCCGCAAGGAGGAGGGGGAAAGCGCCATGTTGCCCTCGATGGGCGCCGAACATGGTGTCTCCGATGAGCTGCAAGCGGGTAATCCGAGTGGACGTCCGTGCCCCGTTCGTTAGGGGTCGTCTAGGGGCCCAGAGGCACGCCCAAAAGTACCTGCGGGTGATCTGCCAGACCCGGTCCCCTGGCGACGGGGTCCGAGGGCTCGATGCCTCCCTCTGGTGGGATTCTGTTACAAGATCGTTCCCGCCGGTCTCGGAAATGTCCTAGGGTACCTCGGGAGCGCAGCCCGAGCCTTGGTTATGTATCGAACGTACCCATGGTCATCCCTCGCTCGGCGTCTGAGGCGGCTGTGAACCCTTCGGGGGCCAGCCTTCGAACCCCTGATCAGTATTGGGCGCGGAGCCCGAGTAGCCTGAGACGGTCGTTGAACCCTTTCGAGGGGCCAGCCTTCGAACCTCTGACCAGTAGTGGGTGTAGGGCCCACGCGATCTGAGGCGGTTGTTGAACCCTTCCGGGGGGCCAGCCTTCGAACCTCTGATCAGTAGGGGGCTCGGAGCCCTGTTCCTTCTCGGGGAAGGATCCTTTTCGGGGTGTCCCCCTTTCCCGGTCCCTGTTGCAAGAGAGAGAAAGAGGAAAAACGGAAAAGGATACAAAATCGAACGACGCGGCGTACCTTTTTGGACGCGTTCATTTTGGCGAAGGGGAAGCGTCGCCCGCTTCTCCTGCTAGAGGCGCCGCGTGTCCCGTCGCGGAGTTAATGCGACGCGGCGAGTGGTTGGAGGGGAGACCGTTGCGCGTGCGCGAGCCGTTCGAGGAACGGATCACGGGCGCGTCGTCTTCACGCCGTGGGAGAGGGTTCTCTCGCTGCCCCCGGATGGGACGTAAGCCTGGCTGACGACGCGACCGCAGCGCCTGCTCGCCTGCCACCGCCATTACTGCCGGCCCACTTTTGGTCGTGTTGACCGTCGCGCCAGGCTGGTGCTGCTGGGTCGCGCGCCGGGTCGCCTCGAGTCGCGGTATTGGTTCCGCAGTCGAGGAGGTGCGGTGGTGGCGCGGGTGGCGATGTAGTTACTCACACGTAGCAACCGGTGCACTGGTTGCATGACGTGTGGGCCTGGGCCTCCATGCCGGGCGTGTTGGGAGTCGGAGGAGCGCGCCCACTTGGCGCGGTTGCATGCCGCCTGCATGGCTGCCCACCCTTTCGCCCGTTGGTCTGGGCAAAAGTGGAGGGTCGCTTGTAACCGCTGGGCGGTTGTATGCACCTCGCGCGGCGGTTTGGCTTCTTCTGCCCTGAGTTGGCTTGCATGACGTGTGGGACCCAGCCCCTGCGTCGTAGGGGAGGACCTTGGAGCGTGTTGGAGAAGACTCAGCCCGTGACGGCTGGGGACGCGAGTAGGGAGAACCGCCCTTAAAAGGAGGCTGACCCCCTTGGAGGGCGACCATGTCTTCGCGCTCCCTTATGCATCGTGTCTTTCCACCTTCCAGGCCCCCGGATGGGGGAGATCCGCCGTCTTTCCGCCTCGTCGTTGGGGGAACGCAACTCCGCGGGAGTTGGTACCTTTCAGCCATCGTTCGGCTTCAAGGATTTTCATCAGCCAGCCCGGCCGCTCCCCCTCGCCGGGGGTCACCCAAGACGGTGACCACCAGCCCCTGAATGGGGAGGAGCAAGCTGGGCTGTGATCTTTGCCCCGCCCCCAGCTGGTCTTCATCATCCCCGCTGGGACGGGGCCCGGGCCAAGCCGGTGCTCTGCCCCCTGCGCGGGTCGGCCGACCGCCTCCTCTTCCAGCTTCTGGTGGTGGAGACCATCCTCCAGTTCTGCGGAGGAGGCGTCCTCCAGTCATGCTGGGGGAGGCGGGCTGTTGCTGTCCAGCTAGGATGCAACATTTCGTCCTCTTCCTCGCTTGCGTGGCGAGGACAGGAGTGAGGACCTGCCGATGCGCTTTGGGGCGACCCGTGTTTGCTGGCGATTCGCCCAGAGCTTGTCGCTCCACGGGCTTCCCCGTCGTGGAGGTTGTCCATACCCGCGGGGACGGAACCGGAGTTCCGTTTGTAATGGCACCTTGGATGCCAGTGTTTTTGTTCATTGTGGCTGTCGGGGCCTGAACATGTATGTAGTTTCGGCATGGAGCCGTGTATTTTCCTCCTTTTCGAGCACTGAGACTCGCCTGTTGGTTGTCTGAACCGCTTCACCAAGCGTGAGTCGCCCCGTGTACAGGTGACGAGTGAGGTATCCGTATCCCGGAGGCGTAGGAGTTCCTCGGCTCGGTCGACCTTGTTGTCCGAGGCTTCTCTAACTTAGTTAAAGGAAACCCCTCGGCCGCTCTTCAATGAGCCGAGGCCAGGGGTAGCGGCGTCAACATGGACAGAGGCAGAGTTGGCTCGAAAAGGTAACCTGGTTGGCCGGAGCCTGGCCGGGTCGTTCGTTAGCGGGACCGACGCCGGAATTGACCAGCCGAGGCCTCGGGTCGGGCTGACGTCCTTGGAGGGCAGCTGGCCGAGGCCCCGGGGTGATCGGCCGAGCCGCCTGCTCGGGCCGGATTAACGTCCTTGGAGGGTAACTGGCCGAGGCCCCAGGGTGACCGGCCGAGCCGCCTGCTCGGGCCGGATTCCCAGAGAAGACTCTGGCGGCGATGGCCCGGGCGTGGTGATGACGTCGTCCTCCAGAGTGGAGATCCTCGGACCGCGTCGCCATCCGAGGCTAGGTTGGCCCTCGCCGAAGGTGTCGTCGATGCCGAGGGTGCTGCTGCTCCCTTCAGCCGTCAAGATCTGAGCCTGCAGTATCGGATTGTCTTGTAGCGTGTGTTTCCTGCGGCCGCCGAGGCCTAAACACACCCTCGCCGTGTTGTAAAGCTGCGTCTCTTTTCCTTTTATTTCGAGCATCTGGACTGTTTTGTCGGTAACAGAAATGTTTGTGCGAGCAAGAGTTGCTTCTCGCGGAAGGTGATGAGTGAGGTATCCGTATCCCGGAGGCGTAGGAGTCCCTCGGCTCGGTCGGCCTTGCCGCTTACGCCCACTCTTACCCGTCCATGGGGCTCTGTCACCGACGCAGTCGAAAAGGCTCGAAGGATCGCTTCGGCAGAAGAGCTTTCGAGCGTGAAGACTTGTTCGGTCCGCAGAATCACTTATCCGAACGTGAGTTACTTATCGCAGAAGGTGATGAGTGAGGTATCCATATCCCGGAGGCGTAGGAGTCCCTCGGCTCGGTCAGCCTTGGCTGCTTACGTGTACTCCGTCGTTTTCAGGATCCACTTTCGAAGTAGCCAAAAAGCGTGAAAGACATTCTGGCAGAAAAGATCTTTTTTTGAGGAAAATTTCGACGCAGAGGGGGTTCCCCCCCTTTTAGCCCCCGAGGGAGGGTCGGGCTTTGCCGAGGCGAGGCCGACCCTTCCTTGATGACTAAACTTTGCGTGGGTGCGAGGTATATGATCAACTTGAAAACATCTTAAGGGTAGAAGCGACGTAGCTGTTGGATGTTCCAGGCGTTGTCGTAGACCTCGCCTTGGCTGTTGGCCAGCTTGTATGTTCCGGGCTTCAGAACCTTGGCGATGACGAATGGCCCCTCCCAGAGAGGCGTGAGCTTGTGCCGCCCTCGGGCGTCTTGTCGCAGCCGAAGCACCAGGTCGCCCACCTGGAGGTCTCGGGACCGGACCCCTCGGGCGTGGTAGCGTCGCAGGGACTGTTGGTACCGCGCTGAGTGTAGCAAGGCCTGGTCCCGAGCCTCCTCCAGCTGGTCCAGCGAGTTTTCTCGGCTGACTTGGTTGCTTTGGTCGGTGTAGGCCCTCGTCCTCGGGGAGCCGTATTCCAAGTCTGTGGGCAAGATGGCTTCGGCCCCATAGACTAGAAAGAACGGCGTGAAGCCCGTGGCTCGGCTCGGCGTTGTCCTCAGACTCCAGACCACCGAGGGGAGTTCCTTCATCCATCGCTTGCCGAACTTGTTGAGGTCGTTGTAGATCCGAGGCTTGAGCCCTTGTAGAATCATGCCGTTGGCACGCTCCACCTGCCCATTCGTCATGGGATGAGCCACGGCGGCCCAGTCCACCCGGATGTGGTGATCCTCGCAGAAGTCCAGGAACTTTCTGCCGGTGAACTGGGTGCCGTTGTCGGTGATGATGGAGTTCGGGACCCCGACGCGATGGATGATGTTGGTGAAGAACGCCACCGCCTGCTTGGATCTGATGCTGTTCAGGGGTCGGACCTCGATCCACTTGGAGAATTTGTCGATGGCGACCAGCAGGTGCGTGTAGCCCCCAGGTGCCTTCTGCAAGGGGCCGACAAGGTCAAGACCCCACACCGCAAAAGGCCAGGTGATGGGTATCGTCTGCAGAGCCTGAGCGGGCAGATGGGTTTGCCTCGCGTAGAATTGGCACCCTTCGCAGGTGCGGACGATTCTGGTAGCGTCGGCCACCGCCGTCGGCCAGTAGAAGCCTTGTCGGAAAGCGTTCCCGACAAGGGCTCGAGGCGCTGCGTGATGGCCGCAAGCCCCCGAGTGTATCTCTCGCAGGAGTTCCTGACCTTCGGCGATGGAGATGCATCGCTGGAGGATGCCCGAGGGGCTGCAGTGGTAGAGCTCCTTCTCATCTCCCAGCAAGACGAACGACTTGGCGCGCCGCGCCACCCGCCGAGCCTCGGCTCGGTCGAGGGGTAGCTCTCCTCGGTGGAAATATTGCAAGTACGGGGTCTGCCAGTTTCGATTAGGCGCGACCCCGCTTCGCTCCTCCTCGACGCACAGTGCCTCACCCTCGGGGGCCGAGGGTGCCTTGGACTGAACCGAGGGCGCCTCGGGTCGAGCCGAGGGTGCCTCGGGTTGAGCCGTGGGTGCCTCGGACTGGGCCGAGGGTACCTCGGGCTCGGACGCGTCGTCGATCTTGACGGAGGGTTGATGCAGGTCTCGGGAGAAGACGTCCGGGGGAACCGTCGTTCGCCCCGAGGCTATTTTAACCAGCTCGTCCGCAGTCTCGTTGTAGCGCCGAGCGATGTGGTTGAGCTCGAGCCCGTAGAACTTGTCTTCTAGGCGCCGAACCTCATCGCAGTAGGCCTCCATCTTCGGGTCGCGGCAATGGGAGTTCTTCATGACTTGGTCGATGACGAGCTGCGAGTCACCACGAGCGTCGAGGCGTTGAACCCCTAGCTCGATGGCGATCTGCAACCCGTTGACCAGAGCCTCATATTCGGCCACATTGTTGGACGCCGGGGAGTGGAGGCGTAGCACGTAGCGTAGATGCTTTCCGAGGGGCGAGATGAAGAGTAGGCCTGCGCCGGCCCCTGTCTTCATCAGTGACCCGTCGAAGAACATGGTCCAGAGCTCCGGTTGGATCGGAGCCGTCGGTAGCTGGGTGTCGACCCATTCAGCCACGAAGTCCGCCAAGACCTGGGACTTAATGGCTTTCCGAGGAGCGAACGAGATTGTCTCGCCCATGATCTCCACCGCCCACTTTGCAATCCTACCCGAGGCCTCTCGGCACTAGATGATCTCTCCCAGGGGGAAGGATGACACCACAGTTACCGGATGAGACTCGAAGTAGTGTCGCAGCTTCCGTCGCGTTAGGATCACCGCGTACAGCAGCTTCTGAACTTGTGGGTAGCGGATCTTGGTTTCGGACAGTACCTCGCTGACGAAGTAGATTGGCCTCTGAACGGGCAATGCATGCCCCTCTTCTTGCCTCTCGACCACAATCGCAGCGCTAACCACCTGGGTGGTCGCGGCGACGTAGACCAGGAGGGCTTCTCCAGCAGCTGGGGGCACCAAGATAGGCGCCTTTGTGAGGAGCGCCTTCAGGTTCCCGAGGGCTTCCTCGGCCTCAGGGGTCCAAGTGAAGCACTCGGCCTTCCTTAAGAGGCGGTACAGAGGTAGACCTCTTTCGCCGAGGCGTGAGATGAAACGGCTCAGAGCCGCGAGGCATCCCATGACCCTTTGTACGCCTTTCAAGTCCTTGATGGGCCCATGCTGGTAATGGTTGCGATCTTTTCCGGGTTGGCTTCGATGCCCCGCTCGGAGACGATGAACCCCAAGAGCATGCCTCGGGGCACCCCGAAGACACACTTTTCGGGATTGAGCTTGACGCCTTTCGCCTTGAGACATCGGAATGTCGTTTCAAGGTCGGAAAGGAGGTCGGAGGCTTTCCTCGTCTTGACTACGATGTCATCGACGTAGGCCTCGACCATGCGGCCAATGTGTTCGCCGAACACATGGTTCATGCACCGTTGGTACGTCGCGCCCGCATTCCTCAAACCGAACGGCATGGTGACATAGCAGTACATGCCGAAGGGTGTGATGAAAGAAGTCGCGAGCTGGTCGGACTCTTTCATCTTGATTTGATGATACCCTGAGTAGGCATCGAGGAAAGACAGGGTTTTGCACCCAGCAATGGAATCCACGATTTGGTCGATGCGAGGCAGAGGGTAGGGAACCTTCGGACATGCTTTGTTGAGACCAGTGTAGTCTACACACATCCGCCATTTCCCCCCTTTCTTTCTCACAAGCACAGGGTCGGCAAGCCATTCGGGATGGAATACCTCTTTGATGAACCCTGCCGCCATTAGCTTGCGAATCTCCTCGCCTATGGCTCTGCGCTTCTCCTCGTCGAATCGGCGCAGCGGCTGCTTGATGGGTCGGGCTCCGGCTCGGATGTCCAGCGAGTGCTCGGCGACATCCCTCGGTACGCCGGGCATGTTCGAGGGACTCCACGCGAAAACGTCGGCGTTCGCGTGGAGAAAGTCGACGAGCACTGCTTCCTATTTGGGATCAAACCTGGAGCCGATCCGGATCTGCTTGGAGGCGTCGCCGCTGGGGTCAAGGGGGACGGACTTAACCGTCTCCGCTGGCTCAAAGTTGCCGGCGTGACGCTTCACGTCTGGCACCTCCTTAGAGAGGCTCTCTAGGTCGGCGATGAGGGCCTCGGACTCGGCGAGGGCCTCGGCGTACTCCACGCACTCCACGTCACATTCGAACGCGTGTTTGTACGTAGGGCCGACGGTGATGACCCCGTTGGGGCCCGGCATCTTGAGCTTCAGGTAGGTGTAGTTGGGGACGGCCATGAACTTCGCGTAGCACGGCCTCCCCAGTACCGCGTGGTAGGTTCCGCGGAACCCGACCACCTCGAACGTCAGGGTCTCCCTTCGGAAGTTGGAGGGTGTTCCGAAGCAGACGGGAAGGTCGAGCTGTCCGAGGGGTTGGACGCGCTTCCCGGGGATGATCCCATGGAAGGGTGCGGCGCCTGCCCGGATGGAAGACAGATCAACACGCAGGAGCCCGAGGGTCTCGGTGTAAATGATGTTGAGGCTGCTGCCTCCGTCCATGAGGACCTTGGTGAGCCTGACGTCACCGATGACGGGGTCGACGACGAGCGGGTATTTCCCCGGGCTCGGCACATGGTCGGGGTGATCGTCTCGGTCGAAGGTGATGGGCTTGTCGGACCAGTCTAGATAGACTGGCGCCGCCACCTTGACCGAGCAGACCTCCCGGCGCTCTTGCTTGCGGTGCCGAGCCGAGGCGTTCGCCGCTTGCCCACCATAGATCATGAAGCAGTCGCGGACCTCGGGGAACTCTCCTGCCTGGTGATCTTCCTTCTTGTCGTTGTCGCGGGCCTTGCCACCCTCTGCGGGTGGCCCGGCCCTGTGGAAGTGGCGCCGAAGCATGACACACTCCTCAAGGGTGTGCTTGACGGGTCCCTGGTGATAGGGGCACGGCTCCTTGAGCATCTTGTCGAAGAGGTTGGCACCTCCGGGGGGCTTCCGAGGGTTCTTGTACTCGGCGGCGGCGACGAGGTCCACGTCGGCGGCGTCGCGTTACGTTTGCGACTTCTTCTTGCCTTCTTCTTGGCGCCGCGCTGAGTTGACGCCTCGGGAGTACCTTCCGATGGGCGGCCCTGGGGCTGCTTGTCCTTTCGGAAGATAGCCTCGACCGCCTCCTGGCCGGAGGCGAACTTGGTGGCGATGTCCATCAGCTCGCTCGCCCTGGTGGGGGTCTTGCGGCCCAGCTTGCTCACCAGGTCGCGACAGGTGGTGCCAGCGAGGAACGCGCCGATGACATCCGAGTCGGTGACGTTGGGCAGCTCGGTGCGCTGCTTCGAGAATCGCCGGATGTAGTCTCGGAGAGACTCTCCTGGCTGCTGTCGGCAGCTTCGGAGGTCCCAGGAATTCCCAGGGCGCACATACGTGCCCTGGAAATTGCCGGCGAAAGCTTGGACTAGGTCGTCCCAGTTGGAGATCTGCCCCGGAGGCAGGTGCTCCAACCAGGCGCGAGCGGAGTCGGAGAGGAACAGGGGGAGGTTACGGATGATGAGGTTGTCATCGTCCGTTCCACCCAGCTGGCAGGCCAGACGGTAGTCCGCGAGCCACAGTTCCGGTCTCGTCTCCCCCGAGTACTTTGTGATAGTAGCCGGGGGTCGGAACCGGGTCGGGAACGGCGCCCGTCGAATGGCTCGGCTGAAGGCTTGCGGACCGGGTGGTTCGGGCGAGGGACTCCGATCCTCCCCGCTGTCGTAGTGTCCCCCACGCCTGGGGTGGTAGCCTCAGCGCACCCTCTCGTCGAGGTGGGCCCATCGGTCGCGGTGGTGGTGCTCGTTGCCGAGGCGACCTGGGGCCGCAGGCGCGGTGTTGCGCGTGCGCCCGGTGTAGACCGAGGCTTCCCGCATGAATCGGGAAGTCGCAGCATGAGGTTCCGAGGGGTACCCCTGCCTTCGGGAGGCAGAGCTCTCGGCCCGTCGGACCGCGGCGCCTTCCAGGAGATTCTTGAGCTCTCCCTGGATTCGCCGCCCCTCGGTGGTTGATGGCTCTGGCATCGCGCGAAGAAGCATTGCTGCTGCCGCCAGGTTCTGGCCGACCCCACTGGATGCGGGTGGTGGCCTGATCCTGATGTCGTCGGTGATGCGGCGCTGGAAGCCCTGGGGTAGATGACGTATTTCTCCGGCCGGAGGTTGGCCCGCCCATGCCTGCCCGACGTCCCGACAGATCGGCTCCAGCGCTCCTGCTCCCTCGTCGAGCCCGGCCTGCACCCCGCGGATTCGCTCGAGCTGTGGGTCATGACCCCCCGCCTGAACGGGGACCACAGCTAGCTCCCGTGGGATGTCAACGCGAGGCACCGGCCTAGGGAAGTCACCGTCCTCCGGCATGCCGAGATGGTTGCCTTCGGGGGGACCCCCTAGATCGACGTGGAAGCATTCGCGACTTGGGCCGCGGTCCTCGTCGCCGAGGCTACGGCTACCGTCGGAACAGTCGGAAAGGCAATAGTCGCATGCGGTCATGAAGTCCCGCATGGCACTGGGGTTGCCAAGTCCAGAGAAATCCCAACAGATGCTGGGTTCGTCGTCTTCCTCGGACCCAGAGGGCCCGTAGGTCGAGACGTCCGTCAGCCGGTTCCAAGGTGACCGCACACGAAACCCCAGAGAGTCTGGATTTGCCTCTACGAAAGCGCCCGCCAAAGCGAAGTCGCTAGACGGGTTGAGGCTGAAACCGAAAGACACGGGATGGGAATCGATCGGTACCTTTTGATCGACGGGCGGCGATAAGGTCGCGTCGGGGACTGACTGCGCCGTCGTCTCAGGTATGAGGGTGACGTCCAGCAAGCTTTTCGCGAGCGCGCTGGCGTCGTCCGCTTGCTCGGGATTGGCGTGTCGCGGGGAGACGGCGCTCGCCTTCGTCTCAAACGCGAGGTCGACGCCCGGTGCGCCCCCCGTTGGGGTGCCGGGACCATCGACTCGCTCGACAGCCGACAAGGCGCTGCCTCCTGCTTGGCCTTGGTTGCCCCGCCTCCTCCTCCGTCGGCGGGGGAGAGGACAGGGTGAGCTCGAAGGTTGCTCTTCCACCACGCGGGGAAGACGTCGCCGATTCCGCCGCCGGCAGGCGGGTTGTCGGTCGCCACCGTTGTTGTCGCACGGCGGTGGAAGGAGTATCATGTCGTAGCTGCTGTCGAGGGATATGAACTCAAGACTCCCGAAACGGAGCACCGTCCCGGGTTGGAGAGGTTGCTGGAGACTGCCCATCTGGAGCTTGACGGGAAGCTGTTCGTCAACACGCAGCAGGCCCCTACCTGGCGCGCCAATTATCGGCGTTCCGAGACCGGGGGGTCCCTGGGCCGACGAGTGAATGTCGCCACGTGCCCCAGCCCAGATGGGTCGAGCGCGAGGGCGAGCGCGAAGGGGGGAGAGCGAGGCGGCCGGAGACCGGCCTGAGAGAGGTGGGAATCCCGCGGCCCTCGTGTTCGTCCCGCGCCCAGGTCGGGTGCGCTTGCAGTAGGGGGTTACAAGCGTCCACGCGGGAGAGGGAGCGAGCGGCTCCAAGCGAGCGCCTGTTCTCGTCCTCGTCCCCGCGCGGCCAACCCTCTCTAAGAGGGCCCTGGTCCTCCCTTTTATAGGCGTAAGGAGAGGATCCAGGTGTACAATGGGGGGTGTAGCAGGGTGCTACGTGTCTAGCGGAGGTGAGCTAGCGCCCTAGGTACATGCCGTTGTGGCAGCCGGAGAGATCTTGGCACCTAGCTGGTGTGATGTCGTGGCCGTCGAAGGAGCGATGGAGCTTGGCGGAGGGACAGCTGTTGGAGCGGTTGAGTCCTTGCTGACGTCCTCTTGCTTCCGTAAGGGGGCTGAGAGCCGCCGCCGTCACAGAGCATGCGGGGCGCCATCATTGCCTATCTGGCGGAGCGAGCCAGATGGGACGCCGGTCTTGTTCCCTGCGGCCCGAGTCAGCTCGGGGTAGGGTGATGATGGCGCCTCCTGTTGATTTGGCTGGTCTACGCCCTAGGTTGGGTGATGTGGAAGCTCCTCCGAAGCCGAGGTCGAGTCCGAGCCCCCGGGTCGGGCGAGGCGGAGATTGCCGTCTTCTGGGGCCGAGCCCAAGTCCGAGCCCTGGGTCGGGCGAGGCGGAGATCGTCGTCTTCTGGGGCCGAGCCCAAGTCCGAGCCCTGGGTCGGGCGAGGCGGAGATCGTCGTCTTCTGGGACTTAGCCCGAGTCCGAGCCCTGGGTCGGGCGGAGCGGAGTTCGCCGTCTTCCGGGACTTAGCCCGAGTCCGAGCCCTGGGTCGGGCGGAGCGGAGTTCGCCGTCTTCCGGGACTTAGCCCGAGTCCGAGCCCTGGGTCAGGCGGAGCGGAGTTCGTCGTCTTCCGGGACTTAGCCCGAGTCCGAGCCCTGGGTCGGGCGGAGCGGAGTTCGTCGTCTTCCGGGACTTAGCCCGAGTCCGAGCCCTGGGTCGGGCGGAGCGGAGTTCGCCGTCTTCCGGGACTTAGCCTGAGTCCGAGCCCTGGGTCGGGCAGAGCGGAGTTCGTCGTCTTCCGGGACTTAGCCCGAGTCCGAGCCCTGGGTCGGGCGGAGCGGAGTTCGTCGTCTTCCGGGACTTAGCCCGAGTCCGAGCCCTGGGTCGGGCGGAGCGGAGTTCGCCATCTTCCGGGACTTAGCCCGAGTCCGAGCCCTAGGTCGGGCGGAGCGGAGTTCGTCGTCTTCTGGGGCCGAGCCCAAGTCCGAGCCCTTGGTCGGGCGAAGCGGAGCTTCCTATGGTGCCTCCGGCAGGGCCTGACTGTCTGTCAGTCTTACTCTGTCCAGTGGCACTGCAGTCGGTGTGGCGTAGGCGGCGCTGTCCTTCTGTCAGGCCGGTTAGTGGAGCGGCGAAGTGACGGTGGTCACTTCGGCTCTGCTGGCTGGGGGGTGCGCGCCAGGATAAGGGCGTCAGGCCACCTTTGCATTAAATGCTCCTGCGACTTGGTCGGTCGGTGCGGCGATTTGGTCAGGGTTGCTTCTTAGCGAAGGCAGGGCCTCGGGCGAGCCGGGAATATGTTCGCCGCTGAAGGGGGGCCTCGGGCGAGACGGAAATCCTCCGGGGTCGGCTGCCCTTGTCCGAGGCTAGGCTCGGGTGAGGCGTGATCGTGTCCCCCGAATGGACTGATCCCTGACTTAATCGCACCCATCAGGCCTTTGCAGCTTCGTGTTGATGGGGGTTACCAGCTGAGAATTAGGAGCCTTGAGGGTACCCCTAATTATGGTCCCCGACAATATTGTTTTTGGAAATTTAGTTAACTCTAAGATAATATGGCTCATATTGTCGTATAAAGAAGATTACATGATACTCTTGGGACTAATATGGTGCACGCACGGTTTACAAAACCGTTTAGCCTACAAAAACCGCTACCCACCGGTAACGGTTTACCGTCGATAAATCGGTAGAAACCGATAAAAACCGAGCGGTTTGACTTATTCAATTCAATTTGAATTCGAACCGGTTTACCAGCGGAAAACCGGTGAAAAACCGGCGAGAAACCGCTCTAAACCGTCGGTTAACCGCGAAACAAACCGGTTTTTGTTGTTTTTTACAGAAAAATGAAAAATTTTGACAAGATTTATTTGTAGTTTGCTCAATTCACATTGCACAGTAAATATTAATTGATCCACACGACATGTGTTCACCAAAATAATATACAACAAACATATGCAACCACAAACTCCAGTTCTCATGCAATAAACAACTAGCGAACTTCACAATACTCAAATACAAGTTCTTTTACAACTCTGCAATGAGGCAACGACACATAGGTTGACTTATTTCACAATACTCACATGTTCAGCTCAACTCATAGTGATAACACTTAGGCATGTTGGAAGTATCGTGATATTGTTCCAATCCGTCAGAGTGATAGTGATAGGTCTATACAAAAGATATGAGATACATTATCGAGAAAACAAGAACGACAAACAAATACTTGTCCACAAAGCAAAAAAGCATACTGGTATGTGTGTTTGGTGTTTATGTATTGCATGTGCACCTCACCAAATGTTGAACTTTTCTCCTGATCAACAAATCTTAGGAACACATATAGAAGAACTGGAGCTAAGGGTTCTAGATTGAGTCTTGTCCAGACGGATACTTATTAGAAGAACTGAAGCTACTTGATCCACGAAATCCATCTTGGACAGGAAATGAAACCGAAATTGACCACTAAATGCCTAAACTTGACTTAAGCTACGAGTTTCATCTTCATATATAGCATATAACATCTTCACATATAGCATATAACATTAAGCAAGACTAATATACCTAAATTGACCACTAAATACTCAATTGTGACATTAAATCCGGTTTCCCGGAAAAAAATTGGCGGTTTACCGGTCTAAAATAACGGTTTACCGGGGGTTTTCGGGTTTTATGAATTTTTTTTCAATTTTTTTTGAATTTAGACCGAATTTGAAAAAAAACGGTTGTTAACCGAAACCGCACCCTGGCGGTTTCAGTAAACCGACCGATTTATCGACGGTTTTTACCGGTTTTATAAACCTTCGGTGCACGACGAACAATATAGGAGGATGCGAAGAAAGAAGACCTTTTCAATGATAAATTTTCTTCTACTACAAAAAAACAGACTGTTGGTTTTTAAAACTTTATGGACTGAGTAGACACAGGCGCGTGAAAATTAAGGGACCGGAAATATACTTTACTCAAATTACGCCGGTGCATATTGTTGTCGCTTTCAGAGAAAAAGTAGTAATAAAGATATTGAAAATGTTGCTAAGCTACACCTGAAGCAAATTAGAATACAAATTGCACAATTTATGCAATAATGATTCTCTTCGATTACAGAACTCAGAATTAGTTACCCCAAATGCAGGACCATAGCAAGCTTGTTACGACTAAAAGCACACAAGAATTGGCACACCCAAAACGCAGGAACGCATCAAGCTTCGTCCAAGGCAGCCATGAGCACGACCCAGATGTGGGTGCGGGCGCCGGTCCAGGCGTTCCTGCAGGGGACTGGAGAGCCGGCGGCAACCGGACCGGCCCCTGTGTCTGCCTGAGGCCGGTATCATTCTTCAAATTCGACGAAATCTCGTTCTTCATCCAGGCATCCAATGCTGCAACAGGGACCTAGATCTGTAAGAATTAGCAGTGATGGACATGAATGGAACAGAGTCACTCACTGACCACTTCTTGAGACGGTGAGGTTGGCGTCGTCGTAGTTCACCGGCCATAGGAAGTAGCCGAGGAGCCCACGCTGCGCTGCGAAGGCGAGCTTGTCGGCCACGACCGCCGCACCGTCGAAGGCGACCCAGACGTCACCAATGGATAGGTAGGACGCTACGGACGCGTTGTCGAATGTCGTGGTGACCGCGCGCCGGGCGCCCCCGCCGGCAGCGGCGATTTTCTGGACCTCGGCGTAGGACATAACTCCGGTGGCGTTGCTCCCGCGCTGCTTCGGCCCCGCGGCGACCACCGGCGCCCCGACGCCGCTGTTGGCCTTGTTGCGTAGGAACCACGAGCGGGCGTAGAGCGGGAGGCCCATGACAACCTTGCTCGCGGGCACGCCGGCGTCGATCCAAGACACGACACCGTAGCTCGCCGAGAAGTGGGACGCCCTGTCATAGAGCGGCGCGTCGAAGGCCGTGGCGTTGGCCGCACCCGCGGCAAGCGGGTGGAGTCCGAACGCCACCACATTGACCCAGTCGAGGCACCTCGCCACGGCCTCGGACGGGTAGTCCACGCCCGGGCGCGGCGCGTCAAAGACGTGGTTGGAGAAGTAGACCGTGGCGGTGAGCAGGAACCCCGGCGGCGCGGCGGCGCGCCACTCGGAGACGAGGAACCCGAAGTTGGCCATCTCCACGGCGGACGCCGGGAACCACCACGCGACGTCGAGCCCGTCGAAGCCGCTGTCGCTGGCGAGCGCGACGGCAGCGGCACCGAACGCCGCGCGGGAAGCCGGGTCCGCGGCCATGGCGGCGAACGCTGGGTCGGCCCGGGAATCCGCACCTGCTGCAATGCCCGGGGTGCCGACGGAGAGCATGGTTTTGAGCGCCCGGTTCTTGGACTTGAGCGTCGGGCAGAAGGTGGCGAGGAGGCCCGCCTGGTTCGGGTCCGTGGGGAGCACGAGCTTGTGGGTGGTGGGGTGCACGGCGAGCGCGGAGTAGTAGAGGTGCGTGTAGAGTGAGGCGTCGAGCCTGTCGAGCGGCCGGAGACGGGCGGCCGCGGCGAGGTAGAATCCGGCGCGCACCGTCGTCGACGCCGGTGGCGCCTCTCGGGCGTCGTGCGGCGCTGGAGCCGACGCGGCGAGCGAGTGCGAGACCGCCACGGCCATGGCAATAATGGCGAGGCGGAGGGTGGCGCTGGCGCTCATGCTGCCGGTGGGAGTGGGTGGGGAACGCAACTGAAGTGACCGAGTGACGGAGTGAGCAGTGTCCCTTGCTGTTGTAGTGTCATTGAAGAGAAATGGTATCTTCGCTTGTGTTGCTATGCTGCTGTTTGATTCTCGTAGTCCTCTGCAAGCTACGAAGTTCCTGTAAAAAAAGCTCAGTCTGTATCCATTTTTACATTTTTTATATTTCAAATAGAGAGCTTTAATTCGAATTTCGAAGTGAACAAAACTACACAGCTCTAATGCCTGCTCTTTTGACTTCCAGTAACTGAACTCCACAGCTGCGATTATTACGTAGTACAACCCGACATGGTTTACACTGAAAAAAAATAACTCTTTTGGTTTATGCCTCAGGGATAGTGTTCACATGCAAATGTGCACCGGTACTTGTTGGTAGAAGCAGCAAGCGGATTGTTCCGGATGATTGGCTAATTCATTTGGAATTTCGAAAGGGCTGTTCCCCGTGACCAACTATAGCGGTACAGGTTCCCCGGCCGCTGATGGCACCAAGAACAACCGGTCCCCAAGTTAAAGCGCCATGGTTTTGAACCAGCTAGTAGCTTTTTCGACTCCGCTGAATAATCGCAAATGATGGTGAACTGATTGCACCAACTTTTTTGGATTTTAGCCCTTTTGGGGTTTTTTTTGCATAACTATGCTCTTTACAGTTTCATTTTAAAAAAGGACCCCAACCTCGACGTCATCATCATTGACGCCGAGGTAACACACATCGACGCCAGTACCATTGGCGCCAACTTTTCCTACGTGGCAGCCGATGTGGCAAGTCATAGGGGGTCGGCGCCATAGATCTTGGCGCCGACCCCCCTTGACGGTGGGGTCTGATGCCATCCAGGGGGTCGGCGCCAAGATCTATGGCGCCGACCCCCTGAGACTTGCCACATCGGCTGCCACGTAGGAAAAGTTAGCGCCAATTATGTTGGCGCCACTATGTGTTACCTCGGCGCCAATGATGACGGCGCCGAGGTAAGGGTCCATTTTTTAAAATAAAACTACAAAGGGCATAATTGTGCAAAAGAAACCCCAAAAGGGCTAAAATGCAAAAAAAGTTGACTGATTGCACTCGGTGCAGACTGTTGAGAGAGAGAGAGACACGAAGTTGTATATGCAGGTGAACTCATGCAGATGCAGGACGCCCCAAGGCGGTTGTGCGCTAAAGCGTGCTGTACCTTAAATTTAGAGTACCTTTACGTCCCCTACGTGTTCAACAACGTCTTTGTAACGTCCTCTAAAATTTAGCGGACCACTCAAGAATCGTAAATGTGGAGGCTCCCGACCGTGCGCTATCCGCGCAACGGATCGAGCTCCCGCCGCGCTGAAACATCCGTCTCCTCCCTCCACGCACTGGCGACTGTGCCTCCCGGGGCGAAGCCCTCGATCTGGCGTGGTTCACCACCGGCATCGAGCAAGCTGAGAGAGAAGAGGGGTTGCGCGGGCGGGTCTGGCGGCGGACCGGTCCCGGCTGTTGCAAGCGAGGAGAAGCGAGCCACCGCTAGGGCAGTTGGAAGCGAGGTTGCCGCAGCTCCTCGAAGGAGAGTCGCCATCGCCAAACGTCTTCGTCGTCCGCCGTCGTCGTTAAAGGTTGGCGAGAAAAGGAAGTGCAGCTCTTCGCCGCCGTCCTCATCCTCTTCGATTCGGTCGTCCGCACCAGATCCGAGCAGAACCAGGTTGGATCTACAAATTTCGATTGCGTATCCGTTCGATTTACGACCGTATTTTGTTATGCGATTTGTTTTATTTACCGTATTTCGGCCATTCCATTAGGGTTAGGGTTAGGTTTACGGTTGAAAGAACTTTTCCGTTCTACCATATCCGTAGTGTTCCATTGATGAACACGCTCTTGATGTAAATTCATCTCCCATGTGTTTAAAAACAGCTTCAGGTTTAGGTTTTGATGGTGCACACAAATACATTGAAATCTAATATGTCCAGTACTTATCTTTGGTGTATGTATAATATTATTGCCTTATCTAATTATATGTTTTCAGTGCACTGCAATGCGATTGTACTGCAATAAGGTATGCAGTTCCATGGTTTTAGGGTTCTTCACTTGGTTACATTAGCTTAGCACAAACTAACTTGTGTATTCACCTTGCCTTCAATATGCATAAGTTTGATAGTTTAACATTAATTTGTAGGACGTGGTAACTAATACAACACTCTGTTTGATGTAGCCATGGAATCGGAGAACGAAAAGCTCCGAAAAGCACTGGTTACTTTGCTCAGTGTTGTTGAAAAGCGTTGTTGTGTCATCGTTGATGTCGTCAACGCAGCCTTCCAGCCTTTGAACTCACCATTGTTCGATGAAATGAATTGAGCATTAGTTGAGATTGACGACCTCGCCAAGGATCTTCAAGAGGTAGCAGTGCAAACCCAATGGGAGGTCGAGAATATGGATGACTGTCAAGTTGACGAAATTCCAACACAAGAGGAGCCAGTAGACGAGCTTCTAATATAAGATGATTCAGAAGACGAGCTTCTGATACAAGAAGACTCACCAATTAACTATGACGAAATAGTCGGCTACGACGATGGTCGTGACTACTCAACCGACGACACCTATCCCTACTAGTATGTAGGTTTGTCTTTAATAATAGTATTAGTATGTATGACAGCCGCATCTGTATGACAAAACTTGAAATGGCACCAACGTCTGTATGATGAAACCAGTATGATCTTGTCATGCTTTTGTGGGTTTTGAGTGTTGTCTTGGTTGTACACTATAACCGTTTGAACTATTAAAATTATTATCAGTTGTGTTTCAGTATGTTTGCGTTAATTCATATCAATTGTGCATGTTCAAACGATTGCAATTATGGTTACATAGTAGTAGATTGATGACAAGTTTGTTGTGATTCTGTTCTATAGAATGGGAACTGATTGGAACCAGGTGATGGCACAATATGGTAACTTCCTAAGCTAGCATGAAGAGTAGCATGTTGGGAGTGAACATTTTGTACTTCCAGTGGATGGCACGCCGAGGGATCAACACCACCAGCTGTAGGTAAGAAGCCTAATCAACGAACTAAGCTAGCAAACTTCACTGCTGATGAGGACATGAGGGTTTGTCATGCTTGGCTTGCTGTCAGTTGTGATCCCATAATTAACACATGCCAGAAGCGTCAAGGGTTTTGGAGTCGAATTACTGAGGCTTACAACTCTAGACGAGAACATTGCAATCGACACTACCAAGCATACCAGGAAACCCTCGTGACTCCCCAACTTGGAGGAGGCGAGCGATATCTACCGCATTAAGTGCACGGAGATAGTAAGGCCCAAACGCGCTTTGGATGGCCGTGCAAAAGTGTTTCAATGCCTCATGAGCGATAGATTCACCAATGCGTACGTATTCGTCGATGGCATCAGCGGGAATACCATAAGCAAGGATACGAACAACAGCAACAACTTTCTATACAGCAAAAAGACCTAACTCACCGGTACAGTTTGGGCGCTGAATAAAGTAAGGATCGACTTGTTGCACAACATCAACGAGGCGCTCAAACACAAGCGACACATGCGGAACCTACCATATAATAAACTTGTGTCACTGTAAGGCTCGATCAAGTTAAGTACATGTAACAATGAATGTGCGTATGAAATATATGAAATACCTCCTACAGAATTGAGCATCCGTGTACATGGGTTGGGCTTCAAAGTAGTCCGCTCGGATTCTTGCATCGCCGCTCATGTGATCACAATGAATCCGAACACGCCCAGGAATAGAACCACCGTGACGACGCTCGTTGCATGCACGACGCCTCCTAAGATGCAGGTATGTCGCCATCTCAAACTATTCTTCTTTCTCTTCCATTTCTTGCATCATCCTAAGAAGAACATTGGATTCTAAGTACGGGTTCATTGTTGTGGAGCTTTGAAAGTGAAGTGTGAGTGAAGTATTGAAACATGAGTGCTTATTTATAAAACCAATAGGCTTCGGATACAAGGCATGGTGTGACGTGCAAACGAAGTTAATCGATGACTTGTTGAAGAAGTGTCGTGGCTTACGGTGGAAGCTAGTAAATCTATAAACATATTTTTATACCAATAAAATATTATGCAACATTTTATCAATAAAAACTACACACAATATCACATCGAATGTTAATTAATATTTACAATTCGAAATTATTAATCAAGCATTATTTCAGAGATTATTAATTGCAAATTAATTAAATACACTATTTTGCGCATCCTTTTTATTGCGTTAAATGGAAACAAAACAAAGAAAATAGCAAAATAAATGAAAAAGGAAATCTGTTAACATTGTAGCTTTATTGGACGCTGCTGGAGACTGAGAAGATATAGAGGACATAATCTTTTAAAGTGTGTTGTAAATGACATGGAATATTTTTTAGGGAATGAAATTTAGAGGACGTTGCTTGAGACAGCCTAAAACTGAACTGCTACTATAAATGAAAGTCTAAAAAAAACAAGCAGAGGACTTGACTACAAGTTCCATAGAAAATATTTTCTTTTATTATCGCCTTAAATGACGCCGCTTTTCCATGTTACAAACGAAAGATTACAATAGTCTAGGCATTCGTATATACGGATCTCTCTCAAACTAGAAAACTAGATCATCACTTTAGTACTAAGCACATAGATAGGAGTGAAGGAAATAAAATGGTAAGGAGAGATGGCTGGTTGGAGCAGCCTGCTATCACTTTGTTCTTATCTCGACGCAAGCTTCGCAATGGCGTCATGTGCGGCCTCCAAATCCCATAGAAACGCCAACAGGGTTTCAAGGCCCAAACATAAAAACCGTACGTTGGTGTTTCTAAGGTCCAAACCATCAAACTTCTTGTGAGTAGCGTATCCGATATACGTTTTTCTATGATATTGACACATGTCATCCCTAGTACTTGAACTCCCAATCAACTAGTCCTTTAACACCTCTGTTTAACTTGGCCAACCATCATCATGGCTTGGCCAACATGGCCTATTCCTCCGTATACTCTTGCACAGTCGATGTCCCTACGTGTGCAGCCACTATGGTCAGTTTTTTTTTTTGGCTTCTCTAGTCAGTCATTCCAAGTATCGGTGTCCATTGAGAACTTTATACCTGCGTACCAAAAGCCCAAGAAACATATTGCACAATATCACACTCATGCTAAGGTTAGTCCACGAACTCAACCATAGTCAATCGTTTTATTGATAATCACTCATCGTAAATTGTACATCATAGACACATCTCAACTATGTGTTCGCAGAAACTGATTAACTGAACTAATCAAACCGGTTAACCAAAAAATGATTAAACAAATCTATTTTATTATTAAAAAAAATTAGCAATACATGTCTATATGTAGTTTTGAGCTGCCATTAACCGATTTAGCTGGTATTCTTCTTTACTATTATGTTAGGCATTTAGTTTGTGGCTACTTGTATATTTAAATGTATTTGTGTACAGAAGCGGGTCCAGACATTTAAGATTAGGTATTCAAAAATTCAAAAGATTAAAGAAATTAGTACTCTAACGCTATTTTGTATAATACATTATTGATAGATTACTATAGATCACTAAAAACTTGGGTATTCAATGAATACCCATAACCCCCTGGGCCGCCTTTGTTTGTGTACGACTATTTGTTTGGAGCACTATATCTTGCTTTTCTTTTGTTTCGTTGCTTCATGTTTTTCTTGTTAGGTGTTTTTCAATACAATTATACTGTTGCATTATCGGCTATGAAAAAAACGATACATATTATTACTAACTGATAAACCGAACTAGTTTAACGAACTGATTCGTTAGTTTTTTTTTTGACAACAAATTTGACTAATATTTCTCCAAAACCGAAATGTGGTGCCAAGTACGAGTGAGCCTTTATAAACTGTAGCGCGAGAGCACCGAAATGTGGGTGCTCTGTGCTACATGTCGGCAGCTGTTTGAAGTGTTTATTATCAGGCTGCATTTGATCGGACGCGTGGCATGCGTGTGTCGTCACTCTCTTGCAGAGGTCCACGGCTGAGCTCGCACGCACCATCGCGTCATGCATGCACGCACACCAGGAAAACCCATCTCCGTGTCCTCTTGTGCGTTATGAGGGATACTGCTAGGCCTGCTCTGCCCAAACGTTCACGGGAGAGAGGTGATGACTGATGAGTTACCCCGTGGGCTAAATGCCGGTCACCAATCACCGGATTATTCTGCCCATGCGCAATTGTATACTTAGGTTATGTAAGTTAGATTATATAATCTAATTAGATTATAATCTCAAACAAACATCCTAAGTATTAGTTTAAAATAAGTTAGATTATATAATCTAGATATATTATAATTCTAAACAAATAGACCCTTAATCTGTTTCCCATGACAATCTCTGCCTCACCCTCTTCTGTGTGTATGTTGGTTCGTGAGTTCATCCAACTCCAACAATTCCCTCTCTCTCCACCCCTCAATACGGTGAGAGAAGATTTTCCATGTGAAGGAGTGAGCTCTAATCTCTCTTCACTAATCAGTAATAATAATTGCAAAATTAATCATTTTCATGTTTTATTACTATATAACAATTATATAACAATGTATAGTACGGCACTACAAATGTTGTATAAATGTAAAATAATCCAGTTAAAATAATAGAGTATAAAGGGAGCTGAATATGAGTGTTAGAGTGATGTGTATATGGGCCTGGCCCATTAGGATATATCTATACTGTAGCTCTGCTAGGGTTTACTGTAGCACGGTAGCTCTCTCTCATGGTATCAGAGGCCTCTCTCCCGTGACTCCCGTGCGGCGGCGGCCGCCCCACGCCCTGCTCGGCCGCCGCCGCGGCTGCTCTCAGTCGCCGCTCTACCTCCGCCCATGCCGCGCCCTGCTCGGCCACCGCCGCACGCTCTACCTTCCCTGCTCAGGCCGGTGACCATGGCTCCGCCCCACATCCAGTCTTCCTCCCGCTGAACCCGCCCTGCTCGGGTGTTGCCGACGCCGCCACCATGGTCGGCCGTCCGCCCTTTCCTACATCCTCTGCCGCCATTCCTAATTCCGGCGACCCCTTCCCCCCTCTCCCTCTCTCCTACCGGGCGGCCCTCGCCGCTCCCGGCTGCGCGCGTGCCCCTGTCCTTGTCGCAGCTGCCACGCCGCCCTCTCCTCCGGCCGCTCTGATCACGCCCCAGCCGGATCCAGCCGAGTCGGCCTCCCCTCCCCCGCCACATGCCCCATACCTCTGCCTACCGGGGTCGCGTCGGCACCCACCTCTGTGCCGGCCCCTAACTCGGCGGCCGCAACCCTCTACCCCGGCTTCCCCTCCAGCGCACTCTCCCTACCCGATGCGGCCCTATTTCGCTCTCAGCTATTGGCACCGGGTTTTCCCCATGTCTCGCTCAACATGCCAGTTGGGGGCCCCGTGCGTGACTGTCCATCGCTGCTGGCTATCTACAGCCAGCCCTCCGCCATCACATCATCCATGCGCGCTCCTTCGGATGATGTCACCGCCCTCCTCGCCGCCACCCAGGCCGCTGTTACGGCGGCTTGCCAGCGGGCCCAGGACGCCGCTCGTGCTCTTGAGCAGGAGCAGGCGGTTGTCGACGCCATAGAGCGCCAGTACGCCGAGACCTACCGTTGTCTCGCCAGCAAGGCCGTTTCGGATAGCTCTCCCACGTCCGCCCAACACTGCGCCGACACCTTCGAGCCCGCGCCCGCCCCTGCCTCGACTCTTCGCGCCTCTCTTCATGCTCAGACGGCGACCCTCACCAGCATCCGGGCAACTATCACCGACGTTCTCGTGCCGGACTCCACTCAGTACCCTCGATGGCGCGACTAGGTCCTACAGACCCTACGCCGCTACGCCCTCGCCAACCACGTCCTCTCTCCGGTCTCTAACCCAACGAAGGATTGGCTCCTGATGGATGAGGTCGTGCTTTCTTAGATCCATGGCACCCTCACTGCCGAACTCTAAGACATCGTTTGTGTGTCGGACGATACGACTCATCGGATTTGGGGTGCCCTTGAGGTTCAGTTCCTCGGCAACCGCCAGACTCAGATTCTCTATCTCGAGACCGCCTTCCGCCAGCTTGCTCAGGGCGATCTCTTTGTGGACGAGTACTACCGGCAGATGAAGACCATGGCGGACACTCTCCGCACCCTCAGGACCCCCATCAACGATGAGAGCCTCGTGCTCAACCTCCTACACGGTTTGAGCCCTCGCTTTGATCGCGTGACTCCCATCCTCACCCGCATGAAGCCGTTTCCCACCTTTGCGGAGTTCAAGAATGATCTGCTTCTCGAGGAGCTTCGCCTATCTGCCACTTCGACCTCCGCTCCCGCCACAACGCTCTACAACGCACCTCGGACTGCTCTTCCTGACTCCGGGGGGTCCCTTCTCACCGCGCTTTGGCCCCACTGCCCCATGGAGCTTATCGGTAGCCTCCTGGCTCCAAGGGGTGTCGCGGTCATGGTGGTGGCCGTGGTCGTAAGAGCGGTCGCGGTGGCACGTCAGGCGGTCGGGGCAGCTCTCCGGGTGGCTCTCAGTGGCCATCCCTCTACAACTCATGGACTGGCACCATCCGCATGTGGCCCAGGCCATCCACGGGTGCCTCGGCTCCTCGATCCAACACCTCTCCGCCGGTCTTCTTTGCCGCTCCTCCGCTGGCTATGCCTTCGACCCCTCCCCAGCCTCAGCCAGGGCTCCTTCCCCTCCTAGGGCCTCCGGCCTAGCCCATGTGGGGACCCTAGACCAATGTGTGGGACACACAGTCTCTCGCTAGTTCCTTCTCCACGATGACACTGGCCCCACCCACCATAGTTTCTGACTAGGTGGCTGACTCGGGCGCATCCTATCACACCACCCCGGACGCAGGTATATTGTCTTCCACCTCCCCCACCCCTCCCTTCCTCCTTCCATCGTTGTGGGAAACATCTCTGCCCTACCCGTCACCTCCATGGGTGCCGCGGTTCTTCTCGGTCCCTTTCGTTTAACCAACGTCCTTGTCGCCCCCAACATCATTCAAAATCTTCTTTCCATTCGTGAGTTCACTACTGACAATTCTTGCTCTATGGAATTTGACCCGTTTGGTCTATTTGTGAAGGATCTTGCCACCAGGACCCTTCTCGCTCGGTGTGACAGCCCCGGGCCCCTCTACACGCTACGCATGCCTGCTTCTCCTACATCGACCTCTTCCCCGCCTGTTATTGCTATGACCGACTCCTCTGTGACTTGGCATCATCGTCTTAGCCACCCCGGGCGTGATGTGATGTCCAAGCTCTCCAGTAGTACCTCTGTTTCTGGTTGTAGGGGATCTTTTGAACACCTTTGTCATGCTTGTCAGTTAGGTCGCCATGTTAGGCTCCCGTTCCCCACCTCGTCCTCTAGGGCAGCAGACACTTTTGATCTGATACACTGTGATGTATGAACATCTCCTGTAATCAGCATTTCTGGCTATAAGTATTATTTACTCGTTCTCGATGACTTCTCACACTACTTGTGGACTTTTTCCTTATGTCAGAAGTCAGACACCTTTCCCACCCTGTCTCACTTCTTCGCCTGGGTCTCCACTCAGTTCGGTTACACCATCCGGAGTATCCAGTGTGACAACAGGCGTGAGTTCTATAACAATGCGTCCCGTGACTTTTCTCTCTCGTGGTGTCCACCTCCGCATGTCGTGCCCCTACACGTCTCCTCAAAACAGCAGGGCTGAGTGCATGATTCGCACTACGAATGATGTCCTGCGCTCCCTGCTCTTTCAGGCCTCCCTTCCTGCTCACTACTAGGCTGAGGCAGTCACCACTGCCACCTACCTCCTCAACCGTCTGCCCACCAAGGCGGTTGCTCACCCCACCCTTTGCTCTCTTCAGCATCCACCCCTCCTACGATCATCTTCGCGTTTTTGGGTGCGCTTGCTACCCTAATCTCGCCTCCACCACTCCCCATAAGTAAGCGCCCCACTCCACTCGCTGTGTCTTCCTCGGATACTCCCCCGACCATAAGGGATATCGGTGCCTCAACCTCACCTCACATAGAGTCCTCATCTCCCGTCACGTCGTCTTCGACGAGTCAGATTTCCCCTTTTCCTCTTCTTCTTCCACTGCCTCTCTCACCGAGCTCAACGTGTTCCTTGATCCCGCCCCTGTGTCTCCCACTATAGCACCCCCTTTCCTGTAGGTTCGTTCACCGTGCCTCCTCGTGTGGCCCCGCCTGCGACGCTCTCCCCCGCATTGCCACGTGTGGCCTCGGCGTCCCCTGCTTCACCTCGCACGACCCCACCCGTGCTACCCTCCCCCGCACAGCCACATGCGGCCTCGGCGCCTCCTCCGTCGCCACGTGCGGCCTCGGTGTCCCCTGCATCACCTCGCGCGACCCCATTAGCACTGCCCTCCCCCGCACAGCCACGTGCGACCTTGGCGTCTCTAGCATCGTCCTGACCGGCCCTGTTGTCTCGCTACACCAACCCCATCCAGACGTACCAGCGCCGTGGTTGTCGCGGTGCCTCGGCTCGCCCTCACATCGACCCCCCAGCCTATCACCTCAGAGTTGACTACGACAAGACTTTCCGTCCAGTGGTCAAACCTGCCACCGTCTGGACTGTCCTGACTCTCACTCTGTCCTAGAACTGGCCGGTCCACCAACTCGATGTGAAGAATGCCTTCCTCCACGGCGCCCTGACAGAGACAATCTACTACACTCAGCATGTTGGGTTCGTTGACCCTGCTCACCCTGACTTGGTCTGCAAGCTCAACAAGTCACTCTACGGCCTCAAGCAGGCCCCAGGCTTGGTACAGTTGCTTCGCCACTTTCTTGTGTTCGCAGGGCTTCATCGAAGCCAAGTCAGACACGTCCATGTTCATCCTTCGTCGTGGCCTAGACACTGTGTACCTCCTCCTCTACGTCGACAATATTGTGCTCACCGCCTCCTCCCCTGGGCTCCTGCGTCGCATCATCTCTTGCCTTCAGCAGGAGTTCGATGAAGGACCTGGGGGCGCTCCATCACTTCCTGGGGATCACCGTCGAGCACCATCCCTAGGGCATGTTCCTTCACCAGCGCTAGTACACCATCGACCTCCTCGAGCGTGCTGGCATGGCCGAGTGCAAGCCCTGCGCGACCCCGGTGGACACGCAGGGCAAGGTCTCCGCCACTGCCCCCCGGTCGTCGATCCGACCGGCTACCAGAGCATCGCCGGGGCACTTTAGTACCTCATCTTCACCCAGCCCGACATCGCCTAAGCCGTCCAACAGATATGCCTCCACATGCACGATCCTCGGGAGCCGCACCTCACCGTAATGAAGCGGATACTATGGTACTTGAGTGGCACCCTCGACTTCGGGCTCCTTCTCCGTCGTTCCTCGACTGTGGAGCTTCGCGTCTACACCGATGCCGACTGGGCAGGCTGTCCCGACACGCGCCGGTCCACCTCGGGCTATGCCGTGTTCCTCGGGGACAACCTCGTCTCCTGGTTGTTCAAGCGCCAGTCGGTCGTCTCCCGCTCTAGCGTCGAGGCCGAGTATCGTGCTATGGCCAACGACATGGCTGAGGTGGCCTAGCTACGCTAGCTTCTTCAAGAGCTCCACAGTTCGCTGGCCATGAACACCCTAGTTTTCTGCGACAACGTCAGCGCCGTCTACTTCTCCACCAACCTCATCCAGCACCAGTGCACGAAGCATGTCGAGATCGATCTTCACTTTGTCCGCGAACGAGTTGCCTGTGGAGCTCTTCGCGTTCTACACGTCCCGACCACCTACCAGTTCGCCGATGTCTTCACCAAAGGGCTTCCGTCCATGGTGTTTACGGCGTTTCGGTCTAGTCTCAACATCTGCAGTGGCTAGAGTTTCGACTGCGGGGGGTGTTAGAGTGATGTGTACATGGGCCTGGCCCATTAGGATATATTTGTACTGTAGCTCAGCTAGGGTTTACTATGGCATGGTAGTTCTCTCTCTCTCTCTCTCTCTCTCTCTCTCTCTCTCTTAATGAGAAATGGTTAGAGAGAAGGTGAAATAGAGGAAGGTATTTAAAAAAGAATAGAAGTATAAATAAGGGGATATGAGAGGGGATGGTTGGAATGAGCCTTACTAATTCTACATTAAATATTATGTTTAAATTAGTAATATACTCATTCCGTCCTAATTTATAGTTCTTAATATTCTTTTTTCTGTCCACATTCGAATAAATTATAATAAAGATAGACATACATACAAACTACATTCATATGTTATTGAATGAATATGTGATTAGTCTAAAATGAATTATATTTTGGGATGAAGTGAGTATTGTATTTTCATAGCTTATATATTTAGATAGAGCCAATGTACAATACTGGAATCCAGCTCTTTGCCGAGTGCTTTTTATCGGGCATTCGGCAAAGCAGTCTTTACCGAGTGTTGCACTCGGCGAAATAACACTCTCGGCAATGACAACGTTTACTGAGTATGAGACACTCGGCATAGATCGACACTCAGCAAAGCAGCCTATGCCAAGTGTCACACGCTCGGCTAAACACAACTCTCGGCAAAGAGCCGATAAGGTGACGAACGTTAACTTTACCGAGAGTCAGGCGTTATCACTCGGCAAAGGCCGCTTCTTTGTTTAGTGCTCACATTTTCGCACTCGACAAAGAATATTTGTCAAGTGTCTCTCTTTGACACTCGGCAAAGAATATTTGCATTTTTCTTTTTTTTCACCAAACTTTTTGTGGTTCTTTCCTACACTATGTAGACGTAACATGTTCAATTTTAGCACAATTATCAAAGTGTTTGCTATAGCTATTTCATTTAGTTTGTTTAATTTAATTTCTTCGGATGATTCATATTTAAATTGCAAGTCACTCGAAAAAATGGAAAATGATGAATGCAAAAATGATCTCCATGTTATTTAGCATAAATTATGGCATATTTCACGCACTATGTGTAGAAACCTAAGTGTCCTTCACATGAAATATATAATTTCAATGTAGATTTGTTAGGTTTCTACACCTAGTGCGATGAAACTTTCTCGGAACAGTCTCAAATTTTATCATATGCTCTACATATGATATCATGACATGTCGACAAGTTTCATGATTTTTTGACTTTATTTGTGTTCTACACAATTTTAAAATAACTGAATGGCAAGCTCACTCGACAAAGAGTGAGCCTTGCCAAGTGTCACCGTGGCACTCGACACGGTCTCCGTCGCCGTCACCTAGCGCCGTGACAGTGACTTTTCTTTGTCGAGTGTCAGATAAAAAGTATTCGGCAAAGAAGCCATTGCCAATGTACATTTCACCAGGACTTCTTTGCTGAGTGTTTTTCAGGCTTTGTCGAGTGATTCAGACACTCAGCAAAGAAGTTGTTTCTGGTAGTGGTATGTTAATATTGTTTTTGAAAATTTAGTTAACTCTTAGATAATGACTCATATTGTCGTATAAAGAAGATTACATGATACTCTTGGGACTAATATAGTGCACGACGAGCAATGTATGAGGATGCGAAGAAAGAAGACCTTTTCGATGACAAATTTTCTTCTACTGTTCGCTTTGAATTAAAGTCAACTGTTCAAAGTGTTGTAGATGCAATTCATAGTAACAAAACATTATAGAAACAGTAGAAACCGGTACAGATTAAAGCCAAACGAATTTATATGAGTCTCGTAACACATTTCTATTCATCCTAAAATACAACGCTGCAATTTTGTTTTAAGTAAAATTATGTTAATTTTAACTAAAATAATAGAAAAGAAGAATAATAGTTATGACATAAAATTGACATCATTGAATACGTTATGAAATATACACTATAATTTACATCTTTGACAATCAATATTGATATTGTTCTCTATAAAATTGGTCAAACTTCATTTAGTTTCACTTATAACAAACCTAGATTTATTTTTATGTTTCACAGTAGAGAAAGTATATTTCTAGATGTGTAATGCATTACACTTGTAAGTTTATTATGGAAATAGTTGTTTATATATAAAAAATGACCAAATATGGAAATAAGTTTATAAATTTGTTCTCTTAGGAAACTAACAGTAGTAAGTAAACTTACATATATGGTTCTCCTGGGCATAAAGAGTAGCAAAGATCGACAAAGACCTTATATGGGAACACAAGGTTGACTTGTCCCTTGTGGTTCGGATTGATGATAAGCGATTATTAATAGGTAGTGCTTTGGTATGAGTCCTGGACTAACCAGAGTACGAGAGTTTGTGTTGTGCAACCATGTCTATCGGTTTGTGCTGTGCAGGTGTGGAGCATAGGGACGGTGGTCGACGTCGAATGTGAAAGTCATGTGGGTTCATGCCGATGGACCGAGAGCGGCAAAGGATGAGCACTAGGACTTGACTGAGGGACTAGAGAAGTTGGATAACTAGCCATAGTGGCTGATGCCTAGGACACGCACGGGCACGAGGATGTGGCAGAGTGGATCATGTCGTCGGCACGGTCGATGACTAATGGGACACATGTCTAGGACGTGTGGGACGTGCACGCGGTGTGCTACTCACAACAGTTTTAATGGTTGAGCCTCAAAACCACCCAACTGCTGGTTTTGCTGAGTTTGGGCCTTAAAACTCAGCAGTGTGGTTCCGACGGGAATCGAAAGCAACACGTGGCGTCATTGCAGGATGCATCGAGGCGAAGAAACTTTGTGTGGAGCCTATGGCCATCAGATCAAAATGTTAGGAGTTGGTCCATTTTACCCCTGGCTAAGTGGATAGACTCTATGTATCTAGGGATAGTTTAGACTAGTAAAATAACCCTCTATAAATAGATGGGGTGGGCTATTGTGGACAACCATCTCTTTGGCTAGCTCATTTGTGTTTTGTTTAGAAAACCCTAGTTTCAATTTCCCTTGTTTAGCCCGAGACCCATAGATGCTTTGAACTCGACATCTGTGCTTTTGTATTCTTCATCGCATCATTCAAAGGAAGGGTGGCCAGATCCATCCACAAGGTTTATCGAATCACATGATCAGTAGTGTACGTGTTGAAGTTTTTGAAAGGGAAATAGGGTTAACCTTTTCCCACAATTAATTTTGATGGTTGAATGTCCAACATAAATATATGGACTAACTAGTTTGCTCTAGAATACATGTTCTACAAGTGCATAAAGGTTGAACACAAACCAATAAATATTCAAGTTAGGGATCAAATTCAAAGGAGCAAAAGAAACCAAGTGTGCTGTGGCCTGGCGCATCGGACAGTGTCCGATGCACCAGGACCGTACAGAGTCCAAACAACCACTCTCGGGTTTTCACAGGCGCGCTCCGCTATAATTCACCGGACTGTCCGGTGCACCAGCGGAGCAACGACTAACTTGCGCAACGGTCGACTACAAAAGCCGCTGAGTCAGATGAATAGTGAAGAACAGTGCGCGCAGAGTCAGAGCTGCAGAGTCAGAAGCGCACTGGACAGTGAACAGGAGATGTCCGGTGTGGCATCAGACTGTCCGGTGCCACTGAGAGCACCTAGAGGGGGTGAATAGGTGATACTGTAAAATCAAACACTGAATAACGACAAACTTGATTGTTAAGGTGTTAGTGACATCAAGTGGCTTATGGAACATGTTCGTGCGAACAAAATAATCACAATAGACGATACACGAGACACTCGATTTTTATCCCATGGTTCGGCCAAGTAACACTTGCCTACTTCCACATTGTGGTGTCCCAATGGACGAGGGTTGCACTCAACCCCTTTCAAGTGATCTGATGATCAACTTGAATACCACGGTCTTTTTCTTTACGCCCCGTTTGGATGCCTAGAAATGAAACCTTTTCCAAGAAATAAATTCCAAGAAATGAATTATATAGAATTCAATCGACTAGAAAGTGATTCAATTCCATTATTTTTGTTTGGTTGTACAAGCAATTGAATTCCTAGAATTAAATTCTAGATGTTGTTTGGATACTTTGCACACGGAATTTGAATTTGAATACAAACAAGGATCTCTTGACTTTGCATCTGCTTAAAAATAAGCATGAACAATTCACAACTATCAGAAACTATTAAGTTCACAAATAACAATTCCACAAAGTCAAGTCACATATAACAGTTTCACAAAGTCATCAAATTCGCACATAAAAGTTCTACAAAGACATCAAATCTTCACATAGTAGTTTCATAAAGCCATCAAGTTCGCACACAACAGTTTCACATAGCCATCAAGTTCACACACAAAAGTTTCACAAAGACAAGTTCACACAATCAGTTCAACACAGAGATCTAAGTTCACATATAAGTTGTTTCACTTCCTTAGCTGCATCATAAGCCACCTCTTCCTCCTTTCCATTGGGAGTGCCATCATCGACTCAAACTTGCGTGCATTAGAGGTGAGGATGTCATAAAGCTCAAGTTCTGTGTCTTCATCAAGTCCCTCAACCTCTTGTAATGCGGCGAGAACTTCGGCGGAAGAGGGTAGCTTTGGACCGTCATCTTTCAATGCAGATGTAAGCATGTCAAACTTATCACACCATATAGAGTTAAATGAATCATCTGATCTTTGTCTTTTTAAACTACTCGAGGAAGATACAGAATATGGAGCATCCTTGCCTCCGGTATCATTCTCTTTTGCCATTTCCTTTGAACTTTCAGCTGCTGTTTTAGCACCCTCTCCATTTGCTTGGTCTTTATTGTACACTAGGCTGAGTAGATCCCAAAACTTCACAACCTTATGTCTATATCCTTTTGCTTCCTTATTCCTCTATAAAAAAATTGTTACAAAGATACATCAACAAATAAACTTGGAATTGAAACATAAACTAAGCTGCAAAAAATGGAATAAACTACTAGGCAACAGTAGCATGTATGACCAATTTGGAGTAAAAATAAGAACAAAAAATCTTCACAGTTTACAGTTCAATAGTAGAATTTGGAGTAAAAATGGAATAAACTACAAAAATTGAAAGTAATGACAGTAGTGGCAGACAAAGTAGTTTACAAAGCTAACAAAAATTATTCACAGTTTACAGTAATGGCAGACAAAGTAGTGCACGGTGAACAAAAATTACAAAGTAAAGAAAATTATGAAGCTAAAAATAAACAAGACATATAGCACACATGTAATATTCACATGCATCAATTTACCACAAAGGTGAGCTACCAAAAAGATCAAGCAAACAACACACATGTAATATTCGCATGCATCAGGACCAACACATCCTTCATCATCATTAATATGTTGTAATTATGAAGCTAGAAATAAACAACGAGCTGTTTTAACACTCCTGCAAATGAATCTATGGCAAATGGATTATATAATCTAGGCAGATTATATAATTGGCTAGAGATCAACTGATTAAGGCGCTGCAAGGTTAAATAAATTCACCATAGCATAAAGGTGGTTCTTTAACCATCAGACAAAACATGGTAATACAATGACAAATAACACAAGCAAAAAAAATTAAACAAGAGCTTCCAAGCTTGCAGAGCCCTATACCCCCCAGGCGTCGTTAACGTTAGCCAGCATTTCTTCCACTGCTCAGAATCATGCGATGCGGCTAAAATGACTAAAAGAAGCAGGGGAGGTAAAATGGCTAAAAGAAGCAGCAAGAAAAAACAATGTGATGTGGCTAATCATGCGATACGGCTAATCATGAAATAGATAATAAATAGATAATGAAATAGATAATAATTATGAAGCAAGAAGCAGCAAGCAAGCTAGAAACAGAAGCTCATCAGCGCCCAAGCAAGATCTGGAGCCACGTGACTACATACGCAGTAACGCAGACCAGATCAGAGCATCCTGTTGAGGAGCAGAGCGGCGGCGGCAGAATCGTGGACAGACCCTGAAGCCATTTGTCTACTCAAAACAGGGTATCCAAGCCACCGTCGACCACAAATGAGACCGATGTCTTGAGCATGGCCTCCTGAGCGACGAACCGGCGGCAATGGCTGCCCCAGAAGAAACGCACGACGGCGACGAACCGGCGGGTGATCTCAAGGAGTACGAGCTGCTCCGGGCTGCCGAGGTGCCCCTCCGCCTGACGGGCGCCGAGCTGACCGAGTCCGCTGCGGGCTACGAGCAGCCGTGGTGCTATGACCCCTACATGCGACCCCTACATCACGGGCTACGAGCGGCCACAGAGGGAGACGAACCTCGCCGTCGTCGGCCAGAACAGTCCCGCTGACGCTGCCGCCGCCGCCGTGGTGCTCGAGGCACGGGCAGTGAAACCTAGCGCACTTTCTAAACCTTTCCGACGGGTGAGAGTCTGAAACGTGCATAGGCTAAAATTTCAGGGATTGGAAATGGGCTGAAATGGTGAATTGAATTCTATGGACAACCAAACGGGCCGAGAAATGGAAACTGATTCAATTCAGACCAATTCCTGTAAACCAAACGGGCTGTTAGAGTATTTTTCCCGTTTGCGAGGAATCTTCACAATTTGGAGTCTCTCGCCCTTACAATAGAGATCTCAAAGAAGCACAAGAGTAAGGGAGGGAAAGCAACGCACACAAGACTCAAATCCGCAGCACAACCACACACACAAGAGAAGAAGTGAGCACACAAACACAGCGCGAGGAGTTTACAACTCGAAAGTGCTCAAATCTCAAGAACTATGATCTGAATGCATGAATGCAGAGTCTAGGTGTCTTAGGATGTTTCTTGTAAGCTTGGTGTACTGCTCCATGCGCCTAGGGGTCCCTTTTATAGCCCTAAGGCAGCTAGGAGCCGTTGGAGATCAACATGGAAGGCTATTCTTGCCTTCTGCTGAGTGGCACACCGGACAGTCCGGTGCACCACCGGACAGCCACTATAGCAGTCCCTTGCACGATTTCCTTCCATACTAGGCATAGTTGACTATTGCTCCTCCGGGCTAGTTGGCACACCGGACACTGTCCGATGCACACCGGACAGTCCGGTGTGCCCAACCGACCGTTGGTGTGGGCCACATGTCACGTGTTGATCGCGCGGACGACCGTTGGCCGCTGGCGCCGTTGGCTCACCGGATAGTCCGGTGCACCACCGGACAGTCCGATGAATTATAGCCACATCGCCTTTTTCTTTTCCCGAGAGCGACGAGTTCGCCGCTGATGACTCACCGGACAGTCCGGTGCACCACCGGACAGTCCGGTGAATTGTAGCCGCATCACTCCCAAGAGTAGCTGGTTCACCGTCGACTCGCCTGGGGCACCGGACATTATCCGGTGCGCCGGGCCCGAGATGGTGTTGGCTGTACACTGCTAACTCTTCTCTAATTCCAATCTTCTTTTCTTGGTACTGTTTTTAGCACTTAGATAAACATGTTAGCATACAAAAAAACATTTCACTAAGTGTAGAAACATACCTTGTCCTTTGATTTACACTTCTTCCACATTTAGCACATTAGGACTCAATTAAGATGTGTTGGGCATCTAATCACCAAAATACTTATATAAATGGCCCACAGGCACATTTCCCTTTCAATCTCCCCCTTTTTGGTGATTTATGCCAACACATTAAAAAGCAACAAAAGAAGTGCAACATCGATGCAATTGAAGACCAAATTGTTTTTGCTTATGATTTGGCATATTTGGATCACTCTTTGCCACCACTTGGTTTGTTTTTGCAAATCAAATTCTTTTCCTATCTCTAAGTCAAACACAGTTGTTTGGGAAAATAGAGAGATATTCCAAGAGTAAAATTGATCAAGTGCCAAAAACTCCCCCTTTTTCCCATAATCAAAATTCTCCCCCGTAAGAGACCAAATTTTGCAATAAGAGTATTTTGGACAAAACACAAATTCTAACTCTTCTATTTTCAAAAGTCACAAGTGGTTGGCTGATCCATTTGCTTTGGCCTTAATTTCTCCCCCTTTGGCATTAAGCACCAAAACGGGATCATTTTTGGCCCTTTAATCCCATTGCCTCACCAAAATGTCAAAATACGAGCAAAAAGGCAATGAGAGCACAAGTATGAACTTGGAATTAAATACACTAATACCGAAGTGCAGTGGAAGTCTTTGCGTCGTCCAAGTTCATTTTCCCTTTCAATGTACCTTCGTGACTACATCGAGTGTACTCAAACAAACAAGTTAGTCTCGAGAGGCCAAGTTGTAGTTTATCTCCCCCTTAACATGTGCATCATTTGCATATGGACTTGTGAGGTCCGGGGATGACTTGTACAACTTGAGCACCATAAATAGACAACAAATAATGTAAATACGCAAAGTAATATGATCAAAGGCATGAAACACATGTATGCTCTAGATCAATCCAAGTTACGCGAATCTAGGACATTTAGCTCACTACGCAACCTGCAAAACCTTTTCTCATCTAAAGGCTTAATGAAGATATTGTCTAGCTGGTTCTCGGTGCTAATGTGGTACACATCGATATCTCCCTTTTGCTAGTGGTCTCTCAGGAAGTGATGCCGGATGTCTATGTGTTAGTGCGGCTGTGTTCAACAAGATTATCCGCCAAGCGGATTGCACTCTCATTGTCACATAGGAGTGGGACTTTGCTCAGATTGTAGCCAAAGTCCCGGAGGGTTTGCCTCATCCAAAGCAGTTGCATGCAACACTGTCCTATGGCAACGTACTCGGCCTCAGCGGTAGATAGGGCAACGGATGTTTGTTTCTTGGAACTCTAGGACACCAGGGACCTTCCTAGAAATTGGCACGTCCCTGATGTACTCTTCCTATCAACCTTACACCCGGCATAATTGGAGTCCGAGTATCTAATCAAGTCAAAGGTAGACCCCTTTGGATACCAGATCCTGAAGCAAGGCGTAGAAATTAAATACCTAAGAATTCGCTTAACGGCCACAAGGTGACATTCCTTGGGGTCGGATTGAAATCTAGCACACATGCATACACTAAGCATAATGTCCGGTTTACTAGCACAAAGATACAGTAATGAACCTATCATTGACCGGTATGCCTTTTGATCAATGGACTTACCTCCTTTGTTAAGGTCAATGTGCCCGTCAGTTCCCATCGGTGTCTTTGCGGGCTTGGCATCCTTCATCCCAAACCTTTTGAGAAGATCCTGAGTGTACTTCGTTTGGGAAATGAAAGTGTCGTCCTTGAGTTGCTTCACTTGGAATCCAAGGAAGTAGGTCAACTCGCCCATCATCAACATCTTGAATTTCTGCATCATTACCCTGCTAAACTCCTCACAAGACTCTTGGTTAGTAGAACCAAATATTATGTCATCGACATAAATTTGGCACACAAAAAGATCACCATTGCAAGTCTTTGTGAAAAGAGTGGGATCGGCTTTCCCAACCTTGAAAGCGTTAGAAATAAGGAAATCTCTAAGGCATTCATACCATGCTCTTGGGGCTTGCTTAAGTCCATAGAGCGCCTTAGAGAGCTTATACACGTGGTCGAGATACCTGTCATCCTCAAAGCCAGGGGGTTGTTCCACGTATACCTCCTCCTTGATTGGCCCATTGAGGAAAGCACTCTTCACGTCCATTTGGAATAACCTGAAGGAATGGTGAGCAACATAGGCTAATAGTATCCGAATTGACTCTAGCCTAGCAACAGGAGCGAAAGTCTCCTCAAAATCCAAACCAGCGACTTGGGCATAACCTTTTGCCACAAGTCGAGCCTTGTTTCTTATCACCACCCCGTGCTCGTCTTGCTTGTTGTGGAACACCCACTTGGTTCCCACAACGTTTTGCTTCGGATGTGGTACCAGGCTCCAGACTTCATTTCTTTTGAAGTTGTTGAGCTTTTCCTGCATGGCCAACACCCAGTCTGGATCCTGCAAGGCCTCTTCTACCCTGAAAGGCTCAATAGAAGAGACAAACGAGTAATGCTCACAAAAATTAGCTAATTGTGAGCGAGTAGTTACTTCCTTGCTAATGTCACCCAAAATCTGATCGACAGGGTGATGTCTTTGGATCATCGCTCGGACTTGAGTTGGAGGGGCCCGTGGTGCTTCTTCCTCTATCACTTGTTCTTCCTGTGCTCCCCCTTGATCTTGCCCTTCTTCTTGAGGTACCTGTTCACCGTCTTGAGTTGGGGGATGCACCATTGTTGAGGAAGATGGTTGATCTTGTTCTTGTAGTTCTTGTGGTCGCACATCACCTATAGCCATCATGCGCATTGTGGCCGTCGGAACTTCTTCTTCGTCTACATCATCAAGATCAACTTGCTCTCTTGGAGAGCCATTAGTCTCATCAAATACAACATCGCTAGAGACTTCAACCAATCCCAATGATTTGTTGAAGACTCTATATGCCTTTGTATTTGAGTCATACCCTAGTAAAAACCCTTCTACTGCCTTGGAAGCAAATTTAGAATGTCTACCTTTCTTCACCAGAATGTAGCATTTGCTCCCGAATACACGAAAGTAAGAGACATTGGGTTTGTTACCGGTAAGGAGTTCGTTGGAGGTCTTCTTGAGGAGGCGATACAGATAGAGTCGGTTTATGGCGTGGCAGGCTGTGTTCACAGCTTCCGACCAAAACCGCTCGGGCGTCTTAAACTCTGCAAGCATCATTCTCGCCATGTCGATTAGCGTCCTATTCTTCCTCTCTACCACACCATTTTGCTGTGGTGTGTAGGGAGCGGAGAACTCATGCTTGATGCCTTCCTCCTCAAGATACTCTTCAACTTGTATATTTTTGAACTCAGACCCATTGTCGCTTCTTATCTTCTTCACCTTTAGCTCAAATTCATTTTGAGCTCTCCTTAAGAAGCGCTTTAGGGTCCCTTGGGTTTCTGACTTATCTTGCAAGAAGAATACCCAAGTGAAGCGGGAAAAATCATCAACAATTACAAGACCATACTTACTTCCCCTGATGCTGAGGTAGGCAACGAGTCCGAAGAGGTCCATGTGAAGAAGCTCCAGTGGTCTTGATGTCGTCATCACATTCTTGCTGTGATGAGTGCTTCCCACCTATTTCCCTGCCTGACATGCTGCACAAGGTCTGTCTTTCTCAAAATAGACATCGGTTAGTCCTAACACATGATCTCCCTTTAGAAGCTTATGAAGGTTCTTCATCCCAACATGTGCTAGACGGCGATGCCAAAGCCAGCCCATATTAGTCTTAGCCATTAAGCATGCATCTAGATCGGCATTCTCTTTCGAAAAATCAACTAAATAGAGCTTGTCGTCTAATACACCCTTAAAAGCTAATGAACCATCACTCCTTCTAAAGACAGATACATCTACATTTGTGAATAAACAATTATAACCCACGTTACATAATTGACTCATAGACAATAAGTTGTATCCGAGCGATTCAACTAAAAACACATTGGAGATAGAATGCTCGGATGTGATGGCTATTGTAATACCCAAATTTGGAAAACCATGGTAATGGAGATAATTCTCCTATTGCTTTGCTTCAATTTAACTAAGCATGAGAACAACCACATCTAAAGGGGTTAAAATGACTAATGTCAACTTGTGCATCATATTGGAGTTTTATTTGTTGTGCATTTTAATACAATAGTAAGAAAATGAATAAAAATATAATAGTGATAATGAGGTGAAGAATTAAAGGAAATGGGGGGGGGGAAAGAAAAAGGAGAGTATATAATTCTAGAAATTGGAAAGGAGAAGAAATAAAATATTTTGCGGATAAAAATAAATATATAAAAGCAAATACTAATCTTACACTGGATAAATGAAGTTGAACATTTGGCCAATGGTGAAATTCATAACAAGATCCATATTCAAATTTGAAATTTGAAAAAAATAAAAAGAGTAAAACAAAACAGAAAAAGAAAAAGAGAAAACCCTGGTATTGGGCCGCTCCCCTCCAATTCGGCCCATTCCAAATTCCCTACCCGCGCCAGCCCAACACGACTGTGCCCTTTTTCTTTTCTCTGGGTGGATGACGCGTGGGCCCACTCTGCCAGTCACCCTGTGCGCACCCCAAACCAGCTCACGCCACTGTCTTGTGGGACCGGGTGGCCAGTCGGACCTCTTCTTCCCCACCGCGCGGCGTCGGTCTCGGAACGACCGGTGCTCGATTCGCGCCATCCTCGCTATGCCGTTAATCTCCATCGGGCCTGGAGTATAAAACAATGTGCCCTCGCGCCTCCATTGTCACCGGACCATAGCAATCGAGAGACACCTGATGCATGAACTCCATCTTCCGCCATGAACCGAAACCGAGAGAGAGAAAACGTGAGATGCCGCTGCGGGAGATTTGAGCTAATGGCGGTGGCAGGTCTTCAGAATTGGACCCACGGGCCTCACCATGCCGCTCGGAGTACCGTCGTGGCCTCACCGTGGCCGAAGCCCTTGGAATCGCTTGCCATGGATGCATCGTCGCCGCGGTTCCGCCCGCTTCCGTGGCCAACTACGTCACAGCTCCTTCTTGGTAAGAAATCACCCCCAAAATGTTCCCTGTTCTCTGCTCTACGTGATTCTCGCTTCCGTTAGGGGGATTAGGTACCTGGGCGTCGAATCAACCATACGCCGGTAGAGCTCCGCCGCGAGAGGAGTCCTGGCGCCGCCTCGGGCCGGCGAGGGAAGGGGGAAGGCGCGCGGCCGTCGGATTCAGTGGACGGCTAGGATTAGCCCGCGGTACCGCTTGGCGTGGCACTTCCTGGGCCGTCGATCTAACCACGAACGTGTGGGATTAGATCGCGGTGCTGGTTTAATCGGGACCGTTGGATTTAATCCGATGGCTAGGTTCTGTCAGGGACGTGGACCTTCCTCGGCCATGGATCTCATATCCGAGGGCCTTGAGGGCGTACTGATTCATAAAGTTGTATGATTTAATCCGTGCCGTCCAGATCTAATCCTACGGCTGAAAATTAGAGAATACCCCTTCGCGTGGCAAACTTCATAAAGAGCCCCTGGACTTTTTGGAAATAGAACCCGCCGTCCCCTTGTTACTGTGCGCTGTGTCTCGGGAATCTTACCCCGAGCCCCCTGAGCTTCTTTATATTAGTGCGCCCAGTCCAGAGAGTTATAAAATCATAGAAAATGATTTAGAAAATGATTTTTAGTGTTAAAATAAATCCAGAAACTTAATTAATTCATAACTAATTCATTTTAGCTCCAAATTGAGTCATTCCAATTCCTAAAATTTTGTAATAATATTCTCTACCATTTAGAATCACTGTTTTGACAAGAACTCTGTCAGAAAATTTATTTATCATTTAATCATATTTTAATCACATTAAACCTTAGGAAAATCATAACTTGAATTCTACAACTCCAAAATTAATAATTCTTTTTCCTGTGATCTTATTTTAATGTGTAGATTATTAATATGTATTCTGCATATATGTTTGGTGTAATGTTAATTTTGCCTATACCATGTATGTTTGTATTGCTACGACTAGCAGTGAGGTCACGAGGATCTGAAGAATCATCCTGGTACCTGGATTCTCAAGGCCCAGGCAAGTTGTGCCCTTGATCACTTCTTTTTACCCAGCCATGTTCTAATTAATCATAATGATCTGCATAGGTTAATTTTGATGGGACCCAACAGGTTACCTAGTTTGATTATCTTTATACCTTGTTTACCACTAAACTTTTTGGGTAGTACTTGCTAGTGCTTTATGTGGTTTTGAGTATGAAGATTACACTATTCATGATTATACTCTTGTTATCAGTTGTTATTTATTGTTCATGATAAGATCATTATGTTAATTGGAACATGGAGCGACCACCCGGGAAAACAGTGCTACCACAAGGGTAGTATGGGATGCCCTTGGCTGATTAATTAGGAAAGCTAGTGGAAGACTACCTTACCCGAAAGGGGCAAGGGCAGTAGGGGAGAGGTCAGTGTAGGGAGGCCCTCGGGAGGATTTTGCTGCGATGGCGGTCCTGCAAGGGATTCCTGCACTGGATCTTCCTATAAACTGTAGCGGGTTTTCTGAAGCTAGTGGAACTTTGTAAAGGCCTCGTAGTGTTACCCTGCCTCGCCTCCTCGGTAGAGGTGTATGGGAAGTCGCGATCCCTTGGCAGATGGGTAACATGACTTGTGGGTAAAGATGCGCAACCTCTGCAGAGTGTAAAACTGGTATACTAGCCGTGCTCACGGTCATGAGCAGCTCGGACCCTCACATGATTAATTTATGGAACTAAATTCAATTTGTCATATGCATTGCATTGCAGGTGAAGTTGTTAACTTTTGTTCTACTGTTTAATTGGGTTGGTATTTATTTATACTTAGTAATTGCTAATAAAATTTTGACCAACTTTAAAAGCAATGCTCAGCTCTAACCATCTTCTTTGGTAAGCCTTACACTCCACGTGAGCTCCCACCTTTGGCGAGTTCATGCACATTATTCCCCACAACTTGTTGAGCGATGAACGTATGTGAGCTCACTCTTGCTGTCTCACATACACCACAGGTCAAGACCAGGTTCTGCAGGATGATGCTCATGGAGGATGCTGCGAAGTGTTCGTGAGAGATCTAGGCCGTCGTCTCCCAGTCAACTTTGGGTTGCTGGACCGTTGTCTCCTTATAATGTAATCATTTATTTTGTATAGAACTCCTGTTATATATAAAGATGTGACATTCGATCCTGTGCCACTTTACATCATATGTTTGAGACTTGGTCCCAGCATACTTGGTGTTTATGTTAACCCCGGGTTTTGGACCCCTAAAATCCGGGTGTTACAGAAGTGGTATCAGAGGCATGTTGACTGTAGGACGAAACCTAGATAGAACTGGACACCCATTATCTACTTACCTTACTCTGATTCTATACTTTCCTTGATCTTGTCTCACCTTCTACTGTCCTACTCTGATTAACCTTACCTTTGCTACTCTGATTCTTTCTGAACTTCTCTTAATCTATTCTTATCTATTTCCGCGTTACTCTGATTATTCTTACCTTTCATTTCTAAAGGCAAATGTGGATTTCACACTTTGAAATCCTGTGCTTAAAGTGACCTTTAGGAATAGGAGACCTACTTTCAGGAACAAAAACAAAACTATTTTATCTATGCACTTGAATGTTTGTTCTTATGATACTTGTCTGATTTGGATCTTTGATTGAGTGTGATGAGTTGTGGAGTAATGTCCACAATTGCATCTGCATATACACATAGGTATAAAAAAAAATATATAATTATAAAATAACTAGACAACTTAGATTGTCCCCATTGGAACATATCTAGCTTAAGAGATTTATCTTATCCTAAAAGCTCTCATTCTAACCAGTTCATCTTATCTTAAAAGATTCTCCCTTATCTTAATAGATCCATCTCATCTTAAAAGATACTCATCTTATCTTGAAAAGATTTTATCCTTATCCTAATAGATCTAACTGGCCTCAGAAGATTCTATCTTACCTTTATGGATCTGTCTTATCCTAATAAGCATACTTATCCACCCTAGTTTAACCACCATAATCTAATGCAAATTAATTAGATCTTATCTAGTCAAACTAGTCACACCAATCTAACCTAGGTCTGATCTAATCTAGAGTGACTTATCAAAACATGTTAGATAATACTAATGAAATAGATTAGACTCTACTCCTATAGAACAGGTCTTAACTTAGTTCATCCTGCACTAAATTAAGAATGACAGATCGACTTGGCCATATGCAACTACCTTAACCATCTGATAGTTGCATAAACCCTCAATTATAAACTAGCAAGAGACTCTATCTTAAATCATAACATATCTAACTAATCTCAAAACATCCTAACATATTCTACTCCGTTGGACCTATCTAACCAAAACTAGTCCAATCTAGTCATATCCAATTTAATCTAGATCTTATCTTACCTAATGTGACCTGATCCAGGGTGGTCTAATGTTATCTAACTTAATGTGGTTCACTTAAACAGATTAATGACACTAGTAGAAGAGACTAGACCCTACTAGCCATATATTAACTTAACTTAGCACATTGGATTATCTCAACTATGAGCTAACCCAACCCATGATGAATGATATAACCTTTCTATTCCCACCTAATAACAAACAAGCTTTTGACCTACATCATGTAGTCTATCTCATCCATACCTATATTAACCATATTCCCCAGCCCAATAATATACACTAACTCCTAATCAGTGAGACAAGACCGAAGAAGATGATCAACTTCATCAAGGAAGGATGAGCACCAACTCAAGTCTTCAAGGATCAAGTGAGGTCACCAAGATGAGTCAAGGTCCACAATCTTGGATGGAGTCTTCCTTTACCCCATTCTTTCTTGCCCAAACCTATATAGGCTTTAAAAGATATCCTTTATCCTGCATAATAAAGTGTCTATAACCATATATACCTATGCTCTCCTAATAACTAACAAAAAAAAAAAGAGAACTCTTGATTTTTGAACTAGCTAGAAACTGAAATCTAGACTACAAGCTAAATTTGTTGTATCATGTTCCTTACAAATCTCGAGGACGAGATTATTTTTAAGGGGGGTAGGATTTGTAATACCCAAATTTGGAAAACCATGGTAATGGAGATAATTCTCCTATTGCTTTGCTTCAATTTAACTAAGCATGAGAACAACCACATCTAAAGGGGTTAAAATGACTAATGTCAACTTGTGCATCATATTGGAGTTTTATTTGTTGTGCATTTTAATACAATAGTAAGAAAATGAATAAAAATATAATAGTGATAATGAGGTGAAGAATTAAAGGAAATGGGGGGGGGGGAAAGAAAAAGGAGAGTATATAATTCTAGAAATTGGAAAGGAGAAGAAATAAAATATTTTGCGGATAAAAATAAATATATAAAAGCAAATACTAATCTTACACTGGATAAATGAAGTTGAACATTTGGCCAATGGTGAAATTCATAACAAGATCCATATTCAAATTTGAAATTTGAAAAAAATAAAAAGAGTAAAACAAAACAGAAAAAGAAAAAGAGAAAACCCTGGTATTGGGCCGCTCCCCTCCAATTCGGCCCATTCCAAATTCCCTACCCGCGCCAGCCCAACACGACTGTGCCCTTTTTCTTTTCTCTGGGTGGATGACGCGTGGGCCCACTCTGCCAGTCACCCTGTGCGCACCCCAAACCAGCTCACGCCACTGTCTTGTGGGACCGGGTGGCCAGTCGGACCTCTTCTTCCCCACCGCGCGGCGTCGGTCTCGGAACGACCGGTGCTCGATTCGCGCCATCCTCGCTATGCCGTTAATCTCCATCGGGCCTGGAGTATAAAACAATGTGCCCTCGCGCCTCCATTGTCACCGGACCATAGCAATCGAGAGACACCTGATGCATGAACTCCATCTTCCGCCATGAACCGAAACCGAGAGAGAGAAAACGTGAGATGCCGCTGCGGGAGATTTGAGCTAATGGCGGTGGCAGGTCTTCAGAATTGGACCCACGGGCCTCACCATGCCGCTCGGAGTACCGTCGTGGCCTCACCGTGGCCGAAGCCCTTGGAATCGCTTGCCATGGATGCATCGTCGCCGCGGTTCCGCCCGCTTCCGTGGCCAACTACGTCACAGCTCCTTCTTGGTAAGAAATCACCCCCAAAATGTTCCCTGTTCTCTGCTCTACGTGATTCTCGCTTCCGTTAGGGGGATTAGGTACCTGGGCGTCGAATCAACCATACGCCGGTAGAGCTCCGCCGCGAGAGGAGTCCTGGCGCCGCCTCGGGCCGGCGAGGGAAGGGGGAAGGCGCGCGGCCGTCGGATTCAGTGGACGGCTAGGATTAGCCCGCGGTACCGCTTGGCGTGGCACTTCCTGGGCCGTCGATCTAACCACGAACGTGTGGGATTAGATCGCGGTGCTGGTTTAATCGGGACCGTTGGATTTAATCCGATGGCTAGGTTCTGTCAGGGACGTGGACCTTCCTCGGCCATGGATCTCATATCCGAGGGCCTTGAGGGCGTACTGATTCATAAAGTTGTATGATTTAATCCGTGCCGTCCAGATCTAATCCTACGGCTGAAATTAGAGAATACCCCTTCGCGTGGCAAACTTCATAAAGAGCCCCTGGACTTTTTGGAAATAGAACCCGCCGTCCCCTTGTTACTGTGCGCTGTGTCTCGGGAATCTTACCCCGAGCCCCCTGAGCTTCTTTATATTAGTGCGCCCAGTCCAGAGAGTTATAAAATCATAGAAAATGATTTAGAAAATGATTTTTAGTGTTAAAATAAATCCAGAAACTTAATTAATTCATAACTAATTCATTTTAGCTCCAAATTGAGTCATTCCAATTCCTAAAATTTTGTAATAATATTCTCTACCATTTAGAATCACTGTTTTGACAAGAACTCTGTCAGAAAATTTATTTATCATTTAATCATATTTTAATCACATTAAACCTTAGGAAAATCATAACTTGAATTCTACAACTCCAAAATTAATAATTCTTTTTCCTGTGATCTTATTTTAATGTGTAGATTATTAATATGTATTCTGCATATATGTTTGGTGTAATGTTAATTTTGCCTATACCATGTATGTTTGTATTGCTACGACTAGCAGTGAGGTCACGAGGATCTGAAGAATCATCCTGGTACCTGGATTCTCAAGGCCCAGGCAAGTTGTGCCCTTGATCACTTCTTTTTACCCAGCCATGTTCTAATTAATCATAATGATCTGCATAGGTTAATTTTGATGGGACCCAACAGGTTACCTAGTTTGATTATCTTTATACCTTGTTTACCACTAAACTTTTTGGGTAGTACTTGCTAGTGCTTTATGTGGTTTTGAGTATGAAGATTACACTATTCATGATTATACTCTTGTTATCAGTTGTTATTTATTGTTCATGATAAGATCATTATGTTAATTGGAACATGGAGCGACCACCCGGGAAAACAGTGCTACCACAAGGGTAGTATGGGATGCCCTTGGCTGATTAATTAGGAAAGCTAGTGGAAGACTACCTTACCCGAAAGGGGCAAGGGCAGTAGGGGAGAGGTCAGTGTAGGGAGGCCCTCGGGAGGATTTTGCTGCGATGGCGGTCCTGCAAGGGATTCCTGCACTGGATCTTCCTATAAACTGTAGCGGGTTTTCTGAAGCTAGTGGAACTTTGTAAAGGCCTCGTAGTGTTACCCTGCCTCGCCTCCTCGGTAGAGGTGTATGGGAAGTCGCGATCCCTTGGCAGATGGGTAACATGACTTGTGGGTAAAGATGCGCAACCTCTGCAGAGTGTAAAACTGGTATACTAGCCGTGCTCACGGTCATGAGCAGCTCGGACCCTCACATGATTAATTTATGGAACTAAATTCAATTTGTCATATGCATTGCATTGCAGGTGAAGTTGTTAACTTTTGTTCTACTGTTTAATTGGGTTGGTATTTATTTATACTTAGTAATTGCTAATAAAATTTTGACCAACTTTAAAAGCAATGCTCAGCTCTAACCATCTTCTTTGGTAAGCCTTACACTCCACGTGAGCTCCCACCTTTGGCGAGTTCATGCACATTATTCCCCACAACTTGTTGAGCGATGAACGTATGTGAGCTCACTCTTGCTGTCTCACATACACCACAGGTCAAGACCAGGTTCTGCAGGATGATGCTCATGGAGGATGCTGCGAAGTGTTCGTGAGAGATCTAGGCCGTCGTCTCCCAGTCAACTTTGGGTTGCTGGACCGTTGTCTCCTTATAATGTAATCATTTATTTTGTATAGAACTCCTGTTATATATAAAGATGTGACATTCGATCCTGTGCCACTTTACATCATATGTTTGAGACTTGGTCCCAGCATACTTGGTGTTTATGTTAACCCCGGGTTTTGGACCCCTAAAATCCGGGTGTTACAGCTATCCTTCCCAACCCTTTAACCTTGCCTTGGTTTCCATCTCCAAAGATGATTGAATCCTGGGAGTCCTTGTTCTTGACATAGGAGGTGAACATTTTCTTCTCCCCGGTATGGTTCGTGCATTCGCTGTCGATAATCCAGCTTGAGCCCCCGGATGCATAAACCTGCAAGGCAATTTAAGCTTGGGTTTTAGGTACCCAACTCTTGTTGGGTCCTGCAAGGTTAGTCACAATAACTTTTGGAACCCAAATACAAGTCTTGTCTCCCTTGCATTTGGATCCCAACTTCCTAGCAACTACTTTTGCATTCTTACATGAAAGTACAAAAGAAGTATTGCAAGCATGATAAATAGTAGAAGGTCCATTGCACATTCTCCTAAACGCATGAGATACAACATGATTTCTCCTAGGCCTACTTCTACCATGAACAAAGGTGGAACTAGAAGCAATCATAGCATGTGAATTATTATAAGCAGCATGATCATAACTCCTATTATAATGAGAATGACTAGCAATTTCTATCATAAATAAAGGCATGGTTCCTTTGAGGACTACTAGCCATAGGGGCCTTCCCTTTCTCCTTGTTGAGAACGGGAGTCCTTTGACTTGTTAAGTTCTTGGTTTCCTTTCGAAAACCATGTCCATCCTTAATTGAGGGGTGTCTACCAACAGTGTAGGCATCCCTAGCAAATTTTAATTTATCAAATTCAACTTTGTAAGTCTTAAGTTGAGCATTAAGACTTGCCACCTCATCGTTTTATTTAGCAATAGAAATAAGATGTTCATCACAGGCATTAACATCAAAGTCCTTACATCTATTGCAAATAACTACATGTTCTACACATGATCTAGTTACATTTGCTTCCTCTAGTTTAGCATTTAATTCAACATTTAAATCTTTTAGACTAGAGACAGATTCATGACAAGCAGACAACTCAAAGGATAGCATTTCATTTCTTTTAATTTCTAAAGCAAGAGATTTTTGAACATTAACAAACTTGTCATGTTCCTCATACAAAATGTCCTCTTGCATTTCTAACAATCTATCCTTTTCATTTAGAGCATCAATTAATTCATTAATTTTGTCTACCTTAGCTCTATCTAGTCCTTTAAACAAGTCAGTGTAATCTACTTCATCATCGGAAGATTCCTCGTCGCTAGAAGAAGAGTACTTAGGGGAATCTTGAATACGTACCTTCTTCTCCTTGGCCATGAGGCAAGTATGGCGTTCGTTGGGGAAGAGCGAAGACTTGTCGAAGGTTGAGGCAGCCAATCCTTCATCATCGAAGTCGGATGAAGAGCAGTCAGAATCCCATTCCTTTCCAAGGTGCGCCTCGCCCTTTGCCTTCCTGTAGTTCTTCTTCTTTTCCCTCTTCCCGCTCTTTTCTTGTCCCTGGTCATTATCATTATCGAAGCATTGTGCTATGAAATGACCAGTCTTACCGCATTTGAAGCAGGAGCGCTTTCCCCTTATTTTGTTCTTGTTGGGGTACTCTTTGCATCCTTTGCGTGCGATCTTGAAACGCTTGATGACAAGCGCCATTTCTTCCTCATTGAACCCTACCTTCACTTGTGCTACCTTGCTTGGTAGCGCCTCCTTGCTGCTTGTTGCTTTGAGAGCAATGGGCTGCGGCTCATAGATGGGTAGTGGACCATTTAGTGCGTCATCCACGTATCGCGCCTCCTTCACCATCATGCGCCCGCTCACAAATTTTCCAAGGATCTCCTCAGGTGTCATCTTGGTGTACCTGCGGTTTTCACGAATAAGATTGACAAGATGGGGGTCAATAACGGTAAATGACCTGAGCATGAGTCGGACGACATCATGATCTGTCCATCTTGTGCTTCCGTAGCTTCAGATCTTGTTAACCAGGGTCTTGAGCCTGTTGTAGGTCTGAGTTGGCTCCTCTCCCCTGATCATCGCGAACCTCCCCAGCTCGCCCTCCACCAGTTCCATCTTGGTGATCATGGTGGCATCATTTCCCTCATGTGATATCTTGAGGGTGTCCCAGATCTGTTTGGCATTGTCCAAGCCACTCACTTTATTGTACTCATCCCTGCAAAGAGATGCTAGCAAAATAGTATTAGCTTGGGCATTTTTATGGATTTGCTCATTTATAAAAATAGGATTATCAGTGTTATCGAAATGCATCCCATTTTCTACAATTTCCCATATGCTAGGATGGAGAGAGAATAAATGACTACGCATTTTATGGCTCCAAAATGAATAGTCCTCTCCATCAAAGTGTGGAGGTTTTCCAAGGGGAATTGAAAGTAGATGCACATTTGAATTATAGGGAATGCGAGAGTAATCAAAAGAGTAATTTTGATTGACCGTCTTTTTCTTGGACGAGGAGTCGTCGTCGTCTCTTGGTGAAGAAGAGGATGCATCGCTGTCGTAGTATATGATCTTCTTGATGCGTCTCTCCTTCTTCCCATCCCTCTTCTTGTGACTCGAGCCTGAGTTAGTGGGCTTGTCGTCTCTTGGCTCGTTGAAGAGGGACTCCTCCTCCTTGTCGTTGATCACCATCCCCTTTCCCTTAGGATCCATCTCTTCGGGCAGTTAGTCCGTTAGATGAAGAGTATGACTCTGATACCAATTGAGAGCATCTAGAGGGGGGTGAATAGGTGATCCTGTAAAATAAAACACTGAATAGCCACAAACTTGATTGTTAAGGTGTTAGTGAAATCAAGTGGCTTATGGAACACGTTCGTGCGAACAAAACAATCACAATAGACGACACACGAGACACGCGATTTTTATCCTGTGGTTCGGCCAAGTAACACTTGCCTACTTCCACGTTGTGGCGTCCTAATGAACGAGGGTTGCGCTCAACCCCTTTCAAGTGACCCGATGATCAACTTGAATACCATGGTCTTTTCCTTTAGAGTATTTTTCTCGTTTGCGAGGAATCTCTACAATTTGGAGTCTCTCAACCTTACAATAGAGATCAGAAAGAAGCACAAGAGTAAGGGAGGGAAAGTAACGCACACAAGACTCAAATCCGCAGCACAACCACGCACACAAGAGAAGAAGTGAGCACACAAACACAACGCGAGGAGTTTACAACTCGAAAGTGCTCAAATCTCAAGAACTATGATCTGATTGTGTGAATGCAGAGTCTAGGTGTCTTAGGATGTTTCTTGTAAGCTTGGTGTACTGCTCCATGCGCCTAGGGGTCCCTTTTATAGCCCCAAGGCAGCTAGAAGCCGTTGGAGATCAACATAGAAGGCTATTCTTGCCTTCTGCTGAGTGGCGCACCGGACAGTCCGGTGCACCACCGGACAGCCATTATAGCAGTCCGGTGCACGATTTCCTTCCATACCGGGCACAGTCGACCGTTGGTCCTCTGGGCCAGTTGGCGCACCGGACATTGTCCGGTGCACACCGGACAGTCCGGTGTGCCCAACCGACCGGTGGTGCGGGCCATGTGTTGCGCGTTGATCGCACGGACGACCATTGGCCACTGGCGCCGTTGGCTCACCAGACAGTCCGGTGCACCACCGGACAGTCCAGTGAATTATAGCCACGTCGCCTTTTTCTTTTCCTGAGAGCGATGAGTTCGCCGCTGACGACTCACCAGACAGTCTGGTGCACCACCGGACAGTCCGGTGAATTATAGCCGCGTCACTCCCGAGAGCAGCTGGTTCACCGTTGACTCGCCTGGGGCACCGGACACAGTCCGGTGCGCTAGGCCCGAGCTGGTGTTGGCTATACACTGCCAACTCTTCTCCAATTCCAATCTTCTTTTCTTGGTACTGTTTCTAGCACTTAGATAAACATGTTAGCATACAAAAAACATTTCACTAAGTGTAGAAACATACCTTGTCCTTTGATTTACACTTCTTCCACATTTAGCACATTAGAACTCAATTAAGATGTGTTGGGCATCTAATCACCAAAATACTTATAGAAATGGCCCACGGGCACATTTCCCTTTCAGCCACAAGAAACCAATGGCGCCAACGGTCGATTGCTCCCGAACCCTTACGGTTGGGTGACGTGGCGGCGCACCGGATAGCCTACAGTGCCTGTCCGGTGCGCCCATCCCCAGCAGCCTCCCCAATGGCTTGTTTGGTGGTTGAGGGCTATAAATACCCGCAACCACCACAACTCCAAGCATCCAAGATTTCTGAGTATCACATTCATTACAAGAGCTCTAGCATTCACTCCTAGACACAATTCAAAAGATCAAAGCCTCTCCAAGTCCCAAATCCATCTCAAACACTTAGTGCTTGTTAGAGAGTGGTTTTGTGTTCTTTTGAGCTCTTGCCTCTTGGATTGCCTTCTTTCTTTCTCATTCTTGTTCTCAAGTGACTTGTAATCAAAGCAAGAGACACCTAAGTGTGTGGTGGTCCTTGCGGGGTCCAAGTTACCCGTTTGATTAAGGAGAAGGCTCACTCGGTCTAAGTGACCGTTTGAGAGAGGGAAAGGGTTGAAAGAGACCCGGTCTTTGTGACCACCTCAACGGGGACTAGGTTCTTTAGAACCGAACCACAGCAAAACAAATCACAATGTTCATTCGCTTGATTTCCATTTGGTTTGTTTTTTCCTCTCTCTCGAACTTGACTTTAATTCTAACGCTAACCCCCGCTTGTAGTGTGTGCTTAAGTTTATAAATTTCAGGTTTCGCCTATTCACCCCCTCTAGGCAACTTTCAATTGGTATTAGAGCCCGATGCTTCATTAGAGTCTAACCACTCGAAGTGATGTCGGGAGATCATGCTAAGAGGGAGATCGTGACTGGCGACAAGCCCGCGAGCTCGGGGAGGACTCTCTCAAGGGAGTCCGGCAACAAGCACAAGGAGGAATCCTCTTCCTCCATCAAGTCTCATCGAAAAGGCGACAAGAAAAAGAAGATGAAGGAAGTGGTCTACTACGAGACCGACTCATCGTCGCCTTCCACATCAAGCTCCGACTCGTCCGTTGCTTCTAAGCGCCATGAGTGCAAGAAGTATAGTAAGATGCCCCTTCGCTATCCCCGCATTTCTAAGTGTGCTCCTCTACTTTCCGTTCCCTTAGGCAAACCACCATATTTTGATAGTGAAGATTATTGTATGTGGAGTGATAAAATGAGGCATCACCTAACCTCACTCCACGCAAGCATTTGGGATATTGTTGAGTTTGGAGCACAGTTACCTAAGATGGGGGACGAGGGCTACAACTCGAACGAGGTTGCCCAAATTAGGCACTTTAACTCCCAAGCCACAACTATACTTCTCGCCTCCTTGTGTTGAGAGGAGTATAATAAGGTGCAAGGGTTAAAAAGTGCCAAAGAAATTTGGGACGTCCTCAAGACGGCGCACGAAGGGGACAAGGTGACCAAGATCACCAAACGCGAAATGATCGAGGGAGAACTCGGTCGATTCATCCTCAACAAGGGAGAGGAGCCACAAGCAATGTACAACCGGCTCAAGACCTTGGTGAACCAAGTGTGCAACCTCAGGAGCACCAAGTGGGATGACCATGAATTGGTCAAGGTTATTCTTAGATCACTTGTTTTTTGTAATCCCACTCAAGTGCAACTAATCCGTGGAGACCCTAGATATAAACAGATGTTTCCCGAGGAAGTGATTGGAAAGTTTGTGAGCTTTGAGCTAATGATCAAAGACTCCAAACACATCGTCAACTTGGAGCAAGGTGCCACCTCCACACCCGAGGTGCAACCATCGCATTCAAAGCGACGGAAGAAGAGAAGAGGGAGTCTACACCAAGTAGGCTTCCAATCGATGCCTCCAAGCTTGACAACGAGGAGATAGCGCTCATCATCAAGAGCTTTCACCAAATCCTCAAACAAAGGAGGGGGAAGGACTACAAACCCCGCTCTAAAAGGGAGTGCTACAAATGTGGTAAGCCCGGTCATTTTATTGCTAAATGTCCAAATTCTAGTGATAGTGACAGGGGCGACGACAAGAAGGGGAAGAAGAAGGAGAAGAAGAGGTATTACAAGAAGAAGGGCGGCGATGCCCACATGTGTCAGGAATGGGACTCCGACGACAGCTCCACCGACTCTTCCTCCGACGAGGACGCCGCCAACATCGCTGTCAACAAGGGCATCCTCTTTCCCAACGTCCGCCACAAGTGTTTCATGGCCAAGGATGGCAAAAAGAAGAAGGTACAATCTAGAGCCACCCCCAAATATACAACATCTAGTGATGAGGGTAGCTCTAGTGAAGATGAAGATGATTTGCTTACTCTTTTTGCCAACCTTAACATGCAACAAAAGGAAAAATTAAATGAACTAATAGGAGCTATTCATGAGAAGGATGAACTCTTGGATAGCCAAGAGGAATTCCTTATTAAAGAAAACAAGAAGCATGTTAAAGTAAAAAATGCTTATGCTCAGGAAATAGAGAAAAATGAAAACTTGACTAAGGAGCTTAGCATTTGCCATGATTCAATTGTCAGTCTTAGAAATGAAAATGCTAGTCTAAATGCTAAGATTGATGAATTGAATGATATAATTTCTAGCCTTAGAGATGAAAATGCTAGTCTAATTTCTAAGGTTAAAAAGTTAAATGTTTGCAATGATTCTATTTCCTGTCTTAGAAATGAGAATGCCATATTACATGTTAAGATAGAAGAACTAAATGCTTGCAAACCCTCTCCATCTACTGTTGAGCATGTTTCCATTTGTACTAGATGTAGAGATGTTAATGTTGAAGCTATTAATGATCACCTTGCTATGATTAAACAATAAAATGATCATATAGCTAAATTAACTGCTAAAATTAATGGGCATGAACTTGAAAAATGAAAAAAAAATAAATTTGCTCGTAGCATGCTCTACAATGGGAGACGCCCTGGTATTAAGGATGGCATTGGTTTCTAACAGGGAAGCAATGTCAAGCTTAATGCTCCTAAAAGATTGTCTAATTTTGTTAAAGGTAAGGCTCCCATGGTTCAGGATAATGAAGGCTATTTTTATATCCTGCTAATTATCCTGAGCACAAGATTAGGAGGATTCATGCTAGAAAACCTCATAATGTTTCTCACCATGCGTTTATGTACAAAAATGAGGCTTCTAGCTCTAGGCATTCTACTCATGTTAAAATGCCTAAAAAGAAAACTCCTGTCGCATCAAATGATCATAACATTTCATTCAAAACTTTTGATGCTTCTTATGTGCTTACTAACAAATCAGGCAAAGTAGTTGCCATATATGTTAGGGGCAAACATAAGGGTTCAAGGACTTGTGTTTGGGTACCCAAGGTGCTTGTTTCTAACATCAAAGGACCCAAGACTATTTGGGTACCTAAGAACAAGGGCTAAAACTGTTTTGTAGGTTTATGCATCCGGGGGCTCAAGTTGGATAATTGATAGCGGGTGCACAAACCACATGACTGGGGAGAAAAGAATGTTCTCCTCCTACGAGAAAAACGAAGATCCCCAACGAGCTATCACATTTAGGGATGGAAATCAAGGTTTGGTCAAAGGACTAGGTAAAATTGCTATATCTCCTGACTATTCTATTTCCAATGTTTTTCTTGTACATTCATTAGATTACAATTTGCTTTCTGTTTCTCAATTATGCAAAATAGGCTACAACTGTCCATTTAGAGATATAGGTGTTACTGTCTTTAGAAGGAGTGATGATTTAGTAGCATTTAAGGGAGTGTTAGAGGGTCAGCTATATTTAGTTGATTTCAACCAAGCTGAACTTGACACTTGCTTAATTGCTAAGATTAATATGAGTTGGCTCTGGCATCGCCGACTTGCCCATGTTGGGATGAAGAATCTCCACAATCTTCTAAAGGGAGAGCACATTTTAGGACTAACAAATGTTCATTTTGAGAAAGACAGGATTTGTAGCGCATGTCAAGCAGGAAAGCAAGTTGGCACCCATCATCCACACAAGAACATCATGACAACGGACAGGCTGCTTGAGCTACTCCACATGGATTTATTCGGCCCGATAGCTTACATAAGCATCGGCGGGAGTAAGTACTGTCTAGTAATTGTGGATGATTATTCTCGCTTCACTTGGGTATTCTTTTTGTAGGAAAAATCTCAGACCCAAGATACTTTAAAGGGATTCTTAAGACGGGCTCAAAATGAGTTCGGATTAAGGATAAAAAAGATAAGAAGCGACAATAGGTCAGAGTTCAAGAATTCTCAAACTGAAGGATTTCTTGAGGATGAGGGCATCAAGCATGAGTTCTCTTATCCCTACACACCTCAACAAAATGGTGTAGTGGAGAGGAAGAATAGAACTCTACTGGACATGGCGAGGACCATGCTTGATGAGTACAAGACACCGGACCGGTTTTGGGCAGAAGCAATCAACACTGCTTGCTACTCCATCAACCAGCTCTACCTTCACCGAATCCTCAAGAAAACATCATACGAACTCCTCACTGGTACAAAGCTCAATGTTTCATACTTTAGAGTCTTTGGGAGCAAATGCTTTATTCTTATTAAAAGAGGTAGAAAATCTAAATTTGCTCCTAAAGTTGTAGAAGGCTTTTTACTAGGTTATGACTCAAACACAAGGGCATATAGAGTCTTTAACAAGTCCAACAGACTAGTTGAAGTTTCTTGTGACATTGTGTTTGATGAGACTAAGGCTCCCAAGTGAAGTAAGTTGATCTTGATGAACTAGATGATGAAGAGGCTCTATGCGTCACTCTAAGGAACATGTCCATAGGGGATGTGTGTCCTAAGGAATCCGAAGAGCCTCCATAAGCACAAGATCAACCGTCATCTTCCAATCAAGCATCTCCACCAACTCAAGATGAGGATCAGGCTCAAGGTAATGAACATGAAGATCAAGAGGATGAGCCACCTCAAGAGGAGGACAATGATCAAGGGGGAGATGAAGAAGATAAAGACAAGGAAGATGATCAAGAGATTCAGGGTCAAAGACCGCCACACGCAAGAGTCCACCAAGCAATTCAACGAGATCACCCCGTCAACTCCATCCTTGGTGACATTCATAAGGGGGTAACCACTAGATCTTGAGTTGCTCATTTCTGTGAACATTACTCTTTTGTTTCCTCTATTGAGCCATACAGGGTAGAGGATGCATTAAGAGATTCGGATTGGGTGGTGGCTATGCAAGAGGATCTCAACAACTTCATGAGGAATGAGGTATGGCATTTGGTCCCACGTCCTAATCAAAATGTTGTAGGTACCAAATGGGTATTCCGCAACAAGCAAGATAGCATGGTGTGGTGATAAGGAACAAAGCCTGACTTGTGGCCAAGGGTTATTCACAAGTCGAAGGTTTGGATTTCGATGAAACTTATGCACCCGTAGCTAGGCTTGAGTCAATTCGCATATTACTTGCCTATGCTACTTACCATGGCTTTAAGCTTTATCAAATGGACGTGAAAAGTGCCTTCCTCAATGGACCCATCAAGGAAGAGGTCTATGTTGAGCAACCTCCCGGCTTTGAAGATAGTGAGTACCCTAACCATGTTTATAAACTCTCAAAAGCGCTTTATGGGCTCAAGCAAGCCCCAAGAGCATGGTATGAATGCCTGTGAGATTTTCTTATCACTAATGGCTTCAAAGTCGGAAAAGCCAATTCTACACTCTTTACTAAAACTATTGAAAACGACTTGTTTATATGCCAAATTTATGTTGATGATACCATATTTGGGTCTACTAACAAGTCTACTTGTGAAGAGTTTAGTAGGATTATGGTTCAAAAATTCGAGATGTCTATGATGGGGGAGTTGAGATATTTCTTAGGATTTCAAATCAAGCAACTCCAAGATGGCACCTTCATCAGCCAAACCAAGTACATTAAAGACATTCTTAAGAAGTTTGGAATGAAGGATGTCAAACCCATCAAGACACCCATGGGAACCAATGGACATCTCGACCTTGACATGGGAGGTAAATCCATAGATGAAAAGGTATACCGGTCGATGATAGGATCTTTACTCTACTTATGTGCATCTCGACCGGATATTATACTTTCTGTATGCATGTGTGCAAGATTTCAGGCCGATCCTAAGGAAGTTCACCTTAGGGTCATGATGAGAATCATGAGATAGTCTACACTCCTAAGTTTGGGCTTTGGTACCCCAAGGGATCCACTTTTGATTTAATAGGATATTCCGATGCCGATTGGGCAGGGTGCAAAATTGATAGGGAGAGCACATCAGGGACTTGTCAGTTTCTGGGGAGATCCCTCGTGTCTTGGGCTTCAAAGAAACAAAACTTCGTAGCTCTTTCTACCGCGAAGCCGAGTATATTGCCGCAGGTCATTGTTGTGCGCCATTACTTTGGATGAGGCAAACCCTTAGGGTCTATGGCTACAAATTGAGCAAAGTCCCTCTTCTATGTGATAATGAGAGTGCAATCCGCATGGCGGATAATCCCGTTGAACACAGCCGCACTAAGCACATAGATATTCAGTATCATTTTCTGAGGGATCACCAACAAAGGGGAATATCGAAATAGCTTATATTAACACCAAAGATCAATTAGCCGATATCTTGACCAAGCCACTAGATGAGAAAACCTTTAGCAAACTTAGGAATGAGCTAAATATTCTTGATTCTCGGAATTTTGATTGAAACATTGCACACATAGCTCATTTATATACCTTTGATCATATCTCTTTCATTTGGTACATATTCATATTTCTTATTCTTGTTGTACCAAAACTACGACTAATGTGTTTTTCAAGTGTATTTCTATACTAAGTCGTAGATTGAAAGGGAAATGGTGTACTCGGCAAAGACAACGCTTCCACTCAACTCCATCGGTATTATTTAACTTTGCTGGTACTCCGCCATCTCTCCAATTGGTATAATCTTTCACTCATATTTATTTTATCAATGGGGGAGAAAATATACAAGGGCTCCAAAGTTCTCTGTTTTTGGCGATTAATGCCAAAGGGGGAGAAAATATTAAGCCCAAAGCAAAAGGACCGCACCACCATTTCAATTTTTTTCGAAATAAAGATTTAAATTGGTTTTCACAAATGTTTGTTTTTCAATGGATATCAATTGGTATCTATGCTTATGAAAATAAGATTTCAAAATTGGTATCCAATTAAAAATCCTCTTGAAAGCTAAGAGGAGAATTTCATTCAGGGGGGACCTTCTATTTAGTCAAAGGAAAAGCATTTGAAACAGGGGGAGAAATTCAAATCCTGAAAATGCTTCTTGCAATCTTATTAATATACCTTTGACTATTAGCAAAAGATTTTGAAAAGATTTTCCAAAAGTATTTGCAAAAACAAGTGGTGCAAATGTGGTCCAAAATGTTAAATAAAAAAAACAATACATTCACTCTTATTCATATGAAATAAGACTTTCAATTGGTTTAAATTCCAAGTAACCTATGCACTTACCTTATGCAAACTAGTTCATTTCTGCACTTTATATATTTGCTTTGGTTTGTGTTGGCATCAATCACCAAAAAGGGGAAGATTGAAAGGGAAATAGGGTTAACCTTTTCCCACAATTAATTTTGGTGGTTGAATGTCCAACACAAATATATGGACTAACTAGTTTGCTCTAGAATACATGTTCTACAGGTGCATAAAGGTTGAACACAAACCAATAAATATTCAAGTTAGGGATCAAATTCAAAGGAGCAAAAGAAACCAAGTGTGCTGTGGTCTAGTGCACCGGACAGTCCGGTGTGCCACCGGACAGTGTCCGGTGTACCAGGACCGTACAGAGTCCAAACAGCCACTCTCAGGTTTTCGCAGGCGCGCTCCGCTATAATTCACTAGACTGTCCGGTGCACCAGCGGAGCAACGGCTAACTCGCGCAACGGTCGACTGCAAAAGCCACTGAGTCAGATGAACAGTGAAGAATAGTGCGCGGAGAGTCAGAGCCACAGAGCCAGAAGTGCACCGAACAGTGAACAGGAGATGTCTGGTGTGGCACCGGACTGTCCGGTGCCACAAGAAGCCAATGGCACCAACGGTCGACTGCTCCCGAACCCTAATGGTTGGGTGATGTGGTGGCGTACCGGACAGCCTACAGTGTCTGTCCGGTGGCACACTGGACTGTCCGGTGCGCCCATCGCCAGCAGCCTCCCCAACGGCTTGTTTGGTGGTTGAGGGCTATAAATACCCTCAAACCACCACAACTCCAAGCATCCAAGATTTATGAGTATCACATTCATTACAAGAGCTCTAGCATTCACTCCTAGACACAATTCAAAAGATCAAAGCCTCTCCAAGTCCCAAATCCATCTCAAACACTTGGTGACTTGTGAGAGAGTGGTTTTGTGTTCTTTTGAGCTCTTGCCTCTTGGATTGTCTTCTTTCTTTCTCATTCTTGTTCTCAAGTGACTTGTAATCAAAGCAAGAGACAACTAAGTGTGTGGTGGTCCTTGCGGGGTCTAAGTGACCCGTTTGATTAAGGAGAAGGCTCACTCAGTCTAAGTGACCGTTTGAGAGAGGAAAAGGGTTGAAAGAGACCCGGTCTTTGTGACCACCTCAACGGGGACTAGGTTCTTTAGAACCGAACCTCCACTACAAGAAACTGATAAATGTTCGTGGGTAAAACTAGGAACATGGGTACCGACGTTCTTACATGAGTTAAGTTCAGGGGTTTAGTTAAAAACGTGGGTACCCATGTTCTTAAATTAAGTTCGTGGGCCCTAGTCAAAACCGTCGAACTTAACTCATTAGGAACGTGGGTACCCATGTTCTTAAGTTAAGTTCGTGGGCCAATTGGACACCATCGAACTTAACCCAAGACACCTAAATCCCTAACCCGCGCCACCCTGAGCCTCTCTTTCACCAGCTCTCTCTCACCAGCCCTTTCCCGCCCACCGCGCCACCGCCTAAACACCGACCACCGCCCCGCCGACCGCTACACCGCCACTGCTACACCGCCCAAGGTTGGCTCACCGCCGCCAGCCCACCAAATCCCGTCCTTGGCTCGCCGCCCCATAGGCAAAGCTCACCGCGCCGCCGCCCTACAGCCAAAGTTGGTTGCGCCACTGCCAGCACCTCGCCGCCGCAAGGCCACCCAAACTCGTTCTCCGCCATCGTCCTCCGCGGTCTTCCACGGTCGCCGGTCGTCCTCCGCCACAAGGCCGCCCAAGCTCGCCTCACCTCCGTGTAAGTACTACTAACAATTTGCACTGCTGCTGCTGCACTAGCGAAATGTTATGGTAATAAGGATGCCACCGGCCGGTCAGTGGGTGGTGCGATGGATAGGGGCACATGAGAAGAAGGTAGAGAGATGGAGGGAGACGGGTTGTTCCACCTCTCCTCCTGCCCTCCTTCGTTTCTCTCCCTTGCCTCCAACCTTAGTCTCCTACAGGTCTTCTCCTTCCCCAACATCTTGCAGCTAAATGCCATGGCGCAGGAGCAAGGACAGCCTCATACTATTCTTGCACATCCAATTGTTTTTCCCTTTTTTGCTTTTGCAAATATTGTTCCACAAGAAGAAGAAAAAACATCTTGACTTGGCATTGAGCAACCTAATATAAGGGCGTAATTGATTGGACATGTAAGAAGCCTTGAAACAGCAAATGCAACCTAAAATTGACCAATGCAGGAACCATTGACCATCACCTGATCTCTCTTATTATTCTTCCAAGTTCCATCATGCACAACACGATGTGCTTCTCTATCCAATCACCATAGCAACCATAAAAGATTTACAGTGTATTATAGCATTGCTGCTAACCCCTAGATCCGCCGCCAAGTAACTCCCCAGATCCTCCCTAACTTATGTACAACTACTAACAATTTGAGTGCTGGATTTCGTATCTGATGGGTCCCTAGCATCACTGTTAGCAGTGCTTCCAGTGTCGTATTAACTAATCAATAATCAGTACAGTATTTGCTACTCAGTACTAGTCTACTAGATAAAAAATTAAGAAAACAAATTAGGAATTAATACTAGTCTACAATAGGAACTTCCAAACTTGCCTGGCCCTTAGGGTTGATGCATATACATGTGTTGCTATTGCTTGCTTGCTCCTTGTCGACGATGGTATAGATAGCAGTAGCACTGTACACAAGCAGCAAACAACACCCCACCTCCTTGCATTGACTGTTGCATTTTTTATGAAACCTAAAGCCGTGTTTTCATCTAATTGTAGGCCCATTTGACTCTAGTCTCCGGTCTCTCTCTCCACTAACTACAGGTCGGCCCGCGTCTCCTCGATCATCACCACCTTGACGATCTCCATGAAGGTATTTTTCTTCTTTCTTTGAAGCATATTATTAGAATTAGTTTGTTAGTTAAAATTTGATGCATGATTTTTGGGTAGTTGTTACAATTGATGCACAAATTCTTGTTCATTGTAAATTAATCGATGTTAGGTTCAATGTTTAGTTAATTTTTTTATGTCTAGTGATCCTTCCTAATAGAAGAAGGGCTTAATGATGTTTATTTACACATTTTTTATTTATGTTTGTATGGTTAATGATGTTTATTTACATATTTTTTATACATTGAGTTATTTAGTTTTGGAAATGGATGACAATAGAAGAAGGGCGATGTATGATGGATTCAATAGCGTGACTCTAGGTCACTCAAAGGAATGGGTTAGGGTTGCAAAACAATTCGTGGATCTCGCATTTTCCGGTGGACCTCGTGTGGTGAAGTGTCCATGTACCAAGTGTCGGAATTTTAAGTATGTGAGAAAGATCGAAGAACTAGAGCATCACCTTTGCAAGAATGGGTTTATGCCAAACTATCTTGTGTGGCGCTCACATGGAGAAGTAGAGCAGAATATCACAGAGTCAGAAAGAATTGATAATGAGGAGGAGGATCGGATGGATGACTTGGTGGCTGATATTAATAGAGACTATCCAACATTGGCCTCAGAACAGGCTACACCAGATGAAGTGCAGGAGTTTTATAAGCTTCTTCACACGTCAGAGGAAAAAGTGCATGACGACACCACTGTGACCGTGTTGCAGGTGGTTACACGTCTTATGGCAATGAAGGCAAAGTATAACTTCTCGAATAATTGCTATAACGATATAATTAATCTGATTATTGATCTCATCCCATCGAACCATAAGATGCCAAAAGACTTATACCAGTCTAAAAAGATTGTGTCCGGTCTTGGCATGAATTATAAGAAGATTGATGTGTGCGAAGATAATTGCATGTTGTTCTGGAAGGAATATGAAGCGACCACCCATTGTCAGAAATGCGGTAAATCAAGATATGCGGAGGTACTAAAAGAAGATGGAGCTACTTTTGCTACAAAAGTGGCAGTTAAATAGCTTCGATATATGCCCATCACTCCAAGGCTTAAATGTCTGTTTTTAACCCTAGAAACTGCGAACCTAATGTTGTGGCATAAGGAAGGAGAACGTGAGATCCAAGACCCAGACATTTGATGCATCCATCAGATGGTGATGCTTGGAAGGCTCTGGATCGTTTTGACCCAGAATTTGCAAGAGACGCTAGGAGTGTTCGTCTAGGCTTGTCCACTGATGGTTTCACTCCTTACGACAACAGTTCAACTTCATACTCTTGTTGGCCGGTTTTCATCATGCCCTACAACCCCCACCCAACAAATGCATGAAAGAAGGGTTCATATTTCTTGCCCTTATTATTCCAGGGCCTAAACATCCTGGAAAGAAGATCAATATATTCATGCAACCGTTGATTCAAGAGTTCAAATAGCTATTGGTAGGGGTAAAGGCTTATGATGGTCATTGAAAACGTGAATTTACCTTACGTGCTGTATATTTGTGGTCAATTCATGATTTGCCTGCATATGGTATTTGGTCTGGCTGGTGTGTCCATGGTCGACTGTGTTGTCCCATATGCATGGGGGACACACAAGCATATCAATTGGAGCATGGTAAAAAGGTCTCATTCTTTGATTGTCAATGACGGTTTCTTCCATCCAATCACCCATTTCGAAATGATACGAAGTCATTTAGAAGAGGCATAAAAGTTAAAGAGGGTCCACCAAAACGATTAATGGGTGAAGATATCATGATACAACATTGTGCCCTTCAAAGGGCTGCAGAAGGTCATGAGTTTGAAGGCTATGGTCAAGATCACAACTAGACTCATATTTCTTTTCTCTGGGAACTTCTGTATGCGAAGGTATTGATTTTACCACACAACATAGATTTGATGCACCAAGAGCGCAATGTTGCTGAAAGCATCATAAGCATGTGTCTAAACATTAAGGGTAAAATAAAAGACAACATCAATGCCAGGAAAGATTTAGCTAATCTTTGCGATCGCCCTAGCCTTGAGGTCAAATTAAATCCTAATGAAAAGGAGAGGACACCACGAGCTCCATACTGTCTAAAGCCGGAAGAGCGAAAAGAAGTATTTCGATGGTTGAAAATGTTGAAGTTTCCAGACCGCTATGTAGCTAACATAAAACGTACTGTTAACCTCGACACTAATAAATTAAATGGGTTGAAGGCTCACGGTTACCATATTTTGATGGAAAGACTTATGCCGGTAATGTTCTGTGGCTATTTGAAGCCTCCTCTATGGAAGATGATTGCTGAACTTAGTTACATATATAGACATATATGTGCTAAGCAGATCTCAAAGAAATTGATGATTCAATTTGAGAAACAAATCACAGTGCTTGTATGCAAGACGGAAAAGTATTTCCGCTGGATTTATGAATGTGATGCAACATTTGCTAGTGCACTTACCTTATGAAGCATTGGTAGGAGGGCCAGTGCAGTTTCGATGGATGTATAGTAAAGAAAGAGAATTGAAAAAACTTAGAGCTACTGTGTGGAACAAAGCAAGGGTTGAGGGGTGTATTGCAGAGGCCTTTGCAGCTAAAGAGATCACAATCTTCTCAAGTCAGTATTTATCACACACTAACAACATGAATGCTCAGTCAACACGGTATCATACTGAAGAAGAAGGTCCTTCGACCGACCTTAGTATCTTTCTCTGGAAGGGGAAAGGGGTCGGGGCTTCTAATGCACATTATGTTGACATAAGAGAGCGTAATTTTACCATGCTCTACTTGTACACCAACATGGAGGAACTTGATCCATACTTTGAAATGTTTGATTCCATATATTTAGCAGGTCACAAACCTACACCAAAGGAACTGGATAATCTACGTATGAAAGGGATGAATGGAGGTTCATGTTTCGTTGAATGGTTCCACGAGCATGTAATTATCTCTTTATAATTTTCCTTTGTGTACTTAGTTTGCACATACGACTTGCTATTTAACTATATCTTTTTTCTGCTCTATGTAGTGTAAGAAACTTGACTCTCTAGTCTCGGATGATTTGCGACAGATATCACATGGTCAGTTGAAAGCAAGAAAATATAGCTGCTATGATATTAATGGATACCATTTTCGAACATTGAAATTAGAAAAAAATCCGCCCGTAGGCAGCCATGACAAACAGTGGAGTAGTAGCACCTGCCACAAATGCAGACAGAGACACTCATGACTATTATGGTGTTCTTCAAGACATAAATGAGTACACTCTTGGTGGGGCCAAAGAGTTCATGTCTGTGTTATTTGATTGTGAATGGTTTGATCCTCAACAAACGCGAGAGGATGAATATGGAATTGTGGAGGTAAAGCATGAATCATGGTTTAAAGGCAGCGAGTATAGCAATGTTGTGCTTGAACATCAAGCGCAACAGGTGTACTATCTAACATATCCTCATGAAAACTTGAAGTCTTGTTGGGTTGTATACAAAATTAATCCTGAAGTCCATCCGTTATGATATGATTATTACAACACAAATAACGAAGATGATGATTCTGTTAATATTTATCAAGAAGAAGGCAATCAGTCAGAAAATAGAGAATATACTACATCTGAGGATTTAGGGCTCAATGAAGTAGCTAGTCTCGCCATAGATTTGATGGCAGAAGAACCATGTCCTTCTAGGGCAAGGACTCGTAAGTCACAGAGAATTCTTGAAAAACAACAAAGACTTGAAATAATTGAGCAGCGCGTTGCTGAAGCAGATTCTGATGCCGATGATTTTTGAAAAGTATATATATTTAAATTCTTGTATATGCATTCCTATTTCAATCCTAAAAGTATATATAATTAAATTCTTGTAATGAAATTTGTGCAGATGATGAGGGTCATGGACAAGCTTAAAGGGAAGAAGCGAGGAGACCGTGGTGACTCCTCGAGGTCACAGTCGACTAGGGGTTTAGGTGGTGGGGATACTGAAAGGGAAATATGCCCTTGGGTAATTTCTATAAGTATTTTGGTGATTAGATGCCCAACACATATTCTTTAAGTACTAATGTGCTAAATGTGTGAAAGGTGCAAATCAAAGTAAAAGGTACGTTTCTAGACTTAGTACACTGTTTTTGTGATCTAACATTGTCTGTCTAAGTGCTAGAAACAGTGCCGAAAAGAGAGGAATCGAATTGCAAAAGACCTGGCTGTGGGCAGCCAAACTTCAGCTCAGACTGGCACACCAGACTGTCCGGTGGTGCACCAGACAGTGTCCGGTGCGCCAGGCTGGGCAACGGTGAAAAGGCCACTCTCGGGATTCAACGGTGGCGTATGGCTATAATTCACCAGACTATCCGGTGGTGCACTAGACTGTCCGGTGAGTCATCCGCGGCGAAATCATCGCTCTTGGGAAACAGAAAAAGGTGACGTGGCTATAATTCACCGGACTGTCCGGTGGTGCACCGGACTGTCCGATGAGCCAATGGTCGCCAGCGCCAACGGTCGGCCGTGAAATCTGCGGGCGACGCGTGGCAGCTCCAACAGTCGGAAGAAGGCACTGGACTATCCGGTGTGCACCAGACAGTGTCCAGTGCGCCAACGGGCCCAGAGCTGCAACGGTCGACTGTGCCCATTTTGGAAGGAAATCGCGCACCGAACAGGCTACAGTAGCTGTCCGGTGGCGCACCGGACTGTCCGATGCACCACTCGACAGAAGGCAGGAATTGCCTTCCAAGATTGTCTCCAACGACTCCTAGCTGCCTTGGGGCTATAAAAGGGGTCCCTAGGCGCATGGAGGAGTCACCTAAGAATTCACTAAGCATCCTAAGACTCCAAGACTCCAACTCCACGCATTTGATTCTCTATGTTAGTGATTTGAGCTCCATTTGAGTTGCGAACTCCGTGTGTTGTGTTTTGAGCTCAAGTCGTGACTTGTGTGCGTGGTTGTGCTGTGTATTTGAGTCTTGTGTGTGTTGTTCTCCCAACCTTACTCTTGTGCGTTCTTTGTGATCTATATTGTAAGGGCGAGAGGCTCCAACTTGTGGAGATTCCTCGCAAACGGGAAGAAGACTATAAGGAAGAAAGTCGTGGTATTCAAGTTGATCATTGGATCACTTAAAAGGGGTTGAGTGCAACCCTCGTCCATTGGGACGCCACAACGTGGAAGTAGGCAAGTGTTACTTGGCCGAACCACAGGATAAAAATCGCATGTCTCTTGTGCTGTTTTCTCTGTGATTGTTTTGTTCACAAGAACTCACCTCAAAGCTACTTAGTCGCACTAACTCTTTCATAACTAAGTTTTGTGGCTATTTAGTGTTTGATTTTATAGGATCACCTATTCACCCCCCTATAGGTGCTCTCAATTGGTATCGGAGCCGTACTCTTCACTTAAGGGACTAACCGCCCGAAGAGATGGATCCTAAGGGAAAGGGGATGGTGGTCAACGACAAGGAAAAGGTGTCCTTCCTTAACGAGCCTAGAGACGACAAGCCAACCGACTCAGGCTCAAGTCACAAGAAAAGAGACGAGAAGAAGAAGAGGCACATCAAGAAGATCATCTACTACGACAGTGATGCCTCGTCTTCTTCACCACATGTCACACTCGGGCTTTAAGGAACAAAGCCGGGTGCATCTCATACATGCGCCAAAGAAGACAACATATATAATAACAGAGTGTATAGAGATAAATGTCATGATGAAATCAGAGTACTTATTACATAGCGGAAGTCTTACAAAAATAAAAGATGAATATAGCAGGAACTAAAATCTATCCTTGGCGCCAGAAAGCTAACTGGGAAATGCCACCTAGATCAAGTCGAATGCCTCAGTGTTAGGCGGCTCCTCTTCGACCACCTGCTCTTCTCCTGTGGGGGGGGGGGTGAGACAACAAGAGTGAGCTTACACATGTTCATCGCTCAACAAGTTGTGGGGAATAATGTGGCATGAACTCACCAAAGGTGGGAGTTCATGAAGTGTAAGGCTGATCAATGTAGTAAAGGCTGAAGCTGAGCATTGCTTTTAAGTTGGTCAAAATTTTATTAGCAATTACTAAGTGTAAGTAAATACCAAACCTTAGAAATAATAAATAAAAGTAATAATAAAATAATCCTAAATGCAATGAAATGACAGATTAAGTTTAAGTTCCATAAATTAATCATGTGAGTGTCCGAGCCGCTCATGACCGTGAGCACACCTAGTATACCAGTTTTACACTCTGCAGAGGTTGCACATCTTTACCCACAAGTCGTGTTATCCATTTGCCACGGAGTTGATCAGACCCCATACACCTCTACCAAGGAAGCGAGGCAGGGTACCACTATGAGGCCTTTATAAAGTTCCACTAGCTTCAGACTACCCGCTACAGTTTATAGGAAGCTCCAGTGCAGGAATCCCTCGCCTGACCGCCATCGCAGCAAAATCAACCCAAGGACCTCCCTGCACTGACCACTCCCCTACTGCCCTTGCCCCTTTCGGGTAAGGTAGTCATCCACTAGCTTTCCTAGTTAATCAGCCAAGGGCATCCCATTAAACCCTTGTGGTAGCACTGTTTTCCCGGGTGGTTCTCCATGTTCCCATTAACATAATGATCTTATTATGAACAGTAAGGAATAAACAGATAAGAAAAGTGTAATCATGAGTAATAAATATCTCTATACCCAAATCCACATAAAGCATTAGCATGTACTACCCAAAAATTTAGTAGTAAAACCAGTGGTGAAACAAGGCATAGAGATAGTCAAATCTAGGGTATCCTATTGGGTCCCAGCAAAATTAACCTATGCAGATCATTATGATTAATAAGAACATGAATGGGTAAAAGAAGTGATCAAGGGCACAACTTGCCTTCCACGAGCTCCTGCTCAGCAGTCTCTACCAGCTGAACCCCAGGATCCTCTGTTGCTTGCTCGTCTACTCGCATCAACACAATACATACATAGTATAGCAACAATTAACATCACACCAATCATGTACACAAAATATACAATAATAATCTAGACATTAAAATAGGATCATAGGAACTGGATTTATTAATTTTGGAGGTATAGATTTTAAGTTATGAATTTTCCAAGGTTTTGTGTATTTAATACATGATTAAGTACTAGATAAATTTTAATGTGTTTTTCATGCCAAAATAGTGGCACTAATTGGTAAACAATAATTTTACAAAAATTTAGGAACTGGAATGGACCAATTTGGAGTTCATATGCATTTTCTACAAATTAAACAAGTTTCTGTAATTAATTTAATACCAAAAATCTATTTTCTAATTTTATTTCCCTGGTTTTCCAAATCTCTGGACTGCGCCTCATTTTTTGAAAAGGTCAGGGACTTTGGTGTAAAAGAATCCGAGACTCTGGCGACACCAGAATGGACCGCGGGTTAATTTCATAAAAATTGGAGGTCCTAAATGTAAGGGCGCTCGGCCGAAGCGATACCCGCCTATCCTAGCCGTCCGATTAACCACAGATGGCCCCGATTAGATCGGCCACCCCTGAGCTCATACAGGATTGAGACCATAGGATCCCAATCCTACGACACGGGTTTAACGAAGCCTCGGCGCGATCTGGGTCGCACATCGCTTGTTCTACGGTTCAGGTAAAAAGGGGGGTACACCATCAGATTTGGCCATTCGACCGAGATTGGACAGTGGGCCACGATTTGTCCACGCGCGGCCAACTGGTACGACGACGTGGAGATCCGGCGCGATGGCGCCATGGATAGGTCACCAAGAACACGGCAAGGAGCACTAAACCACAATCGTCGCGTTGCAAAAGATAGCTCCGAGCGAACCGAAATAGGAGAGCCTCTACTCACCGAGGGTGTCGTGCGCAGGAGTCCGGTCCACGATGGAGTGCGGTGAGGCGCGGTCGCTGTGCTTCGACGAGGAATTATCGTCGGTTCGGTGACCAATCTCCCTTCCTACCCCACACACCCGTGCGCTAGCGATGCAACGAGGTCCCCTAGCCCGATATCCAGGCTTCTACGGCGAGGCACACGCGGTCCGACAATGGCGTTCGTCGCGGAACCGGCGTCGCCCACGCCCTGGTGGTGTCTAACTAGAAATTGGAGCAAAAGAAGTAGGGGAATAGGTAGGGGATTACGGCGCTAGGTCTTATACCCCAGGAATCGGTCGGATTTGCACCGGACCAACCGCGATCGTGGCCGCGAGCTCTGCTGAGGTCCACACGAAGCCATTGAGGGTGGGTCTGGCACGTGGGGCCCACGACCAGAGACATGAAGCCAGCGCGTGCGGACTGGTGGCTGTCCAACGGGCCCCATATGTCGGAGCGTGTGCCCAGGGTGAGGCGCGTGGGTGAGAGACCGACGGGCGGGGCCTGGGTGTCAGCGCCATTGGATTAGTGGGCTAGCGCGCGCGTGTAGGAAACTGTGGAGAGATGGGCCGAATTCGTGGAAGCCAGCCCAATGCGCCCTTTTTTCTTTATTCTTTTCTATTTTACTTTTCCTTTTCCTTTACTTATTTTCTTCAAATTCAAATTCAATTCCAATTTCAAACTCGAACTTGTGGCAAATCCCCTCTCAGATTATTTTGTGCATTTTAAAAGTACTAATATATTTATATACATTTTTCTGTATATTTTATATCTTTTTTTCTCCTTTTTCCTCAAATCTTCTTCTCACTATATTTTATTTTTATTCATATTATTATTGTTTTTATTGCACAAACAAAAGCCCAAAATGATGCAATGGTTTATTTGTGCCGTAGTGAAGTTTTACTCATTTTTAAACATGACCAGTCACATGTGATGATAAATGGAGATGCACATATATTCAAAGGAGACAATTCCTCCTTTTTTTCTCTCTTACAATTGGAGTATTACACCACACGACGACGACGACTCCTCGTCAAAGAAGAAAAAAGTTAATCAAAACTATTCATTTGATTACTCTCGTATTCCGTACAATTCTAATGCTCATTTGCTATCAATTCCACTTAGGAACCCCCCCCCCACTTTGATGGAGAAGACTATTCTTTCTGGAGTCATAAAATGTGTAGTCATTTATTTTCTCTCCATCCTAGTATCTGGGAGATTATTGAAAATGGAATGCACTTTGATAGTACTGACAATGCCATATTTATTAATGAGCAAATTCATAAAAATGCCCAAGCCACTACCGTTTTGCTAGCATCTCTGTGCAGGGATGAATACAACAAGGTTAGCGGCTTGGACAATGCGAAGCAGATCTGGGACACCCTCAAGATATCTCATGAGGGAAACGACGCCACCATGATCACCAAAATGGAGTTGGTGGAAGGCGAGCTGGGGAGATTTGCAATGATCAGGGGAGAGGAGCCAACACAAACCTACAACAGGCTCAAGACCCTGGTTAACAAGATACGAAGCTACGGAAGCACAAGATGGACGGATCATGATGTCGTCCGACTCATGCTAAGGTCATTCACTGTAATTGACCCCCATCTTGTCAATCTTATTTGTGAAAATCCCAGGTACACCAAAATGATGCTCGAGGAGATCCTCGGAAAATTCGTGAGCGGGCGCATGATGGTGAAGGAAGCTCGATACGTGGACGATGCACTAAACGGTCCACTACCCGTCTACGAGCCACAGCCGGTTGCTCTCAAAGCAACCAGTAGCAGGGAGGCGCTACCTAGCAAGGTGGCACAAGTAGAGGCTGCCAGGCTCAATGAGGACGAAATGGCGCTTATCATCAAGCGCTTCAAGATCGCACTTAAAGGACGTAAGGAGTACCCCAATAAGAACAAGACAAAAGGGAAGCGCTCCTACTTTAAATGCGGTAAGACTGGTCATTTCATAGCACAATGTCCCGATAATAATAATGACTAGGCACAAGAAAAGCATGGGAAAAGAGAGAAAAAGAAGAACTATAGGAAGGCCAAGGGCAAGGCACACATCGGGAAGGAATGGGACTCCAACTGCTCCTCCTCCGACTCTAAGGATGAAGGACTAGCTGCCTCGGCCTTCAACAAATCCTCGCTCTTCCCCAACGAACGCCATACCTGTCTTATGGCTAAGGAGAAGAAGGTACGTATACATGACACGCCCAAGTACACTTCATCTAGTGATGAAATAGACTACTCTGAATTGTTTAAAGGATTAGATAGAGCTAAGGTAGAGAAAATTAAATAATTAATTGAAGCACTAAATGAAAAAGATAGACTTTTAGAAAAGCAAGAGGACATTGTGTATGAAGAACATGACAAATTTGTTACTGCACAAAAATCTCTTGCTTTAGAAACTAAGAGAAATGAAATACTATCTTCTGAGTTATCTGCTTGCCATGAATCTATCTCTAGTTTAAAGAGTTTAAATGATGAATTAAATGCTAAGGTAGAGGAAGTTAGTAAAACAAGTTCATGTGTAGAGCATGTTAGTATTTGTAATAGATGTAAGGACTTCGATGTTGATGCATGTGATGAACACCTAATTTCTATTACTAAATTAAATGATGACGTGGCAAGTCTTAATGCTCAACTTAAGACTTGTAAAATTGATTTTGATAAACTAAAATTTGCTAGGGATGCCTACACCGTTGGTGGACACCCCTCAATTAAGGAGGGGCTTGGTTTTCAAAAGGAAACCAAGAACTTAACAAGCCAAAGGGCTCCCGTTCCCAACAAGGAGAAAGGGAAGGCCCCTATGACTAGTAGTCCTCAAAGGAACCATGCATTTATCTATGATAGAAAAGTTGCTAGTTGTTCTCATTATAATAAAAGTTATGTTCATATTGCTTATAATGATTCACATGCTATGTTTGCCTCTAGCTCTACTTTTGATCATGGTAGAAGTAGGACTAGGAGAAATCATGTTGTATCTCATGCTCCTAGAAAAATGTGCAATGGACCTTCTACCATTTACCATGCTTGTAATGATTCTTTTGTTCTTTCATGTAAGAATGCAAAAGTAGTTGCAAGAAGTTGGGATCCAAATGCAAGGGAGATAAAACTTGCATATGGGTTCCAAAAACTATTGTGACTAACCTGGTAGGACCCAACAATAGTTGGGTACCTAAAACCCAAGCTTAAATTGCCTTGCAGGTTTATGCATCCGGGGGCTCAAGCTGGATTATCGATAGTGGATGCACAAACCACATGACGGGGGAGAAGAAGATGTTCACCTCCTACGTCAAGAACAAGGATTCCTAGGATAAAATCATATTTGGAGATGGGAATCAAGGCAAGGTCAAAGGTTTGGGAAAGATAGCCATCATAAGCGAGCACTCTATTTTAAATGTATTTTTAGTAGAGTCATTAGGATACAACCTCCTGTCTGTAAGTCAATTGTGCCACATGGGCTACAATTGTTTGTTTACAAATGTTGATGTATCTGTCTTTAGAAGGAGTGATGGTTCATTAACATTTAAGGGTGTATTAGACGGCAAGCTCTATTTAGTTGATTTTTTGAAAGAGAATGCCGATCTAGATGCATGCTTAATGGCTAAGACTAGTATGGGCTAGCTCTGGCATCACCGTCTAGCACATGTTGGGATGAAGAACCTTCATAAGCTTCTAAAGGGAGATCATGTGTTAGGACTAACCGATGTCTGTTTTGAGAAAGACAGACATTGTGCAGCATGTTAGGCAGGAAAACGGGTGGGAAGCATTCATCACATCAAGAATGTAATGACAACATCAAGACCACTGGAGCTTCTTCACATGGATCTTTTTGGACCCGTTGCCTACCTTAGCATCGGGGGAAGTAAGTATGGTCTTGTTATTGTTGATGATTTTTCCCGCTTCACTTGGGTATTCTTTTTGCAGGACAAATCAGAAACTCAAGGGACCCTAAAGTGCTTTTTAAGGAGGGCTCAAAATGAATTTGAGCTCAAGGTGAAAAAGATAAGAAGCAACAACAGGTCCGAGTTCAAGAATCTGCAAGTGAAGGAGTATCTTGAGGAGGAAGGCATCAAGCACGAGTTCTCCGCTCCCTACACACCACAGCAAAACGGTGTGGTAGAGAGGAAGAACAGGACGCTTATCGACATGGCAAGAATGATGCTTGGAGAGTTCAAGACACCCGAGCGGTTTTGGTCGGAAGCTGTGAACACAGCTTGCCACGCCATAAACCGGCTCTATCTGCATCGCCTTCTCAAGAAGACCTCCTATGAACTCCTTACCGGTAACAAACCCAACGTTTCTTACTTTCGAGTATTTGGGAGCAAATGCTACATTCTGGTGAAGAAAGGTAGACATTCTAAGTTTGCTCCCAAAGCAGTAGAAGGGTTTTTACTAGGGTATGACTCAAATATAAAGGCGTATAGGGTCTTCAACAAATCTTCGAGATTGGTTGAAGTCTCTAGCGACGTTGTATTTGATGAGACTAATGGCTCTCCAAGAGAGCAAGTTGATCTTGATGACGTAGATGAAGAAGAAATTCCGACGGCCGCAATACGCACGATGGCAATAGGTGATGTGCGATCACAGGAATTACAGGAACAAGATCAACCATCTTCCTCGACAGTGGTGCATCCCCCAACTCAAGATGATGAATAGGTACCTCAAAAGGAAGGACACGATCAAGGGGGAGCACAAGAAGATTAGGTGATAGAGGAAGAAGCACCACGAGTCCCTCCAACTCAAGTTCGAGCAACGATCCAACGACATCACCCCGTCGACCAGATTCTGGGTGACATCAGCAAGGGAGTAACTACTCGCTCAAGATTAGCTAAATTTTGTGAGCATTACTCGTTTGTCTCTTCTATTGAGCCTTTTAGGGTAGAAGAGGCCTTGCAGGATCTGGATTGGGTGTTGGCCATGCAGGAAGAGCTCAACAACTTCAAGAGAAATGAAGTTTGGTGCCTGGTGCCACGTCCAAAGCAAAATGTTGTGGGAACCAAGTGGGTGTTCCGCAACAAGCAAGACGAGCACGGGGTGGTGACACGAAACAAGGCTCGACTTGTGGCCAAAGGTTATGCCCAAGTCGCAGGTTTGGATTTCGAGGAGACTTTTGCTCCTGTGGCTAGGTTAGAGTCTATTCAAATATTATTAGCCTATATCGCTCACCACTCTTTTAGGTTGTTTCAAATGGACATGAAGAGCGCTTTCCTCAACGGGCCAATCAAGGAGGAGGTGTACGTGGAACAACCCCATGGCTTTGAGGATGATAGGTATCCTGACCACGTGTTTAAGCTCTCTAAGGCGCTCTATGGACTTAAGCAAGCTCCAAGAGCCTGGTATGAATGCCTTAGAGATTTCTTAATTGCTAATTATTTCAAGGTTGGGAAAGCTGATCCCACTCTGTTTACAAAGACTTGTGATGGTGACCTCTTTGTGTGCCAAATTTATGTCGATGACATAATATTTGGTTCTACTAATCAAAAGTCTTGTGAGGAGTTTAGCAGGGTGACAACACAAAAGTTCGAGATGTCGATGATAGGCGAGTTGACCTACTTCCTTGGGTTCCAAATGAAGCAACTCAAGGACGGCACTTTCATCTCCCAAACGAAGTACACACAAGATCTTCTAAAGCGATTTGGGATGAAGGACGCCAAGCCCACAAAGACACCTATGGGAACCGAAGGGCATGTTGACCTCAACAAAGGAGGTAAGTCCATTGATCAAAAGGCATACTGGTCCATGATAGGTTCATTGCTTTATTTATGTGCTAGTAGACCAGACATTATGCTAAGTGTATGCATGTGTGCTAGATATCAATCCGACCCCAAGGAATGTCACCTTGTGGCCGTTAAGCGAATTCTTAGATATTTAGTTTCTATGCCTTGCTTCGGGATCTGGTATCCAAAGGGGTCTACCTTTGACTTGATTGGATACTTAGACTCCGATTATGCCGGGTGCAAGGTTGATAGGAAGAGCACATCGGGGACGTGCCAATTTCTAGGAAGGTCCCTGGTGTCCTAGAGTTCAAAGAAACAGACATCTGTTGCCCTATCCACCGCTGAGGCCGAGTATGTTGCCGCAGGTTAGTGTTGCGTGCAACTACTTTGGATGAGGCAAACCCTCCGGGACTTTGGCTACAATCTGAGCAAAGTCCCACTCCTATGTGATAATGAGAGTACAATCCGCATGGCGGACAATCCTGTTGAACACAGCCGCACTAAGCACATAGACATCCGACATCACTTCCTGAGAGACCACCAACAAAAGGGAGATATCGAGGTGTACCATATTAACACCGAAAACTAGCTAGCCAATATCTTCACTAAGCCTTAGATGAGAAAAGGTTTTGCAGGTTGTGTAGTGAGCTAAATGTCTTAGATTCGCGTAACTTGGATTGATCTATAGCATACATGTGTTCTATGCTTTTGATCATGTTACTTTGTGCATTTCAATCAATTATTGTTATTTATGGTGCTCAAGTTGTACAAGTGATCCCCGGACCTCACAAGTCCATATGCGAATGGTGCACATATTAAGGGGGAGATGTCCTACAACTTGACCCTTTGAGACTAACCTGTTTGTTTGAGTACTCTTGTTGTAGTCTCAAAAGTGCATTGAAAGGGAAATGGACTTGGACGATGCAAAGGCTTCCACTGCACTCTGGTATTGGTGTATTTAATTCCAAGTTCATTCTTATGCTCTATTTGCCTTTTTGCCTTTTTGCTCTTAATTGACATTTTCGGTGAGGCAATGGGGTTAAGAGGCCAAAAGTGATCCCGTTTTGGTGCTTAATGCCAAAGGGGGAGAAACTAAGGCCAAAGCAACTGGATCAACCAACCACTTGAGAATTTTGAAAGTAATAGAATTAGAATTTGTGATTTGTCCAAAATGCTCTTATTGCAAAATTTTGTCTCTTGTGGGGAAGAATGTTGACTATGGAAATAAGGGGGAGTTTTTAGCTCTTAATCAATTTTACTCTTGGAATATCTCTCTATTTGCCCAAACAAGTGTGTTTCACTTAAAGATAGGAAAAAGAATTTGATTTGCAAAAACAAACCAAGTGGTGGCAAAGAGTGATCCAAATATGCCAAATTATATTGGAACTTCAAATTGAATTGAAGTTGCACGTTTTTCTGGTTGCCTTTTGATGTGTTGGAATAAATCACCAAAAAGGGGGAGGTTGAAAGGGAAATATGCCCTTGGGCAATTTCTATAAGTATTTTGGTGATTAGATGCCCAACACATATTCTTTAAGTACTAATGTGCTAAATATGTGAAAGGTGCAAATCAAAGTAAAAGGTACATTTCTAGACTTAGTACACTGTTTTTGTGATCTAACATTGTCTGTCTAAGTGCTAGAAACAGTGCTGAAAAGAGAGGAATCGAATTGCAAAAGACCTGGCTGTGGGCAGCCAAACTTTAGCTCAGACTGGCACCCGGACTGTCCGGTGGTGCACCGGACAGTGTCCGGTGCGCCAGGCTGGGCAACGGTGAAAAGGCCACTCTCGGGATTCGACGGCGGCGTACGACTATAATTCACCAGACTGTCCGGTGGTGCACCGGACTGTCCGGTGAGTCATTCGCGGCGAACTCGTCGCTCTCGGGAAACGGAAAAAGGCGACGTGGCTTTAATTCACCGGACTGTCTGGTGGTGCACCGGACTGTCTGGTGAGCCAACGGTCGCCAGCGCCAATGGTCGGCCGCGAAATCTGCGGGCGACGCGTGGTAGCTCCAACGGTCGGAAGGAGGCACCGGACTGTCCGGTGTGCACCGGACAGTGTCCGGTGCGCCAATCGGCCCGGAGCTGCAACGGTCGACTGTGCCCATTTTGGAAGGAAATCGCGCACCGAATAGGCTACAGTAGCTGTCTGGTGGCGCACTGGACTGTCCAGTGCGCCACTCGACAGAAGGCAGGAATTGCCTTCCAAGATTGTCTCCAACGGCTCCTAGCTGCCTTGGGGCTATAAAAGGGGTCCCTAGGCGCATGGAGGAGTCACCCAAGAATTCACTAAGCATCCTAAGACTCCAAGACTCCAACTCCATGCATTTGATTCTCCGTGTTAGTGATTTGAGCTCCATTTGAGTTGTGAACTCTGTGTGTTGTGTTTTGAGCTCAAGTCGTGACTTGTGTGCGTGGTTGTGCTGCGTATTTGAGTCTTGTGTGTGTTGTTCTCCCAACCTTACTCTTGTGCATTCTTTGTGATCTATATTGTAAGGGCGAGAGGCTCCAACTTGTAGAGATTCCTCGCAAACAGGAAGAAGACTATAAGGAAGAAAGCTGTGGTATTCAAGTTGATCATTGGATCACTTGAAAGGGGTTGAGTGCAACCCTCGTCCATTGGGACGCCATAACGTGGAAGTAGGCAAGTGTTACTTGGCCAAACCACGGGATAAAAATCGCATGTCTCTTGTGTTGTTTTCTCTGTGATTGTTTTGTTCACAAGAACTCGCCTCAAAGCTACTTAGCCGCACTAACTCTTTCATAACTAAGTTTTGTGGCTATTTAGTGTTTGATTTTACAGGATCACCTATTCACCCCCCCTCTAGGTGCTCTCAGATACATCCTCTATGTTGTTCCAGGTATTTAATTTGTTTTATTTTCTTTTCTTCTACGTATGTAATAGTATTATCACCTAGCTTATTTTCAAGTACTTGATATATCTCATTGTTGATTATGTTTGTAGGGCTCTACAGCGTCAAGGCAACGGCTAGAGCAGCTCCTTGGTTGCATGGAGGAGTAGGGGCACGAAGTGGCAAGCCATAGTGCACCTAGGCAAGAGCGCGAGGTGGTAGGCCATAGTGCACCTGGGCAAGAGCGCGAGGTGGCAGGCCACAATGCACTTGAGCAGGAGCGCGCGGCGATAGGCTCAAGTGGACCTATGCTAGAGCTGGACCACAATGCATTTGAGCAAGAGCGCGAGGCGGCAGACCACAATGCACCAAGGCAGGAGAACGAGCTGGCAGGCCAAGGTTCATCGATGCGTGATGATGATGACTATGGGGAGGACTACGATGGAGAGGCCGATGGAGAGGCCGATGACGAGGTTGTTACAACGACACAGGCAACAAACTTTAGGTATTTTTATTTTGACGACGAGTTCTATTTTTGTTGGATTGATATTATTACCAGTGCACAATTTACAATTTTGTAGGTTTCAGCGGTCCCTTAGAGTTCCATCGACACAACCCTTGGACCAACGTAGGGTCATAAACCCTACAGGAGAGAGGTGCTAGGTGGAGGTGGCATGGAGTGGCAAAGGTCACCGGACACCAGTTAAAACAGTGTAGGATCTATAGCTCGTTTTCACTATCCAGGGGTGGTACAATTCAACGGGGCAGAGATAGGGGCGTATCACTGGGCTCACTGGGGCCTCAAACCATATGGACCCGACCGTACTCACCAAGACGCAGTGTGGTCATCGTTTTGGGTGAATTTATTATGTCTTTTAAATTTACTTACCGTGGGCATCTATAAATGAATTTAATTGCTTCTTCGTTATGCAGGAACAATTTAGATTGGACGAAACAGCGAACGAAGAACATGCAAAACGTGTTTTCCACAATGCTGCTAGAAAAGTTATAAATGGTTCAATGTCAAGTGCACGGGTCAAAGCTGTTACCGTGTACTTCAAGAAAGTGAAGGGTCAAAGAATGACCAACAAGCAGGCGTGTGAAATCCACTTGACAGCTGAGGAGTACAAACAAAGTGAAGTGGACTGGCTCATTGCTCATCCTGAAGCTTGGGTCAAGCTCTGCGAGTACTAGGCCTCAGATGAGTACAAAGTGATTTCAGATAGAAATCATTTGAACCGGAAGAGCAAACTGGGCCTCCATCGATTTGGAGCAGATGGATTTATTGGGAAATCACAACGAATGGTATGACGAGCTAAGTAACATTTAGTCTTTTTCCCTTTGAGAAATTTGTATATTTCATTATGTCTCTTACTGCAGGAGACTCGTGATGGTGTTGAACCCCGATTCATTGACGTTTACATGGAGGGACACCGAGGTCCAGATCCAGAGCATCTAGAAATTTTATGTGACGACAGCGCGACAGAAAAGCTGGTAGGTGTAAATAATAACTATCTATTCTTAATTAAATTGTGACTCATTTTTATAATTAACATAAATTGTTTTGTAGACTCAGTATGCTGAGGAGGTTAGGAGGAAAGCAGGAGACGATTGTCTAGATTGGAGGGAGGCACCTTTCGATCCGGATGCAGCATATGTTGCTGGTGGTGGGCTACCACATGGGAGGTATGATAAGATCAAAGCTGTGATAAATAAAAACTATTGGTTCATAACTTGTGATGTTTATAGGTTGGGGATCGGTGATGGGGTTGTGAGTCGCGATAGCTTTGGTCGTCGGTCTGTTTCCTCGGTGGGGAGTAGATCTCGAACTTCAACTTCAAGGGAATCTAAGCTTGATGAGCAACTAAGACAACAACAACAACAAGTTCAACAACTATCTCAACAAGTTCAGATGATGCAGGGAATGTTGATGCAGGTAATAATTTTAGTAATTGTCACACCCGGTTCCAGGGGGTAGAACCGAGCGCATACCATATGTGTGCCAGGATCTATTTCCACACATATGTTGACGTCACAAGTGTAATATATCAAAAGAACAATGCATAAGAGCGTAAATAACGATTATATTAACATATTACACTTTGAACAGACATCATGTCTTAACCTTTGTTCATCAAAGTACAGCGAAACATGGACATCCATCCACAGGAAGATGGCCGGGGGTATCACTAGACTAGCATCCATGGAGTTCAGCATCATATCTTCATCTGCAACTTCTGATCAAAATTAAGCAAGGGTGAGCTCACTTATGGTCGGGGCTCAGCAAGTGGGGGAAAAACTAATGCAAGTCTAACAAGGTGAGGCTGAGGTTGAGCAGTAAGCATTTTAGTTGGTCAACATTTTATTAACAACACCTGTCTTACTAATAAGTGTGAATCCCAAGTATTCCTATTAAGCAAAGATACAAGAGTATTTCAAAAACACTTAAGTGAAACCACTTAAGCAAACCATTGGCAGATCATCGGATCTTGATTTATTTCCATCTTCAAGTTCAATTATCATGTGAGGAGTCCAGGCTGCTCATAACCGTGAGCACGGCTGATATATCAGTTTTACACTCTGCAGAGGTGGCGCATCTTTACCCATGAGTCGCGATTCCCTTCTTGCCCGGGTTAGCTAGACCCGTATTCACTTCCGAGGTGAATGGCCAGGGTCTCACTACGGGGCTTCTCCCTAGAGTCCTCATTACGCAAATGCTGGAAATGGTCAAACTGCATAAGGCACACCTACCGTAACCAACTTATAGTCCAGACTACAGGGTAAAGCTTTGGGAACTATGCCCGTATCCAATCTGCCTGAGCCGGAACTATAAGCGCTTGCCAGATGCCCCCGTTCCTGTCGACCACGACCAGCACCCAACATAAGACTTCCCTAGTTATTTAGCCAAGACCAGAGCCATGATAGTTCTCATGGTAGCACTGTTTTCCCGGGTGGTCACTCCATGTTTCAATTAATATGCAATAATCTTGTTTAACCATCGGGTTAACAACAACAATGTACACTTATCATTTGAAACATTAATATCATAAGCGGGAGTGACTGCATAAAGTTAAGTTGTAGCAATAGCATAGCTACGAAGATAAAATATAATTCCCAGGTTTGATCAAGGAATAAGGTTGGAAAGGTTATCTAAATAGGTAACCCGTCAAATTATGCATATACATCCAAAAGAATAAACTTTATTAAATGTATTGTTTGGGATCAAACAGAGTATGCAGAGGGAGAAGTCCACTTGCCTTGCTTATTGAAAACTTGAGGTCCTTCCACGGATAGGAATAGATCTTGATTCTTAACTACTAGATCAACCACTGAATATCACACAAACAAACAAGAAGAACAAACACCACTCAATAACATGCAACATTCACCATACGTAAAGCTAAAAGAAAGCCTAACGAAAAGAGCGTTCGCTTTTCAAATACGTCGCAAGTCATGGTTATAATAAGAGGGTATTCTTTTCAAAAATGTGTGATCTATACTTTATAAAACAAGACATGAGCTTATAAATATCTTAAGTAAAATATGCAAATATTAGGTTCACAAATTTAATCTTTTATAAAACGTCATATGTGATATGTCTAAGATTAAGGGTTTATAAGGTGATAAAACACGTTATAACAATATTAGACCTTTTTAACCTTTTAGAAAAGATATAAGTTATATATCTAAGGTTAATGCGTTATGAAATACATTATTAATTTTAGAAGCATTATGGAACGTATCATAAATATTGTTAACAACTCACTTATGATAAATTAAGATATAAGTCTAAATAGGTTTTATGTGAAAAGATCATTATTATTATTAAACACCTATTTATGGAAAGTTATGATATATGCTTTAATGAACTTTTATGTAAAAGACAATGAACAACAATTACATTTAATTTCATTTAAAAACACATAGCCTATATTATTATATTTGAAGTTAATATATAAAGTAACATTTTAGTTATTACTTTATTTTACCCTTTAGGAAAAACTAAATGATTTATATAACATGGACTAAATGTGATAAAATTAATCAAGCCCATATAACTAGTTATGAACAAGTTGACAATAGGTGTGACTAATAAATTATGATAAAGGATAATTAATCTATTAATTATCTTTAATTCTATTGTAGGAACAAATGATCTAGATAATTAAAATGAATACTATATTTATTGGTATTAACCATCATTTAAGTTATGACGATGTGAGCACTTACTAAGCCTTTATATCATTATTAGACATATTACTATTTAGTACGGCTACACTTAAACATCTATAATGAATCCTATTAAATCAAAATCATGATGTCTATTAAAAGGGTCATTTTACTGTTAGAAACGAATTCTCTAATTCTTTATTAAGAAACATATATTTACCAATATAATTATCAATTTCTTTAATAGAAAGGTATGAGCGCCTAATTAAGTTATTATTATAAATTCTACTATTTCGGTTTTTCTCTTTTTCTTTTCTGAATAGAATTTATACGTGTAACTAAAAATTGTTTATTTAATTCCTCTAACATTAATATACTAAGAATTAATTGTAAATTATTAAATGAGACTTTTAATAACATAATCATGGTTATTATGACATAAATAAATGTCTTACTAATTCTAAGTACTTAAGTGATATACTTATGAATATATTTATCATGGATAGTAACCTCTATATTTTCATTTGACCGGAACTACGTGGCCTAGTATTTCTTCTATTTATTCATGCAAATAAGTGTACATTTAAAATACTACTAGCAATTATCATTCCACACATACTAAAGTGAAATAAACATTTCTAGTACGAAAAACACGGAAGTAGTGAATAGTGACCGAACTCATTTTTAAAATTATAAAATCATACGCATTTTCAAAATATTGTCACGGGGTTCGATTTTAGTTACACGTATAAATCGAACCTCTAAAATCATACATGTGAATCGCATCGATAATACCACGATAAATCACAAGATCCATAAAATAATTTAAAACAGGATTTAGAAAATACATCAACAATCTGGGGTTGTCTTCAACCTTGAGTTTGCTCATGTACAGGAGGAAGGGCAGGGTGGTCTCGGCAGAGGTGCTGCGTGGACGGCGAGGTACGCTCCGGCGAGGCTCCACAGGCGGTCCGAGCACTGCAGGGCAGTGGATGGTCCAGCGAATCGGCGACGGCGCGGACGACGGAACGTGCTCCCCTGCGAGAAGGAGGAAGGGGCGAGGTGGCTGGGGTTGAGTGCGGATGACGAGGCACGAGCTCCGACGAACGACGTACGGCGGCCGATGAACACGCTCGGGCGAGGTAGCGATGGGGAAAAGCTTGGATAGGGGAGGGAGAGGGCTCGGGCATCCATTTTATAGAGAGAGGGAAGAGTAAGAGACGCTCGGGGAGATGGCCGGCCATGACTTCAAGGCACCATGAATATCGTTCATGAAGGAGAGGGATTAAGAGAAACAAACGCATTGAATCACCATTAACGCGGAAATGGTCGCGGGCGGTTTCGGCTGCTCGGTTGTTGGCGCGGTCGGTCGCGCGGGCTCGCTCGGTCGGAACAGGGCGCTGGGGGGCAGGAGCTCGGGCGTCCAGCACGCGGGCGCGGTCGGCTTCCGTGGCTGCGCGTCGTCGCGTCGATGCTTGAGCTTGGTCGCGGCGTCGGCTCGGTTGGCGTGCAGAGGCGGCTCGGGGCGGGTGCTCGGCGAAATCGCGCGCGCGCTGCGGGGCTAGGCGCGCTCGGCAGCGAGGTCGCGCGGCACGGGGCTGGGCGCGCGGCTCAGTTGCTGCTCGGCCTGGGCGGCGTCGGGCTGGGCGCTCGGTCGAGGAGGGCGAGCGACGTCGGGTCCGCGCGGGATCGGCTGGAGCCGCTGCAGGCGCGAGGCAGGGAAGAGAGCAGGGGAGGCGAGAGAAACGGGAGAGGAGAGGGAGAGAGAAGCAGAGGCGGCGGCATAGGAGAGCGGCGGCGGTGGCCAGGAAAGCCTGGGGCGCGCGGCGGCTGGCTCCTAGGGGAGCAGGGCGCGGTAGGGAGTGGCCGGCTTGCTTGATGGGCCTAATTGGGCCGGTTTAGCTTAGTTTTTTTTTTGAATTTCTCTTTTCTAATTCAAAATACATATTTAAGTAACTCAAAAATTTATAATAATTAAACCAAAAGTATTTATAAATAATATATTTATTTTTGGACTGATTATATTATTTATTTACTAGGATTTTTATTTAAGAAGAAATGTTATTGAATAACCAAAAATCAATTATGGGCAATCAGAAATCATTCCAAAGGCAAATAAATGGCAACCACTTAAAATAAAATTTATTACCATAATTACCTTTAATAACTAAATTTATTACTTTTATTTGATGATTTTTATGGTGTTACAAATCTACCCCTCTTAAAAAGAATCTCGTCCTCGAGATTAAAGAAAGGCTAGCACGAAAGCAAAGGAGATACATGGTTATTTGTAGGTTCTCAGTTCACATTGAACTCCTCCAAACTTAAGGAACTTCCTTACTTCTTTGCTTCGAAATGTATACTAATCAAGCGTCCTTCATCATCATACTTATAAAATGGTGGATCTTCTGAATTATTGCTTAGGTCATGTTTGGCAGCTTTCTTCTCTTGTCGGTCTAGACGTTTCTTGGGGCATTCGCGAATAAGATGTCCTTCATTTTTGCAGTAGTAGCAAGCACCGCTTGCATTGAGTTCTTTGCGAGTCAACTTTGCTTGACCAACAGGGGGTGAGGATTGATTGAGTGTCTGTATCTTATATAGCTGAGCCTGACTTGATTCTTCTGTTTGGGAATCCGTGTGTTTCGTGACTTTTGCTTGTGGTTGAGGTGGTCTAATCATGTATCCGAACATTTTTCTATTCCTTTTGTTGTTCTTCATTCCATTCATCGAATATCTTTGTGACTCATTTTTCTCGTTCGTAGTTGTTAAGGTAGGAATATTGTCGTTGGCATTATTTACTTCATTTCCATTGGGGTTCATCATCTGGTTATAGAGTAAAAGAGATAGTGAGACAAGATTACATAAGCGGGTTGTACGATATGAAGATAAAGGGCGAACACAAATTTTTGATTTCCAAGATTGGTCAAGGAACAAGGGTGGTTTCATATTTCTCCTAGCTTCATCATACTACAAGAGCGTACAAGCGTTATAATCCTTAGTATAGATCCTTTTGAACCTTATAAATTACAGAGCATGATATCCAAATAATCTTTCTGATCCAAGTGTATTTCTTTGAGCACAATTTGAGAGAAAAACTTGAGCGGGACTTTAGGGCAACTAGAGTAGAGCATCACATTGTTTGCATATAGTAGATGACATCACACTTTATTCTCCTTATAAAGAGCAAAACACAATAGGTGCGAGAGATTCTCCAAATTTATTCATATATCACTTAGCACAATTACAAATCTTGAAAGGGGCAATACCTTGACATTTTTTTTCTTCGAGAGACATACTCCTTCTTCTAGCTAAATGATATATTATTCTTCCTTGTCAGATGCATCAATCTGAGCTGGAGGTCGATTGTCTTCAACTACTATTCTTTCTCTAGACGGGGTTTCCAAACACATGGTTCTCTCAGTATGTTGGATTACTGCTTTAGTTCTTTGTAACCAATTCTTTCCAAGAATCACATCCTTTCCCATTGATTCTATCACTAGGAGATCAGCTGGAAAATCTATCCCGTTGATTTTAACACTTACATTTGGACATATGTAGTTTACTAACATTTTTCCTTCAGGTGTACTGATGGTCTTCCTTGATCTCAAGGGACACTTAAAGATACCATACTTTGTTGCAAACTGGGCACTGATAAGGGAATGTGTTGTACGAGGATCATACAACACAGTGGCGATGGTTGTGTGAATGACTAGTGTTCCAAAAATTACTGCCTCATCATATGGAATGGTTTCTGTCACTGCATAACTTATCCTTCCTGTGGTCTCTTTCCGTTGTTTACTCTTTGTTGATGCATGGGTTTGAGGGTGTAGTCTTTTCTTTTGGACCTTATTGATCTCCACATCCTTCTTAGGACAACCATTAACAAGATGGCCAGTATTACCACAGCCAAAGCAAGCACGACTTGATAAGTTACATGGTGGAGTTGTCTTTACGTTGTTGGTAGAAGTTTCTGTGCATTTTTGTTCATATTCCCTGTCTAAAGAATGAGATAGCTTCATCTCGGAGGTGATCTGTAGTGAACTCTTCTCAGGACAGTTACGGAAGTAATGACCTTCACGTCCACATTGATAGCAAGCTTTTCTTGAAGTTATTTCTTGACTTTTTCCATGTTTCTCTTTTTGTTTCTTGGACCTGATGCGACGATGAGGCTGAAACTGTGTGCAGGTTATAGTCCATCCATCAATGTAACACTCCTGTGTTTCTTCTTGGGGCTGGGCATCCTTGTGATGTTTCCTTTTTGGAATACCTGACAATTCATCGTCTGACAGTGCATCTGCTATTAGTTGTTCTTAGGGAGACCATTGTCTTTTTATACCAGAAAATAAAATCCGGTTCTTCTGTTTTGTAGTTTCACTTTCATTTGTACTGATCTGGCGACAAGGAATTCCATAGTACTCACAACAACAACATGTTCCAAGTTCACTTGTCTGTTGGTTTGGTTGTGCATCATTTTGTGTCTTGAATGTCTGTTCATCAGTTGTTTTATTCATAGTGTTGTTTTGATTTGCCAACACACCGCATTCTTTGCATTTAGTGACATCACTCGTCGTCGACATTCCAAGGTCTGACATCTGTATGGGTATGGAAGAATGGAAGGGACAAAAGGGTTGAGCAAAGACAGATTATAGAGAGCAGAGAAAACCCATCTATCTGAGGTTTTACCTAGCTAACCGATGCCATTGTGGACAAAAGTCACACAATACAACAACAATCATTACAAAGAAGCAAATCAATCATAGTCACAAATATAACTAACATGAACTCAAACATATCAGCACAACACAATCCAATTCTACTCATTCAACCAAAACAAAAGGTGAGACAAGGTTTAGAATAAGAAAAATATTATAAAGTCAAGGAATCATATTGGAAATATCAAGGAGTTAGACAAGACATATTTGTTCATGGACAAGAGTGAAATAAGATAACCATGAACTATTAAAGTGAGGATAAATGGTACAACCAAGGATATGAAGTGAGTTAGGGAGAAAGTATTATCAAGGAGACAAACTAATAGAGCATTATCAAGTAGGAGTAAGGAGACAAAGAATTTAGTATATCAAGGTAGATATTGCGCAAGGATGGCAATACAATGGCAAGAAAACAAAAGTAATAGAAGTCAAGGGTTATATAGCAATATTAGGAATTAGAAAACCACTTATAATATAATATCGCCATTACCCATCTAGTCGAAAATCTTAGCACTATAGAACTATCCTATCAACCTAACCAAGAAGAATGGTAATAGATCCAAGAGATCTATAATAACGAGAACTTCTTGCGAGGCGGGGATAAGACAGAGAATGGGGCATCTTCAATAGCTTCTAAAGGGTTCCTTCCGGTAGACTTCGCTTCAAGTTCCACAATCATAACTTGATCATCTTGTAGTGCTTCTGAGTAGAGTCTTCTGATAGACCAAAATCAGACTAGAAGAGTTGAAAATAAAAGAGACGAGTTTTGATATAAAGTAAGTTTTTATGGAGGACAATATATCAAGCTTTTGAAAGACTGACTGGGCTTTCCATTTCTAACTAATCTAGCGACCTATGGTCACATTGCTTTGATACCACTTCTGTCACACCCGGTTCCAGGGGGTAGAACCGAGCGCATACCATATGTGTGCCAGGATCTATTTCCACACATATGTTGACGTCACAAGTGTAATATATCAAAAGAACAATGCATAAGCGCGTAAATAACGATTATATTAACATATTACACTTTGAACAGACATCATGTCTTAACCTTTGTTCATCAAAGTACAGCGAAACATGGACATCCATCCACAGGAAGATGGCCGGGGGTATCACTAGACTAGCATCCATGGAGTTCAGCATCATATCTTCATCTGCAACTTCTGATCAAAATTAAGCAAGGGTGAGCTCACTTATGGTCGGGGCTCAGCAAGTGGGGGAAAAACTAATGCAAGTCTAACAAGGTGAGGCTGAGGTTGAGCAGTAAGCATTTTAGTTGGTCAACATTTTATTAACAACACCTGTCTTACTAATAAGTGTGAATCCCAAGTATTCCTATTAAGCAAAGATACAAGAGTATTTCAAAAACACTTAAGTGAAACCACTTAAGCAAACCATTGGCAGATCATCGGATCTTGATTTATTTCCATCTTCAAGTTCAATTATCATGTGAGGAGTCCAGGCTGCTCATAACCGTGAGCACGGCTGATATATCAGTTTTACACTCTGCAGAGGTGGCGCATCTTTACCCATGAGTCGCGATTCCCTTCTTGCCCGGGTTAGCTAGACCCGTATTCACTTCCGAGGTGAATGGCCAGGGTCTCACTACGGGGCTTCTCCCTAGAGTCCTCATTACGCAAATGCTGGAAATGGTCAAACTGCATAAGGCACACCTACCGTAACCAACTTATAGTCCAGACTACAGGGTAAAGCTTTGGGAACTATGCCCGTATCCAATCTGCCTGAGCCGGAACTATAAGCGCTTGCCAGATGCCCCCGTTCCTGTCGACCACGACCAGCACCCAACATAAGACTTCCCTAGTTATTTAGCCAAGACCAGAGCCATGATAGTTCTCATGGTAGCACTGTTTTCCCGGGTGGTCACTCCATGTTCCAATTAATATGCAATAATCTTGTTTAACCATCGGGTTAACAACAACAATGTACACTTATCATTTGAAACATTAATATCATAAGCGGGAGTGACTGCATAAAGTTAAGTTGTAGCAATAGCATAGCTACGAAGATAAAATATAATTCCCAGGTTTGATCAAGGAATAAGGTTGGAAAGGTTATCTAAATAGGTAACCCGTCAAATTATGCATATACATCCAAAAGAATAAACTTTATTAAATGTATTGTTTGGGATCAAACAGAGTATGCAGAGGGAGAAGTCCACTTGCCTTGCTTATTGAAAACTTGAGGTCCTTCCACGGATAGGAATAGATCTTGATTCTTAACTACTAGATCAACCACTGAATATCACACAAACAAACAAGAAGAACAAACACCACTCAATAACATGCAACATTCACCATACGTAAAGCTAAAAGAAAGCCTAACGAAAAGAGCGTTCGCTTTTCAAATACGTCGCAAGTCATGGTTATAATAAGAGGGTATTCTTTTCAAAAATGTGTGATCTATACTTTATAAAACAAGACATGAGCTTATAAATATCTTAAGTAAAATATGCAAATATTAGGTTCACAAATTTAATCTTTTATAAAACGTCATATGTGATATGTCTAAGATTAAGGGTTTATAAGGTGATAAAACACGTTATAACAATATTAGACCTTTTTAACCTTTTAGAAAAGATATAAGTTATATATCTAAGGTTAATGCGTTATGAAATACATTATTAATTTTAGAAGCATTATGGAACGTATCATAAATATTGTTAACAACTCACTTATGATAAATTAAGATATAAGTCTAAATAGGTTTTATGTGAAAAGATCATTATTATTATTAAACACCTATTTATGGAAAGTTATGATATATGCTTTAATGAACTTTTATGTAAAAGACAATGAACAACAATTACATTTAATTTCATTTAAAAACACATAGCCTATATTATTATATTTGAAGTTAATATATAAAGTAACATTTTAGTTATTACTTTATTTTACCCTTTAGGAAAAACTAAATGATTTATATAACATGGACTAAATGTGATAAAATTAATCAAGCCCATATAACTAGTTATGAACAAGTTGACAATAGGTGTGACTAATAAATTATGATAAAGGATAATTAATCTATTAATTATCTTTAATTCTATTGTAGGAACAAATGATCTAGATAATTAAAATGAATACTATATTTATTGGTATTAACCATCATTTAAGTTATGACGATGTGAGCACTTACTAAGCCTTTATATCATTATTAGACATATTACTATTTAGTACGGCTACACTTAAACATCTATAATGAATCCTATTAAATCAAAATCATGATGTCTATTAAAAGGGTCATTTTACTGTTAGAAACGAATTCTCTAATTCTTTATTAAGAAACATATATTTACCAATATAATTATCAATTTCTTTAATAGAAAGGTATGAGCGCCTAATTAAGTTATTATTATAAATTCTACTATTTCGGTTTTTCTCTTTTTCTTTTCTGAATAGAATTTATACGTGTAACTAAAAATTGTTTATTTAATTCCTCTAACATTAATATACTAAGAATTAATTGTAAATTATTAAATGAGACTTTTAATAACATAATCATGGTTATTATGACATAAATAAATGTCTTACTAATTCTAAGTACTTAAGTGATATACTTATGAATATATTTATCATGGATAGTAACCTCTATATTTTCATTTGACCGGAACTACGTGGCCTAGTATTTCTTCTATTTATTCATGCAAATAAGTGTACATTTAAAATACTACTAGCAATTATCATTCCACACATACTAAAGTGAAATAAACATTTCTAGTACGAAAAACACGGAAGTAGTGAATAGTGACCGAACTCATTTTTAAAATTATAAAATCATACGCATTTTCAAAATATTGTCACGGGGTTCGATTTTAGTTACACGTATAAATCGAACCTCTAAAATCATACATGTGAATCGCATCGATAATACCACGATAAATCACAAGATCCATAAAATAATTTAAAACAGGATTTAGAAAATACATCAACAATCTGGGGTTGTCTTCAACCTTGAGTTTGCTCATGTACAGGAGGAAGGGCAGGGTGGTCTCGGCAGAGGTGCTGCGTGGACGGCGAGGTACGCTCCGGCGAGGCTCCACAGGCGGTCCGAGCACTGCAGGGCAGTGGATGGTCCAGCGAATCGGCGACGGCGCGGACGACGGAACGTGCTCCCCTGCGAGAAGGAGGAAGGGGCGAGGTGGCTGGGGTTGAGTGCGGATGACGAGGCACGAGCTCCGACGAACGACGTACGGCGGCCGATGAACACGCTCGGGCGAGGTAGCGATGGGGAAAAGCTTGGATAGGGGAGGGAGAGGGCTCGGGCATCCATTTTATAGAGAGAGGGAAGAGTAAGAGACGCTCGGGGAGATGGCCGGCCATGACTTCAAGGCACCATGAATATCGTTCATGAAGGAGAGGGATTAAGAGAAACAAACGCATTGAATCACCATTAACGCGGAAATGGTCGCGGGCGGTTTCGGCTGCTCGGTTGTTGGCGCGGTCGGTCGCGCGGGCTCGCTCGGTCGGAACAGGGCGCTGGGGGGCAGGAGCTCGGGCGTCCAGCACGCGGGCGCGGTCGGCTTCCGTGGCTGCGCGTCGTCGCGTCGATGCTTGAGCTTGGTCGCGGCGTCGGCTCGGTTGGCGTGCAGAGGCGGCTCGGGGCGGGTGCTCGGCGAAATCGCGCGCGCGCTGCGGGGCTAGGCGCGCTCGGCAGCGAGGTCGCGCGGCACGGGGCTGGGCGCGCGGCTCAGTTGCTGCTCGGCCTGGGCGGCGTCGGGCTGGGCGCTCGGTCGAGGAGGGCGAGCGACGTCGGGTCCGCGCGGGATCGGCTGGAGCCGCTGCAGGCGCGAGGCAGGGAAGAGAGCAGGGGAGGCGAGAGAAACGGGAGAGGAGAGGGAGAGAGAAGCAGAGGCGGCGGCATAGGAGAGGAGCGGCGGCGGCCAGGAAAGCCTGGGGCGCGCGGCGGCTGGCTCCTAGGGGAGCAGGGCGCGGTAGGGAGTGGCCGGCTTGCTTGATGGGCCTAATTGGGCCGGTTTAGCTTAGTTTTTTTTTTGAATTTCTCTTTTCTAATTCAAAATACATATTTAAGTAACTCAAAAATTTATAATAATTAAACCAAAAGTATTTATAAATAATATATTTATTTTTGGACTGATTATATTATTTATTTACTAGGATTTTTATTTAAGAAGAAATGTTATTGAATAACCAAAAATCAATTATGGGCAATCAGAAATCATTCCAAAGGCAAATAAATGGCAACCACTTAAAATAAAATTTATTACCATAATTACCTTTAATAACTAAATTTATTACTTTTATTTGATGATTTTTATGGTGTTACAGTAATCCACCATTCATTCAATTTTCAGATGCATTGCAAAAACTCAAGCTTATTGTATTTGCAGATGTATGGTGCTCAGATGGGATCTCAAATGGGACCCCAGTTCACCCGTTCGTCACAATCTGGACAGACCCCAAACACCAACAAAACACAGGTATAGTTTTGTAGTATATTTACTTTAATTTACAATTATAATCATGCATCGTTTTATTTGGTTATAGGGTTCTGAGACCGGACAAGGAAACCCACAGATGGACATGCAATGGTTGATGCCCCCTAGAGGACAGATTCTTCCTCCTCCATAACCAGGTATGGGATATTGGCCGCCACCACCATGGGGATATCCTACACATCCAATGGGGCCTTGGGGATGCCCCCATGGCCAACACAGCCACTTCCATCACCAGCGGTACGTTCCTGAATTTAATGCTAGTTGATTTCAATGCTAGTTGATTTCCTCCTAAATAAACTAAGCCTAGATTGGTTTTATCGTCTAGCTTTAGTCACTTTCAGAGGGGGGCCACAGTGCACCCTTTTCCTAGTCAGTCAGTTCCTCAACAGTTTCTACTAATAACGCATCTACTACCATAATCAGTCAGTTCCTAGTGATTTCTGTATCGTTGTGCTTTCAATCTGTTGACTGGTGCCTTTGTCATATTGAGCTAGTTCTCAATTCTCACCTACCTGAGCTCTTCTGCCAATGATTGAGTATTACAAAAACTACTGAGTAATACAATTGAGTTGACCCTTGTTCTATCAAAAAATTGAAATCAAACTACAGATTCAGTGTGTGTCAATACAGACATGGGGCAACAATTAACTCTTAAATCACTTTCTGGTAATATATTGACTCCATTCTGGGGCATATGAATAGTTCAAGAAGAAAGTTCAAACTATCAGCAAAAAAGTGAAAACAGCAAGTGATGCACACTAAACACAGTTAGTGACTATGAACCTATTTAATTTCTAGCAAATGAAATGGTGGTTTTGATGATTGTTAGCTAGAATGTCATGCACACATTAGCTTTTCTATGTAGTAGAGTAGAGTTTTTCTTCAATAGGGCTGCCAATTTTAACCTTGATAAACACGCGAATATCACATATAGCAACCTATTTTTTTGAACTACAATATTATTGATCATAAAAGCCCCAGGGTTTTCATTTTCTTATATTTAGTTTCCCCATTTTGAGATGGAATAATATATTGTTCTTCAAGAGAGGGCTACCAGTTATAATTTTGCTGAGCACATGGAGTAATAACCAACCCGGCTGGCTTAGTGATATTAATAGATTTTTTCCATGACTTCATAAAAGTTGACTTAAGACAAAACTGAGACATGCATAGAGTAATAAGTTAATAACCAACCCGGCTCAATGATATCATCATGCAGTAAGTACTACTTGCAGAGTTGCAGTCCTCTGAAAGCAACAACAGCAAATAGAGCAGGCTAGTTGCTATACAGCCACGTTTGGCTCTGTACAGCAAATAGTACTAGCAACTAGATAGCCAGAGCATACGACGCGCAGTACGTATGCCGGTCATGGCTGTGATATGGGTATGCCGGCCGTGGCTGTGATATGGATACGGCGATCTCAGCTCTGCTTTGACCACTCCATCCATGTCCCCGCCGGGCGCGGCATATATGCGGTGCCCATGCAATGCGAATTTTGTGTTTATCATGCTTTCCTATATCTTTGTGTACATGTGATTTAATACCGGTTGTATATTTATGAGAATTTTGGTTTATTTTGTAGGATTCCGGCTCTCATCAAGTGACTCCTCTCCCTTGCGATGACTTTGCGGACAGATGTCTCAATTCTAGTGGTGGAGCTACGAACAACAATCCGATGTCCTGATCGAGAGCGATGGAGCTAATGTTTGAACTTGTGTGTTTGAACTTGTGAACTAAAAATGTGAACTATGGATGTGAACTTATGTGAATTTGTGAACTTATGTATTTGGACTTATGTGAATTTGTGAACTTATGTATTTGAACTTGTGTGAATTTGTGATATGAACATATATACATGTGTTTGAAATATGTATAGTATGTGATATTCTGTGTTGCATGTGATTTTATGTTTGTCTAATTTCTCATTTCTGTAATTTTTATTTTTTTTGGAAAAGGGATAAGAATGTGGGTACCCACGTTCTTAATGTTAAGAACATGGGTACCGTCGAACTTAATGTGCAGCCCACGCAGACCCATGCAGACCACGTAAGTTCGACGGCCACGTGGCCCCGTCGAACTTAACAATAAGAACATGGGTACCGTCGAACTTATGAGAACAAATTCGACGGCCCCCGTCGAACTTAATAACACACATTCTTAATGTTAAGTTCGACGATACCCACGTTCTTAATGTTAAGTTCGACGATATCCACGTTCTTAATGTTAAGTTCATCGGGGCCGTCGAACTTACTTCTCTAAGTTCATCCAAAAATCACCGTCGACTATATTCGTCGGTAAACCCACGTTCTTACTGTAAGTTCGTCGGCTTATTACATTAAGTTCGATGGTTTTTCACCCACGTTCTTTAACCAGTTTCCTGTGGTAAAACAAATCACCGTGTTCATTCGCTTGATTTCCATTTGATTTGTTTTTCCCTCTCTCCTAGACTTGACTTTAATTCTAACGCTAACCCCCGCTTGTAGTGTGTGCTTAAGTTTATAAATTTTAGGTTTCGCCTATTCACCCCCTCTAGGCAACTTTCAGTTTTAATTTGATTTTGTCTCTGCACTCGTTTCCTCTCTTCTCCTTTGGATTGTGGAAGAATCCTTGATTTCTTGAGTTGGGGATTGCTTTAGGGATTGCCTTGGGGGTAAATATCACTCTCTAGACAACTGCAATCATCTGGTTTGAGAAGTTTGTGGTTGTGATCCAATCTGAACTCGTTTTGAAAACCCCAACATAACCCAGTCTAATCTGTGTTTTCTGATTTGTGATTGATTTACAAATCTATTTGAGTTCAAAATTTGTGGAGACCTTGGAAACTCGTTTCCCAAGGTGTGTGTAAAATTGAAGTTCAATTGAGTCTGTTTGGTTCAGTTTCACATTCGATAACTGAATTTCAAGCTACTGAAAACAACACTAGATAGCCACACGATTTTGGGTCGATTCGGACATTTCAGTGTCTGATTTACGATCCGTTCATTTTATTGGTCTCATGTGAGTCTTAGGAACATTTTGAAGTCATGAGATCACTATTTGGCTGATGCACTTTTGGTTTAATCGATTTCTTCATCTAAATCAGTTTTTTAGATCCACGATGGCGACATGGAACGAGGTGTTGGCAAACCTCCTTTCTTCGATGTGATGAACTACTCATACTAGAAGATTCACATGTTAGCGTATCTTCAGAGTATTGGGTATCCCATACGGGGAGATCTGCCTCAATGTTGCTTTCGATGTCCAGGGCGCTCGAATCATGCCTCTTTAGATAGAGTAGCATGATTCGAACAACAAGGCCTGAAATGCTTTGTTCTCATGTCTCTCGCTTGCTAAGTTTGAGCAAGTTGGACATTTAGGTACGAGTCACGAGATCTCGTCCATCCTTGAGATATTCCATGAGGGCAATGACCATGTGAAGACTAGACTCTTTTAGATGTAGCGACAAGAATACGAGAACTTTGTCCAGTTGATAGGAGAGCCCATAGACGCTATGTTTTCTTGGTTCCAGTTGATTGTGAACAAGATGTGTTCCAACAAGGTGTAGCTACCCTATGATGATCATTAGAGAGCGCTCAAGTTACTTCAAGATCTAGATTGAAAGGTTTGGGAGTTGAAAGTCTCAGCGATTATCGAGTCATCCAACTATGAGACTCTCACTGTGGACGAGCTTTTTAGCAAGCCCAAGTCCACTGAGATTGACCACCAGACCTGGGCCAATATTGAGAACCTAAGTGTACCCCACCATGGCCCTAGTCTATGGAGGTGGTTCTTCCTCTAACCCCTCACCTTCTATGTTTTATTTATCTTCTTTGTTGACTATCATAGAGAAGCTGGTGGAGAGCCTCAGGGATGAGGAGCTGGCGCTTGTTACCAGTCGGTTAACACGGTTCCACTACAATCACTAGAATCGGCAGCGTGGTGGGCCCAAGGATGGATGCTACAACTACGGCGACCCTAACCACTTCATTGCCAGCTGCCTCAAAAAGGGCAAGTAGTAGGTTGGCCCACGTGACCATCACTCTGGTTAGTGCAAGGGCAAGCGAGAGTACACCTCTAGCAAGCACAAGTCTAGGGAAGGTTTGACAAGAAGGTGCTCAAAAAGAAGTACCTCCAGAAGGCGAAGAACAAGGAGTGTGCCTTCCTTGCCTCCCTGAGTGACCTCAACCACAACTCCGACGAGTCAGCCTTTTCTTCGAGCGGCGAGGAGCTCGAGAGGCACGTTGAGAACATGCTTTGGTTCCATTCCATGTCGTGATGAATGAACATAGGAATACTGAAAGGGAAATGGGCATTAACCATTTCCTATAATCGATTTTGGTGGTTGACTTACAACACAAACCACATGGACTAACTAGTTTGTCTAGATATCATTTATCACAGGTGCATAATGTTCAACACAAACCAAGAAAGAAATCTGGTTAGGGACATAATAAAAAATGGAGCAAAGGGACTTGAGTGTGCTGAAACTTGGCGCACCGGACACTGTCCGGTGCACCAGGCCCGTACACTTCCAATAGGCCACTCTCGAGAATTCCAGAGGCGCACTCCACTATAATTCACTAGACTGTCTGGTGAGCCAGTGGAGCAATAGTCGACTGTGCAGAGCTACAGTGATGAACAGTGCCACTGCAAAAGTCAAAGCGCAGAAGTCAGAGGGCACCGGACTGTCCGGTGCAGCAAGATGACAAGGCGCTAGGTCAACTGCTCCGAACCCTAACGGACGCGCTGGCATAGCATGCACCGGACAGTGCACAGTGACTGTCCGATGGCGCACCGAACTGTCCGGTGCGCCCATCGCCAGTAGCCTACACCAACGGCTATGGAAGTGGTTGGGGGCTATAAATACCCCCCAACCACCTCATTCATATCAATCCAAGAGTTCTGAAGTTTACATTCAATACAAGAGCAATAACATTCACTCCAAGACACAATTCAAAGATCAAATCCTCTACAAGTCCAAAAATCATCTCAACCACTTAGTGACTTGTGAGAGAGAGTTTTTGTGTTCTTTTGTTGCTCTTGTCGCTTGGATTGGCCTTTTCTTTTTCACTTCTTATTCTCAAGTGCTTTGTAAGCTAAGCAAGAGACACCAAGTGTGTGGTGGTCCTTGTAGGGTCTTAGTGACCCGTGAGATTAAGGAAAAGGCTCACTCGGTCTAAGTGACCGATTGAGAGAGGGAAAGGGTTGGAATAGATCCGACCTTTGTGGCCTCCTCAACGGGGACTAGGTTCTTTGGAACCGAACCTCGGTAAAACAAATCACCGTGTTCACTTGTTGATCTTCACTTGATTTGTTTTTCGCTCTCTAATAGTTCTCTTGCTCACATTGATTTGAGTTTGCTCCCAAACGTTATCCGCATCCTTTGAGCAACTCTTAGCAAGAGAAACAATCTTTCAGACTTGAATTTAATTCTAACGCTAACCACTGACCTTTAGTGTGTGTTTAAAGTTATAAATTTTAGGTTTCGCCTATTCACCCCCCCTCTAGGCGACTTTCAAATACCTTTGGCTTTGTTAATAAGAGCACGAAGATAAGATAAAACACCTTCAGAGACATAGAGATTCCAATCATCCTCGACCTCAAAACGTGTCCTAATGCATGACATCGTTCCTCTATTTATAGTGGTGGGATATAGCTTCTTATGAAATTACAAACATGCCCACAAATCCTATACACATTATTGGCGCCGATTTGGTCACCAAACACTAGGTGTACCGCCTGGCGGTACTCTCTGTGGTGACGCAGATTGTCCACGGCTTGGGGCTAGACGGTCTGCGACCTCACTGCAAGAACGATTTCTCTCTGTGTCGGGTGGTCTTGGGGTTGGCAAACCAACCAAGACACCTTTAGATGATGTAGGGTCAAATAAAGTTGAAGATCTTTAGAGCACTGAATCACCTCTATGATGACCACTACCTATTTGGGACCAAACAACATCAAAGCCTAGGGCCTTATCGTGATGAGCAATACTTGGGTTCGGCTCTGTGAGGTGGACGACGGCGGTGGTCCACGACGGGTCGCTGAGTCGCTTGGCGATGCTCTCTTTGGCCGCGCGGACTTTCCGTGACTCTAGGCTGGATGGTCCGCGACCCTGCTGCCAAAGCAAATCTTCCCTACCCATTGGTCGGACAGTCCACACTCCAGGTTAGATGGTCTACGATGGCACAGGGTCATCTTCTTCCTCGCAGGAACCTAGATCCGCCCCTAGGGCAGAGACCTTAGGATGCTCTGGATCGGTAGGTTACCCAGGACGTCCCCTGACAACGTAGAGTCGCCTAGGAATTAAGAAATCAAGTCGAGGAAGAGATCTAAAGACATTAACCCTCCTTGTAGATAACAAGAAATTTAAAGACCTCGTTAGGATAATATCTTGGGGTCGGCAGGCTATCCAAGACGGATCTAGACGACGTAGAGTCGAATAGGGGTGGAGGTGGATATACGGAAAGCTATAAATAAACTACGTTAAATCTACTCCTAGAGCAGGAAAGGTAAATAAAGTAGATTGGTTCGATTGGAGTGTGTTCAGAGGTTCTTAATCGGTCGTACCCCTTTATATTTATAGGGGGAGGTCTGAACCTGTTTCTAGGCAAGATCTAATAGATTCTCATAGATAGGTTAGGACAACCACGCATAAGTACTCTCGTCCGTGCTTATCTGGTCGAGAGGGTGTGGACTGTCTGGGCCCTAGAGCCGGACCGTCCGGTCGTGCCCAGATGCAAAATACGGTGTCCAACACACAAAACTACAAATACTATAAGACCCTATTTGTTTAGTTGGAATTGAATTCCATTTTAATAATTATAATTTAGATAAAACTAATTAACTTTATATATTTATATATGTAATATATTTGTATATTATTCTAAATTATATGAGAAAGAGTTATATACTACATTTATGTTATAACGAAGCAAGTAGAAGAGTGTGCTATAAGTTGTACATCGGAAAAATAGCATGTAAATCTATAGAATCAATTTTCATCTTTCACTCCATAAATTTGAGATAGTCTTATATGATAACTTTGAAAAGTGGTGAAATATCATATTCTAAAAAATAGTCTATTCCATTAGTAAGATTCTAATTTCTCAAAATGAAAGGAAACAAACGACATCTAATATTGTCTTTTCTCTCTTGTGTCGCGCTGGACAATGTTTTGGATTCTTCTCATCCATTTCTATTTCGTGTGTTAGTAACTCGAAGCCGAAGCTTCTTTTCTCTGTTTCTGTCACCAAGTCAATTCCGCGAAGCTGAAGCTTTCTAGCTTCGTCCCTTTCTCGCGCTCCGCTTCAAACGAAGGTTAGCTTCCCTATCTCTTGTTAAATATCTGAAACATATTTGACTGATAATATTACTTTGAGGGCCTTCGGCAATAAATGTTCCAACAGTAGCCCTCACAAGAACTAATTGCTTAACATGCATATAATAAAAATGACTTAGTATCGGTATGACTATGGCTAAGCGTCATATGACAAATAATAAAAGCGAACAAAAATCAGTAGAATGACTGAAACCGTATTAAATAACATAAAAGTGACTCACCTAATAAAAAGGGACATAAATAAATTGTCGCCCCCACCAAATCGGCATGCTGGTTCCACCATCCGATTAGTTCTAGATGACACATTGATTGGTTCGTCACTTTATGTGTGTATGCACACACGTTCAGAGAAAGATAATCCCATTTACATCACTCTCGACCCCTCTCGCTCTCTGCTTCTAACACTACTTCATCCATCCATATTTATGCTGTGACCATGCCTCTTTTGTCACTAACCCATGGTTAATTGATATCTTGTGAGTATTTATTTGTGCATATTTAAATTATTCTTTATATAATAGTAGAATAATATTGCCAATGGATCTAACCCATGGTTAATTGAGTAGAGGTGAAGATCCCACGTTAAAAGTCTCTTCAGCTGTATACAGAGGCTTACACAGCCGAGTGAACGGATCTGATCTGCAATTCTGCATACATCTACTCTGAGGCCATGCACACAGTAATTGTCCGATGAGCGACGAATAACTGAAGGCTGCTTGTGAAATCTGTAACGGTCCTGGTCTTCTTAGAACTTCTCTCCTGCCAGCCAGCGACTGTAGAACGCGAGAGCCTCCTTGGGCTTGTACTCGGGCACAGCATGTCCGGCTCCCTGCAATGTTGCCACCACCATGTGAGAAACAAAAGACTTTAAACCCTAAAACCATTGAGAATTCATCGGGTTCCTTTCATTCCCAGGAATGAGGTGCTAAATTCTATGGAAATGGTAGTACGAAAACCAAGACTGATATGCCAAGTTTGTTTTAGGGGCAACTCCAAACTTGCCAATCCTTTTAACCTTTTTGAAAATCTATCCCTAACAAAAATATGTCACAAGAACTATCATGGCGTTCCTGAAAAAAAATATTAAAAGAACTATGGAAAATTTTACTGAAGTCCCATTTCTTCCTGACAAGGGAAGGAAAAGGAACGCGAGCTGCGTACCTTTATAGTGAGGAAGGTAAGATTGTGACCGTATCCTTCTGTATATCTGCAATGACACAAGCTAAATTAGGACCAAACTTTGAGGAATTCTGACTCATGACGTCCAACCAAGTTGCTGCCCAGACATTTTCTTGGTATAAAACAAGAAAACCTTAGAAGTCTTTGGTTACTCATTGGGCAAATAAGCAAAGACGGCCAACTTTCCACAAACTGAGCACTAGCTAGAAGATATTGCAAAACTCGTTTCCTTTCTTTTTTATTATTCTTTTCTATCTTTGTTTCGAGCTTTTAAAACTCTCTCTTTTTTTAACCAATAGTGGAAGCTTTTTTGTTTCATAAAAAGCTCAAAGCCGGTGCAATGTTTACGGGGAGTCTAATCATGGCTCACTATTGCAACTTTAAAACATTATATCAATTTATATCCTTGATAAACTCAATCGTCCTTAGTTAATGTTTGATTAGACTTGCCAACAAAAGACATTACAATCATTAGTAATATGAATAACAAAACTATACCATATACAATACGCACGGTGCTTCAATACATCAAGTGGCGACAAAGGATGTGATAACTTAGTATACCTATTTTTCAACATCTCATGAAAATTACACATTTGGATACCTTAAATGTAAATTTCATCTCCTCTTGTTGATTCTTGTAAATCAACTTGAGGGAAGAGCAAGCAACTAATTTAGCTTGTGTTGTCCATATAAATTCAGCAACAAAATAATATTTATTTTCTATATAATCCGAGCTATTCAGATGAGACTCAATAGCATGCATGTTAGGACAATGTGATTTATGAGATTCTCTTGAAATATTTCGGCTTTCAATAGAAGATGTTTTTTTGCAACAATTCATTAATAATGAGAAACTCAAAGTACTTTAGATTTTTTTAATATTAGAACGCAAGTCAACATAAGCCAAATCAATAAGATTTTTTTAGAAATTGTAAAATTAAAATATCAAGGTTTAATATCTCTGAATCGATTTTATCTCAGTAAGAAATGGGCGATAATGGAAAAAAAACAACAGGAAAATATAGGAAATTGACGATTGACAATACTGGCTTGGGCCAGTTTCCAAACTGAGCTAGGACGGTTTCAATAGTGCGTGGCGGCCTTTCCTACAAAAACAGTCTGGACTCTGGATGATGTACTAATTTTTGAAAATAGTATTAGTGTGATTAAAGAAAAAAACTTTTTGTCTATTAATTTTGAATTAAAATATTTGGGAGAGCCCGATATTGTTCTTAATATAAAATTGTTGGGAGAAGAAGAAAATAGTGGGGTTATTTTTGGGCAATCCTATTATAAGAAAAAAGTGTTTGAGTTGCTTTGAATATAGTGATTGCACATCTGCTCTAACTCCTTGTGGCCCATGTGTTGTTGAAAAATTATAGGATAACATGAGATCCATTGAGATACTCTTACAGTGTGTTTGTTTGCGGAACAGTCAGGACAGGGACGTCCACTGGCATCCTCTTTCGTACCTCCAATTTTGAGGGATAACTGGAGACAACACTAGAATAGTCATATCTCAACTTTTGACCCTGAACCAAACAACCTTATTTGAGGATCGTCCCGTCCTGTCATTGCAACCAAACGCATCCTTAAATCATTGGCTCTCATTTTGGCTAGTGCAACAAGGCCTGATATCTCGTTTGCTATGAGCAAACTCAACCAGTTTATTTCCAATCAGCGGACGATAATTGGCATTCCCTTGCGAGGTGTAGCATGGAACAGTCGTTGTTGCAGTGTTTTGCCACTCAGGAAGTCAAGGAGTTACGACATACAAGGAGTTTGTGTTGATCTCCTGGCCCCGCTCAATTCTTCTAACTCGTCTATATGCTTCATCATGTTATTATTATTGGGTTTGCCTTTGCTTATATGTTGTTACCCAAGCGCTCCCATTCCCGTTCACGTGCGTACAAGTATTAGGAGAGCAGGCCTCCGAAATGAGTGTTGTCCGTGAGTTGACCTCCTCAGGTGAAGACCGGTAATTATGTATTGGGAGAGTGTACGCAAGCGGCACGACTGCTTGCTCACTTTATCCTATTCTTCCTGGTACGGGTGGTGATCAAACGTTTCGTCTTCTCCTTTTCGATCGGCACTGCTGCCTCACTGAACTACTGCACCAAACCAAACACGGGGCGGCTACAACAATCGACACTATGTCTACCGCTCGATATGTTTTTTTTTTCTTTCTCATTAGATCAAATTCATGTTACTTAGTATTACCTATATTTTCATCACCCTTAGATCACACGATCTACGCATCTGATGTCACACGTCTGTTGACATTCTTTCCTGAATTAAATTGCTACCGAAATTGCTTAAATTTCTAACATGTTTTTGGCATTAATCAAGGGTTACTTCCACTGGATTGAGTATATGCAATATAATAATATCTCGTCGGCTTCTTGAGGAGGTGACATAAGGCAGCGAATTCCAGCATAATGCAAGCAAATCGATTCACTCGAGACTAGCCAAGCTAAAAATCAGGTTCAAGTACGGGTACCAAGAGCTATGCACAAAAATTCCCAAATAACCTTTACTCTTTGAATTGTGCGATGCTGACGATAATACCCCCTAGCCACTGATAACATCCAGGAGCTAGTGCTGCAACAAGCACAATTATCGAGTCCTATCAAAATCAAGGAGTAACACCCATGGAGCCTATATACCTAGCAGTAGTTATAAGAGTAACTATAATAAGCTGACGTAGGCGGACTATAAAAATATCACATCAGATTTATAGTGACGTAGAAAAAAGAGAAGTGAAAAGAGAGAAAAAACGGACTGCTCACTAGTAGCCAACTAAGAGTGGGTTGCATGTGGACTCCAATGCTCTATGTGAGAGAAGTGGACACAATATTAAATACATAGCTTGAATCATGATAGAGTTATTATAGGAGCAAACTTTTTGTTGGCTATATATGACATGACAATATCATAAAGTCTATTATGGGCTTTATTATTAAATTTGCTCTAACGTATTTGTTAGAACCATAAATGAACATAAATTAAGGCTATTTCTATAGTAGTGACCGCATATATAGGACCACACTGAAAGTGTTGTATCTCGATGAGGCATCTTTTATGTCAGAACTAGGGTTTGATCCTTCGTTGGCAGCCCATATATAGTAGGGATCATTTCACGCGCTATCCATGCATTAATGCATTATCAAAGAACTAGTTCTGAAAATGATGGAACGTTCTCCATAAAACAAATTGCTGAAAATGCCGATCCCTCTAGTCAAATCCATTACAATTACCAACCCACCCTGCACATCCCTGGATGATTTTACGTGTTGTCGCCAACATGGAGTCACTACATACCATGTTATACCTTAGCGATGATAATTTTGGTGCTGGGATCATGCTCATTCACCATACTTTATTCATAATAAATAAATAATTTTGTAGGTAGAGAAACTGGTACGGTGTGAGACACTACATACTGATTTTTTTGTAATCAATATTTTTGGTAGACTAGTCTCCAAAAAATATTGTGACAAGGTCTCATGTTGAATTTTAACTCTAGTTTACCATAATTTTTTAAGACCAAAAGGCTTTTTGGTAAAATCAGGCAGAATTAGCTTAGGTGCATGTGTAGTGGGGTGAATTTTATATTACAGAAAAAAACTGAATATAGATGGCTAGGGATGTAAATAGATCTGATGTCGATAGATATATATGGATATGAATACATATAGCTACCTTATTCTTTGGGTTCGGATTCAGCTATATAGCATCAGTTGTATCAGATAAGGTATGATGAATATCGACATCATATATGATATATGTTCAAATTTTAGTATCTTGATACTGAAATAGTATGGATATTGACTGCTCGAATTTGGGTACAGACGTACAGTACGGATACGAAGCCCTTCGGGTTAATCTGAAAATATCCATATAATTTACACCCTGGTGTGGTGAACCTTTGCCACACCAAAGATTTTGTCTGATCAAATCGTAAGTCCAATTAACATATAATATGATGATTTTTTGCAATATTTCATAAAGCGAGTGATTATTGGACAACGAAAAATGGCACATAAATGAACCCTAATAATCCCTAAACATGTACTCCTATTCGGACGATCATAATGGAGGCAATATGATGGAAAGAAAGGGCAGAGTTCAGCGTACCCGGCAACTTGGTCTCCGAAGTACCATGGCCGCCATCTATCAATAACTTGGTAGCCTATTGATTTCACCCACGCTTCGGTACCAGGGTAAGGAATACACAGGTCATGGTCTCCGCTGCAGGACGACGCAGACAAATACATATCACATATACGTACATTCTTCAGTTCTTAAATAAATTGTTTGACATGATTCTGACACATTGTTCTATGCAAATGAAAGCAGGAATCATATTATATTAGATCAACTTAATGACCATGTTATCTTTTTTAGGCACATGTCGTTTTCAACTTTCACCACTAGTCTTTGAACTGAAACATATAGTCAACCAATACAACATGGAACCTTTTGGTTTCTGTTTCCAATCCAAATGTGAGATAGAATCAATCAGCGCACTGATCGAGCGAAGGGTGGGTATGTTCTAATCCGAAAAGAGTTGTGTAGTACACTCGCTACAAAGTTCTACTAGAAACTACCTCATATGTAATCAACCGGTTTTGTATGTACCTGTAGATTAGCACGCGATATCCCAAAGCCGTAAACTTCTTGTGATAGCTCACCATCGTCCCTGTATCATGAGTGAAGTCTATTCTTGCAGTGTACAGTTCCCATGATCCAATTAAGCTTTTCTGATGATGTGCACATAGACTAGAGGATCAGTGCTAACTTTGAGGGTCAAGTCTTTTTTTTCCCTACCACACACACACTACATATATCTTACTGGTTTGGCATGAATCGCAGCTCTAACATCTTCGTCGTCCAGCCACGCCGTAGCGACTTCATCACTCTACATGCAGTCATTTATACATGGAAATGCCAAATAAAACGCAGTAGAAAAGAAGGTGCAAGCACACCACCAGCAGCAGCAGCAGCATACCGTGCAGGGAAGTGATCTACCACCAAGGCCTGGCCACATGGGGACGTGGCCGTCCTTGAGAGCAAGACGGAGCGGCCAAGAACGCCCCGACATCCGCTTCCTCACAGGAAACGGCCTGTCCGTCTCTCCTAGCCTTCTGAAACTCCGCGGCAAGCTGCTGTTGCTGAACTCTACCTCTTGGATTTCGGGGTGATGGTAGCAAGGCGCAAGGATGTTGTACTTGTTCAGGTCCTTCAGTTCCTGCAGACACCCAATGACCCAACCCATCAGACGATGCTGTCGACTCAATTAATGTGTTCTGTTCTGTGGCTCCTGACTCAGACGCATTACCCAGCGCACTCTGTCGATCTTCTCCTGGCACAGATCATCCACGGCGCCGAAGAATGTGCCGCGGCAGGACGCTTTGACATCCTGAAACAAATTGTATCTGTCGATGGATTTTGGTATGCTTGCAGACAGTTGTACAGCAAGAAAGTTGAACCCACAGACCTCATACATGTCGGTTGAGATGAGGCCCATCCCATGCGCAAATGGCACGAAGGAATTGAAATCGTAGTCCACGTCAGTTAACGGATTGCCAATCAGATAGCCCTGTGGGCAGAATTTTGGAAGATTCTAAACTCGTTAAGACTTTGGCTCCGAATTAAACAGCGAAACACTGAAGAAATGTGCCTGAGAGAACCTTGAAATTGATTCTTGGCTTCACACCTCTCTCAATGCCTGTCAGGACAGGACACACCAACATGTATTGTATTGTTAGGATAGGATAGATAGAATAGACTAGCTTGGGACAGCAATAATGCTGGTTTTCTGTTTTGATTTCCAAAGTGCCAACCTTTAACAACTTCGTCAGTGATCGTGGGGATGTAGACCCCTGCGTACGACTCCCCCGAGATGTAGAACGGGTTCAACTGAAACTCCGGGTACAACTCGAACCACTGCAAGATGCATCAGGTTATTCCGGCAAAGCGCATGATATTATATAGATAGATTTATATGTGGCAAAGCTTTCATAGCAGAGCGGAGTACCTTCGACAGGAATTTGTGGGCGTCAGCTGCGGTTTTCAGGTCACCTGTTACATAATCCGATCTGTTCAGCGAGTACGACATCCCGACACCGGCAGGAGAGTCTAGGTACATGATGTTCGAGACCTTCTCAATGACAGATTCAAAGCTATCACTTGGATTGTTGTAGCTAAGCTCACACACAGAATCAACTGCCAAACAAACAAAACCTAGCTAGCTAGGCAATTCTTTACTTGCCATTAATCAACAAGCATCAGATCTATTTCTTTATATCTCTTCTTAAAGTATACTATCGGAAACATACTTATTGGCTGGCCTAAGTTAGAGAGATTTGACTTAGAAACAAAGCAAGTTCAGAATGGCAAGAGTAGTTTGTCTATAAAAATGTGGTTTAGGATAACAGAACGGGTGAAAAGGTGCGGATACGGACGGGTAGTAGGTCATCTCGTATCCTACTTCATTGTATTTCAATCGGAACCGGGATCAGATACGGATAGTTAGAAATGGAGCGGATATTATTTGGTCGGATACCAGATACTTGTCGGATAACATATACATGAATTGCTTATCATTTACTCCAATTTTGTCCGCGAACAATTATACAACAATTATACAGGAGCATTGTATAGAACGTAGATCAACATAACAATATAGCAATAAATTTAGATCATACAATAGTCCAACAAAATATTTCGAACACGATGACAAGATTCGAAACACATAATAGTCTAATTCAACAAAAATAGTTTTCAAATGGTATATGACAGTCTAATACAACACAAGATAGTCCAACACAATAGTTCGAATATAATAACATTGTTTTAATCACACAATAGTCTAATATAATATAAGATAGTTGATATGTGTTACCATCATAATTAGCATGCACACATATAATAGACTAAGCAAGTTATTAGAGACGCCAATACCTTGTATTTTTTTAAAAAAAGCAAATTACAATAATTTAATATAAATTTAGGCACTATTTCAATAATTTCAATCTATTTGAATAATTTGGACATGTAGATGTGTTCAGACAAAAATGTGATGTACTACAAAGTTATCGATCTCTTCGAGCTCTATGATTTTGATATAAACTTTAACTTTATCCGATTTCATATGCAAAAGTTATGAATTTACCCGTATCTGACCCGAATATCCGAGTATTTATGGGATAGTCATCACTTCGTATCCGACCCGAATCCAAAGTTGTACTATTCGGGTAGTACTCGTATCTGTCCCAGGTATAAAAATACCAGCATCCGTATCCGACCCGAATTGCACTATTCGGGTAGTAACTGTATCCGTTCTGAATATAAAAATATCAGCATATGTATCCGAAAAATAGGTATTTATATTATCTGTATTTACCTAACCCGTCTTCACCCATATATATAACATAACAGGTGCAACGACAGGCCATGGTAACCACTCGTTTACAAAATATCAAATGTATTGCACTGTTTGCCTACATGCCAACAACAACTAGCCAGTAGATAGACAGTGACACCTAGCTAGCGATATGGATTGGCATGAAGAAATGTAACTGCACTATTTACCTTTGACCAGCTGTAGGGGTTGAGCTGCAGCTTGGGCAGGCTTCCAGGCGAGCTCCCAGGCTCGAAATTGAAGGGTCCTGTGGATAAGATAAGCATAGCTAGCTAATTAAGCTGCCTCTCAGAATGCAATCGATCGGCAGGCAGAACGAAGACACAGACGACAGAGTAGAGCAACACTAGCTCGTGCGCGCTCTGACCGTTCCCGTAGACGAAGCCGTCGAAACTGGAGCATCCCGGACCTCCGTTGAGCCAGACCACGACGGGGTCGCCGGCCGGGTCGCGCTCCGACAGCACCAGGTAGTAGAAGAGGCTCCGCTCGCTGCGCTCGTCCACGGTGACGTACCTGCACCCACCGGCCACACCGACCGTAGCACCAGCAGGCATATATAGGCTGCGAGCATCTGAAATGGATCGATCGAAGAGAAAGAGAAGGCGGCACGGACTACGGAGAGATTACCCGGAGTAGTGCTTGGAGGGGAAGGCGCCATGGAAGCCCGGGAGGCCGGTGACGAGGTGCTCCTCGGGCGCCGCGACGGCAGGCGGCCAGATGAGCGCCGCCACGACGACGAGGAGGAGGAGGAAAAGAGAGGCCATGGAGATCCGAGCTCGCAGCTCAGCTAGAGTGCAGCAGCACCGAGCGGAAGCCTGAGAGGCATGGCGCATCATCGTCCCTCCCTCACTCGTCACGGAAAAGATGAAGAAGCAGGGAGCGCATCAAGATTCAAGAATCAACGACAGCAACCGCGTGCCTTCTTTCGTTGGCTCGTTGCTCACGGGCTGATGGTCCCACCACTGGCGGATTTCTTGAGAGGGTGTGGGGCCGGTGACACACCGGCCAAAGGGATGGGCCCCACGTCCTTTCCGCGACCAACCGGCTCGTGCGCCAGTTTTTTTTCGGGGGATGGAAAACAATCTCGGATTTGTCGAGAGGGTGTGGGGATGTAGGAGACTGGCTGCTCTAAATTTTATCCTCTAAAATATATATTATTTATTTTTTATAAAACTTTTTAAAACATTTTATCCTCTATATTTTCACTATTTCCAACAATATTCTCTAAAAATCATCATCTATATATTAGTCTCTTTAATATACCAACTCAATTAATAGAATATATTAATTTACTAAACAATTACTGCTAATGCGAGGCGCCGTAACCTCCGTTTATGCATTTAACAGAACTATAAAAGTTGTTTATGGCTTCACAACGGCTTGAGCCTTTCGTCGAGCACCTTGCATGCGACATCCCAACACCTCGCACCATGGCTGTAGCTTGAAGCACCTCACGCCATGGCTACAGCACCTTGCAGCATGGACGTTTTGCTGCTCGCCATCGAGGACGCCATCGCAACGACGGGGACTGGGCCAAGCGGCGGCGCTCGTGTTTTGTTGGGGCGAAAGTGAACGCGCTACCCGTCGCTCGATGGCTTCGTCGTCTCGTCACTCCAACAAAGACTACATCCACAGAACACGCCCGAAGAAGCCGAAGGCGTCGATTGGATGAAGATCGGCGCGGTCCCCATTCGTCCTCTATGTTTCAAGACGAAAGCTCTATCGGAGCGATGCGTCGGGAGACGAAGGCCGGCAATAAAAAATGCCTCAAACACAACCAGTTCGCCCTTAGGCTCATGGATCTCCTCAGCGCCCGGAACCCGCCCGACACCGTCACCAAAGTATCCAAGCTGCTGCATCTCCTGCACGCGGATCGAGGAAATCCTCGAAGTGCCGAACTCCACGGTGTGGCCCGGTTGCAACTCCGTCGCCACCAAATCACTCAAGGTATCCTCGGACGACGGATCGGCCGACGACGCAATCGCAGCAGATGAGGAAGAAGACATTGCTACGTACCGTCGGCGGCGGCGTGCGGTCTGCTTGACGCGGGCCAGATTTCTGAAGCGGGAGAGCAAGGAGGGCAGGCGAGCGGTTTGCAAAAGTTAGGGTTTCTACGACGCACGCAAGGGTAAGAAACAGTCCCGGCTGCGGCCGCCTTTTTATAGACTGGACGCGGCGCTTCGGGAAACACGCAGTCCAACAGTAACACGTCCATCAACGGTCACATTTCAAAAAACCCCGGGGGAACACTTCGAGCGAGGGCAGCGTCTCCCCCATCTAGCGGCGTCTTCGGCACCAGATGACTTAGTCGAATTGGTCCCTCGGAGGGCAAATGTTGGGGCGAAGGCGAACACGCTACCCTTCGCTCGATGGCTTCGTCGCCTCGTCACTCCGACGAAGACTACATCCACAAAACACGTCCGAAGAAGCCGAAGGCATCGATTAGATGAAGACCGGCGTGGTTCCCCTTCGTCCTCTCTGTTGCAAGACGAAGGCTCTGTCGAAGTCTACGAGTCTCACACATCGTCACCGCCCCGAGAGGCCCATGCGGGATTTGGCCCACGGTAACGAGCCTCGCGAGGATAAGCGTATTACGGGACACGTTTGTAATAGCCTTTACTGTAATGACTGTTTGTAACCTCCCCTCGTGGGAATATTCTGGGGATAAACCGGGTACTCGAGGGCATAAACGTCTTTGACAAGGGACGGGTGGCCACTCGAGTGCCTATAAATACCCCCGTACAGTTCCCTCACAGGGGTAGATTAACAAAGCTTTTGCCATCCCACGATAAACTTTGCCAATACTCTTTCCACTTTCCCGTTGGATCTACTTGCCCAGGAGAGCAAGTGCCAACATTTGGCGCCCACCGTTCATGCTACGAAAAACAACCCGCGATGGCCCCCAAGCGAGCTAGTTCGAAGGCAGCCCCCTCCATCGACGAAGCAGCGAAGGCAGCTACTGGCAGAAAAAAAGGCAAGGCCCTCGCGGACAACACCCCCCAAGAGGCCTTCAAAGATGAAGCTATCAGCAAAAAACAGCACCAAGACCATCCCACCCCGAAGGCACCCTACGCACCTGCAGCTCCAGAGGTGTACCGCAAGCACCACCACCAGGCTTCGCTCCACCAGAGGGCGAAGACGCAATAGAAGACGGCAAAGTTATCGGCATCTCAGCCGAAGACCAGCTACAGCTACGGGCCCTGCGCATCAAGAACCATAATCTCCAAAAGCAGAAAGAAATCCTCGAGGCCAAGCGCTAACGTGTTACCGTGCAGGCCAAGGTGTGCCAGATGATACAAGACGAGCAACAGAGAGCTCGGGAGCTAGAGCAAGAAATCGCGCTCATGCAGGGCGAGGGCCAGTACAATCTGCAGCATGGACTACCCCTTCAGCAGCGCGTCCAAGCCGGAGATCTATTCATACCACAGCGCGGCCCCTTCATTCTGCACGCCACAGCTTTCCAAGGGATCAAATACCTCGATGAGCGAAGCCCCTTGGCTCCGCAACTCCAAGCATCGCCTTGGCCCGCCAACTTCAGGGCTGGCACCTACCCCAAATACAACGGTAGTACTGACCCGACACAATACATCATGAGCTACCAGGTTGCCGTCGCATCGTCCGGAGGGGACGACGCCACAATGGCCAAATCTTTCATCATCGCGCTCGAAGGCCCGACCTTGACTTGGTACACCAGGTTACCGCCACTGTCCATTGACTCTTGGAAAGGACTCCGTGACAAGTTCTTGCTCAACTTTCAAGGGTACCGACCTGATAGCGACGCAAAGGGCCGAGTTATCCCTCTGCAAGCAGCAAGAGAAGGAAACCCTTCGCGAGTACTACAGAAATTCTTGACCCTCAAGTCGCAACTGCCATTGGTCGACGACCACATCGCGATCCATTATGCCATCAGTGGCCTTCGGGCTGGCGTCCTGTACAGTCACTGCATCAGGGACCCACCCAAAAATCTCCAAGAGCTATATAAACTATTTGAGAAGTATGTCAGGTTCGAAGAGCTGCATCAATGAAAGGTTGAATCTCAGAGGAAGCCTAAGGACCCTCCGCAGTCCAGCAGAACCTGGATCGGGCCTTCACAGCCAGACTCCGGACGGGACAGCCGCAGTCACCAACAGGTGCACAACATAGCCAATCAGCACCCAGCCAAAGAAACTACTCGTCGTCAGGAATACCCTCCCAAAGGCCGCGACAATGGCAATAGAGGGAGAGGCCGAGGACGGACGCAGCAGCCGCACAGATTCTACTACCTGTTTCATGGTGAGGACTGCACGCACCCAACAAGGAATTGTCCAGAAACAAAGGCCACCAGGGACAGAATGTCTAGAGCACAGCCAGCCGACAACCAGAGGGTCGTTGCGCACACATACCACCACCAACACCAACCACCCTACAACAATGCGCAAGTCCAGCTTCCACCCAACCACGCGTACCAACACCATCAAGAAGTGCAGGTTCTACCACCTCTGCCTCTGCATCACCCAAATCCACAACACCATAACCACCCCCAAGCACCCAAGCAGGAAGATCTCGCCGAACAACCATATCGCGGAGTCATCCACATGATCACTGGAGGGTCTAGTGTGGACTTCGAAACGAAGCGGCAGAAAAGGGACCACTACCGAAGTGTGAACCACGTCGCCCTCACCGGCCCAGTGGTACAAACAAGGTGGTCTCATGTACCACTCACCTTCGACGCTAGAGACGTTGATTTGCGTAGCGCCCCTCATGTCGACGCCATGGTGATCAACTGCAGTGTAGCAGGCTGGGACAAGTCCTGGTCGACAATGGCAGTCAAGCTAATTTCATCTTCCTGCACGCCTTCGATCACATGGGCATAAGCCACAGCTTACTCAAACCTTCGGACAACCCCCTATATGGCTTCGGCGCAAGGGCACCTTCCCCGTCGGCAAGATAGAGCTACCCCTATCATTTAGCGTAGCACCCAATGCACGAAGTGAGCAGGTCACTTTCGACAGCGTCGACATTGTATACCCATACAACGCCATAATGGGCCGAGGCTCCATCAACAAGTTTGAAGCGGCCATTCACGGACTCTACCTCTGCATGAAAATCCCAGGTCCGCAAGGCGTGATCACAGTTTATGGCAACCAGCAGACTGCGCGCAACATTGAAAGGGACCTCGTTCCAGGGCAACAGAACGTACACTGCCTCACGGCACAGCGCGAAGGTTTTGAAGAGACCCGCCTAGTCACCGACGAAAAAGTAAAGGCACAGCTCCAAAGCAACGACGAAACGAAGGCGGTACCCCTTGACCCGGCTACGCCTAAGCAAACGGTCATAATAAGCGAAGACCTGACCTCGCAAGACGAGGAAAAACTCATCTCTTGCCTCTCCCGAAACAAGGACGTCTTTGCTTGGTCCGCCCTCGATCTAGTCGGGGTCAACCGCACCATCATAGAGCATGGCCTAGGCATCGACCCTTCGGTGCGCCCAAAAAAGAAACGACTACGCAAAATGTCCGACGAGAAGACTGAAGCCGCCAAGGCCGAGGTGCACCGCCTGTTGGAAGCCAACTTCATCGAGCCAATTGCTTATCCTACATGGCTCGCCAATGTGGTCATGGTGCAAAAGAAAAGCGGCAAGTGGCGCATGTGCATAGACTTCACCAGTCTCAATAAGACTTGTCCCAAAGACAACTTCCCCCTACTACGGATCGACAAAATAGTCGATAGCGCAGCAGGATGCAAAGTCATGTCTCTCCTCGATTGCTTCTCCGATTACCACTAGATTTACATGAAAGAGGAAGACAAGGCCAGCACAAGCTTTATCACACCCTTCGGCACGTACTGCTTTATCAGGATGCTAGAAGGACTCAAAAATGCCGGGTCAACCTTTTCTCGCCTCACCAAGAGGGTCCTCAAAAGTCAAGTAGGCCGCAACATTTTCACCTACGTAAACGACATCGTCATCGCGAGCAAAAACAAAGAGGATCACCTGGCCGACCTTGCAGAAACATTCACTAATATGCGCGATGCTCGACTTCAGCTCAACCCTGAGAAATGTGTCTTCAGAGTTCGCCAGGGGAAGATACTTGGTTACCTAGTGTCGCACCGAGGGATCGAGGCCAACCCAACCAAGATCCAAGCGATCATCAACATGACACCCCCGCAGTCAGCCAGGGATGTCCAGCGAGTGACAGACAGATTGGCCACCTTGAACAGATTCATCTCCAAATCTGCAGAGCGCAATCTACCCTTCCTCAGTACATTGCGTGGTGCAAAAGACTTCGCTTGGGGACCAGAGCAGGCGGCGGCCTTCGAGTCGCTCAAGCAACACCTATCCGACTTAGCAACCCTTGCTAGCCCTGACCCTTTGCTGCCTCTTCTTCTATACATTGCGGCCTCACCATGTGCAGTCAGTGTAGCGTTAATCCCAGAGCAGGACAGAGAGGGCACAACTCGGCAGTGCCCAGTATACTATGTCTCCAAAGTCCTCATGGCTTCTAAGTGCAACATGATTGAGCTAGAAAAAAATTCATACGCAGTCGTCATGGCATCACGCAAGCTGCGCCATTACTTCGAGGCAACAAATTACGGGTCACTTGGATAGGGGTCTGGGAGAATTGTTCAGGAACCCGGAGGCATCCGTCCGAATCGCCAAATGGGCAGCTGAACTCTCCGGGTACCACATCACCTTCAAACCCAGAACAACAATTAAATCACAAGTCCTGGCAGACTTCATCTTGACTGGATAGGACCAACATGGCAACAAGAAGAGTCCCTAGAGAAAGTTTGGACCATCCACTGCAACGGCGCGTGGTGCCATCCGGGGGCAGGCGCCGCGGCAATCATCACATCACCCACAGGCATCAAGTACAGATACGCAGCACGCCTTAGCTTCGCCTTGGAGTCTGACAGATGCACTAACAATATAGCAGAGTATGAATCCATCATCCTGGGACTCCGCAAATTATGAGCACTCGGTGTCACCACATGCATAATCAGGACAGACTCCAAAGTAGTCGCCAGCCAGGTTGAGAAGGAATACTCAGTAAAAGACCCCACACTCATGCAGTATCTCACAGTCGTCCGCAGCCTCGAGAGACAATTCAAGGGTTTCACCCTGCAGCATGTCGACCACGCCAAGAACGAAGAGGCCGACGCGTTGGCCAAAGCAGCGGCCAAGGGCGAGGCCTTGCCCTCCGACGTGTTCTACCACGTCATCGGCACACCAGCTGTCCGCAACCCCGAAGGTCTACAAATAACTCAGGACACTCAAGGGCCACCGCATCGTCAACCTCATCATGGCCAAAGACTGGCGGGCCCAATACCTCTGTACCTGCAAGGCCACTACCATCCAAGCGATCGCAATCAGGCCAAACGACTAAAGCACAGAAGCTGGGACTTCACATTAGTCGAGGTTTAGCTGTACAAAAAGGGGATCAGCCAGCCCATGCTGAAGTGCATAACTGAAACCGAAGGCATAAAAATCCTCCACGAAGTCCACAGTGGAACTTGCGGCTCCCACTCAGGACCTAGGGCCCTCGCTGTCAAGGTGATTCGTCAGGGATTTTACTGGCCCGCAATAATTTGTACTGCCAATCGAGTCACAAGGTCATGCAAAGCATGCCAAAAGTTCTCCCCTCGCTCAGGCAGCCCTTCGCAATTCACCAAGCTCATCGCCCATACATGACCACTTCAACGCTGGGGGTTGGACATCGTTGGACCACTGCCTACAGCTCAAGGGAACCTCAAGTTCACCTTCGTCGCCGTCGAATATTTTACAAAGTGGATTGAGGCCAGGGCAGTATCCACAATAACATCGAAGATCGCTCAAAAATTCTTCTGGCAAAACATTGTCTGCCACTTCAGAGTCCCGTACGAACTCACAATCGACAATGGCAAACAGTTCGACAGCCAAGACTTCAAGGATTTCTGCTTTTCCATCGGCACCAAGCCTGTCTTCACCTCGGTGTACCACCCACAGTCCAACGGTGTTGTTGAGCGTGCCAATGACAAGATTTTTAGTGCCATCAAGAAAAGGCTTCTTGACGACAAAAAGGGCAAATGGGTCGACCAATTACCTGAAGTGGTATGGGCCCTAAACACAACAGAGTGCCGGGCAACCGGGTTCACACCCTTCCGCCTATTGTATGGATCTGAGGCCATGACGCCGCAAGAATTAAAGCATGGGCCCCCCAAACAAACAAATCAGTCGTCCCCTTTGTTGACGAACCAACTTCCAAAGACCTCATCGACGGAGACCACGTCTTTGCCCTGCAGGCCCTCGACAAATACCAGGTTCAAACCAAGGCCTAGCGCGACAATGTAGTCATCCGAAGAGAATTCAATGAAGGGGACCTCATACTCGTAAGAACCACCCGGACAGAGTCATGGGGCAAGCTAGAGCCGAAGTGGGAAGGTCCATTCATAGTCAAGACAAAGGCATCCCCCAGTGCTTACAGGCTGGCAACATCGTTCGGCGAAGACTTAGAGCATTCCTGGAACATCGATAATCTCTGGAAATTTTTTGTTTAAGTCTCAGGGCCTACACGCCTTTGTAATTCTGCAAACAATGTTGTTCAGGCCCGCACTCTTTTCCTCCCGGGGGTGAGGTTTTTAATGAGGCGGAGACATATAATATACCAGTGAAAAGTCCCCGCAAAAATATTCAAGTATCACCATGTCGAAAAAGATCGTTTCGACGGTCTTCGGCATTTGATCGATACGAAGTCACCGCGACAGGTAGCGTAGACCACCCTCGCGTGCGACAAAATCCATGCAAAAGTCGTATAAGGGTGCAGCCGGACAAGCACAATAAGTGCACGATACGAAGTCTTTTCCACAAGACAAATCTATGCAAAAGTCACCTAAGGGTGCAGCCGGACAAGCACAACAAGTGCACCATACAAAGTCTTTTCCACAAGACAAATCCATGCAAAAGTCGCCTAAGGGTGCAGCTGGACAAGCAAAACAAGTGCACGATACGAAGTCTTTTCCACAAGACAAATCCATGCAAAAGTCCCCTAAGGGTGCAGCCGGACAAGCACAACAAGTGCACAATACGAAGTCTTTTCCACAAGACAAATCCGTGCAAAAGTCGCCTAAGGGTGCAGCCGGACAAGCACAACAAGTGCACGATACAAAGTCTTTTCCACAAGATGACACCGTGCAAAAGTCACCCAAGGGTGCCACCGGACAGTTATATCACACCGGCAAGCGCAGGGCAACAGGCCACATTACAATATAAGTCACAGATTACATACACACAACGAAGGGCCACCAGAACCACCGCACAAATAAATACAATCGCATTCTCGCCTCCCTCTTTATTGCGAGCCAGGGGAGGGTAGCGTTTTCACTTACTACCGCACGATAAGTGAGGGCATCACACACACTACATCGGCTCAGCGTTCGGGATAATGCCCGCCTCCCGATAATTAAACAACACCATTTTCAATTCCTCACCCTCAAACAAATTCCGCAGATCCCCCTCACCAATACTCGTCCCAAACGACGAGGATAACAAATCGTGTTGGCCACACCGATCTACCCAAAGACGAGTTCGCTCCAACCCCATCTGACGACGCCTACCACTTCGCGACATCTCGCCGACGCTATGCTTCGCCACCACTTTTCGTCGACAGCGATCAAACGCTTCACCCACCTCCAGTCGTGGTGAAGACTCCGCCGCAGCCACATCTAACGTGGAAAAATAATCCAAATCTTCATCTGAAGACTCTTCAGTCCAGGAAAACGGGCTCTCGAAGTCACCGCCATCAGATGAAAACGACCCAGATTCAGAACTAGACAAATTATCATTAGCAGGCACTTTGTTCGCGGCCGCCACAAAATTACTACCATCAGTAGGGGTTGCTTGCGTAGGCCCAGACGTCAGAACCTGCGCAGCAACCGATTTTCAGTATCACAAAAATAAAACCCTACATCCAACGCCCCTAACTCTATCCCGCCACCTGCGAAGGGCCGGCTGACGCTGCAGGGTCTTCGGCAGCTGGCGCGGCCACCACAGAAGTGTCTTCAGGCAACACAGCGGTGGCCACAGGGTCGTCTTCGCTAGCACCAGTTGGCGGCGCCGGCTGCTCCTCAGTCCCCGCCCTCGCACCCTCCGCCAGAGGCATCGTGCTCTCCAGGCCTCCCAAGTCTTCAACCTCCTCATCATTCGCCATCTACAAAAATAGCACCAAACATAAGTACATATTCTTAAAAACATATAAAATAAAATAATAGCAATCCGTACCTGCTCCATCGCCCGGTCAGACCTTTCCCGGACAGTATCACGGTCGTGAGGGCCCCACATCCTATCATAAAGCGCCCCAGTGGACCGCTTTAGCACCGCATCTTCAACCTGGAAGATTTCGCGGTCGAAGTCTTCGTCGGACCGATCAAAGACTTTGAAGTGCCTACATCCCTCACGGGACAAGGCATTCGCGGCTCCCTCATAGGTGATGAGCGAAACGAAGGACATGAGACCCATCACGATTGACGGAAGCACCTCCAGTTCCTCCTGCAACCATCCGAGAAAGCGGAGGCCCACCTCCTTACCAGATGCATCAAAGGGGGTCATGCGCGCACCAAGCTGCCGGTACGCGTCCACGAGGAACGCACGCGCTCGGTCGACCTCTGTGCGGGTAGAGGCCTCCGCCATGTCCAGATAGCCGCGTAGGTTCCTATGGCTCGCCTCCACCTCCGAAGCACGTTGGAGAGCGAGATTAGCCTCGATGCATGCAAGCTTGGCATCGGCGTGTGCAGCCTGGGCCTCCACGCAGGCCTTGTCAGCATCCTCCTTCTCCGTCGCCAGCCGGCGGCCGAGGTCCTCTTTTTCGGCCTCCACAGCCAACAGCTTCTCCATCAGGTTGCGGCTCTTGTTCTCCGCGGCCGACTTTTCCCGCATGGCCTCAGTATGCTGCGCTTGGAGGCACTCAATCCTCCTCTCGAGTCGTCGCCTTTTGGCAGCGAACTCCGAGGTCAGGGCCCCTAACACAATCTGTTCGGCGAAGGCGGCCGCCTGGCATCAAATACCATCAAATTCGAAGTCATATAAGAAGAATGCATTACCGAAGACTACTTATATGCTTCAGCTGTTGCGCAACTGAGCCCGCTATGTCCTTAGCGGCGGCAGCCAAAGTGATCTCGCCACTGGCGCAAAACTTGGCCCATGGGTCCTGCGCAGACCCCTTCGCCCCAGTCGCCACAGCGACCGACCCAGCCGCCACTGGCACTGGGACAATAGCCAGTTGCCCAGCCTCCGATCATGCGCCATAGTCTCATCAAACACCTAGTCCCAAAAAACTCACCAACAGGTCCCCGCCCTATATGGGCGTCGAACATCGCGACGTCGCCCACAAGATAGTCATCCACAGAAATATCCGTGGAGACCTCAGCCCTGCCCACCTCCGTCTTAGCAATACGCGGCGGGGATGGAGGCCTTCGCTCCTGTGCGGGCACAACAGGGAGCGGCTTGCTAGGGCCGGGGGCGGCGGACTTTGCGCCTAGCGGAGGCTTGCCGGTGCCGGGGGCGGCAAACTTCACGATCCCCCGCGCCATCTTGACCTCGCGGCATGGGTCCCCGACCCTCGCGAATGCCCGGCGTTTTCGCGACGCGTCTTGGCGATCTTTTTCCATCACTGCCAATACAACAGCAGCAACATTCCGCCCATAAGGAAAAATCTTCATCTCACGAGCTAATCGAGACGTACAAATGTCCTTGCCCCCCGCCCGGGGGATTGGAACATTCCTAGGCCAACGACCCCCGGTAACTTTCAGCACTCGCGCGGAAGATTCCCAGAGCTCGGGCGAAGACATCCTCTCCCCGAGAGCCACGCAAGTTCCCAATAAATCCACAGCAAAACGATCGGAAGCCCCCAACCCCTCAGATGTTGTACCTAGTTTCCTCTTCTTAGTGGCCGCAGCCGGCACTGCTCCCCGCGAAGGGCCTTCGTCTACCGCTGCCACCGCCCTTTTTTCCCCTGCAGTCGCCAACAACAGCATCGTCGTCTCCCGGGTAGCCGCCATATGGCAGACGGTTCAACTAAAAAACACGATTCAACCGAACATTCGAACCGCGTATATCCTAACTCCGCAAGGTCTCAGGCTTTGGCACATATCGCCCTGCAATCCTTGTGGCCTCGGCCTCCACTTCGCGCACAAACGCGGCCGGGTTCCGGTCCCGTAAATCCACAGCGAAGAATAGACTTCGCACCAACTGATCGCCCAGGGTCGGCATCCGGAGGGGGCACACTTCACCAAGTACCCAGCCGTGTGCCAAGGGCCACACTCCATAACCAATAAATTCCTCAACCAAATCGCGCCCGCTACTCATGTGGGCAGCGTAACGAAGGGCCCCTTCGTCCTCATCATCCTCCGCCACCTCGAATCGTGGGAACACCACATAGCAGTGAGAGCACATAATGGCCGGTGGGAGCCCAGGCAGATCTTCGACTTCTCCACAAGAAACATAAAACCAAAAGTCCCACCAGTTGCCCCACTTGTTCCTGGCACAAGGGACTATCTCCATGACTTCCGCCAAAGTCTTTCCAGTCCTCGGCATAAAGGTGCACGATTCAAAATGTGCAATCTTATCTCCTATTTTCCTTTTTTGCTAGTGCAGGCAATAGTTCTTGGCGAAGACCTCCACAGATGGCTGCCTGCCGTAAGAAGCAACCGCCCAAACATACTTCGCCAGCGCAACCATGCGTTAGGCGTCAACGGGTGGACCTACACTTCGAACCTCCACAAAACTTTCGCCACGAAGCGATGCGCCAGGAGACGAAGGCTGGTAATGAAAAATGCCTCAAACACAACCAGTTCGCCCTCAGGCTCAGGGATCTCCTCAGCGCCCGGAACCCGCCGGACACCGTCACCAAAGTATCCAAGCTGCTGCATCTCCTGCACGCGGACCGAGGAAATCCTCGAAGTGCCGAACTCCACGGTGTGGCCCGGTTGCAACTCCGTCGCCACCAAATCACTCAAGGTATCCTCGGACGACGGATCGGCCGACGGCGCACTCGCAGCAGATGAGGAAGAAGACATTGCTACGTACCATCGTCGGCGACGTGCGGTCTGCTTGACGCGGGCCAGATTTCCGAAGCGGGAGAGCAAGGAGGGCAGGCGAGCGGTTTGCAAAAGTTAGGGTTTCTACGGCGCACGCAAGGGTAAGAAACAGTCCCGGCCATGGCCGCCTTTTATAGACTGGACGCAACGCTTCAGGAAACACGCAGTCCAACAGTAACATGTCCATCAACGGTAACATTTCAAAAACTCTTGGGGGACCACTTCGAGCGAGGACAACGTCTCCCCCATCTAGCGGCGTCTTTGGCACCAGATGACTTAGTCGAACTGGTCCCTCAGAGGGTAAATGTTGGGGTGAAGGCGAACACACTACCATTCGCTCGATGGCTTCGTCGACTCATCACTCCGATGAAGACTACATCCACAGAACACGGCCGAAGAAGCCGAAGACGTCGATTGGATGAAGACCAGCGCGGTCCCCTTCGTCCTCTCTGTTGCAAGACGAAGGCTGTGTCGAAGTCTACGAGTCTCACACGTCGTCACCGCCTCGAGAGGCCCATGCGGGATTCGGCTCACAGTAACGGATCCACGAGGATAAGCGTATTATAGGCCGCGTTTGTAATAGCTTTTACTGTAATGACTGTCTGTAACCTTCCCTCATGGGAATATTCTAGGGATAAACTGGGTACTCGAGGGCATAAATGTCTTTGACAAGGGATGAGTGGTCACTCGAGTGCTTATAAATACCCCGTACAGTGTCGTTACAGGAGTAGATTAACAAAACTTTTTACATCACACGACAAACTTTACCAATACTCTTTCCACTTTACCGTTGGATCTACTTGCCCAAGAGAGTAAGTGCGAACATCCTTATTGCCGGCGGCCGCGCGGTCTCCTCATCACCGCCGGTGGCTGTGCGCGCTCGTGCTTGTCGCCGCGGCCGCGCGCTCTCCTTCTCGCCGGCGTCTACGCGCGCTCTACTGCTCCCCGACGCACGCGCGTCGTCCTCCACTCCGTTGCGGACGACCGTACAGCCAGTATTTAGTGGACCAGTTACTGAAGCTTGCTGGAGGGATAAGGGATAAAGTAGCTGAGAGCGTGCTATATTTACCGGACAGGATGTTGAAGAGAGTCTGAGTCGGCAACAAGGTTAGAACGTAGAATAAAGAAAAAAAATTACACATTCAAAAGATAACAGAGAACTTGTTTAGTTGGAAGCCTGAGTGAGTTACCTGTCACAAAAAAAAATGCTGCCCAAGACTTGTTTAAAAAGTTGAGGTGTTTGTTTACCTAACTAGGCGTATTCAGTAATGTGTGTTTGGTTGGAGGCCTCTGTCGCCAAAAAGTCAATGTTTGTTTACCCCTAACCACCTCACTTAGTACCAAATGGTTTCTCAAATCAAACGCTCTATATATATTACTATTTCAAACCAACTCACCAACTAATAAAACCAACAAGTTTACTTTTACAACATATGGATTTCCGTAAAAAGATATCTTGAGTTTGAATAAAATATACGGACTCACGTCACAAGTTGGGCCCTGGAACTATAACCTTGTATCCGCATTAAACTTTTATCCAAAGTTTTTTTGCCGAGTGCTCAGAGGTTTGTCAGGTGCAAAATCTCGGACACTTAGTAAAGAATTATTTCCTTACGCTCGGCGAAGATTGACATTCGACAACGTCCCTCTTCTCCTGACACTTGACAAAGTTAATTTGCTTTTTTCTTTTTCCCCAGTTTTTTTGTTGTGTTCCTATAGTCTCTTTGTAACACGCAAAATCCTTTTTTTGGGATTTATAAATGATGCTTCAAAAGATTAAGAATTAAAATTTCTCTTAATATGAATCCTCGGTTTTAAAGTTAGTTCTCCCAAAATAAATATGTTCTCTACATAAGAGAATGGATAAAAAGATCATCATAGGAATTAAATCACCCTTTGGATGAATTATACATTTAGGATAAGTTCTCCAAAGATTTAAACTAAATACCTTCTAAATCAAGATTTCACTTTTGAAATGATTTATTCTGAACCAAAATAAATAGATGATAAACACTTCTTCGATATATTTTTCCAAGAATAAATAAGTATAAGACATAGAACTTTTGATTTAGCTTTAATTACACTATAAATTCAAAATATTTTTTTCTCTCTTTCTTTCTTTCTTTGCGTGTGCACTACATACTTAGAGCATTGGATTAAAAATTAATATAAGCATATACAACTAAACTTTGCATCCATGCCGAGGTTTTGATTGCGCATTTAAATTGGAGTTTGAAACTTAAAACGAAATGTGAATTTGAATTAATTTGAAAACTGAAAATAGAAGACACAAAAGTGAAAGGGAAATGTGCCTTTGGGCCATTTCTATAATGTTTTGGTGATTAAGTGTCCAACACATATTAAGTGAGTTGATTATGTGTCAAACAAGCAAGAAGTGCAAATCATGTAACAAGGTATGTTTCTAGACTTAGTATATTGTTTTGAGTACTAACATATATTGTCTAAGTGCTAGAAACAGAGAAAAGAAGAGAAGAAAAGAAATGCAAAAGACTTGACTTGGTACAGCCAAAGTCTAGCTCGGCTTGGTACATCGGACTGTCCGGTGGTGCACCGGACAGTGTCCGGTGCGCTAGGCCAGCTTTCGGTGAGCTGGTCACTCTCGGGAAAAATCGGCGGTGTACGGCTATAATTCATCGGACTGTCCGGTGGTGCACCAGACTGTCCGATGAGCCAACGGCCGCCAGCGCAACGGTCGCCCGCGCAATCCACGGGCGACGCGTGGCCCGCGCCGATGGTCGGCAGGGGGCACCGGACTGTCCGGTGTACACCGGACAGTGTCCGGTGCGCCAACTGCCACGATCTGCAACGGTCGTCTGCGCCAAAATAGGAAAGAAATTGGCACCAGACCGTCTATAGTGACTGTCCGGTGCGCCACCCGACAGAAGGCAACTTCGGCCTTCCTTGTTGGTCTCCAACGGCTCCTAGCTGCCTTGGGGCTATAAAAGGGACCCCTAGGCGCATGGAGGAGTCACCAAGCTTACAAGAAACATTCTAAGACTCCAAGACTCCAACTTCGCGCATTTGATTCTTTGAGATAGTGACTTGAGCTCCATTTGAGTTGAGAACTCCGTGTGTTGTGTTTTGAGCTCGAGTTGTGACTTGTGTGCGTGATTGTGCTGTGATTTGAGTCTTGTGTGCGTTGCTCTCCCCTCCCTTACTTCTGTGCTTCTTTTGTGATCATCATTGTGAGGGAGAGAAGCTCCAAGTTATGGAGATTCCTCACAAACAGGGAAAAATATTGAGAAAGAAAGCTGTGGTATTCAAGTTGATCATTGGATCACTTGAAAGGGGTTGAGTGCAACTCTCGTCCATTGGGACGCCACAACGTGGAAGTAGGCAAGTTTCACTTGACCGAACCACGGGATGAAAATCGCGTGTCTCTTGTGTGCTTTACCTTTGATTATCTGTGGTCACAAGAACTCGCTTCAAGCTACTTAGCCGTTCTAACTTACATAACAAAGTTTTGTGGCTATTAGTGTTGAATTTTATAGGATCACCTATTCACCCCCCCTCTAGGTGCTCTCAATTGGTATCAGAGCTGTTCTCTTCACGTAAGGGCTAATCGCCTAAAGTAATGGATCCTAAGGGAAAGGGGATGGTGGTCAACGACAAAGAGAAGGAGTCCATCTTCAACGAGCCAAGAGATGACAAGCCCACTGACTCTGGCTCGAGTCACAAGAAGAAGGACGGAAAGAAGAAGAGGCGCATCAAGAAGATCATTTACTATGACAGCGATGCCTCCTCTTCTTCACCAAGAGACGACGACGACTCGTCTAAGAAGAAACCGGTTAATCAAAACTTTTCATTTGATTATTCTCGTATTCCTTTCAATTCCAATGCTCATTTGCTTTCAATTCCTCTTGGTAAACCTCCACACTTTGATGGAGAAGACTACTCTTTTTGGAGTCACTATAGAGCATACTTCTAGCAAATTTAAACTTTTCATTCTCTAAGTTATGCTCGACAATTTTAGCATCTAATTTTGCTATATGATCATTTTGTTGTTTAATTAAGACCATATGATCATGAATAGCATCAATATCAACATCTCTACATCTAGCACAAATAGACACATGCTCAACGGTAGATGTAGAGAGTTTGCAAGATTTTAATTCTACAACCTTAGCATGTAATATATCATTTTCACTTCCAAGGTTAGAAATAGTAACATTGCAAACATCAAAATCTTTAGCCTTAGCAACCAATTTTTCATTTTCACATCTAAGGCTATCAAGAGAATTATTCAATTCTTCAATCTTAGCAAGCAAATCAACATTATCATCTCTAAGATTAGGAATTGAAACATTACAAACATGGGAATCAACCTTAGTATTTAAACTAGCATTTTCATTTCTAAGGTTGGCAATAGTCTCATGGCAAGTGGTTAGCTCCCTAGATAATTTTTCATATTTATCTACTTCTAGAGCATAAGCATTCTTAACCTTAACATGCTTTTTATTTTCCTTGATTAGGAAGTCCTCTTGGGAGTCCAAGAGATCATCCTTTTCATGGATGGCACTAATCAATTCATTTAATTTTTCCTTTTGTTGCATGTTTAGGTTGGCAAAAAGAGTGCGCAAATTATCCTCCTCATCACTAGCATTATCCTCATCACTAGAGGTTTCATATTTAGTGGAGGATCTTGATTTTACCTTCTTCCTTTTGCCGTCCTTGGCCATGAGGTATTTGTGGCCGATGTTGGGGAAGAGAAGACCCTTGGTGACGGCGATGTTTGCGGCGTCCTCGTCCGAGGAGGAGTCGGTGGAGCTCTCGTCGGAGTCCCACTCCCGGCAAACATGGGCATTGCCGCCCTTCTTCTTGTAGTATCTTTTCTTCTCCTTTCTTCTCCCCTTCTTGTCGTTGTCCCTGTCACTATCACTTGATAATGGACATTTAGCAATAAAGTGACCGGGCTTACCACACTTGTAGCAAACCTTCTTGGAACGGGACTTGTAATCCTTCCCCTTCCGTTGCTTGAGGATTTGGCGAAAGCTTTTGATGATTAAAGCCATCTCCTCAATGTCGAGCTTGGAGGCATCAATGGGTTGTCTACTTGATGTAGACTCTTCCTTCTTTTCCTCAGTCGCCTTGAATGCAACCAGTTGTGCTTCGGGCGTGGAGGGGCCATCTAGCTCGTTGACCTTCTTTGAGCCTTTGATCATCAACTCAAAGCTCACAAAATTACCTATAACTTCCTCGGGGGTCATTTGTGTATATCTAGGATTACCACGAATTAATTGAACTTGAGTAGGGTTAAGGAAAACAAGTGATCTAAGAATAACCTTAACCACTTCGTGGTCATCCCATTTTTTGCTCCCGAGGTTGCGCACTTGATTCACCAAGGTTTTGAGCCGGTTGTACATGTCTTGTGGCTCCTCCCCTTGGCGAAGATAGAAGCGACCGAGCTCCCCCTCGATCGTTTCCCGCTTGGTGATCTTGGTCACCTCATCTCCTTCGTGCGCGGTCTTTAGCACGTCCCAAATTTCCTTAGCACTCTTCAACCCTTGCACCTTGTTATACTCCTCTCGACTTAAAGAGGCGAGGAGTATAGTTGTGGCTTGGGAGTTGAAGTGTTGGATTTGGGCCACTTCGTCCTCATCATAATCCTCATCCCCTACAGATGGTACCTGTACACCAAACTCAACAATATCCCATATACTTTTGTGGAGTGAGGTTAGGTGATATCGCGTCATATCACTCCACCTAGCATAATCTTCACCATCAAATGTTGGTGGTTTACCTAATGGGACGGAAAGTAAAGGTGTATGTTTAGGAATGCGAGGATAGCGTAAGGGGATCTTACTAAACTTCTTGCGCTCATGGCGCTTAGAAGTTACGGACGGCGCGTCGGAGCCGGAGGTGGAAGGTGATGAAGTATCGGTCTCGTAGTACACCACCTTCCTCATCTTCTTGTGCTTGCCGCTACTCCGATGCGACTTGTGGGAAGAGGATTTATTCTCCTTCCCTTTTCCCTTGTTGCGGGACTCTTCCGATGAAGTCTTCCCGTGGCTTGTAGTGGGCTTGTCGCCGGTCTCCATCTCCTTCTTGGTGTGATCTCCCGACATCACTTCGAGCGGTTAGGCTCTAATGAAGAACCAGGCTTTGATACCAATTGAAAGTCGCCTAGAGGGGGGGTGAATAGGGCGAAACTAAAATTTACAAAGTTAATCACAACTACAAGCCGGGTTAGTGTTAGAAATATAATCGAGTCCGGAGAGAGGGTGCAAAACAAATCGCAAGCGAATAAAGAGTATGACACGTGGATTTGTTTTACCGAGGTTCGGTTCTTGCAAACCTACTCCCCGTTGAGGAGGCCACAAAGGCCGGGTCTATTTCAACCCTTTCCCTCTCTCAAACGGTCCCTCGGACCGAGTGAGCTTCTTCTTCTCAATCACACGGGACACAAAGTCCCCGCAAGGACCACCACACAATTGGTGTCTCTTGCTTCGGTTACAAGTGAATGAATCTCAAGAAAGAGTGAGAAAGAAAGAAAGAAGCAATCCAAGCGCAAGAGCTCAAAAGAACACAACAAAACTCTCTCACTAATCATTAAAGCCTTGTGTGGAGTTGGGAGAGGATTTGATCACTTGGGTGTGTCTAGAATTGAATGCTAGAGCTCTTGTAAGTAGTTGGAAGGTGGAAAACTTGGATGACTTGAATGTGGGGTGGTTGGGGGTATTTATAGCCCCAACCACCAAACTAGCCGTTTGGTGAAGGCTGCTGTCGACGGGCGCACCGGACAGTGTCCGGTGCGCCAGCCACGTCACCCGGTCGTTAGGGTTCGACCGTTGGAGCTCTGACGTGTGGGCCCGCCTGGCTGTCCGGTGGTGCACCGGACATGCCCTGTAGGCTGTCCGGTGTGCCACCCGCGCGTGCTCTGCTCCTCTGCGCGCGCTGGCACGCATTTAATGCTGTAGCAGGTGACCGTTGCGCTGAAGTAGTCGTTGCTCCGCCGTTACACCGGACAGTCCGGTGTGCACCGGACATGTCCGGTGAATTATAGCGAAGCGAATTCCTGAAGCTGGCAAGTTCAGAGTCGCTTGATCTTGGGGCACCGGACACTGTCCGGTGGTGCACCGGACAGTCCGATGAATTATAGCGAAGCGCCTCTGAGAATTCCCGAAGGTGCGAAGTTTAGCTTGGAGTCCCCTGGTGCACCGGACACTGTCCGGTGGTGCACCGAACACTGTCCGGTGGCACACCGGACAGTCCGATGTGCCAGACCAGGGTGCCTTCGGTTGTCCCTTTGCTCTTTTGTTTGAACCCTTTTTCTTGGTCTTTTTATTGGCTTATTGTGAACCTTTGGTACCTGTAGAACTTATAGACTTGGGCAAACTAGTTAGTCCAATTATTTGTTTTGGGCAATTCAACCACCAAAATCAATTTAGGAATATAGGTGTAAGTCTAATTCCCTTTCAGACCCAACAAGAGTTGGGTACCTGAAACCCAAGTGTAAATTGCCTTGCAGGTTTATGCATCCGGGGGCTCAAGCTGGATTATCGACAACGGATGCACAAACCACATGACGGGGGAGAAGAAGATGTTCACCTCCTACGTCAAGAATAAGGATTCCCAGGATACGATTATTTTTGAGATGGGAACCAAGGCAAGGTTAAAGGTTTGAGAAAGATAGCCATCACAAGCAAGCACTCTATTTCAAATGTATTCTTAGTAGAGTCATTAGGGTATAATTCCTGTCTGTAAGTCAATTGTGCCACATGGGCTACAATTGTTTGTTTACAAATGTTGATGTTTCTGTCATTTGAAGGAGTGATGGTTCATTAGCATTTAAGGGTGTATTAGACGGCAAACTCTACTTAGTTGATTTTTCGAAAGAGGAGGCCGATCTAGATGCATGCTTAATAGCTAAGACTAGCATGGGCTGGCTGTGGCATCGCCGTCTAGCACATGTTAGGATGAAGAACCTTCACAAACTTCTAAAAGGAGAACATGTGTTAGGACTAACAAATGTTTGTTTCGAGAAAGATAGACCTTGTGCAGCTTGCCAGGCGGGAAAACAAGTGGGGAACACTCATCACAACAAGAATGTGATGACAACATCAAGACCACTGGAGCTACTACATATGGACCTCTTCGAACCCGTTGCCTACCTTAGCATCGGGGGAAGTAAGTATGGTCTTGTTATTGTTGATGATTTTTCCCGCTTCACTTTGGTGTTCTTTTTGCATGATAAATCAGAAACCCAAGGGACCCTTAAGCACTTTCTAAGGCGGGCTCAAAATGAATTTGAGCTCAAGGTGAAAAAGATAAGAAGCGACAACGGGTCTGAGTTCAAGAATCTGCAAGTGGAGGAGTACCTTGAGGAAGAAGGCGTCAAGCACGAGTTCTCCGCTCCCTACACACCACAGCAAAATGGTGTGGTAGAGAGGAAGAATAGGACACTTACCAACATGGCGAGAACAATGCTTGGAGAATTCAGGACGCCCGAGCGGTTTTGGTCAGAAGCTGTGAACACAGCTTGCCACGCCATAAACCGGCTCTACCTACATCGCCTCCTGAAGAAGACCTCGTACGAACTTCTTACCGGTAACAAACCCAACGTCTCATACTTTCGTGTATTTGGGAGCAAATGTTACATTCTAGTGAAGAAAGGTAGAAATTCTAAATTTGCTCCCAAGGCAGTAGAAGGGTTTTTACTAGGGTATGACTCAAATACAAGGGCGTATAGAGTCTTCAACAAATCATCGGGTTTGGTTGAAGTCTCTAGCGACGTTGTATTTGATGAGACTAATGGCTCTCCAAGAGAGCAAGTTGACCTTGATGACATAGATGAAGATGATGTTCCAACGGCCGCAATACGCAGCATGGCGATTGGAGATGTGCGACCACAGGAACAACAAGAGCAAGATCAACCTTCTTCCTCAACAATGGTGCATCCCCCAACTCAAGATGATGAACAGGTCTCTCAAGAAGAGGCGCGTGATCAATGGGGAGCACAAGAAGAACAAGTTATGGAGGAAGAAGCACCATTGGCCCCTCCAACTCAAGTCTGAGCGACGATTCAAAGGAATCACCCCGTCGATCAGATACTGGGTAACATAAGCAAGGGAGTAACTACTCGCTCAAGATTAGCTAACTTTTGTGAGCATTACTCATTTGTCTCTTCTATTGAGCCTTTCAGGGTAGAAGAGGCCTTGCAAGATCTGGACTGGGTGTTGGCCATGCAGGAAGAGCTCAACAACTTCAAGAGGAATAAAGTTTGGAGCTTGGTGCCACGTCCAAAGCAAAATGTTGTGGGAACCAAGTGGGTGTTCCGCAACAGAAAGTCGCCTAGAGGGGGGGTGAATAGGGTGAAACTGAAATTCTCAAAAATAATCACAACTACAAGCCGGGTTAGTGTTAGAAATATAATAGAGTCCGCGAGAGAGGGCGCAAAACAAATCACAAGCGAATAAGGATTGTGACACGTGGATTTGTTTTACCGAGGTTCGGTTCTCGCAAACCTACTCCCCGTTGAGGAGGCCACAAAGGCCGGGTCTCTTTCAACCCTTACCCTCTCTCAAATGGTCCCTCGGACCGAGTGAGCTTTCTCTTCTCAATCACTTGGAACACAAAGTTCCTACAAGGACCACCACAAGATTGGTGTCTCTTGCCTCAATTACAAGTGAGTTTGATCGCAAGAAGGAATCAAGAAAGAAGAAAGCAGTCCAAGCGCAAGAGCTCGAAAGAACACAAGCAAATCTCTCTCACTAATCACTAGGGCGTTGTGTGGAATTTGGAGAGGATTTGATCTCTTTGGTGTGTCTAGAATTGAATGCTAGAGCTCTTGTAAGTATTTGAGAAGTGGAAAACTTGGATGTAATGAATGGTGGGAGGTTGGGGGTATTTATAGCCCCAACCACCAAACTAGCCGTTTGGTGAGGCTGTCTGTTCGATGGCGCACCGGACAGTCCGGTGCACACCGGACATGTCCGGTGTGACAGCCACGTCACCAAAAGTCATTGGGTTCGACCGTTGGAGCTCTGTCTTCTGGGCCCGCCTGGATGTCCGGTGGCGCACCGGACATGTACTGTAGAGTGTCCGGTGCGCCAGCATGGGCGTGCCTGACCTCTGCGCGTGCTGGCGCGCATTTAATGCGCCGCAGGTAGCCGTTGGCGCCAGAAGTAGCCGTTGCCCCGCTGTTACACCGGACAGTCCGGTGTACACCGGACAGTCCGGTGAATTATAGCGGAGCAGCTAAAATGAATTCCCGAGGCTGGCGAGTTCCGGAGGCCGCACTTCCTTGGAGCACCGGACATGTCCGGTGTACACCGGACAGTCCGGTGAATTATAGCGGAGTCGCCTCTGGAATTTCCCGAGAGTGAAGGGTTCAGCCTCGAAGTGCCTCTGGTGCACCGGACATGTCCGGTGGCACACCAGACAGTCCGATGCGCCAGACCAGAGGTGCCTTCGGTTGTCCCTTTGCTCTTTCGTTGAACCCAATACTTGGTCTTTTTATTGGCTAAGTGTGAACCTTTGGCACCTGTATAACTTATACACTAGAGCAAACTAGTTAGTCCAAATATTTGTGTTGGGCAATTCAATCACCAAAATTAATTAGGGACTAGGTGTAAGCCTAATTCCCTTTCAATCTCCCCCTTTTTGGTGATTGATGCCAACACAAACCAAAGCAAATATAAAAGTGCATAATTGAACTAGTTTGCATAATGTAAGTGCAAAGGTTGCTTGGAATTGAGCCAATATAAATACTTACAAGATATGCATGGATTGTTTCTTTATTTTTAACATATTGGACCACGCTTGCACCACATGTTTTGTTTTTGCAAATTATTTTTGTAAATCCTTTTCAAAGTCCTTTTGCAACATAGTCAAAGGTGAATAAGATTTTTGCAAAGCATTTTCAAGTTTGAAATTTTCTCCCCCTGTTTCAAATGCTTTTCCTTTGACTAAACAAAACTCCCCCTCAAATAAATTCTCCTCTTAGTGTTCAAGAGGGTTTTGAGATATCAAGTTTTGAAAATACTACTTGCTCCCCCTTTAGAACACAAGGAGATACCAATTTGAAAATTTCCAATTGAAAACCATTAATTTTAAAATTAGGGTGGTGGTGCGGTCCTTTTGCTTTGGGGCCGATACTTTCTCCCCCTTTGGCATGAATCGCCAAAAACGGATACTTGGAATGGAATATAGGCCCTTTCCTAACTACTTTCTCCCCTTTGGCAAATAAAACATATGAGTGAAGATTATACCAAAGATGGAGAGTGATGCGGAGCGACGACGAAGGATGAGTAGTAGAGTGGAGTGGAAGCCTTTGTTTTCGCCGAAGACTCCAATTCCCTTTCAATATACCTATGACTTGGTTTGAAATACACTTGAAAAACACATTAGTCATAGCATATATAAAAGAGACATGATCAAAGGTATACTTATGAGCTATGTGTGCAAGTTTAGCAAAAGAAGTTCCTGGAATCAAGAATATTGAGCTCATGCCTAAGTTTGGTAAAAGATTGTTCATCAAGTGGCTTGGTAAAGATATCGGCTAATTGATCTTTAGTGTTAATGTAAGCAATCTCGATATCCCCCTTTTGTTGGTGATCCCTAAGAAAATGATACCGAATGGCTATGTGTTTTCTGCGGCTATGCTCAACGGGATTATCCGTCATGCGGATTGCACTCTCATTATCACATAGAAGAGGAACTTTGGTTAGTTTGTAACCATAGTCCCGCAGGGTTTGCCTCATCCAAAGCAATTGCGCGCAACAATGGCCTGCGGCAATGTACTCGGCTTCGGCGGTAGAAAGAGCGACTGAATTTTGCTTCTTTGAAGCCCAAGACACCAAGGATCTTCCCAAGAACTGGCAAGTCCCCGATGTGCTCTTCCTATTAATCTTACACCCCGCCCAATCGGCATCCGAATAACCAATCAAATCAAATGTGGATCCCCGAGGGTACCAAAGCCCAAACTTAGGAGTATAAGCCAAATATCTCAAGATTCGTTTTACGACCGTAAGGTGGGATTCCTTAGGGTCGGATTGGAATCTTGCACACATGCAAACGGAAAGCATAATGTCCGGTCGAGATGCACATAAGTAAAGCAATGAACCAATCATCGACCGGTATACCTTTTGATCCACGGACTTACCTCCCTTGTCGAGGTCGAGATGCCCATTGGTGTCTTGATGGGCTTGGCATCCTTCATTCCAAACTTGGTTAGAATGTCTTGAGTGTACTTCGTTTGGCTAATGAAGGTGCCCTCTTGGAGTTGCTTGACTTAGAATCCTAGAAAATACTTCAACTCCCCCATCATGGACATCTCGAATTTCTGTGTCATGATCATACTAAATTCTTCACAAGTAGATTCGTTAGTAGACCCAAATATGATATCATCAACATAAATTTGGCATACAAACAAATCATTGTCAAGAGTTTTAGTAAATAAAGTAGGATCGGCCTTGCCGACTTTGAAGCCATTTGCAATAAGGAAATCTCTAAGGCATTCATACCATGCTCTTGGGGCTTGCTTGAGCCCATAAAGCGCCTTAGAGAGCCTATAAACATGGTTAGGGTACTCACTATCTTCAAAGCCGGGAGGTTGCTCAACGTAGACCTCCTCTTTGATTGGTCCGTTGAGGAAGGCACTCTTCACGTCCATTTGGTAAAGCTTGAAGCCATGGTAAGTAGCATAGGCCAATAATATACGAATTGACTCAAGCCTAGCTACGGGTGCATAGGTTTCACCAAAATCCAAACCTTCGACTTGTGAATACCCTTTGGCCATGAGTCGAGCTTTGTTCCTTGTCACCACACCATGCTCGTCTTGCTTGTTGCGGAAGACCCACTTGGTTCCTACAACATTTTGGTTAGGACGTGGAACTAAATGCCATACCTCGTTCCTCGTGAAATTGTTGAGCTCCTCTTGCATCGCCATCACCCAATCCGAATCTTGAAGTGCTTCCTCTACCCTGTGTGGCTCAATAGAGGAAACAAAGAGTAATGCTCACAAAAATGTGCAACCCGAGATCGAGTGGTTACCACCTTATGAATGTCGCCGAGGATGGTGTCGACGGGGTGATCTCGTTGTATTGCTTGGTGGACTCTTGGGTGTGGCGGCCTTGGTTCTTCATCCTCCTTGTCTTCATCAATTGCATCTCCCCCTTGATTATTGCCGTCATCTTGAGGTGGTTCATCTCTTTGATCTTCTCCTTCATCAACTTGAGCCTCATCCTCATTTTGGGTTGGTGGAGATGCTTGCGTGGAGGAGGATGGTTGATCTTGTGCATGTGGAGGCTCTTCGGATTCCTTAGGACACACATCCCCAATGGACATGTTCCTTAGCGCTATGCATGGAGCCTGTTCTTCACCTATCTCATCAAGATCAACTTGCTCTACTTGAGAGCCGTTAGTTTCATCAAACACAACGTCACAAGAAACTTCAACTAGTCCTGAGGACTTGTTAAAGACTCTATATGCCCTTGTGTTTGAGTCATATCCTAGTAAAAAGCCTTCTACAGTTTTAGGAGCAAATTGAGATTTTCTACTTCTTTTAACAAGAATAAAGCATTTGCTACCAAAAACTCTAAAATATGAAATATTGGGCTTTTTACCGGTTAGGAGTTCATAGGATGTCTTCTTGAGGATTCGGTGTAGATATAACCGATTGATGGCGTAGCAAGCGGTGTTGACCGCCTCGGCCCAAAACCGATCCGGTGTCTTGTACTCATCAAGCATGGTTCTTGCCATGTCCAATAGAGTTCGATTCTTCCTCTCCACTACACCATTTTGTTGTGGCGTGTAGGGAGAAGAGAACTCATGCTTGATGCCCTCCTCCTCAAGGAAGCCTTCAATTTGAGAGTTCTTGAACTCCGTCCCGTTGTCGCTTCTAATTTTCTTGATCCTTAAGGCGAACTCATTTTGAGCCCGTCACAAGAATCCCTTTAAGGTCTCTTGGGTATGGGATTTTTCCTGCAAAAAGAACACCCAAGTGAAGCGAGAATAATCATCCACAATAACTAGACAGTACTTACTCTCGCCGATGCTTATGTAAGTGATCGGGCCGAATAAATCCATGTGTAGGAGCTCCAGTGGCCTATCACTTGTCATGATGTTCTTGTGTGGATGATGGGACCCAACTTGCTTTCCTGCTTGGCATGCGCTACAAATCCTGTCTTTCTCAAAATGAACATTTGTTAGTCCTAAAATGTGCTCTCCCTTTAGAAGCTTATGAAGATTCTTCATTCCAACGTGGGCTAGTCGGCGATGCCAGAGCCAACCCATGTTAGTCTTAGCAATTAAGCATGTGTCGAGTTCAGCTCTATCAAAATCTACCAAGTATAGCTGACCCTCTAACACACCCTTAAATGCTATTGAATCATCACTTCTTCTAAAGACAGTGACACCTACATCAGTAAAGAGACAGCTGTAGCCCATTTGACATAATTGAGATACAGAAAGCAAATTGTAATCTAAAGAATCTACAAGAAAAACATTGGAAATAGTATGGTCAGGTGATATAGCAATTTTACCCAATCCTTTGACCAAACCTTGATTTCCATCCCCGAATGTGATAGCTCGTTGGGGATCTTGGTTTTTCTCATATGAGGAGAACATCTTCTTCTCCCCTGTCATGTGGTTTGTACACCCGCTTTCGAGTATCCAACTTGAGCCCCCGGATGCATAAACCTACAAAACAATTTTAGTTCTTGACTTTAGGTACCCAAACGGTTTTGGGTCCTTTGGCATTAGACACAAGAAGTTTGGGTACCCAAACACAAGTCTTGGAGCCATTGTGTTTGCCCCCAACAAACTTGGCAACTACCTTGCCGGATTTGTTAGTAAGCACATAAGATGCATCAAAAGTCTTAAATGAAATGTTATGTTCATTTGATGCACTAGGAGTTTTCTTTCTAGGCAACTTAGCACGGGTTGGTTGCCTAGAGCTAGATGTCTCACCCTTATACATAAAAGCATGATTAGGGCCAGAGTGAGACTTCCTAGAATGAGTTCTCCTAATTTTGCTCTCGGGATAACCGGTAGGGTACAAAATGTAACCCTCGTTATCCTGAGGCATGGGAGCCTTGCCCTTAACAAAGTTAGACAAGTTCTTAGGAGGGGCACTAAGTTTGACATTGTCTCCCCTTTGGAAGCCAATGCCATCCTTGATGCCAGGGCGTCTCCCATTATAGAGCATACTTCTAGCAAATTTAAATTTTTCATTTTCTAAGTTATGCTCGGCAATTTTAGCATCTAATAATGCTATATGATCATTTTGTTGTTTAATTAAAGCCATGTGATCATGAATAGCATTGATATCAACATCTCTACATCTAGTACAAATAGAAGTGTGCTCAACGGTAGATGTAGAGGGTTTGCAAGATTTTAATTCTACAACCTTAGCATGCAACATATCATTCTTAGTTCTAAGGTCGGAAATAGTAGTATTGCAAACATCAAAATATTTAGCCTTAGCAATCAAATTTTCATTCTCTACCCTAAGGCTAGCAAGAGAATCATTCAATTCCTTAATCTTAGCAAGCAAATCATCATTATCATTTCTAAGATTGGGAATTGAGACATCACATACATGAGAATCAACCTTAGCAATTAATCTAGCATTTTCATTTCTAAGGTTGTCAATAGTCTCATGGCAAGTGCTTAGCTCACTAGACAATTTTTCACATTTTTCAACTTGTAGAGCATAAGTATTTTTAACCTTAACATGCTTTTTGTTTTCCTTAATAAGGAAGTCCTCTTGAGAGTCCAAGAGATCATCCTTCTCATGAATAGCACTAATCAATTCATTTAATTTTTTATTTTGTTCCATGTTAAGGTTGGCAAAAAGGGTACGCAAGTTATTCTCCTCATCACTAGCATTATCATCACTAGAAGACTCATATTTAGTGGAGGATTTAGATTTAACCTTCTTCCTTTTGCCATCCTTTGCCATGAGGCACTTGTGGCCGATGTTGGGGAAGAGGAGTCCCTTGGTGACAGCGATGTTGGCGGCGTCCTCGTCGGAGGAGGAGTCGGTGGAGCTCTCGTCCGAGTCCCACTCCCGGCAAACATGGGCATCGCCGCCCTTCTTCTTGTAGTACTTCTTCTTTTCTCTCCTCTTTCCCTTCTTGTCGTCGCCCCTGTCACTGTCACTAGATATAGGACATTTTGCAATAAAATGACCGGGCTTACCACATTTGTAGCACACTTTCTTGGAGCGGGGTTTGTAGTCCTTCCCCCTCCGTTGCTTGAGGATTTGGCGAAAGCTTTTGATGATTAAAGCCATTTCCTCATTGTCGAGCTTGGAGGCGTCAATTGGTTGTCTACTCGGTGTAGACTCCTCCTTCTTCTCCTCTGTCGCCTTAAATGCCACCGGTTGCGCTTCGGACGTGGAGGGTTCGTCAAGCTCGTTGATCTTCTTTGAGCCTTTAATCATACATTCAAAGCTCACAAAATTCCCGATTACTTCCTCGGGAGTCATTAGTGTATATCTTGGGTTACCACGAATTAATTGTACTTGAGTAGGGTTAAGGAAAATAAGTGATCTCAAAATAACCTTAACCACCTCGTGGTCATCCCATTTCTTGCTCCCGAGGTTGCGCACTTGGTTCACCAAGGTTTTGGGCCGGTTGTACATATCTTGTGGCTCCTCCCCTTGGCGAAGACGAAAACGACCGAGCTCCCCCTCGATCGTTTCCCGCTTTGTAATCTTGGTGAGTTCATCACCTTCGTGCGCGGTCTTGAGTAGGTCCCAAATCTCCTTTGCATTCTTCAACCCTTGCACCTTGTTGTATTCCTCCTTTCTTAGAGAGGCTAGGAGTATGGTTGTAGCTTGAGAGTTGAAGTGCTCGATTTGGGCCACCTCATCCGTATCATAGTCTTCATCCCCTATAGATGGTACCTGTGCTCCAAACTCAACAACATTCCATATACTTTTGTGGAGTGAGGTTAGATGAAATTTCATTAAATCACTCCACCTAGCATAATCTTCGCCATCAAAGGTTGGCGGTTTGCCTAATGGAACGAAAAGTAATGGAGTATGTTTAGATGTATGAGGGTAGTGTAAGGGGATCTTACTAAACTTCTTGCGCTCTTGGCGCTTAGAAGTTACGGACGGCGCGTCGGAGTCGGAGGTCGATGTTGATGAAGTATCGGTCTCGTAGTAGACCACCTTCCTCATCCTCTTTTTCTTGTCCCCACTCTGATGCGGCTTGTGGGAAGAAGATTTTTCCTTCTTCTCTTTGTGGTGAGAGGAAGAAGATCTTTTCTCCTTCCGTTTGGAGGAGTCCTTCTTCTTCTCCTTCCTCTTGGTGCGGGACTCTTCCGATGAAGTGCTCCCGTGGCTCGTAGTGGGCTTGTCGCCGGTCTCCATCTCCCTCTTGGTGTGATCTCCCGACATCACTTCGAGCAGTTAGGCTCTAATGAAGCACCGGGCTCTGATACCAATTGAAAGTCGCCTAGAGGGGGGTGAATAGGGCGAAACTGAAATTCTCAAAAATAATCACAACTACAAGCCGGGTTAGTGTTAGAAATATAATAGAGTCCGCGAGAGAGGGCGCAAAACAAATCACAAGCGAATAAGGATTGTGACACGTGGATTTGTTTTACCGAGGTTCGGTTCTCGCAAACCTACTCCCCGTTGAGGAGGCCACAAAGGCCGGGTCTCTTTCAACCCTTACCCTCTCTCAAATGGTCCCTCGGACCGAGTGAGCTTTCTCTTCTCAATCACTTGGAACACAAAGTTCCTACAAGGACCACCACAAGATTGGTGTCTCTTGCCTCAATTACAAGTGAGTTTGATCGCAAGAAGGAATCAAGAAAGAAGAAAGCAGTCCAAGCGCAAGAGCTCGAAAGAACACAAGCAAATCTCTCTCACTAATCACTAGGGCGTTGTGTGGAATTTGGAGAGGATTTGATCTCTTTGGTGTGTCTAGAATTGAATGCTAGAGCTCTTGTAAGTAGTTGAGAAGTGGAAAACTTGGATGCAATGAATGGTGGGAGGTTGGGGGTATTTATAGCCCCAACCACCAAACTAGCCGTTTGGTGAGGCTGTCTATTCGATGGCGCACCGGACATGTCCGGTGCGACAGCCATGTCACCAAAAGCCGTTGGGTTCGACCATTGGAGCTCTGTCTTCTGGGCCCGCCTGGATGTCCGGTGGCGCACCGGACATGTACTGTAGAGTGTCCGGTGCGCCAGCATGGGCGTGCCTGACCTCTGCGCGCGCTGGCGCGCATTTAATGCGCCGCAGGTAGCCGTTGGCGCCAGAAGTAGCCGTTGCCCCGCTGTTACCCGGACAGTCCGGTGTACACCAGACAGTCCGGTGAATTATAGCGGAGCAGCTGAAATGAATTCCCGAGGCTGGCGAGTTCCGGAGGCCGCACTTCCTTGGAGCACCGGACATGTCCGGTGTACACCGGACAGTCCGGTGAATTATAGCGGAGGTCGCCTCTGGAATTTCCCGAGAGTGAAGGGTTCAGCCTCGAAGTGCCTCTGGTGCACCGGACATGTCCGGTGGCACACCGGACAGTCCGATGCGCCAGACCAGAGGTGCCTTCGGTTGTCCCTTTGCTCTTTCGTTGAACCCAATACTTGGTCTTTTTATTGGCTAAGTGTGAACCTTTGGCACCTGTATAACTTATACACTAGAGCAAACTAGTTAGTCCAAATATTTGTGTTGGGCAATTCAACCACCAAAATTAATTAGGGACTAGGTGTAAGCCTAATTCCCTTTCAGCAACAAACAAGATGAGCACGAGGTGGTGACAAGGAACAAGGCTTGACTTGTGGCAAAAGGTTATGCCCAAGTCGCAGGTTTGGATTTCGATGAGACTTTTGCTCCTGTGGCTAGGCTTGAGTCTATTCGAATATTGTTAGCCTATGCCGCTCACCACTCTTTTAGGTTGTTTCAAATGGATGTGAAGAGCGCTTTCCTCAACGGGCCAATCAAGGAGGAGGTATATGTGGAACAACCCCCTGGCTTTGAGGATGACAGGTATCCCGACCATGTTTTTAAGCTCTCTAAGGCGCTCTATGGACTTAAGCAAGCCCCAAGAGCATGGTATGAATGCCTTAGAGATTTCTTAATTGCTAATGCCTTCAAGCTTGGGAAAGCCGATCCTACTCTTTTCACTAAGACTTGTGATGGTGATCTTTTTGTTTGCCAAATTTATGTCGATGACATAATATTTGGTTCTACTAACCAAAAGTCTTGTGAGGAGTTTAGCAGGGTGATGACTCAAAAGTTTGAGATGTCGATGATGGGCGAGTTGAACTACTTCCTTGGGTTCTAAGTGAAGCAACTCAAGGACGGCACCTTCATCTCCCAAACGAAGTACACTCAAGATCTTCTCAAGCAGTTTGGGATGAAGGACGCCAAGCCTGCGAAGACACCAATGGGAACCGGCGGACATGTTGACCTCAACAAAGGAGGTAAGTCCGTTGATCAAAAGGCATACCGGTCTATGATAGGGTCATTACTTTATTTATGTGCTAGTAGACCAGATATTATGCTTAGCGTATGCATGTGTGCTAGATTTCAATCCGACCCAAGGGAATGTCACCTTGTGGCCGTTAAGCGGATTCTTAGATATTTAGTTGATATGCCTTGGTTCAGGATCTGGTATCCAAAAGGGTCTACCTTTGACTTAATTGGATATTCAGACTCCGATTATGCTGGATGCAAGGTTGATAGGAAGAGTACATCAGGGACGTGCCAATTCCTAGGAAGGTCCCTGGTGTCGTGGAGCTCAAAGAAACAAACTTCTGTTGCCCTATCCACCGCTGAGGCCGAGTATGTTGCCGCAGGACAGTGTTGCGCGCAACTTCTTTGGATGAGGCAAACCCTCCGGGACTTTGGCTACAATCTGAGCAAAGTCCCACTCCTATGTGACAATGAGAGTGCAATCTGCATGGCGGATAATCCTGTTGAACACAGCCGCACTAAGCACATAGACATCCGGCATCAATTTCTGAGAGACCACCAGCAAAAGGGAGATATCGAGGTGTTCCATATTAGCACCGAGAACCAGCTAGCCGATATCTTTACCAAGCCATTTAGATGAGAAAACCTTTTGCAGGCTGCGTAGTGAGCTAAATGTCTTAGATTCGCGTAACTTGGATTGATTTATAGCATACATGTGTTTTATGCCTTTGATCATGTTACTTATACATTTATACAATTTGTTGCTTATTTATGGTGCTCAAGTTGTGCAAGGGATCCCGGACCTCACAAGTCCATGTGTGAATGATGCACATGTTTAGGGGGAAAAGTGCTACAACTTGACCTTTTGAGACTAATCCTTGTGTTTGAGTTACTTAATGTAGTCTCAAAGGTGCATTGAAAGGGAAAGGTGAACTTGGACCATGCAAAGACTTCCACTACACTCCGGTATTAGTGTCATTAACTCCAAGTTCATACTTAATGCTCTTATTGCCTTTTTGTCCTTGATTGATAATTTTGGTGAGGCAATGGGGTTAAAGGGCCAAAAATGATCCTGTTTTGGTGCTTAATGCCAAAGGGGGAGAAATTAAGGCCAAAGCAAATGGATCAGCTACCACTTGAGAATTTTGAAAATAGTAGAGTTAGAATTTTTTATTTGTCCAAAATACTCTTATTGCAAAATTTGGTCTCTTGTGGGGGAGACTTTATGATTATGGGAAAAAGGGGGAGTTTTTGGCTCTTGATAAATTTTTCCATTGGAATATCTCTCTTTGTGCCTAAACAAGTGAGTTTGACTTAGAGATAGGAAAATGAATTTGATATGCAAAAACAAACCAACTGGTGGCAAAGAATGATCCAAATATTCCAAATTAGAGTCAAAAACAATTTGGTCCTTATTTGCATCGATGTTGCACTTATTTGTGTTGCTTTTTGATGTGTTGGCATAAATCACCAAAAAGGGGTAGATTGAAAGGGAAATGTGCCTTTGGGCCATTTCTATAATGTTTTGGTGATTAAGTGTCCAACACATATTAAGTGAGTTGATTATGTGCCAAACAAGCAAGAAGTGTAAATCATGTAACAAGGTATGTTTCTAGACTTAGTACATTGTTTTGAGTACTAACATATATTGTCTAAGTGCTAGAAACAGAGAAAAGAAGAGAAGAAAAGAAATGCAAAAGACTTGGCTTGGTACAGCCAAAGTCCAGCTCGGCTTGGCACACCGGACTGTCTGGTGGTGGCGCAGCCTCCGGTGAATAGGCCACTCTCGGGAAAAATCGGCGGTATGCAGCTATAATTCACTAGACTGTCCGGTGGTGCACCGGACTGTCCGGTGAGCCAATAGCCGCCAGCGCAATGGTCGGCCGTGCAATCCGCGGGCGACGCGTGGCCCACGCCAACGGTCGGCAGGGGGCACCAGACTATCCGGTGTGCACCGAATAGTGTCTGGTGCGCCAACTACCATAGATCTGCAACGGTCGTCTACGCCAGAATAGGAAAGAAATCGGCACCGGACCGTCTACAGTGACTGTCTGGTGGCGCACCGGACTGTCCGGTGCGCCACCTGACAGAAGGCAACTTCGGCCTTCCTTGTTGGTCTCCAACGACTCATAGCTGCCTTGGGGCTATACCCTTAGGCGCATGGAGGAGTCACCCAAGCTTACAAGAAACATTCTAAGACTCCAAGACTCCAACTTCACGCATTTGATTCTTTGAGATAGTGACTTGAGCTCCATTTGAGTTGAGAACTCCGTGCATTGTGTTTTGAGCTCGAGTTGTGACTTGCGTGCGTGATTGTGCTATGATTTGAGTCTTGTGTGCGTTGCTCTCCCCTCCCTTACTTCTGTGCTTCTTTTGTGATCATCATTGTAAGGGCGAGAGGCTCCAAGTTGTGGAAATTCCTCGCAAACGGGGGAAAAGACTGAGGAAGAAAGCCGTGGTATTTAAGTTGATCATTGGATCACTTGAAAGGGGTTGAGTGCAACCCTCGTCCATTGGGACACCACAACGTGGAAGTCGGCAAGTTTCACTTGGCTGAACCACGGGAGAAAAATCGCGTCTCTTGTGTGCTTTACCTTTGATTATCTGTGGTCACAAGAACTCGCTTCAAGCTACTTAGCCGTTCTAACTTACATAACAAAGTTTTGTGGCTATTAGTGTTGAATTTTATAGGATCACCTATTCACTCCCTCCCTTTTAGGTGCTCTCAAAAAGATAAAAAGATAAAAAGAGAAGGGCTTGCCTCGGACGAATTTCCCGTGCCGGCCCAGCCTGCTTTCGTGCGCGCCCACGCCTCACCACGGCGCCGACATGCAGGCCCCGCATGTCAGCCCTAGTTCACGCGCACTCGCGTTCCCCACGGTCGCTGGTGTCGTGGCCCCGCAGGCCAACCACGCACACGCGCTCACTCTCACACTCTTTCGCTGTCACGTGGACCCAGCGACACTGTTTTCTTCCCTCTTCGACGCTCAGCAGAAACTACGTCGCTGCCTAAGACTAGCCGCAGCGGTGGACGCTGCCCCTCCCCCTCCCCTTGCATGCGGCGCGTAGGGGGCACCCTATTGCCACAGCGGTGCCCCCTACACGCCCCCTACGTGTCGGTCCCCTTCTCTCTCCCCCCAGATCTAGCGTGTCATTGTTCATCACCCTAAACACTGTGCTGTGGGTCTACGAGTAATTGTTAGTAGATAAAAAATTGATAGTTGATATAGAAAATGATATTTTATAGTGGTAGTGGGGTATAGGGGGAGTATTTAGGGGGAACCGCTGCAGGAGATGAAAAAATAGGGGGAAAATAGGGGGGAAAAGTGATATAGCACTACAGGAAAACGCCCAGTTTCCGACGGCCTAAACCGTCGGAAGTAAATCCTAAACCGTCGGAAGTAACTACTTCCGACGGCTTAAGGCGGGTCCCGTCGGAAGTAACGCCGTAGGGAATACCCAGTCGGAAGTACCCACGTTTCCGACGGGGCCGTCGGAAGTATGTTTATTTCCGACGGCCAGGGTGGGGCCGTCGGAAATAAAGCGAGGTGGGCCCCACAGACGGCCGGCCGCCGGCGTCTGACGCCGTCACAGCTTATTTCCGACGGCCCCGTCGGAAATAAGAGGCCGTCGGAAGTAATTAAATAACAGAGAAACAGAATTTTCCTGCTTTTGTTTTACAAACAATCATACAAATTCAATCTGCACACAATATCCAGTTTTCAATAATTCATCCAGAATCACATACAATACCACAAATATCCATAATTCATCGTTTCAAATGAAACACACAACTAAATTCACAAAATGTTCACCCGTCCACAAATTAAAGCACAAGTTCACAAGTTCCCAATACCACAAGTTCACAAGTTCCCAATACCACAAGTTCACAAGTCCATAGTACGAGAAAAACACAAGGAGACAGGCTACTCAAATGGAGGAGGTTGATCAAATGGATGGGGTTGATTTGATCCGCTAGCTCCTCCGCTGTTTAGAAGACCGTCCACAAAAGAAGCGACCGCATCTTCAGAGTCCTCATTTCCCGGAGTTAGCAAGTTTCCTGGAGGGACCTACAACATTCAAAAAATGTGTTAGTAGTTAAATTCTTGTTATGCAACGTCAAAAGAAAAAGTCAAGTAATATAACCTGAGGTGCAGGTGTGGGCCAACTAAATTGTGGAGTTGGTACAAACTGCGGGATAGGTGGAGGAGGTGGCATAGTCATCGCTGAAAAATCTGGACGTTGCCCTAGTGCTATTTGCTGAAAGAAATTGAAAGCTATGTTACGAGGATATATTACAAAATATGTGCTCCAATTATAGTAGAGGCTCACGAGGATCTAATTACCTGCATCATCTCCTGCTGTCGTGCAAATTGAGCAGCCCAGTACTCTTGTTGTTGCTTGTTATACTCCTCCTGCCGCCTCAAAGCTTCCTGCACCCGGATCAGCTCGGCGTTTCCTTGGGTACTAGAGCGAGGACCACGGCTAGACGACCTCGATGGGCGAGACCTTTCAGGCCTCACCTGAGTCGAGTCGATAACACTACCAAACATAGGGTAACTACAAAAAAATAGAAAGAAGTTAAACACGCAACACATCATGTTAGAAAAGATCAAATCGACGAATTCATAATAGCAAACTCACCGTCCATGAGGTTTTCCGCCTCCACTAGCATACACAACCTGAGGATCGATAGGCTGATTCATCCAATCATAGTCTTGCCCATGCTCCGACATCATGGAAGCACCATATGAGGCCTGACAAATAATAAACAATGCAGTTATATTTTTCTCGACTCTTAGAATAGAAGTGCATTGTAACTAGTTACGAAAGTCTCACCACACGCTCAGCAGCTGACTGAGAACACAACTGTTCTGGATTTGTAGGATCCGACCCCCTGTGACCTCTAAGGTAAACCTGAACATCACTCGGCGTAACACCAGAACTAGCTTCCTACAGGCAAAAGAAAATAACATAAAACACATAGAAGATTCATGATATGCACGACCATAAATTACACTTACCATGCGCTTTGCCAAACGAACGTGGCCATCACCACCATATCTGTGGTGAACATCATGCCCACGATTTGAGCTGTTTCTCAATGAAACACCTTTAAATCCATCTGTTGCCCAATATTTGCATACAGCCCGCCAACCAGCCTCATTTGATGCCATCCATGGCACCGAGTCTGAAAACTTTATTTCGATCCAATGTATTGTTAGTACTAACACTTGGACATGAATTAGGATAAAAACAATTTACCTCAAGATATTCTTCTTCGGTTAAGTATTTGTTTGATGCCTCACTTTTGGAACGTGGCCGACGTCCTTCCTGCCTTAATATGTAATCAGAAGTGACTTGGATCCGAGCATAATACATCTGATCCCTAACCAAGGTAGTCGTGCTCTTGTTAAAAACGATCCGTGCACGATCGTTCATACTTCCATCTTCAGGCAACTTGTAACGTTTCTGAAAAAACAAGAAACAAGATTTTTAGCACATTGTATAGTTGAATCAATTCAAGTTGGGCTAGAGAACATACCCAGAACTCATGCCACACAGCACCTTGGGCATTCCTATGTTCTGCATTGAACGCGAGCCCGTACTGATCCCAAGACATACAAGGCACCTCAACGCCTTTCTCCATCACTACACCAGGCCAGAGATATTTGCATATACTTCCCAAAACTTTATTCACCTGTGTGCGACGTCCTTGACCTTGAAAAGATGCATCAATCCAAGACCTGCAACCACATTGTACAAAAGAAGCATTAACAAATTTCATATAATGCATGAACAAATATTTAACATTAGAATCAACTCACTCGTCGCCACACGGTACGATCAAAATCTTATCCTCCTCACGAGCAGGAACTTTAGGAGGAGGCACCCAATGTGTTTTCCTCGACTTTCGTGCCCGAGAAGACCCTCCACCACTAGAAGCTCCAGCATCACTGCTAGGCCATGAGTCCCATCCGCCTGCTGACCATCCACCCTCAAACTGACCACCACCGGAAGACCACCCATCTCCACCTCCACCTCCAGCATCATCTTCCTGCTCATAGTCTGCATCGGCCGCATCGTAATCGGCCGCATCCTCACCCCTCACCTCCTCCTCTCGAGTCTCGTTAACATCCTGCACATGAAACACTTTAATCATTAGATTCATATAAACATTACTATATTGAAATAAAATAATAATTTAGAGTAATCACACCTGTCCCTGCATATCAGGTGGAAGATGTTCCATCAAAGCCTGTCGTCTGTTGCTCGAGAGCGACTCGGTACCCTGGAACAGACACTCCTGTGCTTTGCTTCTTCCTAAAGAAGAAGAACAGCCCTTCGTCATGCCCTTCACAAAATTCTTCAACTTTCGAGCCGCCATCCTGCATAATGAAAATTATATTAGTATATCAATAAAGAGATAACAACATAGTATAACAATAAATTAAATTTTAATTCATCAAAATAAATATTTACTTCTTAATCATATTCGAAATCAGGATTAATTTGTTGTCTTCTCAAGCGCGTCGACTTTCTCTCGGGCGTCTTTTTCTTCTTCGACTTTCGTTTCCTTTTTGGAGGAACTATTACATCATTAAGATCGCCCGCTACTGAATCTGGCTCCATTGTTGTTTCTATATTAAAAACGGGTGGAACTTCAATTTCTTGATAAATTTCTTCAACATCAGCTTCCACCTCATTTTGTCGATAACTTGTATCACCCTTTAAATATAATCTTTCACGGGGATTTACGTTGTACACTACCCACCAGTCTTTAAGATCGATACAGGGATATGACATATAATACACTTGGTCCACTTGAAAACCAAGAACAAATTTACTACAACCACGAGTCATTATACGCTCGTGTTTGACTTCTACCATACCAAATTGGTTTTGTCGTATCCCATGTTTAGGATCGATCCAATCACATTTGAAGAACATAACTTTCAGATTTTTCCCCCAGCAAAGTCAAATTCCAATATATTTTTGATAGTTCCATAATAATTCATCTCCCTTCCTTGCTCATCAAAATACCAACATACCACACCAGTATTTGTTGTCGCAGCTAACGGTCGAGTACATTCAAATTTGGTTGAACGAAAACGATATCCCTTGACATCATAACGACCATAGCTTCTGACTTTGACAAGTGCACGTGACATCTGACGTAAGTCCTCGTCAACGTTGGAAGTTTTTTCGCACTGTCAGTTACGAATATAGATCAATAGGAGGAACTATTAAAAAGATAAACTATATGAACACATAAGAAAACGGATGTGATATTTACATGAACTCGAAACCAATTAATGAAATTGGGAGTGCCTTCTTTTCCTTCGCGAAGCATGATTTCATACAGCCTCGTCGACAGTTTACCCTTATTCTGTCGTTCGTACTCTCTGTTGAAAAAAAAGTAAATAAAAGAGTTACGAGGAGTAATGAGCACATGTTGCTCTTCAATTTTGAAAATCTATGCTTACTTGAAGTATGGAGTCATCTCTTCCATGTTTTCATACATGTAGAGTAATGCATCCAACTTTTCTTCACGTCCAATGTGATATTCAGTTGATGCTCCAACTGTCTTTCCCTCGAATGACAAAATTTTGAGTTTACTGCATGGACCAGCTTGATCAACATTATACCTTAATGTAGGTGTATTTACATTGTGTTCTTCTGCAAAGTATACACTCGTGAAGGCTGATATCTCTTTATATTTAAATTCTTCAGCAATACACCCTTCAACTCTTCCCTTGTTGCCAACCATTGCACTAAGCTTCTTAAGTGTCCTTTCTATGTGATACATCCATCTATACTGCACAGGACCCCCAATCTTAGCTTCATATGGAAGGTGTACAAGTAGATGTTGCATCGGATTGAAGAATCCAGGGGGAAATATTTTTTCCAATTTGTAAATAAGGACCGGAATCTCCTTCTCTAATTTCTCCATCACATCTTTTTTAATTTCTTTACTACAAAGTTTTCTATAGAAGTAGCTTAACTCAGCTAATGCCGTCCACACATCATTATTCAAGTAACCCCGAAACATTACAGGAAGTAATCTTTCCATAATAATGTGATAATCATGACTCTTCAATCCATTCATTTTTCCTGTCCTCAAATTCACGGACCTTCTGAATCCCGCGGCATACCCATCTGGAAATTTTAAGTTTTTCAACCACACCATCACCTCTTTCTTTTGCTTAGATTTTAGACAAAATGACGCACGTGGCTTAGCACCACTCTGAAGCAAGACCAGGCTTGGTCGGTTACAAATTTTCTCTAAATCTTTTCTGGCCTTTATATTATCTTTGGTTTTATCGGGAAAATCCATACATGTACTAATAATGCTTTCAGCAACATTCCGCTCTTGGTGCATGACATCAATGTTGTGCATCAGAATCAAGGCCTCCGTATAAGGGAGTTCCCACAAAGAACATTTATGTGTCCAATTATGTTCTATTCCAAATCCCAGGTAACCAGTACCGTCTGGTTTCAAATTATCGAACGCAGCATGAATCTCTGCGCCACTCAAACGTTTCGGTGGGCCTTTGGTAACAATGGTGTCTTTTCTGAATTGATTTGCCTCAAATCTGAACGGGTGATCGAGAGGCAAGAAACATCTGTGGCAATCAAAGTAACAGATTTTCCCACCAAACTCAAGACGAAAACAATCTGTATCCTTACCACATATTGGACATGTCAACTTTCCATGACAACTCCATCCAGCAAAAATACCGTAGGCCATGAAATCATGAATCGACCACAAGTACGCAACTCGAAGATTGAATCTCTCTTTCTTGTAGCAATCGTAAGCTTCGACTCCTTCCCACAATTTTTTCAACTCATCGACTAAAGGTTCCAACATTATATTGAGATGTTTTCCAGGGTGTTCTGGTCCAGGAATGATTAGACACAGAAACATGTAATTGTATTTCATGCAAAGGTGAGGTGGAAGATTGTATGGAACTGCAAATACAGGCCAACAAGAATACGGTGATGCAGTCATATTGAAAGGTGAGAACCCGTCCGTCGCCAACCCGATTCGAATATTTCTAGCTTCACTAGCAAAATCCGAATCAAAATCATCAAGCGCCTTCCACGCATCACTATCAGATGGGTGCATCATAACTTGAGGGTTCTCGCGTTCACGTTCTTTGTGCCATCTCATCTGCTTAGCGGTGTTTTTTGAGAGAAACAACCGTTTTACACGAGGCGTGAGAGGCATGTAACGAAGTTGCTTATTTGCTACTTCTGTTGTCAATTTTTCTCCATCTTCATTTACGACCTCAACGAACCTTGATTTGCTGCATCTCAAACATTTGTCTAATTTTTCATTTTCCTTCCAGAAAAGCATACAGTTATCTGGACAAACATCAATTTTTTGATACTCCATACCTAAGCCAGAGAGTAACTTTCTTGACTGATACACGTCTTTGGGCATTTTGTGATTTGGTGGTAATACGTCGCTGATCAAATTCAAAAGTTCATTTAAGCAGTTGATGGAGAATGCGAACTTAGACTTGATAGCCATAAGTCGCGTCACAAAAGCAAGAATGGTTACTCTCGTGTGTTCGTGCAACGGCTCTTCTGCTGCCTTGAGAAGTTCAAAGAATTTTTTAACTTCCGGCGGTTGAGGATCCTCAGGATTATCTGGAAACACTAAATCGGGATCCTCTCTTAAATCCTGAACCATCTCCTCCATTCGGTCTAAATCCGGGTCAAAATTGTCTTGACCTTCTGCAGCATATCCACGGGGAAGCTCCTCACCATGATGCACCCAAACTTCATAATTTGGCACGTAGCCATTTTTGCAAAGATGACCAGACATCTCTTTCTTGGTTTGACGTTGATAATTTTTGCAAACACTGCATGGGCACCACACTCGACCATTTCTTGACGAAGAAAAAACACGATTGATAAAATCTTCGGTTTTCTGTATCCACTCAAGCGAAGGATCATTTTTTCGCCAGCCTTCATACATCCAGCGACGACTATCACCCATCGTGGCTCTACTGGTTACCTGGGATTTGGAATAGAGATGAAAGTCGATGCGTTAACTACTGTCAACTCACCTCTCTAAATGAGCAGTGCTTCCAACTGGATAAGCTAAGCGTTAACGCCATGCCAGTTGCTATCGCTACCAGAGAAGCACTAGCACAGGCGCACAGCCAGTACTGCCTTCTGCTCCATTTTTTCTTTAAACTAATGGTAGATGGAGACGGTGAGAGTCACAGGCCGCCACTGCGTCTAGCTTGCCTACGTGTCTGGCATGATGGCCAAGCATGTTGGCGCCAGTTGTCGACCTAGCTAGCAGTGGTTCTATTCTATTTTCATTGGAGCCATGCAACACGCAGTCCGGGCCGGGCCGGATCGGCTCGATGCAGCGTGCCAATGTGCACTGCACGGGTATTTTGGTTCCATGTCACATCAAATATTCGAACGACTATAATCTAATTATATTAAAAAAACTATTTACATAGTGAAAAATAAACGACAGTGATGCCATTACCCGGACGGCGACGGACAGCGACGGCTCTGGCGAACCCCGGGCGGCGACGGTGGGCAAAGCCGGGCGCGGGCGGCTCGAGGCGCGGCGGCGGCGGCGCGCTGTGCGGGGTCGGGGCAGGTGTGCGGCCATCGGGGCAGCGGCGCGCTGTGAGCGCGGGCGGCGGGGCGGCGGCGCCCTGTGCGTCGGGGCGTCCGGCGGTCCGGGCAGGTGGCCGGCGAAGGTGGCCGGCGAAGGTGCTTCGCCGTCGGGTCCTGGCGGCGGCGGCACGGAGTCGTTAGAACGTGTGTGTGTGCGTGTGTGCGTTGGCTGTGTGCGCGGCCGGGGGGGGCGCGCGGGGGACAGCCGTTAGGGGGCGTCCACTTATTTCCGACGGCTCAGCTGGCCAGCCGTCAGAAATAGTCTTATTTCCAACGGGGGGCTTGGGAGCCGTCGGAAATAGTCGTATTTCCGACGGCTGGCCGTGGGCCGTCGGAAATAGCCTTATTTCCGACGGTACCCTAGGAACCGTCGGAACTAGTGGAGGCCGTCGGAAATACAGCATTTTCCTGTAGTGTAGGGGGAAAAATTTAGGGGTAACGGTTGCGGATAGCCTAAGGCTGTTGAGATATCGGCTAGATATATGGTACGGACTTCGCTCGCGAGGGCATAAAAACCGAACGTCGACGCCCCTTTGTTGGGACTTCACTCGCGAGTCAAAACAGGCAGCCACCGAGCCAAGCGCGTGGTGGGAGACCAGGGGAGGAAGAGAGCTGCCACCGTCAACCTACGCTTGCAAAACCGTTCAAGGTTCTAGATGTGGTCATGGAGCATAGTGGGAGTTTGAGGGACCTCGACGGAGTGTCTGCACGCTAGGAGGTTGGATGGATTCCATGGAATTACTCGCTGGAGTAAGCTAGTCGTCGTGGAGCCGCGCGTGTTCGGGGTTAGGCCGTCTACCGCACCAATCGATGGTAATATATTACTCATGTAGTATGTATCCTAGTCTCTGTTTTGCACCGTTTGGTAGGACGACTAGAACACCGGAGTGTCGGGACACCGCACACCAGTGAGCTCGCTGCCGCAGCTGTGCGCGCGCCACTTCCTGTCGCCACCAGGGCTCTCGGCCGATGTAGGAGATGAGAAGGGGAGGCATGAACCGTTGATCTCATGATTAGAGGGGTAATACCGGTTTGGATAGATGGAACCTGGGTCGTCCGATCCAAATCGGGCACATGAGAATTGACCTAGACGTTTTAAAATTTAGAGCGTCAATTATGGATCCTGTGGCCGAGATTTCATGTCGGGTCGATCTAATCTACACCTTAGGTTGGTGACCCAACGGCTCCGATTACAGCGTATCCCTTCGGCTGAATAGATTTGCAAAAGAGACCCCGTCTTTCTAATAAACCAAATCGTCGTCCATTAGTCAATTAAAATAAATGAAACTAAATCGGGATTTTCAAGTTTTGCCCGTGGAAGATATTTTTAGGTATAAATTTAATATTAAAACACCTAGAAACATGGTTCATCCACATCTTATCTGTTCTAACTCTAATTTAGTCTATTCAAGTTGCGTTAGCTTCGTAATAAAGCTACATACGCAGTAATAACATTATTTTATCATACTATTTAAATTTATAAATAGCTATTGGTTTAGTCTATGTTTAGTAGATTAATCTCTCTCATGAAAGTTAATTTAACCATACATATAATCTGACTAAAATATGAACTCTAATCACGTTATATCTTAGGATAAAATTGAAATAGTTACTTATTTAGAATATCTTTCTCACATGATTTATATTAATCAACATAGAATATAGTTTTATTGCTCAATCACATAACTCTTCCAAAAATCATATCTTTTTAACCGTAACTCTGATCTTTATGGTTCTTGAACCCACAATCTCGTAACGACGTGTACAATATTATTGTGTGGTTTGTTTTCATCTTTGGTGTAATGTTATTTTTACCCATTCTTTGTCGATCTATATGTATTCTTACGGATAGAAGCGAGGTCACGAGGAACCTAAAACCCAAACTTGAGGAAGTACCTGATGTTGCACCAAAAAGCAAGTTATGTCCTTGATCACATTCTCTGACCTAATAATGTTTATCATTGTTAATCACCATGGCATTGTTAGGCTTAACTTGATGGGACCTAATAGGTTACCTAGTTTTGTTTATCCTACACCTTACAAACAAATGAATTATTAGGTAGTCTTGCTATTGCTCTACCTAGTTTTGTGATTAATGTTATCTATATGATTTATGATCATGCTCCAATATGATTTATTATTGTTGGTTTACTCTCATGCATGCTAAAATAACTTTGTTTAATTGGAACATGGAGCAACCACTCAAGAAAACAGTGCTACCACAAGGGTCGAATGAGATGCCCTTGGCCAATTAATTAGGAAAGCTAGTAAGAGATTACCTCACTCGAAAGGGGTAAGCGGGGAGTGAATCGTTGCAGAGTATAGTGTTGGCTGTAATTACTGTGATGGGGTTACAGATCGTGAAAAAAGGCCTATGCTCCCTTTTGTCTTAAACTATAGTGGGTTTTCTCAAGCTAGTTTAACTTTGTAAAGGCCTCGCGGTGGATCCCTAGCCATTCACCTTGGATGTGTCTAGGGGTCTAGCTAACCCTGGCTTCACAGGAAACACGTGTTGTGGGTAAAGATGTGCAAACTTTGCAGTCTAAAACTGGTATATCAGCCATACTCACGGTCATGAGCGGCTGGGACCCTCACATGAGTAAACTATTGAATTAAATTTAACCTGTCATGCATTGCATTGTGTGATTTATTATTCAGCTATGATCTATTATTTAATTGCGTTGGTATCTACTTATACTTAGTAATTGCTAATAAAATTTTGATCAACTTATTTAAAAGCAATGTTCGGCCTTAACCATTTTTTGTGGTAAGCCTTACAATTGAGCCGCCACCATAAGTGAGCTAAAAACACACTTTTTCCCACACTTGCTGAGCGATGACCGGATGGGAGCTCACCCTTGCTATAATCATACCAGGTGAAGCGTACCGATCCTTTAGGACCCAAATATGATATAATTACTAGTCCTAAGAGGCTAGTAACCACATTTATTTCATCAGATGGAACAGTCTTATACAAAAAATATTACAGTACCAAAAGCAAGCTCAGAGGAGCTAAGGACAAACGAAGCGAGAACCAGCCCTAGCCACAAGCAGACTAGGTGCTGACGTAGCCCGCTTCTAGTCAAACAAAGCGATAATGAAATCTTCAGCCACTGAAAACATGTAAAGAGATGTGTGAATACTTTCGTATTCCGCAAGCCCATTCTAGTTCGTAAAGAGAGAGAGAGAGAGAGAGAGTCATATGTTGTATATGCTTGACATGGTGGAGTTATTAAGTCACTCTTTATTTTTCTCAGAAAAGGCATTATCTTGGCGATTCCCGGAATAGAAGAGAGAAGAGTATACTTTTACTCAACCACCATTGAGCTTCCTGCTCTTGTGGCATCATTTTTCTTTTTCCAAGATACTCACACATTTTCACATCCTCTTTTTTGAAAACAAAATGCTAATTGTCATATCATACCAAACTTGTCCATACTAGTGGACATGAATTATTCGAATAGATTTGGACACTGCGCAGAGGTGTACACTTTACTCACTAGTCTCGCTCTGCAATCTCATGGCCAGTGAGACCCAAATCCGAAACTCTTTCCTCACTTGCATGACTTTACCCTAACGGTTATACCGAAAGGAAAAAGACCACCTCCTCGCCCAAACCAGGATGGAATTATTCCCCCTCCTTGTCCTCCCGGTGCTCCCCAGCCACCGATTACCCTGGGGTGGAGACCGTGCAAGTTCAGATCAAGCGACTACCCATACAGTCTCGAGTGGTTGCACTTGATATGCCTTTAGGTAGTGAAAGGTGACAAACCGGTCCTTATACAAGATGTGGCAATCCTTCTCGCTCACACCTAACCCGGCTGAGCCAACTCTTTAGGACCTCCCAGAGCAGGGAGTCTTGATCATCATGCTCAAAGGTGATAAGGGTGATAACCCTTCATCATACCCATTTTGGAAAACATTTTTCTTTTGAAAAATGAGAGCACCTAGAGGGTTGGTGAATAGGTGATCCTACAAAAAATACTTAACTAAAACAACAAACTTGGTCTATAAATGGGGTTAGTGAAATCTAAAACCAAGTTCAATTAAGAATAGAGTAGAAGGAGGATTTCTTCACTTAATTGCTCTCACAAGATGTGTATTGAAACTAGAGCAAATATAAAAGTGAAGTGGGGAGCTCGAAAGAACAAAGTCACAATGCAAGTAAGTGGACAATGAGACATTGTGATTTATCCCATGGTTTGGCGGAGGCCTACCTCCATGTTGTGGCGTCCCAATGGACAAGGGTTGCACTCAACCCCTCTCAAGTGATCCAAAGATCAAACTTGAGTACCACAATTGTCTTTCTTATAGTATGTTCCCGTTTGTGAGGAATCTCCACAAGTTGGAGTCTCTCACACCTTACATAATATGATCACAATCACGAACAAGAGTAAGGGAGGGAGAAGCAACACACACAAGAGCACAAATACAACAAGATCATGCATACAAGTGAAGAAAAGAGCGCACAAATGGAAACCAACATAGTCTCAACTCAAAACGCGCTCAGATCTCTCTCGAATGAACCAAGGCGTGATGGAGTCTCAGAGTATGTTGTATGCTCTTGTGTTTGTCTCGGTGTGTTGCATGGGTATCACTCCATGATGCCCATGAGGTCCTTTTATAGCCCTAAGGAGTCTAGGAGCGGTTGGTTCTTCATATGGAAAGCAATCAGCCTTCCCTGTTTGCGTGCACAAATGGAACAATCAGCGACCTGTTTCCTTTAATGGCCGAACCGACCGTTGTGCGCCTTTGGTCACATGGCACACCGGACACGACTCGCCCGAGGCCACAACTCGCTCGAAGTCAATTCAAACACCGATAGGATAAGTATAGGATTTGGCATATTTCGATCATTTTGCCACCACTTGGTTTATTTTCGCAAAACAAATTCATTTTCTTACTTCTAAGTCAAAACACTTTAGTTTTTGCAAATTAAACCATTTTTCAAGACAGTTTTGATCACGAAGCCAAAAGCTCCCCCTTTTCCCGTATAAAGATTTCTCCCTCACAAGAGAGTAGTTTTGCAATCAAAGGGCTCCTCTTGTTGTTAAGAGGGTTTTGATCAAAAATACAAGTTCAAAACATAATACATTTTGAAATACACAAGTGGCGGTTGATCCAATTGCTTTGGCCTTAATTCCCCCCTTTGGCATTAGCACCCAAATGGAAAAACTAGTGGCCTTAAACCTCATTGCCTCACCAAAAATTGTGAATTTAAGAGCAAGAAGGCAATGAACACCAAGGGCAACTTGAACAAGATACATTGATATCGTTTTGCAGTGGAAGCCTTTTCCTTTGTCCAAGTCCACCATTTCCCTTTTAATCTACCTTTGAGACTATACCAAAATCACTTAATCAAACATATTAGTCTCAAAGGGTCAAGTTATAACATATCGCCCCCCTAAACAAATGCATTATTTGCACAAGGACTTGTGAGGTCTGAGGATGACATTCTACAACTTGAGCACAAAAATAAGCAATAAAGACATTTAAGAACATGATCAAAGGCATAAAAGTACATGTATGTTATAGATCAATCTAAGTTCCATGAATCTAAGACATTTAGCTCACTACATAGCTTACAAAACCTTTTATCATCTAAAGGCTTGGGGAAGATATCAGCTAGCTGGTGATCGATGCTAACATGGCAAACATTGATATCTCCCTTTGTTGGTGGTCTCTTAAAAAGTGATGTCGGATGTCTAGGTTGTGGGGGACAGATATCCCCCGGGTCCACTAGAAGGCTAGAAGGCCTCGTGAAAGGCTTTGGGCCCATTACTTCGCAAGGCCATCCCTTTGTGGGCCAGGGGAGGAATCACTGGTGGAATGGATCGACGCAAGATTGGATAGACTCGAGCATAGACGGCTCATTGGGTTTAAGCATTATCCACAGTATTGATTAGATTCTCCCGCGCAGCGCCCTCAGACGTCGGAACTAAACCAGGATAAGTCGGCATGATTATAGGAAGATAAGTTCAGTCACTTCACTATTACTTAGGAGCACGTAGTTATCATACCCGCATGTAACGCCCCACAGTCGAGTATATAAGGCCTAGGGGGCACCCCATCAAAAGACAGGTCACTCATTAGCCATCTATTCCATTCTCTAGCATCCATCGTACTAGGGAATCCCTCTGTAACCTACCACATAAAGATCCACACCAGGAAATAGGGTGTTACGCCTCTCTAAGCGGCCTGAACCTGTATAAAATTGTCCATCGTCTCTCGTGCACCTAGCACGAACCATCGAGCTACAGTCGGTAACACCGTCCTACCCAAAAGCACCTCGAGGGGTAACCCCGGGTGCGCGGTCGGGTCCCAAACACCGACAGCTGGCGCGCCAGGTAGTGGGTGTGTCGCTGATCCAAGCTAGCTCAATGACCATCGTTTTCCAACACAAGATCGTCCTCTGACCCAAATCTGTGTTCTGCTTCGGTACCATCTCGTCCGTGGCAGACGAAGAGGGGACTCTACATCGTATAGCGGATCCACCGGAAAAGGAGCCTTCCTCAAAAATCTCCGAAAAAGCCAGAACAAAGCAGGAAATAGCGCAACCTTTCGTGCTCCGGGCGAAGACTACCTCCTGCAAGCCAGAAGTGGAGAATTCTTTTACCCGGAGAACCCCGCTGTCCACCTCATCCATAGAAAGATGGACGCAAATTACAAGGAAAAAAAGAAGCAAATAAGATAAAGGCCCGTCAAGCTGCTCTTCTGGCACCTCCGCCCTCAAAGGAGAACAGAGAGAAGCTTGCCGTCACGGCAACTCCATTCTACCCCAACGTCCTCTTCATCGAGGGAAGAATGGAATCATCCCCCATCTCCGACAACGAGCCAACCGTGCCTGGGGAAGAACCTCCTCAGCAGGAAGCTCGCCGACGGAGGAACCGACGCCGGAATGCTCGGCGACATCATGAAGCCGGAGAACGAGACCCGGCACAGCCTGTATCTCGAGATGAGATCTCGGAGGTGGGAGAAACTCCTGATGAATGAGTCTTCATGGAAAGGAGGAATTCCCGCCGACGTGATCGACGGCAAGCTCAGGAGCAAGCTGAGCAGGATGCAAGACAACACCGAGAGAACCCTCTCTTCGGACGGAACCTAAAACCAGACTTTGCCCGAGCCATGAACACACCGAGCGAGGTCGATGGAGTATTGGCTCGGATAGCTGATGGCCTCCCCCGGACTCCAGACGCTGAGGGCTATCGGCGGTTGCTCACTTGGGCAGCTAACCATCTTCTGCCTCTCGCTCATCCTCCAAGCGATCTATGGCACGCTATCAATAGTCGGTGGGACGCGCGGAGCTCCATCAATGCTTCGCGCGAACGACGACATGAGATCGAGATCCGGTGCCGAGAAGAGTATGATCGAGATCATGGCTTCCCTGCACGAAGTCAGGCCACTAGGGTTGAGTCGGCAACAGCTTCAACTGGCAGCACAACCCGGGGACGGTCGAGGCAGCACATCGACAACTCCCCTCCCCGGGACCGACACCACAATCGTCGACAGGAGGACACGTGTGGAGTATCTGCGCTCACTCTGCGTCTCAGGGCCATTCAGTGGCTCCCAAACTTCAAAGTCTCCAACGTCGACAAGTACGAGCCTAAACAGGACCCGGCAGGCTGGTTGGCTGTGTATACCACCGCTGCCCGGGCCGCTGGGGCAACTAAAGATGTGATGACTGCATACTTTCCCATCGTCCTCGGGCAAGATGCACTGCAATGGCTACGACACCTACCCTGACACTGCATCGACGATTGGAGCGACTTCAGTCGGTGTTTTATCGCCAACTTCCAATCCCTCTCCGACAAGCCGGCGCAGCCATGGGACCTCAAATCCATCAGGCACCGAGGGGATGAGACTCTTCGGTCATACCTCAAAAGGTTTCAGACCATGAGAAATCGTATTCCCGAGGTTGCTGAAGCAGCAGTGATCGAGGACTTCTACTGAGGATCTAATGACTCGGCCTTTGTCCGAGCCATACTACAAAAGGTGCCGACCACTTCTGAATAGCTGTTCAGGGAGGCAGACCTCTACATCACCGCTGATGAGCGTGCCCAGGACCTCATCGGGGGAACGAGGCCCGCTCCATCTGCACCACGGCACGACGCGAACCAGCAAACCGACAAGCGCTGGGAGAAGAGGCCTCGTGAAGAAGTCCATGCCGCTGGACCACCCGTCTCTCATGCCCGAGGGGCACCCCGCGGAGGCGAACGAACATTGGACGACATCCTCGATGCCCAGTGCCCATACCACAAGGATATGCGTCATACCCTCCGGAACTGCAGAGACTTCAAGCGCTCCGTGGGGAATGGCCGACCCTTCCAACCTCTACCACCTCCCCCACCACGAGGAGGACCCAGAGAACCTTGACAACCTTAGCAGCAGGAAGGGGGAGGAGGCGGAGCGTTCCCGCGCGTCGATGGAGAAGTCAACGTCATCTTCGGCGGACACGAGTCATAAGAGAACAAAAGGCAGCAGAAGCTTAATGATCGACAGATACTAGTGGCAACCACCAGTGCTCCCACCCCATATCGATGGTCAGAACACCTGATCACCTTTACTCGGGCGGATCAATGGCTCAACTTCGACCATCCAGTCAAGTACCCGCTCCTCGTCGATCCGGTGATTCAAGAAAGCAGGGTAAAGAAGGTGTTGGTGGACGGGGGAAGCAGCATCAACGTCACCTTCCCCCGGACACTCTTAGGCTTGGGAGTCGCACTCAAAGAGCTCCACGAATCAGACACTTCTTTTTTCGGCATTGTGCCGACCGAAGGAGAATACCCGCTTGGGCACATTTACATGCCTGTCACCTTTGGAACTCCGGAAAACTACAGAACCGAGTTCCTGAGGTTCGAGATAGCAAGCTTCGACTGCGGATACAACACCATCATCGACAGGCCAGGGTTGGCAAAATTCATGGTCATTCCACACTATTCGTACATGATATTAAAGATGCCAGGGCCACAAGGAATCATCACTGTGCGCGCTGACTTCCAAGGCACCGCGGAATGTTTCCAAGTGGCCATTCAGGCGGCCCTCACCACCAAACCACCGACGACTTCCTCCGCGCAAGCAAACTCAAAGCCTGGGGAAGACCTCGCGATACCTGCGAATGAAGCTCAAGCCGTGACCTCTATGCGGCCGACTGAGGAGACAAAGATAATTAACCTCAGGTTCGTTGATGAACACAAGACAGCCATCATCAGCTCCAGCCTGGACAACAAATAAGAAGGCGCACTCGTCCAGATTCTGCAAGATAATCGAGACGTATTCGCATGGCAGCCTGCGGATATGTCGAGAGTCCCGAGAGAACTGGCCGAGCACAAACTGAAGGTCTATACCTAGGCAAGGCTGATCCAACAAAAGTTGCGTCATTTCACGCCAGACAAGCGAGAAGTTATTCGCGCCGAGCTAGCTCGCTTAGTCACAGCAGGGTTCATCAGAGAAGTACTGCATCCTGAGTGGTTAGCAAATCCTGTTCTTGTACTTAAAAAGAATAAAGTAGATTAGCGCATGTGCGTCGACTATACATGTCGGTGTTTCGACCCCGGGGGGTCCCTGGATCGACGAGTAAATTGTCGCTGCATGTCCCAGCCCAGATGGGTTGGCGCGAGACGGGACACAAAGAGGGGAGAACAGTAAGGTGAAACCGCGGCCTTCGTGTTGTCCTGCGCCCAGGGCGGATGGATGCGCTTGCAGTAGGGGGTTACAAGCGTTTGCGTGGGAGAGAGAGAGAGCGAGAGCCCTATGCGTCGGCCCGTTCTCCCGCGCGGCCAACCTTCCGTACGAGAGCCCTGGACCTTCCTTTTATAGGCGTAAGGAGAGGGCCCAGGTGTACAATGGGGGGTGTAGCAATGTGCTAACGTGTCTAGTAGAGAGGAGCTAGTGCCCTATGTACATGCCGTCGTGGCTGTCGGAGAGGTGTTGCTGCCCTGTTCATGTGATGTCGTGGCCATCGGAGGAGAGCTGGAGCCCTGCGGAAGTACAACTGTCGGGGCTGTCGGATCCATGCTGACGTAAGGGGCTGGGAGCTGCCGTCGTCATGGAGCGTGCGGGGTGTCATCATTACTTGTTTACTGGGGCGAGCCAGATGGGACGTCGGTCTTGTTCCCCGTAGCCTGAGCTAGCTAGGGGCAGGGTAATGATGGCCCCCCTGGCGACGTGGCCGGTCCAGGCCCGAGTTTGGGCGAGGTGGCGATTCCTCTGAGGTCGAGGTTGAGTCTGAGCCCTGGGGTCGGGCGAGGCGGAGTCCATCGTCTTCCGGAGCCGAGGCTGAGTCCGAGCCCTAGGGTCGGGCGAGGCGGAGTTCGTTGTCTTCCAGAGCTGAGGCTGAGTCCGAGCCCTGGGGTCGAGCGAGGCAGAGTTCGTCGTCTTCTAAGTCATGGTTGAGTCCGAGCCTTGGGGTCGGGCGAGGCAAATTCCATCTTCGGAGGCCGAGACGGGGGCCGAACCCTGGGGTCGGGCGAGGCGGAGCTTTCTATGTCGCCCGAGGCTGGACTTAGCCGCTGTCGACCTCACTCTGGCGAGTGGCACGGCAGTCGGAGCAGGGCAGGCGGCGCTGTATTCCTGTCAGGTCGGTCAGTGGAGCGGCGAAGTGACTGCGGTCACTTCGGCCCTGTCGACTGAAGAGCGCGCGTCAGGATAAGATGTCAGGTGATCCTTGCATTAAACGCTCCTGCGATATGGTCGGTTGGTGTGGCGATTTGGCTAAGGTTGCTTCTCCGCGAAGCCTACCCGAGCTGAGCCTCGGGTGAGTCGATGGCGCGTCCGTTGCTTGAGGGGACCCTCGGGCGAGGCGTGAATCTTCCGGGGTCAGCTGTCTTTGCCCGAGGTCGGGCTCGGGCGAGGCAGGATCGTGTCCCTTGAGCGAAGCTTTGGCCTGAATCGTGCCCATCAGGCCTTCGCAGCTTTGTGCTGATGGGGTTTACCAGCTGAGATTAGGGGTCTTGGGGGTACCCCTAATTATGGTCTCCGACAATACAGATCTCAACAAACACTGTCCGAAGGATACCTTCGGACTTCCTAGAATAGATCAGGTGGTAGATTCGAGTGCCGGGTGTTCTATGTTATCCTTCCTAGACTGCTACTCTGGATACCATTAGATCAGTCTGGCAAAAGAAGATGAGGAAAAAACTGCATTCATTACCCCGTTTGGAGCTTTCTGCTATACCTCCATGCCGTTTGGCCTCAAGAACGCTGGAGCGACTTACCAGAGAGCTATTCAAACATGCTTAGCCGATCACTGGGGCAAGCGGGTAGAATCTTATGTTGATGATGTGGTGATTAAAACAGAAAACTCAGAAAACTTCATTGAGGATCTGCTGCTGGTCTTCAACAGCCTGAGGCGGTATCGGTGGAAGCTCAATCCAGAAAAATGTGTCTTTGGAGTACCAGTAGGGAAGTTGCTCGGATTCATTGTTAGCCACCGGGGAATTGAAGCTAACCCAGAAAAAATTGAGGCTATCATGAGAATGGAAGCACCATGATCACAGAAGAAAGTGCAAAGGCTTACTGGATGCATGGCAGCCTTGAGCAGGTTCATGTCAAGGCTAGGAGAAAAAGGCTTACCATTCTACAAATTGCTCAAGAAGGTGGACAAGTTCCAGTGGACCACAGAAGCACAGGAAGCTCTCGATGCACTAAAGAAGTTCTTGACCACGCCACTAGTACTAAAGCCGCCACGGCAAGCCAGATCGGCCGGCAGAAGATCTGCTGTTGTACATCTCCTGCACGACTCATGTGGTGAGCACCGCGTTAGTAGTCGAGCAGGCAGAGGAAGGGCATGCATATCCAGTGTAGCATCTGGTCTACTTCATCAGTGAAGTTCTAGGACCCTCTAAAAAGAAATATCCTCAAGTTCAAAAAGTATTGTACGCAGTACTTCTAACTGCTCGTAAGCTCTATCACTACTTTAACGACCACAAAGTCATAGTAGTCACCGGGTTTCCAATAGGGGATATTCTTCACAACAAAGAAGCCATCGGGAGAATAGCCAAGTGGGTCTGCGAGCTAGGGGCTCACGACATCGAGTTTCGGCCTCGCACAACAATAAGGACACAAGCACTAGTTGACTTCGTATCAGAATGGACCGAGCAACAAGTACCTGACAACCCGGAGGCTATAGAAGTATGGCGAATGTATTTCGATGGCTCACTGAAACTATAGGGGGTAGGTGCAGGAATCCTCTTCATTGCCCCTGGAGGTGAGCAACTCAAATATGCTCTTCAGTTGTCATTCTCAGCATCAAATAATGCAGCAGAATATGAAGCTCTGATCCACAGATTGAACATTGCCATATCACTGGGCGTTAAGAGGTTGATGGTATACGGAGATTCACTGGTGGTCATAAGTCAGATAAATAAAGACTGGGATTGCTCGACTGATTCTATGGGCAAGTACTGTGCAGCCGTCCGAAAATTAGAAGACAAATTTGAAGGGCTGGAATTTCATCACATGAAAAGAGATCGCAACGCAGCAGCCGACGCGTTGTCGAAACTAGGATCCAGTCGAGCTCAGGTACCACCCGGAGTTTTTGTCCAGGAAGTGTCATGTCTAAACATTCCCTCAGATCAGGCGGAAGAGTGTAACGTTTTGAGCCAGCCAGAGTCAGACTCTAATGACTGGAGAGAGCCTATCATCAGGTACAGAAAAAATGAAGAAGAACCGGATGATAAGGCCATAGCAGAACGCATCGCAAGACAATCGGCCCACTACACCCTCATAGGGGACGCACTGTACAGAAGGGGTGCAACAGGAGTCCTCATGAAGTGCATTTCCTCGGTTACTGGGAGACAACTACTAGATGAGATTCACGCCGGGCAGTGTGGAATACATGCAGCATCCAGAACTCTGGTTGGGAAAGTCTTCAGGTCTGGTTTCTATTGGCCAACAGCAAAAAGTGATGCAGCCGAGTTAGTCCAGATATGTGAATCTTGCCAATTCTTGTCAAAGCAACAGCATTTACCAGCACAGCAGTTGCAGACCATACTTGTAACATGGCCATTTGCGTGCTGGGGATTACACATGATTGGAGCCTTCAAGAAAGCTCAGGGAGGCTATATTCATGTGCTGGTCACCATCGACAAATTCACCAAATGGATAGAGTACAAACCCATTGCTTCTCTAACTTCAGCTAAGGCAGTGGAATTTATACAAGATATAATATTTAGGTTTGGGATACCGAATAGCATCATAACCGACCTAGGATCCAACTTCGCTAGCTCTAAATTCTTTGATTTTTGCGAACAACGGAGCATCCAGATCAAATATGCATCAGTAGCACACCCAAGAGCTAATGGCCAAGTGGAAAGGGCTAATGAAATGATACTGGAAGCACTCAGGAAGAAAGTCTTCGACAAGAATGAAAAGTTCGTGGGGAAGTGGATCAGAGAGTTACCTTATGTGGTTTGGAGCCTAAGAACTCAGCCCAGTCGAGCTCTGCATGGAAACATCCACTTCTTCATGGTCTATGGTTCGGAGGCAGTGCTACTTGTTGGCCTCAGGTTTGGGGCACCAAGGCTGGTCTTCAAAAGCATAGTTGAAGCTGAAGCTACCAGGCTAGAAGATATTGATGTGCTAGAGGAAGAGCGATTGAATACAGTAATTCAGTTAGCTAGATACCAGCAGACCTTGAGGCGTTATCATGATAAGGCTATATGACATCGATCCTTCGTAGTGGGAGACTTGGTCCTTCGCCGAATTCTAATGGGAGAAGGACGACACAAATTGTCACCGCTATGGGAAGGGCCATTCATGGTATCGGAGGTCACTCGGCCAGGATCATATCGACTTAGTCAAATGGATGGCACGGAAGTAGGGAATTCATGGAATATAGAGCATCTCAAGAAGTTTTATCCTTAAGCAATACTTCAAATGCTATCGGAGCAATGTTGTACTCTGTAATTGGAAAATACGTCATCAATAAAAGATCTTATTCTCTAAGGCATTCAAGCTATTGGTTATCAATTGACTTCGATTTGATTAAGACTTGAAATCAGCGCACTTACTCAACTTAGGGTGACCACTATACCCTACTAACGGAGCAATCGCCTTAAGTCGGCAATGACTTAAGACGATGCAACATGCTCGCGCTTACTCGACTTAGGGTGACCACTATACCCTACTAACGGAGCAATCGCCTTAAGTCGGCAATGACTTAAGACGGTGCAACATGCTCGCGCTTACTCGACTTAGGGTGACCACTATACCCTACTAACGGAGCAATCGCCTTAAGTCAGCAATGACTTAAGACGGTGCAACATGCTCGCGCTTACTCGACTTAGGGTGACAACTATACCCTACTAACGGAGCAATCGGCTTAAGTCGGCAATGACTTAAGACGGTGCAACATGCTCGCGCTTACTCGACTTAGGGTGACCATTATACCCTACTAACAGAGCAATCACCTTAAATCGGCAATGACTTAAGACTGTGCAACATGCTCACAACTACTTGTCTCAGGGCAACCTCTATGCCTCACCAGTTGAGCAATTGGCATAGATCAGGAAAAGACTCCAAAACCAGCACGTCGCATTTACTTCAGCGGTCGTTCAGGATGACTGTTGAATTCTAACAGCGGAAACAAAATGTTAAAGTTATCAGCACCAATGACACATTCTAGTGCCCTATCCACCAAATATCTGAGCACAATGATCACACACACATATAATCCACAAATGCATTCAGTATCTTCTAAACAGGTCACTACGGCGAAACATCTCTATTTGGCAATGTCTTTCGTAGGGGCGATTGAGGAAGAAGGGCGACTCGAGGCATCAGGCGCAGCTTTGACGTCGGCAACAATGTCAACAGGAACAACTACACCGGGCCTTCAAATCAAGATCCGCCCCGCGTGAATGGCTTTGTCCATAGCCTTGTCGTGCTGAGCTTTCAGAATAGCGCAGTTGTCCTCTGCAACTTTGGTAGCCAGTCGAGCGGCCTCTAGCGCCTGGGCGACTAACTTCTTGGAGGCGCGTAGATCTTTGACGATGGAGTCCTTGCTTGACACCAACTGTCTAAGCCGCATGACCTCATCTTGGGACACTTGCAGTTCGCAACGATGATGATCCAGATCTGACATAGTAAAGCGATGGCTTCTCTCCAAGATGGTTAAGGAATTGTTGGTATCATGATACAACCTATCCAGATTGTCATGAGAAGCCGCAAGTGCTCGTCTCTCCTCCTACAAACAAGAATCAACTCTCAAGCATCTAATAAACAATAAGCACGGCAGAGCCAATTAAGTAAATTTACCTCGTGAGCTGCCCTTTCAGAGTCAAGCTGAGCATTGAGAGAAGAATTCAAAGAATGTGCATCGTCCAAAGAAGCAAAAACCCGAGCCAGGTCGATCTGACCTTGAGAATACTTCTCTTCAAGATCAGAGTATCATCGGGTTGAGTCGGCTTGATGTTGAAGACATTTTTCCTCAAGCTCGGAGCACCACCGGGCCATATCTGACAAAATAGTCAAGGAAGGATACAGGGTTAAAAACAAAAGTTGTTCAATTAGCCAAGGAAGAAACAAAGTTACCAACCAGCATTTGATGCCTTCAAATCAGCTATCTATTTCTAAAGCAGCAATGGGTTCCACTGCATCAGAGACAGAGCCCCTTCTGGGATAGTGGCACCATGTGATCTCAACTGAGTAGACATTCCGTCAACCAAAGCCTATGATCAAAGGCAAATGAGTATAGGGAAGATGATTTACCAGGAGGAACAGTAAAACGAAAAGAGCTGAGTTACCTGAAGATTGGAGAAGAATGAGGGCAATCCCAAGTCATGAGAAGCTGCATTGTAGCTCGACAAAGGAAGATCAACCGGAACAATTTGAAGAGCATTGTTAGGGGTTGACTCAGCCCCACTAGCAGATATCAGAATTCTTGCATCTGGCTCGCCAACCTCCAAGGCGACTCGCTCGCTCAAAGTTAAAGAAGCAGGCATCGCCATCGCTCCATCAGATCATGGTGGAGATGACCCGACATGAACATCCATGGAGGTGTGGGAAGGAGAGCTCACTTGGACACCCTCGGGGGCTGGGTTGTAGCTTGCGCCACCCACTAGAGCCGGATCATTACCGGCAACACCCTTGGGGGCTGGGTTGCAGCTCGCGCTACCCACCAAAACCGGATCACTACCGGCGATACCCCTGGGGGCTGGGTAACTTCCAGCACCACCCTCGAGGGCTAGGTTTTCTGCAACAGCCACCTCTAAGGCTGAAGGATCCTTAGTCACCTCCATGGGAGTCAGGCCTACTTGACCAACTTCTTGACATCGAAGACTGCCTTCCAAAGTCGACGATGCGCGAGACACTGCTCGGGATACCTCTAATCCCACGTCTGGAATTTCAGAGCAAACATCCATCATATCGCCAACAGTCGGCTCCGACAGCATATCTTTAGGAACGACATCCTCAAGGGCCTGATCAAAATCTGCTATGGATAACTCTTGAAGGCTGACAAGAGCAGACAGAGCTGGAGAAGGAATATCACTATCCCCCCTACTACCTCTGTAACACCAGCTATTTTTACAAATTAGCGGAATGTCTTCCTCTTCTTCGTCCTCATCAAAAATACGAGCAATAGCGGGTGCACGGTCACACCCATTGGGGTCAGCTTCTGCACGGCCACACCCATTGGGATCAACTTCTGCATGGTCACACCCATTGGGGTTAGCTTCTACATGGTTACACCCATTGGGTCAGCTTCAACATGTACACCACCATTGGGATCAACCTCAGGAAGGACCTCTAATGGTACTTCTTCACAAAAAGGAGCAGAAGGGCCAACATCTTGGTCCAAGCATGATAGTCACTGAAGCCGCCTCTTCTTTTTCTTCTTCTCCTCAACAGGCACAGCTGGACAGCTAACTTGGCGAGGACGCTTTGGGCGAGTACCATCAGGCTTTCGGGTATCCGTTGTTTTGTTAAGCTCTCGTCCAACCGTAACAGCCATCGGTTCAGCATGGGCTGAATCAGAAGATTCTCCAGCCAACATATTGAGAACAACATCTATTTCTGCATCATCCGGACTTGCTAGCATTGAAAAGTGAACTTGCCTCTCATCATTGGGAAGATCACGAAGGGGAGCAACCAGAGCCTCAACGTCTTCAGGAGAGGGTCGCACTCTAAGACCCAGACCACTATCACTAGCAGGAGGGTTGGACACGAAATCGAAAAATGACCTAGGAGGTGGCAGATTCCAAGCAGAATAAGCAACAGGAGCACCAACATTTGATACCTTGCCCCTCAGGATCATGTCCAGTCGGCTCATCAGATCCTCAGTAGGAATTTTCCTGTCGGTAACCCGAGTTGAATCAGTAACACCACTGTACAAGTAAGCTGGATACGCCCTGTCTTTCAAAGGCTGAATATTCTTGAAAACGAAGTCAACAACCACGGCTTCGGTAGTCAGACCTCTTTCCTTCAGCAGACATATCTCAGCGAGCAGAACCCTAGCTTCCGTCACCTCCAAGGCAGTAGGAGACTCAACCCAACTCGAAGTGCGTACATCTAGCTGTCTCCCCGACCGAGGGGGGAGGGACTTGCCGTGGTTTTCCATAATAAACCATTCAAGATGCCACAATTTAATGTTGTCCTTGAGAGGAATGTCAAGGTATTCTGTCTTCCTCCTGCGCCGCATCTCCAGACTTGCACCACCCACGAGCTGATGCTGCCCCCCAGCCATCCCAGGCCGACAGTGATACAAATACTTCCATAAACCGAAATGAGGAAGAATTCCGAGGTAGACCTCACACAAATGTACAAAGATAGAAATTTGCAAGATAGAATTGGGATTCAAATGGGTCAGGTTTAGATTGTAAAAATCAAGGAGACCATGGAAGAAGGGAGAAATGGGAAGACCAAGACTGCGGATGAGAAAAGGAACATAGACGACGGACTCGTGGGTATCTTCTATCGGAACAGTGACCCCACGACAAATCCACCAAGAATAGAGCTCTTTTGGAGGAAGAACTCCAACATCAACAAGGCGGAGGAGATCTGATTCTAAAACAACAGACATATGGTTACCTGCGAACGACAACTAGCTGTTGGGGTCGATGGGAGGAATGACTACCGCAGCAGAATTCGGGTTCTTCTGCTTGGGTGCCATCGCAATCTCACCGGTGGGTTGAACATGGGCGAAATCAGAAGGAAATAGAGGAGTGGTTTGAGGCGGAAATGTGAAGTTAGGGCTCAGAACTCAGAAGCACGCGGTGACGTGATATAAATGGGGTTTTCTCGGGTTGGGCACCGTTTCTAAAAAGTGTCAAGTCATCACTCGAGAAAACGAGATTTCCAACATAACTCGGCTGTTACCTCCAAAACGCCGACAGCATCAAGCACCACTCGGTGGTTACCTCTAAAACGCCGACAGTGTTTGTCATAACTCGGCTGTTATCTCCAAAACGCTAACGTGGTCTAGCATAACTCAGTTGTTACCTCTAAAACGCCGACAGCATCAAGCACCACTCGGCGGTTACCTCTAAAACGTCGATAGTGTTTGTCATAACTTGGCTGTTATCTCTAAAACGCCGACATGGTCTAGCGTAACTCGGCTGTTACCTCTAAAACGCCGACGTCATCAAGCACCACTCGACGGTTACTTCTAAAACGCCGATAGTGTCTGTCGTAACTCGGCCGTTTTCTCTAAATGAATGCCGGCAGAACCAAATACGACTCAGCAGTTACCAGTCATTACTTGGTCATTATCTCTAAAAACACCAGCAGCGCTAGGCGCGAAGACAAACTATCGATTGACTATAAAAGAAGAACGATGGAAAAACGAAAGGATACTCGGAACAAACTGAAATTTTCTTCAATATATGGAAGAGGGGAGTTTTTCCACAAACTTAAGGACCAACTCATTATGAGTCGGTCTTTTTCCCTTTTTCACTACATTACATTACTACATCACTACACTACTTACACTATACTATACTACTAACTACTACTACATTATTCTACTACTAGTACTAATTATCTATACTAATATGTAAACTAGTGGCGCTTTGCCACTGGCCTTGCTGCTGCCGCCGCTGCCTTTGTCTTCGCCGCCGCCCTTGCCGTCGCCCTTGCCGTCGCCCTTGCCGTCACCTCCATCGTCGTCGTCGCCCTCGTCGTCGCCGTCACTGCCGCTCTCCTCCTCGGATGAGTCGGAGGAGTTCTCCTCGTCCGAGGTGATCTCTGACTCATCCGAGCCCTCGAGCCCGGAGCGCTCGACAGCCCAGATGTACATCCACACCTCGGCAGCGATCCCCTAAGAATCATCCAAGTCATCGGATGACACCAGGGGAGAGGCGTAGACCGGCAACCCCTCGGACTCGGAGGAAAACTCCTCCTCCGAGTACTCGGAGTCACCAAAGTCCTCTGAGGGGGGACTTGGCTCGCGCTTCCGCTTGTCGCTGGAGTGGTGCGACGAACTTCCACCCTTCTTATTCTTACCCATGGCCGGTTGGAAGATAAGAGAGAAGTGGAAAAATAAGCAACAAATGGCCAGGAGATGTGTGAAGACACCAGCGAGGCAGGCAGTCTATTTATAGAGGCTAGAGGCAACCACTCATCTCCTACCACGGTCACCGAACAGTCGCAAGTATTCAATAAGCAATTCAAATCGTTTGGAAACAAGTCAGGCGGCAGACGCTGTTTCACGTAACACGACACCATTTGGACTGAGGTCAACTGCTTGGACAATATGATTACACCCGGCGGTCACGTCAAGTTACTACTCAAGGGCAGTTTGCTAAACGCTCGGCGTACCAAGCCGTCCCTTGGTTACACCCATTGGGGAGGGGACGTCCAGGAATTTTCAATAGATTTTCCCAAGCAGTCACATCCATACAGTATACGCAATGAATGTATCAAGATAGAAGAAAGATATCGATGGAGATCGGAACAAAGCCAAATATAGCTACTGAAGTACAAGTCTAATCAACAGAAGCATTGAAGCACAAAGCGAAATGAAGACCAGCCAAGAGCCATCTACCAAACGTCCAATGTGTCGCCGATCAAATAAATTTCAAACCTAATAGGACATGGGCAGATCACGCTGTTATTCTCTAAAACAGGAAATGAAGACAACATGCTGATCTCTAAAGCATAAGCTGATGATATAATACTGAGTTCTAAGGCATGAGACAAAGATAAGATAATAACTTCTGAAAGCATGAGATGAAGACCTTTAAGTGGATTATTTTCAGTAATCCACTCAAAGCTCGGGGGCTACACCCACTGGTTGCACCTCCGATGCACCTAATGAATCCTCAACCCCTAAAGACAGAATGTTGATCTCTAAAGCATGGACCGACGATGAAATGCTGATTTCTAAGGCACAAGACCAAGATCAACCAATGATTTCTGAAAAGCATAAGATTAAGACCTTTGAGTGGATTATTTTCAGTAATCCACTCAAAGCTCGGGGGCTACACCCATTGGGTGCACCTCTGGTGCACCCAATGAATCCTCAACCCCTACGAACAAAATGTTGATCTCTAAAGCATAAGCTGGTAAACGAGCACTGATTTCTGAAGTATAAAGTGAAGACCATTGGAAGAGCTGAAGAAGGATAACAGAAGCTTGTTTTTACTGGGTTGATTAGAGTTCAGAAGCAATAATTTGGAAGGTGTACTTTTAGAGCACCCATTACCTAAAATCAAAACCGCAAGCTAGACCTAGAATCTTTGGGCCGATTATTTCAAAATCAACTCAAAGATTGGGGGCTTGTGGGGGACAGATATCCCCCAGGTCCACTAGAAGGCTAGAAGGCCTCGCGAAAGGCTTTGGGTCCATTACTTCGCAAGGCCATCCCTTTGTGGGCCAGGGGAGGAATCACTGGTGGAATGGATCGACGCAAGATTGGATAGACTCGAGCCTAGACGGCTCATTGGGTTTAAGCATTATCCACAGTGTTGATTCGATTCTCTCGCGCAGCGCCCTTGAAAGGGAAATGTGCCCTTGGGCCATTTCTAAGTATTTTGGTGATTGAGTGCTAACGCAAGTGCTTAAGTGTTAATCTATGCCAATTGATGGACAAAGTGCAAATCAAGAGTAAAGGTATGTTTCTAAGACTTAGTACATTGTTTTGGAGACTAATGTATTGTGTCTAAGTGCTAGAAACAGGAAAAGACCAATTTGGAAAAGTCTTGGCTAAGCAGCCAAGACTCTGCGCAGTCTGGGTGCACCGGACTGTCCGGTGGTGCACCGGACAGTGTCCGATGCGCCAGGCTGGCGACTGTCAACTGGCTGCTCTCGAGAGGCGATCAACGGCGTACGGCTATGAATCACCGGACTGTCCGGTGGTGCACCGGACTGTTCGGTGAGCCATTCACAAGCGAAGTCGTCGCTCTCGGGAAGTGATTAACGGCGTACGGCTATAAATCACCGGACTGTCCATCAAGACGATGTGCGGCCAACAATACGCACCATGGCGATTGGAGATGTGCGGCCACAGGAACAAAAGGAGCAAGATCAACCTTCTTCCTCAACGATGGTGCATCCCCCAACTCAAGACGATGAACAGGTTCATCAAGAAGAGGCGTGTGATCAAGGGGGAGCACAAGATGATCATGTGATGGAGGAAGAAGCACAACCGGCACCTCCAACCCAAGTTCGAGCGACGATTCAAAGGAATCATCCCGTCGACCAAATTTTGGGTGACATTAGCAAGGGAGTAACTACTCGTTCTAGATTAGTTAATTTTTGTGAGCATTACTCCTTTGTCTCTTCTATTGAGCCTTTCAGGGTAGAAGAGGCCTTGCTAGATCCGGACTGGGTGTTGGCCATGCAGGAAGAGCTCAACAACTTCAAGCGTAATGAAGTTTGGACACTAGTGCCGTGTCCCAAGCAAAATGTTGTGGGAACCAAGTGGGTGTTCCACAACAAACAGGACGAGCATGGGGTGGTGACGAGGAACAAGGCTCGACTTGCGACAAAAGGTTATGCCCAAGTCGCAGGTTTGGACTTTGAGGAGACTTTTGCTCCTGTGGATAGGCTAGAGTCTATTCATATTTTGCTAGCATATGCCGCTCACCATTCTTTCAGGTTGTTCCAAATGGATGTGAAGAGCGCTTTCCTCAATGGGCCAATCAAGGAGGAGGTGTACGTGGAGCAACCCCCTGGCTTCGAGGATGAACGGTATCCCGACCACGTATGTAAGCTCTCTAAGGCGCTCTATGGACTTAAGCAAGCCCCAAGAGCATGGTATGAATGCCTTAGAGACTTTTTAATTGCTAATGCTTTCAAGGTTGGGAAAGCTGATCCAACTTTATTCACTAAGACCTGTGATGGTGACTTATTTGTGTGCCAAATTTATGTCGATGACATAATATTTGGCTCTACTAACCAAAAGTCTTGTGAAGAGTTTAGCAGGGTGATGACTCAAAAGTTTGAGATGTCGATGATGGGCGAGTTGAACTACTTCCTTGGATTCCAAGTGAAGCAACTCAAGGACGGCACCTTCATCTCTCAAACAAAGTACACGCAAGACTTGCTAAAGCGGTTTGGGATGAAGGACGCCAAGCCCGCAAAGACTCCGATGGGAACTGACGGACACGTCGACCTCAACAAAGGAGGTAAGTCCGTTGATCAAAAAGCATACCGGTCCATGATAGGTTCCTTGCTTTATTTATGTGCTAGTAGACCGGATATTATGCTTAGTGTATGCTTGTGTGCTAGATTTCAATCCGATCCAAGAGAGTGTCACTTAGTGGCTGTGAAGCGAATTCTTAGATATTTAGTCACTACGCCTTGCTTCGGGATCTAGTATCCAAAGGGGTCTACCTTTGACTTAATTGGATATTCAGACTCTGATTATGCTGGATGTAAGGTCGATAGGAATAGTACATCAGGGACGTGCCAATTCTTAGGAAGGTTCCTGGTGTCATGGAGTTCTAAGAAACAAACCTCCGTTGCCCTATCCACCTCTGAGGCCGAGTATGTTGCCACAGGACAATGTTGCGCGCAACTACTTTGGATGAGGCAAACCCTCCGGGACTTTGGCTACATCTGAGCAAAATCCCACTCCTATGTGATAATGAGAGTGCTATCCGCATAGCGGACAATCCTGTCGAGCACAGCCGCACAAAGCACTTTGACATCCGGCATCACTTTTTGAGAGACCACCAGCAAAAGGGAGATATCGAAGTGTTTTATATTAGCACCGAGAACCAGCTAGCCGATATCTTTACCAAGCCTTTAGATGAGAAGACCTTTTGCAGGCTGCGTAGTGAGCTAAATACCTTAGATTCGCGGAACTTGGATTGATGTGTAGCATACATGTGTATTATGCTTTGATCATGTTCCCTTATGAATTTTGCTTATTTATGGTGCTCAAGTTGTACAAACTCTCCCCGGACCTCAAAAGTCCATGTGTGAGTGATGCACATATTTAGGGGGAGATGTGCTACAACTTGACCCTTTGAGACTAACCATGCGTTTGAGCTTGCTTGATTTAGCCTCAAAGGAGGATTGAAAGGGAAAGGTGGACTTGGACCATGCAAGACTTCCACTACACTCCGATGAGAGGGTAACTTACTCCAAGTCCATCTCAATATCCTTATTGCCTTTGTACTCTTATTTGACGATTTTGGTGAGGCAATGGGGTTCTAGGGCCAAGATTGATCCCGTTTTGGTGCTTGATGCCAAAGGGGGAGAAAATAAGGCCAAAGCAATAAATGGATCAGCTACCACTTGAGAATTTTGAAAATAGTAGAATACAGTTTTTGGTTTGTCAAAACTCTCTTGTTGTCTCTTTTGTCAAAAGTTGGCCTCTTGTGGGGAGAATAGTTGATTATGGGGAAAAGGGGGAGTTTTTGAAATCTTTAATCAATTTCTCTTGGAACAACTCTCTTTATATCTCAACAAGTGTGTTTGACTTAGAGATAGGAAATTGAGGTTGATTTGCAAAAACAAAACCAAGTGGTGGCAAAGAATGATCCAAATATGCCAAATTTGAATCAAAACAAATTTGTGTTCTCATTTGCATTAATGTTGCAATTCTTTAGTTGCTTTTTGTTGTGTTGGCATAAATCACCAAAAAGGGGGAGATTGAAAGGGAAATGTGCCCTTGGGCCATTTCTAAGTATTTTGGTGATTGAGTGCCAACGCAAGTGCTTAAGTGTTAATCTATGCCAATTGATGGACAAAGTGCAAATCAAGAGTAAAGGTATGTTTCTAAGACTTAGTACATTGTTTTGGAGACTAATGTATTGTGTCTAAGTGCTAGAAACAGGAAAAGACCAATTTGGAAAAGTCTTGGCTAAGCAGCCAAGACTCTATGCAGTCTGGGTGCACCGGACAGTGTCCGGTGTGTCAGGCAGGCGACTGTCAACTGGCTGCTCTCGGGAGGCGATCAACGGCGTACGGCTATAAATCACCGGACTGTCCGGTGGTGCACCGGACTGTCCGGTGAGCCATTCACAGGCGAAGTCGTCGCTCACAGGAAGTGATTAACGGCGTACGGCTATAAATCACCGGACTGTCCGGTGGTATACCGGACTGTCCGGTGAGCCAATGGTCGGCCGCGTAATCTGCGCGCGACGCGTGGCCGAGCCAACGGTCAAAAGGGGGCACCAGACTGTCTAGTGTGCACCGAACAGTGTCCGGTGCGCCAACGGCTCTGAATCTGCAACGGTCGGCTTCGCCTAATAAGGAAAGAGATCCGCACCGGACTGTCCGGTGCGCCAGGCGACAGAAGGCAAGAATTGCCTTCCTGGAATGCTCTCAACGGCTCCTAGCTGCCTTGGGGCTATAAAAGGGACCCCTAGACGCATGGAGGATAACACCAAGCATTCTCTAAGCATTCCTAAGCACCAAGACTTCAATTCCGCGCATTCGATTCTTTGTGATAGCAACTAGAGCTCCATTTGAGTAGTATACTCTTCGGGTTGTGTTGAGAGCTCGTGTTGCGATCTGTGTGCGTGTTGTTGCTCTGATTTTGTGTCTTGTGTGTGTTGCTCATCCCAACCTTACTTCCGTGATTCTTTGTGAACATCTTTGTAAGGGCGAGAGGCTCCAAGTTGTGGAGATTCCTCGCAAGCGGGATATAGTAAAGCAAAGCAAAACACCGTGGTATTCAAGTGGGTCTTTGGACCGCTTGAGAGGGGTTGATTGCAACCCTCGTCCGTTGGGACGCCAAAACATGGAGTAGGCAAGTGTTGGACTTGGCCGAACCACGGGATAAACCACTGTGCCATCTTTGTGTTGATCTCTTTGTGGTTATTGTGTTTTGCTAAGACTCCTCTCTAGCCAATTGGCCTTATTGGTGCTAACTCCTAATCAAGTTTTTGTGGCACTAAGTTTCAAGTTTTACAAGATCACCTATTCACCCCCCCCCCCCCCCTCTAGGTGCTCTCAGCCCTCAGACGTCGGAACTAAACCAGGATAAGTCAGCATGATTATAGGAAGATAAGTTCAGTCGGTTCACTATTACTTAGGAGCACGTAGTTATCATACCCGCATGTAACGCCCCACGATCGAGTATATAAGGCCTAGGGGGCACCCCATCAAAAGACAGGTCACTCATTAGCCATTTATTCCACATAAAGATCCATACCAGGAAGTAGGGTGTTATGCCTCTCTAAGCGGTCCGAACCTGTATAAAATTGTCCATCGTCTCTCGTGCATCTAGCATGAACCATCGAGCTACAGTCGGTAACACCGTCCTACCCAAAAGCACCTCGAGGGGTAACCCCGGGTGCGCGGTCGGGTCCCAAACACCGACATAGGTGTAATACCTAGATTCTAGATGTATAAAAGAAGATGAATAATCATACATAATGTGTCTCCCCTTTTCATGGCGAACCTCCCCAGTTCACCTTCCACTAACTCCATTTTGGTGATCATGGTGACGTCGTTTCCCTCATGAGAAATCTTGAGGGTGTCCCATATTTGCTTGGCATTGTCCAAGTCGCTGACCTTGTTATACTCATCCCTGCATAGAGATGATAACAAAATAGTAGTAGCTTGGCCATTTTATGAATTTGCTCATTAATAAATACGAGATTATCGCTACTATCAAACAACATTCCATTTTCCACTATTTCCTAAATACTAGGATGGAGAGAAAATAAATGACTATGCATTTTATGACTCCAGAAAGAATAGTCTTCCCCATCAAAGTGAGTGGGTTTGCCAAGTGGAATAGACAATAAATGAGCATTTGAATTGTACGGAATGCGAGAATAATCAAATGAATAATTTTGATTAACCTTTTTTTTGTAGACGAGTCTTCGTCGTTGTCCCTTGGTGAAGAAGAGGAGGTGTCATTGTTCCTGTCCTTCCTCTTGTTATTCGAACCTAAGTCGGTGATCTTGTCACCTTTTGGCTCGTCAACGTTGAGGATCTCCTTCTCCTTATCGTTGATCACAATCCCCTTGCCCTTAGGATCCATTTCTTCGGGTGGTTAGTCCCTTGATGAAGAGAACGGCTCCGATACCAATTGCGAGCACCTTGAAGGGGGTGAATAGGTGATCCTATAAAAATAGCTCAACAGAACAAACTTTACTAATATTGGATTAGTGAAATCAAAATCCAAGTTTGAATGAAGAGGATGAGAGGAGAGAACTTCTTCAATTAATTGCTCTCACAAGGTGAGTATTAAACTTAGAGCAATTTAGAAGTGAACTACTAGAAAGAGTAGAATCGCTATAAGGTAAATAGACAAGTTACATGGTGATTTTTATCACGTGGTTCGGTCAAACGTAAAATGCTTGCCTAATCCACGTTGTGGTGTCCCAATGGAAGAGGGTTGCACTCAACCCCTCTCAAGTGATCCACTGATCAACTTGAGTACCACGGTTCTCTTTCTTATCTCAACTTTTTCCCATTGAGAGGAATTTCCACAATTTAGAGTCTCTCACCCTTACACAGTTGATCTCAAATAAAACACACGAGTAAGGGGGAAGTATAAGAAAAAACATGAGACAAACTTGCAGCAACTCACGCACACAAGTCGAGACAGAAGAGCACAAAAACAGCACAGCAGAATTACAGCTCAAAACAAGCGCCCAAATCTCTATCTATTAAAGCAAAGGCTTGAATACGATGTCTTGGTGTTATAGGATGTTCAATGAGAGCTTGGTGTAGTGCTCCATGCGCCTAGGGGCCTATTTTATAGCCCCCAAGGGCCAAAGGAGTCGTTGCTCCTCCATTAGGAAGGCTCTGATTGCCTTCTGTCCGTGGGCGCACCGGATAGTGGACAGTGCGCGATTCACTTCCTTGTTTGGCAAAGCCGGCTGTTGCCAACCTCTGGTCCCATGGCACACCGGAGAGTCTGGTGATGCACCAGACAGTCCGGTGCAGCTTGGTGACCGTTGGCCGACACGCATGGTGTCCGCTGATCGCACGATCGACTGTTGGCTAGCGCGCGGCTGGCACACTGGATAGTCCGATGTACACTAGACAATCTGGTGAATTATAGCCACGGCACCGTCAATTTTCTCGAGAGCGGCCTGTTCATCGGATGCACCAGCCTGAGCAACAGACACTGCCCGGTGCTAACCGGACAGTCCGGTGCACCGAGGCTGGTGCAAGTTTGGCTAGCCTTAGCTAAACTTCTCCATTTGAATTTCTCTGGATTTGAGAAGTTCCCTAGCAGTTAGTAGAACATAGTTAGTACCAAAAACAATTTACTAAGTGCTAGAATCATACATTTTATTTCTCCAATATTGTAGAGTTTGCAATTTATTCTTACAACTCTCAATTTGCTTCTCTTTGACTCTGAGCTCACAATTGCATGTTAGTTCAAGGTGATGTGTTAGGCACTTATTCACTAAAACACTTAGAAATGGCCGAAGGGCACATTTCCCTTTCAGTGTTCACGGTAACTTCCCATGCCGAGTTTGCAAGGAAGCTTTTAGGTTCATTTGGTTGAAGAAGGGTGGCAAATATTTGTCATTCGATAAACATCGACAATTTCTCCCTCTTAATCATGCATTCAGGCTAGACATCAAGAACTTTATGAAAGGTGTCGTAGTGATAGATCGCCCACCTCCAATGATGACTAGTGTCGAAGTTTGTCAACATATAGTTGGTATCTTGGTCAATCTAGAAGGTGGTTTTGTGGGATATGGTGAGCAACATAAAGTCGGGCTTGACTCACCTCCCTTATTACGATGGCCTTCTCCTTCCATGCAACACTGATGTGATGCACACTGAAAAGAATGTCGTCGAGGATCTTTAGGCAACAATCATGGACATTCTTGATAGGTCAAAGGATAACATAAAGGCAAGAGTGGATCTAGCAGCGTTATGTGATAGACCAAACCAAGAGATGAAGTCGCCTAGTAGTAGAAAGACATGGAGAAGGCCTAAGGCCGATTTCGTCCCGAGCAAGGCCCAGAGGAGGGAAGTACTAGAGTAGATCAAGATGTTAATGTTCCCTGATGGGTATGCAACTAACTTGAGTAGAGGGTGAACTTATCTACTATGTGAGTCTTAGGGATGAAGAGTCATGACTACCACATATGGATTGAACGAATTCTTCTGGCGATGGTTCGAGGCTATGTCCCTAAGCATGGTTGGCTAGTGCTTGCAGAGTTGAGCTATTTCTTCCAGTAGCTTTGTGCAAAAGAGTTATCTTGGGCCGTGATTGCAGACTCAAAAATAATGGCACTCATGTTACTGTGTAAGTTGGAGAAGAACTTTCCACCCAGCTTCTTCAATCTGATGCAACATTTGATTCTGCATCTCCCATATGAGGCATGAATGGGGACAATGCAGGGATGTCGGTGCTATCCAATTGAGAGATGTCTAAAGACCATTTGAAAGAAATGTAGAAATAAATGCAAAATTGAGGCTTCCATTATAGAGGCATACATACTGGAGAAGGTGTCAAACTTCACAACAACTTACTATGGTGATAAACTCTCGAGCCTGCATAATCCACCCCTCGTTACAATGATGGCGATAATGAATAGAACATCATCATTTTTCGAGAGCAACTCAAAAGCGCAGGCGGTTTGACCACCAAGACCCTAGGACATGAAGAGTGGCGCCATATCATGCTATATCTATTGACCAACCTTGATGAGGTGACACCATACATGCAGTAATTTCTTGATGAATTCTGGTGTCTATCAAGGAATCCAACTCCATAGGAATATTATACCCTTTTTAGAAAGGGTGCAGGAAATGGATTGCCGAAATTTATTTCATGGTTCAAACAGAAGGTACCATACTTAGTTTGTCATTTTAAGTTGCTTTTACATGCGAATTATATAACAATCTAGCGTGTTTCAACTTACAGGGCCAAAGAGATTCATCTATGAGTGCCGAGTTGAAACAAGTAGGCGATGGCTTTTCCTATAGGGTTAGGACATTTTCTAGGTATGACATTAATGGATACTGTTTTCACACAACAAAGCTATGACAAAAGTCGTTCCAATTGAAAAACCATGTGTTATGGAGTTTTTACGCCCGACCTTGATGAGGTTGAGTGTTATGGAAGAATTGAAGAAATATATGAACTCAATTTTCATGGTTCCAAACCTCTTACTCTAGTGATATTAAAATGTCATTGGTTTGACCCTAAAGTGATGAGATGGACACTTTCTCATATTGGGCTAGTCGAAATTTGATAGGATTCCATCTTACCAGGAGACAATGTCTATATCGTGGCCTAACAGGCCACACAAGTGTATTATCTCCCATATGTGTGTCAAATGAAAGAGCATCTTAAGGGTTGGGATGTTGTGTATAAGGTATCACCACACGATAAATTACCTGTTCCAAATGATGAAGATTTTAACTTAGACCCAAACACATATGACACAGAGTTCTTTCAAGAAGATGGGTTAGAAGGGCGATTTGAGATGGACTTGACCAAAGCGATTGGAATGGAAGTAGATATTGAAATGGTTGTTGCCGAGGAGGATGAGGTGCAAAATGAGAATGACTTAGAAATGCTTGACGGATTACATTTAGGCAATGACAATGACAATGAGGAACTTGTACCTCCATATGGTGTTGATTATGCAATAGTTGATAGTGATTATGAGACTTATGATCTAGCTAATCATGGTCATGAAGATTATTTTTAATCAACGTAATACTATATTTTATTTATTTCACATCTATTTCTAAATATGTATTTTTATTTGTGCTTATTTGTTATTTTTAATTGCAGGTGATTGGACAAAGATGGTGGGCGGTGGGATGAGGCCAAGGCCGAGGAGGGTATGGGGAGGAGAAGCACTCGTAGGTCGGAGAAGGAGGCATAGGTGCCCCAGCAGGACGAGGACATGCACCAGTAGGTGGACGATGCGGCACAGCAGGCCGCTGTCGATTCGGCACAGCAAACGACGACTATGATGTGCCTTTGTTCGCCAAGGATGCATAGCAGAATGCCTCTAGTTCAACCAGTGGGGGAATGGTTTGTGACTTTAGATGTTCTCGCTGCTTCTTCATATTACATGTTCAAATTCAAAATAGAAGCTAATACTTTTTCTTAATGACTTGGACAAGTCTTGGACGGTTGTGGAGAATGCAGGTTGTCACAAACGCAACCCCAATGGCATCCTCGGCCTTTTGTCCAGGGAACACTTCGTTGGGATTGTTAAGTATGGTGGACACTCTTCCCTGGCCTTTTCCTTCGACCACTACGTCATCACCCCCAATGTAGTAATTAGGAGGACAGGGAATTCAACAATAAGGTGGAGCGGGTGAAGCAAGAGTTGTGGGTAAGTCTTCCTCGCATTATATTGTTTAATACATCGCATTCATTGCACATTCTTGAAATAATGTATGGATATATGGTGTTTGTATGTAGGATTTTTTCAGATGTGAGGTTGGATATGAGGGCAACGCAGATGTGGTGTCTATCATGGTCTATAAGAAGTTCATCATGGACATGCACTATGAGGCACACATCTAGGCAATCATAAAATTTTACGTCTCTATCCTTTGAGATAAGGTTAGCAAAACGGACGCTAGAACCATGTCGTTGACCCAGGACCAGTACTTGCGGGTAAACATAGAACATTAATATTGATATTAATTATGCTTATTTTTATCTTTTGATATGTCGTGTACTGATTTCATGTAGATGATTCCTTATTTGTGTGCCATGCATCCTAAGTGTTGGTATCATATGGTGCAAAGGTGGTGCTCCAACGAGTGGGATGAGGCGCACAACGCTTGTCGAGGCCGACGTTTGATGATGCAAGGTGCCTCCCAACACCAAGGTAGTTGCAGCCTCACCAAAAATGCATAAGCATGGGTACACAATTTCTTGTATTTAGTCTAACTTCTGATTATGCAAGATTTCTAACCATCTTGTTGGTTTTCTCACAGTCAGCGTCACATGGTGGCCAGCCTTACTCCATCTTCTCACGTATGCTATGGCCCATAAGGGTAAGGCGACGTCACCTATAATCCATAGGATGGGCCCAAGGCATACAACAACTCCATCGTCCAAAGCCGCCTCAAGGAGTACATCGCCACAACAAAGGAGGTCCATGGGCTAGATGCGATCTGAGGACCGAGGACATCGATGGAGTTGTCCTCATGAGGGTCGGAGGAGGCAAGAGGCAAGGGCGGTATTGGATTATCGAAGTGCAATCGACTCGTCCTCCACTCCTACTCTATCTCAGGTGCGAGCAAGGAGCACGAGCGCGAGCTCAGCCATACAACCTTGGCAAGACAACTCAAAACATTGCATACAAGAACTCTAGGTTAATGCTTCTTTCATTCTTTGCCTCGTCATTCATTGAGTTATATTCCTTCTCTTTGGATTACCATAATATTGGGGTGAAATATTATAAGCTTAGCTAGAAGAATAGAGGAGGGAACTTATGGAGATGGAGGCGATGATGAGGGCGGAGCGAGTGGCTCGCTTGGCGGATCAGCAGAGGATGGTGAAGATGTTTTAGTATATGCATAGCCTTGGCGTCGCATTGGGTTTTACTCCACCACCTCTGTTGTTCCATGCAGTTGAACCTCCTAGTTTTCTACTCCTGTGAGTATGAAAATTTTAGTTGTGTATGATATATATTCATCTGGTCTCACACATGCAATCTCTTCTCTATGCAGAATGAATCGGTGGCATCAAACAACCCTCATGGTTCGCCCAACCTATCGTCGAACCAGTCTAGCTGGCTACCTCACTGATGTTCTTCTGAACTTAGTGGTGATTTGAAACTTGTGATACTTATGTTTGTGAGTGTTGCTGATACTTATGTTTGTGAAACTTGTTGATGTTAGTAATACTTGGTCTGAACATATTGATGTTTGTGAAAAACTTGCGAGCTTTGTGCTCTTTGTGAGATATATGGTGTTTGTGATACATGTGATGATTCTGTGATGTATATGTGATGTCAATGATATATATATATATATTGTTTGGATGGATGGATGGATGGAATAGCAAAAAAATAAAAAAGGTAGGTCTCTGGTCACTTTGCCGAGTGTTACACTCAGCAAAGAAGGCACACCTGGGAACCGGTAAAGGTTCCTTGCCGAGTGTTATGGTCCTAGCACTCGGCAAAGGCTCCTGCTTTGCTAATTACCAGCTTGCACACTCGATACAGGGACTGGCATGGGGGCCCACTGAAGCTTCCTTGCCGAGTGCCAGTCTAGCAGGCACTCAGCAAAGGCTCCTTCTTTGTCGAGTGCATTTTATACACTCAGCACAGAAACTAGCGTGGAGGGGCCCACTGGAGCTCGCTTTGTCATGATCGCTTTGTCTACTGGCCTAGCACTCGGCAAAGGCTCGATCACCATTGCTTGGCGATGTCACGACGACTTTTCTTTGTGGAGTGCCCGACATAAAGTACTCGATAAAGAGGTCGTTGCCAATAAACTGTTCACCAAGACCTCTTTGCCGAGGGCTACACTCGGCAAAGCGTTTGCCGAGTGTTATCGGGGCTCTACCGAGTCTTGCAGGCACTAGGCAAAGAACTCTATTCTGGTAGTGATCGGTATGATCAATAATTCAACATATGGGTGTTGAGCAAAAAATGTGCCACCAGATGGTCCGTGCATGAACAGAATTAGTTAGGGTTCCTGATTTTTTGTGGCATTTGTTTGAGAGACGACTTGTAATGGGTCCATACATCCCCATTTATATAAATGAAGGAGTACGACCAATTGAAGCCCCCACAATCGATCCAATAAAACATATTTACCAATTCTATCTTATTTGCACTGTTCTTTCCATTCCTTAGGAGTAGAAGTAATCTAGCCTTAGTTTAGCCCTTGTATTAGTCTTCCTCGACCTATTTTTTCACCTCTCTTTGGCAGTTGGCTCGACGTCGTCTAGAAGCATTTTGGATGGCCTTTCGATCCCAAGACAACCCTAGAATCTCTCCTCCCTGATGGGGTCCCTCCCAGGAGGCGAGATTCAGGTTCCTACGAAGGAGAAGACCCTGCGCCATTACGAATTGTCTAGGCCCCAGGAGCAGAACGTCTGGAAGCATGTAGGGAAGGAGCCGCTCCTGCAGCGAGGTCACGGACCGTCTGGTCTAGAGTCGTGAACCATCCATGCTCCCATAGAGAGCACTGTCAAGTAGTTCATCCTAGTGTTTGGTACTAGATTGGTGCCAACACACTTTTTGGCAACTCCGCTGGGGACGAGGGTGTTTAGATCTACTAAAAATCAGCTCATAGATGGTTAGTTCTAAAGATCACACCAACGTCTCTCCCACCAACATCATCAAGCTAACCCTAGAGGCACTCCAGTTGATGATCAGCATCACTTTGATGACCTCATGAGGCACAAGGAGGAAGAGCTGCTACGACAACTCATCGAATGGTGCGAGAAGGCGAAGGGAAATTACCTATCATGCTTCACGGTGGATCACCACTAGAAGATAATCCGTCAAGGGGAGATCGATATGGAATCTCTCTTACCTTCGCCTTAGGCTCCTATTGTAAGTATTCTAGATCCATCTTTTAAAGATTTCATAGAACAACGGGGGATCAGTTAAAACAATATATAGATGAATTTGCATCTAGTTTTCCCTTACATGAACCTAATACGAAGTCACCCGCACCTAACACATCGGCTGCAAATGGGTCATCATGTACCCACCCATTATATGGTATGTCGATGAATACATTCATAGCAACACCACAGCCACCGCCACCTGGCACGCGACCGGCTCTAGACACAATCAGATCGTCCGACTACATCGCGGACCATTCGACATATTTGGCCAGACCGTCCGCCCCTACACTAGCCTGCGCGCAGACCACCTAGGCAGCGCCATATATGACCGGACCGTTCGGGTTTAACCTCGAACCGTTTGGCCTGGTTGAAGACCATCCAGCCCATTACGATGGACCATCCAGGTACGCATACACCGAACCAGAAGCTACACAATATGCTTAGGTTTTGCACTCATCACAGTAGCACCACGCTACCCCACCAGTAGCAAATTATAACCATGTCATGCCACCTCATATGCCTAGGTCCAAATATTCTTCGGCCACCAGAGAGTATGAGAGATATAGGGCAGGAGGGTGTGGCACTAATAGGATACCTAACATGCATTTTGAATATCTCTAGGAGAAAAGCCGACAAAATAATATCCGGTAACCTAAGGTTATCACCCCCAAACTTAATGGATGGTCACCAGACATGGTGGAAAAATTTAGGGCGAGGCAACCGGGTTGTTCAGAGACAAGCTCGGTGAAAGGGAAATAGGGTCAAACCATTTCCTAAATATAATTTTGGTGGTTGAGTGTCCAACACAAATAATTGGACTAACTAGTTTGCTCTAGATTATATGTTCTACAGGTGCCATAGGTTCAACACAAACCAATAAAAAGATCAAGTTAGGGTTCAAAAAGAAAGGAGCAAAAGAAACCGAAGGCTGCCCTGGTCTGGCGCACCGGACTGTCCGGTGTGCCACCGGACAGTGTCCGGTGCTCCAGGGAGATCAACTCTGAACTCCTCAGCTTCGGGTTTTCTCTAGTGCACTCCGCTAAAATTCACCGAACTGTCCGGTGTGCCATGCGGAGCAACGGCTACAGCGCCAATGGTCGACTGCAAAAGTGAACAGTGGCGTGAACAGTGTGCGAACAGTTCGTGTAGAGTTAGAGCAACGCTAGAAGGCGCACCGGACAGTGAACAATGCCTGTTCGGTGCCCCATGAAGACAGAGCTCCAACGGTCGAAACCGTCAGAACCCTAACAGTTGGGTGACGTGGCTGGCGCACCGGACAGTGTCCGGTGGCGCACCATTGACAGCAGCCCTCCCCAACAGCTGTTTTGGTGGTTGGGGCTATAAATACCCCTAACCACCACCATTCAAGGCATCCAAGTTTCTAGCAATTTGCATTCAATACAAGAGCTCTAGACTTCACTCCAAGACACAAAACAAAAGATCAAATCCTCTCCAAGTCCCAAACTCATTCCAAAGACTTAGTGGCTTGTGAGAGAGAGACATTTGTGTTCATTTGAGTTCTTGTCGCTTGGATCGCTTTTCTTATTCCTCTATTCTTGTTCTCAAGCAACTTGTAATCAAAGCAAGAGACACCAATTATGTGGTGGTCTTTGTAGGGGTCTAAGTGACCCATTTGATTAAGGAGAAAAGCTCACTCGATCTAGGTGACCGTTTGAGAGAGGGAAAGGGTTGAAAGAGACCGATCTTTGTGACCACCTCAACGGGGAGTAGGTTTGCAACAACCGAACCTCGATAAAACAAATCACTGTGTCATCTGCTTCATTTGCCTTTGATTTGTTTTTCACCCTCTCTCGCGGACTCGGATTTTATTCTAACGCTAACCCCGGCTTGTAGTTGTGCCTTAAGTTTATAAATTTCAGATTCCGCCTATTCACCCCCCTCTAGGCGACTTTCAATTGGTATCGGAGCCTGGTACTTCATTAGAGCCTAACCGCTCAAAGTGATGTCGGGAGATCACGCCAAGAAGGTGATCGTGACCGGCGGTGACAAGTCTACAAGCCACGGGAAGGCTCCATCGGGAGAGTCCAGCAACAAGGTGAAGGGATCCCCTTCACACGCCAAGTCGCATCGGAGCGGCAAAAAGAAAAAGAAAATGAAGAAGGTGGTCTACTACGAGACCGATTCTTCATCGCCTTCTACATCCGGCTCCGACGCGCCGTCCGTCACTTCTAAGCGCCATGAGCGCAAGAAGTTTAGTAAGTTCCCCTTACGCTATCCCCGCATTTCTAAACACACTCCTTTACTTTCCGTCCCATTAGGCAAACCACCGGTTTTTGACGGTGAAGATTATTGTATGTGGAGTGATAAAATGAGGCACCATCTAACCTCACTCCACGCTAGCATTTGGGACATTGTTGAGTTTGGAGCGCAGGTACCATCAGTGGAGGATGAAGGCTACGATTCGAACGAAGTTGCCCAAATCCGACACTTCAACTCCCAAGCGACTACTATACTCCTCGCCTCTCTATGTCGAGAGGAGTATAATAAGGTGCAAGGGTTGAAAAGTGCCAAGGAGATTTGGGACGTGCTCAAGACCGCGCACAAAGGAGATGAGGTGACAAAGATCACCAAGCGAGAGACGATCGAGGGGGAGCTTGGTCGGTTCGTCCTCAACGAAGGAGAGGAGCCACAAGCGATGTACAACCAGCTCAAGACCTTGGTCAACCAAGTGCGCAACCTCGGGAGCACCAAATGGGATGACCATTAAATGGTCAAGGTCATTCTAAGATCACTTGTTTTTTGTAATCCTACACAAGTTCAATTAATTCGTGATGATCCTAGATATAAGTTAATGTCTCCTCAAGGAAGTTATAGGAAAGTTTGTGAGCTTTGAATTGATGATCAAAGGCTCCAAACAAATTATAAACTTAGAGCAAGGTGACACCTCCACACCCAAGGTGCAACCCATCGCATTCAAGGCGACGGAAGAAGAAAAGAAGGATTCTACACCAAGTAGGATCCCCATCGACGCCTCCAAGCTCGACAATAAGGAGATGGCGCTCATCATCAAGAGCTTCCGTCAAATCCTCAAGCAAAGGAGGGGGAAGGATTACAAACCCTGCTCCAAGAGGGTGTGCTACAAGTGTGGTAAGTCTGGTCATTTTATCGCTAAATGCCCTATGTCTAGTGATAGTGATAGGGACAACGACAAGAAGGGAAAGAGGAAGGAGAAGAAGAGATACTACAAGAAGAAGAGCGGCGATGCCCATGTATGTCGGGAATGGGACTCCGATGAGAGCTCCACCGACTCCTCCTCTGACAAGGATGCTGCCAACATCGCCGTCAACAAGGGTCTTCTCTTCCCCAACGTCGGCCACAAATGCCTCATGGCAAAGGACGGCAAGAAGAAGAAGGTAAAATCTAGAGCCTCCACTAAATATACAACATCTAGTGATGAGTGTAGCTCTAGTGATAATGAAGATAATTTGTTTAGTCTTTTTGCCAACTTTAACATGCAACAAAAGGAAAAATTTAATGAATTAATAGGTGCTATTCATGAGAAGGATGAACTCTTGGATAGCCAAGAGAAATTCCTTATTAAGGAAAATAAGAAGCATGTTAAGGTGAAAAATGCTTATGCTCAGGAAATAGAAAAGTGTGCAAAATTAACTAGTGAGCTTAGCATTTGCCATGAATCAATTTCCAACCTTAGAACCGAGAATGCCAACTTAATTGCTAAGGTTGAAAAATTAGATGCATGTAATAATTCAATTGTTAGTCTTAGAAATGAAAATGATGATTTAATTGCTAAGATTGACAAATTGAATGTTGCAATTTCTAGCCTTAAGATCGGAATGATAAATTAATTGCTAAGGCTAAGGATTTAAATGTTTGCAATTATTCTATTTCCTATATTAGAGATGAGAATGCCATGCTAAAATCTAAGATAGATGAATTAAATGTTTGCAAACCCTCTACATCTAGTGTTGATCATGTTACTATTTGTACTAGATGTAGAGATATTAATGTTGATGCTATTCATGATCACATTGCTATGATTAAACAACAAAATGATCATATAGCTAAATTAGATGCTAAAATTGCCGAGCATGAACTAGAGAATGAAAATTTTAAATTCCCTTATAATGGGAGACGCCCTGGCATTAAGGATGGCATTGGCTTCCAACAGGGAGACAATGTCAAGCTTAATGCCTCCAAGAAATTATCTAATTTTGTTAAGGGTAAGGCTTCCATGGTTCAGGATAACGAGGGTTATATTTTATATCCTGCTGGTTATCCCAAACATAAGATTAGGAGAATTCATGCTAGAAAACCTCATAATGTTTCACATCATGCTTTCATGTATAAGAATGAGGCTTCTAGGTTTAGGCAATCAACCCATGTTAAATTGCCTAAGAAATCTCCTACTGCATCAAATGACCATAACATTTCATTTAAGACTTTTGATGCTTCATATGTTTTAACTAACAAATCAGGCAAAGTAGTTGCCAAATATGTTGGGGCCAAGCACAAGGGCTCAAAGACTTGTGTTTGGGTACCCAAGGTGCTTGTTTCTAATGTGAAAGGACCCAAGACCGTTTGGGTACCTAAGAACAAGGCCTAAACTTGTTTTGTAGGTTTATGCATCCGGGGGCTCAAGCTGGATTATTGATAGCGGGTGCACAAACCATATGACTGGGGAGAAAAGAATGTTCTCCTCCTATGAGAAAAATGAGGATCCCCAAAGAGCTATCACATTCGGGGATGGAAATCAAGGTTTGGTCAAAGGACTTGGTAAAATTGCTATATCACCTGACCATTCTATTTCCAATGTTTTTCTTGTAGATTCTTTAGATTACAATTTGCTTTCTGTATCTCAATTATGCAAAATGGGTTACAACTGTCTTTTTACGGATATAGGTGTTACTGTCTTTAGAAGAAGTGATGATTCAGTAGCATTTAAGGGAGTATTGGAGGGTCAGCTATACTTAGTTGATCTCAATAGAGTTGAACTCGATACTTGCTTAATTGCTAAGAATAATATGGGTTGGCTCTGGCATCGCCGACTAGCCCATGTTGGGATGAAGAATCTTCACAAGCTTCTAAAGGGAGAACACATTTTGGGACTAACCAATATTCATTTTGAGAAAGACAGGGTTTGTAGCGCATGTTAAGCAGGAAAGCAAGTTGGTGCCCATCATCCACATAAGAACATCATGACAACAGACAGGCCACTAGAGTTACTCCACATGGATTTATTCGGCCCGATCGCTTACATAAGCATCGGCGGGAGTAAGTACTGTCTAGAATTGTGGATGACTATTCTCGCTTCACTTGGGTGTTCTTTTTGCAGGAAAAATCACAAACCCAAGAGACCTTAAAGGGATTCTTAAGACGGGCTCAAAATGAGTTCGGATTAAGGATCAAGAAGATAAGAAACGACAATGGGACGGAGTTCAAGAACTCTCAAATAGAAGGCTTTCTCGAGGACGAGGGCATCAAGCATAAGTTCTCTTCTCCCTACACACCTCAACAAAATGGTGTAGTGGAGAGGAAGAATAGAACTCTACTTGACATGGCAAGGACCATGCTTGATGAATATAAGACAGTGGAGCGGTTTTGGGTCGAGGCGATCAACACCGCCTGCTACTCCATCAACCGGTTATATCTACATTGAATCCTCAAGAAGACATCCTATGAACTCCTCACCGGTAAAAAGCCCAATGTTTCATATTTTAGAGTCTTTGGTAGCAAATGTTTTATTCTTGTTAAAAGAGGTAGAAAATCTAAATTTGCTCCTAAGGTTGTAGAAGGCTTTTTACTAGGATATGATTCAAACACAAGGGCATATAGAGTCTTTAACAAGTCCACTGGACTAGTTGAAGTTTCTTGTGACATTGTGTTTGATGAGACTAATGGCTCCCAAGTGGAGCAAGTTGATCTTGATGAATTAGATGATGAAGAGACTCCGTGCGTCGCGCTAAGGAACATGTCCATTAGGGATGTGTGTCCTAAAGAATCCGAGGAGCCAACCCAAGCACAAGATCAACCATCATCTTCCAACCAGGCATCTCCACCAACTCAAGATGAGGAACAGGCTCATGATGATGAAGAAGAAGATCAAGAAGATGCGCCACCTCAAGAAGAGGGTAATGATCAAGGGGGAGATGAAGATAATCAAGACAAGGAAGATGAACAAGAAGTACAGGATCAAAGATCGCCATACCCAAGAGTCCACCAGGCGATTCAAAGAGATCACCCCGTGAACACCATTCTCGGCGATATTCATAAGGGGGTAACCACTCGATCTTGAGTCGCACATTTTTGTGAACATTACTCTTTTGTTTCCTCTATTGAGCCATACAGGGTAGAGGATGCACTTAGAGACTCGGGTTGGGTGTTGGCAATGCAAGAGGAGCTCAACAACTTCACGAGGAACGAGGTATGGCATTTAGTTCCAGGTCCAAATCAAAATGTTGTAGGAACCAAATGGGTATTTTGCAACAAGCAAGATGAGCATGGTGTGGTGACAAAGAACAAAGCACAACTTGTGGCCAAGGGATACTCACAAGTCGAAGGTTTGGATTTTGGTGAAACCTATGCACCCGTAGCTAGGCTTGAATCAATTCGTATATTACTTGCCTATGCTACTTACCATGGCTTTACGCTCTATCAAATAGACGTGAAAAGTGCCTTCCTCAACGGACCAATCAAGGAAAAGGTCTATGTTGAGCAACCTCCCGGCTTTGAAGATAGTGAGTATCCTAATCATGTTTATAAACTCTCTAAGGCGCTTTATGGGCTCAAGCAAGCCCCAAGAGCATGGTATGAATGCCTAAGAGATTTTCTTATCACTAATGGCTTCAAAGTCGGTAAAGCCGATCCTACTCTCTTTACTAAAACTATTGCAAAAGATTTGTTTGTATGCCAAATTTATGTTGATGATATCATATTTGGGTCTACTAACAAATCTACTTGTGAAGAGTTTAGTAGGATCATGGTACAGAAATTCGAGATGCCTATGATGGGGGAGTTGAAGTATTTTCTAGGATTTCAAGTCAAGCAACTTCAAGAGGGCACCTTCATCAGCCAAACGAAGTACATTCAAGACATACTTACCAAGTTTGGAATGAAGGATGCCAAACCCATCAAGACACCTATGGGAACCAATGGGCATCTCGACCTCGACACGGGAGGTAAATCCGTAGATCAAAAGGTATACCGGTCGATGATAAGAACTTTAATCTATTTATGTGCATCTCGACCGGATATTATGCTTTCCGTATGCATGTGTGCAAGGTTCCAAGCCGATCCTAAGGAAGTTCACCTTAGGGCCATGAAAAGAATCTTGAGATATTTAGTTTATACTCCTAAGTTTGGTCTTTGGTACCCCAAGGGATCCTCTTTTGATTTATTAGGATATTCAGATGTTGATTGGGCAGGGTGTAAAATTGATAGGAAGAGCACATCAGGGACTTGTCAGTTTCTGGGGAGATCTCTGGTGTCTTGGGCTTCAAAGAAACAAAACTCAGTAGCTCTTTCTACCGCCGAAGCCGAGTATATTGCCACAGGTCATTGTTGCCCGCAATTACTTTGGATAAGGTAAACCCTCAGGGACTATGGCTACAAATTTAGCAAAGACCCTCTCCTATGTGATAATGAGAGTGCAATCCGCATGGCGGATAATCCCGTTGAACACAGCCGCACTAAGCACATAGCCATTCGGTATCACTTTTTAAGAGATCACCAACAAAGAGGGGATATCGAGATTGCTTATGTTAGCACCAAAGAACAACTAGCCGATATCTTTACCAAACCATTAGATGAGAAACCTTTACCAAACTTAGGAATGAGCTAAATATTCTTGATTCTCGGAATTTTGATTGATTATTTGCATACATAGCTCATTTATATACCTTTGATCATATCTCTTTTATATCTATGACTAATGTGTTTTCAAGTGTATTCTTATGCTTAGTCATAGAATTGAAAGGGAAATAGAGTATTCGGCAAAGACAACGCTTCCACTCAACTCAATCGGTATTATCTACTCTTTGTCGGTATTCTGCCATCTCTCCACATTGGTATAATCTTTCACTCATATATTGTTTGCCAAAGGGGGAGAGAATTTAAGAAGGGCTCACAAAGTCTCCGTTTTGGCGATTAATGCCAAAGGGGGGAGAGTATTAGCCCAAAGCAAAAGGACCGCACCACCACCTAATTTTTAATTGTGTTTTGAAAATTTTTATTGGTATATTTCAAATTAGTATCTTTCAAAGTGGTATTCCTCTAATGAAAGTATCTCAATTGGTATATCCCAAAACCCTCTTGAAAGCTAAGAGGAGAATTTCATTTAGGGGGGGTTTGTTTAAGTCAAAGGAAAAGCATTTGAAACAGGGGGAGAAAATTTCAAATCTTGAAAATGCTTCTTTCAATCTTATTCATACACCTTTGACTATTTGCAAAAGGATTTTGAAAAGAATTTTCCAAAGAATTTGTAAAAACAAAACTAGTGGTGCAAGTGTGGTCCAAAATGTTAAAATAGAAGAAAGTAATCCATACATATATAGTAGAAATAAAATGTTGGTTTAATTCCAAGCAACCTTTGCACTTATCTTATGCAAACTAGTTCAATTCTGCACTTATATATTTGCTTCGGTTTGTGTTGGCATCAATCACCAAAAAGGGGGGAGATTGAAAGGGAAGTAGGGTCAAACCATTTCCTAAATATAATTTTGGTGGTTGAGTGTCCAACACAAATAATTGGAATAACTAGTTTGCTCTAGATTATATGTTCTATAGGTGTCATAGGTTCAACACAAACCAATAAAAAGATCAAGTTAGGGTTCAAAAAGAAAGGAGCAAAAGAAACCGAAGGCTGCCCTGGTCTGGCGTACCGGACTGTCCGGTGTGCCACCGGACAGTGTCCGGTGCACCAGGGAGATCAACTCTGAACTCCTCAGCTTTGGGTTTTCTCTAGCGCACTCCGCTAAAATTCACCGAACTATCCGGTGTAACATCGGACTGTCCGATGTGCCATGCGGAGCAACGGCTACTACGCCAACGGTCGACTGCAAAAGTGAACAGTAGCGTGAACAGTGCGTGGACAGTTCGCGCAGAGTCAGAGCAGCGCTAGAAGGCGCACCGGACAGTGAACAGTGCCTGTCCGGTGCGGCACCAGACTGTCCGGTGCCCCATGAAGACAGAGCTCCAATGGTCGAAACAGTCAGAACCCTAACGGTTGGGTGACGTGGTAGGCGCACTAGACAGTGTTCGGTGGCGCACCGGACTGTCCGGTGCGCCCATCGACAGCAGCCCTCCCCAACGGCTGTTTTGGTGGTTGGGGCTATAAATACCTCCAACCACCACCATTCAAGGCATCCAAGTTTCCAGCAATTTGCATTTAATACAAGAGCTCTAGACTTTACTCCAAGGCACAAAACAAAAGATCAAATCTTCTCCAAGTCCCAAACTCATTCCAAAGATTTAGTGGCTTGTGAGAGAGAGACATTTGTGTTCATTTGAGTTCTTGTCGCTTGGATCGCTTTTCTTCTTCCTCTATTCTTGTTCTCAAGCAACTTGTAATCAAAACAAGAGACATCAATTGTGTGGTGGTCGTTATAGGGGTCTAAGTGACCCATTTGATTAAGGAGAAAAGTTCACTCGGTCTAGGTGACCGTTTGAGAGAGGGAAAGGGTTCAAAAAGACCCGGTCTTTGTGACCACCTCAACGGGGAGTAGGTTTGCAAGAACCGAACCTCGGTAAAACAAATCATCGTGTCATCCGCTTCATTTGCCTTTGATTTGTTTTTCACCCTCTCTCGCGGACTCGGATTTTATTCTAATTTCTAACGTTAACCCCGGCTTGTAGTTGTGCCTTAAGTTTATAAATTTCAGATTCCGTCTATTCACCCCCCTCTAGACGACTTTCACTCGGTGTCGGTGTTAGTGTGTCAGACACGGGGAAGTCATATCGAAAACCTTATAATCATCGATTTGACACTATGTTATATCTCAAGGGACAAGGATATTGGATATCTCTATATTTTTCAGTGAAGGCGGGAAAAACACTCACGAGCACGTAAACCAGTTCTTAGTGCACCTAGAAGAATTGGCTAATAAGGAAGCCTACCGTGTCCATTTATTCTCATTGTCCTTACCAATACCGCATTTACATGTTACACAACCCTACCAACTAACTCTATCAACTTTTAGGGGAAATTATAGCAAAAATTTCATGAACACTTTTTTTAGAGAGAGTAAGTTAGAATTAGTTGATTTAGCTTTCGTCCAAGAGAGGAACGAAGAATTAATTACTCATATTTAGAGGTTTTAGGACACTAGAAACATATGCTTCCAGATTCATGTCGGACAAACAGCTAATTGGTTGCAATTAAGAGCAAAACAAGCCCCCTTACATGGTAAGAACAAAATCAAGCTACAGTATGGACTTTAAACTGTGTCCCAAAATTACTAAGGCCTCATTCATTTGTCCAAAAATGAACCAAAAATCGCTACAGCTGATGAAAGTTGAAGCAATACAGTTGATGAAAGTTTATATATAAATTAGATAAGCAATACGGCTAACAATGATTCCAGCCGACCATTCCGTGAAACCTGAATGGGACCTAATGGAGAACATTGGTTTATACGGCAACACATTAACTAATAGTAATCAAAGTGATCATTTTTGAATTACTACCAAGGATGCTGGTATAATTAGGAAGTGTGTCAAAATGTATGCTAACCATCTAATCCAAGGAAACATTAAGTACAAGACAAGCGCGCTCATGTAAGGTACATCGCAAAATTGTGATTTTAAGCAGTATCACGAGCTAAATCTAACAGCCTTCAGTCACAACCCAGTCTTCTAATCCTCATGCAAGGCCTTCATCAGGTATAGCCTGTCGAAATTCTGACCAGCAACCCTGCCATTGTGACACAAATTACAATCAATATACGAGTGCACTATGAACCACAAGAAATAAATGCTAGGGGTAAACAGAAGCAATATTTCATTTATTAGTTTAATGTACTATTGACAGAAGTGGAGGGAAAATGAAGCACTATAAAAAAATATGAAAAATATAAAATAAATGAAAAAGAAAAAGAAAACCCAGTTCAATGGAATAGGCTTCTCGGTCGACCCAAGCATCCCTCCATACTAACAAACCAAGCACAGTATGTTTCACTCATTCCTTCTACTGAAAAAATGAACATTCTACTTTATGATGGTGTTTTGGCGTGCGTCAACCTGATTTCTGATGCAGCTTCCAAATTGTCGGGTAATTTAGCCAAGGAAAGCAGGTTGCATTTGCAAAATTGGTATAACATATAACAATAGGTACAAACTGCTAAGAGCAAGGTTTTTTTTTGGTATAAAACAGAAGGGAGATGCGAAGAGAACATTTTGTTAGACGTTCAACAGACAGATTATCAATTATCACTTAACACTGCAAACATGACCATAGCTGGAAGAAAATTTGGTTTGTGAAGACCATAATCACTAGAAGACTCCTACATCTAATGGATAAAAAAAAGGCGGACCCAGTGCCGGAGACTCTAGATGCAAATGCGGAGAGACTGCTTCAAATCCATGACCTTGTGAGTAGTGACTCAGTGAGACATCTCTCACTATTCCACCAGAATTGCGAAAGGGCCTCTAGCGTAATGGTTAAGGCTTCCGAGTGGCACCTCCAGGTCCTGGGTTTGATCCCCCTCGGGGGCGAATTTCTGGCTTGGTTAAAAAAATCCCCTCGCTGGGCCGTTGCAGAGTGGGCGGTGACGGCCCGCTAGTGATGGGGGGCCGGGTTCGGGGATTTTCTCGGCCGAGACCATGTTTCGGTCTCTTCTTAATATAATACCGGGAGGGCTGTCTTTCCCTCCCCGGCCGAGTTTTTTTTATTCCACTTAGAATTGCCCTTCCTTCTACATCTCAATTTACTCATACCCATATTCAAACTCCACTGTATGAACAGTTCAGTCTACAGTGTAAAATAGTGCAAAACAGTGTTTTTGGTGACCATATGTTTGAACTGGACACAATCTAATAAATGCTTCCCTAAAAAATAGAATCATGCAACAGCTTTGGGACTCCGTAAAGATAGGCATAAATGTTATAGAATCTAACCCGTTGATATGGTTGCAGTAACTGGAGATCTGATTGGTTACAAGATAGCCTTCCAATCGTGATGGCTCAGGAATAGGCTTAAATATAGGATTGGATGGATCTTCTTCTGGCAGTGGCTCCTCGCCAGCTGCTTTTCTTGCCATGTTCTCCTGCCTGTACCAGCACAAAATACAAAGAAACCAATGTGACAATGTGAATGAATGATAAGACACACAATAATCTACTGAGAAAGAACTTCCTTAAAACAGCCACAGTTCACAAAAGATATGATCATATGAAATGCATGAGGTGATAATGTACATATGCACTACAAAGTAGGCATTTTCTAACCTTCTCTTTTGAAGCCATGCCTGCTGCTGTGACTGTTGTCTTGAGAGGTTGCGGTTATAATATTGGAACTGAATTTCAAGGAAGGCACTCAATCAAACAAATAGATAACGTAGTAAACCTCAGATAAATCATGGAGAAGTTCTTCTGTTAAAAACAAAGCAATACCTTGTTCTGCTCTGATGAAAGATCATCCATGCACCCAATCAGAAATTCCAAGTTCCTTTCCATAAAGGGGGCGGTTGACAATTTAAGTCGGTCCAGGTCACACTGAAAAACACAAAATAGTAATGTAAATCATGTAGGAACAGGAAGAACAAATGCCACATAAGAGTTTCTGCGAGCAAAAATCTAAACCTGAGTAACAGGTGACTCAGGTTCCAGCTCCTTCATGAAGGCACTGACAAGCGCTGAGTTGGAAACTTTTATCTGTAACACAAATACGAAAAGAACTTGAGACTAAATTCATCATTATAACTCAAAATGAAAAATATAAGAGTGCATACCGGTATCTCCTCAAAAATATCAACCCAGGATAATTTCTTCTCTCTTAACCTGCAGCAGCACAAAATCATTGTATAAAAACTATTTGTACAAACTAGTACAATGATGAGCTACAGAAAAGAGGCCATACTTCTCCCCAGTTAAACCATTGTTACGGTAAAGATCCATAAACGAGTCTGTAAGCTTTAAGGCTTTGAGAGCTAGCACGCCTTGACTAGATCTAGATGGGTCATAGACAATGCACACACATCTCCTTATGCTCTCCTGGAATAAGTGAATGTTATGTATAAAATGCAAATTAGGAGAAAATAAAAACCATGATCATGCTAGGAAGGCATCTAATATTCACAATGGAAAATATTTTAAGTGAAAAATCAATTGATAAGTGCAATCAGAGCTGAACTGGTAACTGGTAAGTTCTTTGTTCAACATTTCGATGCTATCATCAGAGAAGCACCACATACTGAAATAAGCAACAAAGCTACAATTGTTCAATCACTTGAAATGATACCAATGTTTAGATGCAGAAACATGTTGGATCATACATCTTAATCTACTAGTCAAAAACAATGAGGCTACAGTCAACCATAAAGAATTATATCTACTAGGTATTTAGGTAAACAAAGAAAAAGAAACTCCCAAAAAGGTTACCCCATTGAAATCTATTTCAATAGGTTAGCGTAGCAACTAGTAGCATCTAACACACGCATTGCTTCACCTATACTCATCCAGTTTTCATGCAACTTAAGCATTGTCCCTTTCTTTACCACTCGCAACTCTCCATCTCTAATATTGCAGCGATTTCTGTTCTTGACAAGTATTTGGAGTTGGAACACAAATCCAATATACATGAGATCTGTTCAAACATGGCATTAGACAAATGTGTGAAACCACACTTTATTTGAACCTCCACCCAAAAAAATATTGAAACCTAGAGACAGATAAAACAAACATCATTGCAAATATAAATGCATCACTCGAGGACTCAACATAAAGTCTTCTTTCCTGAACCATTCGACTATTTGGCAGGTTGCTATTTTTATACTTAGGTAACAGATTAAACCACTAATGCGGTCATGATATAACATAGTAGAGGAAAATGTAAAATGGAAAGGGATGGTAGTTTTTTTAGGCTCGGGAAGTATCTCATGTCAGCAAAAAGGCTGGATAAAAAACCTAGCTTATCTATCTGCCCCATACCTGATAGTTCATAAATGTTTCAATCAGTTCCACAGTTTGAAAAGATCCAAGCAAGCAAGACTGATACCTGTATGTGTAGACCCAAAGAAATGGAATGCAAATAAGTTAAAATAGTAAGATAAACTTGGATTACTACAGAGGTAAATAATTGCCACTAGAAACCACCTACTATAGTAATATGAAATTATGAAACAAAATGTAAAGCTTATAAAATGTTGCACAAGCAGTAATAACGTTGTGCCTTCGATCACTTGTGGTAGTTAAAAAGTTCATGCATGATCATCAATAAAGCATAGCAATCAATACTGATCAGCAAAATTTACAGTGGCAGCAGCCTGATTACTCCTACCTACCCAACCCCAAAAAGATATTGCAATCTTCAAATAACTTGTGCTCCCAAAATATGACCAAATACAAGGTTCCAGCAATTTTGGTTAACAGTCCTTGATTTAGGTAGGATAATAAATCTGTGAAGTCATTTTAGCACGTGAATTTTCAAAATTGTTAGTTTCAACAGGTAGAATATCAAAGACATTATCCACCAGTTCTCGGTACCGCATAACAGAAAAGGTATCTCACAATTTCATTTAAAGCTACTTCATACATGCCTATATTGCTGCAGCATAATAAAAATATAACATAAAAACATAGTAAAATTAAAGTGATATGAAAAGACACTTATGGCCAAGAAAACTAAGGTCAATTGTGAACATATCAGTCATACATACTCAAGAGCTACTATTTACTTGTCCAAGATCATTAAATATATAATCCACAAGTAGCCAAGAAGATGAATTTTGTGTCAATGTGCATGTCAAAGGAACTCAATCCACCACTGATTATTTCTAAATCAATTGAATATTGATATGGTACTAGATATTAGATAAAAATGAAATTAGCTTAGCTTACCATCCAATAGTATTGTTGTCAACATTAACTTCCCTCAAACACCTCATCATCTCAAGCTGATAATTGGCACCATCTGCATCTGCTTCATCATCCTCTTCCCTCATCTTCAGTAAAAATAGTAAGATAGCCATTAGCCTATAAAATGTGAAAGAACAACTACTACCCTGGAAGACCTTAGCAGAAAAATACATAATCAATACTGAGCTGCTTAGAATGTTAAGGAGCAAGGGCTCACAGGGAAGGGAAAACAGTTGGTCACTTCCAGAACACTACCAACATCCAAACCAAGCAATTGACCTGTAACTAAAGCAGGCGCAAACTCCTCACAGTGCTTAATGATTTTCAGTACAGCCTGCAAAAATAGCATTATTGTGAAAACAAATAACACAGTGCTTGTGGAATTAAGATTACAAAGAATGCTTGCTGCTACAGGGAAATTTTCTAAACCACGGAGGCAGAAATATCCATCTGGGGAAAAGAAAAACGCTTCGTAAAATAACTGATGTAACTCATATAAACTAAGTGAAACATTAGTTTGGCGTGAATGCACTTCTTTTTAACTCGATCAATGTTTTTGGATTTTGGTTCATCAGTACAGGTAACCTTAAAAACACCTTTCGAACCATGACTCTAGGCACCCAGATAATGCTGCTCATTAGATCGGTGTGATTTATCACCATAAATAGGCATACACATATCCAATATGGCATTGCACCAGTTTAACATTTTTTAGTTTTTATGTGCAGATAGTATTGTCTAACAGCGACAACAAAGCCTTTTAGTCCGAAGCAACAATTATTGGGGTTTGCTAGAGTTGAAACCCAACATAAACCACAAGTCAAGGTTCAAGCATGTGGATGGCCGTTTTCCATGCACTCTCATTCAAGGCTAAGTATTTGGGTACATTCTATCATTTCAAGTCTCCTACCGTCTCTTCCTATATCAACTTTGGTATTCTCATGTCTCTTCTTCCCATTACTATTGGGCCTTACGATCCCACTACACAATGTTACCTCCAAAGGTCTCTGTTCCACATGTCGAAACTATCTCAGCCGGTGTTGGACAAGCTTTTTTTCATCAATTGGTGCTACCCCTAGCCTATCATGTATATCGAACTCGAACCCTTCTTGTATGGCCACAAATCCAACACAGCATACGGATTTCTACGATACTTATCTACTGAACATGTCTTTTTGTAGGTCAACATGTTGCACCATACAACATAGCACGTCTCATCGTCATCCTATAAAACTTCCCTATTAGCTTTTGTGGTACCCTCATGTCACATAGAACGCTTGGTCAGACCAATGGTTACATGGTTGTCCTTTGGCTGATCTAGCATCTGCAGTTGTTACATATGTGCCAAAAGATTCAGATTAAACGGACTGTGAAGGCCTGTCCAACAGATACTACAATACCTGCAATTATGTGATGCGTTGGACAATACTACCCTATCTCAAGATTCTGTCCAACACTTTTGGAGACTAGAAGCAAGTGGCTCCTTTTCCTCTAAAACATGTTACAAAGCCTTCTTCTATGGAGCTATAACCTTCGAGCCTTGGAAGCAACTTTGGAAATCTTAGGCCCCACCCAAATGCAAAGTGTTTCTCTGGCTAGCCTTCCAGAATAAATGCTGGACGGCTGGTCTCTTAGCCCGGGGAGGACTCCCTCACCCTACCTAGCGTGTGCTCTATGATCAAGAGCAGAAGACAGTGCAGCATATTATAATGACTTGTGTCCTTGCTAGGCAGATTTGGCACCACCTGACTGCCCATAGATCCTTCTATGTCCATAGATAAATCTGCTTATCTTTGCTTTAGCAATGCAGCTACTAAACTCTTTTACCTTCCCAATAACCTCCAGCATGAAATCTAAGCAGTGGGCAACACAAGGTGTCCAAAATAAGGAAGGAAACTTGTCCATTAGCATCCTACTTAGAGGTTTTCAAATTAATTGATCATTTCTTATCGCAAGAGGGGCGATCACATAGATTAATCGAACGGTCAGACCTGATTAATCAGTTTCTGATTAAACATTAACAAATCAGTGAATCACCTCATCAGCAGTCTAGCCATCTAAAACTTTTGTAGCCAATCCCAGTATATAGCACGAGAGAACAAGAATACGAGACTATGGGAGAGGGGAGACAGAGGCACAGAGCACATGTGGAATAGCAGACATTGCTGGCACATGGCACTGGCAGATATGAATTGGGACTGGGGAGAAGAGGTGGAGCCGTGGAGAACAGGAGGAACCTACAGCTGCAGGGCGCTGCTGCACCGGGGACGGAGAAGGGAGGCATTGAAACCCTTCACCGGTGGCGCGCCGCCATCACCGTTGTGCTGCTGCTAGGGTTCCTAGGTAGCTGAAGTCAAAGGCTATGACTACGTGTGTTCTGCCTATGCGTGTAGCCATGTTGTGCGTATAGGCCAATACATTTTACTCATTGGGCTGGACTAGGCCTAAATGATTGCTAAAAATGAAGTGGGCCAAAATCCCCTAAACAGATCAAAAACTAGTCGTCCGCTAATTAATCGTTTGATTAATCGCAACCAACCAAAGATTAGTTGGACGATCAGGTTCCTAATTGCTCTGATCGCGTCGTTACCTCTGGTCGACTATGCAGTCCCGATCACTCGATTAATCGTCCTACTAGGGTTGAGATGGTTGGGTGGGCTCACATTTTTATACCTAGGCCCAAATAAGTCGCCTAACTCAAATGCTACGACTAGTCGTGACTAGTCGAGCGACTAGTAGAGAAAGTCCAGTCGCTCATATCGACTATCACCTCTGCATCGACTTCTCGACTAGTCATTAGACTTTAAAACCTCCCAAGCATCCAAAATCAGGGAGCACTTGCCTAAGCCAGGCAGGTTCTTCTGTGTTGTGAAGCAAGCACACCCAATGTGCATAAAGATAAATAAATTTGTAGGATGGCTCAGCTATACGACATCAGTTGTGTTAAATGGCATAGCTATGAAGTGAAAGTGTGTGAAAGCATATGCAATACAAATGGCACTATCATTATGAACTAAGGTTCAGCACAATTCTGGTGGACAGCAAACCAGACAAGCATTTCACCTTTGCCTACATTCAAACAAAAATGATCATAGAAGAATGTAACATGGTAGTCTAGTAATTGACCAAAAAAACGTGTATAACAAGTTAAGAATGACATTCCTGGCACATTGTGACACTAAATTTATCCCCTAAAAGGAAAGGGTTCACTTTCCCCTGATTTCGATACCCAATACATCTGACTCTATGTGAACAGTTTCGTCCTCTGAGCACGCCTGAGTTTCTCAAATCTCGAACGCCAAAACGCAAGCACAAACAGCAGACTGGGTGGGGTTCGGAAGTAATTACCAGGCCCTCCATCTGGACGACACGGAGCGGCGTCCGCGTCTCCTCGGTGACCGTAGACACGGCCTGCAGGAACGACCTCATCCCTCCCGGTGCCGCTGCTGCAAGCCAGCCAACCAGATCCAAGGTTAGCGCACGAGATGACGAGAGAGAGGCTAAGGAAAGGCTTCGGAAAATCGGAAGTCCCTTACAGTTAGCCATGGCAGCTCGTAGATCGTTGGGCGGCGGTGCGCTGGCGTGAGGATGCGTGCGCGCTTGGAGGAACGGATCGAGGGAAAGGAGAGCGGCGGCTGGGAATTCTAGGGTTTTTTGCCTGCGAGGAGAGCACAGAGCAGAGACGTCCGAGTCCAGTTGATATATATAAGGTGGGGCGCTGATCTGCTCGGTTCGTTAAAAAAGATTTAAATCTCTTATATTGAAAAAACCGGATAGGGATTCGCGCGGAGTCCGCTCTCCACGAATTCGGCAACGCGCGTGCCGACGCGTTTTGTGCCTGGATTTGCTGGATCCAAAATCGTCGTCTCCAACCGGTCTCCCACATTTCTCTCATCTATCTCGCCACGGCCCACGGGTCATGTCCCCGCTCCCCCTCCGCGCACGCGCCCCACTCCCCGCGCGCAACAATCTCCGCCACATTTGTCGCCAACAACCTCCCGCCGCGCCCGAATTTTTTGTATTTTAGCCCCTAAACAGAAGTAAATTCACGTTTAGACCTAGAAAAATTTTAAATGCAGTTTTGGACCCTTAGCTCGGCGCCATAGCCTGTGGCGCCGAGCTAACACAGCTCGGCGCCACAGCCTATGGCGCCGAGCTGTGACGTGGCCGCAACGGCTAGTTGCGTCCAGGGCTGACCTGGCGCTGACGTGGCGGCGGCGCGGCCTCGTAGCTCGGCGCCACAGATCTTGGCGCCGAGCTACAAAATCCTATAAAAACCCCCGCGCGGCTGGCCGAGAGCAGCTCATTTCATCCCATTTCCAAACTTCGTAAAAATCTCCTGGATTCAAAGATTTGAGTTGGTTCACTTCGTAGACCAAGGTATGATTTCGAACTGATTCGTTTTGTATATTAGGTTGTTAGTTAAATAATTTGTATACACTTATTATATTATCATTTCGATTATTAGTTTGTGTAAACTTATTATAAAGCATAATAGGTACAAGTGATAATTATAATCGTTTATTAGATGAAAGACATGTACCGAGAGGCGTTGTGGCAGAAGAGAGGTCGTCCTCGGGAGTTATATCCGGACGTATCTAGTAAGGATGCTCCTGTTCCTCCTGAACTCCCCGTGCCTAACTGTGACTGTGGCAGACTGGCTTGGGTACATCAATCACAACATCCAGACACGGCTGCTCGCTGCTACTACCTTTGTGGCACTTTGGACGTACGTAGCTTATGACTTGTCACTTAATTTTGTTCGCATTCATTATTTTGTAAATATGTAATAGTGCATCTTTCCATTATTTTAGGGACATCAGAGGTGTTTCTTTTTCCAGTGGATCGATGGTCCTGATAAATTCGACCCTCGATATCTTCTTTTCGTTAATTGGTTGAGTGGAAGGACCAGTCATGAGCGTTTTAAGCGTTGGGTACCTCCTCCCCCGAATCCTCCACCAATGACGGATGCGGAGAAGGAGGTAGCAACAGAAAGACGGATGGACTCACCGCCTCGATGCGATTGTGGAGACCGTGCTGTCATCGACGAAGACCATGACAAGCAGTTCTGTTGTCCGAACATTGATTATGTGAGCCCATTCCTACGTTAAATGTATGAACTAGTTTTTATTTACAATAAATTACTAATTTTTTCTCCTGCAGCCATACGGGTGGCGTAAGTGTCGTTTCAGAGAGTGGTTGTATGGTCCTTTGTCCCATTGGCCAGAGCCAGAGGTAAAGGAAAAGAGATACATGGGGTGGGCGGCTGAAGAGGTCAAATTTGATCCAGTACTCTGCAAATGTGGTATTGAAGCTAAGTATGGATTAGTTCCTTCGGAGCTTGGTGTTGGATATTTTTGTGGACATATGGTCGATTACGATGAGGTTGGTATTTTTTTTTTTGCACGAGATATAATGTTATAGCGGTACTTACTATTTTTTTGTAGGAGACGAGGAAATGCAGTTGGGAGAGTTACGACGACAAAGGAGAGGTGATGCGCACAATAGAGTCCAAGAGAATAATGGGACAGAAGATGCGTTGTGGATCTCGGCTCGTCGATTCGTACATTAACGATCGCATACGCGACATGCGTAGGGAAGCAAAATCTGCCTTTTATGATAGCCCGAAGCGTGCAGAGTATAGGAGGTTGAAGGCGGCTGATGAGAAGAGAGCACAGGATGCAAGGGAATGGGAAGCGGCTCAAGCCGAGAAACAGATGTTGGATAATCTTGCTGATCGCCTCAAGGGAAGTAAGTGAGATAAATGATATTATAATTATGTTAGTACAATTTATTTATCCTGACTTTGCTAACTTAATTTTCTCATTATATTTGCAGAGATTGGAAGCGGCGTAAACTATTTGGCCGATGAGGCGCATGCGAGATATGTTCAGGATAAAATGGCAACGATGGAGGAGGAGGACGACGACACATCTAGATTGAGTGAGCTTATCGCCCTCGCAGAGGCAGGATTACATGAAGAAGAGGAGGACGACATGTCAAGGTTGAGTGAGCTCATCGCACTAGCTGAGGCAGGATTACGTGCTCAAGAGGAAGAGGATGAGTTTATGTCACAGGCCGCCGCAGAGGTAGAGGCAGCTTATTACAAGAAGAAGGCTGATGAGGCTGAGGCTGAGGATGAACTATTCTCCCAAGCTGCAGATGAAGCAGAAGCCAATTATTACAAAAGAACTGGTGACAAGTGTGATGCAGGACAATGCAGCAAGTGGAATGAGGTTGTTGTTGAGGATTGCGCGACGGATGACTCCGAAGATGAGTTACTCATAGATTGTGATTCAGACTGACGAATTGTAGCCTATTATGTAGTATTTACGTATCAAAAATAATTTAGAACTCTAAAGATGCGTTACTTATTGCTTATTATGTTTTTTACAGTTCACAAAAAAATTTTGCAAGAGTTCCCCTTGTTTTATTAACAACCACAGTTCAAATAATCACATATTATAAGACATATAAGCATTTCAACATATAATACATCACAAAAATAACATAGAATATAAAAACATCCACAGAACATAGTTCTTCATACAATGTCCACAAACAAAGTCCAAAATACAAGTTCCACAACACATAGTCCAAAACACATAACATAGTTCACAACGTCTCCAGCATAAGTCCAAATCACACAGTCCAAATCAACGCCTCCTAGTCTTACCCTTGCCCTTGGCCCCAAGAGCGTCGGTGCCTGGAGTGTAAGGGTCTCGTGGACGCCTTCTACGTGGTGTCAGCTGTGATGCCTGAGTTGTAGGAGCATCCTGCAACTGAGACGGTCCAATCTCCACCTGACCTGCGGCGCCAGCGCCAGCGTCGTCGTCGTCGTCGTCGTCGTCATCGTCATCGTCCTCGTCGTCCTGGGCCACGTTCTCAAACGTGTCCCGCGTCGATCGCGACGAGCTGAGTCCTGCTGTAGATGGTCCAACTGCAGAGATGGGAGGCTGAACATCCTGCTGCATACGAGGCACAGGGAGCTGCACGTCAACGCCCGCTAGAGACCGGCATCCACACCGAGCCGCTGCTCGACGAAGACGACGTGATACCCTCTGTAATCGAAAAGTTAGTTAAAGACATATGTTACAACATACAAATAAACAAGTTTTCTGTTAGACATTGGTACTCACTGATAGTAACGATAGCGTAGTAGTATCTGAAGTTCTCTGTGAGATACGCTCGAGTTCAACAACAGATACGAGCATAGAGTTTCCCTATCACAAGTTAAGACATTAGGATGCTCAAAACTAGACATAACACATTGAATTCAAATCTCTAATTTTAGTAAAGAAATAGTTACCACTCTATCAAGGATTGGAGCAGCCTCAATTTGGGTCCCGTGCCGAGCAGCTATGTCGAAAGCTGTGTCTTCGTCGTCTGACGATTCTTGCTCGGCGTAGTCTGCAGCTGTCCACTGTCCCTTCAGCTTGCACCTAGTCACACCAGAATACCAAATCAAATACCTCCTGAAGTTGTAGTTTGTGTGCGCCTGGTCATTCTCATAGTTAAGATCCCCCTGCTGGTCCCATTCATCAATGTAATCACGATGGTGCGTCTCGAAGTCCGTGACCTTCTTTTGTCTCTGTCTGTCGAACCTGCAAAAGTTAGAACCATATATTAGCGACTAACTGATGTTTCAATTATTAGTTAGAATAACAAGTGCATTTAGTAACTCACTTATGAAGTTGTATTGAAGTCGAGAATGGCTCCACTGGAAACTCCTGGCGCAATCCGAACTGTCGAGCAACTCTGTGGGGCAAGTGGTACTCAACAGCATAAAAACAGATAAGTGGACACCTCATGAGATAGAGGTTCTCGTCTATTGAGCACATGCTGCTCAACTGTATGCTGGCGAAATATGGATCAAGATACGGTTGCCAAGTCACCTGCAAAAGTTTTAGAAAGCCCACATAAGCACGCTGGTGTCGTGCGATAAAAGTAGAAAGGACATGTAAAAACATAAAGGAGACAACTCACCATCGAAGGAGTAAGTGCGTCGAGCTCGTTTGAGTACTCCACGTAAGCCCGCTGGTGTCGTGCGAATGGCTCCTCGACCTGGTCCCAGCGGTAAGCAGCCGTGGGCTTAAGCCGATGTCCGGCTACCACGAACCACTCACGAGGAGGAAACTCTCTGGGTCGCCCGACGGGTATGTGTGCCCACATCCACAGCTGTAGTAGGTAGACACATCCACCTAAGCTTGCGGTCCTCGACGAACGACGACAAGCCTCGCAAAGTTGCCTGTACAGGAAGGCCAACACTGCTGAAGCCCAGCTGTAACCTCCAGTCGTATCCCAGTCAGTCAGGCAGGGCAGAAACATCCATGACGCGCTGTCGCCTGTCGCGTCTGGAAAAAGAACTGAACCAAAGAGATGGAGAATCCAAGCTCGACAATGGTATCCAACCGTCTGCTCGTCTGCACCAGGTGGACACTGGCCAAAGGTCTGCCTAAGCCAGGTCAGTGGGACTCCGGTGTTGTGGCTACCTCGTAGCTCATCCGGAAGCAGTGTCCCAAGAAAGGCCTCCACCCTCTGCCTCCAACCGCCTGGTGATGCCTGACCGGTCACTGGACGACCCATAATGCTGAGACCAAGAATCTTCTGGCAATCTTCAAGCGTCACGGTCATCTCACCGCAGGGAAGGTGGAAAGTGTGAGTCTCTGGCCGCCACCTATTGGAAGACAAACGAATACAAAATCATTAGTATGCAAAGTAGATTTGATAATTGTAAATATTAAACAACTAAAGAAGTCTTTACCTGTCGACCAGAGCCGTCAACGCCGCTGGGTTGAAAGTGGGCAGCCCACGGCGGACCTGGTACGATACGACGTCCAAGCCAGCCCTCTGTAGGAGAGGAGTGTACCTCTCATCGTACCTCATCTCCTCCCGAAACCGGTCGTGGGTCCGGACCCGCATTACGGGCAACACCTATCAATCAAAAGAATTTTCGTTAGTCAAATATAGGTCGCATATATTAATTCGGAAATTTAATTATGTACAAAATATTACCTCTCCCTCTGCGGTTAGACGGCCCCTGTGGTGCTCGTCGTAGTGAGGGTCCAGCAAGTGGAACTGCGCCATCCTGCAAATTAAGATATCAACATATTAGAATATAACTTGTGTACAAAGTGTAACAAAAACATCGACATATTACAATAAAATTTGTGTATAAAAAAATATATCACACCTGACTAAGTGTCCAAATGCATGTACGTGAGTTGTGGCCAAGTCTACCGCATTTTCCGCATTCATTCTGCTCTGGGTCCACGAGAAAGGGGGACGCTCGTCCTCTCCTACTGCGACCGGAAACCTGATCCATAACCATGTTGCACCGGCTCCTTTTCCTACTACCACGTTTGTCCCATCGATGCGCTGGATCAGCAACGTATACCGGACCGGTGTACGTTGGCCATTGTGACTCATCAAGAAATGGCTCAAAACGAGGGCTCCAGGTACGTACTAAGCTCTCTACACTGAACTCAGAAGGTATTCTGCTCTCAAATGCAAAGTTACGATGACGTGCGGCCGCAACATAATGAGAACATGGAAAATGGTATTGTCTAGGTTTACCACATCCGCACCAGAATGCATCAAGTAACACGACATGTGTCCTCGAAGGTCGCACCTCACCGTCGGAAGTTATGCCGCCGAGTGTTGTTACCTCGTATTTACCCAACTCCTCATCAAAGCATTGTACCTCATGTCTATGGGCACGTTCCTTTGCATTATTAAGGTGTGATGTTGGTTTAGGTGCCCATCTCTGCCCTCGGGTCTGCATTGCCTTGGCCTGCGCGTGTCTGTCATTAAACCAAGCCACAAGCCTATAAAAAGTGAATGTTACTATAGCATTGACTGGCATGCCCCGTATACCCTTGAGCACACTGTTAAATGACTCAGCCATGTTGCTAGTCTGAAACTCGAACCGCCAGCCACCTTCGTCGTAGGCCCTAGTCCATTTCTGCGGTTCCCTCAGCAATCCAGCAATCCAGTTCTTACCTTCAGCATTTGTTGCATCTTTTACTTCCTTCAACTTATCCTCGAAAAACGAAACCTCCAACTGACGACATACCTCCTCAAAAAGGGGGAAGTTAGCCTTGCTATGATCCTTTCGAAGAAGATTTTCTGCTAGATGTCGAGTGCACCATCTGTGGTGCATGGGTGCGTAGCCAGGAATCTGCTCTTGCACTGCATTAAGAATACCTTGGTGTCTGTCAGATATGACACCAACCTCGCGTCCAGGGCCTACGACATGGATGCGTACAAGCCGCAAGAACCAAGACCAACTATCTCTGTTCTCTCTCTCCACCAAAGCAAATGCCAAAGGAACCAGTGAGTTGTCTGCGTCGCATGATATGGCAACCAACAATGTGCCCTTATACTTCCCAAGCAGAAAAGTACCATCAATTGAGAGCACGGGACGACAATGCCTGAAGGCCTCTACGCACTGCGAGAAACACCAGAAAGCACGAAAAAATATCTCTTTGCCGTTCCTCCATTCATTAGGTTTGGGGATGTACTCGTAATGCATGCCTGGGTTTTTTGCTTTCATTGCATTGAACAATGCTGGTAACTTCTCATAACCCTCCTCCCAATCCCCGTATATCATCTTCCATGCTCGCTGCTTTGCCCTCCATGCTTTCCCATATTTGATCTTGTAACCAAACAGCTCTGAAGTCATGGTCATAATTGACTTCACCTTCAAGTTTGGCTGACCCTTCAATATCCCCAATATCCTTTTCGCAATTAGGGTAGATGTCAACTGACGATGCTTAGTGCTCAGCTCTGTCTGGGCACAAGTGTGTGGACCTACAATTTTGGTGATCTTAAACTTTCCGGTGTCCTTCTGCCTTCGGGCACATACCCTCCAATTACATTCCGACACCTCGCACACAACAGTGTAACGACGCTGTGCATACGAATGTCTCACCTTGAACGGCCTCTTCCGGTTCACTGAATATTCCTGTAGCCATCGTCTCAGTGTAGGCAGGTCCTTGAAAAGTAAGCCTACCTTAATCTCAATGATGTCGGCGTTATCCGGAGCCTCTAGCAGTTCATCGTCACGTCCTTCAGCATAAGCACGGGTGGAATGACTTAAACTGCTAAATTCATGTACTGCAGGGTCTCGCTCCGGACACAAACGTCTTATGAGTTCAATTTCTTGCTCCGTCATTTCTCGAACCGGACGGTCATCATCAGAATCTAAGGCCCGTGCAGCCTCATATGGCTCCTCCTCATCCTCAATCTGAACATCAACACTATTGGATGCCCTGCATATGTTGTCCATATTATATGACACAGGCACATCAAGATAAGCAGCATTATCCATATGTGGAGATCCTGCATCGTGTCGGAGCAAGAAAAACCACATTAAAAATTCTAATCAAACGAAATAACGATGGATACGAACAATGTGTCGAAGACACTTACTAGGATGATCGTGAACTGGATCCTGGGTCAATGGGATCTCTTGGGGGGGTACCACCGCATTAGAAGCCCCACAAACGCCGGGAATAGGACGAGAAATCCCATACTCGTGCGGACCCGATTGAGCATCGGGCACAACAACGACTTCTTCATGAAGCTCTACCAACGGAGCTTCAATACGAGATGCATTTGGCATTTGTGGAGACAACCCGACTGGACCTCCGCAATGACTAACAGGTAACTTTTGAACAACCACATCCAAACATGGTGGAACCATCGTCTTCACAATTCTTAAATATATCACCCAATCATCTTCTGAGGTAATGGAGATCAACCGTCGGACAACTGTTCCATATGTAATATGGGACAACAAACCCTGAATTGATATTCTAGGGTCGTTTATGTCGCAACTAATCTCCTCACAAGCTCGAGCCAAAAGCTGGTCAAAAGTTGGTCTTTCAACGAACAACATGGTCACGATCTTCATACCATCAAAAGTAACACTCCCATAAGCATCTATCTCCACCCTTCCTCCATGGTATAGTGTTACTAGGCTGTCCATCTATTGCAAAAATGGATTACTAACTCAATAATGGCTACATACTTAAGCCTACTAACTTACTAAGTAATAAATATATATTAACTAATAACGATACAGTAAATATTAAATGAACACATCAAACGAAATTACATAATCTATAAATAATGTACGAAAACTATGTATACCTGAGAACGCGTACAAGTCCAGCTAACGGTGGAGAAGGTCAAGTCGGACGAACACCTACGTACAAAAAAAACCAATTGTCAGTAAAAAATTTGGCAGCACCTCCCCTGTAAAGTGATGTTTATAGAACCTGCGAATAAACGACAACACGATGGTTGCCAACACAGAAAACATGTAATATCAATGCGCTAAACAAAATGGTAACTATATAATCACTAAGAATTTACTAAACACTAACAATATACTACGCAACAAACTAGCTAACTATTTTAATAAACAATAACAACAAACTATCTAACTATTTACTAAATAATAAATAACAAACTAGCTAACTATTTTAATAACCACTAACGAACAACTAAACACTAAATAACTAAGTAATACCAACTAAATACAAAAATATTAAGTAATAATTATAAAAAATTATTACCTTGTGAGCTCGGCGGAGGAGAGCAGGCCGGAGGGAGAGCGGCAGGCGGAGGAGAGCTGGGCGGAGAGGTCGGGCGAGCTCGGCCGGAGGGAGAGCGGCGGCCGGAGTCGAGCGAGCGGTGAGCGGAGAGGCGGGCGAGCTCGGCGGAGGAGAGCTGGGCGGAGAGGTCGGCGGGCTGCGGGCGAGCGGCGCGCTCGGCGTGCTGCGGGCGGGCGGCGAGCTCGGCGGCGGCGGGCTGGCGGCGAGCTCGGCGGCGGCGGCGGCGGTATGAGCGGCGTCGGGCGTAGGAAAACAAAGGGGCGACCGAAACAGAGAAGAAACGAAGAGGAAAGGGGGTTTCGGTTAAGTTTCCTAGCTCGGCGCCAAGATCTGTGGCGCCGAGCTAGGTGTGCCACGCGGGCTGCCACGTCATGAAGCTCGGCGCCATAGCCTGTGGCGCCGAGCTGTGTTAGCTCGGCGCCACAGGCTATGGCGCCGAGCTAAGGGTCCAAAACTGCATTTAAAATTTTTTTAGGTCTAAACGTGAATTTACTTCTGTTTAGGGGCTAAAATACAAAAAATTCGGCCGCCGCGCCCGCCGCATGGAGCCGGGCATCCGCCCCTGCTATCCTCATTTTATACAGATTTACTCTGTTAGTAAAAATATGGTTGATACTATTGATCCTTCTATCATATTGGCTAATTTTGTTCTTTTTTCCTCATGTAATGCCATGTAATGCAGAGGGAGATAAAAATTCCAGTCCTTGTTGGGATTACAGTACTATTTGTTGTTCACGTTATTGGTGCTACGAGAATGGGGACCTTATAATACCTCATCGGCTGTCCAAACAAATGTAATGTGGTGACTACAAACAACGTTGAATGTCCAATCTGTATTTGACTTTTGGTTCGGAATGATTCAGAATACAATCTGTTTTTCAGCCTGTGAAAGCCTCAAGGCTATCCACGTAAAACCAGTTCGCCTATTGCAGTCATTATCTATACCTAAATGTAAATGAGAGGAGATCAGTATGAATTTCATTACTGAACTTCCTATTACTCAAAAAGGCAATGACTCAGTATGGGTGATTGTGGATCGACTCACCAAATCAGTTCATTTTCTGCCTGTCAAAACAACGTATCGACCACTGAAGTATGCGGACATTTATATCATAGAAATTGTTCGACTACATGGAATTCCAAAAACCATTGTGTCGGACCGTGGGACACAATTTACCGCTCACTTTTGGGAACAACTACAGAAAGGTTTGGAACTAAGCTCGTGTATAGCTCAGCTTATCACCCTCAAATATCGGGACAGACCGAGAGGATAAACCAGATTCTCGGAGACATGCTAAGAGTCTGTGTGCTATCGTCGAAAGGATCATGGGAATTGTTTTTTTTTTGATAAGGAAGATTTTTCATTGCATCTAAAAGTTTGATACAAATCGTCTCCCGGCCTCTGCAACAATAAGATGCACACAGCCTAGAAAAGAAAGAAAAAGAGAAAAGAAAAAGAACATGGTAAGCACATTCTTAATGGCTGTCAATCCTACGACTAGAACGCCACCCATGTGTCTGAGATAAGAACTTCGTAGCCACCTGCTCCAAACGTTGTGAAGCTTCCATCACAATAGACTGTTGATCGTGCCTCTGCAGTACAACCCAAGACCGTAGCCAGTGGGTAGTAGTGAAAATAACCTGCAAAGGAGACATATTAAATTTCTTTTGAAAAACCAGATCATTCCTACTAAGCCAGAGTGACCAACAGATGGTTGCTACTCCTAGTAGGGCTAAATTTTTTAATTTTTTATCAAATTGTGAAAGCCAATTCCCGAACATATTTGAAGTGGAAGTTGGTTTTGGGATTCCTAACGCCCAAAACATCATGCTCCATACCATACGAGCAAATCGGCATTCGAAAAACAAGTGCTGAATTGTTTCATTGCCTTGACAGAAATTACATGCTTTACTTCCTTTTCAATTTCGTTTAGCTAGGTTGTCTTTGGTGAGGAGCACTCCCCTACGAAGATACCATAGAAAAATCTTGATTTTGAGGGGTGCTTTTATTCTCCATAGTCTCTTATTTAGGTTTGGTACCTCTTCTTTGATAAGGGCCAGATAAAGAGACTTTACCGAGAATTGACCATTTGGGTGCAAGTTCCAACGAAAAATATCTTGATCTTGTGTTAATGATATGTTAACAAGCTTTTGGCGCAACTCATTCCAAGCAACAAGCTTAGATCCAAATAGAGATCGCCTCCAAGCTAGATTTATGTTGTCTGATTTTAATACTGTTTCAACTGTCTCGAATTTCCTTCGAACAATGTTATATAAAGAGGGGTACTGGGTTTTTAAAGCTATGCCGCCTAGCCACCTGTCTTCCCAGAATCTTACTTGTGATCCATTCCTGATTTCGAAGATTCCAAAGCGAAGAAAGTCTTGCTTCACCTTCATCAGCCCCGACCAGAAATGTGAGTCCCCTGGTTTCCATTCAACATGTACTAGTGGTTTGGATCCAAGGTATTTGTTTCTAAGCAATTGTTGCCACTTTCCTTCCGTAGTTAGGAGTTTAAACAACCATTTACTTAGCAGGGCCCTATTCTTTAAATTGAGATCCATGATGCCCAAACCCCCTTGGTCCTTAGGTTGACAAAGGACGTTCCATTTAGCTAGGCGGTATTTTTTTTTGTTCCCATCACTTTGCCAATAGAAACGAGATCGAAAGTAGTCAAGCTTCTTGAGCACACCTTTTGGAGCAAGAAAAAAGGACATCATATACATGGGAAGACTATTCAAAACTGAGTTGATTAAGGTTAGCCTTCCCCCGATTGATAAATGTTTTCCTTTCCAGCTACTAAGCCTTTTTTCAAATCTTTCCTCTACCTCCCTCCAATCAGTAGTTTTCAACTTCCTATAATGAATAGGAATACCCAAATACCTTAGAGGGAACTCTCCTTTTTTACACCCAAAAATATCTCTATACAATTGCTCTTGGTCTTGTGCTGCACCAAAGCACAATATTTCGCTCTTGTGAAAGTTGATTTTTAGTCCCGAGATTTGTTCAAAGACAAAAAGCAACAATTTCATATTGTGAGCCTTCTCCAGATCATGTTCTAAGAATAGGATGGTGTCGTCCGCATATTGAAGGATAGATAAACCTCCATCTATTAAGTGGGGCACAACTCCACCGACTTGTCCTTCCATATTTGCCCTTTTAATTATTATAGCCAACATATCTGCTACAATATTAAAAAGGAGGGGTGAAAGTGGGTCTCCTTGCCTAAGGCCTTTCTTCGTTTGAAAATAATGGCCTATCTCATCATTAACGTTTATAGCCACACTACCTCCCGAGATGAAGGTCTTTATCCAAGATATCCATCTTAGAGAGAAACCCTTCATCCGTAGAGTTTGGTACAAGAAAGGCCACTTAACCTTGTCGTATGCCTTCTCAAAATCTATCTTGAAAATTACCCCATCAAGCTTTCTTCTATGTAGCTCATGGATTGTTTCATGTAGGATTACTACTCCTTCTAGGATATTTCGTCCTCGCATGAAAGCGGTTTGAGTAGGATTCACTATTTTGTCTGCCACTAGATTCAACCTGTTTGTAGCGACCTTGGTGAAGATCTTGTAACTAACATTCAAGAGGCAAATGGGCCTATATTGCTGTATTAGATTCGCATCTTGTATTTTAGGGATCAGGGTGATTACACCAAAGTTCAGGCTAAACAATGGTAGATCACCCCTATGCAGGTCCTCAAACATTTGCAGCATGTCATACTTAATAATATCCCAAAATTTTTGGTAAAACTCTGCTGGGAAACCATCTGGACCTGGAGCTTTATTTCGCTCCATTTGAAATATAGCATCTTTTATCTCCTTCTCTGAAAAAGGTCTCGATAAGATGTTGTTTTCTTCTCTAGTGACCTGAGGAATGTCCTGGATCCATTCCTCATCTAAGGAGAAATGCGAGTTCCCAGGTTCTCCAAAGAGCTCCTTATAGAATTGTGTAATGTATGTTTTGAGATTATTTTGTCCTTCTATTACCCCATCTTCATGATCCAAAGAGAAGATTCTTTTTTTTCGATATTTGTCGTTTGCCACCATATGGAAATACCGGGAATTATTGTCTCCTAGTAATATATTTTTTACTTTGGCTCTTTGATAGAATCTTATTTCTTCATCTCTGAGGAGGGAGGATAGCTGATATCTGGCTTGTTTGAGTTGATTACGTTCAACCTCAGTCAATATCCTATCCTCAGCTGAAGTGTCCAAGTCAGTAATGATTGCTTGGAGTTGACCTTTTTTAGTTTTATACTCCCCACTAGCATTAGATGCCCAGCCACGGAGCATTTTTCGTAGCGCCCCTAGTTTATGATTCCAATGTTGCACAGAGTTTTTCCCTTTGGTTGGTCTGTTCCAGCAATGAACGACTTTATCGAAAAAGTCTTCCTGGTTGAACCAGCTTAGTTCAAATTTGAACTGCCTAGGCTTGCCCAAGAATGTCTGAGTTCCAGTGTCTAACAGAAGGGGGGTATGGTCCGAAACACCACGATCAAGTGCCTGAACTGTTACCAAAGGAAACTTAAATTCCCACTCGGTTGTCATAAGGACCCTGTCCAATTTTTCAAGGGTCTGACATGGGAGAGAGTTAGCCCAAGTAAAGCGTCGCCCAGTTAGTTCGATCTCCCTTAGATCAAAGCTGTCAATTACAGCATTAAACAAAAAGGGCCAACGCTCGCTATACCTATTGTTATTCTTTTCTTTGCTATTCCTCAAGATGTTAAAATCTCCCCCAATAAGAGTGGGTCAAGAGTTGTCCTGACAAGTTCTAACCAATTCGGCAAGGAATGCTGGTTTGAATTCATCTTGAGCCGGTCCGTAAACTGCCATTAGAATCCAGTTGAATTTGTCCAATTTATTGCTGAGATGGAACTTTATATAAAATTCCCCTTCGACAACAAGAGACAAATCGAACATTGTGGCATTAACTCCTAAAAGAATACCCCCTGATCTTCCACGTGGTGGTAAACTATGCCAAACAAAATCTACACCTCCTGTGAGTCGTGTAAGATTCGAACTAGAGATGTCCTGTTTACCAGTTTCCATCATGGCAACGAATTCAAGATTATGTTCCTTTACTGCATCAGATATATATCGGATTTTAGCCAAGTCCGAAAGACCTCTGCTATTCCAAAAGAGTCCTTTCATTGAGAACTATGTGGTTTATTTGTCATACAGTTCTTATGTTTTTTTCTTGAGGTTTTATGCTTCCGATTGGATGCCACTAGATCACATAGTTTTGTGTCTAGCTCCTCCTTTTCATGGTCTGTCTCAGCTACATCTTGAATCAAATGTGCGAACAGGTCACTTTCTGAGTAAGTGGCCTCGTCATCACTTGATTCAAAAAGGGAATTATCATTTGGATTATTTATATCCCTTTCCCTATCTTTTTCTGCTTGCCTTAATGTTTCAAATGCCTCATCAATCTCTATCCCATTTCCTCCTATATTAATCCCTATCTTGGATAAATTTGTAATGATGTTCTGACTTGATAGGTTATATATTGTAAAACGACCTAGGGATTGAGAATTACCTGCTGCATGAGGTCCTGGGCATGGAGAATTGTGGCTACCGTTGGACAAGTTTTCCTACAACAACAGTTATCAAAGCAGCATAAAGATGGCACCATTTGAAGCATTGTACAGAAGAAGGTGTAGAAAGCCTTTCAATTCGATCGAAGCCGGAGAACGAAGATTCTATGGCAACGACTTAATTGGTGAAGCCGAAGAAAAGGTTCGAATTATTCGTCGCAATATGGAAACAGCGCAGTATCGCCAGAAGAGTTATGCTGACCAAAGACGAAGACCGCTGACATTTCAAGTCGGAGATTTTGTGTATCTTAAGGTATGACCAATGAAAGGCGTGCTGATGAGGACATCAACACCAACACGAGCACATCTACACCAGCAGCACCTTCTCCAGCCCAGGCACCATCTTCCCCAGTCCAGGCGCCACCCCTTCCACCTGGGCCAGTGACTCGGGCCCGTGCAAGAGAATTGAACTACATCATGCTGTTAAAGAACGAAGGCCCGGAAGAATAGACGACCAGCCCAACTGCGGCCCATAATGGACGACCTAGGGTTGGCCGCCCCTAGGGGCTGCGCCCCCTCTCTATTTATCCAGGAGCTGCGCCTCCTTTATTTCTTGAGTTTTGTTTTACGTTAGCTTTAGCTACTCTCGAACACGCGCAAATCTGCGCTGTTTTCGTGTATTCAGAACTCCACCCTCGAGTAATAGATTAGATTGCTCGCATCTTTTTCTTGTTCGTTCTTCGATTGCGCACAGGAAACGATCTTCGTGATCAGGCCGATCTCACATCAGCAAGGTCGGTAACCACAGGGAGTTGGTTCAGCGATTGCATTGGCGTCTCGGGCTTGCTCGTCGTAGTCGGATCGCAAGGGTCATCTTGCACCAAATCGGAATTATCTCTACTCGCCGAAAGATCGGGCACCTTAGCTACATCAATTGGTATCAGATTTCCAGGTTGATCGGTGAGTTTATCGAGTGTTTTTTTTCCTGCAGTCCACAAAACCACATAAAAATTCAGGTTAGACCTTATCCCAGCACCCTTTGAGCCTCGCACTTTCTTTCAACAATCTGCATTATTGAATTTGTGTGCTTTCGCGTCATTTGTTGCTGGTTGCATTGTGTTCTTCCACCATTCAAACCCTAGCGCCGCCACCATCTCCCCTTTGATCACGCCACAAACCGAGTCAACATTGTTTCCTTGTTTTTCTCCTTCGGTTACGTCAAAAAAAACAGAAAAAACAAACCGAGTCAACGGCCGTTTCCTTGTTTTTCTCCTTCGGTTACGAAAAAAAACAGAAAAAAAAACAAACCGAGTCAACATCGTTTCCTTGTTTTTCTCCTTCGGTTACGTCAAAAAAAAACAAAAACAAAAAACAACGAAGGAGAAAGGATACGGTTGTTTCATCCCGGTCGTTTGAAAACATAACTTGAGGTACCTTCCTTAAACCGGGCATAACTTTTCGCTCGGGTGTCCAAAAAATCTGAAATTTTTACAGGAGCTAGTTGACACCATTCTGAGGCCGGCCAAACTCACCTTCGGTCTGTTTGGGTTTCGACAAAATTGTCAAAAAAATTCAGGAAAATAAAGAAAAAAAATCCGTCAAAGTTCTCGCACGCTTTTCAGAGAACTTCCTGATTTTCTGTAGACCACATCTGATCTCTGTTTTAGGTGAAACTTCGTCTAGCTCCTATTTTGTTGCTTCTTGTGCTGAGAAAAATATCAAAAAATCATACCAAAAAAAAGAAAAACAAAATCACTTGTGATTCCTACTAGTGGCCTCGCTAGTACAATATTTACGGTACTGCCATTCTGCTAGTTCCATCCGTCCTTTGCACTTGTGGCCAGCAATATAGTTTCGTGTTCTGCACTATAATTCAACTTTGCATTATTGTTTGATTGTGCTAATCATTGACTTGAGTGCAGCCTACCCAGAACTCCACATATTTCTACGACGAGCAGGCTTCTGTTTCTCCAGGCAATCGCTCATCCAATCTTTCACCGGTTCCACCTGTTGGTTGCAGTTCACCACTGTGGCTTGGTAAGAACGGATAAGAATTTGATAACAGCACTAGTGTGAGCGCCTTGTGAGCAGTACACCCCTGTTTTTTGTCGTTGTTTTTTTTCTTTTCTTCTTCTTTTGGTGTTTTGGTGTTTGCGCTAACTATGGCAGGAGCACACGACACGGTGGATGCCCAGTTGCTGGAAGTAAGGGGACAAGTTGATGGACTTGCTGATGACATTAGGACGATGCATGAACGGCTTGATTCAACGGTCACTTCGACGACCGAGCGTTTCAACCAGCTTGACCTTGCTCAAACGGCGACTCGCACCACACTCGACACCATCCTGGCACGCCTTGATGCGTTGACCACAAAGATGGAGCAGGACTACGGCGGTGACACTGAGTGGGAAGATGGAGATCGCCGTGGTCGTGCACGCCGTGTGGTTCGTCATCCCCCTAATGACTTATTTTCTAAGATTAAATTTAAAATTCCACCTTTTAATGGCAAATATGATCCTGCTGCATATCTTGATTGGGAGTTAGAGGTTGAACAAAAATTTTCATGTCATGATATTGCTGCACATTCTCAGGTTAAAGCTGCTATTAGTGAATTTACTGATTTTGCTTTAATTTGGTGGCGTGAGTTTAAAATAAAACATCCCACTACCATTCCAACCACTTGGGATCAGTTGAAAGCTGCGATGCGACATCGATTTGTGCCTTCGTATTATGCTCGTGATTTGCTTAATAAAATGCAGCGTTTTCAGCAAGGTTCTCAATCTGTTGATGACTATTTCCAGGAGTTACAAAAAGGTATGATTCGTTGTGGGATATTAGAGGACAACGACGCTGCTATGGCACGTTTTCGTGGTGGTTTAAACCGCGAAATCCAAGATATACTTGATTATAAGGAATATTATGATATGACTACTTTATTTGAATATGCTTGCAAAGCTGAACGTGAAGTGCAGGGACGCCGCTCGAAGCCATATTCTAACCCTTTTGCAGGACGAAGCTCGACATCCACCTCAGCACCAGTTCCCCCTGCGCCATCCACGTCCACCACTACTCCACGCGAGAAGACGACCAAACCAGCCAGCACTGCCCCACCCACAGGTCGTACACGGGATATTCAGTGTCATCGCTGTAGAGGATTTGGCCATGTGATTCGGGACTGCCCAAACAAGCGCACTTTGCTCATTCGTGACGATGGTGAGTACTCTTCCGCTAGTGATTCTGAAGAAATTGAACATGCACTACTTGCCACTGACCATGCAGCTAAGGCGGAGGTACATGTCAACCCGGGCGACGCTGATAGGTATGAAAGTCTTGTTGTGCAGCGTGTTCTCAGTACACAGGTCACTTTGCCCGAGAAGAATCAGCGACACACTCTGTTCCATACAAAGGGTGTTGTGCAGGAGCGGTCAATTCGCATCATTATCGACAGCGGCAGTTGCAACAATTTGGCGAGTACCATGCTGGTCGAAAAGTTATCGTTACCCACTCGTAAGCATCCAAACCCATATCACATTCAATGGCTTAATGATGGTGGTAAAATAAAAATCACACGTTCCGTGCGCGTTCCTTTCTCCATGGGTGCTTATTCTGATTTTGTTGATTGTGATGTTATTCCCATGGAAGCATGCTCTTTGTTACTTGGTCGACCTTGGCAATATGATACTGATAGCTTGCATCATGGTCGTTCGAATCATTATTCTTTCATTTTTAAGGGTCAGAAAATAATAATACATCCAATGACACCTGAACAAATTGTTAAAGATGATCTTGCCCGAGCTGCTATAACTGCTAAACAACTTGATCCATCGCCCTCTGTTCCTTCTGAAATCAAGTTGAAGGCTCCTGTTTTACTTGCTACACGTGCTGATTTTGATGATCTACACGGTGCTCATTTGCCATGCTATGCACTTATATGCTCTAGTGTCCTCATTTCACTTGATGATGCACCATCTTTGGCTATTCCCCCTATGGTTGCTAACCTTTTGCAGGAGTACGCTGATGTCTTTCCCAAAGACTTACCACCGGGTCTCCCACCACTTCGTGGCATTGAGCACCAGATCGACCTCATTCCCGGCGCACAGCTTCCGAACCGCGCACCGTACCGTACAAATCCGGATGAGACGAAGGAGATTCAGCGCCAGGTACAGGCGTTGCTTGACAAGGGATACATTCGTGAGTCTCTTAGCCCTTGCTCTGTTCCTGTGTTACTTGTTCCCAAGAAAGATGGGTCATGGCGTATGTGTGTAGACTGTCGTGCTATTAATAACATCACTATTCGTTATCGATATCCTATACCACGCCTTGATGATATGCTAGATGAGCTTAGTGGTGCCATTATTTTCACTAAGATTGATTTGCGTAGTGGTTACCACCAGATTAGAATGAAACTGGGTGATGAATGGAAAACGGCTTTTAAAACGAAATTTGGTTTATATGAATGGTTGGTTATGCCGTTTGGATTGACTAATGCTCCCAGCACTTTTATGCGAGTGATGAATGAAGTTCTAAGGCCCTTCATAGGATTGTTTGTGGTTGTTTATTGTGATGATATTCTTATTTACAACAAATCTAAGAAAGAGCATTTGGAACATTTAAGTGCTGTTTTTGATGCATTGCGTGTTGCCCAGTTATTTGCTAACATGGAAAAATGCATCTTTTGTACACGACGTGTCTCGTTTCTTGGTTATGTTGTTACTCCACAGGGCATTGAGGTGGATAGCAGCAAGATTGCTGCCATTCGGGAGTGGCCTACACCGACGACGGTCACACAAATTCGGAGCTTTCTTGGACTTGCCGGTTTCTACCGCAGATTTGTTCGTGATTTTAGCTCCATTGCAGCGCCTCTACATGAGCTTACAAAGAAAGATGTGCCATTTGCTTGGAGTGATTCCCAAGAGGAAGCGTTCAGCACTTTGAAAGATAAGTTAACCCAAGCTCCCCTATTGCAATTGCCTGATTTTAATAAAGTGTTTGAGCTTGAATGCGATGCTAGCGGTATTGGGCTAGGTGCTGTTTTGTTACAAGAAGGAAAACCAGTTGCTTATTTTAGTGAAAAATTAAGCGGTGCTAGTCTGAAATATTCTACTTATGATAAGGAGCTTTACGCTTTAGTGCGCACTTTGCATACATGGCAGCACTATCTTTGGCATCGTGAGTTTATAATCCATTCTGATCATGAGGCTTTAAAACATATTCGTACCCAAACAAATCTGAACCGTCGTCATGCTAAATGGGTAGAATTCATTGAGTCCTTTCCTTACATTATTAAACACAAGAACGGGAAGGACAATGTTATTGCTGATGCTTTGTCTCGTCGCTATACCATGCTGTCACAGTTAGATTTTAAAATCTTTGGTTTGCACACTGTGAAAGATCAATATGTTGATGATGCTGATTTTAAAGATGCTTTCGGCCATTATATTAATGGGAAACCATGGGGCAAATTTCACATACAGGATGGGTTCCTGTTTCGCGCTAACAAGCTGTGTGTTCTAGCTAGCTCGGTTCGTCTTTTGTTGTTACAGGAAGCACATGGAGGCGGTCTCATGGGGCACTTTGGCGTCTACAAGACACATGAGGTGTTGGCTGCCCACTTCTTTTGGCCTCGGATGCGCGCTGATGTTGAGCGCCTTGTTGCACGCTGCACTACTTGTCAGAAAGCTAAGTCACGGTTGAACAACCATGGTTTGTATATGCCTTTGCCTGTTCCTACTTCCCCTTGGATTGATATTTCGATGGATTTTGTTTTGGGATTGCCTAGAACTAAGAAGGGGAGGGATAGCATTTTTGTGGTTGTTGATCGATTCTCCAAAATGGCTCATTTCATACCTTGTCATAAGACTGATGATGCTAGCAATGTTGCTGAATTGTTTTTTAGAGAGATTATTCGTTTGCACGGTATTCCCAATACAATAGTCTCGGATCGTGATGCTAAGTTTCTGAGTCATTTTTGGAGATCTCTGTGGAATAAATTGGGAACTAAATTGCTGTTTAGCACCACTTGTCACCCTCAGACTGATGGTCAAACTGAGGTAGTTAATCGAACTTTGTCTACCATGCTTAGGGCTGTTTTAGACAAAAATTTGAAACGTTGGGAGGATTGCTTGCCTCATGTTGAGTTTGCTTATAATCATGCAACCCATTCTTCTACAAAGATGTGCCCTTTTCAAATTGTTTATGGTTACATTCCTAGGGTGCCTATTGCTTTGTTTTCGCTTGATGCTGCGGACGCCCCACACATAGATGCTATTGCACATGTTGAACAAATGATTAATCATGAACAAACTCAACAAAACATTGCTGCTGCTAATGCTAAATATCAGATTACTGGTAGTAAAGGCCGGAAACTAGTTACTTTTGAACCTGGTGATATGGTTTGGTTGCATTTGAGAAAGGATCGTTTTCCTACTTTGCGCCGTTCTAAATTGATGCCTCGTGCTGCTGATCCTTTTAAGATACTAACCAAGATTAATGATAATGCTTATACCCTTGACCTGCCTGCAGAGTTTGGTGTTTCCACTAGTTTTAATGTTGCAGATTTGAAACCATATGCGGGAGAAGACGAGGAGTTGCCGTCGAGAACGACTTCAGTTCAAGAAGGGGAGGATGATGAGAACATCAACACCAACACGAGCACATCTACACCAGCAGCACCTTCTCCAGCCCAGGCACCATCTTCCCCAGTCCAGGCGCCACCCCTTCCACCTGGGCCAGTGACTCGGGCCCGTGCAAGAGAATTGAACTACATCATGCTGTTAAAGAACGAAGGCCTGGAAGAATAGACGACCAGCCCAACTGTGGCCCATAATGGACGACCTAGGGTTGGCCGCCCCTAGGGGCTGCGCCCCCTCTCTATTTATCCAGGAGCTGCCCCTCCTTTATTTCTTGAGTTTTGTTTTACGTTAGCTTTAGCTACTCTCGAACACGCGCAAATCTGCGCTGTTTTCGTGTATTCAGAACTCCACCCTCGAGTAATAGATTAGATTGCTCGCATCTTTTTCTTGTTCGTTCTTCGATTGCGCACAGGAAACGATCTTCGTGATCAGGCCGATCTCGCATCAGCAAGGTCGGTAACCACAGGGAGTTGGTTCAGCGATTGCATTGGCGCCTCGGGCTTGCTCGTTGTAGTCGGATCGCAAGGGTCATCTTCCGCCAAATCGGAATTATCTCTACTCGCTGAAAGATCGGGCACCTCAGCTACATCACGTGCAAAGATTTGGGGCAAAGAAGAAGCTTGCTCCAAGATATGTAGGACCTTACCAGGTTATCAAACAGAAGGGAGAAGTGGCCTACAAAATTCAGTTGCTTGAGGACATGAGCACGATCTTTCCCGTGTTTCACGTATCTCAACTAAAGAAATGTCTCAGAATACCCGAGGAGAAAGTGGAAGTCAAGGATCTGAAGATTGTATCAGACTTGGTATATCAAGAGCAACCCGTCGAAGTTCTGGACACTAAGGACCGAATTACCAGGAACAGTACGGTCAAGACGTATAAAATTCTGTGGAGTCACCATGATGAGCGTGACGCAACCTAGGAGATGTATGCCTATCTGCGAGAAGTTTATCCTGGCTTTTACCAAAAACGGTTAGTAATCTTAAATCTCGGGGCGATATTCCTTTAAGGGGGAGGGATTATAACACCCCTGGTGTTTAACATATTCATCCATGGTATGTGCATCATAATGGCATTATCATGAGCATCATCAATCATAATATCACTTCCATTGAAACCTTAAATTGCCACAAATAGTTGTGAAATGAACCTTTGCTTGCACCAGTAGAAGACATAGTTCTCTTAGACTTTCTTAGAGTACTAGAGTGTGATAAACTCACTTAATTAATTTGAATTGATAATGGTTAGTCTACCAACTCTTGGATTTAGGTAAGGATAGTTTCTTAAACTATATGTGATGATGTGATTTAGTGACTGTGTGCTTGATGAATGAAGTTTCTTCAGAAACCAAAAAAGGAAAGTGCTTGATGAATGAAGTTTCTTCAGAAACCAAAAAAAGGAAATGGGGACAACCCTGATTTTTCTAAGTCTAATCTTATACCTCTTTTCAAACTTCAGCATGTTCAAAAATAAATAATCTCCAAATCACTTTGTCCCAATTACAAAATTGTAGAGAATTACTTAGGGCACTTCCTATACAAAGTTGGTAAACTTTTGAATCTGTTTGATATGTTTTGACATGGTTAGACGACCAGTTTCCACTGTTTTGCGTAGTGCTGACAAACTAAAGTTTGGAGACTTATATTTCAAAATCTAGCCACTAGATCACCCTAATCCCTATAGCAAATTTGTAGCCGGTAGAGAGGGGAGCAAATCGATTGAATCAGGCGACGCTTCGAGCTCTCCATTTTGTCTCTTCTGCGTCTACAAGTGCTGCAAATCGCACTCACCAAGTGGCGCGCGTCTGGACACGTGAGCTCGCGCCAAGCGCATGCACTGTGTCCTCCTCGCGTGCATGCCTCGTCCGCGCCGTGTCTAGCTGCCTAGGCCGAAGTGGAGCATGCCTCACCTCACCAGCGCTAATTTCCTCCACTCTCACTCGCCTCGCTCTCTTATTCCTCCTCTCGCCAGCGCCACACCGACCGCCATGGTCGCCGCTCGCTAACTCACTCCCGCGCTCCCACCACCCGCCATTGCCTAAACCGATCCCTGCAATCGTTTCACTGTCTCGTGCGCCGTTGCGACACCCTTTTCCCAAGACAAAGGCCGACCGAAGCTCACCATCGACGTCGTTGTTCATTGGTTCCCGCTGGCATGCGTGGACCGAGCGCCATCGTCCACCGTTCGCAAAGCCGAGGACATCGTCGAGTTCGTCGTCGACCACCGCTCCTTCCCAACCCTCACCTAGTCCATCTTCACCGTCGGTAAGCCATCACCTGAGCCGCGCTCGTGGCTCTCCCTCTCTCTGTTTTGAGAAAGACGATGGATCCCGCACGCAAATAAGCCAAAGCCGAGGGATTTTCTGTAAGATGCCATAGACTCAAAGAATAGTGGCCAAGGACCTTATGTGATCGTTTGCAGTTAGTTGAAACCCGAGGGGCTTGCATGCAAAGTGGCTTTATGTTTTCTTTTTCTTTTTTAGATTTAAAGCGCAGAGAACCATAGAAAAATTTATAACTCGAGTTTTTGAAAACTCAAAAAAATGGTAAAACAAATTTTGTAGGACTCCTCTGAGTCAGATCTACGTATTAAAATGTTGCATGTCAAGATTTGAGTGATTTTGCTCACGGTTTGAATTTAAATACCAAACCCGAGTTTCCTTATAAGTAATAAAATAAATAGATCCGAGGCTAGAAAAATATAATTCAAATTTTGTTAGGTTCCTATAGATATTGCTTAATTGTGATAATTATTTTAGGGTTATGTTTTGTGGATTAATTTATGTTTATGGATTAAAAGATTAAATGGTTGATTCCTTAGGAAAATAAAAATAAATAGTAAAACCGCAAATTTGGATGTGAAACTTTTGTGGATAAATCATGTGTGAATAATCACCTCTAGAATTAATTTGAACTAGCAGTCGTGTAGAGGAATTTTGGATAATAAATGAAAAACTGAAAGGGTTAGTTTCTTTAGAAAATCGTAGAAAAATAATTATAAAGAAATTGTCGGTGTAAATTTTTATGGTAAGATATTAGGCCAAGTAGGGTACAGAAAAAATATGGCATTTATTGTTTGACAGGTTTAGTAAACAAAAGTAGATAAAAATTGATTCCTACACCATTTCTTGTTATTTTTATGTAGTGAAAAACATGGGTCCAAAACCTTTGAAATTTTTAGGGTAAAGAATGATAGTAAATTATTATCTGTTAGAATTTTTGTAGTAAATTTTGAAGTAATCAAATGGTAGTCTCAATATAAGTCCAACTGAGTGATATACCAAAATTCCATGTAATTATGAGAGATTCTAGTTCAATAATAAGTTACTTCGAAATAATTTAGGGATTACTTCTACGGAACATATTAGAGTTAAACAAATCCTTTTTTGTTAGGAAGTAATTAACCTCTGAAGGATAAGGAAGCTTAATAAAGGATATAACTTAGTGTGTCTAAACTTATAGGTGTAAGGTAATTCAGGGTGCTTTATAATGTAACCCTCTGTGTTGTTGTGTAGAATCCTTAAACAGTAGTCAGGACCGACCAAGAAAAGACAGACTACATGTCCTTGGACGATGTAGACTATCTTGTAGAAGCTCGCGTGTAATAGAGCAATTTCAACATACTTGTACATCACATGCATCCATACGAATCATACATCTCTCGCATGAAGCATCATGTATCCTCGTACTGCATCCATACATCATACAGGATCACAAGAGGAATTATTAGTGGGGATTGTCGAGGAGCTGTCAGGAATTCTCGTGGAAGAGGGTGAACCCGAAGCCGAAGCTTAGGAGTGTCCTGATCACCGCTCCAGTTCCTTCAAGAAAGGCGAGCCCCGACATCTAACTTCCTATATTTACAATATTTTAATTTATGCACTGCCTATCTATATTGATGCATTAGGTATAGGAGTTGATTGAAACCAATTACTGCATTCACCTTGATCTATTGGTTATCTTGTCCTTACCACCTATTTAAATTAAGCACACTTTAATGCTTAGGCCTGCTTAGACGGTAGAAGTCGGATGATTTCCTGTCACCTGCGAGATTTAGGTGATTTTTTATGCTTGATCGGAAGAAGTTTATGGGTAATATCCATGTGGAAAATAAAGGTTTAAGATGAGACCAGACAAACTCTTATGGGTGCCATGTAGGCCATAGTGGACCCGCCGATGTCGATTAAGGACTGTATCGTTGTGGTCCCTTGAGTCATGTTAAATTTATGCTTATTCACTTAGTTGGCCGGATAACTCGTTCTGACCGCGAAGCCAGAACACCATTCTAGCCGGATTCGTCCTTGTGGTGCATCTAGTGGTGTGGTTGAGGAGTGATGGGGACACAGCGAGATGACCCATGGTGGATGGTACACCCTAACCCTCTGGTAGTCAGGCGGTCCCTAGGTATGGTGGACCCTGTGGAATCCTAGATGTGCAGCAAAGCTGCTACTAGAATGTGTGCAGTGGTGATTGTATCTCACGAAGTACTGTGGGTACGATTTGTGATAGGAGTACCCACCGGCTGGTTAGGAAACGATTCGAATCGCCATCGCTCTTGGATAGTGAGCACTTGACTTGAGCTATCTCATCGTAGTAATAACTACATCTTAAGATTTGTTGAATGGATAAGAAACGATGTTGATTCTAATTATGCCTAAGGGATAGGATAGTTTGATGTGATGACTTGACTCAACACTCTCAACTTGGTTATTCTCTAAATGGGTAATTTGAAAGCATCTAGGCCCCTGGTTGGTTTTAGTGATTAATGACAACGTAATGTTATATGTGACTAACGTGTGTTTTGCAGAGACAAATGGTAAGTTAGGTTGCATTACAGGTAGAAGCACTACAACGGTAAAAACAATCCCAGAGATAAGAACTCGAAGCGACGGCTAAATCGACGAATCGAAAAGTGAAGGTCTACGTAGTCCGAGTGTCAAGGAGTTGCGAACACTCGTGATTTAGTTAGGTCTTTTATTTTGTTTTAGTCGTACTATAAAGAGGGGTTGTCGATGAGTAGTTTGACCAAGAGAGTTCTAGTGTAGTGTTGGTGCATATTCACACTCACATATAGTGCTAGGTGACACTCTAGAACATACTCACAAGTTAGAACGAAAACTGATTTGAAAAACAGCATAAAACAGAAAATAGGGTTTCTGGCCTTAGGGCACCAGACAGTCCGGTGCGCACTGGACTATCCGGTGCCCCCTCTGTCAGGTGGGGTGAAAGGGAATTAGGCTTACACCTATATTCCTAAATTGATTTTGGTGGTTGAATTGCTCAACACAAATAATTAGACTAACTAGTTTGTCCAAGTCTATGAGTTCTACAGGTACCAAAGGTTCACAATAAGCCAATAAAAGGACCAAGAAAAAGGGTTCAAACAAAAGAGCAAACGGACAACCGATGGCACCCTGGTCGGGCGCACCGGACTGCCCGGTGTGCCACCGGACAGTAAAACGAATCTTGAGATATTTGGCTTATACTCCTAAGTTTGGGCTTTGGTACCCTCGGGGATCCACATTTGATTTAATTGGTTATTCGGATGTCGATTGGGCGGGGTGTAAAATTAATAGAAAGAGCACATCGGGGACTTGCCAGTTCTTGGGAAGATCCTTGGTGTCTTGGGCTTCAAAGAAGCAAAATTCCGTAGCTCTTTCTACCGCCGAAGCCGAGTATATTGCCGCAGGCCATTGTTGCGCGCAATTGCTTTGGATGAGGCAAACCCTTAGGGACTATGGTTACAAATTAACCAAAGTTCCTCTTCTATGTGATAATGAGAGTGCAATCCGCATGGCGGATAATCCCGTTGAGCATAGCCGCACTAAACACATAGCCATTCGGTATCATTTTCTTAGGGATCACCAACAAAAGGGGGATATCGAGATTGCATATATTAACACTAAAGATCAATTAGCCGATATCTTTACCAAGCCACTAGATGAACAAACTTTTACCAAACTTAGGCATGAGTTAAATATTCTTGATTCTAGGAATTTCTTTTGATGTCTTGCATACATAGCTCATAAATATACCTTTGATCATGTCTTTTTATATATGCTATGACTAATGTGTTTTCAAGTGTATTTCAAACCAAGTCATAGGTATATTGAAAGGGAATTGGGGTCTTCGGCGAAGACAAGGCTTCCACTTCGCTCTATCACTCATCCTTCACCGTCGCTCCAAGCATCTCCCCGTCTTTTGGTATAATCTTCATTCATATTATTTGCCAAAGGGGAGAGAAAGTAGTTCATGAAAGGGCTCTAATGATTCTGTTTTTGGCGATTCATGCCAAAGGGCTCTAATGATTCCGTTTTTGGCGATTCATGCCAAAGGGGGAGAAAGTATGAGCCCAAAGCAAAAGGACCGCACCACCACCCTAATTTTAAAACTAATGATTTTCAATTGGAAAATTTCAAATTGGTATCTTATTGTGTTCAAAAGGGGGAGAAAGTAGTATTTTCAAACTTGATATCTTAAAACCCTCTTGAACACTAAGAGGAGGATTTTATTAAGGGGGAGTTTTGTTTAGTCAAAGGAAAAGCATTTGAAACAAAGGGAGAAAATTTCGAATCTTATTCATTTACCTTTGACTATTTGCAAAAGGACTTTGAAAAGGATTTACAAAAGAATTTGCAAAAACAAAACATGTGGTGCAAGCGTGGTCCAAAATGTTAAAAATAAAGAAACAATCCATGCATATCTAGTAAGTAATATTTATTGGCTTAATTCTAAGTAGTGCACTTACACATGCAAACTAGTTCAATTATGCACTTCTATACTTGCTTTGGTTTGTGTTGGCATCAATCACCAAAAAGGGGAGATTGAAAGGGAATTAGGCTTACACCTATATTCCTAAATTGATTTTGGTGGTTGAATTGCCCAACACAAATAATTAGACTAACTAGTTTGTCCAAGTCTATGAGTTCTACAGGTACCAAAGGTTCACAATAAGCCAATAAAAGGACCAAGAAAAAGGGTTCAAACAAAAGAGCAAACGGACAAACGAAGTCACCCTGGTCGGGCGCACCGGACTGTCCGGTGCACCAGGGGACTCCAAGCTGAACTCTTCACCTTCGGAAAAATCAGAGGCGCTTTGCTATAATTCACCGGACTGTCTGGTGCATCACCGGACAGTGTCCGGTGCTCCAGAGGAGAGCAACTCTGAACTCGCCAGCTTCGGGAATCCACTCCGCTATAATTCACCGGACATGTCCGGTGCACACCGGACTGTCCGGTGTGACAGCGGAGCAACGACTACTTCGCGCCAACGGTCACCTGCAGAGGCATTTAATGCGCGCCAGAGCGCGCAGAAGTCAGGCACACGCGAGACGGCGCACCGGACAGCCTACAGGGCCTGTCCGGTGCCCCACCAGACAGCCAGGCGACCCCACCAGTCAGAGCTCCAACGGTCGAACCCTAACGGCCGGGTGACGTGGCTGGCGCACCGGACACTGTCTGGTGGCGCACCGGACTGTCCGGTGCGCCCGTCGATAGCAGCCTTCACCAAACGGCTAGTTTGGTGGTTGGGGTTATAAATACCCCCAACCACCCCACATTCAAGACATCCAAGTTTTCCACCTTCCAACTACTTACAAGAGCTCTAGCATTCTATTCTAGACACACCCAAGTGATCAAATCCTCTCCAAATTCCACATAAAGCTTTAGTGTTTAGTGAGAGAGATTTGTTGTGTTCTTTTGAGCTCTTGCGCTTGGATTGCTTCTTCCTTTCTCATTCTTTCTTGAGATTCATTCACTTGTAACCGAAGCAAGAGACACCAATTGTGTGGTGGTCCTTGCGGGGAAGTTTTGTTCCTGGTTGATTTGAGAAGAGAAGCTCACTCGATCCGAGGGACCATTTGAGAGAGGGAAAGGGTTGAAATAGACTCGGCCTTTGTGGCCTCCTCAATGGGGAGTAGGTTTGCGAGAACCGAACCTCGGTAAAACAAATCCTTGTGTCTCACTTCTTCACTCACTCGCGATTTGTTTTTACGCCCTCTCTCGGACTCATTTCTATTTCTAACGCTAACCCGACTTGTAGTTGTGATTAACTTTGTAAATTTCAGTTTTGCCCTATTCACCCCCCTCTAGGCGACTTTCAATTGGTATCAGAGGCGGTGCTTCATTAGAGCCTAACTGCTCGAAGTGATGTCGGGAGATCACACCAAGAGGGAGATGGAGACCGGTGACAAGCCCACTACAAGCCACAGGAAGACTTCATCGGAAGAGTCCCGCAACAAAGGAAAGGGGAAGGATAAGAAATCCTATTCCCACAAGTCGCATCGGAGAGGCGACAAGCACAAGAAGATGAGGAAAGTGGTCTACTACGAGACCGACACTTCATCACCATCGACCTCCGGCTCCGATGCGCCGTCCGTTACTTCTAAGCGCCATGAGCGCAAGAAGTATAGTAAGATTCCTCTACGCTATCCCCATATTTCAAAGCGTACTCCTTTGCTCTCCGTTCCATTAGGCAAACCACCGGTTTTTGACGCTGAAGATTATAATATGCGGAGTGACAAAATGAGGCATCATCTAACCTCACTCCACACAAGCATATGGAATGTTGTTGAGTTTGGTGTACAGGTACCATCCGTAGGGGATGAAGACTACGACTCGGACGAAGTGGCCCAAATTCACCACTTTAACTCCCAAGCCACCACTATACTCCTCGCCTCTCTAAGTCGAGAGGAGTATAATAAGGTGCAAGGGTTAAAGAGTGCGAAGGAAATTTGGGACGTACTCAAGACCGCGCACGAAGGAGACGAGGTGACAAAGATCACCAAGCGGGAGACGATCGAGGGGGAGCTCGGTCGCTTCATGCTTCACCAAGGGGAAGATCCACAAGCTATGTACAACTGCTTGAAGACCTTAGTGAACCAAATGCGCAACCTCGGGAGCGAAAAATGGGATGACCATGAGATGGTCAAGGTTATTCTTAGATCCCTTGTTTTTCTTAACCCTACGCAAGTTCAATTAATTCGAGGTGATCCTAGATACAAGCTAATGTCTCCCGAGGAGGTTATAGGAAAATTTGTGAGCTTTGAGCTAATGATTAAAGGCTCAAAGAAAATCATCGAGCAAGGCACCTCCTCAACGCCCGAAGCACAATCGGTGGCATTCAAGGCAACGGAGGAGAAGAAGGAGGAGTCTACATCAAGTAGACAACCAATTGACGCCTCCAAGCTCAACAATGAGGAAATGGCGCTTATCATCAAAAGCTTCTGCCAAATCCTCAAGCAAAGGAGGGGAAAGACTACAAGTCCTGCTCCAAGAAAGTGTGCTACAAATGTGGTAAGCCCGGTCACTTTATTGCCAAATGTCCTATTTCTAGTGACAGTGACAGGGGCGACGACAAGAAGGGGAGAAGAAAGGAGAAGAAGAGATATCACAAGAAGAAGGGCGGCGATGCCCATGTGTGCCGCGAGTGGGACTCCGACGAGAGCTCCACCGACTCCTCCTCCGACGAGGACGCCGCAAACATCACCGTCACCAAGGGACTTCTCTTCCCCAACGTCGGCCACAAATGTCTCATGGCAAAGGACGGCAAAAAGAAAAAGGTTAAATCCAAATCCTCCACTAAATATGAGTCCTCTAGTGATGATAATGCTAGTGATGAGGAGGATAACTTGCGTACCCTTTTTGCCAACCTAAACATGCAACAAAAAGAAAAGTTAAATGAATTAATTAGTGCTATTCATGAGAAGGATGATCTATTGGACTCCCAAGAGGACTTCCTAATCAAGGAAAATAAAAAGCATGTTAAGGTTAAGAATGCTTATGCTCTAGAAGTAGAAAATGTGAAAAATTATCTAGTGAGCTAAGCACATGCCATGATACTATTGCCAACCTTAGAAATGAAAATGCAAAATTAAATGCTAAGGTTGATTCTCATGTTTGTAATGTTTCAATTCCAAATCTTAGAGATGATAATGTTGATTTGCTTGCTAAGATTGATGAATTGAATATTTCTTTTGATAGCCTTAGATGTGAAAATGAAAAATTGATTGCTAAGGCTAAAGATTTTGATGTTTGCAATGTTACTATTTCCAACCTTAGAAGTGAAAATGATATATTACATGCAAAGGTTGTAGAATTAAAATCTTGCAAACCCTCTACATCTACCGTTGAGCATGTTTCTATTTGCACTAGATGTAGAGATATTGATATTGATGCTATTCATGATCATATGGCTTTAATTAAACAACAAAATGATCATATAGCTAAACTAGATACAAAAATTGCCGAGCACGAACTTGAGAATGAAAAATTTAAATTTGCTCGTAGTATGCTTTATAGTGGGAGACGCCCTGGCATTAAGGATGACATTGGCTTCCAAAAGGGGGACAATGTCAAAATTAATGCTCCTCCTAAAAGATTGTCTAATTTTGTTAAGGGCAAGGCTCCCATGGCTCATGATAATGAGGGTTACATTTTGTACCCTGCCGGTTATCCCGAGAGCAAGATTAGGAGAATTCACTCTAGGAAATCTCACTCTGGCCCTAATCATGCTTTTATGTATAAGGGTGAGACATCTAGCTCTAGGCAACCAACCCGTGCTAAGTTGCCTAAGAAGAAAACTCCTAGTGCATCAAATGATTATGACATTTCATTTAAAACTTTTGATGCATCTTATATTTTGACTAACAAATCCGGCAAGGTAGTTGCCAAGTTTGTTGGGGGCAAACACAAGGGCTCCAAGACTTGTGTTTGGGTACCCAAAGTTCTTGTGTCTAATGCCAAAGGACCCAAGACCATTTGGGTACCTAAAGTCAAGAACTAAATTTGTTTTGTAGGTTTATGCATCCGGGGGCTCAAGTTGGATCATCGATAGCGGGTGCACAAACCACATGATAGGGGAGAAGAAGATGTTCTCCTCCTACGAAAAAAACCAAGATCCCCAACGAGCTATCACATTCAGGGATGGAAACCAAGGTTTGGTCAAAGGTTTGGGTAAAATAGCTATATCTCCTGACCATTCCATTTCCAATGTTTTTCTTGTTGATTCATTAGATTACAATTTGCTTTCCGTATCTCAATTATGTCAAATGGGCTACAACTATCTATTTACTGATGTAGGTGTCACTGTCTTTAGAAGAAGTGATGATTCAATAGCATTTAAGGGAGTGTTAGAGGGTCAGCTATACTTGGTAGATTTTGATAGAGCTGAACTCGACACTTGCTTAATTGCTAAGACTAACATGGGTTGGCTCTGGCACCGCCGACTAGCCCATGTTGTAATGAAGAATCTTCATAAGCTTCTAAAGGGAGAGCACATTTTAGGATTAACAAATGTTCATTTTGAGAAAGACAGGATTTGTAGCGCATGTCAAGCCAGGAAGCAAGTTGGTGTTCATCATCCACACAAGAACATCATGACGACTGACAGGCCACTGGAGCTCCTACACATGGATTTAGTCGGCCCGATCGCTTACATAAGCATCGGCGGGAGTAAGTACTGTCTAGTTATTGTGGATGATTATTCTCGCTTCACTTGGGTGTTCTTTTTGCAGGAAAATCACAAACCCAAGAGACTTTAAAGGGATTCTTGAGACGGGCTCAAAATGAGTTCGGCTTGAGGATCAAGAAAATTAGAAGCGACAACGGAACGGAGTTCAAGAATTCACAAATTGAAAGCTTCCTTGAGGAGGAGGGCATCAAGCATGAGTTCTCTTCTCCCTACACCCCACAACAAAATGGTGTAGTGGAGAGGAAGAATCGAACTCTATTGGACATGGCGAGAACCATGCTTGATGAGTACAAGACGCCGGATCGGTTTTGGGCCGAAGCGGTTAACACCGCTTGCTACGCCATCAACCGGTTATATCTACACCGAATCCTCAAGAAGACATCATACGAACTCCTAACCGAGCAAGTTAATCTTGATGAGATAGGTAATGAAGAGGCTCCATGCATCGCGCTAAGGAACATGTCCATTGGGGATGTGTGTCCTAAGGAATCCGAAGAGCCACCACATGCACAAGATCAACCATCCTCCTCGACGCAAGCATCTCCACCAACTCAAAATGAGGACGAGGCTCAAGTTGATGAAGGATAAAATCAAAATGATGAGCCACCTCAAGATGACGGCAACAATCAAGGGGGAGATGCAATTGATCAAGACAAGGAGGATGAGGAAGTTGCAAGGCCGCCACACCCAAGAGTCCACCAAGCAATCCAACGAGATCACCCCGTCGACACCATCCTCGGCGATATTCATAAGGGGGTAACCACTAGATCTCGTGTTGCACATTTCTGTGAGCATTACTCTTTTGTTTCCTCTATTGAGCCACACAAGGTAGAGGAAGCACTTCAAGATTCGGATTGGGTGATGGCGATGCAAGAGGAGCTCAACAACTTCACTAGGAACGAGGTATGACATTTAGTTCCACGTCCTAATCAAAATGTTGTAGGAACCAAATGGGTCTTTCTCAACAAGCAAGATGAGCATGGTGTGGTGACAAGGAACAAAGCTCGACTCGTGGCCAAGGGGTATTCACAAGTCGAAGGTTTGGATTTCGGTGAAACCTATGCACCCGTAGCTAGGCTTGAATCAATTCGTATATTATTAGCCTATGCTACTTACCATGGCTTCAAGCTTTACCAAATGGACGTGAAGAGTGCATTCCTCAATGGACCAATCAAGGAAGAGGTCTATGTTGAGCAACCTCCCGGCTTTGAAGACAGTGAGTACCCTAACCATGTCTATAGGCTCTCTAAGGCGCTTTATGGGCTCAAGCAAGCCCCAAGAGCATGGTATGAATGCCTAAGAGATTTCCTTATTGCTAATGGCTTCAAAGTCGGCAAGGCCGATCCTACTTTATTTACTAAAACTCTTGACAATGATTTGTTTGTATGCCAAATTTATGTTGATGATATTATATTTGGGTCTACTAACGAATCTACATGTGAAGAATTTAGTAGGATCATGACACAGAAATTCGAGATGTCAATGATGGGGGAGTTGAAGTATTTCTTAGGATTTCAAGTAAAGCAACTCCAAGAGGGCACCTTCATTAGCCAAACGAAGTATACTCAAGACATTCTAAACAAGTTTGGGATGAAGGATGCCAAGCCCATCAAGACACCCATGGGAACCAATGGGCATCTCGACCTTTACACGGAAGGTAAATCTGTCGATCAAAAGGTATACCGGTCGATGATAGGTTCATTACTCTATTTATGCGCATCTTGACCGAACATTATGCTTTCCGTATGCATGTGTGCAAGATTCCAAGCCGACCCTAAGGAATCTCACCTTACGGCCGTAAAACGAATCTTGAGATATTTGGCTTATACTCCTAAGTTTGGGCTTTGGTACCCTCGGGGATCCACATTTGATTTAATTGGTTATTCGGATGCCGATTGGGCGGGGTGTAAAATTAATAGAAAGAGCACATCGGGGACTTGCCAGTTCTTGGGAAGATCCTTGGTGTCTTGGGCTTCAAAGAAGCAAAATTCCGTAGCTCTTTCTACCGCCGAAGCCGAGTATATTGCCGCAGGCCATTGTTGCGCGCAATTGCTTTGGATGAGGCAAACCCTTAGGGACTATGGTTACAAATTAACCAAAGTTCCTCTTCTATGTGATAATGAGAGTGCAATCCGCATGGCGGATAATCCCGTTGAGCATAGCCGCACTAAACACATAGCCATTCGGTATCATTTTCTTAGGGATCACCAACAAAAGGGGGATATCGAGATTGCATATATTAACACTAAAGATCAATTAGCCGATATCTTTACCAAGCCACTAGATGAACAAACTTTTACCAAACTTAGGCATGAGTTAAATATTCTTGATTCTAGGAATTTCTTTTGATGTCTTGCATACATAGCTCATAAATATACCTTTGATCATGTCTTTTTATATATGCTATGACTAATGTGTTTTCAAGTGTATTTCAAACCAAGTCATAGGTATATTGAAAGGGAATTGGGGTCTTCGGCGAAGACAAGGCTTCCACTTCGCTCTATCACTCATCCTTCACCGTCGCTCCAAGCATCTCCCCGTCTTTTGGTATAATCTTCATTCATATTATTTGCCAAAGGGGAGAGAAAGTAGTTCATGAAAGGGCTCTAATGATTCTGTTTTTGGCGATTCATGCCAAAGGGGGAGAAAGTATGAGCCCAAAGCAAAAGGACCGCACCACCACCCTAATTTTAAAACTAATGATTTTCAATTGGAAAATTTCAAATTGGTATCTTATTGTGTTCAAAAGGGGGAGAAAGTAGTATTTTCAAACTTGATATCTTAAAACCCTCTTGAACACTAAGAGGAGGATTTTATTAAGGGGAAGTTTTGTTTAGTCAAAGGAAAAGCATTTGAAACAAAGGGAGAAAATTTCGAATCTTATTCATTTACCTTTGACTATTTGCAAAAGGACTTTGAAAAGGATTTACAAAAGAATTTGCAAAAACAAAACATGTGGCGCAAGCGTGGTCCAAAATGTTAAAAATAAAGAAACAATCCATGCATATTTAGTAAGTAATATTTATTGGCTTAATTCTAAGTAACCTTTGCACTTACACATGCAAACTAGTTCAATTATGCACTTCTATACTTGCTTTGGTTTGTGTTGGCATCAATCACCAAAAAGGGGGAGATTGAAAGGGAATTAGGCTTACACCTATATTCCTAAATTGATTTTGGTGGTTGAATTGCCCAACACAAATAATTAGACTAACTAGTTTGTCCAAGTCTATGAGTTCTACAGGTACCAAAGGTTCACAATAAGCCAATAAAAGGACCAAGAAAAAGGGTTCAAACAAAAGAGCAAACGGACAACCGAAGGCACCCTGGTCGGGCGCACCGGACTGTCCGGTGTGCCACCGGACAGTGTCTGGTGCATCACCGGACAGTGTCCGGTGCACCAGGGGACTCCAAGCTGAACTCTTCACCTTCGGAAAAATCAGAGGCGCTTCGCTATAATTCACCGGACTGTCCGGTGCTCCAGAGGAGAGCGACTCTGAACTCGCCAGCTTCGGGAATCCACTCCGCTATAATTCACCGGACATGTCCGGTGCACACCGGACTGTCCGGTGTGACAACGGAGCAACGGCTACTTCGCGCCAACGGTCACCTGCAGAGGCATTTAATGCGCGCCAGAGCGCGCAGAAGTCAGGCACGCGCGAGACGGCGCACCGGACAGCCTACAGGGCCTATCCGGTGCCCCACCGGACAGCCAGGCGACCCCACCAGTCAGAGCTCCAACGGTCGAACCCTAACGGCCGGGTGACGTGGCTGGCGCACCGGACACTGTCCGGTGGCGCACCGGACTGTCCGGTGCGCCCGTCGACAGCAGCCTTCACCAAACGGCTAGTTTGGTGGTTGGGGTTATAAATACCCCCAACCACCCCACATTCAAGACATCCAAGTTTTCCACCTTCCAACTACTTACAAGAGCTCTAGCATTCTATTCTAGACACACCCAAGTGATCAAATCCTCTCCAAATTCCACACAAAGCTTTAGTGTTTAGTGAGAGAGATTTGTTGTGTTGTTTTGAGCTCTTGCGCTTGGATTGCTTCTTCCTTTCTCATTCTTTCTTGAGATTCATTCACTTGTAACCGAAGCAAGAGACACCAATTGTGTGGTGGTCCTTGCGGGGAAGTTTTGTTCCCGGTTGATTTGAGAAGAGAAGCTCACTCGGTCCGAGGGACCGTTTGAGAGAGGGAAAGGGTTGAAATAGACCCGGCCTTTGTGGCCTCCTCAACGGGGAGTAGGTTTGCGAGAACCGAACCTCGGTAAAACAAATCCTTGTGTCTCACTTCTTCACTCACTCGTGATTTGTTTTTACGCCCTCTCTCGGACTCATTTTTATTTCTAACGCTAACCCGGCTTGTAGTTGTGATTAACTTTGTAAATTTCAGTTTTGCCCTATTCACCCCCCCTCTAGGCGACTTTCATGGGGCCAGGCTAGCCCAGGGGAAGGGTTCCCCGAGCAAAAACCCGAGAGCGCAAGTTTCAGAATCAAATTATAGTGGCGCACCGGACAGCGCACCGGACAGTGCACCGGACTGTCCGGTGTGCACCGGACAGTGTCTGTTCACTGTCTTGTGAGCCATCAGCCCAACGGCTAGCTATCAGAACTAGCCGTTGGAGTCGACCGTTGGCGCACCGGTGGCGCACCGTTGGCGCACTGGTGGCGCATCGGACTGTCCGGTGCGCCCATGCGCAGATTACTGCTTGCAACGGCTAGTTGGTGGGTGAGGACTATTTATACCCCCTCCACCCACCATATTCAATGTCTTGTTGCCCACATTAATTCCTGCACATTGGTAGAGCATTGCAAGCACCAAAATCCTAGTGAGGAGATTAGAGAATCATAATCCCGCATTTGGACCTCATTAGCGCTAGCGATAGCCACCTAGAGCACACACCACTTGCATTAGGCTTCTCTTGGTCAAGTGAAAGTCTACGACTTGTTACTCTTGGTGATCGGCATCACCTAGACGGCTTGGTGGCGATGGGAGCTCGGTGATCATCGTGGAGATCTTGTTGGTGACCCGACTCAAGTTTGTAAGCGGTCGTGAGGGATCCACCGCGCTGGAGTGGCAAAGGATCATCTCGTAGTGAGCACTTGGTTCTTGCGAGGACCAAGGGGGAGCGATACCCTTACGCGGGTGCTCCAACAAGGATTAGTGGAGAGTGCCGACTCTTCGATACCTCGGGAAAAATTGGAGGAGTCTTCTAAACCTTGCTTTACATTTCGCACTTAATTCAAACATTTTACATTATGTATTTGTTTAGCAAGTATTTGAAGTATTGACTTAGCATTGTTGTATTTCTAGTATTGTTCTCTTAGTGCTAGTTGTTGGGGTGAAGTTGGGCTCTTGCTTAGGGTTTAATTAGTGTTGATTTTTAGAAAAGCCCAATTCACCCCCCTCTTGGGCATCGTGATCCTTTCAATTGGTATCAAAGCCTTGTTGCTCTTAGATTAGCTTAATCGCTAGAGTAACGATGTCCGGTGGGGATGGACCTCCTCCTGTTTTTGATGGTGACGATTTTCCATATTGGAAAATTCGTATGGAAGCATATTTAGAGGCTATAGACATTGGTGTCTACAAAGCCACCACAAAAGGATTCCCCGCACCTAGAGATCCCACATATCTTGTAGGTGATGAGTTTAATTATGAGAAATGGAATGCTAAGGTCAAAAACACCCTTTTTAGAGGCCTTTGCAAAGATGTGTTTAATAGAGTTAGAAATCATAAAAATGCTCATGATTTGTGGATGGACATTTGTGCTTTACATGAAGGAACTAGAAGTGAGTGTGAGGAGAGATATCACATTGCTATGAGAAAGTTAAGTTCCTTTGAAATGCTTGCTAATGAAAATGCCAATGCTATGTACTCATGTCTCAATATTCTTGTAGAGGAAGTAAATGGATTGGGGCTTACACAAATTTCACAACCGGATGTTGTGAGGAAGATTCTCAGTGTCCTCCCAATTGACAAATATGGACACATTGTCACTGTACTGCATCAAATGGATCTTTCAGTTACCACACCTACACAGATATTGGGAAAGATCAATGCTCATGAGATGTACATGCACATCAATGATAAAGATGAGTCATCTTCTAAGAGAAAGGATTTGACTCTCAAAGCAAATCAAGAAAGAAAAGGAAAAGCTAAAGTACAAATTGAGGAAGAATTCCCAAGTGATGATGACCTTGATGCTAACATTGCCTTGATGGTGAGGAAGACCACCAAGATGTTAAAGAAGCTCAACAAAGAAGGCATCAAATTTGATTCAAGAAAGAAGAAATTCTTTTCCAGCAAAAGAAAGCCCATTTCTGAGATGGATTGCTACAACTGTGGGGAGCTTGGTCATCTTGCTCATCAATGTAACAAGCCCAAGAAGAACAAGTTCAAGGGCAAGAAAGAAGATGACAACGATGATGAGAAAAAGGAAAAGAGATTCTTCAAGAGGAAGGATGGGAAGCAAAAGAGGTTCCACAAAAAGAAAAATGGAAAGGCATATATTGTTGGTGACTGGCTCACTGACAATGAGTCATCAAGTGGATCTTCTTCAAGTGAAGAAGAGAATGATGAAAAGGTTGCCGCCATCGCCAGGGACTTCTCTTCACCAACACCATCGCCATCAACGACTTCTCACCTATGCCTCATGGCTAGAGGTGAACGGAAGGTACAAAATGATATTGATATTACTGATGATAGTGATAGTGATAGTGATGAGGAATTTGCTTCACCTTCCTATGATGAACTAGCTGACTTGCTTAAAGAATACACTCAAATCATTAGGAAGTCAAAAGCTAAATGTGATAGGTTGAAAAATGAAAATGAATCTTTGAATGTCAAATATGACATAGTTATGAAAGCTAGTGATGAAATGAAAGAAGAAAACAAAACTATGTCATCCACTGTAAATGAGCTCACATCCTCCCTAAAAGATGCTAAAGATAAATGTGACAAGTTAAATGAAGCTAATAGGGAGTTGAAAGATAGACTAGTGAAAATCAAGGAAGACTATACTAAGATTAAATTTGATCATGATAATCTTCTTGTTGAAAATGAACTTTTATCTTGCAATACACATGAGGCTATTAACCCTGTTGTTAAGATTGATGTAGCAACCTCATGTGATGATTTGAATCAAGGAGAGCAAACTAGTCTACATGATGAATTGACCGAAAAAGTTGAAGTCTTGACTTTAGACAACCAAAAATTGAAGAGATACTTGACTGATGCAACTACTAGAGGAAAGGTTGCCATTGAGAACAATGATTTCAACAATGAGTTGCCAGTGGATAATGAAAGGCTTAAAAATAAGGTCAAGAAACTTAAGAGTGAAAATGAACGATCTTGCAACAAGTGTGCAAAAGTTCAACAAGGGCCAATACCTCCAAAATGAGTTGCTCATGAACACTGTCATGAAAAACAACAAGAGTGGTATTGGATACAATGCTTTTGTGCAAAAGAAAGCTACTACTCAATACGACCTGTGTGACATGTCTAATTTTTATTGGCCCAAAACTAGCCACATGAAGGGCCACACGGACATGGTCGCAAAAGATCATAGGGTCAGGTGTGTGGCGGTTTTCATCCCATGTGTGTGCACGATCATTCTTGCAGCCAACCAAATGTGGACACGTGGCCACGATGGGCCCGTTCTCCTTACCTGGTCATATGAACGAAGGAAGCACAGAGACAGTTTTCTTTTCTTCAACTTGCAGTATGGGGCAGCACAACACAGGGGAGGAGGCGGCGCCGGCTGGACGAACATGCCGGTGGCCAGGTCTGGCGACGCGCCGGAGCAGCGCGGGCAGACCGCGGCAAGCGACTGTAGCAGCAGACTGTGGCGGCGAGGTGGGGCTGGGAAGCGCCACTGTCCATCAGGCGGGTGCAACGGCGCTCGCCGGAGTGATGATGCGCACGACCATGTCAGCGGCACACGGCGGCTGCTGCGCACGTAGGCAGGGGAGGGCGCATAGCTATGCGCCATGGCTGGCTAAACGGCGGGCGGCGGCTCGCCGAGGCCGAGCGCGGTTACCAAGCGCGATGGCTCGCACGATGCGGCGTAGCGCGGACAGGGGCTCATAACCAGGCGGCTTGCTGGAGCACGGCATGCAGGGGGGAATTGTGGTGTCATGGCGGCTACGGGCGAAGGAAACACGGAAACGAAGAACGGGAAAGTAGAATGGATGAAAAATGCTCACGGGAGGGCTCGTCGGAGAAGAAACACTCGCCGGCGTCGTGGAGCAACGCAGCGGTGGCAGGGTCGACGATGTAGATGAACCAGTGCAAAATGTATGAGGAGGACGCGGTTGCGATGGGGCTCGACATGGACGAAGGAGACGTCGAAGCGAGGACTGGTAGTGGCGATCGTGGAGGCTCTCTTATCACAGAAGTAGTTTTGAGGGCGACATGGGCTTTGCTCGAGCTAGATTAAGAAAGATTTGTCTAAATCTAGAATTTTATATTAATTCTAGAAAATTTAGATTTAGCGTACGGTTCAAAAAATAGTTTTGGAGCTTTAAAGAAATTTGGGCAAAATTTCTGCAAATATTTTAGAACCTGGAAAGCTCAAATAAAATATTTAGAGCCTATAATAAATGCATCTAATAAATAGAATTTGTTTTTATGGAAAAAAGGAACATGAATAGTGAAGAAACTCACCTTAACTAAACTAAACTTGAAACCACAAGATCGACGATGATTTTAGTTCGGACCTTCTATCACACACTAAGTGCACGGGCCTTGCTTCTTCACCATCGGATCCAGGGATTTTTCTCCTAGCGATGGCGCGACCGGTGGCGAGGACAAGAAAACGACGATGCGACGAGTTCCACAATTCTCACAAACAAGCACCCAAGACGACGGCGTGACGGAGATGCAGGAGATGACGTCGTCGCAAAGTAGCAAATAGCATCGCCAGTAGGGGTGGGCATTTTTTTACCGTAAACCGAACCGTACCGAACCGAAATTTCGGTTTTTTGGTAGTTCGGTTCGGTTTTGGTTTTTACATCTGAGAATTTCGGTATTCGGTATCGTAATCGGTTTTCACCGTATACCGAACCGACATACCAAAAAAACCGAATACCAAACTTTATGAATTCAAAATTTTGACTATTTGATTATGTGAATGAAATGTGTAATGCAGTATTCACTTATTTGTATGTGATGTATGATATATTTTGAAATATTTATACCTATATAATTTTTACTTTTTAAAATTATGTGTAATGTGTTGTCATGTATCCTTATTTGAGTATAAGTTTGGTATTCGGTTTTTACCCAAAACCGAAGTAAAAAACTGAAACCGAACTTATCGGTTTTTAATGTTCTAGAAAACCGATCGGTTTCTAATATTTGAAAAACCGAAAAACCGAACCGAAGTTCAAAAAAAAAACGAATGCCCAACGCTAATCGCTAGAGTTGTTGGGGCTAGAGGTGCCCAAACAAGCGGTCGGGCCCGGCCCGGGCCCGTCAGGCCTGGTAATCGTGTCGGGCCGCCCCGTTTAACTGGTCATGTTCTCTCATTAATTGAAGAAAATAGCAAAAAAAACTGTGCTTTAGTGAGGATTTGAACCCGCGACCTCCCTCTACTAGGCTAAAAACACTAATTGAAGGACACTAACCAGTATAACTTGAGTGTGTTTGTTGTAAATAGCTAATATAAAATGTAAATATATATATACTATGTTTTATAAAATAAAAAATATATAATTGTGCCAGGCCGGGCCGGCACTGCGGGCCGAGGCAGCGGCCCAAGCACGACACGGTTCTCGTATCGGGCCGGGCCCGGCACTATTAAACGAGCCGTGCTTCGGACCGACCCGTTAGGCACGGCCCATTTGGCCATCTATAGCCGGGGCGGTGGCCAGCGCTGGCGAACACGGGCACAGAGGTGAGGGCGTAGACGACGTGAACAACGTGATGCTAGGCCAGGCGAGGTCGACAGCCACAGCTGGGATAGAGCCACCGGAGATGACAACACCGACGTTGGGGCGAGCAGCAATCTCACGGCGGTGTAGGGTGTCGTGCCGGACCCGACAGGATTGATAGCGAGCACGTTATGGTTTATGGCACGGACAGGAAACAGCGAAGCAAGGTGAAACTCGACAACGCGCTGGAGAAAGTGAAAGGGGTTGGGGCCAGGCTATAGATGTCCAAACGGTACGGATCGCCCGTTTGGCCCGAAACCCGACACGATTTTGACCCGGTACCAACCCGACCCGACCCGCTCTCCACCGTGCCCGGGCCGGGCCGGCCCGACGGCCAGGCCGTGTATGGGCCGCTCCCTCGGCACGGCGTGCTTGGCACGGCCCGGCCCGTTTAAACAGGCGGCACGACGCTGGCCCGTTACAAAAAACGCCGCGTCCCCATACCTATCCTATCCGCTCGACCGCTCCCCAGTCCCCACCCACCGCAGTCAATCCTCCCCACGCGGCGCCGTTCCCCTAACCCTAATCCCCTTCGCTTTCGCTTCGCACGACGGCGGTGGACCTCAGCGGTGTCGGTGTCGGTGCTCCACTCCTCCCCACGCGGCCACCGCCCTGCTCACCTGTGCCCGGTGGTAAGTCGTCAACGTGGGCCACCGCCTCACCGAGTCACCGCCTCACCGGTAAGTCACCGGCTCACCCGTCTTCTTCCCCTTCTGGCCTTCTGCGGTTCTTCCTTCGCTCGCTTCTCGGACCTCCAGAACTCGCTGTGTTGGTTACTTGGTGGCGTTGCATTGCGCCGTGGCGATGATCCCAGTTCCTAGATCTGAAATCCGGTAAGGCGCCGGTAAGTCCCCACTCCCCAGATCCGCTCTGTGTTGGATCCTTGGCTTCCCGTGCTCGATCCACTCCTCGGTTGCGCGACTCCGGTGCTCCCTGCTCTGGTTTTCCTAATCCTACATTCCTACCTAACCCTAAATCCTTAATACTCCCTACTCTGGTGCTCCACTGCTCCTCAATCCTCATATGCTCTGGTGTTCCTCATCCTCGGCTGGCGACCAGTAGGTGACTCCGGTGCTCCGATTGCGTTAGGTATGTTCTGTTGATTGCTCCTTAATAAATCTGTTGATTGATGTTATTATGTTGAGACATTCTCATTGTGTATGAACTTTGAATGGAGGTATCGGTCTTGTTCCGGTGCCGCGCAGTTGTTGAGGAGCCGTGGTCGCCATGGAACTGGATCCGGCCGCTGAGGATGATGCGGAGGAATACCGACTTGAGGCACATAACGAGGAGCAGGATGCAAGGGCCTTTATCGTCATCGGCAACGATGATGCTCCTGGTGCTGGTACTGGTATGGGCTCAACTAGCCCCACCCCCACTGCTGCTGATGGAAGCAGTGTTGGTACTGGTACTAGTGGTAGCATGGGTGCCAATGCCTCCAGGAAGAGATCCAAAGTCTGGAATGACTTTGAGGAGCTGACTAATCTCGTTAATGGTAAGAGGGTAAGGTATGGTGCCCTTTGCAAATACTGTAAGCAGACCTTCAGTGCTAAATCTAGTTGTGGGACTGGCCATTTGCTTCGGCATAATTGCAATGCTAAAAAGGAACAACAACGTAGTGGCATTGTTCAGTCTCTTCTTAAGTATAATCCTGATGGTTCTCTAGTTCGATGGGAATACTCTAATGCTGTTGCTAGAACTGAATTATGTCGTTTGATAGCTAGAGAGGATTTGCCTTTATGGTTTGGTGAATCTGATGCTTTTCAAGAGTACATTACTAAAGCACATAATCCTAAATTTGTGAAGTCATCTAGGCAAACAACAGCTAGGGATCTAATTAAGCTTTACAATGAACGTGTGCTTAAGCTTATTGAGACATTTAAATCTGTTTCATCAGTTGCTCTAACTTCTAATATTTGGAATGGTAAAGCTAAAGAGGACTACATTTCTGTTGTTGCTCACTTTGTGAATTCGAATTGGGAGCTAGAAAAAAGGTTGATTGGTCTTAGGCTCATAGATGTGAAACATTCTGGAAATAATATAGCAGAACGTGTTAACATGGTTGCTGATGAGTATGGTTTATGTGATAAAATATTTGCTATTACTCTTGACAATGCTTCCTCTAATCAAACTGTTATGTATTATCTTAAACCATTGTTTTCTGGTTATCTTGGAGCTCTAACTGATGTTGATGATGATGAATTGTCTTCCGTTCTTTTGCATCAACGTTGTGCATGTCACATTATTAATCTAATAGTAAAGTCAGATTTGAAAAGAGTAAAACATTATCTTGAGGACTTTAGAACTGCCATAAACTTTTTGAATTCATCAAACCAAAGAATTGCTGCATACAAGAGTTACTGTTTAAGTATGGGTATTTGTCCTAGAAAGTTTGGTGTGGATATGGATGTTAGGTGGAACTCAACTTTTTTAATGCTGAAACACCTTATGCCACACAGAAGCACATTTTCTGTCTTCTTCCAAACTAATTATACTTTGGCATCTGATGGTACCCCTTTATTAACTAACAACCACTGGTATGTTGCTGAGAAACTGTTATCATTTCTTCAACTGTTCTATGATTCTACTGTTATTTTGTCTGGTGTTTATTACCCAACTGCTCCATTAATGTTGCATCAAATACTTAAAATTGCTAAACACTTGAATGCTTCCGAAAATGATACACTATTGAGGCAAGCTGTTGTTCATATGAAAGATAAATATTTCAAATATTGGAGAGATATACCCATTCTATATGCTTTTGCTTTCATACTAGATCCTAGAGCTAAGATGAGAGGTTTTCATAAAGCACTACAGCGCCTATCAGCTTTTACTGGTACAGATTATTCTAGACTTCCTCAGGATGTGAGGAAAGGGTTAACTAAACTTTATCAGATTTATGACACAAAGTTTGGTGATGTGCGCTTACGTGTACATGAACCATCATCCACAACTGAGGGTAAGAACAAATCTGCCTGGGATGACATATATGGTGATGATGATATTGGTAGTGGTAGGAGATCTGGTTCTGGTAGTAATGTTGCATCTAATTCTTCCTGGCCTACTACTGCTCAGTTTGAGCTGTCTGCATACCTTGATAGTGATACTGTCAATCAATTTGATGACAGTTTCAGCATTCTGGGTTGGTGGCATGGGCATAAACTTACTTACCCTGTTCTATCTATACTAGCTAAGGATGTCATGACAGTTCCTGTTTCTACTATATCTTCAGAATCTACTTTTAGTTTGGTTGGCAGGGTGATCGAGGAACGTCGTCGACGGCTCACACCGGACATGGTGGAGGTTCTATCATGCATCAAAGACTGGGAGTTAGCAGATTTACACATGCAACACAATCTTGAGAAGGACACACACTATACCACGGAACATTATTTGCAACTTATGGTCTGTCGGTAAAATCAGTTTTACCGACGAACTATAGGTCGGTAAAGACCTTTACCGACGGACCACGAACGTCGTTGCAAGCTGTGTCGGTAAAACTTTTACCGACGGACCGTTGTTTTACCGACTTATCTTCCGTCGCTAAAAGAAAAGTTTTACCGACGCTTCATCATTTGGTAATAATAGTATTACCGACTCTCTAAGAGTTGCAGCTGCCACGATTTACGGACGCTTCATCAGTTGGTAATAATAGTATTACCGACTCTCTAAGAGTCACTAATTGTGTAGATTACCGACCAACAATTCGTTGCCGCAGATATTACCAACCAACAATCCATTGCATTCATACAAATAGATTATTATAAGGACACTTAATGCTCATACACTTCACTAATCTTTCATGACGTAACATATTGCACATGTTGCACACAAATTAATGGTCTTTCAATATCCATCGATCATATATTAACATCATTAGTAACATAATGTTTGCAATACATCGAACTAGTCCATAGGTTGCAATATCACATTACATAACACAAAAGCTAGTCCACGGTATTACAATAACTCAATTCCTTCACGTTGTTGTACGCAACATACGCAACAAAAGCTCCAAAAGAAATGCAAGACCGAAGAACCATGTCCACGGTTGGTTGTAACATGATCTGATACTAACATTGTCCATTTCCTGAAAAAATATAACCATGTGTAAGAAACTTATGAATCAATTGCCGGGAACAAGAGGTACTGGTACATTGCAGTAACCAAAAAACTGAACTCCAAATGAAATAAAAAATGCAGCAACCATAGCCCATGATAAAATTTGAAAGTTCATAACTATAAAATGAAATTATAGCTTGCTGCACAGCACACACACCATAACTATAAACTGAAATTATAGCTTGCAGCATAGTAGCAGTACACAGCCATAGAGGATAGAGCATGATATAATACCAAAAGTGTAGCTCATAATTCAAAAAAAAAACATCCAGCAGGCAGCATCAATCATCCATAAACATTATAGCTTGTTGCACAGCACACACACACAGAACCATAAGTCCATAACTCCATAAGACCATAGCCATAAGAGTATAAAGACCATAAGCTTGCTATCTTGCTGCACACACACACTCAGCACTTCAGTTCAGTCTGCACTCAGCAATCAGACCTTCAGAAGTTCAGATCACCTGTCCTGTCCACACTCACACGCCATTCCGCATAACACACACACACTCACAGTCTCACACTGCATAACACACACACACACACACACACACACTCACACGCCAGATCACCTGTCTTATCCACCAGACAGCACACCAGATCACCAATTCACCAGCATTGCATAACACACAGTCACACTCACACAGTCACACGCCAAATCCATTACTGTACTACTATTTTGAAAACGCCAAACCATATCTGCCTATATCCGTTTGGCGTTCAAATAAGCTTAGCAAATAAGTCAGCAAAGAAAAAACCATGGAGATATGGTTAGTAGTAGTAGAGTCAAAGATCCGGTTCTACACTATATCAGGAAAGAAAATGCCAAACAGATATGGTTAAAAACAGCAAATAAGTCACCAAGCTAGGGCCATTAAGAGTAGTAGTAGAGTCAAATACCTGAAATGTTAGGTGTTGCTGATGCCTTGTTGATGACCTTCAGCTGTCAAAGTTAGGATCCGTCAGCAGCTACTCATTAATCAAAAAAGAAAGATATCAAAGTTTCGTTTATTACTTTCTTGTATGGCCATGCAAGCGACATCATGTGAGCAGTAGCCATAGTTTGCATATCATCGTAGGGACGAGCCAACACTGCATCTCTTTTCAGGACACAAGTCACAACAACTTCACAAAATTGCCTTCCAATGGGCAGATCTGCAACTATGGTACTCGGATTAGTTGAAACTATTATTCCTTTGGCCACAGGTTGATCCGATCTCAACAAAGCATATAATATGGCTTCTCTTCCAACCTGATACAAGCGATAAACACAAAATTAGAAGCATGATAAGGATAATACTGGTTAGAAGGATGAAAGTATTACCAAAGAATTATGTTTAGAATGAGAAGCATCATTAGTGCCTGGTGCAGTGCTTGGTGCAATTGTGTCCTCATCATTACAATCGTCATCTCCATATGCATTATCTTCATCACCATGTTCTAACCTTGAATTCTGTTACAAACATTTGGTGAATTATGAGTAAATCGGAAGATAAACATTACTTTGTGCAACAACAAAGAAAATTTATACCACATTTTGACGTGATGTGGAACCATGCTGTGACATGGGCCCTTCACTTGCCCTGTCTAGTTGTGCCCTTTCCTCAATTTCTGCCTGCAATTGAAGTATGCGTTTTTCTAGAGCAGCCTTGTCCTTTTCAGCTTTGGTACGAGCCAGAATCTCCATTTGTAGTCTTGTTGGTGCATAACCCTTCAACCCAGGGGTGCCAATATCTTGAGGAGTTGGGCCTAAACCCACAGCACGGATATATCCTTTTGGCTCTTTCTCTCCACAAACAAGAGCAAATACATCACCTTCCTGAATTGTTTTCTCCTTTAACTCTGGATATACTTGGACAACATCTTTAAGTTTATTCTATGAAATAAACACATGTTATTTATTCTGTCTAAATAGTATTACTAACACTTAGGAAAAAGACTTACGATAATTGGCTCTGCCTGAATTGAAGGAACACCATTTTTTCTTGTATGGGTTTTGATAAAGGTTTCATCTCTTCGTGGGGGGCGTCCTAGTTTCATAGCCTAGAAATGGTTAAGACAAAAGTCTGAGTAGTACTAGATAGATTGCTCATATCAAAAAATCGGAGTTCGATAATTAGTACTACTGGACATATTGCAAAAAAATCGGAGTTCGATAATTACCAAAAATATGAGTACAATAATTAGTAAGACAGATTAAACATACCAATTTATGCTCTGAACATGCAAAGCTCACACTACCAGATGTATGGAGCAATTGTACCTTTTGCCGGCTTACTTTTCCAGCTTTCGAACGAGCCTAGGACATAGCAGAAGTGTTTAAGAACTGAAAATATACATGTTGACAGCTACACTTTGCACATATAAAGATGTTTGTTACCTGAAATTCAGAAGTCAACCAATATTCATAGAGAAATTTCCAATCAGCGTCACTAACCCTTTTATCTGGACATTCTTCAATTTCATCTAGAGACAAATCAGGATCAAAATACAACTCCTTTATGGTTGACTTGAATTCTTTCCATTTTCTCCCAGCAGTACGCATAACCCAGTTTAAGGCAGCAGGATCAATATCAAAATATGACTTTATATCATCCCACAACTCATATTTCTTCTCAACATCAATAAGCCTCCAATCCTTGCAAGCAATTGATATTTTCTTTCTAACTTGACAGCCAATAACACTAGAAAGTTGCCTAGCATTTTCACCAATAGGTTGACCATAACCATTGAGTAAAATTTTTAGTTTTGGCATGTCAGGTGTCCTTGAGAATATGTCATCCTTCTTAGTTATGCCCCTTCCTTTCCTATTCTTTGTACCATTGTTTACATTACTGTTTTGATGACCTGAAGCAGTAATTGATTTAAGTCTATAGCCCATTATATATAAGTACTACTATTAAAGTAAAATGAAAACAATTACCTCCAGAGTTATTGAGCAAGTCTCCATCTAGATGCAAATCATCAAACACTCTTTCCTCCTCAATCTGAGCCCTATTTCGTTCAGGTCTTGGGCGCAAGTTTGGTCCTTCAATTCTTGCAGTATTTGTGTCATGAATTTTCTGCAAGCAAACGGTATTACTAAGAACTTGTTGTGCCATTATAGGGATGTTTAGAGCTGCCATTATAGGGATGTTTAGAGCTGCCAACTTCCTAGGCTGCCATTACTAAGATTCTTGCAACATACCTTTTGTTTTTTCCTAGGCTGAACTTGCTGCGCCATTATAGGGATGTTTAGAGCTGCCAACTTCCTTTTGTTTTTTTTCAATATTTTCAATCCTTTGCTGTGCATAAGCATTGCATGAGATAGAATTATTGTTTCCTCTTGCGCTTGACATTTTGTTTCCTGAGAAATTGATAATGAGATCAGTCACCATCTAAGTTTCGTCAAAATGATAAAATAAGCAAAATGATAAAATAAGCATAAAGGCAGTAATAACAAACTTACTTTCTAGACTTATTTCCCTGTTTTATTCCACTAACAATTACACCATCTATATCTGTTCTAGCACATGGAACTCGTCCAGCAACCACACTTACACACACATTTGGGTTTAGATCAGCCACTACCTTTGCAACATCATTAACATGACCTAGAATTTCATTTTCAGCATCTTGACTTCCATACAAATCTCGAGATTTTGGCTGAACAACAGCAACCCATTCAGTCTCAATAGGATCAGCAACATAGTAAACTTGAGCTGCTTGTGATGCTAATATGAAAGGTTCATCTGATATGTTTTGACCAGTATTGAATAAATGTTTGAAATTAACTGTGGTGATCCCAAATTGATCTGTTCTAACCCATTTGTTGTGCACACGATTATCAACCCAATCACACTTGAAAAGCATAACATTTCCGTTGTGGTGATAGTTCAATTCCAGAATTTCTTTTATGATACCATAGTAGATGATTTTATCTACTATTTGATTGTCATTATTTCCTCTTTCAAAACATGTTGTATCTGCAACTAGAGCTACACCACTACTTTGGACAGGCCTATTTTCATCATAGGACTGTGTATGGAAGGCAAACCCATTTACTGTGTAGCTGTTATACTGATGTGCAATCATCATTGGTCCCTTAGCTAAAATTTTGATCTCTTCTGGAGCTTCCTCACATATTTCTTCAACCTGAGATTATTAGTACTTTAATAGAGTAAAAGCTTTCTTCTATCATATTCTAAATGTACAGGTTTGCTTACTACTTACATGCAACCTAAACCAGTCATGAAATGTTTTATGCTGCATGCGGTTGATCTCACGTTTGTTTCTAACACCAATTGAGGAGAGATAAAGAGCATGTTTGCTGAAAAGGACATAGTTGGAAAGGACACATTAGCATATTTGAAAAAGGACATAATTATGTCCTTGAGGAGAGAAAACTTACTCTAAGTATGGTTCTATATTAGCATAGTTGAACAGGACATATCTATGTGCTTGCAGCCATGTCTTGTAATCAAGATTGACAATACACTTGCCTGCCAATCCTCGACCAATATTTTCAAAGAAAGGAGTTGTAACAACATTCTTTGTTTGGAGCCTAACATGATTTCTAACTCTATGGTTAAATTGAGCCTCATCTTGTAAATACCGAGAACAAAATGTGAGAGCCTCATCAAACATATAACCCTCCATAATTGATCCTTCCGGGTGACATTTTGTATGAACATGGCCCTTACATTTTTTAAGAAACCTATACATATATACAACAACACTCATCAAATAATTAAATATATAGGCAGTTGTTTTCTATGTTGCAATATTCATAAGAAAATTACCTCTCAACAGGCCACATGCTGCGAAAGTGAATTGGACCTGCCACCATCGCTTGGGCAGGAAGATGTACCATCAAATGTACATTAATAGTAAAAATGATGGAGGGAAAATAGTCTCTAGAAGGCTCAAGATCTCAGCTATTTCAGACTGTAGCTTTTGCATGTCGCTTATTCGAATGATAGGGGAGTACAATTTCTTAAAGAAGTTGCTTAAACGAATCAAAACAGCACTGACTTCATTAGGGAGAACTCTCCTCACAGCAAGTGGCAGTAAGTCTTGTAGAAGAACGTGGCTACCATGGCTGTTAAGACCAATTATCTTTTTCTCGTTAACAAAAACATTACGTCGTATATCAGCTGCATAGCCATCAGGAAACTTGACCCCTTTTAATACTTGACAAAATAATTTCTTCTCAGCATGACTCATTGAGTAGGGTGCAGGAGGTAAATAAAATTGGTTATGTTCTAGTTCAACTGGATGAAGATCACTTCTAATTCCTAATTCTTGAAGATCCAAGCGAGCATTCAAATCATCCTTAGATTTTCCAGCAATGTCCAATAAAGTGTTAATTATGTTGTCACATACATTCTTCTCTATGTGCATGGCATCAAAATTATATCGGACCATCAAATCCTTCCAATATGGAAGGATGAACCAAATAGTTCTCCTTTTCAAAAAGACTAATGGTTCACCGTCCTTACGTTTCTGATATTTTGTGGGCTTACGAGATGGGTCCTTGCCATAAACTGTTTTTAGATCTTTGGTGCATTCCAAAATTTCCTCTCCTAAAAGAGGAACAGGTGTCGGACTTAGCTCTTCGCCACCAAATGAATCAACATCAAACCTAAATGGGTGTTCTGGATGCAAGAACCTGCGGTGTCCCATGTAACAAGACTTGCAACCATTTCCAAGTCTAAGGGAATAGAGCAAGGAGTGGCAGTCGGGACACGCTGCTTCACCAGATGTGACAAATCCGGATACACTACCTAGACCAGGGAAATCAGTGATGGTCCAAAGTATTGCAGCACGCAATTGAAAGTATTCACCCTTCGAAGCATCATAAGTTCTCACACCATTAACAAACAAATCAAGCAGGTCATAAACAAGTGGCTGAAAATATACATCCATATCACTTCCAGCAGAAGATCGGCCAGGAATCAGCACAGACAAGATAAAATTTGTATCCTTCATGCACATTGAAGGTGGAAAGTTGAATGGAATCAGAATGCCTGGCCAAATACTATAACTAAGTTTCATAGTCCTATAGGGATTGAAACCATCGGTAGCAAATGCTAGACGGATATTTCGGCTATCAGCAGCAAATTCGGGATGTTTTTTATCAAAATCCTTCCATAGGGGGGAATCTGCAGGATGCCTAAGCAAACCATCATTTATTCGGTGTTCATCATGCCACCTTGTGAGACTTGCAGTTTTGGAGGACACAAATAATCTTTGAAGTCTTTTCTTGATAGGAAAGTAACGAAGAACTTTCTTAGGAATTTTGTACTCACACTTTCCGTCCAAACTCATCTTTTCTGATTTCCAGCGTGAAACATTACATTTCGGACATGAATTAGAGTTTTCATGCTCCTTCCAGTAAAGAATGCAATCGTTCTCGCATGCATGGATAGAAGTGTACCCAACTCCCACTGATTTCACTAATTTCTTAGCTTCATGAAAGTTTCTAGGAAGTGCTGAACCCTTAGGCAACGCATCAACAAGTAGATCAACCAACAAATTAAAACTTCTATCCGTCCATCCTCCAAGAAGTTTTATGTGAAGTAAACGAACTAGAAAGCGTAGCTTTGAGTACTTATTGCAACCTGGGTACAATTCTTGACTGTTGTCTGCTGCTAGCCTACGAATGGTAGCTACATCTTTATCAAATGGATCAAAAGACCCATCATCTTCCATATCTCCTCTATCATCTAAACCACATGCTAAATCCTTAATCAACTCAGATATGTCATCTTCTTCGTCATGCACCTCAATGAACTCAGGGACATCACCATTTTCATTGTTCAATACAGAGGAACTAGCTTCTCCATGTAAGGTCCATGTTCTATACCCTTTTAAAAATCCATCACAAATCAAGTGTTCTCGAACTTCAATAGCCTCCCGCCAAAATGAGTTGACACACTTCCTACAAGGGCATAAAATCTTGCTTCCTACCGCTGAATTTTTTAATGCAAAAGCTAGAAAACTATTCACCCCTTGTGTATAGGCCTTTGTCTCCCTACATGCAATTTCTATGTTAAATATCAAGATAACCACGTAGCACATTTTTTTAGTTATTGTGAAAAAAAGTTGTATTGTACCTAGCCACATTGTCGATCCACGATTTATCCATGTGTGTTATTACGGATATGATAGAGCTTCTAAGAACATATAACAAGCATAAAAACTTTGCTGCATACACTCAAAGATAATGAACAAACACACAATTGAACCGGAAACAAGGTAAATTAGTTGAACTTACCTTACACTAGAGCTCGACAATCTCCTAGTTGTTTTTGGATTTTCTGAACTACAACACCTTCCTTTCCTTGCTGCCCCTGCCGTACCAAAGATTTGTAGGATCTTGTGTTTATTATCAGCTATTCTTATGCTAACATATCAGCTACATAACAAGAAGAAGGAAAAAACAAGTTTGCAGTGAACTCACACGAATCTGTTTTGCTAGGCTTAATATTGCAAGAACCTTGAACCAACTTTTAATCCTGCATGCAAGAAAGAACAAAAATGTTGAATACATGCTAGAGAAAAAAATGTTGCAAGCTAGAGAAAAAAAATGCAGCCAGCATGAACTGAAGGTTATAAGCTAGAGAAAAAATGTAGTCACCAACACATACATTGATCCTGGTACCATCATGAACTGAAGGTTACAAGCTAGACTAGAGGGAAAAATACAGCCAGTAGTGCATCAGTAATCTTGCAGTTTTGCATTTTAAAACAGATTATGCCCATAAGGCATCAAGCAAAATGTTGAATTACAAAAAGAAGAAAACTATTTAAGAAGCCTAACATTTAAGTTGTGCAGACTCTTCCTATGTTAGTAGATCAGCAAGATAAAAAGATCAGAGTAATTGCTACATAACTACAGGAAGGGAATAAAGTTTGTTGTGGACTCACACAAATCTCTGTTTTGTTAGGCTTAATCCTGCAAGGACCTAGAACAACCTTTAAATCCTGCAGATAAGAAAGAACAAAAATGTTAAATCAATGCTCCAAGATAAACACAAATTTGAGAGAGGAAATCGCTAGGGAATAGCCATAGACGAGTTCAGTGATGCTCCAGCATGAATTCCCCCAAGGAAAATTTCTTCAATCACACTCAAATCCTACGAACAGAAATTCCCCCAAAGTTTACCAAAAAACAGGAAGGGAAATCACGATTCCACAGGCAAATGACACCAAAGGGGGCAGCGTGATGGAGGGGCGCGACACGATGGAGGTGGCGGCGGGATTATTGAGGCAGGCAGATCTATGGAGGGGGTGGCAGGATGGACGATGGCGGCGGGATTTTGTGGCGCGCAGGCGGCGCTATGGAGGGGACGCGCGGGCGGCGCTGTGGAGGGGGCGTGCGGGCGGCGCTATGGAGGGGACGCGCGGGCGGCGCTGTGGAGGGGGCGTGCGGTGAATTGGGGGGAGTTTGGAGGTGGCGGCGCGGTGGGAGTTAGGAGAAGGGGGCGGGCGGCTGGATTTTGGAGGGGGCCGTCGCGGCGATTTGGTTGGGAGGAACGCGCGTAATAATTTGGCGGCACGCGGTTGGGTTGCGCCAATATATTTACCGACCGAACGAGCGATGTCTTTACCATTTTTACCGACGGATCTCCCAACGCTAAATATAAGAGATTTACCGACCGTCCCGCCGTTGCAAAAACTGGTATTACCAACCAACCATGTGTCGGCTGTTTTTACCGACCAACCTTTGGTAGCTAACAAAGGTCGGTAAAAATCCTCCGTGGTATAGTGACACTAGAAATAGAATCTGTCCTTGAAAGCTTAAACAATGATGGAGGACAACAAGGAAGTCAGTCAAGGGCTCAAGAGTGAATTATTGTAACTTGTAATCTTATCCTTTGTCTCTATCTCTTGTGAGTTGTGACTTGTTGTATTGAACATTGAACTATGAACATTATAAATTTGAGCTGGCTGCACTCTTTTTTCCTTCCTAGGGTTTTCTCACGAGGTGTGAGTTTTTATTTAATGAGGCAGCATTACACGAACAGCTCAATAATATATTTGTTGTGTCGTCTTTTGTGTTTATTGTAAATTTTGTTATACAATTATATATGTGATTTTCTGTGATTTTCGGGTCAGGTCTGACCCTGTACCACTGGGCTGACCAGTACAATGGTACGGCCCGGCCCGGCCCGCCCGAATACCTATCGGGCCGTGCCTGGACCGAGGGTCCGGCACGCCGAGTTAGTGCGGCACGACCCGAAGTCTGCCCGTGCCGTGCCAGGCACGTCTCAATCGGGCTGGGCCGAGTACGTGCCCGGGCCGGGTTGGACCGGGCGGCACGTTTGGACATGTATAGGCCAGGCACAGGTGCTGCTCCGGCGTGCTGCCAGGGAGCAAGTGTCGATCATGATGAGGAGATGAGACAGGTTGAATAGGAGCGCGGTGCAGTGGAGCTCGCAGGATCTCCACTACCGGACCTTCACGAGCATGTGGGTGAAGGTTTCAGGAGCGTAGGTTGAAGATGACCGAGCCTAGGCGAGGCGAGCGTGAGCCTGACGACGCTCAGAAGTGAGAGCGAGGGAGAGGTGAGCGCGCTAGAATACGTGGAAGAAGAGCAGGGAAACATGCGCAATGGCCTGGTGGCACACGGTCCTTGCGGAGGTGAGGATGGCATGGGCTGGTAGAAGGAGCTGGGCGCCCAGTTCGCCGACGTGTGTGGAGGCAGAAGCGGCACCTGGTGACGAGCCGTGAGGAGTGCACGTGGAAACGAATTAGGGATAGCTGTGCGCTTACGTCGAGGGAGCAGGAGATGCGAGAGATTAGAAGGGAGGCGGTGGCTTTGGTTAAAGGAGAGGGATAAGGCCAACAGCCAAGGGCGGCGACGTGCACAAGCTGAGAGGAGATGCACATAGGCTTCTAGGAACTTCTTGATAGGATAATAGAGTACGGCTGGGATCAGAAGAACAAAGTAAGCGGTAGAGGATAAGGATATAGATTTTCTCCTTCCTTTTCCTTTTTAACAAAAAATGTATAAAATAATACGGATTCTAGTATTAGGGTTTAAAAGAGCAATAAAATAGTGAACCAAAATAATATCGAATACAATATTTAAATAGAATTTAATTTAGTGAATACTTTCGGATTTAGGTGATTGTTTTACCAGTTGTTTATTTTCGAACCTTGGATCTAAATGAGATGTAACCAAATCGAACCACGACATCGGCTTTATTATTTTAATCGACATTTTATGCTGTTGAATTCAGACGAATTTTACTCGCTACCCAAACATTTGACTAGAGAACAATTTGATTAATGAACTGGTACATGGTTTTTCTCGAATAACGTGCAGGGTCCAAATTTAACAGACAATGAGACGTTTTCTGATTTTTTTATATTCACTTACATGTGTCCTTTTATATTCACTTACATACGTGATCCGAACCGCTGAAAACTCACCATGAAACGAGATAACGTAACCCCCAAAGTTCATGAAATCCTTTCAATTGTTTAGATAACGGAGCTAAATATGACACCAAACTCCTTATCTTCACTAACCTTCTTAGCTTAGATCCTTTTTTCTATTAAACTGGTGATAAACCCCAGGTGATAAACAGGTGATAAACATATGGGGGTGTTACGGGCCATCTCCGCGGACCACATAGGCGAGAAGGGTGGGGGCGGCGCTACCGGTACTGGCACATGCGCGCCGCGCGGGGAGGAAGAGAGCAATGCCTTGGAAGTTAGAACCGCGGAGCATGCGGCGTCACGAGAAGGAAGAGCATATGTTGGTGGCGCACACGGCTTCACGAGCAGCGGATGCGGCGCGGCGACACGAAACCTCCAATTCGCCAAGCGGGCCATCTCCGCGGGCCACATAGGCGAGAAGGGTGGGGCGGCGCTACCGCCTACCGGCCGGTACCGGCACATGCACGGGGAGGAAGAGGGCAATGCCTTGGAACCGCGGAGCATGCGGCGTCACAGGGAAGAAGAGCAGATGTTGGATGGCGCACTCGGCTTCACGGGCGGAACACGGCGGTGTGTGGACCAGCCAACCTCGCGCGGGCACCGAGCAGTAGGGAGCGGGCACCGCTACCGTTGTCTGGACAAGGAAGAAGAGAGAGAATCTGGGGCGGTTGTAGCTAGAGATGAAACCGGTCGAAAACGATCGAAAAAACAGCTAAATTGTTTTTGTTTTCATATTTTTTGGTCGCGATGAAAATGAAAACGAAAACCAATAGTCAAAATACGGGATCAGAATTGTCGGTTATTCGAAAACGGTCGAAAACGATAAACTATAGTCAGAAAGATAATTATTTTGTAGTTTTATCAAAAACATAATAAAGTGATGTATTGTCTGATTTTTAAGATTTAGAAATACACAAACAACTCTTTTTCATCATTCATATTAGTTAGAGTAATTATAAGGGTTTTTTACATCTGTATCATTAGTTTTGGCACAGACCTCATTGCTACCCTTAGTTTTCAGACGTCCTCAACCATACCCATGCCTCTCTCCTTTCCTCATTCATGCCCTCCCACGCCGTTTTCGTCACTTGCCGTCGACTGACGTGTGGACCCAAATTTATCTCGGTCGTCTTCCTCTCTATCCGGACGATTCCCCCAACCCCGATTCCCCATTCCTCTCCTCCCTCCCCGAATCCGAGCTCGGCGTGGCTGCCTACGGGCGCGGTGGACTGCGCGCGCGGAAGCAGCTGGGCGCGGCGGCCAGCGGGGAACTGCGCGCGGAAGCAGCTCGGTCGGCTGGGCGCGGCAACCTTCGGGCGCGGCGCTCCTGCGCGCGGACGCGGCCTGCGGACGCGACGGCCTGTGAATCCCCAAATCCGAGCTCGCGCGGCGGCCTACGGCGGCCCATTCCTCTCCTCCCTCCCCGAATCCGAGCTCGCCCTAACCACGATTCCCCATTCCTCTCCTCCCTCCCCAAATCCGAGCTCGGCGCGGCGCTCCTGCATGCAAGGACGCGGCTCGGCGCGGCGGCCTGCGCGCGGCGGCTAGCGGGGGAAGCTGCGTGGCGGCCAGCGGGGAATCGGCGCGCGGAAGCTGCTCGGCTCTGCCTGCGGGCGCGGCGGCCAGCGGGGAACCTGCGCGCGGAAGCTGCTCGGCTCGGCTGCCTGCGGGCGCGGCGGCCTGCGCGCGGACGCGGCTCAGAGGCAGTCGGACTGCGCGCGGAAGCGGCTCGGCGGCCTGTTGCCTCTGCTGCTCCTCTGTGGCTCTGCTCTCCGCGTCCTAAGCTCCGGGCCGACGGATCCGTGGTCGGCCTCCAGCGGCTCCGCTGCATCTGCTGCTCCGTGTCTCCAGCGGCTCTGTTGCCCGACGGCTGCCTCCCGGTATTATTCACTTCGGCTGCCGAGGCAAGCGGCTCCATTGTATAGTTGTTGTATAGACCCTTTTCTCATATGGGTTCTTAACGTCGTTATTTCCTGTGAAATAGGATGGATCATATTATTCTCAATGACGAGGTTGAACCAATAGAAGTAGTTGCTGCACCAGATGATGATGAGAGGCAGTATCCTGAGTTTGTTGACAAGTGGGATATGCTAGAGTTTGAGGACTATGATGGAGATATTGTCACAGGGGCACAATTTGAAGAGGCTGATGAAGAGGAGGAGGAGGAAAACATAGCTATGGGGGTGGATGAGCAAGGAGAGAGTGATGATGTACCGAGAAATCAGTATGACAGAGATAATCCATCCTTAAAAGAAGGCAGCACATTTGCATCGATGTCCGAATTTAGGAATGCACTTGCTACCTATTGCATCAAAGGTGAGTATGATTATGTAATTGACAAGAGTGAGCCAACTAGAATGACTGTTCATTGCGCATTTGAGAGGTGTCAGTGGAGGATACATGCTTCCCGTATGCGGAATAGTACAATTATTCAGGTCAAAGTGAATCCATCTCCTCACACTTGTCCAAGTGAAAGAAAAGGGTCACATAAGGTAGCTACAAGTAGATGGTGTGCAGATGCAGTATTAGAATGGGTGACAGATAACCCATGCATTGGTACAACTGAACTGATAAAGAAGATTAAAGAGAAGTACAATATTTCAGTGCCTTACATGAGAGTGTATTATGGCAAGGAAATGGCTCTTGACAAGATTTATGGCCCATGGAAGGATAGCTTTAACTTATTATTCACTTTCAAAGCTGAAGTAGAGAAGGCGTGCCCAGGTAGTGTTGTTGAGATTGACCATCATACGATGGATTATATAGTGAAAGGCAAGATTTTGAACAAAGAATGTTTTAGAAGGGTGTTCGTTTCATTCAAAGCATGTTGGAGTGGGTTCTTAGCTGGTTGCAGGCCTTATTTAGCAGTGGATGCAATAACTCTTTATGGGAGGTTCAGAGGCCAGTTAGTAGCTGCTTGTGCCATTGATGCACATAATTGGCTCTTTCCAGTGGCTTATGGTGTCCTCGAGGCAGAGTCAACAGAAAGTTGGACATGGTTCCTACAGAATTTGCGGCAGGTTATAGGGTTTCCACATGGATTGACTATACACGCAGACGCTTGCAAGGGTTTAGAAACTGCAGTGGAATATGTGTTTCCTGGAGTAGAGCATAGGGAATGCATGAGGCATTTTGCTTCAAACTTGGGCAAATCTTTCAAGGGAAAGTTGATTGATGACAACTTATGGCCAGCATCATTGACATACAGCCTTAGAAAGCATAACTATCATGTGAATCAACTGTACACGAACTCTAGGTTAAAGACATACATGGAAAGTCATCACAAATATCTATGAGCTAGAAGCAAATTTAGTGAAGGGTGCAAGGTGGACTATGTGAACAATAACTTGGCGGAGTCATTCAATGCATGGATTAGAAAAACAAAGGGGCTTCATTTGGTGGAGTTGCTAGATAAGATTCGACAAATGCTTATGGTAAAGTTTGAGTTGCGTCAAAGAATTGCACTTGAGAAGTTTGATGGCCACATGATAATCCTAGCTGTGATGAAGATGTTGCATGAAAAGACTAGAGGTTTGCAAATGTCTTTCATCAAGCGCAGACCGCTTGAAGCGGAGGTGACAGTGTTGGACAAACAAAAGAGGCAATGGAGATATCCAGTGGACTTACCGAACAGGACATGCACTTGTAGGCAGTGGCAGATCACCGGGCTACCATGCACTCATGCCCTATTTTTCATTACTTCCCTTCGTGGTGTAGCTAGCGAAATTGATCAATATGTACATAATTACTACTCTATTGCCAAGTTCAAAGCAACATATGCTGCGAATGTGCCTTCCATAGAGGCAAAGCATCAGTGGGAGGTCGTGGATCCCGGTTTCGTTCTCAACGCTCCAGTCCAGACTAGAGCACCAGGAAGACCAAGAAAAACTAGAATAAGATCAAGTGCCGAGGGTAGTGGACTTGGACCAAGGAAGAGAAAATGCAAAAGGTGTGGAGGATTAGGACATATTGCAAGAAATTGCAAGAATGCAGTAGATCCTGCTTTTGGAGAGGATCAGCCACAAGAGCCACAATTGCCACTACATACAGCTTTAGGAGATGATGAGTCAATAGAGCCACAAGTGCCACTACATACAGCTTTTGGAGATGATCAGCCACAAGAGCCACTAGATACAGCTTTTGGAGATGACCAGCCACTAGATACAGCTTTTGGAGATGATCAGCCACAAGAGCAACAATTGGCACTAGAACCAGCTTTTGGAGATGCTGAGTCAATAGAGCCACAAGTGCCCTCCTCTGCGGCCTCTATGGTACCCTCCTCCGTGGTGCCATCTTCTGTTGCCTCTGTCGTGCCTTCCTCTATTGCCTCTGTCGTGCCTTCGTCTGCTGTCTCTGTCGTGCCTTCATCTGCTGTCTCTGTCGTGCCTTCGTCTGCTGCCTCCGTAGAGCCCTCCAACCTTGCTTTGGTGCTGCCCTCGTCAAGGTTATATTTAACTAAAAGTTACTTTATTTTTGAAGTTTATAAAATTCACATGATTATTTACTATTTTTCATGTTTTGTGTAGGGAAAAGAAAAGGAAGAGAGGAAAAGAGGTTGTGCATACAACTAAAGACAATCCAAGGAAGAATACAACGACCAAGGTTATGAAGAAGGCAAAAATCAAGAAACGGCTCCTTGCAGACTTGTAGCTGAATTGTAGCTGTATTTGGTGAAATAACTGAATTTTAGCTCGTTGCAGACTTGTATTGCTGTTTGGACTTGAAATTTTAGCTCGTTGCAGACTTGTATTTTTCATGTATTGCTGTTGCAGACTTGTATTGCTGTTGCTCGTTGAAATGAATATCTGAAATTGCAGACTGAAAGTGCAGACTTGTATTGCTGTATTGCTGTTGTAGACTGAAATTGCTGTTGCAGACTGAATTTGCCCGTTGAAATGAATATCTGAATGGGTACTTGTATTGCTGTTTGGACTTGAAATGAATTGCTGTTACTTGTATTGCTGAATGGGTACCCTATCTGAATTTGCAGACTGAGTGCAGACTGAAAGTGCAGACTTTAGCTGTTGCTTGTGCAGACTTGAAATGAAGTGCTCGGTTTGCTGTTCCTTGAATCCCTACGCATGTAATTGGTCAAATATAGTTTCTTTGTCAAAACGTACGTGCCTTACATATGGCCCAGTGGTTTGTGTTAGTAGTTAGGTGTTTGAGGTGCTGGGTTCAATCCTTCCTTGGGCCTTTTTTTTACATTTTGTCCAATTAAACTATATTCACTGAATCAGAGGTCCGATTAAAATATATTTTATCCATTTTTTTACCTTAAGTAAATAAGGCCAAAACATGACTCCATGCCAAGTTTCACTAATTTTTGACCAAATTTGCTATTTATTTATTTATTTTTGGCTAGGAAGGCATTTAACCCACAAAATAGTAAATAGTCCAAAAAAAGGGACAACTATGGATGAAGTAAGTTTGTAGTGGATAGATGAACAAATTGTACATTTTCCTTGGAAAGAAACACACAAAACTATGAAATGTAGCTCAAACCATGTAGTTGTAGTCCAATGTCATGAAACTTAGTGAGGTATGTGTCCGTTTGTGAAGCACCTATATTCAAACTTTTGCATAATCCTCTGAATTTTTTACCTTAAGTAAATAAGGCCAAAACATGACTCCATGCCAAGTTTCACTAATTTTTGACCAAATTTGCTATTTATTTATTTATTTTTGGCTAGGAAGGCATTTAACCCACAAAATAGTAAATAGTCCAAAAAAAGGGACAACTATGGATGAAGTAAGTTTGTAGTGGATAGATGAACAAATTGTACATTTTCCTTGGAAAGAAACCACACAAAACTATGAAATGTAGCTCAGATAATAGAAGAATGTCAAATAGCTACACTTCCCTATCTCTTCAATAGTCTTTGCGTGGTGTAGTGGTGTGTCCTCTATGTGATTTTCGTGAGGTACAGGGTTCGGGGAGGAAGGAGAGGAATGGGGAATCGGGGTTGGGGGAATCGTCCGGATAGAGAGGAAGACGACCGAGATAAATTTGGGTCCACACGTCAGTCGACGGCAAGTGACGGAAACGGAGAGGAAGACGACCGAGATAAATTTGGGTCCACACGTCAGTCGACGGCAAGTGACGGAAACGACGTGGGAGGGCATGAATGAGGAAAGGAGAGAGGCATGGGTATGGTTGAGGACGTCTGAAAACTAATGGTAGCAATGAGGTCTGTGCCAAAACTAAGGATACAGATGTAAAAACCCCTAATTATAACATTTGCTTTTCGCTTATTCATTCACTTGAACACAACAAAAGGCTATAACTTAAATAAATTATATGCTAGATCTATCTCATATTATATAAAACGGTCAGTATTAGCACGACTCGGAAACAAAAAATACGAAAACGATCGAAAACTAGCTAAATTATTTTCGTACCGATTCTAATCAGTTTCTAAACAATTCGAAAACAACCGTAAAAAAACAGTATAAAAAAGATAGTACGGGAATTTCCCTTTTTGTTTTCATCCCTAGTTGTAGCGGCCACAAGCCCACAGCGTGTGGAGGGAGAAGACAGCGCAAACGGCATCTTGTCATTGAAGAACAGTGCCATGACAGATCGTTGTCTTCCTTAACTTTGACTTTGTCTAACAGGTAACGGGTTCGGTTGGTGTGTATCTATCCACGCGTTGCCACGAGCGCACGGCCAGAAAGGATAGCAGGTTTTAGTAAAAGAGATGCACCATCAAGACTCTTAGAATAAGAGCGAACACTAATTATTTTATTTAATATGCTTATAAGAAATTAAAATCAAGACCTTATCATATTAAGGTTCTATTTAACACAACTTAGTTTACATCTTCTTCACATATAACTCTGATATCATATTAGGGCTTTATTTAACACAACTTAGTTTACAGCTTCTTAGAAGATTTAAAAGATTGTACCAAACAAGACTTTTCTTTTCTATAGCATCTTATCGTTATCGATGCTTCTCATAATAAACTAATAAACTAAAAGCAGACAATAAGCTGTTTTTCATTAAACAAGGCCTAGGTTATATGCACCAACCTGTTAAACCTAAAACCTTTAAACTGATAAGACGAGATAGACAATTTCAACAGTACCTACCAAAATCGGGAACGAAAACAAGCTACACTATGGACTTAAACTGAGCGTCACGAAAATACTAATGGAGAACATTGGTTTATACGGCAACGCATACATATGCAAGTACATTAAGTATCACGAGCTAACCATCTGGTCCATGGAAACATTAAGTAGAGGACAGGCACGCCCATGTAAAGGTACATCACAAAATTACGATTTTAAGCAATATCACAAGCTAATTCTAACAGCCTTCATCACAGCCCAGTCTTCTAATCCTCATGCAAGGCCTTCATCAGGTATAGCCTGTCGAAATTCTGACCAGCAACCCTGCCAATGTGACACAAATTACGATCAATATATGAGTGCACTATGAAGCACAGGAAATCAATCCTAGGGGTAAACAGAACTACAAAAGCAGTATTTCAATTATTAATTTAATGTACTATTGACAAAAGTGGGGGGGGATGCAGCGCTATACACTACTGGGGATACAAGTGGACAACCCATCGACTCGATCCATTTTTTGTTATTTTTATATAAAAATGTGTACAAACTACAAAATAAACTGAAAAATGAAACCCCAATCCAATGGAATGGGCTTCTCGGTCGACCCAAGCATCCCTCCATTCCCAGTATGTTTCACTCATTCCATTTACTGAAGAAATGAGCATTCTGTTTTGTGATGGTGTATTGGCGTGCACCAACCTGATTTCTAATGCAGCTTCCAAATTGCCAGGTAATATAGCCAAGGAAAGCAGGTTGCATTTGCAAAAATTGTATAACATATAACAATAGGTACAAACTGCTAAGAGCAAGGTTTTTTTGGTACTAAAACAGAAGGGAGATGCTAAGAGCACATTTTGTTAACCTTCAACTGATCTGAAGATTATCAATCATCACTTAAACACTGCAAACATGACAGTAGCTGGAAGAAAATTTGGGTTGTGAAGATCATAATCACTAGAAGACTCAATAATCTCATGGATAAAAAAAGACAGACCCAGTGCCAGACTCCCAATGAGTGGGGTCTAGAAAAGGGATAAACTGAAGCCTTCTCCCTCAAATGAAGAGAGGCTGCTTCAAACCCATGACCTAATGGCTCAGTGAGGCAGCTCTCACCACTGCACTAGGCCTGCTCTTCCTCCTACATCTATAGATGCTTCCCAAAAATAGAATCATGCAAGAGCTTTGGGACTCAGTAAAGATGGGCATAGATGTTATAGAATATTAGAATCTGTACCCGTTGATATGGTTGCAGTAACTGGAGATCTGATTAGTTACTAGATAGCCCTCCAATCGTGAGGGCTCAGGAATAGGCTTAAATATAGGATTGGATGGATCTTCTTCTGGTAGTGGCTCCTCACCAGCTGCTTTCCTCGCCATGTTCTCCTGCCTGTACCAGCACAAAACACAAAAAAAACCAATGAGACAATGTGAATGAATGATAGACACACAATATTCCACTGAGAAAGAACTTCCTTAAAACATCCACGGTTCACAAAAGATATGATCATATGAAATGCATGAGGTAATAATGTACATATGCACTACAAAGTAGGCATTTTCCAACCTTCTCTTTTGAAGCCATGCCTGCTGCTGTGACTGTTGTCTTGAGAGGTTGCGGTTATAATATTGGAACTGAATTTCAAGGAAGGCACTCAATCAAACAAATAGATAACGTAGTAAACTTCAGATAAATCATGGAAAAGTTCTTCTGTTAAAAACAAAGCAATACCTTGTTCTGCTCTGATGAAAGATCATCCATGCACCCAATCAGAAATTCCAAGTTCCTTTCCATAAAGGGGGCGGTTGACAATTTAAGTCGGTCCAAGTCACACTGAAACACATAAAATAGTAATGTAACTCATGTAAGAACAGGAAGAACAAATGCCACATAATAGTTTCTGGAAGCAAAAATCTAAACCTGGGTAACAGGTGACTCAGGTTCCAGCTCCTTCATAAAGGCACTGACAAGCGCTGAGTTGGAAACTTTTATCTGTGACACAAATAGGAAGAGCACCTGAGGCTAAATTCATCCTTATGACTCAAAATGGAAAATGGAAAAGTGCATACTGGTATCTCCTCAAAAATATCAACCCAGGACAATTTCTTCTCCCTTAACCTGCAACAGCAAAAAATCATTGTATAAAAAATATTTGTACAAATTAGTACAATGATGAACTACAGAAAAGAGGTCGTACTTCTCCCCAGTTAAACCATTGTTACGGTAAAGATCCATAAACGAGTCTGTAAGCTTTAAGGCTTTGAGAGCTAGCACGCCTTGACTAGATCTAGATGGGTCATAGACAATGCACACACATCTCCTGATGCTCTCCTGGAATAAGTAAAAATGCAAAATAGGAGAAAATAAAAACCATGAACATGCTAGGAAGACATCTGATAAGAAATGGTACCACATTGGAAAACATTTTAAGTGAAAAATCAACATTGAAAAGTATAATCAGAGCTGAAATGGTAACTGGTAAGGTCTTTATTCAACATTACAATGCTATCATCAGAGAAGCACCACATACTCAAATAAGAAGTAAAGCTACGATTGTTCAATCACTTGAAATGCTAGCAATGTTTAGATGCAGAAACATGTTGGATCATATATCTTAATCTACTAGCCAGTTACCCGTGCTTTGCTACAGTTTTTATATTTATATATCATATAAATAGGTATTGAGATATTTATTCAAATATAATTATTGTTTATTTCTAAACACTAAGGTACGTGTGGTCTAGTGGTTAGCCCCAAATTTCTGGAGCAGGGTGTGGGTTCGAGTGCTTGCTTTGCACTATTTTTTAAATAATTATTGTTTATTTCTAAACATTAAGTTGCATGTGGTCTGGTGTTAGCAGCGCGGGCAGGGTCGGGTCAGGTGCAGTAGCTGGCTTTGCGGGCGCTAGGGTCCACATGTTAGGTCGTGTTTGGTTGAGGAGCCAAGTAGAACGGAGCCGTTCCATCCCTGATTCTAGGAACGGAGCCGCTCTGTTTTGTGTTTGTTAATCTAGAACGGAGCGACTCTGTTTTTTGTTTGGTTGCAGAGTGAACGGAACGGAGCGTGACTGTGAGAGCGGGATGGGAACGGAGCGGCTCCGTTCGGTTGATTTTTTGGAGCGGAATGGTTCCGGATCCGAGGAGAATATTCCCTAATTGGAGTCATTCTGTTCTAGTTACTTTGTAACCAAACAGCAACAAAACTGGAACAGAACGGCTCCGTTCCACTTGGCTCTTCAACCAAACACTACCTTAGTAGCTGAGAGAGCGCTAGGCGTGGGCCCACAGGGGCTCATAGGGCACGGCTCCCGAGGCGGAGCGCGTGCGGCGGACCCAGAGTGTCAACGCGGAGGGTGAAGCCGTGGTAGCACCATGTGCCAACGTGGGCCCACAGGGCATGGCCCCCGAGGCAGAGCGCGTGCGGCGGACCTAGAGTGTCAACGCGGAGGGTGAAGCTGTGGTAGCACCATGTGCCCACATTAGGTTCTTAATAGATTAAGTATAGACTAGTCAAAAGCAATGAGATTACAATCAACCATAAAGAATTGTCCCTTTCTTACTACTCACAACTCTCCATCTCCAATATTGCAGTGGTTTCTGTTCTTGACAAGTATTTGGAGTTGGAACACAAATCCAATATACATGAGGTCTGTTCAAGCATGGCATTAGACATTAGACAAATATGTTAAACCACACTGAACTTGAAACCCCAAACTGATTGAAACCTAGAGTGTGATACCTCAAACATCATTGCATGTATAAATGCCTCGATAGTGGACTCAACATAATCTTCTTTCCTGAACCATAAGACTATTTGGTAGGTTGCTATTTTTATACTTAGGTAGCAGATTAAACCACTAATGCAGTCATGATAATAACAGGAAATTGTGAAAGGAAAGGGGTGGTAGAATTTTTTAGGCTGGGGAAATATCCGATATAACGAAAAGGCTGGATAAGAACCTAGCTTATCTATATGCCACGTACCTGATAGTTCATAAATGTTTCGATCAGTTCCACAGTTTGAAAAGATCCAAGCAAGCAAGACTGGTACCTGTAAGCGTAGACCCAAAGAAATGCAATGCAAATAAGTTAAAATAGTATGATAAAGTTGGATTAGTACAGAGAGAAATAATTGCCACTAAAAGCCATCCCACTATAGTAATACAAAACAAAATGTAAAGCTTATAAAATCTTGCGCAAGCAGTAACAACGTTTTTGGCCTCTTCGAAGGTTCAACAGTTTTTGGCCATTATCCGTTGGTGTCAAAAACTTGGGGCTCCCCAAAGTGTCGCTTCTTCCTCTGGCTTGTCGCCCACAGGAGATGTTGGACTGCGGACAGACTAGCAAAGAGAGGGTTGGATCACCCAACAAGATGCTTGTTATGTGATCAGGAAGCAGAAACCCTGGACCATCTCCTTGTCTCTTGTGTGTTTACAAGAGACTTTTGGTTTCACCTTCTGATACCTTTTGGGTTAGAAAGCCTGGCTCCATAGCCAGGCCTACTTTCCTTCATGAGCTGGTGGGAGCAAATCTCAGGAGTCGTGGCTGGTTTGCCTGGAAAAGGACTCAACTCATTAATTGCCTTAGGGGCCTGGACAATTTGGAAACTTCGGAACAGATGTGTTTTTGATGGTTGGACTCCAAGTTCGGCCTTATCCCTTCGATTAGCAGGGGAAGAGAGATTGTTCTGGGAAGTGGCAGGGGCTAAAGGGCTTTCCTACCTTGCTGCCCTCCTTTCTGAGGTTTAGCGGCTTCTAGTGGTTGTGTGTGTGTCTGATGGATTGTTTCAGTTTTATGTGTTGCTGGCCTCCGTGAGGAGTCCCTTGTATTTGGTCTTTCCAGATCTCTTTCTTCTTCTTAATATATGAGACGCAGTTCTCCTGTGTTTTTGAGAAAAAAAAGCAGTAACAATGTCATGCTTTTGATCACTTGTGGTAGTTAAAGAGTTCGGACACGCACCGTCTCCATCGCCATCCAGCCAGTTCAACGTACTGCTGAACATGCCTGGCAAGAAGCTGCTGATTTTGTGCACTCGCGCGCCATCGTTGACGCTTCGGATCAGCGCACTCCTCTGCGGCTTCAATCACGTCCACCTTGACCTTGACTACTTCGGCACTAAGGGGCTATCCTCTGCATGGGCTACTCTAGTCGAAGCATTCACACCGACGTTTCGACTGTGGAGGATATCTCCATTGTTCTTCAGTCTGTCCGTTCGTGTTGCTAACGCTACGACTGCGGGGGGTGTTAAGAGTATATTAGGCAACTCTTGATATGGTTGGTTTAGGGTTGATTGGATTGATTGCAATTCCGGATAACCTTCCTTATCTCCAAACCATGTACTCCTACATATTTACCCCAAAGGCTCAATGCAATACATCCCACCATCCCATGCATTACACACAATTTCTCCGTCCTACAAATATTACCAAATACAAGGTTCCAACAATATTGGTCAACAGTCCTTTATGTAGGATAATAAATCTGTGAAGTCATTTTAGCACGTGAATTTTCAAAATTGTTAGTTTCAGCAGGATAAAATATCAAAAATATTATCAACCAGTTCTCAGTACCACATAACAGAAAATGTATCTCACAATTTCATTTAAAACTACTTCGTACATGCCTATATTGTTCCGCTGCATAATAAAAATAACATAAAAACATAGTAAAATTAAAGTGATATGAAAAGACACTTAAGGCCAAGAAAACTAAGGTCAATTGTGAACATATCAGTCATACATACTCAAGAGTTACTATTTGCTTGTCCAAGATCATTGAATATATAATCCACAAGTAACCAAGTTGATGGATTTTGTGTCAATGTGCAAGTCAAAAAAAAACTCGAGCCACCACTGACTTTCTAAATCAACTGAATGAAATTAGCTTAGCTTACCATCCAATAGTATTGTTGTCAACATTAACTTCCCTCAAACACCTCATCATCTCAAGCTGATAATTGGCACCATCTGCATCTGCTTCATCATCCTCTTCCCTGATCTTCAGTAAAAATAGTAAGGTAGCCATTAGCCTATAAAATGTGAAAGAACAACTAGCCTGCGAGACCTTCATAGCAGAAAACTGCATATTCAGTATTGAGCTGCTTAGAATGTTAAGGAACAAGGACTCACAGGGAACGGAAAACAGTTGGTCACTTCCAGAACACTGCCAACATCCAAACCAAGCAATTGACCTGTAACTAAAGCTGGCGCAAACTCCTCACAGTGCTTGATGATCTTCAGTACAGCCTGCGTAAAATAGCATTATTGTGAATACAAATTACACAGTGCTTGTGGAATTAATATTACAAAGAACGCTTGCTGTCATGGGAAAATTTTCTAAACCACTGAGGCAGAAATATCCATCTGGGAAAAATAAAAATGCTTGTCGTAAAATAACTGATGCAACTCATATAAACTAGGTGAAACATTAGTTTGGCATGAATGCACTTCTTTTTAACTTGGTCAATGTTTTTGGTTTATCAATCAGGTAATCTTGAAAACGCCTTTCGACCATGATTCTAGGCACCCAGATAAAGCTTGCTCATTAGATCAGTGTGATCTATCACCATAAATAGGCCTATACATATCCAATATGGTGTTGCACCAGTTTAACATTTTTTTCATGTGCAGATAGTACTGTCTAACAGCAACAACAAAGCCTTTTAGTCCCAAGCAAGTTGGGGTAGACTAGAGTTGAAACCCAAACACAAACCACAAGTCAAAGTTCAAGCACATGATGGCCGTTTTCCATGCACTCTCATTCAAGGCTAAATTTGAGTACATTCCATCATTTGAAGTCTCCTTTTACTGTCTCTTCCCATATCAACTCTCTTCCCATATCAACTTCGGCCTTCCCCTGCCTCTCTTCCCATTGCTATCGCGCCTTAGGACCCCACTATGTTTGGTGCCTCTAAAGGTCTCTATTGGACATGTCTAAACCATATCAGCTAGTGTTGAACAAGTTTTTCTTCAATTGGTGCTACCATAGCCTATCACGTATATCAACGTTCCGAACTCGATCCCTTATTGTATGGCCACAAATCCAACACAACACACGCATCTCCACCTGTTGGTCACTCGTTTTTTATTACTAAAGGATATCAAAAACAAGGCAACACAAGTTATTAAATCAGAAGCTTCTCTCTTTGATTAACTCTTCTACGAAGGTTAATTCAAGGGAGAAGTTGAGGGATATAAAGATATGTTGACATGAATGACATGTAAATTAAAAAGAGCGAGATATATTACTCATCTGAATGCACACACATCAATTCATTCCTTGCAATATATCAAATGATTACAAGTATACCTTCAACTTCACACGGGCGATGGCTCGAAGGTATCTTCGAAGGCTGAGCAAATCAGTGCTCTAAGCTCTCGAGAGGTGTCTTTATGCATGGCACAATTCCTCTATTTATAGGGGAGAGGTACAGCTTCATATGAAATTACAAATATGTCCACAAATTTTACATACATGGTTCACAAATATCACAGGGGCAATATCGTCTTCCATCCTTCTCTTTTCGTGCTGAACAAGTCCTTCGAGTCCTCTCCTTTGCTTCGTGCACCAAGACCTTCGAAACCGAAGACGTTTGAGCGTCGCCTAGGCGGTAAGGCGCACCGGGGACGTAAGGTGTCCTCCTCGCCTTAGTTTAGAGCCTAAGGCGGGTGGAAGTGGCAGCGCGGCGGCTGCGGCGGCAGAGGGCGGCGCGACGACTTCTGCAGAGGGCAACGTGGCGATAGGGCGGAGGGTGACACGACGGCGACGGCTGGGAGAGAGACAGGGAGAGGTGGGGAGAGAGGGACAAGTGGCTGGGAGAGAGAGCGTTGGGAGAGGGGAGAGAGGAGAGAGGGAGTTGTGCGGCTGGTGCTGAAGAGAGAGGGAACTATGCGGTTGTCGACTGGGAGAGGAGATGGGGAGAGGGTTGGGAGGGGATGAATAAGTGGGCTTAACCTAACTTTAATGGGCCAGGTGGGCTGGTTTCGACTGGCTAGGTTATTCTTTTTCTTTTTCTTTTTTCTCTTCTCTACTAATAATTTTGTCTTAAACACTTTCTTAATATCAATATTTTTCTTATTTTTAAACATATTTAAGGAGTCGCCTCGCCTTATGCTTTACTGCTTAAAAGGTAAAAAGGGGTTCACTCGCCTTACCTCGCCTTACCGCCTTAACAACTATGAGCTTCCTGCTTCAGTACACACCTTTGCAACACCTATGCACAGATGAAGCTTCACAGCTTCTCCTTTTTTACTCCAAAACTGCTTCTGACAAAGGTTAGCTCTGCTGGTTCTTTGTATTGTACCTGAAACACACCTTCTCAATTTGGTGATGAGGGGTTTTTAGGATCTACGATAATATAGGCCCCCAACACCACCACACTTATCTACTGAACACGTCATCTTTTTGTAGACCAATATTATGCAACATAACATGTCTAATCGTCGTCGTATGAAACTTCCCTTTTAGCTTTTGTGAGACCCTCTTGTAACATAGAACACCAACAACAAATGCTTGACGTCACTGTATCTACCATGCTTTGATTATATGGCTAACATCTTCATCAGTATCCCCGTGTCTTGGTGCCATTGATCCTAAATACCAAAAGGTATCCTTCCTGGGCACTACTTGAACTTCTAAACTAACATTTGCTTCCTCTTGAGTAGTAGTGTTGAAGTCACATCTCATATATTCAGTTTAGTTCTACAAGTCTAAAACCTTTGAACTCTAGAGTCTCACGCAGCAACTCCAATTTCCTATTTACTCCTGCCCGAAGCTACAATGTCTGCTTGTATGTCTCTTGTGACCTCATCCATCACCAATGCAAAAAGACAGGGGCTCAAAGGCGACCCTTGATGTAGCCATATTCTAATAAGGAAGTTATATGTGACAGCATCACTTGTTCAAACACTAGTCATGACATTGTTGTAAACGTCCTTAATGAGCGCAACGTACTTCGATGGAACTTTATGTTTGTCCAAAGCACCACATAACATTCCTTGGTATTTTGTCATAAGCCTTCTCTAGGTCAATGAAAACTACGTGAAGGTCCTTCAGCTCCCTATATTGCTCCTCACTTGTCTTATAAAGAAAATGGCTTCCATGGTTGACCTTCCAAGTATGAAACCAAATTGGTTCATAGAAATAATCCTCGTTATTCCTTTCAAACGATGATCTCTCCCATAGCTACATAGTATGGTTCATCAACTTGATTCCCAAGTAATTAATACAACTTTGAATACCTATCTTATTCTTGTAGATCGGTAACAATATACTTCCCTCATCAGGCATCTTGTTCAACTCAAAGATATGGTTAGACAACTTGGTTAGACAACTTGGTTAGCCATACTATAGCTACCTCCTCAAGGAATCTGCATGCCTCGATTGGAGTACCATCAGGGCCCATCGTCTTACCCCCTTTCATCATTTTCAATGCCTCTCTAACTTCATATTCTTATATCCTATGCACAAAGTGCCTATTGGCATGTCATCAAAAGAGTCATCTAGCTGAAACGTTGTATCCCCATTATCCACATTGAACAATTTGTCAAAATACTCTCGTCATTTATGTCTGATCTCATCCTCCTTCACCAAGAGGTGTTCTGTTTCATCCTTAGTGCACTTAACTTGGTTGAATTCCCATATCTTCCTCTCACAAACCCTAGCCATCCCATATGTCCTTCTCTCCTTCCTTAGTACTCAAACGTTGGTAAAGATCCTCGTGCGCCCTACCCGTTGCCACGTTTATAGATCTCTTTTGGTCTTCATTGCTACCATGTACTTCTCTATGTTGGCTACACTCCTATCATGGTACAAAGGTCTATAACATTCTTTCTTCTTCTTAATAGCCCTTGGAACTTCCTCATTCCACCACCAAGTATTTTTAGCTTTGCCTCCACTCTGGTTACTCTACACACCTCTGAGGCCACCTTTCGGCCTCTTTTGAATGCAGATTGTCATCTTCTCCCACATGTTGTTTGCATCATCTTATTCCTTCCAAGTGCCCTCTTTCATGGTCCTTTCCTTGCAAATTTCTGACGTCACCCCTTTTAATTTCCACCACTTTGTTTTCGCAATATTGGCTTGCTTATCTCTACAGGCACACACCTAAAAACGAATGACCACCACCACAAGCTTATGTTGAGAGGCAACGCACTCTCTAGGTATCACCTTGCAATCCAAGCATGCTTATTTATCCTCTCTTCTTGTGAGGACAAAGTCAGTCGTCCTAGAGTGTTGACCACTATTATATATCACTAAAAGTCTATTTGGTTGGGATGTGGCTGTGAAAAAAGCTATTGTAGGCTACGAGCTGTGAAAAAAACTGTTGTGGGTTGTGAGTTGTTAAAAAACTAAAAACCATTTGGTGGAAACCACGAAAAGCTGCTAAAAGTTATTCCATATATATTTCCACAGTTCCATCCGAAAGCCGCTAAAACTAGATCCCGATGTGCTTTCAGTTTTGCACTGTGAGAAAGTCGACTTTTAGACAGTTGCTTCATGGATCCAGCCCTTTGGTTTAGCTTTTGGCTTTTAGAGGGCAAAAGCCAAAGCCAAAAGTCAAACCAAACACACCATAAATGGGATTCTCTCTTGATCAACAAGACAAGCTACCACCAAGTCCAAGACATCATCTCCTTCCTAATTTATACTACCATGCCCAAAACCTCCATGAACCACCCCAAAACCCAAGCTTGTTATACATTCTCATTGAGATCTCCTATAAAAAGCTTCTCACTAATAAGTATAACTCTAACCATGCCATCTTAGTCTTCCCAGAAAAGTCATTTAGCACTCTCATCATGGCCTAGTTGAGGCGCATACACGCTAATTATGTTCAAGACCAAATCATCCACGACAAGCTTGACCAAGATAATCCTCTCTCTTTACCTTCTCACATCTACCAGAACGTTCTTAAGGCTCTTATCAATCAAAATTCCTGCTTCATTTCTATTTGCAATTGTCCATGTGTACCAAAGCTTGAAGCCTGTATTGTCCACCTCCTTCGCCTTCTAAACTTTCCATTTAGGCCATGTTTGGGATAGCTCTAGCTCTAGAAAATTTGGTGGAGTTGGTGGAGCAGGCCATTAGGTGCTCCAGAAAATCGTGGAGCTGGAGTTGTAAGCATTTAGAAGACATTTAGATAAGTCATTTTGTTTATTATAGATTAAAAATATTTTTAAAACTATTAAAATTGGTATTATAACTACAACTCCACACTAGAACGGGAACCTAGAGTCATCCCAAACACCCCTTTAGTCTCTTGGACACATAAGATATTTACACGTCTCCTAGTCGTGGTCTCAACTAACTACCTTAACTAAATGGAGTATTTGGAGAGTGGTCTCTAAGCAGGCAGATTTTGATAAAGCCATAATGGGCGTATTTGGATAGAGCATCCAAAAACAGACACCTGGGAACACTTGCCTAGGCCAGGCAGGTTCTTCGGTGTCGAAGCAAACACGCCCAATGTGCATAAAGATGAATAAAATTTGTAGGAAGGCTCAGCTGTGCTACATCAGCTGTGTTAAATGGTATTGCTATGAAGTGAAAGTGTGTGAAAGCATATGCAATACAAACGGCACTATCATTGTGAACTAAGGTTCTACAACTGCAGTATAATTCTGGTGGACAGCAAACCAGACAAGCATTTCACCTTTGCTTACATTCAAACAAACAATTGCATTGCCTACATTCAAACAAAAAAACTTAGTCAAATATAACATGGTAATCTAGTGATCGACCAACAAAACGTGTATAGCACGTTAAGAATAACATTCGTCGCACATTGTAACACTAAATTTATCCCCTAAAAGGAAAGGGTTACTTTCCCCTGATTTCGATCTATGCGAACAGATCCGTCCCCTGAGCACAGTTTCTCAGATCTCTGCACGTCAAATACCAAATCGCAAGCACAAACAGCAGACGGGGTGGGGTTCAGAAGTAATTACCAGGCCCTCCATCTGGACGACGCGGAGTGGCGTCGGCGCCTCCTCGGTGACCGTAGACACGGCCTGCAGGAACGACCTCATTCCTCCCGGTGCCGCTGCTGTAGGCCAGCCAACCAGACCCAAGGTTAGCGCGAGATGAGACGCTAACCGTACGAGATGACGAGAGCGAGGCAAAGGAAAGGCTCTGGAAATCCCTTACAGTTAGCCATGGCAGCTCGTAGATCGTTGGGCGGCAGTGCGTAGGCAGGAGGATGGGTGCGCACTTGCAGGAACGGCGCGAGCTGTGGATCGAGGGAAGGGAAAGCGGCGGCCGGGGAGTTAGGGTTTTCTGGCTGCGGGAAGAGCACAAAGCAGAGACGTGCAGTTGAGGCCTCACCCGGATTGGATTGGATAGAATTGCAAAAAATAATTGGTGAATGCACGTGTCTTGGTATCGAGTGAATATCTTTCTCTTGCAGTTGTAGCATCGCAAAACAATCTCTATCTCTTTTTCTTCTTGTTGTGACTGCTATTACTATAATAGCAATAGCCGACAAAACAAAGTGGACAACAACAAGAGAGAAAACGACAACTCTCCACGACTGTTAAGTACGTATTAACCTAAAAGTTTTACAAAGAATCAATGTTGAACTTAACTAAGGACTGAATGCCATCAAGCATGGACCAATTTTACATCATATTCGTTTTGTACTGTATAACAAAGAAATGAGACAATCAAAACTATAATATGGTCTATGGAATGTATTTTGCAATGAGCTTGTCAACATGAAGAACCAAATTATAAATGTATGGGGCATTGCAGCTCGAGGTTGAAGGATCCATATATCAAAGTGGCGTATCAGGATAAGGAGGTTTGGGTCCCTGCTGGGCACTTCAACTTCCCGTTGACAATGTAAAGTTGCAGACTTCCTCCAGATTCGTCAAAAGCATACTGAAATGGTGAAACATTGTACCTAGAAATAATAATGTGATGTCAGCCATTTATCGATCACTTAAAAACTCTAGTTCATCTATAGACCTGATATAGATAATAAGGAAGCTCTGGACATTGGTCAAGTTAATTTCAACTTATAAATCTGTTGCAAAATGGTATGGCTGCACAAAGAAACATAATTATAATTAAAGACAACTTATCCTAGAATTTAAAACTTCCTCTCATTTAACCATAACATCTTCTAATCACAGTGGAAAAGACCTGAAACGTGGGCGGTGTCAAGTCTGCCGAACGCGACACCAGAGGTAGGCTGGTGCTCTTCGCCCTCGCTGATCTAGCAAAGGACATGTTAGCGGTGCTCATTGACCAAGACGTCACTACATGGATTATGTAAAAGAGGCAAGGTTGAAGGTTATGCTCCATTGACTGAAGTAACTTGATGAGCTAATTCCATTTGGTGGAATCACATATGAAAATTGCATTGTACTTGAAAAACACTTAGATTAATAGGCTCATAAATAAAATGACAAGTGTGACAGACCTTTTAGGAAAATGAAATCTTGAGACCTGAAGTTCCTGCGCACACTGGCACGTCAAACCCAAGGCAATCGACTCCGATCACTGCTGCAATCTGTGAAAACAAAAATGGGCAATGTTTTAGTGCTTCAGGTCCATCATCATTGTACACAAAAAGTGTTGTCAATCTATGCAATCAACTATCATGCAGTTATGTTCATTGTTTCTCCTTAACAAAGATACTGCAATTGATAGTTCAAAAAGACAAGATCATCAAGAGATATCTGATCATAGTGTCCTGACGAAAGAACTTCAAGGCAACAACATGGGAATGCCAATTCCTTGCACTGCATAGTAGGATTGATGAGCTTGCCTAAAGATTTTAAGAAATCAAGAAGCCTTTACTCATCCACATGGATAAGGAGATGCTCGCAAAAGATAAGAGAACTATCCGTCCGTTAAAAAAACATCAACCACATGTCATGCATATTTGGAGTTCTCCTCGTACATGAAGTATAAAAATGGATCTACAAAATATGCTCCATTGATTTGTAGTATTTCACCATTTTAATAAAATTACCAAGCTCATCAGTAGACCAGAAATCTGGGACATACTCCAAGAAATTATCAACGACAGGTGTCCGTGCATTGCTATGATTTCTCTATATCACTAACTCCAACATTTGCTAATAGGAAATTCACTTAAACTTGAGTGCACAGAGCTAGCCACGGTAGAGATGATTCAGGCACATCCAAAAGGGAAAAGGGATTACAGCGTTGCTCACCGCAGCCCGCACCGTGATGCGTGCCACGTCACGCGCGCCGCACCATGCGGCTCATCATGTCTAGGTCCCACTCCACGATAACAAGAACAGGTGTATGAAGATCTCAGCAGCAAACATGTGGTTCAGGCACCTAGGATCCTTCTGGAGCAGCTTCTTGGTGTATTTGCTAAGGAGATCATGGACATAGACCTTGAGCTTCCCAATAGGGTTATCTTTTAAACCCTATTGGCCATATCATTAGGCTAGCATAAAGTGGGGGAAAGAATATACCTCTAAGAAAACTCCTGAAGCAACGGTACGCTAGTTAGGCAATCTACATATCTAAAGTGAATTGTGCGCCTAAAACTTGTAACTCTTGACAATAATGCCACAAAACCTGAAATAAAATTGAAACTTTGAAGTGGTTGCAGAAATACGAAATATAATGGAAATTAGATCCACACATTAATTCTCTTAGTGGTCAACACAACATTAGCTCCAGACTTGAGAATTTTATCAATTCGCTCCTTTGATGTCAGATTCTCCGACAACAAGAGCAAGTAATAGGGGTAACCATTTAAGACATCAAAATAGGATCAATGAATTTCGAGCCAAAAAAATTAAAAAGATAGAGGACTATTGCCTGAACGAATTAGAAACAAGTAACATGAAGGAAGATATGAATATTATGTATTTATAGTGCTGATTCTACCATAAATAGGCAAACAAATTCTAAAGTATTGGAACATAGAATACAAACAACCCTGACGAATCTTATCAAGTTCCCTTGGATCAGTTTGCATTTTTGTCTTATGAATCTTAAAATCAAGAGAAGTAATTCTAGTAGGAGTTACTCTCGTAGGCATTCCTTGACCTGCACAGCCTGTGTTTAGTCTTTAGTGCATAACCATTTAGCATGTAACTATCCTTGATGCTTTTACCATGAGCTTTCAGAATATTTATGCTCTGCGGATCAGATAAACCAGTAGTTACAAGCTAAACTTATGGAAAAGTTCGATGATAAGAATAATTAACACACAAACAAAGGAGATTAAAAGACAATTATTTCTAGAAGTTGACCATGTACTGAGCAGTCCGTCAAGTGCATAAATCTCTAATCATTAGCCATCACTGACCACAATTATGTTCCTGTTTGTTAAGCTTGATGGGTTACTTCTAAGATATTGAAAAAAGAATGTGTTTTTAACTAAATTAATCTAGAACCAGGTCAATTAACTATGAACATAACAGTAAAGGATGGATCTGCATTCTGCTTATCTGTAACCCAGTAGCATATGGATTCAGGATTTAGAGGCCTAATAGATGAAACTGACATACTAATAGATGTCAAAAAATCTTGTACAACAGTGACACACAAATACCCAACTAATCGAGATGAATAAGATTTTAACATTATAAGTATCAATCTTGCCTTGGAAGGCTAGAAATCAGCAGGTGGACTTGTCAAAGGCAAAAAAATACAAGCTTTTATATCCTTTTCACAAAACTTGACACTATCTACCACATTAGTAACTACCTTCAACTTATGACATATGAAGTGTGGACACTACCAACGAATTTCATTAGGCTTTAGATAAGCTGTTAGTAGTGAGCAACTGCCATTTCTTGAAAGTTACGAATGAATCCACAGAGTTGGAAGTCATTTACCCTACAAAACAACTTAAGTCAATTCATAAAAGATGGGACCAAAAAAGATGTAAAAAACATTTTAGTTCAGGTAACAAGATGTAAGTATTCAAACCTTTATTATTTCAATTTTAGAACAACATATCTCATGTTGACCCTTATTATCCTTAAGTTCATTTGAGATTGATTGTATCTGCAAGATCGAAATTGTATCAACGAGAATTCTAGGTAGAGTAGGAGATTGATTTAGTACCTCAAAACATATTATGATTCAGTAGATGAACAATTGAACTGCCCAAGGTTCAACTCAAATGTGACTTTCTTTTGGATGGTTCAATTGTCCAAGGCTTCATCTACTATCCCAATTTATTATCAAATGACAAGACCATAACATGAGTTTCTATTCTTGTTGATTTCAAAAAAAAGTGGTGCAGTTAGTGTGAATAATATAACTTAGAAGTGCCACTTTAAATTTGTACTGGTACAACAAAACCACTATGAAGAATGATTAAACAAATGGGTACTTCTGTAGAGAAAAAGAGAGAAAGTTTACCTCTCTTTCAATTCCTTCAAATATTCACATGATATACCATGGTTACAGTTCCATTATCAGAATAGATAAACTCACAAACTTCTCCACAACAACCTGAAAATAGGAATCATCAGTGACTTCTATGTACTGAAGAATGAGGTTTACCGGAGCATGCAACTGAGTTCCAGAACTGAAATGTTCACCCTTTACTTAGGAGTGCACAGATGGAGCGCTAAGTATGCTTAGGAGAACTTTAGGCAGGTTGTATGTTGTAGCAGTGTTGGGGGCCTTCGGCTTCCGAAGGTCCTCAAAAAACATGATTTGACAATGTTTTCCAAGTGAAATATGTGAACATGTATCTTTGGAATCGGGCCACGAACATACAAGAATATGGTCAAGACGAAGCTTGAGTAGGACGGAAGGCGATCGTGACGAAGGAGAAGATGATCACGAAGCTATGCGCAGAAAAAGCTTCGGCATGACAGCAGAAAAGGGGAACCGACTTATATGATGAAAAGCCAAATTAGACCTCGAGGAATTACTATAAAGTTACTGATAAATGTAAAGGGCATTAATGTAATTCTTCACGGGCTGCGTCCTGTGCCTATAAATAGATGAACAGTACTCCCGTACTGTTCAGGCAGATCTGGCATCTGCTTTTCGCATCATGCCTGTATCTTTACTTTTCAATCCAAAGGTACATTTATAATTTGTTATTATGATTCTGATAATACAAAATAGAAGTAAGTTGATGATAATATTTGTATTATTGTTCGTATTCCATGTATGTATTCTTCTTCATCATATGTTGGACTTACGAAGGTCTTTTCCTTCATAACCTTCGTCTGGAATTCATTATATCTGAAGGTATATAATGTCTTGAAGGACGAAGGACTTTAACATTTAATACTTTTTATGTTGCCTTGTTCTTGACTCTTAGCATTTGAGAACAAGTCACCAACATTGGCGCCCACCTCCGGTGAACTCACGTCCATTTTTTGAGTTTTGAACATCTTCGGCAAGCATCACCTTCGTCATGCCGCCGAGGAAAGCTTCAGCCGCAGGGGCTGCTACTCTGCAGCCGCTGGATCCCAATCAGGATGTCCTTTCTCTCAGGGAGGCCCGAAGCCAGAAGAGGAAGGCCACCAGTCCAACGCCTCCGGAGGACGACTTGGATCAAGAAATCCAAAATTTGGAGATGCTCCATCAACAGGTCCAACAGAAGAAGGAAAAGATGGCTCGTCTAGCTGATCTACAAAGGCAGATAGACGAAGCCTCTGAAGAGCTTCGACATCTTGCTCAAGATGACCAGAATCAAAGGCCCCCGCGCAGAGAGCTTCATCAAGAGGGCTTCTACAACGAAGGCGACTGGTATGAAGATTTCCATCATGAAAATTTTGCTTTTGATGATACTTCTCCCCTGTCAACAGAACTGCAGGCTACACCTTGGCCACAGTCTTACAAGCCACCTTAGCTCCCCATGTACGACGGTCATTCAGACTCGAAGCAATTCTTGATGAGCTATGAAGCAACCATATCTTCGTATGGTGGCAACACAGCGGTCATGGCAAAGTCTTTCGTCATGGCTGTCAGGAGTGTTGCACAAACCTGGTACTCCTCTCTTCGGCCAGGGACAATCACTTCATGGCAAAAGTTAAAGGACATGTTGATAACCAGCTTCCAAGGGTTTCAAACGAAGCCAGTTACTGCCCAAGCTTTATTCCAGTGCACCCAGGACCACGAAGAATATCTTCAGGCGTATGTCCGAAGGTTCGTGCGTCTGAGGGCATAGGCACCAACAATGCCCAATGAAATTGTCATTGAGGCCATGATCAAGGGGCTTCGGCCCGAACCTTCAGCTTAGTACTTTGCCAGAAAGCCTCCTCAAACTTTGGAGAAGCTGCTCCAGAAGATGGACGAGTATATTCGAGCTGACAATGATTTACGCCAAAGAAGGGAGGAAGCATTCAGGTTCTCTGAAATGACCAGGGGCTTCGGAGGAAGATTCCATCTGAGGCACGTCAGGTCAATTCACAATTCTACTCAAAGTGATGACAAAGGGAGTCAACAGCAAAGGCCACAGTGCTCCTCGCAAGCTTCGGGGCAACAACAAAGCTCTTTCCGGCCGCCAGCGCCAAGGGGCAGAGGCGCCAGGGGCTTCGGGAGAAGATTTGGAGATCAACCAAGAAAAATTTACTACCTATTCTGTGGTGAAGGCAAGGGCCATACCACCAGGATGTGCCATGTTACCATCCAGAAGCAAAAGGAGCTAGCAGAAGCTGCAGCGCAACAGAGCCAGCCGAAGCAGGTCATGCATACTGCTTCGTACCATTCGCCTTACATTCCAGAATATGTAGGCAATCACCCTGTAGCTTCTGTTGCTTCGGCAAGTCAACCCCAAGCATCTTGGCAGCAGCCTCCACCGCCACCACCAATGCAGCAAGGCCAGCAGCCAGAAGGGAGCCAGCACACTCACCTTCAGTGGGACTTCAGAGAGGAGTCCGAAGCTCGCATAGTCAATAGCACTGTGCCGGAGTCAAAGCATATTTACTGACAAATATCCTACCTAGACAGCGGATTTTCGCATTTTCGCATTTCAGTCTTACTTTCTTTTTAATAAGGAACAGTTATGGGAAGTTTAAGTGCTTTTTATCGTCTTTTAATCTCTTGTAACAGTTTCGTTCTCTGTCATAATAAAAATATGTCTTCTTCATAGGCTTAAGTTGCTGAAGCATAAGAATTTATGATGGCAAGAAGGATCTTCGAATTATCAAAGATTTGTTCTAAGAAATACAGTGCAATTTCTTCGAAGCAGCAAAAGTCGTTCCTAAGGGAGCGCAGTGTAAGTTTTCCGCTCAAAAGTCGTTCCTAAGGGAGCGCAGTGTAAGTTTTCTGCTCAAAAGTCGTTCCGAAGGGAATGCAGAGCTTACAGCGAAAAATAAACGCTGATTCCGCTGAAAGTAAAAGGCGAAGAAGCTCCTAATGGAGGCTTACATCGAAAAATAAACGCTGATTCCGCTGAAAGTAAAAGGCGAAGAAGCTCCTAAGGGAGGCTTACAGCGAAAAATAAACGCTGATTCCGCTGAAGTAAAAGGCGAAGAAGCTCCTAAGGGAGGCTTACAGTAAAGAATAAATGTCGACCTTCGGCAAATATCATTTTGCATAACATCACATCATTACATCATTTGCATAGCATAACATCATACATCATAGTGCATCAACAACGCAAGAAGGGGTGTCTAAATATTGATATTCGAAGATCGTTTTGAAGAAAGAGTGACACAACACAAACAATAGCCTTTGAAAAGTTATATCTTCGTCAAACTCTTAAATGGAAAGCTCTATTGATTATTGATTTTACGAGGATTGGCTACTGATTTTATGAGCACGGATATTATTTACGAAGCATGAAAAGAAGGGAAGATGTTTTTTCGCCGAAGGCTCAAAAACGGTATGTATATAATGTTTCATGCATCGCAAAGAATAGAACTATGAACAGCTAATATATTACACCCTAAGTTACACAATATTACACACGATTCTCAACAAACATTACATTCTAAATGTTTTTGCAACAATATCTAATCTTCCCTTAAGACTACTTCTGCAGCTTCGTTTAGAAGCTGATCAACAACTCTATCCATGATGGCTTTGGCCATTTGTCTAATTTCGTCATTCCCCTTTGTGTGGGGGCCCGCAGAGGACTCAGCAGGTTCTGAGGGAAGAGTAGATACGAATTTATTACTATTACAAACCGTGAACAAGTTTGAAATTGAAAAATTACAACAAAAAGTCAAAAACCACTAATTAATACCTATTTGCCCTTCGGGCTCTGCGCTTTTCTCAATGGCCTCTACTACTTTTCTAGCATCGTGAATGCCTTTTTCACTTTTTTGAATAATTTCTTGGGCCATTTCCCGGCCACCATTGTCCCAAATGTCGGTGAAAAATTTTCCACCAGCCATGCTTGCTTCGGCCGAGGGGTCTTTTATATCTTCGGAGGACAAGACAGTTTCGGATTGCGCCAAAGATTTTACATGCTCACAGCCTTTCCTCTCCAAAATAGTAGCAATCCCCCTGGCACCCGAAAAGGCACATATGTCTCCACGGCTATTCAAAATTTCCTCAAAGGCCTCAGCTTCGTGATAGATCCATTCAATCGAGCCTTCGGGGTTACCCCTTGTGAAGTTTTCCTTGCTCGAGAATGCGCCAACGCTGGCGAAGCTAGTTTTTATTTTCTTAACGCATTCTATAGATTTGTCATAGCACCTTTTCTTGGATGCACGAAGCTCTTCAACGTTTCCTTCTAGATGATTTGCCCATTGATCGCTAAGTTCTCGCTTCGTTTCTTCAAGTATGCGTTCTTCTTTAGCTCGAGCTAACTGTTTCCGAAGATCCTCGATCTCGTGCTTCTGAGCTTCAGCTTGAGCTTTAGAAGTAGCTTCGTCTTCCTTTATCTTATCCACCAATGTAAGTAAAATTTTGTCTTTTTCCAAGGCTTCGTTTCTTAGCTTGATAACCTATGTTCGGAGGTTATTGAGAGCAATAGTGCAGCTCTCATCTTCGGCATTCTTTTGTGCCCTTAAGGCATTGCTGAGTATTAAGCCCTATACAAAAGAATGAATGGATTAACATAAGAACAAAAGACTAATTCAAAATTCATAAACTTCAAAATTCAATTTTTGTACCTTCAGACTATTGTATGCAAGGCTATCCGCAAGATTGTCCTTCGTCATGGCGTAGAGGCCAGCTTCAAGCTTCGGGAACCCCATGCTTCTAGCCATCTCCCGGCAGACGGATAATTCCTTGTTATCTGGGAGGCAGTATAAGAAGTCGTCTTCGTTTGTGCCATTGAATACTAAGGCCCCTTTTGGATACCTCAGTTCTTGGGCATAGTGATTAGCTTCAAAAATCTCTTCTTCAGATAATCTTTTTCCCGAAGCATGTCGAACAATATAATCGAGGGCTTTGGAGGATGCTTCGGGGGCAGCAGTGCCAGTTTCTTCAACTAAAATCGGCTCTGTCATTTTTTTCTTCGGCTTCCAAGGATTTTACCTTGGTGGGCTCTGAAGGCCCAGCTTCAGTCTCAGATTGTTGCTTTGGAGCTTCGACAACAAAGACTTCAGTATGCACTTCGAAAGTTTCAACAATTTTCTTCGGGGTTGTGCTTGAAGACTTAATTGTCTCCAAAACATCTAGCACATTAACCATCCTTTTTCTTTTCGGGGTCACCGCTGGACCCTTTTGGTTTTTTGCTGCCTCAATTTTTGCTGAAGGACTTAAAATTTATGATGTTTTTGTTTCTTCAGTCCTCGGTTTTTCTGTTTTTTTTGTTGATGGTGCTTCGGCCATTTCTTCGATTTTTGGCACTGAAGGTGGTTCTTTAGCTTCGGTGGCCGAAGAGGTCTCACCAATAAATTCAGGCACTGTGGCCGGTGCAATATAACGTGGCCGGTGTGTGAGAACCTTTACCTTTTTTCTCTTCGGCGCTGGCTCGCTAGGAGCAGCTGAAGCAATTTCCTTTGCAGAAGAAGTATTCTTTCTTTTTGACCCCGCGCTGGGTAATGGTAGTCGGGGTAGACAAACCCAATTGCATCAAATACTCGGTTAAATCTCTTTTTCTTTCGGCCTCTGAAGGCCGCTGATAATGCAGTATCTTCGGCCTTCGAGTATACCCCAAGCAATTCGTCACTTATGGCCTCAACACTTTTTAACCATTCATCATCTGGCTCAACAAACTTATCTCCGTATTTGAATGTGTATTTTAGCCTGACTAGTCCACCTTCGTCAGCCTCTTTAATGGTCTCCTCCGGCATTTCCCACTTTCCCACAAGTGGCCATACTCTGAAAGCAATGTGTTCTTGGACCAAATCCCTTGTTCCAATAAAAGAGCAAACAACGCCGAAGGCTCTCTGGCATTCTTCGGCTGCTTCATTCATTTCCACCTTCGGCTTCTGGAGGCCGAAGCGTTGCCAGATAGGGCGCATAATAATACCCTTAATATCTTCACGTGATTTCAAGTCATTTTTTACATAAAACCATTCCGTCATCCAGTCGTCGGGCCACCTCTTTCGAAAGGTTGGCACAGGGCAGCTTGACCCAGACCGAGCGCCGAAGCTGTAGCAGCCAAAATTGTTGTGATACTGCTCTTTGCCCCAGGGTTTTGTCTCATACAATAGCTCATGTATGTTGCAGAAGCTTTTTGCATTAGGTTCCAAACCTTGGCTCCTCACGGCCCACACAAAGATGTTCATCCTTATGATTGCTTCGGGGGTAAGTTGGTGAAGGTAGACTTCAAATATCTTCAGTACTTCCACGACGAAACTGCTCAAGGGAAATCGTAATCCAGCTTTTAAGAAGCTTCGGAATATCACGACTTCATTTTCCTCGGGAGTCGGACAAGTCTTCTCTCCTTCGTCAGCCCTCACAACAGACAAGTCTCGAAAGTATCTGCCCCTCATATTGACAAGATGATTTTCTTTAATACTGGATTTACCAAAAATGCATGGCTTGGTCGCCAGGGTCGATCTTCGGAATCTTCACCACCACTATCCACATCATAACTCTCACTGTCGCCAGTATCTTCAGATAAACCCTCCAAAATCTCCCTAGTAATCTTCTCTGTCTTAGTCTTTGATATTGATTCAAGAAAGCCCAAATGCATCTCCTCAGAAAGGCTTAGCTTTGAAGCACCAACAACTTTCTTATCTTCAGACATTTTCGCAAACGCTGAGAAAGTGCTCTCGAAACCGAAGCTTAAAATTTTGAAAAACCAAGCAAGTGTTGTTGCGCGCAGGCTAAAAGTTGGGTGAGTAAAAGCAGATGGCAAGGGAGCGTGCCAAATAGGCCGGTGGTGAGCTCTTATTTATACAGCTAGTACGTAGAAAACTGGAGGGTCCCGCTTGTCAAAGACTGTTGCTATTCTAGCAAAGGGAAGGTGTTTTTTCGGACCTTCGGCTTAAAGCCTTCGTCCATATCGCAATATGAATTTATCGTTCCAGCAAATTAATATTGCGAGGGGCTACTGTTGGGGGCCTTCGGCTTCCGAAGGTCCTCAAAAAACATGATTTGACAATGTTTTCCAAGTGAAATATGTGAACAGGTATCTTCGGAATCGGGCCACGAACATACAAGAATATGGTCAAGACGAAGCTTGAGTAGGACGGAAGGCGATCGTGACGAAGGAGAAGATGATCACGAAGCTATGCGCAGAAAAAGCTTCGGCATGACAGCAGAAAAGGGGAACCGACTTATATGATGAAAAGCCAAATTAGACCTCGAGGAATTACTATAAAGTTACTGATAAATGTAAAGGGCATTAATGTAATTCTTCACGGGCTGCGTCCTGTGCCTATAAATAGATGAACAGTACTCCCGTACTGTTCAGGCGGATCTGGCATCTGCTTTTCGCATCACGCCTGTATCTTTTACTTTTCAATCCAAAGGTACATTTATAATTTGTTATTATGATTCTGATAATACAAAATAGAAGTAAGTTGATGATAATATTTGTATTATTGTTCGTATTCCATGTATGTATTCTTCTTCATCATATGTTGGACTTACGAAGGTCTTTTCCTTCATAACCTTCGTCTGGAATTCATTATATCCGAAGGTATATAATGTCTTGAAGGACGAAGGACTTTAACATTTAATACTTTTTATGTTGCCTTGTTCTTGACTCTTAGCATTTGAGAACAAGTCACCAACAAGCAGTTCGATGCCGTTTGTTTGGTAATATCCACCGATAGACAGAATCTTGGTTTTGGATTTTTTAATTTTTTTCCTGTTTTTGGTAACACATCTATAGTCCATACTTGCATCCAAACAATGCATGGTCTGGTAATAAACCAATTAACGACTCATGTCTCAGTTATTATGACTTGAGGATAGGAGTTGAGATCGAAAAATATTTGAGTTACAGCTTAAGGTTCATAGAGGAAACCCCCATATACTTGCTTGTAATGGTATGATCAATTTTTTCAAGGTAACATTTTCTAGCATCTTCAGTTGTCTGCTTGACTGAATGCAGTATATTAGTTGTAATAAATATTGCTCTTTTGTTGTGCACAAACGACCGGTATATCACTTGCAAATTTTTGTTAGATAAAGGTGATTGCTAGCTACTTTGGATATAGGCAGCCTAATGAACTTACAGAAGGTTGAGCTGAGACATACCGACATGGCCGCCGAAGTTTGCTGGCGAGGTGTCCGGTTGTTGAAGGGGATCTATGCCGACAGCGTGCCCCTATGCCCACTGCCGCTGGTCAGACAACAAGGCGTGGCAGCCGATTGGCCTTATGCACGCCGACGAGCTCGCCATTCTCCAAGGTGCAATAACCGATTGACCTCGTGCACGCCATCGATCTCGATCCACATGCCCTTCCTCTTCTTCTCTGCATCGGGGGACAACATGCTTGTGGCTCCGCGAACACCTAGAGCCAAGGAGTAGAGCCATCAACGCGTAATCGCAGAAGAGATATTCTTGCTACCGTGTTCTGATCATGAGTCGATGAACTCGCCGATAGGTCCAAGAAAATTGTTGCTGGGATCAAGAGATCTGGTGGAAGGGAGGGAGGGAGAGGTACCGACCTGGAGTCCTAGAGCTTGGGGTGGACTTCTTCTCGACGCCGCGGACGCCGACAGTGGTGTTGCCCTTGCGTACGACCCTCGAGGGCGTACTCGACCTGGACAAGGTGGTCGCGCCGGCCTCTGCCCCATCTCCTTGATCCAGCGCTTCATCGTCCATCTTCTGCAGTTGCACACACGCGGGGTCTCCTCAGCTGCTCACTGGGATCCGACGCGCGAGTTGGAGTTCTGGAGTCGGCCTTTATAGGCGCTATCTGCTCCTCCCCCATGGCCACCGCCAGCAGAGCCAGAGCTTGGCTAGCAGGACTAGAGGTAATGGTGGTGAAGTGATGGTCCTCGAAGACGAAGTGGCCCCAGACGTAGTCGAGGTCAGGAGATCAGTGGCAGCATAAAAGGTGAGGAAGACCGCGCAGCGGCGAGCATCGCGTGGCGAGGTGAGTGTGATGACGTGCGCTAGGCACGACTCCAGGAAGTCCTCGCGTCGAGAGGCGGGCTCAGGCTGGCGGCGCTCGTGTGGCGATGTAGGGCGGTTAGGTCAGGGAGGGCGCGAGGAGGAGAGATGGGACGAAGGGGAGGAGGGATCAGCGAGGATGAGAGACGCGATGGAGCTCGGGAGGGGCACGGGGTTCGGGGGTGGGTGGATATGATGAGGCAGACGCGGGCGGTGTGGAGAGGATGGAATGAGGCATAGCTGGGGCGGATCCGATGATTGCGGCGCCGATGGCGTGGGGAGGAGGGTGGGGTGGAGGAGAGGTCGGCGTGCGTCGCGGAGAGGATGTCTGAAAGTCGCCTAGAGGGGGGTGAATAGGGTGAAACTGAAATTTACAAAATTAATCACAACTACAAGCCGGGTTAGCGTTAGAAATAATAAAGAGTCGGAGAGAGAGGGTGCAAAACAAATCGCAAGCAAATAAAGAGTGTGACACGCGGATTTGTTTTACCGAGGTTCGGTTCTCGCAAACCTACTCCCCGTTGAGGTGGTCACGAAGACTGGGTCTCTTTCAACCCTTTCCCTCTCTCAAACGGTCCCTCGGACCGAGTGAGCTTCTCTTCTCAAATCAACCGGGAACAAAACTTCCCCGCAAGGACCACCACACAATTGGTGTCTCTTGCCTCGGTTACAATTGAGTTTTGATCACAAGAACAAATGAGAAAGAAAAGAACCAATCCAAGCACAAGAGCTCAAAAGAACACAACAAATCTCTCTCACTAATCACTAAAGCTTTGAGTGGGATTGGAGAGGATTTGATCACTTTGGTGTGTCTAGAATTGAATGCTAGAGCTCTTGTAAGTAGTTGAAAGGTGGAAAACTTGGATGACTTGAATGGGGGGTGGTTGGGGGTATTTATAACCCCAACCACCAAACTAGCCGTTTGGTGAAGGCTGCTGTCGACGGGCGCACCGGACAGTGTCCGGTGCGCCAGCCACGTCACCCGGCCGTTAGGGTTCGACCGTTGGAGCTCTGACGTGTGGGCCCACCTGGCTGTCCGGTGGTGCACCGGACATGCCCTGTAGGCTGTCCGGTGTGCCACCCGCGCGTGCCCTGCTCCTCTGCGCGCGCTGGCGCGCATTTAATGCTGTAGCAGGTGACCGTTGCGCTGAAGTAGTCGTTGCTCCGCCGTTACACCGGACAGTCCGGTGTGCACCGGACATGTCCGGTGAATTATAGCGGAGCGAATTCCCGAAGCTGACGAGTTCAGAGTCGCTCTCCTCTGGAGCACCGGACACTGTCCGGTGGTGCACCGGACAGTCCGGTGAATTATAGCGAAGCGCCTCTGAGTTTTCCCGAAGGTGAAGAGTTTAGCTTGGAGTCCCCTGGTGCACCGGACACTGTCCGGTGGCACACCGGACAATCCGGTGCGCCCGACCAGGGTGCCTTCGGTTGTCCCTTTGCTCTTTTGTTTGAACCCTTTTTCTTGGTCTTTTTATTGGCTTATTGTGAACCTTTGGCACCTGTAGAACTTATAAACTAGAGCAAACTAGTTAGTCCAATTATTTTTGTTGGGCAATTCAACCACCAAAATCAATTTAGGAAATAGGTGTAAGCCTAATTCCCTTTCAATCTCCCCCTTTTTGGTGATTGATGCCAACACAAACCAAAGAAAATATAGAAGTGCATAATTTGAACTAGTTTGCAAAATGCAAGTGCAAAGGTTACTTAGAATTGAGCCAATAAATATTACTTACTAGATATGCATGGATTGTTTTTTTATTTTTAACATTTTGGACCACGCTTGCACCACATGTTTTGTTTTTGCAAATTCTTTTGTAAAATTCTTTTTCAAAGTCCTTTTGCAAATAGTCAAAGGTAAATGAATAAGATTTTGCGAAGCATTTTCAAGTTTTGAAATTTTCTCCCCTTGTTTCAAATGCTTTTCCTTTGACTAAACAAAACTCCCCCTCAAATAAATTCTCCTCTTAGTGTTCAAGAGGGTTTTAAGATATTAATTTTGAAAATACTACTTTCTCCCCCTTTTGAACACAATAAGATACCAATTTGAAATTTACTAATTGAAAATCATTAGTTTTTAAAATTAAAATTAGGGTGGTGGTGCGGTCCTTTTGCTTTGGGCTCACATTTTCTCCCCCTTTGGCATGAATCGCCAAAAATGGATGCTTAGAGCAAAATATAAGCCCTTTATTAACTACTTTCTCCCCTTTGGCAAATAAAACATATGAGTGAGGATTATACCAAAGACGAAGAATTTCTTGGAGCGACGACGAAGGATGAGTTATGGAGTGGAGTGGAAGCCTTTGTTTTCGCCGAAGACTCCAATTTCCTTTCAATATACCTATGACTTGGTTTGAAATGCACTTGAAAACACATTAGTCATTGCATATATAAAAGAGACATGATCAAAGGTATATTTATGGGCTATGTATGCAAGACATCAAAAGAAATTTCTAGAATCAAGAATATTTAACTCATGCCTAAGTTTGGTAAAAGTTTGTTCATCTAGTGGCTTGGTAAATATATCGGCTAATTGATCTTTAGTGTTAATATATGCAATCTCGATATCCCCCTTTTGTTGGTGATCCTTAAGAAAATGATACCGAATGGCTATGTGTTTAGTGCGGCTATGCTCAACGGGATTATCCGCCATGCGGATTGCACTCTCATTATCACATAGAAGAGGAACTTTGGTTAATTTGTAACCATAGTCCCGCAGGGTTTGCTTCATCCAAAGCAATTGCGCGCAACAGTGGCCTGCGACAATGTACTCGGCTTCGGCGGTAGAAAGAGCGACCGAATTTTGCTTCTTTGAAGCCCAAGACACCAAGGAACTTCCCAAGAACTGGCAAGTCCCCGATGTGCTCTTTCGATTAATTTTACACCCCGCCCAATCGGCATCCGAATAACTAATTAAATCAAATGTGGATCCCCAAGGGTACCAAAGTCCAAACTTAGGAGTATAAGCCAAATATCTCAAGATTCGTTTTACGGCCGTAAGGTGAGATTCCTTAGGGTCGGCTTGGAATCTTGCACACATGCATATGGAAAGCATAATGTCCGGTCGAGATGCACATAAATAGAGTAATGAACCTATCATCGACCGGTATACCTTTTGATCGACGGATTTACCTTCCGTGTCGAGGTCGAGATGCCCATTGGTTCCCATGGGTGTCTTGATGGGCTTGGCATCCTTCATCCCAAACTTGTTTAGAATGTCTTGAGTATACTTTGTTTGGCTGATGAAGGTGCCCTCTTGGAGTTGCTTCACTTGGAATCCTAAGAAATACTTCAACTCCCCCATCATCGACATCTCGAATTTCTGTGTCATGATCCTACTAAATTCCTCACATGTAGATTTGTTAGTAGACCCAAATATAATATCATCAACATAAATTTGGCATACGAACAAATCATTTGCAAGAGTCTTAGTAAATAAAGTAGGATTGGCCTTGCCGACTTTGAAGCCATTAGCAATAAGGAAATCTCTAAGGCATTCATACCATGCTCTTGGGGCTTGCTTGAGCCCATAAAGCGCCTTAGAGAGCCTATAGACATGGTTAGGATACTCACTGTCTTCAAAGCCGGGAGGTTGCTCAACATATACCTCTTCCTTGATTGGTCCATTGAGGAAGGCACTCTTCACGTCCATTTGGTAAAGCTTGAAGCCATGGTAAGTAGCATAGGCTAATAATATACGAATTGACTCAAGCCTAGCTACGGGTGCATAGGTTTCACCAAAATCCAAACCTTCGACTTGGGAGTATCCCTTGGCCATAAGTCGGGCTTTGTTTCTAGTCACCACACCATGCTCATCTTGTTTGTTGCGGAAGACCCATTTGGTTCCTACAACATTTTGATTAGGATGTGGAACTAAATGCCATACCTCATTCCTAGTGAAATTGTTGAGCTCCTCTTGCATTGCCATCACCCAATCCGAGTCTTGAAGTGCTTCCTCTACCCTGTGTGGCTCAATAGAGGAAACAAAAGAGTAATGCTCACAAAAATATGCAACACGAGATCTAGTGGTTACCCCCTTATGAATGTCACCGAGGATGGTGTCGACGGGGTGATCTCGTTGGATTGCTTGGTGGACTCTTGGGTGTGGCGGCCTTGGTTCTTCATCCTCCTTGTCTTGATCATTTACATCTCCCCCTTGATCGTTGCCGTCAACTTGAGGTGGCTCATTATTTTGATTTTCTCCTTTATCAACTTGAGCCTCGTCCTCATTTTGAGTAGGTGGAGATGCTTGCGTGGAGGAGGATGGTTGATCTTGTGCATTTGGAGGCTCTTCGGATTCCTTAGGACACACATCCCCAATGGACATGTTCCTTAGCGCGATGCACGGAGCCTCTTCATTACCTATCTCTTCAAGATCAACTTGCTCTACTTGAGAGCCGTTAGTTTCATCAAACACAACGTCACAAGAAACTTCAACTAGTCCTGAGGACTTGTTAAAGACTCTATATGCCCTTGTGTTTGAATCATATCCTAGTAAAAAGCCTTCTACAGTCTTAGGAGCAAACTTAGATTTTCTACCTCTTTTGATAAGAATAAAGCATTTGCTACCAAAGACTCTAAAATATGAAATGTTGGGCTTTTTACCGGTTAGGAGTTCATATGATGTCTTCTTGAGGATTCGGTGTAGATATAATCGGTTGATGGCGTAGCAAGCGGTGTTAACCGCCTCGGCCCAAAACCGATCCGGCGTCTTGTACTCATCAAGCATGGTTCTTGCCATGTCCAATAGAGTTCGATTCTTCCTTTCCACTACACCATTTTGTTGTGGGGTGTAGGGAGAAGAGAACTCATGCTTGATCCCCTCCTCCTCAAGGAAACCTTCAATTTGAGAATTCTTGAACTCCGTCCCATTGTCGCTTCTTATTTTCTTGATCCTTAAGCCGAACTCATTTTGAGCCCGTCTCAAGAATCCCTTTAAGGTCTCTTGGGTTTGTGATTTTCCTGCAAAAAGAACACCCAAGTGAAGCGAGAATAATCATCCACAATAACTAGACAGTACTTACTCCCGCCGATGCTTATGTAAGCAATCGGGCCGAATAAATCCATGTGTAGGAGCTCCAGTGGCCTGTCAGTCGTCATGATGTTCTTGTGTGGATGATAAACACCAACTTGCTTCCCAGCTTGGCATGCGCTACAAATCCTGTCTTTCTCAAAATGAACATTGGTTAATCCTAAAATGTGCTCTCCCTTTAGAAGTTTATGAAGATTCTTCATTCCAACATGGGCTAGTCGGCGGTGCCAGAGCCAACCCATGTTAGTCTTAGCAATTAAGCAAGTGTCGAGTTCAGCTCTATCAAAATCTACCAAGTATAGCTGACCCTCTAACACTCCCTTAAATGCTATTGAATCATAACTTCTTCTAAATACAGTGACACCTACATCAGTAAATAGACAGTTGTAGCCCATTTGACATAATTGGGAAACAGAAAGCAAGTTGTAATCTAATGAATCAACAAGAAAAACATTGGAAATGGAATGGTCAGGAGATATAGCTATTTTACCCAAACCTTTGACCAAACCTTGGTTTCCATCCCCGAATGTGATAGCTCGTTGGGGATCTTGGTTTTTCTCGTAGGAGGAGAACATCCTTTTCTCCCCTGTCATGTGGTTTGTGCACCCGCTATCGATGATCCAACTTGTGCCCCCGGATGCATAAACCTACAAAACAATTTTAGTTCTTAACTTTAGGTACCCAAACGGTTTTGGGTCCTTTAGCATTAGACATAAGAACTTTGGGTACCCAAACACAAGTCTTGGAGCCCTTGTGTTTGCCCCCGACAAACTTGGCAACTACCTTGCTAGATTTGTTAGTTAAAACATAAGATGCATCAAAAGTTTTAAATGAAATGTCATGATCATTTGATGCACTAGGAGTTTTCTTCTTAGGCAACTTAGCACGGGTTGGTTGCCTAGAGCTAGATGTCTCACCCTTATACATAAAAGCATGATTAGGGCTAGAGTGAGACTTCCTAGAGTGAATTTTCCTAATCTTGCTCTCGGGATAACCGGCAGGGTACAAAATGTAACCCTCGTTATCCTGAGGCATGGGAGCCTTGCCCTTAACAAAATTAGACAATCTTTTAGGAGGGGCATTAAGTTTGACATTGTATCCCCTTTGGAAGCCAATGCCATCCTTGATGCCAGGGCGTCTCCCACTATAGAGCATACTTCTAGCAAATTTAAACTTTTCATTCTCTAAGTTATGCTCGGCAATTTTAGCATCTAATTTTGCTATATGATCATTTTGTTGTTTAATTAAGACCATATGATCATGAATATCATCAATATCAACATCTCTACATCTAGCACAAATAGACACATGCTCAACGGTAGATGTAGAGGGTTTGCAAGATTTTAATTCTACAACCTTAGCATGTAATATATCATTTTCACTTCTAAGGTTAGAAATAGTAACATTGCAAACATCAAAATCTTTAGCCTTAGCAACCAATTTTTCATTTTCACATCTAAGGCTATCAAGAGAATTATTCAATTCTTCAATCTTAGCAAGCAAATCAACATTATTATCTCTAAGATTGGGAATTGAAACATTAGAAGCATGGGAATCAACCTTAGCATTTAGACTAGCATTTTCATTTCTAAGGTTGTCAATAGTCTCATGGCAAGTGCTTAGCTCCTTAGATAATTTTTCACATTTTTCTACTTCTAGAGCATAAGCATTTTTAACCTTAACATGCTTTTTGTTTTCTTTAATAAGGAAGTCCTCTTGGGAGTCTAAGAGATCATCCTTCTCATGAATAGCACTAATTAATTCATTTAACTTTTCTTTTTGTTGCATGGTTAGGTTGGCAAAAAGAATGCGCAAGTTATCCTCCTCATTACTAGCATTATCCTCATCACTAGAGGTTTCATATTTAGTGGAGGATCTTGATTTTACCTTCTTCCTTTTGCCGTCCTTTGCCATGAGGCACTTGTGGCCGACGTTGGGGAAGAGAAGTCCCTTGGTGACGGCGATGTTTGCGGCGTCCTCGTCGGAGGAGGAGTCGGTGGAGCTCTCGTCGGAGTCCCATTCCCGGCAAACATGGGCATCGCCGCCCTTCTTCTTGTAGTACTTCTTTTTCTCCTTTCTTCTCCCCTTCTTGTCGTTGCCCCTGTCACTGTCACTTGAAATAGGACATTTTGCTATAAAGTGACCGGGCTTACCACACTTGTAGCAAACTCTTTTGGAGCGGGGCTTGTAATCTTTCCCCCTCCTTTGCTTGAGGATTTGACGGAAGCTCTTGATGATGAGCGCCATCTCCTCGTTGTCGAGCTTGGAGGCGTCGATGGGTGTTCGACTTGGAGTAGATTCCTCCTTCTTTTCTTCCGTCGCCTTGAATGCGACTGGTTGTGCTTCGGACGTGGAGGGGCCATCAAGCTCGTTGATCTTCTTTGAGCCTTTGATCATCAACTCAAAGCTCACAAAATTACCTATAACTTCCTCGGGGGTCATTTGTGTATATCTAGGATTACCACGAATTAATTGAACTTGAGTAGGGTTAAGGAAAACAAGTGATCTAAGAATAACCTTAACCACTTCGTGGTCATCCCATTTTTTGCTCCCGAGGTTGCGCACTTGATTCACCAAGGTTTTCAGCCGGTTGTACATGTCTTGTGGCTCCTCCCCTTGGCGAAGATGGAAGCGACCGAGCTCCCCCTCGATCGTTTCCCGCTTGGTGATCTTGGTCACCTCATCTCCTTTGTGCGCGGTCTTTAGCACGTCCCAAATTTCCTTAGCACTCTTCAACCCTTGCACCTTGTTATACTCCTCTCGACTTAAAGAGGCGAGGAGTATAGTTGTGGCTTGGGAGTTGAAGTGTTGGATTTGGGCCACTTCGTCCTCATCATAATCCTCATCCCCTACGGATGGTACCTGTACACCAAACTCAACAATATCCCATATACTTTTGTGGAGTGAGGTGAGGTGATATCGCATCATATCACTCCACCTAGCATAATCTTCACCATCAAATGTTGGTGGTTTGCCTAATGGGACGGAAAGTAAAGGTGTATGTTTAGGAATGCGAGGATAGCGTAGAGGGATCTTACTAAACTTCTTGCGCTCATGGCGCTTAGAAGTTACGGACGGCGCATCGGAGCCGGAGGTGGAAGGTGATGAAGTATCGGTCTAGTAGTACACTACCTTCCTCATCTTCTTGTGCTTGCCGCTACTCCGATGCGACTTGTGGGAAGAGGATTTCTTCTCCTTCCCCTTTTCCTTATTGCGGGATTCTTCCGATGAAGTCTTCCCGTGGCTTGTAGTGGGCTTGTCGCCGGTCTCCATCTCCCTCTTGGTGTGATCTCCCGACATCATTTCGAGCGGTTAGGCTCTAATGAAGCACCGGGCTCTGATACCAATTGAAAGTCGCCTAGAGGGGGGGGGGTGAATAGGGCGAAACTGAAATTTACAAAATTAATCACAACTACAAGCCGGGTTAGCGTTAGAAATAATAAAGAGTCGGAGAGAGAGGGTGCAAAACAAATCGCAAGCAAATAAAGAGTGTGACACGCGGATTTGTTTTACCGAGGTTCGGTTCTCGTAAACCTACTCCCCGTTGAGGTGGTCACAAAGACCGGGTCTCTTTCAACCCTTTCCCTCTCTCAAACGGTCCCTCGGACCGAGTGAGCTTCTCTTCTCGAATCAACCGGGAACAAAACTTCCCCGCAAGGACCACCACACAATTGGTGTCTCTTTCCTCGGTTACAATTGAGTTTTGATCACAAGAACAAATGAGAAAGAAAAGAAGCAATCCAAGCGCAAGAGCTCAAAAGAACACAACAAATCTCTCTCACTAATCACTAAAGCTTTGAGTGGGATTGGAGAGGATTTGATCACTTTGGTGTGTCTAGAATTGAATGCTAGAGCTCTTGTAAGTAGTTGAAAGGTGGAAAACTTGGATGACTTGAACGGGGGGTGGTTGGGGGTATTAATAACCCGAACCACCAAACTAGCTGTTTGGTGAAGGCTGCTGTCGACGGGCGCACCGGACAGTCCGGTGCGCCACCGGACAGTGTCCGGTGCGCCAGCCACGTCACCCGGCCGTTAGGGTTCGACCGTTGGAGCTCTGACGTGTGGGCCCGCCTGGCTGTCCGGTGGTGCACCGGACATGCCCTGTAGGCTGTCCGGTGTGCCACCCGCGCGTGCCCTGCTCCTCTACGCGCGCTGGCGCACATTTAATGCTGTAGCAGGTGACCGTTGCGCTGAAGTAGCCGTTGCTCCGCCGTTACACCGGACATGTCCGGTGAATTATAGCGGAGCGAATTTCCGAAGCTGGCGAGTTCAGAGTCGCTCTCCTCTGGAGCACCGGACACTATCCGGTGGTGCACCGGACAGTCCGGTGAATTATAGCGAAGCGCCTCTGAGTTTTCCCGAAGGTGAAGAGTTCAGCTTGGAGTCCCCTGGTGCACCGAACACTGTCCGGTGGCACACCGGACAGTCCGGTGCGCCCGACCAGGGTGCCTTCGGTTGTCCCTTTGCTCTTTTGTTTGAACCCTTTTTCTTGGTCTTTTTATTGGCTTATTGTGAACCTTTGGCACCTGTAGAACTTATAAACTAGAGCAAACTAGTTAGTCCAATTATTTGTGTTGGGCAATTCAACCACCAAAATCAATTTAGGAAATAGGTGTAAGCCTAATTCCCTTTCAATGTCGGCGTGCGTCGCGGAGACGATGGCAGAACCGTGCACCATGGTAGATGTGGACGCCTACACTACACACATAAGTAGTAGTAGAGATGAAAAAAATTAATTTGTTTGAAAATTAAACTCACTTAAGCTCATTTAATCCATATAGATTTAGAGCAAAACGAACAAGTGTAACACTCTAAATTTGAGATATAACTTTTTTCTCTAGTATTCACCAAATTTATGGATTATCTTCTCTCTCTTTTCCCTTTTGCTTATTTCCCTCTTTTTCAAAGTAGTAGAGGGATTTATGTCCATAATAAAACTCTAGAGATTCTTTAATTGTTGCATAGCATGCCGGGACATCACTTTCTTTTTGTAAGTGCAATCAACCCTAACTGGGGGTTTTGGTGATTTAATGACAAAACAAATAAGGGTACTAACGAGTTTGCTCCTAGCATATGCTCAGAATGTACAGTAACTAAAGGAGTCACAACTATTGTTGAGAAATCAAATAGTAAGTTTCAAGGACAAAGAAAACACATAAGCGATACATTTGGAAAGACTCCATGTGATGGACATACAAAATTTTATGTATATCTTGAGTTGCAGGATCTAATTCTTTCTTAATAGTTTTCGTACAGGTAATGGTGTTTGCTATAGCTCAAGCCTCCAAATTCAAAAACTATTTTGAAAACCAAAATCTCTTAAACGTTCTGTGTCTAACTGTTGTTAGGATTGAGAAACTGAGAGTATTCTTGTTGAAAAGCAGTTGAACTTCAACTTCAACTGTGAACCTCTCTGACCATACACCAGTTGAACCTGCCTCTGGGCCAGTTGAACTGTGGTTTTCTCTCCTAAACTTTCTGGTCAAGGCCAGTTGAACTTGTCCTGAGAGGTGGTTCAACCGGTCTCTGACCCCTCTGGTCAGACTGTGTAGCAGTCTGCCATTCAGACTGACAAATAGGCTGACAGGTCTGCTAGGTGCGGTTCAACCGCCCCTAGGGTGGTTCAACCGGTCTCTGACGATTTGACCAGGCTATGCAGCAGTCTGCCAGTCAAACTGGCAGATAGGCTGCTAGGTCGGCCAGGGGCGGTTCAACCGGTGTCAACTCGAAATATCTGGTCAAACAGCTAGTTTTGAACTGTGACTATATATAGACCCCCACACCTCTCTCTTAAATGCTGCTAGTCACCCCCACTTTCATTGTTTACCTAATTTGAGACAAAGGCACACTTCTCAAGGACCCCGTGCTAGTGGTTTTGGTTCCCACCTGTCTAGCGGGAACTGTTTCCATAGCTAAGAGGATAACTTCAGCACTTTCAACAAGTTTTACCTTCTCTATCATAGATGCTACATCTGTTTTTCTAAAGAATGTAGTTTCGGCCTACGAGTGAGGACTTTAGCTCTCTTCGGCTTCGGTGCACCGGAAGAGGTCGAAGTGGCAATTTTTCTCTTCCCTCCTTGTTTTCGAGTAGGAAAATAGTAGTCAGGATAAACAAACCCGATTACATCAAAAACTCTGTACAGTCTCTTTTTTCCTCGAGCGTCGAAGGCAATGATCATAGTTTCATCCTCTACCTTTGTGTAGGCTCACAACAGCTCATCACCGGTTGCCTCTACAGCCTCTAGCCAATCGTCATTCGGCTCGTCAAATTGGCTTCTATACAAGAAGGTGTACCTTAGATAAACCAAACCACCTTGGCTGGAGCCAGCAGCAGTTCTTTCGGCATCTCACAGTCATTCACAAGAGGCTATACTTTGTAAGCAATGTGTTCCTGTACCAAATCTCTAGTACCGATGTAAGTGTACACGATGCTGAAAGCCATTAAACACGCATGCACTTCGTTCCCAATTGCAATGGTCGGCCTTCTAATGCCGAAGCGTGACCATATGGGACGCTGAATAATGCCCCTCACATCCTCCCTCTCACTCATATCATTCTTCACATAGAACCATTGTTTCATCCAAGAGCTCGGGCATTTCTTTCGAAATGTTGGCACGAGATATCTTGCATAAGAGCGGGGCACGAAGCTGTAGCACCCGAAGTTGTTATGGTACTACTCCTTCCCAGTTGCCTTCATCTGGTAAGATAATTCATAAATATTACACAAGCACCTGACATCCGGCTCTAGCCCTTGGCTCCTCATAACCCAAATATAAACTCCTACTTTAATTAAGGCTTCGAGAGTAAACTGATGAAGGTATATTTCAAATGTCTTTAACACTTCAATCAGCATCCTGTGCAAAGGAAAACGCAACCCAGCCTTCATAAAACATTTTAAAACCACTACTTCATTTGCTTCTGGAAGAGGAACAGTGCTTTCTCCCCCAGCCCTCACTATAGATATGTCATGGAAATATTTGTCCTTCATCGCTTCAATTTGCCCTTGTTTGACAGTTGATTTCCCAAAAACAACATGGCTTGGACTCCACGGTTGATCTTCAGCATCCTCGTTACCACTTTCCACATCAAAGCTATCATTGTCGCTGGAATCCCCTGATAGCCCAACCAGCATCTCATTAGTGATTTTTCAACGTTGGTCCTTTCCATTACTTCGTAAAAACCAGCAGGTGTGGGGTCTACAGTCTTCTTATCCTCAGCCATTTTGATGATAATCACAGCAAATGTCGAAGCTCAAAAACAATTGCGCTCACAGAAGAAGAAGGCTAAAATGGCAATCACAACACAAAAAGCTAGATGGCACAAAAAATATTCACAGCGCAGGCCTCTCTATATATACTCATAGCTCCATTGGTCGGTGGGTCCCATGGTTCCGAACGATTCGCTATTCTAGCGAAGGGAAGGTGTTTTTCGGACCTTCGGCTAAAGACCTTCGTTCGTATCGCAGTCTGAATTTGTTACAAAGAAACAAATTAATACTACGAGGGGCTACTGTTGGGGCCTTCCTCCTCCGAATGTCCTCAAAAACATGACTAACCATTTGCTTCTAGCATAATATTGATTATTACAGGGAGCTTCGGTTCATGATGGAAGTTTTCTCCTTTGTCAAAGGTCTTCAAGATGAAGGTATAGTCCGAGAATGATAACAATGAACATCGAAGCTATAGCCGAAGAGTAACAGCTTCGGCTTAAAATGATGTCGAAGATCAAGCATGATGCTGAGCCGAAGAGGAAAAGACTAGCTAGTCCCTAATGACTTATGTTACACTTATGAACAAATATTAGGGTCATAGATGTACTTTTACCTGGTCAGTGTCCCGTGCCTATAAATAGGTGAACAGTACCATCGTACTGTTCACGTTGGATTGTAATTGCTCTCGCATCAACACCTTCAAACAAGCCAAAGGTATCAATGTAATATAAATTCTATTAACGTTCATATGTATATCATGAAATACATATATAAATGAATAAATGTGATACATTTATTATTGATATGTACTCTTATTATCATGAATGATGAAGGTGTGTCCTTCATGATCTTCGTCTAAAGATCATTAAATCCAAAAGAAGATAATGCTTTGGAGGACGAAGGTCCTTAATCTTTAACGAGAGCACCTAGAGGGGGGTGAATAGGTGATCCTATAAAAATTCAACACTAAATATCCCAACTTGGTTATGAATGTTAGAAAGATTGAAGCCAAGTTGTTAAAGCGAGAACTCTTCACTTGTTTGTTCCTTTAGAGTGAGAATTGAACTTTGGAACAATAGCACAAGTGATTAAGCAAGAACTCGAGAGAAGAAACCAATCACACAAAAGAGCGACACAAGAGACACGGTGATTTTATCCCGTGGTTCGGCCAAGTATGACACTTTTCTACCTCCATGTTGTGGCGTCCTAATGGACGAGGGTTGCACTCAACCCCTTTCAAGTGATCTAATGATCCACTTGAATACCACAGTTTCTTCCTTATAGTAGTTTTCCCGTTTGTGAGGAATCTCCACATGTTGGAGCCTCTCGCCCTTACAAAGTTGATCACAACACAAAGCACAAGAGTAAGGGAGAGAAAGAAACACACACAAGACTAGAATCGTAGCAACAATACGCACACAAGTCAAGAAGAGAGCACACAAGAACAATGCCACAAGTTCACAACCTACTTAGTGCTCAAATCTTAGTCACGATGATTCAAATGCGTATTTGCGGAGTCTAGGCATCTTAGGATGTTTGAATGCTTGGTGTAGTGCTCCATGCGCCTAGGGTCTCTTTTATAGCCCCAAGGCAGCTAGGAGACGTTGGAGTTCCATTTGGAAGACAATTCTTGCCTTCTGTCGGGTGGCGCACCAGACAGTCTGGTGCGCCACCGGACATGAACAGTCCCTGTCTAGTGCCCAATCTCCTTCCTTTTTTGGCGAAGCCGACCGTTGCGCCCTCGGCCCCCATTGGCGCACCGGACACTGTCCCGTGCACACCGGATAGTCCGGTGCGACCAAGTGACCGTTGGCTCAGGCCACGTGTCGCCCGTTGATCGCGCTGCCGACCATTAGCGCGGACGCCGTTGGCTCACCGGACAGTCCGATGCACACCGGACAGTCCGGTGAATTTTAGCTGCGGCGCCCTCGATGAATTCCCGAGAGCGACGAGTTCGTCGCCGAGTGCTGAGCGTGGGCGCTGATGGCTCACCGGACAGTCCGGTGATTTTTAGCCACGTCGCCCCCTCCGATTCCCGAGAGGAGTGACTTCACTGCTGAACCAGCCTGGGCACCGGACAATGTCCGGTGCGCCATCAGACAGTCCGGTGCACCGAAGGCTGGTGCATATTTGGCTGGACTTAGCCACTTCTCCACTCCATTCTCATTTGCATTGATACTGTTCCTAGCACTTAGCTAAATATGTTAGTACCAAAAACAATTCACTAAGCCTAGAAACATATCTTGATTCTTGATTTGCACTTCTTTACCATTTGGCACGTATCACCTCAAAACAATATGTGTTGGACATCTAAGCACCAAAACATTTATAGAAATGGCCCAAGGGCACATTTCCCTTTCAATCTCCGCTTTTTGGTGATTTATGCCAACACATTTAAAAGCAACTTGAAGTGCAATTCATTAAAAATGCAAATTGAAGACCAATATGTCTCACATAGGATTTGGCATATTTGGACCACTTTTGCCACCACATTGTTTATTTTCACAAAACAAATTCTTTTCGTGTCTCTATGTCAAACACACTTGTTTGGGCAAATAGAAAGATATTTCAAGAGTAAATTTGATCAAGTGCCAAAAACTCCCCCTTTTTCCATAATCAAAGTTCTCCCCATACGAGACCAAATTTTGCAATAAGAGGATTTTGGACGAAATACAAATTCTAACTCTACAATTTTCGAAATCCACAAGTGGTTGGCTGATCCATTTGCTTTGGCCTTAATTTCTCCCCCTTTGGCATTAAGCACCAAAATGGGATAACTTTTGGCCCTTTTAACCCCATTGCCTCACCAAAATGTCAAATAAGAGCAAAAAGGCAATGAGAGTATAACAAATAACTTAGGACATAAAAAACATTTACCAGAATGCAGTGGAAGCTCTTTCTTTGTCCTAGTTCACTTTTCCCTTTCAATATCCCTTTGAGACTATTTCAAGAATACTCAAACAAACAAGTTAGTCTCAAGGGAGCCAAGTTGTAGTACATCTCCCCCCTAAACATGTGCATCATTTGCAACGGGACTTGTGAGGTCCAGGGATGACTTGTACAACTTGAGCACCAAAAATAAGCAATTAAAGACAATTAAGCTTAAAGTAACATGATCAAAGGCATAGAACACATGTATATTGTAGATCAATCCAAGTTACGTGAATCTAAGACATTTAGCTCACTACGCAACCTGCAAAACCTTTTCTCATCTAAAGGCTTGGTGAAGATATCGGCTAGCTGGTTCTCGATGCTAATGTGATAAATATCGATATCTTCCCTTTGCTGGTGGTCTCTCAGGAAGTGATGTCGAATGTCTATGTGCTTAGTGCGGCTGTGTTCAACAGGATTATCCGCCAAGCGGATTGCACTCTCATTGTCACATAGAAGTGGGACTTTGCTCAGATTGTAGCCAAAGTCTCGCAGGGTTTGCCTCATCCAAAGTAGTTGCGCGCAACACTGTCCTGCGGCAACATACTCGGCCTCAGCGGTGGATAGGGCAACAAATGTTTGTTTCTTAGAGCTTCAAGACACCAGGGACCTTCCCAAAAACTGACAAGTCCCTGATGTGCTCTTCCTATCAACCTTGCACCCGACATAGTCGGAATCTGAGTATCTGATTAAGTCAAAGGTAGACCCCTTTGGATACCAGATCCCAAAACAAGGCATAAAAACTAAATATCTAAGAATTCGCTTAACGGCCACAAGGTGACACTCCTTGGGGTTGGATTGAAATCTAGCACACATGCATACACTTAGCATTATATCCGGTCTACTAGCACAAAGATAAAGTAACGATCCTATCATAGACCGGTATGCCTTTTGATCAACGGACTTACCTCCTTTGTTGAGGTCCAGATGTCCGTCCGTTCCCATCGGTGTCTTTGCGGGCTTTGCATCCTTCATCCCAAACCTCTTGAGCAAGTCTTGAGTGTACTTCGTTTGGGAGATGAAGGTGCCTTCCTTGAGTTCCTTCACTTGAAATCCAAGGAAGTAGTTCAACTCGCCCATCATTGACATTTCAAATTTCTGCATCATCACCCTGCTAAACTCCTCACAAGACTTTTGATTAGTAGAACCAAATATAATGTCATCGACATATATTTGGCATACAAAAAGATCACCATTACAAGTCTTTGTGAATAGAGTAGGATCGGCTTTACCAACCTTGAAAGCATTAGTAGTAAGAAAATCTTTAAGGCATTCATACCATGCTCTTGGGGCTTGCTTAAGTCCATATAGCGCCTTAGAGAGCTTGTAGACGTGGTCGGGATACCTGTCATCCTCAAAGCCAGGGGGTTGTTCCACGTATACCTCCTCCTTGATTGGTCCATTGAGAAAGGCACTCTTCACGTCCATTTGGAATAGCTTAAAGGAATGGTGAGCAGCATAAGCCGATAAAATCCAAATTGATTCTAACCTAGCCACAGGAGCAAAAGTCTCCTCAAAATCCAAACCTGTGACTTGGGCATACCCTTTTGCCACAAGTCGAGCCTTGTTTCTTGTCACCACTCTGTGTTCGTCTTGCTTGTTGTGGAACACCCATTTGGTTCCCACAACGTTTTGCTTTGGACGTGGCACCAGGCCCCAAACTTTATTTCTTTTGAAGTTGTTGAGCTCTAAAAGTCGCCTAGAGGGGGGTGAATAGGCGTAATCTGAAATTTACAACTTAAAACACAAACTATAAGCCGGGGTTAGCGTTAGAATTAAATCCGAGTCCTGGAGAGAGGGGGAAAACAAATCAACCAAGAAATAAAGTGGATGAACACGATGATTTGTTTTACCGAGGTTCGGTTCTAGAGAACCTAGTCCCCGTTGAGGTGGTCACAAAGACTGGGTCTCTTTCAATCTTTTCCCTCTCTCAAACGGTCACTTAGACCGAGTGAGCTTTCTCCTTAATTCTCACGGGTCACTTAGACCCCGCAAGGACCACCACACAATTGGTGTCTCTTGCCTTGCTTACAAAACACTTGGGAACAAGAATGAGGAAGGAAGAAAGCGATCCAAGCAACAAGAGTGCAAAGAACACGAACAAACACTCTCTCAAGTCACTAGGTGGTTGGAATGAATTCTAGACTTGGAGAGGCTTTGATCTTTTGGAAATGTGTCTTGGAGTGAATGGACTAGCTCTTGTATTGAATGTGAAGTGTAGGAAGCTTGGATGCTTGGAGTGGTGGTGGTTGGGGGTATTTATAGCCCTCAACCACCAAACAAGCCGTTGGGGAAGGTTATCATCGATGGGCGCCACCGGACACTGTCCGGTGCGCCAGCCACATCGCCCAACCGTTAGGGTTCTGGAGCATTTGGCCGTTGGAGGCTTTGTCCTCTAGTGGCACCAGACAGTCCGGTGTCACACCGGACATGCACTGTTCACTATCTGGTGCGCCTCTACCCTGCGGTTCTGACTCTACTGATTGTTCTTCACTGTAGCTCTGATCATCGCACTTTTGCAGTCGACCGTTGCGCTGAGTAGCCGTTGCTCCACTGGTGCACCGGACAGTCCGGTGAATTATAGCGGAGTGCGCCTGAAGAAACCTGAGAGCGGCTGGTTCAGACCTGTACGGTCCTGGTGCACCAGACACTGTCTGGTGGCACACCGGACAGTCCGGTGCGCTAGACCACAACACACTCGGTTTTATTTGCTCCTTTGAATTGAACCCCTAACTTGAATATATATTGGTTTTTGTTGAACCTTTATGCACCTGTAGAACATGTATTCTAGAGCAAACTAGTTAGTCCATATATTTGTGTTGGACATTCAACCACCAAAATTAATTGTGGAAAAGGTTAACCCTATTTCCCTTTCAATCTCCCCCCTTTTTGGTGATTGATGCCAACACAAACCAAAGCAAATATATAAAGTGCAGAAATGAGCTAGTTTGCATATGGTAAGTGCATAGGTTACTTGGAATTAAACCAATATGAAAGTCTTATTACATATGAATAAGAGTGAATGGATTGCTTTCTTTTATTTAACATTTTGGACCACATTTGCACCACTTGTTTTGTTTTTGCAAATCTTTTCAAAGTCTTTTCGAAATTGTTTTGCAAATAGTCAAAGGTATATGAATAAGATTGCAAGAAACATTTTCAAGATTTGAAATTTCTCCCCCTGTATCAAATGCTTTTCCTTTGACTAATTAAAAGCTCCTCCTGAATGAAATTCTCCCCTTAGCTTTCAAGAGGGTTTTGAATAGATACCAATTTTGAAATCTTATTTTCATAAGCATAGATACCAATTTGAAGTTGCTTTGAATACTAAGTGAAAAACAAACATTTGTGATTACCAAATAAATCTTTCATTTTGAAAATTTTTGAAATGGTGGTGGTGCGGTCCTTTTGCTTTGGGCTTAATATTTTCTTCCCCTTTGGCATTAATCGCCAAAAACGGAGAATGTTGGAGCCCTCGTAAATTTTCTCCCCCACTGATAAAATGAATATGAGTGAAAGATTATACCATTTGGAGAGATGGCGGAATACCGACAAAGGGTAGATAATACCGTTAGAGTTGAGTGGAAGTGTTGTCTTTGCCGAATACTCCATTTCCCTTTTAATCTACGACTCGGTATAGAAATACACTTGAAAACACATTAGTCGTAGTCTTTGGCACAAGAAGAATAAGAATTATGCAATTGTACCAAATGAAAGAGATATGATCAAAGGTATATAAATGAGCTATGTGAGCAATGTTTCAATTAAAATTCTGAGAATCAAGAATATTTAATTCATTCCTAAGTTTGCTAAAGGTTTTCTCATCTAGTGGCTTGGTAAAGATATCGGCTAATTGATCTTTGGTATTAATATAAGCTATTTCGATATTCCCCCTTTATTAGTGATCCCTCAAAAAGTGATACCGAATGTCTATGTGCATAGTGCGGCTGTGTTCAATGGGATTATCCGCCATGCGGATTGCACTCTCATTATCACATAGGAGAGGGACTTTGCTCAATTTGTAGCCGTAGTCCCTGAGGGTTTGCCTCATCTAAAGTAATTGCGCACAACAATGGCCTGCGGCAATATACTCGGCTTCAGCGGTAGAAAGAGCTACTGAGTTTTGTTTCTTTGAAGCCCAAGACACCAGGGATCTCCCTAGAAATTGACAAGTCCCTGATGTGCTCTTCCTATCAATTTTACACCCTGCCCAATCAGCATCAGAATATCCTATTAAATCAAATGTGGATCCCTTGGGGTACCAAAGCCCAAACTTAGGAGTGTATACTAAATACCTCATGATTCTCTTTACGACCCTAAGGTGAACTTCGTTACGATCGGCTTGGAACCTTGCACACATGCATACAGAAAGCATAATATCTGGTCGAGACGCACAAAGATAAAGTAAAGATCCTATCCTCGACCGGTATACCTTTTGATCTACGGATTCACCTCCCGTGTCGAGGTCGAGATGCCCATTGGTTCCCATGGGTGTCTTTACGGGTTTGGCATCCTTCATTCCAAACTTCTTAAGAATGTCTTGAATGTACTTGGTTTGGCTGATGAAGGTGCCATCCTGGAGTTGCTTGATTTGAAATCCTAAGAAATATCTCAACTCCCCCATCATTGACATCTCGAATTTTTGTACCATGATCCTGCTAAACTCTTCACAGGTAGACTTGTTAGTAGACCCAAATATGATATCATCAACATAGATTTGGCATATGAACAAGTCTTTTTCAACAATTTTAGTAAAGAGTGTAGGATCGTCTTTGCCGACTTTGAAGCCATTAGTGATAAGAAAATCTCGCAGGCATTCATACCATGCTCTTGGGGCTTGCTTGAGCCCATAGAGTGCCTTTGAGAGTTTGTAAACATGGTTAGGGTACTCACTATCTTCAAAGCCGGGAGGTTGCTCAACATAGACCTCTTCCTTTATTGGTCCATTGAGGAAGGCACATTTCACGTCGATTTAGTAAAGCTTAAAGCCATGGTAAGTAGCATAGACAAGTAATATGTGAATTGACTCAAGCCTAGCTACGGGTGTATAAGTTTCATCGAAATCCAAACCTTCGACTTGTGAATGTCCCTTTGCCACAAGTCGAGCTTTGTTTCTTATCACCACACCATGCTCGTCTTGCTTGTTGTGGAATACCCATTTGGTACCTACAACATTTTGGTTAGGACGTGGAACCAAATGCCATACCTCATTCCTTGTGAAGTTGTTGAGCTCCTCTTGCATAGCTACCACCCAATCTGAATCTCTTAATGCATCCTCTACCCTGTAAGGCTCAATAGAGGAAACAAAAGAGTAATGCTCACAGAAATATGCAACTCGAGATCGAGTAGTTACCTCCTTATGAATGTCACCAAGAATGGAGTTGACGAGGTGATCTCGTTGAATTGCTTGGTGGACTCTTGGGTGTGGCGGTCTTTGACCCTATATTTCTTGCTCATCTCCCTTGTCTTCATTTTCCTCATCTCCCCCTTGATCATTGTCCTCTTAAGGTGGCTCATCCTCTTGATCTTCATCTTCATTGTCTTGAGCCTAATCCTCATCTTGAGTTGGTGGAGATGCTTGCATGGAAGATGATGGTTGATCTTGTGCTTGTGGAGGCTCTTCGGATTCCTTAGGACACACATCCCCAATGGACATGTTCCTTAGCGCGATGCACAAATCCTCTTCATCATCTAATTCATGAAGATCAACTTGCTCCACTTGGGAGCCATTAGTCTCATCAAACACAATGTCACAAGAAACTTCAACTAGTCCAGTGGACTTGTTAAAGACTCTATATGCCCTTGTGTTTGAGTCATAACCAAGTAAAAAACCTTCTACAACTTTAGGAGCAAATTTAGATTTTCTACCTCTTTTAACAAAAATAAAGCGTTTGCTCCCAAAGACTCTAAAATATGAAACATTGGGCTTTTTACCGGTAAGGAGTTCGTATGATGTCTTCTTGAGGATTCGATGTAGATATAACCAGTTGATGGAGTAACAAGCAGTGTTGATTGCTTCCGCCCAAAACTGGTCCGATGTCTTGTATTCATCAAGCATGGTCCTTGCCATGTCCAGTAGAGTTCTATTCTTCCTCTCCACTACACCGTTTTGTTGAGGTGTGTAGGGAGAAGAAAACTCATGCTTGATCCCCTCATCCTCAAGAAAGCCTTCGATTTGAGAGTTCTTGAACTCCGTCCCATTGTCGCTTCTTATCTTCTTGATTCTTAATCCGAACTCATTTTGAGCCCGTCTCAAGAATCCCTTTAAAGTTTCTTGGGTTTGTGATTTTTCCTGCAAAAAGAACACCCAAGTGAAGCGAGAATAATCATCCACAATTACCAGACAGTACTTACTCCCGCCGATGCTTATGTAAGCGATCGGGCCGAATAGATCCATGTGGAGTAGCTCCAGTGGCCTGTCCGTTGTCATTATGTTCTTGTGTGGATGATGAACTCCAACTTGCTTTCCTGCTTGGCATGCGCTACAAATCCTGTCTTTCTCAAAATTAACATTTGTTAGTCTTAAAATGTGCTCTCCCTTTAAAAGCTTGTGGAGATTCTTCATCCCAACATGGGCAAGCCGGCGACGCTAGAGCTAACCCATATTAGTCTTAGCAATTAAGCAATTGTCAAGTTCAGCTTCATTAAAATTAACCAAATATATCTGACCCTCTAACACTCCCTTAAACGCTACTGAATCATCACTCCTTCTAATGACAGTAACACCTACATCTGTAAATAGACAGTTGTAGCCCATATTGCATAATTGAGAAACAGAAAGCAAGTTATACTCTAATGAATTTACAAGAAAAACATTGGAAATAGAATGGTCAGGAGATATAGCAATTTTACCAAGTTCTTTGACCAAACCTTGATTTCTATCCCCAAATGTGATAGCTCGTTGGGGATCTTTGTTTTTCTCGTAGGAGGAGAACATCCTTTTCTCCCCTGTCATGTGGTTTGTGCATCCACTATCAATTATCCAGCTTGAGCCCCCGGATGCATAAACCTGCAAAACAATTTAGGCCTTGTTCTTAGGTACCCAAACAGTCTTGGGTCCTTTCACGTTAGAAACAAGCACCTTGGGTACCCAAACGCAAGTCTTTGAACCCTTATGTTTGCCCCAACATATTTGGCAACTATTTTGCCTGATTTGTTAGTTAAAACATAAGATGCATCAAAAGTTTTAAATGAAACATTATGCTCATTTGATGCAGCAGGAGTTTTCTTTTTAGACATTTTAACATGAGTAGAATGCCTAGAGCTAGAAGCCTCATTCTTGTACATAAACGCATGATGAGAAATATTATGAGGTTTCCTAACATGAATTCTCCTAATTTTGTGTTTAGGATAATTAACAGGATATAAAATATAGCCCTCATTATCCTAAACCATGGGAGCCTTACCCTTAACAAAATTAGACAAATTTTTAGGGGCATTGAGCTTGACATTGCTTCCCTGTTGGAAACCAATGACATCCTTAATGCCAGGGCGTCTCCCATTATAGAGCATGCTTCTAGCAAATTTAAATTTTTCATTTTGAAGTTCATGCTCATTAATTTTAGCATCTAATTTAGCTATATGATCATTTTGTTGTTTAATCATTGTAATGTGATCATTAATAGCTTCTACATTTACATCTCTACATCTAGTGCAAATAGAAACATGCTCAACAGTAGATGTAGAGGGTTTGCATGAATTTAATTTCTCAATCTTAGCATGTAAAATAGCATTCTCATTTTTAAGACTGGAGATAGAGTCATTGCAAACATTTAAATCTTTTACCTCAGAAATTAATCTAGCATTTTCATCTCTAAGGCTAGAAATTGTATCATTCAATTTATCAAACTTAGCATTTAGACTAGCATTTTCATTTCTAAGACTGACAATTAAATCATTACAAACATTTAACTTTTCAACCTTAGCAATTAGACTAGCATTCTTAGTTCTAAGGTTGGAAACATTGTCATGACAAATGCTAAGCTCCTTAGTCAAGTTTTCACATTTTTCTATCTCCTGAGCATAAGCATTTTTTACTTTAACATGCTTCTTGTTTTCTTTAATAAGAAATTCCTCTTGGCTATCCAAGAGTTCATCCTTCTCATGAATAGCTCCTATTAATTCATTTATTTTTCCTTTTGCTGCATGTTAAGGTTGGCAAAAAGAGGGAGCAAATCATCTTCATCTTCACTAGAACTACCCTCATCACTAGATGTATTATACTTGGGGTGGTTCTAGATTGTACCTTCTTCTTTTTGCCATCCTTTGCCATGAAGTACTTGTGGCCGACGTTGGGGAAGAGGAGTCCCTTGTTGACGGCGATGTTGGCGGCATCCTCGTCGGAGGAGTCGATGGAGCTCTCGTCGGAGTCCCATTCCCGACATACATGGGCATCGCCACCCTTCTTCTTGTAATACCTCTTCTTCTCCTTCTTCTTCCCCTTCTTGTCGTCGCCCCAGTCACTATCACTAGACATAGGACATTTAGCAATAAAATGACCAGGCTTACCACATTTGTAGCACACCCTCTTGGAGCGAGGTTTGTAGTCCTTCCCCCTCCTTTGCTTGAGGATTTGGCGGAAGCTCTTGATGATGAGCGCCATCTCTTCATTGTCAAGCTTAGAGGCATCGATTGGAATCCTACTTGGTGTAGACTCCTTTTCTTCTTCTGTCGCCTTGAATGCGATGGGTTGTACCTCGGGTGTGGAGGTTGCGCCTTGCTCCAAGTTGACAATATGTTTGGAGTCTTTGATCATAAGTTCAAAGCTCACAAACTTTCCTATCACTTCCTCGGGAGACATTAATTTGTATCTAGGATCCCCACTAATTAATTGCACTTGAGTAGGATTGCAAAAAACAAGGGATCTTAGAATAACCTTGACCATCTCATGGTCATCCCATTTTGTGCTCTCGAGGTTGCACACTTGGTTCACCATTGTTTTGAGCCAGTTGTACATTGCTTGTGGCTCTTCTCCTTTGTTGAGGACAAAATGACCGAGCTCCTCCTCGATCGTCTCCCGCTTGGTGATCTTTGTCACCTCGTCCCCTTCGTGCGCCGTCTTGAGGACATCCCAAATTTCTTTGGCCGTCTTTAACCCTTGCACCTTATTATACTCCTCTCGACACAAGGAGGCGAGGATTATAGTTGTGGCTTGTGAGTTAAAGTGCCTAATTTGGTCGGCCTCATCTGAGTCGTAGTCCTTGTCCCCTACCTTAGGTACCTGCGCTCCATACTCAACAATATCCCAAATGCTTTTGTGGAGTGAGGTTAGGTGATGCCTCATTTTATCACTCCACATACAATAGTCTTCACCATCAAAATATGGTGGTTTGCCTAATGGAATGGAAAGTAGAGGAGCACATTTAGAAATGCGAGGATAGCGGAGGGGCATCTTACTATACTTCTTGCGCTCATGGCACTTAGAAGTAGTGGACGACAAGTTGGAGCAAGATGTGGAGGGCGATGATGAGTCGGTCTCGTAGTAGACCACTTTCTTCATCTTCTTCTTCTTGTCGCCTCTCCTATGGGTCTTGTTGGAGGAAGAGGATTCCTCCTTATGCTTGTGGCCGGACTCCCTTGAGTGGGTTCTCCCTGGGCTTGCGGGCTTGTCGCCGGTCACGATCTCCCTCTTGGCGTGATCTACCGACATCACTTCGAGTTTTTAGACTCTAATGAAGCACCGGGCTCTGATACCAATTGAAAGTCGCCTAGAGGGGGGGGGGGGTGAATAGGCGTAATCTGAAATTTACAACTTAAAACACAAACTACAAGCCGGGGTTAGCGTTAGAATTAAATCCGAGTCCGAGAGAGAGGGGGAAACAAATCAACCAAGAAATAAAGCAGATGAACACAGTGATTTGTTTTACCGAGGTTCGGTTCTAGAGAACCTAGTCCCCGTTGAGGTGGTCACAAAGATCGGGTCTCTTTCAACCCTTTCCCTCTCTCAAACGGTCACTTAGACCGAGTGAGCTTTCTCCTTAATTCTCACGGGTCACTTAGACCCTGCAAGGACCACCACAAAATTGGTGTCTCTTGCCTTGCTTACAAAACACTTGGGAACAAGAATGAGGAAGGAATAAAGCGATCCAAGCAACAAGAGCGCAAAGAACACGAACAAACACTCTCTCAAGTCACTAGGTGGTTGGAATGAATTCTAGACTTGGAGAGGCTTTGATCTTTTGGGAATGTGTCTTGGAGTGAATGCACTAGCTCTTGTATTGAATGTGAAGTGCAGGAAACTTGGATGCTTGGAGTGGTGGTGGTTGGGGAGTATTTATAGCCTTCAACCACCAAACAAGCCGTTGGGGAAGGCTGCTGTCGATGGGCGCACCGGACAGTCCGGTGCGCCAGCCACGTCACCCTACCGTTAGGGTTCTAGAGCATTTGACTGTTGGAGCCTTTGTCCTCTAGTGGCACCGGACATGCACTGTTCACTGTCCGGTGCGCCTCTGACCTGCGGTTCTAACTCTGCGCGCACTGTTCTTCACTGTAGCTCTGATCACCGCGCTTTTGCAGTCGACCATTGCGCTGGGTAGCCGTTGCTCTACTGGTGCACCGGACAGTCCGGTGAATTATAGCGGAGTACGCCTGAAGAAACCCGAGAGCGGCTGGTTCAGACCTGTACAGTCCTGGTGCACCGAACACTGTCCGGTGGCACACCGGACAGTCCAGTGCGCCAGACCACAGCACACTCGGTTTTATTTGCTCCTTTGAATTGAACCCCTAACTTGAATATATATTGGTTTTTGTTGAACCTTTATGCACCTGTAGAACATGTATTCTAGAGCAAACTAGTTAGTCCATATATTTGTGTTGGACATTCAACCACCAAAATTAATTGTGGAAAAGGTTAACCCTATTTCTCTTTCAAGCTCTTCCTGCATGGCCAACACCCAGTCCGGATTCTGCAAGGCTTCTTCTACCCTGAAAGGCTCAATAGAAGAAACAAACGAGTAATGCTCATAAAAAATTGCTAATCGTGAGCGAGTTGTTACTCCCTTGCTGATGTCACCTAGAATCTGATCCACTGGATGATTTCTTTGTATCGTCGTTCGGATTTGAGTTGGAGGGGCCCATGATGCTTCTTCCTCTTTATCTTGTTCTTCATGTGCTCCCCCTTGATCCTGCCCTTCTTCTTGAGGTACCTGTTCATTGTCTTGGGTCAGGGGATGCACCACCATAGAGGAAGAAGGTTGATCTTGTTCTTGTAGTTCCTGTGGTCGCACATCACCTATCGCCATTGTTCGCATTGCGGCCGTCGGAACCTCATCTTCATCTACATCATCAAGACCAACTTGCTCTATTGGAGAGCCATTAGTCTCATCAAATACAATGTTGCTAGAGACTTCAACCAATCTGGATGATTTGCTGAAGACCCTATACACCTTTGTATTTGAGTCATATCCTAGTAAAAAACCTTCTACCGCTTTGGGAGCAAACTTTGAATTCCTACCTTCCTTTATCAAAATGTAGCATTTTCTCCCAAATACACGAAAGTAGGAAACATTAGGTTTGTTACCAGTTAAGAGTCCATATGACATCTTCTTGAGGAGGCGGTGCAGATAGAGCCGGTTTATGGCATGGCAGGCTGTATTCACAGCTTTCGACCAAAACCGCTCAGGCGTCTTGTATTCTCTAAGCATCGTTCTCGCCATGTCAAATAGTGTCCTGTTCTTCCTCTCTACCACGTCGTTTTGCTGTGGTGTGTAGCCACTGTGTAGGGAGCGGAGAACTCGTGCTTGATGCCTTCCTCCTCAAGATATTCTTCAACTTGTAGATTTTTAAACTCTGACCCATTATCGCTTCTTATCTTCTTCACCTTTAGCTAAAATTCATTTTGAGCTCTCCTTAAGAAGCGCTTTAGGGTTCCTTGGGTTTTGGATTTGTCCTGCAAGAAGAACACCCAAGTGAAGCGGGAAAAATCATCAATTATAACAAGACCATACTTACTTCCCCCGATGCTCAGATAGGCAACGGGGCTGAAGAGATCCATGTGTAGGAGTTCTAGTTCCAGTGGTCTTGATGTCATCATCACGTTCTTGCTTTGATGAGTGCTTCCCACTTGTTTCCCTGCTTAGCATGCTGCACAAGGTCTGTCTTTCTCAAAATAGACATTGGTTAGTCCTAACACATGATCTCCCTTTAGAAGTTTATGAAGGTTCTTCATCCCAACATGTGCTAGACGGCGGTGCCAAAGCCAGCCCATATTAGTCTTAGCGATTAAGCATGCATCTAGATCGACATTCTCCTTTGAGAAATCTACTAAATAGAGCTTGCCATCTAATACACCCTTAAAGGCTAATGAACCATCACTCCTTCTAAAGACAAATACATCAATATTCATAAATAAACAATTATATCCCATATGACACAATTGACTTACAGACAATAAATTATACCCGAGCGATTCTACTAAATACACATTTGATATTGAATGCTCGGTAGTGATGGCTATCTTGCCTAAGCCTTTAACCTTGCCTTGATTTCCATCTCCAAAGATGATGGTGTCTTGGGAATCCCTGTTCTTGACGTAGGAAGTGAACATTTTCTTCTCCCCCGTCATGTGGTTTGTGCATCCGCTATCAATAATCCAGCTTGAGCCCCCGGATGCATAAACCTGCAAGGTAACTAAGCTTGGGCTTTAGGTACCCAACTCTTGTTGGGTCCTATAAGGTTAGTTATAATAGATTTTGGAACCCAAATGCAAGTTTTGTCTCCCTTGCATTTAGATCCCAACTTTCTAGCAACTACTTTAGCATTTTTACACGATAGAACAAATGAAGCATCACATGTCTTGTAAATAGTAGTTGGACCAGTGCATACTTTCCTAGGCACATAAGAAACAACATGATTATGCCTAGGCCTATTTCTACCATGAGTAAAAGAGGAACTAGATGTGAACATAGCATGAGAATTAAATGCGGCATCATGATATACATGAGAAACAATCTTATTACAATACCTATCATTATGATTACGACTAGTAAATTTCTTATCATAAAGATAGGCATGGTTCTTTTGAGAACTACTAGCCATAGGAGCCTTACCTTTCTCCTTGTTGAGATTGGAAGTTCTATGGCTTGTCAAGTTCTTGGTCTCCTTTTGGAAACCAAGTCCATCCTTAATTGAGGGGTGTCTACCAGTGGTGTAGGCATCCCTAGCAAATTTAAGTTTCTCATAATTATCCTTGCAAGTCTTAAGTTGAACATTAAGACTTGCAACATCATTGTTTAACTTAACAATAGTAGAAGCATGTTCATTACAAGCATCAACATCAATAGCTTTACATCTATTGTAGATTATAACATGCTCTACACATGAACTAGCTATATTGACTTTTTCTAGCTTAACATTTAAATCATCATTCAAAGTTTCGAGACTGGAAATAGAATCATGATAGGTAGACAGTTCAAAGGATAATATTTCGTTTTTCTTAACTTCTAGAGCAAGAGATTTTTGAACACTAATGAACTTATCATGTTCCTCATACAATATATCTTCTTGCTTTTCTAGCAATCTATCCTTTTCATTAAGAGCATCAATTAATTTATTTATTTTGTCAACCTTAGATATATCTAATCCTTTAAATAAATCAGTATAATCTATCTCATCATCAGAAGATTCCTCATCGCTAGAAGAAGAATATTTAGGAGTATCTCGAATATGTACCTTCTTCTCCTTAGCCATAAGGCACGTGTGGCGTTCGTTGGGGAAGAGAGAAGACTTATCGAAGGCCAAGACAGCTAGTCCTTCATCATCGGAGTCGGATGAAGAACAGTCGGAGTCCCATTCCTTTCCAATGTGAGCCTCGCCCTTCGCCTTCCTGTAGTTCTTCTTTCTTTCTTTCCTCCCTTTCTTCTCTTGTGCCTGGTCATTGTCATTATCAGGGCATTGTGCAATAAAATGACCATACTTACCACACTTGAAGCAGGAGCGCTTTCCCCTTGATTTATTCTTGTTGGGAAACTCCTTGCGTCCCTTCAAGATGATCTTGAATCGCTTGATGATGAGCGCCATCTCATCCTCATTGAGCCCGGCAGCCTCCACTTGTGCTACCTTGCTTGGTAGCGCCTCCTTGCTACCGGTTGCTTTGAGAGCAACATGCTATGACTCGTGGAGAGGAAGCGGTCCATTTAGAGTGTCGTCCACATATCTTGCCTCCTTCACGTTGGAGCCTCTCGCCCTTACAAAGTTGATCACAACACAAAGCACAAGAGTAAGGGAGGGAAGGAAACACACACAAGACTAGAATCATAGCAACAATACGCACACAAGTCAAGAAGAGAGCACACAAGAAAAATGCCACAAGTTCACAACCCACTTAGTGCTCAAATCTCAGTCACGATGATTCAAATGCGTATTTGTGGAGTCTAGACATCTTAGGATATTTAATGAATGCTTGGTGTAGTACTCCATGCGCCTAGGGGTCCCTTTTATAGCCCCAAGGCAACTAGGAGCCGTTGGAGTTCCATTTGGAAGGCAATTCTTGCCTTCTATCGGGTGGTGCACCGGATAGTCTGGTGCACCACCGGATGGTCCCTATTCGGTGCTCGATCTCCTTCCTTTTCTAGCGAAGCCGACCGTTGTGCCCTCGGCCCCCTTGGCGCACTGGACACTGTCCGGTGCACACCGGACAGTCCGGTGCGACCAAGTGACTGTTGGCTCGGGCCATGTGTCACCCGTTGATCGCGCTGCCGACCGTTGGCGCGGACGCCGTTGGCTCACCGGACAGTCCGGTGCACATCGGACAGTCCGGTGAATTTTAGCCGTGACGCCCTCGGTGAATTCCCGAGAGCGACGAGTTCATCGCCGAGTGCTGAGCGCGGGCGCTGATGGCTCACCGGATCGTCTGGTGCACCACCAAACAGTCCGATGATTTTTAGCCACATTGCCCCCGCCAATTCCGGAGAGCAGTGACTTCACTGCTGAACCAGCCTATGCACCAGACACTGTCCGGTGCGCCACCAGACAGTCTGGTGCATCGAAGGCTGGTGCATATTTGGCTAGACTCAGCCACTTCTCCACTCCATTCCCATTTGCATTGATACTGTTCCTAGCACTTAGGTAAATATGTTAGTACCAAAAACAATTCACTAAGGCTAGAAACATACCTTGATTCTTGATTTGCACTTCTTTACCATTTGGCATGTATCACCTCAAAATAATATGTGTTGGACATCTAATCACCAAAACATTTTTAGAAATGGCCCAAGAGGACATTTCCCTTTCAAACAATTGTGTTGCCTTGTTCTTGATTCACAGCATTTGAGAACAAGTGACCAACATATATGAATTGGCTCTTATACTTCTACCTCATTATAATTCTCATCATGAACATCGGGTATACTAAAACATTTTCTACAATATACCATATTCATGGATGAAGAGAAAATAAATGACTATTCATTTTATGGCTCCACTATGAATAATCCTCCCCATCAAAGTGAGGAGGCTTGCCTAATGGGATAGAGAGAAATTGAGCATTTAAAGAATGAGAAATGCATGAGTAATTTAAAGGAGTGCGATTAAAGGAAGTTTTAACTAATTTTTGCTTAGAGAAGGAGGTGTGGGGGAAGAATATCCCCTGGGTCATCATGACATAGTTACGTTCCATGGACCACCTATAAGGCCCTTGATGAGTCTCCCGTGAGGCGCTTCGTGGGCCTCTGTTGGGTGCAACCAAAGGCGACTAAAGTGATCACGTGCCGAGTCAAGATCCCGTGCACAAGCCTCACAAGAAGTCAACTAAACATCAGAAGACTTGACACATCTATAGCGGAAGTGCATAGACATGTATAGGGTTCTAAACTGCACAGGGTGACCTCTTTAGTCGGTTATATAAGGCTAAAAAGATACCCCTATGAAAACATTAGACCCCGCTAGACTCATATGCCACTTTCATCTTCTACCTTCAACAATCACATGTCATCCTCAAACTCAGAGCAATACAACCACCAGAAACTCACATGACGTAGGGTATTACACATCTAGCTTGCCCGAACCTGTATAACCTGTTGTGTTCCATCGTGCTTGGCACGAACCATCGAGCTACGATCGACATCGCTGTCCTCCTAAACACTATAGTGTGTCATCAGTACCAAAAACTGACAAGAGGAGTCATTGTCCTTTTGCATAGAAGAAGTAGTACACTATCATAGTAGATGATCTTTTTGATGCGCTGCTTCTTGCCCTCCTTCTTGCTCGATCCTGAGTCGACGGTCTTTTCTCTTTTAGGCTCGTCGTCGATGGGGATCTTATCCTTCTCGTCGAACACCTTCTCCTTGCCTTTGGAGTCCATCTCTTCAGGTTGTTAGGCCCAATGGAAGAAGTAAGATCTGATATCAATTGAGAGCACCAAGAAGGGGGAATAGGTGATCCTGCAAAATAACCACTAAAACACAAACTTGGTCTAAAAATTAAGAGTTAGCGCAAAATAAACCAAGTTTTAGAGAGAAGAAAAGAGAAGTTCTCTTCACTTGATTGCTCTTTCAAGATATGAATTATACTTAGAGCAATATTCCAAGTGAATATGGAGAACTTAGGAAGTAATAAATTCGCAAGAAAGTAAATTGCAAAGTGGCACAGGTGATTTTATCCTATGGTTCGGCCAAGCCTAAAATGCTTGTCTACATCCACGTTGTGGTGTCCACTTAGGACAAGGGTCACTTTCAACCCCTCTTAAGTGATCGAAAGATCGAACTTTAGTGTCGATCTTCTTTATATCAATATAATCCCTCTCGCAAAGAATCTCCACAAATTGGAGTCTCTTGTAGCCATACACAAGATTGCAGTTACAACTTAGCATAAGTGAGGTAGAGAGAGCACACACAAGAGACAAAACCAACAACACAACACAATGAGAAGATCACAAGAGCACAACAAACATTATGTCAAGAACAACACAAGAACGACGCTCGGATCTCGCTAGAATCACATGAATGTTTTATGGCAGAGTGTCGAAGTGTAGAGAGGCCATGGGGGTGCTTTTATAGCCCCAAAATGCCACATAGTCGTTGCTCCTTCCTTGCAAAAAGATGCCAAAATTCAGATTCCTGTGGGGGCATTGGACTAGTCCGATGCGCCACCGCACCAGTTCAACGTGCCCGAGTCCAGGAACCTGATTGAAACTTTCCTTCGCTGACGAGCACTGGACCGGCCTAGTGCAGCTCCAGATAAGGTGCCACGTCAACTAGCCGTTGGCTCGCCCACGCACGTCAGAGACTAGCTATTGGAGGCGGCCCGATGCACCACCGAATCATGAACAGTGATGGTCCGGTGAATTTTATAACAAAATTCCTGAGACCGCCGAATTCAGCCATACAGGCGGTCAGGTGCACACTAACCCGGTCCGATGTGCCAGGCCGCCACTTGGCTAAGTCTAGGGCCCATGCGGACCTGGCCTGGTGCGCCACCGGATCGATCCGGTGAGACCAAGAACATCCCATGTAAGGCTCTTTTGAGCCTATCTCCCCCAATCCTTTTTGGCTATTCTTGGAAGCTTCCTTAATACTTAGACAAACATAATTAGTACTTAATCCAATTGACTATGTGTGGGAAACTTACCTATTTCACACATTTTTAGTAAGATCCTGAATTAGCTCAAACCAAGTCCAAAGTGCACTTTTTGCTACTAAATGGGTTAGAGACCAATTGCAAATGGTAGAAATATTGTAATGGACCTATAAATATAAACTGGGTTGGCAGAAAAGGAGCAACAGTTAGGAAGTGGTTGGAGGCTATAAATACAACCCCAACCACCTCCATTCACTACATCCAAGCCTCTCATTCACTCTCATTCAATACAAGAGCATTCAGTTCAACCAAAGACACATTCAAGCTTCCAAATCTCTCCAAGTTTCATATTGTGACCAGTGATCATTACTGATTAGTGACTTTAGAGAGTGTGATTTTGTGTCTTTTCATATTACTCTTGTTGCTTGGCTTTTAATCGTGCTTTCTTCTTCTCATTTCTAAACTTCTCAAGTGTTTGCTAGCAAGAGACACCTAATTGTGTGGTGATCCTTGCGGGTCTTAGTGACTCGTGTGATTAAGAAGAAGCACTCAACCGGTCTAAGTGACCGATTGAGAGACGGAAAGGGTTGGAATAGACCCGGCCTTTGTGGCCTCCTCAACGGGGATCAGGTTCTTTAGATCTGAACCTAGGAAAACAAATCACCGTGTTCATTTGTGTTGATCTTCATCACTCGATTTGTTTCTCCCCTCTCTTTTCTCTCTCTCTAAAAGTTCTCTTGCTCACATCGTTTTGAGTTTGCTCCCAAAGTTATCCGCATTGATTGAGCAAATCATTGCAAGAGAAACTATCTTCTGCACTCCGAATTATTTCTAACACTAATATCGGGTTTAGTACATGTTCAAAGTTTAAAATTTTCAAGTTTCGCCCATTCACCCCCCTCTAGGTGACTTTCAATTGGTATCCAAGCCTGGTGCTTCATTAGAGTCTAACAACTCGAAGTGATGTCGGGAGAACACACCAAGAGGGAGATGGTCACTAGCGAAAAGCCCAAAGGCTCGGGAAGGAAGAACGATGAACAGACTCTGTCAAAGGAGGCCGACGACAAGCACAAGGAGGAATTCGCTTCCTCCATCAAGTCACGTAGGAAGGGTGACAAGAAGAAAAAGAAAATGAAGAAGGTGGTCTACTACGAGACCGACTCTTCATCACCTTCCCCATCCGGCGCCGAGTCTACTACTTCAAAGCGCCAAGAGCGCAAGAAGTATAGTAAGATGCCTCTACGCTATCCTCGCATTCCAAAACATGCTCCTTTACTTTCCGTACCCCTAGGCAAACCACCATATTTCGACGGTGAAGATTATTGTATGTGGAGTGATAAAATGAGGCACCATCTAACCTCACTCCACGAAAGCATATGGGATATTGTTGAGTTTGGAGTGCAGGCACCACAGGTGGGGTGACGAGGATTATGACTCCAATGAGGCCGCCCAAATAGGGTATTTTAATTCCCAAGCAACTTCTATACTCCTCGCCTCCTTGTGTCAAGAGGTGTATAATAAGGTGCAAGGGTTGAAGAATGCCAAAGAAATTTGGGATGTCCTCAAAACGGTGCATGAAGGGGACGAGGTGACCAAAATCACCAAACACGAGATGATCGAGGGAGAACTCGGTCGGTTCATCCTCAACAAAGGAGAGGAGTCACAAGCAATGTATAACTGGCTTAAGACAATGGTCAACCAAGTACGCAACCTCGGGAGCACCAAGTGGGATGACCATGAAATGGTCAAGGTTATTCTAAGATCTCTTGTTTTTCGTAATCCTACTCAAGTTCAATTAATTCATGGAGATCCTAGATACAAACAGATGTCCCCTGAGGAAGTGATTAGCAAGTTTGTGAGCTTTGAACTAATGATCAAAGACTCCAAACACATTGTCAACTTAGAGCAAGGCGCCACATCCACACCCGAGGTGCAACCTGTTGCTTTCAAAGAAACGGAAGAGAAGAAGGAAGAGTCTACACCAAGTAGACTCCCAGTAGACGCCTCCAAGCTCGACAATGAGGAAATGACTCTTATCATCAAGAGCTTTTGACAAATCCTCAAGCAAAGAAGGGGATGGACTACAAACCCCGCTCCAAGAGGGTTTGCTATAGGTGTGGTAAGTCCGGTCACTTTATTGCTAAATGTCCATATACAAGTGATAGTGACAGGGATGACAACAAGAAAGGGTGGTGAGGCGCATGTGGGGCGGGAATGGGACTCTGACGAGAGCTCCACCGACTCATCCTCCGATGAGGACGCCGCCAACATCGCCCTCAACAAAGGCCTTCTCTTCCCCAACATCGGCCACAAATGCCTCATGGCTAAGGACGGCAAAAAGAAGTAGGTACATTCTAGAGATACCCCCAAATACACTACTTCTGATGATGAGGGTAGCTCTAGTGATGATAATGATGATTTAACTTCTCTTTTTGCAAACCTTACCAAGGATCAAAAGAAAAAGATAAATGAATTGATAGAAACCATTAACGAGAAGGATGATCTCTTGGAATGCAAATAGGACCTACTCGTTAAAGAAAACAAGAAATTTGTTAAGCTAAAAAATGCTTATGCTCTTGAAGTAGAAAAATGTGAAAAATCTATATAAAGAGCTTGATATCTGCAATGATTCAATTTCCTGTCTTAGAACTAAAAATGCTAGTTTAAATGCTAAAATAGAAGAATTGAATGCTTGCAATGTTTCTACATCAACTGTTGAGCATGTCACCGTTTGCACTAGACGTAGAGATGTTAACATTGACACTATGAATGATCACATAGCTAAGTTAAATGAAAAAATTGCCAAACATGAGCTTGAGAATGAAAATTTTAAATTTGCTCGTAGTATGCTGTATAATAGGAGACACCCTGGCATTAAGGATGGCATTGGCTTCCAACAAGGGAGCCAAAGCAACAACAAGCTTAATGCCCCCCAAGAACAGACTCTCTAATTTTGTTAAGGGTAAGGCTCCCATTGTTCAGGATAGAGAGGGCTACATTTTATATCCTAAGAACTATCATGAGCACAAAATTAGGAAAATTCATGCTAGAAAATCTCATACTGTTTCTCATCATGCTTACATGTATTGTAATGAGGCTTCTAGCTCTAGTTAAACAACTAATATCAAAATGCATAAAAAGAAAATTGCTAATGCATCAAATGAACATAGCATTTCATTTAAGACATTTGATGCATCTTTTGTGCTAACTAACAAATCAGCCAAGATAGTTGCCAAATATGTTGGGGGCAAACACAAAAGTCCCAAGACTTGTGTTTGAGTACCCAAGGTGCTTGTTTCTAATGTGAAAGGACCCAAGACCGTTTGGGTACCTAAGAACGAAGCCTAAACTTGTTTTGTAGGTTTATGCATCCGACGAGTCAAGTTGGATAATCGATAGCGGGTGCACAAACCACATGACAGGGGAGAAAAATATGTTCTCCTCATATGAGAAAAATGAAGATCCCCAAAGAGCAATCACATTCGAGGATTGAAATCAAGGTTTGGTCAAAGATTTGGGTAAAATTGCTATATCTCCTTGTCGGCGTTTCGACCTCGGGGGGTCCCTGGACCGACGAGTAAATTGTCGCTGCGTGTCCCAGCCCAGATGGGTCGGCGCGAGACGGAGCACAAGGGGGAAAACAATGAGGGGAAACCGCGGCCTCGTGTTGTCCTGCGCCCAGGGCGGATGCGCTTGCAGTAGGGGGTTACAAGCGTTCGCGAGGGAGAGAGAGAGGGGGCGTGAGACTGTGCGTCAGCCCGTTCTCCCGCGCGGCCACCTTCTCGTACGAGGACCCTGGACCTTCCTTTTATAGACATAAGGAGAGGGTCCAGGTGTACAACGGGGGGTGTAGTAGTGTGCTAACGTGTCTAGCAGAGGGGAGCCAGAGCCCTATGTACATGCCGATGTGGCTGTCGGAGAGGTGTTGGAGCCCTGTTCATGTGGCGTCGTGGCCGTCGGAGGAGCGCTTGAGCCCTGTAGAAGCACAGCTGTCGGGGCTGTCGGATCCTTGCTGACGTCTCCTTGCTTCCGTAGGGGGCTGAGAACCACCGTCGTCATGGAGCACGCGGGGTGCCATCATTACTTGTTTTACCAGGGCGAGCCAGATGGGACGCTGGTCTTGTTCCCTGTAGCCTGGGCTAGCTAGGGGTAGGGTAATGATGGCCCCCCTTGTGGCGTGGTCGGTCCGAGCCCAAGGTCGGGCGAGGCGGTGATTCCTCCGAGGTCGAGGTCGAGTCCAAGCCCTGGGGTCGGGCGAGGCGGAGACCGTCGTCCGAGGTCGAGGTTGAGTCCGAGCCCTGGGGTCGGGCGAGGCAGATACCATCGTCCGAGGTCGAGGTTGAGTCCAAGCCCTGGGGTCGAGCGAGGCGGAGACCGTCTTCCGAGGTCGAGGTGGAGTCCGAGCCCTGGGGTTGGGCGAGGCGGAGACCGTCTTCCAGAGTCGAGGTTGAGTCCGAGCCCTGGGGTCGGGCGAGGTGGAGATTCCTATGGCGCTCGAGGCTGGACTTGGCTGCTGTCAGCCTCATCCTAGCGGGTGACACAGCAGTCAGAGCAGCACAGGCAGTGCTGTTTTCCTATCAGGTCAGTCAGTGGAGGGGCAAAGTGACTGCGGTCACTTCGGCCTTGTCGACTGGAGAGCGCGCGTCAAGATAAGGTGTCAGGCAATCCTTGCATTGAATGCTCTTGCGATCCGGTTGGCTGGCGAGGCGATCTGGCCAAGGTTGCTTCTCCGTGAAGCCTGCCCGAGCTGGGCCTCGGGCGAGTCGAAGGTGCGCCCGTTGCTTGAGGAGACCCTCGGGCGAGGCGTGAATCTGCCTTGGTCTACTGTTCCTGCCCGAGGCTGGGCTCGAGCGAGGCGAGATCGTGTCCCTTGAGCGGATGGAACCTTGACCGGAATTGCGCCCATCAGGCCTTTGCAACTTTGTGCTGATGAGGGTTACCAGCTGAGATTAGGAGTCTTGGGGGTACCCCTAATTATGGTCCCCGATAGTAGCCCTCGAGCCTCAAAGGGAGTGTGGGTACTCGCTTGGAGGCTTTGTCGCACTTTTTTTGCAAGGGGACCGACCTTTCTCGGTTGCATTTTGTTCCGGTGGGTGCGTGCGAGCGCACCCGCCGGGTGTAGCCCCCGAGGCCTCGGAGGAGTGGTTTGACTCCTTCGAGGTCTTAGTGCCTTTCGTGATGCCTCGGCCGGCCTGGTTGTTCCCTCATGCGAACTGGTTGTTGCCCGGGTGCATAGTCAGGTTCCGAGTTCTCGGGCTGGTATGTTGACGCTGTCAACGGTTTGGCCGGAGTCGGGTTTGCGAGAGCAGCCCCCGAGCCTCTGCACAGGGCGAGAGGACGGTCAAGGACTGACTCGGCTTTTTTCATACGCCCCTTCGTCGCCTTTCCGCAAGGAGGAGGGGGGGAAAGCGCCATGTTGCCCTCGGAGGGCGCCGAACATGGTTTCTCTAGTGAGTTGCTAACGGGTGATCCGAGTGGACGCCCGTGCCCCGTTCGATAAGAGTCGACTAGTGGCCCAGAGGCGCGCTCCAAAAGTACCTGCAGGTGATTTGCCGGACCCGGTCCCGTTCGATAGGGTCCGAGGGCTCGATGCCTCCCTCTGGTGGGATTCCATTACAAAATCGCTCCTGCTGGTCTCGGAAATGTCCTAGGGTACCTCAGGAGCGTAGCCCGAGCCTCGGCCATGTATCGGATGTACCCAGAGTCATCCCTCGCTCTGCGTGTTCTAGGGCGGCTGTCGAACCCTTCAAGAGGCCAGCCTGCAAACCCCTGATCAGTAGTGGGCGCGGAGCGCAAGTGCTCTGAGGCGGCTGTCGAACCCTTCCGAGGGGCCAGTCTTTGAACCTCTGATCAGTAGGAGGGCTCGGGGCCCGAGTGCTCTGAGGCGGCTGTCGAACCCTTCCGAGGGGCCAGCCTTCGAACCTCTGATCAGTAGGAGGGCTCGGGGCCCGCTTCCTTCGCGGAGAAGGATCCCTTTCGGAGTATCCCCCTTTCCCGGTCCCTGTAGCAAGAGAGAGAAAGGGGAAGAAGAAAAGGACACAAAATTGAACGACGTGGCGCACCTTTTTTGACGCGGTCATTACGGCGGAGGTGAAGCGTCGCCCGCTTCGCCTGCCAAAGGTGTCGCCTGCCCTGCCGCGGAGTTAATGCGACGGGACGAGTGGTTCGCGGGGCAGCCATTGTGCATGCGCGAGCCGTTCGAGGAACAGAACACGGGCGCGTCGTCTTCACGCCGTGGGAGAGGGCTCTCCTGCTACTCCAGGAGGGGACGTGAGCCTGCAGACGATTTGACCGCCACGTTCGCTCGCCTGCCGCCGCCATTACTGCCGGCCCACTTCTGGCCATATCGACTGTCGCGCCTTCTCCCGCGGCTGACTGACCCGTGACCGGCGTGCCTGGTTGGCACTGTTGGTCCACGCGCAGGGTTGCCTCGAATTGCGGCACCGGTTCCACAGTCGAGAAGGTGCGGCGCTGGCGCAAGTGGCGCTGCAGTTTTTTGCACGTAGTAACTGGCGCGCCGGTTACATGACATGTGGGCCTAGGCCCCCGTGCTAGACGCATCAAAGTCGAAAGGGTGCGCCCCCTCGGTGTAGTTGTATGCCGCCTACATGGTGGTCCACCCTTTCACCCGCTGGTTTGGGCGAAGACGGAGGAATGCTTGTAACCGCTGGGCGGTTACACGCTCCGCGCGCGGCAGTTTGGCTTCTTCTGTCCTGGGCCAGCTTGCATGTCGTGTGGGACCCAGCCCCCGTGTCGTAGGAGGAGGACCTTGGAGCGTGTTGGTGAAGACTCAGTCCGCGACGACTGAGGACGCAAGTGGGGAGAGTCGCCTTTAAAAAGGGATCGACCTCCTGGGTGGTAGCCATGCCTTCGCACTTTCCTCATGCGTTGTGCCCTTCCGCCTTCCGAGCCCCTGGATGGGGAGCACCCGCGTTGTCTTCGTCTCGTTGTGGAAGGAGCGCAACCTTGTGGAGGTTGGTACCTTTCAGCCATTGCTCGGCTTCAAGGATTTTCGTCATGCAGCCCGGCTGCATTCCCCCACCAATGGGCAGTTTGGTGGAGAGAAGCAAGCCGGGCTGCGGCCTCTGCCCCGCCCTCAGCTTCAAGGATTTTCGTCATCCGGGCTGAGGCGGAGGAGCGCACCGAGTGGGGGGTTGCATCCGCGTGGGCCGGTAACCCTTTTCTTCCCCCAACGTTTGGGGGAGAAAGGCATCCTCCGGTCCTGCGGAGGCTTCCTTCAGCCATGCGGGGGAAGGCAAACTGCTACTTCCTAGACAGGGTGCAGCGTTCCGTCCTTCGCCCGGGCGGCGGTCGCGCCACGTACGGGTCGGCCACGTCCAGGCCTTCCTCGCGCCGACAACCGTGCCAGAGGGTTGCCCAGCACGTCGTACGCCGCGAGGGCGGTGCTCATGTTCTGGGGCGGCCTCAGCGAGGGCGGGAGTGAGGACCTGCCAGTGCGTTTCGGGGCGGCCGGCGCTTGCTGGTGCGGTGTTGGCGGGCAGGTGGACGCCGTCGTCGGTGCTGTAGTGGCAGCAGCCGGAGAAGGTTTCTCCGCTGACGAGATCGTCGGCGCCATCCGCGCTCCAGGCCTCTGGCTCTTTGGCTTTGATAGCTTGTCCTCGCCCCTCGAGTGGGGACGTGGGCGAGGGCCTTGTCGTAGCAGCGTCTGCCCTGAGGTCATCGCTGCTACTGTTTGGCCGCCCGGGGCAGAGGTCGTTGTCGCTGCTGCAGGAGTGGGCGGCGGTGAGCCGCTTGGAGTTCGTCGTCCCGCGGGCCTCCTGGTATGGAAGTTGTTCATACCCGCGGGAACGGAACCGGAGTCCCATTTGTAATGGCATCTTGAGTGCCGGCATATGTTCATTGCGGCTGTCGGGGCCTGAACATCTGTGTATTTGGGTGTAAAGCCGTGTTTCTTCCTTATTTTGAGCACCAGGACTCGCCTGTCGGCTAGCTGGACCGCTTAACCAAGTGTGAGTTTCCCTGTGCGGAAGGTGACGAGTGAGGTATCCATATCCCGGAGGCGTAGGAGTCCCTCGGCTCGGTCGGCCTTGCCGCTCAAGGCTTCTCTTGCTTAGTGGAGGAACCCCCGGCTGCTCTGCGATGGGCCGAAGCCGGAGGCAGCGGTGTCAGCATGGACAGAATCGGAGTCGGCTGGAGAAGAAACTTCGTCGGCCCAGGAGTAGGGGACTTCCCAGGCCGAGGAGGCGTAGCAGTGGCGGCTGGGACCTGGCCAGGTCGTCTACTGGTGGGACCAACCCTGGAGTCGGGCTGCCGAGGCCATGAGCCAGGCTGGTGTTCTCGAGGGACAGCTGGCTGAGGCTACGGAGCGGCCAGTCCAGCCGTCTGCTTGGGCCGGGTTCCTGGAGGAGACCGTGGCGGCAATGGCTCAGGCGCAGTGCTGACATCTTCCTTCGAGGTGGAGATCCTCCAACTGTGTTGCTGTCCGAGGCCGGGTCGGATTCCGCCGAAGGTGGAGTCGATGCCGAGGGTGCTGCTGCTCCCTCCGCTGACGTCTGAACCTGCAGGAATAGTTTGTCTGTAGTGTGCGTATGTTTTTTGCGGCCGCCGAGGCCCAAACATACCGTCATCGTGTTGTAAAGCTGCGTTTCTTTTCCCCTTGTTTCGAGTATTAGGACTTGTTCGTCGGTAATAGAATCGTTTATCCGAGCGAGAGTTACTTTTCACAGAAGGTGATGAGTGAGGTATTCGTATCCCGGAGGCGTAGGAGTTCCTCGGCTCGGTCAGCCTTGCCGCTTACGTGTACTCTTACTCGTCCGTAGGATTCTGTTATCGATATAGTCGAGAAGGCACGAAAAATCATTTCGGCAGAAAAAGTTTTCGAGCGTTAAGACTTGTTCGGTCAGCGGAATCGCTTATCCGAGCGTGAGTTACTTATCGCAGAAGGTGATGAGTGAGGTATCCATATCCCAGAGGCGTAGGAGTCCCTCGGCTCGATCGGCCTTGCCGCTTACGTGTACTCCGTCATTTTCAGGATTCCACTATCGAAGTAGTCGAAAAGCACGAAGGATGTTCTGGCCGAAAGACTTTTTCCGAGGAAAATTTTGACGCAGAGGGGGTTCCCCCCTTCTAGCCCCCGAGGGAGGGTCGGGCTTTGCCGAGGCAAGGCTGACCCTTCCTTGATGGTTAGACTTTGTTTGTGTATGTAAACGAGGTACATGAACGACTTGAAAACATCTTTAAGGGTAGAAGTGACGTAGCTGTCGGATGTTCCAAGCGTTGCTGTAGACCTCACCTTGACTGTTGGCCAGCTTGTATGTTCTGGGCTTCAAAGTCATGGCGATGATGAATGGCCCTTCCCAGGGAGGCGTGAGCTTGTGGCGCCCTCGGGCGTCTTATCGTAGCCGAAGCACCAAGTCGCCCACCTGGAGGTCTCGGGACCAAACCCCTCGGGCGTGGTAGCGTCGCAGGGACTGCTGATACCACGCCGAGTGTAGTAAGGCCATGTCTCGAGCCTCTTCAATCTGGTCCAGCGAGTCTTCTCGGTTTGTCTGGTTGCTTCGGGCGTCGTATGCCCTCATCCTCGGGGAGCCGTATTCTAAGTTTGTGGGCAAGATAGCCTCGGCCCCATAGACTAGAAAAAATAGCGTGAAGCCCGTGGCTCGGCTTGGCGTCATCCTTAGACTCCAGACCACTGAGGGGAGTTCCTTCATCCACCGTCTGCCAAACTTGTTGAGGTCGTTGTAGATCCTCGACTTGAGTCCCTATAGAATCATGTCGTTGGCACGCTCTACCTGCCCATTCATCATGGGGTGAGCTACGGCGGCCCAGTCCACCCGGATATGGCGGTCCTCGTAGAAGTCCAGGAACTTTCTACCGGTGAACTGGGTGCCGTTGTCGGTGATGATGGAGTTCGGGACCCCGAAGCGATGGATGATGTTGGTGAAGAATGCCACCGCCTGTTCGGACCTGATGCTGTTTAGGGGTCGGACCTCAATCCACTTGGAGAATTTGTCGATAGCGACCAGCAGTTGCGTGAAGCCCCCGGGTGCCTTCTGCAAGGGATCGACGAGGTCCAGACCCCACACAGCAAACGACCAGGTGATGGGTAGTGTTTGCAAGGCCTGAGCGGGCAGGTGCGCCTGCCTTGCATAGAATTGACACCCTTGGCAGGTGCATACAATCCTAGTGGCGTCGGCCACCGCGGTTGGCCAGTAGAAACCCTGTCAGAAGGCGTTTCCAACGAGGGCTCGAGGTGCTGCATGGTGACCGCAAGCCCCCGAGTGTATTTCTTGCAATAACTCCTAACCTTCGGCGATGGATATGCATCGCTGGAGGATGCCTGAGGGGCTGCGGTGGTAGAGCTCCTTTTCGTCACCCAGCAAGACGAACGACTTGGCGCGCCGCGCCAGTCGCCGAGCTTCGGCTCTGTCGAGGGGTAGCTCTCCTCGGTGGAGATATTGCAGGTATGGGGTCTGCCAGTTTCGATTGGGCGTGGCCCCATTCTGCTCTTCCTCGACGCGCAGTGCCTCACCCTCGGGGGTCGAGGGTGCCTCGGGTGGGGTCGAGGCTGCCTCGAGCTGAGCTGAGGGCACCTCGGGCAGAGCCGAGGCCTTCTCGGGCTCGGGCGTGTCGTCGGTCTTGACGAAGGGTTGATGTAGGTCTCGGGAGAAGACGTCCGGAGGAACCGTTGTCCGCCCCGAGGCTATCTTAGCCAACTCGTCCGTAGTCTCATTGTACCGTCGGGCGACGTGGTTGAGCTCGAGCCCGTAGAACTTGTCTTCCAGGCGTCGAACCTCGTCGCAGTAGGCTTCCAACTTCGGGTCGCGGCAGTGGGAGTTCTTCATGACTTGGTCGATGACAAGCTGCGAGTCGCCACGAGCGTCGAGGCGCCGAACCCCTAGCTCGATGGCGATGCGCAACCCATTAACCAGAGCCTCGTACTCGGCCACATTGTTGGACGCCGGGAAATGGAGGCGCAGCACGTAGCGGAGGTGTTTCCCGAAGGGGTGAGATGAAGAGCAGGCCCGCGCCCGCTCCTGTTTTCATCAGCGACCCGTCGAAAAACATGGTCCAGAGTTCCGGTTGGATCGGAGCTGTTGGAAGCTGGGTGTCGACCCATTCAGCCACAAAGTCCGTATAAGGAAAATGGACCCCGGGCCATTTGGCTAATTGAGTTTTGGTGTTTGATGAACAACACAATCCGTGAACTAATAAGTTTTCTAGTGTTTGTGTTTGTAGTTCACAGGATGCGAAGAGAATTGGACCAAGGCAATGAGGATGCAACACCTCAAAAGAAGACATAAAAAGATGCATAGGAGTCCAATACTCAAGAACAAAGAAGCCCGAAGAAATCAGCGAAGAAATCCAAGACGAGGGCTGTCAGCCAGCGCCTGGTGGCGCACCGGACATCGGTGTCCGGTGTGCACCGGACTGTCCGGTGAGGCACCGGACAGTCTGCGCAGAGAGGCCACAGACAGGCGCTCTCTGGCTGTAGCACCGGACTGTCCGGTGTGCCAACGGGCAGACGGCAATGGTCGGATCCAACGGTCGACTGCTACAGGCGCCAACGGTCGGCTGACGTGGCGTGCACCGGACATCTACTGTGCAGTGTCCGGTGGTGCACCGGACTGTCCGGTGCACCCGACGACAGAAAGCTGCTGCTTTCTGTCCAACGGCTAGTTTGGGGTGTGGAGGCTATAAATACCACCCCAACCGGCCATTCTCAGGTGTGAGAGCCCAAGCAACATACCAAGACACATAGTGCATATTTCCAAGAGCTCAAACACCCAAGTGCTTAATAGAATCACTCGGTGATTAGCGTAGGTGCTTTGCGAAGTGCTTAGGTTAGTTAGACCGCTTTAGCGCTTGCTCTAGGTGAACCCTAGTTAGTTGAGTGAGTTTTGTAAAACCACACAACCCCTCGGCTCTTGCGTGAGTCGTTGTAATTGTACCGAGTGGGGCGAGAGTCTTGCGAGACCGTGACAACCGCGTTTGTGTCACGGCCGCCACCGTGTACCGGAGGGAACGAGGCCCGCGGCGTTTCGGCCGGAAGCTCGATAGTGGAGACGGCGGGGAGCGTCCGAGAGGAGCCGGAAGCGGAGCACCACTTGCGCGTGGAGAAGGCCCGCGGCTCTCTACGGAGTTACTCGACCGTGGTGCTTGGCCCTCGCGTGGGCTTCCCTTTGCGTAGGGGCACCAATGAGGATTAGTCGGGACCTTGCGTGGTTCCGGATACCTCGGTAAAAATACCGGCGTCATCCACGAGAGTTTGCTTCTCTACTTAGCTCTTTACATTCCGCATTTATATTAAGCATTTAAGTTTCAATCTTGTTGTCATACTTATTTAGTGTAGATTGAAACTTAGTCTTTGCGGTAGAGATAGCAACACTTAGACAAAACCTAGTTTGCACATTCTAGTTTTGATTATTTGCATAGGTTTTGCTCTAGGGATTTAATTGTGGCCTAGTTTAGTAAAAGTTTTAGAAGTCCTAATTCACCCCCCCTTAGGCGTCACCCGTTTCCTACAAGTGGTATCAGAGCCAGGTTTGGCTCATTTGAAACGCTTTAGCTTCACCGCTAAAAGAGCCGACGCTTTTTAGAGGAAGGGATGGATACCCATAGGCCACCACACTTCGACGGCACTAACTTCCCATATTATAGTGCTAGATTGGCTTGTTACCTAGAGGCCGTTGATCTAGGTGTTTGGAGAGTCACTCGTGACGGGATGAAACCTCTCAAGAATCCCGAGAAACCCACCACGAGTGAGGAAAAAGAAATCCATTTAAATGCTAGAGCCAAAAATTGCTTGTATGAATCTCTTAGCATGGATATTTTCAATCAAGTATTTACCTTGAAAACTGCTAATGAGATTTGGCTAAAATTGCATGAGCTCCATGACGGCACATCCAATGTCCGTGAGCAAAAACATTGCCTAGTCTTAAATGAGTATAATTCTTTTGCCATGAAAGATGATGAGCTTGTTAGAGACATGTATTCTCGTTTGAATCTAATAATTAATGAGCTCAACTCTATTGGCATTAATAAGCTAGGTGATGCGGACATTGTGAGGAAGATTATCTCCCTGCTACCACAACAAAGATATGGGAGCATCATCACCATCCTTCACAATATGGAGGATTTGAGCAAACATGACCCCGACCATTGTGATTGGGAAAATCGCGGCCTTTGAGATGTCGCGAAAAATGAGTCGGGGAGAGGAGCCAACTTCCTCAAGACCATATGCTTTTGCATGTGATGAAAGGAAGGGCAAAAAGAAGGCTCCCACTCCAAGTTCCTCAAGCGAAGAAGAGGAAGAAGAAGAAGAAAGTGATGATGATGAAGATAATCAACCATGCACATCATCCTCCGAGGACGAAGAAACAATCCGACGCGTCGGAAAGGTAATGAGGATGATCCGCAAGATTAATCTAATGGGTGTGCCCCTGCAGGTCGAGGATCTTCTCTTTAACATTGACAGGAAAAAGCAAAGGAAGAGAGGATGCTTCGCATGTGGGGAGAAGGGCCACTTCAGGGACAACTGTCCAAATATGGCCAAACCCAAAAAGGAGAGGAGCAAAGGCAAGGCGCTCACAAGTGTTAGAACTTGGGATGATTCTTCAAGTGAAGATGAACCTCCAAGGACGCGCAGCCACCGGTCCTCATCACGATCATCACGGTCATCACACAAATGCCTTATGGCAAGAGGTAACAAAAGCATTCCATCCTCTAGTGATGAAAGTAGTAGTGATGATGAAGGCGAGGGAAAGGCCTCTCTAGAAGAGCTTGCGGAAGCCGTAAAATTTTTCCAGGATGTTTGCACTAAGCAAAAAGCTCAACTTAAAACTTTGAAAAATAAGTTGGTTAGCTCTCAAAATGATTACAAAGGTTTGCTAGAAAAATTTGAAACTTTTGCAAACTTAAATAGTGAGCTATCAACTAAAATTGAGCTATTAGAATCTAGTGCTCCATCCACTGCTACCGATGATAGCCTTATTAAAAAGAATGAAAAACTTAAGGCTAAGTTAGCTAGCTCCCAAGAAGGTATTGAAAATTTGCTAGAGAAAATGGAAATTCTTAGCATACACAATAATGAGCTAACTACTAAGCTAGAAAACATTGGTAGCACCCCAGCAGCATCTTTAGTTGAAATACCTGAAATAATTAAGAAAGATGCTTCTACTTCCTGCTTTGATTTAATTGATGATTCTAACCCCTGCAACCAAGTCGTTGTTGAGAATATTGTTGTAGAGACATGTACGGATGAGGTTGCAAAGGAAAATGAACAATTAAAGCAAGAAGTGGCTCGCCTTGGCAAGGCTTTGTATGACAAGAAAGGCAAAGCCAAACAAATCCGACCTCCACAGGATAACACCACTGCGGGAGTGAACAAGCCTGTAGAGGGAGAAACTGTGATTTGTAGGCTATGCCACAAGGAAGGCCACAAGTCTTTCCAATGCAAGGCGATGACCGGGGATAAACAAAGGCAAAAGCTCAAGCAAAAGCCATCAAGCAAAATCTCCAACACCTACATCAAAAAGGTGAACAAAAAGGATGCTACACCATATTTGATCAAGAAGAAAAAGAACGGAAAGGTGATAGCAATCAAGGCCAACAAGCAAGCCAACAAAGGAAAAGGGGCCAAACGCATCTGGGTGCCAAAAGAGATAATTTCAACCATGAAAAGCACCAAGAAGGTTTGGATCCCGAAAGGGAAGTGAGTGGACCAAAGGTCCACGGGAAATTTGGAGACTTGGCAAAATTGGGATGTATATCATGGGGTACATCATATTGGATCAAGTTTATTGCCAAGTGGGTTAGTGAAAACTTTGGACCCAAATTTCCCACCCATGACTAAGGTAACTAGTTTTATTGTATTCTTCATTTTTAGATATGCGTATCTATTTACCTTCTATCTAGTTTACCTTTCTTGCCTAGTATTACAATTGTTATGTACTTTTGTTTAAAATCATGCATACTAGGTAAATCACATGGTAGGATTGCTTGCTTTCAATTCATATACTTAAGCAAACCTACATGGCTTAAAATGTTTATTTAAGCACGGCACATAGCTTTTATATCACTCCATAGTAAATGATGCATCAATTGAAAATTTTGATTTCTACAAGTTGTATCATTTAACTTATATGTGCCAAAGTTAGGATTATGGATAATTTGCCCCTCCTGATATCAAATCAAAGTGCATGTCTCCTACAAGTATTCAAAACTTGTATGCACACCTTTAGGGGGAGGTTACTCTATAATCTAACACTTTGAGACTAACACCTTTTCAAGTCTATTTCATGTGATAGTCTCATTGTAAGGAAAATGAAGTCCCCGGAGAAAGACAACAATCTTCCACTGCAAAATCTCCAAGAACTCTCATGTCTCTCAAGCTCGCCATTGATCTTCAATTGGTATCTTTTGAGACTACATTCAGTATCATTTACATGTCTTCTCCAATATTTGATTAGACTATATTTCATATCATATGCTTCCATGTTGCAAAAATGCATAAGTAGTTAACTCATATTCTGTTACCTATGCATAAGGGAAGTTAGTCTTTTCAAATCATGTCTTGCACCTCTATTTTTTCACATGCTTTCTCCTAAGTAGAGGATCTCTGTCAGGGGGAGTATTTCTTCATCTCTAAAGGGGGAGAAAAACTCTTTCTAAAGGAGAATACTCATTTAGGGGGAGTAATCTTTTAAGGACTCCTACAAGTGGTATCATTCACATGGCTTAATTTAATATCCTTCTAGTGATATCATTTGATACAATTCTTGTTGAGGGCAAGCTTTTATTTACTTCCTACATGCTTTTAATGTCTTCCTTTTCGGTGGTTGATGCCAAAGGGGGAGAAGTTTAGGGACCAAAGCAATGAAAACTATATCAAACACCAAACACCACCAATTTAAAATTTTATATCTACAAATGGCTCTTCAAGTGGTTTTGGTTATTTGGTCCAAAAATAGGAAGTAAGTGAATTATGGAGTTAGGGGAGGCTTAAGTCCATAATATCACATTGTGGGGACAATCATGCATCTTAGCAAGTAGATTGCATATTTTCACTCAAATACTTGTATTATTTGCTTGCTTTGGTTGTGTTGTCATCAATCACCAAAAAGGGGGAGATTGTAAGGAAAATGGACCCCGGGCCATTTGGCTAATTGAGTTTTGGTGTTTGATGAACAACACAATCCGTGAACTAATAAGTTTTCTAGTGTTTGTGTTTGTAGTTCACAGGATGCGAAGAGAATTGGACCAAGGCAATGAGGATGCAACACCTCAAAAGAAGACATAAAAAGATGCATAGGAGTCCAATACTCAAGAACAAAGAAGCCCGAAGAAATCAGCGAAGAAATCCAAGACGAGGGCTGTCAGCCAGCGCCTGGTGGCGCACCGGACATCGGTGTCCGGTGTGCACCGGACTGTCCGGTGAGGCACCGGACAGTCTGCGCAGAGAGGCCACAGACAGGCGCTCTCTGGCTGTAGCACCGGACTGTCCGGTGTGCCAACGGGCAGACGGCAACGGTCGGATCCAACGGTCGACTGCTACAGGCGCCAACGGTCGGCTGACGTGGCGTGCACCGGACATCTACTGTGCAGTGTCCGGTGGTGCACCGGACTGTCCGGTGCACCCGACGACAGAAAGCTGCTGCTTTCTGTCCAACGGCTAGTTTGGGGTGTGGAGGCTATAAATACCACCCCAACCGGCCATTCTCAGGTGTGAGAGCCCAAGCAACATACCAAGACACATAGTGCATATTTCCAAGAGCTCAAACACCCAAGTGCTTAATAGAATCACTCGGTGATTAGCGTAGGTGCTTTGCGAAGTGCTTAGGTTAGTTAGACCGCTTTAGCGCTTGCTCTAGGTGAACCCTAGTTAGTTGAGTGAGTTTTGTAAAACCACACAACCCCTCGGCTCTTGCGTGAGTCGTTGTAATTGTACCGAGTGGGGCGAGAGTCTTGCGAGACCGTGACAACCGCGTTTGTGTCACGGCCGCCACCGTGTACCGGAGGGAACGAGGCCCGCGGCGTTTCGGCCGGAAGCTCGATAGTGGAGACGGCGGGGAGCGTCCGGGAGGAGCCGGAAGCGGAGCACCACTTGCGCGTGGAGAAGGCCCGCGGCTCTCTACGGAGTTACTCGACCGTGGTGCTTGGCCCTCGCGTGGGCTTCCCTTTGCGTAGGGGCACCAACGAGGATTAGTCGGGACCTTGCGTGGTTCCGGATACCTCGGTAAAAATACCGGCGTCATCCACGAGAGTTTGCTTCTCTACTTAGCTCTTTACATTCCGCATTTATATTAAGCATTTAAGTTTCAATCTTGTTGTCATACTTATTTAGTGTAGATTGAAACTTAGTCTTTGCGGTAGAGATAGCAACACTTAGACAAAACCTAGTTTGCACATTCTAGTTTTGATTATTTGCATAGGTTTTGCTCTAGGGATTTAATTGTGGCCTAGTTTAGTAAAAGTTTTAGAAGTCCTAATTCACCCCCTCTTAGGCGTCACCCGTTTCCTACAGTCCGCCAAGACTTGATGGCCTTCCGAGGGGCGAACGAGATTGTCTCGCCCATGATCTCCACCGCCCACTTTGCAATCCTACCCGATACCCGAGGCCTCTCGGCACTGGATGATCTCCCCTAGGGGGAAGGATGACACCACAGTCACCGGATGAGACTCGAAGTAGTGTCGCAACTTTTGCCGTGTTAGAATTACCGCGTACAGTAGCTTCTGAATTTGCGGGTAGCGGATTTTGGTCTCGGACAGTACCTCATTGATGAAGTAGATCGGCCTCTGGACGGGCAATGCGTGCCCTTCTTCTCGTCTCTCGACCACGATCGCGGCACTGACCACCTGAGTGGTAGCGGCAACGTAGATCAAGAGGGCTTCTCCGGCAGGGGGGGGGGGGCACCAGGATGGGCGCGCTTGTAAGGAGCGCCTTCAAGTTCCCGAGGGCTTCCTCGGCCTTGGGGGTCCAAGTGAAGCGCTCGGTCTTCCTTAAGAGGCGATACAGGGGCAGGCCTCTTTCGCCGAGGCGCGAGATGAAGCGGCTCAGAGCCGCTAGGCATCCCATGACCCTTTGTACTCCTTTCAAGTCCTTGATAGGCCCCATGTTGGTGATGGCCGTGATTTTCTCCGGGTTGGCCTCGATGCCCCGCTCGGAGACGATGAACCCCAGGAGCATGCCTCGGGGGACTCCGAAGACACACTTCTCGGGATTGAGCTTTACGCCTTTTGCTTTGAGACACTTGAATATCATTTCAAGGTCGCATAGGAGGTCGGAGGCTTTCCTCGTCTTGACTACGATGTCATCGACGTAAGCCTCGACAGTTCGGCCAATGTGCTGTCCGAACACGTGGTTCATGCACCTTTGGTATGTCACGCCTGCATTCCTTAAACCGAACGGCATGGTAACATAGCAGTACATGCCAAAGGGTGTGATGAAAGAAGTCGCGAGCTGGTCGGACTCTTTCATTCTGATTTAGTGATACCCTGAGTAGGCGTCAAGGAATGACAGGGTTTTGCACCCAGCAGTGGAATCCATGATTTAATCAATGCGAGGCAGAGGGTAGGGAACCTTCGGACATGCTTTGTTTAGACCAGTGTAGTCTACACACATCCACCATTTCCCACCTTTATTTCTCACAAGCACAGGGTTGGCTAGCCATTCGGGATGGAATACCTCTTTGATGAACCCTGCAGCCATCAGCTTGTGGATCTCCTCGCCTATGGCTCTGCGCTTTTCTTCGTCGAATTGGTGCAGAGGTTGCTTCACGGGTCGGGCTCCAGCTCGGATATCCAGCGAGTGCTCGGCGACATCCCTCGGTATGCCAGGCATGTCCGAGGGACTCCACGCAAAAACCTCGGCGTTTGCGCGGAGAAAGTCGATGAGCACTGCTTCCTATTTGGGGTCGAGCTCGGAGCCGATCCGTACTTGCTTGGACGCGTCGTTGCTGGGGTCGAGAGGGACGGACTTAACCGTCTCTGCTGGTTCGAAGTTGCTGGCATGGCGTTTCACATCTGGCATCTCCTTGGAGAGGCTCCCCAGGTCGGCGATGAGGGCCTCGGACTCGGCGAGGGCCTCAGCGTACTCCACACACTCCATGTCGCATTCGTACGCGTGTCGGTATGTGGATCCGACGGTGATGACCCCGTTGGGGCCCGGCATCTTGTGCTTGAGGTAGGTGTAGTTGGGGACGGCCATGAACTTGGCGTAGCATGGTCTCCCCAGCACTGCGTGGTAGGTTCCTCGGAACCCGACCACCTCGAATGTGAGGGTTTCCTTTCGGAAGTTGGAGGGAGTCCCAAAGCAGACGGGCAGATCGAGTTGTCTAAGGGGCTGGATGCGCTTCCCAGGAATAATCCCGTGAAAGGGCGCCGCGCCGGCCCGGATCGTGGACAGATCGATCTGCAAGAGCCCGAGGGTCTCGGCGTAGATGATGTTGAGGCTGCTGCCTCCGTCCATGAGGACCTTGGTAAGCCTGACGTTGCCGATGACGGGATCAACAACGAGCGGGTACTTCCCCGGGCTCGGAACGCGGTTGGGGTGGTCGTCTTGGTCGAAGGTGATGGGCTTGTCGGACCAGTCTAGGTAGACTGGCGCCGCCACCTTTACCGAGCAGACCTCCCGGCGCTCCTGCTTGCGATGCCGAGCCGAGGCGTTCGCCACCCGCCCACCGTAGATCATGAAGCAGTCATGGACCTCGGGGAACTCCTCTGCCTTGTGGGCTTCCTTCTTGTCGTTGTCGTGGGCTTTGCCACCTTCCGCCGGTGGCCCGGCCTTGTGGAAGTAGTGCCGAAGCATGACACACTCCTCAAGGGTGTGCTTGACGGGACCCTGATGATAGGGGCACGACTCCTTGAGCATCTTGTCGAACAAGTTGGCGCCTCCGGGAGGCTTCCGAGGGTTCTTATGCTCGGCGGCGGTGACAAGGTCCGCTTCGGCGGCGTCGCGTTTCGCTTGCGACTTCTTCTTGCCCTTCTTCGCGCCGCGCTGAGCGGATGCCTCGGGGACGTCATCTGGCTGGCGCCCCTGAGGTTGCTTGTCCTTCCGGAAGATGGCCTCGACCGCCTCCTGGCCAGAGGCGAACTTGGTGGCGATGTTCATCAGCTCGCTCGCCCTGGTGGGAGTCTTGCGACCCAGCTTGCTCATCAGGTCGCGGCAAGTGATGCCGGCGAGGGACGCACCAATGACATCTGAGTCGGTGATGTTGGGCAGCTCGGTGCGCTGCTTCGAGAATCGCCGGATGTAGTCCCGCAGGGATTATCCCGGCTGCTGGCGGCAGCTTCGGAGATCCCAGGAGTTCCCAGGGCGCACGTATGTGCCTTGGAAGTTTCTGGCAAAGGCTTTGACCAGGTTGTCCTAATTGGAGATCTGCGCAGGAGGCAGATGCTCCAGCCAGGCTCGGGCGGCGTCGGAGAGGAACAGGGGGAGGTTGCGGATGATGAGGTTGTCATCGTCCGTTCCACCCAGCTGGCAGGCTAGCCGGTAGTCCGCGAGCCACAGTTCCGGCCTTGTCTCCCCCGAGTACTTGGTGATGGTAGTCGGGGCTCAGAACCGGGTCGGGAACGACGCTCGTCGTATGGCCCGGCTGAAAGCTTGCGGACCGGGTGGTTCGGGCGAGGGGCTCCGATCCTCCCTGCTGTCGTAGCGTCCCCCACGCCTGGGGTGGTAGCCCTGGCGTACCTTCTCGTCGAGGTGGGCTCGACGGTCGCGGCGATGGTGCTCGTTGCCGAGGCGGCCCTGGGCCGCGGGCGCTGTGTCCCGCGTGCGCCCGTTGTGGACCGAGGCTTCCCGCATGAATCGGGAAGTCGCGGCGCGATGCTTCGGGGGGTACCCCTGCCTTCGGGAGGTAGAGCTTTCGGCCCGTTGGATCGCGGCATCCTCTAGGAGATTTTTGAGCTCTCCCTGGATACGCCGCCCCTCGGTGGTGGATAGTTCCGGCATCGCTCGGAGTAGTATTGCCGCTGCAGCCAGGTTCTGGCCGACCCCACTAGAAGCCGGGGGCAGCCTCACCCTGGCATCATCAGCGATGCGGTGTTGGACGTCCTGGGCCAGATGACGCGCTTCTACGGCCGGTGCTCGGCCTGCCCACTCCTGCCCGATGTTCTGCCGGAGCTGCACAAGTTGTCCTGCTTCCTCGTCGAGCCTGGCCTGCATCTCGTGGATTTGCTCGAGCTGTGTGTCCTGACCCCCCACAGGGACTGGGACCACAGCTAGCTCCCGAAGGATGTCAACGCGAGGCGCAGGCCTAGGGGGATCGCCGTCCTCCGGCATACCAAGGTGGTTGCCTTCGTCGAGACACCCTAGATCGACATGGAAACATTCGCGACTTGGGCCACAGTCCTCGTCGCCGAGGCTATGGCTAACATCGGAGCAATCGAAGAGGCAGTAGTCACATGCAGTCATGAAGTCCTGCATGGCACTGGAGTTCCCGAGCCCGGAGAAATCCCAACCATAGTCGGGCTCGTCATCTTCTTCGGAACCTGGGGGCCCGTAGGTCGAGACGGCCGTCAATCGGTCCTAGGTTGACCACATATGATACCCAGGATGGTTCGGATATGCCTTTATGAAAGCGTCCATCGAAGCGGTATTGCTTCGTGGGTCGAAGTTGAATCTAAAAGGCACAAGATGAGAAACGGACAGTACCTCTTGATCGACGGATGGTGACGGAGTCGCGTCAGGGACGGACTGCACCGTTATCTCGAGTATGAGGCTAACGCCCAGCAGGTCCTTCGCGAGCGTGCTGGCGTCATTCGTCCGCTTGGGGTTGGCTTGTCGCGGGAAACGACACTTGTCTTCGTCTCAGACGCGAGGTCAACGCCCGACGTGTCCCCCGCTGGGGCGCCGGCGTCGTCGACTCGCTTGACAGCCGACGAGGTGCCGCCTCCTGCTTGGCCATGGTTGCCCCGCCTCCTTCCCCGTCGACGGGGAAGGTGACGGGACAGACTCAGATGCTGTTCTTCCGCCACGCGGGGAAGACGTCGTCGATTCCGCCGCCGGCGGGCGGGCTGACGGCCGCCATTGTCGTTGTCGCTCGGCGGAGGAAGGATTACCATGTCGTAGCTGCCGTCGAGGGACATGAACTCGAGACTCCCGAAACGGAGCTTCGTCCGGGTTGGAGAGGTTGCTGGAGACTCCCCATCTGGAGCTTGACGGGAAGCTGTTCATCAACACGCAGCAGGCCCCTACCTGGCGCGCCAACTATCGGCGTTTCGACCCCGGGGGGTCCCTGGACCGACGAGTAAATTGTCACTGCGTGTCCCAGCCCAGATGGGTCGGCGCGAGACGGAGCACAAGGGGGGAAAACAGTGAGGAGAAACCGCGGCCTCGTGTTGTCCTGCGCCCAGGGTGGATGCGCTTGCAGTAGGGGGTTACAAGCGTTCGCGAGGGAGAGAGAGGGGGGGGGGGGGGGCGTGAGACTGCGCGTCAGCCCGTTCTCCCACGCGGCCACCTTCTCGTACGAGGGCCCTGGACCTTCCTTTTATAGACGTAAGGAGAGGGTCCAGGTGTACAATGGGGGGTGTAGTAGTGTGCTAATGTGTCTAGCAGAGGGGAGCCAGAGCCCTATGTACATGCCGATGTGGCTGTCGGAGAGGTGTTGGAGCCCTGTTCATGTGGCGTCGTGGCCGTCGGAGGAGCGCTTGAGCCCTGTAGAAGCACAGCTGTCGGGGCTGTCGGATCCTTGCTGATGTCTCCTTGCTTCCGTAGGGGGCTGAGAACCGCCGTCGTCATGGAGCATGAGGGGTGCCATCATTACTAGTTTTACCGGGGCGAGCCAGATGGGACACCGGTCTTGTTCCCCATAGCCTGGGCTAGCTAGGGGTAGGGTAATGATGGCCCCCCTTATGGTGTGGTCGGTCCGAGCCCAAGGTCGGGCGAGGTGGTGATTCCTCCGAGGTCGAGGTCGAGTCCGAGCCCTGGGGTCGGGCGAGGCGGAGACCGTCGTCCGAGGTCGAGGTTGAGTCCGAGCCCTGGGGTCGAGTGAGGCGGAGACCGTCGTCTGAGGTCGAGGTTGAGTCCGAGCCCTGGGGTCGGGCGAGGCAGAGATTCCTATGGCGCCCGAGGCTGGACTTGGCTACTGTCAGCCTCACCCTGGCGGGTGGCACAGCAGTCGAAGCAGCGCAGGCGGCGCTGTTTTCCTGTCAGGTCAGTTAGTGGAGGGGCAAAGTGACTGCGTCACTTCGGCCTTGTCGACTGGAGAGCGCGCGTCAGGATAAGGTGTCAGGCGATCCTTGCATTGAATGCTCCTGCGATCTGGTCGGTTGGTGAGGCGATCTGGCCAAGGTTGCTTCTCCGCGAAGCCTGCCCGAGCTGGGCCTCGGGCGAGTCGAAGGTGCACCCGTTGCTTGAGGAGACCCTCGGGCGAGGCGTGAATCTGCATTGGTCTACTGTTCCTGCCCGAGGCTGGGCTCGGGCGAGGCGAGATTGTGTCCCTTGAGCAGACGGAGCCTTGACTGGAATTGCGCCCATCAGGCCTTTGCAGCTTTGTGCTGATGGGGGTTACCAGCTGAGATTAGGAGTCTTGGGGGTACCCCTAATTATGGTCCCCGACACTCCTGACCATTCTATTTACAATGTTTTTCTTGTAGATTCTTTGGATTACAACTTGCTTTCTGTTTCTCAATTATGCAAGATGGGTTACAACTGTCTTTTTACTGATGTTGGTGTTACTGTATTTAGAAGAAGTGATGATTCAATAGCTTTTAAGGGAGTGTTAGATGGTCAACTATATTTAGTTGATTTTAATAATAACAATGCTGAACTAGACACTTGCTTAATTGCTAAGACCAATATGGGCTGGCTCTGGTATCGCCGACTTCCCCACGTTGGGATGAAGAATCTTCACAAGCTTCTAAAGGGAGAGCACATTTTGGGACTAACAAATGTTCATTTTGAGAAAGACATGATTTGTAGCGCATGTCAAGCAGGGAAGCAAGTAGTAACTCATCATCCACACAAGGACATCATGACGACCGACAGGCCGCTTGAGCTACTCCACATGGATCTATTCAGCCTGATCGCTTACATAAGCATCGGCGGGAGTAAGTATGGTCTTGTTATTGTGGATGATTATTCTCGCTTCACTTGGGTATTTTTTTTGCAGGAAAAATCTGAAACCCAAGAGACCTTGAAGAGATTCTTAAGAAGGGCTCAAAATGAGTTTGGATTGAGAATCAAAAAGATTAGAAGCGACAATGGAACGAAGTTCAAGAACTCTCAAATTGAAGGATTTCTTGAGCAGGAGGGCATCAAGCATGAGTTCTCTTCTCCCTACACACCTCAACAAAATGGTGTAGTGGAGAGGAAGAATAGAACTCTTTTGGATATGGCAAGAACCATGCTTGATGAATACAAGGCTCCAGATCGGTTTTGGACGGAAGCGAATAACACCGCTTGCTACTCCATCAACCGACTCTACCTTCACCGAATCCTCAAGAAAACATCATATGAACTCCTCACCGATAAAAAGCTTAATGTTTCTTATTTTAGAGTTTTTGGGAGCAAATGCTTTATTCTTATTAAGAGAGGTAAAAATTCTAAATTTGCTCCTAAAGCAGTAGAAGGCATTTTACTTGGTTATGACTCAAACACAAGGGCATATAGAGTCTTCAACATGTCCACTGGATCAGTTGAAGATTGTTGTGACATTGTGTTTGATGAGACTAATGGCTCCCAAGTGGGGCAAGTTGATCTTGATGAACTAGATGATGAAGAGGCTCCGTGCGTCGCATTAAGGAACATGTTCATTGGGGATGTGTCCAAAAGAATCCGAAGAGCCTCCATGTTGGGGGCCTTCGTCCTCCGAAGGTCTTCAAAAACATGGTTTAACAATGTTTTTCAAGTGTAACATGTAAACAGGTACCTTTGAATATAGATCAAAGTCGTACACGACGTAAGAAGCTTGGCCAGAACGAAGGATGATGCTACTACGAAGCTATGGGCAGAATAGCTTTGGCTCAACAGCGGAAAAAGGAACCGACTTAAAGGGGAAAAGGCCATCCAGTCCTCGATGAGTTGTCCATAATATAGTAGTAAATGTGAAGGACATAAATGTAATTTTACACAAGCTGCGCCCTGTGCCTATAAATAGATGAACAGTACTCCTGTACTGTTCACGTTGACTTGCATTTGCTCGTGCGTCACGCTTGGACTTTTGCTTTCTGTCAAGCCGAAGGTATAAATGTAATTCGATATTGTTCACGTTCATTCATGATGATGTAATGAAGAAACATTAATGAAGTCATATGATCATTTATGTTATTTCTCATGTCTCATATGCTTCTTATTTCATTAATATATGCTGTGATGATGAAGGTATGTCCTTCATGACCTTCGTCTGAAGATCATTATATCCTGAGGGAAATAATGCTTCAAAGGACGAAGGGAATTAACCATTAACCTTTTTTGTGTTGCCTTGTTCTTAACTCATAGCATTTGAGAACAAGTCCCCAACATTGGCGCCCACCTCCGGTGAACCCTTTTTTCGACCACCTTCGGCAAGCACCGACCTTCGTCATGCCGCCGAAGAAAACTTCAGCGCTAGGGGCTATCGCACTACAGCCACTGGACCCAAATCAAGAGACCCTTTCTCTCCGAGAGGCCTGAAGCCAGAAGAGGAAGGCCACTAGTCCAACACTCCAGGAAGAAGAGTTGGACCAAGAAATCAGAAACATGGAGATAATCCATCAGCAAGTACAAAGGAAGAAGGAGAAGATGGCCTGACTGGCTGATCTTCAAAGGCAGATCGACGAAGCCACTGAAGAAGTATGCCATCTTGCTCAAGATGAACAAGATCGAAGGCCCCAGCACAAGGAGCTTCATCAAGAAGGCCTATTCAACGAGGATGGATGGTATGATGATTTTAATCATGAAACCTTTACCTTTGATGTCGCTTCTCCCTTGGCAGCAGAAGTGCAAGCTATCCCATGGCCTCCATTATACAAACCACCTCAGCTCCCTATGTATGATGGGCATTCGGATCCGAAGCAGTTTTTGATGAGTTATGAAGCGACTATATCTTCATATGGAGGCAATGCAGCTGTCATGGCCAAGTCCTTCGTCATGGCAGTTCGCAATGTGGCCCAGACATGGTATTCTTCTCTTCGGCCAGGGACTATTACTTCGTGGCAGAAGCTCAAGGATATGCTACTGACAAGTTTCCAAGGTTTTCAGACGAAGCCGGTCACAGCTCAGGCCCTATTTCAATGCACGCAAGACCATGAGGAGTATCTACAGGCATATGTCCGAAGGTTCTTGCGTCTGAGAGCACAAGCATCTACAGTGCCCAATGAAATTGTCATTGAGACCATGATCAAGGGGCTTCGTCCAGGTCCTACTGCTCAGTATTTCGCTAGAAAGCCTCCACGGACTCTGGAGAAGCTGCTTCAAAAGATGGATGAATACATCCGGGCTGACAACGACTTCTGCCAAAGAAGGGAGGAGGCTTACAGGTTCTCTGAGATGACCAGGGGCTTTGGAGGAAGAATCCATCCAAGGCATGTCAGGTCAATTCACAACTCCACTCAGAGTGACGACAGAGGAAGTCAGCCGCAGAGGCCGCAGTATACTTCACAATCTTCGAGGCATCAACAAAGCTCTTTCCGGCCGCCAGCTCCAAGAGGCAGAGGTGCTAGGGGCTTCGGAGGAAGATATGGGGATCAGCTCAGAAAGATCTACTGCTTATTTTGTGGAGAAGATAAGGGCCATACTACAAGAATGTGCCAAATTACTATCCAAAAGCAGAAGGAGATCGCAGAAGCCGAAGCTCGGCAAAGCCAACCGAAGCAGGTTCTGCATACTACTTCGTGTCACTCACCCTACATACCAGAGTATGTGGGCAACCATTCTGCAGCCTCTGTTGCTTCGGCTAGTCAGCTATAGGCTTCTTGGCCACAACTTCCACCTCCGCCGCCACTACAACCTGCCTATTCACGAAGTCAGCAGCCAGAAGGGAGCCATCAGACCCATAAGCAGCGAGATCTCAGGGAGGAATCCGAAGCTCGCATAGTCAACAGTACTGTGCCAGAATCAAAACACATCTATTGAGACATATCCTACCTCTGAAGCACTTTTATACTCCTTGTCATTTTCTTTTTTAATAAAGAACAATCAATGTAAATCTAGTCTTCTTGTCATTTTCAAATAGCTTCGCTCTTGAGAAATATATCTTTTCAAAGATTTACGAAGCCCCAAATTGTCGAAGCTCAAAAGTCGTTCCTAAAGGAATGCAGAGCTAAAAATTGCATTGTAACTTTTACTGAAGCTATAGAAAGTCGTTCCAAAGGAACGCAGAGTAAGTTCGTCGAAGCTACAAAAAGTCGTTCCCAAGGGAGCGCAGTGTAAGTTTTCTGCTCAAAAGTCGTTCCAAAGGGAATGCAGAGCCAAATACCACCAAAATATAAGGCGAAGCGCGAAAAGTCAACGCGAATACTGCCGAAATAGAAGGCGAAGAAGTTCAAAAGACGTTCCTAAGGGGATGCAGAACTTACACCGAAAAATAAGCAGTGAAGCCGAAAAATAAACAGCAAAGAGATTTTGATCGTTCCTAAGGGGACACAAAGATTGTGTTTCAGTGGGAGTATGTGTCTTCGGCATTAGCATCATTCTTTGCATCATATCATCACATCATATCGCATAGCATCTCATCATACATCGTACCACACCAATGACATCAATTAAAAACAGAGCCGATCTTCGGAGATTGCCTTGCAAAAATGAAAAGGTGCTAAGACAAAACCAAGCTAAGAATCACAGCTTCATCAATCCTAATATGGAAGAAGGGATCTATTGATTACGAAGCATCGACGTTTTTACGAAGTGTGGATGATCTTACGAAGGATAAAAATTCTTCTTTGCGAAGCATGAAAAGAAGGGAAGGTGTTTTTTCGCCAACGGCTCAAAAATGGTATGTACATAAAATTTCATGCATCGTAAAGAGTTGACCTACAAATAACTTACATATTACATTAAGAAATATAAACATCAAATATTACAAACTTAGTTCAGCAAATGTTACATTAACACCCTAGAAAATATTTTTACAATAACTCCTATTCTTCCTTCAGAACTTTCTCTGCGACTTCGTTAAGCAGTTTGGTAACAACTTCGTCGACAATGGCTTCGGCCACATTGATGACTTCTATTGCTTTCCTCATTTCTAGGTCAACCAATGGGTCGAACGGTTCTGGAGGAGGAGGTAGTTTAGCTGCGGTAGAAAGCATCAATTAGCTCGAAGTCACGAAAATAAACGACAAAGCTAAAAGCTATTAAGAAATACTTATCCGTCTTTCGAGTTCCACAGCTTTCTCAGCTTCTTTCGTTGCTTCCCGAGCATCATGAATATCTTTTTCGCTCTTCTTCATTATTTCATGAGCCATCTTTCGGCCGCCATTTTCTCAGATATCAGTGAAAAATTTTCAGCCTATTAGACTTGCTTCGGCTGAGGGGTCTTTTGTATCGTCAACAGAGAAGGCACTTTCGGCCTAGGCCAAGGTTTTAACATGTTCGCAACCCACCTTCTCCAGGACAGCGGCAACTCCTCTCGCACCAGAGAAGGCGCAGACATCCCCACGATGACTTAGGATTTCCTCAAAAGCTTCGGCTTCACAACTGATCCACTCAATAACGCCCTCAGGGTCACCTCGTATGAAATTGTCTTCGTTAGAGTAGGCGCCCACGTTGGCGAAGCTAGTCTTTATCTTTTTCACGCACTCCACAGATTTTTCAAAACACCTTTCCTTTGATGCTCGAAGCTCTGCAACTGTTTTTTCAAAATAATTTTTCTAGTACTCACTGGCATCTCGATCAGCTTCAGCGACAGCGCATTTTAATTTGGCCTCAGCCAATTGTTTCCGAAGATCTTCAATTTCACTCTTCTGGGCCTCAGCTTGAACTTTGGAATTAGCTTCAACTTCTTTTATTTTGTTTACCAATGAAATTAATATTTTATCTTTTTCAAGGCCTTCGTTTCTTAGCTCAATCACCTCTGAGCGAAGGTTGTCCAGAGCCATTCTATACCTTTCATTTTCGATATTTTTCTGTGCCCTGAGGGCATTGCTAAGGATCAAGCCCTGCAAGAGGAGTACAGAATTAAGTATAAATAAATAAAATAATTTGTTTTCAAATACAAGAATTGATTTTCGTACCTTTATGCTATTATATGCTAAACTATCAGCTAATTCATCCTTTGACAATACGGAGAGGCCGTCTTCTAGCTTCGAAAATCCGAAGCTTCTTCCTATCTCCCGGCTGACGGATATCTCTTTGTTATCCGGGAGACAGTATAAAAAATCTTCTTCTCCGCTGCCATTAAACACCAGTGCCCCTTTCGGGTATTTCAGTCTTTGGGCATAATGTTGGGCTTCTCGTTTTTCTTTCGAAGTAAGTGTCTTTCCCGAAGCATGGCGGATGATGTAATCAATGCTCTCTTCCAAAGCTTTAGGAGCAGGAGTAGCAACCTTTTCAGTCGAAGTTTGCTCTGAGGTTTCTTCTTCTGCTACCTTGTCTTCAGTTTTCGAAGGTTTTTTCTTGGCAAGCTCTGAAGGCCCAGCTTCGGCACTAGCTTGGCTTGTTGTAGCTTCAATTTCAGCCGATTTTGATTTAGATTTGGCTTGTAGTTTTGAAACCTCGGCGGTTTTCCCTGAAGGAGTAGAGCTTAAAGCCTTTACTGATTCTAACACATCTAGTACATTTACCATCCTTCTTCTTTTGGGAGTTACCGCAAGACTTCTACCAACCTTCGGCATGGTTACTTCTGTCGAAGGGCTTAAAATTCTTAACACTTTTGTTCCTTCAATTTTTGGTTCTTCCACCTTATTTTCATCGACCTTTGACTTAGTTAGCTCGGATGAAGGTACCTTCGGCATCGTAGCCGGATCTTCAGCTTTTTGTGTAGAAGGAATAGGCTCCTTTGGTTTAGCAGCTGAAGAAGTTTCCCCGCCAAACTCGGGTACCACGGCTGGCTCGATATAGCGTGGCCGGTGGGTAAGGACTTTCAACTTTTTGCTCTTCGGCGCGGGCTCATCTGGAGTGGCCGAAGCAGCAGTCTTGGCCTAAGCAGCGGTTTTCCTCTTTCTTCCCCGTCCCCGCAGCGGGTAGCAGTAGTCGGGGTAAACAAAACCAATGGCATCAAAAACTCTATTCAATCTCTTTTTTCCTCGGCCCCCGAAGGATGTGGATAATGCATCATCTTCTGCTTTGGAATATGACCCAAGCAATTCATCACTTATAGATTCAATACATTTCAGCCAGTCGTCATTTGGTTCATCAAATTTATCTCCATATCTGAAGGTGTATTTTAGTCGAACCAGGTCACCTTCGCCAGACTCGGTGACAGTCTCCTTCGGCATCTCCCAATTCTCTACAAGAGGCCATACTCTGAATGCTATATGTTCTTGAATTAGGTCTCTTGTACCAATGAAGAAGCATACAGTACCAAAGGCCTTCTGGCATGCTTCGGCGGCCTCATCGATTTCAACCTTCGGCCTTCGAAGGCCGAAGCGGGGACCATATGGGACGCATAACGACCTCCTTAATATCCTCTCTCTGCTAAGTCGTTCTTCACATAGAACCACTCCTCCATCCAATTTCCCGGCCATCTTTTCCTAAATGTTGGTACTGGGTAGCTTGAGTTGGGACAGGCGGTAAATCCGTAACAACCAAAGTTGTTGTGATACTGTTCCTTTCCCGTAGCCTTCGTCTCATACATAAGTTCATGCATGCTGCAGAAACATTTTGCGCTTGGCTCTATTCCTTGGCTTCTTACTGCCCAGACGAAGACTCCCATCCTCAATATGGCTTCGGGGGTCTGTTAATGAAGGAAAATTTGGAAGGTTTTCAACACTTCCACCACGGACCTGCTTAGTGGGAATCGAAGCCCAGCTTTAAAAAAGCTTCGAAAGATCACAACTTCATCCTTCTCAAGCGCAGGAGTGGTATTGTTTTCGCTAGCCCTCACAATAGATAAATCCCAAAAGTACCTTCCCCTCATGCTCTCAAGGTGACTTTGCTTGATGGTCGACTTTCCGAAAATTGTATGACTTGGCCTCCACGACCGATCTTCAGAATCTTCACCCCCACTCTCTGCATCATAACTGTCACTGTCACTAGTATCCTCAGACAAGCCCTCCAATATTTCTTTTGTAATCTTCTCTGTATTTGATTTTGCCATTGATTCTAGAAACCCAACTATATAAGGATCCGTAGCCTTCTTCTGTTCAAAGAGCTTCTCCTCTTCGGTTAGCTTCGTCTCAGCAACAACTTTCTTGTCTTGAGACATCTTCTCTTTGGAAATAACGAAAACGTGCTCTTCAAGATGAAGCTTAAAGAACTCGAAAAACTAAGCAAACGTTGGTGAGCAAGAGCTATAAAATTGAGCACATAAAGCAAGCGACACAAATAGCGTACCAAATGTGGTCAGGGTGAGCTCTTATTTATACGCTCGACTGCCCTGAGTTAGAGGGTCCCGTCTGTCATTGACTATTGCTATTCTAGCAAAGGGAAGGTGTTTTTTCGGACCTTCGGCTTAAGGCCTTCGTCCAGGTCGCAGTCTGAATTCGTTATCTTAAACAAATTAATACTGTGAGGGGCTACTGTTGGGGGCCTTCGTCCTCCGAAGGTCCTAAAAAACGTGGTTTAACAATGTTTTTCAAGTGTAACATGTAAACAAGTACCTTCGAGTATAGATCAAAGTCATACACGACGTAAGAAGCATGGTCAAAACGAAGGATGATGTTGCTACGAAGCTACGGGCGGAATAGCTTTGGCTCAACAGCGGAAAAAGGAACCGACTTAAAGGGGAAAAGGCCATCCAGTCCTCGATGAGTTGTCCATAATACAGTAGTAAATGTGAAGGACATAAATGTAATTTTACATAGGCTGCGCCCTATGCCTATAAATAGATGAACAGTACTCCCGTATTGTTCATGTTGACTTACATTTGCTCGTGTGTCACGCTTGGACTTTTGCTTTCTGTCAAGCCGAAGGTATAAATGTAATTCAATATTGTTCACGTTCATTCATGATGATGTAATGAAGAAACATTAATGAAGTCATATGATCATTTATGTTATTTCTCATGTCTCATATGCTTCTTCTTTCATTAATATATGCTGTGATGATGAAGGTATGTCCTTCATGACCTTCGTCTGAAGATCATTATATCTTGAGGGAAATAATGCTTCAAAGGACGAAGGGCATTAACCATTAACCTTTTTGTGTTGCCTTGTTCTTAACTCATAGCATTTGAGAACAAGTCCCCAACACTCCACAAGCACAAGATCATCAATCATCTTCCATACAAGCATCTCCACCAACTCAAGATGAGGAAATGGCTCAAGAAGAAGAGGATAAAGACCAAGATGATGAGCCATCTCAAGAGGAGGACATCGATCAAGGGGGAGATGAAGATAATAAAGACAAGTAAGATGATCAAGAAATTCAAAATCAAAGACCACCGCACCCAAGAGTCCACCAAGCAATTCAAAGAGATCACCCCGTCAACTCCATACTTGGTGACATCCACAAGAGGGTGACCACTAGATCTCGAGTTGCTCATTTTTGTGAACATTACTCTTTTGTGTCTTCTATTGAGCCATACAGGACAGAGGATGCACTAAGAGACCTAGATTGGGTGGTGGCAATGCAAGAGGAGCTTAACAACTTCACGAGGAATAAGGTATGACATTTAGTTCCACATCCTAACCAAAATGTTGTAGGTACCAAGTGGATATTCCGCAACAAACAAGATGAGCATGGTGTGGTGACTAGAAACAAAGCCCGACTTGTTGCTAAAGGTTATTCACAAGTCGAAGGTTTGGATTTTGATAAAACCTATGCACCCGTAGCTAGGCTTGAGTCAATTCGTATATTACTTGCCTATGCTACTTACCATGGCTTTAAGTTATATCAAATGGACGTGAAGAGTGCCTTCCTCAATGGCCCTATCAATGAAGAGGTATATGTTGAGCAACCTCCCGGCTTTAAAGATAGTGAGTATCCTTGTCATGTTTATAAGCTCTCAAAGGCGCTTTATGGGTTCAAGCAAGCCCCAAGAGCATGGTATGAATGCATGCGAGACTTTCTTATCCCTAATGGCTTCAAAGTTGGTAAAGCTGACCCTACTCTCTTCACTAAAACAATTGCTAAAGACTTGTTCATATGCCAAATTTATGTTGATGATATTATATTTGGGTCTACTAACAAGTCATCTTGTGAAGAGTTTAGTAGGATCATGATACAGAAATTCGAGATGTCTATGATGGTGGAGTTGAAGTATTTCCTTGGATTTCAAATCAAGCAACTCCAAGAGGGCACCTTCATCTGCCAAACTAAGTACATTCAAGATATACTCAAGAAGTTTGGAATGAAGAATGCCAAACCCATCAAGACACCCATAGAAACAAATGGACATCTCGACCTTGATACATGAGGTAAATCCGTAGATCAAAAGGTATACCGGTCGATGATAGGATCTTTACTCTATTTATGTGCTTCTCGACTAGATATTATGCTTTCTGTATGCATGTGTGCAAGGTTCCAGGCAAATCCTAAGGAAGTTCACCTTAGGGCCATAAAAAATCATGAGATATTTAGTTTACACTCCTAAGTTTGGACTTTGGTACCACAAGGGATCTACCTTTGATCTAATTGGGTATTCTAATACCGATTATGCCGGATGTAAAATTGATAGGAAGAGCACATCAGGGACTTGTCAGTTTCTGGGAAGATCCCTGGTGTCTTGGGCTTCAAAGAAACAAAACTCAGCAGCTCTATCCACCGCCGAAGCCAAGTATATTGCTGCAGGCCATTGTTGTGCACAATTACTCTGTATGAGACAAACCCTTAGGGACTATGGCTACAAGTTGAGCAAAGTCCCTCTCCTATGTGATAATGAGAGTGCAATCCACATGGCGGATTGTAACACCCTAAATTTGGGAGTATAAAATTTCTTTCTAAATATCTACCAAATTCAGATGTTACTCTTGTAACTCTCTCTAGACTCTCTCTTTCCCTTTTTCTTTTAGCTAGAATTGAGTTAATTAGGTGATAGATTAATTATTTACTTTGTCAAAACAATATGAGTCTTGAAATGTTGCATCATGCTGAGCTTAGATATCCTTTGAATTGTGCACATGTTTGATTTGGTTTGAATTTGAAACTTGGTTTGAAATTGAATTTAAAACCCTAGAGAAAATAAAATAGAAAAAACATTAGAAATTCTAGGAAATGGAAAATCCCATTTTGGCCCAAACGAGCCGAGCAGGCCAAGCCCCGCACGCCTGCCGCCCCTGACAGGCGGACCCCGCCTGTCGGCGCCAGTCTGTGCCCATGTTCCCTCTCTCTCTCTCCCGCTGCTAGTGGGGCCGATTGTCGGCACCAAACTCCTCCACGGGCACGTGCTTTCTCTCGCTGTCCCATGGGCCCCGCTCGTCAGCACAGAAGCCCGTTCACTCATCTGTTCTCGCTGACCCGTGGGTCCCGCCGGTCAGAATCGTCCCCCCGAACCATCCGCGCTCCTCACCGTGGACGCGCCCACGTCCACGCATTTCTCGGCCACGACCCACGCGCCCGAGACTTTTTTGGAGCCCACCCACACTAACTCGCCTCTCCCCGCTCAGTTGCGCACTCAGCCGAGCACCATCGCCCTCTCCCTCGCTCTGCGAGCGCGCCCCGGGAGCTTCGCCGCTGCTCGCCGAAGCCCGCCACCCGTTCTATGGTCACAATCGAGCCCTCGCTGCGCCCATTGCCTCGGTGAGTTCTGCCTCACCGTCAGCAACTCAGGACACCCCTCGTTCGCCCCCAACCCGTTTGGTTTGCCCAGTCCACGCTCACCGGAGTTCTCCCCGTGTAGCCGGAGCTCCGCCACCGTCGACTCGAGTTCTCCCCATGCCCGCCTCCCTCCTCAGTCGCTGACACCGCCGGCCCACCTGTCAGCCCTTGCCCGCCCGCGCGCGAGCTTTTGTCCGTGGATCTAATCTCAGCTGTTCATCTGTGATCGAGCGGTCGAGATTGTCCGATACCCCTTCGCGCGACGGTTTTGCTTAAGAAACCCCTAGGTTTATTTGTAATCAACCCACCGTCCCTCTGTATCGTGCGTAGGCCCCTGTAAATTTGCAGCTTTCGTTTAATCACATAATTAGACTCAATTTTGTATTTCAAACTTTAAAACTTGTTTATTCCATATCTTTTTCATATGAACTCCAAATTTAGTGGTTCAAATTGCAAAATGTTCATAGGAATATTCTCTGTTCAAATAAATTATGTTCATCCACAGTTTGTGTACCTTAATTTCATGGCTAAGCTATAGGTTAGTATATGTAATAATTAATTTATGAAATAAGAAAATAAAAAGGGAAAACCCTAATGATACTTAGGTCTTTAATTTGGTTAGATCAATATTATGTCATGTATGAAGTTACCCATGTTGTAATTTTGTGTCCTACCAAAATTAGTAGAACTAAACTATGTAATCCATAATGTCTAGGGAATCACTAATCTCTAAATGAATTAATCCCTAGCATTTAAGTCTATCCTTTGTGTTTCATAATGTCCTATCAAACTTGTGTTCACTTGATTGTACATGTTTCGTGTGCTGTTCATTTGTATTTTTTTTCCAAATGTATTGAATGTATGATCGCTTTATTTAGACAACAAGCAGCCCGTGGTTCCCGAGTGTGTTGCCGAAGATCTCCTTAAGCAACAACCTAGTGAAGGCAAGTGTCCTCTGACCCATTATGTCCTACATACTTTATAATTCACCGTCCCGCATTACATTACTGAAACCTAAGGATTGACTAGTCTATATTTACTTATCCTTGTATACCTTTTGGGTTATCATGGTTAGCATTATGCTATTGCTTTAACTTAATCAATGAACATGATGTGAATATTTATGATACAATGATGTTATCCCGATGATGTTCTTGTGATACTTTGGGGACTCAGGCTGTTTCCTGAGTACCTCTCCGTAAGGACCTATTTGGGGAGTGACAACCTGGGATAACAGTGCAACCATGAGGGTGGAATGGGACGCCCTTAGTTGATTAATTAGAGGAACTAGAGGAGTAGTTGGCTTCGTCGTAGGGCCGTCAATGGGTTTCAGGCACAGTACTTGCTCTGTCAAGGCTGGTTGCAAAGGTTCTTGATTTGGTTTTGTTAGTCACCCTTCCTTTGGGAAGAGGTACTGTGTTTATCAAACCGGAGAAACCTAACAGGTGACTGTGACCTCTGGGAAATCTTTGTAAAGGCTACGTAGTGGTACCCTGCCAGGCCACCTGGGTAGTGGTCAATGGAGATTGGCTCTTTCTGGGCAGAATGGGAATCATGGCTTATGGGTAAAGTGTGCAACCTCTGCAGAGTGTTAGAAACTGGTATATCAGCCGTGCTCACGGTTAAGAGCGGCCTTGGGATCCTCTTTGATTAGAAGAACTTTGGTTACTTTTATGATGATGGTATAATTATGATCTCTAGTATTTCCTCTTGGAGGGAGTACATTTGGGTAACAGCTGAGTTTATTACTAAAACTTGGCTTTACTAATAGTAATAAATATTTGACCAACTAAAAGCAACTGCTTAACCTTAACCCCACATACAGCTAGTCCACTTTAGCCAAACAGGACATTTGCTGAGTACGTTGATGTGTACTCACCCTTGCTTTAAAAACCACCCCACCCTAGGTTGTCCCCACTATACTCAGTGCTCAGGAGGAGATGCTGGCAACATGGAGGACTTTGAGGAGTTTCAGGACTACGACGAGTTCTAGTTTTTCTTAGTGGCAAACCCCCAGTCAGCTGCCTGTGAAGGCCTTATCTACTATGTTTCGTATTTCCGCACTTAGATGTTAAAATGACTATGTTATAGACTCTGTGGATGTCTTGGACATCTTGATGTAATAAAGTACATTTCCTCTATTTACTTTGAGCAATGTGTGATGATGTACAATTATGTAATCGCTGTGTACGTGAGTTTCTGATCCTGGAACATATATGGTTTGCATTCGGTTTGCCTTTCAAAACCGGGTGTGACATAAGTGGTATTAAAGCCTTGCTGACTATAGGACCGCTAACCTAGACTAGAATGGTCACCCTAATGACTATAGACCTCTACCCTTACCTTGACCTTTAGTGTCATTTCAAAAGTTGGTCATCTTGACCAATTCTATGTTATTACTCATCCTACAAAATTTTGTCTCACTTTTCTTTACGTTTACTTGCTGGTCTTATAGTTCTACTCTCACTCTTGTGCTTACGATGTCTTTTGTAGATAGCTTGTATTAGATGCACTGCACGTAAGTCAGTGATCCCCTTTTTTGCGATTAATGCCAAAGGGGAGAATTAATAGGCCCAAAACAAAAAGGACCGCACCACCACACATTTTCAAAAACTATTTCACAGAGGGGAAGAAATTATTTTAATTAAAAAACCCTCTTGACAGCTAAGGGGAGAACTTCTTGAAGGGGAGCTTTTATTTAGCCATAAGAAAAGCATTTGAAACAGGGAGAGAATTTTCAAAATATTGAAAATGCCTTTTGAAATCATACTCTCATACTATTGGCTATTTGCAAAAGAATTTGAAAAGACTTTTTCAAAATATTTGCAAAAACAAGCATAGTGGTGCAAATGTGGTCTAAAATGTTAAACTAAAAAAAGCAATCATATATACTTAAAATTACTTTCAGATGGTTTAAATTCAAGTAACTTTTGCACATTTGTCAAAATTGCAAACTAGTTACATTCCTACACTTTATATTTGCTTTGGTTTGTGTTGGCATCAATCACCAAAAAGGGGAAGATTGAAAGGGAAATGGACTTAAACATTTCCTATAATCGATTTTGGTGTTTGATAACCATTAAAAACCTTATGGACTAACTAGTTTGCCTAGTTTACATAAGTTAATCTACAACTATTCTAAGTCGACTGTCAGGAATACCGCAGATTATTCCGGACAGGAGAAGTTTTAAGAAAAAACTCCTATGTGCGGATCGTCCGCGACACTAGGGTGAGCCTCGGACAGGAACGTTGCAAAAACACAAGTTAACACTACAGATCGTCCGATGGAGAAGCGGGCACCGGCCGAGACCAAGCGCGGACTGTCTGGCCTCAGGCGCGGACCATCCGGTAGTTGAAAAATAAGAAAAACCTGAAGGTGACGGGTTCGGTAAAATGCATTTTAGCGTCCTCGTGGACCGTCCGGGGTGCATGGCCGGACCGTCCGCGACTACTTTATCTGACATCTGACGATGCATTAAATGCACTATAGTCGTTGATATAGCCATTACTACTGACCGTTGCGATTTCAGCCATTGATATGCAGGGGCAGACCGTCCGGACTAGGAGCACGGACCGTCCATGGTCGGCAGAAAAGGAGCAACGATTAGGAAGTGGTTGGAGGCTATAAATACAACACTAACCACCTCCATTCACTACATCCAAGCCTCTCATTCACTCTCATTCAATACAAGAGCATTCACTTCAACCAAAGACACATTCAAGCTTCCAAATCTCTCCATGTTCCATAATTGTGACCAGTGATTAGTGACTTGAGAGAGTGTGATTTTGTGTCTTTTCATATTGCTCTTGTTGCTTGGCTTTTAATCGTGCTTTCTTCTTCTCATTTCTAAACTTCTCAAGTGTTTTGTAAAGCTAGCAAGAGACACCTAATTGTGTGGTCATCCTTGCGGGGTCTTAGTGACCCGTGTGATTAAGAAGAAGCACTCAACCGGTCTAAGTGACCGATTGAGAGAGGTAAATGGTTGGAATAGACCCGGCCTTTGTGGCCTCCTCAATGGGGACTAGGTTCTTTGGAACCGAACCTCGGGAAACAAATCAACGTGTTCATTTGTGTTGATCTTCATCACTCGATTTATTTCTCCCCTCTCCTCTCTCTCTAAAAGTTCTCTTGCTCATATCATTTTGAGTTTGCTCCCAAAGTTATCCGCATTGATTGAGCAACTCATTGCAAGAGAAACTATCTTCCGCACTCTAAATTATTTCTAACACTAATCCCGGGTATAGTACATGCTCAAAGTTTATAATTTTCAGGTTTCGCCTATTCACCCCCTCTAGGCAACTTTCAGTCTGTAACACCCTGAATTTGGGGTATAAAAATTTCTTTTCTAATATCCACCAAAATCAGGTGTCACTCTCTCATTTCTTTGCTTTCCTTCTCTTTTTCCTAAAAATGGAGAATTATTTTGTTTTATGTTGGCATAAACCTAGTGGAATAAAATCTTAGAGGAACTTTGATTATTGCATTCATGCCGATGCATAGTGTTTATGAGTGCAGAATGTTTCGTAACAGATTAAAATATCTCGATGATGTTCCCAAGAGTTTTTAGAATCTTTGGAACGTTTTTCGAGTATTAAATATGAATTTTAGTTTTTCTAATATTAATTAAATACCTAAAATTTAGTATTTGCAAAAACTATAAAATTCTGGAAACTCGATAATATATGTATATATATTTTCCTCTCGTCGAGTCTATTCCAGATCTCGTGTCCTTTTCGCGGGATCGTTAAAATGTCTTTCCTCGCAAACGTCATGCTGCTCGTGTCTACCCTCGTCGTGCTCGCAACCATCTCTCTCGCTCGGTCGCGACGCGATTCCGCGACGAATTCGGCAACCACTTGCCACGCTATCTCCTTTCTATATACACACAGCACCCCATTGTCGCATAACCCCTCGTCTCCCTCCCCGGATCTAAATCTTGCAGGACCAGGCATCCCATCCAGGCGGTTATTGGTCTTCTTGCATGCGCAGGTGAGCCCTCTCCTGCGTGCTCCCTCTATTTTCCTCGGCGCAGCCGGCGCGGCGGCTAGCCAGCGCGGCAGCCAGCCAGCACGGCGGCCAGCGCGCACGGCAGCCAGCACAGCTTGCCCAGCGCGACGCGGTAGACAGCCAGCAGCCGCGCGGCGGCTCGCCCGTGTGCCCAGGCGTCGGGGCCCCTGCTCCCTCGCGCGGCTGAGCCCAGCCCCCACCGTCTGCTCCTGTGTCGCTCGGCCGGATGCCTCCCCAGCCCTGCCCCCACCGACCCTGGTCCTCCGGCAAGCCGCCCCAGCTAGACTCCTGCTCGCGAGTCGCCGTGGAGGAGCCGCGGCCAGCAGCAGCTCCTAGGTGTTCTCTGTTCTCCTTGCGTGAGCCGCTCACCTCCCATGCCTCAACAAAATCCCCTGTAGCCTAGGCGAGGCTAGCCGCCTCTCCTTCTCCCCCATGGTCGATCCCCTCTCCTTCTCCCCCCATGCCGTTCTCTGCTTTTTCTCAAGGAAGAAGAAAAGCACCGATGCAGTTGTTCGTTCGTGCAACCAGGGAAAAAAAGACCAACTAGGCCCCCACCGCATGCACTGCATGCTAGGACCAAAGCTGTTGCATGCAGCACGATTTTACCATCCCAGGGATCCTCGGCGTCCATGCTCATATGGTCCTCTGTGTGGCCATCTTTTGACCAATCAGATTACGCCACATTCTATTAAATCTGCAAGATATAAAATATTCAAAATATTTTAAGTCTCAAATTTGTTTCGACTTGTTTTAGTCATGTTAATTTCGTAACCTCGTTGTTTACGTATTAGTAACATTATTTCATTGTGATACATGTTTTAGTTAATTAATCGATTATTTATTTATTTATCAGATAGTTAGTAAAGTAGCAATCTACTTGAACCAATTTACAATTTTAGTTGCACTTTATAAATACATGTTAATATGATTATGCCTACTCGAATATTTTTAATTAATAATTGTTTATTATAAAGGCGATATTGGTTAGTGATCCTGGCGCGCCGTTCGCGTGCTGTCTGCGCGCTATTCGTGCGCGCCGTCGTTAGCACGTGTTGTCGCGCGTGTTGTTTCGCGTGTTTGGCCGCGCCTTATTTCGCGTATTGTCACGCGTCGTCACGCGTCATTTGCACGCATTGCCTTTTTTGTGTATCGGATCTGTCCACGCGCGATATTAAATCGGTCGCTTATAATCACTCATGTCATTTAATTAAATATTCGTTTAATCATCCACTATTAAAATAGTAAGTTAGTCAAAACTAAATAGTAGATATAATTTATATTTGATAGTGTTGAATTAAATGTTATAGTTAATCATGTTTGGCGTAAACACGATATCTTCTCGACCGTAGCTTCGAGTTCGACATTTTTTTCCTATCGTGACCGTAGAAGCGAGCTTTATTCCATGTTGCATGTTTTATATTGCTTTTCTTGGTATGGTGTAATGTTCTTATGCATGTATATGTTTGTTTTCTTGTGCCTGTTTGTATTCGCTGCGCGTCGCGAATAGACTGCGATCCCTTTCCGAGCTTCGAGGAATCGACGGTGAAGCTTCGGCGACCAAGAGATCGAACTCTTCGAGTTCTACGAGGCTGAAGATCCTGAGCATCTGTTTGGTGAAGGCAAGTGTCCTCTGACCCATTATGTCCCATTTACTTTATAATACACTGTTCCGCATACTATGAACAACCTAAGGATTTACTAGCTTTCTATTTACCTTGTCCTTGATTTACCTTTTGGGTTACTATGGTTAGCTACATGCTAGCGCTTTACTTTAATCAATGAACATGATGAGATACAATGATGATACTACGATTTTATTCTGGATATGATGATATACTTGTGGCATTTAAGGGGACTCGGGCTGTTTCCCGAGTACCTCTCCGTAAGGACCTGTTCGTTGAGAGACCACCTGGGATATCAGTGCAACCATGAGGGTGAAATGTGGCGCCCTTAGCTAATTAATTAGAGGAACTAGAGGTGTAGTTGCTTCGCCGTCGTGCCGTCAATGGGGTCCAGGCACAGTGCTTGCTCTGCCGAGGCTGGGTGCCGAGGTTCTTTCGTTTTGCTTTTGTTAGTCACCCTCCTGCGGGGAGGGGTACTGTGTTTATCAAACTAGAGAAACCTAATGGGCGGCTATGACCTCTAGGGAATCTTTGTAAAAGCTACGTAGTGATACCCTGCCGGACCACCTAGGAAGTGATCAATGGGGAGTCATGATCCCTGGGCAAAATGGGAATCACGGCACATGGGTAAAGTGTGCGACCTCTGCAGAGGGTAATGAAAATGATATATCAGCCGTGCTCACGGTAAAGAGCAGCCTTGGGATCCTCTTTGATTAGAGATACAGATGATCTAAGATACAATGGTTCTATTTATGGTTTTAGTTTGATGATGATAATGTTGTTCCTCGATGAGGAAATGGTTCACGAGTTGGCTATTACTAAAACTTGGCTTCCACTAATAATAAATACCTGACCAACTAAAAGCAACTGCTTGAGCTTAACCCCACATAAAGCTAGTCCACTTCAGCCAAACAGGACATTTGCTGAGTACGTTGATGTGTACTCACCCTTGCTTTCACAAAACACCAGGTTGCCTTTGGTGCAATCTATGCTCAGGTAAAGAAGAAGGCGTCGAGGCGAATCTCCAGGAGTTCCAGGACTTCGTCGAGTTCGAGGATTAGGCTAGCGACCTCCCCCAGTCAGCTGCCTGTGGTGGGTTGTTTACGTTGGCTACGTTTCGATTCTGTGTACTTTGATTTATATTATGTAAATGGCTCTAGTCTGTAATATTATTACTCACTCTTTATTGTAATTCGAAGCATTGTGCTATGATGAGTCATTTATGTAATCGCTGTGTACGTGAATTTCCGATCCTGGCACGTACATGGTTCGCATTCAGTTTACCTTTTAAAACCGGGTGTGACACAGTCTATCTCTTTCTCTACTCTCAATCTTGGTTTAATTTACTATTAACTCATATTATAGACCAAGTGAGTGTTGTTTGGAGTAAGTTTTGCAGGATCACCTATTCACCCCCTCTAGGTGCTCTCATGGACCCCTAGTCATTCACCTTAGAAGTGTCTAAGGATCTTGTAAATCTAGGCTAGAAGGGATTCACGACTTGTGAGTAAAGATGTGCCACCTCTTTAGAGTGTAAAATTGATATATCAGGCGTGCTCACGGTTACGAGAGGCTCAGACACTCACATGGTTAATATATGGAATTAATTTAGATTGGTCATGCATTTGCATTTTTATGGTAATTTATTTATGATCTCTTATTTAATTAGGTTGGTATTACTTATACTCAGTAACTGCTAATAAAATCTTGACCAACATAATTAAAATCGGGTGCTTAGCCTCTACCATGTCCTTGGTAAGTCTTACACTATACTTTTTCTTCCACACTTTTTGAGCGATGACCATAGGGAGATCACTCTTGCTATAATCACTACCCAAGTCTAGAGCAGGTTCTATCGGACGAGGACTACTATGATGAGTTTGATGGGATCTAGAACATTGTCTCCTAGCCAATTGCGTTATGGAGAAGTTATGTTAGTTCGGTTTATTTTTAATCAGCTTTAGTCAATCACGCTTGTGACATTGGCTACTATACATTGAGTCATCATATATTTGAAACTTGATCCTGGCACACATATGAGGTACTTTGGATTTATCCTTAAATCTGGGTGTGTCAATTTCTCCACTAGTGCTAATACTGTTGATATCCTCGAATGCGCTAATATTGTGGACACTCACGGCAAGGCCTCATCCGATGACGACCCCTGTGGCCGATCCCACTAGCTATCGAAGTCATGTCGAGGCCTTGTAGTACCTTGTCTTCACCCGGCCTAACATTGTCTATGACGTGTAGCAGGTGTGCCTCCATATGCATGACCCCCGGTAACCACACCTCACTGCCATCAAGCGGATACTGCGGTACCTCTGGGGCACCCTCGACTTCGGCCTCCTTCGTAACTCCTCGGCCACCGACCTCGTCGTCTACACCGATACCGACTAGGCTGGTTGCCCTGACACACATCACGCATCGTTCCAATTTTTGGCTGTACAGTGTTCCTAGGCTAGTCTTGTCTCCTGGTCCTCGAGGCAGTAGCAAGTCGTCTTCTGCTCCACCGCCGAGGCCGAGTACCATGACGTGGCTAATGGTGTGGCCAAGGCAGTGTAGCTCCGTTAGCTACTTCAGAAGCTCCACAGTTGTTCATGCGGAGCACACTGATCTACTGTGATAACGCCAGCGCAGTATACCTCTCCACAACCTCGTTCAGCTCACGAAGCATGTAGAGACCGACTCCACTACATGCACGAGCATGTCGCTGTTGTAGATGTGTGAGTTCTTCATGTCGCGATTACCTCTCACTTCGCCGACGTCTTCACCAAGGGACTTCCCACGCCGGTGTTTGAGGAGTTTCGGTCCAGTCTCAACATCTGCAGTGGCTAGAGTTTCGACTGCGAGGGATGCTAGATTTATTGTATGTGTGTTGGCTTTGTATTGGGCCTAGGCCCATGTAACTCTCTTATTTAATACATCTCCTAACCATGGTTAGGGTGAGGTTTCACTATCCAACAATAATATTGAATACAAAGCTTACTTTGAATCAAACCGAGTCTCCTTCAGGTTGTTGAGTGGGCGAGCCGAGCCCGGTCAACCACCAAGACGCACCAGCACCAAGCCAAGCCCGGCTTGGCTCGTTTCTGAAAGGGAATTAGACTTACACCTATTTCTTAATCTAATTTTGGTGGTTGAATTGCCCAACACAAATAATTGGACTAACTAGTTTGCCCAAGTTTAAAAGTTTTACAGGTGCCAAAGGTTCACAACAAATCAATAAAAAGACCAAAGTTGGGTTCAAGATAAAGAGCTAAAGGCATCCCTGGTTTGGCGCACCGGACTGTCCGGTGTGCACCGGACTGTGTCCGGTGCACCAGAGGCACTTCGAGGCTGAACACTTCACTCTCGGGAATTTCCGGAGGCAACTCGCTATAATTCACCGGACTGTCCGGTGTACACCGGACATGTCCGGTGCTTCAAGAAAAGGCGACCTCCGGAACTCGCCAGTCTCGGGAATTCAGAACGGCTACTCCGCTATAATTCACCGGACATGTCCGGTGTACACCGGACTGTCCGGTGTAACTGCGGGGCAACGGCTACTTCGCGCCAACGGTCACCTACAGGCGCATTTAATGCACGCCAGAAGCGCGCAGTCGTCAGGCACGCGCGAGTCGGTGCATCGGACGCTCTACAGTGCATATCCGGTGTGCACCGGACATCCAGGAGGGCCCAGAAGTCAGAAGCTCCAATGGTCAAATCCCAATGGCCTGGTGACGTGTCTGGCGCACCGGACATGTCCGGTGTGCACCGGACTGTCCGGTGCACCATACGACAGCCAGCCTGCACCAAACGACTAGTTTGGTGGTTGGGGCTATAAATACCCCCAACCACCTCACATTCAAGTCATCCAAGTTTTCCACTTCTCAACTACTTACAAGAGCTAGGCATTCAATTCTAGACACACTCAAGTGATCAAATCCTCTCCAATTCCACACAAGGCTTTAGTGATTAGCGAGAGAGATTTGCCGTGTTCTTTTGAGCTCTTGCGCTTGGATCGCTTCTTTCTTTCTCACTTGTTCTTGTGATCAAAACTCCATTGTAACCAAGGCAAGAGACACCAATTGTGTGGTGGTCCTTGCGAGGAAGTTTTGTTCCCGGTTTTGATTTGAGAAGAGAAGCTCACTCGGTCCGAGGGACCGTTTGAGAGAGGGTAAGGGTTGAAAGAGACCCAGCCTTTGTGGCCTCCTCAACGGGGAGTAGGTTTGCGAGAACCGAACCTCGGTAAAACAAATCCGCGTGTCACACTCCTCATTTGCTTGCGATTTGTTTTGTGCCCTCTCTCTCGGACTTCTATTTATTTCTAACGCTAACTCGTCTCGTAGTTGTGTTTATATTTGTAAATTTCAGTTTCGCCCTATTCACCCCCCTCTAGGCGACTTTCAATTGGTATCAGAGCCCGGTGCTTCATTAGAGCCTAACCGCTCGAAGTGATGTCGGGAGATCACACCAAAAGGGAGATGGAGACCAGCGACAAGCCCACTATGAGTCACGGGAGCACCTCATCGGAAGATCCCGCACCAAGAGGAAGGAGAAGAAGAAGGACTCCTCCAAAGGGAAGAAGTCTTCTTCACACCACAAAGAGAAGAAGGAGAAATCTTCCTCCCACAAGTCGCATCGGAGAGGTGACAAGCACAAGAGGATGAGGAAAGTGGTCTACTACGAGACCGACACTTCATCAACATCGACCTCCGGCTCCGATGCGCCGTCCGTAACTTCTAAGCGCCAAGAGCGCAAGAAGTATAGTAAGACCCCCCTACGCTACCCCCGCATTTCTAAACATACACCTTTACTTTCCGTTCCTTTAGGCAAACCACCAACGTTTGATGGTGAAGATTATGCTAGGTGGAGTGATATGATGCGATATCACCTAACCTCACTCCACAAAAGTATATGGGATGTTGTTGAGTTTGGTGTATAGGTACCATCCGTAGGGGATGAAGACTATGATACGGACGAAGTGGCCCAAATCGAGCACTTCAACTCACAAGTCACAACCATACTCCTCGCCTCTCTAAGTAGAGAGGAATATAACAAGGTGCAAGGGTTGAAGAGTGCGAAGGAGATTTGGGACCTACTCAAGACCGCGCACGAGGGTGATGAACTCACCAAGATCACCAAGCGGGAAACGATCGAGGGGGAGCTCGGTCGCTTCCGTCTTCGCCAAGGGGAGGAGCCACAAGATATGTACAACCGGCTCAAAACCTTGGTGAACCAAGTGCGCAACCTCGGGAGTAAGAAGTGGGACGATCACGAAGTGGTTAAGGTTATTCTAAGATCTCTCATTTTCCTTAACCCCACTCAAGTTCAATTAATTCGTGGTAATCCTAGATATACACTAATGACTCCCGAGGAAGTAATCGGGAATTTTGTGAGCTTTGAGTATATGATCAAGGGCTCGAAGAAAATCAACGAGCTAGATGATCCCTCCACATCCGCGGCACAACCGGTCGCATTTAAGGCAACAGAGGAGAAGAAGGAGGAGTCTACACCAAGTAGACAACCAATCGACGCTTCAAAGCTCGACAATGAGGAAATGGCGCTCGTCATCAAGAGCTTTCGCCAAATCCTCAAACAAAGGAGGGGGAAGGACTACAAACCCCGCTCCAAGAAAGTGTGCTACAAATGTGGTAAGCCCGGTCATTTTATTGCAAAATGTCCTATATCTAGTGACAGTGACAGGGGCGACGACAAGAAGGGAAAGAGGAGAGAAAAGAAGAGGTACTACAAGAAGAAGGGCGGCGATGCCCATATTTGCCGGGAGTGGGACTCCGACGAGAGCTCCACCGAGTCCTCCTCCGACGAGGACGCCGCCAACATCGCCGTCACCAAGGGTCTTCTCTTCCCCAACGTCGGCCACAAGTGCCTCATGGCAAAGGACGGCAAAAGGAAGAAGGTTAAATCCAAATCCTCCACTAAATATGAGTCCTCTAGTGATGATAATGCTAGTGATGAGGAAGATAATTTGCGTACCCTTTTTGCCGACCTAAACATGCAACAAAAGGAAAAATTAAATGAATTGATTAGTGCTATTCATGAGAAGGATGATCTCTTGGACTCTCAAGAGGACTACCTTATTAAGGAAAACAAAAATCATGTTAAGGTTAAAAATGCTTATGCTCTACAAGTTGAAAAATGTGAAAAATTGTCTAGTGAGCTAAGCACTTGCCATGAGACTATTAACAACCTTAGAAATGATAATGCTAGATTAATTGCTAAGGTTGATTCACATGTTTGTGATGTTTCAATTCCCAATCTTAGAAATGATAATGTTGATTTGCATGCTAAGATTAAGGAATTGAATGATTCTCTCGCTAGCCTTAGGATTGAAAATGAAAAATTAATTGCTAAGGCTAAAGATTTTGATGTTTGCAATGTTACTATTTCTAACCTTAGAAATGAGAATGATATACTACATGCTAAGGATGTAGAATTAAAATCTTGCAAACCCTCTACATCTACCGTTGAGCATGTCTCTATTTGCACTAGATGTAGAGATGTTGATATTGATGCTATTCATGATCACATGGTCTTAATTAAACAACAAAATGATCATATAGCAAAATTAGATGCTAAAATTGCCGGGCATAACTTAGAAAATGAAAAGTTTAAATTTGCTAGAAGTATGCTCTATAATGGGAGACGCCCTGGCATCAAGGATGGCATTGGCTTCCAAAGGGGAGACAATGTCAAACTTAATGCCCCTCCTAAAAATTTGTCTAACTTTGTTAAGGGCAAGGCTCCCATGCCTCAGGATAACGAGGGTTACATTTTGTACCCTGCCGGTTATCCTGAGAGCAAAATTAGGAGAACTCATTCTAGGAAGTCTCACTCTGGACCTAACCATGCTTTTATGTATAAGGGTGAGACATCTAGCTCTAGGCAACCAACCCAAGCTAAGTTGCCTAGAAAGAAAACTCCTAGTGCATCAAATGATCATAGCATTTCATTCAAAACTTTTGATGCATCTTATGTTTTGACTAACAAATCCGGCAAGGTAGTTGCCAAGTTTGTTGGGGGCAAACACAAGGGCTCCAAGACTTGTGTTTGGGTACCCAAAGTTCTTGTTTCTAATGCCAAAGGACCCAAAACCATTTGGGTACCTAAAGTCAAGAACTAAACTTGTTTTGTAGGTTTATGCATCCGGGGGCTCAAGTTGGATCATCGATAGCGGGTGCACAAACCACATGACAGGGGAGAAGAAGATGTTCTCCTCCTACGAGAAAAACCAAGATCCCCAACGAGCTATCACATTCGGGGATGGAAACCAAGGTTTGGTCAAAGGTTTGGGTAAAATAGCTATATCTCCTGACCATTCCATTTCCAATGTTTTTCTTGTTGATTCATTAGATTACAATTTGCTTTCCGTATCTCAATTATGTCAAATGGGCTACAACTGTCTATTTACTGATGTAGGTGTTACTGTCTTTAGAAGAAGTGATGATTCAATAGCATTTAAGGGAGTGTTAGAGGGTCAGCTATACTTGGTAGATTTTGATAGAGCTGAACTCGACACTTGCTTAATTGCTAAGACTAACATGGGTTGGCTTTGGCACCGTCGACTAGCCCATGTTGGGATGAAGAATCTTCATAAGCTTCTAAAGGGAGAGCACATTTTAGGACTAACAAATGTTCATTTTGAGAAAGACAGGATTTGTAGCGCATGCCAAGCCGGGAAGCAAGTTGGCACTCATCATCCACACAAGAACATCATGACAAGTGACAGGCCGCTGGAGCTCCTACACATGGATTTATTCGGCCCGATCGCTTACATAAGCATCGGCGGGAGTAAGTACTGTCTAGTTATTATGGATGATTATTCTCGCTTCACTTGGGTATTCTTTTTGCAGGAAAAATCCCATACCCAAGAGACCTTAAAGGGATTCTTGAGACGGGCTCAAAATGAGTTCGGCTTAAGGATCAAGAAAATTAGAAGCGACAACGGGACGGAGTTCAAGAACTCTCAAATTGAAGGCTTCCTTGAGGAGGAGGGCATCAAGCATGAGTTCTCTTCTCCCTACACCCCACAACAAAACGGTGTAGTGGAGAGGAAGAATCGAACTCTATTGGACATGGCAAGAACCATGCTTGATGAGTACAAGACACCGGATCGGTTTTGGGCCGAGGCGGTCAACACCGCTTGCTACGCCATCAACCGGTTATATCTACACCGAATCCTCAAGAAGACATCCTATGAACTCCTAACCGGTAAAAAGCCCAATATTTCATACTTTAGAGTTTTTGGTAGCAAATGCTTTATTCTTGTTAAAAGAGGTAGAAAATCTAAATTTGCTCCTAAAACTGTAGAAGGCTTTTTACTAGGGTATGATTCAAACACAAGGGCATATAGAGTCTTTAACAAGTCCTCAGGACTAGTTGAAGTTTCTTGTGACGTTGTGTTTGATGAGACTAACGGCTCTCAAGTAGAGCAAGTTGATCTTGATGAGATAGGTGAAGAACAGGCTCCATGCATCGCGCTAAGGAACATGTCCACTGGGGATGTGTGTCCTAGGGAATCCGAAGAGCCTCCACATGCACAAGATCAACCATTCTCCTCCACGCAAGCATCTCCACCAACCCAAAATGAGGACGAGGCTCAAGTTGATAAAGAGGAAGAACAAAATGATGAGCCACCTCAAGATGACGGCAACGATCAAGGGGGAGATGCAAATTATGAAGACAAGGAGGATGAAGAACCAAGGCCGCCACACAATAGAGTCCACCAAGCAATCCAACGAGATCACCCCGTCGACACCATCCTCGGCGACATTCATAAGGGGGTAACCACTCGATCTCGTGTTGCACATTTTTGTGAGCATTACTCTTTTGTTTCCTCTATTGAGCCTCACAGGGTAGAGGAAGCACTTCAAGATTCGGATTGGGTGATGGCGATGCAAGAGGAGCTCAACAACTTCACTAGGAATGAGGTATGGCATTTAGTTCCACGTCCTAATCAAAATGTTGTAGGAACCAAGTGGGTCTTCCGCAACAAGCAAGACGAGCATGGTGTGGTGACAAGGAACAAAGCTCGACTTGTGGCCAAGGGATACTCTCAAGTCGAAGGTTTGGATTTCGGTGAAACCTATGCACCCATAGCTAGGCTTGAGTCAATTCGTATATTATTAGCCTATGCTACTTACCATGGCTTCAAGCTTTATCAAATGGACGTGAAGAGTGCCTTCCTCAATGGACCAATCAAGGAAGAGGTCTATGTTGAGCAACCTCCCGGCTTTGAAGATAGTGAGTACCCTAACCATGTCTATAGGCTCTCTAAGGCGCTTTATGGGCTCAAGCAAGCCCCAAGAGCATGGTATGAATGCCTTAGATATTTCCTTATTGCTAATGGCTTCAAAGTCGGCAAGGCCGATCCTACTTTATTCACTAAAACTCTTGACAATGATTTGTTTGTATGCCAAATTTATGTTGATGATATTATATTTGGGTCTACTAACAAATCTACATGTGAAGAATTTAGTAGGATCATGACACAGAAATTCGAGATGTCTATGATGGGGGAGTTGAAGTATTTTCTAGGATTCCAAGTCAAGCAACTCCAAGAGGGCACCTTCATTAGCCAAACAAAGTATACTCAAGACATTCTAACCAAGTTTGGAATGAAGGATGCCAAGCCCATCAAGACACCCATGGGAACAAATGGGCATCTCGACCTCGACACGGGAGGTAAATCCGTCGATCAAAAGGTATACCGATCGATGATTGGTTCATTACTCTATTTATGTGCATCTCGACCGGACATTATGCTTTCCGTTTGCATGTGTGCAAGATTCCAAGCCAACCCTAAGGAATCACACCTTACGGCCGTAAAACGAATCTTGAGATATTTGGCTTATACTCCTAAGTTTGGGCTTTGGTACCCTCGGGGATCCACATTTGATTTGATTGGTTATTCGGATGCCGATTGGGCGGGGTGCAAAATCAATAGAAAGAGCACATCGGGGACTTGCCAGTTCTTGGGAAGATCCTTGGTGTCTTGGGCTTCAAAGAAGCAAAATTCGGTCGCTCTTTCTACCGCCGAAGCCGAGTACATTGCCGCAGGCCATTGTTGCGCGCAATTACTTTGGATGAGGCAAACCCTGCGGGACTATGGGTACAAATTAACCAAAGTTCCTCTTCTATGTGATAATGAGAGTGCAATCCGCATGGCGGATAATCCCGTTGAGCATAGCCGCACTAAACACATAGCCATTCGGTATCATTTTCTTAGGGATCACCAACAAAAAGGGGATATCGAGATTGCATATATTAATACTAAAGATCAATTAGCCGATATCTTTACCAAGCCACTAGATAAACAAACTTTTACCAAACTTAGGCATGAGCTCAATATTCTTGATTCTAGGAATTTCTTTTGCTAAACTCGCACACATAGCTCATAAGTATACCTTTGATCATATCGCTTTATATATGCTATGACTAATGTGTTTTCAAGTGTATTTCAAACCAAGTCATAGGTATATTGAAAGGGAATTGGAGTCTTCGGCGAAGACAAAGGCTTCCACTCCACTCTACTACTCATCCTTCGCCGTCGCTCCGCATCACTCTCCATCTTTGGTATAATCTTCACTCATATGTTTTATTTGCCAAAGGGGAGAAAGTAGGTAGGAAAGGGCTTGTATCTCACTCAAAGTATCCGTTTTTGGCGATTCATGACAAAGGGGGAGAAAGTATGAGCCCAAAGCAAAAGGACCGCACCACCACCCTAATTTTAAAAATTGATGATTTTCAATTGGTAAATTTCAAATTAGTATCTCTTTGTGTTCTAAAGGGGGAGAAAGTAGCATTTTCAAAATTGATATCTTAAAACCCTCTTGAACACTAAGAGGAGAATTTATTCGAGGGGGAGTTTTGTTTTAGTCAAGGAAAAGCATTTTAAGACCAAGCATTTTAAGACAAAGGGAGAAAATTTCAAATCTTGAAAATGCTCCTCAAAATCTTATTCATTTACCTTTGACTACCTTGCAAAAGGACTTTGAAAAGAATTTACAAAAGAATTTGCAAAAACAAAACCTGTGGTGCAAACGTGGTCCAAAATGTGAAAAATAAAGAAACAATCCATGCATATCTAGTAAGTAACATTTATTGGCTCAAATTCTAAGTAACCTTTGCACTTACATTATGCAAACTAGTTCAATTATGCTCTTCTATACTTGCTTTGGTTTGTGTTGGCATCAATCACCAAAAAGGGGGAGATTGAAAGGGAATTAGGCTTACACCTATTTCTTAATCTAATTTTGGTGGTTGAATTGCCCAACACAAATAATTGGACTAACTAGTTTGCCCAAGTTTATAAGTTTTACAGGTGCCAAAGGTTCACAACAAATCAATAAAAAGACCAAAGTTGGGTTCAAGATAAAGAGCTAAAGGCATCCCTGGTTTGGCGCACCGGACTGTCCGGTGTGCACCGGACAGTGTCCGGTGCACCAGAGGCACTTCGAGGCTGAACACTTCACTCTCGAGAATTTCCGGAGGCAGCTCGCTATAATTCACCGGACTGTCCGGTGTACACCGGACATGTCCGGTGCTTCAAGAAAAGGCGACCTCCAGAACTCGCCAGTCTCGGGAATTCAGAACGGCTACTCCGCTATAATTCATCGGACATGTCCGGTGTACACCGGACTGTCCGGTGTAACTGCGGGGCAACGACTACTTCACGCCAACGGTCACCTGCAGGCGCATTTAATGCGCGCCAGAAGCGCGCAGTCGTCAGGCACGCGCGAGTCGGTGCACCAGACGCTCTACAGTGCATGTCCGGTGTGCACCGGACATCTAGGAGGGCCCAGAAGTCAGAAGCTCCAACGGTCAAATCCCAACGGCCTGGTGACGTGTCTGGCGCACCGGACATGTCCGGTGTGCACCGGACTGTCCGGTGCACCATACGACAGCCAGCCTACACCAAACGGCTAGTTTGGTGGTTGGGGCTATAAATACCCCCAATCACCTCACATTCAAGTCATCCAAGTTTTCCACTTCTCAACTACTTACAAGAGCTAGGCATTCAATTCTAGACACACTCAAGTGATCAAATCCTTTCCAATTCCACACAAGGCTTTAGTGATTAGCGAGAGAGATTTGCCGTGTTCTTTTGAGCTCTTGCGCTTGGATCGCTTCTTTCTTTCTCACTTGTTCTTGTGATCAAAACTCCATTGTAATCAAGGCAAGAGACACCAATTGTGTGGTTATCCTTGCGGGGAAGTTTTATTCCCGGTTTTGATTTGAGAAGAGAAGTTTACTCGGTCCGAGGGACCGTTTGAGAGAGGGTAAGGGTTGAAAGAGACCCGGCCTTTGTGGCCTCCTCAACAGGGAGTAGGTTTGCGAGAACCGAACCTCGGTAAAACAAATCCGTGTGTCACACTCCTCATTTGCTTGCGATTTGTTTTGTGCCCTCTCTCTCGATCTTCTATTTATTTCTAACGCTAACCCGTCTCGTAGTTGTGTTTATATTTGTAAATTTCAGTTTCGCCCTATTCACCCCCCTCTAGGCGACTTTCAGTTTCTAGCCATTTCGATATCTATAGGTAGAATTGTAGTTGAGGGATGGATGGAATTCAAAGCTAGTGTCAAATAAGAAACTTTGAAATTTTAAGTCATAGAAGGAATAAGCAAGTTTGACAGTGTCATAAGAATTTTCTCATTAAAGACACACAAGGCTTGAACAGCCTCAAGTAAATGGAATATAACACATTAATTCTATTGACTTCAGTTTGATGTATATATATCATTGACCACATGTCATAAATACACCAGAAGAATGCCGAAAGTTGTTGTTTTGCGTCTACATTAATTCACAAGACACCCACGGTGCAAAACTGAAACAAAAAAATGATGGAAAGCTACAGAGGTCTGCACATTGACCAAAGTGCCAAAAGCAATCGAGAGAATGGCAGATAAATAAGAATCAATGGCATCCTCAGGCTCAGCCTGGAACTGTGAATCAATGGAAGTTTCAGGTGCTCAGACCTGCACAATTGACCACCAAGGAGCTGCCTTCTCCCCTTTCTCATCTGATAAATGGAGAGACTAGCAGATAAATAAGGATCGAAGGTATTTTCCGGTTCTCAGCCCTTTGTTCTTAGTATTGTGATGCTTCCTTTCCCCCCTTCTGTTCTGATTCTTGTCTTGCCAATCACTGGCTTGCCAGAGAATGCTGAAGTTCCAAGGATCTCGGGGGCCTTCTTAGGAGGAGCACGAATTCGCTGATTTATATCCTGCAAGGTAACATCGCCTTCCTCCCAAGATGGTTTGATAAGAGTAAAAGGATATGCTACTGAGGTAGTTAAGTTTTCCTTCACCTTAACTAGTGTTGAGCTTGATCCTAGTAGTAAGGCAAAAGAGGCCACATGATTAACACCGATGAAACTGGAAGATGAAGTGTGTTCCAAGTAATAATATACTGTCAAAATGAAATACCTTTGGAGACTTTGAGTGTACAAAGCTTTCTAGTTTCCTGCATTATGAAACTTTCTGTCATTGGTCCAGTCTCACTTGTTCCTGTAGGCATATAGAAATAATAGGTAAGTTGTGGACCCCAATACAAAACCACGATGCTAGGAAGACCCCAATACATAATAGTTTCCTGCATCATGGCTGCTGGTTATAATAGTACATTGTAGCAACTGCAAATAGACCATAACTGTGAAGGAAAAGAGGAAACTAAAATGCCCTTCTCAGATATCTCGTGAGAGCTTAAGAACAAATATTAATGGAAATGTTGGAAGCTGAGTTGCAAAATTAAATGGAAAAATGATTATCAAATGGTATAGAAAAGACGATTTGCACTGACCTGAAATACCAGATTGATCATTTATACATGCAATGCTCTCCTGACTACAAGGCCTACAGCAAGCAGGAGATGAATATATCACAGCTGACAAACCAATGAGCCAAATAAAGTTGTTTTAGTGGAACCAAAGAGGGACAAACGTTTGATCAGGCTCGAGGTACACTGGAGTTCCATAAGAGCAATGTTCAGAAAGAATATCTTCTTGCTGGTAGGGTGCTTCATCTGATAAGGAATTTATTGTATCGGATGTAAATTTTTTAATTAGTAAACAGTATAGTATTTAAGCATATATAATGAAAAATACAGACCTAAATTATTTGAAGTGTGGTGCATATCCCAATTTAAGCTCTGTGGTTTATCAGTGCAGAGCAATGAAATTTCTGCTGCCTGAAACATGGAAAAACAGAACATGCATAACTATGATATGCGAAGACTAGCAGGATGGAGGAATTTGAAACATAGCTAAGAGCTGGCGAACAACCTCGGATGTAACAAAAGGTGAAGCGGCATCATGAGTCCCAACTTCTGACTGACTAGACTCTGAAGGGTACTCTAATGTGCGCCGCCGCTTTGATTCCCGAGATTCCTCCAGGTCCAAGGTCTCCTTGCATGTGAAATCTGCTCAAGTAACAGGCACTTTAAGCTATGCATTAAGAGTGGTAGCAATGATAATTGGCAGAAAAAAAATTGTACCACCAAGGTCAGCAAAGAAATCACGGCAGTCTCTCAACGGGGTTTGATTTCCAAGCAATCCCATTAGCTCATCGTCATCTTGATTGAGGCAATCCCACACGAATTTAGTAGCATCTGCTGTAAAAAAAGATGAGACATAATGAGAAATCAAGTCCAAACAGGTACTTTAAAGCTTGTTTGTGACATAGATGCAGGTTATGGATGTGAATTAGTACCATGACTTGAATCGTTGGGTTCACAATGCTCTACTGTCCAATCCCAGAGACTGAGGAAAGTGTTACAAGATCAGACACAAGTGTAATAAATTGCCAAAAAAAAGTAGTGCACCATAATAGCAAGTCAATTTACAAGCATTCTTTGAGCAAAGAGTTGAGGCAGCGTATAAGTTCAATCACACCCACTAAAGATAAATCATGATTCATGAGCTACTTGTGTAGGTTGTACGCGGGTTTTCATCTGATTCTACTTCGTTATGTATGCTCAGTTTAGTCAATGAAATGAACAATCAAAGGCACTGAAGTACGTGTAAGCTATACACTAAATTAATTCCTGCCGATCAGGCATTAGAATGAACAGCATACAAAACCCCATTCCAGCCCCACGTGAACCCATATCCTCCCCCATCCAAGCTTTGGCACCGGCATCAACCTAACTCTCAACCGAAGCAGGGTACACTTTGAACTAGATAAACCTAAGAAGGGGCATGAAGCTACTCTTGTAGGTAGTAGACAGATCTTAATTTTAGTTTGACATGTAAGGTAAATTATCAACTAAAACAAAGAATTAAGGGCTAGCAACACAGCAACTTTATTACCAGAGGTCAGGCACTACAACGAACAGCATACACAGGCCCATTACAGTACCAGCCAGTCCAATATCCTCCCCATCGAAGCTATATTGGCGGCGTCGGCCTAATCTACGACTTAGACAGCCTATAGGGCGCAACGTCGCAAAAGACCATCCGAACCAGCGGATCAAATCCAATGAAACGAGCACCCAGGACGCAGGACTGGCGGATGGATCATTCCAATCCGCCAACATCGGCACACCAGATCGCTGGCTCGGTAGGATTCCTCTACTGTTAGATCGCCGACGTGATCCAACAGCCGCCGGATTCCTCCGGCGGCGGCGCGGATCTCCGCTCACCGGCACGCCCGCGCGAGGTCTCATATCATCCAACGACGGCGGCGCATCGGTCCCAAACCAAAACCGCCCCCTAATCCCAGACCAAATCCCCCAAAACAAGGAGCTCGGAGCAGCAACAAAAACGCGAGCGGAGACCAGTCACCAAAGACACGGATCAACGCACACGACTCGGGCCCCCCTCACCCACGTTTGGCCATGGTCGTCGGCGCTTCCACCGGCGGCGGCGGCGGCGGCGGCGCCATGGTACGACGGGTCCATCGGGCCGCCGCAACTAGCCGTTGCAACGGTCTCCGCCTTCTCCCCCTCGGCAATCGGATTTTGAGTGTCTACTGTGCGCGATGCGATGGCGAGAGCGAGAGAATCCTGCTACACAATGCTCGGGTGCTGATACGCCCACGGTTGCGCCGCATTTGTAGTCCGAGGGATGAAGACGGGTGGGACAGAAAAGGGAAGAAATGCGAAGGGGGAGGTGGGCACGAGATGGGCTGACTGAGAAGGCCGTTGGGCACGACCCCTCGGCCTTCGCGCCGCGTGCCCAGCTCAAATCTCCGCTCGCTCGGCTTGCCTGTCTCTCTGACAGTCCACCCTGTGTGTTTGGTGGGCGCGTGGCGCCAGAGCCGGTGCAAGAATTGATGGCCTTCCAAAAGCCCAGCGTGCCAAGGCGGCTCATTCGCAACTCCAGCCATATGGTTTCATGGAACCGTACAAATGGGTGTAACACTGTTTAAAAAAAATGGGTAGCAATCTTGACAGAACCGTAAATTTTACTAGTCGGTTGTCAATGTGTTGCGACGGCATACAACAATACCTATATAAACCATCCATCAAAAAAATTTCAAGATTTTTTATTAATTGTCTCCACTCTCTATATAATATTTTTTGATTTTGCTAACTGATGTTATTGTTTACTCCATCCAATATGTATTGGTACAACACGACCAATGAAGTGAGCGATTAGAAGAGAGTTCATAACGACTAACTGAACGAACAGAGATTATAAAATGACATAATTCCACCATACAGAGACCAAATAAGAGAAAGTTTATGACCTCAAGTTTCTAAATAAGTCACATGAACTTAAACTTATAAAAAAGATAGATCAAAATATGAAGTGATTGCTAAAGTAAGACATCAATAAAAACTAGATGCGCTCCATATAAATTATGCCACTTCGTAGCAATTATTAACGTTTAAAACCAACAAGTAACCTTTCATTTTACTGTTAGTGTGACAAATCATTGTTGCTTCATCCAATTCAGCAACCTCAAACACCATGGAGTCCATTGCACCAATGTGGTCTCAGAAACGACCTAATGCTTGCAAGAGCGAAGAACGTCGTGCCGTGCTTGGGCTGTAGCCTCGGCCCGTAGTGCTGGCCCGGCCCGACACGATTATATTTTTTATTTTATAAAAAAACGTATATACATATATACAATTTATATTCAATATTAAAAACATCTGAGTATGATGTTCTACTGTTTAGATAGTTTCATCCAGTGTCTCCCGCCCTTCTTCTATCAGGGCATGGGTTCAAACCCCACCTCCTGCACCGTTTTTTAATATTTTACGCTGATTTAATCAAATGGACCGACGGGCTAATGAGCTGGCCCGGTATAGTCAGCAGGCCGGCATGACGTGCCTGGGCCAGAGTTGTGGCCTGCGGGTGTCTGGCCCGTGCTGGGCCACCGTTTGGCCATCTATAGGCGTGCAGCGGGTTAATTTGAAATAGCTGTGAGGGATAATTTGTAAAAAGATGACGCGAAACGACCGTTGAAACTGGTGCTTTAAGTATAGTATAGATATAGATATAGACTAAGGCCCTGTTTAGATCTCCTGCAAATAATTATATTTTTTATTCAAACAGTTATAGATAATAAAGTAGCTAATTGTTAGCTATAGCAGTAAATACTAATTATCTATCTAGTTAGATCAAATCAGACAATAGCTAATAGCTAGCTAATAATTAACAGTTAATGGATCTAAACAAAACAAAAAATAAGGCAAAAGCCCTTTATGGCAAAGAGGAATTATCGCACCCTATTTTGAATAACAAAACCAGATACTAATATGCTTTGGGACGAAGGCCGAACTAGACATTGATCATGTCTCACGCTAACCGCATACTAACCTTGTTTGCGAATACATGATATTGATGTGATACAGGCAAGTCCCAAAGACGAGGACTACGTCGTGCATGCAAAGTCACCCTCACAAGGCGAGAAGGGTTCACAGACCCTTGTTGGTCTGCGGGCAAGGAGGGCCTAACTCATAGTGAGGGCTTCGAGTCAAGAGACCGAAGGCCTCGAGGACTCTGCTCCTGATGGCCTTTCTTCCTTTGGTGCGGTCGTTTAGGCCGGAGCGGGAGTCCAAGCGAAGTGAAGGGCAATTGTTCCACCTCGACGCCATATCAGAAGACAGGTCAATGGGGCAACATCGAAGACCATGAGGCAAAGGCCTCCATGACTTGACACCAGAAGATTACGTGTAGATGAAAGCTCTCTTATGGGTTTTGGTGGTTTAGATGACAACCCAATTAAAGGACTAACAAGTGTGCTAACTGTTGAACAGGTGCTTAATGCAAAGCTAACAGGGTTCAACATGAGTGAACAATGTGATGGTCCAAAGACTGAATTATCTATAGATAATGGACATCACAAGTAAGATGGACATTGCTTAAGTGATATTCGGTGTGCGTAACTCAGATACAACCGATCAAGCCAAGGATGGAGGCAAGAAGAGCTTCGAAATACCGAGTGCACGGGAGAAGGTCAAGGAGACCAGGAACCCAAAGCCAGGGGTGAAGAAGAAGACTTGCAAAGTCAAGGTTGATCGAGTTAAGAAGAGTTATGGTGCATCAAGGAACACTACATAAGGACATGACTTATAACCCATGAGGTAACATCTACAATTATGTGGTGTAAGTCATAAGGCTCAAGATCAAGTTCAAGAAGTGAACAAGGTCACTAGAAGGAGAAGCAGTGTCAAAACCAGAACTGGAAGCAGCCCAAAAGAGCTAAGTGCACCTTGATCTTTAGTTTGGGTTGTTCCTATGTTTGGAGATATTCTATGTGACCTTTGCAGGATGTTGGAACTCAGATATATCAATCTAGATCAAGTCAAGTTGACTTGATAGTTGAGAGTCCAACACATGTTATTGTTGTTAACACTTGAAAGATGCAAATTAAAGAATCAAGGTATGGCTCTAGCCTTAGTGAATTGTTTTTGGTACTAACATATTTATCTAAGTGCTAGAAACAGTACCAAGAAAAGAAGATTGGAATTGGAGAAGAGTTAGCAAAGGCTCGGGCCTGGCACACCGGACTGTCCGGTGCCCCAGGCTGGCACGGCGTCAACTAGGCACTCTCGGGAAAAGAGGTGAGCGACGTGGCTATAATTCACCGGACTGTCCGGTGGTGCACCGGACTGTCCGGTGAGCCAACGGCGCCCGCGCCAACGGTCGGCGGCGCAATCAGCGAGCGACGCGTGGCCTGAGCCAACGGTTAGTTGGCGCACTGGACTGTCCCGTGTGCACCGGACTGTCCGGTGTGCACCGGACAGTGTCTGGTGAGCCAAGAGGACCGTTACTCCAACGGTCAGCTGAGCCTGATATGGAAGGAGATCGCGCACCGGACAAGGTATAGGACCTGTCCGGTGGTGCACCGGACTGTCCGGTGCGCCACCCGACAGAAAGCAAGTATTGCCTTCCAAAAGAAATTCGAACGGCTCCTAGGCCCCTTGGGTCTATAAAAGGGACCCCTAGACGCCTCCAACAGGAACACAAGTGCAGCCAACAATTGTATACATCATTTGGATCAATTCTCTCTCTCCCTCTCGTGTATATCTCTCTAGTTTGTGTGAAGGCAAAGCTATAAGCCTTTAGAGAGTGGAGAAGTGCTGCTAAGAGCTAGATCAAAGTCTTGAGCGCATTGTTACTCTGCCGGAGTGCTGTCCAGGAGACTGTAAGCAGCCACAACGTTGTTGTAACCAATATCAACATAGTGGAAGGCTCTATCTGTCATACTGACAGATCTGAGCAAACGGAGGAAGGAGTTGAAATAGACTCCAAGCCCAGGTGTGGCTAACTCCAACAAGGACTAGGCAAGCATTTCAGGCTTGGCCGAACCTCGGGATAAATCTCTACGTCTGCGTGCTCTGCTCTGTGCTGTGTGCTGATTTTCTGTCTTACTTACTCTTTATATCTGCACTTCAATACTTATTTGTGGTACAAGTTATATTTGAAGTGCAGGGCATTTTAAGACATGATCTTCTATTCCCTGCAACCTACTCGAAGGATCCTTTCATTCCACTACGATCCAGCCGTCGAGTAGAGTAAGAATTTAAGTTTTAAAGTGATAATTATTATTCGCCTATTCACCCCCCTTTAGGCGACATCTAGATCCTGTTCCCGGGCATAGGAAACTTTCAATTGGTATCAGAGCTAGGCCTCTCCAGTGTGGGCTTAGCCGTCCGGAGATGACGATGTCGTCACAAGAGGTAACTCTAGAACTGCTTCTAGGCGATGGTTCTAACTATAAATCTTGGTCTGTCTCTATTTATAATGCGTTCATGCATATTGATCCTGATTTGAGACAGATCTTTAGTAGAAGTATTTTCCCCTCTGATATTAGTAAAAATCCTTCTAATGCTGAATTAAGATGTCTATCTCTCAATCACCATGCTTGCAACATCTTAGCTGACTCTCTTTCTAGAGGTGCCTATTTTGCCATCATGAGTAGTGATAGTGATTTATTTATTGATGCTCATGATCTATGGACTAAAATTAAGTTGAGATTTTTTAAGTCCATATGCACTGCTTCTGCTCCCTCTATTGCTGGTGGTACTAACTTGTCCAAGGGAGAAGAATAAGAACGATGAACACCAAGCGATGGATCCACCTCACTGATAGGTTCATCTTCCACTAGTTATATATGTCTTGTTGCTAACGATGAGAGTGGATATGAAAGCGATGATGAGGAGGAATATGAGGATGATAGCGAGGATGAGTCTACATCACCACAAGGTACATTTTCCTGTTTTGCTTCCACTGATAATAATGACAGGGAAAATGAGACCGACGATGTGGAAGAAGAGGAGATTCGCCGGTTCTACACCCATCTCAACAAAGAAGACAAAGTGCTCTTGGTTAAGCTGTTGAGAAGGAACAAGGAACAAGGCGAGACGCTTCTTAGGCTAGAGGAAACTCTCATCAAAACCAACGACAGCCTGGAGAAGATGACCAAAGAACATGAGGAGCTAAAGTGCTCTCATGATAATTTGGTCCAACGGTATGAATGTGTTTTATTTGAGCAAAAAAATAATCATGATGTACTATCTGATGTTGCTCAACTTAAAACTGAGAATTCTATGCTTAGGAGTCAAGTAGAAATGATGAATTTAGAAAAACTTGCTCTAGGTGAAAAGTATGATATGTTGTCATATTCTCATAGTAAATTAGTTGATGACCATATCATGCTCGATATTGCTCATGAGGTAGTAATTACTAGTTTAACCTCATGTGAATCTCATTCTTGCACAAGTGATCAATTAGTTAAAGTACTAGGTAGGTGCCCGTGCGTTGCGACGGCACATAAATTGTTGAGAGAGATCTATGGCTATTCGTCGAGGTCGATGACAGACTATCATTGTTGCTAGGCACCATCATCCGGATAAGGATAGAAGTATCCGGGATAGGAATGAGCGTGAAGTTCTACACAAAACGGAACAGGTGCTTGGTGGCTCTCGTCTTGCGAAACACAATGGAGATCCTCTTGCATGGACGACAAAGATAACATTAAAAAACTACAAGATTGATTAAGCTAAAGTAAATGCTTAACATACAAAAACAAGTATTATAGTGCAGTGCACTTTAATACGCAAACGCTCCCACTGCTCACCTCCGCTTGTAGTTCATAACACCGCATGCAAATTCATCCCCTATCAAAAAACATGCTAAAGTAAAAAAGTCTCGTATGATTCATCATCATTGACTGATCAGTTTTCATAACTACAATGAAATTGTAGGCTCACGCCACACCATCTGCGATAGCATCATCGCTTGGTCATTCACACAAGTGGGAATTGGAATTGTGAGAGCAATAAAAATAGAAGTGAGCAGCCATCCATTTCATTGAAGACTTCATTTTACCAAAAATGGTTCATGAGATAAGGAAACTAATGTGACCAACGAAGCCAGCATGGTGATAGTAGAACTAATGTGACCAACGAAGCAATCAAAATCATTTTAACAAGCTGCATATCCTAGAGATCGTCCACAGTAAAAGGACATTAGAACTTAAGCCAGACCAAACCTACACAAAAAGAACAGACTTCTACACAAATAAGGACGTGATTCTTGATCCATAGTGTACACAAAACATTTATAGTTCTTGTTTAGATGAACAAGTTAACACAAGCATGCCTCACACCACAAACATCAGCCACCAACAACTAATTTGATGCACCCCTGCAATCTCTATATCATAAAAAGGTAAATATATATGAATTTATGTATCAAATAATATGATTGATTGAATTTTAGATTTTCATGTCCTATATGTTGTACATGGACTTCTCTGTGTGTAATTTCATATTTTTTTCATTTACATACAACAAGACATGGACACTCCTTGGGCAAATTTTACATTCCCAGTTCTAGATCAGAAAAGCATCCAACCAGCAGGTGCAACATCAGTTCTTGCTAAGCAGGCGGCATCTCCTGATCAACATTCTCTTCCCACCAAGTAGCATTCTGCAGCACAGAAAATTGATTATTGTAACTCGTATTGTCTCTATGATGTGCTATAATGAAATGTAGTTTATGCAAGCAGGCGCTTTGACATTCTATTCCCACCAAGTAGCATTCTGCAGCACAAAAAATTGATTATTGTAACTCGTACTGTCTCTATGATGTGCTATAATGAAATGTAGTTTATGCAAGCAGGCATTTTGAAGCTGCAACCGGCTGTTTAGCTAGGATAAGATGAACCATGTATCCTCTTCTAAGAAATTCAAGGGAGCTTCCTTGTTCTTCTTGTAAACCAATAACTCTCAATTCACCTCTAACTGAATAAGCCCGTACATGGACTACATCATGGATTGGATAGAAACCCAGCTGGACGACGAAGCCATTTTCCCTCAACGGCTTGGTAATTTCTCTTTTACATTTTGGCTGACAAATGACCATGAGTCCATGACCATGACCATGTGCGTTTTGGTTTCCTGATTACACAAGGGGCTGCTTTCCCTCCCAACTTCCACGACGTTGTCAAGACGGTCCTGAAGCGCCTCTTCGGGGTGTACGCGCACATCTACCACTCCCACTTCCATATGATCGTCAAGCTCAAGGAAGAGGTGCATCTCAACATTTGCTTCAAGCACTTTGTGCTCTTCACGCTGGTAATTCTCGCAGGCACTCAGGTTTTCTTTCCCCAAGAAGATAGCATATTATAAATGATTTTAACTGACCACACATGCAGGAATTCAAGCTGATCGAGAGCGCCGAGCTGGCTCCTCTCAGTGAGCTATCAGTACTAAACTGGTGAGATAGTTCGAATAGGCGGCACACCAAGTGTTCAGTTTAATGTTCGTTTGGTTTCGGATGGAACATCTCCATTTACACATTTGGTATCAGCCGTTGGCAACTCAGATGATCTCCGTATCAGCCGTTGATCTCTACCTATTCTATTACTATATCCCTTCTCTTTATTAAAAAAGAAGGGTTCGATCCAAAGTTGTGCCTCTCAGAATCTTTTAGCGCCATACCGCTGTTGTACTGGATGATTTTGGCACAGACAGAAGCTAATGTCAGTTCTAAATTCTTTTTTATAAAGGGAGAGCTATTATTATTTAGAAAAAAAAATTGAAATTGTTTTATAACTTTTCAACATTTTTTATATAGTCAAGCTCTGTTTGATGCGACTCATTCAGTGATTTAGGAACTGTCTGAACTGATGAACAAAATAGATAGAGGTCCTTAAGATCTGATCCTACCAGGAATCCATCGATCTGTGCAGCCCATACAGCTCCGAGCTGCACAACAACAAAGACGACCAACAATCGGACACATTCGTTGTTCGACACCCTCGACGGGACGAAAGGAGTGGGACGTCTGCACAATTAAACCTCTTATAGTTATAGTTTTACTATTCATTTTAGGCGTGGTATTGGATTTATAGGCTGTTTGAATGCCATTTTTTAAGCGTGAAAATGCTGGTGTAAATATCCAGCATTGAGTTTTAAAAAAAAGAATTAGCATTATGGCCAAAAAAATTGCGGTGCCTAATGAAGAAATAGAGGTTATCATGGAATACTGCAGGGAAAGGAATATAATAATATTTTTTTTCAAATATAACATTGCAGTAAGTTGAAACACAAGAACTACAACCATGAATTTGTTCATATGAAGTGCAAGCAGAGAGTAAGAAACGACAAAAGTTTGCACATAGTATATGTCACTCTGTACTTTCTACAGTCATAAAAGAACATACCGTTTAGGAGTTAGAACAAACTTTTGTAGTCAAGCCATAAGATGTCTTCTAGCTTTTGTTGGTAAGGTCAGAATCCAAAGAACCCATATCTGAATTTGGAGTTGATTTAGTTTGATCATCACATATCTTTGATCCTAAAATGATTGTGCAAAGGCAAAAGACCATGTTTCTTAAGCTTTATCTCATGTGTGAGATTAATTAATCTAGTTGCACTGGTTGATGTGAAAAACAAAACAGAGCTTCATTCTGATATGCTTTCTCCATTTTTGTTTCCAACTGGTGTTCATGTGCTACCTGAAATGAAAATATAGTGATTAGTAATTAAACAATAAGCAAGGATAAATCCACAACATGACAGATTGACAGACTTCTGCAACTTATCATCAGTTAGAGCTCTCTCAAACAGGCTGTGTATTCTATTGACAGATCTAGCTTTACCCATTCAAAGGACAAAGCAAAGAGCAAGGTGATTACAAAAGGGTCCCTGTTACATTCAAATAAAAAAGCAGTCTCAATAAGCAGTTATACAACAATGTATAGCTTCAAGATATTTAGTGGAAGAAAATGCATGTACCACCCATGAAAACTGCAAAATAAGGGTATGCACTAATGAAAGCTGCATATATAGAGAAAAGAAGTTTGAACTTAGAAATATTTTTTTTGTGAAAAGGAGGATCATGTAACAGAAAAATAATTATGAATCTGTAATCAAGCATCCTATCCTCACTTATTTCGGGTTGAGAGTAGTCAGAAAGAAGAACGAAAACCAGAGACAGCACTTAAACCAATCTCAACAAAAGAACAGCTACGAATTGGCCATCCATAGCCGAAGCTTGAAAAATTCACTCTTTTCTTTTCCCCAGCAGCTTGATGCTTTCTTTATGGAAGTGTACCATCCCTTAGCAGTCGAGAGCATAGAAGAGCGCGGCCGCGGACAGAAATGCTTTACTGTATTTCAGTTGGGGAGCCATCTGTGGCAGCCAAATCTGTTTGGCAAACCTGTGCAAGCTATGAATAGAAAATGGGTGAGTGTCAACCCAGATTCAAAAGCGCCACCTAGGCATACATGCATACCCAGCTCGCCTTGGTATTATAAAATGCTTTATCTGAAGCATGCTTTTGCAATAACAAACCATAGGTAAGCTGGATCAGAACTAAGTGGTCTCCTAAAAGTTTCCTGAAGACGAAACTTGCTATGGGCAGCCTGCTGAGCTTGACGTCTCGGAAGAACTTGATCACAAAGGGCAGCCTGCAACATCACTAAAAATGGCATAAAGTTTCCGGTCTCCAAACGAAACATATGAAAATCCAGGCGCTTCTAGCACCACCACTAAACAAAATTCCACAGCAATGGTGTGTCTCCATGGCCTAAACTGAAACACCAGAATTTCTTATCTTGGAATTATAAACTGCTTTTACTGTAGTACCCATCACCATACATCAACCAAGCTCAGTAACAATATAATGAACTGGTCAGACCAGAGGTTAAGTGACTTGAGTAAAGAAGTCAGTTCACATTTCAAAAGAGAGAGGATCCACATGAAAAAGTATTTGTTGGACCTGAAGGCAGAGACGGACGATAAGTCCTTGGTGGATGCCATGACAGTGAGTGCAGTGTGAATGAAAAGATCGGTGTGCACACCAAGAGAGAGGATAATTTTGCTCATGAGGTCATAGTCCTAATATTTTTAATGCATCCTATTAGAACGTACTTTACAATGCCTAAAAACATAATCTTATTCATCATCCTAATATTTTAACCATGTTTTTCCTTATCCACTCTATTATGTTTTTTCTAGATAGGCAAACAAATCAGCCTTCAAAATCAGTATTTCCTGAATACCAGTGCAACTAAATTCATTATCGGTGGGCACAAAAACTTAGTGGAAAATATCTAAATCGAAAATCTCATGCAATCTAGTTGCACCTCTTTGCAGAGCAGGAGGTAGCGCAATAAACTGCGATGACGAGAAGGTGGCACAAATCACGCTCACCTCTATGCCGTACTCCTGGGCATACTGTTTGGAGCGAGTGAATATGATCTTACGGCTCTCAAGCGCCTTCTTCCTGTCAGCAAGGGCCTTCTTGTATGCCGCCCACTTCTCCAAGCGCAGCACAGACTCTAGGACCGCTACGGTCTTCGCCTCCGTCGACGACATTTGCGCAGAGTGCCAAAATGCAACAACTTAGATTCGACGCGGCCTTAGTACACAAATAAAAAACATCAAGTGACAACAAAGAGTCAAAGACCCTACCAGAATTTTGAAGTAATTTCAGCCAACTTTTTTAAGGGTTCGAGTGCTACACACATAACCAAATTTGCAACTTATAGAACAATTAAAAATTTGCAATGGTTTGGCAAACAAACACACTGGATAAGTGTAAAAAATGAAAGAATATAAAAAGTGAAAGACAACAATCTCTAGTTCACCTTTTCTTTCTACCATTACACATGCGCACTACGAAAGGGAAGGGATTCTGAATATCAGACATATGAGACACAATTGTGCCAGAAGCAGCACCAAGATACAACACACGAGTACCAGGAGCCTACATATATATTAACAAATTATCAGCTATAACAGCACCATAGTTTCTACTTGCAAAAAAACATATAGAACTCAAGCAGATTGAGTTAACAAAGTCTACTTACAATCCAGATGTTGTCAACACCACCAAGCACAACAGTAGCCAGCTTAAAACGGAAGGGGTTCCACACCCTGTATTCAACCTTTGTTCAATCATCATTCTACAATGCCCAAATAATCAAACAGTAGAAATAAATCAGTTGTACAGCCAAAATCCCAATGGATGAGTTTCAAACCTATGTCATTACAATTATTTAGAGCGATTCCTTATCATAAAAATGGAAAGGAAAAATAATTAACTAATTTACATTTCATTGGGCATGAGCGCATTAGAAACTCGTATTTGCATCACCCATCTAGATCTCTTGAAGGAGAATCCGAGTAAGATCATCATTTACAGAGCTAAAAGCCCATAATAATGTTGTAGCAAGTTTACAAAGCATATATTCTTGTGGACTGAATTTCAACCAAATTACATTTTAGATTCTAAATAAAGATACATATAACGTACTTGGATAAACAGATAACACGAAAAAGGAACAATATCTGAACCTTGACAATGTACAGATTTACTAAAACAGGTCAACTCACTCGCAGTACACACAACACAAGCAATCCCTGTCTAATAATAAAACAAGAAGATAAAATGGGACAAGAACAAGCAATCACAAACCTGAACGGAAGCACGCTTCTCTCTGTACACAGACTCTCCTGAGACCATATTCTTGGTGCAGAGCGCATCCTCTTTGGACTTGGAGATGAAGACACCAGCGTGCTTGTGCACCACCACAACAGCCTTGCTCCCGCCATTCATGCCACCACCACGGCCGCCTTAGGCGTCCTACCACCTCTCCCTCCCTTCCCCTCTCTCACCTCTACCACTACCAAATCCGCGGCCACCGTCGCCCCCACGACCGTCGCCATCAAACCTGCCTCCCCTCTCACTGTGTCCTCCTACAAGATTTATCGAAGCAATAAGTCTCTGTCGCTTGCGAAAATGGATGGAAAACAAGAATAGTGTCATGGTTAGCTACCTCTAGCTGGTGGCCTCATGGTGCTGAGCTGACGAGGAGCTTGTAGCCACCGCCTCCATGTAGCGAGGGTTTAGGGTTTTCGTGGGGATTAGGGTTGGCAGGGGAGATGAGTCTAACCATCTTCTGGGAGCGATTAGGGCAGGGCGGAGTAGGGCCGCGTCTGCCACAGGATTGAGAGCGATTAGGGCACTGGGGCGCGGCGGATTTGCACGCCGTTGCAGCTGTGCTCGGCTGCGTCCTCGCGGCGGAGACTGCGGGCGTTGCTGGCGCGACGGTGCAGCTTTGCGGACATTGCAGCTTTGGGCACTGGGGGCGCGGCGGATTTGCGCGCGGTCGCAGCCGATTTGGGGACCGGGGGCGCTGCGGCCGCGAGGACGGCGGCGGGGAATGCGGGCGCGTGGAGGGGAATGCTGGCGCGTGGAGGGGACTGCGGGCGCGGAGCGCACGATGGCAGAACATTTGCTATTGTGCACGCCTACAATGCAAACATATAGAGTAGTAGAGATTATCATGTGCTGACCTCCACTTCCCCAAGAAAGGCCAATCCTTGATTGAGAAACAAGTTATAGGGTCAAAAAGAAAATTGCTTGGGAACAAGAAACAAAGACAATTGAGGAGAAGCCGCCATGCTCGACCTCCTCAAGATATTTACAAACATGTGGTGAATAAGCTTGAGGAAGGAGGAACCGCAGCAAGGGACAAACTCCACGGGAAAGAAGCTCCTAAGGCAATAAGTGAAGCAATCAACATTGTCGGTGTTTCGAAACCCGAGGGTCCCTGGACCGACGAGTGAATCGTCGCCGCGTGCCCCAGCCCAGATGGGTCGGCGCGAGGCGGAAGGCGAAGGGGGGAGAAGGAGCCGGAGGGAGACAGGCGTGGGAGGTGGAACCCGCGGCCTTCGTGTTAGCCCCGCGCCCAGGTCGGGTGCGCTTGCAGTAGGGGGTTACAAGCGTCCACGCGGGAGGGAGCGAGCGGCCTTGCGCGAGCGCCGTCCCGTCCTTCCCCGCGCGGCCAACCCTTTGTAAGAGGGCCCTGGTCCTCCCTTTTATTGGCGTAAGGAGAGGATCCAGGTGTACAATGGGGAGTGTAGCAATGTGCTAACGTGTCTAGCGGGGGAGAGCTAGCGCCCTAAGTACATGCCATCGTGGCAGCTGGAGAGGTCTTGGCACCCAGTTCGCGTGGTGTCGTGGCCGTCGGAGGAGCGCTGGAGCCTGGTGGAAGGACAGCTGTCAGGGCTGTTGAGTCCTTGCTGACGTCCTCTTGCTTTCGTAAGGGGGCTGAGAGCCGCCGTCGTCACAGGGCATGCGGGGCGCCATCATTACTCGTATAGTAGAGCGAGCCAGATGGGACGTCGGTCTTGTTCCCCGTAGCCTGAGTCAGCTCGGGGTAGGGTAATGATGGCGCTTCCTGTTGATGTGGTCGGTCCGTGCCCTAGGTTGGGCGAGGTGGAGGCTCCTCCGAGGTCGAGGTCAAGTCTGAGCCCCCAGGTCGGACGAGGCGGAGACCGTCGGCTGAGGCCAGGGCCGAGTCCGAGCCCTAGGGTCGGGCAAAGCGGAGTTCGTCGTCCTTCGGTGCTGAGCCTGAGTCCGAGCCCTGGGGTCGGGCGAGGCGGAGTTCGTCGTCTTTCGGGGCTGAGCCTGAGTCCGAGCCCTGGGGTCGGGCGAGGCGGAGTTCGTCGTCTTCCGGGGCTAAGCCCGAGTCCGAGCCCTGGGGTCGGGCGAAGCGGAGTTTGTCGTCTTCCGGGGCTGAGCCCAAGTCCGAGCCCTAGGGTCGGGCGTAGCAGAGTTCATCGTCTTCCGGGACTGAGCCCGAGTCCGAGCCCTGGGGTCGGGCGGAGCGGAGTTCGCCATCTTCCGGGGCTGAGCCCGAGTCCGAGCCCTGGGGTCGGGCGGAGCGGAGTTCGCCGTCTTCTGGGGCTGAGCCCGAGTCAGAGCCCTGGGGTCGGGCGGAGCGGAGTTCGCCGTCTTCCGGGGCTGAGCCCGAGTCCGAGCCCTGGGGTCGGGCGAGGCGGAGTTTCCTATGACGCCTGAGGCTGGACTTGGCTGCTGTCAGCCTCAATCTGTCGAGTGGCTCAGCAGTTGGAGCGGCGCAGGCAGCGCTGTCCTCTTGTCAGACCGGTCAATGGAGCGGCGAAGTGACCGCGGTCACTTCAGCTCTGTCGACTGGAGGGCGTGCTTCAGGATAAAGGTGTCAGGCCACCTTTGCATTAAATGCCCCTGCGATTTGGTCGGTTGGCGTGGCGATTTGGCCAAGGTTGCTTCTTGGTGAAGACTGGGCCTCGGGCGAGCCGAAGGTGTGTCCGTTGCTGGAGGGGGTCCTCGGGCGAGACGTAGATCCTCCGGGGTCGGCTGCCCTTGCCCGAGGCTGGGCTCGGGCGAGGCGTGATCGCGTCCCTCGAATGGACCGATCCTTGACTTAATCGCACCCATCAGGCCTTTGCAGCTTTGTGCTGATGGGGGTTACCAGCTGAGATTTAGGAGTCTTGAGGGTACCCCTAATTATGGTCCCCGACAGTAGCCCCCGAGCCTCGAAGGGAGTGTTAATACTCGCTTGGAGGCTTTTGCCGCACTTTTTTGCAAGGGGACCAGCCTTTTTTGGTTGCATTTTGTTCCGGTGGGTGCGCGCGAGCGCACCCGCCGGGTGTAGCCCCCGAGGCCTCGGAGGAGTAGTTTGACTCCTTCGAGGTCTTAGTGCGTTTCGCAACACTTCGGCTGGTCTTGTTGTTCCCTCATGCGAGCTGGCCGTAGCCCGGGTGCACGGTCGGGTCCCAAGTTCTCGGGCTGGTATGTTGACGCTGTCAACGGGTTGGCCGGAGCTGGGTTTGCGAGAGCAGCCCCCGAGCCTCTGCGCAGGGTGAGAGGACGATCAAGGACAGACTCGACTTTTTTACATACGCACCTGCGTCGCCTTTCCGCAAGGAGGAGGGGGGGGGGAAAGCGCCATGTTGCCCTCGGAGGGCGCCGAACATGGTGTCTCCGGTGAGCTGCTGGCGGGTAATCCGAGTGGACGCCCGTGCCCCATTTGTTAGGGGTCGGCTAGAGGCCCGGAGGCGCGCTCCAAAAGTACCTGCGGGTGATCTGCCGGACCCGGTCCCCTTTTGATGGGGTCCGAGGGCTCGATGCCTCCCTCTGATGGGATTCCGTTACAAGATCGCTCCCGCTGGTCTCGGAAATATCCTAGGGTACCTCGGGAGCGTAGCCCGAGCCTTGGTTATGTATTGAACGTACCCAGGGTCATCCCTCGCTCTGTGTCTGAGGCGACTGTGAACCCTTCGAAGGCCAGCCTACGAACCCCTGATCAGTAGTGGGCGCGGAGCCCGAGTGGCCTGATGCGGCCGTTGAACCCTTCCGAGGGGCCGGCCATCAAACCTCTGACCAGTAGTGGGCGCAGAACCCAAGCGCTCTGAGGCGGCCGTTGAACCCCTCCGAGGGGCCAGCCTTTGAACCTCTGATCAGTAGGGGGGCTCGGGGCCTGTTTCCTTCACGGAGAAGGATCCTTTTCGGGGTATCCCCCTTTTCCGGTCCCTGTTGTAAGAGAGAGAAAGAGGAAAAGGAAAAGGATACAAAATCGAATGACGCAGCGTACCTTTTTTGACGCGGTCATTACGGCAAAGGCGAAGCGTCGCTTGCTTCTCTTGCCTGAGGCGCCGCCTGTCCCGCCGCGGAGTTAATGCGACGGGGCGAGTGGTTCGCAAGGCGACCGTTGCGCGTGCGCGGGCCGTTCGAGGAACGGATCACGGGCGCGCCGTCTTCACGCCGTGAGAGAGGGTTCCCTCGCTGCCCCTGGATGGGACGTAAGCTTGGCTGACGACGTGACCGCTGCTCCTGCCCGCCTGCCACCGCCATTACTGCCGGCCCATTTTTGACCGTATTTGACCGTCGCGCCTGGCTGGCACTGCTGGGTCATACGCAGGGTTGCCTCGAGTCGCGGTACTGGTTCCGCAGTCGAGGAGGCGCGGTAGTGGCGCGAGGGGCGGTGCAGTTGCTCGCACGTAGCAACCGGCGCGCCGGTTGCATGACGTGTGGGCCTGGGCCTCCATGCTGGGTGCGTTGGAAGTCGAAGGGGCGCGCCCACCTGGCGCGGTTGCATGCCGACTGCATGGCTATCCACCCTTTCACCCGCTGGTCTGGGCAAAAGTGGAGGAATGCTTGTGTCTGCTGGACAGTTGCATGCCCTGCGCGCGGCGGTTTGGCTCCTTCTGCCCTGGACCAACTTGCCTGACGCGTGGGGCCCAGCCCCCGTGCCATAGGGGGAGGACCTTGGAGCGTGTTGGAGAAGACTCAGCTTGCGATGGCTGAGGACGCAAGCGGGGAGAGTCGCCTTTAAAAGGAGGGTGACCCCCTTGAAAGACGACCATGTCTTTGCGCTCCCTTATGCACCGTGTCTTTCCACCTTCCAAGCCCCCAGATGGGGGACGCCCGCAATCCTTCCGTCTTGTCGTCGGAGGGACGCAACTTCGAGGAAGTTGGTACCTTTCAGCCATCGTTCGGCTTCAAGGATTTTCATCATGCAGCCCGGCCGCATCCCCTCACCGGTGGTCACCCAAGATGGTGACCTCCAGCTTGATGGCGGGGAGAAGCGAACCGGGCTACGATCTTGGTCCCGCCCTTAGCTTCAAGGATGTTCATCATCCTGGCTGGGGCAGGGGCCAGGCTGAGCCGGAGCTCTTCCCCCTGTGCGGGCCGGCTGGTCACCTTCTCTTCCAGCTTCTGGTGGTGGAAACCATCCTCCGGCCCTGCGGAGGAGGCATCCTCCAGCCATGTCAGGGAAGGTGAACTGTTGCTGTCTAGCTAGGATGCAACATTCTGTCCTTCTCCTTGCTTTCGTGGCGAGGACGGGAGTGAGGACCTGCCAGTGCGCCTTGCCGACTGTCGGCGTTGGTGGAGAGGCAGACGCCGCCGTCCGTGCTGACGTGGTGGCAGCTGGAGGAAGCTTCCCCCCCGTTAAGGCCGTCGGCGCCGCTGACAGACCGGCCCCCGGCTCTTTGGCTTTAATGTCTGGTTCGCGTCCCTTGAGTGGGGATGCGAACGAGAGCCTTCCGGTGGCCGCGTCCGTCCTGGGACCATAGCTGCTGCTGTGGGGACGGAACCGGAGTTCCGTTTGCATTGGCACCTTGAGTGCCGATGTCTTGTTCATTGTGGCTGTCGGGGCCTGAACATGTATGTATTTTCGGCGCGGAGCCGTGTTTTTTCCTCATTTTTGAGCACTAAGACTCGCCTGTTGGTTATCTGAACCGCTTCACCAAGCATGAGTCGCCTTGTGCAAAGGTGACGAGTGAGGTATCCGTATCCCGGAGGCGTAGGAGTCCCTCAGCTCGGTCGGCCTTGCTGTCCGAGGCTTCTCTTACTTAGTTTAAAGGAACCCCTCGGTCGCTCTGTGATGAGCCGAAGCCGAAGGTAGCGGTGTCAGCACGGACAGAGGCAGAGTTGGCTCGAAAAGAAGATTGGGTCGGCCGGAGCCTGACCGGGTCATCCACTGGCGGAACCGACGCCGGAGTTGAGCTGTCGAGGCCTCAAGCCGGGCTGATGTCTTCGGGGGACAGCTGGCCGAGGCCTCAGGGTGGCCGGCCGAGCCGTCTGCTCGAGCCGGATTCTTGGAGAAGACCCTGGCGGCGATGGCCCGGGTGTGGTGCTGATGTCGTCCTTCAGAGTGGGGATCCTCCAACCGCGTCGCCGTCCGAGGCTAGGTCAGACCCCGTCGAAGGTGTAGTTGACGCCGAGGGTGCTGCTGCCCCCTTCAACTGTCGACGTCCGAGCCTGCAGGATCAGGTTGTCTTGTAGTGTGTGTATGTTTTCTGCGGCCGCCGAGGCCCAAACACACCATCGTCGTGTTGTAAAGTTGCGTTTCTTTTCCTCTTGTTTGAGTATCCGGACTTATTTGTCGGTAACAGAATTGTTTGTGCGGGCGAGAGTTGCTTTTCACGGAAGGTGATGAGTGAGGTATCCGTGTCCCGGAGGCGTAGGAATCCCTCGGCTCGGTCGGCCTTGCCGCTTACGCGCACTCTTACTCGTCCATAGGGTTCTGTCACCGACGTAGTCGAGAAGGTCCGAAAAATCGTTCCGGCAGAGGAGCTTTCGAGCGTGAAGACTTGTTCGGTCCGCAGAATCACTTATCCGAGCGCGAGTTACTTATCGCAGAAGGTGATGAGTGAGGTATCCGTATCCCGGAGGCGTAGGAGTCCCTTGGCTCGGTCAGCCTTGGCTGCTTATGTGTACTCCATTGTTTTCAGGATCCACTTTCGACGTAGTCGAAAAGCACGAAAGGCATTCTGGCAGAAAAGATTTTTTTTCTTTTTTCGAGGAAAATTTCGACGCAGAGGGGGTTCCCCCCTTCTAGCCCCCGAGGGAGGGTCGGGCTTTGCCGAGGCAAGGCTGACCCTTCCTTGACGACCAGACTTTGTGTGTGAACGAGGTATACGAACAACTTGAAAGCATCTTAAGGGTAGAAGCGACGTAGCTGTTGGATGTTCCAAGCGTTGCTGTAGACCTCGCCTTGGCTGTTGGCCAGCTTATATGTTCCGGGCTTCAGAACCTTGGCGACGATGAACGGCCCTTCCCAGGGAGGCGTGAGTTTGTGCCGCCCTTGGGCGTCTTGTCGCAGCCGAAGCACCAGGTCGCCCACCTGGAGGTCTCGGGACCGAACCCCTCGGGCGTGGTAGCGTCGCAGGGACTGCTGGTACCGCGCCGAGTGTAGTAAGGCCATATCCCGAGCCTCTTCCAGCTGGTCCAGTGAGTCTTCTCGATTGGCTCGATTGCTTTGGTCGGCGTAGGCCCTCGTCCTCGGGGAACCGTATTCTAAGTCAGTGGGCAAGATGGCCTCGGCCCCATAGACTAGAAAGAACGGTGTGAAGCCCGTGGCTCGGCTTGGCGTTGTCCTCAGACTCCAGACCACCGAGGGGAGTTCCTTCATCCACCGCTTGCCGAACTTGTTGAGGTCATTGTAGATCCACGGCTTGAGTCCTTACAGAATCATGCCGTTGGCACGTTCTACCTGCCCATTCGTCATGGGGTGAGCCACGGCGGCCCAGTTCACCCGGATGTGGTGATCCTCGCGGAAGTCCAGGAACTTCCTGCTGGTGAACTGGGTGCCGTTGTCGGTGATGATGGAGTTCGGGACCCCAAAGCGATGGATGATGTTGGTGAAGAACGCCACCGCCTGTTCGGACCTGATGCTGTTTAGGGGTCGGACCTCGATCCACTTGGAGAATTTGTCGATGGCGACCAACAGGTGCGTGTAGCCCCTGGGTGCCTTTTGCAAGGGGCTGACTAGGTCCAGACCCCACAAATCAAACGGCCAGGTGATGGGTACGGTCTGCAGAGCCTGAGCGGGCAGGTGGGTCTGCTTTGCGTAGAACTGACACCCTTCGCAGGTGCGGACAATTCTAGTGGCGTCGGCCACCGCCGTCGGCCAGTAGAAACCTTGTCGGAAAGCGTTTCCAACAAGGGTTCGGGGTGCTGCGTGATGGCTGCAAGCCCCCGAGTGTATCTCTTGTAAGAGCTCCTGACCTTCGGCGATGGAAATGCATCGCTGGAGGATGCCCGAGGGGCTGTGGTGGTAGAGCTCCTTCCCATCTCCCAGCAAGACGAAAGACTTGGCGCGCCGCGCCAACCGCCGAGCTTCGGCTTGGTCGAGGGGTAGCTCTCCTCGGTGGAGATATTGCAGGTACGGGGTCTGCCAGTTTTGATTAGGCGTGACCCCGCTCTGCTCCCCCTCGACGCGCAGTGCCTCACCCTTGGGGGCCGAGGGTACCTTGGACCGTGCCGAGGGTGCCTCGGGCTGGGCCGAGGGTGCCTCGGGCTGGGGCATGTCGTCAGTCTTGACGGAGGGTCGATGCAGGTCTCGAGAGAATATGTCCGGGGGAACCGTTGTTCGCCCCGAGGCTATTTTTGCTAGATCGCCCGCAGTCTCGTTGTAGCGTCGGGCGATGTGGTTGAGCTCGAGCCCGTAGAACTTGTCTTCCAGGCGCCGAACCTCATCGCAGTAGGCTTCCATCTTCGGGTCACGACAGTGGGAGTTCTTCATGACTTGGTCGATGACGAGATGTTGTCACCGCGAGCGTCGAGGCGTCGGACCCCTAGCTCGATGGCGATTCGCAACCCGTTTACCAGAGCCTCATACTCAGCCACGTTGTTGGACGCCGGGAAGTGGAGGCGTAGCACGTAGCGTAGGTGCTTCCCGAGGGGTGAGATGAAAAGCGGGCCCGCGCCGGCCCCTGTCTTCATCAGCGACCCGTCGAAAAACATGGTCCAGAGCTCCGGTTGGATCGGAGCTGTTGGGAGCTGGGTGTCGACCCATTCAGCCACGAAGTCCGCCAAGACCTGGGACTTGATGGCCTTCCGAGGGGCGAACGAGATCGTCTCACCCATGATCTCCACTGCCCACTTTGCAATTCTACCCGACGCCTCTCGGGACTGGATGATCCCCCCAGGAGGAAGGATGACACCACGGTTACCGGATGAGACTCGAAGTAGTGTCGCAACTTTCGCCGCGTCAGGATCACCGCGTACAGCAGCTTCTGAGTTTGTGGGTAGCGGGTCTTGGTCTCGGACAGTACTGAAAGGGAAATGTGCCCTTGGGCCATTTCTAAGTGTTTTGGTGATTTAGTGCCCAACACAGGTGCCTAATTGTAAAATGGTGGACAAAGTACAAATCAAGGATAAAGGTATGTTTCTCAAACTTAGTACATTGTTTTATGGACTAATGTATTGTGTCTAAGTGCTGGAAACAGAAAAAATCGAGTTGGAGAAGAGATGGCTCGAGCAGCCAAAGTGTGCCCAGTCTAGGTGCACCGGACTGTCCGGTGGTGCACCAGACAGTGTCCGGTGCGCCAGGCTGGCTTGGGCAAAGTGGCTGCTCTCGGGACTTCGACGGCGGTGTACGGCTAAAATTCACCGGACTGTCCGGTGTGCACCGGACTGTCCGGTGGGCCGCTCACAGGCGAACTCGTCGCTCTCGGGAAACCATCAACGGCGTACGGCTAAAAATCACCGGACTGTCCGGTGTGCACCGGACTGTCCGGTGAGCCAACGGTCGGCCGGGCCAACGGTCGGCCGCGCAATCTGCGCGGGACACGTGGCCGAGCCAACGGCTAGAAGATGGCACCAGACTGTCCGGTGTGCACCGGACATGTCAAGTGCACCAACGGCTCCCAGGCTGCCAACGGTCGACTGCGCTGTTTATGGAAAGAAATCGGGCACCGGACATGTCTGGTGTGCACCGGACTGTCCGGTGCGCCAGACGACAGAAGGCAAGAATTGCCTTCCCAGATTGCTCCCAACGGCTCCTAGCTGCCTTGGGGCTATAAAAGGGACCCCTAGGCGCATGGAGGAGAACACCAAGCATACTTTGAGCATCATTGATCACTCACACTTCATTCTTGCGCACTTGTTCGACATTTTAGTGATTTGAGCTCCGTTCTAGTGTGCTAGTCTCTTGAGCTCAAGTCTGGGTTTTGCATGTGCATATTCGCTGTGATCTTTGTGTCGTGTGTGAGTTGCTAATCCCTCCCTTGCTCTGTGATTCTTCGTGAACATCTTGTGTAAGGGCGAGAGGCTCCAAGCTGTGGAGATTCCTCGCAAACGGGATTAAGAGAAGCAAAGCAACACCGTGGTATTCAAGTTGGTCTTTGGACCGCTTGAGAGGGGTTGATTGCAACCCTCGTCCGTTGGGACGCCACAACGTGGAGTAGGCAAGCGTTGGTCTTGGCCGAACCACGGGATAACCACTGTGCCATCTCTGTGATTGATATCTCTTGGTTATTGTGTTGTGTTGAGATCCTTCTCTAGCCACTTGGCAAATTACTGTGCTAACAAGTAACCAAGTTTTGTGGCTTAAGTTTTTGAAGTGTCCCAGGATCACCTATTCACCCCCCTCTAGGTGCTCTCAATTGGTATCAGAGCCGTTCTCTTCAAGAAAGGGACTAACCGCCCGAAGAGATGGATCCTAAAGGCAAGGGGATGGTGATCAACGACAAGGAGAAGGAGTCCTTCGTCAACGAGCCCAATGATGACAGGCCCACTGACTCAGGCTCGGGCCACAAAAGAAAAGACGGGAGGAAGAAGAAGACTAGGCGCATCAAGGAAATTGTCTACTACGACAGCGACGAATCTTCCTCCTCCCAAAAGGACGACGACGACTACGATAGACGAAAGACGGTTAACTCAAACTTTTCTTTCGATTATTCGCGCATCCCGCATAGTTCAAATGCTCAATTGCTCCCCATTCCACTTGGCAAGCCCCCTCACTTTGATGGAGAGGATTACGGATTTTGGAGCCACAAAATGCGTACTCACCTGTTTTCTCTCCATCCAAGCATTTGGGAGATTGTGGAAAGTGGAATGAAATTTGATAGCTCGGATAGCCCTGTGTTTATTAATGAACAGATTCATAAAAATGCACAAGCTACTACTGTGTTGCTAGCCTCTTTGTGCAGGGACGAGTATCACAAGGTGAGCGGCTTGGACAATGCCAAGCAGATCTGGGACACCCTCAAGATCTCTCATGAGGGAAACGACGTCACCTTGCTCACCAAAATGGAGTTGGTGGAGGGCGAACTTGGACGGTTCGCGATGATAAGGGGCGAGGAGCCGACACAAACATACAACCGGCTCAAGACCCTTATCAACAAAATAAGGAGCTACGGGAGCACGTGATGGATGGACCACGACGTCGTCCACCTAATGCTAAGGTCATTTACCGTTCTTGATCCTCATTTGGTGAATAATATACGTGAAAATCCCAGGTACACCAAGATGTCGCCCGAAGAAGTTCTTGGGAAGTTCGTAAGCGGGCGAATGATGATCAAGGAGGCAAGATACGTGGACGACGCGTTGAACGGTCCTAGTCATGAGCCTCAACCCATTGCTCTCAAGGCAACAAGGAGCAAGGAGGCGCTACCAAGCAAGGTGGCGCAAGTTGAGGCGGCCGGACTCAATGATGAGGAGATGGCCCTCATCATTAAGCGCTTCAAGACGACGCTTAAAGGTCGCAAGGGGCAGCCAAGCAAGACCAAAGCCAAGGGGAAGCGCTCATGCTTCAAATGCGGTAAGCTTGGTCATTTTATTGCTAACTGTCCCTACAATGATAGTGATCAGGACCAAGGGAACAAGAGGGAGAAAAAGAAGCATTACGAGAAGGCCAAGGGCGAGGCACATATCGGAAAGGAGTGGGATTCGGATTGTTCCTCCTCCGACTCTGACAATGAAGGACTCGCCGCCACCGCCTTCAACAAGTCATCCCTCTTCCCCAACGAGCGTCACACTTGCCTCATGGCAAGAGAGAAGAAAGTAAGCACTCATACTAGTACTTATGCTTCTTCGAGTGAAGATGAGTCTAGTGATGATGATGAGATAGATTACTCATGCTTATTCAAGGGATTAGATAGAACCAAGGTAGACAAAATTAATGAATTAATTGATGCCTTGAATGACAAGAATATGCTTTTAGAAAAACAAGAGGATTTGTTGTATGAAGAACATGATAAATTTGTAGAAGCACAGAAATCTCTTGCTCTAGAAATTAAGAGGAATGAAATGCTCTCTAGTGAATTATCTTCTTATCATGAAACTATTGCTAAGTTAAAAAGTTTTAATGATGATTTAAATGCTAAACTAGAAGTAGCTAGTAAATCTAATTCTTGTGTAGAAATTGTTGAAACTTGTAATAGGTGTAAAGATTTTGACATTGATGCTTGTAGTGATCATTTAGTTTCAATTTCCAAATTAAATGATGAATTAGCTAGTCTTACTGCCCAACTTAAGACTAGCAAGAATGAATTTGACAAGCTAAAATTTGCAAGGGATGCCTACACGATTGGTAGACACCCCTCAATTAAGGATGGACTTGGCTACAAGAGGGAAGCCAAGAACTTGACAAGCCATAAGGCTCCCATCTCTGCAAAGGAGAAAGGGAAGGCCCCTATGGCTAGTAGTGTGCAAAAGAACCATGCCTTTATGTACTATGATAGAAGACAACCTAGAAATGCTTATAGGAGTTGTAATGTATATAATGCCTTTGATTCTCATGCCATGGTTGCTTCTAGTTCTTCTTATGTGCATGATAGAAATGTTGGTAGGAGAAATGTTATTCATAATATGCCTAGGAGAAATGTCGTTCCTAGGAAAGTTAATGAACCTTCTACAATATATCATGCTTTAAATACTTCTTTTGCTATTTGTAGAAAGGATAGGAAGATAGTTGCTAGAAAATTAGGGGCAAGATGCAAGGGAGACAAAACTTGCATTTGGGTCCCTAAGGATATTTGTGCTAACCTTGCAGGACCCAACATGAGTTGGGTACCTAAGACCCAAGCCTAAATTTGCCTTGCAGGTTTATGCATCCGGGGGTTCAAGCTGGATTATTGACAGCGGATGCACAAACCATATGACGGGGGAGAAGAAGATGTTCACCTCCTATGTCAAGAATAAAGATTCCCAAGATTCAATAATTTTCGGTGATGGGAATCAAGGCAAGGTAAAAGGGTTAGGTAAAATTGCAATCTCAAATGAGCACTCTATCTCTAATGTGTTTTTAGTAGAGTCTCTTGGATATAATTTGCTATCTATTAGTCAATTATGCAATATGGGATATAACTGTTTGTTTACAAATGTAGATGTGTCTGTCTTTAGAAGATGTGATGGTTCACTAGCTTTTAAGGGTGTACTAGACGGCAAGCTTTACTTAGTTGATTTTGCAAAAGAAGAGGCCGGTCTAGATGCATGCTTAATGGCTAAGACTTGCATGGGCTGGCTGTGGCATCGCCGCTTAGCACATGTGGGGATGAAGAACCTCCACAAGCTTCTAAAGGGAGAACACGTGATAGGTCTAACCAATGTTCATTTCGAAAAAGATAGACCTTGTGCAGCTTGTCAAGCAGGGAAACAGGTGGGAGGCTCTCATCACACCAAAAATGTGATGACAACATCAAGACCCCTGGAGCTGCTACATATGGACCTCTTCGGACCCGTCGCCTATCTGAGCATAGGAGGAAGTAAGTATGGTCTAGTTATCGTTGATGACTTTTCCCGCTTCACTTGGGTGTTCTTTTTGCAGGATAAGTCTGAAACCCAAGGGACCCTCAAGCGCTTCCTAAGGAGAGCTCAAAATGAGTTTGAGCTCAAGGTGAAGAAGATAAGGAGCGACAACGGGTCCGAATTCAAGAACCTTCAAGTGGAGGAGTTTCTTGAGGAGGAGGGGATCAAGCACGAGTTCTCCGCTCCCTACACACCTCAGCAAAATGGTGTGGTAGAGAGGAAGAATAGGATGCTCATAGATATGGCGAGGACTATGCTTGGAGAATTCAAGACCCCCGAGTGCTTTTGGTCGGAAGCCGTGAACACGGCTTGCCACGCCATCAACAGGGTCTACCTTCACCGCCTCCTCAAGAAGACGTCGTATGAGCTGCTAACCGGTAACAGACCTAATGTATCGTATTTTCGTGTTTTTGGGAGTAAATGCTACATTCTAGTGAAGAAGGGTAGGAATTCCAAATTTGCTCCCAAAGCCGTAGAAGGGTTTCTATTAGGTTATGATTCAAATACAAAGGCGTATAGGGTCTTCAACAAATCATCGGGTTTGGTTGAAGTCTCTAGCGACGTTGTATTTGATGAGACTAATGGCTCTCCAAGAGAGCAAGTTGTTGATCTTGATGATGTAGATGAAGAAGACGTTCCAACGGCCGTGATGCGCACCATGGCGATTGGAGATGTACGGCCTCAGGAACATTTGGAGCAAGATCAACCGTCTTCCTCAACTATGGTGCATCCCCCAACCCAAGATGACGAACAGGTACCTCAAGTGGAGGCACATGATCAAGGGGGAGCACAGGATGTTCAAGAGGAAGAAGCATCTCAGGCACCTCCAACCCAAGTTCGAGCGACGATTCAAAGGGATCATCCCGTCGACCAGATATTGGGTGATATTAGCAAGGGAGTAACTACTCGCTCAAGATTAGTTAATTTTTGTGAGCATTACTCTTTTGTCTCTTCTATTGAGCCTTTCAGGGTAGAAGAGGCCTTGCTAGATCCGGACTGGGTGTTGGCCATGCAGGAGGAACTCAACAACTTCAAGCGCAACGAAGTTTGGACACTGGTGCCTCGTCCCAAGCAAAATGTTGTGGGAACCAAGTGGGTGTTCCGCAACAAACAGGACGAGCACGGGGTGGTGATGAGGAACAAGGCTCGACTTGTGGCAAAAGGTTATGCCCAAGTCGCAGGTTTGGACTTTGAGGAGACTTTTGCTCCTGTGGCTAGGCTAGAATCAATTCGTATCTTGCTAGCATATGCCGCTCACCATTCTTTCAGGTTGTACCAAATGGATGTGAAGAGCGCTTTCCTCAACGGGCCGATCAAGGAGGAGGTGTACGTGGAGCAGCCCCCTGGCTTTGAGGATGAACGGTACCCCGACCACGTGTGTAAGCTCTCTAAGGCGCTCTATGGACTTAAGCAAGCCCCAAGAGCATGGTATGAATGCCTTAGAGACTTTTTAATTGCTAATGCTTTCAAGGTTGGGAAAGCCGATCCAACTCTTTTTACTAAGACTTGCAATGGTGATCTTTTTGTGTGCCAAATTTATGTCGATGACATAATATTTGGTTCTACTAATCAAAAGTCTTGTGAAGAGTTTAGCAGGGTGATGACGCAGAAATTCGAGATGTCAATGATGGGCGAGTTGAACTACTTCCTTGGGTTCCAAGTGAAGCAACTCAAGGACGGCACTTTCATCTCCCAAACGAAGTACACGCAAGACTTGCTAAAGCGGTTTGGGATGAAGGACGCCAAGCCCGCAAAGACGCCGATGGGAACTGACGGACACACCGACCTCAACAAAGGTGGTAAGTCCGTTGATCAAAAAGCATACCGGTCCATGATAGGTTCTCTGCTTTATCTATGTGCTAGTAGACCGGATATTATGCTTAGCGTATGCATGTGTGCTAGATTTCAATCCGATCCTAAGGAGTGTCACTTAGTGGCTGTGAAGCGAATTCTTCGATATTTAGTCGCTACGCCTTGCTTCGGGATCTGGTATCCAAAGGGGTCTAACTTTGACTTGATTGGATACTCAGATTCCGACTATGCTGGATGTAAGGTCGATAGGAAGAGTACATCGGGGACGTGCCAATTCTTAGGAAGGTCCCTGGTGTCATGGAACTCTAAGAAACAAACCTCCATTGCCCTATCCACCGCTGAGGCCGAGTACGTTGCTGTGGGACAGGTTGTGCGCAACTACTTTGGATGAGGCAAACCCTCCGGGACTTTGGCTACAATCTGAGCAAAGTCCCACTCCTATGTGATAATGAGAGTGCTATCCGAATAGCGGAAAATCCTGTTGAGCACAGCCGCACAAAGCACATTGACATCCGGCATCACTTTTTGAGAGACCACCAGCAAAAGGGGGATATCGAAGTGTTTCATGTTAGCACCGAGAACCAGCTAGCCGATATCTTTACCAAGCCTCTAGATGAGAAGACCTTCTGCAGGCTGCATAGTGAGCTCAATATCTTAGATTCGCGGAACTTGGATTGAAATGTAGCATACATGTGTTTATGCTTTTGATTATGTTCATTCTACATATTGTTGCTTATTGTGGTGCTCAAGTTGTACAAACACTCCTTGGACCTCACAAGTCCTGTTTGCAAGTGATGCACATATTTAGGGGGAGCTGTGCTACAACTTGACCCTTTGAGACTAACCATGTACTTGAGTTTTGTTGTTTTAGTCTCCAAGGAAAATTGAAAGGGAAAAGGTGGACTTGGACCATGCAAGACTTCCACTTCACTCTGATGAAAAGAGTAACTTTTCCAAGTTCATCTTCATACTCTTATTGCCTTTGTGTTCTTATTTGAAGATTTTGGTGAGGCAATGGGGTTAAAGGGCCAAGATTGATCCCGTTTTGGTGCTTGATGCCAAAGGGGGAGAAAATAAAGGCTAAAGCAATAAATGGATCAGCTACCACTTGAGAAATTTTGAAATAGTAGATTAGAGCTTTTGGTTTGTCAAAACTCTTTTATTGTCTCTTATGTCAAAAGTTGACCTCTTGTGGGGAGAAGTGTTGATTATGGGAAAAAGGGGGAGTTTTTGAAATCCTTGATCAAATTTCTTTGGAAAACCTCTCTTTATGTCTCTACAAGTGGTCTTGACTTAGAGATAGGAATTTGAGTTTGATTTGCAAAAACAAACCAAGTGGTGGCATAGAGTGATCCATATATGTCAAATTGAATCAAAACAATTTTGAGTTCTAATTTGAACTGTTTTTGTACTTGTTCTACTTGCTTTATGTTGTGTTGGCATAAATCACCAAAAAGGGGGAGATTGAAAGGGAAATGTGCCCTTGGGCCATTTCTAAGTGTTTTGGTGATTTAGTGCCCAACACAGGTGCCTAATTGTAAAATGGTGGACAAAGTACAAATCAAGGATAAAGGTATGTTTCTCAAACTTAGTACATTGTTTTATGGACTAATGTATTGTGTCTAAGTGCTGGAAACAGAAAAAATCGAGTTGGAGAAGAGATGGCTCGAGCAGCCAAAGTGTGCCCAGTCTGGGTGCACCGGACTGTCCGGTGGTGCACCGGACAGTGTCCTGTCCGGTGCGCCAGGCTGGCTTGGGCAAAGTGGCTGCTCTCGGGACTTCGACGGCGGTGTACGGCTAAAATTCACCGGACTGTCCGGTGTGCACCGGACTGTCCGGTGGGCCGCTCACAGGCGAACTCGTCGCTCTCGGGAAACCATCAACGGCGTACGGCTAAAAATCACCGGACTGTCCGGTGTGCACCGGACTGTCCGGTGAGCCAACGGTCGGCCGGGCCAACGGTCGGCCGCGCAATCTGCGCGGGACACGTGGCCGAGCCAACGGCTAGAAGATGGCACCGGACTGTCCGGTGTGCACCGGACATGTCAAGTGCACCAACGGCTCCCAGGCTGCCAACGGTCGACTGCGTTGTTTATGGAAAGAAATCGGGCACCGGACATGTCCGGTGTGCACCGGACTGTCCGGTGCGCCAGACGACAGAAGGCAAGAATTGCCTTCCCAGATTGCTCCCAACGGCTCCTAGCTGCCTTGGGGCTATAAAAGGGACCCCTAGGCGCATGGAGGAGAACACCAAGCATCCTTTGAGCATCATTGATCACTCACACTTCATTCTTGCGCACTTGTTCGACATTTTAGTGATTTGAGCTCCGTTCTAGTGTGCTAGTCTCTTGAGCTCAAGTCTGGGTTTTGCGTGTGCGTATTCGCTGTGATCTTTGTGTCGTGTGTGAGTTGCTAATCCCTCCCTTGCTCTGTGATTCTTCGTGAACATCTTGTGTAAGGGCGAGAGGCTCCAAGCTGTGGAGATTCCTCGCAAACGGGATTAAGAGAAGCAAAGCAACACCGTGGTATTCAAGTTGGTCTTTGGACCGCTTGAGAGGGGTTGATTGCAACCCTCGTCCGTTGGGACGCCACAACGTGGAGTAGGCAAGCATTGGTCTTGGCCGAACCACGGGATAACCACTGTGCCATCTCTGTGATTGATATCTCTTGGTTATTGTGTTGTGTTGAGATCCTTCTCTAGCCACTTGGCAAATTACTGTGCTAACAAGTAACCAAGTTTTGTGGCTTAAGTTTTTGAAGTGTCCCAGGATCACCTATTCACCCCCCCTCTAGGTGCTCTCAAGTACCTCACTGATGAAGTAGACTGGCCTCTGGACGGGCAATGCATGCCCCTCTTCTCGTCTCTCAACCACAATCACGTCGCTAACCGCCTGAGTGGTCGCGGCGACGTAGATCAAGAGGGCTTCTCCGGCAGCGGGGGGCACCAAGATGGGCGTGTTCGTGAGGAGCGCCTTCAGGTTCCCGAGGGCTTCCTCGGCCTCAGGGGTCCAAGCGAAGCACTCGGCCTTCCTTAAGAGGCGGTACAGAGGCAGGCCTCTTTCGCCGAGGCGCGAGATGAAACGGCTCAGAGCCGCGAGGCATCCCATGACCCTCTGTACGCCTTTCAAGTCCTTGATGGGCCCCATGCTGGTGATGGCCGCGATCTTCTTCGGGTTGGCCTCGATGCCCCGCTCGGAGATGATGAACCCCAAGAGCATGCCTCGGGGGACCCCGAAGACACACTTTTCGGGATTGAGCTTCACGCCTTTCGCCTTGAGACATCGGAATGTCACTTCAAGGCCGGAAAGGAGGTCGAAGGCTTTCCTCGTCTTGACTACGATGTCATCGACGTAGGCCTCGACCGTTCGGCCGATGTGTTCGCCGAACACATGGTTCATGCATCGTTGGTACGTTGCACCCGCATTCATCAAACCAAACGGCATGGTAACATAGCAGTACATGCCGAAGGGTGTGATGAAAGAAGTCGCGAGCTGGTCGGACTCTTTCATCCTAATCTGGTGATACCCTGAGTAGGCATCGAGGAAAGACAGGGTTTCGCACCCAGTAGTGGAATCCATGATTTGATCGATGCGATGCAGAGGGTAGGGAACTTTCGGACATGCTTTGTTTAGACCAGTGTAGTCTACACACATCCGCCATTTCCCCCCTTTCTTTCTCACAAGCATAGGGTTGGCAAGCCATTCGGGATGGAATACCTCTTTGATGAACCCTGCCGCCATTAGCTTGTGGATCTCCTCGCCTATGGCTCTGCGCTTTTCTTCGTCGAATCGGTGTAGAGGCTGCTTCACGGGTCGGGCTCCAGCTCGGATATCCAGCGAGTGCTCGGCGACTTCCCTCGGTATGTCGGGCATGTCCGAGGGACTCCACACGAAAACATCGGCGTTTGCGTGGAGAAAGTCGACGAGCACTGCTTCCTATTTGGGGTCGAGCTTGGAGCCGATCCAGATCTGCTTGGAGGCGTCGCTGCAGGGGTCGAGAGGAACGACTTAACCGTCTCCGCTGGCTCGAAGTTGCCGGCGTGGCGCTTCACGTCTGGCGCCTCCCTAGAGAGGTTCTCCAAGTCGGCGATGAGGGCCTCAGACTCAGCGAGGGCCTCGGCGTACTCCACGCACTCCACGTCGCATTCGTACGCGTGTCGGTACGTGGGCCCGACGGTGATGACCCCGTTGGGGCCCGACATCTTGAGCTTGAGGTAGGTGTAGTTGGGGACAGCCATGAACTTGGTGTAGCATGGCCTCCCCAACACTGCGTGGTAGGTTCCTCGAAACCCGACCACTTCGAAAGTGAGGGTCTCCCTTCGAAAGTTGGAGGGCGTCCCGAAGCAGACGGGTAGATCGAGTCGTCCGAGGGGTTGGACGCGCTTCCCGGGGATGATCCCGTGGAAAGGCGCAGCGCCCGTCCGGACTGAGGACAGATCGATCCGCAGGAGCCCAAGGGTCTCGGCGTAGATGATGTTGAGGCTGCTGCCTCCGTCCATGAGGACCTTGGTGAGCCTGACGTTGCCGATGATGGGGTCGACAACGAGCGGGTATTTCCCCGGGCTTGGCACGTGGTCGGGATGGTCGGCCTGGTCGAAGGTGATGGGCTTGTCGGACCAGTCTAGGTAGACTGGCACCGCCACCTTTACCAAGTAGACCTCCCGACGCTCTTGCTTACGGTGCCGAGTCGAGGCGTTTGCCACTTGCCCACCATAGATCATGAAGCAGTCGCGGACCTCGGGGAACTCTCCTGCCTTGTGATCTTCCTTCTTAGCGTCGTCGAGAGCCTTGCCACCCTCCGCGGGTGGCCCGACCTTGTGGAAGTGTCGTCGAAGCATGGCACACTCCTCAAGGGTGTGCTTGACGGGCCCCTGATGATAGGGGCACGACTCCTTGAGCATCTTGTCGAAGAGGTTGGCACCTCCGGGAGGTTTCCAAGGGTTCTTGTACTCGGCGGCGGAGACAAGGTCCGCGTCGGCGGCGTCACGTTTCGCTTGCGACTTCTTCTTGCCCTTCTTGGTGCCGCGCTGAGTTGGCGCCTCGGGAACATCTTCCGGTGGGCGGCCCTGGGGCTGCTTGTCCTTTCGGAAGATGGCCTCAACCGCCTCCTGGCCAGAGGCGAACTTGGTGGCGATGTCCATCAGCTCGCTCGCCCTGGTGGGGGTCTTGTGACCTAGCTTGCTCACCAGGTCGCGGCAGGTGGTGCCGGCGAGGAACGCGCCAATGACATCCAAATCGGTGACGTTGGGCAGCTCGGTGCGCTGCTTCGAGAATCGCCGGTTGTAGTCCCAGAGAGACTCTCCCGGCTGCTGGCGGCAGCTTCGGAGATCCCAGGAGTTTCCAGGGTGCACGTACGTGCCTTGGAAATTGCCGGCGAAGGCTTGGACCAGGTCGTCCCAGTTGGAGATCTGCCCCGGAGGCAGGTGCTCCAGCCAGGCTCGAGCGGTGTCAGAGAGGAACAGGGGAGGTTGCGGATGATGAAATTATCATCGTCCGTTCCACCCAGTTGGCAGGCCAGCCGATAGTTCACGAGCCACAATTCCGGTCTTGTCTCCCCCGAGTACTTTGTGATAGTAGTCGGGTTTCGGAACCGGGTCGGGAACGGTGCCCGTCGTATGGCGCGGCTGAAAGCCTGCGGACCGGGTGGTTCGGGCGAAGGACTCCGATCCTCCCCGCTGTCGTAGCGCCCCCCATGCCTGGGGTGGTAGCCTCGGCGTACCCTCTCGTCGAGGTGGGCCCAAAGGCTGTGGTGATGGTGCTCGTTGCCGAGGCGACCCGGAGCCGCAGGCGCTGTGCTGCGCGTGCGCCCGGTGTGGACCGAGGCTTCTCGCATGAATCGGGAAGTCGCGGCGCGATGTTCCGAGGGGTTCCCCTGCCTTCGGGAGGCGGAGCTTTCGGCCCGTCGGACCGCGGCGTCCTCCAGGAGATTCTTGATCTCTCCCTGGATACGCCGCCCCTCGGTGGTTGATGGCTCCGGCATCGCGCGGAGAAGTATTGCCGCTGCAGCCAGGTTCTGGCCGACTCCACTGGAAACCGGTGGCGGCCTTACCCTGACGTCGTCGGCGATGCGGTGCTGGATGCCCTGGGGGAGATGACGTGCTTCTCCGGCCGGAGGTTGGCCCGCCCATTCCTGCCCGATGTCCCGGCGGATCGGCTCAAGCGTTCCTGCTCCCTCGCCGAGCCTGGCCTGCATCTCGCGGATTTGCTAGAGCTGTGGGTCATGACCCCCCGCCGGGACGGGGACCACAGCTAGCTCCCGAAGGATGTCAACGCGAGGCACGAGCCTAGGGGGATCACTGTTCTCTGGCATACCAAGATGGTTGCCTTCGCCGGGACCCCCTAGATCAACGTGGAAACATTCGCGACTTGGGCCGCAGTCCTCATCGTCGAGGCTGCGGCTACCGTCGGAACAGTCGGAAAGGCAGTAGTCGCATGTGGTCATGAAGTCCCGCACGACACTGGGGTTACCAAGTCCGGAGAAATCCCAACAGAGGTCGGGCTCGCCATCTTCCTTGGACCCCGAGGGCCCGTAGGTCGAGTCGGCCGTCAGCCGGTCCCAGGGTGACCGCACACGATACCCCAGAGGGTTTGGACTCGCCTCTATGAGGGTGTCCGCCGAAGCGGAGTTGCTTGGCGGGTCGAGGCCGAATCCAAAAGGCGCGAGATGGGAATCGGTCGGTACCTTTTGGTCGACGGGCGGTGACGAAGTCACGTCGGGGACTGACTGCACCGTCGTCTCAGGTACGTGGGTGACGTCCAGCAAGTCCTTCGCGAGCGTGCCGGCGTCGTCCGTTTGCTTGAGGTTGGTGTGTTGCGGGGAGATGGCGCTCGTTTTCGTCTCAGACGCGAGGCCGATGCCCGACGCGCTCGCCGTTGGGGCGCCGGCGCCGTCGACTCGCTCGACAGCCAATGAGGTGCCGCCTCCTGCTTGGCCTTGGTTGCCCCGCCTCCTCCTCCGTCGGCGGGGGGAGGGGACGGGACAAGCCCGAATGTCGTCCTTCCACCACGTGGGGAAGGCGTCATCGATTTCCCCGCCGGCGGGCGGGCTGTCGACCGCCATTGTCGCTGCCGCGCGGCGGGGAAAGGAGTATCATGTCGTAGCTACCGTCGAAGGACATGAACTCAAGACTCCCGAAACGAAGCACCGTCCCGGGATGGAGAGGTTGCTGGAGACTGCCCATCTGGAGCTTGATGGGAAGCTGTTCGTCAACACGCAGCAGGCCCCTACCTGGCGCGCCAACTGTCGGTGTTTCGAAACCCGGGGGGTCCCTAGACCGACGAGTGAATCGTCGCCGCGTGCCCCAGCCCAGATGGGTCGGCGCGAGACGGAACGCGAAGGGGGGAGAAGCAGCCGGAGGGAGACAGGCGTGGGAGGTGGAACCCGCGGCCTTCGTGTTAGCCCCGCGCCCAGGTCGGGTGCGCTTGCAGTAGGGGGTTACAAGCGTCCACGCGGGAGAGAGCGAGCGGCCTTGCGCGAGCGCCGTCCCGTCCTTCCCCGCGCGGCCAACCCTTTGTAAGAGGGCCCTGGTCCTCCCTTTTATAGGCGTAAGGAGAGGATCTAGGTGTACAATGGGGAGTGTAGCAATGTGCTAACGTGTCTAGCGAGGGAGAGCTAGCGCCCTAAGTACATGCCATCGTGGCAGCCGGAGAGGTCTTGGCACCTAGTTCGCGTGGTGTTGTGGCCGTCGGAGGAGCGCTGGAGCCTGGCGGAAGGACAGCTGTCGGGGCTGTCGAGTCCTTGCTGACGTCCTCTTGCTTATGTAAGGGGGCTGAGAGTCGCCGTCGTCACAGGGCATGCGAGGCGCCATCATTACTCGTATAGTAGAGCGAGCCAGATGGGACACCGGTCTTGTTCCCCGTAGCCTGAGTCAGCTCGGGGTAGGGTAATGATGGCGCTTCCTGTTGACGTGGTCGGTCCATGCCCTAGGTTGGGCGAGGTGGAGGCTCCTCTGAGGTCGAGGTCGAGTCTGAGCCCCCGGGTCGGACGAGGTGGAGACCGTCGGCTGAGGCCAGGGCCGAGTCCGAGCCCTAGGGTCGGGTGAAGCGGAGTTCGTCGTCCTTCGGTGCTGAGCCTGAGTCCGAGCCCTGGGGTCGGGCGAGGCGGAGTTCGTCGTCTTTCGGGGCTGAGCCTGAGTCCGAGCCCTGGGGTCGGGCGAGGCGGAGTTCGTCATCTTCCGGGGCTGAGCCCGAGTCCGAGCCCTGGGGTCGAGCGAAGCGGAGTTTGTCGTCTTCCGGGGCTGAGCCCGAGTCCGAGCCCTGGGGTCGGGCGGAGCGGACTTCGTCATCTTCCGGGGCTGAGCCTGAGTCCGAGCCCTGGGGTCGAGCGGAGCGGAGTTCGCCGTCTTCCGGGGCTGAGTCCGAATCCGAGCCCTGGGGTCGGGCGGAGCGGAGTTCGCCGTCTTCCGGGGCTGAGCCCGAGTCCGAGCCCTGGGGTCGGGCGGAGCGGAGTTCGCCGTCTTCCGGGGCTGAGCCCGAGTCCGAGCCCTGGGGTCGGGCGAGGCGGAGTTTCCTATGACGCCTGAGGCTGGACTTGGCTGCTATCAGCCTCAATCTGTCGAGTGGCTCAGCAGTCAAAGCGGCGCAGGCGGCGCTGTCCTCTTGTCAGACCGGTCAGTGGAGTGGCGAAGTGACCGCGGTCACTTCGGCTCTGTCGACTGGAGGGCGTGCGTCAGGATAAAGGTGTCAGGCCACCTTTGCATTAAATGCCCCTGCGATTTGGTCGGTTGGCGTGGCGATTTGGCCAAGGTTGCTTCTTGGTGAAGACTGGGCCTCGGGCGAGTCGAAGGTGTGTCCGTTGCTGGAGGGGGTCCTCGGGCGAGACGTAGATCCTCCGGGGTCGGCTGCCCTTGCCCGAGGCTGGGCACGGGCAAGGCGTGATCGTGTCCCTCGAATGGACCGATCCTTGACTTAATCGCACCCATCAGGCCTTTGCAGCTTTGTGCTGATGGGGGTTACCAGCTGAGATTTAGGAGTCTTGAGGGTACCCCTAATTATGGTCCCTGACAAACATGAACAAAGAAAAGGTAAAGATTTAATTAGTCATGTTGTTTGCACTGACCATCTCTCTATGTTATCTAAGAACAAAAAGAGAAGAGGAAAAAGGAGGTGGTTTAAGTGCAATGAGTTAGGCCACCTCATTGCGTCTTGTCCATACAATGACAAGGATGAAGGGATGAGGAGATGTTTCGGATGCAATGACAAGGACCATATGATCACTTCATGTCCGCTCATGAAAAATCAAACACGTGCACTCTCCAGGATGACCCTCACTAAGAAAGAAAACAAACAGCAAGTGTCATGTCAGGTTAAGCGACGCTTTGGCTACATGAGTGGTGAGCATGGTCATCTACCTAAGGTATGTAAGAAGGGTAAGGTTCCTAAGCAAGCAAATTTATCTCAATTCTATTCGCTTAGGAGACCCAAATCATACACTTGTGCTAGATCAGCAATGAGATCACCTAGAACTAGCACAACTGCTATGTGGGTACCAAAGGATCTTTTAGATGAGCGTTATGGACCCATTTCAAGATGGGTACCAAACTGTGCCAACTAGACCATGCAGGTGCCTCGAGATGGACTTGAGATCTTGGGAGAGCTTAAGATGGTTTATTCAAACTCTCTGCTTAAGTTGTCAATTTTATTGTCTATTTATTGTACCAAGGTTGAATTATTGTGCAATACTAATCCCATATTCATCTTGAGTTAAATAAGTTGTAGAGGTCTTTAATCATTATTGGTGAATCAAGCAAAGGACTTTGATGAGAATATGCAACTCCCTCTCCAAAGGACGGTACCCGTGTATCTTAAGTGCATTATTTTCAATCAGTATTGCTCTTATGTTGGACTATCGTGCTATACGTATCTTTGGAGTAGTTATGCTTTTTAGAGTGCTTGTGTTGAATACTTTCAATTAATGATTCATGATTTCCAAGATCATAATGATGCTTGCTCAATCATGATTGTGTGCTTTATAGGTTATATATTTTGAATCATTCAATGGGTAGCTTTTCATTAGATATATCTACCATGATTAACTCTCTTGGTGTATGTGGCTAAACATGTATCTTTTTGTAAATCATGTTGTGTGGTTTTTAATGATTATGTATTAACGTATGTGCAAGCATGATAGTTTTGTTTAGTCCATATTCACATGATTACTTTGTCTTGGTACTCTGTGTATACCAAAATAAGAAATCCATGTTGTGTCTCTAATGCACCCTCTCGAGCTATGAGGTGCATGAGCAAAAGGAGCCCTAAATTGGTGACAACATGTGCTCTCACTCCACTACCTAAAAGAATGAATCTCATGGCACTCAGGTAAAAGGCAAAGGTATGGAGAATGGAACTATGCAATTTCATTGAATATCTTGAAGTTCCGTTGATTGTGATCATAGCTATGTTCTTGCCTTTCAATTGGTAATATCTTGACTTAGGTGCTTTATGCTTTAAAATGTTGTTTCCTTTGGTGTACCTAAGAAAATACTTCTTAATCATGGTGTGCTTAGACATTGTGCTTTATATGCATGATCTTGTCATTTTTTCAATTGGTATATGTGTTGAAATGATCATCATGTGTGAAGCGTGCCCAGGTTGCTTTTAAAATATTATATATCTTGAGGCATGCATTGTTTCCACTAGTCATAAGCTGTATTATGTCATCTATTCAATTGGTATCTTGTTGTGATGCAATTGATATATTATGCCTAGACCAAGATATGTTGTGATCCCCTCTAGTTTTGAGGACGCTAGAATGTGCAAGGTGCAAGTCATTCAAATACTTGATGCACAACTTTAGGTGGAGCACACATAACTTGTGTCATTTGAGACTAACTATTTCTTGAGTGATCCTATATAGTCTCAAGGTGGAAAAAGGGAGATGAGCAAGAAATGGAGCAATCAGGACTTGGGTACCTCCATAAGTCGAGTAATTGGTATCTAAAGTTGTGAGTAATTGGTATCTAATGTTGTGAGTAATTGCGTATTTAAAGATTGCTCATGCTCTATAATAGTTGATGATCCTAGATGCTTATCTTTGAATATCATGGAGCTATGACAGTGATGATCTTTCAATTAGTAGCCTTGGTAGTGTGCTTCAATTGGTATCTTTTGGTAATCACCAGAATAGAAGCTTCATCTTGTGCCACAATACTATAACTTGTTCTAAGTTTGGTGTCTTAGCAACAAGAAAAGGTAAGGATAAAGGATCAGGCACAAGTGTGAAGGAGCTCCCTAGAGATTAAACTTAAAATTGATAAACTCTCAAGATGGAAATCTCAAATTGATGGAAAAAGGAACTCCGCCTACTTAGATGGAAAGTACACCATAACATGGTAAAGGTACAAAAGGAGGTATTGACCTTTTATGTATTCGTATCTTAATTTCCTTCCGATGCTTGTGTTGCATATGTTTAATGTGTAAGGGAGAGTAATGTTAGTGTGTTGCATTTTACCTGCTTAATACCCTGCTGTCCCTTGACATCCTCCTATGTTCTTGCTTGAATATGGTTTTGGTGTTTGATGTCAAAGGGGGAGAATTTGTGCATTAAAGCTTTGAGAGGAAAGCTTATCTTAAGTAATTTTTTGTGTGCTAGGGTTTCCTTGAGTTCCTTTGGCACACACAAAAATTAATCTTCACCCTCTTCGCACTTAAGGTCTAAAGGAAGAATGTGTTAGTTTTGTTGATAATACTTATTATATGCTACTTATCATATGCTTCTTGTTGTATTATATAGTGATAATGCATAATTAGTGCTTCCGTTGATATGAATCAATTGTATCTATTGTGTTTGTCCTGTAATAGATATTCATGTGGTTCTGGTGCTTTAAATTGGAATCTTAATGGTGAATAGTGGTAGGTTGATATTCCTATGGTATATCTATTGGTGTTTAACTCTGATTCTGTGCATTTGTGCGTTATACGCATCACGGGTTAATTATTGATTAAATGCATCCCACAGGTTCTAAGGTGTAGCAATGCTTCGAATTAGTCTATGTATGTGCATTTTGGCATTTAAGGCCAAAGTTAAGATTTTAATGTAAGCACATATTTAGGGGGAGCATTCTATAAACTTAGAATTCAAAATTTGTGCTTTAAATCTTATTATTGTGTAAGCTTTAATTGTGTTGCCATCAATCACCAAAAAGGGGGAGATTGAAAGCTCTCTTGTGGGTTTTGGTGGTTTGGATGACAACCCAATTAAAGGACTAACAAGTGTGCTAAGTGTTGAACATGTGCTTAATGCAAAGCTAACAGGGTTCAACATGAGTGGACAATGTGATGGTACAAAGACTGGATTATCTATAGATAATGGACATCACAAGTAAGATGGACATTGCTTAAGTGATACTCGGTGTGCGTAACTCAGAGACAACCGATCAAGCCAAGGATGGAGGCAAGAAGAGCTTCGAGGTACCGAGTGCACGGGAGAAGGTCAAGGAGACCAGGAACCCAAAGCCAGGGGTGATTAAGAAGACTTGCAAAGTCAAGGTTGATCGAGTTAAGAAGAGTTATGGTGCATCAAGGAACACTACATAAGGACATGACTTACAACCCATGAGGTAACATCTACAATTATGTGGTGTAAGTCATAAGGCTCAAAATCAAGCTCAAGAAGTGAACAAGGTCACTGGAAGGAGAAGCAGTGTCAAAACCAGAACTGGAAGCAGCCCAAAAGAGCTAAGTGCACCTTGATCTTTAGTTTGGGTTGTTCCTATGTTTGGAGATATTCTATGTGACCTTTGCAGGATGTTGGAACTCAGATATGTCAATCTAGATCAAGTCAAGTTGACTTGATAGTTGAGAGTCCAACACATGTTATTGTGCTTAACACTTGACAGATGCAAATTAAAGAATCAAGGTGGCTCTAGCCTTAGTGAATTGTTTTTGGTACTAACATATTTATCTAAGTGCTAGAAACAGTACCAAGAAAAGAAGATTGGAATTGGAGAAGAGTTGGCAAAGGCTCGGGCCTGGCACACTGGACTGTCTGGTGGTGCACTGGATAGTGTCCGGTGCCCCAGGCTGGCTCGGCGTCAACTAGGCGCTCTCGGGAAAAGAGGTGGGCGATGTGGCTATAATTCACCGGACTGTCCGGTGGTGCACCGGACTGTCCGGTGAGCCAACGGCTCCCGCGCCAACGATCGACAGCGCAATCAGCGGGCGACACGTGGCCTGAGCCAACGGTTAGTTGGCGCACCGGACTGTCCGGTGTGCACCGGACAGTGTCCGGTGAGCCAAGAGGACCGTTGCTCCAATGGTCAGCTGAGCCTAATATGGAAGGAGATCGCGCACCGGACAAGGTACAGGACCTGTCCGGTGGTGCACCGGACTGTCCGGTGCGCCACCCGACAGAAAGCAAGTATTGCCTTCCAAAAGGAATTCCAACGGCTCCTAGGCCCCTTGGGTCTATAAAAGGGACCCCTAGGCGCCTCCAACAGGAACACAAGTGCGGCCAACAATTGTATACATCATTTGGATCAATTTTCTCTCTCCCTCTCATGTATATCTCTCTAGTTTGTGTGAAGGCAAAGCTATAAGCCTTTAGAGAGTGGAGAAGTGCTGCTAAGAGCTAGAGCAAAGTCTTGAGCGCATTGTTACTCTGCCGGAGTGCTGTCCAGGAGACTGTAAGTAGCCACGACGTTGTTGTAACTAATATCAACATAGTGGAAGGCTCTATCTGTCATACTGACAGATCTGAGCAAACGGAGGAAGGAGTTGAAATAGACTCCAAGCCCAGGTGTGGCTAACTCCAACGAGGATTAGGCAAGCATTTCAGGCTTAGCCGAACCTCGAGATAAATCTCTGCGTCTGCGTGCTCTGCTCTGTGCTGTGTGCTGATTTTCTGTCTTACTCTTTATATCTGCACCTCAATACTTATTTGTGGTACAAGTTATATTTGAAGTGCAGGGCATTTTAAGACAGGATCTTCTATTCTGCTGCAACCTACTCGAAGGATCCTTTCATTCCACTGCGATCCAACCGTCGAGTAGAGTAAGAATTTAAGTTTTAAAGTGATAATTATTATTCGCCTACTCACCCCCCCTCTAGGCGACATCCATATCCTGTTCCCGGGCATAGGGAACTTTCAGTAGATAGTGGGGACCCTATGGGCCCTCTACATGTAAAGTTGGCCCACCTATCAGCCTCTCCAGCGAGTACAACGCTTGGTGTAATTAGATCTAGGTCAGCACTATTTCGTATTTACTCTATTGTACATTATATTCTGAGGATATAGCAGGTATCCAAGGGCATGAACGTACTTTAGGCTAGCCCATTGGTTGCACTATAAATACCTTCATCCAACTCCTAGATACCATGGCTTTAAGTTGTATCAAATGGATGTGAAAAGTGTCTTCCTCAATGGCCCCATCAAGAAAGAGGTGTATGTTGAGCAACCTCCTGGCTTTGAAGATAGTGAGTATCCTTCACATGTCTATAAGCTCTCAAAGGCGCTTTATGGGCCCAAACAAGCCTTAAGATCATGGTATGAATGCCTAAGAGACTTTCTTATTGCTCATAGTTTCAAAGTCCGAAAAGCTGACCATACCCTCTTCATTAAAACAATTGTCAAAGACTTGTTTATAAACCAAATTTATGTTGATGATATTATCTTTGGGTCTCCTAACAAGTCATCTTGTGAAGAGTGTAGAATTATGATACAAAAATTTGTAATGTTCATGATGGGGGAGTTGAAATATTTCCTTGAATTCCAAATCAAGCAAATCCAAGAGGGCACCTTCATCAGCCAAACAAAGTACATTCAAGACATTCTCAAGAAGTTTGGAAGGAAGAATGCTAAGCCCATCAAGACTCCTATGGGAACAAATGGAAATCTTGACCTCGACACAAGAGGTAAATCTGTAGATCAAAAGGTATAGCCGTCGATGATAGGATCTTTACTCTACTTATGTGCTTCACGAACGGATATTATGCTTTCAGTATGCATGTGTGCACGGTTCCAAGCCGATCCTAAGGAAATCCACCTAAGGGTCATGAAAAGAATCATGATATATTTAGTTTATACTCCTAGGTTTGGGCTATGGTACCCCAAGGGATCTACCTTTGATCTAATCAGGTATTCTGACGCCGATTATGCCGGATGTAAGATTGATAGAAAGAGTACATCAGGGATTTGTTAGTTTCTGGGGAGATCCCTGGTGTCTTGGGCTTCAAAGAAACAAAACTCAGTAGCTCTATCCACCGTCGAAGCCGGGTATATTGCTGCAGGACATTGTTGTGCACAATTACTCTGGATGAGGCAAACTCTTACGGACTATGACTACAAATTGAGTAAAGTCCCTCTCCTATGTGACAATGAGAGTGCAATCTGCGTGGCAGATAATCCTATTGAACACAGCCACACAAAGCACATAGACATCTGGTATCACTTCCTCAGAGATCACCAACAAAGAGGAGATATCGTAATTAAACATGTTAGTACCCACAACCAGTTAACCGATATCTTCACCAATCCCCTAGATGAAAAGACTTTTTGTAATCTTAGGAATGAACTTAATTTCTTAGATTCTCAGAACCTTGATTGAAATATTGCACATATTGTTCATTTTATACCTTTGGTCATGGCATGTCTCTTTCATTTGGTACAAATGCATATTTCTTATTCTTCTTGTGCTAAAGTTAAGACTAATGTTCTTCCAAGTATATTTCTATACTTAGTGTTAGATTGAAAGGAAAATGAAGTTGAAGGCAAAGGCAAGGCTTCCACTGCATCTCCGTCGGTGTCAAATACCCTTTGCCCTACTGATGTACTTACATTCATATCTTTCTTGTTATAGGCCTCTAGATTTCTTCGTTTTTGGCGCTTAATGCCAAAGGGGAGAAATTAATAGGCCAAAGCAAAAAGGATCGCACCACCACCCTATTTTTTGAAAACTTTTTACCTTCCAAATTGGAACTATTGCATTTGCAAAAACCCTCTTGACACCTAAGGGGAGAACTTTTTCGGGGGGTCTTTTATTTGACCAAAGGAAAAGCATTTGAAAAATGGGGAGAATCTTTCAAACTTAAAAATGCTTTTAAAAATTATATTCTTACACCTTAGGCTAATGGCCAAAAAATTTGAAAAGACTTTTCCAAAAGATTTGCAAAAACAAGCTAAGTGGTGCAAATGTGGTCCAAAATTTTTAACTATATCAAAACATTCATATGTATTCAGATCTGCTTTCACTTCAGTAACTTATGCACTCTTGCCAAAATTATAAACTAGTTACTTTTCTACACTTTATACTTGCTTTGGTTTATGTTGGCATCAATCACCAAAAATGAGGAGACTAAAAGGGAAATGGCCTTTACCTATTTCTCTAAATTAATTTTGATTATTAATGACCATCACAACCTAATGGACTAACTAATTTGTCTAGTTGATTAATTCTTAGGTGCATAAGTGCAACCATCTCAATTCCGGACAGGAGAAGTTTTTTTTGGAGAATTCACCTATGTGTGGATCGTCCTGGACACCTCGGTGTGCCTCGGACAAGAACTATACAAAACTCACATTTCTACTACGGATTGTCCAAAGGAGAGAAGAACATCATTTGGGACCAAGCTCGGACTGTTTGGCCTCAGGCGCAGACCGTCCGCCCGTTGGAAATTAGATAAACCCTATCACACCTGGTTTTGGAAGGCAAACCGAATGTGAACCATGTACGTGCCAGGATCAGAAACTCACATACACAGCGATTACATAATTAGACATCATCACACATTACTCAAAGTAAATAGCAGAAAGGTACTTTATTACATCAAGATGTCCAAGACATCCACAGAGTCATTAACATAACATTGTCGTTAATATCATCAAAGTGCAGAGAAGTGAACGTAGCAGATATGACCTTCACAGGAAGCTGACTAGGGGTTTGCCACTAACATAACTAAAACTCGTCATAGTCCTAGAACTTCTCAAAGTCCTCCATGTTGCCTGCATCTCCTCCTGAGCACTGAATACAGTGGGGACAACTTGGGGTGTGGGTGTTTTTAAAGCAAGGGTGAGTACACATCAACGTACTCAGCAAATGTCCCATTTGGCTAAAGTGGACTAGCTGTATGTGGAGTTAAGGTTAAGCAGTTGCTTTTAGTTGGTCAAGTATTTATTACTAATAGTAGAGCCAAATTTTAGTAATAAACCCAGTTATTACCCAAATGTACTCCCTCCAAGAGGAAATACTAGATATCAGAGTTATATTCATCATCATTAACCACCATCATAAAAGAATCCAAAGTTCTTCTAATCAAAGAGGATCCCAAGGCTGCTCTTAACCATGAGCATGACTAATATACCAGTTTCTAAAACTCTGTAGAGGTTGCACACTTTACCCACGAGTCGTGATTCCCTTTCTACCCAGAGAGCGCTACTCCCCATTGACACTACCAAGGTGACCTGGCAAGGTCTCACTATGTAGCCTTTACAAAGACTCCCCTAGTGCATAGCTGCTCGTTAGGTTTCACTAGTCGTACAAACATAGTACCCCTCCCTAAGGTGGGTGACTAAGAAAACCAAATCAAATGAACCTCGGCACCCACCCTTAGTAGATCGAGCACTATGCCCCGACCCCCATTGATGACCCTCCGGCAAAACCAACTACACCCCTAGGTTCATCTAAGTGCGTCTCATTCTACCCTCATGGTTGCACTGTTATCCTGGGTGGTCACTCAACAAATAGGTCCTTACGGAGAGGTACTCAGGAAACAGCCTAAGTCCCCTAAAGTATCACAAGATCATTATCAAGATAACATCATCGTATCATAAATGTTCACATCATGTTCGTTGATTAAGTTAAAGCAATAGCATAAAGCTAACCATAGTAACCCAAAAAGCTAACAAGGACAAGATGGATACAGAAGTCAATCCTTAGTTTACAATAAAGTAATGTGGGACCATGAATTATAAAGTAAGTAGGACATAGTAGGTCAGAGAACACTTGCCTTCACTAGGTTGTTGCTCAGGAAGGTCTTCGGCAACACACTCAGGAACCACGGGCTGCTCGTCGTCTGAATAAAGTGATCATGCATTCAATACATATGGATAAAGACAAATGAACAACACACCAATCATGTACAAACAAGTGAACATATCACACAAGAACAACATAAACTTAAGAGGTATTTTAGGTTATAGGGTGAACTAACACATTTAGTAGTTTGTTATTCTCTAAGTGTTTCTATCTCCATGATTACATAATTTAATTCCACTTATTTTAATGAGACATAAAAGTTATACCAGGGATAAATCCATACATTACCTATTATTAGTCTCACAAGGTTAAACATCTAATTACCATTAGTGTTTCCTTTTTATTTACCTTATTAAGTAAATAAACTATTACATAAACTAACCTATAGCCTAGGCATAAAATTAGGATGTGCATACAGTGAATGACCATAATTTATTTGGACAGAGAATAATCCTATGAACATTTTGCAATTTGAATCACTCAATTTGGAGTTGATATGCAAAAGATATGAAATAAACAAGTTTTGAAGTTCAAAATACAAAATTAGGCCTAAATTTGTGATTAAATAAAAGTCCAGGGTTCAATCTGCAAGATTATAGAGGCCTACGCGCAAAAACTAGGGACGACGGGTTGATTTCTAAAAAGCCGGGGGTCTCTTCAACAATTTTACCACGCGAAGGGGTATCGGGCGCTCTCAGCCATCGAATCTCAGATTGACGGTCGAGAACAGATCCCGCGGGCGAGCGCTCGGGCGCGGGCGCGCACTGACCAGTGGGCCAGGGCGGTCCGTGACCAAGGGATAACGGGGCTGACAGGCCAGGCCCAGCGATAGGGGCACGGGTGAGGGGGAAATCCGGGCGGTCGGATCTCAGGCGAGCGATTGGAATTATATTTGGTCTAATTAGATCTGGGCCATCCAATATCAAACAGACGCCTGGGATCTAACGGCCAGCTCGAGCCAGGTCCCTCGGTCGCCAACGATGGCGCCGCTCGCGTCCACGGCAGAGGCCCACTGGAGACGAGGGCACGAGCGCGCTGGGGCCCGCTGGGACGCCGGGAAGGGCTCAGGTAGGTTCAGGGGAGTGTGGCGAATACGACCATGGGCACAACACCGGCACAAGGGCATCAGAGGGCGCGGACCACGTCGGAGCGACCCAACTGCGGCACGGACTTGCTCCGGTGAGCAATCGCACGAATGACAGGGCAACAAACGGGGAAATAAGGGCATGGGGAGGTAGCTCACCTCGAGAGGAAACTCTGGAGGGCTTGAGCAATGGTGGGGATGCAGGGAGACCTCGGGTAGACGGCGGCGGGGCTTCGGCTACACGGGGAGAAAGCCGGTGAGCATGGACCAAGCGAAACCGAGGGGCTAGGGGCAAACCAGAGGGTGTCTCGCGTTGCAGGCAAATAGGTGGAGCTCACCGACGCAATGGACGCGACAGACGCTCGATGATGGCCACAGAATGGCGGCAGATCACAACGGAGCTCCACGGGCGCGTGCACAGAGCGAGAGAGAGAGAGAGAGAGAGAGAGAGAGAGAGAGAGAGCGAGGGAGTTCGGCTGAGGGTGCAACTGAGCGAGGGGAGTGAGTGAGTGGGCGCTGACTCCAGAATGGGGCTCGGGTGCGGGGGACGTGGCTGGGAAACACGAGGTCGTGGGCACGTCCACGACAGAGAGCATGGGTGGGAGGTTAGGGAAGGGAGCAGTGGCTGACAGGTGGGGTCTGTAGACCAGCGAGGGTGAGCGGGCGAATGGGCGGTCAGCGCTGACAGGGAGGTCCCACCAAGCAGCGAGCGAGAGCGGGCGTGGACGGATCAGCACCGATTGGCCGGTCCCACCGGGCAGCGGGAGGGAGAGAGGGAGGGGGAGCGCGTGCGCGGTCGTCGCTGACAGGTGGGGTCCACCTGTCAGGCGACGCGGGCGCACGCGCGCGGCATGACTAGGCTGGATTGGGCCTAATGGGCTGCTTTCGTTTTTTTCTTTTTCTAGGGAATTTTTAATGCCTTTTCTTTTTATTTTCTCTATGGATTTCAAATCAAATTCAAACCAAGGCTCAAATTGAAACCAATTCAAACATGTGCATCAATTCAAAGAATAATTTAGGCTTAGCATGATGCAACAAATCATGACTCACATAGTTTTGACAAAATAAATAATGAATCCCTCACTTAATTAACCTAATTCTACTCAAAAGGAAAAGAGAGAGGCTAGAGAGAGACAAAGGGTAACACCTGAATTTGGTAGGTATTTAGAGAAGAAATTTCGTACCCTAAATTCAGGGTGTTACAAACTCGAAGGTGCCAAGTTCGTTAAAAAGGAATTATAGTGTCCTCGCGGACCGTCGGGGGTGCACGGTCGAACCGTCCGCAACTGCTTTATCTGACATCTGACGACACATTTAATGCATCTATAGCCATTGATATAGCCATTACTGCTGAGCGTTGCCATTTCAGCTGTTGATGTGTAGAGGCGGACCGTCCGGACTAGGAGCGCAGATCGTCCGCGGTTGGCAGAATGTGGGCAACGGGAAGGAAGTGGTTGGTGGCTATAAATACAACCCCAACCACCTCTATTCAATCCATCCAAGCATTCCATTCATCCTCATTCAATACAAGAGCAAGCATTTCATCCCAAGACACATTCAAAGCTCCCAAGTTCTTCCAAGTTCCATAATTGTGATTAGTAATCTTTAGTGATTAGTGCCCTGGAAAGTCTAGAGAGAGTTTGATCTTGTGTTTTTATTGTTGCTCTTGTTTCTTGGCTTTCTTGATCGTGCTTTCTTCATCTCCTTCTAACTCTCAAGTGACTTATAAAGCTAGCAAGAGACATCTAATTGTGTGGTGATCCTTGCGGGGTCTTAGTAACCCTCGAGGTTAAGAAGAAGCACTCAACCAGTCTAAGTGACTGCTTGAGAGAGGAAAAGGGTTGAAAGAGACCTGGACTACATGGTCTTCTCAATGGGGAGTAGGTTCTTTATAACCAAACCTTGGGAAACAAATCCTTGTGTTCATTTGTGTTGATCATTACTTTCCTCTCCTCTCTCTCTCTGAAGTTCTCTTGCTTACAATCTTTTGAGTTAGCTCCCAAAGTTATCTGCATTGATTGAGCAACTCATAGCAAGAAGAACTCTCTTCCACACTGCAATTTCATTATTATTCGTTCTAACTCTAACCCGAGCAAAGTTCATGTTCAAAGTTTATAATTTTCAGGTTTCGCCTATTCACCCCCTTTAGGCAACTTTTAGTATGAAACTCATCCTCTTTGCCTTACCATTTTCATTCCATCTCTTTTTACATTAGCTAAGTTTACAAGCATACCTTCGGCTCCTTAACGCGGGTGACATGAAGGTTCTTCGAAGGCTAAGCAATATGAAGTTGTGGCCCTCAAGAAAGGTACTTTATGCAGGGCACTATTCATCTATTTATAGGGAAGATGAACCACCTTTGTATAGAATTACAATAATGCACATCAAGGTTTTACACACTGTTTACAAATGATATTAGGACAATAACGCATTTTCTCCATCCTCGGTTGTGTGGGTTTCGACCTTCATTGTTTGGTAGCTTCCCCTTTGGCTTGTGTCTGAAGTTATCGACTTTGGTTGTCATCTTCGCCACTTGCGTGCACAGACAAAGCTTCTTTGTACACTGCCTCGGTCGAAGGTCAGCTTTGTCCGCCAGTGGAAATGTTCCTGAAATACACTTGTTTGTGCCGAAGCAACAAGTTAAACAAGTGATCTTTGGCATAGAAGGCCCCCAACAGTAGCCCCTTGCGGGATGAGTTTGTTTCTACATTACGAGCTTAGATCGTAAAAAATATAATTTGGAGTCCTTATGTCAAAGATCCGAAAACACCTTCCTGAAGCTTGTTGTGAAGAAGATAGATTCAATTTAATGGAAACAGGCGGTCTGGAAGTCAAATTGGTGGAGGAGAAGCTAGGGGTGCTGCGCGGCAATATTTTCAGTGACCTGTGTCGTTTCACGCGTGTTTTTCAGTATAAAAGTAGCCGAGGGGGTGAGTGCAGATCAGATTTACTGCCCTCACCTATACGCCGCCAAAATTTCATGTGCCTCTGGATCTTCCCATCCACCAGTGCATCGGTAGCCCGCATCGGCTTAACCACTTTTAGAGAAACTCTTCATCTTGCTCAGACGGCCAGAATTTGAACCACTACAAAACTGATCACTCCTACCTCCTCAGAGGCACGACAAGATACCCTGCCTATTTCTAAGGCAATGAGGGCTTCATCGACATCAAAACCTACTGCAGAGTTGCCGAAGGATAGACCTTCGAAGCCAAGCTATATTGACATTAGTCGATCCACTCTAAATGAGAATGACTTGCAATCTATGCCGGGAAAAGACGAAGTTGTTGTTTATAAGAGTTTTTTCAAGGTAGGACTTTGGCTACCCATGTACAAGATGATTGTGAAGGTATTGCAAGGATACAAAGTGTTCATGCATCAATTGACTCAAATGCCATGGTTCGCCTTAGTATTTTCATCTGGGCTATATGAAGCTAGGGGTTGTACCGATGCTAATGTATTTTGCAAGGTTCAGGATTTACATTACTAGACGAAGACAAGGGGATGAATCAGGCCTTTATAACAACTTTGTGTGTTATAACATCACGTATCGCAAGGATATAAGTGGTCCAGTTCTAGCCTACCGAACCAAGTGGTATGGCGATTGGGTAAAATAATGGTTTTATGCTAAAGTTAAATCTGAGCAACGTGAAGATTTTAAGGGTATAATGATGAGCCCTTTGGAAGCTAGCTTTGCATTGAAGAGGCCAAAGTGTGAGGTGAGTGAGGTTGTTGATGAATGCTACAAAGCCTTTAATACAATCATTAGAAAGATTGGATCTCGGGATCTAGTTCAATAGGTGCTTGCTTACAATATATATCTGACTTGGACTGGATGGAAACTACTAAAGGAAGTGAAATCGAAAGATGAAGAACTTCTTACATTAGCTTTTTACTTCAAAGAACGGTCTTCATATAAGGCTCCTTCGGCTGGGTGGCTGAAGTTTATTGAAGAGAAGTGTAATGAAATGTGTGGAAATTACCTTACTAGAGAGCACGGAGATATGCAATCTGTCTTCGGGAGCCAAGGGAAACTTCAGCTTAACAGAGTTATGGATGCTCTAGGGTTTGAATACCTAGATTATGAAGATCCTTTGGCCAATGTTAGAGCTAGAGAGAAAAGGAAAAGAGTTGCTAAGAGTGAGGTTGACGAAGAGCCACCTTCAGGTCTGGCAAAGAAGAAGGCTAAAATGTCTATTTAGAAAGATATAGTTGTGAAGAATACCTTGGCTCCAAAAAAGACCATAGCCACCCAAGAGCAGGAAAAGGATAGAACCACTACTACTTCATCATATGACTGCACCCGAATTCTCGATGTATTAACTCGACCGCTACCATTTCCCCCTTTAAGTCCCTTGGGACCAACATTGACTCGGTTTATGCCAACTTCAAAGGATTCCGATGAAGGCGGAAAATCTTCGAAGGACCAAGAAATTTAATCTGTAGAGGAAGTAGAGAGCCCACACATTTTGGGCCTTGGCACCGCTGCCTTCGGGGGTTCATCATCTTCTGAGAAAAATGGTGCAACAAAATCCGCCAAAGATAATGGGTCTTCGGGGCACGAGAAAATAGGAGACCCAAAAGAGCAAAATATTACACTTGAGACAGGCAACTGAAGCTACCAGCGAAGAAATAGAAGAGCTTGGATTTTTTACTAGGCACATTGGTGGTGACGAGTTGAATGAAAAAGAAGTTTTTTGAGTTAGAAAACAAAGGAGAACCTTTGGGCTATGGGCCAAGGGCCATGGTCTTCAGCGGGGAAGACCAAATGCTGATGTGCGTGCCTGATTCTGATGAATCAAAAATTGTATGAAACATTACCCGAAGCATTGGTTTTCTAGACATCAAAGAAAAACTTTGCCAAGTTAAGAAGAGAAACCTTTCTCACAACTTGGCCTACACTAGTATCAAGGTACCAAAAATCTTTATTTCAATGTAGCTTCAGGGAAATTTTGTATTTTAACTAATCTGTATTTGTGTTGATGATGCAGGGTCTAATGTTAATAAAGCCTTAAGGATACAATAAGAGAAGGAAGAAAAGGAACTAACCACACTTCAAGACAAAGTTGTAGAACTTCATAAATCCTTAGAGGAGAAAGAGGCAGAGATAACATCCTTAAAAGAGAAGGTAACTAAAATCTAGAGGGAGAATGGAGAAGTAGTAAAGATGCATAATGCTAATATGACGAAGATGAAGAAGCAAGACAAATCAATCAGTGAGCTTCGGTCCTGTCGGTGTTTCGAAACCCGGGGGGTCCCTGGACCGACGAGTGAATCGTCACCGCGTGCCCCAGCCCAGATGGGTCGACGCGAGGCGGAACGCGAAGGGGGGAAAGGAAGCAGCCGGAGGGAGGCAGGCGTGAGAGAGTGGATCTCGCGGCCTTCGTGTTAGCCCCGCGCCTGAGTCGGGTGCGCTTGCAGTAGGGGGATACAAGCGTCCACGCAGGAGTGGGAGCGAGCGGCCTTGCGCGAGCGCCGTCCCGTCCTTCTCCGCGCAGGCCAACCAACCCTCTGTAAGAGGGCCCTGGTCCTCCCTTTTATAGGCGTAAGGAGAGGATCCAGGTGTACAATGGGGAGTGTAGCAGTGTGCTAACGTGTCTAGCGGTGGAGAGCTAGCGCCCTAAGTACATGCCATCGTGGCAGCCGAAGAGGTCTTGGCACCCAGTTCGCGTGGTGTCGTGGCTGTCGGAGGAGTGCTGGAGCCTGGTGGGAGGACAGCTATTGGGGCCGTCGAGTCCTTGCTGACGTCCTCTTGCTTCCGTAAGGGGGCTGAGAGCCGCCGTCGTCACAGGGCATGCGGGGCGCCATCATTACTCGCATGGTGGAGTGAGCCAGATGGGACGTCGGTCTGGTTCCCCGTAGCCCGAGTCAGCTCGGGTTAGGGTAATGATGGCGCTTCCTGTTGACGTGGTCGGTCCATGCCCCGGGCGGGGCGAGGTGGAGGCTCCTCCGAGGTCGAGGTCGAGGTCGAGCCCCTGGGTCGGGCGAGGCGGAGTTCGTCGTCTTCCGGGGCTGAGCCCATGTCCGAGCCCTAGGGTCGGGCGAGGCGGAGTTCGCCGTCTTCCGGGGCTGAGCCCAAGTCCGAGCCCTGGGTCGGGCGGAGCGGAGTTCGCCGTCTTCCGGGGCTGAGCCCGAGTCCGAGCCCTGGGTCGGGCGGAGCGGAGTTCGCCGTCTTCCGGGGCTGAGCCCGAGTCCGAGCCCTAGGTCGGGCGGAGCGGAGTTCGCCGTCTTCCGGGGCTGAGCCCGAGTCCGAGCCCTGGGTCGGGCGGAGCGGAGTTCACCGTCTTCCGGGGCTAAGCCCGAGTCCGAGCCCTGGGTCGGGCGAGGCGGAGTTTCCTATGACGCCCGAGGCCGGCCTTGGCTGCTGTCAGCCTCACTCTGTCGGGTGGCTCAGCAGTCGGAGCGGCGCAGGCGGCGCTGTCCTCTTGTCAGACCGGTCAGTAGAGCGGCAAAGTGACTGCGGTCACTTCAGCTCTGTCGACTGGTGGGCGTGCGTCAGGATAAAGGTGTCAGGCCACCTTTGCATTAAATGCCCCTGCGATTTGGTCGGTCGGCGTGGTGATGTGGCCAAGGTTGCTTCTCGGTGAAGACTAGGCCTCGGGCGAGCTGACAGTGTGCCCGTTGCTGGAGGGGGGGTCCTCGGGCGAGACGTAGGTTCTCCGGGGTCGGCTTCCCTTGCCCGAGGCTAGGCTCGGGCGAGGCACGATCGTGTCCCTTGAATGGACCGATCCTTGATTTAATCGCACCCATCAGGCCTTTGCAGCTTTGTGCTGATGGGGGTTACCAGCTGAGATTTAGGGGTCTTGGGGGTACCCCTAATTATGGTCCCCGACAGTAGCCCCCGAGCCTCCAAGGGAGTACTAATACTCACTTGGAGGCTTTTGCTGCACTTTTTTGCAAGGGGACCAGCCTTTTTCGGTTGCATTTTGTTCCGGTGGGTGCGCGCGAGCGCACCCGCCGGGTGTAGCCCCCGAGGCCTCGGAGGAGTAGTTTTACTCCTTCGAGGTCTTAGTGCGTTTCGCAACACTTCGGCTGGCCTAGTTGTTCCCTCATGCGAGCTGGCCGTAGCCTGAGTGCACAGTCGGGTCCCAAGTTCTCGGGCTGGTATGTTGACGCTGTCAACGGTTTGGCCGGAGCCGGGTTTGCGAGAGCAGCCCTCGAGCCTCTGCACAGGGCGAGAGGACGGTCAAGGACAGACTCGTCTTTTTTATATACGCCCCTGCGTCGCCTTTCCGCAAGGAGGAGGGGGGAAAGCGCCATGTTGCCCTTGGAGGGCGCCGAACATGGTGTTTCCGGTGAGCTGCTGGCGGGTAATCCGAGCGGACGCCCGTGCCCCATTTGCTAGGGGTCGGCTAGAGGCCCAGAGGCGCGCTCCAAAAGTACCTGCGGGTGATCTGCCGGACCCGGTCCCCTTTGACGGGGTCCGAGGGCTCGATGCCTCCCTCTTATGGGATTCCGTTACAAGATCGCTCCTGCTGGTCTCGGAAATGTCCTAGGGTACCTCGGGAGCGTAGCCCGAGCCTTGGTTATGTATCAAACGTACCCAGGGTGATCCCTCGCTCTGTGTCTGAGGTGACTGTGAACCCTTCGAGGGCCAGCCTACGAACCCCTGATCAGTAATGGGCGCGGAGCCCGAGTGGCCTGAGGCGACCGTTGAACCCTTCGAGGGGCCAGCCATCGAACCTCTAACCAGTAGTGGGCACAGAACCCAATCGATCTGAGGCGGCCATTGAACCCCTCCGAGGGGTCGGCCTTCGAACCTCTGATTAGTAGGGAGGCTCGGAGCCTGTTTCCTTCACGGAGAAGGGTCCTTTTCAGGGTGCCCCCCTTTCCCGGTCCCTGTTGTAAGAGAGAGAAAGAGGAAAAGGAAAAGGGTGTGAAGTCGAATGACGTGGCGTACCTCTTTCGACGCGGTTATTATGGCGAAGGCGAAGCGTCGCTTGCTTCTCCCGCCTGAGGCGCCGCGTATCCCGCCGCGGAGTTAATGCGACGAGGCGAGTGGTTCGCGAGGCAGTCGTTGCGTGTGCGCGCGTCGTTCGAGGAACGGATCACGGGCGCGCCGTCTTCACGCCGTGAGAGAGGGGTCCCTCGCTGCCCCTGGATGGGATGTGAGCTCGGCTGACAACGTGACCGCTGCTTCTGCCCGCCTGTCACCGCCATTACTGCCGGCCCAATTTTGACCGCATTTGACCGTCGCGCTTGGCTGGCACTGCAGGGTTGCCTCGAGTCGCGGTATTGACTTCGTAGTCGAGGAGGCGCGGTAGCGGCATGAGTGGCGGTGCAGTTGCTCACACGTAGCAACCGGCGCGCCGGTTGCATGACGCGTGGGCCTGGACCTCCATGCTGGGCTCGTTGGAGTCGAAGGGGCGCGCCCACTTGGCACGGTTGCATGCCGCCTGCATGGCTGTCCGCCCTTTTACCCGCTGGTCTGGGCGAAAGTGGAGGAGTGCTTGTAACCGCCGGGTGGTTGCATGCACCACGCGCGCATGGCGGTTTGGCTTCTTCTCCCCTGGACCGGCTTGCATGACATGTGGGACCCAGCCCCCGCACCGTGGGGGGAGAATCTTGGAGCGTGTTGGAGAAGACTAAACCCGCAACGGTTGAGGGCGCAAGTGGGGAGAGTCACCTTTAAAAGGGGGGCGACCCCCTTGGAGGGCAACCATGTCTTCGCGCTCCCCGCATGCATCGTGTCTTCCCACATTCCGAGCCCCCGGGCGGGGGACGCCCGGAATCCTTCCGTCTTGTCGTCGGAGGAACGCAACTTCGTGGAAGTTGGTACCTTTCAGCCATCGTTCGACTTCAAGGATTTTCATCATGCAGCCCGGCTGCATCCCCTCGCCGGTGGTCACCCAAGACGGTGACCTCCAGCTTGATGGCGAGGAGAAGCGAGCCGGGCTGCGGCCCCTGCCCCCTCCCTCAGCTTCAAGGATGTTCATCATCAGTGCTGGGGAGGGGAGTGTGCCGAGTTGGGGTCGGTCCTTGTGCGGGCAGCGACCCGCTCCTTCCCTCAGTGATCGGGGGGAAGGGCGTCCACCATTCGCGGCATGGGCAGCTGCCGCGTGCCCGGCTCTCTGAGCCGAGCGGCTTCAGAGCCGCTCCCGGTGCCGCCTTCCGCCACGGCAGCTGGAAGAGGTTCCACCGCCGACGAGCTAGCCGGCGCCACCCATGGACTGACCTCCAAATCTACGGCCTTCTGCCCGTCCTTGCCTCTCGAGTTGGGGGCATGGGCGAGGGCCTCATGGCAGCAGCATCCGCCCTGAGGTCATCGCTGCTGCTGTTCGGCCCTCCGGAGCAGAAGTCGTCGTCGTTGCCGCTGCCGGGGCGGGCGACGACGAGCCATTCGTCGGTCTTCTGTTGCTCCACAGGTCCCCCCAATCGCGTGGGGTTGTTCATACCTGCGGAGGTGGAACCGGAGTTCCATTTGTAAAGGCACCTTAAGTGCCAGTGTTTTGTTCAACGTGGCTGTCGAGGCCTGAACGTGTATGTATTTTCGACGCGGAGCCATGTTTTTTCTTCATTTCGAGCGCCAAGACTCGCCTTGTCGATTATCTGAACCGCTTCACCGAGCGTGAGTTGCCTCGTGCAAAGGTGACGAGTGAGGTATCCGTATCCCGGAGGAGTAGGAGTCCCTCGGCTCGGTCGACCTTGCTGTCCGAGGCCCCTCTTGCTTAGTTAAAGGAACCCCTCGGCCGCCCTTCGATGAGCCGAAGCCGGAGGTAGCGGTGTCAGCACGGGCGGAGGCAGAGCTGGCTTCAAAAAGGAGGTGTGGTTGGCTAGAGCCTGGCCGGGTCGTCCACTGGCGGAACTGATGCCGGAGTTGAGCTGCCGAGGCCACAAGCCGAGCTGATGTCTTTGGGGGATAGCTGGCCGAGGCCTCGGGGTGGCCGACCGAGCCGCCTGCTCGGGCCGGATTCTCGAAGAAGACCCTGGCGGCGATGGCCCGGGTGTGGTGCTGATGCCGTCCTTCAGAGTGGGGGCCCTCCGACTGCGTCGCCGTCCGAGGCTAGGTCAGACCCCGCCGAAGGTGTAGTTGATGCCGAGGGTGCTGCTGCCCCCTTCGGCTGTCGACGTCCGAGCCTGCAGGATCAGGTTGTCTTGTAGTGTGTGTGTATGTTTTCTGCGGCCGCCGAGGCCTAAACACACCATCGTCGTGTTGTAAAGCTGCGTTTCTTTTCCTCTTGTTTCGAGTATCCGGACTCATTTGTCGGTAACAGAATTGTTTGTGCGGGCGAGAGTTGCTTTTCACAGAAGGTGATGAGTGAGGTATCCGTATCTCGGAGGCGTAGGAATCCCTCGGCTCGGTCGGCCTTGCCGTTTGCGCGCGCTCTTACTCGTCCATAGGGTTCTGTTACCGACGCAGTCGAGAAGTCCCGAAAAATCATTTCGGTAGAGGAGCTCTCGAGCATGAAGACTTGTTCGGTCCATGGAGTCACTTATCCGAGCGCGAGTTACTTATCGCAGAAGGTGATGAGTGAGGTATCCGTATCCCGGAGGCGTAGGAGTCCCTCGGCTCGGTCAGCCTTGGCTGCTTACGTGTACTCCGTCGTTTTCAGGATCCACTTTTGAAGTAGCCGAAGAGCACGAAAGGCATTCTGGCAGAAAATATTTTTTTCTTTTTTCGAGGAAAATTTTGACGCAGAGGGGGTTGCCCCCTTCTAGCCCCCGAGGGAGGGTCGGGCTTTGCCGAGGCAAGGCTGACCCTTCCTTGATGACCAGACGTGGTGTGTGAACGAGGTATACGAGCAACTTGAAAGCATCTTAAGGGTAGAAGCGACGTAGCTGTTGGATGTTCCAAGCGTTGCCGTAGACCTCGCCTTGACTGTTGGCCAGCTTGTATGTTCCAGGCTTTAGAACCTTGGCGATGACGAACGGCCCTTCCCAGGGAGGCGTGAGTTTGTGCCGCCCTCGGGCGTCTTGTCGCAGCCGAAGCACCAGGTCGCCCACCTGGAGGTCTCGGGACCGAACCCCTCGGGCGTGGTAGCGTCGCAGGGACTGCTGGTACCGCGCCGAGTGTAGTAAGGCCATTCCCGAGCCTCCTCCAGCTGGTCTAGTGAGTCTTCTCGATTGGCTCGGTTGCTTTGGTCGGTGTAGGCCCTCGCCCTCGGGGAACCGTATTCTAGGTCTGTGGGCAAGATGGCCTCGGCCCCATAGACTAGAAAGAACGGTGTAAAGCCCGTGGCTCGGCTCGGCATTGTCCTCAGACTCCAGACCACCGAGGGGAGTTCCTTCATCCACCGCTTGCCGAACTTGTTGAGGTCGTTGTAGATCCGAGGCTTGAGTCCTTGCAGGATCATGCCGTTGGCCCGCTCCACTTGCCCATTCGTCATGGGGTGTGCCGCGGCAGCCCAGTCCACCCGGATGTGGTGATCCTCGCAGAAGTCTAGGAACTTCTGCCGGTGAACTGGGTACCGTTGTCGGTGATGATGGAGTTCGGGACCCCAAAGCGATGGATGATGTTGGTGAAGAACGCCACCGCCTGTTCGGACCTAATGCTGTTTAGGGGTCGGACCTCGATCCAGTTGGAGAATTTGTCGACGGCGACAAACAGGTGCGTGTAGCCCCCGGGTGCTTTCTGTAAGGGGCCAACAAGGTCCAGACCCCACACAGCAAACGGCCAGGTGATGGGTATGGTCTGCAGAGCCTAAGCGGGCAGGTGGGTCTGCCTCGCGTAGAACTGACACCCTTCGCAAGTGCGGACAATTCTAGTAGCGTCGGCCACTGCCGTTGGCCAGTAGAATCCTTGTCGGAAGGCGTTTCCAACGAGGGTTTGAGGTGCTGCGTGATGGCCGCAAGCCCCCGAGTGTATCTCTTGCAAGAGCTCCTGGCCTTCGGCGATGGAAATGTATCGCTGGAGGATGCCTGAGGGGCTGCGGTGGTAGAGCTCCTTCCCATCTCCCAGCAAGACGAAAGACTTGGCATGCCGTGCCAACCGCCGAGCTTCGGCTTGGTCGAGGGGCAGCTCTCCTCGGTGGAGATATTGCAGGTACGGGGTCTGCCAGCTTTGATTAGGCGTGGCCTCGCTCGGTTCCCCCTCGACGCGCAGTGCCTCACCCTCAGGGGCCGAGGGTACCTTGGGCTGAGCCGAGGGTACCTCGGACCGTGCCGAGGGTACCTCAGACTGGGCCGAGGGTACCTCGGACTGAGTCGAGGATACCTCAGGCGGAGCCGAAGGTGCCTCAGGCTCGGGCGTGTCCTCGGTCTTGACGGAGGGTTGATGCAGGTCTCAGGAGAATACGTCCGGGGGAACTGTTGTTCGTCCCGAGGCTATTTTAGCCAGCTCGTCCGCAGTCTCGTTGTAGCGTCGGGCGATGTGGTTGAGCTCGAGCCCGTAGAACTTGTCTTCCAGGCGCCGAACCTCATCGCAGTAGGCTTCCATCTTCGGGTCGCGGCAGTGGGAGTTCTTCATGACTTGGTCGATGACGAGCTGCGAGTCACCGCGAGCGTCGAGGCGTCGGACCCCTAGCTCGATGGCGATTCGCAACCCGTTTACCAGAGCTTCGTACTCAGCCACGTTGTTGGACGCCGGGAAGTGGAGGCGTAGCGCGTAGCGTAGGTGCTTCCCGAGGGGCGAGACGAAGAGGAGGCCTGCGCCGGCCCCCGTCTTCATCAGCGACCCGTCGAAAAACATGGTCCAGAGCTCTGGTTGGATCGGAGCCGTCGGGAGCTGGGTGTCGGCCCATTCAGCCACGAAGTCCGCCAAGACCTGGGACTTGATGGCCTTCCGAGGGGCGAACGAGATCGTCTCACCCATGATCTCCACCGCCCACTTCGCAATTCTACCCGAGGCCTCTCGGGACTGGATGATCTCTCCCAGGGGGAAGGATGACACCACAGTCACCGGATGAGACTCGAAGTAGTGTCGCAACTTCCGCCGTGTCAGGATCACCGTGTACAACAACTTCTGGATTTGTGGGTAGCGGATCTTGGTCTCGGACAGTACCTCACTGATGAAGTAGACTGGCCTCTGGACGGGCAATGCATGCCCTTCTTCTCGTCTCTCAACCACGATCGCGGCGCTAACCACCTGGGTGGTTCCGGCGACGTAGATCTAGAGGGCTTCTCCGGCAGCGGGGGGCACCAAGATGGGCGCGTTCGTGAGGAGTGCCTTCAGGTTCCCGAGGGCTTCCTCGGCCTCGGGAGTCCAAACGAAGCACTCAGCTTTCCTTAAGAGGCGGTACAGAGGCAAACCTCTTTCGCCGAGGCGGGAGATGAAGCGGCTCAGAGCCGCGAGACATCCCGTGACCCTCTGTACGCCTTTCAAGTCCTTGATTGGTCCCATGCTAGTGATGGCTGCAATCTTCTCCGGTTTGGCTTTGATGCCCCGCTCGGAGACGATGAACCCCAAGAGCATGCCTCGGGGGACCCCGAAGACACACTTTTCGGGATTAAGCTTCACGCCTTTCGCCTTGAGACATCGGAATGTCGCTTCAAGGTTGGAAAGGAGGTCGGAGGCCTTCCTCGTCTTGACTATGATGTCATCGACGTAGGCCTCGACCGTTCGGCCGATGTGTTCGCCAAACACATGGTTCATGCATTGCTGGTACGTTGCCCCCGCATTCCTCAAACCAAACGGCATTGTAACATAGCAGTACATGCCGAAGGGTGTGATGAATGAAGTTGCGAGCTGGTCGGACTCTTTCATCCTGATCTGATGATGCCCTGAGTAGGCATCGAGGAGAGACAGGGTTTCGCACCCAGCAGTGGAATCCACGATCTGATCGATGCGAGGCAGAGGGTAGGGAACCTTCGGACATGCTTTGTTTAGACCAGTGTAGTCTACACACATCCGCCATTTCCCCCCTTTCTTTCTCACAAGCACAGGGTTGGCAAGCCATTCGGGATGGAATACCTCTTTGATGAACCCTGCCGCCAGTAGCTTGTGGATCTACTCGCCTATGGCTCTGCGCTTTTCTTCGTCGAATCGGCGCAGAGGTTGCTTCACGGGTCGGGCCCCAGCTCGGATATCCAGAGAGTGCTCGGCGACTTCCCTCGGTATGCCGGGCATGTCCGAGGGACTCCACGCGAAAACATCGGCGTTTGCGCGGAGAAAGTCGACGAGCACTGCTTCCTATTTGGGGTCGAGCTCGGAACTGATCCGAATCTGCTTGGAGGCGTCGTTGCAGGGGTCGAGAGGGACGGACTTTACCGTCTCCGCTGGTTCGAAGTTGCCGGCGTGGCGCTTCACGTCGGGCGCCTCCCTAGAGAGGCTCTCCAGGTTAGCGATGAGGGCTTCGGATTCGGCGAGGGCCTCGGCGTACTCCACGCACTCCACATCGCATTCGTACGCGTGTCGGTACATGGGCCCGACGGTGATGACCCCGTTGGGGCCCGGCATCTTGAGCTTGAGGTAGGTGTAGTTGGGGACGGCCATGAACTTGGCGTAGCATGGCCTCCCCAGCACTGCGTGGTAGGTCCCTCGAAACCCGACCACTTCAAACGTGAGAGTCTCCTTTCGAAAATTGGAGGGCGTCCCGAAGCAGACAGGTAGGTCGAGTTGTCCGAGGGGTTGAACGCGCTTCCCGGGGACGATCCCGTGGAAAGGCGTAGCGCCCGTCCGGACCGAGGAAAGATCGATCCGCAGGAGCCCGAGGGTCTCGGCGTAGATGATGTTGAGGCCGCTGCCCCCGTCCATGAGGACCTTGGTGAGCCTGACGTTGCCGATGATGGGGTCAACAATGAGTGGGTATCTCCCAGGCTCGGCACGTAGTCTGGATGGTCGGCCCAGTCGAAGGTGATGGGCTTGTCGGACCAGTCTAGGTAGACTGGCGCCGCCACCTTTACTGAGCGGACCTCCCGACGCTCTTGCTTGAGGTGCCGAGCGGAGGCGTTCGCCACTTGCCCGCCGTAGATCATGAAGCAGTCGCGGACCTCGGGGAACCCTCCTGCCTTGTGATCTTCCTCCTTTGCGTCGTCGAGGGCCTTGCCACCCTCCGCGGGTGGCCCGGCCTTGTGGAAGTGTCGTCGAAGCATGGCACACTCCTCGAGGGTGTGCTTGACGGGCCCCTGATGATAGGGGCACGACTCCTTGAGCATCTTGTCGAAGAGGTTGGCACCTCCGGGAGGTTTCCGAGGGTTCTTGTACTCGGCGGCGGCGACAAGGTCCGCGTCGGCGGCGTCGCGTTTCGCTTGCGACTTCTTCTTGCCTTCTTCTTGGCGCCGCGCTGAGTTGACGCCTCGGGGGCATCTTCCGGTGGGTGGCCCTGGGGCTGCTTGTCCTTCCGGAAAATGGCCTCAACCGCCTCCTGGCCGGAGGCGAACTTGGTGGCGATGTCCATCAGCTCGCTCGCCCTGGTGGGGGTCTTGAGAGCACCTAGAGGGGGGGGTGAATAGGTGATCCTATAAAACTTCAAAAACTTAAGCCACAAAACTTGGTTAATCGTTAGCATAATAATTGCCAAGTGGCTAAAGAGGAACAAAACACAATAACCAAAAAGGATCAATCACAGAGATGGCACAGTGGTTATCCCGTGGTTCGGCCAAGACCACAGCTTGCCTACTCCACGTTGTGGCGTCCCAACGGACGAGGGTTGCAATCAACCCCTCTCAAGCGGTCCAAAGACCCACTTGAATACCACGGTGTTTTGCTTGCTTTATCTCAATCCCGTTTGCGAGGAATCTCCACAACTTGGAGCCTCTCGCCCTTACACTTGAAATTCACAAAGAACACGGAGCAAGGGAGGGATTAGCAACGCACACAAGACACACGAATCAGAATGTCAATACGCACACAAGTCGCAACAAGAGCTCGCAACACAACTCAATGAGTTCACAACTCCACTAGAGCTCTATATGCTATCACAATGAAACGAATGCGCGGAATCGATGTCTTGGTGCTTAAGAATGTTGTAGGAATGCTTGGTATTCTCCTCCATGCGCCTAGGGGTCCCTTTTATAGCCCCAAGGCAGCTAGGAGCCGTTTGGAGCAATCTTGGAAGGCTGATCTTGCCTTCTGTCGACTGCCGCACCGGACAGTCCGGTGCACACCGGACACTGTCCGGTGCCCGATTTCCTTCGTTAAATAGCGAAGCCGACCGTTGGCAGCCTGAGAGCCGTTGGCGCACCGGACATGTCCGGTGCACACCGGACAGTCCGGTGCCATCTTCTAGCCGTTGGCTCGGCCACGTTTCCCGCGCAGATTGCGCGGCCGACCGTTGGCTCACCGGACAGTCCGGTGCACACCGGACAGTCCGGTGAATTATAGCCGTACGTCGCCGGTGAATTCCCGAGAGCGGCCAGTTCGCTCGAACCAGCCTGGCGCACCAGACACTGTCCGGTGCACCACCGGACACTGTCCGGTGACCACCGGACAGTCCGGTGCTCCCAGACTCAGCAGATTCTTGGCTGCTCGAACCAAGACATTTCCAATTGGATTTTTCCTGTTTCCAGCACTTAGACACAATACATTAGTCCATAAAACAATGTACTAAGTCTGAGAAACATACCTTTATCCTTGATTTGTACTTTGTCCACCTCTTTACACTTAGGCACTTGTGTTGGACACTAAATCACCAAAACACTTAGAAATGGCCCAAGGGCACATTTCCCTTTCAATCTCCCCCTTTTTGGTGATTTATGCCAACACAACATAAAGCAAGTAGAACAAGTACAAAAACAATTCAAATTAGAACTCAAAATTGTTTTGATTCAATTTGACATATATGGATCACTCTATGCCACCACTTGGTTTGTTTTTGCAAATCAAACTCAAATTCCTATCTCTAAGTCAAAACCACTTGTAGAGACATAAAGAGAGGTTTTCCAAAGAAATTTGATCAAGGATTTCAAAAACTCCCCCTTTTTCCCATAATCAACACTTCTCCCCACAAGAGGCCAACTTTTGACATAAAAGACAATAAAAGAGTTTTGACAAACCAAAAGCTCTAATCTACTATTTTCAAAATTTCTCAAGTGGTAGCTGATCCATTTATTGCTTTGGCCTTTATTTTCTCCCCCTTTGGCATCAAGCACCAAAACAGGATCAATCTTGGCCCTTTAACCCCATTGCCTCACCAAAATTTTCAAATAAGAACACAAAGGCAATAGGAGTATAAAGATGAACTTGGAAAAGTTACTCTTTCTCATCGGAGTGCAGTGGAAGTCTTGCATGGTCCAAGTCCACCTTTTCCCTTTCAATTCTCCTTGGAGACTAAAACAACCAAACTCAAGTACATGGTTAGTCTCAAAGGGTCAAGTTGTAGCACAGCTCCCCCTAAATATGTGCATCACTTGCAAAAAGGACTTGTGAGGTCCAGGGAGTGTTTGTACAACTTGAGCACCACAATAAGCAACAAAATGCAGAATGAACATGATCAAAGGCATAAACACATATATGCTACAATTCAATCCAAGTTCCGCGAATCTAAGATATTGAGCTCACTACGCAGCCTGCAAAAGGTCTTCTCATCTAGAGGCTTGGTAAAGATATCGGCTAGCTGGTTCTCGGTGCTAACATGAAACACTTCGATATCTCCCTTTTGCTGGTGGTCTCTCAAAAAGTGATGCCGGATGTCAATGTGCTTTGTGCGGCTGTGCTCAACAGGATTTTCCGCTATTCGGATAGCACTCTCATTGTCACATAGGAGTGGGACTTTGCTCAGATTGTAGCCAAAGTCCCGGAGGGTTTGCCTCATCCAAAGCAGTTGCGCGCAACACTGTCCTGCGGCAACGTACTCGGCCTCAGCGGTGGATAGGGCAACGGAGGTTTGTTTCTTAGAGTTCCATGACACCAGGGACCTTCCTAAGAATTGGCACGTCCCTGATGTACTCTTCCTATCGACCTTACATCCAGCATAGTCGGAATCCGAGTACCCAATTAAGTCAAAGTTAGACCCCTTTGGATACCAGATCCCGAAGCAAGGCGTAGCGACTAAATATCTAAGAATTCGCTTCACAGCCACTAAGTGACACTCCTTAGGATCAGATTGAAATCTAGCACACATGCATACGCTAAGCATAATATCCGGTCTACTAGCACATAAATAAAGCAAAGAACCTATCATGGACCGGTATGCTTTTTGATCAACGGACTTACCACCTTTGTTGAGGTCGGTGTGTCCGTCAGTTCCCATCGGCGTCTTTGCGGGCTTGGCGTCCTTCATTCCAAACCGCTTTAGCAAGTCTTGCGTGTACTTTGTTTGGGAGATGAAAGTGCCGTCCTTAAGTTGCTTCACTTGGAACCCAAGGAAGTAGTTCAACTCGCCCATCATCGACATCTCGAATTTCTGCGTCATCACCCTGCTAAACTCTTCACAAGACTTTTGATTAGTAGAACCAAATATTATGTCATCGACATAAATTTGGCATACAAAAAGATCACCATCGCAAGTCTTAGTAAAAAGAGTTGGATCGGCTTTCCCAACCTTGAAAGCATTATCAATTAAAAAGTCTCTAAGGCATTCATACCATGCTCTTGGGGCTTGCTTAAGTCCATAGAGCGCCTTAGAGAGCTTACACACGTGGTCGGGGTACCGTTCATCCTCAAAGCCAGGGGGTTGCTCCACGTACACCTCCTCTTTGATCGGCCCGTTGAGGAAAGCGCTCTTCACATCCATTTGGTACAACCTAAAAGAATGGTGAGCGGCATATGCTAGCAAGATACGAATTGATTCTAGCCTAGCCACAGGAGCGAATGTCTCCTCAAAGTCCAAACCTGCGACTTGGGCATAACCTTTTGCCATAAGCCGAGCCTTGTTCCTTGTCACCACCCCGTGCTCGTCTTGTTTGTTGCGGAACACCCACTTGGTTCCCACAACATTTTGCTTGGGGCGAGGTACCAGTGTCCAAACTTCATTGCGCTTGAAATTGTTGAGTTCCTCCTGCATGGCCAACACCCAGTCCAGATCTAGCAAGGCCTCTTCTACCCTGAAAGGCTCAATAGAAGAGACAAAAGAGTAATGCTCACAAAAAGTTACTAATCTTGAACGAGTAGTTACTCCCTTGCTAATATCGCCCAATATCTGGTCGACGGGATGATCCCTTTGGATCGTTGCTCGAACTTGGGTTGGAGGTGCCTGAGGTGCTTCTTCTTCTTCAATTTGAACATCCTGTGCTCCCCCTTGATCATGCGCCTCCACTTGAGGTACCTGTTCGTCATCCTGGGTTGGGGGTTGCACCATAGTTGAGGAAGACGGTTGATCTTGCTCCAAATGTTCCTGAGGCCGTACATCTCCAATCGCCATGGTGCGTATCGCGGCCGTTGGAACGTCTTCTTCATCTACATCATCAAGATCAACAACTTCCTCTCTTGGAGAGCCATTAGTCTCATCAAATACAACGTCGCTAGAGACTTCAACCAAACCCGATGATTTGTTGAAGACCCTATACGCCTTTGTATTTGAATCATAACCTAATAAAAACCCTTCTACGGCTTTGGGAGCAAATTTGGAATTCCTACCCTTCTTCACTAGAATGTAGCATTTACTCCCAAATACACGAAAGTACGATACATTGGGTTTGTTACCAGTCAGCAGCTCATATGAAGTCTTCTTGAGGAGGCGGTGAAGGTAGACCCTGTTGATGGCGTGGCAAGCCGTGTTCACGGCTTCCGACCAAAAGCACTCGGGGGTCTTGAACTCTCCAAGCATAGTCCTCGCCATATCTATGAGCGTCCTGTTCTTCCTCTCTACCACACCATTTTGCTAAGGTGTGTAGGGAGCGGAGAACTCGTGCTTGATCCCCTCCTCCTCAAGGAACTCCTCCACTTGAAGATTCTTGAATTCGGACCCGTTGTCGCTCCTTATCTTCTTCACCTTGAGCTCAAACTCATTTTGAGCTCTCCTTAGGAAGCGCTTGAGGGTCCCTTGGGTTTCAGACTTATCTTGCAAAAAGAACACCCAAGTGAAGCGAGAAAAGTCATCAACAATAACTAGACCATACTTACTTCCTCCTATGCTCAGATAGGCGACGGGTCCGAAGAGGTCCATATGCAGCAGCTCCAGAGGTCTTGACGTGGTCATCACATTCTTGCTGTGATGTGCTCCTCCCACTTGTTTACCTGCTTGACAAGCTGCACAAGGTCTATCTTTTTCGAAATGAACATTGGTTAGACCTATCACGTGTTCTCCCTTTAGAAGCTTGTGGAGGTTCTTCATCCCCACATGTGCTAAGCGGCGATGCCACAACCAGCCCATGCAAGTCTTAGCCATTAAGCATGCATCTAGACCGACCTCTTCTTTTGCAAAATCAACTAAGTAAAGTTTGCCGTCTAGTACACCCTTAAAAGCTAGTGAACCATCACATCTTCTAAAGACGGACACATCTACATTTGTAAATAAACAATTATATCCCATATTACATAATTGACTAATAGATAGTAAATTATATCCAAGAGACTCTACTAAAAACACATTAGAGATAGAGTGCTCATTGGAGATTGCAATTTTACCTAGCCCTTTTACCTTGCCTTGATTCCCATCACCGAATATTATTGAATCTTGGGAATCTTTGTTTTTGACGTAGGAGGTGAACATCTTCTTCTCCCCCGTCATATGGTTTGTGCATCCGCTGTCAATAATCCAGCTTGAACCCCCGGATGCATAAACCTGCAAGGCAAATTTAGGCTTGGGTCTTAGGTACCCAACTCATGTTGGGTCCTACAAGGTTAGCACAAATATCCTTAGGGACCCAAATGCAAGTTTTGTCTCCCTTGCATCTTGCCCCTAATTTTCTAGCAACTATCTTCCTATCCTTTCTATAAATAGCAAAAGAAGCATTTAAAGCATGATATATTGTAGAAGGTTCATTTACTTTCCTAGGAACATTAACAACATTTCTCCTAGGCATATTATGAATAACATTTCTCCTACCAACATTTCTATCATCCACATAAGAAGAACTAGAAGCAAACATGGCATGAGAATCAAAGGCATTATATGCATTACAACTCCTATAAGCATTTCTAGATTGTCTCCTATCATGGTACATAAAGGCATGGTTCTTTTGCACACTACTAGCCATAGGGGCCTTTCCTTTCTCCTTGGCGGAGATGGGAGCCTTATGGCTTGTCAAGTTCTTGGCTTCCCTCTTGTAGCCAAGTCCATCCTTAATTGAGGGGTGTCTACCAGTCGTGTAGGCATCCCTTGCAAATTTTAGCTTGTCAAATTCATTCTTGCTAGTCTTAAGTTGGGCATTAAGACTTGCTAATTCCTCATTTAATTTGGAAATTGAAACTAAATGATCACTACAAGCATCAATGTCAAAATCTTTACACCTATTACAAGTTTCAACAATTTCTACACAAGAATTAGATTTACTAGCTACTTCTAGTTTAGCATTTAAATCATCATTAAAACCTTTTAACGTAGCAATAGTTTCATGACAAGAAGATAATTCACTAGAGAGCATTTCATTCCTTTTAATTTCTAGAGCAAGAGACTTTTGTGCTTCTACAAATTTATCATGTTCTTCATACAACAAATCCTCTTGCTTTTCTAAAAGCATATTCTTATCATTCAAAGCATCAATCAACTCATTAATCTTATCAATTTTAGATCTATCTAATCCCTTGAATAAGCATGAGTAATCTATCTCATCATCATCACTAGACTCATCCTCACTTGAAGAAGCATAAGTACTAGTATCATGAGTGCTTACTTTCTTCTCTTGCCATGAGGCAAGTGTGACGCTCGTTAGGGAAGAGGGATGACTTGTTGAAGGTGGTGGCGGCGAGTCCTTCATTGTCGGAGTCGTAGGAGGAGCAATCCGAATCCCACTCCTTGCCTAGATGTGCCTCGCCCTTTGCCTTCTTGTATGCCTTCTTCTTCTCCCTCTTGCTCCCTTGGTCCTGTTCACTATCATTGTCGGGACAGTTAGCAATAAAATGACCAAGCTTACCGCATTTGAAGCATGAGCGCTTCCCCTTGGCTTTGGTCTTGCTTGGCTGTCCCTTGCGACCCTTAAGCACCGTCTTGAATCTTTTGATGATGAGGGCCATCTCTTCATCATTAAGTCCGGCCGCCTCAATCTGTGCCACCTTGCTAGGTAGCGCCTCCTTGCTTCTTGTTGCCTTGAGAGCAAGGGGTTGCGGCTCGTTGATCGGACCATTCAAGGCGTCGTCCACGTACCTCGCCTCCTTGATCATCATTCGCCCGCTAACGAATTTTCCGAGGACTTCTTCGGGCGACATTTTGGTGTACCTGGGATTCTCACGAATATTATTCACCAAATGAGGATCAAGAACGGTAAAGGACCTTAGCATCAGTCGGACGACGTCGTGGTCCGTCCATCGCGTGCTTCCGTAGCTCCTTATTTTGTTGATAAGGGTCTTGAGCCGGTTGTATGTTTGAGTTGGCTCCTCGCCCCTTATCATCGCGAACCTTCCAAGCTCGCCCTCCACCAACTCCATTTTGGTGAGCAAGGTGACGTCGTTCCCCTCATGAGAGATCTTGAGGGTGTCCCAGATCTGCTTGGCATTGTCCAAGCCACTCACCTTGTGATACTCGTCCCTGCACAAAGAGGCTAGCAACACAGTAGTAGCTTGTGCATTCTTATGAATCTGTTCATTAATAAACACAGGACTATCCGAGCTATCAAATTTCATTCCACTTTCCACAATCTCCCAAATGCTTGGATGGAGAGAAAATAGGTGAGTACGCATTTTGTGGCTCCAAAATCCATAGTCCTCTCCATCAAAGTGAGGGGGCTTGCCAAGTGGAATGGGGAGCAATTGAGCATTTGAGCTATGCGGAATGCGCGAATAATCGAAAGAAAAGTTTGAGTTAACCGTCTTTCGTCTGTCGTAGTCGTCGTTGTCCTTTTGGGAGGAGGAAGATTCGTCGCTGTCGTAGTAGACAATTTCCTTGATGCGCCTTGTCTTCTTCTTCCTTCCGTCTTTTCTTTTGTGGCCCGAGCCTGAGTCGGTGGGCCTGTCATCATTGGGCTCGTTGACGAAGGACTCCTTCTCCTTGTCGTTGATCACCATCCCCTTGCCCTTAGAATCCATCTCTTCGGGCGGTTAGTCCCTTTCTTGAAGAGAACGGCTCCGATACCAATTGAGAGCACCTAGAGGGGGGGGGGGGTGAATAGGTGATCCTGTAAAACTTCAAAAACTTAAGCCACAAAACTTGGTTAATCGTTAGCACAATAATTGCCAAGTGGCTAAAGAGGAACAAAACACAATAACCAAAAAGGATCAATCACAGAGATGACACAGTGGTTATCCCGTGGTTCGGCCAAGACCAAAGCTTGCCTACTCCACGTTGTGGCGTCCCAACGGACGAGGGTTGCAATCAACCCCTCTCAAGCGGTCCAAAGACCCACTTGAATACCACGGTGTTTTGCTTGCTTTATCTCAATCCCGTTTGCGAGGAATCTCCACAACTTGGAGCCTCTCGCCCTTACACTTGAAATTCACAAAGAACACGGAGCAAGGGAGGGATTAGCAACGCACACAAGACACACGAATCAGAATGTCAATACGCACACAAGTCGCAACAAGAGCTTGCAACACAACTCAATGAGTTCACAACTCCACTAGAGCTCTATATGCTATCACAATGAAACGAATGCGCGGAATCGATGTCTTGGTGCTTAAGAATGTTGTAGGAATGCTTGGTATTCTCCTCCATGCGCCTAGGGGTCCCTTTTATAGCCCCAAGGCAGCTAGGAGCCGTTTGGAGCAATCTTGGAAGGCTGATCTTGCCTTCTGTCGACTGCCGCACCGGACAGTCCGGTGCACACCGGACACTGTCCGGTGCCCGATTTCCTTCCTTAAATAGCGAAGCCGACCGTTGGCAGCCTGAGAGCCGTTGGCGCACCGGACAGTCCGGCGCCATCTTCTAGCCGTTGGCTCGGCCACGTGTCCCGCGTAGATTGCGCGGCCGACCGTTGGCCCGGCCGACCGTTGGCTCACCGGACGGTCCGATGCACACCGGACAGTCCGGTGAATTATAGCCGTACGTCGCCGGTGAATTCCCGAGAGCGGCCAGTTCGCTCGAACCAGCCTGGCGCACCGGACACTGTCCGGTGCACCCAGACTCAGCAGATTCTTGGCTGCTCGAACCAAGACATTTCCAATTGGATTTTTCTTGTTTCCAGCACTTAGACACAATACATTAGTCCATAAAACAATGTACTAAGTCTGAGAAACATACCTTTATCCTTGATTTGTACTTTGTCCACCTCTTTACACTTAGGCACTTGTGTTGGACACTAAATCACCAAAACACTTAGAAATGGCCCAAGGGCACATTTCCCTTTCAGGTCTTGCGACCCAGCTTGCTCACCAGGTCGCGGCAGGTGGTGCCAGCGAGGAACGCGCCGATGACATCTGAATCGGTGACGTTGGGCAGCTCTGTGCGCTGCTTCGAGAATCGCCGGATGTAGTGCCGGAGAGACTCTCCCGGCTGCTGGCGGCAGCTTCGGAGATCCCAGGAGTTTCCAGGGCGCACGTACATGCCCTGGAAATTGCCGGCGAAGGTTTGGACCAGGTCGTCCCAGTTGGAGATCTGCCCCGGGGGCAGGTGCTCCAGCCAGGCTCGAGCGGTGTCGGAGAGGAACAGGGGGAGGTTGCGGATGATGAGGTTATCATCGTCCGTTCCACCCAGTTGGCAGGCCAACCGATAGTCCGCGAGCCACAATTCCGGTCTCGTCTCCCCCGAGTACTTTGTGATAGTAGTCGGGGTTTGGAACCGGGTCGGGAACGGTGCCCGTCGTATGGCGCGGTTGAAAGCCTGCGGACCGGGTGGTTCGGGCGAGGGACTCCGATCCTCCCCGCTGTTGTAGCGTCCCCCACGCCTGGGGTGGTAGCCTCGGCGCGCCCTGTCGTCGAGGTGGGCCCGATGGCTGTGATGATGGCGCTCGTTGTCGAGGCGACCCGGGGCCGCAGGCGCTGTGTTGCACGTGCGCCCGGAGTGGACCGAGGCTTCCCGCATGAATCGGGAAGTCGCGGCGCGATGTTCCGAGGGGAACCCCTGCCTTCGGGAGGCAGAGCTTTCGGCCCATCGGACCGCGGCGTCCTCCAGGAGATTCTTGAGCTCTCCCTGGATACGTCGCCCCTCGGTGGTTGATGGCTCCGGCATCGCGCGAAGGAGTATTGCCGCTGCAGCCAGGTTCTGGCCGACTCTGCTGGAATCCGGCGGTGGACTCACCCTGACGTCGTCGGCGATGCGGTGCTGGATGTCCTGGGGGAGATGACGCGCTTCTCCGGCCGGGGGTTGGACCGCCCATTCCTGCCCGATGTCCCGGCGGATCGGCACAAGCGTTCCTGCTCCCTCGTCGAGCCTGGCCTGCCTCTCGCGGATTTGCTCGAGCTGTGGGTCAGGACCCCCGCCGGGACGGGGACCACAGCTAGCTCTCGAAGGATGTCAACGCGAGGCACGGGCCTAGGGGGATCGCTGTTTTCTGGCATACCAAGATGGTTGCCTTCGTCGGGACCCCCTAGATCGACGTGGAAACATTCACGACTTGGGCCGCGGTCCTCGTTGTCGAGGCCGCGGCTGCCGTCGGAACAGTCGGAAAGGCAGTAGTCACATGCGGTCACGAAGTCCCACACGGCACTGGGGTTACCAAGTCCAGAGAAATCCCAACAGAGGTCGGGCTCGCCATCTTCCTCGGACCCCGAGGGCTCATAGGTCGAGTCAGCCGTCAGTCGGTCCCAGGGTGACCGCACACGATACCCCAGAGGGTTTGGACTTGTCTCTATGAGAGTGCTCACCGAAGCGGGGTCGCTTGGTGGGTCGAGGCCGAATCCAAAAGACACGAGATGGGAATCGGTCGGTACCTTTCAGTCGACGGGCGGTGACAGGTCGCGTCTGGGACTGACTGCACCGTTGTCTCAGGTACGAGGGTGACGCCCAGCAAGTCCTTCGCGAGCGTGCTGGCGTCGTGCGTTTGCTTGAGATTGGCGTGTTGCGGGGAGGCGGCGCTCGTCTTCGTCTCAGACGCGAGATCGATGCCCGACGCGCCCTCCGTTGGGGCGCCGGCGCCGTCGACTCGCTCGACAGCCAACGAGGTGTCACTTCCCGCTTGGCCTTGGTTGCCCCGCCTCCTCCTCCGTCGGCGAGGGAGGGGACGGGACAAGCCCGAATGTTGTCCTTCCACCACGTGGGGAAGGCATCGTCGATTCCTCCACCGGCGAGCGGGTTGTCGACCGCCATTGTCGCTGTCGCGCGGCGGGGGAAGGAGTATCATGTCGTAGCTGCCGTCGAGGGACATGAACTCAAGATTCCCGAAACGGAGCACCTTCCCGGGCCGGAAAGGTTGTTGGAGACTGCCCATCTGGAGCTTGACGGGAAGCTGTTCGTCAACACGCAGCAGGCCCCTACCTGGCGCACCAACTATCGGTGTTTCGAAACCCGGGGGGTCCCTGGACCGACGAGTGAATCGTCGCCGCGTGCCCCAGCCCAGATGGGTCGACACGAGGTGGAACGCGAAGGGGGAAAGGAAGCAGCCGGAGGGAGGCAGGCGTGGGAGAGTGGATCCCGTGGCCTTCGTGTTAGCCCCGCGCCTGAGTCGGGTGCGCTTGCAGTAGGGGGATACAAGCGTCCACGCGGGAGTGGGAGCGAGCGGCCTTGCGCGAGCGCCGTCCCGTCCTTCTCCGCGCGGGCCAACCAACCCTCTATAAGAGGGCCCTGGTCCTCCCTTTTATAGGCGTAAGGAGAGGATCTAGGTGTACAATGGGGAGTGTAGCAGTGTGCTAACGTGTCTAGCGGTGGAGAGCTAGCGCCCTAAGTACATGCCATCATGGCAGCCGGAGAGGTCTTGGCACCCAGTTCGCGTGGTGTCGTGGCTGTCGGAGGAGTGCTGGAGCCTGGCAGGAGGACAGCTGTTGGGGCCGTCGAGTCCTTGCTGACGTCCTCTTGCTTCCGTAAGGGGGCTGAGAGCCGCCGTCGTCACAGGGCATGCGGGGCGCCATCATTACTCGCATGGTGGAGCGAGCCAAATGGGACGCCGGTCTGGTTCCCCGTAGCCCGAGTCAGCTCGGGGTAGGGTAATGATGGCGCTTCCTGTTGACGTGGTCGGTCCATGCCCCAGGCTGGGCGAGGTGGAGGCTCCTTGAAAGGGAAATGTGCCCTTGGGCCATTTCTAAGTATTTTGGTGATTTAGTGACCAACACAGGTGCCTAATTGTAAAATGGAACAAAGTACAAATCATGGAGTAAAGGTATGTTTCTAATCCGTAGTACATTGATTTTGTGGACTAACATATTTGTCTAAGTGTTAGAAACAGGAAGAGAGAAGAGGAGGAAAGACTTGGCTGTGTGCAGCCAAGGCTCAGCTCGGTCTGGAGCACCGGACTGTCCGGTGTGCACCGGACAGTGTCCGGTGCGCCAGGCCAACTCGGCGCGAACTGGCCGCTCTCGGGAATTCGCCGACGGCTTACGGCTAAAATTCACCGGACTGTCCGGTGTGCACCGGACTGTCCGGTGAGCCAACGGTCGGCCAGGGCCAACGGTCGGCCGCGCAATCCGCGCGGGACACGTGGCCGAGCCAACGGTCGGAAGACGGCACCGGACTGTCCGGTGTGCACCGGACATGTCCGGTGCGCCAACGGCTCGCAGATCTCCGCCGGGCTGCAACGGTCGGCAGCGCCAGAAAAGGAAACAAATCGGGCACCGGACAGTGTCCGGTGTGCACCGGACTGTCCGGTGCCCCCGTCGACAGAAGGCCAGGATAGCCTTCCAGAATTGCTCTCAACGGCTCCTAGCTGCCTTGGGGCTATAAAAGGAGCCCCTAGGCGCATGAAGGAGACACACAAGCAACTCTTGAGCTTTCTTGATCATCCACACAAGTTCTTTGCGCATTCGTTTGTGATTCTAAGTGATTCGAGCTCTGTTCTAGTGTGAACTCTGAGATAGTCATTCGAGCTCGAGTCTTGGCCGTGTGTGTGCGCTTTTGTTGTGGATTTGTGTGTGTTGCTTCCCTCCCTTACTCTGTGCTTTCTTTGTGATCATATACTTGTAAGGGCAAGAGACTCCAATTTGTGGAGATTCCTTGCAAACGGGATTGTGAAAGGAACAACAAAACACCGTGGTATTCAAGTGGGTCTTTGGACCGCTTGAGAGGGGTTGATTGCAACCCTCGTCCGTTGGGACGCCACAACGTGGAAGTAGGCAAGCATTGGCTTGGCCGAACCACGGGATAAACCACTGTGTCCCTCTGTGCTTGATTCTTGTGGTATTGTGTTTTGTTGAGACTTCACCTTAGCCACTTGGCATTAATCGTACTAACACTTAACAAGTTTTTGTGGCTTAAGTTTGAAGTTTTTACAGGATCACCTATTCACCCCCCCCTCTAGGTGCTCTCAATTGGTATCGGAGCCGTTCTATTCACAAAGGGACTAACCGCCCGAATAGATGGATCCTAAGGGGAAGGGTATTGTGATCAACGACAAAGAAAAGGAGACCTTCGTCAACGAGCCGAAGGACGACAAGCCTACCGACTCCGGCTCGGGCCATAGACGAAAGGAAGGGAAGAAGAAGAAGACGAGGCGTATCAAGGAGATCATCTACTACGACGATAGTGATGAATCCACTTCTTCCCAAAAGGACGACGACAACGACTACAGGAAGACGGTCAATTCGAACTTTTCATTTGATTATTCCCGTATTCAACATAGTTCGAATTCGCATTTGCTTTCCATTCCTCTTGGCAAACCTCCACACTTCGATGGGGAGGACTATGGATTTTGGAGTCACAAAATGCGTAGTCACTTATTCTCTCTCCATCCTAGCATATGGGAGATTGTGGAGAATGGAATGAAATTCGATAGCTCGGATAGCCCTATGCTTATAAATGAACAGATTCATAAAAATGCACAGGCTACTACTGTTCTCTTAGCATCTTTGTGCAGGGAAGAGTACAATAAGGTGAGCGGCTTGGACAATGCCAAGCAAATATGGGACACCCTCAAGATCTCTCACGAGGGGAACGACATCACCATGCTCACCAAGATGGAGTTGGTGGAGGGCGAGCTTGGACGGTTCGCCATGATAAGGGGCGAGGAGCCGACGCAAACATACAACCGGCTCAAGACCCTCATCAACAAGATAAGGAGCTACGGGAGCACGCGATGGACGGACCACGACGTCGTCCGCCTAATGCTCAGGTCTTTTACCGTACTTGATCCTCATCTCGTGAACAATATTCGTGAGAATCCCAGGTACACGATGATGACGCCCGAGGAAGTGCTTGGAAAATTCGTAAGCGGGCGGATGATGATCAAGGAGGCAAGATACGTCGACGAAGCGTTGAACGGTCCGATCAACGAGCCGCAACCCCTTGCTCTCAAGGCAACACGAAGCAAGGAGGCGCTACCTAGCAAGGTGGCACAGATTGAGGCGGCTGGCCTTAATGATGAAGAGATGGCTCTCATCATTAAAAGATTCAAGACGGTGCTTAAAGGTCACAAGGGACAACCAAGCAAGACCAAAGCCAAGGGGAAGCGCTCATGCTTCAAATGCGGTAAGCTTGGTCATTTTATTGCTAACTGTCCCGATAATGAAAGTGACCAGGAAAAGGGGAACAAGAGGGAGAAGAAGAAGGCATACAAGAAGACAAAGGGCGAGGCGCATCTAGGAAAGGAGTGGGACTCGGATTGCTCCTCCTCCGACTCTGACAATGAAGGACTCGCCGCCACTGCCTTCAACAAATCGGCTCTCTTCCCCAATGAGCGTCTCACTTGTCTTATGGCAAGAGAGAAGAAGGTAAGTACTAAAGACTCCACTTATGCTTCTTCTAGTGATAGTGAGTCTAGTGATGATGATATAGATTATTCTTGCTTGTTCAAGGGCTTAGATAGATCTAAGATAGATAAAATCAATGAATTGATTGATGCATTGAATGAAAAGGATAGGCTTTTAGAAAAGCAAGAAGATTTATTGTATGATGAACATGATAAGTTTGTAGAGGCACAAAAATCATATGCTTTAGAAGTGAAAAGAAATGAAATGCTTTCTAGTGAAATATCTTCCTGTCATGAAACCATTTCTACCTTAAGAAGTGTTAATATTGATTTAAGTGCTAAACTAGAAGTAGCTAGTAAATCAAATTCTTGTGTTGAACATGTTGAAATTTGTACTAGGTGTAAGGATTTTGATGTTAATGCTTGTAGTGAACACCTAGTTCTAATTTCCAAATTAAATGATGAAGTGGCTAGTCTTAATGCCCAACTTAAGACTAGCAAGAATGAAGTTGATAAAATAAAATTTGCAAGGGATGCCTACACGGTTGGTAGACACCCCTCAATTAAGGATGGGCTTGGCTTCAAGAGGGAAGCCAAGAACTTAACAAGCCATAAGGCTCCCATCTTCGTCAAGGAGAAGGGGAAGGCCCCGATGGCTAGTAATGCTAAAAAGAATCATGCTTTTATGTATTATGATAGGAGACATGCTAGAAATGCTTATAATCATTTTGATTCACATGTTTATGATTCTCATGCAATGTTTGCTTCTAGTTCTTCTTATAATCATGGTAGAGATATGTGTAGGAGAAATGTTGTACATATGCCTAGGAGAGATATTGCTCATGTACCTAGAAAGAATGTTATTCATGCTCCTAGGAAAGTAGTGAATGAACCTTCTACCATTTATTATGCTTGTAATGCTCCCTTTGCTATTTGTAGAAAGGGTAAGAAGGTAGTTGCTAGGAAATTAGGGGCTAGATGCAAGGGAGATAAATCTTGCATTTGGGTCCCTAAAGACATTTGTGCTAACCTTGCAGGACCCAACATGAGTTGGGTACCTAAGACCCAAGCCTAAATTTGCCTTGCAGGTTTATGCATCCGGGGGTTCAAGCTGGGTTATCGACAGCGGATGCACAAACCATATGACGGGGAAGAAGAAGATGTTCACCTCCTACGTCAAAAATAAGGATTCCCAAGATTCAATTATATTCGGTGATGGGAATCAAGGCAAGGTAAAAGGGTTAGGTAAAATTGCAATTTCTAATGAGCATTCTATATCAAATGTATTCCTAGTGGAGAGTCTTGGATATAATTTGCTATCTGTTAGTCAATTATGTCAAATGGGATATAATTGTTTATTTACAAATGTAGATGTGTCTGTCTTTAGAAGATGTGATGGTTCACTAGCTTTTAAGGGTGTACTAGACGGCAAGCTTTACTTAGTTGATTTTGCAAAAGAAGAGGCCGGTCTAGATGCATGCTTAATGGCTAAGACTTGCATGGGCTGGCTGTGGCATCGCCGCTTAGCACATGTGGGGATGAAGAATCTCCACAAGCTTCTAAAGGGAGAACACGTGATAGGTCTAACAAATGTTTATTTCGAAAAAGATAGACCTTGTGCAGCTTGTCAGGCAGGTAAACAAGTAGGAGGAGCACATCACAGCAAGAATGTGATGACCACGTCAAGACCTCTGGAGCTGCTGCATATGGACCTCTTCGGACCCGTCGCCTATCTAAGCATAGGAGGAAGTAAGTATGGTTTAGTTATTGTTGATGACTTTTCCCGCTTCACTTGGGTGTTCTTTTTGCAGGATAAGTCTGAAACCCAAGGGACCCTCAAGCGCTTCCTCAGGAGAGCTCAAAATGAGTTTGAGCTCAAGGTGAAGAAGATTAGGAGCGACAACGGGTCCGAGTTCAAGAACCTTCAAGTGGAGGAGTTTCTTGAGGAGGAAGGGATCAAGCACGAGTTCTCCGCTCCCTACACACCACAGCAAAATGGTGTGGTAGAGAGGAAGAACAGGACGCTAATCGATATGGCGAGGACGATGCTTGGAGAGTTCAAGACCCCCGAGTGCTTTTGGTCGGAAGCCGTGAACACGGCTTGCCACGCCATCAACAGGGTCTACCTTCACCGCCTCCTCAAGAAGACTTCGTATGAGCTACTAACCGGTAACAAACCCAATGTATCTTACTTTCGTGTTTTTGGGAGCAAGTGCTACATTCTAGTGAAGAAGGGTAGAAATTCTAAGTTTGCTCCCAAAGCTGTAGAAGGGTTTTTATTAGGTTATGATTCAAATACAAAGGCATATAGGGTCTTCAACAAATCATCGGGTTTGGTTGAAGTCTCTAGCGACGTTGTATTTGATGAGACTAATGGCTCTCCAAGAGAGCAAGTTGTTGATTGTGATGATGTAGATGAAGAAGATGTTCCGACGGCCGCTATACGAACCATGGCGATTGGAGACGTTCGGCCACAGGAACAGAATGAACGTGATCAACCTTCTTCCTCAACGACGGTGCATCCCCCAACTCAAGACGATGAACAGGTTCATCAAAAGGAGGCGTGTGATCAAGGGGGAGCACAAGAAGATCAAGTGATGGAGGAAGAAGCGCAACCGGCACCTCCAACCCAAGTTCGAGCGATGATTCAAAGGGATCATCCCGTCGACCAAATTCTGGGTGACATCAGCAAGGGAGTAACTACTCGGTCTCGATTAGTAAATTTTTGTGAACATTACTCCTTTGTCTCCTCTATTGAGCCTTTCAGGGTAGAGGAGGCCTTGCTAGATCCGGATTGGGTGTTGGCCATGCAGGAGGAACTCAACAACTTCAAGCGCAATGAAGTTTGGACGCTGGTGCCTCGTCCCAAGCAAAATGTTGTGGGAACCAAGTGGGTTTTCCGCAACAAACAGGACGAGCACGGGGTGGTGACGAGGAACAAGGCTCGACTTGTGGCAAAAGGTTATGCCCAAGTCGCAGGTTTGGACTTTGAGGAGACTTTTGCTCCTGTGGCTAGGCTAGAGTCTATTCGTATCTTGCTAGCATATGCCGCTCACCATTCTTTCAGGTTGTACCAAATGGATGTGAAGAGCGCATTCCTCAACGGGCCAATAAAGGAGGAGGTGTACGTGGAGCAACCCCCTGGCTTCGAGGATGAGCGGTACCCCGACCACGTGTGTAAGCTCTCTAAGGCGCTCTATGGACTTAAACAAGCCCCAAGAGCATGGTATGAATGCCTTAGAGATTTCTTACTTGCTAATGCTTTCAAGGTTGGGAAAGCCGATCCAACTCTTTTCACTAAGACTTGTAATGGTGATTTGTTTGTGTGCCAAATTTATGTCGATGACATAATATTTGGTTCTACTAATCAAAAGTCTTGTGAAGAGTTTAGCAGGGTGATGACGCAGAAATTCGAGATGTCGATGATGGGCGAGTTGAACTACTTCCTTGGGTTCCAAGTGAAGCAACTCAAGGACGGCACCTTCATCTCCCAAACGAAGTACACGCAAGATCTGCTGAAGCGGTTTGGGATGAAGGACGCCAAGCCCGCAAAGACTCCGATGGGAACCGACGGACACACCGACCTCAACAAAGGAGGTAAGTCCGTTGATCAAAAAGCATACCGGTCAATGATAGGATCTCTACTTTATTTATGTGCTAGTAGACCGGATATTATGCTTAGCGTATGCATGTGTGCTAGATTTCAATCCGATCCTAAGGAGTGTCACTTGGTGGCGGTGAAGCGAATTCTTAGATATTTAGTCGCTACGCCTTGCTTCGGGATCTGGTATCCAAAGGGGTCTAACTTTGACTTGATTGGGTACTCAGATTCCGACTATGCTGGATGTAAGGTCGATAGGAAGAGTACATCGGGGACGTGCCAATTCTTAGGAAGGTCCCTGGTGTCATGGAACTCTAAGAAACAAACCTCCGTTGCCCTATCCACCGCTGAGGCCGAGTACGTTGCCGCAGGACAGTGTTGTGCGCAACTACTTTGGATGAGGCAAACCCTCCGGGACTTTGGCTACAATCTGAGCAAAGTCCCACTCCTATGTGACAATGAGAGTGCTATCCGAATAGCGGAAAATCCTGTTGAGCACAGCCGCACAAAGCACATTGACATCCGGCATCACTTTTTGAGAGACCACCAGCAAAAGGGAGATATCGAAGTGTTTTATGTTAGCACCGAGAACCAGCTAGCCGATATCTTTACCAAGCCTTTAGATGAGAAGACCTTTTGCAGGCTGCGTAGTGAGCTAAATGTCTTAGATTCGCGGAACTTGGATTGAATAGTAGCATACATGTATTTATGCCTTTGATCATGTTCATTCTGCATTTTGTTGCTTATTATGGTGCTCAAGTTGTACAAACACTCCCTGGACCTCACAAGTCCGTTGCAAAGTGATGCACATGTTTAGGGGGAGACGTGTTACAACTTGACCCTTTGAGACTAACCATATGCTTGAGTTTGCCTGTTTTAGTCTCAAAGGAGAATTGAAAGGGAAAAGGTGGACTTGGACCATGCAAGACTTCCACTGCACTCCGATGAGGGGTAACTTACTCCAAGTCCATCTCATTAACTCTTATTGTCATTTGCTCTTAAGTGAAGATTTTGGTGAGGCAATGGGGTTAAAGGGCCACAATTGATCCCGTTTTGGTGCTTGATGCCAAAGGGGGAGAAAATAAAGGCCAAAGCAATAAATGGATCAGCTACCACTTGAGAGATTTTGAAAATAGTAGAATAGAGATTTTGAAAATAGTAGAATAGAGTTTTTGATTTGTCAAAATTCTTAAGTTGTCTCTCTTGTCAAAAATTGGCTTCTTGTGGGGAGAAGTATTGATTATGGGAAAAAGGGGGAGTTTTTGAAATCCTTGATCAATCTCTTTTTGAATGACTCTCTTTATGCTTAAACATGTGTGTTTAACTTAGAGATAGAGATTTGTGTTTGATTTGCAAAAACAAACCAAGTGGTGGCAAAGGATGATCCATATATGCCAAAATCGATTCAAAATAATTTGAGTTATTATTTGAAGTGTTTTTGTACTTGTTAAACTTGCTTTATGTTGTGTTGGCATAAATCACCAAAAAGGGGGAGATTGAAAGGGAAATGTGCCCTTGGGCCATTTCTAAGTATTTTGGTGATTTAGTGACCAACACAGGTGCCTAATTGTAAAATGGAACAAAGTACAAATCATGGAGTAAAGGTATGTTTCTAATCCGTAGTACATTGATTTTGTGGACTAACATATTTGTCTAAGTGTTAGAAACAGGAAGAGAGAAGAGGAGGAAAGACTTGGCTGTGTGCAGCCAAGGCTCAGCTCGGTCTGGAGCACCGGACTGTCCGGTGTGCACCGGACAGTGTCCGGTGCGCCAGGCCAACTCGGCGCGAACTGGCCGCTCTCGGGAATTCGCCGACGGCTTACGGCTAAAATTCACCGGACTGTCCGGTGTGCACCGGACTGTCCGGTGAGCCAACGGTCGGCCAGGGCCAACGGTCGGCCGCGCAATCCGCGCGGGACACGTGGCCGAGCCAACGGTCGGAAGACGGCACCGGACTGTCCGGTGTGCACCGGACATGTCCGGTGCGCCAACGGCTCGCAGATCTCCGCCGGGCTGCAACGGTCGGCAGCGCCAGAAAAGGAAACAAATCGGGCACCGGACAGTGTCCGGTGTGCACCGGACTGTCCGGTGCCCCCGTCGACAGAAGGCCAGGATAGCCTTCCAGAATTGCTCTCAACGGCTCCTAGCTGCCTTGGGGCTATAAAAGGAGCCCCTAGGCGCATGAAGGAGACACACAAGCAACTCTTGAGCTTTCTTGATCATCCACACAAGTTCTTTGCGCATTCGTTTGTGATTCTAAGTGATTCGAGCTCTGTTCTAGTGTGAACTCTGAGATAGTCATTCGAGCTCGAGTCTTGGCCGTGTGTGTGCGCTTTTGTTGTGGATTTGTGTGTGTTGCTTCCCTCCCTTACTCTGTGCTTTCTTTGTGATCATATACTTGTAAGGGCAAGAGACTCCAATTTGTGGAGATTCCTTGCAAACGGGATAGTGAAAGGAACAACAAAACACCGTGGTATTCAAGTGGGTCTTTGGACCGCTTGAGAGGGGTTGATTGCAACCCTCGTCCGTTGGGACGCCACAACGTGGAAGTAGGCAAGCATTGGCTTGGCCGAACCACGGGATAAACCACTGTGTCCCTCTGTGCTTGATTCTTGTGGTATTGTGTTTTGTTGAGACTTCACCTTAGCCACTTGGCATTAATCGTACTAACACTTAACAAGTTTTTGTGGCTTAAGTTTGAAGTTTTTACAGGATCACCTATTCACCCCCCCCCCCTCTAGGTGCTCTCAACATGGCAGCCGGAGAGGTCTTGGCACCCAGTTCGCGTGGTGTCGTGGCTGTCGGAGGAGTGCTGGAGCCTGGCAGGAGGACAGCTGTTGGGGCCGTCGAGTCCTTGCTGACGTCCTCTTGCTTCCGTAAGGGGGCTGAGAGCCGCCGTCGTCACAGGGCATGCGGGGCGCCATCATTACTCGCATGGTGGAGCGAGCCAAATGGGACGCCGGTCTGGTTCCCCGTAGCCCGAGTCAGCTCGGGGTAGGGTAATGATGGCGCTTCCTGTTGACGTGGTCGGTCCATGCCCCAGGCTGGGCGAGGTGGAGGCTCCTCCGAGGTCGAGGTCGAGGTCGAGCCCCTGGGTCGGGCGAGGCAGAGTTCGTCGTCTTCCGGGGCTGAGCCCATGTCCGAGCCCTGGGGTCAGGCGAGGCGGAGTTCGCCGTCTTCCGGGGCTGAGCCCGAGTCCGAGCCCTGGGTCGGGCAGAGCGGAGTTCGCCGTCTTCCGGGGCTGAGCCCGAGTCCGAGCCCTGGGTCGGGCGGAGCGGAGTTCGCCGTCTTCCGGGGCTGAGCCCGAGTCCGAGCCCTGGGTCGGGCGGAGCGGAGTTCGCCGTCTTCCGAGGCTGAGCCTGAGTCCGAGCCCTGGGTCGGGCGAGGCGGAGTTTCCTATGACGCCCGAGGCCGGCCTTGGCTGCTGTCAGCCTCACTCTGTCGGGTGGCTCAGCAGTCGGAGCGGCGCAGGCGGCGTTGTCCTCTTGTCAGACCGGTCAGTAGAGCGGCGAAGTGACTGCGGTCACTTCAGCTCTATCGACTGGTGGGCGTGCGTCAGGATAAAGGTGCAAGCCACCTTTGCATTAAATGCCCCTGCGATTTGGTCGGTCGGCGTGGCGATGTGGCCAAGGTTGCTTCTCGGTGAAGACTGGGCCTCGGGCGAGCTGACAGTGTGCCCGTTGCTGGAGGGGGGTCCTCGGGCGAGACGTAGGTTCTCCGGGGTCGGCTTCCCTTGCCCGAGGCTAGGCTCGGGTGAGGCACGATCGTGTCCCTTGAATGGACCGATCCTTGATTTAATCGCACCCATCAGGCCTTTGCAGCTTTGTGCTGATGGGGGTTACCAGCTGAGATTTACGGGTCTTGGGGGTACCCCTAATTATGGTCCCCGACAGGTCCAGTCTTGAAGCCGCAAAAAAATATTACCAACAAGGACATGGAAAATCAGAAATTATTGGAAACTTTAAGGCAGCTTCGGGATAATTCCTTTGTTGTTACTTCTCGGTGTTGCGATACTTTGAAGAAAATTTTCTCTTCAACTGGTGCCACTTCAAGGGAAGCTTCGTATACTAGTGGGGATACCAAGGGGCACTTAGCTGGATAGAAAAGGAATTAGGAGAAGTTGAATCGATAATTATCTCATGTAGTGATTATTGCTCAATGATTGGTTCCTGCAGAATGGACTTGGTACTCGAGAAAGCCAGTTGTGGCCATGTCAAGGTTGCCAGAGAAGCTGGCTTCAGTATGGCCATTGATGATATCAAAGCTCCTTCAAAGAATGTATTGAACGCTGCAAAGAGATTCTTCTTTGAGCTATGGAACAAAGGAGGTCAGCAACTAACTGCCATGGAAACCGAAGAGTACACCAGGAAAGTTTGTCTTTAACCTCGTATTACTGAAGCTTTATTTATGGACCCTCTTAGATGGTTACCTTGTTTCCTTTGTTTCATTCTCTGCCTAACAAGGAGTTGAAAAAGACGAAGAAGACAAAGAAGTGAGAGAAAGCCAAAGTTTAATTAAGTCATTAGGTCGAAGGAACTTCTGTATTTTTGAAACAAACATTTTGTGTAGTTGAAATACTACTTATTGTAATATATTGTTGTACTTTCTATAACATAACAGTTAATTCTTCATTTCCTTTTCTATTTACTTTATGCGCTTCGTTGCATGTGAAACCAAACTTTACTGGTATTTTGAGCCGAGGGTGAAAACACCTTCCCTTCTTTTCACCCGAAACAAAGTGTAGCTTGCATTCCCTTAAGAACGACTTTAGAGCTCTTCTTCTTTTATTTAATTCATAGCTCTACATTTCCATAGGAACGACTTTAGAGCTTTTCACCTTTACTCCATAGCTCTGCATTCCCTTAGGAATGACTTTGGAGCTTTTTCACCTTTACTTGGTGACAAAATTTTAGCTCTGCATTCCTTTAGGAACGACTTTGAAGCTTTTTCACCTTTACTTGGTGATAAGATTTTAGCTTTGCATTCCCTTAGGAATGACTTCAAACCTTTTTCACCTTTACTTGGTGATAAGATTTTAGCTCTGCATTCCCTTAGGAACGACTTTGAAGCTTTTTCATCTTGACTTGGTGATAAGATTTTAGCTCTGCATTCCCTTAGGAACGACTTCGAAGCTTTTTCACCTTTACTTGGTGATAAAATTTTAGCTCTCCATTCCCTTAGAAATGACTTTGGAGCTTTTTCACCTTTACTTGGTGATAAGATTTTAGCTCTGCATTCCCTTAGGAACGATTTTAGAGCTTTTTAAACTTTACTTGGTGATAAGATTTTACCTTTGGACTGGGCTTTTGAAACTCGAATCCTTCTTCGATCTTGATTCTTTGCACCCGAGGATACCGCTTCTACATGATTGCCTTTTTCGGGGAAATGTACCTTTATACAGGTATTACCTCTTTGACCTCGTTAAAAAAATTATCCCCTTTGTAAGGAAAAAGGGTGCCGAAGCTTGGCATCATACATGATATCTACGTAGCTCATTGACATTCCATGACCTTGGAATGTCGTTTCCTTTCATGTCCATCAATCTGAATGAGCCTGGTCTATTCGAAGCTAAGACTAAAAAAGGGCCTTCGCACTTTACTTGTAGCTTTCCTATTGTATCTAGGTTAGCTACCTTTCGGACCACAATATGCCCTAGTGCTATGCTCTTGAGCTTCACTTTCTTGTCTCTCCATCTTATGGTTTCTGCTTGATATTTCCTTATATGCTCTATTGCTTCTAGCCTTGACTCTTCTATTGCATCCTTTGTAACTTTCTCGTTGTCCTGATCTTGAGTCGAAGCTACAACTCTTGCTGATCCCAGCTTGATTTCTTCGGGTGTAACAACTTTGTCCCCGAAAAGGAGCTTGCACAGTGTGAAACCAGTAGATCTTGATATTGATGTGCTACGATTCCACACAACTTTGATGAGTTCTTCTCTCCATTTGCCCTTCGGTAATCCAACCAACAAATTTGTGAATCCTAGCAAGATTATGCCATTTTCTCTTTCGACGAGTCCGTTGGAATCTGGATATCTAACTGAAACAAAATGAATATTAATTCCCACCTGACTGCAAAATGTTCTGAATGCTTCCGAGTCGAATTGGGTGCCATTGTCAACAGTGATGGACCTTGAAATTCCAAAGCAACATATAATGTTTTGTGAGAAAAACTTTTGAATTGTCACTGAAGTTACTGCTACCACTGTGTACTTGAAGTTCCCCTGTGCGGGTGATAGATATCCCTTAGGTGCTCATGAACACAAAAACATATCATGGGCCACCTGATGGGCTCTCTGATGGTTTGCTTTGTGGGACGAACCATCAGGCTGCAATCAGGTTGGGCGAACTTGATCCAAGGAAACGAAGACTGGACGTCCGAGTTATGCGCTGACCGAAGCTCTGATATCTCTGGTAGGGAAGTTGCACATACCCGAAGAGCCATACATTCGGCGTTAACTCAACTAAGGGGGTGATCAAACTTCAGATAAGCAAGACTACGAGCCGCGATAAAGGAGATATGTAGAATAGATAGTGATCACAACTTGTAAAGGGATAACTCTCTGGTCGTGTATATAAGGCCAGGGGGGACCCCTATAAAATCATTTCATCTCACCCCATCACACACTAGAACTCATCAACAACACCTAAGCACCATCGTAGCTCACTTGTAATCCTCATACTCCAGAGAAATTCTAGTACATAACCTCAACAGGAAGTAGGGTGTTATGCATTCAAGCGGCCCGAACCTATATAAACCCTTGTGCAAGTCCGACCTGCTCCCGCACATACCATCAAGTCACAATCAACAACGTTGTCCTACCCAAACATATCACGTGGGTAACCCCATGGTGCACGGTTAGATCACAAACACTGACAGCTGGTGCGCTAGGCAGGGGTTGCGACGTTGATCTATGACGACTCCATGGCTATCATTTTCAACATCCCGGTCACCTTCAATGCTGGAGAGATCTTCTGCTTCGGATCCCTCTCCTGCATTGTAGATCAGGAAGGCGTCTTGCACTGCATTGTGGACCCATCTAGAAAGGGATCTTCTCCGATGGTGCCAAATACGGGAGCAGGCTTGCCTCACCCAACTTTAGCAAGAATGACGATGATGAACTCTAAGGCGCAAGGATCCCGACAGACTTCTGCCCCGCACAGAATTGCGCCTACATCTAGTGGGCTCAGGACCATTGTGGCACCTATGGCTCGCGGAGGACCCCTTTGTCCACATCACCAACTTGGGCATGGACTCGAATCACTCGGTGAAAGGAAGTGAGTAACCCCAGCACTAGCATAGCTGCGGGGACATGACTGACAATTGTTCAGACCACTTCGCTCTCAAGGGAGATGGCTGGAGCATGAAGCACCACACCAAGCTCTTTCTTCTCGTTTGTCCTTTTTATCTCTGAAAGAATAGAAGATGCACCTGTCTCTGACAACGAGCCCATTGTACTAGGGGAGGAGCCCCCACAGCATGAGGCATGCCGACATTGGAACAGGATCCTTCTCAACCCCTAAACGAAGCCTGCTCAACCCGAGGCTGGGGAACAAGATCTTGCTCAACCCATCTCCAGGGACAAAGCCTCTAAAGTAGGGGAAAGCCCTGACGATAGAGCGCTTTGTGAGCACCGCAATTCCTAATGCCGCAATCGTCGCCACGCACAAAAAAGCGAGTGGGAACAAGTTGAGCAGGATGCTAGGCTCCAATGCGAGAACCTGCTTCTCCCTCGGAACATGCTGCCTGATTTTTCTCGAGCACTGAACACGCTGAGTGAAGTCGGTGGCGCCCTAGCTCAGATTGCCAACGGCTTTCCATGCACCTCGGACGTAGAAGGCTACCGACAAATTCTCACCTAGGCGGCGAACCATCTTCTTCCCCTCGCCCATCGGGCAAACAACATGCGCCACGCCATCAACAGCCGGCGAGACGCACGGAGCAACATCAACGCTTCGCGCGATCACCGGCACGAAGAGGAGATGAGGCGGTGGGATGAGTACGACCAAGACATGGTGCACCAACACACATCTGTGCCAGTAAAACTGAGTCGGTAGCAGCCTCTACAAATAGCCCGGCTCTAGGCCAATTAGCCCAGGAGAAGCAACATGACACACGACGTCACTCACCTCCTAGGGACCATCATCGTGACCACACCCGAGAATATCACCAGGAGGACCAGGGGACGTGTGGGGTCTCGGGCCTTTCCCTCGGTTCTGGGCAATTCAATGGCCGCCTAACTTCAAGGTCTCCAATGTCGACAAGTATGAGCCCAAGCAGAATCTGGGCGGCTGGTTAGCTGTCTACATGACCATCCTCGGGCAAGATGCACTGCAATGGCTCCGACACCTTTCTCACCACTGCATCATCGACTAGGACAACTCCAGCCGTTGGTTTGTCGCAAACTTTCAATCCCTTTTTGACAAACCGACGCAGCCTTGGGACCTCAAGTCCATCAAGCGCCAAAGCGATGAGACCCTTTGCTCGTTGCTGAGGCATTTTCAAACCATGAGGAACATCATCCCCGACGTCGCGGAGGCTGTCGTGATCCAGTACTTCTATCGCGGGACCAATGACTCAGCCTTCGTCCGGACCATCCTCCAGAAAGCTCTCGCCACCTCGGAACAGCTATTCCGAGAGGCGGACATCTACATCGCCACCGATGAACGGGCTCAGGACCTCACTGGCCATGCGAAGCCTACACCCCAAGCACTGGGACAAGCGTTGGGACAAGCGCTGGGACTCAGCCATATCAAAGAAGGACGAGAACTAGTAGCAAGACAAGCGCTGGGACAAGAGGAAACTATGTGTGCGCCTCAATTTGTTTCCACCTTTTTACAATATCTTACTCTTTCTTAACTAGAGTTATAAAACCCTTTTGTGCAATATTTTTAATTGAGGTATTAAAAACATGGCTAATCCATCTATTTGTTGCTTTGTGGATCGTAGCTATAACATTGATCCATATTTTTTAACACTTGTAGGTACCTTGACCCTGCTGATCTCACTGTCGGCTAGTTTGTCTATGTGGTGAGAAAGAGGATCAGGCAGAGCCTAGAGAAGGCCATCTTCGTCTTTGTGAAGAACACCTTACCACCAACTGGTATAAATTGAACAAACATCGATATTCATCCATTGTTTCTTTACTTGTTGCTAGTTATTATTATTTGTTAAATCCACAGTTATAATTAGGGAACTTCTACATATTATCAAATCAACCTATGACCACAAGTAGGGATCCACAATTCCACACAATGCATGAGTTTGCTTCACTACATTTAGAGTTGCCGGTGTTTGAAAGGGAAATATGCCTTTGGGCCATTTCTATATTGTTTTGGTGATTAAATGTCCAACACGGTTGATTAAGTTCTTATGTGCCAAATAAAGTGAGAAGTACAAATCAAGGCACAAGGTATGTTTCTAGACTTAGTACATTGTTTTTTGAACGCTAATGTGTTTGTCTAAGTGCTAGAAACAGTGACAAAAGGAGAAAAGAAATGGAAAGGACTTGGCTCTGTGCAGCCAAACTTCAGCTCGATCTGGCACACCGGACTGTCCGGTGGTGCACCAGACAGTGTCCGGTGCGCCAGGCTGGTCTCCGGTGAAAATGCTGCTCTCGGGAATCGATGACGATGTAGGCTAAAATTCACCGGACTCTCCGGTGGTGCACCGGACTGTCCGGTGAGTCATCCGCGGCAAACTTGTCGCTCTTAGGAATAGCAACAGGGTGACATGGCTATAATTTACCGGACTGTCCGGTGGTACACCGGACTGTCCGGTGAGCCAACGGTCACCAACGCTAATGGTCGGCCGCGCAATCTGTGGGTGACTCGTGGACTGCTCCAACGGTCAGCTGGTACACCGGACTGTCCGGTGCGCCAATCAGCCCAGAGGAGCAGCGGTCGGATATGCCCAATTTGGAAGGAGATCGCGCACCGGACACTCTATAGGACTTGTCCGGTGGCGCACCGGACTGTCCGGTGCACCACTCGACAGAAGGCAAGATTGGCCTTCCAAGTTGGTCTTCAACGGCTCCTAGCTGCCTTGGGGCTATAAAAGGGACCCCTAGGCACATGGAGCAGCACACCAAGCATTCTCTGAGTATTCTAAAGCATCCAGACTCCGCTCCCGCGCATTCGCTTCATTGTGTTAGTGATTTGGGCTCCATTCGAGTAGTGCACTCCCTGAGTTGTCATTCGAGCTCAAGTTGTCACTTGTGTGCGTGGTTGTGCTACATATTTGAGTCTTGCGTGTGTTGCTTCTCCCAACCTTACTCTATGCTTTCTTTGTGTTTTCTATTGTAAGGGCGAGAGACTCCAAGTTGTGGAGATTCCTCGCAAACGAGATAAGATTCTAAAGGAAAAGACCGTGGTATTCAAGTTGATCATCGGATCACTTGAAAGGGGTTGAGTGCAACCCTCGTCCATTGGAATGCCACAACGTGGAAGTAGGCAAGTGTTACTTGGCTGAACCACGGGATAAAATCGCGTGTGTCTTGTGTTGCTTTCTCCTCAACTTAGTCGCACTAACATTTTAATAACTAAGTCTTGTGGCTATTTAGTGTTTGATTTTATAGGATCACCTATTCACCCCTCCCCCTCTAGGTGCTCTCAATTGGTATCGGAGCCGTACTCTTCACTTAAGGGACTAATAGCCCGAAGAGATGGATCCTAAGGGAAAGGAGATGGTGATTAACGACAAGGAGAAGGAGTCCCTCCTCAACGAGCCAAGAGACGACAAGCCTACTGACTCAGGCTCAAGTCACAAGAAGAAGGACGGGAAGAAGAAGAGACGCATCAAGAAGATCATCTACTACGACAGCGATGCATCTTCTTCTTCACCAAGGGACGATGATGACGACGACTCTTCAAAAAGGAAAACGGTTAATCAAAACTATTCTTTTGATTACTCTCGCATTCCCTATAATTCAAATGCGCATCTTCTTTCAATTGCCCTTGAAAAACCTCCACACTTTGATGGAGAGGACTATTCGTTTTGGAGCCATAAAATGCATAGTCATTTATTATCTCTCCATCCTAGCATATGGGAAATTGTAGAAAATGGGATGCATTTTGATAGTTCGGATAACTCTGTGCATATCAATGAACAAATCCATAAGAATGCCCAAGCTACTACTGTGTTGTTAGCATCTCTTTGCAGGGACGAGTATAATAAAGTGAGTGGCTTGGACAATGCCAAATAAATCTAGGATACCCTCAACATATCACATGAGGGAAATGATGCCACTATGATCATAAAGGTGGAACTAGTGGAAGGCGAGCTGGGGAGGTTCGCGATGATCAGGGGAGAGGAGCCAACTCAGACCTACAACAGGCTCAATACCCTGGTCAACAAGATCCGAAGCTATGGAAGCACAAGATGGACGGATCATGATATCGTCCGACTCATGCTAAGGTCATTTACTGTAATTGACCCCCATCTTGTCAATCTTATTCATGAAAACCCCAGGTACACCAAGATGACGCCCGTAGAGATACTCGGAAAATTCGTGAGCGGGCACATGATGGTAAAGGAGGCACGATACGTGGATGACGCCTTGAACGGTCCACTACCTATCTACGAACCATAGCCCATTGCTCTCAAAGCAACAAGTAGCAAGGAGGCGCTACCAAGCAAGGTAGCTCAAGTGGAGGCTGCCAGACTCAATGAAGATGAGATGGCGCTTATCATCAAGCGCTTCAAGACCGCACTCATAGGACGCAAGGAGTACCCCAATAGAAATAAAACAAAGGGAAAATGCTCCTGCTTCAAATGCGGTAAGACTGGTTACTTTATTGCAAATTGTCCTAATAATGATAGTGACCAGGGACAAGAAAAGAGCGGGAAGAAGGAGAAAAAGAAGAACTACAGGAAGGCAAAGGGCGAGGCGCACCTTGGAAAGGAATGGGAGTCGGACTGCTCCTCTTCCGACTCCGATGATGAAGGACTCGTTGCCTCCGCCTTCAACAAGTCCTCACTCTTCCCCAACGAACGCCATACATGTCTTATGGCCAAAGAGAAAAAGGTACGTGTTCGGGACACACCCAAGTACACTTCATCTAGTGATGAAGAATCCTCCGATGACGAAGTAGATTACTCTAGTTTATTTAAAGGTTTAGATAGAGCCAAAGTAGAGAAAATTAATGAATTAATTGATGCTCTAAATGAAAAAGATAGACTGCTAGAAAAGCAAGAGGATATTTTGTATGAGGAACATGACAAATTTGTTAGTGTGCAAAAATCTCTTGCTTTAGAAACTAAGAGAAATGAAATGCTATCTTCTGAGTTATCTGCTTGCCATGAATCTATCTCTAGTTTAAAAAGTTTAAATGATGAATTAAATGCTAAGCTAGAGGAAGCAAATGAAACTAGATCATGTGTTGAGCATGTCATTATTTGTAATAGATGTAAAGACTTTGATGTTGATGCCTGTGATAAACATCTTAATTCTATTGCTCAACTAAACAATGAGGTGGCAAGTCTTAATGCTCAACTTAAGACTTGCAAAATTGATTTTGACAAATTAAAATTTGCTAGGGATGCCTATACTATTGGTAGACACCCCTCAATTAAGGATGGACTTGGTTTTCGAAAGGAAACCAAGAACTTAACAAGCCAAAAGGCTCCCGTTCTCAACAAGGAGAAAGGGAAGGCCTCTATGGCTAGTAGTTCCCAAAAGTGTCATGCCTACATTTATGACAGAAAATTTTCTAGGAATGCTTATAATGATAGAGACTATGATCATGCTATGATTGCTTCCAGCTCTACTTATGATTGTAGTAGAAATAAGCCTAGGCGCAATCATGTTGTGTCTCATGCGCCTAGGAGAAATCATGTTGTGTCACATATGCCTAGGAAAATGTGCAATGAACCCACTACCATTTTTCATGCTTGCAACACTTCTTTTGTTCTTTCATGTAAGAATGCAAAAATAGTGGCTAGGAAGTTGGGATCTAAATGCAAGGGAGATAAAACGTGCATATGGGTTCTAAAACTATTTTGACTAACCTTGTAGGACCCAACAAGAGTTGGGTACCTAAAACCCAAGCTTAAATTCCTTGCAGGTTTATGCATCCGGGGGCTCTAGCTGGATAATCGACAGCGGATGCATAAACCACATGACGGGGGAGAAGAAGATGTTCACCTCCTACGTCAAGAACAAGGATTCCTAGGATACGATTATTTTTGGAGATGGGAACCAAGGCAAGGTCAAAGGCTTGGGCAAGATAGCCATCACTAACGAGCACTCTATATCAAATGTATTTCTAGTTGAGTTGCTTGGGTACAACCTTCTGTCTGTAAGTCAATTATGTCACATAGGTTACAATTGTCTTTTTACAAACGTTGATGTATCTGCCTTTAGAAGCAGTGATGGTTCATTAGCTTTTAAGGGTGTATTAGATGGCAAACTCTACTTAGTTGATTTTTCGAAAGAGGAGGCCGATCTAGATGCATGCTAAATAGCTAAGACTAATTTGGGCTGGCTCTGGCATCGCCGTCTAGCACATGTTGGGATGAAGAACCTTCATAAGCTTCTAAAGGGAGATCATGTGTTAGGACTAACCGATGTCTGTTTTGAGAAAGATAGACCTTGTGAAGCATGTCAGGCAGGAAAACAGGTGGGAAGCACTCATCACATTAAGAATGTGATGACCACATCAAGACCACTAGAGCTTCTTCACATGGACCTCTTCGGACCCATTGCCTACCTCAGCATCAGGGGAAGTAAGTATGGTCTTGTAATTGTTGATGACTTTTCTCGCTTCACTTGGGTGTTCTTTTTGCAGGATAAATCAGAAACCCAAGGGACCCTAAAGCACTTTCTAAGGAGAGCTCAAAACGAATTTGAGCTAAAGGTGAAAAAGATAAGGAGCGATAACGGGTCTGAGTTCAAGAATCTACAAGTTGAGGAGTATCTTGAGGAGGAAGGTGTCAATCACGAGTTCTCCGCTCCCTACACACCACAGCAAAACGGTGTAGTAGAGAGGAAGAACAGGACGCTAATCGACATGGCAAGAACGATGCTTGGAGAATTCAAGATGCCCGAGCAGTTTTGGTCGGAAGCTATGAACACAGCCTGTCACGCCATAAACCAGCTCTAACTACATCGCCTTCTCAAGAAGACCTCCTACGAACTCCTTACCGGTAACAAACCCAACGTCTCTTACTTTTGTGTATTTGGGAGCAAATGTTACATTCTAGTGAAGAAAGGTAGACATTCTAAATTTGCTCCCAAGGTAGTAGAAGGGTTTTTACTAGGGTATGACTCAAATACAAAGGCGTATAGGGTCTTCAACAAATCATCAGGATTGGTTGAAGTCTCTAGCGACGTTGTATTTGATGAAACTAATGGCTCTCCAAGAGAGCAAGTTGATCTTGATGATGTAGATGAAGAAGAAATTCCGACGGCTGCAATGCGCACGATGGCGATAGGTGATGTGCGACCACAGGAACAACTGGAACAAGATCAGCCATCTTCCTCCACAATGGTGCATCCCCCAACTCAAGATGATGAACAGGTACATCAAGAAGAAGGGCATGATCAAGGGGGAGCACAGGAAGATCAAGTGATGGAGGAAGAAGCACCACAGGCCCCTCCAACCCAAGTCCGAGCAACGATTCAAAGAAATCACCCCGTCGATCAGATTCTGGGTGACATCAGCAAGGGAGTAACTACTCACTCACGCTTAGCTAATTTTTGTGAGCATTACTCGTTCATCTCTTCTATTGAGCCTTTCAGGGTAGAAGAGGCCTTTCAGGATCCGGACTGGGTGTTGGCCATACAGGAAGAGCTCAACAACTTTAAAAGAAATGAAGTTTGGAGCCTGGTGCCACATCCAAAGCAAAACATTGTGGGAACCAAGTGGGTGTTCCGCAACAAGCAAGACGAGCACGGAGTGGTGACAAGAAACAAGGCTTGACTTGTGGCAAAAGGTTATGCCCAAGTCGCAGGTGTGGATTTCAAGGAGACTTTTGCTCCTGTGGCTAGGCTAGAGTCTATTCGAATATTATTAGCCTATGCCACTCACCACTCTTTTAGGCTGTTCCAAATGGTTGTGAAGAGCGCTTTCCTCAACGGGCCAATCAAGGAGGAGGTATACATGGAACAACCCCCTGGCTTTGAGGATGACAGGTATCCCGACCATGTGTTTAAGCTCTCTAAGGCGCTCTATGGACTTAAGCAAGCTCCAAGAGCATGGTATGAATGCCTTAGAGATTTCTTAATTGCTAATGCTTTCAAGGTTGGGAAAGTTGATCCCACTCTTTTTATAAAGACTTGTGATGGAGATCTCTTTGTGTGCCAAATTTATGTCGATGACATAATATTTGGTTCTACAAATCAAAGTCTTGTGAGGAGTTTAGAAGGGTGATGACACAAAAATTCGAGATGTCGATGATGGGCGAGTTGACCTACTTCCTTGGGTTTCAAGTGAAGCAACTCAAGGATGGCACCTTCATCTCCCAAATAAAGTACACACAAGATCTTCTCAAGCGGTTTGGGATGAAGGACGCTAAGCCCGCGAAGACACCTATGGGAACCGATGGGCATGTTGACCTCAACAAAGGAGGTAAGTTCGTTGATCAAAAGGCATACTGGTCCATGATAGGTTCATTGTTTTATTTATGTGCTAGTAGACCGGACATTATGCTAAGTGTATGCATGTGTGCTAGATATCAATCTGACCCAAGGAATGTCACCTTGTGGCCGTTAAGTGAATTCTTAGATATTTAGTTTCTACGCCTTGCTTCGGGATCTAGTATCCAAAGGGGTCTACCTTTGACTTGATTGGATACTCAGACTCCGATTATGCCGGATGCAAGGTTGATAGGAAGAGCACATCGGGGACGTGCCAATTTCTAGGAAGGTCCCTGGTATCCTAGAGTTCAAAGAAATAGACAGTCGTTGCCCTATCCACCGCTGAGGCCGAGTATGTTGCCGCAGGACAGTGTTGCGTGCAACTACTTTGGATGAGGCAAACCCTCCAGGACTTTGGCTACAATCTGAGCAAAGTCCCACTCCTATGTGACAATGAGAGTGCAATCCACATGGCGGATAATCCTGTTGAATATAGCCGCACTAAGCACATAGACATCCGGCATCACTTCCTGAGAGACCACCAGCAAAAGGGAGATATCGAGGTGTACCATATTAACACCGAGAACTAGCTAGCCGATATCTTCACTAAGCCTTTAGATGAGAAAAGGTTTTGTAGGTTGCGTAGTGAGCTAAATGTATTAGATTCGCGTAACTTGGATTGATAGACAACATACATGTGTTCTATGCCTTTGATCATGTTACTTTGTGCATTTCGATCAATTATTGTTATTTATGGTGCTCAAGTTGTACAAGTGATCCCCGGACCTCACAAGTCCATGTGCGCATGGTGCACATATTAAGGGGGAGATGTGCTACAACTTGACCCTTTGAGACTAACTTGTTTGGTTGAGTACACTTGATGTAGTCTCAAAGGTGCATTGAAAGGGAAAAGTGAACTTGGACGATGAAAAGACTTCCACTGCACTCCGGTATTAGTGTACTTACTTCCAAGTTCATACTTACAATCTCATTGCCTTTTTGCTCTTAATTGACATTTTTGGTGAGGCAATGGGATTAAAAGGGCCACAAATGATCCCGTTTTGGTGCTTAATGCCAAAGGGGGAGAAATTAAGGCCAAAGCAAATGGATCAGCCAACCACTTGAGAATTTTGAAAATAATAGAGTTAAATTTTTTGATTTGTCCAAAATGCTCTTATTGCAAAATTTGGTCTCTTGTGGGGAGAATTTTGATTGTGGGAAAAAGGGGGAGTTTTGACAATTGTTCAATTTCACTCTTGGAACATCTCTCTTTGTGCCCAAACAAGCGTGTTTGACTTAGAGATAGGAAAATGAATTTGATTTACAAAAACAAACCAAGTGGTGGCAAAGAATGATCCAAATATGTCAAATCTTGTGCAAAAATGATTTGGTCCTCATTTGCATTGATGTTGCACTTATTGTGGTTGCTTTTTTGATGTGTTGGCATAAATCACCAAAAAGGGGGAGATTGAAAGGGAAATGTGTCTTTGGGCCATTTCTATATTGTTTTGGTGATTAAATGTCCAACACGGTTGATTAAGTTCTCATGTGCCAAATAAAGTGAGAAGTACAAATCAAGGCACAAGGTATGTTTCTAGACTTAGTACATTATTTTTTGAACGCTAATGTGTTTGTCTAAGTGCTAGAAACAGTGAAAAAAGAAGGAGAAAAGAAATGGAAAGGACTTGGCTCTATGCAGCCAAACTTCAGCTCGGTCTGGCACACCGGACTGTCCGGTGGTGCACCGGACTGTCCGGTGGTGCACCGGACAGTGTCCGGTGTGCCAGACTGGTCTCCGGTGAAAATGCTGCTCTTAGGAATCGACGGCGGTTTACGGCTAAAATTCACTGGACTGTCTGGTGGTGCACCGGACTGTCCGGTGAGTCATCCACGGTGAACTCGTCGCTCTCGGGAATAGCAACGGGGCGACATGGCTATAATTCACCAGACTGTCCGGTGGTGCACCGGACTGTCCGGTGAGCCAACGGTCGCCAACGCCAACGGTCAGCCACGCAATCTGCGGGCGACTCGTGGACTGCTCCAATGGTCAGCTGGTGCACCGGACTGTCTGGTGTGCACCAGACAGTGTCCGGTGCACCAATCAGCCCAGAGGAGCAATGTCGGATATGCCCAATTTGGAAGGAGATCGCGCACCAGACACTCTACAGGACCTGCCTGGAGGCGCACCGGACTGTCCGGTGCACCACTCGACAGAAGGCAAGATTGGCCTTCCAAGTTGGTCTTCAACGGCTCCTAGCTGCCTTGGGGCTATTAAAGGGACCCCTAGGCGCATGGAGGAGCACACCAAGCATTATCTGAGTATTCTAAAGCATCTAGACTCCGCTCCCGCGCATTCGCTTCATTGTGTTAGTGATTTGGGCTCCATTCGAGTAGTGCACTCCCTGAGTTGTCATTTGAGCTCAAGTCGTCACTTGTGTGCGTGGTTGTGCTGCGTATTTGAGTCTTGCGTGTGTTGCTTCTCCCAACCTTACTCTGTGCTTTCTTTGTGATTTCTATTGTAAGGGTGAGAGACTCCAAGTTGTGGAGATTCCTCGCAAACGGGATAAGATTCTAAAGTAAAAGACTGTGGTATTCAAGTTGATCATTGGATCACTTGAAAGGGGTTGAGTGCAACCCTCGTCCATTGGGACGCCACAACGTGGAAGTAGGCAAGTGTTAATTGGCCGAACCATAGGATAAAATCGTGTGTCTCTTGTGTTGCTTTCTCTGTGATTGTGTTGTTCACAAGAACTCGCCTCAACTTAGTCGCACTAATATTTTAATAACTAAGTCTTGTGGCTATTTAGTGTTTGATTTTACAGGATCACCTATTCACCCCCCTCTAGGTGCTCTCAGTGTTTAAACTTTAACTGAAACTTTTTCTCCATTCATAATCCATTCTCATATGCCTTATGTGCCTGATATATCTCAACCACATATAACACAAGTAGGGATGCACAAAGCACTTATGCCTGCTTCACAACCGTCACCTTGAGAGCTGTCAGTGTTTATGCTTAGCTTGATTTTTTGTTAAAACAAGATCAGAGAGAACATTAAACTAGACTTGGATAACTTAATCTAGCTGACCAACACATTTCTTTTGCACTTAATGTTTCTGGTCTTCAGCATCCAGGCATTACTTAGTGCTCCAAACCCTAACGACCCACTTGCTAACAATGCGGCGAAGCGCTGGAAGGCTAATGAAAATATGAGACTGAATCTGTAGAAATAGGTGAGGGAATAACCAATCAAGTTTAGGTTTCAGTTGCAGAATCTAGATAAACTTAGCCCATGGAATTTTTTAATGACACAACCAAAGAGTGGATCCGTGTACATGCAAGTGGAGCATGAGCTTTGTTTAGTAGAACAAATGGTTACAATATGGTTTAAGATCCTGTCTGAAGCACTGTGCTGCCAGGTTCCCGATTTTGTCAGGGATCTCATGTTGTAGCTATAGTAGCTTGTTGACTTTAGCAGCACCTCTATAGCAGTAACTCTTCTCTGTGTGAATGTTTAGATAGCCCATTTTGCTGGACAACTAGCAGATCATATTCCATTATTGACCAACAACACAACTAGCAAATCGCTTAGAACTAACATGACTGCCCATATATGTAGTCCACTTGATGTTTTTGTGTCTGATTATGTATTTTTATATTTTTTTAATTATGTTATTATTCTTGCTTGTCTATGTGTGGATGACATAAAGTAAAAGTTAGGTTTATTTATAGGTCTAGGATCTTCAGTTTGACCTTAAGAATGAGAAGCAAGAAAAAGCAGAACTTCGACAAGTGTTTACAACTTGAAGATGGAGTCAGAAACTTCAAGGGTAAAACATTTTGAAGAAATAAAGGATTTAAATAAAACGTCATAAGAAATTCATGCCCTCCTTCGCTAGTTGCTGAGCTTCAACCAGGTCAACACATTATAGGGCCATAAAGTTCCTAAGCCTCAATAGTGAACTATTGCAGGATGTTTCTGTTTTGAAATTTTGTTGTTGGTTGAACTATGTCTAATTGTTTTATCAATAATTGGTCGCTAGTTGTTTACAAGTAGGACTTAGTAGGTCCAACTTTGTTAATTTTTGTTACTCGTAGCTCCAAGTTCTGTTGAACATCGTTGTTTTTTTGCAAAATGTATTGTGACATATGAATTGGATCTTGTCTGCTATAATTTTGGTCACTGGATATGTAAATTTTGTGAAATATTCCATGTGAACATTTGTACGGTTGAATGAGATTGCTCAAAAATTAGACTACATATTTTGATAATATAAAATGGTATTCATAGAAAATTACAAATTAGATTTAATGAGGCCACAAATTTGGCCTAGCACTAGCACAAGACATTTTATAAATTATGACAACAAAGTTTGTCATTGAAAAGTGTCATGTCATATTGATAAACATCATACCAGTTGCCACATCAGCTCCACATCACTAGTACGCATGAGTTTATGACAAAATCAGCTTTAGTTGATTATTAGTGACTTTTTCTTTGTAGTAGTGACAATATGCAAATGTCATAAAATCTATGACGAAGTAGAATCATCACAATTTTAATGATAGAAAAACTTCAATTCGCCATAGAACATGTTTAGCCATGTCACTTAGATGACGAACCAAAAAACATCACATAAGCGTTATAGATTTCAATCTATAACATAAATTCACTTATCAATGACACAAGGTGAATGCCATGGAAGGTAAGGTGTGTTGTAGTGATTCTTACCAATAGATTGAACACAAACCCATAACATGTGCATTACAATAAACAACATTTGTAAACATACACCATAGATAGAGCAGAAGACTTTACAATAGCATAATATTACATTTATTCCAAACTCAAGTTTACAATATAAAAAGAGTAGTGATTATTGCAAACCTTAATAGTACCAAAGTGCATAACTTACTACAATACTGGAAAGGTAAAACCTTCCCCACAAGAGTTCACACAAAAAATTTCATGCTCCAAAGACCTCCACATGATAAAACTAACAAAAGTTATAAGTATCAAGAACCTCTCCTGCAAAAACATAGGGAATAAAACCTTGAGTAGCCAATTAGTCAGCAAGACTTACCCGACTAAAGAAAAGACTCTCAGGGGTATGCTAGCTTTTGGGAATCAAGGTAAAGCTCATCAAGTTCAAGGACTCCTTTTTGCATAAAAGCTTACTAAAGTGGATCCTTAGGCCATGCTTTAACTTCACAAGTTAAGTTATTTCCTAAATCTAGATCATTCACTTGGCCTAAATTAACTTTCTTTTTACCAAAATTTATGTTTTAGTTATTAACTACGATGCAGGTCAGTGATAACTATGCAAGAAGTAATAACTATGCAAATCGATTAATACCCAGTTCGGGATCTCCAACCACATGACATATGTAGCACTTAACCCTTGCATATGTTAACCCACACCCAGATTTCTCAAGACAAGAACGGGTTCACGTCATCTCTCAAGACCAGAACGGGTTTCTCCATCCAACCTCTTGCTAGGTGGGCAAACGTTACTCTCACTATCTCTCCACTCCCAGTGCATGGTAGCCTTTCTGGTATTGGTCCGGCCAAGGCAAGGCTTACCCATGACGAGGCATGTGGACAGCTAAAAGGTCCTAGATCATGCAAGCTAACAATGGTAAGGTCCTTAATCGACATAGACATGTGATCTCTCCTGCTCAGTGTCTGGTCTCCATTTAAACTATATTACCAAAAACCTTGTACCTGAGAGAGGTACAATACTTGAATGATGAATTCATCAAGGCCTTTGATGCCTTCATCATCCCAAGCCCATTTTATTTACAAAACCATTATTTAGAGATCAAAATCATTTCCAAACCCTAATCTATAAGCAGGGCTAAGCATTTCTGAATTTTTATAAAATAGGCATCAAGGATGGTAATCAATATTCCAAGGAAGGTAATGCATTAATTGTTTACCACAAAAATCCTATCACCTAATGTATCATATAAGGTGATAAAATTTTGTAAACAACAAGGAAAGGGGTGAATGCACTGTGGCTTGCCTTGGTGTGGAGGAGATTCAGGTTCTTCTACTAATATATCACAGTTAACTTTATATCCAACTGGTGGACACTCTGGCTCTGGAACAGACTCCTCTTATTCAATTTCCACTTCTTCTGGGAGCTCTACATGAAATTGTATGATCATGAATGCATATGTTATGCCATAAAAATGCAAACTTGAATAGAAGAGAACAAACTAAACTTGTTGAATACAACTTTCTTTCACTATGCAATACAAGACACTAAAACCAACTAGAAACCTATTCTCTTAAAGATCATGACAAGATATCTTGGCCAACTAATAATCTTCAGGGAGCTAAACATCAATGAACTTCACTTTAAAATCTAAGTACATGAGCTAATTTTATTCTTTCTACCTATCACTTGATCCATCACTTGCTTTAACCTTAAACCTTTTCCATTTTTGCCAATATCAGGTTTTCTAATCAAACAACGTCTAAACATGTTCAAACTTTACCCAGGGTTCAAATTGAACATATTATGAACATATTAAGTTTAGCCAGAAACTTTCATAATTTTTAGAGCTCCAATTCTATTACAAAAATTCATATAAGCATTTTAAGTGAAAATTTGTTATCTGCTGTAAAAACACTAAAATCATTTTAACAGAAAATTACAATTTTGGGAATCCAACAAAATTAGTCTCATGATTTTTGCATTTTTCTGTGATCTTTTGGTATATTTTACAAGTCATCAGCTAAATAAATAAAGGAAAACCGTGAATAGTATTGGGCCGAATTCGACCCACGCTGGCCCAGGAACGGCGAAAACCACCCGCGTAGCGCATGACCCGCGCCCACACACGCACCTTGCACATAATCCCCTGAGGTTTTAAACAACTAAAAAGAGATCTGTAGCACTACTGACAAATGCACCAAAGTCCCTTCTTTTCACCTCATTCACAAAACCAAGTCCACGATGGGACTCCGCTCGCGTGCCGGCCAACTCCCTGCCAGGCTCGCCAACGACGGCTTCCACCGGCGAATCCAAACACACTCACACCATCCCCGAGCCAAGGCCGCATTACCCCCTAAGCAAATCAGACCACTACAGCTTAGGACCTAGCCTAACCACGACGATGGTGGAGACGGAGCTCCGGCGAGGCCGTTCTCGAGCCCATGGTGCAGTACAGTTCAATCCAAGGCCACGGTGAAACAAGCTGGCGACGGTGAAGCGGTTTGCTGTGGCGTGCATCGGTGTCGCAGAGGCGTTCCCAAATACAGACTACGGTAGAGTCTAAACGGGGAAGCTGGTGAGAAACAAGGAACCATAGGGCTAAATCTTGCTTATACGAGATTTTTGGTGGTATATTTGATGAGAAACAAGGAACCATATGTGTTTTAGTAATTTAAACTTTTGATGGTGTATCATCTACTTGAGTTAGATAGAGCTAAATCTTGCTTATACGAGATTTTTGGTGGTATACTTGATAAATTGGATCAAACTTAGCTAAGTTAAGTGATAGGTTTATTTTTGGGGTTCCACTGAATTCTTTTTAAGGTCTTCAGTGAGAATTGTCAAGAATTCAAGTTGAACTTATTGGAGTGAGGTTTATCTTTCCTCTTTTTTCCTTGATCTTCTTTAGGGTTTTAGGGTGGGTTTGAACTACAAGTCACCTTAATAAATTTTCAAAAATTCTGTAAAAATTACAGTGGCTTATTACTGGTGTATGATTCTCTGTCTAAAAATTTAAGGTTCTAGAAGTGAATAGTTTTCTCTGGACAAAATTGCCAAATTTTAGGGCAGAAGGGGTGATTTGAACTACAACTATCATTCAATAAGAGGTAATTCTCTAGGACTTATTTTTGCTGGCATTTAGGTGCTATAACATGACTTGGTACAAATTTCTAGCCATTAATACTCATTAGTTATTTTACTAGGATTTTCTAAATTTCTAGCCAAAGGGGTGCTTTCTACTACCACTATATTTGAAAAATATCAAACAATAGATTTCTGATTTTTTTCTAGCTTCTTCTTTGCGCAAGAGCAATCATTCTGAAGTTTGGCATCTTTTTGCTTAAGCGAAGTAGTGGTATGCATTAATTGGATTAAATGGCCCTTTTTATAAAATATTGGCAATAGGTATTATTTTGCGTCTTTCCAATGAGTTTGTATTTTTCTCTGGTGGCCTATCTCATTACTGATCTAGTAAAATTTTATTTGCCCATTATTGCATTATTTTGTGTTACTCATGATTTATTTAGAATATGACTCATTATCATATTATATTTATTTACCTTACTTAAAATAATGGGCTTAGATGTCCATTATTTTTGCAGTGGGGTTTTGGTGGTTACAAGTCCACTGGATTTTTATTATCAATTTTGGGTCTGGTTTTGTAATTCTAATAATCGATTTCTAGTTGGAATAATGCTAAATAAAATATTTCACTTTGAATCTGATCTGGACTAGAGATTCCTTTATTTTTCCTAGGTTCTTTGTTACTTAAGCAAACTAGAAAAAATAATTTCATCCACTGGTCATTAATTTCTAAGGCCTTTCTAATTTTCCTAAGATTTGGGCAGAAATGGCTTTTAATGGATATCTACACTAAATTTTCCAATACTGGGGTTCTCACTATTTTTAAACAGTGTTTAAATGGGGTTTGAACATCTACAAATTTTCTTAGGTTCCGCACAGAAGCATAACTAATTTTCCTTAATTAAACAAGGTTTGGTCAGTTTCTGTATTTAATTTTAAACTCTAAAAATTACAACAGAAAGCATAGGGTTCAGTATTTTTAATTGATAGTTCATAATATTTAGAATTTAGCAAAATTGGTTTGACAATTTTTCGTTAAGTATTCATCAAGTTATGAATTTTCTAAGTTCTCTGTTCATTAGAAAGATTAAACAGAAATGATTAAATGGAAAACTACTTTGCAACGAGGTCCCTGGCGGGTGTTTTAAGTTTTCCTTACATACTAGTCCCTAGGCTACTATTCAATTGAGTCACTGATATTTCAGAAAACCCCCTGGATTCTTCTAATCCTAACCCGAGGTCCTTTCCCCAATCTAAACAGTACCCGCGGCGGAAGAAAGGGCGGAGGGGCTTACCGACGGCGAGACTACTCCGGTGAGGTGGCCGAGGGTGTAGGGGAGGTTCTGAGGGTCACGGCGATGTGCGGGTCGTTATCGGGGATGGTCGGAGTTGGCCGGTCCATGTGCGCAGGCGGGGGAGCTCGTCGGCGGCGAGGAGTCCGACCTATCCAGGGCACAATTGACCAATCAAATGGGTCAGAGAGCTTCACCAGGGATCAAGGAAGGTGTGTGCGCGAGGAATTGAAGAATGGCTCACCGGAGTGCCCAGTCTACGCGCGCAGGCGGGCGGCCGAAGTCCGGTGAGGTCGATCTTCGCCTTCCGGTGATGTTCTGCCGGGTTCGAGGACTTGGAAAGCTTCACAAGCTAATGGCGAAGCTAACCGAAGCGCTGGCACAACTTGGGGGTGGTTGGAGTGGGCTGGCCACGGTGGCCGAGGCTCTAGCGGCAATGGCGGGCAGAAAGGAGCTCGCCGGAGCTAAGGAGGGGCGTTTGGCCGGCGATGGTGAGCACGGGGTGAAGTGAGGCGCGCCCGAGGAGGCTTTATAGGCGCGGGCGAGCACGACCGAGGGCGGGGCTTTAACAAGCGCTCGGGGCGTGCGCGGCGAACGCCAGTGCGCGCTCTGGGGTCTGGCACAGCGTCGAGCACGAGGCAGCGCAGAGAGAGGTCGAGTTCAAGCACGGATTGGCCCCAAATCTTTGAGATTATGGCCATGATCCCGTTGAGAGATCTCTTCCTCTCAGGTTCCTTTGTCGTTTGTGTGTGGAGGCTAGCAGGTTTGGCTGACTGGATTAAGAGATAGAGAGGGAAGAAATCTGGTTTGTCTCACTGCCGCACACAGGGGGAAGATCTCTGGTTTGACGTGTCCAAGGCACACGTCCCGATGCCATCTTCTGGCACAAGATAGAGAGGTTAGTTATGCATGTTTTTGTTAATGGGGCCATTAGGATTTGAGTTAGGGATCAAGGTGAACACGCTTGATCTTTGGCTCAAGGTCTGAAATTCAGAATTTTGAATTTTAGAATTCCCTAATGAAATCCCACTTGAGAAGCTTGTTTAGAGTTTTATTTAAATTGTTTTGGCCAAGCTTCCATAATCTTTGCTGTTGCTTATTTAGTATACTTTAATGTTTATAATTGGCCCAAGCCATGATTTTATATTTTTCATACCCTCTTCCCCTTTCTCTTGAATTTTGTTTATAGGGCTCAATTAGGGTTTTTATTGGGGGTTGCCACATTTTGCCCTTTTGAAAACCCATTTGTCTTAAACATGATACTTTTAAGTATAAGCTTAGTGGATCCTTTATTCTTAAGTCAATTTGATGCTCATGCTCAATTTGGTTCACATAAAATGATGGTTCTTGGGTTAGCACTTGAGAGAAACCCTAGGTGACACTGGGGTGTCACAGCCTTCCCCCCATAAAGGAATCTCTTCCCGAGATTCGGGTCAGAGTCCTCCCGGGGTGAAGCGAAGGGTGAGACTTATAGGAAGTGGGTGCTTATTGTTATTATTAGGGCAAACTGCTCTTCGAATGTCATTCTCTTTGCAACTTCAGAAAGAAGTCCTTTTTAAATTTTGTTCCATGATTACTTCATTCTGATTTAAGATCATATTTATGAATTTTAGATTCGAAGGGCAGGAGGAGGGGTTGGGTGTGATTACGTACCAGTTTCCTTAGGTAGGCAATCGGGGAAGTTGGATCTCAAGAATTCCTCAGTCTCCCAAGTAGCTTCTTCCTCTGAGTGATTACTCCACTGGACCTTGTATATTTTGATCGATTTAGCCCGAGTTGATCTTTCTTTGCAATCCAGAATCTTGGAAGGGTACTCTTGGTACGATAGATCTGGCTCTATCTCCAATTCTGGCTATGCTATGATCTCGGTCGGCAATCGAACACACTTCTTCAGCTGAGATACATGGAACACACTGTGAATGGCAGACATTTTTGAAGGTAACTGAGAGCACCTAGAGGGGGGGTGGTGAATAGGTGATCCTGTAAAAACTTGAGACTTAATGCCACAAAACTTGATTAGGCGTTAGCACAATAATGCCAAGTGGCTTAGAGAAGAGTCTTAGCAAAACACAACAACCACAAGAGGATCAACACAGATAGACACAGTGGTTTATCCCGTGGTTCGGCCAAGTACAAAACTTGCCTACTCCACATTGTGGCGTCCCAACGGACGAGGGTTGCAATCAACCCCTCTCAAGCGGTCCAAAGACCCACTTGAATACCACGGTGTTTTGCTTAGCTTTACTATATCCCGCTTGCGAGGAATCTCCACAACTTGGAGTCTCTTGCCCTTACAAAGATGTTCACAAAGAAGCACGGAGTAAGGGAGGGATGAGCAACTCACACAAGACACAAAAATCACAGCAAATACGCACACACAAGACCCAGACTTGAGCTCAAAAGACTATCACGAGGTTCTCACTAGAACGGAGCTCAAATCACTAAGAATGTCGAACAAGTGCGCAAGAATGAAGTGTGAGTGATCAACAATGCTCTAAGGATGCTTAGTATTCTCCTCCATGCGCCTAGGGGCCCCTTTTATAGCCCCAAGGCAGCTAGGAGCCGTTGAGAGCATTCCAGGAAGGCAGATCTTGCCTTCTGTCGCCTGGCGCACCGGACAGTCCGGTGCACCACCGGACACTGTCCGGTGCAGATTTCTTTCCTTCTTTGGCGAAGCCGACCGTTGGAGATTCAGAGCCGTTGGCGCACCGGACAGTGTCCGGTGCCCCATTGTGACCGTTGGCTCGGCCACGCGTCATGCGCGGAATCCTCGGCCGACCGTTGGCCCAGCTGACCGTTGGCTCACCGGACAGTCCGGTGCACCACCGGACAGTCCGGTGATTTTTAGCCGTATGCCGTTAATCACTTCTCGAGAGCTACGACTTCGCCTGTGAACGGCTCACCGGACAGTCCGGTGCACCACCGGACAGTCCGGTGATTTATAGCCGTACACCGTCGTCGAAATCCCGAGAGCAGCAAGTTTGCCAAAGCCAGCCTGGTGCACCGGACACTGTCCGGTGCACCACCGGACAGTCCGGTGCACCCAGACTGAGCAGACTTTGGCTGAACAAAGTCATCTCTTTTCCAATTTGGTTTCTCCTGTTTCCAGCACTTAGACACAATACATTAGTCCATAAAACAATGTACTAAGTCTAGAAAGATACCTTTACTTTTGATTTGCACTTTGTCCAACACTTGGGATACTTTAACACTTAAGCACTTGTGTTGGCACTCAATCACCAAAATACTTAGAAATGGCCCAATGGCACATTTCCCTTTCAATCTCCCCCTTTTTGGTGATTTATGCCAACACAACATAAAGCAACTAGAACAAGTGCAATATCAATGCAAATGAAAACTCAAAATTGTTTTGATTCACACTAGTAAGAATGTGATCATCAGTGACGATTTTCCAGTGACGCTGGTGACTTCAGTCACAGATTGATACCTTTCTATGACCAAATTTACATCTTCGTCAACAATTACAAGGGACGAAGATGAGACTTGAATGTTGTCGGCGTTTCGAGACCGGGGGGTCCCTAGGCCGACGAGTGAGTGTGTCGCGTGCCCCAGCCCAGATGGGTCGAGCGCGTGGGCGAGCGCGAAGGGGGGAAGAGCGAGGTGGCCGGAGCCGGGTGGTGAGGGAGGCGGAGATCCCGCAGCCTTCGTGTTCGTCCCGCGCCCAGGTCGGGTGCGCTTGCAGTAGGGGGTTACAAGCGTCCGCGCGGGTGAGGGGAGCGAGCGGCCCCAAGAGAGCGCCTGCCCCTGCCCTCGTTCCCGTGAGGCCAACCTTCTCTAAGAAGGCCCTGGTCCTTCCTTTTATAGGCGTAAGGAGAGGATCCAGGTGTACAAATGGGGGTGTAGCAAGGTGCTACGTGTCTAGCGGGGGAGAGCTAGTGCCCTAAGTACATGCCAAGGTGGCAGCCGGAGAGATCTTGGCACCCAGCTGGTGTGGTGTCGTGGCTGTCGGAGAAGCAATGGAGCCTGGCGGGGGGACAGCTGTCGGAGTGGTTGGGCCCTTGCTGACGTCCCCCTGCTTCCGTAAGGGAGCTGAGAACCGCCGTCGTCATGGGTCCAGCGGGGCGCCATCATTGCCTATCTGGCGGAGCTAGCCAGATGGGACGTCGGTCCTGTTTTCTGCGGCCCGAGTCGGCTCGGGGTAGGGTGATGATGGCGCTCCCTGTCGACGTGGCGGACTTGTGCCCTAGGTCGGGCGACGTGGAGGCTCCTCCGAAGCCGAGGTCGAGTCTGTCCTGCATGGCCGAGGCCGAGCCCGAGCTCCTGGGTCGGGCGAGGCGGAGGTCGTTCGGCAGAGGCCAGGGCGGAGTCCGAGCCCTGGGTCGGGCGGAGCGGAGTTCGCCGTCTTCCGGGGCCTTAGCCCGAGTCCGAGCCCTGGGTCGGGCGGAGCGGAGTTCGTCGTCTTCCGGGGCCTTAGCCCGAGTCCGAGCCCTGGGTCGGGCGGAGCGGAGTTCGCCGTCTTCCGGGGCCTTAGCCCGAGTCTGAGCCCTGGGTCGGGCGGAGCGGAGTTCGCCGTCTTCCGGGGCCTTAGCCCGAGTCCGAGCCCTGGGTCGGGTGGAGCGGAGTTCGCCGTCTTCCGGGGCCTTAGCCCGAGTCCGAGCCCTGGGTCGGGCGGAGCGGAGTTCGCCGTCTTCCGGGGCCTTAGCCCGAGCCTGAGCCCTGGGTCGGGCGGAGCTTCCTATGGCGCTTTTGGCCAAGCCTGGCCGCCCGTCAGTCTCACCCTTTGCGTTAAATGCCCCAGTGACTTGGTCGGTCGGCGCGGTGATTTAGTCAGGGTTGCTTCTTAACGAAGGCAAGGCCTCGGGCGAGCCGGAGATGCGTCTGCCGTAAAAAAGGGGGCCTCGGGCGAGACGGAAACACCTCAGGGTCGGCTGCCCTTGCCCGAGGCTAGGCTCGGGCGTGGCGTGATCGAGTCGCTCGTATGGACTGATCCCTGACTTAATCAAACCCATCAGGCCTCTGCAGCTTTATGCTGATGGGGGTTACCAGCTGAGAATTAGGCGTCTTGAGGGTACCCCTAATTATGGTCCCCGACAGTAGCCCCCGAGCCTCGAAGGGAGTGTTAGCACTCGCTTGGAGGCTTTCGTCGCACTTTTTTGCAAGGGGACCAGCCTTTCTCGGTTGCACTTTGTTCCGGTGGGTGCGCGTGAGCGCACCCGCCGGGTGTAGCCCCCGAGGCCTCGGAGGAGTGGTTTCACTCCTTCGAGGTCTTAATGCCTTGCGTAATGCTTTGGCTGGTCTGGCGGTTCCCTCATGCGAACAGGCCGTAGCCCGGGTGCACTGTCGGGGCCCAAGTTCTCGGGCTGGTATGTTGACGCTGTCAACGGTTTGGCCGGAGCCGGGTTTGCGAGAGCAGCCCCCGAGCCTCCGCACAGGGCGAGAGGACGATCAGGGACAGACTCGGCTTTTTTACATACGCCCCTACGTCGCCTTTCCGCAAGGAGGAGGGGGGGAGAGCGCCATGTTACCCTCGATGGGCACCGAACATGGTGTCTCCGGTGAGCTGCAATCGGGTAATCCGAGTGGACGTCCGTGCCCCGTTCGTTGGGGTCGGCTAGGGGCCCGGAGGCACGCCCAAAAGTACCTGCGGGTGATCTGCCGGACCCGGTCCCCTGGCGATGGGGTCCGAGGGCTCGTTGCCTCCCTCCGATGGGATTCCGTTACAGGATCGTTCCCGCTGGTCTCGGAAATGTCCTAGGGTACCTCGGGAGCGCAGCCCGAGCCTTGGTTATGTATCGAACGTACCCCTGGTCATCCCTCGCTCGGTGTCTGAGGCGACTGTGAACCCTTCGGAGGGCCAGCCTTCGAACCCCTGATCAGTAATGGGCGCGGAGCCCGAGTAGCCTGAGGCGGTCGTGGAACCTTTCGGGAGGCCGACCTTCGAACCCCTGACCAGTAGTGGGTGTCGGGCCCACGCGATCTGAGGCGGCTGTTGAACCCTTCGGGGGGAAAACCTTCGAACCCCTGATCAGTAAGGAGGCTCGGAGCCTAGTTCCTTCACGGGGAAGGATCCCTTTGGGGGTATCCCCTTTCCCGGTCCCTGTTGCAAGAGATAGAGAAAGAGGAAAAAGGGAAAAAGGATACGAATGTGAACGACGTGGCGTACCTTTTTTAGTGTGGTCGTGAAGGCGAAACGTCGCCAGCTGCTCCTGCCAGAAGCGCCGCCTGTCCAGCCGCGGAGTTAATGCGCCGGGGCGAGCGGTCGGCGAGGCTGCCGTTGCGTGCGCGAGCCGTTCGAGGAACGGCTGTTTTGCTTTGCGTTTTTTGAACCCCGCGTCCGGTTCGGGCGGTACGTTGGAACCGTCTTCACCTTGGTCTTTATATACCCCGGAGAGGGTCCGGTGATGGTTCTCGACTCCGCTTCTTGTCTCCCTCTTAGGTTTTTTGCAGTCTGAGAGATCTAGCCAGGGAAAAGAAAACCGCCCTCCCCTGTCCTTCGCGCCGCCACCCTTTCTGCTTCGGCGATGGCTGACCGGGTGACCATCATCCCGCCGCGCGACCCGTGGCCCTTCTCCACGGTGATGGCGGGTGATCTGGAGGACCTCGTCGGCGAGGGTTTGCTCCGCCCTCTCACCGATGAGCAGCGGCCGGAATGGATTCCTCCCGCGGGCGGAGTCACTCCATCCCCTCCGCCGGGGTACGTCGTGAGCTTCATCTCCTTCCATGAGCGGGGATTTGGTGTGCCAACGAGCCGCTTTATGCGGGCCATCCTGTTCCATTACGGGGTGGAGTTGCACAACCTCACCCCCAACTCCATCTCGCAGGCCGCTATCTTCGTAGCGGTGTGCGAGGGGTATTTGGGGATCGCCCCCCATTGGGATTTGTGGACCCATCTCTTCTTCACCGAGCTTTTTGCCTCGCCGACGGGGGAGAGGAAGGTCCGCGCAGCGGTGCGGGCCGGCGGCTGCACCCTTTTGTTGAGGCAGTCGCGGTCGTCGCAGTATATCCCTGCCGTCCTCGCATCCTCAAACAAGGGTTGGCAGCGCCGGTGGTTCTACCTCCGGAATGACGAAGAGTTGCTCCCGCCGTTCTCTCAGCGGGTTGTCACCGCCGCTCCCGACGCGTGGCGCCACGGGTCTCCACACGAGAGGCAGAAGAACCTCGAACCTCTTCTCCAGGCCCTGAAGGCGTTGCGGGAGGGAGGACTCACCGCCGCGGGAGTGGTTGCCGCCATCCACCGTCGGAGGGTGCTCCCCCTGGCGGAGCGGCGGCTGTCGCTTTGGGAGATGACCCTGGAGGCCGACTGGGAGGGGTCACGGATGTCCCCTGATTCTCTTCCCCATGACGCCCTCCAATGGTGGGTGTCGGCCGCGATGGGGAAGCCAGACCCCCACGCCTTCTCCCAGCCTCGAATGCGCCCCGACCAGGGGTGCGTCACTCTGGTGAGTGTTCGCTCCTTCCTTCCTCATATACCGGGTTGCTCCTGGTTCTCACGATTGGGTTTCTTTCCCCCTCCCCCCTTTTTAGGAGGTGGGGCGGCACAAACCCTCCTTGCCGCGGGTCCCGGAGGACGCGGTGGGTCGGGCAGCGCGGTGGGTCGCCGCGGAGGAGGAGAAGAAGAAAAAGGATGCGGAGAAGGCCCGGGCCCGCAAGCGGAGGCGGGCTCGGGACGCCCTGGAGAAACGCCGTTGCCAGCAGGAGAGGGAAGGACTCCCTAGGGAGCTGTCGCCGGAGACATCCGACGACGACGACGACGATGGTGAAGAGGAGGAGGACGACATGGCCGCCCGTCTTGGCCTCAGCCCCAGCTTGGGGTGTGGCCGGGAGCTGTCGAGTCAGCCCCCAAGCGGGCCGATGTCGTCGGTTCCTGGAGCCGAGACGCCGGATCCCCGACCTAAGGGGCGGGGGCAACCCGAGAGGGTACTTGACCCCTCGACTGGAGGAGCTGACGCGACTCCAGGGAGCCGGGCCGAGGGGTCCGTCCCTCGAGAGCCGTCCCCCGCGCCGGCAGCGCGGGGGAGCGGTCCTCAGGTTGCCATGGCGGTGCCTGGGCAGTCCGCCTCCCGGGCGTCAGGGGCGCCCAAGGCGAGGGCGGTGCCGGGGCTGTCGGCGAGGCGGACCTCGGCGGTGGTTCCAGGGAGCGGGAGCCAAGAGACCTCCCCCCAGGCACAGTGGATCATGGCCCGGAGCGGGTAAGTACCTTGGAATGTCTCCGTCCCGGCGCTTCATTCATACGTCTTGGCCGTGATTTTCCCTTTCTTCTTTTTTCCAGCAAGCGGAGCCATGGCCCTACCGACCTGGCGCCCCGGAAGGCCCTTAAGACGGCGTCGGTCCAGGCGGCTGGCGCCATCCCGGGCCCCGCCGCTCAGCCGACCCTTTCGCAGGGCGCTTCGCCGCATGGGGCTCAGGCGTCGCATGTCCCGGGGGAGCAGGTCCCCGAGGCGGGCTCTTCTGCCGAGGCGGCCATCGTGATCGGGGAGGCGGCCGGCGCCGACGCGGTCCCGAGCCTGCCTGCCGTGTCGGCCATGCCGGCGCCTGCCGCCACCGCAGTTGGCACTGTCCCAGTCGGAGAGCATATGGTTGCTGTCGGCGTTGAGACGGCCGCAGCGTCGGCGCCCAGGGCCTCGGAAGAGGTGGGCGTGGACGCGCAGTTCATCCAGGCGGGCGGCAGCCTTGTCGCTGTGCGGCGGAGCCCCGAGGCCCGGGGCCAGTTGCTCCGATTCCGGACCCGCGAGGCTTCGGACCCTATCTTCGTTCTTGACGACGAACAGGAGGACCTGTCCTGGGACGAGCTCCGCAAGCGTGCGGAAGCAACGGTGGGGTCGCTCCGATCGTCGCTGGAGGTTCTCTGCGGGGACGTCCCCAAAATCCTCTAGGTAACGGTTTCAGGCATACCTTCTCCCTTCTGCGAGCGAGGCGTTCGTCGTGATGCCTTGTTTTCCTTTCCAGGATCTGATGGACCGGAGCGCCGCCAAGTCGTCGTTCATCCGCCGCGAGGCCGACGTCTGGGGCTCGCTGTGGTCCCTGAGGACTTCGCTCGCCGGGGCTACCGCGCGCCTTTCTCAGCAGGACGCAAAGATAGCGGACCTCCAGTTGCTCTACGCTGACCTGAGGGCTGAGGCGGCGGCGGCGCGCACGGAGGCGCTACGGCAGCGGTCGGAGCTCGTCCAGGTTGCCGAGGAGCGGGACCAATCTCGGGGCCAGGCTGCCGAGGCCGAAAGCCGGGCCAAGACCCTCGCGGCCGATCTGGCCGCAGCCCAAGTCGCGGCCTCGGAGCAGCGCGTCCGAGCCGGAGGTATGCCTCGACCGTCCTCGGTTCTCGTTCTTGTCCGTTTCTTCCGCTTGTGTTTGAGGTCTTTCTTCTGGTTGTTCGCAGAGCTCGAGTCTGCCCTTGACGAGTCTGCCAAAGCGCTCGCCGAGGCGCTCGCTGGGGCTGCTGAGCAGAGGGAGGCCGATCTCGCGGCCATGTCCGAGGCCGTCTCGGATGTCTATCGGACCCTTGGTCCCGGCGACGTCCCTTCAGGAAGCTCCCCCCAAAGCCGTCTTCAAGCCCTAGGTGATTACGCGCGCGGTAAAGTCCGCGGGGCGCTACACCACGGCGTCAGGCGGGCCTTCGCCGTGCTCGCTTCCCATTACGTCGTGGACCTGGAGCGGGTCAGTGAGGGGTATTGCCTTCCTGACGAAGACGAGGCCGCCCTGGCAGAAGTTCAGCGGCTCGACGCGGTCGCTGCGGGTCCGAGCGCGGCGCTGGCGACCATCTTCGAGGCGGAGATTCTTCCTCCTGTGCCGCCGCCAGAAGCGGAGGTGGACCTTACCGACGGCGGGGGTGGAACTGAGGGCGCGGCGCCTTCCCAAGGCGACGCCTGACTTTTGTTGGGGCAATTCCTGTTGGATGTGCGCTTTGCCGCGGCCGCCGGGGCCTGGACACTTTACTTTTCTTGCGTGAAGTCATACTCTTTTCTGTTTCAATTTGCGCGCCTGGCCCGACTTGTCAACAACAGGGTGATTTCCCGAGCTGGGTCCTTTTTCGTGGCAGGCGATGAGTGAGGTGTCCCTAGCCCGGAGGCATAGGTGTTCCTCGGCTCAGTCGGTCTCGCCACTTATTTGTACCCAAGTTCGCTCCTCGGGACCCTGCTTCTGACGCATCCGGGAGAACGCAAAAACCCCTTCTTGATCGAAAAAAGAATTTTTTTGACGCGGAAAGGTGCATCCAAACTCGACGAGAGGGGTTCCCCCTTTTTAGCCCCCGAGGAAGGGTCGGGCTCCGCCGGGGCGAGGCCGACCCTTCCTTGATGACTGATTCTCGTGTGTGAGTGGGGAAAGGGCGCAGCCCCCGGGCGTCGTCCGTGCAGAGGCCGTTTGACGAGTCGGGCTCCTGCCCGAATATCCGGCGAGTGCTCGGTGACATCCCTCGGTATGCCGGGCATGTCCGAGGGACCCCACGCAAAAATGTCGGCGTTTGCGCGGGGAAAGTCGATGAGTACTGCTTCCTATTTGGGGTCGAGCCCGGAACTGATCCGGATCTGCTTGGAGGTGTCGCCACTGGGGTCGAGAGGGACGGCCTTAACCGTCTCCGCTGGCTCGAAGTTGCCGGCGTGTCGCTTTACGTCCGGCACCTCTCGGGAGAGGCTTTCCAGGTCGGCGATGAGGGCCTCGGACTCGGCGAGGGCCTCGGCGTACTCCATGCACTCCACATCGCATTCGAATGCGTGTTTGTACGTGGGGCCGACGGTGATGACCCCGTTGGGGCCCGGCATCTTGAGCTTCAGGTAGGTGTAGTTGGGGATGGCCATGAACTTCGCGTAGCATGGCCTTCCCAACACTGCGTGGTAGGTTCCTCGGAACCCGACCACCTCGAACGTCAAAGTCTCCCTTCGGAAGTTGGAGGGTGTTCCGAAGCAGACAGGAAGGTCGAGCTGTCCGAGGGGCTGGACGCGCTTCCCAGGAATGATCCCGTGGAAGGGCACAGCGCCTGCTCGGACGGATGACAGATCGACGCGCAGGAGCCTGAGGGTCTCGGCGTAGATGATATTGAGGCAGCTGCCCCCATCCATCAGGACCTTGGTGAGCCTGACGTCGCCGATGACGGGATCGACGACGAGCGGGTACTTCCCCGGGCTCGGCACGTGGTCAGGGTGGTCATCCTGGTCGAAGGTGATGGGCTTGTCGGACCAGTCTAGGTAGACTGGCGCCGCCACCTTCACCGAGCAGACCTCCCGACGCTCTTGCTTACGATGCCGAGCCGAGGCATTCGCCGCATGCCCTCCGTAGATCATGAAGCAGTCGCGGACCTCGGGGAACTCTCCTGCTTGGTGATCTTCCTTTTTGTCGTCGTCGCGGGCCCTGCCACCCTCTGCGGGTGGCCCGCCCCGGTGGAAGTGGCGCCGAAGCATGACGCACTCCTCGAGGGTGTGCTTGACGGGCCCCTGATGGTAGGGGCACGTCTCCTTGAGTGCCTTGTCGAAGAGGTTGGTGCCTCCGGGGGGCTTCCGAGGGTTCTTGTATTCGGCGGCGGCGACAAGGTCCGTGCTGGCGGCGTCGCGTTTCGCTTGCGACTTCCTCCTGCCTTTCTTCTTGGCGCCGAGCGGAGTAGACGCCTCGGGAGCATCCTCCGACGGGCGGCCCTGGGGCTGCTTGTCCTTTCGGAAGATGGCCTCGACCGCCTCCTGACCAGAGGCGAACTTGGTGGCGATGTCCATCAGCTCGCTCGCCCTGGTGGGGGTCTTGCGACCCAACTTGCTCACCAGGTCACGGCAGGTGGTGCCGGCAAGGAACGCACCGATGACATCAGAGTCGGTGATGTTGGGCAGCTCGGTGCGCTGCTTCGAGAATCGCCGGATGTAGTCCCGAAGAGACTCTCCCGGCTGTTGCCGGCAGCTTCGGAGGTCCCAGGAATTCCCGGGGCGCACGTACGTGCCCTGGAAGTTGCCGGCGAAAGCTTGGACCAGATCCTCCGAGTTGGAAATCTGCCCCGGAGGCAGGTGCTCCAACCAAGCGCGAGCAGTGTCGGAGAGGAACAGGGGGAGGTTGCGGATGATGAGGTTGTCGTCATCCGTTCCACCCAGTTGACAGGCCAGGCGGTAGTCCGCGAGCCACAATTCCGGTCTCGTTTCCCCCGAGTACTTTGTGATAGTAGTCGGGGGTCGGAATCGGGTCGGAAACGGCGCCCGCCGAATGGCCCGGCTGAAGACCTGCGGACCGGGTGGTTCGGGCGAGGGACTCCGATCCTCCCCGCTGTCGTAGCGTCCCCCACGCCTGGGGTGATAACCTCGGCGCACCCTTTCGTCGAGGCGGGCCCGACGGTCGCGATGAGGGTGCTCGTCGCCGAGGTGGCCCGGGGCCGCAGGCGCGGTGTTGCGCGTGCGCCCGGTGTAGACCGAGGCTTCCCGCATGGGTCGGGAAGTCGCGGCACGAGGCTCCGAGGGGTACCCCTGCCTTCGGGAGGCAGAGCTCTCGGCCCGCCGGGCCGCAGCGCCTTCCAGGAGATGCTTGAGCTCTCCTTGGATTCGCCGACCCTCGGTGGTTGATGACTCCGGCATCGCGCGGAGGAGCATTGCTGCGGTGGCCAGGTCCTGACCGGTTCCGCCGGATGCGGGTGGCGGTCTGTCCCTGGCATCGTTGGCGATGCGGTGCTGGAGACCCTGGGGCAGGTGACATATTTCTCCGGCCGGGGGCTGGCCCGCCCATACCTGCCCGACGTCCCGGCGGATTGCCTCGAGCGCTCCTGCTCCCTCATCGAGCCCGGCCCGCGCCCCGCGGACTTGCTCGAGCTGTGGGTCGTGACCCCCCGCCAGAACGGGGACCACAGCTAGCTCCCGCGGGATGTCGGCGCGAGGCGCTGGCCTAAGGAGATCACCATCCTCCGGCATGCCGAGACAGCTGCCTCCGGAGGGATCCCCTAGCTCGACGTGGAAACATTCGCGGCTCGGGCCGCAGTCCTTGTCGTCAAGGCTGCGGCTGCCGTCGGAACAGTCGGAAAGGCAGTAGTCGCATGTGGTCATGAAGTCCCGCATGGCACTGGGGTTGCCAGATCCAGAGAAATCCTAGCAGATGCTGGGGTCGTCATCTTCCCCGGACCCAGAGGGTCCGTAGGTCGAGACGCCCGTCAATCGGTCCCAAGGCGACCGCACACGAAACCCGAAAGGGGTTGTACTCGCCTCAACGTGAGCGCCCGCCAGAGCGAGGTCACTAGGCGGGTTGAGGTCGAGTTGAAATGACAAAGGATGGGAATCAGCCGGTACCTTTTGGTCGACGAGGAGCTACGAAGTCGCATCGGGGGCTGATCGCGCCGTCGTCCTGGGTGCGAGGGCGACGTCCTGCAGGCCCTCCATGAGCGCGCTGGCGTCGTCCACTTGCTCGGGGTCGGCGTGTCGCGGGGGACGGCGCTCGCCTTCGCCTCAAACGCGAGGGTGATGCCCGACGCGTCCTCCGTTGGGGCGCTGGGGATGTCGATTTGCTCGACAGCCGACTGAGCGCAGCCTCCCGCTCGGCCCTGGTTGCCCCGCCTCCTCCTCCGATGGCGAGGGAGAGGATGGGGCGAGCTCGAAAGTTGTCCTTCCCCCACGCGGGAAAGACGTCGTCGATTCCGCCGCCGGCGGGCGGGCTGTCCGCCACCATTGTCGCTGTCGCGCGGTGGTGGAAGGAGTATCATGTCGTAGCTGCCGTCGAAAGACATGAACTCGAGGCTCCCGAAACGGAGCACCGTCCCGGGTCGAAGAGGTCGTTGGAGACTGCCCATCTGGAGCTTGACGGGAAACTGCTCGTCAACACGCAGCAGGCCCCTACCTGGCGCGCCAACTGTCGGCGTTTCGAGACCGGGGGGTCCCTAGGCCGACGAGTGAGTGTGCCGCGTGCCCCAGCCCAGATGGGTCGAGCGCGTGGGCGAGCGCGAAGGGGGGAAGAGCGAGGTGGCCGGAGCCGGGTCGTGAGGGAGGCGGAGATCCCGCGGCCTTCGTGTTCGTCCCGCGCCCAGGTCGGGTGCGCTTGAAGTAGGGGGTTACAAGCGTCCGCGCGGGTGAGGGGAGCGAGCGGCCCCAAGAGAGCGCCTGCCCCTGCCCTCGTTCCCGCGAGGCCAACCTTCTCTAAGAAGGCCCTGGTCCTTCCTTTTATAGGCGTAAGGAGAGGATCCAGGTGTACAAATGGGGGTGTAGCAAGGTGCTACGTGTCTAGCGGGGGAGAGCTAGTGCCCTAAGTACATGCCAAGGTGGCAGCCGGAGAGATCTTGGCACCCAGCTGGTGTGGCGTCGTGGCTGTCGGAGAAGCAATGGAGCCTGGCGGGGGGACAGCTGTCGGAGTGGTTGGGCCCTTGCTGACGTCCCCCTGCTTCCGTAAGGGAGCTGAGAACCGCCGTCGTCATGGGTCCAGCGGGGCGCCATCATTGCCTATCTGGCGGAGCTAGCCAGATGGGACGTCGGTCCTGTTTTCTGCGGCCCGAGTCGGCTCGGGGTAGGGTGATGATGGCGCTCCCTGTCGACGTGGCGGACTTGTGCCCTAGGTCGGGCGACGTGGAGGCTCCTCCGAAGCCGAGGTCGAGTCTGTCCTGCATGGCCGAGGCCGAGCCCGAGCTCCTGGGTCGGGCGAGGCGGAGGTCGTTCGGCAGAGGCCAGGGCGGAGTCCGAGCCCTGGGTCGGGCGGAGCGGAGTTCGTCGTCTTCCGGGGCCTTAGCCCGAGTCCGAGCCCTGGGTCGGGCGGAGCGGAGTTCGTCGTCTTCCGGGGCCTTAGCCCGAGTCCGAGCCCTGGGTCGGGCGGAGCGGAGTTCGCCGTCTTCCGGGGCCTTAGCCCGAGTCCGAGCCCTGGGTCGGGCGGAGCGGAGTTCGCCGTCTTCCGGGGCCTTAGCCCGAGTCCAAGCCCTGGGTCGGGCGGAGCGGAGTTCGCCGTCTTCCGGGGCCTTAGCCCGAGTCCGAGCCCTGGGTCGGGCGGAGCGGAGTTCGCCGTCTTCCGGGGCCTTAGCCCGAGCCCGAGCCCTGGGTCGGGCGGAGCTTCCTATGGCGCTTTTGGCCAAGCCTGGCCGCCCGTCAGTCTCACCCTTTGCGTTAAATGCCCCAGTGACTTGGTCGGTCGGCGCGGTGATTTAGTCAGGGTTGCTTCTTAACGAAGGCAAGGCCTCGGGCGAGCCGGAGATGCGTCTGCCGTAAAAAAGGGGGCCTCGGGCGAGACGGAAACACCTCAGGGTCGGCTGCCCTTGCCCGAGGCTAGGCTCGGGCGTGGCGTGATCGAGTCGCTCGTATGGACTGATCCCTGACTTAATCAAACCCATCAGGCCTCTGCAGCTTTATGCTGATGGGGGTTACCAGCTGAGAATTAGGCGTCTTGAGGGTACCCCTAATTATGGTCCCCGACAAATGTTAAAGGCGAAAATGAAAGGAACGTCATAGACGAAAATGAAAGGAACGTCACAGATTAATTTGGCTTGATCGGCTGACGTAATGATGAAATAAAGTGGTCACAGATGAGTTTTAGTAAAAAACGGCCCACGTGTGGCAACGCGGACCCGGCCCAGTACTGGAATCGGTAGTTGGTTATTTGGCAAAAAAAAGTTGCGCCCGCGGAGCTTCGAACCAGGGACCTGCGGCTTTCTTTAAATCGTTGCTACCACCAGACTACGGACTTGTTCTTGTATATAAAGAAAGTATCCGTCTGTTAACAGGTGTTCCCATCTGTCGTTATGTTAACATGTTTTCCCAGCCGCCATTCTGCGATCGCCTGTTCTGATTTTTCCTGCTGCGATCTGCGCTTCTGCGATCGGCCGTCAGGTTACGGCACACACCGACGCCGGCGTCTATCGTCGTCCGCTTGATCGGCAACTGGGTAGCGTCGCAGCGAACGAGCGATCTTGTCGCCTGATCCATTGATCCAACTGTGTTGGAAGAACGACGTCGTCTGCAAACAGCGAGGCAGAGAAGCTTCGGGCGCGGCAAAGCAGCGGCGTCTTGCGCAGAGCTACGGCGGGCGTGGACAGAACATCGACAGGGCGGGGAGAAAAGACAAGGTTTGATGTGTTGTGTTTTTGACAATAAGGTTCCATGTGCGTTTGAATTTTATTTCATATATGCATGTGTTTGATGTGGTTTTCAAATTTGTTCAATGTAATCATAGTTATGGAGTTAATGCAAGTTTTAATTTATTGTCAAAATAGATGGATAGAAGATGGGTTTATGGGAAACAATTCACACCTGCATATGTGAAAGGAGTTGAAGAGTTCATGAATTTTGTTACTGAAAGATACCCAGAAGACACAGACATTCGTTGTCCGTGCGTGAATTGTCTTAATCAAAGGTTGCGACCTCAGAGTGAAGTAGAAACTCATATACACATTTATGGAATGTCAGCTACATACACGAGGTGGATTCATCATGGGGAGTCAGCAGATACAGAAGTTGAGGGTATAGAGGAGGATGTCGAAGGATATGATAATGACTTTGGGATACATATGGATGTGGACGATGATGTTTACAATGATGATCATGGAGTACCTGAGATGATCGGTGAACTGTTTGCAGCGGCAGAGGCTGATGGAGAAGAGCCAAGATTTGCAGGAGTTCTTGGAGATTCAAAGAAGGCACTTAGTCCGGGTTCTAGCCATTCAAAATTTTCTTTTATGGTGAGGATGTTGTATATGAAGTCTCGTTATCAAATCAGCAATACAGCATTTTCAGCAATGATGAAGCTGATGTCCGATGGATACCCTAACAGTGAGTTGCCAAAATCATATAATGAGGCCATGAAATATCTTAAAGAATTGGGCCTTGGATACGAAAACATCCATGTGTGCAAGAACAATTGTGTGTTGTTTCGGAATGTTAATGCTAAATTGAATGAGTGCCCAGTATGCACGGAGTCTAGATGGAAAGATGAAACTGGTTCGAAGCGGGTTCCACATAAGGTTTTGAGGCATTTTCCACTGTTGCCAAGGTTGAAAAGAATTTTTGCTTCAAAACAAACTTCAGAGGAAACACGATGGCACAAGAAAGTGAGGAAGCCAGTCGCCAATGTGATGAGCCATCCAGCTGATGGGGAAGCGTGGAAGGACTTTGACCGAAAGTACCCAGGTTTTGCAAATGATCCGAGGAACCTGAGGCTAGCCTTAGCTACCGATGGATTCAATCCATTTGGCAACATGAGTACCCAGTACAGTATGTGGCCAGTGCTTGTGACACCACTTAATCTCCCACCATGGGAATGCGTGAATCCAACAAACTGCTTTATGTCTTTACTCATCCTAGGTCCAAGATGTCCAGGAAAGGATTTTGATTTGTTCCTTGAGCCCCTAATTGAAGAACTGCTGAAGCTATGGAAGGGTGTCAAGACCTATGATGCATGTACTGGTAGGAAGTTCGACCTTCGTGTTGCTGTACTATGGTGTATACATGATTATCCAGTGCTGGCCACGTTATCTGGGCGAACAACAAAAGGGTATTATGCATGTATTTATTGCGACAAGAATCCGTTGTCTATGGCAATAAGGAACAAGTTATGCTACATTGGACATCGTCGTTACCTTAAAAGGACACATTCATGGCGGAATAGCTTGGATTTCAATGGTAAGCGTGAAAACAAAGTTGTGCCTGGCAGGTTCACTATGGATGAGGTCCTACAAGAGCTAGAGAAGGTGAAAGATGTCAGGCCAGGGAAGCAGGCTGACATTACTGGAAATAAAAGGAAGCGTAGTAGTGACGGTCCAAAGATTTATAGCCGGAAATCTGGGTTGTGGCAATTGCCATATTGGAAAGATTTGATGCTTCCACATAATCTCGATGTGATGCACATAGAGAAAAATGTATGTGAAAATATTCTTTGCACACTACTTAGTATACCAGGCAAGTCTAAGGACACACATAATGCAAGGCTAGATTTGTATGATATGGGCATAAGACCTGAACTGCACTTGCAACAAGATGGCAACTCGGCCTGCAGGGCTCCACCTGCTCCATATGTGTTGGGGAAGGATCAGAAAGTCGAGTTTTGCAAGTTCCTCAAAGGTATCAAGTTTCCTGATGGATTTGCGGATAACCTAGCAAGATACATAAGTGAAGATGGTTCAAAGGTGGTTGGAAAACTGAAAACACATTCTTGCCACATACTCCTACAGAGAATCATAGCCGCTGGCCTTAGAGGACTGGTGAGGAAGGATGTATATGAAGCAATTGCAGAGCTGGGGACCTTCTTCAGGGAACTATGTAGTAGAAATCTACGGATAGATGTTGTGCAACGGCTAAAAGGAGATATTCCATTGATCCTATGCAAGCTTGAGAAAATCTTTCCACCTGCCTTCTTTGATGTCATGGTGCACTTGAGTGTCCATCTTCCCGATGAGGCAATGCTTAGAGGACCTGTTCAGTATGGATGGATGTACCCAATAGAAAGGAGACTAGGCACTTTGAAAAATTTTGTAAGGAACAGGGCTAGGCCGGAAGGATCAATTGCTGAGGCATATATGGCAAGTGATACCTTAACATTTTGTTCTAGGTACATGAAGGATGTTGACACTAGATTTAACCAGGATGATGATAGTGGTACAGAGATGCCATTGCCTAATGACATGTCTGTTTTTAAGCATGGTGCTACTCTTGTTGGAGCTACTAAGACTGAGTACATTGATGATGCTATCATGAATAAGTTAGTTTGGTATGTGCTACATAATGCTGATGAAGTACAGGAATATTTGATGTAAGTTAGTTTGGTATGTGCTACATAATTTATGTTATGTTTATTAAATTTGAAAATATGCTTATGAATAAAGTATGCCATGCAGTCTGTACAGGGAGGAGCTATCGCAGCAAGGTGCACGTCCAAATGATGTTGATCGAATGGTTCAACAAGGATTTGCAAAGTGGTTTATGTCCCATGTAAGTCACTAAACTTTTATGTTATAGGTTTACTAAAGTTTTGGGTATGCATATGTAATTGCTCAGCTGAGTAATTTTGTTGCAACAGGTTGAGAAGAAGCGTAATGAGAATCCAGAATTGGTTAGCGAAGGACTGTGGGCACTGTCATGTGGCCCAGCTCGGCGAGTTAAGACTAGTACAGCTTGCAAGATTAATGGAGTGCGGTTTAGCACAGTGGATCGTGAGAAGTTCATGCAGACACAAAATAGTGGTGTAATGACTGAAGGTGAACATAATGGGGAGAACATAGATTTTTATGGTGTCCTTAAAGAGGTAATTGAGTTACAATATAACTCGAATTATCAAGTTCGTCGGTCGGTGGTTGTATTTCGATGCGATTGGTACAACCAAGTAGGAAAGACTGTGGGCATTCGAGATGACAGCCATTTCAAATCCATCAATGTGCAGTCATTTTGGTACAAGTCCGATCCTTTTATCTTGGCAGACCAAGCGAAAAAGATATTTTACCTGCAAGACACAACTCCACAATGTAAAGATTTCCGAGTTGTGCAGAAATTTGAACATAGGAATATTTATGATGTGGCTGAAAAATATGAGGGCAATAATGATGTGCATCAGGATGATTATTGTTCTGATACAGAGCATATAGTGCAAGAAGGTGATGATAATCAGGTTCTGCACAATGTTGAAGGTGGAGAAGCCAGTCTAATTGAAGGCAATTTAGAGGAACTAATAAGAAAAAAGAAGGAAGCTGCTATTATTCTTGAAGATAGTGAGGATGAGGAGGAAGATGATACAATGTTTCAATATTTTAATGATGGTGGCGACGACAACAATGATGACATGTCCATAGAAGATGAAGATGAGGATTTCTAGTATTGATAGTTGATTTATGAATTGTTCAGTTCAGATTAGTACAACATACTGAATGTGTGTCTGAAATTCAGTTCATGTTTAGATGATACAATGTATTTTCTGTATTTTCAGAACTGAATGTGTGTCTGAAATACTGAATTTGGGGTGAACTGAACTTGTGGTGAACTGAATGTGTATTCTGTATTTTCTGTATTTTTAGAACTGAACATCTGAACACTTAATATCAGAGAAAAGATTGCATGGTTATTACTGATACTACTAAAGAGAGACATAAAGTGGTAACAGACTAACAGTAATGGCAATATGGTATAGCTACCTCGGGTAGCAAACAAGGATGTTGTCAGGTTTGAAATCACCATGGATTATGCCAACACTATGCAGTGTTTCTAGCATGGTCAGCATCTCTATGGTATAATACATGCATAGAATTTCATCCATGTATCGACCGACTACTAAGTGAGAATTTATGACATCCTGCAGAAGGCTTGATTTATATCTCATTACATGTTAGCAACATCGACTGGTTGTAGTTACATATTCATTAAAATAGATAACCAACATCAGATATACACAGATCAAGATAGCTTGGTCTCTGGAAGTAAACAATGTATATTATTAAATATTATTGTGCTTTATGAAAGAATGTTGAGGCTGCTCTTGACATAAATTATGTACCTCGACATCAGATATACGCAGATCAAGTTGGCGATACATGTAAAATTCCAAAGTAAATGAGGGATTCTGAATCTGCATATAATGAACAGCGTTTAAAAGTGGACCAAACTATGAAAGGCAACATCAAGTTATTGATGCAATGGAAACATGACTCACCTTTAAAGCAACCATTTCTTCCGCATTACTGTCAACAGTGGCTTTGTATACTTTAGCAAAAGCACCAGTGCCAGTTGATCCTTTGATTTGATACTTTCTACCACCTTGACACAAGGAATTGTAGTGGTAGTTTAGAATCTGAACTTTGAACTTTGGACTGGGCAACTTTGAACTTTGGACTGGGCAGAGTTTACAATCTGAACTGGGCAGCAATCTGAACTGGGCAGCAGAGTTTACTCAGAACACCCAGCAATCTGAACTGGGCACTTTACAATCTGATCTGGGCAGAACAGTTGATGCTTAACTATGGACTGGGCAGATCTCTGAACTGGGCATAACATAAAAATGCAGAAATCTGAACTGGGAAGTTTACAATCTGAAAATGCTATAATTTGCCACTGTGAACAGAGAACAGTTTATGCTTACATCCTGGACAGAGAACAGTTTATGCTTCTAATGAACAAACGTGATTGGTCCAATGGTAACTCCTTGCTACTGTGCGCTCTGTTACTGGGCAGAAAAATGCAGAAATCTGAACTGGGCGCTCGGTTACATCCTGGACAGAGAACAGTTTATGCTTACATATAACTGCGCTCTGTTACTAATGAACAAACGTGACTAGTCCAATGGTAACTCCTTGCTACTGTGAACCCTGGCGTCCTGTGTTCGAGCTTGGGATAGGTAGGTTTTTTTTGGTTTTGTTTACATTTTTCAATCATTTTTGTATTTTTCTTTTATTTATTTACATGTATAGCACCAGTTTCTCCAAATCATTTCAACCTTTTTTGGGGTGTTGATGGATGTGTACCATGATGTTTTGTGCCGGTGCAATTTTTAGAACTAGTTTAACTATTAATGTAAGTATTTGTTATTTTACTACAGAATAAGTGCTAAAAAACCTTAGGTGGCTAGAAAAATCTAGAAACTTGCATGTACACTTCATTTTGGTGTAAAATGTTGACAAAATAGTTTCAACTCATTCGGACAAAGTGGTGACACACATCCTAAGAAAGGCATACATCTCTCATATAAGGCTAATTACTAAGTGAGAGATGTTCATGCTTGTGATGGATCTATACTATCACTTTCTCCAAATCATTTTAAACTTTAATGGCATGTTTATTGAACCAACCTATGATGTTGTGTGCAGTTATGCATTTTTCAGACCTAGTTTACTAATTACTGTAATTATTTGTTGTATTTCGTAAAGATATTTGTTACAATACCATAACCTAGCTAGAAAAATCTAAAAACTTGCATGGACCATTCATTTTGGTGTACAATGTTGACAAAATAGTTTCAACTCATTCGGACAAAGTGGTGACACACATCCTAAGAAAGGCATACATCTCTCATATAAGGCTAATTACTAAGTGAGAGATGTTCATGCTTGTGATGGATCTATACTATCACTTTCTCCAAACCATTTTAAACTTTAATGGCATGTTTATTGAACCAACCTATGATGTTGTGTGCAGTTATGCATTTTTCAGACCTAGTTTACTAATTACTGTAATTATTTGTTGTATTTCGTAAAGATATTTGTTACAATACCATAACCTAGCTAGAAAAATCTAAAAACTTGCATGGACCATTCATTTTGGTGTACAAATGTTGACAAAATAGTTTCAACTCATTCGGACAAAGTGGTGACACACATCCTAAGAAAGGCATACATCTCTCATATAAGGCTAATTACTAAGTGAGAGATGCTATTGCAAGTGAGAGATGTATAGTACCACTATGTCAAAAATATTTCAAAATATTATAACATGATCATAAACCAAACTAATGTGTCCATGAATAGATAATTGCAAAAAAAACATAGAGATAAATAAAAAACAAAGAATTAATATAAAATGATAGGCAAAACACAAAAAAAGTCTCCTTACAGGCACTTGAACCTAGGAGCTCAGACTTATAGTTAGCAGATCAAACCATTGAGCTATGCACATATTTTTGATATATACCCAGCGCTAGTATACTTAAACGCATTAGCCTCCGCATTGCCAAACACATTGGGCGCCAAAAAACATTTTCGCCGTCGTCACTAAAACAGACTCCGCTCTCATCCTCTATCTCCCGCACTCCTCTTATTTCTCCCCCACTCTTCTTTCTCCCCCACTATTTTCTCCAAACCTAATCGCCGCCGCCGGGACACGACGACTGTCGACGACCTGCCCCCTCGACCAGGTACCTCACCGTCGCCGCTGGGACACATCCGCCGTCGATGACCTGCCCCCTCGACCAGGTACCTCACCGCCGCCCCCTTACCTCTCATCGCGTCGATGAGCTGCGTCGTCGCCGACTTCACTCGCCGCATCCCGCTCTATCTCATTGCCATCCGCATTTCTCTCGCCCCTTCCACCTAACACGCCCCATCCACATTGCTCTCGCTAACCCCTAAACCCTAACATCGCTGGATTTGGGTCATCGCAGACGACCTTGATGGTGAACAAAAGGAGGCACAGAAGTCAGAAAGGTCCAACCCCTAAACCCTAACCATCGCTAGATTTAGTTTAATTATTCATTCATTGTTATCAGAGATATTGTAAATTGATTTATGTAATCATTGTGCACTGATACAGTTGTGTTTGGTTCCTTACATTGTGTTATATGCAGTCACATCCATGTTTTAGTAGAGAACTTATGTTTCTAGTACTGGTAGACAAGGTTCAAGAAAGCGCGATTAGGCGTGCGATTAGGCGCGGTTAAGCGCTGAGTAGAGGGTCAATGCATCGCTTACCTACTAAGCGGGCAATTAAGCGCTGGCTCTGCTTAATCGTGCCCATTCGGCATGTTTAAGGGAGAAGAGGAGGGAGAGGAAGAGGAGGAACACCTCCGGGGTCAATCCAGCAGGCAGCAAATCGACGGATCGACGAGAGAGAGAGAGCGGACGGACCTACGATGGCTGCAGGCAGCAGATTGGTGAGAGAGAGGCGGAGCGGCTTCGCGGTAGAGGTGAAGATCGCACGAGGGAGGAGAGGCTTCGGGAGAGGGAGCCGGAGAGCGTACGACACGGAGGAGGATAGGCTTCGGGAGAGGGAGGCAGAGAGCACAGGGTGGCGGCGCGGGGCGTGGAAGGAGGCAGCAGAGTACTAGGTCATCACGGGAGAAGGGTTTTGCGTTGAGCCTCCTGGCAGGTGGGCCTAGTGGGCTGCAGACTCATGAAGAGAGGAGGTGGGGGTTAAGGGCTGCTGCAGGGTGGCCCAATATCATGTATTTTTTTCTCTTTTTAACAAAAATGATTAAGCACGATTAATCACGCTTAAGCATTTTCACCACCATACCGCTCGCTCAGCGCTTAGTGCTTTCTTGAACCTTGCTGGTAGAAAGAGATGAGAATATCTTCACTTTTTTTGTTCATCAGCTTGTGTAAATCTACATCGCCTAATCAATGTACTAGCTAGTACTTTGAACATTGTTTAAGCCTGCATAAAGATTTCCACAACCTAACAGGGGAAAAACTACAGTTATAGTGCAACCACAATTATGAACTTGCACAATCATAACCAAGCTTCATAATGACTGAATCTACACATCTTATCTATTTGCTTTTAGTCAAATCCTTCCCTGCAAATAGTAGTACCTCTTAGCTTTTAGTAAAATCCTTTACATTATCTAATACACACAGTATGCTTGTTCTTATCTATCTTGCAAGTAGTTCAACATGAGCGAACTGCTTATGAGAGAAGACGGGATAAACAAGTGGAGGAGAATATAAAGAAGATGCAAGATTTGGGTCTGAACAAATATACTTCTGTTCTAAATAATTCTGTCTCACCATCTGCATCAACAAAGGGGAAAAATGCAGCAAACAAGATAAATAATAGTTCAGATTCGGATTCATATGTCTCTTTCTATCTCCTTGACGATGATGATCAAGGAGATACTGATGATGACACTGAATATTATGAGCAGCCAAAACCCCTGGCAATGAAGGTGCTCCTTCTATCTTCAAAGTAGTGGATGCCAAATAGTTGCATTGCATTTCAATGTTTTTAATCTGGTGTTTAATATATGCTCATGCTTTTAGATTCATCTTCTTTATTTCATACCTCTTAATTAATATATGGTCTTGCTTTTAAATGCACATGACTATTTTTTTGTGGACAGTATCCTAGAAGAGGTAGAAACACAACCCTTGCTTCAAAGAAGAATATAGACCCCAACATGGCTCCAGGCATTAGGTTCAGCAAGAGAGTGAGGGCAGGTGCACAACCAGAGGAGCAATCTTCAAAAAGGCTTCACTCTACAGAGACAGATGGCCACAATGTACAGGAACCAACAGATGGAAATGATCACATACCAAACAGCCCTACTACACCTGGACTTGCTGATCATTTCAGCAGAGCTGCAGAGGAAGCCATGGCATCTGCTGCTCATGACAGTACAGGTGATGCTGAAGGCAACAGCCATACTACACCTGGACTTGCTGATCATTTCAGCAGAGCTGAAGAGGAAGACATGGCATCTGCTGCTCATGACAGTACAGGTGATGCTCAAGGCAATGTAGCTAGAGATGAAGAAACTGAAGGCAAGTTCTATTTTTCAGTCAAATAAGGCATCACTTTTGCTGATTTGCATGAAACAAAACAATTTCATTATTCAATAAAATCGAATTATATTTTGTAGCTCCTACACAGCAAGCACCAAAGAGACCCAGGGCAGCAACCAAGGGAAAACAACTGGACAGGATGACTAAAGTTATGCAAAGGAGACTGCCCATAGCTGTTGAGGAAGGCAAAAAAAGGCCACATGAACCTGTTCAAGCTGCCAAGTTTGCATCAGAGGCTGGCATCATTATTCGGGAAACCATGCCTATCCTACCTCGTTGGAAAGATTACAAGGACGACCAGAAATACTACAACAGCTTTGTGTCACAGCTAAATGTAAGTGCATTACTAATTCTATGGTTCACTTGTATACTGCTTAACCTGAATTGACTAACTATGGAATTGTCATATGCATAGGGGCGCTTGTCCGTTAACACTGAGGACAAGGCAACAAAGGAAGCTTGCACCGATATGCTACGCTCTGCGGTAAAAAACCAGCGTTATCGGCTCAAGCAGAAATACTTCAATGGTGTACCTGCAAATGAGATTAGCACAACTTCTCCTGTATCTTACATGACTGATGAACAGTGGAGGGCATTAGTTGCAAAGTGGTCTGATCCAAAGAACATGGTATGGGTATCTTGTCATATATTGTTCTTTCACTATAAGTTTGCAAAGGATCTTCGCATATTGAACCTATGATCTAATCTGACATGTTCATTCTCTTGTAGGAAATAAGTGAAAAGAACAAGCAGAACCGCAGTCAAGTCAAGTTTCATCAGGCTACGGGTTCTTGCTGCTATGTGGCACACTTACATGCATATGTAAGTAACTATTACCTTGTACTACTACCTGCACTTTTGCACTCAACTTCTATTGCATTTGATCTGAGCAAACTCCGTTGTGATTGTTTATCCACGAAACAGAAGCAGAAGAGAAACTGAGAAGAACCCAGCTTAGATCAGACTGAAGAACTAGATGCGGTGGACGCCTTCAAGACCTGTCATACCAGCTCCAAACGTGGCCTGAGTGAACCGGCAAGAGAAGCACTTGTAAGTTCATTTGTTTGCTTTATTTAGTGTAATTTTTATGAGATCATATGAGGGAGGCTGGCTGTGGGTCGATGGAACGAAGGGGAGTGAGATCGCCTGTCCCATCCCAGGGGAGTTCAGATCATAGTCTATTTTGTCTGCCATCAAATTTCTGAAATGAAAGTAAATATCATAGTCTATTTTTTGTAGGACCCGTGCACTACAACTGTATAGGTTTTAGAGTCTTTGTTAAGCAAATCTGCTATAATTTGTAATTGTTTTCACATTATTTTTCATAGTCTATTTATAGAGTCTTTCAAATGTATAGCTTTTAATTTGCCATCAAATGTATAGCTTTTAAGCAAATCTGCTATAATTTGTAACTGTTATAATCTGCTATAATTTGCCATCAAATGTATAGCTTTTAGAGTCTGCCAGTCTATTTTTCATAGTCTTTGTTAATGCCTTGTAGGACCCGTGCACTAGAAATGAAAGTCACTGTTTTCACATTATTGTCAGCGACAAATCTGCTATAATTTGTCATCTCTACATGCCTCAAATTATTGCAATAACTAACAATTGGCATCTTGCTGTTGCTCATTAGCATTAACATGTAACTGTTTCTGTCCATGATATTTCAGTCTCATATGGAGGCTTTGAGGGCTGAACCTGTTGCTGAAGGTGAGATGCCAGCATCCAGTGTGCACCTTGTGTCGAAGGTGCTGTCCCAGAGCAGCTCACACCAATTCCTGAAAAGCGTCGGCATCAAAACATCGGCAACCTCCAAGGCATCATCATCAAATCATAGTGAGCTTCGGGAACAACTTGCAGCTGAAGCGACGGCTGCTGTTCAAGGTGAACTCGACCAGCTCAGGAAGAAATGTGAAGAAGCTGAGGAACAGCAGGCGAGGACACAAAGGGAGTTGGAGGAGTACAAGAAGATAACAGAGAAGAACAACAAGGAGATGGAGGAGACCAATGTGCTCATCAAGAAGCTCTTGTCCTTGCATGGTAACTCTTCTTCGACATGAGGGCTGCTAGTCAGAGCTGCTGTTTTTGGCCTGTTCTTTGACATGAGGGTACCCAAAAACTCTAGTTGCTCATGGGTGTCAACTTTTGATTATATGCTGTTATGTTTGTGCAAACTCAACTGAAATGTGAAGTCAAGTGGTGATGCTGTGAACTGAGTTTAGTGTTGTCCACTTAGTTTGTATGCGCACTGGAATACTAGTTGTATTCATCTATGGAATATGGAATTGTGAATATGGAATTGTGTGCTAATTCCTCTGTTCTAGTATATTTTGCAATTTCCAATAAAATTATTCTCTGCACATCTGTGACCAAACTGGTGGCATATAATAAAACATATGCCACGTCAGCTGCCACTGTACTAGCCACGTCAGCGTTGACGTCAGCGCTGACGTCAGCTGCCACGTCACTAGCCACGTCAGCGCTGACGTCGTACGCATCAGCACCTTCCAAACGGCTGTTAATGACCAAACCACAGCTCTATCTGTGACGATACCGTACCGTCACAGAAACCAAACGGCGTTAACAACGCCGTCAGTTTGCTCGGGCAGACGACGAATTATGACGGAAAAGTTCCTTCCTCTATGACCACAACTGATCGTCATAGAATGAATTCACTTCCATGACAACGCGGCTTTCGTCACAGAATGTATACACATCGATGACGAAAATGGGTAGTCCGTCACAACACAACAAATGTGACGCGACCCCTATGACCAAATCGAACTCGTCACAAATTCGTCACAAACCTTTATCTGTGACAATATATACACATGCAGTGACGCAATACGAACGTCATCGATGATAAGATCTCTACTAGTGTCAAATTTGGCATATATGGATCACTCTTTGCCACCACTTGGTTTGTTTTTGCAAATCAAACTCAATTTCCTATCTCTAAGTCAACTTCACTTGTAGAGACATAAAGAGAGGTATTCCAATAGAAATTGATCGAAGATTTCAAAAACTCCCCCTTTTTCCCATAATCGACTATTCTCCCCACAAGAGGCAAACTTTTGACAAAAGAGACAACAAGAGAGTTTTGACAAACCAAAAGCTCTATTCTACTATTTTCAAAATTTCTCAAGTGGTAGCTGATCCATTTATTGCTTTGGCCTTATTTTCTCCCCCTTTGGCATCAAGCACCAAAACGGGATCAATCTTGGCCCTTGAACCCCATTGCCTCACCAAAATCTTCAAATAAGAATACAAAGGCAATAAGAGTACATGAGATGAACTTGGAATAAGTTACCCTCTCATCGGAGTGCAGTGAAAGTCTTTCATGGTCCAAGTCCACCTTTTCCCTTTCAAACCTCCTTTGAGACTAAATTAAGAAAACTCAAGCACATGGTTAGTCTCAAAGGGTCAAGTTGTAGCACAGCTCCCCCTAAATATGTGCATCACTTGCAAAAGGACTTGTGAGGTCCGGGGAGTGTTTGTACAACTTGAGCACCACAAGTAAACAACAATATGCATAAGGAACATGATCAAAGGCATAAACACATGTATGCTATAAATCAATCCAAGTTCCGTGAATCTAAGACATTTAGCTCACTACGCAGCCTGCAAAAGGTCTTCTCTTCTAAAGGCTTGGTAAAGATATCGGCTAGCTGGTTCTCGGTGCTAACATAAGACACTTCGATATCTCCCTTTTGCTGGTGGTCTCTCAAAAAGTGATGCCGGATGTCAATGTGCTTTGTGCGGCTGTGTTCAACAGGATTTTCCGCTATGCGGATAGCACTCTCATTGTCACATAGGAGTGGGACTTTGCTCAGATTGTAGCCAAAGTCCCGGAGGGTTTGCCTCATCCAAAGTAGTTGCGCGCAACACTGTCTTGCGGCAACATACTCGGCCTCAGCGGTGGATAGGGCAACGGAAGTTTGTTTCTTAGAATTCCATGACACCAGGGACCTTCCTAAGAATTGGCACGTCCCCGATGTACTCTTCCTATCGACCTTACATCCAGCATAGTCGGAGTCTGAATATCCAATCAAGTCAAAGTTAGACCCCTTTTGATACCAGATCCCGAAGCAAGGCGTAGCGACTAAATATCTAAGAATTCGCTTCACGGCCACTAAGTGACACTCCCTTGGATCGGATTGAAATCTAGCACACATGCATACGCTTAGCATAATATCCGGTCTACTAGCACATAAATAAAGTAAAGACCCTATCATGGATCGGTATGCCTTTTGATCAACGGACTTACCTCCTTTGTTGAGGTCGGTGTGTCTGTCGGTTCCCATCGGAGTCTTTGCGGGCTTGGCGTCCTTCATCCCAAATCGCTTTAGCAAGTCTTGCGTGTACTTCGTTTGGGAGATGAAGGTGCCGTCCTTGAGTTGCTTCACTTGGAACCCAAGGAAGTAGTTCAACTCGCCCATCATCGACATCTCGAACTTTTGAGTCATCACCCTGCTAAACTCTTCACAAGACTTTTGGTTAGTAGAACCAAATATTATGTCATCGACATAAATTTGACACAAAAAGATCAGCATCGCAAGTCTTAGTGAAAAGAGTTGGATCGGCTTTCCCAACCTTGAAAGCATTAGCAATTAAAAAGTCTCTAAGGCATTCATACCATGCTCTTGGGGCTTGCTTAAGTCCATAGAGCGCCTTAGAGAGCTTACACACGTGGTCGGGGTACCGTTCATCCTCGAAGCCAGGGGGTTGCTCTACGTACACATCCTCCTTGATTGGCCCATTGAGGAAAGCGCTCTTCACATCCATTTGGAACAACCTGAAAGAATGGTGAGCGGCATATGCTAGCAAAATACGAATTGATTCTAGCCTAGCCACAGGAGCGAAAGTCTCCTCAAAGTCCAAACCTGCGACTTGGGCATAACCTTTTGCCACAAGTCGAGCCTTGTTCCTCGTCACCACCCCGTGCTCGTCCTATTTGTTGCGGAACACCCACTTGGTTCCCACAACGTTTTGCTTGGGACGAGGCACCAGTGTCCAAACTTCATTCCTCTTGAAATTATTGAGCTCTTCCTGCATGGCCAACACCCAGTCCGGATCTAGCAAGGCCTCTTCTACCCTGAAAGGCTCAATAGAAGAGACAAAGGAGTAATGCTCACAAAAATTAACTAATCTAGAACGAGTAGTTACTCCCTTGCTAATATCACCCAAAATTTGGTCGACGGGATGATTCCTTTGAATCGTCGCTCGAACTTGGGTTGGAGGTGCCGGTTGTGCTTCTTCCTCCCTCACATGATCATCTTGTGCTCCCCCTTGATCACACGCCTCCTCCTGATGAACCTGTTCATCGTCTTGAGTTGGGGGATGCACCATTGTTGAGGAAGAAGGTTGATCTTGCTCCAATTGTTCCTGTGGTCGCACATCGCCAATCGCCATGGTGCGTATTGCGGCCGTTGGAACGTCTTCTTCATCTACATCATCAAGATCAACAACTTGCTCTCTTGGAGAGCCGTTAGTCTCATCAAATACAACATCGCTAGGGACTTCAACCAAACCCAATGATTTGTTGAAGACTCTATATGCCTTTGTATTTGAGTCATAACCTAATAAAAACCCTTCTACAGCTTTGGGAGCAAATTTAGATGTTCTGCCTTTCTTCACAAGAATATAACACTTGCTCCCAAATACACGAAAGTAAGACACATTGGATTTGTTACCGGTTAGCAGCTCATACGAAGTCTTCTTGAGGAGGCGGTGAAGGTAGACCCGGTTGATGGCGTGGCAAGCCGTGTTCACGGCTTCCGACCAAAACCGCTCGGGGGTCTTGAACTCTCCAAGCATCGTCCTCACCATATCGATGAGTGTCCTGTTCTTCCTCTCTAGCACACCATTTTGCTGTGGTGTGTAGGGAGCGGAGAACTCGTGCTTGATCCCTTCCTCCTCAAGGTACTCCTCCACTTGAAGGTTCTTGAACTCGGACCCGTTGTCGCTCCTTATCTTCTTCACCTTGAGCTCAAACTCATTTTGAGCTCTCCTGAGGAAGCGCTTGAGGGTCCCTTGGGTTTCAGATTTATCTTGCAAAAAGAATACCCAAGTGAAGCGGGAAAAATCATCAACTATAACAAGACCATACTTACTTCCTCCTATCTTAGATAGGCAACGGGTCCGAAGAGGTCCATATGAAGCATCTCCAAAGGTCTTGATGTGGTCATCACATTTTTGGGATGATGAGAGCTTCCCACCTGTTTACCTGCTTGACAAGCTGCACAAGGTCTATCTTTTTCGAAATGCATGTTAGTTAGACCTATCACGTGTTCTCCCTTTAAAAGCTTGTGAAGGTTCTTCATCCCCAAATGTGCTAAACGGCGATGCCACAGCCAGCCCATGCAAGTCTTAGCAATTAAGCATGCATCTAGACCGGCCTCCTCTTTTGCAAAATCAACTAAATAAAGTTTGCCGTCTAGTACACCCTTAAAAGCTAGTGAACCATCACACCTTCTAAAGACAGACACGTCTACATTTGTGAATAAACAATTATATCCCATATTGCATAATTGACTCACAAACAGCAAGTTATATCCAAGCGACTCAACTAAGAACACATTAGAAATAGAGTGCTCAGACGAAATAGCAATTTTACCTAACCCTTTCACCTTGCCTTGGTTCCCATCACCGAATATTATTGAATCTTGGGGATCCTTGTTCTTGACGTAGGAAGAGAACATCCTCTTCTCCCCCGTCATGTGGTTTGTGCATCCGCTGTCGATAATCCAGCTTGAGCCCCCGGATGCATAAACCTGCAAGGCAAATTTAGGCTTGGGTCTTAGGTACCCAACTCATGTTGGGTCCTACAAGGTTAGTTACAATAGTCTTAGGGACCCAAATGCAAGTTTTGTCTCCCTTACATTTGGCCCCTAACTTCTTAGCAATTACTTTCTTACCCTTTCTACAAATAGCAAAGGAAACATTGCAAGCATAATAAATTGTAGATGGTTCATTCATTACTTTCCTAGGAACATGAACAGCATTTTTCCTAGGCATATCTCTACCATGCACAACATGAGAACTAGAAGCAGTCATAGCATATGAATCATAAGCATGTGAAACAACATTATTGCAATTTCTATCATGATGAACATTCCTAGAATATTTCCTATCATGATATAAGAAAGCATGGTTCTTTTGAATACTATTTGCCATAGGGGCCTTCCCTTTCTCCTTGGTGGAGATGGAAGCCTTATGGCTTGTTAAGTTCTTGACTTCCCTTTTGAAGCCAAGACCATTTTTAATTGAGGGGTGTCTACCAATCGTGTAGGTATCCCTTGCAAATTTTATTTTATCAATTTCACTCTTGCTAGTCTTAAGTTGGGCATTAAGACTAGCCAATTCATCATTCAATTTAGAAATTGAAACTAGGTGATCACTACAAGCATCAACATCAAAGTCTTTACACCTATTACAAATTGTAACATGTTCTACACAAGATGTTGATTTATTTGATATTTCTAACTTAGCATTCAAATCATCATTTATGCTCTTTAAGCTAGAAATAGAGTCATGGCATGAAGACAATTCACTAGAAAGCATTTCATTCCTTTTAATTTCTAAAGCAAGGGATTTTTATGCCTCTACAAATTTATCATGTTCTTCATACAACAAATCCTCTTGCTTTTCTAATAACCTATTCTTATCATTCAAGGCATCAATTAATTCATTAATTTTATCAACCTTGGTTCTATCTAGGCCCTTGAATAAACATGAATAATCTATTTCATCATCATCACTAGACTCATCCTCACTCGAAGAAGCATAAGTAGTATTCCAAGTACATACCTTCTTCTCCTTCGCCATGAGGCATGTGTGACGCTCGTTGGGGAAGAGGGCCGATTTGTTGAAGGCAGTGGCGACGAGTCCTTCGTTGTCGGAGTCGGACGACGAACAATCCGAGTCCCACTCCTTGCCAAGGTGTGCCTTGCCCTTAGCCTTCTTGTAAGCTTTCTTTTTCTCCCTCTTGTTCCCTTGTTCCTGGTCACTACCATTATCGGGACAGTTAGCGATAAAATGACCAATCTTACCACATTTGAAGCATGAGCGCTTCCCCTTTGTCTTGGTCTTGCTTGGCTGCCCCTTGCGACCCTTTAGCGCCGTCTTGAAGCGCTTGATGATGAGGGCCATCTCTTCATCATTGAGCCCCACCGCCTCAACTTGCGCCACCTTGCTAGGTAGCGTCTCCTTGCTTCTTGTTGCTTTGAGGGCGATGGTTTGAGGCTCATGGATTGGGCCATTTAGCGCATCATCCACGTATCTTGCCTCCTTGATCATCATTTGCCCGCTTACGAACTTCCCAAGGACTTCTTCGGGCGACATCTTGGTGTACCTAGGATTTTCACGAATATTGTTCACCAGATGTGGATCAAATACAGTAAAGGACCTTAGCATTAGGCGAACGACGTCGTGGTCCGTCCATCGCGTGCTTCCGTAGCTCCTTATCTTGTTGATGAGGGTCTTGAGCCGGTTGTATGTTTTGGTTGGCTCCTCTCCCCTTATCATTGCGAATCTTCCAAGCTCGCCCTCCACCAACTCCAATTTGGTGAGCATGGTGACGTCGTTCCCCTCATGTGAGATCCTGAGGGTGTCCCAGATCTGCTTGGCATTGTCCAAGCCGCTCACCTTATTGTACTCTTCCCTGCACAAAGATGCTAAAAGGACAGTAGTAGCTTGTGCATTTTTATGGATTTGTTCATTTATAAACATGGGACTATCCGAGCTATCAAATTTCATTCCACTCTCTACAATCTCCCATATGCTTGGATGGAGAGAGAACAAGTGACTATGCATTTTGTGACTCCAAAATTCGTAGTCCTCCCCATCAAAGTGTGGAGGTTTGCCAAGAGGAATGGAAAGCAAATGTGTATTTGAGCTATGCGGAATACGAGAATAATCGAAAGAGAAGTTTGAATTAACCGTCTTTCTTTTGTCATAGTCATTGTCGTCGTTGTCCTTTTGGGAAGAAGTGGACTCGTCGCTGTCGTCGTAGTAGATGATCTCCTTGATGCGTCTTGTCTTCTTCTTCTTCCCGACTTTTCGTTTGTGGCCCGAGCCTGAGTCGGTAGGCTTGTCTTCCTTCAGCTCGTTGATGAAGGACTCCTCCTTATCATTGATCACAATCCCCTTGCCCTTAGGATCCATCTCTTCGGGCGATTAGTCCCTTTGTGAAGAGAACGACTCTGATACCAATTGAGAGCACCTAGAGGGGGGGGTGAATAGGTGACCCTGTAAAAACTTGAGACTTAATGCCACAAAACTTGATTAGGCGTTAGCACAATAATGCCAAGTGGCTTAGAGAAGAGTCTTAGCAAAACACAACAACCACAAGAGGATCAACACAGATAGACACAGTGGTTTATCCCGTGGTTCAGCCAAGTACAAAACTTGCCTACTCCACGTTGTGGCGTCCCAACGGACGAGGGTTGCAATCAACCCCTCTCAAGTGGTCCAAAGACCCACTTGAATACCACGGTGTTTTGCTTAGCTTTACTATATCCCGCTTGCGAGGAATCTCCACAACTTGGAGTCTCTCGCCCTTACAAAGATGTTCACAAAGAAGCATGGAGTAAGGGAGGGATGAGCAACTCACACAAGACACAAAAATCACAGCAAATACACACACACAAGACCCAGACTTGAGCTCAAAAGACTATCACGAGGTTCTCACTAGAACGGAGCTCAAATCACTAAGAATGTCGAACAAGTGCGCAAGAATGAAGTGTGAGTGATCAACAATGCTCTAAGGATGCTTAGTATTCTCCTCCATGCACCTAGGGGCCCCTTTTATAGCCCCAAGGCAGCTAGGAGCCGTTGAAAGCATTCCAGGAAGGCAGATCTTGCCTTCTGTCGCCTGGCGCACCGGACAGTCCGGTGCACCACCGGACACTGTCCGGTGCGGATTTCTTTCCTTCTTTGGTGAAGCCGACCGTTGGAGATTCGGAGCCGTTGGCGCACCGGACAGTCCGGTGCCCCATTGTGACCGTTGGCTCGACCACGCGTCATGCGCGGAATCCTCGGCCGACCGTTGGCTCACCGGACAGTCCGGTGCACCACCGGACAGTCCGGTGATTTTTAGCCATACGCCGTTAATCACATCCCGAGAGCGACGACTTCGCCTGTGAACGGCTCACCGGACAGTCCGGTGCACCACCGGACAGTCCGGTGATTTATAGTCGTACACCGCCGTCGAAGTCCCGAGAGCAGCAAGTTCGCCAGAGCCAGCCTGGTGCACCGGACACTGTCCGGTGCACCACCGGACAGTCCGGTGCACCCAGACTGAGCAGACTTTGGCTGAACAAAGTCATCTCTTTTCCAATTTGGTTTCTCCTGTTTCGAGCACTTAGACACAATACATTAGTCCATAAAACAATGTACTAAGTCTAGAAACATACCTTTACTTTTGATTTGCACTTTGTCCAACACTTGGGATACTTTAACACTTAAGCACTTGTGTTGGCACTCAATCACCAAAATACTTAGAAATGGCCCAAGGGCACATTTCCCTTTCAGTAACTTCAGCTTATATGCCAGGGGTCCACAGGCTTCTATGATCTCATAAGGTCCAATGTAACAAGGGGCTAGCTTGCCTTTGATTCCAAACCTCTGCACTCCCTTGGTGGGTGATACCTTGAGGTACACGAAATCTCCCACCTTGAACTAGAGAGGTTTCCTCCTTTTATCATGGTAACTCTTCTGCCTGGCCTGAGCAGCTTCTAGATTTTTCCTAATTAGTTTGACCTTCCTTTTGGCTTCAGTCACTAAGTCAGGTCCGAAAACTTCTCTTTCTCTAGGTTGGGACCAATTGAGTGGTGTCCTACACCTTCTTCCATAGAGGGCTTCAAAAGGTGCCATCCTTAGGCTGGATTAATAACTGTTGTTATAAGCAAACTCTGCCAAGGAGAGGTGCTTATCCCAGTTCTTGCCACAATCGATTGCACAAGCTCTCAGCATATCCTCCAGAATTTGGTTTACCCTTTCAGTCTGACCATTAGTCTGTGGGTGGTAAGCTGAACTTCTGATTAGCTTGGTTCTCAAGGACTTTTGTAGTTGTTCCCAAAATCTGGCAACAAATTGGGCTCCTCGGTCAGAAACAATGGTCCGAGGTAATCCGTGCAAACACACGATCCGGTCAATGTACAACTCTGCATACTTTTGAGCCTTATTAGTGGTGTGCACAGGGAGAAAATGTGCCACTTTCGTCAGTCGGTCCACAATAACCCAAATCGAATCATGATGACGAGAGGTGTTGGGCAGACCCACGATGAAATCCATGCTGATGTCATCCCATTTCCATGAAGGTATAGATAGGGGTTGCAAAGCTCCAGCTGATTTCAAGTGGCTTGCCTTTATCCTCTGACAGGTGTCACATTCTGATACATACTGGGCTATCTCCCTCTTCATTCTGGTCCACCAATACAAAGGCTTCAGATCATGGTACATTTTGGTGCTTCCCAGATGCATAGAGAATTTGGAGAGATGAGCCTAGTCCAATATTTTCTTCTTGAGGTCCCTATTTTTAGGAATCACCAATCTGCCTTTAAACCATAATACACCCTTTTCATCTTGGCGGAAACATTTATACTTTTCAACCTTCCAATGGAGATTCTCCTTGATAACCTGCACTCCCTTGTCACTGAGCTGGGCCATGATGATCTGGTCTTGCAAGGCTGGCTTGACAGAAATGTGAGACAAAGCACCAGGAGGAATCACTTCAATTTGCATCTTGCTCAACTCATCACACAAGGTGTTGATGTGATAATCCATCAGAATACAATTGCATTACAACTTCCGACTCAAGGCATCTGCTACCACATTGGCTTTCCCTGGGTGATAATGTACCTCCAGGTCATAATCCTTGATTAGCTCTAGCCATCTTCTCTGCCTCATGTTGAGATCAGCCTGAGTAAAGATGTACTTAAGGCTCTTATGATCAGTGAAGATGTTGCAGTGGGTTCCCATTAAATAGTGCCTCCACATTTTTAATGCATGAACCACTGCTGCCAACTCGAGGTCATGAGTGGGGTAATTTTGCTCATGAGGCCTGAGTGCTCTTGAGGCGTAAGCAATGACTCGGTTGTCTTGCATTAAGACACATCCTAGTCCAGTGCCAGAGGCATCACAATACACATCAAAAGGCTTGCTGTTATCGGGTTGCGCTAACACTGGTGCTGTGGTCAGATGCTTCCTTAATGAATGGAAGGCATCTTCGCACTTCTGACTCCAAATAAACTTAGCTTCTTTCTTCAGCAGCTCAGTTATAGGCTTCACAATTCGAGAGAAATCCGAAATAAATCTTCGGTAATAACCAACTAATCCCAGAAAACTTCGAATCTGATGGACAGTCGTTGGTGGCTTCCAGTTCATCACCTCTTGCACCTTATCAGGATCAACAGCTATTCCAGCCTGAGAGATAGTGTGACCCAAGAATTTGATTTCCTTTAGCCAGAAATCACACTTGGACAACTTGGCATAAAGGTGGTGCTCTCGCAGACGTTGAAGCACTACATGCAAATGCCCAGCCGACATGTTCTTCTTCGTTTTTAGAGTACACCAAGATATCATCGATGAACACCACTACGAATTTGTCCAATTCAGGCATGAAAACAGAATTCATCAGATACATGAAATATGCTAGTGCATTAGTCAGCCCGAAAGATATCACTAAGAATTCATATAGCCCATATCTGGTTGAGAATGTCGTCTTCGGAATATCGCTTGCTCGTACCTTGATCTGATGGTAGCCGGAGCGAAGGTCTATTTTGGAAAACACCTTGGCCCCGACCAACTGGTCAAAAAGGACATCAATACGAGGCAAAGGATACTTGTTCTTGATAGTTACCGCATTAAGAGGGCGGTAATCTATACACAGCCTCAAGCTTTCATCCTTCTTCTTCACAAATAGTGCTGGACATCCCCAAGGCGAAGTACTTGGGCGAATAAATCCCTTATCCAGCAACTCCTGCAATTGCTTTTTCAATTCTACCAATTCAGCGGGTGGCATTCGATAGGGCCTCTTGGAAATTGGTGTCGTTCCCGGTTGCAACTCGATGGCAAATTCAATATCCTGGTCGGGTGGCATTCCTGGCAATTCATCAGGAAAGACATCTGCATACTCATAGACCACTGGGATCTTCTTCAGAGGTAACTCCGTCAAAGAGAAAGCACATGACTGAGTAGAACCCTGACTAGGCAGAATTAAGGTGAAGTTCCCACAGAACGGAGAATTGATTTCCACGGTATGGCTGGCTACATCAAGCATAACTTGGTGCAGGGTCATCCAATTAGCTCCCAGAATAATGTCCACATTTTCCAAACCCAAAACAAGAAGGGTGGTTTTGACAATGTGGCTTCCCAGTTGAATAGGCACACTTTGGTTTAATTGATTAGTTGAAATTTTACCCACAGGTGTGACTATCATAAATGACCCTTTTGAGTGAGAGAATGGCAGTTCACATTTAGCACTGAACTTTTGGCTAATGAAACTATGAGATGCACCAGAATCAAACAGAATTAAAGCAGGTTGATTATAAACTGAAAAGATACCGGTCATGATAGGAGCTCCCTCATGTACTTCCTCCAGAGTAGTGAAGTTGAGCTTCCCTTGCCTGACTTGTACCTTCTGCTTTCTTCCCTTGTCTTGACTTGGTGCTGACATCTGCCTTTGCTGGTTCCTGGGGCAATTCTTGGTATAGTGGCCCACATTGCCGCAAGTGAAACATTTGTTCCCATTGCCCTGGTGGAACTGCTGCTGCTGCGGAGGCTGATTGTTCCTTGGAGCGGGAGCTGGAAAGCGGTTGGGTGCCGGCTGCTGCTGCTGCTGCTGAGGTGGCCTGATCACCCATCTGCCTGCCTGCTGCTGGAAACCCCTGCTCTAATTGTGAGAAACAATCCTGAACCTCTGGGCCTGAGCGGATGGTGCTGCCATTGGTGCCTTTCTCTTCTTCTCTGCTCGGTGGGCTACAATACAGTCCTCCTGGGAGATGGCCAGGTTGACCAACTCATTGAAGCTATCAGCCCGGACAGTGTTGAGTTGTTCCCATAGCTTGGTGTTAAGACCCCTGCGGAAGCGGTATCTCTTCTTCTCATCAGAATCAGCATGGTAACCTGCATACTGGCATAGGTCGTTGAAGGCCTACGCATACTGCAGTACCGTGCGGGTCCCTTGATTAAGTGCCAGAAACTCATTCAGCTTGCGATCAAGAATGCCAGCTGGGATGTGGTGCCCTCTGAAAGCAGTTTTGAATTCCTCCCAAGACACTTCACGATCAGCGGGGAGCATAGCACGGAAGTGGTCCCACCAAGTCCGAGCAGATCCGCGAAGCTGCTGCGCGGCGAAGCGAGTCTTGGTAGTATCAGGGCAGTCTCCCGTGAGGAGGGGAAACTTGGACTCAACGACGCGGAGCCATACGTCGGTGTCCAATGGATCCTCTGCCTTGGTGAACAAGGGTAGCTGCATGCTCAGGAATTCCTGGTAGGTTGCCGCTGCCAGAGGTCGCTGATGCTGGCATCCACCATGCTGCTGAGGGTGGGGCTGGCGCTGTAAGAGCTGTCGCAGAATCTCATTCTGCTGGGCCATCAGCTCCTGCACTGTGGGAGCTGGCGGGGGAACCTGCTCGTTATGCCCGCGACGCTGCCTAGCTGCCATCTGAAAACAGAGATTGTCGCCATTGTTATCCCAACTCACAATTTCGAACGACAAGATATCATCTCATATGGAAGGAAAAATGCCATAATCATAATATTAGGTTCGAAATGAAGATAACATGGTTACAACATCCCACAGATTTCGAAAGTTCACAGGGTTACATCAACCAGGGGAAAGTACCCGCAAGCCTAGTCCAAAATCTGACATTAACTAAGCTCGCATAGGTTTCTATCCGCCTAAAAGCGTCGAAGTGACCGATCAACCCTGAGCGGTGGAAGCGACACTGGATACGGGTGAGGGAGGCATCGCGGAGGTAGTCCCATTGGCACCATGGGCTGGTCCTAGCTCCTCGGGAGCCTCTTCTCCCTCGCTTCCGGCTTCATTGGCCTCCATCTCCATGTGGTGCATGTCCAGGTGGTCATTTGCTTCTTCGAGTTCCCTCTGCACATCGTGGAGCTGGTTCTCTAAGACATCAATAGTGTTGTCTCGGATCTCCACCTGCTGCTCCAAGGTGGTAATGCGCTGGCTCAGCCTTTCCACCTGGAGATCCTTCTCCACCAACTCGGAGGATAAATCAACCACAAAATCTTCTCGACTGTCAAGAGTGAGCTTGGTGGTTTGAGCGATGTTAGCAAGGTGTGCCATAACGTCGCTCTGAAGGGCATGAAGGCGGTACAGCGCACTCATGCACTGAATGGTGACCCTCCCAACCAAGTTAGGATACATTGCCCACACATCCTTCACATGGCCCACGCGGTTACACCACATGGGGTCATCCTTCTTCTCAGCAGGGAAGAGTCCCAAGGGGTGCATCACCATCTCCAGGGGATGGTAGCCACAGAAAGTCGTCAGAGTCTTCATGGATGTCGCTTCAGTGGTGTCGTCCGTCCTGAATCCAACTGTCTCGAAATCAAGAGAACGCCAACCCGGCTGAAGGGGATGAGCCTCCAAAGTCAGCCAGACCCAACAACAAGGTACCCGATGCTCCTCATACAACTGCACCGTGTACAAAGGGGGCGTAGGGTAACCGGTGGAGTTAAGCACTTCCCACAAGATGGAAGGAAAGCCATCGCGAGAAAGGAAGTCAGAACTGAAACGGGTGTCTCCTCCACTGGCAGGGGTGGGTGAATTCATCTGCGGAAGGGTATCAAAGGTAAAGATTATGGTGGAAGGAAAAATGAAAGAGCCTGGATGGTTTTTAAAAGAAGTGGGTTAGCTCAAGTTTTAATTCCCTTTTGTGTTTATAGTGCATGCATGCTGGAAGTAATGTCTCCTCTCCAACTAATAGGGTGCTCTTAGGGCATCCTTAAAAGTCTAAGTACTAGCCCATGAGGCCTACTTAATTAGCCACCTATTTCTCCCTCTATGCCTAAGGCCTTTCGTCCTATGTCTAGCGGTCTAGTCCTGACAATCCGTAGCAGTTTCTAGGCAAGTTTTAGATTTTGAAAATGGTATTCATGGTTTATTGTCCTTCTCTGTGGTGGAATTTGCTCTGATACTAGCTGTGGCGGAACCACCCGAATTATTCCAGCTTAAGTGCCTAAGTCACGCCCCAGGGGCCGTAACACACTTAAATCGGAATAACCCGTTAGTCCCTCAGATCTAGTCTGATAGAGCCACTTAACCAGGATCAAATTCCACAATCTCACTCGAAGGTGAGTCACAAAAGAAATATAATAAAACAGGAAACCTCAAATTAAGTACTGAATTATTACATAGATCAGAATTTTTCGAGTAGCAATAAGAGTACACAAAATAAAATGCAGCGGATAATCGATGTCGTCGGTATTGAGGAAATGGGCAAGGCCTAGCCCACTACTCCTCGTGCTCCTCTCATGCCGGAGCAACATCCCACTTCGACCGTCCAACCCGGTGGCAGGGTGGTAGGCCAAGTCACACCATCAACCATATCCTGAATCGTACCTGCAAAAAAATTATGCCACAAGCAAGGCTGAGTATACTAATACTCAGCTAGACTTACCCGGTGTGAGGAATCTACTCCTCTCCCTCTAGACTATGCAGCTGTTTGGCTGAGGGGGTTTGGTTTGCCAAGAGCACTAGCTGTTTCTAAAAGCAATTCTTAGCTTTTCAAATTCTAGTATTATTATTTTAGCTACGTTTGCTCCTTCTAAGCATACATGGTAACAAGCATTTAGTTCAATCAACAAATTTTCTCATGTAACCTCATTTCACTTCTTACTCGATGTAGTACAAGGGGTCAAGCAGTCTCATTAGCTGCGAGAAGCAGACGATTCGAATTGAGTTTTATCCTTGCAAGGTAAACCTAAACACACGACATGTCAGGGCACTCCGTCCCCACACATGTCAACCGTCCCCATCGATTCCCCGTTCGCGTCCAGGCCTCACCGCCTTGGCATACAATGCTCCACTAACCCTGGCTGCCGCCGTGCAGTGACCGCACTTGTACCAACGATAGCTAGCATGGGAGACCTAGTCTCAGGTCACGTGAGGGATAAAGTCCGCGCCCGACTTCACTCAGGTACTAGGTTTACCGGTTACCATATTTCCCGACATGTGCTTAGTACGTTCAAAAGCTTGACTCAGGTATCCACACATTAATCCTTAATTCCTTTTCCCATCTCATGGTCAAGGTATCCTCCCTGGATCCAAGTCCATAGACTAACATAGATCCCAGTTATCAAGATGAATACAATCAATTCCTGACCTCGCGCGAGTGCTAGAAAAATCACTCAACTTCTACCGAGATCCTGATTAGCAAAGCATCTACTCGACCTTGCATACTATTATTCATCTCAAAAAGGAATCCTAAGTTCATGCAACTAGAGGTTTCAAGCAACTCCTACACTTAAGTGCACATTACAATCCTACAAGCATTAAATGTAGTAAAGTAGCATATAATAATACGGTTATGCATATAAACCGGGGCTTGCCTTCAATAGCTGGGGCTGTGGGGAGATCCTCGATAGCAGCCTCGGGAGCTTGCTCTTGGTCCTCCTCTTGGACAGTTCCATGCTCGGGGATGAGCACGTACTCTCCGTCAGATAGATTACAATCTAATGAATGCAATGCGTAAGATATATGCATGATATGATATGTGCTTTAGTAATTTAAACTTTTGATGGTGTATGATCTACTTGAGTTAGATAGAGCTAAATCTTGCTTATACGAGATTTTTGGTGGTATACTTGGTAAATTGGATCAAACTTAGCTAAGTTAAGTGGTAGGTTTATTTTTGGGGTTCCACTGAATTCTTTTTAAGGTCTTCAGTGAGAATTGTCAAGAATTCAAGTTGGACTTATTGGAGTGAGGTTTATCTTTCCTCTTTTTCCCATGATCTTCTTTAGGGTTTTAGGGTGGGTTTGAATTACAAGTCACCTTAATAAATTTCCAAAAATTCTGTAAAAATTACAGTGGCTTATTACTGGTGTATGATTCTCTGTCTCAAAATTTAAGGTTCTAGAAGTGAATAGTTTTCTCTGGACAAAATTGCCAAATTTTAGGGCAGAAGGGGTGATTTGAACTACAACTATCATTCAATAGGAGGTAATTCTCTAGGACTTATTTTTGCTGGCATTTAGGTGCTATAACATGACTTGGTACAAATTTCTAGCCATTAATACTCATTAGTTATTTTACTAGGATTTTCTAAAGTTTCTAGCCAAAGGGGTGCTTTCTACTACCACTATATTTGAAAAATATCAAACAATAGATTTCTGATTTTTCCTAGCTTCTTCTTTGCGCAAGAGCAATCATCATGAAGTTTGGCATCTTTTTGCTTAAGGGAAGTGGTGATATGCATTAATTGGATTAAATGGCCCTTTTTACAAAATATTGGCAATAGGTATTATTTTGCATCTTTCCAATGGGTTTGTATTTTTCTCTGGTGGCCTATCTCATTATTGATCTAGCAAAATTTTATTTGCCCATTATTGCATTATTTTGGGTTACTCATGATTTATTTGGAATATGACTCATTATCATATTATATTTATCATATTATATTTATTTACCTTACTTAAACTAATGGGCTTGGATGTCCATTATTTTTGCAGTGGGGTTTTGGTGGTTACAAGTCCACTGGATTTTTATTATCAATTTTGGGTCTGGTTTTGTAATTCTAATAATCGATTTCTAGTTGGAATAATGCTAAATAAAATATTTCACTTTGAATCTGATCCGGACTAGAGGTTCCTTTATTTTTCCTAGGTTCTTTGTTACTTAAGCAAACTAGGAAAAATAATTTCATCCACTGGTCATTAATTTCTAAGGTCTTTCTGATTTTCCTAAGATTTGGGCAGAAATGGCTTTTAATGGATATCTACACAAAATTTTCCAATACTGGGGTTCTCACTATTTTTAAACTGTGTTTAAATGGGGTTTGAACATCTACAAATTTTCTTAGGTTCAGCATAGGAAGCATAACTAATTTTCCTTAATTAAACAAGGTTTGGTCAGTTTCTGTATTTAATTTTAAACTCTAAAAATTAGAACAGAAAGCATAGGGTTCAACATTTTTAATTGATAGTTCATAATATTTAGAATTTAGCAAAATTGGTTTGACAATTTTTGGTTAAGTATTCATCAAGTTATGAATTTTCTAAGTTCTCTGTTTATTAAAAAGATTAAACAGAAATGATTAAATGGAAAACTACTTTGCAACGGGGTCCCTGGCGGGTGTTTTAAGTTTTCCTTACAGACTAGTCTCTGGGCTACTATTCAATTGAGTCACTGACATCTTAGAAAACCCCCTAGATTCTTCTAATCCTAACCCGAGGTCCTTTCCCCAATCTAAACAGTACCCGCGGCGGAAGAAAGGGCGGAGGGGCTTACTGGCGGCGACACTGCTCCGGTGAGGTGGCCGAGGGTGTAGGGGAGGTTCTGAGGGTCACGACGATGTGTTGGTTGCCGTCGGGGATGGTCGGAGTTGGCCGGTCCGTGTGCGCAGGCGGGGGAGCTCGTCGGCGGCGAGGAGTCCGGCCTATCCAGGGCACAATTGACCAATCAAATGGGTCAGAGAGCTTCACCAGGGATCAAGGAAGGTGTGTGCACGAGGAATTGAAGAATGGTTCACCGGAGTGCCCAGTCTTCGCGCGCAGGTGGGTGGCCGAAGTCCCGTGAGGTCGATCTTCGCCTTCCGGTGAGGTTCTGCCGGGTCCGAGGACTTGGAAAGCTTCACAAGCTAATGACGAAGCTAACCGAAGCGCTGGCGCGACTTGGGGGTGGCTGGAGTGGGCTGGCCACGGTGGCCGAGGCTCTGGCGGCAATGGCGGGCGGAAAGGAGCTCGCCGGAGCTAAGGAGGGGCGTCTGGCCGGCGATGGTGAGCATGGGGTGAAGTGAGGCGCGCCTGAGGAGGCTTTATAGGCGCGGGCGAGCACGACCGAGGGTGGGGCTCTGACAAGCGCTCGGGGCGTGCGCGGCGAATGCCAGTGCGCGCTCTGGCGTCTAGCACAGCGTCGAGCACGAGGCAGCGCAGAGAGAGGTCAAGTTCAAGCGCGGATTGGCCCCAAATCTTTGAGATTATGGCCATGATCCCGTTGAGAGATCTCTTCCTCTCAGGTTCCTTTGTCGTTTGTGTGTGGAGGCTAGCAGGTTTGGCTGACTGGATTAAGAGATAGAAAGGAAGAAATCTGGTTTGTCTCCCTGCCGCACACAGGGGGAAGATCTCTGGTTTGACGTGTCCAAGGCACGCGTCCCGATGCCATCTTCTGGCACAATGACAGAGAGGTTAGTTATGCATGTTTTTGTTAATGGGGCTATTAGGATTAAGTTAGGGATCAAGGTGAACACGCTTGATCTTTGGCTCAAGGTCTAAAATTCAGAATTCTGAATTTCAGAATTCCCTAATGAAATCCCACTTGAGAAGCTTGTTTAGAGTTTTATTTAAATTGTTTTAGCTAAGCTTCCATAATCTTTGTTGTTGTTTATTTAGTATACTTTAATGTTTATAATTGGCCCAAGCCATGATTTTATATTTTTCATACCCTCTTCCCCTTTCTCTTGAATTTTGTTTATAGGGCTCAATTAGGGTTTTTATTGGGGGTTGCAACATTTTGCCCTTTTGAAAAACCCATTTGTCTTGAACATGATACTTTTAAGTATAAGCTTAGTAGATCCTTTATTCTTAAGTCAATTTGATGCTCATGCTCAATTTGGTTCACATAAAATGATGGTTCTTGGGTTAGCACTTGAGAGAAACCCTAGGTGACACTGGGGTGTCACATTAAACCCACCCAATCTCATTTAATTTATATGGATTGAGATCTAACCGAACAATGCCCTAACGGGTGGGTTATGCGCGTCAAGACATGGCAAAATTGCTCACAAGGACAATTTAACTAGAGCATAGAGGAGAGTGGCCAATTTTGGGCTAGAACGAGACACCGGGATAAGACCGGCGACCACCTGAAACCTGTCGTGGTGGTGAATTCGACCATCCACTTGAAGTACGACAGCTTTGGACGCCGACACAATCGCGGCGACGTGGATACTCCGAACAACAATGTGTCATGATGAAAAGAGGCGGCGATCGCCACGGTGGCTTCCAGTCCTGGTGCAGAGCAAGTGGTCACGGTGGAGAGGCATACCGCTCAGTCCAAATCCAATCCACTCAAGATATTTTTCGCTCCTCCGTGATCCACATCGATGCAAGCAAAAAATCTCAACTCGAAGGTCGAATCACGGCGCCAACGCACATCACCGACGGCGAGGTGCACAGTGCACTGCACCTGCACGCGCAAACTGAACTAGTTCAGTTATACAGAGCAAGTTTGGGCTTAATTTACTCATACTTTCTAATGTTGACAGAGGGGTCATCCTTACTACCAATTGTTCATCACACTGTCCTCTAACTATATTCTATATAGACTGTAGGCCATAACACTATGGATCAATCACAAGGAAGCTCCAAAGTTGAGCAAAAACTAACTACAACTAATGTTTTAGTTAACTGAACTAAGGTTCAGAAAACTTTAGTTTGACAACATTTTTTAGGGCATCCTTTTCTCCCAGTTCCAAATACTTTCAAGGGCATGACCTTTAATAAGATATTACTCTCCAACTATAGCTCGCCCACTTTGATATAAATATATTCTACTAAAATCCCATGGATTAGGAGATACAAGAGCCCAAAGTTAGCTCATTGTCACAGCTTTTTTCAGAAATCCAAAACCGAACCAAATCTGAAACTTTGCAAACCTCCAAACATGAAAATTACTTGGTTTTTAAAGCTCTACAACTTTGGTATTTTAGGCTTTTGGCAAAATTGTCACACCCGGCTTAAAGGACAAGGCCGGGTGCATCTCATACATGCGCCAAGAAGACAACATATATAATAACAGAGTGTATAGAGATAAATGTCATAAAACATTCAGAGTACTTATTACATAGCGGAAGACTTATTACAAAATAAAATAGTAAATGTAAAACGAACTAAGGATCGACGGCGCCAATGTCGACTGAGAAACGCCACCTAGATCAGATCGAACTCCTCAGTGTTAGGCGGCTCCTCTTTGACCACCTGTTCTTCTCCTGTGGGGGGGTGTGAGACAGCAAGAGTGAGCTCACATATGATCATAGCTCAACAAGTTGTGGGGAACCAGTGGACACAAACTCACAAAGGTGTGAGTTCATGTGATGTGTAAGGCTAATCAACGATAGGGGTTAAAGCTGAGCATTGCTTTTAAGTAGTTGGTCAAAGTTTTATTAGTAGTTACTAAGTGTAAGTAAATACCAAACCATAAGTAAAGTAATAGAATAAAATTAATAACAAACCCATGCATATGCGAATGACAAATTGAATTTAAGTTCCATAATTTAAACATCAGAGAGTCCTGAGCTGCTCATGACCGTGAGCTCGGCTAGTATACCAGTTTTACACTCTGCAGAGGTTGTACCCTTTACCCACAAGTCATGTTACCCATCTGCCAAGGGATCGCGACTTCCCATACACCTCTACCTAGGAAGCGCGGCAGGGCAACACTACGAGGCCTTTACAAAGTTCCACTAGCTTCCGAAAACCCGCTACAGTTTATAGGAAGTTCCAATGCAGGGTTCCTGGCTGACCGCCATCGCAGCAAAATCAACCAGGGACCTCCCTACACTGACCACTCCCCTACTGCCCTTGCCCCTTTCGGGTAAGGTAGTCTTCCACTAGCTTTCCTAATTAGTCAGCCAAGGGCGTCCCATTAAACCCTTGTGGTGGCACGTGGTTCTCAAGTTAAGCTCTATGTTCCAATTAACATTAATGAACTTGACATGACCATAAACAGAATAACAAGAATAATTGGAACATAGATATAATAAATGATTATCCCAAAACCATGTAAAGCAATAGCAAACTACCCAAGTGATTCAGGGGTAAACAAGGTAATGAGATAAACAAATCTAGGGTGACCTATTGGATCCCATCAAAATTAACCTATGCTTGGATAAATGATATTAAAGAACATTATTGGGTAAAAAGTGGTCAAGGGCACAACTTGCCTTCAATAAGCTCCTGCTCAGCTACTTCAACCTGCTGCTCACCAGGATCCTCAGCAACGGGCTCTTCTACTCGCCACAATACAAACAAGCACAGGATATAGGGAAAATTAACATTACACCAAGCATGTAAACAAAATACACAGAGATATTCTACATATCAAAATAAAAACCTAGGAACTGGAATCATAATTTTCTGAGTTATAGATTTCAAGTTATGCATTTTCAAAGGTTTTATGTGCTTTAAATAGGATTAAGTGATAAATAAATTTCTTACTGTTTTCATGACATAACAGAGGCTCTAGGTGATAAAGGATAAAATTACAAAAATTTAGAAAGTGGAATGGATTAATTTGGAGTTAGTATGAATTTTCTATGAATTTATTAAGTTCTAGTAATTATTTTCATATTAAAAATCCATTTTCTATTTCATTTATTCAAATTAAATGATCACTGGACTGGGCCTCAAATCCTGGAAAGCGCAGGGGGCTCGGGGTAATAATTCGCAGACACAGAGAACAGCGCCTAAGGACGGCGGGTTCTATTTCAGGTAAACCTAGGGTCTCTTAAGCAAAACGCGCGCCGCGAAGGGGTATCTTGTGATCACGGCCGCCCGATCAGATTCTAACGGCCCAGATTAAAACGGACCAATCCGAACCGGTATGTGCCTAGAGCGCTCAGATCCAGATCCAACGGTCCAAAATCTAAATAACCGAGATCGATTCGTACCCATCAGATTATGGATCTACGGCTCACATCCTCTCCCTGACTCGGTATGGCTCGGCCTAATCCTAGCCGTCCATCAAAGATCGAACGGCCACCAGCTTTCTCCCTCGCCCAGCACAGGTCACGGCGGCGAGCCATCCGAACCGCGGTGGAAGTTCGCCGGCGCACACGATTCTCCGCCCAAGCGTCCCCAACCCTAGAATTGATTGCTTCTGCGCGACGAGGAGGACTGAGGCGAGTCGATTGGATGGGTTTCTTACCGACGGAATGGGGCACAGGAGCTCGGCCACGACGCTATGCGGGTCGGCGGGGAAGGATCCGACTACGGCGAGGAATTCCCGCCCGGTCGATGTCGCGCCCCCCCCGGTCACTGCCCCGCGCGTGTTCCGTGCGACCTCCCGAATGCCCAGGACGAGGCAATCGGAGCAGAGGGGCGACGATGGCGCGGGTCAACGACGGCGGCGATGGGCTATGAGTTTTCCCTCTGGCAGGCGTTTGGAAGGGGCGCAGAGGAAGGATGTTTCAGCGGAATGAGAGGAGGGAAGGGTTAGCCGAGAGTCTTATTTCGCCCCGCCAGGCAGTGGGCCGTTCACGGAAGCCGAGAACTCCAGCGACCATCAGCGGTGGGCGCGGTTCGCGCGGAGAGAGTCGTTGCACTCCTGACAACTGGGTCCCAACGGTAGTGGCGAAGTGGGCTGAGCGCGTGCGAACAACGGGACCCACGGAAACAGTGAGACAGGCGCAGAAGAGTTCACTGCTGGGTGGCTGGCACGTGGGCCCCACCTGTCGGCGCACGCGGGCGCTGGGCCGCGCGTGAGATCACTAGATGGGCCGAATGGGAGATAGCCGGCCCAGTTAGGTATAGTATTCCTTTTCCTTTTTCTTTTATTTTTCTTTTATTTTCTCCTTTCTCCATTCTTTCACAAATTCAAATTTAAATACTAATTTAAATTCAAACTTGTGACTAGTTCATTTGCAAACCATATCTGTGCAATTAAAAGTATTAGGTTTGAGAATATTTATTCAAATATAGTATTCATGTTTTCATATTCCTTCTCTTTTCTAGATTCAATAATTTCTTTTAGGATTTAATTTTCCCTTTTTGATCTTTAATATTTTCTTGTTACAAAATGCACACAAAAATTAAATATTCAACATGATGCATGGATTTAGTAGCATATCTTTTTATTAATTGTTCTTGGACATGGTGTTCACATAGGATGATGCATGAAGATCAACTCACATAAAGAGAAAATGTTTCTCTACTGGTATTATTTCTAGCAATTTACAAAGTGGGTGTTACAAAAATATGGCTAGATCTTGAATTTCACTTTTGGGTCCCAAATTAGGGTTTGAAATGTGCTTATTTTCTTCAAGTGACTTATCAACTTTGATCCATCCCCTTAAAGGCAAAGTTAACCTAGGTGCTAAGATCTACCTTTATTAATTAAAATTCAAGGCCAACTTGCCACTTGCTTTAGGGGTGATTTGTTCCCATTTAGCTTAAACAAGGTCCTTAAACTAAGTGTTGGACTCTAATAAACACAACACCACATTTGGCTTAAACTTTTCACCTAGTGAATGCATTCTAGGTGTACGAAAGGGAAATATGCCTTTGGGCCATTTCTAATTGTTTTGGTGATTAAATGCTCAACACATTACTATGAACTTACAAGCCCTCATATGAGCATCGGCACAGGTGTTTGTAAATCAAATTGAGGAATATAAGAAACAACACCTTTGGGCTTGAAAGTGGACATACTACAAACCTCTATGGTTCAAAGTGATAAAGGTATGTTTCTAGTACTTAGTCACTTGTTTTAGATACTAATCAAGTTTTTCTAAGTGCTAGGAATCATATGGAGTCGAGCCAAAAGGAGCAAAAGAAAGTTGACACAATAATGAAGAAGTTGGACTGAACTGGACAGCACCGGACGGTCCGGTGCCACCCATCGGATAGTCCGGTGTGCACCAGACAGTCCAGTGTCCGTACGAATCGAGTGGCCACTCTCGGGCTCAGTCAGGCCCTGATGGCTAAAATTCATTGAATGGTCTGCGTCGGGTGCCGGACAATCCAGTGTGAGAACAACCAACAACTATCAACCACGTTATCCAGCAACCAACTGTCAGATGGAGCACCAGACAGTCTGGTGCCCCCATCGGACAGTCCTGTGCCCATCTGAAATGGAAAGTAACAAAGCAAGGATCTTTTGACCCTTGTATTGTGCACTATTTGGTGCGCCACCAGACAGTCTGGGGCACCCGCAGACAGGGAAGACTGGGAGCTTCCAAATGAAGCTCCAATGGCTCCTAGGTCTCTTAGGGCTATAAAAGGACCCCCTAGGTGCCATGGAGGAGTACCCAAGCATACTTTGAGCACACCACAACTCTGAGACTCTATGACCATGCTTTTGATTTGTTAAGGAGAGTTTTGAGTGCGCTCTTGAGATGTTACTCTGTCGTTTTGATTCGTGCGCTCTCTTCTTTGCTTGTGTGCATGGTGTAGCTGCGATTGTGCTCTTGTGTGCGTTTCTACTCCGCTCCTTACTCTAGATTTGAATGTGATCATTTATGTAAGGTGTGAGGCTCCAATTTGTAGAGATTCCTCACTACAGGATATTGATATAAGGAAGACAATTGTGGCACTCAAGTTTGATCTTTGGATCATTTGAGAGGGGTTGATTGCAACCCTTGACCAAAGAATGTCATCACTACGTGGAGTAGGCATTAGCCGAACCACGGTAAAAATAGTTGTGTTTCTTGTCCATTTTACTTATTCTGATTACTGTCTTCTTGAGTTCTCATACTCACTTGCAATATTGCTCCTAAGTTTAGTACTCATCTTAAGGGAGCAATCAAGTGAGGAGTTCTCTTTTCTTCTCTCTTCTCATCCTAACTTGGTTTTTGTTCTCACTAACACATTTTATAAACCAAATTTGTATTGTTTAGAGTTAGTTTTGTAGGATCACCTATTTACTCCCCTCTGGGTGCTCTCAATTGGTATCAGAGACGTTCTCTTCATCAAGGGACTATTCGCCCGAAGAGATGGATCCTAATGCAAAGGGGATTATTGTGATTGACGACAAGGAGGAGACCATCAACAACAATGAGCCAAAGAGAGATAAGCCCATCGACTCAGGCTCAAACAACAACAAGAAGGATGAGAAGAAGAAGAGGCGCATCAAGAAGATAGTCTACTACGACAGTGATACCTCTTCATCTTCACCAAAGGACAACGACAATGATGACTCTTCTTCCAAGAATAATATGGTTAAACAAAACTATTCTTTTGATTATTCCCGTATTCCGTACAACTCCAATGCTCATTTATTGTCTATTCCTCTTGGCAAACCCCCTAACTTTGATGGGGAACATTATTCTTTTTGGAGTCATAAAATGCGTAGTCATCTATTTTCTCTTCAGCTTAGAAAATGGAATGCATTTCGATAGTAATGATAATGCTATATTTATTCATGAGAAAATTCATAAAAATGCCCAGACTATCACTCTGCTTTTAGCATCTCTATACAAGGATAAATATAATAAGGTTAGTGGCTTGAACAATGCTAAGGAAATATGGGATACCCTCAAAATTGCTCATGATGGAAATGATGCCACAATGATCACCAAGATGGAGTTGGTGGAAGGAGAGTTGGGGAGGTTCACCATGAAAAGGGGTGAGGAGCCAACTGATACGTACAATAGGCTCAAGACCCTGGTGAACAAGATCCGAAGCTATGGAAGTACAAGATGGATGGATCATGATGTCGTGCGTCTCATGATAAGGTCATTTACTATTATTGATCATCATCGTGTTAATCTTATTCATGAGAACCCCAGATATACCAAAATGTCGCCCGAAGAAATTCTTGGTAAGTTTGTGAGCGGGTGCATGATGGTAAAAGAAGCAATGTACGTTGACGACATTGCCAGTGGACCTCTTCCTCACTACGAGCCACAACTCGTTGCACTCCAAGCAACGAACAACAAGGAGGCGCTTCCCAACAAGGTGGCGCAAGTTGAGGCAGCCGACCTTAATGAGGAAGAAATGGCTCTTGTGATCAAGCGCTTCAAGACCGCTTTGAAGGGACGCAAGGACTACCCCAACAAGAACAAATCAAGGGGAAAACGTTCATGCTTCAAGTGCGGTAAGTCCGGTCATTTATTGCTCAATGTACCAATAATGAAAATGACCAGGACCCAAACAAGAAAGGGAAAAAAGAGAAGAAGAAGTTCTATAGGAAGAAGAAGGGTGAGGTGCACATTGGCAATGAATGGGACTCAGGCTGCTCTTCATCTGACTCTGATGATGAAGGACTTGCTGCCTCTGCCTTCAACAAGTCTTCTTCCTTCCCTAATGAGAGCACCTAGAGGGGGAGGGGGGTGAATAGGTAATCCTGTAAAATCAAACCTAAATGGCCACAAACTTGATTATAAAAGTGTTAGTGCGAGTTAATCAAGTTGTTATAAAGCGAGCTCTTGCGAACAACACAATCACACAGAAAAGTAGCACAAGAGACACATAGTATTATCTCGTGGTTTGGCCAAGTAACACTTGCCTACTTCCACGTTGTGGCGTCCCAATGGACGAGGGTTGCACTCAACCCCTTTCAAGTGATCCAATGATCAACTTGAATACCATGGCCTTTTCCTTTTTGAATACTCTTCCCGTTTGCGAGGAATTTCCACAAGTTGGAGCCTCTCGCCCTTACAATGATTATCACACAAGAAGCACAGTAGTAAGAGAGGGAGAGAACACATGCAAGACTCAAATTCATAGCACACACACGCACACAAGCCAAGACTTGAGCTCGAAACACAACACAGGGAGTTCACGACTTAAACAGAGCTCAAATCACTAACACAATAGATCGAATGCGTGGAGGCGGAGTCTAGGAGTCTTAGGATGCATAGTGAATGCTTGGTGTCATGCTCCATGTGCCTAGGGGTCTCTTTTATAGCCCCAAGGCAGCTAGGAGCCGTTGGAGATCAACTTGGAAGGCAATTCTTGTCTTCTGTCGAGTGGGGCACCGGACAGTCCGGTGCACCACCGGACAACTACTGTAGCAGTCCGGTGCACGATCTCCTTCCATATCGGGTGTAGCCGACCGTTGGTCCTCGGGACCGGTTGGCACACTGGACACTGTCCGGTGCACACCAGACAGTCCGGTGTGCCCAACCGACCGTTGGCGCGGGCCACGCGTCGCCCGCTGATTGCGCTGGTGACCGTTGGCTCGGGCGGCTCTGACTCAATGGATAGTCTGGTGCACCACCAGACAGTCCGGTGATTTTTAGTCAGCGGCGCTTTTTCCTTTTCCCGAGAGCGACGAGTTCGTCGCCGATGTACTTGGGCGCGGACGCAGAAGGCTCACCAGACAGTCCGGTGCACCACCGGACAGTCCAGTGAATTTTAGCCACATCGCCCCGCCGATTCCCGAGAGCGCCTAGTTGGCACCAGCCTAGGGCACCGAACACTGTCCGGTGTACTACCAGACAGTCCAGTGTGCCAGGCTGGTGCTGGTTTTTGGCTGTTCTGAGCCATTCTTTCTTCCATCCTTTTTCTCTTTTCTTGGTCATGTCTCTAGCACTTAGATAAACATGTTAGTAACCAAAAACAATTGACTAAGTCCAGAGACATACCTTTCTCTTTGATTTTCACTTTTTACTTAGTTAGCACATATGAACTCAAAGCAATGTGTTGGGCATCTAATCACCAAAACAATTATAGAAATGTCCCAAGGGCACATTTCCCTTTCAATCCCCCCTTTTTGGTTATTTATGCCAACACATTAAAAAGCAACTAATAAGTGCAAATTTGAGACCAAATTTACTCACATAGGATTTTGGCATATATGGATCACTCTTGCCACCACTTGGTTTGTTTTTGCAAATCAAATTCTTTTTCCTATCTCTAAGACAAACACACTTGTTTGGGCAGATAGAGAGATATTCCAAGAATAAAATTGATCATATGCTAAAAACTCCCCCTTTTCCCATAATCAAAATTTTCCCCCATAAGAGACCAATTTTTGCAATAAGAGGATTTTGGATGAAATACAAATTCTAACTCTATTGTTTTCAAAATTCACAAGTGGTTGGCTAATCCATTTGCTTTTGGCCCTTAATTTCTCCCGCTTTGGCATTAAGCACCAAAACGAGATACCTTTTGGCCATTTAACCCCATTGCCTCACTAAAATGTCAAATAAGAGCAAAAATGCAATGAGAGCATTAGTATGAACTTGGAATTTAAACACACTTATACCGGAGTGCAGTGGAAGTCTTTTCATCGCCCAAGTTCATTTTCCCTTTCAATGGTCCCTCGAGACTACTTCAAGTGTACTCAGCAAATACGTTAGTCTGAAAAGAGTCAAGTTGTAGCTCATCTCCCCCTAAATATGTGCATCATTTGCATATGGACTTGTGAGGTCAGGGGATAACTTGTACAACTTGAGCACCACAAATAAACAATAAATGATTGGAAATGCTCAAAGTAACATGATCAAGGCATGAAACACATTTATGCTATAGATCAATCCAAGTTACGTGAATCTAAGACATTTAGCTCACTACGCAACCTGCAAAATGTTTTCTCATCCAAAGGCTTGGTGAAATAACTGACGGTAAAAATAGATTTTTTGTGACACACAAGCTGTCACAAAATATTACCATCACACTATCTGTCGGTAGTTATTGTATTAGAGTCAACTAGATCTGTCGGCAATAATGTCAAGCTATTGTGGCAGTTCATATGTCGGTAAAAATGATTATGCGTGGCGTAAAGTCTGTCGGGAAAAAGTAGCATCAGATCGTATGTCGGTAAATGAATGTCATGATCCTGGCGAAAAATAATTAACACGCGTGAGTAGGAATCAAACTCGTGAGCAGAAGCTAGCCAGGCCTGGATTAATTAGTTTAGGAACGATCAGCCTGGCTGGCTGGATTGAAATTTTGGCCTAGCTGCCCAGCCCAACCTCACTATTCCCAATTTCCACCGCGTGAGTAGATGCTAGGCAGGCCAACAACAGCGCAACACGCCCAGGCACACACGAGATGGCAGCACGCACACACCAGGCAACCAGCCGAGGGAGGAGCCCTAGCGTGTGGCGCGCACACACCAGGCAACCAGCTGCCGAGGGAGGAGCCCTAGCGTGCGGCACACACACACACTAGGCAACCAGCTGCCGAGGGAGGAGCCCTAGCGCGTGGAACAGGAGACGGCGGCGCGCTACCGGTGACGGGGATACAACGGCGTCGTCCCCCTCGACCCCTCCTCTATCTCCGACGCAGCGGCACCAGTAACCGGCGTGCAAGGTACGGTCTCGAGTTTCCGGTCTCCAGAATCTAGATTCAGAGCTTGTCCCTATTTTCTCTGGTGTGCTCTGTTGTAGCCTGTAGGTATGTGCGTATGGCTGTTGGCCTGTTGCTGCCCATGTCCATGTTTGTTGGTTTTCAATTTTACTTAGATGCTAAAAGCTTTAAACCTTCTAGTGATTATTTGCTTCATGTTGTAGTATGGTTGTTGGCCTGTTGAGGAATCACTAAACTAGACGAGTACTTCTTAAGTACCAGCTAGGAAACTGTCTGTGCTGTAAACCAACCACCCGTAGAGAACTTTTAGTAAATGGAAGTGAGCTCCCTAGTCCTATTCGACCCACTTGGAATTCCCTAATGTGAATCATTCATGTAGCATTGATATACGAGAATTCGAGATTGTTCCACCGGGCATTGACTAGTAAATACAGTATACGGGGAAGAGTCTTCTAAACCTGAAACCTATGAAGCAAGGAAATCACTCTACTCCGCAATTTATTGCACTGGAAAGGACATGTTTCTAAAGGAATGGGATTGCACCCATATTATTCTAAGGCACAACAGTATGAACTGCATAACAAATTAAAGTGTTAAAGAGTTTCTCGTTCATGCAGAAAACATTCATATGTGTCTTCATTAACTATCTAACCCTTATCTGAAAATATTTTTAAGTTCAGATTTGAAGATATTTTTATGTTCTTTTCTGGTATACTACACCATGACACAATTTTATCGTCAAACAACTAACGGTAAAAATAGACGTTTTGCGACAGACAGTCGGTCACAAAATATTACCATCACACTATCTGTCACAAATTCGGCTTTTATCTTTGATACTTGTAATGATTCCCCTTTTTCCAGCCTTTTTGCACAAATATTGTGAAGCTGGGAAGGGTACATTTCATCTTATTATTTGTTAAGGTACAACATGGATAAAAGGTGGATGAATGAACCTAGGTATATTTCTAACAATGTTCTATAAACCATTATTTTGTAGTAATCACCTTTGACCAACATATCGTTTTTGTACCTAATATTTGTAGGCACACGAAGGTCTACATAGATGGGGTAGCTGGATTTATTGAGTTTGCATTTAGCAATTCTATAGGTGGAAACAAAATTCTATGTCCTTGTAGAAAATGTGTTAATTCTCTATGGAAAGATGAAAATGAAGTTCGTGCGCACTTGATATGTGATGGCTTTCAAGAGGGATACAAAAGGTGGACTTATCATGGAGAAAGAGACTCTATGCCTATTAATAGTCATGACTACACTGATACAGAGACTGTAAACAATTCAGATGAAGATGACATAGCCAATTTAGTTCAAGACTTAGCTGGTGGTCTAGATGATAAAGAGGATTTTGAAGTATCTGATGGTTTAGATGAAACTGATGTAGATTTAGAAGCCATCAATCAGTTAGCGATAGATAATACCCAAGAGCTATACCCAGGGTGTAAGAAGTTCTCAAAGTTGCATTTATTAATAAGAATTCTTCACTTGAAATTGCTTGGAGGGTGGACAGATAAAAGTTTTGATATGCTACTAGATCTACTAATGGACGCTTTCCCTGATGGCTTGGCATTGCCAAAAAATTTCAATGAAGCAAAGAAAGTAATTAAGTGTCTAGGACTCGGGTATGCCAAAATTGATGCATGTGAAAATGATTGTATTTTGTTTAGGAAGGAGTATGCTAAGTATGATGCATGTCCCACATGTGAAAGGTCACGCTGGAAATCAAAAAGGATAAGTTTTAATGGAAAACGTGTACACAAGGTTCCATGCAAAGTTCTTCGTTATTTTCCAATAAAAAGAAGGCTTCAGAGGTTATTTCTGTCATCTAAGATAGCAAGTGACATGAGGTGGCATGATGAGGAGCGTATACAAGATGGATTACTAAGGCATCCTGCAGATTCACCTCTCTGGAAGGATTTTGACCAAAAGCACCCAGTGTTTGCTTCTGATAGTCGCAACATTAGACTTGCTTTAGCTATAGATGGTTTTAATCCATTTAGGTCCATGAATGTTAGCTATAGTGTTTGGCCTGTTATTCTCATCCCATATAACTTTGCACCATGGTTGTGTATGAAGCAAACGAATTTCATTATCTCATTGCTGATTCTAGGCCGTAGATCTCCTGGTAGTGATATAGATATTTATTTTCATCCACTAATTGATGATCTGGTAGATATGTTTGTTGAAGGGGTAAGAACTTATGATTCTACAAAGCATGAGTATTTTCAATTGCGTGCTGCAATAATATGGACCATATCTGATTATCCAGGCCTAGGGTACATTGCAGCATGTACTACATCAGGTGAAGTAGCATGTATTGAATGCCACTCATATACATGTTCTCTACGATTGAAACAAGGTACAAAAAATTATTATATGGGACACCGTACATTCCTGGTCCCAAACCATCCATATAGATTTGATCTAGATTTGTTTGATGGTAAAGTTGAGGATAGGCCAGCGCCTAGACCACTTTCCGGAGAGGAAGTTTTATTGCAAACAGAGAATATGCACACAGTGCATGGGAAAGGTTGCCAACATAAAAAGAAAGCAAAAAAGAAGGAAGGGGAGCCTACTATCATATGGAAAAGGAGGTCTATTTTTTAGGCTTCCATATTGGAAGGATTTAATGTTACGACATAATTTAGATGTCATGCATATCGAGAAGAATGTGTGTGATAACATTGTCAACACCCTCCTAGGCATTCAACGGAAGTCCAAGGATAACTTGAAATATCGTTTGGATCTTCAGTCCCTAGGCATTCGAACTGAGCTTCATCCTATTCCAGTGGGTGACAAGTTATATTTACCACCAGCATCATATACAATGAGTGCGTCCGAGAAGACGTTATTTTGTGAGGTACTGAAAGGAGTAAAATTTCCAGATGGATATGCATTAGATATAAGAAACAATGTGGATGTGAAGGAGAAGAAGCTTGTTGGGCTAAAGAGCCATGATAACCATGTTCTATTACAGTATTTACTCCCACTTGCTGTGAGAAGGATTTTACCAAAAATAGTAGTGCTGCGTTGATTCGTGTGAGCAATTTTTTCAAGCAAATCTATTCACCAGTTATTCGCATAAGCGATATGCATAAGCTAGAGTCAGAAATAGCTGAGACTCTAAGCATTCTTGAGACTATATTTTTGCCATCCTTTTTTGATATTATGGTACACTTAATGGTTCATCTCCCTACTCAAGTCAGAATTGCTGGCCCTGTTCAATTTCGTAATATGTACCTAGTGGAGAGGTAAAATTTAATATATTTTAGCAATAAATTAAACTTAGTTTTACTCAAAGGAAGGTTTAACATATATGCCATTTCTCCTTTATAGGTTTTTAATGAGATGTAAGGGCCATGTTCGCACTAGGAGTCACCCAGAGGGGTCAATTGCAGAAAGTTATCTATTTGATGAGAGTCTCACATTCTGTTCTCACTATTTACATGGTGAAACTAGATTTAACCGGAAAAAAAGAAATGATGATGGCTTGGATGTTGATTTAATCAATACCACCCCTTTCTTCCATAACATAGGTCGAGGATTGGTTGGTAAGCATAGTGTCACATTAGACCTACAAAACATGGCTTCAAGCACATAGATATGTCTTGTTCAACTATGACCATATAGAGCCTTACTTGAAGTAAGTTAACCATTATATGTTATAATCAGTATCATCCATTTATTTCATGATTACTAAATTATAATGTTTGTTTAGTAAACATATAGAATACCTTTACACTGGTGGTCATCAAAATCAAAGAGCAATCAGTCGTTTACACTATGAGACTTTTCATGAGTGGTTTAAGTCACACGTAAGTATCTAGAAAAATGTTTATATAGAATATAGTTCCACATTATTTCTTTAGTGCAATAACAATCTTCAATATCATCAGGTGGAAACAACAGGTGAAGAATTACCTGAGGAGATAACAATATTAGCTAAGGAGCCTAACATGGTTGCACATTCTTATGACAGTTATACTATAAATGGGATAAATTTCCATACACATTCTTATGATGTGGGTAGGTCAGTGCAGTGTAGTGGTGTAGCCCTAGTTGCACATGCAGCAAGTTTTGATGGGACAAACAATAATAACCCAATATCAATGAGCAAAACTTATTATGGTGTTATAAAAGACATTCTTGAGCTGAACTACCATCACCAGGGAAAAATAGTATTGTTCAAATGTGATTGGATTGATAACCGAGTACGAGACAAATGGGTCAAAATAGACAAGTTTGGGGTGACAATGGTCAACTTCAAGCATTTATTCAATACCGGTGACAAGGAATTAGATGAGCCATTTATTTTTGCATCTCAGGCAACTCAAGTTTACTATGTGCAAGATCATATTGATGCTGATTGGTTTGCTGTTTTAAAGTCAAAACAACGTGACATGTATGATATGGAGGAAAGGCTAGACAATAGTACAGAAATAGGTTCTTTCTTGCCAGATTTGGATGCAAACACACAAGTTAATGTATCTATTGGTGGTAGTTGTGTTAGGACTGAATATAGATGGAATAATGATTGCCGAAAACCAACCTAGCAAGTAAGATATGTTTATATCTGTTTACGCAAAAATGTTTCATTTTACGTTGTAATCTCTTTGTCTTGAATCTTGATTGTAATCTCTTTATGTCTTGATTTAGGAGGAAAGTTTGTAAGAGGAAGAGGAATGGGTAAAGAAACGGAGGTCAATGAATATGAACTACAAAGGGCTGCCAACATAAAAGAAAATTTGAAGAGGATGAGATCTCTTAATCTCCATGTACCTAGTACTATGGTTAATGAAGAAGCAAATGGATCACATCGAGCCAATAAGAAACATAAGGTTAATGTATTTCCCTATTTAATAAGTTCATGTTTTTTACATTTAATTTAATAGTACCACAATCTATCTCAATACATGCGGAACTAGAATTATAGAAGGTACTTGCAGCCACAGAAAAGAAATAAGTTAGATGATCCATCACGCCCTGCTCTTTCTGGGATATTCCATCTAATCACGGCTCTCATTCTTTATGGGTATCTGATTCCAATCTCGTTGTATGTCTCGATTGAACTGGTAAAGGTATTGCAATCATATGGATTTCCTGAAGTGTTCAATTGCTGGAGTAAAACTGGTACACTGACCTGCAATCAGATGGATTTCCTGGGATACAATCTTGTCTGATAAAACTGGTACACTGGTGCAAACAGAACTATCTTTCTAGGATACAATCTTGTCTGATAAAACTGGTACACTGACCTGCAATCAGATGGATTTCCTGAAGTGTTCAATTGCTGGAGTATCATACGACGTGGGTTCAAGTGAAGTTGAACTTGCTGCTGCAAAGCAGATGGCGTCAGGTGCTGATGACCAGGATATCCCTATACAAGATATATGGGAAGAGAACAATGAGGATCAAATCGAGTTGGTAGAAGGAGTTACCTTTAGTGTTGTCAACAACCGAAAGCCCTCCATAAAAGGCTTCAGTTTTGAGGATGACCGTCTCATGCAAGGGAACTGGACCAAGGAGCCAAATTCTTCCACAATTCTACTCTTCTTCAGGATACTTGCTCTGTATCACATAGCGATACCAGAGATAAATGAAGCAACTGGTTCTATTGCCTATGAAGCAGAATCACCTGATGAGGGGGCTTTTCTCGTGGCAGCCAGGGAATTTGGATTTGAATTTTTCTCGTGGCAGAATCACCTGATTAGGGAGAAACACACTTCTTTGAAAGACACAATTGAGAGGTTGCATATCCCAGTAAAGATAGTTCTGTTCCTCCTCCTTTCTTGAGTTTAAGACCATAATCAATTGTACCAGCAATGTACACTCCACTGTACTCAAAATCGTGTACTTCTTCACTATTCTGATATAAATCAGTTAGTGTTCTATACCTTAGATTGTGCCCTGCTCCTGTATCTATTAAGCTCCCAGGTGAGTTGTAGTTCCTAGATGTACTAGCCCCTGAATTCTGTGATTGTGTCTGAGAGAGTACAAGTATAACTAGGGACTGTTTCTGGTTCAGTCGACTCAGCATTTTCTGCACTATCCCAGTTCCAACCCACATGTTCTTCAAACTTCACATCTCGGCTGATATAGAGCCTCTTAGTAATAGGGTCATACATTCGATAACCTTTTGTTCCTGCCTCATATCCCAACAGAACCATTCTAGTAGACCTATCAGACAACTTGTCAATTCCAGGGCCAAGTTTCTTCACATGTCCAACACACCCAAATGTCCTCAGATGAGCAACTTGAGGTTTTCTCCTATGCCAGGCTTCATAGTTGCTGTTGATGAAATATATGACCCATTTAGCTGAATGGATTCTGTTGGCTATTGCTGCTGATGAACCAATGCAGTGCTGCACTCACATTCTGTCGTTTTCTCCTTTCCTCTTCAAACTCCCCTTCCTTGACTGGCTCCATATGCATGCATGCTATTGCTATCAACCAATGACTGTGGTGGACGGTCGTACACCCACACCCACTGCACTAGCTTCCCAACCCAATTCATCTTCTCAAACATTTCAGCAACTCTGGCCAACTCATCCTCTTTTACCTTTTGGTCAGCTTCAGCTACCTAGCTTGCCATGTAACTTGTGCTTGTATTTTTTTCTCTCCTTTTATGAAAGCCATGTAACCTCTATTCTATCTATGATGGACACACTCAGCCATTCATTGTGTGCTGGCTGCATCATGCATGGCCTGGGTCTGAGTGTGTGTGCTGCATCATCGCCCTGTCATGGTCGACATCTGAATCAAACGGCAAGCCAACACGCATCAACTACACACTGTGTAGTATGCAATGCACTTTCTTCCACTTTCGCCTCTGATGACTCATAGCTGTTTCAGTTCATCAGTAGAAGCCGACCCCCTGTCCGAGAGGTATTTGTCTTCACGAATTTAGTTAATTGAAGCTGACCGAGAGGTATTTGAGAGACAAGAGGGGTTTCAGCTGGCAATTGGTTGAGGCATTGAGCATGGACGACTGAGCATGTAATTTAATTTCTGCTGCTTCACTGGCTTGAAATTTCTGCTGCTTCACTGGCAATTGGTTGACTGCTTTAATTTTTGAACCTTAAGTTTTAACTGGCATGGACGACTGAGCATGTAATTTAATTTCTGCTGCTTCACTGCTTGAAATTTCTGCTGCTTCACTAGCAATTGGTTGACTGCTTTAATTTCTGAACCTTAAGTTTTAACTGGCATGGATGATTAGTAATGTTTTCATTTCTTTGAGTGTAGACAAGGACATTAGCAGCTTCAACTAATGGACCTACTTTGCGATCAAGGACTGAAAGGGATATTGTTGATGAAGAATCTGAAAATAGTTATGAAGAATCTGAAAACCCCATCAATGATGAAGGTAAAAATCAAACAAACTTTAAATTTATTGTAGCAATTTTGAAAATAGTTAAGAACAAAGGTTTTCATCTGTTTTATCTCTTGTAATAAGCAGAGCAACCTATTGGGCATCAAAATATAAGGAAAGGAAGGGGCCCAACCTTGAAGAAGAACATATATTCAAGTAGTGGTGGGCCTAAAGTCTGCATTACCCTTAATGAATATGGACAACCAGTTGGTAGGAACAACAAAGAGTTTGGTAATTTCATAGGAACTTTGGTGAGGAAAATATCTCTGTTTCTTGTGAGGATTGGAGACTAGTTGATTCTAAAAAGAAGTTTGAGTTATGGACAAAAATGAAGGTAATCTGATTTAGTGAGATAATTTGTCTTAGCCTATTGTCAGTAGATTTGGTAATCAACTACATTTTTGTTGAAATAGGAATACTATGAAGTGGATGAATCTGGTATAGATTATGTTATAACATCTACAGCAAAAAAGTGGAGAGAGTTTAAGGCTGACCTAAAGAACAAATATTTTGATGAAACATTGAGTTTTGAAGTGCTTATTGCTAAAAGGGATGAAAGGGTGAAAGAATCTGATTGGGAGTGGTTGATAACTTATTGGATGTCTCCAGAAGCCGAGGTACATGCTGATTTGTTTTGAATTCTTTTTTGAGATATAAACCTTCATTAAACTATTGTATGAATGAATTTGTATTATTGTTTTAATAGATTCATATTTATGTTGTAGGTTCGTACAAACAGAGGTAAAGATAACCGTTCAAAGCTGACTATGTCGCATGCAGCTGGCAGCAAGAGTTATGCTTGTGTGGGGGCATGAACTGGTAAAAAAATTATAATCACTAGTTTGTATAATCATTAGTTTAATTCATGAAAAATCTAGTCAATTACTGGACCAAATCATTTTTTCTTGTAGGCCGAGCAACAAGGACGCCCTGCGAGAAGAGATGAAATATATGTTAGAACACACACGCGTAAGAACAAAGAAGGGGATATTGTCCCTCTACCTGGAGCAGAAATATTCATTGTGAGTACACACATATTTTTGATTTATGTAAAAATTAAAATATAAGTGAACAAAATATAATATATGTGTGGTCCTCTTAAGAATAAATTTGAAGAAGCTATTGTTGAGAACCCAGAACTGAAGGACAGAAGTATTGAAGATGGTGATTTATATGCACATGTTTTTGGAGAGAAAGAACCAAGAGGTCGTATTCGTGGTTTAGGCTTAGGACCAACTCCACAAGATGTAGGCACCCCTGGAACTCAAATGAAAATTTCAACAAAGCTTCAAATGGCATTGCAAGCTCGCAGTCAGTCTGAGCAAGAGGTTAGAGCCTTAAGACATGATATGAATCGAATGAAAGAAAAAATGGATCAAACTTATCAAATGATGGTAGCAGCTCAAGGGGTGAAACATATAGAAAGCCCATCACAACATGGGTCTAATTCTCGACAGGTGATATAATATTGCATATGTTTAGTTAGTGTAATATATCGAGCAGTTCGCCGTCTATCCTGTTAATTAGGCTTGTTTCCTTTATCTCACTAACACTTTTTCCCTTTTTATTTTTCTTTAGAACTCAAGGGTGCATCGGTCAGATGAGGTGGCACATGATTACAATGGTAATGACCATTCACAAAATATGGTTGAAGATGACTTGCAGGTTATTACTAGGCGAGTTGCAAGCACTATGGGCCATCAAAGGAATCGTGAAGATGTTAATACTATTGAAGAGCAAAGTCGCAGGCGAGACATTGCAACAATGGTACCTCAAAGAAATCATGGAGCACCTCAAAATGTAGACGATAATCATGTAATTTCTCATCTATCACTTCATATTTATGTTTCATTATTTGAACTTTGTAATCTTACTTCGCATATTTTATTAGGTTGGTAAAGAAGTCATATTATATTCTATGATGAGATCAGAAGTTCCTGTTGCAATAGCAAATATTATCTCAACCGACCCAACCACTAAGGTTGCAGATGTTCCTCTTGGAAGGGAGTTTACACAGGTTTTTGTGACTCGCGTGCTAAAAAGGGAAAGTACTCTGCCACGACCATACTTAGGTGTAGAGAGTATGGGGGATGCTCTTTTTATGCCCGTTGCATGGCCAACAAACAAGGTAATACTACAACCTTGTATTTTATTTATGTAATTAATGGAACAAGCTTCTAATGTTCTGTATTTTTAGATGGGTCGTAACAAAAAATCAACATTGACCCAAGGTTCTACAGCAGCAGGTAAATATTTTGCATGAAAATATGTTTTTAGACTCTTGAAATAAATGACATCCAGTTTACAGTTTAGTTTGGCTGTTTCTTTATTTTTGGGAAAAATACATGTTCCCTTATAGATGCTTGGTTCCTCCTTTTATAGCTCAAGAAGGGGGACTATTATAGAAAAGATATCGAACATGAATGGAGTAAAACAACTTGGCCTATGGTCTTGAATATCTCTATCCAAAGTTACACGCCAGTTCCCTGAAAATGCGAGGGTGCAACAACTAGAGGTTTTCTATTTAGGGAAGGCACCACTTGTTGTTCTGATCATGATGTGTGGACCAAACTTTCTTGAACCTAAGTCTGAGTCGGTCTTCCAAGTCTAGGGGTCCATGTCCAAGTTACTTAGTCTAAGTCTAAATTCCTGACTAGACCTAGGTTAGTTTCTCTTCTCTTTTGATGTTTTAGCCATCAATGTACCTTGACTGCCCCTAGTACACACTCTTGACACTATCCCCTAAGTCTGACTTTGGAAAAGTTACCTACTTAGGCAAGTCAGACTCCATATCTTGCCATGTTGCTTCGTTCCTCAAAGTCCCTATGGCAAAGCTTTGATCCCAAATGTTCTTGAAGTGATATTTTCTCATGGCTTGTTGGTATTGAGTTGATTGTATAGCAGACAAGTCCATCACTTCTTCAATTTTATCAAGATTTGTAACTCAGCCTTCCTGGGATCGATCTTCTATAAAGTTTAGAACCTAAAGGATTGGTGCTCTATGTTGGATGGAAGCATAGCCTCAAATCTGTACACTAGAAAGAACGAGGTCTGGCCCGTAGTAGAACTCAAAGACATTCGAAGCCCCCAAAGTACTGCTAGTCATTGTTTGACCCATCTTCCTGCATAAGGATGTGTCACATTGCTATACTTATATACAGATCAGATATATGCTTGATTAAAAGTGAAAATATGATTAGATATATGTTGTTGTTAACTGGTAGCACTTCCATATAAGTAGAGGAAATGGCACCAGACACAAACTATTTTCTTCATATATTTTCTGCATGCTATCTCTATTTTGTCTTAATTTTTAATGTCCAAATTCATGTCTCTGTTTTGTCCTCTTCAGAACTTATTCGGTGATCTTTTGGCCCATCTTTGCTGATACCGACAAAGTACGCATGCTGCTGTTGTCAAGGTATAGTATGTGCCCACCTAAATGACTTCATAAAACTCCATCTCTCCATTCACCCTTAAACTTTCATCTGCAGTATCACCGAACTTTGTGATTTACTTTCATCTTTGTGATTTACTTTCATTTGCAGTATCACCGAACTTTTTGCAATTTAATACTTTTATTAAACTTTCAGTTTGAATTTTCTGTTGGGAGTTTATAGACCTGTTGATATAGTAATTGACAAATTATCAAAATATGTTGTAGGGAAGGTGCTGGAAGCAAGGATCAGAGTGCTTGAAGTGTGTGAAAAAATGATTACTCGCATGCATGCTAGCCATTGGCGTAACATCACCCAGCTCATGGAGAGATTTTAGTTTACTAGCTAGATGAATCTTTAGACTTTGCATGTAATAGAACTGAAAGATCACTTCAGAATTTAGAAAACATGTATGCTATTATTTTTATATGTTCATCACACAAATTGTGTTCCAAAACAATATATGTTGGAATTCAAAGTCAAAGATTGATCTCTTTCTTTTAGTAATCAAATTTCATATATTCTGAGCTACATATTATTCAAGTTGTCCTGTAATGTGCATCATAATCAGTTTATTATTTGTTTCATTAGCATATATTTGTATACATGATTTTTTAAAACTGCACATAGGGAATAACATCAGACAATCTGTCGGTATATAGACTTTTAGCGACACACAAGCTGTTGGCACAAGAATATGTCGGCAAAAATTTGTCCGACGGCAAATATATGTCTATCGGCAATAACATAAACATTACCGATAGACAGTCTGTCGGTAGATCTATGTCTGCCGGTAAAGGTTATTGCCGACAGGACTTTCGCCGACACACATTATCTGTCGGCAAAGCTCTTTACCGACGGACTGTGCGACGCTATTTAGGTGTTTTACCATCAGACAATCCGTTGGCAATACTGTGTCATGGTGTAGTGGCTCACCTAAAACAACATGAGACAAAGCCCTGAGTACGAAGTGTACTTTTGCAAGTCTTACCCGTCAAAGTAAAAGACTATCAAGGATATGCTGGCTTTTTGGGAATCAAGGTATGGCTTATCAATGATCAAAGACTCTGTTTACAGAAATGCTTACTAATAGTGGATCCTTAAAAATCCAGTTTTGTTTGTTAGGTTAAGTAGAGTTACCTGCGGCTAGAGTTCTTTCTATCCTAGTTCAATCACTTGACCTATACTAGCCAGTTTCTTATTAACCCTTCTTTTTCACTGGGATGCTACGTGTAGGTCAGTGACCAAGTCTTCATATCCACGATGTTACGGCGATCCGAATCGATTATACTCAGCTGAGGATCTCCGATCACACGACATATGTAGCACTTAACCCTTGCATATGCCAACTCGCCACCGGGGTTCTTAAGACCAGATCAGGTTCACGCCAACCAAGAGCACAGATACACCACCGTCCAGCCTCTTGCCACAGAGGGTACACGCTACTCTCGCCATCTCTCCACTCCCATTGTGTGTTATCTTATTCTGGTATTAGTCTACCCGAGGCCAAGCTTACCCATGACGAGGCATGTGACCAGTTAAAGGGTCCTCGATCGTCAAGCCTACATCGACAAGGTCCTTAATCGACTCAGACGGAGACACTACACCGAGACATCCTTCTCGTGCAAGTCACCCGCCCGGTCTCAGCTTTATCATTTCAACCCAAAATTTGGTACCTGGCAGAGGTACATCCTTTCTGATGTTGAACCCATCATGGCCATAATGGATCCACCATCAAGTTTTGGTTTTGAAAACATCCCACCCAATTTGGAGCATCATCTTTTGTCAAAACAAATCATTTTGTTTTTCTAGAGCAATGCTAAGCATAAGAAAAACCTTTTTGTAAAACAGGGGATTAAGGTAATCAATTCCAAGGAAGGAAATGCAGCAATTGGTTTAGCACACAATTCCTATTACCTAATGCATCAAGTAAGTGAGAAAGATTTTAAAATAAAAAGGGGTGGCAAATGCATCGGGGCTTGCCTTGTGTGATAGATGAATCAGGCTATGTTCCACAGATATCAAAGTAAAAGCAGTTTCCTGCCTAAGGTTCTTCAGGTGGAGGTGGTGGTGGTGTAGTCCTGGCTTCTTCGACCTCTATTTCCTCTTCGTTCTCTAGATATAGCCATATATAATCATGAATGCTCATGTAATGCTCATGAAAATGCAAAGATAATAAAAGTTTATGATCTAATGTCTTGAATATAACTTTCCTTCATGGATCTCCGGGAAACTAGGGTTTTCGGAGTCTATAGTGAAGTTCATAGGGCAGGGGGCTAGGGTTTTGGGTTCTAAGTACCAAACCTGGTCCAAATCATACCAAACTTTACCCAAGGTTTCTAAAAATTATTTAAAGTCTATCTAAAAAGTTTGGTGAATTTTGGGATTATTAATTATTTTCTAAAATTCCAGAAGTATGTATTTTAGCTATTTTAAGTGCCCCAAAATTCCCTATTGGAATTAAAAATCAGTAAACTATTTTTATTAAATACTATAAAAAATTAGAAGCCTAGCAAAATTGGTCTGGTATTTTTAGCATTTTTCTACAATTTTCTAGAAATTCTTAAACCCTGACAGAAAAAGAAAAAGAAAAAACATGAACAGTTCTGGACCGGAACTGGCCCAAGTCGGCCCAACTACAGGCGGAAACGCGCGCCCGTGCCCACAATACTGACTTTGTGAATAGGCCCCCATTGTTTTGAATAACCTAAAGCGGGGTCGCAGTACTATTCCTCAAGTCACTGATAGTTTACAAAAACCTCCCCCATGTTCTATTTCTTCACAGCCCGAAGTCCACAACGGTGAACAGCGCGGGGCCGAGCTCTGGTGAGCTTGTACCGGCCGATTTACTTGATGACCGACATTCTTCTTTGGCAGAGACCGAATTCAAGTCCTAACGAGAGTTTCCCCTCGACTAATTTCACTAATGGCACTCTAACACGCTCGGTCCACGGTGACAGCGGGCACAACAAACAACCAAGTGCGTTCCCGGTGATCTAGGGCCTCTTAGCTAAATTGGATGGGTCAGCGAGTATTAGGAGCAAGTAAGGGTGCTGAAACAAGGGGACAGCGAACATGAACAGACCTGAGACACGCTGGCCACGGCGAGGTCACACCGCTCAGTGTTCTTGGGTGATTTGGGGGAAATCCCAAATTGGGGAGTTCTAGTGGATGATTCGAGGCACGGGTTGCTTCACTGGTTGCACAACTACTTAGCGGAGCAGGCAGGGGCGGCAATTTATAGGCTCCAACAGCGGTGGCGTTCAATTTCACGAAGGCGCGCTGGCGGCCGAAGATGAAAGGGGTTACTGGTGCTCGGGATTAGTGGCATTTACCGTGGCAACCTCACCGGCGATGACCAGACGTGCTAGAGCGAGTCACTATGACGAAGTACTGCGTCTAGGCACGTGTCATCCGAGCGGCAGACGGCTAACTCCGGTGAACTTATCCACAGCGGCCGTTACATGCTCATGTACGGTGGCCGGAGTAGAATAGTGGCCGGAGTATATCCTCGACGTGATATTTACGGACCCCCGGTGTTATCCAACTGATTCGAGCGTGAATCACCAACGACGAGAACGAATCCGAGTGCACAGCTCGTCAGCGGCGAGGGGATCTGAACCTGATCCTATCCGGTTACTGTACCATCAGATTGTTCTTTAGTCAGCCTGACAGACCAAGTTTGGGGTGGATTTCCTCCTGATTTTACATGGCAACAAGGCCATCATTCTGTAGCAAAGTTGTAGCCTAATGATCCAGCTACAATCTTACTATAGCAACCATAGCCAAATACTGACTGGATTTTGGTCGAATCCAAGTCCAAAGATGGCCTAGTCACACTGTCAGCCTGAATTCAGACCTAAGGCAGTCTGACAACCCATCTTTGGGCCTAATTATCTCAAAATATTTCATGGTACCAAGGCATAATCCCTATAGCAAAGTTGTCCTCCTTTTATAGCTCTACAAACTTGATGTGTTGACCTAGGGCAAAATCTACATAATCTGGAAGATATAGGGCTTCAAAGTTGACCCAATTCTACTGAAATTCAGCCTTAATAGAATTTAAATGGGACTTTTTGCAAATAAGTCCAAATCTCAGGGTTTGAGTTGCAAATCCACATACATGTGAATCATATGAGTTAAGGTACCTTACTTTCATGGTTTTTGCACTTAGGTCCAAAAATGTGCACATTTTGCATATAACCCCTTAGGGTTTCAATCCAGGGTTTTCCAGGGGTCTATTTAGGGTTTCTGGTACTTCTAGGGTTTGGATGCCACTTAAGTATATTCATGGTGATATTTTATGATTATTACAACTAAGTTTTGAAGTTTTCTCTTATTAGGCTAGCTTTGTTTACTCTTCTGAGTCCAGTTTAGGGTTAAGTACCCTATTCTAGGGTTTTACCCACAACCAGTCATATCCACACAACTTGTTTGAAATTTTGCCTAGTGAATGCATTCTAGGTGTGACAAACACATGATATGCCAATACTTATGATGTCATGCTCAAGTTTTAGTGGCAGTAACACCAGGTGTGTTACAATGCCCTTGACACTTACTATTGACTTAGGGATAATTTATTAAGGACTAGACAACCTTTTCCCCTTTAAGTCGGTTTCATTTTCCACTGCTGAACCGAAGCTTTTCCACGAGTAGCTTCGGCATTGGTTCATCCTTCTCCTGAACTGCGCTCTTCATATCATGTACAACTTTATCCCATGTTCGAAGGTTCCTGTACATATATTATACTTGGGATACATGTTAGTCGTGTTTTTGTGGACCTTCGAAAGACGAAGGCCCCCAACAGCAGCGCCTCCTTGCTACTTGTTGCTTTGAGAGCAACGGGCTGCGGCTCGTAGATGGGAAGTGGACCATTTAGGGCATCGTCCATGTATCGCGCCTCCTTCACCATCATGCGCCCGCTCACGAATTTTCCGAGGATCTCCTCGGGCGTCATTTTGGTGTACCTGGGATTTTCACGAATAAGGTTGACAAGATTGGGGTCAATAATGGTAAATGACCTGAGCATGAGTCGGACGATGTCATGATCTGTCCATCTTGTGCTTCCATAGCTTCGGATTTTGTTGACCAGGGTTTTGAGCCTGTTGTACGTCTGTGTTGGCTCCTCTCCCCAGATCATCACGAACCTCCCCAGTTCGCCCTCAACTAGTTCCATCTTAGTGATCATGGTGGCATCATTTCCCTCATGTGATATCTTGAGGGTGTCCTAGATTTGTTTGGCGTTGTCCAAGCCGCTAACCTTGTTATATTCATCCCTGCACAGAGATGCTAGCAAAACAGTAGTGGCTTGGGCATTTTTATGAATTTGTTCATTTATAAAACAGGATTATCCGTACTATCAAAATGAATCCCATTTTCCACAATTTTCCAAATGCTAGGATGAAGAGAAAACAGGTGACTACACATTTTATGACTCCAAAATGAGTAGTCCTCTCCATCAAAGTGTGGGGGTTTTCCAAGGGGAATAGAAAGTAAATTGCCATTTGAATTATATGGAATACGAGAATAATTAGAGTAGTTTTGATTAACCGTCTTTTTCTTGGACGAGGAGTCGTCGTCGTCGTCCCTTGGTGAAGAAGAGGAGGCATCACTGTCGTAGTAGATGATCTTCTTGATGCGCCTCTTCTTCTTCCCGTCCCTCTTCTTGTGACTCGAGCCTGAGTCAGTGAGCCTGAGTACTCCTTCTCTTTGTCATTGACCACCATCCCCTTTCCCTTAGGATCCATCTCTTCGGGCGGTTAGTCCCTTAGATGAAGAGTACGACTCTAATACCAATTGAGAGCACCTAGAGGGGGTGAATAGGTAATCCTGTAAAATCAAACACTAAATGGCCACAAACTTGATTATAAAAGTGTTAGTGCGAGTTAATCAAGTTGTTATGAAGCGAGCTCTTGTGAACAACACAATCACACAGAAAAGCAGCACAAGGGACACACAATATTTATCTCATGGTTCGGCCAAGTAACACTTGCCTACTTCCACGTTGTGGCATCCCAATGGACGAGGGTTGTACTCAACCCCTTTCAAGTGATCCAATGATCAACTTGAATACCACAGCCTTTTCCTTTTTGAATACTCTTCCCGTTTGCGAGGAATTTCCATAAGTTGGAGCCTCTCGCCCTTACAATGATTATAACACAAGAAGCACAATAGTAAGAGAGGGAGAGCAACACACGCAAGACTCAAATCCGCAGCACACACGCACACAGGCCAAGACTTGAGCTCGAAACACAGCACAGAGAGTTCACGACTCAAACAGAGCTCAAATCACTAACACAATAGATCGAATGCGTGGAGGCGGAGTCTGGGAGTCTTAGGATGCTTAGTGAATGCTTGGTGTCATTCTCCATGCGCCTAGGGGTCCCTTTTATAGCCCCAAGGCAGCTAGGAGTCGTTGGAGATCAACTTGGAAGGCAATTCTTGCCTTCTGTCGAGTGGTGCACCGGACAGTCAGGTGCACCACCAGACAGCTACTATAGCAGTCCGATGCGCTCTCGGGACAGTCCAATGATTTTTAGCCACGACACTTTTTCCTTTCCCCGAGAGCGACGAGTTCGTCGCCGATGTACTTGGGCGCGGGAGCAGAAGGCTCACCGGACAGTCCGGTGAATTTTAGCTACGTTGCCCCACCGATTCCCGAGAGCGCCCAGTTGGCGCCGAGCCAGCCTGGGGCACCGAACACTGTCCGGTGCACCATCGGACAATCCGGTGTGCCAGGCTGGTGCTGGTTTTTGGCTATTCTGAGCCATTCTTTCTTCCATCATTTTTCTCTTTTCTTGGTCATGTCTCTAGCACTTAGATAAACATGTTAGTAACCAAAAACAATTGACTAAGTCTAGAGACATACCTTTCTCTTTGATTTTTCACTTCTCACTTAGTTAACACATATGAACTCAAAGCAATGTGTTGGGCATCTAATCACCAAAACAATTATAGAAATGTCCCAAGGGCACATTTCCCTTTCACCCAACAAGCAACACACTTGCCTCATGGCTAAGGAAAAGAAGGTACCTACACGCGACACTCCTAAGTACACTTCTAGTGATGAGGAATCTGATGATGATATGGATCATGGTAATCTTTTTAAGGGCTTAGATAGCTCTAAAGTAGACAAAATTAATGAATTAATTGATGCTCTTAATGAAAAGGATAGACTGCTAGAGAAGCATGAGGATTTACTTTATGAGGAACATGATAAAGTTATAGAAGTTGAAAAATCCCTTGCTTTAGAAGTAAAGAAGAATGAAAGACTAGTTTGTGATTTATCTTCATGTCATTCTACTATCACTAGTCTCAAAAATGCAAATGATGATTTTACTGCTAAAATAGACAAGTTGAATGCATCTAGTTCTTCCATGGAGCATGTTTCAATTTGTACTAAATGTAAAGATCATGATTTTAATGCTTGTAGTAATCAAGTTTCTACTATTGCAAAATTAAATGATGATATTGTTAAATTAAATGTTCAACTTAAAACTTGCAAGAATGAAGTAGAAAAAATTAAATTTGCTAGTGATGCCTTCACCATTGGTAGACATCCTTCCATTAAGGATGGACTTGGTCTCCAAAAGGGAACCAAGGACACTAAAAGCCAAAAGGTCCTCAACTTCACAAAGGAGAAGGAGAAGGCGTCTATGGCTAGTTATAACACCCCTGGTGTTACTGTCACTAAAACTTGAGCATAACATCATGAGCATCAGCATATCATGTGATTGTTACATTTAGAATGCATTCACTAGGCAAAAGTTTCAAATAAGTTCTATTGATGTGACATGTCATGGGTAAAACCCTAGAGTAGGGTACTTAACCCTAAACTGGGCTTAAAAGAGTAAACAAAGCCTGAATAAGAGAAAACTTCAAAATTTATTAGTAATGATCATAAAATGTCACCATTAATGGACTTAAGTGGCATTCAAACCCTAGAAGTGCCAGAAACCCTAAATAGACCTCTGAAAAACCCTAGACTGAAACCCTAGGGGGTTATATGCAAATGTTGCACAATTTTGGACCTAAGTGCAAAAACCATGGAGTTAGGGTACCTTAGGTCATATAGTTCACATGTATGAAGATTTGCAAAAGAAACCATGAGATTTGGGCCTAAATGCAAAAAGGCCACTCTTGTGATCATATGGCTAAGTTTGAAAATCAGTGCATTTGGACCAACTTTGGAACCCTGTATCCTTCAAATTATGAGGAATTTGCCTAGGGTCAACACATCAAACTTATAGAGTTATCATAGGAGAACAACTTTGCTTAAGTAACTAAGCTTTGATTTCATACAAAGTTTAGAGAAAAACAAGCTCAAAGTTGTGCTGTCAGTTAACCTGAAACCTGAATTATGATATTCAGTGACAGAGGATGAACTTTGGGAGCCATTTCGAAGATGATCCAGTAGGTGTTTGAGCATGGTTACTATAGCAAGATTGTAGCTGGATTATGGGGCTAGAACTTTGTTATAGAGAGATTGGCAAGTTACAACATAGAATTTGGAGAAAATCTGTTCAAATTATGCTCTGTCAGTTGTTCTGATGAACAATCCCGATGGTACAGTGCACCCAAATATCTCAGATATAGAGCATCTCGCCGCCGGTGACCCTTCGTCGTGATTGACATCGATCGTCACAATTCGTGCGCCGTGACTTGCAGATAACCGTGGACAAGGAAAGATCTCAACTCGGGAAAGAGATAGAGGCTTATCGCTGGACTGTTCACCGTAACACTTACCGCGCAGTGGACAGAGATGTCCTCGTCGGAGTTCACCATCGATCGTAGCCATGCCACGTGCTTAGAAGATCTACCACGTCGCAGTAGATATCCGTAGGAGGTCAGTTCGTCACCGGAGACATTACCCCGGGGAGTGCCACGATAGTTCACGCCGGTGACTCACTTCTCCTTTCGGCCGCCAGTCTCCCCTTTCAAAATTGGACACCACCGCTTAGCGCCCTTATAAATTGATGGCCCGGTCTATTGCACCATGTTATACCAAAGCCAGAGCACCCATCCCACCTTCAATTAGCCACCATAGCCGGAGAATTTCCTTCTTCCCCCAAATAGGTCGACTGCGCCGCCGTGAACCACCTCTTCGCGACTAGCTGCTTCTAGGTCTGCCCTCGCTCTTTTTGTCCGTGTTTTAGCGTCCACACATGTTTGTGATCATCGTCTGCTCGACCCATTGAGCTTGACCTCACTTAATCAACCGGAACATCTTGATCGGTGTGCGGTGTTCGCCATCACCATGGTCAGACAAATCCCGGTCTGGATTAACCCAATTAGAACTTGTTCTAGTGTCGCCTCGGGATGGTAATGCTTGACCAGTAGCTAATTTGGGCTGCCACCATTGTTCTTGACCGGTCCGAGCAACGGGGTGGTCGGCGGTGAGCGTGCCGTGGCCTAGGGGTCAAGTTAGAGAAGAAACAGAATGGGAAGGGGGTTTTGTAAGGCGTCAGTGACACGGGGAATAGTCCGTTGGACGCTGTTCAAGTTATTTAAAACGTCAAGGGTCTTTTTGCAAAGTCGGCAGCGAGGCCGCGCGCGTGCCCGCGCATTCCCCCCTTTTCTGGGCCGACTTAGACCAGATTCAGCCCAGCACTGTTCATATTTTCTCTTTTTCTTTTTCTTCTAGACTTAGAGAATTCCTAGAAAACTATAGAAAAATACTAAAAATACCAGACCAATTTTGCTAGGCTCCTGATTTTATATAGTAATTAATAAAAATAGTTTTAGGATTTTTTTTCCAAATAAGGAATTATGGAATATTTAAAATAGCCAAAACCCATATCTCTGGAATTTTAGAAATTAATTAATAATCCCAAAAATCACCAAACTTTTTAAATAAGATTTAAATAATATTAAGAAGCCTTGGGTAAAATTTGGCATGATTTGGACCATGTTTGGTACCTATAACCCAAAACCCTAGTCCCCTGCCCTATAAACTTCACTATAGACTCCAAAAACCCTAGTTTCCCGGAGATTCGTGAAGGAAAGTTATATTCAAGACCTAAGATAATATACTTTTAATACCTTTGCATTTTCATGAGCATTACATGAGCATTCATGATTATATATGGCTATGTATAAAAAACAAAGAAGAGATAGCAGTTGAAGAAGCAAGGACTACATCACCACCACCTGAAGAACCCTAGGCCGGGAACTGCTTTTATTTTGCCGGGAACTGCTTTTATTTTGACATCTGTGGAGCAGAACCTAACTCACCTATCACACAAGGCAAGCCCCGGTGCATTTGCCACCTCCTTGCTATTTTAAAATCTTTCTCACTTGCTTATTGCATTAGGTAATAGGAGTTGTGTGCTAAACAAATTGTTGCATTTCCTTCCTTGAGAATTTGATTACCTTTCCTAGATCCCCTGTTTTACAAAAAAGGTTTTCCTTATGCTTAGCTTTGCTCTAGCGAAACAAAATGTTTGGTTTTGATAAAAGATGATGCTTCAAGTGGGTGGGATGTTTTCAAAATAAAACTTGATGGTGGATCCATCATGGCCATGATGGGTTCAACATCAGAAAAGATGTACCTCGGCCAGGTACCAAACTTTGGGTTTGAAATGATAAAGCTGAGACCGGGCGGGTGACTTGCACGAGAAGAGAGTTTCGGTGTAGTGTCTCCGTCTTAGTCAATTAAGGACCTTGTCGATGTAGGCCTGCTGACCGAGGACCCTTTAACTGGTCACATGCCTCATCATGGGTAAGCTTTGCCTCGGGCAGACTAATACCAGAATAAGATAACATGCAATGGGAGTGGAGAGATGGCGAGAGTAGCGTGTACCCTCCATGGCAAGAGGCTGGACGGTGGTGTATCTTTGCTCTCGGTTGGCGTGAACCTGATCTGGTCTTAAGAACCCCTGTGGCGAGTTGACATATGCAAGGGTTAAGTGCTACATATGTCGTGTGATTGGAGATCCTCAGTTGTCGGTGTTTCGAAACCCGGGGGGTCCCTGGACCGACGAGTGAATTGTCGCCGCATGCCCCAGCCCAGATGGGTCGACGCAAGGCGGAACGCGAAGGGGGGAAAGGAAGCAGCCGGAGGGAGGCAGACGTGAGAGAGTGGATCCCGCGGCCTTCGTGTTAGCCCCGCGCCTGAGTCGGGTGCGCTTGCAGTAGGGGGATACAAGCGTCCACGCGGGAGTGGGAGCGAGCGGCCTTGAGCGAGCGCCGTCCTGTCCTTCTCCGCGCGGGCCAACCCTCTGTAAGAGGGCCCTGGTCCTTCCTTTTATAGGCGTAAGGAGAGGATCTAGGTGTACAATGGGGGGTGTAGCAGAGTGCTACGTGTCTAGCGGAGGAGAGCTAGCGCCCTAAGTACATGCCATCGTGGCAGCCGGAGGGGTTTTGGCACCCGGTTCGTGTGGTGTCGTGGCCGTCGGAGGAGTGCTGGAGCCTGGCGAGAGGGCAGCTGTCGGGGCTGTCGCGTCCTTGCTGACGTCCTCTTGCTTCCGTAAGGGGGCCGAGAGCCGCCGTCGTCACAGAGCATGCGGGGCACCATCATTGCCTATCTGGCGGAGCGAGCCAGATGGGACGCCGGTCTTGTTCCCCGTAGCCTGAGTCAGCTCGGGGTAGGGTAATGATGGTGCCTCCTGTCGACGTGGTTTGTCCGCGCCCTAGGTTGGGCGATGTGGAGGCTCCTCCAAGGTCGAGGTCGAGTCTGTCTCCCGTGGCCGTGGTCGAGTCCGAGCCCCTGGGTCGGGCGAGGCGGAGACCGTCGGCTGAGGCCAGAGCTGAGTCCGAGCCCTAGGGTCGGGCGAAGCGGAGTCCGTCGTCTCCTGGGGCTGAGCCCATGTCTGAGCCCTGGGGTCGGGCGAGGCGGAGTTCGTTGTCTTTCGGGGCTGAGCCCGAGTCCGAGCCCTGGGTCGGGCGGAGCGGAGTTCGTCGTCTTCCGGGGCTGAGCCCGAGTCCAAGCCCTGGGTCGGGCGGAGCGAAGTTCGCCGTCTTCCGGGGCTGAGCCCGAGTCCGAGCCCTGGGTCAGGCGGAGCGGAGTTCGTCGTCTTCTGGGGCTGAGCCCGAGTCCGAGCCCTGGGTCGGGCGGAGCGGAGTTCGCCGTCTTCCGGGGCTGAGCCCGAGTCCGAGCCCTGGGTCGGGCGGAGCGGAGTTCGCCGTCTTCCGGGGCTGAGCCCGAGTCCGAGCCCTGGGGTCGGGCGAGGCGGAGTTTCCTATGACGCCCGAGGCCGGCCTTGGCTGCTGTCAGCCTCACTCTGTCGGGTGGCTCAGCAGTCGGAGCGGCGCAAGCGGCGCTGTCCTCTTGTCAGACCGGTCAGTAGAGCGGCGAAGTGACTGCGGTCAATTCGGCTCTGTCAACTAGAGGGCGTGCGTCAGGATAAAGGTGTCAGGCCACCTTTGCATTGAACGCCCCTGTGATTTGGTCGGTCGGTGTGGCGATGTGGCCAAGGTTGCTTCTTGGTGAAGACTGGGCCTCGGGCGAGCCGATAGTGTGCCCGTTGCTGGAGGGGGGTCCTCGGGCGAGACGTAGGTTCTCCGGTGTCGGCTTCCCTTGCCCGAGGCTAGGCTCGGGCGAGGCACGATCATGTCCCTTGAATGGACCGATCCTTGACTTAATCACACCCATCAGGCCTTTGCAGCTTTGTGCTGATGGGAGTTACCAGCTGAGATTTAGGGATCTTGAGGGTACCCCTAATTATGGTCCCCGACAGTAGCCCCCGAGCCTCCAAGGGAGTACTAATACTCGCTTGGAGGCTTTTGCCGCACTTTTTTGCAAGGGGACCAGCCTTTTTCGGTTGCATTCTGTTCCGGTGGGTGCGTGCGAGCGCACCCGCCGGGTGTAGCCCCTGAGGCCTCAGAGGAGTAGTTTTACTCCTTCGAGGTCTTAGTGCGTTTCGCAACACTTCGGCTGGTCTAGTTGTTCCCTCATGCGAGCTGGCCGTAGCCCGAGTGCACGGTCGGGTCCCAAGTTCTCGGGCTGGTATGTTGACGCTGTCAACGGTTTGGCCGGAGCTGGGTTTGTGAGAGCAGCCCCCGAGCCTCTGCACAGGGCGAGAGGACGGTTAGGGACAGACTCGACTTTTTTACATACGCCCCTGCGTCGCCTTTCCGCAAGGAGGAGGGGGGAAAGCGCCATGTTGCCCTCAGGTGGCGCCGAACATGGTGTCTCCGGTGAGCTGCTGGCAGGTAATCCGAGCGGACGTCCGTGCCCCATTCGTTAGGGGTCGGCTAGAGGCCCAGAGGCGCGCCCAAAAGTACCTACGGGTGATCTGCCGGACCCGGTCCCCTGCCAACGGGGTCCGAGGGCTCGATGCCTCCCTCTAATGGGATTCCGTTACAAGTTCGCTCCCGCTGGTCTCAGAAATGTCCTAGGGTACCTCGGGAGCGTAGCCCGAGCCTTGGTTATGTATCGAACGTACCCATGGTCATCCCTCGCTCTGTGTCTGAGGCAACTGTGAACCCTTCGAGGGCCAGCCTACGAACCCCTGATCAGTAGTGGGCGCGGAGCCCGAGCGGCCTGAGGCGGCCGTTGAACCCTTCAAGGGGCCGGCCATCGAACCTCTGTCCAGTAGTGGGTGTGGAGCCCACGTGCTCTAAGGCGGCTGTTGAACCCCTCCGAGGGGCCAGCCTTCGAACCTCTGATCAGTAGGGAGGCTCGGAGCCTGTTTCCTTCACGGAGAAGGGTCCTTTTCGGGGTACCCCCCTTTCCCGGTCCCTGTTGTAAGAGAGAGAAAGAGGAAAAGGAAAAGGACACGAAATCGAATGACGTGGCGTACCTTTTTCGACGCGGTCATTATGACGAAGGCGAAGTGTCGCTTGCTTCCCCTGCCAGAGACGTCGCCTGTCCCGCCGCGGAGTTAATGCGATGGGGCAAGCGGTTCGCGGGGCGGCCGTTGCGCGTGCGCGAGCCATTCGAGGAACGGGTCACGGGCGCGCCGTCTTCACGCTGTGGGAGAGGGCTCCCTCGCTGCCCCTGGATGGGACGTGAGCTTGGCTGACGACGTGACCGTTGCTTCTGCCCGCCCGTCACCGCCATTACTGCCGGCCCAATTTTGACCGCATTTGACCGTCGCGCTTGGCTGACACTGCAGGGTTGCCTTGAGTCGCGGTATCGACTCCGCAGTCGAGGAGGCGCGGTAGTGGCGTGAGTGGCGGTGCGGTTGCTCACACGTAGCAACCGGCGCACCGGTTGCATGACGCGTGGGCCTGGACCCCCATGCTGGGCGCGTTGGAAGTCGGAGAGGTGCGCCTACTTGGCGCGGTTGCATGCTGCCTGTATGGCTGCCCGCCCTTTCGCCCGCTGGTCTGGGCAAAAGTGGAGGAGTGCTTGTAACCGCCGGGCGGTTGCATGCACCGCGCGCGGCGGTTTGGCTTCTTCTGCTCTAGACCGGCTTGCATGACGTGTGGGACCCAGCCCCCGTGCCGTGGGGGGGAGGATCTTAGAGCGTGTCGGAGAAGACTCAGCCCGCAACGGTTGAGGGCGCAAGTGGGGAGAGCCGCCTTTAAAAGGGGGGCGACCCCTTTGGAGGGCAACCATGTCTTCGCGCTCCCCTCATGCATCATGCCTTTCCACCTTCCGAACCCCCGGGCGGGGGACGCCCAGAATCCTTCCGTCTTGTCGTCGGAGGAACGCAACTTCATGGAAGTTGGTACCTTTCAGCCATCGTTCGGCTTCAAGGATTTTCATCATGCATCCCGGCTGCACCCCTCCGCCGGCGGTCACCCAAGACGGTGACCTCCAGTTCGATGGAGGGGGAAAGCGAGCCGGGCTGCGACCTCTGCCCCTCCCTCAGCCTCAAGGATTTTCATCACTAGTGCTGGGGAGGGGAGTGTGCCGAGTTGGGGTCGGTCCCTGCGTGGGCGGCGGCCCGCTCCTTCCCTCAGTGATCGGGGGGAAGGGCGTCCGCCGTCCATGGCATGGGCAGCTGCCGCGTGCCCGGCTCTCTGAGCCGAGCGGCTTCGGGGCTGCTCCTGGTGCCGCCTTCCGCCACGGCAGCTAGAAGAGGTTCCGACGCCGACTAGCTAGCTGGCGCCACCCTCGGACTGACCTCCAACTCGTCGGCCTTCTGCCCGTCCTTGCCTCTCGAGTTGGGGGCATGGGCGAGGGCCTCGTGGCAGCAGCACCCGCCCTGAGGTCGTTGCTGCTGCTGTTCGGCCCTCCGGGGCAGAAGTCATCGTCGTTGTCGTTGCCGGGGCAGGCGACGGCAAGCTGTTCGTCGGTCTTCTATTACTCCGCAGGCCCCCCCCCAATTGTGTGGGGTTGTTCGTACCTGCGGAGGTGGAACCGGAGTTCCATTTGTAAAGGCACCTCGAGCGCCGGTGTCTTGTTCATAGCGGCTGTCGAGGCCTGAACGTGTATGTATTTTCGGCATGGAGCCGTGTTTTTTCTTCGATTCGAGCACTAAGACTCGCCTTGTCGATTATCTGAACCGCTTCACTGAGCGTGAGTTGCCTTGTGCAAAGGTGACGAGTGAGGTATCCGTATCCCGGAGGAGTAGGAGTCCCTCGGCTCGGTCGGCCCTGCTGTCCGAGGCCCCTCTTGCTTAGTTAAAGAAACCCCTCGGCCGCCCTTCGATGAGCCGAAGCTAGAGGTAGCGGTGTCAGCACGGACGGAGGCAGAGTTGGCTTCGAAAAGGAGGTGTAGTTGGCCAGAGCCTGGCCAGGTCGTCCACTGGCGGAGCTGACGCCGGAGTTGAGCTGCCAAGGCCACAAGCCGAGCTGATGTCTTTGAGGGTCAGCTGGCTAAGGCCTCGGGGTGGCCAGCCGAGCCGCCTGCTCGGGCCGGATTCTCGAAGAAGACCCTGGCGGCGATGGCCTGGGTGTGGTGCTGATGTCGTCCTTCAGAGTGGGGGCCCTCCGACCGCGTCGCCGTCCGAGGCTAGGTCAGACCCCGCCGAAGGTGTAGTTGATGCCGAGGGTGCTGTTGCCCCCTTCGGTTGTCGACGTCCGAGCCTGCAGGATCAGGTTGTCTTGTAGTGTGTGCATGTTTTCTGCGGCCGCCGAGGCCTAAACACACCGTCGTCGTGTTGTAAAGCTGCGTTTCTTTTCCTCTTGTTTCGAGTATCCGGACTCATTTGTCGGTAACAGAGTTGTCTGTGTGGGCGAGAGTTGCTTTTCACGGAAGGCGATGAGTGAGGTATCCGTATCCCGGAGGCATAGGAATCCCTCGGCTCGGTCGGCCTTGCCGCTTACGCGCGCTCTTACTCGTCCATTGGGTTCTGTTACCGACGCAGTCGAGAAGGCCCGAAAAATCATTTCGGCAGAGGAGCTCTCGAGCATGAAGACTTGTTCAGTCCGCGGAGTCACTTATCCGAGCGTGAGTTACTTATCGCAGAAGGTGATGAGTGAGGTATCCGTATCCCGGAGGCGTAGGAGTCCCTCGGCTCGGTCAGCCTTGGCTGCTTACGTGTACTCCGTCGTTTTCAGGATCCACTTTTGAAGTAGTCGAAGAGCACGAAAGGCATTCTGGCAGAAAATATTTTTTTCTTTTTTTGAGGAAAATTTTGACGCAGAGGGGGTTGCCCCCTTCTAGCCCCCGAGGGAGGGTCGGGCTTTGCCGAGGCAAGGCTGACCCTTACTTGACGACCAGACTTGGTGTGTGAATGAAGTATACGAGCAACTTGAAAACATCTTAAGGGTAGAAGCGACGTAGCTGTTGGATGTTCCAAGCGTTGCTGTAGACCTCGCCTTGGCTCTTGGCCAGCTTGTACGTTCTGGGCTTCAAGACCTTGGCGATGACGAACGACCGTTCCTAGGGAGGCGTGAGCTTGTGCCGCCCTCGGGCGTCTTGTCGCAGCCGAAGCACCAGGTCGCCCACCTGGAGGTCTCGGGACCTAACCCCTCGAGCGTGGTAGCGTCGCAGGGACTGCTGGTACCGCGCCGAGTGTAGTAAGGCCATGTCCCGAGCCTCCTCCAGCTGGTCCAGTGAGTCTTCTCGGTTGGCTTGGTTGCTTTGGTCGGTGTAGGCCCTCGCCCTCGGGGAACCGTATTCTAGGTCTGTGGGCAAGATGGCCTCGACCCCATAGACAAGAAAGAACGGTGTGAAGCCCGTGGCTCGGCTCGGCATTGTCCTCAGACTCCAGACCACCGAGGGGAGTTCCTTCATCCACCGCTTGCCGAACTTGTTGAGGTCGTTGTAGATTCGAGGCTTGAGTCCTTGCAGGATCATGCCGTTGGCCCGCTCCACTTGCCCATTCGTCATGGGGTGTGCCACGGCAGCCCAGTCCACCCGGATGTGGTGATCCTCGCAGAAGTCCAGGAACTTTCTGCCGGTGAACTGGGTACCATTGTCGGTGATGATGGAGTTTGGGACCCCAAAGCGATGGATGATGTTGGTGAAGAAGGCCACCGCCTGTTCGGACCTGATGCTGTTTAGGGGTCGGACCTCGATCCACTTGGAGAATTTGTCGATGGCGACCAACAGGTGCGTGTAGCCCCCGGGTGCCTTCTGCAAGGGGCCAACGAGGTCCAGACCCCACACAGCAAACGGCCAGGTGATGGGTATGGTCTGCAGAGCCTGAGCGGGCAGGTGGGTCTGTCTCGCGTAGAACTGACACCCTTCGCAGGTGCGGACGATTCTAGTAGCGTCGGCCACCGCCGTCGGCCAGTAGAATCCTTGTCGGAAGGCGTTTCCAACGAGGGTTCGAGGTGCTGTGTGATGCCGCAAGCCCCCGAGTGTATCTCTTGCAAGAGCTGCTGGCCTTCGGCGATGGAAATGCATCGCTGGAGGATGCCTGAGGGGCTGCGGTGGTAGAGCTCCTTCCCATCTCCTAGCAAGACGAAAGACTTGGCGCGCCGCGCCAACCGCCTAGCTTCGGCTTGGTCGAGGGGTAGCTCCCCTCGGTGGAGATATTGCAGGTACGGGGTCTGCCAGCTTTGATTAGGCGTGACCTCGCTTGGCTCCCCCTCGACGCGCAGTGCCTCACCCTCGGGGGCCGAGGGTACCTCGGGCTGAGCCGAGGGTAGCTCGGACTGGGTCGAGGGTACCTCGGACTGAGCCGAGGGTGCCTCGGGCGGAGCCAGAGGTGCCTCGGGCGGAGCCGAAGATGCCTCGGGCTCGGGCGCATCCTCGGTCTTGACGGAGGGTTGATGCAGGTCTCGGGAGAATACGTCCGGGGGAACTGTTGTTCGTCCCGAGGCTATTTTAGCCTGCTCGTCCGCAGTCTCGTTGTAGCGTCGGGCGATGTGGTTGAGCTCGAGCCCGTAGAACTTGTCTTCCAGGCGTCGAAACTCATCGCAGTAGGCTTCCATCTTCGGGTCGCGGCAGTGGGAGTTCTTCATGACTTGGTCGATGACGAGCTGCGAGTCACCGCGAGCGTCGAGGCGTCGGACCCCTAGCTTGATGGCGATCCGCAACCCGTTTACTAGAGCCTCGTACTCTGCCACGTTGTTGGACGCTGGGAAGTGGAGGCGTAGCACGTAGCGTAGGTGCTTCCCGAGGGGCGAGACGAAGAGGAGGCCCGCGCCGGCACCCGTCTTCATCAGCGACCAATCTAAAAACATGGTCCAGAGCTCCAGTTGGATCGGAGCCGTCGGGAGCTGGGTGTCGGCCCATTCAGCCACAAAGTCCGCCAAGACCTGGGACTTGATGGCCTTCCGAGGGGCGAACGAGATCGTCTCGCCCATGATCCCCACTGCCCACTTCGCAATCCTACCCGAGGCCTCACGGGACTGGATGATCTCTCCCAGGGGGAAGGATGACACCACAGTCACCGGATGAGACTCGAAGTAGTGTCGCAACTTCCGCCGTGTCAGGATCACCGCGTACAGCAGCTTCTGGATTTGTGGGTAGCGGATCTTGGTCTCGGACAGTACCTCACTGATGGAGTAGACTGGCCTCTGGACGGGCAATGCATGCCCTTCTTCTCGTCTCTCAACCACGATCGCGGTGCTAACCACCTGGGTGGTTGCGGCGATGTAGATCAAGAGGGCTTCTCCGGCAGCGGGGGGCACCAAGATGGGCGCGTTCGTGAGGAGCGCCTTCAGGTTCCCGAGGGCTTCCTCGGCCTCGGGAGTCCAAGCGAAGCACTCAGCTTTCCTTAAGAGGAGGTACAGAGGCAGACCTCTTTCGCCGAGGCGGGAGATGAAGCGGCTTAGAGCCGCGAGACATCCCATGTCCCTCTGTACGCCTTTCAAGTCCTTGATTGGCCCCATGCTGGTGATGGCTGCAATCTTCTCCGGGTTGGCTTCGATGCCCCGCTCGGAGACGATGAACCCCAAGAGCATGCCTCGGGGGACCCCGAAGACACACTTTTTGGGATTAAGCTTCACGCCTTTCGCCTTGAGACATCGGAATGTCACTTCAAGGTCGGAAAGGAGGTCGGAGGCTTTCCTCGTCTTGACTATGATGTCATCAACGTAGGCCTCGACCGTTCGGCCGATGTGTTCGCCAAACACATGGTTCATGCATCGCTGGTACGTTGCCCCCGCATTCCTCAAACCAAACGGCATTGTAACATAGCAGTACATGCCGAAGGGTGTGATGAATGAAGTCACGAGCTGGTCGGACTCCTTCATCCTGATCTGGTGATACCCTGAGTAGGCATCGAGGAAAGACAGGGTTTCGCACCCAGCAGTGGAATCCACGATCTGATCGATGCGAGGCAGAGGGTAGGGAACCTTTGGACATGCTTTGTTTAGACCAGTGTAGTCTACACACATCCGCCATTTCCCCCCTTTCTTTCTCATAAGCACAGGGTTGGCAAGCCATTCGGGATGGAATACCTCTTTGATGAACCCTGCCGCCAGTAGCTTGTGGATCTCCTCGCCTATGGCTCTGCGCTTTTCTTCGTCGAATCGGCGCAGAGGCTGCTTCACGGGTCGGGCCCCAGCTCGAATATCCAGAGAGTGCTCGGCGACTTCCCTCGGTATGTCGGGCATGTCTGAGGGACTCCACGAGAAAACATCAGCGTTTGCGCGGAGAAAGTCGACGAGCACTGCTTCCTATTTGGGGTCGAGCTCAGAACCGATCCGGATCTGCTTGGAGGCGTCGCTGCTGGGGTCGAGAGGGACGGACTTGACCGTCTCCGCTGGTTTGAAGTTGCCGGCGTGGCGCTTCACGTCGGGTGCCTCCCTAGAGAGGCTCTCCAGGTCAGCGATGAGGGCCTCGGATTCGGCGAGGGCCTCGGCGTACTCCACGCACTCCACATCGCATTCGTATGCATGTTGGTACGTGGGCCCGACGGTGATGACCCCGTTGGGGCCCGACATCTTGAGCTTGAGGTAGGTGTAGTTGGGGACGGCCATGAACTTGGCGTAGCATGGCCTCCCCAGCACTGCGTGGTAGGTTCCTTGAAACCCGACCACTTCGAACGTGAGGGTCTCCTTTCGAAAGTTGGAGGGCGTCCCGAAGCAGACGGGTAGGTCGAGTTGTCCGAGGGGTTGAACGCGCTTCCCGGGGACGATCCCGTGGAAAGGCGCAGCGCTCGTCCGGACCGAGCATAGATCGATCTGCAGAAGCCCGAGGGTCTCGGCGTAGATGATGTTGAGGCCGCTGCCTCCGTCCATGAGGACCTTGGTGAGCCTGACGTCGCCGATGATGGGGTCGACAACGAGTGGGTATCTCCCCGGGCTCGGCACGTAGTCTGGATGGTCGGCCTGGTCGAAGGTGATGGGCTTGTCGGACCAGTCTAGGTAGACTGGCGCCACCACCTTTACCGAGCAGACCTCCCGACGCTCTTGCTTGCGGTGCCGAGCCGAGGCGTTCACCACTTGCCCGCCGTAGATCATGAAGCAGTCGCGGATCTCGGGGAACCCTCCTGCCTTGTGATCTTCCTCCTTTGCGTCGTCGAGGGCCTTGCCACCCTCCGCGGGTGGCCCGGCCTTATGGAAGTGTCGTCGAAGCATGGCACACTCCTCAAGGGTGTGCTTGATGGGCCCCTGATGATAAGGGCATGGCTCCTTGAGCACCTTGTCGAAGAGGTTGGCACCTCCGGGAGGTTTCCGAGGGTTCTTGTGCTCGGCGGCGGCGACAAGGTCCGCGTCAGCGGCGTCGCGTTTCGCTTGCAACTTCTTCTTGCCCTTCTTCTTGGCGCCTCGCTGAGTTGACGCCTCGGGAGCATCTTCCGGTGGGCGGCCCTGGGGCTGCTTGTCCTTCCGGAAAATGGCCTCAACCGCCTCCTGGCCAGAGGCGAATTTGGTGGCGATGTCCATCAGCTCGCTCGCCCTGGTGGGGGTCTTGCGACCCAGCTTGCTCACCAGGTCGCGGCAGGTGGTGCCGGCGAGGAACGCGCCGATGGCATCTGAATCGGTGACGTTGGGCAGCTCCGTGCGCTGCTTCGAGAATCGCCGGATGTAGTCCCAGAGAGACTCTCCCGGCTGCTGGCGGCAGCTTCGGAGATCCCAGGAGTTTCCAGGGCGCATGTACGTGCCCTGGAAATTGCCGGCGAAGGCTTGGACCAGGTCGTCCCAGTTGGAGATCTGCCCCGGGGGCAGGTGCTCCAGCCAGGCTCGAGCGGTGTTGGAGAGGAACAGGGGGAGGTTGCAGATGATGAGGTTGTCATCGTCCGTCCCACCCAGTTGGCAGGCCAGCCGATAGTCCGCGAGCCACAGTTCCGGTCTCGTCTCCCCCAAGTACTTTGTGATAGTAGTCGGGGTTCGGAACCGGGTCGGGAATGGTGCCCGTCGTATGGCACGGCTGAAAGCCTGTGGACCGGGTGGTTGGGGCAAAGGACTCCAATCCTCCCCGCTGTCGTAGCATCCCCCACGCCTGGGGTGGTAGCCTCGGCGTGCCCTGTCGTCGAGGTGGGCCCGACGGCCGTGATGATGGCGCTCGTTGCCGAGGGGACCCGGGCCGCAGGCGCTGTGTTGCGCGTGCACCCGGAGTGGACCGAGGCTTCCCGCATAAATCGGAAAGTCGTGGCGTGATGTTCCGAGGGGAACCCCTGCCTTCGAGAGGCAGAGCTTTCGGCCCGTTGGACCGCGGCGTCCTCCAGGAGATTCTTAAGCTCTCCTTGGATACGCCGCCCCTCGGTGGTTGATGGCTCCGGCATCGCGCGGAGGAGTACTGCCGCTGCAGCCAAGTTTCGGCCGACTCCGCTGGAATCCAGCGGCGGCCTCACCCTGACGTCGTCGGCGATGCGGTGCTGGATGTCCTGGGGGAGATGACGCGCTTCTCCGGCCGGGGGTTGGACCGCCCATTCCTGCCTGAGGTCCCGACGGACCGGCACAAGCGTTCCTGCTCCCTCGTCGAGCCTGGCCTGCCTCGCGCGGATATGCTCGAGCTGTGGGTCAGGACCCCCCCGCCGAGACGGGGACCACAGCTAGCTCCCGAGGGATGTCGACGCGAGGCGAGGGCCTAGGGGGATCACCATTTTTCGGCATACCAAGATGGTTGCCTTCGCCGGGACCCCCTAGATCGACGTGGAAACATTCACGACCTGGGCCGCGGTCCTCATTGTCGAGGCTGCGGCTGCCGTCGGAACAGTCGGAAAGGCAGTAGTCACTTGCCGTCATGAAGTCCCGCACGACACTGGGGTTACCAAGTCCGGAGAAATCCCAATAGAGGTCGGGATCGCCATCTTCCTCGGACCCCGAGGGCTCGTAGGTCGAGTCGGCAGTCAGTCGGTCCCAGGGTGACCGCACACGATACCCCAGAGGGTTTGGACTCGCCTCTAAGAGAGTGCTCACCGAAGCGGAGTCGCTTGGTGGGTCGAGGCCGAATCCAAAAGACACGAGATGGGAATCGGTCGGTACCTTTCGGTCGACGGTCGGTGACGAGGTCGCGTCTGGGACTGACTGCACCGTCGTCTCAGGTACGAGGGTGACGCCCAGCAAGTCCTTCGCGAGCGTGCTGGCGTCGTGCGTTTGCTTGAGATTGGCATGTTGCGGGGAGGCGGCGCTCGCCTTCGTCTCAGACGCAAGGTCGATGCCCGACGCGCCCTCCATTAGGGCGCCGGCGCCGTCGACTCGCTCGACAGCCAACGAGGTGCCGCTTCCCGCTTGGCCTTGGTTGCCCCGCCTCCTCCACCGTCGGCGGGGGAGGGGACGGGACAAGCCCGAATGTCGTCCTTTCACCACGTGGGGAAGGCGTCGTCGATTTCCCCGCCGGCGAGCGGGTTGTCGACCGCCATTGTCGCTGTCGCACGGCGGGGGAAGGAGTATCATGTCGTAGCTACCGTCGAGGGACATGAACTCGAGATTCCCGAAATGGAGCACCGTCCCGGGCTGGAAAGGTTGCTGGAGACTGCCCATCTGGAGCTTGACGGGAAGCTGTTCGTCAACACGCAGCAGGCCCCTACCTGGCGCGCCAACTGTCGGTGTTTCGAAACCCGGGGGGTCCCTGGACCGACGAGTGAATTGTCGCCGCGTGCCCCAGCCTAGATGGGTCGACGCAAGGCGGAACGCGAAGGGGGGAAAGGAAGCAGCCGGAGGGAGGCAGACGTGAGAGAGTGGATCCCGCGGCCTTCATGTTAGCCCCGCGCCTGAGTCTGGTGCGCTTGCAGTAGGGGGATACAAGCGTCCACGCGGGAGTGGGAGCGAGCGGCCTTGAGCGAGCGCCGTCCCGTCCTTCTCCGCGCGGGCCAACCCTCTATAAGAGGGCCCTGGTCCTTCCTTTTATAGGCGTAAGGAGAGGATCCAGGTGTACAATGGGGGTGTAGCAGAGTGCTACGTGTCTAGCGGAGGAGAGCTAGCGCCCTAAGTACATGCCATCGTGGCAGCCGGAGGGGTTTTGGCACTCGGTTCGTGTGGTGTCGTGGCCGTCGGAGGAGTGCTGGAGCCTGGCGAGAGGGCAGCTGTCGGGGCTGTCGTGTCCTTGCTGACGTCCTCTTGCTTCCGTAAGGGGGCCGAGAGCCACCGTCATCACAGAGCGTGCGGGGCGCCATCATTGCCTATCTGGCGGAGCGAGCCAGATGGGACGCCGGTCTTGTTCCCCGTAGCCTGAGTCAGCTCGGGGTAGGGTAATGATGGCGCCTCCTGTCGACGTGGTCTATCCGCGCCCTAGGTTGGGCGATGTGGAGGCTCCTCCGAGGTCGAGGTCGATTCTGTCTCCCGTGGCCGTGGTCGAGTCCGAGCCCCTGGGTCGGGCGAGGCGGAGACCGTCGGCTGAGGCCAGAGCTGAGTCCGAGCCCTGGGGTCGGGCGAAGCGGAGTCCATCGTCTCCTGGGGCTGAGCCCATGTCCGAGCCCTGGGGTCGGGCGAGGCAGAGTTCGTCGTCTTCCGGGGCTGAGCCCGAGTCCGAGCCCTGGGTCGGGCGGAGCAGAGTTCGTCTTCTTCCGGGGCTAAGCCCGAGTCCAAGCCCTGGGTCGGGCGGAGCGGAGTTCGTCGTCTTCCGGGGCTGAGCCCGAGTCCGAGCCCTGGGTCGGGTGGAGCGGAGTTCGCCGTCTTCCGGGGCTGAGCCCGAGTCCGAGCCCTGGGTCGCGCGGAGCGGAGTTCGCCGTCTTCCGGGGCTAAGCCTGAGTCCGAGCCCTGGGTCGGGCGGAGCGGAGTTCGCCGTCTTCCAGGGCTGAGCCCGAGTCCGAGCCCTGGGTCGGGCGGAGCAGAGTTCGCCGTCTTCCGGGGCTGAGCCCGAGTCCAAGCCCTGGGTCGGGTGGAGCGGAGTTCGCCGTCTTCCGGGGCTGAGCCCGAGTCCGAGCCCTGGGGTCGGGCGAGGCGGAGTTTCCTATGACGCCCGAGGCCGGCCTTGGCTGTTGTCAGCCTCACTCTGTCGGGTGGCTCAGCAGTCGGAGCGGCGTAGGCGGCGCTGTCCTCTTGTCAGACCGGTCAGTAGAGCGGCAAAGTGACTGCGGTCACTTCGGCTCTGTCGACTGGAGGGCGTGCGTCAGGATAAAGGTGTCAGGCCACCTTTGCATTGAACGCCCCTGTGATTTGGTCGGTCGGTGTGGCGATGTGGCCAAGGTTGCTTCTTGGTGAAGACTGGGCCTCGGGCGAGCCGATAGTGTGCCCGTTGCTGGAGGGGGGTCCTCGGGTGAGACGTAGGTTCTCCGCGGTCGGCTTCCCTTGCCCGAGGCTAGGCTCGGGCGAGGCACGATCATGTCCCTTGAATGGATCGATCCTTGACTTAATCGCATCCATCAGGCCTTTGCAGCTTTGTGCTGATGGGGGTTACCAGCTGAGATTTAGGGATCTTGAGGGTACCCCTAATTATGGTCCCCGACATCAGCCGAGTATTAATCAATTCGGATCGTCATTACTTCTCGGACATGAAGACTTGGTCACTGACTTACACATAGCAATCCAGTGAACAAGAAGGGTTAATAAGAAATTGGCTAGTATAGGTCAAGTGCTTGAATTAGGGTAGAAAGAACTCTAGAACTCAGGTAATGACTTAACTTGCTAATAAAACTGGATTTTTAAGGATCCACTATTAGTAAGCATTTCTGCAAACAAAGTCTTTGATTATTGATGAGCCATACCTTGATTCCCAAAGGCCAGCATATCCTTGAGAGTCTTTTATTTTGACGGGTAAGACTTGCGAAAGTACACTTCGTACTCAGGGCTTTGTCCCATGTTGTTTTAGGTGAGGAAGCAACAAATTTTTGTTGCTTTTGTTCCAAGGTGGTGCCTAAGGAAGAAAATCAAGACTGAAGCCGCGGGAGGAGGTGTCCTCCTTTAAGGAAAAACTTTTTACTGTTTATTGGGAGGGGTTTTTGCCTCCCAAGTTATGTAATAATATTACTCCAGCACTCTTATAATTTTGCTCTGGTCTGTAATAATACTACTCTTTCTCTACTTTAAAATAAAATAAAGTTATTGTAACTGCTTTCGCATACTCGTTCCTCCGATGTGTTGTAATATCTGTGTGACGGGTGAAACGCTCTTGGGCAAGGTAAAGAATACAGATATCGAACTTAACAAGTGATCAGGTGCACCTACAGGGTTGTCTGAGGTCCGTTGGACAAGGACAACTGTAGGTAGGCCTAATGACTTGGAAGGTTCCGTCACAGCTGGTATCGGAGCGAAGCCCATCTCTGCAGATGTTATAAGGCATTTTCAAAAAGGATTTTCAATTAAAAAAATTTCTTTCCTTCTTATCTAACTACCTTCCGAAGTACTTATACTAAGACCAGATAGTAGAGTGCAATGTATAGAAGGTTGTGAATCAACCGAGGTTGATTCTGTAATTATGCATGCATCATGATAAAAAAATTATATTAATAAGATTTCCCCCTTAGAGATATGCTGCCGCGCACAAAGAAACCCGCGTGCAAGTCCACCGGACCGATTGGCGTGCCTCACCATCAGCTAGCTCCAAGGCATGAGGATAGTAGCAGCGGCAGCGATGATCCCATTGGTGATCTAGAAGCACAGGTGGAGTAGCTTCGTGCGGAGTTACGTCATAGAAACATTGTGTGGGTTGAGGATGGTCAGCGCATAAATGAGTTAAGAACTGACATCCGACATCTGCAAGACCAACTTGCTGAACGAGATTTAGCACTCGATTGGGCTGTTAACTCACGTTCACTTGCTTGGGCCAAGGAAGCCAAAGCTTGAGCCCGTGTGGAGGAGCTTAGCACGGCCATCGACAGCTTGCAGGTGTACTATAATACATTGCATGAGGAAGTTCATGAATTGTATTTGCGACTGCACCCTGACATACCTATCGAACCTGTCGGAATGGGAGCCGGACCTTCTGGAGCAGCGAGAGAAGCACTTGGTGGGGAGTTGGACCTTTTTAGGCCCCCTCCTTCAATGAATCTGGCTGATGAATGGTCCCCTACACCCGACAGTTGTTGGGGACTTGTTCTCAAATGCTATGAATTAAGAACAAGGCAACACAAAATGTTAAATGTTAAGGCCCTTCGTCTTTCGAAGCATTATTTCCTTTAGGATTTAATGATCTTCAGACGAAGGTCATGAAGGGCGTACCTTCATGATTATGACATATATACAAAGGGTGAAGCTTATGAAACATAGAAAAATAACATAAACAATTATATAATATCATAATATAAACATCTACAATTAAATAATCATGAGTACATAAAAGCAATATCAAATTACATTTGTACCTTGAGCCTGACAGAGGGCAAAAGTAAAAGTGAGATGCGAAAAGCGTGAACAGTACGGGGGTACTGTTCACCTATTTATAGGCACAGGGCGCAGCTTGTGTGAATTTACATTCATGTCCTCTACAAATGATTACAATCATTACACAGATTATCATGGGCCGATTGGTCATTTCATCTATAAGTCGGTGCATTTTGAAATATACTACGAAGCTCCCTGATGTAACACCTCTGGTGTTACTGTCACTAAAACCTGAGCATAACATCATAAGCATTGGCATGTCATGTGTTTGTCACACTTAGAGTGCATTCACTAGGCAAAAATTTCAAACAAGTTGTATTGATATGACATTTTGTGGATAAAACCCGAGGGTAAGATACCCAATACTAAATTGGGCTCAGTAGGGCAAAGAAAAGCCTAGTAAGAGAAAACTTCAAAACTCATTAGAGATAATCATAAAATGTCACCTTGAATAGGCTTATGGGATATTCAAACCCTAAGAGTGCCAAAAACCCTAAATAGTACCCTAGAAAGCCCTAGACTTAAACCCTAGGGGGCTAAGTGCAAAATTAGTGCACTTTTGGGACTAAAGTGCAAAAACCATGAAATTAAGGTGTCTTAACTGATATGGTTCACATGTGTGTGGATTTGCAACCTAAACCCTGAATTTTGGACCTATTTGCAAAAAAGCCCTAATTGAGCTCTATTGGTTAAGTCTGAAATTTGTGATATTGGCCCCACTTTGAAGCCCTATATCTCCCAAATTATGAGGATTTTGTCCTATGTCACCACATCAATTTTGTAGAGCTATTATGGGAGAATAACTTTGATGCAGACAGTCGCTTTAGTTGTTATAAAAAATCAAAGAAATTGCTGCCCAAAGTTGCTCTGTCAGACTGGTGTCGAGTTAACTAAAACTGAAACTGCAACCAGAAATGGTCACAGTGATATGGGACCAATTTGAGCGTGCCATATCTTTGAATTCACTCGGTTTTGACCCAAGTATCCTATAGTAAGTTTGTAGACTGATGTTTAGTGAACAAATTTTATTAAGGGAGGTTGCTCTGTTCTTAACAAAAATCCAGAGATCAAGAGGTTGGAAGGTAGTCGGTTCAGACAAGTTCTGAAGATCCAATGCACTGAAAAATCTGAAGAACACCAAGAAAAGATCTGTGACACTGTTGAATTGGATGAGCTCGGATGAATCGGTGGGGATTTGATCGCAAAGGAGCAACTTGGGACGTGGCACCATTCCGCGTGCTGAGCCGGGCGTGGCCAGAAATAATCACCGACGCCCACCGTGACTCAGTTAATGTGGCGGAACTGCCCGAATTATTCCAACTTAAGTGCCTAAGTCCCGCCTTAGAGGCTAGACCACACTTAGATGGGAATAACCCGTCAATCCCTCGGATCTAGTCCGACAAGGCCATTGACAGGATCAAGTACCACAATCTCACTCGATGGCGAGTCACAGAGCAAATACAATAAAGCATAAAACCATGCATGTAAGAGTATTAAATTATTACATCACCATCGGAGTTTTGCAAAAGTAGTAATCATTGTTCGAAGTGCAGCGGAATGAAACTAACGATAAATAAATAGAGAGATGGGGAAGCCTGTCCCATCACTCCTCATGCTCCTCCTCAGCCGAGGTGGGGTCCCACTCGACAGTCCAACCCGGTGGCAAGATGGACGTCCAAGTCACTCCAGCAACCATGTCCTCCAGAGAACCTGTAAAAATTATGCCACAAGCAAGGCTGAGTATACTAATACTCAGCTAGACTTACCCGGTGTGAGGAGTCTACTCCTCTACCTCTAGACATGCAGCTGTTTGGCTATGGGGTTAGGTTGCCAAAGGCACTAGCTGGGTTTCTAAGTCAAGTTTTAACTTTGTCAAATTTAAGTGTGACTCTCTTAAGGCTAAATATGTACTATCTACTCATACATAGTAGCAAACATTTTTAGCAATCAACATCTTGTATCATCTCATCATATTTCCACTTGTTACTCAATGCAGTACAATGGATCAAGCAGTCTCATTAGCTGCGAGAAGCAGACGATTCGAATCGAGTTTTTATCCTTGCAAGGTAAACCTAAACACACGACATGGCGAGGCACTCCGTCCCCACACACATCAACTGTCCCCATCGATCCCCTGGCAACAGATCAGGGCTCACCGCCTTGGCGTACAATGCCTCACTGACCCCGACTGCCGTCGTGCAGTGACCGCACTTGTACCCACCATAACCGGAATGGGAGACCACGTCTCAGGTCGCGTGAGGGGTAAAGTCTACGGGCAGGTTCACTCAAGTACTAGGCTTACCGATTTACCATATTTCTCGGTATGTGTTTAGTACATTCAAACGCTTGACACAGGTATCCGCACGTTAATCCTTATTCCCATTTCACTTCGTAGACAACCAATCCCCATGGATTGTTGTCCCCAGACTAGCATCATTATGATATGGAAGTGGGTACAACCAATTTCCTGACCTCGCGTGAGTGCTAGAAAAATCACTCGACTTCTACCGAGATCCTAATTAATAAAGCAGCTACTCGACCTAGCATACTAGTATTCATCTCAACAGGATTCCTGAGATCATGCAACTAGGGTTTCAAACAACTCCTACACCTAAGTGCACAATAAATCCTACAATCATTAAGTATATTAAAATAGCATAAATAACAGGTTATGCATAAACCGGGGCTTGCCTTCCAAGGCTGTGGCAGGCAGATCCTCTGGTGCAGGCTCGGGTGCTGGATCCGGGGCTACCTCCTGAGCAGTTCCTTGCTCCGGCACGAGGACGTACTCTCCGTCAGCGAGGTTACAGTCTATTGAACGTAATGAACATGTATGTCATGATTATGCAGGATTTAATAACATTATGCTAAAAGAAAAACCAAGTTTAATGAGTAACTTAGGGTTTTCTTGGTCATGCGTGGCTTTCAGTAGTTTATGTTTGTAACACTCCTAGTGTTACTATGACTAAAACTTGAGCATGGTATCATAAGCATTGACATTGCATATGTTTGATACACCTAGAGTGCATTCACTAGGCAAAAATTTCAAACAAGTTGTATTGTTTTAAGGTTTTGCAAATAGGACCCTGGATAGGAAGCTTTACCCTAAACAAGGATTAAAGGGGCTAAAACTTAACCCAAATTGAGAAAACCTAAAGGCTTTAGTGAAATAGCTATAAAATATCCCCAAAAACAAAGTTGAATCTCATTTATACCCCTGGGATACTAGAAACCCTAAATGAAACCCTGGAAAACCCTAAAACTAAACCCTAGGGGTCTATGTGCAAAATTGGTCCACTTTTGGACTAAAGTGCAAAAACCAAGTAAAATAAGGTTCTTAAGTCCCTTGGTTCCCAAATGTGTGGACTTGAAAGCCAAATATTTGATTTTGGACTTATTTGCAAAAAAGTCACATTTGAACTCTTTTGACTAAGTCTAATTCTAGTGTATTGTACTCATCTTTGTGACCTTGTAACTTCTAAACAAAGGAGATTTTGCCCTAGGTCACCACACCAAATTTGAAGATCTATCAAAAGAGAACAACTTTGCTTAAGGTTGCAAGCTCACTTGTTGAGAAAAATCCAGAGATATTTAAGCCTGAAGTCAGGCTGTCAGACTGATTTGGTCTGAATTTTCAGACTAGCAGTGAATTATCACCAACTTCAAACCCAATTCCAGACATGATCAAGTGCCCTAATGAGTTCAATCTCTATAGTCGATTTGTAGCTGGTACATAGCACTACAACTTTGATGCAGAGACTTAGACTTGTTGCCACATGAAATTGGAAGGAAAACCCCCTGCAAATCGCTCTGTCAGACTGTCTGAACCAAACTCGCCATGGTACAGTAGAGCTCAACTAAAGAAGATCACGATTCACCCCTCCTGCCCATCGCCGGTGACCGTCGCCGTCGATTACCGCTCGCCGTGATTCGTGCGCCGTGGACATCAGATAAGCATCACCCAATAAAAATCTTCACTGCCGTGAGCTGGGCTCCACTCCGGTGACCCCTCCCGTGCCTCCCCCTCTGCTTTGCGGTGGAGCGATAGGCTCGCCGGTGAACCGCCGCCTCCCGGCCGTGCGCCGTGTGGCTCTCACTTTTCACCGCACCGCCACGACTTACTCTAACTCCCTGTCGATCACCGGAACACCCGCCACGCCTCTGGACACGTATTCACCGCGCCCAGTATTCTTCCTCACCTCCGGCCGCCACGTGCTCGTCCAAAATTCGCGGCCACCGCTCACTCCCCCTATAAATTGAGCCCGTGACTAGCTCCGTGAGGTCGTCAGCTAACTAGCCACCGCTAATCAGCCACAATCATCTACCAGCGAGCTTGAATTTCCAATTTCCCCCAATTTCGTTCTCCGCCACCGCGAAGAACAACCCGCCGCAGCCAACGCAAATCAGGTCCAATGCTGTCGTTGTTTGTGTTGTTCGTACATTCTTGTATGTCCACAATGCTCACTGCACCACTTAATTGAATTATATCGCCACCAATCGCCGGGAACACAACCGTATAGCCGCCATGATCACGGCCACCGTGGCCAGAGCTACGTAGTTGGTCTTAGTTGCAATTAGGTTGGGGGAAATGGTCAGGGTAGCCCCGATTTCATGTCTACCGCTCAGAGAACCCAGCCGTTGCCCCGTTCGGCCGGTACAGGTGCTCGCCGGAGCACGGCCGCGCGTGAACGGCGTCGAGGACCTAGCCATGCGAAGAAATAGGAGTCGGAGGGGTTTTCTGTAAACCGTCAGTGGCCCAGTGAAACAGTAAACAAACCTGATTCGAGTTAGCTATTAAACCAAGGGCCTCTGTGCAAAACTACCTCAGGCTCGCGCGCGTGGGCATGTTTCTGCTGTTGTTGGGCCGACTTGGACTGATTTCAGCCCAAGTCTGTTCATTATTTTCCTTTTTCTATTTTTAGCCAGCTTTAGAAATCTGTTAAAAATAGTAGAAAAATCCTAAAATTGTGAAACCAATTTTCCTAGGCTCCTTATTTTCTCTAGAATTTAATAAAAATAATTTTGTGATTTTTAGTGGAAATAAGAAATTTTAGGGTATTTAAAGTGGTTAAAGGTAATAGTTATAGATTTTTAGAAAATAATTGGTAAGTCCAAAAATGCCCAAACTTTTTATGGGAACTTAATGAAATATTTAGAAGCCTTGGGTAGAATTTGAGATGATTTGGACCATGTTTGATAACTACAACCCAAAACCACCCCCTGCCCTGTGAACTCCTTTACCGACTCCGGAAACCCTAGGTTCTCGGAGTACCGTGAAGGAAAGTTGTACTCAAGACTTAGATAATAAGTCTATATTATCTTTGCATCCTCATGAGCATCCCATGGCATCCATTCTTATGCATATATATGGTTATGTTAGAACACGAAGAAGAAGAAGAAGTCACTGAAGAGGGGACACCACCAACCTCAGATCCTCAAGCAGGCAACTGCTTTTATTTTGATATTTGTGGATCCGAGCAGGACTCACCTGTTAACAAAGGCAAGCCCCGGTGCATTTGCCACCTTCCTTGATGTTTTTAAAAATCTTTCTCACTTGATTGATGCATTAGGTGATAGGAGTTGATTGCTAAAACAATTCCTGCATTACCTTCCTTGAATTTGATTACCTTCCTTGATCACCCGTTTTACAAAAGATTTTGATGCTTAGCCTTGCTTTAGAAAAACAAAATGTTTTGTTTTTACAAAAGATGATGTGGAAAAAGTGGGTGGGATGTTTTTGAAAATAAAATTTGATGGTGGATCCATCAGGGCCTTGATGGATTCAACATCTGGAAAAGATGTACCTCTGCCAGGTACCAAACTTTGGGTTTGAAAAGATTAAGCTAAGACCGGGCGGGTGACTTGCACGAGAAAGGAGTCTCGGCGTAGTGTCTCCGACTGAGTCGATTAAGGACCGTCTCGATGTAGGCTTGTTGATCGAGGACCCTTTAGCTGGTCACATGCCTCGTCATGGGTAAGCCTTGCCTCGGGCAGACTAAGGCCGGAATAAGATAACACGAAATGGGCGTGGAGCGGTGGCGAGAGTAGCGTGTACCCTCCGTGGCAAGAGGCTGGACGGTGGTGTATCTGTGCTCTCGGTTTGCGTGAACCTGATCCGGTCTTAAGAACCTCGGTGGCGGGTTGACATATGCAAGGGTTAAGTGCTACATATGTCGTGTGATTGGAGATCCTCAGCTGAGTATAATCGATTTGGATCGCCGTACCTTCGTGGTTATGAAGACTTGGTCACTACCCTACACGTAGCATTCCACTAAAGATGATGGGTATTTGTTAAGAAATTGGCTAGTGCAGGACCAGCGATTGAACTAGGGTAGAAAGAACTCTAGTTGCAGGTAATTGAACTTAACTTGACAAATAAAATTGGATTTTTAAGGATCCACTTTAGTAAGCATTTCTGCAAAACAGAGTCTTTGAGTATTAAGAAGCCTTACCTTGACTCCCTAAAAGCCAGCATACCCTTGAGAGTCTTTTCCTTAGTCGGGTAAGTCTTGCTGAGTAATTCCATACTCAGGGTTTATCCCTTCGTTGTTTTTAGGTGAGGAAGTAGCAGATTTCTGCTGCTTCTGTGCCAAGGTGATTCCCAAGGAAGAAAAACAAGACTGAAGTGCGGGAGGACTTGGTCCTCCGTATAGACCTTTTGCTTAAAACTTATCTGGAGGAGTTTTTGCCTCCCTTGGTTTGTATCATAATACTACTCAGCACTCGCTCTTAGTTCTGGTCTGTAATAAAACAACTTGAGCTTGCTTTTAAATAAATGTGAATTATGTAATCGCTTCCGCAATTCTTTATCTCCAATGTTCTGTAATGTCTGGAAAACGGGTGAATCGTTCCTGGTAAAGTAAGGAAAGATACCGAACTTGTCAAGTAGTTCCGGGGCACCTACAGGATTGTCTGAAGTCCGTGGGACAAGGACAACTGTAGGTGGGCCTAATTACTTGGGAGGTTCCGTCACAGCTGGTATCGGAGCGTAGCCCTTCTTTGCAGACATTATGAGGCATCTTCATAAGGATTTTCGAAAGTCTTACCTAAAAAAAAATTCTTTCCTCTTCTTACCTAAGTATTCTGAAGAGTCTATCTTAAAGACCAGATAGGAAGAGTGCAATGTATAGAAGGTTGAATCGACTAAGGTTGATTCTGTACTTATTCATGCATCATGCTAAGAATTATGCTAATAAATTTTCCCCCTTAGAAAGATGCCGCCACGCACAAGGCTAACGGCACGTAAGTCAACGGGACCAATTGGAGTACCCCGGCATCAACTAGCCCCTTGACACGAAAGCAGCAGCAGCGGAAGTAATGACCCCATAGGAGACCTTGAAGCCCGAGTGAGTCGACTTCAAGCAGAGCTGCAACACAGGACCGATGCTTGGGTCGCAGACGGAGATAGAATCAATGAACTAAGAAGGGACATCCGTCACCTGCAGGATCAGCTTGCTGATCGAGACTTAGCACTTGACTGGGCAGTACAGTCTCATTTGCTGGCATGTGCTAAGGAAGCAAGGGCTCAGGCCCGAATTAAAGAACTTAGCTCAACTGTCGACGACCTGCAGGTCTACTGCAATACGTTGCATGAGGAAGTCCATATACTATACTCACAATTACACCCTAGTGTGCCTGCACACTCTGCCGAGGAGGAAGCCGGACCCTCTCACGTTGCGGGACGCGCGTTGGGTGGGGAGTTAGACCTTTTTGAACCCCCTCCTTCTTTGAGGTTGGTTGACGTCTGGACTCCCACACCTGACGATGAGGCCGCCAAAAGTAACGGAAAGCAGGACTAATGGTGTAATAGAAGTAGAGTAGTGTATTGTAGAATGCACTGTTGTATAATAGGTTGAACTTTTGTATAATGGGTAATGTATCCTGTTATGTAATATCGAGTCTGTATCATTACTTTTTATAGTAATGTAAAATGGAAGGTCTCTTTGGCATATTATGTTTATTTCAAATGTTTTTGCCTCAGATGCCGATCAGGACTCGCGGACAGGACGCAGCCGGAACTTCTGGGGGTCGGGATGTCACCCCAAATCCACCTCCGGTTCCACCCACGCTAGCCGAGGCGATTGCCGCCTTGGTGAATGCCACCGCAGACAATACCCGCTTCCTTAGGGAAATGGCGGGTCAGCAGCAGTTCCAGCAGCAGGCAGGAAGAGGTTTTCAGCAAGGTCCCCGTGAAACCACCTATCTGGACTTCTCCGAAACTCGTCCACCTCTATTCACCAAGGCAGAAGACCCACTAGAAGCCGACGAGTGGATACGAGTTATTGAACAAAAGTTTGGTCTTCTTCGTTGTTCTGAAACGCAGAAGCCATTGTTCGCGGCACAGCAACTACGTGGCCCTGCCAGTACTTGGTGGGGAAATTTTGTGGCTATCCAACCTGACAACCATCAAATCACTTGGGAAGAATTTAAAGCAGCCTTCCGTGAGCACTACATACCTGAAGGGGTGCTGCATATGAAACAAGAGGAATTCATGAAGCTGAAACAAGGAGGAGACACCATCAATCAGTATCTTAACAAGTTTAATCACCTGTCGCAGTATGCCATCGACCAGGTGAATACTGATTTGAAGAAAAAGAACTGTTTTATGAGAGGTCTAAATGACCGGTTGCAGCGAAAGATGGCCACATGTATTGATCTCACATATGGAAAGGCTGTCAGTACAGCCTTATCTGTGGAAGCAAAATATGCAAGTTCTGGGAAGAATAAGGGATTCGGTGGTGAGAGGCCTAATCAGGGCCAGGCAAAGAGGCAACGGTTCGTCATCCGGCCTTCTAGCCAAACCGCACTTTTTCCCGTCCACCAGCATTCCCTTTCAAACAGCCCATTATTATCCGCCCCAACAATACCTCCACTTCCCCAAATCAGCCGGGTGCCCCAGGCACTCGATTCCCTGCCTTGCCCAGCTCTTCAACCGGGTGTTTCAACTGCGGCAAGTCAGGACATTTTATCAAAGACTGCCCATACCCCAAGCAAAATCAATCCAATACTCAGCAAGGAACTGGGAAGTCCACTCAGCCCAAGGGAAATGCTGTGGGGAGAAATACCAAGAAAACGGGGCGTGTATACTACACCCAGGTGGCCACTACACCGGAAGGAGAGCCGGTGATGATGGGTACGTTTCTCGTGGCCAGTCACCCTGCAATCATTCTTTTTGATTCTAGTGCTTCGCATACCTTCATTAGCAAGAAATTTGTGGAGCAACATCACATTGCATGTTATGAATCAAAAGAGGGATTTAAAATTCATTCACCTGGGGGACACATTTTTACTAAAGAAGTGGCCTATGAAGTGCCAGTAACAATGGCCGGACGGAACTTTCCTGCTAACATGATTGTTCTGAAAGGCCAGGATATAGATGTAATTTTGGGTATGAATTGGTTAACCCAACACAAGGCAATCCTCAACACTGAACTCAGAACCGTCAGGTTGAGCTATAATCAAGAAGAAATTCTTTTGTCTCTCCCCGTAACCAATCCAGCCAAAGCTTCTGGTAGAATATTTGAAGCCATTGTACCGGAGATCAAGAACATTCCGGTAGTATGTGAGTTTCCAGATGTATTTCCGGAAGATTTGCCTGGACTGCCCCCTGAAAGAGATGTAGAATTCGTAATTGAGCTAAAGCCCGGTACGGCTCCTATCTCCCGAAGATCGTACCATATGCCCCCTAATGAGTTGGCGGAATTGAAGATTCAATTACAAGATCTACTGAATAAGGGATTCATCCGGCCAAGCTCGTCCACATGGGGTTGCCCTGCCATTTTTGTTAAGAAGAAGGATCAAACCTTGCGGATGTGCGTGGATTATCGACCCCTGAATGAGGTCACCATCAAGAATAAGTACCCTCTTCCAAGGATCGACATCTTATTTGATCATCTGACTGGGGCGAGGGTATTTTCCAAAATTGATCTCAGGTCGGGCTATCACCAAATCCGTATTCGGCCCGAGGATATACCGAAGACCGCATTTACTACGCGGTATGGATTGTTTGAATACTTGGTAATGTCTTTCGGGCTCACAAATGCTCCTGCCCACTTCACCTATTTGATGAACTCGGTGTTCATGCCCGAGTTGGACAAGTTCGTGGTGGTCTTCATCGACGATATTTTGATATACTCTAAAAATGAAGAGGAGCATGCTCAGCATCTACGGATTGTATTGACGCGCCTGAGGGAACATCAGCTGTATGCCAAGTTCAGCAAGTGCGCGTTCTGGCTGGAGGAAATTCAATTTTTGGGGCACGTGTTATCAGCTAAAGGAATTGCGGTAGATCCTAGCAAGGTCAAAGATATTCTGGAGTGGAAACCCCCAACCACTGTTCACCAAGTCCGGAGTTTTCTTGGACTAGCTGGATATTATCGCAGATTCATACCCGATTTTTCTAAGCTTGTGAAGCCAATCACAAGTTTATTGAAGAATGATATTAAGTTCAATTGGTCTTCTAAGTGTAATGAAGCCTTTGAGCAATTGAAGACATTATTAACCACTGCTCCGGTATTGGCTCAACCGGACATCACTAAGCCTTTTGATGTATATTGTGATGCATCTGGCAGTGGGCTCGGCTGTGTACTGATGCAAGAAGGCCGAGTAATTGCGTATGCTTCAAGGCAGTTGCGCCGACATGAGGAGCATTATCCAACTCATGATCTGGAGCTAGCTGCTGTGGTTCATGCCCTGAAAATATGGCGTCACTATCTGCTGGGAAATATCTGTCACATATATACAGATCATAAAAGTTTGAAGTACATCTTCACCCAGTCAGAGTTAAATATGAGGCAAAGACGATGGATTTAGCTTATTAAGGACTATGAGCTGGAGATCCATTATCACCCAGGCAAGGCCAATGTGGTGGCAGACGCATTAAGCCGTAAGGCTTCCTGCCACTGCCTTATGGTAAAAACCTCTAACAATACTTTATGTCAAGAGATGGAAAAGTTAAACCTGGGAATAATCCAACAAGGGACTCTAAATCAGCTAAAGATTGAGTCAATCATTCTGCAAAAGATAATTGATGCTCAAAAGGATAATCTGGGTATGAAGCACATACGAGAGAAGATAAGGGCTGAAACAGCCAAATGTTTCAAGGAAGACGATCAAGGTGTGTTATGGTTTAACAACCGCATAGTAGTGCCAAAGAATGAAGAACTCCACCAGCAAATCTTAGATGAAGCGCATCTTAGTCGCTATTCTATTCATCCGGGAAGCACTAAGATGTATCACGATCTAAAACAGCACTACTGGTGGACGAAGATGAAAATTGAAATTGCACGCTATGTGGCTAAGTGTGACACTTGCAGACGTGTCAAAGCCATACACATGAGGACGGCCGGTCCATTGCAGTCATTACCAATACCAACATGGAAATGGGAAGACATAAGCATGGACTTCATTGTGGGATTGCCCAGGACCACAAAAGGGTATGACTCTATTTGGGTTATCATTGATCGATTTACCAAGATCGCCCACTTCCTCCCTGTCAAGGTAAAATATCACGTCATTACCTATGCGGAGTTGTACATCGCCCGTATTCTCAGTTTGCATGGGGTTCCAAAGACTATAGTGTCGGATCGTGGACCACAATTTGTATCCAAATTTTGGGAAGAACTTCATAAATCCCTGGGTACTAAGTTACTCCACAGTTCGGCCTATCATCCTCAAACCAGTGGACAAACTGAGAGAGTGAACCAAATACTTGAAGATATGCTGCGGGCATGTGTCCTGGATTTCTCACCAAAATGGGATGAATGTTTACCTTTGGCGGAGTTTTCATACAATAATAGTTATCAAGAAAGTATTAGGATGGCACCTTTTGAAGCTTTATATGGACGACGGTGTCGGACTCTGCTAAATTGGTCTGAACCTGGTGAGAGGTGCTTCTTTAGACCTGATCTGGTGAAAGAAGCCGAGGATAAAGTTCAGAAAATTATTCGTAATCTGAAGCAAGCACAAGCTCGTCAGAAGAGTTATGCAGACAAACGGCGAATGCCCTTATACTTCCTGGAAGGAGACTACGTCTACTTAAAGGTTTCACCAATGAAGGGAGTATCGCGTTTCGGGGTAAAGGGAAAGCTTGCCCCCAGGTACATTGGTCCATTTCCTATTCTTCAAAGATATGGGCCAGTGGCGTATCAACTTCAACTTCCCGAAACATTGTCTGCGGTACATAATGTGTTCCATGTATCGCAATTGAAGAAGTGTCTTCGGGTTCCCGATCGAACCATTGAAGTGACAGATGTTGTCCTGGAACCAGACTTAACGTACTCAGAACATCCTATTCGAGTTCTGGATCAAAAGGACAGGGTTACCCGGAGAAAGACTCTCAAGTTCTACAAGGTACAATGGAACCAGCATTCTGAGGAAGAGGCTACGTGGGAAACTCAAGACTTCTTGAATAAGAATTTCCCAGGCTTTCTAGCCTCATGTAATTTGTAAAATGTATATAGTTATGGCAATAAAGGAATGAACCCCACACCACCCTGCCTTGTACCAGAAATAAGGAAATAAAAATGTGACACATTTCCTTTTCCATTACTCACCCTAGGACTTTAAATCTCGGGACGAGATTCTTTTATGGGGGGAAGGATGTAACACTCCTGGTGTTACTATGACTAAAACTTGAGCATGGTATCATAAGCATTGACATTGCATATGTTTGATACACCTAGAGTGCATTCACTAGGCAAAAATTTCAAACAAGTTGTATTGTTTTAAGGTTTTGCAAATAGGACCCTGGATAGGAAGCTTTACCCTAAACAAGGATTAAAGGGGCTAAAACTTAACCCAAATTGAGAAAACCTAAAGGCTTTAGTGAAATAGCTATAAAATATCCCCAAAACAAAGTTGAATCTCATTTATACCCCTAGGATACTAGAAACCCTAAATGAAACCCTGGAAAACCCTAAAACTAAACCCTAGGGGTCTATGTGCAAAATTGGTCCACTTTTGGACTAAAGTGCAAAAACCAAGTCAAATAAGGTTCTTAAGTCCCTTGGTTCCCAAATGTGTGGACTTGAAAGCCAAATATTTGATTTTGGACTTATTTGCAAAAAAGTCACATTTGAACTCTTTTGACTAAGTCTAATTCCAGTGTATTGTACTCATCTTTGTGACCTTGTAACTTCTAAACAAAGGAGATTTTGCCCTAGGTCACCACACCAAATTTGAAGATCTATCAAAAGAGAACAACTTTGCTTAAGGTTGCAAGCTCACTTGTTGAGAAAAATCCAGAGATATTTAAGCCTGAAGTCAGGCTGTCAGACTGATTTGGTCTGAATTTTCAGACTAGCAGTGAATTATCACCAACTTCAAACCCAATTCCAGACATGATCCAGTGCCCTAATGAGTTCAATCTCTATAGTCGATTTGTAGCTGGTACATAGCACTACAACTTTGATGCAGAGACTTAGACTTGTTGCCACATGAAATTGGAAGGAAAACCCCCTGCAAATCGCTCTGTCAGACTGTCTGAACCAAACTCGCCATGGTACAGTAGAGCTCAACTGAAGAAGATCATGATTCACCCCTCCTGCCCATCGCCGGTGACCGTCGCCGTCGATTACCGCTCGCCGTGATTCGTGCGTCGTGGACATCAGATAAGCATCACCCAGTAAAAATCTTCACCGCTGTGAGCTGGGCTCCACTCCGGTGACCCCTCCCGTGCCTCCCCCTCTGCTTTGCGGCGGAGCGATAGGCTCGCCGGTGAACCGCCGCCTCCCGGCCGTGCGCCGTGTGGCTCTCACTTTCCACCGCACCGCCACGACTTACTCTAACTCCCTGTCGATCACCGGAACACCCGCCACGCCTCTGGACACGTATTCACCGCGCCCAGTATTCTTCCTCACCTCCGGCCGCCTCGTGCTCATCCAAAATTCGCAGCCACCGCTCACTCCCCCTATAAATTGAGCCCGTGACTAGCTTCGTGAGGTCGTCAGCTAACTAGCCACCGCTAATCAGCCACAATCATCTACCAGCGAGCTTGAATTTCCAATTTCCCCCAATTTCGTTCTCCGCCACCGCGAAGAACAACCCGCCGCGGCCAACGCAAATCAGGTCCAATCCTATCGTTGTTTGTGTTGTTCGTACATTCTTGTATGTCCACAATGCTCACTGCCCCACTTAATTGAATTATATCGCCACCAATCGCCGGGAACACAACCGTATAGCTGCCATGATCACGGCCACCGTGGCCAGAGCTACGTAGTTGGTCTTAGTTGCAATTAGGTTGGGGGAAATGGTCAGGGTAGCCCCGATTTCATGTCTGCCGCTCAGAGAACCCAGCCGTTGCCCCGTTCGGCTGGTACAGGTGCTCGCCGGAGCACGGCCGCGCATGAACGGCGTCGGGGACCTAGCCATGCGAAGAAATAGGAGTCAGAGGGGTTTTCTGTAAACCGTTAGTGGCCCAGTGAAACAGTAAACAAACCTGATTCGAGTTAGCTATTAAACCAAGGGCCTCTGTGCAAAACTACCTCAGGCTCGCGCGCGTGGGCATGTTTCTGCTGTTGTTGGGCCGACTTGGACTGATTTCAGCCCAAGTCTGTTCATTATTTTCCTTTTTCTATTTTTAGCCAGCTTTAGAAATCTGTTAAAAATGGTAGAAAAATCCTAAAATTGTGAAACCAATTTTCCTAGGCTCCTTATTTTCTCTAGAATTTAACAAAAATAGTTTTGTGATTTTTAGTGGAAATAAGAAATTTTAGGGTATTTAAAGTGGTTAAAGGTAATAGTTATAGATTTTTAGAAAATAATTGGTAAGTCCAAAAATGCCCAAACTTTTTATGGGAACTTAATGAAATATTTAGAAGCCTTGGGTAGAATTTGAGTTGATTTGGACCATGTTTGATAACTAGAACCCAAAACCACCCCTGCCCTGTGAACTCCTTTACCGACTCCGGAAACCCTAGGTTCTCGGAGTACCGTGAAGGAAAGTTGTACTCAAGACTTAGATAATAAGTCTATATTATCTTTGCATCCTCATGAGCATCCCATGGCATCCATTCTTATGCATATATATGGTTATGTTAGAACACGAAGAAGAAGAAGAAGTCACTGAAGAGGGGACACCACCAACCTCAGATCCTCAAGCAGGCAACTGCTTTTATTTCGATATTTTTGGATCCAAGCAGGACTCACCTGTTAACAAAGGCAAGCCCGGTGCATTTGCCACCTTCCTTGATGTTTTTAAAAATCTTTCTCACTTGATTGATGCATTAGGTGATAGGAGTTGATTGCTAAAACAATTCCTGCATTACCTTCCTTGAATTTGATTACCTTCCTTGATCACCCGTTTTACAAAAGATTTTGATGCTTAGCCTTGATTTAGAAAAACAAAATGTTTTGTTTTTACAAAAGATGATGTGGCAAAAGTGGGTGGGATGTTTTTGAAAATAAAATTTGATGGTGGATCCATTAGGGCCTTGATGGATTCAACATCTGGAAAAGATGTACCTCTGCCAGGTACCAAACTTTGGGTTTGAAAAGATTAAGCTAAGACCGGGCGGGTGACTTGCACGAGAAAGGAGTCTCGGCGTAGTGTCTCCAACTGAGTCGATTAAGGACCGTCTCGATGTAGGCTTGTTGATCGAGGACCCTTTAGCTGGTCACATGCCTCGTCATGGGTAAGCCTTGCCTCGGGCAGACTAAGGCCGGAATAAGATAACACGAAATGGGCGTGGAGTGGTGGCGAGAGTAGCGTGTACCCTCCGTGGCAAGAGGCTGGACGGTGGTGTATCTGTGCTCTCGGTTTGCGTGAACCTGATCCGGTCTTAAGAACCTCGGTGGCGGGTTGACATATGCAAGGGTTAAGTGCTACATATGTCGTGTGATTGGAGATCCTCAGCTGAGTATAATCGATTCGGATCGCCGTACCTTCGCGGTTATGAAGACTTGGTCACTACCCTACACGTAGCATTCCACTAAAGATGATGGGTATTTGTTAAGAAATTGGCTAGTGCAGGACCAGCGATTGAACTAGGGTAGAAAGAACTCTAGTTGCAGGTAATTGAACTTAACTTGACAAATAAAATTGGATTTTTAAGGATCCACTTTAGTAAGCATTTCTTCAAAACAGAGTCTTTGAGTATTAAGAAGCCTTACCTTGACTCCCTAAAAGCCAGCATACCCTTGAGAGTCTTTTCCTTAGTCGGGTAAGTCTTGCTGAGTAATTCCATACTCAGGGTTTATCCCTTCGTTGTTTTTAGGTGAGGAAGTAGCAGATTTCTGCTGCTTCTGTGCCAAGGTGATTCCCAAGGAAGAAAAACAAGACTGAAGTGCGGGAGGACTTGGTCCTCCGTATAGACCTTTTGCTTAAAACTTATCTGGAGGAGTTTTTGCCTCCCTTGGTTTGTATCATAATACTACTCAGCACTCGCTCTTAGTTCTGGTCTGTAATAAAACAACTTGAGCTTGCTTTTAAATAAATGTGAATTATGTAATCGCTTCCGCAATTCTTTATCTCCGATGTTCTGTAATGTCTGGAAGACGGGTGAATCGTTCCTGGTAAAGTAAGGAAAGATACCGAACTTGTCAAGTAGTTCAGGGGCACCTACAGGATTGTCTGAAGTCCGTGGGACAAGGACAACTGTAGGTGGGCCTAATTACTTGGGAGGTTCCGTCACAATGTTTATCACTCTAGGTTTAGGTTTTGTTAAGGATAAGCATAGTGGATTTGTAATTCCCCTTATATACTTTAGTGGACAATTTATAAAGGGTTTTAGGGTCACACTAATTTCCATCATATCCTTTTCCCCTTCTTTATTTTCTATTTATGACTTTTAGTGTGGGGTTGAACTACAACAGTGATTTCAAAATTTTCAAAAATCTGGTAAAACTTACAGTGGCTTGTCATTGGTCAATATAGTCTGTTCTAGGAGTTTGAGGTTCAAAATAAAAAGGTTATGCTTTGGACAAAAATAACAAAAGTTGTATAAATGGGCCACTTTACACTACAACTCTTAACTAGGGGTAGGTTCTGCCCTAAGGGTTATTTTTGTTGGCATCTAACAGTAATAATAAGCTTCTGTGCCAAAAATCACAGAAAGTTTATTGGTGGTTATTTAGTTGTGATTTTCTAAAGTTTTATGTCAAAAAGGTGCTTATAAATAACTTGTCATTTGAAAAATATCAAACAACAAATTTTGTATTTTTCCTATGTTTATAATAACAAAACATTAGTTATCCCAAGGTTTGGGGTGTTTTCACCTTAGGGTTATTTTTCTAGGGTTTTTCCAAGTTTTCCTTGTTTTCTTAAACTACAAGGTATCCCTTTTATTTTATACTAAACCAGGGTATAGTCAATTTTTCTAGTAAACTACACTGTATAACTAGACTAACAAAAATATGGGGACTCCCTGGTTCTTTATTTAATTTACCTTTCCCATTTTTCTTAACCTTAAGCATAATGTAACATAAATGGTAAACTCTACCTTAATGGGGTATACAGAAGGGTTTAGCATTTTTAAATAGGTCAGTAGGTGGTCATGTACTTCTCCAAATTTTCTTAACCTCAGTTAAACAGTGCAACTATTTTTCTCTCTATTATTTAGCTTTTGGCCAGATTAATATTTAAATCAGAACCCTAAAGTTTTCTGTAGCACATAAGGGTTTTATATTTTTCCTAAGTAGTTTACATTATTTAAAGTCTGACAAAATTGGTTTGACTAACTTTGGATGAATAAAACAGAAGTTATGGATTATTCAAGTTCTGTAAAAATTTAAATCAGATTTAAATAAAGGTTTCCTAGAAAACTACTTTGCGCCGAGGTCCCTGGGTTATTTCCAAACTAACTCTTTCAGCTATACCCCCTCGTTACTATTCATTTGAGTCACTGACATTTTGCAAAAACCCCCCAGGCTTCTTTTCTTCTCCCCCGCGGTCCTTCCCTAGGTTTAAACAGTACTCGCAAGAAAGAAAAGGGTGGCGCGGCTTACCGGCGGCGAGAGAGGTCCGGCGAGGGGTGGGGTTGGCTTGGGGAGGCTCTGGCGGTCACGGCGATGTACGGCTCGATGGCAGGGATGGCCAGAATCGCTCGGTCCACGTACGCAGGCGGGTGTCCTCGTCGGCGGCAGGTGTGCCGGCCAAATCACGGCGACCTAGTTCAATCCAATGGCACGGTGAGCTCCACGGGGTGACGTAGAGACTATGTGCACAAGGAATCGGAAAATGGTTCAGTGGATTACCCTGTCCACGCACTCCGGCGGGGTTGTGAACTCCGGCGACCGTGGGCTGGCCTCTCCGGCGAAGCAGGCTTCGATTCCTCGCTCGGGGAGCGTCACAGAGGTGTGTGCAATCTTCTCTAAGGGTCGGACAGGGCTAGTAAGGGCTGGGTTGGTCGGTCTACGGTGGCATGGGCTTGGGTGGCCGCGGACACGCCGTGCATGGGCAAACGCCGGTGAGTTTGAGCTCCTGCGAGGTTGAGTGTGCGCGGAAGGGTATGGTCGACGCCTGGGTGGGCTTTATAGGCGCGGGCGCACACGGGGAACACTGGCGCGGCTCGGCGCGGCGCGGGATCGGGCGCGGGCGTGCTCTGGCGTGCGCAGAGCGCGTCGAACACGTGTAGGTTTTCTTCTGCTCGTGTTCCACAGCTCGCCCAAGTCGCAAACGTGCGAATCTTGGCAAAAATCCGGCGCGAGTCTTTTCCTGGCACCTAGGGCTGTCTCTCATCCGTGAGTCGCCATGGCAGATATGCCCTAGGTAGGGAGATCTTTGGACGCCAAATCAGGTATGTCTCTCTGCCCACCTCGCGACAAAAACGATGCCAAGGCATGTCAAACGTCAAGATCTCGGGCTCAACTTTTTCCAGTGGGTGCCCTAGGTGGTATGCCACATTTTTGGTATAGAACTTAGGTGGTTTTGGTGCCATCTTCAAGGTGAACACGGTGGATCTTTAGATTAGGTGTAGTTTTTGACTTAGAGAGAATTAGAGAGCTCTTGCTCTTTCTCTACTTAGAGAATGGATTTGGGGTTTCTTAAGGGGCCTTCTAGCAATGTTTCCTCTCTATAATTGTAGGTTAATAGGATACTTAACTTTGTGCCAAAGGTTTGGTCATGGCTTGCACCTTTTGTTCAAACTCTCTCTCTCTTTTAATCAAGGTGTTTAGGAGATAGGGTTCAAGAGAGGTCTAGGGTTTACTCCCCCCTTTGTCCAAGGTGATAAGTGCACACAACTTGGGTAATGCTTTTGGTCATCCACATTTCTTGGTTAAAACCTAGCTTCCAAGGTCCTTACACTTTTTGCTCCTTAAGTTTCATCCACATGTGATCATAATCATTAGTGCATAGGTGTGCCCTAGCCATGGTAACACCTGGGGTGTTACAGTTAATTCCGCTGCGGTGTCACCCATGCCTCGATCTCCCTTACTATGCCTCTTCTATACGTGGTTGCCATGCGTGAACAAAGTCTTCCACGATCGCTGATCGTTAGCCGGACCGTCGTGGCTATAAATAGCACCATGGGCCACGGCGGGGTATCCACATCTCCACCAGTGAGTTTGATCGGAACCCAAAATTCGCATGGTCTTCTTCACCTCTCTCCAAATTGAGTGTGCACGGTAAAACTACAGTTCCTTACGGCCATGTAGCCCCAATCTCACCCCCCCCAATTTCACCCAGGGCCGTCGCGGCGCCATTTTCCCCCTTTCTCTGTCACCGACGAGCCCAAGCTCTCCGCGCTCCGTGGCCGGACCACTCTGGTAAGGCTCTATACCTCTCGAGTGTTGTTTTAGCAGCTTTGTATACCCGTGAAGCTTGTCGTGGCAGTCACCAATTCGGGCATGATTGAACGGGAACACGAGCTCGACGTCGCGGTTTCCGTCGTGCACATGGGTAGAACGTTCTCTAAGTGTTCAAGCCAAAATTGACGATTGTTCCTGAGTCGCCTTGGGTCGGTAGTGCTTCCCCTAAAGCTAGCCAGGACAGTCACCGCCGATCATGGCCAGTACGGGCCGCGTCGGTAATGGACAGCGAGCGCGCCATGGCCAGGGGTTTATTTGGGGAAGAAACAAAGGTCAGGGGGCCTCTATGGAAATGTCAGAGAGTAGGGGAATAGTGGTTGTGGGTTCTTAATAAATTATTCAAGACAGCGGGAGTCTTTGTGCAAATTACCAGAGCGGGCGCGCGCGCGCTGGCGCGTCCCCGATTCCTGTTCGGATTGGGCCAACTGGGCTGGATTAGGTCCAATACTATTCATAGTTTTTCTTTTTCCTTTTCTGCCAGAGCTAAAACAATTCTAGAAAATTGTAGAAAAGTGATAAAAATACCAAACCAATTTTGCTAGGTTTCTAATTTCTTATAGTATTTAATAAAAATAGTTTTATGATTTTTAGTCCAAAAGGGAAATTATAGAGTATTTAAAACAACCTAATATCATATTTCTGGATTTTTAGAAAATAAATAATAAATCCAAAATTCACTAAATTTTTAAGGTAATCTCTAAATAATGTTTAGAAGCCTTGGGTAGAGTTTGATATGAATTGGGCAATGTTTGATGCTTAGAACCCAAAACCCTAGCCCCCCTGCCAGGTACCAAACTTTGGGTTTGAAATGATTAAGCTGTGACCGGGCGAGTGACTTGCACGAGAAGAGAGTCTCGGTGTAGTGTCTCCGTTTGAGTCGATTAAGGATCGTGTCGATGTAGGCCTGCTGACCGAGGACCCTTTAACTGGTCACATGCCTCGTCATGGGTAAGCTTTGCCTCAGGCAGACTAATACCAAAATAAGACACCACGCAATGGGAGTGGAGAGATGTTGAGAGTAGCGTGTGCCCTCCGTGGCAAGAGGCTGGAAGGTGGTGTATCTGTGCTCTCGGTTGGCGTGAACCTGATCTGGTCTTAAGAACCCCGGTGGCGAGTTGACATATGCAAGGGTTAAGTGCTACAAATGTCATGTGATTAGAGATCCTCAGCTGAGTATAATCGATTCGGATCGCCGTAACTTCACGATTATGAAGACTTGGTCACTGACTTATACGTAGCAATCCAGTGAAGATGAAGGGTTGTTAAGAAATTGGCTAGTATAGGTCAAGTGATTGAATTAGGGTAGACAGAACCCTAGCTGCAGGTAATTTTACTTAACCTGACAAATAAAACTGAATTTTTAAGGATCCACTCTTAGTAAGCATTTCCGCAAACAGAGTCATTGATTATTGATCAGCCTTACCTTGACTTCCTCTAGCCAGCATACCCTTGAGAGTCTTTTATTTAGTCGGGTAAGACTTGCTGAGTAATTCCATACTCAGGGCTTCGTCCCATGTTGTTTTAGGTGAAGAAGCGGCAAACTTTTGCTGCTTTTGTTCAAAGGTGGTACCAAAGGAAGAGCATCAAGACTAAGGCTGCGGGAGGAAGGGATCCTCCGTAAAACTTTTGTTTAATATTTATCAGGAGGGGTTTTTGCCTCCCATGGTTTGTAATAATAATAATACTCAGCACTCATATATTATATTCTTGTCTATAACTATATAATTCTGTCTTACTTTTCAATAAAGGTAAGTTAATGTAATTGCTTCCGCCTTTTCGCACCTCCAATGTACTGTAATGTTGCGTGACGGGTGAAACGCTCTTGGGAAAGGTAAGAAAAGAAGATACCGAACTTGTCAAGTGATTCAGGGGCACCTGCAGGGTTGTCTGAGGTTCGTTGGACAAGGACAACTGTAGGTGGGCCTAATAACTTAGGAGGTTCCGTCACACCTGACTGGTAGCTTCGGCATTGCTCCTATCCTGACCTTCCGAAGGTGCTTCTTCTCACAGGACCTTCGGCGATGAAGCAGACCCCCAACAACAGTGAAGCCACCAAAAGTGATAAGAAACTAGAATAGTATAGTTTAGATATGGTAATAATGTATAATAGGTAATGTGGTCTTGTTGTAAATTCGAGTCTGTATCATTACCTTTTAAGTAATGTAAAATGATGGTGTGCTTTGGCATATTATATTTTCCAAATGTTCTTTTCCTCAGATGCCGTCTAGGACTCGTGGACAGGATGGTGCGGGAACCTCCCGTGGAAGGGAGACTACTCCCAACCCGCCGCCAGTACCTCCAACCTTGGCTGAGGCTATCGCTGCCTTAGTCAATGCAACAGCCGACAACACCCGCTTCCTTCATGAAATGGCGGGACAGCAATATCAGCAGCAAGGCGGGCGAGCTTATCCGCAAGGACCCCGCGAAACTTCATATTTGGATTTCTCGGAAACACGTCCCCCACTATTCGTCAAGGCCGAAGATCCCCTTGAAGAGGACGAATGGATTCGAGTTATTGAGCAAAAGTTTGGGCTTCTCCGATGCACGGAGACTCAGAAACCCTTGTTTGCGGCACGACAGTTAAGAGGCCCTACTAGCACCTGGTGGGGAAATTATGTGGCCGTTCATCCGGCCGACCATCAAGTCACCTAGGATGAATTTAAATTGGCATTTCGGGAGCACTACATTCCAGAAGGAGTGCTCCATATGAAGCAAGAAGAATTCATGAAGCTCAAGCAAGGAGGAGATACGGTTATGTAGTATCTCAATAAATTCAATCATTTGTCCCAGTATGCCATTGACCAGGTCAACACTGACCTGAAGAAGAAGAATTGTTTTATGAGGGGCCTTAATGACTGGCTACAATGGAAGATGGCCACCTGCCTCGACCTCTCTTACAGCAGGGCTGTCAGCACGTGTCGGTGTTTTGGGTCCGACCTCGCACCTAGGGTTGCCCCTCGAGGTGCTTTTTGGAGTAGGACGGTGTAACCGAATGTAGCTCAATGGTTCACGCTAGATGCACGAGAGACAGTAGACAATTTTGCACAGGTTCGGGTCGCTTTGAGACGCGTAACACCCTACATCGGTGCTCAATGGTTCGCGCTAGATGCACGAGAGACAGTAGACAATTTTGCACAGGTTCAGGCCGCTTTGAGACGCGTAACACCCTACATCCTGGTGTAGATCTTTTACGGGATGGGTTACAGAGGAATTCTCTAGTACAAGGAATGCTAGAGGGCCTAGTGGATAGCTGATGAATGAGATGAAGATGTTTTTGATGGGGTGCCCCCTAGGCCTTATATACTCGATCGTGGGGCGATACATGCGGATATGATAACAACGTGCGTCTAAGCAATAGTGAACCGACTAAACTTATCTTCCTATGATCTTGCCGACTTATTATCGATTAGTTCTGACGTCTGAGGGTGCTGTGCGGGAGAATCGGATTACTGCTGCGGATAGTGCTTGAATTCAGCGAACCGCATGGGCTTGAGTTGATCCGATCTCGTGTTGATCCAATCTGCCGAAAATTCCTCCCCTGGCCCACGAAGGGATGGCCTTGCGAAATAATGGGCCTGGGGCCCTTCACGAGGCCTTCTTGCCTTCTATTGGACTCAGGGGATATATATCCCCCACAAGCCCCCAATCTTTGTGTTGATTTTGAAATAATCGACCCAAAGATTCTAGGTCCAGCTTGCGATTTTGAAACATGTCTATTAAGTCGTTACCTCTAACTCTAAGTGACTTGGTAAAAATGATCTTCTATCATCTTCTTTCGATATTATTCAACAGTCTTTTGCTTTAATCTTCAAAAATCGGTGCTCTACTCATGCTTTGGAGATCAACATTTTGTTCTCAGGGGTTAAGGATTCATTGGGTGCACCGGAGGTGCACCCAATGGGTGTAGCCCCCGAGCTTTGAGTGGATTACTGAAAATAATCCACTCAAAGGTCTTCATCCCATGCTTTTTTAGAAATCATTGTCTCTGACTTGGACTCATGCCTTAGAAATTAGCATTTTGCCATCATCCTATGCTTTAGAGATCAGCATTTTATTCTCGGGGTTTCAGGATTCATTGGGTGCACCGAAGGTGCACCCAACGGGTGTAGCCCCCAAGCTTCGAATGGATTACTAAAAATAATCCGCTCGAAGGTCTTCATCTCAAGCTTTTTCAGAAATCATTTTCATCTTCATCTCATGCTTTAGAAATCAGCATTTTAACGTTAGTTTATGCTTTAGAGATCAGCATTTCGTCTTTTGGAGTTAACGGTTCATTGGGTGCACCGGAAGTGCATCAATGGGTGTAGCCCCTGAGCTTTGAGTGGATTACTGGAAACAATCCCCTCAAATGTCTTCATCCTATGCTTTAGAAGTCAGCATTTTATCCTTGCCGAATGCCTTAGAATTCAGTATGATATCATCAACTTTATGCTTTAGAAATCATCATAAGGTTTTGCCTTTGAGATCAACAACACGGTCTACCCATGTCCTGTTGAAATTTATTTAATCTGCGACAGATTGGACATCCGGTAGATGGCCCTTGGCTGGTCTTCCTTTCGCTTCGTGCTTCAATGCTCCTGTTGATTAGACTTGTACTTCATCAGCTATTTGTGGCTTTCCTCCGATCTCCATCGATATCTTATTTTTGTCTTGATACATTCATTGTGCATACTGTATGGATGTGACTGTTTGGGAAAATCTATTGAAAATTCCTGGACGTCCCCTCCCAATGGGTGTAGGCAAGGGACGGCTTGGTGTGCCGAGCGTTTAGCGAACTGTCCCTGAGTAGTAACTTGACGTGACCGCGTGTGTAATCATATCATCCATGCAGTTGACTTGAGTCCCAATGGGTGTTGTGTTATGTGAAACGGCGTCAGCCGCCTAACTTGTTTCCAGACGATTTGAATTGCTTATTGAATACTTGCGACTGTTCAGTGGCCGTGGTAGGAGATGAGCAGTTGCCTTCTTCCTCTATAAATAGAGCGCTTGCTTCTCTGGCGTCTTCACACATTTCTCTGTCGCTTGTTGCTTACTCTCCTCTTTTCTCTTCTCTTCTACTCCATCATGGGCAAGAGCAAGAAGGGTGGAAGTTCGTCGCACCATTCCGGCGACAAGCGGAAACGCGAGCTGACCCCTCCCTCGGAGGACTTCGGCGATTCCGAATACTCGGAGGAGGAGTTCTCCTCCGAGTCCGAGGGGTCGCCAGTCTACACCTCTCCCCCGGCATCATCCGATAACTCGGACGATTCCCAGGGGATCGCCGCCGAGGTGTGGACATACATCCGGGCCATCGAGCGCTCCAGGCTCGAGGGCTCGGATGAGTCGGAGGTCTCCTCGGACGAGGAGAATTCCTCTGACTCGTCCGAGGAGGGGAGCGGCGGTGACGGCGACGACAGAGGCGACGACGACGGTGACGGCGATGGCGACGGCAGCAAGGGCGACGCCAAGGGCAACGGCAACGGCGGCAAGGGCGGCGACGGCAGCAGCAGGGCCAGTGGCAAAGCGCCACTGGCTTAAAATATTAGTATAGATAAATAGTAGTAGAAATAGTATTAGTATTAGTGGAATAATGTAGTAGTAGTTAGTAGTATAGTGTAGTGTAAGTAGTGTAATGTAGTAATGTAATGTGCCGAAAACGGGAAGGAGGCCGGCTCATAATGAGTCGGTCTTTGAATTTGTGAAAGAACTTCCCCTTTATATAATGAAGAAAACTCTAGCTTGCTTTATGCATATTTTTTGCCTTTCCGATGATCTTTTATAGTCGATCAACAACTTGTACTTATGCCCGACGTAGCCGTTGTTCTTAGAAGTAATTCTTGAGTAACGACTTGTTATTGTCGGGTCATATTTAATTCTGCCTGCGTTTTATGTTGAGAAAAAATGGCTGAGTTACTGTTGGTGCCTTCAAAGGCAATATCCGAGTCATGCTAGATCACGTCGGTGTTTTAGAAGTAATAGCCGGGTGGTGCTGAGCCACGTCGACATTTTAGAAGTAACAACCGAGTGTTTCTGGTGACGTCGGCGTTTTTAGAGGTAATAGCCGAGTGATGCTGGACCACGTTGACGTTTTAGAAGTAACAGCCGAGTGGTTTCTAGTGACGTCAGTGTTTTAGAGGCAACAGCTTAAAGTCCTGGTTTTTTCCCGAGTGATGACTTAGCACTTTTAGAAACGGTATCTGACCCAGGAAAACCCCATTTGTATCACATCATCACACGCCTCCGCATCCTGAGCCCTAGCCTTACTTTTTTGCCTCCAAACATCCTCTGTTTCCCTTTGCTTTCGCTTCCGCCCAATTCACCGACGAGATTGTGATGGCGCCCAAGCGGAAGAACCAGAATTCTACTGCTGCGGTCATTCCTCCTATCGATCCCAACAGCCAATTGCCTTTCGCAGGTAATCATATGTCTGTTGTTTCCGAGTTAGATCTTCTCCACCTTGTCGATGTTGGAATTCTTCCTCCCAAGGAGCTTTGTTCTTGGCAGATTTGTCGTGGGGTTACTGTCCCGACAGAGGATGCCCATGAGTCCGTTGTTTACATTCCTTTTCTTATTCGCGGCCTTGCCCTTCCCATTTCTGCCTTCTTTCGTGATCTCCTTGACTTTTACCATCTGAATCTGACTCACCTGAATCCCAACTCTATTCTGCAAATTTCTATCTTTGTTCATTTGTGTGAGGCCTACCTTGGAATTCTTCCTCACTTTGGTTTATGGAGATACTTGTACCACTGTCGCCCTGGGATGGCTGGGGGACAGCACCAGCTTGTGGGCGGTGCGGGCTTGGAGATGCGTCGTGGGAGGAAAATGGAGTACCTCGATATCCCACTTAAGGATAGCATTAAAGGATGGCGCTTAGATTAGTTCATTATGGAAAACCATGGCAATTCCCTCCCCCCTCAGTCAGGGAGGCAATCGGATGTGCGCACTTTGAGTTGGATTGAGTCTCCTACCGCCTTGGAGATAACAGAAGCCAAGGTTCTGCTTGCTGAAATTTGTTTGCTGAAGGAGAGAGGTCTGTCCGCTGAAGCTGTGGTTGCAGACTTTGTTATTAAGAATATTCAGCCATTGAAAGATAGAGCATACCTAGCTTATTTGTATAGTTGTGTCACCGACTCAACCCAGGTTACCAACAAGAGGATTCCTGCTATGGATTTGGTGAGCCGACTGGAAATGATTCTTAGGGGCAAAGTATCAAATATTGGTGCTCATGTTGCATATTCTGCCTGGAATCTGCCATCTTTCAAGTCCTTTTTCGATTTTGTGTCCAATCCTCCTGATAGTGACAGTGGTTTGGGTCTTAGAGTGCGACCCTCTCTCGAAGAAGTTGAGGTTCTGGTTGCTTCACTTGGTGATCTTCCCAATGATGATAGGCAAGTTCACTTTGAGATGTCTATGAGTCCGGGTAATGCAGAGATAGGTGCTATGCTGGACATGTTGGTAGGGGATTCTTCTAAGTCGGTCCCTACTGAAACAATGGCTGTTGCAACTATCCCAGAGCCTGAAAAAACCATGGATACACAAAGGCCTGAGGGTACTCGTTTGAAACGTCTCCGCTAGGTTAGTCGTCCAACTGCACCTGCCGAGGGGAAGAAAAAGAAAAAGAGACGGCTTCGACGAGTGTCGTGTTTGGACCAGGGTGCTGGCCCTTATGCTCCTGCGCTGAAGAAGTACCAGTGGAACTCTTTACTGGAGCTGAACCCAATGGCTCCAGAGTTGATCCCAATGGGTGTGATCCTACCAGAATTGAGCCCAATGGGTGTGACCCTGCTGATGTTGATCCCAATGGATGTGACCCTGCCAGAGTTGAACCCAATGGGTGTGGCCCTGTGCTGTTTATTGTCCGTATTGTTGACGAGGACGAAGAAGAAGAAGAAGTCCCATTAATTCAAAAGAACAATCGATGTTACAGAGTCAGTGGGGGGAGTAGCGATATTCCTTCTCCGGCTCTGTCTGCTCTTGTTGGTCTGCAAGAATTATCCATAGCAAATTTTGATCAGGCTCTCGAGGATGTTGTTCCTAAAGATCTGCTATCTGAGCCCACTGATGGTGATATGATGGACGTCTGCTCTGACATTCCAGATGTGGGATTAGAGGTATCCCGGGCAGCATCTCGTGCATCGTCAACCTCGGAAGGCGGTCTTCGGAGCCAAGAGGTTGGTCAAGGTTGTTCAATTCCCATGGAGGTGACTGAGAGTCCTTCAGCCTTAGAGATGGCCGTTGCAGAGAACCCAGTCCTCAAGGATGGTGCCAGCGGTTGCCCAGCCTCCGAGGGTGTTGCCGGTAATGATCCGACTTGGGTGGGTAGCGTAAGCTGCAACCCAGCCCCCGAGGGTGTTGCCGGTGGTGATCCGGCTCCGATGGGCTGTGGCGGAACTGCCCGAATTATTCCAACTTAAGTGCCTAAGTCCCACCTTAGCGGCTAGACCACACATAAATAGGAATAACCTGTCAGTCCCTCGGATCTAGTCCGACGAGGCCACTAACAGGATCAAGTACCACGTACTCACTCGATGGTGAGGCACAGAGCAAATACAATAAAACATAAAACCATACATTAGGAAGTATTAAATTTATTACAACATCATCGGAGTTTAGCAAAAACAGTGATCATTGTTCGGAATGCAGCGGAATAAAACTAACGATAAATAAATGGAGGGATGGGGAAGCCTGTCCCATCACTCCTCATGCTCCTCCTCTGCAGAGGCAGGGTCCCACTCGACGGTCCAACCCGGTGGCAAGGTGGACGGCCAAGTCACTCCAGCAACCATGTCCTCCAGAGAACCTGTAAAATTATGCCACAAGCAAGGCTGAGTATACTAATACTCAGCTAGACTTACCCAGTGTGAGGAGTCTACTCCTCTACCTCTAGACATGCAGCTGTTTGGTTGAGGGGTTTGGTTTGCCAAAAGCACTAGCTGAGTCTAAAATCAAGTTTTTGTTTTTCAGATTTTAGTGTGACTCTCTTAAGACTAGATGTATCCCTATCTAATCATACATGGTAGCAATCATTTTTAGCAATCAACATCTTTTGCCAAATCAACACATTTCCACTTGTTACTCAATGTAGCAGCATGGATCAAGCAGTATCATTAGCTGCGAGAAGCAGACGATTCGAATCGAGTTTTTAAATCTTGCAAGGTAAACCTAAACACACGACGTGGCGAGGCACTCCGTCCCCACACACATCAACCGTCCCCATCAATTACCCGTCAAAAGATCAGGGCTCACTGCCTTGGCGTACAATGCCTCACTGAACCCGGCTGCCGTCGTGCAGTGACCGCACTTGTACCCACCATAACCGGAATGGGAGACCACGTCTCAGATCGCGTGAGGGGCAAAGTCTGCGGGCAGGTTCACTCAAGTACTAGGTTTACCGATTTACCATATTTCTTGACATGTGTTTAGTACGTTCAAACGCTTGACACACGGTACCACACCTTAATCCTTATTCCACTTTTTCCGTCTCGTAGACAACCAATCCCCATGGATTGATGTCCACAGACCAACATCATTATGATATATAAAAAAATTGGTACAACCAATTCCTGACCTTGCGCGAGCGCTAGAAAAATCACTCGACTTCTACCGAAATCCCTAATTAGTAAAGCAGCTACTCGACCTAGCATACTAGTATCCATCTCAATAGGAAATCCTGAGTCAATGCAACTAGGGTTTCAGGCAACTCCTACACTTAAGTGCACAATACAAGCCTACAATCATTAAGTGCAGTAAAATAATATATATAGAACTGGTTATGCATAAAACCGGGGCTTGCCTTCCAAAGCTGGGGCAGGCAGATCCTCGATGGCAGGCTCTGGTGCTGGATCCTGGGCTACCTCCTAAGCAACTCCTTGCTCCGGCACGAGGATGTACTCCCCGTCAGCGAGATTACAGTCTATCGAATGTAATGTATGAGATATATGCATAAGTATGACATGAACTTTTGTAAGGGTTATGCATAGTAAAACAGTATTAAGTTTAGTGTCTCTCTAGGGTTTCTTTTTGGATATACTTAAGGGTTTTGTATTTTCATCTATTTCTATCCAAGCTTTCCCTTTCGCTTCCTATTGCTTTTTATTAAGCATTTTTAAACTATCAAGGTTAGTTAACATTTTCCAAAAATGTTATAAAAATTTCAGTGGGTAAATATTAACAATTGTGGGTTCTTCAAAAAAATTGAGGTGGGTATTAATGCAGGTACTACTTGTGCAAAATTAACAAAAACAAGTGTAAAAGGGCATTTTACACTATATCTATGATTTAAGTGAGGCTTCTGTACCAAATTTTATTTTTGTCTAGATTCATAGGTGATATTAGGCCTCTGTATTAAAAATCACAGAAAAAGACCTACTGGATATTTAGTTGTGATTTTATAAAGTTTAATGCCAAAAGGGTACTTATAACTAACTTGTTATTTGAAAAATATCAAACAACAGAACTCTTATTTTTCCTATATTCTTAACCACAAAAGATTAGTTATCCCAAGGTTTGAGGTGTTTTCCCTTCAGGGTTATTTTCTAGGATTTTTCTAAGTTTTCCTTGTTTTCATAAAATAAAAGGTATCTCATTTATTTTGTACTAAACAAAGGTCTAATAAAATTTTCCAGTGAACTACACTGAATAAGTGAGCTAACAAAAATGTGGTTGCTTCCTGGTTCTTATTTTTTACTACCTTTTCTCTTTTCTTTAACTTTAGGAGAAAATGATTTAAATGGCAAACCCTACCTTAATTTGGTGTACTGAGGGTTTTACTATTTTTAAACAGATTATGGAGTGATTAAGTACTTCCCTGATTTTTCTAATCCTCAGTCTAACAGTGTAACTATTTTTCCCTTTATTATTTAGCTTTTGGCCAAATCAGTATTTAATTCCAAACTTTAAATTCTTCTGCAATACTAAGGAGTTTTTGCATTTTTCCTAGGTAGTTCACATTATTTAGAATCAGGCAAAATTGGTTTGACCAAATTTGGTTGAATAAAACTGAAGTGATGAATTTTACAAGCTCTGTTTGCATTTAAATTAGAAATATTAAAAAGTTTTCTGGAAAACCAGTTTACACCGAGGACCCTGGGCTTTTCCTAAACCAGTTCTTTAATTTATACCCCTGCGCCACTATTCCTCTGAGTGTCTGACAGTTCAAAAACCCCCCTGACTTCTATTCCTTCTTCCCCGAGGTCCCTCCCCCCTTTTGAACAGTACCCGCGGAAGGAAAAAGGGCGGCGCGGCTTACTGGCGGCGAGGGAGGTCCGGCGAAGGGTGGGGTTGGCTTCGGGAGGTCCTTGCAGTCACAATGAGGTACGGCTCGACGACGATGATGGCCGGAATCGGCCGATCTACGTGCGCAGGCGGGCGAGCTCGTCGGCGGCGAGTGCTCCGGCCTAACCACGGCGATACAGGTCAATCCAAGGGCACGGGGAGCTTCACGTGGTGTTATAGAGTTGACCCGTGCAAGGAATCGAAGAATAACTCACCGTGGAGCTTAGTCCACATTTGCCGGTGGTCGGGTGAAGTCCGGTGACCTTGATCCAGCGTCTCCGGCGAGGCAGAGCTCGATTCCTCGCTCTGGGAGCTTCACCGAGGCATGTAGAGTCTATTCCGAGGGTTGGACGGGGCTGGGATTGGCTTTGCTGGCCGGTCTACGGTGGCGGGGATCGGGCGGCCGCTGGCACCCGTGTGTAGGGCAAACATCGGTGATCTCTTGCTCCGGTGAGGTCGAGAGCGCGCGGGGGAGTATGGTTGAAGCCTTGGCTAGCTTTATAGGCGCTGGCGCGGGCAGTGGGCATGGGCGTGCCTTAGCGCGGCGCGGGGCGCGCGGGGTCGGGCACTGGGCGTGCTTTGGCGCGTTCAGGGCGCGTCGAACACGTGGAGGTGTTCTTCTGCCCCTGTTCAACAGCTCGCCGAGATCGCAAACATGCGAATCTTGGCAAAAATCTGGCACAGACCTCTTCCTGGCACCTATGGCTATCTCTTCTTTGTGAGTTCCAAGGGGAGATATGCCCTAGGTAGGGAGATTTGCGGACGCCAAATCTGGCTTGTCTCTCTGTCCACTCCGCGACAAAAGTGATGCCAAATCAAGTCAAACGAATTTGGCTTGGTTTCAAACTTTTCCAGTGGGTGCCTTGGGTGGTTTGGCAACTTTTTGGTATTCAGACCAAGTGGTTTTGGCGCCATTTACTAAATGAACACGTTTGATCTTTAGATTAGGGTTAGATTTTGACTTAGAGAGGATTAGAGAGCTCTAGTGTGCTCTCCACTTAAGGGGTGAATTTGGGGGTCTTTAAGGGGTCTTTTTGTAATGTTTCCACTCAGCATTTTGTAGGTTATAATGTTACCTAAACTTTGGTTAGGGATTAGAATCAAGGTTTGGCAATTTGATTAACTTATCCACTGATCCTTTGCTTGGAAGTCCAGAGCCTTTAGGGGTCTTTAGGGTTTAACCTCTTTGGCTCAAGATGACAATTGTTCAAAATGTTTGGGTGAAGCTTTTGTCATTAACATTTCTTAGCTAACCCATGTTTCCAAGGTTTTAGGTGCTTCTTCTCCACCACTTAACCACATGTGATAACAAGTCATCAGTGCATCAATGAAACCAGGGTTTTTGGTAACACCTGAGGTGTTACAGCCCTCCCCCTTAAAGGAAATCTCGCCCCAAGATTTTGGGTAGGGGTTCTTTAGGGGGTACCAAGAAGGTGTGCTGGTGTGTTGCATATTCCTTTAGCCAAGTTTCTCTAGTTAACTGCTCTTCGAATGTCATTCTCTTTGCAACTTCAGAAGGAAGTCCTTTTAAAGTTATTTTTAAAGCTTACTATACCTTGAACATCTAAGTTTTTCTTACATTTAGATTCAAAGGGTAGGTGGGGGTGGGGTTTTTGGATTACGTACCGACTCCTTTGGGCAGAAAGTTGGGGAAGCGAGAACATAGAAAATCCTCGGTCTCCCACGTAGCCTCTTCTACTGAATGGTGACTCCACTGAACCTTATACATCCTGATCGACCTTGCCCGCGTTGATCTCTCCTTTTGATCCAATACCTTGACGGGGTGCTCATGATAGGACAAGTCTGGTTCTATCTCCAATTCTGGTTCAGGTAATACTTCTGTGGGTAAGTGGGCACACTTTCGTAGCTGAGATACGTGGAACACATCATGAACTGCTGACATATGGGGTGGCAACTTTAGTTGATACGCTATAGGTCCACAAGTCTCCTTGATTTCATAGGGCCCAATGTAGTGAGGAGCCAACTTGCCCTTGATTCCAAACCTCTAAACACCTTTGGTGGGTGACACCTTAAGATAAACATGATCTCCCACATCAAACTGTAGAGGCTTCCTCCTTTTGTTATGATAGCTTTTTTGCCTGGCCTGAGCAGCTTCTAGGTTTTTCTTAATAACTCTGACTCTCTCCTCTGCTTCAAGTACCAGGTCAGGTCCAAATATTTCCCTCTCTCCAGCTTGAGACCAATTTAGCGTTGTCCTACACCTTCTCCCATACAAGGCCTCAAAAGGCGCCATCTTTAGGCTAGACTGGTAGCTGTTATTGTAAGAGAACTCTGCCAATGAAAGACACTTGTCCCAATCCTTACCATAGTGTAGCACACATGCCCTCAACATGTCCTCAAGAATCTGGTTCAATCTCTCCGTCTGCCCGTCTGTCTGAGGATGGCATGCTGAACTTCTTATTACATGGGTTCCAAGTGATTCTTGGAATTGCTCCCAGAAACGTGCTACAAATGGTGCTCCTCTGTCAGATACAATAGTCCTTGGTATTCCATGCAGACGAACTATCTGGTCAATATAGATCTCGTCATACTTTCTGCTCTGTGGGTGGTATGTACTGGCAAGAAATGCGCGGTCTTAGTCAATCTATCCACAATGACCGAAATAGAATCGTGGTGCTGGGAGGTATTGGGCAATCCCATGATAAAATCCATGCAAACATCCTCCCATTTCCACGATGGTATGGGAAGGGGTTGTAAGGTGCCTGCTACCTTCAAATGACTGGCCTTGACTCTCTGGCAAGTGTCGCATTCAGATATATACTTAGCAATTTCCCTCTTCATTCTGGTCCACCAGTACAAGGATCTGAGATCATGATACATCTTGTTACTGCCGGGGTGCGTGGAGAATTTGGAAAGGTGAGCTTCATCCAAGATTCTCTTTCTAAGCTCAGGGTTCTTGGGAACAACCAATCGGTCTCCAAACCAAAAAATTCCTTTGCTGTCCTGACGGAAGCATTTGTATTTGTCCACCTTTTGTTCGATCATTTCCTTAATGACTTGAACACCCTTGTCACCGATCTGTGCCATGAATATTTGCTCATGTAAGGTGGGCTCTACTGAAATATAACTTAAAGTACCTGAAGGAATGATTTCAAGGTTCAATTTGCATAACTCGTCACACAGAGTGGCGATCTTGGAGTCCATGATCACACAGTTGCATTGGGCCTTTCGACTTAAAGCATCTGCCACAATGTTGGCCTTGCCAGGATGGTAATGTACTTCCAAATCATAGTCCTTGATGAGTTCCAACCATCTTCTCTGCCTCATATTCAGATCAGCCTGAGTGAAGATATACTTGAGAATCTTATGATCAGTATAGATATTACAATGAGCTCCCATCAAGTAGTGTCTCCATATCTTGAGAGCATGAACTATGGCTGCTAACTCCAGATCATGTGTGGGGTAGTTCTGCTCATGGGGTCTGAGTGCACGGGAGGCATAAGCAATGACTCTGCTGTCTTGCATCAATACACATCCCAATCCAGTACCGGAAGCATCGCAATAAACCTCAAAGGGTTTGGTGTTGTCAGGCTGAGCTAGCACGGGTGCTATGGTCAAATGTTGCCTAAGTGCATGAAAGGTATCCTCACATTTCTGGCTCCATTCATACTTGACTCCTTTCTTCAACAATTCAGTCATTGGCATGGCAGTTCTGGAGAAATCCGGAATAAATCGTCGATAATACCCTGCCAATCCCAGAAAACTTCGAATCTGCCATACAGTGGTAGGAGGTTTCCAGTTCATCACTTCTTGGACTTTCTCAGGATCAACAGACACCCCATCCTGAGAAATGGTGTGGCCTAAGAACTTGATTTCCCTCCGCCAGAATTCACATTTGGTCAATTTAGCATATAGACGATGATCGCGCAGCCTCTGGAGTACTGTATGCAAGTGCATCGTATGCTCCTGCTCATTCCTTGAATATACCAAAATGTCATCAATGAAAACCACCACAAACTTGTCCAGCTCTGGCATAAAGACTGAATTCATCAAATACACGAAATAAGCCGGGGCATTGGTCAGTCCGAAGGACATCACCAGGTACTCATAAAGCCCATATCTGATAGAGAAGGTCGTCTTGGGAATATCACTGTCCCTGATTTTTATCTGGTGATAGCCAGAGCGAAGATCTATCTTGGAGAATACTTTGGCTCCCACCAACTGATCAAACAACACATCAATGCAAGGCAACAGATACTTGTTTTTGATGGTCACCGCATTGAGAGGGCGATAGTCAACACACAACCTCAAACTCTCATCTTTCTTCTTCACAAATAAGGCAGGACATCCCCATGGAGAAGTACTTGGGCGAATGAACCCCTTGTCCAACAATTCTTGTAACTGCTTTTTCAACTCCGCCAATTCTGCTGGGGGCATCCTATAAGGTCTCTTGGATATAGGGGCAGTTCCGGGTTGTAATTCAATTGTGAACTCTATGTCTCTGTCGGGTGGCATCCCTGGCAATTCATCTAGGAAAACATCTGGGTAGTCACAGACCACTGGGATTCTCTCGATAGGTGACCCTATCATGGTGAAGGCACAGGAACAAGTACATCCCTGGTCGGGCAGGTACAGGGTGATCTCTCCATCCAGTGGGGAGCAAATTTCTATGGATCTGGCTGCGACATCAATTACTGCATGGTGTCGCGATAACCAATCAGTCCCCAGGATGATATCCACACTATCCAATCCCATAATCGGGAGAGTGGTTTTAAATATGAAGCTACCCAACTTTATTGGTACGTGTCTATTGATCTAATAGGTGGCAACCCTGCCTCCGGGTGTAGAAATTGTAATACCCCCATTTGTGTGGTGAAAAGGTAACTAGCACTTGGCACTAAATTTGGTACTGATAAAACTGTGTGATGCACCAGAATCAAAAAGAATGATTGCAGGATAATTCAAAACTGAAAAGATACCAGTCAAGACGGGTGCTCCCTCTGGAATGTCGGCCATGGTGGTGAAGTTCAGTCTGCCTTGCCTCACTTGCACCTTCTGCCTCTTGCCTTGGTTCTGATTGGAATTCTGTCCTTGCCTCTACTGGTTCCGGGGGCAATTCTTGGTGTAGTGTCCAGTGTTACCACAAGTGAAACATCTGTTGTCATTGGCCTGATGGTACTGTTGCTGCTGCGGCTGATTGTTGTTCCTCTGAACTGGGAGCTGAGAGCGGTTGGGTGCCTGCTGCTGCTGTGGTCGGATCACCCAGCATCCTTGTTGCTGCTGATGTCCCCTGTTCTGAGTGTCAGATACAATCCTAAAGCGTTGTGGCTGAGCTGATGATCCTGCCACAGGGGCCTTCCTCTTCTTTTCTGCCTGACGGGCTGTGATGCAATCCTCCTGAGAAATGGCCATGTTAACTAACTCATTATAGCTGTTGGCCCTGACTGTGTTGAGACGGTCGCGGAGGTTAGTGCTGAGCCCCCTCCTGAACCTATCCCTCTTCTTCTCATCAGTGTCTGCACAATATCCGGCATACTGACACAGGTCATTGAAGGCCTGAGCGTACTGCAACACTGTCTGATTTCCCTGAGTGAGTGCCAGAAACTCATTAAGCTTGCGATCCATAATGCCTGCTGGTATATGATGCCCTCTGAAAGCTGCCTTGAACTCTCTCCATTCCACCATGTGGTCAACTGGCTGCATAGCAAGGAAATGATCCCACCATGTTCGCGCGGGTCCGCGAAGCTGCTAGGTGGCGAACCTGACCTTAGCCACATCTAAACAAACTCCATTTAGTAGTGGGAACTTGGATTCCACTACCCTGAGCCATACATCAGCATCAAGCGGATCCTCTGCCCGAGTGAACAATGGTGGCTGAGTACTGAGGAACTCCTGATAAGTGGCTGGTGCTGGGGGACGTTGATGGTGATCACCACCACCATAATGCTGGGGTGGCGGCTGACGCTGAGCCAACTGTCGCAGAATCTCATTCTGCTGAGCCATCAGTTCTTGCATGGTAGGAGGCGGTGGCGGTGGTGGAGGAATGCGTTCATTTTGTCCATGATGCGCTCTTCCTGCCATCTAAAAAATTAAGGATGCTCTCAACATTATGCTTTTGATGTCAGGGTTCCTACATGGTGAAAGATTTGAAAGGATAAAACCAATATTTTCTTGCATAATTCATAAAGGATATCACGGGGCATAAAACTTTTCTCCATAAATTAAAGCTGACATCATTCATCATCCATACTTCCCAAAAGACTCTATTACGATTACATGAGTGACCCAAAAGACTCAACTCTGTCTAGCCTAGTACCCCAAGGGTGCAAAAGCTAAGCTAGCTTCAAGGAGTTCTACCGCGACACACTTCTAACTCTATCCCTGCGACCTAGTGAGCAAACGAGGCAACGCTCGACTCGGGGGAAGGTGGTCTCCCTGAGCCAGCAGTGTCCAAGCTGGATGCAGGCTCCGGCTCCTCTCCTCCCTCGATGTCGACATCCTCATTGGCCTCCATATCCTGGATCTCCTGGTGGTGCATATCCAAATGTTGGTTGGCTTCCGCAAGTTGTTGCTGAGTGTTGATTAGCTGATCCTCGAGAACCTCAATGGTGTTCTCTCTGGTTCCCACTAGCTCCTCAAGCTCCTGGATCTCATTGGACATCTGTTCCACCTGTAGGTCCTTTTCCACCAACTCAGTGGACAGGTCTACCACAAGTTCCTCTCTATTATCCAAGGTGATCTTGGTAGCCTCCAACAATGCCATTAGATGAGACATTGCCTCTCCTCGCATCACTTGCAGACGATACAGAGCATCCATGCATCACACTGTCAAGTGAGCAGTCTGCCCTGGGTAAAGAGCCCATATATCCTTGGCATGCTCCACTCGATCTTTCCACATTGGGTCATCTTCCTTTTCAGTGGGGAACAAGCCAATGGGATGAGTAGACAGCTCCAAGGGGTGAAAACCACAGAAGGTGGTCAGCCCGTGGAGAGCAATGGCCTCGATAGTATCCTCAGCCCGGTATCCGAAAGACTCAGAGTCCAACGAACGCCGGCCTGGCTGTAAGGGATGAGGCTCCAGGGTCATCCTCACCCTACAGCGGGGCACCCGGTGCTTCTCGAACAGCTGCACCGTGTACTAGGGAGGCGTCGTATAACCTGCTCCCTGAAGTACCTCCCACAAGATACGGGAAAAACCCTCTCGTGCAAGTCCGTTCGTGTGAGAATGTGCGTTCCCTCCTTCCGAGGATCCGTGAGAAGTCATCTGTGTACGGTTAAGTGTAAGTGAAAAAGAAAAAGAATTATAAAATAAAAGGGAATCAAAGCCTGGCCTCTCGAAGGTTATGATAAGGTCACTGAATGTACTTAGTCTATCATTATCATGTATTAAGGCTTTTACCTAATTATCAAGTAGTTTAAGTAAAGGATGCATGCATGCTCGTCCTAAACGACCTCATTTCAACTTAGAGGGAATAGGGAAAACTCCCATCCCTATAGTAGCCTGTAGGGCTTACCCAAATAGCCACCTAACTACCCCTCTATTATCCTAAGGCTTCACGTCCTAGGCCTATCCTTATCGTCCTGACGATCATTCCAACATTTGTTTCTAACAAGTTTTACTTTTGAAAAGGATGGTATTTACAGTTTATTGATTCCTCTGTGGTGGTACGAGCTCCGATACCAGCTGTGGCGGAACCGCCTGAATTATTCTAACTTAAGTGCCTAAGTCCCACCTTAGCGGCTACACCACACTTAAATAGGAATAACCCGTCAGTCCCTCGGATCTAGTCCGACGAGGCCACTAATAGGATCAAGTACCACGTACTCACTCGATGGTGAGGCACAAAGAAAATACAATAAAACATAAAACCATACATTAGGAAGTATTAAATTTATTACAGCATCATCGGAGTTTAGCAAAAGCAGTGATCATTGTTCGGAATGCAGCGGAATAAAACTAACGATAAATAAATGGAGGGATGGGGAAGCATGTCCCATCACTCCTCATGCTCCTCCTCTGCCGAGGCAGGGTCCCACTTGACGGTCCAACCCGGTGGCAAGGTGGACGGCCAAGTCACTCCAGCAACCATGTCCTCCAGAGAACCTGTAAAATTATGCCACAAGCAAGGCTGAGTATACTAATACTCAGCAAGACTTACCCGGTGTGAGGAGTCTACTCCTCTACCTCTAGACATGCAGTTGTTTGGCTAAGTGGTTTGGTTTGCCAAAAGCACTAGCTGAGTCTAAAATCAAGTTTTTGTTTTTCAGATTTTAGTGTGACTCTCTTAAGACTATATGTATCCCTATCTAATCATACATGGTAGCAATCATTTTTAGCAATCAACATCTTTTGCCAAATCAACATTTTTCCACTTGTTACTCAATGTAGCAGCATGGATCAAGCAGTCTCATTAGCTGCGAGAAGCAGACGATTCGAATCGAGTTTTTAAACCTTGCAAGGTAAACCTAAACACACGACGTGGCGAGGCACTCCGTCCCCACACACATCAACCGTCCCCATCGATTCCCCGTCAACAGATCAGGGCTCACCGTCTTGACGTACAATGCCTCACTGACCCTGACTGCCGTCGTGCAGTGACCGCACTTGTACCCACCATAACCGGAATGGGAGACCACGTCTCAGGTCATGTGAGGGGCAAAGTCTTCGGGTAGGTTCACTCAGGTACTAGGTTTACCGATTTACCATATTTCTCAGCATGTGTTTAGTACGTTCAAACGCTTGACACACGGTACCACACCTTAATCCTTATTCCACTTTTTCCGTCTCGTAGACAACCAATCCCCATGGATTGATGTCCACAGACCAACATCATTATGATATATAAAAAAATGGGTACAACCAATTCCTGACCTAGCACGAGCGCTAGAAAAATCACTCGACTTCTATCGAAATCCCTAATTAGTAAAGCAGCTACTCGACCTAGCATACTAGTATCCATCTCAATAGGAAATCCTGAGTCAATGCAACTAGGGTTTCAGGCAACTCCTACACTTAAGTGCACAATACAAGCCTACAATCATTAAGTACAGTAAAATAATATATATAGAACTGGTTATGCATAAAACCGGGGCTTGCCTTCCAAAGCTGGGGTAGGCAGATCCTCAATGGCAGGCTCTGGTGCTGGATCCTGGGCTACGTCCTAAGCAACTCCTTGCTCCAGCACGAGGATGTACTCCCCGTCAGCGAGACTATAGTCTATCGAATGCAATGTATGAGATATATACATAAGTATGACATGAACTTTTGTAAGGGTTATGCATAGTAAAACAGTATTAAGTTTAGTGTCTCTCTAGGGTTTCTTTTTGGATATACTTAAGGGTTTTGTATTTTCATCTATTTCTCCCCAAGGTTTCCCTTTCGCTTCCTATTGCTTTTTATTAAGCATTTTTGAACTATCAAGGTTAGTTAACATTTTCCAAAAATGTTATAAAAATTTCAGTGGGTAAATGTTAACATTTGTGGGTTCTTCAAAAAAAATTGAGGTGGATATTAATGCAGGTACTACTTGTGCAAAATTAACAAAAACAAGTATAAAAGGGCATTTTACACTATAGCTATGATTTAAGTGAGGCTTCTGTACCAAATTTTATTTTTGTCCAGATTCATAGGTGATATTAGGCCTCTGTGTTAAAAATCACAGAAAAAGACCTACTGGATATTTAGTTGTGATTTTATAAAGTTTAATGCCAAAAGGGTACTTATAACTAACTTGTTATTTGAAAAATATCAAACAACAGAACTCTTATTTTTCCTATATTCTTAATAACAAAAGATTAGTTATCCCAAGGTTTGAGGTGTTTTCCTCTCAGGGGTATTTTTCTAGGATTTTTCTAATTTTTCCTTGTTTTCATAAAATAAAAGGTATCTCATTTATTTTGTACTAAACAAAGGTCTAATAAAATTTTACAGTGAACTACACTGAATAAGTGAGCTAACAAAAATGTGGTTGCTTCCTGGTTCTTATTTTTAACTACCTTTTCTCTTTTCTTTAACTTTAGGACAAAAATGATTTAAATGGCAAACCCTACCTTAATTTGGTGTACTAAGGGTTTTACTATTTTTAAACAGATTATGGAGTGATTAAGTACTTCCCTGATTTTTCTAATCCTCAGTCTAACAGTGTGACTATTTTTCCCTTTATTATTTAGCTTTTGGCCAAATTAGTATTTAATTTCAAACTTTAAATTCTTCTGCAATACTAAGAGGGTTTTGCATTTTTCCTAGGTAGTTCACATTATTTAGAATCAGGCAAAATTGGTTTGACCAAATTTGGTTGAATAAAACTGAAGTGATGAATTTTACAAGCTTTGTTTGCATTTAAATTAGAAATATTAAAAAGTTTTATGGAAAACCAGTTTACACCGAGGACCATTGGCTTTTCCTAAACCAGTTCTTTAATTTATACCCCTGCGCCACTATTCCTCTGAGACTCTGACAGTTCAAAAACCCCCCTGACTTCTATTCCTTCTTCCCCGAGGTCCCTCCCCCCTTTTGAACAGTACCCGCGAAAGGAAAAAGGGCGGCGCGGCTTATCGACGGCGAGGGAGGTCCAGCGAAGGGTGGGGTTGGCTTCGGGAGGTCCTTGCGGTCACAACGAGGTACGGCTCGACGATGGTGATGGCCGGAATCGGCCGGTCCACGTGCGCAGGCGGGCGAGCTCGTCGGCGGCGAGTGCTCTGGCCTAATCACGGCGATACAGGTCAATCCAAGGGCACGGGGAGCTTCACGGGGTGTTAAAGAGTCGACCCGTGCAAGGAATCGAAGAATAACTCACCGTGGAGCTCGGTCCACGTTTGCCGGCGGTCGGGTGAAGTCCGGTGACCTTGATCCGGCGTCTCCGGCGAGGCAGAGCTCGATTCCTCGCTCTGGGAGCTTCACCAAGGCACGTAGAGTCTATTCCGAGGGTTGGACGGGGCTGGGAATGGCTTTGCTGGCCGGTCTACGGTGGCGTGGATCGGGCGGCCGCTGGCACCCGTGTGCAGGGCAAACGCTGGTGATCTCTTGCTCCGGTGAGGTCGAGAGCGCGCGGGGGAGTACGGCTGAAGCCTTGGCTAGCTTTATAGGCGCGGGCGCGGGCAGTGGGCACGGGCGTGGCTTGGCGTGGCGCGGGGCGCGCGGGGTCAGGCACTGGGCGTGCTCTGGCGCGTTCAGGGTGCGTCGAACACGTGGAGGTGTTCTTCTGCCCCTGTTCAACAGCTCGCCGAGATCGCAAACGTGCGAACCTTGGCAAAAATCCAACGCAGACCTCTTCCTGGCACCTATGGCTATCTCTTGTATGTGAGTTCCAAGGGGAGATATGCCCTAGGTAGGGAGATTTGCGGACGCCAAATCTGGCTTGTCTCTCTGTCCACTCCACAATAAAAGTGATGCCAAATCAAGTCAAACGAATTTGGCTCAGTTTCAAACTTTTCTAGTGGGTGCCTTGGGTGGTTTGGCAACTTTTTGGTATTCAGACCAAGTGGTTTTGGCGCCATTTACTAAGTGAACACGTTTGATCTTTAGATTAGGGTTAGATTTTGACTTAGAGAGGATTAGAGAGCTCTAGTGTGCTCTCCACTTAAGGGGTGAATTTGGGGTCTTTAAGGGGTCTTTTTGTAATGTTTCCACTCAGCATTTTGTAGGTTATAATGTTACCTAAACTTTGGTTAGGGATTAGAATCAAGGTTTGGCAATTTGATTAACTTATCCACTGATCCTTTGCTTGGAAGTCTAGTGCCTTTAGGGGTCTTTAGGGTTTAACCTCTTTGGCTCAAGATGACAATTGTTCAAAATGTTTGGGTGAAGCTTTTGTCATTAACATTTCTTAGCTAACCCATGTTTCCAAGGTTTTAGGTGCTTCTTCTCCTCCACTTAACCACATGTGATAACAAGTCATCAGTGCATCAATGAAACCAGGGTTTTTGGTAACACCTGAGGTATTACATGGGCAGTACGGGCTGCAACCCAGCCCCCGAGGGTGTCCGAGTGGGCTCCCCTTCTCTTACCTCCATGGATGTCCACGTCGGGTCTTCTCCACCACATTCTGGAGGTGTACTAGCAGCGCATGCTTCAAGTGAGGGAGTCGCCTTAGAGGTCGGCGCACTGGATGCTGGAGTTCTGATGCCTGCTAGTGGGGTTGAATCAATCCCTAGCGATGCTCTTCAGATTATCCCAGTTGATATTCCTTCATCAAGCCACCAGCTAGCTTCTCATGACTTGGGATTTCAATCGTTCTTCTCTAATCTTCAGGTAACTCAGCTTTTTTCTGTTCTGGCAATACTCCTGGCGAACCACAGTCTTTATACTCATTTGCTTTTAATGTTAGGCCTTGGTCGACGGGATGGCTAGTCAGTTGAGATCTCATAGTGCCTCTATTCCAGAAGGAGCTCTGTCTCTGACGCAGTGGAATCCATTGCTGCTTCAGAAACAGATATCTGATTTGAAAATGTCAAATGTTGATTAGTGTCTTTATTTCTTTCTTGGTTGATTGATCAGTCTGTTTTTAACTTGTGTCCTTCTTCAACCGCTTTTTGTTAGATATGGCCCGGCGGTACTCTGAACTCGAAGAAAAGTATTCCCAAGGCCAAATCGATCTGGCTCGAGTTTCTGCTTCCTTAGATGATGCCAATTCATTGAATTCTTCTCTTAGTGCTCAGCTTGACTCTGAAAGGGCGGCTAACGAGGTAAGCTTACTTGACTTTCTCTGCTGTGTTTTTTCTGCTTACTAGATGCTTGAGAGCTGATTCTTGTCTGTAGGAGGAAAACATGTACTTGCGGCTTCTCGCGATAATCTTGATAGGTTGTATCGTGATGCCAGCAATTCTCTGACTATCATGGAGAGGACACTACAAGAAACTGATAAATGTTCGTGGGTTTTGTTAAGAACGTGGGTACCGACGTTCTTACATTAGTTAAGTTCATGGGTTTTTTAAGAACGTGGGTACCCACGTTCTTAAATTAAGTTTGTGGGCCCTAGCCAAAACCGTCGAACTTAACCTGTCAGGAACGTGGGTACCCACGTTCTTAGATTAAGTTTGTGGGCCAACTCGACACCATCGAACTTAACCCAAAATATTAAATCCCTATCCCACGCTGCGGGTCTCTCTCTCACCAGCTCTTAGCCCACCCACCGCCAGCCCGATAAGCGCACCGCCTGTTCAGCACGCCGCCGCCGCCAGATCAGCGCGCCACCGCCAGCCCACCGCGCTGCCGCCAGCCCGCCCACCACGCTCTCCTCTGTCGACATCACCACCTTGACTCTCGTTGTATAGCAGGAGGGCCCTCCGGGTTTCATTCCCTTCCCTTCTTTAAGCATCATCTGTATATCTTTAAGCCAGATCTCCACCCGCTCGGTCACCGCACCTGGATGGGGCACACCGCCGCCGCTGCGGCCGCAGCCGCCGAACCCGCTCTCGGACTCACCAAGCCCAACGCCGTCGAGCCGCCTCAGGTCTATCATCTGTGTAACCTCGCATGCGTTCCTGCCTCTGGATGAGGCTTCCATCCAGCACTGCTTCGAATTGTTCGTGGATTCGATTGCTTTGTCAGTGTGCCTCCAACCCGTCTCCAACAAAACCTAATGATACTCTCGTGTGTTGACTTGATCGTGGCTTACGTTCGCTGCGCTAAAACAAGCGCTAGATCGAGATCAGAATTAGCGTTTTCCCTTCTCCAAAACCACACGTCTTCGTCTAAGATTTATCGGTTTGATCCGTGGGGAGTTAGTCGCTTCTATCCTCCTGAAGTGACAGAGCTTCAACATGTGCTCTCCTGTCGTTCTTCTAGGTCACCTTTTCCGCTAAAGGCATCGAATTCTCCGAGTGGAAGGGCGATATTCTCGCTGTCACTGTCACGGAGAAGTATCTGTCCAAAGACGCTTACTCCAAATTTGAGAATGCCGTCTTGAAGAAGCTGGACGGCCAGCTCGGCGGCCTCCTGTCGAAGGCTGCGGTGGAGGAAGATTTCACTAGGAAGATGGGGCAGTCGGTGGTCCTCCGCCTCGCGGGGCAGGGCTTCAAGAGGGTGGGCCTGATCGGTCTTGGTCAGAGCGCCCCGTCCACCGCCGCCGCTAGCCGAGGCCTCGACGAGTCTGTCGTGTCTGTTGCCAAGGCCGCTCAAGCTAGCAGCGCTGCAATCGTTCTTGCCTCCCCCAGTGGGATCCAGGAAGAGTTCAAGCTAGCAGCGCTACAGAGCAGCAGTTGCTTCTGGTACTCGATTCTCCTGCACGCGCTCCTTTTTCTTCTTTGATGTCATGGCTATGGAGTGCAGTGGATGGATGCTGAAATTTCTGCCGGTCTAAATCACAGGAACCGTGCTGGGGTTGTATGAGGACAGCAGATACAAGTCTGAATCGAAAAAGGTGCACCTGAAACAGGTTGATATTATCAGACTGGGTTCTGGTGCAGAGGTGGATCAGAAACTTAAGTATGCTAATGATCTTTCGTCGGGTGTGATATTCGGAAGAGAGCTTGTGAACTCTCCTGCAAATGTCCTTACCCCTGGTTAGTAGATCTTTCACCAAACTTTTATTGTTCTTCATAGATTTGTTGCCAGTATACTTATCGCAGTCATCCTTTGTTCTTTCAGCTGTGCTTGCGGAGGAGGCGTCAAAGATCACTTCTTTCAGTGATGTGTTCACTGCCACAGTACTGGATGTAGAGAAATGCAAAGAACTAAAGATGGGTTCCTACTTGGAGTTGCTGCAGCTTCTGCTAACCCTCCTCACTTCATCCATTTGTGCTACAAACCCACTGATGGGAACGTCAAGAGAAAGCTGGCTATTGTTGGGAAGGGTTTAACTTTTGACAGGTTTGTAGTACTTGCCACATATTTAGTGGGTTTATGAAAAGTTAGAAGTAGACAAGTAGATGGAACCGTTTGTTATTTTTCTTATGCTTGATTTGCCAATGAATCCAGTGGTGGCTACAACATTAAGACCGGGCCAGGCTGCAGCATCGAGCTGATGAAATTTGACATGGGAGGCTCTGTAGCTGTATTTGGTGCAGCTAAAGCTTTGGGACAAATAAAGCCTCCTGGAGTAGAGGTACTTCATTTTTCACAGCCGCCTAGGTGTATAGAAGTAGAGGTTTCATTTTAGATAGTTCATGTTCAGTAATTGAATTGTGCTACACTGTTAAAAAAATATGGAATTCAAGCTAGCGATGTTTATCTTTTGGAAACTTGTACTGGGAGCAGTTTAGTCCTTCGGCGATGGGCGTTTGTAATCTATGTTAGTTCTGGTGTGCGTGGTATTTCTCATTGCCCTTTGGAGATGAACTTTATGTTCTTTTCACTAATTTGTTGGTTTTAGAAATGTATATAATTTGTTTAGGGTTCTTTTCACCTCTACAGATTCTGGTAAATGTATATAATTTGTTGGTTTTAGAAATAAAGAAAAAAAAAAGCATGCACATAGATTATGCTTACTGTGAGATACTGAATTGCAGACAACGGCTGCTCACTAATCTGATGGCGCGAGTGCTTTTTAGCTCTATCTTTCTTCTGTATCTATCAACCACTCTAATCCTACACGTTCCAATGCACTTTATGTTTTCCATCGGATTCAGAATTCAGTTGTTTAGTATAAACTCTATATATACATTAGTTTAAAATAAAACTCAAACTTATTGTATTTGCAGATGTATAGTGCTCAGATGGGATCTCAAATGGGACCCCAGTTCACCCGTCCGTCACAATCTGGATAGACCCCAAACACCAATGAAACACAGGTATAGTTTTGTAGTATATTTACTTTCATTTACAATTATAATCATGCATCATTTTATTTGGTTATAGGGTTCTGAGACTGGACAAGGAAACCCACAGATGGACATACAGTGGTCGATGCCCCCTAGAGGACAGATTCTTCCTCCTCCACAACCAGGTATGTGATATTGGCCGCCACCACCATGGGGATATCCTACACATCCAATGGGGCCTTGAGGACGCCCCCCATGGCCAACATAGCCACTTCCATCACCAGCGGTACGTTCCCGATTCATGCTGCTTGCTACTTTTATTTGCTACAAATTGGACTTTTTTTTGGACTACTCCACTACTGCTTGTACATCTGGCGTTTGATCAAGCTCTTAGTGGACATACTTGCAAATCTGGATATTGTACAACATATTACAGCGTGAGCTACAGCGTGCTAAAAATTTCAGATTGTGAATGACTGAATCTGGAATTTAGTGTTGTGAGAGCTGTTTTGGAGATCTTTTGTGGCTGATCTAGGAAGTTTTAAGCTGAGGTGTTGGTAGAGTAACTCTCTGTCAGGTTAGTTTGGTGCTCAGTTCAACACTAAATTCTGAATTTTGTCAGGTAAACTAACCTAAACATGCTTTAGTGAATCTGGAATTTAGTGTTGTGAGAGTTGTTTTGTTGTGACATGCTTTGGACTGTTTGGTGGCTAAATTCTGAATTTTTGGATTTGGAATAGCGTCTAAGTCTGAATTCCCAAAGTAGTTTCTTGGACAGTTAACATCGCGGATCCTTTGCACGATGCATCATTTTAAATAACACGGTGCTGCGTCTTGAAATGAAGTCTGTTTTCACTCTCATGTTCATGTTCATGCACAAATATGGAAGCCACATTTTGTGTTCATCATGCTTTCCTATATCTTTGTGTACATGTGATTTAATGCCAGTTGTGTATTTATGAGAATTTTGGTTTATTTTATAGGATTCTGGCTCTCATCAAGTGACTCCTCCCCCTCACGTTGACTTTGCGGACAGATGTCTCAATTCTAGTGGTGGAGCTACGAACAACAATCCAATGTCCTGATCGAGAGCGCTAAAGTTAATGTTTGAACTTGTGTGTTTGAACTTGTGAACTAAAAATGTGAACTATGGATGTGAACTTGTGAACTTATGTATTTGGATGTGAACTTATATATTTGGACTTGTGTGAATTTGTGATATGAACATATATCAATGTGTTTGAAATCTGTATTGTATGTGATATATTGTGTTGCATGTGATATTATGTGTGTCTAATTTTTCATTTTTGTATTTTTTATTTTTTTTCTAGAAAAGGGTTAAGAACGTGGGTACCCACGTTCTTAAGGTTAAGAACGTGGGTACCGTCGAACTTATTGTGCAGTCCTCGCAGACCCACGCAGGGTTAAGAACGTGGGTACCCACGTTCTTAATGTTAAGAACGTGGGTACCGTCGAACTTATTGTGCAGTCTGCGCAGACGTCCGCAGGACACATAAGTTCGACGGCCACGTGACCCCGTCGAACTTAAGGTTAAGAACGTGGGTGCCGTCGAACTTATGGGAAAGAATTCGACGACCCCCGTCGAACTTAAAAACGCATGTCCTTAACGTTAAGTTCGAAGGTACCCACGTTCTTAACATTAAGAACGTGGGTACCCACGTTCTTACCCTTAAGTTCGACGGGGGCCGTCGAACTTACTTCTCTAAGTTTGTCCAAAAATCGTCGTCGGCTATATTCGTCGGTAAACCCACGTTCTTACGGTAAGTTCGACGGCTTATTACATTAAGTTCGACAGTTTTTCACCCACGTTATTTAACTAGTTTCTTGTAGTGGGAGCCATCGTTTTACCATGGCAGATTTGGATCATCACCGTCATGAGCTGCAAGCATCCCAGGATGAGGTCTTGCGTCTTAGGCAGTTGGTGTCGAGCAAAGATTCCATCATCAAGGATCTGTGTGTCTCCAAGAAGTCAGTCGCCCATGAGCTAGAGGCTGCTCGACTGGCTGCCAAAGCTGTAGAAGATAATTCCGTCATTCTGAAGGCTCAGCATGACAAAGCTATGGATAAAGCCATTCATGCGGGGCAGATCTTGATGAGATGGTCGGGTGTAGTTGTTCCTGATGATATAATTGCCAATGTCAGAGTTGCTCCTGACTCCTCGAGTCACCCTTTGTCTTCAGTTGCTCCTAAGAAAGATACTGCAAAGTAGAGATACTGAATACATTTGTGGACTGTATGCGTACACGATTAATGTGTTCGAATGCTTGGCTAGAATTAAATGCCATTTTTGTTTTCTGTTGTTGGAATTCAACAGTTGTTATGATTGCAAAAGTAAATGTCGTGTGCTGGTTTTGAAGCTTATGCTAATTGATTGGCTGATGGCGGATAGAGGTCCCCCTAGATGAGTGGTCGTAAGCATGTTATGCTAAGTCGAGTAGGTGTGAGCACGTTGCACCATCTTAAGTCATTGCTGACTTAAACTGACTGCTCTGTTGGTAGGGTATAGTGGTCACCCTAAGTTGAGTAAGCGTGAGCATGTTGCACCGTCTTAAGTCACTGCCGACTTAAGCCGATTGCTCCGTTAGTAGGGTATAGTGGTCACCCTAAGTTAAGCAAGTGTGAGCATGTTGCACCGTCTTAAGTCACTGCCGACTTAAGCCGATTGCTCCGTTAGTAGGGTATAGTGGTCACCCTAAGTTAAGTAAGTGTGAGCATGTTGCACCGTCTTAAGTCACTGCCGACTTAAGCCGATTGCTCCGTTAGTAGGGTATAGTGGTCACCCTAAGTTAAGTAAGTGTGAGCATGTTGCACCGTATTAAGTCACTGTCGACTTAAGCCGATTGCTCCGTTAGTAGGGTATAGTGGTAACCCTAAGTTAAGTAGGCATGCAGATTGATAATAAGTAGTTTGAGTGCCTTTGAGAATGAAGACCTTTTTATTGATGATGTATTTTCCGAGTACAGAATACAATGCTGCCCCGATAGCTTTTGAAATCTAGCTAGGGGTAAAACTTCCTAAGATGTTCTATATTCCATGAATTTCCTATTTCCGTGCCATCCATTTGAGTAAGCCGGTATGATCCTGGCCAGGTGACTTCTGCTACTATAAATGACCCTTCCCATAATGATGACAGTTTGTGTCATCCTTCCCCTGTTAGAATTCGGCGAAGGACCAAGTCTCCCACTATGAAAGATCGATGTCGAATAGCCTTATCATGATAGCGCCTCAGGGTTTGCTGGTACCTGGCTGACTGAATTACTGTATTCAATCGCTCTTCTTCCAGTACATCAATATCCTCCAACCTGGTAGCCTCTGCCTCAGCTATGTTTTCGAAGACCAATCTTGGTGCTCCAAACCTAAGGTCGGCAGGTAGCACTGCTTCCGAACCATAGACCATGAAGAAAGGAGTGTTTCCATGCAAGGCTCGGCTAGGTTGAGTTCTTAGGCTCCAAACCACATACGGCAACTCTCTGATCCATTTTCCTGCGAACTTTTCATTCTTGTCGAAGACTTTCTTCCTGAGTGCTTCAATATCATTCCATTAGCCCTTTCTACCTGACCGTTGGCTCTTGGGTGTGCTACTGACGCATATTTGATCTGGATGATTCTTTGTTCGTAGAAATCAAAGAATTTCGAGCTAGTGAAATTGGATCCTAAGTTAGTTATAATGTTATTCGGTATCCCGAACCTGAATATTATATCTTGTATGAATTCCACTGCTTTAGCCGAAGTTAGAGAAGCGATGGGTTTGTATTCTATCCATTTAGTGAATTTATCAATGGCAACCAATACGTGAGTATAACCTCCCTGAGCTTTCTTGAAGGGTCCAATCATGTCCAGTCCCCAACACGCAAATGGCCATGTTACGGGTATGGTTTGCAGTTGCTGTGCTGGTAAATGTTGCTGCTTTGATAAGTATTTGCAGGCTTCACACCTCTGTACTAACTCGGCTACATCGTGCTTTGTGGTCGGCCAGTAGAAACAAGATCTGAAGACCTTCCCAACCAGTGTTCTGGATGCTGCATGTATTCCACACTGTCCAGCATGGATCTCATTTAATAGTTGTTTCCCAGTAGCCGAAATGCTGCACTTCGTGAGGACTCCTGATGTGCCTCTTTTGTACAGTGCATCTCCAATGAGGGTGTAGTGTGCTGACTGTCTTGCAACGCGCTCTGCTGTAGCTTTATCATCTGGCTCCTCTTCATTCTTTATATACTTGATGATAGGTTCCCTCCAGTCATTAGAGGTTTACTGTGGCTGGCTTAAAACATTGCACTCTTCTACCCGATCTGAGGAAATACTCGGGTGTGGTACCTCTTGGACGAAAACTCCGGGTGGAACATGAGTCCGACTGGATCCTAGCTTTGACAATGCGTCTGCCGTAACATTGCGATCTCTTTCCACGTGATGGAACTCTAGCCCTTCAAATTTGTCTTCCAGTTTCGGACGGCTGTGCAATACTTGCCCATGGAGTCATTTGAGCAATCCCATTCTTTATTTATCCGACTTATGACCACCAGTGAATCTCCATATACCATCAATCTTTTGATACCTAGTGATATAGCAATGTTCAATCCATGGATCAAAGCTTCATATTCTGCTGCATTATTGGATGCTGGGAATAATAACTGGAGAGCATATTTGAGTTGATCACATTTAGGAGCAATAAAGAGGATTCCTGCGCCTGCTCCCTATAATTTCAGCGAGCCATCAAAATACATCTGCCATACTTCTGCAGTCTCCAGGTTATCTGGTACTTGTTGTTCGATCCACTCCGATATGAAGTCAACTAGTGCCTAAGTCTTTATCGCAGTGCGAGGCCGAAACTCAATGTTGTGAGCTCCCAGCTTGCAGGCCCACTTGGCTATTCTTGCAATGGCTTCTTTGTTGTGGAGAATATCCCCTATTGGAAATCCAGTGACTACTATGACTTTGTGATCGTCAAAGTAGTGATGGAGCTTGCGTGTAGTTAGAAGTACTGCATACAATAGTTTTTGAATTTGAGGATACTTCTTCTTTGATGGTCCCAGAACTTCACTGATGAAATAAACTGGGTGTTGTACTGGATACGCGTGCCCTTCCTCTGCTCGCTCGACTACCAACGCGGTGCTCACCACGTGAGTTGTGCAAGAGAAGTATAATAGCAGATCTTCGGCCGGCTGATTTGGCGTAGCTCGGCGTGGCGGCTTTAGCACTGGTGGCGTGGTTAAGAACTTTTTTAGTCCATCAAGAGCTTCCTATGCTTATGTGGTCCACTGGAACTTGTCCATCTTCTTGAGCAATTTGTAGAATGGTAAGCCTTTTTCTCCTAGTCTTGATATGAATCTGCTCAGAGCTGCCATGCATCCAGTAAGCCTCTGTACTTTCTTCTGCGATCGTGGTGCTTCCATTCTCATGATAGCTTCGATTTTCTCCGGGTTGGCTTCAATTCCTTGGTGGCTGACAATGAATCCTAGAAACTTCCCAGATGGCACTCCAAAGACACATTTTTTTGGATTGAGCTTCCACCGATACCGCCTCAGACTGTTGAAGACCAGCTACAAGTCTTCAATGAAGTTTTCTGAGTTTTCTGTTTTGATCACCACATCATCAACATAAGCTTCCACACGCTTGCCCCAGTGATCGGCTAAGCATGTTTGAATAGCTCTCTGGTAAGTCGCTCTAGCGTTTTTGAGGCCGAACGACATGGAGGTATAGCAGAAAGCTCCAAATGGGGTGATGAATGCAGTTTTTTCCTCATCTTCTTTTGCCAGGCTGATCTGGTGATACCCAGAGTAGCAATCCAAGAAGGACAACATAGAACATATGGCTGTCGAGTCTACCACCTGGTCTATTCTAGGAAGCCTGAAGGGATCCTTCGGACAGTGTTTGTTGAGATCTGTATAGTCGACGCACATGCGCCAATCCACTTTATTCTTTTTAAGTACAAGAACAGGATTTGCTAACCACTCAGGATGTAGTACTTCTCAAATGAATCCTGCTACGACTAGGCGAGCTAGCTTAGCGCGGATGGCTTCTCTTTTATCGGGTGTGAAACGACGCAACTTTTGTCGGATCGGCCTCGCCTGGGGATAGACCTTCAATTTGTGCTTGGCCTAGTTCTCTCGGGACTCCCGGCATATCCGCAGGTTGCCATGCGAATACGTCTCGGTTATCTTGCAGGGAACTGGACAAGCGTGCTTTCCTATTTGTCATCCAGGCTGGAGCTGATGATGGCAGTCTTGCGTTCATCAGCGAACCCGATGTTGATTCTCTTGGTTTCCTCAGTCGGCCGCATAGAGGTCATGGCTTGAGCTTCATTCGCAGGTACTGAGAGGTCCTCCTCAGGCTTTGAGTTCGCCTGCGCAGAAGAAGTCGTTGATGGTTTGGCGGTGAGGGCCGCCTGAATGGCCACTTGGAGACACTCCGCGACGCCTTGGAAGTCAGCGCGCAAAGTGATGATTCCTTGTGGTCCTGGCATCTTCAATATCATGTACGTATAATGCGGGATGGCCATGAATTTTGCCAACCCCGGCCTGCCGATGATGGCATTGTATCCACAGTCGAAGCTCGCCACTTCGAACCTCAGGTACTCGGTTCTATAGTTGTCCGGAGTACCGAAGGTGACTAGCATGTAGATGTGTCCGAGTGGGTACTCTCCTTCAGTCGGCACGATGCCAAAGAAAGGAGTGTCTGACTCTTGGAGCTCTTTGAGTGCAACTCCTAAGCCTTGAAGTGTCCGGGGGAAGGTGAAGTTGATGTTGCTTCCCCCGTCCACTAACACCTTCTTTACCCTACTCTCTCGGATCACCAGATTGACGAGGAGTGGGTACTTGCCCGGATGGTCGAAGTTGAGCCATTGATTCGCCTGAGTGAAGGTGATCGGGTGTTCGGACCATCGATACGGGGCGGGAGGTCCAGTGGTCGCCACCAGTATCTGATGATCGTTGAGCTTCTATTGCCTCTTGCTCTCTTGAGATCTGTGTCCGCCGAAGATGACGTTGACTTCTCTGTCGACATGGGGGAATGCCCCACCTCCTCCCCCTTCCTGCTGTTGAGGTTGCCGAGGTTCTCCGGGTCCTCCTCGTGGCGGGGGAGGTGGTAGAGGCTAGAAGGGTCGGCCGTTCCCGACGGAATGCTTGAAATCTCTGTAGTTCCGAAGGGTGTGGCGCATGTCCTTGTGGTACGGGCACTGGGCGTCGAGGATGTCGTCCAATGTACGTTCGCCTCCGTGAGGTGCCCCTCGAGCGTGGGAGACGGGTGGTCCGGCGGCAGGCCTCTTTTCCCAACTGTTTGTCAGGTTGCTAGTTTGCGTCATGCCGCGGTGCCAGTGGTGCAGGCTTCGTTCCTCCAATAAGGTCTTGAGCCCGTTCATCGGTGGTGATGTAGAGGTCCGCCTCCCTGAATAGTTGTTCGGAGGTAGTCGGCGCCTTTTGAAGTATGGCTCGGACGAAGGCCGAGTCATTGGATCCCCGATAGAAGTCCTCGATCACCGCTACTTCCACAACCTCGGGGATATGATTTCTCATGGTATGAAATCTTTTGAGGTACGACCGGAGAGTCTCATCTCCTCGGTCGCCTGATGGATTTGAGGTCCCATGGCTGCGTCGGTTTGTCAGAGAGAGATTGAAAGTTGGCGATGAAGCGTCAGACTGAAGTCGCTCCAGTCGTCAATGCAGTGTTGGGGTAGGTGTCAAAGCCATTGTAGCGCATCCTGCCTGAGGACAATGGGCAAGTACACGGTCATCACATCTTCAGTCGCCCCAGCGGCTCGGGCAGCGGTGGTGTAGACGGCCAACTAGCCTCACGGGTCCTGCTTAGGTTCGTACTTGTCGACGTTGGAGACTTTGAAGTTAAGGGGCCACTAAAGGCCCTGAGACGAGGAGTGAGCGCCGATACTCCACACGTGTCCTCTTGTCGACGATGGTGATGTCGGTCCTGGGGAGGGGAGTTGTCGACATGCTGCCTCGACCGTCCCCAGGTGGTGCCGCCAGTTGAAGCTGTTGTCGACTCAACCCTGGTGGCTTGACTTCGCACAGGGATGCCATGATCCTGGTCATACTCTTCTCGATATCGGATCTTGTTCTCGTGTCGTCGTTCGCGCAAAGCATTGATGGAGCTCCGCGCGTCCCACCGACTGTTGATGGCGTGTCATAGATCGCTCGGAGGGTGAGCGAGAGGCAGAAGATGATTAGCAGCTTGAGTGAGCAGCCGCCGATAGCCCTCGGTGTCTGGAGTCCGGGGGAGGCCATCGGCTATCTGAGCTAACACTCCACCGACCTCGCTCGGTGTGTTCATGGCTCGGGCAAAGTCGGGGTTCAAGTTTCGTCTGAGGAGAGGATTCTCTTGACGTTGCCTCGCCTCCTGCTCAGCTTGCTCTTGAGCTTGTCGTCAATCGCGTCGGCGGGAATTTCTCCTTTCCCTAAAGACTCGTTCATCTGGAGTTTCTCCCACCTCTGAAATCTCATCTCGCGACACAGGCTGCGCCGGATCCCGCTCTCCAGCTTCATGATGTCTCCGGATATTTCAGCGTCTGGTTCCTTCGTCGGCGAGATTCCTGCTGATGAGGCTCCTCCCCCGGCGCGGTTGGTTCATCGTCGGAGACGGGAGTCGATTCCACTCTTCCCCCGATGAAGAGGACGTCGGGGTAGAATGGAACTGTCGTAGCGACGAGCTTCTTTCTGTTCTCCTTTGAGGGCGGAGGTATTAGAAGAGCAGCTTGACGAGCCTTCACCTCATTTGTTTCTTTTTTCCTTGTGATTTGTGTCCATTTTTCCGTAGAGGAGGTGGACAGCGGGGTTCTCCAGGTAGAATGATCCTCTGTTCCTGGCTTATAGGAGGTAGTCTTCGCTCGAAGCATTGGAGGTTGCGCTTTTTCCTGCTTCGCTCCGACTTTTTCGGAGATTGTCGAGGAAGGTTTTCTGTCCGGCGGGTCCGCAATGCGATGTAGAGTTCCCTCCTCAGTCAGCCATGGATGAAATGGTTCCGAAGCGGAATACGGATCCGGGGCGGAGGATGATCTTGTGCTGGAAGGTGACGGCCATTGAGCTAGCTTAGATCAGTGACACACCCCGTACCTTGCGCGCTAGCTATCGGTGTTTTAGGTCCGAGAGCGCACCTGGGGTTGCCCCTCGAGGTGCTTTTTGGAGTAGGACGGTGTAACCGACTGTTGCTCAATGGTTCGCGCTAGATGCACGAGAGACAGTAGACAATTTTGCACAGGTTCGGGCCGCTTTGAGACGCGTAACACCCTACGTCCTAGTGTAGATCTTTTACGGGATGGGTTACAAAGGAATTCTCTAGTATGAGGAATGCTAGAGGGCCTAGTGGATAGCTGATGAATGAGATGAAGATGTTTTTGATGGGGGTGCCCCTAGGCCTTATATACTCGACCGTGGGGCGATACATGTGGATATGATAACAACGTGCGCCTAAGCAATAGTGAACCAACTAAACTTATCTTCCTATGATCCTACTGACTTATCATCGATTAGTTCCGACGTCTGAGGGTGCTGTGCGAGAGAATCAGGATTACTGCTGTGGATAGCGCTTGAATTCAGCGAACCGCATGGGCTTGAGTTGATCCGATCTCGTGTTGATCCAATCTGCCGAAAATTCCTCCCCTGGCCCACGAAGGGATGGCCTTGCGAAATAATGGGCCTGGGGCCCTTCGCGAGGCCTTCTTGCCTTCTAGTGGACTCGAGGGGTATCTGTCCCCCATAGCACAGCGCTGGCAGTTGAAGCCAAGTATGCAGGGCCCAGGCAAGACAGAGGGCTATGGAAGTGACAGGTCCAACCAGGGGCCTGAAAAGCGACAAAGGTTGGTGATCCGACCTTTTAATCAGAACCGTTCTTCACCATGTCCACCCTCCTATCCCTTTAAACAACCTGTTTTCATTCACCCCGCCACTGCCCCCACTTCAACAATTCAGCCGAGTGCCCTTGGTACTCGTTTCCCCGCCCTCCCAAGTTCCTCAACAGGCTGCTTTAATTATGGGAAGTCCGGACATTTTATCAAGGACTGCCCATATCCAAGGCAGGACAGATCAAATAATCAACAGAGTTCACGGAGTTCCACCCAAGGCAAGGGAAACATGGCAAACAAGGCAGCGGGCAAGAATATGAAGAAAACTAGGCGAATCTATTATACACAAGTGGCCACAACACTGGAGGGAAGAGCCGGTCATGATGGGTACGTTTCTCGTGGCCAATCACCCTGTAGTCATTCTCTTTGATTCTGGTGCTTCACATACATTCATAAGCAAGAAGTTTGTGGAAAATATTGCATTCCATGCATTGAATCAAGGGAAGGGTTTATAATTCATTCGCTTGGGGGACAAATATTCACTAAAGAAGTGGCTTTCCATGTGCCCGTAACATTGGCTGAACGGGACTTTCCCACAAACATGATTGTTCTGAAAGGCTAAGATATAGATATAATTTTGGGCATGAATTGGTTAGCCCAACACAAAGCTATCCTCAACACTGATCTGAGAACCATCAGGTTGAGCTATGGCCACGAAGAAGTTCTTTTGTCCATCCCTGTAGATATTCCAGCTAAACCATCTGGCATAGTTTATGAAGCCATTATACCGAAGATCCAAGATATTCCGGTAGTATGTGAGTTCCCGGACGTCTTTCCGGAAGATCTGCCTGGATTACCTCCAGAGAGAGACGTGGAATTTGTGATTGAATTGAAGCCCGGTATGGCTCCTATTTCTAGAAGGTCGTATCGAATGCCTTCGAATGAGTTGGCAGAGCTCAAGACACAATTACAAGATCTGCTAGAAAAGGGATTCATCCGACCAAGCTCGTCGCCATGGGGTTGTCCAGCCATCTTTGTCAAGAAGGATCAAACGCTTCGGATGTGTGTAGATTACAGACCCCTTAATGAGGTCACAATCAAGAATAAGTACCCTCTTCCCCAGATTGATATTTTATTTGATCAGCTTACCGGAGCTCGGGTATTTTCCAAGATTGACCTCAGGTCGGGTTACCATCAGATCCGTATCCGACCCAAAGATATACCCAAGACCGCATTCACTACGCGGTATGGATTATTTGAATATCTGGTTATGTCTTTCGAATTAACAAATGCTCCTACCCACTTCACATATCTGATGAACTCGGTATTCATGCCTATCGGCGTTTCAGACCCAGGGGGTCCCTGGACCGACGAGTGAAATCGTTGCGTGCCCCTGCCCAGATGGGTTGGCGCGGGATGGAACACAAGAGGTGGGGGAAGCCTTGTATTATCCTGCACCAGAGGTGCCGCTCGTAGTAGGGGTTACAAGTGCGTCGCGTGAGGGAGAGTGAGGTAGAGAGTGGGAGCCTGTTCGTCCGCTCCTTCCCTCGCACGAACCCCCCTCCAGGATGGGCCTGGACCTCCCTTTTATAGACGTAAGGAGAGGGTCCAGACGTACAATGGGGGGTGTAGCTATGCGCTAACGTGTCCGGCAGAGAGATGCCCTAGTCGTGTGTACATGCCATCGTGGCTGTCCAGGGAGAGCTTGAGCCCTGTACACGTGGTAGCGTGGTCGTCGGAGAAGCGCCTGAGTCCTGTAGGAGCACAGCTGGCAGTGCGGCAAGGATCCTGCTGATGTCTCCTTACTGCCGTAAGGGGCTGAGAGCCACTGGCGTCATGGTTGCACACGCGACACCATCATTACCCGTCGCGAGGGTAAGCCAAATGGGACGCCGGTCTTGTTCCTTGTAGCCTGAGCTGGCTAGGGATGGGGTAATGATGTATCCCCTGTTGGCGCGATCGGTCCAAGCCCAAGGTCGGGCGAGGCGGAGACTTCTCTTGAGGCCGAGGCCGAGGTCGGGCGAGGACGCGATTCCTCCCGAGGCCGAGGTCGAGGCCGAGTCCAGGGGTCGGGCGAGGCAGAGACCTCCTCTCGAGGCCGGAGCCTGAGGTCGAGGCCGAGTCTGGGGGTCGAGCGAGGCGGAGGACCTCGTCCTGAGGCTGGAGCCTGAGGTCGGGCGAGGCGGAGCTTCCTGTTGCGCCCGAGGCCGAACTCGATGGTTGATCGTGACTTGTTGTCAGTCTTTGCCTGGGTGGTTGGCACGGCAGTCGGAGCAGGGCGAGCGGCGCTGTTTTCCTATCATATCGGACAGTAAAAGAGAGGGGCAAAGTGACTGCGGTCACTTCGGCCTGGCCGACTGAGGCGCGTGTGTCAAGGATACGGCGTCAGGCGTCCCCTGCATTAAATGCGCCTGCGAAGCGGTCGGTTGGTGAGGCGGTCCGGCCAAGGTTGCTTCACAACGAAGCCGGCCCGATCCGAGCTTCGGGAGAGCCGAGGAGGTGCCTGCTGCCTGAGGAGGCCCTCGGGCGAGGCGTGAACTTGTCTGGGACTACTGCTCCAGCCCGAGGCTGGGCTCGGGTGAGGTCACGTCCCTTGGGTAGACGAAGCCTTGACTTGAACCGTGCCCGTGAGTTGGTCTGAGGGTGTTTACCAACCGTGATTAGGAGTGTTGGGGGTACCCCTAATTATGGTACCCGATAGTAGCCCCCGAGCCTCGAAGGGAGTGTTGGTACTCGCTTGGAGGCTTTTTGCCGCATTTTCGGTGAGGGGACCGGCCTCTCTCGGTTTTGCTTTGTTCTGGTGGGTGCACGCGAGCGCACCCGCCGGGTGTAGCCCCCAAGGCCTTGGAGGAGTGGTTTGACTCCTCTGAGGTCTGAATGCTTTTCGTGGTGCCTCAGCCGGTCTGATCGTTCCCTCATGCGGTCTGGCTGTAGCTCGGGTGCATGGTCAGGTTCCAAGTTATCAAGCTGGTTTGTTGACGCTGTCAACAGTTTGGCCGTAGCCGGGTACGAGAGCAGCCCCCGAGCCTCTGCACGGAGCGAGAGGACGATCAAGGACTTTCCCGACTTTTATCATACGCTCCTGTGTCGCCTTTCCGCAAGGAGGAGGGGGGGAAAGCGCCATGTTGCCCTTGGAGGGCACCGAACATGGTGTTTCTGGTGAGCTGCTAACGGGTGATCTGAGTGGACGCCCGTGCCCCATTCGTTAGGGGTCGGCTGGTGGCCCAGAGGCTCGCTCCAAAAGTACTTGCGGGTGATTCGCCGGACCTGGACCCCTTCGACAGGGTCCGAGGGCTCGATGCCTCCCTCCGATGGGATTCTGTTACAAATCATTCCCGCCGGTCTCGGAAATGTCCTAGGGTACCTCGGGAGTGTAGCCCGAGCCTCGGCCATGTATCGGACGTACCCAGAGTCATCCCTCACTCTGCGTGCTCTGGGGCGACTGTCGAACCCTTCTGAGGGGCCAGCCTACGAACCCCTGATCAGTAGTGGGCGCGGAGCCCGAGTGCTCTGGGGCGACTGTCGAACCCTTCCGAGGGGCCAGCCTTCGAACCCCTGATCAGTAATGGGCTTGAAGCCTGAGTGCTCTAGGGCGGCTGTCGAAACCCTTCCGAGGGGCCAGCCTTCGAACCCCTGATCAGTAGGAGGGCTCGGGGCCTGCTTCCTTCGCCGAGAAGGATCCTTTCCGAAACATCCCCTTTCCCGGTCCCTGTAGCAAGAGAGAGAGAGGAGGGGAAGGATATGTATTTAAATAAGGTGGCGCACCTTTTCTGACGCGGTCATCATGGCGGAGGCGAAGCGACGCCCACCTCGCCTGCCAGAGGTGTCGCCTGCTCCGCCGAGGAGTTAATGCGACGGGACCGGTGACTCGCGTGGCGCCCATTGCGCGTGCGAGCCGTTTGAGGAACGGGACACGGGTGCGTCGTCTTCACGTCGTGGGAGAGGGCTCTCCCATCGCTTCAGGAGGGGACGCGAGCCTGGAGGCGATTTGACCGCTGCTTCCGCTCGTCTGCCGCTGCAATTACTACCGGCCCACTTTTGTCCATGCCAACCATTGTGCCTATCCCCGCAGCTGACTGTCTCGTGGCCGTCGCCTTCAATTGGCACTATTGGGTCACGCGCGGGACCGCCTCGAGTCGCGGTACTGGTTCTGCAGTCGAGGAGGCATGGCATTGGCGCAGGTGGCGGTGCGGCTCTTTGCACGTCGTAACCGGCGCGCCGGTTACATGACATGCGGGCCCGCTTCCTTTGTGCTGGTCCACCGGATGTGGTCGAAGCCAAAAGGGCGCACAGCTACAGTGCGGTTGGATGCTTGTCGCGTGGTGGTCCACCCTTTCAGCCACCGGTTTCTGCGCGCTTGTAACCGCGGGACGGTTACATGCCTCGTGTGCGGTGGTTCGCCTTCTTCGCGCTTCGGATCAGCTCGTATGACGTGGGGGTCCCAGCCCTCGGGTCGTAGGAGGAGAACCCTGGAGTATGTTAGTGGAGACTTCGCCCGTGACGCTAAGGGGTGCAAGTGAGGAGGTCCTGCCTATAAAAGGGGATCGATCCCCCGGGCAGTGGCCATGCCTTCGTCCTCCCCTCATGCATTGCGCCCTTTCACCTTTCGAGCCCCGGGATGGGGTGCACCAGCGTCGCCTTGCTCTTGCCGTCGTTGGAGGAGCGCGGCCTCGTGGAGATCGGCGCCCTTCAGCCATCGCTCGGCTTCAAGGATTTTCGTCGTGCAACCCGGCTGCATTCCCTCACCAATGGTCAGTTTGGTGGGGGGAAGCAAGCCGGGCTGCAGCCTCCGCCCCGCCCTCAACTGCAAGGATCTTCGTCATTCGGGCTGAGGCGGAGGAGCGCACCGAGCGGGGGGTTGCCTCCGTGTGGGTCGGTGACCCTTTTCTTCCCCCAGCGTTCGGGAGAGAAGGGCATCCTCCAGCCCTGTAGAGACGTCCTCTAGCCATGCGGGGGAAGGCGAACTGCTGCTCCCTGGACAGGGTGCAGCTTTCCGTCCTTTATCCGAGCGGCGGTCGTGCCGCGCGTGGGCCGGCCACGTCCAGGTCCTCCTCGCACCGTCAGCCGCGCCAGGGGGTCGCTCAACACATCGTACGCCGCGAGGGCGGTACTCGTGTTCTGGGTCGGCCTCGGCGAGGACGGGAGTGAGGACCTGCCGGTGTGCTTTGGGGCGGCCGCTGTTCGCCGGCGCGGTGTCGGTGGGTTTGACCCCACGGACGGCGCCCTCCGACTCTTTGGCCTTAATGGCTTGTCCTCGTCCCTCGTGTGGGGACGTGGGTGAGGGCCTCTTCACAGTAGCGTCTGTCTTGAGGTCATCGCTGCTGCTGTTTAGGCAGCCGAGGTGGAGGTCGTTGTCTCTGCTGCTGCAGAGGTCGCCAGCGAGCCGCTTGGAGTTTGTTGTCCCATAGGCCCTCTGGTGTGGAGGTTGTTCATACCCGCGAGAACGGAACTGGAGTCCCATTTGTAAGGGGATATACTGGGTTTTTGCCGGAGCAAAATGTAACCGCTTCAAGTACTTAGACATTTGTCGTAGGTCGGGAGAACCGCCGAGGGTTCTGCCGACGTCTAAGCCTATGTAGCATAGTTACCCCAAGTATATGTGTTTGTTCTTTATGGCTGTCAAGGCCTGAACATTTGGGTATTTCGAGCACAAAGCTGTGTTTCTTCCTTATTCTGAGCACTGGGACTTGCCTGTTGGCTAGCCGAACCACTAAACCGAGCGTGAGTTGTCTTTCACGGAAGGTGACGAGTGAGGTATCCGTATCCCAGAGGCGTAGGAGTCCCTCGGCTCGGTCGCCCTTGCCACTCTAGGCCTCTCTTGCTTAGTTTTTAGGACCCTCGGCTGCTCTGCGATGAGCCGGAGCCGGAGGCAGCGGTGTTAGCGCGGATAGAGGCGGAGTCTGCTCGAAAAGAGACTTCGTCGGCCCGGGAGCTGGTGGCTTCCCAGGCCGAGGAAGATGTGGCAGCAGCAGCTGAAGCTTGGCCGAGACATCCGCTGGCGCGGTGCTGGCGTCCTCCCTTGGGTGGAGGTCCTTTCGCCCGGGTCGCCGTCCGAGGCTGGGCCAGGTTCTGCCGAGGGTGGAAACAACGCCGAGGGTGCTGCTGCTCCCCCTGCCGACGCCTGAACCTGCAGGAACAGTTTGTCTGTAGCATGCGCATGTTTTTTCGCGACCGCCGAGGCCTAAACACTTTATCGTCGTGTTTAAAAAGCTGTGTTTTCTTTCCTCTCGTTTCGAGCATCACGACTTGTCTGTCAATAGCAGAATCGTTTATCCAAGTGAGAGTTACTTTTCACTAAAGGTGATGAGTGAGGTATCCGTATCCTGGAGGCATAGGAGTCCCTCGGCTTGGTCGGCCTTGCCGCTTACGTGCACTCTCATTCGGTCGTAGGATTCCGTTATTGATACAGTCGAGAAGGCACGAAAGTCGTTTTCTACCCGAGTGTTTGGACTTGTTCGGTAGCATGATTGCTTATCCCGAGTGTGAGTTACTTCTTGCAGAAGGTGATGAGTGAGGTATCCGTATCCCGGAGGCATAGGAGTTCCTCGGCTCGGTCGGCCTTGCCGCTTACGTGTACTCTCGTCGTTCTCAGGATCCTGCTATCGATACGGAAGTCGAAAGCACGAAGGTTGTTTTGGTAGAAAATTTTTCCGAGGAAAATTTTGATGCAGAGGGGGTTCCCCCCTTCTAGCCCCCGAGGGAGGGTCGGGCTTTGGTGAGGCAAGGCCGACCCTTCCTTTACGGTTAGACTTTGTGTATGTAAAGAAAACGAGGTACATGAATGACTTAAAACATCTTAAGGGTAGAAGCGACGTAGCTGTTGGATGTTCCAAGCGTTGTTGTAGACCTCGCCTTGGTCGTTGGCCAGCTTGTATGTTTCGGGCTTCAAAATCTTAGCGATGATGAAGGGCCCTTCCCAGGGAGGAGTGAGCTTGTGGCGCCCTCGGGCATCCTGTCGCAGACGAAGCACCAAGTCTCCCACTTAGAAGCCTCGGGGTCGAATGCTTCGGGCGTGGTAGCGTCGCAGCGACTGCTGGTACCGTGCCGAATGTAGTAAGGCGACATCCCGAGCCTCTTCGAGCTGGTCCAGCGAGTCCTCTCGACTGATCTGGTTGCTTCGGTCGTCGTACGCCCTAGTCCTCGGGGAGCCGTATTCTAAGTCCGTGCGGAGGACGGCCTCGGCCCCATAGACTAGAAAAACGGTGAGAAACCCGTGGCACGGCTCGGCGTCGTCCTCAGACTCCAGACCACCGAGGGTAGCTCTTTCATCCACCGCTTGCCGAATTTGTTGAGGTCGTTGTAGATCCTCGGTTTGAGCCCCTGCAAGGTCATACCGTTGGCACGCTCCACCTGCCCTTTTGTCATGGGGTGAGCTACGGCGGCCCAGTCCACACAGATGTGGTGGTCATCGCAGAAGCCTAGGAACTTTTTCTGGTGAACTGCGTGCCATTGTCGGTGATGATGGAGTTTGGGACCCCGAATCGATGGATGATGTTGGTGAAGAACGCCACCGCCTGCTCGGACCTGATGTTGGTCAAGGGTCGGACCTCGATCCACTTGGAGAATTTGTTGATGGCGACCAGCAGGTGCGAGAAGCCCCTGGGTGCCTTCTGCAAGGGACCGACGAGGTCTAGACCCCACACAGCAAACGGCCAGGTGATGGGTATCGTCTGCAGGGCCTGAGCAGGCAGGCGTGTCTACTTCGCGTAGAATTGACACCCCCGGGAGGAGCGAACAATCCTAGTGGCGTCAGCCACCGCGGTTGGCCAGTAGAAACCTTGTCGGAAGGCATTCCCCACGAGGGCTCGAGGCGCTGCATGGTGGCCGCAAGCCCCTGAGTGTATTTCTTGCAACAGCTCTCGTCCTTGGGCGATGGATATGCATCGTTGGAGGATGCCCGAGGGGCTACGGTGATAGAGCTCCTTTTCATCACCTAGCAAAACGAACGACTTGGCGTGCCGAGCCAGTCGTCGAGCTTTGGCCTTGTCGAGGGGAAGCTCTCCTTGGAGGAGATATTCCAGGTACGGGGTCTGCCAGTTCGGATCTGGTGTGACCCCATTCTGTTCCCTCTCGATGGGCAAGGCCTCCTCCTTGATGGCCGAGGGTACCTCGGGCTCGGTCGAGGCCTTCTCGGGCTCGGGCAAGGGTACCTCGGGCTGGGCCGAGGCTTCCTCAGGCTCGGGCGTGTCGTCGATCTTGACGGATGGTTGATGTAGGTCTCTGGAGAAGACGTCCGGGGGAACCGTCATCCACCCCGAGGCTATCTTCGCCAGCTCATCCGCAGTCTCGTTGTACCGTCGGGCGATGTGGTTGAGCTCCAGCCCGTAAAACTTGTCTTCCAGGCGCCGGACTTCGTCGTAGTAGGCTTCCATCCTCCGATCGCGGCAGTGGGAGTTCTTCATGACTTGGTCGATGACAAGCTGTGAGTCGCCACGAGCGTCGAGGCGCCGGACCCCTAGCTCGGCGGCGATGCGCAGCCCATTAACTAGAGCCTCGTACTCGGCCATGTTGTTTGATGCTGAAAAATGGAGGCGTATGACGTAGCGGAGATGCTTTCCGAGGGGTGAAACGAAGAGCAAGCCAGCGCCTGCCCCTGTTTTCATGAGTGACCCATCGAAATACATGGTCCAAAGCTCGGGTTGGATTGGAGTTGTTGGCAACTGGGTGTTAGTCCACTCAGCCAGGAAGTCTGCCAAGACCTAGGATTTTGTGGCCTTACGAGGGGCGAATGATAGTGTTTCGACCATGAGTTCCACTGCCCACTTCGCTATCCTACCCGAGGCCTCGCGGCACTGGATGATCTCCCCCAGGGGGAAGGATGACACCACAGTCACCGGATGAGACTCGGAGTAGTGTCGCAACTTTCGTCGTGTCAGAATCACTGCGTAGAGCAGCTTCTGGATCTATGGGTAGCGGATCTTGGTCTCAAAAAGCACTTCGCTGATGAAGTAGACTGGCCTCTGGACGAGCAGTGCATGCCCTTCTTCTCGTCTCTCAACTACGATCGCGACGCTGACCACCTGAGTGGTCGCGGCTACGTAGATCAAGAGGGCTTCTCCCGTAGCGGGGGGGCACCAGGATGGGCGCGTTTGTAAGGAGCGCCTTAAGGTTTCCGAGGGCTTCCTCAGCCTCGGGGGTCCAAGTGAAGCGCTCGGCCTTCCTTAGGAGGCGGTACAGAGGCAAGCCTTTCTCACCAAGGCGTGAGATGAAGCGGCTCAGAGCCACAAGGCATCCCATGACCCTCTGCACTCCTTTCAAATCCTTGATCGGTCCCATGTTGGTGATGGCCACGATTTTCTCCGGAATGGCCTCGATGCCCCGCTCGGAGACGATGAATCCAAGGAGCATGCCTCGGGGGACTCCGAAGACACACTTCTCGGGATTGAGTTTTACGCCTTTCACTCTCAGACACTTGAATGTCGTTTCAAGGTCAGAGAGGAGGTCGGAGGCTTTCTTCGTCTTAACAACGATGTCATCGACGTAAGCCTCGACCGTTCTACTGATGTGTTCTCCGAACACATGGTTCATGCACCTCTGGTAGGTGGCGCCTGCATTCTTCAAACCAAATGGCATTGTAGTGTAACAGTACATGCCAAAAGGTGTGATAAAAAAAGTCACGAGCTGGTCGGACTCTTTCATCTTGATTTGGTGATAGCCTGAGTAGGCATCGAGGAATGACAGGGTTTCGCACCCAGCAGTGGAGTCCACAATTTGATCGATGCGAGGTAGAGGGTAGGGAACTTTCGGGCATGCCTTGTTTAGACCAGTGTAGTCTACACACATCCTCCATTTCCCATCCTTCTTCCTTACAAGAACAGGGTTAGCTAACCATTCGGGATGGAATACCTCTTTGATGAACCCTGCCACGAGTAGCTTGTGGATCTCCTCGCCTATGGCCCTGCGCTTTTCTTCGTCAAAACGGCGCAGGGTTTGCTTCATGGGTCGGGCTCCAGCTCTGATGTCCAGTGAGTGCTCGGCGACATCCCTCGGTATGCCGGGCATGTCTGAGGGACTCCACGCAAAGACTTTAGCGTTTGCATGGAGAAAGTCGATGAGCACTGCTTCCTATTTGGGGTCGAGCTCGGAGCCGATCTAGACTTTCCTGCTCAGGTCGAGAGTGACGGACTTGACTGCCTCAACTGGTTCAAAGTTGCCGGCGTGCCGCTTCACGTTAGGTGCCTTCTTGGAGAGGCGTTCCAGGTCGGCGATGAGGGCCTCGGACTCGGCGAGGGCCTCGGCGTATTCCACACACTCCACGTCGCATTCGTACGCGTGGCGGTACGTGGATCCGATGGTGATGATCCCGTTCGGGCCCGGCATCTTGAGCTTGAGGTAGGTGTAGTTGGGGACGGCCATGAACTTGGCGTAGCATGGCCTTCCCAACACCGCATGGTAGGTTCCTCGGAACCCGACGACCTCGAAGGTGAGAGCTTCCTTTCGGAAGTTGGAGGGAGTCCCGAAGCAGACGGGTAAGTCGATTCGTCCGAGGGGGAGGATACGCTTTCCAGGCGCGATCCTGTGAAAGGGTGCCGCACCGGCCCGGACCTCGGACCGATCAACCCCCAAGAGTTCTAGAGTCTCGGCGTAGATGATGTTAAGGCTGCTGCCTCCGTCCATGAGGAATTTGGAGAGCCTAACGTTGCCGATGATCGGATCGACGACGAGCGGGTACCTCCCTAGGCTTGGCACGAAGTCAAGGTGATCGCCTCGGTCGAAGGTGATAGGCTTGTCGGACCAGTCTAGGTAGACTGGCGCTGCCACCTTCACCAAGCAGACCTCTCGGCGCTCCTGCTTGCGGTGTCGAGCTGAGGCTTCGCCGCCTGCCCGCCGTAGATCATGAAGCAGTTGTGGACCTCCAGGAACTCCTTTTCCTTGCCGCCCTCCTTCTTGTCGTTGTCATGGCCCTTGCCATCTTCCGTCGGGGGCCCGGTCTTATGGAAGTAGCATCGGAGCATGACACATTCTTCGAGGGTATGCTTGACGGGCCCATGGCGATAGGGGCACGGCTCCTTGAGCGTCTTGTCAAACGCGCCGGCCCCTCCAGGAGGTTTCCGAGGGTTCCTGTGCTCGGCAGTAGCGACGAGATTCGCGTCGGCGGCGTCGTGTTTCGCTTGTGACTTGTTCTTGGCCTTCTTCTTCGTGCCCCACGGGGCAGACACCTCGGGGGCGTCTTTCTTCGGCTCTCCCTGAGGCTGCTTGTCTTCTCGGAAGATGGCTTCGACCGCCTCTTGACCCGAGGCGAACTTGGTGGCGACGTCCATCAGTTCGCTCACACGGGTGGGAGTCTTGCGCCCCAGTTTGCTCACCAGGTCTCGGCAAGTGGTGCCGGCAAGGAAAGCCCCGATGACATCCGAGTCGGTAATGTTGGGTAGCTCGGTGCGCTGCTTCGAAAACCGCCGGATGTACTCTCGGAGGGACTCCCCTGGCTGTTGGTGGCAGCTTCGGAGATCCCACGAGTTCCCAGGGCGCACGTACGTGCCTTGGAAGTTCACCGCGAAAGCCTTGACCAGATCATCCCAGTCGGAGATCTGCGCAGTGGGCAGATGCTCCAGCTAGGCTCGGGCGGCATCGGAGAGGAAAAGGGGTAGATTACGGATGATGAGGTTGTCATCATCTGCCCCTCCCAACTGGCATGCCAGTCGGTAGTTCGCGAGCCACAGCTCCGGCCTCGTCTCCCCCGAGTACTTGGTGATGGTAGTCGAGGCTCGGAAACGGGCAGGGAACGGCGCTCGTCGTATGGCCCGGCTGAAGACTCGCGGATCGGGTGGTTCGGGCGAGGGGCTGCGATCCTCCTCGCTGTCGCAGCGTCCCCCACGCCTGGGATGGTAGCCTCGGCGCACCTTCTTGTCGAGGCGGGTTTGACGATCGAGATGGTGGTGCTTGTTGCCGAGGTGATCCTGGGCGGCAGGCGCCTCGTCTCGCGTGCGCTTGGGATGGATCGAGGCTTCTCGCATGCCTCGGGAGGACACAGCGTGATGCTCCGAGGGGTCGGCTCGCCTCCGGGAGGCAGAGCTCTCGGCTCGTCGAACCGCGGCGCCTTCCAGGAGATCCTTGAGTTCGCCCTAGATACGCCGTCCCTCGGTGGTGGATGGCTCTGGCATGGCTCGAAGTAGCATCACCGCTGCAGCTAGGTCCTGGCCGGACCCGCTGACGGCTGAGGGAAGTGCTGCCCTGGCATTGTCGACGATGCGGCGCTGGACGTCCTGGGCCTGATGACAGGCCCCTCCGGCGAGTGTTCGGCCTGCCCACTCCTACTCGATGTTCTGTCAGAGCTACACAAGCCGGCCTGCTTCCCCGTCGACTCGGGCCTGCATCTCACAGATTTGCTCGAGCTGTATGTCCCGACCCCCCGCAGGGACTGGGACCACAGCTAGCTCCCGCAGGATGTCAACACGAGATGTGGGCCCAGGGGGATCATCAACCTCCGGCATACTGAGGTGGTTGCCTTCGTTGTGATCTCCCTGATCGACGTGGAAACATTCGCGACTTGGGCCGTAACCCTCGTTGTCAGGGTCATGGCCATTGTCAGAACAACCGGAGAGGCAGTGGTCACATGCGGACATGAAGTCCCGCATGGCACCGGGGTCATTGAGGCCAGAGAATTCCCAACCGAAGTCGGGGTCGTCCTCTTCCTCGGAACCCGCCGGTCTGAAGGTTGAGACAGCTGTCAGTCGGTCCTAGGTCGACCACATATGGTACCCTGGAAGGTTGGGATACGCCTTTACGAAGGCGCTCACCGTAGCGGGGTCGCTAGGTGGAACGAAGCTGAATCGAAAGGGTACGGGATGGAAAACGGGCAGTACCTCTTGGTCGATGGACGGTGGTGACGTCGTGTCGGGGGCGGAGCACACTGTTATCTTAGGTACGAGGGTAACGCCCAGCAGATCCTTTGCGAGGGTGCTGGCGTCATCAGCCCGCTTGGGGTTGATGCGTTGCGGGGAAGTGACACCCGCCGTCGTCTCAGGTGCGAGGACAATGCCCGACATGTCCCCCGGGGGAGTGCCGGCGTCGTCAACTCGCTCTGGTGCGACAGCCGACAAGGTGTCGCCTCCTGCGTGGCCATGGTTGCCCCGTCTCCGCCTCCTCCAGCGAGGAGGGTGGCGGGGACGACTGGAGTGCTCCTCTTCCGCCGCGGGGAGATGCTGTCGCCGAGTTCGCCGTCGCCGGGCGAGTCGAAGACCGTCATGTCGCGAGGGGAGGAGTACCATGTCGTAGCTCCTCTTACGCTTTCCATGCCGCGAGACTCCCGAAGCGGAGCACCGTCCTGGGCTGAAGAGGTTGATGAAGACTCCCCATCTGGAACTCAACGGGAAGGTGTTCGTTAACACGTAGTAGGCCCCTACCTGTCGTGCCAACTGTCGGTGTTTCGGACCCGGGGGGTCCCTGGACCGACGAGTGAAATCGCTGCATGCCCTGCCCAGATGGGTTGGCGCGGGATGGAACACAAGAGGTGGGGGAAGCCTTGTATTATCCTGCACCAGGGGTGCCGCTCGTAGTAGGGGTTACAAGCGCGTCGTGTGAGGGAGAGTGAGGTAGAGAGTGGGAGCCTGTTCGTCCGCTCCTTCCCTCGCGTGAACCCCCCTCCAGGATGGGCCTGGACCTCCCTTTTATAAACATAAGGAGAGGGTCCAGACGTACAATGGGGGGTCGGGGGAGAGCTTGAGCCCTGTACACGTGGTAGCGTGGCCGTCGGAGAAGCGCCTGAGTCCTGTAGGAGCACAGCTAGCAGTGCGGCAAGGATCCTGCTGACGTCTCCTTGCTGCCGTAAGGGGCTGAGAGCCACCGGCATCATGGTTTGACACGCGGCACCATCATTACCCATCGCCGGGGTAAGCCAGATGGGACGCCGGTCTTGTTCCTTGTAGCCTGAGCTGGCTAGGGATGGGGTAATGATGTATCCCCTGTTGGCGCGGTCGGTCCGAGCTCAAGGTCGGGCGAGGCGGAGACTTCTCTTGAGGCCGAGGCCGGGGTCGGGCGAGGACGCGATTCCTCCCGAGGCCGAGGTCGAGACCGAGTCCAGGGGTCGGGCGAGGCGGAGACCTCCTCCCGAGGTCGGAGCCTGAGGTCGAGGCCGAGTCCGGGGGTCGGGCGAGGCAGAGACCTCCTCCCGAGGCCAGAGCCTGAGGTCGGGCGAGGCGGAGCTTCCTGTTGCGCCCGAGGCCGAACTCGGTGGTTGATCGTGACTTGTTGTCAGTCTTCGCCTGGGTGGTTGGCACGGCAGTCAGAGCGGGGCGAGCGGCGCTGTTTTCCTGTCATATCGGACAGTAAAAGAGAGGGGCGAAGTGACTGCGGTCACTTCGGCCTGGCCGACTGAGGCGCGTGTGTCAACATACGGCGTCAGGCGTCCCCTGCATTAAATGCGCCTGCGAAGCGGTCGGTTGGTGAGGCGGTCCAGCCAAGGTTGCTTCACAATGAAGCCGGCCCGAGCCGAGCTTCGGGAGAGCCGAGGAGGTGCCCGCTGCCTGAGGAGGCCCTCGGGCGAGGCGTGAACTTGTCTAGGACTACTGCTCCAGCCCGAGGCTGGGCTCGGGTGAGGTTGCGTCCCTTGGGTAGACGAAGCCTTGACTTGAACCACGCCCGTGAGTTGGTCTGAGGGTGTTTACCAGCCGTGATTAGGAGTGTTGGGGGTACCCCTAATTATGGTACCCGACAATGCCCGAGTTGGATAAATTCGTGGTGGTCTTCATTGATGATATTTTGATATATTCCAAGAATGAAGAGGAGCATGCTTGGCATTTGTGGATCATATTAACGCGCTTAAGGGAGCATCAATTATATGCTAAATTCAGTAAATGCGCGTTTTGGCTGGAGGAGATCCAATTTTTGGGACATGTACTGTCTGCCAAGGGGATTGCGGTGGATCCCAGCAAGGTCAAGGATATTTTGGAATGGAAACCACCAACCATGGTGCATCAAGTATGAAGTTTCCTTGGACTGGCTGGTTATTACCACCGATTTATTCCAGATTTTTCCAAGCTTGTGAAGCCGATCACAAGTTTATTGAAGAACGATACTAAATTTAATTGGTCTGCAAGATGCAATGAAGCCTTCGAGCAGCTGAAGGTATTATTGACCACTGCCCCGGTATTAGCTCAACCGGACATTGAAAAGCCCTTTGATGTGTATTGTGACGCATCAGGCAGTGGTCTGGGCTGTGTTTTAATGCAAGAGGGCCGAGTGATAGCATACGCTTCAAGATAGCTACGCCAGCATGAGGAACATTATCCAACTCATGACCTGGAATTAGCTGCTATGGTTCATGCCCTAAAAATATGGCGTCATTATCTGCTAGGGAATATCTGTCATATTTATACAGATCATAAAAGCTTAAATACATATTTACCCAGTCAGAGCTGAATATGAGGCAGAAAAGATGGCTTGAGCTGATTAAAGATTATGAATTGGAAATTCACTATCACCCGGGCAAGGCTAATGTAGTGGCAGATGCATTAAGTCGCAAGGCTTCCTGTCATTGTCTTATGATGAAGACTTCTGACATAACATTATGCCAAGAAATGGAGAAGTTGAACCTGGGAATGATTCAACATGGAACTTTGAATCACTTGAAGCTTGAGTCAGTTCTTCTGCAAAGAATAATTGATGCACAAAGAAATGATAAGGGTATGAAACACATTCATGAGAAAATGGAGGCCGGTAAAGCCAACTGGTTCAGAAAAGATGATTAAGGTATTGTATGGTTTAACAACTACATAGTTGTGCCCAAGAATGATGAAATCTGCCAACAAATTCTAGATGAAGCACATCTTAGTCGCTATTCTATTCATCCCGGAAGCACTAAGATGTATCATGATCTAAAGTAGCATTATTGGTGGACGAAAATGAAGATCGAAATTGCACGCTATGTGGCAAGATGCGACACTTGCAGACGTGTCAAGGCCATACATATGAAAACTGCTGGTCCATTGTAATCGTTACCTATCCCAACTTGGAAATGGGAGGATATAAGCATGGACTTTATTGTGGGATTGCCTAGGACAGCAAAAGGATATGATTCTATTTGGGTTATAGTTGATCGACTTACCAAGATAGCCCATTTTCTGCCAGTTAAGATAGATCATCCAATTGCTGTCTATGCCCAATTGTATATTGCTCGTATTCTTAGTCTGCATGGAGTTCCAAAGACCATAGTGTCGGATCGTGGTCCGCAATTTGTAGCCAAGTTTTGGGAAGCACTGCACAAGTCCCTAGGTACCAAATTGCTTCACAGTTCGGCCTATCATCCTCAAACCAGTGGGCAGACTGAGAGAGTGAACTAGATACTTGAAGACATGTTGCGGACATGTGTTCTAGAATTCCCACAAAAATGGGATGATTGTTTACCATTAGCAGAGTTTTCATACAATAACAGCTATCAAGAAAGCATCAAAATGGCACCCTTTGAAGCTTTGTATGGACGACGATGTCGTACTCCGTTAAACTGGTCTGAACTAGGTGAAAGATGGTTTTTCTAGGCCTGATATGGTAAAAGAAACAGAAGAGAAGGTTCAACGAATAATACATAATTTGAAAGAAGCCCAAGCTCGTCAAAAGAGTTATGCAGATAAACGACACAAACCCTTGTACTTTCAAGTTGAAGATTATGTCTACCTGAAGGTCTCACCAATGAAGGGTGTATCACATTTTGGGGTTAAAGGGAAGCTTGCACCCCGGTACATTGGTCCTTTTCCTGTTCTTGAACAATGTGGACCAGTGGCATATCGACTCCAACTACCCGAAACATTGTCTGCAGTACACAATGTGTTCCATGTGTCTCAATTGAAGAAGTGTCTTCGGGTTCCAGATCGAACCATTGAAGTGACGGATGTTGCCTTAGAACCGGACTTGACATATTCAGAACATCCTATTCGAATCTTGGATCAAAAGGACAGGACTACCCGAAGGAAAACTCTCAAGTTTTACAAGATACAATCGAACCAAAACATGAAAGATGAAGCTACATGGGAAACTCAGGACTTTTTAGAAAAGAATTTCCTAGGCTTTCTGGCTTCATGTAAATTGTAAGCTATGAACACTTGATGTAAATAGAGGAATGAACCCCATACTACTCCCTGCCTTATACAAGAAATGAGGAAATAAAAATGTGAAGCATTTCCTTTTCCATTACTTGTCCTAGGACTTTTTAATCTCGGGACGAGATTCTTATATGGGGGGAAGGATGTAACACCCCTGGTGTTACTGTCACTAAAACTTGAGCATAACATCATGAGCATCAGCATATCATGTGATTGTTACATTTAGAATGCATTCACTAGGCAAAAGTTTAAAATAAGTTCTATTGATGTGACATGTCATGGGTAAAACCCTAGAGTAGGGTACTTAACCCTAAACTGGGCTTAAAAGAGTAAACAAAGCCTGAATAAGAGAAAACTTCAAAATTTATTAGTAATGATCATAAAATATCACCATTAATGGACTTAAGTGGCATTCAAACCCTAGAAGTGCCAGAAACCCTAAATAGACCTCTGAAAAACCCTGGACTGAAACCCTAGGGGGTTATATGCAAATGTTGCACACTTTTGGACCTAAGTGCAAAAACCATGGAATTAGGGTACCTTAGGTCATATAGTTCACATGTATGAAGATTTGCAAAATAAACCATGAGATTTGGGCCTAAATGCAAAAAGGCCACTCTTGTGATCATATGGCTAAGTTTGAAAATCAGTGCATTTGGACCCACTTTGGAACCTTGTATCCTTCAAATTATGAGGAATTTGCCTTGGGTAAACACAACAAACTTATAGAGTTATCATAGGAGAACAACTTTGCTTAAGTAACTAAGCTTTGATTTCATACAAAGTTTAGAGAAAAACAAGCTCAAAGTTGTGCTGTCAGTTAACCTGAAACCGGAATTATGATATTCAGTGACAGAGGATGAACTTTGGGAGCCATTTCAAAGATGATCCAATAGGTGTTTGAGCATGGTTACTATAGCAAGATTGTAGCTGGATTATAGGGCTAGAACTTTGTTACAAAGAGATTGGCAAGTTGTCACATAGAATTTGGAGAAAATCTACCCAAATTATGCTCTGTCAGTTGTTCTGATGAACAATCCCGATGGTACAGTGCACCCAAATATCTCAGATACAGAGCATCTCGCCGCCGGTGACCCTTCACCGCGATTGACGTAAATCATCGCGATTCGTGTGCCGTGACTTGCGGATAACCATGGACAAGGAAAGATCTCAACTCAGGAAAGAGATAGATGCTTATCGCCGGACTGTTCACCGTGACACTTGCCGCGCAGTGGACAGAGATGTCCTCGTCGGAGTTCGCCGTCAATCATAGCCGCGCCACGTGCTTAGAAGATCTACCACATCGCAGTAGATATTCGTAGGAGGTCAGTTCGTCGCCGGAGACATTACCCCAGGGAGCGCCACGATAGTTCACGCCGGTGACTCACTTCTCCTTTCGACCGTCGGTCTCCCCTTTCAAAATTGGACACCACCGCTTAGCGCCCTTATAAATTGATGGCCCGGTCTGTTACGCCATGTTATCCCGAAGCCAGAGCACCCATTCCCACCTTCAATTAGCCACCATAGTCGGAGAATTTCCTTCTTCCCCCAAATAGGTCGACTGTGCCGCCGTGAACCACCTCTTCGCGGCTAGCTGCTTCCAGGTCCGCCCTCGCTCTTTTTGTCCGTGTTTTAGCGTCCACACGTGTTTGTGATTGTCGTCTGCTCGACCCATTGAGCTTGACCTCACTTAATCAACCGGAACATCTTGATCGGTGTGCGGTGTTTGCCATCACTGTGGTCAGGCAAATCCTGGTCTGGATTAACCCAATTAGAACTTGTTCTAGGGTCACCTCGGGTCGGTAATGCTTGACCAGTAGCTAATTTGGGCTATCACCATTGTTCTTGGCCGGTCCGAGCAACGGGGTGGTCGACGGTGAGCGCGTCGTGGCCTAGGGGTCAAGTTAGAGAAGAAACAGAACGGGAAGGGGGTTTTTGTAAGGTGTCAGTGACATGGGGAATAGTCCGTTGGACGCTGTTCAAGTTAAAATGTCAAGGGTCTTTCCGCAAAGCCGGCAGTGCGGTCGCGCGCGCGTCCCCCCCCCCCCCCGTTTCTGGGCCGACTTAGACTAGATTCGGCCCAGCACTGTTCATATTTTCTCTTTTTCTTTTTCTTCTAGACTTAGATAATTCCTAGAAAACTATAGACAAATGCTAAAAATACCAGACCAATTTTGCTAGGCTCCTGATTTTCTATAGTAATTAATAAGAATAGTTTTAAGATTTTTATTCCAAATAAGGAATTATGGAATATTTAAAATAGCCAAAACCCATATCTCTGGAATTTTAGAAATTAATTAATAATCCCAAAAATCACCAAACTTTTTAAATAAGATTTAAATAATATTTAGAAGCCTTGGGTAAAATTTGGCATGATTTGGACCATGTTTGGTACCTATAACCCAAAACCCTAGTCCCCTGCCCTATGAACTTCACTATAGACTCCAAAAACCCTAGTTTCCCGGAGATCCATGAAGGAAAGTTATATTCAAGACCTAAGATAATATACTTTTAATACCTTTGCATTTTATGAGCATTACATGAGCATTCATGGTTATATATGGCTATGTATAGAAAATAAAGAAGAGATAGCAGTTGAAGAAGCAAGGACTACATCACCACCACCACCTGAAGAACCCCAGGCCAGGAACTGCTTTTATTTTGACATCTGTGGAGCAGAACCTGACTCACCTATCACACAAGGCAAGCCCCGGTGCATTTGCCACCTCCTTGCTATTTTAAAATCTTTCTCACTTGCTTAATGCATTAGGTAATAGGAGTTGTGTGCTAAACAAATTGCTGCATTTCCTTCCTTGAGAATTTGATTACCTTTCCTAGATCCCTTGTTTTACAAAAAGGTTTTCCTTATGCTTAGCTTTGCTCTAGCGAAACAAAATGTTTGGTTTTGACAAAAGATGATGCTTCAAGTGGGTGGGATGTTTTCAAAATAAAACTTGATGGTGGATCCATCATGGCCATGATGGGTTCAACATCAGAAAAGATGTACCTCTGCCAGGTACCAAACTTTGGGTTTGAAATGATAAAGCTGAGACCGGGCGGGTGACTTGCACGAGAAGAGAGTCTCGGTGTAGTGTCTTCGTCTGAGTCGATTAAGGACCTTGTCGATGTAGGCCTGCTGACCGAGGACCCTTTAACTGGTCTCATGCCTCATCATGGGTAAGCTTTGCCTCGGGCAGACTAATACCAGAATAAGATAACACGCAATGGGAGTGGAGAGATGGCGAGAGTAGCATGTACCCTCCATGGCAAGAGGCTAGATGGTGGTGTATCTGTGCTCTCGGTTGGCGTGAACCTAATCTGGTCTTAAGAACCCCGGTGGCGAGTTGACATATGCAAGGGTTAAGTGCTACATATGTCGTGTGATTGGAGATCCTTAGCTGAGTATTAATCGATTTGGATCGCCGTTACTTCTTGGACATGAAGACTTGGTCACTAACTTACACGCAGCAATCCAGTGAACAAGAAGGGTTAATAAGAAATTGGCTAGTACAGGTCAAGTGCTTGAACTAGGGTAGAAAGAACTCTAGAACTCAGGTAATGACTTAACTTGCTAATAAAACTGGATTTTTAAGGATCCACTATTAGTAAGCATTTCTGCAAACAGAGTGTTTGATTATTGATGAGCCATACCTTGATTCCCAAAGGCCAGCATGTCCTTGAGAGTCATTTATTTTGACGGGTAAGACTTGTGAAAGTACACTTCGTACTTAGGGCTTTGTCCCATGTTGTTTTAGGTGAGGAAGCAGCAAATTTTTGTTGCTTTTGTTCCAAGGTGGTGCCTAAGGAAGAAAATCAAGACTGAAGCCACGGGAGGAGGTGTCCTCCTTTAAGGAAAAACTTTTTACTGTTTATCGGGAGGGGTTTTTTCCTCCCAAGTTATGTAATAATATTACTCCAGCACTCTTATAATTTTGCTCTGGTCTGTAATAATACTACTCTTTCTCTACTTTAAAATAAAATAAAGTTATTGTAACTGCTTCCGCATACTCGTTCCTCTGATGTGTTGTAATATCTATGTGACGGGTGAAATGCTCTTAGGCAAGGTAAAGAATACAGATACCGAACTTAACAAGTGATCAGGTGCACCTACAGGGTTGTCTGAAGTCCGTTGGACAAGGACAACTGTAGGTGGGCCTAATGACTTGGAAGGTTCCGTCACACTAGTAGCCCGCATTCTATTCATGAAAAGAAGAACCATGCTTATTTGTATTCTCATTGTAAGGAAAATGGACCTTGGCCCATTTGACTAAATGATTTTAGTGTTGGATGATCAACATAACCTATGGACTAATATGTTTGCTAGTGTTTGTATTTGTAGTTCACAGGATGCTAAAGTGACTTGGACTAAGGCATTGAGGAAGCAACAACTCAAAAGAACACATTATGAAGACCATAAGTGAAGATCAACAAATATCAAGCAAAGTCCATGACATGAAGAAAGTGTTGCCATTAGCAGACCATCCAGCTGAGAGCATCGGACTGTCTGGTGCACCAGGGAACAGTAGCCCAATGGCTAGTTCTTGATGGCACTGTGGAGGAGAGCCACCGAACTATCTAGTGAGGCACTGGACTGTCCGGTGCAAGGCTGACACGCAGCAACAGTCACCTGCAACGGTCAATCCAACGGCTAGTGGAGCACCAGACAGGGCACCCAACTGTCTGGTGCCTACCACCGGACTGTCCGTTGTGCCGCAGAGAAGCAGCAACTTTTCTCCAACAGCTAGTTTCGAGTTGGGGCCTATATATACTTCACCGAATTGGCCATCTAAAGGTGTGGGAGCCCAAGCAACATACCAATGAAGGTTATACACATTTCCATGTGCTCAAACACCCAAGTGCTTAATAGAATAACTCGGTGATTAGTGTACGTGCTTTGCAAAGTGCTTAGGTTACTTAGACCGCTTATGCGCTTGCTCTAGATTGTTCCTGGTTAGTTGAGTAAGTTTAGAAAAATCCATAAAACCCCTTGTCTCTTGCGCGGGCCGTTGTAATATTGTACCAAGTGGCGTGAAAGTCTTGCAAGTCCGTGTCAACCACGTTTGTGACACGACCGCCACCGTGTACCAGAGGGAACGAGGTACACGGTGTTTCGACCGGAAGCTTGATAGTGAAGATGGCGGGGAGCGTCCGAGAGGAGCCGGAAGCGAGCACCACTTGCGCGTGGAGAAGGCTCGTGACTCTCTACAGAGTTACTCAACTGCGGTGCTTGGCCCTTGCGTGGGCTACCCTTTATGTAGGGGCACCAATAAGAATTAGTTGGGACCTTACATGGTTCTATATACCTATGTAAAAATACCGGCGTCATCCACGAGAGCATGCTTTCTCTACTAGCTCTTTAATCTTCCGCATTTACTCTCTCTAATTAAGTTGCAATCTTTACTAGTCTTAGTGTAGATTATATAGAATTAGAACTTAGGTTCCATAATTCCTTTTGCGGTAGAGATAGCAACACATGGACAAAACCTAGTTTGCACATTCTAGATTACTTATTTGCATAGGTTTTGTTCTAGGGATTTATTTGTGGCCTAGTTTAGATATAGTTTTTAGAAGTCCTAATTCACCCCCTCTTAGGCGTCACTGTTTCCTACAAGTGGTATCAGAAGCCTGGTTTGGCTCATTCAGAATGTTTTAGCTTCACCACTAATAGAGCTGACACTTTTTAGAGTAAGAGGATGGATACCCATAGGTCACCGTACTTCTTTGATAGGAGAAAAATTAGAGAGAGGATGAGTACTTTGGATACCCATAAATACCTGACCAACTAAAAGCAACTGCTTTGAGATTAACCCCACATACAGCTAGCCCACTTTGGCCAAACGGGACATCTGCTGAGTACATTGATGTGTACTCACCCTTGCTTAAATACTTGACTTGCTTTCTTAAGCTAGTTCTATGAACACCATTGATCTGTGCACCTCTATGATTGTTTTTCCTTCCAACTTGTTCCCTTGTTGTACCTAGATCATTGTTACCTCCTTTGTGTCTTCCTTCAACTGTTATAATACATTCTCTAGGCCAACAGCTAGGATGAGTAATTTGGATACTTATTCAACATTACTATCTGTTATTGCCTTGTGCCCCACAGATACATATATGGTGAGCCTTCCCAAGCTCCGCCTTACTCATCTTGAGCAGAACATGTACTCCTTTGCAATCACACCCACTCTAAGTGTTGTCACACTGACCACCATTTTCCACCTGCAGTGCTGGTAAGAACCATGTAAGAGCGGAGTAAGACGCTTCATAACTTATGTCCCACCAGCACTCTAGAGTGTAGTTGTCGAGTTCACATCTTTGTTGCCTTTGTTTATGTTTTGTACTAACAATTACAGGATCAAAGACCCAAATGGAGAAGGGCCCTAAGCCTACTGATGATGACTGTGTCTCCCATCTAGAACTGAAGGACCTATTGCGCGCATTGACTAAAGCTTTTGAGAGCCATACCATTGATGTTGATTTGTCTCCTACAGGTTATATATATATATACATCCTTCTCTTGTTTTGATGAAAATATTGCAAATGAGTATACTAAATGGGAATATATCAATGGATAAGAGTTTTGCACGACGTCGTATATGTGATAGGAGAAAAATTAAAGTTGTGGCTAGTACTTCAACGAATCATGCACAAGTTTGGTGAAATAACTGGCATGACTATGACAAACCGCAAACTTGGGCTAATATGAAAACACTTATGAGAGAACAATTTATTTTTCTCATGATGTCATGCCTTCAAATAAACCTGAGTTACCTTTGTTACATGATCATTGTACTACTAATTCTTGTGATAACAAAGAGTTATGTGATGATTCTTCTATTACTTATATGCCTTGAGAACAAACTCGATATTGTTGCTTCCAATCCTATTAGTTGTGCTGAAATTAGAATTTTCAATCCCATAACTAGTGTGCATGATGAGCTAAAATTGTTGTCTTCTTTAAATACTTTGGGTTATATTGAATCTGATGTTTTATGTAATCTAAATAATTTAGAAGAGAAACTTTCTTTTAGTGCTAATTTGCCATGGATATCTAAACATCCATACCATTTTATTGGAAGATATAATTGGAAAGAAGAATATATGGCACATCGAGTATATATTTGTTGAAATATGAAATCTCCTTTTGTCATGACACAATATGATCAATAGCAGGGTTGTGTTAAAGTGAATCATATCACGTCCAGTTCCACTTGTCCTTCTTTGTATGTTTTTAACATGATCAACTTCAAGAAGGGGAGCAATATTGAATGACGTTAAGAACTAAGACAACACTTTTGCAGGCACCAACAACTTTGAGTCAAGGACACCTCAAAACCAAGAAAGGGAGAATGATGGTGACATGCACACCAACTATATGGTCAAGGCCCAATAAATGATGGAGTTCCAAGCTCAAGGAGAGTTGAGCTCCAATTTATTTGCGAGTCTGGTTCGGACTGTAAGAGTGGGCCTCACGAAAATAGATGACCAAGCCACATAGAGACTCTGTTTTGGGCGTTTTAGACATCGTTGGAAAGCTAAGGATATAAGCTTTCCAATCCAACTGGTATCACGTCAAAATACGATGGAAGACGATGGGAAACATCATAATAAAATGACATCTAGAATCTATCAGAAATTAGTGACGCTTGTTTTTGGGCCTAAAGTTCTTGTACACCCTAGGGTTGCTCAGCCACTCCCTTGGCCATCGTTTGAGTAGAGGATGACTCCAATTCAAAAGGGGGAGGATGAGAGGACATCAGTCCTATATATACAATGCATGGATTGATAACACAAGCACATACACGACAGCTAAATCTTTAGGTTCGTTCCAACCTAGTCAATTGTCTTTTAGAACTTACACTTGGTGCCATGCATGTATTGATGATTAGAAACCATGGAGAGGACTATCAAGGACATGGAAACAGACAAGGTGTCAAGGAGGAGAAGCTAGGACGTTCACAACAAAAGAAAGCCAAGTCCAACTCAACTTCATCTCCACCTTGAAGTCTATAACTAGTCTGCACTAAAATGGATGCCAGGATGCATCCAAACTCCATTTAGGTCGAGATTTATATGGATGGAAAGATAAGAAGATAAGATTTTCAACCCAATTGGTCTTGACTTCAAATTTATTCGAAATCAACAGGTATGGAAACAAGTCTATGTCCAGTGTTGGGGGTCTGCTTCGTCGCCGAAGGTCCTGCAAGAAGAAACACCTTCAGAAGATCAACACAGAAGCAACGCCGAAGCTACCATCTAGGGAGCTTCGGCATAGTAACACGCTTTGAGACGAAGGGTAGCACCGACTTAAAGGTGAAAAGACCGATCGGCCCATGATAATCTGTGTCATGATTGTAACTATTTATAAAGGGCATGAATGTAAATCCACACAGGCTGCGCGCTGTGCCTATAAATAGATGAACAGTACCCCCGTACTGTTCACATGTACTTGTATTCACTCATGCGTCACGCTTGTACTTTCACCATCTGTCAGGCTGAAGGTATAAATGCAGTCCTGTGCTATTTTTATTCATTCATGATTATATAATAAAAGATATATTATGATGTCATATGATTATCTATATTATCTCTCATGTTTCATATGCTTCGTCTTTCATTAATATATGTTGTGATGATGAAGGTATGTCCTTCATAACCTTCGTCCAAAGATCATTGTATCCTTAGGGAAATAATGCTTCAAAGGACGAAGGGCATTAACCATTAACCTATTTTTTGTGTTGCCTTGTTTTTAATTCATAGCATTTGAGAACAAGTCCCCAACATTGGCGCCCACCTCCAGTGAACCCACTTCCACTTTTGAGCTGATGGCTTTGTTCAGCAACCAAGTTGTAGCATCTTCGGCTACGAAGCTGGTGCTCCCATAACATGCAGTTCAAGCTCAGAACCAGCCAACAAGAAGCAGAAGAAAGAAGCGCAGAGAAGGGTGCAGCATGTTGAGGTGCAGGGACCCTTCATCAAGTCTAAATGGTCCCACATCCCCATCACCTTCTCCCAGGAGGATCTTTAGCTCAAGGATTACCCCCACAATGATGCTATGGTCATATCTTGTGTCATCAAGGGGTTTCTGGTCCATAATGTTCTAGTTGACATAGGCAGTGCAACGGATATCATATTTGCTAAGGCCTTCAAACAAATGCAAGAGCCAGAGGATAAGATTCATGATGCTACACACCCTCTTTGTGGCTTCGGAGGAAGGCAGATTGTAGCACTCGGCAAAATCACAATGCCAGTAACCTTCGGCTTCATTCATAACACAAGGACTGAACAAGTAGTTTTTGATATTGTTGACATGGAGTACCCATACAATGCAATCATTGGCCGAGGGACACTCAATGCTTTCGAAGCTATACTTCATCCAGCGTACTTATGTATGAAGATACCTTCGGAGCAAGGGTCCATTACTATCCATGGAAGTCAAGAGGCTGCCAAAAAAGCTGAAGGAAATTGGACAGATTCAAAGGCAATCCATAATATAGATAGAGCCGAAGCCTGTGAGTAGTATAAATACAAAAGAGAGAAGGCTGCTTCGGCGGATCAGCCGAAGCCTATGCTCCTATGTGAAGACATAGCAGAACAAAGGGTATTGCTGGGGTCTCAGCTATCTGAAGAACAAGAGAAGACTTTGCTAAGATTCTTATTCAACAATAAAGATGTCTTTGCTTGGTCCGCCAATGATCTCTGTGGTGTCAACAGAGATGTCATTGAACATTCGCTCAACGTGGATCCATCCTTCAGGCCAAAAAAACAAAGGCTTCGGAAAATGTCTGAAGACAAAGCTGAAGGTGCTCGGAACGAAGTGAAGAGACTTCTTAGTGTTGGTGTTATCAGAGAGGTGAAATACCCAGAACGGCTAGCCAACACTGTTATGGTAAAGAAGGCCAATGGCAAATGGAGAATATGCATTGATTTTACAGATCTTAATAAGGCTTGTCCGAAGGACGAGTTCCCATTGCCAAGAATAGACTCCCTAGTGGATGCAACAGCTTCTTCGGAGCTCATGAGTTTACTGGATTGTTACTCTGGCTATCATCAAATATGGATGAAGAAGAAAGATGACCTAAGACTAGCTTCATAACCCCTAGTGGCACATATTGTTATCTTCGGATGCCTGAGGGGCTCAAGAATGCTGGAGGAAGCTTCAGCAGAATGATAGCCAAGGTCCTCCATTCTCAAATAGGCAGAAATGTACTGACCTATGTTGATGATATCATAGTGAAAAGCACGAAGCAAGAAAATCACATTGCTGATTTGCAAGAGACATTTGCCAATTTCAGGCAAGCTGGTCTGAAATTAAATCCAGAAAAGTGTATCTTTGGGGTGAAGAAAGGCAAGTTCCTAGGCTGTTTAGTATCAACGAAGGGAATTGAAGCTAACCCAAGCAAGATCGAAGCTATTCTTCAGATGGAGCCACCAAGCACAAAGAAGGGGCCCAACGTCTGGTAGGAAGACTCGCATCATTAAATAGATTCATATCTAGTTCAGCAGATAGAAATCTACCATTCTTTGAAATACTAAAGTCAGCCGAAGTTTTCCAATGGGGACCGGTTCAACAAAAAGCCTTCGAAGAGCTGAAGTAATATTTGATTGATTTAACAACATTAACTCCACCTGCGCTAGGGGCTCCGCTGCTCTTATACGTGGCGGCTTCGCACTCTACAGTGAGTGTGGCGCTGGTACAGGAGAAGCTAGATGGCCAAGTCAAAAAGCAAGCTCTAGTGTACTTCGTCTCTGAAGTTTTAAGTCTATCAAAGAAAAAATATACAGAATTGGAGAAGGTGTTGTATGCTATGTTAATGGCCTCAAGGAAGCTTCAGCATTATTTTCAAGCATATCACATAATTGTTCCTTCGTCACAGCCCCTGAAGGACATAATGAGGAACAGAGAAGCTACTGGAAGGATTGGAAAATGGGCTGCAGAGCTTAATGAATTCACCATTGACTATGTACATAGATCCTCAATTCAGTCTCAGGCGTTAGCAGACTTCATCGTCGATTGGACACCAGGGGCTCAGGAAGAAGAAATAAATAAAGACGCCAAAGCTTGGACAGTGTTCTATGATGGTTCTTGGGGAACCTTCGGTGCAGGAGCGGCTGTTGTCCTAGTAGCACCTTTGAAAGTCAGAACATGTTACGTAGTCAAGCTTGATTTTAGTTGTACAAATAATATTGCTGAATACGAAGCACTCCTGTTGGGGCTTCGGAAGTTAAGAGCAATGAGAATAAGAAGGGCCATTCTGAAAACTGATTCTCAAGTCATTTCTGGCCATATGGACAAAAGTAGCAAGGCAAGAGATCCGAAGCTTGAAAAATATCTGGATACAGTTCGAAGGTTGGAGGCTTCCTTCGAAGGTTTTTCTGTCAAGAATATTCCAAGAGGCGAAAATGAGCATGCAGATCTGCTAGCCAAATCAGCGGCTTAGGGGCTCCCTATACCTTCGGAAGTATTTTTTGAAACAATAAAGGCACCTTCGGTTGAACTCATGGAGAGAGCAGTGCTTGCCATTTCTCCGGTACATAGTGAAGATTGGAGGACTGAAATCGTATCCTTCCTCCAAGGTAATTGTCTTTTGGATGATGAAGCTTATAATAAGAGAATGGAAGTAAGGACGAGACCATATGTGATAATAGAAGGAGAATTATATAAACATGGAGTTTGTTCCCCACTCCTCAAGTGTTTATCAAGAGCTGAAGGTATTGAATTTTAATGAAGGAGATATATGCAGGTCTATGTGGATCTCATATTGGGTCTAGACCCTTGCTGGGAAAAGTGTTCAGACAAGGATTTTACTGGCCGAAAGCAGCTTCGGATGCAGTAGAGATAGTTCAAAAATGTGAAAGCTATTAAAAATGTGCAAGAGACCAAAAACAACCTTTATCTCTTACTCAACTAATATAGCCCACCTGGCCGTTGCAAAGATGGGGCCTAGATTTGTTAGGCCCACTTCCACCAGCGCAAGACAATTTGAGATATGTTGTGGTGGCTGTAGAATATTTTTCTAAGTGGATTGAAGTAAAGCCTTTGGCTACAATAACTTCGGTTACAGTCCAGAAATTCTTCTGGCAAAATATTGTTTGTTGCTTCGGTGTACCGAAGGCAATAACTGTGGACAATGGAACACAGTTTGATGCCGAAACTTTCAAGAAATTTTGTGATCAGATTGGCACGAAGATTCATTTTGCATCAGTTAGGCATCCGGAGTCAAACGGACTGGTCGAAAGAGCAAATGTCATTATAATGACGGGAATAATGAAGCTAATCTTCAATTAGCCCAGAGGAAAGTGGCCAGATGAGTTGATTAAAGTGGTGTGGAGCCACAATACAACCATATCAAGATCAACAGGATTTACACCGTTCAAATTATTATTTGGTGACGAAGCTATAACCCCAGAAGAAGCTAAAGCGGGGTCAATAAGAACAGCAGCTTCGGCAGAGGATGAAGCTGATTATCACGTAGCAAAAGATACTATAGAAGGGACCAGACTTCAGGTTGTGGAGAATATCAATAAATATCAAGCCAAAACAATAAAATGGCGTGACAGAAAAGTTCGGCTGAAAAATATTAAGCCAGGGCATTTGGTGCTTCGGAGAGTGGCCAATTCGGACACAGTAGGCAAATTACAACTGAAGTGAGAAGGACTTTTTCTGGTGGTATCTTCGTCAAGGCTCGATTCTTACAGATTGAAGGATATGGATGGCAACGACATTCCTAGATCTTGGAATGTGGATGAGCTTCGACGATATTATGTGTAATTTGATGTAATCTTTTTCCATTTTTTCCTATGGCACCCTTTTCCTTTCCAAAGGGGGAGAAAGGTTTTTAATGGGGCCATGGCTTGTAATTTTTCTTTTCTTATTTGGCTCTATGAGAGCAAAATCCCCCAAAAAAGAATGTAAAATGTAAAATCTGAGCATGCACCATCGAGTGCAGTGAAAAAAAAGCAGGGAGAAGCTCAAAAGTCGTCCCCAAGGGGATGCAGAGCATGACGAAGCTACAAAAAGTCGTTCCTAAGGGAGCGTAGAGTAAGTTTTCTGCTCAAAAGTCGTTCCTAAGGGGATGCAGAGCCAAATACCGCCGAAATATAAGGCGAAGAAGTTCAAAAGACGTTCCTAAGAGGATGTAGAACTTATACCGCCGAAATAGAAGGCGAAGAAGTTCAAAAGACGTTCCTAAGGGGATGCAGAACTTACACCGAAAAATAAGCGGTGAACACCGAAAAATAAACGGTGAAGAAGACTCCAAAGTCGTTCCTAAGGGGATGTAGAGTCTAGGTGCGGCTTCGTAAGCATGTGTTTGGACATTCATTTGCACATTACATCACATCATTCATTGCATTCATACACATTCATTTAGACATTCATAAGATCATCATTATCATATTATAAGCATACAGACAGTCGCTTCGGCTCTAATGACAAGGCTTCGATAAGTACAAAAGAAGCAAATTTACGCTTCGTTGTGCACGAAAAGAAGGGAAGGTGTTTTTCGCTTTCGGCTCAAACAATAAAAGTTTCGTCCACATCGAATCAGTTCATACATGGATGGAAAGGTAAAAATACATTACAAGGTATGGACAAGTTTACAAAGCAGTGTTTGATTCCTAAATTACAATATCTTTTACAAGGTTAATTCAAAATTTCACTAGAGCTTTTTTGCAGCAGCTTCATCAATACCCGTGAAGCTTCGAATTATTCATCTTCGGCTTCGTCATCCTGTACATAACAAAGTGGTATAAGGTAAATAGAAATATCAGCGAAAGATAAGCAACAGGTGCAAGTTTAGTACCGGCTTGAGATGACTTCGAGCTTCATCACCAGCTAAATTCCGCCCACCCTTCGTCCAAATTTGAGTTATGAATCTATTTCCAATGCTTCGGGCCAGACTAGGAATGTCAGTTAAATTCGCTGGTGATAGGCTGAAGTTTGGTCTGTTCACGATTTTTCCATGCGTGCAACCAGTCTTCATGAAAGCAACAGTTGTGCCGCGAGAAGCTAGCAGGGCACAGAAGTCGTCGTGCGCAGCTATAACTTCTTCAAGTGCATCAACTTCGCCCTCAATATGTTTGAAGGTGCCTGGCAGGTCTTCAACCGAAGGTTCAAATTTCTTAAAACTAGCTCCAACTGAGTTGAAGACCTGCTTTAGCCGTTGCACGCACCAGTTGCCGAAGTCTAGACATTTATCCTGAAGTTCCTTCAATGATTTCTGCAAATTCGAATTCTTTTCGACTTCAGCTTTAAGCTTCGCATTAGAACTCTTCTTTTCTTATTCGAAGCTTTCTGACTTTGTGGAGAGTTCACTGTTTAATCTGGCAATTTTGGCTTGGGCTTCTGCCAGTGAACCCTCCATTGTTTGAAGAACAAAATCTTTCTTTTCAAGAGCAGCTTCATGATCTTTGATTTTGCTTTCCAAGCCTTCAATTATAACCTCATTTTTCTTATCTTCGAGGTCCTGTTGCATCCTCAAAGCTTTACTTAGTAGCATACTCTATGTAAAATAATCTTCGTCAGCAATCACCTTCATCGTAAAACAATGAAAAAAGCTGAAGGAGAAATTTTACCTTAAAATTAGAATAGAATAAGCTACCGACGATATGCTGTCATCGGTAGCGACTGATATCAGCTTCAAGCTTCAGGAAACCAACACTCTTTGACAGAGTGCTGTTAACCTTCACTCCAGTCCGATCTCGGATGCATCCTAAGCTTTCTTCGTTAATTTCACCGAAGAGCGATGCTCCTGGTTGGTATCCATAGGATATAGCATACTCCTGTAGCTCCTCTCTTTTAGTCTTAGATAATTCTTGACCAATTATATTTTGAAAATTAAAGCCTTTTTCCTCCGAGGTATCTTTGGCGGCTACCTTCCCCTTTTCAGGCACTGTGGCCACGGTTTCTTCGGTGGCTGCAACAGCTTCTTCCGCGGCCATATCCGAGAGTATTCTATCAATATCAGATAATGTGCTCTCCAGATTCGTGGCTTCAGCCGTTGTAGCTTCGGCAGGTGTAGCTTCGGTAGCTACGACAACTTCGGCAGCTGGTGTTATTTTTGACGCTGAAGCTGGCGATGGTGTTTCTTCAATTGCTTGCATAACAGTAATAATCCTTCGCTTCTTTGGCCCAGCCGCCTTCTTTGTTGCCGAAGCCTCGTCTTTCTTCTGTAAAAGCTTCGTCAGTTGCGGCTCCAGTGGACTTAGCAACTTGATAGGTAGGGGTTCGGTCATTACCTTTAAAATCTCTTCTACTTCGGCAGCAGAAGGTGTCAAAGGAGCTCCCTCTTCTATTTCAGCCATCTTCGGCTCTGGAGTTGTTGTTTTTCTTTTCTTTGAAGTAGCCGCCTTGGGCTCGGGATAGGATTTTCTCTTTTTTAGAGCTTTTTCGTCCTCCTTTACCATCCTAGCTGCTTGTCTGCTCATAACACTAACAATCCTCTTTCTCTTTGGCCCTTCGACACCCTTGTTTAATCGTTCATAATCAGGATATTCAAAGTTTAAAGCATCCATTACCCGATTCAGCCTACATTTTGTTCGAGTGCCGAAGGCCGTAGTCATCAGTTGATCTTCTTTCTTCGTATAATTGCCCAGAATTTCGTTGCACATAGTTTCAATCATTTCTAGCCATTCCTGGCAGGGCTCTTTGAATTGCTTCTCAAACTTGAAGCGATAGGGCAATCGAACAAGTTCACCCATCTTCTTTGATCCTTTCAGCTTCGGCATGCTCCAATTACTCAATGTTGGAGATACCATGTTCGCCAGGTATTCTTGCACTAGATCTATGGTACTGATATGCTCAGCCACCACTCTGAATTCTACCATGGCTAGTTGGCATGGTAACCCTGGCTTCATATTGCACAGGGGTCTGGTCATCCCGAAGCTTAGGCTTAGTGGGCTCATGACCAGCTTCTTCAGCTTCTCCCTTTTCTTCTCGTCAGCCTTAACATAAAACCACTCACTTTTCAATCCAGTTGGCCATTTGGACCGATAGCTCAGGACTGGGGCCTTTGTATCCTTGTGATACGCGAAGTTATAGCAACCAAAATTTTCATGGAGCCCGTCTTCTCTAGCCTTCGTCTGGTAATGAAGCTCATGCACTCGGCAAAAAGCTTCGGCATTCGGGTCCATCCCCTGGCTTCGAAGGGCCCAGATGAAAATACTGAGCCTAACAATGGCATTAGGGGTCAGCTGATGAAGAAATGTTTCATAATTAGCTAAAATTTCTCCAATAATCTCGTTCAACGGAAACCGTAGTCCTGCTCTGAAAAAACTTTTAAAAACCACCACTTCATCAACTTTCGGTGTCGGAGTGGTCTCTTCCCCAGCAAAATGAATCAACTTTTTCTTGGCTTCTCCGAAGTAGCCCAGCTTCATCATCATGGGCATATCAGCTTCAGAAACAGTAGATTTTTCAAAATCCAAGTGACTAGGTTTTGACGGGATCAAGATACTATAATCCTCTTCTTCTTCGTTAGCAATTTCTTCCTTGACGTCTTGTTCAGTTTTGACAACAGGTGCACCTTCTTCAATGGCTCCCTCTGTCACAACTAGTCCCGATTGTCTCATCACTTTGGAGATCGGAGCAGTCTCGGTAGCTTCGGCCTCCTCTCCATCACAGGTCACTCTCGCAGTTGAACGCACGCTGGCCATTTGATGATTTTCTTGCAGTTCTTACGAAGTTGATTGTTTTTCACAGTTTTTTGATGAAGCTCCCTCTTTTGACAAAGCTAATCCAGAACAATGGCTTGCTCGGAAATGCAGTGAAAAAGCTTCGGCTATGGTTAAAATTTTCAACAGCACAACAGTGCAATAACAATGAATGTTGTGATAACTTCACATCTACCCGTCTATTTATATAGTGCTACAGGTGGGAAGGTGAATCGCCAAGGTGACCGCACCTGCTGAACAGTTACTCGCACCCGCTGAACGGTGGATCAACCGGCGCTTGGGAGGAGAGCCGCCAGACCGTGCATACCCACTGCATGGTGGGCCATCTCTCGCGCTTGGAATATTTTAATCGTTTCTCGGCAACGAGCTCAGGGAAGGTGTTTTTCGGACCTTCGGCATTCCGAAGCTTCGGAGATGTTTTCACAGATCAAGCTCATTACAAAAAACGATCTAGCACCACGAAGGGGCTACTGTTGGGGGTCTGCTTCGTCGCTGAAGGTCCTGCAAGAAGAAACACCTTCGGAAGATCAACACAGAAGCAACGCCGAAGCTACCATATAGGGAGCTTCGACATAGTAACACGCTTTGAGACGAAGGGTAGCACCGACTTAAAGGTGAAAAGACTGATCGGCCCATGATAATCTGTATCATGATTATAACTATTTATAAAGGGCATGAATATAAATCCACACAGGCTGCGCCCTGTGCCTATAAATAGATGAACAGTACCCATGTACTGTTCACGCGTACTTGTATTCACTCATGCGTCACACTTGTACTTTCACCATCTGTCAGGTTGAAGGTATAAATGCAGTCCTGTGCTATTTTTATTCATTCATGATTATATAATAAAATATATATTGTGTTGGGGGCCTTCGTCCTCCGAAGGTCCTCAAAAACATGATTTGACAATGTTTTCCAAGTGGATTATGTGAACAGGTATTCTCGGATTCAGAATTATGAATACGAAGCACGGCCAGGACGAAGCCTGAACCAGACGAAGTACGAGCGCAGCCGAAGCTGTGTGCGGGGAAGCTTCGTCACGATAGCAGAAAAGGGAACCGACTTGAAGATGAAAAGACTACGTGGGCCTCGACAGATTTCCATAAGTCATTAACAAATGTAGTGGACATGGATGTAATTTTACGTGGGCTGCGTCCCACGTCTATAAATAGATGAACAGTACTCCCGTACTGTTCACGCTGACCGGGCATTGGCATTTGCGTCACGCTTGTACTTTTACCTTCTCTCAGGACCGAAGGTACATTTGTAATTTGTAATCATTTCTATTTTTCTGTGATTAATAAAATAGAAATGATTCTATGATTTACAATTCATGTTTCATATGAATCCTTCGTTACTACTTGTTGAATCTACGAAGGTATGTTTTTTGTGACCTTCGTCCGGAACTCATTATCCCTGAAGGGGAATAATGTTTGGGAGGACGAAGGGCCTTAACATTTAACACTTTTTATGTTGCCTTGTTCTTAATCCGAAGCATTTGAGAACAAGTCCCCAACATTGGCGCCCACCTCCGGTGAACTCACTTCCACTTCGAGCTTTTTTGAACACCTTCGGAAGCTATAGACCTTCGCTATGGCGCCGAAGAAAGCTTCAGCGATTGGGACTTCAGCACTGCAACCGCTGGACCACAACCAGGAGACCGTCTCTCTTCGGGAGGCCCGAAGCCAGAAGAGAAAGGCCGTCAGCCCGACGCTCGAGGAAGAAGAGCTAGACCAAGAAATCAGGGATATGGAGATGCTACATCAACAAGTGCAGAGGAAGAAGGAGAAGATGGCCCGCCTAGCTGAGTTGCAGAGGCAAATAGACGAAGCCTCTGAGGAAGTTCGCCATCTTACTCACGATGAGCAGAACAGAAGGCCTCATCAGAAAGACCTTCATCAGGAGGGCTTCGTCAACGAAGATGACTGGTATGACAATTTCCATCAGGGAAATTTTGTTTTTGATGATGCTTCTCCTCTGTCCGCTGAGCTGCAGGCTACACCTTGGCCTCCATCCTATAAGCCACCTCAGCTTCCCATGTTTGACGGCCACTCCGACTCGAAGCAATTCTTGATGAGCTACGAAGCAACAGTGTCTTCGTACGGGGGCAATGCTGCAGTCATGGCGAAGTCTTTCGTTATGGCCGTCAGGAATGTTGCTCAGACCTGGTATTCCTCCCTTCGGCCAGGAACAATCACTTCATGGCAGAAGCTGAAGGACATGTTACTGACCAGCTTTCAAGGATTTCAGACGAAGCCGGTCACAGCTCAAGCATTGTTCCAGTGTGTTCAGGATCACGAAGAATACCTTCAGGCGTATGTCCGAAGGTTCTTACGATTGAGGGCGCAGGCACCAACGGTGCCCAATGAAATTGTTATCGAAGCCATGATTAAGGGGCTTCGTCCTGGACCTGCAGCTCAATACTTTGCTCGGAAGCCTCCTCAGACCTTGGAGAAACTGCTCCAAAAGATGGATGAGTACATTCGGGCTGACAATGACTTTCGCCAAAGAAGGGAGGAGGCCTTCAGATTTTCTGAAATGACCAGGGGCTTCGGAGGGAGATACTACCCGAGGCATGTCCGGTCCATCCACAACACTCAGAATGATGATAAGGGGAGTCAGCAGAACAGACCGCAGTGCTCCTCACAGGCTTCGGGGCAACAACAAACTTCCTTCCGGCCACCAGCTCCAAGAGGCAGAGGCGCCAGGGGCTTCGGCGGAAGATTCGGAGATCAGCCAAGGAGACTGTTTTGCTTGTTCTGTGGAGAAGGCAAGGGCCATACCACTAGGTCGTGCCATATTACAATCCAGAAGCAAAAGGAAATTGCCGAAGCTGCATCTCAACAAGCTCAGCCGAAGCAGGTCATGCATACTGCTTCGTATCATCCGCCTTATATCCCACAATACATAGACAACCACCCTGCAGCTTCTGTAGCTTCGGCAAGTCAACCTCAAGCTTCCTGGCAACAGCTTCCGCCCCCACCTCCATTGCAGCAAGGTCAACAGCCAGAAGGGAGTCAATACGCTCCACATCAGAGGGACTTCAGAGAGCAGTCCGAAGCTCGCACAGTTAACAGCACTGTGCCAGAGTCGAAGCACATTTATTGACACATATCCTACCTTTGATAGCAGTCTTTCCTATTCAGTTTTATTTTCTGTGAAGCAAAAAACATTGATAATTTTCATGTAATAATTTCGTTGTTTTCCACGAGGAAGATCTATTTGCTCCACAAGCTTAAGTTGCTGAAGCTTAAAATTTTTTCCGTTACCAAGGAGGACCTTCGAATTAAAAATCCTTCGGAGTAACAGAAAGTCGTTCTAAGGAACGCAGAGTAAGTTTGTGAAGTCACAAAAAGTCGTTCCAAAGGGAGCGCAGTGTAAGTTTTCTGCTCAGAAGTCGTTCCTAAAGGAATGCAGAGCCTACAGCGAAAAGTCAACGCTGATACCGCCTAAGTAAAAGGCGAAGAAGCTCCTAAGGGAGGCTTACAGCGAAAAGTCAACGCTGATACCGCCTAAGTAAAGGGCGAAGAAGCTCCTAAGGGAGGCTTACAGCGAAAAGTCAACGCTGAGATCGTCTAAGTAAAAGACGAAGAAGCTCCAAAGACGTTCCTAAGGGAATGCAGAGCTTACGAATATATTTTATGTGTATCTTCGGAACAAATGTCACATGCATAGCATAACATCATCACATCATTTTGCATAGCATAAGCATCATACATCATATTGCATTTGGCAAAAGAAGGTGACACTCTCAACCTTCGAAAGGATGCTTTGAGAAAGTGACATCGAAATTGTATAGCTTCGGAATACAGCTTCGGAGAATATTTTTATGAAACATGGGTGAGCTTTATCAGATCAATATTGAGATTGTATAGCTTCGGAGTATAGCTTCGGATAATGATTTCACGAAGCATGGATGTGATTCATCAGAATAATTTTAACGAAGAATGTCTTCTTCACGAAGCATGAAAAGAAGGGAAGGTGTTTTTTCGCCGAAGGCTCAAAAATGGTATGTATTTAAAGTTTCATGCATCGTAAAGAATTGAATAATGGAAAGAAACTTGTATATTACATTCAAATGTACAAAACGTTACATAGATCACACTTTAACTGTTTTTCTAAATAGCATCTAGTCTTCTCTTAATACTGCTTCGGCGGCTTCATTTAAAAGTTGATCAACAACTTTGTCCATGATAGCTTCGGCCATTTGTTTAATTGCATCATCCCCTTCTGTGTGGGGGTCGGCAGTCGATCCAACAGCATCTGAGGGGAGAGAACATTTCTTCATTACTATTACAAATCGTGAGCAAAATTTGAAATAAAAATTACAACACAATAAGAACGGCTAATTAATACCTAATTGCCTTTCGGGCTCTGTACTTCTTTCGGCAGCTTCTGCCACTTTCCTAGCATCATGGATGCCTTTTTCGCTCCTTTGGATGATTTCTTGCGCCATTCCTCGGCCACCGTCGTTCCAGATATCAGTAAAAAATTTGCCACCAACAACGCTTGCTTCGGCCGAGGGGTCCTTGATGTCTTCGGAAGATAAGGCAGCTTCGGACTGAGCTAAAAATTTTACATGCCCGCAACCTTTCTTCTCTAAGACAGAAGCAATTCCTCTGGCGCCCGAAAAAGCGCAGATGTCGCCACGACTGCTCAGGATCTCTTCGAAGGCCTCTGCTTTGTGACTTATCCATTCCAGTGGACCTTCGGGATTGCCTCGAGAGAAATTCTCTTCGCTGGAGAAGGCGCCCACGCTGGCGAAGCTGGTTTTAATTTTATTCACGCATTCTACAGATTTGACATAGCATTTCCCCTGAGATGCGCGAAGCTCTTTAACTCTTAATTCCAATTTATTGACCATATGATCACTAAGTTCCCGTTTCGTTTCCTCAAGTACGCGCTCCTCCTTAGCCCTAGCCAGCGGTTTCTGAAGGTCTTTAATCTCACGTTTTTGAGCTTCGGCCTGGGCCTTTGAAGCAGCTTCGTCTTTCTTCACTTTATCTACCAGTGTAAGCAGAATTTTATCCTTTTCCAAAGCTTCGTTTCTCAGTTTGATAACTTCGGAGCGTAAATTATTAAACGCAATTTCATAGCTTTCATCTTCGGCGCTCTTTTGAGCTCTTAGTGCGTTGCTTAGGATCAGGCCCTATACGAAAAAAGAATCCATATAAGAATAAAAGGAATGAGTTGCGTAAAAAATAATAAGGGGGTTTTTCAAGCATTTAATTCCCATACCTTCAGGCTGTTGTACGCAAGACTGTCTGCGAGATCTTCTTTCGTCATGGCGCTTAATCCAGATTCAAGCTTCGGGAAACCAATACTCCTGGCCATCTCTCGGCAGACAGATAGCTCTTTGTTGTCAGGCAGGCAGTATAAGAAATCATCTTCATTTGTCCCATTGAATATTACTGCCCCCTTCGGATATTTTAGCTCCTTCGCATAATGGTTAGCCTCATGAGTTTCTTCTTCAGATAGTTTTTTTCCCCGAAGCATGTCGTATGATGTAATCACACATGCTGGCAGGCGCTTCGGGGATGGCAGTGTCAGTTTCTTCAACTAAAATTGGTTCTGGTATTTTTATTGCTTCGGCTTCCAAAGTTTGCTCCTTGAAGGGCTCCGAAGGCCCAGCTTCAGCTTCAGCCTGTTGCGTCGAAGCTTCAGTAGAAGCTTCAGCAACTTCAACACTCTTTTTTGGAGTTGTGCTTGAAGACTTAATTGTCTCCAAGACATCTAGTACATTTACCATTCTTTTCCTTTTTGGGGTCACCATTGGCCCCTTTTGGATTTTTGCTGTTTCGACATTTGCTACAGGACTCAAAACTTCTGATGCTTTTTCCTTAGTCGGATTTTTTGCTTCTTCCATTTTTTCTGTGGATGGCGCTGCGGCCATCTCTGCAATTTCTGGCAGCAAGGTTGGCTGTTCAGCTTCGGCGCCCGAAGAAGTTTCTCCGGTGAACTCAGGCACCGAAGCTGGTTCAATGTGGCGTGGCCGGTGTGTGAGGACCTTCAACCTTTTTCCTTTCGGTTCTGGCTCGCTAGGAGCAGTTGCAGCTTCTTCTTTTGCAGAGGTTGTGTTTTTCCTCTTCTGCCCTCGAATGGGATAACGATAATCGGGGTAGAAGAACCCGATTGCGTCAAACACCCGGTTGAGTCTCTTCTTTTTTCGGCCTCCGAAGGCTGCTGATAGCGCAGTATTTTCGGCCTTCGAATATGCCCCAAGTAGTTCATCACTTAAAGTTTCAATGCTCTTCAGCCAGTCATCATCAGGTTCAACAAATTTATCTGCATATTTGAACGTGAATTTCAGTCTAACTAGTCCGCCTTCGTCGGACTCTTTAATAGTTTCCCTCGGCATTTCCCATTTTTCTGTAAGTGGCCATACCCTGAAGGCAATGTGCTCTTGGACCAAGTCCCTTGTCCCAATGAAAGAGCAGACCACACCGAAGGCTCTTTGGCACTCCTCGGCTGCTTCGTCCATTTCAACCTTCGGCCTTCGTAGTCCGAAGCGTTGCCAGATGGGGCACATAATAATACTTTTAACATTTTCTTGCGCTGTTAAGTCATTCTTCACATAAAACCACTCTGTCATCCAGGCTCCGGGCCACCTCTTCCGAAAGGTCGGCACAGGGCAGCTTGACCCGGAGCGGGCTCCGAAGCTGTAACACCCAAAATTGTTGTGATATTGTTCTTTTCCCCAGGGCTTTGTCTCGTATAATAATTCATGAATGTTGCAAAAACTCTTAGCATTTGGTTCTACACCTTGGCTCCTCACAGCCCAGACAAATATCCCCATTCTTATGATAGCTTCGGGAGTAAGTTGATGAAGGTAGACTTGAAATGTTTTCAATACCCCGACAACAAAGTTGCTCAGGGGGAATCGAAGCCCAGCCTTGAGAAAGCTTCGGAAAATCACAACTTCATCTTCTTCGGGGGTGGGAGAAGTTTTTTCTCCAGCATCAGCCCTCACAATAGATACATCTCGAAAATATCGCCCCCTCATATTATCAATATGGCTCTGCTTAATAGTAGTTTTCCCGAAAACCGTGTGACTTGGCCGCCATGGGCGATCTTCGGCCTCCTCCCCGCCACTTTCTACATCATAGCTGTCGCTGTCACCAGTATCTTCGGACAAACCTTCGAGAATCTCCTTGGTAATTTTCTCTGTATTGGTCTCCGCCATTGCAATCAGGAACCCCAGATTCTTCTCTTCCTCGAGGCTCAGCTTCGTATCCGCAGGGATCTTCTTGCCTTCTGACATCTTCGGAAATGCTAAAAACCTAAAAAGCTGTTTTCGGGGCCGAAGCTTCAAACTAAAAAAGGTCACCAATCTTAATGCACAAGAGCTAAAAATTTTTAGTGGGCCGAAGCAGATGGCAAGTGCGCGTACCAAATGAGTTTGCGGTGCGATCTTATTTATACGCCCAGGGCGTTGAAAATTGAAAGGTCCCGCTTGTCAGTGAAGGTTGCTATTCTAGCAAAGGGAAGGTGTTTTTTCGGACCTTCGGCTCAAGGCCTTCGTCCATATCGCAATCTGAATTTATTATTAACAAATTAATATTGCGAGGGGCTACTGTTGGGGGCCTTCGTCCTCCGAAGGTCCTCAAAAACATGATTTGACAATGTTTTCCAAGTGGATTATGTGAACAGGTATTCTCGGATTCAGAATTATGAATACGAAGCACGGCCAGGACGAAGCCTGAACCAGACGAAGTACGAGCGCAGCCGAAGCTGTGTGCGGGGAAGCTTCGTCACGATAGCAGAAAAGGGAACCGACTTGAAGATGAAAAGACTACGTGGGCCTCGACAGATTTCCATAAGTCATTAACAAATGTAGTGGACATGGATGTAATTTTACGTGGGCTGCGTCCCACGTCTATAAATAGATGAACAGTACTCCCGTACTGTTCACGCTGACCGGGCATTGGCATTTGCGTCACGCTTGTACTTTTACCTTCTCTCAGGACCGAAGGTACATTTGTAATTTGTAATCATTTCTATTTTTCTGTGATTAATAAAATAGAAATGATTCTATGATTTACAATTCATGTTTCATATGAATCCTTCGTTACTACTTGTTGAATCTACGAAGGTATGTTTTTTGTGACCTTCGTCCGGAACTCATTATCCCTGAAGGGGAATAATGTTTGGGAGGACGAAGGGCCTTAACATTTAACACTTTTTATGTTGCCTTGTTCTTAATCCGAAGCATTTGAGAACAAGTCCCCAACATATTGTGATGTCATATGATTATCTATATTATCTCTCATGTTTCATATGCTTCGTCTTTCATTAATATATGTTGTGATGATGAAGGTATGTCCTTCATAACCATCGTCCGAAGATCGTTATATCCTTAGGGAAATAATGCTTCGAAGGACGAAGGGCATTAACCATTAACCTATTTTTGTGTTGCCTTTTTTTTAATTCATAGCATTTGAGAACAAGTCCCCAACATCCAGATTCTGTTTTGGTGCTGCGACACCATCTTTTGGGTCGTTGGGCCATGTATCGTGTTGGAGCCCATTAGGAGTGCGTCCAGGGGTCTTGCATGTCTCTAAACCCTATTTGGCTATTTTATCAGCACTCTCCACCACCATTAGGGTTGGGATTTTCTTAGATTCATTATGTCATCGAACAGTGTCGCCGTTCATCGGTTTGTGAGACCCCACCTCGTGATCAATAAGTTTTGATTGCGTTCTTCCTGTTCTTACTTGTGTTTTTGATTGCGCTTGTAGGGATAAGCCTTTGTGGCGAGGTCACTCGTGTTCCATGTGAGATAAACAATGGAGCAGTGGTGTAGTGATTGTGAGGATCCGTTCACTTGTAGCCTAGGATCATCAACATTGAGATCTCCACCCAATCAAGTTATCGTACCTCTCCGAAGAGATTGGGCCTTGACCCTATCAAAGTGAGTTCCAGAGATGGTTTAGTTTGGGACACCACACTTGTTTCTGAGGTGGCTCTCACAGGCTCTACAAGCACTCCATATCTCACAACATGGGTGGTAGATTTGGGTGGAGTGATTTTGACAAGCTTAGAGGTGGCTGGATGTTTTTTCGATGGTGTCAAGCCACTGCACTCACCAACCTTATCAAAAGAAGTGTCACTCCCCTCATCAATCAAACAACTACAATATTGTATCGAACCTAACTAATCCTAAATTTACCAAATCAAAACCCCTCAATAGATGACCTAACAACTCTGCTACACTGCCACTTGGTAGCCCATGCACAACCATCGCCCATCGTCTTGCTTGCACCGCTGCGTGCCTACGTGGGCATATCACTGGTGTATGAATGCACATGTCCAAATGGTCCGAGTTTGCTAGACGGCCCATGGCCTATAGATGGTAATGGGTAAATACCCACAGGGTATTACGATCACATACCCATACCCATGACAAAAAATAAGAGACTCACACTGGTGGGTATGAATTTACCCTCATATCCATACCCATGCGGGTATGGGTCACCCGTACCCACAAGATTAAATATCTTCAAAATGATACATTATACAAATGTCAAGTATATCCATCTAAATACCATTACAAAATTTCTAGCATCATTTAACCATTTCAACAACACGAAAGATAATTAGATGAAGTAGCAACACTAGGATAATACCACATAGCACATTATATGTTCCATTACATGATCATCAAATAATCGTTAAGCCTTCTATGACACTATGGCCCAAAAGGATGTTAAATAGTAAAAAGATGATGACTGAAGCCCAATTTCATGCTTTTGGGTGAAGTTTGTTTTCTACCCATGGGTTAACGGGTATGGGTGAGGGCTAAACGTTTTAATACCCGTTTATCCATTGGGTGAAGATTTTTGTCTAATAAGAGACTCACGGATAGAATATCTAGTCCATATACATACTCTAATGGAGTAAATATCCATAAGGTGTCGGTCGCGGTTACCTATTGCCATCTCTACAGGCATGGCCTGGCACAGTTTAACTCGGCCCGAGCACGACACAACCCATTGTTTACCTGGCCCATGATGTGTTTGTGCCTTAGGTGCGATACATCGGGCTTAGGTCTAACATGGTCCATTTTATTCTTTTCCATGTTTTTTCTAAAACTATTTATATTATGTTTGAGTATAGAGTATAACGCATAAAAACATGTGTATTCTGTTGGCTAAGTAGGTATGAATGTGTTTGAAGGCAACAATCATAGTTGAAATCCCTATTATATATAATTTTTAACTATTTCTACCATTTAAATGTACCATAGAAAGCGGAGAGAAAAGTAGTGAAAGGAGGGGTGATACATGAACAAACTCCACTTACATAAGACCGACAATTGTAATACATTTGACTCTTCTTTATATATTATTTTTATTAAATATAACAAACACACATTTAAAAATGTTTAAATAACATACTCCCTTCGTTTATAAATATATGAGATCGTTGACTTTTTAAAAACTTTAGCCGCTCGTCTTATTTAAAAAATAATGAGTTATTGTTTATTTTATTGTGATTTGTTTCATTACTTAATATAGTCTGTGCTTATCTTAAAATTTTATATTTTTAAATAAATATTTTAAATAAAACAAGTAGTTATAATTTTTGAAAAAAATCAACAATGTCATAAATTTATGAACGGAGGTATTATAATTTATAATTTAGATTGAAGTGGGTATTAAAATATATGCGAAATTAGCCGATTAATATGTCATCGTGTTGTATTTCTTTCTGCCTAATCTTGCTCAGACAAAAAGGAGGGGAACCAACAGCCGCTTGGCACCGGGCCGGTCCAGGTCCACCCCACCCGAGACAGAGACCAACCGCCGCTGCGGCGCTGCCCCATCTCCGGAGTCCCGCTCCTAAAACCCCGCCAGCCAGCGGTGCCGCCGCCGGTGACATGGACGACGGCGACACTCCCAGACGCAAATCCGTCCCAGATTGGCTGAACAGCCCGATCTGGTCTGCGCCTCCGCCGTCTCCGCGTCACAGCTCCCTTCCCCCCACGGCACCGTCCCCCCCTCAGCCGCCACCATCTCCTCTGCCCCCTCCCCAGCCACGGCGGGATCCGACTCCCATCCCTCCTCCCAACGCCCCACGCGACGCCGATGCTTCAGACGACGAAGGCAAGGGCGCGGGCGCCCCGTCGTGCGCCCACCTCGTCGCTGAGTTCAAAGTCGCGGTGAGTACTGCTGCTCTCGGGGGTGGAGATGGAGTTTTTACTGGGTATTAAGTTGGGCAGCAGTTTAAGCTCAATTGGGTTGTTTGTGTTCTTGCATATTGCCGCGCTGCAGCTGGATAGGAAGGTGGTGGATCTGGCAGAGCTCCGGAGGCTCGCATGCCAGGGCGTGCCCGACGCCGCTGGTATTCGGCCCATCGTCTGGAAGGTCCGAGGATCACCCCATGATCTTCTCAATTCACTGCGTAACTGCATTTATACCCTGACCGAGTGCTTCTCTATCACTCCCTAGCTAGAGAAATGGCATTGCCTATGTTGATGACCTCTGTACTAGTTTCAACCATTCATGAAGTTATAGGTTTAAGTGGTCTATGTTGACGAAGTAAGGTTTTTGGATGCTTTCAATCAGTAGTCTATGTTGACTCACAGTGTCCTCACATGTCATTATGATAGGGGTGTCAAATCTTGAAAGGCATGTGAATTGGGTCCCAAATATCAAAATCTCTCAGGTCAAATGGATGAGATAAATCACACCTCAGTGTGCAAGTTTCTTCTGATTTAGAACACTTTGTGTTTTTCAAGGTTTATTTTGTGTGTGCTTCTGATGTTTTTATTTTCACATAAATTCTATCCTATTTGCTTTTTTTCTTGTTTGCCCGTTGCTGAAGAACTGCTCAGCACTTGGTTTGATATTATCCAAGCACTCTGTTAGCTGGGTTGATCAATAATTCCATTTGTTTTTAGTTCAGTGTATATTTTAAGCTTAATAATAAGAAGAGCAGAGGCATAATGGCAGTACTACATCATGATATTGAGGTCTACTGATTCTGCAGAAACTGCAGCCACATATTTTAGCACCTCAGCGATTATGAGAATTTTGTTTTCTGTGCTTGGACTTTTGTCAGTTTGTCATGTCTTTTTTATTACTTGTATTGAATCGTATTTCATTGCATGACTTCTTTTGGAACTGTGATGTAATGACTTTGATTTTTGATGGATAACTTCTGTTTGTGATTCAGTAAAACAAAATCTCAGAACAAACTGCTAGTGTTTAGGTAAACTGGATGGACATTTGCCTGGTCTTGTAGGATGGTGGGTAGTTATGGTCTACAAATTTTCTCCATGTTCTGTACACTACAAATTTATTTGACTTTTTTGATAGTTAGCAGCTTCTCTTGGGATATGTGCCAACTGATCGTGCTCTATGGCCGTATGAACTGGAGAAAAAGAGGTCCCAATACTGTGATTTCAAAGATGAACTTCTGGTTAATCCTGTAAGTGCTTGATGCATGTAGTGTTACAAGAATTATTTTGTGTTTCAGATGCATGCACATATAATTTTTCTAAGAATATACGGAGCCTCATTCATCAGGAATACATGAAGCTTTTATTTCATGGGAAGTAAACTGTTACACTTGTGGACAAAGCAACTAATTATGAACATTCTTGTTCATTATTGCAGATTCATTAATTTGTTTATTTTGAGGAAGCCTTTTGTTCCTTTATCCAACTCTGTAGTAATACATTTATGCTCTGGTCAGTCAGAAGTTACTCGAAGAATGGAGGAAATGACAGCTTCTGAAAGAGAGGAACATAATGCTGAAGGCACCGGTGTGCTACCAAGGGCGGAAATCGTTCGTGATGAGCATCCCCTAAGCCTTGGGAAAACTAGTGTTTGGAACCAATACTTCCAGGTAAATTTACCTAAAATTAATAATTGCTTGCTGTTTTCTCATGTGCTCATATGTACCATATTTTCTATGCTAAGAAGTAGGTTATGTACACATATTTTTTTTGCAGGCTCTTAGAGTCTTAGGTCTATATGAAATAACAAGCATTACTATGGAATCGAACACCTCTTGCAATGTGAACCAACTTCATGATGATTCTAAATTTTTATTTGATCTAGTCCTGCATCGTGTTTCTAAAATCTGCCTAACCTTTCCCATATTTCATTATAAAAGTAAAAATATTTGGTCTGAATTTCTATATTTGGACTTCTGGAGAGTTGGCCGTAAAGCAACATGCTAATTTAATTCTCCTGGACTTAATTGATACATGAATTGCTTGCTGATTTTTGTTGTATTTTTGCTACGGCTGTAATTTAATTTGATTTGATATTGCAGTTTGATAGTGCTTTTCTGTTGAGTATTAAGAGATTTCCCTTTGGTTTCGCTGTTGGTTAGTCAAGTTTTTTGTGGATATCTCTTCTTCAGTTTGCACTACTGAAAATACTGACTGTCCAATACTTCAGGAGTCTGAGATTGTAGAGCAGATCGATAGAGATGTTAAGCGCACTCATCCGGAGATGGAATTTTTCAATGGGGACTCTTCAGATTCGCTGTCTAATCAGGTAGGTGTTTTCCCTGACATGGGATCACTTTTTTGTTGTCAGTAACATTGTTCAGTTTTCCTAATGCAATATGTTTTTGTTTCTAGGAGTCACTAAAGCGTATACTTACAATATTTGCAAAATTGAATCCGGGTATAAGATATGTACAAGGAATGAATGAGGTTTTGGCACCTCTCTATTATGTTTTCAAGAATGACCCTGACCAAAGTCAAGCTGTAAGTCCACTTATTCTGATTATTTTGAGAGTACAAACATTTATGACATTAAATTTCTCTGAACGTAGCATGTATGTGTAAATAATGATAAATGATATGCCTGTCGGATTGTGAAACTAATCCTGGTGCAGCATTGTCCCTAGAGGTTTATTTGTTTTTTTTTCTGAAATATATGAAGGCATATATAACTTCAGTTCATGTGACAACAACTCTTAAATAGCATTGATCCTTGTGCCTTGTATACATTATGCTTTAGTATAACACATAGATGACCATACTTGTCTCATGTTTTACCTGTGAACAGGCTTTAGCAGAGCCAGATGCCTTCTTCTGTTTTGTCGAGCTGCTTAGCGGGTTCCGAGACAACTTTTGCAAGCAACTTGACAACAGCGTGGTTGGCATACGCTCCACAATTACTACACTATCACAGCTTCTGAGAAGACACGACGAGGAACTCTGGCGGCATTTAGAAGTTGTAACCAAGGTATCTTATACAAAGAGCTCTTTCTTCTAGTCGATGATATCAGCATGTCGTTACAGGTACCTGTGTTTCCAGCCTCATGCATGCTTGTCTGGCATCCCAGGTCAATCCACAGTTCTACGCATTCAGATGGATCACCTTGCTGCTAACGCAGGAGTTCCAGTTCCGTGACTGCCTCAGCCTGTGGGACACACTGTTGGGCGACCCAGAGGGGCCTCAGGTTAGGGAACCACGCGATCTTTGGTCTTATGCCATGAGATTGTGCTTCAAAAGCACGCTGGACCTGGACTAACCCTTCTTTCTGTTCGGGGGTGCAGGCTACGTTGTTGCGGATCTGCTGCGCGATGCTAATTCTTGTCCGGAGAAGGCTCTTGGCTGGCGATTTCACTGCGAATCTCAAGCTTCTCCAGAACTACCCACCCACAAACATCGACCACATCCTACACATTGCTAACAAGCTGCGAGGGCCGCTTCCTTTCTGACCAGTTGGATCCCTTGCGTACTTTGTTACCGTATACGGTTTTGTGCTAGACTATGCTATCCAGAGAAAGAAAGCTGCGTTAAGAACTCTTTAAAATGAACCTACAAAGCAACAGTTGGTTCTCGTGTAGTTTCCGTTCCGGCTTTATGCTGGAATCTGGATGCCCGTGCGGCTTTGCAGTTTGTGAATGTCGACTGAACGAGTGCCCTGCACCTCTCAACTTCAGTCGAAGTCCGTGGCCACAGGGCAACATCAACACAAGCATGCAGCAGCGCAGTCTTTTGTGCACCAAACTAACCCTCTCTATACTCACTTTCCGGTGCATCTCTCCGGTCAATGATAGAGCTCAACTATGCTGCGATAGAAACTAACCATTGTATTCTCCAATAACATCTCGGAAGCACCATCAGAGAGCTCCAGTGTGTCTTAGCGCCCGACCTGTGCACAAAACATCCTGCGCTCTGCTGTATGTTTGTGTTGGGGGTGGGGGACATGGGGTATCGAATTGCACACGCTGGAAACTAAAAACAGGTCCTCACGATTATAACGATTAACGAATAGATAACAGCCACTCACCATTAGCAATTGTGTTATAGTAGCATTGAAAATGCTACAAGCACAGATGTAGCTAGCCACTACAGAGCGTGGCCAGTAAAAAAAAGGCAAGAAAAAAAAAAGCTCTGTACATTTTTACCGACGGTGCACCAATGCAATCTAACATTCAATGGCTTACAGAACGCATAGACAACCTGAGCCAGCCGAAACAAAAATCCCACAGGAACCACTGCTCTAAAAGGCCACAATTATCAGTGCGTCAACTGTACATGGGCTTCAACGGCGTCCTCCTACGGCTGACAGAAGTTGAAAACAACCTTCGTGGTCTAGCAAAATAAATGAGCTGTCACAGCTCCATAAGAAAATAATCCTCACCGCTGGTGGCATGAGAGGTTCGCCAAGCATACCTCACCTGCTAAGATGCTGCATCCATTCTACAGGCTCTATTTGTTTGAGTTTCTTTCTCAGCATGAAAAGGCAGGAGCTGAAACAAACAATTAGCTTTTTTTTATTCAACTTCTAGAATGTGAGAAACTCATAAAAGCTAAGTTTATATGGGAAGTTGAAAAACCTGGTTTTATGAGTTTGTTTTTAGCTTTCCCGAGTTTAGAAAGCTAACAAGGTCATCGAAAATGTCAGTTAAAAAATAATATCATCCAAAAGTTACCATGCTTCTCAAGATCAAAAGTCCCGCCGCAGCTTTTCAGAAAAGCTCCAAAAGCTATAGCTCAAACAAACATACCATCTATAGACTCTCTTCCTTGCAAAATGTACTTCCAGTGAGGCAATGCCCTCAGTCTATTCCCCACTTTTCTTGCTTCGGAATTTCCATCTCATTGCTACGACCTTTTTCTTGCACTTAACTACAGTTTTACGTGGGACATAGCAACAGCCACTTGCTTGCATCCTTGGGAAAAGCCTTCGAGGTGTTTGGTTGTGTAAGGAAAATGGACCCGACCCATTTGTCTAAATGATTTTGGTGTTTGATGATCAACATAACCTGTGGACTAGTATGTTTGCTAGTGTTTAAGGTTTATAGTTCACAGGATGCGAAGAGAATTAGACTGAGGCATTGAGGATACAACACCTTAAAAGAATACCTAAAAGATGCGTAGAAGTCCAAGACTCAAGAACAAAAGAAGCCGAAAAAACAGTGAAGAAATCCATGAAGTGGGCAGTAAGGCAGCGCTCTGGTGGCGCACCGGACAGTGAACAGTATCTGTCTGATGTGCACCGGACTGTCCGGTGAGGCACCGGGCAGTCTATGCAGAGCCCGCAACCAGGGGCTCTCAGGGCTGTAGCACCGGACTGTCTGGTATGCTCCGGACAGTCTGGGCAACGATTGGATCCAACGGTCGACTACTACAGACCCCAACGGTCGGCTGACATGCCAGAGCACCAGACTGTCCAGTGCGCCCGATGACAGAGCAGTCAGCTTTCTGTCCAACGGCTAAAATTGTGGGGGAGGTTATAAATACACCAACCGAGCATTTGAAGGTGTGGGAGCTCAAGCAACATACCAAGACATATTGTAGACATTTTCAAGTGCTCATACACCCAAGTGATCAATAGAATCACTCGGTGATTAGCGTAGGTGCTTTGCGAAGTGCTTAGGTTAGTTAGACCGCTTATGTGTTTGCTCTAGGTGAATCCTGGTTAGTTGAGTGAGTTTAAAAAACCACACAACCCCTCGGCTTTTACGCGAGCCATTGTAATTGTACCGAGTGGGGCGAGAGTCTTGCGAGACCGTGACAACCGAGTTTATGTCACGACCGCCACCGTGTATTGGAGGGAGCGAGGCCCGCAGCGTTTTGGCCGAAAGCTCAATAGTGGAGACGACGGGGAGCATCCGAGAGTTGTTGGAAGCGGAGCACCACTTGCACGTGGAGAAGGCCCGCAACTCTCTATGGAGTTACTCTACCGAGGTGGTTGGCCCTCGCGTGGACTACCCTTTACGTAGGGGCACCAACGAGGATTAATCAGAACCTTACGTGGTTTTGGATACCCCAGTAAAAATATCGGCGTCATCCATGAGAGTTTGCATCTCTATCTCTGCTCTTTACCTTCCGCATTTACATTAACACTTAAGTTTTAATCTATCTTCTCTAGTTAGAATATTTAGGATTGAAACTTAGGTTTTACGGTAGAGATAGCAACACATAGACTAAACCTAGTTTACACATTCTAGATTGTTTATTTGCATAGGTTTTGTTCTATGGATTACTTTGTGGTCTAGTTTAGAAAGAAGTTTTAGAAGTCCTAATTCACCCCCTCTTAGGCATCACTGTTTCCTACAGGTTGCTCTGATTAAAGTTTAGTCATTGTCACATCGAATATTAAATGAAAAAGTATTAACTATAGTCTAATTGTAAAAATAATTACACATATGAAAACTAAGTGACGAGACAAATCTATTAAGCCTAATTAGTCTATGGTTAGCAAATGTTTACTGTAGCACCGCATAAACAAATCCTAGACTAATTAGGATTAATAGACTCGTCTTAGCGTTTAGTTCTTATCTATGTAATTAGTTTCATAATTAGACTATATTTAATACTTCTAACTAGTATTCAAACATTTGATATGACAAGACTAAAATTTAGTAAGCGGATACTTTTGGATTGCTTTCCAAAGCATCTCAATCTCTTCCTTTCCCCATGGTATCTTTTTCTTAGCTATTCAATATGATGATATTGCCTTCTATCGCTCTACCTCCTATAGAGTTGGATTTTGGAGCAGAATGCTCCACACCATTCACTTCAATTTTCTTCGCTTCCTTTGAGAAACTTTCACTACGAAGTGCATTGCTCAGCAACCTAGCCTTTTCAACTGCATCCTTACCATCCATTCCATCACAGAAATCCTTCAGTTGTTCTATAACAAGTGAAGCACATGTTGACTCAACATTGCCTCTGACAGACCAAAGTGTCCATCTGCAACCACAGGGGTGCAAAAATGCACAAACAAGTTTTCTCTTTGTGGAGTGTTAAGGCTAATTTGTTGCGCCTAGTTTCTATCTAAGTTTAGCATAGTGGTCTGCATGATGTCTTTCCCGCAACATGCATAGAGACTTTCCCGCTTCATGCAGAATCATGTGAACGGTGGAGCTTGGAGCCCGTTAATTGTGACCATGTTCCTTGTTTGTGGATGGCACAACTAATTCAGGGGCATGGGTGCATGCGTCCAGAGTCTAAGTCGAGCATGTAATCTATATTATAAAAGGAGAAGAAAATAGAAAATGCAACAGTTCGTATGATGTGCCAAAACCTGAGTTCATTGTGTGTTCATCGTGAGAGAACGAGGAAAGGAACAACGATCCCAACGACGAAACAGCTCCAGTACCAAGTGTTAAGCTCGACTCAGTATTAAATGTCGTTGGGTCGCTGCTCTACATCGACAACAAGTCTATGCTTGCCCTCGCTGAAAATCCGGTGCTTCATGATCGAAGTAAGCACATTGACATTCGTTCTCACTTCATTAGAGACTGCATTAGCAATTGGTCATTGGAGATGGACTTCGTCCGAAATGGTGATCAATTGGTGGACTTGCTCACGAAGCCGCTTCCACGCGAACCTCTCCTGGAGCAACATGTTCGAAGCAGCGTCATCAGTATGGAACCCGTGCAACATGATTAGGGTGGAGTTTGTCAAGGCTAATCTATTGCGCCTAATTTTTATCTAAGTTTAGCATAGTGGTCTACATGGTGTCTTCCCTGCACCGTTCATAGTATTTTCCATTTCATTAGAGTCATGTGAATGGTGGAGCTTGGAGCCCAAAAATGGTGGGCATCCCACAACTAATGAACATAGTCACCATTTTCGGGCTCCAAGCTCCACCATTCACATGACTCTGCATGAAAGGAAAAAGACTCTACGCATGGTGTGAGGAAGACACCATGTAGACCACTATGCTAAACTTAGATAGAAACTAGGCACAACATATTAGCCTTGACAAACTATCCCTAATCATGTAGCACTGGTTTGATATTGATGATGTCGCTCCGTACGCGTAGCTCCTAGAGACGTTCGCATGAAAGCGGCTTCATGAGCAAGTTTGCTAATTAATCACCATTTCAGATGAAGTACGTCTCCGATTATTTGTTGCTGATGTAGTCTTGAATGAAGTGGAAATGAATGTCAATATGCTTACTTCGATCATGAAGCACCAAACTCTTGGTGAGGGCAAGCGTGGACTTGTTGTCGATGTAGAGCAATGACCCAACGAAGTTTGATCCTAAGCCGAGCTTAACACTTGGCATTGGAGCCATTTTGTTGTTGTGATCATTATTGATCCATCGCAACATGCTCGTGCTGCCACGCCGAAGATCGTCGTCCCCAACCGACAGCGACACAAGAGCCAGTAGTGGGTATGATTGTGGGCTGGTGATTCACCGCACAGTTAGGGAGGTCAGCAATGCGGGATGTCCCATACTAACAAAGATGAACTACACTGTTTGGGTGGCATTGATGCACGTCATGCTCCAGGGGTAGGACCTCTAGGACACCGTCAATATCGGCACCACCGAGTTCACTGATGATCGTAACGCTCTTGAAGCATTGTGTAGGTCGGTAACTCCTGAACTCCAAGGAGGCATGGTCAACAAAACAACACCAAGGGCATCATGGGATGCACTGAAGACACACCACATTAGCGTTGATCGAATGCGCAAGGCCAAGGCACATATTTTGCGTTGGGAAATCGACGTGGCCACCTTCAAGGAAGGGGAGTCCGTTGACGACTTCTCGTGTTAGCTCACAGAGATCATTAACTAGCTTACGATCCTTGGTTACATATATGAGGAGGAATCTATCATGCATAGATTCCTTCAAGCCCCCTATGCGTTCTCACCAGACTGTAGTAGCCATCGAAACACTCCTTGATCTTGAGGAGGTGTCGCTAGATGAACTGGTGGGGGCTCAAGGTGATGGAGGAGCATATGGATCTCATGAAGGGAAGAGGTGGTGGTAGGAAGGATATCGATGGCAAGATATACTCATCAAAGAACAGGTGATTGCTTGCCTCGCGTCTCGTCTCAACATCAATGTCGATGGGTCGGCAGCGCGAGGCAAGTTGTCGTGCGGCTCTAGCAAGCGTCGCGAAGGAATGACCATGACAAGGGGCACAATAGCGATGTGTGCCAAACCAAGGGCGACATGCGAGGTCAACAATGACATCTGCCACTATTGTGGAAAGTCTAGGCACTAGGCCCACGAGTGCCGAAAAAGAAGCACGATGAGGCATAGACATCGATGAATCAGGCATAGGCCAACCTCACTGAAGCAGAGGAGGATTCACCTTTACTATTCATGGTGGTGGTGTGGTCGTTATAGAGAGTTGTTCACAATGTGAATTGCGTTGAGCATGTCTTCGTCAACAAGCACAAGGTCGTGGCGAACATCAACAATAGTGGTGACCATCAGGAGATAAAGTGGTACCTCCACATTGAAGCATCAGACCACATGATAGGTGACATAGGCATCTTCTCTGAGCTCAACCATGGTGTCATTAGCTCTATGTGTCTCAGTGATGGTTCACTAGTGGAGATCTTCGGGCGTGACACGATCCTGTTCGAGTCGAAGGATGGTGGTCACAAGGCATTCCATGTTGTGTACCACATTCTACATCTCTAGAGCAACATCCTGAGTGTTGGATAGCTTGATTAAAACAAATGCAAGATCGAAATCACTAATGACATACTATGGATGAGGGATCACCGCAGCCAAGAGCTCCTCGCCAAGGTATAGCGTACACCTAATCGCCTGTACATACTTCTGCTTAGGCTGATGAGACCTACGACGACGACGAATGGCAGTGGCATGCTCAATTTGGCCACCTCGGGTTCCAAGTCCTATAGAAGATTGGTGCGACAGCATGGTTCGCGGCCTATCGCCGATCAAGCATGCCTGCACCATGTGCTTGATGGGGAAACAGTGTTGAGTACCTTTCCCACATGCCACCAAGTACAATTCTGCCAAGTCACTCAAGCTTCTTCACAGTAATCTATGTGGGTTGATCACTCCGGTGACTCCCAGTGGAAAGCGCTACATGATGCTTGTTGTTGACGACATGTCCAGGTACACGTGGGTGGTGCTACTCGCTAACAAGTCTAACACTGAGGATGCATTCAAGAAGCTGCACGCTAGCGTTGAGAGCAAAGCTAGGTGGAAGATCAAGGCATTCTATACTGACCGAGGGGGAGAGTTCATGTCGATGATTTTCCTTGAGTACTGCTTCGAGCGCGGCATCAAGCGACATCTCACCACCCCATACAACCCACAACAAAACGAAATGTTTGAACGATGGAACCAGTCTATGCTTGCCATGGCATGTAGTATGATGAAGGCCTAGGTGTTGCCAACCTAGATGTGGGGGAGGTTGTGATGATAGTTGTCTTCCTCCTCAATCGAGCATTGATGAGAAGTCTGGTGGGGCACACACCGTATGAGGCCTAGTATGACAATAAGTCGATCATGCACTTCCTCTGGGTGTTCGGTTGTGTGGATCATGTCAAGGTCACCAAGCCAAACGCTAAGAAACTCAATGATCGGAGCACAAAATGGTGATGATCAGTTATGAGCTCGGCACTAAGGCCTATCGAGTGTTCAACCCCATCATGAACCAAATGCACATCACACACGATGTGGTGTTTGAGGAGTGCGCAACCTAGGACTGGAGCTTCGAACATAAGGTTTATTTGTCCCTTGTGGTTCGGGTTGATGATGAGTGATTGTCAATGGGGAGCATCTCGGGTTGAGTCATGGACTAACCAGGGCGTGAGTTATTTGTTTTGCAACAATGTCTCTCGGCTTATGGTGTGCAGGTGTGGAGCACAAGGGCAATGGTCGACCACGAAGGTGAGGGTCATGCGAGTGCATGCCAATATACCTGGAGAGGCGAAGGACAAGCACTGGGGCCTGACCGAAGGACCAGAGAAGCCAGGTGACTAGCCATGGTGGTTGACACCTAGGACACACACTGTACGAGGACATAGCAGAGTAGATCGTGTTGCTGGTGCAGTCGAGGACTGACGTGACACGTGTCCAGGATGTGGGGGGCGTGCATGTGATGCGCTACTCGCGGCGGGTTCGGTGGTTGAGCCTCAAAACCATCCAACTACTAGTTTTGCTGAGTTTGGGCCTCAAAACTTGGTGGTGTAGTTTCAAGGGGAATCAGAGGTAGCACATGGTGTCATAGCGAAGTGTGGGTCGAGGCAAAGCAACTTCGTGTGGAGCGCGTGACCGTCAGATCAAAATCCTAGGAGTTGGTCCATTTCGTCCTGGCTAAGTGGATAGGCTCTATGTATCTAGGGGTAGTTTAGACCAGTGAAATAACCCTCTATAAATAGATGTGTGGGCTGTTATGGACAACCATGTCTTTGTCTTACACATTAGTCTCTTGTTTAGAAAACCCTAGTTTTAATTTCCCTAGTTTACCCGAGATCCACATATGATTTGAACTCCATATTTGTGTCTTTGTATTCTTCACTTCATCATTCAAAGGAAGGGTGGCCAGATCCATCCCTAGGGTTTGTCAAATCGTGTGCTCTGTTTTGTATGTGTTGTGGTTTTTAATCAATTTTGTAGAGAAATTTTAGTGGCTCCCGTTCGACTCCTCTGGTCGCCTCACCGGTCCTTCAATTGGTATTAGAGGAGGTTAAGGATCAATTCACCCAAATCGGTTCTTGATTCGTAGAAGGCGACATGTAACGAGGTGTTGGCAAACCTCTGTTCTTCGATGGGTTGAACTACTCGTACTGGAAGTTTTGCATGTCAACGTATCTTTAGAGTATTGTGTATCGTGTCTGGGAGATATGCCTCCATGTTTTTTTCAATGTCTAGGGCACTCAAATCATGCCTCTTTAGATATAGTCTCATGGTTCGAACAATAAGGCCCAAAATGACTTGCTCTCTTGTCTCTCGCTTGTTGAGTTTGAGCGAGTTGGACATTTGGGTATAGCCCACAAGATTTAGTCCACCCTCGAAAGATTCCATGAGGGCAATGACCATGTCAAGACTAAACTCTTTAATATATACTGGTGAGATTATGAAAACTTTGTCCAATTGGCTGGAGAGACCATAAACACTATGTTTTCTCGGTTCCAGTCGATTGTGAACAAGACGCGCACAAACAATGCCCATCTACCCTATGATGATCATGAGAGAGCGCTCAAGCTACTTCATGCTCTAGATCAGAGGGTTTTGGAGGTGAAGGTCTCGACGATCATCGAGGTGCCCAAATATGAGACTCTCACCGTGGACGAGCTATTCAGCAAGCTCAAGTCCATTGAGATTGACCACAGGACCCTGGCCAAGATCAACAATCCTCGTGCACGCCCCATGGCCCTGGTGTCTAGTGGTTGTTCTGTTTCTAACCCCTCACCTACTTTGTTTGCTTTATCTTCTTTGTTGTCTATCATAGAGGAGCAGGTGGAGAGTCTTAGGGATGAGGAGCTGATGCTTGTGGTCAATCGGTTGACACGACTCCACAACAACTGCTTGAACCGACGGTGTGGCGGGTCAAGGACAAATGCTTCAACTACAACGACCCCAACCTCTTCGTCACCAGCTGCACCAAGAAGGGCGTGCAGGAGGCTGTCTCGCGCAACCACCACTCAGGTCGGTGCAAGGGCAAGCGAGAGTACACCTCTGGCAAGCACAAGTCTAAGGGAGGTTCGACAAGGAGGCAACCATGAAGATGTACCTTCAAAAGGCAAAGAACAAGGAATATTCCTTCCTCACCTCCCTAAGCAACCTCGACCACGACTCCGATGAGTCGGTCTCTTCTTCGAGCGGCGAGGAGCTCGAGAGGTGCATTGAGGACAAGCTTAATGGACTATGCATCCTCACTGACACCATAGAAGGCCTTTGCACCATGGCCCTTGTTGATGATACGACGTGCGGTGACAGCAAGGACATCGATAATGACTCTGCTTCTGATGTATCACATTTCATCGATGATCTCGCTGCTGAGGTAGAGGTGCTGACAGATGCTTTGGCTAGTCAAGATAAGTTGCTTAGTCTTACTGCTCGTGAGAGGAAAGATTCCAAATATAAGTATGAGAGCACGCTTAGGGAGCTTGAGTCTACTAGATCTTCTGTCGTGGTGTCCGTCGAGACTAAGTATGATAGGTGTGCCCTACACATGTTGAACATCACCACATTGCAAACCAAGTATGCCACCTTGCTAGATGAGCGCGATGAGATTCAATATAGGTCTAGCTTATTAGGTGTGTGTACTACTTGTCCTGGCTTGTAGATGGAGCTAGCAGAGAAGAATGCTAGGATTTCCTTGCTTGAGAAGGCTAGCTCAACGAGTGTACTTGTATCTACGTAGTGTGCACTGTGCGAGGGTTTGCAGTCCGCGCTTGAGTCTTGTAGACACGATAAGACTAGAATCGAGGAGGAAAACACATACCTTTGATCTGTCTTGATTTGGGTGTCTAGCTGTGAGCACTAGTTAAACATGATGGTTCGTTAGTTCAAGAGGGGAACTGGCGGACTAGGGTTAGGCTTTGATGCTAAGGCTGGGAGTGATGCTTGCTTTGGTAAGGTTGGTGAGTGTAGTTGCTTGAGCTCTTCAAAGAAACGTCCAGCCTCTCCAAAGCTTGTCAAAATCACTCCACCTAAATCTGCCACCCATGCTGTGAGATGGAGTGTTTGTGGAGCCTGTGAGAACCCCACCTTAGAAACAAGTGTGGTGTCCAAACCAAACCATCTCAGAAACACACTTGACACATTACCCGACATCTCTAGTGATCATCTTCCTAGAGCACCACAGCCACCCAAAAGACCCACTCCCACAAATAGATTCCACCCAAGAGAGAGTTGAGGTTCCACTGTGAGTATTGTGAGAGGGATGGGCATTTGGTTGATTTTTTGCTTTAGTAGGAAGAGAGATGAGCGAAGGGGTTCTCTAAGTTGACCAGAAAGGACACGAACTGCCTCTCTCATGGTGCTCATGAACTTCCTATTTAGAGACGTCTTGCGAGGCCTAGAGGTGTTTTGCCTCATGTTGCTAGGCCTTAGGTAGTGATACCACATGGTGGTTGTGTTCGGCAGGGTGTTGGTCATGTGCCATATGGCCAAGGACCCTGTGCTAGTGGTTTTGGTTCCCACTTGTCTAGCGGAACATGGTTTCCTTCTCATGGTGATCGCTACCCCCTCACGGGATCAGGGATGTTTAGTGTTTTCCCTAACACGTTTTAGGGGCGAATGCAACAACACTAGTATTCTTCACAGTTTACTAACCCTAGTGATGTGTCATTTGCTCACCCTGTGTCTTTCTATTGATGCAGGATTGAGGTTTGGAGAACACGTGGCTTATGGATTCTGGTTGTTCATGCCACATGATCGGAAGCTCTAGATGGTTCTCCAGCCTCGACCCTGTGATTGGTAAGGAATACATCACATTCGGGGATAAGTTGAGAGGTAAGGTTGTCTCTCGTGGCACCATTCAGGTGAACAAGAGCTTTGTGCTCAAGTATGTTGCTTTGGTTTTGTACTTGCATTTCAATATGCTTTCTATTTCGCAACTTCTTGAGGATGATTACGAAGTGTATTTTAAGAGGGGTCTTTCTCGTGTTTTGGATGCAAAGGGCATAACACCCCAGGTGTTACTTTACATTTAACAACAAATGTGGACTTAAGTGTGGAATGTCGGTGAGAATAATGGTCTCTATGCCCTAATCATCTTCACCTATCACGATTTTGATATCGTCTTCATCTCTGTCCATTTGGATTAATCTAAATGGTTTGCGAGATTTGGAACGTATTTATTATGTGAGCTATCGAGTCTTGCTTCTATTTAAAATAAATCGGTTAAGCAAATACGGATTTGGAAACTTAGTTTAGTCCTCTGATTTTGTCCCAAACAAGATTCATTAGAATTCAGTGACAAAAGTTTTCAATGCAAAATAATCCAAACCCCGCACGTTACTAGAGGAAGATCGGTTGTAAGGTTAATAATAGGATTGTCCTCCAACTAGAGATGGCAATGGGTACCCGAAACCCGAAACCTGGTGGGTTTTTACCCTATTAGGGCACGGGTACGGGCTAATATCCAAACCCACGGGTTTCTTAATGGGTGATAAGCTAAACCCAGCGGGTACGCGGGTACGGGTATGGGATCCTAGTACCCATACCCGCAAACCCATGGGTTTCTAAAACCCGGCATAATATTATTAAACAAACCAAAAGTTCATTTTATGGCCTAGTAAACATGGTTGGCAGCCCAGCCCATTAGCTATCTATGAAATCTAGAGCCTCAGTGCAGGAACGATTGGCTAGCATCCGAATGAGCCCAGCCTAGTAAACATGGTTGGCAGCCCAGCCCATTAGCTTTCTTGTCGGGCACGGGTAGCCCGCGGGTACCCGGTACCCGGGTGGGCACGGGTACGGGCAAAAACTTATACCCGGCTGCGGGCATGGGTTTCTTAGCGGGTATATTTTAATTTCGCGGGTACGGGTTTGGGAACATAGTACCCAGCGGGTACGCGCCCGTTGCCATCTCTACCTCCAACAAAATATCCAAAGCAGAGAAATCAAACGTTTGAATAGCGGAGGCATATTATCTGGTTTCAATCGAGTCTAACATCGACTAAAATGTTGTAAGTGAAATCATTTTATTTTGGCCCACTTGCACCTCTTCAAATTCTAGCCCTAGATCTTGGGCTGATATTTATGTTTTTATTTACATTTTTGTGTTAAACAGAAAGGAAAGAGAATGAAATGAAAAAAGAGGAAAAATCTTCTCTACAGCCGCCCTCTCCCTCTGATTTTTTTGCCCCCATTGGCCTTATCGACGTCGCTCCTCTCTCCCTCTGTCCCTCGTCTTTACAGCTTGACGTCGCTATCTCCTGTATCCTCTTCTAGCCGTGCTCGGCCAGTCGGCCCTGGTCTCCTCCTATGGAGTGCGCAGGCCTCCTCCTATGGTTGGATGCCGGTGAGGCCCCCTCCCATGGAGCTGCCGTTGCTTGCCTCCCCGTTCCTTGCTCTCTCCGGCAGTCGCTCTTCTTGTCGGCCTACGACCTCGCCGTGCGCCCCTCCACTTTGACCATGGCCTGCTCCTTCCGGGAGTCTCCCTACTACTCCTCTACACTGGCCACCATTGAAGCTCTCCACGCCTAGCTACCAGCCACAGCACTCGGCCTCCATCATGCGCTCGCAGCTCGCCTCCCTGATGGTCGCCGTCAATCCTCCTCGTCGGTCGTCTCTAGCCGTGCCAGCCGCACCTCCGCTCTCGATCTCTGGCTCCCCTGTGCTCGCACCTTGTCTCCCTCTCCATGCTGCGCGCAAGCCTCTCTACTCCAGCCGAGCTCTCCAGCGTCGGATCCCACGCCCAGCAGCTCGCCTGTCCTCTCTTCTTGTTGGGTGACACCTGGATTTAAGAGACAAATCTGGATGCGTCTTAGAGACAAATCTGGATGCGTCTTATATCTGTACCAAAAAGACTAAAATATACAATAACTCACTGTATAGAGATAAATATCACAAACTTTATTACATAGCGAAAATATCTTACAAAATAAATAATAATAAATAAATCAAACTAATATTATTTCCTCGGCACCATTAAGCTGACTGGGAGACGCTACCTAGATCTCATCGAATTTCTCATAGTAATCTTCCTCCGGTGCCACCTGCTCTTCACCTGTGGAGGGTTTATTGATAGGGTGAGCTCATAAAAGTTCATCGCTCAACAAGTGTAAAGAATAATGTGCATGAGCTCACTTACGGGGGGCTCATGTGAAGTGTAAGGCTGATCAACAAATAATGGTTAAAGCTGAGCATTGCTTTTAATAAGTTGGTCAAATTTTATTAGCAGTTACTAAATATAAGTATATACCATCCTAGAATAATAAGAGGTCAAAATTATAATAAAACCCATAGTGTAATGCATATGACAAATTAAGTTTACTTCCATAAGTTAATCACGTGAGAGTCCTGAGTTGCTCTTAACCGTGAGCATGACTGATATATCAGTTTTACACTCTATAAAGGTTGCACATCTTTACCCACAAGTCGTTTTACCCAATTGCCAAGGGGTCTAGAAATCCACATTCATCTCTACCGAGGAGACGAGACAACATAGTACTACAAGGCCTTTCCAAAGTTCCACTAGTTCGAGAAAACCTGCTATGAATTCAGGAAGAAGGAAGCATAGGAATCCATCATCCTGAAAGCTAAAAAGACAGTTCGACCCGAGAACCTCCCTATACTCTGCAGCGATGCCTCCCCGCTTGCCCCTTTCAGGTAAGGTAGTCTCTCCTTAGCTTTCCTAATTACTTGGCTAAGGGCGTCTCATTCCACCCTTGTGGTAGCACTGTTATCTCAAGTTAAGCTTCATGTTCCAATTAATACCATAATTTATGATGAAAATTAAATTATATAATCACAATAATAAAGCATGATCATGAATGATATTTATCTGAACACCCAAAACCATATGGAGCAATAGCCGATACTATCCAAAAGTTCAGTGGTAAGCAAGGTATAGAGTAAATCAAACTAGGGTGGCCTATTATGACCCATCAAATTAAACCTAAACATGCCACAATGATTATAGAGAACATTATTGGGTAAAGAAGAGTGGTCAAGGGCACAACTTACCTTCAGCGAGCTCCTGCCAAGTTTCTTCAATCTTCTGAGCTCCTGGATTCTCGGTCACTTGCTCGTCTACTTGCAACAATACAAACTACCATGTCATAGAAGAAATTAACATCACATCAAACATAGGAACACAATGTGTAATAATGATCTACGCATCGCAAAGGGATCCTAGGTTCGAAAACCACTACATTCGGAGTTACGGTTATAAAATTATGATTTTCTGAATGTTTAGGTGTTAAACATAAAACAAATTAAGTGCTTGATTTTATCACTATGCTACATAGTAAAATAAGGGTACTAACTGGTAAACAATATTAATATGAGTTCAATGCCACTGGAATGGGTCAATTTGGAGTTAAATCAAAGGAGTTATTAATTTATGAAGTTTTAGGATTTTAATTTCTACTTTAAAATTCATTTTCAGGTTTATTCTATTAACCTGGGATTTTATTTGGACGGCAGATATAAAAACTCGAGAGCACAAGGGTTGTTTTATAAAATTCCAGGGCATGATCGTAATTATTTTGCACTAGCCATGGACGACGGGTTATTTTAAAGAAAACCCAGGGACTCTTTAGCATAAAGTCACACAGAAGGGATACAAACCAATGCCAGCCGTTGGACCGTACCAACGGGGTCAGGATTAGATTCGGATCCAAACTAACTGGTATTCAATCGTATCCCTCGGATCCGAGACCGATGCCTAGGAATTAAAATAACAAAATCCAACCCTACGCGTCGGATCTAAATCGTACAGTCCATACTGGATTCATCTTAATCGGTACACACTTCCTAATCTTAGTCGTTGTTCGGATGATTAACTGCTCACGGTGATCCTACCCAAGCCGACGCCGGCGACGACAGGGCATCCCTCACCCACAGCGGCGCCATTGCAGCACACGGCCTGCCGATGCCTCAATGCCCAAACTCCATCACTAACTCCCGAAAACCATTGTGGAGATCAATACAAACTCATGGAGGTGGATATCGTCGACAACCACTCGGTGGTGATGATAGCTCACCATGCGAGGCGGCATCACACCCATGCCCCACCTCGGCGTACTGTGCCCCAGTACGTCTGCCCCCCCCCCCCCCCCCCCCCCCAAACCTCAATTCAAGGAACCTATACATGCTGGCAAACACGAGGAAACAGCTGGGACACTTACCGATGATTCTCAGCACCGGAATCGGGGTTTCCCCAAGTCTGCGGCGGTGATGTTGGTCATCGGCGAGGGAGGCCAAGTGCTTCTACTGCGCCACCCTTCGATGAACCTCCTTCACGACTCCTTCACGGCCCGGTCAACACTTGGGAAGCCCTGCTGGAGGCCGGTTCCCAATGCCAACGAGGATCTACGCCGACGGTGAACTCACCCCCTCTCTTCTCTCTCTCTCGGTTCTACCTCTCTCGGTGCTTACGGTGGGTAGGGATGAATTCCAATCGAACGGGTCAAGGGGTGCCCGAGGTCTCTAGGTCTTATAGGGACCGCACCGGGCTGGTCAAATCTGCCGAGGTCGGCACGTGTATAGATGGCCAACATGACGGCCCGGCACAACCCAGTACGGGCCCAGGGAAGCACGGCCCATCAGCCAACGGGCCGGTCCGGGTACACGGGCTTAACGGGTCCGTGCCTAGAGAGCCCACATGCCTGGCCGTTGGCTCAGGCACGGCCCTCTGGGCCACTTTTCGTGCCGGCCCAGCCCGCTAGGCACGCTAAAAAAACGGGCTGTGCCAGCACCAGCCCGTCAGAGATCCCAAACAGCAGAAAACATAAAGAAATTTAACCAAAGTTAAAAAACAGCAGAAAATATAGACAAATATAATAAATGAGCTGTTTTGTGCAATGCTGCCTCATTAAAAACCTTTCTAGGTAAAACTCACCCTTGTGAGAAACCCTAGAAAGAAAAAAAGAGTGCAGCCAGCTCAAAGTTTAATCACTAAGTTTGTATCTGTTACAAATGTATATTACAATACAAAATGACTCTCTCACAATCACTCAATGACAAAGCAGTGAAAGCACAGATCAGATGACCACATCACAGTCTAGAAGACTACAACTAAGTAGTAAATACCAAAAGTCACTAAGCAGCAACAGGTTCATCTTCATCAAGAAATAAATTCTGGAATGAGTCCTCAAGCTCTGGATTGTCAACAGCATGTTGTTCTCTCTTTTCTCCTAATTCCCAATCTTTTAAGCAAGTCAGCATCTCCACATTCTCAGGCAATAAGCGTCGTCGTCGCTCCTCAATTATCCTCCCTGTCAAACTGAAACAAGACTCCGAAGAGACAGTAGATACATGAATAGACATAATATCCCTTGCCATTATGGATAAAACTGGATATGTTAGCTTGTGGTCACGCCACTAGAGAAGTATATCAAAATCATCCTCATAAGAAGTGACATTGTCACTGTCTAAGTAGGCTGAGAGCTCACAAATAGCAGATGAAGATGAAGCAGAAGGGGTAGAGCTAGGGGGAGGACCAACAACACCTGAACTGGAATCTCCAAATATTCTTCCCCAAGCTTGTTTTCTTTTACCTGTATGAATAGAAGGCTGAGCAGCCCTTTGAGCCCTAACTGCACCAAACTTAGTCTCATATCTAGTAAACAGTTTATACAATTCATTTTTGACATCAGCATAATATGTACTGTACTCACACCCAGTGAACTCTCCAAGTAAATGCAACACATTAAAAAAACCTCTCATCTTAGCTCTAGGGTCCAGAATGAATGCATATGAATATAGCAAAGGTATGTCGCTCCAGTATTTAAGGAATTTAAGTTGCATTGGAAACACAATAGTTCTAAGATTTAAATCTCTTTCACATGCTTTCAAATGAGATACAATTTTCAGAATATGGTGAAGAACTAGTGGACTAGTTGGATAATAAACACCAGATAGAACACCAGACAGAACTAGTGGACTAGTTGTACTATGACTCCATCTAACACGGGGGCCACCCAGACGACACACGACAGACAGAGACCGATTAGAGACGACGGCGAGCGGGGGAGGGCCGGAGGGGAGGACGAGACGACAACACGAACTCACATAGTTCACTGAGAGAGAGGGGATTGGATAGGGGAGAGGGGTTAGGGTTAGAGAGGAGCTGGTGGATCGAGGTCACCGGCGTCGGGGACGGGAGCCGAGGTCGCTGGACAGGGGCGGCGCCGCGACGGAGGGGAATCGCCGATTCGCCAATCGCCAAGTCAATCGCCGCCGAGTCGGGAGAGAGAGAGGGAGCAGGGTGCGAAACTGCGAATGCGAGTGCGAGCGGAGGGACTGAGAGGTGGGCCCCATGGGGCGAGGAGCCGAGGAGGTAAGGGCAACGGCGTCGGCTACGGGCCCCGACCGTGCTGTCCGCGTGGAGCAGGCCGTGCCGTGCCGGCCCACGTGCCTGGCCAGCGGCCCAGGCACGGCCTGCTCCACTGGGCCGTGCCAGCCCGGGCCCATCCCACACGTGTCGGGCCGGGCGCGAACCGGGCCAAAAAAACGGGCCTCGGGCCGGGTTAACGGGCACGTGCCTCATGTACATCTATAGGCACGTGTCAAATGGAAGGTCGTTGTAACAGACTCCGGCGTCAACGCGCGAGGAAGACGGTCTGCGCGCGAGGCTCCATCTGGCTGCAAAACAAGTACCCAATGCACATGGATAGGTCCGACTGGCACAAGGGTCCCTTGTGTCAGCGGTGTGAGGCCAAGGTACGCGTGGGTGGAGGCGAGGCCGACACCATGGGCCCACCAGTCGGTGCCATTATCCCTTGGCTGGGCTGGCGCGAGGTAAGATGGGCCGAGGGGAGGGGGTTTGGGCCCAGCCAATGTCTTACTCCTTTTCTTTTCTTTTCTTTTTCTTTCTTTTGTGTTTTATATCCTATTTCAATCCTTCAAATTTCAAATTCGAATCCCTCTAATTTCAATCTTCTAAATTAATTTCACAAATCAGTGCACAACATAATAACTCCAGCATGATGCATGAATTTATATGTCTATTTCATATATATATATAAGAGGATATGCCCCACCAATCAAACACTATAATAGACTCTCCTTTCATTGATATTATGCATATATATAGGTGCATTTAAGGGTTTACAAATCCTACCCCCTTAAGAGAAATCTCGACCTCGAGATTAAGATGAACTAGGGAAGAGATGGGGAAATTCTACTCGTAATTCTTCTTCTCTCTCCTAGGTAGCTTCGTCTTCTCCGTGATGACTCCATTGTACCTTGCACATTTTGATCGCTTTGTTTCTCGTAACCCAGGTCAAGGTATCAATGACCACCTCATCATCTAGTTCATCCCCATCCACCTTGCAGAGGGGGCAAGAGCCTGGCTCGAGCACCTGCCAACCGGAACCATCCACGACAGGGCTGACCTTTGGAATGCCTTTGCTGGGAATTTCCAGGGCACCTACAAGTGACTAGGAAGCTCCTGGGACCTGAAGAGGTGCACCTAGAAGAGTGAAGAAAGCCTCCAGGACTACATTCAAAAGTTCTATCAGAAAAGAAACAAACTCCCAGATGCCACCAACGTCGACATAGTGAGTTCCTTCACCTATGGCACCATGAATGAGGCACTTGTCCACAAGCTCGGGCGGGGGAGACCAAAGACAATTAAGGACCTCCTCGACATAGCAACCAATTCCGCTGACGGGGAGGACGCGGTAGGGGCCATTTTTCGTATAGGAAAGGGCATGTGTAACGTTGGTGAGCCCAGCAGTGAGAAGAGGGAGCATTGGGAACATCCCAACAAGCGATGGAAGAACCACCGTCCCCGACGCGATGAAGAAGTTGCCACCGTGGATCGACCACCTAGGTCGTCGGCCAAAAACGGTGGCGACCATTTCCAAAAACGGATAGACTCGTCATGTCAAAACCACGGCTTTCTCGTCCAACACAAGCTTCGGGAGTGTGAGCACCTGAAACGCTTTATCTCCAAGCCACCCGCCAAAAGGGCAAAGTTGGAGGAGCCGACAAAACCGGGGGAGTAGGAGGTCCCCATCGAGGATTTTCCTGAGCCAACGGGATGCCTCATAATCTTTGGTGGAGCAGAAGCATATGGCGACAAGCGTTGCCTCAAGGTTGCCCAACAAGAGGTCCAGCAGTAGAATCGACCATCCCGTGGTACCATCGGTGGTCAGAGTTCCCGATCGCCACGACCACCTGGATAGAATCCCGCACCTCGAGGCATACCCCTCGTCGTCGAACATGGCGTAGACTCGAAGCACCACACCAAGGTGCTCATGGATGGGGGGTGCAACCTCAACATCATGTACATTGAGACCTTCGATGGTCTAGGCAAGCACACTTACCTGAAGCACGGTGTTGCGACCAAGGATGATGCTGCTCCACCACGTCATTCCTGAGCACCAAGCCTACCCACTCGGGCGAATCACTCTACCCATTACATTTGGCGACCCCTCTAACTTCTGCACTAAATGGCTTCAGTTCGAGGTAGTGGACTTCTCAGGGTCCTACAACGCCATACTCGGAAGATCGTGCTATGCCAAGTTCATAGTCGTGCCAAACTACACTTATCTGAAGCTAAAGATGCTCCGGCCATGTGGGATCATCACGGCATTCGTTTCTATCAAGACTACGTAAACCTGCGAGCTCGCGTCGACGCTGGTCGGTCTCTAGGAGCCCGTCTCTAAGGACCTAGATGGAAGGGGTGACACGTCGGCCAACACTGCAGACAACGACAAACGTGCGCGGATCGTCGCGTGAGCCAGGCGCGGGGGAGACGGAGGGGAGCACGCACAAAGAACCTTAGAGTATAGGATTTTGTAAGCAAAATGACTTTAGTCACCAACCATGTATTTGCTAAGAACAGGATTAATGAAAATCAAAGGATGTGTGCCTATCATTCTGCTTTAATGGAACGCCACCAGATGGATGGCAAGTGTTCCTCCGCGTAAGAGTCGTGCCCCAGGATTCACCTTATGTCAGCAGAGCGTAACGGCCAATTCATCAAGGCGGCCAAGCTGGCATGTTTCGCAAAGAGACCCTCATAAACAACACTCTAGCCGGCATAGCTACCACAAGAAATCGTGAGCACAACAACGAATGAAGTAGGAGATAGCAGCCGAAACCAACATTAAAAAAGAAGAGTGGAGAATTAGGAACAAGAGTAACATATCATGTAGAAAAACAATCCTCCTAGAGACTGTTACAAAGGCATGGTAAAATGGATATATAAGCATCGACGAGCGAGTCATCAGCGGGCGGTGCAAGGCTTCAAGGGCCAGTCAATAGGGTCTTCATATCCACCCATTCGGCGAGAAGTTGAGCATGAGGGCAGACTTGATCTTGAATGGTGTATAGCTCCTCGTCGCTCTAGCATGCGGTGAAACCTTCCGTGATCACGGCAACATCGATCTCATCAAAATGAGAGACCAATATCTGCCCCAGTGCCAGCCGCTCCCATAGAAGGCGCCCTTGGCGATGACACACTCCACATGGCCGGTAGCACCCGTAGCCAGTCGACAAGAGGCACCTTGATCGGAGGAGGGGGCGAAAGGTGGGCGCACACCTTGTCGACCACCAGACAAAACTCCTAGAGCTTGGTGCTCCACTTAGAGAGCGCGACTACCGCATCGGTTGACGTAGTAACGAGTCCATCACGAGCAAGCGAAAGCTCTCGCATCCTAGCCTCGGTTGCTGCTTTCGCCTCATCTGCAGTCCTCTTGGCCTCCTCAGTTTGGGACAACATCTTCTGGAGTTCTAAAAAGAGGAGATGGATAAGATAGCCACAAAAGACAGATGGTAAAGGATACGAGGATGAGGAAAGGAACCAACCTTCAGTGGCACCACACTCTCTCGAAAGTTCAGCATCTGCCCCCTCCAGACGTACATTGGCCTCACGTAGGGACGACTCGACCTCCTTGGCCTGAAGACTCACCTCTCGGAGAGCCACCTATAGTCGGGTCTCCTCCTCCCGGACGCGATCGGCTTTGACCCGGGCACCCTCGCCCTCCGAGCGTCACTGCGCCGCCTCGCCCTCAAAACGCTCGATCTTAGAGCAGAGCTCGGTGAGCTCATGCTGCTTTGCTCCAAGGTGAGCAGCTTCCACATGGAGATGCTCTGCGTCTCACTGGGCGGAGAGCAATGCCTCCACCCTAGCCATCGACCGTGCAAAAAGGCATTGTGAAAGGAAAACCCGACTATCAATGCAAATGTCTATGAAAAAAGGGACACATGCCTAGTCAAAAGGGTTAAAATCCCCATGTCATCGTCGCTTGGGCGATTGAAACCACCTCCCCAAAGCTACCGAGCGTCTCCTCGATAGTGCCCAGGCTCCGATCACCATGGGACGATGCCGATTCGACCGGCCTCCAATCTTTCGCATCCTCCCATGGTGCCTCAAGGGGGAGAGATGACCCTCACGTTGCTCTCCTGCCACAGAGGAGCCACGACCACAGCAGAGGAAGAGGAAGCGACGATCGACTGAGCCGGGGACTCGGCTGCCCCCGGAAGCAGTGGCGCCGCGAATTGGACGCCGCCCCGACAACACCCAGGGCAGGTAGAAGCGACAGGACCAAAGCTGCCTCCTCCATCGATGAAGATGACACTAGAACAATGCAGGCATCAGGGGTCGGCGCTGCCAGCACCTCTGGGATGGCCAGGGTGGTCGACACGGGTGGCACCAACTCTAAGCCAGTGGCCATTCCCCCCATCACCGGAGGCTCAGGGGCCAAAGGACTAAAGGAGCCAGGAGGCTCCCCTTTGCCATTGTGGCCATGTCCTTTACCGACTTATGCGGCACGTGCAAACTGACCAAGGCAAGAAAAATAGAGAAGAGACCTAGCAAGGATGGAAACCAAAGCATGAAAACACACGAAGAATACCTGACGTACCGAGAGGAACGCTTTCGCGTGGTGACCTTCTTCGGGCTGCTCTCGGAGAAGCAGGAGGAGTCGGCGTTGCTTTGAGCACCTCCCGCCACACCGTCTCCACCATGGGGGAGGAAGCTCCTACCCCGCACGACGCTGTGGTAATACAAGGGACATCAATGGGAACATTCCTCCAAGGTCTCCCCCTCTGTACCCCTCTTTCGCTTCTGCTCGGCCTTGACGACGACGTCCTCAAGGAGGGGCCTGAGACATGGCGCCAGGGGACCAATCCCCTATAGAATCGGCATCAGACACCAAAAAAAAGAGGCGACACACCAGGGGAAGAGAAACTTACTAGGGTGCTCACAACATCCCTAGAAAGAGTAGGGGAGAATCCTCATCCATAAAGGATCCTGACGACAACGTCGTACTGACCCTGACCCTAGGCCTCAATCTCTGTCGGCACAAACAGAATGGAAGAGTGGCGATCAGGATCATTAACCCCGGAGTACTTATGCATCGAGTTCTGGTGGGCTATCAGAGACTGGATCTGGCGATGCATGAAGTTCCTCACCAGCCGCGCACCAGAAAGACCCCACTACTTCAGCGTCTTGATTGTCGTAAGCAGCCTCTTTGCCTCGACCTTGAGGATTGCCTCTCCACCACGCTGTCACTCATCCGTAGACACCGGTTCCCGACCGATGAATGGAGGGCGCTCCTGGCCACATTCCTCACATAAAAACCACTCGCCTTCATACCAGACGAAGGAAGGGAGGGGGATCTTGAAGTACTCCGCCTTCCAGCCAGAACGAAGCTGGATGATGGTTGAGCCGACATACAACTGATCGCCGCGACCAGGGGACACTCGCGCGCTGAAGAAGTATTGCCACAACCTCCAGTGGGGGTCGATCCCCATAAACGCTTCACACAACATGATGAAGCACTCTATGTGAAGAACGACGTTGGGTTGGAGATTTTGAAACTTCGGCTGGTAGTAGTGGACGAGCCCATGCACGAAAAGGATGGAACGATAGATCGTACTCACGCTCATAGAAGGACGCATGGATGACCACTTCATCATCACCAGGACGGGGCACCTCTCCCTTGCCTTCCATCCTCCACCCTAAAACATCCATCGAGGGGAGAAACCCTTTCTTCTCCAGGCCATGAAGACAATTCTCGTGGATCATGGAGGACAGAAACAACGACATGCAAGCAAAAGTCAAGAGGATAGGTGCATGGTTGGGAGGGGATAAAGTGGTCAAAGAGGGTTGGCTCATGACGCAAGAATACGTTAAGTGTAACCAACTCCAAGCACCCTCCTAGTGTATTTATGTGGAAGTGCATGGGACAAGGATGGCGCCTAGAAGGTGGGGGCCCACCACAAAACAATGCGGGGGAATCCACCCTTTCGGCTAGAGGTCACCTTGGAAATCAGGTAAAGAAAAATGTGTGACCTACAAGATCCCGCCGTCTGGGGCAGAGCGTCGGGAGGACGGGCCACAAGAGCTGCACCAATAATAGGCAGGGCATTTGGCCAGTCCAATATGCTACCTGGGCACAATATGACAAACGGGTCGTTTCGCGTCCCATTAGGCCGGCCACACCGAGAGCAGTCATGATGGCCGCCCCGCTTTATCACACCGCTACAGTAATTACCAAATGCCGATCAAGTAAAAACCAAAACACGCTCCAGCGCAACGCGCAGACTGAGGGGTGGACTAAGAAAACTCCTAGCGAGTCGCATGCTAGGTGACCAGTTCATAGGTCATTTGCTCGACACCACGTCTAAGGTCGTACCGCAACTTCTGCCATGGAAACCTGGCTGATGGGTGGCCACGAGGGCCCCCTTTGGTTGGCCAGGTTGACCGAAGTGCAAAAATGGGATTGAGTAAGGAAGGACTCAATGAGATTCCCCGGTGGGTCGAGCACCCCTAGTGGGATCGCTCACCGAGACTTAACCCTGTCGAAGGGTGGTCGGATCTCACGTGGACAACCCGCTTGTAGATCGATGGCCTCCTTCCCCGCGCCGACTAGGTCAGAGAAGGAAGGCAAGGACAAAGGCTAAAACACCTACGGGGGAGAGGCACACACAAAAGAAAGACAAGTATTGAATGGAAGAACGCTCAGCGCGTGATGACCACCACAAAAAGGGGCAACCCTAAAGTTGTAGAACCAACCCAGTAAACCCCACCCCCTGAGCAATTCATACAAATTACTCGAGGGCTACATCTAGCAGATTCCCTCGTGCGCCCTGGTTTTTGGTCGTGAGCAGAGGGTGAGCCAATGATAAATGGACCCATGCTCAGCACGTGACGACCACCGCAGAAAGGGTTAGCCCTTAAAGTTGTAGAACCAACCCAGTAACCCCCTCCCCCCCGAGCAATTCGTACAAATTACTCGAGTACATCTAGCAGATGAGGTAGAGGCCCAGACTTTACGAAAGATGAGCACGACACAATTTGGTTCAAAAACAGGATTTGTGTCCCTAAGATTGATAGTCTTCGTGAGACCATATTGAAGGAGGCGCATGACTTAGCTTACTCCATCCATCCTGGCAGTACCAAGATGTACCAGGACTTAAAGCAGAAGTATTGCTGGTTTGGACTAAAGAAGGATGTTGCTTCACATGTAGCATTGTGTGATGTTTGCCAGAGGGTGAAAGCTGAACATAAAAGGCCTGCTGGTTTGCTGCATCCGCTTAATATACCTGAATGGAAGTGGGAATAAATTAGTATGGACTTCATCGTAGGTCTACGCCGCACATCTACTGGGTATGACTCTATATGGGTGATTGTGGATAGGCTAACTAAGGTAGCCCACTTTATCCCAGTGAAGACCACATACTCGGGTGCTAGGATAGCAGAGTTATACATGGCTCGGATAGTTTGTCAACACGGTGTGCCCAAGAAGATCGTGTCAGACCGAGGATCTCAGTTTACTTCTCGATTTTGGCAGAAGTTGCATGAATGCTTGGACACAGGACTGAATTTCAGCTCAACCTACCATCCTCAAACTGATGGGCAGACCAAGAGAACCAACCAAGTGCTGGAAGAAATGTTAAGGGTTTTCCTATGTGGAGTTCTCTTACAATAACAGTTACCAGACCAGTTTGAAGATGTCCCCGTTTGAGGCTTTATATGGCAGAAAATGCAGGACTCCTCTATATTGGGATCAAACTGGTGAGAAGCAGTTCTTTGGGCCAGACATTATACAAGAGGCAGAAGAACAAGTACGATTGATATGGGAGAACTTGAGAACTGCGCAGTCAAGGCAGAAAAGCTATGCAGATACCCGGAGAAGGCAATTAGAGTTTAAGGAGGGTGATCACGTATATCTAAAGGTGTCACCGATCCAGGGTATGAGGAGGTTTAAAGTTAAAGGAAAGTTGTCCCCTCACTTTATTGGCCCTGTCTTGATCCTGAAGCGAGTGAGAGAAGTTGCCTATCAACTGGAATTATGAAAGGGAAATAGGGTCAAAACTTTTCCTAAATGATTTTCGTGGTTGAAATGCCCAACACAAATAATTGGACTAACTAGTTTGTTCTAGATTATATATTCTACAGGTGCCAAAGGTTCAACACAAATGAACAAGTTAGGGTCCACAAGAAAGGAGCAAAAAGAAACCGAAGAGAACCCTGGTCTGGCGCACCAGACTGTCCGGTGTACCACTGGACAGTGTCCGATGCACCAGGGGCGACCGACTCAAACTCTTCACCTTCGGGTTTCTGGAGAGCCGCTCCGCTATAATTCACCGGACTGTCTAGTGGGCCACCGGACTGTCCGGTGTGCCAGCGGTGCAACGGCTAGCGAGCGCAACAGTCGCCTGCAAACGTGAACAGTGCACGAACAGTTCTCGCAGAGTCAGAGCAGCGCCAGAAGGCACACCGGACAGTGAATAGTGCCTGTCCGGTGCGGCACCGGTCCGGTGCCCCATGAAGACAGAGCTCCAACGGTTGAAACCGTCAGAACCCTAACGGTTGGGTGACGTGGCTGGCGCACCGGACAGTATCTGGTGGCGCACCAGACTGTCCGGTACGCCCATCGATAGACAGCCTCCCCAACGGTTGAATTGGTGGTTAGGGCTATAAATACCCCCAACCACCTCCACAGCAACAATCCAAGCATTCACTACTTCTCATTCAATACAAGAGCAATACACAACACTCCAAGACACAAATCAAAGCCTCCGATCAAATCAAAGTCCACAATTCAACTCTAGCTTTTTAGGACTTGTGAGAAGATCGACTTGTGTTCTTTTGTTGCTCTTGTTGCTTGGTTGGCTTCCTTCTTTCTCTCATTCTTACTCTCAAAGCCTTGTAAGCAAAGTAAGAGACACAAATTGTGTGGTGGTCCTTGCGGGGTCTAAGTGACCCAAGAAATCAAGGAAGAAAGCTCACTCGGTCTAGGTGACCGTTTGAGAGAAGGAAAGAGTTGAAAGAGATTGTGACCACCTCAACGGGGACTAGGTTCTCAAGAACCAAACCTCGGTAAAACAAATCACCGTGTCATCCGCTTCATTTCCTTGTGATTTATTTTTGCCCTCTCTTTCGGACTCGCATTTATTTCTAATGCTAACCCCAGCTTGTAGTTGTGTTTAAAATTGTAAATTTCAGTTTCTGCCTATTCACCCCCCCCCCCTCTAGGCAACTTTCAATTGGTATCAGAGTCCGGTACTTCATTAGAGTCTAACCACTCGAAGTGATGTCGGGAGATCACGCTAAGAAGGAGATCGTGACCAGTGAGAAGGCCACAAGCCACGGGAAGGCTCCATCGAAGGAGTCCGGCAACAAACTAAAGGAGGGATCACCTCCTCACAAGTCGCATCAGAGTGGCGACAAGAAAAAGAAGATGAAGAAGGTGGTCTACTACGAGACCGACTCTTTGTCACCATCCACCTCTGGTTCCGACGCGTCGTCCGTCACTTCTAAGTGCCAAGAGCGCAAGAAGTTAAGTAAGATCCCCCTATGCTATCCTCGCATTACCAAACGCACTCCTTTACTTTCCGTCCCACTAGGCAAACCACCGGTTTTTTATGGTGAAGATTATTGTATGTGGAGTGATAAAATGAGGCATCACCTAACCTCACTCCACGCTAGCATATGGGACATTATTGAGTTTGGAGCATAGGTACCATCGATGGGGGACGAAGGCTATGTTCGGACGAGGTCGCCCAAATCAAGCACTTTGATTCGCAAGAAACCACTATACTCCTCGCTTCTCCTATGTCGAGAGGAGTATAATAAGGTGCAAGGGTTGAAGAGTGCCAAAGAGATTTGGGACGTACTAAAGACCACGCACGAAGGAGACGAGGTGACCAAGATCACCAAGCGGGAAACGATCGAGGGGGAGCTCGGTCGGTTCGTTCTCAACCAAGGAGAGGAGCCACAAGCCATGTACAACCGGCTCAAGACCTTGGTGAACCAAGTGTGCAACCTCGGGAGCACCAAGTGGGATGACCATGAAATGGTCAAGGTTATTCTTAGATCACTTGTTTTTTGTAATCCCACTCAAGTTCAATTAATTCGTGGTGATCCTCGATACAAGTTAATGTCTCTCGAGGAGGTTATAGGGAAGTTTGTGAGCTTTGAATTGATGATCAAAGGATCCAAACAAATCATCAACTTGGAGCAAGGCGGCACCTCCACACCCGAGGTGCAACCCGTCGCATTCAAGGCTACGGAGGAAGAAAAGAAGGAATCTACACCAAGTAGGATTCCCATCGACGCCTCCAAGCTTGACAATGAGGAAATGGCGCTCATCATCAAGAGCTTCCACCAAATCCTCAAGCAAAGGAGGGGGAAGGACTACAAACCCCGCTCCAAGAGGGTGTGCTACAAATGTGGTAAGCCCGATCATTTCATTGCTAAATGTCCATTATCTAGTGATAGTGATAGGGGCGACGACAAGAAGGGAAAGAGGAAGGAAAAGAAGAGATACTACAAGAAGAAGGGCGACGATGCCCACGTGTGTCGGGAATGGGACTCCAATGAGAGGTCCACCGACTCCTCCTCCGACGAGGACGCCGCCAACATCACCGTCAACAAGGGCCTCCTCTTCCCCAACGTCGGCCACAAGTGCCTCATGGCAAAGGATGGCAAAAAGAAGAAGGTAAAATCTAGAGCTTCCACTAAATATACAACATCTAGTGATGAGGCTAGCTCTAGTGAAGATGAGGATGATTTGCTTACACTTTTTGCCAATCTTAACATGCAACAAAAAGAAAAATTGAATGAATTGATAGGTGCTATTCATGAGAAGGATGAACTCTTGGATAGCCAAGAGGAATTCCTTATTAAGGAAAACAAAAGGCATGCTAAGGTAAAGCATGCTTATGCTCAGGAGATAGAAAAATGTGAAAAATTGACTAATGAGCTTAGCATATGCCATGACACTGTTTCCAACCTTAGAACTGAGAATGCTAATTTAGTTGCTAAGGTTGAGAAGTTAAATGTTTGTAATGATTCAATTGTCAGTCTTAGAAATGATAATGCTAGTCTATTTGCTAAGATTGAAAAATTGAATGCTACAATTTCTAGCCCTATAGATGAAAATGCTAGATTAATTTCTGAGGCTAAAGATTTGAATGTTTGTAATGATGTCATTTCCAATCTTAGAAATGAAAATGCCATGTTATATGCTAAGATTGATGAATTAAATGTTTGCAAACCATCTACATCTAAGGTTGATCATGTTTCTATCTGTACTAGATGTAGATATGTTAATGTTGATGCTATAAATGATCACCTAGCTTTAACTAAACAACAAAATGATCATATAGCTCAACTTACTGCAAAAATTAATGAGCATGAAATAGAGAATGAAAAGTTTAAATTTGCTAGAAGCATGCTCTATAGTGGGAGACGCCCTGGCATTAAGGATGGCATTGGCTTCCAACAGGGAGACAATGTCAAGCTTAATGCCCCTAAGAAATTATCTAACTTTGTTAAGGGCAAGGCTCCCATGGCTCAGGATAACAAGGGTTACATTTTATATCCTGCTGGTTATCCTGAGCACAAGATTAGGAGAATTCATTCTAAGAAGTCTCACTCTATTTCTCACCATGCATTTATGTATAAGAATGAGGCATCTAGTTCTAGGCAATCAACCCATGTTAAATTGCCTAAAAATAAATCTCCTACTGCATCAAATGAGCCAATTATTTCATTTAAGATTTTTGATGCTTCTTATGTGCTGACTAACAAATCAGACAAAGTAGTTGCCAAATATGTTGGGGCCAAACACAAGGGCTCAAAGACTTGTGTTTGGGTGCCCAAGGTGCTTGTTTCTAATGTGAAAGGACCCAAGACCGTTTGGGTACCTAAGAACAAGGCCTAAATTGTTTTGCAGGTTTATGCATCTGGGGGCTCAAGTTGGATCATTGATAGCGGATGCACAAACCATATGACTGGGAGAAAAGGATGTTCTCCTCCTATGAGAAAAACCAAGATTCCCAAAGAGCCATCACATTCGGGGATGGAAATCAAGGTTTGGTCAAAGGACTTGGTAAAATTGCTATATCACCTGACCATTCCATTTTCAATGTTTTTCTTGTAGATTCTTTAGATTACAATTTGCTTTCAGTTTCTTAATTATGCAATATGGGCTACAACTGTCTTTTTACGGATGTAGGTGTTACTGTCTTTAAAAGAAGTGACGATTCAGTAGCATTTAAGGGAGTGTTAGAGGGTCAGCTATACTTAGTTGATTTCAAAAGAGCTGAACTCGACACTTTCTTAATTGCTAAGACTAATATGGGTTGGCTCTAGCATCGCCGACTAGCCCATGTTGGGATGAAGAATCTTCATAAGCTTCTAAAGGGAGAGCACATTTTGGGACTAACAAATGTTCATTTTGAGAAAGACATGGTTTGTAGCGCATGTCAAGCAGGAAAGCAAGTTGGTACCCATCATCCACACAAAAATATCATGACAACGGACAGGCCACTGGAGCTACTCCACATGGATTTATTCGGCCCGATAGCTTACATAAGCATCAGGTGGGAGTAAGTACTGTCTTGTAATTGTGGATGATTATTCTCGCTTCACTTGGGTATTCTTCTTGCAGGAGAAATCTCAAACCCAAGAGACCTTAAAGGGATTCTTGAGACGAGCTCAAAATGAGTTCGGCTTAAGGATAAAAAAGATTAGAAGCGACAATGGGACGGAGTTCAAGAACTCTCAAATTGGAGGCTTTCTTAAGGAGGAGGACATCAAGCATTGTCACACCCGGTTTTAGAAGGCAAACCGAATGCAAACCATGTACGTGCCAGGATCAGCAATTTACGTACATAGCAGTTACATAACTGGACATCATCACAAAGTGCTCAAATAATAACATAAAAGGGTAATAATAGTCGATTACATCATGACGTCCGAGACATCCACATAGTCTTTAACAATAATCAAAGTGTGAAAAAGAAACGTAGATACACACGGCCTACACAGGCAGCCGACTAGGGGTTTGCCGCTAACCCACGCCTAGAACTCATCGTACTCTTGGAACTCCTGGAATTCCTCCTCCACGACTTCATCTTCACCTGAGCAGTGGTTGCAACGCGGACAACCTGGGGGGTTGGTGTGTAAAGCAAGGGTGAGTACACATCAACATACTCAGCAAAATGTCCCGTTTGGCTGTAGTGGACTAGCTTTATGTGGAGTTAAGTCAAGCAATTGCTTTTAGTTGGTCAGGTTATTATTTACTAGTAGAAAGCCAGGTTTTAGCATTAACCCAAGTTATTAACCCCATGTACCCTTTCCAAACGGAAAGAATACCACTTACCAGTACCATAGTCATAACCGAAATCATCATCCTCATCACCACCTGTAAACCATACATCTCTGATCAAGTATCTCTAATCAATGGAGCTCCCTTGGCCACTCATAACCGCGAGCATGACTGATATATCAGTTTCATAACACTCTGCAGAGGTTGCGCACTTTACCCACAAGCCGTGATTCCCTCTTGCCTCGGGCCGATCAAACCCTTAAACACTACCAAGGTGAATAGGCAGGGTCTCACTACGTAGCCTTTACAAAGATTCCCTGGGGCTGTAGCCGCCCGTTAGGTTTCCTAAATGCACCGAACTCCTCCCTAAGGGGCGAACCAACCTTGGCAGAGCGAGCCGCATACACCGAGCCCCGTTAACGGCACGATGGCGTAGCGAACTACACCCTAGTTCCTCTAATTACTCAGCTAAGGGCATCCCACTCCACCCTCATGGTTGCACTGCTTCCCCGGACGGTCATCCAATGAACAGGTCCTTACGGAGAGGCACTCGAGAAACGGCCTGAGTCCCCTTAAGGGCCACAAGTACCATCATCATAATCAAAAGGGAAAATGGTGTATCATAGATAATCTCATCATGTTCATTGATTAATGTGAAGCGCTAGCATAAAGCTGAACTGAAATAACCCAATCAAAATATGTAAACAAGGACAAGATAGACAAAAGCTAGTCGATCCTTAGGTATAAATTGTGTAAATGCGGGGAGTGAATTATAAGAATTAGTAGGACATAGATGGGTCAAGAGACACTTGCCTTCACCAACCAGCTGCTGCTCAGGGTCTTCACCTGCAACTCCTTCAGACTCCGCCAACTGACCGTTATCTATACGAGTTCAAACATACATTCCACACATTTAATACAAAAGAATAGTACACCATACAATAGAATGCAATAAATAAACAGACGTTCGACGCAGGGCTCGCACTTACGACTAAGCGAGAAAGAGAAAGTAACGGTCGAGGCTACGGTCGAAGAGCGGTCACGTTACATGATTATAAATTAAAATGCTCGTCTAAACACAATGGTATTAATTTGGCCATCGCGTTTAGCATAAGGTAAAGTCATGTTCCATATTTAATTATTTTAAGCAGATGAAGGTAAATTAAAAGGATTGTCGCGCGGCGAGACACGTGACACAACACTTAAATTGAATTAAGAAATAAACGACTCGTCGCGCGACAGAGCGCGCAACGAGACACTTACATTAATTATAATGAGACGTTAAGCGTCGCACGACGAAACTGCACGATGACATACGTCAACCAAACTGAATTTAAAATGGAACATCGCGTGACTGGACGCGCGACGCCATACATTAAACAATCCTGAAATAAAAAATGGATCGTCGCGCGACGAAGCGCGCGACGCAACACATTAATAGAATTTGAAATTAAACAAATTCGTCGCGCGACGAAGCGCGCGACGCAGCATGCTAACTAAACAGAGTTTAAAATTAACTAAAACCAAGAATCAATCACCGCGCGCGTGGGGATGCACACGCGGGAACGAGTTGGGTGAACGGGGGGCGCGAGGTCGCGTAGGCCGCGCCGAGGCCACGCGAGCCGCGCCGGGACGCGCGCAGGGACCGCGCCGGGGGTCCATGCTGCCGAAGGCAGAGGCCGCGCACCGGGGCCGGGACGGCTACGCGTAGGGGGCCGAGGGGCCACACCTAGGGGCCAGGGAGCCACGCCGCTGGGAGCTGGAGGCCGCGCGCAGGGGGCCCCCGGCCTGTGCGTAGAGGGCTGGGGCCACGCCGCCGGGAGCCGAGTCGCGCGTAGGGGGTCGGGGGCCGCGCGAAGGGGGCCGAGGCCGCGCCGCCGGGAGCCGAGGCCGCGCGCAGGGAGGCGCGCCACCGGGGGCCAGGACGCCACGCCGGGGGGCGGGCGAGGGAGCCGTGCGCTGAGGGGGCCAGGGGCCGCCGTGCCAGGTGGGCGGAGCCGCGCCGCGAGAGGGGCCGGGACACCGCGCTGAGGGGGCCGAGGGGCACGCCGCCGGGGGCCGGAGGCCTCGTGCCGAGGGCCGCAGGGGCCGCGCGTGAGGGGCTGCAGGGGGGCACGCACGCAGGGGAGAAGAAGGGGGCGCGCGCAGGGAAGGGAAGGGGAGGAAGAGGAAGAGGGAGAGAGAGGAGAAGGGAGGGAGGGAGCTCACCTCGGGGATCCAAATTCCGGCGATCACCGTCTCCAAAACCTAGGGCACCACGGGGAGAGAGAGAGAGGTGGGAGAGAGAGGGAGGTTGTTGCGCGGGAGAATTGAATGAGGGGAAAAGACCAAGGGAGAGGGGGGCGCGCGCATGGGGAGGGCACGGGCGCCAGGGGCGCGCGGGCCGAGACCGGGCCGGGCTGGGTTGGGCTGGGCTAGGCCGCACCGCGGGTCAAACCCACGACACGCACAACCATAGATCGGAAATCAATTGCGAACTGAAATCTGGAACGAAACTAAGCAACGCACGCGATTAAGCACGAAATCAGACAAAGAAATATGATTCGACATGATGCAACACTCATGTCAACTTAGGTTTTTTTTACACATGACATGGACATCAGTCGCTATATTGCTTTGAAATTGGGAAGAAGGAGCGAAACGGGAAAAGAAAAGAGAATAACTCCTGAATTTAATGAGTAAAAAGAAGAAAAAAATCTACCCCCAAATTCAGGGCGTTACAAACCTATCCCCCTTAAAAGAATCTCGCCCTCAAGATTCAAGGTTGGCCAGCAAAGAGTTCAGGGTACTTGGCCATCAAATCATCTTCACGCTCCCAGGTTGCTTCTTCCTCAGAGTGGTGACTCCATCTGACTTTGCACATTTTGATAGTTTTCCTCCGGGTGACTCTGTCTGCAGTCTCAAGAATCTACGCTGGCTTCTCTATATAGGTCAAGTCCTCCTGGACCTCCAGACCTTCCATTGGCAACTGCTCTTCTGGCACACGCAGACACTTCTTCAACTGAGACACATGAAAGACATCATGCACTATGGACAAGCCTTCTGGCAAACAGAGCTGATAGGCCACTTCTCCACGCCTTGCGAGAATCTGGTATGGACCGACGTAGCTGGGTGCTAGCTTGCCTTTGACTCCGACTCTTTTGACTCCTCTAATAGGCGAAACCTTCAAATAGACAAAATCTCCGACTTCGAAACTTAGCTCTCTCCTTCTTGTGTCTGCATAGCTTCGCTGCCTTGATTGTGCTATCTTCAGGTTCTCTCGAACCATCTTCATGTTCTCTTCAGCTTCAAGCAAAATGTCTGGCCCGAACACTTGCTTTTCTCCAGGCTGATCCCATTGCAACGGAGTTCTACAACTCCTCCCATAAAGCACCTGAAATGGTGACATCTTCAAGCTGGCTTGGTAACTGTTGTTATAGGAGAACTCTGCATAAGGTAATCTCTTATCCCATCCGGACTGATCTTGCAACGCACAAGCTCTCAACATATCCTCCAGGATTTGATTGGTTCTTTCAGTCTGACCGTCTGTCTGCGGATGGTAAGCTGAACTAAAATTCAGATGTGTACCCAAGGCTTCATGCAACTGCTGCCAGAAATGAGAGGTGAACTATGTTCCTTTATCTGACACTATCTTCTTTGGCACACCGTGAAGACAAACAATCCGAGACATGTACAACTTTGCCAACACTGCACTACTGTAGTTGGTCTTGACGGGTATGAAGTGGGCTGACTTGGTCAAGCGGTCCACCACTACCCAAATGGAATCGTAGCCGGCTCGAGCGTGAGGCAATCCGACTATGAAGTCCATTCCGATTTCATCCCATTTCCACTAAGGAATTTGTAATGGTTGCAAAAATCCAACTGGCCTCTGATGCTCTGCCTTGATCCTTTGACAACTATCACATATAGCCACATGCTCTACGATCTCCCTTTCAATTCCATACCACCAGAACTTCTTTAGATCCTGATACATCTTTTCACTTCCAGGGTGTATCGAATAAGCTGACTCATGAGCTTCCTTGAGGATCAACTCCCAAATGGACTGGACATTGGGAACACACAAGCGGTCCTTGAACCATATCACACCTTCTACATCTTCCCGAAAATCTTTACCTCTTCCTTCCAGAATCAGCTGCCGAATTTCACTGATCTTCTCATCATTCTTCTGTGCTTCTTTGATTTCCCGCTCTAGGGTAGGCTCCAACTCAACTATCACTCCTCGCATATTGTTCAGAAATCCGAGGCTCAACCTGTCAAACTCTTTAGCCAACTCATAAGGCATCGGATGAGCGACCATCAGGTTGAACTGACTCTTCCTACTCAAAGCATCTGCCACTATGTTCGCTTTGTCTGGATGGTAATGAATCTCCAATTCATAGTCTTTGATCAACTCCAACCATCTTCGTTGCCTCATATTCAGCTCCAACTGAGTGAATATGTACTTCAGACTCTTGTGGTCTGTGTAGACATCACACTTTTGCCCATACAGATAGTGCCTCCATGTCTTCAGTGCGTGAACCACTGCTACCAACTCTAGGTCATGGATCGGATAATTCTTCTCATGAACCTTCAGTTGTCGGGACGAGTAAGCCACAACTTTTCCCTCTTGCATCAACACACACCCCAAACCAGTGTAACAAGCGTCGCAATACACTGAGAAGGGCTTGTGCACATTAGGCAAGACTAGGACAGGCGCTGTAGTCAACTTCTCTTTTAGCGCTTCAAAGGCTTCTTGGCATTTCTGGGTCCACTTGAACTCCACCTTGTTGCCTAGCAAAGCTGTCATCGGTTTCACAATCTTCGAAAACCCTTCAATGAATCACCGATAATATCCGGCCATTCCAATGAAGCTCTTGATTCCTCGAGCATCTGTTGGCACTTTCCAGTTCAGAATATCTGCCACTTTCTTCGGATCCATAGCCAATCCTTCTTTGTTGATTATGTGACCCAAGAACATGACTTCATCAATCCAGAACTCACACTTGCTCAACTTTGCATATAGCTGGTGCTCTCACAATCTCTTGCAAAACCATCCTCAAATGATTCGCATGCTCTGCTTCGCTTTGAGAATATATCAGAATATCATCAATAAATACCACCACAAACTTGTCAAGATAATCCATTAATACACTGTTCATCATATTCATGAAGAAGGCTGGTGCATTTGTTAGGCCAAAAGACATAACAGTGAACTCGTACAACCCATACTTGGTAATGAATGCCATCTTCGGAATGTCTGAAGGTGGAATCCTGAGCTGATGATAACCTGACCTCAGATCTATCTTTGAAAACACACTGGCTCCTCTCAGCTGGTCGAACATATCTTCTATTCTGGGCAAGGGGTACTTGTTCTTGATCGTGACCTCATTCAGAGCTTGATAATCGATACACATCCTTCTGGTGCCATCTTTCTTCTCCACGAATAGGACAAGGGCGGCCCAAGGCGAGGTGCTTGGCTGGATGTAACCTTTCTCTGACAGCTCATCAATCTGCTTCTTGAGTTCAACTAACTCTGGTCCAGATACTTTGTAGGCTCTTCTAGAAATGGGGGAGGTGCTAGGAAGAAGCTCTATAGCAAACTCAACTTTCCACTCAGGTGGCATGCCTGGTAAGTCTTCCGGGAACACATCTGGAATTCTGACACAACCTTGATAATCTCGAGTGAATCTAGCTCTTTGCTATCAATAGCCATCTGATGACAACTTCCTTTCCTTGGCTCAGGTGAGATTAACTCGGCTACCACTTCTTCTCTTAGTGGGGACATCGACTTAATTGTCCTCTTATCACAACTGATAACTGTCTGGTACTTATCTAGCCAGTTCATCCCTAGGATGACATCTATTCCCTGAGTACCCATTACTATGAGATTAGCGGGAAACGCTATCCCCCTTATTTCCACACTTACATTCAAGCAAATGCTATCGGCTCGAATTCTACCACCGGCTGAGCCAATTTGGATGGGGGTTGACATGGTGGTGATTGGAAGATTATGTGCTTCTACCCATGATGCAGTAATAAAAGAATGTGTTGCTCCAGTATCAAATAACACTTCTGCAATATGGGAGTCGACTGGAAACATACCTACTATCATGCTGGGGGTTTCCTGAATTGCTTCAGCCTCTAAGTGATTCAGTCTTCCATGGTTATAGTGTGGCTGAGAGCGGTTGCCTGCTCCAGGCTGAGACACATTCTGCTTTGCTGGGGCACCGGGGCTTGACTGCTGCTGAGCTGCCTTCTTCGGACATTGCATCACCCAATGGCCTTGCTCTCCACAATAGAAACATGCTCTGCTTCCACCCTGAACTGGTGCTGCTTGACTGTTCTGTTGGTTTGCTGGGGCAGGAAGATGAGGTGCCTGCTGATTCTGCCTCTGGAACTGACCTCCTCCTAACTGATTGTTCTGGCGATTCTATTGTTGGTGCTGAGGGTACTGCCTTTGAAACTGCTGCTGCTGAGGTGGGCGCTGGTTCTGCCTGAACGGCTGAGGTGAATTGCCTGAGAAACGAGGGCGATTGCTGCTTCCAGGCTGGGGTCCACTGATCTTACGCTTGCGATCCTCCATCTCTTTGCGCTTTCCTCTCTATCATGATCGCTCTGTCAATTAGGTGCTAAAAAGTGGGAAAGATATGATTCATCAGATGATACTGCAAAGGGTCGACCAAGCCTCTCAGGAAACGATACTGCTGCTTGGCATTGGTGTTGACATCCTCGGGAGCATAGCGAGACAGCTGCAGAAACTTGTCTCGGTACTCACTGACGGACATAGGCCCTTGCTTGAGTGCCAGGAACTCCTCCTTCTTCACTGTCATCAGGCCTGCGGGAACATGCTACTGACGGAAGCTATCTCTAAATTCTTCCTAGGTGATGGTGTCAGGGTTGGCGTGGGTGGCGAGGTAAGACTCCCACCAAGACTGGGCTGCTCCTCTCAACAGACAGGGACCATATAGGACTTCTCCCTATCGTCACACTGAGCGGTGTGCAACCCTCGCTCCATAGTGCGCAGCCAATCTTCAGCATCCATGGGGTCAGAAGAATGAGCGAACGTTGGGGGATGACCTCTCATGAATTCAGCACGCTTGTCCCTAGGCATCTGAGGCATCTGAGGATGAGGTGGTGGCTGCTGCTGCTGCTGAATGGTGGCCAGAGTCTGACCGATGGCTTGAACTGCCTAAGTCTGCATTAGGAACATCTGCTCGATGGTCATCGGGGGCGGTGGTGGCAGTTGCTGTTGCTGGGGTGCCTCATCTTGCTGAGCTGGCCGCTCCTTCTGAGCACGCCTTCCTCCTCTGCGCCTGTCTTCTGACATCTGCACAACCACGCATCAGAACTGGTCTTGCAACTTGCAGCATAAGAAAAGAGTATAGAATTCTTCCACAACACTGAACAGATGAACATCTTCACTGACTTCCAACACAGACCAACACAGCTTCTCAGATAAGGAGGAAAGTAGAACAAAAGGGCTTCCCAACTAAGTAACTAATTTTATTAACATTTAACAGGTAAACCAAGGTGCAGGGGATGCCCACACTCTGGTGATAGTCATTACAAAGGTCCAAATCCAACATAGTTCATCATGACAAACATAAAAGCACAGGATAAGCAAACTACCCTGTCTAACTAAGACTAACCATAAGTAAGACTGATGCTAAGACTATAGCTTCTATATATATTTTTGCATTAATTACAAGATCTGACGCTGATGATCTATGGTTCTAAATTTATCTTGATCCTGCAGTCGGGATTGCCATAAGCCTGGTGTCCATGCTGAGGTGAGCGGTACGGGTGCTGAGTCCCGATGGGAGCGGGGGAACCATCCTCCAGGTGACGATGCTCCGCGTGCTCAGCCCACAGCTAGGCGATCTCAGCACGAGCCCTACTCAGCTCGTCTAATGCATGGTCCAGCTCTGTGTTTAGCACGGCGGCTAGGTTGACTGTGCTGCTCAACCTAGGATTGTCCTCACCGATAGGTGAGACAACCACGCCTCCTATGCTGCCAGATGGACGGCAGGGGTAATACTTCAGGTTAAGACCATCGGCTACCCCGCCGAGCACTGAGTAGTAGTGCGAAAGCGCACGCCGTGTGGCATCTTGCATGGCCGCCTCGACTGAGTCCCGCTTAGAGTTGGAATAGTGCTCTGAGCAGATCTCCGTACCCCGGAAACTGTTCTCCAGATGGCGCACCAAGCAGGTCGCCTACCAACGGTCCGAGTAAACCCCGCGATAGTGCTGGAAGACTACACAGCGATACTCGATGGACCAGGTACGTCGGTCGAGTGCCTGGCGTAGCAAGGTGTCGAGCGCATCGTGGAAGTGACACCCGCGAGCGGCGTCACGGGTGATGGGTCGAGCAACCCATCCTTCCAACTCCTGCTCCTCAGAAAGGTCGGTGTCATGGCTCGAGCTACTATCGCCACCTCCGTCGTCTGGGTCTCCAGCAGTTACTCCAGCATCTGGGGCGCTTAGTGGTGGTGCAGGGGGCGCCTCCAGCGGGAGCATAGGGGAGCAGCTCCTCACAGATTCTATCTCCTGCTGAAGCGAGAAGGAAGAGCCCTGCTGCTCCAGCTCCTGGAGTCGACGCTCCTGCTCCTCATGCAGGCGGTGGTGTAGCCTCTCCAAGTGGCTGGACTGACCGGTCACTGGACGGTGAAGTGGACGCTCCGCGAGACGAGAGGGTAAGAAGGGGATGACTGACTTCCGTGCAGTGTGTCTAAGACGAGCCATCTACAAAAGACACCATAAGCATAAGAGTGAGAACAGAACTAATATGACCAGCAAGTAAACCATAAATAAATAAATAAGGAATGAGGATAAACAAAAGTTTTAGCAAGGTATAATATATATAGTAGAACATAGGTTTGGTCGATATGACCAACTTTTGAAGGGATGCTAAAGTCAAGGTGAGAATAGGGGTCTATGATCCTTAGAACGACCATTCTACTCTAGGTTAGCGGTCCTACAGTCAGCACGGCTTTGATACCACCTATGTCACACCCGGTTTTAGAAGACAAACTAAATGTGAACCATGTACGTGCCAGGATCAGCAATTCACGTACACAACAGTTACATAATTGGACATCATCACACGGTGCTTAAATAATAACATAAAAGGGTAATAATAGTCGATTACATCATGATGTCCGAGACATCCACATAGTCTTTAACAATAATCAAAGTGTGGAAAAGAAACATAGATACATACGACCTATATGATTATAAATTAAAATGCTCGTCTAAACAGAATGGTATTAATTTGGCCATCGCGTTTAGCATAAGGTAAAGTCATGTCCCATATTTAATTATTATAAGCAGATAAAGGTAAATTAAAAGGATTGTCGTGCGGCGAGACGCGCGACACAACACTTAAATTGAATTAAGAAATAAATGACTCGTCGCGCGACAGAGCGTGCAACGAGACACTTGCATTAATTATAATGAGACGTTAAGCGTCACGCGACGAAACGCACGACGACATACGTCAACCAAACTGAATTTAAAATGGAACATCGCGCGACTAGACGCGCGACACCATACATTAAACAATCCTGAAATAAAAAATGGATCGTCGCGCGACGCAGCACATTAATAGAATTTGAAATTAAACAAATTCATCGCGCGACGAAGCGCGCGACGCAGCACGCTAACTAAACAGAGTTTAAAATTAATTAAACCAAGAATTAATCACCGCGCGTGTGGGGCGGTGCACGCGGGAACGTGTTGGGTGAACGAGGGGCGCGAGGTACGCCGAGGCCACGCAAGCCGCGCTAGGACGCGCGTAGGGACCGCGCCGGGGTCCATGCTGCCGAAGGCAGAGGCCACGCACCGGGGCCTGGACGGCCGCGCGCAGGGGGCCGAGGGGCCACGCCGAGGGGCCAGGGAGCCGCGCCGCCGGGGCCGGAGGCCGCGCGCAGGGGGCCGGGGCCGCGCCGCTGGGAGCCGAGGCCGCGCATAGGGAGGCGCGCCGCCAGAGGCCGGGACGCCGCGACGGGGGGCGGGCGAGGGAGCCGCGCGCTAGGGAGGCCAGGGGCCACCGCGCCGGGGCGGGGGAGCCGCGCGCGAGGGGGGCCAGGGGCCGCCGCGCCAGGGGTGGGGGAGCCGCGGGCGAGGGGGCCAGGGGCCGCCGCGCTAGGGGCGGGGGAGCCGCGCGCGAGGGGGCCAGGGGTTGCCGCGCCAGGGGGGCCCAGAGTCGTGCCGCGAGGGGGGCGGGACGCCGCGCCGAGGGGCGCGCCCCAGGGGGGACGAAGGCTGCGCGCCGGGGGCCACAGGAGCCGCGCGTGAGGGGCTGCAGGGGGCGCACACGCAGGGGAGAAGAAGGGGGCGCGCACAGGGAAGGCAAGGGGAGGAAGAGGAAGAGGGAGAGAGAGGAGAAGGGAGGGGAGGGGAGCTCACCTTGGGGATCCAAATTCCGGCGATCACCGTCTCCAAAACCTAGGGCACCACGGGGAGAGAGAGAGAGAGGTGGGAGAGAGAGGGAGGTTGCTGCGGGGGAGAATTGAATGAGGGGAAAAGACCAGGGGAGAGGGGGCGCGCGCATGGGGAGGGCACGGGCGCCAGGGGCACGTGGGTCGAGACCGAGCTGGGCCAGGCTGGGCTAGGTCGGACTAGGCTGGGCCGCACCACGGGTCAAACCCCGACACGCACAACCATAGATCGGAAATCAATTGCGAACCGAAATCCGGAACGAAACTAAGCAACGCACGCGATTAAGCACGAAAACAGACAAAGAAATATGATTCGGCATGATGCAACACTCATGTCAACTTAGGTTTTGTTTACACATGACGCGGACACCAGTCGCTATAATTCTTTGAAATTGGGAAGAAGGAGCGAAACAGGAAAAGGAAAGAGAGTAACGCCTGAATTTGGTGAGTAAAAAGAAGAAAAAAATTCTACCCCCAAATTCAGGGCGTTACAAGCATGAGTTCTCTTCTCCCTACACACCTCAACAAAATGGTGTAGTGGAGAGGAAGAATAGAACTCTACTGGACATGCCAAGGACCATGCTTGATGAGTACAAGACTCTAGACCAGTTTTGGGCTGAGGCGATTAACACCGCCTGCTACTCCATCAACTAGCTCTATCTTCACCGAATCCTCAAGAAAACATCGTATGAACTCCTCACTGGTAAAAAGCCAAATGTTTCATATTTTAGAGTCTTTGGTAGCAAATGTTTTATTCTTGTTAAAAGAGGTAGAAAATCTAAATTTGCTCCTAAGGTTGTAGAAGGCTTTTTACTAGGATATGACTCAAACACAAGGGCATACAGAGTCTTCAACAAATCCACTGGATTAGTTGAGATTTCTTGTGACATTGTGTTTGATGAGACTAATGGCTTTCAAGTGGAGCAAGTTGATCTTGATGAGCTAGATGATGAAGAGGCTCCGTGCATCGCGCTAAGGAACATGTCCATTGGGGATGTGTGTCCTAAGGAATCCGAAGAGCCTCCACAAGCACAAGATCTACCGTCATCTTCCATACAAGCATCTCCACCAACCGAAGATGAGGATCAGGCTCAAGACAATGAAGATGAAGATCAAGAGAATGAGCCATCTCAAGAGGAGGACAATGATCAAGGGGGAGATGACAATGATAAAGACAAGGAAGATGAGCAGGAAGTATAGGGTCTAAGACCACCACACCCAAGAGTCCACCAAGCAATCCAACGAGATCACCCAGTGAACTCCATCCTCAGCGACATTCATAAGGGGGTAACCACTAGATCTCGTGTTGCACATTTTTGTGAACATTACTCTTTTGTGTCCTCTATTGAGCCTTACAGGATTGAGGACGCATTAAGAGATTTGGATTGGGTGTTGGCAATGCAAGAGGAGCTTAACAACTTCACGAGAAATGAGGTATGGCATTTAGTTCCACGTCCTAATCAAAATGTTGTAGGTACCAAGTAGGTATTCCACAACAAGCAAGATGAGCATGGTGTGGTGACAAGGAACAAAGCCCGACTTGTGGCCAAGGGTTACTCACAAGTCGAAGGTTTGGATTTCGGTGAAACCTATGCACCCGTAGCTAGGCTTGAGTCAATTCGCATATTACTTGCCTATGCTACTTACCATGGCTTTAAGCTTTATCAAATGGACGTGAAAAGTGCCTTTCTCAATGGACCAATCAAGGAAGAGGTCTATGTTGAGCAACCTCCAGGCTTTAAAGACAGTGAGTATCCTAACTATGTTTATAAGCTCTCAAAGGTGCTTTATGGGCTCAAGCAAGCCTCAAGAGCATGGTATGAATGCCTGTGAGACTTCCTTATCACTAATGGCTTCAAAGTCGGCAAGGCCGATCCTACACTCTTTACTAAAACAGTTGCAAATGATTTGTTTATATGCCAAATTTATGTTGATGATATCATATTTGGGTCTACTAACAAATCTACTTGTGAAGAGTTTAGTAGGATCATGGTTCAGAAATTCGAGATGTCAATGATGGGGGAGTTAAGATATTTCTTAGGATTTCAAATCAAGCAACTCCAAGATGGCACCTTCATCAGCCAAACCAAATACATTCAAGACATTCTTAAGAAGTTTGGAATGAAGGATGTCAAGCCCATCAAGATACCCATGGGAACCAATGGGTATCTCGACCTCGACACGGGAGGTAAATCCATAGATCAAAAGGTATACAGGATCGACGATAGGATCTTTACTCTATTTATGTGCATCTCGACCGGATATTATGCTTTCAGTATGCATGTGTGCAAGGTTCCAAGCCGATCCTAAGGAAGTTCACCTTAGGGCCATGAAAAGAATCATGAGATATTTAGTTTACACTCTTAAGTTTGGGCTTTGGTACCCCAAGGGATCCACTTTTGATTTAATAGGATATTCAGATGCTGATTGGGCAGGGTGTAAAATTGATAGGAAGAGCACATCAGGGACTTGTCAGTTTCTGGGGAGATCCCTGGTGTCTTGGGCATCAAAGAAACAAAATTCAGTAGCTCTTTCTACTGCCGAAGCCGAGTACATTGTCGCAGGCCATTATTGTGCGCAATTACTTTAGATGAGGCAAACCCTCAGGGACTATGGCTACAAATTGAGCAAAGTCCCTCTCCTATGTGACAATGAGAGTGCTATCTGCATGACGGAGAATCCCATTGAACATAGCCGCACTAAGCACATAGCCATTCGGTATCACTTTTTGAGAGATCACCAACAAAGGGGGGATATCGAGATAGCCTATATTAACACCAAAGATCAATTAGCCGATATCTTCACCAAGCCTTTAGATGAGAAAACCTTTACCAAACTTAGGAATGAGCTAAATATACTTGATTCTCGGAACTTTGATTGACACTTTGCACACATAGCTCATTTACATACCTTTGATCTTATCTCTTTCATTTGCTACAACTAATGTGTTTCCAAGTGTATTTTTATGCTAAGTCGTAGATTGAAAGGGAAATGGAGTATTCGGCAAAGACAACGCTTCCACTCAACTCCATCGATTTCATTTACTCTTTGCTGGTATTCCGTCATCTCTCCACATTGGTCTAATCTTTCACTCGTATATTGTTTGCCAAAGGGGGAGAGAATTTAAAGGGCTCACACAGTCTTCGTTTTTGGCGATTAATGCCAAAGGGGGAGAGAGTATTAGCCCAAAGCAAAAGGACCGCACCACCACCAATTTTAAAATTTTCGAAATAAAGTTTTCAATTGGTATCTTTCAAATTAGTATTCCTCTAGAAATTATATATCAATTGGTATCTATATTTTAAATTGATATATATCTCAAAACCCTCTTGAAAGCTAAGAGGAGAATTTCATTTAGGGGGAGTATTGTTTTAGTCAAAGGAAAAGGATTTGAAATAGGGGGAGAAAATTTCAAATCTTGAAAATGCTTCTCAAAAACTTATTCATATACCTTTGACTATTTGCAAAAAGACTTTGAAAAGATTTTCCAAAAGAATTTGCAAAAACAAAACATGTGGTGCAAGAGTGGTCCAAAATGTTAATTAAAAAAAAGCAATCCATGCATATCTAGTGAAAGTATAAATTGGTTTAATTCCAAGCAACCTTTGCACTTACCTTATGCAAACTAGTTCAATTCTGCACTTATACATTTGCTTTGGTTTGTGTTGGCATCAATCACCAAAAGGGGGAGATTGAAAGGGAGATAGGGTCAAACCTTTTCCTAAATGATTTTGGTGGTTGAAATGCCCAACACAAATAATTGGACTAACTAGTTTGTTCTAGACTATATATTCTACAGGTGCCAAAGGTTCAACACAAATGAACAAGTTAAGAAACCGAAAGAGAACCCTGGTCTGGCGCACCGGACTGTCCGGTGTGCCACCGGACAGTGTCCGGTGTGCCAGGGGCGATCGACTCAAACTCTTCACCTTCGGGTTTCTGGAGAGCCGCTCTGCTATAATTCACCGGACTGTCCGATGGGCCAGCGGTGCAACGGCTAGCGAGCGCAACGGTCAACTCCAACGGTCGCCTGCAAACGTGAACAGTGTGCGGACAGTTCGCCAAGAGTCAGAGCAGCGCCAGAAGGCACACCGGACAGTGAACAGTGCCTATCCGGTGCGGCACCGGACTGTCCAGTGCCCCATGAAGACAGAGCTCAAACGGTCGGAACCGTCAGAACCCTAACGGTTGGGTGACGTGGCTGGCGCACCGGACAGTGTCCGGTGGCACACCGGACTGTCCGGTGCGCCCATTGACAGACAGCCTCCCCAACGGTTGAATTGGTGGTTAGCGCTATAAATACCCCAACCACCTCCACACCAACAATCCAAGCATTCACTACTTCTCATTCAATACAAGAGCAATACACAACACTCCAAGACACAAATCAAAGCCTCCGATCAAATCAAAGTCCATAATTCAACTCTAGTTTTTTAGGACTTGTGAGAAGATCGACTTGTGTTCTTTTGTTGCTCTTGTTGCTTGGTTGGCTTTCTTCTTTCTCTCATTCTTACTCTCAAAGCCTTGTAAGCAAAGCAAGAGACACCAATTGTGTGGTGGTCCTTGCGGGGTCTAAGTGGCCCGGGAAATCAAGGAAGAAAGCTCACTCGGTCTAGGTGACCGTTTGAGAGAGAGAAAGGGTTGAAAGAGATCCGGTCTTTGTGACCACCTCAATGGGGACTAGGTTCTCAAGAACCGAACCTCAGTAAAACAAATCACCGTGTCATCCACTTCATTGCCTTGTGATTTGTTTTCGCCCTCTCTTTCGGACTCGCATTTATTTCTAACGCTAACTCCAGCTTGTAGTTGTGTTTAAAGTTAATTTCAGTTTCTGTCTATTCACCCCCTCTAGGCGACTTTCAAATTACCATACCATCTGGCAGATGTACATGATGTCTTCCATGTGTCCCAACTGAAGAAGTGTCTCAGGGTACCCAAGGAGCAGCTACCTATGGAGGATCTTAGTGTTCAAGATGATCTGACTTATACTGAGTATCCTATCAAGATCCTTGACACTTTGACTCGTGTTACAAGGAGTAAAGTGGTCAACATGTGCAAAGTGCAATGGAGTCATCACAGTGAGGATGAAGCTACTTGGGAGAGAGAAGAAGAGCTACGAATAGAATTTTCCCATCTCTTTCCTAGCTCATCCTAATCTCGAGGACGAGATTCCTTTTAAGGGGGGTAAGATTTGTAATACCCAAATTGTGAAATAATAAGAAAAGAAGTTGATATCATTATATGGGTTGCCATCTACTCATTACAACATGGGAATAGCCTTATGTAAAGTGAAGAATTAACTACTAATATCTAAAGTAATTCATGCATCATGTTGGATTTTTGTGTTTGTGCATTTAATACTAGCAATGTTAATAGAATTATGTTGATGTCCCAAATTAGGATTTAATCTAAAATTCAATTTAGAAAAATTAAAAATGACCTAGAAAGGGAAAGAGAAAATACTACCTAAAATAAAATAAATAAATAAATTCTTCCCACGTTAGTATGTTTTATTTCTTCCTGACTTGAATATGAAATCCTCCACAATGTTTGAAATTCAAGTTGAAATTCAAAAAGAACAAGAAAAGAAAATAGAAAAGGGAAAAGAAAAAGAGAAAACTCATTCTGGGCCCAATCTCCCCGCCCACAGCCCGGTCTTCCCCTTTCACACGCGTGGCCCAGGGTGTGTTGGGTTGCGCCAACAGCTGGAGCCGGGGCGCTAGCCAGCTTGCTCACTCCCCTTACACCGACTTGTGGGGCCACCCTGTCATATCTATCTCTCAACTCTCGGCGCGCTCAAAACAGAATCGTGCGTCCTTCGCTCCTTCTCTCTTGGCTCGGGAGTCCCCCACCGAGTCTATATGAGATTCGACACCATTGCACCTCGACTATCAAAACCCAACAAGCCATATCCTCTGCCAATATCACCTCGGGTGGGATCTGGGGAGCTCGCGGTCGTACCTCCTGCTGTGAACCAGGGAGGCCGCTGTTGTTGTCCGCCGTCCACGCTGACACCTGGTGCCGGAGAATTGCGTGGGGAAATCACCGTGTCGTACAGTGGTTGTGCGGGTCTTGGCGCTCGGGATCGGAAGCTGGGAGGCCGAGGAATTCCTCATCAGAGCTCTCCACCGTCGTGAATCCTTCAATCACCGCGAACCAACCTCTCCATAGCCACGAAACCCCGGTATGATCCTCCACCCAATTCACCATCCTATGGGCATCGCGTAGCAGTCCTTGATTGAGTTTTCACGCTTCGTGGCATCAATTCGAACGTTACTGGTGAGGTCGCCAACGTGAGGTTCGGTGGCGCGGCTGCCTACTCTCGTCGGTGTTGGAGTGCGAGGGTGACCGTCTGTCCATGATTGGACGATGGAAATTAGATCGTGGGGTTGTCATTCTAGGTTGCGGCTGTGGTAGTCAGATTACATGAGAACGGTTGAGATTAGGGTAAGACGTACCCCCCTTTGGTCGTTGCCTCTGCGTCCTCAGACCCCGATCGGGGACTCAGGGGGTTTTAAATCTATGCCATCAATCATCGGTCGAAGGGATGACATTACATACCGGTTCGCGGGATAATAAGAGTCGTGGATACTTGATCCGATGGTTGGCATCGCAGATCAGATCCTAACCTGTTGTGGGGCGTTGATCTCCGATCCAACGAACCCAAGCCCGTGATACCGCTTCGTCGAGGAAGTTTTACTAAAGAGACCTTGGGTTGTATTGGAATCAATCCGCAGTCCAGCCTTGGGTCAAAACTATTTGCGCATTGGTCCTGAAATTCATAGAACAGATCGTGAACTTATATAAAATTGCGGCAGCAGTCCAGGGAGTGAGAAAAAGGGGATAAATTAATTAGAAATTGTTTTCTAATATAAAAATAATTCTAGAACTTGTTTAATTCATAAGTAACCAATTTTAATTCCATTTTAATCCATTCCGGTTGCATTAATTTTGTATTAACATTGTTTATCATTCAGTAACTCTGTTTAGCCATGAAACATAGATTAAAATTATTCACCTGATTTATTCTATACTAAGCACTTAATAACTTTAGAAAATCATAACTCGATAACTGTAATTCCGAATTTAGTGTTTCTTGTTCCTACGATCTCGTTATGACGCTAGAATATTATCAGGCATTCTAGTATGTTGTTTGGTGTGATGTTAATTTCTCCTGTACTATGTTTATTTGTATTGTTGCGAGTAGACGAGCAAGCTACTGAGGACCTATGTGTTTAGCAGGTGGAGACTGCTGAGCAGGAGCTCGTTGAAGGCAAGTTGTGCCCTTGATCACTTCTATTTACCTAATAATATTCTTGTTAATCATTATGGTCTGTATAGGTTAATTTGGATGGGACCCAATAGATCATCCTAGTTTGACTATCTTTATACCTTGCTTACCACTAAACTTTTGGGTAGCACCTGCTATTGCTTTATGTGGTTTTGGGTATTGAGATACACATTATTCATGATCATGCTTTTATTGTCAGTTTGTTATTTATTGTTCATGATAAGATCATTATGTTAATTTGGAACATGGAGTGACCACCCAGGAAAACAGTGCTACCACAAGGGTGGTATGGGACGCCCTTGGCTGACTAATTAGAAAAGCTAGTGGAGGACAACCTTACCCGAAAGGGGCAAGGGCAGTAGGGGAGTGGTCGGTGTAGGGAGGTTCTCGGGTTGATTTTGTTGCAATGGCGGCCAGATGAGGGATCCTGCGTTGGGGCTTCCAAGAAACTGTAGCGGGTTTTCTGAAGCTACTGGAACTTTGTAAAGGCCTTGTAGTGTTACCCTGCCTCGCTTCCTTGGTAGAGGTGTATGGGACTCATGACCCCTTAGCAGATGGGTAACATGACTTGTGGATAAAGATGCGCAACCTCTGTAGAGTGTAAAACTAGTATATCAGTCATGCTCACGGTCATGAGCGGCTCGGACCCTCACATGAGTAACTTATGGAATTAAATTCAATCTATCATTTACATCGCATTATGGATTATTATTAATTTTAATATATTATTACTTTGGTTTGGTATTTACTTACATTTAGTAACTGCTAATAAAATTTGACCAACTTATTAAAAGCAATGCTCAACTTTAACCATTACTTGTTGATCAGCCTTACAATTCACATGAGCTCCCACCTTTGGTGAGTTCATGCACATTATTCCCCACAACTTGTTGAGCTATGATCTTTTATGAGCTCACTCTTTTGATATATAAACCCCCCATAGGTGAAGAGCAGGTAGTCCAAGAGGAGCCCTACAACGAGAAATATGAGCTTATCTAGGTGGCGTCTCCCAGCCAGCTTGATGGCGCCAAGGAAAAATATTTAGTTCGCTTTATTGTTATCATCTATTTTTGTAAGACTTCTGCTATATAATAATGATACTTGTGACATTTATCTCTATACACTTTGTCATTATATGTGATGTTCTTCTTTGGCGCACATATGAGACGCACCTGGCTTAATCCCTTAAATCCGGGTGTGACAGTAAGTTGCGAACCCAAATCAGTATAATCCCCATCTTAAAACTCTCGTTGAATCCCAGCGATTCACCATTTGGAGTGAGTCCACGCTAGCATCCTCCATCGAACATAAATCTTATTGTCTCACGGTTTACGAAACCAAGACAACTTGTCTATTTACACCTTAGACCGTCTCTAGCAGCTCCCTTATCTTATCCTCTATTTTAAATTTCACTCTTCAAATATTGCCAAACAATACTATCTACAGTGCTGCATCCCCTATTTTACATTATTTATTCAGTGGATAAGCATTCAATTGTTAATGTATCAGCTTTAATACCCATCTTCTGAATAACATGATCTCAAATTAAATTATTATATGTTACAAACTATTTTTACATAATATCATTACACATAATTGCTGCTGGAAAATATTTTTTCTAAAATATTATTTCTAGCAGCATAATCATACGCATAACTGGTTATTTTGGTTTCGACGAAAAAATAATTACGATTGATTTGCTGCTTGAAAAAAATAATTATCCATAAAATTATTATGTTGATGATAAAATATGATATTTCGACCTTTATTTATGCATAGATATAAAAAAGGTATTTTGGTTTATCTCTACTTATTATTTAATTATTAAGAGAGGAGTGTAGACTGCCCCGCCTCCCTACCCCGCCTGCCCGCCCTCCTCCCCTCCTGACGTCAAGCCGCACCTACTCGCCGACGTCGATGTGAAGCCGCTGCTTCTTCTCCCGCCGCCGCTCCACCCCCCGGGCTACGGCGCGCTCGTGCCCGTGAAGACCGAGGAGCCCGTGCCCGTGGCCACCGTCTCGTCTCCGCCCAGGGCGCTCCCGCCGCCGTGCCTCTGTCGCCAGTTCTGGAAGTCCGGCGACTATGTCGTCGCACGCCGCAACCCCGATGCGGCCGGCCCTGGTAGGCTATCGGTCGAAGGAATCTCGGCCCCAATTTCTACTTGCCTCTTTGCTTTCCTTTGATACTTCCGGTGGGGATGGTGATCAAGCTGAGTGAGATTTGCGATTTGGTGGTGGGGAACCGGTTGCGGATAAACCCCAAGTTTCTGCACTCGAATGCGACTTACCACAAGTGGGCTTTTGGCGGTATGGGACGATCCCCTCATTGTCTCGAGTGTAGAATTGGCTATACTACGCAAAACAACTGTTTTTAGGAATTGTTTTGGCTTCATTAGCATAAATAAGATAATCTACGTATTTGTTCCCCTGTACTGCTAACTCTGTCTCTTTTAAACGATGCAAACTTGTAGTTTGGATTATTATATGTTCCCTTAAGAAAATTGAACTCTCACTTCTGAATGAAATGAAACACTCACTTCAGTGACACAAAAAGGACATTAAATATTCTTCAATAATGCTAGATGACTAATAAAATAGAATTTTGTATTTGCCATATTGTCGGCGTTTCGACCCCGGGGGGTCCCTGGACCGACGAGTAAATTGTCGCTGCGTGTCCCAGCCCAAATGGGTCGGCGCGGGACGGAGACACAAGGGGGGAAAACAGCAAGGGGGAACCCACGACCTCGTGTTGTCCTGCGCCCAGGGCGGATGCGCTTGCAGTAGGGGGTTACAAGCGTTCGCGAGGGAGAGAGAGAGGGGGGCGTTAGGCTGCCCGTTCTCCCGCGCGGCCACCTTTTTTGTATGAGAGCCCTGGACCTTCCTTTTATAGTCGTAAGGAGAGGGTCCAGGTGTACAACGGGGGGTGTAGCAGTGTGCAAACGTGTCTAGCAGAGAGGAGCTAGAGCCCTATGTACGTGCCGACGTGGCTGTCAGAGAGGTGTTGGAACCCTGTTCATGTGGCGTCGTGGCCGTCGGAGGAGCGCTTGAGCCCTGTAGAAGCACAGGTGTCGGGGCTGTCAGATCCTTGCTGACGTATCCTTGCTTCCGTAAGGGGCTGAGAACCACCGTCGTCATGGAGCACGCGGGGCGCCATCATTACTTGTTTTACCGGGGCGAGCCAGATGGGACGTCGGTCTTGTTCCTCGTAGCCTGAGCTAGCTAGGGGTAGGGTAATGATGGGGCCCCCTCGTGGCGTGGTCGGTCCGAGCCTGATGTCGGGCGAGGCGGCGACTCCTCCGAGGTCGAGGCTGAGTCCGAGCCCGGGGGTCGGGCGAGGCGGAGACCATCGTTTTCCGGAGTAGAGGCTGAGTCCGAGCCCTTGGGTCGGGCGAGGCGGAGACCGTCGTCTTCCGAAGTCGTGGTTGAGTCCGAGCCCTGGGGTCGGGCGAGGCGGAGACCGTCGTCTTCCGAAGTCGTGGTTGAGTCCGAGCCTTGGGGTCGGGCGAGGCGGAGTCCATCGTCTTCCGAGGCCGAGACGGGGGCTGAGCCCTAGGGTCGGGCGAGGCGGAGCTTCCTAAGGCGCCCGAGGCTGGACTTAGCTGCTGTCGGCCTCACTCTGGCGAGTGGCATAGCAGTCGGAGCAGGGCAGGCGGCGCTGTTTTCCTGTCAGGTTTGTCAGTGGAGCGGCGAAGTGACTACGGTCACTTCGGCTCTGTTGACTGAGCGCGTGTCAGGATAAGGTGTCAGGCGACCCTTGCATTAAATGCTCCTGCGATCCAGTCGGTTGGCGTGGCGATCTGGCCAAGGTTGCTTCTCCGCGAAGCCTGCCCGAGCTGGGCCTCGGGCGAGTCGAAGGTGCGCCCGTTGCTTGAGGGGACCCTCGGGCGAGACGTGAATCCTCTGGGGTCAGCTGTCTTTGCCCGAGGCCGGGCTCGGGCGAGGCGGGATCGTGTCCCTTAGGTGGAGCCTTGGCCTGAGTCGCGCCCATCGGGCCTTCGTAGCTTTGTGCTGATGGGGTTTACTAGCCGAGATTAGGAGTCTTGGGGGTACCCCTAATTATGGTCCCCGACAGTAGCCCTCGAGCCTCGAAGGGAGTGTTAATACTCGCTTGGAGGCTTTTGTTCGCACTTTTTTGCAAGGGGACCGGCCTTTCTCGGTTGCATTTCGTTCCGGTGGGTACGCGCGAGCGCACCCGCCGGGTGTAGCCCCCGAGGCCTCGGAAGAGTGGTTTGACTCCTTCGAGGTCTTAATGCCTTTCGCGATGGCTCGGCCGGTCTGGTTGTTCTCTCATGCGAACTGGACGTTGCCCGGGTGCTTAGTCAGGTTCCAAGTTCTCGGGCTGGTATGTTGATGCTGTCAACGGTTTGGCCGGAGCCGAGTTTGCGAGAGCAGCCCTCGAGCCTCCGCACAGAGCGAGAGGATGGTCAAGGACAGACTCGGCTTTTTTCATATGCCCCTACGTCGCCTTTCCGCAAGGAGGAGGGGGGGGAAAGCGCCATGTTGCCCTCGGTGGGCGTCGAACATGGTGTCTCCAGTGAGTTGCTAATGGGTGATCCAAGTGGACGCCCGTGCCCTGTTCGATAAGGGTCGGCTAGTGGCCCGGAGGCGCGCTCCAAAAGTACCTGCAGGTGATTTGCCGGACCCGGTCCCGTTTGACAGGGTCCGAGGGCTCGAGGCCTCCCTCTGATGGGATTCTGTTACAGAATCGTTCCTGCTGGTCTCGGAAATGTCCTAGGGTACCTCGGGAGCATAGCCCGAGCCTTGGTTATGTATCGAACGTACCCAGAGTCATCCCTCACTCTGCATGCTCTAGGGCGACTGTCGAACCCGTCGGGGGGCCAGCCTATAAACCCCTGATCGGTAGTGGGCGCAGAGCCCGGGTGGCCTGAGGCGGCTGTCGAACCCTTCCGAGGGGCCAGTCTTCGAACCTCTGACCAATAATGGGCGCGGAGCCCGAGTGCTCTGAGGCGGCTGTCGAAACCTTCCGAGGGGCCAGCCTTCGAGCCTCTGATCAGTAGGGGGCTCGGGGCCCGCTTCCTTCGCGGAGAAGGATCCCTTTCGGAGTATCCCCTTTCCCGGTCCCTGTAGCTAGAGAGAGAAAGGGGAAGAGGAAAAGGATACGAAATTGAACGACGTGGCGCACCTTTTTTGATGCGGTCATTATGGCGGAGGTGAAGCGTCGCCTGCTTCGCCTGCCAAAGGTGTCGCCTGTCCTGTTGCAGAGTTAATGCGATGGGACGAGTGATTCGCGGGGTAGCCGTTGCGTATGCGCGAGCCGTTCGAGGAACGGGCGTTTCACCTTCGAGTTTTGGATTTTGCGGCGGATTCGGGCGGAGCGTTGAACGGGTCTTGCCCGGGTCTTTATATATTCGGAGGAGGGTCTGGTGGTGGTTCTTTACTCTGCTGCTCGCCTCTGCTTAGGTTTCCACAACCTGAGGGAATAGCCAAAGAAAGAAAACCTCGCACCTTGTCCGCCCCGCCACCACCTCCTTCGCTTGGCGATGGCCGACCGGGTAACCATCGTTCCGCCACGCGACCCATGGCCTTCTTCCACTGTCTCGGTGGACGACCTGGAGGCCCTTGTTGCCGATGGCTTGCTCCGCCCCCTCTCTGATGTCCTGCGGCCGGAGTGGATGGTCCCTCCGAGTGGGGCCGACCCGAACCCACCGCCAGGGTATGTGCTGAGTTTCGTCTCCTTCCATGAGCGGGGGTTTGGTGTGCCAGCAAGCCGTTTCATGCGGACGCTCCTGCATCACTATGGGGTGGAGCTGCATAACCTTAGCCCCAACTCCATCGCGCAAGCGGCCATTTTCATGGCGGTTTGCGAAGGATATTTGGGGATTGCCCCCCACTGGGATCTGTGGACTCATCTCTTCTCCGCATAGCCCTTTGCCTCGGCGACGGGGGAGAGGAGGGTCCGCATGGCGGTGCGGGCTGGTGGCTGCATCCTCCAGTTGAGGCAGGCACGTGCGCAGCAGTACATCCCCGCCATCCCTGCGTCTTCGAACAAGGGGTGGCAGCGCAGGTGGTTTTACCTCCGGAATGACGACGGGAGGCTCCCGTTGTTTTCTCAACGAGTGGTGACCCGGCAGCCATTGGCGCTATGGGGCCCCGCGCGAGAGGCAGAAGAATCTCCAGCCCCTTCTGGAGGCCTTGGAGAAGCTACGAGAGGTAGGGCTCACCGCCGCGGGGGTGGTTGTCGCCATCCATCGCCGGAGGGTGCTCCCCTTAACGGAGCTACGACTGCTACTTTCGGAGATGACGCCCGGGGTCGGCTTGGAGGGTTCGCAGATGTCCTCGGTCCTCCTCCCCGCCGATGACCTCCACAGGCGGGTGGCCGGTACGGTAGGGAAGCTAGACGTCGGCGCCCTCACGCAGCTCCCGATGCGTCCCGAGTGCGGGTGCATGCTCCTGGTGAGTGTCCGCTCCTCCTTCTTTCTTGTGTCGGATTGCCCCTGGTTCTCACGGTCGAGACCTTTCGTTCGTCTCCAGGAGCTGGGGTCTCACAAGCCTTCCCTGCCACTGGTCCCAGAGGACGCGGTGGACCGAGCTGCACGGAGGGTTGCTGTGGAGAGGAAGAAGGAGAAGAAAGACGTGAAGAAGGCTCGGGCCTGCGAGCGGATGCGGGCTCGGGACGCCTTGGAGAGGCGTCGTCGGCGGTAGGAAAGGGACGGGCTCCCGAGGGAGCCATCGCCGGAAACGCCTGATGATGACGACGACAACGATGATGATGAAGACGACGACACGGCCGCCCGCCTTGGCCTCAGTCCGGATCTAAGGCTGGGCCAGGGGTCGTCGAGCCAGCCCCCGAGTGGGCCGGCGCTGTCGGTATCCGGGGCGGGGGCATCAGGGTCCCGACCCGAAGAACAGGGGCAGGCCGAGGGGGTACTTGACCCCTTGGCCCAGGTAGCCGAGGTGACCCCGGGGAATCAGGCCGTCCCGCCTGTGCCCCCAGAGCCGTTGTCCGTGCCGGCAGCAGAGGAGGCTGATCCTTGGGTCGCCGTGTCCACGCCTAGGCGGGCCGTCCCTTCGGCGCCCCGGGCGCCCGAGGCAGGGATGGCGCCGAAGCCATCAGCGGGGCAAACCTTGGTGGTGCCCGCGGGGGCCGAGGCTCGAGGGGCCTCCCCGCAGGCACGATTGGTCGTGGCCCGGAGTGGGTAGGTATCTGAGGATACTTCTGTCCCGGCGCCTTCTTCGTGTGTCCTGATCCTGCTTTTTCCTTTCTTCCTAGCAAACGGAGGCAGGGTTCGACCGGTCTGGCTCCCCGAAAAGCCCTTAAGACGGCGCCAGCTTCTGCAGCTGGTGCCGCACCAGGCCTCAGCGGCCGGCTGGCCTCTGCACAAAGTGCCCCCGAGCAGGGGGTTCAGGCGGCACAAGTTGCCGTAGGGCGAGCTCCCGAGGCTGACCCCTCCGTCGAGGCGGTCGTCGAGTCAAGGGAGACCGTTGGCGCGGCCACGACCTTGAGCCCACCAGTCGTGTTGTCGGTGTTGGCACCGGCTTCTGCCGAGGCTGTAGCTGCTCCGGCTATGGAGCCACCCACCGCCACCGATGCTGAGATGGCCGAGGCGCCGCTACTCGAGGCCGGCGATCGGAAACATGTCCCCTTAGCCGAGGAGGTTCCCTATGCGCCGACTGCAGGGGTGCTGATGCCTTGGAGAAGGGGGCGTAGAACCGCGGCCCGTTCTGGGGAGCGGAGACCTCGTCCTCGCGCGGCGCGGTCCCAGCGAGCGGCGTCAGCCGCTCCGGTTCTGGGGCCATGGTGCTTCGAAACCCCTCTTCGTCCTTGACGATGAGAGAGAGGAGCAGTCTTGGGGTGAGCTTCGCGAGCGTGCTGAGGCAACGGTGGGGTCGCTTCGGTCGACCCTGGAGGTCCTTTCTAGGGACGTTCCCAGGATCCTCCAGGTAAGGATTTCAGGCATACCTTTCACGTGATCAAGGCATTCTTCGTGACGCCCCGCTTCCCTTCCTCAGGATCTGACGGATCTGAGCGCCGCCAAGTCATCGTTCATTCATCGCGAGGCCGACGTCTGGGGTTCACTTTGGTTTCTGAGGACCACGCTTGCTGAGGCTACCGAGCGCCTCTCCCAACGAAGCGCCGAGGCGGCGGACCTCCGTTTGCTCCGTGACGAGCCGGGGGTAGAGGCAGTGGTGGCACGCGCAGAGGCGCGGCGGTGGCAGTTGGAGCTTGGCCAGGCCATCGGTGAGCGGGATCAGTCTCGGGGCCGGGCCGCCGAGGCTGAAAGCCGGGCTGAGGCCCTTGGGAGCCAGCTAGTCGAGGCGTCCGCTCGGGCCGGGGCCCTTGCGGCGAACCTGGCTGTGGCCATCGGGTCAGCCCAATCTGCCCAAGCTGCAGCCTCGGAGCAGCGTATCCGGGCGAAAGGTATGTCTTGGCTGTTTTGAGGTTTTTATTCAGCTTCACTCTTCAGCTTGCGTTTGAAGACTTCTGCTTTGGCTGTTTGCAGAGCTTGAGTTTGCCCTCAGCGAGTCCGCCAAGGCACTTGCCCAAGCGGTTGAGCAGAAGGAGGCCGACCGCGCGGCCATGTCCGAGGCTATCTCGGCCTTTTGCCAGATCTTTGGCCTTGACGACGTCCCCTCAGGAAGCTCCCCTCAGAGTCGCCTGCATGCCTTGGGCGACCACACGCGCTGCCGACTCCACGAGACGCTGCATCACGGTGTTAGGCGGGCCTTCGCCGTGCTCGCTTCCCACTATGATCTGGATCTGGAGCGGGTCAGCGAGGGGTATTGCCTTCCCGATGAAGACGAAGCTGCCCTGGCCGAAGTTCAGAGGCTTGATGCAGCCGCCGCGGTCCCGAGCGCGGTGCTGGCATCCACTTTCGTGGTGGAGATCCTCCCGCCGGCGCCGCCGTCCGAGGCCGGGACGGGTCTTGCCGAGGGCGGAGACGGCGCGGGGGTCGGAGATGAAGCCGAGGGTGCCGCTCCTCCCCCGGGCGATGCTTGATTCTGCCAGAGCAGTTTGTTTTGAACATGTGTGTGTCTTTTGCGGCCGCCAAGGCCTGAACACTTCTGTCTTCGTGATATAAAGCTGTGTCTTTTTCCTCCTGCTTTGCGTACCCGGACTTGTTCGTCAGTAGCAGGATCGTTTACCCAAGTAAGAGTTATTTTTCGCGGTAGGTGACGAGTGAGGTATCCGTATCCCGGAGGCATAGGAGTCCCTCGGCTCGGTTGGCCTTGCCGATTACATGCACTCTTATTCGTTTCTCGGGGTTCTGTTACTGACATGGCCGGGAGACACGAAAGTCGTTTTGGCGAGAGACTTTTTTCCGAGGAAAATTTTGACGCGGAGGGGGTTCCCCCCTTTCTAGCCCCCGAGGGAGGGTCGGGCTTTGCCGAGGCAAGGCTGACCCTTCCTTGAAGGTTAGACTTTGCTTGTGTATGTAAACGAGGTACATGAACGACTTGAAAACATCTTAAGGGTAGAAGTGACGTAGCTGTCGGATGTTCCAAGCGTTGTTGTAGAACTCGCCTTGACTGTTGGCCAGCTTGTATGTTACGGGCTTCAGAATCTTGGCGATGATGAACGGCCCTTCCCAGGGAGGCGTGAGCTTGTGGCGCCCTCGGGCGTCTTGTCGTAGCCGAAGCACCAAGTCGCCCACCTGGAGGTCTCGGGACCGAACCCCTCGGGCGTGGTAGCGTTGCAGGGACTACTGATACCGCGCCGAGTGTAGTAAGGCCACATCCCGAGCCTCTTCCAGCTGGTCCAGTGAGTCTTCTCGGTTGGTTCAATTGCTTCGGTTGTCGTACGCCCTCGTCCTCGGGGAACCGTATTCTAAGTCTGTGGGCAAAATAGTCTCGGCCCCGTAGACTAGAAAAAACGGCGTGAAGCCCGTGGCTCGGCTTGGCGTCGTCCTCAAACTCCAGACCATCGAGGGGAGTTCCTTCATCCACCGCCCGCCGAACTTGTTGAGGTCGTTGTAGATCCTCGGCTTGAGCCCCTGTAGAATCATGCCGTTGGCACGCTCTACCTGCCCATTCGTCATGGGGTGAGCTACGGCGGCCCAGTCCACCCGGATGTAGTGGTCCTCACAGAAGTCCAGGAACTTTCTGCCAGTGAACTGGGTGTCGTTGTCGGTGATGATGGAGTTCGGGACCCCAAAGCGATGGATGATGTTGGTGAAGAACGCCACCGCCTGTTCGGACCTAATGCTGTTTAGGGGTCGGACCTCAATCCACTTTGAGAATTTGTCGATGGCGACCAGCAGGTGCATGAAGCCCCCGGGTGCCTTTTGCAAGGGACCGACGAGGTCCAGACCCCACACAGCAAACGACCAGGTGATGGGTATTGTTTGCAGAGCCTGAGTGGGCAGGTGGGTCTGCTTTGCGTAGAATTGACACCCTTGGAAGGTGCGTACAATCCTAGTGGCGTCGGCCACCACGGTCGGCCAGTAGAAAACCTGTCGAAAGGCGTTTCCCACGAGGGCCCGAGGTGCTGCGTGGTGACCGCAAGCCCCCGAGTGTATTTCTTGCAATAACTCCTGACCTTCGGCGATGGATATGCATCGTTGGAGGATGCCTGAGGGGCTACGGTGGTAGAGCTCCTTTTCGTCACCCAGCAAGACGAACGACTTGGCGCGCCGTGCCAGTCGTCGAGCTTCGGCTCTGTTGAGGGGTAGCTCTCCTCGGTGGAGATATTGCAGGTATGGGGTCCGCCAGTCTCGATTAGGTGTGACCCCATTCCGCTCTTCCTCGACGCGCAGTGCCTCACCCTCGGGGGCCGAGGGTGTCTTGGGCTGAGCCAAGGCTGCCTCGGGCTGAGCCGAGGGCGCCTCGGGCAGAGCTGAGGCCTTCTCGGGCTCGGGCGTGTCGTCTGTCTTGACGGAGGGTTGATGTAGGTCTCGGGAGAAGACGTCCGGAGGAACCGTTGTCCGCCCCGAGGCTATCTTAGCCAGCTCGTCCGCAGTCTCGTTGTATCATCGAGCGACGTGGTTGAGCTCGAGCCCGTAGAACTTGTCCTCCAAGCGCCGAACCTCGTCGCAGTAGGCTTCCATCTTCGGGTCGCGGCAGTGGGAGTTCTTCATGACTTGGTCAATGACAAGCTACGAGTCACCGCGAGCGTCGAGGCGTCGGACCCCTAGCTCGATGGCGATGTGCAACCCGTTAACCAGAGCCTCATACTCGGCCACGTTGTTGGACGCCGGGAAATGGAGGCGCAGCACGTAGCGAAGGTGCTTCCTGAGGGGTGAGATGAAGAGCAGGCCCGCGCCCGCTCCTGTTTTCATCAGCGACCCATCGAAAAACATAGTCCAGAGTTCCGGTTGGATCGGAGCTGTTGGAAGCTGGGTGTCGACCCATTCAGCCACGAAGTCCGCCAAGACTTGGGACATGATGGCCTTCCGAGGGGCGAACGAGATTGTCTCGCCCATGATCTCCACCGCCCACTTTGCAACCCTACCCGAGGCCTCTCGGCACTGGATGATCTCCCCCAGGGGAAGGATGACACCACAGTCACCGGGTGAGACTCGAAGTAGTGTCGCAACTTTCGCCGTGTCAGAATCACCGCATACAACAGCTTCTGAATTTGCGGGTAGCGGATCTTGGTCTCGGACAGTACCTCACTGATGAAGTAAACTGGCCTCTGGACGGGCAGTGCATGCCCTTCTTCTCGTCTCTCGACCATGATCGCGGCGCTGACCACCTGAGTGGTAGCGGCGACGTAGATCAAGAGGGCTTCTCCGGTAGCGGGGGGCACCAGGATGGGCACGCTTGTAAGGAGCGCCTTCAAGTTCCTGAGGGCTTCCTCGGCCTCGGGGGTCCAAGTAAAGCGCTCGGTCTTCCTTAAGAGGCAATACAGGGGCAGACCTCTTTCGCCGAGACGTGAGATGAAGCGGCTCAGAGCCGCAAGGCATCCCATGACCATCTATACTCCTTTCAAGTCCTTGATAGGCCCCATGTTGGTGATGGCCGCGATTTTATCCGGGTTGGCCTCGATGCCCCGCTCGGAGACGATGAACCCCAGGAGCATGCCTCGGGGGGCTCCGAAGACACACTTCTCGGGGTTGAGTTTTACGCCTTTCGCTTTGAGACACTTGAATGTCATTTCAAGGTTAGAGAGGAGGTCGGAGGCTTTCCTCGTCTTGACTACGATGTCATCGACGTAGGCCTCGACCGTTCGACCAATGTGTTCTCCGAACACGTGGTTCATGCACCTTTGGTATGTCGCACCCGCATTCCTCAAACCGAATGGCATGGTAACGTAGCAGTACATGCCAAAGGGTGTGATGAAAGAAGTCGCAAGCTGGTCAGACTCTTTCATCCTGATTTGGTGATACCCTGAGTAGGCATCGAGAAAAGACAGGGTTTCGCACCCAGCAGTGGAATCCACGATTTGATCGATGCGAGGCAGAGGGTAGGGAACTTTTGGACATGCTTTGTTTAGACCAGTGTAGTCTACACACATCCGCCATTTCCCACCTTTCTTTTTCACAAGCACAGGGTTGGCTAGCCATTCGGGATGGAATACCTCTTTGATGAACCCTGCAGCCATCAGCTTGTGGATCTCCTCGCCTATGGCTCTGCGCTTTTCTTCATCGAATCGGCGCAGAGGCTGCTTCATGGGTCAGGCTCCAGCTCGGATATCCAGTGAGTGCTCGGCGACTTCCCTCGGTATGCCAGGCATGTCCGAGGGACTCCACGCAAAAACCTTGGAGTTCACGCGGAGAAAGTCGACGAGCACTGCTTCCTATTTGGGATCGAGCTCAGAGCCGATCCGGATCTGCTTGGTGGCATCGTTGCTGGGGTCGAGAGGGACGGATTTGACCGCCTCTACTGGTTCGAAGTTGCTGGCGTGGTGCTTCAGCATCTGGAACCTCCTTGGAGAGGTTTTCCATGTCGGCGATGAGGGCCTCGGATTCGGCGAGGGCCTCGGCGTGCTCCACGCACTCCACGTTGCATTCGTACGCGTGTCGGTACGTGGGGCCGACGGTGATGACCCCGTTGGGGCCCGGCATCTTGAGCTTGAGGTAGGTGTAGTTGGGGACGGCCATGAACTTGGCGTAACATGGTCTCCCAAGTACTGCGTGGTAGGTTCCTCGGAACCCGACCACCTCGAACGTGAGGGTTTCCTTTCGAAAGTTGGAGGGAGTCCCGAAGCAGACGGGCAGATCGAGTAGTCCAAGGGGCTGGACGCGCTTCCCGGGGATGATCCCGTGAAAGGGCGCCATGCCGGCCCGGATCGAGGACAGATCGGTCTGCAAGAGCCTGAGGGTGTCGGCGTAGATGATGTTGAGGCTGCTGCCTCCGTCCATGAGGACCTTGGTAAGCCTGACGTTGCCAATGACGGGATCAACAACGAGCTGGGTACTTCCCCGGGCTCAGCACGCGGTCGGGGTGGTCGTCTTGGTCGAAGGTGATGGGCTTGTCAGACTAGTCTAGATAGACTGGCGTCCGCCACCTTTACCGAGCAGACCTCCCGGCGCTCTTACTTGCGGTGACAAGCCGAGGCGTTCGCCACCCGCCCACCGTAGATCATGAAGCAGTCATGGACCTCGGGGAACTCCTCTGCCTTGTGAGCTTCCCTCTTGTCGTTGTCGGGGGCCCTGCCACCTCCTGCCGGTGGCCCGGCCTTGTGGAAGTAGCGCCTGAAGCATGACGCACTCCTCAAGGGTGTGCTTGACGAGGACCCTGATGATAGGGGCACGACTCTTTGAGCATCTTGTCGAACAAGTTGGCGCCTCCAGGAGGTTTCCGAGGGTTCTTGTGCTCAGCGGCAGCGACAAGGTCTGCGTCGGCGGCGTCGCGTTTCGCTTGCGACTTCTTCTTGCCCTTCTTCCTCGTGCCGCGCTGAGCGGACTGCTTCGGGGGCGTCATCCGGCTGGCGCCCCTGAGGCTACTTGTCCTTCCGGAAGATGGTCTCGATCGCCTCCTGGCCAGAGGCGAACTTGGTGGCGATGTCCATCAGCTTGCTCGCCCTGGTGGGAGTCTTGCGACCCAGCTTGCTCACCAGGTCGCGACAAGTGGTGCCGGCGAGGAACGCGCCGAAGACATCGGAGTCGGTGATGTTGGGCAGCTCGGTGCGCTGCTTCGAGAATCGTCGGATGTAGTCCCGCAGGGATTCTCCCAGCTGCTGGCGGCAGCTTCGGAGATCCTAGGAGTTCCCTAGGGCGCACGTATGTGCCCTGGAAGTTGCCGGCGAAGGCTTTGACCAGGTCATCCCAGTTGGAGATCTGCGTAGGAGGCAGATGCTCTAGCCAGGCTCGGGCGGCGTCGGAGAGGAACAGGGGGAGGTTGCGGATGATGAGGTTGTCATCGTCCGTTCCACCCAGCTGGCAGGCCAGCCGGTAGTCCGCGAGCCATAGTTCAGGCCTCGTTTCCCCCGAGTACTTGGTGATGGTAGTCGGGGCTCGGAACCGGGTCGGGAACGGCGCCTGTCGTATGGCCCGGCTGAAAGCTTGCGGACCGGGTGGTTCGGGCGAAGGGCTCCGATCCTCCCCGCTGTCATAGCATCCCCCACACCTAGGGTGGTAGCCTCGGCGCACCCTCTCGTCGAGGTGGGCTCGATGGTCGTGGCGATGGTGCTCGTTGCCGAGGCGGCCCGGGGCCGCGGGCGCTGTGTCCCGCGTGCGCCCGGTGTGGACCGAGGCCTCCCGCATGAATCGAAAAGTCGCGGCGCGATGCTCTGGGGGGTATCCCTGCCTTCGGGAGGCAGAGCTTTCGGCCCGTCGGACCGCGACATCCTCCAGGAGATTCCTGAGTTCTCCCTGGATACGCCGCCCCTCGGTGGTGGATGGTTCTGGCATCGCTCGGAGCAGTATTGCTGCTGCAGCCAGGTTCTGGCCGACCCCACTGGAAGCCGGGGGCAGCCTTGCCCTGGCATCGTCGGTGATGCGGCGCTGGGCATCCTGGGCCAGATGACATACTTCTCCGGCCGGTAGCTCGGCCTGCCCGCTCCTGCCCGATGTTCTGCCGGAGCTGCACAAGTTGTCCTGCTTCCTCGTCGAGCCTGGCCTGCATCTCGCGGATTTGCTCGAGCTGTGTGTTCTGACCCCCCGCAGGGACTAGGACCACAGCTAGCTCCCGAAGGATGTCAACGCGAGGCGCAGGCCTAGAGGGATCGCCGTCCTCCTGCATACCAAGGTGGTTGCCTTCGTTGAGACCCTCCAGATCGACATGGAAACGTTCGTGACTTGGGCCACAGTCCTCGTCGCCGAGGCTGTGGCTATCATCGGAGCACTCGGAGAGGCAGTAGTCACATGCGGTCATGAAGTCCCGCATGGCACTAGAGTTACCGAGCCCGGAGAAATCCCAACCAGAGTCGGGCTCGTCGTCTTCCTCGGAACCCGAGGGCCCGTAGGTCGAGACGGCCGTCAATCTGTCCTAGGTTGACCACATGTGGTACCCCGGGAGGTTTGGATATGCCTTTATGAAAGCGTCCACCAAAGCGGGGTCACTTGGTGGGTCGAAGCTGAATCTAAAAGGCACTGGATGGGAAATGGACGGTACCTCTTGATCGACGGACGGTGACGGAGTCGCGTCGGGGACGAACTACACCGTTATCTCAGGTACAAGGTTGACGCCCAGCAAGTCCTTCGCGAGCGTGCTGGCGTCGCCCGTCGTATGCTTGGGGTTGGCGTGTTGCGGGGAAACGACGCTCGTCTTCAGTCTCAGGCGCGAGGTCAACGCCTGACGTATCCCCCGTTGGGGCGCCGGTGTCGTCGACTCGCTCGACAACCGACAAGGTGTCGCCTCCTGCTTGGCCATGCCTGCCCCGTCTCCTCCTCCGTCGGCGGAGAAGGTGACGGGACAGACCCGGATGTCGCTCTTCCGCCATGTGGGGAAGACGTCGTCGATTCCGCCGCCGGCGGGCGGGCTGACGGCCGCCATTGTCGTTGTCGCGCGGTGGAGGAAGGAGTATCATGTCGTAGCCGCCGTCGAGGGACATGAACTCGAGACTCCCGAAACAGGAGCTTCGTCCCGGGTTGAAGAGGTTGCTGGAGACTCCCCATCTGGAGCTTGACGGGAAGCTGTTCGTCAACACGCAGCAGGCCCCTACCTGGCGCGCCAACTGTCGGCGTTTCGACCCTGGGGGGGTCCCTGGACCGACGAGTAAATTGTCGCTGCGTGTCCCAGCCCAGATAGATCGGCGCGAGACGGAGACACAAGGGGGGAAAACAGCAAGGGGGAACCCATGACCTCGTGTTGTCCTGCGCCCAGGGCGGATGCGCTTGCAGTAGGGGGTTACAAGCGTTCGCGAGGGAGAGAGAGAGAGGGGGGGGGCGTTAGGCTGCCCGTTCTCCCACGCGGCCACCTTTTTGTATGAGAGCCCTGGACCTTCCTTTTATAGTCGTAAGGAGAGGGTCCAGGTGTACAACGGGGGGTGTAGCAGTGTGCTAACGTGTCTAGCAGAGAGGAGCTAGAGCCCTATGTACGTGCCGACGTGGCTGTTGGAGAGGTGTTGGAGCCCTGTTCATGTGGCGTCGTGGCCGTCGGAGGAGCGCTTGAGCCCTGTAGAAGCACAGCTGTCGGGGCTGTTGGATCCTTGCTGACGTATCCTTGCTTCCGTAAGGGGCTGAGAACCGCCGTCGTCAATGGAGCACGCAGGGCGCCATCATTACTTGTTTTACCGAGGCGAGCCAGATGGGACGCTGGTCTTGTTCCCCGTAGCCTGAGCTAGCTATGGGTAGGGTAATGATGGCCCCCCTCGTGGCGTGGTCGGTCCGAGCCTGATGTCGAGCGAGGCGGCGACTCCTCCGAGGTCGAGGCTGAGTCCGAGCCCAGGGGTCGAGCGAGGCGGAGACCGTCGTTTTCCGGAGTAGAGGCTGAGTCCGAGCCCTTTGGTCGGGCGAGGCGGAGACCGTCGTCTTCCGAAGTCGTGGTTGAGTCTGAGCCCTGGGGTCGGGCGAGGCGGAGACCGTCGTCTTCCGAAGTCGTGGTTGAGTCCGAGCCCTAGGGTCGGGCGAGGCGCAGTCCATCGTCTTCCGAGGCCGAGACGGGGGTCGAGCCCTGGGGTCGGGTGAGGCGGAGCTTCCTAAGGCGCCCGAGGCTGGACTTAGCTGCTGTCGGCCTCACTCTGGCGAGTGGCACAACAGTCGGAACAGGGTAAGCGGCGTTGTTTTCCTGTCAGGTTGGTCAGTGGAGCGGCGAAGTGACTGCGGTCACTTCGGCTCTGTTGACTGAGCGTGCGTCAGGATAAGGTGTCAGGCGACCCTTGCATTAAATGCTCCTGCGATCCGGTCGGTTGGCGTGGCGATCTGGCCAAGGTTGCTTCTCCGTGAAGCCTGCCCGAGCTGGGCCTCGGGCGAGTCGAAGGTGCGCCCGTTGCTTGAGGGGACCCTCGGGCGAGACGTGAATCCTCCGGGGTCGGCTGTCTTTGCCCGAGGCCGGACTCGGGCGAGGCGGGATCGTGTCCCTTGGGCGGAGCCTTGGCCTGAGTCGTGCCCATCAGGCCTTCGCAACTTTGTGCTGATGGGGTTTACCAGCCGAGATTAGGAGTCTTGGGGGTACCCCTAATTATGGTCCCCGACACATATAAACACCTATTTGTTTTTACAATGGTTATGCTTGAAAATTAGGCACCTTTTGAAAGTTCGTGACTGGTTCCACAAGCCTGTACCAAATGATGCACTCCTTTCTCATCATTCATAAGTAGAGAACTAAACCATTGTACGCCTATGAAAAAACATTAGCATTTTCACAATCTCGCTTGTTGCCTTGGTTTTTGCAACTTTCCAATTGTATCATTTTTTTGACAAATCAACCATATATGGCATCCTAGGTGTGTGCCCGTGCGTTGCCACGGAAGTTAAAAATCATACTCCTATTTAATGTAACTATATAGAACCATACCTATTCTATCTGAGCATTCAATAGACACTGCAACTAAAAGGACTTGTCTGTTTTCTTTGCAACATCAGCTGGTTTGCTTCTCTTTGGCTGGGTCTGGTTTGTCAGGAACATTTCTTTTTCGCAATTTGTGAGGAATACACACATTTTCAGAGGTTCAAGAGTTTTGCTACATAACTGAATTTGTTAGGAGCACACATTTCAGAACTGGATTTTTGAGTTGCACACACATTTCTTTTGTTTCAGAACTAAATTTTTGAGGTGAACATACATTTATTTTATTTCATAATTGATTTTTTGTTTTAGAACTGAATTTTTAGTGAAGATCACACATATTTAATAGTTTCGGAGCACGACATTTTAAAACTAATACAAAATTGAATTTATTATAGAGCGCACATATTTCACTGAATTTGGCCGTTTGGTTGTGACTTCACTGAATATGAGTTGTGTTTCCTCCAACAATTGATCTTGGTCGCTTGACTGGCAATAGTCACTTCTACTTTCCTTGCACCTCCTGTAGAAGAGGATCTGAATAACCTTTTACTGAGGATTGCCAATGCTAGAATCTGGTGATTCTGTCAGCTGTTTGCATGCTGATGCTTATGTGCCGATTCAACGAGGCTAAAGCCACGCATTTCATGCAACTCTGTACAAAATTGTAAGTTTGTTTTGATCATGATTTTCATGGATGTTCTGGTGTAAATTTAACATATATTTTTTCTATTGATTTCTTGAGAATTAAAGCTGGAGGTCTTGAAGATTTGTCCTTAACGGTTTGTATTATCAGTTTTACAAGAGCAGATATCTCATTACACTGGTTGTTGTTCTTGGATTTGAAATTTCTATTGGAGTTGCTATCTAGAACTCTGGATAGCATGCTGTGGTAAGAGCCGCTGATGATAAGATAATATATATGTTGCTCATGTAAAGGAGAAGTGTAGAACAAAAAGGTATCGACTTATAGTGAGTTTGTTTTCCCACTGTTCTGTAATCTTTCAGTTGGTTTGACCACGGTTGAAGAAATCTGATACTGCTACCGAGACATGAGAGACTATGCACGAGGCATGCAAATTAACAAGACTCATACAAGCGCGGAACAGTGTGCTGATGGGGCACAAGGGTAACACATGCTCAGGTTTTAACATATTTGGATTCCGAGCAAACTTTCTCCAGACTCCCAAGGAAATATAAGATCCGATTAGATATGTGTGGATGCTCATCCCAGCATACTCCCGTTGCAACGCACGGGCACATACCTAGTATAGAGTTAAAAACATAAGATATGGATAGGAACATGCATTGTAGTGATGGCCTGTTATTGACATGAGCATTTCTCTATATCTCTATCTTTATTTTTATCTTTACTATATTAAAGCATCAGTTTCAACGGTCGTTCCGCGTCATCTTTTTACCCTCTGCATGCCCATCCCCTCCGCGTAATCAAGCTTCACATCTCAAACCATACCTCCGCATATAGATGGCCAAACAACGACTCAACACGGGCCCGCTAGGCTCCACGCCCGCGGGCCGTAGCTCCGGCCCGTTAACCCGTGGGGCCATTTAGTTAAATCAACGTAAAATGTTAAAGAAAGTAATGCAGGAGGTGAGGTTTGAACCCACACCTTGATGCAAGAAGGGTAGGAGACAATGGGTGAAACCGTCTAGCAGTAGAACATTATGCTCAGGTGTTTTTAATATTGAATATAAATTGTACATATGCATATACGATTTTTTGTAAAATAAAAAATATAATCGTGTTGTGCTGGGCCAGCACTACAGGCCGAGGCTACGGCCAAGCATGGCACGACGCTCGTGCCGGGCTGGCCCAGGCACTATTAAATGGGTCGTGCCTCGGGCCGCCCACCAGACACGACCCATTTGACCATCTATACCTCCGCACGATAATGATGGTCCTCGCCTCAGTTGTCGCCACCTCGTTCGTCATCCTGCTTCTTTTCTCTCTCCTCTCATGCCTCCGCCTCCGCGCCACCCCATTCTCGGCAGAGAGTGTGGGAGCAGGCGCCTGCTCCCCATATTCGTCCGACACTAGCCCCGACACCGACCGCGCAGTGGCTATTGCACGTCCACGAGGACGTTTCATAGCATGCGCGCACCATCATTTTCACCATCGTCGGACGTCCAGTTCGTCTTCCCGACCTTCGCCCTGTTCTTCCTCCCCAACCTACTGCCCCCGCCTACGGTCGCAGCCGCGAGCCGACCGACACTCGTCGACGTGGGTACGGGGTGAGTCGGTCTTGCTCCTGGCCTTTCTTCATGTGTGTCGCCGAGGAGAACATGGTGGCACCTGCCACGCTTAGGTTATCTTGGATATGAGGAGTCCGGGACTGAGATATTGGACAACCAAGGCCTATAGCGTGAAAACAGTCGGCATATGATACAGAGTTGGTGGTGGTGTTGTGTCGTCTCGGCGGGTCCAGGGCTGGGAAGGCACTCGCATTCTCTCGCCCTTCTTGAACTGATGCCTGGTGCGGGTGCCTCTTGGTTTGGAGCTACTCCGGTTGGGCTTCTTTCTCCGCTTGTGTTCTCTCTCCCTATATGTATCTAGCGGTATACTTTCTATGTCGCATCTAGATACTCAGGTCTTCTTCGTGTCCTTCTCCGACAACGAACAGGTATGTCTGCCTCTTCCCTTCCCTTCCTGCTCTACAAAACCTTAGAAGTGGGGGAGGCGAGGGATGGGGGTCCCTGATTTGCTGCATATGGTACCCGTTTGATGGCTCGCATCGCCTGTCCACTACAGGAATCCTGAAGATTCCCGTCGGCCGGATTAACTCCCGTCGGCCAGAGGAAAAGCCGACGGGAGTTAGTTAACTCCCGTCGGCTACCGTCCAGCCGACGGGCTTTAAGTTAACTCTCGTCGGCCCAGACACAGGCCGACGGGAATAAGGTAACTCCCGTCGGCTCTGACAAAAGCTGCCCCTAAATGTCTCCCGGAGCATCATCGCTGCCTCCTCGAGCGCCACCACCGCGCCCAAGCGCCACCTCCGCCCCCGACCGCCTCTCCGAAGCGACTACGACACCCACGTGAGTTAAATATGTTAATGCATGCGAGTGTGATTGTTAAATATGTGTGTACATGTTTATTCCAAATATTCCACCGCCACCACAATGGAGATAGTTTGCATCCACACTAGCTCCGCCACCACAGTTCAACACCCCTCCGACACATATACCTACACCTGGAGATAGGGTACGTTTGATAACTCTCGATGAATTTATACACTTGTATACTTTTTGATATTTGCATTTAACGTGTTGATATTTGCTAACTTGCATAGGTTACGCCCGAAGCGGGTGGTAGTGGGTCTGATCCCATAGCGGACTGGATTTGTTGACTCCTGTAAGGAAAATGGACCCCGGGCCTTTTGGCTAATTGAGTTTTGGTGTTTGATGAACAACACAATCCGTGAACTAATAAGTTTTCTAGTGTTTGTGTTTTGTAGTTCACAGGATGCGAAGAGAATTGGACCAAGGCAATGAGGATGCAACACCTCAAAAGAAGACATAAAAAGATGCATAGGAGTCCAATACTCAAGAACAAAGAAGCCCGAAGAAATCAGCGAAGAAATCCAAGACGAGGGCTGTCAGCCAGCGCCTGGTGGCGCACCGGACATTGGTGTCCGGTGTGCACCGGACTGTCCGGTGAGACACCAGACAGTCTGCGCAGAGAGGCCGCAGACAGGCGCTCTCTGGCTGTAGCACCGGACTGTCCGGTGTGCACCGGACTGTCCGGTGTGCCAACGGGCAGACGACAACGGTCGGATCCAACGGTCGACTGCTACAGGCGCCAACGGTCGGCTGACGTGGCGTGCACCGGACATGCTACAGTGTAGTGTCCGGTGTGCACCGGACTGTCCGGTGCGCCCGACGACAGAAAGCTGCTGCTTTCTGTCCAACGGCTAGTTGGGGGTGTGGAGGCTATAAATACCACCCCAACCGGCCATTCTCTAGTGTGAGAGCCCAAGCAACATACCAAGGCATATAGTGCACATTTCCAAGAGCTCAAACACCCAAGTGCTTAATAGAATCACTCGGTGATTAGCGTAGGTGCTTTGCGAAGTGCTTAGGTTAGTTAGACCGCTTTAGCGCTTGCTCTAGGTGAATCCTAGTTAGTTGAGTGAGTTTAGAAAAACCACACAACCCCTCGGCTCTTGCGCGAGCCGTTGTAATTGTACCGAGTGGGGCGTGAGTCTTGTGAGACCGTGACAACCGCGTTTGTGTCACGGCCGCCACCGTGTACCGGAGGGAACGAGGCCCGCGGCGTTTCGGCCGGAAGCTCGATAGTGGAGACGGCGGGGAGCGTCCGAGAGGAGCCGGAAGCGGAGCACCACTTGCGCGTGGAGAAGGCCCGCGGCTCTCTACGGAGTTACTCGACCGTGGTGCTTGGCCCTCGCATGGGCTTCCCTTTGCGTAGGGGCACCAACGAGGATTAGTCGGGACCTTGCGTGGTTCCGGATACCTCGGTAAAAATACCGGCGTCATCCACGAGAGTTTGCTTCTCTACTTAGCTCTTTACATTCCGCATTTATATTAAGCATTTAAGTTTCAATCTTATTGTCATACTTGTTTAGTGTAGATTGAAACTTAGCCTTTGCGGTAGAGATAGCAACACTTAGACAAAACCTAGTTTGCACATTCTAGTTTTGATTTCTTGCATAGGTTTTGCTCTAGGGATTTAATTGTGGCCTAGTTTAGTAAAAGTTTTAGAAGTCCTAATTCACCCCCCCCCCTCTTAGGCGTCACCCGTTTCCTACAAGTGGTATCAAAGCCCGGTTTGGCTCATTTGAAACGTTTTAGCTTCACCGCTAAAAGAGCCGACGCTTTTTTGAGGAAGGGATGGATACCCATAGGCCACCACACTTCGACGGCACTAACTTCCCATATTATAGTGCTAGAATGGCTTGTTACCTAGAGGCCGTTGATCTAGGTGTTTGGAGAGTCACTCGTGACGGGATGAAACCCCTCAAGAATCCCGAGAAACCCACCACGAGTGAGGAAAAAGAAATTCATTTAAATGCTAGAGCCAAAAATTGCTTGTATGAATCTCTTAGCATGGATATTTTTAATCAAGTATTTACCTTGAAAACTGCTAATGAGATTTGGCTAAAATTGCATGAGCTCCATGATGGCACATCCAATGTCCGTGAGCAAAAACATTGCCTAGTCTTAAATGAGTATAATTCTTTTGCCATGAAAGATGATGAGCTTGTTAGAGACATGTATTCTCGTTTGAATCTAATTATCAATGAGCTCAATTCTATTGGCATTAATAAGCTAGGTGATGCGGACATTGTGAGGAAGATTATCTCCCTGCTACCACAACAAAGATATGGGAGCATCATCACCATCCTTCACAACATGGAGGATTTGAGCAACATGACCCCGACCATTGTGATTGGGAAAATCGCGGCCTTTGAGATGTCGCGAAAAATGAGTCGGGGAGAGGAGCCAACTTCCTCAAGACCATATGCTTTTGCATGTGATGAAAGGAAGGGCAAAAAGAAGGCTCCCACTCCAAGTTCCTCAAGCGAAGAAGAGGAGGAAGAAGAAGAAAGTGATGATGATAATCAACCATGCACATCATCCTCCGAGGACGAAGAAACAATCCGACGCGTCGGAAAGGTAATGAGGATGATCCGCAAGATTAATCTAATGGGTGTGCCCCTGCAGGTCGAGGATCTTCTCTTTAACATTGACAGGAAAAAGCAAAGGAAGAGAGGATGCTTCGCATGTGGGGAGAAGGGCCACTTCAGGGACAACTGTCCAAATATGGCCAAACCCAAAAAGGAGAGGAGCAAAGGCAAGGCGCTCACAAGTGTTAGAACTTGGGATGATTCTTCAAGTGAAGATGAACCTCCAAGGACGCGCAGCCACCGGTCCTCGTCACGATCATCACGGTCATCACACAAATGCCTTATGGCAAGAGGTAACAAAAGCATTCCATCCTCTAGTGATGAAAGTAGTAGTGATGATGAAGGTGAGGGAAAGGCCTCTCTAGAAGAACTTGCGGAAGTCGTTAATTTTTTTCAGGATGTTTGCACTAAGCAAAAGGCTCAACTTAAAACTTTGAAAAATAAGTTGGTTAGCTCTCAAAATGATTACAAAGGTTTGCTAGAAAAATTTGAAACTTTTGCAAACTTAAATAGTGAGCTGTCAACTAAAATTGAGCTATTAGAATCTAGTGCTCCATCCACTGCTACCGATGATAGTCTTATTAAAAAGAATGTAAAACTTAAGGCTAAGTTAGCTAACTCCCAAGAAGCTATTGAAAATTTGCTAGAGAAAATGGAAATTCTTAGCATACACAATAATGAGCTAACTACTAAGCTAGAAAACATTGGTAGCACCCCAGCAGCATCTTTAATTGAAATACCTGAAATAATTAAGAAAGATGCTTCTACTTCCTGCTTTGATTTAATTGATGATTCTAACCCCTGCAACCAAGTCGTTGTTGAGAATATTGTTGTAGAGACATGTTCGGATGAGGTTGCAAAGGAAAATGAACAATTAAAGCAAGAAGTGGCTCGCCTTGGCAAGGCTTTGTATGACAAGAAAGGCAAAGCCAAACAAATCCGACCTCCACAGGATAACACCACTGCGGGAGTGAACAAGCCTGTAGAGGGAGAAACTGTGATTTGTAGGCTATGCCACAAGGAAGGCCACAAGTCTTTCCAATGCAAGGCGATGACCGGGGATAAACAAAGGCAAAAGCTCAAGCAAAAGCCATCAAGCAAAATCTCCAACACCTACATCAAAAAGGTGAACAAAAAGGATGCTACACCATATTTGATCAAGAAGAAAAAGAATGGAAAGGTGATAGCAATCAAGGCCAACAAGCAAGCCAACAAAGGAAAAGGGGCCAAACGCATCTGGGTGCCAAAGGAGATAATTTCAACCATGAAAAGCACCAAGAAGGTTTGGATCCCGAAAGGGAAGTGAGTGGACCGAAGGTCTTCGGGAAATTTGGAGACTTGGCAAAATTGGGATGTATATCATGGGATACATCATATTGGATCAAGGTTATTGCCAAGTGGGTTAGTGAAAACTTTGGACCCAAATTTCCCACCCATGACTAAGGTAACTAGTTTTATTGTATTTCTCGTTTTTAGATATGCGTATCTATTTACCTTGTATCTAGTTTACCTTTCTTGCCTAGTATTACATGTGTTATGTACTTTTGCTTAAAATCATGCATACTAGGTAAATCATATGGTAGGATTGCTTGTTTTTAATTCATATACTTAAAGCAAACCTACATGGCTTAAAATGTTTATTTAAGCACGGCACATAGCTTCTATATCACTCCATAGTAAATGATGCATCAATTGAAAATTTTGATTTCTACAAAGTGTATCATTTAACTTATATGTGCCAAAGTTTGGATTATGGATAATTTGCCCCTCTTGATATCAAATCAAAGTGCATGTCTCCTACAAGTATTCAAAACTTGTATGCACACCTTTAGGGGGAGGTTACTCTATAATCTAACACTTTGAGACTAACACCTTTTCAAGTCTATTTCATGTGATAGTCTCATTGTAAGGAAAATGAAGTCCCCGGAGAAAGACAACAATCTTCCACTGCAAAATCTCCAAGAACTCTTATGTCTCTCAAGCTCACCATTGACTTTCAATTGGTATCTTCTGAGACTACATTCAGTATCATTTACATGTCTTCTCCAATATTTGATTAGACTATATTTCATATCATATGCTTCCATGTTGCAAAAATGCATAAGTAATTTAACTCATATTCTGTTACCTATGCATAAGGGAAGTTAGTCTTTTCAAATCATGTCTTGCACCTCTAATTTTCACATGTTTTTTCCTAAGTAGAGGATCTCTGTCAGGGGGAGTATTTCTTCATCTCTAAAGGGGGAGAAAAACTCTTTCTAAAGGAGAATACTCATTTAGGGGAGTAATCTTTTAAGGATTCCTTCATGTGGTATCATTCATGGCTTAACTTAATATCCTTCTAGTGATATCATTTGATTCAATTCTTGATGAGGGCAAGCTTTTATTTACTTCCTACATGCTTTTAATGTCTTCCTTTTCGGTGGTTGATGCCAAAGGGGGAGAAGTTTAGGGACCAAAGCAATGAAAACTATATCAAACACCAAACACCACCAATTTAAAATTTTATATCTACAAATGGCTTTTTAAGTGGTTTTGGTTATTTGGTCCAAGAATAGGAAGTAAGTGAATTATGGAGTTAGGGGGAGGCTTAAGTCCATAATATCACATTGTGGGGACAATCATGCATCTTAGCAAGTAGATTGCATATTTTCACTCAAATACTTGTATTATTTGCTTGCTTTGGTTGTGTTGTCATCAATCACCAAAAAGGGGGAGATTGTAAGGAAAATGGACCCCGGGCCTTTTGGCTAATTGAGTTTTGGTGTTTGATGAACAACACAATCCGTGAACTAATAAGTTTTCTAGTGTTTGTGTTTTGTAGTTCACAGGATGCGAAGAGAATTGGACCAAGGCAATGAGGATGCAACACCTCAAAAGAAGACATAAAAGATGCATAGGAGTCCAATACTCAAGAACAAAGAAGCCCGAAGAAATCAGCGAAGAAATCCAAGACGAGGGCTGTCAGCCAGCGCCTGGTGGCGCACCGGACATTGGTGTCCGGTGTGCACCGGACTGTCCGGTGAGACACCAGACAGTCTGCGCAGAGAGGCCGCAGACAGGCGCTCTCTGGCTGTAGCACCGGACTGTCCGATGTGCACCGGACTGTCCGGTGTGCCAACGGGCAGACGGCAACGGTCGGATCCAACGGTCGACTGCTACAGGCGCCAACGGTCGGCTGACGTGGCGTGCACCGGACATGCTACAGTGCAGTGTCCGGTGTGCACCGGACTGTCCGGTGCGCCCGACGACAGAAAGCTGCTGCTTTCTGTCCAACGGCTAGTTGGGGGTGTGGAGGCTATAAATACCACCCCAACCGGCCATTCTCTAGTGTGAGAGCCCAAGCAACATACCAAGGCATATAGTGCACATTTCCAAGAGCTCAAACACCCAAGTGCTTAATAGAATCACTCGGTGATTAGCGTAGGTGCTTTGCGAAGTGCTTAGGTTAGTTAGACCGCTTTAGCGCTTACTTTAGGTGAATCCTAGTTAGTTGAGTGAGTTTAGAAAAACCACACAACCCCTCGGCTCTTGCGCGAGCCGTTGTAATTGTACCGAGTGGGGCGTGAGTCTTGCGAGACCGTGACAACCGCGTTTGTGTCACGGCCGCCACCATGTACCGGAGGGAACGAGGCCCGCGGCGTTTCGGCCGGAAGCTCGATAGTGGAGACGGCGGGGAGCGTCCGAGAGGAGCCGGAAGCGGAGCACCACTTGCGCGTGGAGAAGGCCCGCGGCTCTCTACGGAGTTACTCAACCGTGGTGCTTGGCCCTCGCGTGGGCTTCCCTTTGCGTAGGGGCACCAACGAGGATTAGTCGGGACCTTGCGTGGTTCCGGATACCTCGGTAAAAATACCGGCGTCATCCACGAGAGTTTGCTTCTCTACTTAGCTCTTTACATTCCGCATTTATATTAAGCATTTAAGTTTCAATCTTATTGTCATACTTGTTTAGTGTAGATTGAAACTTAGCCTTTGCGGTAGAGATAGCAACACTTAGACAAAACCTAGTTTGCACATTCTAGTTTTGATTTCTTGCATAGGTTTTGCTCTAGGGATTTAATTGTGGCCTAGTTTAGTAAAAGTTTTAGAAGTCCTAATTCACCCCCCCTCTTAGGCGTCACCCGTTTCCTACAACTCCCTATTCGCGTTCCCTCCTCCTGGTGGTGGTGGCGGCCGCGGTCAAAGCTCTAACCACCCAAGTGGTGGTTATCTCTAAACACTTGAACTCGTGCACACTATGTTTCTTAACTCGTTGACTCTATGTTTTTCGCGAACTAAACACTTGAACTGATGTCGTACTTTCTATTTGAAAAGTTTGTGTAAACTATATTGGTGGATGTTATGTTTGTAATGCGTGAATTGATTATGAATGCATGTGTTTGTAATGTGTCTGTTCTATGTGATATATGTGTTATGTATGCAATTGTGTAGAAATAGTGACCTAATTTAGTGCTGGTTTTGTAGCAGTATAGGGTAATTTTCATCGGCCCGGTTAATTCCCGTCGTCTATGGTCGAACCGACGAGAATTAACAATTAATTCTCGTCGGCCCAGTAACTCCCGTCGGCCAGATAGGGCCAACGGGGATTAATTAGTAACTCCCGTCAGCTAGGTAGGGCCGATGGGGATTAATTAATAACTCCCGTCGGTCAGGTAGGGACAATGGGGATTAATTAGTAACTCCCGTCGGTTCGTCTGGCTGACGACAATTAACAATAACTCCCATCGGCTTGTAAGTGGCTGATGAGGATTAATTATTCACGTCAGTGGCCGAAGGGAATAATCTTATCCCCGACATCTGATGTCTGTCGGCTTACAACCGACGGGAATAAGCCCTAAACCGATGAGAATTAGTAATTTCCGTTGGTTTAAGGCTTATTCCCGTCGGTTCCTGGCCGACGGGAATTAAGTATTTTCCTATAGTGGTCTACATGGTCTTTCTCTTACTACGGTGTCGGCTCAGTATGCTTCTACCACTTCTATGTACCTGTCACCCATCCTTCTGTCATTGCAAAAGTTATTGTGGTGTTTCTCTGTTGTTTTGGGTGTTAGTTTTTTTTGTTGTGCTAAGGACCGAACATAATTTGGGTTTGTTAATACTTTATTTATTGTCTACACATGATTTGTGTTCTTTTGATAATGGCTCATGGATCCTGCAAAATATGTGTTAGGATTTGGAGATCCATGCGAGCACTACCACAGGGTGCTCGTCCCTTGTGTTCTTGGCTCTTGGATGCATTAGGTCGTTTCTGAGACCACATTGGCGCAATGGACTCCATGATGTCTGAGGTTACTAAATTAGATGGAGCAGTAATGATTTGTCATGCTAACAGTAAAAGGAAAGGTTATTTGTTGGTTTTAAACGTTAGTAATTGCTACGAAGTACCATAATTTATATGGAGCACATCCAGTTTTTATTGAGATTTGACTTTAGCAACCACTCCATATTTTGATCTATCTTTTTTATAAGTTTGAGTTTATTTGACTTATTTTAAAAACTTGAGCTCACAAACTTTCTCTTATTTGGTCTTTGTATGCTGGAATTATGTCATTCTATAATCTCTATTCGTTTAGTCAGTGGTTGTGAACTCTCTTCTAATCGCTCCCTTCATTGACCGTGTTGTATCAAGACATATTAGATAGAGTAAACAACAACGACAGTTAGTCAAATAAAAAATATTATATGGAGAGCAGAGACAATCAATAAAAAATCTTGAGATTTTTTTGAATAGTTTACACGGTTATTGTTGTGAGTCGTCGCAACTCACGGACAACCAACTAGTTAGAGTTATTATATATCTATACTATACTTAAAGCACCAGTTTCAACGGTCGTCCCGCGTCATCTTTTTACAAATAACCCCTCACAGCTATTTCAAATTAATTTGTTGCACGCTTATAGATGGCCAAACGACGGTCCGGCACGGGCCAGATGCACGTGGGCCACAACTATGGCCCAGACATGTCATGCCGGCCTGCTGACTGTGCCGCCCGTCGACCCATTTGATTAAATCAGCATAAAATGTTAAAAAAATTGTGCAGGAGGTGAGATTCGAACTCATGTCCTGATGGAAGAAGGGCGGGAGACACTGGGTAAAGTTATCTAACCATTAGAACATCATGCTTAGATATTTTAAATATTGAATATAAATTTTATATATGTATATACGTTTTTTTGTAAAATTAAAACAATATAATCGTGTTAGGCCGTGCCAGCACTACAGGCCGAGGCTACAACCCAAGCACGGCACGACGTTCTTGGCTTTTGCAAGCATTAGGTCGTTTCTGAGGCCACATTGGCGCAATGGACTCCATGGTGTTTGAGGTTGCTGAATTGGATGAAGCAACAATGATTTGTCACACTAACAGTAAAATAAAAGGTTATTTGTTGGTTTTAAACATTAGTAACTGCTACGAAGTAGCATAATTTATATGGAGCGCACCGGTTTTTATTGATGCATGACTTTAGCAATCACTCCATATTTTGATCTATCTTTTTATAAGTTTGACTTCATGTGATTTATTTTAGAAACTTAAGCTCACAAACTTTCTCTTATTTGGTCTCTGTATAGTGAGATTATGTCATTTTATAATCTCTGTTCGTTCAGTTAGTCGTTGTGAACTCTCTTCTAATCGCTCACTTCATTGGTCGTGTTGTACCAAGACATATTGCATGAAGTAGACAATAACATCAATTAGTCAAATTAAAAAAATATTATACAGAGAGGAGAGACAATCAATAAAAAATATTTAATTTTTTTATAAATAATTTACGTCAGTATTGTTGTAAGCCGTCGAAATGCATGGGCAACCTACTAGTATATATATACTAGTCGGTTGTCCGTACGTTGCGACGGCTTACAACAATACCTACATAAACTATCCATCAAAAAATTTCAAGATTTTTTATTGATTGTCTCCGCTCTCTGTATAATATATTTTTTGATTTGTCTAACTGATGTTATTGTTTACTCCATGCAAATATATCTTGGTACAACACAACCAACGAAACGAGCGATTAGAAGAGACTTCACAACGATTGAATGAATGAACAAAGACCAAATAAGAGAAAGTTTGTGAGATCAAGTTTATAAAATAAGTCCCATGAAGTCAAACTTATAGAAAAGATAGATCAAAATATGGAGTGATTGTTAAAGTCAGACATCAATAAAAACTAGATGCGCTCCATATAAATTACGCTACTTCGTAGCAATTACTAACGTTTAAAACCAACAAATAACCTTTCATTTTGTTGTTAGTGTGACAAATCATTGCTGCTCTATCCAATTCAGCAACCTCAAACACTATGTAGTCCATTGTGTCAATGTGGTCTCAGAAACGACCTAATGCTTGCAAGAGCAAAAAACGTCGTGCCGTACTTGGGCTGTAGCCTCGACCCGTAGCGCTGGCCCGGCCCGAAACGATTATTTTTTTATGTTACAAAAATATCTTAGCATGATGTTCTACTGGTTAGACAGTTTCACTCAGTGTCTCTCGCCCTTCTTCCATCAGGGCATGAGTTTCAAACCCCACCTCCTGCACCGTTTTTTAACATTTTACGCTGATTTAATTAAATGGATCGACGGGCTAACGGGCTGGCCCGGCACAGTTAGCAGGCCGGCATGACGTGCCTGTGCCATAGTTGTGGCCCGCGTGCATCTAGCCCGTGTCGGGCGTCGTTTGGCATCTATAGACGTACAACGGATTAATTTGAAATAGCTATGAGTGGTTATTTGTAAAAAAATGACGCATGAGGACCGTTGAAACTGGTGCTTTAAGTATATTATATATATATAGGGTAGGTATAACGGGAGCCCTGGGCTTCCAATAGTTAAAGGAAGCCCAGGTCGATCGTCCATGCAACCTGGTTCAACCCAGCGCACCGACTGGATCAGACTGTCGGTTGCACCACCCTCGCCCACGTCTCTGCGCGCAAAAAAGGAATGCATGCATGAGTCAAACACGTCCTCTTGCATGCGCATAAATTTAGGAAAGATATATTTGACGATTTCTATTTTTAAATGCTTTATTTCCTCCATAAATTTAGGATCGCTGCAACAGCCATGCAACTAGACTCGTAAGAACCATTTTATGATATATACTGCTACTAAATATGCTATCCTGTGTAGATAATTATGCAATTCAGTATACTGCGTAAAAATCTGTTACCAGCTGCATGCACACGAATTTATAATGAAAATAATGTGCAATGAAAGGAAATGAATTGCACGCATAGAAACAAAAAATCGTATTTAATGTTTTATTTTCTTCATAAATATATGATCCCTCCAACAGCCATGCAGCTAAACACATTAGATCTAGTTTATGATATATATTGATACAAATTATACTACATGGTGTAGCTATTTATGCAATTTGTTACACTGCGTAAAAAATCTGGCATGTTGTTCACTGGTGGACGCATCTCCGAGTTGGAGCGTAATAACCTTAAGTTTTGAGCATAAAATTCTTCAATTATAGGCGTAAATACCGAGCCAATGTGAGAGGTTGATAGCTCTAGTAGGTTGTTATTACGATCCTATTTTTATGGCAGATCCGAAAAACATGACAGTCGCATGCATGCGGTTATACAGATCTAAAAATTATGGCAAAATGCATGCATGAGTCAAACACGTTCCCTTGCATGCGCGTAAATTTAGGAAAGATATGTGTGACGATTTCTAGTTTAAATGCTTTATTTCCTCCATAAATTTAGGATCGCTGCAACAGCCATGCAGCTAGACTCGTTATGACCATTTTATGATATATACTCATACTAAATATGCCACACTGTGTAGGTATTTATGCAATTCGTCACACTGCGTAAAAAAACTGGCATGTTGTTCACTGGTGGACGCATCTCCGGGTGGAGCGTAAAAACCTTAAGTTTTTGAGCATAAAATCCCTCAATTATAAGCGTAAATACCGAATCAATGTGAGAGGTTGATAGCTCTAGTAGGTTGTTATTACTATCCTATTTTTATGACAGATCCGAAAATATGGCAGCCGCATGCATGCAGTTTCTATTTTTATACAGATCCAAAAATTATGGCAAAAATCGTGGGAGTTTCCATTGCATGCACGCAAATTATGAACAACATAAATCAAGGAATTGCCTTTCCAATATGCATGCAGTAAACTGATATACGAACTCCGTGTTTAAGCATAAAATCGTACAGTTTTTGGCGTAAATAATACATGTGGTAGGCATAAAACACAATAATCGAAAAAGAAAACTGCGTCGGATCGGAGGATGTCACGCGCGATCTTTGCTGCGCGCATCTCGGGCCTTCCGTGACGCCGCTCGCTCGAAGATCGTGCCTCATGCGTCGTCGTCGCTACTCTCACGTCGACGGGCGTCGCTTGCTCGCCGGCCTTAGAAGTGCCGCCTCCTCGGGACCCCGTGGACGCCGCCGCTTGCCCGCACAAGGGCCCCGCTGTCGCTCGCCCTCTGGATCGGGGAGCCGCCGCCACCGACCTGGGAACCGCCGCCACTACTCCGGATCGAGGAACCTACGCCACCGCGCATCGAGGTCATGGAGTTGCGGCCACCGGCTGGGGGTCCACCGTCGCGCACGCTCTGGGGCAACCGCCGTCGTCGCACGCGGCGTTGCTAATGAATCGGGTGGAGCGTAAAAAACTGAACCCTAACACTCTGGGTCCTGTTTTATAGACGTCCGGATGTGGTCCGACTCGACCGGATTGCACCGTCCGACCTGAGCTTCCTCTAGTTATTGAAAGACCAGGGCTTCTAATATATAAACTATATATATATATATATATATATATATATTTTGGTGAAGCGAGGTGTTGGCTCGTGTATTTTTGCAAATATCTCCTATCCCTTTTCTCCCTCCCGCGATCTCCTCCGCTCGACGCCTGTACCCCGCCGTCCCGCGTCCCCGCTCCAGCTCGAAACCCTAGACCTGTGCGGCTGTCCCTATTCTCTCCAACGGAAGATGTACTCGGACCAGATCTCCACCGGGCGCAAGCGCTCCATCCACGACCGCCTTGACGGCGACCTCCCCGCCGGCACGGGCGCCGGCGGCCGTGTTCGTCACACGGTGTCCAAGAGGTAAGTGCACGCTGCCGCCGCCGCTGCTATTGATTTCTCCGCTACCTTCGCTTTTACGGCTCCACCTTCTTGATCGCTTGGCAGCGGATGTCTAGTTGTCTACAGATTGGAAAATTTGTCCTGCCATGGATCAGCTGTGCGCGCTTTTCCTGTATTCTTTAACCATCAGAATAGCCATGTCCATCCGTAATCGAGTGAAGGATCCGTTTTCGTGCGCTTGGCTGTGCTTAAGAATTGCTGGTGCAGACAAATTAGGTTAGGGCTCGGGTTTTGGTTCATCGGAAGAAGGCAGTGCCTTAAGCTTGGTTCCTCAGTTCTAACTTCAACGTGTGTACGTGCTGTCTCTATAGGTTTTATGTTCTGATTAAGGTGGTGGAGTGGATTTGTGTGGTGCATTACTTGTACTAGTATCGCCACTGTTTCTATATCACTTTGTTTATATGTATGTTCTCATGTTCAGTTGGTTAGGTGAGTGTGAATATAGAGGCAACAACCAAGGTTTGAACTCTAACTTGTGCACAATTTTACCTTTTTTTCATAAAGCTGGAACAATGGACACTGGTGAGTTGATTACAAAGAAATATAAGGAGATTTTTGCAAAAGTGATGATGATGGAACCGTAGAAACTGGTGCTTTATTTAGTAGAGATTGTTGTCTGAGGGGCGGGGGGGTTGGGAAGGAACTGTGGCTCCCTTGAGGATGACAGTGTTTGTGCTGTGTATGATGTTTAGTTTGGAGTTTATTGCTGATGCTTATAACATAAGAATTAGCAATTTTGCTAATGTTAGTAAATCATATTTCCTCCATTACGCATTTTAACTGTCAACAAATTCAAGCTTCCAACATGTTGTAGTATTATGAATTCTAATAAACCAAAATCAGATCAAGACTCTTACCTTGGCTCCCATGACACCAACTAGGGTTACCCCAGGGATATTAAATCTTAAATGGTTCACATAATTTTATTGTGTGTTGTTCCTTTTGTGCCAACTTTTCTATGTAATAACTTGTGGGACACTCATATTATCGTTTGCCCGTAGGCAACGGCAGATAGATGAAAAATGGAAGCATGATCTGTATCGGGAAGACGATGAACCAGCTTCAAGTATCTTTTTTCTCATTTATATGCAGCACTATTTTCATATTCAGTTCCAATTTAACACTTATCTGTACTTTGTCTTAAGAATCAATAGATCCGAAGGATTTGCGATTGAAGCTTCAGAGGCGAAGTTCTCAACAAAGCTTTACCAGCACAAGGAGTTCTGGTGTGCGTGATTTACGTGAGAAGCTATCTGGTATAATGCACCCACAGCCATCAAATGCTGATCCAAAGCCCAAGCCAAAGCCAGTATCAGAGGTTGTTAACATCTCAAGGCGTCAAACTGCTGATGAAATGCCTGCACGTCAAAGCAAGAGAGCACCAAAACAGACTTCATTGAAGAAGACATCTCAGCCAAAGGTACACATACTACTAGGAATAGTGCAATGCATAGTTTCCATCACTTCTTTCATATTCTGAATTTCATTTGTTCGGCAAAAGCTAGAAGAAATTTGTTTTGAGGTTTTCCAGATTGAAACAAAAGATTTGACCTTTTGGACTATGTTGTAATGCGGTACCTTTTTTAGGTTGTGTTTGCTGCATTCTATTACTTATATAGAAGGACAGTAACATCTATTTTCCTTTTTCGTTTCACTTATTATGATGAACTATGTGCATGAAATTCGGATCCATTGGCCACTGCCATGTGAGCATTTGCATTTTCTAGTTGAAACAGGATTTTTGTGCTCAAAATCATATATTTGGTTTAGGGGAATGAATTATTTAACATTATGAGTTATGCATATAGTGTTTGATCTTGACATATTTTTATATATTTGTAGTGTTACATACTTTCAAGGAAACAGTAAGCATCCTTTATGCCTTTTCTTTTCTGCAATCTGTTTTTTTTAAGATGAGATTCACATTGAAAAAAAATGTATCACTAATCAAAGGGGCTGTTCTAGGTTTCTGTTTGCAGAATTCATAACAAGGACAATTCAATTGCTTTACATAATGCTTCCCTGTTTAATTGATTACGTGATGCTATTGTCACCCTAGGTGAAGCTTCATCTAGCCGGTAATTACTGAAAAACACTCAGTAATTTCCGGCAATGACTGAGTATCGCTCAGTCACTACTTTACCGGTTAGGTGAAGCTTCACCTAGGGGCAATATCTATTCTCTGTAGAACACAAATGAGTTTGGGCTGCAGTGGTAGAGACTCGACGCTCCTAGCTGAGTGGTCACAGTTCAAAACCCCATCCCGCCTCTTTTTTGCCAATTTCTGGAATTTCGCCTGGGCGGGCGGGCCAGGACGCACGATGGTTTTGCTGCTTTGTAGTTGTAGTAGATATATGTAATAATTGAATGTTGCTATCATGATATTCTGATTAGATATTGAGCAGTTAACAAATCCTTATCAGTGCATGATAGTAGCTAAAATCTGATTATTTGGAGAATGTGATGCATATTGCAGGATAGCTGCACATTTATTTTGTTTTTGTTTTGTGTTCAACTCTAAGAAGGGCAGGCCTAGTGCAGTTGTGAGAGCTCTCACTGAGTTACCAGGTTGCGGGTTCAAAGCCCCCTTTTAACTTTCCTTGGTTTATCCCTTCCCCAGACCCCACTGGTGTGGGGGGCCTCCGGCACTGTGTCTGCTCCTTTTTTTTTGTATTGAACTCTAAACATGTTTTCTTTTGGGGACATATTTTTAGGCTGAAAGTCCACTCGGCAGTTTCCTGAGTTCCCTTGGGCTTGAGAAGTACTCGATTACCTTCCAGGCAGAGGAGGTCTGACTAAATTTCTGAATTGCCATTTTTCCATGTCCTGATTGATTTTTCTTATTGGTTAATAGTTGTTCTATTATATAAGGTTGACATGGCAGCCCTAAGGCACATGACGGAGAGTGATCTGAAAGCTTTGGGCATTCCAATGGTACGTGGACTACATTTGATGTCTTTATCTGCGTTTTTGACTGAGTTTGATTGATAAATTGGTGAATTATTGACTCCTGCTGCGCATCACATCTGTAGTTTAATGAGTAAACCATCCTATGTTTTTAGCTGATATTGTAGATCTTACAGGAAACAAGTAAGAGTAGCTATGATACATGAACTTCATCCATTCTGCTGATGAATTGTATGACTTTGTACACGCTCATAAGCTTTTTGCTTGGGGAAATGTGTCAGTGTGTGCTAAGCTATTGGAGTTTGCTATCCCTTTGGCATTTGCCTGATAGGTAGATAATAAAAAACCAGAGTAGTTTTAATCTATTCATCTGAATAATAAATTCGAACTTATGATGATTGGTGTGCGTTCTTTCAGGGCCCTCGGAAGAAGATTATCCTTGCCTTGGAGCCAAGAGCATAAGGGAATGTCAAGTGTAGGAAGGTGGGAGGGATTTGCTAGGCATGCTCATGTGCAAGTTCGATAAAACTCTGTAACCACATCTTGGAAAGGGTACAACGACAATGGTTTGTGGGCTTCTCGTAACATGTATCCTGCCCTGTTAAGCATGTTCAACGAAGTTTAGGATGTTAGAATGCTGGCCACGGCGTGTATTGATGCAACTTATATATCTGTGTTGATTAAATGGTGCGGTATACATGTTGGGGCTTCTAAGTTGTTCTTAGAATTCTATATCCTATAACTATACTTTTCTTATCCACAGGGTATGCTATATTTGAAGCTAGGTGGATTGGGATATACACATCAGCAATGGTTGCTCTGGGCCCTGGTTTCAGTGTATTGGGCTCCTGTTTAAAACTTGGCATACTTGCTTTGACTTTGGTTTATTTGCTTCAAGTTAGAATGAAAAGTTTGTGAGGGTGGGATAAGCTGATTAAAATTGTAGTTCAAAAATAAATAGAAATATAGTTCGATCCTAATCTGACTTAATCTTTAAATTTTATAGGGTGAAATCTAGAGCTCGTTAGGCTATCTCCAGTAGTTTACTCATCTAAACATCACTCTGAATAATACAGTTTACTCATTCTCATATAGGTGAATGACACGGTCTTACCATCCCTAGCTACATTTAGGGATGAAAAACGGTCGGAAACGGTATTTATTTGGTAATTAGTTTTTAGTAGTTTTTCTTTGATTGTGAATAAATAGGATATAGAATCTACAATACAAATTTGTATTCTTGTTTTTAACATCAAACTTATAAATATTCATAAAAGATAAACCTTAAATTCATCCTATATTTTCTTAAATAATAGATATAAACTTCGGTATGAATTCGGAAACAAATTCGGTAATTTTTTCAACTATTTGTGTTGTAGGGACCAAATAATACATAAAACAATTTATGTAATATTTTATTCATATTTGTACTAATGTGCTTTATAATATAAGAAAAGATCAACATCAAATTTTATACATATCTATTTTAAAATATTAAATTTGTTCTAACAGTTCGGATTACCACTTTCATCCCTAGCTACATTAGACTATAATCTAGTCATTCTTGCATTCTTCTAATTAAACCTTAAAATTGTGAGATTCAATTATTCTATAAAACAATAGATTATTTCGTAATTAACAAGTGGTGATCAAGCTAATTATCGATTTTTATTATTTCATACTAGGTCATTGTCCGTGCGATGCGACGACACATAATCATAACAATAGAGAGCTATATTTTTAGAAACCGCAAGAAAACATTTGGTCTTTCGTGGTCACGGCATACAAAATCGAGATGAAAATGAAAAAACAATGTGAGTTTCAACTACAAAACAAACATCAGAAATAAAGGACAGTAATTATCTATATCTATACTATACTTAAAGCACCAGTTTCAACGGTCGTCACGCGTCATCTTTTTACAAATAACCCCTCATAGCTACTTTAAATTAATCTGTTGCACGCCTATAGATAGCCAAACGATGGCTCGGCACAACTCTGGCCCAGGCACGTCATGCGGGCCACAACTCTGGCCCAGGCACGTCATGCCGACCTGCTGACTGTGCCGGGCCAGCCCGTTAGACCGTCGGTCTATTTAATTAAATCAGCGTAAAATATTAAAAAACGATGCATGAGGTGGAGTTCGAACCAATACCCTGATGGAAGAAGGGCGGGAGACAACTGGTGAAGCTATCTAACTAATAGAACATTATGCTTAGATGTTTTTAATATTGAATATAAATTGTATATCTGTATATACGTTTTTTTAAAATAAAAAATATAATCGTGTTGGGCTGGGCTAGCACTACGAGCCGAGGCTACAACCCAAACACGACACGTTCTCGGCTCTTGCAAGCATTAGGTCGTTTCGGAGACTTTATTGGCGCAATGGACTCTATGGTGTTTGAGGTTGCTGAATTGGATGGAGCAACAATGATTGTCACAGTAACAGTAAAATGAAAGGTTATTTGTTGGTTTTAAATGTTAGTAATTGCTACGAAGTAACATAATTTATATGAAGCGCATCCAGTTTTTATTGATGCCTGACTTTAGCAATCACTCCATATTTTGATCTATCTTTTTACAAGTTTGACTTCATGTGACTTATTTTAGAAACTTGGGCTCACAAACTTTTCTCTTATTTGGTCTCTATATGGTGAAATTATGTTATTTTATAATCTCTGTTCGTTCAGTCAGTCGTTGTAAACTCTCATCTAATCGCTCACTTCATTGGCCGTGTTGTACCAAGACATATTGCATGGAGTAAACAATAACATCAGTTTGCCAAATCAAAAAAATATTATACAGAGAGCAGAGACAATCAATAAAAAATCTTGAATTTTTTTTATGGATAGTTTACGTGGGTATTGTTGTAAGCCGTCGCAACGCACGGGCAACCGACTAGTAACACTATATACAATAGTTAACAGCACACGTTTGTTGAGCGGGCGTATGCGCGGAGCTAGCACTCTTCTAGCAGGCGCATCCACTCCCCGCCTGCTGCTGCTAGTTGGATTGGCCGGTCCTTCTGCTTCGCTAAGAGCATCTCCGTTCCCGATAGGGCCACGACGATCTTGCGAAATAGCGACTGTAGCAACACAAATGAGAAAAGAATCGATGAGATGCAGTGTACGCAATAGTGTGCGCAACACGGTACATCAAAGAGTCTAAGTGTCTATATCGTTGCCTAATTGGAGAATACATTATGCATCAATAAAAATAAATAGATATAAACTTCAAGATTTTTAGTTGTTTAACTTGTATTACCTAAAGTGTGGCATTTAGATAACATACCTCACTGTATCAGCCCAGTTACCAAAAGGGTGGTGCATTAGAGTGCTCATATTTTTGTCACCCTTGCACGTTGCAAATACACTTTCTGATCCATTCATTGTAGCCATGACTTTTGATTATTGTGTCTGCTTTAAAGTGTTACTCTGGTTTGGGCCTTTTGGCATCTGTGATTACCATATATATTATTTTATTTCTCATATTGCAAGGCACACAACAAAAGGAAGGGAATGCACCAAGTCATGGCAGATAAGTGCATATAAACTTTTTGCGTACCTCGATACATGTCAATGCATATTGAACATCGCTGTCTGAAATCTGGTAATGGATGACGAACCTGACACTGCATGATACGAAGCACAAAACTCAATGTGGATAGCTAACCTTGGATGTGCCCATCATTAAAGATACTACTGCAGGTGTTTAGATTATGGTTCTGACTTGCTAACTGATCATAGAGTTTCTGTAAAAATAGGGACCACGACCCTTCTTATTCTTTTAATGAAGATATAGGCTGTTCTCTTCTCTTGGTCGAGCTTAGTGGTAAAAAACTGAAGATATGAGAGTGAAAAGGAGACAATGTTAGCGGGTTTACATTATCACCAATAGATTTTCAATAAATATGGTATTTATTTTTTTATCAGCCCAAAAATATGCGATATGATTTGCCTGCCAACCAGTCAACTCAGTAGCTTGCAATATTTAAAACTCTGTTTGTTGTAAAATTTGGGACTGTGTTTACCAATGGAGTTTGGTATTCACTCAAAGTTATGTTTTTTTACGGTGACACTCAAAATTAGGTTATGTGTAGGTTTTTAATGTTAACTTGTTTGGAGAGAATCTATATGGTTTTCTTGCAAATCGACAGTTCTTTCCCCAAATTTTGGTCAAAAGAAACCACATCACCGATAGAATTCAGATCCCATTTATCGGTCACCTCCAATGAATGTTTTCTATAATTAAGAAAGGAGACCGAACATGGGCCATATATGCTTTGTGTGTAGAGGCTGTGATATTGTCTTTTTACTCCTATCTAAGAAAGGACACTGATTGTGTTACTCAGAGAATGGAGCTTCATCATGTAATGGGGGGGGGGAGGAATGGAATTTCACCTTTTTGAACTTGCTGGCATCGCAAGAACATTGCACTGTTCCAAGACTTGGCATAGCTTGCTTGGTGAAATGCGTGGATCCACGATATCGAAGAACACCTTATAAAAAGTAAAGGTATGTCATATGCTGGACCTTTCCGGTTTACATTGTGGAAAATAAGGAAAATATAGCGCGCTTCATCTTTGACACTGACCATATTGGTCTCGACCGAAGATGAATCCACCGTGAACTGTTTAATTTTCGTCAGGCCCTCTGGGAAAACAAAGTAGAGTTACAAGTTCAGGAACTCGATCTAACAAGGATTTGGTTTCTATACCATGAAACCAGCAGTGTCTTGTTTTCCTTGTATGCATGTTTTTTTTGGAAGGTGTGTCAAAAGCTTTGCTGAAGTTTTATTAGTAGAATAAAGAAAAGAGGTTATATACAATAGGAAATCCTGGATATGCATGTATTAGTGATGGTGTTTCAAAGCAGAGGGGATGTTCAGTGTTTGTGAACTGTGCACAACAAAAATGAAGTGAAGTTGGACTCAAAAGAAAGAAAGAAAATACTACTAAAATTTTGAAACCTGCCAAGGCTTTAGCCTTCCTGTGATCATCCGCAAGCTTTCCCACGGTGTCACGAACAGCAACATAAGCAGTAGCACAAAGAACTCCAACCTGTCTCATCCCACCGCCTAGGGTCTTCCTAAGAATTCTAGCCTGAAAAGGGTGGTAATGTTTTCAGATTCCCACTGCAACATGGTCTCTGCAGTTTAGACTTGAAACAGAGAAGTCGACCAAACCTTGTCGATGAAGGCCTCTGAACCAACAACAACTGATCCGATGGGTGCGCCTAACCCTTTAGATAGGCATACCTGTGCATATAATGTTTCAGAGAAATAAGTAGAATCACCGCCCGCATATGTTACTACCTGAAGCAGGTCATTTCATACGCATGCCTGTTGCGAATTGACTGCAGAACCAGCGACTTGAGAACATACCGAAACTGAGTCGGCAACTTTTACAAGTCTATGTACAGGAACTCCCAGTGCCTGAAGCATGAAAATGTATTTTGTAAGCAGGTGTCCCTGCGACTGGGAGTGTGGGAGTGTGTGTGTTTAGGTGCTTACCACAGAGGCATTGAAAATACGAGCTCTGTTAAACTTAACAATGCAATCCCTAATCTATAAAATTAAAAGGTGGCATCAACAGCCTGCAACTCACACATCTCCAATTTTCACACAGACACACAGCAAAAAGAAGGATTGGGATGTAATCGGGACTCACTAGATCAAAGTGAAGGCGCACAGACAGATGAAAGGGAAGGAGCGCACACAGGAACTACCAGATGAAAGGAATGACGCGAACACAGGAACTGGACGTTTAGGAGGATGAGAAGAGGATGAGCGGATGATGATAAGGGCTGCCATCCTTTTAATATTGGTGTGGATCTCCCGTCCGCGGTTGGTTGCCGCAGAATCCCCTCCACCCGGTGTTTCCAAATTGGTGATGGCGGGCGTTGATGGCGTCCGAGATTGGAGATCCCGAATTCGAGGCAGGGCATGGCCGAGAGCATGATTACTTCGGATGTGATTCTGCGGCAACCAACCGCGGATGGGAAGATGGAACGATGAACGTTGATGGTGCTTCTGCGGCAACCAACCGCAGACGGGGCGCTGATTGCGTCGGTTGGGATTATGCGGCATCCGCGGAAGGGATTGGAGCGGCAACTGCGGACGAGCTTCTAGGCATGTGAGAGCACCTAGAGGGGGGGTGAATAGGTGATCCTGTAAAACTTGAAACTTAATGCCACAAAACTTGATTAGGAGTTAGCACAATAATGCCAAGTGGCTAGAGAGGAGTCTTAGCAAAACACAATAACCACAAAGAGATCAAGACAGAGATGGCACAGTGGTTTATCCCGTGGTTTGGCCAAGTCCAACGCTTGCCTACTCCACATTGTGGCTTCCCAACGGACGAGGGTTGCAATCAACCCCTCTCAAGCGGTCCAAAGACCCACTTGAATACCACGGTGTTTTGCTTTACTATATCCCGCTTGCGAGGAATCTCCACAACTTGGAGTCTCTCGCCCTTACAAAGATGTTCACAAAGAAGCACGGAATAAGGGAGGGATGAGCAACGCACACAAGACACAAAATCACAGCAAATACGCACACACAAGACCCAGACTTGAGCTCAAGAGAGTATCACGAGGTTCTCACTAGAACGGAGCTCAGATCACTAAGAATGACGAACAAGTGCGCAAGAATGAAGTGTGAGTGATCAACAATGCTCAAAGGATGCTTGGTGTACTCCTCCATGCGCCTAGGGGTCCCTTTTATAGCCCCAAGGCAGCTAGGAGCCGTTGAGAGCATTCCAGGAAGGCAATTCTTGCCTTCTGTCGCCTGGCGCACCGGACAGTCCGGTGCACCACCGGACACTGTCCGGTGTGGATTTCTTTCCTTATTTGGCGAAGCCGACCGTTGCAGATTCAGAGCCGTTGGCACACCGGACACTGTCCGGTGCCCCCTTGTGACTGTTGGCTCGGCCACGCGTCACGCGCGGAATCCTCGGCCGACCGTTGGCCCGGCTGACCGTTGGCTGACCGGACAGTCTGGTGAATTATAGCCGTACGCCGTTAATTGCTTCCCGAGAGCGATGACTTCGCCTGTGAATGGCTCACCGGACAGTCCGGTGCACCACCGGACAATCCGGTGATTTATAGCCGTACACCGCCATCGAAGTCCCGAGAACAGCCAGTCCGCCCGAGCCAGCCTGGCGCACCGGACACTGTCCGGTGCACCACCGGACAGTCCGGTGCACCCAGACTGAGCTGACTTGGGCTGAAACAAGCTATCTTCTTTCCAAAGAGATTTTTCCTGTTTCCAGCACTTAGACACAATACATTAGCTTTCAAAACAATGTACTAAGTGTAGAAACATACCTTTAATCTTGATTTGCACTTAGTCCATCACTTGGCATAGATAAACACTTAAGCACTTGTGTTGGACACTAAATCACCAAAATACTTAGAAATGGCCCAAGGGCACATTTCCCTTTCAATCTCCCCCTTTTTGGTGATTTATGCCAACACAACACAAAGTAACTAGAACAAGTGCAATATCAATGCAAATAAGAACACAAATTGTTTTGATTCATCTTTGGCATATTTGGATCATACTTTGCCACCACTTGGTTTGTTTTTGCAAATCAAACTCAATTTCCTATCTCTAAGTCAAGCACACTTGTTGAGATATAAAGAGAGTTGTTCCAAGAGAAATTGATCAAAGATTTCAAAAACTCCCCCTTTTTCCCATAATCAACTATTCTCCCCACAAGAAGCCAACTTTTGACAAAAGAGACAACAAGAGAGTTTTGACAAAACAAAAGCTCTATTCTACTGTTTTCAAAATTCTCAAGTGGTAGCTGATCCATTTCTTGCTTTGGCCTTATTTTCTCCCCCTTTGGCACCAAGCACCAAAACAGGATCAATCTTGGCCCTTAAACCTCATTGCCTCACCAAAATCTTCACATAAGAGTACAAAGGCAATAAGAAGATGGGGATGAACTTGGAGTGAGTTACCCTCTCATCGGAGTGCAGTGGAAGTCTTTCATGGTCCAAGTCCACCTTTTCCCTTTCAAACCTCCTTTGAGACTAAATCAAGCAAACTCAAGCACACGGTTAGTCTCAAAGGGTCAAGTTGTAGCACATCTCCCCCTAAATATGTGCATTACTTGCAAAAGGACTTGTGAGGTCCGGGGAGTGTTTGTACAACTTGAGCACCACAAGTAAACAACAAAATGCATAAGGAACATGATCAAAGGCATAAACACATGTATGCTATAAATCAATCCAAGTTCCGCGAATCTAAGACATTTAGCTCACTACGCAGCCTGCAAAAGGTCTTCTCATCTAGAGGCTTGGTAAAGATATCGGCTAGCTGGTTCTCGGTGCTAATATAAAACACTTCGATATCTCCCTTTTGCTGGTGGTCTCTCAAAAAGTGATGCCGGATGTCAATGTGCTTTGTGCGGCTGTGCTCAATAGGATTGTCCGCTATGCGGATAGCACTCTCATTGTCACATAGGAGTGGGACTTTGCTCAGATTGTAGCCAAAGTCCCGGAGGGTTTGCCTCATCCAAAGTAGTTGCGCGCAACACTGTCCTGCGACAACATACTCGGCCTCAGCAGTGGATAGGGCAACGGAAGTTTGTTTCTTAGAACTCCATGACACCAGGGACCTTCCTAAGAATTAGCACATCCCTGATGTACTCTTCCTATCGACCTTACATCCAGCATAATCGGAGTCTGAATATCCAATTAAGTCAAAGGTAGACCCCTTTGGATACCAGATCCCGAAGCAAGGCGTAGCGACTAAATATCTAAGAATTCGCTTCACAGCCACTAAGTGACACTCCCTTGGATCGGATTGAAATCTAGCACACATGCATACACTAAGCATAATATCTGGTCTACTAGCGCATAAATAAAGCAAAGAACCTATCATGGACCGGTATGCTTTTTGATCAACGGACTTACCTCCTTTGTTGAGGTCGACGTGTCCGTCAATTCCCATCGGAGTCTTTGCGGGCTTGGCGTCCTTCATCCCAAACCACTTTAGCAAGTCTTGTGTGTACTTCGTTTGGGAGATGAAGGTGCCGTCCTTGAGTTGCTTCACTTGGAACCCAAGGAAGTAGTTCAACTCACCCATCATCGACATCTCGAATTTCTGCGTCATCACCCTGCTAAACTCTTCACAAGACTTTTGATTAGTAGAACCAAATATTATGTCATCGACATAAATTTGGCACACAAATAAGTCACCATCACAAGTCTTGGTGAATAAGGTTGGATCGGCTTTCCCAACCTTGAAAGCATTAGTAATTAAAAAGTCTCTAAGGCATTCATACCATGCTCTTGGGGCTTGCTTAAGTCCATAGAGCGCCTTAGAGAGCTTACATACGTGGTTGTGGTACCGTTCATCCTCGAAGCCAGGGGGTTGCTCCACGTACACCTCCTCCTTGATTGGCCCATTGAGGAAAGCGCTCTTCACATCCATTTGGAACAACCTGAAAGAATGGTGAGCGGCATATGCTAGCAAAATACGAATGGACTCTAGCCTTGCCACAGGAGCAAAAGTCTCCTCAAAGTCCAAACCTGCAACTTGGGCATAACCTTTTGCCACAAGTCGAGCCTTGTTCTTTGTCACCACCCCATGCTCGTCCTGTTTGTTGCGGAACACCCACTTGGTTCCCACAACATTTTGCTTGGGACGCGGCACCAGTGTCCAAACTTCATTACGCTTGAAGTTGTTGAGCTCTTCCTGCATGGCCAACACCCAGTCCGGATCTAGCAAGACCTCTTCTACCCTGAGAGGCTCAATAGAAGAGACAAAAGAGTAATGCTCACAAAAATTAACTAATCTAGAACGAGTAGTTACTCCCTTGCTAATGTCACCTAAAATTTGGTCGACGAGATGATTCCTTTGAATCGTCGCTCGAACTTGAGTTGGAGGGACTTGAGGTGCTTCTTCCTCTTCAACTTGGACATCCTGTGCTCCCCCTTGATCACATGCCTCCTTTTGATGAACCTGTTCATCATCTTGAGTTGAGGGATGCACCATTGTTGAGGAAGAAGGTTGATCTTGTTCCTTTTGTTCCTGTGGCCGCACATCTCCAATCGCCATGGTGCGTATTGCGGCCGTTGGAATGTCTTCTTCATCTACATCATCAAGATCAACAACTTGCTCTCTTGGAGAGCCATTAGTCTCATCAAATACAACGTCGCTAGAGACTTCAACCAAACCCGATGATTTGTTGAAGACTCTATACGCCTTTGTATTTGAGTCATAACCTAACAAAAACCCTTCTACAGCTTTGGGAGCAAATTTAGAATTCCTACCCTTCTTCACTAAAATGTAGCATTTGCTCCCAAAGACTCGGAAATACGAAACATTGGGTTTGTTACCGGTTAGTAGCTCATACGAAGTCTTCTTGAGGAGGCGGTGAAGGTAGACCCGGTTGATGGCGTGGCAAGCCGTGTTCACGGCTTCCGACAAAAACCGCTCGGGGGTCTTGAACTCTCCAAGCATCGTCCTCGCCATGTCTATGAGCGTCCTGTTCTTCCTCTCTACCACACCATTTTGTTGTGGTGTGTAGAGAGCGGAGAACTCGTGCTTGATCCCTTCCTCCTTAAGGTACTTCTCCACCTGAAGGTTCTTGAATTCGGACCCGTTGTCGCTCCTTATCTTCTTCACCTTGAGCTCAAACTCATTTTGAGCTCTCATTAGGAAGCGCTTGAGGGTTCCTTGGGTTTCAGTTTTATCCTGCAAAAAGAATACCCAAGTGAAGCGGGAAAAATCATCAACTATAACAAGACCATACATACTTCCTCCTATGCTTAGATAGGCGACGGGTCCGAAGAGGTCTATATGAAGCAGCTCCAGAGGTCTTGATGTGGTCATCACATTTTTGGCATGATGAGAGCTTCCCACCTGTTTACCTGCTTGACAAGCTGCACAAGGTCTATCTTTTTTGAAAGTAACATTAGTTAGACCTATCACGTGTTCTCCCTTTAGAAGCTTGTGAAGGTTCTTCATCCCCACATGTGCTAAGCGGCGATACCACAGCCAGCCCATGCTAGTCTTCGCAATTAAGCATGCATCTAGATCAGCCTCCTCTTTTGCAAAATCAACTAAATAAAGTTTGTCGTCTAGTACACCCTTAAAAGCTAATGAACCATCACTTCTTCTAAAGACAGACACATCTACATTTGTGAATAAACAATTATATCCCATATTACATAATTGACTAACGGATAACAAATTATATCCAAGTGACTCCACTAAAAACACATTAGAAATGGAGTGCTCATTTGAGATTGCAATCTTGCCTAAGCCTTTAATCTTGCCTTGATTCCCGTCACCGAATATGATTGAATCTTGGGAATCTTTATTCTTGACGTAGGAGGTGAACATCTTCTTCTCCCCCGTCATGTGGTTTCTGCATCCGCTGTCGATAATCCAGCTTGATCCCTCGGATGCATAAACCTGCAAGGCAATTTAGGCTTGGGTCTTAGGTACCCAACTCATGTTGGGTCCTACAAGGTTAGTTACAATAGTCTTAGGGACCCAGATGCAAGTTTTATCTCCCTTGCATCTTGCCCCTAACTTCCTAGCAATCACCTTCTTATCCTTTCTACAAATAGCAAAGGAAGCATTGCAAGTATGAAAAATTGTAGAAGGTTCATTGTTTACTTTCCTAGGAACATGAACAACATTTCTTCTAGGCATAGCATTTTTCTTAGCCAAATTTCTATCATGCATAATAGAAGAACTAGAAGCAATCATGGCATGAGAATTAAAAGCATCATAACTTCTATTAACATTCCTAGATTGTCTCCTATCATGATACATGAAAGCATGGTTCTTTTGAGCACTACTAGCCATAGGGGCCTTCCCTTTCTCCTTGGCGGAGATGGAAGCCTTATGGCTTGTTAAGTTCTTGACTTCTCTCTTGAAGCGAAGACCATCCTTAATTGAGGGGTGTCTACCAATCATGTAGGCATCCCTTGCAAATTTTAGTTTGTCAAATTCACTCTTGCTAGTCTTAAGTTGGGCATTAATACTAGCCACTTCATCATTCAATTTAGAAATTGAAACTAGGTGTTCACTACAAGCATCAACATTAAAATCTTTACACCTATTGCAAATTACAACATTTTCTACACAAGATGTTGATTTACTAGCTATTTCTAACTTAGCATTCAAATCATCATTTATGCTCTTTAAGCTAGAAATAGAGTCATGGCATGTAGACAATTCACTAGAAAGCATTTCATTCCTTTTAATTTCTAAAGCAAGGGATTTTTGTGCCTCAACAAACTTATCATGTTCTTCATACAAAAGATCCTCTTGCTTTTCTAATAACCTATTCTTATCATTTAAAGCATCAACCAATTCATTGATCTTATCAATTTTATTTCTATCTAAACCTTTAAATAAACTAGAATAGTCTATTCATTATCATCACTAGACTCATCATCACTTAAAGAAGCATAAGTAGTATTCCGAGTACATACCTTCTTCTCCTTCGCCATGAGGCATGTGTGACGCTCGTTGGGGAAGAGGGCCGATTTGTTGAAGGCGGTGGCGGCGAGTCCTTCGTTGTCAGAGTCGGACGACGAACAATCCGAGTCTCACTCCTTGCCAAGGTGTGCCTCGCCCTTAGCCTTCTTGTAAGCTTTCTTCTTTTCCCTCTTGTTCCCTTGTTCCTGGTCACTCTCATTATCGGGACAATTAGCGATAAAATGACCAATCTTACCACATTTGAAGCATGAGCGCTTCCCCTTCGTCTTGTTCTTTTTGGGATGCTCCTTGCATCCCTTTAGCGTCGTCTTGAAGCGCTTAATGATGAGGGCCATCTCTTCCTCATTTAGCCCCGCCGCCTCAACTTGCGCCACCTTGCTAGGTAGCGCCTCCTTGCTACTTGATGCCTTGAGAGCAATGACTTGAGGCTCATGGATTGGACCATTCAATGCATCGTCAACGTATCTTGCCTCCTTGATCATCATCCGCCCGCTTACAAACTTCCCAAGTATCTCCTCGGGCGTCATCTTGGTGTACCTAGGATTCTCACGAATATTGTTCATAAGATATGGATCAAGGACGGTAAAAGACCTTAGCATTAGGCGGACGACGTTGTGGTCCGTCCATTGCGTGCTTCCATAGCTCCTTATTTTGTTGACGAGGGTCTTGAGCCGGTTGTATGTTTGGGTTGGCTCCTCGCCCCTGATCATCGCGAATCTCCCAAGTTCGCCCTCCACCAACTCCATCTTGGTGAGCATGGTGATGTCGTTCCCCTCATGTGAGATCTTGAGGGTGTCCCAAATCTGCTTGGCGTTATCCAAGCCACTCACCTTATGGTATTTGTCCCTGCACAATGAAGCTAGAAGAACAGTAGTAGCTTGTGCATTTTTGTGAATTTGCTCATTAATGAACATGGGACTATCAGTACTATCAAATTTCATTCCACTTTCTACTATCTCCCATATGCTTGGATGGAGAGAGAACAAGTGACTACGCATTTTGTGACTCCAAAATCCGTAGTCCTCTCCATCAAAGTGAGGGGGTTTACCAAGTGGAATGGAGAGTAAATGAGCATTGGTACTTTGCGGAATACGAGAGTAATCAAAAGAAAAGTTTGAATTGACCGTTTTCTTTTTTTCGTAGTCGTTGTCGTCGTTGTCCTTTTGGGAAGAAGAGGACTCGTCGCTGTCGTCGTAGTAGACGATCTCCTTGATGCGCCTCGTCTTCTTCTTCTTCCCATCTTTTCGTTTGTGGCCCGAGCCCGAGTCGGTAGGCTTGTCATCTTTCGACTCATTGACGAAGGACTCCTTCTCCTTATCATTGATCACAATCCCCTTGCCCTTAGGATCCATCTCTTCGGGCGATTAGTCCCTTTCTTGAAGAGAACGACTCCGATACCAATTGAGAGCACCTAGAGGGGGGGTGAATAGGTGATCCTATAAAACTTGAAACTTAATGCCATAAAACTTGATTAGGAGTTAGCACAATAATGCCAAGTGGCTAGAGAGGAGTCTTAGCAAAACACAATAACCATAAAGAGATCAACACAGAGATGGCACAGTGGTTTATCCCATGGTTCGGCCAAGTCCAACACTTGCCTACTCCACGTTGTGGCATCCCAACGGACGAGAGTTGCAATCAACCCCTCTCAAGCGGTCCAAAGACCCACTTGAATACCACGGTGTTTTGCTTTACTATATCCCGCTTGCGAGGAATCTCCACAACTTGGAGTCTCTCGCCCTTACAAAGATGTTCACAAAGAAGCACGGAATAAGGGAGGGATGAGCAATGCACACAAGACACAAAATCACAGCAAATACGCACACACAAGACCTAGACTTGAGCTCAAGAGAGTATCACGAGGTTCTCACTAGAACGGAGCTCAAATCACTAAGAATGACGAACAAGTGCGCAAGAATGAAGTGTGAGTGATCAACAATGCTCAAAGGATGCTTGGTGTACTCCTCCATGCGCCTAGGGGTCCCTTTTATAGCCCCAAGGCAGCTAGGAGCCGTTGAGAGCATTCCAGGAAGGCAATTCTTGCCTTCTGTCGCCTGGCGCACCGGACAGTCCGGTGCACCACCGGACACTGTCCGGTGCGGATTTCTTTCCTTATTTGGCGAAGCCGACCGTTGCAGATTCAGAGCCGTTGGCGCACCGGACACTGTCCGGTGCACACCGGACAGTCCGGTGCCCCCTTGTGACCGTTGGCTCGGCCACGCGTCACGCGTGGAATCCTCGGCCGACCGTTGGCCCGCCTGACCGTTGGCTCACCGGACAGTCCGGTGAATTATAGTCGTACGCCGTTAATTGCTTCCCGAGAGCGACGACTTCGCCTGTGAATGGCTCACCGGACAGTCCGGTGCACCACCGGACAGTCCGGTGCACCACCGGACAGTCCGGTGATTTATAGCCGTACACCGCCGTCGAAGTCCCGAGAACAGCCAGTCCGCCCGAGCCAGCCTGGCGCACCGGACACTTTCCGGTGCACCACCGGACAGTCCGGTGCACCCAAACTTAGCTGACTTGGGCTGAAACAAGCTATCTTCTTTCCAAAGAGATTTTTCCTGTTTCCAGCACTTAGACACAATACATTAGCTTTCAAAACAATGTACTAAGTGTAGAAACATACCTTTAATCTTGATTTGCACTTAGTCCATCACTTGGCATAGATAAACACTTAAGCACTTGTGTTGGACACTAAATCACCAAAATACTTAGAAATGGCCCAAGGGCACATTTCCCTTTCAGCATGGCATGGCGGGCCCGCCGAACATGGTGATGCGGCCGATGCCCCTCGACAATGAGGCGAGGAAGGCACGGTCGTGCTAGCCGCCGCCCCGCCCGCCGCCGCCGTCCCACCGCGCATCCTCCCCTGCTGCTTCATCAGCCCCTGCTCCCACTCTAGCTCCGTCAGTCGCACCCGCATCCGCGAGATCTCCTGCTTCATCTCCCGGTTCTCCCGCCGCAGCGACGCGTAGTTGTCCCGCTGTGGGGACACGCATGAGCTCGGCACGCCGCTGCTGCTGCACACGAACCGCTGCAAGAAGGACCCATCGACGTCGCCCAAGCCGACGCACCCAGACCCGCCGCTCGAGAAGGATGACTTGAGGCGAAGCTGCGTCGGTTGGGATTATGCGGCATCCGCGGAAGGGATTGGAGCGGCAACCGCGGACGGGCTTCTGGGGCATGACATGGTGGGCGCTGATGGCGTCGGGTGGGTTTAGGGTTTAGGGGTGCCGCACAGCTGTGGGATGCGTGCGTGGGTGTGGGGCGGCTGCAGGATTTCTGCTCGGATCTGCGAGATTGCAAGGAGCGGGGAGGCGGGATGCGGCGCCACGCGACTGCGGGATGCGCGTGTGGGGCGGCTGCGGGATTTCTGCTCGGATCCCCGAGATTGCAAGGAGCAAGTGGGGGATCGTCGCGAGGATGGATGGAAGGAGTGGGGAGGCGGGAGGCGGCGAGGATGGAAGGAACGGGGAGGCTGAGGCGCGGTGCGGCTGGGACGGCTGTGGGCGTACGCGGGATGCAGGCGCGGCAGAACGTGCGCCATGCCGTGGTTGGATGCCTACACTGCATACATAATTAATAGTAGAGAATTAACATGGGAAATAGTGATTAAGCTATTCTTTTTCCTCATATCACATGGCACATGACTGCACGGCATGATCCATGCCTAGTCTAGACTACTCCAGCAGCGAGCAGTCCACGCTCTAGCACAGCACCAGTATAGAGTAAGGGGACGGTAATGCAACTCGCTAGCAGTGGTAACTGTTACAGAGGAAGTAAAGACGCTATCTGCATGATTGGTTGGCCGAGCTCCTGCATCCAGGCCCCTTACATGTGTTGACCGTAGCTGGGCGTGTGGTTGGTTGGCTGCATCGCAATGTCTGAGCCTGTGCGCATAGATGCAGGCTAGACCTTTATATCCTCATTAGCCTGTATGCGCGGGGAAGTAAGAAACGTCCGTATCAATTGATGCAGGATTGCGTGAGCCAGACGCCAAGGCCGCAGACAACCAATCGAATCATATATGTTTGGTTCAGTTATGGAGTGCAGCGTCCAAATTTTTGCCCCTCAGACACCGCTTTGTTCGCTTCTACCCCAATCCATATGGATTGAGGGGGATTGAGAGGGTTTCAATCCCTAGTAAGTCAAAATATCTCTCAATCTGTATCAATCCCCTTCAATCTATATGGATTGAAAATAACCGAACAAGCCCTAAGGGAACCGGTAAAGCTTGCAGGGGGAGGGACAAAAGAGTTGTACAGGAATGGATTGATTTACGCTGCAATTGATTACAAACTCATCTATCAAACATAAAACAACATTATGCATTCACGCAGGGAATCATTCACGGTCTAAAATCGTCCAACCAAACAGCTCCTTATACCGGCTGATTGGATGGGCGGACGAGTAGCGTCTGGCTCTAGCGATGGTGAATATATTTTTACCTGTGCTGCATCTACATGTGCAACCTCAGCCTGACTCTATGCAGTTAATCAAACAGCGGCTGCTTCTTGGTCAATGCACGCGCCCAGTCTGGACGGATGTGCGCAACATTACCAATCACAAGGATATAGATCCATCATGGAGCATCTTCATAGTGAAGTTGGTCTCCTAGTAAAATGTTTGGTATAGTTTCAAATCTGAGTTTTTCCCTCCTTATCTCACTACTACAGTACCACCTGAGCTCACAGCCTCACCCACCATCACCTCTGCTTTCTCCAATTATAGTATCGGGTGATCATGGATTGGCACACACACATCACCTCTTTATCTCTTTCCTTCCCTTTCTCCAATTCTACAGGTTGTTCGCTTCAGATTACAGCTTGTTGTTCGGACTGATGCAGTTGTAACTCATAAAGACAAAACACTATAGAAGCAATAAAAACCGATACGGATTAAAGCCAAACAAAGAGACTAGGTTCGGACGTTCATAGACTGACATGCGGCCAACGGCCTAAAGGCTCTAACACAGGTGAGCAGGCGGCAATGGCCACCGACCAACCAAAGTTCACGTAAGGCGAGCCATGGCCCTCACGGCTTGCCATGGTGGCTAGGGCCAAAGCTCGCTTAAGGAATGTTGGCCACTTACTATTGATCACTATAGGGTATCAAAAACAAGTCAACATATGTTAGGAGATTGAGACCTTCTCCCTTGAGTTACATCTTCTCTGAAGGGTAACTCAAGGGAGAAGATGTGAATAAGGAATACAGACTAAGAAATAATGTATAAAAAATGTAATGAAGAACAAAGCATGTTACTCGTCTCATAGGTTTTAGCATTTTCGATTCTATCTTATGAAATAAATACAGAAGCGTACTTCCGGCTTTACATGAGAGACAACTCGAAGATACTTCAAAGGCTAAGAAATAACGAAGCTTAGTCCCTCCAAAAAAATCCTAGACGAAGCCAACTAGGGGCCTTCATAATAACTTCCGCTGCTATAATTTTGCTTACCGAAAAGGCATTATGTTTCCAGCTCTTGCATACCTAAGCAAATGGCCAAATGAATGGGCGAATAAGTGGTTCTATATGAAGAATAATTTAAAAGAGAGGGTATCAAAGGAATTATTTAGAATCCTATTCACACATGTGTCGGGTGTAAGAGACCGACTTGCTATATCAATTTCGAAGCTCAAGATGTTATGGTTGCTTTTAATGTTGTATGCACACATATTGGAACAAGAGATCTTGTTCAGGAGTATTTAGCATTTAAAACATGGTCGCTAAGGGCTGAGTAGGAGGTGCTTCCAGGGGTTGTGCATGCCCCTAACCTCTATTTTAACAAAAGCTACCACCACATTAGGGTTTGAATTTTCCTTAGATCATATCTGCCATCGAACAGTGTCGTCATCGGTTTGTGAGACCCCACCTCGTGATCAATGCAATTTTGATTGTGTTCTTCATGTTCTTGGTTGTGTTCTTGATTTCGCTTGCAGGGATAAGCTTTTGTAGTGAGATCCAATGGAGTAGTGGTGTAGTGATTGCGAGGATCCATTCGCTCGGAGCCTTGGATCATGAACGTCGAAATCTCACCCAATCAATTTATTGTACCTCACGAAAGATCAGGACTTACCCTCTATCACTACCTCTCAAGTCATTCACTCATAGAGACCCGAGGTTGGTTGTACCCAGGTACTACTAGCATATAGCACGTGCTAACGCTACAATCTTACAAAGGGGAGGGGAGGGATCGATGGCAGTGGCTGCGATGCGAGTGAGGGGGAGGGGGCGACGTGGAAGTGGGGGAGGGGGACGACGGGGGTCATCAGGGAGAGGGGGATGATCCAAATAATATTGTTCATTGGATTTGAGTGAGTAAGAGAGATAGAGTTATGCAACGATCTGAACTGTTGGTTTTGATGGTGTGTTAAGTCTGGATGTAATTTATTAGATGGATTTAGTGGAGGTTATTGGTGTGGGGTGATTGGTTGGATGGGTTTTACAAAGTTAAAATTGGTGGATTATATAGTTGTATAGATTAAGGATATTTCCAATCCTTAGTAACATACTTAATTAATACATGCCACATAAGCATGTTTGATGTCGTGACAAGAGAGTTAAGAGGAAAGAGAAGAAAATTGTATGTCTAAGTACTATTAAGGCTATTTCCAATCCATAGTAACATACTTATTTAATACATGCCACATAAGCATTTTTGATGACATTACAAGAGAGTTAAGAGAAAAGAGAAGAAAGTTGTATCTTGATGCAGATACTGCTTGGGACGAGATCTTAGACATTGAAACTTGACATCTCATTCTCTCTTATATGTTACTGTAGTATTTAATATAAAAACAACCTATAATACTATACATTGGGATAGTTGTATCTCATATAATGGCACATGACATGGCAGCTTTTGGCAGGGGCGAAATTAGGATTTAAGTTTTGGGGGACAAATCAAATTGAGAGGGGTTATTAAAAGATATTTTGCATTATTTATATGATGATTAGATAAAAAATTAGTGGCTTATATAGAATTAGGGGGCACATTGTCCCTCTCAACCCCTCCCTAGTGTCGCCCATGGCTTTGGGTATTATGCTAAGACTAGGTATGTGCCCGTGCGTTGCAACGGCGTACAAAATATTCGACAAAATATGAGTGTTAGAGCAACTCCAACAAATGTCTCAAATAGGGTACAATTTGCTTAAATTATATATCACACAGGTACAACACAAAGTGAGTTTTGTGGGTATCTATATATCACACAGGTACACCTTGCTACGGTATCTATATATCACACAAGTACACCTTGCTTAAATTAGATATTTGATTGATCTATCTTTTGTATAACACAAAGAAACATGAGCTGCAGAGGTAGAGGATGGGTGCTTTAATCCAAACGACCACGGTTCGAACCTTAGCATCCACCATTTTTTCAACAAACAACTAAAAAAGATGTACTCGTGACAACAATGTCAAATGATGTATAAACTCTTCTGGGGTGTATATCCTCCTCATCAAAATCGAATCATTAGCTTAGAACTCAGCTCCGAGTATGCTTTAGAATATGGGAATCTCTCCATCACAGGCAGAGCAATGTCGTCGGGATACAAACATCTAGAAGAACCGATAATTACGTTGCACAAACACATTGATGGTTAGTCTTGGCAAATAGAATGTTAGTCAATAAACTTTTAAATTAAATAACTAAAAGTGTACCCAGAAATAATATTTTTGAATATCAACTTTCAAGTATCTCTACTGAATTGTGGTTGCAGCATCGATGAGATAAGAATTGGAGTCAATGTTGGACCTACCTCGTTAATGCTCATCAGGTATAAATGGAAGACAAATAAACTACCCACAAACCATACACAAAAAACAATAGATAATCAAAATAATTGATGCTGGTGTCTTTAACATGGCCTTCCAAATTGGCAATTGCTTAGCTGCTCTAATCTTGATCACATACACCCAATAGAAGGATAATACATACATGCAGAGCAATGTCATCGAGGATACAATAATATAGAAGAACCGATAATTAAGCTACACAGACAAATTGATGGTCAGGTGAATTAAATAAGAGATTGTATAGTCCTCTATAATAATGGGTCAAAAAGACAGCCATCGATTTTGAATGGAAGTGCCCCCCAATAATATTGCTTTCTAAATTTAGGATAAAAATACAGAGAGAATTGGGTATAGTCTATGGGTTTCTGAACTGAAATTTTTTATCAAATAAATAGCAAGGACTGAACCTACTAACTAAAAGTACAACCTTAACTTCTTTGGGTTTCTGAACTGAAAAAAAACAGAGGCATAATAATTAAAATGAAAATTGTGAAGCATGAGCATGGGATTCAAAAGCAAAATTGTGTTTTACCTAGAAAAAGGAAATCAGAGACACAATAATGAAAAGGATCCAGTTAGAAGTTTGGTTACTTATAAATTTTAAACAAAACTTGAAAATCCACCCTTGAATCTGGCACCACCGTGAGCAATGTTGTAGTGTTCTGTAATCTATACACTTCCTTTGCAACTGAAAAAGGGTTGTTGTTCTCAAAGTGCACAATCACAAGTACGTAGGAGAACCGTGGAAGATCATGAAATGGTCCATATTTCAGTTCTGAATTTACAAGTTCTGCTTTGGATGCCTTGTGTTTGATTCAACCCTCCCACCAAGTAACCTGATAGCAAGTGTCTATGCCTTAACAGGGTAAAGTGACAGATAATGAGCACTATCGTGATAGGCAGCATCACACCGTGCAGATCGCAAGGGCTCAAGCGTAGGAAATACAAGTGTAGTTGGCTGTCGGACCATTATTAAAAGACAATCATATGCCCTCGTTCCTAAAAAAGGACAACTGTAGATTTTTAAATAAATCATCGAGCTCGTAGAAAAAACATCAACATCTATGTTTTTAATTAGATTTTGTTATTAAAATTTGTTTTGTAATGGATCTAATAATACTTATTTATTATCCTAAATGTTAGCAAATTTCTATAGATTTTGTAAAACATAAAACGGTCTGACTCACCAAGAAAGTAATATTTGGGATGGAGGGGGCAAGTGCTATGCGTTCCACCAGTAAAAGCAACATTCTAACTTCCTAAGAATACTTAGGAAAGTGAAAACAAAATAAAAGACTCGCCTGGTTGTCATGTTTTTGCATAACAACAGATTGAATTAATAAAAAAAACATGATCATGTAACTCGTGTTAGCAATGTCATGTACGACAAAGTGTTTCAAACAACTGATATAGTTCCACTTACAATGATTTCAAAAAGCTCTCCGCCGGTAACATATTCCAGAACGGTGAAAATTCTTGCTTTACTTCCCATCACCTGATGTAGAAAGCAAAAATTCATCCAAATAGTATCAGAGCAAAGGCATGAGGAGAATATACATCATGAAGTGTGTGTAGTTTTTTGGATCTTACCTCAAACAGTCGAACAACATTGGGGTGCCTTACTAATTTCATGATACAAATTCCACGCTTAATCTGCATTGAATTTAGGATGATATCAGCACGAGATGTCAAGTAAGCAACACCAATATGTTTAAAAGACGCATACAACAAAACACACTCCCGAGGAGTAAATTAAACGATACATGTATACTTACATCATGGTTATGATTTAGAAGTAAAACAGAGGAATAGTGAAGCCAACTACAGTGTAACTGAGAAAACGGACGCCTAACAGAGCACTGATGAAAACATATACTGAAGTGTGCAAACTGAAGCCGACTGAAAACAGTCATCCACACTGAAGTGTTCAATTTGCACAAAGTTTAGACTGCAACTGGAAACAGCACAAGGCACCAGGAGAACGAACATACTGAGTTGGTAGTATGACTTGAACTGGAAGACCACCATGTGGATATATATCTCGATGTCATGCAAATATGCAGGTATAGTATCATTTCTTAATTGAAGTTACATCTTCCTATGCTCCCATGCTGTCACGGCAGCATCCAAGGAAGAAAATTCATTCTCCACCTCGTTCCTTTTGATAGAAAGATGTAAGTGACGGCAATGAATTTTGATTTTTGACGAAAGGAAATCACATGGTCCAGCTACCGACTGTTAGGAATGAGGACATGATTGGCTGCATGGAAAACTGAACTCCTTACCATTTTTGAAATCGAAAGTCACACAAGACGGCTTCGACAGGGGAGCATAAAGGCTTTTAACCTCAAGATTTGTAATTAACTAAAAGTTTGATCCATGCATCATGGTATTGACCTCAAGCTAGCCAGTGCGTGGTCTCAGAAAGGAATAATGGACGGATACTGACCTGCTCAACCAATCTGTGCCTCTTAACCTTCTCGCTCACCCCTCAGCCCGGATGCCGGAGACGGCGGCCCAGGGCCTGGCCCCCAGGGCGAGGCCGCGTGCCCGTGAGCAGGAGGGAGCTTTTGGAGCTGGGCGAGGCCGGAGGGACGGACCATGGACGGATCTGGGCGAGGAGGCGGCGTGCCAGACCACCGGAGGCCGAAGAGAACTGCAGCTGCTGTAGGGAGGTGGGCCGGGGCAGGAGCCGTGGCGTGCGGTGCCATGGCGGCTGATTTCGGGAGGCGAGTGCGGCGGGGGCTAACAGAGGATGTTGGGTGAGAGGCGGTAATGGAGGGTATACCCAACAAAGAAGAGCATCCGATTCTGAATGCTAAGAGCACAACGACCGGACGGGGGAGAGATGGGGCGGGAGTAGGGCAACGGCGGCGACTGTGGGTGGCTTACCTTATCTCTCCTGGCGGCGGCCTGAGGCGGACCGAGGGCTAGCCAGCCTGCTCCTTCGCCATGGTCGCGATGTGGCGGGGGCACGGTGAAGCCGTCGAAGTGCGGCCGACAGAAGGGGCCAAATTGGATGAGTTTGGCTTCGCGGTTGTGTCCTTGGCCTCCTCTCCCCCTCTCCTGCTTGCCCAAGATCCTCAGCACCTTCTGCTGATGGCGGAAGGAGATTCCGCTGATGGCGCGGTGTTGCCTGAAGGAGACTGGATCTGCGCACCGCGCGCACCATCGACGACGTGGGGAGGAGGGCGTTGATGGCGGCCTCGGATCTGCGCGTTTGGGAAACGTGGTGTGGTGGCGGAGCGGCAACAATGGAAGGGGATGGAGGAGGGCGTTGATGGTGTAACAGAGGGGTAGGAGATCGCACCTTCCATCGACGACGGCGTGGGGAGGAGGGTGGGGGCGGATCCTCGGCCACCTTCCGTTGATGGAGGAGGGTGTTGATGGCGGGGTAGGAGATCCTCGGCGCGCGGATGACGGGCGGTGTCCCCTGCACGCTTGGGAAATGTGGTGAGGTGGCGGAGCGGCCTCGAGTTCGCCTTATGACGGGTGGGCTCTGGCGTCCCCTCGACTCCTGGCAGAACCGTGCACCATATGTATTGTGGACGTCTACACTACTGTCTTATAAAGTAGTAAAGATAAAGATATAGTAAACTAGAAATAACCTAATCTGTTATTTGGTACATTCGCCTTTGGGACCAAAATTTCCATTTCAGCAGCACGCCAGAAGTTTCTGCCCAACGACAGCCCAATATAGCAATTCTGGGCCCGTACCAGATGCTCACAGATTTCACAAGAGCACCAAACCCTAGCTAGACTTGTCCATCCCCCTCCTGTATATAACTCCACCAGCGCCGCACTTTCCAGTCCTCTGTTCCTCGCCTCTTTGTACCGTCGGCCGCCTGTGCGTCGCCGACTCGTGAACCAGACAGCAACAGGCTCCGCCGCCAACGAAATCGGGTCGTTGCTCTGTTCTGTACCCCGTCTCCTTGGAAACCGTTGTTTCGAGGTCGATCTGTGTCCGTAATTCTTCGATTTTTTGGCTGCTGCTGTTCGTTGCTTTGTTGATGGCGTGGTTGGTGATTCGCTGGTTTGGCGGCACGGAGCGGAGCTTGTTAGCCTGGCCGAGCGCCTCCTGAGGCCAGCTACATGGATCCGCCGGAGTCGATCAACTGACCGAGCGTCTCCTTGCCCCCACGGAGTCGCTCTTGTCAAGATCTGACACATTCGCTCCCCATTTTCTGCCAACCTCGGAAGCCCAGCACACAACAAAATTTTGTTTGGTTTGGAGAGAAATTTCGGCCGTTCTTGCTTTGTTTTTTTTGGTAGCTTTGAGATCGATCGCATGTGTAAGTCAGGTGGCAGCGTGAGACCCTTCTCCTTCTGGGGTGGATGAGCTGACACAGTTACACGCCTGCGAGATCACCCACAAGGGAGCGCTCTTTCGTTACGCGCGCCGCGTCAAATTTACAGTAGCGGCTCGCGTACATCAGGGCGCTACATTTCTTTAGCGTACCCCCACATTTCTTTTTCTACCATTTCCTTGTTAGTCCAGACTCCAGATGGGCCATTCGCCTATTATCTCCAGATTTTGGTCTGATCTTGCTCAACTACTTGTGAGGTATCAGATGCAATTATCTCCAGTACAAGGAGGTATCAGATGCAATTACTTGAAGTAAATCGAGCAAGCAGTCATGATAAACAATCCTCTCATATTTTTAAATGCACCTGCTATCTCTGTCGTGTTAGTTTGCACGGTTTTACATCAAGTGAATGCTAACTCAGTGAGAAATGAAATGTTATTAGCACGCCACAAAAATTATAATTTCTATTTCCGGCAAGGTTTTGTGTGCAAATTTTTTTCTACAATGGAAATTTTATCGTAGCGGTGTGCCGCTGATAATAACCAATATTTGTTAGTATGTTAATAAATAGTATCGTTTCTACTGTCTAAGAGCTAAAACCACTCTTTGTCAACTTGTCGTACATAATTTCCCATTTTATAATAGTATTGAAAAATTTCATTGTTTACGCTGCTAATTGACTAACACCATTTTTCTCTAATGTGCGACAACAAAATTTGCTATTCAATTAACTGCGATAGTAGAGAAGTAGAAGCTTCAAGGTGTTAGGTAGCCACACCCTAGCTGCACATGCAGGAGTGCAGGACTAATTCCTCCATAGCGACTGCTAGATCTAATGCACTGCTTTAAAACTATATCGTACATTATGTTAGCTAGCGATCATAGTACCAACCATACTATGGACCGTCATTAGTCATTATCTACCATAGAGCTCTGATGCATAGTGTTGTCGTTTGACAGTCGAAGGTACAAAGAGTATACACCCGTATAGTTTTGACATAGGATATTGGTGTATTGCCCTTTCGCCTACATGGCTAGTTAGGCCTGGCCCAGTTATCGAGTGATGAACATCGCAAGAACATGAGCACCACAAGGAGTAGGATTTATAGAGGTTCGGCGTGTCGGAGGAGCGTAATAACCTATTCCTCGTTGGGTGTTGGGTAATTTGTTGAAAGTAGCCTAGAGGAGGTGAATAGATGGAACCTAAAATTTATCACTTAAAAATAGAACTTGATCCCAATTAGAAGTTAGCTCAAGATATAGGTTATAGGTTAATTAGAGTGAGGGAAGAAGTTCCGAGGAAGTACCAAAATAACAAAAATATAGAAATACAAAATAGATTGTAGATTTATATAACAATAATGCCTATTCATAATCCAATAGTAAAATGACAACTCAATCCATATAACATTAAAATAGCAAGTCGCACATCCCAAGAAGTTCACGCAATACCATTATAGTTCACAAAGTTACAAACAATACTACAAGTTATAAAGTTACAAACAACACTAGAGCAGCTCACAATGTCACAAACAATAGATCACTGTTCACAAGCCATAATATCATTAACAGTAGCTCACTACTCACAGGTCACAATGTCACAAAGAGCAACAAACAACAACATTACAATATAGCTCACAAAGCCACAATCCAAATAGCGGTAAGCTTGCAAGCTTAATTCACATCGGTTGTTTCATATTCATCCTATAAATGAAGAGAACATAATATATTTTAGTCCAAGTGTTGAATCAATTAGCAAAAAATCAAATTGATTTGCTCATAAATAAAAAACTGCTACCATTTATTCGTCTTCCTCTTCAAGATAAGTCATTAGGTCATAAATTAGAGTTGAAACATTGCAAAATATGTAGTAAACAAAAAAACATCACATTTAAAATAAATTACCTAACATGTCGGAACGAGGACCAAGCTTGCATGCACATAAGTGCTTTTTACCATTGATAGCACAAGCCTACTACGATGTGGACTTAATCCTCCCTCCCATACTAAAGACAGACTCATATGACACCGTTGACAAATGAATAGCAAGAACATCATGTGAAATCTTTCGTGAAGTCAGATACTTGATCCCATCATGCTACCACCACTTAATTATATCCAAATCTTGTGTCCTGGGTAGCAATGATTCTTGTAGGTACAAATCCAACTCTAAGACATATGTCACATTTGGTTGCTTCAACATGTAATCATCAAAAGTATCAACCAATCTTCATCTTCTGTCATAGTAGGGGGACAAGTTGTCCTAGTTTGAGCTTCATCTGTAGTTGCACCTATCTCCATGTTATTTTTTGATATTCCAAGACTAAATTATACATATCTTTCACTTTTGGACGACATCCATAACTTTTCTTTCAAACGCAGTATTTTAAGAAAAAGAGCACTCAACAAGTGTATTTTTTTTTATCTCGGATCTAACACGGCAGCCACATCCATCAAACCATGTACATCTGCTCAATACTTGTTGAATTTCTCTTTCATTCTAGTAGCCATTTCTTCCACTTTGGGGCTAACACTAGTTTGCCACTTCCTAATAGCCAATTTTTTTGGTGATCTTGGGAAAGAAAATGTTGCTTATGACATATCTAGTGGCTGACAATAGCTCAGTTACATCTTAAAATATCCTTAGTTTATCACATAGGTCCTTAATAAAGTAAATGTCACACCCAGTTTCAGAAGGCAAATCAAATGCGAACCATGTACGTGCCAGGATTAGAATTCACGTACACCGCGATTACATAAATGACTCATCATATAACTATGCTTTGAATAATAATAAAAAGTAAGTAATAATATTACAGACTAGAGTCATTTACATTATATAGATCAAAGTGCACATAATAGAAACGTAGCCAACATAAATAAACCCACCATAGGCAGCTGACTGGGGGAGGTCGCTAGCCAAATCCTCAAACTCGTCGAAGTCCTGAAACTCCTAGAGGTCTACCTCGACGCCTTCTTCTTCTTCTTCTTTACCTTAGCATAGGTTGCACCAAAGACTGTTGGTCACTTGTTTTCAATTGCTGTAAATTAAAAACAAGGCAACACAATGTTAAATATTAAGGTCCTTCATCCTCGAGAGCATTATCTTTCTGAGAGATAATGGTGGTCGAAGGTAATAATGAGTGTTTGACTTCACCTTCAAACAACCTTTCTTCGATGGTTATTTGTAGGTGACAATTCATAAGAGGATGAAAGTATTTATATTCAGTAAATGAAAAATGAACAATAAAGGATAAACCCTCTACTTTATTCATATTTATATATCTTTAAGATCATACTTCGAACAATACAACAACAAGTAATTACATTTATACCTTCGGCTGCGCACGAAGGAGAACACAAAGATGACCTTTGGAAAGTGAGTAATCGATATTGCACTTTAAGCTCTCTCTAATAACCCTCGAAAAAGGTGAACAGTAAAAGACACTATTCGTCTATTTATAGGCATGGGACACGACTCAGGCGAAAATACAATTGTGCCCTTAATCTCTATACATTCGCTCTAATGCAAATACTGAGGATAAAGTTGTCCTTCTACTCTTGAATTGGCTTGCTGTGGGACCTGCAAAATTTAGCTTGAGCCAAAGCTATGATCATGATGATTGCGGAAGCTTTGCCGCAGCCTTTGTTTCGCTATTTTATCTTCGGCATTTAGTCCTGCAATATTCTTGTTAGATGAATTAAAATAGTTAGATTGATTTGAGGAACTTCGGCAGAAAGAGACCCCAATAGTAGCCCCTTCGTGGAGCTAGATCGTTTTTTCATGACAAGCTTGATCCCCAAAACATTCAAAGGCCTCTAAGTGAGAGCACCTAGAGGGGGGGGGGTGAATAGGTGATCCTGTAAAAATCAAACACTAATAGCCACAAAACTTAGTTCTAAGTGTTAGTACGACTAAGTGGCTTGAAGCGAGTTTTTGTGAATACAAACAATCACAGAGAAAGCAACACAAGACACGCGATTTTTATCCCGTGGTTCGGCCAAGTAACACTTGCCTACTTCCACGTTGTGGCGTCCCAATGGACGAGGGTTGCACTCAACCCCTTTCAAGTGATCCGATGATCAACTTGAATACCACGGTTTTTCCTTTAGAGTATTGTTCCCGTTTGCGAGGAATCTCCACAAATTAGAGTCTCTCACCCTTACAAAGGAGATCACAAAGGAAGCACAGAGTAAGGTTGGGAGAAGCAACACACGCAAAACTCAAATACGCAGCACACCCACGCACACAAGTGAAGACTCGAGCTCAAATGACAACACAGGGAGTCCTCGACTTGAATAGAGCTCAAATCTCTAACACAACGAAGCAAATGCGCGGGAGCAGAGTCTGGATGCCTTAGAATACTTAGTGAATACTTGAGTGACTCCTCCATACGCCTAGGGGTCCCTTTTATAGCCCTAAGGCAGCTAGGAGCCGTTGGAGGCCAACTTGGAAGGCCAAACTTGCCTTCTGTCGGGTGGTGCATCGGACAGTCCGGTGCACCACCGGACAGTCCCTGTAGCTGTCCGATGCGCGATCTCCTTCCATTTCTGGCGCATCCGATCGTTGGTCCTTGGGCTGGTTGGCGCACTGGACACTGTCCGGTGCACACCGGACAGTCCGGTGTGCCCAACCGACCGTTGGCGCGACCACGTGTCACGCAAAGATTACGCAGTCGACCGTTGGCTCACCAGACAGTCCGGTGCACCACCGGACAGTCCGGTGAATTTTAGCCGTACGCCGCTGATCCTCTTCCCGAGAGCGACGAGTTCGCCGCAGACGACTCACCGGACAGTCCGGTGCACCACCGGACAGTCTGGTGAATTATAGCCATACACCGCCGTCGAGTCCCGAGAGCAGCCTTTTCACGCGGACCAGCCTAGCGCACCGGACACTGTCCGGTGCACCACCGGACAGTCCGGTGTGCCAAGCTAAGCTGAAGTTGGCTGGACACAGCTACCTCTTTTTCCAATTCTTTTCTCACTGTTTCTAGCACTTAGACAAAACACATTAGTACTAAAAACAATGTACTAAGTCTAGAAACGTACCTTTTCTTTGATTTGCACATCTCTCTTCATTTAGCACATAAACACTCAGTCAATTGTGTTGGACACTTAATCACCAAAACAATTCTAGAAATGGCCCAAGGGCACATTTCCCTTTCAATCTCCCCCTTTTTGGTGATTTATGCCAACACATCAAAAAGCAACAAAGAAGTGCAATAAAGATTCAAATTGAAGATCAAATTATTTTTGCTAATGATTTGGCATATTTGGATCATTCTTTGCCACCACTTGGTTTGTTTTTGTAAATCAAATCCCTTTTCCTATCTCTAAGTCAAACACACTTGTTTGGGCAGAACAAGAGATATTCTAATGGAAAAATTGATCAAGTACCAAAAACTCCCCCACATGAGACCAAATTTTGCAATAAGAGTATTTTGGACAAATCAAAAGTTCTAACTCTATTTTTTTCAAAATTCACAAGTGGTAGCTGATCCATTTGCTTTGGCCTTAATTTCTCCCCCTTTGGCATTAAGCACCAAAACGGGATCATTTTGGCCCTTCTAACCCCATTGCCTCACCAAAAATGTCTATTAAGAGAAAAAAAGGCAAATAGAGCATAAGAATGAACTTGGAAGTGAGTACACTAATACCGGAGTGCAGTGGAAGTCTTTGCATCGTCCAAGTTCACCTTTCCCTTTCAATGCACCTTTTAGACTACATCAAGTATACTCAAACACATATGTTAGTCTTCAAAGGGCCAAGTTGTAGCACATCTCCCCCTTAATATGTGCATCATTCGCATATGGACTTGTGAGGTCCAGGGATCACTTATACAACTTGAGCACCATAAATAACAAGAATGTATTGAAATGCACAAAGTAACATGATCAAAGGCATAGAATACATGTATGCTATAGATCAATCCAAGTTACGCGAATCTAAGACATTTAGCTCACTACGCAACCTGCAAAACCTTTTCTCATCTAAAGGCTTGGTGAAGATATAGGCTAGCTGGTTCTCGGTGTTAATATGGTACACCTCGATATCTCCCTTTTGCTGGTGGTCTCTCAGGAAGTGATGCCGGATGTCTATGTGCTTAGTGCGGCTGTGTTCAACAGGATTATCCGCCATGCGGATTGCACTCTCATTGTCACATAGAAGTGGGACTTTGCTCAGATTGTAGCCAAAGTCCCGGAGGGTTTGCCTCATCCAAAGTAGTTGCGCACAACACTGTCCTGCGACAACATACTCGGCCTCAGCGGTGGATAGGGCAACGAATGTCTGTTTCTTTGAACTCCAGGACACCAGGGACCTTCCTAGAAATTGGCACGTCCCCGATGTGCTCTTCCTATCAACCTTGCACCCGACATAATCGAAGTCTGAGTATCCAATCAAGTCAAAGGTAGACCCCTTTGGATACCAGATCCCGAAGTAAGGCATAGAAACTAAATATCTAAGAATTCGCTTAACGGCCACAAGGTGACATTCCTTGGGGTCAGATTGATATCTAGCACACATGCATACACTAAGCATAATGTCCGGTCTACTAGCACATAAATAAAGCAGTGAACCTATCATGGACCGGTATGCCTTTTGATTAACGGACTTACCTCCTTTGTTGAGGTCAACATGCCCGTCGGTTCCCATAGGTGTCTTCGCGGGCTTGGCGTCTTTCATCCCAAACCACTTGAGAAGATCTTGTGTGTACTTCGTTTGGGAGATGAAGGTGCCGTCCTTGAGTTGCTTCACTTGGAATCCAAGGAAGTAGGTCAACTCGCCCATCATCGACATCTCGAACTTTTGTGTCATCACCCTGCTAAACTCATGCTCTTGGGGCTTGCTTAAGTCCATAGAGCAACTTAGAGAGCTTGAACACATGGTCGGGGTACCTGTCATCCTCAAAGCCAGGGGTTGTTCCATGTATACCTCCTCCTTGATTGGCCCGTTGAGGAAAGCGCTCTTTACGTCCATTTGAAACAACCTGAAAGAGTGGTGAGCGGCATAGGCTAACAATATTCGAATAGACTCTAGCCTAGCCATAGGAGCAAAAGTCTCCTCGAAGTCCAAACCTGCGACTTGGGCATAACCTTTTGCCACAAGTTGAGCCTTGTTTTGTGTCACCACCCCGTGCTCGTCTTGCTTGTTGCGGAACACCCACTTGGTTCCCACAACATTTTGCTTTGGACGTGGCACCAGGTTCCAAACTTCATTTCTCTTGAAGTTGTTGAGCTCTTCCTGCATGGCCAGCACCCAGTCCGGATCCTGCAAGGCCTCTTCTACCCTAAAAGGCTCAATAGAAGAGACAAACGAGTAATGCTCACAAAAGTTAGCTAATCTTGAGCGAGTAGTTACTCCCTTGCTGATGTCACCCAGAATCTGGTCGACGAGGTGATGTCATTGGATCTTTGCTCGAACTTGAGTTGGAGGGACCCATGGTGCTTCTTCTTCCATAGCATGTTCGCCTTATGCTCCCCCTTGATCACGCTCCTCTTCTTGAGGTACCTGTCCATCATTTTGAGTTGGGGGATGCGCCAGTGTTGAGGAATAAGGCTGATCTTGCTCCTGTTGTTCCTGTGGTCGCACATCACCAATCGCCATCGTGCATATTGCGACCGTTGGAACATCATCCTCATCTATGTCATCAAGAACAACTTGCTCTCTTGGAGAGCCATTAGTCTCATCAAATACAACATCCCTAGAGACTTCAACCAAAACCGATGATTTGTTGAAGACTCTATACGCCTTTGTATTTGAGTCATACCCTAGTAAAAACCCTTCTACTGCCTTGGGAGCAAACTTAGAATGTCTACCTTTCTTCACTAGAATGTAGCATTTGCTCCCAAATACTCGAAAGTAAGAAACGTTGGATTTGTTACTGGTAAGGAGCTCATAGGAGGTCTTTTTGAGAAGGCGATGTAGATAGAGCCGGTTTATGGCGTGGCAGGCTGTGTTCACAGCTTCCGACCAAAACCGCTCGGGCGTCTTGAACTCTCCAAGCATCATTCTTGCCATGTTGATAAGCGTCCTGTTCTTCCTCTCTACCACACTGTTTTGCTGTGGTGTGTAGGGAGCGGAGAACTCGTGCTTGATGCCTTCCTCCTCAAGGTACTCCTCCACTTGCAGATTTTTGAACTCGGACCCGTTGTCGCTTCTTATCTTTTTCACCTTGAGCTCAAATTCATTTTGAGCCCTCCTTAAAAAGCGCTTTAGGGTCCCTTGGGTTTCTGTTTTGTCCTACAAAAAGAATACCCAAGTGAAGCGGGAAAAATCATCAACAATAACAAGACCATACTTACTTCCCCCGATGCTAAGGTAGGCAACAGGTCCAAAAAGATCCATGTGAAGAAGCTCCAGTGGTCTTGATGTTGTCATCACATTCTTGCTGTGATGAGTGCTTCCCACCTGTTTTCCTGCCTGACATTCTGCACAAGGTCTGTCTTTCTCAAAACAGACATCGGTTAGTCCTAACACATGATCTCCCTTTAGAAGCTTATGAAGGTTCTTCATCCCAACATGTGCTAGACGACGATGCTAGAGCCAGCCCATACTAGTCTTAGCCATTAAGCATGCATCTAGATCTGCATTCTCTTTCGAAAAATCAACTAAATAGAGCTTGCCGTCTAATACACCCTTAAATGCTAATGAACCATCACTCTTTCTAAAGACATATACATCAACATTTGAAAACAAACAATTTTAGCCCATGTGGCACAATTGACTTATAGACAAGAGGTTGTATCCTAATGACTCTACTAAAAATACATTTGAAATAGAGTGCTCGCTTGTGATGGCTATTTTCCCCAAACCTTTGACCTTGCCTTGATTCCCATCTCCAAAGATAATCGTATCCTCAGAATCCTTGTTCTTGACGTAGGAGGTGAACATTTTCTTCTACCCCGTCATATGGTTTGTGCATCCACTGTCGATGATCCAGCTTGAGCCCCTGGATGCATAAACCTGCAAGGAATTTAAGCTTGGGTTTTAGGTACCCAACTCTTGTTGGGTCCTACAAGGTTAGTCACAATAGTTTTTGGAACCCATATGCAAGTTTTGTCTCCCTTGCATTTGGATCCCAATTTCCTAGCCAGTACTTTTGCATTCTTACATGAGAGAACAAAAGAAGTATTGCAAGCATGGAAAATAGTAGTAGATTCATTGCTCATTTTCCTAGGTACATGATGCGCAACATGATTTCTCCTAGGCCTACTTCTACCATGAACACAAGTAGAACTAGAGGCATACATAGCATGTGAATTAAAAGCATCATGATCATAACTCCTATTATAATGAGCATGATTAGCAATTTTCCTATCATAAATGAAGGTATGGTTCCTTTGAGGATTACTAACCATAGGTGCCTTCCCTTTCTCCTTGTTGGGAATGGGAGCCCTTTGGCTTGTTAAGTTCTTGGCTTCCCTTTGAAAACCAAGCCCATCCTTAATTGAGGGGTGTCTACCAACGGTGTAGGCATCCCTAGCAAATTTTAATTTATCAAAATTAATTTTGCAAGTCTTAAGTTGAGCATTAAGACTTGCCACCTCATCATTTAATTTGGTAATAGAAATAAGGTGTTCATCACAAGCATCAACATCAAAATCCTTGCATCTATTACAAATAACAACATGCTCTACACATGAACTAGATTTATTAACTCCCTCTAGCTTAGTAGTTAATTCATCATTTAAACTCTTTAAACTAGATATAGTTTCATGGCAAGCAGATAACTCAGAAGATAGCATTTCATTCCTCTTAGTTTCTAAAGCAAGAGATTTTTGAACACTAATAAATTTGTCATGCTCTTCATACAAAATATCTTCTTGCTTTTCTAGCAATCTATCTTTTTCATTTAGAGCATCAATTAATTCATTAATTTTCTCTACTTTAGCTCTATCTAAACCTTTAAATAAGCTAGAGTAATCTACTTCATCATCGGAAGAATCATCATTGCTAGAAGTAGTGTACTTAGGGGTATCTCAAACATGTACCTTCTTTTCCTTGGCCATAAGATATGTATGGCGTTTGTTGGGGAAGAGAGAAGACTTGTTGAAGGCCAAGGCAGCGAGTCCTTCGTCGTCGGAGTAGGAAGAAGAGCAGTCCGAGTCCCATTCCTTTCCAAGGTGCGCCTCGCCCTTTGCCTTCCTGTAGCTCTTCTTTTTCTCCTTCTTCTCGCTCTTTTCTTGTCCCTGGTTACTATCATTATCGGGACAATTTGCAATAAAGTGACTAGTCTTACCGCATTTGAAGCAGGAGCGCTTCCTCCTTGGTTTACTCTTGGAGGGATATTCTTTGCGTCCTTTGAGTGCAGTCTTGAAGCACTTGATGATAAGCGCCATTTCATTCTCGTTGAGCCCGGCAGCCTCTACTTGTGCTACCTTTCTTGGTAGCGCCTCCTTGCTGCTTGTTGCCTTGAGCGCAACGGGTTGTGGCTCGTAGACGGGTAGTGGACCATTCAAGGCGTCATCCACATATCATGCCTCCTTTACCATCATGTGCCCGCTCACGAATTTTTTGAGTATCTCCTCGGGTGTCATCTTTGTGTACCTAGGGTTTTCACGGATAAGATTCACAAGATGGGGGTCAATAACTGTAAATGACCTGAGCATGAGTCGGACGACATCATGATCCGTCCATCTTGTGCTTCCATAGCTTCTAATCTTGTTGACCAGGGTCTTGAGCTTGTTGTAGGTTTATGTTGGCTCTTCTCCCCTGATCATGGCGAATCTCCCTAGCTCGCCTTCCACTAGTTCCATTTTGGTGATCATTGTAGCATCATTTCCCTCATGTGAGATCTTGAGGGTGTCCCAGATTTGCTTGGCGTTATCCAAGCCACTTACTTTATTATACTCGTCCCTGCAAAGAGATGCTAACAATACAGTAGTAGCTTGGGCATTCTTATGGATTTGCTCATTAATAATCATAGGGTTATCCGTACTATCGAAATGCATTCCATTTTCCACTATTTCCCAAATGCTAGGATGGAGAGAAAATAGATGACTACAAATTTTATGACTCCAAAATGAGTAGTCCTCTCCATCAAAGTGTGGAGGTTTTCCTAGAGGAATAGAGAGTAAATGTGCATTCGAATTGTACGACATACGAGAATAGTCAAAAGAGTAGTTTTGATTAACCGTTCTCTTTTTCGACGAAGAGTCGTCGTCATCATCGTCTCTTGGTGCAGAAGAAGATGCATCGCTGTCGTAGTAGATGATCTTCTTGATGCGCCTCTTCTTCTTCCCGTCCTTCTTCTTGTGACTCGAGCCTGAGCCAATGGGCTTGTCGTCCCTTGGCTCGTTGAAGAGGGACTCCTTCTCCTTGTCGTTGACCACCATCCCCTTTCCCTTAGGATCCATCTCTTCAGGCAGTTAGTCCCTTAGATGAAGAGTACGGCTCTGATACTAATTGAGAGCACCTAGAGGGGGGGGGTAAATAGGTGATCCTGTAAAAATCAAACACTAATAGCCACAAAACTTAGTTATAAGTGTTAGTACGGCTAAGTGGCTTGAAGCGAGTTTTTGTGAATACAAACAATCACAGAGAAAGCAACACAAGACACGCGATTTTTATCCCGTGGTTCGGCCAAGTAACACTTGCCTACTTTCACGTTGTGGCGTCCCAATGGACGAGGGTTGCACTCAACCCCTTTCAAGTGATCCGATGATCAACTTGAATACCACGATTTTTCCTTTAGAGTATTGTTCCCGTTTGTGAGGAATCTCCACAATTTGGAGTCTCTCGCCCTTACAAAGGAGATCACAAAGGAAGCATAGAGTAAGGTTGGGAGAAGCAACACACGCAAAACTCAAATACGCAGCACACCCACGCACACAAGTGAAGACTCGAGCTCAAATGACAACACAGGGAGTCCTCGACTCGAATAGAGCTCAAATCTCTAACACAACGAAGCAAATGCGCGGGAGCAGAGTCTGAATGCCTTAGAATACTTAGTGAATGCTTGGGTGACTCCTCCATGCGCCTAGGGGTCCCTTTTATAGCCCTAAGGCAGCTAGGAGCCGTTGGAGGCCAACTTGGAAGGCCAAACTTGCCTTCTATCGGGTGGTGCACCAGACAGTCCGGTGCACCACCGGACAGTCCCTGTAGCTGTTCGGTGCGCGATCTCCTTCCATTTCTGGCGCATCTGACCGTTGGTCCTCGGGGCCGGTTGGCGCACCGGACACTATCAGGTGCACACCGGACAGTCCGGTGTGCCCAACCGACCGTTGGCGTGACCACGTGTCATGCAAAGATTACGCGGCCGACCATTGGCGCAGGCGACCGTTGGCTCACCGGACAGTCCGGTGCACCACCGGACAATCCGGTGCACCACCGGACAATCCGGTGAATTTTAGCCGTACGCCGCTGATCCTCTTCCCGAGCGCGACGAGTTCGCCGCGGACGACTCACCGGACAGTCCGGTGCACCACCGGACAGTCCAGTGAATTATAGCCATACGCCGCCGTCGAGTCCCGAGAGTGGCCTTTTAACGCGGACCAGCCTGGCGCACGCCGAGCTGGAGTTGGCTGCCCACAACTACCTCTTTTTCCAATTCTTTTCTCACTGTTTCTAGCACTTAGACAAAACACATTAGTACTAGAAACAATGTACTAAGTCTAGAAACGTACCTTTTCTTTGATTTGCACTTCTCTCTTCATTTAGCACATAAACACTTAGTCAATCGTGTTGGACACTTAATCACCAAAACAATTCTAGAAATGGCCCAAGGGCACATTTCCCTTTCACTAAGTGCCGAAGGTTCGAAAACACCTTCTCTGAGCTTTTTATTAAAAAAATGAATAAAAGTCATAGACTCCGTCGGTCCACCGATCAGTTGGTGTGGGTGTCACGATGGTTCGCCTTCTCCGCTTACAAGGCTATATAAACCGATTGGTTGGTTTTAGGTTTTTACATAATTCATTGCACTTGCATTGTTGTGCTACCAAATTTTTTACTACAGTCGAAGGTGTTTTTGTGCTTCCAAGTTTCCAATCACACTTCGTCTCGAATCATTTTCAAACTTTCGGTTTAGCTTTGACTTAACTTTGTGATGGCCAGAATTAGGTCGACTGCTAGGTTAAGAAACAAAGGTGGGGAAGTAGATACAACTGAAACAACTCCTATTTCAAGAGTTATGAAAGATTATGACATTGTCGTCCCGAGGGAAGAAAAACACGTTCCAGAGAAAAGTAATTCTAATGCCGAAGGTGAGACCGATGGTGACGATGCTGAAGGTGATGCCAGTGTTCTGAGTCCAAGCAAACCCAGCCATATCGAATTTGGCAGATCTACTGTAAAATCTGACGATTTGGACTTAATGAAAAAACTTGGGTATGTTGGAAAGAATGATGATGACTTGGTTAGGTTTGCTGGTGATGAAGTTATTCCGGAACCGAAGGACGATGAGGTCGTGGTATTCAAGGGTTTCTTCCGTGTAGGGCTTAGGTTTTTGATCCATGAAATGATTGCTAAAGTGTTGAAAAAGTTTGAGATATATCTTCACCAGTTGACACCAAATGCAATAGTCAGACTTAGTGTCTATATTTGGGCCCTTCGAAGCCCAGGCATGAGCGCAAATTCCAAAGGTTTTTGCAGAGTTCATGAGCTGTACTATCAGACGAAGGCCATTGCAGATGGTCTCCATAAGAACTTTAGGTGCTAGAACTTTGCATACAGGAAGGATACGAAGGCTCCTATGCATGGGTATCGTACAAAATGGCCTACTGGCTGGACCAACGGGTGGTTCTCCATGAAGGCTGACATCAAGGGTAGGGAGATGGTTAAGGATATAGTGATGATCCCTATTAAGTTAAGCTTCGGTATAACAAGGCCTTTGTGCTTTATGAAAATAGGCTCCTCGTCCCAAATGGTTGAAGTGCATTTCAGAGTTGTCGTTGAACAAATCAGTACCCGGGACCTGGTACAAGAATGTATTGCCAATAGGGGGTTTCCAACACTAAGTGGATGGAGAATGCCAAAGTTCAAGGGCAAAGCGAGTAAATTTGAACTTGTGAGATTGCCATACCGATTTAAGTTCTAGGACACCTTCAACGGTCCTTGCACTGATTGGCTGGAGATGGTTGAAACGATGTGTAATGAAATTCTTGGTAATTATACGAAGGAGGACTAGTTGATGACTTCTTCCTTCAGGAACCGGGAGAAATGAAGATTGAACCGTGTTATGGACGCATTGGATTTTGATTACCTAGATTACGAAAAGTTTGAGGAAGAAGTTGGTGGGGTGAAAAGGAAGAGATTTGTGAGTATCATGAAAAGGTAAGCTATGAGATTTGTTCAAGAGGACAAGAAAAAGGCACCTTCGAAGATACGAAAGGCTATCGACGAAGGTGAAACTTCACAGTCGGGGCCAAAATTGTATGCCCCTAAAAAAACGAAAACCTTCGAAGGTTGACCGTACTGAGAAGAAAATAGTTTCTGCTTCGAAGTAGGTTCCTGAGACCCCTTCAGCATATTTCATTGGCGTTATAGAAAATTTGGAGGTAATGACTCACCCTTTGCTTTTTGCTATGCTAAGCCCATTAGGATCAGATCTGACTAGCTTATTACAGACAAAGGACAAAGATGCCAACAAAGATGCTGAAGAGGAAACAAGAGGGGGTCCTTCGTGGGCTGCTATGGAAGAGACTGTGAATGCAAGTGACGATCAACTTCTTAGGAAGAAGCGACACATTATGATTGTTGTGCAAGTTGTGCGTAAGACTCCCCCGTCGGGAGCAAAGAGGAAAGCTGCACCTTCTAAAGCTGATAAACCCGCTGAAGCGGCACAAGAAACTGAAGATAGCAGAGGCCCACTCGGGACCACCCTATCAGAATTTGATAGACTTATTGCTAGTGTGGTACACGGGAAAGAAACTAATGGCGCAGCCGCCCTTGAAATTTTAGCTTTGAAGATGAAAAATACTGAAGAAACTTCTTTAGAGAGCAGAACCTTCGACTTGAGGGACCTAGGTGGCCAAGAGCCGACTGAAGAAGATATATCTGAATTGAAGGAATTTGCTATAGCGAGCAGATATCAACCTGGGTCCATACTTTTCGGTAGTGTAGATGAAAAGATCTTGGGATGCATGCCTGATCGCGCCGGAGCAAAAATAGTTAACACTTTGTCAAAGAACATCGGCTTTCCGAAGCTAGAAAGCGACCTTAGCAGCTTTCAGAAACAACATATCACCGGTAGCTTGGTGTATTCAAACTTTAAGGTAAATATTTTGCTATTGTTTTCTAATTCACTATTGCTTTCTAACTTGGGGCATGCAAAATCTTATGTACCTTCGGTATTATGGCAGAGTTTCTTGCTGTGTAAAGCTTTGAAGCTACAACAGGAGGGGGAAGACCGGAAAACTGAGTTTCTAATCACTGGTTTAGAGAAGAAGATTGAGGATCTTGAAATTTTGTTGAAAGAGAAAGACGCCAGGATTGAATTGGCTGAGGCGGACTTAGCCAAAGCTCGCTTGCTGAATAAGAAGAAAGGCACCCAGATTGCAGAGCAGAACAAACGACTTGAACAATTAGGCATTGAGTTTGAAAAAGAAAAGTTGAATTTTAAATATGATCTAAACCGTCTTGGCCATGAAGCTGAAGACTTAAATGTTAAAGTCAAAGCTGAAGCTGAAACGAATATGAAATTATTCGAAGCCATAAAAAATTTGAGATACATGATTCAGCTTCGTGACCCGATGCTCCTTGCGACTGCGACAGATTTTCCACTCTATTGGGGCAGCTTCGAAAGAGAGTAAACACACACCTGATGATCTTCCCAGAGCGCTAGAATGTGTAGAGAAAGAAATCAATGCCTTTGATGAAGTTATGGAAGGTCATGGTGATTTCTGTGCTCTAGTTGCCTCCCAAGGCACTGCTGCCATTTTTGCTAAGGCTAGGTGCACTCATTTAAAATATGTTAATTAACCTACCTTCAATATTTCTCCATCCAACTTGAACGGAATGCCTGCTGAAGCTAGAAGTGTGGGTAACAGATTTGTTACCCAAATCTAGACGAAGGGTGGAAGAGAAGTTGCTGGTGACGAAGCAAGGGCGCTACTCAACGAAGTATACTGAAATTGTGTCCGTTCATATTATCCCCCTCCTCTTCTTTCTTTACTGCCAGGTATTAATGTGGTATCACTTTTAGGCCAATGAAGACAAGGGGTGACGAAGCCAAAGCTGCAATCTATGAAGGAGCCCTGAAAAAATGCTCAAGGATCTTTATTTTGTAAAATATTGAACTTGATGAAAAACAATGAGAGATGATATGTAATATTTTGTAAATATGTAAGAACAACTTGTAATATTACCTTTTGTTGCATCTATTTGCTTTGTTGTGGACGAAATCCTAAAATTCTTCTTTTGAGCCGAAAGGCAAAAAACATCTTCCATTCTTTTCGTACACAATGAAGCATTATAAGCTTCCTGTTAGTTTTTGTGCAAAATGCGATGATGCGATGAAGCTATAATATCTATGATGAATGCTTGTATGAATGCAAATTACGATACCAATATGCGTTATGCAAAAATGTATGCCTTTTGTCGAAGGTAAAAAGAAACATAGACTCTACATCCCCTTAGGAAAGACTTTAGAGTCTCTCCACCTTTACTAGGCGTTTCTTTGAGCTCTGCATCCCCTTAGGAACGACTTCAGAGCTTTTTCACCTTTACTAGGTGATTCTTTTGAGCTCTGCATTCCCCTAGGAACGACTTCGAAGCTTTTTCACCTATACTAGGTGATCCTTTGAGTTCTGCATTCCCTTAGGAAAGACTTCAGAAGTCTCTTCTTTTTTCTTTTACACTTGATGGTATAAGCTCGGATTTTACATTTTACATATGGGGGAATTTTCCCTTGTATTAAATGGGTTAAAAAATGAATAAATTACAAAATATGGTTCCATTAAAAACCTTTCTCCCCACTTGAAAGGAAAAAAGGGAACCATAAGAAGAAAAAATACATAATTGTTATACATAGTATCTTCGAAGCTCATCCGCATTCCAAGACCTTGGAATATCATTCCCTTCCATGTCTCTTAGCCTATAGGACCCTGGTCTAGCCGAAGATACAACCAGGAAAGGACCTTCCCATTTGAGTTGTAGTTTCACTACGGTTTCTGGGTTAGCTACCCTTCGAAGCACAAAATGTCTTGGGTTAATATTCTTTAACCTGACTTTCCTGTCTCGCCACTTGACTGTATCTACTTGATATTTATTGATATGGTCAATTGCCTGAAGCGGATCCCTTCTATCGTGTCTTTCGATGTTTTGTAAGCATCTTCGTCATCTGTCAAAGTCTTGGTTCGTATTGCTCCTGTCTTTGCTTCCTCTAGAGTTATCGCCTCATCCCCAAACAAGAGCTTGAATGGGGTGAAACTTGTTGATCTTGATATGGCTGTGTTGTGATTCCACACTATTTTTACTATTTCATCTGGCCACTTGCCCTTCGACGTATTGAAAATTGATCTTATTATTCCTATGAGGATAACACCATTTGCTCGCTCCACTAGGCCATTGGATTCTAGATGCCTTACTGATGCAAAGTGTATGTTTGTATCGATTTGATCACAAAAGGTTTTGAAGGCTTCGGAATCGAATTGTGCTCCATTGTCTACTATGATGGCCTTCGGCACTCCGAAGCGACAGATAATGTTTTACCAGTAAAACTTCTGGATCGTGTTCGAAGTTATCGTGGCTAATGGTTTGGCTTCAATCCATTTAGAGAAGTATTCAACTGCTAATACAACATATCTTAAGTTCACCTGAACTGGCGGTAATGGTCCCAATAAATCCATTCCCCACCTCTGTAGTGGCCAAGTAGGTTGAATTAATTGGGTTTAGAGACGAAGGTTGCTTTTGGTCTCTGACACATCTCTGACAATTTTCACATTTATGTACCAAATCTGCTGCATCCGAAGCAGCTTTTGGCCAGTAAAACCCTTGTCTGAAAACCTTTCCCAACAGTGGTCTGGATTCGATGTGAGCACCACATATGCCTGAGTGAATTTCTTTCATCAATTCCTGACCTTCGGTTCTGGATAAACACTTCAGCAGAGGTGAACATACTTCTTGCTTAAACAATTCTCCTTCCTCATCATGCATGGTCTTGTTCTGGCCCGCATCCTTCTGGTATAACTTTCATCATCCAAAGGGTAGTTGCCCTAGAGGAAGGATATGATTTCTGTTCTCCGGTCTTCACTGTGTGTTGGTGATATTGTGAGTAAAACTCTTTCTATGAGGTCTACAAAAACACCTCTGGTGGGAGAGGCAGCCTGTGTGCTGCCGATTTGGCTAGCAGATCTGCTTGTTCATTATCTTCTATTGAGATATTCTTTACTGAAAACCCCTCAAAGGAAGCTTCCATCCTTCAGACTGTGTAGAGATATTTTTCTAGCTTTGGATCTCTTGCAATACTGCTCTTGTCAACATGCCCCATGATTACCTGGGAATCAGACTTTAAATTGCCCTTCTTATTCCCATAGCCTTGACCTTTCAAAGTCCCAACAATAGTGCTTCATACTCTGCAATGTTATTTGTACATTGGAAGTCTAGTTTGGCTGCATAAGAAGTTTTCATTTTTGATGGTGAGATCAGAACTGCTGCGGCACCTACGTCGAAGGTTCCCCATGAACCATCACAAAAGACTGCCCATACTTCTTTGTCTAGTGCCCGTTCTTCATCATGAGCCCCTGGCGTCCAATCGGCAATAAAATCCGCTAACGCCTAGGATTGTATTGATGATCGATGAACAAAGTCGATGGTAAATTCATTGAGATCTGCAGCCCACTTTCCAACCCTTCCTGTGGCTTCCCTATTTCTTATAATGTCCTTCAAAGGTTGTGAAGAAGGGACAAGTATGTGGTGTGACTGAAAGTAATGCCAAAGCTTTCTGGAGGCCATGAGTACTGCATATAGCACCTTCTCTAATTTAGTATATTTTTTCTTAGATGGGCTTAAGACTTCTAAGACAAAGTAAACTAGTACTAGTTTGTTCATTTGGCCCTCCAGCTTTTCTTGGACCAATGTCGCACTAACAACAGAATGAGAGGTAGATATGTATAGGAGAAGTGTGGCTCTTAGCGAAGGTGGAGACAGAGTTGTCAGATGTATGAGATATTATTTTAAATCCTCGAAGGCCTTTTGCTGAGCCAATCCACATTGAATAACTTCGGCCGACTTTAATACTTCGAAGAAAGGTAAGTTTCTCTATGCAGACCTTGAGATAAACCTATTTAGTGATGCGAGTCTGCCTGGCAACCTTTGGGCACCCTTTCTGGACTTCGGCGGCTCCATCCAAAGTATTGCTTCTATCTTTTTTGGGTTAGCTTCAACTCCCTTGGTTGACACAAAGCATCCAAGGAACTTTCCCTTCTTCACTCCGAAGATGCATTTTTCTAGGTTTAACTTGAGGCCTGCTTTTCTAAAATTAGCAAATGTTTCTTGTAAATCTGTGATGTGGTCTTCTTGCTTCGTACTTCTGACTATGATGTCATCAACATAGGTTAGAACATTCCTGTCAATTTGAGTACTTAGCACTTTTGATGTCATTATGCTGAAGCTTCCTCCAACATTTTTGAGCCCCTCAGGCATCCGAAGGTAACAGTAGGTACCACTAGGGGTAATGAAACTTGTTTTAGGCTCATCTTATTTTTTCATCCATATCTAGTGATATCCTGAATAGCTATCTAGCAGACTCACGAGTTTCAAAGTGGCCACCGCATCAATGAGGGAATCTATCCTTGGCAAAGAAAATTCATCCTTCAGACATGCCTTGTTGAGGTCTGTAAAATCAATGCACATTCTCCATTTTCCATTTGCCTTCTTTACCATCACAGTGTTAGCAAGCCATTCTAGGTAAGTAACTTCTGTAATTACTCCAGTACTAAGGAGTCTTTTGGCTTCATTTCTTGCTCCTTTGACTTTATCTTCTGACATTTTTTGAAGCTTCTATTTCCTTGGTCTGATGGTGGGATCTACATTGAGAGAGTGTTCAATGATGCTTCTGTTGACACAACATAGGTCATTAGCTGACTAAGCAAAGACATCTTTATTGTTGAACAAGAACTTTTTTTAGTTTCCTTTCTTGTTCTTCGGTCAACTGAGATCCAAAAAGCAATTTCTGATCAGCTATATCTTCACATAAGAGTATAGCTTTTGGCTGATCTGCCGAAGCTTCTTTGTCCCTTATATGCTTCTGCTGCTGGTGAGCTTCGACTTCATCTATATTATGAATGGCCTTGGAGTCTGTCCAATTTCCTTCGGCTCTCCTTGCAGCCTCTTGACTTCCATGTACAGAGATTGGGACCTAGTTTGATGGTATTTTCATGCATAAGTATGCTGTATGTAGCACAACTTCGAAGACATTCCCCTCTCCCAATGATTGCACTGTAAGGGTATTCCATATCCACTATGCCAAATACAACTTCCTTAGTTCTTGTGTTGTGTATGTAATCGAAGGTGACTGGCATTGTTATCTTGCCGAGTGCTCCTATTTGTTTCCCTCCGAAGCCACATAGAGGGTGCATTACATCGTGTATCTTGTATTCTTGCTCTTGCATCTGTCTAAAGGCTTTAGCAAAGATAATGTCCACTACACTGCCTGTGTCCACTAGAACATTGTGAACTAAGAAACCCTTTATGACACATGATATGACCATGGCATCATTATGTGGGTACTCCTTGAGCTGAAGGTCTTTTTGAGAGAAGGTGATCAGAACATGAGACCATCTAGACTTAACATAGGGACCCTGCACTCCAACATGTTGTACTCTTCGTTGTGCTTCCTTCTTTTGCTTCTTGTTGGCTGGTTCGAAGCTTGAACCTCCTATGATTGGGAGTACGAGCTTCGTCATCCCTACCGACGAAGCTTGATGGCTCATCGTGGTCATTATTGTGGAAGTAAGTTGATTTCTATTGTAGCCATCTTCACATACAAAAGACATTGGTAACTTGATTTCTATTATAGCCATCTTCACGAGGCCATCAGTACTTGTGCCTATCATATTCTTCATGAGACTATATTTGGTGGTGCAACTGTCAATAGTGATAGTGGATGAATTTCTTTTAATATGTGAATCTAAAAGAACCTCATGTAGACCATCGATAATAGCATGTACTCTATGTGGAGCTAGGACATATAAACCTAAAAAACAAACAAGATGTTGGGGGCCTTCGGCTTCCGAAGGTCCTCAAAAACATGATTTAACCATGTCTTTGGAGTATAATGTGAAAACAGGTACCTTCGGACACAAATCAAAACCACAGCGTGAAGATGCACAAAGAGTATGAAGGATGGCGCAGAGCCGAAGCTATGCGCAGGGGAGCTTCGGCGCGATAGCAGAAAAAGAAACCGACTTAAAAGGGAAAAGGCTATTTAGACCCCGATGGATTGCTATAGAGTTATTAGCAAATGTAAAGGGCATGGGTGTAATTTTACATGGGTTGCGTCCCGTACCTATAAATAGATGAACAGTGCTCCCGTACTGTTCACGCTGACTTGGCATTTACTTTCGCGTCACGCTTGTACCCCTGCTTTCCTTCGAGCTGAAGGTACATTTATAATCTGTTATTGTTAATACAGTAACACAGATAAAAATAAGTTGATTATAACATTTAAAGTGTTTATATTATTTTTCATATCTTGTGTATGAATCCTTCTTTATCATTTATTGTGCTTATGAAGGTTTGTCCTTCTTAACCTTCGTCCGAAATTCATTATATCCGAAGGGAGATAATGCTTCGAAGGACGAAGGACTTTAACATTTAACACTTTTTATGTTGCCTTGTTCTTAACTCGAAGCATTTGAGAACAAGTCCCCAACATTGGCGCCCACCTCCGGTGAACTCACTTCCACTTTTTGAGTTTCGAACATCTTCGACAAGCATAGACCTTCGTCATGCCGCCAAAGAAAGCTTCAGCAACAGGGGCTGCCGCTCTGCAGCCACTGGACCCCAACCAGGAGACCCTCTCTCTTCGGGAGGCCCGAAGCCAGAAGAGGAAGGCCACTAGTCCAACGCATCAGGAGGACGACTTGGACCAAGAGATCAGAAATATGGAGATGCTCCATCAGCAGGTGCAAAGGAAGAAGGAAAAGATGGCTAGGCTGGCTGATCTGCAAAGGCAGATAGACGAAGCCTCTGAAGAAGTTCGCCATCTTACTCAAGATGAGCAGAACCGAAGGCCTCAACACAGAGAGCTTCATCAAGAGGGCTTCTTCAACAAGGATGACTGGTATGAGAATTTCCATCAGAGAAATTTTGCTTTTGATGATGCTTCTCCTTTGTCAGCAAAACTGCAGGCTACACCTGGCCTCCGTCTTACAAGCCGCCTCAACTCCCCATGTATGACAGACACTCTGATCCGAAGCAGTTTCTGATGAGCTACGAAGCAACGATATCTTCCTATGGTGGCAATACTGCAGTCATGGCGAAGTCTTTCGTCATGGCCGTCAAGAATGTTGCACAAACCTGGTACTCCTCCCTTCGGCCAGGAACAATCACATCATGGCAGAAGCTGAAGGATATGCTGATCACCAGTTTCCAAGGGTTTCAAATGAAGCCGATCACCACTCAAGCCTTATTCCAGTGCACCCAAGACCACGAAGAATATCTTCAGGCGTATGTCCGAAGGTTCTTATGCCTGAGGGCACAAGAGCCAACAGTGCCCAATGAAATTGTCATTGAGGCCATGATTAAGGGGCTTCGGTCGGGACCTTCAGCTCAATACTTTGCCAGGAAGCCCCCTCAGACTTTGGAGAAACTGCTTCAGAAGATGGATGAATACATCCGCGCTGATAATGACTTTCGGCAGAGAAGGGAGGAAGCTTACAGGTTCTCCGAAATAGCCAGGGGCTTCGGAGGGAGAATTCATCCTAGACATGTCAGATCGATTCATTCCACTCAGAATGATGACAGGGGAAGCCAGCAGCAGAGGCCGCAATATTCCTCCCAGGCTTCGGGGCAGCAGCAGAGCTATCCTCGGCCTCCAGCTCCAAGGGGCAGAGGTGCCAGGGGCTTCGGAGAAAGATTTGGGGATCAGCCCCGGAAAATTTATTGCCTATTCTGTGGTGAGGACAAGGGCCACACCACCAGGATGTGCCATGTCACCATCCAGAAACAAAAGGAAATAGCAGAAGTTGCAGCCCAACAGACCCAGCCGAAGCAAGTTATGCATACTGCTTCGTACCATTCACCTTATATCCCAGAGTATGTGAGCAACCACCCTGCAGCTTCTGTTGCTTCAGCAAGTCAATCTCAGGCATCTTGGCAACAGCCTCCACCTCCACCACCAATGCAACGAGGCCAGCAGCCAGAAGGGAGTCAGCATACTCAACACCAACGAGACTTCAGAGAAGAGTCCGAAGCTCGCACAGTCAATAGTACTGTGCCAGAATCGAAGCACATTTACTAACAAATATCCTACCTCGGCAGTAGTTTTTGCATTCAGTATCATTTTCTTTTTAATAAGGAACAATTATTGAAAGCCTAAGTGTTTTTTGTCGTTTTCAATTTCTTGTAATAGCTTCGCCTTTGCCATAGTACAAATATACTTTCTCCACAGAATAATGGAGTCCAAAAAGTTTCCAAAGCATAAGAACTTATGGTTACAGGGAGAACCTCCAAAATAATAAAAAGTCGTTCCTAAGGGAGCGCAGCGTAAGTTTTCTGCTCAAAAGTCGTTCCGAAGGGAATGCAGAGCTTACAGCGAAAAATAAACGCTGATTCCGCTGAAGTAAAAGGCGAAGAAGCTCCTAAGGGAGGCTTACAGCGAAAAATAAACGCTGATTCCGCTGAAGTAAAAGGCGAAGAAGCTCCTAAGGGAGGCTTACAGTGAAAAATAAACGCTGATTCCGTTGAAGTAAAAGGAGAAGAAGTTCCTAAGGGAGGCTTACAGCGAAAAATAAACGCTGATTCTGCTTCACATCATTTTGCATAACATCACATCATCACATCATTTGCATAAGCATAACATCATACATCATATTGCATCAATAACGCAAGAAGGGGGTTCAATGTCGATATTCGGAGATTGTTTCGAAGAAACAGTGCCAAGGAACAAAAATAATTATTAAAGAAGCATACCTTCGTCAAACTCTGAAGTGAAAAGATCTATTAGTTACTGATTTTATGAAGATTGGATGTTTTCTATGAAAATACAGATATTATTTATGAAGCATGAAAAGAAGGGAAGGTGTTTTTTCGCCGAAGGCTCAAAAACGGTATGTATATAAAGTTTCATGCATCGTAAAGAATTGAACCATAAATAGCTTATATATTACGTTCAAAGTTACAAAATATTACACATATTGTTCAACAAATATTACATTCCAAATGTTTTTACAATAACATCTAATCTTCCCTTAGAACTACTTCTGCAGCTTCGTTTAGTAGTTGATCAACAACTTTGTCCATGATAGCTTCGGCCATTTTTCTAATCTCGTCATCCCCCTTTACGTTGGGGTCCGCTAATGGCTCGGCGGGCTCTGAGGGAGGAGAAGGTGCAGCTATGTTACAAAGTGTAGACAAGTCCGAAATCAAAAAGTTACAACAAAAACCCAAAAACTAGTAGTTAATACCTATTCGCCCTTCGAGATCCGCACTTTTCTCAGCGGCCTCTGCTACTTTTCTAGCGCCATGAATACCTTTTTCGCTTCTTCGTATAATTTCTTGAGCCATCTCCCGGCCACCATTTTCCCAGATGTCAGTGAAAAATTTTCCACCAACCAAACTTGCCTCGGCCGAAGGGTCTTTTATGTCTTCAGAAGATAAATTGGTTTCAGTCTGTGCCAAGGATTTCACGTGATCGCAACCTTTTTTCTCCAAAACAGTGGCAATCCCCCTAGCACCCGAGAAGGCACATATGTCTCCGCGACTATTCAAGACTTCTTCAAAAGCTTCAGCTTCATGGCTGATCCATCCAATTGGGCCTTCGGGGTCGCCCCTCATGAAATTTTCTTCGCTTGAGAACGCGCCAACGCTAGCGAAGCTGGTTCTTATTTTCTTAACACATTCTATAGATTTTTCATAACACCTTTTCTTGGATGCACGAAGCTCTTCAACATTTTTTTCTAAATGATTTGCCCATTGTTCACTAATTTCTCGTTTTGCTTCTTTAACCGTGCATTCTTCTTTAGCTCTGGCTAGCTGTTTCCGAAGATCCTCAAGTTCGCGCTTCTGAGCCTCAGCTTGAGCTTTGAAAGCAGCTTCGTCTTCTTTTATTTTATTCACCAACGAATGTAATATTTTATCTTTTTCGAGACCTTCGTTCCTTAGTTCAATTACCTCGGAACGAAGGTTGCTCAAGGCTATGGTACACCCTTCGTCTTCGGCATCTTTTTGTGCCCTGAGGGCATTGCTAAGTATAAGGCCCTGCAAAAAATGCGTTAATAAGTTTAAGCAAACGAAAAATTTTGATTACAAGGAATAATACAAAGATCTCATTTTTTTCACCTTTAAACTATTGTACGCTAAGCTGTCGGCCAGCTCGTCCTTTGACAACACCGAGAGCCCGTCTTCTAATGTTGGGAATCCAAAGCTCTTGCTCATCTCCTGACAGACATAAATCTCCTTGCTGCCAGGGAGACAATACAAGAAGTCTTCTTCTCCGCTGCCGTTGAATATCAGCGCCCCTTTTGGATATTTCAATTTTTGCGCATAGAATTGAGCTTCTCTTTTTTCTTTTTCACTCAGATTTTTACCCGAAGCATGACGTAATACATAGTCAGAAGCTTCAGAAGATGATTCGGGAATAGGTGTGGCGATTTTCTCAGATAAAGCTTCTTCTGCAGATTCTTTTTCCGTTTCTTTTTCAATTTCTAAGAATTCCCTCTTGGTAGGCTCTGAAAGCCCAGTTTCAGTTTCCGCTTGACTTTTGGCAGCTTTGGCCTCAGTTTGTGTCTTTGGAACTTCGGCAGCGATCTTCGAAGTAGTGCTTGAAGATTTTATCGTTTCCAGTACATCTAGCACATTAACCATTCTTTTCTTCTTGGGGGTTGTAGTAAGGTCTTTTTGTGCCATTGGCATTGGCATTGGCACCTCAACTCTTGCTGAAGGACTTAAAATTTCCGATGTCTTAGTCTCTTCAGTCCTCAGTTCTTCTATTTTTTCCATCTCCGACATTTTGGCCGGCTCTTCAATATTCGACAGGGGAGTCGGCTCCTTGGCTTCGGTGGCCGAAGAGGTCTCACCGACAAACTCAGGCACTATGGCCGGTTCAATATAGCGTGCCGGTGCGTAAGAACCTTCATCTTTTTCCTCTTCGGCGCCGGCTCACTAGGAGCGGCTGAAGCAACTTCCTTTGCAGAAGCCATAACTTTCCTTTTTTGACCCCGTGTTGGGTAACGGTAGTCAGGATAGACAAACCCAATGGCATCAAATACAAGGTTGAGTCTTTTTTTCTTCCGGCCTCCGAAGGCCGCAGACAGTGCAGTATCTTCTGCCTTCGAATATGCCCCAAGCAGTTCATCGCTTATGGCCTCAATACATTTTAGCCAGTCATCATCTGGCTTGACAAACTTATCTCCATATCTGAAGGTATATTTTAACCTAACTAGTCCACCTTCGTCAGGTTTGCTGATGGTTTCCTTTGGCATTTCCCACTTTTCTACAAGTGGCCATACTCTGAAGGCAATGTGTTCCTGAATCAAATCCCTTGTCCCGATGAAAGAGCAAACTACACCGAAGGCTCTCCGACATTCTTCGGCTGCTTCGTCAATATCCACCTTCGGTTTCCGAAGGCCAAAACGCTGCCAGATGGGGCGCATGATGATATCTTTAATATCTTCTCGTGTCTTCAAGTCGTTTTTCACATAGAACCATTCCTTCATCCAGTCCCCGGGCCATCTCTTCCGAAAAGTTGGTACGGGACAGCTTGACCTAGAGCGGGCACCGAAGCTATAACAACCAAAATTGTTATGATATTGCTCTTTACCCCATGGTTTCATTTCATATAATAACTCATGCATATTGCAGAAACTTTTTGCATTTGGCTCCAAACCTTGGCTCTTCATGGCCCATACGAAGATTCCCATCCTTATGATTGCTTCGGGAGTAATTTGATGAAGGCAGATTTCAAATATCTTCAAAACTTCTACCACAAAGTTACTCAAAGGAAACCGAAGTCCAGCCTTGAAGAAACTTCGGAATATCACGACTTCATTCTCCTCGGGAGTCGAACAGGTTTTCTCTCCTTCATCAACCCTCACAATAGATAAATCCCGAAAATATCTACCCCTCATATTGACAAGATGGCTTTGCTTTATGCTTGATTTTCCAAAAACTGCATGGCTTGGTCGCCAGGGTCGATCTTCGGAATCTTCACCACCACTTTCCACATCATAGCTGTCACTATCACCAGTGTCTTCAGATAAACCCTCTAAGATCTCCCTAGTAATCTTCTCTGTATTTGTCTTTGCTATTGATTCAAGAAAGCCGAGATTCATCTCCTCAGAAAGGCTCAGCTTTGATTCAGCGACAACTTTCTTATCTTCAGACATCTTTGAAAATGCTGAGAAAGTGCTCTCGAAACCGAAGCTTAAAAATTTAAAAAGCCAAGCAAGTGTTGGTGCGCAAGGGCTAAAAGTTGGGTGAGCAAGAAGCAGATGGCAAGAAAGCATGCCAAATGAACTCGTGGTGAGCTCTTATTTATACGCCTAGTGCGTTAAAAGCTGGAGGGTCCCGCTTGTCAATGACTGTTGCTATTCTAGCAAAGGGAAGGTGTTTTTTCGGACCTTCGGCTTAAGGCCTTCGTCCATGTCGCAATCTGAATTTATTACTTTAACAAATTAATATTGCGAGGGCTACTGTTGGGGGCCTTCGGCTTCCGAAGGTCCTCAAAAACATGATTTAACCATGTCTCTGGAGTATAATGTGAAAACAGGTACCTTCGGACACAAATCAAAACCATAGCGTGAAGATGCACAAAGAGTATGAAGGATGGCGCAGAGCCGAAGCTATGCGCAGGGGAGCTTCGACGTGATAGCAGAAAAAGAAACCGACTTAAAAGGGAAAAAGGCTATTTAGACCCCGATGGATTGCTATAGAGTTATTAGCAAATGTAAAGGGCATGGGTGTAATTTTACATGGGTTGCGTCCCGTACCCTATAAATAGATGAACAGTGCTCCCATACTGTTCACACTGACTTGGCATTTACTTTCGCGTCATGCTTGTACCCCTGCTTTCCTTCGAGCTGAAGGTACATTTATAATTTGTTATTGTTAGTACAGTAACGCAGATAAAAATAAGTTGATAATAACATTTAAAGTGTTTATATTATTTTTCATATCTTGTGTATGAATCCTTCTTTATCATTTATTGTGCTTATGAAGGTTTGTCCTTCTTAACCTTCGTCTGGAATTCATTATATCTGAAGGGAGATAATGCTTCAAAGGACGAAGGACTTTAACATTTAACACTTTTTATGTTGCCTTGTTCTTAACTCGAAGCATTTGAGAACAAGTCCCCAACACAAGATATTGCTATCATAAAGATATTTCTGCTGTAAGTAGAAATACAAGAAAGGGTCGTTAGCTTTCATTATTACCTAATGAAGAAACTTTTGAGCTTCCAAGCATCATCCAAGAAATGGGCTATCTCTACCATGTATCCTAATATTTGATGGTTTGCCCTCCATAAATTTGTTGTAACAACAACACAAGAACTTATATTTCTAAAATATTTCACCATGGACTACTTCTGCACTTCATACATATCAATGATATCCTTTCTAATTGTGTTTTGGACACTACTTTGAATAGTGGTTGAAGTGTAACACAAAACTTGTGAAATCCAACATGATCTACCATAGACAAAGGGTATACATGGGCAATGATCATCAATGCAAGCTATTTCCTAGCTACATCTTGGTCAAAGGTATATTTCTCCAAAGTAATTGTCCCATCTTGTGCATTTGCAGTCAGTTTAAGTGATGATTGTTTTAACCCTTTCCTAAAAGATCTATCTAGACATATGTCAAGGTGACTATGTAAATGATTGGTACCATTTTTGTCCTCTCCTAAATATTTCTTACACCACATGCATTTTGCTTTCCAAACTCCAATAATTTCTACTCTATCAAACTCTTTCCAAGTCGTAGATTTCAATTTTGGCTTTCTTTTAGTGCCAACAGGAACATCATTATCTATTTCTATTATATCTTCTATACCTAAAGAAACCATATGAGATCAATATGGAGCTCCTGCATGGGATGCATTAGTGTCCATAGTCGACATTTTAATTCACTCAAACAACTGATAGATCAAGCAAACAAAAACTATCAAAATGGATGACAAAGAAACAACATGTAGATCACTCAAACAACCTATAGATCAAGAAAACAACATGTTGATAAGGGTGTCAGTGTCATGGCCGATTGGTCATCGGGTGGTGTTGCACTATCCTAGTCGTCGGGTGGTGCTTGGGGCGGAGCGACACTAGGATAGGAGCAAGCGGACCGCTGTCGGTGTTGCAGCCTTGCGAGCACCTCCGTAGGTACCATACTCCACATGTGTCCCCCACGTCCTAGGCACATGTCCCACCCGTCTAGAATTGTGTAGGCAACATGATTTGCTCCTCTGTGTCCTAGTGCCTTTAGTGTGCCTTGGTGTCAACCACCACGGCTAGTCACCCAGCTTCTCCATTCCTTCGGTTAAGACTCAGTGCTTGTCCTTTGTCGCTCCAGGTCCATCGGCACAAACCCGCATGACATTCACCTTCGTTGTCGACCACCGTCTTCTAACTACACACCTGCACATCACAAGCCGAGAGACATTTTGGCACACACACGAACTCACACCCTGGTTAGTCTAACTGACTCACCCTAGGGCGCTACCCACTGACAATCACTCATCACAACCTGAACACAAGGGCACATGTCAACCTTGTGTTCGCAATCTCCCCCGTGATGAATGCATTGTCAACACTACCGTAGAAACATAATAATCAACAAAAGAGGAGGAAACAAACAGAAACTCACTCAAATGACAAGAAGCCAAACAAAAGCCAAAAGCAAGTCGTCGAAAGTAAGCAAAGCTTGGTCCCCAAAGATATGGGCATAGGCTCAACACGACCAAGCAAAGATGGCTAGCCCTCAAGAAGAGGCAAAAAGTAGGCTCAACACCAATAGCCAGAAGCTAGAACCAAATCCAAGCAAAAGACAGCAACAAAGCTGAAAGCAAACTTAGTCCCTCTAGAAAGAGCAAATGGATCAACACAACTAGCAAGACACATCTCTCAAAAACTCCCCCTATCAAAGATAACACCCCTAAAGAAATACTTAGAATCTCATAAAGAAATGCTACAACCTCAACAAGTTTTGTGTGGGTGTGAATTGAAAATCCCCCCTCCAAAATTCTTCCCCTTCTCCATACATGCACTTAGCAAAAAAGGAATCTCCCCCTGAGATAAACAAGATAGCAGAATGAGGTGTAAAAAATGAAAGAGCTTCAGGAGTATAGCAATTAGAGTGTAAAAATACTCTAAGTGGTGTGGTACAATATGGGCAGGAATATATGCATGTGCTAGCAGATGCTCAAACTGATCATATGTACAAGATATGTAAAGTATAAGCATTTGAATCAGTTTTAGGCATATCAAAAGAGAGAGTTCATCACTAAACAACACTGAGCACATGTAAGCAGGAAATCAACAAAGTGCTAGTCATGAGTAAACAAGGTGAACTACCCCATACAACGATCATTCATCATGATAACAATAGAATTAAAGTTGTATTTGATCAATTTATTGGAATTTGCAGTGGAACACAAGTTTCATTTAAAAGCATGTGAGTATGAGAGGTTGTAAGCATTGCCAAGTCTAACTTTTCAATTGGGTGTAGGCTTTGCAGAAACGCAATCAGAAGCTAAAGACACCGGTTTCGATCATCCACTACATCGCTCAAGTTCTTCCAAATATGCAAGTAGAAGCAGTCTCGATACAGTGATGCGATGACAAATGCAAACTCATCTTGATCTTTCTATGTTTCACTTATCTGGACAAATTTAACATAGAATTATTGTAACTAGGCAATGAATGACTCAAAGCATGAGACATAGAAACCTAGAATACTTGTGATAGCAAAAAAAAAATTCAACACACCTTACACATGCTAGTTGTCAATCTTAGTGGTGAACAATTTTCAGATTGAGCAAGTATTAATCATGTTCACAATTTAGAAAATAGGCTTAGCTTAACAACATTGTATCAATATAAGCAAAAGAAGCCTAAGCATGCGATATCATCATCATGTACCAAGGATCATACTACAAAGAGAAGACTCACATTCGAACAGATACACATGAAGCTCAGAATGCTACATGATGAGATGGAATGCAGTCATGTTACAAAATCCAAAATAATCTACAAGCTACAAAGAGAAAGGAAATATGATACAAAGAAAAAATGGGTCCTCCTTCTAAAAGGGAAAACACACACTCAACTCCCCTCGAAAATGAGCAAAAGTAGACTTATCAAGGGGTTTGGTAAGAATGTCACCAAGCTGTCTGTGTGTGTCAACATGTCAAAGATCTATGTCCCCTTTCTCATAATGATCTCTCAGAAAGTGAAAGCAGACATTGATGTGCTTGGTCTTTGAATGTAGCACTAGATTTTTGGCAACACTAACGAGACTGGTGCTATCGCAAAGCAAAGGCACACGCTAAAAAACCAAATCAAAATCTCTCAAAGTGGCCATCATCTAAAGCAACTACAAATAGCAGCTTCGGCAGCAACATACTTAGCCTTTATGGTGGATTGGGCTATGCTAGACTGTTTGAAATAAGACCAAGAGACCAAAGAAGATCCCAAAAAATGACAAGTTCTAGAAGTAGACTTAAGATCCAAGCAATAATCCGCAAAATCTGCATTAGAATAACCACACAAAGATAGGACTGAAGAAGAGGAATACCATAATTCAAACTCAAGAGTGAAACAAAGGTACCTTATGATCTGTTTGACTGCCTGCTTGTGGGAAGTGCACCAGGAAGCTTGGAATCAAGCGCACAGACACACTACAAAGTGTACGTCTAGCCTCGTCGTCGTTAAGTACAGGAGGGAGCCAATCATGCTCCTGTATTCCTTCTAGTCCATGGGCTCACCATCCTCATCAGCATCCAAAGCCGTCGTGGTGGACATGGGCATAGAAAGAGGCTTGACCTCGCTCATGTCAAACTTCATCATGACGTCCTTAGTGCATATGCCTTGGTGCACAAATGTCCCATCTTGGGTTTGTTTGATTTGCAGCCCAAGGAAGAAGGAGAGCTCACCCATCATGGTCATCTCAAACTCCTTGCTCGTAGTATCTAAAAACTTGGAAAAAGAGCATGAAATGAACCACCAAAGATGATATCATACACATAAATTTGGACCAACAAAGAGTCATTGCCTTGCTTGAGGAGAAAAAGACTTTTGTCAACTGATCCCATTTTAAAACCCTTTGCAAGCAAGAAAGATTTCAAACACTAATGCCGGGCTCTAGGGGCTTGTTTCAAACCATACAAAGCTTTTTGAAGTTTAAAAACATGGTTTGGAAACTTGGGATTTTCAAAACTAGGGGTTGCTTCACATAAACCTCTTCCTCTATATTCTTATTTAAGAGATCACTTTAACATCCATTTGAAGAAGTTTAAACCCTTTGAAGCAGCAAAGGCTAAAAGGATTCTTGTGACACCCTAGGTGTCTATTTTGTGTTATGTCGGGAGATTTATCCTAATCTCGGATGCTCAGTGAAAATTTCTATTTCTCGCTCGCGTATGTCTCTGATTATCCAGACTATTCGTACACATTTCACCGAATTCAGAATTATTCAGTCTCACAGAAGGCCGAATTTGGAGCCTGTTAAAGCTTTTATTTCTCGGCACGAATGCCAACTCGTTAATCATTCTCGATTTATAAAATCTCATCTAAAGCTCATTTAATCAAACACTCGATAGTTGCTAGTCAAGTTGTGTCTGAATCCAATTTTTCGATGTTCGATCTATGTCCAAAAATTAATCCGAGTCTGTACTCTCAAACAGAATACTCAGTATGTCGTCCTCTAATTAATTCTTATCCGACTCGGCTTAATACCTCTGTGTCTGATCCGATTTCAAAAATCAACATCAGCGATGATATTTAGATGTCACGAATTGTCTCTTTCAATCATAAATTCGGAAGCCGGTCATATCTCAAGACGATTTATTTTCGAATCATGCATAGGGAATTTTTGTCGAGAGAAGTCATATTAGACTCTCGGCCGAGTTAATCGCGCAATCGTCCGTTCGTCCGAACTCTAGTTCGCTCTGTTTTGCGTACATACGAAATCCGCAGGAGCATTTTTATTCCGGAAAATAATTTAGCGTGGCTCAATTTAGTGTTTTAGGCCATCCCAACCTAGCCCACTAAGGAAATCCTAACCCTAGCACGTGTCTATAAATATGGACCCCTTCCCTTGCCCTTGGCTATTTTTCATTCCCACCTCTCTATTTTCCCTAGCCACCACTTCCCTTTTTCCCTGTCTCTTTCTTCCTCACGGCTGCAGCAGGGAGCTCAGCTCCTTCTCCCATGGCGCTGCTGTCCCCTTGGTCTACCTGCTGTAGTTCCAAGCCGGTCGCCGGTGCTCCCTGCTTCAACCCTGCACGACGCTCACTCCCTGGCTCTCATCCTCGCCACCAGCCTGTGCAACGGCCTGGCCGTCGGCCTCGCCTAGCAGCAAGAAACCAGCAGGACGCCTTTCTTCCCCGGCGCGCCGAAGCTCCTCCCATGGCGTCCTCTGTCCTTCTTCCTCCCTGCTTCACGGCAGCAACAGCCATCGGCGAGCTCCCTGCTCCACGCACCCCAGCCATGGCGCCCAAGCCCATCTTTTTTCCATGGCCGAGCTTTCCTGATGCAGGTGCCCCCTTTCTTCTACCTTTGGCCGGCGCCCAGCAGCAGCTCCACCTCCCCTTGCCCCTGTTCCCCTACCCCTGTTGCGCCTGAGATCTAGGCAGCCATGGAGGACAGCCAAACTCCTCTCCCATGGCAGCATCCCCCCATCCGAGCTCCACCCATGGCGAGAGGCCGATGCCGCCCAGCTTTAGGCCCCTGCTCCTCCTCTCTTCCCCACAAAACAGCAGCCCACTGCGAGCAGACCCTATGTCGATCTTGCTTCCTCGCTGCCTGCACTGCGCACATGCCAAGTGTTCGGCGAGATGTCTAGGTGGGGTGCTGTGCAGTGAGCAACACGCTGTGATGCCCGCCAGGTGTTTGTTGTGTTGCGCAGCCCCATCCGCGACGCCGTCGAAACCCGTGGTGAGAAACCCCCCACTGTCCTTGCTGTTTATTTTTCCGACGTGGGTAATGATCGATGAACTGCCGCCAACAAATTTTTGTGTGTTATCGCAGCTAGTGGTCGATGCCGCGCTTCGCGCCTTACCCGTTCGACAAAACGCCAAGCCATGTGAACAACCCATGTGACTAGCCTCGATTCGTCTAGGTTGTTCACTTGGTATTTTGTGGATTAATCTATTTAAGCTTTGGTCGATGTTGTGCATGTGTGTGTATATGTGTAAAAAATGTATTGGCATGGATTGAAGTTTGTGGCGAAAGAAAACGAGTTAGAAAGAGGGCTCGGATGTTTTTAAGTTTGGGTAAGAATGTATTTGATGTGTGGTTTGCTGTGAGGATAATTTTTAAACATGCAAGTTAGGTTGTGAGAAATGCATCGATAGAAATTTATGTGATGAGTAAGTCTGGAAATACAAGTGATGTGAGGATTGAATTAGTGCACGTATGTGTGTGTGCCGTGGTGTATTAGGGTATTGGTGGCGTAAGATATTTGTTTGATGTGTGCGGGTATATGCCGTAATATGGTTATACTCGCGACAAGGAAAGATGTATGTATTGTGTAACACGACACTTAGGTCGCTATTATATAATCGTGTGAAGGATGCTCATGATGGTCGTGTGATTGAGGAGTGATGTAGTGGCAAGCGAGAAGTAAGTTGAGTTTTTCAAACGGTTAGTGGATAGTATGTGTCGGTGTTGTCATGATTTTTGTTGTATGGCAATGTGTTGCTTCGCTTTATCAATCATTACATTCCATGCCCATTGGATAAATGATTTTTGTTGTATGGCAATGTGATGCTTCGCTTTATCAATCATTACATTCCACGCCCATTGGATAAATAAATGTCTTGTTGATCGATTAGAGATCTTATATGAGCGTTATCGCAGCCCAATAATTAGTGGAGGCGAGTAGCGTTCATAAGTCGGTCCTTGTTAAAATTGAAGAACAATCCGATAAGATATGCACATAAGTGCTTTAGGTCCCTCAGTAGCCAATGTAGTCTTATGGAGTTTTACGCCATGTGTAAATGCCTCTATGTTAGGCCCCAACAATGTGCTATTTTAGGTGACTGGTGTGTTAATTAAATTAAGTTGAGAAATGGTTAAGATAAACTAATTAATTTGCTCCCACCCATGTTTTTGGAGTTGCGATGTCAAAAAATAGTTTGCTAAGTTTTATACTGTGTTAGCCAACTCCTGTTAAGTTAGAGTCAATTGTGTAAGTGATTGTGATATATATGTTGTGTCTTGGATTTCGATAATAATAGGCTAGCCGACGAGTATGTTGTGTAGCGACCTAGGTTGTTGCTCTGGTTAACCAACTTGTTAGATGGCTTTAGTTAAGCTCGTAGTCACGATGATTTGCTTGTTGTCGTCTAAATGCATATGGTTATGGTCGCGGATAAAAAGTATTAGTGCTCATGTGATGTCTAAGTTAAAATGCAAATTATTGGGTGAACGGCGCTTCGATATTGATTATCGGGGAGAACGCGTTGTTAATTGAGTATGGTACTTCTAGTGCTCGAAATGACACGAATAAAAATTAGTAAGTCTACTTGTTATCATTTGATTAATTTAACTCTAACCAATGGTAAAGTGTTAGAATAATTCAAGTCTTTGAAACACGACAATTCTTGAAGTAAATAGGGGCTGAAAATTATTAGTTGCTGTTTTGTACTACACGCAGTGATTTCCTCGTGTTATATGTTTGATGTCCCAAATCATGTTTTCTGTAGAAAAACCATATATAAAAGTTGTATATAACTTTGTTATCTTACTTGTGTTAAAATTTGATAGTCATAAGTCTGATCATTTAGAAGTTATCCTTTTCACAAATTCAGTAACTGAATCTGTCCACTTTCTTTATAGATTTCAGAGATTGAGTTGTTTGCTTAAGTTAATATTACAATCTGTTCATGGTCGTTATAAAAAAGTTTTAGATGCTTTTATTATCTTGCTTGTGTTAAAATTTCACAACCATAGGTCTGATAGTGTAAGAGTTATGAATTTTACAAACTGGTTGATGTGTTCTGTCCACTGTCAGAACAGATTTCGAAAACTGTGTTGTTTGATTTAGTTAAACATGGAATCACTTCTTGGTGATTATAAAAGTTATGTAGTACTTTTGTTAATCTTTCCAAAAAGTCTTGGATCACTCTTTTTGGTGATCTGAAGATTAAGTTATGGATGTTCAAAGTGTGAAGACTGAATCTGTCTAGTTCTGGACAGCAAAGCTTTCTAGTGTCTTTTATCCTTAGCTAAATATTGAATCACCTTGAGATGTTTATAAATGATATGTAGACAATTTCATTATCTTTCCAGAAAGTCTAGAATCAATTTATTTGGTTGCCTGAATCCCTAGTTATGAATTTTTAAAGTCAAAATCTGTCCAAATCTGGACAGAGCTATTGTGTTAACACTTTTTGACCCTGCTAAGTGTTGAATCATGTTGAGATAAAAATACCAAAGTTGTAGAGCACTTCTTAATGTTTCCAGAAAGTCCTAGTTTGCTATTTTTGGATTAATATTTGAAGAGTTATGATTAAAACAAGTAACTGCTGTGTTGCTGTCCAAAAATCTACAAGTACACACTTGAGTGTTTAGTTCACCAAATTTTTGCTAAAAATGTTTGGTTAGCACTTAATTAATGTAGACTTGCCATGACTAAGCTTAATAATGTACGTGTGTCATGTTTTAGATGTTTCTTTCTCTAGTTGATTGTGATATAGGAATTCCATAGACATTGATGCATATGCCCTCTGTTAAACTTGTGTTGGGATGCTTTTGTATGATCACTAGAAGAACTAATGAAAAGTCGTATCAAATTAAATAAATGCTTGTACCCGTGATGTTGTGTTTGTGGTGGCTATGTATACGATAGTGTTCGTCGGTTTCTTAGTAGTGTTAAATTCGTAGGTCAATAACGTATGGCTAATTAGCACCTATATGGCTAATTAGCACCTACGTATGATCGTTGGCGGTACCGTGTCTTGCGCCGTATATCTAGCTCGCTACCGTGTGTCTTTATATATCTTGTGATATTTTTCATTATATTCATATATATATACATCTGCATCTCATTTAGGACCGAGAGATGATGATCGTGCAAGTGATGTGGTGCCAACAACAAGATGCAGTTGGTGGATAACCTAAGGAAGGATGGACATGACCAGTGGATACTCGCCAAGCGAGTACCCACCCCAGCAAACACTATCTAAGTGTTAAATTCAAGGCAAGCCCCGGTTTTATGCATAACCGTTATATATGCTATTTTACTGCACTTAATTTTTGTAGGCTTGTACTGTGCACTTAAGTGTAGGAGTTGTCTGAAACCCTAGTTGCATGAACTCAGGATTCCTTTTGAGATAGATACTAGTATGCTAGGTCGAGTAGCTGCTTACTAATTAGGGACACCGGTGAGTGATTTTTCTAGCACTCGCGCGAGGTCAGGAATTGGTTGTATCCATTTTTATATCGGGATGATGATGGTCTATGGACAACGATCCATGTGGATGCGTTGTCTATGAGACAGAAATTGGAATAAGGATTAAGGTGTGGTACCGTGTGTCAAGCGTTTGAACGTACTAAACACATGTCGGAAAATATGGTAACTGATAAGCCTAGTACCTTATTGAACCTGCCCGCAGACTTTATCCCTCACTGGACCTGAGACGGAGTCTCCCATTCCGGTTATGGTGGGTACAAGTGCGGTCACTACACGATGACAGTCGGGGTCAGTGAGGCATTGTACACCAAGGCCGTGAGCCCTGTTCTGTTGCCAAGGAATCGATGGGGACGGTTGATGTGTGTCGGGACGGAGTGCTTCGCCATGTCGTGTGTTTAGGTTTACCTTGCAAGGTTAAAACTCGATTCAAATCGTCTACTTCTCGCAGCTAATGAGACTGCTTGATCTATGCTGCTGCATTGAGTAATAAGTGGAAATGAGGTGACTGGCAAAAGATGTTGATTGATAAAATGTTTGATACCATGTATGAATAGCTAGGTACTCATCTAGTTTAAAAGGATCATCCTAAAACTTGAAAAGCTAAAACTTGATTTTAGACTCAGCTAGTGCTTTTGGCAAACCAAACCCCTCAGCCAAACAACTGCATGTCTAGAGGTAGAGTAGACTCCTCACACCGGTTAAGTCGAGCTGAGTATTAGTATACTCAGCCTTGCTTGTGACATAATTTTTGCAGGTACTCCTTAGGATGATTGGTTGCTGGTGTGACTTGGCCTTCATCCTCGCCACCGGTATAGACGGTCGAGTGGGTTACTACTTCCGCAGGAGAGGACAAGGAGGAGTAGCGTGGCCAGGCTTCGCCATGTTACTCAGTTTTCTCCGTTAGCTATTTCCGCTGCATTAAAATTTATTATTATTATTTATGAAACTCTGATAATGTAATCACTAATGATACTTTCTTAATTTATGGTATTATGCTTTATTGTATTTCTCTGTGCCTCACCTTCGAGTGAGCTAGTGGTATTCGATCCTGGTAAGTGGCTTTATCGGACTAGATCCGAGGGACTGATGGGTTATTCTGGTTTAAGTGTGTTGCTGTCCTTGCGTGTGTGACTTGGGCACTTAAGCTGGAATAATTCGGGCGGTTCCGCCACAACTCTAATGGCTTATAAATAAGCAACAAGGGAAAAGGTTTTCTCAAAATCGATCCCCTCTTTTTGGCAAAACCCATAGGCGACCAACCTAGCTTTGTTTCGAACTGCCAACCCACCCTCATCCTATTTGTTTTTGAAAACCCATTTGGTACCAATGGGGTAGCAATTTTGAGGAGGGGGGATACCTAATGCCATACTTTGTTTCCCTCAAAATTTTCAAGTTGGTCATGCATGACATTGACCTAGTTAGGATTAGACAAAGCATGTCCAACATCCAAGGGCTCAAAAGAGGCAACAAAAATAGAGTGAACAAAGTGAGAAAGCTATTGTGACCTAGAGCGAGTGACTAACTCGTGAAGCTCACCGATCATCTGCTGTAGTGGGTGGCTACAATGGATATGTTGTGGTGGGTTCCTCGAAGAGGTCGCCTCCCCCTCAACAGCAGCCTGATAGCCTCTAGGCTTAGTAAGCTCTAACTCGAGTGGACCCCAAGTTGTAGAAGAGGTGATATTGGGTCTATCAGCCGAAGTAGTGGAAGCAGGCTCGACTGGGGCAGCCGGTGGAGATGGCTCAGGATCACCCCAATCGGCGTGATCTTGCTCCTCCACAAAGATGGTCTCACCGATATGTCCATAATTTGCATGCTCAAATATAGAAGATGTACATGGCATAGTCTCATTGAAAGTTACCTCACAAGTCTCAACAATACGATTAGTTTCAAGGTTAAGTATATGATAAGCTTGAGAATGTAAAACATAACCGAGAAAAATCCATAAGAAGATTATGACTCAAATTTGTGCAAATTTCTTTATTTGAGCACAAAGCATTTGTAGTCAAATACCCTGAAATGGCGAATATTGGGTGGAAGTTCAAATCGCAACTCATAAGAAGTCTTGTTCAAGAAAGCTTGAAGAAAGATGCGATAGGATACATGACAAGCAGTGTTGATCGCTTCAGCCCAAAACTTTCTAGGAGTCCTATGCTCATTGAGCATCGTCCTAGCCACCTCACAAGGGTCCAATTTTTGCATTTAACAACACCATTCTGTTGAGGTACATATGGAGAAGAAAAATGATGATTAAGGCCCAAAGAAGCACAAAAGGTCTCAAAATGAGTGTTCTTGAATTATGTGCCATTGTCACTATGAATCGCTCTTATGACATTCTTAGTAAACTCATTTTGCAACCGAAGAATCAAATCTCGAGCATGAGTAAAGCCTCATCCTTCATCTCCATGAAAAACACCCAAGAGTAGTGAGAAAAGTTGTCAACAATCACCAAAACATACCACTTCCCCCAAAAGAGCAAACCCAAGATGGACCAACAACGTCCAAGTGAAGTAACTCATCAGGTTGCTTGGTCATCACCTTGGTGACCGAGGAGTAAGAAGCAACAACCATTTCCCATGACAACAAGGGTGACAAACAAGACCTTTCTTATACTTCAGTTTGGGCATTCCTTGGATGATATCAAGTTAACTCAGTCGAGCCAAAAGATCAAAGCTCAAATAACCTAACCTCTTATGCCACTTCCAAATCTTAGATGAAGATCCTGCCACAAGACATCGAGAAGGGCCAAAAGATCGAGAAAAATCAGCATGAAAGACTCATCCAAATGGGGAAATTCAACAAATGAGATCACAAGAAAGACCCTTCTTAAAGCGCACTTCAAAATCGTCCTCAAGGAGTTGTAAAACTAAGAACAGATTAAAATGCAAATTTGAAACCAATGCGATATCCTTGAGAACAAAGCTCTCATTCACCCAAATGGTGCCATGAGAGACAACCTTACCTCACAAATTATCTATGAATGTGATGTATTCCTTACCAATCACGGGGTTGAGGATAGAAAACCATTTATTGCCTATGATCATGTGTTTATCTAGGCCTCTATGGAAGAACCTCCCAAGTTATGGGGCCCACATGCACCTGTCCTTGTCTCAAAGACCTCAGACGGCTATGTATGTGCACCGGATAACTTAACAGTATCTGTCCGAGTGTCCCATGAACCCCGGATAAACCACTTACAACCAAAACCACAGGATTAAGTAAACACAAATACACACCAACAATTTTTGTAGCGGAAATCTTATTACCAAATTTTACAAGTTACAACAAATTTACATTATATTTATCAAAGTGGTTACAAAAGTGATTCAAAGAAATAACTTTGAACTGTTATAAATTATTTATAGTTTTGAAATATATGCTAGCTCAAAGACAATCCTCAATAAGAAGTATAGAAGAAGTACTTAGACTTATAAGAAGGCCGTGCCCACCGGCGCTTAACACCAACCACAATCAAAGTGACTCGTAACCTATAGCAACAATAGGAATAAAACCCTAAGTATGCAAGTACTCAGCAAAACTTACCCGACTAAAGAAAAGACTCTCAAGGGTATGCTGGTTTTAAAAGGATTCAAGGTAAGGCTTATCAAGAATCAAGGACTCTGTTTGCATAAAAGCTTACTATGAGTGGATCCTTACTCTCAACATTTTAATGCTAGATTAAGTATTAATAGACCTTGTTTGCATCTAGTCTAATTTCATCATCACATTAATCCATACAACATGATTTTTGTTCATTATGATTCCATCCATGACTTAGATTGCAAGTCAGTGACCAAGTCTTCATTTCCGAGAAGTAATGGCGATCCGAATCGATTAATACCCAGCTGGGGATCTCCAATCACACGACATATGTAGCACTTAACCCTTGCATATGTCAACTCGCCACCGGGTTTCTTAAGACCAGACCGGGTTCACGCCAACCGAGAGCATAGATACACCACCGTCCAGCCTCTTGCCATGAAGGTTACACGCTACTCTCGCCATCTCTCCACTCCCATTGCGTGTTAGCCTTTCTGGTATTAGTCTGCCCGAGGCAAAGCTTACCCATGATGAGGCATGTGACCAGTTAAAAGGTCCTCGATCATCAGGCCTACATTCTCTATAATCCTTAATCAACCTGGGTAGAACATCACCTGTTCCTAGCCCAAGTCTCAATTTAAGTACTTCCATCCTTAGGATTGTTTGTGTTCCTTAGGATGAAAAGAGCATTATAGGAAACTTTGCAGTAAGATCCCACCATGCTCCCAATGAAATTATTCTTGCAGGTAGAAGCCATCCTTCCTCAGGATAACCCCTAAGCTGGGCAATAGTGCAAAGGACAAACTCTATCCACAAGATTTACCTCTAGGCAGGGCTAAGTAATTTCTGCAAACAATATTTGATACTTCCAAAGAAGTATCTATAAAAGGAATGGATTTCAAGGTAGCCAATGCATCAAAGGGTTTCCAAGCAACTCCTATAAACCTAATGCATATTTTACTAGACTTAAAGTGTGTAAAAATCATTTAAAAACACAAGGAAGGGGCTGCATGCACTGAGGCTTGCCTGGAATAAACACTACGTTAGTGTTTGTTAGGTGGCGACCACTTGGCGATCAGCTTTTGTGTTGGCACCCGTTCAGATTATCCATCTTCTGATTTTCATATTCACTTATGCTGGTAATCCGAACATATCCAAATTAGGTAATCCAAAAGTTCATGAAACCTTTTTAACTGTTTAGATTATGGAAATGAATACGACATCAAACTCGAGCTATTTTTCCGAGGTCGCATTCATGCTCATAACCAATCTAAACAGCACCGAACTCGACATTTTTGAAGGTTACTAAAGTCCGAGCTTCGCAAAATATTTTGGACAGTCGTCCATATTCACCGTTTACGTACAGTAACACCTGGGGTGTTACAACCCTCCCTCCTAAAAAAATCTCGTCCCGAGATTTGGAACGAAAGACTTTTAAGAGCAGAGAAGCATGTAACTCCTGTCCATATCAGCGATAGCGTAACGTATTTCCAAGCAAAGGCGAGTGTCTTAGGATGTCGTTTCTCTAGTGGACATAACATGCATCGCCACAAGTTGATTTAGAGATGTCCAACAATAGAGACGATGTCTGCCAGAAGAACACATAAGGTTCCATGTGTGCAGTTTGCTTTTTCTGATGACACTGTACTATCTGAGTCTGTTGAGCGGGCGGTAGATATGTGACTTTACCCAAACAGAACCAGATGCAACCTCTTGGGTAAAACACACAGAAGGAGGTTTACCAACAAGTGGTCACGATAAGTTCATAACACACGAGACGGGTGTGGATGTCGAGTACTGTCGCGGTTAATATGTGGCTAACTAGAGAATTCAAGTCCACGAAAAATCATAGAAATTCGAGAAAATAGAGATCTGTTGATGTTGACTTCGCGATCAACCCATTTCATCAAATATTTAGCACGGCTCGACTTGATCACACATGCTGGAGAAGCACACGTGAGGCGATCGAGGCATGACTAGAGCGATAATTAGGTGGTTATTGGCCGACTTAATCTCGATTCTTATAAATACTTCCTTAAGAGGGGTTGTACAAAAGTGAGTTTAGACAACTCGACAAAACGATCTTTAAACTCAACCTTTGTTCACAATGCAGTTACAAGTTAGTAAAACCAACTTGTTGAACTACTTTTGACATTGAGTAAGCCTTCTTATTATCCATCAGCAATCCAAGGGTTTAGAGTTCACATTTGCTAGCGGGATATCATGCATTTGGGTAGAAATCCATTGGTCAGGTTGTTCATTCGTTTCTTCATGCGAGATGAACTGACTTGGTTCGGGAATACACGGATTAAATAAGAGAGCGAATGAACAAACTCCTACATCTCAGCAGCAGGGGAAACAGATCCCCATTTGAGAACTAATTAGCTGTCTTCCAATACTAAAAATAACTCCAAGGCTTCACCATTACACAAAGGACGTAAAGGGAACTTGTATGAGTAGTCACTACTAAGATCAAAGAAAAGAGACCACACATGAAAGTGGTATGCCCGTTTGATCCAACAGAGATGATAGATGTTGCTTGATCACTTCGACAAACAACACCAAAATCATTTCAAGGAAGAGATCTACGGAAGATAACATATTAGGGTAGTTCCATAATGGATCATGACCAGAGATCTTAATACCAGCATCCGACAAGTAGCACAATCCTGTGTGCTCATTCACAGGAGGCTCTCAGTTTCGCTGCGGAACCATAAGTCATTAACCATGACACCATTACTGAACAACACCAATAATGAATCTCACATGGTAAAACTAGACTGTGCCAAGATAACACATTGATATAGTCTCATAATGGATTACAACTACTAACCATGATACCAGCGCGTGCCGAGCAGCACAACCATGTGTGTACATTCACAGGAGGCCCTCGATCTTGTCACGACACCATTGATTTTAGTCATAACACCATTACCAGACGTAACCAATAATAAATCTCGCGCGACACCAATGAATTGGCAAGGGTGACAATATACAAAGAGATACTCCACCTGTAAGAATGGTTACAAGTAGAGAGCCAAATAGATCATGGCCCGATGAAATGAACAAGACATGGCCATAACCTAACTTAATGAAAGGTGTATGATGGGAGACTGTTACTTCAGCCCCAAGCATATTTCTTTGCCATCGCAACAATTACAAGTCAAGGATTAGTATCTGATTAGATACGGAGGGAAGACAATTATAAGATTAAGTTGGTATGCCTTCGATAGATATGAGAAAATCAAAGGCACCAAATTCAAGAAAATGGTTGGACATGCTTTTCCTAGGTTAGGTTGATAAAAACAACATGGCGATCCTTAAAAACAGGCAAACTGGATAAGGTACATCAGCTTGCACCAACCGAATAAGGACATGGTCCAAGATGGAAATATGACAACTAAAACGTCACAGATTAAATAGCGAGAACATGGACTCGAGATCCTAGCTTTAAGCTCATGCACATCTTGCGTGGGATAAAGAAATTATCCAAACATCCATTTGCATGAGTTTGGTCATGGAGTGATAACGGAAAAATCAACTTTGGGTCATAGTTCACTAAATAAGAATATGGCCTAGTTTTGGGTTTAGGCAAACAAGTTATCAATATTCTATCGGCACATCAAAACAAGAGCAAACACGTATAACACCCGATACCAGCTGTGGCAGAACCTCCCAAGTTATTGGGCCCACATGCACCTGTCCTTAATCGACTCAGACGGAGACATTACATTGAGACTCCCTTCTCGTGCAAGTCAATCGCCCGGTCTTAGCTTTATTATTTTCAACCCAAAGTTTGGTACCTGGCAGAGGTACATCTTTTCCGATGTTGAACCCATCAAGGCCTTTGACGGATTCACCATCATAAGTATTTTCTTTTTGAAAACATTCCCACCCACTGAAGCATCACTTTTGTTTTAAAACAAAACATTTTTGTTTGCTAAAGCAAGGCTAAGCATCATAAAATTCTTTTAATAAGAGGGTGTCAAGGAAGGGTATTCAATTTTCCAAGGAAGGAAATGCATCAACGGTTTAGCACACAACTCCTATCACCTAATGCATCAAACAAGGTGATAAAGATTTTAAAACACAAGGAGGTGGCAAATGCACCGGGGCTTGCCTGAAATAAACACTACGTTAGTGTTTGTTAGGTGGCGACCACTTGGCGATCAGCTTTTGTGTTGGCACTCGTTCAGATTATCCATCTTCCGGTTCGTCCATTAGCTTCACCATGCGGAGTAGTCCACCCGTTACGTCATCTTGGGGTCGACTTGGCTCGTCTTCCGCATCACGTGCTCAACTAGCGCATCTAATGAGATGTATAATGCACATGAATGAATATAAACAAGAATCACACATGACTAATTATTGCTACACCAAAGAGGATTAAATATTTGGCGACGAGGCATTGTGGACACTAACTATCGATATATTGTTACTTACGACAATCATGCTCCTCCAGCCTAACCAGATATAATTCAAACTAACATCACAAGATATTATGATTAACATCCGTGTGTGGAATCATTTTTGTTCCTAACTTTTTATTAACTCTTTAAACTGTGTATCTTAATTAACTTAAATTACTCACTTAACACAATTAGCCTAGATAGAACTTATTCACTAATTAATTAAATGCTAAACTTACCCTTCGCATTATTAATTATACCACATCGCTCACACAGAACTATTTAAATTTTATTTCGTACCACTCATATTTATTCAAGATTATTAATCTAAACGGCCAACGATTCATCTATGACCTTTCACCGATCAGCAAACATAGAACATAACGACTATCACAACAGGTCATCGACTCCATACAAACAAATAAAATCCGTCATACGCAATACTAACAGCGCCTATCAGCTAGACGTTAGAAACACAAGACTTATTCTCTGTAATATTAATTCGACCATGCATCGGATACGAAATACCAATTTAATCCTCCTCGCATAACCTACGAACTAACGGATACTAGACGATGTGATTAAATCAACATGTACCGCTCTTGCTAAAAATACGAGAATCGTTGAAACCTACATACCTATCAATTCATTCATTCAAACAAAATAATAACATAGAGAATTTGCTCACCATAATCAACTCAACTCAGTATTTGCAAGAACGATGATAGTCTCCAATTGAAGTCTTCGATCGAGCGTCTGATGAGCGACGCATCGGAATGTCACTTTCTTCTTTTCCCAAACTCCCTAATATTTCTCATTGGTCAAATCTGACACGAACACAAGTCGGAGATGTCATGAAGGAACTGGCATCGAGGCGAGGCGACGGAATAACGACAAGCACCTAGGATGGATCTACAATAAGGTTGTAGACCCGACACGGAGATGAACAACGACGAACCAGCGAGCTGAACCATGGCAAGTGATGTCTTGACGTGGATGAGCAATGACAACTAGTGGAATCGAAACAGCGGGGTGAGGTGCACGGTCAGCAAGCAAGGATGATCGCTTGTGGCATAGAAGCGAAAGCAATCATCGACAACCGGCATGGGACCCGACGCAACTGAGGAGGGAGTTCAACGGTTCGACGACATTGGCGAGGTCAACGATGAGCCGACCAAACAAAACTCCACGACGCTGACCGGCACACAGACAGAGAACAGCGGCTGGCGAAATCCGAGCTGGGAAAAGCACCGACCATGGAGGAGATATGGATTCGACGAGCTGGAGCAAGGCACGGTTCGATGAAGACCATGCCGAGCGAGTGCACAGCTGTGGCTTGCTGCTGGGGAAAATGACGCATGTAGGAAAGCTCCATGGCGCGTGACCATGGCGAGCTGGAGCTGGGCACACGACGCTGGGGGTTGGAGCAGGGACGCCGAGCTAGGGAGAAGATGAGGCAAGACCGAGCAGAGAAGCGCGCGGCTGCGCGCAGGGAGCTCGGATGTGGAAGAGAGAGAGCCTGCAGAAAATCCGGCGCCGAGAGCTTGGAGTAGGGCGAGCGCCATGGAAGGACACGCGCGCAGGGGTGGGTGCAGGTCCGGCGACCAGACTTGGGCAGGGGTACTAGGGTGAGCGCGCTGAGGGAGTTTGCAAAGGGGAGCAGTGCCACATGACGAAAAAGAGCAGGCAGAGTCGTACGTGGGAGATCCGCCATGGAGGGAGCCTGGCCTGGCTGCGGCTTGAGGGAGTACGCAGGCAAGGTGCTGGCGAGCTGGAGGTCAGAGGGAGAGGCATCGAGGCTCCCGACAACTTGGTAGACGGGCGAGGAGGACCAGAGACCGATAGACGCAGCGACAACCGGACCTGAGGAGCTTGAACAGAGGAGCAGATACGGTGGCCGATGGTGAGCAGTGGTGTGCAGCCATGGGAGATGATCAGAGGCCGAGCAACAGGCAACTGGAGAAGCAAGGGGAGGGAGGTAGAGTCACTGTGAAGAAGAAGGGTGCGGCCTCCAGGAGATAAGGTCATCGACCAGGAAATATCCCCCGACGGCGGCTGGGAAAAATCTGCCGCGGATGAAGATTACGGAGAGAGAGACAGAGAGCGGTGAATAGTGGGAGAAAAAAATCTCCAGCCAAGGGCGGCCGTAGGAGATAGGTACATGAGAGATTTTTTGATTTTTTTTATATTTCTTTTCTCATTTTTACTCCCATATGTGCAAAGACAAAAAGTAGATATTTTGATGCTATCAGATCCGGGTCTCAAAGATATAATCAGGGATCAAACAAAAAAATGAGACTGACAACAATAATTGGATAGGGTTTTGATTTGGTGAATACTTCGGAGTCAGATGAATTTGCACCCGTTATTTGTATCCAAAGTTTTGGATCAGGGCGAGACGCAATCGGAACAAATCAGAACGATGTTAACAATAGCATTTCAGACTGTGTTCCATTTGATTCGAAATCAAATAATTTCATTCGCAGTCAACACTCGATTCCACAACCACAAATAATTTATGTGGAGAATCGAATCTCAATTATAATCCTTGGACGCGATTTCTTAGCTGACGAGCAGAGATGAAATTATTTTGCACCAAAAACTCTAGTTGTCGAGTTTGGCTTCGGTATTCAAGACTGTATTTAGTCCCATCTAATTTTACGATTCTCACCGGCGATCGATCATCTAATTTAACGCCAAGGATTACATGCTGAGAGAAATAATTTAATTAATGTGCTGGCGCATTATTCTTTTCGGATAGCGCGGTGCTCCAAATTTTACATAAAATCAGAAGTTTTCTGATTTTCATATTCACTTGCGCGCGTAATCCGAACATATCCAAATTTGCCAGCAAATGAGATTAGGTAATCCAAAAGTTCATGAAACCTTTTTAACTGTTTAGATTATGGAAATGAATATGACATTAAACTTGAGGTATTTTTCCGAGGTCGCATTCACGCTCATAACCAATCTAAACAGCACCGAACTCGGCATTTTTGAAGGTTACTAAAGTCCAAGCTTCGCAAAATATTTTGGGCATGTAACACCCTAGGTGTTACTCAGGGTGTCCACCCCAGGGTTACCCCCTTTTAACCCATTGTTACATAAAGATTTATGGGCAAAGTACTTCAACCTTGGAATTCAAAGTCCTAATCAAGTGCAAACTACCTTGGATATCATGCCCTAGCTTGTCATGCACATCTAAGTAGGGCTCTTCCAAAACCCTAGAGCAAAACCTCCATAAGAAATAAGAACCCTAATTGAAGCCATGATCAAAAGATCATGTAAACATCATGATCATGGGTTGGGCCAAATATAAAAGTTGTAATATACTTAATAACCTACAATTAATAGTAAGGAAGTACCCCCAAAAAGTTTTCAGAAAGGCCCTAAAAAGATCACCAAAGGTTGAACACAAGGGAGGAATTCAGGATTTGCCTAAGTCAAAAACCAACCCTTGAGCAAAGATCCCACATGTTCACCTTGATCCCCTTTTCAAAACCTGTCGACCCAATTGACAAAATGGCGCCAAATTAACCCTAGAATGCCCTGGAGAAGTTTGAACCCAAGCCAAAACCGTTTGACACGAGTTGGCACTGGTTTTGTCTCGGTTTGAACAGTGCAGACAGACAAGACTTGGCACCACCATATCTCCTCAACCAGACCACATCTACTCTTGGAACTCACATGAACTAGGTAGCTCTAGGTGCAGGGAAGAGATCTCCCACAGGCGGTAGGGCAAGATTCGTACGCCTGGTCGCTCAGCAGAGCGAAGAACACGGGCAGAAGCAACACGCCACGTGTTCGACGCGCTCTGAGCTCGCCAGAGCACGCCCGCGCGCGCCCCCGCGTGCCCCGCGTCGCGCCAAACGGCCGAGCCGGCGCCTTGGCCGCGCCACGGCTATAAAACCCCCCCAATGCTCGGTGGCCTTCCCCATTGCCTCCTCCGTACCTCGCCTGACTTGCCCAAGCCAGCCGTTGCCTCCGGCGACCTCCCCGCGACCCGCCAGTGCCGCCCGAGAGCAACCACCGTGGCCAACCCCTCTCCCGTCCTCCTCCGTTCGATCCAAGCCCCCAGATAGCTTCCTAGTGAAGCCGTGAAGCTTGCTCAAGCTTGACCCGAGGACCCCCGTCACCGGAATAGCCCAATCGTGCTCACCGGAGTTCAAGAACTCGCCGGCGCACGTGGACCGGGTAAACCCCTTCACCATTTTCCAATTCGTTGCGCGCATGGCCTCTGTGTCATCCCGTGAAGCTCCTCGTGCACCCTAATTGAACTCTACCACCGTGGTTTGGCCGGAGCAGGCGCCGCCGTCGACCCCCGCCGCCTGTGCTCGTAGCCAGGGTGACTCCGACCACCTCCGGCGATAACCCGCACATCGACGTGACCGTCGCGACCTCCCGAACGTCACTGACCACCTCGCCGGACCTCCCTCGCCGCCGGTAAGCCGCGCCGTCCTTTTCTTTCCCGCGGCTACTGTTTCAGTTGGGGGAAGGACTGCGGGTGAGAGGGAGAGAAAGCCAGGGGGGTTAAGTGAAATGTCAGAGACTCAGGGGAATAGTGGCGCGAGGGTAGATCTATGAGGTTTGATTCGGTTTAAACCCAGGGACCTCGGCGCAAACTGCTTTTTCAGAAAAACTTTATTAAAACCTGATTTAAATTCAAACAGAAACTTTAAAAACCCATAACTTCTGTTTGGTTTATCCAAATTTGGTCAAACTAATTTTGCCAGACTCTAAATAATGTAACCTGTCTAAGAAAAATATAAAACCCCATAAGTACTAGAGAAAAAAATAAGGTTCTGATTTAATTTTTGTTTTGACCAAAAGCTTAATAATAGCAAGAAAAATGGTTGTACTATTTAACTAGGGTTGGAAAAATTTGGAGAAGTTTATATCTACCTACTGACCTAGTTAAAAATGTTAAACCCCTCTGTCCATTACATTAAGTTAGTTTTTACCCCTTATTCCATAATATGCTTAAGGTTAAGAAAAATAGAAAAAGTGACATAAATAATGAACCAGAGGGCACCCCTATTTTTATTGAGATACTTAGTCAATGTAGTTCACTGGAAAAATATATCATACCCTGTTGTAGTGTAAGATAAGAAAGATACCTTTTAAATGAATAAAATAAGGATAACTTAGAAAAACCCTACAAAAATAACCCTAAGGTGAAACCTCCCCAAACCTTAGGATAACTAATGTTTTGATAATAAGAACTTAAGAAAAATCTGAAATCTGTTGTTTGATATTTTTCAAATGACAAGTTAGTTCTAAGCACCCTTTTTGCACCAAACTTTAGAAATTCATCATTAATTAACCATCATGTTGCTCTCTGCCATTTTTGGTACAAGAGCTTAGTATCACTATTAGAGGCCAACAAAAATAACCTTTAGGACAGAACCTACCCCTAACTAAGAGGTGTAGTGTAAGTGGCCCATTTTGCCCAACTATTGTTATTTTTGTTTCAAGCCTAGCTTTTGTACTTTAAGCCTCAAATTCTTAAAACAAGCTAGAATAGCAAGTGACAACCCACTGTAATTTTTACAGAATTTTTGGAAATTTTTAAATTACTGTCCTAGTTCAAACCTATACCAGAAACCCTAGATGGAAATTAAAGAAAGGAAAATGGGTGATGAAAATTAATGTCCTCCTAAGACCTTTGTAAATTGTCCACTGAAATCCATAAAGGCAATGCAAATCCACTATGTTATCCTAAAAGAAAACCTAAACCTAAAAGGTAATAAGTCTATATATACCACTAGAAGACCTACATAGCCAAGGAACCCTAAGTTAATTCTTGACTTAATTTCTGTAGTTTAATGTTCTTAAATCTTGCATAATCATGACATACATGTTCATTGCATTTCGATAGACTGTAATCTTGCTGACGGAGAGTACATCCTCGTGCCGGAGCAAGGAGCTGCCCAGGAGGTTGCCCCAGACCCAGCACCCGAGCCTGCACCAGAGGACCTGCCTGCCACTGCTTTGGAAGGCAAGCCCCGGTTTATGCATAACCTGTTATTTATGATATTTTACTTCACTTAATGATTGTAGGATTGATTGTGCACTTAGGTGTAGGAATTGTTTGAAACCCTAGTTGCATGATCTCAGGAATCCTTTTGAGATGAATACTAGTATGACAGGTCGAGTAGTTGCTTTATTTAATTAGGATCTCGGTAGAAGACGAGTGATTTTTCTAGCACTCGCGCGAGATCAGGAAATTGATTGTACCCACTTTCTCACTGTCATGATACTAGTTGGTGGACAACAATCCATGGGGATTGGTTGCCCACGAGATGGAAAATGGAATAAGGATTAACGTGCGGATACCTGTGTCAAGCGTTTGAACGTACTAAGCACATGCCGAGAAATATGGTAAATCGGTAAGCCTAGTACCTGAGTGAACCTGCCCGCAGACATATCCCCTCACGCGACCTGAGACGTAGTCTCCCATTCCGGTTATGGTGGGTACAAGTGCGGTCACTGCACGACGGCCAGTCGGGGTCAGTGGGGCATTGTATGCCAAGGCGGTGAGCCCTGATCTGTTGCCAGGGAATCGATGGGGACGGTTGATGTGTGTGGGGACGGAGTGCCTCGCCACGTCGTGTGTTTAGGCTTACCTTGCAAGGATAAAAACTCGATTCGAATCGTCTGCTTCTCGCAGCTAATGAGACTGCTTGATCCATTGTACTGCATTGAGTAATAAATGAAACTGTGACGAGATGATACAAGATGTTGATTGCTAAAAATGCTTGCTACTATGTATGAGTAGATAGTACACTTTTAGCCTTAAGAGAGTCACACTTAATTTTGACAAAGTTAAAATCTTGATTTAGAAACTCAGCTAGTGCTTTTGGCAACCAAACCCCACAGCCAAACAGCTGCATGTCTAGAGGTAGAGGAGTAGACTCCTCACACCGGGTAAGTCTAGCTGAGTATTAGTATACTCAGCCTTGCTTGTGGCACAATTTTTACAGGTTCTCTGGAGGAAATGGCTGCTGGAGTGACTTGGCCATCCACCCTGCCACCGGGTTGGACTGTCGAGTGGGACCCTGCCTCGGCTGAGGAGGAGCATGAGGAGTGATGGGACAGGCTTCCCCATCTCTCTATTTATTTACCGTTAGTTTATTTCCGCTGCACTTCAGAACAGTGATGGTCACTTTTGCAAAAACTCCGATGAGGACAATGATGATGTAATAATTTAACACTCTTCCATGCATGGTTTTATGCTTTATTGTATTTGCTCTGTGACTCACCATCGAGTGAGATTGTGGTACTTGATCCTGTCAGTGGCCGTGTCGGATTAGATCCGAGGGATTGACGGGTTATTCCCATTTAAGTGTGGTCTAGCCTCTAAGGCAGGGCTTGGGCACTTAAGTTAGAATAATTCGGGCAGTTCCGCCACAGGGCAGTCGTCCATATTCACCGTTTATGTACAGTAACACCTGGGGTGTTACAGCCTCCATACCGCATCAATAGAAAAACATGGAATGAGCAAATGATACAACACTAGAGTTAGGAAACTGTGAATAGTACAAGTGTTGCAACATTAAAAAGTCTTAGGAAAAACACCAAACATCCCCGATCACATTGGATTAGCGATCACCACCAGAAGGAAACTGTGGTATGTTAGAGTTGTGGGAACCAAAACTCTCTTACATGAGATCTTTGGTCATATGGCACATGACTAACACCTCGTCGCGCATGACAACCATGTGGTCTCACTACTTGGGGCCTAGCAACCTGAGGAAAAGCACCTCTAGGCCTAGCAGCGCGTCTCTGAATAGAAGGATCATGTACACCATGAGAAGGGTGGTACATGTCCCTACCATTCACCGCAAAACCCTGCCTCTCATCTCTCTTCCTCCTAAAACAAAACGCAACAAGTGACAATCCCTCTTGCAATACTCGTAGTGGTAGCTCACCTCTCTCTTAAGTGGATTCTTTTTGTGGGAATGTGTCATCTTGGGTGGATGAGGTTCTCTTGGAAGGGGATCACTAGATATGTTGGGCATGGTGTCAAGTGTGTTCCTAAGATGATTGGGTTTTGGACACTACATTTGTTTTTGAGGTGGGGCTCTCCAATACTCCTCAAACACTCAATTTTCACAGTTGGGGTGGCAGGTTTGGGTGGAGTGAATCTGGTAGGCTGGGAGGTGGCTGGAGGTTTCTCTAAAGGTGTCAAGCCACTGCACTCACCGACCTTACCATAACAAGTGGCATTCCCATCCCTAGCAGCAAAGCCTAACCTCAGTTCACCAATTCCCCTCTTGAACTAGTTAACCATCATGCCCAATGAGGCTCACTGCTAGATACCCAGCTCAACACTGATCGAAGGTATGTGTTTTCTTCCTTGATCCTAGTCTAGCTATGTCTATAGGCTTCAAGCTCTAGCTGCAAGCCCTCATAGAGTGAACACTGAGCAGGTAGATATGCACTCACTGATCTAGCCTTCTCAATAAGGCTATCCTAGTGTTCTTCTCTACTAGCTCAGTTGGGAAGCCAAGAAATGTTTTACACGCACCCAACAAAATAGATCTAGATTGTAACTCCTCATAGTCATCTAGTAGGGTGGCATACTTGGTCTGCAATGTGGTGATGTTCGACATGTGGAGAGCGCACTCATCACATTCAGCCTCATCAAACACCGCTACAGAAGCTCTAGCAGACTCAAGCTCCCTAAGAGTAGTCTCATACTTGCACTTGTATTCTTTCCTCTCATGAGCAGCAAGCCTAAGCAACTTGTCTTAACTAGCCAAAGCAACAGTCAGCTCATCTACCTCAACGGCAAGATCAATGGTGGAAATAGATACCTCAGAAGTGGAATTGTCATCGTTGTCCTTGTCATCACTGCCTAGAATGTCCTCACCAAGTGACATGGTGCATAGGACTCTTGCAGTGTTGGCAAAGAAGCAGAGTCCATTGAGCTTGTCCTCGACCTGCCTCTCGAGCTCTTCGTTGCTCTAGGGAGAAGAAATGTCATTAGAGTCATGGTCGAGGTCGCTGAGAGAGGCAAGGAAGGCATGCTCCTTGATTTTGGCCTTGTAGAGATACTTCTGCTTGAGACCATCCTTGTCAAACCTCCCCTTGAACTTGTGCTTATCGGAGGTGTACTCACGCTTGCCCTTGCGCTGACCAGAGTGGTGGCCATGCTTGCCGGCCTCCATCTTGCCTTTCATCTTGTGGCAGTTGGCGATGAAGTGATCAGGCAATTGAACCAACCATCCTTGGCCACTCCATGCCACCAATTTAGGCAGTTAGTGTGGAAACACGTGAACCGACTGGCAATAAGCGCCAGCTCTTCATCCACAAGGCTCTCAACTCGCTCCTCTATAATAGACCATAAGGAAGACAAAGCAAATAAAGCAAGTGAAGGGTTAGAGGAAGAACCTCCTCTAGACATAAGGGCCATGGTGGGTGCACCAGGGTTCTCAATCTTGGCCTGAGTCTAGTGGTCAATCGTAGTGGACTTATCCACGATGAAGGTCTCTTATTTGGGTGACTCTATGATCGTCGAGACTTTCACCTCCCAAACCCTCTAATCTAGAGCATGTAGTAACTTCAGTGCTCTCTCGTGATCGTCATAGAGTAGTTGTGTTGTGCTTATGAGCATCTTGTTCACAATCGACTAGAACCGAGAGAACATAGTATCAATGGTCTCTCCAGTTAACTACATAAAGTCCTCATACTCTCAACGGTATGTCTAAAAGAGTCTGGTTTTCACATGATCTTTACCCTCATGGAATTTCTCCAGGGCAGTATAGATCTCATGAGCCATACTGAAATGTACAACTCTTTCGAACTTGGAGAGTGAGAGATAAGAGAACAATACATTACAAGCCTTGTTGTTTGAATCATGAAACTCAATTTGAAGTGGAGTGATTCAAACATCCTAGATCTCGTTATTGTGATCGAGGCAAATTTCCCAAACTCGGTAGCTAATTCTCTGAAGATATGTCGACATGCGGATCTTCTAGTACGGGTAATTTGTCCCATCAAAGAATGGTGGTTTGCCAACACCACATTCCATTGCCGCCTTTGTGGATCAAGAACTGATTAGCGTGAAATGATCCTTATCCAGCCCCAATACCAATTGAAGGACAAAAAAGGCGACCAAAGGGGAGGTGAATGGGAGCCTCTAAAATTCTCAAACTTGAGCACATGAGACTTGATTCCAAAATTAAATCTAGACCCCCAGGGACACCAAAAACACTCCAGCAGGAACAACACAATCTAGTGTCGATTAGCTGCACCAAACAGTATTAAGAAAAGCACCTATAGAAGCAAGCGGCAGTGCCGCACTTAGGTCTGGTAGTGTTGTGCGTAGGTCCGATAGTGCTAGGGAGCGGCAGTGCCGCACGTTAGGGCAGCAGTGTCATTCCGAATTTTGTAGGCAGCAAGCATAGAGGATGAAGGTATTCATGAAGTATTATCATGAAAAGGTAAGTGCAACAAGAACATCGGGGTTTTGTTGGGGTTCTATATTTCCAACAAAACTACTAGAGAGCTGCACAATAACATGATCTGCTTGAACCAGAGCCTTGTACTGATCCTAGGGCACTCCTCAAACAGCAAGTAAACACAAACACTTCACACAATCATCAAGAACAAGGATTATCTTAAATCTAATGAAGAAGGGTTGAGAAGAAGCGGAAGAACATATTAAGTGCAAAAAAATTAAACTGATTCTAGACAGAAGGAAAATCACGCTGCCTCATGTGTGGTTACGGCCACACTTTCTCAAAATTTCACAATCTTAGACGCCATGATTCAAATGCACCTAAGGATCTCCTGGCAAGAAACTAGATAGCTATTAAAAACTAGGAGATGACCAAAATGAAAAAGCCCTCCAAAGATATAATGCCTAAAGAGATGGCTAAAACAACTAGCCCTCCCCTTCTATTTATATAGAGTTATTCTACTTCCATAAACTATCCCTTGATACATGGAGCCTATCTACTTAGTCAACGGCAAATTGGACCAAATCCTAAAATTTCAATTTAACGACCACACACTCTTCACGAAGTTGCTTTGCCTTGACGCACCCTTCGCGATGACACCACGTGATGCCTATGATTCCTGCCGAAACTGTACCACCGGATTTTGAGGCCCAAACCCAGCGAAACCAGCAAAGTATGGTGCTAGGTGGTTTTGAGGCTCAACAACCAAAACCTGCGCAAGTAGCGTACTCCATACGTGTCCCCACATCCTAGACACATGTCCCACCGATCCGCAACTGCATTGGCAACACAATCCGCTCCTCCATGTCCTTGCGCCCGTTAGTGTATCTAGGTGTCAGCCACCATGGCTAGTCACCCAAATTCTCCAGTCACTCGGTCAAAACTTAACGTATGTCCTTCGCCACTCCTGGTCCATTAGCATGAACCCTCATGACCTTTACCATCATTGTCAACCACCATCTCCTAACTGCACACATGCACACCACAAGCTGAGAGACATGTTTGCACACACACAAACTCACACCCTAGGTAGTCCAACTGACTCACCCCAAGGCGCTACCCATTGAAAACCACTCATCACAACTAGAACAGGGGCATATGTCAACCTTGTGTTCACAGAGGGATACACAAGACTAAGAGAAATTTGGACCGTTGGAGCGTAATAGCCTACATCCTCTTTGTAGTGGATTGAATTGCTTGGCAACGGCAAAGTCTTGAGCACAAAGATGGCTATGAGAGTCGATGAGCAGGAAAGAGTGAAAAGGGAACCCCTTACACAGGGGCCGTCGTTTCCATTTTATAGCCTAAGGGAGAGGGGACTACAACTAACAAGTGGGGCTAGACTAGTAGCCTGAGTCACCCTATTTTAATGGAGATATTGCTAATATCAATTCAATGTTGTGTCGAGGCATGCTTCTACATGTCGCGGATGACCAGGGCACGTGCATGGCGTGCACACGCCGTAGGAGACTAGAGACATGGCGAGTCGTGGCACATGTCGTCCACACTGCCACAATGCCACACTTGTGTCATGCCCTAGAATGTTTGGGCCTAATAACCTGTGGGTGGGCATAGTGAGGCTACAATCGAGCCCATTATGTCGAACAAGCATGACACATATTCTCCAACTCCTTGACCAGCCTTGAAGTGGGCGACCGAGACACAAGGCACATTGGGAGCCCTCCTGACTAGGGGCATCAGGAGCTCCACTTTGACTAGGGTCATCATGGGGCCCAAAGGACACATGGCATGCTAGGACACCCACAATAGGCTAGGGCCTTATAGCACTTGGGAACATAGGCCTTTTAGCCTTGCACTGTAGTTAGCAGAGCGAGGGCTTAAGGGAGTCCACCCTAGGGGTCTAAAGACCTTTGATGGAATCCATAGCCCACAGTGGGATCTCAAGGGCACATGGCACTGTTGGACCCCACTAAAAGCAGAGGGCCAGTAGGGCCATGTTGTGCAATAGAGCCCCACCAACAAGTTAGCGAGGCGATTGCAGAATTGAACCTTATGAACGCTTGTGTGGCAAGGGGACCCCTCGCATTGCCACATGGTAGGGTTCCCAACCCTGTATTCTCTTGTCTCTTAAGATGGTCTTGATGACATAACCCACCTTATAGGTGGGTAGCCTGTCCTGTCCGCGCAAATCTAGTTTGCTTGTAGTGCCTAGGGTACCCATACCCAGGGACGCTGACAATGCCCAAACCAAAAACATCTAAACCAACATATGTTTACATGTTTTGGACATGTTGCTATAGCATACATGAGTCCAAAAAACAAATGGATCATGAAATGGACATAGAAAAGTTTGAAATGACCCAAAAGTGCCTTGCTCAAATATGCTCGACGATGTTGCTCCACGAACATCACCGTTGCAGCCTGCCACTATTGGTCATTGAAAGGGAAATGCGCCTTATGCCATTTATATAAATGTTTCGGTCATTAATGACCAACATAACAATGTGGACCAACACGTTAGCTAAAGTATGTCCGTACATGAATCAACTAGAGATAAACAAAGAAACTAAGTTGAAAGATTTAAATAAATAAGGTTCCATGACTTAGACTGGTTGGATTATCGCTAGAAATATTTGTCTAAGTCATGGGAACATTCTTGGAGGGTGTAAAATTTATTTGGAGAAGAAAATAAGGAATAAGGCAAAGTTTAGTTGTTTGGGGCGCACCGAACCACTTAACTAGAGAAGCATGTAGAAAGGATTTGATGGCTTGGCGCACTGAACCAGTCGGTTGGTGTGCCGAACCACTTTAGCAGAGACAACTACAGAAACGACTTCAGCTAGCTGGCACACCGGCCTAGTCTGGTGGTGCACCAGACCTTAGGTCTAATGGGCTTCTCAACCCATCAACGGTTATCTCAACGGCTAGCTGACACGTGGCCGGTCTGGTGCTGCACTGAACCGGGCTAATGCCCCACAAGGAGGGAAGGCTGGAGTAGATCCTATTGATAGTGAGCGACCATTGGGGTCCTGTGGTGCACCAGACCGATCTGATGTGCCAGCCGAGAGCAATTTTTTAACAGCTCTCTCAACGACTCTTTGGGGGGATTTGGGCTATAAATACCCTCCTAACCAGCCTCCTCAAGCACCCAAGTCACTCAAGAGTTAGAGTTTCATTATTAAGCATTAGAGTAACACTCCAAAGAGATCCAAGCACCATATTAGTGAGAATAGTCTAGAGAGAACTATGCTACGGTTATGCTCTTGTGTTCTTGGTTCTTTTGTGTTGTGTTGTGCTCTTGTGTGTGTTCTTCCTCCCTCTTGCTATCATTGGAGATCTAACTCCCATCCATTGTGTACGGATAGCAAGAGTCTCCAATCTCTGTGGATTACCTTGTGGGAAGAAACAATCAGTCAAAGAAACTAAGGACTCAAGTTGATTGGTGTATCATTTGAGAAGGTTGAGAGAGACCTAGTCTGATGGGACACGTCAACAGGGATGTAGATTCTTCAGAACCGAACCTCGAGAAACAAATTGTTATGTCTTATGTTCTTTATTTTTTGTAATTTGATTTTCCATCTCTCTCAATATAAGTTCTTGCTATAATCTTCACTTGTGATATTGCTCTTGTATTAATTTTGCAATCTAGAATAGCAACAAGTCAAGAACTTCCCTCTTTCCTTACTCCATTTTTGTCTAATATCTAATTTGGGATTCAAGTTTGTTTTAAGTTGTGAAATTTTAGGTGTTGCATATTGAAAGGGAACTGGGCCTAAAACATTTCCTATAATCAATTTTGGTGGTTGACGTCCATCACAAACCATATGGACTAATTAGTTTGCCTAGTTGTCATTTATCTCAGGTGCATAAGGTTCAACATAAACCAAGAAAGAAATTAAGTTGGGGACTCAACCAAGTTTGGAGCAAAGACTAACAATGGTGCTGCAAGTGGCGCAACAGACATTGTCCGGTGTGCACCGGACACTGTCCGGTGCCCAGGCCGAGCACCTCCCGAACTGCCACTCTCGAGTTTCTTAGGGAGCCACTCTGCTATAATTCACCGGACTGTCCGGTGTGCACCGGACATGTCCGGTGAGCCAACGGAGCAACGGCCAGATGCGCCAACGATCGACTGTGGTGAACAGTAAAAGGCACAATGCAGAAGTCAGAAGTCAGAGCAGCAAAGTCAGAAAACACCGGACATGTTCGGTGTGCCATCGGACTATCCGGTGCAGCAAAAGGACAAAAGACTTCAACGGTCAACCGCTCCAAACCCCAACGGTCTGCTGACATGGCAGGTACCAGACAGTGAACAGTGCCATGTCCGGTGCACCATCGGACTGTCCGGTGTGCCATCGACAGCAACAGCTGGAATAGTGGTTGGGGCTATAAATACCCCCCAACCACCACCATTCAAGTAATCCAAGTTTTCTGAACTCCACATTCAATACAAGAGCAAAAGCATTCACTCCAAGACACATTCAAGAGATCAAATCCTCTCTAAGCCTCAAAACCAACTCAATTACTTAGTGACTTGAGAGAGGGTGTTTTGTGTTTATTTTGTTGCTCTTGTTGCTTGGATTGCTTTCTCCTTATGATTCTAATTCTTCTAAGTGCTTTTTAAAGCTAGCAAGAGACATCTAAGTGTGTGATGATCCTTGTGGGGTCTTAGTGACTGTAACACCCTGAATTTGGGGGTAGAATTTTTTCTTCTTTAATACTCACCAAATTCAGGCGTTACTCTCTTTTCTCTTCCCGTTTCGCTCCTTCTTCCCAGTTTCAAAGTAGTATAGTGACTGGTGTCCGTGTTGCGCATAAACACAAACCTAAGTTGTCATGGGTGTTGCATAATGCCGAGGCATATAACTTTGTCTGATGCCGTGTTTAATTGCGTGTTTGTCTAGTCTCGTTTCGGATTTCGTTTCGCGTTTGGATTCCGATCAGTGGTTGTGTGTGTTGAGGGATTTTGACACGCGACGTGACCCAGCCCGGCCTGGCCCAGCTCGGCCCTGGCCCATGCGCCCCTGCCCCTTCCCCATGCACATGCCCCCTCCCCTTGTCTCTCTCTCCCTCATTCAATTTTCCCGTGCACAATTCCCTCTCTCCCACCTCTCTCTCTTCTCCCTTGTGCCCTAGGTTCTCCGGTGACGGTTATCACCAGATTTGGATCTCCAAGGTGAGCTCCCCTCTCCTCTCCTCTCTCTCCTCCTCTTCCTCTCCTCCCTTCCCTGCGCGCGCTCCTTTCTTCTCCCCTGCGTGCGCGTGCCCCTGGCGCCCCTGCGCGTGGCCCCTTAGCCCCGGCGGCGCGGCTCCCTGGCGCGGCCCCTCGGCCCCCCCGGCGCGCTGCCCCTACCCCCCCGGCACGGCCCCTCGGCCCCCCGGTGCGCTGCCCCTCAGCCCCCCGGCGCGGCTCCCTGGCACCCCCCGGCGCGGCCCCTCGACCTCCCCGGCACGCTGCCCCTTGGCCCCTCCCCGGTGTGGCCCCTCGACCCCCCGGCGCGGCCATCTCAACCCTCGGCGGCGCGGCTCCTGGCGACCCTCGTGCGTGGCCCCTTGGCCCCCTCACGCGCGGCCCCTTGGACCCCGGCGGCGCAGCCCCTTGGCCCCCAGCGTGGCGGCCCCTTGGCCCCCCGGCGGAGCGGCTCCCTTGGCCCCCTGCGCGCGGCATCCTGGCCCCGGTGCGCAGCCATCCCGGTCCCTGCGCACGGCCGTCCCGACTCGGTGCACGCAGCTCCTGGCGCGCGGCCCATGCCCTCGGCAGCGTGGTCCTCCGGCGTGGCCCCTGCGCTTGCCCCAGCGCGGCCTGCACGGCCTCGCGCGCCCTCGGTTCGCACAACGTGTTCCGTGCGTAGCCCCACGCGCGCAATGATTGATTTTTGGTTTTAATTAATTTTAAACTCTGTTTAATTAACGTGCTGCATCGCGCGCTTCGTCACGCGACGAATTTGTTTGATTTTAGATTCTATTAATGTGCTGCGTCACGCGCTTCGTCGTGCGACGATCCATTTTAATTTCAGATTATTTAATGTGTGGTATCGCACGTCCAGTCGCGCGACGTTTCGTTTTAAATTCAGTTTGGATGACGTGTGTCGTCGTGCGCTTCGTCACGCGACGTTTGACATCATTCTTATAATTAATTCAACTGTTTCGTGGCACGCTTTGTCGCGCGACAAGTTGTTTTATTCTTAATTCAGTATAAGTGTTGTGTCGCGCGTTTTGCCGCGTGACAATATTTTTAAACTTATTTGGTTTGTTTATAATGATTAAACACGGAACATGACTTTATCCTATGTATAGCGCGATTGCCGAATTAATACTATTCTGTTTAGACGAGTACTCTGATTTATAATCGCGTAACATGATCGCTTCTCGACCGTAGCCTCGATCGTTACTCTCTCTTTCTCGCTTAGTCGTAGGTGTGAGCCCTGCACCGAGCGTCTATTTATTTATGATATTTTATTACATGGTGTACTGTTCTTTTGTATTAAATTTATGGAATGTATGTTTGAACTCGTATAGATAACGGTCAGTTGGTGGAGTCCGAAGGAGTTGCAGGTGAAGAACCTGAGCAGCAGTCGGTTGGTGAAGGCAAGTGTCCCTTGACCCATCTATGTCCTACTCATTCTTATAATTCACTCCCCGTATTTATACAATTTATACTTAAGGATTGACTAGCTTTTAGTTTATCTTGTCCTTGTTTACCTATTTTGGTTGGGTTATTTTGGTTTAGCTATATGCTAGTGCTTCACATTAATCAATGAACATGATGAGATTATCTATGATACGATGTTTTCCCTTTTGATTATGATGATATACTTGTGGCATTTAAGGGGATTCGAGCTGTTTCTCGAGTGCCTCTCTGTAAGGACTGGTTCGTTGGATGACCGCCCGGGAAAACAGTGCAACCATTAGAGTGGAGTGAGACACCCTTAGCTGAATAATTAGACGAACTGGGGTGTAGTTCGCTTCGCCGTCGTGCCGTTAATGGGCTCGGTGTATGCGGCTCGCTCTGCCAAGGTTGGTTTGCCCCTTGGGGAGGAGTGCGGTACATTTAGGAAACCTAACGGGTGGCTATAGCCTCAGGGAATCTTTGTAAAGGCTATGTAGTGAAACCTTGCCTATTCACCTTGGTAGTATTTAAGGGTTTGATCGGCCCGAGGCAAGAGGGAATCACGGCTTGTGGGTAAAGTGCGCAACCTCTGTAGAGTGTTATGAAACTAATATATCAGCCGTGCTCGCGGTTATGAGCGGCCAAGGGAGCTCCATTGATTAGAGATACTTTGATCAGAGATGTTTGGTTTACAGGTGGTGACGAGGTTGATGGTTTGATTATGCTTGTGGTAAAGTTTCTGGTATTCTTTCCGTTTGGAAAGGGTACTTTTGGGTTAACAACTTGGGTTAATGCTAAAACCTGGCTCTCTACTAGTAATAATAACTGACCAACTAAAAGCAACTGCTTGACTTAACCCCACATAAAGCTAGTCCACTACAGCCAAACGAGACATATTGCTGAGTATGTTGAAGTGTACTCACCCTTGCTTTACACACCAAACCCCCCAGGTTGTCCACGTTGCAACCACTGCTCAGGAGAAGATGAAGTTGTGGAGGAGGACTTCTAGGAGTTCCAAGAGTATGATGAGTTCTAGGCGTGTGTTAGCGGCAAACCCCCAGTCGGCTGCCTGTGTAGGCCGTGTGTATCTACGTTTCTTTTCTGCACTTTGAGAATTGTTAAAGACTATGTGGATATCTCGGACATCATGATGTAATCGACTATTATACCTTCTTTATGTTATTATTTGAGCAATATGTGATGATGTCCAGTTATGTAACTGCTGTGTATGTGAATTGCTGATCCTGGCACGTACATGGTTCACATTTGGTTTGCCTTCTAAAACCGGGTGTGACATAGGTGGTATCAAAGCCGTGCTGACTGTAGGACCGCTAACCTAGAGTGGAATGGTCGCTCTAAGGATTATAGACCCATATTATCACCTTAACTTTGGTATCCCTTCAAAAGTTGGTCATATCGACCAAACCTATGTTCTACTATATATATTATACCTTGCTGGAAAAAAATTGTTTTATTCTAATTCCTAATTTTTATGGTTTACTTGCTGGTCATATTAGCTCTGTTCTCACACTTATGCTTACAGTGTCTTTTGTAGATGGCTCGTCTTAGACACACTGCACAGAAGTCAGTCATTCCTTTCTTGCCTTCTCGTCTCGCAGAGCGTCCGCTTCGCCGTCCAGTGACTGGTCAGTCTAGCCATTTGGAGAGGCTGCACCACCGCCTGCACGAGGAGCAGGAGCATCAGCGACAGGAGTTGGAGCAGCAGGGCTCTTCTTCCTCGCTTCAGCAGGAGGTAGAGTCTGTGAGGAGCTGCTCTCCTGTGCCCCCGCTGGAGGCGCCCCCTGCACCACCACTAGGCGTCCCTGCCGCTGGAGTAGCTGCTGGGGGAGACCCAGATGATGGAGGGACGACAACAACTCGAGCCATAGCATCGATCTCTCAGAGGAGCAGGAGCTGGAGGGATGGGTTGCTTGACCCATCACTCGTGACGCCGCTCACGGGTGTCACTTTCATGATGCGCTCGACACCTTGCTACGCCAGGCACTTGACCGACATACCTGGTCTATCGAGTATCGCTGTGTTGTCTTCCAGCACAGTCGCGGGGTTTACCCGGACCGCTGGGATGCGACTTGCTTGGTGCACCATCCGGAGAACAGTCTCCAGGGTGCGGAGGTATGCTCAGAACATTACTCTATTTTTGAGCGGGACTCAGCTAAGGTGGCCATGCAAGATGTCGCACGGCGTGCACTTTTGCACTACTGCTCAGTGCTCGGTGTGGTAGCCGATGGTTTTAACCTGAAGTATTACCCTCGTCGTCCATCTGGCAACACAGGAGGCGTGGTTGTCTCGCCTATTGGTGACGACAATCCAAGGTTGAGCAGCACAGTCAACCTAGCCATCGTGCTAAACATGGAGCAGGACCATGCTTTAGATGAGCTGAGTAGGGCTCATGCTGAGATTGCCTAGTTGCGGGCTGAGCGCGCGGAGCATCGTCACCTAGAGGACGGTTCTCCCGCCCCCGCCGGGACTCAGCACCCGTACCGCTCACCTCAGCGTGGACACCATGCTTATGGTAACTTCGACTGCAGGACCAAGATAAATTTAGAACCATTGATCATCAGCGTCAGATCTTGTAATTAATGTTTAAAAACTAGAAGTTATAGTTTTAGCCTTAGCCTTACTCTTAGTTTTAGTTAGACAGGGTAGTTTGCTTATCCTGTGTTTTTATGTTTGTCATGATGAACAATGATGGATTTGGATCTTTGTAATGACTGTCGTCGTTGTGTCGGTATCCCCCTGCACTTTGGTTTACCTGTTAAATGTTAATAAAATTAGTTATCTAGTTGGGAAGCCCTTTTTTTCTTCTTTCCTCTTTATCTGAGAAGCTGTGTTTGCCTGTGTTGGGAGCCAGTGAAGATGCTTATCTGCTCAGTATTGTGGAAAGATTCTATACTCTTTTCTTATATGCTACAAGTTGCAAGACCAGTTCTGATGTGTGATGCCATTCTGCAGATGTCAGACAATAGGCACAGAGGAGGAAGGCGTGCTTAGCAGGAGCAGGCAGCACCACATGATGAGGCATCCCAGCAGCAGCTGCCACCACTACCCCCGATGATGATAGAGCAGATGTTCTTGATGTAGACTCAGGCAGTCCAAGCCATTGGTCAGACCCTGGCCGCTATGCAGCAGCAGCATCAGCCCCCACCTCAGCCTTAGATGCCTCAAATGCCCAGAGACAAGGGTGCTGAATTCATGAGAGGTCATCCCTCAGTGTTCTCTCACTCTGCTAACCCCATGGATGCCGAAGATTGGCTGCATACCGTGGAGCGGGAGTTGCACACCGCTCAGTGCGACGACGGGGAGAAAGTTTTGTATGGTCCGCGTTTGTTGAGAGGAGCAGCTCAGTCTTGGTGGGAGTCCTACCTCGCCACCCATGCTAACCCCGACACCATTACTTGGGCGTCAGTATCATGTTCCAGCAGGTCTGATGACAGTGAAGAAGGAGGAGTTCCTAGCGCTCAAGCAAGGGCCCATGTCTGTCAGTGAGTACCGAGACAGGTTTCTGCAGCTGTCCCGCTATGCTCCTGAAGATGTCATTACTGATGCCAAGAGGCAGTATCATTTCTTGAGAGGCTTAGTCGATCCCCTGCACTATCAGCTGATGAATCATACCTTCCCCACATTTCAGCACCTGATCGACAGAGCGATCATGACAGAGAAGAAGCGCAAGGAGATGGAGGATCGCAAGCGTAAGATTGGTGGACCTCAGCCTGGAAGCAACAATCACCCCCGTTTCTCAGGCAACTCGCCTCAGTAGTTCAAGCAGAATCAGCGCCCGCCTCAGCAGCAGTTTCAGAGGCAGTACCCTCATCACCAGCAGCAGAATCGCCAGAACAGTCAGTTAGGAGGAAGTCAGTTCCAGAGGCAGAATCAGCAGGCACCTCGCCTCCCCACCCCAGCAACCAACCAGAGCAGTCAAGCAGCCCCAGTTCAAGGCGGAACCAGAGCATGTTTCCATTGTGGAGAGCAAGGCCATTGGGTGATGCAATGTCCAAAGAAGGCAGCTCAGCAGCAGTCAGGCCCTAGTGCCCCAGTGAAGCAGAATGTGTCATATCCAGAAGCTAGCAACCACGCCCAGACACGCTACAACCATGGGAGACTGAACCATTTGGAGGCTGAAGCAGTTCAGGAAACACCCAACATGATAGTAGGTATGTTTCCAGTCGACTCCCATATTGCAGAAGTGTTATTTGATACTGGAGCAACGCATTCATTCATTACTGCATCATGGGTAGAAGCACATAATCTTCCAATAACTACCATGTCGACATCCATTCAAATTGATTCAGCCGGTGGTAGAATTCGAGCCGATAGTTTTTGCTTTAATGTAAGTGTGGAAATAAGGGGGATACGTTTCCTGCTAATCTCATAGTAATGGGTACTCAGGGAATAGATGTCATCCTAGGGGTGAATTGGCTAGATAAGTACCAAGCAATTATCAGCTGTGATAAGAGGACAATTAAGTTGGTGTCCCCACTAGGAGAAGAAGTGGTAGCTGAGTTAGTCTCACCTGAGCCAAGGAAAGGAGGTTGTCATCATATGGCTATTAATGATAGCAAGGAGCTAGATTCACTCGAGATTATCAAGGTTGTGTCAGAATTTCTAGATGTGTTCCCGGAAGACTTACCAGGTATGCCACCTGAGCGGAAAGTTGAGTTTGCCATAGAGCTTCTTCCTGGCACCGCCCCCATTTCTAAAAGAGCTTACAGGGTATCTAGACCAGAGTTGGTTGAACTCAAGAAGCAGATAGATGAGCTGTTAGAGAAAGGTTACATCAGACCAAGCACCTCACCTTAGGCCGCCCCTGTCCTATTCGTGGAGAAGAAAGATGGCACTAGGAGAATGTGCATCGATTATCGAGCTCTAAATGAGGTCACGATCAAGAACAAGTACCCCTTACCCAAAATAGAAGATCTGTTCGACCAACTGAGAGGAGCCAACTTGTTTTCAAAGATAGATCTAAGGTTAGGTTATCACCAGCTCAGGATTCGATCTTCAGACATTACGAAGACGACATTCATTACCATGTATGGGTTGTATGAGTTCACTGTTATGTCCTTTGGTCTAACAAATGCACCAGCCTTCTTCATGAATCTGATGAACAGTGTATTCATGGATTATCTCGATAGGTTTGTGGTGGTGTTCATTGATGACATTCTTATATATTCTCAAAGCGAAGAAGAGCATGTGGATCATTTGCAGATGGTATTGCAGAGATTGCGGGAGCACGAGCTGTATGCGAAGTTGAGCAAGTGCGAGTTCTGGATTGACGAAGTCCTGCTCTTGGGTCACATAATCAACAAAGATGGATTAGCTGTGGATCCGAAGAAAGTGGCAGACATTCTAAATTGGAAAGTGCCAACAAATGCGTGAGGAATCAAGAGCTTCATTGGAATGGCCGGATATTATCGGTGATTCATTGAAGGGTTTTCGAAGATTGCGAAACCGATGACAGCTTTGCTAGCCAACAAAGTGGAGTTCAAGTGGACTCAGAAGTGCCATGAAGCCTTTGAAGCGCTGAAAGAGAAGTTGACTACATCGCATGTCTTAGTCTTGCCTGATGTGCACAAGCCCTTCTCAGTGTATTGCGACGCTTGTTACACTGGCTTGGGATGCGTGTTGATGCAAGAGGGAAGAGTTGTATCCTACTCGTCCCGACAGCTGAAGGTTCATGAGAAGAATTATCCAATCCATGACCTAGAGTTAGCAGCAGTGGTTCATGCACTGAAGACCTAGAGGCACTATCTGTACGGACAGAAATGTGATGTTTACACAGACCACAAGAGTCTGAAGTATATATTCACTCAGTCGGAGCTAAATATGAGGCAGCGAAGATGGTTAGAATTGATCAAAGACTATGAATTGGAAATTCATTACCATCCAGGCAAAGCGAACATAGTGGCAGATGCTTTGAGCAGGAAAAGTCAAGTCAATATGATGGTCGCTCATCTGATGCCTTATGAGTTGGCCAAAGAGTTTGACAGGTTGAGCCTCGGATTTCTGAACAGCATAGGAGGAGTAACAGTTGAGTTAGAACCCACCTTAGAGCGGGAAATCAAAGAAGCACAGAAGAATGATGAGAAAATCAGTGAAATCCAGCAACTGATTCTAGAAGGAAGAGGCAAAGATTTTCGGGAAGATGCAGAAGGCGTGGTATGGTTCAAGGACCATTTGTGTGTTCCCAATGTCCAGTGCATTCTGGAGTTGATCCTCAAGGAAGCTCATGAGACAACTTATTCTATACACCCTGGAAGTGAGAAGATGTATCAGGATCTAAAGAAGAAATTCTGGTGGTACGGAATGAAAAGGGAGATCGTAGAGCATGTGGCTATATGTGATAGTTGTCATAGGATCAAGGTAGAACATCAGAGGCCAGCTGGGTTGTTGCAGCCATTGCGAATTCCTCAGTGGAAATGGGATGAAGTCAGGATGGACTTCATAGTCTGATTGCCTCGCACTTGAGCCGACTACGATTCCATTTGGGTAGTGGTGGACCACTTAACCAAGTCAGTCCACTTCATACCTGTCAAGACTAGCTACAGTAGTGCAGTATTGGTGGAGCTGTACATGTCCCGAATTGTTTGTCTTCACGGCGTACCAAAGAAGATAATGTTAGATAGAGGGACACAGTCCACCTCTCATTTCTGGCAGCAGTTGCATGAAGCCTTAGGTACACATCAGAATTTCAGTTCAGCTTATCATCCACAGGCAGATGGTCAGACTGAAAGAACTAATGAAGATATGTTGAGAGCCTATGCATTGCAAGATCAGTTCGGATGGGAAAAGAGATTACCTTATGTAGAATTCTCCTATAACAACAGTTACCAAGCCAACTTGAAGATGTCGCCATTTCAGGCAATTTATGGAAGGAGTTGTAGAACTCCGTTGCAATGGGATCAGCCTGGAGAAAAGCAAGTGTTTGGCCAGACATTTTGCTCGAAGCTGAAGAGAACATCAAGATGGTTCGGGAGAATCTAAAGGTAGCACAATCAAGGCAGCGAAGTTATGCAGACACAAGAAGGAGAGAGCTGAGTTTTGAAGTTGGAGATTTTGTCTACCGGAAGGTATCGCCTATCAGAGGAGTCAGAAGATTTGGAGTCAAAGGCAAGCTAGCACCCTGCTATGTTGGTCCGTATCAGATTCTCGCAAAGCATGGAGAAGTGGCCTATTAGCTTAGTCTGCCAGAAGGATTGCGGTGCATGATGTCTTCCATGTGTCTCAGTTGAAGAAGTGTCTACGTGTGCCAGAAGAGCAGTTGCCAGTGGAAGGTCTGGAAGTCCAGGAAGATTTGGCCTACATAGAGAAGCAAGTGCAAATTCTTGATACTGCAGACAGGGTCACCAGAAGGAAAACTATCAGAATGTGCAAAGTCAGATGGGGTCACCACTATGAGGAAGAAGCAACTTGGGAGCGTGAATATGATCTGATGGCTAAATATCTCGAACTCTTTGCTGGCCAACCTTGAATCTCGAGGGCGAGATTCTTTTAAGGGGGATAGGTTTGTAACACCCTGAATTTGGGGGTAGAATTTTTTCTTCTTTAATACTCACCAAATTCAGGCGTTACTCTCTTTTCTCTTCCCGCTTCGCTCCTTCTTCCCAGTTTCAAAGCAGTATAGTGACTGGTGTCCATGTTGCGTGTAAACACAAACCTAAGTTGTCATGGGTGTTGCATCATGCCGAGGCATATTTCTTTGTCTGTTGTCGTGTTTAATCATGTGTTTGTCTAGTCTCGTTTCGGATTTCGTTTCGCATTTGGATTCCGATCAGTGGTTGTGCGTGTCGTGGGATTTTGACCCGCGAAGCGACCTAGCTCGGCCCTGGCTCGCGTGCCCCTAGCGCCCCTGCCCCTTCCCCATGCGCCCCTCCTCTTGTCTCTCTCTCCCTCATTCAATTTTCCCGCGCACAATTCCCTCTCTCCCACCTCTCCCTCTCTTCTCCCTTGTGCCCTAGGGCGCCGGTGACGGTTATCGCCAGATTTGGATCTCCAAGGTGAGCTCCCCTCCCCTCTCTTCTCCCTCTCCTCCTCTTCCTCCCCTCCCTTCCCTGTGCGCACTCCCTTCTTCTCCCCTGCGTGCGCGTGCCCCTGGCGCCCCGGCGGCGTGGCCCCTCGGCCCCGGTGGCCTCCCTGGCGCGACCCCTTGCCCCCCAGCGCGCTGCCCCTCGCCCCCCCGGTGCGGCCCCTCAGCCTCCCCGGCGCGCTGTCCCTCGCCCCCCGGAGCGGCCGTCCTGGCCCTCGACTGTGTGAATCCAGGCGCCCCTCGCGCGTGGCCCCCCGGCGTGGCCCCCCAGCAGCACGGCTCCTCGCCCCCTGGCGCAGCTGTCCCGGCCCTCGGCGGCGTGAATCCTGGCGCCCCTCGCGCATGGCCCCTTGGCCCCCTCACGCGCGGCCCCCCGGCGTGGCTCCTCGGCCCCCCTAGCGCGGCTCCCCCTGGCCCTGGCGCGTGGTTGTCCCGGTCCCTGCACGCGGCTCCCGGCGCGCGGCCCCTGCGCTTGGCAGCGTGGTCCCCCGGCGCGGCTCGTGTGGCCCCGGCGCGGCCTCACGCGCCCCCGGTTCGCACAACACATTCTCGTGTGCGTAGCCCCATGCGCGCGGTGATTGATTTTTGGTTTTAATTAATTTTAAACTCTGTTTAATTAACATGCTGCATCGCGCGCCTCGTCGCACGGTAAATTTGTTTGATTTCATATTCTATTAATGTGCTGCGTCGCGCGCTTCATCATGCGATGATCCATTTTAATTTCATATTATTTAATGTGTGGCGTCGCGCGTCCAGTCACGTGACGTTTCGTTTTAAATTCAGTTTGGATGACGTGTGCCATCGTGCGCTTTGTCGTGCGACGCTTGACGTCATTTTTATAATTAATTCAAGTGTCTCGTGGCGCGCTCCGTCGCGCGACGAGTCATTTTATTCTTAATTCAGTCTAAGTGTTGTGTCGCGTGTTTCGCCGCGCGACAATCTTTTTAAACTTATTTGGTCTGTTTATAATGATTAAACACAGAAGATGACTTTATTCTATGCATAGCGCGATTGCCTAATTAATACAATTCTGTTTAGACGAGTACTCTGATTTATAATCGCGTAACGTGATCGCTTCTCGACCATAGCCTCGACCGTTACTCTCTCTTTCTCGCTTAGTCGTAGGTGTGAGCCCTGCACCGAGCGTCTGTTTATTTATGATATTTTATTGCATGGTGTACTGTTCTTTTGTATTAAATTTGTGGAATGTATGTTTGAACTCGTATAGATAACGGTCAGTTGGTGGAGTCCGAAGGAGTTGCAGGTGAAGACCCTGAGCAGCAGTTGGTTGGTGAAGGCAAGTGTCCCTTGACCCATCTATGTCCTACTCATTCTTATAATTCACTCCCCACATTTATACAATTTATACTTAAGGATTGACTAGCTTTTGGTTTATCTTGTCCTTGTTTACCTATTTTGGTTGGGTTATTTCGGTTTAGCTATATGCTAGTGCTTCAAATTAATCAATGAACATGATGAAATTATCTATGATATGATGTTTTCCCTTTTGATTATGATGATATACTTGTGGCATTTAAGGGGACTCAAGCTATTTCTCGAGTGCCTCTTCGTAAGGATTGGTTCGTTGGATGACCGCCCGGGAAAATAGTGCAACCATGAGGGTGGAATGGGACGCCCTTAGCTGAATAATTAGAGGAACTGGGGTGTAGTTCGCTTCGCCATCGTGTCGTTAATGGGGCTCCGTGTATGCGGCTCACTCTGCCAAGGTTGGTTTGTCCCTTGGGGAGGATTGTGGTATATTTAGAAAACCTAACGGGCGGCTACAGCCTAAGGGAATCTTTGTAAAGGCTACATAGTGAAACTCTGCCTATTCACCTTGGTAGTGTTTAAGGGTTTGATCTGCCCGAGGCAAGAGGGAATCACAACTTGTGGGTAAAGCGCGCAACCTCTGTAGAGTGTTATGAAACTGATATATCAGCCGTGCTCGTGGTTAGGAGCGGCCAAGGGAGCTCCATTGATTAGAGATACTTTGATCAGAGATGTTTGGTTTATAGGTGGTGATGAGGTTGATGGTTTGATTATGCTTATGGTAAAGTTTCTGGTATTCTTTCCATTTGGAAAGGGTACTTTTGGGTTAACAACTTGGCTTAATGCTAAAATCCGGCTCTCTACTAGTAATAATAACCTGACCAACTAAAAGCAACTGCTTGACTTAACCCCACATAAAGCTAGTCCACTACAGCCAAACAGGACATATTGCTGAGTATGTTGAAGTGTACTCACCCTTGCTTTACACACCAAACCCCCCAGGTTGTCCACGTTGCAACCACTGCTCAGGAGAAGATGAAGTCGTGGAGGAGGACTTCCAGGAGTTCCAAGAGTATGATGAGTTCTAGGCGTGGGTTAGCGGCAAACCCCAGTCGGCTGCCTGTGTAGGCCATGTGTATCTACGTTTCTTTTCTGCACTTCGATAATTGTTAAAGACTATGTGGATGTCTCAGACGTCATGATGTAATCGACTATTATACCTTCTTTTATGTTATTATTTGAGCACTGTGTGATGATGTCTAGTTATGTAACTGTTGTGTACGTGAATTGCTGATCCTAGCACGTACATGGTTCGCATTCGGTTTGCCTTCTAGAACCGGGTGTGACAGTGACTCAAGTGATTAAGGAGAAACACTCGACCGGTCTGTGTGACCGATAGAGAGAGGGAAAGGGTTGGAATAGACCTGACCATTGTGGCCTCCTCAATGGGGACTAGGTTCTTTAGGACCAAACCTCGGTAAACAAATCACTGTGTTCATTTGTGTTGATCGTCACTTGATTTGTTTCCCTTTACTTCCTCTCTCTAAAAAGTTACCTTGCTCACATTTGATTTGAGTTTGCTCCAAAGGTTATCCACATTGATTGAGCAACTCACAGCAAGGAGAACTATCTTCTGCACTCCGAATTATTTCTAACGCTAACCCCGAGCATAGTGCGTGTTTACGTTTGTAAATTTCAGGTTTTGCCTATTCACCCCCTCTAGGCGACTTTCACATATTCACCCCCTCTAAGCAACTACCAATTGGTACCGAAGCTAACAACCCAAACTGAGGTTGGGAGAAGAATCCAAAAAGATGAAGGGATAGGAGGTGGACAACCACAGAGAGAAGGAAGTGGAGAAGCCACAAGGCAAGAATGAGAAACCCACCGACTCAAGCTACAAGAAGAAGGATGTCAAAAAAAGAAAAGGATGAAGAAGGTCATCTACTACGAGACATACTCATATATATCCCCATCAACATCAAGTAGTGGAGAATCCTCCTCCAAACATCGTCACCAACAAAAGACAGTTAAAGCTAGTTTTAAATGCACTCCATTTAATTATTCTCATATTTCTAGAAATTCAAATGCCCAATTATTTTCTGTTCCTCTTGACAAACCACCTCACTTTGATGGTGAGGATTATTCATGGTGGAGTCATAAAATGAAGAGTCATTTATATTCACCCCACCCAAGTATTTGGGATATTGTTGAAATAGGAATGGGGATCCCCGAAGTTGATGATGAGAACTACAATTTGTGGATGCAAAAGAAAACATACACCGCAACTCTCAAGCCACCACGATATTACTTGCTTCTCTATGCAGGGAGCATTACAATAAGGTAAATGACTTGTAAAGTGCCACAGATATATGGGACACTCTAAAGATAGTGCATGAAGGTGACAAGATCACCAAGATCATGAAGATGGAGCTCCTAGATGGGAAGCTTGGAGGATTTGCCATGCTTAAAGGAGAAGGCATGTAAGAGATGTATAGTCGCCTTAAAAGATTGGTAAATCAAGTTCGCAATCTTGGGAGCAAGAAGCGGATGGACCATCAAGTGGTAAAACTTATGTTAAGATCTTTTACTTCACGCAATGCTACTTTTGTATCTTTGGTTCGTGAGAATTCTAGGTACAAGAAAATGTCTATCGAGGAAGTGCTTGGAAAGTTCCTTAGTCATGAGATAATGGTGAGGGACTCCAAGTACATTAAAGACTTGGTGCAAGAGAACATCCCCTTCAATGAACCACAAGACATTGCCTTCAAGCCAACAAATGTGAAGAAGGAGGAGACCCTAAGAAAGGTGGCGTAAGTCGAGGCAGTTGGCCTCAATGATGAGGAGATGGCTCTTGTCATCAAAATATTCAAGCAAGTCTTCAAGGGCTAGAAGAACAATGACAACAAGCCAAGTGGGAAGCGTGCAAGCTTCAAATGTGGTAAGATTGGTCACTTTATAGCTAATTGTCCATGTAATGATAATAAATGGAAGAAGGTAGAAAAGGGAAAATCTACAAGAAGAAGTAATGAGGACATCACTCCTATACAAATAATGCATGGGTTAACAACACGAGCACGTGCACGACAGCTAAATCTTCAGGTTCGTTCTTACCTAGTCAATTGTATTTTAGAGCTTACGCTTTGTGTCATGGATGTTTTGATGATTAGGAACCTTGGAGAGGACCATCAAGGACTTGGGAAAGGCCAAGATATCAAGGAGGAGAATCTAGGACGTTCACAACAAGAGAAAGCCAAGTTCGACTCAACTTCATCTCCACCTCGGAGTCCAGGACCAGTCTCACTAAAATGGGTGCCCAGGATGCATCTGACCTCCGATTAGGTTGGACTTTATGTGGATGGAAAGCTAAGGAGATAAGCTTTCCAACCCAATTGGAAATAATCTATATTCATTCAAAGTCAATGGGAATCGTCAAAATAAGTCAGCGTTCAGACTCTGTTTTGGTGCTATGACACAGTCTGTTGGGCTTTTGGCTCGTGTATCGTATTGGAGCCCATTAGGGGTACCTCCAGGAGTTGTGCACGCCCCTAATCCCTATTTTAACATCAGCCACTGCCACATTAGGGTTTGTGTTTTCTTAGATCATATCTGTTTGTGAGACCCCACCTCGTGATCAATGCAGTTTTGATTGTGTTCTTCTTGTTCTTGCTTGTGTTCTTGATTGCGCTTGCCAGGATAAGCCTTCGTGGCGAGGTCACTCGTGTATCATGGGTGATAACCAACAAAGTAGTGGTGTAGTGATTGCGAGGATCTGTTCGCTCGGAGCCTTAGATCATCAACGTCGAGTTCTTCACCCAATCAAGTTATCTTACATCACGGAAGATCGGGCCTTGTCCTCTATCAAGTGGTATCAAGATTTAGGATACCTGTGAGGTATAATCCTATCTTTAGATTCATTTTGTTCGTCCCATAACCCACAAAAAAGACAAAGAGAAAAGAGACATAACATTAGGTCATATCTTTAAAAATCATTAGTGTATCCTGACCTACAAACTTCGCCTTAGCCTTTGCACAATTCAGTTTTGGAGTCCAGAGTTCTGAGTTTGTGTCATAGGTCGTGGTCTTGTTGATGGTTTAGATTTGTTTTGGGTCAGTTTGGCCATTACCGTCTGCTGCCCTCGAACAAACTCAATCTTGATAAACCTATCTCATCCACAAAACTGGCCATATCCATAAACCGAGCCCATTCACCTTTCATTTGCCTCGCCAACAACCCTAATTAGGCTGTTGGTTTAGATTTGTTTTGGGTCAGTTTGGTCATTACCATTCGTTACCATCCAACAAACTCAATCTCGATAAATCAATCTCATCCACAAAACCAACCCTATCCATAAATTGAATTCATTCACCCATCATGTTTCATCTCATCATCTCGTCCTTATCAGATTAGTTTGTGTTCAATTTGGTATTTTGAGCATAAATCTCACATACAAACTCAGAATTTAGTGCCTTGTACTTTCTAGAATGCTTAGAAAATTATCTAAAACTTTTATATTTACGAGGGTTTCAGAAAACATCATTATTAAAGAGTTATCTGCTTTAGAAGAAAACCTGTTTGTGATCTTGAAATTTCAGACTAGTCTGTATTTCGGGTTCAATATCTCCCATGCCCTATATCCAAAATAGGCGATATATACCTAAAAGAAATAGAAAAATAAGACCTATAATTTTCGTGTTGTGAGTTTTTTTGCGTTTGAGGTCTCTAAATTTGTCAAACAGTCTATTAAAGATAGAGCAGAAAATCTGTGACAGACATACGAGAATTTTTTTTGATACTCTTGTGTTATATCTTGTTTTTGCGACACTTGTGAAAAAAGAGAATATAAAAATGCAAGTAAAAAGGCCATACAAAATGAAAAAAAGAAGAAGAAAACCAGAGAAAAAGAGTGCGCATAAGCAGAAACACCGTTGATTTGTGCACCTTTGTGATTGTTTTTCATTCCAACTTGTTTCCCTTGCTATTCCTAGATCCTTGTCACCTCCTTTGTGCCTTGGTCCAACTATTCTAATACATTCTCTAGGTCAGCAACTAGGACGAGTACTTGGAACACTTATTCAGCATTGATATCTGTTACTGACTTGTGAGCCACAAATATATATTTAGTGAGCCTTCCCAAAGCTCCACCTTTGTCTCGAGCAGAATAGGTACTCCTTTGTAATCACACCTACGCTCTTTGGGCAGTCGCACCAGGCACCGTTTGCCATCTGCAATACTGGTAAGGAACTTGTAAGAGCGGGGTAAGATATTTTCATAACTTGTGTTCCACCACCACTCTGAGAGTAGTTGTAGGGTTCACACTATTTGTTTGTTGCATTTTGTCTCTATTTTGTACTAACAATGACAAGACCAATGACCCAAACGGACAAGGATAAGGGCCCTAAGACTACTAATGGTGAGTGTGTCTCCTATCTAGAATTGAAGGAGATGATAAGCGCATTGACTAAAGCCTTTGAGAGCCACACTGTTGATGTTGATTCGTCTCCCTTAGTTTTGATATATCCATCCTTCTCTTCTTTTGATGAAAATATTGCACATGAGTATTATGAATGGGAAGTATCAATGGATAAGATTTTTGCACAACGTCGTATATGTGATAGGCGAAAAATTAAAATTATGGCTAGTACTTTAATGAATGATGTGTTAGTTTGGTGGAATAATTTGCATGAATATGAGAAACCACAAACTTGGACAGACATGAAAGCATTAATGAGACAACAATTTTTATCTATGGATGATTCTAAAAATAATTTGAGTAATTCTACTAATATCATGCCTTCAGATAAATCTGAGTTGCCTTTGTTACAAGAAGATTGTCTTGTTGTTTCTTGTGATAAAGAAGAGTTGTGTGATGATAATACTATTATTTCTATGCCACAACTAGAGAACAAACTTGATGCTGTTGCTTCTGATCTATTAATTGTGCCAAAATTAGAACATTCAATCCTATAACTAGTGTGTATGATGAGCTGAAATTGTTATCTTCTTTAAATACTTTGGGCTATATTTAATTTGATGTTCTATGTAATCTAAATAATTTAGAGGAGAAACTTTCTTTTAGTACTGATTTGTCATGTTTATCTAAACATGCATATCATGTTATTGGAAGATATAACTGGAAAGGAGAATATATGATACATCGAGTATATATTTGTTTAAATATGAAATCTACTTTTGTCATGAAACAAAATGATCAATTAGAGGGATGTGTGTAACACCCGGATTTTAGGGGTCCAAAACCCGGGGTTAACATAAACACCAGGTATGCTGGGACCAAGTCTCATACATATGATGTATAGTGGCACAGGATCGAATGTCACATCTTTATATATTTAACAGGAGTTCTATACAAAATAAATAATTACATTATAAGGAGACAACGGTCCAGCAACCCAAAGTTGACTGGGAGACGACGACCTAGACCTCTCACGAACTCATCACAGCATCCTCCATGAGCATCATCCTGCAGTACCTGGTCTTGACCTGTGGTGTGTGTGAGACAGCAAGAGTGAGCTCACATACGTTCATCGCTCAACAAGTTGTGGGGAATAATGTGCATGAACTCGCCAAAGGTGGGAGCTCACGTGAAGTGTAAGGCTTACCAAAAAGGATAGTTAGAGCTGAGCATTGCTTTTAAAGTTGGTCAAAATTTTATTAGCAGTTACTAAGTATAAGTAAATACCAACCCAATTAAGTAATAGAACAAAAGTAACAACAACTTCACCCGCGATGCAATGCATATGACAAATTGAATTTAGTTCCATCATTTAATCATGTGAGTGTCCGAGCCGCTCATGACCGTGAGCACGGCTAGTATACCAGTTTTACACTCTGCAGAGGTTGCGCATCTTTACCCACAAGCCGTGTTACCCATCTGCCAAGGGGTCATGAATCCCATACACCTCTACCAAGGAAGCGAGGCAGGGTAACACTACGAGGCCTTTACAAAGTTCCACTAGCTTCCGAAAACCCGCTACAGTTTATAGGAAGATCCAGTGCAGGAATCCCTTGCAGGACCGCCATCGCAGCAAAATCCTCCCGAGGGCCTCCCTACACTGACCTCTCCCCTACTGCCCTTGCCCCTTTCGGGTAAGGTAGTCTTCCACTAGCTTTCCTAATTAATCAGCCAAGGGCGTCCCATTCCACCCTTGTGGTAGCACTGTTTTCCCGGGTGGTTCTCCATGTTCCAATTAACATAATGATCTCATCATGAACAATAAATAACAACTGATAACAAAAGTGTAACCATGAATAGTGTATCTCCATACCCAAAACCACATATAGCACTAGCAAGTACTACCCAGAAAGTTCAGTGGTAAACAAGGTATAAAGATAGACAAACTAGGGTAACCTATTGGGTCCCATCAAAATTAACCTATGCAGATCATTATGATTAATCAGAACATGGCTGGGTGAAGAGAAGTGATCAAGGGCACAACTTGCCTGGGCCTTGAGAATCCAGGTACCAGGATGGTCTTCAGATGACTCGTGACCTCACTGCTAGTCGTAGTAATACAAACAAACAGTGTAGGCAAAATTTAACATCACACCAAACATAAGAGCAAAATACACATTAATAATATACGTATTAAAATAAGATCACAGGAAAAAGAATTATTAATTTTGGAGTTGTAGATTTTAAGTTATGAATTTTCAAAGGTTTTATGTGTTTAAAATGGATTAAGTGAGAGATTAAATTTCTAATTGTTTTCATGACAAAACAGAGGCTCTATGTGGTAGAGAATAAAATTACAAAATTTTAGAAAGTGGAATGGATTAATTTGGACTAAAAATGGATTTTCTATGATTTAAACAAGTTCTAGCATTTATTTTTGCATAAAAATCATTTTCTAATTCATTTTTATCTGATTTCTTAAGTCCTTGGACTGGGCACACTAATATAGAGAAGTGCAGGGGCTTGCGGGTAAAGATTCCTAGACTCTGGCAACAGACGCCGAGGACGGCGGGTTGTTTTCCCTAAAACAGAGGGTTCTATTTGCAAAGTCGGCGATCCGAAGGGGTATCAGTGGTTTTCGGCCGTTGGATCTCCGCGCGACGGCTAAGATTAGAAGGCCTGTTTTAAACGAACCGGTATCCATTCCACGCCATCGGATTCGAATCTGACGGTGGTTATTTTATGAAAGCAAGATCGGATCGGGTCCGTCAGATCACATCCAACGGTCCACGATCAAAGTCCGAAAGGGTATCCCGGCGATCTATCTCGACCATACGATCGTTATCGGACGGCGCTCCTACGTCCTTCCTTCTTACGGTCTCGGCGACGACGAAAACAGTGACCGCGGCGGCGGTCTCGCCGGCGTTCGCCCGATTCTAGTGCTAGGGCCACTAATTCTCTAATTAGGTCGACCTACGCAATGCCACAAGTGCGACAAAGGGGGTGAACGACATACCAGCGCAGGAGACGGTCCGAGGGAGACTATCCACGGTGAGAGGCGGATTCACGGCGGAGCTTTCACCACGGCGAGCAATTGCCCGCACCCGGCTCGATCCTGGGAGCGATACTCCGCACACACACGCACCACGCACGATGCCGAACACCCACGACCACTCGAACGGCCCCAATCACCAGCGCGGGACTAAGGCCACGACGGCGGATGTCTCTGACCAACACTGGCGGCGCCCGGTGATTAGCTGGGTCGCGGCACAAGCTGGGAGGCGGGTTAGGGTTTGAGTGCACGCGCTTTATGGTCGGGTAATCGCGCGTGGAGAAGATCCCGGGACGTGGCCCGCCATGCTCGGGGTTGGTTGACGGGGAGGACGGACGGAGTCCGCGCACGAGTTCGTTCCGAAGCTCCCGGTGTTGAAGATGGGCCTGTCAGCGGGGTCCACGGAGCAGTGAGTCCAAGCGCGCGCATAGTGCAACTGGACGTGGGACCCGCGCGGCAGTGAGGGCGAGCGCGACCTGGAGTGGGTTGGCTGACGCGGAGGGCCCGCGTGGAAGTCACCGTGTGCACGCAGAGAGACTTACGGGCGGGGCCCACGCGCCAGCGACGACACACCTGCACAAGAGACTGGCCGCCGGGCCCAGGGTGTCGGCGCCACATCTCCAGGAATTGGGCTGCACGGAGGGATTAGTTAAATGGGCCGAATACCAGGTTAGGGCCCAGTTAGGCTAGGTCAGTTTTATTCTTTTCTTTTCTTTATTTCCTTTTATGTTTTTCTAGTTTTCAAATTTTCTGTTTTCAAATTTAAATTCCAATTTGAATTCAAACTTGTTTGTGAGCTTCTTAACTGGGTTAAACACTTAAATTAAAATATTAGTGGGGACAAAATGTATTCTTTCATACATTTATTTTCCCCCATTTTCTTTAATTCTTCACCTCATTATCATTATTATATTTTTATTTATTTTATTACTATTGTATTAAAATGCACAACAAACAAAACTCCAATATGATGCACAAGTTGACATTAGTCATTTAACCCCTTTAGATGTGGTTGTTCTCGTGCTTAGTTAAATTGAAACAAAGTAATAGGAGAATTATCTCCATTACCATGGTTTACAAATTTGGGTATTACAAATCCTACCCCCCTTAAAAATAATCTCGTCCTCGAGATTTGTAAGAAAAAGAAAGGATAAAATAGGTTTGGTCTAGAATTTTTTTAGTTTCTCATTTGGTTTCGGGAATCAGAGTTTTGTTCAAGTCTTTTCATAATAGTTAGTAGATGATTTGGAAAATATGATTATTGTATGTCTAGCCATTTATTAGGTTAGTTGTGGTATGGTTATGGTAAGTAGAGGTTGTTGCAAGGGTATAATAAGGACAGACTTCATCCTAACCTCTGGACCTTGATTCTTCTGGCGACTCAACTTGATCTTTGAATACTTGAGTTGATGCTTATCCTTACTTGATGAAGTTGATCATATTCTTCGGTCTTGTCTCTTTGATTAGGAGTTAGTGTATATTATCGGAGTTGGGGAAATATGGTTAGAATAGTTATGGGTGAGATAGACTACAAGATGTAGGTTAAAAGTTTGTTTTGTTATTAGGTGGGAATAGAAAGGTTATACCATTCATCATGGTTCTATGGGTTGGGTTAGCTCATGGTTGAATTGATCCAATGTGCTAAGATAAGTTAATACATGGCTAGTGGGGTCTAGTCTCTTCTACTAGTGTCATTAATCTGTTTAAGTGAACCACATTAAGTTAGATAATATTAGACCACACTAGATCAGGTCACATTAGGTAAGATAAGATCTAGATTGAATTGGATATGACTAGATTAGACTAGTTTAGGTTAAATAGGTCCAACAGGGTAGAATATGTTAGGATGTTTTGAGATTAGTTAGATATGTTATGATAAGATAGAGTCTCTTGCTAGTTTATAATTGAGAGGTTATGCAACTATCAGATGGTTAAGGTAGTTGCATATGGCCAAGTCGATCTATCATTCTTAATTTAGTGCAGGGTGAACTAAGTTAAGACTTGTTCTATAGAAGTAGAGTCTAAACTATTTCATCAGTATTATCTAACATGTTTGATAAGTTAGTTTAGATTAGATCAGATCTAGGTTAGATTGGTGTGACTAGTTTGACTAGATAAGATCTAATTAATTTGCATTAGATCATGGTTGATGAACTAGGGTGGATAAGTATGCCTATTAGGATAAGATGGGTCCATAAAGATAAGATAAAATCTTTTGAGGTTAGTTAGATCTATTAGGATGAGATAAAATCTTTTCAAGATAAGATGAGTATCTTTTAAGATGAGATGGATCTATTAAGATAAGGGAGAATCTTTTAAGATAAGATGAATTGATTAGAATGAGATCTTTTAGGATAAGATAAATCTCTTAAGCTAGTTATGTTCCAATGGGAATATTCTAGGTTGTCTAGTTATTTTATAAATATATTTTTATACCTATGTGTATATGCAGATGCAATTGTGGACATTACTCCACAACCCATCACATTCAATCAAAGATCCAAATCAGACAGATATCATAAGAACAAACATTCAAATACATAGACACTTATGAAAATAGTTTTGTTTTTGTTCCTAAGATTAGGTCTCCTATTCCTAAAGGTCACTTTAGGCACAGGATTTCAAAGTGTGAAATCCACATTTGTCTTTTAGAAAGGAAAGATAAGAATAATCAGAGTAAGCGGAAATAGATGAGAAAAGATTAAGATAAGTTTAGAAAAGAATCAGAGTAAGGTAAGTAAAGAATGGTTGTCCAGTTCTATCTAGGTTTCGTCCTACAGTCAACATTCCTCTGATACCACTTCTGTAACACCCGGATTTTAGGGGTCCAAAACCCGGGGTTAACATAAACACCAGGTATGCTGGGACCAAGTCTCATACATATGATGTATAGTGGCACAGGATCGAATGTCACATCTTTATATATTTAACAGGAGTTCTATACAAAATAAATAATTACATTATAAGGAGACAACGGTCCAGCAACCCAAAGTTGACTGGGAGACGACGACCTAGACCTCTCATGAACTCATCACAGCATCCTCCATGAGCATCATCCTGCAGTACCTGGTCTTGACCTGTGGTGTGTGTGAGACAGCAAGAGTGAGCTCACATACGTTCATCGCTCAACAAGTTGTGGGGAATAATGTGCATGAACTCGCCAAAGGTGGGAGCTCACGTGAAGTGTAAGGCTTACCAAAAAGGATAGTTAGAGCTGAGCATTGCTTTTAAAGTTGGTCAAAATTTTATTAGCAGTTACTAAGTATAAGTAAATACCAACCCAATTAAGTAATAGAACAAAAGTAACAACAACTTCACCCGCGATGCAATGCATATGACAAATTGAATTTAGTTCCATCATTTAATCATGTGAGTGTCCGAGCCGCTCATGACCGTGAGCACGGCTAGTATACCAGTTTTACACTCTGCAGAGGTTGCGCATCTTTACCCACAAGCCGTGTTACCCATCTGCCAAGGGGTCATGAATCCCATACACCTCTACCAAGGAAGCGAGGCAGGGTAACACTACGAGGCCTTTACAAAGTTCCACTAGCTTCCGAAAACCCGCTACAGTTTATAGGAAGATCCAGTGCAGGAATCCCTTGCAGGACCGCCATCGCAGCAAAATCCTCCCGAGGGCCTCCCTACACTGACCTCTCCCCTACTGCCCTTGCCCCTTTCAGGTAAGGTAGTCTTCCACTAGCTTTCCTAATTAATCAGCCAAGGGCGTCCCATTCCACCCTTGTGGTAGCACTGTTTTCCCGGGTGGTTCTCCATGTTCCAATTAACATAATGATCTCATCATGAACAATAAATAACAACTGATAACAAAAGTGTAACCATGAATAGTGTATCTCCATACCCAAAACCACATATAGCACTAGCAAGTACTACCCAGAAAGTTCAGTGGTAAACAAGGTATAAAGATAGACAAACTAGGGTAACCTATTGGGTCCCATCAAAATTAACCTATGCAGATCATTATGATTAATCAGAACATGGCTGGGTGAAGAGAAGTGATCAAGGGCACAACTTGCCTGGGCCTTGAGAATCCAGGTACCAGGATGGTCTTCAGATGACTCGTGACCTCACTGCTAGTCGTAGTAATACAAACAAACAGTGTAGGCAAAATTTAACATCACACCAAACATAAGAGCAAAATACACATTAATAATATACATATTAAAATAAGATCACAGGAAAAAGAATTATTAATTTTGGAGTTGTAGATTTTAAGTTATGAATTTTCAAAGGTTTTATGTGTTTAAAATGGATTAAGTGAGAGATTAAATTTCTAATTGTTTTCATGACAAAACAGAGGCTCTATGTGGTAGAGAATAAAATTACAAAATTTTAGAAAGTGGAATGGATTAATTTGGACTAAAAATGGATTTTCTATGATTTAAACAAGTTCTAGCATTTATTTTTGCATAAAAATCATTTTCTAATTCATTTTTATCTGATTTCTTAAGTCCTTGGACTGGGCACACTAATATAGAGAAGTGCAGGGGCTTGCGGGTAAAGATTCCTAGACTCTGGCAACAGACGCCGAGGACGGCGGGTTGTTTTCCCTAAAACAGAGGGTTCTATTTGCAAAGTCGGCGATCCGAAGGGGTATCAGTGGTTTTCGGCCGTTGGATCTCCGCGCGACGGCTAAGATTAGAAGGCCTGTTTTAAACGAACCGGTATCCATTCCACGCCATCGGATTCGAATCTGACGGTGGTTATTTTATGAAAGCAAGATCGGATCGGGTCCGTCAGATCACATCCAACGGTCCACGATCAAAGTCCGAAAGGGTATCCCGGCGATCTATCTCGACCATACGATCGTTATCGGACGGCGCTCCTACGTCCTTCCTTCTTACGGTCTCGGCGACGACGAAAACAGTGACCGCGGCGGCGGTCTCGCCGGCGTTCGCCCGATTCTAGTGCTAGGGCCACTAATTCTCTAATTAGGTTGACCTACGCAATGCCACAAGTGCGACAAAGGGGGTGAACGACATACCAGCGCAGGAGACGGTCCGAGGGAGACTATCCACGGTGAGAGGCGGATTCACGGCGGAGCTTTCACCATGGCGAGCAATTGCCCGCACCCGGCTCGATCCTGGGAGCGATACTCCGCACACACACGCACCACGCACGATGCCGAACACCCACGACCACTCGAACGGCCCCAATCACCAGCGCGGGACTAAGGCCACGACGGCGGATGTCTCTGACCAACACTGGCGGCGCCCGGTGATTAGCTGGGTCGCGGCACAAGCTGGGAGGCGGGTTAGGGTTTGAGTGCACGCGCTTTATGGTCGGGTAATCGCGCGTGGAGAAGATCCCGGGACGTGGCCCGCCATGCTCGGGGTTGGTTGACGGGGAGGACGGACGGAGTCCGCGCACGAGTTCGTTCCGAAGCTCCCGGTGTTGAAGATGGGCCTGTCAGCGGGGTCCGCGGAGCAGTGAGTCCAAGCGCGCGCATAGTGCAACTGGACGTGGGACCCGCGCGGCAGTGAGGGCGAGCGCGACCTGGAGTGGGTTGGCTGACGCGGAGGGCCCGCGTGGAAGTCACCGTGTGCACGCAGAGAGACTTACGGGCGGGGCCCACGCGCCAGCGACGACACACCTGCACAAGAGACTGGCCGCCGGGCCCAGGGTGTCGGCGCCACATCTCCAGGAATTGGGCTGCACGGAGGGATTAGTTAAATGGGCCGAATACCAGGTTAGGGCCCAGTTAGGCTAGGTCAGTTTTATTCTTTTCTTTTCTTTATTTCCTTTTATGTTTTTCTAGTTTTCAAATTTTCTGTTTTCAAATTTAAATTCCAATTTGAATTCAAACTTGTTTGTGAGCTTCTTAACTGGGTTAAACACTTAAATTAAAATATTAGTGGGGACAAAATGTATTCTTTCATACATTTATTTTCCCCCATTTTCTTTAATTCTTCACCTCATTATCATTATTATATTTTTATTTATTTTATTACTATTGTATTAAAATGCACAACAAACAAAACTCCAATATGATGCACAAGTTGACATTAGTCATTTAACCCCTTTAGATGTGGTTGTTCTCGTGCTTAGTTAAATTGAAACAAAGTAATAGGAGAATTATCTCCATTACCATGGTTTACAAATTTGGGTATTACAATGTGTTAAAGCTAATCATATCACGTATAGTTCCACTTGTCCTTCTTTGTATGTTTTACAACAATAGGGTCAACTTCAAGAAGGAGAGCAAGGTTGGATGACTTCAAGAACTACATCAACACCTTTTATAGGCACCAACGACAAAACCAAGAAGGGGAGAATGATGAGTACATGGATGTCAACTATATATTCAAGGCCCAATCAATCATAGAGTTCCAGGCTCAAGGGGAGTTGAAGTCCAGTTTATTCGTGAATCTAGTTCGGACTGCAGAAGTGGGTCTCGTGAAAACGGACGCTCAGCCGACATACAAACTCCATTTTCGACGTTCTAGATATCGTTGGAAAGCTAAGGAGATAAGCTTTCCAACTCATCTGGTTCCACATCAAAATATGCTCGGAGTTGATGGAAATCGCCATAAAAAGATGACATCCAAAATCTACCAGAAATCATTGACGCCTGTTTTTGGGCCTAAAGGCCTTGTACATCTTAGGGTTGCTCGGCCACCCCCTTGACCACCACTTGAGTAGAGGACGACTCCAATTCAAGTGGATAAGGATGATGAGGACATAACTCTCATACAACTAATGCATGGGCTGACAATACGAGCATGTGCACGATAATTAAATCTCTAGGTTGGTTCTTAACTAGTCAATTGTATTCTGGAGCTTACGCTTTGTGCCATGGATGTTTTGATGATTAGGAACCTTATAGAGGACCATAAAGGACTTGGTAAAGGCAAAGATATCAAGGAGGAGAAGCTAGGACGTTGACAACAAGAGAAAGCCAAGTCTGACTCAACTTCGTCTCCACCTAGGAGTCCAGGGCCAGTCTGCACTAAAACAGACGCCCAGGATGCATCTGACCTCCAATTAGGTTGGGCTTTATATGTATGAAAAGCTAAGGAGATAATATTTCCATACCAAATGTAACCAACTTAAAATTCATTTGGAGTCAACGGGAATCGTCGAAACAAGTCAGCATTAAGATTCTGTTTTGGTGCTACGACACAGTCTGTTGGGCTTTTGGCCCGTGTATCATGTTGGAGCCCATTAGGGGTACCTCTAGGGGCTGTGCACGCCCCTAACACCTATTTTAACAGCAGCCACCGCCACATTAGGGTTTGGTTTTGCTTAGATCATATCTGTCATAGAACAGTATCGTCGTTCATCGGTTTGTGAGACCCCACCTCATGATCAATGCAGATTTGATTGCGTTCTTCCTGTTGTTGCTTGTGTTCTTGATTGTGCTTCCAGGGATAAGCCTTCGTGGCGATGTCACTCATGTGTCACGGGAGATAATCAATGGAGCAATGGTGTAGTGATTGCGGGGATCCGTTCGCTCGGAGCCTTGGATCATCAACGTCGAGATCTCCACCCAATCATGTTATCCTACCTCCCGGAGGATCGAGCCTCATCCTCTATCAAGAAGAAAGGTGAAGCCCACATCATCAAGGAGTGGGGCTCGAACATTAGCTCCTCCTACTCCAATGATGAAGGCTTCACCACAATCGTCTTCAACAAGTCTTCTCTCTTCCCTAAAGTCAATCACACTTGTTTGATGGCGAAGGAGAAAGAGGTATACTCTAGGGATACTCCTAAATATACTTATTCTAGTGATTATGAGGAAGATATAATTATGCTTTTTAAAGGCATTGATAAAGTTAAAATTGAAAAAAATCAATGAATTGATTAAATCAATCAATGAGAAGGATGAACTCTTGGAGAAGAAAAAGGATCTACTCTTTGATGAGCATGATAAACTTGTGAATTTTTAAAAGGGCCTAGCTCATGAAAAGGAGAAAAATAAAATTTTGACTAAAGAGCTAGTTGATTGTAATTCTTCAACTTCTAGTCTTAAGAATGTTAATGATGATTTGAATGCTAAGATTGTGATATTGAATGAATGTCATGCATCTTCATGTTTTATTGAACACGTATCAATTTGCAATATATGTAAAGATGTTGATGTTGATTCTTGCATTTCCAATTTTGCTACAATTGCTAGCTGAATGATGCAATTTCTAAATTAACTATTCAAGCTAAAACTTGCAAGGATGAATTGGAAAAAACTAACATAAGCTAGGGGAGCTTATTTGAGTGGTAGGCATTACATGATCAAGGATGGTGTTGGTTTCCAAAAGGGGACAAAAGAGAACACCAAGATCCATGTTAATGGCCTTATGTTCCCCAAATTTGTTAATGGGAAAGGGAAGACACATATGCTTGATAATGATCATTCTTCTTATGCTAGTGCTCATGTTGCTTATAATGCCCATATTTCTCATGCAATGATTGCAAGCACTTTAAGGTGTTAAGAACGTAAATTGGTAGAAATGTGCTAAGATATGTGGATGACATTATTGTTAGAAGTGTGAAACAAGAAGACCACATCTTAGAACTACAAGAAACCTTTGCCAGCTTCTGAAAAGCGTGCCTAAAGCTTAACAGAGGGAATTGAAGCAAATCCACATAATATAGAATCAATACTTTGGATGGAGCCACAAAAGTTAAGAAAAGGACTCAGAGATTGGTAGGAAGGCTTGCATCTTTAAATGGATTCATTTCAAGATCCATAGAATAAAGCCTACCATTCTTTGAAGTGCTAAAATAAGTCGAAGTATTCCAATGGGGGCCAGCCCAACAACAAGCCTTCAAAGAGCTCAATCACTATTTAATTCAGTTAATAACTCTATCTCACTTTCGCTAGAGGCTCCTCTATTGTTACATGTGTCAGCTTCTCATTCTACTATAAGTGCAATATTATTCCAAGAGAAGCTAGAAAACAGACTTAAAAAGCAAATGCAGTATACTTCATCTCAGAGGTACTCGACCCATCCAAAAGAAATTAGTCAAAAATGAAGAAAGTGGTGTATGCAGTATTGATGGCATCTAGAAAGCTTCAGCACTATTTCCAATCATACAATATCATTGTACCTTCGTCCCAGCCATTGAAAGACATCATAAAAAAATAGAAGCTACGAGTAGAATTGGGAAGTGGGCTGCTGAACTTAATGAGTTTGTCAACGACTTCGTACATCGGTCGGCAATCCAGTCCTAGGCATTGATAGACTTCATCGCTGATTCTATGCTTGCATCCCAAGACAAAGCAAGCATCCCAGATAATTGTGTAGATAGTCTTCTGTGATGAACCTTGGGGTTCTTTTGGAGTGGGAGTAGCGGCGATTATCATCTCGTCTTAAAAAATGAAGACGTCGTACACAACAAGGCTAGAATACCAGTGCTCCAAAAATATTGCGGAATACAAAGCTATACTTCTTGGCTTACAGAAGCTTAAAACCATGGGTGTCAATAGGTCAATACTTAAATTTGACTCCTAAGTAATTACAAGCCATGTTGACAAAAGTAGCAAGGTTAAAAACCCAACGCTAGAAAAATATCTTGACACGGTCTGAAGGATGGAAGGTTCCTTCGAAGGGTTTTCTATGAAAAACATCCCAAGAAGAGATAATGAGCATGCTGACCTATTAGCTAAGTCAATCGCTCAGGGGCTTCCCTTACCTCAGGAGGTGTTCTTTGATTCTTTAAAAGCACCTTTAGTAGAATTAATGGAAAGAGTTGTGCTAACAATCTCCCCTACACATAGTGAAGACTGGAGAACAGAAATCATATAATTTCTCCAAGGTAATAATCCTACATATGTCGAAGTCTATATTAAAATAATGCAAGTTAGGACAAGATCGTATAGAATCATAGAAGGGGAGTTGTTTAAGGAGGGTGTCTGTTCATCCCTCGTCAAGTGTCTTTCAAGAACCGGAGGACAAGAGTTTATGAAGGATATTCAGTCTGGGTTATGTGGAGCACATATTGGGTCTAGAGCACTATTGGGAAGGTATTTTGGCAAGGATTTTATTGGCTGAAGGTAGCTTCAGATTCAACATTATTGGTCTAGAAGTGTGACAATTTCCAAAGTTGTGTAAGGGACTAGAAAAAACCTTCACCACTTACTCAATTAATCCAACCAATATGGCCATTACAAAGATGGGTATGTGAAAGTCGCCTAAAGGGGGGGTGAATAGGCGAAACCTGAAATTTATAAACTTAAGCACACACTAGGGCCGGGGTTAGCGTTAGAATTAAATTCAAGTCCAAAAGAATGTTTCTCTTGCTAAGAGTTGCTCAAAGGATGTGGATGATGTATGGGAGCAAACTCAAATTAATACTAGTAAGGAAACATTAGAGAGAGGAAAGAGGGCAAACAAATCAAGCAAGAATCAAAGTGAGTAGACACGGTGATTTGTTTTACTGAGGTTCGGTTCTAAAGAACCTAGTCCCCGTTGAGGAGGCCACAAAGGTCGGGTCTATTTCAACCCTTTCCCTCTGTCTCAAACGATCACTTAGACCGAGTGAGCCTTCCCTTAATCACATGGGTCACTAAGACCCCACAAGGACCACCACACACTTGGTGTCTCTTGCTTAGCTTTACAAACCACTTGAGAAATGGAATGAGAAAGGAAGAAGGCAATCCAAGCGACAAGAGCAACAAAAGAACATAAATGATCCTCTCACAAGCCCTAAAGCACTAGCGTTGATTTTGGGAACTTTGAGTGGATTGATTGCTTTGCTTGTGTCTTGGAGTGTTGCACTTTGCTCTTGCAATGAATGAGAAACTCAGAATGCTTGGATGGCTTTGAATGAGGTGTTGGGGGTATTTATAGCCCCCAACCACTTCCTAGCCGTTGCTGGCGATGGGTGCACCAGACAGTCCGGTGGTGCACCAGACAGTCACTGATCACTGTCCGATGCGTGCCACGTCAGCGCGTCTGTAGGGTTTGGAGCAGTTGATCGTTGGAGCGCCTTGTCGTCTTGCTGCACCGGACAGTCCGGTGCCACAGCGGACAGTCCGGTGACCTCTGACTTCTGCACGACATTGTTCACCACTGTAGCCTCTACGCAGTCGACCATTGGCACGCAGGGAGCCATTGCTCCGCTGACTCACCGGACAGTCCGGTGGCACATCGGACAGTCCGGTGAATTATAGTGGAGCGCGTCTGAAGAAACCCAAGAGTGGCATGTTTATTTGTTGGCTGGCCTGGTGCACCGGACAGTGTCCGGTGCACACCGGACACTGTCTGGTGTGCCACAGGCAGCACACTTTAAGTCCTTTTGCTCCAAATAAATTTGAGTCCCCAACTTGAATTCTTTCTTGGTTTATGCTGAACCTTATGCACCTGAGATACATGACATCTAGACAAACTAGTTAGTCCATTTGGTTTGTGTTGGACGTCAACCACCAAAATCGATTTTAGGAAATGATTAAGTCCATTTCCCTTTCAATCTCCCCCTTTTTGGTGATTGATGCTAACACTAACCCAAGCAAATATGAAGTATAGAAATGTAACTAGTTTGCAATTGAGATAGATGTGCATAGGTTACTTGGAATTAAACCACATATGAATTGATTGCTTTTCTCTCATTTAATATTTTGGACCACACTTGCACCACTTGTTTATTTTTGCAGATCTTTTTTTTTGGAAAAAAACTTTCAAAATCTTTTGCAAATAGTCAAAGTTATAGGAATACGATTGCAAGAAGCATTTTTTAAGATTTGAAATTCCTCCTCCTATTTCACATGTTTTTCCTTTAACTAAATAAAAGCTCTCCCTGAATGAATTCTCCCCTTATCTTTCAAGAGGGTTTTTGAAGTGATTTTCCTTTTTGAAATGGATACTAAAAACCAATTGAAATTTTTCATACTAATGGGATACTAATTGAGAATTGACTTTAAGACACCAATTGAAAATACATCAATTGAAATAAACATTTGTGAAATTTTTTTGAAATGGTGGTGTGGTCCTTTTGCTTTGGGCTTAATACTTTCTCCCCCTTTGGCATTAATCGCCAAAACATAGAACTTTAGAGCCCTATTGCATTTTCTCCCAAATGGTAAAACAAGTATGAGTGAAAGGTCATACCAAATGAGATTTACGTGAGTAACAGCAAAGGGTAAATGATACCGTAAGAGTTGGAGTGGAAGCCTTGTCTTTGCCGAATACTCCATTTCCCTTTCAATCTAAGACTAATTATAGAAATACAGTTGAAAGCACATTAGTCTTAGTCTTGGCACAAGAAGAATAAGAAATATGCATTTGTACCAAATGAAAGAGACATGATCAAAGGTATTAAAATTAGCTATGTGTGCAATGTTTTAATCAAAGTTCCGAGAATCAAGTATATTTAGCTCGTTCCTAAGTTTGCTAAAAGTTTTCTCATCTAGTGGCTTGGTAAAGATATCGGCTAATTGGTTGTGGGTGCTCACATAAGCAATTTCAATATCCCCCTTTTGTTGGTGATCTCTCAAAAAGTGATATCGGATGTCTATGTGCTTAGTGCGGCTGTGTTCAACGGGATTATCCACCATGCAGATTGCACTCTCATTATCACATAGGAGTGGGACTTCGCTCAATTTGTAGTCATAGTCCCTAAGGGTTTGCCTCATCCAAAGTAATTGCGCACAACAATGACCTGCGGCAATATACTCGGCTTCGGCGGTGGAAAGAGCTACGAAGTTTTGTTTCTTTGAAGCCCATGACACCAAGGATCTTCCTAGAAACTGACAAGTCCCTGATGTGCTCTTTCTATCAATCTTACATCCGGCATAATTGGCATCAGAATACCCAATTAGATCAAAGGTAGATCCCTTGGGGTACCAAAGCCCAAACTTAGGGGTGTATACTAAATATCTCATGATTCTTTTCATGGCCCTAAGGTGAACTTCCTTAGGATTTGCCTGGAACCTTGCACACATGCATACAGAAAGCATAATATTCGGTCGAGATGCACATAAGTAAAGTAGAGAACCTATCATCGACCGATATACCTTTTGATCCATGGACTTACCTCCCGTGTCGAGGTCGAGATGCCCATTGGTTCCCATGGGTGTCTTGATGGGTTTGCCATTCTTCATTCCAAACTTCTTAAGTATGTCTTCAATGTACTTAGTTTGGCTGATGAAGGTGCCCTCTTGGAGTTGCTTGATTTGAAATCTAAGGAAATATTTGAACTCCCTCATCATAGACATCTTGAATTTCTATATCATGATCCTACTAAACTCTTCACAAGTATATAAACAAGTCTTTTGCAACAGTTTTAGTGAAGAGAGTAGGATCGGCCTTTCCAACTTTGAAGCCATTAGTGATAAGAAAGTCTTTTAGGCATTCATATCATGCTCTTGGGGCTTGCTTGAGCCCATAAAGCGCCTTTGAGAGCTTATACACATGGTTAGGATACTCACTGTCTTCAAAGCCAGGAGGTTGCTCAACATAGACCTCTTCCTTGATAGGGTCATTGAGGAAGGCACTTTTCACGTCCATTTGATAGAGCTTAAAGCCATGGTAAGTAGCATAGGCAAGTAATATACGAATTGACTCAAGCCTAGCTATGGGTGCATAGGTTTCATCGAAATCCAAACCTTCGACTTGTGAATATCCCTTTGCCACAAGTCGGGCTTTGTTCCTTGTCACCACACCATGCTCATCTTACTTGTTGTGGAAACCCACTTGGTACCTACAACATTTTGATTAGGACGTGGAACTAAATGTCATACCTCATTCCTTGTGAAGTTGTAGAGCTCCTCTTGCATTGCCACCACCCAATCCGGATCTCTTAGTGCATCTTCTATCCTGTATGGCTCAATAGAGGACACAAAAGAGTAATGTTCACAGAAATGTGCAACTTGAGATCTAGTGGTTACCCCCTTATGAATGTCACCAAGAATGGAGTTGATGGGGTGATCTCTTTGAATTGCTTGGTGGACTCTTGGGTGTGGTGATCTTTGATCCCGAATTTCTTGATCATCTTCCTTGTCTTCATTATCTTCATCTCCCCCTTGATCAATGTCCTCCTCTTGAGGTGGCTCATCCTCTTGATCTTCATCTTCATCATCTTGAGCCTAATCCTCATTTTGAGTTGGTGGAGATGCTTGCATGGAAGACGATGGTTTATCTTGTGTTTGTGTGGGCCCTTCGGATTCCTTTGGACACACATCACCAATGGACATGTTCCTTAGCACCACGCATGGAGCGTCTTCATCATCTAGTTCATCAAGATCAACTTGTTCCACTTGGGAGCCATTAGTCTCATCAAACACAATGTCATAAGAGGGACTTCAACTAGTCCAGTGGATTTGTTGAAGACTCTACATGCCCTTATGTTTGAGCCATAACCTAGTAAAAAGCCTTCTATTGCTTTAGGAGCAAATTTAGAAATTCTACCTCTTTTAATAAGAATAAAACATTTGCTCCCAAAGACTCTAAAATATGAAACATTGGGCTTTTTACCAGTGAGGAGTTCATACAATGTCTTTTTGAGGATTCAGTGAAGATATAACCGGTTGATGGAGTAGCAGGCGGTGTTAATTGCCTCCGCCCAAAACCGGTCCGGTGTCTTGTACTCATCAAGCATGGTCCTTGCCATGTCCAAAAGAGTTCTATTCTTCCTCTCCACTACACCATTTTGTTGAGGTGTGTAGGGAGAAGAGAACTCATGCTTGATGCCCTCCTCCTCAAGAAATCCTTCAATTTGTGAGTTCTTGAACTCTGTCCCATTGTCGCTTCTAATCTTTTTGATTCTCAATCCAAACTCATTTTGAGCCTCTCTTAAGAATCTATTTAAGGTCTCTTGGGTTTGCGATTTTTCCTCCAAAAAGAATACCCAAGTGAAGCAAGAATAATCATCCACAATAACTAGACAGTACTTACTCTCGCTGATGCTTATGTAAGCTATTAGGCCGAATAGATCCATGTAGAGTAGCTCGAGTGGCCTGTCAGTCGTCATTATGTTCTTGTGTGGATGATGAACTCCAACTTTCTTTCCTGCTTGGCATGCGCTACAAATCCTATCTTTCTTAAAATGAACTTTTATTAGTCCTAAAATGTGCTCTCCCTTTAGAAGTTTATGAAGATTCTTTATTCCAACATGGGCAAGTTGGCGATGCCAGAGCCAGCCCATATTAGTCTTAGCAATTAAGCAAGTGTATAGTTCAGCTTGGTTATCATTAAAATCAACTAAGTATAGCTGACCATCTAGCACTCCCTTAAAAGCTATTGAATCATCACTTCTTCTAAAGACAGTAACACCTATATCAGTAAATAGACAGTTGTAGCCCATTTTGCATAATTGAGAAACAGAAAGCAAATTGTAGTCTAATGAATCTACAAGAAAAACATTGGAAATAGAATGGTCAGGGGATATAGCAATTTTACCCAACCCTTTGACCAAACTCTTCAATTCCATCCCCGAATGTGATAGCTCTTTGGAGATCTTCATTTTTCTCGTATGAGGAGAACATCCTTTTCTCCCCTGTCATGTGGTTTGTGCACCCGCTATCGATTGTCCAACTTGATCCACCGGATGCATAAACCTACAAAACAATTTTAGGCCTTGTTCTTAGGTACCCAAACGGTCTTGGGTCCTTTTACATTAGAAACAAGCACCTTGGGTACCCAAACACAAGTCTTTGGACTCTTGTGTTTGCCCCCAACATATTTGGCAACTACTTTGCCTGATTTGTTAGTGAGCACATAAGAAGCATCAAAAGTCTTAAATGAAACATTATGCAATTGATGCATTAGGAATTTTCCTTTCAGGCATTTTAACATTAGTGGTATGCCTAGAACTAGAAGCCTCACTTTTATACATAAATGCATGATGAGAAATAGTGTGAGATTTTCTAGCATGAATTTTCCTAATTTTATGCTCAGGATAGTTTGCAGGATATAAAATGTAACCCTCTCTATCCTGGACCATGGGAGCCTTGCCCTTTACAAAATTAGACAATTTCTTAGGGGCATTAAGCTTGACATTGCTTTGGCTCCATTGTTGGAAGCCAATGCCATCCTTAGTGCCAGGGCGTCTCCCATTATAGAGCATGCTTCTAGCAAATTTAAACTTTTCATTTTCAAGTTCATGCTTGGCAATTTTAGCATTTAATGTAGCTATGTGATCATTTTGTTGTTTAATCATAGCAATGTGATCATCAATAGCTTCAAGATTAATATCTCTACATCTAGTGCAAATAGTAACATTCTCAACAGAAGATGTAGAGGGTTTGCAAATATTCAATTCATCGATCTTAGCATTTAAACTAGCATTATCATCTCTAAGACATGAAATTGAATCATTGCAAATGCTAAGCTCCTTAGACAAATTTTCACATTTTTCTACTTCTAGAGCATAAGCATTTTTCAACTTAACAAATTTTTTATTTTCTTTAACGAGCAAGTCCTCTTGGCATTCCAAGAGATCATCCTTCTCGTAAATGGTTTCAATTAATTCATTCAATTTTTTCTTTTGGTCCATGGTAAGGTTGGCAAAGAGAGAAACTAAATCATATTCATTATCACTAGAACTACCCTCATCACTAGATGTGGTATATTTGGGGGTACTTCTAGAATGTACCTTCTTCTTTTTTCCATCCTTTGCCATGAGACACTTGTGGCTGACGTTGGGGAAGAGGAGGCCCTTGTTGACGGCGATGTTGGCGGCATCCTCATTGGAGGATTCAGTGGAGCTCTTGTCTGAGTCCCACTCGCACCCCATGTGCGCCTCGCCGCCTTTCTTCTTGTAGTATCTCTTTTTTTCCTTCTTCTTCCACTTCTTGTCTTTGTCCCTGTCACTTCCACTAGAATATGGACATTTAGCGATAAAGTGACCAGACTTACCACACCGGTAAGTGACCAGACTTACAACACCGGTAGCACACCCTTTTGGAGTGGGGCTTGTAGTCCTTCCCCCTCCTTTGCTTGAGGATTTGGCGAAAGCTTTTGATGATGAGCGCCATCTTCTCATTGTCGAGCTTGGAGACGTTGATTGGAAGCCTACTTGATGTAGACTCCTCCTTCTTTTCTTTCGTTGCTTTGAATGCAACGGGTTGTACCTTGGGTGTGGAGGTGGTACCTTGCTCCAAGTTGACAATGTGTTTGGAGTCTTTGATCATTAGTTCAAAGCTCACAAAGTCACTTCCTTAGGAGACATATGTTTATATCTAGGGTCTCCACGGATTAGTTGCACTTGAGTGGGATTACGAAAAATAAGTGATCTAAGAATAACCTTGACCATCTCATGGTCATCCCACTTGGTGCTCCCAAGTTTGCGCACTTGGTTCACCATTGTCTTGAGCCGGTTGTACATAGCTTGCGGCTCTTCCCCTTTGTTGAGGACGAATCGACTGAGCTCTCCCTCAATCGTCTCGTGTTTGGTGATCTTGGTCACCTTGTCCCCTTCGTGCGCGTTTTAAAGGTGTCCCAAATTTCTTTGGCGTTCTTTAACCCTTGCACCTTGTTATACTCCTCTCGACATAAAGAGGCGAGGAGTATAGAAGTTGCTTGTGAATTAAAGTGCCTAATTTGGGCAGCCTCATCCGAGTCGTAGTCCTCGTCTCCCACTTGAGGTACCTGCGCTCCAAATTCAACAATGTCCTAAATACTTTCATGGAGTGAGGTTAGATGGTGCCTCATTTTATCACTCCACATGCAATAATCTTCACCATCAAAATATGGTGGTTTGCCTAGGGGTACGGAAAGTAATGGAGCGTGCTTCGAAATATGGAGATAGTGTAGAGGCATCTTACTATACTTCTTGCGCTCATGGCGCTTAGAAGTAGTGGACGACTCGGTGCCAGACGTGGAGGGTGATGAAGAGTCGGTCTCGTAGTAGACCACCTTCTTCATTTTCTTCTTCTTGTCACCCCTCCGATGTGACTTGATGGAGGAAGAGGATTCCTCCTTGTACTTGTTGTCGGACTCCCTTGAGAGAGACTTTCCTGAGCCCGCGGGCTTGTCACCGGTCATGATCTCCCTCTTGGCGTGATCTCCAGACATCACTTCGAGTTTGTTAGACTCTTAATGAAGCACTGGCTCTAATACCAATTGAAAGTCGCCTAGAGGGGGGTGAATAGGTGAAACCTGAAATTTATAAACTTAAGCACACACTAGGGCCAGGGTTAGCGTTAGAATTAAATTCAAGTCCAAAAGAATGTTTCTCTTGCTAAGAGTTGCTCAAAGGATGCGGATGACATATGGGAGCAAACTCAAATTAATACTAGCAAGGAAACATTAGAGAGAGGAAAGAGGGCAAACAAATCAAGCGAGAATCAAAGCGAGTAGACACAGTGATTTGTTTTACCGAGGTTCGGTTCCAAAGAACCTAGTCCCCGTTGAGGAGGCCACAAAGGCCGGGTCTATTTCAACTATTTCCCTCTCTCTCAAACGGTCACTTAGACCGAGTGAGCCTTCCCTTAATCACACGGGTCACTAAGACCCCGCAAGGACCACCACACACTTGGTGTCTCTTGCTTAGCTTTACAAACCACTTGAGAAATGGAATGAGAAAGGAAGAAGGCAATCCAAGCGACAAGAGCAACAAAAGAACACAAATGATCCTCTCACAAGCCCTAAAGCACTAGCGTTGATTTTGGGAACTTTGAGTGGATTGATTGCTTTGCTTATGTCTTGGAGTGTTGCACTTTGCTCTTGCAATGAATGAGAAACTTAGAATGCTTGGATGGCTTTAAATGAGGTGATTGAGGGGTATTTATAGCCCCCAACCACTTCCTAGCCGTTGCTGGCGATGGGCGCGCCAGACAGTCACTGTTCACTATCTAGTGTGTGCCACGTCAGTGCGTCCATTAGGGTTTGGAGTAGTTGACCGTTGGAGCGCCTTGTCGTCTTGCTGCACTGGACAATCCGGTGCCACACCGAACAGTCCTGTGACCTCTGACTTCTACGCGGCACTGTTCACCACTATAGCCTCTGCGCAGTCGACCGTTGGCGCGCAGGGAGCCGTTGCTCCGCTGGCTCCCCGGATAGTCCGGTGGCACACCGGACAGTCCGGTGAATTATAGTGGAGCGCTCCTAAAGAAACTCGAGAGTGGCATGTTTATTTGTTGGCTGGCCTGGTGCACCAGACAGTGTCCGGTGCACACCGGACACTGTCTAGTGTGCCACAGGCAGCACACTTTAAGTCCTTTTGCTCCAAATAAATTTGAGTCCCCAACTTGAATTGTTACTTGGTTTATGCTGAACCTTATGCACCTGAGATACATGACATCTAGACAAACTAGTTAGTCCATTTGGTTTGTGTTGGACGTCAACCACCAAAATCGATTTTAGGAAATGATTAAGTTCATTTCCCTTTCAGTATGGATATAGTTGGCCCATGCCACCAACACAAGAAAATTTGAAATATGTTGTAGTAATAGTAGAATACTTCTCCAAGTGGATTGAAGCTAAAGCCTTGGCCACAATAACTTAGCTACAATTCAAAAATTCTATTACCATACATTATTTGTCACTTCGGAGTGACAAAATCATAAACTGTTGATAATGGAACTCAGTTTGATCCTGAAGAATTTAGACCTTTTTGTAGTCAAGTTGGTAAAAATATACACTTCTCATCCGTTAGACATCTAGAGTCTAAGGGGTTAGTCGAAAGGGTAAAAGGAATCAGCTTATTGAGAATCATGAGATCACTTTTCAACTTGTCGAAGGGAAAGTGGCCAGATGAATTGATCAAAGTGGTGTGGAACCATAATACTTCGGTATCGAAATCCACAGGTTTTACCCCATTCAAGCTTCTTTACGGAGACGATGCAATGTCCCAGAGAAGGCGATGATAGGATCATTGTGAATTGTTGCCACAACTGAGGACGAAGCTAACCAAAAAAAATTCAAAAGACGCGATAGAAGGGATCCAACTTCAAGCAATTGAACACATTAACAAATATCAAGTTGAAACAACAAGGTGGCGAGACAGAAAGGTAAAATTGAAAAACATAAAGCCGAGTCATTTCGTGCTCCGAAGGATAGGCAATGCAGAAATAGTAGGAAAACTTCAAGTCAAATGGGAAGGGTCCTTTTTGGTTGTATCTTACAACAGGCCAGGATCCTACGGAAACAAAGTTCCAAGGTCCTGGAATGCTGACAGGCTTTGTAGATACTATGTATAGCCCTCATGTGCTTTTTCTTCCTCTTTTTTTCTTCCAATCTCTAGCACCCTTTTTCCTTTCAAGGGGGAAAGGATTTTTAATGGGGCCATCTTTGTAACACAAATGTAACTTTGCCCAATAATGTATAAGGGCACATCCCCCACAATGTAAATGTAATATGAGACTACACCATTGAGTGTAGAAAGAAAAAATAAAAGCATTGAAGTAAAGGTGTTGAAGGCCCAGAAGTCGTTCATAAGGGAATTCAGAGTCAAAGAAAAGCATTGAAGTAAAGGTGTGAGGTGTCAAAGGCTCAGATGTCGTTCATAAGGGAATTCAGAGTCAAAAAGAAAAGCCTTGAAGTAAAGGTGACAAAGGCTCAAAATTCGTTCCTAAGGAATGCAGAGTCAGATCCCGAAGACCTTCGAATAGAAGGCATGATCACTTTTACTTTTTGTTGTACCTTCGATATTACACCTTCGGTAGCATACATCCTTCCATCATAACATACATTTGCATAAAACCTTCGACAAAGTAGGTGTCATGACATCATATATTGAAGCATCACATCATTCATACATAAAAAAGAAAAAACATTTAGCAACTTCAAGGATTTTTAGATAGAAGGCGGATTGGTCATAATGATAAATTTTTAAGGTCCTTTATTTTTTCGAAGCTACGATGCCTAAACAAAGTTCATCAACCTTTAGCTCAATGTAAGTCAAGTATTATTTATCACTTTGTTCTGTGGGAAAAGTAGGGAATGTGTTTTTTGCCTTCGGCTCAAGAAACGATATTTATAGTTTCACTCACAATAAAGCAATATGAGAAGGATAATGCAACTAACTTTTCAAATATTTGCACTACTGCAAAGGTCAATGTTTATACATCACATTATATTACAATTTTGTACTACAAAGGAACTAACTATAGCTCTAAGTGATTCAGGTTCTACTTGACTTAAGCTTCGGCACCTTTGGCATCATCATCCTACAAATAAGGTGTAAGTACATCAGTGCAGGAAAGGAGATAATTAAGAGTTACACAAAAAAGTTTGAAGTTTACCTCATCCATATGTTTTCTATCTTTGGCTCTGACTATTTCTTTCTCTCCCTTTCTCCAAAGCAATGTAATGAAACGAATAGCCACATTCAAGTAGTCTCTAGTTGGTGGGGTCATTTCATCTATTGATATGCCGAAGTTTACCTTTCTAAGAGTTTTCACATGAGTGCATCCAATTATTTCTAAAATCGAAGTTGTACCGTAGGAAGCAACCATTGCGCAGAAGTCGCCCTGGGTGCTCATGACATCTTTAAAGGCATCTACTTTTTCTACAATCCATTTCAAAGCCCCAAGCAAATCATCTTTGACATAGTCAGTTTTCCCAAAGCTAAGCCGACAGAATAAAATATATCACGAAGGCGCTGATAGGAGCTGGAGGCAATCTTGAAATAGCCCTCTCAAAGCTCTTTCAAAGATTTGATTAATTTTGGTTTCTCTTCTTCCTTGCAATTAATGTTTTTCTCAAGGTTTTCAATTTAAAGGTGAAGCCAAGAGGTTTCCTTTTCATGATTTTCACTCTCCCTCTTCGACTTGTCCATGAGTCATTTCAATTCTTCATTCTGCTCTTCAACTTTTGCATATACTAATTTTTCTCTACCATTACATCTTTGTTCAGTTTTTGAGCTTCAGCTAGTGATTTGCCCAAAGATTGTACCTCAACTTCTTTTGTTTGTAGCCCAAAAATGATAGCTTCGTTTTGCCTGTCTTTTGCATCTTGGTGAGCCATCAGAGCTTTACTCAGTAATAGACCCTACATTATTTACCAAAAAACAAAGGTATTTACAACATTATGTTTGTATTTAAAACATACTATAAGAAGAACTATTTCTAACCTTGATATTTGTATAAGCCAGGCTCCCAGCAATGGTTTGTATCTTCAAGATGCTTAACTTCTTTTCCATCCTTGGAAAACCAATGGTTTTGTCAAACTTCTTCGTCTTTGTCAAGAGCGCAAAACGGATCATCCTGGTCGCCCTCGTCGAAGATAATGGACCCAGGGTAGTATCCGAGTGATAGAGCGTACTTCTTCAACTCTGCCACCTCTTTGCCACTTAGCTCTCTGCCACTAGCATGTTTAAAGTCAAATTCATCTTCCTCTACTCGCTCATAAGGATTAGTTTTGGCTTCCTAAGGCGCTAGGGCCTTAACTTCAACTATTGTAGGCTCTATGGCATTGGTTGGTAGCACTACAGCTTTGGTAGTCTTGGCCTCTATGGGATCTAGGGTCACGATTATTTTTTCTATTGGGATGGCAACTAACATTGCTTCGTCACTCGGCTCTAATAATGTTCCTTTCTTGTTTTTTCGGATGGATTCTTGTATATGGCTCTGAAAATAGACTTCATCCAGGGACCCTTGTGTTGTTCACTTGTTCTCAAATACTGTGGATCAAGAACAAGGCAACACAATTGTTAGAGATTATGGACCTTCATCCTTCGAAACACCATCTCCTTTCAAATTTAATGGTTCTCAGACGAAGGTCTTGAAGGACACACCTTCATCATTCGTGAGAATAACAATTCATGTATATCTAATAAATATTATCCATTCATGTATCAATCCAAATATTCATTTCATGATAAACGTATGAATAAGATTCATGTTACATTGATACCTCCGGCTTGCTCGAAGGTGTTGACGCGAGAACGATTACAATCCAACATGAACAGTATGGGGGTACTGTTCACCTATTTATAGGCACGGGACGTAGCCTGGGTAAAAATACATTTATGACCTTAATACTTGTTCATAACAGTAGCCTAAATCACTATGGATTAGCTAGTCTATTCCTCTTCGGCTTAGCATTATGCTTGATCTTCGTCACCGCTTTAAACCGAAGCTACTACTCATTGACCATAACTTCGGCATTCATTGTTGTCGTTCTCGGGCTATACCTTCGTATTGAAGACCTTCGACAGAGGAGAAAACTTCCATCATGAACCGAAGCTCCTGTAATAATCAATATTATGCTAAAAACAAATGGTTAGTCGTGTTTTTGAGGACTTTCGGAAGAGGAAGGCCCCCAACACCTTGCTTTGCCATTTTATCAGGTGAAGTTTTAGGAGCCGAAGCTATAGAAGGCACACCTTCGACCTCCTTACCCTTCATGGTTAGTAACAAACTGGTCGGGTCTGATCCTAGTGGACTCAACATGTCGAAGGGTAAAGGTTGGGTCATTACCTCTAAAATTTGTGTTGCCCCAAGTGATGAGACTGACGCGCTGCTAATGTCCTTATTTTCCATTTTAAAGGACATTTCTTCGGTTTTACTGACATTTGTCTTTTTCCATTTTGAGGGTGGGGTTGTTGATTAAGAATGAGAGGACCCCTCACCAGTGTCTTTTGCTGCCTTTAGCACTTTTGCCTTATTTGACTTTGATTGCCTCCCTCTTGATGAGGCTAATGATTCTCTTTCTTTTTATTCCAGCATCGACCTCTTCACCTATCTTCGGATAATCGGGGTATTCAAACCCAGAGCATCTATAATTCTATTTAGCCTTCATTTTGGTTGGTCACCAAAGGCATCCATCATTAACCTATCTTCTTTTATTGTATAATTGCTGAGGATTTTATTGCACATTAACTCAATGGATGTTAACCAATCGATACATGGGCCTTTGAATAAGGGGTGTTCCTTAAATTGATAAAGTAAAACCTTCAACACACCATTCGCCTCTTCATCCCCCTTCTTAGGCTTTGACATTCTCCATCCAGGTAGTCTTGGGAATGTTTGGTTTGCAATAAGTTCTTACACCAGATCACTTAAGTCCCAATGTGGTCCACCACGGTAAGAAAATTATCATGGGTTGCTTGCGAAGCTGAACCTAAGGCCATTTTGCACAAAGGTTTTTTATAGCCAAAGCTTAACCTCAAGGGACTCATTTGTAACACCCCTGGTGTTACTGGCACTAAAACTTGAGCATAACATCATGTGCATTGACATTTCATGTGGTTGTTACACCTAGAATGCATTCACTAGGTAAAATTTTCAAACAAGTTGTGAAGATGTGACTTGAGGAGTGCTTAACCTTAGGGTAGGATACTTGACCTTAGAATTAGGGCCTATGGATGAAAGTGAAGCCAAAATGAGTAAAATCTCAAAAGCCATGAGAAATGTTCACAAGATATCAAAGTTGATGAACTTTAGTGGTACAAAAACCCTAAAGTACTCAAAACCCTAAAAAGAACCCTAGAAAACCCTAATTGGAACCCTAGGGGGGTAAATGCAAATTCTAGGCACTTTTGGACCAAAGTGCAAATATAAAAGTGATAAAATATCACAAACCAAGTAACTTTCATACTGAAGGATTCTCAAGTAATGTGGAGGAATTTGGACTCATTTGCAAAAGTACCCCATGAACACTATGTGGTTAAGTCTGAAATTCAGTGTATTGAAGTCAACTTTGGAGCCTTATATCTCTTAATTCATGGGGATTTTGCCCTAGGTCAATATAGCAAATTTGTAGAGCTATGTTAGGGGTACAATTTTGATTAAAAGACTAAACACTGATGTCGTATGAAAATGGGAGATAATTGGGTCCAATGTTGGGCTATCAGTCATTAGTGAAGCCTCAACCTTGGCCAACAGTGGCATCAGATGATCTTGGAGATCGAATTGAGGGGAATTTAGTGGATGTTTCTGCAAGACCTTTGTAACAAATTTGTAGCTGGTACATTGTACAATAACTTTACTACAGATGGATTGGTGAGTTACTACATAGAAATTGGAGAACAAAGCCCTGTAATTCTCTCTATCAGGCGCACTGAAGAGTGTTCGCGATGGTACAGTAACCTGAATAAGATCACGGGTTTAGTGTATCTCGCCGCCGATGACTCTACGCTGTGATCCTCGCCGGCGCTGTGATTCGTGCCCAGTGGCGCGTGGATAACGACTCAGGGTAAAAGATCTCGTGCCAGGGATGAGGTCGGGGCACTATGGCCGCCATGTCACCATACCCACTTGCGCTGCAACGTGGCCGGACGGTCGTCGTCGTGGAGATCGTCGTTCACCGTGATTGTGCCACAATATAGTCCTTTCACCGCGTACTCGAAGCCGTGGCAAACTAAGAGTTACCACCCTTGATCCATAGTGTCGTTGAACGCCACGACGAGCTCACTAGTGCAACATTTTGTCACCACCGTGATCTAAACCTCCTTCAAATTCGGGACAACCGCGGCCAGCTGCTATAAATTGAGTGCACAGCCAACTTCGTTAGCCTACCATGAACCCAGAGCACCGACTCTCGTGCCTGATCGTCCACCATAGTGCCTTAATTCGGGTTTTCCCCCAAATCTGTTTTTTGCCCCGCCGTGAGCACCCCTCCATCGACCCTCCATCCGGTCCCTCCACCCGCCTACCTAGTTGCCGTTCTTGAGCCCTGGTATGTTGCTAAAGCATTGTATGTTGTCGTACTATGTCGTCGGGAACATGACGGGAAACACTCTAATTCCACGGTGTGCGTGAACCGAGCTCTAGGATGGCGTTCCGATCAAACTAGTGATTCCCAATGGAGAACCAAGGGTAGAATTAGGCATAAACTGAAGTCGAGCATGAATTATTGGGTATTGTGGCCGGTACAAGCTCGCCGGAGTAGCTGCTCCGCCGTCCATGGTCGGGGACCCGGGCTTGCGAAGATGAGAAAGAAGAAGGGCCTCGGTGCACATGTCAGTGACACAGATGAATAGGGAAGAGGATTCTTTAACAGGTTTTTTCGAATAGTCAGGGTCCTCTGTGCAATTTCGCCAGCACGGGCGCGCGCACAGGCGCGTTTGCCTGGGGATGGGCCAGATTGGGTTAGATTGAGCCCAGTACTGTTTCTCCTTTTTCCTTTTCTTTTTCTGCCAGGCTTGGGAAATTGATAGAAAATTCCAGAAAAATGATAAAATCATGGGACCAATCTTACTGAACTCCTAAATTCTTCTAGTATTTAATAAAAATGGGTCCAAGTTTTTAGTCCCAACCAGGAATTATTTAGTATTTAAGAAGGCCTAAACCTAGTCTTTTGGAATTTTAGAAATTATTTGATAGCTCCAAAAATCATAAAACTTTTTGGGTAAGCTTAATTTGATAGTTAGAGCCCATGGGTGAAGTTTGATATGTTTTGGACATTGTTTGATCCCCAAACCCAAAACCCTAGATTTCTAGGTAATATTTGTCTTATTCTAGTGGAGTACTGACTCGGAAAACCCTAGTTTCCCTGGTGTACCGTGAAGGAAAGTTGTATTTAAGATATAACTTGATGTATCTCTATTATAATTGCATATTCATAGCATCACATGAGCATTCATGTATATGTATGGTTATGTATAGAAAACAAAGAAGAAGTAAGTGTCGAAGAAGAAGAGACTGTACCACCAACTGAGACTCCACCTATCGGGAACAATTTTTTTTCGATATCTGTGGGACAGATCCTAAATCCCCTACAACACAAGGCATGCTCGGGTGCATTTACCTTTCCTTGTAATTTTAAACTCTTTATCACTTGAATGATGCATTAGGTGATAGGAGTTGAGTGCTACACAATTGCTGCATTTCCTTCCTTGAAGTTGACTACCATTCCTTGATTACCTGTTTTATTTAAAGGTTTTCTGATGCTTAGTCTTGATTTAGAAAACAAAAATGTTTTGGTTTTAATAAAAGATGATGCTTCAGATGGAATGAGATGTTTTCAAAAATAAAACTTGATGGTGGATGCATCATGGCCGTGATGGGTTCAACATCAGACAAGATGTACCTCCGCCAGGTACCAAACTTTGGGATTTTAAATGATAAAGCTGAGACCGAACGGGTGACTTGCACGAGAAGAGAGTCTCGGTGTAGTGTCTCCGTCTGAGTCGATTAAGGACCGTGTCGATGTAGGCTTGATGATTGAGGACCTTTTAACTGGTCACATGCCTCGTCATGGGTAAGCTTTGCCTCGGGCAGACCAATACCAAAAAGGCCAACACGCAATGGGAGTGGAGAGATGGCGAGAGTAGCGTGTACCCTCCGTGGCAAGAGGCTGGACGGTGGTGTATCTGTGCTCTCGGTTGGCGTGAACCCGGTCTGGTCTTGAGAACCCCGGTGGTGAGTTGACATATGCAAGGGTTAAGTGCTACATATGTCGTGTGGTTGGAGATCCCCAGCTAGGTATTAATCGATTCGGATCGCCGTTACTTCTCGGACATGAAGACTTGGTCACTGCCCTACACGTAGCAATCCAGTAAAGAAAAAGGGTGATAAAAGACGGCTAGTGCAGGCTAAGTGCTTGAACTAGGGTAGAAAGAACTCTAGCTACAGGTAATGACTTAACTTGATAATAAAACTGGATTTTTAAGGATCCACTGTTAGTAAGCATTTCTGCAAACAGTCTTTGATTCTTGAATAGGCCTACCTTGACCCCCTCAAGCCAGCATATCCTTAAGAGTATTTTCTTTTGTCGGGTAAGACTTGCGAAAGTACACTCCGTACTCAGGGTTTTCGAACCCATGTTGTTGTAGGTGAGGAAACAGCAGACTTTTGTTGTTTCTGTTCAAAGGTGGTACCAAAGGAAGAACCTCAGCAGTGAAGTTGGTCACAAGAGGATGTTGGCCTCCCACTTTGAAAATAATAAACTTGTGTGCGGGAGGGTGTTTTGCCTCCCTGGTCTGTAATAATACTTTATGCACCCTAAATACACTGGTATTGTAATAATAATACTTTTTATATATATATATATTTTATGAATGTAAATTAAGTTATTGTAATATGCTTTCGCTTATTCTTTCCTCCAATGTGATGTAATATCTGCGCGATGGGTGAAACGCTCTTGGGCGAAATGATGAGGATAGAGTTACCGAACTTGTCGAGTGATTATATGCATCTACAGGGTTGTCCAAGGTCCTTAGGACAAGGGCAACTGTAGGTGGGCCTAATGCCTTGGGAGGTTCCGTCATAGCTGGTATCAGAGTGAAGCCCATATCTTCAAACATTACGTAGTACTTCAAAAGAATTTTCAATCACTTACCTAGAAATATTCTTTCATTCTTACCTTACCACTTTCAGGTAGTCTCTTATCTTGTAAAGTCAGGGTAACAGAGTGCAATATATAGGAAGTTAGGGATCAACGGAAGTTGATTCCATCCTTATCAGGTTATGCATGCATCATGTTTAGGAATATACTAATAAATCTTCCCCTCTTATGGAGATATGGCGTGTATAAGGAAAACAGCACGCAAATCTACTGAACCTTTTGGCGTGCCTCGCCATCAGCTAGCTCCCGGACATGAAGGAAGTAGCAGTGGCAGCAATGACCCAATTGGAGACCTGGAAGCCAGGGGGAACAACTTCGTTCAAAGCTACGTCATAGGAACAGCACGGAAGTAGGATAGCCAGCGTATAGCTGAATTGTCAGCTGATGTCAGTCGCTTGCAATATGAGATTTCAGAATGGGATTCGGCCATTGATTGGGCCGTCAACTCGCGTTTGATCGCTTGAGACCGCAAAGCAAAAGCTCGAGCTCGTGTGGCAGAGCTTAGTGCGGCCCTCGACAGCCTGCAAGTGTACTATAATACTTTACATGAAGAAGTACATGTACTGTATGCTCGACTGCACCCAAACGTGCCTTCCGACATTGCTACAATGGGAGCCAGACCGTCGGGAACAGCAAATGAAAGACCTGATGGGGAGTTGGACCTTTTTAGGCCCCCTCCTTCCATGAACCTTGCCGACAAATGGTCTCCTGCAGCAGGAAATGAAGCAACCAAGGATGACAAAGACTAGAATAGTATAGTTTAGATGTTATACTTATGTAAAATAAGTAATGAAGTCAAGTTGTACAATGGAGTCTGTATAATTATTACATTTTGGTAATGTAATATGATGGTGTATGCTGGCATGTTATATTTTCCAAATGTTTCTTTGCCTCAGATGCCATCACAGACTCGCGCACAGGATGGTGCGAGGACTTCCCACGGTAGGGAGGAAACTCCTAACCCGCCACCAGTACCACCGACTTTGGCCGAGGCTATCGCTGCCCTGGTCAATGCCACTGCGGATAATATGCGCTTTTTGCGCGAAATGGCGGGCAATCAGTTCCAACCACATGGTGGGAGAGCTCCTCCTCAAGGACCGCGTGAAACTACATACTTGGAATTTTCTAAGACTCGACCCCCGCTCTTTATTAAAGCAGAAGAACTTCTAGAAGCCGATGAGTGGGTAAGAGTGATGGAACAGAAATTTGGGTTGATTCGTTGCACGGAGACGCAAAAGCCATTGTTCGCCGCACAACAGCTGAGAGGGCCTGCCAGTACTTGGTGGGCAAATTTTGTAGCAATTCAACTGACTGGACATTAGATCACCTGGGAGGAATTCAAGCTAGCATTCCTAGAGCATTATGTTCCAGAGGGAGTGCTCCATATGAAACAAGAAGAGTTCATCCGGTTAAATCATGGGGGAGATACTGTAATGCAGTATCTCAATAAGTTCAATCATCTCTCCCAGTATGCCATTGACCAAGTGAATACAGATCTGAAGAAAAAGAATTGTTTTATGAGAGGACTTAATGATAGGCTTCAGCGGAAAATGGCAACGTGCTTAGACCTTACCTACAATAGAACTGTCAGTACGGCACTGGCAGTAGAAGCCAAAAATACAGGACATGGAAAATCAAAGGGGTTTGGAGGTGAAAGGTCAAATCAAGGGCCTGAGAAGAGAACCAGGTTGGTGACCGACCTCTTAATCAAAATTGTTCTTCGCCTCGCCCACCTTCATATCCATTCAAGCAGCCCATTTTTATTCGTCCCACTACTGCCCCCTCTCCTACTAATTAGCCGAGTGCCCCTGGTACTCGTTTCCCTGCTCTCCCAGTTCTTCCACTGGTTGCTTCAATTGTGGAAAGTCTGGACACTTCATCAAGGACTGCCCATACCCGAAGCAAAATAAAACTAATCTCCAACAGAACTTTGGGAACTCCAACCAAGGAAAGGGAACACGGCTAATAATCCAACGGGCAAGAATTTCAAGAGAATTGGACGGATTTATTATACCCAAGTGGCTACAACACCGGAGGGTGAGCCGGTAATGATGGGTACGTTCCTTGTTGCCAATTACCTAGTAGTTATTCTCTTCGATTCTGGTGCATCACATTGTTGGCACTTGCTTCCTAGGCAAGTAGGTCCAACGGGAAAGTGCAAAGAGTATCGACAAAGTTTGTCGTGGGATGGTAATAGCTCTGTTAATCTGGCCATATGAGGGCACTGTACGGGGGTATTTATAGGCACTCGAGTGACCACCCGTCCCTTGTCAAAGACGTTTATGCCCTTGAGTGCCCGGTTTATCCCCAGAATATTCCCACGAGGGGAGGTTATAGACAGTCATTACAGTAAAGGCTATTACAAACGCAGCCCGTAATACACTTATCCGCACGGGGCCCGTTACAGTGGGTCGAATCTCGCATGGGCCTCCCGTACGCGGTGAAGACGTGAGACTAGTAGACTTCGACAGAGCCTTTGTCTTGCAACAGAGAGTACAAAGGGGGACCGCCCCGGTCTTCATCCATTCGACGCCTTCGGCTTGCTCGGGCGTGCTCTGTGGATATAGTCTTCGTCGGAGTGACGAGGCGACAAAGGCATCGAGCGAAGGGTAGCGTGTTCGCCTTCGCCCCAACATTTGCCCTCCGAGGGACCAGTTCAACTAAGTCATCTGGTGTCGAAGATGCCGCTAGATGGTGGAGACGCTGCCCTCGCTTGAAGTGGTCCCGCGGGGGTTTTTGAAGTGTGACCGTTGGACGTGTTACTGTTGGACTGCGTGTTTCCCGAAGCGCCGCGTCCTGTCTATAAAAGGGCGGCCACGGCCGGGACTGTTTCTTACCCTTGCGTGCACCGTAAAAAACCTAACTTTTGCAAACCGCTCGCCTGCACTCCTTGCTCTCCCGCTTCGGAAATCTGGCCCACGTCAAGCAGACCGCACACCGCCGCCGACGGTACGTAGCAATGTCTTCTTCCTCATCTACTGTGAGTGCGCCGTCGGCCGATCCGTCGTCTGAGGATACCTTGAGTCATTTGGTGGCGATGGAGTGTAGCCGAGCCACACCGTGGAGTTCGGCACTTCGAGGATCTCCTCGGTTCGCGTGCAGGAGATGCAGCAGCTTGGATACTTTGGTGACGGTGTCGGGCGGGTTCCGGGCGCTGAGGAAATCCCTGAGCCTGAGGGCGAATTGGTTGTGTTTGAGGCATTTTTCATTGCCGGCCTTCGTCTCCCGGCGCATCTTTTCATGGCAGAGGTTTTGCGGAGGTTCGACGTGCAGGTCCACCAGTTGACGCCTAACGCTGTGGTGGCCCTAGCGAAGTATGTTTGGGCGGTTGCTTCTTACAGCGGGCAGCCGTCTATGGAGGTCTTCGCCAATAACTATTGCCTGCACTGGCAAAAGAAGAAAATAGGAGATAAGATTGCACAATTTGGATCGTGCACCTTTACACCGAGGACTGGCAAGACTTCGGCGGAAGTCGTGGAAATAGTCCCTTGTGCCTGGAACAAATGGGGTAACTAGTGGGACTTTTGGTTTTATGTTTTTTGTAGGGAAGTCGAAGGTCTGCCTAGGCTCCCTATGGCCATTATGTGCTCTCACTGCTATGTGGCATTCCCACGATTCGAGGTGGTGGAGGACGATGAGGACGAAGGGGCACTTTGGTACGCTACTGTTGGGGGCCTTCGGCTTCCGAAGGTCCTCAAAAACATGATTTGACAATATTTCCCGAGTGAAACATGTGAACAGGTATCTTTGGAGTCAGGTTGCGGGTGTACAAGAGCATGGTTAAGACGAAGCTTGACTGGGGTGGAAAGCGACCACGACGAAGGATAAGGCGATCACGAAGCTACGTACAGAAAAGCTTCGGCATGACGGCAAAAAAGAGGAACCGACTTAAGGATGAAAAGTCAAATTAAACCTCAAAGGATTGCTATAAAGTTATTGTCAAATGTAAAGGGCATCAATGTAATTTTACATGGGCTGCGTCCCGTGCCTATAAATAGATGAACAGTACTCTCGTACTGTTCACGCTGACCTGGCATACGCTTTTTCGCATCTCGACTGTACCTTTACTTTCCATCAATCTGAAGGTACATTTGTAATTTGTTTTTATGAATTTGGTAATAAAAATAAGTTGATGATAATACTCGTATCATTACTCGTGTTTTATATATGTGTGCTCTTTTTTACCATCTATCAACCTTACGAAGGTCTTTTCCTTTGTAACCTTCGTCCAAGATTCATTATATCCAAAGGGATATAATGTTTTTAAGGACGAAGGAGTTTAACATTTAACACTTTTTATGTTGCCTTGTTCTTAATTCTTAGCATTTGAGAACAAGTCCCCAACATTGGCGCCCACCTCCGGTGAACTCACGTCCATTTTCTGAAGTTTTGAACACCTTCGGCAAGCGTCACCTTCGTCATGCCGCCTAAAAAAGCTTCAGCGACAGGGGCTGCCACTCTGCAGTCGCTGGACCCCAATCAAGATGTCGTTTCTCTTAGGGAGGCCCAGAGCCAGAAGAGGAAGGTCACCAGTCCAACACCTCCGGAGGACGACTTGGATCAAGAAATCCAAAATTTGGAGATGATCAATCAACAGGTCCAACGGAAGAAGGAGAAGATGGCTCGCCTAGCTGATCTTCAAAGGCAGATAGACGAAGCCTCTGAAGAGCTTCGACATCTTGCTCAAGATGACCAGAATCAAAGGCCCCCGCGAAGAGAGCTTCATCAAGAGGGCTTCTACAACGAGGGCGACTGGTATGAAGATTTCCATCACGGAAATTTTGCTGTTGATGATACTTCTCCCCTGTCAACAGAACTGCAGGCTACTCCTTGGCCACAATCTTACAAGCCACCCCAGCTCCCCATGTACGACGGTCATTCAGATCCGAAACAATTCCTGATGAGCTATGAGGCAACCATATCTTCGTATGGTGGCAACACAGCGGTCATGGCAAAGTCTTTCGTCATGGCTGTCAGGAGTGTGGCACAAACCTGGTACTCCTCTCTTAGGCCAGGGACAATCACCTCATGGCAAAAGCTGAAGGATATGTTGATAACCAGCTTTCAAGGGTTTCAGACGAAGCCAGTCACTGCTCAAGCTTTATTCCAGTGCACCCAGGATCACGAAGAATATCTTCAGGCATATGTCCGAAGGTTCCTACGTCTGAGGGCACAGGCACCAACAGTGCCCAATGAAATTGTCATTGAGGCCATGATCAAGGGGCTTCGACCAGGACCTTTAGCTCAGTACTTTGCCAGTAAGCCTCCTCAAACTTTGGAGAAGCTGCTCCAGAAGATGGACGAGTATATTCGAGCCGACAATGATTTTCGCCAAAGAAGGGAGGAAGCTTTCAGGTTCTCTGAAATGACCAGGGGCTTCGGAGGAAGATTTTATCCGAGGCACGTCAGGTCAATTCACAATTCTACTCAAAATGACGACAAAGGGAGTCAACAGCAAAGGCCACAGTGCTCCTCGCAAGCTTCGGGGCAACAGCAAAGCTCTTTCCGACCGCCAGCGCCAAGGGGCAGAGGCGCCAGGGGCTTCGGGGGAAGATTTGGAGATCAACCAAGAAAAATTTACTGCCTATTCTGTGGTGAAGGCAAGGGCCATACCACCAGGATGTGCCATGTTACCATCCAGAAGCAAAAGGAGCTAGCAGAAGCTGCAGCGCAACAGAGCCAACCGAAGCAGGTTATGCATACTGCTTCGTACCATTCGCCTTACATTCCAGAATATGTAGGCAATCACCCTGCATCCTCTGTTGCTTCGGCAAGCCAACCCCAAGCTTCCTGGCAACAGCTTCCACCGCCACCACCAATACAACGAGCTCCGCAGCCAGAAGGGAGCCAGCATTCTCACCCCCAGAGGGACTTCAGAGAGGAGTCTGAAGCTCGCACAGTCAATAGCACTGTGCCAGAGTCGAAGCACATTTACTGAAAATATCCTACCTCGACAGCAGCTTTTTGCATTTTCGCATTCAGTTTTACTTTCTTTGTAGTAAAGAACAATTATGGGAAGTTTAAATGTCTTTTATCGGTTTTTCAAATTCTTGTAACAGTTCAGCTTATTATCATAATGAAAATATATCTTCTCCATAGGCTTGAGTTGCTGAAGCACAAGAATTTATGGTGGCACGGAGAACCTTCGAATTATCAAAAACTTGTTCTAAGGAACACACCGTAACTTCTTCGAAGTAGTAAAAAGTCGTTCCTAAGGGAGCGCAGTGTAAGTTTTCTGCTCAAAAGTCATTCCGAAGGGAATGCAGAGCTTACAGCGAAAAATAAACGCTGATTCCGCTGAAAGTAAAAGGCGAAGAAGCTCCTAAGGGAGGCTTACAGCGAAAAATAAACGCTGATTCCGCTGAAAGTAAAAGGCGAAGAAGCTCCTAAGGGAGGCTTACAGCGAAAAGTCAGCGCTGAGATAAAAAGATTGTGTGCTCTATTGCAGGGATGTGTGTATCTTCGGCATAAATATCATTTTGCATAGCATAACATCATCACATCATTTTGCATAACATAAGCATCATACATCATATCGCATGTAGAACAAGGGGACACAGTATTGATCTTCGAAGAATGTTTTGAAAAAGAGAAAATCGTGCTGAGGCACAAGATAAATTGAGAAAAAGTGTAGCTTCATTAGAGAGACAACATAAAACTTTTTTATAGCTTCGAAGAATGTTTTCACGAAGTATGGAAATTCTTGTGATACATAAAAGATTTTCTTCACGAAGCATGAAAAGAAGGGAAGGTGTTTTTTCGCCGAAGGCTCAAAAAACAGTATGTATGCAAAATTTCATGCATCGTAAAGAATTGAACCATAAATAGATTATATTTTACATTCAAAGTTACAAAGTTTTACACATGTCACATTCCAAATATTTTTACAATAGTATTTAATCTTCCCTAAGAACTACTTCTGCAGCTTCGTTCAGTAGCTGATCGACAACTTTGTCCATGATGGCTTCGGCCATTTTTCTAATTTCATCGTCTCCCTTTGGGTGGGGGCCCGGAGACGCCTCAGCAGGTTCTGGGGGAGGAGAGGATATGACTATATTACTATTACAAACCGTGAATAAAGTTTGAAATAAAAAATTACAACACAATAAAAACCACTAGTTAATACCTGTGGCAGAACCTCCAAGTTATTGGGCCCACATGCACCCGTCCTTGTCCCAAAGACCTCAGATGACCATGCATGTGCACCAGATAACTCAACAGGATCTGTCCGATTGCCCCAAGGACATCGGATAAACCACTTTCAACCAGAATCGTGGGATTAAGTAACACAAATCACACACACCAATATTTTTGCAGCGGAAATACTATTACCAAATTTTACAAGTTACAAAAATTTTATATTATTTTATCGGAGTGGTTACAAAAGTATAAGTTTGAAATATATGCTAGCTCAAATGATCATCCTCAATAAGAAGTATAGAGGGGTTACTTAGACTTATAAGAAGGCCGAGCCCACCGGCACTTAACACCATCACAGCAGCACAAGGTTAGAACCTAAAAAACAACAGGGAATAAAACCCTGAGTACAGAATTACTCAGCAAGACTTACCCGACTAAAGAAAAGACTCTCAAGGGTATGCTGGAATTGGGAATCAAGGAGAGGCTTTAGTAAGAATCAACTTAGATACTTTTGCAGAAATAGCTTACTAAAGTGAGTCCTTACTTTCAATATTTTAACGCCAAATTAAGTATTAATAGACTCTGTTTGCAGCTGGTCTAATTTCACCATCTCATCAATACAACATCATTTTTATTCATAATGTTCACATCCAGACTTAGGTTGTAGGTCAGTGACCAAGTCTTCATAACCGCGAAGGTACGACGATCCGAATCGATTATACTCAGCTGAGGATCTCCGATCACACGACATATGTAGCACTTAACCCTTGCATATGTCAACCCGCCATCGAGGTTCTTAAGACCAGATCAGGTTCACGCAAACCGAGAGCACAGATACACCACCGTCCAGCCTCTTGCTACGGAGGGTACACGCTACTCTCGCCACCGCTCCACGCCCATTTCGTGTTATCTTATTCTGGCCTTAGTCTGCCCGAGGCAAGGCTTACCCATGACGAGGCATGTGACCAGTTAAAGGGTCCTCGATCAGCAGGCCTACATACGCATCCAATCCTTAATCAACCTGGGTAGAACATCACCTGTTCCTAACCCAAGTTCCGATTTAAATACTTCCATCCTTAGGATTGTTTGTGTTCCTTAGGATGAAAAGAGCATCACAGGGAACTTTGCAGTAAGATCCCAGCATGCTCCCAATGAAAATATATTCTTGCAGGTAGAAGCCATCTTTCCTCAGGATAACCCCTGAGCAAGGCCTTAACGCAAAAGACAACCTCTATCCACAAGATCTGAGCAGGGCTAAGTGAAAGGGAATTAGGCTTACACCTAGTTCCTAAATAATTTTGGTGGTTGAATTGCCCAACACAAATATTGGACTAACTAGTTTGCTCTAGTAGATAAGTTGTACAGGTGCAAAAGGTTCACTCTTAGCCAATAAAAAGATCAAGTTTTGGATTCAACAAAGGAGCAAAGAAGCAACCGAAGGCACCTCTGGCTGAAGGCACCGGACTGTCCGGTGTACACCGGACAGTGTCCGGTGCGCCCAGAGGACTCCAACTCAAACTCTTCGCCCTCGGGAATTCTCGGAAGCCGGCGCACTATAATTCACCGGACTGTCCGGTGTACACCGGACAGTGTCCGGTGCTCCAAGGAAGCGCGGCCTCCGGAACTCGCCAGCCTCGGGTTCGCGCGGTAGCCGCTCCGCTATAATTCACCGGACATGTCCGGTGTACACCGGACTGTCCGGTGTACCAGCGGGGCAACTGCTATTTCGGCGCCAACGGCTACCTGCGGTGCATTTAATGCGCGCGCAGCGCGCGCAGACGTCAGGCGCGCCCATACCGGCGCACCGGACAATGAACAGTTGTTGTCCGGTGTGCACCGGACACCTAGGCGGGCCCAGAAGTCAGAAGCTCCAACGGTCTGAATCCAACGGCATTGATGACGTGGCAGGGGCACCGGACTGTCCGGTGTGCACCGGACTGTCCGGTGCGCCATCGAACAGAAGCCTCCAGCCAACGGTCAAGTTTGGTGGTTGGGGCTATAAATACCCCAACCACCCCACCATTCATTGCATCCAAGTTTTCCAACTTCCAACCACTTACAAGAGCTAGGCATTCAATTCTAGACACACCAAAGAGATCAAATCCTCTCCAATTCCACTCAAGCATTTAGTGACTAGCGAGAGAGATTTGCCGTGTTCTTTTGAGCTCTTGCGCTTGGATCGCTTTCTTTCTTTCTCACTTGTTCTTGTATTCAAAACTCAATTGTAACCAAGGCAAGAGGCACCAATTGTGTGGTGGCCCTTGCGGGGAAGTTTTGTTCCCGTTTGATTGAGAAGAAGAAAAACTCACTCGGTCCGAGGGACCGTTTGAGAGAGGGAAGGGTTGAAAGAGACCCGGCCTTTGTGGCCTCCTCAACGGGGAGTAGGTTTGCGAGAACCGAACCTCGGTAAAACAAATCCGCGTGTCACACTCTTCATTTGCTTGCGATTTGTTTTGCACCCTCTCTCGCGGACTCGTTTATATTTCTAACGCTAACCTGGCTTGTAGTTGTGATTATTTTTGAGATTTTCAGTTTCGCCCTATTCACCCCCCCCTCTAGGCGACTTTCAATTGGTATCAGAGCCCGGTGCTTCATTAGAGCCTAACCGCTCGAAGTGATGTCGGGAGATCACACCAAGAGGGAGATGGAGACCGGCGACAACAAGCCCACTACAAGCCAAGGGAGCACTTCATCGGAAGAGTCCCGCACCAAGAGAAGGGAGAAGAAGAAGAACTCCTCCAAGCGGAAGGAGAAAAGATCTTCCTCTTCTCACCACAAGGAGAAGAAGGAAAAATCTTCTTCTCACAAGCCACATCGGAGTGGGGACAAGCACAAGAAGATGAGGAAGGTGGTCTACTACGAGACCGACACTTCATCAACATCCACCTCCGACTCTGATGCACCGTCCGTAACTTCTAAGCGCCAAGAGCGCAAGAAGTTTAGTAAGATCCCCTTAAACTATCCTCGTACATCTAGACATACTCCTTTGCTTTCCGTTCCATTAGGCAAACTGCCGACTTTTGATGGCGAAGATTATGCTAGGTGGAGTGATTTAATGAAATTTCATCTAACCTCACTCCACAAAAGTATATGGAATGTTGTTGAGTTTGGAGTACAGGTACCATCAATAGGGGATGAGGATTATGACACGGACGAAGTGGCCCAAATCGAGCACTTCAACTCCCAAGCCGCAACCATTCTCCTTGCCTCTCTAAGCAAGGAGGAATACAACAAAGTACAAGGGTTGAAGAACGCAAAGGAGATTTGGGACCTACTCAAGACGGCGCACGAGGGTGATGAACTCACCAAGATCACCAAGCGGGAAACGATCGAGGGGGAGCTCGGTCGCTTTCGCCTTCGCCAAGGGGAGGAGCCACAAGACATGTACAATCGGCTCAAGACCTTGGTGAACCAAGTGCGCAACCTCGGGAGCAAAAAATGGGATGACCACGAGGTGGTTAAGGTTATTTTAAGAGCACTTATTTTCCTTAACCCCACTCAAGTTCAATTAATTCGTGGTAATCCTAGATATCCACTAATGACCCCCGAGGAAGTTATCGGGAATTTTGTGAGCTTTGAATGCATGATTAAGGGCTCAAAGAAGATCAACGAGCTTGACGAACCTTCCACATCCGAGGCGCAACCGGTGGCCTTCAAGGCCACGGAGGAGAAGAAGGAGGAGTCTACACCAAGTAGACAACCAATTGACGCCTCCAAGCTCGACAATGAGGAGATGGCCCTAATCATCAAAAGCTTTCGGCAAATCCTCAAGCAACGGAAGGGGAAGGACTACAAACCCCGTTCCAAGAAGGTTTGCTACAAGTGTGGTAAGCCCGGTCACTTTATAGCTAAATGTCCATTATCAAGTGATAGTGACAGGGGCGACGACAAGAAGGGAAGAAGAAAGGAGAAGAAACGGTACTACAAGAAGAAGGGCGGCGATGCCCATGTTTGTCGGGAGTGGGACTCCGACGAAAGCTCAAGCGACTCCTCCGACGACGAGGACGCCGCCAACATCGCCGTCACCAAGGGCCTCCTCTTCCCCAACGTCGGCCACAAGTGTCTCATGGCCAAGGACAGCAAAAAGAAGGTAAAATCAAGGTCCTCCACTAAATATGAAACATCTAGTGATGAAGATGATGATAAAAATGAGGAGGATAACTTGCGCATTCTTTTTGCTAACCTCAACATGCAACAAAAAGAAAAATTAAATGAATTGATTAGTGCTATACATGAGAAGGATGATCTCTTGGATTCTCAAGAGGACTTCCTTATTAAAGAAAATAAGAAGCATGTTAAGGTTAAAAATGCTTATGCTCTAGAAATGGAAAAATGTGAAAAATTGTCTAGTGAGCTAAGTACTTGCCATGAGACTATAGACAACCTTAGAAATGAAAATGCTAATTTGTTAGCTAAGGTTGATTCTCATATTTGCAATGTTTCAATTCCAAATCCTAGAAATGATAGTGATGATTTGCTTGCTAGGATTAAAGAATTGAACATCTCTCTTGCTAGTCTTAGATTAGAAAATGAAAATTTGATTGCTAAGACTAAAGATTTTGATGTTTGCAATGCTACTATTTCTGACCTTAGAAGTAAGAATGAAATATTGCATGCTAAGGTTGTAGAATTAAAAACTTGCAAACCATCTACATCTACTGAGCATATTTCCATTTGTACTAGATGTAGAGATATTAATGTTGATGCTATTCATGATCACCTAGCCTTAATTAAAAAACAAAATGATCACATAGCACAACTTAATGCTAAGATCAGTGAGCATGACTTAGAAAATGAAAAATTTAAATTTGCTAGAAGCATGCTCTTTAATGGGAGACGCCCTGGCATTAAGGACGGCATTGGCTTCCAAAAGGGAGACAATGTCAAAATTAATGCCCCTCCAAAGAACTTATCTAACTTTGTTAAGGGCAAGGCTCCCATGCCTCAGGATAACGAGGGTTACATTTTGTACCCTGCCGGGTATCCTGAGAGCAAGATTAGGAAAATTCATTCTAGGAAGTCTCACTCTGGCCCTAATCATGCTTTCATGTATAAGGGTGAGACATCTAGTTCTAGGCAACCAACCCGTGCCAAGTTGCCTAGAAAGAAAACTCCTCATGCATCAAATGATCGTGCCATTTCATTTAAAACTTTTGATGCATCTTATGTTTTAACTAACAAATCCGGCAAGGTAGTTGCCAAGATTGTTGGGGGCAAACACAAGGGATCAAAGACTTGTGTTTGGGTACCCAAAGTTCTTGTTTCTAATGCCAAAGGACCCAAAACCGTTTGGGTACCTAAAATCAAGAACTAAAATTGTTTTGTAGGTTTATGCATCCGGGGGCTCAAGTTGGATACTCGACAGCGGGTGCACAAACCACATGACAGGGGAGAAAAAGATGTTCTCCTCATATGAGAAAAACCAAGATCCCCAACGAGCTATCACATTCGGGGATGGAAATCAAGGTTTGGTCAAAGGTTTGGGTAAAATTGCTATATCACCTGACCATACTATTTCCAATGTTTTTCTTGTAGATTCTTTAGATTACAATTTGCTTTCCGTATCCCAATTATGTCAAATGGGCTACAACTGTCTATTTACTGATGTAGGTGTTACTGTCTTTAGAAGAAGTGACGATTCAATAGCATTCAAGGGAGTGTTGGAGGGTCAGCTATACTTGATAGATTTTGATAGAGCTGAACTCGACACTTGCTTGATTGCTAAGACTAACTTGGGTTGGCTCTGGCACCGCCGACTAGCCCATGTTGGAATGAAGAATCTTCACAAGCTTCTAAAGGGAGAACACATTTTAGGACTAACCAATGTTCATTTTGAGAAAGACAGGATTTGTAGCGCATGCCAAGCCGGGAAGCAAGTTGGCATCCATCATCCACACAAAAACGTCATGACTACCGACAGGCCACTGGAGCTCCTACACATGGATTTATTCGGCCCGATCGCTTACATAAGCATCGGCGGTAGTAAGTATTGTCTTGTAATTGTGGATGATTATTCTCGCTTCACTTGGGTGTTCTTTTTGCAGGACAAATCTCATACCCAAGAGACCTTAAAAGGATTCTTGAGACGGGCTCAAAATGAGTTCGGCTTAAGGATCAAGAAAATTAGAAGCGACAATGGGACGGAGTTCAAGAACTCTCAAATCGAAGGCTTCCTTGAGGAGGAGGGCATCAAGCATGAGTTCTCTTCTCCCTACACTCCACAACAAAATGGTGTAGTGGAGAGGAAGAATCGAACTCTATTGGACATGGCAAGAACCATGCTTGATGAATACAAGACACCGGATCGGTTTTGGGCCGAAGCGGTCAACACCGCTTGCTACGCCATCAACCGGTTATATCTTCACCGAATCCTCAAGAAGACATCCTATGAACTCCTAACTGGTAAAAAGCCCAATATTTCATATTTTAGAGTTTTTGGTAGCAAATGTTTTATTCTTGTCAAAAGAGGTAGAAAATCTAAATTTGCTCCTAAAACTGTAGAAGGCTTTTTACTAGGATATGACTCAAACACAAGGGCTTATAGAGTCTTTAACAAGTCCTCAGGACTTGTTGAAGTTTCTTGTGACGTTGTGTTTGATGAAACTAACGGCTCTCAAGTAGAGCAAGTTGATCTTGATGAGATAGGAGAAGAACAGGCTCCATGCATAGCGCTAAGGAACATGTCCATTGGGGATGTGTGTCCTAAGGAATCCGAAGAGCCTCCACATGCACAAGATCAACCATCCTCCTCCATGCAAGCATCTCCACCAACTCAAATTGAGGATGAGGCTCAAGATGTTGAACAAGAAGATCAAGAAGATGAGCCACCTCAAAATGACGGCAACGATCAAGGGGGAGATGCAAATGATGAGGACAAGGAGGATGATCAACCAAGGCCGCCACACCCAAGAGTCCACCAAGCAATACAACGAGATCACCCCGTCGACACCATCCTCGGCGATATTCATAAGGGGGTAACTACTCGATCTCGTGTTGCTCATTTTTGTGAACATTACTCTTTTGTTTCCTCTATTGAGCCACACAGGGTAGAGGAAGCACTTCAAGATTCGGATTGGGTGATGGCGATGCAAGAGGAGCTCAACAATTTCACAAGGAATGAGGTATGGCATTTAGTTCCACGTCCTAATCAAAATGTTGTAGGAACCAAGTGGGTCTTCCGCAACAAGCAAGACGAGCATGGTGTGGTGACTAGGAACAAAGCTCGACTCGTGGCCAAGGGGTATTCACAAGTCGAAGGTTTGGATTTTGGTGAAACCTATGCACCCGTAGCTAGGCTTGAGTCAATTCGCATATTATTGGCCTATGCTACTTACCATGGCTTCAAGCTTTATCAAATGGACGTGAAGAGTGCCTTCCTCAATGGACCAATCAAGGAGGAGGTATACGTTGAGCAACCTCCCGGCTTTGAAGACAGTGAGTATCCTAACCATGTTTATAGGCTCTCTAAGGCGCTTTATGGGCTCAAGCAAGCCCCAAGAGCATGGTATGAATGCCTTAGAGATTTCCTTATTGCAAATGGCTTCAAAGTCGGCAAGGCCGATCCTACTTTATTCACTAAGACTCTTGACAATGATTTGTTTGTATGCCAAATTTATGTTGATGATATCATATTTGGGTCTACTAACAAATCTACATGTGAAGAATTTAGTAGGATTATGACACAAAAATTCGAGATGTCGATGATGGGGGAGTTGAAGTATTTTCTAGGATTCCAAGTCAAGCAACTCCAAGAGGGCACCTTCATTAGCCAAACAAAGTATACTCAAGACATTCTAAGCAAGTTTGGAATGAAGGATGCCAAGCCCATCAAGACACCCATGGGAACCAATGGGCATCTCGACCTCGACACGGGAGGTAAGTCTGTGGATCAAAAGGTATACCGGTCGATGATTGGTTCATTGCTTTATTTATGTGCATCTCGACCGGACATTATGCTTTCCGTATGCATGTGTGCAAGATTCCAAGCCGACCCTAAGGAATCACACCTTACGGCCGTAAAACGAATCTTGAGATATTTGGCTTATACTCCTAAGTTTGGGCTTTGGTACCCTCGGGGATCCACTTTTGATTTGATTGGTTATTCGGATGCCGATTGGGCAGGGTGTAAGATTAATAGGAAGAGCACATCGGGGACTTGCCAGTTCTTGGGAAGATCCTTGGTGTCATGGGCTTCAAAGAAGCAAAATTCGGTCGCTCTTTCTACTGCCGAAGCCGAGTATATTGCCGCAGGCCATTGTTGCGCGCAATTGCTTTGGATGAGGCAAACCCTGCGGGACTACGGTTACAAATTAACCAAAGTTCCTCTTCTATGTGATAATGAGAGTGCAATCCGCATGGCGGATAATCCCGTTGAGCATAGCCGCACTAAACACATAGCCATTCGGTATCATTTTCTTCGGGATCACCAACAAAAGGGGGATATCGAGATTTCATACATTAACACTAAAGATCAATTAGCCGATATCTTTACCAAGCCACTTGATGAACAATCTTTTACCAGACTTAGGCATGAGCTCAATATTCTTGATTCTAGGAATTTCTTTTGCTAGTCTTGCACACATAGCTCATAAATATACCTTTGATCATGTCTCTTTTATATATGCTATGACTAATGTGTTTTCAAGTGTATTTCAAACCAAGTCATAGGTATATTGAAAGGGAATTGGAGTCTTCGGCGAAGACAAAGGCTTCCACTCCGCTCTACTACTCACCCTTCGCCGTCACTCCGAGCATCTCTCCAACTTTGGTATAATCTTCACTCATTTATTTTGTGACCAAAGGAGGAGAAAGTACTTCAAAAGGGGCCTATATATCATTCCAAGTATCCGTTTTTGGCGATTCATGCCAAAGGGGGAGAAAATATGAGCCCAAAGCAAAAGGACCGCACCACCACCCTAATTTTAAAATTAATGATTTTCAATTGGTAAATTTCAAAATTGGTATCTCTTTGTGTTCTAAAGGAGGAGCAAGTAGTATTTTCAAAATTGATGTCTTAAAACCCTCTTGAACACTAAGAGGAGACTTGATTTGAGGAGGAGTTTTGTTTAGTCAAAGGAAAAGCATTTGGGACAAAGGAAGAAAATTTCAAAAACTTGAAAATGCTTTGCAAAATCTTATTCATTTACCTTTGACTATCTTGCAAAAGGACTTTGAAAAGAATTTACAAAAGAGTTTGCAAAAACAAAACTTGTGGTGTAAGCTTGGTCCAATATGTCAAAAACAAAGAAATCAATCCATGCGAATCATGTAAGTATTTATTGGCTCAATTCCAAGCAACCTTTGCACTTACCTTATGCAAACTAGTTCAATTATGCACTTCTATATTTGCTTTGAGTTGTGTTGGCATCAATCACCAAAAAGGGGGAGATTGAAAGGGAATTAGGCTTACACCTAGTTCCTAAATAATTTTGGTGGTTGAATTGCCCAACACAAATATTGGACTAACTAGTTTGCTCTAGTAGATAAGTTGTACAGGTGCAAAAGGTTCACTCTTAGCCAATAAAAAGATCAAGTTTTGGATTCAACAAAGGAGCAAAGAAGCAACCGAAGGCACCTCTGGCTGAAGGCACCGGACTGTCCGGTGTACACCGGACAGTGTCCGGTGCGCCCAGAGGACTCCAACTCAAACTCTTCGCCCTCGGGAATTCTCGGAAGCCGGCGCACTATAATTCACCGGACTGTCCGGTGTACACCGGACAGTGTCCGGTGCTCCAAGGAAGCGCGGCCTCCGGAACTCGCCAGCCTCGGGTTCGCGCGGTAGCCGCTCCGCTATAATTCACCGGACATGTCCGGTGTACACCGGACTGTCCGGTGTACCAGCGGGGCAACGGCTATTTCGGCGCCAACGGCTACCTGCGGTGCATTTAATGCGCGCGCAGCGCGCGCAGACGTCAGGCGCGCCCATACCGGCGCACCGGACAATGAACAGTTGTTGTCCGGTGTGCACCGGACACCCAGGCGGGCCCAGAAGTCAGAAGCTCCAACGGTCTGAATCCAACGGCATTGATGACGTGGCAGGGGCACCGGACTGTCCGGTGTGCACCGGACTGTCCGGTGCGCCATCGAACAGAAGCCTCCAGCCAACGGTCAAGTTTGGTGGTTGGGGCTATAAATACCCCAACCACCCCACCATTCATTGCATCCAAGTTTTCCAACTTCCAACCACTTACAAGAGCTAGGCATTCAATTCTAGACACACCAAAGAGATCAAATCCTCTCCAATTCCACTCAAGCATTTAGTGACTAGCGAGAGAGATTTGTCGTGTTCTTTTGAGCTCTTGCGCTTGGATCGCTTTCTTTCTTTCTCACTTGTTCTTGTGTTCAAAACTCAATTGTAACCAAGGCAAGAGGCACCAATTGTGTGGTGGCCCTTGCGGGGAAGTTTTGTTCCCGTTTGATTGAGAAGAAGAAAAACTCACTCGGTCCGAGGGACCGTTTGAGAGAGGGAAGGGTTGAAAGAGACCCGGCCTTTGTGGCCTCCTCAACGGGGAGTAGGTTTGCGAGAACCGAACCTCGGTAAAACAAATCCGCGTGTCACACTCTTCATTTGCTTGCGATTTGTTTTGCACCCTCTCTCGCGGACTCGTTTATATTTCTAACGCTAACCCGGCTTGTAGTTGTGATTATTTTTGAGATTTTCAGTTTCGCCCTATTCACCCCCCCCCCTCTAGGCGACTTTCACTAAGCATTTTTGTAAATCATATTTTCATATTTCACCAAAAGTATCTATAAAGGTATGGATATCAAGGAAGGCAATGCGTCAAAGGGTTCCAAGCAACTCCTATAAACCTAATGCACATTTCACTAGACTTAAAGTGTGTAAAAATAATTTAAAAACACAAGGAAGGGGTTGCATGCACCGGGGATTGCCTGAATAACACTAGGTTAGTGTTGTTAGGTGACGTCCACATGACGATCATCCTTTGTCTTGGCACTTGTCAGGTCATCCATCCTTGCGTTTGTCCTTCAGCTTCACCATGCGGAGTAGCCCGCGCTTGGGGTCGACTTGGGTCGTCTTCCGCATCGCGCGATTAATTAACGTACCTGAATGAAATGCATTATGCATATGAATGCATATCGACAAGAATATCACACACCTAAATAGTGCTACGCGATAGCGGAACACCTAGTGGCGAGGCGTTGTTCAATTTTATACGAAAACTCTTGTTATCGATATGTGACTAAGTGCAATAGCCGTGCCTTCCTAGCTCAACCAGATTGAATTTAAATATCACGAACAACACAGTAAGCATGAATTTTATATTTTTCTTAGCTAACTCCTAATATCAAAAACTAACAATACTTAGGTTAATTAATCTAGTATACCTCAAACTCAGAATAACAATTAGCAGCTTTACCATTAGCTTTAAAAATTACTATTCCATAATCTCGTAAGTAGAGTATTATTAAGGACTGTAGATCTTTATAAGACCATAATTTTAAGGACTAATGACTTAAAACATTATTGTAGACCCCTTTATTATGAAATTCTCATATTTTAACCGAAATAGACTTGTCGATGCTATTCATTTAAATTATTCTAGTAGCAATCAACATTCATCCATGACACTCAGTCTATTACTAAATATAGAATACGATAACTACTAGATAAAATTACTGACTTTATCACGGGGTTTCTCGTATTTCGACTGAAAGTGGCTTGCTAGCGCTATCCCTTCCCATTTAATTAGGAACGACGCCACAGAGCAGCATACCTAAAATAGTAAGAATATAGAGTGCATCACACAGTACGCCTACTAGACACGAGAATCATCACGACTAATAAGTCTAGTTAATCCAACTCGATTAACCGAAATAATAAGTTGGCTTACCAATACTGATTTGATTCGATATCTGCGAGGGCGATGACGGTTTTCCAGTTTAGATATTTGGTTGAGCCCCAAGAGAGCGCTTACAGGCCTCGCCTCTCTCGAACATCAGGGACTTCTCATCCAAAGCAAGTCCGACTTCAAGCTTGCGAGAACGTCGACAGTCTTCGAATAAAATCTTTGATCGAACCCTTGGTGAGCATTAAACTAAGCTTCACTTCGACAACAACCAGATCGGTATCGGGACTCGACGGCAGCACAACACCACCACGAGATGGAGGCAAACTGGCTACGATGGCTTAGGACATGTGAGGAGGCTGACAGCAGGGGACTTCGCGAGGGGTAGCGGGACTCGACGGCGAATGGCGCGACGACGAACTAAGTCGCGGCGAGGTTGACGACGAGATAGGGATTTTAAAGCCGAGCGAGACGAGAGGACACGCGGACGAGCAGAAAATAGGACACGACTGCGTGCAGAGGAGAACTCGGCACGACGAGGGACCACGAAACGCTGCGCACACGACAAGGAAGTAGAAAACTATGACAAGGGAGCTCAGCGCGCAGCGAGCTGAATAACGACGGCGATGTCATGACCGAGCCAAGAGGGCGTGCAAAACGCCGAGCAGAGCGATGACGGCGACCAGGCGAAATCCGAACGCGGCGAGGAAACTCTCTGTCGCGCAGAGAAGAACAAGGAACAGGGAGCTGGCTGGGCGCGGCATGCTGGAGCTCCGACCAGCAGAGAGGCACGGCGGCTAAGGAAGGTGGAGTTCGCGTGACAATAGAGCTGGGCGCGACGCAGGGGACGAGCCAGTGGCGCGACGAAGGGAGCTCGGCACACACGAAATCCGAGCAGGGACCAAACGCCATGGACGAGCAGGAGAGGGAGACGACCGTGGGAGAGAGAGAGCTCAGCCATCATGGAGGTGGGGGCTGGGCGACCATGGAACACGCGTGGCACAAGAAGAAGCTGGGAAGGGGAGGTCCGGCTGGGAGGTGCTCGGCAGAACGCGCCATAGGAGACGAGCAGTCGGCGAAGAGGCTGGGAGCTGTGGCGCGCACTATGGGGAGCGCCAGGGAATCCCGAGCAGATGGGAGTGCGGCCACAGAGGGACGCAGGGAGCGCAGGAAGCTCCAAGAAGAGGAGACGCGGTCCGTACGCCGTGAGACGAGCGAAGCTCCAGTCAGAAAATCTGCTCCACGGAGCCGAGCGTGATAGACAGAGGGGAGGAAACAAGGGCAGCGCACAGGGAAAATGCCAGAGAGAGACGCTCGACCATGGGAAGTCTGGTGAAGGGAGCTCCGGGAACTTGCTCGCTGCCATGGACTGGGAGAGCGAGCGGAGGAAAAGCTGCGCGCGTGCACAGGGAGGGAGGTAGAGATGCCGTGAAGAAGGAGAATGCGGCCTCCAGGGATAAGGCTATCGGCCAGGGAGATAAGCGGAGATAAGCACTACGCGCGCAAAAAATCGACAGGGCGGCGGCTGGATTTTTGGAGATGAGCGGCGCCTGAAGATAACATTGACTGGAAAAAAAATCGGAGACGGCTAGGAAAAAAATTTGCTGGGATGGCGGTAGGATCAGATCGGCTGTAGACATTTTTCTCTTTTTATTTCTTTAAAGAATTTCGTAGATAGTTTAGATCCCAATTTTCTTAGCGATGTATACGGGGTAGATAGAAATTGTGACATGGTTTTAATTTGGCGAATGCTTTGGACTCAAATGAATTTGCACCCGTTATTTATATCCAAAGTGTTGGATTGGTGCGAGATGCAATCTGAACGAGTTAAACGGTTTTTGGCTTCGTTATTTAAATTTACGACTGATTTTGGTTGAAGTCAAACCGATTAGCAATTATTTGAGTTCGGCTCTAATTATCTTAGTCCGATTTAGTTTCGTATCACTTCTATCGTCGAGTTCCAGTTAATTGGTTCGGGATAAAAATCGGAGGACTGGACTGAATTCCCAAATTCGTATTCGTGCGAGCGAGGAATTTTAAATAATCACCAGACGCACCGATTTTCGGAACAACGAAATTCCGAACATCACGAAGATTAAGGAAGAGTCCGGATAGATAAAAATAAAAACGATGTCGCGCTCGCGACAGACGGAACAGATGCGATATAAAAATCGCGATAAGTGAAAAGGATTAAAATTTTGGCATCCATTTTATCCACTGATTATGTGCTTACATCCGTACTCGTTGTCGAGCGGAATATAAACACCTGGGGTGTTATAGCCCTCCCCCCTTAAAAGAATCTCGTCCCGAGATTCAGAGCGAAAGACTTCTAAGGGTAGAGAAGCATGTAACCCACGTCCATATCAGCGTAACCCTAAGACAGTCCGGAGCGAAGGCGAGTGTCTCAGGATGTGGTTTCTCTAGTGGACATAATATCGCCTTAGGCTAATTAAGAAATGTCCGCCAATAGAGATGCTGTCTGCCAGAGGAACACATAAGGTTCCATGTGTGCAGTTTGCTTTTTCTGATGACACTGTACTATCTGAGTCTATTGGGCGAGCGGTAAATACGCGACTTTACCCAACCAGAATCAGATGCACCATCTTGGGTAAAACACACAAAAGGAGGTTTACCAACAAGTGGTCACGGTAAGCTCATAGCACACGAGACGGGTGTGGATGTCGAATACTGTCACGGTTAACATGTGGTTAACCCGAGAATTCAAGTCCACGAAAGATGGTATAGATTTGAGAGAATCACCAGCGGAAGGATCTGTAGATACGGACTTTACAACCAGTCCATTTGATCCAGCACTAGTCACGGTTCGACTTGATCACACATGCTGGAAAAGCACACGTGAGGCAATCGAGGCATAATTAGAGCGATGATTAAGTGGTTACTAGTCAAATTAACTTGGTTTTTGTAAGTAATTTCTCAGGATGGTTTGTGCCAAAGTGAGTTTAGATAACTCGACAAATCGATCTCTAAACTCAACCTTTGTTCATTGGGCAGTTACAAGTTAGTAAAACCAACTTGTTGAACTACTTTTGACATTGAGCAGGTCCTCTCAGTACCATAGGTAAACCAAGGGTTGAGAGTTCACTCATACTAACAGTTGATCATGCACTTGGGCAGAAATCCATTTGGTCAGGTTGTTCATCCATTTCTTCAGGCAAGATGATCGAATTTGGTTAGGGAATACATGGATTAATTAAGAGAGCGAATGAACAAACTCCTGCATTTCAGCAGCAGGGGAAACCAACAATCTCCATTTTGAGAACTAATCAGTTGTGTTCCAACACTAAAAAGTTCCCAGGCTTCACCTTTACACAAAGGATGTAAAGGGAACTTGTATAAGTAGTCACTACCAAGATCAAAAGAAAAGCGACCACACATGAAAGTGGTATGCCCTTTTGATCCAACGGAGATGACAGATGTGGCTTGATCACTTGACAAACAACATAGAAATTGTTTCAAGGAAGGAGTCCACGGAAGATCACACATCGGTGTAGTTCCACAATGGATCATGACTAGAGACCTCGATACCAGCATGCGCCAAGCAGCATAACCTTGCGTGTACATTCACAAGGGGCTCTCAGTTTCGCTGCGGCACCATAAGTCCTTAATCATGACACCATCACCGAACTGGCACCAATAATGAATCTCACGTAGCAAAAATAGATTGGGCCAAGATAACGCATTGATATAGTCTCATAATGGATTACAACTACTAACCGTGATACCAGCGCGTGCCGAGCAGCACAACCTTGTGTATGCATCCACAGGAGGCCCTCGATTTTGTCGCGGCACCATCAGTTTTAGTCACAACACCATTATCAGACATAACCAATAAGAAATCTCGCACAACACAAATAGACTGGGCAAGGGTGATAATATACAAAGAGATACTCCACCTGTAAGAATGGTTACAAGTAGAGAGCCAGTTAGATTATGGACCGATGAAATGAACAAGGCATGGCCATAACCTAAACTTGTTAATGAAGGGAGTACGATGGAAGACTGTTAATTCAGCCCCAAGCATATTTCTATGCCCATCGCAACAATTACAAAGTCAAGGATTAGTATCAGATTAGATATAGAGGGAAAATAGTCATAATATTAAGTTGGTATGCCTTCGATAGATATGGGGAAACCAAAGGCATCTAACTCAAGAAAATGATCGGACATACTTTTCCTAGGTTAGGTTGATAATTCAACATGGCGATCCTTAAGAACAGGCGAACTGGTTAAGGGACATCAGCTTACACCAACTGAATAAGGATATGGTTTAGGATGGAGACATGACTCGAGATTCTTGTTTTAAGCTTGGGTACATTTTATGTCCAATAAGGAAATTGTCTACGCATTTATTTACATGAGTTTGGTCATGAAGGGATAATAGTAAATTCAAATTTGGGTCTAAGTTCACCAAATAAGAACATGGCTTGATTTTGGTTTAGGCAAACAGTTCACCAATATTCTACTGGCACATCAAACACAAGAGCAAGCACATAAAGCACCCTAAGAGGTCATCTAAAGAATGGAGGGCACCTATTTCATCAAAGTTCATAATTTAGCATTACACCACATTATCTACAATCAATGGTTACTGGAATAAAGATGAGAGAAGCATTTTGGGTGTATAGGTGACAAACATGATGCAACAATCAGGATGCATGCTCGTCCTATAGGTCCTCACGAGTTTTGCCAACGTACTGTGGCGATAACGTTCTATATCGGTGGCATACTAACGACTCTCACGGTATTTTGCTAGTCGTCAGCTACACATACGTTTTCGAGGTTAGTGTACCTGCAGAAAATCCATTGCAGCCCAATTTTCCAATGATGCAAGTCACACATGACAGTTTATCACAGTTTATACTCCATATACTGCTATATGGAGGTCAGCTCATCATTAAGCGCCGAGCCACGCATTGGCGCCGTTGCCACACTTTAACCATAGGGCAACTCATTATGGTAACTCACCTTCTTACCTGAACGTAGGTGCATCGTTACAAGTACATTACACTTCTCAGTATTCCCATGTCTGCATACCCATACACATCCATGGGGTACTGAATTCCCGGAAAGTAAATACTCCACAGTGCAGCCTTCATATATACATATGTAAAACATGTATATAATCAAGCACCACAATTAAGCATTCCCCTAGACCGACGGTTGTTCAGTCATGCTCTCACAACTCACCTTACCTTGGGCGTCGATCCATTCAAAACTGAATGGCCACAAAAATAACAATACACAAGTATGCAATACCCACCCGGTTATGGGTTTTCAACTAAGCCACCTGATAGTCCTTAACTTAGGGCTTAATAGAGGATGTCGCTAGCATTATAATTTTTCAAAACTGTTTTTCAAAGCCAACCAATGTGTTTAGTTGAAAATAGGTTTTTCAAAACCAAAACCTTTGTTTTGAAAATACATATGTGACCGTATATACTTAATCCAGCTCCGATACCAGCCTGTGGCAGAACCTCCAAGTTATTGGGCCCACATGCACCCGTCCTTGTCCCAAAGACCTCAGATGACCATGCATGTGCACCAGATAACTCAACAGGATCTGTCCGATTGCCCCAAGGACATCGGATAAACCACTTTCAACCAGAATCGTGGGATTAAGTAACACAAATCACACACACCAATATTTTTGCAGCGGAAATACTATTACCAAATTTTACAAGTTACAAAAATTTTATATTATTTTATCGGAGTGGTTACAAAAGTATAAGTTTGAAATATATGCTAGCTCAAATGATCATCCTCAATAAGAAGTATAGAGGGGTTACTTAGACTTATAAGAAGGCCGAGCCCACCGGCACTTAACACCATCACAGCAGCACAAGGTTAGAACCTGAAAAACAACAGGGAATAAAACCCTGAGTACGGAATTACTCAGCAAGACTTACCCGACTAAAGAAAAGACTCTCAAGGGTATGCTGGAATTGGGAATCAAGGAGAGGCTTTAGCAAGAATCAACTTAGATACTTTTGTAGAAATAGCTTACTAAAGTGAGTCCTTACTTTCAATATTTTAACGCCAAATTAAGTATTAATAGACTCTGTTTGCAGCTGGTCTAATTTCACCATCTCATCAATAAAACATCATTTTTATTCATAATGTTCACATCCAGACTTAGGTTGTAGGTCAGTGACCAAGTCTTCATAACCGCGAAGGTACGGCGATCCGAATCGATTATACTCAGCTGAGGATCTCCGATCACATGACATATGTAGCACTTAACCCTTGCATATGTCAACCCGCCACCGGGGTTCTTAAGACCAGATCAGGTTCACGCAAACCGAGAGCACAGATACACCACCGTCCAGCCTCTTGCTACGGAGGGTACACGCTACTCTCGCCACCGCTCCACGCCCATTTCGTGTTATCTTATTCTGGCCTTAGTCTGCCCGAGGCAAGGCTTACCTATGACGAGGCATGTGACCAGTTAAAGGGTCCTCGATCAGCAGGCCTACATACGCATCCAATCCTTAATCAACCTGGGTAGAACATCACTTGTTCCTAACCCAAGTTCCGATTTAAATACTTCCATCCTTAGGATTGTTTGTGTTCCTTAGGATGAAAAGAGCATCACAGGGAACTTTGCAGTAAGATCCCACCATGCTCCCAATGAAAATATATTCTTGCAGGTAGAAGCCATCTTTCCTCAGGATAACCCCTGAGCAAGGCCTTAACGCAAAAGACAACCTCTATCCACAAGATCTGAGCAGGGCTAAGCATTTTTGTAAATCATATTTTGATATTTCACCAGAAGTATCTATAAAGGTATGGATATCAAGGAAGGCAATGCGTCAAAGGGTTCCAAGCAACTCCTATAAACCTAATGCACATTTCACTAGACTTAAAGTGTGTAAAAATAATTTAAAAACACAAGGAAGGGGTTGCATGCACCGGGGCTTGCCTGAATAACACTAGGTTAGTGTTGTTAGGTGACGTCCACATGACGATCATCCTTTGTCTTGGCACTTGTCAGGTCATCCATCCTTGCGTTTGTCCTTCAGCTTCACCATGCGGAGTAGCCCGCGCTTGGGGTCGACTTGGGTCGTCTTCCGCATCGCGCGATTAATTAACGTACCTGAATGAAATGCATTATGCATATGAATGCATATCGACAAGAATATCACACACCTAAATAGTGCTACGCGATAGCGGAACACCTAGTGGCGAGGCGTTGTTCAATTTTATACGAAAACTCTAGTTATCGATATGTGACTAAGTGCAATAGTCGTGCCTTCCTAGCTCAACCAGATTGAATTTAAATATCACGAACAACACAGTAAGCATGAATTTTATATTTTTCTTAGCTAACTCCTAATATCAAAAACTAACAATACTTAGGTTAATTAATCTAGTATACCTCAAACTCAGAATAACAATTAGCAGCTTTACCATTAGCTTTAAAAATTACTATTCCATAATCTCGTAAGTAGAGTATTATTAAGGACTGTAGATCTTTATAAGACCATAATTTTAAGGCCTAATGACTTAAAACATTATTGTAGACCCCTTTATTATGAAATTCTCATATTTTAACCGAAATAGACTTGTCGATGCTATTCATTTAAATTATTCTAGTAGCAATCAACATTCATCCATGACACTCAGTCTATTACTAAATATAGAATACGATAACTACTAGATAAAATTAATGACTTTATCATGGGGTTTCTCGTATTTCGACTGAAAGTGGCTTGCTAGCGCTATCCCTTCCCATTTAATTAGGAACGACGCCACAGAGCAGCATACCTAAAATAGTAAGAATATAGAGTGCATCACACAGTACGCCTACTAGACACGAGAATCATCACGACTAATAAGTCTAGTTAATCCAACTCGATTAACCGAAATAATAAATTGGCTTACCAATACTGATTTGATTCGATATCTGCGAGGGCGATGACGGTTTTCCAGTTTAGATATTTGGTTGAGCCCCAAGAGAGCGCTTACAGGCCTCGCCTCTCTCGAACATCAGGGACTTCTCATCCAAAGCAAGTCCGACTTCAAGCTTGCGAGAACGTCGACAGTCTTCGAATAAAATCTTTGATCGAACCCTTGGTGAGCATTAAACTAAGCTTCACTTCGACGACAACCAGATCGGTATCGGGACTCGACGGCAGCACAACACCACCACGAGATGGAGGCAAACTGGCTACGACGGCTTAGGACATGTGAGGAGGCTGACAGCAGGGGACTTCGCGAGGTGTAGCGGGACTCGACGGCGAACGGCGCGACGACGAACTAAGTCGCGGCGAGGTTGACGACGAGATAGGGATTTTAAAGCCGAGCGAGCCGAGAGGACACGCGGGTGAGCAGAAAATAGGACACGACTGCGTGCAGAGGAGAACTCGGCACGACGAGGGACCACGAAACGCTGTGCACATGACAAGGAAGTAGAAAACTACGACAAGGGAGCTCAGCGCGCAGCGAGCTGAATAACGACGGCAATGTCATGACTGAGCCGAGAGGGCGTGCAGAACGCCGAGCAGAGCGATGACAGCGACCAGGCGAAATCCGAACACGGTGAGGAAACTCTCTGTCGCGCAGAGAAGAACAAGGAACAGGGAGCTGGCTGGGCGCGGCATGCTGGAGCTCCGACCAGCAGAGAGGCACGGCGGCTAAGGAAGGTGGAGTTCGCGTGACAATAGAGCTGGGCGCGATGCAGGGGACGAGCCAGTGGCGCGATGAAGGGAGCTCGGCACACACGAAATCCGAGCAGGGACCAAACGCCATGGACGAGCAGGAGAGGGAGACGACCGTGGGAGAGAGAGAGAGAGCTCAGCCATCATGGAGGTGGGGGCTGGGCGACCATGGAACACGCGTGGCACAAGAAGAAGCTGGGAAGGGGAGGTCCGGCTGGGAGGTGCTCGGCAGAACGCGCCATAGGAGACGAGCAGTCGGCGAAGAGGCTGGGAGCTGCGGCGCGCACTATGGGGAGCGCCAGGGAATCCCGAGCAGATGGGAGTGCGGCCATAGAGGGACGCAGGGAGCGCAGGAAGCTCCAAGAAGAGGAGACGCGGTCCGTACGCCGTGAGACGAGCGAAGCTCCAGTCAGAAAATCTGCTCCACGGAGCCGAGCGTGAGAGACAGAGGGGAGGAAACATGGGCAGCGCACAGGGAAAATGCCAGAGAGAGACGCTCGGCCATGGGAAGTCTGGTGAAGGGAGCTCCGGGAACTTGCTCGCTGCCATGGACTGGGAGAGCGAGCGGAGGAAAAGCTGCGCGCGTGCACAGGGAGGGAGGTAGAGATGCCGTGAAGAAGGAGAATGTGGCCTCCAGGGATAAGGCCATCGGCCAGGGAGATAAGCGGAGATAAGCACTACACGCGCAAAAAATCGACAGGGCGGCGACTGGATTTTTGGAGATGAGCGGCGCCTGAAGATAACATCGACTGGAAAAAAAATCGGAGACGGCTAGGGAAAAAAATCTGCTGGGATGGCGGTAGGATCAGATCGGCTGTAGACATTTTTCTCTTTTTATTTCTTTAAAGAATTTCGCAGATAGTTTAGATCCCAATTTTCTTAGCGATGTATACGGGGTAGATAGAAATTGTGACATCGTTTTAATTTGGCGAAAGCTTCGGACTCAAATGAATTTGCACCCGTTATTTATATCCAAAGTTTTGGATTGGTGCGAGATGCAATCGGAACGAGTTAAACGGTTTTTGGCTTCATTATTTAAATTTACGACTGATTTTGGTTGAAGTCAAACCGATTAGTAATTATTTGAGTTCGGCTCTAATTATCTTAGTCCGATTTAGTTTCGTATCACTTCTATCGTCGAGTTCCAGTTAATTGGTTCGGGATAAAAATCGGAGGACTGGACTGAATTCCCAAATTCGTATTCGTGCGAGCGAGGAATTTTAAATAATCACCAGACGCACCGATTTTCGGAACAACGAAATTCCGAACATCACGAAGATTAAGGAAGAGTCCGGATAGATAAAAATAAAAACGATGTCGCGCTCGCGACAGACGGAACAGATGCGATATAAAAATCGCGATAAGTGAAAAGGATTAAAATTTTGGCATCCATTTTATCCACTGATTATGTGCTTACATCCGTACTCGTTGTCGAGCGGAATATAAACACCTAGGGTGTTACAATACCTATTTGCCCTTCAGGCCCTGAGCTTTTCTCAGCAGCCTCTGCTACCTTCCTAGCATCATGGATGCCTTTTTCGCTTCTTTGAATGATTTCTTGAGCCATTTCTCGGCCGCCATTGTCCCAAATGTCGGTGAAAAATTTTCCACCGACCTGGCTTGCTTCGGCTGAAGGGTCTTTAATATCTTCAGAGGATAAAGCAGCTTCAGATTGTGCTAAAGATTTCACATGCTCGCACCCTCTCTTCTCCAAAATAGTAACAATTCCCCTAGCGCCCGAAAAAGCACAAATGTCCCCGCGACTATTCAAGATTTCCTCGAAGGCCTCAGCTTCGTGACTGATCCATTCAATCGGGCCTTCTGGATTCCCCCTTATGAAATTTTCTTCACTAGAGAACGCGCCAACGCTGGCGAAGCTGGATTTTATCTTCTTAACACACTCTATGGATTTATCATAGCACCTTTTCTTGGAAGCACGAAGCTCTTCAACATTTATTTCCAAATGATTTGCCCATTGATCACTTAGTTCTCGTTTTGTTTATTCAAGAATGTGTTCTCTTTAGCTCAGGCTAATTGTTTCCGAAGATCTTCGATTTCGCGCTTCTGAGCTTCGGCTTGAGTTTTAGAATTAGCTTCGTTTTCCTTTATCTTATCCACCAATGTAAGCAGGATTTTGTCCTTTTCCAAGGCTTCGTTTCTTAGCCTGATAACCTCTGTTCGAAGGTTGTTAAGAGCAATAGTGCAGCTCTCATCTTCAGCATTCTTTTGAGCCCTTAAGGCATTGCTAAGTATTAAGCCCTATTCAAAAGAATGAATGGATTAACATAAGAACAAAAGACTAATTTAAAATTCATAAACTTCAAAATTTACAATTTTTACCTTCAGACTATTGTATGCAAGGCTATCCGCAAGATCGTCCTTCATCATGGCGCAAAGGCCAGCTTCAAGCTTCGGGAATCCCATGCTTCTAGCCATCTCCTGGCAGACGGATAATTCTTTATTGTCTGGGAGATAGTATAGGAAGTCATCTTCGTCTGTCCCATTGAACACTACGACCCCCTTCGGATACTTCAGTTCTCGGGCATAGTGATTAGCTTCAAAAATCTCTTCTTCAGATAATTTCTTTCCCGAAGCATGCCGCACAATATAATCACGTATTTTGGAAGATGCTTCGGGGGCGGCAGTGTCAATTTCCTCAATCAAAATCGGCTCTGTCATTTTTGTTTTTTTGGTTCCCAAAGTTGCCTCTGTCAATTTTGTTTCTTCAGCTTTCAAATGTTTTACCTTGATGGGCTCTGAAGGCCCAGCTTCAGTTTCAAATTGTTGCTTCAAAACTTCAGCAACAAAGGCTTCAGTAGACACTTCAGAAGCTTCAACAGTTTTCTTCGGAGTTATGCTTAAAGATTTAATTGTTTCCAAAACATCCAGCACATTAACCATCATTTTTCTTTTCGGGGTCGCTGCTGGACCCTTTTGGATTTTTGTTGAAGGACTTCAAATTTCTAATGTTTTTGCTTCTTCAGTCCTCGGTTCTTCTGTTTTCTCTGTTGCTGGTACTTCGGCCATTTCTTCGATTTTTGGCACTGGAGTTGGTTCTCTAGCTTCGGTGGCCGAAGAGGCCTCACCAATAAACTCAGGCACTGTGGCCGACTCAATATAACGTGGCCGGTGTGTGAGCACCTTTACCTTTTTTCTCTTCGGCGCTGGCTCGCTAGGAGCAGCTGAAGCAGTTTCCTTTGTCGGAGAAGTATTTTTCCTTTTTTGGCCTCGCACTGGGTAATGGTAGTCGGGGTAGACAAACCCAATTGCATCGAATACTCGGTTAAGTCTTTTCTTCTTTCGGCCTCCGAAGGCCGCTGATAATGCAGTATCTTCGGCTTTCGAGTATACTCCAAGCAATTCGTCGCTTATGGCCTCAATACTTTTTAACCAGACATCATCTGGTTCAACAATCTTATCTCCGTATTTGAATGTGTATTTTAGCCTAACTAGTCCACCTTCGTCAGCTTCCTTGACGGTCTCCTTCGGCATTTCCCACTTTTCTACAAGTGGCCATACTCTGAAGGCAATATGCTCTTGAACCAAATCCCTCGTCCCAATAAAAGAGCAAACCACGCCGAAGGCTCTCTGGCATTCTTCGGCTGCTTCATCCATTTCCACCTTCGGCTTCCGGAGGCCGAAGCGTTGCCAGATAGGGCACATAATGATACCCTTGATATCTTCACGTGATTTCAAGTCATTTTTCACATAAAACCATTCTGTCATCCAGTCGCCGGGCCACCTCTTTCGAAAGGTTGGCACAGGGCAGCTTGACCCGGACCGAGCGCCGAAGCTGTAACAGCCAAAGTTGTTGTGATACTGCTCTTTGCCCCAGGGTTTTGTCTCATACAATAGCTCGTGTATGTTACAGAAGCTTTTTGCGTTAGGTTCCAAACCTTGGCTTCTCACAACCCACACAAAGATGTTCATCCTTATGATTGCTTCGGGGATAAGTTGGTGAAGGTAGATTTCGAATGTCTTCAGTACTTCCACGACAAAACTGCTCAAGGGAAATCGTAATCCAGCTTTTAGGAAGCTTCGGAATATCACGACCTCATTTTCTTCGGGAGTCGGACAAGTCTTCTCTCCTTCGTCAGCCCTCACAACAGACAAGTTTCGAAAGTATCTCCCTCTCATATTGACAAGATGATTTTCCTTAATACTGGACTTACCAAAAACTGCATGGCTTGGTCGCCAGGGTCGATCTTCGGAATCTTCACCACCACTATCCACATTGTAACTTTCACTACCGCCAGTATCTTCAGATAAACCCTCCAAAGTCTCCCTGGTAATCTTCTCCGTATTAGTCTTTGACATTGATTCAAGAAAGCCCAGGTGCATCTCCTCAGAAAGGCTTAGCTTCGAAGCACCAACAACTTTCTTATCTTCAGGCATCTTCGCAAATGCTGACAAAACACACTCGAAACCGAAGCTTAAAAATTTAAAACCGAGCAAGTGCTGTTGCGCGCAGGCTGAAAAGTTGGGTGACTAAAAGCAGATGGCAAAAGAGTGTGCCAAATAAACTTGCGGTGGGCTCTTATTTATACACCCAGTGTGCCGAAAACTAGAGGGCCCCGTTTGTCAATGACTGTTGCTATTCTAGCAGAAGGAAGGTGTTTTTTCGGACCTTCGGCTTAAAGCCTTCGTCCATGTCGCAATATGAATTTATCATTACAGTAAATTAATATTGCGAGGGGCTACTGTTGGGGGCCTTCGGCTTCCGAAGGTCCTCAAAAACATGATTTGACAATATTTCCCGAGTGAAACATGTGAACAGGTATCTTCGGAGTCAGGTTGCGGGTGTACAAGAGCATGGTTAAGACGAAGCTTGACTGGGGTGGAAAGCGACCACGACGAAGGATAAGACGATCACGAAGCTACGTACAGAAAAGCTTCGGCATGACGGCAGAAAAGAGGAACCGACTTAAGGATGAAAAGTCAAATTAAACCTCGAAGGATTGCTATAAAGTTATTGTCAAATGTAAAGGGCATCAATGTAATTTTACACGGGCTGCGTCCCGTGCCTATAAATAGATGAACAGTACTCCCGTACTGTTCACGCTGACCTAGCATATGCTTTTTCGCATCTCGACTGTACCCTTACTTTCCATCAATCTGAAGGTACATTTGTAATTTGTTTTTATGAATTTGGTAATAAAAATAAGTTGATGATAATACTCGTATCATTACTCGTGTTTTATATATGTGTGCTCTTTTTTACCATCTATCAACCTTACGAAGGTCTTTTCCTTTGTAACCTTCGTCCAAGATTCATTATATCCGAAGGGATATAATGTTTTTAAGGACAAAGGAGTTTAACATTTAACACTTTTTATGTTGCCTTGTTCTTAATTCTTAGCATTTGAGAACAAGTCCCCAACAGCTACCCGCATGAGCAGTGGGCACGATTTGGTTGAGGAATTTATTGGATATGGAGTGTGGCCCTTGGCACACGGCTGGGTACTTGGCGAAGTGTGCCCCCGCCGGATGCTGACCTTGGGCGATTAGTTGGTGCGAAGTCTGGCCTTCGCTGTGGATTTGCGGGGCCAGAACCCGGCCGCGTTTGTGCGCGAAGTGCAGGCCGAGGCCGCAAGGATTGTAGGGCGATATGTACTAAAGACTGAGACCTTGCGTAGTTGGGATATCTGTGGTTTGAATGTTCATTTGAATCGTGTTTTTGAGTTGAACCATCTGCCATATGGAGGCTACCCGGGAGACGACGATGTTGTTGTTGGCGACCGCCGGGGAAAGAAGGCGGTGGCAGCGGTCAATGAAGGCCCTTCGCGGGGAGCAGTGCTGGCTGCGGCCACTAAGAAGAGGAAACTAGGTACTGCAGCTAAGGGATTGGGGGCTTCTGGTCGTTTTGCTGTGGATTTAATGTGAACTTGCGCGGCTCCCGGGGAGAGGATGTCTTCGCTCGGGCTCCGGGAATCTTCAGCGCGAATGCTGAAGCTTACCGAGGGTCGGTGGCTTAGGAATGTTCCGATCCCCTGGGTGGCCAGCGAGGACATTCGTACGTCTCGATTAGCTCGTGAGATGAAGATTTTTCCTTACGGGCGGAATGTTGCTGCTGTTGTATCAGCAATGATGGAAAAGGATCGCCAAGACGCGTCGTAGAAGCGCCGGGCATTCGCGAGGGTCAGAGACCCGCGTCGCGAGGTCAAGATGGCTCAGGAGATCACGAAGTCTGCTGCCCCTGGCACCAGCAAGCCTCTGCTAGGCGCGAAGTCCACCGCCCCCGGCCCTAGCAAGCCGCTCCCTATCGTGCCCATACCGGAGCGAAGGCCTACATCCTCGCCGTGCACTGCTGAGACGGAGGTGGACGGGGCCGAAGTCTCTATGGATATTTCCGTGGATGACTTCCTTGTGGGCGGTGTCACGATGTTCGACGCCCATACAGGGCGGGGACTTGTTGGTGAGTTTTTTTTTACGAGAATATGGTGTAGGATCGGAGGCTAGGCAACTGGCTGTTGTCCCGGCGCCGGTTGCGGCTGGGTCGGTCGCCATGGCGAAGGGGTCTGCGCAGGATCCTTGGGCCAAGTTTTGCGCCAGCGGCGAGATCGCATCGGTCGCCGCTGCCAAGGGTGTGGCGGGCTCGGTTGCGCAGCAGCTGAAGCATGTAAGTGGTCTTCGACAGTGTGTTCTTCTTATGTGGCGTTGAATTTGACGGTGTTTGATGCCAGGTGGCCGCCTTCGCCGAACGGATTGCGTCGAGGGCCCTGACCTCGGAGTTTGCTACCAAAAGGCGACGACTCGAGGGGAGGATTGAGCGCCTCTGGACGCAGCACACTGAGGCTGTGTGGGACAAGTCGGCTGCGGAGAACAAGAGCCGCAACCTGATGGATAAGCTGTCGGCCGCGGAGGCCGAAAAAGAGGAACTCGGCCGCCGGCTGGCAGCGGAGGAGGATGCTAACAAGGCCTGCGCGAAGGCCCAGGCTGCGCACGTCGATGCCAAACTTGCGCGCGTTGAGGCTAGCCTTACTCTCCAACGTGTTGCGGAGGCCGAGGTGAACCACAGGAGCCTTCGCAGCTATCTGGACAAGACGGAGGCCTCTAGCCGCACAGGGGTGGACCGAGCACGTGCCTTGCTCGTGGACGCGTACCGGCAGCTTGGTGCGCGTACGGCCCCCTTTGATGCATCTGGTAAGAAGGTGGGCCTCCGCTTTCTCGGGTGGTTGCAGGAGGAACTGGAGGTGCTTCCATCGATCGTGACGGGTCTCATGTCCTTCGCTTCACTCATCACCTGTGAGAGCCACGAATGCCTTGTCCCATGAGGGATGCAGGCACTTCGAAGTCTTTGATCGGTCCGATGAAGACTTCGACCACGAGATCTTCCAGGTTGAAGATGCGGTGCTAAAGCAGTCCGCTGGGGCGCTTTATGATAGGATGTGGGGCCCTCACGGCCGTGACATTGTCCAGGAAAGGTCTCACCGGGCGATGGAGCAGGTACGGATTGTTATTGTCTTGTTTTATTTTGTTTTAAGAAAATGTACTGATGTTTGGTGCTATTTTTGTAGATGGTGAATGATGAGGAGGTCGAAGACTTGGGAGGCCTGGAGAGCACGAATCCTTTGGCGGAGGGTGCGAGGGCGGGGACTGAGGAGCAGCCGGCGCCACCAACTGGTGCTAGCGAAGACGACCCTGTGGCCGCCGCCGTGTTGCCTGAAGGGACTTCGGTGGCGACTATGCCGGCTGGCGAAGACCCTGCAGCGTCGGTCGGCCCTGCGCAGGTGGCGGGATAGAGTTAAGGGCGTTGGATGTAGGGTTTTGTTTTTTGATACTGAAACTCGGTTGCTGCGAAGGTTCCGACGTCTGGGCCTGCGCAAGCAACCCCTACTGATGGTACTAATTTTGTGGCGGCCGCGAACGCAGTGCCTGCTAATGATAGTTTGTCTGGTTCTGAATCTGGGTCTTTTTATCTGATGGTGGTGAGTTCGAGAGCCCGTTTTCCTGGACTGAAGAGTCTTCAGATGAAGATTTGGATTATTTTATTGCGTTAGATGTGGCAGCGGTGGAGTCTTCGTCGTGGCTAGAGATGGGCGAAGCGTTGGATCCTCCGACTGGGGCGAGGATCGAATGTCGTCAACAAAAAGTGGTGGCGAAGCATAGTGTTGGTGAGAGTTCGCGAAGTGGTAGGCGTCGTCGGTTGGGGCTGGAGCGAACTTGTCTTCGTGTAGATCGGGGTAGCCAACTGTTGGGGACTTGTTCTCAAATGCTATGAGTTAAGAACAAGGCAACACAAAATGTTAATGGTTAAAGTCCTTCGTCCTTCGAAGCATTATCTCCATTAGGATATAATGATCTTCAGACGAAGGTCATGAAGGACGTACCTTCATCGTCGTAGTGAATATTAATGAAAGAAGAAGCATATGAAACATGAGAAATGACACAGATAATCATATGACATCATTAATATACATTTTCTATATCATTATGAATGAGCATGAATAATATTGAATTACATTTGTACCTTTGGCTTTTACAGAAGGTACAAGTCCAAGCATGACGCACGAATGAACATAAGCCAGCCTGAACAGTACGGGGGTATTGTTCATCTATTTATAGGCACAGGGCGCAGCTTGTGAGAAATTACATTCATGCCCTTTACAAATGCTTACAATTATAATACAAGCTACCACGGGTCGATTGGTCATTTCATCTTTAAGTCGGTTCACTCCTTCGTCTTGGGACATGTCACTATGCCGAAGCTTTATGGATGATAGCTTCGGCACTGCTTGTTGAGTGGATCTGCCGAAGGTGTTTCTTCTTACAGGGTCTTCAGCGACAAAGCATATCCCCAACAGTAGCCCCTTCGCGGTGCTAGATTGTTTTTCGTAACAAGCTTGATCCGTGAAAAAGTCTCCTAGGCTTCGGAGAGCCGAAGATCCAAAAAACACCTTCCCTGAGCTCGTTGCTGAGAAACGATCACAAAATTTCGAGCACGAGATGGTCCCACCATGCAGCGGGTAAACGCGTCCTGGCGATTCACCTTCTCGGGTTCTGTGGCCCACCACTCAGTGAGTGTGGGCGACTGTTCGTCCGGTGCGGAAGACTTGACGATTCACCTCCCCACCTACGGCACTATATAAAGATGGGTAGGTGTGAAGTTACCACAGCATTCATTGCTATTGCCCTGTTTTGCTGCCAAAAATTTGACCACAGCCGAAGCTTGTTCATCGCACTCGACCGAAGCACCGCTGTTGACTTTGCTTCATAACAAGAGGAAGAGCTTCGGGAAAATTAAAAAAGTCAACAATTTCATCAAAAATTATGAGAAATTCATCATCTAATGGCAAGGGTACGTTCTACAGCCAGGGTTATATGTGACGGAGAGGAAGCCGAAGCTGCTGAAACCGCTCCGATTTCCGAAGTGATGAAACAGTCAGGGTTGGCAGTGCCGGAAGAAGCTTCTCAAGGTACCCCTGCTGCCGAAGCTGAGCAGATTGATGTTGAAGAAGGTGAAACTGAAGATGAGTACAACGCCATGCCATCTAAACCTAGCCACCTGGAGTTTGGGAAGTCTACTATTACCGAAGGTGATATGCCTAAGTTGATAAAGCTAGGTTACATCAGTGAAGCCAAGAGGAGGCTAGTTCGTTTTGGTGGAGAGGAAATTACTCCGAAGCCAGAAAAGGATGAGGTGGTAGTCTTTAAAAGTTTTTTTAAAGCAGGATTGAGATTTCCTTTGCATGAGATGATTGCGGATGTGTTGGAAAAGTTTGGGATTTATCTTCATCAGCTAACTCCTAAAGCCATCGTTAGGCTTAGCGTTTACATTTGGGCTCTCCGAAGCCAGGGGGCGGAACCGCTTGCCGAAGGTTTCTGCCGGGCACATGAGCTTCATTATCAGACAAAAGCTAGAGAGGCTGGGCTGCACGAGAATTTCGGCTGCTACAATTTTGCTTATCGCAAAGATGCGAAGTCTCCAGTTATTAGCTATCGTACCAAATGGCCCACCGGTTGGAAGACCGAGTGGTTTTATGTTAAGGTTGACGAGAAGAAGGAAAAGCTGGTTTAGAGCCCATTGGAGTTAGTCTTTGGAGAAACTAGGCCCCAATGCAACATGCTGCCGGAATCACCATGCCAAATTGCCTTGGGTGAATTTTGAGTTGTTTCAGAGCACATTGGCACTAGGGATTTGGTGCAAGAATTCTTAGCCTTCAGAGTATTCCCGACTTTGAAAGAATGGGACATGTCGTAGCTCAAAGGGGAAAAGAAGAAGAAGGAACTTGTCCGGTTGCCCTATTATTATAAATTCAAGAAACACTTCAAAGAACCTTGCCAATAATGGTTAGATACGATTGAAGTTATGTGCAACGAGATCCTTGGCAACTATTCTAAAAAAGAAGATCAACTAATGACTGCAGCCTTCGGCACTCGACCGAAGCGAAGGTTGAACCGAGTCTTGGATGCACTGAATTTTGAGTATCCTGACTATGAGCGATTGGACAGAGGGGCCGAAGGGCAGAAAAGAAAAAGAGTTGTTAGTGTTCTGGATAGAGAAGCTGCTAAATTGGTGAAGAAAGATGAAGAAATTTTGAAGAAAAGAAAATTGAGCCCTGAGCCAAAGATGGCTGCTCCGAAGAAAAGAAAGGTTGTTGCTCCGAAACCAAAAACAACTGATATAGAGGAAGAGGTTCCTTCAACGCCTTCTGTTGCCGACGTGGAAGAAATTTTAAAGGTAATGACTGAATCTTTGCTTGTCAAGCTAAGTCCACTAGAGCCACATCTGACGAAGCTTTTTCAGAAGGAAAAGGAGCCTTCGGTAGCGAAGAAGCCTGCTGAGCCGAAGAAATGAAGAATCATTCATGTAGTTGAAGTTATCGAGCAGACACCGCCGGTGGCCTCGGCATCAAAGACACCAGCCGTGGAGAGCACTGCTGCTACCGACGCTGTAGCCATTGAAGCTAAAAGTGAAGCTGACACTGCCAAAGCTGAGGCCACCGAAGATACAAATCTAGAAACCACACTTGCTGATATTGATAACATGCTTCTGAATGAGCCCACGGAAGAAGCTGCTCGAGTTGCTGAAGAAACTCTGGCCATAGCGCCTGGGAAAGGAAAAGAGAAAACCGAAGATATCTCAGAAGAAGAAGACTTCAATTTTCAGGACATACTTGGGCAAGAATTGTCAAAGGCTGAAAAAGAAGAGTTGAAGGAATATGCCATATCTTGCGGGTATAGACCCGAGGCGCTGCTCTTTAGGGGAGTTAACGAGGAAAATCTAGGATGCCTTCGGGACCGCACTGGGGTGAAAGTTGTCGGCACTCTATCGAAGAGTATTGGCCTTCCGAAGGTTGAAGCAGACCTCAGTAGGTACCGGCAGCAGCATATCGCTGGTAGTCTATTCTATGCCAACTTTAAGGTAAAATTCTCAACTTTTTATTGTTTCGTTATGAAGATGTTATCTGATGAAGGTTATTTTGCCAGAGCTTACTGCTGAGCAAATTCCTGAGGATGCAACAAGACCTCGAGGACAAAAAGAATGAAATTATAATTGAGGGCCTGGAGAAGAAGATAAAAGACCATGAGGCTACTCTGGAAAAGAAAGACTTTGTACTTCGAACCATGGAAGGTTCATTGGCAGAAGCCTAGGCCGAAATTGCTAGATTGAATAATGAACTTTCCATGGAAAAGAAAAAAATTCAAAGCCAAACTTGAAGCTGAAGCCGATGAAAACTCAAATTTGCGGAAATCATTGAAAGAACTTCAAGAAAAATGTGTGGACTTCAGCAACCGGTGCCTGCAGCGGCTAAAACAAGTTTTCAACTCGGTCGAAGCCAGTGCTGAGAAATTCAGTCCTTCGGTTGAGAACCTGCCAGAAACCTTCGAACATAACGAGGGTGAAGTTGACGCACTTGACGAAGTTATAGGTGGACACGCCGATTTCTGCGCTCTGCTAGCTTCTCGGGGCACTGCTGTTGCCTTCATAAAATTTGGCTGTGATCGTGGAAAAATTGTCAACAGACCAAATTTTAGCTTATCTCCAATAGATTTAATTGATATCCCTAGCCTAGCTCGGAGTATAGGGAACAGATTCATAACTCAAATTTGGGTAAAAGGCGGGCGAAAAATGGCTGGCGACGAAGCTCGAAGCCACCTTAAGCCGATAAAAAATTTATGCCTGTTATTTTACCTTCTCTTTAAAGTCTGCACTTCTGTCATACCGTTTTAATATGTACAGGATGATGATGCTGAAGAAAAATGAGCCGAAGCTTGACAGGAGATCTGAAGCTCAGATGGTCCGAAGCTTAGATGATCTGAAGCTGAATGATGTCAAAGCTGAAGACGTTGCTAAAAAATTCTAGAGGAAAATCTTATAATATCATTATAAACAATCTTTGTAAATTAAGAATCAGATACTAATTCTATAAATTTGTGCATACTTTGTAATATATCTTTACCTTTTGTGCATGTATGGAACTACTTTGCTGTGGACGAAACTAGCATTTTTTGAGCCGAAGGCGAAAAATACTTTCCCTTCTTTTCATACACAACGAAGCATGAAACTGCTTCTCTTTCTATTTTCCGAAGCCTTATCTTTAGAGCCAAAGCACCCGCCTGTTTTATGATGATGATGATCCTATGTATGTCTAGATGAATGTTTATGAATGCACATGTATGATGTAATGTGTCGTGCAAATGAATGTCCAAACACACGCATACGAAGCCACAACAATAGCCTTCATTCCCTTAGGAATGACCGAAGTCTCTTTGTCGTTTATTTTTCGGCTTCACCGCTTATTTTTCGGTGTATCAGCGCTGACTTTTCGCTGTAAGTTCTGCATCCCCTTGGGAACGTCTTTTGAACTTCTTTGCCTTCTATTTCGGCGGTATCGTGTTGACTTTTCGCGCTTCGCCTTATATTTCGGTGGTATCAGCGTTGACTTTTTGCTGTAAGCTCTGCATTCCCTTAGGAACGACTTTTGAGCAGAAAAATTATGTTGCACTCCCTTAGGAATGGCTTTTTGTAGCTTCGTCGTGCTCTGCATCCCCTTAGGGACGACTTTCGAGCTTCTCCCAGTTTTTTCCTTTCTCCCTGCACTCGATGGTGCATGCTCAGTTTTTACATTTACATATTTGGGGGATTTTGCTCTCGTAGAGCTGAATAAGAAAAAGAGAAATTACATGCTATGGCCCCATTAAAAACCTTTCTCCCCCTTTGGAAAGGAAAAGGGTACCATAAAATAGAAAGAAAAAAGATTACATCAAGCTAGACATAATATCGCCGAAGCTCATCCTCATTCCAAGATCTAGGAATGTCGTTACCGTCCATATCCTTCAATCTGTAAGAACCAGGTCTTGACGAAGATACTACCAGAAAAGATCCTTCCCACTTGAGCTGTAACTTGCCTACTGTATCTGGGTTGGCCACTCTCTGAAGTACCAAATGTCCTGGTTTAATGCTCTTTAGCCGAACTTCTGTCACACCATTTTATTGTTTCGGCTTGGTATTTATTGATATTCTCCATGGCATGAAGCCTGATCCCTTCTGTAGCATCTTTTGCCACAGAATAATCAACTTCGTCTTCTGCCGAAGCCACTGTTCTTATTGATCCTGCCTTAGCTTCTTCTGGGGTGATTGCTTCGTCACCAAACAATAGTTTGAATGGTGTAAAACCTGTTGACCTTGATATTGTTGTGTTGTGGCTCCACACCACTTTGATTAATTCATCTGGCCACTTTCCTTTAGGCTGATTGAAGATTAACTTCATTATTCCCGTCATTATAATGCCATTGGCTCTTTCAACAAGTCCATTTGACTCTGGATGTCTGACCGATGCAAAATGAATCTTTGTGCCAATTTGTTCACAGAATCCTTTGAAAGCTTCAGCATCGAACTGTGTTCCATTGTCTACAGTAATAACCTTCGGTACTCCGAAGCGACAAACAATGTTTTGCCAAAAGAATTTCTGGACAGTAACCGAAGTTATTGTGGCTAAAGGCTTTGCCTCAATCCACTTTGAAAATACTCGACCGCCACCACAACATATTTTAGATTTCCTTGTGCTGGTGGAAGTGGGCCTAGCAAATCGAGGCCCCACCTTTGCAACGGCCAAGTGGGCTGTATTAATTGAGTGAGGGATGAAGGTTGCTTCTGGTCTCTTGCACATTTTTGACAGCCTTCACATTTTTGGACTAATTTTGCTGCATCCAAAGCTGCCTTCGACCAATAAAATCCTTGTCGAAAAACTTTTCCCAACAAGGGCCTAGATCCAATATGAGATCCACACAGACCTGCATGTATCTCTTTCATTAATTCCACACCTTCAGTTCTTGATAAACACTTAAGGAGTGGTGAACAAACTCCATGTTTATACAATTCTCCTTCTATTAACACATATGGTCTTGTTCTTGCCTCCATTCTCTTGTTATAAGCTTCGTCACTTGAAAGACAATTGCCTTGGAGGAAAGATATTATTTCAGTTCTCCAGTTTTCACTGTGTACTGGAGAAATAGTAAGCACTGCTCTCTCCATGAGCTCAACTGAAGGTGCTTTTATTGTTTCAAAAAATACTTTGGAGGGTAGTGGGAGCCCCTGAGCCACTGATTTGGCTAGCAAATCTGCATGCTCATTTTCACCTCTTGGAATATTCTTGACAGAAAAACCTTCGAAGGAAGCTTCCAACCTTCAAATTGTATCCAGATATTTTTCAAGCTTCGGATCTCGTGCCTTGCTGCTTTTATCCACATGGCCAGCAATAACTTGAGAATCAGTCTTTAGGATGGCCCTTCTTATTCCCATTGACCTTAGTTTTCGAAGCCCCAATAGAAGTGCTTCGTACTCAGCAATATTATTTGTGCAACTGAAATCTAGTTTTACTGCATAACATGTTTTGACTTTCGAAGGTGCCATTAGGATCGTAGCTGCTCCTGCACCGAAAGCTCCCTAAGAACCATCGCAAAACACTGTCCAAGCTTCAGCATCTTTGCTTGTCCCTTCTTCGTGAGCCCCTGGCGTCTAATCAGCGATAAAATCTGCTAACGCTTGAGATTGAATTGAAGATCTGTGCACGTAGTCAATAGTGAATTCATTAAGCTCCTCGACCCATTTGCCAATCCTTCCAGTAGCTTCTCTATTCCTCATGATATCCTCCAGGGGTTGTGATGAAGGAACAATTACGTGATATGCTTGAAAATAATGCCGAAGCTTCCTGGATGCCATTAACACAGCATACAACACCTTCTCCAATTCTGTATAGTTTTTCTTTGATAAACTCAAAACTTCAGACACAAAGTATACTGGGACTTGCTTTTTAACTTGTCCTTCGAGCTTCTCTTGTACAAGTGCCGCACTCACTGCAGAGTGCGAAGCTGCCACATACAATAGCAATGGAGCCCCTGGCACGGGTGGAGTTAATGTTGTTAAATCGATCAAATATTGCTTCAGCTCTTCGAAAGCTTTTTGTTGAGTTGGGCCCCATTGAAAAACTTCAGCTGATTTTAGTACTTCAAAGAATGGTAGATTTCTTTCTGCTGATCTAGATATAAATCGATTCAAAGATGCCAGTCTTCCTGTCAACCGTTGGGCCCCCTTCTTTGTGCTTGGTGGCTCCATTCGAAGGATAGCTTCGATCTTGCTTGGGTTGGCTTCGATCCCCTTCGTTGAAACTAAACAGCCAAGGAACTTGTCCTTCTTTACTCCGAAAACACATTTTTCTGGATTTAATTTTAGACCAGCTTGCCTAAAATTAGCAAATGTTTCCTGCAGATCAATAAAGTGGTTTTCTTGCTTCGTGCTCTTCACTATAATGTCATCAACATATGTTAGCACATTTCTGCCTATCTAAGAGTGAAGGACCTTGGTTGTCATCTTGCTGAAGCTTCCTCCAGCATTCTTGAGCCCCTCAGGCATCCAAAGATAACAATATGTACCACTGGGGGTTATGAAGCTGGTCTTTGGCTCATCTTCCTTCTTCATCCAAATTTGGTGGTAGCCTGAATAACAATCTAGCAGACTCATGAGTTCTGACGAAGCTGCTGCATCTACTAGAGAGTCTATTCTTGGTAATGGGAACTCATCCTTTGGACAAGCCTTGTTCAGATCAATAAAATCAATGCACATTCTCCATTTACCATTGGCCTTTTTTACCATAACAGTGTTGGCTAGCCATTCTGGGTATTTCACTTCTCTGATGACACCAGCACTGAGAAGTCTTTTTACTTCGTTCTGAGCACCTTCGGCTTTATCGTCAGACATTTTTCGAAGCTTTTGTTTCCTGGGTCGGAAGGATGGATCAACATTGAGTGAATGTTCAATGACGTCCCTATTGACACCACAGAGATCGTTGGCTGACCATGCAAAAACATCTTTGTTGTTGAATAAAAACCTTATCAAGGTTTTCTCCTGCTCTTCAGATAATTGGGATCCCAGCAATACCTTCTGCTCTGCTATGTCTTCACACAGAAGCATGGGCTTCGGCTGATCAGCCGAAGCAGCCTTCTCTCTTCTATACTTATACTGTTCACAAGCTTCAGCTTCATCTATATTGTGGATTGCTTTTGAGTCTGTTCAATTTCCTTCAGCCTTTCTGGCAGCTTCCTGACTTCCATGAATAGCAATGGGCCCTTGACCCAAAGGTATCTTCATGCATAAATATGCTAGATGAAGAATTGCTTCGAATGCATTGAGTGTTCCACGACCCATGATTGCATTGTAAGGATATTCCATGTCAACAATATCAAATACAACCTGTTCAGTTCTTGTATTGTGGACAAATCCGAAGGTCACTGGCATTGTGATCTTGCCAAGTGCTACAATCTGCCTTCCTTCGAAACCACAGAGAGGGTGTGTGGCATCATGGATCGTGTCCTCTGGCTCTTGCATCTGTCTGAAGGCCTTAGCAAATATGATATCTGCTGCACTGCCTGTATCGACCAAAACATTGTGGACTAGAAATCCCTTGATGACACAAGATATGAGCATAGCATCATTGTGAGGGTAATCCTTGAGCTGAAGGTCCTCTTGAGAGAAGGTAATTAGGATGTGAGACCATTTTGACTTGATGAAGGGTCCCTGCACCCCAACATGTTGTACCCTTCCCTTGGCCTCCTTCTTCTTCTTCTTGTTGGCCGGCTCTGAGCATGAACCGCCTGTTATCGGGAGCACCAGCTTCGTAGCTGAAGCAGCTTCAGCTTGGTTGTTGAACGAAGCCATCAGCTCAAAAAGTAGACGTGAGTTCACCGGAGGTGGGTGCCAATGTTGGGGACTTGTTCTCAAATGCTATGAGTTAAGAACAAGGCAACACAAAATGTTAATGGTTAAAGTCCTTCGTCCTTCGAAGCATTATCTCCATTAGGATATAATGATCTTCAGACGAAGGTCATGAAGGACGTAACTTCATCATCATAGTGAATATTAATGAAAGAAGAAGCATATGAAACATGAGAAATGACACGGATAATCATATGACATCATTAATATACATTTTCTATATCATTATTGTCGGCGTTTCGAGACCGGGGGGTCCTGAAAGGGAAATGTGCCCTTGGGCCATTTCTAAGTATTTTGGTGATTGAGTGCCAACACATGTGCTTAATTGTGAATTTATGTACATGGATGAACAAGGTGCAAATCATGAAGTAAAGGTATGTTTCTAAGCCTTAGTACATTGGTTTTGTGTACTAATATATTTGTCTAAGTGTTAGAAACAGAAAGAAGAAGAAGAGAGAAGAGGAGAAAAGACTTGGCTGTGTGCTGCCAAGACCCAGCTCGGTCTGGAGCACCGGACTGTCCGGTGTGCACCGGACAGTGTCCGGTGCGCCAGGCTGGCTCGGAGCGAACTGGCCGCTCTCGGGAATTCGCCGACGGCGTACGGCTAAAATTCACCGGACTGTCCGGTGTGCACCGGACTGTCCGGTGAGCCAACGGTCGGCCGGGGCCAACGGTCGGCCGCGCAATCCGCGCGGGACACGTGGCCGAGCCAACGGTCGGAAGACGGCACCGGACTGTCCGGTGTGCACCGGACATGTCCGGTGCGCCAACGGCTCCAGATCTGCCAACGGTCTGCAACGGTCGGAAGCGCCAGTTAAGGAAAGAAATCGGGCACCGGACAGTGTCCGGTGTGCACCGGACTGTCCGGTGCCCCCGACGACAGAAGGCAAGGATGGCCTTCCAGATTTGCTCTCAACGGCTCCTAGCTGCCTTGGGGCTATAAAAGGAGCCCCTAGGCGCATGGAGGAGACACACAAGCAACCTTTGAGCATTCTTGATCATCCACACTTAGTCTTTGCGCATTTGTTTGTCACTCTAAGTGTTTCGAGCTCCGTTCTAGTGAGAACTTTGTGATACTCTTGTGAGCTCGATTCTTGGCCGTGTGTGTGCGCGTTTCGCTGTGGATTTGTGTGTGTTGCTTCCCTCCCTTACTCTGTGTTTCTTTGTGATCATATACTTGTAAGGGCAAGAGACTCCAATTTGTGGAGATTCCTTGCAAACGGGATAGTGAAAGGCAAAACAAAACACCGTGGTATTCAAGTGGGTCTTTGGACCGCTTGAGAGGGGTTGATTGCAACCCTCGTCCGTTGGGACGCCACAACGTGGAGTAGGCAAGCGTTGGTCTTGGCCGAACCACGGGATAAACCACTGTGTCACCTCTGTGCTTGATCTCTTGTGGTATTGTGTTTTGTTAAGACTTCTCTTTAGCCACTTGGCAATAATTGTGCTAACACTTAACAAGTTTTTGTGGCTTAAGTTTTAAGTTCTCACAGGATCACCTATTCACCCCCCCTCTAGGTGCTCTCAATTGGTATCGGAGCCGTTCTCTTCACAAAGGGACTAACCGCCCGAAGAGATGGATCCTAAGGGGAAGGGTATAGTGATCAACGACAAAGAAAAGGAACCCTTCGTCAACGAGCCGAAGGACGACAAGCCTACCGACTCCAGCTCGGGCCATAGACGGAAGGAAGGGAAGAAGAAGAAGACAAGGCGCATCAAGGAGATCGTCTACTACGACGACAGCGATGAATCTACTTCTTCCCAAAAGGACGAGGACCACAACGACTACGAGAGAAGGAAACCGGTTAATTCGAACTTTTCTTTTGATTACTCTCGTATTCCGCAAAGTTCACATTCACATTTGCTCTCCATTCCACTCGGCAAGCCCCCACACTTTGATGGAGAGGACTACGGATTTTGGAGCCACAAAATGCGTAGTCACCTATTCTCTCTCCATCCTAGTATATGGGAGATTGTAGAGAGTGGAATGCACTTTGATAGTTCGGATAGTCCCATGTTCATTAATGAACAAATTCATAAGAATGCACAAGCTACTACTGTTCTTCTAGCTTCCTTGTGCAGGGATGAATACCATAAAGTGAGCAGCTTGGATAACGCCAAGCAAATCTGGGACACCCTCAAGATTTCTCATGAGGGGAACGACGTCACCTTACTCACCAAGATGGAGTTGGTGGAGGGTGAGCTTGGACGGTTCGCAATGATAAGGGGCGAGGAGCCGACGCAAACATACAACCGGCTCAAGACCCTTATCAACAAGATAAGGAGCTACGGAAGCACACGATGGACGGACCACGACGTCGTCCGCCTAATGCTCAGGTCATTTACCGTTCTTGATCCTCATTTGGTGAACAATATACGTGAAAATCCCAGGTACACCAAGATGTCGCCCGAAGAAGTTCTTGGGAAATTTGTTAGCGGGCGAATGATGATCAAGGAGGCGAGGTATGTGGACGACGCCTTGAATGGTCCGATCAACGAGCCGCAACCCCTTGCTCTCAAGGCAACACGAAGCAAGGAGGCGCTACCCAGCAAGGTGGCACAGATTGAGGCGGCCGGACTCAATGATGAAGAGATGGCTCTCATCATCAAGAGATTCAAGACGGCGCTAAATGGTCGCAAGGGGCAGCCAAGCAAGACCAAGACAAAGGGGAAGCGCTCATGCTTCAAGTGCGGTAAGCTTGGTCATTTTATCGCTAACTGTCCCGATAATGAAAGTGACCAGGAAAAGGGGAACAAAAGAGAGAAGAAGAAGCAATACAAGAAGGCAAAGGGCGAGGCACATCTAGGAAAGGAGTGGGACTCGGATTGCTCCTCCTCCGACTCCGACAATGAAGGACTCGCTGCCACTGCCTTCAACAAGTCTTCCCTCTTCCCCAACGAGCGTCTCACATGCCTTATGGCAAGGGAGAAGAAGGTGAGTACTCAAGACTCCACTTATGCTTCTTCTAGTGATAATGAGTCTAGTGATGATGATGACATAGATTATTCATGCTTGTTCAAGGGCTTAGATAGATCTAAGATAGATAAAATCAATGAATTGATTGATGCATTGAATGAAAAGGATAGGCTTTTAGAAAAGCAGGAGGATTTATTGTATGATGAACATGATAAATTTGTAGAGGCACAAAAATCATATGCTTTAGAAGTGAAAAGAAATGAAATGCTTTCTTATGAACTATCTACTTGTCATGAAACCATTTCTACTTTACAAGGTGTTAACAATGATTTAAATGCTAAGTTAGAAGTAGCAAATAAATCTAATTCTTGTGTAGAACATGTTATGATTTGCACTAGGTGTAAGGATTTCGATGTTGATGCCTGTAGTGAACACCTAGTTTTAATTTCCAAATTAAAAGAGGAACTGGCTAGTCTTAATGCCCAACTTAAGACTAGCAAGAGTGAAGTTGATAAAATAAAATTTGCAAGGGATGCCTACACGGTTGGTAGACACCCCTCAATTAAGGATGGTCTTGGCTTCAAGAGAGAGGCCAAGAACTTAACAAGCCATAAGGCTCCCATCTTCGTCAAGGAGAAAGGGAAGGCCCCTATGGCTAGTAGTGCTAAGAAGAACCATGCTTTCTTATACCATGATAGGAGACATGCTAGAAATGCTTATAATGATTTTGATTTACATGTTTATGATTCTCATGCCATGTTTGCTTCTAGTTCTTCCTATAAGCATGATAGAGATATGTGTAGGAGAAATGTTGTACATATGCCTAGGAGAAATATTGCTCATGTGCCTAGAAAGAATGTTATTCATGCTCCTAGGAAAGTAGTGAATGAACCTTCTATAATTTATTGTGCTTTAAACACTTCCTTTGCTATTTGTAGAAAGGATAGGAAAATAGTTGCTAGGAAGTTAGGGGCAAAATGCAAGGGAGACAGGACTTGCATTTGGGTCCCTAAGGATATTTGTGCTAACCTTGCAGGACCCAACATAAGTTGGGTACCTAAGACCCAAGCCTAAATTTGCCTTGCAGGTTTATGCATCCGGGGGTTCAAGCTGGATTATCGACAGCGGATGCACAAACCATATGACGGGGGAGAAGAAGATGTTCACCTCCTACGTCAAAAATAAGGATTCCCAAGATTCAATTATATTCGGTGATGGGAATCAAGGCAAGGTAAAAGGGTTAGGTAAAATTGCAATCTCTAATGAGCACTCAATATCAAATGTATTTTTAGTTGAGTCTCTTGGTTACAATTTGCTATCTGTTAGTCAACTGTGCAATATGGGATATAATTGTCTTTTTACTAATGTAGATGTGTCTGTCTTTAGAAGATGTGATGGTTCACTAGCTTTTAAGGGTGTACTAGACGGCAAGCTTTACTTAGTAGATTTTGCAAAAGAAGAAGCCGGTCTAGATGCATGCTTAATGGCTAAGACTTGCATGGGCTGGCTGTGGCATCGCCGCTTAGCACATGTGGGGATGAAGAATCTCCACAAGCTTCTAAAGGGAGAACACGTGATAGGTCTAACCAATGTTTATTTCGAAAAAGATAGACCTTGTGCAGCTTGTCAGGCAGGTAAACAAGTGGGAGGAGCACATCACAGCAAGAATGTGATGACCACGTCAAGACCTCTGGAGCTGCTGCATATGGACCTCTTCGGACCCGTCGCCTATCTAAGCATAGGAGGAAGTAAGTATGGTTTAGTTATTGTTGATGACTTTTCCCGCTTCACTTGGGTGTTCTTTTTGCAGGATAAGTCTGAAACCCAAGGGACCCTCAAGCGCTTCCTCAGGAGAGCTCAAAATGAGTTTGAGCTCAAGGTGAAGAAGATAAGGAGCGACAACGGGTCCGAGTTCAAGAACCTTCAAGTGGAGGAGTTTCTTGAGGAGGAAGGGATCAAGCACGAGTTCTCCGCTCCCTACACACCACAGCAAAATGGTGTGGTAGAGAGGAAGAACAGGACGCTAATCGATATGGCGAGGACGATGCTTGGAGAGTTCAAGACCCCCGAGTGCTTTTGGTCGGAAGCCGTGAACACGGCTTGCCACGCCATCAACAGGGTCTACCTTCACCGCCTCCTCAAGAAGACGTCATATGAGCTACTAACCGGTAACAAACCCAATGTATCGTACTTTCGTGTATTTGGGAGCAAGTGCTACATTCTAGTGAAGAAGGGTAGAAATTCTAAGTTTGCTCCCAAAGCTGTAGAAGGGTTTTTATTAGGTTATGATTCAAATACAAAGGCGTATAGGGTCTTCAACAAATCATCGGGTTTGGTTGAAGTCTCTAGCGACGTTGTATTTGATGAGACTAATGGCTCTCCAAGAGAGCAAGTTGTTGTTTGTGATGATGTAGATGAAGAAGATGTTCCAACGGCCGCTATACGAACCATGGCGATTGGAGACGTTCGGCCACAGGAACAAGATGAACGAGATCAACCTTCTTCCTCAACGACGGTGCATCCCCCAACTCAAGACGATGAACAGGTTCATCAACAGGAGGCGTGTGATCAAGGGGGAGCACAAGATGATCATGTGATGGAGGAAGAAGCGCAACCGGCACCTCCAACCCAAGTTCGAGCGATGATTCAAAGGGATCATCCCGTCGACCAAATTCTGGGTGACATTAGCAAGGGAGTAACTACTCGGTCTCGACTAGTTAATTTTTGTGAACATTACTCTTTTGTTTCCTCTATTGAGCCTTTCAGGGTAGAGGAGGCCTTGCTAGATCCGGATTGGGTGTTGGCCATGCAGGAGGAACTTAACAACTTCAAGCGCAATGAAGTTTGGACGCTGGTGCCTCGTCCCAAGCAAAATGTTGTGGGAACCAAGTGGGTGTTCCGCAACAAACAAGACGAGCACGGGGTGGTAACGAGGAACAAAGCTCGACTTGTGGCAAAAGGTTATGCCCAAGTCGCAGGTTTGGACTTTGAGGAGACTTTTGCTCCTGTGGCTAGGCTAGAGTCCATTCGTATCTTGCTAGCATATGCCGCTCACCATTCTTTCAGGTTGTACCAAATGGATGTGAAGAGCGCTTTCCTCAACGGGCCAATAAAGGAGGAGGTGTACGTGGAGCAACCCCCTGGCTTCGAGGATGAACGGTACCCCGACCACGTGTGTAAGCTCTCTAAGGCGCTCTATGGACTTAAACAAGCCCCAAGAGCATGGTATGAATGCCTTAGAGATTTCTTAATTACTAATGCTTTCAAGGTTGGGAAAGCCGATCCAACTCTTTTCACTAAGACTTGTGATGGTGATTTGTTTGTGTGCCAAATTTATGTCGATGACATAATATTTGGTTCTACTAATCAAAAGTCTTGTGAAGAGTTTAGCAGGGTGATGACGCAGAAATTCGAGATGTCGATGATGGGCGAGTTGAACTACTTCCTTGGGTTCCAAGTGAAGCAACTCAAGGATGGCACCTTCATCTCCCAAACGAAGTACACGCAAGATCTGCTAAAGAGGTTTGGGATGAAGGACGCCAAGCCCGCAAAGACGCCGATGGGAACCGACGGACACACCGACCTCAACAAAGGAGGTAAGTCCGTTGATCAAAAAGCATACCGGTCCATGATAGGTTCTTTGCTTTATTTATGTGCTAGTAGACCGGATATTATGCTTAGCGTATGCATGTGTGCTAGATTTCAATCCGATCCTAAGGAGTGTCACTTGGTGGCGGTGAAGCGAATTCTTAGATATTTAGTCGCTACGCCTTGCTTCGGGATCTGGTATCCAAAGGGGTCCAACTTTGACTTGATTGGGTACTCAGATTCCGACTATGCTGGATGTAAGGTCGATAGGAAGAGCACATCGGGGACGTGCCAATTCTTAGGAAGGTCCCTGGTGTCATGGAACTCTAAGAAACAAACATCCGTTGCCCTATCCACCGCTGAGGCCGAGTACGTTGCCGCAGGACAATGTTGCGCGCAACTACTTTGGATGAGGCAAACCCTCCAGGACTTTGGCTACAATCTGAGCAAAGTCCCACTCCTATGTGATAATGAGAGTGCTATCCGAATAGCGGAAAATCCTGTTGAGCACAGCCGCACAAAGCACATTGACATCCGGCATCACTTTTTGAGAGACCACCAGCAAAAGGGAGATATCGAAGTGTTTTATGTTAGCACCGAGAACCAGCTAGCCGATATCTTCACCAAGCCTTTAGATGAGAAGACCTTTTGCAGGCTGCGTAGTGAGCTAAATGTCTTAGATTCGTGGAACTTGGATTGAATTGTAGCATACATGTATTCATGCTTTTGATCATGTTCCTTTTTGCATTTTGTTGCTTATCATGGTGCTCAAGTTGTACAAACACTCCCTGGACCTCACAAGTCCGTTGCAAAGTGATGCACATGTTTAGGGGGAGATGTGTTACAACTTGACCCTTTGAGACTAACCATATGTTTGAGTTTGCTTGTTTTAGTCACAAAGGAGAATTGAAAAGGAAAAGGTGGACTTGGACCATGAAAGACTTCCACTGCACTCCAATGAGGGGTAACTTATTCCAAGTTCATCTCATGAACTCTTATTGCCATTTGCTCTTAATTGAAGATTTTTGTGAGGCAATGGGGTTAAAGGGCCAAAATTGATCCCGTTTTGGTGCTTGATGCCAAAGGGGGAGAAAATAAAGGCCAAAGCAATAAATGGATCAGCTACCACTTGAGAGATTTTGAAAATAGTAGAATAGAGTTTTTGGTTTGTCAAAATTCTTATGTTGTCTCTCTTGTCAAAAGTTGGCTTCTTGTGGGGAGAAGTATTGATTATGGGAAAAAGGGGGAGTTTTTGAAATCTTTGATCAATCTCTTTTGGAATGACTCTCTTTATGCTTCAACATGTGTGTTTAACTTAGAGATAGAGATTTGAGTTTGATTTGCAAAAACAAACCAAGTGGTGGCAAAGGATGATCCATATATGCCAAAATTGATTCAAAATAAATTTAAGTTTTATTTGAAATGAGTTTGCACTTGTTCTAGTTGCTTTATGTTGTGTTGGCATAAATCACCAAAAAGGGGGAGATTGAAAGGGAAATGTGCCCTTGGGCCATTTCTAAGTATTTTGGTGATTGAGTGCCAACACATGTGCTTAATTGTGAATTTATGTACATGGATGAACAAGGTGCAAATCATGAAGTAAAGGTATGTTTCTAAGCCTTAGTACATTGGTTTTGTGTACTAATATATTTGTCTAAGTGTTAGAAACAGAAAGAAGAAGAAGAGAGAAGAGGAGAAAAGACTTGGCTGTGTGCTGCCAAGACCCAGCTCGGTCTGGAGCACCGGACTGTCCGGTGTGCACCGGACAGTGTCCGGTGCGCCAGGCTGGCTCGGAGCGAACTGGCCGCTCTCGGGAATTCGCCGACGGCGTACGGCTAAAATTCACCGGACTGTCCGGTGTGCACCGGACTGTCCGGTGAGCCAACGGTCAGCCGGGGCCAACGGTCGGCCGCGCAATCCGCACGGGACACGTGGCCGAGCCAACGGTCGGAAGACGGCACCGGACTGTCCGGTGTGCACCAGACATGTCCGGTGCGCCAACGGCTCCAGATCTGCCAACGGTCTGCAACGGTCGGAAGCGCCAGTTAAGGAAAGAAATCGGGCACCGGACAGTGTCCGGTGTGCACCGGACTGTCCGGTGCCCCCGATGACAGAAGGCAAGGATGGCCTTCCAGATTTGCTCTCAACGGCTCCTAGCTGCCTTGGGGCTATAAAAGGAGCCCCTAGGCGCATGGAGGAGACACACAAGCAACCTTTGAGCATTCTTGATCATCCACACTTAGTCTTTGCGCATTTGTTTGTCACTCTAAGTGTTTCGAGCTCCGTTCTAGTGAGAACTTTGTGATACTCTTGTGAGCTCGATTCTTGGCCGTGTGTGCGCGTTTCGCTGTGGATTTGTGTGTGTTGCTTCCCTCCCTTACTCTGTGTTTCTTTGTGATCATATACTTGTAAGGGCAAGAGACTCCAATTTGTGGAGATTCCTTGCAAACGGGATAGTGAAAGGCAAAACAAAACACCGTGGTATTCAAGTGGGTCTTTGGACCGCTTGAGAGGGGTTGATTGCAACCCTCGTCCGTTGGGACGCCACAACGTGGAGTAGGCAAGCGTTGGTCTTGGCCGAACCACGGGATAAACCACTGTGTCACCTCTGTGCTTGATCTCTTGTGGTATTGTGTTTTGTTAAGACTTCTCTTTAGCCACTTGGCAATAATTGTGCTAACACTTAACAAGTTTTTGTGGCTTAAGTTTTAAGTTCTCACAGGATCACCTATTCACCCCCCCTCTAGGTGCTCTCAATTGGTATCGGAGCCGTTCTCTTCACAAAGGGACTAACCGCCCGAAGAGATGGATCCTAAGGGGAAGGGTATAGTGATCAACGACAAAGAAAAGGAACCCTTCGTCAACGAGCCGAAGGACGACAAGCCTACCGACTCCAGCTCGGGCCATAGACGGAAGGAAGGGAAGAAGAAGAAGACAAGGCGCATCAAGGAGATCGTCTACTACGACGACAGCGATGAATCTACTTCTTCCCAAAGGGACGAGGACCACAACGACTACGAGAGAAGGAAACCGGTTAATTCGAACTTTTCTTTTGATTACTCTCGTATTCCGCAAAGTTCACATTCACATTTGCTCTCCATTCCACTCGGCAAGCCCCCACACTTTGATGGAGAGGACTACGGATTTTGGAGCCACAAAATGCGTAGTCACCTATTCTCTCTCCATCCTAGTATATGGGAGATTGTAGAGAGTGGAATGCACTTTGATAGTTCGGATAGTCCCATGTTCATTAATGAACAAATTCATAAGAATGCACAAGCTACTACTGTTCTTCTAGCTTCCTTGTGCAGGGATGAATACCATAAAGTGAGCGGCTTGGATAACGCCAAGCAAATCTGGGACACCCTCAAGATTTCTCATGAGGGGAACGACGTCACCTTACTCACCAAGATGGAGTTGGTGGAGGGTGAGCTTGGACGGTTCGCAATGATAAGGGGCGAGGAGCCGACGCAAACATACAACCGGCTCAAGACCCTTATCAACAAGATAAGGAGCTACGGAAGCACACGATGGACGGACCACGACGTCGTCCGCCTAATGCTCAGGTCATTTACCGTTCTTGATCCTCATTTGGTGAACAATATACGTGAAAATCCCAGGTACACCAAGATGTCGCCCGAAGAAGTTCTTGGGAAATTTGTTAGCGGGCGAATGATGATCAAGGAGGCGAGGTATGTGGACGACGCCTTGAATGGTCCGATCAACGAGCCGCAACCCCTTGCTCTCAAGGCAACACGAAGCAAGGAGGCGCTACCCAGCAAGGTGGCACAGATTGAGGCGGCCGGACTCAATGATGAAGAGATGGCTCTCATCATCAAGAGATTCAAGACGGCGCTAAATGGTCGCAAGGGGCAGCCAAGCAAGACCAAGACAAAGGGGAAGCGCTCATGCTTCAAGTGCGGTAAGCTTGGTCATTTTATCGCTAACTGTCCCGATAATGAAAGTGACCAGGAAAAGGGGAACAAAAGAGAGAAGAAGAAGCAATACAAGAAGGCAAAGGGCGAGGCACATCTAGGAAAGGAGTGGGACTCGGATTGCTCCTCCTCCGACTCCGACAATGAAGGACTCGCTGCCACTGCCTTCAACAAGTCTTCCCTCTTCCCCAACGAGCGTCTCACATGCCTTATGGCAAGGGAGAAGAAGGTGAGTACTCAAGACTCCACTTATGCTTCTTCTAGTGATAATGAGTCTAGTGATGATGATGACATAGATTATTCATGCTTGTTCAAGGGCTTAGATAGATCTAAGATAGATAAAATCAATGAATTGATTGATGCATTGAATGAAAAGGATAGGCTTTTAGAAAAGCAGGAGGATTTATTGTATGATGAACATGATAAATTTGTAGAGGCACAAAAATCATATGCTTTAGAAGTGAAAAGAAATGAAATGCTTTCTTATGAACTATCTACTTGTCATGAAACCATTTCTACTTTACAAGGTGTTAACAATGATTTAAATGCTAAGTTAGAAGTAGCAAATAAATCTAATTCTTGTGTAGAACATGTTATGATTTGCACTAGGTGTAAGGATTTCGATGTTGATGCCTGTAGTGAACACCTAGTTTTAATTTCCAAATTAAAAGAGGAACTGGCTAGTCTTAATGCCCAACTTAAGACTAGCAAGAGTGAAGTTGATAAAATAAAATTTGCAAGGGATGCCTACACGGTTGGTAGACACCCCTCAATTAAGGATGGTCTTGGCTTCAAGAGAGAGGCCAAGAACTTAACAAGCCATAAGGCTCCCATCTTCGTCAAGGAGAAAGGGAAGGCCCCTATGGCTAGTAGTGCTAAGAAGAACCATGCTTTCTTATACCATGATAGGAGACATGCTAGAAATGCTTATAATGATTTTGATTTACATGTTTATGATTCTCATGCCATGTTTGCTTCTAGTTCTTCCTATAAGCATGATAGAGATATGTGTAGGAGAAATGTTGTACATATGCCTAGGAGAAATATTGCTCATGTGCCTAGAAAGAATGTTATTCATGCTCCTAGGAAAGTAGTGAATGAACCTTCTATAATTTATTGTGCTTTAAACACTTCCTTTGCTATTTGTAGAAAGGATAGGAAAATAGTTGCTAGGAAGTTAGGGGCAAAATGCAAGGGAGACAGGACTTGCATTTGGGTCCCTAAGGATATTTGTGCTAACCTTGCAGGACCCAACATAAGTTGGGTACCTAAGACCCAAGCCTAAATTTGCCTTGCAGGTTTATGCATCCGGGGGTTCAAGCTGGATTATCGACAGCGGATGCACAAACCATATGACGGGGGAGAAGAAGATGTTCACCTCCTACGTCAAAAATAAGGATTCCCAAGATTCAATTATATTCGGTGATGGGAATCAAGGCAAGGTAAAAGGGTTAGGTAAAATTGCAATCTCTAATGAGCACTCAATATCAAATGTATTTTTAGTTGAGTCTCTTGGTTACAATTTGCTATCTGTTAGTCAACTGTGCAATATGGGATATAATTGTCTTTTTACTAATGTAGATGTGTCTGTCTTTAGAAGATGTGATGGTTCACTAGCTTTTAAGGGTGTACTAGACGGCAAGCTTTACTTAGTAGATTTTGCAAAAGAAGAAGCCGGTCTAGATGCATGCTTAATGGCTAAGACTTGCATGGGCTGGCTGTGGCATCGCCGCTTAGCACATGTGGGGATGAAGAATCTCCACAAGCTTCTAAAGGGAGAACACGTGATAGGTCTAACCAATGTTTATTTCGAAAAAGATAGACCTTGTGCAGCTTGTCAGGCAGGTAAACAAGTGGGAGGAGCACATCACAGCAAGAATGTGATGACCACGTCAAGACCTCTGGAGCTGCTGCATATGGACCTCTTCGGACCCGTCGCCTATCTAAGCATAGGAGGAAGTAAGTATGGTTTAGTTATTGTTGATGACTTTTCCCGCTTCACTTGGGTGTTCTTTTTGCAGGATAAGTCTGAAACCCAAGGGACCCTCAAGCGCTTCCTCAGGAGAGCTCAAAATGAGTTTGAGCTCAAGGTGAAGAAGATAAGGAGCGACAACGGGTCCGAGTTCAAGAACCTTCAAGTGGAGGAGTTTCTTGAGGAGGAAGGGATCAAGCACGAGTTCTCCGCTCCCTACACACCACAGCAAAATGGTGTGGTAGAGAGGAAGAACAGGACGCTAATCGATATGGCGAGGACGATGCTTGGAGAGTTCAAGACCCCCGAGTGCTTTTGGTCGGAAGCCGTGAACACGGCTTGCCACGCCATCAACAGGGTCTACCTTCACCGCCTCCTCAAGAAGACGTCATATGAGCTACTAACCGGTAACAAACCCAATGTATCGTACTTTCGTGTATTTGGGAGCAAGTGCTACATTCTAGTGAAGAAGGGTAGAAATTCTAAGTTTGCTCCCAAAGCTGTAGAAGGGTTTTTATTAGGTTATGATTCAAATACAAAGGCGTATAGGGTCTTCAACAAATCATCGGGTTTGGTTGAAGTCTCTAGCGACGTTGTATTTGATGAGACTAATGGCTCTCCAAGAGAGCAAGTTGTTGTTTGTGATGATGTAGATGAAGAAGATGTTCCAACGGTCGCTATACGAACCATGGCGATTGGAGACGTTCGGCCACAGGAACAAGATGAACGAGATCAACCTTCTTCCTCAACGACGGTGCATCCCCCAACTCAAGACGATGAACAGGTTCATCAACAGGAGGCGTGTGATCAAGGGGGAGCACAAGATGATCATGTGATGGAGGAAGAAGCGCAACCGGCACCTCCAACCCAAGTTCGAGCGATGATTCAAAGGGATCATCCCGTCGACCAAATTCTGGGTGACATTAGCAAGGGAGTAACTACTCGGTCTCGACTAGTTAATTTTTGTGAACATTACTCTTTTGTTTCCTCTATTGAGCCTTTCAGGGTAGAGGAGGCCTTGCTAGATCCGGATTGGGTGTTGGCCATGCAGGAGGAACTTAACAACTTCAAGCGCAATGAAGTTTGGACGCTGGTGCCTCGTCCCAAGCAAAATGTTGTGGGAACCAAGTGGGTGTTCCGCAACAAACAAGACGAGCACGGGGTGGTAACGAGGAACAAAGCTCGACTTGTGGCAAAAGGTTATGCCCAAGTCGCAGGTTTGGACTTTGAGGAGACTTTTGCTCCTGTGGCTAGGCTAGAGTCCATTCGTATCTTGCTAGCATATGCCGCTCACCATTCTTTCAGGTTGTACCAAATGGATGTGAAGAGCGCTTTCCTCAACGGGCCAATAAAGGAGGAGGTGTACGTGGAGCAACCCCCTGGCTTCGAGGATGAACGGTACCCCGACCACGTGTGTAAGCTCTCTAAGGCGCTCTATGGACTTAAACAAGCCCCAAGAGCATGGTATGAATGCCTTAGAGATTTCTTAATTACTAATGCTTTCAAGGTTGGGAAAGCCGATCCAACTCTTTTCACTAAGACTTGTGATGGTGATTTGTTTGTGTGCCAAATTTATGTCGATGACATAATATTTGGTTCTACTAATCAAAAGTCTTGTGAAGAGTTTAGCAGGGTGATGACGCAGAAATTCGAGATGTCGATGATGGGCGAGTTGAACTACTTCCTTGGGTTCCAAGTGAAGCAACTCAAGGATGGCACCTTCATCTCCCAAACGAAGTACACGCAAGATCTGCTAAAGAGGTTTGGGATGAAGGACGCCAAGCCCGCAAAGACGCCGATGGGAACCGACGGACACACCGACCTCAACAAAGGAGGTAAGTCCGTTGATCAAAAAGCATACCGGTCCATGATAGGTTCTTTGCTTTATTTATGTGCTAGTAGACCGGATATTATGCTTAGCGTATGCATGTGTGCTAGATTTCAATCCGATCCTAAGGAGTGTCACTTGGTGGCGGTGAAGCGAATTCTTAGATATTTAGTCGCTACGCCTTGCTTCGGGATCTGGTATCCAAAGGGGTCCAACTTTGACTTGATTGGGTACTCAGATTCCGACTATGCTGGATGTAAGGTCGATAGGAAGAGCACATCGGGGACGTGCCAATTCTTAGGAAGGTCCCTGGTGTCATGGAACTCTAAGAAACAAACATCCGTTGCCCTATCCACCGCTGAGGCCGAGTACGTTGCCGCAGGACAATGTTGCGCGCAACTACTTTGGATGAGGCAAACCCTCCGGGACTTTGGCTACAATCTGAGCAAAGTCCCACTCCTATGTGATAATGAGAGTGCTATCCGAATAGCGGAAAATCCTGTTGAGCACAGCCGCACAAAGCACATTGACATCCGGCATCACTTTTTGAGAGACCACCAGCAAAAGGGAGATATCGAAGTGTTTTATGTTAGCACCGAGAACCAGCTAGCCGATATCTTCACCAAGCCTTTAGATGAGAAGACCTTTTGCAGGCTGCGTAGTGAGCTAAATGTCTTAGATTCGTGGAACTTGGATTGAATTGTAGCATACATGTATTCATGCTTTTGATCATGTTCCTTTTTGCATTTTGTTGCTTATCATGGTGCTCAAGTTGTACAAACACTCCCTGGACCTCACAAGTCCGTTGCAAAGTGATGCACATGTTTAGGGGGAGATGTGTTACAACTTGACCCTTTGAGACTAACCATATGTTTGAGTTTGCTTGTTTTAGTCACAAAGGAGAATTGAAAAGGAAAAGGTGGACTTGGACCATGAAAGACTTCCACTGCACTCCAATGAGGGGTAACTTATTCCAAGTTCATCTCATGAACTCTTATTGCCATTTGCTCTTAATTGAAGATTTTTGTGAGGCAATGGGGTTAAAGGGCCAAAATTGATCCCGTTTTGGTGCTTGATGCCAAAGGGGGAGAAAATAAAGGCCAAAGCAATAAATGGATCAGCTACCACTTGAGAGATTTTGAAAATAGTAGAATAGAGTTTTTGGTTTGTCAAAATTCTTATGTTGTCTCTCTTGTCAAAAGTTGGCTTCTTGTGGGGAGAAGTATTGATTATGGGAAAAAGGGGGAGTTTTTGAAATCTTTGATCAATCTCTTTTGGAATGACTCTCTTTATGCTTCAACATGTGTGTTTAACTTAGAGATAGAGATTTGAGTTTGATTTGCAAAAACAAACCAAGTGGTGGCAAAGGATGATCCATATATGCCAAAATTGATTCAAAATAAATTTAAGTTTTATTTGAAATGAGTTTGCACTTGTTCTAGTTGCTTTATGTTGTGTTGGCATAAATCACCAAAAAGGGGGAGATTGAAAGGGAAATGTGCCCTTGGGCCATTTCTAAGTATTTTGGTGATTGAGTGCCAACACATGTGCTTAATTGTGAATTTATGTACATGGATGAACAAGGTGCAAATCATGAAGTAAAGGTATGTTTCTAAGCCTTAGTACATTGGTTTTGTGTACTAATATATTTGTCTAAGTGTTAGAAACAGAAAGAAGAAGAAGAGAGAAGAGGAGAAAAGACTTGGCTGTGTGCTGCCAAGACCCAGCTCGGTCTGGAGCACCGGACTGTCCGGTGTGCACCGGACAGTGTCCGGTGCGCCAGGCTGGCTCGGAGCGAACTGGCCGTTCTCGGGAATTCGCCGACGGCGTACGGCTAAAATTCACCGGACTGTCCGGTGTGCACCGGACTGTCCGGTGAGCCAACGGTCGGCCGGGGCCAACGGTCGGCCGCGCAATCCGCGCGGGACACGTGGCCGAGCCAACGGTCGGAAGACGGCACCGGACTGTCCGGTGTGCACCAGACATGTCCGGTGCGCCAACGGCTCCAGATCTGCCAACGGTCTGCAACGGTCGGAAGCGCCAGTTAAGGAAAGAAATCGGGCACCGGACAGTGTCCGGTGTGCACCGGACTGTCCGGTGCCCCCGATGACAGAAGGCAAGGATGGCCTTCCAGATTTGCTCTCAACGGCTCCTAGCTGCCTTGGGGCTATAAAAGGAGCCCCTAGGCGCATGGAGGAGACACACAAGCAACCTTTGAGCATTCTTGATCATCCACACTTAGTCTTTGCGCATTTGTTTGTCACTCTAAGTGTTTCGAGCTCCGTTCTAGTGAGAACTTTGTGATACTCTTGTGAGCTCGATTCTTGGCCGTGTGTGTGCGCGTTTCGCTGTGGATTTGTGTGTGTTGCTTCCCTCCCTTACTCTGTGTTTCTTTGTGATCATATACTTGTAAGGGCAAGAGACTCCAATTTGTGGAGATTCCTTGCAAACGGGATAGTGAAAGGCAAAACAAAACACCGTGGTATTCAAGTGGGTCTTTGGACCGCTTGAGAGGGGTTGATTGCAACCCTCGTCCGTTGGGACGCCACAACGTGGAGTAGGCAAGCGTTGGTCTTGGCCGAACCACGGGATAAACCACTGTGTCACCTCTGTGCTTGATCTCTTGTGGTATTGTGTTTTGTTAAGACTTCTCTTTAGCCACTTGGCAATAATTGTGCTAACACTTAACAAGTTTTTGTGGCTTAAGTTTTAAGTTCTCACAGGATCACCTATTCACCCCCCCTCTAGGTGCTCTCAGGTCCCTAAGCCGACGAGTGAGTGTGCCGCGTGCCCCAGCCCAGATGGGTCGAGCGCGTGGGCGAGCGCGAAGGGGGGAAAGCGAGGTGGCCGGAGCCGAGTCGTGAGGGAGGTGGAGATCCCGCGGCCTTCGTGTTCGTCCCGCGCCCAGGTCGGGTGCGCTTGCAGTAGGGGGTTACAAGCGTCCACGCGGGTGAGGGAAGCGAGCGGCCCCAAGAGAGCGCCTGCCCCGCCCTCGTTCCCGCGCGGCCAACCTTCTCTAAGAAGGCCCTGGTCCTTCCTTTTATAGGCGTAAGGAGAGGATCCAGGTGTACAATGGGGGTGCAGCAGAGTGCTACGTGTCTAGCGGGGGGAGAGCTAGCGCCCTAGGTACATGCCAATGTGGCAGCCGGAGAGATCTTGGCACCCAGCTGGTGTGGTGTCGTGGCTGTCGGAGGAGAAACGGAGCCTGGCGAAGGGACAGCTGTCGGAGCAGTTGGGCCCTTGCTGACGTCCCCCTGCTTCCGTAAGGGAGCTGAGAGCCGCCGTCGTCATGGGTCTATCGGGGCGCCATCATTGCCTATCTAGCGGAGCTAGCCAGATGGGACGTCGGTCTTGTTCTCTGCGGCCCGAGTCGACTCGGGGTAGGGTGATGATGGCGCTTCCTGTTGACGTGGCGGACTTGTGCCCTAGGTCGGGCGACGTGGAGGCTCCTCCGAGTCCGAGGTCGAGTCTGGCTTCCATGGCCGAGGCCGAGCCCGAGCTCCTGGGTCGGGCGAGGCGGAGGTCATTCGGCAGAGGCCAGGGCGGAGTCTGACCCCTAGGGTCGGGCGGAGCGGAGTTCGCCGTCTTCCGGGGCCTTAGCCCGAGTCCGAGCCCTGGGTCGGGCGGAGCGGAGTTCGTCGTCTTCCGGGGCCTTAGCCCGAGTCCGAGCCCTGGGTCGGGCGGAGCGGAGTTCGCCGTCTTCCAGGGCCTTAGCCCGAGTCCGAGCCCTGGGTCGGGCGGAACGGAGTTCGCCGTCTTCCGGGGCCTTAGCCCGAGTCCGAGCCCTGGGTCGGGCGGAGCGGAGTTCGCCGTCTTCCGGGGCCTTAGCCCGAGTCCGAGCCCTGGGTCGGGCGGAGCTTCCTATGGCGCCTTTGGCAAGGCCTGGCTGCCTGTCAGTCTCACTCTGTCAAGTGGCACTGCAGTCGGGATGGCGCAGGCGGCGCTGTCCTTTTGTCAGACCGGTCAGTGGAGCGGCGAAGTGACGGCGGTCACTTCAGCTCTGCCAGGGGGCGCGCGTCAGGATAAAGGTGTCAGGCTACCTTTGCGTTAAATGCCCCCGCGACTCGGTCGGTTGGTGCGGCGATTTAGTCAGGGTTGCTTCTTAGCGAATGCAAGGCCTCGGGCGAGCCGGAGATGCGTCTGCCATAAAAAAGGGGGCCTCGGGCGAGACGGAAACACCTCAGGGTCGGCTGCCCTTGCCCGAGGCTAGGCTCGGGCTAGGCGTGATTGAGTCGCTCGTATGGACTGATCCCTGACTTAATCGCACCCATCAGGCCTCTGCAGCTTTATGCTGATGGGGGTTACCAGCTGAGAATTAGGCGTCTTGAGGGTACCCCTAATTATGGTCCCCGACAGTAGCCCCCGAGCCTCGAAGGGAGTGTTAGCACTCGCTTGGAGGCTTTCGTCGCACTTTTTTGCAAGGGGACCAGCCTTTCTCGGTTGCATTTTGTTCCGGTGGGTGCGCGCGAGCGCACCCGCCGGGTGTAGCCCCCGAGGCCTCGGAGGAGTGGTTTCACTCCTTCGAGGTCTTAATGCCTCGCGTAATGCTTCGGCTGGTCTGGTGGTTCCCTCATGCGAACTGGCCGTAGCCCGGGTGCTCTGTCGGGGCCCAAGTTCTCGGGCTGGTATGTTGACGCTGTCAACGGTTGGGCCGGAGCCGGGTTTGCGAGAGCAGCCCCCGAGCCTCCGCACAGGGCGAGAGGGCGATCAGGGACAGACTCGGCTTTTTTACATACGCCCCTACGTCGCCTTTCCGCAAGGAGGAGGGGGGAGAGCGCCATGTTACCCTCGATGGGCACCGAACATGGTGTCTCCGGTGAGCTGCAAGCGGGTAATCCGAGTGGACGTCCGTGCCCCGTTCGTTGGGGGTCGGCTAGGGGCCCGGAGGCACGCCCAAAAGTACCTGCGGGTGATCTGCCGGACCCGGTCCCCTGGCGACGGGGTCCGAGGGCTCGATGCCTCCCTCCGATGGGATTCCGTTACAGGATCGCTCCCGCTGGTCTCGGAAATGTCCTAGGGTACCTCGGGAGCGCAGCCCGAGCCTCGGTTATGTATCGAACGTACCCCTGGTCATCCCTCGCTCGGTGTCTGAGGCGACTGTGAACCCTTCGGGGGGCCAGCCTTCGAACCCCTGATCAGTAATGGGCACGGAGCCCGAGTAGCCTGAGGCGGCCGTGGAACCTTTCGGGGGGCCGGCCTTCGAACCTCTGACCAGTAGTGGGTGTCGGGCCCACGCGATCTGAGGCGGCTGTTGAACCCTTCGGGGGGCCAGCCTTCGAACCCCTGATCAGTAAGGAGGCTCGGAGCCTAGTTCCTTCACGGGGAAGGATTCCTTTCGGGGTATCCCCCTTTCCCGGTCCCTATTGCAAGAGATAGAGAAAGAGGAAAAAAAGGACAAAGGATACGAAACCGAATGACGCGGCGTACCTTTTTTTTGGTGCGGTTGTTTTGGCGAAGGCGAAGCGTCGCCCGCTGCTCCAGAAGCGCCGCCTGTCCAGCCGCGGAGTTAATGTGACGGGGCGGGTAGTTGGCGGGGCTGCCGTTGCGCGTGCGCGGGCCGTTCGAGGAACGGCCGTTTCGCTTCGCGTTTTTTGAACCCCGCGTCCGGTCCGGGCGGGACGTTGGAACCGTCTTCGCCTTGGTCTTTATATACCCCGGAGAGGGTCCGGTGACGGTTCTTTACTCCGCTTCTTGTCTCCCTCTTAGGTTTTTTGCAGCCCGAGAGATTTAGCCAGGGAAAAGAAAACCGCCCTCCCTGTCCTTTGCGCCGCCACCCCTTCCGCTCGGCGATGGCTGACCGGGTGACCATCATCTCGCCGCGTGACCCATGGCCCTTCTCCACGGTGACGGCGAGTGATCTGGAGGATCTCGTCGGCGAGGGTTTGCTCCGCCCTCTCACCGATGAGCAGCGGCCGGAATGGATTCCTCCCATGGGCGGAGTCACTCCATCCCCACCGCCGGGGTACGTCGTGAGCTTCGTCTCCTTCCACGAGCGGGGATTCGGTGTGCCGACGAGCCGCTTTATGCGGGCTATCCTGTTCCACTATGGGGTGGAGTTGCATAACCTCACCCCCAACTCCATCTCGCAGGCCGCTATCTTCGTAGCGGTGTGCGAAGGGTATTTGGGGATCGCCCCCCATTGGGATTTGTGGACTCATCTCTTCTTCGCCGAGCTTTTTGCCTTGCCGACGGGGGAGAGGAAGGTCCGCGCAGCGGTGCGGGCCGGCGGCTGCACCCTCTTGTTGAGGCAGTCGCGGGCGTCGTAGTACATCCCTGCCGTCCTCGCGTCCTCGAACAAGGGGTGGCAGCACCGGTGGTTCTACCTCCGGAATGACGGAGAGTTGCTCCCGCCGTTCTCTCAGCGGGTTGTCACCGCCGCCACCGACGCCTGGCGCCACGGGACTCCACACGAGAGACAGAAGAACCTCGAACCTCTTCTCCAGGCCCTGAAGGCGTTGCGGGAGGGAGGACTCACCGCCGCGGGAGTGGTTACCGCCATCCACCGTCGGAGAGTGCTCCCCTTGGCGGAGCGGCGGCTGCCGCTTTGGGAGATGACCCTGGAGGCCAACTGGGAGGGGTCACGAATGTCCCCTGATTCTCTTCCCTTTGACGCCCTCCAATGGCGGGTGTTGGCCGCGATGGGGAAGCCGGACCCCCACGCCTTCTCCCAGCCTCGGATGCGCCCCGACCAGGGGTGCGTGACTCTGGTGAGTGTTCGCTCCTTCCTTCTTCATACACCGGGTTACTCCTAGTTCTTACGACTGGGTTTCTTTCCCCCTTCTTTAGGAGGTGGGGTGGCACAAACCCTCCCTGCCGCGGGTCCCGGAGGACGCGGTGGATCGGGCAGCGCGGCGGGTCGCCGTGGAGGAGGAGAAGAAGAAGAAGGATGCGGAGAAGGCCCGGGCCCGCAAGCGGAGGCGGGCTCGGGACGCCTTGGAGAAACGCCGTCGCCAGCAGGAGAGGGAAGGACTCCCAAGGGAGCCGTCGCCGGAGACATCCGATGACGATGATGACGATGGTGATGAGGAGGAGGACGACATGGCCGCCCGTCTCGGCCTCAGCCCCAGCTTGGGGTGTGGCCAGGAGCCGTCGAGCCAGCCCCCGAGCGGGCTGATGCCGTCAGTTCTCAGAGCCGGGACGCCGGGTCCCCGACCCGAGGGGCGGGGGCAACCCGAGAGGGTACTTGACCCCTCGACTGGAGGAGTTGACGCGACCCCAGGGAGCCAGGCCGAGGCACCCGTCCCTCGAGAGCCGCCACCCGCGCCGGCAGCGCGGGGGAGCGGCCCTCAGGTCGTCGTGGCGGCGCCTGGGCAGTCCGCCTCCCGGGCGTCAGGGGCGCCCAAAGCGAGGGTGGTGCCGAAGCTGTCGGCGAAGCGGACCTCGGCGGCGGTTCCGGGGAGCGGGAGCCAAGAGACCTCCCCCCAGGCACGGTTGATCATGGCCCGGAGCGGGTAAGTATCTTGGAATGTCTTCGTCCCGGCGCTTCATTCACATGTCCCGGCCGTGATTTTCCCTTTCTTCTTTTTTTTTCTTTTATCCAGCAAGCGAAGCCATGGCCAGACCGACCTGGCGCCCCGGAAAGCCCTTAAGACGACGTCGGTCCGGGCGGCCAGCGCCGCCCCGGGCCCTGTCGTTCAGCCGACCCTTTCGCAGGGCGTTTCGCCGCAGGGGGCTCGGGCGTCGCATGTCTCTGGGGAGCAGGTTCCCGAGGCGGGCTCCTCTGCCGAGGCGGCCATCGTGATAGGGGAGGCGGCCGGCGCCGACGCGGTCCCGAGCCCGCCTGTCGTGCCGGCAATGCTGGCGCCTGCCGCCACCGAAGTCGCCGCCGTCCCAGTCGGAGAGCGACTGGTTGCTGCCAGCGTCGGGATGGCTGCTGCGTCAGTGCCCAGGGCCTCGGAAGAGGTGGGCGTGGACGCGCAGTTCATCCAGGCGGGCGGCAGCCTCGTCGCTGTGCGGCGGAGCCCCGAGGTCCGGCGCCAGTTGCTCCGATTCCGGACCTGCGAGGCCTCGGACCCTGTCTTCGTTCTTGACGATGAACAGGAGGACCAGTCCTGGGACGAGCTCCGCAAGCGTGCTGAAGCAACGGTGGGGTCGCTCCGGTTGTCGCTGGAGGTTCTCTGCAGGGACATCCCCAAAATCCTCCAGGTAACGGTTTCAGGCATACCTTTTCCTTTCTGTGAGTGAGGCGTTCGTCGTGACGCCTTGTTTTCCTTCCCCAGGATCTGACGGATCGGAGCGCCGCCAAGTCGTCGTTCATCCGCCGCGAGGCCGACGCCTGGGGCTCGCTGCGATCCCTGAGGACCTCGCTCGCCGGGGCTACCGCGCTCCTTTCTCAGCAGGACGCTAAGATAGCGGACCTCCAGTTGCTCTGCGCTGACCTGAGAGCCGAGGCGGCGGCAGCGCGTGCGGAGGCGCTACGGCAGCGGTCAGAGTTCGTCCAGGTTGCCGAGGAGCGGGACCAATCTCGGGGCCAGGCTGCCGAGGCCGAAAGCCGGGCTGAGACCCTCGCGGCCGACCTAGCCGCAACCCAAGTCGCGGCCTCGGAGCAGCGCGTCCGAGCCGGAGGTATGCCTTGGCCGTCCCCGGTTCTCGTTCTTGTCCGTTTCTTCCGCTTTTGCTTGAGGTCTTTCTTCTGGTTGTTCGCAGAGCTCGAGTCTGCCCTTGATGAGTCTGCCAAGGCGCTCGCCGAGGCGCTTGCTGGAGCTGCCGAGCAGAGGGAGGCTGACCTCGCGGCCATGTCTGAGGCCGTCTCGGACGTTTATCGGATCCTTGGCCCCGGCGACGTCCCTTCAGGAAGCTCCCCTCAAAGCCGTCTTCAAGCCTTGGGTGATTACGCGCGCGGTAAAGTCCGCGAGGCGCTACACCACGGCGTCAGGCGGGCCTTCGCCGTGCTCGCTTCCCATTACGTTGTGGACCTGGAACGGGTCAGTGAGGGGTATTGTCTTCCTGACGAAGACGAAGCCGCCCTGGCAGAAGTTCAGCGGCTCGACGCGGTCGCCGCGGGTCCGAGCGCGGCGCTGGCGACCACCTTTGAGGCGGAGATCCTTCCTCCTGCGCCGCCGCTGGAAGCGGAGGTGGACCTTACCGACGGCGAGGGCGTAACTGAGGGCGCGGTGCCTTCCCAAGGCGGCGCCTGACTTTTGTTGGGACAGTTTCTATTGGATGTGCGCTTTACCGCGGCCGCCGAGGCCTGGACACTTTGCTTTTCTTATGTGAAGTCGTACTCTCTTCTCTTTCAATTTGCGCGCCTGGCCTGGCTCGTCAACAATAGGGTTATTTCCCGAGTTGGGTCCTTTTTCGTGGCAGGTGATGAGTGAGGTGTCCCTAACCCAGAGGCATAGGTGTTCCTCGGCTCAGTCGGCCTCGCCACTTATTTGTACCCACGTTCGCTCCTCGGGACCCTGCTTCTGACACATCCGGGAGAACGCAAAAGCCCCTTCTTGATCGAAAATTTTTGATGCAAAAAAGTGCACCCAATCTCGACGCGGAGGGGTTCCCCCTTTTTAGCCCCCGAGGGAGGGTCGGGCTCCGCCAAGGCGAGGCCGACCCTTCCTTGACGACTGATACTCGTGTGTGAGCGGGGGAAGGGCGCAGCCCCCGGGCGTCATCCGTGCAGAGGCCATTTGACGAGTCGGGCTCCTGCCCGAATATCCGGCGAGTGCTCGGTGACATCCCTCGGTATGCCGGGCATGTCCGAGGGTCCCCATGCAAAGATGTCGGTGTTTGCGCGGAGAAAGTCGACGAGCACTGCTTCCTATTTGGGGTCGAGCCCGGAACCGATCTGGATCTGCTTGGAGGCGTCGCCACTGGGGTCGAGAGGGACGGCCTTAACCGTCTCCGCTGACTCGAAGTTTCCGGCGTGTCGCTTCACGTCTGGCACCTCCCGGGAGAGGTTTTCCAGGTCGACGATGAGGGCCTCGGACTCGGCGAGGGCCTCGGCGTACTCCACGCACTCCACGTCGCATTCGAACGCGTGTTTGTACGTGGGGCCGACGGTGATGACCCCGTTGGGGCCCGACATCTTGAGCTTCAGGTAGGTGTAGTTGGGGATGGCCATGAACTTCGCGTAGCATGGCCTCCCCAATACTGCGTGGTAGGTTCCTCGGAACCCGACCACCTCGAACGTCAAAGTCTCCCTTCGGAAGTTGGAGGGTGTTCCGAAGCAGACAGGAAGGTCGAGCCGTCCGAGGGGCTGGACGCGCTTCCCAGGAATGATCCCGTGGAAGGGCGCAGCGCCTGCTCGGACGGAGGACAGATCGACGCGCAGGAGCCTGAGGGTCTCGGCGTAGATGATGTTGAGGCAGCTGCCCCCATCCATCAGGACCTTGGTGAGCCTAACGTCGCCGATGATGGAGTCGACGACGAGCGGGTACTTCCCCGGGCTCGGCACGTGGTCGGGGTGGTCAGCTTGGTCGAAGGTGATGGGCTTGTCGGACCAGTCTAGGTAGACTGGCGCCGCCACCTTCACCGAGCAGACCTCCCGACGCTCTCGCTTGCGATACCGAGCCGAGGCATTCGCCGCATGCCCTCCGCAGATCATGAAGCAGTCGTGGACCTCGGGGAACTCTCCTGCTTGGTGATCTTCCTTTTTGTCGTCGTCGTGGGCCCTGCCACCCTCTGCGGGTGGCCCGGCCTTGTGGAAGTGGCGCTGAAGCATGACGCACTCCTCGAGGGTGTGCTTGACGGGCCCCTGATGGTAAGGGCACGTCTCCTTGAGCATCTTGTCGAAGAGGTTAGCCCCTCCGGGGGGCTTCCGAGGGTTCTTGTACCCGGTGGCGGCGACAAGGTCCGCGTCGGCGGCGTCGCGTTTTGCTTGCGACTTCTTCCTGCCTTTCTTCTTGGCGCCGAGCGGAGTAGATGCCTCGGGAGCATCCTCCGACGGGTGGCCCTGGGGCTGCTTGTCCTTTCGAAAGATGGCCTCGACCGCCTCCTGGCCAGAGGCGAACTTGGTGGCGATGTCCATCAGCTCGCTTGCCCTGGTGGGGGTCTTACGACCCAACTTGCTCACCAGGTCACGGCAAGTGGTGCCGGCAAGGAACGCGCCGATGACATCTGAGTCGGTGATGTTGGGCAGCTCGGTGCACTGCTTCGAGAACCGCCGGATGTAGTCCCGAAGAGACTCTCCCGGCTGTTGCCGACAGCTTCGGAGGTCCCAGGAATTCCCGGGGCGCACGTACGTGCCCTGGAAGTTGCCGGCGAAGGCTTGGACCAAATCCTCCCAGTTGGAGATCTGCCCCGGAGGTAGGTGCTCCAACCAGGCGCGAGCAGTGTCGGAGAGGAACAGGGGGAGGTTGCGGATGATGAGGTTGTCGTCGTCCGTTCCACCCAGCTGACAGGCCAGGCGGTAGTCCGCGAGCCACAATTCCGGTCTCGTTTCCCCCGAGTACTTTGTGATAGTAGTCGGGGGTCGGAATCGGGCCGGAAACGGCGCCCGCCGAATGGCCCGGCTGAAGGCCTGCGGACCGGGTGGTTCGGGCGAGGGACTCCGATCCTCCCCGCTGTCATAGCGTCCCCCACGCCTGGGGTGATAGCCTCGGCGCACCCTTTCGTCGAGGTGGGCCCGACGGTCGCGATGATGGTGCTCGTTGCTGAGGTGGCCCGGGGCCGCAGGCGCGGTGTTGCGCGTGCGCCCGGTGTAGACCGAGGCTTCCCGCATGAGTCGGGAAGTCGCGGCATGAGGTTCCGAGGGGTACCCCTGCCTTCGGGAGGCAGAGCTCTCGGCCCGCCGGGCCGCAGCGCCTTCCAGGGGATCCTTGAGCTCTCCCTGGATTCGCCGACCCTCGGTGGTTGATGGCTCCGGCATCGCGCGGAGGAGCATCGCTGCGGCTGCCAGGTCCTGACCGATCCCGCTGGATGCGGGTGGCGGCCTGTCCCTGGCATCGTTGGCGATGCGGTGCTGGAAACCCTGGGGCAGGTGACGTATTTCTCCGGCCGGGGGCTGGCCCGCCCATACCTGCCCGATGTCCCGGCGGATCGACTCGAGCGCTCCTGCTCCCTCGTCGAGCCCGGCCTGCGCCCCGCGGACTTGCTCGAGCTGTGGGTCGTGACCCCCCGCCGGAACGGGGACCACAGCTAGCTCCCACGGGATGTCAGCGTGAGGCACTGGCCTAGGGAGATCGCCATCCTCCGGCATGCCGAGACGGTTGCCTCCGGAGGGATCCCCTAGCTCGACGTGGAAACATTCGCGGCTCGGGCCGCAGTCCTTGTCGTCAAGGCTACGGCTGCCGTCGGAACAGTCGGAGAGGCAGTAGTTACATGCGGTCATGAAGTCCCGCATGGCACTGGGGTTGCCAGATCCAGAGAAATCCCAGCAGATGCTGGGATCGTCATCTTCCTCGGACCCAGAGGGCCCGTAGGTCGAGACGTCCGTCAATCGGTCCCAAGGCGACCGCACACGAAACCCAGAGGGGTTGCATTTGCCTCAACGTGAGCGCCCGCCAAAGCGAGGTCGCTAGGCGGGTTGAGGTCGAGTCGAAAGGACATAGGATGGGAATCAGTCGGTACCTTTTGGTCGACGAGGAGCGACGAAGTCACATCGGGGACTGACTGCGCCGTCGTCTTAGGTACGAGGGCGACGTCCTGCAGGCCCTCCGCGAGCATGCTGGCGTCGTCCACTTGCTCGGGATTGGCGTGTCGCGGGGGGACGGCGCTCGCCTTCGCCTCAAACGCGAGGTTGACGCCCGACGCGTCCTCCGTTGGGGCGCTGGGGATGTCGATTCGCTCGACAGCCGACGGAGCGCAGCCTCCCGCTCAGCCCTGGTTGCCCCGCCTCCTCCTCCGATGGCGAGGGAGAGGATGGGGTGAGGTCGAATGTTGTTCTTCCACCACGCGGGGAAGACGTGTCGATTCCGCCGCCGGCGGGCGGGCTGTCGGCCACCATTGTCGCCATCGCGCGGCGGTGGAAGGAGTATCATGTCGTATGTTGGGGGCCTTCGTCCTCCGAAGGTCCTCAAAAACATGATTTGACAATGTTTTCCAAGTGGATTATATGAACAGGTACCTTCGGACTCAGAATTATGAACATGAAGTACGGTCAGGACGAAGCCTGTACCAGACGAAGGGGGATTGAAATGGAGGACGGGCTGATTACCAAGCTCTACGAAGGATGATGCACAGCCGAAGCTGTGCGCAGGAAAGCTTCGTCGCGATAGCAGAAAGGGGAACCGACTTAAAGATGAAAAGACTACTTAGGCCTTGACAGATTTCCATAAGTCATTAGCAAATGTAATGGACATGAATGTAATTTTGTATGGGCTGTGTCTCACGCCTATAAATAGATGAACAGTACTCCCGTACTGGACACGCTGACTTGGCATTTGCTTTTGCGTCATTCTTGTACTTTTGCCTTCCTGCAATCCGAAGGTACATTTGTAATTTGAAGTCATTTCTATTTTTACATAGTAATAAAATAGAAATGACATTGTGATAAAATTTAAATGTTTACATTACTATTTATGTTATGCATAAATCCTTCGTCGTAACTTGTCGTGCTTACGAAGATATGTTGTTTATGACCTTCGTCCGGAGCACGTTATATCCCGAAGGGAAATAATGTTTCGAAGGACGAAGGACCTTATCATTTAACACTTTTTATGTTGCCTTGTTCTTAATCCAAAGCATTTGAGAACAAGTCACCAACATTGGCGCCCACCTCCGGTGAACTCACCTCCACTTTGAGTTTTTTGAACACCTTCGGAAGCCATAGACCCTCGCTATGGCGCCGAAGAAAGCTTCAGCGACTGGAGCTGCAGCACTGCAACCGCTGGACCCCAACCAGGAAACCGTCTCTCTTCGGGAGGCCCGAAGCCAGAAGAGGAAGGTCGTCAGCCCGACGCTTCAGGAGGATGAACTAGACCAAGAGATCAGGGATATGGAGATGCTTCATCAACAGGTGCAGAGGAAGAAGGAAAAGATGGCCAGGCTAGCTGAGCTGCAGAGGCAGATAGACGAAGCTTCTGAAGAAGTTCGCCATCTTACTCATGATGAGCAGAACAGAAGGCCTCAACAAAAAGACCTTCATCAGGAGGGCTTCTTCAACGAAGATGACTGGTATGACAATTTCCATCATGGAAATTTTGTTTTCGATGATGCTTCTCCCCTGTCCGCTGAGCTGCAGGCTACACCTTGGCCTCCATCCTACAAGCCACCCCAGCTTCCCATGTTTGATGGCCATTCAGACCCGAAGCAGTTTTTGATGAGCTACGAAGCAACAGTGTCTTCATATGGTGGCAATGCTGCAGTCATGGCAAAGTCTTTTGTTATGGCTGTCAGGAGTGTTGCTCAGACCTGGTATTCCTCCCTTCGACCAGGAACGATTACTTCATGGCAAAAGCTGAAGGATATGTTGCTAACTAGCTTTCAAGGGTTTCAGACGAAGCCGGTTACTGCTCAAGCCTTGTTTCAGTGCACTCAGGATCATGAAGAATACCTTCAGGCGTATGTCAGAAGGTTCTTACGTTTGAGGGCACAGGCACCAACGGTGCCCAATGAAATTGTCATCGAAGCCATGATCAAGGGGCTCCGACCTGGACCTTCAGCTCAATACTTCGCCAGGAAGCCTCCTCAGACTTTGGAGAAGCTGCTCCAGAAGATGGATGAGTACATTCGTGCCGACAATGATTTTCGCCAAAGAAGGGAGGAGGCTTTCAGATTTTCTGAAATGACCAGGGGCTTCGGAGGAAGATTCTATCCGAGGCATGTCAGGTCCATCCACAACTCTACTCAAAATGATGATAAGGGGAGTCAGCAGAACAGGCCGCAGTGCTCCTCACAGGCTTCGGGGCAACAGCAAAGTTTCTTCCGGCCACCAGCTCCAAGAGGCAGAGGCGCTAGGGGCTTCGGCGGAAGATTTGGAGATCAACCAAGGAAACTGTTTTGCTTGTTCTGTGGAGAAAACAAGGGCATACCACCAGGACGTGCCATGTTACAATCTAGAAGCAAAAGGAAATAGCCGAAGCTGCAGCGCAACAAGCTCAGCCGAAGCAGGTCATGCATACTGCTTCGTATCATCCGCCTTACATCCCACAATACATAGACAACCACCCTGCAGCTTCTGTAGCTTCGGCAAGTCAACCTCAAGCTTCCTGGCAACAGCCTCCGCCTCCACCTCCACTACAACAAGGTCAACAGCCAGAAGGGAGTCAATATGCCCCACACCAAAGGGACTTCAGAGAACAATCCGAAGCTCGCACAATCAACAGCACTGTGCCAGAGTCGAAGCACATTTATTGACACATATCCTACCTTTGATAGCAGTCTTTTCTATTCAGTTCTATTTTCTGTGTAACAAAGAACATTGTTAGTTTTCATGTAATAATTTCGTTGTTTCCCACGAGGAAAACCTATTTTCTCCACAGGCTTAAGTTGCTAAAGCTTAAAAAATTTGCATTAACAAGGAGGACCTTCGAATTATTAAAAATCCTTCGAAGCAACAGAAAGTCGTTCTAAGGAACGCAGAGTAAGTTGATGAAGTCACAAAAAGCCGTTCCAAAGGGAGCGCAGTGTAAGTTTTCTGCTCAAAAGTCGTTCCAAAGGGAATGCAGAGCTTACAGCGAAAAGTCAACGCTGATACCGCCTAAGTAAAAGGCGAAGAAGCTCAAAAGACGTTCCTAAGGGAATGCAGAGCTTACAGCGAAAAGTCAACGCTGATACCGCCTAAGTAAAAGGCGAAGAAGCTCCAAAGACGTTCCTAAGGGAATGCAGAGCTTACAGTAAAAGATTGTGTGTATCTTCGGAATCAAATTCATCTACATAACATAACATCATCACATCATTTTGCATAGCATAAGCATCATACATCATATTGCATATGGCAAAAGAAGGGAGGACAGTATCAACCTTCGGAAGAGTGCTTTGAGAAAGTAAAAATCTTCGGAATATAGCTTCGGAAAATGTTCTCACGAAGTTTGGATATTTTTCATCAGAGCGCTACGGGTTTTGTGACGCATAAAAGTTTTTCTATCTTCACGAAGCATGAAAAGAAGGGAAGGTGTTTTTTCGCCGAAGGCTTAAAAACGGTACGTATGTAAAGTTTCATGCATCGTAAAGAATTGAATAATGAAAAGAAGCCTATATATTACATTCAAATGTACAAAATATTACATAGATCACATTTCAAATGTTCTTTCTAATGCCATCTAGTCTTCTCTTAGTACTACTTCGGCAGCCTCATTTAGAAGTTGTTCAACAACTTTATCCATAATAGCTTCGGCCATTTGTTTAATTTCGTCATCCTCTTTCGTGTGAGGGTCAGCAGACGATCCAGTAGGTTCTGAGGGAAGGGAATATGTCTACATTACTATCACAAACCGCGAACAAAGTTTGAAATAAAAATTACAGCACAACAAGAACGACTAATTAATACCTATTTGCCCTTCGGGCTCTGTACTTTTTTCGGCAACTTCTGTCACTTTCCTAGCATCATGGATGCCTTTTTCACTCCTTTGAATAATTTCTTACGCCATTTCTCGGCCGCCGTTGTCCCAGATATTAGTAAAGAATTTACCGCCAACCATGCTTGCTTCGGTCGAGGGGTCTTTGATGTCTTCAGAGGACAGGGCAGCTTCGGACTGAGCTAAGGATTTTACATGCTCACAACCCTTCTTCTCCAAAACAGCAGCAACTCCTCTGGCGCCTGAAAAAGCGCAGATGTCACCGCGGCTGCTCAGGATTTCCTCGAAGGCTTCTGCTTCGTTACTGATCCAGTCCAGTGGACCTTCGGGATTGCCTCTTGAGAAATTCTCGTCACTAGAAAAGGCGCCAACGCTGGCGAAGCTGGATTTTATCTTTTTGACGCATTCTATAGATTTAACATAGCATTTCCTCTGGGATGCACGAAGCTCCTTAACACTTAACTCTAAATGATTGACCAACTGATCACTAAGCTCTCGTTTTGTTTCCTCAAGCGCACGTTCCTCTTTAGCTCTAGCTAGCTGTTTCTGAAGATCTTTAATTTCACGTTTTTGGGCTTCGGCCTGGACCTTTGAAGCAGCTTCGTCCTTTTTTACCTTATCTACCAATGTAAGCAGAATTTTATCCTTTTCCAGAGCTTCGTTTCTCAGTTTAATAACTTCTGATCGAAGGTTGTTGAACGCAATTTCATAGCTCTCATCTTCGGCACTCTTTTGTGCTCTTAATGCGTTGCTTAGGATTAAACCCTATATGTAAAAAAGTTGGTATAAGAATAAAAGAATGAGTTACGAATTAAAAAATTTTCAAGCGCTTAATTCCCATACCTTTAGGCTATTGTACGCAAGACTGTCCGCGAGATCCTCCTTCGTCATAGCACATAATCCAGCTTCGAGCTTCGGGAAACCCATACTTCTAGCCATTTCCCGGCAGACAGATAATTCTTTGTTATCAGGGAGGCAGTATAGGAAGTCATCTTCATTTGTCCCATTGAACACTACTGCCCCCTTCGGATACTTTAACTCTCTAGCATAGTGATTGGCTTCATAGGTCTCTTCTTCAGATAATTTCTTCCCCGAAGCATGTCGCACGATGTAATCGCATATGCTGGCAGGAGCTTCGGGGGCGGCAGTGTTAATTTCTTCAACCAAAACTGGTTCTGATATTTTCTCGGTTTCCAAAGATTGTTCCTTGGTGGGCTCTGGAGGCCCAACTTCAGCTTCAGCTTGTTGCTTCGAAGCTTCAGTAGACGCTTCAGCAAGTTCAACAGTCTTCTTTGGAGTTGCGCTTGAAGACTTAATTGTCTCCAAGACATCTAGTACGTTCACCATTCTTTTTCTTTTTGGGGTCACCAATGGGCCCTTTTGATTTTTTATTGTTTCGACATTTGCTGAAGGACTTAAGATTTCCGATATTTTTGGCCCTTCAATCTTCGGTTTTTCTGCTTTTTCTGCTGAAGGCGCTTCAGTTTTCTCTTCTATCTTCGGCACTGGAGCTGGTTCTGTAGCTTCAGAGGCCAAAGAGACTTCACCAATAATGTGACGGAACCTCCCAAGTAATCAGGCCCACCTATAGTTGTCCTTGTCTAACAGACATCAGACACCCTGTAGATGTTCCTAAGTTACTTGACAAGCTCGGTATCTTTCCTTACCTCACCAGGAACGTTTCACCCGTCTTGCAGACATTACAGATCATCGGAGATGCGGAAGCGATTTACATAATCTTACATTTATTTCCAAAGTAAGCTCAAGTTAAGTTATTACAGACCAGTTCTAAAAGTGAGTGCATAAAAGTAATAATTATACAAACCAGGGAGACACAAACTTCTCCCGAAAGTTTATAAACAAAAGATTCTTAAGATGGAGGACCGAGTCCTCCCGCACTTCAGTCTTGGGTTTCATCCTTGGGAACCACCTTAGCACAGAAGCAGCAAAAGTCTGCTACTTCCCCACCTAAAAACAACAAAGGGATAAACCCTGAGTGTGGAATTACTCAGCAAGTCTTACCCGACTAAGGAAAAGACTCTCAAGGGTATGCTGGTTATATGGGAGTCAAGGTAAGGCTTCTCAATAGTCAAAGACTCTGTTTTGCAGAAATGCTTACTAAAGTGGATCCTTAAAAATCCAATTTTATTTGTCAAGTTAGGTAGAATTACCTGCACTAGAGTTCTTCCTACCCTAGTTCAATCACTGGTCCTGCACTAGCCAATTTCTTAACCAAAAACCCCTCATCTTTAGTGGAATGCTACGTGTAGGGCAGTGACCAAGTCTTCATAACCGCGAAGGTACGGCGATCCGAATCGATTATACTCAGCTGAGGATCTCCAATCACACGACATATGTAGCACTTAACCCTTGCATATGTCAACCCACCACCGGGGTTCTTAAGACCGGATCAGGTTCACGCAAACCGAGAGCACAGATACACCACCGTCCAGCCTCTTGCCACGGAGGGTACACGCTACTCTCGCCACCGCTCCACTCCCATTTCGTGTTATCTTATTCCGGCCTTAGTCTGCCCGAGGCAAGGCTTACCCATGACGAGGCATGTGACCAGTTAAAGGGTCCTCGATCATCAAGCCTACATCGACAAGGTCCTTAATCGACTCAGACGGAGACACTACACCGAGACTCTCTTCTCGTGCAAGTCACCCGCCCGGTCTCAGCTTAACCATTTCAAACCCAAAGTTTGGTACCTGGCAGAGGTACATCTTTTCCGATGTTGAATCCATCACGGCCGTGATGGATCCACCATCAAGTTTTATTTTCGAAAACATCCCTCCCACTTTGCCAAACATCTTTTGTAAAACAAATCCTTTTGTTTTTCTAAAGCAATACTAAGCAAAGTAAAACCTTTTTGTAAAAACAGGATTTCAAGGAGGGTAATCAAAATCAAGGAAGGCAATGCAGGAATTGTTTAATCAATCAACTCCTATCACCTAATGCAGCAAGTAAGTGAGAAAGATTTTAAAGACATCAAGGAAGGTGGCAAATGCACCGGGGCTTGCCTTTGTTATCAGATGTGTCTGGCTCGGATCCACAGATATCAAAATAAAAGCAGTTGTCTGCCTGGGGATCAGAGGTGGGTGGTATCCCTTCTTCAAAAACTTCTTCTTCTTCTTCTTGCTCTAATATAACCACATACATACATAAGGATGGATGTCATGGAATGCTCATGAGGATGCAAAGATAGCATAAACTTGTTATTTATGTCTTGAGTACAACTTTCCTTCACGGTACTCCGAGAACCTAGGGTTTCCGGAGTCAGTAAAGGAGTTCATGGAGCAGGGGGGGTGGTTTTGGGTTTAGTGATCAAACAAGGCCCAAATCAAACCAAACTCTACCCATGGCTTCTAAATAATGTGAAAAGCTCACATAAAAAGTTTGGGAAATTTTGGACTTATTATTAATTTTCTAAAAATCCAGAACCATTGGTTGAGGCTATTTTAAATATCCTAAAATTCCCTATTCCAACTAAAAATCATAAAACTATTTTTATTAAATACCATGGAAAATAACAAACCTAGGAAAATTAGTTTCATAATTTTAGCATTTTTCTACATTTTTCTACATATTTCTAAAGTTTTTCTGAAAAAGAAAAGGAAAAGGGTTAAACAGGACTGGGCCGGATTCAGCCCAGCAGCCCAGGTCCAGAGGGAAAGCGCTCGCGCCCGCGCGCGCACTGGCGGCTTTGCAGAAAAGCCCACGGGGTTTGGCTAATTGGAAAACGAGCTTCTTCACTGTTACATTGTGTCACTGACAAACTACAGAAACGCCCTCGGGTTTCCGTCAATTCACAACACCAGGTCCCCGACGGCGCTCAGCGCGGCCGCGCTCCGGCGAGCAAGCAGACCGGCCGATTGGGGCAGCGGCTGAGCTCTCCGAGCGGTGGACATGGAATTGGGGTCGGCCTGACTACTTCCCCTAAGTTAATTGCACTGTTGGTGGATCGTGGAGCTCCGGCCACGGTGGCCGTAAGCACAACGGCGACATGAGCGTGTTCCCGGCGATAGGCGCCGGTCTAGTTCAATTAAAGGACTCGGCAAGCATCACGAAGGTATGAGCATGCACAAACGAAGGCGCAGAGGGCAGGAACAGACCGGAGTTGGGCTGGCGACGGTGAGCTCGATTCACGGCGGCGGAAAACCGATTTGGGGGCAACGCGAAATTCAGGCGAGCTGGTGGACGATTGAGTGTGGGAGCGGTTGCGATAGCTAGCAAAATACATGGCGAAGCTGAGGGGGGCTCAATTTATAAGAAGCGACGGCGGCGGCGATCAATTTGAGGAGGTTGTGCTGGCGGTCGGAGAGGTAGACGAGCTCAGTACGGGGAAAAGTGGCTTTCACCGTGGCAGTAGCTCCGGTGATCGCCGGGCATGCAATTGGTGAGTCACGGCGATGCAGTGGCGAGGTTTGGACACGCGGCGGACCCAGAGACGGCTCAACGGCGACGAGCCCCTTTAACCACGGGCGGTGAGCAAGGGGAGGAGTACCGCGGCTGACCGGGTGGCTTCCAGCTCACCGGCGGCGAGGATTCTTACTGGGCTGTGCTTATCTGAGGACCGCGGCGCACGAATCCCGGTGACCAATGATCAACGGTGGCAGGCCACCGGCGGCGAGCAAGCAGTGCTGGCGTCCTGATCCCGTTTGACTACTGTACCATCAGAACTCCCATCAAAGCACCTGACAGAGCAACTTTAGAGCCATTTTTCTCCAATTTTTATGTGAAACCAATGCCAACCTTCTGCAGCAAAGTTGTAGAGTTATAAACCAGCTACAACTCAACTATAAGACTTGATCACTTTTGAGCACTGGATCATACTTGGATTTGAGCTCAAAGTTCACCTCATAGCACTGCAATTCTGAAATTCAGCTTCAAACAGTCTGACAGCCAGTTTTGGACTGGGTTTTTCTGCAAATTTCTCATAACAACTATGCTTGCACCCTTTAGCAAAGTTGTTCTCCTATTATTGGTCTTCAACTTTGATGTGGTGATCTAGGGCAAAAACTCTATATCCAGAAAGATACAAAGCCCCAAAGTTGAGCCAATTCACTAACTTTCAGACTTAGAAATAAACTCTTGTGAGGTCCATTTTGCATTTAGGTCCAAAACTTAGGGTTTTGCTTTCAAGTCCACATTTTTGTGATCCAATAGACTTGAAACACTTGTTTGACTTGGTTTTTGCACTTTAGCCCAAAAGTGGGCTAATTTTGCACATAAGCCCCTAGGGTTTAGTTTTAGGGTTTCCCAGGGTTCCAATTAGGGTTTCTAATATCCCAGGGGTATAAATGTGATTCAACTTTATTGTTGGGGTCACTTTATGACTTTTACCCAAAAGCCTTTAGGTTTTCTCAACTTTGGTTAAGTTTTACCCCTTAACCACTATTTAGGGTTAAGTACTTAAACCAGGGTCCTATTTGTAAAGCAGTAAAACAATACAACTTGTTTGAAATTTTTGCCTAGTGAATGCACTCTAGGTGTGTCAAACATATGCCATGCCCATGCTCATGATGCCATGCTCAAGTTTTAGTTATAGTAACACCAGGGGTGTTACATCCTTCCCCCCATAAAAGAATCTCGTCCCGAGATTTAAAGCCCTATGGTGAGTAATGGAAAAGGAAATGTGTCATGTTTTTATTTCCTGATTTCTGGTACAAGGCAGGGGTGGTGTGGGGGTTCATTCCTTTATTACATAGCTATACAAACTTTACAATTTACAAGAGGCTAGAAAGCCTGGGAAATTCTTATCTAAGAAGTCTTGGGTTTCCCATGTAGCCTCATCTTCCGAATGCTGGTTCCACTGTATTTTATAAAACTTAAGAGTCTTTCTCCGGGTAACCCTGTCCTTTTGATCCAGAACTCGAATGGGATGTTCCGAGTATGTCAAATCTGGTTCCAGGACAACATCAGTCACTTCAATGGTTCGATCGGGAACCCGAAGACACTTCTTCAATTGTGACACGTGGAACACATTATGCACGGCAGACAATGTTTCGGGTAGTTGGAGTCGGTACGCCACTGGTCCACATTGCTCAAGTATCAGGAATGGACCAATGTACCTGGGTGCAAGTTTTCCTTTAATCCCAAAACGCGATACGCCCTTCATTGGTGAAACCTTTAAGTAGACGTAGTCTCCTTCCAAGAAGTATAAGGGCATTCGCCGTTTGTCTGCATAACTTTTCTGACGAGCCTGTGCCTTCTTCATATTATGAACTATTTTCTGAACCTTTTCTTCGGTTTCTTTTACCATATCAGGTCTAAAGAAATATCTTTCACCAGGTTCAGACCAATTTAGCGGAGTTCGACACCGTCGCCCATACAAAGCTTCAAAAGGTGCCATCTTGATGCTTTCCTGGTAACTGTTATTATATGAAAACTCCGCCAAAGGTAAGCATTCATCCCACTTTGTTGAGAAATCCAGGACACATGCCCGTAATATATCTTCAAGTATTTGGTTCACTCTCTCAGTTTGTCCACTGGTTTGAGGGTGATAGGCCGAACTATGGAGTAACTTAGTTCCCAGGGATTTATGAAGTTCTTCCCAAAATTTGGATACGAACTGAGGTCCACGATCCGACACTATGGTCTTTGGAACACCATGCAAACTGAGAATACGAGCAATGTATAACTCCGCATAGGTAAGTACCGGGTAATATGTCTTGACCGGCAGAAAATGAGCAACCTTTGTAAGTCGATCGACAATCACCCAGATAGAGTCGTACCCTTTTGCGGTCCTGGGCAATCCCACAATGAAGTCCATGCTTATGTCTTCCCATTTCCATGTTGGTGTTGGTAATGACTGCAATGGACCGGCGGCTTTCATGTGTATGGCCTTGACACGTCTACAAGTGTCACACTTAGCCACATAGTGTGCAATTTCAATCTTCATCTTCGTCCACCAGTAATGTTGCTTCAGATCATGGTACATCTTAGTGCTTCCCGGATGAATGGAATAGCGACTAAGATGCGCTTCATCTAAGATTTGCTGGCGGAGTTCTTCATTCTTCGGCACTACTATGCGGTTGTTGAACCATAACACACCTTGATCATCTTCCTTGAAACATTGGGCTGTTCCAGCCCTGATCTTCTCTCGTATGTGCTTCATGCCCAGATTCCCCTTTTGAGCATCAATTATCCTTTGTAACATGGTTGACTCAAGCTTTAGTTGATTCAGAGTCCCTTGCTGGATTATCCCCAGGTTTAATTTCTCCATTTCTTGACACAAAGTGTTTTCGAAGGTCTTTACCATAAGACAGTGGCAGGAAGTCTTGCGACTCAATGCATCTGCCACCACATTGGCCTTGCCTGGGTGATAATGGATTTCCAGTTCATAATCTTTAATGAGCTCAAGCCATCGTCTTTGCCTCATGTTTAACTCTGACTGGGTAAATATATACTTCAAACTCTTATGATCTGTATATATGTGGCAGATGTTTCCCAGCAGATAGTGACGCCATATTTTCAGGGCATGAACCACAGCAGCTAGCTCTAAATCATGTGTTGGATAATGCTCTTCATGTTGGCGTAACTGCCTTGAAGCATACGCAATTACTCGGCCTTCTTGCATCAGCACACAGCCGAGTCCACTGCCAGAGGCATCACAGTATACATCAAAAGGCTTAGTGATGTCCGGTTGAGCCAATACCGGAGCAGTGGTCAATAGCGTCTTCAATTCCTCAAAAGCTTCATTACATTTAGAAGACCAATTGAACTTAGTATCATTCTTCAATAAACTTGTGATTGGCTTCACAAGCTTAGAAAAATCAGGTATGAATCTGCGATAATACCCAGCCAGTCCAAGAAAACTCCGGACTTGGTGAACAGTTGTTGGAGGTTTCCATTCCAGAATATCCTTGACCTTGCTAGGATCTACCGCAATTCCCTTGGCTGATAACACGTGCCCCAGAAATTGAATTTCCTCCAGCCAGAACGTGCACTTGCTGAACTTGGCATACAGCTGATGTTCCCTCAGGCGCGTCAATACGATCCGTAAGTGCTGAGCATGCTCCTCTTCATTTTTAGAATATATCAAAATATCATCGATGAAGACCACCACGAACTTGTCTAACTCGGGCATGAACACCGAGTTCATCAAATAGGTGAAGTGGGCAGGAGCATTTGTAAGCCCGAAAGACATTACTAGATATTCGAACAATCCATACCGCGTAGTAAATGCGGTCTTCGGTATATCCTCGGGCCGAATACGGATTTGATGATAGCCCGACCTGAGATCAATTTTGGAAAACACCCTCGCCCCAGTCAGTTGATCAAATAAGATATCAATCCTTGGAAGAGGGTACTTATTCTTGATAGTGACCTCATTCAGGGGCCGATAGTCCACGCACATGCGCAAGGTTTGATCCTTCTTCTTCACAAAGATGGCGGGACAACCCCACGGGGACGAGCTTGGCCGGATAAATCCTTTATTCAGCAGATCTTGTAATTGAATCTTCAATTCTGCTAATTCATTAGGGGGCATACGGTACGACCTTCGGGAAATGGGAGCCGTACCGGGCTTTAGTTCAATTACAAATTCTACATCTCTTTCAGGGGGCAGTCCAGGCAAATCTTCCGGAAATACATCTAGAAACTCACATACTACCGGAATGTTCTTGATCTCCGGTACAATGGCTTCAAAGATTCTACCAGAAGCTTTGGCTGGATTGGTTTTGGGGAGAGATAAGAGAATTTCTTCTTGATTATAACTCAACCTGACGGTTCTGAGTTCAGTGTTGAGAATTGCCTTGTGTTGAGTTAACCAATTCATCCCCAAAATTACATCTATATCCTGGCCTCTTAGAACAATCATGTTAGCAGGAAAGTTCCGTTCGGCCATAGTTACTGGCACTCCATAGGCCACTTCTCTAGTAAAAATATGTCCCCCAGGTGAATGAATTTTAAATCCCTCCTTTGATTCATGACATGCAATATGATGTTGCTCCACAAATGTCTTGCTAATGAAGGTATGTGAAGCACCAGAATCAAAAAGAATGATTGCAGGGTGACTGGCCACAGGGAACGTACCCATCATCACCGGCTCTCCCTCCGGTGTGGTAGCCACTTGCGTATAATATACTCGCCCCATTTTCTTGGTATTCTTGCCCGAAGTACTTCCCTTGCCTGGAGCTGAACTTCCCGATCCTTGCTGATTACTAGCCTGATTTTGCCGAGGATAGGGACAATCTTTAATAAAGTGCCCAGATTTGCCACAGTTAAAACATCCAGTTGAAGAACTTGGCAGTGCAGGGAATCGAGTGCCTGGGGCACCCGGCTGACTTTGGACAGTGGGAGCTTTGTTGGGACGAATAATTATGGGCTGCTTGAAAGGAAGAGATGGTGCACTTGAACGGTTCTGGTTAGAGGGCCGGAGAATAAACCGTTGCCTCTTTACCGGGTCCTGACTAGGCCGATCACCACTGAATCCCTTACTTTTCCCAGAATTTGCATATTTGGCCTCCACAGATAAGGCTGTGCTGACAGCCTTTCCATAAGTAAGATCAATACATGCAGCCATTTTCCGCTGCATCCGGTCGTTCAGGCCTCTCATAAAACAATTCTTCTTTTTCAAATCTGTATTCACCTGATCAATTGCGTACTGGGACAGGTGATTGAACTTGTTGAGGTACTGGTTCACAGTATCTCCCCCTTGTTTCAATTTCATGAACTCTTCTTGCTTCATGTGCAGCACTCCCTCAGGAATATAATGCTCGCGGAATGCTGCTTTGAACTCGTTCCATGTAATCTGATGATTATCCGGTTGGATGGCCACGAAGTTCCCCCACCAAGTGCTGGCAGGGCCTCGGAGTTGCTGAGCCGCAAACAACGGCTTCTGGGTTTCTGAACAACGTAGAAGGCCAAATTTCTGTTCAATGACCCTTATCCATTCGTCAGCTTCGAGCGGATCTTCTGCTTTGACGAAGAGAGGCGGACGAGTCTCAGAGAAATCCAGATAAGTGGTCTCACGGGGACCCTGTTGAAATCCTCTTCCTGCTTGTTGCTGAAGCTGTTGCTGACCCGCCATCTCCCTCAGGAAGCGGGTATTGTCGGCTGTAGCATTTACCAAGGCAGCGATTGCCTCGGCAAGCGTGGGTGGAACGGGAGGTGGATTCGGGGTAGCATCCCGACCCCCGGATGTTCCAGCTGCATCCTGTCCACGAGTCCGGGTCGGCATCTGAGGCAAAAACATCTGAATAAACATAATGTGCCAAAGAAAACCTTCCGTTTTACATTACTGTAAAAAGTAATGGTACAGACTCGACATTACACAACAGGATACATTACCCATTTTACAAAAGTTTAACCTATTATACAACCGTACACCCTACAATACACTACTCTACTCTTATTACACCACTAGTCCTGTTTTCCATTGCTTTTGGCGGCTTCATCATCAGGGGTGGGAGTCCAGACGTCCACCAACCTCAAAGAAGGAGGGGGTTCATACAGGTCTAATTCCCCACCCAACGCGCGTCCCGCGACATGAGAAGGTCCGGCTTCCGCCTCAGCAGGGGGTGTAGGCTCACTAGGGTGTAGTTGCGAGTAGAGCACATGGACTTCTTCATGCAGTGTATTGCAGTAAACCTGCAGGTTGTCCACCGCTGAGCTGAGTTCTTTGACTCGGGCCTGAGCCCTTGCCTCCTTGGCCCATGCCAATGAACGAGATTGAACAGCCCAATCGAGTGCCAAATCCCGATCGGCCAGCTGGTCTTGTAGATGGCGAACGTCTCTTCGTAACTCATTTATACGGTCACCATCTCCAATCCATATAGCTGTCCTGCGGCGGAGTTCCAATTGGAGCCTGCTTACTTCTGCTTCCAGATCCCCTATAGGATCATTGCTCCCGCTACTACTATCTACATCTCGCGGAGCAAGTTGATGTCGAGGCACTCCAAGTGGTCTAGTCGACTTACGCGCGGTCTTTCTTGTGCGCGGCGGCATTTTCTAAAGGGGAAATTTATTAGTATAATTCTTAGCATGATGCATGAGTAAATACAGAATCAACCTTGGTTGATTCGACCTTCTATACATTGCACTCTTCCTATCTGGTCTTTAAGATAAACTCTTCAGAATACTTAGGTAAGAAGAGAAAAGAATCTTTAGGTAAGACTTTTGAAAATCTTTTTGAAGATGTCCCGGAATATCTGCAAGGAAGGGCTACGCTCCGATACCAGCTGTGACGGAACCTCCCAAGTAATCAGGCCCACCTACAGTTGTCCTTGTCTAACAGACATCAGACACCCTGTAGATGTTCCTAAGTTACTTGACAAGCTCGGTATCTTTCCTTACCTCACCAGGAACGTTTCACCCGTCTTGCAGACATTACAGATCATCGGAGATGCGGAAGCGATTTACATAATCTTACATTTATTTCCAAAGTAAGCTCAAGTTAAGTTATTACAGACCAGTTCTAAAAGTGAGTGCATAAAAGTAATAATTATACAAACCAGGGAGACACAAACTTCTCCCGAAAGTTTATAAACAAAAGATTCTTAAGATGGAGGACCGAGTCCTCCCGCACTTCAGTCTTGGGTTTCATCCTTGGGAACCACCTTAGCACAGAAGCAGCAAAAGTCTGCTACTTCCCCACCTAAAAACAACAAAGGGATAAAGCCTGAGTGTGGAATTACTCAGCAAGTCTTACCCGACTAAGGAAAAGACTCTCAAGGGTATGCTGGTTATATGGGAGTCAAGGTAAGGCTTCTCAATAGTCAAAGACTCTGTTTTGCAGAAATGCTTACTAAAGTGGATCCTTAAAAATCCAATTTTATTTGTCAAGTTAGGTAGAATTACCTGCACTAGAGTTCTTCCTACCCTAGTTCAATCACTGGTCCTGCACTAGCCAATTTCTTAACCAAAAACCCCTCATCTTTAGTGGAATGCTACGTGTAGGGCAGTGACCAAGTCTTCATAACCGCGAAGGTACGGTGATCCGAATCGATTATACTCAGCTGAGGATCTCCAATCACACGACATATGTAGCACTTAACCCTTGCATATGTCAACCCGCCACCGGGGTTCTTAAGACCGGATCAGGTTCACGCAAACCGAGAGCACAGATACACCACCGTCCAGCCTCTTGCCACGGAGGGTACACGCTACTCTCGCCACCGCTCCACTCCCATTTCGTGTTATCTTATTCCGGCCTTAGTCTGCCCGAGGCAAGGCTTACCCATGACGAGGCATGTGACCAGTTAAAGGGTCCTCGATCATCAAGCCTACATCGACAAGGTCCTTAATCGACTCAGACGGAGACACTACACCGAGACTCTCTTCTCGTGCAAGTCACCCGCCCGGTCTCAGCTTAACCATTTCAAACCCAAAGTTTGGTACCTGGCAGAGGTACATCTTTTCCGATGTTGAATCCATCACGGCCGTGATGGATCCACCATCAAGTTTTATTTTCGAAAACATCCCTCCCACTTTGCCAAACATCTTTTGTAAAACAAATCCTTTTGTTTTTCTAAAGCAATACTAAGCAAAGTAAAACCTTTTTGTAAAAACAGGATTTCAAGGAGGGTAATCAAAATCAAGGAAGGCAATGCAGGAATTGTTTAATCAATCAACTCCTATCACCTAATGCAGCAAGTAAGTGAGAAAGATTTTAAAGACATCAAGGAAGGTGGCAAATGCACCGGGGCTTGCCTTTGTTATCAGATGTGTCTGGCTCGGATCCACAGATATCAAAATAAAAGCAGTTGTCTGCCTGGGGATCAGAGGTGGGTGGTATCCCTTCTTCAAAAACTTCTTCTTCTTCTTCTTCTTGCTCTAATATAACCACATACATACATAAGGATGGATGTCATGGAATGCTCATGAGGATGCAAAGATAGCATAAACTTGTTATTTATGTCTTGAGTACAACTTTCCTTCACGGTACTCCGAGAACCTAGGGTTTCCGGAGTCAGTAAAGGAGTTCATGGAGCAGGGGGGGTGGTTTTGGGTTTAGTGATCAAACAAGGCCCAAATCAAACCAAACTCTACCCATGGCTTTTAAATAATGTGAAAAGCTCACATAAAAAGTTTGGGAAATTTTGGACTTATTATTAATTTTCTAAAAATCCAGAACCATTGGTTGAGGCTATTTTAAATATCCTAAAATTCCCTATTCCAACTAAAAATCATAAAACTATTTTTATTAAATACCATGGAAAATAACAAACCTAGGAAAATTAGTTTCATAATTTTAGCATTTTTCTACATTTTTCTATATATTTCTAAAGTTTTTCTGAAAAAGAAAAGGAAAAGGGTTAAACAGGACTGGGCCGGATTCAGCCCAGCAGCCCAGGTCCAGAGGGAAAGCGCTCGCGCCCGCGCGCGCGCACTGGCGGCTTTGCAGAAAAGCCCATGGGGTTTGGCTAATTGGAAAACGAGCTTCTTCACTGTTACACTGTGTCACTGACAAACTACAGAAACGCCCTCGGGTTTCCGTCAATTCACAACACCAGGTCCCCGACGGCGCTCAGCGCGGCCGCGCTCCGGCGAGCAAGCAGACCGGCCGATTGGGGCAGCGGCTGAGCTCTCCGAGCGGTGGACATGGAATTGGGGTCGGCCTGACTACTTCCCCTAAGTTAATTGCACTGTTGGTGGATCGTGGAGCTCCGGCCACGGTGGTCGTAAGCACAACGGCGACATGAGCGTGTTCCCGGCGATAGGCGCCGGTCTAGTTCAATTAAAGGACTCGGCAAGCATCACGGAGGTATGAGCATGCACAAACGAAGGCGCAGAGGGCAGGAACAGACCGGAGTTGGGCTGGCGACGGTGAGCTCGATTCACGGCGGCGGAAAACCGATTTGGGGGCAACGCAAAATTCAGGCGAGCTGGTGGACGATTGAGTGTGGGAGCGGTTGCGATAGCTAGCAAAATACATGGCGAAGCTGAGGGGGGCTCAATTTATAAGAAGCGACGGCGGCGGCGATCAATTTGAGGAGGTTGTGCTGGCGGTCGGAGAGGTAGACGAGCTCAGTACGGGGAAAAGTGGCTCTCACCGTGGCAGTAGCTCCGGTGATCGCCGGGCATGCAATTGGTGAGTCACGGCGATGCAGTGGCGAGGTTTGGACACGCGGCGGACCCAGAGACGGCTCAACGGCGACGAGCCCCTTTAACCACGGGCGGTGAGCAAGGGGAGGAGTACCGCGGCTGACCGGGTGGCTTCCAGCTCACCGGCGGCGAGGATTCTTACTGGGCTGTGCTTATCTGAGGACCGCGGCGCACGAATCCCGGTGACCAATGATCAACGGTGGCAGGCCACCGGCGGCGAGCAAGCAGTGCTGGCGTCCTGATCCCGTTTGACTACTGTACCATCAGAACTCCCATCAAAGCACCTGACAGAGCAACTTTAGAGCCATTTTTCTCCAATTTTTATGTGAAACCAATGCCAACCTTCTGCAGCAAAGTTGTAGAGTTATAAACCAGCTACAACTCAACTATAAGACTTGATCACTTTTGAGCACTGGATCATACTTGGATTTGAGCTCAAAGTTCACCTCATAGCACTGCAATTCTGAAATTCAGCTTCAAACAGTCTGACAGCCAGTTTTGGACTGGGTTTTTCTGCAAATTTCTCATAACAACTATGCTTGCACCCTTTAGCAAAGTTGTTCTCCTATTATTGGTCTTCAACTTTGATGTGGTGATCTAGGGCAAAAACTCTATATCCAGAAAGATACAAAGCCCCAAAGTTGAGCCAATTCACTAACTTTCAGACTTAGAAATAAACTCTTGTGAGGTCCATTTTGCATTTAGGTCCAAAACTTAGGGTTTTGCTTTCAAGTCCACATTTTTGTGATCCAATAGACTTGAAACACTTGTTTGACTTGGTTTTTGCACTTTAGCCCAAAAGTGGGCTAATTTTGCACATAAGCCCCTAGGGTTTAGTTTTAGGGTTTCCCAGGGTTCCAATTAGGGTTTCTAATATCCCAGGGGTATAAATGTGATTCAACTTTATTGTTGGGGTCACTTTATGACTTTTACCCAAAAGCCTTTAGGTTTTCTCAACTTTGGTTAAGTTTTACCCCTTAACCACTATTTAGGGTTAAGTACTTAAACCAGGGTCCTATTTGTAAAGCAGTAAAACAATACAACTTGTTTGAAATTTTTGCCTAGTGAATGCACTCTAGGTGTGTCAAACATATGCCATGCCCATGCTCATGATGCCATGCTCAAGTTTTAGTTATAGTAACACCAGGGGTGTTACAAATAAATTCTGGCACTGTGGCCGGCTCAATAAAACGCGCTCGGTGGGTGAGCACCTTCATATTTTTCCTTTGCGGCGCTGGCTCACTAGTGGCACTCGTGGTAGCTTCTGTCGCAGGAGAAGTATTTTTTCTTTTGCGACCCAATACCGGATAGTGATAGTCGGGGTAGACAAACCCGACTGCGTCAAATACCCGGTTGAGCCTTTTCTTCTTTCGGCCTCCGAAGGCTGCTGATAACGCAGTGTTCTCGGCCTTCGAATATGCCCCAAGCAGTTCGTCACTTAATGTTTCAATGCTTTTCAACCAGTCGTCATCAGGTTCAACAAACTTATCCCCGTATTTGAATGTGTATTTCAGTCTGACCAGTCCGCCTTCGTCGGACTCTTTGATGGTCTCCTTCGGCATTTCCCACTTTCCTGCAAGTGGCCACACCCTGAAAGCAATATGCTCTTGGACCAAGTCCCTTGTCCCAATGAAAGAGCAGATTACGCCGAAGGCTCTTTGGCATTCCTCGGCTGCTTCATCCACTTCAACCTTCGGCCTTCGAAGTCCGAAGCGTTGCCAGATGGGGCGCATAATGATACTCTTAACATCTTCCTGCGCTGTTAAGTCATTCTTTACATAGAACCACTCTGTCATCCAGGCTCCGGGCCATCTCTTCCGAAAGGTTGGCACAGGGCGGCTTGACCCGGAGCGGGCACCAAAGCTGTAGCACCCAAAGTTGTTGTGATATTGTTCTTTCCCCCAGGGCTTCGTCTCATATAACAACTCATGAATGTTGCAAAAGCTTTTAGCATTTGGTTCTAAACCTTGGCTTCTCGCAGCCCAGACAAACATCCCCATTCTTATGATAGCTTCGGGAGTAATTTGATGAAGGTAGACTTGAAATGTCTTCAGGACTTCAACAACAAAGTTGCTTAGGGGGAATCGAAGCCCAGCCTTGAGAAAGCTTCGGAAGATTACGACTTCATCTTCTTCTGGGGTGGGAGAAGTCTTTTCTCCAGCATCAGCCCTCACAATAGATATATCTCGAAAATACCTCCCCCTCATATTATCAATATGACTCTGCTTAATAGTGGTTTTCCCGAAAACCGTGTGACTTGGCCGCCATGGTCGATCTTCGGACTCTTCCCCACCACTTTCTACATCATAACTGTCGCTGTCACCAGTATCTTCAGACAAACCTTCCAGAATCTCCTTGGTAACTTTTTCCGTATTGGTCTCTGCCATCGCTATAAGGAACCCCAAGTTCTTCTCTTCGTCAAGGCTCAGCTTCATCTCAGCAGCGACCTTCTTATCTTCAGACATCTTCGGAAACACTAAAAAACTGTTTTCAAAGCCGAAGCTTCAAAACCAAAATATCAGCAAATCTTAGTGCGCAAGAGCTAAAAATTTAGTGGGCGAAAGCAGATGGCAAGCGAGAGTACCAAAATGAGTTTGCGTTACGATCCTATTTATACGCCCAGTGCGTTGAAAATTGAAAGACCCCGCTTGTCAGTGAATGTTGCTATTCTAGCAGAGGGAAGGTGTTTTTTCGGACCTTCGGCTTAAGGCCTTCGTCCATATCGCAATCTGAATTTGTTATTAACAAATTAATATTGCGAGGGGCTACTGTTGGGGGCCTTCGTCCTCCGAAGGTCCTCAAAAACATGATTTGACAATGTTTTCCAAGTGGATTATATGAACAGGTACCTTCGGACTCAGAATTATGAACATGAAGTACGGTCAGGACGAAGCCTGTACCAGACGAAGGGGGATTGAAATGGAGGACGGGCTGATTACCAAGCTCTACGAAGGATGATGCACAGCCGAAGCTGTGCGCAGGAAAGCTTCATCGCGATAGCAGAAAGGGGAACCGACTTAAAGATGAAAAGACTACTTAGGCCTTGACAGATTTCCATAAGTCATTAGCAAATGTAATGGACATGAATGTAATTTTGTATGGGCTGTGTCTCACGCCTATAAATAGATGAACAGTACTCCCGTACTGGACACGCTGACTTGGCATTTGCTTTTGCGTCATTCTTGTACTTTTGCCTTCCTGCAATCCGAAGGTACATTTGTAATTTGAAGTCATTTCTATTTTTACATAGTAATAAAATAGAAATGACATTGTGATAAAATTTAAATGTTTACATTACTATTTATGTTATGCATAAGTCCTTCGTCGTAACTTGTCGTGCTTACGAAGATATGTTGTTTATGACCTTCGTCCGGAGCACGTTATATCCCGAAGGGAAATAATGTTTCGAAGGACGAAGGACCTTATCATTTAACACTTTTTATGTTGCCTTGTTCTTAATCCAAAGCATTTGAGAACAAGTCACCAACATCGTAGCTGCCGTCGAAAGACATGAACTCGAGACTCCCGAAACGGAGCACCGTCCCGGGTTGGAGAGGTCGTTGGAGACTGCCCATCTGGAGCTTGACAGGAAACTGCTCGTCAACATGCAGCAGGCCCCTACCTGGCGCGCCAACTGTCGGCGTTTCGAGACCGGGGGGTCCCTAAGCCGACGAGTGAGTGTGCCGCGTGCCCCAGCCCAGATGGGTCGAGCGCGTGGGCGAGCGCGAAGGGGGGAAAGCGAGGTGGCCGGAGCCAAGTCGTGAGGGAGGTGGAGATCCCGCGGCCTTCGTGTTCGTCCCGCGCCCAGGTCGGGTGCGCTTGCAGTAGGGGGTTACAAGCGTCCACGCGGGTGAGGGAAGCGAGCGGCCCCAAGAGAGCGCCTGCCCCGCCCTCGTTCCCGCACGGCCAACCTTCTCTAAGAAGGCCCTGGTCCTTCCTTTTATAGGCGTAAGGAGAGGATCCAGGTGTACAATGCGGGTGCAGCAGAGTGCTACGTGTCTAGCGGGGGGAGAGCTAGCGCCCTAGGTACATGCCAATGTGGCAGCCGGAGAGATCTTGGCACCCAGCTGGTGTGGTGTCGTGGCTGTCGGAGGAGAAACGGAGCCTGGCGGAGGGACAGCTGTCGGAGCAGTTGGGCCCTTGCTGACGTCCCCCTGCTTCCGTAAGGGAGCTGAGAGCCGCCGTCGTCATGGGTCTATCGGGGTGCCATCATTGCCTATCTGGCGGAGCTAGCCAGATGGGACGTCGGTCTTGTTCTCTGCGGCCCGAGTCGGCTCGGGGTAGGGTGATGATGGCGCTTCCTGTTGACGTGGCGGACTTGTGCCCTAGGTCGGGCGACGTGGAGGCTCCTCCGAGGCCGAGGTCGAGTCTGTCTTCCATGGCCGAGGCCGAGCCCAAGCTCCTGGGTCGGGCGAGGCGGAGGTCGTTCGGCAGAGGCCAGGGCGGAGTCCGACCCCTGGGGTCGGGCGAAGCGGAGTTCGTCGTCTTCCGGGGCCTTAGCCCGAGTCCGAGCCCTGGGTCGGGCGGAGCGGAGTTCGCCGTCTTCCGGGGCCTTAGCCCGAGTCCGAGCCCTGGGTCGGGCGGAGCGGAGTTCGTCGTCTTCCGGGGCCTTAGCCCGAGTCCGAGCCCTGGGTCGGGCGGAGCGGAGTTCGCCGTCTTCCGGGGCCTTAGCCCGAGTCCGAGCCCTGGGTCGGGCGGAACAGAGTTCGCCGTCTTCCGGGGCCTTAGCCCGAGTCCGAGCCCTGGGTCGGGCGGAGCGGAGTTCGCCGTCTTCCGGGGCCTTAGCCCGAGTCCGAGCCCTGGGTCGGGCGGAGCTTCCTATGGCGCCTTTGGCAAGGCCTGGCTGCCTGTCAGTCTCACTCTGTCAAGTGGCACTGCAGTCGGGATGGCGCAGGCGGCGCTGTCCTTTTGTCAGACCGGTCAGTGGAGCGGCGAAGTGACGGCGGTCACTTCGGCTCTGCCAGGGGGCGCGCGTCAGGATAAAGGTGTCAGGCTACCTTTGCGTTAAATGCCCCCACGACTCGGTCGGTTGGTGCGGCGATTTAGTCAGGGTTGCTTCTTAGCGAAGGCAAGGCCTCGGGCGAGCCGGAGATGCGTCTGTCGTAAAAAAGGGGGCCTCGGGCGAGACGGAAACACCTCAGGGTCGGCTGCCCTTGCCCGAGGCTAGGCTCGGGCTAGGCGTGATCGAGTCGCTCGTATGGACTGATCCCTGACTTAATCGCACCCATCAGGCCTTTGCAGCTTTATGCTGATGGGGGTGACCAGCTGAGAATTAGGCGTCTTGAGGGTACCCCTAATTATGGTCCCCGACAATTATGAATGAGCATGAATAATATTGAATTACATTTGTACCTTCGGCTTTTACAGAAGGTAGAAGTCCAAGCATGACGCACGAATGAACACAAGCCAGCCTGAACAGTACGGGGGTACTGTTCATCTATTAATAGGCACAGGGCGCAGCCTGTGAGAAATTACATTCATGCCCTTTACAAATGCTACCACGGGTCGATTGGTCATTTCATCTTTAAGTCGGTTCACTCCTTCGTCTTGGGACATGTCACTATGTCGAAGCTTTATGGATGATAGCTTCGGCACTGCTTTTTGAGAGGATCTGCCGAAGGTGTTTCTTCTTACAGGGTCTTCGGCAATGAAGCATACCCCCAACACCAACGCGACTTGCTGTCCTCGTCATTTGGGATGAGTATTGGTGAGGGGGATCTGTAGAATTTGTTTGAGGGTGAGGAATTGAAAATGATGTTGTTTAATTATCGGGAGGCGGGCATTATCCCGAAGGTTGAGCCGATGTAGTATGTGTGATGCCCTCACTTGTCATGCGGTAGTAAAGAGAGGATGCAATTGTATTTATTTGTGCGGTGGGTCTGGTGACCCTTCGCTGTGTGTATGTAATATGCGACTTGTATTGTAATGTGGCATGTTGCCCTTCGTTTGCCAGTGTGATGTTGTAACTGTCCGGCTGCACCCTTGGGCGACTTTTGCACGGAGTTGTCTTGTGGAAAAGACTTCGTATTGCGCATTACTGTGCTTGTCCAGCTGCACCCTTAGGCGACTTTTGCACGGAGTTGTCTTTTAGTAAAAGACTTCATATCACGCACTTGTTGTGCTTGTCCGGCTACACCCTTAGGCGACTTTTGCATGGAGTTGTCTTTTAGTAAAAGACTTCGTATCGCGCACTTGTTGTGCTTGTCCGGCTGCATCCTTAGGCAACTTTTGCATGGAGTTGTCTTTTAGTAAAAGACTTCGTATCGCGCACTTGTTGTGCTTGTCCGAATGCACCCTTAGGCGACTTTTGCATGGAGTTGTCTTTTAGTAGAAGACTTCGTATCGCGCACTTGTTGTGCTTGTCTAGCTGCACCCTTAGGCGACTTTTGCACGGAGTTGTAGCACGCTAGGGTAGTCTACGCTACCTGTCGCGGTGACTTCAAATCGATCGAATGCCAAAGGCTGTCGAAGTGGTCTTTTTCGACATGGTGATACTTGAATTTTTTTGCAAGGGCTTTTTACTTGTATATTACATGGCTCCGCCTCATTAAAAACCTCACCCCCTGGGAGGAAAAGAGTGCGGGCCGGAACAACATTGTTTGCTAAATTACAAGGGCGCGTAGCCCCTGAGACATAAACAAAAAATTTCCAGAGATTATCGATGTTCCAGGAATGCTCTAAGTCTTCGCCGGATGATGTTGCCAGCCTGTAAGCACTGGGGGATGTCTTCGTCTTGACTATGAATGGATCGTCCCACTTCGGCTCTAGCTTGCCTCGTGACTCTGTCCGGGTGGTTCTTGCGAGTACGAGGTCCCCTTCATTGAATTCCCTTGGGATGACTGCGTTGTCGCGCAACGCCTTGGTTTGAACCTGATATTTGTCGAGGGCCTGCAGGGCGAAGGCGCGGTCTCCGTCGATGAGGTCTTTGGAAGTTGGTTCGTCGACATCGGGGATGGCTGATTTGTTTGTTCGGGGGGACCCGTGTTTTAATTCTTGCGGTGTCATGGCCTCAGATCCATACAAGAGGCAGAAAGGTGTGAATCTGGTTGCCCGGCACTCTGTCATGTTTATGGCCTATACCACTTCAGGTAATTGGTCGACCCATTTGCCCTTTTTGTCGTCAAGAAGCCTTTTCTTGATGGCAGTGACAATTTTGCCATTGGCGCGCTCAACAACACCGTTGAACTGTGGGTGGTACACCGAGGCGAAGACAGGCTTGGTGCCGATGGAAAAGCAGAAATCCCTGAAGTCTTGGCTGTCGAACTATTTGCCGTTGTCGACTGTGAGTTCGGACGGGACTCCGAAGCGGCAGACAATGTTTTGCCAGAAGAAATTTTGAGCGGTCTTTCATGTTATTGTGGATACTACCTTGCCTCAATCCACTTTGTGAAATACTTGACGGCGACGAAGGTGGACTTGAGGTTCCCTTGAGCTATGGGCAGTGGTCCAACGATATCTAGCCCCCAGCATTGAAGTGGCCATGTATGGGCGATGAGCTTGGTGAATTGTGAGGGGCTACCTGAGCGAGGGGAGAACTTTTGGCATGCTTCGCATGACCTTGTGACTCGATTGGCAGTGCAGATTATTGCGGGCCAGTAAAATCCCTGGTGAATCACCTTGGCAGCGAGGGCCCTGGGTCCTGAGTGGGAGCCTCAAGTTTCACTGTGGACTTCGCGGAGGATTTGTGTGCCTTCGGTTTCAGTTATGCACTTCAGCATGGGCTGGCTGATCCCCTTTTTATACAGCTGACCCTTGACTAATGCGAAGTCTCGGCTTCTGTGCTTTAGTCATTTGGCCTCATTATGATCGCTTGGATGGTAGTGGCCCTACAGGTACAGAGTTATTGGGGCCCGCCAGTCTTCGGCCATGATGAGGTTGACGATGTGGTGGCCTTCTATGTCTTGAGTTATTTGTAGGCCTTTGGGGTTACGGACAGCTGGCGTGCCGATGACGTGGTAGAACACGTCGGATGGCAAGGCGTCGCCCTTGGCCGCTGCTTTGGCCAACACGTCGGCCTCTTCGTTCTTGGCGCGGTCGACGTGCTGCAGGGTGAAACCCTTGAATTGTCTCTCGAGGCTGCGGACGGCTGTGAGATATTGCATGAGTGTGGGGTCTTTTGCTGAGTATTCCTTCTCAACCTGGCCGGTGACTACTTTGGAATCTGTCCTGACTATGCATGTGGTGACACCGAGTGCTCGTAATTTGCGGAGTCCCAGGATGACGGCTTCATACTCTGCTATATTGTTAGTGCATCTGTCGGACTCCAAGGCGAAGCTGAGGCATGCTGCGTATCCGTAATTGACGCCTATGGGTGATGTGATAATTGCCGCGGCGCCTGCCCCCGCATGGCACTACGCGCCGTCGCAGTGGATGGTCCACACTTTCTCTGGAGACTCTTCTTGTTGCCATGTTGGTCCTGTCTAGTCAACGATGAAGTCTGCTAGGACTTGTGATTTAATCGTTGTCCTGGGTTCGAAGGTGATGTGGTACCCAGAGAGTTCGGCTGCCCATTTGGCGATTCGGACGGACGCCTCCGGGTTCCTGAACAGTTCTCCCAGACCCCTGTCCGAAGTGACCCGTACCTTGAATGCTTCGAAGTAATGGCGTAGCTTGCGCGATGCCATGACAACTGCATATGAATTTTTTTCTAGCTCAGTCATGTTGCACTTAAAAATCGTGAGATCTTTGGAGACATAGTACATTGGGCACTGCTGAGTCGTGCCCTCTCTGTCCTGCTCTTGGATTAACGCTGCGCTGACTGCACATGGTGAAGTCACAATGTATAGCAGAAGAGGCAACGAAGGGTCAGGGCTAGCAAGGGTTGCTAAGTCGGACAGGTGTTGCTTGAGCGACTCGAAGGCCGTCACCAGCTCTGGTCCCCAAGCGAAGTCTTTTGCGCCACACAATGTCTTGAGGAAGGGTAGACTGCGCTCTGCGGATTTGGAAATGAATCTGTTCAAGGCGACCAATCTGCCTGTCAGTCGTTGGACATCCCTGCCTGACTGCGGGGGTGTCATGTTGATGATCGCTTGGATCTTTGTTGGTTTGGCCTTGATCCCTCGGTGCGACACCAGGTAGCCAAGTATCTTCCCCTGGCGAACTCCGAAGACACACTGAAAGTCGCCTAGAGGGGGGGTGGATAGGCGGAATCTAAAAATTATAAACTTAAGCACACACTACAAGCCAGGGTTAGCGTTAGAATTAAATCCGAGTCCGAAAGAGAGGGTGAAAACAAATCAATCAAGAAATAAAGCGGATGACACGGTGATTTGTTTTATCGAGGTTCGGTTCTTGCAAACCTAGTCTGCGTTGAGGTGGTCACAAAGACCGGGTCTCTTTCAACCCTTTCCCTCTCTCAAACGGTCACCTAGACCGAGTGAGGTTTCTCCTTAATCAAACGGGTCACTTAGACCCCACAAGGACCACCACACAATTGGTGTCTCTTTCTTTGATTACAAGTTGCTTGAAGAACAAGAATGAGGAAGAAAAAAGCGATCCAAGAACAAGAGCTTAAAGAACACGAGCAAAAACTATCTCTCTAGTCACTACTTGTTTGGAGTGGATTTTGGACTTGGTGAGGCTTTGATTCTTTTGAATTGTGTCTTGTATTGATTGCACTACCTCTTGTATTGAATGAGATGTCTGAAAAACTTGGATGCTTGGAGTGGTGGTGGTTGGGGGACATTTATAGCCCCAACCACCAATTCAACCGTTGGGGAGGCTGTCTGTCGATGGGCGCACCGGACAGTCCAGTGCGCCACCGGACAGTGTCCGATGCGCCAGCCACGTCACCCAACTGTTAGGGTTTTGACGGTTTCGACCGTTGGAGCTTTGACTTCTTGGGGCACCGGACAGTACGGTGCACCTTCTGGTGCTGCTCTGACTCTGCACAAACTATTCGTGCACTGTTCACGTTGCAAGCGACTGTTGCAGTCGACCGTTGCGCTCGCCAGCCGTTGCTCCCCTGGCACACCGGACAGTCCGGTGGCACACCGGATAGTCCGGTGAATTATAGCGGAGCGGCTCTCCAGAAACCCGAAGGTGAAGAGTTTGAGTCGATCGCCCCTGGTGCATCGGACACTGTCCGGTGGTGCACCGGACAGTCCGGTGGTGCACCGGACAGTCCGGTGCGCCATGCCAGGGTTCTCTTCGGTTTCTTTTTGCTCCTTTCTTTTGAACCCTAACTTGTTCATTTTATTAGTTTGTGTTGAACCTTTGGCACCTGTAGAATATATAATCTAGAGCAAACTAGTTAGTCCAATTATTTGTGTTGGGCATTTCAACCACAAAATCATTTAGGATAAGGTTTGACCCTATTTCCCTTTCACACACTTCTCAGGGTTGAGCCGAAGTCGTGCATCGTGCATATTAGCGAATGTTTCTGCGAGGTCATCCAGGTGGTCCTCTTTGTTTTTTCTCGCGATGACGATGTCGTCCACGTAGGTGAAAATGTTGCGGCCTACTTGACTTTCGAGCACCCTCTTGGTGAGGCGAGAAAAGGTTGACCTGGCGTTTTTGAGTCCTTCTAGCATCCTGATGAAGTAGTACGTGCCGAAGGGTGTGATAAAGCTTGTGCTGGCCTTGTCTTCCTCTTTCATGTATATCTGGTGGTAACCGGATAAGCAATCAAGGAGGGACATGACTTCGCATCCTACTGCACTATTGACTATTTTGTCGATCCGTGGCAGGGGAAATTGTCCTTAGGACAGGTCTTATTGAGGCTGGTGAAGTCGATACACATGCGCCACTTGCCGCTTTCCTTTTGCACCATGACCACGTTGGCGAGCCATGTAGGATAAGCAATTGGTTCGATGAAGTTGGCTTCCAACAGGCGGTGCACCTCGGCCTTGGTGGCTTCAGTCTTCTTGTCGGACATTTTGCGCAGTCGTTGCTTTTTTGGGCGCACTGAAGGGTCGATGCCTAGGCCGTGCTCTATGATGGTGTGGCTGACCCTAACCAGATCAAGGGCGGACCAAGCGAAGATGTCCTTGTTTCGGGAGAGGCAAGAGATGAGTTTTTCCTCGTCTCGCGAGGTCAGGTCTTCGCTTATTACGACTGTTTGCTTAGGCGTAGCCGGGTCGAGGGGTACCGCTTTCGTTCCGTCGTTGCTTTGTAGCTGTGCCTTTACTTTTTCGTCGGCGACTGGGTGAGTCCCTTTAAAACCTTCACGTTGTGCTGTGAGGCAGTGTACGTTCTGTTGCCCTAGAACGAAGTCCCTTTCAATATTGCATGCAGTCTGCTGGTTGCCATAAACTGTGATCATGCCTTGCGGACCTAGGATTTTCATGCAGAGGTAAAGTCCGTGAATGGCCGCTTCAAACTTGTTGATGGAGCCTCGGCCCATTATGGCGTTGTATGGGTATACCATGTCGACGATGTTGAAGGTGACCTGCTCACTTTGTGCGTTGGGTGCTACACCAAATGATAGGGGTAGCTCTATCTTGCCGACAGGGAAGGTGCCCTTGCCACCGAAGCCATATAGGGGGTTGTCCGAAGGCTTGAGTAAGCTGTGGCTTATGCCCATGTGATCAAAGGCATGCAGGAAGATGATGTCAGCTTGATTGCCATTGTCGACTAGGACTTTATGCAGGTCCTAGCCTACTACGCTTCAGTTGATCACCATGGCGTCGACGTGAGGGGCGCTGCGCAGCCCTGGCGTCGAAGGTGAGTGGTACATGAGACCACCTTGTTTGTACCATTGGGTCGGTGAGGGCAACGTGGTTCACACTTCGGTAGTGGTCCCTTTTCTGCCGCTTCGTTTCGAAGTCCACGTTGGACCCTCCAGTGATCATGTGGATGACTCCGCGATATGGTTGTTCGACGAAGTCTTCCTGCTTGGGTGCTTGGGGTGGTTATGGTGTTGTGGATTTGGGTGATGCAGAGGCGGAGGTGGTAGAACTTGCACTTCCTGACGGTGCTGGTACGCGTGGTTGGGTGGATGTTGGACGTGCTCGTTGTTGTAGGGTTGTTGGTGGTGGTGGTGGTGGTATGTGTGTGCGACGACCCTCTGGTTGTCGGCTGGCTGTGCTCTGGACATCCTGTCCCTGGTGGCCTTTGTTTCTGGATAATCTCTTGTTGGGTGCTCGCAGTCCTCACCATGAAACAGACAGTAGAATCTGCACGGCTGCTGCGTCCATCCTCGACCTCTCCCTCTGGTGCCATTACCACGGCCTTGGGGGATATTCCTGACGGCAAGTAGTTTCTCCAGCTGGGTGCTGATTGGCTATGTTGTGCATCTATTGTTAACTGCGGCTATCCCGCCCGGAGTCTGGCTGCGAAGGCCTGGTCCAGGTTCTGCTGGACTGCGGAGGGTCCTTAGGCTTCCTCTGAGATTCAACCTTTCGTTGATGCAGCTCTTCGGACCTGGCATACTTCTCGAATAGTTGATATAGCTCTTGGAGATTTTTGGGTGGCTCACTGATGCAGTGACTGTACAGGACGCCAGCCCGAAGGCCACTGATGGCGTAATGGATTGCGATGTGGTCGTCGACCGATGGCAGTTGCGACTTGAGGGTCAGGAATTTTCTGTAGTACTCCCAAAGGGTTTCCTTCTCTTGTTGCTTGCAGAGTGATACTCGGCCAGGGCGTCAGTATCGGGTCGATACTGAAAGGGAAATGTGCCCTTGGGCCATTTCTAAGTATTTTGGTGATTGAGTGCCAACACAAGTGCTTAAGTGTAAATCTATGCCAATTGATGGACAAAGTGCAAATCAAGTCTAAAGGTATGTTTCTATACTTAGTACATTGTTTTTAGAACTAATGTATTGTGTCTAAGTGCTGGAAACAGGAGAAATCGAATTGGAAAAGACTTAGCTTTGTTCAGCCAAAGTCTGCTCAGTCTGGGTGCACCGGACTATCCGGTGCGCCAGGCTGGCTCTGGCGAACTTACTGTTCTCGGGACTTCGACGGCAGTGTACGGCTATAAATCACCGGACTGTCTGGTGGTGCACCGGACTGTCCGGTGAGCCATTCACAGGCGAACTCGTCGCTCTCGGGAGAAGATTAACGGCGTATGGCTATAATTCACCGGACTGTCCGGTGGTGCACCGGACTGTCCGGTGATCCAACGGTCAGCCAGGCAAACGGTCAGCCGAGGATTCTGCGCGTGACGCGTGGCCGAGCCAACGGTCACAATGGGGCACCGGACTGTCCGGTGTGCACCGGACAGTGTCTGGTGCGCCAATGGCTCTCAATCTGCAACGGACGGCTTCGCCAAATAAGGAAGGAAATCCGCAACGGACAGTGTCCGGTGGTGCACCGGACTGTCTGGTGCGCCAGGCGACTGAAGGCAAGAATTGCCTTCCTGGAATGCTCTCAACGGCTCCTAGCTGCCTTGGGGCTATAAAAGGAGGCCCTAGGCGCATGGAGGAGGATACCAAGCATTCTAAAGCACCAAGACCTCGATTCTGCGCATTTGATTCCTTGTGATAGCATATAGAGCTCTATTTGAGTTGTGAACTCGTCGGGTTGTGTTGTGAGCTCTTGTTGCGACTTGTGTGCATTTTGTCTCTCTGATTTTGTGTCTTGCGTGCGTTGCTCATCCCTCCCTTACTCTGTGCTTCTTTGTGAACATCAAAGTGTAAGGGCGAGAGGCTCCAAGTTGTGGAGATTCCTCGCAAGCGGGATATAGTATACAAAGCAAAACACCGTGGTATTCAAGTGGGTCTTTGGACCGCATGAGAGGGGTTGATTGCAACCCTCGTCCGTTGGGACGCCACAACGTGGAGTAGGCAAGCGTTGGACTTGGCCGAACCACGGGATAAACCACTGTGTCTATCTGTGTTGATCTTCTTGTGGTTATCGTGTCTTGCTTAGACTCCTCTCTAGCCACTTGGCATTATTGTGCTAACGCTTAATCAAGTTTTTGTGGCCTTAAGTTTAAGCTTTTACAGGATCACCTATTCACCCCCCCTTCTAGGTGCTCTCAATTGGTATTAGAGCCGTTCTCTTCAAGAAAGGGACTAACCGCCCGAAGAGATGGATCCTAAGGGCAAGGGGATTGTGATCAATGATAAGGAGAAGGAGTCCTTCGTCAACGAGCCGAAGGACGACAAGCCTACCGACTCGGGCTCGGGCCACAAACGAAAAGATGGGAAGAAGAAGAAGACAAGGCGCATCAAGGAGATCGTTTACTACGATGACAGCGACGAATCTTCCTCTTCCCAAAAGGACGACAACAACGACTACGAGAAAAGAAAGACGGTTAATTCAAACTTCTCTTTTGATTATTCTCGTATTCCACATAGTTCAAATACACATTTGCTTTCCATTCCTCTTGGAAAACCTCCACACTTTGATGGGGAGGACTACGGATTTTGGAGTCACAAAATGCGTAGTCACTTGTTCTCTCTCCATCCAAGCATATGGGAGATTGTAGAGAGTGGAATGAAATTTGATAGCTCAGATAGTCCCATGTTCATAAATGAACAAATCCATAGAAATGCACAAGCTACTACTGTCCTTTTAGCATCTTTGTGCAGGGAAGAGTACAATAAGGTGAGCGGCTTGGACAATGCCAAGCAGATCTGGGACACCCTCAGGATCTCACATGAGGGGAACGACGTCACCATGCTCACCAAGATGGAGTTGCTGGAGGGCGAGCTTGGGAGATTTGCAATGATAAGGGGAGAGGAGCCAACCCAAACATACAACCAGCTCAAGACCCTCATCAACAAAATAAGGAGCTACGGAAGCACGCGATGGACGGACCACGATGTCGTTCGCCTAATGCTAAGGTCTTTTACTGTCCTTGATCCACATCTTGTGAACAATATTCGTGAAAATCCTAGGTACACCAAGATGTCACCCGAAGAAGTACTTGGGAAGTTTGTGAGCGGGAGAATGATGATCAAGGAGGCGAGATACGTGGATGACGCGTTGAACGGTCCAATCCATGAGCCTCAACCCATTGCTCTTAAGGCAACGAGGAGCAAGGAGGCACTACCTAGCAAGGTGGCGCAAGTTGAGGCGGCCGGGCTCAATGATGAAGAGATGGCCCTCATCATCAAGCGCTTCAAGACGGCGCTAAAGGGACGCAAGGGGCAGCCTAACAAGAACAAGACGAAGGGGAAGCGCTCATGCTTCAAATGTGGTAAGGTTGGTCATTTTATCACTAACTGTCCCGATAATGATAGTGACCAGGAACAAGGGAACAAGAGGGAAAAGAAGAAAGCTTACAAGAAGGCTAAGGGCGAGGCACACATTGGCAAGGAGTGGGACTCGGATTGTTCGTCGTCTGACTCCAACAACGAAGGACTCGCCGCCACCGCCTTCAACAAATCGGCACTCTTCCCCAACGAGCGTCACACATGCCTCATGGCGAAGGAGAAGAAGGTATGTACTCGGAATACTACTTATGCTTCTTCAAGTGAGGATGAGTCTAGTGATGATGATGAAATAGATTATTCATTTTTATTCAAGGGCCTAGATAGAACCAAAGTTGATAAAATTAATGAATTAATTGATGCCTTGAATGATAAGAATAGGTTATTAGAAAAGCAAGAGGATCTTTTGTATGAAGAACATGATAAGTTTGTAGAGGCACAAAAATCCCTTGCTTTAGAAATTAAAAGGAATGAAATGCTTTCTAGTGAATTGTCTACATGTCATGACTCTATTTCTAGCTTAAAGAGTATAAATGATGATTTGAATGCTAAGTTAGAAATAGCAAATAAATAAACATCTTGTGTAGAACATGTTACAATTTGTAATAGGTGTAAAGATTTTGATGTTGATGCTTGTAGTGATCACCTAGTTTCAATTTCTAAATTGAATGATGAATTGGCTAGTCTTAATGCCCAACTTAAGACTAGCAAGAGTGAAATTGATAAAATAAAATTTGCAAGGGATGCCTACACGATTGGTAGACACCCCTCAATTAAGGATGGTCTTGGCTTCAAGAGGGAAGTCAAGAACTTAACAAGCCATAAGACTTCCATCTCCACCAAGGAGAAAGGGAAGGCCCCTATGGCTAGTAGTGTTCAAAAGAACCATGCTTTCATTTATGGTAATAGAAAATTTTCTAGAAATGCGTACAGGACCTGTGCTTATGATTCATATGCTATGACTGCTTCTAGTTCCCATGTTGTGCATGATAGAGATTTGCCTAGGAAAAATATTCATCATGTGCCTAGAAAGAATATTGTTCATGTTCCTAGGAAAGTAATTAATGAACCTTCTACAATTTTTCATACTTGCAATGCTTCCTTTGCTATTTGTAGAAAGGATAAGAAGGTAATTGCAAGGAAATTAGGGGCAAGATGCAAGGGACATAAAACTTGCATTTGGGTCCCTAAGACTATTGTAACTAACCTTGTAGGACCCAACATGAGTTGGGTACCTAAGACCCAAGCCTAAATTTGCCTTGCAGGTTTATGCATCCAGGGGCTCAAGCTGGATTATCGACAGCGGATGCACAAACCACATGACGGGGGAAAAGAGGATGTTCTCTTCCTACGTCAAGAACAAGGATCCCCAAGATTCAATTATATTCGGTGATGGGAACCAAGGCAAGGTGAAAGGGTTAGGAAAAATTGCTATTTCATCCGAGCACTCTATTTCTAATGTGTTCTTAGTTGAGTCGCTTGGATATAACTTGTTATCTGTGAGTCAATTATGCAATATGGGATATAATTGTTTATTCACAAATGTAGATGTGTCTGTCTTTAGAAGGTGTGATGGTTCACTAGCTTTTAAGGGTGTACTAGACGGCAAATTTTATTTAGTTGATTTTGCAAAAGAGGAGGCCGGTCTAGATGCATGCTTAATTGCTAAGACTTGCATGGGCTGGCTGTGGCATCGCCGTTTAGCACATGTGGGGATGAAGAACCTTCACAAGCTTCTAAAGGGAGAACACGTGATAGGTCTAACCAACGTGCATTTCGAAAAAGATAGACCTTGTGCAGCTTGTCAAGCAGGTAAACAGGTGGGAAGCTCTCATCATCCCAAAAATGTGATGTCCACATCAAGACCTTTGGAGATGCTTCATATGGATCTCTTCGGACCCGTCGCCTATCTAAGCATAGGAGGAAGTAAGTATGGTCTTGTTATAGTTGATGATTTTTCCCGCTTCACTTGGGTATTCTTGCAGGATAAATCTGAAACCCAAGGGACCCTCAAGCGCTTCCTCAGGAGAGCTCAAAATGAGTTTGAGCTCAAGGTGAAGAAGATAAGGAGCGACAACGGGTCCGAGTTCAAGAACCTTCAAGTGGAGGAGTTCCTTGAGGAGGAATGGATCAAGCATGAGTTCTCCGCTCCCTACACACCACAGCAAAATGGTGTGGTAGAGAGGAAGAACAGGACGCTCATAGACATGGCGAGGACGATGCTTGGAGAGTTCAAGACTCTCGAGCGGTTCTGGTCGGAAGCCGTGAACACGGCTTGCCACGCCATCAACCGGGTCTACCTTAACCGCCTCCTCAAGAAGACTTCATATGAGCTTCTAACCGGTAACAAACCCAATGTATCTTACTTTCGTGTATTTGGGAGCAAATGTTACATTCTAGTGAAGAAAGGTAGAAATTCTAAGTTTGCTCCCAAAGCTGTAGAAGGGTTTTTGTTAGGTTATAACTCAAATACAAAGGCGTATAGGGTCTTCAACAAATCATCGGGTTTGGTTGAAGTCTCTAGCGACGTTGTATTTGATGAGACTAATGGCTCTCCAAGAGAGCAAGTTGTTGATCTTGATGATGTAGATGAAGAAGACGTTCCAACGGCCGCAATAGCACCAAGACCTCGATTCCGCGCATTTGATTCCTTGTGATAGCATATAGAGCTCTATTTGAGTTGTGAACTCGTCGGGTTGTGTTGTGAGCTCTTGTTGCGACTTGTGTGCGTTTTGTCACTCTGATTTTGTGTCTTGCGTGCGTTGCTCATCCCTCCCTTACTCCGTGCTTCTTTGTGAACATCAAAGTGTAAGGGCGAGAGGCTCCAAGTTGTGGAGATTCCTCGCAAGCGGGATATAGTATACAAAGCAAAACACCGTGGTATTCAAGTGGGTCTTTGGACCGCTTGAGAGGGGTTGATTGCAACCCTCGTCCGTTGGGACGCCACAATGTGGAGTAGGCAAGCGTTGGACTTGGCCGAACCACGGGATAAACCACTGTGTCTATCTGTGTTGATCTTCTTGTGGTTATCGTGTCTTGCTTAGACTCCTCTCTAACCACTTGGCATTATTGTGCTAACGCTTAATCAAGTTTTTGTGGCCTTAAGTTTAAGCTTTTACAGGATCACCTATTCACCCCCCCTCTAGGTGCTCTCAGATACCCTTGAAAGTTGAGCAGGAACTTGTCCCGGAGTCCTTTTCAGGAGTCAATGGACAGTGGCGTTAACCTGGTGTACTAGGTCAAGGCTGGGCCTTTGAGCGTGTTGATGAAAGATTTGGCCATTGTGGCATTGTCCCCTTCGGACGATGCGACGGCAACCTGGTAGCTCATGATGTATTGTGTCGGGTCAGTACTACCGTTGCATTTGGGGTAGGTGCCTGCCCTGAAGTTGGTGGGCCAAGGCGATGCTTGGAGTTGCGAAGCCAGGGGGCTTCGCTCATCGAGATAGTTGATCCCTTGGAAAGCTGTGACGTGTGGAATGAAGGGGCCGCGCTGTGGTATGAATAGATCTCCAGCAGGGACGCGCTGCTGGAGGGGCGGTCCATGCTGCAGATTGTACTGGCCCTCGCACTGCATGAGCGTGATTTCTTGCTCTAGCTCTTGACCTCTCTACTCCTCGTCCTATATCATCTGGCGCACCTTGGCCTACATGGTGACACGTTGGCGCTTGGCCTCGAGGATGTCTTTCTGCTTTTGGAGGTTGTGGTTCTTGATGCGCAGGGCCCGCAGATGTAGCTAGTCTTCGGCTGAGATGCCGATGACTTCACCATCCTCTATTGTGTCTTTGCCCTCTGGTGGAGTGAAGCCTGGTGGTGGTGCTTGCGATACGCCTCCGAAGTTGCAGGTGCATAGTGTGCCTTCAGGGGTGGGGTGGTCTTGGCGCTGTCTTTTGCTGACAGCTTCATCTTCGAAGGCCTCTTGGGGGGTATTATCTGCGAGGGCCTTGCCTTTTTTCTTCGCTAGTAGCACAGCCTTCGCTGCTTCGTCGATGGATGGGGCTGCCTTCGAACTAGCTCGCTTGGGGGCCATCGCGGGTTGTTTTTCGTAGCACGAACGGTGGGCGCCAAATGTTGGCACTTGCTTTCCTGGGCAAGTAGGTCCAACGGGAAATTGCAAAGAGTATCGGCAAAGTTCGTCGTGGGATGGCAATAGCTCTATTAATCTGGCCTTGTGAGGGCACTGTACGGGGGTATTTATTGGCACTCGAGTGACCACCTGTCCCTTGTCAAAGACGTTTATGCCCTCGAGTGCCCAGTTTATCCCCAGAATATTCCCACGAGAGGAGGTTACAGACAGTCATTATAGTAAAGGCTATTACAAACGCGGCCCGTAATACACTTATCCGCGCGGGGCCCATTACAGTGGGCCGAATCTCGCATGGGCCTCCCGTACATGGTGAGGAGTGAGACTAGTAGACTTCGACAGAGCCTTCGTCTTGCAATGGAGAGTACAAAGGGGGGACCGCGCCGGTCTTCATCCATTCGACGCCTTCGGCTTGCTCGGGCGTGCTCTGTGGATATAGTCTTCGTCGGAGTGACGAGGCGACGAAGGCATCGAGCGAAGGGTAGCGTGTTCGCCTTTGCCCCAACACACATACCTTCATAAGCAAGAATTTTGTGGAAAAGCATTGCATTCCTTGTACTGAATCAATGGAAGGATTTATTATCCACTCACCTGGGGGACAGATATTTACTAAGGAAGTAACCTTCCACATACCAGTAACATTGGCCAGGCAGGAATTTCCTACCAATATGATTGTTTTAAAGGGACAAGACATAGATGTAATCCTGGGCATGAATTGGTTAGCCCAGCATAAAGCCATCATCAATACAGACTTAAGGACCATCAAATTGAGCTATGGTCATGAAGAGATTCAATTGTCCATCCCTGTAGTTGTCCTAGCCAAACCACCTGGATGAGTCTATGAAGTTATCGTATAAGAAATTCATGATATTCTGGTGGTATGTGAATTTCCGGATGTCTTTCCTAAAGATTTGTCTGGGTTGCCTCCTAAAAGGGATGTGGAATTCGTGATTGAACTAAAGCCCGGTACGGCTCCTATTTCTAGAAGGTCGTACTGAATGCCACCTAATGAATTGGCAGAACTCAAGACTCAACTCCAAGACTTGCTTGAGAAGGGGTTCATTAGGCCTAGTTCATCACCATGGGGATGTCCAGCAATTTTCGTTAAGAAGAAGGATCAGACACTTCAAATGTGTGTGGACTACATACCCCTTAATGAGGTCACTATCAAGAACAAGTACCCTCTTCCTCGGATCGATACTTGTTCGATCAACTTACTAGAGCTCGGATATTTTCCAAGATTGACCTCAGGTCAAGTTATCATCAGATCCGTATTCGACTCGAAGATATACCCAAGATCGCATTCACTACGCGGTATGGATTATTTGAATATTTGGTCATGTCTTTCGGATTGACAAATGCTCTAGCCCACTTCACATACTTAATGAACTTGGTATTTATGCTCAAGTTGGATAAATTTGTGGTGGTCTTCATTGATGACATCCTGATCTATTCCAAAAATGAAGAGGAGCATGCTAAGCACTTACGGATCGTGCTAACGCGCTTAAGGGAGCATCAGTTGTATGCTAAGTTTAGCAAATGTGCATTTTGGTTAGAAGAAATCTAGTTTTTGGGACATGTATTATCTGCAAAAGGAATTGCGGTCGATCCCAGCAAAGTCCAGGATATTCTAGAATGGAAACCGCCAACTACAGTACATCAAGTTTGAAGCTTCCTTGGATTAGCTAGAAATTACCGTAGGTTTATTCTGGATTTCTCCAAGATTGTTAAACCTATTACAGGTTTATTGAAGAAAGATACCAAGTTTGACTGGTCCTCAAAATGCAATGAAGCCTTCGAGCAGCTGAAGGTGTTATTGACCACTGCTCCGGTATTGGCTCAACCAGACATTGAAAAACCTTTTGATGTGTATTGTGACACATTATGTAGTGGACTCGGATGTGTCCTAATGCAAGAGGACCAAGTCATAGCTTATGCTTCAAGACAACTACGCCGGCATGAGGAGCACCATCCAACTCATGATTTGGAACTAGCTACAGTTGTTCATGCCCTTAAGATATGGCGTCATTATCTGCTGGGAAATACTTGCCATTTATATACAGATCATAAAAGTCTGAAATATATCTTTACCTAGTTAGAACTGAATATGAGGCAGAGAAGATGGCTTGAGCTAATTAAAGATTATGACTTGGAAATCCACTATCACCCAGGAAAAGCCAATGTGATGGTAGATGCATTGAGTCGCAAAGTTTCCTGTCATTGTCTTACCGCAAGGACCTCTGACACCACACTATGTCAAGAAATGGAAAAGTTGAACCTGGGAATGATACAACACAGAACTTTGACACAATTAAAACTTGAGTCAGTTCTTCTACAAAGAATTATTGAAGCCCAATGAAGTGATAAGGGTATGAAGCACATTCATGAGAAAATAGAAGCCGACAAAGCTAATTGTTTCAGAAATCGCATAGTTATGCCTAAAGATGCTGAGGTCCACCAACAAATTTTGGATGAAGCTCATCTTAGTCAATATTCCATTCATCTCGGAAGTACTAAGATGTATCAAGACTTAAAGCACACTATTGGTGGACAAAAATGAAGATTGAGATTACAAGCTATGTGGCAAAATGTGACACCTATAGACGTGTCAAGGCAGTGCATATGAAGACAGCTGGACCACTGCAATCTTTACCCATCCCAACTTGGAAATAGGAAGACATTAGTATGGATTTTATTGTGGGATTACCCAAAACAGTCAAAGGTTTTGATTTTGTATGGGTTATAATTGATTGGCTTACAAAGATCGCCCACTTTCTTCCCATCAAAGTAAAGTATACAGTGGCCACATATGCGGAACTTTATATTGCTCGTATTCTTAGTTTGCATGGGGTTCCAAAAACAATAGTGTCGAACTGTGGACCACAATTTGTATCCAAATTTTGGGAAGAGCTCCACAAATCTCTAGGTACTAAGTTGCTCCATAGTTCGGCCTATCATCCTCAAACAAGTGGACAAACTGAGAGAGTAAATCAAATACTTGAAGACATGTTGCGGGCATGCGTCCTGGAGTTTCCGCAAAAATGGGATGAATGTCTGCTATTAGCAGAATTTTCTTATAATAATAGCTATCAAGAGAGCATTAAGATGGCACCATTCGAAGCACTGTACGGGCGACGGTGTCGGACACCCTTAAATTGGTCAGAACCTAGAGAACGGTGGTATTTCAGGCCTGACTTAGTCAAGGAAACAGAAGCAAAGGTTCAACAGATAAGACACCACTTCAAAGAAGCTCAAGCTCGGCAGAAAAGTTATGCAGACAAACGACACCGACCCTTGTTCTTTCAAGTCAAAGATTATGTGTACCTAAAAGTATCACCAATGAAGGGTGCGATTCGATTCGGGGTAAAAGGAAAGTTGGCGCCCCGATACATTGACCCGTTTCCCATTCTTGAACAATGCGGACCAGTGGCATACTGACTTCAACTACCAGAAACATTATCTGCGGTGCATAATGTGTTCCATGTATCTCAATTAAAGAAGTGCCTTCGGATTCCTGATCGAACCATCAAGGTGGTGGATGTTGCCTTGGAACCAGACTTAACTTATTCAGAACATCCCATTCGAGTTTTGGATCAGAAGGATAGGATCACCCAAAAAAAAGGACTCTTAAATTCTATAAGGTACAATGGAACCAGCATACTGAAGATGAAGCTACCTAGGAGACTCAAGACTTCTTGGAAAAGAGTTTTCTAGGTTTTTAGCTTCATGTGACCTGTAAGATATGTACATTTGATTGTAAAGGTGAAATAAACCCCATACCACCCCCTGCTCTGTAAGACAAGTAAGGAAATAAAGATGTGACGTGTTTCCTTTTCCATTACTTACCCTAGGACCTTAAATCTCGGGACGAGATTATTTTATGGGGGGAAGGATGTAACACCCCTAGTGTTACTGGCACAAAAACTTGAGCATAACATCATGTGCATTGACATTTCATGTGGTTGTTACACCTAGAATGCATTCACTAGGTAAAATTTTCAAACAAGTTGTGATGATGTGACTTGAAGAGTGCTTAACCTTAGGGTAGGATACTTGACCCTGGAATTAGGGCCTATGGATGAAAAGTGAAGCCAAAATGAGTAAAAATCTCAAAAGCCATGAGAAATGTTCACAAGATATCAAAGTTGATGAACTTTAGTGGTACAAAAACCCTATTGGGGACTTGTTCTCAAATGCTATGAATTAAGAACAAGGCAACACAAAAAGGTTAATGTTAATGCCCTTCGTCCTTCAAGGCATTATCTCCCTTAGGATATAATGATCTTCGGATGAAGGTTATGAAGGACGTACCTTCGTCATCATAATATATATTTATGAAAGAAGAAACGTATGAGACATGAAAAATAATATAAATAATCATGTAACATCATTAATATCTTTTAATTGTATAATGTATGAACATAAACAATATTGGATTACATTTATACCTTCCGCTTAATAGAAGGCAAAAGTCCAAGCGTGACGCATGAGCAAATACAAGTCAGCCTAAACAGTACAGGGGTACTGTTCATCTATTTATAGGCACAGGGCACAGCCTGTAAGAAATTACATTCATGCCCTTTACAAATGCTTACAATCACAATACAAGCTATTACGGGTTGATTAGTCATTTCATCTCTAGGTCGGTTCATTCCTTCGTCTTAGGACATGTAACTATGCCGAAGGTTCATAAATGATAGCTTCAGCACTACTTTTTGAGAGGTTCTGCCGAAGGTGCTTCTTCTTACAGGATCTTCGGCGACGAAGCATACCCCCAATAGTAGCCCCTTCGCGGTGCTAGATCGTTTGTCGTAACGAGCTTGATCCATGAAAAAATCCCCTAGGCTTCAGGGAGCCGAAGATCCGAAAAACACCTTCCCTGAGCTCGTTGCTAAAAAACGATCACAAAATGGCGAGCACGAGATGGTCCCACCATGCAGCGGGTAAACGCGTACTGGTGATTCACCTTCTAGGGTTCTGTGGCCCACCACTCAGTGAGTGCGGGCGACTGTTCGTCCGGTGCGGAAGACTTGACTATTCACCTTCTCACCTGCAACACTATATAAACAGATGAGTAGGTGGGAAGTTACCACAGCATTCCTTGCTATTGTCCTGTTTTGCTGCCAAAAATTTGATCATAGCCGAAGCTTGTTCATCGCACTCAACCGAAGCACCACTGTTCACTTTGCTTCGTCACAAGAGAAAGAGCTTCGAAAAAAAGTCAGCAATTTCATCAAAAATTGTGGAAAATTCATCATCATATGGCAAGAGTTTGTTCTACAGCTAGGGTTATACGTGACGGAGAGGAAGCCAAAGCTGCTGAAGCCACTCCGATTTCCAAAGTGATGAGACGATCAGGGTTGGCAGTGCCGAAAGAAGCTTTTGAAGGTGCCCTGCTGCCGAAGCTGAGTAGATTGATGTTGAAGAAGGTGAAACTGAAGATGAGTACAACGCCATGCCATCTAAACCTAGCCACCTAGAGTTTGGAAAGTCTACGATTACCGAAGGTGATATGCCTAAGTTGATGAAGCTCGGTTATATCAGTGAAGCCAAGAGGAAGCTAGTTCGTTTCGGTGGAGGGGAAATTACTCCGAAGCCAGAAAAGAATGAAGTGGTAGTCTTTAAAAGCTTCTTTAAAGCAGGATTGAGATTTCCTTTGCATGAGATGATTGCGGATGTGCTGGAGAAGTTTGGGATTTATCTTCATCGGCTAACTCCAAACGCCATTATTAGGCTTAGCATTTACATTTGGGCTCTCCGAAGCCAGGGGGCGGAACCACTTGCCGAAGGTTTCTACCGGGCACATGAACTTCATTATCAGACAAAAGCTAGAGAGGATGGATTACACGAGAATTTTGGTTGCTACAATTTTGCTTATCGCAAAGATGCGAAGTCTCCAGTTATTAGCTATCGTACCAAATGGCCCACCGGCTGGAAGACCGAGTGGTTTTATGTTATGGTTGACGAGAAGAAGGAGAAGCTGGTTCAGAGCCCATTGGAGTTAGTCTTTGGAGAGACTAGGCCTCAATGCAACATGTTGCCGGAATCACCATGCCAAATTGCCTTGGGCGAATTTCGAGTTGTTTCAGAGCACATTGGCACCAGGGACTTGGTGCAAGAATTCTTAGCTTTTAGAGTATTCCCGACTTTGAAAGAATGGGATATGCCGAAGCTTAAAGGGGAAAAGAAAAAAAAGGAGCTTATTCGGCTGCCTTATTATTATAAATTCAAGAAACACTTCAAAGAACCTTGCCAAGAATGGTTAGACACGATTGAAGTTATGTGTAACGAGATCCTTGGCAACTACTCTAAAAAAGAAGATCAACTAATGACTGCAGCCTTCGGGACTCGACCGAAGCGAAGGTTGAATTGGGTCTTAGATGCGCTGAATTTTGAGTATCCTGACTATGAACGGTTAGACAGAGGGGCCGAAGGGCAAAAAAGAAAAAGAGTTGTCAGTGTTCTGAATAGAGAAGCTGCTAAATTGGTGAAGAAAGATGAAGAAATTTTGAAGAAAAGAAAGTTGAGCCCTAAGCCAAAGATGGCTGCTTCGAAGAAAAGAAAGGTTGCTGCTCCGAAACCAAAAACGACTGATGAAGAGGCTCCTTCAACGCCTTCTGCTGTTGTCGTTGAAGAAATTTTAAAGGTAATGACTGAATCTTTGCCTGTCAAGCTAAGTCCACTAGAGCCACATTTGACGAAGCTTTTTCAGAAGGAAAAAGGAGCCTTCGGCAGCGAAGAAGCCTGCTGAGCCAAAGAAACAAAGAATCATTCATGTGGTTGAAGTTATCGAACAGACACCGCCGGTGGCCTCGTCATTGAAGACACCAGTCGTGGAGAGTACTACTGCTACCGAAGTTGTAGCCATCGAAGCTGAAAGTGAAGCTGACACTGCCGAAGCTGAGGCCGTCGAAGATACAAATTTAGAAACCACACTTGCTGATATTGATAACATGCTTCTGAATGAGCCTACGGAAGAAGCTGCTAGAGTTGCTGAAGAAACTCTGGCCATAGCATCTGGGAAAGGAAAAGAGAAAGCCGAAGATATATTGGAAGAAGAAGACTACAATTTTTAGGACATACTTGGACAAGAATTGTCAAAGGCTGAAAAAGAAGAGTTGAAGGAATATGCCATATCTTGCGGGTACAAACCCGGGGCACTGCTTTTTGGGGGAGTTAACGAGGAGAATCTGGGATGCCTTCGGGACCGCACTGGGGCAAAAGTTGCCGGCACTCTATCAAAGAGTATTGGCCTTACGAAGGTTGAAGCAGATCTCAGTAGGTACCGGCGGTAGCATATCGCTGGTAGTCTATTCTATGCCAATTTTAAGGTAAAATTCTTAACTTTTTATTATTTTTGCTGTGAAGATATTACCTGATGAAGGTTATTTTGTCAGAGCTTACTGCTGAGCAAAGTCCTAAGGATGCAACAAGACCTCGAAGACAAAAAGAATGAAATTATAATTGAGGGCCTAGAGAAGAAGATAAAAGACCATGAGGCTACTCTAGAAAAGAAAGACTTAGCACTTCGAGCCATGGAAGATTCCTTGGCAGAAGCCCAGGCCAAAACTGCTAGATTGAATAATGAACTTTCCACGGAAAAGAAAAATTTCAAAGCCAAACTCGAAGCTAAAGCTCAGAAAAACTCAAATCTGCGGAAATCTCTGAAAGAACTTCAAGAAAAATGTGTGGAGTTCAGCACCCGGTGCCTGCAGCGGCTAAAACAAGTTTTCAACTCGGTTGGAGCCGGTGCTGAGAAATTTAGCCCATCGGTTGAGAACCTGCCGGAGACCTTCGAACATATTGAGGGCGAAGTTGACGCACTTGACGAAGTCATTGGAGGACATGCCGATTTCTGCGCTCTGGTAGCTTCTCGGGGCATCGTCGTTGCCTTCATGAAATCTGGCTGTGAACATGGAAAATTTGTCAATAGACCGAATTTTAGCTTATCTCCGGTAGATTTAATTGATATCCCTAGCCTAGCTCGGAGTATAGGGAACAGATTTATAACTCAAATTTGGGTAAAAGGCGGACAGAAAATGGCTGGCGACAAAGCTCGAAGCAATCTTAAGCCGGTAAAAATTTATGCCCGTTATTTTACCTTCTCTTTGAAGTATGCACTTCCCTCATACTGTTTTAATATATACAGGATGATGATGCTGAAGAAACATGAGCCGAAGCTTGACCAATGGTCTGAAGCTCAGATGGTTCGAAGCTTAGATGATGCCAAAGTTGAAGTCGCTGCTAGAAAAACTCTAGAGAAAATCTTGTAATATCGTTGTAAAAAATCTTTGTAAATTAAGGATCATCATACCTTGTAATATATCTTTACCTTTTGGTGCATGTATGAAACTACTTTGCTGTGGACGAAACTAGCATTTTTTGAGCCGAGGGCGAAAAACACCTTCCCTTCTTTTCGTACACAATGAAGCATAAAACTGCTTCTTTTTCTGTTTTCCGAAGTCTTGTTCTTTAGAGCCGAAACACCCACCTATGTTATGATGATGATGATCCTATGTATGTCTAGATGAATGTTTATGAATGCAATTGTATGATGTGATATGTCATGCAAATCAATGTCCAAACACACGCATTACGAAGCCACAACCATAGCCTTCATTCCCTTAGGAATGACCGAAGTCTCTTTTTGCAGTTTATTTTTCGGCTTCACCGCTTATTTTTCGGTGTATCAGCGCTGACTTTTCGCTGTAAGTTCTGCATCCCCTTAGGAACGTCTTTTGAACTTCTTCGCCTTCTATTTCGGCGGTATTCGCGTTGACTTTTCACGCTTCGCCTTATATTTCGGCGGTATCAGCGTTGACTTTTCGCTGTAAGCTCTGCATTCCCTTGGGAACGACTTTCGAGCAAAAAACTTACACTGCGCTCCCTTAGGAACGGCTTTTTTGTAGCTTCGGCGTGCTCTGCATCCCCTTATGGACGACTTTCGAGCTTCTCCCTGTTTTTTCCTTTCTCCCTGCACTCGATGGTGCATGCTCAGTTTTTACATGTACATATTTGGGGGATTTTGCTCTCGTAGAGCTGAATAAGGAAAAGAGAAATTACATGCTATGGCCCCATTAAAAACCTTTCTCCCCCTTTGGAAAGGAAAAGGGTACCATAAAAAAAGATTACATCATGCTTGACATAATATCGTCGAAGCTCATCCGCATTCCAAGATCTAGGAATGTCGTTGCCGTTCATATCCTTCAATCTGTAAGAACCGGGTCTTGACGAAGATACTACCAGAAAAGGTCCTTCCCACTTGAGCTGTAACTTGCCCACTGTATCTGGGTTGGCCACTCTCCGAAGTACCAAATGTCCTGGTTTAATACTCTTTAGCCAAACTTTTCTGTCACGCCATTTTATTATTTCGGCTTGTTATTTATTGATATTTTCCACGGCCTGAAGCCTAATCCCTTCTATAGCATTGTAACACCCTGAATTTGGGGTATAAAATTTCTTTGCTCATATTCACAAATTTAGGTGTTATTCCTCTCTTCACACCTTTCCCAATCTCCTCTTTCTCTTTTCTATAGAAGAAGAGTGGTTATTTTTATTTGTAATTATAATCTAGTAGGCTAAACTCCAAGGGAGTATGAAATGTTGCATCATGTTGAACCCTAAACTTCACTTTTGTTTGATGCATATGCTTGAGGGTGCTAATTTGAATTTGTGGTATATTTGGATTTGAATCAAATGGAGTAAATAAAAAGAAAAGGGAAAACAATTGCTGGAATAAAAGAAAAAGGTAAAGTGGCCCAGCCCCCCTTCCCTGGCCCATTTCGACTGGCCCAGCCGCCCCCCCCCCCCCCCCCCCCCCCCCCCCCCCCCCCCCCGCTCGGCCCAGCGCCCTCCTCCTCCCTCGTGGGCCCGCTCACGCCGCGGCCCAGCTCCCAAGCCACGCGTCTGGCCCAGCGCGCGCGACGCCCCGCCAGCCCAGCTCCGCGGCCGTGGCCCAGCGCCAGCGCGGCCAGCGCGCCCAGCGCGTGGAGCGCCCGCCGCCGCCGCCCAGGAAGGCCCACGCGTCAGGAGCCGCCACTGTACTTCTTCCCCAAAACGCCTGTGCGAAATTTCAGAGAAAAACAACCGCCCGACGCGCAGTTTCTTCCGCCCGTCGCCCACTTTCTCGCCACGATCTCGCCCTCCGACTCGCCGAACCGCCGCCGGAGCCACGTCCCGCCGGAGCGCCGCCGCTCGTCCGCCGAGGTGAGCTCGTTTCCCTTTCCTCTCTCCACCGCTCTCCTGCTCGCCGTTCGCTCGCCGCGACCGGGGCTCGGCTGAGCCGGCCCGGACGCCCTCGTCTTTCCTCCTCTGGCCGCTCAGCACGCCCAGCCGCGTTGACGTCTAGCGCCGTAGCAGCCGCGTCCCGCTTCGCCGGCGAACCTCGCCCCTGCGCGTCGCAGCCGAGTCGCTGCGCGCTCGCTGCATGCCCAGCTCGTTCCCATGTCTCTGGTTGCCGGTGCGCTGCGAGCACGGCCGAACCCAGCCCAAATCAGCGAGCCGCCGCGCGTCCAGCACCCCGTGCCCGAACGATCGTGGCCGCCGTGGCTAGCTATGGTGACCGAACCGCCGAGCCCGACCCTGCCGGTGTCCGTGCAGCCCGCCCCGTCCGTTCGTCCATCATCGTCGTGCCTCGGACTCACCGTCAGCCGTGTCACACACGTCAAATCACGCGTGCGCAGCGCCTCGCCGTGCTCTCGCAGCCGTCATCGCGCAACTAGTGCGCGCGCTCGCGTTCGCTTGCGCTCAGTGCGTCGACGGGACCTCGTCTACCCTCCCCCCCGTGTGCATTCGCGTCGCTTGCCATCACCCGCGCATCGCACATTAAATCGTCGCATGTTGTTCGCACGCGTCGTCGTGCGTTCTACGCACGTTAATAATTCGCCTCACCTAGAATAGCTCGCGCTAATTAAATATATATTTAAACAACGGTTACTCGAGTAGCAAACTAATCGGGACTAAGTAGTGATTTTACTTAGTATACGATTAATGTCTGTCAATATGATTAAGCTGAATTAAATATTATAATTCATATCCGCTTGGTGTAAACGTGATATCCCTCGACCGTAGCGTCGGTCGTCTCAGTTTCGTTCTCGCGTAGTCATAGATGCGAATTCTATGTCGCGTGTTTATTTATTTGATCTATATTGTTGTATGGTGTATTGTTTCCTTCCGTTTCAAGAATGTTGGATGTATGTTTGCACTCGCGTAGATATCGGGCCGTTCGTGGAGTCTGAGGGAATTGCAGGAGAAGACCCTGAGCAGCAGCAGCTTGGTGAAGGCAAGTGTCCTCTGTCCCATTATGTCCCATTTACTTTATAATACACTGTCCCGCATACTATGAACAACCTAAGGATTTACTAGCTTTCTATTTACCTTGTCCTTGATTTACCTTTTGGGTTACTATGGTTAACTACATGCTAGCGTTTTACTCTAATCAACGAACATGATGAGAATTACTTTATGATACGATGTTTTTATTCTGGATACGATGGTGATATACTTGTGGCATTTTAGGGGACTCGGGTCGTTTCCCGAGTACCTCTCCGTAAGGACCTGTTTGTTGAGAGACCACCCGGGATAACAGTGCAACCATGAGGGTGAAATGGGATGCCCTTAGCTAATTAATTAGAGGAACTAGAGGTGTAGTTGCTTCGCTGTCGTGCCGTCAATGGGGTCCAGGCACAGTGCTTGCTCTGCCGAGGCTGAGTGCCTAGGTTCTTTCGTTTTGCTTTTGTTAGTCACTCTCCTGCGAGGAGGGGTACTGTTTTTATCAAACTGGAGAAACCTAACGGGCGGCTATGATCTCTAGGGAATCTTTGTAAAAGCTACGTAGTGATACCCTACCGGACCACCTAGGAAGTGATCAATGGGGATTAGCTCTCCCCAGGCAAAACGGGAATCACGGCTCATGGGTAAAGTGTGCGACCTCTGCAGAGGGTAGTGAAACTGATATATCAGCCGTGCTCACGGTTAAGAGCAGCCTTGGGATCCTCTTTGATTAGAGACACTCCGGATACACCTTAGATGATGACTTTAATGATGATGGTTAATGTTGGTGACTTTAATTATGAATTCTGGTATTTCCTCTCTAAGGAAGTACTTTTTGGGATTATAACTTGGTTTTTATGGTAAAACCTGGCTTCTACTAACAATAAATACTTGACCAACTAAAAGCAACTGCTTGAGCCTAACCCCACATAAAAGCTAGTCCACTTCAGCCAAACGGGGCATTTGCTGAGTACGTAGATGTGTACTCATCCTTGCTTTACCACAAAACACCAGGTTGTCCACATTGCAACCACTGCTCAGGAGAAGACGAAGCCGTGGAAGGAGACTTCCAGGAGTTTCAAGACTACGACGAGTTCTAGGTGTGGGTTGGCGGCAAACCCCCAGTCAGCTACCTGTGAAGGCCCTATCTTTACTGCGTTTCGCTTAGCACTTTGATTTACCCGTTAAGTTGATGACTATGCGAATGTCTCTGATTCTGTGATGTAATAAGTTAATACTCTTTTATGTTATAATTCGAGCACTGTGCGATGATGTTCATTTATGTAATCGCTGTGTACGTGAATTCTGATCCTGGCACGTACATAGTTCGCATTCGGTTTGCCTTCTGAAACCGGGTGTGACATAAGTGGTATCCAAGTCGTGCTGACTGTAGGACCGCTGACCTAGAGTAGCACTGGTCGTACTAAGGACTATTGACCTTCACTCTCACCTTGACCTCTGGTGTCACTTCAAAAGTCGGTCACCTCGACTTATGGTTTACTTATACCTTGCTAAAATTTTATTTTATTATACCTTGATAAATTTTTATTTTGTTCTGTCTATGGTTTACTTACTTGTCATATTAGTTCTGTTCCTACTCTTATGCTTACGGTGTCTTTTGTAGATGGCTCGTCTTAGACACACTGCTCGTAAGTCGGTGATCCCTTTCCTGCCGTCTCGCCTTGCGGAGCGTCCTCTGTGCCGCACCGTGTCCGATCAGTCGAGTCACCTGGAGAGGCTGCACCACCGCCTGTGTGAGGAGCAGGAGCGCCAGTGTCAGCAGAGGGAGCAGCAGGGCTCTTCCTCCCCACCTGAGCAGGAGGTGGAGTCCATGAGGCGTCGCTCCCCTGTTCCTCAGCTGGAGGCGCCCCCTGCACCACCGCAGGACACCCCGGCTGTTGGAGGAGCTACTGGAGGAGGTCCTGGAGGAGACCCCGACGACGACGACGACGGCTCAGACCACAACACGGAGTCCTCTGAGCCGCAGGAGGCAGAGGGATGGGTCGCCCGACCCATCACCCATGACGCCGCTCGCGGTTGTCACTTCCACGACGCACTCGACACCTTGTTGCACCAGGCTTTCGACCAGCACACCTGGTCGATCGAGTATCGTTGTGTAGTCTACCAGCACAGTCGCGGGAGGTACTCGGACCGCTGGGAGGCTACCTACCTAGTTCGCCGTCCGGAGGATGATCTCCGGGGTGCAGAGGCCTTTTCGGAGCATTACTCCATCTCCGAGAGGGACACTGCGGAGGCAGCTATGCAGGACGCAGCACGACGTGCACTCTCCCAGTACTGTTCCTTATTTGGTGGGGTGGCCGACGGTCTTAACCTTAGGTACTACCCCCGCCGTCCTACTGGTAGCACAGAGAGTGTGGTTGTCTCGCCTATTGGTGAGGATAACCCTAGGTTGAGCAGCACAGTCAACCTAGTCGCGGTGCTTAACACCAAGCTGGACCACTCTCTGGACGAGCTGAGCAGGGCTCGAATGGAGATTGCTGTGTTGCGTGCTGAGCTCGCAGAGCGCCGCCACCAGGAGGGTGGTTCCCCCGCTCCTGTTGGGACTCAGCACCCTTACCGCTCGCCGCCACGTGGTCACCACACCTATGGTTCCCCTGCCTGTAGGACCAGGATAGATCTGGATCCTTAGATCGTTAGCGTCGAAGTTTGTAATAAATTCTTAAGTCAGATGTCTCAGTCTTAGATAGTCAGTTTAGTTTGCTTATCAGTTGCTACCATTCAGTTTAGTTGGTTTATCAGTTGCTTCCATGCTTGTTATGATGAACTTGTGCTGGATTTGAATCTTTGTAATGACTGTTGCCAACATGTGGGTTTCCCCTGCGGTTTGGTTTAGCTAGTGATGTTAATGAAGTCAGTTATTTAGTTGGGAAACCATTTACTTCTACTTTCCTTTTTATCTGAGAAGCTGTATTGGATCATAATGAGGATCAGTGAAGTTCTTTGTTCACTCAGTGTCATGAAGAATTCTGTATTCCCTTTTCTTATGCTGAAGGATTGTAAGATTAATGCTGATGTGTGAATGTCTTCCACAGATGTCTGACAACAGACGCCGATGTAACAGGCGTGTTCAGTAGGAGCAGCGTGCCCAGCAGGAGGAACACCAGAGGCAGCCTCCCCCGCCACCCCCGATGACAGTGGAGCAGATGTTCCTGATGCAAACTCAGGCAGTACAGGCTATTGGGCAAACTCTGGCAGCCATGCAGCAGGCTCAACAGCAACCCCAACCCCAGTTACAAGTGCAGATACCCCAGATGCCACGGGACAAGCGTGGCGAGTTGATGAGAGGGCACCCTCCTACCTTCGCGCACTCTGTCGACCCCATGGATGCAGAAGACTGGCTGCGTGCAGTGGAAAGGGAGCTGCGCACCGCCCAATGTGACGACAGGGAGAAGGTTCTATATGGTCCCCGCTAGCTAAGGGGAGCAGCCCAGTCCTGGTGGGAGTCCTACCTCGCCACCCATGCTGACCCCGAAGCCATCACTTGGGAGGAATTCAGCGAGAGTTTCCGCAGGTACCATGTTCCAGAGGGACTGATGATCGTGAAGGAGGAGTTTCTAGCTCTGAAGCAGGGACCCCTGTCTGTTAGTGAATACAGGGACAGGTTTCTGTAGCTATCTCGTTATGCACCTGAAGACGTCAACACTGATGCTAAAAGGCAGTACAGGTTCATGAGGGGTTTGGTGGATCCCCTGCATTACCAGCTGATGAACCACACCTTCCCCACCTTCCAGCACCTGATCGATAGGGCAATCATGACCGAGAGGAAGCGCAAGGAAATGGAAGATCGGAAGCGCAAGATGAGTGGACCGCAGTCCGAGAGCAACAGCTGCCCCCGCTACTCAGGCAGTTCATCTCAGCAAGGCAAGCCTGGTCACCCACAGGGATATCAGCATCAAAGTCAGCGCCCGTACCAGCAGCAGTCTTAGAGGCAGTACCCACAGCAGCAGCAGTATCGTCAGAACAGCCAGCAGGGAGGTAACCAGTATCAGAGGCAGAACAACCAGGCACCTCGCCTTCCTGCCCCAGCAGCGAATCAGAACAACCAAGCAGCCCCAGCACAAGGAGGAGGCAGTGGATGCTTCCACTGTGGAGAGCAAGGCCACTAGGCGATGCATTGCCCAAAGAAGATGGCGCAGCAGCACGCAAACCCCAATGCTCCGGCAAGGCAAGGTGTACCTCAACAGGCAGCAGGTAATCGTGGCCAAGCGTACAACCATGGAAAGGTGAACCACTTGGAGGCCGAAGCGATCCAGGATGCACCAGATGTGGCAGTAGGTATGTTCTCAGTCGAATCTCATCCAGCAAAAGTGCTATTTGATACTGGTGCAACTCATTCATTTGTCACTGCAACATGGGTAGAAATGCATAACATCTTAGTAGAGGCAATGATGCCGCCCATGAGGATTAATTCGGTCGGTGGTAAAGTGCAAGCAGATAAGATATGCTCAAATATAAGGGTGGAAATAAGGGGGATAGGGTTCCCCAGCGACCTAATAGTAATAGACACCCCTGGGGTAGATGTCATCCTAGGGATGAATTGGTTAATGAAGTATGAAGCGAATGTTAGCTGTGACAAGAGGACCATAACATTGAAGTCCCCGCCCAGAGAGGAGGTAGTGGCTGAGCTAAGAATGCCTAAAACAATGAAAGAAGATTGTCACCAGATTTCGGTTGATAGCAAGGAGGCCAACCCGCTCGAGGCTATCAAGGTTGTCTCGGACTTTCCAGATGTGTTTCCCGAGGAGCTAACGGGCATGCCACCCGAGAGAAAAGTCGAATTTGCCATAGAGCTTATCACTGGTACTGCCCCCATTTCTAAAAGAGCCTATCGAGTGTCTGGACCAGAATTGGTGGAACTCAAGAAGCAGATAGATGAGCTGTTAGAAAAGGGTTACATCAGACCAAGTACCTCGCCTTGGGCCGCTCCAGTATTGTTTGTAGAGAAGAAAGATGGTACCAAAAGGATGTGCATAGATTACAGAGCCCTAAATGAAGTCACCATTAAGAACAAGTACCCCCTGCCAAGGATAGAAGATCTGTTTGACCGGCTCAGAGCTGCTAGCGTATTCTCGAAGATAGATCTGAGATCAGGTTACCATCAACTCAGAATCCGACCCTCAGACATACCGAAGACAGCATTCATCACCAAGTATGGGTTATATGAGTATACAGTTATGTCCTTTGGTCTGACAAATGCGCCAGCCTTCTTTATGTATTTGATGAACAGTGTGTTCATGGACTACCTAGACAAGTTTGTGGTAGTGTTCATCGATGATATTCTCATATATTCTCAAAGTGAGGAAGAACATGTGGAGCATTTGAAGATGGTATTGCAAAGGCTACAAGAGCATCAGTTGTATGCCAAGCTGAGTAAATGCGAGTTCTGGATTCATGAAGTCTTGTTTCTGGGTCACATCATAAACCAAGATGGGTTAGCTATGGATCCAAAGAAAGTAGCAGATATCCTGAACTGGAAAGCACCAAAGGATGTTCGTGGAATCAAGAGTTTCATTGGAATGGCCGGATACTATAGGCGATTCATTGAAGGCTTTTCAAAGATTGCTAGACCAATGACAGCGTTGCTAGCGAAGAAAGTTGAGTTTAAGTGGACCCAAAAGTGCCAAGAGGCATTTGAAGAACTGAAGAATAGATTGACTACAGCACATGTGTTGGTTCTGCCTGATGTTCACAAGCCATTCTCGGTATACTGTGATGCTTCCTACACCGGATTGGGATGTGTGCTGATGCAATAAGGAAGAGTTGTAGCATACTCATCTCGACAGCTGAAGATCCATGAGAAAAATTATCCCACACACGACCTGGAGTTGGCAGAAGTGGTTCATGCTTTAAAGACATGGAGACATTACCTATATGGGCAGAAGTGCGATATCTACACAGATCACAAAAGTCTGAAATACATATTCACCCAGTCAGAGTTAAACATGAGGCAGCGAAGATGGTTGGAATTGATCAAGGACTACGAGTTGGAGATACATTACCATCCAGGCAAAGCCAATGTTGTTGCAGATGCTCTGAGCAGGAAGAGTCAAGTCAATATGATGGCCACGTACCCAATGTCATATGATTTAGCCAAGGAGTTCGACAGACTGAGTCTCGGTTTTCTGAACAGTACACAAGGAGTAACAGTGGAATTAGAGCCCACCCTAGAGCGGGAGATCAAAGAAGGGCAGAAGGATGATGAAAACATCAACAAGATCCGGTAGCTGATCTTAGAAGGAAGAGGCAAAGACTTTCGAGAGGATGAAGAGGGAGTGATATGGTTCAAGGACCGATTGTGTGTTCCCGACATCAAACCTATTTGGGAGCTGATCCTCAAGGAAGCTCATGAGACAGCCTACTCCATACACCCTGGAAGTGAAAAGATGTATCGGGACTTAAAAAGGAGGTTTTGGTGGTATGGCATGAAAAGAGAAATCGCAGAATATGTCGCCATCTGTGATAGCTGTCAAAGAACTAAAGCAGAGCATCAGAAGCCCGCCGGACTGTTGCAGCCATTGCAAATTCCTCAGTGGAAGTTGGATGAGATTGGGATGGATTTTATAGTTGGCCTACCTCGTACCCGGGCCGGCTATGATTCCATCTGGGTGGTTGTGGACCGCTTAACAAAGGTGGCCCATTTCATACCTGTGAAGACAACATACACCGGAGCAACATTAGCTGAGTTATACATGTCCCGGATAGTCTGCCTACATGGTGTGCCTAAGAAGATAGTGTCAGATCGAGGAACGCAGTTCACCTCTCATTTTTGGCAGCAGCTACAAGAAGCCTTGGGCACGCATTTGAACTTCAGCTCGGCTTATCACCCGCAGACAGACGGTCAGACTGAAAGAACTAATTAGATCCTAGAAGATATGTTGAGAGCTTGTGCGTTGCAAGACAAGTCAGGATGGGACAAAAGGTTACGTTATGCAGAATTCTCCTACAACAATAGTTACCAGGCCAGCTTGAAGATGTCACCGTTTCAGGCGCTCTATGGACGGAGTTGTAGGACTCCGCTGCATTGGGACCAGCCTGGAGAGAGACAGGTGTTTGGCCCCGACATCCTGCTTGAAGCCGAAGAGAATATCAAAATGGTTCGGGAGAATCTAAAGATAGCACAATCAAGGCAGCGAAGCTATGATGACAGAAGGAGAAGAGAACTGAGTTTTGAAGCGGGAGATTACGTCTATCTGAAGGTGTCGCCTATCAGAGGAGTCAGGAGGTTCGGAGTCAAGGGCAAGTTAGCACCTCGGTACGTTGGACCATATCAGATTCAAGCAAAGCGTGGAGAAGTGGCCTACCAGCTCAACCTACCAGAAAGTTTGTCGGCAGTGCACAATGTGTTCCACGTGTCGCAATTGAAGAAGTGCCTGCGAGTGCCAGAAGAGCAGTTGCCCATGGAGGACTTGGAAGTCCAAGAGGATCTGATATACATAGAGAAGCCAACGCAGATTCTGGAGTTTGTAGACAGAGTCACCCGAAGGAACACCATCAGAATGAGCAAAGTCAGATGGGGTCACCACTCTGAGGAAGAAGCAACCTGGGAACGAGAAGATGATCTGAAAGCCAAATACCCTGAACTCTTTGCTGACCAACCTTGAATCTCGGGGCGAGATTCTTTTAAGGGGGATAGGTTTGTAACACCCTGAATTTGGGGTATAAAATTTCTTTGCTCATATTCACAAATTCAGGTGTTATTCCTCTTTTCACACCTTTCCCAATCTCCTCTTTCTCTTTTCTATAGAAGAAGAGTGGTTATTTTTATTTGTAATTATAATCTAGTAGGCTAAACTCCAAGGGAATATGAAATGTTGCATCATGTTGAACCCTAAACTTCACTTTTGTTTGATGCATATGCTTGAGGGTGCTAATTTGAATTTGTGGTATATTTGGATTTGAATCAAATGGAGTAAATAAAAAGAAAAGGGAAAACAATTGCTGGAATAAAAGAAAAAGGTAAAGTGGCCCAGCCCCCCTTCCCTGGCCCATTTCGACTGGCCCAGCCGCCCCCCCCCCCCCCCCGCTCGGCCCAGCGCTCTCCTCCTCCCTCGTGGGCCCGCTCGCGCCGCGGCCCAGCTCCCAAGCCGCGCGCCTGGCCCAGCGCGCGCGACGCCCCGCCAGCCCAGCTCCGCGGCCGTGGCCCAGCGCGTGGAGCGCCCGCCGCCGCCGCCCAGGAAGGCCCACGCGTCAGGAGCCGCCACTGTACTTCTTCCCCAAAACGCCTGTGCGAAATTTCAGAGAAAAACAACCGCCCGACACGCAGTTTCTTCCGCCCGTCGCCCACTTTCTCGCCACGATCTCGCCCTCCGACTCGCCGAACCGCCGCCGGAGCCACGTCCCGCCGGAGCGCCGCCGCTCATCCGCTGAGGTGAGCTCGTTTCCCTTTCCTCTCTCCACCGCTCTCCTCCTCGTCGTCCGCTCGCCGCGACCGGGGCTCGGCTGAGCCAGCCCGGACGCCCTCGTCTCTCCTCCTCTGGCCGCTCAGCACGCCCAGCCGTGTTGACGTCTAGCGCCGTAGCAGCCGTGTCCCGCTTCGTCGGTGAACCTCGCCCCTGCGCGTCGCAGCCGAGTCGCTGCGCGCTCGCTGCATGCCTAGCTCGTCCCCATGCCTCTGGTCGCCGGTGCGCTGCGAGCACGGTCGAACCCAGCCCAAATCAGCGAGCCGTCGCGCGTCCAGCACCCCGTGCCCGATCGATTGTGGCCGCCGTGGCTAGCTATGGTGACCGAACCGCTGAGCCCGACCCCGCCGGTGTCCCTGCAGCCCGCCCCATCCGTTCGTCCATCATCGCCGTGCCTCGGACTCACCGTCAGCCGTGTCGCGCACGTCAAATCACGCGTGCGCAGCGCCTCGCCGTGCTCTCGCAGCCGTCATCGCGCAACTAGTGCGCGCGCTCGCGTTCGCTTGCGCGCAGTGCGTCAATGGGACCTCGTCTACCCCCTGTCTACCCCTCGTCTACCCCCTCCCCCCGTGTGCATTCGCGTCGCTTGCCATCGCCCGCGCATCGCACATTAAATCGTCGCATGCTGTTCGCGCGTGTTGTGCGTGCCGTTCGCACGTGTCGTCGTGCGTTCTACGCACGTTAATAATTCGCCTCACCTAGAATAGCTCGCGCTATTTAAATATATATTTAAACAACGGTTACTCGAGTAGCAAACTAATCGGGACTAAGTAGTGATTTTACTTAGCATACGATTAATGTCTATCAATATGATTAAGCCGAATTAAATATTATAATTCATATTCGCTTGGTGTAAACGTGATATCCCTCGACCGTAGCGTCGGTCGTCTCAGTTCCGTTCTCGCGTAGTCATAGATGCGAATTCTATGTCGCGTGTTTATTTATTTGATCTATATTGTTGTATGGTGTATTGTTTCCTTCCGTTTCAAGAATGTTGGATGTATGTTTGCACTCGCGTAGATATCGGGCCGTTTGTGGAGTCTGAGGGAATTGCAGGAGAAGACCCTGAGCAGCAGCAGCTTGGTGAAGGCAAGTGTCCTCTGTCCCATTATGTCCCATTTACTTTATAATACACTGTTCCGCATACTATGAACAACCTAAGGATTTACTAGCTTTCTATTTACCTTGTCCTTGATTTACCTTTTGGGTTACTATGGTTAACTACATGCTAGCGCTTTACTCTAATCAACGAACATGATGAGAATTACTTTATGATACGATGTTTTTATTCTGGATACGATGGTGATATACTTATGGCATTTTAGGGGACTCGGGTCGTTTCCCGAGTACCTCTCTGTAAGGACCTGTTCGTTGAGAGACCACCCGGGATAACAGTGCAACCATGAGGGTGAAATGGGATGCCCTTAGCTAATTAATTAGAGGAACTAGAGGTGTAGTTGCTTCGCCGTCGTGCCGTCAATGGGGTCCAGGCACAGTGCTTGCTCTGCCGAGGCTGAGTGCCGAGGTTCTTTCGTTTTGCTTTTATTAGTCACTCTCCTGCGGGGAGGGGTACTGTGTTTATCAAACTGGAGAAACCTAACGGGCGGTTATGATCTCTAGGGAATCTTTGTAAAAGCTATGTAGTGATACCCTGCCGGACCACCTAGGAAGTGATCAATGGGGATTAGCTCTCCCCGGGCAAAACGGGAATCACGGCTCATGGGTAAAGTGTGCGACCTCTGCAGAGGGTAGTGAAACTGATATATCAGCCGTGCTCACGGTTAAGAGCAGCCTTGGGATCCTCTTTGATTAGAGACACTCCGGATACACCTTAGATGATGACTTTAATGATGATGGTTAATGTTGGTGACTTTAATTATGAATTCTAGTATTTCCTCTTTGAGGAAGTACTTTTTGGGATTATAACTTGGGTTTTATGGTAAAACCTGGCTTCTACTAACAATAAATACTTGACCAACTAAAAGCAACTGCTTGAGCCTAACCCCACATAAAAGCTAGTCCACTTCAGCCAAACGGGGCATTTGCTGAGTACGTAGATGTGTACTCATCCTTGCTTTACCACAAAACACTAGGTTGTCCACATTGCAACCACTGCTCAGGAGAAGACGAAGTCGTGGAAGGAGACTTCCAGGAGTTTCAAGACTACGACGAGTTCTAGGTGTGGGTTGGCGGCAAACCCTCAGTCAGCTGCCTGTGAAGGCCCTATCTTTACTGTGTTTCGCTTAGCACTTTGATTTACCTGTTAAGTTGATGACTATGTGAATGTATCTGATTCTGTGATGTAATAAGTTAATACTCTTTTATGTTATAATTCGAGCACTGTGCGATGATGTTCATTTATGTAATCGCTGTGTACGTGAATTCTGATCCTGGCACGTACATAGTTCGCATTCGGTTTGCCTTCTGAAAACGGGTGTGACAAGCATCCTTTGCCACAGAATAATCAGCTTCGTCTTCTGCCGAAGCCACTGTTCTTATTGATCCTGCCTTAGCTTCTTTTGGGGTGATTGCTTTGTCACCAAACAATAGTTTAAATGGTGTAAAACCTGTTGACCTTGATATTGTTGTGTTGTGGCTCCACACCACTTTGATCAATTCTTCTGGCCACTTTCCTCTGGGCTGATTGAAAATTAACTTCATTATTCCTGTCATTATAATGCCATTGGCTCTTTCAACAAGTACATTTGACTCCGGATGTCTGACCGATGCAAAATGAATCTTTGTGCCAATTTGTTCACAGAATTCCTTGAAAGCTTCAGCATCGAACTGCGTTCCATTGTCTACAGTAATAGCCTTTGGTACTCCGAAACGACAAACAATGTTTTGCCAAAAGAATTTCTGGACAGTGACCGAAGTTATTGTTGCCAAGGGCTTCGCCTCAATCCATTTTGAAAAATACTCTACCGCCACCACAACATATTTTAAATTTCCTTATGCTGGTGGAAGTGGGCCTAGCAAATCGAGGCCCCACCATTGCAAAGGCCAAGTGGGTTGTATCAATTGAGTGAGGGATGAAGGTTGCTTCTGGTCTCTTGCACATTTTTGACAGCCTTCGCATTTTTGGACTAATTCTGCTGCATCCAAAGCTGCCTTCGGCCAATAAAATCCTTGCCGAAAAACTTTTCCTAACAAGGGTCTAGATCCAATATGAGATCCACATAGACCTGCATTAATCTCTTTCATTAATTCTACACCTTCAGTTCTTGATAAACACTTGAGGAGTGGTGAACGAACCCCATGTTTATACAATTCTCCTTCTATTAACACATATGGTATTGTTCTTGCCTCCATTCTCTTGTTATAAGCTTCGTCACTTAAAAGACAATTGCCTTGGAGGAAAGATATTATTTCAGTTCTCCAGTCTTCACTGTGTACTGGAGAAATAGTAAGCACTGCTCTCTCCATGAGCTCAACTGAAGGTGCTTTTATTGTTTCAAAAAATACTTCAGAGGGTAGTGGGAGCCCTTGAGCCGCTGATTTGGCTAGCAAATCTGCATGCTCATTTTGACCTCTTGGAATATTCTTGATGATAAATCCTTCAAAGGAAGCTTCTAGCCTTCGAACTGCATCCAGATATTTTTCAAGCTTCGGATCTCGTGCCTTGCTGCTTTTATCCACATGGCCAGCAATAACTTGAGAATTGGTCTTTAGGATGGCCCTTCTTATTCCCATTGCCCTTAGTTTCCGAAGCCCTAATAGAAGTGCTTCGTACTCAGCAACATTATTTGTACAACTGAAATCCAGTTTTACTGCATAACATGTTTTGACCTTCGAAGGTGCAACTAGGACCGCAGCTGCTCCTGCACCGAAGGCTCCCCAAGAACCATCACAAAACACTGTCCAAGCTTCAGCATCTTTACTTGTCCCTTCTTTGTGAGCCCCTGGCGTCCAATCAGCGATAAAATCTGCTAGCGCTTGAGATTGAATTATAGATCTGTGGACGTAGCAATAGTGAATTCATTAAGCTCCGCAACCCATTTGCCAATCCTTCCAGTAGCTTCTCTATTCCTCATGATATCCTTCAGGGGTTGTGTTGAAGGAACAATTATGTGATATGCTTGAAAATAATGCCGAAGCTTCTTGGATGCCATTAGCACAGCATACAACACCTTTTCCAATTCTGTATAGTTTTTCTTTGATAAACTCAAAACTTCAGACACAAAGTATACTGGGACTTGTTTTTTAACTTGTCCTTCGAGCTTCTCTTGTACAAGTGCCGCACTCACTGCAGAGTGTGAAGCTGCCACATATAATAACAATGGAGCCCCTGGTATGGGTGGAGTTAATGTTGTTAAATCAATCAGATATTGCTTTAGCTCTTCGAAAGCTTTTCATTGAATTGGGCCCCATTGAAAAACTTCAGCTGACTTTAGTACTTCGAAGAATGGTAAATTTCTTTCTGCTGATCTAGATACAAATCGATTCAAAGATGCTAGCCTTCCTGTCAACCGTTGGGCCCCCTTTTTTGTGCTTGGTGGCTCCATTCGAAGGATAGCTTCGATCTTGCTTGGGTTGGCTTCGATCCCCTTCGTTGAAACTAAATAGCCATGGAACTTGCCCTTCTTTACTCCGAAGACACATTTTCCTGGATTTAATTTCAGACCGGCTTGCCTAAAATTAGCAAATGTTTCCTGCAGATCAGTGATGTGGTTTTCTTGCTTCGTGCTCTTCACTATAATATCATCAACATATGTTAGCACATTTCTGCCTATCTGAGAGTGAAGGACCTTGGTTGTCATCCTGTTGAAGCTTCCTCCAGCATTTTTGAGCCCCTCAGGCATCCGAATATAACAATATGTACCACTGGGGGTTATGAAGCTGGTCTTTGGCTCATCTTCCTTCTTCATCCAGATTTGGTGATAGCCTGAATAACAATCTAGCAGACTCATGAGCTCTGACGAAGCTGCTGCATCTACTAGAGAGTCTATTCTTGGTAATGGGAACTCATCCTTTGGACAAGCCTTGTTCAGATCAGTAAAATCAATGCACATTCTCCATTTGCCATTGGCCTTTTTTACCATAACAGTGTTGGCTAGCCACTCTGGGTATTTCACTTCTCTGATGACACCAGCACTGAGAAGTCTTTTTACTTCGTTCCGAGCACCTTCGGCTTTATCGTCAGACATTTTTCAAAGCTTTTGTTTCCTGGGTCGGAAGGATGGATCAACATTGAGTGAATGCTCGATGACGTCCCTATTGACACCACAGAGATCGTTGGCTGACCATGCAAAAACATCTTTGTTGTTGAATAAAAACCTTATCAAGGTTTTCTCCTGCTCTTCAGATAATTGGGATCCCAGCAATACCTTCTGCTCTGCTATGTCTTCACACAGAAGCATGGGCTTCGGCTGATCAGCCGAAGCAGCCTTCTCACTTCTATACTTATACTGTTCACAAGCTTCGGCTTCATCTATATTGTGGATTGCTTTTGAGTCTGTCCAATTTCCTTCAACCTTTCTGGCAGCTTCCTAACTTCCATGAATAGCAATGGGCCCTTGATCCAAAGGTATTTTCATGCATAAATATGCTAGATGAAGAATTGCTTCGAATGCATTGAGTGTTCCACGACCAATGATTGCATTGTAAGGATATTCCATGTCAATGATATCAAACACAACCTGTTCAGTTCTTGTATTGTGGACAAATTCGAAGGTCACTGGCATTGTGATCTTGCCAAGCGCTACAATCTGCCTTCCTCCGAAACCACAGAGAGGGTGTGTGGCATCATGAATCGTATCCTCTGGCTCTTGCATCTGTCTGAAGGCCTTAGCAAATATGATATCCGCTGCACTGCCTGTATCGACCAGAATATTGTGGACTATAAATCCCTTGAAGACATAAGATATGACCATAGCATCATTATGAGGGTAATCCTTGAGCTGAAGGTCCTCTTGGGAGAAGGTGATTGGGATGTGAGACCATTTTGACTTGATGAAGGGTCCCTGCACCCCAACATGTTGTACCCTTCTCTGGGCCTCCTTCTGCTTCTTGTTAGCCGGCTCTGAGCATGAACCGCCTGTTATCGGGAGCACCAACTTTGTAGCCGAAGCAGCTTCAGCTTGGTTGTTGAACGAAGCCATCAGCTCAAAAAGTGGAAGTGAGTTCACCCACGGTGGGCGCCAATGTTGGGTACTTGTTCTCAAATGCTATGAATTAAGAACAAGGCAACACAAAAAGGTTAATGTTAATGCCCTTCGTCCTTCGAGGCATTATCTCCCTTAGGATATAGTGATCTTCAGACGAAGGTTATGAAGGACGTACCTTCGTCATCATAATATATATTTATGAAAGAAGAAACGTATGAGACATGAAAAATAATATAAATAATAATGTAACATCATTAATATCTTTTAATTGTATAATGTATGAACATAAACAATATTGGATTACATTTATACCTCCGGCTTAACAGAAGGCAAAAGTCCAAGCGTGACGCATGAGCAAATACAAGTCAGCCTGAACAGTACAGGGGTATTGTTCATCTATTTATAGGCACAGGGCACAGCTTGTAAGAAATTACATTCATGCCCTTTACAAATGCTTACAATCACAATACAAGCTATTACGGGTCGATTAGTCATTTCATCTCTAGGTCGGTTCATTCCTTCGTCTTAGGACATGTAACTATGCTGAAGGTTCATAAATGATAGCTTCGGCACTGCTTTTTGAGAGGTTATGCCGAAGGTGCTTCTTCTTACAGGATCTTCGGCGACAAAGCATACCCCCAACAAACCCTAAAGTACTCAAAACCCTAAAAAGAACCCTAGAAAACCCTAATTGAAACCCTAGGGGGTAAATGCAAATTCTAGGCACTTTTGAACCAAAGTGCAAATATCAAAGTGATAAAATATCACAAACCAAGTAACTTTCATATTGAAGGATTCTCAAGTAATGTGGAGGAATTTGGACTCATTTGCAAAAGTACCCCATGAACACTATGTGGTTAAGTCTGAATTTTAGTGTATTGAAGTCAACTTTGGAGCCTTATATCTCTTAATTCATGGGAATTTTGCCCTAGGTCAATATAGCAAATTTGTAGAGCTATGTTAGGGGTACAATTTTGATTAAAAGACTAAACACTGATGTTGTATGAAAATGGGAGATAATTGGGTCCAATGTTGGGCTGTCAGTCATTAGTGAAGCCTCAACCTTGGCCAACAGTGGCATCAGATGATCTTGGAGATCGAATTGAGGGGAATTTAGTGGATGTTTGCGCAAGACCTTTGTAACAAAGTTGTAGCTGGTACATTGTACAACAACTTTACTACAGATGAATTGGTGAGTTATGTCGGAGAGAAAATCCTCAGGCCGGGTGGCGGAATGCACCCGCTCTAATCCTAAGATGAGGAGGGGGCTTAAGCGTTTTGCTTGTTATGTGGATTTGGGATGAACACGAGAGCAACACAAGGGATTATAGTGGTTCAGGCTGCCGGAGCGTAATACCCTACCTCCACTGTGTGTATGTTGTATTGAGTCTGAGAGTCTGTGTCTGTGTACTTGAGAGCTTGTGAGCTTGTGTAAAAAACTGTCCCTGTAACGTTGTGTGCCTTCCCTTTTATAGTTTAAGGGAGGCACATACAAGGATGCTGAGCCCCGACATGCGAGCCTAGGAGCATACTGGAAGGAGTACATTATGTGAATAATTAATGCTAGTAACGCCTGAGTAATCACCGGGAGTCTTGATGACCGCAGACCATGCAGCATTGATAGCTGAAACGTACGAGTAATGGTGAATAACAGCACGGCCCGTGTATCGTGGACTGTGCACGCCACTTGTTAGTGGGATGGACAGGCACACGTGTTATCCATAATGAATGCAAAGGCGCGCGTAGCCCAGAGGCGTCATGCTAGGTTTCGCCTGTTGGCTTAAGCCGCGCGCAGTATGCCACGTGGCAGCAACGGGTCCCCGCCTGAGCAGGGAGCAGGAGTATATGAGGACAGGTCCGGAACCCACCAGACTAGGTTCGGACACGTGTCGGCACCGGATCCCCGCTTGGGTCCTGTTCAAGGCCCAAGTATGTTCTGCCCTAGAACCTTGGGACCCCATTGTGGGCGGCCCAGACCCCATACGGGGGGGGTCCAGATCCCATTCCAGGGGTCCGGCTTGCATACGTGGAGGTCCCAGACCAACCTTGGAGGTCCGGACTGTATATCTAGGGGTCCGGCGCTCTCCCATGGGGGTCCGGACTTACTGTTGATGCCCATGTGGTGGGGTCAGGCGCTGTTGTGGACCCAGAGTAGTCGCCCGAGGCTAGGGCGAGTCATGGCTTGGTCCCACACACAACACCTTTATCACGCGACTAAGAGACAGCCGCGCGGGTACTGCGTCTTTATACAGTAGCAAGGGGTACCCTAGTTTCAGGGTACCAACAAGTTACTACATAGAAATTGGAGAACAAAGCTCTATAATTCTCTCTGTCAGGCGCACTGAAGAGTGTTCGCGACGGTACAGTAACCTGAATAAGATCGCGGGTTGAGTGTATCTCGTCGCCGATGACTCCGCGCTATGATCCTCGCTGGCGCTGTGATTCGTGCCCAGTGGCACGCGAATAACGACTCAGGGTAAAAGATCTCGTGCTAGGGATGAGGTCGGGGCACTGTGGCCACCCTATCACCGTACCCACTTACGCCGCAACGTGGCCGGACGGTCGTCGTCGTGGAGATCGCCGTTCACCGTGATTGCACCATGATGTAGTCCTTTCACCACGTACCCGAAGTTATGGCAAACTAAGAGTTACCACCCTTGAGCCATAGTGCCGTTGAACGCCACGACGAGCTCACCAGTGCAACATTTCGTCACCACCGTGATCTAAACATCCTTCAAATTCGGGACAACCACGGCCAGCTACTATAAATTGAGTGCACAGCCAACTTCGTTAGCCTACCACGAACCCAGAGCACCCACTCTCGCGCATGATCGTCCACCATAGCGCCTTAATTCGGGTTTTCCCCCAAATCCGTTTTCTGCCCCACCGTGAGCACCCCTCCGTCGACCCTCCATCCTGTCCCTCCACCCGCCTACCCAGTTGCCGTTCTTGAGCCCTGGTACATTGCTAAAGCTTACCGTGCCCCCAATTTGTATGTTGTCGTATTATGTCATCGGGAACACGATGGGAAAGACTCTAGTTCCGTGGTGTGCGTGAACCGAGCTCTAGGATGGCGTTCCGATCAAATTAGTGATTCCCAGTGGAGTGCCAAGGGTAGAATTAGGCATAAACCGAAGTCGAGCACGAATTATTGGGTATTGTGGCTGGTACAAGCTCGCTGGAGTAGCTGCTCCACCATCTGTGGTCGGGGACCCGGGCTTGCGAAGATGAGAAAGAAGAAGGGCCTCGGTGCACATGTCAGTGACACAGATGAATAGGGAAGATGATTCTTTAATGGTTTTTTCGAATAGTCGGGGTCCTCTATGCAATTTCGCCAGCACGGGCACGCGCGCGGGCGCGTTTGCCTGGTGATGGGCCAAATTAGGTTAGATCGAGCCCAGTACTGTTCCTCCTTTTTCCTTTTCTTTTTCTACCACGCTTGGGAAATTGATAGAAAATTCCAAAAAATGATAAAATCATGGGACTAATTTTAATAAACTCCTAAATTCCTATAGTATTTAATAAAAATGGGTCCAAGATTTTTAGTCCCAACCAGGAATTATTTAGTATTTAAGAAGGCCTAAACCTAGTCTTTTGGAATTTTAGAAATTATTTGATAGCTCCAAAAATCATAAAACTTTTTGGGTAAGCTTAATTTGATAGTTAGAGCCCATGGGTGAAGTTTGATATGTTTTGGACATTGGTTGATCCCCAAACCCAAAACCCTAGCTTTCTAGGTAATATTTGTCTTATTCTAGTGGAGTACTGACTCGGAAAACCCTAGTTTCCCTGGTGTACCATGAAGGAAAGTTGTATTCAAGATACAACTTGATGTATCTCTATTATAATTGCATATTCATAGCATCACATGAGCATTCATGTATATGTATGGTTATGTATAGAAAACGAAGAAGAAGTAAGTGTCGAAGAAGAAGAGACTGTACCACCAACTGAGACTCCACCTGTCGGGAACAGTTTTTTTCGATATCTATGGGACAGATCCCGAATCCCCTACAACACAAGGCATGCCCGGGTGCATTTACCTTTCCTTATGATTTTAAACTCTTTATCACTTGAATGATGCATTAGGTGATAGGAGTTGAGTGCTACACAATTGCTGCATTTCCTTCCTTGAAGTTGACTACCATTCCTTGATTACCTGTTTTATTAAAAGGTTTTCTGATGCTTAGTCTTGCTTTAGAAAACAAAAATGTTTTGGTTTTAACAAAAGATGATGCTTCAGATGGAATGAGATGTTTTCAAAAATAAAACTTGATGGTGGATCCATCATGGCAGTGATGGGTTCAACATCGAACAAGATGTACCTCTGCCAGGTACCAAACTTTGGGATTTTAAATGATAAAGCTGAGACCGGACGGGTGACTTGCACGAGAATTAGAGTCTTGGTGTAATGTCTTCGTCTGAGTCGATTAAGGACCGTGTCGATGTAGGCTTGATGATTGAGGACCTTTTAACTGGTCACATGCCTCATCATGGGTAAGCTTTGCCTCGGGCAGACCAATACCAGAAAGGCCAACATGCAATGGGAGTGGAGAGATGGCAAGAGTAGCATGTACCCTCCATGGCAAGAGGCTGGACGGTGGTGTATCTGTGCTCTCGGTTGGCGTGAACCCGGTCTAGTCTTGAGAACCCCAGTGGTGAGTTGACATATGCAAGGGTAGAATTAGGCATAAATCGAAGTCGAGCATGAATTATTGGGTATTGTGGCCAGTACAAGCTCGCCGGAGTAGCTGCTCCGCCGTCCATGGTCGGGGACCCGGGCTTGCGAAGATGAGAAAGAAGAAGGGCCTCGGTGCACATGTCAGTGACACAGATGAATAGGGAAGAGGATTCTTTAATGGGTTTTTTTGAATAGTCGGGGTCCTCTGTGCAATTTCACCAGCACGGGCGCACGCGCAGGCGCGTTTGCCTGGTGACGGGCCAGATTGGGTTAGATTGAGCCCAGTACTGTTCCTCCTTTTTCCTTTTCTTTTTCTACCAGGCTTGGGAAATTGATAGAAAATTTCAGAAAAATGATAAAATCATGGGACCAAGTTTACTAAACTCCTAAATTCCTCTAGTATCTAATAAAAATGGGTCCAAGTTTTTAGTCCCAACCAGAAATTATTTAGTATTTAAGAAGGCCTAAACCTAGTCTTTTGGAATTTTAGAAATTATTTGATAGCTCCAAAAATCATAAAACTTTTTGGGTAAGCTTAGTTTGATAGTTAGAGCCCATGGGTGAAGTTTGATATGTTTTGGACATTGTTTCATCCCCAAACCCAAAACCCTAGCTTTCTAGGTAATATTTGTCTTATTCTAGTGGAGTACTGACTCGAAAAACCCTAGTTTCCCTGGTGTACCATGAAGGAAAGTTGTATTCAAGATACAACTTGATGTACCTCTATTATAATTGCATATTCATAGCATCACATGAGCATTCATGTATATGTATGGTTATGTATAGAAAACAAAGAAGAATTAAGTGTCGAAGAAGAAGAGATTGTACAACCAACTGAGACTCCACCTGTCGGGAACAGTTTTTATTTCGATATCTGTAGGACAGATCCCGAATCCCCTACAATACAAGGCAAGTCCCGATGCATTTACCTTTCCTTGTGATTTTAAACTCTTTATCACTTGAATGATGCATTAGGTGATAGGAGTTGAGTGCTACACAATTGCTGCATTTCCTTCCTTGAAGTTGACTACCATTCCTTGATTACCTGTTTTATTAAAAGGTTTTCTGATGCTTAGTCTTGCTTTAGAAAACAAAAATGTTTTGGTTTTAACAAAAGATGATGCTTCAGATGGAATGAGATGTTTTCTTAAATAAAACTTGATGGTGGATCCATCATGGCCGTGATGGGTTCAACATCGGACAAGATGTACCTCTGCCAGGTACCAAACTTTGGGATTTTAAATGATAAAGGTGAAACCGGACGGGTGACTTGTACGAGAAGAGAGTCTCGGTGTAGTGTCTCCGTCTGAGTCGATTAAGGACCGTGTCGGTGTAGGCTTGATGATTGAGGACCTTTTAACTGGTCACATGCCTCGTCATGGGTAAGCTTTGCCTCGGGCAGACCAATGCCAGAAAGGCCAACACGTAATGGGAGTGGAGAGATGGTGAGAGTAGCGTGTACCCTCCATGGCAAGAGGTTGGACGGTGGTGTATCTGTGATCTCGGTTGGCGTGAACCCGGTCTGGTCTTGAGAACCCCGGTGGCGAGTTGACATATGCAAGGGTTAAGTGCTACATATGTCGTGTGGTTGGAGATTCCCAGCTGGGTATTAATCGATTTGGATCGCCGTTACTTCTCGGACATGAAGACTTGGTCACTACCCTACACCTAGCAATCCAGTAAAGAAAAAGGGTGATAAAAGACGGCTAGTGCAGGCCAAGTGCTTGAGCTAGGGTAGAAAGAACTCTAGCTGCAGGTAATGACTTAACTTGATAGTAAAACTGGATTTTTATCGATCCACTGTTAGTAAGCATTTCTGCAAATAGAGTCTTTGATTCTTGAATAGCCTTACCTTGACCCCCTCAAGCCAGCATATCCTTGAGAGTCTTTTCTTTTGTCAGGTAAGACTTGCAAAAGTACAGTCCATACTCAGGGTTTTCAAACTCATGTTGTTGTAGGTGAGGAAACAACAGACTTTTGTTATTTCTGTTCAAAGGTGGTACCAAAGGAAGAACCTCAGCAGTGAAGTTGGTCGCGGGAGGATGTTGGCCTCCCACTTTGAAAACAATAAACTTGTGTGCGGGAGGGTGCTTTGCCTACCTGGTCTGTAATAATACTTTATGCACCCTAAATACCCTGGTATTGTAATAATAATACTCTCTATATATATTTTATGAATGTAAATTAAGTTATTGTAATCTACTTCCGCTTATTCTTTCCTCCGATGTGATGTAATATCTGTGTGACGGGTGAAAAGCTCTTGGGCGAAATGATGAGGATATAGTTACCGAACTTGTCGAGTGATTATGTGCATCTACAGGGTTGTCCAAGGTCCTTAGGACAAGGACAACTGTAGGTGGGCCTAATACCTTAGGAGGTTCCGTCACATCATTACAATATCCTGGAACTCTTCCCTCTTCTTCGTATTAGCCTTCACACAAAACCACTCCTTGGTCCACTCAGCAGGTGTTTTCCTTAGGTTGCAAGGCCCTAAGCAGTCAGACCACATGGTGGTCGTGCCCGGTGAGGTGTTGGTCATGTGCCATATGATTAAAGATCTCATGTTAGAGGTTTTGGTTCCCACAGCTCTAGTAGACCATAATTTCCTTCTCATGGTGATCGCTACCCCTTATGGAACTAAGGATGTTTGGTGTTTTTCCAAACACTTTTTAGGGGCAAATGGCACAACATTGGTACTCTTCATAGTTTCCTAATGAGAGCACCTAGAGGGGGTGAATAGGTGATCCTGTAAAATTCAACTCTAAATAGCCACAAAACTTGGTTATAGAAATGTTAGTGTGACTAAGTAGTTGAGAAGCGAGTTCTTGTGGGCAAGTCAATCACAAAGAGATCAACACAGGAGACACACGATTTTATCCCGTGGTTCAGCCAAGTAACACTTGCCTACTTCCATGTTGTGGCATCCCAATGGACGAGGGTTGCACTCAACCCCTTTCAAGTGATCCAATGATCAACTTGAATACCACAACTTTTCTTTGCTTATCTCCTTTTCCCATTTGTGAGGAATCTCCACAAGTTGGAGTCTCTCGCCCTTATAACAAAGATCACAATGAAAGCACAAGAGTAAGGTTGGGAAGCAACACACACAAATCCGCAGCAACACACAAGCACACAAGCCAAGACTTGACCTCAAAATGAAGCACAACGAGTTCACAACTAGAACGGAGCTCAAATCACTAACACAATCGATCAAGTGCGCGAAGATGGAGTGTGGGAGACTTTGAATGCTTAGTGAATGCTTGGGTGACTCCTCCATGCGCCTAGGGGTCCCTTTTATAGCCCCAAGGTAGCTAGGAACCGTTGGAGATCAACAAGGAAGGCCAAAGTTGCCTTCTGTCGGGTGGCGCACCGGACAGTCACTGTAGCATGTCCGGTGCGGATCTCCTTCCTATTCTGGCGCAGACGACCGTTGCAGATTCATGGCAGTTGCCGCACTGGACACTGTCCGGTGCACACTGGACAGTCCGGTGCCCCCTGCCGACCATTGGCGCTGCCACGCGTCGCCCGCGGATTGCGCGGTCGACCGTTGTGCAGTCGACCGTTGGCTCACCGGACAGTCCGGTGCACCACTGGATAGTCCGATGAATTTTAGTCGTACGCCGTCGATCCTCTTCCCGAGAGCGACGAGTTCGTCGCGGACAACTCACCGGACAGTCTGGTGCGCCATCGGACAGTCCGGTGAATTATAGCCGTACGCCGCCGTCGAGTCCCGAGAGCGGCTAGTTCACCTTGGACTCGCCTGGCGCACCGGACACTGTCTGGTGAACCACTGGACAGTCCGGTGCACCCAGACCCAACTCTTTTCCAATTCTTTTTCTCCTGTTTCTAGCACTTAGACAATATATGTTAGTACTCAAAACAATGTACTAAGTCTAGAAACATACCTTGTTACATGATTTGCACTTCTTCAATCTTTGGCACATTCAGAACTTAGAGAATGTGTGTTGGGCACTTAATCACCAAAACATTATAGAAATGGCCCAAGGGCACATTTCCCTTTCAATCTCCCCCTTTTTGGTGATTTATGCCAAAACTTCACAAAGCAACCAAAATAAGTACAATATCAATGCAAAAGAGAACCAAATTGTTTTTACTCTAATTTGGCATATTTGGATCATTCTTTGCCACCACTTGGTTTGTTTTTGCAAATCAAATTCATTTTCCTATCTCTAAGTCAAACACACTTGTTTAGGCACAAAGAGAGATATTCCAATGGAAAAATTGATCGAGTGCCAAAAACTCCCCTTTTTCCCATAATCATAAATTCACCCCCACAGAATTGCGCAATAAGAGCATTTTGGTCAAATCAAAATTCTAACTCTACTATTTTCAAAATTCTCAAGTGGTAGCTGATCCATTTGCTTTTGCCTTAATTTCTCCCCCTTTGATATTAAGCACCAAAACGGGATCATTTTTGGCCCTTTAACCCCATTGCCTCACCAAAAATTGTCAATTAAGAGCAAAAGGCAATAAGAGCATAAGAATGAACTTGGAGGTGAGTACACTAATACCAGAGTGCAGTGAAAGTCTTTGCATGGTCTAAGTTCACCTTTCCCTTTCAATGCACCTTTGAGACTACATCAAGTAACTCAAACACAAGGATTAGTCTCAAAGGGTCAAGTTGTAGCACTTCTCCCCCTAAATATGTGCATTATTCACACATGGACTTGTGAGGTCCGGGGATCCCTTGCACAACTTGAGCACCATCAATTAAGCAACAAATTGCATAAATGTATAAGTAACATGATCAAAGGGCATAGAACACATGTATGCTACAGATCAATCCAAGTTACGCGAATCTAAGACATTTAGCTCACTACGCAACCTGCAAAACCTTTTCTCATCTAAAGGCTTGGTGAAGATATCGGCTAGCTGGTTTTCGGTGTTAATGTGGTACACCTCGATATCCTCCTTTTGTTGGTGGTCTCTCAGGAAGTGATGCCGGATGTCTATGTGCTTAGTGCGGCTGTGTTCAACAGGATTATCCGCCATGCGGATCGCACTCTCATTGTCACATAGGAGTGGGACTTTGCTCAGATTGTAGCCAAAGTCCTGGAAGGTTTGCCTCAACCAAAGTAGTTGCGCACAACACTGTCCTACGGCAACATACTCGGCCTCAGCGGTGGATAGGGCAACGGATGTCTGTTTCTTTGAACTCCAAGACACCAGGGACCTTCCTAGGAATTGGCATGTCCCTGATGTACTCTTCCTATCAACCTTGCATCCAGCATAATCGAAGTCTGAATATCCAATTAAGTCAAAGGTAGACCCCTTTGGATACCAGATCCCAAAGCAAGGCATAGCAACTAAATATCTAAGAATCCGCTTAACGGCCACAAGGTGACACTCCCTTGGGTCGGATTGAAATCTAGCACACATGCATATGCTAAGCATAATATCTGGTCTACTAGCACATAAATAAAGTAATGAGCCTATCATAGACCGGTATGCCTTTTGATCAACTGACTTACCTCCTTTGTTGAGGTCGACATGTCCGTCGGTTCCCATTGGTGTCTTCGCGGGCTTGGCGTCCTTCATCCCAAACCGCTTGAGAAGGTCTTGAGTGTACTTCATTTGGGAGATGAAGGTGCCGTCCTTGAGTTGCTTTACATGGAACCCAAGGAAGTAGTTCAACTCGCCCATCATCGACATCTCAAACTTTTGAGTCATCACCCTGCTAAACTCCTCACAAGAGTTTTGATTAGTAGAACCAAATATTATGTCATCGACATAAATTTGGCACACAAAAAGGTCACCATCACAAGTCTTAGTGAAAAGAGTGGGATCGGCTTTCCCAACCTTGAAAGCATTAGCAATTAAGAAATCTCTAAGGCATTCATACCATGCTCTTGGGGCTTGCTTAAGTCCATAGAGCGCCTTAGAGAGCTTAAAGACGTGGTCGGGATACCTGTCATCCTCAAAGACAGGGGTTGTTCCACATACACCTCCTCCTTGATTGGCCTGTTGAGGAAAGCGCTCTTCACGTCCATTTGAAACAACCTGAAAGAATGGTGAGCGGCATAGGCTAATAGAATGCGAATAGACTCTAGCCTAGCCACAGGAGCAAAAGTCTCCTCAAAATCCAAACCTGCGACTTGGGCATAACCTTTTGCCACAAGTCGAGCCTTGTTTCGTGTCACCACCTCGTGCTCGCCTTGCTTGTTGCGGAACACCCACATGGTTCCCACAACGTTTTGCTTTGGACGTGGCACCAGGCTCCAAACTTCATTCCTCTTGAAGTTGTTGAGCTCTTCCTGCATGGCCAACACCCAGGCCAGATCTTGCAAGGCCTCTTCTACCCTGAAAGGCTCAATAGAAGAGACAAACGAGTAATGCTCACAAAAGTTAGCTAGTCTTGAGCGAGTAGTTACTCCCTTGCTTATGTCACCTAGAATCTGGTCAACGGGGTGATTCCGTTGGATCGTTGCTCGGACTTGAGTTGGAGGGGCTCGTGGTGCTTCTTCCTCCATAGCTGGTTCTTCTTGTGCTCCCCCTTGATCACGCGCCTCTTCTTGAGGAACCTGTTCATCATCTTGAGTTGGGGGATGCACCATCGTTGAGGAAGAAGGTTGATCTTGCTCTTGTTGCTCCTGTGGTCGCACATCTCCAATCGCCAAGGTGCGTATTACGGCCGTTGGAACGTCATCTTTATCTACATCATCAAGATCAACTTGCTCTCTTGGAGAGCCATTAGTCTCATCAAATACAACGTCGCTAGAGACTTCAACCAAACCCGATGATTTGTTGAAGACTCTATACGCCCTTGTATTTGAGTCATACCCTAGTAAAAACCCTTCTACTGCCTTGGGAGCAAATTTAGAATTTCTATCTTTCTTCACTAGAATGTAACATTTACTCCCAAATACATGAAAGTATGAGATGTTGGGTTTGTTACTGGTAAGAAGTTCATACGAGGTCTTCTTGAGGAGGCGATGAAGGTAGAGCTGGTTTATGGCGTGGCAAGCTGTGTTCACAGCTTCCGACCAAAACCGCTCAGGCGTCTTGAATTCACCAAGCATCGTCCTCGCCATGTCGATAAGCGTCCTGTTCTTCCTCTCTACCACACTATTTTGTTATGGTGTGTAGGGAGCGGAGAACTCGTGCTTGATGCCTTCCTCCTCAAGATACTCCTCCACTTGTAGGTTCTTGAACTCGGACCCGTTGTCGCTTCTTATCTTTTTCAACTTGAGCTCAAATTCGTTTTGAGCCCTTCTTAGGAAGCGCTTTAGGGTCCCTTGGGTTTCTGTTTTATCCTGCAAAAAGAACACCCAAGTGAAGTGGAAAAAATCATCAACAATTACTAGACCATACTTACTTCCCCCGATGCTAAGGTAGGCGACGGGTCCGAAGAGGTCCATATGTAATAGCTCTAGTGGTCTTGATATTGTCATCACATTCTTGTTGTGATGAGTGCTTCCCACCTGTTTCCCTGCCTGACAAGCTGCACAAGGCCTATCTTTTTCGAAGTAGACATTGGTTAGTCCTAACACATGTTCTCCCTTTAGAAGTTTATGAAGGTTCTTCATTCCAACATGTGCTAGACGGTGATGCCACAACCAGCCCATGCTAGTCTTAGCTATTAAGCATGCATCTAGATCGGCCTCCTCTTTCGAAAAATCAACTAAGTAGAGTTTGTCGTCTAATACACCCTTAAACGCTAATGAACCATCACTCCTTCTAAAGACAGAAACATCAACATTTGTAAACAAACAATTGTAGCCCATGCGGCACAATTGACTTACAAACAGGAGATTATACCCTAATAACTCTACTAAGAATACATTTGAAATAGAGTGCTCGCTTGTGATGGCTATCTGTCCCAAACCTTCAACTTTGCCTTGGTTCCCATCTCCAAAAATAATCGTATCCTGGGAATCCTTGTTCTTGACGTAGGAGATGAACATCTTCTTCTCCCCCGTCATGTGGTTTGTGCATCCGCTGTCGATAATCCAGCTTGAGCCCCTGGATGCATAAACCTGCAGGTAATTTACACTTGGGTTTTAGGTACCCAACTCTTGTTGGGTCCTACAAGGTTAGTCACGATAGCCTTTGGGACCCAAATACAAGTCTTATCTCCCTTGCATTTGGACCCCAACTTCTTAGCAACTACTTTTTCATTCTTACAAAAGATTGCAAAAGAAGTATTGCAAGCATGGTAAATAGTAGAAGGTTCATTACATACTCTCCTAGGCACATGATGCACAACATTACTTTTCCTGGGCCTACCATGCACAAAAGTAGAGCTAGAGGTAAACATAGCATGTGAATCATTATAATCAACATAACTCCTATTATAATGCGCATTCCTAGAAAATTTTCTATCATAAATGAAAGCATGATTCCTTTGAATGCTACTAGCCATAGGGGCCTTTCCTTTCTCCTTGTTGGGAATGAGAGCCCTTTGACTTGTTAAGTTCTTGGATTCCTTTCGAAAGCCAAGTCCATCCTTAATTGAGGGGTGTCTACCAACGGTGTAGGCATCCCTAGCAAATTTTAACTTATCAAAGTCAACTTTGCAAGTCTTAAGTTGAACATTAAGACTTGCCACTTCATCATTCAATTTTGTAATAGCAATAAGATGTTCATTACAAGCATTAACATCAAAGTCCTTACATCTATTGCAAATTACAACATGTTCTACAGATTAACTAGATTTATTAGCTACCTCTAGCTTAGCATTTAAATCATCATTCAAAATCTTTAAGCTAGAGATTGATTCATGGCACACAGACAATTCAGAGGATAACATTTCATTTCTTTTAAATTCTAAAGCAAGAGATTTTTGCACACTAACAAACTTATCATGCTCTTCATATAAAATATCCTCTTGCTTTTCTAAGAGTCTATTCTTTACATTTAAAGCTTCAATCAATTCATTGATTTTATCTACTTTAGCTCTATCTAAACCTTTGAATAAGCTTGAGTAATCTACTTCATCATCACTAGAATCATCATCACTAGAAGTAGTGTATTTAGGGGTATCACGAACACTTACCTTCTTCTCCTTGGCCATGAGGCAAGTGTGTCGTTCATTGGGGAAGAGAGAGGACTTGTTGAAGGCCGAGGCAGCGAGTCCTTCGTCGTCGGAGTCGGAAGAAGAGCAGTCCGAGTCCCAATCCTTTCCGAGGTGTGCCTCGCCCTTTGCCTTCCTGTAGTTCTTTTTCTTCTCCTTCTTCCCGCTCTTTTCTTGTTCCTGGTCATTAGCATTATCGGGACAATTTGCTATAAAGTGACCAATCTTACCGCACTAGAAGCAGGAGTGCTTTCCCCTAGTTTTGTTCTTGTTGGGGTACTTGATGCGTCACGATGCCCGATCTTCACGACGTAGGATCAATCTTCAGATAACTAGCTTCAAAGAAGCCAAGATAACTTGCTGCAAGCAGCGATAACTAGTGCAACCTAACAAATAAAACTTGAAGCCAACCACCGTCTTTAACCGGCAGCCTGAATCGAGGATTCGCCCAACCACACTCTCAAAGAACCAACCAACACAGCCTACAATCAATCGAGGAGACCTCGAAGGGAGTAGGAGCACCAATTGGAAGTGGATGAAGCCGTCGCTTCTGCAATCCCGCGAAGGAATTCACAAGAGCAAAGGGGTAGAGATCACTCTCAATATTTGTTAGCACACAGCTCAACAAAAGCGTTCTGTTTTAGATTATCATAAGCTGCCTTACATCATAGACATAGGGGGTATTTATACTAGTAACAACCAGCCTTAGCAAGGTATAAACACGAAACAAAAGTATTTTCACGTGCTAATGTGAAGGAGCCTCTTCGGGAGATCTGCAGAGCTGATTTCCGTGTGGCTGTTTGACTTCTGCGCAGCCTTCAGTATTTTGACAATAACTTCTTCTAGGAATCTTCAAATGACGTGGGACTGGTTGCATTGGAAAGCTAAATTGATAAGCTTTTTCACCATATATAGCATGCTTAATGAAACTTCGTAGAATGATGCAGTTTAATACGAAAACTTGGTCATCAAGCAGACTATTGACCTTCTGACCAGTCAACACTAAAGTAGGTCGGCTGCCTTTCTGGTAGATTTGATTAAGTCGGCTTTAGAAGCATTGGAAACTACACTTCAAGAGATTTCCAAAAAGTACTTATGGGCCTTCATAGCTTTTGGGAATCAAAAGATATGACTATTTCTTCTGGACGGTTCTGTTGCGCTGGACTGACTCGGACAGAGCTCTTCTTGCTGACTCGTCCTTGATATGTTTTGTCCTTCCTCTTTGGTGAACCTAAGTAATATCAACATACACGACTTAGGTAGCATAAAGTTCTCATTAGTGTTTAATTGAAATTCATAAAGTAGCGTGTGCACCTCTTGATGTAGCTTCTTAGCTCGGCTACGTGTAATTGGTCCATCAAAGGCTTGGGTTGGTGATGATGTTGGTTGTACTTGAGTTGATGTAGTATGACTTGGGGGTTGTAATATGTTGCTTAATGGCGTGGTCATATCATCCTCCTCCCCTTAAAAAGGAGTCATCCTCGACTCTGAAGTGTCTTCACTTGTATATGGTAAGAGGTCAGCAACATTGAACGTGTTGCTCACGCCATAGCTTGGTGGAAGATCTATCTTGTATGCATTATCATTGATCTTGGCAAGAACACGAAATGGATCATCCCCTCGTGGCATCAATTTGGATTTGCGCTGATCAGGAAAACGCTCCTTGCGCAAGTGAATCCAGACGAAGTCCCCCAGTTCAAATAACACTTTCTTCCTATGCTGGTTCATACTTGCAGCCTTGCGCACTGCTTTGAGCTCAATTGCTTCCTTGGTCTTCTCATGTATCTTTTTTATATATGCAGCATGCTTGGAAGCTTCCATATTGGTTCTTTCCTGCAATGGAAGGGGCAACAAATCTATGGGAGCAATAGGTTTGAACCCATATACAATTTCGAAGGGGCATAAATTAGTTGTAGAATGTACTGCCCTGTTATAAGCAAACTCCACGTGTGGCAAACATTCCTCCCAATCCTTCAAGTTCTTCTTTACCATTGTTCGCAGCAGCATTGACAATGTACGATTCACCACTTTAGTTTGGCCATCAGTTTGGGGGTGGCATGTGGTGGAGAACAAAAGTTTAGTCCCAAGCTTTGCCCACAATGTCTTCCAAAAATAGCTCACAAACTTCACATCACGGTCAGATACGATGGTCTTGGGCACTCCATGTAGTCTCACGATTTCTCTGAAAAACAAATTAGCAACATGTGAAGCATCGTCGCTCTTGTTGCATGGAATAAAATGAGCCATTTTTTAAAATCTATCAACCACAACAAAAATAGAATCTCTCTTTTTTTGAGTCTTCGGCAACCCTAAAATAAAATCCATGCTTATGTCTTCCCAAGGAATTTTAGGAGTGGGTAAAGGAGTATATGTTGGGGACTTGTTCTCAAATGCTTCGAGTTAAGAACAAGGCAACATAAAAAGTGTTAAGTGTTAAAGTCCTTCGTCCTTCGAAACATTATGCCCCTTCGGGAAATAATGAGTTTCGGACGAAGGTCATAAGAGTCATACCTTCGTAAATATAGCAAGTAATGACAAAGGATTCATATAAAGCATGAAATATAATATAGACATCATCATAGAATCATTTCTTATTTTATTAACATGGAAAAATAGAAATGATTTCAAATTACAAATGTACCTTCGGTCCTGAGAGAAGGTAAAAAGTACAAGCGTGACGCAAAAGCAAATGCCAAGTCAGCGTGAACAGTACGGGAGTACTGTTCATCTATTTATAGACGCGGGACGCAGCCCACGTAAAATTACATTCATGTCCATTACATCTGCCAATGACTTATGGAAATCTGTCAAGGCCCAAGTAGTCTTTTCATCTTTAAGTCGGTTCCCCTCTCTGCTATCGCGACGAAGCTTCCCTGCGCACAGCTTCGGCTGTGCACCATCCTTCGTGGAGCTTGGTAATCAGCCCGTCCTCCATTTTAATCCCCCTTCGTCTGGTTCAGGCTTCGTCCTGACCGTACTTCATGTTCATAATTCTGAGTCCGAAGATACCTGTTCACATAATCCACTTGGAAAACATTGTCAAATCATGTTTTTGAGGACCTTCGGAGGACGAAGGCCCCCAACAGTAGCCCCTCGCAATATTAATTTGTTAATGATAAATTCAGATTGCGATATGGACGAAGGCCTTGAGCCGAAGGTCCGAAAAAACACCTTCCCTTTGCTAGAATAGCAACATTCACTGACAAGCGGGGTCTTTCAATTTTCAACGCCCTGGGGGTATAAATAAGATCATACCGCAAACTTATTTGGTACGCACACTTGCCATCTGCTTCGGCCCACTAAATTTTTAACTCTTGTGCACTAAGATTTGCTGATCTTTTTGATTTTGAAGCTTCGGCCTTGAAAACAGTTTTTTAGCGTTTCCGAAGATGTCTGAAGGTAAGAAGATCCCTGCTGAGACGAAGCTGAGCCTCGACGAAGAGAAGAACTTGGGGTTCCTTATAGCGATGGCGGAGACCAATACGGAGAAAATCACCAAGGAGATTCTTGAAGGTTTGTCCGAAGATACTGGTGACAGCGACAGTTACGATGTAGAAAGTGGTGGGGAAGAGTCCGAAGATCGACCATGGCGGCCAAGTCACACGGTTTTCGGGAAAACCACTATTAAGCAGAGTCATATTGATAATATGAGGGGGCGATATTTTCGAGATATATCTATTGTGAGGGCTGATGCTGGAGAAAAGACTTCTCCCACCCCCGAAGAAGATGAAGTCGTAATCTTCCGAAGCTTTCTCAAGGCTGGGCTTCGATTCCCCCTAAGCAACTTTGTTGTTGAAGTACTGAAAACATTTCAAGTCTACCTTCATCAAATTACTCCCGAAGCTATCATAAGAATGGGGATGTTTGTCTGGGCTGCGAAAAGCCAAGGTTTAGAACCAAATGCTAAAAGCTTTTGCAACATTCATGAGTTGTTATATGAGACGAAGCCCTGGGGGAAAGAACAATATCACAACAACTTTGGGTGTTACAGCTTTGGTGCCCGCTCCGGGTCAAGCCGCCCTGTGCCAACCTTTCGGAAGAGGTGGCCCGGAGCCTGGATGACAGAGTGGTTCTATGTAAAGAATGACTTAACAGCGCAGGAAGATGTTAAGAGTATTATTATGCGCCCCATCTGGCAACGCTTAGGACTTCGAAGGCCGAAGGTTGAAATGGATGAAGCAGCCGAGGAATGCCAAAGAGCCTTCGGCGTAATCTGCTCTTTCATTGGGACAAGGGACTTGGTCCAAGAGCATATTGCCTTCAGGGTATGGCCACTTGCAGGAAAGTGGGAAATGCCGAAGGAGACCATCAAAGAGTCCGACGAAGGCGGACTAGTCAGACTGAAATACACATTCAAATACGGGGATAAGTTTGTTGAACCTGATGAAGACTGGTTGAAAAGCATTGAAACATTAAGTGACGAGCTGCTTGGGGCATATTCGAAGGCCGAGAACACTGCGTTATCAGCAGCCTTCGGAGGCCGAAAGAAGAAAAGGCTCAACCGGGTATTTGACGCAGTCGGGTTTGTCTACCCTGACTATCACTATCCGGTATTGGGTCGCAAAAGAAAAAATACTTCTCCTGCGACAGAAGCTACCACTAGTGCCACTAGCGAGCCAGCGCCGCAAAGGAAAAAGATGAAGGTGCTCACCCACCGAGCACGTTTTATTGAGCCGGCCACAGTGCCAAAATTTATTGGTGAAGTCTCTTTGGCCTCTGAAGCTACAGAACCAGCTCCAGTGCCGAAGATAGAAGAGAAAACTGAAGCGCCTTCAGCCGAAAAAGCAGAAAAACCGAAGATTGAAGAGCCAAAAATATCGGAAATCTTAAGTCCTTCAACAAATGTCGAAACAATAAAAAATCAAAAGGGGTCGTCGGTGACCCCGAAAAAAAAAAGAATGGTGAACATGTTAGATGTTTTGGAGACAATTAAGTCTTCAAGCACAACTCCAAAGAAGACTATTGAAGTTGCTGAAGTGTCTACCGAAGCTGTAGTTGCTGAAGCTTCGAAGCAACAACCTGAAGCTGAAGTTGGGCCTTCAGAGCCCATCAAGGAACAATCTTTGGAGACAAAAATATCAGAACCAAAGTTGGTTGAAGAAACTGACACTGCCGCCCCCGAAGCTCCTTCCAACATATGTGATTACATCGTGCGACATGCTTCGGGGAAGAAATTATCTGAAGAAGAGATTTATGAAGCCAATCATTATGCCAGAGAGTTAAAATATCCGAAGGGGGCAGTAGTGTTCAATGGGACAAATGAAGATGACTTCCTATACTGCCTCCCTGATAACAAAGAATTATCTGTCTGCCGGGAGATGGCTAGAAGTATGGGTTTCCCGAAGCTCGAAGCTGGATTATGTGCTATGACGAAGGAGGATCTCGCGGACAGTCTTGCGTACAATAGCCTGAAGGTATGGGAATTAGACACTTGAAAATTTTTTTTAATATGTAATTCATTCTTTTATTCTTATATGGATTCTTTTTCGTATAGGGTTTAATCCTAAGCAACGCATTAAGAGCACAAAAGAGTGCCGAAGATGAAAGCTACGAAATTGCATTCAACAATTTACGTTCAGAAGTTATTAAACTGAGAAACGAAGCTCTAGAAAAAGATAAACTTATGCTTACATTAGTAGACAAGATAAAAAAGGACGAAGCTGCTGCAAAAGTTCAGGCCGAAGCTCACAGACGCGAAATTAAAGATCTTCAGAAGCAACTGGCCCGGGCGAAGGAAGAACGCATACTTGAAGAAACAAGACGGGAATGTAGCGACCAATGGGCTGATCATTTGGAAGCAACCGTGGAAGAGCTTCGGTCTTCTAAGAAAAGATGCTACGAAAAATCCATGGAATGCGTAAAAAGAATAAAAACTAGCTTCGCCAGCGTGGGCGCATTTTCCAGCGAAGAGAATTTCTCAAGAGGCAATCCCGAAGGTCCAATGGAATGGATCAGCCACGAAGCAGAGGCCTTCGAGGAAATCCTGAGTAGCCGTGGCGACATCTGCGCTTTTTCGGGTGCCAGAGGAATTGCTACTGTCTTGGAGAAGAAAGGTTGTGAACATGTAAAATCTTTAGCTCAGTCCGAAGCTGCCTTATCCTCCGAAGACATCAAAGACCCCTCGGCCGAAGCAAGCATGGTTGGTGGCAAATTCTTTACTGATGTCTGGGACAACGGCGGCCGAGAAATGGCGCAAGAAATTATTCAAAGGAGTGAAAAAGACATCCATGATGCTAGGAAAGTGACAGAAGTTGCCGAAGGGCAAATAGGTATTAATTAGTCGCTCTTATTGTGTTGTAATTTTTATTTCAAACTTTGCTTGCGGTTTGTAATAGTAATGCAGAAATATTCTGTTTCCTCAGAACCTGCTGGATCGTCTATTGACCCTCACACAAAAGAGGATGACGAAATCAAACAAATGGCCGAAGCTATCATGGATAAAGTTGTTGAACAACTTCTAAATGAAGCTGCCGAAGTAGTATTAAGAGAAGACTAGTTGTTATTAGAAGAAACATTTGAAGTGTGATCTATGTAATATTTTGTACATTTGAATGTAATATACAAGTCTCTTTTCATTATTCAATTTTTTACGATGCATGAAATTCTACATACATACCATTTTTGAGCCTTCGGCGAAAAAACACCTTCCCTTCTTTTCATGCTTTGTGAAGAAAACATTCTTCGTTAAAACTATTCTGATGAATCATGTCCATGCTTCGTGAAAACATTCTCCGAAGCTGTATTCCGAAGATTATCATTGTATTCCCTCGTGACTTTACACAATTTTCACTTTCTCAAAGCGTCCTTTCGAAGGTTGATACTGTGTCCCCTTCTTTTGCCATATGCAACATGATGTATGATGCTTATGCTATGCAAAATGATGTGATGATGTTATGTTATGCAAATAACGTTTGTTCCGAAGATACACACAAAATATCTTTGTAAGCTCTGCATTCCCTTAGGAACGTCTTTGGAGCTTCTTCGCCTTTTACTTAGGCGGTATCAGCGTTGACTTTTCGCTGTAAGCTCTGCATTCCCTTAGGAACGTCTTTGGAGCTTCTTCGCCTTTTACTTAGGCGGTATCAGCGTTGACTTTTCGCTGTATGCTCTGCATTCCCTTAGGAACGTCTTTGGAGCAAAAAACTTACACTGCGCTCCCTTTGGAACGACTTTTTGTAACTTCAGCAACTTACTCTGCGTTCCTTAGAACGACTTTTTGTTGCTTCGAAGGATTCTTAATAATTCGAAGGTCCTCCTTGTTACCGCAAATTTTTAAGCTTCAGCGACTTAAGCCTGTGGAGAAGATAGGTTTTCCTCATAATCAACCACGAAATTATTACATGAAAACTGAAATGTTCTTTATTACACAAAAAATAGAACCAAATGGAAAAGACTGTTATCAAAGTAGGATATTTGTCAATAAATGTGCTTCGACTCTGGCACAGTACTATTGACTGTGCGAGCTTCAGATTGCTCTCTGAGATCCCTTTGGTGCGGAACATATTGGCTCCCTTCTGGCTGTTGGCCTTGTTGCAGCGGAGGTGGAGGCGGGGGCTGTTGCCATGAAGCTTGAGGTTGACTCGCCGAAGCTACGGAAACTGCAGGGTGGTTGCCCACGTATTCCGGGATGTAAGGCTGATGGTACGAAGCAGTATGCATGACCTGCTTCGGCTGGCCCTGTTGCGCTGCAGCTTCTGCTAGCTCCTTTTGTTTCTGGATAGTAACATGGCACATCCTAGTGGTATGGCCCTTGTTTTCACCACAGAATAAGCAAAATACCCTCCTTGGTTGATCTCCAAATCTTCCGCCGAAGCCCCTGGCGCCTCTGCCTCTTGGAGCTGGTGGCCGGAAGAAAGTTTGTTGTTGCCCCGAAGCCTGTGAGGAGCACTGCGGTCTGTTCTGCTGACTCCCCTTATCATCATTTTGAGTGGAGTTGTGGATGGACCTGACATGCCTCGGATAGAATCTTCCTCCGAAGCCCCTGGCCATTTCAGAAAATCTGAAGGCCTCCTCCCTTCTTTGGCGAAAGACATTATCGGCACGAATGTACTCGTCCATCTTTTGGAGCAGCTTCTCCAGAGTCTGAGGAGGCTTCCTAGCAAAGTATTGAGCTGCAGGTCCAGGACGAAGCCCCTTGATCATGGCTTCGATGACAATTTCATTGGGCACAGTTGGTGCCTGCGCCCTCAAACGCAAGAACCTTCTGACATACGCCTGAAGGTATTCTTCATGATCCTGAGTGCACTGGAACAAGGCTTGAGCAGTGACCGGCTTCGTTTGAAATCTTTGAAAGCTGGTTAACAACATATCCTTCAGCTTCTGCCATGAAGTGATCGTTCCTGGTCGAAGGGAGGAATACCAGGTCTGAGCAACACTCCTGACGGCCATAACGAAAGACTTTGCCATGACTGCAGCATTGCCACCATACGAAGACACTGTTGCTTCGTAGCTCATCAAGAACTGCTTCGGGTCTGAGTGGCCGTCGAACATGGGAAGCTGGGGTGGCTTATAGGACGGAGGCCAGGGTGTAGCCTGCAACTCAGCGGACAGAGGAGAGGCATCATCGAAAACAAAATTTCCATGATGGAAATTGTCATACCAGTCATCTTCGTTGAAGAAGCCCTCCTGATGAAGGTCTTTTTGTTGAGGCTTTCGGTTCTGCTCATCATGGGTAAGATGACGAACTTCTTCAGAAGCTTCGTCTATCTGCCTTTGCAACTCAGCTAGCCTGGCCATCTTTTCCTTTTTCCTCTGCACCTGTTGATGAAGCATCTCCATATCCCTGATCTCTTAGTCTAGTTCATCCTCCTGAAGCGTCGGGCTGACGGCCTTCCTCTTCTGGCTTCGGGCCTCCCGAAGAGAGACGGTCTCCTGGTTGGGGTCCAGCGGTTGCAGTGCTGCAGCCCCAGTCGCTGAAGCTTTCTTCGGCGCCATAGCGAAGGTCTATAGCTTCCGAAGGTGTTCAAAAAACTCGAAGTGGAAGTGAGTTCACCGGAGGTGGGCGCCAATGTTGGGGACTTGTTCTCAAATGCTTCGAGTTAAGAACAAGGCAACATAAAAAGTGTTAAGTGTTAAAGTCTTTCGTCCTTCGAAACATTATGCCCCTTCGGGAAATAATGAGTTTCGGACGAAGGTCATAAGAGTCATACCTTCGTAAATATAGCAAGTAATGACAAAGGATTCATATAAAGCATGAAATATAATATAGACATCATCATAGAATCATTTCTTATTTTATTAACATGGAAAAATAGAAATGATTTCAAATTACAAATGTACCTTCGGTCCTGAGAGAAGGTAAAAAGTACAAGCGTGACGCAAAAGCAAATGCCAAGTCAGCGTGAACAGTACGGGAGTACTGTTCATCTATTTATAGACGCGGGACGCAGCCCACGTAAAATTACATTCATGTCCATTACATCTGCCAATGACTTATGGAAATCTGTCAAGGCCCAAGTAGTCTTTTCATCTTTAAGTCGGTTCCCCTCTCTGCTATCGCGACGAAGCTTCCCTGCGCACAGCTTCGGCTGTGCACCATCCTTCGTGGAGCTTGGTAATCAGCCCGTCCTCCATTTTAATCCCCCTTCGTCTGGTTCAGGCTTCGTCCTGACCGTACTTCATGTTCATAATTCTGAGTCCGAAGATACCTGTTCACATAATCCACTTGGAAAACATTGTCAAATCATGTTTTTGAGGACCTTCGGAGGACGAAGGCCCCCAACAGTATATAAACCATGAGGGTTCAGTTTTGACTTAGCTTTGTGACAGGTGACACAACGCTCCACAAATCTGATGACGTCTCTCCTCATCTTGGGCCAATAGAAATGATCACTGAGCAGTTCATAAGTCTTCTTTTGTCCAAAATGATCTGTTAGACCTCATCCATGTGACTCCTGCAATAAAGCAATCTAACCGAAGAATTTGGTACACAAAGTTTGTTAGCTCTAAACAAAAATCCATCATGTATATGATATTTTTCCCAACCTTTTCCATCTTTACAATGATTGTATGGTTCTGAAAATTCAGGATCATCATTATACATTTCTTTCAATTTTTCAAGCCCCAAAACTTTTACCTCTAGTTGATTCAACAACACATTCCTTCGAGACAAGGCATCAGCGACCACATTGTCCTTACCTTTCTTATATTTCACAATGTATGGAAATGTTTCGATAAATTCAACCCATTTGGCATGGCGACGGTTCAGTTTGGCTTGCCCTTTCAAATACTTCAAAGCTTCATGACCGGAATGAATAACAAACTCTTTTGGCCATAAGTAGTGCTGCCATGTTTCAAGCGCTCGGACCAAAGCATACAATTCTTTGTCATACACAGAATAATTTAATTGAGCACCTCCCAATTTTTCACTAAAATATGTTATAGGTTTTCCTTGTTGCATTAAAACTCCTCCTATCCCAATCCAACTAGCATCACATTCTACTTCAAAAGTTTTAGTGAAATCAGGAAGAATAAGTACAGGTGCTTCAGTCAAACGTTTCTTCAATTCTTGAAAAGCATCTTCTTGTGAGTTTCCCCATTTAAATTCAACACCTTTCTTCGTCAATTCATTTAAAGGGGAAGCGATAGTACTGAAATCTCGCACAAATCTTCTATAAAACCCAGCAAGACCATGAAAACTTCTTACTTGACTTACATTCGTTGGAGCTGGCCAATCCTTGATGGCTTTCACCTTGGATTCATCCACCTCTATTCCTTTTGTTGAAACAACAAAGCCAAGAAACACAACATGGTCTGTGCAAAAACTGTACTTCTCAAGATTAGCAAATAATTTCTCCTTTCTTAGCTCATCTAAAACTTGTCGAATGTGTTTCACATGTTCATCAAAAGACTTGCTGTAAATTAGAATATCATCGAAGTAGACAACAACAAATTTTCCAATGAAAGTTCTTAAGACATGGTTCATTAATCTCATAAAGGTACTAGGAGCATTAGTTAACCCAAAGGGCATCACTAACCATTCATACAACCCAAATTTTGTTTTAAATGCAGTCTTCCATTCATCTCCAGTTTTCATTCTTATTTGATGGTATCCACTTCTCAAATCAATTTTAGTAAAAATTGTGGAACCACTTAATTCATCAAGCATATCATCTAGCCGTGGAATAGGATGGCGATAGCGAACGGTAATATTATTTATAGCTCTACAATCAACACACATCCTCCAAGATCCATCTTTCTTAGGTACTAAAATCACAGGAACATCACAAGGGCTTAAGCTTTCACGAACAAAACCTTTATCAAGAAGTTCTTGCACTTGCCTTTGTATTTCCTTAGTTTCTTCAGGATTGGTTCGATATGGTGGACGGTTAGGAAGTGCAGCTCCTGAAATAAGATCGATTTGATGCTCAATCCCTCGAATTGGAGGTAGTCCAACCGGTATTTCTTGTGGAAACACGTCTTCAAAGTCCTGCAAAAGATCAGCCACAACACTAGGAAGAGATGTTATGTCGTTAGCAGAAATCAAAACATCTTTGTTCACAAGTACAAAGAGTACTTGATATGGGTTGTTCCTCACTTCTCTCAGCTCAGATTTTGTGGCTAGCATAACTAGATGTTCTCCCTCTTCCTTCCTTTTATCTCTTGAATTTGGCTTGTAGCACTCGCTCACCGAATTGTGGATGGCTCTCAATTTCTTTTGCTCTTCTCCTCCTCTACTTGCTATACTAATTTCAGTTTTCTTTTGTAAGTGTTCAGCCATGATTTGTTGAGGGGTCATAGGCTTGAGTACAAACTTTCTCCCTTTCAGATCTAGTGTGTATTGATTTGTTCTTCCACAATGCTGAGAATATCGGTCATATTGCCAGGGTCTTCCTAGCAGCATGTGACACACAGACATGGGTGCAACATCGCACTCCACTGTGTCAACATACTCTCCAATCTTGAACAGAACTTTCACCTTATAACCAATCTTGATATCTCCTGATTCATTCAACCATTGTACATGATATGGATGAGGGTGTCACTGCAACTTCAAACCAAGCTTGTCAACCATCTCACGACTTGCAAGATTATGGCAGCTCCCTCCATCAATGATCACCTTTACTACTTTGTCTTGTACTTTGGCTCATGTTTGAAAAAGATTATGTCGCTGTCCAATTTCAACTTCTTTCATTTGAACACTCAAGATTTGTGTAACCACAAGAGTAGTACCATGCTCAAATTCACATCCAGTGTGTTCCTCAATTTTATCTTCTACATTTTCTGCTTCAGCTTTCTCTTCACTAGCTGATATATATTCTCCATCATCATTTATAAGGATCACACGATTATTTGGACACTCCTTTATGACATGACCATGACCTCCACACTTGAAGCACTGAATACCACTACTCTTGGCTGTTGAACCCACTGATGTTGAAGTGGATGCTGCTGGTTTATAACTCGTGTTTGGAGCAGCACCGTTCTTTCCACTAGAATTGCCTTGAATATTGGATCGCAAGCCCCCAGTTGAACCTTTTGTCGCTGAGGATGCAGCAGTATTTGCTTCCTCCAGGCATGGTTCGTGCACCATATGGCACGGGCTTGCTGCTCTTAGCATCTTGTTGCAGCTGGCGTTCAGCTTTGGTGGCTTGATGTACCAAATCAATAAGACTTTGGTACAGCTGAAACTCAACAATACGCTGAATGTTGTGGTGTAACCCAGCCATGAAATGTGCAATGGTTTGCTCTTCGTATTCATACACATTGGCTCTAATCATGGCCTTCTCCATCTCCTTATAATACTCCTCAACAGAGAAACTTCCTTGCCTCAAATTCTGCAATTTATCAAAAAGATCACGCTGATAATGCTTTGGCACAAAACGAATTCTCATTTCTCGCTTCATCTCTTGCCAAGTAATAATAGGGTCCTCTTCATCTTCTTCACGATCACGAAGAAGTTGCTCCCACCAAATCAGAGCATATCCTTCAAACTCAAGAGATGCCATTGCAAGTTTCTTCTCCTCTGAATAATTATGTAGGCGGAAGATTTTCTCCACCTTCAATTCCCATGTGAAATAATCTTCAGGATCAGATCTACCATCAAATTTTGGCATGGTAAACTTAAGTTTCCCAAATCTCTCTTCTTGGTTGACGCCTCTATGATGACGACGACCATAGCGATGTCAGGACTGATCATCATCCCCAAATTCAGATTCTTCATTGTCATCATTTCTTCGATTCCGGCCTCTTCCTCTACCACGTGCAGCACCTTGATTTCTCCTCCCATGTTCACTTGCTCTTCTAGAATAATTTCCTTCACCTTCTTCCCCATCTTCATCATGGTTTCTTACACCGTCAAGGAGTCGACGACGACCTCTGATTTCAACCATAAGTGTCTGAAGATCTTGTGCCAATAGATCTTGCTTAGCTTCTATGCTTTGTTTGAGCTCATTGAATTGTATCATGGTGACACATTCTTCAATCTCAATGTTGGGATCCATCTTCCTGCGAAATTAGTGGTGACAAGGCAACAAATATAGGTGGAATATGAAGCTATATAGAATCTCACAACCTCACCACTCTTACCAACCAAAGCTCTTATGAGGTCCCTGCGGGTTGCAAGAAAAATGTGTGGTGGTAACAAGAGAGTGATGGTTAAGCGAATACAAGACCAGAGTACCGATTACGATGGCTTATATGTGGAGCTTGGTGGGGAATAGTAAACAAGAAATGCAATCTGAATCCTAGTTATTGTAAAGTTAAATAACAATCCAACTAGAAGTTCACTGCTTAGTGCTGACCACAAGATACGAGTGATGTAAATAGATCAAACACACGCGTAAGAAATTTCAGATTTGATACAGGCAAGGAGTATGATTAGAATGCAAGTGTTGCAATTAGATCCAACCAAATTTTTGCACCAAATGACAATAGCAAACTGGTTGAACAACTTGATAAAATTTTCAGCACTTGTGCACATAAACAAACCGATCGTTCTTCTTTTCTTTCACAATCTTGCTCAACACTTTTTTGGGTACTTTTCTTTCTTCTCTTTTTTTTATATTCTTTTTTTATAAAACTAAATACAGAGATCTGATATGATATTGCACACTTTATAATAATTAATAAAGAACTCAACCAGCAGCTATAACTTAAATAGGATCAAAGTTAACGCGAAGGAAATGATGAGGGTTTTCAGATTTGTCTTTTTGTGGATATTTTCAGATATATATAAGAGGCTCAAAGGGAACACAAAGGATAGAGTGACCAGCAACTAAACAAAGACTCTAAGGACTGAAACTTAACAAAACTCACTAGAACAACAGATTGAAACAAAGGGCTATGACAAAAATATTTTATGGCTTTTTGGTGGATAGGACGAACACAAAATATATGTAGCTAAGGGTAATAAATCCTACCGTGGCAACTGAGGCTTTGATACCAGATGATGTGTCACGATGCCCGATCTTCACGACGTAGGATCAATCTTCAGATAACTAGCTTCAAAGAAGCCAAGATAACTTGCTGCAAGCAGCGATAACTAGTGCAACCTGACAAATAAAACTCGAAGCCAACCACTGTCTTTAACCGGCAGCCTGAATCGAGGATTCGCCCAACCACACTCTCAAAGAACCTACCAACACAGCCTACAATCAATCGAGGAGACCTTGAAGGGAGTAGGAGCACCAATTGGGAGCGGATGAACACTACCGGAATTTGGCTCTTTGCCGAGTGCCATATTCTTTACCGAGTGTTTTATTTCGGGCACTCGGCAAAGAGCTCTTTGCCGAGTGCCACGCAAAAAACCCTCGGTAAAAGAAAACACTCGGCGAAGAAGCTCTTTGCCGAGTGTTTTATTTTTGACACTCGGCAAAGAGTTTCTTTGCCGAGTGTCTTTTTTTGACACTCGGCAAAGGGCTCTTTGCCGAGTGTCACAAATACAACACTCGGCAAAGAGCTCTTTGCCGAGTGTTTTTTCTCCAACACTAGGCAAAGACAATTTAAAATTCACATTTTAAAGTAGTAAATTAATTCAAATGAAAAAGTTTTCAACTACAAATTTGTATAACTCATCATGATGTACAATTTATATATTGAACATTTCTTCATATGACAAAATAAAAATAAATTTGTTCATAAAACCTATATCTCTCTCGTAGTTTATGAAACTACGAGAGAGACGTATATAATTTGTGCATATTGTTAGAACCATCATCTGAGATAAACAAATTATCAAACAACCAAAATAAACTTTGTAGATCTTGAGAAGTTATAAAAGTTTATAGTTGACAACTTTTTCATTTGAAGTCATATTGTCAACGAAAACTACGTCTGAATTTAAAAAATTTAAAATTTGAATTTTGAAAACGACTTCGAAAGGAAAAACCATCAACATGAAAGTTGTAGGTATTGAAGAGTTATGAAACTTTGTAGTTGACAATGTTTTAGTTTGAAATCATCTTGTTATGCAAAACTATATTTGAATTGTGAAATTTGAATTTTTCAAACTGTCTCGGATGGAAAAACCACCAAAATAAAAGTTGTAGGTCTTGAAATGTAATGAAACTTTGTAGTTGACAATTTTTTGATTTGAAATCATCTTATCATTGAAAATTTCATGTGAAGTTTTTAAATTTAAAATTCAAATTTTAAAAACGGTCTCGGATGTAGAAACTATTAAAATAAAACTTTTAGATCTCAAAAAGTTATGCAACTTTATAGTTGGTCACATTTTCAAATGAACTCATTTAGTGCCTTAAATAATCAAATTACTCTCGATTTGTTATAGTACATGGGGAATGGAAACGTAATATAAACATAATTGGTGTAGTAGTGTAGTGGTATAGGAGGGTATGCGCGAGAGAGAGGTTGCGAGTTCGAATCTCACCATTTACAAAACATATAAGTTTGATTCAAAATAATAATGAAAAATGATAGGGTAACAGGTAAGGTAATAGGGTAGGGTTGGAGAGTTGTTCCTAGAATTTAAAAAATGTTTTGTTGTTTTTTTTTAATTTTTTCGATTCTTAATTTGCCGAGTGTTTTTCTTTGCCGAGTGCTTTTTGACACTCGGCAAAGTCTTTGCCGAGTGTCCGAAAAAAAGCACTCGGCAAAGAACCCTTTGCCGATGAAATCTTTGCCGAGTGTTCTTTGTCGAGTGTTACACTCGGCAAAGCCTTTGCCGAGTGTAAAATAGTCTTTGCCGAGTGTCTTAGACACTCGGCAAAGAACGCGATTCCGGTAGTGGAAGCCATCGCTTCTGCAATCCTGCGAAGGAATTCACAAGAGCAAAGGGGTAGAGATCACTCTCAATATTTGTTAGCACACAGCTGAACAAAAGGGTTCTGTTTTAGATTATCATAAGCTGCCTTACATCATAGATATAGGGGGTATTTATACTAGTAACAACCAGCCTTAGCGAGGTATAAACACGAAACAAAAGTATTTTCACATGCTAATGTGAAGGAGCCTCTTCGGGAGATCTACAGAGCTGATTTCCGTGTGGCTGTTTGACTTCTGTGCAGCCTTCAGTATTTTGACAATAACTTCTTCTAGGAATCTTCAAATGACGTGGGATTGGTTGCATTGGAAAGCTAAATTGATAAGCTTTCTCACCATATATAGCATGCTTAATGAAACTTCGTAGAATGATGCAGTTTAATACGAAAACTTGGTCATCAAGCAGACTGTTGACCTTCTGACCAGTCAGCACTAAAGTAGGTCGGCTGCCTTTCTGGTAGATTTGATTAAGTCAGCTTTAGAAGCATTGGAAACTACACTTCAAGAGCTTTCCAAAAAGTACTTATGGGCCTTCATAGCTTTTGAGAATCAAAAGATATGACTGTTTCTTCTGGACGGTTCTGTTGCGCTGGACTGACTCAGACAGAGCTCTTCTTGCTGACTCGTCCTTGATATGTTTTGTCCTTCCTCTTTGGTGAACCTAAGTAATATCAACATACACGACTTAGGTAGCATAAAGTTCTCATTAGTGTTTAATTGAAATTCATAAAGTAGCGCGTGCACCTCTTGATGTAGCTTCTTAGCTCGGCTACGTGTAATTGGTCCATCAAAGGCTTGGGTTGGTGATGATGTTGGTTGTACTTGAGTTGATGTAGTATGACTTGGGGGTTGTAATGTGTTGCTTAATGGCGTGGTCATATCAGTACTCCTTGCGTTCTTTAAGAGCGGTCTTGAAGCGCTTGATGATGAGCGCCATTTCATCCTCGAGCCCGATAGCCTCTACTTGTGCTACCTTGCTTGGTAGCGCCTCCTTGCTGCTTGTTGCCTTGAGCGCAATGGGCTGCGGCTCGTAGATGGGCATTAGGCCGTTTAATGCATCATCAACATACCCTGCCTCCTTGACCATTATGCGTCCGCTCACAAATTTTTCGAGTATCTCCTCGGGCGTCATCTTTGTGTACCTGGGATTTTCACGGATGAGGTTCACAAGATGAGGGTCAATAACAGTAAAAGACCTGAGCATAAGTCGGACGACGTCGTGGTCCGTCCATTTTGTGCTTCCATAGCTCCTAATCTTGTTGACCAGGGTCTTGAGCCTGTTGTATGTTTGTGTTGGCTCCTCTCCCCTGATCATCGTGAACCTTCCCAGCTCGCCTTCCACCAACTCCATTTTTGGTGATCATGGTGGTGTTGTTTCCCTCATGCGATATCTTGAGGGTGTCCCATATTTGCTTGGCGTTGTCCAAGCCGCTCACCTTGTTGTATTCATCCCTGCACAAAGATGCTAGCAAGACAGTGGTAGCTTGTGCATTCTTATGAATTTGCTCATTGATAAACACAGGGTTATCGGTACTGTCAAAATGCATTCCATTTTCAACTATCTCCCAAATACTAGGATGGAGAGAAAATAAGTGACTACACATTTTGTGACTCTAAAAAGCGTAGTCCTCTCCATCAAAGTGTGGAGGTTTACCAAGAGGAATTGAAAACAAATGAGCATTGGAATTAAAAGGAATACGAGAATAATCAAATGAATAATTTGAATTAACCGGTTTCTTTTTAGACGAGTCATCGTCGTCGTCGTCTCTTGGTGAAGAAGAAGATTCATCGTTGTCATAGTAGACGATCTTCTTGATGCGCCTCTTCTTCTTCTCGTCCTTCTTCTTGTGACTCGATTCAGAGTCAGTGGGCTTGTCATCTCTTGGCTCGTTGAAGATGGACTCCTTCTCCTTATCGTTGACCACCATCCCCTTTCCCTTAGGATCCATCTCTTCGGGCGATTAGTCCCTTGTGGAAGAGAACGGCTCCGATACCAACTGAGAGCACCTAGAGGGAGGGTGAATAAGTGATCCTGTAAAATTCAACTCTAAATAGCCACAAAACTTGGTTATAGAAATGTTAGTGTGACTAAGTAGTTGAGAAGCGAGTTCTTGTGTGCAAGACAATCACAAAGAGATCAACACAGGAGACACGCGATTTTATCCCGTGGTTCGGCCAAGTAACACTTGCCTACTTCCACGTTGTGGCATCCCAATGGACGAGGGTTGCACTCAACCCCTTTCAAGTGATCCAATGATCAACTTGAATACCACGACTTTTCTTTGCTTATCTCTTTTTCCCGTTTGCGAGGAATCTCCATAAGTTGGAGTCTCTCGCCCTTATAACAAAGATCACAATGAAAGCACAAGAGTAAGGTTGGGAAGCAACACACACAAATCCGCAGCAACACACACGCACACAAGCCAAGACTTGAGCTCAAAATGAAGCACAACGAGTTCACAACTAGAACAGAGCTCAAATCACTAACACAATCGATCAAGTGCACGGAGACGGAGTGTGGGAGACTTTGAATGCTTAGTGAATGCTTGGGTGACTCCTCCATGCGCCTAGGGGTCCTTTTTATAGCTCCAAGGCAGCTAGGAGCCGTTGGAGATCAACAAGGAAGGCCAAAGTTGCCTTCTGTTGGGTGGCGCACCGGACAGTCCAGTGCGCCACCGGACAGTCACTGTAGCATGTATGGTGCAGATCTCCTTCCTATTCTGGCGCAGACGACCATTGCAGATTCGTGACAGTTGGCGCACCGGACACTGTCCGGTGCACATCGGACAGTCCAGTGCCCCCTGCCAACAGTTGGCGCTGCCACACATCGCCCGCGGATTGCGTGGCCGACCATTGCGCAGTCGACCGTTGGCTCACCGGACAGTCCGGTGCACCACCGGACAGTCCGGTGAATTTTAGCCGTACACCGCCGATCCTCTTCCCGAGAGCGACGAGTTCGTCGCGGACGACTTACCGGACAGTCCGGTGCGCCACCGGACAGTCCAGTGAATTATAGTCGTACGCCGTCGTCGAGTCCCAAGAGCGGCCAGTTCACCTTGGACTCGCTTGGCGCACCGGACACTATTCGGTGAACCACCGGACAGTCCGGTGCACCCAGACCAAGCAGGAGTTGGTGCCAACTCTTTTCCAATTCCTTTTCTCCTGTTTCTAGCACTTATACAATATATGTTAGTACTCAAAATAATGTACTAAGTCTAGAAGCGTACCTTGTTACATGATTTGCACTTCTTCAATCTTTGGCACATTCAGAACTTAGAGAATGTGTGTTGGGCACTTAATCACCAAAACATTATAGAAATGGCCCAAGGGCACATTTCCCTTTCACCTAACCACAGTGTTGTGCCATTTGCACACCCTGTGTCTTTCTATTGATGCGGGATGGAGGCCTAGAGAACACATGGCTTATGGATTCTGGCTATTCGTGCCACATGACCAGAAGCACTAGATGGTTCTCCAACCTTAACCTCGGATTGGTAAATTGTACATCACATTAGAGGATAGCTTGAGAGGTAAGGTTGTCTCTCGTGGCCCCATTCGGGTGAACGAGAGCTTTGTTCTCAAGGACATTGCTTGAGTTTCCAATTTTGATTTTAATTTGCTCTCTATTTCACAACTCCTTGAGAATGATTTCAAAGTGCTTTTAAGAAGGGCCTTTCACGTGTTTTGCTTGACAAGGGAGATCTTTTTTGTTGGATTTTCACATTTGGATGAGTCTTCTGTGCTCATTTCTCTTGATCCTTTGGCCCTTCTCGATGTCTTGTGGTAGGATCTTCTTCTCAGATTTGGAAGTGGCATAAGAGGTTGGGTCATTTGAGCTTTCATCTTTTGGCTCGATTGAGCTCACTTGACCTCAACTAGGGATTGCCCAAATCGAAGTATGAGAAAGATATTGTTTGCCACCCTTGTTGTCATGGGGAAATTGTTGCTGCTTATCACTCTTTAGTCACCAAGGTGATGACCAAGCAACCCGGCGAGTTGCTTCACATGGACATAATTGATCTAGCTCGGGTTTGCTCTTTTTGGGGGGAAGTGGTATGTCTTGGCGATCATTAACGACTTCTCTCGCTACTCTTGGGTGTTTTCATGAAGGCGAAGGACGATTCTTTTTCTCATGCTCGAGATTTCATTCTTCGGTTGCAAGATGAGTTTCCCAAGAATGCCATGAAAGCGAATCACAATGACAATGGCATAGAATTCAAGAACACTCATTTTGAGACCTTTTGTGCTTCTATGGGACTTAAGCATCAATTTTCCTCTCCATATGTACCTCAACAGAATGGTGTTCTTGAATGTAAGAATCGGACTCTTGTTGAGATGGCTAGGACGATGCTCGAAGAGCATCCGACACCTAGTTTTAGGCTGGAGTGATCAACACTGCTTGTTGTTGATCACTTGCTTTTGATACCTTCAAAATCAAAAACAAGGAAACACAATTAAATAAAGCTTAATCTTCATCATTTAATTGATCAAGGGATGAAGATGTAAGAAATAAATAAAGAAAGTAAAGGACAATAAGGATAAATTTGTAGAAAATAAAGAAGATGAAGCACATAATTCAACCTCAAAATATTGTTCTCTCATCTTATCATTATTTAACAAAGGATTACAGATGTACCTTCAATTCCATGTAATTACAAGACGAAGGTAAAAGAAATACAACTAGCAATTCAACTTTCTCTACCCAAAAAGTCTGCCTAATGCATGTCACTATTCTCTATTTATATGCGCGAGGTACAAGCTTCAGTTAATATACAAATATGCCCTTGAGCCTATACACTTGTACTATGGGCAATAATGTCTTTTCTTCTTGTATCCTTGCTGAATTAGTCATGGTGACCTCGTATTGCTCAAAAGCCAACCTTCTCACCACGTGTACACGCCAATTATCCGAAGCTGTAAGCTTCATCTCACCAATTTGTGTTGGCTGCAAATTGTCCCTAGGTAAAACAGTTTGGTTAACCTTGAGTGTGATAGAGTAGCGCATGCACTAGCTGCATTTGGATGTACTAGTTAAGTGTATGTGTGTTGCTACGATTTCTATATATATCACATAGGTAGACTTTGTATAAATAGGATAGTTGCTCAAACTATAGGATTTTGGGGGAGGCTATGCTAGCGCAAAACAAAATTTTCGACCCCATAATAAATAGGAACTGGTGCAGTTATAGATCATGGGATTACCATGTCTTGATGTAGACGATCACGTCGAGCAGGGTCGTGCAGTCACCGACGTCCTTCACATTCTCGTGCAGTTTGCCCTAGTGCTCCAGATACAACACCTCCGAGGTAACCACATGTATAGGGAGGAAGCATCGCAGACCGGACTGCTAGGTCCGTGACGTGTGACGAGGCGAGGGCGAGGAGGGTGGCTGCTAGTGCGCAAACTAGGGTTAACCCTAACCACACCTCCACCCCTCAATATGTAGGTGTACTAATGAGCTTCTGACTCTGAGGCCCACCGACACTCTTAAACATAGTCTAATTCAGTTCCTCTCAGAATTAGGCCTCTAGTCCCTTAAGTGTGTGACTCTATAGGTTCACGTACACATAGACATGACGAAGTACTCTTACTTAGCCTAATAATTAACAGCGTCCTGTAGCAAGATGTATTAACTCCTATACATATGTAAAGATCATGTCAGATGAACCATCACAACATTATATACATGCAGTTCCCTTTGTCTCACGATATTTGGTCTAGCTCTAAGTTGACCTGTCTTTATTATTGTGACTTGGAATCCCTTTATAGGTTAACATTTAACCCTAGCACGACCGTGCATTTCTTGATCCAATCACTAGAGGCCGCAGAGATATCACTCTCAAGTAGAGAAGGACAAATTCTATCTTGACTAACCATGCCTCATAGCATGCTTCCTGGCAACCCAGAACCATATTTATTACTACCCATTTATGGAGTAGTGTTTAATTGTTCCTAAATAGGTCAATTCACATCTTGAGTACATATGACAATCTCAGGTCTAAGGACACAACATACATGTTGTAAGAAGAGAACTATATAACAAAATCTCACATTAGGTCGATCCAGCCTCATGTCATACACAAGAGCCCACATTATTAGTTTGACATCTCCATGTCCATGACTTGTGAAACTTAGTCATCAACTAATACATGTGCTAGTCATTGATTCTGACTAGGGACATCTTTTATAATAACTGTTGGGGGCCTACCTTTGCCAAAGGTCCTCAATCTACCCTTGCTTCGGAATAAACAAACATATTTCAGGTATACAAAGGACAGACGAAGCTAATCTTCGAATATAAAAGCTTCGTCTGTGAAAACGTACAACAAAGGTGCAAGTCGAAGATCGTCGATCCTGATGCGAGGCAGGCTTCGAACTCGAAGCGACGAAGGGGGATAAGATGAAGTCTTGAGCGACAAGAAAGAAAGGGAAAAGATAGTGATGACATTGTGTCCTTTGTAAATCATGTACGTAAAACCTTGAGTGCATGAATGTAATCTAGTATGGGGTTGTTCGTCTTCCCTATAAATTGGTGAATAGTACCATGTATAAATTCACCTTTTAGAGGGCCTTAACTTCATTTTGCTTAGTCTTCAAAGTATCTTTGAGCTATCTTGTGAGGAGAAGCCGAAGGTATGTTTGTAAACTCATTTTAACACGAAGAGAAATGGAATGAAAATAATAAGGCATAAAAAATGAGTCATGTACTTTGTTACTTGTTGCTCTAGAATGTAATACTCTTTTGCTCACATTTCCTCTTAAGAACCCTCGTCTTTAAGTTGTTACTTCGAGCAAGTAACCACTTGTATTGCCTTGTTTTTTTATTCCATATAGGAATCGAAAACAAGTGACCAACAATAATGTCACACCCGGTTTTGGGAGGCAAACCGAATGCGAACCATGTACGTGCCAGGATCAGAAACTCACGTACACAACGATTATATAATTGGACATCATCACACAAGGAGGGAGGGAGTAGTTGTAGGTGGAGAATAGGACGCATGACTCGTGCATTGAGTAATAAATCTACCATGATTTGGCCCAGTTTGGAAGCATCTTGATTTTTAAGAATTTAATTTCTATCTCCAGTTTTTAGAAACTGCTTTAGAAAAAAACTAATTAAGTGTGTTTGGAACCACCTTAGTTTTTTTATCAACTGGCTTTAGCTAGAAGAGGCTACCTTCTTGATTTTAATAAATTGAGAATCCAATTTCTATAAACTGTGATATAAACTTCAGTTTTTATAAACTAGTTTTTTAAAAACCGAAGGATTCCAAACAGATCTGAAAAAAAGAAAATCTTTGCTGAGCCTTGATTCTAGACCGGACGGTTCGGAGAGGTAACGACCCTTCCGCTCCATGCTAAGGCCCCGTTTAGTTTGAGGGACTAAATATTAGTATTTCTATTTTAGTCTCATTTAGTCTCTAAATTGCTAAACGGTGATACCAAAATATAGACTAAACTATTTTAGTCTCTAGTCCCTCAAGGTGTAACTAAAAGGGGCTAAAGCTAAACTATACAAATTCCAGATTATGCCGCTTCTTTATTTCAGTTACTCTAATAACGAAAGAATGCTAAGATGCATTTTGGTCCTCTTATAATTTACTAGTTGGTTACCCGTGCGTTGCGACGGCTCACAACAATACCCGCGTAAATTATCCACTAAAAAGATTACAAGATTTTTTATTTATTGTCTCCGCTCTTCGTATAATATTTTTTTATAAACGCACGGGTACCATGGGCAGCAAATCAGAGACCCCATCTCTCGCCTCCCCCACTTCCAAGGTTTCGTAGAGCAGGAGGGGAAGGGAAGAGACGGACATACCTGTTTATTGCCGGAGAAGGACACAACGAAGACCTGAGCATCTGGAGGCGATATAGGTAGTATACCACTAGATATATATGGAGAGAGCATGCAAGCGAAGAAATAAGCCTAGTCAGAGCAGCTCCAAACCAAGAGGCACCCGCACCAGGCGTCAATCCGAGAAGGGCGAGAGAATGCGAGTGTCTTTCCAGCCATAGACCCGCCGAAGCGACACACCACCACCATCAACTTCGTAGTATATGCCGACTGCTGCCACGCTATGGGCCTTGGTTGTCTAATATCTCAGACCTGGACTCCTCATCGCCAAGATAACCTAAGCGTGGCAGGCGCCACCATGTCCTCCTCGACGGCACACACAGAGAAAGGCCAGGAGCATGACCGACTCGCCCCATACCCACATCGACGAGCATCGGTCAGCTCGCGGCTGCGACCGTGGGCGAGGGCAGCAGATTGGGGAGGAAGAACAGGGCGAAGGGCGGGAAGACGAACGGGGCGTCCGACGATGGCGAAAACGATGGTACGCGCATAATGTGAAACGTCCTCGTGGACGTGCAGTAGCCACTATGCGAGCCGGTGTATTTCGCAAAAAAAATATCTCGACACGATTATTTTTGATTTTACAAAAAATCATATATACATATGTATAATTTATATCCAATATTATAAATATTTGATGTACAATTTATATTCAATATTATAAATATTTGAGCATGATGTTCTACTGGTTAGATAGCTTCGCCCAGTGGCGGCGCTGAGATCTTAGAGGCCCAGGGCAAAGTTTAAATAGAAGCCCATACAATTTTTTTATAAAAATATTAATATAAGTACTTAAGAAACATTTAAAAACATTCATATCAATATAAACACTCAATAAAAATTTAGTTGTTTTTCAATATTAAATTTTTAGTAGGAGATGAATTAAATTTAGGCTCATGATCATTCACACCATGTTATCTCGTATTTTTGTTTGGAGCGTCTCGCCTCTCGCACCTGAGAGGCACACTAGACGTACAATCACGAGCTCTTACCTCTCGTACGAGTAGAACCAATTAGTTAAGAATTAACCAAATGTATTTCATATTTGATTACATTTATATATGACGTAGAATAGGTGGGGCCCTCGAAGATGAGGGTCCCGATGCGTCCGCCCCGTTCACCTGCCCTTAGGGTCGGCGCTGGCTTCGTCCAGTGTCTCCTACCCTTCTTCTATCAGGGTGTGGCTTCAAACCTCACCTCCTGCATCGCTTTTTAATATTTTATGTTGAGTTGATTTGAAAGAAATGTAGGGACTTTTTTGTAAAAAGATGACACAGAACGACCGTTAAAACTGGTGCTTTAAGTATACTAGTCGGTTGCCCGTGCGTTGCGACGCCTTACAACAATACCCATGTAAACTATCCAAAAAATAATTCAATATTTTTTATTGATTGTCTCCGCTCTTCGTATAATATTTTTTTAATTTGGCTAACTGATGTTATTATTTACTCTATCCAATATGTCTTGGTACAACACGACCAATGAAGTGAGCGACTAGAAGAGAGTTCACAACGACTGACTGAACAAACAGAGATTATAAAATGACATGATTCCACCATACAGAGACCAAATAAGAGAAAATTTGTGAGCTTAAGTTTCTAAAATAAGTCACATGAACTCAAACTTATAAAAAAAATAGATCAAAATATAGAGTGATTGCTAAAGTCAAGCATCAGTAAAAACTGGATGCGCTCCATATAAATTATGCTACTTCGTAGCAATTACTAATATTTAAAACCAATAAATAACCTTTCATTTTACTGTTAGTGCGACAAACCATTGTTGCTCCATCCAATTCAGCAACCTCAAACATCATGGAGCCAAGAACGTCATGCCGTGATTGGGCTGTAGCCTCGGTCCGTAATGCTGGTCTGGCCTGACACGATTATATTTTTTTATTTAGAAAAAACTTATATGCATATATGTAATTTATATTTTTAAAAATATTTGAGTATTATGTTATACTGGTTAGACAACTTTACCTAGTGTCTCCCGCTCTTCTTCTATCAGGGCATGTGTTTAAATTTCACCTACTGCACTGTTTTTTAACATTTTATGCTGATTTAATCAAATGGGTCGACGGGCTAACGGGTTGACCCGACACAGTAAGCAGGCTAGTATGACGTGTCTGGGCTAGAGTTGTGGCTCGCGGGCGTCTGGCCCGTGCCGAGCCACCGTTCATGCAGCGGATTAATTTAAAATAGTTGTGAGGGGTTATTTATAAAAAGATGACGCGAGACGATCGTTAAAACTGGTGCTTTAAGTATAAAAAAATAGAAAATAGATATAGAATAGAGATATTTATTGTGTTTTGAATATTTTTATTCTCTAAACTAAATAAGTTAGGGACTAAATTTTAATATCATAATTGAACTTTATTGTCCATGGACTAAAGTAAAGGGGCTCTAACCCTTGTCGTGTAGGCTTGTCCTCGGCTCCTCGCTTCAGTTACCCTCGTGAGTCGTGACTGACACCCAATGGGTTAATCATAGTTTACCTCCGGCGCATTCCTAAACCCCTACCTAAGCTGCTAAGCTAGGGTTTCCACGCATGGCGACCACGACGCCGCCTACGGCGATCCTAGGCACCCTCGGCGACTTCACATCGCGGGAGAACTGGGACAAGTTCTTCGCGCTCCGCGGCACGGGGGACAGTTTCGAGTGGTATGCGGAGTGGCCTAACCTCCGGGCCCCGCTCCTCGCCCTCCTCGGGGACCGCGGCGCCGCAGCGGGGGCGGCCCAGGAGATCCTGGTGCCAGCGTGCGGGAGTTCGGTGCTGTCGGAGAAGCTCTACGACGCGGGGTTCTGCCGCGTCACCAATGTTGATTTCTCCCGCGTCGTCGTCGCCGACATGCTCCGCCGTCACGCACGCGCGAGGCCAGAGATGCGCTGGCGTGTCATGGACATGACCGACATGCAGGTATTATCCATGTTCTGTAGAAGACTACGGTGTATGGGCTGGATTAGTTTATGTCGACCTTGGATTTTGGGTTTACCGGCAATGCAGTTGCTTGTCACTGGAATAATTTTAATTTGGGACATTGGTGGTTTGGTAGTTGTAGTGGTGAAGTTTGTTTGTTGAAAATTTGAAATGCTTGTATATGCTATGTTCCAAATTATAAGTCACTTGGGCAGCCAAAATCAAACTTCTCTAAATTTTGACCAAGTCTATAGAAAAATGTACTAATATCTACAACAAATTAGTTTTATTGAATTCACCATGCAATGTGTTGAGAGTGAACTTATTTGGTATTATATGTATATTTCTATAAACTTGGCCAAAGTTGGAGAAGTTTGACTTAGGGCAAAACCAAAATGGTTCATATTTTGGAAACCGAGGGAGTACTGGTTAATTAGGATTCTGATATTTGAGCTTAATGATAATGTTGGAGCTATTAGTAGTTTCTGCTTTGCAAACTGCGATGCTCTATCAGGCATGGTGGTGTTATGGAGATGATGTTGATTACTGGATATAGTGTCAATGTAGCGTCTGAGTTTATTGTCTATCACCTAGCATGTCAACAGTTGATCCATGAGCTCAATATTTCTGGGCGATTTGAGTAGGCAACACATGGTTCAGCTACATTTGGTTGATTCCAGCTTTTGAGTGCATGAATTCCAGCCTGTACAAGGTTGTAGCCCTAAGGTAGCTTTGACAAGGTACTATAGTGTTGATTCAGCTTCTGCGGCATGGTAGATGAATCCAAACCAAGGGAAAACTTTTTTTTTTGATTGGGATTCTAAATTTTCATTTCCTACCTATTTGTTGTTTGTCTTTGGCCTTTCCATTAATAATTGCTAGGTGCTCCTAAGCTTAGTTTAATGTGATTTATTTTTAAGCGATATATTTCCAATAAAAATATATGACGTTGAATTGCTACTTTGCAATTTATTGATGCTATACTGGTACTGGATTACTGGTCAGTTTTTATGCTGTGTGTATCCACTATTTCTATTACACACGTCTTGTCACATCTACTTGACATATCTAAATGTCGTTTTGCACATTGGCCATTTACCTTCATTCATAGTCATTTTTCAATCATGATCATGATAAATCTAGCAATGGTTAATACATATTTTCTATTTAAGCTATCTGAAGTATGAAATTACCAGTTTGCAGATGGGTCATTTGATGTCATTCTTGATAAAGGAGGACTGGATGCTCTTATGGAGCCAGAGGCTGGGACAAAACTGGGGATAAAATATCTGAATGAGGTATATCAGTGGATTTATGCTGAATTTGAATGCTCTTTTTTAGTTGTTAATTGTTATAATGGATAGATCTGTTGATCCCAATGGAATTGCTATTTTCTTGGTGAAATGTATGACTGAGCAGGCATCTCTTGTAGGTCAAGAGAGTTATGAAATCAGGAGGGAAGTTTGTGTGCCTTACCCTTGCAGAATCCCATGTTTTAGGTTATTTTCTATCAATCCTCTCCTTTTATTTTCCTTTTCAAATTTAGTTTTTGTTGGTCTCTTATACATCTTCCCGATTTCAAGTTTTGATTCTTTTTTGCTTAAATTTTGTTTTGAAGCTTTCAACCAGGCTTCTTTCATTTTGTTTTCCTGTAAATGATTTTACTGAGAGCATCATCTATAACTACATGTAATGATGTAACTACCTCTGTTTCAAAATGTAGGATGCATTAGGATCTGGAAAAGCAAACTTCGTAAATTTTGACCAATGATTACTCAAATTATATGTATGCTTAGGACATATAGACATTGTCACATAGGTCGACACAACCCCTGTCTCACCCATGCAGTGGCACTGTAGCCCATGGCCATGTGAGAACTACCATGACCGGGGCTGGTTTTAGACCTATGCTTTGGTGTGGGACAGACAAGGGAATTTTTTAACCCGAGCCTAAAATTCGCTCTCATAGGGACGAACTCAGGACCTAACTAACTCAGCTAAAGGTCTATTCACACTATCTATGGATTCACATATCTTCTAATACATATTGTTTTCCAACAATTTTATGATATATTATAAGAGTATAATCGATGTTCGAAGTATACTTCTAACCTTTTGTGATTCTTACTATGCCTTATAAAAAGAATCAAAAGTAGTAGTATAATTTCAAAGGTTGTAAAAATCATTGAACCATTTAAGCAACGTTTCTGGTGTTTTCATGCACCCCATCAAGATCCTTCGATACTAGTGTTCAAGAAGCTTTAAAAGTTTATACGGAGTCTTGAACACAATACTAATTGAATAGTGGTACTTACAGTGTTTTCTTTTGTATGACTCTTTTGGTGACACCATTAGACGCTTTATGCGTAGGATCCAAGAATCTGAGGGTAGAGAGGCATTGAAAAGAATGAAAGGGGGTAATAGGATGGGCCATGATGGCATCTCAATTGAGGCGTGGAGATGTTTTGGGAATATAGCTATTATATGGCTAACCAAATTGTTCAACCATATCTTCGGGTCGAACGAGTTGTGTGGCGAGTGGAGAAGTATATTTGTACCGATCTACAAGAATAAATGAGATATTCAAAGTTGTACTAATTATCTGCGAATTAAGTAGATGAGCCATACTATGAAGCCGTGGTAGAGAGTTATTGAGCATCGTCTGAGAGGAATAGCGTGGATCTCTTTGAACCAATTTGGTTTCATGCCGGGAGGTCAACCATGGAAGCCATTTTCTTAATATGACAAGTGGAGTAGCATATGGTTTAGAGGAAGGACCTATACATGGTTTCGATGACTTGGAGAAGGCTAATGACAAAATACCAAGAAATGCTGTGGGCTTTGGACAAACATATAAGTTCCAATGAAGTATGCTGGACGCATTAAGGACATGTACAACAATGCTGTAACTAGTTCGAACAAGCGATGTGGACATAAATAACATCTCAATTAGAATAGGACGACATCAAGGATCAGCTTTGAGCCCTTACCTTTTTTGCCTTGGTGATGGATAAGGTCACAAGGGACATACAAGGTGATATCTCTTGGCATATGTTTTTTTTACAGATGATGTAGTGCTAGTTGATAAGAGTCGGGCAATAGTAAATAGGAAACTAGAGTTGTGACGAGAGGACTCAAGAGTTCAAAGGTTTTAGACTCAGTAGCCGAATATATGAGATGCGATTTCGGCACTACTACACATGAGAGAATATGTTAGTTTGGAAGGTCAAGTAGTGTCCAGGAAGGAAACCTTTAGGTATTTAGGATCAATGCTACAGAGAGATGGGAATATCTATGAAGATGTTAGCCATAGAATCAAAGCAGGGTGGATGAAGTGGTGTCAAACATCTGATGTTCTGTATGACAAGAGGGTACCACAAAAACTAAAAGGCCTATTTTATAGGGCAACAAGTAGACTTGCTATGTTGTATTGTGCAGAATGTTGTCCTACAAAAAGATGACATGTTTAATAGATAAATGTTGCTGAAATACACAGGTTCAATGGATTTGTAGCTATACAAGAAGGGACCGAGTCCAGAACGATGATATACGTGATAGGCTAGGGTAGCACTAATTGGAGAAGCTTGTTCAACGTCGGTTGAGATGGTTTGGATATGTCCAATGAAGACCTCCAGAGGCACCAGTGCATAGTGGGATCCTAAGGCGCGATAGCAATGGGAAGAGAGGAAGAGGAAAACCAAAGTTGATAACTTGATATGAAAAGAGGCACTAAAAAGAGACCTGAAAAGATGGAATATACTCAAAGACTTAACCTTGAATAGGAGTGCATGCAAAACAGCTATCCACGTGCCCGAACTTTGACTTGCGGATTTTATTGGGTTTTAACTCTAGCCTACACCAATTTGCTTGGAACTAAAAGGCTTTGTTGTTGTTGTACTTACGATGTTTCTGTTTTCCCTTCCTGCAGCGCTTCTTTTGTCTGAGTTCAGATTTGGATGGGATATGAGTATTCAGGCTATAGCTAGTGAATCTTCTGAAAAATCTGCGTTCCAAACATTCATGGTGGTCATGGTAAAAGGGAAGATGGGTGTAGCTCAAACAATAAAATCATCATTGGATCAATCTGCTGAATACTGTAACATGAGACAGGTACTTTATTCTTCTGGTAAATTATATGAATGATTTGACTGTGCTCAGGATATTTGTTCATCTAGTTACTTCTATCTTCTGTGTGTTGATGCTACAGGCAAATGCTGTGATTCGTGCTCTTGGGAACGAGAACATCATCCGGGAGTCATACTCGTCTAGTGTTGATGTACTGCTCTCATTGCGAGATCTTCAGCTAGGAGCTATAGGAGATCTGAAAGTGATTGTCCCAGGACGAAGGAGGCAATTCATTCTTGGTGAACAGGAAACTTCGCTATATTGCTACAAGGCTATTTTATTGGATGCCAAGAAGCAAACAGAAACCTTTGTATATCACTGTGGAGTTTTTATTGTCCCTAAGGTCTGTTATATGTTATCAATTTGCATTGTTGTTTTTTAGTATTTAGTTATTTACTATTAGTTATTTAACTGAATCTCCTGCTGATCTTATCCTTAATCTGTTTCTTTCTTAAAAGAATCAAGCCAAATAAGTGGATGCATTATCATGATAAAACAATATTGGAAGACCACTGAGGAAGTATCGTAAACTATGCTGGAATTCTTTGTTCTTCTGGGGTTAGGCCATTAGAGTGGATTCATTTCCATTTTCTGAATCCACCTGATGCAAGTCTTCAACTTGTTCTCCTTTACACCAATTTAAGTGGGAACATGACCTTAATTAATATCCTAATTTGCATGAACATGCTTACTGCCTGAAAATGTGATTAAATGGTTAATTGGTGATATGTGACTAGGCGAGGCAAACACAGTTAAAACCATGCAGATATACAATATGCAAGCCCTGGACTCATCCAACCTGTACCATCCTGTTACATTATCAAGAGTGATCTCCAGTTTTTTTTATGCTTTTGCTAAAGCACATTTTGAATGTAAGTAACTAAGTGGGCAGAGAAAGAATGTCTCAAGCAAATATATCAAGTCGGGCAGTCGGCCAAGTCAAACTCTCCTCCATGTGCTGGGATGCTCTCACTCTTGGAGGCCTTTCAGGAAAAGGGAAAAGAAGAGTCTTGGGAGAAAAAGAAGAATCTCAGATGTGTATGGTGTATATCTGGTCCTTGTTAATTTTGACAGAAGTTTGGAAGGGCAAGAACAATTCGAAATAAACAATAAGCGTCAAGGACAACAAGTGATAAACACGCTGTCTCACAAAGCCAATGTGGCAATGTCTTTGTAAGTTTGTAGCAGAAAGGACTTCTGCCTTAAGGAGAAATTCTCTATAACCTGGGGATAAAGCAGCAGAATCAATGATGGCATATCGAAGAGACCAAAGTTTTTTTTTTCGAAAACGCAGGAGAGCTGCGTATCAATATATTAAGAAGAAAGGGTGAGGCAAGGAGACCTCGTACAACTCCACACGAACCCACAAACACTAGGCTAAAGGGAGAAGGAGAGAATTAACATCAACAACAACAAAAGACATCTAGTCCCGTGACCATGGGGACTCAAATTAAAGATTACCTACTGAAATTACTGGAGCATAAGGATGTTAGATAAATCCGTGGCTCCAGCCCTATACCAAAGATGAGCCTCCTCCTTGACCCAATTGATGACCATGCTTTGACTAGGCTGCACACCATTAAAAACACAGCTATTGCGATGATTCCAGATGGCCCAAGCACCAATAATGATCAAAGAATTCAAGCCCTTGTGCAGCCCTGTGTTTACTAGACCAGCAGAAAATGCAGCAACCCCTTCTCACCAATCTTCAAAGGAGGAGCACGCAGGGTTAGGAGCAAGATGCTGCAACCCAACAGATTTCATCATCTGAAACCAGACAGCCCGAGAGAAAACGCAGGAAACCAGCAAGTGGTTTATCGTTTCTTCCTCTTGATCACAAAGTATACAAAATTGAGGGTGAGGCAGTCCTCTTTTTGCTAGTTGGTCTGCTGTCCAGCAGCGATCGTGGGCCACGAGCCACATGAAGAACTTGCATTTACTTGGAGCCCATGATTTCCAAATCCTTTCCCAAGGTTTAAAAGTTGTTGCACCAAGAAAGAAACCGGTATATGCCGATTTGGCCGAATATAAACTTGAGCTTGAAAGCCTCCAGCTATGCTTATCCTCCTGATCTGGTGTTAAGACCCAGTCTGTAGTAAGGTCCCAAACCTTGAGGAAGTCAGACAAAACATTTACAGTGATAGCTCCTCTAATATCATGGACCCAGCTCCTTGAGATGAGGGCATCGTGGACATTCCTCATTTTAGCCCTAGAAGAGACCATCTGGACCAAATGAGGGGCCAGCTGACATAGACTTTGGCCATCAATCCAATTATCTGTCCAAAACAAAGTGTTTCTGCCGTTGCCTACCACCGAGGAGATTGCTACCGAGAAGAAGGCCTTAACTGAAGGATGAGCATTTATTTTAAAGGATGCCCAAGGTCTGCCAGTATCGGTTTTTTCCAGCCAGAGCCAGCGTAATCTAAGAGCCCAATTCATCAAACGCAGATTTAAGATACCCAATCCTCCAAATTCTTTTGGCCTTGTAACCTTGTTCCAAGCTACCAAGCAATGTCCTCCCAAAGCTTCTTTCCTCCCTCTCCATAGGAAATTCCTTCTGATCTTGTCAATTGCTTTGAAAACCCAAGAAGGAAGGTCCATGGCCATCATTAAGTAGATATTCATTGAAGACAGGACAGTCTGGACAATAATCAGTCTTCCAGCTCTAGTCAACAGATCAGCTTTCCAGCAGGGAAGACGATGTGCAATTTTATCAATGAATGGCTGAAAGTGTTGTCTGCCGAGCTTCTTTAAGGATAGAGGCACCCCCAAATATTTGCAGGGGAAGTTGGCAACAACGCATGGCAGCAGATTATGAATGGTATCCAGATTTTCAGCAGTACAGTGGATGGGGAAAACACTGCTCTTTGCCATATTCACTTTGAGCCCAGCTGCCTCCCCAAAAATCCTGATAATGTCCATGGTGATTACTAAATCAAGAGCCACCGGGTGGAGGAAAATCACCACATCATCAGCATAAATAGAAATATGGTTATGAACTGAATTTTCTGTCAGAGGCACCATCAAACCATCATTAGCAGCCTCCTTAATTAAATAGCCTAGCACATCCATAACCAGTATGAACAACATGGGGGAGAGAGGGTCCCCCTGCCGAAGACCTCGTCTATGAATAATTCTCCTACCTGGTTTACCATTAAGCATTACTTGGGAAGAGGCAGAAGCAAGAAGAATGCTAACAATATCACACCAAATTTGCCCGAAACCCAAATGCTTTAAGACCTCCAGGAGGAAGGGCCACGAGACAGAGTCAAAAGCTTTGGTGATATCCAACTTAAGGAGGATCCTTGCACACTTTTTCTGGTGAAACAACTTTGCTGTCTGTTGCACAAGCATGAAATTATCCAGAATGGATCTGCCCCAAAGGAAAAATGTAGGATTTACATTCCTATGGATTGTGTTACTGTAGCGCCTTTTGGTTCACAGGGATTGCATGTAGGAAAGAAGAGGGAACTTTTCTTTGCGTTTGATTTCATAGGAAACCTCATGTTTTGGTTTCCTGTGTTTCTTCTGCAGTTCGTCCAAACATCTATTTCTACAAACTTTCTGTGTTTTTCATTCCTCTGTTTTGCATATGCATTCCTATCCTATTCATGCATTTTTCCTATTCCTGCATTTTTAATCCTGCGTTCTAAAGGGGGTCTAAAACTATGTTATGCCGATTGAACTAATCTCACAAATATAGGTCAAGGGTTGCTTTGATTTCTAGGTGAGTCTGTTTTCTTACAATCCACGGGTGACTGTGTGATGTGTTGTATTGGTTCTTCCACTTTTTTATTCTTAGAATAATGATGCATAACCCTCCTGTGTGTTTGAGTAAAAATGCACAAATATGCTTTTTAATGCAAATGAACTGTTGATCTACAAATGGATTTATAGTAATGCTGCAGTTATAACTAGCTATAAGTAACAAAAAACTCTAGTTCCTTCAGCTCGAAAATCGCTAAGGAACACAATTGATTTCAGGCTCGAGCTCAGGAATGGCTATTTTGTTCCTCAGAAGGACAGTGGCATGTTGTTGAAAGTGCAAGGGCTGCCCGTCTAATTATGGTACAGTTATTATGAGTGCAAACACAGTGTTATTATGACATTGCTATTTTGGGTTTATGTGATTGGATTGCTATTCAATTACTCATATCTACATTATGTTAGGTTTTCTTGGATAGCAGACATGCAAATATCGACATGGATATTATTAAGGTGTTGTTTCTGTTGTTTAGATTTGAGAGACTGCCAAAGGCTCCTGTTTTAATATGAGCCCTGTCCTGATATTATCGTTTTGCAATTTCCAGAAGGATTTATCTCCCCTTGTTAAGGATTTAGAACCTGGAAATCCTGAAGAGGAGGCTCCTATACCGTATGTCTTGATGCTTCCTAACTGGACATTCATCACAATTTCTCACTAAAAAGTTGGCATTTGCAATGTTCAGACCATAATGAAAATTCAACAAATTATTAAAGCATGCTCTTAAGAGTTTGTAGTTTGAGCAAATACGGGTACTATCCAAGGACTACGATAAACTTTTAACTTTGATTGTTATGATTAACAGTTGCATGATTTGAATGGAGGTCTGTTGATGCTAAATCAGTTTAATTTGTTTATATTCTCGTGTTTTTTGTAAAGATAGGAACCGTACCAGCTCAGTTGGTGGGAACTGAACCCTTTTAAAAGAATTTGGTTTTCAATTTCTTTGTTTTTTTGCAGTGCCATCTAGTTCGTCGGCTGAATTTTTTTCTTTAGAATATGCAGGAGAGCCGTGAATCATTTTATTACAACAATAACAACAAAGCCTTTTAGTCCCAAACAAGTTGGGGTAGGCTAGAGTTAAAAACCCAACATAACCCACAAGTCAAGGTTCGGGCACATGGATAGTTGTTTTCCATGTACTCCTATTCAAAGCTAAATCTTTGAGTATATCTATCCTTTTAGGTCTCCTTTTATTTTCTCGTCTCATGTCAACTTCGGTCTTCCTCTTGGGCTTGATTAGAAACCAACTTGGTTTAGATGTTAGAGATAAAATAGACCATGACTCCATGCATCCGGTTCATTTAGAATCAGAGTTGGTTGAAATATTGTAATCAAATAGGCGGTTCCTGCCTTTATAAATATACAACTCCATCGACCCTGGAGGGCAAGTAGTTTAGGCCCTGTTTGGACTGGTCCAGCTCTAGAAAATTTGATAGAATTGGTGGAGTAGGTCATTAGGAGCTCTAGAAAATCGTGGAGCTGAAGTTGTGAATCTTTAGAAGACATTTAGATAAATCATTTTATTTCTTATCTAGATTAAAAATATTTTTTAAAATTATTCAAATTTATATCATAAACTACAGCTTCACGCTGAAGATAGAACCTGGAGCAGTTCCAAATGCTCCCTTAGCACCTAGTGCTGTGTTTCTTTCAAGAATATCAGAGTATTGATACTTAAGGGAGATACCTGGTTCTAGACTGCAACAAATATGTAGTTGCATTTTTTTTTCTAAAAAATGACATGACATTCATTTTGTTTTCTCATTTAGTGGAAGCGCCAGCCACTTTTTTCTTGAAAACGAACGAGAGCTGCATTTCATTAAAAGTAAGAAGAAACAGGACCTAAAATGGGCTGATACAAAGGATTGGCACTTTACGGCGACAAGCGACATACATAGACAAACTTATCCATAGTAACACACAAACACAACTTGATCCCCAAGTCAAGGCCATAACCCGACTAACCCTGTAGCCCCAGCAAGGCGCCAACTCCTGGCATCCTTGTTAATATCCCGCAGTAGGGCCTGCCATTTTTACAGATGATATTACTAAAGCAAACACTTAAGTGCTTGTGTATAATTGTTTGCAAGATCAAATTGAGACCCAATGAGCACCGTTGAACCTTTTTTTTCTTTAATTGATTTTTACTTTGAAAAAATATTTGAGATATTTGATCTTGTGGTTATGGTATGCCAACAATCCTGCAGGTTCATGATGGCAGGTGATGGTGTTAAACAAAGACATGCTCTGCAAGAGGTATAGTTTTCTCTAAAAGCCATTATTCAGTTTAGCTAATTATGAAGTTGATTAGGAGGGGATATTTTACTTCTTATCATATTTACTTCATTTAATTCTACAAGACGTTGACACATTTTAATAGTCAGACCCTGCAATCTTCAACCATGGTCTCACATTATGTTAATTTAGTTACTCAAAAAGTAGCATCACTTTGGTCACATTTGGAAGTACTATGGTTAGAATTTGTTGTGACAAACATTGTAGTATAATAGAAACTAGAAGCCTAAGTCTAGTTTTGGAGACTGTACTGAGTCAAACCATGCTTTATATTTTTGAAATGTAGTAGTATATACACCAAGAACATGGAGCCTGAGATCATTCTGGATAAAAGCCCGAATCTGGTTAACGAACAAACCAACCTCAGCAGGATCCACCACACCTTCAACATCTACCGCAATGACAAAGTCATCACGACGAACTTCCTGTCCAAGAGCCAGATGAATGTGAGCACGGGGGCGCCGATCAATGCCGTCATCCTCAATGACCATCTCTGGCGGAAGGAAGGGCCTAGGGTCTGCCGGAAAGTTGGCCATGAAGAGAGCAACGGGGAACTGCACCTAGGAGAAATCGTCGGGCAGAGGGAACTAGAGGCTGGGGTTTTCTCCACTAAGGAAACTGAACAGTTGCCACCATCATCTGAAGGCAAAAGGGCACCTTTACCGGGAGATTGCGTGGGTTCGGGCACAGTAGTGGGGATGACCACCGTGGGCCGCACAATGGGCTTCCAAATAGAGCGTCCAACCTCACGTTCTATAACATTTGGTTTCAATATGACCTGGGAAAAAACAAAACCGATATTTTGGGTTTCCTGTTCAATAAGGCTGAAGAGGGAGGGCTGCTACAACATCTTTCAAGGGGGAAAAGGTTGCACAGAATTTCTATGTATGCGGACGATATGGCTTTATTCCTGCATCCTGCACCCTTGGATATCTCTGTTACTCTGGAAATTCTCCAGTTATTTGGAGACGCTTCTGGCCTCCAGAATAATGCACAGAACTACAGAAGTCCAGCATTCTTCCCATCAGGTGCCCCAGGGATACCTTATTGGAAGTCCAGACCCTGCTGCCCTGTGTTGTGACAGCCTTCCCTTGCCGGTATTTGGGTCTCCCTCTTTCCATTCATAAGTTAAACAGACATCATTTTCAAGCTTTGGTTGAAAGGGTTGCTGATCGGCTGCTGCATTGGAAGGCGGATTTAATGTCCAGATCAGGGAGAAGAATCCTGGTTCAACATGTGCTTATTGGCATGTCTATCTGCGGCAATGGTAGTTGACATCCCCCATTGGGCTTTGGAGGCGATTGATAAAATAAGAAAAGGGTTTCTCTGGAAGGGTAGAAAGGAAGTTAGAGGGGGGGCACTATTTGGTAGCATGGAAAAAGGTTTGTAGACCCCTTCATCTGGGAGGCCTGGGGATTTCTAGTCTACAGGAGCTCTGCTGGGCACTCCGTATGAGGTGGTTGTGGCTGCAAAAAACTCAGCTTGGACGCTCTTGGTCTGGTCTTTCTATTCAAATTCCAGCCAAGGCCTGGGCTTTCTTTTCCAGGGTCCTGATTTCTGAAGTGGGAAACGGTGCAAACACCCTGTTCTGGACTGATAGGTGGTTGCATGGGGAAAGAATTTCTGAGCTGGCCCCGAGGCTTTTTGGCATAATTCCTAAGAAATTTGCTCAGAAACGAACTGTGCAAGAAGCTTTATCCAATGGTCGATGGATTGATGACATTAGGGGGCCCCTCACGGTTGAAGCTATATCAGATTATCTTTGTCTATGGGAGATGCTTTATGACATTGAGATACAACCAGACAGGGAGGATAAGCACATTTTCAGCATTGCTCCAGATGGTAGATACTCTGCAAGGTCTGCCTATAAAGATCTTTTTATGGGATCATGCTATTTCGTCATTATAAGCGAGTGTGGAAAACATGGGCGCCACCAAAATGTTTTTTTTTTTTCATTTGGCTCGTTGCTCAGAACAGATGCTGGACAACAGATAGACTCGCCAGGAGAGGATTAAATCACCCAAGCAAATGCCCCTTATGTGATCAGGATGCTGAATCTATTAATCATCTGCTTGTCACATGTGTTTTTGCCAGAGTTTTCTGGTATAAAGTGCTAAGAAAGTTTGGTATGCACTCCTTATCTCCCCAGCCAGGTGCTACCTCCTTTTTGGATTTTCTCGCCGGGACCATGTTTCGGTCTCTTCTTAATATAATATCGGGAGGGCAGTCTTTTCCTCCCCGGCCGAGTTTTTTTTTAAGCGAAAGGACCATAAAACCAACTTTTTTGGAGGCCACAGAGAAACGAAAATGGAGGTAAGATTCTTCCAACACATGAAACCCAGCAGGGGAACCTCCAAGAATTGCTTGAAGAGCCAAACTATCGAATGCTCAGAGAGTTTGAAAGTAAATCTTCGAAAGACCGCAATCAAACGAAACGAACCATCAACACAGGCTGAGGGATGGTGCACCGAAGAAGCAAATCCGTGAAGCACTTCCCTTTGAAATTTCAATCCAGGAGATGTATCCAAGTCATGAGTACGAAGACACAGACGATCATCCACTCCCATCGCCAAGAGGAGGGGGAAGGAAGCAGAGAAGAAGAGGAAGTGAAGATCAGAAGAGACCTCCATTGGCCGTGGACCAAGGGAGAGCAGGAGGACAGGGGGACGAGGCAAGATGGACGACGGAGATGGAGACGAGGTGATGGAGAGGAGCAGCCGGCGAGGAGAGAGCGGAGGGAGCCATATTTGTCATTGCTATTAGATCTTATTGTTAGGATGCTTTATATAAGGAGTCAATGAGTAAAGGCCACTAAGATTGCGCGGAACCTTTTGCTCCCCCTCCCCCTTCCCTTTCTTTCTTTTTCCCTGTGGCCTGGGTGCTTCTTTCCTGGCTGCTTGCGGGGGCCCAGAACCTGAGGCCTGAACAACCATGTCCATTCTTATTACTAACACTCACAGTCCCAAGGCCATACCATCACAGTTAACTATTTAGTTGTAATGTGTAACTATAGTTAAATCGCATACCTGCATAACCTTCTCAGCTGATCTTTTATGTTGCATTTGGAAGGTAACTTCAGAAATAACTGGTCCAATGGTTGTGGAAGATGTTGTCTATGAAAATGCTGATGGAGATCAAGGTTCCATGTCTGAGAAAATGTTCCGTCGTCTTATTTTTGGAAGAAGTTCTGGTTTAGTGCAATCTGAAGCGTTGTTAATCAGAGATCCTCCCAGTGATGAGGTAGACAAAAAGAACAAAAGTGCAGCTGCAACATCTAAAAAAAGAAGGAACCATAAAAGGGGTCTGCTCTGTTTCTTTTTGTTTCTGTAATTTTAATGTGCAAGGTGCTTTGCAGTGCTTGCTTGCCATACTCATTGGTTTAATTGGCACTAGTTGATATCCTTGCTCTTAGTACCTTTTGTTGCTATCATGTGTGTGCACAATCTAATACTTGTGTTGGAAGTTTGGTTCTTTTTAAAATCATAGATTCAAAATCAAAGTGTTCCTGTTTAGCTGATAATCTTACATTCCAAATGTTGCTCATTTTCTTAGATTTTGTGGAGAGAGCATGCTGTATATCACATATTTCTATGTGGCACATCAGATGTGTCACTTCTAGTTCTTATTCATTTCTATAGGTTGTAGCTAAATTTCTGTCTATGTAGTTACTTTGTGAATATTTGTTCAGTTTAACTGCTCACTGGGCTGTTCTAGATGCAACCACAGTTGTTTCAAAGACAATTCGTCTATTTGTTGGGACACGATAGATGTGTGATGTGCGTTAGTCTTTCATAATCTATTGCTCCCTAGGATCTTCAGAATTTTTTATCAAGTAATTGCAATGCTTGCCCATAATCTACAATTTCTGCAGAATCTATATGGGTTCTAGCCAGAATTGTAAACATCATCTGATTTACTTGGATAATAGAAATAATAATAATAATAATAAATATCTGGAATATAAATCCCCTAGTGCTCTGTTGAATGTTGGAATTGCTACAGATACATGATTCTTATTGTTTCAGCACCTGTTGATATTTTATATCCATCCATTCAATAAGCTATTCAAGATTAGGCACTAAATTACATTTGTTTTTCTCTCATGGTTTTAAAATCCAATTGTTGGTCACTGATATGCAGGATCCAAGAACAGTCTGAGAGTTGACCATAAATTTCTTGGTAGCTCATATCACAGCAGTATCATATCTGGGCTTTCTTTAGTTGCATCTTCTCTGAGTGCTGCTGCTTTATCTGGAGAAAAAGTAAGTATTGTGCTGTTGTTCTATGTGAACGATTCAACTTTTAAGTGCATGAAACCATGAATCCAGATTATTGGAGTTGGCCCCTTAAAGTAGTTGAAGTGGAATGCCAGCTTTGTTGTGGTACAGGTTGTTCGTAATTTTTTGGTATTATGGCGCGCGAAACAATTCTGTATGTTAATTCAATTTGCATTTTGTAGGTCAGCATCACCGTTGTAGGCCTTGGTGCTGGTTGTTTCCCAATGTTTCTCCGTGGATGTCTGCCTTTCGTAGATATTGAGGTAACAGAAGGGGGGGGGAGGCTTTTATCTTCGACTATTGATTGAATGAGGTGCTCACACTTCTCAAAATTTGCAGGTCGTTGAGTTGGACCCCTTGGTGGCTGAGCTAGCAGAGAAATATTTTGGCTTTTCAATGGATGAGCAATTGAAGGTTGGTTCTCATACTCTCCTGTAATAAGAGAAAGCCCAGAGATCTTGGAGTTCAACTATTTTCTATTGCTGTTTGAAAAATTTCTTCCATACTGCTTGTTAATTTAAACTTTTACTGGGCCAATTGAAAAATTATTTGCCTGTGCCCCTGTCCCAGCAAAATACCACAAGGGCACAGTGATCTTCTAATGGCAGACGATATTAATGTGAATTATTGAACTATGGAAGATGTCAAAAGTAATGGCGAGGGCGAGCATTCAACTGTGAGAGAATTTGCCTAGTTTTACTCAGTGTTATTAAAACTACGTTTAAACGATGTTTAAACTACGTTTAAACGTCAAAGCTCTAACTAGAGGTTGGAATCACGTTTTAGCGTTTTGGCGTTCTAAACTGTAAAACGCAGTGTTTTATGCATTTTAGACCATTAGCTATTTTTGGGCCCAGTCTATTAGTTACTTTTGGGGTTCTATCCAGCTCATGGGTGAAGTTTTGGTAAGCCACTAACCTCTCTGTTTTGGTATTTAGCTTCATATTATTGTCTGAAATTATGATATATTGGTATTTTCCCTATGTTGTTTCAAACTACGTTTAAACAAAGTTTAAACGTTTAAAAGTCAAAATTTCACCCATGAGCGTTCCAACGTTTTATCGTTTTAATAACCTTGGTTTTACTTTGGAATCTAAAGTTGATAAATTTATGTTAGTACATAATATACATGCCAAGTTCCGTTGCAAATCATAACATTTTTTACTCTGTTCATAGAAAAGTGGCATTATAGGTTAGCTGCCAATTAAAAACTTATCATTGAAAGGTGATGGCCAGGTTTGTCTTGAGAAGTAGTATCGTAATATTACGATTTCATATGTTTTACATATACATTAGAAAGTAACAATAACCAAACTTAAATTTGAAGACCATTTCAATGTTTGAAATGACATTTTGTAGGGACTTCTTGCTGTGATCTCAATATGTAATTTGTAATTTCTAGGCAACATCTACCGCGATACCTTGGAAGTAAATGATAACTTTATTAGTAAAGCATTACTGGTGCTCTAATTTCTTGCATTTATGTCATAGTGTAAGAAAAGATTAACCTAGTTCAGAATTCGGATGCCCTAATTTTCTTATGACGTGTCCAGTGTTAGTGATAGAATATGAGCTGCCATATATTGAATTGATGCTAGAGGTACAAGGGGTGTACAATATATAGGGAAGGATCATCTAAGGTTTATAGAAAGCACCCAATCAATGGAGATCCTTGTCTAATCTAAAGCACCCAATCAATGGAGATTCTTGTCTATCCTATGATCAACTACCATAAACACGAAGGCACATATGGCAGGCATGATCAACACATATGACAAGCATGATCAGCCTAATTACATAGTCTAACACCCCCTCGCAGTCCCAACTCAAGTCACTGCAGATGTTGAGACTGGAACGAAAATTGTTGAAGAGTGAAGACGACAAGCCTTCGGTGAAGATATCAGCAGACTGAGAAGTCATTAGAACATGCGGAACACGGACGTCTCCAATGATAACCTTGTCACGCACAAAGTGGAGATCGATCTCAACGTGCTTGTTGAACCGGGTTGGTGGACAAGTAAATAGCACTGACGTTGTCACAGTACACAAGAGTACTGCGACTCAGTGGGGAATATAGCTCCATCAGCAACTGGCAAAGCGGGCCAACTGGCCTCGGCAACGCCATTGGAAACAGCCCAATACTCGGAATCAGGGATAGCTGGCCCAGTCCGCAGCAGTGTAGACAATCAAAACTAAAGGCGAGGAGTGTCGAAAAAGCAAACCGTGATCAAGAGTCCCCTGGAGATAACACATAATGCGCCTGACTGCAGTCAAGTGAGGCTCCTGTGGTGAATGCATGTAGACAAACTTGCTAAACCGCACAAGAGATATCAGACCTGGTGAAGGTAAATATTGCAGAGCATCGACTAGGTTGTGATGCACAGTGATGTCCTAAACAGAAGCAACATCTGTACAAGTAGAAATCTTGGCCTAAGCATCAATCGAAGTGGAGACCGACTTGCAATCAGCCATGCCCGTGTGTCCGATAATATCTTGGGCATAGGAACGCTGAGACAAGAGCAAGCCTCTCGATCGACGCTGAACAGAAATCCCCAAAAGTGATGTAGCTCACCCATGTCTATCATCCAAAATTCCTGTTGCAATGGTGAAATAGTGTGCTGAGCCGAGCCGGGCTAGAGGCAGTGAGCACAATATCGTCGACATAAAGCAGCAAGTAAGCCAAATTAGAGCCACGACAGAAGATGAAAGAGGGGTCAGACTTAGCTTTAGTGCCCCAGAGAAGGCAAGGAGGAAGCAAACATGTTGTACTAAGCGCGAGTAGAGATGGCAATGAGTAAATACCCATCGGGTATTACTATCCCATACCCATTTCTAGAATAAAGAAATAACCTCGTCGTGTCACTTATATTCACTGGTGGGTATGGATTTACCCTCATACCCATACCCATGTGGGCATGCGTCACCTGTCGGGTCACCCGTACCCACGGAGATTAGACATCTATCATATACGCTAGCATCATTCAACAAATATAATGAATTATAAAAAATACTAGTTGCTAAACATCAAATTTAAATAAACCATGTGCCATAGTTAAGCATCACACCATTTAATTTCTAACAGTATAGAGACACACAAGGCTGCAAAAATCAAACTGCATGGCTAGGATTGTGCTCAGATTTATAGTAATAATATCTAATTACATAATTGCACAAGAAACAACAAAGGTTTATACTGGGCATTTTACACCCACGGGTTAATGGGTATGGGTGATGGCGGAACGTTCTAATACCCGTTGGGTGAAGGTTTTTGCCCAATAAGAGACCATGGGTAAAATTTTAGCCCATATACATATCCTAATGGAGTGAATACCCATCGGGTATCGGGTCACGGGTACCCATTGCCATCTCTAGCGAGGAGCCTGCTTGAGCCTATTGAGGGATTTGTTGAGACGACAAACCAGGTGAGGCTGAGCGGGATCAATAAACCCTGTAGGCTGGCTACAGTAGACCCTCTCAGACACAATGCCACGAAGGCGTTCGTGACGTTGAGCTGATGAACTGGCTAACCACACCAGAGGGCTAGTGTGAGAACAATGTGGATAGTCGTCAGCTTCAAAAGCGAACTGAAGGTCTCGTTGTAGTCGACACCAGGTCGCTGAGTGAACCCACGATGCTTAAAGATCCACTTGCCGGTGACAACGTTGGAGCCAGGAGGATGGGGCACGAGGTCCCAAGGTGATTGGACATCAGTGCCTTGTACTCCATCGCACACCGTCAATTGGGGTCGACAAGGGCAGCACGACAAGAGGACAAAACGTGAGAGACGACTGTTGATGAAGCGGTCATGAACTGAACTGGTCAACGAAACTTCGCACGTGTGGTCGTGCAGTGATGATTCACCACTGGAGGAATAGGTATGAGCCCCTGTGGTAGCACACGTGGTAGAGATGAGGGCGGAACGATGCCCTGTGGTGACAAAGTGGCAGACTCCGACTGTGGCCACCGGTTGTAGGCCAGTAGTGGTTGAGGGGCGGGTGCCAAGGTGACAGAGCTGGTTGGAGCCGGTCGAGGCGCATACATCAGTGTGACGGAGCCGGTGCAGGCTAGGGTCAACTGGGATAACGAAGAGCAGGCTGGCAGGCCAGCATCGAGGCCTGGTGCGAACGACGGTCCCAACAGGGGGGCCAACGGACCTGCCGGGGAGGCAGGTGGTGCCACTAGGAGGGCGTCAGACCTAGGAAGTGTTGGGCGTGTCCGCTGGAGGTGCAAGGGCGCCCTTCGCTGGAGTAGGCGCCCCGGCAGGATCGGACATGGTTGTGTGTGGCGCGCGAGAACCTGTAGGGGCGAGCCTGGTCCCTATGGACAGGAGGACCATGTCCGACTCAAAAAGAACATCCAAATCATTAGGAGAATCAACAGTTTTAGAAAAAAAAGGAAAGTGGCACCACGACATGACGAGAGATCATGATACGATTTGTGGAGAGTTTAAGGCAACGATACCGTTTGTGATAGGATACATTACCAATGAAGAATGGGGGGGGGGGAGACGGTGAGTTAGGATAGCAGGCACACCCAAAAACCTGAAGGTGCTCGTACGACGGAACCGTGTCGTACAGGGTGACGTAAGGGCTGGGTGTGGCGATGGCCTTGGATGGAAGATGATTAAGGAGATAGGTGGTGGTGTGAAGACCTTCGGACGGGAAGGGATGCCTGAAACAGTAAGCAACGAATGATGTTATTGGTGGTCCAAATAATACGTTCAGTCTTACCGTTCTGAGGGGAGGTATAAGGACATGACATCCAAAGAACAACACCATGGGTGAGGAAGAAGGTTCAAGTAGAAGAGTTGTCAAACTCTCAGTCGTAGCCGTTGTCGCACTGTATGCTCTTGATGGTGCACCCGGACTGGGTGGACACAAAGGAAAAGAAGTATGACAGAGGTGAAAACCTCAGACTTTAGCCGAAGTGGAAAAGACCACAAGTAGTGCAAAAAATCATTCAAAATCACTAAGTAATATTTGTAACCGGACACGCTAGAGACTGTAGGTGTCCACAAGTCACAGTGCGCAAGATTAAACTGATGTATAATACGAGAAGACAGACAATGGAAAGGGAAGTCGTATGTGGCGACCGAGTTGGCAAGCGTGGCAGTGGGAAACATCCACCCCCTTATTACAAGAGATAGTTGACGAGCAAGTTAGACGAGATAAAACGTCCGAGACAGGATGACAAGGCGGCGGTGTCAAGTGGAGATCGAGACAACAACCAGCACGTGCAGGGCCAGGCGACACGGGGAGGCTCAGGGTGTGTAGCGGACCTACGCTATTACACCTAGCGATCACGTACCTGGAAAAAGATCCTTCACAGAAACACCACTCAGATCAAATTCCATGGAGCAGTGATTATCAGTAGTAAAGCGCCAGACAGAAATGAGATTAGCGGTAATATCGGGGGGGGGGGGGGTTAAGTAAAATGTTCTTAAGGTAGGACGGACCGGAAAGAACCGAATAGCCTGCTGAGGTGACCGGTAGAGAGGATCCATTATCAACAAGGATAGAGGAAGGAAGAGCATGATGTGGTGGACGAAGGATAGATATAATGCCGGAGTAGGAAGTATGTAGTTGGTGGCGCTAGAGTCGACGACCTAGTTTGCTACCGCGGTAGACGGCTGGGGAAGGGCCGTCATACTGAAGGAGTGCCAGGGACTGCTGATCCCAGGAGCAAGTCCAGGGCGTCCACGGCTGCTGCGCCACCCAGTGCTGCTGGTGCGAGGGCGCTGTCGCTGGAGGTCCGAGATAGGCACCAGGGGTGACACCGTGGCATGCACTGCGATTGGCCGCTTGTGGGTCTGGCGAAGAAGGCCTGCTGGGGACGCTGCTGCTGAATTCCTCCATTTTCCCTGCTGATTTTGATTAATTCGTTGCCCTCCTACACTTGTGAGATTGGACAGAGCCTTCTGCTGCTCTGATTGGTACAGCATTTTCCCTGACTCTCTCCTCCAAAGTGATTCCTCAGGTGTATCTGACCATTGTCCCTTAATTGTGGGTCTAAATACCATTACAAGGGGGAAGCGGCGTTTCCACTTTGAAAGCTTCTGGCCCAAAATTCCAGGTTTCGTGGATGCTGTCTCACAAAACTGGAATTCCCAGGTTACATCCAATTGCCCGGTGGAAAGAATTTTCTTGAAGCTGCGAAAAGGCTCAGTAAAGGACTGCAGAAATGGAGTCAGCGAAAGGTTGGTAACACTAGACTACAGCTCGAGATGGCTAAAGAAATTTTACATCGCCTAGAAATTGCCCGAGATTGTCGTGCTCTTTCTCCTGCCGAGCGGTTTAGGCAGAAGCTGAAGTTGCACTCCCTTGGTTTGGCCTCCCTGGAACGCACAGTTGCAAGGCTGCGCTCCCAGATTCTTTACATCCGGGAAGGTGATGCCAATACCGCCTTTTTTCATCAGCAGGCCCGCTACCGCAAGAAAAAGAATTTCATTGCCAAGTTTAAAGTCGCCAATCAGGTGGTTATTTTGCAGGAGGAAAAGCAGCAAGCAGCATATGATTTTTATGAGTCCCTGATTGGCTCGACTGGGCATCGAGCCTTCACTCTGGATCTTCACTCTAGGCATCCAGCAGCATGATTTATCTGACCTGGAAATGCCTTTTACTGCTGAAGAGGTTTGGTCCACTCTCAAGGAGATTCCATTGGATAAGGCATCAGGGCCTGATGGGTTTACTAGCCGTTTTTACAAGGTCTGTTGGGACGTAAAAAAAGTTGATGTGTTGGATGCACTCCTTGCTGTTCAGAGGGGTCATGTGCTCAAATTCAAGCTTCTCAACTCTGCTTTCATCACCCTATTGCCTAAAATGGATGATGCTTTGGAGGTCAAGGACTACAGGCCGATTAGTCTTATCCATAGTTTTGCTGAACTGGTTGCTAAGCTCCTAGCTAACAGATTATCTCCTCATCTGCCTAGACTGGGCTCCATTAACCAAAGTGCTTTTATCAAAGGGCGGAGTATTCTGGACAATTTTCTGATGGTACAGCAACTTGCTAGAGTGTTGCATAAGAAGGAACCTCATGTGCTCTTAAAGCTTGATATCTCAAAGGCTTTCGATTCGGTGTCCTGGTCATTTCTGTTAGAGTTGCTGCAACATCTTGGTTTTGGCCACAAGTGGTGTAATATGGTCAGTCTGCTGTTGTCCACATCCACTATTAGAATTCTGGTCAATGGTGAACCAGGCAGTTGTATACTTCATCATCGAGGCCTTTGCCAAGGGGATCCCTTGTCACCTATGCTTTTCATCCTAGTTATGGAAGTTTTGAACTCTATGGTAATTTTTGCAACTCAGGAGCATCTCTTACAACTAATTGCATATCCATATATGCTGATGATGTTGTGTTGTTCCTCCGGCTCCTAAGATCAGACCTCTCTTTGGTCTCACACGTCTCCTTGATATCTTCGGGCAATCTACTGGTCTCAGGACAAACATCGCTAAGAGTTCAGTCACTCCGATTCAGTGTGGGGAGGAAGAATTGGCTGCTATCCTGGAGCTCCTGCCTTGTGAATTAAAGGAATTCCCGTGCAATTATTTGGGGCTGCCCCTGACAATCAGAAAACCATCAAAAGCCGAGTTGCAGCCCCTCGTTGACAAGGTATCAAACAAGTTACCAGGTTGGAAAGCCTCTCTCATGAGTCGAGCAGGCCGGCTTGTGATGGTCAAGGTGGTCTTATCATCAATCCCCATCTACTCCATGCTCGCTTTGGACCTCCCTAAATTGGTGTTCAAAGCTATTGATAAACGACGAAGGGGTTTCTTATGGAAAGGACAAGAGAAAGCCAACGGAGGTAACTGTGTTCTCATGGGAATGCACCCAACGACCCCTGCAGTTTGGTGGCCTAGGAATTCTTAATCTGGAACGGTTTGGGTGGGCCCTGCGTAGTCGCTGGTTGTGTATGTAAATTACTGATGCTTCCCGTCCTTGGGCTGGTCTCCCCATCCGCGTCCCCCCTAACGCGCTAGCGCTGTGCAAGGTTGCTGTTGATACTACAGTTGGGAACGTGGAATCAACCAAATTCTGGACAGACCGTTGGCTACAAGGTAAAATGGTTGCTGAATGCACTCCTAACTTATTCCTTTTGATCCCCAAAAGGGTTAGAAGACAAAGGACAGTGGCCCAAGGTTTGCAAAACCCTAGATGGGTCTCCAACATCAGGGGAGCGTTTACTGTTCAAGTAATTGTAGAATACCTGCAGCTCTGGAACCTTGTTGACAACTTAGTGCTCCACCAAGACACCCCAGATCAGCATACCTGGCGCCTCTCCAAGCATGGGGTTTACTCTAGTAAATCAGCATATGATGCCTTCTTCATTGGGACAGTTAAATTTGGCCCCTGGAAACGCATCTGGAAGACCTGGGCACCATTAAAATGCAAATTCTTTATTTGGTTGGCTGTCAAGAATCGATGTGTCCTTTGTGTGATCAGGCTGAGGAGACTATCCAACACTGTTTAGTCTCCTGTGTCTTTTCTAGAGAAGTGTGGTTTCTGTTATTCGCCAAATTGAGGTTGTTTACTCTGTCGCCTCAGTCTAGTGACAAGTTCCTAAACTGGTGGAGTAGAGCTATTAAAACAGTTCCAAAGAAGTTGAGAAAAGGCCTTAACACTCATCATGTTGGCTGCCTGGGAAATCTGGAATCATCAGAAGATTGTGTATTCGAAGGGCAACGGCCTTGTGTTCTTACTGTTTTGCAGGTTGTGGCCAATGAATGTACCCTTTGGTGTGCTGCGGGTGCCTCTGCTCTTCAGGAGCTCCTCACTCACCAACCCACTCTTAGGATTTAATTTGAGTCGCTGGTAGCTGTGTGGCCTGTGTAGGTGTGTGTTTCTGTAAAGTGGCTGTTTGGGTGGCTGATGATGGGCCTGCACATTTCTTGCCTTCTTTGTACCTGGTGCTGACTCTTCAGTCGCTCCGTTTCTGTTTTGTCTCCTTAATGAATTGACTCGCATATCTTCTGCGGCGTTCTAAAAAAAAGTTTCATTGCATCTTACCATTTCTCCCATGTTAGGTCCATTTGGGAGATGGCATCAAGTTCATTGAAGACAGTGTTGCTGCAAATCAGTCAGTAAATGGCAGTACCAGAAATGCATTCAAAATACTTATCCTCGATGTTGATTCATCTGATCTAAGGTATTTCTTTTCCATATCTCCCTCTATCATTTGGGTTGCTGTTTTTTTTTTGCCAAACAGTTTATTCTAAATGGACTGACGTGAAGCTGATGGTTCTTCCCAAAGCTCTGGGCTGTCTTGCCCACCAGAAAACTTTGTCGAAGATCCTTTCCTTCAAATAGCAAAGGAGTTCCTTTTGGAGGGCGGCCTTTTTGTCATCAATTTAGTCTCGCGGTCAGCCTCAGTGAGGGAAACGGTTGTTTCAAGACTGAAAGCGGTGAGTTGTGTGATGCGCCTAGGTTTTTCACTGCATAGGACACCTCATACTGTACTCTCACTCCCATTAACTGCGACTTTCTTCTGTAGGTCTTCGAACACCTGTACTCACTGCAACTTGAAGAAGACATAAATGAGGTTCTGTTTGCATCACCGAGCGGAAGATACCTAGAAATCAATGACATTACTGCAGGAGTCTTCAAACTGCAGGACTTGCTCAAAATTCCGGTGGATGTAGAATCAGATATACAGAAGTTGCAGAAACTCCAGTAAAAATCTCACCTGACGCGGAGCACCATCCATTTATATCCACTTGATTTAGGTGCTGTTCAGTTCTCACCCCAGCAGGGCACACCAAAATGTCCTTTGTTTTGCTCGTGGAAGCCAAATTGGGACCAGCTGTTTTGGACACCAGAATTTTGTCCAACTGCGCTATGGAAAAATTTTGGCCTGCCAGAATGTCTTTTACAACCAAAGAGGTGAAAAATCTGGCTTGACCTGATTGGGCCTAGAACAGGCTAGAGCGCATTTCAAACTTTTAAACCTCCACAAATTGGCCGTGTTTTCCCATATGTTTGCCTCGCCAACTCTGTATGGGTAAAACAGTGCAGCTGTACAGATTTAGAGGATGTGGAGGAAACAGAATGTGCATCATGGTCTCTGATGGTTTACAAATTTCAGCGAATATATGAATCAGAATTCAGGCTGTGTTATGATAGCTGTAGCGTGTGGCAATGTGAGTGTCGGGTAGGCTCTCGGGACGCCTCGTAAGTAGTGCTGGGAATTGGGCTGGGCCGGGCAAGCTTGGTCTAAGCCTATCGTGCTTCGTGTCAAACAGTTAGGGCTGGAAAATAAGCTCGAGGCTCGCGAGGCGGCTCGAGCTCAGAGCGGCTCGGCTCGCGAGCCTCGAACGAGCCGAGCCGAGTCCCTTCTCTGAGGTCGTTTTTGCAGCGAGCCGAGCTGAGCCGGCTCGTTTCAGCTCGCGAGCCGGGCAAAAATGACCAATTTATAGAATAATAATGAATATTAGATAATTTTATAGATAATAGCTCATTTTTGGTCTTTGATGATGAATATATTATAATTTATAATTTAAATTACTCATAATGTTGAATAATGATTCCATATTTTAAATTTATATAATGTTAATTTACTAAATAATACAACAAAAAATACCAGAATATGGCTCGAGCCAGCTCGCGAGCCAATGTCGAGCCGAGCTGAGCCTCTTTCGGTAGCTCGTGGAATGGACGAGCCGAGCCGAGCTCGTTCAGGCATCGAGCCGCACCGAGCTCGGCTCGGCTCGTTTTCAGCCCTACAAACAGGTTCGGGTCAGGAAAGCTCAAAAACTTTTGGGCCGTGCTATGTCAGCCTAAAGTGTAAAAACAGTGGTCCAGTTCGGCCTTAAACCACGTCGTGTCTTTGTTAGGCCGTGCCGGCCTAAGCTCGACCTGTATATTTGACCACATAAAATCAAAATATTATAACCACATAAAGTTCATAGCTTACTAAATTAAAGATATTAAATAATTTTAGCATCATTTGACCATATAAACTCCAAATATAACAACAATATAAAGTCGATATCTTACTAAATTAAAGAAATTAAATCGATTGAGCTTAATTGGGTCGTGCCGATCCAAGCCCGACCCATCTATGCGGGCCATGCCGGGAGCCCGATGAGTCGAAAATTGAGGCTTGGTTTAAGCTCGCCTTCGGACCGTGCTAGTCCGACCCATGTTATTTCGTGTCGTGTCGTGCTTTAGGCTCCTATTTTCGGGTCGTGCTCGTACTGGCCCAAAAAGCCCGGCCCATATTCACAGCACTACTCGTAAGCATTCACACCTCCCGTCCTAGCAGAGTAGCAGCTTGTACTATGACTAGGGGTGTAATCGGATACAAATGGCAAGATTTGAATGAATATTGACATATTAAATATTTAACTAATATTTAACTTTAAGAATATGAATACGGATAAAGATTGGATAATAAGTATCCAGACTTAAGTACAGATTGGATTTTAGCCCTCTTATGTAGATCCAATTTGCCAGTGCACGAGGTTGTACCTCCAGTCTGTGCAGCTGCTGCCCGTTGAACCTTTTCACCGACCGTAACAAGTAACGTGTGGAAGCGAGGACGGAGGCTACGCAAACTCTTGTGTCGGTCCTCGTGGCAGAGATGATTTGCTGCAAGAGGGTGACACTGATACGTGATCAACCAGCGCGTTGGAGAACTAATGGGAGGGGTGATTTCCTCAGCCAATGATGTTCGTCGCAGAGCCTTCTATTTGATCCACTATCCATGCTTTTCACACACATTACGACATGAATCATATTCATATTCAATGCGTTCAGAAGAAATGTTCTAAATGGGATGGACTTTGATAAATTTATCCTATAAATTCTGGTCGACTATCAATTATGTTTAGACACTAAAATTTTCTATAGGTCAAGAGGCAGCCATGAATAAAAATCTTACAAATGACATAACCATAACCGTTCTTTGAACAAACACTTCATAAATATATACGTGCATAACTAATTGCATTTTCTTTACAAACACTTCATGTCCAATGACATTGGTCCTGTTAGGTAGAACGGTAAAAAAGGCGCTTGTCTAAGAAGAGCTGTACAAATGAAGCAAAAATATGATCAAAACAAGCTGGTCTGACCTAGTTTTTGCGTTTTAGTATAAGTAGGTATTGTGGAGAAAAGCAGGACCAGAAAATACATTTGAAAACATTGTTGTTTGTTTCAACTTATATATTATATAATCTGAATTATAATTTAGATTATATAATCCAGATTATAATATTATAATGTGTATGTAGCTGTTTTGTAGTTTAGATTATACAAATGCAGATTATTGTTAGACACAAAGGCAACAATGCCCTTGTTTGTTTATTTGTTTTTTTTTGCAGTTATGGTATGCTATCGATTTATACAATTATTTTGAAGATATGAAAAATAAAATCATGCTAGTTCATACATCTTATTTGTCCACGAGAAAGTATCTATAAATATAATTACATTCTCCTAGCAAACAATGCATTTACAATTTGATCACAAATATTATTCATGTCGACCTCTCTCTCGTCATCTCCCAATTCACTTGTACTTTCTTGATGTGTTGAAGCAATAGACATATTGTTCTCATCTTGATCACACCAATCAAACTCTTTGTCGGCCAGTTTGTTGTATCGAATGAAATTATGTAGAGCTATGTATGTATTATTTTTTACCGCTTCAATATTGGATAGCTTAGTAAATCTAGTAAAACTCTCTATTTCATCTTCAAAACACCGAAGGAACGCACAATTTTCAATTGTAAATGGATCATAGTTCTGTTGTGATATATGAACTACTGCACATGATTAAATTGTAAAGGTGGGTGTCATTAGATACATTCCTAGTAATTGTGAACTAGTTATGTGCCCGTGCGTTGCGATGGAAGTAAATTTTTTTATAAAATTTAGATAAGGAACGATAAACATTACTATGATGTGCAAAATACGTGTGACAAACATTATCAATATCGTATAGATTATTTCTAAAGAGTCAATATATAATTTTTAATGGCAGACAAATATATCGAAAATCGTACACTAACCTAATCTTTTTTAGCGATATTGATAAGTCTTTGTTATATGTTTGCAGGGATGACATATCGACATGAATTATCCTTATAACTTAACAGATTAATCACAACTCGTGATATAATAATTCTTTGATGGCTAACCCTTCTGCCGTAGAGTCCTTATGGTACTTTGAAAGTTTTGTGTCGCCGACGATGAACGCGGACGGCGTCAACGACTTTTCGAAGTCGTGAACATAAGGCGCACACGAACAACGAGCTCGGCGAGACTTTCGGTGTCGGCTGCACGACACACGTCTGGCAGTAGCGAACGAAGGTGGCGAGGCGACGACGCAGAACCAGGCGCGTGGCACGGGTGGCGACGACACGACACATAGCAAGCGATGCAAAAGGAGAAGCGAGCAGGAGATGTGGCTCTGTTGTGGTGGAGGAAGAAGGCCGTGAACCTGCAATTTATAGAGCAGAGAGAGGCGAGGGCTTCAGGGAAAGAGATCGCTGCTGCCAGTAAGAAACGAGTCTGTCTATTGCGAAAACAAATATGGGGAAGATGTGAGTAATTCACGTGCAAGGGAAGGAGATCAAGAGAGGAAACAAATCTGACGGCTGCTATGTTTCCTACATATATTAGGTACTGGCATGAAAACAGATCGAGTACAAAGGGCATGCAAAAACAGATCGTTGGTCCAGGTGAGTCACGGTTCAACTCGATGCGGTATGTGCTGTTAGCTCTTACAGGGAACAATGGCCAAGGAAGCGCCAAAATTACTCTGGATTTAATAACCAGCTATTTCAGATGTGCATACAGTAGTTACATGATGAACACAACCACTACTGATCAGGCTCCAACTGGTCACATTAAATATGCTGTTTTGCTGTACAATTCTTTGAACTATCATACTCCTATTACCTACGAGGCTACGAACAAAACACAGCTAGCTTCTCTCCAGTGGTTCCAAAGCTAAACTCTCAACTACTACATGTATTTGGTTTCGGTGCTTACACATAGAACACCTGCCCAACATTCAGTAGGCTCTCATGGGGAACATTGAAGATGGTGTTGTTCTCCCTGCAGATCTTCCTAAGGAAAGCATACAAGTAATTGATAGCAACCTTCTTGATGAACCCTGAATCTCTGCGGGCCCTGATGACCGTGTTCCCGAGGATGTGCACCACCCCGGCGTCCCTAGCATTTGCCCTAGGTGAGTCACGGTTCGGGCCCCTGACACCGAGCAGGTTCAGACATGCGCCCTGTGAAGCAAGACAAGTGCCACCCCAATAGTGCCTACCTGAGAATGGACAGATTACTGGGACAAATTATTCACACAAAATACGACATTCAATCAAATGACAGAAATGAAAAGCACAAAGGATAAGTAAATAATCTGGAAGGATAATGGGTTGTTGATTTTATAATTCCAACAAAACTTTATAGTACTAACTATAAGCCTATAGCCTTACACAGAGAACAAAAAATCATAGTACCTCAATGGAAGGCATGGTCACAGAGATGTGAAGGTCACCTCCATCATTCACTGCCTCCATCATGGTGATGCACTGTGAGCTAAATATGCAGTTGCACACCGAAACTCATGCAAGCTAACAATTGCAAATATGATAAGAGCACAATCAGAATGCATCCCAAGAAAAAAGGCAGCGAAAAAAAGACGGAGATGGCAATTTTTTAACTGTCTGATAGAAAGTAGAAAAAGAAGATAAGGTGAATGAGGAACGATTGTAACTAAACAAATAACAGATGGTATGTGTAGACAAGATGTGACCATTTGTCATCCCAATTGTCTCAATATAGAAGAATCATCGGTGTCATATTTTTTTCATATTTATCTTTTCACATACACCTGGTTTTGAATTATTAATCTAGAGAATAATGGATAAATGTCGATTTGACCATACCTCAGTGAGTGCAGTATAGTGGAGCCTCTTTACTGTATTGGATTGGAACCACCATGGTAACTAAGCAACATTTCACACAAAGGATAGGGCTATGGGGATTAGATCATCTTGAACTGCACCACGGTATCTGACAGGACCTGCACCACATCCAGCACCTCTCTTTAGATATGATTTAGTGGGATCTGACATGATCTGCAAGTACCTGGTATGGCTTCCCAGGAGACCACTCCCGCGCATTTCATCGAACAGCTCCCACGCGTTCCTGGTGCGGCCCTGCACGCTCAGCCCGTGCACGAGGTAGCTGTACGTGAATGCATCCGGCTCACACCAGTACAGTGGCCGCATCTGGTGGAACAGGCGTAGCGCGTCGTTGAGATGCAGAGACTGCCCGTAGCCCCTGATGAGCACGTTGACCGTGCGCGTGTCAACGGGGCACCCCGCCGCTGCGTCCGTGTGGTCCAGGTCCTCCTGGCTCGCTGCCAGGCCACGGTTCAGCCCGGACACAGTGCTCTGCGCAAGTCACCCAAGCAGAGCACGAGCGATCCGTTCGCATTTCACTGTCACAAGTGATATACAGCCTAATAAAGCAAATGTGCAATGTGTAACACCAAACTTACAGGACTGAGCAATATACAGCCTAATAAAAGCTATAAGTAGCTGATTAAGTCACAAGTGAATATTCAAACTTACAAAGGCTTAGATGTTATGACATGTACCAAATTCATTAGCTTGATTAGCGTAAACACAGTTAAAAACATCTCTTCCTTGATACCAGACCAGACATCAGTTAACTCTAATGTCCATGAACGTGCCCCCTACAGAAGTACAATTCACAAGACAAAATGGTTTTGGTTTAGTGTCTAATGAAATAACCCCATGAACAGTATCTTTTTTTGTTTACACAAATATACTATTGATCCATTTTAAACCTCTGACTGCAATCACAGTTAGCCTAAAGATCTAATGTTTATCCAAAGTGTAGAGGTTCAACTAAAATGTTACAACAAGCCATGATAGTACCACTTCACTCATTAAGATATGCGTACATTCATTTCTAAAATCTAAAATAGATTTAGAGACACAATATAAGAAGAAAAGTTAAGGATACATAAACCAAGAAGAAAACCAAATTACCATGTAACTGATGCATTCTCACTGTCAAGACTCAAGTATAATTCAATAATATGTAAGAGAAAAATGAAGAATTCATGTACATCGTCACCCTGGATGGTCATCTCACCTGAACATCTGCCATTGAATGGTGGCATGTAGAAGAACCTAAAATTCATAACATCAGAGCTTAAAAACTATAAAAATGTAATGCCCATGTATAAACTTTAGTGAACCAAAATTATAAACCCATTGTATAAACCACGCAACTATAGTATAGAAGGCACACTAAATATTAAAATGATAACAATTAATAGAGTCTTAAATATATGACAGTTAAAACAATTGAACTCAATGATGGGTTTTGCTCCGCCATCTGCCGACACAGACGGTTTCCCGCTGTTGGCATCGCCGTTGTTGAGTGTCGAGAGCATGGTCTGTCATGGTGTCCCCTTGTAGTGTTCCCGACAATACAATGCAATACACAAATGATATTGCACTGCAGCTAGCCAAGGTAATAATCTCTATTAGTTCATTCTGTGTAGACAAAAAAGAAATCCAACACATTTAAGAAAAGACACAATAGTTCGGTGTATATGAGTGATTACCTTTTCACGACCCCACACGTTTAAGAAACCATCTCATATATAAATGACCAAAACAGATGCTTTGCAGGTGACCACTGAAAGCCAAAAGAGAGAATTATAGAAAAAGGTATCCAAAAGCATCATATGAAGCAACCACATCCACATAAAGAGAAAAAACAGCAAAAAAATATCTCAACATGCCTAGTGCCTGAACACAAAGAACTGAAGCTTTGTGCCCCTCAAACTTGTGAATTGGAGAACCAGCTCCTCCTAAGCCTAGATTCTAATGATCCTACATTCAGACAGTTCGACAGACCTATTTAGGCACTTAGTTGTGCACTTGTAGACAGTGAACTAATTGGCATTAGTTGTTAAACTTGTTATTGAACTAATTGGCATTAGTTGTGCACTTGTGCTATCTCTGGTATTATCATTTTGTTATCAGCTACCTGCCTGTCGCTTTTACTAAATCTCTAAACATTTGGTTATCAGCATTACTTTTGTAGACAGTGAGAACCTTGACTGATGGGTCGCTCGACGTGGTAGTAGTAAGTGAAACACATGTACAATCTTATATATTTAACAACTTGCAATTTGGAAGAGAGGGTGGTAGTAGTAAGTGAAACACATAAATACTTGCTTGTGCTTGCAGCCCTTGTGGGGTCAGAGATGTCCTGGTAACATTTCCAGGACCACTTGCTTTCTCCCAAGGATTCTTACACGAATCATCAGAGACTGGTCTACCCCTTGATGACGCAGCAAGAGGTTGTTCTTTGAAAAACAGCAGAGCAGTGTTGTCGGGGACCATAATTAGGGGTACCCTCAAGACGCCTAATTCTCAGCTGGTAACCCCCATCAGCATAAAGCTGCAGAGGCCTGATGGGTACGATTAAGTCAGGGATCAGTCCATACGAGCGACTCGATCACGCCTCGCCCAAGCCTAGCCTCGGGCAAGGGCAGCCGACCCTGAGGTGTTTCCGTCTCGCCCGAGGCCCCCTTTTTACGGCAGACGCATCTCCGGCTCGCCCGAGGCCTTGCCGCACCAACCGACCGAGTCGCAGGGGCATTTAACGCAAAGGTAGCCTGACACCTTTATCCTGACGCGCGCCCCCTGGCAGAGCCGAAGTGACCGCTGTCACTTCGCCGCTCCACTGACCGGTCTGACAAAAGGACAGCGCCACCTGCGCCATCCCGACTGCAGTGCCACTTGACAGAGTGAGACTGACAGGCAGCCAGGCCTTGCCAAAGGCGCCATAGGAAGCTCCGCCCGACCCAGGGCTCGGACTCGGGCTAAGGCCCCGGAAGACGGCGAACTCCGCTCCGCCCGACCCAGGGCTCGGACTCGGGCTAAGGCCCCGGAAGATGGCGAACTCCGCTCCGCCCGACCCAGGGCTCGGACTCGGGCTAAGGCCTCGGAAGACGGCGAACTCCGCTCCGCCCGACCCAGGGCTCGGACTCGGGCTAAGGCCCCGGAAGACGGCGAACTCCGCTCCGCCCGACCCAGGGCTTGGACTCGGGCTGAGGCCCCGGAAGACGGCGAACTCCGCTCCGCCCGACCCAGGGCTCGGACTCGGGCTAAGGCCCCGGAAGACGACGAACTCCGCTTCGCCCGACCCCAGGGGTCGGACTCCGCCCTGGCCTCTGCCGAACGACCTCCGCCTCGCCCGACCCAGGAGCTCGGGCTCGGCCTCGGCCAATGAAGACAGACTCGACCTCGGCTTCGGAGGAGCCTCCACGTCGCCCGACCTAGGACACAAGTCCACCACGTCAACAGGAAGCGCCATCATCACCCTACCCCGAGCCGACTCGGGCCGCAGGGAACAAGACCGGCGTCCCATCTAGCTAGCTCCGCCAGATAGGCAATGATGGCGCCCCGCTAGACCCATGACGACGGCGGCTCTCAGCTCCCTTACGGAAGCAGGGGGACGTCAGCAAGGGCCCAACCGCTCCGACAGCTTTCCCTCCGCCAGGCTCCATTTCTCCTCCGACAGCCACGACACCACACCAGCTGGGTGCCAAGATCTCTCCGGCTGCCACATTGGCATGTACCTAGGGCGCTAGCTCACCCCCGCTAGACACGTAGCACCTTGCTACACCCCCATTGTACACCTGGATCCTCTCCTTACGCCTATAAAAGGAAGGACCAGGGCCTTCTTAGAGAAGGTGGGCCGCGCGGGGACGAGGACGGGGCAGGCGCTCTCTTGGGGCCGCTCGCTTCCCTCACCCGCGTGGACGCTTGTAACCCCCTACTGCAAGCGCACCTGACCTGGGCGCGGGACGAACACGAAGGCCGCGGGATCTCCACCTCCCTCACGACTCGGCTCCGGCCACCTCGCTTTCCCCCCTTCGCGCTCGCCCACGCGCTCGACCCATCTGGGCTGGGGCACGCGGCACACTCACTCGTCGGCTTAGGGACCCCCCGGTCTCGAAACGCCGACAGTTGGCGCGCCAGGTAGGGGCCTGCTGCGTGTTGACGAGCAGTTTCCCGTCAAGCTCCAGATGGGCAGTCTCCAACGACCTCTCCAACCCGGGACGGTGCTCCGTTTCGGGAGTCTCGAGTTCATGTCTCTCGACGGCAGCTATGACATGATACTCCTTCCACCGCCGCGCGGCGACGACAATGGCGGCCGACAGCCCGCCCGCCGGCGGCGGAATCGACGACGTCTTCCCCGCGTGGTGGAAGAACAACATTTGAGCTCGCCCCGTCCTCTCCCTCGCCATCGGAGGAGGAGGCGGGGCAACCAAGGCCGGGCGGGAGGCTGCGCTCCGTCGGCTGTCGAGCGAGTCGACATCCCCAGCGCCCCAACGGAGGACGCGTCGGGCGTCGACCTCGCGTTTGAGACGAAGGCGAGCGCCGTCCCCCCACGACACGCCAATCCCGAGCAAGTGGACGACGCCAGCACGCTCGCGGAGGGCCTGCAGGACGTCGCCCTCGTACCCAAGACGACGGCGCAATCAGTCCTCGACGTGACTGTGTCGCTCCTCGTCGACCAAAAGGTACCGACTGATTCCCATCCTACGTCATTTCGACTCGGCCTCAACCCGCCTAGCGACCTCGCTTTGGCGGGCGCTCACGTTGAGGCGAGTGCAACCCCACTGGGGTTTCGTGTGCGGTCGCCTTGGGACCGATTGACGGACGTCTCGACCTACGGGCCCTCTGGGTCCGAGGAAGATGACGATCCCAGCATCTGCTGGGATTTCTCTAGATTTGGCAACCCCAGTGCCATGCGGGACTTTATGACCGCATGTGACTACTGTCTCTCCGACTGTTCCGACGGCAGCCGCAGCCTTGACGAAAAGGACTGCGGCCCGAGCCGCGAATGTTTCCACGTCGAGCTAGGGGATCCCTCCGAAGGCAACCGTCTCGGCATGCCGGAGGATGGCGATCTCCCCAGGCCAGTGCCTCGCGCCGACATCCCGCGGGAGCTAGCTGTGGTCCCCGTTCCGGCGGGGGGTCACGACCCACAGCTCGAGCAAGTCCACGGGGCGCAGGCCAGGCTCGACGAGGGAGCAGGAGCGCTCGAGTCGATCCGCCGAGACGTCGGGCAGGTATGGGCGGGCCAGCCCCCGGCCGGAGAAATACGTCACTTGCCCCAGGGTTTCCAGCACCGCGTCGCCAACGATGCCAGGGATAGGCCGCCACCCGCATCCAGCGGGATCGGTCAGAACCTGGCAGCCGCAGCGATGCTCCTCCGCGCGATGCCGGAGCCATCAACCACCGAGGGTCGGTGAATCCAGGGAGAGCTCAAGAATCTCCTGGAAGGCGCTGCGGCCCGGCGGGCCGAGAGCTCTGCCTCCCGAAGGCAGGGGTACCCCTCGGAACCTCATGCCGCGACTTCCCGATTCATGCGGGAAGCCTCGGTCTACACCGGGCGCACGCGCAACACCGCGCCTGCGGCCCCGGGCCACCTCGGCAACGAGCACCATCGTCGCGACCGTCGGGCCCGCCTCGACGAAAGGGTGCGCCGAGGCTATCACCCCAGGCGTGGGGGACGCTACGACAGCGGGGAGGATCGGAGTCCCTCGCCCGAACCACCCGGTCCGCAGGCCTTCAGCCGGGCCATCCGGCGGGCGCCGTTTCCGGCCCGATTCTGACCCCCGACTACTATCACAAAGTACTCGGGGGAAACGAGACCGGAATTGTGGCTCGCGGACTACCGCCTGGCCTGTCAACTGGGTGGAACGGACGACGACAACCTCATCATCCGCAACCTCCCCCTGTTCCTCTCCGACACTGCTCGCGCCTGGTTGGAGCACCTGCCTCCGGGGCAGATCTCCAACTGGGAGGATTTGGTCCAAGCCTTCGCCGGCAATTTCCAGGGCACGTACGTGCGCCCCGGGAATTCCTGGGACCTCCGAAGCTGCCGGCAACAGCCGGGAGAGTCTCTTCGGGACTACATCCGGCGATTCTCGAAGCAGCGCACCGAGCTGCCCAACATCACCGACTCAGATGTCATCGGCGCGTTCCTTGCCGGCACCACTTGCCGTGACCTGGTGAGCAAGTTGGGTCGCAAGACCCCCACCAGGGCGAGCGAGCTGATGGACATCGCCACCAAGTTCGCCTCTGGCCAGGAGGCGGTCGAGGCCATCTTACGAAAGGACAAGCAGCCCCAGGGTCGCCCGTCGGAAGATGCTCCCGAGGCGTCTACTCCGCGCGACGCCAAGAAGAAAGGCAGGAAGAAGTCGCAAGCGAAACGCGACGCCGCCGACGCGGACCTTGTCGCCGCCGCCGAGTACAAGAACCCTCGGAAGCCCCCCGGAGGTGCTAACCTTTTCGACAAGATGCTCAAGGAGCTGTGCCATCACCAGCATGGGGCCCATCAAGGACTTAAAAGGCGTACAGAGGGTCATGGGATGTCTCGCGGCCTTGAGCCGTTTCATCTCACGCCTCGGCGAAAGAGGCCTGCCTCTGTACCGCCTCTTAAGGAAGGCCGAATGCTTCACCTGGACCCCTGAGGCCGAGGAAGCTCTCGGAAACCTGAAGGCGCTCCTCACCAAGGCGCCTATCTTGGTACCCCCAGCTAATGGAGAAGCCCTCTTGGTCTACGTCGCCGCGACCACTCAGGTGGTTAGCGCCGCGATTGTGGTCGAAAGGCAAGAAGAGGGGCATGCATTGCCCATTCAGAGGCCAGTTTACTTCGTCAGCGAGGTGCTGTCCGAAACCAAGATCCGCTACCCACAAGTTCAGAAGCTACTGTATGCAGTGATCCTGACGAGGCGAAAGTTGCGACATTACTTCGAGTCTCATCCGGTAACTGTGGTATCATCCTTCCCCCTGGGGGAGATCATCCAGTGCCGAGAGGCCTTGGGCAGGATCACAAAATGGGCGGTGGAAATCATGGGCGAGACAATCTCGTTCGCCCCTCGGAAGGCCATCAAGTCCCAGGTATTGGCGGACTTCGTAGCCGAATGGGTCGACACCCAGTTACCGACGGCTCCGATCCAACCGGAGCTCTGGACCATGTTTTTCGACGGGTCGCTGATGAAGACGGGAGCCGGCGCAGGCCTGCTCTTCGTCTCGCCCCTCGGGAAACACCTGCGCTACGTGTTGCGCCTCCATTTCCCGGCGTCCAACAATGTGGCTGAGTACGAAGCTCTGATCAACGGATTGCGAATCGCCATCGAGCTAGGGGTCCGACGCCTCGACGCTCGCGGTGACTCGCAGCTCGTCATCGACCAGGTCATGAAGAACTCCCACTGCCGCGACCCGAAGATGGAGGCCTACTGCGATGAGGTTCGGCGCCTGGAAGACAAGTTCTACGGGCTCGAGCTTAACCACATCGCCCGGCGCTACAACGGGACTGCGGACGAGCTGGCGAAGATAGCCTCGGGGCGAACGACGGTTCCCCCGGACGTCTTCTCCCGGGATCTGCACCAACCCTCCGTCAAGATCAACGACACGCCCGAGCCCGAGGCGTCCTCGGCCCAGTCCGAGGTACCCTCGGCCCATCTCGAGGCGTCCTCGGTTCAGCCCGAGGAACCCTCGGCCCCCGAGGGCGAGGCGCTGCGCATCGAGGAGGAGCGGAGCGGGGTCACGCCTGATCGAGATTGGCAGACCCCGTACCTGCAATATCTCCGCCAAGGAGAGCTACCCCTCGACCAAGCCGAGGCTCGGCGGGTAGCGCGACGCGCCAAGTCGTTCGTCTTGCTGGGCGATGAGAAGGAGCTCTACCACCGCAGCCCCTCGGGCATCCTCCAGCGATGCATCTCCATCGCCGAAGGTCAGGAACTCCTGCAAGAGATACACTCGGGGGCTTGCGGCCATCACGCAGCACCTCGAGCCCTCGTAGGGAACGCTTTTCGGCAAGGCTTCTACTGGCCAACGGCGGTGGCTGATGCCACTAGAATCGTCTGCACCTGCGAAGGGTGTCAATTCTATGCGAAGCAGACCCACCTGCCCGCTCAGGCTCTGCAGACGATACCCATCACCTGGCCCTTCGCTGTGTGGGGTCTGGACCTCGTCGGCCCTCTGCAGAAGGCGCCCGGGGGCTACACGCACCTGCTGGTCGCCGTCGACAAATTCTCCAAGTGGATCGAAGTCCGACCCCTAAACAGCATCAGGTCCGAGCAGGCGGTGGCGTTCTTCACCAACATCATCCATCGCTTCGGGGTCCCAAACTCCATCATCACCGACAACGGCACCCAGTTCACCGGCAGAAAATTCTTAGATTTTTGCGAGGATCACAACATCCGGGTGGACTGGGCTGCCGTAGCTCATCCCATGTCGAATGGGCAAGTAGAGCGTGCCAACGACATGATTCTACAAGGGCTCAAGCCTCGGATTTACAACGACCTCAACAAGTTCGGCAAGCGATGGATGAAGGAACTCCCCTCGGTGGTCTGGAGCCTGAGGACAACGCCGAGCCGAGCCACGGGTTTCACACCGTTCTTCCTGGTCTATGGGGCCGAGGCCGTCTTGCCCACTGACCTGGAATACGGCTCCCCGAGGACGAGGGCCTACGACGATCAAAGCAACCAAGCTAGCCGAGAAGACTCGCTGGACCAGCTGGAAGAGGCTCGGGACAGGGCCTTACTACACTCGGCGCGGTATCAGCAGTCCCTGCGACGCTACCACGCCCGAGGGGTCTGACCCCGAGACCTCCAGGTGGGCGACCTGGTGCTTCGTCTGCGGCAAGACGCCCGAGGGAGGCACAAGCTCACGCCCCCCTGGGAAGGGCCATTCGTCATCGCCAAAGTCCTGAAGCCCGGAACGTACAAGCTGGCCAACAGTCAAGGCGAGGTCTACGGCAACGCATGGAACATCCAACAGCTACGTCGCTTCTACCCTTAAGATGTTTCCAAGTTGTTCATATACCTCGCACTCACGCAAAGTTTAGTCAACAAGGAAGGGCCGGCCTCGCCTCGGCAAAGCTCGACCCTCCCTCGGGGGCTAAAAGGGGGGAAACCCCCTCTGCGTCAAAATTTTCCTCGAAAAAACTCTCTTCTACCAGAATATCTTTCGTGCTTTTTGACTACTTCGAAAAGTGGGTCCTGGAAACGACGGAGTACACGTAAGCAGCCAAGGCTGACCGAGCCGAGGGACTCCTACGCCTCCGGGATACGGATACCTCACTCATCACCTTCTGCGATAAGTAACTCGCGTTCGGATAAAGTGGCTCCACGGATCGAACAAGTCTTTACGTTCGAAAGCCCTTCTGCCGAAGCGATCCTTCGAGCCTTCTCGACCGAGTCGGTGACAGGGCCTCATGGACGGGTGAAAGTACGCGTAAGCGGCAAGGCCGACCGAGCCGAGGGACTCCCACGCCTCCGGGATACGGATACCTCACTCATCACCTTCCGCGAGAAGCAGCTCTCGCTCGCACAAACATCCCTGTTACCGACAAAAAGTCCAGATACTTGAAACAAGAGGAAAAGAGACGCAGCTTTACAACGCAGCGAGGGTGTGCGTTCTGGCCTCGACGGCCGCACAAGGCACACGCTACAAGACAATCTGATCCTGCAGGCTCGGGTCTTGGCGCTGGAAGGGGGCAGCAACACCCTCGGTATCAGCGACACCTTCGGCGAGGCCCGACCTAGCCTCGGACGGCGACGCGGTCCGAGGGTCTCCGCTCTGAAGGACGACGTCATCACCACGCCCGAACAATCGCCGCCAGGGACTTCTCCGGGAATCCGGCCCGAGCAGGCGGCTCGGCCGGTTACCCCTGGGGCCTCGGCCAACCATCTTCCGAGGGCGCCAGCCCGGTTCGAAGCCTCGGCTGATCAGCTCCGACGTCGATCCGGCCAACGGGCAACCCGGCTAGGCTCCGGCCAACCAGGTTTCATTTTCGAGCCGACTCCACCTCTGTTCATGCTGATATCGCTACCCCTGGCCTCGGCTCGACGAAGAGCGGCCGAGGGGTCTCTTTAACTAAGCTAGAGGAACCTCGGACAGCAAGGCCGACCGAGCCGAGGGACTCCTACGCCTCCGGGATATGGATACCTCACTCGTCACCTTGACACGGGGTGACTCATGCTTGGTGAAGCGGTTCAGATAGTCAATAGACGAGTCTTAGTGCTCAAAAATGAGGAAAAAACACGGCTCCGTGCCGTAATTACATACATGTTCAGGCCCCGAAAGCCGAAATGAACAAAAAACCCTGGCATTCGAAGTGCCATTACAAACGGAACTCCGGTTCCCCCCCCGCAGGTACGAACAACCCCACTCGATAGGGGTGGGCCTGCGGAGCAACAGAAGACCGACGAACGGCTAGTCATCGCCCGCCCCAGCAGCGGCGACGATGAAGACTTCTGTCCCGGGGGGCCGAACAGCAGCAGTGATGACCTCAGGGCGGATGCTGCTGCTAGGAGGCCCCCGCCCTTGCCCAAACTCGAGAGGCAAGGACGGGCAGAAGGCCGTAGAGTTGGAGGTCGGTCCGTGGCCAGCCTTGGCTGTCGCGCCGGCGGAAGAACCTCTTCCAGTTGCCGTGGCAAACGCCGGCGCCGCGAGCGGCTCCGAAGCCACTCGCGTCCGAAGGCCAGGCACGCTGCAGATGCCAACGCCATGGACGACAACCGCTCCTCCCTCCGATCACTGAGTGAAGGAGCGGGCCGCCGCCCACGCGGGGGCCGACCTCAACTCGGCACACTCCCCTCCCTAGCCCTGGTGATGAAAATCCTTGAGGCTGAGGGAGGGGCAGAGGCCGCAGCCCGGCTCGCTTTCCCCCACCATCAAGCCGGAGGTCACCATCTTGGGTGACCGCCGGTGGAGGGGTGCAGTCGGGCTGCATGATGAAAATCCTTGAAGCCGAACGATGGCTGAAAGGTACCAACTCCCACGGAGTTGTGTTCCTCCAACGATGGGGCGAAAGGATGGCGGTTTCCCCCATCCGGGGGCTTGGAAGGTGGAAAGACACAGTGCATAAGGGAGGAAGAAGACATGGTCGCCTTACGAAAGGGGTCGCCCTCCTTTTAAAGGCGACTCTCCCTGCTTACGCCCCAAACCGTCATGGGCTGAGTCTTCTCCAACACGCTCCAAAGCCCTCCCCTGCGGCGCAGGGGCTGGGTCCCGCATGTCATGCAGACCGGCTCCGAGCAGAAGAAGCCAAACCGCCGCGCATGGCGCACGCAACCGCCCAGCGGTTACAAGTGACCCTCCACTTTTGCCCAGACCAACGGGCGAAAGGGGCGGGCAGCCATGCAGGCGGCATGCAACCGCGCCAAGTGGACGCGCCTCTCCGACTCCCGACACGCCAGCATGGAGGCCCAGGCCCACGCGTCGCGCGACCGGCGCGCCGGATGCTGCATGCAAGCAACTGTACCACTTGCGCCACCACCGCACCTCCTCGATTGCGGAACCAATACCGCGACTCGAGGCGACCCAGCGCACGACCCAGCAGCGCCAGCCTGACGCAGCGGTCAACGCGGTCAAAAGTGGGCCGGCAGTGATGACGGTGGCAGGCACGCGGGAGCAGCGGTCACGCCGTCAGCCAAGCTCACGTCCCATCCGGAGGCAGCGAGAGAACCCCCTCTCATGGCGTGAAGACAACGCGCCCGTGACCCGTTCCTCGAACGGCTCGCGCACGCGCAACGGCAGCCCCGCCAACTACTCGCCCCGTCGCATTAACTCCGCGGCTGGACAGGCGGCGCTTCTGGCAGGAGCAGCGAGCGACGCTTCGCCTTCGCCAAAACAACCGCACCAAAAAAGGTACGCCGCGTCGTTCGGTTTCGTATCCTTTTTCCTTTTTTTTCCTCTTTCTCTATCTCTTGCAACAGGGACCGGGAAAGGGGGATACCCCGAAAGGGATCCTTCCCCGTGAAGGAACTAGGCTCCGAGCCTCCTTACTGATCAGGGGTTCGAAGGCTGGCCCCCCGAAGGGTTCAACAGCCGCCTCAGATCGCGTGGGCCCTACACCCACTACTGGTCAGAGGTTCGAAGGCCGGCCCCCCGAAGGGTTCCACGGCCGCCTCAGGCTACTCGGGCTCCGCGCCCATTACTGATCAGGGGTTCGAAGGCTGGCCCCCGAAGGGTTCACAGTCGCCTCAGACACCGAGCGAGGGATGACCAGGGGTACGTTCGATACATAACCGAGGCTCGGGCTGCGCTCCCGAGGTACCCTAGGACATTTCCGAGACCAGCGGGAGCGATCCTGTAACGGAATCCCATCGGAGGGAGGCATCGAGCCCTCGGACCCCGTCGCCAGGGGACCGGGTCCGGCAGATCACCCGCAGGTACTTTTGGGCGTGCCTCTGGGCCCCTAGCCGACCCCCAACGAACGGGGCACGGACGTCCACTCGGATTACCCGCTTGCAGCTCACCGGAGACACCATGTTCGATGCCCATCGAGGGTAACATGGCGCTCTCCCCCCCTCCTCCTTGCGGAAAGGCGACGTAGGGGCGTATATAAAAAAGCCGAGTCTGTCCCTGATCGCCCTCTCGCCCTGTGCGGAGGCTCGGGGGCTGCTCTCGCAAACCCGGCTCCGGCCAAACCGTTGACAGCGTCAACATACCAGCTCGAGAACTTGGGCCCCGACCGTGCACCCGGGCTACGGCCAGTTCGCATGAGGGAACCACCAGACCAGCCGAAGCATTACGCAAGGCATTAAGACCTCGAAGGAGTGAAACCACTCCTCCGAGGCCTCGGGGGCTACACCCGGCGGGTGCGCTCGCGCGCACCCACCGGAACAAAATGCAACCGAGAAAGGCTGGTCCCCTTGCAAAAAAGTGCGACGAAAGCCTCCAAGCGAGTGCTAACACTCCCTTCGAGGCTCGGGGGCTACTGTCGGGGACCATAATTAGGGGTACCCTCAAGACGCCTAATTCTCAGCTGGTAACCCCCATCAGCATAAAGCTGCAGAGGCCTGATGGGTACGATTAAGTCAGGGATCAGTCCATACGAGCGACTCGATCACGCCTCGCCCGAGCCTAGCCTCGGGCAAGGGCAGCCGACCCTGAGGTGTTTCCGTCTCGCCCGAGGCCCCCTTTTTACGGCAGACGCATCTCCGGCTCGCCCGAGGCCTTGCCTTCGCTAAGAAGCAACCCTGACTAAATCGCCGCACCAACCGACCGAGTCGCAGGGGCATTTAACGCAAAGGTAGCCTGACACCTTTATCCTGACGCGCGCCCCCTGGCAGAGCCGAAGTGACCGCCGTCACTTCGCCGCTCCACTGACCGGTCTGACAAAAGGACAGCGCCACCTGCGCCATCCCGACTGCAGTGCCACTTGACAGAGTGAGACTGACAGGCAGCCAGGCCTTGCCAAAGGCGCCATAGGAAGCTCCGCCCGACCCAGGGCTCGGACTCGGGCTAAGGCCCCGGAAGACAACGAACTCCGCTGCGCCCGACCCAGGGCTCGGACTCGGGCTAAGGCCCCGGAAGACGGCGAAATCCGCTCCGCCTGACCCAGGGCTCGGACTCGGGCTAAGGCCTCGGAAGACGGCGAACTCCGCTCCGCCCGACCCAGGGCTCGGACTCGGGCTAAGGCCCTGGAAGACGGCGAACTCCGCTCCGCCCGACCCAGGGCTCGGACTCGGGCTGAGGCCCCAGAAGACAGCGAACTCCGCTCCGCCTGACCCAGGGCTCGGACTCGGGCTAAGGCTCCGGAAGACGACGAACTCCGCTTCGCCCGACCCCAGGGGTCGGACTCCGCCCTGGCCTCTGCTGAACGACCTCCGCCCTGCCCGACCCAGGAGCTCGGGCTCGGCCTCGGCCATGGAAGACAGACTCGACCTCGGCTTCGGAGGAGCCTCCACGTCGCCCGACCTAGGACACAAGTCCGCCACGTCAACAGGAAGCGCCATCATCACCCTACCCCGAGCCGACTCGGGCCGCAGGGAACAAGACCGGCGTCCCATCTGGCTAGCTCCGCCAGATAGGCAATGATGGCGCCCCGCTAGACCCATGACGACGGCGGCTCTCAGCTCCCTTACGGAAGCAGGGGGACGTCAGCAAGGGCCCAACCGCTCCGACAGCTGTCCCTCCGCCAGGCTCCGTTTCTCCTCCGACAGCCACGACACCACACCAGCTGGGTGCCAAGATCTCTCCGGCTGCCACATTGGCATGTACCTAGGGCGCTAGCTCACCCCCGCTAGACACGTAGCACCTTGCTACACCCCCATTGTACACCTGGATCCTCTCCTTACGCCTATAAAAGGAAGGACCAGGGCCTTCTTAGAGAAGGTGGGCCGCGCAGGGACGAGGACGGGGCAGGCGCTCTCTTGGGGCCGCTCGCTTCCCTCACCCGCGTGGACGCTTGTAACCCCCTACTGCAAGCGCACTCGACCTGGGCGCGGGACGAACACGAAGGCCGCGGGATCTCCACCTCCCTCACGACTCGGCTCCAGCCACCTCGCTTTCCCCCCTTCGCGCTCGCCCACGCGCTCGACCCATCTGGGCTGGGGCACGCGGCACACTCACTCGTCGGCTTAGGGACCCCCCGGTCTCGAAACGCCGACAAGTGTGACTGGCCTGAGCGACACATCTGGCGGTGTCACATCTCCAGGTATCGGCAGTCAACACCTAATTTTGCTATACAATTAAACCAAACAAGCATCAAGCAACCAGGACCACACTGATCTTGTTACAATAGAACCGGGTTGTCATCGATGCACCTTTCCTGTTACACAAAGTAAACTGCAGTGAGCTTGAATTCTTTATAGAAACAATGAGCTTCCAGAATTGCACCCTGATAAAAAACTGGTGAAAGGGCACTTTTGTTCATGTGCTACTCACCGCGCTGAGTTGAGCGAGGCCTTGGCGATGCAGATGCCATCTCGTGTAGATCTTGTAATGGTGTGAGTTGCTTGACAAGGAGGGGGATGCTCCCTAATCATATCAATGTTGAATAATCTAAGACCCTGCCAATCAGGTGAAAGGAAAAAGCAAAATGAGACTAATTCACTCTAAAGTCTAAACAGGGGAAAAACGAAGGCGCAAGAATCACATTACCAGTCGTCGCCGTAGTTCTCGTGCCAAGATCTCAAGAAATGGCCTCGGAGGAAGTTCTGATAGGGGCATGTTAGAAAATCAGTTGCCTACAATGTTTTCTAATGCAACGGAAAAACCTACAAGGACAAAAAAATTGGACAAAAAAATTTCACGAAAGGACCAAACTATGATATTTCCTTTTACTTCAATTGAATTCAAAATTGCAGATACATCATAATGAGGGCTAAGTTTGTTATAATGATTCAACTAAAAGAAAACAACCAATTGGAATTTCCTTCTGCCTGGCCCATTGAGCCAGTAAAGTCAAGTACTGGTGGCCATACTGTACTATTTCATATTAGCAAATTTCAGACACAGATTTTCTTCTGGGAGAAATCTGCCATTGACAAGAAATGCGAAGGGATTGAAACAAAGTAATGCATGCCAAGATTTTCTGATCACTGTTGATAGAAAACAACAGACGATCTGTACTTCTACTGAAGTGAAATAGATTCTACTTACCAGACGATATGAACTAATAGCAGGTATAACTCAGGGTTCCAAGAGCTCTAGCCATCTTTAATTTTTAACTGGAAATGTAAGATCTTTTATAATCTTTAGATAAGCTGGAAATACTTACTACCACATGAGCAGGGGACAATGGCAAGTCAGGCCCATTGCCATCAGCAAACGCAGAGCCTCTGCCACACCACGCCTTGAGCACCCCGTCAGTATTCAAGCTAAGCCCCAATCCTGTCTCTGGCAGTGCCAAAGCTCCATCGTCGTCGCCATTGGCAGGCTCAGGACTCCCCTCCTCGTATATTGTCCCCAGTGACTTCTTAGTCTTCTTCTTGTCTGTCACCTTCGCCATTGCCACTGAAGGCGGTGGTGCCGGGGTAATGTCTTTCACAGGTATGGCAGGGCACATCCACCATTCAGGATCGACACTATGCCGCTTCAGCGCTTGATTGATGATGATATTCTGATCCTGCCGGAAGCTGAGCCTGAGCACCATAAGGTTCCTGAGGTAGGGGTGCATCTTGGATCCGGGACTTACAGGTAGTTCCATAGCAAATAGAGCTATTGTTCTGGCCCCAATCTCGCGAGGTTGCTCTGGCTGCGGCTATGGTGTCTCTGGCTCCACCGCGCGCTCCACCGCTCGGAGAGGGAGGAGGCCGAGGACGCGAGGCGGTCCACGTACTCGCGCAGCCAGCCGCGGGACCCGGCTGCCTCCGCTAGCGCCTCTCCGGGCGCCGCCTGTGTCTCCGACTTGGCCGCCGCAGAAATCGGAGTCCGCCCCGCCGCCGCCATCATCGGCCCCAACCTCGCGAACGAACACGGCGCAGGGAGCAGAGATCGGCTGCGTGAAATGTGGAGGCCACGGAGCACAGGGGAGCGCGAGATTGGAGGGGATTATGGCGGCTGCGGGATGCTATCGCGACCGAGATTCTGGAGGTGGCGGCCGCGGGATGGAGAGGCTATCGCGAGGCAGAACATAGCCGGGGTCGCTGATGGTGGGGCGAGCATCGCGTCGATTGCGGGGGCGAGGAACACAGAGGCGCCTTCCATCGACAGCGTGGGCGAGCATCTCGGTGGAGGGGTCGCGGGCGAGGAGAGACGGGCGGGGATCACGCGAATCACAGCGGCGGTGTCGCGGGTGCGGACTGCGGAGGCAGAACAGAGGTGTGCACGCCTACAATAATAACATATAGAGTAGTAGAGATATAGAGAATGAAGGGATTTACATTGTCCTCAGGCGTCGGGGTTGGGGATGCAATGGGGGCGGCGGGAATGGTGGATAATAAGGCAGGGGGCGGTGGGATTGAGGAGAGATTAGGGTTGAAAACGGACAGAAAAAATCCCGTCCCGATTCATACCGTTTTCTATATTTGACCCGACCGTTTTCGTATTTACGGAAAAATATGGAAACAGGACGGAAACGGGAGAGGGCTTATTCCGTCCGTTTTTGCGGGATCTTGTTTTTTTCCGGGTTAAACCCGTATTTATTCCGTATTTGATAAATATGGGACGAGCCTAATATGCATTAGTGTATAAACTAAATCCTCGTGTATTTAGGTGACAAATTATAGCACAATTGAGCATTGTAACCACCAGCTCTTTTCAAATGACAAGTGATCTAAAGTCTTAAACAATATCGGATGTAGCTAAATGTACACATTTAGCAACCAAACAACAATAGAATGTTGTCTCTATATATCTATTCGTTTTATGTTATTGTTCTGCCAATCAATCACTAGTCAAACATCAATAACATTTATATTTGTATTAAATTATGAGTTTCCGTTAGTATTTCTGTTTCCGTTCGTTTTCGCAATTCCGTTTATCCCGCTCCCATTTCCATTCCCGACTATTTTGGACCCGATCCCGTTTCCGATGATAAAATACGGATATGGAAATGAGAGAGAGATTTTTTCGTCCGTTTCCGTCCATTTTCATCCCTAGGAGAGATGCGCAGGGGTGGCGGGCTGGAGCCTGGAGAATAGATGCACGTGAAGGGCTAGTGGGATGGAGGATAGATGCACGACTGATAGAATAAAAGATGATGACAGATTTTGTAATTTTCATCTATATAACCATGGTAGTGGTTTTTTTGATAAAAATAATCTGAAATAAACTATTTTTGAGGAGATTATGAGATTATCATAATCTAGACCTTAAATTATATAATCTGGATCATGTTTGTTTACCCGCTGGATTATTTACGCTAGATTATATAATATCACCAGATTATAATACGAAACAAATAGACCCTTATTCTTACCTTCACTGTAGAAAACAGTAAATTCTCGGTAGCCTATTCAGTGGTTGTCGAAAATATACATATTTTCGGTGGTTGATAGCTCGCTACCGAAAATAACTAGTTTATTATTGGTGGTCGGCTAACAACCACCGAAAACAAGGTTATTTTTGGTGGCATGTTGTTAGTCACCGAAATTAAACATTTAATTTCGACAGTCATTTGCCAGCAGTAAAAATAAACCGTTTGTTTTCAGCTGGTTGCTGAAAATAAAGTAGTTATTTTCAACCATCAACGCCGATCGTCGAAAACTAGCCTTATAAAGGCCTCGCCTGCATTTGCTTTCTCATCTCTCTCCACATGCACGCTCTCGTCGCTGCCACCAAAACCCCTACCATGGTCATCAGCCACGCCCACACCCGTAGCTAGCCTAGCATCTTGAGAACCATATAGGTATAGTGGGGTATGGCTAGGAAATTCGTGAGCCCTAGTCTTTCAATGATTGCATGATGAGCTGCATCGATATCTACCACCTTCAAGTGTAGAAACTCTGATTCTAAGTTCTTTCAGTTCTAAGGGTGACAGTTGAGTTATCTGTCCCAAAGGAGTCATCGATTTTCATGTGATGATTCTATAGAAAGGCCCCACACACTTGGGTTCAGAGATTTCTCGGGATGTCCTATCTTCCGGAAGGTCTTGTCGGATAGCCAGAGAGGATGTTGAGATTGCTGCCATCATCAATGAGGACCCAATATAGGTCCTGTTTGGTTTGTGGCTAACTGTGCCACACTTTGTCTAAAGTTAGTTGTTCAAATTGAAGAACTAACCTTAGGCAGAAAAGTTAGCCAAAGTGTGGCAAGTTAGGCAGTGAACCAAACATGCCAATAGTCTTGCATCGTCCATTCTTAGATTCAGGATGATCGAATAGGGTCCTGGGCGTGGCACATGATCTGGGCGTCAGATGTATCAAAAGTGATGGGTACTTTTAACCACCGTAGGAAACTCAGGAGCAACAATTTCCACTGTTTAGACATCTCTTGCTTTAAGATTTTGCTTCCTCTTAGACTCGTAGGAAGCAGGGGCCCAAATGATGTATATGATGTGTTGTATCAGCTCTAGGAACTTGTCCTTGTCATCCTTGTCCAAGTTGTTCTTCTTGCTTGTCTCCAGATTCTAAGTTTGAGGCTCAGATTCTTTGAGTAGATTATCTATAAAACCCCTAAAGGCTAGTTTGGATACTCTAGTATTAACCCCAATCCACATGTGTTGAGGTGAATTGCGGTGTAAATTAGTTTAATTTACACCCCAATCCACCTCAACACATATGGATTGGGGTTAATACTAAAGTACCCAAACAAAGCCTAATGTGTCTGTTGGGGGTATGCTTCATCGCCGAAGATTCTATAGGAAGAAACACCTTCAGCAGATCCTTTCAAAAGCAGCGCCGAAGCTATCATCCATGAAGCTTCGACATAATGGCATGTCTCAAGACGAAGGATTGCACCGACTTAAAGATGAAATGACCGATTAGCCCATGAGAGTCCGCGTCACAGTTGTAATCTTTTATAAAGGGCATGACTATAATATTTCACAGGCTGCGCCCTGTGCCTATAAATAGATGAACAGTACCCCCGTACTGTTCACGCTGACTTGTACCTGATTGTGCGTCATGCTTGTATTCTCATCTTCTGTCGAGACGAAGGTACAAATGTAATTCGATATAGTTCTTATCCATTCATGATTGTATAATAAGAAGTTATAATGTCACATAATTATCCATTGTTGGGGGCCTTCGTCCTCCGAAGGTCCTCAAAAACATGATTTGACAATGTTTTCCAAGTGGATTATGTGAACAGGTATCTTCGGACTCAGAATTATGAACATAAAGCACGGTCAGGACGAAGCCTGGGCCAGACGAAGGACGAGCTGATTACCAAGTTCTACGAAGAGCGGTGCACAGCCGAAGCTGTGTGCAGGGAAGCTTCGTTGCGATAGCGGAAAAGGGAACCGACTTAAAGATGAAAAGACTACGTGGGCCTCGACAGATTTCCATAAGCCGTTAACAAATGTAATGGACATGGATGTAATTTTACGTGGGCTGTGTCCCGCGTCTATAAATAGGTGAACAGTACTCCCGTACTGTTCACGCTGACTTGGCATTGGCATTTGCGTCACGCTTGTACTTTTTACCTTCTCTCAAGACCGAAGGTACATTTGTAATTTGTAATCATTTCTATTTCTCTGTGGTAATAAAATAGAAATGATTCTATGATTTACATTTCATGTTTTGTATGAATCCTTCGTTATTACTTGTTATATTTACGAAGGTATGTCTCTTGTGACCTTCGTCCGGAACTCATTATTCCCGAAGGGGAATAATGTTTGGTAGGACGAAGGGCCTTAACGTTTAACGCTTTTTATGTTGCCTTGTTCTTAATCCGAAGCATTTGAGAACAAGCCCCCAACATTGGCGCCCACCTCCGGTGAACTCACTTCCACTTCGAGTTTTTTGAACACCTTCGGAAGCTGTAGACCTTCGCTATGGCACCGAAGAAAGCTTCAGCGGCTGGGGCTGCAGCACTGCAACCGCTGGACCACAACCAAGAGACCTTCTCTCTTCGGGAGGCTCGAAGCCAGAAGAGAAAGGCCGTCAGCCCGACGCTTCAGGAGGAAGAGCTAGACCAAGAAATCAGGGATATGGAGATGCTACATCAACAGGTGCAGAGGAAGAAGGAGAAGATGGCCCGGCTAGCTGAGTTGCAACGGCAGATAGACGAAGCCTCTGAGGAAGTTCGCCATCTTACTCAAGATGAGCAAAACAGAAGGCCTCAGCAGAAAGACCTTCATCAGGAGGGCTTCGTCAACGAAGATGACTGGTATGACAATTTCCATCAGGGAAATTTTGTTTTCGATGATGCTTCTCCTTTGTCCGCTGAGCTGCAGGCTACACCTTGGCCTCCATCCTATAAGCCACCCCAGCTTCCCATGTTCGACGGCCACTCAGACCCGAAGCAGTTCTTGATGAGCTACGAAGCAACAGTGTCTTCGTATGGGGGCAATGCTGCAGTCATGGCGAAGTCTTTCGTCATGGCCGTCAGGAATGTTGCTCAGACCTGGTACTCCTCCCTTCGACCAGGAACGATCACTTCATGGCAGAAGCTGAAGGATATGTTGTTAACCAGCTTTCAAGGATTTCAGACGAAGCCGGTCACTGCTCAAGCTTTGTTCCAGTGCACTCAGGACCATGAAGAATACCTTCAGGCGTATGTCAGAAGGTTCTTGCGTTTGAGGGCGCAGGCTCCAACGGTGCCCAATGAAATTGTCATCGAAGCCATGATCAAGGGGCTTCGTCCTGGACCTGCAGCCCAATACTTTGCTAGGAAGCCTCCTCAGACTCTGGAGAAGCTGCTACAAAAGATGGACGAGTACATTCGTGCTGATAATGACTTTCGCCAAAGAAGGGAGGAGGCCTTCAGATTTTCTGAGATGACCAGGGGCTTCGGGGGAAGATTCTATCCGAGGCATGTCAGGTCCATCCACAACTCCACTCAAAATGATGACAAGGGGAGTCAGCAGAACAGGCCGCAATGCTCTTCACAGGCTTCGGGGCAGCAGCAGACTTTCTTTCGGCCACCAGCTCCAAGAGGTAGAGGCGCCAGGGGCTTCGGCGGGAGATTTGGAGATCAACCAAGGAGGACATTTTGCTTATTCTGCGGTGAGAACAAGGGCCATACCACCAGGATGTGCCATGTTACCATCCAGAAACAAAAGGAGCTAGCAGAAGCTGCAGCGCAACAGGGACAGCCGAAGCAGGTCATGCATACTGCTTCATACCATCAGCCTTACATCCCGGAGTACGTGGGCAACCACCCTGCAGTTTCCGTAGCTTCGGCAAGTCAACCTCAAGCTTCATGGCAACAGCCCCCGCCTCCACCTCCGCTGCAACAAGGCCAGCAGCCAGAAGGGAGCCAATATGTTCCGCACCAAAGGGATATCAGAGAGCAATCTGAAGCCCGTACAGTCAATAGTACTGTGCCAGAGTCGAAGCACATTTATTGACAAATATCCTACTTTGATAGCAGTCTTTTCCGTTTAAGTTCTGTTTTCCGTGTAATAAAGAACACCTCAGATTTCATATAATAGTTTCGTGGTTGGTTATCAGAAAAACCTATCTTCTATACAGGTTTAAGTTGCTGAAGCTTAAAAATTCGCGGTAACAAGGAGGATCTTCGGATTATTAAAAACCCTTCGAAGCAACAAAAAGTCGTTCTAAGGAGCGCAGAGTAAGTCGCCGAAGTTACAAAAAGCCGTTCCAAAGGGAGCGCAGTGTAAGTTTTTTGCTCCAAAGACGTTCCTAAGGGAATGCAGAGCATACAGCGAAAAGTCAACGCTGATACCGCCTAAGTAAAAGGCGAAGAAGCTCCAAAGACGTTCCTAAGGGAATGCAGAGCTTATACCGTCTAAGTAAAAGGCGAAGAAGCTCCAAAGACGTTCCTAAGGGAATGCAGAGCTTACGAATATATTTTGTGTGTCTCTTCGGAACAAATGTCATTTGCATAACATAACATCATCACATCATTTTGCATAACATAAGCATCATACATCATGTTGCATTTGGCAAAAGAAGGGGACACAGTATCAACCTCCGAAAGGATGCTTTGAGAAAGTGAAAATTGTGTAAAGTCACGAGGGAATACAATGATAATCTTCGGAATACAGCTTCGGAGAATATTTTTACGAAGCATGGATGAGCTTTATCAGAGCAATATCGAAATTGTATAGCTTCGGAGAATGTTTTCATGAAGCATGAACGTGTGTCATCAGAATAATTTTAACGGAGAATGTCTTCTTCACGAAGCATGAAAAGAAGGGAAGGTGTTTTTTCGCCGAAGGCTCAAAAATGGTATGTATGTAGAGTTTCATGCATCGTAAAGAATTGAATAATGAAAAGAAACTTGTATATTACATTCAAATGTACAAAATGTTACATTGATCACATTTTAAATGTTTTTTCCAAATAGCATCTAGTCTTCTCTTAATACTGCTTCGGCGGCTTCATTTAGAAGTTGATCAACAACTTTGTCCATGATAGCTTCGGCCATTTGTTTAATTTCATCATCCCCTTTTGTCTGGGGGTCGGCAGTCGATCCAGCAGCTTCTGAGGGAAGAGAACATTTCTTCATTACTATTACAAATCGTGAGCAAAGTTTGAAATAAAAATTACAACACGATAAGAACGACTAATTAATACCTAATTGCCTTTCGGGCTCTGTACTTCTTTCGGCAGCTTCTGCCACTTTCCTAGCATCATGGATGCCTTTTTCGCTCCTTTGGATGATTTCTTGCGCCATTCCTCGGCCGCCGTCGTTCCAGATATCAGTAAAAAATTTGCCACCAACCACGCTTGCTTCGGCCGAGGGGTCCTTGATGTCTTCGGAAGATAAGGCAGCTTCGGACTGAGCTAAAAATTTTACATGCCCGCAACCTTTCTTCTCTAAGACAGAAGCAATTCCTCTGGCGCCCGAAAAAGCGCAGATGTCGCCACGACTGCTCAGGATCTCCTCGAAGGCCTCTGCTTCGTGACTAATCCATTCCAGTGGACCTTCAGGATTGCCTCGAGAGAAATTCTCTTCGCTGGAAAAGGCGCCCACGCTGGCGAAGCTGGTTTTAATTTTATTCACGCATTCTACAGATTTAACATAATAGTTCCTCTGAGAAGCACGAAGCTCTTTAACACTTAACTCCAATTTGCTGACCATATAATCACTAAGTTCTCGTTTCGTTTCCTCAAGCACACGTTCCTCTTTGGCTCTAGTTAGCTGTTTCTGAAGATCTTTAATTTCACGTTTTTGAGCTTCGGCCTGGGCCTTTGAAGCAGCTTCGTCCTTCTTCACTTTATCTACCAGTGTAAGCAGAATTTTATCCTTTTCCAGAGCTTCGTTTCTCAGTTTGATAACTTCGGAGCGTAAATTGTTAAACGCAATGTCATAGCTTTCATCTTCGGCGCTTTTTTGGGCTCTTAATGCGTTGCTCAGAATCAAGCCCTATATGAAAAAGAATCCATATAAGAATAAAGGAATGAATTACGCATTAAAAAGTTTTTTCAAACGCTTAATTTCCATACCTTTAGGCTATTATATGCAAGACTGTCTGCGAGATCCTCTTTCGTCATGGCGCATAATCCAGCTTCGAGTTTCGGGAACCCCATGCTTCTAGCCATTTCCCGGCACACGGATAATTCTTTATTGTCTGGGAGACAGTACAGGAAATCATCTTCGTTTGTCCCATTAAATACTACTGCCCCCTTCGGATACTTCAACTCTCTAGCATAGTGATTCGCTTCATAGATTTCTTCTTCAGAAAGTTTCTTCCCCGAAGCATGTCGCACAATGTAATCGCGTATGCTGGAGGGAGCTTCGGGGGCGGCAGTGTCAATTTCTTCGACTAAAGCTGGTTCTGATATTTTCTCGGATTGTTCCTTGGCGGGCTCTGAAGGCCCAGCTTCGGCTTCAGCTTCAGCTGGTTGTTTCGAAGCTTCTGTAGATGCTTCAGCGAGTTCAACAGACTCCTTTGCGGTTGTGCTTGAAGACTTAATTGTCTCCAAGACATCCAGTACGTTCACCATTCTTTTTCTTCTTGGGGTCACCAATGGGCCCTTTTGGTTTTTTGTTGTGTCGACATTTGCTGAAGGACTTAAAATTTCTGATGTTTTTGGCCCTTCAGTCTTCGGTTTTTCTACTGCTGAAGGCGCTTCAGTTTTTTCTACTATCTTCGGCACTGAAGCTGGTTCTGTAGCTTCAGAGGCCAGAGAAATTTCACCAATAAATTCTGGCACTGTGGCCGGCTCAATAAAGCGCGCTCGGTGGGTGAGCACCTTCACCTTTTTCCTTTGCGGCGCTGGCTCACTAGTGGCACTTGTGGTAGCTTCTGTCACAGGAGAAGTAATTTTTCTTTTGCGACCCAGTACCGGATAGTGATAGTCAGGGTAGATAAACCCGACTGCTCAAACACACGGTTGAGCCTTTTCTTCTTTCGACCTCCGAAGGCTGCTGATAGCGCAGTATTTTCAGCCTTCGAGTATGCCCCAAGCAGTTCGTCACTTAATGTTTCAATGCTTTTCAGCCAGTCATCATCAGGTTCAACAAATTTGTCTGCATATTTGAATGTGTATTTCAGTCTGACCAGTCCGCCTTCGTCGGACTCTTTAATGGTCTCCTTCGGCATTTCCCACTTTTCTGCAAGTGGCCATACCCTGAAGGCAATGTGCTCTTGGACCAAGTCCCTTGTCCCAATGAAAGAGCAGACTATGCCGAAGGCTCTTTGGCATTCCTCGGCTGCTTTGTCCATTTCAACCTTCGGCCTTCGAAGTCCGAAGCGTTGCCAGATGGGGCGCATAATGATACTCTTGACATTTTCTTGCGCTGTCAAGTCACTCTTTACATAGAACCATTCAGTCATCCAGGCTCCGGGCCACCTCTTACGAAAGGTTGGCACAGGGCGGCTTGACCCGGAGCGGGCACCGAAGCTGTAACACCCAAAATTATTGTGATATTGTTCTTTTCCCCACGGCTTCGTCTCATATAACAATTCATGAATGTTGCAAAAACTTTTAGCATTTGGTTCTAAACCTTGGCTTCTTGCAGCCCAGACAAACATCCCCATTCTTATGATAGCTTCGGGAGTAAGTTGATGAAGGTAGACTTGAAATGTTTTCAGTACCTCAACAACGAAGTTGCTCAGGGGGAATCGAAGCCCAGCCTTGAGAAAGCTTCGGAAGACTACAACTTCATCTTCTTCCGGGGTGGGAGAAGTTTTTTCTCCAGCGTCAGCCCTCACAATAGATATCTCTCGAAAATACCGCCCCCTCATATTATCAATATGACTCTGCTTGATAGTGGTTTTCCCGAAAACCGTGTGACTTGGCCGCCATGGTCGATCTTCGGCCTCTTCCCCACCACTTTCTACATCATAGCTGTCGCTGTCATCAGTATCTTCGGACAAACCTTCGAGAATCTCTTTGGTGATTTTCTCTGTATTGGTCTCCGCCATCGCAATCAGGAACCCTAGATTCTTCTCTTCCTCGAGACTCAGCTTCGTATCAGCAGGAATCTTCTTACCTTCAGACATCTTCGGAAACGCTAAAAAACTGCTCTCGAGGCCGAAGCTTCAAAATCAAAAAGACCAGCAAATCCTAAAGCACAAGAGCTAAAAAATTTAGTGGACCGAAGCAGATGGCAAGTGTGCGTACCAAATGAGTTCGCGATGTGATCTTATTTATACGCCCAGGGCGCTGAAAATTGAAAGACCCCGCTTGTCAGTGAATGTTGCTATTCTAGCAAAGGGAAGGTGTTTTTTTCGGACCTTCGGCTCAAGGCCTTCGTCCATTTCGCAATCTGAATTTATTATTAACAAATTAATATTGCGAGGGGCTACTGTTGGGGGCCTTCGTCCTCCGAAGGTCCTCAAAAACATGATTTGACAATGTTTTCCAAGTGGATTATGTGAACAGGTATCTTCGGACTCAGAATTATGAACATAAAGCACGGTCAGGACGAAGCCTGGGCCAGACGAAGGACGAGCTGATTACCAAGTTCTACGAAGAGCGGTGCACAGCCGAAGCTGTGTGCAGGGAAGCTTCGTTGCGATAGCGGAAAAGGGAACCGACTTAAAGATGAAAAGACTACGTGGGCCTCGACAGATTTCCATAAGCCGTTAACAAATGTAATGGACATGGATGTAATTTTACGTGGGCTGTGTCCCGCGTCTATAAATAGGTGAACAGTACTCCCGTACTGTTCACGCTGACTTGGCATTGGCATTTGCGTCACGCTTGTACTTTTTACCTTCTCTCAAGACCGAAGGTACATTTGTAATTTGTAATCATTTCTATTTCTCTGTGGTAATAAAATAGAAATGATTCTATGATTTACATTTCATGTTTTGTATGAATCCTTCGTTATTACTTGTTATATTTACGAAGGTATGTCTCTTGTGACCTTCGTCCGGAACTCATTATTCCCGAAGGGGAATAATGTTTGGTAGGACGAAGGGCCTTAACGTTTAACGCTTTTTATGTTGCCTTGTTCTTAATCCGAAGCATTTGAGAACAAGCCCCCAACATCCATGTTATTTTTCATGTTTCATATGCTTCGCATATCATTGATATGTACTGTAATGATGAAGGTATATCCTTTACAACCTTCGTCTGAAGATCATTATATCCTTGGGGAAATAATGCTTCAAAGGACGAAGGCCATTAACCATTAATCTATTTTTGTGTTGCCTTGTTCTTAATTCATAGTATTTGAGAACAAGTCTCCAACATTGGCGCCCACCCCCGGTGAACTCACTTCCACTGATTGAGCTGATGGCTTCGTCCAACATGCAAGCTAAAGCTGCTTTGGCTACGAAGCTGGTGCTCCCGATAACAGGTGGTTCATGCTCAGAGCCGGCCAACAAGAAGCAGAAAAAGGAAGCTCAGAGAAGGGTGCAGCATGTTGGGGTGCAGGGACCCTTCATCAAGACAAAATGGTCCCACATCCCAATCACCTTCTCCCAGGAGGACCTTCAGCTCAAGGATTATCCTCATAATGATGCTATGGTCATATCTTGTGTTATCAAGGGATTTCTGGTCCACAATGTTTTGGTTGATACAGGCAGTGCAGCTGACATCATATTTGCTAAGGCCTTCAAACAGATGCAAGAGCCAGAGGACAAGATCCATGATGCTACACACCCTCTTTGTGGCTTCGGAGGAAGGAAGATTGTAGCACTCAGCAAGATGATAATGCCAGTAACCTTCAGATTTGTCCACAACACAAGGACTGAACAGGTTGTGTTTGATATTGTTGACATGGAATATCCTTACAATGCAATCATTGGTCATGGGACACTTAATGCTTTCGAAGCAATTCTTCATCTAGCATATCTATGCATGAAGATACCTTTGGAACAAGGGCCTATTGCAATTCATGGAAGTCAGGAAGCCGCCAGAAAGGCTGAGGGAAGTTGGACATACTCGAAAGCCATCCACAATATAGATGGAGCTGAAGCTTGTGAGCAGTACATGTACAGAAGAGAGAAGGCCGCTTCGGCTGATCAGCCGAAGCCCATGCCTTTATGTGAATACATAGCAGAGCAGAAGGTACTACTGGGGTCTCAATTATCTGAAGAGCAGGAAAAAACTTTGATAAGATTTTTATTCAACAACAAGGATGTTTTTGCATGGTCAGCCAACGATCTCTGTGGTGTCAACAGGGATGTCATTGAACATTCACTCAATGTTGATCCATCCTTCAGGCCCAGAAAGCAAAAGCTTCGGAAAATGTCTGATGATAAAGCCGAAGGTGCTCGGAATGAAGTAAAAAGACTTCTCAGTGCTGGTGTTGCCAGAGAAGTAAAATACCCAGAATGGTTAGCCAACACTGTCATGGTGAAGAAGGCCAATGGTAAATGGAGAATATGCATTGATTTTACTGATCTAAACAAGGCTTGTCCAAAGGATGAGTTCCCATTACCGAGAATAGATTCTCTAGTAGATGCAGCAGCTTCGTCAGAGCTCATGAGTCTACTAGATTGTTATTCAGGCTATCATCAAATTTGGATGAAAAAGGAAGATGAGACAAAGACCAGCTTCATAACCCCCAGTGGTACATATTGTTATCTTCGGATGCCTGAGGGGCTCAAGAATGCTGGAGGAAGCTTCAGCAGGATGACGGCCAAGGTCCTTCATTCTCAGATAGGCAGAAATGTGCTAACATATGTTGATGATATCATAGTGAATAGCACGAAGCAAGAAAACCATATTACTGATTTGCAGGAAACATTTGCTAATTTTAGGCAAGCTGGCCTATAATTAAATCTAGAAAAATGTGTCTTCAGAGTGAAGCAGGGCAAGTTCCTTGGCTGTCTAGTTTCAACGAAGGGGATTGTCGGGGTTTCGGACCCGGGGGGTCCCTGGACCGACGAGTAAATTTTTCGCTGCGTGTCCCTGCCCAGATAGGTTAGTGCGAGATGGAACACAAGGGGAAAACAAGCCTTGTATTATCCTGCACCAGGGTGCTCGTAGTAGGGGTTACAAGCGTTGCGAGAGGGTGAGAGGGCGAGTACGAGAGGGCGAGAGAGAGAGGGTCTAGCCCTGCTCGTCCTCTCCCGTCCCTTTGCCATGCGTTCGTGTATTCGTACGCTCGCACGTTCGTTCCTTTCTTTCCCTTTCCCCCTGGACATCCCCTTATATAGACATAAGGAGATGGCCCAGCTGTACAATGGGGGTGTAGCTATGCGCTACGTGGCCAGCGGGGAAGTGCCTGGTCGCTATGCACGTGTTGACGTGTCCGTCGGAGAAGTGCATGTGCCCTATAGAAGCACAGCTGTTGGCGCTGCATGGATCCTGTTGACGTCTCCTTGCTTCCGAAGGGGGCTTGAGAACCACCGACGTCATGGACGCATGCGGGGAACCATCATTGTCTGTTACCGGGGTAAGCTTGATGGGACGCCGGTATTGTTCCTTCGTAGCCTGAGCTAGCCAGGAGTAGGGTGATGATGTATCCCTTATGGCGTGGTCGATCTGAGCCTGAGGTCGGGAGAGGCGGCAGCTCCTCCGAGGCCGAGGCTGGGGCCGAGGCCCAGGGTCGAGCGAGGACGTGACTCTTCCCGAGGCCGAGGCCGAGCCCTGGGGTCGGGCGAGGCGGAGATCTCCTCCCGAGGCCGAGGCCGAGCCCTGGGGTCGGGCGAGGCGGAGCTTCTTGTTGCGCCCAAGGCTGAACCTGACCGTTGTCGGTTTCGCTTGGGTGGTTGGCACAGCAGCCGGAGCAGGGCCGACGGTGCTGTTTTCCTGTCAGATCGGTCAGTGAAAGGGCGAAGTGACTGCGGTCACTTCAACCTTGCCGACTGAGGCGCGCGTGTCAGGATAAGATGTCAGGCGATCCCAGCATTAAATGCGCGTGCAATACGGTCGGCTGGTAAGGCGATTTGGCCAAGGTTGCTTGAACGACAAGGCTTGCCTTTGGCTGAGCCTAGGGAGCGCTTACTGCCTGAGGAGACCCTCGGGCGAGACGTGAACTCGTCCGGGACCACTGTTCCGCCCGAGGCCGGGCTCGGGCGAGGCGAGATCGCGTCACTTGGTAGACGAAGCTTTGACTTTGACCCGAACTGTAAGCCTTTATGGTTTGTTCTAAAGGTGTTTTCGAGCCGTGTTTAGGAGTGTTGGGGGTACCCCTAATTACGGTACCCGACAGTAGCCCCCGAGCCTCGAAGGGAGTGCAGACACTCGCTTGGAGGCTCTGCCGGATTTTTGCGAGGGGACTAACCTTTCTCGGTTATGTTTTTTTTCGGTGGGTGCGCGCGAGCGCACCTGCCGGGTGTAGCCCCCGGGGCCTCGGAGGAGTGGTTTGACTCCTCTGAGGTCTTAATTCGTGCTGTAATGCCTCGGTCGACCTGGTTGTTCCCTCATGCGGCCTGGCCGCAGCCCGGGTGCATGGTCAGGCTCCGAGTTTTTGAGCTGGTTTGTTGACGTTGTCAACAGTTTTGGCCGCAGCCGGGTGCGAGGGCAGCCCCCGAGCCTCTGCACAGAGTGAGAGGGCGATCAAGGACTGTCTCGACTTTTATTATACGCCCCTTCGTCGCCTTTTCGCAAGGAGGAAGGGGGGGGGGGAAAGCGCCATGTTACCCTCGGAGGGCACCGATCATGGTGTTTCCAGTGAGTTGCTAACGGGTGATCCGAGTGGACGCCCGTGCCCCGTTCGTTAGGGGTCGGCTAGTGGCCCAGAGGCGCGCTCCAAAAAATACCTGCAGGGGATTTGCTGGACCCGGATCCATTTCGATAGGGTCCGAGGGCTCGGTGCCTCCCTCCGGTGGGATTCCATTACAAATCGTTCCCGCTGGTCTCGAAAATGTCCTAGGGTACCTCGGGAGCGTAGCCCGAGCCTCGGCCATGTAACAGACGTACCCAGGGTAATCCCTCACTCTGTGTGCTCTGGGGCGGCTGTCGAACCCTTCTGAGGGGCCAACCTTCGAACCCCTAATCAGTAATGAGCGCGGAGCCCGAGTGCTCTGGAGCGGTTGCTGGACCCCGCAGGGCGCAACCTTCGAACCCCTGATCAGTAGGAGGGCTCAGGGGCCCGAGTGCTCTAGGGCGGCTACTGGACCCCGCAGGGCACAACCTTCGAACCCCTGATCGGTAGGAGGGCTCGGGGGCCCGAGTGCTCTGGGGCAGTTGCTGGACCCCGCAGGGCGCAACCTTCGAACCCCTGATCGGTAGGAGGGCTCGGGGGCCCGTTTCCTTCGCGGAGAAGGATCCTTTTCGAAATATCCCCTTTCTCAATCCCTGTGGCAAGAGAGAGAGAGAGAGAGAGAGAGGAAAAAGGATATGAATTTAAAAATCGTGGCACACCTTTTTTGACGTAGCCATTATGGCAGAGGTGAAACGTCGCCTGCTTCACCTGCCAACAGTGTCGCTTGCTCTGCTAAGGAGTTAATGCGACGGGGCGGGCAATTCACGGGGCGTCTGTTGTGCGTGCGCGGGCCGTTCGAGGAACGGGGCACGGGTGCGTCGTCCTTACGCCGTGGGAGAGGGCTCCCCTGCTGCTTCAGAAAAGGACGCGAGCCTGGGGGTGATTTGACCGCTGCTTCCGCTCGTCTGTTGCAACAGTTATTGCCAGTCCGCTTTTGGCCATATCAACTGCCGTGCCTCCCACCGCGGCTGACTGACTCGTGACCGCTGCTCTTAATTGGCACTGTTGGGTCACACGCGGGGCTGCCTCGAGTCGCGGCACTGGTCCCGCAGTCGAGAATGTGTAGCATTGGCGCAGGTGGTGGTGCAGTTTCCTTGCACATAGTGACCGTGGCGCCGGTTACATGATATGTGGGACCGGGCCTCCGTGCTTGGTCCACCGGATGCGACGAAGCCGAAGGGGTGCGTAACCACGGTGCGGTTGCATGCTCCTTGCGTGGCGGCTTGCCCTTTCGTCCGCTGGTTCCGGCGAGGATGAGGGAACACTTGTAACCGCAGGGCAGTTTCATGCTTTGCGTGCGGCAATTTGCCTTCTTCGCGTCTCAGGTCAGTTCTGATGACGTGTGGGACCCGGCCCCCGTGTCGTGGGGTGGAAACCCTGGAGCACGTCGGTGGAGACTTTGCCCGTGACGCTTGGGGGCGCAAGTGGGGAGATCTGCCTATAAAAGGGGATCGATCCCCCGGGCAGTGGCCATGCCTTCGCACTCCTCTCTTGTATCGCTCCCTTCAACCTTCCGTGTCCCCAGATGGGGCGCACCTGTGTGGCTTTCTTCTTGCTGTTGTTTGAGAAGCGCGACCTTATGGGGCTTGGCGCTCTCCAGTCGTCGCTCGGCTTTAAGGATTTTTATCATGCAGCCCGGGTGCATTCCCTCACCAATGGTCATCCGTAGGGATGATCATCAGCCTTGTGGTGGGGAGAAGCAAGCCGGGCTGCGGCCTCCGCCCCGCCCTCAGTTTCAAGGATCTTCATCATCCGGGCTAAGGAGGAGGGCGCGCCGAGTGGGGGGGCCGCCTCCGCGTGGGCCGGTGACCCTTTTCTTCCTCCAGCATTCGGAAGAGAAGGGCATCCTCCAGCCCTGCGGAGGCGTCCTCCAGCCATGCACGGGAAGGCGAACTGCTGCTCCCTGGCCAGGGTGCAGCTTTCTGTCCTCCACCTGGGCGGTGCTCGTGCCGCGCGCGGGCCGGCCACGTCCAGGTCCTCCTCGCACCGTCGGCTGCACCAGGGGGTCGCTCAACACGTCGTACGCCGCGAGGGCGGTACTCGTGTTCTGGGACGTCCTCGGCGAGGACGGGAGTGAGGACCTGCCGGTGCGCTTTGAGGTGGCCGCCGTTCGCCGGCGCGGTGTTGGTGGGCAGGTGGCCGCTGTCGTCGGTGCTGAGGTGGTGGTCGCCATAGGTGAGGCTTCCTCTTGCACAAGCGATCGTCACCGCCGACGAGACCGTCAGCACCACCTGCGCTTCAGGCCTCTGGCTCTTTGGCTTTAATGGCTGGTTCTCGTCCTCCGTGAGGGACGTGAATGAAGGCCCTTCAGCAGTAGCGTTTGCTCTGAGGCCATCGTTGCTGCTGTCTAGCCGCCCGAGACGGAGGTCGTTGTTGCTGCTGATGCAGCGGTCGCCGGCGAGCCGGTCGGAGCTCGTTATCTCACAGCCCCTCTGGTGTGGAGGTAGTTCATTCCCACGGGAATGGAGCTGGAGTCCCATTCGTAAGGGAATGTAAGAGCAAAATGTGGTTGCTCCATGTACTGAGATATCCGTTGTAGGTCGGGAAAGCCGCCGAGGGCGCTGCCGACATCTACGTAGCGTAGTTATCCCGAGTACGTGTGTTTGTTGTTTGTAGCCGCTGAGGCCTGATCATTTGGGTATTTGAGTATAAAGCCGTGCTTCTTCCTCGTTTCGAGCCTTGAGACTTGCCCGTCGGTAGCCGAACCACTTAATCGAGCGCGAGTTACTTTTCACGGAAGGTGACGAGTGAGGTATCCGTATCCTGGAGGCGTAGGATTCCCTCAGCTCGGTCGGCCTTGCCGTTCAAGGTCTCTTTCGCCCGGTTTTAGAACCTTTGGCTGCTCTACGATGAGCCGAAGCTGGAGGCAGCAGTGGCATGGACAGAGGCGGTGTCGGCTCGAACGAAGGCTTCCTCGGCGCGGGAGCAGGTGGCTTCCCAGGCCGAGGAGATGCGGCAGCGACAGCTGGAGCTTGGCCAAATCACCCGCGAGCGGGACCAATCCTAGAGCCAAGCTACCGAAGCCGTGAGCCGGGCTGAGATCCTCGGGGGACAGCTGGCTGAGGCTACGGAGCGGCTGGCCGAGGCGTCCGCTCGCATCGCCGTCTGAGACTGGGCCAGATTCTACTGAGGGTGGAAATGACGCCGAGGGTGCTGCTCCTCCCCCTGCCGATGTCTGAGCCTGTAGGAACAGTGCGTCTAAAGTATGCGTATGTTTTTTGCGGCCGCCGAGGCCTAAACATATTTAGCTTTCGGATTATAAAGCTGCGTTTTCTTTCCTCTTGTTTCGAGCATTTAGGACTTGTTCGTCGGTAGCAGAATCGCATAATCCGAGCAAGAGTTACTTTTCGCGGAAGGTGATGAGTGAGGTATCCGTATCCCGGAGGCGTAGGAGTCCCTTGGCTCAGTCGACCTTGCCGTTTACGTGCTCTCTCGCTTGTTTTTTGGATCTTGTTATCGATATAGTCGAAAAATGCATGAAAGTCGTTTTCTACCCGAGCGTTAGGAGTTGTTCGGTAGCAGGATCGCTTATCCGAGCGTGAGTTACTTTTCGCGGAAGGTGATGAGTGAGGTATCCTTATCTCGGAGGCATAGGAGACCCTCGGCTCGGTCGGCCTTGCCGCTTACGTGCTCTCTCACCCGTTCGTAGGATCCTGCTATCAATATAGTCGAAAGCACGAAAGTCATTTTCTACCCGAGCATTAGAACTTGTTCGATAGCAGAACCGCTTATCTGAGCGTGATTTACTTTTCACGGAAGGTGACGAGTGAGGTATCCATATCTCAGAGGCGTAGGAGTCCCTTGACTCGGTCGGCCTTGCCGCTTAAGGTCTCTCCCGCTCGTTTTCAGGGTTCCGTTATCGATATAGTCGGAAGGCACGAGAGTTGTTTTGGTAGAAAACTTTTCTTGGTAGAAAACTTTTCCGAAGAAAATTTTGACGCAGAGGGGGTTACCCCCTTCTAGCCCCCGAGGGAGGGTCGGGCTTTGCCGAGGCAAGGCTGATCCTTCCTTGATGGTTAGACTTTATTTATGTATGTAAAGAAAACGAGGAACATGAACGACTTGAAACATTTTAAGGGAAGAAGCGACGTAGCTGTTCGATGTTCCAAGCGTTGCTGTAGACCTCGCCTTGATCGTTGGCCAGCTTGTACGTCCCGGGCTTCAGAACTTTGGCGATGATGAACGGCCCCTCCTAGGGAGGAGTAAGCTTGTGGCGCCCTCGGGCGTCTCGTCGCAGCCGAAGCACCAAGTCTCCCACTTGGAAGCCTCGGGGCCGAACCCTTCGGGCGTGGTAGCGTCGCAGAGACTGCTGATACCGCGCCGAGTGTAGTAAGGCCACGTCCCGAGCCTCTTCCAGCTGGTCCAAGGAATCTTTTTGGCTGGTCTGGTTGCCTCGGTCGTCGTATGCCTTTGTCCTCGGAGAACCGTATTCCAAGTCTGTGGGTAAGATAGCCTCAGCCCCATAGACTAGGAAAAACGGCGTGAAGCCCGTGGCCCGGCTCGGCGTCGTCCTCAGACTCTAGACCACCGAGGGTAGCTCTTTCATCCATCGCTTGCCAAACTTGTTGAGGTCGTTGTAGATCCTTGATTTTAGTCCCTGCAAAATCATACCGTTGGCGCGCTCCACCTGCTCATTTGTCATCGGGTGAGCTACGACGGCCCAGTCCACACGGATGTGGTGGTCCTCGCAGAAGTCCAGGAACTTTTCCCGGTGAACTGCGTGCCATTGTCGGTGATGATGGAATTTGGGACTCCAAAGCGATGGATGATATTGGTGAAGAATGCCACCGCTTGCTCGGACCTGATGCTGGTTAAGGGTCGGACCTCGATCCACTTGGAGAATTTGTCGATGGCGACCAGCAGGTGCGTGAAGCCCCCGGGTGCCTTCTGCAAGGGACCGACGAGGTCCAGACCCCACACGGCAAACGACCAAGTGATAGGTATTGTCTGCAGTGCCTGAGCGAGCAGGTGCGTCTGTCGCGCGTAGAATTGACACCCCCGGCAGGAGCGTACAATCCTAGTGGCGTCGGCCACTGCGGTTGGCAAGTAGAAACCTTGTCGGAAAGCGTTTCCCATGAGGGCTCGAGGTGCTGCATGGTGACCACAAGCCCCCGAGTGTATTTCTTGTAACAGCTCTTGTCCTCGGGCAATGGATATGCATCGCTGGAGAATGCCCGAGGGGCTGCGGTGATATAGCTCCTTTTCATCACCCAGAAAAACAAACGACTTGGCACGCCGAGCCAGTCGCCGAGCTTCGGCCTTGTCGAGGGGCAGCTCTCCTTGGAGGAGATATTCCAGGTATGGGGTCTGCCAGTTCAGGACCGGTGTGACCCCATTCCGCTCCTCCTTAACACGCAGGGCCTCACCCTCGGCGGTCGCAGGTACCTCGGGCTGGGCCGAGGCCTCCTCGGGCTCGGGCACGTCGTCGATTTGGACGGATGGCTGATATATATCCTTGGAGAAGATGTTCGGGGGAACTGTCGTTCGCCCCGAGGCTATTTTCGCTAGCTCATCCGCGGTTTCGTTGTACCGTCGAGCAACATGGTTGAGTTCCAGCCTGTAGAACTTGTCTTCCAAGCGCCGAACTTCGTCACAGTAGGCCTCCATTTTTCGATTGCGACAGTGGGAGTTCTTCATGACCTGGTCGATGATGAGCTGCGAGTCGCCACGAGCGTCGAGGCGCTAAACCCCTAGCTCGACGGTGATGCGCAGGCCGTTAACCAAGGCCTCGTACTCGGCCACGTTGTTTGATGCCGGAAAATGGAGGCGCAGTACGTAACGAACATGTTTTCCGAGGGGTGAGATGAAGAGCAAGCCCGCGCCTGCTCTGGTTTTCATCAGCGACCCGTCGAAGTACATGGTCCAAAGCTCGGGTTGGATTTGGGCCGTCGGTAACTGGGTGTCAGTCCACTCAGCGAGGAAGTCGGCCAAGACTTGGGATTTTATGGCCTTCCGAGGGGCAAATGAAAGTGTTTCGCCCATGAGTTCCACCGCCCATTTTGCTATCCTACCCGAGGCCTCTCGGGACTGGATGATCTCTCCTAGGGGGAAGGATGACACCACAGTAACCGGATGAGACTTGAAGTAGTGTCGCAGCTTCCGCCGCGTCAGAATCACTGTGTAGAGGAGCTTCTGGATCTACGGGTAGAAGACTTTGGTCTCGGATAGCACTTCGCTGATGAAGTAGACTGGCCTCTAGACGAGCAGTGCATGCCCTTCTTCTCGTCTCTCGACTACGACCGTGGTGCTAACCACCTGAGTGGTTGCGGCTATGTAGATCAAGAGGGCTTCTCCCGCAGCGGGGGTCACCAAGATGGGTGCATTTGTAAGGAGTGCCTTTAAGTTTCCGAGGGCTTCCTCGGCCTCGGGGGTCCAAGTGAAGCGCTCGGCCTTCCTTAAGATGCGGTACAGGGGCAATCCTTTTTCGCCAAGGCGTGAGATGAAACAGCTTAGAGCCGCAAGGCATCCCATGACCCTCTGTACTCCTTTCAAATCTTTAATTAGTCCCATGTTGGTGATGGCCGTGATTTTCTCTAGGTTGGCCTCTATGCCTCGCTCGGAGACAATGAACCCTAGGAGCATGCCTCGGGGAACTCCGAAGACACACTTCTCGGGGTTGAGTTTCATGCCTTTCGCTCTTAGACACTTGAATGACGTTTCAAGGTCAGAGAGGAGGTCGGAGGCTTTCTTTGTCTTGACAACGATGTCATCAACGTAAGCCTCGACCGTTCTGCCAATGTGTTCTCCGAACACATGGTTCATGCACCTCTGGTAGGTGGCGCCTGCATTCCTCAAACCAAATGGCATTGTAGTGTAACAATACATGCCAAAAGGTGTGATAAAAGAAGTCGCGAGCTGGTCAGACTCTTTCATTTTGATTTGGTGATAGCCTGAGTAGGCATCGAGGAATGACAGGGTTTCGCACCCAGCAGTGGAGTCCACAATTTGATTGATGCGAGGCAGAGGGTAGGGAACCTTCGGACATGCTTTGTTTAGACCAGTGTAGTCTACGCACATCCTCCATTTCAAATCCTTTTTATTTACAAGCACAGGGTTAGCTAACCATTCGGGATGGAATACCTCTTTGATGAACCCTGCAGCCAGTAGCTTGTGGACCTCCTCGCCTATGGCCCTGCGCTTTTCTTCATCAAAACGGCGCAGGGACTGCTTCACGGGTCGAGCTCTAGCTCTGATGTCCAGTGAGTGCTCGGCGACATCCCTTGGTATGCCTGGCATGTCCGAGGGACTCCACGCAAAAACTTCAGCGTTTGCACAGAGAAAGTCGACGAGCACTGCTTCCTATTTGGGGCCGAGCTCGGAGCCGACCCTGACTTTCTTGCTGGTGTCGTTGCTGGGGTCGAGAGAGACGGACTTAACCGCCTCGACTGGTTCGAAGTTGCCGGCGTGGCGCTTCGCATCGGGCGCCTCCTTGGAGCGGTGTTCCAGATCGGTGATTAGGGCCTCGGACTCGGCGAGGGCCTCAACGTACTCCACGCATTCCACGTTGCATTCGTACGCGTGGCGGTACGTGGAGCCGACGGTGATGATCCCGTTGGGGACTGGCATCTTGAGCTTGAGGTAGGTGTAGTTGGGGATGGCCATGAACTTGGCGTAGCACGACCTTCCCAACACCGTGTGGTAGGTCCCTCGGAACCCGACCACCTCGAAGGTGAGGATTTCCCTTTGGAAGTTGGAGGGAGTTCCGAAGCAGACGGGCAAGTCAATTCGCCCGAGGGGCAGGATACGCTTTCCGGGTGCGATCCCGTGGAAGGGTGCCACACCGGCCCAGACCTCGGACCGATCCACCCCAAGAGTTCCAGGGTCTCGGTGTAGATGATGTTGAGGTTGCTGCCTCCGTCCATGAGGACCTTGGAGAGCCTAACATTGCCGATGATCGGATCGACGACGAGCGGGTACCTTCCTGGGCTTGGCACGAAGTCGGGGTGGTCGCCTCGGTCGAAGGTGATAGGCTTGTCGAACCAGTCTAGATAGACTGGCGCTGCCACCTTCACCGAGCAGACCTCCCGGCGCTCCTGCTTGTGGTGCCAAGCCGAGGTGTTCGCCGCCTGCCCGCCGTAAATCATGAAGCAGTTGTGGATCTCCGGGAACTCCTCTTCCTTGTCGCCCTCCTTCTTGTTGTTGCCTTGGCCCTTGCCATCTTCCGCCGGGGGCCCGGCCTTATGGAAGTAGCGCCGGAGCATGACACATTCTTCAAGGGTGTGCTTGACGGGACCCTGGTGAAAGGGGCACGGCTCCTTGAGCATCTTGTCGAACGCGCCGGCCCCTCCAGGAGGCTTCCAAGGGTTCCTGTGCTCGACAGCAGCGACAAGATTCACGTCAGCGGCGTTGCGCTTTGCTTGCGCCTTCTTCTTGGCCTTCTTCTTCGCGCCACGCTGGGCGGATGCCTCGGGGGCGTCTTCCTTCGGCTCCCCCTGAGGCTGCTTGTCTTTCCGGAAGATGGCTTCGACCGCCTCCTGAACCGGGGCGAACTTGGTGGCGACGTCCATCAATTCGCTCGCCTTGGTGGGAGTCTTGCGCCCCAGTTTGCTCACTAGGTCTCGGCAAGTGGTGCCGGCGAGGAAAGCTCCGATGACGTCCGAGTCGGTGATGTTAGGCAGCTCGGTGCGCTGCTTCGAAAACCGCCGGATGTACTCTCAGAGGGATTCCCCTGGCTGCTGGTGGCAGCTTCGGAGATCCCATGAGTTCCCAGGGCGCACGTACGTGCCTTGGAAATTTCCCGCAAAAGCCTTGACCAGGTCGTCCCAGTCGGAGATCTGCGCAGGAGGCAGATGCTCCAGCCAGGCCCGGGCAGCGTCGGAGAGGAAAAGGGGAAGATTGTGGATGATGAGGTTGTCGTTGTCTGCCCCTCCTAACTGGCATGCCAGCCGGTAATCCGCGAGCCACAACTCCGGCCTCGTCTCCCCCGAGTACTTGGTAATGGTAGTCGGGGCTCGGAAACGGGTGGGGAATAGCGCTCGTCGTATGGCCCGACTGAAGACTCGCGGACCGGGTGGCTCGGGCGAGGGACTCCGATCCTCCTCACGGTCGCAGCGTCCCCTGCGCCTGGGATGGTAGCCCCGGCGCACCTTCTCCTCGAGGCGGGCTCGATGGTCGCGATGGTGATGCTCGTTCCCGAGGCGATCCCGGGCAGCGGGTGCGTCATCCCATGTGCGCTCGGGATGGACCGAGGCCTCCCGCATGCGTCGGGAGGACGCCGCGTGATGCTCCGAGGGGTCAGCTCGCCTCCGGGAGGTAGAGCTCTCGGCTCGTCGAACTGCGGCACCTTCCAGGAGATCCTTGAGTTCACCCTGGACACGCCGCCCCTCGATGGTGGATGGCTCCGGCATGGTTCGAAGTAGCATCGCCGCTGCAGCTAGGTCCTGACCGGACCCGCTGACGGCCGGGGGCAGTGCTGCCCCGGCATTGTCAACGATACGGCGGTGGACGTCCCGGGCCCGATGACGGGCTCCTCCGGCAAATGTTTGGCCTGCCCACTCCTGCTCGATGTTCTGTCGGAGCCGCACAAGCCGCCCTGCTTCCTCGTCGACCTTGGCCTGCATCTCACGGATTTGCTCGAGCTGTGTGTCCCGATCCCCCACAGGGACTGGGTCCACAGCTAGCTCCCGCGGGATGTCAACGCGAGATGTGGGCCTAGGGGGATCGTCAACCTCCGGCATACCAAGGTGGTTACCTTCGTCGTGATCTCCCTGGTCGATGTGGAAACATTTGTGACTTGGGCCATAACCCTTGTCGTCAAGGCCGTGGCCATCGTCAGAGCAACCGGAGAGGCAGTGGTCACATGCGGACATGAAGTCCCACATGGCACCGGGATTACCAAGGCTAGAGAAATCCCAACCGAAGTTGGGGTCGTTCTCTTCCTCGGAACCCACCGGTCCGGAGGTTGAGACGGCTGTCAGTCGGTCCCAGGTTGACCACATATGGTACCCAGAAGGTTTGGATACGCCCTTGCGAAAGCGCTCACCGAAGCGGGGTCGCAAGGTGGATCGAAGCTGAATCGAAAGGGAATAGGGTGGAATATGGACGGTACCTCTTGGTCGATGGATGGTGGTGAAGTCGCGTCGGGGACGGAGCGCACCATCATCCCAGGTACGAGGCTAACACCCAACAGGTCCTTTGCGAGGGTGCTGGCGTCATCAGTCCTCTTGGGGGTGGCACGTTGCGGGGAAGCGACGCTCGTTGTTGTCTCAGGCGTGAGGACAACACCCGACATGTCCCCCGGAGGAGTGCTAGCATCGTCGACTCGCTCTGGTCCAACAGTCGATAAGGTACCGCCTCCTGCATGGCCACGGTTGCCCTGTCTCCGTCTCCTCCGGCAAGGAGGGTGGCGGGGACGACCCGAGTGCTCCTCTTCTGCCGCAGGGAGATACCGTCGTCGAGTTTGCCGCCACCGGGCGAGTCGACTGTCATTGTCGTCGTGCTGGGAGGGGAGGAGTACCATGTCGTAGCTGCCATTGAGGGACATGAACTCGAGACTCCGAAAGCAGAGCACCGTCCCGGGCTGTAGAGGTTGCTGAAGTCTACCCATCTAGAACTCAATGGGAAAGTGTTCGTTAACACGCAGCAGGCCCCTACCTGGCGCCAACTGTCGAGGTTTTGGACCCGGGGGGTCCCTGGACCGACGAGTAAATTTGTCGCTGCGTGTCCCTGCCCAGATGGGTTGGTGCGAGATGGAACACAAGGGGAAAACGAGCCTTGTATTATCCTGCACCAGGGTGCTCATAGTAGGGGTTACAAGCGTTGCGAGAGGGCGAGAGCGAGAGGGCGAGTACGAGAGGGCGAGAGAGAGAGAGAGGGTCTGGCCCTGCTCGTCCTCTCCCGTCCCTTTGCCGTGCGTTCGTGTATTCGTACGCTCGCACGTTCGTTCCTTTCTTTCCCTTTCCCCCTGGACATCCCCTTTTATAGACATAAGGAGATGGCCCAGCTATACAATGGGGGTGTAGCTATGCGCTACGTGGCCAGCGGGGAAGTGCCTGGTCGCTATGCACGTGTTGACATGTCCGTCGGAGAAGTGCATATGCCCTGTAGAAGCACAGCTGTTGGCGCTGCATGGATCCTGCTGACGTCTCCTTGCTTCCGTAGGGTGCTTGAGAACCACCGACGTCATGGACGCATGCGGGGAACCATCATTGCCTGTTACCGGGGTAAGCTTGATGGGACGCCGGTCTTGTTCCTTCGTAGCCTGAGCTAGCCAGGAGTAGGGTGATGATGTATCCCTTGTGGAGCGGTCGATCTGAGCCTGAGGTCGGGAGAGGCGGCGGCTCCTCCGAGGCCAAGGCTGGGGCCAAGGCCTAGGGTCGAGCGAGGACGTGACTCTTCCCGAGGCCGAGGCTGAGCCCTGGGGTCGGGTGAGGCGGAGATCTCCTCCCGAGGCCGAGGCCGAGGCCGAGCCCTAGGGTCGGGCGAGGCAGAGCTTCTTGTTGCGCCCGAGGCTGAACCTGACCGTTGTCGGTTTCGCCCGGGTGGTTGGCACAGCAGCCAGAGCGGGGTGGGCGGCGCTGTTTTCCTGTCAGATCGATCAGTGAAAGGGCGAAGTGACTGCGGTCACTTCAACCTTGCCGACTGAGGCGCGCGTGTCAGGAAAGTGTCAGGCGATCCCAGCATTAAATGCGCGTGCAATACGGTCGGCTGGTAAGGCGATTTGGCCAAGGTCGCTTGCACGATAAGGCTTGCCTTTGGCTGAGCCGAGGGTGCGCTTACTGCCTGAGGAGACCCTCGGGCGAGACGTGAACTCGTTCGGGACCACTGTTCCGCCCGAGGCTGGGCTCGGGCGAGGCGAGATCGCGTCCCTTGGTAGACGAAGCTTTGACTTTGACCCGAACTGTAAGCCTTTATGGTTTGTTCTGAAGGTGTTTTCGAGCCGTGTTTAGGAGTGTTGGGGGTACCCCTAATTACGGTACCCGACAGGGATCGAAGCTAATCCAAGCAAAATCGAAGTTATCCTTCGGATGGAGCCACCAAGCACAAAGAAGGGGGTCCAACGGCTGACAGGAAGACTTGCATCTTTGAATCGATTCATATCTAGATCAGCAGAAAGAAATTTACCATTCTTTGAAGTACTAAAGTCAGCCGAAGTCTTTAAATGGGGTTCAACTCAATAGAAAGCCTTTGAAGAGCTAAAGCAATACCTGATTGATCTAACAACATTAACTCCACCAGTGCTAGGGGCTCATTTGCTATTGTATGTAGCAGCTTCGCATTCTGCAGTAAGTGCGGCGCTTGTGCAGGAGAAGCTTGAAGGACAAACTAAGAAGCAAGTCCCAGTTTACTTTGTCTCTGAAGTATTAAGTTTATCAAAGAAAAATTACACAGAATTGGAGAAAGTATTGTATGCTGTATTAATGGCCTCTAGAAAGCTTCGTCATTATTTCCAAGCTTATCATATAATTGTTCCCTCATCACAGCCTCTAAAGGATATTATGAGGAACAGAGAAGCCACTGGAAGGATTGGAAAATGGGCCGCGGAGCTCAATGAATTCACTATTGATTACGTGCACAGATCTTCAATCCAATCCCAAGTGCCACCAGATTTCATCGCTGATTGGACGCCAGGGGCTCACAAAGAGGAGACAAGCAAAGATGCCGAAGCTTGGACAGTGTTCTGCGATGGTTCTTGGGGAGCCTTCGATGCAGGAGCAGTTGCGGTCCTAGTGGCACCTTCAAAAGTCAAAACATGTTATGCAGTCAAGCTGGATTTCAGTTGCACAAACAATATTGCTGAATATGAAGCACTTCTATTGGGGCTTCGGAAGCTGAAAGCTCTCTTGTGAGTTTTGATGTTTGGATGACAACTCAATTAAAGGACTAACAAGTGTACTAAGTGTTGAACAGGTGCTTAAGGTAAAGCTAACAGGGTTCAACACAAGTGAACAAATGTGATGGTCCAAGAACTAGATTATGGATACATAATGGACATCACAAGTAAGATGGACATTGCATAAAGTGAGACTCAGGTGCGTAGCTCGGAGACAACTGATCAAGCCAAGGACGGAGGCAAGAAAAGCTTCGAGGTACCAAGTGCACGGGAGAAGGTCAAAGAGGCTGAGGAACCCAAAGCCAAGGGTGAAGAAGAAGGCTTGCAAAGTCAAGGGTGATCAAGTTGAGAACAGCTACGGCACATCAAGGATTACTACATAAGGACGTGACTTACAACCAATGAGGAAATGTCTATAGTTATGTGGTGTAAGTCATAAGGCTCAAGACCAATCTCTAAGAAGGAGATCAAGGTCACTAGAACGAGAACAAATGTCAAAAACAGAACTGGAAGCAGCCCAAAAGAGCTAAGTGCACTCTGACCTTTAGTTTGGGTTGTTCCTATGTTTGGAGATGTTCTATGTGACCTTTACAGGATGTTGGAGCTAAGAAATGTCAACCTAGATCAAGTCAAGCTGACTTGATGATTTATGAGTCCAACATCAAAGCTCAAGCATGTCAAATGCTATAGATGTAAAAATCAAAGAGAAGGTATGTTTTTAGACTTAGTACATTGGTTTTTGTGTACTAACATATTTATCTAAGTGTTAGAAACAGAGAAAAGAAGAAAAGAAAAGAGATGCAAAATGCTTGGTTGTGTACAGCCAAGACTCAGCTCAGTCTGGCACACCGGACTGTCTGGTGGTGCATCGGACAGTGTTCGGTGCGCCAGGCTGAACTCTGGTGAACAGGCCACTCTCGGGAGAAGCCGGCGACGTACGGCTATAATTCATCGGACTATCCGGTGGTGCACCGGACTGTCCGGTGAGCCAAAGGTCGGCTGGGCCAACGGTCGACCGCGCAATCCGCGCGTGACGCGTGGCCAAGCCAACGGTCAGATGGGGGCACCGGACAGTGTCCGGTGCGCCAACGGCTCCAGGACTGCAACGGTCGACTGCTCCATTTCTGGAAGGAAATCGGGCACCGGACAGTGTCCGGTGGTGCACCGGGCTGTCCGGTGCGCTAACCGATAGAAGGCAAGATTTGCCTTCCTGGATTGCTTCCAACGGCTCCTAGGCCCCTTGTGCCTATAAAAGGGACCTCTAGGCGCCTCAATCAGTGTACAAGCGCAGCCAACAAGTGTAGACATCACTCGAATCAATTCTCACTCTCCCTCTTGTGTGTATCTCTCTAGCTTGTGTAGAAGGCAAAGCTATAAGCCTTTAGAGAGAGGAGAAGTGCTGCTAAGAGCAAGAGCAAGGTCTTGAGCGTAGTGTTACTCTGCCGTGGTGCTGTCAAGAAGTTTGTAAGCAGCCGCGGTTTCTGTTGTAACTACCCCATCATAGTGGAAGGCTCTATCTGTCTGACTGACAGATCTGAGCAAACGGAGGAAGGAGTTGAAACAGACTCCAAGCCCAGGTGTGGCTAACTCCAACGAGGACTAGGCAAGCATTTCAGGCTTGGCCGAACCTCGGGATAAATCCTTGCGTCTGTGTGCTCTGTTCCGTATTGTATTCTGACTCTCTGTCTTACTCGCTTTTATATCTGCACTTCACTGCTTACTTGTGGTACTAGCTTTCCTTGAAGTGCAGGATATTCTTAAGACAGGAACTTCAATTCCACTGCAACCTACTCGAAGGGTTCTTCACTCCACTGCGATCCTATCTTCGAGTAGAGTAAGATTTAAGTTTTAAGGTGATAATTTTTATTCGCCTATTCACCCCCCCTCTAGGCGACATCCAGATCCCTGTTCTCGGGCCAAAGGGAACTTTCAATTGGTATCAGAGCTAGGCCTCTCCAGTGTGGGCTTAGCCGTCCGGAGATGACGATGTCGTCACAAGAGGTAACTGTAGAACTTCTTTTAGGCGATGGTTCTAATTACAAGTCTTGGTCTGTCTCTATTTATAGTGCTTTCATGAGTGTTGATCCTGATTTGAGACAGGTCTTTAGTAAAAGTATTTTCCCTCTAATGTTAGTAAAAATCCTTCTAATGAAGAACTAAGATGTCTATCTCTAAATCACCATGCTTGCAACATCTTAGTTGACTCTCTTTCTAGAGATGCCTATTTTGCTATCATGAGTAGTGACAGTGACTTATTTGTTGATGCTCATGATCTATGGACTAAACTTAAGTTGAAATTCTTTAAATCCATATGCACTTCCTCTGCTCCCTTTATTTCTGGTAATACTAACTTGTCCAAGGAAGAAGAACAAGAACGATGGCACCCAAACGATGAATCCACCTCGTCGACAGGTTTGTTCTCCACTAGTAATAAATGTTTTATTGCTAACAATGACGGTGGAGATGAAAACCATGATGAGGAGGAATATGAGGATGATAGCGAGGATGAATCTTCATCACCACAAGGTGCATTTTCCTGTATTGCTTCCACTAACATTAATGATAGGGAAAATGAGAACGATGATGTGGAAGAAGAGGAAATTCGCTGTTTCTATATCCATCTCAACAAAAAGGACAAAGCGTTCTTGGTTAAGTTGTTGAGAAGGAATAAGGAACAAGGCGAGACGCTTCTCAGGCTAGAGGAGACACTCATCAAAACAAACAACAGCTTGGAGAAGATGACCAAAGAACATGAGGAGCTAAAGTGCTCTCATGATGATTTGGTCCAACGGTATGATTCAATTTTATTTGAGCAAAGAAATAATGATGATGCTTTATCTTGTGTTGCTCAACTTAAAATGGAAAACGCCATGCTTGAGAGGCAAGTAGAAATTCTAAATTTAGAAAAGCTTGCTCTAGGTGAAGAGTATGATATGTTGTCATATTCTCATAATAAACTAGTTGATGACCATATCATGCTTGATATTGCTCATGAAGTAGTAATTACTAGTTTTAACTCATGTGAACCTCATTCTTGCACAAGTACGCATTTGGATAATTTATCACCATGTGCTAACCCCTGTTGTTCAAAAGAAAGCCAATGTTTGAATAAGCATCAAGCTACAGGGTTACAAAAGAAATTGTGTGGGAACAAGAAGTAAAGACAACTAAGGAGAAGACGCATTGCTCAACCTTCTCAAGATATCCACGGGCGCGTGGTGAAGAAGCTTGAGAAGGGAGAAACTGCAGCAAGTGTTAAGCTCCATAAGAAGGATGTTCCTAAAGATGAAGAAATCAACATGAGCTTGGAAAAAGGCAAAGATTCAATTAAACATGTTGTTTGCACTGACCATTTCTCTATGTCATCCAAGAACAAAAAGAGAAAAGGGGAAAAGGGGTGCTTTAAGTGCAATAAGGCAGGACACCTCATTACGTCGTGTCCATACAACGACAAGGGAGAAGGGATAAGGAGATGTTTCGGATGCAATGACAAACACCATATGATCACTTCTTGTCCGCTAATGAAGAATCAAAGATGTGCATTCTTCAAGATGACTCTCACCAAGGAAAATGACAAACAGCAAGCGTCATGTCAGGTTGAGCGACGCTTCTGCTACAAGTGTGGTGAGCAGGGTCATCTATCCAAGGTATGTTATAAAGGTAAGGTTCCTAAGCAAGTGAATTTGTCTCAATCTCATTCGCTTAGGAGACCCAAATCATACACTTGTGCTAGATCTATAACGAGATCACCTAGAACTAGCACAAAGGCTAATTGGGTACCAAAGGCATGGACCCATCCCGAGATGGGTACCAAACTGTGCTAACTAGACCATGCAGGTGCCTTGAGATGAATTGGAGACCATGGGAGAGCTTAAGACAGTTAATTCAAACTCTATGCTTAAGCTGTAAATTGTTTTAGTGTTTGTTCATTTACCCAAGGTTGAAGTATTGTGAGACACTAATCCCATATTCATCTCAAGTGAAATAAGTTGAATAGGTCCTTAATCATTATTGGTGAATCAAGCAAAGGACCTTGATGAGATTCTGCAACTTGCTCTTCATGAGATGGTACCCTTGTATCTTAATTACTTTGTTGATAATCAGTACTGCTCTTAAGTCTGATTGTTGTGCTATCTGTCCTTGGAGCAGCTATGCTTTTTGATTGCCTGTGTTGGGTACCTTTTCAATCAATGATTAATGATTTCCAAGATCGTAATTATGCTTACTTAATCATGATTGTGTGCTTTAAAGGTTATGTCTCTTGGATCATTTAATGGGTAGTTTTTTTATTAGATACATCCACCATGATTAACTCTTTTTGTGTTCGTGAATAAACCTGTATCCCTTTGTGAGTTATGCTATATGGTTTTAATGATTAACCTTTGTGCAAATATGACATTTTGTTTAGTTTATGTTCACATGATTACTCTAGTATGGTATTGTGTGAATACCAAAATCCATGTTGTGCTTCTAATGCACCCTTTTGAGCTATAAGGAGCATAAACAAAAGGAGCCCTCAATTAGTGACAACTGGTGCTCTCATGGCAATTCAGGAAAAGGCAAAGGTATGGAGAATGGAACTATGCAATTTCATTGAATATCTTGAAGTTCCATTAATTGTGATCACAGCTATGGTCTTGCCTCTGAATTGGTAGTATCTTGGCTTAGGTGCTCCTTACTTTAAAATGTTGTTTCTTTTGGTGTATCTAAAGAACCTTCTTAAGTATGATGTGCTTAGACATTGCGCTTTATAAACATGATAGTGTTGTTTTTCAGTTCGTATATGTGGTGCAATGATAGTTGTTGGGGACTTGTTCTCAAATGCTATGAGTTAAGAACAAGGCAACACAAAAAATGTTAAGTGTTAAAGTCCTTCGTCCTTCGAAGCATTATTTCCCTTGGGGATATAATGATTTTCGGACGAAGGTTATGAAGGACATACCTTCATCAGCACAACATATCATAATGAAGAAAGAATTATATAAAATATAAAGGATAACGTAAACAATTATGTATAATCATCAACTCATTTTTTTATACTATTATTATGGAAAAATAGAAATGATATCCAATAACAAATGTACCTTCGGCTTGAAGGAAGGTGTAAGTACAAGCGTGACGCAAAAGTAAAATGCCAAGTCAGCGTGAACAGTACGGGGGCACTGTTCACCTATTTATAGGCACGGGGCGCAGCCCATGTAAAATTACATTGATGCCCTTTACATATATCAATAACTCTATAGCAACTCTTCGAGGTTTAATTTGGCTTTTCATCTTTAAGTCGGTTCCTCTTTTCTGCCGTCATGCCGAAGCTTTCCCGCTCACAGCTTCGGCGCTGTATCACCCTTCGTATTCTTCTCCCACTGTGGTACCGATTCGAGTCCGAAGATACCTGTTCACACATTATACTCCGGAAACACTGTTAAATCATATTTTTGAGGACCTTCGGAAGCCGAAGGCCCCCAACAGTAGCCCCTCGCAATATTAATTTGTTAGAATGATAAATTTAGATTGCGACATGGACGAAGGCCTTAAGCCGAAGGTCCGAAAAAACACCTCCCCTTTGCTAGAATAGCAACATTCACTAACAAGCAGGGCCCTCCAATTTTCAATGCGCTGGGCATATAAATAAGAGCATACCACAAACTTATTTGGTACGCTTTCTTGCCGTCTGCTCTTGCTTACTCAACTTTTAGCTCTTGCGCACCAACTGCTTGACTTTTTAAGTTTTTAAGCTTCGGCTCTGAAAACAGTTTTTAGCATTTTCGAAGATGTCTGAAGGTAAAAAGGCTGCTGCCGAGATGAAGCTGAGTCTTTCTGAAGAGAAAAACCTGGGGTTTCTTGAAGCAATGTCGAAGACCAATACAGAAAAAATCACCAAAGAGATTCTAGAAGGTTTATCTGAAGATACTGATGACAGCGACAGTTATGATGTGGATAGTGGTGGTGAAGACTCCGAAGATCGTCCTTGGCGACCAAGCCATGCGGTTTTCGGCAAATCAAGTATCAAAGAAAATCATCTTGTCAATATGAGGGGAAGATATTTCCGGGACTTGTCCATTGTGAGGGCCGACGAAGGAGAGAAGACTTGTCCAACTCCTGAGGAAAATGAAGTCGTAGTGTTCCGAAGCTTTTTGAAAGCTGGACTACGATTTCCCCTGAGCAGCTTTGTCGTAGAGGTGCTGAAAATATTTGAAATTTATCTTCACCAACTTACCCCCGAAGCAATCATAAGGATGAATATCTTCGTGTGGGCGGTGAGAAGCCAAGGTCTGGAACCGGATGCGAAAAGTTTCTGCAACATACACGAATTGTTATACGAGACAAAGCCCTGGGGTAAGGAACAGTATCACAATAATTTCGGCTGCTACAGCTTCGTCGCTCGGTCTGGGTCAAGCTGCCCCGTGCCAACGTTTCAGAAGAAATGGCCCGGCGACTGGATGACAGAATGGTTTTATGTGAAGAATGACCTGAAAACACGGGAAGATGTTAAAGGTATAATTATGCGTCCTATTTGGCAACGCTTCGGCCTGCGGAAGCCGAAGGTTGAAATGAATGAAGCTGCCGAAGAATGCCAGAGAGCCTCGGAGTTGTTTGCTCTTTTATTGGAACGAGGGATTTGGTCCAAGAGCATATTGCCTTCAGAGTATGGCCGCTCGCGGAAAAATGGGAAATGCCGCAAGAAACCATAAAGGAGGCTGACGAAGGTGGACTTATCAGGCTGAAGTATACTTTCAAGTTTGGAGATAAATTCGTTGAGCCAGATGATGACTGGCTAAAAAGCATTGAAAATTTAAGTGATGAACTACTCGGGGTTTATTCAAAGGCCGAAGATATTGCATTGTCAGCAGCCTTCGGAGGCCGGAAAAAGAAAAGACTGAACCGAGTGTTTGACGCAATTGGGTTCGTGTACCCCGACTACCACTATCCAGCGCGGGGTCAAAAAAGAAAAAACGCAACTTCTGCACAAGAAACTGCTTCAGCCGCTCCTAGCGAGCCAGCGCCGAAGAGACAAAGGGTAAAGGTTCTCACACACCGGCCACGCTACATTGAACCAACTACAGTGCCTGAATTCGCCGGCGAAACTTCTTCGGCCATCGAAATTAAAGATCCAGCTTCAGTGCCGAAGATCGAAGAAAAAACTGAAGCACCCTCAGCAAAGAAAGCAGAAAAACCGAGAACTGAAGGAACGAAAATATTGGAAATTTTAAGTCCTTCAACAAGTGTTGAGACGATAAAAAACCAAAAAGGCCCAGCGGTGACCCCGAAAAGAAAAAGAATGGTCAATGTGCTAGATGTTCTGGAGACAATAAAGTCCTCAAGCACGACTCCGAAGAAGACTGTTGAAACTTCCGTAGCGGAAACTGAAATCTTTGATACTAAAGCTCCGAAGCGACAAACTGAGACTGAAGCTGGGCCTTCAGAGCCCACGAAGGTAAAATCCTTGGAAACCGAAGAAGAAAAAATGACAGAGCCAATTCTTGTTGAAGAAATCAGTGCTGCTGCCCCCGAAGCATCCCCCAAAGTCCTTGATTATATTGTTCGACATGCTTCGGGGAAAAAGTTATCAGAAGAAGAAATTTTTGAAGCCAATCATTATGCCAAAGAATTGAAATATCCGAAGGGGGCACTAGTGTTCAATGGTACAAATGAAGAAGATTTCCTATACTGCCTCCCGGATAACAAAGAATTACTTGTCTGCCGGGAAATGGCCCGAAGCATGGGGTTTCCGAAGCTGGAGGCTGGCCTCTGCGCGATGACAAAGGACGATCTTGCGGACAGCCTTGCGTATAATAGCCTGAAGGTACGAGATCTGCGCATTTGGAAACTTTATGATTTGAAATCTATTGTTTTATTCTTATACTAACTCTTTTACATATAGGGTTTAATACTAAGCAACGCGCTGAGAGCGCAAAAGAATGCCGAAGACGAGAGCTATGAAATTGCTTTCAACAACCTTCGAACAGAGGTTATCAAACTAAGGAACGAAGCCTTGGAAAAGGACAAAATTCTAGTTACATTGGTGGACAAAATAAAGGAGAACGAAGCTGCGTCTAAAGCACAAGTTGCAGCTCAAAAGCACGAGATTGACGACCTTCGGAAGCAATTAGCCCGGGCTAAGGAAGAACGCATACTTGAAGAAACGAAGCGAGAACTTAGCGACCAATGGGCAAATCATTTAGAAGGAACTGTCGAAGAGCTTCGTTCGTCCAAGAAAAGATGCTATGACAAATCTATGGAATGTGTTAAGAAAATGAAAGCTAGCTTCGCCAGCGTTGGCGCATTTTCGAGTGAAGAAAACTTTACAAGAGGCAACCCCGAAGGTCCCATTGAATGGATTAATCACGAAGCTGAGGCCTTTGAGGAAATTTTAAATAGTCGCGGAGACATATGCGCTTTTTCGGGTGCCAGGGGGATTGCCACCATTTTAGAAAGGAAAGGCTGCGAACATGTAAAAACTTTAGCACAATCCGAAACTGCCTTGTCCTTCGAAGATGCTAAAGACCCTTCAGCTGAAGCTAGCATAGTTGGTGGAAAATTTTTCACCGATATCTGGGATAATGGTGGCCGAGAAATGGTCCGAGAAATTATCCAAAAAAGCGAAAAAGGCATCCATGATGCTAGAAAAGTGGCCGAGGCTGCTGAGAAAAGCGCAGAGCCCGAAGGGCAAATAGGTATTAACTAATGGTTTTTATCGTGTTGTAATTTTTGATTTCAAACTTCGTTCGCCAATTGTAATAGCAATGTAGCCGTATCCTGTCCTCCCTCAGATCCTGCTAAAACGCCTCCGGGCCCTCACCCGAAGGACGACGATGAAATCAAAAAGATGGCCGAAGCTATCATGGATCAAGTTGTCTGTCAACTCCTGAACGAAGCTGCAGAAGTAGTACTTAGGGAAGACTAGGTGCTATTGTAAAAACATCTGAAATGTAATATGTGTAATATCTTGTAACCCTGAATGTAATATACTTGTTTTTTATGATTTAATTCTTTACGATGCATGAAATTTTACATACATACCGTTTTTGAGTCTTTGACGAAAAAACACCTTCCCTTCTTTTCATGCTTCGTGAAGAAGAATTTTCATTTATCACAACGATATCCATAGTGCTCTGATGAAGAATTTCCGAGCTTCGTGAAAATATTTTCTGAAGCTACACTCCGAAGATCAATATTGTATCTCCTTGTGACTTTGCATAATTTTCCCTTTTTCAAAGCATTTTTCCGAAGATCGATATTGTGCCCCCTTCTTGTGCCATATGCAGCATGATGTATGATGCTTATGCTATGCGAAATGATGTGATGATGTTATGTTATGTAAAATGGTATTTATTCCGAAGATACACGCACATCCCTGCAATAAAACACATAATCTTTTTAAATCAGCGTTGACTTTTCGCTGTAAGCCTCCCTTAGGAGCTTCGCCTTTTACTTCAGCGGAATCAGCGTTTATTTTTCGCTGTAAGCCTCCCTTAGGAGCTTCTTCGCCTTTTACTTTCGACGGTATTCACGTTGACTTTTCGCGCTTCGCCTTTTACTTAGGCGGAATCAGCGTTGATTTTTCGCTGTAAGCTCTGCATTCCCTTTGGAACGACTTCTGAGCAGAAAACTTACACTGCGCTCCCTTTGGAACGGCTTTTTGTAACTTCAGCAAACTTACTCTGCATTCCTTAGAACGGCTTTTTGTTGCTTCAAAAAATTCATATCCCCACTGCATTCCTTAGAATTGGCTTCAGCAGAGTAAGTTTGCTGAAGCTACAAAAAGCCGTTCCTAAGGGAGCGCAGCGTAAGTTTTCTGCTCACAAGTCATTCCTAAGGGAATGCAGAGCCAAATACCGCCGAAATATAAGGCGAAGCGCGAAAAGTCTACGCGAATACCACCGAAATAGAAGGCGAAGAAGTTTAAAAGACGTTCCTAAGGGGATGCAGAACTTACAGCGAAAATTCAGCGCTGATACACCGAAAAATAAGCGGTGAAGCCGAAAAATAAGCAACAAAGAGACTTCAGTCATTCCTAAGGGAATGAAGGCTATGGTTGTGGCTTCGTATGTTTGGACATTCATTTGCACGTCACATTACATCATACATTTGTATTCATAAAACATTCATTTAGACATACACAAGATCATCATCATCATACCATACAGACACAGGCACATGCTTCGGCTATAAGGATAAAGCTTTAGCAAAAAAGAAAAAGAAGCAGTTTCATGCTTCGTTGTGTACGAAAAGAAGGAAAGGTGTTTTTCGCCTTTGGCTCAAAAAAATACAAGTTTCGTCCACATCAAAGTAGTTCACACATGGACGAAAAGGTAAAAATATATCACAAGGTATGCACAAATTTACAAAGTTGGTATCTGATCCTTAAAATTACAATATTTTTACAACGATATTACAAAATTTTCTCTAGGATTTTTCGCAGCAAGGTCTTCAGCTTCGACATTATCGAGCTTCGGGCCATCTGTCAAGCTTTGGCTCATTGTTCCTCAGCTTCGTCATCCTGTACATATTAAAGCGGTATGAGAGAAGTGCAAATTTCAAGGAGAAGGTAAAGTAACAGGCACAAATTTTCTACCGGCTTAAGGTGGCTTCGAGCTTCGTCGCCAGCCATTTTTCGCCCTCCCTTTACCCAAATCTGAGTTATAAATCTATTTCCTATACTCCGAGCTAGGCTGGGGATATCAATTAGATCTGCCGGTGATAAATTAAAATTTGGTCTGTTGATAATTTTTCCATGCGTGCAGCCAGATTTCATGAAGGCAACAGCCGTGCCCCGAGAAGCTAGCAGAGCGCAGAAATCGGCATGACCAGCTATAACTTCGTCAAGGGCATCAACCTCGCCTTCAATATGTTCGAAGGTTTCCGGCAGGTTCTCAACCGAAGGACTGAATTTCTCAGCATTGGCTCCAACCGAGTTGAAAACCTGCTTTAGTCGCTGCAGGCATTGGGTGCCGAAGCTTAAACATTTTTCTTGAAGCTCTTTCAGTGATTTCTGCAAATTTGAATTTTTCTCAGCTTCAGCTTCGAGTTTGGTCTCAAAATTTTTCTTTTCCATGGAAAGTTCACTATTCAATCTAGCAATTTCAGCCTGGGCCTCTGGGCCTCTGTCAGTGAACCTTCCATGGTTTGGAGTACGAAGTTCTTTTTCTCCAGGGCAGTTTCGTGGTCTTTGATCTTCTTCTCCAGGCCCTCAATTATTATTTCATTCTTTTTGTCCTCGAGGTCTTGTTGCATCCTCAGGACTTTGCTCAGCAGTAAGCTCTGACAAAATAACCTTCATCAGATAACATCTTCATAACGAAACAATAAAAAGTTGAGAATTTTACTTTAAAATTAGCATAGAATAGACTACCAGCGACATGCTGCCGCCGGTACCTGCTGAGGTCTGCTTCAACCTTCGGAAGGCCAATACTCTTCAATAGAGTGCCGACAACTTTCGCCCAGTGCGGTCCCGAAGGCATCCTAAGCTTTCCCCGTTAACTCCCCCGAAGAGCAGCGCCCTGGGACTGTACCCGCAAGATATGGCATATTCCTCCAGTTCTTCTTTTTCAGCCTTTGACAATTCTTGCCCAAGTATGTCCTGAAAATTGAAGTCTTCTTCTTCCGAGATATCTTCGACTTTCTCTTTTCCTTTCCCAGGCGCTGTGGCCAGAGTTTCTTCAGCAACCATAGCAGCTTCTTTCGCAGGCTCATTCAGAAGCATGTTGTCAATATCAGCAAGTGTGGTTTCTAGATTTGTATCTTCGGCGGCCTCAGCTTCGACAATGTCAGCTTTAGTTTCAGCTTCAATGACTACGGCTTCAGTAGCAGCAGTGCTCTCCACGGCTGGTGTCTTTGATGCCGAGGCCACCGGTGGTGTCTGCTCGATAACTTCAACTACATGAATGATTCTTCGTTTCTTCGGCTCAGCAGGCTTCTTCACTGCCGAAGGCTCCTTTTCCTTCTGAAAAAGCTTCGTTAGATGTGGCCCTAGTGGACTTAGCTTGACAGGCAAATATTCAGTCATTACCTTTAAAATTTCTTCCACGTCGGCAGCAGAAGGCGTTGAAGGAGCCTCTTCCTCTATATCAGTCGTTTTTGGCTTCGGAGCAGCAACCTTTCTTTTCTTCGGAGCAACCATCTTCGGCTCAGGGCTCAATTTTCTTTTCTTCAAAATTTCTTCATCTCTCTTCACCAATTTAGCAGCTTCTCTATTCAGAACACTAACAACTCTTTTTCTTTTTTCCCTTTCGGCCCCTCTGTTCAATCGCTCATAGTCAGGATACTCAAAATTCAGTGCATCCAAGACCCGGTTTAACCTTCGTTTCGGTCGAGTGCCAAAGGCTGCAGTCATTAGTTGATCTTCTTTTTTAGAATAGTTTCCAAGGATCTCATTGCACATAACTTCAATCGTGTCTAACCATTCTTGGCAAGGTTCTTTGAAGTGTTTTTTGAATTTATAATGATAGGGTAGCCGAACAAGTTCTTTCCTCTTCTTCTCCCCTTTAGGCTTCGGCATGTCCCATTCTTTCAAAGTCGGGAATACTCTGAAAGCTAAGAATTCTTGCACCAAATCCCTAGTGCCAATGTGCTCCGAAACAACTCGAAATTCACCCAAGGCAATTTGGCATGGTGATTCCGACAACATGTTGCACTGGGGCCTAGTTTCTCCAAAGATTAACACCAATGGGCTCTGAACCAGCTTCTCCTTCTTCTCATCAAACTTAACATAAAACCACTTGGTCTTCCAGCCGGTGGGCCATTTGGTACGATAGCTAATAACTGGAGACTTCGCATCTTTGCGATAAGCAAAATTGTAGCAGCCGAAATTCTCGTGCAACCCACCTTCTCTAGCCTTTGTCCGATAATGAAGCTCATGTGCCCGGCAGAAGCCTTCGGCAAGCGGTTCCGCCCCTGGCTTCGGAGAGCCCAAATGTAAACGCTAAGACTAACGATGGCGTTAGGAGTTTGCTGATGAAGATAAATCCCAAACTTCTCCAACACATCCGCAATCATCTCATGCAAAGGAAATCTCAATCCTGCTTTAAAGAAGCTTTTAAAGACTACCACCTCATCCTTTTCTGGCTTCAGAGTAATTTCCTCTCCACCAAAATGAACTAGCTTCTTTTTGGCTTCACTGATATAACCTAGCTTTATCAACTTAGGCATTTCACCTTCAGTAATCGTGGACTTCCCAAACTCCAGGTGGCTGGGTTTAGATGGCATGGCGTTGTACTCATCTTCAGTTTCACCTTCTTCAACATCAATCTGCTCAGCTTCGGCAGCAGGGGTACCTTCAGAAGCTTCTTCCGGCACTGCCAGCCCTGATCGTTTCATCACTTCGGAAATTGGAGTGGTTTCAGCAGCTTCGGCTTCCTCTGCGTCATGTATAATCCTAGCCGTAGAACGTACCCTTACCATTTGATGATAAATTCCTTACAATTTTTAAATGAAGATTGCTGACTTTTTTGATTTCCCGAAGCTTTTCCTCTTGTAACGAAGCAAAATCAACAGCGGTGCTTCGATTGACTGCGATGAACAAGCTTCGGCTATGATCAAATTTTTGGCAGCAAAACAGTGCAATAGCAATGTATGCTGTGGTAACTTCACACCTACCCGTCTGTTTATATAGTGCCGCAGGTAAGAAGGTGAATCATCAAGTCTTCCGCACCGGACGAACAGTCGCCCGCACTCACTGAACGGTGGGCTACAGAACCCGAGAAGATGAATCGCTAGGACGCGTGTATCCGCTGCATGGTGGCACCATTTTGCGCTCGGAATATTTTAATCGTTTCTCGGCAACGAGCTCAGGGAAGGTGTTTTTCGGATCTTCGGCTTCCCGAAGCCTAGGAGACTCTTTCACGGATCAAGCTCGTTACAAAAAACGATCTAGCACCGCGAAGGGGCTACTGTTGGGGGTACGCTTTGTCGCCAAAGATTCTGTAGGAAGAAACACCTTCGGCAGATCCTTTCAAAAGCAGCGCCGAAGCTATCATCCATGAAGCTTCGGCATAATGGCATGTCTTAAGACGAAGGATTGCACCGACTTAAAGATGAAATGACCGATTAGCCCATGAGAGTCCGCGTCACAGTTGTAATCTTTTGTAAAGGGCATGAATGTAATATTTCACAGGCTGCGCCCTGTGCCTATAAATAGATGAACAGTACCCCCGTACTGTTCACGCTGACTTGTACCTGATTGTGCGTCACGCTTGTATTCTCATCTTCTGTCGAGACGAAGGTACAAATGTAATTCGATATAGTTCTTTTCCATTCATGATTGTATAACAAGAAGTTATAATGTCACATAATTATCCATGTTATTTTTCTTGTTTCATATGCTTCGCATATCATTGATATGTACTGTAATGATGAAGGTATATCCTTTATAACCTTTGTCTGAAGATCATTATATCCTTGGGAAAATAATGCTTCAAAGGACGAAGGGCATTAACCATTAACCTATTTTTTGTGTTTCCTTGTTTTAATTCATAGTATTTGAGAACAAGTCTCCAACAGCGTCGACAATTTTGAGTCATGTGCTTCCCATTTGGATGACAAATACATAACCCTCCATGCTCTATTGGAATTTATTATTCTTGTTTGGGGGAGCTGTTTGTTGCTGTGCCCCTGGTCAACAGTCATTGTGACTTGCTGCTCTGATTTGGCTTTTTGTCTTGGCCCTTCTCTAGATCGTACTTTCACTCTATTTTTCCTTTGTCCTTATGGGACGATGATATATGCTTGAAGACTTCCTCATTCATGAAGTACTCGTCAGCAACCTAGAAGAGGGAAGCCAGAGTGGTTGGAGCTTTACGCATGAGTTTCTAAGACAACTCTCGGTCCATGAAGTCCTTGCAGAAAACATAGATGGTCGTCTCCTCGGGCATGCTAGAGATGTCAGTCTTTACATCATGCTACTGCTCGATGTAACCGTGTAGGGACTCATCTTCTTTCTGGGTGACTTGCTCAAGGTCATACTGAGTTTTCTCATGATTGTAGATCATCCTAAAGTTGTTGATGAATTGTCGCTTCATCTATTCCCATGAATCAATAAAATTTGCATGGATTTCAATAGCCACTTATGACTATAGAGCCGAGACACATGAGCAAATAATTTGTCATAACTGATGAGTTCCCTCCTGCTGTAGTGATAGACAACTGGTAGATCTAGAGCCAATCCGATGGATTAGAGTGATGATCATATGACTCGACCGGAGTGGACATGAAATTTATTGGCCATATTACTCTGCTCAATTGGCCAGAACAATTTAACCATGAACGTCGAGAGGTCTTCTAGAGCCTAACATTGTCGGGATCAGTCATAGTTGGAATCTTTAGGTTTTTCCTCATATCCGTCATACTCCCAATCCTTTCTCTTAGGATCATCCCTGCTTAGCTGTTGGTGGTGTCGATCCAACTATACGTGGAAGTTTCTTCCATGTGGAAGAGCTCGAGCCCAGTTAGAGGCGGGTCGAGGTGGCGCCCGAGTCCCTTCACGATTATTGTGGGTGGAGAAATCATGGGACTAGTGATGCGTGTTCGGGTTACCTAAAAATTTTGGGTCGGGTAATTCGGGTATTTAAAATTTCAGGTTTTGAGAATTGATACCCGAAATTACAACGGGTTTTACAATACCCGAAAATTCGGGTACCCAGAATTTCGGGTTCGGCTATTTTTGAATTACCCGAACTATTGTGTTGGCTTTATAAAAACACATACACCATATTAAATTAGTATAAAAATATAGTTTAAATAATGATATACATGGACATATAAAACACAAGCAATCTACAATCACAAGTTATGCACACTTACACATAATTATAGATGTACAAATTATAATTGAGCATGACATGAGTACATGACACATGAAAGTTCAGGTAATTCGGGTATTTTGGGTACCCGATTGTGATACCCGAAATAAATTCGGGTTTTGCAAGTTGCTACCCGAAATTCCCGAACAAAATTCGGGTTTCGAGTATTTCGGGTTCGGGTTTCAGGTTACGGTTTTTTTGCCCAGCCCTACATGGGACTTGTTCTACCAATGAATCTGACTATCCTAAGATTGCTTGGGCTTGATCCAAGTCGAATCATTTAAGGACTCAATCGCATCATGACTCATCCCTAAAGTTGTAGGGCCTCAAAACATACGGCTGCATATGCCATCATATTGTTGATCTTCTTCAGGTCTTTGTGAGCTTGTGCGTTGTGCTCGGGGAGCAGTAGTGTGAGTCTATGTAGAAGGAGTTTCACTATCATGATGTTCTGAGTCAGGGTCGTTTAGGCTTGTTCGTTGTGAAAGTCGACCATCTAGATCTAATCCTGGATAACTCAACATGATCTCGTAACTCCCAGTCCTACCAATTCCTGGTTACTTCATCATCATCATCATCATCATCATCGTTAGCATGGTTTAGAAAATGGCCATCTAGGTGTGTAGAATTTGCCATGAAAACAAAACAGTCTTCAAGATTATAGGAATCCAAATCTGAGTCATACTTGAGTCTGTGTCCGAGGCGATGTTGAGGTAGAGTTTGAGTCTAACTCGATGTCATAAGATCAAATCGATTTGGATTTGCTAAAGTGTAGATTAGATCCTCAGAAGCTTAAACGGGGGACATCTGAGCCACCGAAAGATTTGGGACAAGCCCAATATTCTCGAGCAAATTAGCGATGAATCTAATGGTGCTGAAGTTGACTTTCTCTCTCGATGTGAAACCTATGATTTCCATCAACTATGTGGTGATTAGTGTGACATTCCCTCCCTAGGGCGCCAACTGTCAAAGATTGTTCTATAGTGAATTTATGGGGTAGGTTGAGTAATCAAGAACCGAAGGTAAAATTATGAGAGACACGAAGATTTATATGGGTTTGGGCTCTTAGAGTGAGGTAATATTGTGATGACCTACCTCTTAAGGCTTCCCGACCCTTCTTTTTATAGTCCATGAAGGGGCAATGTTTAGAGGGAATATATCTAGGTCGATTACAAGATAAGAATAACAACCGAGTCTATCGAAGTATATCCCGAATAGTCGGGTCTCTAAACTCTGTTGGTACATATGTTTCACCATTATCAAATAGGTTTTACCATATCTATATGGATATTGATATCTTCCTCTGATTTGATAAGATTCTTGCCGTCATTGTCATCGGGGGACCCTCCTACGGATAGGATGTCCCTCTGGTCATGTTAGCCGAGTCCCTGGGTCCTCGACCGAGCCTGTGAACCCACCTGTCATAGCTTTCTTATCGAGCTATTCTCAGATATCCAAAGCTATTCTCAGATATCCCTGTTATATATCTTTAACATATATATTATAAAAATATAATTAATGAAGAATATAATGATACTTATTGAGTACCATGAATAATATTACTTTTATATATGTTTAATTACATTTAAGATATTTTAACTATCTAAAAAATTATAATTACTTATAATTTAGGATAGAAGAAGCAGTTTATATATGGTTGTCTCCTGCCTTCTGGTGGCCACCCCTGCAGTTTTTATTCGCTGTTGATGCTTGTACCCGTTGCTGCCAGCTACTACTGTTTGTGGACCCATACGATTACGGGTTATATTTAAAAGATTGAAATATGGGTTTTCAATCTTTTAAACAATATTGAGGAACCCTAGGTGAAGCTTCACTCAACCGATAGTTATTGAAGAACACTCATTAATTTTCGATAATAAGTGAATATCGCTCGGTCATTAACAATAATTACTAAATATCATTCAGTAATTACCGGTGGAGTGAAACTTCATCTAAAATGGCGAATAATATATATATATATATAAGTTATATATATACATACATATATATATAAGTTTAAATATTTTGAGCCCTTAGCTTCCAATAGCTAGAGGATGCCCTGGCCAAAGCTGCCATCCGGTTTAGCCGCACCACCTCATGCCGACCTAGGCCCTGGGCGACTATAAAAAAAGCCACATACATCCAGGGATTAGGGTTTCAGGTGTGGCGGCAGCTGCAACCTCGTGAGGCATGAGCGGCGACGACGGCGTCCTACAGCTCGAGGCACGAGCGATGGTGACCAAGACCGCCGAGGCATGTGCGGTGATAGCAATGTGACGGCCCGCAGTGGCATCCGACGACGACGACGTCCTCTGACCCAGCACGTCTCGGACGTCCTCCGATGATGACCACATCCGATCTAGTGGCCTCTAAGGCACCATTCGATCCGATGGCCTTAGGGCCGCCCTCCGACGGCGACCTCCCCGATCCGTGTTTATGCCTTCCATGATTGTGTTTTATGCCTACTACTTACACTATTTATGCACTCTATTGAGGATTTTATGATGATAAATACGACGTCTCACGCGACTTGGTTTGTTATGGTAACCATATGGATTCATGCACATTTATTATGGGGATGTCAAACGTTACATCATGCTGAACAATATTACAGTTTTTTACGCATAGTACTGTCACTATTTATTCTCAAAATTGAGGATTTTTATGCTCAAACCTAGGGGTGGGCCTACCAGTATCTTGCATGCAGATTTTTCGCGTGCACAGTGAAAAGGGACTACCTTGATTTATGGTGTTGGTAACTACCAAAAAATCAAATCCCTTAATTAACTCCCTTAATCAAATCCCCTGATATATGGTGGCTGCATGGACGTGGAAGATGTTGGTTGGGAGTGAATCAACATTTACATTGTCATATAACAATATTTATGCTCAACCTTGAGAATTTTTATGATAATTAATACAACATATCAGAGTTACCAACGTCTCTCACATTGGCTCAGTATTTATGATAAAAACTGATGGTTTTTACGCACAAAACTTAAGGTTTTTATGCTCGAACCTAGAGATGTGTTTACCATTGTATCGCATGCTAGTTTTTTATGTCTACCGTAATTTTTGGACCAGAAACCAATCAACAAAATGTACCAGCATTAAAAATCATCTCCTACCATAAAATTAGATCTCGCATGCGTGCCTGATAAAACCGCCCCTAATTTTTGCCACAAAATCGTACTTACCATGAAACCGCCTATTTTTTCTGCAGGGCTGTTGGTTGGGCTCATATTAGAACTTTTCATCAATTATGATGCACGGTGTAGTTATTTATACATCTTTCTATAAGAATTTATGCTTTACACGATACCTATCATCCAATTTTTGCTCGCTTACAGTGGAAACAAAAATGCCAACCAAAATTTGCGCACATGTAATGTAAACTCCAATGACCCGTTATAATTATCGGATCTACCATAAAAATAGGAACTACATGCATGTGCTTAGTGTGGGACGTGGTCTAGTGGCTGACCGATGTTTTTATGCTATCTATATGAACTATTTACGCTATTTCTTTGAACTATCTCTACTACTTATTAAGTAAGTAATAGTAGTCTGCCGTTCTGCCGTTCTGCCCTCTCCCGTTCCGCGTGCAGAAAAAAAATTAAATCGTGGCTGCTCAGGAATCGAACCTTAGATCTATTGAGCAGAATACCTAGCCTTCCACCCTCTAGCCAACATGACTCATGTTGAATTGTGTACAACTTCAACTAAAACGTCTTTTGTGTTTAACCCGCCGTCCACTCTGTATGCTCACTGAGTCTAGAAAAACATTTATAGCTTAGCCCCTGATCTTTCTGGAGTTTGGGACGCAGTCGAGGAAATAAAGAAAATAGGGAAAAGGAGTTTAGAAATTGATTTATAGTTTAAAAATAATTGCAGAAACCCATTTAATTCATGGAAATTTCATATTAAATCCAAATGAGTTCATTCCAATTTCTATAATTCTATAATATTATTTTTATCACATAATACCTCTGTTTTGTCATGAAAACAACAATAAAATTGATTTCCTAATTAATCATATATCAAATACATAGAAACTTTGGAAATTCGTAACTTCCCCATTTTAATTCCAAATTGAACCGTTCCAGTTGTGTTAGTCTCGTATGAATATTTACTACGCAGTAACAATATTGATTATATCATGTTTCATACTTTTATAATTAGATATTTATTTATCCTATGTTAATTGGGTTAATCTATGTCTATTGGATTAATTTATTTAATATATTAATATAGTATTCTAACTTTATGGTTATACGATGTTTGACCATTAGTCTTGCAAACACACACTTACCTTTTTGTTTAAGCAAAAGCGTATGGTGGTATGTGTCCGATGACTAATGATGTACGAGGGAATTTCTTCCGGTATGTGTGAAACGTGCTCTCTAATAATGAGACCATGCAAATCGTGACATATATCGAAGTCTGTATGATACTGATGGTTGCAATGTAGTGGTGAAACAAATAGATTATAAATAACAAAATTTATGTATGGCCAAAATCACAAATTGATTATGAAACATTTTCTCATAACGGTATAACACATATTTTGTATATAAGTTATCGTAGTATACTGGTATTATATATTCCCGTTGCAACGCACGGGCATTCAGCTATCATGTATAGAAGTCTGCACGGTACTATTGGTTGCAATGTAGTGATAAAATAGTTAGATTGAAATAACAAAATTTATGTATGGCTAGGATCACAAATTAATTACGAAACATTTTCACATAACAGTATAACACACATTTGTTCATAAGTTATCATGATATTAAATGTTTCTGTTGCAACGCACGGGCACCCACCTATATGTGTTTATGTCTACATCTATGACAGGAAACACATCTACTACATCTCTCTCCAAGCTCACTTGCTACCATTGCACAATGCGTAGTAGTAGATAAGTATCACCGAGATTTTTGAATTATATTTTTGGATGGAGGTAATATTATTTAAAGAAGAGCTTTGCATGCTATTTCTTTTGTTTGAATAATGCATTATACTTAAATTCCCTTTTTTGCATGTGTGACATTTTTTCTTCGTAATATTTTTTTTCCATGGATCAGACTTGTGTCATTTTCATAAACCAACGCCAAACATGAATCCATGTTTCCTACTTCAAACCCCGAACAAACTCCATGAGCAGGAGGCACTCACGTTGTCGTCGCTTATCGATGACGAGAAGAAGCTTGGCGACTGTCAGTTCGACCTCTAAAAGCAGTCTTACGTGGTCGCATGCGCTGCTGTGTACGACAAGCTCCCGCGAAGCCGCCGCTTGGACGCGGTCCAGAGCAGCTGCACCGCGTTGTCCATCGTTAAGCAGGGGGGCCTCATGGTTGTCGCCAACGTCGACGACTCTCGGGTTGTTCTAGACACCGCATCCGACGACGACGCCATCACGCCGTCCAGCTCATCGTCCACCTGAAGCCCAACCTGCCACATAAGTCGCTACTGACCGGACATAAATTCTTGTGCGCTGGGATGATGGACGTTGCTGACGTTGTGTGAGTGTCCTCGAACATGATGTATGTAGTGGAATAGCGCATCCGGTGGTGCAACGGCCAAGGGTACTACCTCGCTGATGAGCCCGGGGTGCACTTCGTTTGGCAGCCCAACCAAGAGTCATCGGTACTCGTCATGTCGCGTGCGTTCGATGACTACTATATCGAGGATTGTGGCATCATCTTGGCGCCGGAGGTGACACAGAGGAGGATCGACAACAGTGACCAGTTCCTCATCCTCGTCACCGTCAGGGTAGCTTTTGTGTCGGCCTGCCTTTAATTCTCTTCGCAAACACATACACACTTACCTTTTTGTTTAAGCAAGAGCATATGGTGGTGCGTGTCTGATGACTAATGATGTACGAGGGAATTTTTCCGGCATGTGTGGAACGTGCTCTCCAATGATGAGACCATACAAATCATGACATATATCGAAGTCTGCATGATACTGATGGTTGCAATGTAGTGGTGAAATAATTAGATTAAAATAACAAAATTTATGTATGGCTAGGATCACAAATTGATTATGAAACATTTTCTCATAACAATATAACACACATTTTGTATATAAGTTATCGTAGTATACTGGTATTATATATTCCCGTTGCAACACACGGGCATTCAGCTAGTTTATGCAAAAAAATAGAACCGCAATTTATGGCATGCGTCCCACGCGGAGGGTTAGGTCATGGCGGACGTGTCGGGGTGGGCATGCCCAAGTAAGGCTGTGCGCGGAGGGGGGGGGGGGTTGTGCATCGCGAGCGGGCGAGGGCACCATGATGTGTGTGGCGGGCTTCATGGGGGACGGCCACGGGGCATGGTACCGCTCTGTGGTCTACAATAGACCCTTAATAGCTAGTGTGTGTGTGTGTATATATATACTACTCTATAAGACTGTAATATAGACCGTGCACCGTGGTTCTGCCTCTCTCCCCCTCGCACAAGCCTCGCTGCCCCCCGAAATGTCGCCCATGCCTCGGCCGCCGCACGTAGCCCCGAAACCTTGTTGTCTCCCTGGTCCTCGGTCCTTGACGTCCCCTGTCCCGGCCACCATCGGCCTCAGTGTTGTCCCCCACTATCCAACAAAGGTGCGCCAGGATGCCGCTGCTCACCATCCCTCTAGCCCCGCGGCTTCAGCGGCGAGGGCGATGAGGACTGCTGCAAGGACCCACCGCGCTAGATGTGCGCCCTTCGCTGCGACCTCGACCATCGTGGCCCATCGGTGGGTCCTCTACCTTGCCACCTTTAACCGTCGTGGCTTCCCTGATGAGGGCGACAAGGATAGCTGTGAGGACCCGACTCGTTGGAGGCGTGCCCTCAGCTGTGTCCTCAACTGCCGAGCCCACGTCGATCGTGTCTTTCGAGATGGACTACGGATTCATGTGCTTGTCGGCCACCGGGACATCGTCGTGGCGTGGCACGGTACCATCACCCGCCTCAAGTGGGTGGCCAACCTAATGGCCAACTAGACCCCCTGCACGAGACGGGAGTGTCGTGCCTAGACCCCGGCGTGAAGGCAGATAGAGGGTGTAGGAAACGGGTGATGCCTAAGAGGGGGGTGAATTAGGACTTCTAAAACTTTCACTAAACTAGGTCACAATTAAATACCTAGAGCAAAGCCTATGCAAGTAATCAAACTAGAAAGTGCAAACTAGATTTTGTCTAAGTGTTGCTATCTCTACCGCAAAGGCTAAGTTTCAATCTACACTAAATAAGTATGAATACAAGATTGAAACTTAAATGCTTAATATAAATGCGGAAACTTAAAGAGAAAAGTAGAGAAGCAAACTCTCGTGGATGACGCCGGTATTTTTACCGAGGTATCCGGAACCACGCAAGGTCCCGACTAATCCTCGTTGGTGCCCCTACGCAAAGGGAAGCCCACGCGAGGGCCAAGCACCACGGTCGAGTAACTCCGTAGAGAGCCGCGGACCTTCTCCACATGCAAGTGGTGCTCCGCTTCTGGCTCCTCTCGGACGCTCCCCACCGTCTCCAATATCGAGCTTCTGGCCAAAACACCGCGGGCCTCGTTCCCTCTGGTACACGGTGGCAGCCGTGACACAAACGCGGTTGTCACGGTCTCACAAGACTCTCGCCCCACTCGGTACAATTACAACGGCTCACACAAGAGCTGAGAGGTTGTGTGGTTTGTCTAAACTCACTCAACTAACTAGGATTCACCTAGAGCAAGCGCTAATGCGGTCTAACTAACCTAAGCACTTCGCAAAGCACCTACGCTAATCACTGAGTGATTCTATTAAGCACTTGGGTGTTTGAGCTCTTGGAAATGTGCACTATATGCCTTGGTATGTTGCTTGGGCTCCCACGCCTTCAAATGGCCGGTTGGGTGAAGTATATATAGGCCCCAACTCCAAAATAGCCGTTGGAGAAAAGCTGCAGTTCTCTACGGCACATCGGACAGTCTGGTGGTGCACCGGACAGCGCACTGTAGCATGTCCGGTGCGCCTAGCCGTTGCCCTATCAGAGCAGGTGACCGTTGGCGCCGCAGGCTTTTCCACACCGGACAGTCTGGTGCTCACACCGGACAGTCCGGTGGTCTTCTCTCCGGGTGCCACCTGGAACTAGCCATTGGGCTAGAGTTCGCAGGTGCACCGGACAGTCCGGCGTGTGGGCACCGGGCAGTCCGGTGTGCCACCGGATAGTCCGGTGCGCCTCGCACAGACAGTCTGCAGCAGCACACTTGGACTCTTCTTGGATCTTCTTAATGTCTTCTTTTGAGGTGTTGCTTTCCTCAATTCCTTAGTCCAAGTAAATCTTGCATCCTGTGAACTACAAACACAAACACTAGAAAACTTATTAGTTCACGGATTGTGTTGTTCATCAAACACCAAAACTCAATTAGCCAAATGGCCCGGGGTCCATTTTCCTTACAATCTCCCCCTTTTTGGTGATTGATGACAACACAACCAAAGCAAGCAAATATTACAAGTATTTGAATGAAAATATGCAATCTACTTGCTAGGATGCATGTAGTCCCCACAATGTGAAATTATGGACTTAAGCCTCCCCCTAACTCCATAATTCACTTACTTCCTATTTTAGGACCAAATAACCAAAACCACTTGAAATACCATTTGTAGATATAAAATTTTAAATTTGTGGTGTTTGGTGTTTGATATAGTTTTCATTGCTTTGGTCCCTAAACTTCTCTCCATTTGGCATCAACCACCGAAAAGGAAGACATTAAAAGCATGTAGGAAGTAAATAAAAGCTTGTCCTCAAAAGATTACTCCACCTAAATGAGTGTTCTCCTTTAGAAAGAGTTTTTCTCTCCCTTTAGAGATGAATAAAAGCTCCCCCTGACAGAGATCTTAGGAAAAAGCATGTGAAAATTAGAGGTGCAAGACATGATTTGAAAAGACTAACTTCCCTTATGCATAGGTAACAGAATATGAGTTAAGTACTTATGCATTTTTAGCAACATGGAAGTATATGATATGAAATATAGTCTAATCAAATATTGGAGAAGACATGTAAATGATACTAGATGTAGTCTCAAAAGATACCGATTGAAATTCAATGGTGAGCTTGAGAGACATGAGAGTTCTTGGAAATTTTGCAGTGGAAGATTGTTGTCTTTCTCCGGGGACCTCATTTTCCTTACAATGAGACTATCACATGAAATAGACTTGAAAAGATGTTAGTCTCAAAGTATTAGATTATTGAGTAACCTCCCCCTGAAGGTGTGCATACAAGTTTTGAATACTTGTAGGAGACATGCACTTTGATTTGATATCAAGAGGGGCAAATTATCTATAATCCGAACTTTGGCACATATAAGTTAAATGATACAACTTGTAGAAATCAAAATTTTCAATTGATGCATCATTTACTATGGAGTGATATAGAAGCTATGTGCCGTGCTTAACTAAACATTTTAACCCATGTAGGTTTGCTTAAGTATATGGATTGAAAGCAAGCAATCCTACCATGTGATTTACCTAGTATGCATAATTTTAAACAAAAGTAAATGACAAATGTAATACTAGGCAAGAAAGGTAAACTAGATACAAGGTAAATAGACACGCATATCTAAAAACAAGAAATACAATAAATCTAGTTACCTTAGTCATGGGTGGGAAATTTGGATCTAAAATTTTCACTAACCCACTTGGCAATAAACTTGATCCAATATGATGCATCCCATGATATACATCCCAACTTTGCCAAGTCTCCAAATTTCCCGAAGACCTTCGGTCCACTCACTTCCCTTTCGGGATCCAAACCTTCTTGGTGCTTTTCATGATTGAAATTATTTCCTTTGGCACCCAGATGCGTTTGGCCTCCTTTCCTTTGTTGGCTTGCTTGTTGGCCTTGATTGCTATCACCTTTCCATTCTTTTTCTTCTTGATCAAATATGGTGTAGCAGTCGTTTTGCCACCATTTTTATGTAGGTGTTGGAGATTTTGCTTGATGGCTTTTGCTTGAGCTTTTGCCTTTGCTTATCCCCGGTCATCGCCTTGCATTGGAAAGACTTATGGCCTTCCTTGTGGCATAGCCTACAAATCACAGTTTCTCCCTCCATAGGCTTGTTCACTCCCGCAGTGGTGTTATCCTGTGGAGGTCGGATTTGTTTGGCTTTGCCTTTCTTGTCATACAAAGCCTTGCCAAGGCGAGCCACTTCTTGCTTTAATTGTTCATTTTCCTTTGCAACCTCATCCGAACATGTTTCTACAACAATATTCTCAACAAGAACTTGGTTGCAGGGGTTAGAATCATCAATTAAATCAAAGCAGGAAATAGAAGCATCTTTCTTAATAATTTCAGGTATTTCAACTAAAGATGCTGCTGGGGTACTACCAATGTTTTCTAGCTTAGTAGTTAGCTCATTATTGTGTATGCTAAGAATTTCCATTTTCTCTAGCAAATTTTCAATAGCTTCTTGGGAGCTAGCTAACTTAGCCTTAAGTTTTTTATTCTTTTTAATAAGGCTATCATCGGTAGCATTGGATGAAGCACTAGATTCTAATAGCTCAATTTTAGTTGATAGCTCACTATTTAAGTTTGCAAAAGTTTCAAATTTTTCTAGCAAACCTTTGTAATCATTTTGAGAGCTTACCAACTTATTTTTCAAGGTTTTAAGTTGAGCCTTTTGTTTAGTGCAAACATCCTGAAAAAATTCAACGGCTTCCGCAAGCTCATCTATGGAGGGCTTTCCCCACCTTCATCATCACTACTGCTATCATCACTAGAGGATGGAATGCTTTTGTTACCTCTTGCCATAAGGCATTTGTGTGATGACTATGATGAGTGTGATGAGGACCGGTGGCTGCGCGTCCTTGGAGGTTCATCTTCACTTGAAGAATCATCCCAAGTTCTAACACTTGTTAGCGCCTTGCCTTTGCTCCTCTCCTTTTTGGGTTTGGCCATATTTGGACAGTTGTCCCTGAAGTGGCCCTTCTCCCCACATGCGAAGCATCCTCTCTTCCTTTGCTTTTTCCTGTCAATGTTAAAGAGAAGATCTTCGACCTGCAGGGGCACACCCATTAGATTAATCTTGCGGATCATCCTCATTACCTTTCCGACGCGTCGGATTGTTTCTTCATCCTCGGAGGATGATGTGCATGGTTGATTATCTTCATCATCATCACTTTCTTCTTCTTCCTCCTCTTCTTCACTTGAGGAACTTGGAGTGGGAGCCTTCTTTTTGCCCTTCCTTTCATCACATGCAAAAGCATATGGTCTTGAGGAAGTTGGCTCCTCTCCCCGACACATTTTTTGCGACATCTCAAAAGCCGCGATTTTCCCAATCACAATGGTCGGGGTCATGTTGCTCAAGTCCTCCATGTTATGAAGGATGGTGATGATGCTCCCATATCTTTGTTGTGGTAGCAGGGAGATAATCTTCCTCACAATGTCCACATCACCTAGCTTATTAATGCCAATAGAATTGAGCTAATTGATAATTAGATTCAAACGAGAATACATGTCTCTAACAAGCTCATCATCTTTCATAGCAAAAGAATTATACTCATTTAAGACTAGGCAATGTTTTTGCTCATGGACATTGGATGTGCCGTCATGGAGCTCATGCAATTTTAGCCAAATCTCATTAGCAGTTTTCAAGGTAAATACTTGATTAAAAATATCCATGCTAAGTGATTCATACAAGCAATTTTTGGCTCTAGCATTTAAATGAATTTCTTTTTCCTCACTCGTGGTGGGTTTCTCGGGATTCTTGAGGGGTTTCATCCTGTCACGAGTGACTCTCCAAACACCTAGATCAATGGCCTCTAGGTAACAAGCCATTCTAGCACTATAATATGGGAAGTTAGTGCCGTCGAAGTGTGGTGGCCTATGGGTATCCATCGCTTCCTCTAAAAAGCGTCGGTTCTTTTAGCGGTGAAGCTAAAGCGTTTCAAATGAGCCAAACCGGGCTTTGATACCACTTGTAGGAAACGGGTGACGCCTAAGAGGGGGGTGAATTAGGACTTCTAGAACTTTCACTAAACTAGGCCACAATTAAATCCCTAGAGCAAAGCCTATGCAAGTAATCAAACTAGAAAGTGCAAACTAGGTTTTGTCTAAGTGTTGCTATCTCTACCGCAAAGGCTAAGTTTCAATCTACACTAAATAAGTATGAATACAAGATTGAAACTTAAATGCTTAATATAAATGCGGAAACTTAAAGAGCAAAGTAGAGAAGCAAACTCTCATGGATGACGCCGGTATTTTTATCGAGGTATCCGGAACCACGCAAGGTCCCGACTAATCCTCGTTGGTGCCCCTACGCAAAGGGAAGCCCACACGAGGGCCAAGCACCACGGTCGAGTAACTCCGTAGAGAGCCACGGGCCTTCTCCACGTGCAAGTGGTGCTCCGCTTCCAGCTCCTCTCGGACGCTCCCCGCCGTCTCCACTATCGAGCTTCCGGCCGAAACACCGCGAGCCTCGTTCCCTCCGGTACACGGTGGTGGCCGTGACACAAAGACGGTTGTCACGGTCTTGCAAGACTCTCGCCCCACTCGGTACAATTACAACGGCTCACACAAGAGCCGAGGGGTTGTGTGGTTTGTCTAAACTCACTCAACTAACTAGGATTCACCTAGAGCAAGCGCTAATGCGGTCTAACTAACCTAAGCACTTCGCAAAGCACCTACGCTAATCACCGAGTGATTCTATTAAGCATTTGGGTGTTTGAGCTCTTGGAAATGTGCACTATATGCCTTGGTATGTTGCTTGGGCTCCCACACCTTCAAATGGCCAGTTGGGTGAAGTATATATAGGCCCCAACTCCAAAATAGCCGTTGGAGAAAAGCTGCAGTTCTCTGCGGCACACTGGACAGTCCGGTTGTGCACCGGACAGCGCACTATAGCATGTCCGGTGCGCCTAGCCGTTGCCCTGTCAAAGCAGGTGACCGTTAGCGCCGCAGGCTTTTCCACACCCTACAGTCTGGTGCTCACATCGGACAGTCCGGTGGTCTTCTCTCCGGGTGCCACCTGGAACTAGCCGTTGGGCTGGAGTTCCCTGGTGCACCGGACAATCCGGCGTGTGGGCACCGCACAGTCCGGTGTGCCACCGGACAGTCTGGTGCGCCTCGCACAAACAGTCCGCAGCAGCTTACTTGGACTCTTCTTGGATCTTCTTAATGTCTTCTTTTGAGGTGTTGCTTTCCTCAATTCCTTAGTCCAAGTAAATCTTGCATCCTGTGAACTACAAACACAAACACTAGAAAACTTATTAGTTCACGGATTGTGTTGTTCATCAAACACCAAAACTCAATTAGCCAAATGGCTCGGGGTCCATTTTCCTTATAGAGGGTTCTGCCGCTTGTGTAGGTACTCGACGCGGGAGCAGGTGCTGGCCGAGTTGCGCGAGCTGGTGGAGCTATAGCACAGGCGGGGCGAGTAGGTGAGCGTGATGGTCAAGGGCCATAGCCTGGGCAGCACGCTGGCGATGTTGTGCGCCTTCGATGTCGTGGAGACACATGCCAATGTGTCACCGGGCGACGGCAGTGTGGCATCGGTGTGCATGTTCTCCATTGCCGGCCCACTCATCGGGAACGTCGCCTTCCAGAGGCGGTTCGAGCAGGAGTTGGGTGTGCGACCGAATTCATGGAGCGGTCCGTGCAGCTCTTCCGCGCTTACCCCAATGCCGTATGCCGCCGCCGCCAGATCCTCTCTCTTTCTCTCGAAATTCCTTACTGCTTCATTCAGTGTGTCTGATCCTACCTAACCTATTTGTGCGCATGTCTCTGCAGACCTACTACGTGACAAAATATTGGCACTGTGAGGGGAAGCTATGTTCAAGGTCACCAATGACCGTGAGGTACTACCTTGTCCAAGCTGTATGTACTAAGATCAGATTTGTGTGTATGTTCGTTGGTTTGAAACACTGATGACTGATAGATGCTATGGCTTAGGAGCTGATCGATGATACACTTGTTATTTATAGCTTATAGAATTGGGTGATCGAGGGGTAAGATAGATCACACACCTTGATAAAGTGGCATCTTTTGCCCCGCCTAAATCTCTCTCTCTTTCAAGTGCTCAAGGTATGTGCAAATATGTACAAATCAATTTCTTATTATTAGGAATGTTCAATTTCCGTATAGATAATCAGGTTCCGTAATTGAGAGGTGCTCCCATGGAACCCCATTCAACAAGTTAGATTATGGCACGAACACAACTTTTAGCGATTTGTTATGGATGGTACACAGTCAGCACAAGGTTTGGGAAAAGGTCAATATGTTGGTTTTAAGTATAAAGAATTCGTTGTACTTGATCATCATCGTCCAAAACTAAAAAACTTGGATTTATCGTATTGTTGAGATGAAGGAAACATAGATGTAAGGTAAATATGTTGGATTTAAGTATAAAGAATTTGTTGTACTTGATCATCATCATCCAACACTAGAAAACCTTGGATTTATCATACTGCTAAGATGAAGGAAACAAAGATGCACATTTATCTAACCATTGCATGCCAAACATAGTAGTCATTTACTGCAATTCATTAAGGATATGCTTATTAGAAATTTGGTGTACAATAGTATTTCTTTCTTTTCTGGCTCTATGGTTGGTATTTGCCGAGCACTCATGACACGTTAACATTAGAAAAAACAAGTAGCATTATAGAGTAATCAAAGAATTCATGGTTATTTTATAATGTAAATCTTTCTTGTCAGGTGAATATGAATTACCAAACAGCGATGACTACGCTAACTCTAGCTACTATTACTCGATGTCTGCCAATTCCATTCGACCAAACAATCGTGTGTTTGTGACCCTTCTAAGAAAAAAAATCCAAGTTCAGCGCAGAAACAACTGTCTGGTGAGTTTGTTCATATAGCTAAAAGTAAAAGTAAATGATTGGATATTTAATCTACATATGCGAGTTCTTTATAAGTTAGATTCTGATTTGTTCTATAGAAAAAGCTTTCCTCTTTCAAATGGTGCTATTATGGTTGGATTTTGCTAGCAGACATTCGAATGGTGCATTGTTTTTATGTCTGAAACTACCGAATGGTAGCTATTTCTGCAGTCTGTGTCATGCCAATCTGACAATGTCCAATATTGAAACCACTCAACTACCTAAGGCTAGCTAACTGCTTTTAAGCTTTGGATAATATGCTCATATCCTTGCTGCGCTACCATCAGGGGTAAACGTTATAAGGATGCTTCTACTGAGGTTGGGACTTATGAAACATGAGGATATGATTAAACCGATGATCCGCTCTGGAGATTACATGTTCGCTTACATATACCATTATTTGTCATTTGATATTACCTATGCTCAACTTTCCTCTTCTTATTTTGATGCTTTAGGTCATGGCACTCTGGTAACTAAATTTTCTTTTGAATATAGGGAACTTCTCAAGGGCCCACTATATTATGCTGCTATAACTTTTGCCATGTCTCTATTACGGAGAACCTCACCAGTCGTTATAGCACTTATATGCAACTTATGTGCTGGGAATGGTATGTTCATATATCTACATTTCACTCTTTTGATCCAAGAATAAACCCAACATAATGTTTTAGTTCCTTAACGTAGTTACATGAAACTGTATGCCATTAATTTGCTCCTCTTTATTTTATAAAAGGGAAATTTGTTATATTTCTGCATATTACAAATAGTTTCATGCTACAAACATGAGAGTAATAGCAGAATAAATGAACCTGCAATGCAAGGTAAATTTGTGACTTATTGAGATAGACGAGAATGTTTATGTTGTTCGTTTTTATATAATCGTTGGGCACTAACATTTTATCCTCGACCTTGCTCACTGAAGTTTCATGGCGCCGACGACCAATATGATGGAAAAAGCTTATTTATGTATAGCTAAAGGTTATCTCATCACGTGTAGGCGTAACATTGCCTCCTCTTCCAAACTCTAATTTGATAATATCAAAATGGATAAGTGCTTTAGGTTTTATGTTTCTTTGTTCTATTTCTTTAGTACATGAACAAGTCATTTGAAATGGCGAGGGTACATTTCTTTAAGTAAATGGCACATTGATGCAGGTTTGGGGTTTAGGGTTTCATTTATCCTAGTTGATAGATGTCCTAGCTTTCATTCATTTGTTATAGTGGAACTCCAAGTTGATAGATGTCCTATCTTCAGGTTATTGCAGGATGCTGGCATAACAGATCTGACGCAAGTTGCATGGTAAACACTGCTTTTTTGAACAACATGATCCATTGTCTTGTTATTTCTATGTATTGTTTCTAATAGTAGCCAGGTTATATCCTTAGCAACAAGTTGTTAGTTAGAGTACCTAATTTGTTTGTATCATTGTGAGTAATATAAAATAGTAACAAACACAAATTTTCCTCTGGAAAGTCTGGGTGACATGCGACAAATAGTTATATTTCCAAAACAAACAGCCCCGAACCAAAGGTCAATTCTTACACCCCTGCCCCCTTGCTCTTGGTGTCAGGCTTCTACTTAGGAATGTGAATCCTAGGTGAGAGCACCTAGAGGGGGGTGAATAGGTGATCCTGTAAAAACTTAAAACTTATAGCCACAAAACTTGGTTAAGTGTTAGAGAGATAATGCCAAGTGACTATAAAGCGAGCTCTTGCGAATCACAACGATCACACAAAAAGCAAACACAAGAGACACGCGAGTTATCCCATGGTTCGACAAGTACAACACTTGTCTACCTCCACGTTGTGGCGTCCCAATGGACGAGGGTTGCACTCAACCCCTTTCAAGTGATCCAATGATCAACTTGAATACCACGGTGTTTTTCTTCCTTTCACTATATCCCGTTTGCGAGGAATCTCCACAACTTGGAGCCTCTCGCCCTTACAATTTGATGATCACAAAGAAGCACGGATGTAAGGAAGGGAAAAGCAACACACATAAGACTCAAAGCAAGAGACAAACACGCACACTAGAAGCAACTTGAGCTCTAAGTTCACACACGGAGTTCTCAACTCAAGATGGGCTCAAATTGCTATCACAACGAATCAAATGCGCTAGAATGAAGTCTTGGTGCTTAGAGATGATCAAAGAATGCTTGGTGTGCTCCTCCATGCGCCTAGGGGTCCCTTTTATAGCCCCAAGGCAGCTAGGAGCCGTTGGAAGCAATCTGGGAAGGCAATTCTTGCCTTCTGTCGGGTGGCGCACCGGACAGTCCGGTGCACCACCGAACATTCACTGTTCACAGTCAGGTGCAGATTGCTTTCCTAAAATGGCGCAGCCGACCATTGAAGATTTGGAGCCGTTGGCGCACCGGACACTATCCGGTGCACACCGGACAGTCCGGTGCCCCCATCCGACCGTTGGCTCGGCCACGCGTCACGCGCGGATTGCCCGGCCGACCGTTGGCGCAGTCGACCGTTGGCTCACCGGACAGTCCGGTGCTCCACCGGACAGTCCGGTGAATTTTAGCCGTACGCTGTTGACTGTTTCCCGAGAGCGGCGACTTCGCCGCAGACGACTCACCGGACAGTCCGGTGATTTATAGCCGTACGCTGCCGTCGAGACCCGAGAGTAGGCTGTTCATCGGGACTGGTCCTGGCACACCGGACAGTCTGGTGCACCCAGACCGAGCAGCCTTTTTGGCTGTACATAGCCAACTTTTCTCCAAAACGATTTCTCCTGTTTCTAGCACTTAGACATAATACATTAGTCTTCAAAACAATGTACTTAGTCTAGAAACATACCTTTAATCTTAATTTGCACTTCTTGAGTCTTTGGCACACATATCACTCAAAGCATTTGTGTGGAGCACTTAATCACCAAAATCTTATAGAAATGGCCCAAGGGCACATTTCCCTTTCAATCTCCCCCTTTTTGGTGATTTATGCCAACACAACAAAAAGCAACTAAAAGAAGTGCAACATCAATGCAAATGAGAACCAAAATTTGTTTTTCATTCAAATTTGGCATATTTGGATCATTCTTTGCCACCACTTGGTTTGTTTTTGCAAATCAAACTCAATTTCCTATCTCTAAGTCAAATTCACTTGTTGAGGCATAGAGAGAGGTATTCCAAGAGAAATTGATCAAAGATTCAAAAACTCCCCCTTTTTCCCATAATCAAACATTCTCCCCATAAGAGACCAACTTTTGACAATAAGAGACAACAAGAGTATTTTGACAAAACAAAAGCTCTAACTCTACTATTTTCAAAATTCCCAAGTGGTAGCTGATCCATTTGCTTTGGCCTTAATTTCTCCCCCTTTGGCATTAAGCACCAAAACAGGATCATTATTGGCCCTTAAACCCCATTGTCTCACCAAAATCTTCAATTAAGAGTGATGCAGTGGAAGTCTTGGAGTAAATTACCCTCTCATCGGAGATGAACTTGGAGTAAACTACCCTCTCATCGGAGTGCAGTGGAAGTCTTGCATGGTCCAAGTACACCTTTTCCCTTTCAATCACCTTTGAGACTAAATTAAGAGAACTCAAGCACACGGTTAGTCTCAAAGGGTCAAGTTGTAGCATTTCTCCCCCCTAAATATGTGCATAATTCGCACAAGGACTTGTGAGGTCCGGGGATCCTTTGCACAACTTGAGCACCATAAATAAGCAATAACATGCATAAAGGAACATGATCAAAGGCATAAAAACATGTATGCTCTAGATCAATCCAAGTTACGCGAATCTAAGACATTTAGCTCACTACGCAGCCTGCAAAAGGTCTTTTCATCTAGAGGCTTGGTAAAGATATCGGCTAGCTGGTTCTCGGTGCTAACATAAAACACTTCGATATCTACCTTTTGCTAGTGGTCTCTCAAAAAGTGATGCCGGATGTCTATGTGCTTTGTGCGGCTGTGTTCAACAGGATTGTCCACCATGCGGATTGCACTCTCATTGTCACATAGGAGTGGGATTTTGCTCAGATTGTAGCCAAAGTCCCTGAGGCTTTGCCTCATCCAAAGTAGTTGCGCGCAACACTGTCCTGCGACAACGTACTCGGCCTCAGCGGTGGATAGGGCAACAGAAGTTTGTTTCTTAGAACTCCATGACACCAGGGACCTTCCTAGAAATTGGCACGTCCCTGATGTACTCTTCCTATCGACCTTACATCCAGCATAGTCGGAGTCTGAGTATCCAATCAAGTCAAAGGTAGACCCCTTTGGATACCAGATCCCGAAGCAAGGTGTAGCAACTAAATATCTAAGAATTCGCTTAACGGCCACAAGGTGACATTCCCTTGGGTCAGATTGAAATCTAGCACACATGCATACGCTAAGCATAATATCCGGTCTACTAGCACATAAATAAAGTAAAGACCCTATCATAGACCGGTATGCCTTTTGATCAACGGACGTACCTCCTTTGTTGAGGTCGACATGTCCGTCGGTTCCCATTGGAGTCTTTGCGGGCTTGGCGTCCTTCATCCCAAACCGCTTGAGCAAGTCTTGCGTGTACTTCGTTTGAGAGATGAAGGTGCCGTCCTTGAGTTGCTTCACTTGGAACCCAAGGAAGTAGTTCAACTCGCCCATCATCGACATCTCGAATTTCTGAGTCATTACCCTGCTAAACTCTTCACAAGACTTTTGGTTAGTAGAACCAAATATTATGTCATCGACATAAATTTGGCACACAAATAGATCACCATCACAAGTCTTAGTAAAAAGAGTTGGATTGGCTTTTCCAACCTTGAAAGCATTAGCAATTAGAAAGTCTCTAAGGCATTCATACCATGCTCTTGGGGCTTGCTTAAGTCCATAGAGCGCCTTAGAGAGCTTACACACATGGTCAGGGTACCGTTCATCCTCAAAGCCAGGGGGTTGCTCCACGTACACCTCCTCCTTGATTGGCCCATTGAGGAAAGCGCCCTTCACGTCCATTTAGAACAACCTGAAAGAATGGTGAGCGGCATAGGCTAACAAAATGCAAATCGACTCTAGCCTAGCCACAGGAGCAAACGTCTCCTCAAAGTCCAAACCTGCGACTTGGGCATAACCTTTTGCCACAAGTCGAGCCTTGTTCCTCTTCACCACCCCGTGCTCGTCCTGTTTATTGCGGAACACCCACTTGGTTCCCACAACGTTTTGCTTGGGACGTGGCACCAGTGTCCAAGCTTCATTTTGCTTGAAGTTGTTGAGCTCTTCCTGCATGGCCAACACCCAGTCCGGATCTAGCAGGGCCTCTTCTACCCTGAAAGGCTCAATAGAAGAGACAAAAGAGTAATGCTCACAAAAATTAGCTAATCTAGAGCAAGTGGTTACTCCCTTGCTTATGTCACCCAAAATCTGGTCGACTTGAATCATCGCTCGAACATGAGTTGGAGGGGCCCGTGGTGCTTCTTCCTCCTCAACTTGGACATCCTGTGCTCCCCCTTGATCACACGCCTCTTCTTGAGGGACCTGTTTGTCATCTTGAATTGGGGAATGCACCATCATTGAGGAAGAAGGTTGATCTTGCTCCTTGTGTTCCTATGGGCGCACATCTCCAATAGCCATGGTGCGTATTACGTCCGTTGGAACATCATCCTCATCTACATCATCAAGTCTCGGAGAGCCATTAGTTTCATCAAATACAACGTCGCTAGAGACTTCAACTAAAACTGATGATTTGTTGAAGACTCTATACGCCTTTGTATTTGAGTCATAACCTAACAAAAACCCTTCTACAGCTTTGGGAGCAAATTTTGAATTTCTACCTTTCTTCACAAGAATGTAGCATTTACTCCCAAAAACTCGAAAATATGAAACATTGGGTTTGTTACCGGTTAGTAGTTCGTACGACGTCTTCTTGAGGAGGCGATGAAGGTAGACCCGGTTTATGGTGTGACAAGCTGTGTTCACAGCTTTCGACCAAAACCGCTCGGGCATCTTAAATTCTCCAAGCATCATCCTCGCCATGTCTATAAGCATCCTGTTCTTCCTCTCTACCACACCGTTTTGCTGTGGTGTGTAGGGAGCGGAGAACTCGTGCTTGATTCCCTCCTCCTCAAGAAACTCCTCCACTTGAAGGTTCTTGAACTCAGACCCATTGTCGCTTCTAATCATTTTCACCTTGAGCTCAAATTCGTTTTGAGCTCGCCTTAGAAAGCGCTTGAGGGTCCCTTGGGTTTCTGATTTATCCTGCAAAAAGAATACCCAAGTGAAGCGGGAAAAATCATCAACAACAACAAGACCATACTTACTTCCCCCGATGCTAAGATAGGCGACGGGTTCGAAGAGGTCCATATGCAGTAGCTCCAGAGGTCTTGATGTGGTCATCACATTCTTGCTGTGATGAGGATTTCCCACCTGTTTGCCTGCTTGACAAGCTGCACACGGTCTATCTTTCTCGAAAAACACATTTGTTAGTCCTAACACATGTTCTCCCTTTAGAAGTTTGTGAAGGTTCTTCATCCCCACATGTGCTAGACGGCGATGCCACAGCCAGCCCATGCTAGTCTTAGCGATTAAGCATGCATCTAGATCGGCCTCCTCCTTCAAAAAATCAACTAAATAGAGTTTGCCATCTAGTACACCCTTAAAGGCTAATGAACCACCACTCCTTCTAAAGACAGACACATCTACATTTGTAAATAAGCAATTGTAACCCATATTACATAATTGACTAACGGACAACAAGTTATACCCGAGTGATTCAACTAAAAACACATTAGATATGGAATGCTCGGATGAAATAGCTATCTTTCCTAGTCCTTTAACCTTGCCTTGATTCCCGTCACCGAATATGATTGAGTCTTGGGAATCTTTGTTCTTGACGTAGGAGGTGAACATCTTCTTCTCCCCCGTCATGTGGTTTGTGCATCCGCTGTCGATAATCCAGCTTGAGCCCCCGGATGCATAAACCTGCAAGGCAAATTAGGCTTGGGTTTTAGGTACCCAACTCTTGTTGGGTCCTACAAGGTTAGCAACAATAGTCTTAGGGACCCAAATGCAAGTTTTATCTCCCTTGCATTTTGCCCCCAATTTCCTAGCAACCACTTTCTTATTTTTACACGAAAGTACAAAATCAGTGTTGTAGGCATGAAAAACAGTAGCAGATTTATTTTGCATTTTCTTAGGTACACGATGAACAACATTGTTTCTAGTCATATTTCTACTATGCGCAAAGGAAGAACTTGAACCAATCATGGCATGTGAGTCAAAAGCATTATAACTCCTATTATGATGAGCATTCCTAGAAAATTTTCTATCATAAATAAATGCATGATTCTTTTGACTACTAGCCATAGGAGCCTTCCCTTTTTCCTTGTTGAAAATGGGAGCCTTTTGACATGTTAAGTTCTTGGCTTCCCTTCGAAAGCCAAGCCCATCCTTAATAGAGGGGTGTCTACCAACAGTGTAGGCATCCCTTGCAAATTTTAGTTTATCAAAGTCATTTTTGCTAGTCTTAAGTTGGCCATTAAGACTAGCCACTTCATCATTTAATCTAGTAATGGAAATTAAATGTTCACTACAAGCATCAACATTAAAATCCTTACACCTATTGCAAATCACAACATGCTCTACACAAGAACTAGATTTTTTTGCTACTTCTAGCTTAGCATTTAAATCATCATTAATATTTCTTAAGCTAGCCATAGTCTCATGACATGTAGATAATTCACAAGAAAGCATTTCATTTCTTTTAACTTCTAAAGCAACAGACTTTTGCACACTTACAAATTTATCATGCTCTTCATATAAAAGATCCTATTGCTTTTCTAAAAGTCTATTCTTTTCATTTAGAGCATCAATCAATTCATTGATCTTTTCTACTTTTGCTCTATCTAATCCTTTGAACAGGCTAGTGTAATCAATTTCATCATCACTAGAGTCCTCATCACTAGAAGTAGAGTACTTAGGAGTTTCTCTAGTGTTTACCTTCTTTTCCTTTGCCATTAGACAAGTGTGGCACTCGTTGGGGAAGAGCGACGACTTGTTGAAGGCCGAGGCGGCGAGTCCTTCGTCATCGGATGACGAACAATCTGAGTCCCACTCTTTGCTGAGGTGCGCCTCGCCCTTTGTCTTCTTGTAGGCCTTCTTCTTTTCCTTCTTCCCGCTTTTCTCTTGTTCCTGGTCATTAGTATTGTCGGGACAATTTGCTATAAAATGACCATACTTACCACACTTGAAGCAGGAGCGCTTTCCCTTCGTCTTGCTCTTATTGGGATGCTCCTTGCGACCCTTTAGCGCCGTCTTGAAGCGCTTGATGATGAGGGCCATTTCTTCCTCGTTAAGCCCAGCCGCCTCAACTTGCGCCACCTTGCTAGGTAGCACCTCCCTGCTACTTGTTGCTTTGAGAGCAACGGTTTGAGGCTCGTGGATCGGCATTGGGCCATTCAACGCCTCATCAACGTATCTTGCCTCCTTGATCATCATTCGCCCGCTTACAAACTTTCCGAGTATTTCCTCGGGCATCATTTTGGTGTACCTAGGATTTTCACGAATAGAGTTTACAAGATGAGGATCAAGGACAGTGAAGGACCTTAGCATAAGTCGGACGACATCGTGGTCTGTCCATCTCATGCTTCCATAGCTCCTTATTTTGTTGACCAGGGTATTGAGCCTGTTGTACGTTTGAGTTGGCTCCTCCCCCTGGTCATTGCGAACCTTCCCAGTTCGCCCTCCACCAACTCCATCTTGGTGATCATGGTGACGTCGTTCCCCTCATGCGAGATCTTGAGGGTGTCCCAAATCTGCTTGGCGTTATCCAAGCCGCTCACCTTATGGTATTCTTCCCTGCACAAGGATGCTAATAGAACAGTGGTAGCTTGTGCATTTTTGTGAATTTGTTCATTGATAAACATGGGATTATCAGTACTATCAAATTGCATTCCATTTTCTACTATCTCCCATATACTTGGATGAAGAGAGAACAAATGGCTACGCATTTTGTGACTCCAAAATCCGTAGCCCTCTCCATCAAAGTGCGGAGGTTTCCCAAGTGGAATTGAAAGTAAATGAGCATTGGAGTTAGATGGAATACGAGAATAATCAAAAGAAAAGTTTGAGTTAACCGCTTTCTTTTTTTCTTCGTCGTCGTCTTTTTGGGAAGAGGAAGACTCGTCTCTATCGTAGTAGACTATCTTCTTGATGCGCCTCTTCTTCTTCCCATCCTTCTTCTTGTGACTTGAGCCAGAGTCAGTGGGCTTATCGTCTCTTGGCTCGTTGAAGATGGATTCCTTCTCCTTATCGTTGACCACCATCCCCTTTCCCTTAGGATCCATCTCTTCGGGCGATTAGTCCCTTTCGTGAAGAGAACGGCTCTGATACCAATTGAGAGCACCTAGAGGGGGGGTGAATAGGTGATCCTGTAAAAACTTAAAACTTATAGCCACAAAACTTGGTTAAGTGTTAGAGAGATAATGCCAAGTGACTATAAAGCGAGCTCTAGCGAATCACAACGATCACACAAAAAGCAAACAAAAGAGACACGCGAGTTATCCCGTGGTTCGACAAGTACAACACTTGTCTACCTCCACGTTGTGGCGTCCCAATGGACGAGGGTTGCACTCAACCCCTTTCAAGTGATCCAATGATCAACTTGAATACCATGGTGTTTTTCTTCCTTTCACTATATCTCGTTTGCGAGGAATCTCCACAACTTGGAGCCTCTCGCCCTTACAATTTGATGATCACAAAGAAGCACGGATGTAAGGAAGGGAAAAGCAACACACACAAGACTCAAAGCAAGAGACAAACACACACACTAGAAGCAACTTGAGCTCTAAGTTCACACACAGAATTCTCAACTCAAGATGGGCTCAAATTGCTATCACAACGAATCAAATGCGCTAGAATGAAGTCTTGGTGCTTAGAGATGATCAAAGAATGCTTGGTGTGCTCCTCCATGCGCCTAGGGGTCCCTTTTATAGCCCCAAGGCAGCTAGGAGCCGTTGGAAGCAATCTGGGAAGGCAATTCTTGCCTTCTGTCGGGTGGCGCACCGGACAGTCCGGTGCACCACCGGACATTCACTGTTCACAGTCAGGTGCAAATTGCTTTCCTAAAATGGCGCAGCCGACCGTTGAAGATTTGGAGCCGTTGGCGCACCGGACAGTCTGGTGCCCCCATCCGACCGTTGGCTCGGCCACGCGTCACGCGCGGATTGGGCGGCCGACCGTTGGCGCAGTCGACCGTTGGCTCATTGGACAGTCCGGTGCACCACCGGACAGTCCGGTGAATTTTAGCCGTACGATGTTGACTGTTTCCCAAGAGCGGCGACTTCGCCGCAGACGACTCGACTCACCGGACAGTCCGGTGCACCACCGGACAGTCCGGTGATTTATAGCCGTACGCCGCCGTCGAGACCCAAGAGTAGGCTGTTCATCGGGACTGGTCCTGGCACACCGGACACTGTCTGGTGCACCACCGGACACTCCGGTGCACCCAGACTGAGCAGCCTTTTTGGTTGTACATAGCCAACTTTTCTCCAAAATGATTTCTCCAGTTTCTAGCACTTAGACATAATACATTAGTCTTCAAAACAATGTACTAAGTCTAGAAACATACCTTTAATCTTAATTTGCACTTCTTGAATATTTGGCACACATATCACTCAAAGCATTTGTGTGGAGCACTTAATCACCAAAATCTTATAGAAATGGCCCAAGGGCACATTTCCCTTTCACTAGGATGCTCCTTGTGGTGGATTGCGCTCTCGTAAGTACCTGAACACTGATGTGAAGCTCCACAACATTAGGTTAGGTTTTGCTTGCGGGCAGAGGAATATAAATGCTGGCTAATCCTACTGGTAACATTTTCCTGCTGCTCAGGGTTTTCACAAGAGTAAGTGTGTCTTCTTGTTTTTGTCCCAGCGAATGCATTTATTGGTGAGTTATTTGAATTTGTAACATTCTCGTCACGCGGCTTCGCCACTTTATTACTCCGCAGCTGTGCTTCGCCAGTTTGGTATTATGGAGCACACACCCGCGCCAGTTTGGGACTGTTAATCTACCGGCCTCTTTAACCTTCCCTGAGCTACGGTAAACGTCAATTTTGTCCCTCGCTGTAACCACGACGCTGGTGAAAACGAGTACTCGGTGAAAACCTAACTCCTCACTTCTTTCCTTTCCACGGCGCCGCCAATATCTCTATGCTCGTTCCTCCAAGAGTGCTCTTCCTCCGATGGCGGCTCCGACGAGGGGGAAGAAACGCCTGGTCCTCGACGTCAATGTCGAGGTGGACAGTGAGGCCGAAGTGGCTTCGGCTTTCAGTCGATTGTCCGTATCAATCGTTGCCAAGCCTACAGGCAACAGTCGCGGCAAGGAGCACTCCTCCATAGGCAAGGACCTCACCTGCGTGGCCACATCAGGTACATCGTACACCCAGCAAACTCACCAGCAACATCATCAATCATACAACAGGCAGATCTGATTTACTCCCCAGCAGCAGACTGTTGGGGGCCTTCGTCCTCCGAAGGTCCTCAAAAACATAATTTGACAATATTTTCCAAGTGAATTATATGAACAGGTATCTTCGGACTCAGATCATGAACATGGAGTACGGTCAGAACGAAGCCCAAGCCAGGCGAAGGGGGATTAAGATGAAGGACGGGCTGACTACCAAGCTGTACGAAGGATGGTGCACAGCCAAAGCTATGCGCAGAAAGCTTCGTCGCGATAGTAGAAAGGGGAACCGACTTAAAGATGAAAAGACTACTTAGGCCTTGATAGATTCCCATAAGTCGTTAGCAAATGTAATGGACATGAATGTAATTTTGCATGGGCTACGTCCCACGCCTATAAATAGATGAACAGTACTCCCGTACTGTTCACGCTGACTTGGCATTTGCTTTCCGTCATCCTTGTACTTTTGCCTTCCTGCAATCCGAAGGTACACTTGTAATTTGAAATCATTTCTATTTTTATATGATAATAAAATAGAAATGACGTTGTGATAATATTTAAATGTTTATATTACTTTTTATGTCGCATGTAAGTTCTTCGTCATAATTTATTGTGCTTACGAAGATATGTTGTTTGTGACCTTCGTCCGGAACACATTATATCCCGAAGGGAAATAATGTTTCAAGGGACGAAGGACTTTATCATTTAACACTTTTTATGTTGCCTTGTTCTTAATCCGAAGCATTTGAGAACAAGTCCCCAACACAGACCCCTTCTATCGTCAAGCAGTGCTCGGAACATCGTTCAGTGTCGGTAAGGTTTCCCATCCACCTATTTTAGGGTTGTGGTTTGTAAAAATTTGCAGTACTATGATCAATTTCCGAGTTCAATTCCAACAGCATTGTATGTGGTTTCGCAGATAACCCGATTTGAAACGGTTCGTAGTGACCTCGCACAAGCCATTGCAAAGATGCATGTAGTTGGGAACGAGTTGAAAGATTTGGCCAGAAACAAGATAATGGATTTGCCAGATACGGCCAAAGAGGTGTCAGTGAACTTCGCAATGTGGCGTGTGTATGAGCTTGCTCAGTCACTTGAGGAGGAAGCACAGCGTTTAGAAGATCTCAAAGCTGGTCCGTCGCCACCATTATCTGAGTGTTTCAATAACCAATTTGCTGAAGATGAAGATATGGGTGGTGGGGAATGGGCACTGGATGATGTGAATTCTGAAGAGATTCTAGATCATCAGATGAAGTAGAGTAGTATGGGTGGTGTGGAATGGCACTAGATTTGTTATCTGTGTAAGAGTTACCTGTGTAAGAGTTATCTGAGTAAGAGTTAGCTTGTGTAAGGTTATCTGTGTAAGAGTTAGCTTGTGAACCTGGGTTATGACTGATGCTGAACTTGTGTATGATTGGTTTATGAATTTGTGTATGTCCATTCAGTTTGCCATTGTGAAGCTGTCTATTCTGTTTTCATTTATAGGTTATTTGTGTATGTCATAAGGGGTTGTTTGTGTCCATTCTGTTTTCATTTGTAGGGATACCCATGATCTCAGAAATGTCCATTCTGTTTCATTTGGTGGTTATCTGCTTTCAGTTGCATCAAAGGGCACAACTTCAATAATTTCTAAATTTACTGTTGTCAGTGCTGTTTTCAATAATACTGAATTGAATAACTGTTTTCAGTGTCAGTTGCAACAAAGGGCGACAAAGTATGGATTCAATAACTGTTCTTAGTTCCTTTTTCAGTGACTGAACAAAGTGCCTAGATTCAATACTGAACAAAGTGCTGATCTGTCTTCAGTTTCTGTTTTCAGTGACATGAACATACTGAAAACGGACTAACTGAACATGCAATAGGGACTGACTGAACTGAATGTGCCATACACTGAAAAGGGACTAACTGAATGTGCCATTGAGTCTGACCACAGACATAAACAGCCATAAACAGACAAATAAAACAGCCATTATAGTCTGACCACGTACATAAACCGACATAATAGTAATCCCAGGTTTGGTTTGTCCACAGACATAAACAGACAAATAAAATGGCACTGACTGAATGTGCCATACACATAATAGGACTAACAGTGTGATACCCGGTTTGCAAAGAAGAGAAGTTGGGGGTTGTTCTTTTTGTTTTTTTCCTCATTCGGTTGATGCATTTTGGGGATTTGGAATTGGTGGAAAACATTCACAACTAGGGCAGTAGAATTTATTTGGTTTGGTGCTTGCGACGGGGTCGGGAGCTGTCGCGTGGGCTAGTTGGGCCGCGATTAGTGATTCGGCCCACTATCCTTCCCAAACCCTAGCCGCCCCTCCCCCTAACCCTTCCCCTTTGTGCAGCCGCCCCCCACTTCCCCACCCTTTGGCCACCGCCCCCCCTTCCATCTCCTCCTCTCTCAATCCTTGCAGCCACACCACCAAACCCTAGCCGCCCCCCATCTCCTCCACCCAAGGTGCCATTCCTTGCCGCTCGGATCGTCGTCGCGTGGTGTGAATCTTCAATCGTTTTGGTGGAGGTAAGAAGGGAGGAAGGAAAGGGGGAGAATCCAAGGTGATTTTTGTGTTCATTTCTTGTTCATTTGTGCTGCAATCCAATTGATTAGATGTTGCGTATGCGATTGGGTAGAGGGGCTGTCCAGAATTTTAGGTGGTGGATGAACAGCAGTAGTTCTAGCAGTTTCTGGGCATTTTTCGTGAGAAATTAATGGGAATCAGTTTGGGGATCATGTAGAACTTTGTCTTACCTTTCCAACGAGTATTTATGCACTCAATTTGGAGTTATAAATTAAAAGTTATCACCGTTTGAATCCGGGTATGTGGCTATCCAAAAAAACAGATTTTCAGGGGGATGAACAGCAGCAGTATTAGCAGTTTCTGGGGATTTTTCGGGAGTAATTAGTGTTAATCAGTATGAGAATCATGTAGGGCTTTTTATTATCTTTCCAACAAGTACTTAAGCGCTCGATTCGGAATTATATTTTAAAAGTTATCGCTGTTTGAATCCGAGTATGTCGCTGCCCAAAACAGGAAAAAACAGATTGCAGGGTTTATTTTGTTGACCGTTTAGGGGTAATTAGATGTTAGAATTTAATCATAAATTGTATACAAAACTTGTGGGGAATTTTATGTAGTTGTCTCTGGAGTTTTTGTTTGACACCACTGCTGTTTTAATTTTAAAGTTATGGAATTGTTAAGCAGCGCCGCTGCAGTTTGGTTGGTGTGGGGAGAATTGTTACCCGCGGTGGGGTTTGAGATTGCGCGTAGGTGCGGCGTTTTTCTTGAGGCTTATTATGTGAATTTGGTGCACTAAGTTGGGTGTCAAAAACAGGTGGTGGACTTCCGGATCGTTCTTAGGGATTTGCCCAAACTTCCGGTGAAGGCAAGTAAAACTGTGATGGTTATTCCGTCTGTCAAATGAGGAGTCTTATACTTGAATATGTTGTGCTATTGTGTTCATATACATATTTTTTTATTGAGTACCATCATTTGAAAATGTTCATGTTTCATGGATTTCATATGTTGAGTTTGAGGTTTGATCATGTTACTCAAGTGGTTATTATGTGGAATGGGTGGAAGTATATGTCTAGCACATTTTATTTGGGAAGAACTCATGATGTTGTCATGCATAATGCACTCATCATCCATTGCATTGAAGTTTCATCGTGATCTTATGGTCCGACCGTACCGGTACATTGAGCATCATATGTTGCCCGAGAAGGGGTATGATGCAGCTTCATATCCTTAGAGATATGAAGGCAGAAGTCATTATTGCATCTGCAGCAATGTGCATTCATGGGAGAGGTGTGGAATCTATTATGTGGATGTGGATAATCTGGACTTGTGCATGGTGATTCTTCTTGGCGTTAAGTATTTAATTACTTGTTTACTTGCTGCAATTTACTGTTCAAAAAGGAAGTTTTGAACCACGTGGTTGTGTAAGCACTGTTGATTTACAATGTCCAATTTGTTGTTGTTATGTTTACTTGTTGAGATGTGTCATCTCACATCTTGCATTGTTTGATGCTGGCACCTAATTTCTGCTTTGGGAAAAGAGGGATGTAGCAGCACGGCCACTACACCTTTAATAAAGGAACCACCACTTAATAATGTTGTTAATCAGAGTGGGTCAAGTCTAGTGAATTACTTTGTTCTTGGTTGAGCGTTTGTTTTGGGGTGGGCTGAGTTCCTTATCTCATTTATTTTGCTTCTGTTGGGTCATAAATGAGTTTTACCACTTTTGCATTTAGTTTCTACTATGTGAATTATCTGTCTTTATATCCTGTATGAACTACATGTTTCCCCCTCCTTGTTATGCTAGTTTCAAAGGAGGTGCTGCCGGATTTTGCAATATTTTCTCTCTTTATTACATCTCTTTTGTTGAGTAAGTTTGGTGGGAGGAGTTTTGGTAATATCCATTGTGTGTGACCAGTGGGGTGTTACAGTTGGTATCAGAGGAATAGGCTGTAGGTCCTAGCAAGTGGAGTAGTAATAAATTGACACACTGCACATGTAGGATGGGATTTCTGTCTTGCTATTGATATGTTATGTTATTGTCTGTGCTAGTTTGACATTATCTGGAGAGATGCTATGCCTATCTCATTTACTTATTATTCTTATCCCTGTGGCTGCAGCTATGCCGCCTTGTAGGGCTCTGGGTAGTTCGCAAGCTCCTAGTGGGGACTCGATGAGTCCGGCGGCAATGTTAGCCACGATGCAGGCCATGCAGCAGGAGTTGGCCCTTCTGAGGCAAGCCATTCCTGTCGCCCCTGCGGGTGCTGCTCAGGGTGCTGGTGGTGGAGAAGTGCCCGGGGGCGCTGTCCCTGCGGGTGTTGTTCCAGGTGGCGGGGCCGAGGTGCCTCTTCCAGTCACTGGTCTTTCTCTGATGCAGTGGATGGGCATGAAGTTGGATTCTTTTGATGGCAGTGGTACTCCGGTCGAGGCGGCAGATTAGTTGACTTATGTGGAGGATAAGATGAATGTCTTCGAGATTGCATATGGAGATCGGGTTCGCTTTGGCACACAACTGCTGAAGGGAGAGGCTCAAATTTGGTGGAGAGGCGTGCAGGCAGCGCACTCCTCCTCACCAGGAGTCCTGTCTTGGGATGTTTTCATCAGGCAGTTTGAAAGGAGATTCTACCCGGTCACCTTCCTGGAGAAAATGAAGATTGATTTGCAGTCCTACAAGCAGGAGAAGAAGTCTGTCACAGAGTATGAGGTGGGCTTCAACAAGATGGTCCGCTTTGTCCCTCATGTGGCTTATAATGAGATGGAGAAGGCGAGCCAGTTCCGTCAAGGTCTGAAGCCTTCTATCAGGCATGCTCTGGGGGCCTTTCCGTTGGTGGACTTCCGTACCACGGTGCAGCAGGCACTGGGTGTGGAGATGCAACACCAGTATACCATGGAGTCGCAGAAGTCTTCGGGTGTTGATCAACCTCGTAGCCAGGACGCGAGGAGGGGCAACACGGGAGGTCCAGCCCACAAGAGGGGCAAGTCTCAGCATCAGCGCCACCATCCTTACCGTGGCAAATCTTTGGACTCGAGTACTTCGAGAGGAAGTACTCAGAGGTTTTGGGCTGTTCCTAAGCCCGGGCTGGGGCTGGTGTGTTTCCGCTGTGGTGATGCGCATCGCCGTGCAGAGTGCCAGTGGAGTGGCAGGTGTTCTATCTGCAGTCAGGACCACAAGGATGTGGTGTGTAGGAGGAATCCTAATGGGAAGTTTAGATGGGAGCCGGTGACTTCCTCCTCTTCTCAGGGCACTATCAACATGATGTCAAGTGCTGAGCAGCAGTTTTCAGTTCCTCTTCCTCCACAGCAGCTTTATGTGCCTGGGACTTCTCAGTTCGTGTCGATGCAGGGTTTTCCTCAGTATCAGGCCGCGCCTACTCCTGCACCGTCTACTCCTATGCCGTCTCAGTTTGGAGCTCCGCGCCTGCCTCATCCGGTGGCTCAGTGGGGTTCTTCTGTTAATTTCACTTCGGGAGCTTCCTCTTCTGTGGGTATTTCTAGAGCTTATGTGCTACCCGCTACGGATGGCAGGGAGCAAGGAGACGTGGTGACAGGTACGATTTCAGTTGATTCGTTTGCAGCCCATGCTCTTTTTTACTCTGGCGCTAGCTATTCGTTTGTTTCAGAGGATTTTGTGTCGCGAGCTGGTCTTTCGGTGCAGAGGTTGGGTCATCCAATTTTGGTTAGATCTGCTAATGGCTCCATTAGTAGCTGTTCAGTTTGTCAGGGGTGTTCCGTCATTCTTGCTGATGAGGTCTTTTCGGCCAATCTGGTGGTGATTTCCTTGGGGACATTCGATGTTATCTTGGGTATGGATTGGTGTGAATCATCTAGGCCCCTTTGGTAATGTTTTGGTAATTAATGACAACTGCTTGTGGACTAACGATTCTTGTAGAAATAAGAATGCAGGGTTGGACCACATAGAACAGGAAATGTTGAAGAATCATACGCATTGGTTGTGGATCAGATGAAGGGAAAGGTATTATATAGGTTTCATTTTTGCCGGTCTTAAGGAGTTTAGAGAAGATACCTGACCGGATTAGTAGGCTAGATAGCCGTACTATTAAGAGGGGTCAATGACTTAGATCTGTGTAAAACTCAGTGCCTCATAGAGCATCAAGTAGTTGCATTTGCATGAGGACTAACAGCGCTTCACATTTCGCGAGTCACAAGTTCTTTCAAAAGCTTGTTTGGAATTGCGAAGTCATGGATGCGCGGACTATCCAGGCCTTAGGGGCGGACCGTCCGCGATCCACCAGAGGGGTTCGAAGTCTGACCATTTGTATTGACACTGTGTTCTATTGCACTACGGACCGTCCGGGCCTTAGGGGCGGACCGTCCGCAGTCATGTCTAGAGGAGGGTGACTTCGGGCCAGTCCCTGAATTATAGGCGGACGGTCCGCCTGTGAGGGGCGGACGGTCCGCAAGTTTCAAACTCGTTTTTGGACAGGGACTATGTGTTTTTATAGATTTGTACTACGGACTGTCCGGGGGACCAGTCCGGACAGTACTGTCTCAGGTCGCGGACCGTCCGGGATTTATAGCCGGACGGTCCGCACGTGTTAACTTCTTTTGATCCGAGGCTCGGGTGTTTCAAGCTGCCAGGTCGCGGACGGTCCGACCTTGAGGGGCGGACTGTCCGGACCCACCTTTTGAGTCAGCTCTGACATGTTTTCAAATGGTCTTTATAGCCGTTATATGTACGGCGGACCGTCCGGCCCTAGGGCGCGGACGGTCCGCGTGTGCGCAGAACTGCCCCCTTTTGCACATAACGGTTGGATTTTGATGGGGGACTATAAATAGAAGGGTAGCTCGTGTGAGAGAGTTCTCTAGGCCATTCCTTGCACACATTGAGCTCATTTGTGATCCTCCAACTCACTCTCTCACACTCTTTGCTTGAGATTGCATTCTAGTGAGAGATTGAGGGTTCCTAGTGCATTTGCATCATTTGGTGATTCTTGAGGCACTAGGTGGTACACCGAGCAAGCATCGTTGGCTTGTTACTCTTGGAGGTTGCCGCCTCCTAGACGGCTCGGGTGATTGTCTTCGTCGAGCTCTCCAAGAAGATTGTGGAGAAGCCGCGGTGTGGATTGTGAGGGGTTCGCGCCTACCTCGTCGGAGCGGCAAAGGTGACATTAGTGGAATCGAGGTATTGATGATTTCTTGTCCACTTGGCTCAAAGATCAAGTCGTGTCTTGATAAAGGAGCAAGTGAGAGCTTGAAGTCCACCTCAACGTGGATTAGGGGTGATCGGCAAATCACCGATACCACGGGATAAATTTCGGTGTCTATTCTTTCTAGCATTACTTATTGCCTTGCAATTGATTAGTGTTTTGCTTATTGTTCTTCAAGTATTCAATCTCCGTAGTTGTTTTTCATACATTGTTTACTTATTGACACTAGATAATTTATTTCTCTTGTTGCATTGATTAAATTTATTTAGTATTGTTGATTTTAGTCAAAACCGTCTATTCACCCCCCCTCTAGCCGGTGTCCTAGATCCTACAAGTGGTATCAGAGCCGAGGACTCCATTGTTTGTGGATCTAATCATCCCGGAGTGGGACAAAATGGCTAGTAACAACAATGTGCACATTGGGAAGCCACCACACTTTGATGGAAACAATTATGATTATTGGAAAATAAGAATGTCAATGCATCTTAGAGCAATGGGTGGAAAAATTTGGCCAATTGTTAGGGATGGATTTGTTGTATTGAAGGAAGATGAACCATCCGTTAGTGATAATGAGAATATCCTCACAAATGATCAAGCCATGAATGTCTTTTATGATGCTCTTGATATAAATGAGTTCAATCGTATCAAGAATCTCACAACCGCTCATGAGATTTGGATAAAACTAATGGAAATTCATGAAGGAACTACAATTGTGAAGAGTGCCTAACTATATGTGTGCAAAGGGAAGTTTGAGCAATTTATTATGAAAGAAGATGAGAGTGTATCCGATATGTTCAATCGGTTGAATGAGATAGTAAATGAACTCAAAGGACTTGGTTTTAATGTACCGGATGTGGATTTCACACACAAGTTCCTTAGATCACTTCCGGAGAAATATGAGACTATTGTGACAATGCTAGTAAGGAGTGATCTATCTACAACTTCTCCAACCGAAGTATTGGGAGAAATTCTCACTCAAGATATATTTAAGAAGTCACAAGCCGATGCCTTAAGTTTGGCAAAGAAGGTGAAAAATGAATCTATTGCTCTCAAAGCCAAGGCCTCAAAGGCAATTGAAAAAGAAGATAGCAATGATGAAGAAAATGAAAGTGAGAGTGATGGTGACATGGCTTTATTTGTAAGGAAATTCAATAAATTCATGAAGATGAAAAGAGGTCAACCTAGAAGAGGTCAAACATCTAGAAGAAATGCCTTCAATGATAGAAAATGTTTTGAGTGTGGGGAACCCGGTCACATTGCCATGAATTGCCCAAGCAAGAAGAAGAAGGGCAAAGATGAAAGTGACAAGAAGAAAAAGAAATACTATAACAAGAAGAAAGATGGCAAAGCCTACTTAGTTGAATGGGACTCGGATGATAGCTCGGATAATGATGATGATGACACCTCATCTAAGCTTAATGCCGGAATTGCTATCAAGGAAGCTCCCTCCCTCTTCTCATCCCCCCATTGTCTCATGGCAAAGGGAGATGCTAAGGTAAAAATCATCACCGATTTAAATGATATAAAAGATGATGATGATATCGATGATGTTGATGATGATGGCTATTCATATGATGATCTTGTTAGAATGTTAGGTGAGGCCGATGACTACATGCACAAAGAAAAAGAAAAATTTAAGACCTTGAAGGAATTGTATAAAAACCTCCAAGTGTCTTTTGAGGAGCTCAAGACCTCTCACAATGACCTCAAAGAAAATTGTGAGAAGCTTGCGGATGCTCAAAAATCATCTATTGTGCATGAAGTTGAGGTGGTCACTAAGGATGTTGGAGTCACTTGTGACTTACTTGATAGTCTTACAAGTGAACCACTACCTACTAACTCTATTTGTGATAAATGCAAAATTTCTCTCAATGATAACATTGCTCTTGATGAATCAAAAATTATTGTTGAGAATGAAGTGTTAGTAGATAGAATAAATGCTCTAACTCATGACCTAGAAAAGGCATATGGTGGTAAGACTAAATTGGATTTCATATTGGGAAGTCAACGATGCTCTCTTAACCGTGAAGGTCTTGGATATGTTCCTAAGAAAGGAAAGAATGCTTTTGTAAAGCAAAAGGCATTGTTTGTGAAAGAATGTGATCGATCTCTCAAATGTGGCTTGAAGTTGATCACACATGTGTCGTCTTGCATCTCGGGTCTAAATATGCTCTTTATGCTATTTGTTTGGTATTATTGGTGCATTTTTCATTTCTAATTGTTCTAGATAGTTTAATTCAAAAATTTTGCACTACTCAATTACATAATATGTATATGCATGCATACTAACTCTTGGATTGGTCGAAATGTCCATATATAAGCACCAAGTCGGATTCGAAATTCAAAATCAACAAGTGGTCAGCAATTGGAAAAATGAGTATCAGGCCGCGGACCGTCCGCCCATGGACCGCGGACCGTCCGCCGCATCAGGACCTGGACAGTCCGGGCAGCCTCGCAGACCATCTGAAATCATCAGGGCGCGGACCGTCCGCCACCCCAGCACGGACAGTCCGCGACAGGGCAGTAAAATCGACCAGTGGCCGCAGCCTTGTCATTTGTGCTCATTCGCTCTTCCTCTCTTGCTCTCCAGTCGCCCAATACTCTCCTGTGACGAGTGTGCGCGGACGGTGCAGTGAAGTTGTGAGCGGACAGTCCGGCAGCTTGTGGCAACATTTCATCAACATGTCTTCATCACGGTATCTTCAAATCTTGTGGATTTTATCACATCTCTTCATTTTTTGAGATTATATGGGTTTCCTCTCTGATCTGAAATTGAGCAGTCGGTTTCAAAATCTGATTGGTGGGATTGTTAGTTCTCCTCAATATGAATGCTATGCAAAATTTTGAACTGGTTTGGATGCGTATTGTCTGCAAAATCATCAACTCCAACATTTGTGGCGGCTAGGGTTCTTTGGAGTTGCCCCTGGTCGGTCGCGGACCGTCCGCCTGGTGGACGCGGACCGTCCGGGCCTCTGGCGCGGACAGTCCGGCTCCCTAGCACGGACCGTCCGGACCCTGGCAGAGCATTACAGTTCCATTCCTTTTACAGTGGTGATTGGTATCAATTATTTATCTATGGATGTCTGTCACATTGTTGCAGTGGTTTTGGTGGTCTCCGCAAGAAACTTGCAGGTCGCTTTAAATCCAAGCGCCCTCGTGGAAATGATGATGACTATATACCAACCACTGATTCAGAGGCCCAATCCTCAGCTGGGGGCACTGAATCCATGGATGCTGAAGATTTTCCTCATGTTTATCCCGATTATCCCATTGATATCCAAGGATGGACTTATCCAAAGCGGCGATTTTCTATGGCTGAGTACTGCTCTAGACGGACTGTGAACCAATATACTCTGCCATCTGATACAAATATCCAGTTTTTCCACACTCAGCTGCAGTTTGATGTCTTCTGGGGCACCCTGGTGGATACTAATTTTCATAAGCATCAGGTGATTGATTGGTCCTTCTTGCTAAGTCAATCAGTCATGGAGGGTCTGATCCCTAAGTTTGAAACCTGCGGACTATATCAGTTTATGGGGCAATGCACAGATTTCAATGAAATGGCTGTTAAGCAATTCCTGGCTACCTCAGAGATTGATATTGAAGCAGAATCTATCACCTGGATGACTGGCTTCAAGCGCTATTCTGCTTCTTTTGCTGACTTTGCCGCTGCCAACAGTCTGGACTATGGCACCATTTCTGCTGGGCTGGATCTTTATACTAAAGATAATTTTGAGGATTTTGTGCAGTTTTATGAGCCAGGCAGGCTCGGTATACCCAGGAGGTTTGGAGAGACAGCAGGACTCAGACATCATCCTGCTGTAATCAACAAGATTGCCAGAGTCACCATTCTTCCCAAGAGTGGTGATAAGAGTAAAATACGGGATAAGTTCTGGAACATCATCCAGCACATCATGAATGGTGAAGTCATGAATATTGTTCTTTTCATGATGAGACAGCTTAATGATTTGAAAATGGATAAGAATCAAAATTTGGCATATGCTCCTTACATTATGGCTCTCATCAAATCCAAGACAAGATTTGAGGGCCCATGCGAGATTGTTCACACCCCATTCAGGCCTTTTAAGAATGAGATAGGGTTTCTCACCAGGCCACTCACCCCCTTCCCAGATGATGAGGAAGACCCTGGCTATGAGGGTGGAGCAGCTCCTAATGTTGAGGGAGAGCAGATGCCTCCACCTCCACCTCCTCCTCAGCCTCAGCACTATTGGGAGCCTGCTCCAGGATACTTTGATCCTTATTTTCACAATATGCAGCAGGGGCTTGAGACTCATATTGATACTCGCTTTGAGGGCCTGATGACACATGTGGATCACCGTCTCGATGACATGCAGTCTCGGTTTGACAGTAACTGGGATGCGCTCAACTCTGAGTTTTCTGAGTTTCGTGATCAAATTCACACTAATGTCACTGATCCCATCATGACCAGGCTGAATAGTATGCAACAGAGTTTTCAAGGTAACATGGGTGCTCTCTCCAGTCAATTTGACAATCTCTCTACAAATGACAACATGCATGAGATCAGTCAGAGGCAGCAGCATCTCCAGCAGGATTTTGGCCAGTTCTCCTCCCTGTTTGACACCTTCAGCACTCACTACTACAACATGCATCCTCCGCCGAGCGATCAGTGAGGCCTCTCCTTTGTGGCAATTGATGCCAAAGGGGGAGACAAGTGAGACGTGATGAGAAGTTGTCTGGCGTCTCCTTCAGGGGGAGTTGGTGATTCTATGTGGACATTAAGACCATGCATATGCATTTTACCTTTTTATGCCGCTTGCATTAGTTTATGACTTACGCATTTGGAACTGGTTTGAACTATTAACTCTATGTCGTATGTCTGTGGACTATTATCTGTAATATTCTGTGGGATGAACTATGTTTTAGTTCAAATTACTCTATGTGTGGTTAATCGAGGAGTGATTATAATTGCTGCGCTCACTCTACGGATCATCTCTTGTATGCCTCGATAACCATGATTGTAGGAAAGTCTCCATCAAGCTCCAATATATTATGTGTGTTATATCTTCAACTTCAAATAATCCTGCACACACTTAGGGGGAGCCCTTCTTACATACTGAGTTTTTTATTGGGATTTATCTATCTCTCGGACAGAACTTCAAATCAAGATAAGTCCTATGAAACTCATCTCCAAGATCTATCTTATACCTTAGGTATGAGAGAGATTTGGAGAAACTAAACTTCTCTTTAATATACAATGTGGTGTTGTCATCAATTACCAAAAAGGGGGAGATTATGAATCATCTAGGCCCCTTTGGTAATGTTTTGGTAATTAATGACAACTGCTTATGGACTAACGATTCTTGTAGAAATAAAAATGCAGGGTTGGACCACATAGAACAGGAAATGTTGAAGAACCATACGCATTGGTTGTGGATCAGATGAAGGGAAAGGTATTATATAGGTTTCATTTTTGCCGGTCTTAAGGAGTTTAGAGAAGATACCTGACCGGATTAGTAGGCTAGATAGCCGTACTATTAAGAGGGGTCAATGACTTAGATCTGTGTAAAACTCAGTGCCTCATAGAGCATCAAGTAGTTGCATTTGCATGAGGACTAACAGCGCTTCACATTTCGCGAGTCACAAGTTCTTTCAAAAGCTTGTTTGGAATTGCGAAGTCATGGATGCACGGACTGTCCGGGCCTTAGGGGCGGACCATCCGCGATCCACCAGAGGGGTCCGAAGTCTGACCATTTGTATTGACACTGTGTTCTATTGCACTACGGACCGTCCAGGCCTTAGGGGCGGACCGTCCGCAGTCATGTCCAGAGGAGGGTGACTTCGGGCCAGTCCCTGAATTATAGGCGGACGGTCCGCCTGTGAGGGGCGGACGGTCCGCAAGTTTCAAACTCGTTTTTGGACAGGGACTGTGTGTTTTTATAGATTTGTACTACGGACTGTCCGGGGGACCAGTCCGGACAGTACTGTCTCAGGTCGTGGACCGTCCGGGATTTATAGCCGGACGGTCCGCACGTGTTAACTTCTTTTGATCCGAGGCTCGGGTGTTTCAAGCTGCCAGGTCGCGGACGGTCCGACCTTGAGGGGCGGACTGTCCAGACCCACCTTTTGAGTCAGCTCTGACATGTTTTCAAATGGTCTTTATAGCCGTTATATGTACGGCGGACCGTCCGGCCCTAGGGCGCGGACGGTCCGCGTGTGCGCAGAACTGCCCCCTTTTGCACATAACGGTTGGATTTTGATGGGGGACTATAAATAGAAGGGTAGCTCGTGTGAGAGAGTTCTCTAGGCCATTCCTTGCACACATTGAGCTCATTTGTGATCCTCCAACTCACTCTCTCACACTCTTTGCTTGAGATTGCATTCTAGTGAGAGATTGAGGGTTCCTAGTGCATTTGCATCATTTGGTGATTCTTGAGGCACTAGGTGGTACACCGAGCAAGCGTCGTTGGCTTGTTACTCTTGGAGGTTGCCGCCTCCTAGACGGCTCGGGTGATTGTCTCCGTCGAGCTCTCCAAGAAGATTGTGGAGAAGCCGCGGTGTGGATTGTGAGGGGTTCGCGCCTACCTCGTCGGAGCGGCAAAGGTGACATTAGTGGAATCGAGGTATTGAGTGATTTCTTGTCCACTTGGCTCAAAGATCAAGTCGTGTCTTGATAGAGGAGCAAGTGAGAGCTTGAAGTCCACCTCAACGTGGATTAGGGGTGATCGGCAAATCACCGATACAACGGGATAAATTTCGGTGTCTATTCTTTCTAGCATTACTTATTGCCTTGCAATTGATTAGTGTTTTGCTTATTGTTCTTCAAGTATTCAATCTCCGTAGTTGTTTTTCATACATTGTTTACTTATTGACACTAGATAATTTATTTCTCTTGTTGCATTGATTAAATTTATTTAGTATTGTTGATTTTAGTCAAAACCGTCTATTCACCCCCCCTCTAGCCGGTGTCCTAGATCCTACAATTGGTTATCCCAGTATTGCGCGATCATATCCTGTTTCTGGAAGACAGTGTTATTGCAGGCGCCGTCGGGTAAGGAGGTGGTATTCTTGGGAAGTTCCCCAAGGTTCACGTTATCCTTGTTGGCGCAATTGCTTCCTGATCGCCGGTCAAGGAAGTCGGGGATCTTTTTCTCCATGGTGGTGGAGGGTGAGGCTGCCTTGCGGATGCAGGACATCCGGATGGTGTGTGACTTTGCTGACGTGTTTCCGACAGAGCTTCCAGGCATTCCTCCGGAGCGCAATGCAACTTTTGAGATTAAGCTGATCCTGGGTACGCAGCCTATTCATAAGGCCCCGTATCGAATGGCCCCAAAGGAGCAGATTGAATTGAAGCGGCAATTGGATGATCTGCTGGCTAAGGGTTTCATTAGGCCTAGCAGGTCTCCATGGGCTTCCCCAGTATTGTTTGTTGAGAAGAAGGATAAAAGCAAGCGGCTGTGTGTGGATTATCGCGCTTTGAATCAAGTGACAATCAAGAATAAATATCCGCTTCCCCGAATTGAGGTCCTCTTCGAGCAGTTGAGGGGTGCCCAGGTGTTCTCCAAAATTGATTTGAACTCTGGTTATCATCAATTGAGGATTCGTGAGGAGGATATTGAGAAGACCGCCTTTTGCACCAGGTATGGGCATTATGAGTTTATAGTCATGTCTTTTGGCTTAACTAATGCCCCTGCTGCCTTTATGGAAGCAATGAATAGGATGTTGCATGAATTCCTGGACGACTTTGTGGTCGTGTTCCTGGATGATATTCTGATTTATTCAAAGACCGAGGCCGAGCATGAGCAGCATCTCCGTCTCGTTTTGGGTGCCCTAAGGATGAATCAATTCTATGGCAAGTTGAAGAAGTGTGCCTTTTGGCTATCCGAAGTGGCTTTCCTAGGGCACGTGATTAATCAGCAGGGTATTGCGGTTGATCCCAAGAATGTTGCGGCTGTGGTGGAGTGGAAGAGACCCTCTAGTGTCTCTGAAATCCGAAGTTTCTTGGGGCTTGCTGGGTATTATCGGCGCTTCGTACAAAATTTTTCCAGCATTGCTAAGCCTTTGACTAGGCTCTTGGAGAAGGGTGTTCCCTTCGTCTGGTCTGGCGATTGTGAGGTCAGTTATCAGACATTGAAGAGCAAGTTGGTGGACGCCCCTATCCTAGCTTTGCCTGAGAGCGGTAAGCGTTTCACAGTTTATACGGATGCTTCGCGTATTGGTCTTGGCTGTGTGTTGATGCAGGAAGGCAGAGTGATTGCTTATGGCTCAAGGAAGTTGAGGAAGCATGAGGGGAATTATCCAACTCATGATCTTGAATTGGCCGCGGTGGTTTTTGCTCTAAAGTCGTGGAGGCATTACCTTTATGGCGAGGCTTGTGACATTTACACCGATCATAAAAGTCTCAAGTATATAACTCAGAAGGAGCTGAATTTGAGGCAGCGTCGGTGGCTGGAATTGATTAAAGATTATGATTTGTCCATTCATTATCACCCGGGGAAGGCTAATGTGGTGGCTGATGCCCTTAGCAGGTCTGGGGTTCCAAAGGTGGCCTTGCCATTGATCGCTAATCTGGACCGTTTGGGGATCGCTTTGTGTTATGTCGGCACCGCTAGCGAGGAGACTCTGATGCTTATTCAATCCTCTCTCATGGAGAGAGTGCGTGCGGCTCAGCAGTAGGATCGTCTATTGCAGGAAGCTCGAAAGAGGGTTGGTGATGGTAAACCGCGGGAGTTCACCATTGATGAGAATGATTTGGTTCGTTTCAGGGGCCGTCTCTGTGTGCCTCAGAAATCAGAGGTGAAGCTGGATATCTTGCGAGAAGCTCATAAAACGCCTTACACCGTCCATCCTGGCGAAACCAAAATGTACCGAGATTTGAAGCAAAACTTCTGGTGGAAGCGGATGAAGGTTGATGTTTCTAAGTATGTGGCCGCCTGTGAAGTATGTCAGCGCGTGAAGGCTGAGCATAAGCGACCTGCAGGTTTGCTGAAGCCATTAGAAATTCCAGAGTGGAAATGGGAGCATATCACCATGGATTTTGTGGTGGGTCTACCTCGTTCCCCTCGTGGCAGGGATGCTATATGGGTGGTAGTGGATCGCTTGACTAAGTCTGCGCACTTTATTCCCATGAAGACCACAAATTCAGCTTCAGATTTGGTTCCCTTGTATATGAAGGAAGTGGTCAGGCTTCACGGGATACCTAAGTCTATTGTTTCTGATCGAGACTCCAAATTTGTATCCAAATTCTGGGAGAGTCTTCATAGTGCATTGGGCACCAAGCTTTCGCTTAGTGTCGCTTTTCACCCTCAGACTGATGGTCAGTCAGAGCAAACAATCCAAACCTTGGAAGATATGTTGCGTGCTTGTGTTCTGTCATGGAAGGGTAGCTGGGAGGATCATCTTGCACTGGCAGAGTTTGCTTATAACAACAGCTACCAGGCTAGCATCAAGATGGCACCATTTGAGGCTTTATATGGCAGGCGGTGTATCTCCCCTCTGTGCTGGGAGACTTTGGGAGAGAGATGCCTGGTTGGTCCTGATTGTGTTCAGCAGACTTCTGAAAAGGTTCGGGAAATTCGTCAGAATATTTTGGCAGCTCAGAGCCGTCAGAAGAGTTATGCTGATGTGAGGAGGCGGGATCTGGAATTTGCTGTGGGTGACCAGGTCCTTCTCAGGGTATCACCTACTAAAGGAGTTGTTCGGTTCGGTGTCTCTAGAAAGCTCAGCCCGAGATACATTGGACCGTTCACTATTTTGGCCCGAGTGGGTAGCCTGGCTTATCGCTTGCTGCTGCCAGATTCAATGGCAGGGGTACACCCGGTTTTTCATGTCTCTATGTTGAGGAAGTTCTTGCAGGATCCGGACCATCAGATTGAGATGGAACCAATTGCGGTGCAGCAGGATCTGACTTTGGAGTGTCGTCCGGTGCGTATATTGGAATTCTCGAAGCGTGTATTGAGGAAGAGATCAATTAAGTATGTCAAGGTCTTATGGACTAATCAGTCTGAGCGCGAGGCTACGTGGGAACTTGAGGAGCTGATGCGGCAGAAGTACCCGGAACTTTTCGTTGTGGGTAAGTGTTGTTGATTCATTAACCTTTTCTTTTGTCATTCCGATAGAAGCGTCAGAATTCGAGGTCGAATTCTTTTTAAGAGGGGTAGAGTGTGATACCCGGTTTGCAAAGAAGAGAAGTTGGGGGTTGTTCTTTTTGTTTTTTTCCTCATTCGGTTGATGCATTCTGGGAATTTGGAATTGGTGGAAAACATTCACAACTAGGGCAGTAGAATTTATTTGGTTTGGCGCTTGCGACGGGGTCGGGAGCTGTCGCGTGGGCTAGTTGGGCCGCGATTAGTGATACAGCATTGTATGTGGTTTCGCAGATAACCCGATTTGAAATGGTTCGTAGTGACCTCGCACAAGCCATTGCAAAGATGCATGTAGTTGGGAACAAGTTGAAAGATTTGGCCAGAAACGAGATAATGGATTCGCCAGATACGGCCAAAGAGGTGTCAGTGAACTTCGCAATGTGGCATGTGTATGAGCTTGCTCAGTCACTTGAGGAGGAAGCACAGCGTTTAGAAGATCTCAAAGCTGGTCCGTCGCCACCATTATCTGAGTGTTTCAATAACCAATTTGCTGAAGATGAAGATATGGGTGGTGGGGAATGGGCACTGGATGATGTGAATTCTGAAGAGATTCTAGATCGTCAGATGAAGTAGAGTAGTATGGGTGGTGTGGAATGGCACTGGATTTGTTATCTGTGTAAGAGTTACCTGTGTAAGAGTTATCTGAGTAAGAGTTAGCTTGTGTAAGGTTATCTATGTAAGAGTTAGCTTGTGAACCTGGGTTATGACTGATGCTGAACTTGTGTATGACTGGTTTATGAATTTGTGTATGTCCATTCAGTTTGCCATTGTGAAGCTGTCTATTCTGTTTTCATTTATAGGTTATTTGTGTATGTCATAAGGGGTTGTTTGTGTCCATTCTGTTTTCATTTGTAGGGATACCCATGATCTCAGAAATGTCCATTCTGTTTAATTTGGTGGTTATCTGCTTTCAGTTGCATCAAAGGGCACAGCTTCAATAATTTCTGAATTTACTGTTTTCAGTGCTGTTTTCAATAATACTGAATTGAATAACTGTTTTCAGTGTCAGTTGCAACAAAGGGCGACAAAGTATGGATTCAATAACTGTTCTTAGTTCCTTTTTCAGTGACTGAACAAAGTGCCTAGATTCAATACTGAACAAAGTGCCGATCTGTCTTTAGTTTCTGTTTTCAGTGACATGAACATACTGAAAACGGACTAACTAACATGCAATAGGGACTGACTGAACTGAATGTGCCATACACTGAAAAGGGACTAACTGAATGTGCCATTGAGTCTGACCACAGACATAAACAGCCATAAACAGACAAATAAAACAGCCATTGCAGTCTGACCACAGACATAAACCAACATAATAGTAATCCCAGGTTTGGTTTGTCCATAGACATAAACAGACAAATAAAATGGCACTGACTGAATGTGCCATACACATAATAGGACTAACAGTGTGATACCCGGTTTGCAAAGAAGAGAAGTTGGGGGTTGTTCTTTTTGTTTTTTTCCTCATTCGGTTGATGCATTTTGGGGATTTGGAATTGGTGGAAAACATTCACAACTAGGGCAGTAGAATTTATTTGGTTTGGCGCTTGCGACGGGGTCGGGAGCTGTCGCGTGGGCTAGTTGGGCCGCGATTAGTGATTCGGCCCACTATCCTTCCCAAACCCTAGCCGCCCCTCCCCCTAACCCCTTCCCCTTTGTGCAGCCGCCCCCCCACTTCCCCACCCTTTGGCCGCCGCCCCCCCTTCCATCTCCTCCTCTCTCAATCCTTGCAGCCACACCACCAAACCCTAGCCGCCCCCCCCCCCCATCTCCTCTTCCCAAGGTGCCATTCCTTGCCGCTCGGATCGTCGTCGTGTGGTGCGAATCTTCAATCGTTTTGGTGGAGGGAAGAAGGGAGGAAGGAAAGGGGGAGAATCCAAGGTGATTTTTGTGTTCATCTCTTGTTCATTTGTGCTGCAATCCAATTGATTAGATGTTGCGTATGCGATTGGGTAGAGGGGCTGTCCAGAATTTTAGGTGGTGGATGAACAGCAGTAGTTCTAGCAGTTTCTGGGCATTTTTCGTGAGAAATTAATGGGAATCAGTTTGGGGATCATGTAGAACTTTGTCTTACCTTTCCAACGAGTATTTATGCACTCAATTTGGAGTTATAAATTAAAAGTTATCACCGTTTGAATCCGGGTATGTGGCTATCCAAAAAAACAGATTTTCAGGGGGATGAACAGCAGCAGTATTAGCAGTTTCTGGGGATTTTTCGGGAGTAATTAATGTTAATCAGTATGAGAATAATGTAGGGCTTTTTCTTATCTTTCCAACAAGTACTTATGCGCTCGATTCGGAATTATATTTTAAAAGTTATCGCTGTTTGAATCCGAGTATGTCGCTGCCCAAAACAGGAAAAAAACAGATTGCAGGGTTTATTTTGTTGACCGTTTAGGGGTAATTAGATGTTAGAATTTAATAATAAATTGTATACAAAACTTGTGGGGAATTTTATGTAGTTGTCTCTGGAGTTTTTGTTTGACACCACTGCTGTTTTAATTTTAAAGTTATGGAATTGTTAAGCAGCGCCGCTGCAGTTTGGTTGGTGTGGGGAGAATTGTTACCCGCGGCGGGGTTTGAGGTTGCGCGTAGGTGCGGCGTTGTTCTTGAGGCTTATTATGTGAATTTGGTGCACTAAGTTGGGTGTCAAAAACAGGTGGTGGACTTCCGGATCGTTCTTAGGGATTTGCCCAAACTTCCGGTGAAGGCAAGTAAAACTGTGATGGTTATTCCGTCTGTCAAATGAGGAGTCTTATACTTGAATATGTTGTGCTATTGTGTTCACATACATATTTTTTTTATTGAGTACCATCATTTGAAAATGTTTATGTTTCATGGATTTCATATGTTGAGTTTGAGGTTTGATCATGTTACTCAAGTGGTTATTATGTGGAATGGGTGGAAGTATATGTCTAGCACATTTTATTTGGGAAGAACTCATGATGTTGTCATGCATAATGCACTCATCATCCATTGCATTGAAGTTTCGTCGCGATCTTATGGTCCGACCGTACCGGTATATTGAGCATCATATGTTGCCCGAGAAGGGGTATGATGCAGCTTCATATCCTTAGAGATATGGAGGCAGAAGTCATTATTGCATCTGTAGCCATGTGCATTCATGGGAGAGGTGTGGAATCTATTATGTGGATGTGGATAATCTGGACTTGTGCATGGTGATTCTTCTTGGCGTTAAGTATTTAATTACTTGTTTACTTGCTGCAATTTACTGTTCAAAAAGGAAGTTTTGAACCACGTGGTTGTGTAAGCACAGTTGATTTACAATGTCCAATTTGCTGTTGTTATGTTTACTTGCTGAGATGTGTCATCTCACATCTTGCATTGTTTGATGCAGGCACCTAATTTCTGCTTTGGGAAAAGAGGGATGTAGCAGCACGGCCACTACACCTTTAATAAAGGAACCACCACTTGATAATGTTGTTAATCAGAGTGAGTCAAGTCTAGTGAATTACTTTGTTCTTGGTTGAGCGTTTGTTTTGGGGTGGGCTGAGTTCCTTATCTCATTTATTTTGCTTCTGTTGGGTCATAAATGAGTTTTACCACTTTTGCATTTAGTTTCTACTATGTGAATTATCTGTCTTTATATCCTGTATGAACTACATGTTTCCCCCTCCTTGTTATGCTAGTTTCAAAGGAGGTGCTGCCGGATTTTGCAATATTTTCTCTCTTTATTACATCTCTTGTGTTGAGTAAGTTTGGTGGGAGGAATTTTGGTAATATCCATTGTGTGTGACCAGTGGGGTGTTACAAACAGACACATAATAGGGACTAACTGAATGTGCCATACACATAAAAGGACTAACAGACACATAATAGGGACTAACTGAATGTGCCATACACATAAAAGGACTAACAGACACATAATAGGGACTAACTGAACTGAATGTGCCATACACATAATTTCACACACATAGTTTGACCACATGCACATAGTTACTATCAAACATTTTTCTTCTTCGGCGTCAACTTCTTTCCTACTGCTCGTTTTTTGTGCCTTTGTGGGGTAAAGTGCCCAACATGACCAACTGAAGTTGTGGCGCCTAACAATAGCCTTGGTGGCGTTAAGTGCCCAACATCTACTCCCTGGAACTCCTGCTGCAGAACATCACCTCCATGGCGCAACATCACCTGTGTTTGACTGGTAACTTCAGTTCTTCCGGTGTCATCAGGTGGGTTCTCATCCTGAGGTTGAGCTGATTCGGCCATATTTTTGGGGAACCATTGTTTAGTGCTATTTTTCTGAGGTTTCCGTTTCCTGAAAAAACACCAAAAATAACATTATGAAGTAACAAAAACTGGTCATTAATAGGGCAGTTGAAGCTGCAATTCAAATAAAATGGCTTGCATTTTTTTGGAGCCATTAAGAGGGCATTTTGTGCTGGCCTTCCTATGACCGAGTTGGCCACAGTTTGGGCCTTTAATTTTTCCTTTGAGTAGCTTCTTCTCCTTTTCCTCTTCAGGTAGGGACTGTTTCTTCTTTGCAGCACCACCTTCTAAGCAACTTTTCATCTGATTCTTCCTTTGCCGACCAACACTCCTCTTACCAATAGGTGCATTCACTTCGTTGGCTATGGCCACTTGTGGCCAAAAGGACTTATCGCCCACACTTTCAATCCTTCACGCGTAAGCCTTTTTAAATTTCTCAGTAGAAAAGTAGTCGTCTACAAAGTGCTCCATTCCAACTTCTCGCATTTGTTGCGCTATAATGACCACTAGGGCGTGCTGGCAGGGTTTCCCTGTGTGCTGCCATTCGAGACATGAACAATATCTCTGTTCTGCCTTCACAACGTGTCTGCAATGTATATTGTTGTTATCACGGATCTCAGTATGATAGTAGTCACCTTTTTGTATAGATAAATGACCCAACCCCCTGGTTCTAGCCTTCAACAAATTGATGACTATTGGGAGGATTTTACCACCCAATTTGTCCCCGATCCTTTTCCTTCTAAAAAATAGATCCATAACCAAACATCTGATTTTGTCTGCAAGTTCGCAAACTGGAAGGTCTTTGTAGTCTTTAATCCAGTTGTTAAATACCTCAGCAATGTTGTTGGTTATGTAGTCACACTTTATAGCTGTGTTGAAACCACATCTGTACCATAAAAGCGGGTGCCACTCATCAATCCATTGCTTCACACCTGGTATATCCCTGGCATTACTGGAGTGGTGCTCGAAAATGGTGTTCCTATATGCTCTAGCTGTGGGATACATGTGCTCTAAACTAGTAAAGTGCTAAATGTAGTTTTGCATAAGGTGGCGGAAGCATTCTCTTTTTTCAGCATTTGGAAATACATCATTTACTGCGGATGTCAGTCCTTTGCATGCATCAGAGCAAATGGCTAAAACCGGAGGGTCTCCTATGGCCTTACAAAGTTGTTGCATGAACCAAATCTAACTATCTTTTGTCTCTGACTCGAAGAAACCAAAAGCCACTGGAAACATCCAATTATGCCCATCAACACTTGTAGCTGAGGGGAGGTGCCCATTCCAATGACCATTTAGAGTTGTGGAATCCACACTTAAGTAGGGCCTGCAACCTTCACGAAAACCTTCAAGACAAGGGCCAAAAGCACAAAAGAATTTGCTGAAATATATTTTTCCATCTTCAACTGCTACATCAAACTCAATCACTGAGTCTGGCATAACCTCCAAAACAACTTCTCTCCATCTAAATAGTAATTTGAAGCTATCCTTCCATGTTCCATACAACTCTCTAAGGGGCTTCTCTTTACCTTTCCACACTGTATCATAAGAAATTGTGCAATTGTGTTGCTCTTGCAAGGTATTTTGCAATTCTTTTGCTCCCATATGTGGTTTCTTCATTAGGATTGGAAGTGCTAGGGATGCAACCCATGAGCTGGTGGGTGTTGTTGTTTTTCGACGACCACTAGAAGTGCATGTGTGTTGATCCACGATTACTGTAACCTGCACACAAAAAGGTATCATTGTGAGCTTCCCTAATTTCATCCACGATCCAGAGTACACTCAATGTGTGCTAAAACATTACTCACAACGACTGTGGGAGACCCGGTATTCTATAGCTTTGCATTGATTCTCCATGGACAATCACCTCCTTTGGAATAAGCTCTATATCTGAAAGGTGAGCTTGACTCAATTCCTAACTCAAACTCATTATCGATCGCATACTGCCTCATAGCCAGCCTGAATTCTTTCATATCCTTGTACAAACTACCAATCTTCATTATTGGATTAGATCTGTTGCAAACAAATACCCTTTCTTGTGATATGCAATCAGTGCAGGGCAATGCAGCTGTTTCATCATCAAATTCATCGCTTCGGCGGACACCAAACGATCTACTAGTAAAAGCATCTTGCCTTTCAGTAGTTTCACGTTCATCTTCTGCTAGCAATCCTAACCGATCATACATCACTGACTCAGAGGCAGTCTCTTGTTCTCCTTCTTCTTCCCATCTATCATCAATCTGTATTGCCCCCAATCAATTTCTAAAACCTGAAACCAAAGGATAAGACAGCTATGAAGTACTCGGCGCAGGTACTAATCACAATAAACTGTTGGATACTGTAAATTGAATCAAACCTCCATTGTATGTTGATCCCTAAATAGAAAATCTTGGGGATCCGACAAATCCGAGCTCCTAACCGGTACATCCACTCTTTCCACCGGAGAACCAGTGGGTAGGTAAGGAAGGGGTGCCTCTGAGCTCCTAACTGGTAAATCTTGAGATGAATCCGGGGAGTGGGCGCAGTTTTCTACCTCCATGCAGCCGGGTGAAGGGAACTAGAAGCCAGACGGCTGCACGGGATGCAGACGGTGGCGCGGGTACCAGATCCTTGTTCAGACGGGGGCGCGGGCACCAGATCCTTGTTCAGATAGGGGCACGGGCACCATGTGGCAGATGGCCGCGCGGAATGCAGACGGCGGCGCGGGCGAGTCTCCGGTGCGGGCACCGTCTGTTGAGTTACTCCCGTCTATTCTTTCTCGTGGCTAGGGGTAGATTAGTACACAGGTGTACACAACCTTCATCAAGTGCAAGAAAACAGACGCTTACAGAGCGCGGGAGATTAACAGTCCCAAACTGTTGCGGGTGTGTGCTCCATAATACCAAACTAGCGAAGCACAGCTGCGGAGTAATAAAGTGGCGAAGCCGCGTGACGAGGATGTTACAAATTCAAATAACTCTTTATTGGTTACTCCTAAGAACATGTAGTATACTTGATTCAGTTGTTTGCGTTGCTACTGCAACTTTTTTAGTCGAATTTGTTGTACCAATATAAAAATGTAATTTACTGCCAGTTTACTTACGCTGGGACTGCTAGTCTGTAGAAAGCACAATAGTAATATCATGATACATCTATTTACACCTTGAGGAAAGTAGGGTGTCATACAATAACATACCACTGGGTTTGAGCAACGGCTATTGAGCCTAAGCCTGCATGTCAATAGCACTTTAAATCTTATAAGTGCATTATGATTGTTTTACCATTTGTTTTGACAAACAGTAAAATAGGAATTGTTTTGTTCATTCTTCATTCATTGTTGACAAGTTTGTTGTGAGAAAATGATAAAGTTGTACCTATTCTGTTGTCTCCTTTTACCCTTTTCCATGCTTATATCAATTGTAATAAACAAGTTGTTTTTTAAAAAGATTTTATTTTAGATCACTATTTTACAATAGAGAATACATGGCAAAACTGACCTTTTTGGTTTTCTGTATATACATCTTATGCCAAACTCCCAGAAACTTAATAGATGAGATTGCTGGTATTGGTAATCATGTAATTTTTTCTTCGTGTTTCTATTTCTCCTGTATGCTTTAATTTATGTGTCGTTGCAACGCACGAGCAACTAACTAGTATATATATATATAGAAGATATTAGGAGCCCTGGGCTTTTAATAGGTACAGGAAGCCCCAGCCACCCCTGGACCGCACTCAACAACCAGGTGCATGCGCTCTGGTGTGTCCTCCGCCATGCACCAGGTCAAACCTCCCCATGTACGCGTATCAGCCAAACCCTCTGGTCCCCACATTACCATTTGCAAGCGAAAATTTTGAAAGTCATGCACACAAATTTAGGAAATGGATTGACATGCATGGAAACAAAAATTCTGATTTAAATGTTTTATTCTATCCATAAATATAGGATCTCTATAATACCTATGCAGCTAACTTGTTAGAACCAGTTTATGATAGATACTACTACTAATTATGCTACACGGTATAAGTATTTATGCAATACGGTACGCTGCATAAAAATTAGTTTTCTGCTGCATGTGCATAAATTTAGGATGACAAGTACGTGTATTGAGAGGAAATGAATTGACATGCATGAAAACAAAAAAAATCTGATTTAAATGCATAAACGAGTGTGTTACCTTTTTTGTGAATTTTTGTAGCAGTTTAAATGCGTCAATTTTTGTGAATCTGATTTAAATGCGTAAAATTTAGTTTCCACAAATTTTCAGTAGCGGTTACCTTTTTTGTGAATTTTTGTTTCGTTGCGTAAACGAGTGTGTCGTAAATATCTTATACATATGGCGTAAATGGTAGGAACCCAATATACACACTGGGTTAGGTAATGATATAATGCATAAAATCAATAAACGTTTGCATAAAATGTGAATAGAAATATCATAAATAGACAATATATGGAAGGGGAGTCATGAACTAAAATGTATGTTGTAAACACCTTTTGACGTTGGCATAAATATGTATATAAAGTCGCATAAAAATAGGGCCGCCACTCGCGGAACCGCCACCTCGCATTTGGGATTCGCCACTGCTCGCTGGAGGATGCCCGAAGCGCGCCGGATTGGAGGATGTCACGGGGCCCGCGATGCGGATGGTGAACCCTACGCTTGCCTCTAGGGGAGCCTCCGCTGTCGCGTCTCTGGGAAGCCATCGACGTCATGCCTCTAGATTGGGGAACTGCCACCTCCGTGCAATCGGATCGGGGAGCCATCATCGTTGCATATTTGGATCGAGGAACCACCTAAGTCGCGCCACCAGGGACCTACTGTCGTCGTGCTGCCGGATCAGGGAGCCACTATCGTCGCGCCTCTGGATCGGAGAGCCGCCACCGTCGTGCCTTCGGATCGGCTCCCCGCCGTGCCTCTGGATTTGGGATCGGTTGTTGGTCGCGCGACTAGAGGCAACCACCGCCTCATGCTCTTGTGGAACTGCCGTCGCTGCACGCGCCTAGGTGGGCGACCATCGTCCGTGCATCGTGGTGGGGGCGTAAAAAACTGAACCCTCGCGGCCTGTAGCTCTTTTTATAGATGCTTGGGACTAGTGCGGCTGAACCAGATGGCACCATTAAGCAGGGTTTTTCATAGTTATTGTAAGCACAGGCTCATTATATATATATATATATATATACGGGCTGGAGATAAGCGGACTCGAACCGCTGACATCCGCCACAGGGTAAACCACCGCCTTTCAGGCCTCCCCGACGGGTTCTACCATAGAGGACAACGATATGCAATAACTCCCCCCCGAACACAGCTTACAACTTTCATCGTATTGTGCTCTCCAAAGAGCAACTCTTCCTAAAATCCCAAAACAAAAGGTGCTGAGTTGGAATCTCATTCTAAGGATTCTTGTGGTTCCGGGGAATCCAGCTACAGGAGAACCAGGAACAGGGAGCTCTCCCGTTTTTCCGCCTGACTCTTTGATCTTAACTTAAGAATGCTGGTTTTAAGAACGAGTGATTGCCCTTCTCCGACCCTTACTGCCCAACCGGAGAGCGAACGACTAATGTGTTCCACTTATTGAACTTACAACCCACACAATCTTCGGTTCTCGGCACGGAAGCAATTTGCTTGGATTTATATCCATCCCAAGGCATCATTTCTAACACATCTATTGGGCAAGCTCGTACACATTGAGTGCATCCTATACATGCATCATAAATTTTTATAGAATATGACATTGGATCTCTAAATTTTCCTTTTCAACATAAAAATTTTCGATCTGGTAAAAATGAAATTAGTACTATATAAATTAGATGTATTGTAGACACCAGACGAAGCAATGGTTTATCCAAACTTTAACAAATAATGCAATATATTTCGTAATCTATTTGTGAGAAAGCATGAAAAGAACCCAGAGACTTGAATTTAAGGCTTCAACAGTTATAATTATTAGTGAAAAAGGAATAGTTATACAAAGGAGTAAAGTAAACCCATCTCCAATAGTCCAATAATTCTTATCTTTAGACCACTCTGAGCCGTTTACAAACATTACAACAAATATGATCAAGACATTTATGGCTCCCACATAAATAAGAAGTTGTGTGACAGCTACAAAGTAGGAATTTAATAAAAAATAAAATAAGGATATACAAACAAGAACTAATCCCAGCGAAAAGGCAGAATAAATTGGGTTGGTAAGTAATACTACTCCTAGACCTCCTAGTAGAAGACCAAATCCCCCAAATAGCACAAGAATCTCATGTATTGGTCCAGGTAAATCCATTATGGATAAGAAGAAATTTCTAGTATAAAATTTTTCATGAACTGACTAAAACTAAAAGATTCAAGGAAGGGAAAAGGTATTAGGATATTTATAGCCCAACGTGAGGGAAAGATCATTTCTAGTGAAAGTCACAAGATCCTTTTATCAAGTAGTGGGAAGACCATAAGTATTCCTTTAGTTTCCCATCGGCGCTCTAACAAAAATACTTGTATGCACCAAAAACCTCAGGTTCTGCGAGGTAAATCCACTAAAAAAGGGTAAATTTTAGCGGAGGGAGCAGCTACAGTTGGCGGGGAAACTAGGAGTCCGAAGCTTCTTTCGTAACACCCAGAATTTCTTCGTAGTGGTTCCGTTCCATGCCTCATTTCATAGGGAAGCCCAAAGTGGCTCTATTTCATTCTATTTCACTTCTTAGCCATGATTTGTGCATATAGAAAACTAAAGAAAGAAAAAAAGGAGACCCATGCCATGATTTTCAAATCTTTTCTACTAGCCAAGTGGATCAAGGCAGTGGATTGTGAATCCACCATGCGCGGGTTCAATTCCCGTCGTTCGCCCATCGCATTATTGCAAGTTCCAAAAATGCAATTTTCCATATTCCTAGTTATGTATTTACTTACGGAGATGAAGAATAAAACTATCACTATATTTATTTCCTTTTCCTAGTTCTTCTTCCAAGCATAGGATAACCCCAAGGGGTGGTGGGTTTTTTTCTACCAATGGGGGCTTTCCCTTCACCACCCCCATGGGGGTGGTCCACAGGGTTCATAACTACCCCTCTTACTACAGGGCATTTACCTAGCCAACACTTAGATCCGGCTCTACCCAAACTTTTTTGGTTCACCCCAACATTACCCACTTGTCCGACTGTTGCTAAGCAGTTTTGGGATACCAAACGAACCTCCCTAGATGGTAATCTTAAAGTGGCCAATTTACCCTCTTTTGCAATCAGTTTCGCTATAGCACATGCTGCTCTAGCTAATTGCCCACCCCTTCCATGTGTGATTTCTATGTTATGTATGGCCGTGCCTAAGGGCATATCGGTTGAAGTAGATTATGCTACATGAAGAACATAAGCCAGATGACACGGAGACCTAGGATGTAGAAGATCATAACATGAGCGATTTGGCGGATTTGGATTCCTTTTCTATATATCCACTCATGTGGTACTTCATCATACGATTCATATAAGGTCCATCTGTCTAGAGATCGTCATATACATCTAGAAAGCCATATGCTTTGGAAGAAGCTTGTATAGTTTGGGAAGGGGTTTTTGAGAAAAAAGAAGAATCTACTTCAACCGATATGCCCTTAGGCACAGCCATACATAACATAGAAATCACACGTGGAAGGGGTGGGCAATTAGCTAGAGCAGCAGGTGCTGTAGCGAAACTGATTGCAAAAGAGGATAAATTGGCCACTTTAAGAATACCATCTGGGGAGGTCCGTTTGGTATCCCAAAACTGCTTAGCAACAGTCGGACAAGTGGGTAATGTTGGGGTGAACCAAAAAAGTTTGGGTAGAGCCGGATCTAAGTGTTGGCTAGGTAAACGCCCCGTAGTAAGAGGGGTAGTTATGAACCCTGTGGACCACCCCCATGGGGGTGGTGAAGGGAAAGCCCCATTGGTAGAAAAAGACCCACAACCCCAGATTCAAGATAATATAATAGAATCTAAAGTGTGGTAGAAAAAACTATATGTAGTTCTTTCTACCACACTTTATGATTCCAACCAGACCCTTTCATTTAAGACTTGGATTTTTTATTTTCTTTAATCCCTTTTTCATTTCTTCAATGATTAATTGGAATTCCAATTTATCATTTTGATTGGCTGTTTTTACATAAATAATAAGTAAAAAGGCAGTAGGAACTAGAATGAACAATGTTGTAGCAATAAATACGAGAATATTTACTTCCATAACCTCTTTATTTATTTATTTATTTTTTTCACAATAACTCGGGATGTAATCCCATGGAGAGGAAAAAGGGGTATCCTGTAAATTCAAGGGGAGGACTTGCATTCTGATAATACTGAATCAATTCAATGTTATGAATATTGCATCTATCAAATCAATTCATGGTGGATAGTGGAATAATATAACATAGGAAGATCTCTTATCCATACTAAGACCAAAATAGGTTTTTTGATTGGATTCGAAACCCCCTCTATTCTTTTTTCATTCTTTTCTACTTTTTCTTTTCTATATGTATAACCCAAAATCTTTCTTATCTTATCCAATTTCACTTCCTTTTTCTTATAGTTATACATACAATTATGTATGTATGTATTATATGACCAACTTTCTATGGGTCACATAGACATCCCAATAAGCAGTAGAAGTAGAAATGAGATGGAGAAAAGAGGATCTTAAATAAAGAGGATCCCATATTTAAATTTAGGAAAAAGAGTGTTTTCTTGGTTTTTATTTTATTAGGTTACTATCCATATACGCTTTTTGGGTCTAAAGATGAGAGCAAATCCATAAAAAAGGAGTCAGCAAATGGAGTGAGAATGAGGTGGATTCTTTCCAATTATATACACAAAGTTGGAACTAGAAAATGGAAGGGGTGCGGTTTAACCCCCCAAAAGTAACTAATTAGATGAATTTCATTCTCTAACAATAAACGAATACGGTTTATGTATGGATTCTGGTAAAATACTGGTACCCAATAAGCATAAGCACTAGCTCTCCCTGAAAAGGAGGTGATCCAGCTGCACCTTCCAGTATGGCTACCTTGTTACGACTTCACTCCAATCGCAAGCCTAGCCTTAGGCATCCCCCTCCTTACGGTTAAGGGTAATGACTTCAAACCAGGCCAGCTCCTATAGTGTGACGGGCGGTGTGTACAAGGCCCAGGAACGGATTCACCGCCGTATGGCTGACCGACGATTACTAGTGATTCCTGCTTCATGTAGGCGAGTTGCAGCCTACAATCCGAAGTGAGGACGGGTTTTTGGAGTTAGCTCACCCTCACGAGATCGCGACCCTTTGTCTCGCCTATTGTAGCACGTGTGTCACCTAGGGCATAAGGGGCATGATGACTTGGCCTCATCCTCTCCTTCCTCCGGCTTAACACCGGTGGTCTGTTCAGGGTTCCAAACTCATAGTGGCAACTAAACACGAGGGTTGCGCTCGTTGCGAGACTTAACCCAACACCTTACGGCACGAGCTGACGACAGCCATGCACCACCTGTGTCCGCGTTCCCGAGGGCACCCCTCTCTTTCAAGAGGATTCGTGACATGTCAAGCCCTGGTAAGGTTCTTCGCTTTGCATCGAATTAAACCACATGCTCCACCTCTTGTGCGGGCCCCCGTCAATTCCTTTGAGTTTCATTCTTGCGAACGTGAATTTTGCTGATTTATTTATTGCTATATCCAATTTATAGAATTGATATACCATTTAATTGATATCATTTAGCAAAATGAAACACAGCATATGCATCCATCTTTGGGCTCGAGAATTTCACGGGATAGAGATATAGTATAAGAAATAGGCTATTAAGTAACTCTAAATGAATTGTAGATACATCTGTATCCTTAACATACTGAAACGACTGCCATTATTCGTATCAAACCAATAGCGATTCATAAAAGCTAAATCTTGTAATCAATGGTGGACCAATAATGAATTTTTTTGCATATGTATTAAGACGCTTGGTCTGATTTCGAAATTATCCAGAGTTTTTATGTTGTTTTCATTGCAAAATGATGGATCTCCTTCTGTAACTTTCCAATTACGAGTACGAGAATTGAAAGACATGAAAATTCTCAATTCTCTACGGCATCTAGGAGATAGATCGAATATTTTCAGGAACAAGAAAATCAGAAGAATCTTTTTCTCTATTCACTACCATTTCGCATCTTCGACTTCTATTAGTTTCTTTTCTTCTTTAATGCAATAGCTATAGTTTGATATAGAATCCATCTCTCAAAGTAATGGAAACCATTCTCTTATAGGAAATGGTTCGAAAATCGCTATTCCACCTTTTAGGTTTAGGTATCATGAAAAGTGATACCTGTGAAGATCGTGCATTTCAGTCACATTCAGATCTGTTTTTCGAGTCCATGATATAACCAAATTGGATGGATCTTCCACCCGTTTAGCTAAGAAAGAATAGATGCAGAGGTGGATAATAGATCGATATGAAGATCATGAGCTGCCCCATAATGAAACCACCAGTAGTCGTGAATATCTCCTTCTTCCCTAACCCAAGATTGGAGAAAGAAGATCTAAGAGGGACCTATGGAGAATGTGGTCAGAAATCCATAATAGAGTCCAACCACAACGACCGAATTAATTATCCTCATCGGGAAACTTAGACTACTTTAGACTACTTAAGTAGAAAAGATTTGAAAATCATGGCATGGGTCTCCTTTTTTTCTTTCTTTAGAGTTTTCTATATGCACAATTTCTCGATGTTTCGATGAGAATTTCTTGACTTTCCATATATAGAAAGAGATAGACTATAAATGACATCTCTTATGCTTAGTACCAGTACCTAGAGAAAAAAGCCTCCTAAACATATGGCTAGCAACTGGTTCACTAGGAGTACGCAAGAAAGGCAAAAGCACTATGAATTATTGATTTAGGAATGTGAATGGGCTAGAACACTGGGCTCTTCCTTATATAATTAATGGTCTTTTCATTCTAATACTCTATCCGAGAGTTCTCAGTATTTAGCAAAGATGTTCCTATCTAACGGAAGGCTCCTGGATCAAATGACAAAGACATTGTTTGTGGAGAAAGATGTGGCTTTTCCTGGATGAAATGAAACATTTCATTTGTGTAACAGGAGAAAGATTTCCCACTCCTTAGTCGTAAAGATATGTGGCCATGAAAAAGGGAGGGGATTCAGTGGAACAAGATCGGCCGGGCGGTAGAGTCGTGGAAACACTTGTTGATTCCTATTTTGGAACATAGCTCCATGGAACAATATGCTACTACGGAAACATGGAAGAATTGCAATCTTAGATCAAAACACTATGTATGAGATGATATGAACTGCCTAAATAAGAATTCTTGAGCGTCGAATAACCTGAGTACTAACTACATCAAACAATTTGCATTAATGAAACTATGTAAATCCACCGGATAATAAAAAATACGCATGTCTGAAGAAATGGTTGTTGCTATCTGTTTCCATAACGAATCCTTGGTTTAACTGAATAAGTAAAGAAAATGGACCCTTTCTCTTCGTCTCAGATCGATGGATCTTCTCGATTGGAAGATCTCCCATATGGATAATACACATTCCAATTGACCAAGCCTAATGCTAATTGTTTTGTTCCGAAGCAAAGATATCCACAGAGGCCGATTCATTTGTCCTATTCTGATATTCAGGACCAAGAGGTCCTGGATTCTCTTTGGAGGATATATATATATATATATATATATATATATATATATATATATATATATATATATATATATATATAATTGGTCAAACGTGATACAGCTGCCTTTAGACCCCATCTATGTTTTTCAAGGTGTGGAACGGAATTTTGGAGCGTGGCTGATGGCAGCTTCTTTGATATCTGCCCGCAGCTAAAATCTTTCCACAAGGAAAGGAAAATTAACCCCGAGAAGACGGCACGAAGCGCATGGAGGATGACGAGGCAGGCGGTCTTCGCATATCGTCAAGCTTCTGTCACCACCCCCACCGCAGTGGATGATGATTAATTAAACTTAGGGCCGGCAAAGGTAATTTATCAGTCCGCCCAATCACAAGATGGCTGGAATTCTGCATGTAACGACAGTTTCAACAAAAAAAACAAAGTGTAAAATGATACAAGGAACAGCTATAGATTCTCCTTAATTTATAAGATTGTCATAGGAATCCTCTAGGCTCTAGCTAGTTGGATTTTAGCATCCATTCTCGTAAGAACTTCATTTGTTTCTAGGATCCTCCGTACGTATTCAGTCCTCTCGGGACACAAAAAAAAGAGCGAAATTTTAGACCTCAAAATGTTTCTAAACAGTGCGGTGTATAGTGTAAAACAGTATTTTGTATGGCTATATATATATACACGATCTGCTGGTAATAGACAAATGCAAAATTTTAACTAATACTATTACTATAACTGATTAACAAATATATGTGATTGTGAAACTATTTCTTGGGACAAATATACTCATCTCAAGAGCACAAAAACAGTTGCCATGCTCGAAGTCTGTACGTATACTCATCAAAATGTGACGGTTCTATGACAGGAGGAAATACTTGCATTCTCTTGAATTTTGCTCTTATATACATTCCAAAGGCCTTTGAGTTGAGCTTCTGATTCATTGTCTAGCTACAAATTCGTTTGTTCTTCTCTTCGATCATAACCACTTTCTCAAAGGAGGTTCCATGTGCACTCTCCATCCCAAAGCGTCTTATTTTTGAAGAGTCAGCTGTTTTTAACTTTAAACAAATATATACAAGAAAACATTGACAGTTACCGTACATAATTAGTATTATTAGATTTATTTTCAAATCCAGTTTTATAATAAATTATTTAGAGATATAAACGTCGCTAACATTTTCTATAAATCTAGTTAAATTTAAGATTTACCGGTATCAATACCATAACATTAATTACTTTAAAACAAAGGAGTACGTGTGGTCCACAAGCCTATGCCCTGTTTGTTTCGGTTTTTGGCAGCTTCTGGCCACCAAAAACTGATGTGGACTGCCAAATGCTTAGCTTTTCGGCCAGCTTCTATAAAATTCGTTGGGGCAAAAAACCATCCAAAATCAACATAAACACATAATCGGTTAAGTCGTTTTAATAGTAGGAATCGGTCACTTTCTAGATCCTAAGCCCTATGAATAACTTTATTTTCCTCCACACGTAATCGTAATGATATTCAGATTCTCTCCACAGCCAGATTTTCAAAAAAGCTGATCAGAAAAAAGCTGAAACAAACAGGCCCTAGCTAGCCACGAGACCTATCGATCAGATTCAAGTAAAAGATAGAGTTATAATTATTCACCAGTTGTGGTGTGTAAGGCCGGACAACCGGCGAGTTAAAAAGGACACATTGGTTCAAAGCTTTCATCAGTTGACGGTCAAAATCAGGAGCAAGCAGCTAACTTATTTCTGGAGTCAGTCTAGAAGATGGCACCTCTTGGGAGAAAAGAAAAGGAAGAAATACTATGTAGCTGATTTGATTGCATTTTTTCCTCCATATATTTAAGAGTAAATGTTAGGGCAATGAAAGAATACCTTTATGCATCTTCTTGGAAGAGATCCATCTCTCTCTCTTAATTAACCAAGTAGAGACACGTTATCATATGCCATCAACGCACCATTTAGATTTTAGAGCAACTCCACTAGTCCTCTAAAAGACTTTCCAAATCAATAGTTTAGATAGTTAACATAAGCACTCGGCTCCAACAGTTCTCTAAGTAAACTTCCTAAATTTAGCAACTTTTTATCTAACCTTATTTTCTCTCTACATTTGACAGCTATTTAGCAACTCCCTAAACAAAAATATTGACTGCATTATGTAGATAATGAAGTGTCGGCGTCTCGGACCCGGGGGTCCCTTGGACCGACCAGTGAAATCATTGCGTGCCCCTGCCCAGATGGGTTGGCGCGGGATGGAACACAAGAGGTGGGACAAGCCTTGTATTATCCTGCACCAGGGGTGCCGCTCGTAGTAGGGGTTACAAGCGCGTCGTGTGAGAGAGAGACACAGAGTTCGTCCCCCGCTTCCCTCGCGCGAACCCCCCTCAGGGTGGCCCTGGACCTCCCTTTTATAGAGGCAAGGAGAGGATCCAGACGTACAACGGGGGTATAGCTATGCGCTAACGTGTCCGACAGTGGAGTGCCTAAGCCCTGTGTACATGCCAACGTGGTCGTTGGGGGAGAGCTTGGGCCCTGTACATGTGATGGCGTGGCCGTCGGAGGAGCGACTGAGTCCTGTAGGAGCACAGCTGGCAGCGCGGTGAGGATCCTGCTGATGTCTCCTTGCTGTCGTAAGGGGCTGAGAGCCACGGCGTCATGGCGCACGCAGGGCACCATCATTACCCATCGTCGAGGTAAGCCAGATGGGACGCAGGTCTTGTTCCTTGTAGCCTGAGTAGGCTAGGAATAGGGAAATGATGTATCCCCTGTTAGCGCGGTCGGTCCGAGCCCAGGGTCGGTCGAGGCGGAGACTTCTCTTGAGGCCGAGGCCGGGGTCGGGCGAGGACGCGATTCCTCCCGAGACTGGGGTCGAGGCCGAGTCCGGGGGTCGGGCGAGGCGGAGACCTCCTCCCGAGGCCGGAGCCTGAGGTCGGGCGAGGCGGAGACCTCCTCCCGAGGCCGGAGCATGAGGTCGGGCGAGGCGGAGCTTCCTGTTGCGCCCGAGGCTAAACTCGGTGGTTGATCGTGACTTGTTGTCAGCCGTCGCCGGGGTGGCTGACACGGCAGTCGGAGCGGAGCAAGCGGCGCTGTTTTCCTGTCATGTCAGACAGTAAAGAAGAGGGCGAAGTGACTACGGTCACTTCGGCCTGGCCGACTGAGGCGTGTGTGTCAGGATACAGCGTCAGGCATCCTCTGCATTTAATGCGCCTGCGAAGCGGTCGGTTGGTGAGGCGGTTTGTCCAAGGTTGCTTCACAACGAAGCCTGTCCGAGCCGGGCCTCGGGAGAGCCGAGGGGGCGCCCGCTGCCTGAGGAGGCCCTCGGGCGAGGCGTGAACTTGTCTGGGACTACTGTTCCAACCCGAGGCTGGGCTCGGGTGAGGTCGCGTCCCTCGGGTAGACGAAGTCTTGGCTTGAACCGCACCCGTCAGTTGGTCTGAGGGTGTTTACCAGCCATGATTAGGAGCGTTGGGGGTACCCCTAATTATGGTACCCGACAGTAGCCCCCGAGCCTCGAAAGGAGTGATGGTACTCACTTGGAGGCTTTTGCCGCGTTTTCGGTGAGGGGACCGGCCTTTCTCGGTTTTTGCCTTGTTCTGGTGGGTGCGCGCGAGCGCACCCGTTGGGTGTAGCCCCTGAGGCCTTGGAGGAGTGGTTTGACTCCTTTGAGGTCTGAATGCTTTTCGTGATGCTTCGGCCGGTCTGATCATTCCCTCATGCGGCCCAGCCGTAGCCTAGGTGCGTGGTCGGGTTCCAAGTTATCAAGCTAGTTTGTTGACGCTGTCAACAGTTTTGGCCGTAGCCGGGTGCGAGAGCAGCCCCCGAGCCTCTGCACGAAGCGAGAGGACGATCAAGGACTTTCCCGACTTTTATTATACGCCTCTGTGTCGCCTTTCCACAAGGAGGAGGGGGGAAAGCGCCATGTTGCCCTCGGAGGGCGCCGAACATGGTGTTTCCAGTGAGCTGCTAACGGGTGATCCGAGTGGATGCCCGTGCCCCGTTCGTTAGGGGTCGGCTGGTGGCCCAGAGGCACGCTCCAAAAGTACCTACGGGTGATTTGTCGGACCTAGACCCCTTCATTAGGGCTCGATGCCTCCCTCCGGTGGGATTCCGTTACAAATCGTTCCTGCCGGTCTCGGAAATGTCCTAGGGTACCTCGGGAGCATAGCCTGAGCCTTGGCTATGTATCGAACGTACCCAGAGTCATCCCTCACTCTGCGCGCTCTGGGGCGACTATCGAACCCTTCTGAGGGGACAGCCTACGAACCCCTGATCAGTAGTGGGCACGGAGCCCGAGCGTTCTGGGGCGGCTGTTGAACCCTTCCGAGGGGCCAGCCTTCGAACCCCTGATCAGTAATGAGCTTGAAGTCCGAGTGCTCTAGGGCGGCTGTCGAAACCCTTCCGAGGGGCCAGCCTTCGAACCCCTGATCAGTAGGAGGGCTTGGGGCCCGCTTCCTTCACCGGGAAGGATCCTTTCCACAACATCCCCTTTCCCGGTCCCTGTAGCAAGAGAGAGAGAGAGGAGGAGGGGAAGGATATGAAATTAAATAAGGTGGCACACCTTTTTTGACGCGGTCATTATGGCGAAGGCGAAGCGGCGCCCGCCTCGCCTGCCAGAGGTGCCGCCTGCTCCGTTGGGGAGTTATTGCAACGGGACGGGCGATTCGCGTGGCGCCCGTTGCGCGTGCGAGCCGTTCGAGGAACGGGGCACGGGCGCGTCGTCTTCACGCCGTGGGAGAGGGCTCTCCCGTCGCTTCAGGAGGGGACGCGAGCCTGCAGGTGACTTGACCGCTGCCTTTGCTCGTCTGCCGCTGCAGTTACAGTCGGCCCGCTTTTGACCATGCCAACCGTCGTGCCTACCCCACGGTTGACTGACCCGTGGCCGTCACCTTTAACTGGCACTGTTGGGTCATGCGCAGGGCTACCTCGAGTCCCGATATTGGTTCCGCAGTCGAGGAGGCGCAGCATTGGCGCGAGTGGCGGTGTAACTTCTTGCACGTCGTAACTGGCACGTCGATTGCATGACATGCGGACCCGCTTCCTTTGCGCTGGTCCGCCGGATGTGGTCGAAGCCGAAGGGGCGCACAGTTGCGGTGCAGTTGGATGCCTGTCGCGTGGCAGTCCACCCTTTCGACCCCCAGTTTCTGCGAAGATGGGAGAGCGCTTGTAACCGCGGGACGGTTACATGCCACGCGTGCGGCGGTTCGCCTTCTTCGTGCTTCGGATCAGCTCGTATGACGTGTGGGTCCCAGCCCTGGTGTCGTAGGGGGAGAACCCTGGATGATGTCAGTGGGGATTTCGCCCGTGATGCTAAGGGGTGCAAGTGAGGAGGTCTGCCTATAAAAGGGGAATCGATTCCCCGGGCAGTGGCCATGCCTTCATCCTCCCCTCATGCATTGCGCCCTTCCACCTTTTGAGCCCCCGGATGGGGTGCTCCAGCGTCGCCTTGCTCTTGCTGTCGTTGGAGGAGTGTGGCCTCGTGGAGATCGGCACCTTTCAGCCATCGCTCGGCTTCAAGGATTTTCGTCGTGCAGCCCGGTTGCATTCCCTCACCAATGGGCAGTTTGGTGGGGGGAAGCAAGCCGGGCTGTGGCCTCCGCCCCACCCTCAGCTTCAAGGATCTTCGTCATCCTTGCTGAGGCGGAGGGAGAGCTGAGCTGGGGTTCTACCTCCCGCATGGGCTGGCAGGCAGTCTCCTCCTTCAGCATTCAGGGGAGAAGGCGCTCACCGACCTTGCGGAGGGGCGAACTTCGGCAACGCGGGACCGGTCGGCCGCAAGCATCGTCAGCTCCAGCGTGCCTGGCTCGCTGGCTCAGCTGGCTCTGTTGCGGCCTCCAACGCTGCCTCCTGTCGCTTGATCCGGGCTCGGGCGTTTGTTGCGCCGTGCGCACCGGTGGACCGTCCAAGATGCCGTACGCCGCATGGGCGACGTTCGTGTTCTTGGATTGTCTTGTCCTCACTCCGGCACAACGCCTCCGCGCGGAGGTCGGGGCGTGCCCGTCCGCGAGGACCTGAGTGGGGATCTGCCGGTGCAGGCTGGGGCATCCGCCATTCGTCGACATGGCGCTGGCGTGCAGGCGGCCGCTGTCGTCGGTGCTGAGGTGGTGGCAGCCGGAGAAGGTTTCTCCGCCAACGAGACCATCGGCGCCAGCTGCGGCCGGACCCCGGCTCTTTGGCTTTGATGGCTTGTCCTCGCCCCTCGAGCAGAGACGTGGGCGAGGGCCTCATCACAGCAGCGTCGGCCCTGAGGTCATCGCTGCTACTGTTTAGCCGCCCAGAGCAGGGGTCGTTGTCGCTGTTGGTGTAGTGGCTACCGGCGAGCCACTCGGAGTTCGTCATCCCGCTGGCCCCCCAGTGTGGAGGTTGTTCGTATCCGCTGGAATGGAACTAGAGTACCGTTTGTAAGGAGATACACCGGGTTTTTGCCGGAGCAAAATGTAACCGCTTCAAGCACTTAGACATTTGTCGTAGGTCAGGAGAACCGCCAAGGGTTCTGCCGACGTCTAAGTCTGTGTAGCATAGTTACCCCCAAGTATATGTGTTTGTTCTTTGTGGCTGTCGAGGACTGAACATTTGGGTATTCGAGAATGAAGCTGTGTGTCTTCCTCATTCCGAGCGCTGGGACTTGCCTGTTGGCTAGCCGAACCACTTAACCAAGCATCGGTTGCCTTTCGCGAAAGGTGACGAGTGAAGTGTCCGTATCCCAGAGGCGTAGGAGTCCCTCGGCTCGGTCGGCCTTGCCGCTCTAGGCTTCTCTTGCTCAGTTTTTGGAACCCTCGGCTGCTCTGCGATGAGCTGGAGCCGGAGGCAGCGGTGTTAGCGCAGACAGATGCGAAGTCGGCTTGGAAAGAGACTTCGTCGGCCCGGGAGATGGTGGCTTCCTAGGCCGAGGAAGATGTGGTAGCAGTCGCTGGAGCTTGGCCAAGACACCTGCTGGCGCGGTGCTGGCGTCCTCCCTTAGGTGGAGGTCCTTTTGCCTGGGTCGCCGTCCGAGGCCGGGCTAGGTTCCACTGAGGGTGGAAACAACACCGAGGGTGCTGCTGCTCCCCCTGCCGATGCTCGAACCTGCAGGAACAATTTGTCTGTAGCATGCACATGCTTTTTCGCGGCTGCCGAGGCCTAAACACTTTATCGTCGTGTTTAAAAAGCTGCGTCTTCTCTCCTCTTGTTTCGAGCATCATGACTTGTCTGACAATAGCAGAATCATTTATCCGAACGAGAGTTACTTTTCGCGGAAGGTGATGAGTGAGGTATCCGTATCCCAGAGGCGTAGGAGTCCCTCGGCTCGGTCGGCCTTGCCACTTACGCGCGCTCTCATTTGGTCGAAGGATTCCATTATTGATACAGTCGAGAAGGCGCGAAAGTCGTTTTCTACCCGAGTGTTAGGACTTGTTCGGTAGCAGGATCGCTTATCCGAGCGTGAGTTACTTCTCGCGGAAGGTGATGAGTGAGGTATCCGTATCCCAGAGGCGTAGGAGTTCCTCGGCTCGGTCGGCCTTGCCGCTTACATGTACTCTCGTCGTTCTCAGGATCCCGCTATCGATACGGAAGTCGAAAGCACAAAGGTTGTTTTGGTAGAAAATTTTTTCGAGGAAAATTTTGACGCAGAGGGGGTTTCCCCCTTCTAGCCCTCGAGGGAGGGTCGGGCCTTGCTGAGGCAAGGCCGACCCTTCCTTGACGGTTAGACTTTGTGTATGTAAACGAGGTACATGAACGACTTAAAACATCTTAAGGGTAGAAGCGACATAGTTGTTCGATGTTCCAAGCGTTGTTGTAGACCTTGCCTTGGTCGTTGGCCAGCTTGTATGTTCCGGGCTTCAAGATCTTGGTGATGATGAAGGGCCCTTCCCAGGGAGGAGTGAGCTTGTGGCGCCCTCGGGTGTCCTATCGCAGGCAAAGCACCAAGTCTCCCACTTGGAAGCCTCGGGACTGAACGCTTCGGGCGTGGCAGCGCCGCAGCGACTGCTGGTACCGTGCCGAATGTAGTAAGGCAATGTCCCGAGCCTCCTCGAGTTGGTCCAGCGAGTCTTCTCAGCTGGTCTGGTTGCTTCGGTCGTCGTACGCCTTGGTCCTCGGGGACCCATATTCTAAGTCCGTGGGGAGGACGGCCTCGTCCCCATAGACTAGAAAGAATGGCATAAAACCCGTGGCGCGGCTCGGCGTCGTCCTCAGACTCCATACTACCGAGGGTAGCTCTTTCATCCACTGCTTGCCGAACTTATTGAGGTCGTTGTAGATCCTTGGTTTTAGTCCTTTCAGGAGCATACCGTTGGCACGCTCTACCTGCCCATTCGTCACGGGGTGGGCTACGGCAGCCCAGTCCACACGGATGTGGTGGTCCTCGTAGAAGACCAGGAACTTCCTGCCAGTGAACTGGGTGCCATTGTCGGTGATGATGGAGTTCGGGACCCCAAAGCGATGGATGATGTTGGTGAAGAACACCACCGCCTGCTCGGACCTGATGCTGTTTAGGGGTCGGACCACGATCCACTTGGAGAATTTGTCGATAGCGACCAGCAGGTGCGTGAAGCCCCCGGGTGCCTTCTGCAAGGGACCGATGAGGTCCAGACCCCACACAGCAAACGGCCAGGTAATGGGTATCATCTGCAAGGCCTGAGCGGGTAGATGCGTCTGCTTTGCGTAGAATTGACACCCCCGGTAGGAGCGCACAATCCTAGTGGCATCGGCCACCGCGGTTGGCCAGTAGAAACCTTATCGGAAGGCATTCCCCACGAGGGCTCGAGGCGCTGCATGGTGGCCGCAAGCCCCCAAGTGTATTTCTTGCAATAGTTCTTGTCCTTGGGCGATAGATATGCATCGTTGGAGGATGCCCGAGGGGCTGCGGTGATAGAGCTCTTTTTCATCACCCAGCAAGACAAATGACTTGGCGCGCCGAGCTTTGGTCTTGTCGATGGGAAGCTCTCCTCGGAGGAGATATTCCAGGTACGGGGTCTGCCAGTTCGGGTCTGGCGTGACCCCATTCTATTCCTCCTCGACGGGCAAGGCCTCTTCTTCGATGGCCGAGGGTGCCTCGGGTCCGGCCGAGGGTACCTCAGGCTCGGCCGAGGGTACCTAGGGCTGGGCCGAGGCTTCCTCAGGCTCGGGCGTGTCGTTGATCTTGACGGATGGTTGATGTAGGTCTCTGGAGAAGACGTCCGGAGGAACCATCGTTCGCCCCGATGCTATTTTCGCCAGCTCGTCCGCAGTCTCGTTGTACCGTCGGGCGATGTGGTTGAGCTCCAGCCCGTAGAACTTGTTTTCCAGGCGCCAGACTTCGTCGCAGTAGGCTTCCATCCTCCGGTCACGGCAGTGGGAGTTCTTCATGACTTGGTCGGTGACAAGCTGTGAGTCACCTCGAGCGTCGAGGCATCGGACCCCTAGCTCGATGGCGATGCACAGCCCGTTAACCAGTGCCTCGTACTCGGCCACGTTGTTTGATGCCGGAAAATGGAGGCGAATGACGTAGCGGAGATGCTTCCTGAGGGGTGAAACGAAGAGCAGGCCAGCGCCTGCTCCTATTCTCATGAGCGACCCATCGAAGTACATGGTCCAGAGCTCGGGCTGGATTGCAGTTGTTGGTAACTGGGTGTCAGTCCACTCAGCCAGAAAGTCTGCCAAGACCTGGGATTTTATGGCCTTCCGAGGAGCGAATGACAGCGTTTCGCCCATAAGTTCCATCGCCCACTTTGCTATCCTACCCGAGGCCTCGCGGCACTGGATGATTTCCCCCAGGGGGAAGGATGACACCACAGTCACTGGATGAGACTCGAAGTAGTGTCGCAACTTTCGCCGTGTCAGAATCACTGCGTAGAGCAGCTTTTGGATCTGTGGGGAGCGGGCTTTGGTCTCGGAAAGCACTTCGCTGATGAAGTGGACTGGCCTCTGGACGGGCGGTGTATGCCCTTCTTCTCGTCTCTCGACTACGATCGCGGTGCTGACCACCTGAGTAGTCATGGCTACGTAGATCAAGAGGGCTTCTCCTGCGGCGGGGGGCACCAAGATGGGTGTGTTCGTAAGGAGCGCCTTAAGGTTTCCGAGGGCTTCCTCGGCCTCGGGGGTCCAAGTGAAGCACTCGGCCTTTCTTAAGAGGCGGTACAGAGACAAGCATTTCTCGCCAAGGCGTGAGATGAAGCGGCTCAGAGCCGCAAGGCATCCCATGACCCTCTGTACTCCTTTCAAATCTTTGATTGGTCCCATGTTGGTGATGGCCGCGATTTTCTCCGGTTTGGCCTCGATGCCCCGCTCGGAGACGATGAATCCAAGGAGCATGCCTCGGGGGACTCCGAAGACACACTTCTCGGGATTGAGTTTCACGCCTTTCGCTCTCAGACACTTGAATGTCGTTTCAAGGTCAGAGAGGAGGTCGAAGGCTCTCTTCGTCTTGACAACGATGTCATCGACGTAAGCCTCGACCGTTCTGCCGATGTGTTCTCCGAAAACGTGGTTCATGCACCTCTGGTAAGTGGCGCCTGCATTCCTCAACCCAAATGGCATTGTAGTATAACAGTACATGCCAAAAGGTGTGATGAAAGAAGTCGCGAGTTGGTCGGACTCTTTCATCTTGATTTGGTGGTAGCCTGAGTAGGCATCGAGGAATGACAGGGTTTCGCACCCAGCAGTGGAGTCCATGATTTGATCGATGTGAGGTAGAGGGTAGGGAACTTTCGGACATGCTTTGTTTAGACCAGTGTAGTCTACACACATCCTCCATTTCCCATCCTTCTTCCTTACAAGAACAGGGTTAGCTAACCATTCAGGATGGAATACCTCTTTGATAAACCCTGCCGCGAGTAGCTTGTGGATCTCCTCGCCTATGGCCCTGCGCTTTTCTTCGTCAAAACGGCGCAGAGTTTGCTTCACGGGTCGGGCTCCAGCTCTGATGTCCAGTGAGTGCTCGGCGACATCCCTCGGTATGCCGGTCATGTCCAAGGGACTCCACACAAAGACTTCGGCGTTTGCGCGGAGAAAGTCGACGAGCACTGCTTCCTATTTGTGGTCGAGCTCGGAGCCGATCCGAACTTTCTTGCTGGCGTCGTTGCTGGGGTCGAGAGAGACGGACTTGACCGCCTCAACTGGTTCGAAGTTGTCGGCATGCCGCTTTGCGTCGGGCGCCTCCTTGGAGAGGCGTTCCAGGTCGACGATGAGGGCCTCGAACTCGACGAGAGCCTCGGCGTACTCCACGCACTCCACGTCGCATTCGTACGCGTGGCGGTACATGGATCCGGCGGTGATGATCCCATTCGGGCCCGGCATCTTGAGCTTGAGGTAGGTGTAGTTGGGGACGACCATGAACTTGGCGTAGCATGGTCTTCCCAACACCGCATGGTAGGTTCCTCGGAACCCGATGACCTCAAAGGTGAGAGCTTCCTTTCGGAAGTTAGAGGGAGTTCCGAAGTAGACGGGTAAGTCGATCCGTCCGAGGGGTAGGATTCGCTTCCCGGGCGTGATCCCGTGGAAGGGTGCCGCACCAGCCCGAACTTCGGACCGATCAACCCCAAGAGTTCTAGGGTCTCAGCGTAGATGATGTTAAGGCTACTGCCTCCATCCATGAGGACCTTCGAGAGCCTAATGTTGCTGATGATTGGGTCGATGACGAGCGGGTACCTTCCCGGGCTTGGCACAAAGTCGAGGTGGTCGCCTTGGTCGAAGGTGATAGGCTTGTCGGACCAGTCTAGGTAGACTGGCGCCGCCACCTTCACCAAGCAGACTTCCTGGCGCTCCTGCTTGCGGTGCCGAGCCAAGGCGTTCGCCGCCTGCCCGCTGTAGATCATGAAGCAGTTATGGACTTCCGAAAATCCCTCTTCCTTGCCGCCCTCCTTCTTGTCATTGTCATGGCCCTTGCCATCCTCCACCGGGGGCCCTGTCTTATGGAAGTAGCGCCGGAGCATGACACATTCTTCGAGGGTGTGCTTGACGGGCCCCTGGTGATAGGGGCACGGCTCTTTGAGCATCTTGTCGAACGCGCTGGCCCCTCCAGGAGGTTTCCGAGGGTTCCTGTGCTTGGGCGCAGCGACGAGATTCGCGTCTATAGCGTCGCGCTTCGCTTGCGACTTGTTTTTAGCCTTCTTCTTCGTGCCTCGCTGGGCGGACGCCTCAGGGGCGTCTGTCTTCGGCTCTCCCTGAGGCTGCTTGTCCTTTCGAAAGATGGCTTTGACCGCCTCTTGACCCGAGGCGAACTTGGTGGCGACGTCCATCAGTTCGCTCACACGGGTGGGAGTCTTGCACCCTAGTTTGCTCACCAGGTCTCGGCAAGTGGTGCCGGCAAGGAAAGCCCCGATGACATACGAGTCAGTAACGTTGGGCAGCTCGGTGCGCTGCTTTGAAAACCGCCGGATGTACTCTTGGAGGGACTCCCCTGGCTGCTGGCGGCAGCTTCGGAGGTCCCACGAGTTCCCAGGGTGCACGTACGTGCCTTGAAAGTTTCCCACGAAAGCTTTGACCAGATCATCCCAGTCGGAGATCAGCGCAGGAGGCAGATGCTCCAGCCAGGCTCGGGCGGTGTAGGAGAGGAAAAGGGGTAGATTACGGATGATGAGGTTGTCATCATCCGCCCCTCCCAACTGGCATGCCAATCGGTAGTCTGCGAGCCATAGCTCTGGCCTCGTCTCCCCTGAGTACTTGGTGATAGTAGTCGGGGCTCGGAAACGGGCAGGAAACGGCGCTCGTCGTATGGCCCGGCTGAAGACTCGCGGACCGGGTGGTTCGGGCGAAGGACTGCGATCCTCCTCACTGTTGCAGCGTCCCCCACGCCTGGGATGGTAGCCTTGGCGCACCTTCTCATCGAGGCGGGCTCGATGGTCGAGATGGTGGTGCTCGTTGCCGAGGCGTTCCCGGGCGGCGGGCGCCTCGTCCCGCGTGCGCTCGGGATGGACCGAGGCTTCCCGAATGCGCCGGGAGGACACCGCGTGATGCTCCGAGGGGTCAGCTCGCCTGCGGGAGGCGGAGCTCTCGTCTCGTCGAACCGCGGCGCCTTCTAGGAGATTCTTGAGTTCGCCCTGGATACACCGTCCCTCGGTGGTGGATGGCTCCAGCATGGCTCGAAGCAACATCGCCGCTGCAGCTAGGTCCTGGTCGGACCCACTGACGGCCGGGGGCAGCGCTGCCCTGGCATTGTCGACGATGCGGCGCCGGATGTCTTGGGCCCGGTGACAGGCTTCTCCGGCGAGTGTTCGGCCTGCCCACTCCTGTTCGATGTTCTATCGGAGCTGTACAAGCCGGCCTGCTTCCTCGTCGACCCGGGCCTGCACCTCACGGATTTGCTCGAGCTATATGTCCTGACCCCCCGCAGGGACTGGGACCACAGCTAGCTCCCGCGGGATGTCAGCGCGAGATGCGGGCCCAGGGGGATCGTCAACCTCTGGCATACCGAGGTGGTTGCCTTCGTTGTGATCTCCCAGATCGACGTGGAAACATTCGCGACTTGGGCCGTAACCCTCGTCGTCAAGGTCATGGCCATCGTCAGAACAACCGGAGAGGCAGTGGTCACATGCGGACATGAAGCCCCGCATGGCACCGGGGTCATTGAGGGTAGAGAAATCCCAACCGGAGTTGGGGTCGTCCTCTTCCTCAGAACCCGCCGGTCCGAAGGTTGAGACGGCTATCAGTCAGTCCCAGGTCGACCACATGTGGTACCCCGGAAGGTTTGGATACGCCTTTACGAAGGCGCTCACCATAGCGAGGTCGCTAGGTGGATCGAAGCTGAACCGAAAAGGTACGGGATGGAAAATGGACGGTACCTCTTGGTCGATGGACGGTGGTGAAGTCGCGTCGGGGGCGGAGCTCACCGTCATCTCAGGTACGAGGGTAACGCCCAGCAGGTCCTTTGCGAGGGTGCTGGCGTCATCAGTCCGCTTGGGGCTGACACGTCGCGGGGAAGTGAAACCCTGAGAGTTCCCTTTGACCCGGGAACAGGATCTGGATGTCGCCTAGAGGGGGGTGAATAGGCGAATAAAACTTATTACTTTAAAACTTAAATTCTTACTCTACTCGAAGACTTAGTACGCAGTGGAATGAGAAGACTCTTCGAGTAGGTCGCAGCGGAATGGAAGATCCTGTCTCAAAAATGTCCTGCACTTCAAATCAAGCTTATACCACAGATAAGTATTGAAGTGCAGATATAAAGGTGAGTAAAATAGAGAGTCAGGATACAATACAGAATAGAGCACACAGACGCAAGGATTTATCCCGAGGTTCGGCCAAGCCTGAAATGCTTGCCTAGTCCTCGTTGGAGTTAGCCACACCTGGGCTTGGAGTCTATTTCAACTCCTTCCTCCGTTTGCTCAGATCTGTCAGTATGACAGATAGAGCCTTTTACTATTGAGTGGGGTTACAACATAACCGCGGCTGCTTACAAACTTCTTGGCAGCACCCCGGCAGAGTAACGATACGCTCAAGACCTTGCTCTAGCTCTTAGCAGCACTACTCTTCTCTCTAAAGGCTTATAGCTGTGCCTTCTACACAAACTATAGAGTTACACACAAGAGGGAGAGCGAGAATTGATTCCAATGAAGTATACACTTGTTGGCTGCACCTGTACTTTGCTTGAGGCGCCTAGGGGTCCCTTTTATAGGCACAAGGGGCCTAGGAGCCGTTGGAAGCAATCCAGGAAGGCAAATCTTGCCTTCTGTCGGGTGGCGCACCGGACAGTCCGGTGCACACCGGACACTGTCCGGTGCCCGATTTCTTTCCTTCTATGGCGAAGCCGACCGTTGGCAGTCTTGGAGCCGTTGGCGCACCGGACATGTCCGGTGCACACCGGACAGTCCGGTGCCTCCATCTAGCCGTTGGCTCGGCCACATGTCCCGCGCAGATCGCGCGGCCGACCGTTGGCCCGGCCGACCGTTGGCTCACCGGACAGTCCGGTGCACACCGGACAGTCCGGTGAATTTTAGCCGTATGCCGTCGGCGAATTCCCGAGAGCGGCTACTTCACGCCGAGCCAGCCTGGCGCACCGGACACTGTCCGGTGCACCACCGGACAGTCCGGTGTGCCAGACTGAGCTGAGTCTTGGCTGCACTCAGCCAAGTCTTTTTCTCCTCTTTTCTTTTCTTCTTCTTTCTGTTTCTAACACTTAGACAAGTATATTAGTACACAAAACCAATGTACTAAGGCCTAGAAACATACCTTTACTCTTGATCGTTAAATCTATAGCATTTCACATGCTTGAGCTTTGATGTTGGACTCATAAATCATCAAGTTGGCTTGACTTGATCTAGATTGACATTACTTGGCTCCAACATCCTGCAAAGGTCACATAGAACATCTCCAAACATAGGATCAACCCAAACTAAAGATTAAAGTGAACTTAGCTGTTTTGGGCTGCTTCCAGTTTTGGTTTTGACACTTGTTCTCCTTCTAGTGACCTTGATCTCCTTCTTAGAGCTTGACCTTGAGCCTTATGACTTACACCACATAACTGTAGTTGTTTCCTCATTGGCTGTAAGTCACGTTCTTATGTAGTGATCCTTGATGTGCCGTAGCTGTTCTCAACTCGATCACCCTTGACTTTGCAAGCCTTCTTCTTCACCCTTGGCTTTGGGTTCCTCAGCCTCCTTGACCTTCTCCCGTGCACTTGGTACCTCAAAGCTTTTCTTGCCTCCGTCCTTGGCTTGATCAGTTGTCTCCGAGCTACGCACCCGAGTCTCACTTTATGCAATGTCCATCCTACTTGTGATGTCCATCATGTATCCATAATTCAGTTCTTGGACCATCACAATTGTTCACTTGTGTTGAACCCTGTAGGCTTTACCTTAAGCACCTGTTCAACACTTAGTACACTTGTTAGTTCTTTAATTGAGTTGTCATCCAAACACCAAAACTCACAAGAGAGCTTTCAATCTCCCCCTTTTTGGTGATTGATGGCAACACAATTAAAGCTTACATAAGAATAAGATTTGAAGCACAAATTTTGAATTCTAAGTTTATAGAATGCTCCCCCTAAATATGTGCTTACTTCAAAAACATAATCTTGACCTCAGACGCCAATTTGCACATACTTAGGCAATTCGAAGCATTTCTACACCTTAGCACTTTTTAGGATGCATTGTGTCAAGAATCAAACCATGATGTTATAACACACAAATGCACATAATCAGAGTTAAGCACCATTCAAATTAGTGGATATATCACAGGAATATCAACCTACCACTATTCACCATTAAGATACCAATTTAAACTAAGATACCAATTTAAAGCAATCTTAAAGCACCTTTAGTCTTAAAGCACCATGTAACACCCTAAAGTTCAAACTTGTGAAGACAAGGAAAAATTCTCAAAGATTTTAAATCAAAACACCTTTCCTTAAAGATAATCATAATTTAGGAGTTTCCACTCATGAATATGTTAAAAATACATAATTAAAGATACTTAGATAATCTAAATTGCCTTTGGGTTAGGATATATAAAAGAATTATGGTTAAACTATTTTTTTTACATATATAAGTCTACAATATAAATTTGATTTCCCTAGAATTAATAAGGTAGGGATTATTCTACTATATGAATAAAAACTTGTCTAAAAGGACTAAAATAAATAAAGAAATACATAAAATAGGTTTTTGCACATTATGCTAAAGTTCTATATGTGTATCCAAATTAAGTGTTTGAACTTCAAACTTGTGTTGGTTTGAAATTCAAATGGAAAGGAAAAATAGAAAATAGAAAATAAAAGGAATAGGGAAAATACTACATAAAACAAAATAAAATCAGAATAAAAATTCTTCATACTTATATTATTAAATTATACCTTTCAAACTGAGGACAATTTAATCACAAAGTTTGAATTTAAGTTTGAATTCAAATTGGATTTGAAAATGGGAAAAGAAAATAGAAAATAAAATAGAAAAAGGACTAAAACCCTAAATGGGCCGTCGGCTTGAAATCGGCCCACCTAAGGAAACCTACCCGCGCGGCCCAGCTAACCAACACCCGCCGGCGCCGACATGTGGGCCCCATCGGGCAGCCTCTCACCTCCTCGCGCGCGTTTCCGTTGTCTCGCTGATACGTGGGGCCATCCCGTCAGCCTCTCATCTCCCGCGCCCAGCCCAACTCTGCAAGCCCGCGCTCGCGTGCGCTCGGACTCGCTGTCTCGCGGACCCCACTCGTCGGCCTCCCACGCCCGCGCTCTCTCCTCCCTGCTTCTTTCGCTGGCTCGCGGGGCCCGCTTGTCGGGCCGTCTTCAACAGCCATGCCGAGCTCGCCGCAACGGCCGCGCGAACTCGCCGCCGGGACTGCCGTTCCTCGGACTTGTCACCTAGCTATAAAACGCGGACCGCGACCCCCTTTCCCATCCTCACCTTCGTCCGCAGCCTTTCGCCAGCTACCGTCGCGATTCTCGCGGACCAAGTTTGCCGCCGTGACCGAAGCGCGTCGTTGTCGACGTCGGGTCCCCGGTGATCGGCCTTGGAGCGTCTCCAAGTCCATCCGAAGGGTGTCGAGTCGTTCGCGGGCGAAGCAGGCCACTGTGCACAGCGCAATTCCTCGCCGTCGTTCTTCCACCACCGCGGATCCGCCTCGCACCGTGGCCGTGTGCCTCCGCGCCACAATCGCCGGTATGGGGTCTTCCTTTGTGTTCACCTTCGCCCTCTCTACGCGTAGCGCCGTTTAATTTGAATTTGGGGCGGTATTGCGCCGGATTGCGTGCTCCGGCGATGGCTCCACCGCGATGGTGGGCGGCGCCGCCGTCCGCTCGACCGATGGGTTGGGGAAGGGTTTCGGGCCGTCGGATCGGTGGTGGATGATCGAGATCACACCATCACATACCCCTTCGCCCGTCGAACTCGTACCGTAGATCGTCGATCGGATGGATCGGAGTGGATCTCGGCTTCATTAAATCTGGGCCGTTGATCGCTGATCGAACGGTCTGTGTTGCGTACCGTTTCGCTTAATAGGTGATCTGATCTGGGCCGCATAGTTCTAATCGGGCGGCTCTGGTGCGCGCGTACCCCTTCGCTTGGCAAACTTTCTAAAGAGTCCCTCGGGTTTCGGTGAATCAACCCGCCGTCCCTGGGCGACTGTTCTATGTGTCTGGGGATTCTTTCGAGAAGGCCCCTGCACTTTTCTGTTACTGAGGCCCAATCCAGTGCAGTAATAAAATGAGTAAATGAATTAGAAATTGAATTTTTAATACAAAAATAATTCCTAGAACTTAGTTAATTCATAGAAAATTCATACTTGCTCCAAATTAAACCATTCCAATTCCTAAAATTTTGTAATAATATTCTCTATCATTTAGAATCACTGTTTTGACATGAACTCTGTTAGAAAATATATTTATCATTTAATCATATTATAATCACCTTAAATCTTAGAAAATTCATAACTTGAATTCTACAACTCCAAAATTAATAATTCTTTTTCCTGTGATCTTATTTTAATATGTAGATTATTAATATGTATTTTGCATATATGTTTGGTGTAATGTTAATTTTGCCTATACCATGTATGTTTGTATTGCTACGACTAGCAGTGAGGTCACGAGGATCTGAAGAATCATCCTGGTACCTGGATTCTCAAGGCCCAGGCAAGTTGTGCCCTTGATCACTTCTTTTCACCTACTCATGTTCTAATTAATCATAATGATCTGCATAGGTTAATTTTGATGGGACCCAATAGGTTACCCTAGATTGTTTATCTCATCACCTTGTTTACCCCTGAATCACTTGGGTAGTTTGCTATTGCTTTATATGGTTTTGGGATAATCATTTATTACCTCCATGTTCCAATTCTTGTTGTTATTCTGTTTATGTTCATGTTGATATCATTAATGTTAATTGGAACATGGAGCGACCACCCGGGAAAACAGTGCTACCACAAGGGTAGTATGGGATGCCCTTGGCTGATTAATTAGGAAAGCTAGTGGAAGACTACCTTACCCGAAAGGGGCAAGGGCAGTAGGGGAGAGGTCAGTGCGGGAAGTGCCCTCGGGAGGATTTTGCTGCGATGGCGGTCCTGCAAGGGATTCCTGTACTGGATCTTCCTATAAACTGTAGCGGGTTTTCGGAAGCTAGTGGAACTTTGTAAAGGCCTCGTAGTGCTACCCTGCCTCACTTCCTTGGTAGAGGTGTATGGGATTCATGACCCCTTGGCAGATGGGTAACACGACTTGTGGGTAAAGATGCGCAACCTCTGCAGAGTGTAAAACTGGTATACTAGCCGTGCTCACGGTCATGAGCAGCTCGGACCCTCACATGATTAATTTATGGAACTAAACTCAATTTGTCATATGCATTGCATCGCAGGTGAAGTTGTTACTTTTGTTCTACTATTTAATTGGGCTGGTATTTACTTATACTTAGTAACTGCTAATAAAATTTTGACCAACTTTAAAAGCAATGCTCAGCTCTAACCATCTTCTTTGGTAAGCCTTACACTTCATATGAGCTTCCACCTTTGGCGAGTTCATGCACATTATTCCCCACAACTTGTTGAGCGATGAACGTATGTGAGCTCACTCTTGCTGTCTCACATACACCACAGGTCAAGATCAGGTACTGCAGGATGATGCTCATGGAGGATGCTGTGATGAGTTCGTGAGGGGTCTAGGTCGTCGTCTCCCAGTCAACTTTGGGTTGCTGGACCGTTGTCTCCTTATAATGTAATTATTTATTTTGTATAGAACTCCTGTTATATATAAAGTTGTGACATTCGATCCTGTGCCACTATACATCATATGTGTGAGACTTGGTCCCAGCATACCTGGTGTTTATGTTAACCCCGGGTTTTGGACCCCTAAAATCCGGGTGTTACAGAAGTGGTATCAGAGGAATGTTGACTGTAGGACGAAACCTAGATAGAACTGGACAACTCTTGTCTACTTACCTCTGCTACTCTGATTCATTTCTAAACTTAACTTAATCTTTTCTCATCTATTTCCGCTTCACTCTGATTATCCTTATCTTTTCTTTCTAAAGACAAATGTGGATTTCACACTTTGAAATCCTGTGCCTAAAGTGACTTTTGGGAATAGGAGACCTACTCTTAGGGACAAAAACAAAACTATTTTTATAAGTGTCTATGTATTTGAATGTTTGTTCTTATGACATCTGTCTGATTTGGATCTTTGATTGAGTGTGATGGGTTGTGGAGTAATGTCCACAATTGCATCTGCATATACACATAGGTATAAAATATATTTATAAAATAACTAGACAACCTAGATTGTCCCCATTGGAACATATCTAGCTTAAGAAATTTATCTTATCCTAAAAGATCTCATTCTAACCAATTCATCTTATCTTAAAAGATTCTCTCTTATCTTACTAGATCCATCTCATCTTAAAAAGATACTCATCTTATCTTGAAAAGATTTTATCCTTATCCTAATAGATCTAACTGGCCTCAGAAGATTCTATCTTATCTTTAGGGATCTGTCTTATCCTAATAAGCATACTTATCCACCATGATCTAATACAAATTAATTAGATCTTATCTAGTCAAACTAGTCACACCAATCTAACCTAGATCTGATCAAATCTAAAGTGACTTATCAAATATGTTAGATAACACTGATGGAATAGTTTAGACTCTACCCCTATAGAACAAGTCTTAACTTAGTTCACCCCGCACTAAATTAAGAATGATAGGTCAACTTGGCTATATACAACTACCTCAACTATCTGATAGTTGCATAACCCCTCAATTTTAACCTAGCAAGAGATTCTATCTCATCATAACATATCAAATTAATCTTAAAACATCCTAACATATCTTAATAATACATATTCTACCCAGTTGGACCTATCTAAGCCTAAACTAGTCTAATCTAGTCATATCCAATTCTTATCCTACCTAATGTGACCTGATCTATTGTGGTCTAATGTTATCTAACTTAATGTGGTCCACTTAAACAGATTAATGACACTAGTAGAAGAGATTAGACCCCACTAGCCATGTATTAACTTATCTTAGCACATTGGATCAATTCAACCATGAGCTAACCCAACCCATAGTGCCATAATGAATAGTATGACCTTTCTATTCCCACCTAATAACAAACAAACTTTTAACCTACATCTTGTAGCCTATCTCACCCATGTATATCTCTCATCTTGACAGATTCTATCTTACCCTTGGATATTCACCTTATATGATTGGTTACCCCAATCTGGACATAAATTAAGCCCTACCAAAGAATCTATAGATTATAACCAACTACTAGCTTATCCATTCCGCTTAGTAATTTCCTTTGCAAAACTATTACCACATGCTTCTAACTTTCATGGTCAATACCAGGAAAGGAAAGATTATCACGTAACAACAAACAGAAAATGAATCCTCCAAATCCTCCACCTGTTGACCTCAATCAAGTGGTTGCTACCCAAAGACTGGTAATACAACAGTTAACAGACATGGTGACCGAGATGCAGAATCAGATAAGACAACAACGCGAGGAAATACGTCAAGCCCGCCAAGAAATAAGACAAGCACGGCTGGAGAGACAACAACAACAACCTCCACCACCACCACCAGCTTCACCAAGCTACATAGATATAGATTATGATGATTTATAAGATCTAGATGTTACTTTAGTTAGTAGAAGATATGATATTACTCTAGAAGGAACAACAAGGTCTATTGACCCTATGTTTTGTTAAAGAATTATACTTCATGCTGAGATTTCTTTGTTTGTGCATATGTTCCTTTTTATTACAAATCTCGGGGACGAGATTATTTTTAAGGGGGGTAGGATTTGTAACACCCTAAAGTTCAAACTTGTGAAGACAAGGAAAAATTCTCAAAGATTTTAAATCAAAACACCTTTCCTTAAAGATAATCATAATTTAGGAGTTTCCACTCATGAATATGTTAAAAATACATAATTAAAGATACTTAGATAATCTAAATTGCCTTTGGGTTAGGATATATAAAAGAATTATGGTTAAACTATTTTTTTTACATATATAAGTCTACAATATAAATTTGATTTCCCTAGAATTAATAAGGTAGGGATTATTCTACTATATGAATAAAAACTTGTCTAAAAGGACTAAAATAAATAAAGAAATACATAAAATAGGTTTTTGCACATTATGCTAAAGTTCTATATGTGTATCCAAATTAAGTGTTTGAACTTCAAACTTGTGTTGGTTTGAAATTCAAATGGAAAGGAAAAATAGAAAATAGAAAATAAAAGGAATAGGGAAAATACTACATAAAACAAAATAAAATCAGAATAAAAATTCTTCATACTTATATTATTAAATTATACCTTTCAAACTGAGGACAATTTAATCACAAAGTTTGAATTTAAGTTTGAATTCAAATTGGATTTGAAAATGGGAAAAGAAAATAGAAAATAAAATAGAAAAAGGACTAAAACCCTAAATGGGCCGTCGGCTTGAAATCGGCCCACCTAAGGAAACCTACCCGCGCGGCCCAGCTAACCAACACCCGCCGGCGCCGACATGTGGGCCCCATCGGGCAGCCTCTCACCTCCTCGCGCGCGTTTCCGTTGTCTCGCTGATACGTGGGGCCATCCCGTCAGCCTCTCATCTCCCGCGCCCAGCCCAACTCTGCAAGCCCGCGCTCGCGTGCGCTCGGACTCGCTGTCTCGCGGACCCCACTCGTCGGCCTCCCACGCCCGCGCTCTCTCCTCCCTGCTTCTTTCGCTGGCTCGCGGGGCCCGCTTGTCGGGCCGTCTTCAACAGCCATGCCGAGCTCGCCGCAACGGCCGCGCGAACTCGCCGCCGGGACTGCCGTTCCTCGGACTTGTCACCTAGCTATAAAACGCGGACCGCGACCCCCTTTCCCATCCTCACCTTCGTCCGCAGCCTTTCGCCAGCTACCGTCGCGATTCTCGCGGACCAAGTTTGCCGCCGTGACCGAAGCGCGTCGTTGTCGACGTCGGGTCCCCGGTGATCGGCCTTGGAGCGTCTCCAAGTCCATCCGAAGGGTGTCGAGTCGTTCGCGGGCGAAGCAGGCCACTGTGCACAGCGCAATTCCTCGCCGTCGTTCTTCCACCACCGCGGATCCGCCTCGCACCGTGGCCGTGTGCCTCCGCGCCACAATCGCCGGTATGGGGTCTTCCTTTGTGTTCACCTTCGCCCTCTCTACGCGTAGCGCCGTTTAATTTGAATTTGGGGCGGTATTGCGCCGGATTGCGTGCTCCGGCGATGGCTCCACCGCGATGGTGGGCGGCGCCGCCGTCCGCTCGACCGATGGGTTGGGGAAGGGTTTCGGGCCGTCGGATCGGTGGTGGATGATCGAGATCACACCATCACATACCCCTTCGCCCGTCGAACTCGTACCGTAGATCGTCGATCGGATGGATCGGAGTGGATCTCGGCTTCATTAAATCTGGGCCGTTGATCGCTGATCGAACGGTCTGTGTTGCGTACCGTTTCGCTTAATAGGTGGTCTGATCTGGGCCGCATAGTTCTAATCGGGCGGCTCTGGTGCGCGCGTACCCCTTCGCTTGGCAAACTTTCTAAAGAGTCCCTCGGGTTTCGGTGAATCAACCCGCCGTCCCTGGGCGACTGTTCTATGTGTCTGGGGATTCTTTCGAGAAGGCCCCTGCACTTTTCTGTTACTGAGGCCCAATCCAGTGCAGTAATAAAATGAGTAAATGAATTAGAAATTGAATTTTTAATACAAAAATAATTCCTAGAACTTAGTTAATTCATAGAAAATTCATACTTGCTCCAAATTAAACCATTCCAATTCCTAAAATTTTGTAATAATATTCTCTATCATTTAGAATCACTGTTTTGACATGAACTCTGTTAGAAAATATATTTATCATTTAATCATATTATAATCACCTTAAATCTTAGAAAATTCATAACTTGAATTCTACAACTCCAAAATTAATAATTCTTTTTCCTGTGATCTTATTTTAATATGTAGATTATTAATATGTATTTTGCATATATGTTTGGTGTAATGTTAATTTTGCCTATACCATGTATGTTTGTATTGCTACGACTAGCAGTGAGGTCACGAGGATCTGAAGAATCATCCTGGTACCTGGATTCTCAAGGCCCAGGCAAGTTGTGCCCTTGATCACTTCTTTTCACCTACTCATGTTCTAATTAATCATAATGATCTGCATAGGTTAATTTTGATGGGACCCAATAGGTTACCCTAGATTGTTTATCTCATCACCTTGTTTACCCCTGAATCACTTGGGTAGTTTGCTATTGCTTTATATGGTTTTGGGATAATCATTTATTACCTCCATGTTCCAATTCTTGTTGTTATTCTGTTTATGTTCATGTTGATATCATTAATGTTAATTGGAACATGGAGCGACCACCCGGGAAAACAGTGCTACCACAAGGGTAGTATGGGATGCCCTTGGCTGATTAATTAGGAAAGCTAGTGGAAGACTACCTTACCCGAAAGGGGCAAGGGCAGTAGGGGAGAGGTCAGTGCGGGAAGTGCCCTCGGGAGGATTTTGCTGCGATGGCGGTCCTGCAAGGGATTCCTGTACTGGATCTTCCTATAAACTGTAGCGGGTTTTCGGAAGCTAGTGGAACTTTGTAAAGGCCTCGTAGTGCTACCCTGCCTCACTTCCTTGGTAGAGGTGTATGGGATTCATGACCCCTTGGCAGATGGGTAACACGACTTGTGGGTAAAGATGCGCAACCTCTGCAGAGTGTAAAACTGGTATACTAGCCGTGCTCACGGTCATGAGCAGCTCGGACCCTCACATGATTAATTTATGGAACTAAACTCAATTTGTCATATGCATTGCATCGCAGGTGAAGTTGTTACTTTTGTTCTACTATTTAATTGGGCTGGTATTTACTTATACTTAGTAACTGCTAATAAAATTTTGACCAACTTTAAAAGCAATGCTCAGCTCTAACCATCTTCTTTGGTAAGCCTTACACTTCATATGAGCTTCCACCTTTGGCGAGTTCATGCACATTATTCCCCACAACTTGTTGAGCGATGAACGTATGTGAGCTCACTCTTGCTGTCTCACATACACCACAGGTCAAGATCAGGTACTGCAGGATGATGCTCATGGAGGATGCTGTGATGAGTTCGTGAGGGGTCTAGGTCGTCGTCTCCCAGTCAACTTTGGGTTGCTGGACCGTTGTCTCCTTATAATGTAATTATTTATTTTGTATAGAACTCCTGTTATATATAAAGTTGTGACATTCGATCCTGTGCCACTATACATCATATGTGTGAGACTTGGTCCCAGCATACCTGGTGTTTATGTTAACCCCGGGTTTTGGACCCCTAAAATCCGGGTGTTACACACCATTAACCACATGGCTATCTATTACACTCTAGAAGCCAGTTAATTCATTGCAGCAGAAACACTAGTCCATATGATGCAACACATATAATACTGCAGGAAGCATATGAATAACACACTAGCAAAGCTTAAACTAACACATCACTAACACATCACCCCTTTAGGATAAGCTTTCCTCTCAGGTTGAGATAAGCTTTAATACACAAATTCTCCCCCTTTGACATCAAACACCAAAAACCTTACTCAAGCAAGAACATAGGATGATGTCAAGGGACAACAGGGTGTCAAGGAGGAATAACGACTATCAAAACTCCCCCTTACTTATTGAGCATATGCACTATCAACATTTAGGTGAATAACATATATGCAAAAAGATTAATACTTCCTTTTGTACCTTTACCATGTTGTAGTGTACTTCCCATCTTGAAAGTATTTAATCTCTCGAGAGCTTCTCCACACTTGTGCCTGATTCATTCTCCTAACTTTTTCTTGTTGCTAAGACACCAAACTTAAAACAAGTTATAGTATTGGGCACAAGAAGAAACTTCTATTCTAATGATTATTAAAAGATGTCAATTGAAGCAGACTATCACGACTACCAATTGAAAGATACCAATTGCAAAGTTCATTTATTGTCATAGCTCTATGATATTTAAGAATAAGCATCTATTATCACCAGATATTATAGAGCATGAGCAATCTAAAAACATGTACTTACTCATGACTTGAGATACCAATTTCTTGACTTACAGAGGTACCCAAGTCCTGATTGCTCCATTTCTTGCACATCTTCTTTTTTCCACCTAGAGACTACACAAGATTGCTCAAGAAACAGTTAGTCTCACAAGTTATGTGTGCTCCCCCTCAAGTTGTGCATCAAGTATTTGAATGACTTGCACTTTGCACATTCTAGCTTCCTTAGAACTAGAGGGAATCACAACATACCTTGGTCAAAGCATACTCTATCACTTTCATCACACAAAGATGCCAATTTGAACATCAAATGAAAAGCCACTTAACATCAATTGAAGGCTAAATGAAAGGTTGACTAAATACAACAATGCATGCCTCAGTGGCACATAAGCCAATTGGATACTCACAGGAAGTCTAACATTTACACGCAACTTAGACATGCTTAACTATCATTGGAGCACATATACCAATTGAAAGACAACACGATCATGTCTAAAGCACATCATAGTTAAGAAGGTTCTTTAGGTACACCAAAAGAAACAACATTCTAATGCATAAGCCACGATATTACCAATGAAATGCAAGAACATAGCTATGATCACTATCAATGGAATTTCAAGATAATCATTAAAATTGCACAGTTCCATTTTCCATACCTTTGCCTTTATGAGAGCACTAGTTATCACCAATTCAGGGCTCCTTTTGCTCATGCACCTCATAGCTCAAAAGGGCACGACATGGATTTGAAATTCACACAGTACCAAACTAGGGTAATCATGTGAACATGGACTAAACAATATGTCATAATTGCACATAGCATGACTTACAAAAAGTTACAGGTTTATCCATATACACCAAGAGAGTTAATCGTTGTGGATATAACAAATGAAAGAGCTACCCATGAATGATTCAAAAGATATATCCTATATAGCACCAGTCATGATTAAGCAACCATCATTATGATTCATTTAACACAGGCAATCATAAAGCATAACTACTCCAAAGACAGGTATCACAACAATCCAACTTAAGAGCAATACTAAATTGCAATTATGTACTTAAAATACACGGGGTACCGTCCTTTGGAGAGCTAGTTGTAGATTCTCATCAAAGTCCTTTTACTTGATTCACCAATAATGATTAAGGACCTATACACCTTATTTTACTTGAGATGAACATGGGATTAGTATCTCACAATAATTCAACCTTGGGACAATAAACACCAAAACAATCAACAGCTTAAGCATAGAGTTTTAGATAACTGTCTTAAGCTCTCCCATGGTCTCCAGTCCATCTCAAGGCACCTGCATGGTCTAGTTAGCACAGTTTGGTACCCATCTCGAGATGGGTCCATAACGTTCATCTACAAGGGCCTTTGGTACCCAAATAGCAGTTGTGCTAGTTCTAGGTGATTTCATTACTGACCTAGCACAAGTGTATGATTGGGGTCTCCTAAGCGAATAAGATTGAGATAAATTTACTTGTTTAGGAATCTTACCTTTATAACATACCTTGGATAGATGACCCAGCTCACCACACTTGTAGCAGAAGCGTCGCTCAACCTGACATGACGCTTGCTGTGTGTTATTTTCCTTGGTGAGGGTCACCTTGGAGGATGCACATCTTTGATTCTTCATGACCGGACATGAAGTGATCGTGTGGTCCTTATTGTTGCATCCAAAACAACTTCTTGTCCCTTCATCCTTGTTTTTGTATGGACAAGACGCGATGAGGTGGCCTATCTCCTTGCATTTGAAGCACCTCCTTTTCCCTTTTCCCTTTTTGTGCTTGAATGACATGGAGAGATGATCAGTGCAAACAACATGATTAATTGAATCTTTACCTTTTTCTAAACTCATGTTGATTTCTTCATCTTTAGGAACACTTTTCTTATTGAGCTTGACACTTGCTGCAGTTTTTCCTTTCTCAAGCTTCTTCACCACGCGCCCGTGGATATCTTGAGAGAGTTGAGCAAAGTGTCTTCTCTTCAGTTGTCGTTGTTTCTTATTCCCACAGAATTTCTTTTGTGGCCCTAAAACTTGTTGCTCAATCAATGATTGGCTTTCTTTTGAGCAACAGGGGTTAGCACATGATGATATACAATTCAAATGCGCACACGTGCGAGAATGAGGTTCACATGAATTCAAGTTTACAATTATAACCTCATGAGCAACATTAAGCATGATATGGTCATCAACTAGTTTATTATGAGAATATGACAACATATCATACTCTTCACCTAGAGCAAGTTTTTCTAAATTTAGAATTTCTACTTGTCTCTTAAGCATGGCGTTTTCCATTTTAAGTTGAGCAACACAGGATAAAGCATCATCATTATTTCTTTGCTCAAATAAAATAGATTCATACCGTTGGACCAAATCGTCATGAGAGCACTTTAGCTCCTCATGTTCTTTGGTCATCTTCTCCAGGCTGTTGTTGGTTTTGATGAGGGTCTCCTCTAGCCTGAGAAGCGTCTCGCCTTGTTCCTTGTTCCTTCTCAACAACTTAACCAAGAGAGCTTTGTCCGCTTTGTTGAGATGGTTGTAGAAACGGCGAAACTCCTCTTCTTCCACATCATCGGTCTCATTTTCCCTGTCATTAATGTCAGTGGAAGCCAAATAGGAAAATGTACCTTGAGGTGATGAAGATTCATCCTCGCTATCATCCTCATATTCCTCCTCATCATGGCTTTTGTCTCCACCGTCATTGTTAACAAGAAAACACTTATCACTGGTGGAGAACGAACCTGTCGACGAGGTGGATTCATCGTTTGGGCGCCATCGTTCTTGTTCTTCTCCCTTTGAATGGTTAGTAACACAAGTAATATAGGGAGTAGGAGCATCACAGTTTGCCACAAAATATTTTTCTTTAATCCTATTCCATAAATCATGAGCATCAACAAATAGATCACTATCACTACTCATGATGGCAAAATAGGCACCTCTAGATAGAGAATCAACTAAGATGTTGCAAGCATGGTGATTTAGAGTTAGACATCTTAGTTCTTCATTGGAAGGATTTTTACTAATATTGGAGGGAAAAATACTACTACTAAAGACTTGTCTCAAATCAGGATCAACACTCATGAAAGCACTATAAATAGAGACAGACCAAGACTTATAATTAGAGCCATCGCCTAAAAGAAGTTCCACAGTTACCTCTTGTGACGACATCGTCATCTCCGGACGGCTAAGCCCACACTGGAGAGGCCTAGCTTTGATACCAATTGAGAGTTCCCTTTGACCCGGGAACAGGATCTAGATGTCGCCTAGAGGGGGGGTGAATAGGCGAATAAAACTTATTACTTTAAAACTTAAATTCTTACTCTACTCGAAGACTTAGTACGCAGTGGAATGAGAAGACTCTTCGAGTAGGTCGCAGCGGAATGGAAGATCCTGTCTCAAAAATGTCCTGCACTTCAAATCAAGCTTATACCACAGATAAGTATTGAAGTGCAGATATAAAGGTGAGTAAAATAGAGAGTCAGGATACAATACAGAATAGAGCACACAGACGCAAGGATTTATCCCGAGGTTTGGCCAAGCCTGAAATGCTTGCCTAGTCCTCGTTGGAGTTAGCCACACCTGGGCTTGGAGTCTATTTCAACTCCTTCCTCCGTTTGCTCAGATCTGTCAGTATGACAGATAGAGCCTTTTACTATTGAGTGGGGTTACAACATAACCGCGGCTGCTTACAAACTTCTTGGCAGCACCCCGGCAGAGTAACGATACGCTCAAGACCTTGCTCTAGCTCTTAGCAGCACTACTCTTCTCTCTAAAGGCTTATAGCTGTGCCTTCTACAAAAACTATAGAGTTACACACAAGAGGGAGAGCGAGAATTGATTCCAATGAAGTATACACTTGTTGGCTACACCTGTACTTTGCTTGAGGCGCCTAGGGGTCCCTTTTATAGGCACAAGGGGCCTAGGAGCCGTTGGAAGCAATCCAGGAAGGCAAATCTTGCCTTCTGTCGGGTGGCGCACCGGACACTGTCCGGTGCCCGATTTCTTTCCTTCTATGGCGAAGCCGACCGTTGGCAGTCTTGGAGCCGTTGGCGAACCGGACATGTCCGGTGCCTCCATCTAGCCGTTGGCTCGGCCACGTGTCCCGCGCAGATCGCGCGGCCGACCGTTGGCCCGGCCGACCGTTGGCTCACCGGACAGTCCGGTGCACACCGGACAGTCCGGTGAATTTTAGCCGTACGCCGTCGGCGAATTCCCGAGAGCGGCTACTTCACGCCGAGCCAGCCTGGCGCACCGGACACTGTCCGGTGCACCACCGGACAGTCCGGTGTGCCAGACTGAGCTGAGTCTTGGCTGCACTCAGCCAAGTCTTTTTCTCCTCTTTTCTTTTCTTCTTCTTTCTGTTTCTAACACTTAGACAAGTATATTAGTACACAAAACCAATGTACTAAGGCCTAGAAACATACCTTTACTCTTGATCGTTAAATCTATAGCATTTCACATGCTTGAGCTTTGATGTTGGACTCATAAATCATCAAGTCGGCTTGACTTGATCTAGATTGACATTACTTGGCTCCAACATCCTGCAAAGGTCACATAGAACATCTCCAAACATAGGATCAACCCAAACTAAAGATTAAAGTGAACTTAGCTCTTTTGGGCTGCTTCCAGTTCTGGTTTTGACACTTGTTCTCCTTCTAGTGACCTTGATCTCCTTCTTAGAGCTTGACCTTGAGCCTTATGACTTACACCACATAACTGTAGCTGTTTCCTCATTGGCTGTAAGTCACGTTCTTATGTAGTGATCCTTGATGTGCCGTAGCTGTTCTCAACTCGATCACCCTTGACTTTGCAAGCCTTCTTCTTCACCCTTGGCTTTGGGTTCCTCAGCCTCCTTGACCTTCTCCCGTGCACTTGGTACCTCGAAGCTTTTCTTGCCTCCGTCCTTGGCTTGATCAGTTGTCTCCGAGCTACGCACCCGAGTCTCACTTTATGCAATGTCCATCCTACTTGTGATGTCCATCATGTATCCATAATTCAGTTCTTGGACCATCACAATTGTTCACTTGTGTTGAACCCTGTAGGCTTTACCTTAAGCACCTGTTCAACACTTAGTACACTTGTTAGTTCTTTAATTGAGTTGTCATCCAAACACCAAAACTCACAAGAGAGCTTTCAAACCCGCCGTCGTCTCAGGTGCGAGGACAATGTCCGACATGTCCCCCAGGGGAGTGCCGGCGTCGTTGACTCGCTCTGGCGCGACAGCCGATAAGGTGCCGCCTCCTGTGTGGCCATGGTTGCCTCGTCTTCACCTCCTCCGACGAGGAGGGTGGAGGGGACGACCGGAGTGCTCCTCTTCTGCCACGGGGAGATGCTGTCGTAGAGCTCGTCGCCGCCGGGCAAGTCGGAGACCGTCGTTGTCGTCACGCCGCGAGGGGAGGAGTACCATGTCGTAGCTGCCGTCGAGGGACATGAACTCGAGACTCCCGAAGCGGAGCACCGTACTGGGCTGGAGAGGTTGCTGAAGACTCCCCATCTAGAACTCAACGGGAAGGTGTTCGTTAACACGCAGCAGGCCCCTACCTGGCGCGCCAACTGTCGACGTCTCGGACCTCGGGGGGTCCCTTGGACCGACCAGTGAAATCGCTGCGTGCCCCTGCCTAGATGGGTTGGCGCGGGATGGAACACAAGAGGTGGGACAAGCCTTGTATTATCCTGCACCAGGGGTGCCGCTCGTAGTAGGGGTTACAAGCGCGTCGCGTTAGAGAGAGAGACGCAGAGTTCGTCCGCCGCTTCCCTCGCGCGAACCCCCCTCAGGGTGGCCCTAAACCTCCCTTTTATAGAGGCAAGGAGAGGATCCAGACGTACAACGGGGGGCGTAGCTATGCGCTAACGTGTCCGATAGTGGAGTGCCTATGCCCTGTATACATGCCAACGTGGCCGTTGGGGGAGAGCTTGGGCCCTGTACATGTGATGGCGTGGCCGTCGGAGGAGCGCCTAAGTCCTATAGGAGCACAGCTGGCAGCGCGGTGAGGATCCTGCTGACGTCTCCTTTCTGTCGTAAGGGGCTGAGAGCCACCGGCGTCATGGCGCACGCGGGGCACCATCATTACCCGTCGCCGGGGTAAGCCAGATGGGACGCCGATCTTGTTCCTTGTAGCCTGTGCAGGCTAGGAATAGGGAAATGATGTATCCCCTGTTAGCGTGGTCGGTCCGAGCCCAGGGTCGGTCGAGGCGGAGACTTCTCTTGAGGCCGAGGCCGGGGTCGGGCGAGGACGCGATTCCTCCCAAGATCGGGGTCGAGGCCGAGTCTGGGGGTCGGGCGAGGCGGAGACCTCCTCCTGAGGCCGGAGCCTAAGGTCGGGCGAGGCGGAGACCTCCTCCCGAGGCCGGAGCATGAGGTCGGGCGAGGCGGAGCTTCCTGTTGCGCCCGAGGCTGAACTCGATGGTTGATCCTGACTTGTTGTGAGTCGTCACCGGGGTGGCTGACACGGCAGTCGGAGCGGAGCGAGCGGCGCTGTTTTCCTGTCATGTCAGACAGTAAAGAAGAGGGGCGAAGTGACTGCGGTCACTTCGGCCTGGCCGACTGAGGCGCGTGTGTCAGGTTACGGCGTCAGACATCCTCTGCATTTAATGCGCCTGCGAAGCGGTCGGTTGGTGAGGCGGTCTGGCCAAGGTTGCTTCACAACGAAGCCTGCCCGAGCCGGGCCTCGGGAGAGCCGAGGGGGCGCCCGCTGTCTGAGGAGGCCCTCGGGCGAGGCGTGAACTTGTCTGGGACTACTGTTCCAACCCGAGGCTGGGCTCGGGTGAGATCGCGTCCCTCGGGTAGACAAAGTCTTGGCTTGAACCGCACCCGTCAGTTGGTCTGAGGGTGTTTACCAGCCATGATTAGGAGCGTTGGGGGTATACCCCTAATTATGGTACCCGACATGAAGGTAATTGATAACATTTGTGACTTATTTTTATGTGGATATATATAAAACAAAACTACAACCTATAATTAGAAAACTATTGGAGAACTCACATTTTTTACTCCCAAAGTTAGTAACTTTTTAAATATGTGATTTAGAGAGTTAAAATTTACATAACTATTGGAGTTGCTCTTATGAAGATTAGTTTCTTAATTAACCAAGAAAAAACTGAATCCTTAACAACCTAATTTAACACACGCCCGTACCTTGTACACATGGGAATGAGAAATGCTTCACGTACAATTCACCTGTATGAATAGAGTACAACCAACTTTGATCTACGTCTATTATTGCCTTTTGTCATGAACTAATCACTAATATAGAGAAACTCTGTAGTGGCGGTTAAAAACCTATTTATACTGATATTTTTTGGCACTGCTAGTGGTATGGGCTAGTGGAAATCGATATTTCTACTGGGGGTTATTTTAGATCCGTCGGTGGAAATGCTATTTTCACGGGCGGTTTTCTTAAAAGAAATCGCAAGTGGAAATAACGTTTTCATTGGCGGTTCTCGTAACCAACCGCTAGTGGAGATAGCTTTCCACTTACGGTTTTCTTTTTTTTTTTGCCTCCAGTGGTAGTTTTCCCGCCTTTATTCAGATTTCCAAAACAAAATTGGATTATATATATATATTGATGTACATATATATATATATTGAAATTCATATTGAAAGTAACATAGAATTAAATTCTATCATACATTTATATACATCAAAGTCTTGTGTTTACAACCATCACACATTCTATACCTCAAAGTTTTCACCTAAGCTCTAATAACTATCTCAGCTAAGAGATAGTCTACTAATTTCTGTGAGTACTCTAAACTCTAGCTAGCTAATGTACCGGTAGCATCGTGATATTTTCCTTCAACGAGAATAACCTCTTTCATTATGAATGTGCATAGGTCCTCAATTATGCCATACAATGCACATTCGATCATGTTCCCCGGCTTTCCTCGTTGAAATTCCTGTAAAGAAAGTTTATAAACATCATCTATTTACACTGGATAACACATTTCATCTTTAATGACATAAATACATACATGACTATTACTAATAATACCAGGCCAGGGTTCGTAATGTATCGTTCGTTCTGTCTCATGAACTCGCACACATAGAACTCACATAGGATCGATCTGAGTGGTTTCTTGTGGCACTACATAAAGGGAGATTGGTTATTTAGTTGCAATATTATCCTATGTACATACATGTATGATATGTATTCATAAATTCACATACTTACCGGCCAGTTATAATGGATGTCTGGTGGAACGCGATGTTTGGACATGTCGTACTTTCCACCTTGTCACTTATAGAACGTATATGCCCTGTTGTATCAAATAGAATCACCATGTTATTATGAAATTATAATCGATATAAGTATGCATGCATAGAAAAGTCTTACATCTTTAAGGTGTTGAGGAATTTTGCATACGTCCAAGGGTCGTACTTCAAGGAGTCGAGCACCAACACCTTTCCACCTTAGGATAAATGATAAAGCATATCCAGTGGTCCCTATACAAATCAAATTTGTGATGCATGTGTATTGAAATTATTAATTTTATTTATGCAAAATCACACTTACTTAAAGTGATATGGGGCCACTACGGCTTCCCTGTTGTAACACCCCTGGTGTTACTGCAACTAAAACTTGAGCATGGCATCATAAGCATTGCCATTGCATATGTTTGATACACCTAGAGTGCATTCACTAGGTAAAAATTTCAATCAAGTGTATTGTTTCTGGTGTTTTGCAAATAGGACCCTAGATAGGGGACCTAACCCTAAATCAGGCTCAAAGGGGCAAAACTTAACCCAAGTTGAGAAAACCTAAAGACTTTAGGGAAATAGTTATAAAATATCCCCAAAAATAAAGTTGAATCATTTTTATACCCCCTAGGATACCAGAAACCCTAAATAGAACCCTGGAAAACCCTAAAACTAAACCCTAGGGGCCTATGTGCAAAATTAGTCCACTTTTGGACTAAAGTGCAAAAACCAAGTCAAATATGTTTCTTAAGTCCTTTGGTTCACAAATGTGTGGACTTGAAAGCCAAATGTTGAGTTTTGGACTTAAATGCAAAATGGACCTCAATTAGGTCCTATTCAAAGTCTGAAATTTCAGAGTTTTGGCTCAACTTTGGAGCCCTGTATCTTTTAAAATATAGGGTTTTTGCCCAAAGTGACCACAACAAGTTTGTAGACCAATTAAAGGAGAACAATTTTGCTGAAGAGAGCAAGCCATGTTCTTGTGAGAAATTTAGAGATAAGTAAGCCCAAAGTTGGACTGTAAGGCTGGTGGAATTCTGAAATTCAGAACTTCAGTGATACAGAGCTAACTTTGGACTTGGATTTAAAATGATCCAGTGCAAGTTTGGGTATGATTCCCATAACAAATTTGTAGATGGTATATTACTCTACAAATTTGCTGCAGAGTGTGGATCACGTTGCCATAGAAAATCTGGAGAAAAAGAGCTCTGAAGTTGCTCTGTCAGGCATGTATCAAGAAACTGAAACTGAACTTCTGATGGTATAGTAACCCGAGTGGATTAGAACGCCAGCATAGCCTGCTCGCCGCCGGCGACCCTCCCTGCGCTAAGATTTGCGCCGCCGTCGTCTCAATTCGTGCTCAGGATGACTTGATAAGCTCTCGGAGCGCACCGCCGGGGATAAGCCCGGCCATTAAAGAATCCCGGCCACCGTAGAAGGTTCCCCGTGGTAGAACCTGATAAGCTCGCCGGTAACCGCCGCCTCCCGGCCATGCGCCGCGTGGCCTAGCCGTTCTACAGCACCGCCGTGACACCTTATGGCTGTCCCATCGTCGCCGGGGAGCCTGCCACGCCGCGGGACACGAATTCACAGCGCCCGCCTTCTTCTTCATTTCCGGCCGCCGCGCGTCCTCCCCGAATTCACTGGCCACCGCCTTGCCCTCCTATAAATTGAGCCCGTGACCAGCTCCGTAGGGTCATCAGCTAACCAGCCACCGCCAATTAGCCACAATCGTTCGCCGGAGCTCGGGAATTTCGCGTTCGCCCCAAATCGGGTTTCCGCCACCGTAGAATCAAGCTCACCGCGGCCAGCCCTTTCTAGGTCAGTTCATCCCTCCCTTTCCCTTGTTTAAACGTTCTCATGCGTCTGTGATGCTCACCGACCCACCCAATTGAACCGGGCTACCAGGGATCACCGGGAACGCCACCGCCTAGCCGCAATGTCCTCGGCTACCGTGGCCAGAGAGTTTTAGTGCGCGATTGGTGAAATTATGTTAGGGGAAACACCGATTAAGGTATGAATTAGGTGTTAGTCGTCGGAGAGCGCCAGTAATAGCCCCAATCGGCCGGTACAGGTGCTCGCCGGAGTGCTCCCCGCGCTGCCGTCGTCGTGGACTTGGGCGTGCAAAGAATTAGAAATCCAGGGGGCTCGGTGTAAAGCGTCAGAGACCCGTAGGAATAGTGGCTGAACCCGTTCACAGTTAGATAAAAACGCGAGGACCCCGGTGCAATTCTGCCATCGCGCGCAGGCGCACGCGCGCGCTTTCCTCGTTGAATTGGGCCGCTGGGCTGAAATCAGCCCAGTACTATTCCCTGGTTTTCCTTTTTCTTTTATTTCCAGAGCCAAAACAATTATAAAAAATGTAGAAAAATGGTAAAATTGTGAAACCAATTTTCCTAGGTTTCTTATTTTCCCTAGAATTTAATAAAAATAGTTTTGTGATTTTTAGGTTAAATAAGGAATTTTAAGGCATTTAAAGTAGTTAAAAGTAGTAGTTTTGGATTTTTAAAAGATAAATGGTAATCCCAAAAATGCTCAAAATTTTTATATGAGTTTCTCATATTATTTAGAAGCCTTGGGTAGAATTTGGGTTGATTTGGACCTTGTTTGATCACCAAACCCCAAAACACCCCCCTGCCTTTTGAACTCCTTTACTGACTCCGGAAACCCTAAGTTCTCGGAGTTCCGTGAAGGAAAGTTGTATTCAAGACTTAGATAATAAGTTTATATTATCTTTGCACCCTCATGAGCATCCCATGGCATCCATTCTTATACATATGTATGATTATGATTAGAACGTGAAGAAGAAGTGGAAGTCACCGAAGAAAGGACACCACCACCCTCGGATTCTCAAGCAGGCAACTGCTTCTACTTTGATATTTGCGGATCCGAGCCAGACTCACCTGTTAACGAAGGCAAGCCCTGGTGCATGCAACCCTTTTCCTTGTGTTTTTAAATACTTTTCGCACACTTTAGGTCAAGTGAAATGTGCATTAAGTTCATAGGAATTGCTTGGAACCCTTTGATGCATTGCTTTCCTTGATATCCACACCTTTATAGATACTTCTGGTGAAGTATCAAAATTTGATTTACAAAAATGCTTAGCCCTGCTTAGATCTTGTGGATAGAGGTTGTCTTTTGCTATACTGCCTAGCTCAGGGGTTATCCTGAGAAAAGATGACTTCTACCTGCAAGAATACTTTCATTGAGAGCATGGTGGGATCTTACTGCAAAGTTCCCTGTGATGCTCTTTTCATCATAAGGAACAGAAACAATCCTAAGGATGGAAGTACTTAAATCGAAACTTGGGTTAGGAACAGGTGATATTCTACCCAGGTTGATTAAGGATTGAATGCGTATGTAGGCGTGCTGATCGAGGACCCTTTAACTGGTCACATGCCTCGTCATGGGTAAGCCTTGCCCCGGGCAGACTAAGGCCAGAATAAGATAACACGAAATGGGCGTGGAGCGGTGGCGGGAGTAGCGTGTACCCACCGTGGCAAGAGGCTGGACGGTGGTGTATCTGTGCTCTCGGTTTGCGTGAACCTGATCTGGTCTTAAGAACCCCGGTGGCGGGTTGACATATGCAAGGGTTAAGTGCTACATATGTCGTGTGATTAGAGATCCTCAGCTGAGTATAATCGATTCGGATCGCCGTACCTTCGCGGTTATGAAGACTTGGTCACTTCCCTGCAACCTAAAGTCGGGATGTGAACATTATGGATAGAAATGAGGTTGTACTGGTGAAATGATGAAATTAGACTAGAGGCAAACAGAGTCTATTAATACTTAATTCGGCATTAAAATATTGAAAGTAAGGACTCACTTTAGTAAGCTATTTCTGCAACAGTATCTAAGTTGATTTCTGCTAAAGCCTCTCCTTGAGTCCTATTTATCCAGCATACCCTTGAGAGTCTTTTCCTTAGTCGGGTAAGACTTGCTGAGTAATTCCATACTCAGGGTTTATTCCCTCGTTGTTTTTAGGTGAGGAAGCAGCAGATTTCTGTTGCTTCTGTACCAAGGTGGTTCCTAATGAAGATAAGCAAGAGTGATGCGCGGGAGGAAAGGATCCTCCATTAAGTCTTTTTGTATGATAACTGTCGGGAGGAGTTTTTGCCTCCCTTGGTATGTGTAATAATATTACTCTGCACTCGTTTATATTCCTGGTCTGTAATAAACAACTCGATCTTACTTTTTAATAAATGTAAGTTCATGTAATCGCTTCCGCATATCTATATCTCCGATGTTCTGTAATGTCTGCAAGACGGGTGAGACGTTCCTGGAATGGTAAGGAAAGATACCGAGCTTGTCAAGTAGTTCAGGGGCACCTACAGGGTTGTCTGAGGTCCGTTGGACAAGGACAACTGTAGGTGGGCCTAATTACTTGGGAGGTTCCGTCACACCTGTCTTGAAATTCAAGCATTTCATGTCCTATGTAAGTGGCATATCTTTCTTCAAAATCCTTCTTCATATTTTGTGTAAGCTTCTCAACTTCTTCATCTGCCTTTCCTTTTAATTCTTCGTTGTCTTTTTCGATTATGAAAGGGTGACTTTCCTTGGATATCAGTATTGGGTTGAGATACCCAACCCTTTTACCAGCACTAGCATTTGGATTGGTACCGTAAAGGATCTCTTGCTGATCATGTTGCAATTTGCAAGACACACAAGTTCATGTCAGATATTGAAAATTTATATAGCTCACTAATAATAACACATATATGTGGAGTATGAGTGACACATACAATGCAAACACCGTTACAAGTTGCACATCGAGTCTCTGAAGGTTCATCATTAACCGCATGTCCTCGAATGCAACAAAGGCTTTTTGGTTTGAACCAATAAAAGAATGGTATGGTATATTGACACTGATGGTGTCGATGCTAATAGAAGATGTCCGCATGTACCCATCATGCAACCTTTTAATACCAGTCGGGAGCTTCCTTAGATTCTCAAAAGTGAGTAGAGGTCTGCCCGGCACATATTTTTAGGCACATTTTTATAATCTTCCTTAGTTGGCTTCTTTATCTTTACGACCATTGCCTCAACCTTTTTTGTAGACTCCTCGTGCTCGACCCAATCAACAATATGTGACTTGAGACTCTGTGCAATCCTTAACAAAAATTGAGTTGTGTCACTGTAGTAGATTTACTCTTCTTTTTCTCAAATGGGGACACTAGTTTTGGTATAGAAAATTTATATTTCTTTGATGGTCGTGGATCCATTGATGGCTATGGAGAAGGTGGATCCCTTACTGGTGGCGTACACAGTGGGTCACCAAGAGGATGAGGAGGAGAAGGTGGTGGAGCCCTGATGGCGATGCTTGTGGCGGAGACGGTGGGCCAGAAAGAGGATGAGGAAAAGCATGTGAAGTTTGAGGAGGTGATGATGGATGTACAATAGGAACTTTAGTTTGATGAGGCGGAGATGGTTAGGCAAGGGACAACGACGACAGTGGTGGATCAACCAATTCGACATCTCTATGAGACCAAAGGATGAAATTCTTGATAGCTTGTCCAAGTGTCTCAATGCCTTCGGGACTAGGGATGTCTAGCATGTCATCCTCATATCATTGGACGACCGTCATCACTTCTACCATGCAATAGTCTTCTAGAATCTCGCTTCCATGGAACTTGCGTCCTAGGATCGCAAGGCCTGTGGTTACTTTCTTCATACGATGATTGTTAATACCATATCTTATAACTAGTGTTCACGCCACAGGCCTTGTGATGTCATCAACTAGATAGCGGACCTTATTTCTCGTCGACACGACATAGCTTGGGACTGTAGTACAATGAGTGGAGGACGGTGGTTGAGCTGCTAGAATTATTTGCTTTTGTGGCGTGGTCATTTATTGAACATACACAACACTCGCAAATTGCTGCATCAATTCTAGAGGAGGATTTTATAGCATTTGAGACATCAGGTCTTTGAACTCTTTCTTAGCCTCCTCCTTAAAATAATCTGCCATCTATTCCTTGTGTCGATCACGTTCTTGTACAAACCTTCCCACTGTGGTTCGAATCCTTCCATCCTTCCTTAGACGAGATTCCTCGTACATGACTAGGATGCTCAGGGTTACCGAGACCAGCCGTTAGGATGTATCTCTCCTTTTGTGGCTTAAATGTTCCTTGTCTCTTCTTAGCTGCCATTGCATATATGTTATTACCATTTCTTTAACAGTGGGATCATCAAAAGATACACTAGCCTCAGTGTCCCTTGGTTTTCTAGCATGGATCCAATTAGCCATCCTTCACCAAGTTGCTCGGATAGCGTCGACAACCATGTGGCTTCTTCTCGGTGCCTTCTTGTCTCCATTTAGGAATCTGACACTTGTAACCACCTGTGCCTAGGTGGTGGTACTTGTTCTTCTTAGATAGTTATGAATTTGCCTCACTTAGAGATATGAAATTAGGGTTGTCTCTGCTCTAGAAATATTGCCCACTGACCTGCTGAGATTTTATATTTTTTCATCGGGTCCAAGCCTTTCTTTGCAAACTTGGTATTCATCTTAGACCTCCTGAAAGTTGCCTAGAGGGGAGCAAATAGGCAAAACCTAAACATTATAACTTTAAACCCAGACTTGATCCCTCGATTAGCGGTTAGAACAAGATGAACAATTATCGGAGTATAAAACTAAGTCCTTTGCTTGCAAAGAGTATTGCTTTCAAAGAATGTGGAATTAATAAAAGGGAACTCAACTAAAATGTTTGTGGAGAATGAAGCAAGAGGGCTTAGATAAGAAGAGGAAAATCGCAAGTTCTTTCTTGCAAGGCGTTGCTTCTATATATGAGAATTTAACCCGAAGCAACACAAAGCAATATCAACAAAGAATAGTGCAAGAGAATTTAGAGAGGGAGAAGACAAACAAATCACAAGAAAAAACACAAGTGACACAGGTGATTTGTTTTACTGAGGTTCGGTTCACCAAGAACCTAATCCCCGTTGAGGAGTCCACTAAGGATGGGTCTTTTTCAACCCTTTCCCTCTCTCCAACGGTCACCAAGACCGGTGAGTGCTCCTTCTTCTTTATCAACAAAAGACCGAAGTTTCCGCAAGGCCAACCACAAAGATAAGGGGCTCTTGATAGCTTTACAATGATTGGGAGTCAAAACTCCATGCCCAAATGATCACAAGAGGTAGTACACACTTTCTCTCAATGATTGTCACAAGGCACTATCGCTAAACACACACGAGTAGCTCTTTTTTGCTTGATCTCTCATTTGTGGCACTTGTGAGGCTTTGATATGTATGGAATACCCAACTCTTGTATATGAGATAGATCAATGAATCGAGGTGGTTAGGAGGGCTTGGATATGTATACTATATTCCTTGATATGTTGCTTGGGCTCCCACACTTTGAAATGGCCGGTTGGGGTGGTATTTATAGGCCCCAACCCCATTTCTAGCCGTTGGACAAAAAGCAACAGCTTTCTGTCGATGGGCGCATCGGATAGGGCACTGTTCACTGTCTGATGCCTGCCACGTCAGCCGACCGTAGGGGTCTGTAGCAGTCGACTGTTGGATTGGACCGCTACCTAGACTTTCTGGTGCACACCGGACAGTCCGGTGCCATGGCAACATCAGCCAACCGTTGAGGTCTACGGCAATCAACCGTTGGATCCGACCGTTGCCAGACTATCCGGTGCACACCGGACAGTCCGGTGCCACAATCCAAGAGTGCCCATTATGGGCCTCTCTACGCAGACTGCCCGGTGTCCCACCGGATAGTCCGGTGCACACCAGACATGTTTTTGTGCACTATCCAGTGCACCACCAGCTGACCTGTTCTTTTCTTGGATTTCTTTGTTGATTCTTTTGGGCTTCTTTTGTTCTTGAGTCTTGGACTTCTCTGCTTCTTTTTATGTCTTCTTTTGAGGTGTTGCATCCTCATTGCCTTAGTCCAATTATCTTTGCATCTTGAGAACTAGTTTGCATTTTGATTCTTTCACTCATATATCTTCTTTTGCCCAATACTAGCTCCAAAATAGTGATATGTTGATTTCGAGCTTTCCAACCTTTATAGAAGTGTTGAATAGGTTCCTCGAGGTATTTAGAACTTATCTAAAGAGTAGAACTATTGGTAGTTCAACTATTTCATGTTTTACCCCTATTTAGTTGGAACTGAGTTGATTGTGACTTAGAAACTAAATTGTTGATCTTATGAACCTGTGAATCAGAGACTAGGCAAACTAGTTAGTCCGAATGGTTGTGAAGGTCATCAAACACCAAAATATAAGAAATGGTTTAAGGCCATTTCCATTTCACCTCCAATTTCGGAAATTGATTACAAACTGCTTCATTATGTATTCCTTCACGAGTTCTTTTGAATCCCGAGGCAGAACGAACCTCGTTAATAGCTTATTCCATAATTCGTTCTTGACATCATCTAATACATCTTTCCACTGTCGAATTGTGATGTCAAGATTATCTCTAACTAAGAACCCAAGTGTATTCCAAAACTAAGGTAGTGCCTCTTCGGGAGCTAAGGGATGACCTTTCGGGCTCACATCTAAGATTTTATAGGTATTGTCAGGAAACTTGTTCATTCCTCTATCACATCTTTTCTGATCGCTCTACTTCCTTTTCCTTGACCTCTCGATGGTTGTCTTGGTCTATCCTAGTGCATCTTGGGTCAGTTCCGGTACGTCTTCGTATCGTGTCGCAGCTTCATCGATTATTGCACGAAATTGAGATGAGACCTCATATTCATGTAATAAAATGCATAAGAAATCATGGATGCGTAATAGACATTGTGAAATCAGGTACACACATGAAATTAAGGATGTGTACCTTACATCAGTGTCTCGTGGACCATAACTAGGAGCAACTCAGGGCGAGCAACCCTATCTATGCTAGCATCAGGGTTGCTGTCGTTTGATATCCTTCACCACCGGATTGTTCTTTAGAAACAATCATGTCCATGAGGTCAGGCCTTAATCCATGATCCTTGATTGGAGAACTCATTGAGCTATATATATACAAATACATATTTAAATATATATTAACACATATTAACATAAAGATATCTATCGAAGACAATAACGATTACATTAGAACATAGAGAGAGAGAGAGAGTACAATAACCGTAACCCCAACCCTAACCATACCCTAAACTCTAACCCTTAACCATAACCCTAAACACTAACCCTAATTCCTTACTCTAATCCTAACCCTAACCCTAATCCCTAACTCTAACCCTTAACCACCACCCTAAACCCTAAACCAAAACCCTACCCCTAATCCCTAACTCTAACACTAACCATAACCCTAACCCCTAACTCTAACCCTTAACCATAACCCTAAACTTTAACCCTAATCCAAGACTCTAACACTAATCCTAACCCTAACCCCTAAACCTTAACCATAACCCTAATCCTATAGGGAGAGAGGGAGAGTCGTATAGAACACGTATAGAGAGGGAGAGAGGGAGAGTAGTATAGATATTATCGAGTTGTGTTGATACAAATATTATTGAGTTTGGATCGGATACATATATTATCGAGTTTATATCATATTGGATACAGATTAGATCGTATAAAAATAAAATGGATATCGACATCTTAAATACTCCAAGTATGTATGTAGACATATATATTGAACACATACACCAAGTATTGTATGAATACACTAAAAAGGTAAAACGAAGCTTCGTCCCAACCAATATTGTATGAATACATCAAGTATTATATGAATACACTAAGTATAGACTAAGTTTAGAACTCTAAGTATTACATTATCACTTTAAGTATATAACTCTAAGTATCACATTATCACTATTCCTTTCCTCTCTCCCTCCCTCTTCCTCTCCTCTCTCTCTCTATCCCTCTCCTATCCTTTGTGAACCACCAGTAGAAATACTTTTTATATATTATTTATTATAGTTTTTATATATTATTTATTATAGTTTTTATATATTGTTTAGTAGGCTTTATTATATATTACATTTAGTATGCTTTTATATATTATTTAGTATACTTTTTATAGTATTTAGTATACCTCTCCCTCCTCTCTGTCCTCTCTCCCTCCTCTTTCTCCTCCCTCTCCTCTCTCTCTACCTATCTCCTCTCTCCCTCTCCCTCTGCCTTCTCTCTCTCTCCTCTATCTATCCCTCTGCCTCCCTCTACCTCACTCCTCTCTCTGCCTCCTCTCCTCTCTCTCTCCTTCCTCTTCTCTCTCTCTCCCTCCTCTCTCTCTACCTATCTCCTCTATCCCTCTCCCTCTGCCTCCTCTCTCTCCTCTATATGTCCCTTTGCCTCCCTCTACCTCACTCTCCCTCGTCTCCTCTCTCTCCCTCCTCTCTCTTTCTACCTATATCCTCTCTCTCCCTCCTCTCTCTTTCTACATATCTCCTCTCTCTCTCCCTTTGTCTCCTCTCTCTCCTCTATCTATCCCACTGCCTCCCTCTACCTCACTCTCCTCTATCTCGCTCCTCTCCTCTCTCTCCCTCTACCTCCTCTCTCTCCTCTATCTGTCCCCCTACCTCCCTCTACCTCTCTCTCCTCTCTCTCCTCTATCCTCTCTTCCTCTCCCTCGCTAATGGAATTAAACATTCTTTCCTTGGCCACAAAAATTGAATGAATACAATATCTCAAACTTAGTAGACATGTCCTAACAATAATCAATTACATGACAAGTATATAATTTAGGTAGCTATTGTTCTGCCTTGTCCATTGTGGCGAACCCAGGGCAACGAATTGCATGGGATACTTCGCTCAACGTTCTTTATCTTGGTTGGATAGTCTATGAAAAGAGACATGTCGTTGAACTGGTTAAAATCCTCTAAATTAGATACACCATCAACTCCTATAGCTTATTATTTTCTAGGAAAAACTACATGCTTTAGTTTTCGGTGCTTTTCTTCTCATTGTTAGAAATGATCTGTTTAGCATAGAAGGCCCGTGGAGCACGATTAGCAAGGATCCATGAGTCATCTTTGTAACCTACCTTACCTAGATCAAGAACTCTGACCCCATACTTGTCCACTGTGATATGTTTGTCTGCAACCTATTAACATCGGAAAATTGAGATATGAAATGTACCGTAGTCTAGTTCCCATATGTCCTCAATAAAGCCAAAATATGTAATAATCTCACCAGTTTCATCGTCAATAGCCTCGCATCGAACACCACTGTTTTTGTGACATGCTCTTTTAGTCCTTGGACTTGGTACAAAATGTAAATCCACTAGCATCATAGGTTTGCCATGTCGTGACCTGGCGTGATGGTCCAGATGCCAACCCCTTGATGGTTTGTTCTTCTATTATTTCTCCATGTGGAATATCCTTCACCATTAGCCATGTGTTGAACCGCTGCTTATGTTGCTTCATTACCCAATCATACATATACCTAGGATTTTGCTTGTGAAGCTCATTGATGTGTTGTTGGATAAATGGCTTAATTATCGCTAGCTAATGTAGGATGCCATGATGTGCCTCAAGTACTATATTGTAATCCAGTGGGATGAAAGATTTCTGTCCCATCCTCCCGCTTCCATACATTCTACTCTCGTGTTGGGGTGGAGGCAAACCTATTGCAACCTGATCTTTTAGGATACTATTGGAGCATGGACATCCGTACTCAATGGCCTCTTTGGTATAGTACCCCTCTATCATGGATGCCTCAGAACGACCATAAGTTGATACATAGCCATTCAGTATTGATATGAAACGCTCATATGTCCACATTTCATGCAAGTACATAGGACTCAATGCCTCTATTTGTGGCACCAAGTGCACCACATGGTGCACCATAATATCAAAGAATGATGGAGGGAAACACATCTCAAACTATGATATTATCTCCACTGTGAATTCCTGAAGAGATGCCAACTCATCACGGTCAATTACCATTTGTGAAATTCTGTTGAAAAAGTAGCACAATTGTGTGATTGCCATCTTTAAAAACAAAGGATTTATAGCTCTAATGGCAATAGATAGGAATGTAGTCAGCATGACATGATAATCATGTGAGTTATAGTTGGTGACTGTCAGGTATTTCATTGACACAATACTCCATATGCTAGAGCAGAATCCGGATGGGACTTTCAAATTCTTGAGCCAAACACACATCACATGTTTCTCATCTACATCGAGATTGTATCTTGCTACTGGGAGATGGTACTTCCCATTTTCTTGAAGAATAAGATGTAGTTATTTTTTATGCCTAAATTTACCAAGTCCATGCATGAATTATGCCCTTCTTTTGTTTTGCCCTTTATGTCTAGCATGGTGCCAATTATGCTTTCAAACACGTTCTTCTGAACGTGCATACCATCGATCGTCTGCCACACATCTAACTCTTTCCAGTAAGGCAAATACTCGAAGAAAATAGACTTCTTGAATGTAGCCCTAGAGCGGGTTTGACATTCTTCCTTGTTTTTCCGTCTTTTGTCTTCTTCCTAAAAACAAATTTTATATTCTTGACTATTTTAAAAACTCTTTGACCTTTATTGTTACCCAATGTAGTAGTAGAATTAGTTCATCATTATTGTCGAAGTACTTATCCATCTTTCGCATGCGGTACTTGTGTTCTTTCAATAAAAAGCGTTTGTGCCTCATGTACACTATCTTGTTAGATGTCGAAACAGACATGTAAGCAGTTCCATCAATGCATACTGCGCAACCAACCTTTCCCTTATACTTGATTGATAATGTGAAGAGAGTAGGGTAACCGTTGATCGTAACAAAAATAATTGCTCTTAACGTGAATAAATCTTTACGATACTCGTCCAACATTTGAACATCTGTTTCCCACAATATTTTCATATCCTCCATTAAGGGCTTCAAGGATACATCCATGTCAACTCCAAGTTGTGTAGGCCTAGAAATAAGGATGGTTAGCAAAAATGTACTTTCGTTTCAGCATCAACCATGGAGGAAGGTTGTAGATGGTGAGGATCAATGGCCATGTGCTATGATTGCTGCTCCTCTCGGCAAATGGATTCATTCCATTAGTACTCAGTGCGAACCTAACATTTCTTGGTTCATCGACAATGTCTCGATGGTTGTCATTGAAATCTTGCCATTTCTTCTCGTCAGCTGGATGTCGAAGCCTCCCATCGTTTTTGTGCTCATCAGAAGCATGTCAGCTCATAAGTTTGGCATCCTCAGGGTTAGCGAACAAACACCTCAATCGATCATCGATGGGGAGGTACCACATCACCAAAGTAGGAATCTTTTTTAGCGTGTAATAGATTACTTCTTTTTCTTTGCTTGTGGGTTTGAACTTTGCTAGGTTTTCTTTTGGGCTTTCTTTCGCTTTTTCCCTTTAGACACGGATGCAACACACTCTTCCTCTCAATAGTCTTTATTCATCTTGTACCTACTTGCATCGCACTTTAGACAGCTCTCCATGTCTTTATAATCATCACCTCGATAAAGGATACAATGATTTGCTTGGATCTTCTCCACACCCACAGTGAGCGGACTAATTAGTTTCTTTGCATAGTACGTGTTAGGAGGCACTTTGTGCTCCTTTGGAAGCATGTATGCAATAATACTCAAGAACGCATCAAAGCCAGCATCAAACATACCATATCTTGCTTTTAACATCAACAACTTTAGCATAGGTTGAAGCATCGTGAACTCTTTGGTACAACCCTTAGACTCGTCGTACAAAGGCTCTTCTACTGCCTTCATCAGGGACTCCATACCATTCATGAGGAACATCAATGGATATGTATGATGACACAGTATTGCCTCTAAAAACTTTACATCTTCCTCATCCATAACATTTGGCAGAACATGACTTCTATCCATTCATTTCCTCCAGCGTAACCATGATCAGTAACATTTGGCACTACTTGTTCGCTCTGTGGAATAGGTTGTTGTGTCTCATGAACGAACTAAAATCTATCGTCGATGTTTGTAGGGTTTCCAGTTGTATAAGGTGAAGAGTTACCCTCTCCATGCTTTGTCCAAATAATGTAATCCTTCATAAATCCTTGGCATACCAGATGAGATATGATTTGTTCTTTGTCATCAAATACAACAACAGTCCATGCATGGACAATATATGTGATTTGTCTGTGTTCTCCAAGCATAGTTTGTAGTGACATCAATAAACCTATGGACCTCAAATATGTATGATGGATCTAGCCTTGATAGGTTATACATTGAGGATATACTCTCCATCATCACCTATAAAAAAGTAACATAAACACACAAGAACACAAATTGGCAAGAGAAACATAAACCAACATTTCCTAACAACTAAATATATCATGGATAAACAAAAATTGGCAAAAGAAACATAAAACAACGTTTCTTAGCAATCTTCTTCCAAAAAATAAGGATCAAAACCTCCCCTCTTGTATTTTTGTGAAATCTAGCCATCTAATGGAAGTTGGGCTGCGAGCTACAGTTCCTATCGGGAAGGATGAAGGGGTAAAACCCTATATCTAAAATGTGGCTAAAATTAAGGGAAAATGAACAAAAATTGGCAAGAGAAACATAAACCAAAATTTCCTAGTTATACTCTTCTCTCTAACACATATTGAAGGTCTAGTTCCAAAATGTAGCTAAAATTGAGCAAAAAATGAACAAAAATTAGCAATTGAAACATAATTAAACCAACCTTTCATAGAAACTAATAAAAACAATCATAATTACCAAACCTATCTTCCTCTCTCTCCATACAACACATGCACCATTCATTAAACAACTAAATATGTCATGGATAAACTGATTTGAGAATTAAACATGAAAAGGAGAGTGGATAGACAAAATCTAACCATCTTAAACAACCTCATTTGAGAAAATAGAGAAAATAACCTAGATATACTCTTTGTCTCACATGGTGAAACCCTAGATGAAAATGTGGCTAAAACTGAGCAAGAATGAAAAAAATTGACATTAGAAACATAAACCAACCTTTTTAGCAACCTTCATCCAAAAAAATGAAGATCAAAACCTCTCCCCTTGTATTTTATGAAATCTGGACATCCAAAATCGCCTTCAATGAAAGTTGATTGCGAGCTACAACTCCTATCGAGAAGGAAGAAGGGGTATTTATACTACTAATGTCGCTGGTGGTTGGCTTAACAAAACTGTCAGTGGAAACCTATTTCCACTGGCGGTTCTCTTAACATAGCCATCAGTGTAAATCGCTTATTTCCACTGGCAGTTGGTGTAACAGAACCATTGGTGGAAATTAGATTATCATTGGTGGTTCTGTTACACTAACCGCCAGTGGAAATAAACGATTTCCACTTGAGTTTGTGTTAAGAGAACCTCCAGTGGAAATAGGTTTTCACTAGCGGTTTCTTAAGCTGGGCCCACCTGTTATTTTCACTGGCGTGTGGTAACTGAAACATTCAGTGAAAATTCGTGCGTATCGCAGGTTTTGAGCTCTTTTTATTAGTGAATGAATCATGTCATTAGATGATGCTAATAGTGCTACGATCTTTGCGAGAATGAGCCAAGTATTGATGGTCACTAATTCCCGTAATTTTCCATCCTGAGCATGTGTGTCTTGACTTATACCCCATTGATGTCGTCTACTGTGCACGCTAAGTTTTCAAAAACACCACCTTGTGAGAGTTTGAGATTTTCTGTATTTCTTGCAAGTCTTTTAAAAAACCTAAGCAGATCGTCATGTAATTAAGGATGAAAACGGATTGAATCGGTCAGGATAACCTCTCTCATTTTTATTTTCATATTTTATTTTTGAAATGAGATAGAAAATGGGACTAGCGAGATGATAAAAACAAATCAAACAGATTGATAACAAAACATGTCAGAGAGAAAACTTCTCCGGCCGGGTGGCAGAGTGCACCGCCCACATCCTAAGATGGGTAGGAGGCTTAGGCTAGGGAGTCCCTGTCTATGTCCGTTCTTTTGTAACGTTGTGTGCCCTCCCTTTTATAGCCCAAGGGAGGCACGTACATGGTGATCGAGCCCCGACAAGTGGGCCCAATAAATCTATTGCTAGATATGGAGTAAGTAGAACGACGTTTATGGAGCACGAATATTTTCTCCTGGTCTTCGTGTAGATCTTCTAGCTTGACGTGCCCTTGCCCCATCTAATCGGAGCAGGGCACATGTGTAGGTTGCGTAGGCTAATGCGCTACCACATCTAGGGGTTCTCAGGCGGCTTTGTCTTTCTTCTCTGCTTGTTTCCCTTCACCTCGGTAACGTGCGAGCTATAGTGGGAGTCATAATGACAGTAGCCCAAGCGGCATAGGGAGTCAATGGTCTTGCCTCGATAACGAGCGAGTTACTTTGCGATCCATGCATTGTGGACACACCACCTGCCACTAGGGCAGGCAGGTATACATCTCGTCTGTAGTTATTGTAGAGGCGCTTCACACATAGAGGATGACGTCAGTCTTTCCTCGATGGCTTATGTCACGTGCCGTAGAACACATGGTAGCATTGAGCCTCGCCTTGTGTGGGGAGTAGTGACTGGAACCGCCCTTCCTCGTGACAGCTCTGGACCGCCCACGACTAGGGGTCCGGATGGTGCTTGGGGGAGGTCCTGTCCCCTCTGGTGTTGGCCAGCATGTGGTAGCAATGGACCTCCTTAGGCCAGAGGTCCGGGTGACCTGCCATGAGGGTCGGAGCCGTTTCTAGGCGTCCGGCCCCCGAGCGCAGGTGCCAGGAGCCCTCGTATTCAAGACACGTGGCAAATCTGGACCCCCTTCGCTTGGGTTCCAGAGCACTGATTATAGGTTCTGGCCTTCACCCGAGCCCAATGACCTTACTGGGCGGACCCAGTCACTGGGCTAGGACAGACCACCATTAGCATGGTAACTAAGGGTAGTCCCAGAGGGTCCGCCTTGACCCAACAGTAGTGGGTACCCCAATATTGAGGTATCGACAATGGCCCCGAGCCCACCTTGGGTTAGGTGGTGAACCCGTAGGTGGGGACATAACTGCACTTTGCTTCTAAAAGGTGTAATGCTTGTGGCCTTCATGCCTGGTGACCTAAATCAAAAATGTGTCCCTACACATGGCTCCGTAATGGTGCTTAGTGGCATACCTATGGGCTCCTCATCCTGATTGCATTCAATCCTCTAGATTATGCTTCTAGACCTTGTCGAGCAGGATTTTAGGAACCTGACCCTTGGTAAGGATAAAGTTTAGGCCTCTAGGGGCCAAGTCCTAGGTACTAGAACAGATGTTCTAGGGTGGTGGAGGGCTTACGGTATGGAGCGAGGCTTACGGTACGGAACCAGGCTAAGTGACTACTTGCCTCTGGACCACCCGTGAGAATATGGTCCTTTCCCCTAGACCTAGCCCCTTGTGGTATAATCCTTATCCATTACAAGGGAAGGTTCTGAAATCGAGTGATAAGGTGGAAGCATAATCCAGGTTTTGTGAAGGTAATAGAAATTGGATCCCACATAGGGTTTTAGGTGAGTGGCACTCGGGCCTTGCTTCCTGTTGTAAAGACAAGTTTTTTCCCTCAGCTACCCCCTAGGATATTAGTAACCTCAGAATCTTGAGGCTACGATCAAACCGAGGGTTGATCCTTATTGTGGCCAAGGACCGGTGCTTAGCAACGCACCCTTGGGATCCTTACCCTATCGTATTCAATCCTTTGAATAGTAGTGCTTATTCTTGTTGATCCTAGTTTGGGATCATCCCTTGAGCTTAAATGAGGTTCAGACCCCTAAGAACTCAGTCTGAGGTACTGGGTCAACTGTTCTAGGGTGGTGGAAGGTTGTAGGCTTACGGTATGGAACTAGGCTAAGTGGCTACCCAGCTCCGGACCACCCTCGCGAACATGGACCATTCTCTAGATGAAGCTTTTAGTGATCGAATCCTCATTCATTCTCAAATGATGTTCTAAACTAGGTGCAAGAATAGGCATTGATTCGAGTTTCATGATTACAACAAAAGTTTAGATCTAAAGAAAGGGTAGAGGGAAACAACATGCACAAACATGAAAAGAAACCGATGGATGAGAACTAATTCTTACTTCATAATCAGATACATGTGATTTGTGCAGATGACACTCAAGACCGAGTTTATAAGGGTAGCTCTCACCGGCCTAGGCCACGGATGGCGCTAGAGACCAAGCTTACGAGGGTGGACCTTACCGAATTGGACCACAGATAAATGTAATCCTATTACAAAGGAAGAGTTTGTTCCAGTGCTACCTTTCTGATGTAAGGCTCAGAGCCGACCTAATCCGCCTGAGCTCATTGTGTGTCTGACTCGAAGGGTAAGCAACGTCCCATTCTGCCTTAGCGATGGCCAAAGGCAGAGTCTGGCGGAGGCCGTTAGCTGCTACCCTAAACGCCATGGAGCATGTGGCAGATGAGTTGGGTCTTGGAACCGCCTTTGAAGGCCCACCGGTGTGTGTGGGGAGCTCCCATGGGCCCTCCATGGCCGGCTAGTCATCTCATGCATGATGAGGTTGTCGAAGGCACAGCCCATTACTGGCTTGCTTGTTGGGCCCCACCAGCACGCCGAGGGAGTTGGAACTTGACACCCCTCATTTGCTATGGTAGAGACTGAGCATGCCATGAGCTTGTGCAGTGACCGACAATGGTCACCATGTGCACCGTGGGTCTAGGACATAGGCCAACACAGCGGACTACGCTCGCCTCTAGGGACCTACCAATGGATTTTAGGGAGGCCATGTTAACAAATGTGTAGCCTTTGTTATTATGGCTTCCTGAAATCCATTGGCAGGTAAAAGAAGTCATCCCCCACGGGCGGGGGAGATGACTCCATCTACTATGGAGCATAGCGGCCGATCGCCGGTGGCGGCCTTGCCCGTGCCTGGCTACTAGATGGCAGTGACCACCTCGAATACCACCGTGCTCTGCCAGGGGTAGACGCTTGCGATCTCATGCATGACGAGGCTGGAGGAGGGCCAACAGCGGTAACCTCAAGCGTTGTGTTTGAGGTTTTCACTGCCTTCTGCCTAATGGCATTGGCACGTCTGTTGAGGCGCCACCTGAGATCGACGGCGAGCATCTTGAGGCGTCGCTTTTCTATCTTTCGCTAAATGTTGGCAAATCGACCTCGGCCGAGCTCATCGGTGGATGAGTGGGATGTCATCAGAAAGGGGCTAGGCTAAGCGCCCCGCCCCTACCTAGCGTGCCAAATATCGAAGAGAAAACTTCTCTGGCCGGGTGGCGAAGTGCACCCGCCTTGATCCTAAGATGAGGAGGGGGCTTAGGGATTAGCCTCATTAGCTAGTTCAACTCGAGAACACAAGGGTTAGAGTGGTTTGGGCTGCCGAAGCATAATACCCTACATCCACTGTGAGTTGTATTGTTTGAGAACTAGAGAGTTGTCACACCCGGATTTAAGGGATAAAGCTGGGTGCGTCTCATATGTGCGCCAAAGAAGAACAACACATATAATGACAAAGTGTATAGAGATAAATGTCACCAAAATCATAATTGTCATTATTATATAGCAGAAGTCTTACAAAAATAAATGATAATAATAAAGCGAACTAAACATCCATCCTTGGCGTCATAAAGTTGACTGGGAGATGCCACCTAGATCAACTCATATTCCTCATTGTACGGCTCCTCCTGGACCACCTGTTCTTCTCCTGTGGGGGTTTATATATCACAAGTGTGAGCTCACAAACGATCATAGCTCAACAAGTTGTGGCGAATAATGTACATGAACTCACCAAAGGTGGGAGTTCATGTGAAGTATAAGGCTGATCAACAAATAAGGGGTAAAGCTGAGCATTGCTTTTAATAAGTTGGTCAAGTTTTATTAGCAGCTACTAAATGTAAGTAAATACCAAACCAGAGTAATAGTAGATCAAAAATAATAATAAATCCCAATGCGATGCAAATGACAAATTGAATTTAATTCCATAAATTAATCATGCGAGAGCCTGAGCTGCTCATGACCGCGAGCACGACTAGTATACCAGTTTTACACTCTACAGAGGTTGTACCCTGTACCCAGTGGTGGACCTAGGATTTTTACATAGGGTGTGCCGCAACAAAATTTTCATGTAGAATTCTATCTAATGTACATATAATTTCATAGTAAATTTGGTAAACAATTTGATATATAGATATAAAGTTTGACACTTAATAAATAAGCATGAAAATTGCATACATTAAACATAAAAATTGCAATAATACTACTTATCTGGCCTGCGCTTCCTCAACGCCATAAAAGTTTCAATTATATCTTCTTCATTCACTTGGAAGAAAATATCCCTCTCGATGTATGTAACAAGACAATCATCCAAAAGACTATCACACATCTTGTTTCTCAATTTAGTCTTCACCAAACTCATTGCAGAAAATGCCCTTTCAACACTTGCTGTCACCACCGGCAAAAGCAATACCAATTTGAGAACCAAATAAACCATATCAAACACCTTATGTCTCTTTGTTTCAACAAGCTTAACTGAGAGGTCCACAAGATTAGTTATGTCTTTGAATCTATCATCTTCTCTTATGCCATCAATATAATTGTCAAGTTGCAAGTCAAGTTTTAACAAGTCAGTACTTGACATGTCATTAGGATAAAAATCAGCTAGCTTTCGTACCTTGTGTGCCTCAACAGAAGCAAAAGAGTTGGAAGGATCCAAGGCTGACATACAAGAAAGCAGCTCCATATTAGCCTCACTAAACCGACTATCAAGCTCTAGGCTGATTTGATCAATGACCCCAATATATACTTCTCTTCTGAAGTGGTCATCATTGGTTTGGTTATGAACAAATCGTGATGATCTTCCATAAGGCTTATAATTTCCATCCATAGCAGGAACTTGGTGATGCGTCACGATGCCCGATCTTCACGACGTAGGATCAATCTTCAGATAACTAGCTTCGAATCGAGGATAACTTGCTGCAAGCAGCGATAACTAGTGCAACCTGACAAATAAAACTCGAAGCCAACCACCGTCTTTAACCGGCAGCCTGAATCGAGGATTCGCCCAACCACACTCTCAAAGAACCAACCAACACAGCCTACAATCAATCGAGGAGACCTCAAAGGGAGTAGGAGCACCAATTGGGAGCGGATGAAGCCGCCGCTTCTTCAATCCCACGAAGGAATTCACAAGAGCAAAGGGGTAGAGATCACTCTCAATATTTGTTAGCACACAGCTGAACAAAGGGGTTCTGTTTTAGATTATCATAAGCTGCCTTACATCATAGACATAGGGGGGTATTTATACTAGTAACAACCAGCCTTAGCGAGGTATAAACACAAAACAAAAGTATTTTCACGAGCTAATGTGAAGGAGCCTCTTCGGAAGATCTGCAGAGCTGATTTCCGTGTGGCTGTTTGACTTCTGCGCAACCTTCAGTAATTTGGCAATAACTTCTTCTAGGAATCTTCAAATGACGTGGGACTGGTTGCATTGGAAAGCTAACTTGATAAGCTTTCTCACCATATATAGCATGCTTAATGAAACTTCGTAGAATGATACAGTTTAATACGAAAACTTGGTCATCAAGTAGACTGTTGACCTTCTGACCAGTCAGCACTAAAGTAGGTCGGCTGCCTTTCTGGTAGATGTGGTTAAGTCGGATTTAGAAGCATTGGAAACTAGACTTCAAGAGCTTTCCGAAAAGTACTTATGGACCTTCATAGCTTTTGGGAATCAAAAGATATGACTGTTTCTTTTGGACGGTTCTGTAGCGCTGGACTGACTCGGACATAACTCTTCTTGCTGATTCGCCTTTGATATGTTTTGTCCTTCCTCTTTGGTGAACCTAAGTAATATCAACATACACGACTTAGGTAGCATAAAATTCTCATTAGTGTTTAATCGAAATTCATAAAGTAGCGCGTGCACCTCTTGCTGTAGCTTCTTAGCTCGGCTACGTGTAATTGGTCCATCAAAGACTTGGGTCGGTGATGATGTTGGTTGTACTTGAGTTGATGTAGTATGATTTGGGGGTTGTAACGTGTTGCTTGATGGCGTGGTCATATCATCCTCCTCCCCTTGAAAAGGAGTCGTCCTCGACTCTGAAATGTCTTCACTTGTATATGGTAAGAGGTCAGCAACATTGAACGTGTTGCTCACGCCATAGCTTGGTGGAAGATCTATCTTGTATGCATTATCATTGATCTTGGTAAGAACACGAAATGGACCATCCCCTCGTGGCATCAATTTGGATTTGCGGTGATCAGGAAAACGCTCCTTGCGCAAGTGAATCCAAACCAAGTCACCCGGTTCAAATAACACTTTCTTCCTATGCTTGTTCATGCTTGCTGCCTTGCGCACTGCTTTGAGCTCAATTGCTTCCTTGGTCTTCTCATGTATCTTTTTTATGTATGCAGCACGCTTGGAAGCTTCCATATTAGTTCTTTCCTGCAATGGAAGGGGCAACAAATCTATCGGAGCAATAGGTTTGAACCCATATACAATTTCGAAGGGGCATAAATTAGTTGTAGAATGTACTGCCCTATTATAAGCAAACTCCACGTGTGGCAAACATTCCTCCCAATCCTTCAAGTTCTTCTTTACCATTATTCGCAGCAGCATTGACAATGTACGATTCACCACTTCAGTTTGGCCATCAGTTTGGGGGTGGCATGTGGTGGAGAACAAAAGTTTAGTCCCAAGCTTTGCCCACAATGTCTTCCAAAAATAGCTCACAAACTTCACATCACGGTCAGATACGATGGTTTTGGGCACTCCATGTAGTCTCACGATTTCTCTAAAAAACAAATTGGCAACATGTGAAGCATCGTCGCTCTTGTTGCATGGAATAAAATGAGCCATTTTTGAAAATCTATCAACCACAAGAAAAATAGAATCTCTCTGTTTTTGAGTCTTCGGCAGCCCTAAAATAAAATCCATGCTTATGTCTTCCCAAGGAATTTTAGGCGTGGGTAAAGGAGTATATAAACCATGAGGGTTCAGTTTTGACTTAGCTTTGTGACAGGTGACACAACGCTCCACAAATCTGATGACGTCTCTCCTTATCTTGGGCCAATAGAAATGATCACTGAGCAGTTCATAAGTCTTCTTTTGTCCAAAATGACCTGTTAGACCTCCTCCATGTGACTCCTGCAATAAAAGCAATCTAACCGAAGAATTTGGTACACAAAGTTTGTTAGCTCTAAACAAAAATCCATCGTGTATATGATATTTTTCCCAACCTTTTCCATCTTTACAATGATTGTATGGTTCTGAAAATTCAGGATCATCATTATACATTTCTTTCAAATTTTCATGACCCAAAACTTTTACCTCTAGTTGATTCAACAACACATTCCTTCGAGACAAGGCATCAGCGACCACATTGTCCTTACCTTTCTTATATTTCACAATGTATGGAAATGTTTCGATAAACTCAACCCATTTGGCATGGCGACGGTTCAGTTTGGCTTGCCCTTTCAAATACTTCAAAGCTTCATGATCGGAATGAATAACAAACTCTTTTGGCCATAAGTAGTGCTGCCATGTTTCAAGCGCTCGGACCAAAGCATACAATTCTTTGTCATACACAGAATAATTTAATTGAGCACCTCCCAATTTTTCACTAAAATATGCTATAGGTTTTCCTTGTTGCATTAAAACTCCTCCTATCCCAATCCCACTAGCATCACATTCTACTTCAAAAGTTTTAGTGAAATCAGGAAGAATAAGTACAGGTGCTTCAGTCAAACGTTTCTTCAATTCTTGAAAAGCATCTTCTTGTGAGTTTCCCCATTTAAATTCAACACCTTTCTTTGTCAATTCATTTAAAGGAGAAGCGATAGTACTGAAATCTCGCACAAATCTTCTATAAAACCTAGCAAGACCATGAAAACTTCTTACTTGACTTACATTCGTTGGAGCTAGCCAATCCTTGATGGCTTTCACCTTGGATTCATCCACCTCTATTCCTTTTGCTGAAACAACAAAGCCAAGAAACACAACATGGTCTGTGCAAAAACTGCACTTCTCAAGATTAGCAAATAATTTCTCCTTTCTTAGCTCATCTAAAACTTGTCGAATGTGTTTCACATGTTCATCAAAAGTCTTGCTGTAAATTAGAATATCATCGAAATAGACAACAACAAAATTTCCAATGAAAGTTCTTAAGACATGGTTCATTAATCTCATAAAGGTACTAGGAGCATTAGTTAACCCAAAGGGCATCACTAACCATTCATACAACCCAAATTTTGTTTTAAATGCAGTCTTCCATTCATCTCCAGTTTTCATTCTTATTTGATGGTATCCACTTCTCAAATCAATTTTAGTAAAAATTGTGGAACCACTTAATTCATCAAGCATATCATCTAGTCGTGGAATAGGATGGCGATAGCGAACGGTAATATTATTTATAGCTCTACAATCAACACACATCCTCCAAGATCCATCTTTCTTAGGTACTAAAATCACAGGAACAACACAAGGGCTTAAGCTTTCACGAACAAAACTTTTATCAAGAAGTTCTTGTACTTGCCTTTGTATTTCCTTAGTTTCTTCGGGATTGGTTCGATATGGTGGACGGTTAGGAAGTGCAGCCCCTGGAATAAGATCGATTTGATGCTCAATCCCTCGAATTGGAGGTAGTCCAGCCGGTGTTTCTTGTGGAAATACGTCTTCATAGTCCTGCAAAAGATCAGCCACAACACTAGGAAGAGATGTTATGTCGTTAGGAGAAATCAAAACATCTTTGTTCACAAGTACAAAGAGCACTTGATATGGGTTGTTCCTCACTTCTCTCAGCTCAGATTTCGTGGCTAGCATAACTAGATGTTCTCCCTCTCCCTTCTTTTTATCTTTGGAATTTGGCTTGTAGCACTCACTCACCGAATTGTGGATGGCACTCAATTTCTTTTGCTCTTCTCCTCCTCTACTTGTTGTACTAATTTCAGTTTTCTTTTGTAAGTGTTCAACCATGATTTGTTGAGGGGTCATAGGCTTGAGTACAAACTTTCTCCCTTTCAGATCTAACGTGTATTGATTTGTTCTTCCACAATGTTGAGAATATCGGTCATATTGCCAAGGTCTTCCTAGCAGCATGTGACACACAGACATGGGTGCAACGTCACACTCCACTATGTCAACATACTCTCCAATCTTGAACGGAACTTTCACTTTATAACCAATCTTGATATCTCCCGATTCATTCAGCCATTGGACATGATATGGATGAGGGTGTCGCTGCAACTTCAAACCAAGCTTTTCAACCATCTCACGACTTGCAAGATTATGGCAGCTCCCTCCATCAATGATCACCTTTACTACTTTGTCTTGCACTTTTGCTCGTGTTTGAAAAAGATTATGTCGCTGTCCAATTTCAGCTTCTTTCATTTGAACACTCAAGATTTGTGTAACCACAAGAGTAGTACCATGCTCAAATTCACATCCCGTATGTTCTTCAGATTTATCAATGTCATCTTCATTTCCTGCTTCAGCTTCCTCTTCACTAGCTGATGTATATTCTCCATCATCAGTCACAAGGATCACACGATTATTTGGACACTCCTTTATAACATGACCACGACCTCCACACTTGAAGCACTGAATACCACTACTCTTGGTTGTTGAACCCACTGATGTTGAAGTGGATGCGGCTGGTTTATAACTCGTGTTTGGAGTAGCACCGTTCTTTCCACTAGTATTGCCTTGAATATTGGATCGCAAGCCTCCAGTTGAACCTTTTGTTGCTGAGGATGCAGCAGTAAACCTTGAGATCGATTTGCTTCCTCCAGTCATGGTTCATGCACCATATGACAAGGGCTTGCTGCTCTTAGCATCTTGTTGCAGCTGGCGTTCAGCTTTGGTGGCTTGATGTACCAAATCAATAAGACTTTGGTACGACTGAAACTCAACAATACGCTGAATGTTGCGGTGTAACCCAGCCATGAAACGTGCAATGGTTTGCTCTTCGTCTTCATACACATTGGCTCTAATCATGGCCTTCTCCATCTCCTTATAATACTCCTCAACAGAGAAACTTCCTTGCCTCAAATTCTACAATTTATCAAAAAGATCACGCCGATAATGCTTCGGCACAAAACGAATTCTTATTTCTCGCTTCATCTCTTGCCAAGTAACAATAGGGTCCTCTCCATCTTCTTCACGATCATGAAGAAGTTGCTCCCACCAAATCAGAGCATATCCCTCAAACTCAAGAGATGCCATTGCGAGTTTCTTCTCCTCTGAATAATTATGTAGGCGGAAGATTTTCTCCACCTTCAATTCCCATGTGAAATAATCTTCAGGATCAGATCTACCATCAAATTTTGGCATGGTAAACTTAAGTTTCCCAAATCTCTCTTCTTAGTTGACACCTCTATGATGACGACGACCATAGCGATGTTGAGACTGATCATCCCCAAATTCAGATTCTTCATTGTCATTATTTCTTCGATTCCGGCCTCTTCCTCTACCATATGCAGCACCTTGATTTCTCCTCCCATGTTCACTTGCTCTTCTAGAATAATTTACTTTATCTTCTTCCCCATCTTCATCATGGTTTCTTACACCGTCGGGGAGTCGACGACGACCTCTGATTTCAGCCATAAGTGTCTGAAGATCTTGTGCCAACAGATCTTGCTTGGCTTCTATGCTTTGTTTGAGCTCATTGAATTGTATCAGGGTGACACATTCTTCAATCTCAACGTTGGGATCCATCTTCCTGCGAAGTTAGTGGCAACAAGGCAACAAATATAGGTGGAATATGAAGCTATATAGAATCTCACAACCTCACCACTCTTACTAACCAAAGCTCTTATGAGGTCCCTGCGGGTTGCAAGAAAAATGTGTGGTGGTAACAAGAAAGTGATGGTTAAGCGAATACAAGACCAGAGTACCGATTACGATGGCTTATATGTGGAGCTTGGTGGGGAAATAGTAAACAAGGAATGCAATCTGAATCCAAGTTGTTATAAAGTTAAATAACCATCCAACTAGAAGTTCCCTGCCTAGTGCTGACCACAAGATACAAGGGATGCAAATAGATCAAACACACGCGCAAGAAATTTCAGATTTGATGCAGACAAGGAGTATGATTGGAATGCAAGTGTTGCAATCAGATCCAACCAAAATTTTGCACCAAATGATAATAGCAAGCTGGTTGAACAACTTGATAAAAATTTTCAGCACTTGTGCACATAAACAAATGATTGTTCTATGTTTCTTTCATAATCTTGTTCAACACTTTTTTTGGTACTTTTCTTTCTTCTCTTTTTTTTCGATAATCTTTTTTTTATCGAACTAAACACAGAGATCTGATATGATATTGCACACTTTATAATACTTAACAAAGAACTCAACCAGCAGCTATAACTTAAATAGGATCAAAGTTAACACGAAGGAAATGATGAGAGTTTTCAGATTTTTATTTTTGGGGATATTTTTTGATATATATATATAAGAGGCTCAAAGGGAACACAAAGGATAGAGTGACCAGCAACTAAACAAAGACTCTAAGGACTAAAACTTAACAAAACTCACTGGAACAACAGATTGAAACAAAGGGCTATGACAAAATATTTTATGGCTTTTTGGTGGATAGGACGAACACAAAATATATGTAGCTAAGGGTAAAGAATCCTACCATGGCAACTGAGGCTTTGATACCAGATGATGCGTCACGATGCCCGATCTTCACGACGTAGGATCAATCTTCAGATAACTAGCTTCAAAGAAGCCAAGATAACTTGCTGCAAGCAGCGATAACTAGTGCAACCTGACAAATAAAACTCGAAGCCAACCACCGTCTTTAACCGGCAGCCTGAATCGAGGATTCGCCCAACCACACTCTCAAAGAACCAACCAACACAGCCTACAATCAATCGAGGAGACCTCGAAGGGAGTAGGAGCACCAATTGGGAGCGGATGAAGCCGCCGCTTCTGCAATCCCGCGAAGGAATTCACAAGAGCAAAGGGGTATTTGTTAGCACACAGCTAAACAAAGGGGTTTTGTTTTAGATTATCATAAGCTGCCTTACATCATAGACATAGGGGGGTATTTATACTAGTAACAACCAGCCTTAGCGAGGTATAAACACAAAACAAAAGTATTTTCACGAGCTAATGTGAAGGAGCCTCTTCGGAAGATCTACAGAGCTGATTTCCGTGTGGCTGTTTGACTTCTGCGCAACCTTCAGTAATTTGGCAATAACTTCTTCTAGGAATCTTCAAATGACGTGGGACTGGTCGCATTGGAAAGCTAACTTGATAAGATTTCTCACCATATATAGCATGCTTAATGAAACTTTGTAGAATGATACAGTTTAATACGAAAACTTGGTCATCAAGCAGACTGTTGACCTTCTGACCAGTCAGCACTAAAGTAGGTCGGCTGCCTTTCTGGTAGATGTGGTTAAGTCGGCTTTAGAAGCATTGGAAACTAGACTTCAAGAGCTTTTCGAAAAGTACTTATGGACCTTCATAGCTTTTGGGAATCAAAAGATATGACTGTTTCTTCTGGACGGTTCTGTAGCGCTGGACTAACTCGGACATAGCTCTTCTTGCTGATTCGCCTTTGATATGTTTTGTCCTTCCTCTTTGGTGAACCTAAGTAATATCAACATACACGACTTAGGTAGCATAAAATTTTCATTAGTGTTTAATCGAAATTCATAAAGTAGCGCGTGCACCTCTTGCTATAGCTTCTTAGCTCGGCTACGTGTAATTGGTCCATCAAAGACTTGGGTCGGTGATGATGTTGGTTGTACTTGAGTTGATGTAGTATGACTTGGGGGTTGTAACGTGTTGCTTGATGGCGTGGTCATATCATCCTCCTCCCCTTGAAAAGGAGTCGTCCTCGACTCTGAAATGTCTTCACTTGTATATGGTAAGAGGTCAGCAACATTGAACGTGTTGCTCACGCCATAGCTTGGTGGAAGATCTATCTTGTATGCATTATCATTGATCTTGGTAAGAACACGAAATGGACCATCCCCTCGTGGCATCAATTTGGATTTGCGGTGATCAGGAAAACGCTCCTTGCGCAAGTGAATCCAAACCAAGTCACCCGGTTCAAATAACACTTTCTTCCTATGCTTGTTCATGCTTGCTGCCTTGCGCACTGCTTTGAGCTCAATTGCTTCCTTGGTCTTCTCATGTATCTTTTTTATGTATGCAGCACGCTTGGAAGCTTCCATATTAGTTCTTTCCTGCAATGGAAGGGGCAACAAATCTATCGGAGCAATAGGTTTGAACCCATATACAATTTCGAAGGGGCATAAATTAGTTGTAGAATGTACTGCCCTATTATAAGCAAACTTCACGTGTGGCAAACATTCCTCCCAATCCTTCACGTTCTTCTTTACCATTGTTCGCAGCAGCATTGACAATGTACGATTCACCACTTCAGTTTGGCCATCAGTTTGGGGGTGGCATGTGGTGGAGAACAAAAGTTTAGTCCCAAGCTTTGCCCACAATGTCTTCCAAAAATAGCTCACAAACTTCACATCACGGTCAGATACGATGGTTTTGGGCACTCCATGTAGTCTCACGATTTCTCTGAAAAACAAATTGGCAACATGTGAAGCATCGTCGCTCTTGTTGCATCGTCTCACGATTTCTCTTGTTGCATTCTTCTCTTGGCCACATTAACAAGTGAAATTGCATTGATAATATCTTGCTCCCTTCTTTGCAAACACAATGATAAATCATTTGTATATCGAAGAATAACAAACATTAAGTGTGCATCAAAAACAAAGTCAAATGACTCAAATGCTCCAAGCATAGAATGTATTCTTGTCCAATCACTTCTAATTGTAGTATCCTCTCCAAGAATCATGAGAACATCTCGGATTACAGGATACATAGTAATTATGTTGCATATAGTTTTGTAATAAGAGCCCCATCGAGTCTCACCAGGCCTAGGCAACCCCATCTCTTGATTCAATCCTCTTCTAGTTTCAAGTTCACCACATTCAAGTGATTTCATGAGATTCTCAAGTCTAGCATCTCGAAGCATACTGTGACGCTTTCAAGAAACTCCAACAATATTCAATAAGAGAGTTACTTGATCAAAAAACCACACACAATCATTATTTCCCTTGGCAACAACAACAAGAACTAGTTGGAGCTGATGTGAGAAACAATGGATATAATAAGCAAAAGATGACTCTTGCATGATCAATGTTTTCAATCCTTTAATATCACCTCTCATGTTGTTAGCCCCATCATAAACTTGTGCACGAATTCATGTCAAAGTCAAGCCATGACTTACAAGTAAAGCTTCAATTGCATCCTTAAGTGATAAAGAGCTAGTATCATCTACATGAACAACTCCAATGAAGTGCTCACATGGCCTTCCCAATGCATCAACATAACGCAAGCAAAGAGCTAGTTGTTCTTTGTGTGATATGTCACTAGACACATTCGCTAAAATTGCAAATGGCTCTTCCCCAAGCTCTTCAATTATTTTCTTTCTAGTTTCTATAGCGCAACACTGAATAATCTGCTTTTGTATCTTTGGGCTAGTCAAAGTGCAATTACCTGGAGCGTTGTTAAGAACATACTTGTTGACCTCTTCACTATTTATAGCAAGAAATTTCAAGATTTCAATAAAGTTCCCTCTGTTGCTAGACTCTTCACTTTCATCATGTCCACGGAATGACAATCCTTGATGCAAAAGAAACTTCAAACATCAAAGGGAATATGTCAACCTTATCTTATAAAGATTGCGATCATCATCACTCCACTTCTCAATTTTGTTATCAATTGCTGCATTAGGATTTATAAAGCCAAGATATTTCTCTTCGGCTGTCTTATGTGACATAGAACCCACATGTTTTAGAAGTGCTTCAGACCCTTTATTCCAATTATTCCAACCATCTGAAGTAAATGCAGAAGTCCCTTTGCCCTTATTTGCTTTACTTTTGAATAAGTAGCACATAAAGCAAAATGCAGCATCTTTCTTGACACTATATTTGTCGGTACCCTGGATTAGGGGTACCCCTTACTGCGGTATGAAGGCACGATGCCTGTGCGGATACCCTTAGCCGCATGGAGAACAGCCCCAGGGGTATCTCGTGGGCAGTTAAGGTGGCGTTCTCGGAGACGACGCCATCGGGCCCCAGTAGGCTCAGGATCCCTGTGTGCACAACCTGGACCCCCGAAGTAAAGCAGCCCGAAGCCATTGGATGGGGTTCGGACCCCACCAAGTGAGCTCCGGACCACCCATAACAAGGTCCCGGGAAAGGAAGTGTCATAACCTAGGCATGGGTCCGGAGTTGACGCGTGTCCTGGCTCTATCTGTAGCGCCTCCGCCCCCGCTCGGCCGAGGATCTAATGCAGCCACATGGCTTATTGTCCATGACGTAGGCCAGCGGGTGGAGCATGACGTAAGGGCTCTGGGCCGCATGACCTCCACATTTATTGCGAAGAGGACACGCCGCTTGTCCACCCTTCTGACAGATGATGTGCCTCCACAGCATTTATTGCGTCCTGTCCATTCCGCTGGCAGGCGGCGCTAGGGCCACCCTGCAGACGACGCACCTGTCCAGTCCGTTGTCGAAATAGTGTGCCCGTACTGCGCAGTGCACTGTACTCATCCCTTATACGAGAAGCTTCCCCCTGCGCGCCGAGACTAAGCAGATCTCGGGTGTTAGCGCGCATGGAGATTACACGGGCATGGCAAGCAAAAGTTCTATCCTTCCATTTGTCCCTGGGCCCACGTGTCGGGGCTTAGAACCCTTGTACATGCCCCCCCTTTGAACTATAAAAGGGGAGGCATGCGATGTGAACACACTCAGTCACAAGTCTTTCAGGCTTACACACAATTCGAGCAATACAACACTCAGTGGAGTAGGGTATTACGCTCCGGCAGCCCGAACCACTCTAAACCCTTGCGTGTTCTTGTGTTCATCCCTCCGATCTCTAACAAGCAAAACACTTAAGCCCGCTCCACATCTTAGGACTTAGGGCGGGTGCACTCCGCCACCCGACCGGAGAATTTCCTCTCCGACATTTGGCGTGCTAGGTAGGGGGCCTAGGCATTAGGTCTTTGCTTGTTTTCTCGCTCAGCATGATGGTACAAATTGTTGAGCACCACGTCGAGACTTTGGTGGATTTCATGGTGGAGGAAGAAGCTGCTTCTTCCACGCCACAGGTTCCCAACTGCCCTGTGTCAGGCACTGCTGCTATACACGCCGCACAGCAGCATATAGTTGCACAAACATCCCGGACTCCATTGAGGGTGGCTCTAGGAGCATTGTCAGCAGCCAGGGAGTTGCTGCGACACCCTCCAAGCTCCACGGCCTCGCCAGGGGCCATGAAGCAATGGTGGGACGATGTCGACCGGTTGCACAGTATGGCACATTCTACCTCGACCAAGTCGAGGCCACGGTCATCTCGGCACCAACATGAGGCGTCAGCGTCTGTGCGCTCACCCTCAGTGAGGGGCGCACAGACCAACGACCTCCAGGCAGAGCTCAACCGCAGGCGTGTGGGGGAGGACGCCCGGGTATCTCTGGAGAGGGCGCGGGAGCGCCGACAAAACTTCGAGGGTCGCGATGACGCTCGAGTCTCTCTAGAGAGGGCGCGTGTTGGTGACTTGTTCTCAAATGCTATGAATCAAGAACAAGGCAACATAAAATGTTAAAATTAACGCCCTTCGTCCTTCGAAACATTATTTCCCTTAGGATATAATGATCTTCAGATGAAGGTCATGAAGGACATACCTTCGAATATCGAAGGTAAGATAGTAATTGAAGAAGCGTGTAAAATACAAAAGATAACATAAACAATCATATAGCATTATAAATTCATCTCCATTATATTATCATGAGAAAATAAAAACAATATTGAATTACATTTGGTACCTTCGACTTGATAGGCAGCAAAGGTACGAGCGTGATGCAAAAGCAAATGCCAAGTCAGCGTGAACAGTACGGGGGTACTGTTCATCTATTTATAGGCATGGGACGCAGCCCACGTGAAATTACATTCATGCCCTTTACATTTGCTAATGACTATAAGGTAACTCATCGGGGTCTAAATAGCCTTTTCCCCTTTAAGTCGATTCCCTTTCTTGCTATCATGCCGAAGCTCCCTTGCGCGTAGCTTCGGCGCTGCATCAATCTTCGTATTGTTCGTGCTTCTCCCACTGTGGTTCTGATTCGAATTCGAAGGTACCTGTTCATGTATTACAACTCCAGAAACATTGTTAAATCGTGTTTTTGAGGACCTTTGGAAGACGAAGGCCCCTAACAGTAGCCCCTCGCAAGGTTAATTTGTTAGAATAACGAATTCAGATTGCGATATGGACGAAGGCCCTAAGCCGAAGGTCCGAAAAAACACCTTCCCTTTGCTAGAATAGCAATAGTCAATGACATACGGGGCCCTCCAACTTGGAGCGCGCTGGGCATATAAATAAGAACTCACCCCGAGCACATTTGGTACGTTACTTGCCGCCTGCTTTGCTTTGCTCAATTTCTTAGCTCTTGCTTACCAACAGTTGCTTGGTTTCTTAGATTTTCTAAGCTTCGGTTCTAAGGACACATTTTTGCCATTTCCGAAGAAGAGATGTCTCAAGACAAAAAAGTTACTGCTGAGACGAAGCTGAGCGAGGAGGAGAAGCTCCTTGAGGAGAAGACTGCTGGATTTCTTGAGTCAATTGCAAAAACAAACACAGAGAAGATAACTAAAGAGATATTAGAAGGCTTGTCTGAAGATACTGATGATAGCGACAGCTATGATGTGGAGAGTGGAGGCGAGGACTCAGAAGATCGTCCTTGGCGACCAAGTCACACAGTCTTCGGGAAATCAACTATCAAACAGAGTCATCTTGATAATATGAGAGGAAGGTATTTTCGAGATATTTCTATTGTGAGGGCTGACGTAGACAGAGCTGTTCCTGCTCCTGAAGAAGACGAAGTTGTAATCTACTGAAATTTCTTCAAAGCTGGACTTCGCTTCCCATTAAGCAGATTTGTGGTTGAAGTTTTAAAGATATATCAGATTTTCCTTCACCAGATCACTCCCGAAGCTATTATCAGAATGGGGATTGTTGGGGGCCTTTGGCTTCCGAAGGTCCTCAAAAACATGACAATATTTTCCGAGTGAAACATGTGAACAGGTATCTTCGGAGTCAGGTTGCGGGTGTACAAGAGCATGGTTAAGACGAAGCTTGACTAGGGTGGAAAGTGACCACGACGAAGGATAAGACGATCACGAAGCTGCGTGCAGAAAAGCTTCGGCATGATGGCAGAAAAGAGGAACCGACTTAAAGATGAAAAGTCAAATTAAACCTCGAAGGATTGCTATAAAGTTATTGACAAATGTAAAGGGCATGTTGGGGGCCTTCGTCCTCCGAAGGTCCTCAAAAACATGATTTGACAATGTTTTCCAAGTGGATTATGTGAACAGGTATTTTTGGACTCAGAACTATGAATATGAAGCACGGCCAGGACGAAGCCTGAACTAGACGAAGGACGAGCGCAGCCGAAGCTGTGCGCAGGGAAGCTTCGTCGCGACAGCAGAGGGGGGAACCGACTTAAAGATGAAAAGACTGCGTGGGCCTTGACAAATTTCCATAAGCCATTAACAAATGTAATGGACATGGATGTAATTTTACGTGGGCTGCGTCCCGCGCCTATAAATAGATGAACAGTACTCCCGTACTGTTCACGCTGACTTGGCATTGGCATTTGCGTCACGCTTGTACTTTTTACCTTCTCTCAGGACCGAAGGTACATTTGTAATTTGTAATCATTTCTATTTCTTTGTGTTAATAAAATAGAAATGATTCTATGATCTACATTCCATGTTTTATATGAGTCCTTCGTTATTGCTTGTTGAATTTACGAAGGTATGTCTCTTGTGACCTTCGTCCGGAACTCATTATTCCCGAAGGGGAATAATGTTCGATAGGACGAAGGGCCTTAACGTTTAACACTTTTTATGTTGCCTTGTTCTTAATCCGAAGCATTTGAGAACAAGTCCCCAACATTGGCGCCCACCTCCGGTGAACCTACTTCCACTTCGAGTTTTGTGAACACCTTCGGAAGCTATAGACCTTCGCTATGGCGCCAAAGAAAGCTTCAGCGGCTGGGGCTGCAGCACTACAACCGCTGGACCACAACCAGGAGACCGTCTCTCTTCGGGAGGCCCGAAGCCAGAAGAGAAAGGCCGTCAGCCCGACACTTCAGGAAGAAGAGCTAGACCAAGAAATCAGGGATATGGAGATGCTACACCAACAAGTACAAAGGAAGAAGGAGAAGATGGCCCGCCTAGCTGAGTTGCAAAGGCAGATAGACGAAGCCTCTGAGGAAGTTCGCCATCTTACTCACGATGAGCAGAACAGAAGGCCTCATCAGAAAGACCTTCATCAGGAGGGCTTCGTCAACGAAGATGACTGGTATGATAATTTCCATCAGGGAAATTTTGTTTTTGATGATGCTTCTCCTCTGTCTGCTGAGCTGCAGGCTACACCTTGGCCTCCATCCTATAAGCCACCCCAGCTTCCCATGTTTGATGGTCACTCCGACCCGAAGCAATTCTTGATGAGCTACGAAGCAACAGTGTCTTCGTACGGGGGCAATGCTGCAGTCATGGCGAAGTCTTTCGTCATGGCCGTCAGGAATGTTGCTCAGACCTGGTATTCCTCCCTTCGGCCAGGAACAATAACTTCATGGCAGAAGCTGAAGGATATGTTACTGACCAGCTTTCAAGGATTTCAGACGAAGCCGGTCACAGCTCAAGCCCTGTTCCAGTGTATTCAGGATCACGAAGAGTACCTTCAGGCGTATGTCCGAAGGTTTTTACGATTGAGGGCGCAGGCACCAACGGTGCCCAATGAAATTGTTATCGAAGCCATGATCAAGGGGCTTCGTCCTGGGCCTGCAGCTCAATACTTTGCTAGAAAGCCTCCTCAGACCTTGGAGAAATTGCTCCAAAAGATGGATGAGTACATTCGTGCTGACAATGACTTTCGTCAAAGAAGGGAGGAGGCCTTCAGATTTTCTGAAATGACCAGGGGCTTCGGAGGAAGATACTACCCGAGACATGTCCGTTCCATCCACAACACTCAGAATGATGATAAGGGGAGTCAGAACAGACCGCAATGCTCCTCACAGGCTTCGGGGCAACAACAAACTTCCTTCCGGCCACCAGCTCCAAGAGGCAGAGGCGCCAGGGGCTTCGGCGGAAGATTCGGAGATCAGCCAAGGAGACTGTTTTGCTTGTTCTGTGGAGAAGGCAAGGGCCATACCACTAGGTCGTGCCATATTACAATCCAGAAGCAAAAGGAAATTGCCGAAGCTGCATCTCAACAAGCTCAGCCGAAGCAGGTCATGCATACTGCTTCGTATCATCCGCCTTATATCCCACAATACATAGACAACCACCCTGCAGCTTCTGTAGCTTCGGCAAGTCAACCTCAAGCTTCCTGGCAACAGCTTCCGCCCCCACCTCCATTGCAGCAAGGTCAACAGCCAGAAGGGAGTCAATACGCTCCACATCAGAGGGACTTCAGAGAGCAGTCCGAAGCTCGCACAGTCAACAGCACTGTGCCAGAGTCGAAGCACATTTATTGACACATATCCTACCTTTGATAGCAGTCTTTCCTATTCAGTTTTATTTTCTGTGAAGCAAAAAACATTGATAGTTTTCATGTAATAATTTCGTTGTTTTCCACGAGGAAGATCTATTTGCTCCACAAGCTTAAGTTGCTGAAGCTTAAAATTTTTTTCGTTACCAAGGAGGACCTTCGAATTAAAAATCCTTCGGAATAACAGAAAGTCGTTCTAAGGAACGCAGAGTAAGTTTGTGAAGTCACAAAAAGCCGTTCCAAAGGGAGCGCAGTGTAAGTTTTCTGCTCAGAAGTCGTTCCTAAAGGAATGCAGAGCCTACAGCGAAAAGTCAACGCTGATACCGCCTAAGTAAAGGGCGAAGAAGCTCCTAAGGGAGGCTTACAGCGAAAAGTCAACGCTGATACCGCCTAAGTAAAGGGCGAAGAAGCTCCTAAGGGAGGCTTACAGCGAAAAGTCAACGCTGAGATCGTCTAAGTAAAAGACGAAGAAGCTCCAAAGACGTTCCTAAGGGAATGCAGAGCTTACGAATGTGTTTTGTGTGTATCTTCGGAACAGACGTCATTTGCATAACATAACATCATCACATCATTTCGCATAGCATAAGCATCATACATCATGTTGCATACGGCAAAAGAAGGGCACACAGTATTAACCTTCGAAAGAATGATTTGAGAAAGTGCAAATCGTGCAAAGTCACGAGGGAATATAATGATGATCTTCGGAAAATAGCTTCGGAGGCTGTTTTTACGAAACATGGATGAGCTTCATCAGAGCAATATCAAAATTGTTTAGCTTCGGAGAGTGCTTTCACGAAGCATGGATGTGTCTTATCAGAACAGTTTTAACGAAGAATGTTTTCTTCACGAAGCATGAAAAGAAGGGAAGGTGTTTTTTCGCCGAAGGCTCAAAAATGGTATGTATGTACAGTTTCATGCATCGTAAAGAATTGAATAATGGAAAGAAACTTGTATATTGCATTCAAATGTACAAATGTTACATAGATCACAATTTAACTGTTTTTCTAAATAGCATCTAGTCTTCTCTTAATACTGCTTCGGCGACTTCATTTAAAAGTTGATCAACAACTTTGTCCATGATAGCTTCGGCCATTTGTTTAATTTCATCATCCCCTTTTGTGTGGGGATCGACAGTCGATTCAGCAGCTTCTGAGGCAAAAGAACATTTCTTCATTATTATTACAAACTGTGAGCAGAGTTTGAAACAAAAATTACAACATAATAAGAACGACTAATTAATACCTAATTGCCTTTCGGGCTCCGTACTTTTTTCGGCAGCTTCTGCCACTTTCCTAGCATCGTGGATGCCTCTTTCGCTCCTTTGGATAATTTCTTGTGCCATTCCTCGGCCGCCGTCGTTCCAGATATCAGTAAAAAATTTGCCACCAACCACGCTTGCTTCGGCCGAGGGGTCCTTGATGTCTTCGCAAGATAAGGTAGCTTCGGACTGAGCTAGAAATTTTACATGCTCGCAACCTTTTTTCTCTAAGACAGAAGCAATTCCTCTGGCGCCCGAAAAAGCGCAGATATCACCGCGACTGCTCAGGATCTCATCGAAGGCTTCTGCTTCGTGACTGATCCATTCCAATGGACCTTCGGGATTGCCTCGAGAGAAATTCTCTTCGCTGGAAAAGGCACCCACGCTGGCGAAGCTGGTCTTAATTTTATTCACGCACTCTATAGATTTAACATAACATTTTCCCTGAGATGCACGAAGCTCTTTAACTCTTAACTCCAATTTGTTGACCATATGATCACTGAGTTCTCGTTTTGTTTCCTCAAGCACGCGCTCCTCTTTAGCTCTAGCCAGCTGTTTCTGAAGATCTTTAATCTCGCGTTTTTGAGCTTCGGCCTGGGCCTTTGAAGCAACTTCGTCTTTCTTCACTTTATCTACCAGTGTAAGCAGAATTTTATCTTTTTCCAAAGCTTCGTTTCTCAGTTTGATAACTTCGGAGCATAAATTATTAAACGCAATTTCATAGCTTTCATCTTCGGCGCTCTTTTGGGCTCTTAGTGCGTTGCTTAGGATCAGGCCCTATACGAAAAAAGAATCCGTATAAGACAAAAGAAATGAGTTAAAAGAAAAAAAAAGGGGGGGGGTTTCAAGCGTTTAATTCCCATACCTTCAGGCTGTTGTACGCAAGACTGTCTGCGAGATCTTCTTTCGTCATGGCGCTTAATCCAGATTCAAGCTTCGGGAAACCAATACTCCTGGCCATCTCTCGGCAGACGGATAATTCTTTATTGTCTGGGAGGCAGTACAGGAAATCATCTTCGTTTGTCCCATTGAATATCATTGCCCCCTTCGGATATTTTAGCTCCCTCGCATAATGGTTAGCTTCATGAGTTTCTTCTTCAGATAATTTTTTCCCCGAAGCATGTCGAATGATGTAATCACATATGCTGGCAGGCGCTTCGGGGATGGCAGTGCTAGTTTCTTCAACTAAAATTGGTTCTGGTATTTTTATTGCTTCGGCTTCCAAAGTTTGCTCCTTCAAGGGCTCCGAAGGCCCAGCTTCAGCTTCAGCCTGTTGCGTCGAAGCTTCAGTAGAAGCTTCAGCAACTTCAACACTCTTTTTTGGAGTTGTGCTTGAAGACTTAATTGTCTCCAAGACATCTAGTACGTTTACCATTCTTTTCCTTTTTGGGGTCACCGTTGGACCCTTTTGGATTTTTGCTGTTTCGACATTTGCTACAGGACTCAAAACTTCTGATGCTTTTTCCTTAGTCGGATTTTTTGCTTCTTCCATTTTTTCTGTGGATGGCGCTGCGGCCATCTCTGCAATTTCTGGCAGCAAGGTTGGCTGTTCAGCTTCGGCGGCCGAAGAAGTTTCTCCGGTGAACTCAGGCACCGAAGCTGGTTCAATGTGGCGTGGCCGGTGTGTGAGGACCTTCAACCTTTTTCCTTTCGGTTCTGGCTCGCTAGGAGCAGCTGCAGCTTCTTCTTTTGCAGAGGTTGTGTTTTTCCTCTTCTGCCCTCGAATGGGATAACGATAATCGGGGTAGAAGAACCCGATTGCGTCAAACACCCGGTTGAGTCTCTTCTTTTTTCGGCCTCCGAAGGCTGCTGATAGCGCAGTATTTTCGGCCTTCGAATATGCCCCAAGTAGTTCATCACTTAAAGTTTCAATGCTCTTCAGCCAGTCATCATCAGGTTCAACAAATTTATCTGCATATTTGAACGTGAATTTCAGTCTAACTAGTCCGCCTTCGTCGGACTCTTTAATAGTTTCCTTCGGCATTTCCCATTTTTCTGTAAGTGGCCATACCCTGAAGGCAATGTGCTCTTGGACCAAGTCCCTTGTCCCAATGAAAGAGCAGACCACACCGAAGGCTCTCTGGCACTCCTCGGCTGCTTCGTCCATTTCAACCTTCGGCCTTCGTAGTCCGAAGCGTTGCCAGATGGGGCACATAATAATACTTTTGACATTATCTTGCGCTGTTAGGTCATTTTTCACATAAAACCATTCAGTCATCCAGGCTCCGGGCCACCTCTTCTGAAAGGTCGGCACAGGGCAGCTTGACCCGGAGCGGGCGCCGAAGCTGTAGCACCCAAAATTGTTGTGATATTGCTCTTTTCCCCAGGGTTTCGTCTCGTACAACAATTCATGAATGTTGCAGAAGCTTTTAGCGTTTGGTTCCAAACCTTGGCTTCTCGCAGCCCAGACAAAAATCCCCATTCTTAGGATAGCTTCGGGAGTAAGTTGATGAAGGTAGACTTGGAATGTTTTCAGTACCTCAACAATAAAGTTGCTCAGGGGGAATCGAAGCCCAGCCTTGAGAAAGCTTCGGAAGACTACAACTTCATCTTCTTCCGGGGTGGGAGAGGTCTTTTCTCCAGCGTCAGCCCTCACAATAGATATATCTCGAAAATACCGCTCCCTCATATTATCAATATGACTCTGCTTGATGGTGGTCTTCCCGAAAACCGTGTGACTTGGCCGCCATGGACGATCTTCGGCCTCTTCCCCACCACTCTCTACATCATAGCTGTCGCTGTCACCAGTGTCTTCGGACAAACCTTCGAGAATCTCTTTGGTGATTTTCTCTGTATTCGTCTCTGCCATCGCTATCAGGAACCCCAGATTCTTCTCCTCCTCGAGACTCAGCTTCGTCTCAGCAGGGATCTTCTTGCCTTCAGACATCTTCGGAAACGCTAAAAAATTGTTCCCGAGGTCGGAGCTCCAAAATCAAAAAGACCAGTAAATCTTAGTGCACCAGAGCTAAAAATTTTAGTGGGCCAAAGCAAAAGGCAAGTGTGCGTACCAAATGAGTTTGCGGTGCGATCTTATTTATACGCCCAGGGCGTTAAAAATTTAAAGGCCCCGCCTGTCAGTGAATGTTGCTATTCTAGCAAAGGGAAGGTGTTTTTTCGGACCTTCGGCTCAAGGCCTTCGTCCATATCGCAATCTGAATTTATTATTAACAAATTAATATTGCGAGGGGCTACTGTTGGGGGCCTTCGTCCTCCGAAGGTCCTCAAAAACATGATTTGACAATGTTTTCCAAGTGGATTATGTGAACAGGTATTTTTGGACTCAGAACTATGAATATGAAGCACGGCCAGGACGAAGCCTGAACTAGACGAAGGACGAGCGCAGCCGAAGCTGTGCGCAGGGAAGCTTCGTCGCGACAGCAGAGGGGGGAACCGACTTAAAGATGAAAAGACTGCGTGGGCCTTGACAAATTTCCATAAGCCATTAACAAATGTAATGGACATGGATGTAATTTTACGTGGGCTGCGTCCCGCGCCTATAAATAGATGAACAGTACTCCCGTACTGTTCACGCTGACTTGGCATTGGCATTTGCGTCACGCTTGTACTTTTTACCTTCTCTCAGGACCGAAGGTACATTTGTAATTTGTAATCATTTCTATTTCTTTGTGTTAATAAAATAGAAATGATTCTATGATCTACATTCCATGTTTTATATGAGTCCTTCGTTATTGCTTGTTGAATTTACGAAGGTATGTCTCTTGTGACCTTCGTCCGGAACTCATTATTCCCGAAGGGGAATAATGTTCGATAGGACGAAGGGCCTTAACGTTTAACACTTTTTATGTTGCCTTGTTCTTAATCCGAAGCATTTGAGAACAAGTCCCCAACAGGGCATCAATGTAATTTTACACGGGCTGCGTCCCGTGCCTATAAATAGATGAACAGTACTCCCGTACTGTTCACGCTGACTGGGCATACGCTTTTTCGCATCACGTCTGTATCTTTAGTTTCCATCAATCTGAAGGTACATTTGTAATTTGTTTTTATGAATTTGGTAATAAAAATAAGTTGATGATAATACTCATATCATTACTCGTGTTTTATATATGTGTTCTCTTTTACCATCTATCAATCTTACGAGGGTCTTTTCCTTTGTAACCTTCGTCCAAGATTCATTATATCCGAAGGGACATAATGTTTACAAGGACGAAGGAATTTAACATTTAACACTTTTTATGTTGCCTTGTTCTTAATCTGAAGCATTTGAGAATAAGTCCCCAACATTGGCGCCCACCTCCGGTGAACTCACGTCCATTTTTTGAGTTTTGAACACCTTCGGCAAGCGTCACCTTCGTCATGCCGCCGAAAAAAGCTTCAACGACAGGGGCTACCACTCTGCAGCCGCTGGACCCCAATCAAGATGTCGTTTCTCTTAGGGAGGCCCGGAGCCAGAAGAGGAAGGTCACCAGTCCAACGCCTCCGGAGGACGACTTGGATCAAGAAATCCAAAATTTGGAGATGATCAATCAACAGGTCCAACGGAAGAAGGAGAAGATGGCTCGCCTAGCTGATCTTCAAAGGCAGATAGACGAAGCCTCTGAAGAGCTTCGACATCTTGCTCAAGATGACTAGAACCAAAGGCCCTCGCGCAGAGAGCTTCATCAAGAGGGCTTCTACAACGAGGGCGACTGGTATGAAGATTTCCATCACGGAAATTTTGCTTTTGATGATACTTCCCCCCTGTCAACAGAACTGCAGGCTACTCCTTGGCCACAATCTTACAAGCCACCCCAGCTCCCCATGTACGACGGTCATTCAGATCCGAAACAATTCTTGATGAGCTATGAGGCAACCATATCTTCGTATGGTGGCAACACGGCGGTCATGGCAAAGTCTTTCGTCATGGCTGTCAGGAGTGTTGCACAAACCTGGTACTCCTCTCTTAGGCCAGGGACAATCACCTCATGGCAAAAGCTGAAGGATATGTTGATAACCAGCTTCCAAGGGTTTCAGACGAAGCCAGTCACTGCTCAAGCTTTATTCCAGTGCACCCAGGATCACGAAGAATACCTTCAGGCATATGTCCGAAGGTTCCTACGTCTAAGAGCACAGGCACCAACAGTGCCCAATGAAATTGTCATTGAGGCCATGATCAAGGGGCTTCGGCCAGGACCTTCAGCTCAGTACTTTGCCAGGAAGCCTTCTCAAACTTTGGAGAAGCTGCTCCAGAAGATGGACGAGTATATTCGAGCCGACAATGATTTTCGCCAAAGAAGGGAGGAAGCTTTGAGGTTCTCTGAAATGACCAGGGGCTTCGGAGGAAGATTTTATCCGAGGCACGTCAGGTCAATTTACAATTCTACTCAAAATGATGACAAAGGGAGTCAACAGAAAAGGCCACAGTGCTGCTCGCAAGCTTTGGGGCAACATCAAAGCTCTTTCCGGCCGCCAACGCCAAGGGGCAGAGGCGCCAGGGGCTTCGGGGGAAGATTTGGAGATCAACCAAGAAAAATTTACTGTCTATTCTGTGGTGAAGGCAAAGGCCATACCACCAGGATGTGCCATGTTACCATCCAGAAGCAAAAGGAGCTAGCAGAAGCTGTAGCGCAACAGAGCCAGTCGAAGTAGGTTATGCATACTGCTTCGTACCATTCGCCTTACATTCCAGAATATGTAGGCAATCACCCTGCAGCCTCTATTGCTTCCGCAAGCCAACCCCAAGCTTCCTGGCAACAGCTTCCATCGCCACCACCAATACAACGAGGTCCACAGCCAGAAGGGAGCCAGCACTCTCACCCCCAGAGGGACTTCAAAGAGGAGTCCGAAGCTCGCACAGTCAATAGCACTGTGCCAGAGTCGAAGCACATTTACTGACAAAATATCCTACCTCGACAGCAGCTTTTTGCATTTTCGCATTTAGTTTTACTTTCTTTGTAGTAAAGAACAATTATGGGAAGTTTAAGTGTCTTTTATCGTTTTTTCAAATTCTTGTAATAGTTTAGCTTATTATCATAATGAAAATATATCTTCTCCATAGGCTCGAGTTGCCGAAGCACAAGAATTTATGGTGGCACGGAGAACCTTCGAATTATCAAAAACTTGTTCTAAGGAACGCACCGTAACTTCTTCGAAGTAGTAAAAAGTCGTTCCTAAGGGAGCGTAGTGTAAGTTTTCTGCTCAAAAGTCGTTCCGAAGGGAATGCAGAGCTTACAGCGAAAAATAAACGCTGATTCCGCTGAAAGTAAAAGGCAAAGAAGCTCCTAAGGGAGGCTTACAGCGAAAAATAAACGCTGATTCCGCTGAAAGTAAAAGGCGAAGAAGCTCCTAAGGGAGGCTTACAGCGAAAAGTCAGCGCTGAGATAAAAAGATTGTGTGCTCTATTGCAGGGATGTGTGTATCTTTGGCATAAATATCATTTTGCATAGCATAACATCATCACATCATTTTGCATAACATAAGCATCATACATCATATCGCATGTAGAACAAGAAGGGGACACAGTATTGATCTTCGAAGAATGTTTTGAAAAAGAGAAAATCGTGCTAAGGCACAAGATAAATTGAGAAGAAGTGTAGCTTCATTAGAGAGACAACATAAAACTTTTTTATAGCTTCGAAGAATGTTTTCATGAAGCTTGGATATTCTTCATCAGAGAAGTATGGAAATTCTTGTGATACATAAAAGATTTTCTTCACGAAGCATGAAAAGAAGGGAAGGTGTTTTTTCGCCGAAGGCTCAAAAAACGGTATGTATGCAAAATTTCATGCATCGTAAAGAATTGAACCATAAATAGATTATATATTACATTCAAAGTTACAAAGTTTTACACATGTCACATTCCAAATATTTTTACAATAGCATTTAATCTTCCCTAAGAACTACTTCTGCAGCTTCGTTCAGTAGCTGATCGACAACTTTGTCCATGATGGCTTCGGCCATTTTTCTAATTTCATCATCTCCCTTTGGGTGGGGGCCCGGAGACACCTCAGCAGGTTCTGAGGGAGGAGAGGATACGGCTATATTACTATTACAAACCACGAATAAAGTTTGAAATCAAAAATTACAACACAATAAAAACCACTAGTTAATACCTATTTGCCCTTCAGGCCCTGCGCTTTTCTCAGCAGCCTCCGCTACCTTCCTAGCATCATGGACGCCTTTTTCTCTTCTTTGAATGATTTCTTGAGCCATTTCTTGGCCGCCATTGTCCCAGATGTCGGTGAAAAATTTTCCACCGACCTGGCTTGCTTCGGCTGAAGGGTCTTTAATATCTTCAGAAGATAAAGCAACTTCAGATCGTGCTAAAGATTTCACATGCTCGCACCCTTTCCTCTCCAAAATAGTAACAATTCCCCTGGCGCCCGAAAAAGCACAAATGTCCCCATGATTATTCAAGATTTCCTCGAAGGCCTCAGCTTCGTGACTGATCCATTCGATCGGGCCTTCTGGATTCCCCCTTGTGAAATTTTCTTCACTAGAGAACGCGCCAACGCTGGCGAAGCTGGATTTTATCTTCTTAACACACTCTATGGATTTATCATAGCACTTTTTCTTGGAAGCACGAAGCTCTTCAACATTTATTTCCAAATGATTTGCCCATTGATCACTTAGTTCTCGTTTTGTTTCTTCAAGAATGCGTTCTTCTTTAGCTCGGGCTAATTGTTTCCGAAGATCTTCGATTTCGCGCTTCTGAGCTTCGGCTTGAGTTTTAGAACTAGCTTCGTCTTCCTTTATCTTATCCACCAATGTAAGCAGAATTTTGTCCTTTTCCAAGGCTTCGTTTCTTAGATTGATAACCTCTGCTCGAAGGTTGTTAAGAGCAATAGTGCAGCTCTCATCTTCAGCATTCTTTTGTGCCCTTAAGGCATTGCTGAGTATTAAGCCCTATTCAAAAGAATGAATGGATTAACATAAGAACAAAAGACTAATTCAAAATTCATAAACTTCAAAATTCACAATTTTTGTACCTTCAGACTATTGTATGCAAGGCTATCCGCAAGATCGTCCTTTGCCATGGCGCAAAGGCCAGCTTCAAGCTTCGGGAACCCCATGCTTCTAGCCATCTCCCGGCAGACGGATAATTCTTTATTGTCTTGGAGACAGTATAGGAAGTCATCTTCGTCTGTCCCATTGAACACTACGGCCCCCTTCGGATACTTCAGTTCTCGGGCATAGTGATTAGCTTCAAAAATCTCTTCTTCAGATAATTTCTTCCCCGAAGCATGTCGCACAATATAATCACGTATTTTGGAAGATGCTTCGGGGGCGGCAGTGTCAATTTCCTCAATCAAAATTGGCTCTCTCATTTTTGTTTTTTCGGTTTCCAAAGTTGCCTCTGTCAATTTTATTTCTTCAGCTTTCAAAGGTTTTACCTTGCTGGGCTCTGAAGGCCCAGCTTCAGTTTTAAATTGTTGCTTCAAAGTTTCAGCAACAAAGGCTTTAGTAGACACTTCAGAAGCTTCAACAGTTTTCTTCGGAGTTATGCTTGAAGATTTAATTGTTTCCAAAACATCCAGCACATTAACCATCCTTTTTCTTTTCGGGGTCGCTGCTGGACCCTTTTGGCTTTTTGTTGAAGGACTTAAAATTTCTAATGTTTTTGTTTCTTTAGTCCTCGGTTCTTCTGTTTTCTCTGTTGCTGGTACTTCGGCCATTTCTTTGATTTTTAGCACTGGAGTTGGTTCTCTAGCTTCGGTGGCCGAAGAGGCCTCACCAATAAACTCAGGCACTGTGGCCGGTTCAATATAACGTGGCCGGTGTGTGAGCACCTTTACCTTTTTTCTCTTCGGCGCTGGCTCGCTAGGAGCAGCTGAAGCAATTTCCTTTGCAGGAGAAGTATTTTTCCTTTTTTGGCCTCGCACTGGGTAATGGTAGTCGGGGTAGACAAACCCAATTGCATCGAATACTCGGTTAAGTCTCTTCTTCTTTCAGCCTCCGAAGGCCGCTGATAATGCAGTATCTTCGGCTTTCGAGTATACCCCAAGCAATTCGTCACTTATGGCCTCAATACTTTTTAACCAGTCATCATCTGGTTCAACAAACTTATCTCTGTATTTGAATGTGTATTTTAGCCTAACTAGTCCACCTTCGTCAGGTTCTTTGACGGTCTCCTTCGGCATTTCCCACTTTTCTACAAGTGGCCATATTCTGAAGGCAATATGCTCTTGGACCAAATCCCTTGTCCCAATAAAAGAGCAAACCACGCCGAAGGCTCTCTGGCATTCTTCGGCTGCTTCATCCATTTCCACCTTTGGCTTCCAGAGGCCGAAGCGTTGCCAGATAGGGCGCATAATGATACCCTTGATATCTTCACGTGATTTCAAGTCATTTTTCACGTAAAACCATTCTGTCATCCAGTCGTCGGGCCACCTCTTTCGAAAGGTTGGTACAGGGCAGCTTGACCCGGACCGAGCGCCGAAGCTGTAGCAGCCAAAGTTGTTGTGATACTGCTCTTTGCCCCAGGGTTTTGTCTCATACAATAGCTCGTGTACGTTACAGAAGCTTTTTGCGTTAGGTTCCAAACCTTGGCTTCTCACGGCCCACACAAAGATGTTCATCCTTATGATTGCTTCGGGGATAAGTTGGTGAAGGTAGATTTCGAATGTCTTCAGTACTTCCACGACAAAACTGCTCAAGGGAAATCGTAATCCACCTTTTAAGAAGCTTCGGAATATCACGACCTCATTTTCCTCGGGAGTTAGACAAGTCTTCTCTCCTTCGTCAGCCCTCACAACAGACAAGTCCCGAAAGTATCTCCCTCTCATATTGACAAGATGATTTTCCTTAATACTGGACTTACCAAAAACTGCATGGCTTGGTCGCTAGGGTCGATCTTCGGAATCTTCACCACCACTATCCACATCGTAACTTTCACTGTCGCCAGTATCTTCAGATAAACCCTCCAAAATCTCCCTGGTAATCTTCTCCGTATTAGTCTTTGACATTGATTCAAGAAAGCCCAGGTGCATCTCCTCAGAAAGGCTTAGCTTCGAAGCACCAGCAACTTTCTTATCTTCAAGCATCTTCGCAAATGCTGACAAAACACACTCGAAACCGAAGCTTAAAAATTTAAAACCGAGCAAGTGTTGTTGCGCGCAGGCTAAAAAGTTGGGTGAGTAAAAGCAGATGGCAAAAGAGCGTGCCAAATAAACTTGCGGTGAGCTCTTATTTATACACCCAGTGTGTCGAAAACTGGAGGGCCCCGTTTGTCAATGACTGTTGCTATTCTAGCAGAAGGAAGGTGTTTTTTCGGACCTTCGGCTTAAAGCCTTCGTCCATGTCGCAATATGAATTTATCATTACAGTAAATTAATATTGTGAGGGGCTACTGTTGGGGGCCTTCAGCTTTCGAAGGTCATCAAAAACATGACAATATTTTCCGAGTGAAACATGTGAACAGGTATCTTCGGAGTCAGGTTGCGGGTGTACAAGAGCATGGTTAAGACGAAGCTTGACTGGGGTGGAAAGCGACCACGATGAAGGATAAGACGATCACGAAGCTGCGTGCAGAAAAGCTTCGGCATGACGGCAGAAAAGAGGAACCGACTTAAAGATGAAAAGTCAAATTAAACCTCGAAGGATTGCTATAAAGTTATTGACAAATGTAAAGGGCATCAATGTAATTTTACACGGGCTGCGTCCCGTGCCTATAAATAGATGAACTCCCGTACTGTTCACGCTGACTGGGCATACGCTTTTTCGCATCACGTCTGTATCTTTAGTTTCCATCAATCTGAAGGTACATTTGTAATTTGTTTTTATGAATTTGGTAATAAAAATAAGTTGATGATAATACTCATATCATTACTCGTGTTTTATATATGTGTTCTCTTTTACCATCTATCAATCTTACGAGGGTCTTTTCCTTTGTAACCTTCATCCAAGATTCATTATATCCGAAGGGACATAATGTTTACAAGGACGAAGGAATTTAACATTTAACACTTTTTATGTTGCCTTGTTCTTAATCTGAAGCATTTGAGAACAAGTCCCCAACAGGGATCTTCGTCTGTGCTGTGAGGAGTCAAGGTCTAGAGCCAAGCGCAAGATGTTTTTGCAGTATGCACGAGCTTTCGTATGAGACGAAGCCTTGGGGTAAGGAACAATATCATAACAACTTTGGGTGCTACAGCTTTGTTGATCATTCTGGCGCAAGCTACCCAGTGCCAACATTCCGGAAGAGGTGGCCCGGGGCCTGGATGGAAGAATGGTTTTACGTGAAAAATGATTTGAAAGCAAGAGAAGATATTAAAGAAATCATTATGCGACCCATCTGGTCGTGCTTCGGCCTCCGGAAACCGAAGGTAGAAATTGATGAGGCAGCCGAAGCATGACGAAGGGCCTTCAGTACAGTTTGTTCTTTTATCGGGACAAGAGATTTGGTTCAAGAACATATAGCCTACAGGATATGGCCACTAATAGACAGCTGGGAAATGCCAAAGGAAACCATCACTAACCCTAGCGAAGGTGGTTTGGTTCAATTGAAATATATTTTCAGGTTTGGAGACCAATTTATCGAACCAGACGATGACTGGCTGAAGTGTGTTGAAAATACTAGTGATGAACTACTTGGAGCATACTCCAAGTCTGAAGATAATGCACTATCTGTCGCCTTCGGGAGCCGAAAAAAGAAAAGGTTAAATAGAGTTTTTGATGCTATCGGATTTGTGTACCCTTACTATCACTACCCGCTGCGGGGGCAGAAAAGAAAGGGTGCAACTTCTAGGAAGGCTGCTGCTTTGGCTACCTCAAGCGAGCCCGCACCGAAGAGGAAAAAGTTGAAGGTCCTTACTCACCGACGGCGCTACATTGAACCGGCCATAGTGCCTGAATTTGGTGGTGAGACTTCTTCAGCTATTGAAGCCAAAGGACCTGCTCTTACGCAGAGGATTGAAGAGCCGGCTGCAATGCCGAAGACTGACAAAATTGAAGAACCGAGAATCGAAGATACGAAAACATTAGAAGTTCTAAGCCCTTCGGCAGGAGTGGAGGTGCCGAAGACACAAAAAGGTCTAACAGCGACCCCAAGAGAAAAAGGATGGCTAGTGTACTAGATGTGCTGGAGACAATAAAAGCTTCAAGCTCTACTCCATGGAAAATTGCCAAGGCTTCGAAGGCACAAATTGAAGCCGAGGCAAAGGTAACCGAAGCCGAAGCTACAATGAGCAAGGCCGATGCCGAAGCTGGGCCTTCAGAGCCCGTCAAGGAGAAATCCTTGGAAACTAGAGAAAAGGCAGCGGGAGAAGAAGCTATAAAACAGATTTTGCTTGAAAAAGCTGTCGCACCTACTCCCGAAGCATCTTCCGGAGTCCTTGATTATATTATTCGACACGCTTCGGGAAAAAGTTTATCTGAAGAAGAAATTTTTGAAGCTAAACACTATGCCCGAGAACTGAAGTATCCGAAAGGGGCCTTAGTGTTTAATGGCACAGATGAAGATGACTTCTTGTATTGCCTCCCAGAGAACAAAGAATTATCTGTCTGCCGGGAGATGGCCAGAAGTATGGGGTTCCCAAAGCTTGAAGCTGGCCTCTGCGCCATGACGAAGGACGATCTTGCGGATAGCCTTGCATATAACAGTCTGAAGGTACAAAAATTGTGTATTTGGAAGTTTATGAATTTTGAATTATTCTTTTGTTCTTATATTCACCCATTCATTTTTTCATATAGGGTTTAATACTTAGCAACGCCTTGAGGGCGCAAAAGAATGCCGAAGACGAAAGTTGCACTATTGCTCTCAACAACCTTCGAACAGAGGTTATCAAGCTGAGGAACGGAGCTTTGGAAAAAGACAAAATTCTACTTACATTGGTGGACAAAGTAAAGGGGGATGAAGCTAACTTCAAGGCTCAATCTGAAATCCAAAGGAATGAGATTGAAAACCTTCAAAAACAACTGGCCGAAGCCAAATTGAAATGCGTTATTGTCGAAGCTGACCGAGATGCCAGTGAGTACTGGAAAAATTATTTTGAAAAAACAGTTGCAGAGCTTCGCTCATCGAAAGAAAAATGTTTTAAAAAATCTGTAGAATGCGTCAAAAAGATAAAAACTAGCTTCGCCAATGTGGGCGCATACTCAAGCAAAGACAACTTCATAAGAGGCGACCCTGAGGGCGTAATTGAGTGGATCAGCAGCGAAGCCGAAGCTTTTGAAGAAATTCTGAGCGACCGCGGGGACGTCTGCGCGTTCTCTGGTGCGAGGGGAGTTGCAGCTATTTTGGAGAAAACAGGGTGTGATCATGTTAAAACTTTAGCCCAGGCCGAAGCTGCTTTATCTATTGATGATACGAAGGACCCCTCGGTCGAAGCAAGCTTAATAGGTGGAAAATTTTTCACTAATATTTGGGAAAATGGCGGCCGAGGGATGGCGTATGAAATAATGAAAAAGAGTGAAAAAGACATTCATGACGCTCGAGAAGCAACAAAAGCAGCTGAAAAAGCTGTGGAACTTGAAAAACGGATAGGTATTACTTAATGGCTTTTAACTTTATTGCTTATTTTTGTGATTTCGAACTAATTTATATCTTCTATTGCAACTGAACTATCTCCTCCCCCAGAGCCCTTCGACCCACTGGCCGACCCAGAGACAAAGAAGACAGTAGAAATTATTAATATGGCCGAAGCTATTGTGGACGAAGTTGTCACGAAATTATTAACCGAAACTGCAGAAAAAGTCCTGAAGGAAGAAGAATAGCTATTTGTAAAAACATTGCTAGAATATTAATGTAACGTTTGCTGGAACATGCTTGTAATATTTGATGCTCGTAGGTTTGTAATATATGAATGGTTTTGCAATTCATTTCTTTGTGATGCATGAAACTTTTATGTACATACCGTTTTTGAGCCTTTGGCGAAAAAACACCTTCCCTTCTTTTCATGCTTCGTAAAGAAGAGCTTCTATGCTTCGTAAAAAATCCTCCAAGCGTCGCAAAAACATTAATGCTGTTGGGGGCCTTCGTCCTCCGAAGGTCCTCAAAAACATGATTTGACAATGTTTTCCAAGTGGATTATGTGAACAGGCATTTTCGGACTCAGAATTATGAATACGAAGCACGGTCAGGACGAAGCCTGAACCAGACGAAGGACGAGCACAGCCGAAGCTGTGCGCAGGGAAGCTTCGTCGCGATAGCAGAGGAGGGAACCGACTTAGAGATGAAAAGACTACGTGGACCTTAACAGATTTTCATAAGTCATTGACAAATGTAATGGACATGAATGTAATTTTATGTGGGCTGCGTCCCACGTCTATAAATAGATGAACAGTACTCCCGTACTGTTCACGCTGACTTGGCATTTGCTTTTGCGTCACGCTTATACTTTTTACCTTCTCTCAAGACCGAAGGTACATTTGTAATTTGTAATCATTTCTATTTCTCCGTGTTAATAAAATAGAAATGATTCTATGACTTATATTTTATGTTTTGTATGAATCCTTCGTTATTACTTGTTATATTTACGAAGGTATGCCTCTTGTGACCTTCGTCCGGAACTCATTATTCCCGAAGGGGAATAATGTTTGGTAGGACGAAGGGCTTTAACATTTAACACCTTTTATGTTGCCTTGTTCTTAACTCGAAGCATTTGAGAACAAGTCACCAACATTGGCGCCCACCTCCGGTGAACTCACTTCCACTTCGAGTTTTTTGAACACCTTCGGAAGCTGTAGACCTTTGCTATGGCGCCGAAGAAAGCTTCAGCGACTGGGGCTGCAGCACTGCAACCGCTGGACCACAACCAGGAGACCGTCTCTCTTCGAGAGGCCCGAAGCCAGAAGAGGAAGGCCGTCAGCCCGACGCTTCAGGAGGATGAGCTAGACCAAGAAATCAGGGATATGGAGATGCTTCATCAACAGGTGCAGAGGAAGAAGGAGAAGATGGCCCGTCTAGCTGAGTTGCAAAGGCAGATAGACGAAGCCTCTGAGGAAGTTCGCCATCTTACTCATGATGAGCAGAACAGAAGGCCTCAGCAGAAAGACCTTCATCAGGAAGGCTTCGTCAACGAAGATGACTGGTATGACAATTTCCATCATGGAAATTTTGTTTTCGATGATGCTTCTCCTCTGTCCGCTGAGCTGCAGGCTACACCTTGGCCTCCGTCCTATAAGCCACCCCAGCTTCCCATGTTCGACGGCCACTCAGATCCGAAGCAGTTCTTGATGAGCTACGAAGCAACAGTGTCTTCGTATGGTGGCAATGCTGCAGTCATGGCAAAGTCTTTTGTTATGGCTATCAGGAGTGTTGCTCAGACCTGGTATTCCTCCCTCCGACCAGGAACGATCACTTCATGGCAGAAGCTGAAGGATATGTTGTTAACCAGCTTTCAAGGGTTTCAGACGAAGCCGGTCACTGCTCAAGCCTTGTTCCAGTGCACTCAGGAACATGAAGAATACCTTCAGGCGTATGTCAGAAGGTTCTTGCGTTTGAGGGCGCAGGCACCAACGGTGCCCAATGAAATTGTCATCGAAGCCATGATCAAGGGGCTTCGTCCTGGACCTGCAGCCCAATACTTTGCTAGGAAGCCTCCTCAGACCCTGGAGAAGCTGCTCCAAAAGATGGACAAGTACATTCGTGCTGATAATGACTTTCGCCAAAGAAGGGAGGAGGCCTTCAGATTTTCTGAGATGACTAGGGGCTTCGGGGGAAGATTCTATCCGAGGCATGTCAGGTCCATCCACAACTCCACTCAAAATGATGACAAGGGGAGTCAGCAGAACAGGCCGCAGTGCTCCTCACAGGCTTCGGGGCAACAGCAAACTTTCTTTCGGCCACCAGCTCCAAGAGGCAGAGGCGCCAGGGGCTTCGGCGGGAGATTTGGAGATCAACCAAGGAGGACATTTTGCTTATTCTGCGGTGAGAACAAGGGCCATACCACCAAGATGTGCCATGTTACCATCCAGAAACAAAAGGAGCTAGCAGAAGCTGCAGCGCAACAGGGACAGCCGAAGCAGGTCATGCATACTGCTTCGTACCATCAGCCTTACATCCCGGAATATGTGGGCAACCACCCTGCAGTTTCCGTAGCTTCGGCAAGTCAACCTCAAGCTTCATGGCAACAGCCCCCGCCCCCACCTCCGCTGCAACAAGGCCAACAGCCAGAAGGGAGCCAATATGTTCCGCACCAAAGGGATCTCAGAGAGCAATCTGAAGCTCGCACAGTCAATAGTACTGTGCCAGAGTCGAAGCACATTTATTGACAGATATCCTACTTTGATAATAGTCTTTTCCGTTTAAGTTCTATTTTCTGTGTAATAAAGAACATTTCAGTTTTCATATAATAGTTTCGTGGTTGGTTATGAGGAAAATCTATCTTCTCCACAGGCTTAAGTTGCTGAAGCTTAAATATTTGCGGCAACAAGGAGGACCTTCGAATTATTAAAAATCCTTCGAAGCAACAAAAAGTCGTTCTAAGGAACGCAGAGTAAGTTGCCGAAGTTACAAAAAGCTGTTCCAAAGGGAGCGCAGTGTAAGTTTTTTGCTCCAAAGACGTTCCTAAGGGAATGCAGAGCATACAGCGAAAAGTCAACGCTGATACCGCCTAAGTAAAAGGCGAAGAAGCTCCAAAGACGTTCCTAAGGGAATGCAGAGCTTATACCGTCTAAGTGAAAGGCGAAGAAGCTCCAAAGACGTTCCTAAGGGAATGCAGAGCTTATAAAGGTATTTTGTGTGTATCTTCGGGACAAATGTTATTTGCATAACATAACATCATCACATCATTTTGCATAGCATAAGCATCATACATCATGTTGCATATGGCAAAAGAAGGGGACACAGTATCAACCTTCGAAAGGATGTTTTGAGAAAGAGCAAATTGTGTAAAGTCACAAGGGAATACAATGATAATCTTCGGAAAGTAGCTTCGGAAAATGTTTTCACGAAGCATGGATGAGCTTCATCACAGTAATATAAAATCGTATAGCTTCGGAGAATGTTTACACGAAGCATGGATGTGAGTTATCAGAACGGTTTTAACGGAGAATGTTTTCTTCACGAAGCATGAAAAGAAGGGAAGGTGTTTTTTCGCCGAAGGCTCAAAAATGGTATGTATGTAGAATTTCATGCATCGTAAAGAATTGAATAATGAAAAGGGACTTGTATATTACATTCAAATGTACAAAGTATTACAGAGATCACACTTCCAATGTTTTTTTTTCTAATAACATTTAGTCTTCTTTTAGTACTGCTTCGGCGGCCTCATTTAGAAGTTGATCAACAACTTTATCCATGATAGCTTCGGCCATTCGTTTAATCTCGTCATCTCCTTTTGTGAGAGGGTCGGCAGTCGATCCAGCAGCTTCTGAGGGAAGAGAACATTTCTTCATTACTATTACAAATCGCGAGCAAAGTTTGAAATAAAAATTTCAACACAATAACAACGACTAATTAATACCTAAATGTCTTTCGGGCTCTGAACTTCTTTCGGCAGCTTCTGCCACTTTCCTGGCATCATGGATGCCTTTTTCACTTCTTTGAATTATTTCTTGCGCCATTTCTCGGCCGCCATTATCCCAGATATCAGTGAAGAACTTACCGCCAACCATGCTTGCTTCGGTTGAGGGATCTTTAATGTCTTCAGAAGACAGGGCAGCTTCGGACTGAGCCAAGGATTTTATATGTTCGCAACCTTTTTTCTCCAAAACAGCGGCAACTCCTCTGGCGCCTGAAAAAGTGCAGATGTCACCGCGGCTGCTCAGGATTTCTTCGAAGGCTTCTGCTTCGTGACTAATCCAGTCCAGTGGACCTTCGGGATTGCCTCTTGAAAAGTCTTCTTCACTAGAAAAGGCGCCAACGCTGGCGAAGCTGGATTTTATCTTTTTGACGCATTCTACAGATTTAACATAGCATTTCCTTTGAGAGGCACGAAGCTCCTTAACACTTAACTCCAACTTATTGACCATGTGATCACTAAGTTCTCGTTTTGTTTCCTCAAGCACACGTTCCTCTTTAGCTCTAGCTAGCTGCTTCTGAAGATCTTTAATTTCACGTTTTTGGGCTTCGGCCTGGATCTTTGCAGCAGCTTCGTCATTTTTTATCTTGTCTACTAGTGTAACCAGAATTTTGTCTTTTTCTAGAGCTTTGTTTCTTAGTTTTATAACTTCTGATCGTAGATTATTGAATGCAATTTCATAACTCTCATCTTCGGCACTCTTTTGTGCTCTCAATGCGTTGCTCAGGATTAGACCCTATAAAAAAAAGAGAATCCATATAAGAATAAAGGAATAAATTACATATTCTAAAATTTTTTCAAAAGTCTAATTCCCAAACCTTCAGGCTATTATATGCAAGACTATCCGCGAGATCTTCCTTCGTCATAGCGCATAACCCAGCTTCGAGCTTCGGGAATCCCATACTTCTAGCCATCTCTCGGCAGACAGATAGTTCTTTATTATCAGGAAGGCAGTACAGGAAGTCATCTTCATTAGTCCCGTTAAACACTACTGCCCCTTTCGGATATTTTAGCTCTCTGGCATAGTAGTTAGCTTCGTAAGTTTCCTCTTCGGATAATTTCTTCCCCGAAGCATGTCGCACGATGTAATCGCGTGCGCTGGAAGGAGCTTCGGGGGTGGCAGTGTCAATTTCTTTAATCAAAGCTGGTTCTGATATGTTCTCGGTCTCTAAGGATTGTTCCTTGGTGGGCTTTGAGGGCCCGGCTTCGGCTTCAGGTTGTTGCTTCGAGGCTTCAGCAACTTCAGCCTCGGTAGACACTTCAGCAACTTCAATAGTCCCTTTTGAAGTTGTGCTTGAAGACTTAATTGTCTCCAAAACATCTAACACGTTCACCATTCTTTTTCTTCTTGGGGTCACCAATGCGCCCTTTTGATTTTTTGTTGATTCGACATTTGCTGAAGGACTTAAAATTTCTGATGTTTTTGGCCCTTCAATCTTCGGTTTTTCTATTGCTGAAGGCGCTTCAGTTTTTTCTTTTATCTTCGGCGCTGGAGCTGGTTCTGTAGCTTCAGACGCCAAAGAAACTTCACCAATAAATTTTGGCACTGTGGCCGGCTCAATAAAGCGCGCTCGGTGGGTGAGCACCTTCATCTTTTTCCTTTGAGGCGCTGGCTCACTAGTGGCACCCGTGGTAGCTTCTGTCGCAGGAGAAGTATTTTTCCTTTTGCGACCCAATACCGGATAGTGATAGTCAGGGTAGACAAACCCGACTGCGTCGAATACCCGGTTGAGCCTTTTCTTTTTTCGGCCTCCGAAGGCTGCTGATAACGCAGTGTTTTCGGCCTTCGAATATGCTCCAAGCAGTTCGTCACTTAATGTCTCAATGCTTTTCAACCAGTCATCATCAGGTTCAATAAATTTATCTGCATATTTGAATGTGTATTTTAGTCTGACTAGTCCGCCTTCGTCGGACTCTTTAATGGTCTCCTTCGGCATTTCCCATTTTTCTGCAAGTGGCCATACCCTGAAGGCAATGTGCTCTTGGACCAAGTCCCTTGTCCCAATGAAAGAGCAGACTACGCCGAAGGCTCTTTGGCATTCCTCGGCTGCTTCGTCCAGCTCAACCTTCGGCCTTCGAAGTCCGAAGCGTTGCCAGATGGGGCGCATAATGATACTCTTGACATTTTCTTGCGCTGTTAAGTCATTCTTTACATAGAACCATTCAGTCATCCAGGCTCCGGGCCACCTCTTCCGAAAAGTTGGCACAGGGCGGCTTGACCCGGAGCGGGCACCGAAGCTGTAACACCCAAAGTTGTTGTGATATTGTTCTTTCCCCCAGGGCTTCGTCTCATATAACAACTCATGAATATTGCAAAAGCTTTTAGCATTTGGTTCTAAACCTTGGCTTCTCGCAGCCCAGACAAACAGCCCCATTCTTATGATAGCTTCGGGAGTAATTTGATGAATGTAGACTTGAAATGTTTTCAGTACCTCAACAACAAAGTTGCTCAGGGGGAATCGAAGCCCAGCCTTGAGAAAGCTTTGGAAGATTACGACTTCATCTTCTTCTAGGGTGGGAGAAGTCTTTTCTCCAGCGTCAGCCCTCACAATAGATATATCTCGAAAATACCTCCCCCTCATGCTATCAATATGACTCTGCTTGATAGTAGTTTTCCCGAAAACCGTGTGACTTGGCCGCCATGGTCGATCTTCGGCCTCTTCCCCACCACTTTCTACATCATAGCTGTCGCTGTCACCAGTATCTTCGGACAAACCTTCAAGAATCTCCTTGGTGATTTTCTCCGTATTGGTCTCCGCCATCGCTATGAGGAACCCCAAATTCTTCTCTTCGTCGAGACTCAGCTTCGTCTCGGCAGGGATCTTTTTACCTTCAGACATCTTCGGAAATACTAAAAAACTGTTTCGAGGCCGAAGCTTCAAAATCAAAAAGACCAGCAAATCTTAGTGCACAAGAGCTGAAAATTTAGTGGGCCGAAGCAGATGGCAAGTGTGCGTACCAAATAAGTTTGCGGTATGATCTTATTTATACCCCCAGGGCGTTGAAAATTGAAAGACCCCACTTGTCAGTGAATGTTGCTATTCTAGCAAAGGGAAGGTGTTTTTTCGGACCTTCGGCTCAAGGCCTTCGTCCATATCGCAATCTGAATTTATTATTAACAAATTAATATTGCGAGGGGCTACTGTTGGGGGCCTTCGTCCTCCGAAGGTCCTCAAAAACATGATTTGACAATGTTTTCCAAGTGGATTATGTGAACAGGCATTTTCGGACTCAGAATTATGAATACGAAGCACGGTCAGGACGAAGCCTGAACCAGACGAAGGACGAGCGCAGCCGAAGCTGTGCGCAGGGAAGCTTCGTCGCGATAGCAGAGGAGGGAACCGACTTAGAGATGAAAAGACTACGTGGACCTTAACAGATTTTCATAAGTCATTGACAAATGTAATGGACATGAATGTAATTTTATGTGGGCTGCGTCCCACGTCTATAAATAGATGAACAGTACTCCCGTACTGTTCACGCTGACTTGGCATTTGCTTTTGCGTCACGCTTATACTTTTTACCTTCTCTCAAGACCGAAGGTACATTTGTAATTTGTAATCATTTCTATTTCTCCGTGTTAATAAAATAGAAATGATTCTATGACTTATATTTCATTTTTTGTATGAATCCTTCGTTATTACTTGTTATATTTACGAAGGTATGCCTCTTGTGACCTTCGTCCGGAACTCATTATTCCCGAAGGGGAATAATGTTTGGTAGGACGAAGGGCTTTAACATTTAACACCTTTTATGTTGCCTTGTTCTTAACTCGAAGCATTTGAGAACAAGTCACCAACAAATGCTTCGTCAACAATAGATTTGTTCCTCCACATCAGAGCTGATGAAGTTGTATTTCTTCAAAACTTATTTTGTGCCTTAGCACAATTTCATTTTTTCGAAGCATTCTCCGAAGGTCAACATTGTATCCCCTTCTTGTGCCATTGATGCAATATGATGTATGGTGTTATGTTATGCGAAATGATGTGATGATGTTATGTTATGCAAAATGATATTTATGCTGAAGACACACACTTACACCCCCATAGTGGAATACACAATCTCTTTGCCGCTTATTTTCGGCTTCACCGCTTATTTTTCGGTGTATCAGCGCTGACTTTTCGCTGTAAGTTCTGCATTCCCTTAGGAACGTCTTTTGAACTTCTTCGCCTTCTATTTCGGCAGTATTCGCGTTGACTTTTCGCACTTCACCTTATATTTCGGCGGTATTTGGCTCTGCATTCCCTTTGGAATGACTTTTGAGCAGAAAACTTACACTACGCTCCCTTAGGAACGACTTTTTGTATCTTGGGGAAACTTAAGCTGCGTTCCTTAGAACGAATTTTTGTAGCTTCGGTGACTTTTTGGACTTCGTGAGTCTGTGAAGAAGATATATTTCGCTTGACAAGAACGAAGCTATTACAGGAAATTGAAAATGTCAAGAGAACTAGGTTTTCAATAATTGTTCCTTATTAAAAAAGAAAATGACAATGAATGTAAAAAACTGTTTCAGGGGTAGGATATCTCTCAATAGATATGCTTCGATTCTGGCACAGTACTGTTGACTATGCGAGCTTCGGACTCCTCCCTGAAATCTCGCTGCTGATGGGTCTGTTGGCTCCCTTCTGGCTGCTGGCCTCGTGAATGCACAGGTTGTAGTGGTGGTGGAGGTGGAGGCTATGGCCAAGATGCCTGTGGCTGACTAGCCAAAGGAACAGACGCTGCAGGATGGTTACCCACATACTCTGGTATGTAGGGTGAGTGATACGAAGCAGTATGCATGACCTGCTTCGGCTGGTTCTGCTGAGCTGCGGCTTCTGCTATTTCCTTTTGTTTCTGAATGGTGACATGGCACATCCTTGTAGTATGGCCCTTGTCCTCACCACAGAATAAGCAATAAATTTTTCTAGGCTGATCCCCAAACCTTCCTCCAAAGCCCCTGGCGCCTCTGCCTCTTGCAGCTAACGGTAAGAAAGAGCTTTGTTGCTGCCCCGAAGCGTGCGAGGAATACTGTGGCCTCTGTTGTTGACTTCCTCTGTCGTCACTCTGGGTGGAGTGAATTGACCTAACATGTCTTGGGTGGATTCTTCCTCCGAAGCCCCTGGTCATCTCAGAGAACCTGTAGGCTTCCTCTCTTTTTTGGCGAAAGTCATTGTCAGCCCGAATGTATTCATCCATCTTTTGAAGCAGCTTCTCCAAAGTCTGTGGAGGCTTTCTAGCAAAATACTGGGCAGTAGGTCCTGAACGAAGCCCCTTAATCATGGCCTCAATGACAATTTCATTGGGCACTGTAGGCGCTTGTGCTCTCAGGCGCAAGAACCTTCGGACGTATGCTTGAAGATACTCCTCATGATCTTGTGTACATTGAAAGAGAGCCTGACCTGTGACTGGCTTCGTCTGAAAGCCCTGGAAACTTGTCACCAGCATATCCTTAAGCTTCTGCCATGAAGTAATAGTTCCTGGCCGAAGAGAAGAATACCACGTTTGGGCCACATTCATAACTGCCATGACGAAGGACTTGGTCATGACAGCTGCATTGCCTCCGTATGAAGATATAGTTGCTTCATAACTCATCAAAAACTGCTTCGGATCTGAATGTCCATCATACATGGGGAGCTGAGGTGGCTTATATGATGGAGGCCATGGGATAGCCTGCAGTTCTGCTACCAAGGGAGAAGCATCATCAAAGGTAATGGTATCATGATTAAAATCATCATACCATCCATCCTCGTTGAAGAAGCCTTCTTGGTGAAGCTCCCTATGTTGGGGCCTTCGCTCTTGTTTGTCTTGGGCAAGATGGCGTACTTCTTCAATGGCTTCATCAATCTGCCTTTGAAGATCGGCTAGTCGAGCCATCTTCTCCTTCTTACTTTGTACTTGTTGATGAAGCATCTCCATGTTTCTGATTTCTTGGTCTAACTCCTCCTCCTGGAGTGTTGGACTAGTGGCCTTCCTCTTCTGGCTTCGGGCCTCTCGAAGAGAAAGGGTCTCCTGGTTTGGGTCTAGTGGCTACAGAGCGGCAGCCCCTGTCGCTGAAGCTTTCTTCGGTGGCATGACGAAGGTCAGTGCTTGCTGAAGGTGGTCGAAAAGGATTCACCGGAGGTGGGCGCCAATGTTGGTGACTTGTTCTCAAATGCTATGAATCAAGAACAAGGCAACATAAAATGTTAAATATTAACGCCCTTTGTCCTTCGAAACACTATTTTCCTTAGGATATAATGATCTTCAGATGAAGGTCATGAAGGACATACCTTCGAATATCGAAGGTAAGATAGTAATAGAAGAAGCGTGTAAAGTACAAAAGATAACATAAACAATCATATAGCATTATAAATTCATCTCCATTATATTATCATTTGAAAATAAAAACAATATTGAATTACATTTGGTACCTTCGACTTGATAGGCAGCAAAGGTACGAGCGTGATGCAAAAGCAAATGCCAAGTCAGCGTGAACAGTATGGGGGTACTGTTCATCTATTTATAGGCATGGGACGCAGCCCACGTGAAATTACATTCATGCCCTTTACATTTGCTAATGACTATAAGGTAACTCATCGGGGTCTAAATAGCCTTTTCCCCTTTAAGTCGGTTCCCTTTCCTGCTGTCATGCCGAAGCTCCCTTGCGCGTAGCTTCGGCGCTGCATCAATCTTCGTATTGTTCGTGCTTCTCCCACTGTGGTTCTGATTCGAATCCGAATGTACCTATTCATGTATTACAACTCCGGAAACATTGTTAAATCATGTTTTTGAGGACCTTCGGAAGACGAAGGCCCCCAACAGTGCGTGAGCGCCGCCAAAACATCGAGGGCCGCAACCTCGATCAAGACTTCGCTGCGGTAGCACCGCAGACACCAATGGGCACCCGGTCCCAAGCGGGTGTCCCCTTGGCCGGCGTAGGCTACACCGCTCTTGCGGATCATCTCCGTGCGGCGTCATGGCCGCCCAAGTTCCAGCAACACCTAACGGAAAAGTACGATGGAACGTCAAACCCGTCGGAGTTCCTACAGGTGCACGTCACCGCCATCACGGCAGCAGGTGGAAACACCACTGTGATGGCGACATATTTTCATGTCGCCTTGTCTGGACATGCCCAGACTTGGCTCATGAACCTCACCCCAGGGTCAGTCTACTCCTGGGAAGAGCTCTGCGTGCGGTTCGTTACGAACTTCGCCAGCGCTTACCAACAACACGGTGTGGAGGCCCACCTCCATGCGGTGAGACAGGAGCCCGGGGAGACTCTCCGAACGTTCATCTCCCGCTTCACCAAGGTGCGAGGTACTATACCTCGCATTTCCGATGCTTCCATCATCACGGTATTCTAATATGGAGTACGTGATGAGGAAATGCTAGAGAAGTTGGCCACGCATGACGTGGAGACTGTCCCCACGCTCTTTGCTCTGGCCGACAAATGCGCTAGAGCCACCGAGGGCCGTGCATGGCACTCGGCCCCACAAACCAGGGTTGCCCAGTCGGGAGGCTTGGGTGCCGCCCCCCGGGATGGTAAGAAGAAAAAGAAGAAGGACCGCGACTTCCAGAGATCACGGTCAACCGCTCTAGTCATTGCAGCCGCGACCGGGGGCCGGGGCGACCGCAACAAACGCCCACGACCGCAGAGGGGTAACAGCGGCCCATGCCCTGTGCACCCCAACAGTCGCCACAGCGCCGTGGAGTGTCGCGAGATCATTGATCTCGCGAAACGTGTCAGCAAACGGCGCGAGCAGTCTTCCAAGGATGACTCTCCACCTCGTCGCCGACCTGGCAAAGAAAAGGCCAACGACGGCGAGCTAGCCACGACTGAACGGGACCTCGGGTATCAGTCACCCGAGGGGGACCTGAAGGATGTCTTCACCAGAGGCTCCTACTCCGGTGGAGATAACTAGATGGACCCCCATGGGGACCCCGTGCTCCCCGGTCTATGGGGCCGAAGCTTGCCTTCCCCAAAAAACCCTTCTGGACTCCCCGCGGGTCCAGACTTCCAACAGGTTCATGCAGAAATGGCCACAGCCGAAGACAAGGGCTCCCTTGTCAAACGTAGATGGGAACCCAGGATCAGGGCCTAGTCCTACGGCAAGTACCAAACCAAGAAGGGCTCCGCAACTCTCCCCCAGCTGGGAAGGACCCTTCAAGGTAACGGGAATACGCCAACCCGAGGGTGACCATCTAGCTACCACTGAAGGAGTGCCTCCCCCTGGTGCTGGAGCATCTCTGTAAGTTCTATCCATAAGAGCAAGTCTGAGGGGTCGAATTTATTTCCCTTTTGTAACTAGGTAACGCATACGTGTACGCTAACCCAGTGAGGTCCGACCCCATAAACCCGGCCTACTGGTCTGCACCCATGCATGATAAGTTATAAAGAAAAGAATTACCCCCTCAGATGTGCCCCTATGATAGTTCCATCTTGCTGCTCCATGGTTTTACCTTGCAGTTTTTCAGATAATACCGTTTATCTAACCCACCCGCACGGTTCCCATCTGCCCTAACATGACGACATCCGAATTGAGTAGCCAGGCTTGCAGTTTAGGACCTCCTTTACGAAAGCTAGGAGGACCGACAACCTGGGGGCCGGTTCCAAAGAACAGGAGCCCATTCCATGGAGTGGTCCGGCGCAGTGTAGCCGCTTAGCCTGGTCCCATACCGTAAGCCTGCACAACCCAGCATTCTATGATGGGTGCCTTAGTATTTGGAGCTATAGTTCTGCGGGTCCGATAACCTGGGGTCTGGCTCAGGAGAATGGGCACTTGTCTCCTGGGGTGGTCCGGAGCCGTGTAGCCACTTAGCCTGGTCCAGTACCGTAAGCCTCCACACTCCACCACCTTGCGATGGGAGTCCTAGTATCTAGAGCCATGACCCAAGGGGTCCAGACACGCAACTTGGCCACCCAGACTAAACCCTGCGAGTCCCGAGCATGAATCAAAGGATGGCTAATATCAGACAAGGGACCCTATGGGTGTACTACTAACGCTCCATAGCTGTGTACAGGTCCAGATCCTGGCCGAGGCTGCCTCCCAGGAGTTGTTGACAACCCTTTCAGATACGCTGGTATCCAGCCTCGACACATCAAGCCTGCATCCCAGGCAGGGGGCCAGGTACCAGGGAGGAGTCAACAGCATCACACACAACAAGAACAGGCGATACACAGATAAGTGCTAACGCTGCTTGATAAGTAGTACTCAAAAGTACCTTACAAAAAGCAAAAGTATTACATCCGCCTTCAAGCGGAATCCTAGTTCCATCTCTGTTCTGCAGGTATAAACTACCAGATGCCAGTGGACTCACATTGGAAGTTCGCGGCCGCTGTCCTTGCGGAACCCTCCAAGACGGCGTAACAGCGATAATGGCCGCCTCAATGCGTGCGCCATTGCGAAGAGGTCCTCGCCCATGTCCTCCTACGGGGGGTGACAACGAGGCCATTAAAGCCAAAGAGTTGGAGGCTCGGCGGCAGGTGGCGCTGGTGGTCTTGCCAGCGGAGGCAACCACCTCTGCACTAGGTAGCCTCACCAGCGGTAGCGACCACCTCTGCAATGGGCAGCCCCACCAGCGAGGCGACCACCTCAGCACCGATGACAGCGGCCACCTCTGCACCGGTGGCTTACTGGCGACAGTGGACGCTTCAGCGCGTGCAGAAAGGTCCTTGCCCCTGTCGTCCTGCGGGAGTGAGGACAAGACCATCCAAGAACGTGGCTGCCACCTCCACGTTGTACGACGTCTTGTACAACCCCCCGGGCAGCGTCGGAATAGCGTGGCCGGCGGCGCAAGGGACGCTACGGGTGCGGTGGACCTGCGCACGGCGCGACCGTCACCCGTGCGGTGGACGGACAGCCACGCCCCACTTGACGGTAGGAGGCAGCGTTGGAAGCGGCACCAAAGCCATCCAGGCCAAGGAGCCAGACACACGGTAGCTGACGGCGCCTGCAGCTGGCCGGCCCCGCGTAACCAAGGTTCGCCTCCTCTGTAAGGCTGGTGAACATCCTTCTCCAAATGCTGGAGGAAAAAGCAAGTCACCAGCCCATGCGGAAGGCAGGACCTTGACTCGGCTCGCCTTCCACCCCAGCGAGGATGATGAACATCCTTGAAGCTGAGGGCAGGGGGGAGGCCACAACCCGGCTCGCTTCTCTCCACCACGAGGCTGGTGGTCATCCTTGTAGATGACCACTGGCGGGAGACTGCAGCTAGGCTGCATGATGAAAATCCTTGAAGCTGAGCGATGGCAGAAGAGCGCCAACCCCCACGAGGTCACGCCCCTCCAACAACAGCAAGAAGAAGATAAGATCGGCAGCACCACCGCGCAGGAAACGAAGAGCGCGAGATCCCCAGCGGTGAGACCACTGGGGGGGTGACCCAGACGCGGATTCCCCTAGCGAACACCGGCGCACCCAATCCAGAGGCTTGGAAGGTGGAAGGGCACGGTGAATGCAAGAAAAGCGAGGCATGGCTACTCCCCGGGGGGTGAGCCCCTTTTTAAAGGCAGATTTCCCCGCTCATGCCCCGAAGCGTCACGGGCAAGTCTCCCCCAAGGCACACCAAGGCACCCAGCCTATGGCATGGGGGCCCGACCCTGCGTAACTCGCGCAAGGAGCATGCAACCGCCCTACGGTTATACGCCCTTCCATCTTCACCACGACCAGCGGTCAAGAAGGCGAACCACCATACAAGGAGCGCGCAACCGCCCTGCGGTTATACGCCCTTTCATCTCCACCGCAACCAGCGGTCAAGGAGGCGAACCACCGCATAAGGAGCACGCAACCGCCCTGCGGTTATATGCCCTTTCATCTCCACCGCAACCAGCGATTAAGGAGGCGAACCGCCACACAAGGAGCATGCAACCACCTCGCGGTTGCGCGCCCCCTGAGCTTCGCTGCAACCGGTGGTTCAACCTCTGGCATGGGGGCCCAGGCCCACATGTCATACACCCGGCGCGCCGGTTCCTGGGTACACGAATGTTGCACCGCCGCTCGCGCCAATACCGCGCCTCCTCGAGACCATCGCAGAAGACTAAGAAGATAAATTTTCAAAAACCAATGCAGCGACTCGAGGCATCCCGCGCATGGCCCAACAAAGGCATTAAGTACGTAGGTCACGGGCCAGTTAGCCGCGGGAGCAGGCGTGGCAGTCGGCGTGACCATAGGTGGGCCGACAGTAAATGCATCAATGGGCGCGCAGGAGCAGCGAGCCGATTGTCAGTCAAACTCTGGCCCCGCCTGCAGGCTCGCATCCTCCCCTGAGGCGGGCCGGGGGCCACTGTCGGTACCCTGGATTAGGGGTACCCCTTACTATGGTATGAAGGCACGATGCCTGTGTGGATACCCTTAGCCGCACGGAGAACAGCCCCAGGGGTATCTCGTGGGCAATTAAGGTGGCGTTCTCGGAGACGACGCCATCGGGCCCAGTAGGCTTAGGATCCCTGTGTGCACAACCCGGACCCCCGAAGTAAAGTAGCCCAAAGCCATTGGATGGGGTTCGGACCCCACCAAGTGAGCTCCGGACCACCCATAACAAGGTCCCGGGAAAGGAAGTGTTATAACCTAGGCATGGGTCCGGAGTTGACGCGTGTCCTGGCTCTATCCGTAGCGCCTCCACCCCCCCGCTCGGCCGAGGATCTAATGCAGCCACATGGCTTATTGTCCATGACGTAGGCCAGCAGGCGGAGCATGACGTAAGGGCTCTAGGCCGCGCGGCCTCCGCATTTATTGCGGAGAGGACACGCCGCCTATCCACCCTTCTGACAGATGATGTGCCTCTAAGGCATTTATTGTGTCCTGTCCATTCTGCTGGCAGGCGGTGCTAGGGCCATCCTGCAGACGGCGCACCTGTCCAGTCCGTTGTCGAAACAGTGTGCCCGTACTGCACGGTGCACTGTACTCATCCCTTATACGAGAAGCTTCCCCCCTGCGCGCTGAGACTACGTAGATATCGGGTGTCAGGGCGCACGGAGATTACACGAGCATGGCAAGCAAAAGTTCTATCCTTCCATTTGTCCCTGGGCCCACGTGTCGGGGCTCAGAACCCTTGTACATGCCCCCCTTGAACTATAAAAGGGGAGGCATGCGACATGAACACACTCAGTCACAAGTCATTCAGGCTTACACACAACTCGAGCAATACAACACTCAGTGGAGTAGGGTATTACGCTCCGGCGGCCCGAACCACTCTAAACCCTTGCGTGTTCTTGTGTTCATCCCACCGATCTCTAACAAGCAAAACGCTTAAGCCCCCTCCACATCTTAGGACTTAGGGCGGGTGCACTCCGCCACCCGGCCGAAGAATTTCCTCTCCGACAATATTCAATCCAAGGAAAATTTTGAAACCACACAAAATTAAAATGGCAATCTCTATCTCCAATTTTCCTATTTGGGAATTCGTGTGCATATGGTTGAAATGGACCTATAAGAATATATGCTCTTCGAATTGCATCATGATCATTAGCATGGTAACTTGCAATAGGTTGCCTTTCACCTGGATCATGTGAAAGACGACTGACATCATAAAGTGTTGGCGGTGGCGGTGCAGATGGCATTGGATTCATAATTTCTTTATTTATCCTTTCTTTCTCTTGTTCTTGAGGTGTCGACGCTTGAGTAACATTCGGAGATAATGAAGAAGCAATAAACTTATGTTTTTTGCAGCATGATTACGAAAAAGAGAGGCAATATCTCTCTGCTTCTTCATATTTTAGTCACTACAAAAACAATGGTAGTAAATCAACAATCTATAAGACAAAAATCCTAAACCAGCAGGCAGCAACTCGTACCAAAATACCAATCACCAGCAGCAGCAGGCAGCAACTCGCCAACTCGGCAGCTCGCTAGGAAGCAACTGGCGCGTGTGGGCTGCGGTCTGCCGTCTGGCATCGGTGGCGTGGCGTCTCCATGTCCAGGCTCCAGCAACTGGCATCTACCGTCTGGGTGGTCTACCGGTCTGGGCGTCTGGCGGACGGCCGTGCAGTGCCAGCAGCCAATTCTCCAGCCGCCAGGGCGCTACGATTAGGCAGTCGAACAGCCGTACACCTAAAAGCCAGGGCCGTCCCAAATGATTATGGAGAAGTTAAATAGCCTTGGACTTGCAGCTGTACGGTGGGGTCCCTGGTGGGCCTGGCTTAGGGTGTGCTAGGGCCCACCCGGACCCCCCTGTGGGTCCGCCACTGCGTGTACCCACAAGTCGTGTATCCCATGTCGCCAGGGTTAGCTAGACCCTTAGACACTACCGAGGTGAAGGACTAGGGATCCACTACGAGGCCTTTACAAAGTTCCACTAGCTTTAGAAAACCTGCTACAGTTTCTAAAAAGAGCAATGCAGGAATCCCCCGTCTGACTGCCATCGCAGCAAAATCAACCCGGGAACCTCCCTACACGCCTAATCCCCTAATGCCCTTGTCACTGTCGGGTAAGGTAGTCCTCCACTAGCTTTCCTAGTTAGTCAGCCAAGGGCGTCCCATTTCACCCTTGTGGTGGCACGTGTTTCTCAAGTTAAGCTCGATGTTCCAATTAACATAGTTGTCTTATCATGAACTGAAATAGAACAGTAATAAAGAATAATCATGTGTAACAGTTATCTCAACACCCAAAAACCATGTATAGCAATAGCAGTGACTACCCAAAAATTCAGGGGTAATCAAGGTGAAAAGATAACCAGACTAGGGTGAAAATTAAGCCTATGAATGAATAAATGATTATAAAGAACATTATTGAGTAAATAAAAGTGGTCAAGGGCACAACTTGCCTTCAATGAGCTCCTGCTCATCAACTTCTACCTGCTGAACATCGGAATCCTCGGCCACTGGCTCTTCTACTCGCCACAATAGAAACAAACATGGTACAAGGATAAATTAACATCACACCAAACATAAATATAGAATACATAATAATAATCTACATGTCATAACGAGATCATAGGAAAAAGTCACTAAATTCGGAGTTACAAATTTTAAGTTATCATTTTCCGAAGTATTTATGTGCTTGGTACGGAATAAATTCAGTAAACAATTTTAGTTTATGTTTCATGTTCAAACAGAGTTACTAAATGATGAACAATATTAATACCAAATTATTGCAACTAGAATGTAGTGAAAAGGAATTAAAATGAATTTTCTATGAATTAAATGAGTTTATGGAATTATTTATATACTAGAAATCAATTTCTATAACTATTTATTCATTTTCTCAGGTCTCTGGACTGCGCACCAAAAACATAGAAGACCAGAGGCTATCGTGAAAGAATCCCAAGACTCCACTGTACCCGAGGATGGGCCGCGGGTTGAATCCCAAGAAGCGGAGGGGTTCTTATGAAAAGGTGCTATCGCGGAGGGGTACCATGCAACAGCAGCCGTTCGATCCACCACCGACGCTCCAGATTAGATCGATACATCCACGAAATGGTACGTAGCACAGACCGCCCGATCCGCGATCCACGGCACAGATCTAGTTACTCCAAATTCGCCCTGACCCGCCCGATCAGACCCTACGGTCAGGATTAAATCTAACCTTTCACTGGAACGGTAAGGAATGCAGGCCCGTGGATCAGGGATCAACGACCCAGATTTTATATTAACTAAACTCATTTGCGCCCCTTGGATTATAGATCTACGGCGTGGATTTAATTGATCGAAGGGGTTCCCACGGCTTTGATCCTCACCGTCCAACGAGCATCTAACGGCTAAACTCAGTCTCCTACCTCCCGTCGTATCAGCGCGACGGCGACGAGTTCTCCCACGGTGGAGGTTTCTCTGGCGAGCTCCCACGGACGCTCAGGACCCCAAAATCTAACCCCTAGTAGTCCCACGCGATGCGCACGATAACGGGAATGGGATTAAACCATATTTACCCGTTGTCGTGCAACGATGAAGCTTGCCCCCAGCAACAGGCGCACAACGGCGGAGAAGCAGGTTACGGCTATGAATTCCCGTGACCACGAGCTATCGTAGTCCCCGAGGTTTCCCAAGGCACCTCCTTTGTGCTCCCACGAATCACTCAGAGTATTCTCCCAAGGCCACCACCGCGAGCAGATACGAATCCTGTGTGGTGGCACTCTCCGATTGCTCTCGGCGCACTGCGGCAGAGATCACCGGCTTTGGTCCGATCTCGGTGTGGGTAGAGGGGATGGCATGGCGAGCGCGGCCGAGGAACTCCCACCATTTATAGCCGCCAGGGGATAAACGCCGACACCGGATTACCAGCGCAGACTCCGGCGAAGGACACAGCCAAATCTGTTGAGGCTTGTCGTGACGGTGTGGCTGACAGGAGGGCCCACGGCCAGAGAGAGTCGAGTCTGCGGGCGCACCAATGCTGCTGTGTGGGGCCACACTGTCAGCATCAAGTCACCCAGCGTAGGCGCACGTGGAGAAGCTATCGTGATGGTCCCATGTGTCAGTGACACAAGCGAGGGCGACGCGAGAGAGGGAAACTGGGCTGCGGTCGTGCTAAGTGGGCCTAACAGGCACGTAGATTTTCCTATTTCCTTTCTTTTTTCTATTTTCTTTTCTCCTTATTTCCAAATTCAAAACCCCAATTTCCATTTAAATTCAAACCTATGGCAAATTTATCCTCAGAATATATTGCGCAACTAAAAGTACCCATTTTGGAGATATATTCATATATAGTTTCTTTATATTTTATACCCTTTTCTCCTTTTCCTTTCTCTCTTTTTTCCCATTTCCATTTTGAATTTTAGGTTTCAGCCCAAATCTTCAACTCATTATTATATTTTTATTAGTACTATTGTTACTATTATTTAATGCACAAACAAAACTCCAATATGATGCATGGCTTATTTTAGGTGTCTTAATCATTTGTTTCCTCATATATGGTTATTACCATGTAATAATGAGTAGGAGGCAAAACATAGGATGAGATATACTCTCTTCTTTTCATTTACAAACTAGGTATTACATGAGTCCCTGTGTGTGTCCGTTCTTTTGTAATGTTGTGTGCCCTCCCTTTTATAGCCCAAAGGGAGGCACACACATGGTGACCGAGCCACGACAAGTGGGCTTGGTAAATCCATTCCGAGATATGGAGTAAATGGAGCGGCAGTTGTGGAGCACGGATATCTTCTCCTGGTCTTTGTGTAGATCTCCTAGCTTGTTGTGCCCTTGCCCCGTCTAATCGGAGCAGGGCACATGTGTAGGTTGTGTCGTAGGCTGACGCGCTACCACATGTAGGGGTGCTTAGGCGGCGGCGTCCTGTCTTCTCCACCTATTTCCCTTAGCCTCAGTAACGCGTGAGCTACATTAGGAGTCATAATGATAGCAGCTCAAGCGGCACAAGGATTCAATAGTCTTGCATTGGTAACACGTGAGTTATTGTGTGGCCCGTGCACTGCGGACACACCGTTTGCCACTGGGCGAGCAGGTATACATCTCATCTACAGTTAATGCAGAGGCGCTTCACACATAGAGGCTGACGTCAGGCTTTCCTCGATGGCTTACGTCACGCATCATAGAACACGTGGCAGCACCGGGCCTCGCCTTGTGTGGGGAGTAGTGACTAGAACCACCCTTCCTCATGATAGCTCCAGACCGCCCTCGGCTAAGGGTCTAGATGGTGCTCGCGAGAGGTCTCGTCCCCTCCAGTGTTGGCTAGCACGTGGCAACACCGGACCCCCTTAGGCCAGAGGTCCAGGTGGCCCGCATTGAGGGTCGGGGCCATTCCCGAGGATCCGGCCCCTAGGTGCAGGTGCCAAGAGCCCTCATCTTCAAGACACGTGGCAAACTCGGACCCCTCCGCTGAAGTTTTAGAGCGCTGATTATATGTGCTGGCCTTCACCCGAGCCCAGTGGCCTTACTGGGCAGGCCCAGCCACAGGACTAGGACACACCACCATTAGCATGGTGACTAAGGGTAGTCCCGGAGGGTCCCCCATAACCCAGCAGTAGTGGGTACCTCAATCTTGAGGTACCGATAGAACAGAATAGGACGTATGAAACAGAAATATCGCCGCACAAAGTATAAAATTAAAGTAGTATTGCGACCAATTGAAATATCACATCTAGACATATAGAAGCAATATATTATAATATACATATGGCTACCATAGAAAATAATTAATTATGAATTAGTTTGTTGGATGTGACGTATTAGTCTATAATTTATTCATTGTATTATCTAAAAGTTGATATTATATGCAGATAAAAATATGATATCTCGACTAAAATCAGAAAAAACGAAAACTATCGAAAACTGTCCCATTTTTACATTTGTCAAAAAAGAAATCATAAATACAAATTCGAATAGATCAAAGTGGAATAGAACAGGATGTAGTCCTCCTCAGGCTACCTCATCGTTATAAGTTAGTAAATTAGAAACTATTGGCGCAAGAAACGGTTGGCATTTGAAAAGGTCAGCGGACACATGCTCATCACTACTAGAATCCGGCTCTTTACCGAGTTTCAAGTCATTTGCCGAGTGTTTTTAGCTCTTTGCCGAGTGTAAAAAAGACTCAACAAGTTTTTTGATACTCAAATAACTTCTTTGTCGAGTGCTTTTACCCGACAATTTGCCGAGTGTAAAAAAGACTCAACAACTTTTTCGATACTCAGTAAAGAACTTCTTTGTCGAGTGCTTTTACCCGACACTACGCAAATAGCTTCTTTGTCGAGTGTTTTTTCGACACAAAGCAAAGAGTTTTTTGCTGAGTGTTTTTTCAACACTAGGCAAAGAGCTTCTTTGCCGAGTGTTTTTTAACACTAGGCAAAAGATAATTTTTAAATCAAATTTTGAAGCAGTAATTTAATTTAAATCAAAAAGTTTTCAACTACAAAGTTGTATAACTCATCAAGATATATAATATTTATTTTAGTCATTTCATATATTTAAGTTAAAGTAAATTTGTTCACAAAACTTATATATGTCTCTTGTAGTTTATGAAACTACAAGAGATGTATAAGATTTATGAACAATGTTAGAACCACCATGTTTGATGAATAAATAACCAAACAACCAAAATAAACTTTTTAGACCCTAATAAGTTATAGAGTTTTATAGTTAGCAACCTTTTGATTTGAGGTCATCTTGTCAACATAAACTATGTCTGAATTCAAAAAAATAAAAAATTTGAATTTCTGAAACGATCTCGGATGGAAAAACAACCAAAATGGAGTTGTAGGTCTTAAAAAGTTATGCAACTTTGTAGTTGACAACCTTTTGATTTGAAATAATCTGGCCATGCAAAACTATATTTGAATTCAAAATTCAAATTTTCAAACGACATCGCATGGAAAAAACCATCAAAATGAAAGTTGTAGGTCTTGAAAAGCTATGTAATTTTATAGTTGACAATGTTTTGATTTGAAATCATCTTATCATATAAAAATATATTTGAAGTTTTCAAATTTAAAGTTCAAATTTTGTAAACGATCTCGGATGAAAAAAACTACTAAAATGAAAGTTGTAGGTCTCAAAAAGTTATGCAACTTCATAGTTAATAACTTTTTTCATTTGAATTTATTTAGTTCCTCAAATAATCACTTTACTCTTGGTTTGTTATAATACTTGGGGAAGGAAAGCTTAATATAAACATAAGCGATATATGGGTATAGTGGTAGAGGAGATTATGTGCGGAAGAGAGGTTGTGAGTTCGAAAGCAACCGACCACAAAATATGTGAATTCAGTTAAAAAAATTGTGAAAATGATAAGGTGATGGGTATGTCGTAGGGCCTCAAAAAAGCACTCGGTAAAGAACCCTCTACCAATAAAATGTTTGTCGAATGTTCTTTGCCGAGTGTAACACTCGATAAAGACTTTGTCGAGTGCAAGGACACTCGACAAAGAAGACGAGTCCGGTAGTGCATGTTACTCTAGATGACTAATTTAACAAATAAACAATCATAAGTGTTTTTAAAAACGTAAAAAGTATGTGGTCTAATGATTATAAAAGTCTTAACAATTTTTAAACTTGTCTATAAAAATAAATAATTAAATTTTTAACCTTTCTTTCTTTCATCCCTATATAATAGCGAGAATCTCACAAAGACATTAAACCAAACAATTCTATACTATAAAGCACTAGTTTTCTCGGTTTCATGGTTCTATTGTCGCCACTTTTACACGAAACCCCTTATATTACTTTGTAATCAACCTGCCGTCCCACTGACTCTGTTGGATCCGGTTTCCAAGATTTACATCGTCATCGTGTTTCTCTACATTAAAGTTACATTCACAATAACCTAACCAACAAACCAAACATGTCTTTGTATTTTATACTTTATACTCAAGTATAAATAAAAATTGTAGCAATGCACAGGCACTTTGCTATTCATAAGAGTTCTCTGCTTGAGCCGGGAACATTCGCTCCAGTGGCTCATCTCCGATTATTGTGGGCTTTTTGCCCTAGGCTCCCAACTTAGCCCTTCCACTTCTGGAGCAATTGCTGACACTCAGAGTGAGTATTATTTGTTTGTATAGGCAAGGTCAACCCTAAAAAGGTAAGGCTATCTCCAGTAGCTCTCATATCACATCTTCTATAGTTCTATCATACCTTTTATTTCAAACTTCACTCTATAAGCAGTGTTGTCTACAATACAAAACGATGTTTTGCACAGCCATATGCACGATCTGTTGGAGACAACCTCAAGGGAGGAACCACCCCAGCCCCCAAAACTATGGGCCCTCCCTATATGTCAAGTATTCACCAAGTATATTGTATATAATATATCAAAAGCTAAGAAACAAATTAACCAGACCTAAAAAAACGAATCAACTCCAATCGTGAGAAAGTTGAAGAGTCGAAACTTGAAACCACTGCTCTAATATAGTTTCTAATGTCTAAATTTTTGTCCTAAACTCTTATTTTTTCCAGCACAAGTGCTATCAAGTGCAAAAATGTTAGAAAAATTATCAGCTTAATATCAAGTGAAAGTAAGTGTTCATTACTACAATTCACATTTTTCATTTGATAAATATTAAAGAATTTTATTAAGCTCAATATAAGTTATTTTTATGTATCGAATGATAAATTTTCAATTATGCGTTTATCTCTACTACTCTATAAGGATCCAATGTGGGCGTCCACATTGCTTCACCATGCCTCCGCCTGACTCCGCCCCCGCGACGCCCAGCCCCCAAACCGCGCACGCTCTCCACGCGATGGCCGCTCATCCCGCCCCCAAACTGCGCACGCTCTCCACGTGATGGCCGCTCATCCCGCCGACGCGCCCACCGCTCCCCCCACCACAGTTCACACTCGTGCCTCGGCTCCCCACCTCACCACGCAGCTCTGCCGGTGATCGTCGACTCGCTTCGCCGTGCTGTCTGAGAGAATAAAAGAGGAGGTCAGGATGGCGGCGACGGGCGCGAGGTGCCTGGTGGCGGACGTGACAATGACGAGGCCTTAGAGGATCTCATCAGGCACGGCTCGCCTCCGCGTGGGCAAGCTCTGAGGCGACATCCCTTCCCTTCTCGTCGGCTTCCATTCTCCACACCGCTCACTCCATCTCTCGCTGTGATCCCTTCCTCTCCACGAGCTTCCATGAACCCTAGAGCTCACCTGTCCACGGAGTACGTGCTCACCATCAGCGGATCCCCAGGTCGTACCTACTAAACCCTAGCTCGTCTGGTCCTAATCCCCTAAGTTCTACCCCAATCCGCTGCAGCCTCCGTCTCGGGCTCACCTGCCGCTCCATCTTCTCTGTTGCCTCCTCGCGCTTTGCAACGGCGTCTCGATCCCGGAGGTCGTCGCCTTCTTCAACCACATTGCCCTTTCTATTGCCAATTAGCTCTTTGATTTCTATTCCTCTTGCTCGGCATTAATTTGACGCTATTATCTACCTTGATTTCTTAGCAAGACATTAACCTTTGTATTAATTATGGAACTGGGTAATGTGAATTTGGGTGTCAAAATTTTGATTCTGAAGTTGCTCATTTCCTGGAAACAAATTTGTTCCTTTTTATTTTTTTAATTATCACAACCACTATGATCTACTCCCTCAGTTACAGAGTTTAAGATGTTTTTTTCCTTAAGTCAAACTATGTATTACCAGAAAACTTAGCAAATTGTCAATCAAACTAACTAATTAGTGAGGAGTAAGTTAGTCTAATTGCCAGACTCCTTATTTGGTTCTAAAATTGCTTGGGTGCCTTGTATTTCAGGATGGATGGAGTGTTTTTTTGTTGTAGTTATCTATTCTATCTGATAGCTACTTGTGCCATTTTCTCAAAAGGAACAATGTTTCTATCTATAACAGAGAATATGATGAGCGTTTTACTATTGGAACTTCATCTGCTACCCTTTTGTGGTGTCATTTCTATCTTTGCATATTTTCAAATTACATGACATCCTACAGTAGTGGATAGTTTTTTACGTTTTATTGATCAGTTAAATTATCTAAAACAAGTAGCTAAATATAATTAGTAGTAAAAATGATAGATTTAAGGGTTTAGAAGTAACATGTATTTGGTGTTGGTTTTTTACACGTGTGAAAGCTATTTGCTTCAGTACATAGATCTCTGCAGACGATGAAATAATGCTAGGGTTGATAGTATTGTCCATCATTTGTTTCAGTACATAGATCTTTGCTTCAGTACATATGTCTCCCTTCCTATCCAAGTGCTTTCTCCCGGTTCTATAGCACTCTGCAGATGATTTGCTTCAGTACGTAGAGGCTATTTTTTCTACTACACTGATTAAAGAAAAATAGAGAAAGAAAATCTGCATGTGTATTATAGTTAACCTATCAGATATATATATATGAAAGTGTAAGTTGTTGCCTTGAAAAACTTGAGATGCACTCAAATAACGCAAGCAGAGAGTATTTTGTCAGTCTAAATAATGAAATAATTTTGATTAATACCATGGGGTATTCTTATTTTACTTAGTTTTGATGGTTCACATATCACAACAGCCAAATAAACAATTTACATTAGTCAGTTTTTTGTCAATCTAAATAATGAAATAGTTATTATTAATACCATGGGATATTCATCTCATATTGTTCATTACTACCCACATGCCCCTGTCTCTTCTGAGGGTAATAATAAAGGATAATCATGGCCAATGCTCTGCTTTGGTAATGCAGAGTGATATAGAGATGGTTCTACCAATCATGGTTGGAGGTTACACGAACTTCTTTTGTTCTATACTCCATACAAGGAATTGTGGATTCATCTTCTGAGGGCCGTAGACTCCAATCAATCCAAATTGGTATGTGTTTTCTTGGTCAATCATGGTTGAATTCATCTTCCGCGGGTCTAGACTCCGCTAAGACTGTGTATCCTTCAGCCAATATTATCTATTAATCTTTTTTTTCTTGTTTACTGGATTAAATGTAGTTTCTTTGTTTAGAAATACAAAGTCTAGACCGTAACTGAAAATGTATAACAAATAAAATTGTTACTTTTGTGAAAAAAACACTAGCTAATCAACCAATCAATCCATAGAGATCCAACTGCTACTATGTGTTCCTCAACTCTGATTTAATATGGATATATATAGCTATAAAGCCTTTGACAAGCTAGAGGGTGTTGAGGTTGCATGGAGCCAGTCAAGGATCAACGACTCCGTCATGGTTTGCTCATAGAATATAGAGCAGCTAAGCACAGAGATCCAACTGCTGAGAACCTTCAGGCACAAGAACATTGTCAAGTTGTTTGCCTCTTGGATCGATGCGGACAAGGACATTGTAAATATCATCACAGAGTACTTCACATCAGGCAGCTTGAGATAGTACACGTTGTTTCTTTCGTTCGTTCCACTTTTGAATGCTCATACCAAACATCTCTCTGTGTTTCTATTCTCTACCAAATTGGTGAGATATTTTTAAACTACGTCAATCTAACATTTAATTTATTTTATTTCTTTGTGTGACTCTAAACATATATCTGTTGATTTGTGGTCGTGTCTATTTTCTGCCAGTTTCTTGCAAAGCAGATTTGGCTGAATAACATGGCTCTATGGGGAGGGGAGGGAGAGAGATATTTTGCCTCATATGCTCGTTCGCTAATTAGTTGCATCAACACTGAGCAGGTGACATCATGCAAGTTGTGGCGTCAAGTAGGAGAGTCATTCAAACCTCTAAAGTATGAATTTAATAGTCTGCAACTCATATGATGATTCTCAAGTGTCATTTTAACAGAAACAGGGACATAGTTCACATAAGCTCTTCTTTCTGTACTCTCTCCCATGATGTGACTTGCATGTTTATGCAGGACATGCACAACCGTTTCATGGACTTTCCGTAACTTCTATGAGAAGGTAATTTTACATTTATGGTTCGTGGGATACCTGCTCATAATTTTACAGTTGTTCATCTACATATTTATGTTGGTATAGAGAGAGCACGATTGATAAAAAAGACTTGCAAAAATCAAAGAGGAGTAGGGACAGATTGACGAGGCTGTTGGTTTGATGTAAGAAGTTGTAAGTTTGCACCGTACTAAATTTGGACCAGCATACCAGATTTGTCAAGGTCTGTTTTATTTTTCATAAATACTCCTGAACACAATATTCCTCATTTTAGAATTTGACAACTCTTGTAACATATAATTCCTGAAAGCACTCCTTGATAGTAATTAGTCAACAATTTTGGCGGAAGCAGCTTTATATATGAGTCATCTTGAAAATGACTAAATGAGTACTTTCATATCTGGTATCTGTTGTTTACCAGGGTCTTTTCCCCCACATTTTCTCAAGCGTTGGTTTTTGTTTTTCCCCTTCCTCTGTACAAGGGTACGCTTTGATTGAATACGAGAAGTTTGAAGAAGCTTAGGCTGCAATAAAAGATCCGGATGGAGCTGAGCTTTATAAACAAATAATGAGTGTTGATTGGGCATTTAGCAATGGCCCTGCTAAACGCAGACATACTCGGAAATGGTATTCCCTTCTCCCTTTTTCTACAATTTCAGTAGGGGAAAACAAGGCAAGGTGCAGCGCTTAGTTTTCCCTTCCCCTTTTTGCCTAGGTGTGTTAGTTTGTTGGACCCAAATATTTGGGTGATACATATTTCACAATGATGCTCAACGTTAGAGTTTAAAATATCTAAAGAAAGGTTTGATCCGATCCTGATTTGGTGATGGAAGGAGGTTTTATAAATTGTCAGGGCTAATAGATGCTTGGGTTGTTACTATTTCCCCTCAATTCTTTTTTGATGCTTGGTTGTTGCTTAGCCACTAACTAAATGGAATATTATCCGGTACTTTTTGTGTTTTGTCACCACCAAGAGCTCGTTCAAGGACCCCACCCAGGAGAAGGCACTAATGTTTTCCCAGCACCTCGTGAATTACTTGCTATGTGTGATGTACAAAAAGAAGTCTAAGGATTCGAAATATTACCTTGGTGTATGTGGATCACCTGATTTTGATGGTGGTTATTAAATTGCCTGTTGTTTCCTTATTTGGGACTCCAAATATTAGCTTCGAACTCTGGTTTAAGTTGATGAGACATGGAGGTGCACTTAGACGCTTACCATTAGGTTTGGCATGTCAGTTGGAGATGATTGTAAGTCAGTCCACGTCACGTCCGAACTTGTGATCTGCTAAGCTCACCAGCCCCTCCCCATATTTATAATATTTTCTATGGGTTTGTAGGTGCATGCATGCTTTTATGTTGCCATCAATCTAAAATTGTAGTAACTTCTAATTCTATACTGATTTCATAGAGTTAAACTACTTGAGAAGGTATTGGAATCTAATTAACTTGCACCTTTTGATTATGTGTGTCCTAGATCTAACATGTACCTCTCGTGATATAAATAAACCGTAACAACGTATGGGTGCATACCTAGTAAGACTATATAAAGACAAGGAGAGAGGGGCCTCCATATCAGTTTTTGCTCACGATGTAAAAAAATGCTAGGACCGGGCCTATGTATGCGTATCTTTTATATAAAGTTTATAGGGTTAGCGTATCTTATATAGGGTTTGTATATCTTTTATAAAGAAAACATGAAATAGAAAAAATGAGAAAACAAAAATTGGAAAGAAGAAACATAACAAGAAAAACAATAAATAAGGTCTTGTTCGAATGCAATAGCTAATAGTTAGCTGGATAAAAAAATTACTAATGAAATTAGTTGTTTAACAAATAACTGACTAAGTATTAGATGATTTTAGCTAGATTGAACTAGCTAATAAACTAATATGCAGTTAAGGGTTATAGCTAATAGTTAGTTAGACTATTAGCTAAGAGTGAACAAGTTCACAGGACTATATAGATGTCTCTAGCTAATTTTAGCCCTCCTGCAGTCTAACAAACTCTCCCTTCTCTAAGGTTATGCTCAACAAAATGTGCATATGGTCGTGTAAAACAATGTTTTGCACAGTAGACTGTACTTGTCGGCGTTTCGACCCCGGGGGGTCCCTGGACCGACGAGTAAATTGTCGCTGCGTGTCCCAACCCAGATGGGTCGGCGCGAGACGGAACACAAGGGGAAAAACAGTAAGGGGAACCGTGGCTCGTGTTGTCCTGCGCCCAGGGCGAATGCGCTTGCAGTAGGGGGTTACAAGCGTTCGCGAGGGAGAGAGAGAGAGCCTGCTCGTCAGCCCGTCCTCCCGCACGGCCACCTTCCCGTACGAGGGCCCTGGACCTTCCTTTTATAGACGTAAGGAGAGGGCCCAGGTGTACAATGGGGGGTGTAGCAGTGTGCTAACGTGTCTGGCAGAGAGGAGCCAGAGTCCTATGTACATGCCAACGTGGCTGTCGGAGAGGTGTTGGTGCCCTGTTCATGTGATGTCGTGGCCGTCGGAGGAGCGCTTAAACCCTGTAGAAGCACAGCTGTCGGGGCTGTCGGGACCTTGCTGACGTCTCCTTGCTTCCGTAGGGGGCTGAGAACCGCCGTCGTCATGGAGCACGTGAGGTGTCATCATTACTTGTTTTACCGGGGCGAGCCAGATGGGACGCCGGTCTTGTTCCCTGTAGCCTGAGCTAGCTAGGGGTAGGGTAATGATGTACCCCCCTACGACGTGGTCGGCCCGAGCCCAAGGTCGGGCGAGGCGAAGGCTCCTCCGAGGTCGAGGTTGAGTCCGAGCCCGGGGGTCGGGCGAGGCGGAGACCGTCGTCTGAGGTCGAGGTTGAGTCCGAGCCCTGGGGTCGGGCGAGGCGGAGACCGTCGTCCCAGGTCGAGGTTGAGTTCGAGCCCTAGGGTCGGGTGAGGCGGAGATCGTCGTCCGAGGTCGAGGTTGAGTCCGAGCCCTGGGGTCGGGCGAGGCAGAGTCCGAGCCCTGGGGTCGGGCGAGGCGGAGACCGTCTTCTAGGGTTGAGGCTGAGTCCGAGCCCAGGGGTCGGGTGAGGCGGAGACCGTCGTCCGAGGTCGAGGTTGAGTCCGAGCCCTGGGGTCGGGCGAGGCGGAGACCGTCGTCCGAGGTCGAGGTTGAGTCCGAGCCCTGGGATCGGGCGAGGCGGAGACCGTCGTCCGAGGTCGAGGTTGAGTCCGAGCCCTGGGATCGGGCGAGGCGGAGATCGTAGTCGAGGTTGAGTCTGAGCCCTAGGGTCGGGCGAGGCGGAGCTTCCTATGGCGCCCGAGGCTAGACTTGGCTGTTGTCAGCCTCACCCTGGTGGGTGGCACAGCAGTCGGAACAGTGCAGGCGGCGCTGTTTTCCTGTCAGGTCAGTCAGTGGAGGGGCGAAGTGACTGCGGTCACTTTGGCCTTGTCAACTGAGGAGCGCGCGTCAGGATAAGGTGTCAGGCGATCCTTGCAATGAATGCTCCTGCGATGCGGTTGGTTGGCGCGGCGATCTGGCCAAGGTTGCTTCACTGTGAAGCCTGTCCGAGCTGGGCCTCGGGCGAGTCGAAGGTGCGCCCGTTACTTGAGGATGTGAAAGGGAATTAGGCTTACACCTATTTCCTATAACTAATTTTGGTGGTTGAATTGCCCAACACAAATAATTGGACTAACTAGTTTGCCCAAGTTTATAAGTTCTACAGGTACCAAAGGTTCACCATAAGCCAATAAAAAGATCAAGAGAAAGGGTTCATACAAAGGAGCAAGGGCCAACCGAAGGCACCCTGGACTGGTGCACCGGACTGTCCGGTGCACCACCGGACAGTGTCCGGTGCACCAGGGAAGATCGACTTCAAACTCTTCACCTTCGGGAATTCTCGGAGCCGGGGCGCTGTAATTCACCGGACTGTCCAGTGTACACCGGACAGTGTCCAGTGCTCCAAGAGGTCGCGACTCCGAACTCGGCAGCCTCGGGAATTCGCTTCGGCTGCTCCGCTATAATTCACCGGACATGTCCGGTGTACACCGGACTGTCCGGTGTAACTGCGGGGCAACGGCTACTTCTGGCGCCAACGGCTACCTGCAGCGCATTAAATGCGCGCCAGCGCGCGCAGAGGTCAGGCACGCCCATGCTGGCGCACCGGACACCCTACAGTGCATGTCCGGTGCGCCACCGGACATCCAGGCGGGCCCAGAAGTCAGAGCTCCAACGGTCGGAACCCAACGGCTTTGGTGACGTGGCTGGCGCACCGGACATGTCCGGTGTGCACCGGACTGTCCGGTGCACCATACGACAGTCAGCCCCACCAAACGGCTAGTTTGGTGGTTGGGGCTATAAATACCCCAACCACCCACCATTCATTGCATCCAAGTTTTCCACCTTCCAACCACTTACAAGAGCTAGGCATTCAATTCTAGACACACTCAAGTGATCAAATCCTCTCCAATTCCACACAAGGCTTTAGTGATTAGCGAGATAGATTTGTCGTGTTCTTTTGAGCTCTTGCGCTTGGATTGCTTCTTTCTTTCTCAATTGTTCTTGTGATCAAAACTCATTTGTAACCGAGGCAAGAGACACCAATTGTGTGGTGGTCCTTGCGGGGAAGTTTTATTCCCGGGTTGATTTGAGAAGAGAAGCTCACTCGGTCCGAGAGACCGTTTGAGAGAGGGTAAGGGTTGAAAGAGACCCGACCTTTGTGGCCTCCTCAACGGGGAGTAGGTTTGCGAGAACCGAACCTCGGTAAAACAAATCCGCGTGTCACACTCCTCATTTGCTTGCGATTTGTTTTGCGCCCTCTCTCTCGGACTTGTATTTATTTCTAACGCTAACCCGTCTCGTAGTTGTGTTTATATTTGTAAATTTCAGTTTCGCCCTATTCACCCCCCCCCTCTAGGCGACTTTCAATTGATATCAGAGCCCGGTGCTTCATTAGAGCCTAACCGCTCGAAGTGATGTCGGGAGATCACACCAAGAGGGAGATGGAGATCGGCGACAAGCCCACTACGAGCCACGGGAGCACTTCATCGGAAGAGTCCCGCACCAAGAGGAAGGAGAAGAAGAAGGACTCCTCCAAACGGAAGGAGAAAAGATCTTCTTCTTCACACCACAAAGAGAAGAAGGAAAAATCCTCTTCCCACAAGCCGCATCGGAGTGGGGACAAGAAAAAGAGGATGAGGAAGGTGGTCTACTACGAGACCGATTCTTCATCGACATCCACCTCCGGCTCCGACGCGGCGTCCATCACTTCTAAGCGCCAAGAGCGCAAGAAGTATAGTAAGATCCCCTTACGCTACCCTCTCGTTCCTAAACATACACCTTTGCTTTCCGTCCCATTAGGCAAACCACCAACGTTTGATGGTGAAGACTATGCTAGGTGGAGTGATTTAATGCGATTTCATCTAACCTCACTCCACAAAAGTATATGGGATGTTGTTGAGTTTGGTGTACAGGTACCATCCGTAGGGGATGAAGACTATGATGTGGATGAAGTGGTCCAAATCGAGCACTTCAATTCCCAAGCCACAACCATTCTCCTCGCCTCTCTAAGTAGAGAGGAATATAACAAGGTACAAGGATTGAAGAATGCGAAGGAGATTTGGGACTTACTCAAGACCGCGCACGAAGGTGATGAACTCACCAAGATCACCAAGCGGGAAACGATCGAGGGGGAGCTCGGTCGCTTCCGTCTTCGCCAAGGAGAGGAGCCACAAGATATGTACAACCGGCTCAAAACCTTGGTGAACCAAGTGTGCAACCTCGGGAGCAAGAAATGGGATGACCACGAGGTGGTTAAGGTTATTTTAAGATCACTTATTTTCTTTAACCCTACTCAAGTACAATTAATTCGTAGCAACCCAAGATATACACTAATGACTCCCGAGGAAGTAATCGGGAATTTTGTGAGCTTTGAATGTATGATTAAAGGCTCAAAGAAGATCAACGAGCTTGACGAACCCTCTATGTCCGAAGCACAACCGGTGGCATTTAAGGCGACGGAGGAGAAGAAGGAGGAGTCTACACCGAGTAGACAACCAATTGACGCCTCCAAGCTCGACAATGAGGAGATGGCTTTAATCATCAAAAGCTTTCGTCAAATCCTCAAGCAACGGAAGGGGAAAGATTACAAATCCCGTTCCAAGAAGGTTTGCTACAAGTGTGGTAAGCTCGGTCACTTTATTGCTAAATGTCCATTATCAAGTGACAGTGACAGGGATAACGACAAGAAGGGCAAGAGGAGAGAAAAGAAGAGGTACCACAAGAGGAAGGGCGGCGATGCCCACATGTGCCGCGAGTGGGACTCCGACGAGAGCTCCACCGACTCCTCCTCCGACGACGAGGACGCCACCAACATCGCCATCACCAAGGGACTCCTCTTCCCCAACATCGGCCACAAGTGCCTCATGGCAAAGGACGGCAAAAAGAAGAAGGTTAAATCTAAATCCTCCACTAAATATGAGTCTTCTAGTGATGAAAATGCTAGTGATGAGGAGGATAACTTGCGTACCCTTTTTGTCAACCTTAACATGGAACAAAAGGAAAAATTAAATGAATTAATTAGTGCTATTCATGAAAAGGATGACCTTTTGGATTCCCAAGAGGACTTCCTAATTAAGGAAAATAAGAAACATGTTAAGGTTAAAAATGCTTATGCTCTAGAAATAGAAAAATGTCAAAAACTATCTAGTGAGCTAAGCACTTGCCATGACACTATTACCAACCTTAGAAATGAAAATGCTAAATTAATTGCTAAGGTTGATTCTCATGTTTGTAATATTTCAACTTCCAATCCTAGAGATGATAATGTTGATTTACTTGCTAGGATTGATGAGTTGAATATTTCTCTTGCTAGCCTTAGAGATGAGAATGAGAAATTGTTTGCTAAGGCTAAAGAATTAGATGTTTGCAATGTTACAATTTCCAATCTTAGAGATAACAATGATATTTTGCGTGCTAAGATTGTTGAACTTAATTCTTGCAAACCCTCTACATCTACTATTGAGCATGTGTCTATTTGTGATAGATGTAGAGATGTTGATATCAATGCTATTCATGATCACATGGTATTAATTAAACAACAAAATGATCATATAGCAAAATTAGATGCTAAAATTGTCGAGCATAACTTAGAAAATGAAAAGTTTAAATTTGCTAGAAGTATGCTCTATAATGGGAGACGCCCTGGCATCAAGGATGACATTGGCTACCAAAGGGGAGACAATGTCAAACTTAGTGCCCCTCCTAAAAGATTGTCTAATTTTGTTAAGGGCAAGGCTCCCATGCCTCAGGATAACGAGGGTTACATTTTGTACCCTGCCGGTTATCCCGAGAGCAAAATTAGGAGAACTCATTCTAGGAAGTCTCACTCTGGCCCTAATCATGCTTTTATGTATAAGGGTGAGACATCTAGCTCTAGGCAACCAACCCGTGCCAAGTTGCCTAGAAAGAAAACTCCTAGTGCATCAAATGATCATGGCATTTCATTTAAAACTTTTGATGCATCTTATGTTTTGACTAACAAATCCGGCAAGGTAGTTGCCAAGTTTGTTGGGGGCAAACACAAGGGCTCCAAGACTTGTGTTTGGGTACCCAAAGTTCTTGTTTCTAATGCCAAAGGACCCAAAACCGTTTGGGTACCTAAAGTCAAGAACTAAACTTGTTTTGTAGGTTTATGCATCCGGGGGCTCAAGTTGGATCATCGACAGCGGGTGCACAAACCACATGACAGGGGAGAAGAAAATGTTCTCCTCCTACGAAAAAAACCAAGATCCCCAACGAGCTATCACATTCGGGGATGGAAACCAAGGTTTGGTCAAAGGTTTGTGTAAAATAGCTATATCTCCTGACCATTCCATTTCCAATGTTTTTCTTGTAGATTCTTTAGATTACAATTTGCTTTCCGTTTCACAATTATGTCAAATGGGCTACAACTGTCTATTTACTGATGTAGGTGTCACTGTCTTTAGAAGAAGTGATGATTCAATAGCATTTAAGGGAGTGTTAGAGGGTCAGCTATACTTGGTAGATTTTGATAGAGCTGAACTCGACACTTACTTAATTGCTAAGACTAACATGGGTTGGCTCTGGCACTGCCGACTAGCCCACGTTAGAATGAAGAATCTTCATAAGCTTCTAAAGGGAGAGCACATTTTAGGACTAACAAATGTTCATTTTGAGAAAGACAGGATTTGTAGCGCATGCCAAGCCGGGAAGCAAGTTGGCACTCATCATCCACACAAGAACATCATGACAAGTGACAGGCCACTGGAGCTCCTACACATGGATTTATTCGGCCCGATCGCTTACATAAGCATCGGCGGGAGTAAGTACTGTCTAGTTATTGTGGATGATTATTCTCGCTTCACTTGGGTGTTCTTTTTGCAGGAAAAATCCCATACCCAAGAGATCTTAAAGGGATTCTTGAGACGGGCTCCAAATGAGTTCGGCTTAAGGATCAAGAAAATTAGAAGCGACAACGGAACGGAGTTCAAGAACTCTCAAATTGAAGGCTTCCTTGAGGAGGAGGGCATCAAGCATGAGTTCTCCTCACCCTACACACCACAACAAAATGGTGTAGTGGAGAGGAAGAATCGAACTCTATTGGACATGGCAAGAACCATGCTTGATGAGTACAAGACACCGGATCGGTTTTGGGCGGAGGCGGTCAACACCGCTTGCTACGCCATCAACCGGTTATATCTACACCGAATCCTCAAGAAGACATCCTATGAACTCCTAACCGGTAAAAAGCCCAATATTTCATATTTTAGAGTTTTTGGTAGCAAATGCTTTATTCTTGTTAAAAGAAGTAGAAAATCTAAATTTGCTCCTAAAACTGTAGAAGGCTTTTTACTAGGATATGATTCAAACACAAGGGCATATAGAGTCTTTAACAAGTCCTCAGGACTAGTTGAAGTTTCTTGTGACGTTGTGTTTGATGAAACTAACGGCTCTCAAGTAGAGCAAGTTGATCTTGATGAGATAAGTGAAGAACAGGCTCCGTGCATCGCGCTAAGGAACATGTCCATAGGGGATGTGTCCTAAGGAATCCGAAGAGCCTCCACATGCACAAGATCAACCATCCTCCTCCACGCAAGCATCTCCACCAACTCAAAATGAGGACCAGGCTCAAGTTGATGAAGGAGAAGATCAAAGAGATGAGCCACCTCAAGAAGACGACAACGATCAAGGGGGAGATGCAAATGATCAAGACAAGGTGGATGAAGAACCAAGGCCGCCACACCCAAGAGTCCACCAAGCAATCCAACGAGATCACCCCGTCGACACCATCCTCGGCGACATTCGTAAGGGGGTAACCACTCGATCTCGTGTTGCACATTTTTGTGAGCATTACTCTTTTGTTTCCTCTATTGAGCCACACAAGGTAGAGGAAGCACTTCAAGATTCGGATTGGGTGATGGCGATGCAAGAGGAGCTCAACAACTTCACTAGGAACGAGGTATGGCATTTAGTTCCACGTCCTAACCAAAATGTTGTAGGAACCAAATGGGTCTTCCGCAACAAGCAAGACGAGCATGGTGTGGTGACAAGGAACAAAGCTCGACTCGTGGCCAAGGGGTATTCACAAGTCGAAGGTTTGGATTTTGGTGAAACCTATGCACCCATAGCTAGGCTTGAGTCAATTCGTATATTATTAGCCTATGCTACTTACCATGGCTTCAAGCTTTACCAAATGGACGTGAAGAGTGCCTTCCTCAATGGACCAATCAAGGAGGAGGTCTATGTTGAGCAACCTCCCGGCTTTGAAGACAGTAAGTACCCTAACCATGTCTATAGGCTCTCTAAGGCGCTTTATGGGCTCAAGCAAGCCCCAAGAGCATGGTATGAATGCCTAAGAGATTTCCTTACTGCTAATGGCTTCAAAGTCGGCAAGGCCGATCCTACTTTATTTACTAAAACTCTTGAAAATGATTTGTTTGTATGCCAAATTTATGTTGATGATATCATATTTGGGTCTACTAACGAATCTACATGTGAAGAATTTAGTAGGATCATGACACAGAAATTCGAGATGTCTATGATGGGGGAGTTGAAGTATTTTCTAGGATTCCAAGTCAAGCAACTCCAAGAGGGCACCTTCATTAGCCAAACGAAATATACTCAAGACATTCTAAGCAAGTTTGGAATGAAGGATGCCAAGCCCATCAAGACACCCATGGGAACCAATGGGCATCTCGACCTCGACACGGGAGGTAAATCCGTCGATCAAAAGGTATACCGGTCGATGATTGGTTCATTGCTTTATTTATGTGCATCTCGACCGGACATTATGCTTTCCGTTTGCATGTGTGCAAGATTCCAAGCCGACCCTAAGGAATCACACCTTACGGCCGTAAAACGAATCTTGAGATATTTGGCTTATACTCCTAAGTTTGGGCTTTGGTACCCTCGGGGATCCACATTTGATTTGATTGGTTATTCGGATGCCGATTGGGCAGGGTGTAAGATTAATAGAAAGAGCACATCGGGGACTTGCCAGTTCTTGGGAAGATCCTTGGTGTCTTGGGCTTCAAAGAAGCAAAATTCGGTCGCTCTTTCTACCGCCGAAGCTGAGTACATTGCCGCAGGCCATTGTTGCGCGCAATTGCTTTGGAGGAGGCAAACCCTGTGGGACTATGGTTACAAACTAACCAAAGTTCCCCTTCTATGTGATAATGAGAGTGCAATCCGCATGGCGGATAATCCCGTTGAGCATAGCCGCACTAAACACAAAACCATTCGGTATCATTTTCTTAGGGATCACCAACAAAAGGGGGATATCGAGATTTCATACATTAACACTAAAGATCAATTAGCCGATATCTTTACCAAGCCACTTGATGAACAATCTTTTACCAAACTTAGGCATGAGCTTAATATTCTTGATTCTAGAAATTTCTTTTGCTAATTTGCACACATAGCTCTTAAGTATACCTTTGATCATGTCTCTTTGATATATGCTATGACTAATGTGTGTTCAAGTGTATTTCAAACCAAGTCATAGGTATATTGAAAGGGAATTGGAGTCTTCGGCGAAGACAAAGGCTTCCACTCCACTCTACTACTTATCCTTCGCCGTCGCTCCGCTTCACTCTCCGTCTTTGGTATAATCTTCACTCATATGTTTTATTTGCCAAAGGGGAGATAGTAGTTAGACAAGGGCCTATATTTCATTCCAAGTATCCGTTTTTGGCGATTCATGCTAAAGGGGGAGAAAGTATTGGCCCAAAGCAAAAGGACCGCACCACCACCCTAATTTTACAATTAATGATTTTCAATTGGTAAATTTCAAATTGGTATCTCTTTGTGTTCTAAAGGGGGAGAAAGTAGTATTTTCGAAATTGATATCTTAAAACCCTCTTGAACACTAAGAGGAGAATTTTTTGAGGGGGAGTTTTGTTTATTCAAAGGAAAAGCATTTCAAACAAGGGGAGAAAATTTCAAAACTTGAAAATGCTTAGCAAAATCTTATTCATTTACCTTTGACTATCTTGCAAAAGGACTTTGAAAAGAATTTACAAAAGAATTTGCAAAAACAAAACTTGTGGTGCAAGCGTGGTCCAAAATGTTAAAAAATAAAAAACAATCCATGCATACCTAGTAAGTAATATTTATTGGCTCAATTCTAAGTAACCTTTGCACTTACACTTTGCAAACTAGTTCAATTATACACTTCTATACTTGCTTTGGTTTGTGTTGGCATCAATCACCAAAAAGGGGGAGATTGAAAGGGAATTACGCTTACACCTATTTCCTATAACTAATTTTGGTGGTTGAATTGCCCAACACAAATAATTGGACTAACTAGTTTGCCCAAGTTTATAAGTTCTATAGGTACCAAAGGTTCACCATAAGCCAATAAAAAGATCAAGAGAAAGGGTTCATACAAAGGAGCAAGGGCCAACCGAAGGCACCCTGGACTGGTGCACCGGACTGTCCGGTGCACCAGGGAAGATCGACTTCAAACACTTCACCTTTGGGAATTCTCGGAGCCGGGGCGCTATAATTCACCGGACTGTCCGGTGTACACCGGACAGTGTCCGGTGCTCCAAGAGGTCGCGACTCCGAACTCGGCAGCCTCGGGAATTCGCTTCGGCTGCTCCGCTATAATTCACCGGACATGTCCAGTGTACACCGGACTGTCCGGTGTAACTGCGGGGCAACGGCTACTTCTGGCGCCAACGGCTACCTGCAGCGCATTAAATGCGCGCCAGCGCACGCAGATGTCAGGCACGCCCATGCTGGCGCACCGGACACCCTACAGTGCATGTCCGGTGCGCCACCGGACATCCAGGCGGGCCCAGAAGTCAGAGCTCCAACGGTCGGAACCCAACGACTTTGGTGACGTGGCTAGCGCACCGGACATGTCCAGTGTGCACCGGACTGTCCGGTGCACCATACGACAGTCAGCCCCACCAAACGGCTAGTTTGGTGGTTGGGGCTATAAATACCCCAACCACCCACCATTCATTGCATCCAAGTTTTCCACCTTCCAACCACTTACAAGAGCTAGGCATTCAATTCTAGACACACTCAAGTGATCAAATCCTCTCCAATTCCACACAAGGCTTTAGTGATTAGCGAGAGAGATTTGTCGTGTTCTTTTAAGCTCTTGCGCTTGGATTGCTTCTTTCTTTCTCAATTGTTCTTGTGATCAAAACTCATTTGTAACCGAGGCAAGAGACACCAATTGTGTGGTGGTCCTTGCGGGGAAGTTTTATTCCCGGGTTGATTTGAGAAGAGAAGCTCACTCGGTCCGAGGGACCGTTTGAGAGAGGGTAAGGGTTGAAAGAGACCCGGCCTTTGTGGCCTCCTCAACGGGGAGTAGGTTTGCGAGAACCGAACCTCAGTAAAACAAATCCGCGTGTCACACTCCTCATTTGCTTGCGATTTGTTTTCCGCCCTCTCTCTCGGACTTGTATTTATTTCTAACGCTAACCCGTCTCGTAGTTGTGTTTATATTTGTAAATTTCAATTTTGCCCTATTCACCCCCCTCTAGGCGACTTTCAGGATGCCCTCAGGCGAGGCGTGAATCTGCCTTGGTCTACTGTTCCTGCCCGAGGCTGGGCTCGGGCGAGGCGAGATCGTGTCCCTTGAGTGGACGGAGCCTTGACCTGAATTGCGCCCATCAGGCCTTTGCAGCTTCGTGCTGATGGTGGTTACCAGCCGAGTTTTAGGAGTCTTGGGGGTACCCCTAATTATGGTCCCTGACAGTAGCCCCCAAGCCTCAAAGGGAGTGTTGGTACTCGCTTGGAGGGTTTGTCGCACTTTTTTGCAAGGGGACCGGCCTTTCTCGGTCACACTTCGTTCCGGTGGGTGTGCGCGAGCGCACCCGCCGGGTGTAGCCCCCGAGGCCTTGGAGGAGTGGTTTGACTCCTCCGAGGTCTTAGTGCCTTTCGTGATGCCTCGGCCGGTCTGGTTGTTCCCTCATGCGATCTGATCGTAGTCCAGGTGCATGGTCAGGTTCCGAGTTCTCGGGCTGGTATGTTGACGCTGTCAACGGTTTGGCCGGAGCCGGGTTCGTGAGAGCAGCCCCCGAGCCTCTGCACAGGCTAGAGGATGGTAAGGGACTGACTCGGCTTTTTTCATACGCCCCTTCGTCGCCTTTCCGCAAGGAGGAGGGGGGGAAGCGCCATGTTGCCCTCGGAGGGCGCCGAACATGGTGTCTCCAGTGAGTTGCTAACGGGTGATCCGAGTGGACGCCCGTGCCCCGTTCGATAAGGGTCGGCTAGTGGCCCAGAGGCGCGCTCCAAAAGTACCTACAGGTGATTTGCCGGACCCGGTCCCGTTTGATAGGGTCCGAGGGCTTGATGCCTCCCTCTGATGAGATTCCGTTACAGAATCGCTCCTACTGGTCTTGGAAATGTCCTAGGGTACCTTGGGAGCGTAGCCCGAGCCTCGGCCATGTATCGGACGTACCTAGAGTCATCCCTCGCTCTGCGTGTTCTGAGGCAGCTGTCGAACCCTTCGGGGGGCCAGCCTACGAACCCCTGATCAGTAGTGGGCGCGAAGCCCGAGTGGCCTGAGGCGGCTGTCGAACCCTTCCGAGGGGCCAGCCTTCGAACCTCTGACCAGTAGTGGGTGTGGAGCCCGAGTGCTCTGAGGCGGCTGTCGAACCCTTCTGAGGGGCCAGCCTTCGAACCTCTGATTAGTAGGAGGGCTCGGGGCCCGCTTCCTTCGCAGAGAAGGATCCCTTTCGGAGTATCCCCTTTCCCGGTCCTTGTAGCAAGAGAGAGAAAGGGGAAGAGGAAAAGGATACGAAATTGAACGACGTGGCGCACCTTTTTTTGACGCGGTCATTATGGCAGAGGTGAAGCGTCGCCCGCTTCGCCTGCCAAAGGTGTCGCCTGCCCTGCCGCGGAGTTAATGCGATGGGACGAGTGGTTCGCGGGGCAGCCGTTGTGCATGCGCGAGCTGTTCGAGGAACGGAACACAGGCGTGTCGTCTTCACGTGGTGGGAGAGGGCGCTCCTGCTGCTCCAGGAGGGGACGTGAGCCTGCAGATGATTTGACTGCCGCTTCCGCTCGCCTGCTGCCGCCATTACTGTCGGCCCACTTCTGGCCATATCAACCGTCGCGCCTTCTCCCGTGGCTGACTGACCCGTGACCGGCGTGTTTGGCTGGCACTGTTGGTCCATGCGCAGGGTTGCCTCGAATCACGACACCGGTTCTGCAGTCGAGAAGGCGCGGCACTGGCGCAAGTGGTGGTGCAGTTTTTCGCACGTAGTAACCAGCGCGCCGGTTACATGACGTGTGGGCCTGGGACTCTATGCTGGACGCGTCGGAGTCGGAAGGATGCATCCCCGTGGCGTGGTTGCATGCTGCCTGCATGGCGGTCTGCCCTTTCACCCGCTGGTTTAGGCGAAGATGGAGGAGTGCTTTTAACCGCTGGGCGGTTACACGCTCCGCGCGCGGCGGTTTGGCTTCTTCTGTCCTGGGCCAGCTTGCATGTCATGTGGGACCTAGCCCCCGTGTCCTAGGGGGAGGACCTTTGAGCGCGTTGGTGAAGACTTAGCCCGCGACGCCTGAGGACGCGAGTGGGGTGAGTTGCCTTTAAAAAGGGAATGGCTCCCTGGGTGGCAGTCACGCCTTCGCACTCTCTTCATGCATTGCGCCCTTCCACCTTCCGAGCCCCCAGATGGGGAGCGCCCGTGTTGCCTTCGTCTTGCTGCCGTTGGAGGAGCGCAACTTCGCGGAAGTTGGCACCTTTCAGCCATCGCTCGGCTTCAAGGATTTTTATCAGGCAGCCCGGATGCATCTCCTCACCAATGGTCACCCAAGATGGTGACCACCAGCTCGATGGTGGGGAGAAGCAAGCCGGGCTGCGGCCTCTGCCCCGCCCTTAGCTTCAAGGATCTTCATCATCCTTGCTGGGGTGGAGGGCGAGCTGAGCCGGAGCTCTACCTCCCGCACGGGTCGGTGGGCCACCTTCTCCTTCAGCATTCAGGGGAGAGGGCGCCCACTGACCTAGCAGAGGGGGCGGACTTCGACAACGCGGGGCTGGTCGGCCGCAAGTGTCGTCAGCTTCAGCGCGTTGGGCTCGCTGGCTCAGCTGGTTCTCGCTCAGCTTCCGGTGCCCCCTCCCACCGTCGGGCGGAGTGTGGCTATCTAGCCGTTGTACGGGCGGCTGTCGCACCGCGCGTACCGGGGGACCGTCCAAGACGTCGTGCGCTGCTAGGGTGGCATTCGTGTTCTTGGGCTGTCCTGCCCGTGCTCCGGCACGCCTCCGCGCGGAGGTCGGTGCTCGTCCGTCCGGGAGGACTTGAGTGGCGATCTGCCGGTAGGCAGGTGGCTGCAGTCGTCGGTGCTGAGGTGGTGGCAGCTGGAGAAGTCCTCGTCGCCGATGAGATCGTCGGCGCCATCTGCGCTCCGGGCCTCCAGCTCTCTGGCTTTGATAGCTTGTCCTCGCCCCTCGAACGAAGACGCGGGCGAGGGCCTCGTCACAGCAGCGTTGGCCCCGAGGTCATTGTTGCTGCTGTTTCGCCGCCCGAAGCGGGGGTCGTTGTCGCTGCTGTCGGGGCGGTTGCCGGTAAGCCGCTTGGAGTTCGTCGTCCCGCGGGCCCTCCGATGTGGGGGGTTGTTCGTACCCGCGGGAACGGAACCGGAGTCCCGTTTGTAATGGCACCTTGAGCACCGGTGTATGTTCATTGAGGCTGTCGAGGCCTGAACATTCGGGTATTTGAGAACGAAGTTGTGTGTCTCCCACATTCCGAGCGCCGGGACTTGTCTGTTGACTAGCCGAACCACTTAACCGAGCGTCGGTTTCCTTTCGCGGAAGGTGACGAGTGAGGTGTCCGTATCCCGGAGGCGTAGGAGTCCCTCGGCTCTGTCGGCCTTGCCGCTCTAGGCTTCCCATTCTCAGTTTTTGGAAACCTCGGCTGCTCTGCGATGAGCCGAAGCCGGAGGCAGCGGTGCTAGCGTGGACAGACGCGGAGTCGGCTCGGAACGAGGCTTCGTCGGCCCAGGAGATGGCGTCTTCCCAGGCCAAGGAAGATGTGGCAGTAGGCTGCTGGAGCTTGGCCAAGACATCTGCTGGCGTGGTGCTGGCGTCCTCCCTTAGGTGGAGGTCCTTTTGCTCGGGTCGTCATCCGAGGTCGGGCCTGGTTCCGCCGAGGGTGGAATCAATGCCGAGGGTGCTGCTGTTCCCCCTGCCGATGCCAGAACCTGCAGGAACAGTTTGTCTGTAGTGTGCGTATGTTTTTTGCGGCCGCCGAGGCCCAAACATGTCATTGTCGTGTTATAAAGTTGCGTTTCTTTTCCTCTTGTTTCGAGTATCAGGATTTGCTTATCGGTAGCAGAATCGTTTATGTGAGCGAGAGTTACTTATCGCGGAAGGTGATGAGTGAGGTATCCGTATCCCGGAGGCGTAGGAGTCCCTCGGCTCGATCGACCTTCGCCGCTTACGTGTACTCTTGCTCGTCCGCGGGATTCTGTTATCGATATAGTTGAGAAGGCACGAAAAATCATTTCGGCAGAGAAGTTTTCGAGCGTTAAGACTTGTTCAGTTAGCAGAATCGCTTATTCGAGTGTGAGTTACTTATCGCAGAAGGTGATGAGTGAGGTATCCGTATCCCGGAGGCGTAGGAGTACCTCGGCTCGGTCGGCCTTGCCGCTTATGTGTACTCCATCGTTTTCAGGATCCCACTATCGACGTAGTCGAAAAGCGCGAAAGATGTTCTGGCCGAAAGACTTTTTCCGAGGAAAATTTTGACGCAGAGGGGGTTCCCCCCTTCTAGCCCCCGAGGGAGGGTCGGGCTTTGCTGAGGCAAGGCTGACCCTTCCTTAATGGTTATAATTTACTTGTGTATGTAAACGAGGTATACGAACGACTTGAAAACATCTTAAGGGTAGAAGCAACGTAGCTGTCGGATGTTCCAAGCGTTGTTGTAGACCTCGCCTTGACTGTTGGCCAGCTTGTATGTTCCGGGCTTCAAAGTCTTGGCGATGATGAATGGCCCTTCCCAGGGAGGTGTGAGCTTGTGGCACCCTCGAGCGTCTTGTCGTAGCCGAAGCACCAAGTCGCCCAACTAGAGGTCTCGGGACCGAACCCCTCGGGCGTGGTAGCGTCGCAGGGACTGCTGATACCGCGCCGAGTGTAGTAAGGCCATGTCCCGAGCCTCTTCCAGCTGGTCCAGTGAGTCTTCTCGGTTGGTCTGGTTGCTTCGGGCGTCGTATGCCCTCGTCCTCGGGGAGCCGTATTCTAAGTCTGTGGGCAAGATAGCCTTGACCCCATAGACTAGAAAAAATGGCGTGAAGCCCGTGGCTTGGCTTAGCGTCGTCCTTAGACTCCAGACCACCGAGGGGAGTTCCTTCATCCATCGCCTCCCAAACTTGTTGAGGTCGTTGTAGATCCTCGGCTTGAGTCCCTGTAGAATCATGTTGTTGGCACGCTCTACCTGCCCATTCGTCATGGGGTGAGCTACGGCGGCCCAGTCCACCCGGATGTGGTGGTCCTCGTAGAAGTCCAGGAACTTCCTACCAGTGAACTGGGTGCCGTTGTCAGTGATGATGGAGTTCGGGACTCCAAAGTGATGGATGATGTCAGTGAAGAACGCCACCGCTTGCTCGGACCTGATGTTGTTTAGGGGTCGGACCTCAATCCACTTGGAGAATTTGTCGATAGCGACCAGCAGGTGCGTGAAGCCCCCGGGTGCCTTCTGCAAGGGACCGATGAGGTCCAGACCCCACACAGCAAACGGCCAGGTGATGGGTATTGTTTGCAGAGCCTGAGCGGGCAGGTGGGTCTGCCTTGTGTAGAATTGACACCCTTGGCAGGTGCGTACAATCCTAGTGGCGTCGGCCACCGCGGTTGGCCAGTAGAAATCTTGTCGGAAGGCGTTTCCAACAAGGGCTCGAGGGGCTGCGTGGTGACCGCAAGCCCCCGAGTGTATTTCTTGCAATAACTCCTGACCTTCGGCGATGGATATGCATCGCTGGAGGATGCCTGAGGGGCTGTGGTGGTAGAGCTCCTTTTCGTCACCCAGCAAGACGAACGACTTGGCGCGCCGCGCCAATCGCCGAGCCTCGGTTCCGTCGACGGGTAGCTCTCCTCGGTGGAGATATTGCAGGTATGGGGTCTACCAGTTTCGATTAGGCGGGACCCCATTCCGCTCCTCCTTGACGCACAGTGCCTCACCCTCAGCGGCCGAGGGTGCCTCGGGTTGAGCCAAGGGTGCCTCGGGCTGAGCCGAGGGTGCCTCGGGCAGGGCCGAGGGTGCCTCGGGCTGAGCCGAGGCCTTCTCAGGCTCGGGTGTGTCGTCGGTCTTGACGGAGGGTTGATGTAGGTCTCGGGAGAAGATGTCTGGGGGGACCATTGTCCGCCCCGAGGCTATTTTAGCTAGCTCGTCCGTAGTCTCGTTGTACCGTCAGGCGACGTGGTTGAGCTCGAGCCCGTAGAACTTGTCTTCCAGGCGCCGAACCTCGTCGCAGTAGGCTTCCATCTTCGAGTCGCGGCAGTGGGAGTTCTTCATGACTTGGTCGATGACAAGCTGTGAGTCGCCACGAGCGTCGAGGCACCGAACCCCTAGCTCGATGGCGATGCGCAACCCATTAACCAGAGCCTCGTACTCGGCCACATTGTTGAATGCCGGGAAATGGAGGCGCAGCACGTAGCGGAGGTGCTTCCCGAGGGGTGAGATGAAGAGCAGGCCCGCGCCCGCTCCTGTTTTCATCAGCGACCCGTCAAAAAACATGGTCCAGAGTTCCGGTTGGATCAGAGCTGCTGGAAGCTGGGTGTCGACCCATTCTGCCACGAAATCCGCCAAGACTTAGGACTTGATGGCCCTCCGAGGGGCGAACGAGATTGTCTCGTCCATGATCTCCACCGCCCACTTTACAATCCTACCCGAGGCCTCTCGGCATTGGATGATCTCCCCCAGGGGGTAGGATGACACCACAGTCACCGGATGAGACTCGAAGTAGTGTCGCAACTTTCGCCGCGTCAGAATTACCGCGTACAGTAGCTTCTGAATTTGCGGGTAGCGGATTTTGGTCTTGGACAGTACCTCATTGATGAAGTAGACCGGCCTCTGGACGAGCAATGCGTGCCCTTCTTCTCGTCTCTCGACTACGATCGTGGCGCTGACCACCTGAGTGGTTGCGGCTACGTAGATCAGGAGAGCTTCTCCGGCAGCGGGGGGCACCAGAATGGGCGCGCTTGTAAGGAGCGCCTTTAAGTTCCCGAGGGCTTCTTCGGCCTCGGGGGTCCAAGTGAAGCGCTCGGTCTTCCTTAAGAGGCGGTACAGGGGCAGGCCTCTTTCGCCGAGGCATGAGATGAAGCGGCTCAGAGCCACAAGGCATCCCATGACCCTCTGTACTCCTTTCAAGTCCTTGATAGGCCCCATGTTGGTGATGGCCACGATTTTCTCCGGGTTGGCCTCGATGCCCCGCTCGGAGACGATGAACCCCAGGAGCATGCCTCGGGGGACTCCGAAGACACACTTCTTGGGATTGAGTTTTACGCCTTTCGCTTTGAGACACTTCAATGTCGTTTCAAGGTCAGAGAGGAGGTCGGAGGCTTTCCTCGCCTTGACTATGATGTCATCGACGTAAGCCTCGACCGTTCGGCCAATGTGCTGTCCGAACACGTGGTTCATGCACCTTTGGTATGTCGCGCCTGCATTCCTTAAACCGAATGGCATAGTAATATAGCAGTACATGCCAAAGGGTGTGACGAAAGAAGTCGCGAGCTGGTCGGACTCTTTCATCTAGATTTGGTGATACCCTGAGTAGGCATCAAGGAATGACAGGGTTTCGCACCCAGCAGTGGAATCCACGATTTGATCGATGCGAGGCAGAGGGTAGGGAACCTTCGGACATGCTTTGTTTAGACCAGTGTAGTCTACACACATCCGCCATTTCCCACCTTTCTTTTTCACAAGCACAGGGTTGGCTAGCCATTCGGGATGGAATACCTCTTTGATGAACCCTGCAGCCATCAGCTTGTGGATCTCCTCGCCTATAGCTCTGCGCTTTTCTTCGTCAAATCGGCGCAGAGGCTGCTTCACGAGTCGGGCTCCAGCTCGGATATCCAGCGAGTGCTCGGCGACATCCCTCGGTATGCCAGGCATGTCCGAGGGACTCCACGCAAAAACCTCGGCGTTTGCGCGGAGAAAGTCGACGAGCACTGCTTTCTATTTGGGGTCGAGCTCGAAGCCGATCCGGACTTGCTTGGAGGCGTCGTTGCTGGGGTCGAGAGGGACGGACTTAACCGCCTCTGCTGGCTCGAAGTTGCCGGCATGGCGTTTCGCATCTGGCACCTCCTTGGAGAGGCTCTCCAGGTCAGCGATGAGGGCCTCGGACTCGGCGAGGGCCTCAGCGTACTCCACGCACTCCACGTCGCATTCGTACGCGTGTCGGTATGTGGATCCGATGGTGATGACCCCGTTGGGGCCCAACATCTTGAGCTTGAGGTAGGTGTAGATGGGGACAGCCATGAACTTGGCGTAGCATGGTCTCCCCAGCACTGCGTGGTAGGTTCCTCGGAACCCGACCACCTCGAACGTGAGGGTTTCCTTTCGGAAGTTGGAGGGAGTCCCGAAGCAGACGGGCAGATCGAGTCACCCAAGGGGTTGGACGCGCTTCCCGGGGATGATCCCGTGAAAGGGCGCCGCACCGGCCCGGATCGTGGACAAATCGATCTGCAAGAGCCCGAGGGTCTCGGCGTAGATGATGTTGAGGCTGCTGCCTCCGTCCATGAGGACCTTGGTAAGCCTGACGTTGCCGATGACGGGATTGACAACGAGCGGGTACTTCCCCGGGCTCGGCACGCGGTTGGGGTGGTTGCCTTGGTCGAAGGTGATGGGCTTGTCAGACCAGTCTAGGTAGACTGGCGCCACCACCTTCACCGAGCAGACCTCCCGGCGCTCCTGCTTGCGGTGCCGAGCCGAGGCGTTCGCCACCTGCCCACCGTAGATCATGAAGCAGTCATGGACCTCGGGGAACTCCTCTGCCTTGTGGCCTTCCTTCTTGTCGTTGTCGTGGGCTTTGCCACCTTCCGCCGGTGGCCCGGCCTTGTGGAAGTAGCGCCGAAGCATGACACACTCCTCAAGGGTGTGCTTGACGGGACCCTGATGATAGGGGCACGACTCCTTGAGCATCTTGTCGAACAGGTTGGCCCCTCCAGGAGGCTCCCGGGGGTTCCTGTGTTCGGCAGCGGCAACAAGATCTGCGTCGGCGACGTCATATTTTGTTTGCGACTTCTTCTTGCCCTTCTTCTTCGTGCTGCGCTGAGCGGACGCCTTGGGGACGTCTTCCTGCTGGTGTCCCTGAGGCTACTTGTCCTTCCGGAAGATGGCCTCGACCGCCTCCTGGCCAGAGGCGAACTTGGTGGCGATGTCCATCAGCTCGCTCGCCCTAGTGGGAGTCTTGCGACCCAGCTTGCTCACCAGGTCGCGGCAAGTGGTGCCGGCGAGGAACACGTCGATGACATCTGAGTCGGTGATGTTGGGCAGCTCGGTGCGCTGCTTCGAAAATCGTCGGACGTAGTCCCGCAGGGATTCTCCCGGCTGCTGGCGGCAGCTTCGGAGATCCCAGGAGTTCCCAGGGCGCACGTATGTGCCCTGGAAGTTTCCGGCAAATGCTTTGACCAGGTCGTCCCAGTTGGAGATCTGCGCAGGAGGCAGATGCTCGAGCCAGGCTCGGGCGGCGTCGGAGAGGAACATGGGGAGGTTGCGGATGATGAGGTTGTCATCGTCCGTTCCACCCAGCTGGCAGGTTAGCCGGTAGTCCGCGAGCCACAGTTACGGCCTTGTTCCCCCGAGTACTTGGTGATGGTAGTCGGGGTCCGGAACCGGGTCGGGAACGACGCCCGTCGTATGGCCCGGCTGAAAGCTTGCGGACCGGGTGGTTCGGGCGAGGGGCTCCGATCCTCCCCGCTGTCGTAGCGTCCCCCACGCCTGGGGTGGTAGCCTCGGCGCACCTTCTCGTCGAGGTGGGCTCGACGGTCGCAGCGATGGTGCTCGTTGCCGAGGCGACCCGGGGCTGCAGGCACTGTGTCCCGCGTGCGCCCGGTGTGGACCGAGGCTTCCCGCATGAATCGGGAAGTCACGGCGCGATGCTCCGGGGGGTACCCCTGCCTTCGGGAGGCAGAGTGAAAGGGAATTAGGCTTACACCTAGTTCCCAAATAATTTTGGTGGTTGAATTGCCCAACACAAATATTGGACTAACTAGTTTGCTCTAGTGCATAAGTTATACAGGTGCAAAAGGTTCACATTCAGTCAATAAAAAGATCAAGTGTTGGATTCAGCAAAGGAGCAGCAAGGCAACCGAGGGCACCTCTGGCTGGAGGCACCGGACTATCCGGTGTGCACCGGACTGTCCGGTGCGCCCAGAGGACTTCGACTTCAAACTCTTCGCCCTCGGGAATTCTCGGAAGCCGGCGCGCTATAATTCACCGGACTGTCCGGTGTGCACCGGACATGTCCGGTGCTCCAAGGAAGCGCGGTCTCCGGAACTCGCCAGCCTCGGGTTCGCGCGGAAGCCACTCCGCTAAAATTCACCGGACTGTCCGGTGTGCACCGGACTGTCCGGTGTACCAGCGGAGCAACGGCTCCCTGCGGCGCCAACGGCTCCCTGCGGTGCATTTAATGCGCGCGCAGCGCGCACAGACGTCAGGCACGCCCATACCGGTGCACCGGACATCAAACAGTACATGTCCGGTGTGCACCGGACACCCAGGCGGGCCCAGAAGACAGAAGCTCCAACGGTCAGAATCCAACGGCAATGGTGACGTGGCAGGGGCACCGGACTGTCCGGTGTGCACCGGACTGTCCGGTGTGCACCGGACTGTCCGGTGCGCCATCAAACAGACAGGTTCCAGCAACGGTCACTTTTGGTGGTTGGGGCTATAAATACCCCAACCACCCCACATTCATTGCCATCCAAGTTTTCCACTTTTCAACTACTACAAGAGCTCTAGCATTCAATTCTAGACACACCAAATAGATCAAGTCCTCTCCAAATTCCACACAACTCCATAGTGACTAGAGAGAGTGATTTGCTTGTGTTCTTTCGAGCTCTTGCGCTTGGATCGCATTCTTTTCTTTCTCACTTGTTCTTGAGATCATCACTCAATTGTAACCAAGGCAAGAGGCACCAATTGTGTGGTGGCCCTTGCGGGGAAGTTTTGTTCCCGGTTGATTGAGAAGAAGAGAAAGCTCACTCGATCTGTGGGATCGTTTGAGAGAGGGAAGGGTTGAAAGAGACCCGGCCTTTGTGGCCTCCTCAACGGGGAGTAGGTTTGCGAGAACCGAACCTCGGTAAAACAAATCCGCGTGTCACACTCTTATTTGCTTGCGATTTGTTTTGCGCCCTCTCTCGCGGACTCATTTATATTTCTAACACTAACCCTCGCTTGTAGTTGTGATTATTTTGTAAATTTCAGTTTCGCCCTATTCACCCCCCCTCTAGGCGACTATCAATTGGTATCAGAGCCCGGTGCTTCATTAGAGCCTAACCGCTCGAAGTGATGTCGGGAGATCACGCCAAGAAGGAGATGGAGACCGGCGACAAGCCCACTACAAGCCAAGGGAGCACTTCATCTTCATCGGAAGAGTCCCGCACCAAGAGAAGAGAGAAGAAGAAGAACTCCTCCAAGCGGAAGGAGAAAAGATCTTCCTCTTCTCACCACAAGGAGAAGAAGGAAAAATCTTCTTCTCACAAGCCGCATCGGAGTGGGGATAAGCACAAAAGGATGAGGAAGGTGGTCTACTATGAGACCGACACTTCATCGACATCTACCTCCGGCTCCGACGCGGCGTCCGTCACTTCTAAACGCCAAGAGCGTAAGAAGTATAGTAAGATTCCCCTACGCTACCCTCGCATTCCTAAACATACACCTTTACTATCCGTCCCATTAGGCAAACCACCAACTTTTAATGGTGAAGATTATGCTATGTGGAGTAATTTGATGCGATTTCATCTAACCTCTCTCCACAAAAGATTATGGGATATTGTTGAGTATGGTGTACAGGTACCATCCGTAGGGGATGAAGACTACGACACGGACGAAGTGGCCCAAATCGAGCACTTCAACTCCCAAGCCGCAACCATCCTCCTTGCCTCTCTAAGCAAGGAGGAATACAACAAAGTACAAGGATTGAAGAACGCCAAGGAGATTTGGGACCTGCTCAAGACGGCGCACGAGGGTGATGAACTCACCAAGATCACCAAGCGGGAAACGATCGAGGGGGAGCTCGGTCGCTTCCGTCTTCGCCAAGGGGAGGAGCCACAAGACATGTACAACCGGCTCAAGACCTTGGTGAACCAAGTGCGCAACCTAGGGAGCGCAAAATGGGATGACCATGAGGGCTCAAAGAAGATCAACGAGCTTGATGAACCCTCCACATCCGAGGCGCAACCGGTGGCCTTCAAGGCTACGGAGGAGAAGAAGGAGGAGTCTACACCAAGTAGACAACCAATTGACGCCTCCAAGCTCGACAACGAGGAGATGGCCCTAATCATCAAAAGCTTCCGGCAAATCCTCAAGCAACGGAAGGGGAAAGATTACAAATCCCGTTCCAAGAAGGTTTGCTACAAGTGTGGTAAGCCCGGTCATTTTATTGCAAAATGTCCTATGTCAAGTGACAGTGACAGGGGCGACGACAAGAAGGGCAAGAGGAAGGAGAAGAAGAAATACTACATGAAGAAGGGCGGCGATGCCCATGTTTGTCGGGAGTGGGACTCCGTCGAAAGCTCAAGCGACTCCTCCGACGACGAGGACGCCGCCAACATCGCCGTCACCAAGGGCCTCCTCTTCCCCAACGTCGGCCACAAGTGTCTCATGGCCAAGGACGGCAAAAAGAAGGTAAAATCAAAATCCTCCACTAAATATGAAACATCTAGTGATGAGGATGATGATAAAAATGAAGAAGATAATTTACGCATTCTTTTTGCTAACCTCAACATGCAACAAAAGGAAAAATTAAATGAATTGATTAGTGCTATACATGAGAAGGATGATCTCTTGGATTCTCAAGAGGACTTCCTTATTAAAGAAAATAAGAAGCATGTTAAGGTTAAAAATGCTTATGCTCTAGCAATAGAAAAATGTGAAAAATTGTCTAGTGAGCTAAGTACTTGCCATGAGACTATAGACAACCTTAGAAATGAAAATGCTAATTTACTAGCTAAGGTTGATTCTCATATTTGCAATGTTTCAATTTCTAGTCCTAGAAATGATAATGATGATTTGCTTGCTAGGATTGAAGAATTGAATATTTCTCTTGCTAGCCTTAGAAATGAGAATGACAAACTAATTGCTAAGGCTAAAGATTTTGATGTTTGTAATGCTACTATTTCCGACCTTAGAACTAAAAATGATATGTTGCATGCTAAGGTTGTTGAACTTAAATCTTGCAAACCATCTACATCTAAAGTTGAGCATGTTTCCATTTGTACTAGATGTAGAGATATTAATGTTGATGCTATCCATGATCACCTAGCCTTAATTAAAAAACAAAATGATCACATAGCACAACTTAATGATAAGATTAGAGAGCATGACTTAGAAAATGAAAAATTTAAACTTGCTAGAAGCATGCTCTATAATGGGAGACGCCCTGGCATTAAGGACGGCATTGGCTTCCAAAAGGGAGACAATGTCAAAATTAATGCCCCTCCAAAGAACTTATCTAACTTTGTTAAGGGCAAGGCTCCCATGCCTCAGGATAACGAGGGTTACATTTTATACCCTGCCGGTTATCCTGAGAGCAAGATTAGGAAAATTCATTCTAGGAAGTCTCACTCTGGCCCTAATCATGCTTTTATGTATAAGGGTGAGACATCTAGATCTAGGCAACCAACCCATGCCAAGTTGCCTAGAAAGAAAACTCTTAATGCATCAAATGATCATAGCATTTCATTTAAAACTTTTGATGCATCTTATGTTTTAACTAACAAATTCGGCAAGGTAGTTGCCAAGATTGTTGGGGGCAAACACAAGGGCTCCAAGACTTGTGTTTGGGTACCCAAAGTTCTTATATCTAATGCCAAAGGACCCAAAACCGTTTGGGTACCTAAAACAAAGAACTAAACTTGTTTTGTAGGTTTATGCATCCGGGGGCTCAAGTTGGATACTCGACAGCGGGTGCACAAACCACATGACAGGGGAGAAAAAGATGTTCTCCTCATATGAGAAAAACCAAGATCCCCAACGAGCTATCACATTCGGGGATGGAAATCAAGGTTTGGTCAAAGGTTTGGGAAAAATTGCTATATCTCCTGACCATACCATTTCCAATGTTTTTCTTGTAGATTCCTTAGACTACAATTTGCTTTCCGTATCCCAATTATGTCAAATGGGCTACAACTGTCTTTTTACTGATACTGGTGTTACTGTCTTTAGAAGAAGTGATGATTCAATAGCTTTTAAGGGAGTGTTAGAGGGTCAGCTATACTTGGTAGATTTTGATAGAGCTGAACTCGACACTTGCTTGATTGCTAAGACTAACTTGGGTTGGCTTTGGCACCGCCGACTAGCCCATGTTGGAATGAAGAATCTTCACAAGCTTCTAAAGGGAGAACACATTTTAGGACTAACCGATGTTCATTTTGAGAAAGACAGGGTTTGTAGCGCATGTCAAGCCGGGAAGCAAGTTGGTGTTCATCATCCACACAAAAACATCATGACTACCGACAGGCCACTGGAGCTCCTACACATGGATTTATTCGGCCCGATCGCTTACATAAGCATCGGCGGTAGTAAGTATTGCCTTGTAATTGTGGATGATTATTCTCGCTTCACTTGGGTGTTCTTTTTGCAGGACAAATCTCAAACCCAAGAGACCTTAAAGGGATTCTTGAGACGGGCTCAAAATGAGTTCGGCTTAAGGATCAAGAAAATTAGAAGCGACAATGGAACGGAGTTCAAGAACTCTCAAATCGAAGGTTTCCTTGAGGAGGAGGGCATCAAGCATGAGTTCTCTTCTCCCTACACTCCACAACAAAATGGTGTAGTGGAGAGGAAGAATCGAACTCTATTGGACATGGCAAGAACCATGCTTGATGAGTACAAGACACCGGATCGGTTTTGGGCCGAGGTGGTCAACACCGCCTGCTACGCCATCAACCGGTCATATCTTCACCGAATCCTCAAGAAGACATCTTATGAACTCCTAACCGGTAAAAAGCCCAATATTTCATATTTTAGAGTTTTTGGTAGCAAATGTTTTATTCTTGTCAAAAGAGGTAGAAAATCTAAATTTGCTCCTAAAACTGTAGAAGGCTTTTTACTAGGATATGACTCAAACACAAGGGCATATAGAGTCTTTAACAAGTCCTCAGGACTTGTTGAAGTTTCTTGTGACGTTGTGTTTGATGAGACTAACGGCTCTCAAGTAGAGCAAGTTGAACTTGATGATATAGGTGAAGAACAGGCTCCATGCATAGCGCTAAGGAACATGTCTATTGGGGATGTGTGTCCTAAGGAATCCGAAGAGCCTTCAAGTGCACAAGATCAACCATCCTCCTCCATGCAAGCATCTCCACCAACTCAAGTTGAGGATGAGGCTCAAGATGCTGAACAAGAGGATCAAGAAGATGAGCCACCTCAAAATGACGGCAACGATCAAGGGGGAGATACAAATAATGAAGACAAGGAGGATGAACAACCAAGGCCGCCACACCCAAGAGTCCACCAAGCAATACAACGAGATCACCCCGTCGACACCATCCTCGGCGATATTCATAAGGGGGTAACTACTCGATCTCGTGTTGCTCATTTTTGTGAACATTACTCGTTTGTTTCCTCTATTGAGCCACACAGGGTAGAGGAAGCACTTCAAGATTCGGATTGGGTGATGGCGATGCAAGAGGAGCTCAACAATTTCACAAGGAATGAGGTATGGCACTTAGTTCCACGTCCTAACCAAAATGTTGTAGGAACCAAGTGGGTCTTCCGCAACAAGCAAGACGAGCATGGTGTGGTGACAAGGAACAAAGCTCGACTCGTGGCCAAGGGGTATTCACAAGTCGAAGGTTTGGATTTTGGTGAAACCTATGCACCCGTAGCTAGGCTTGAGTCAATTCGCATATTATTGGCCTATGCTACTTACCATGGCTTCAAGCTTTATCAAATGGACGTGAAGAGTGCCTTCCTCAATGGACCAATCAAGGAGGAGGTCTATGTTGAGCAACCTCCCGGCTTTGAAGACAGTGAGTACCCTAATCATGTTTATAGGCTCTCTAAGGCGCTTTACGGGCTCAAGCAAGCCCCAAGAGCATGGTATGAATGCCTTAGAGATTTCCTTATTGCAAATGGCTTCAAAGTCGGCAAAGCCGATCCTACTTTGTTCACTAAAACTCTTGACAATGATTTGTTTGTATGCCAAATTTATGTTGATGATATTATATTTGGGTCTACTAACAAATCTACATGTGAAGAATTTAGTAGGATCATGACACAGAAATTCGAGATGTCTATGATAGGGGAGTTGAAATATTTCTTAGGATTTCAAGTCAAGCAACTCCATGAGGGCACTTTCATTAGCCAAACAAAGTATACCCAAGACATTCTAAGCAAGTTTGGAATGAAGGATGCCAAACCCATCAAGACACCCATGGGAACTAATGGGCATCTCGACCTCGACACGGGAGGTAAGTCCGTGGATCAAAAGGTATACCGGTCGATGATTGGTTCATTGCTTTATTTATGTGCATCTCGACCGGACATAATGCTTTCCGTTTGCATGTGTGCAAGATTCCAAGCCGACCCTAAGGAATCACACCTTACGGCCGTAAAACGAATCTTGAGATATTTGGCTTATACTCCTAAGTTTGGGCTTTGGTACCCTCGGGGATCCACTTTTGATTTGATTGGATATTCGGATGCCGATTGGGCGGGGTGTAGAATTAACAGGAAGAGCACATCAGGGACTTGCCAGTTCTTGGGAAGATCCTTGGTGTCATGGGCTTCAAAGAAGCAAAATTCGGTCGCTCTTTCTACTGCCGAAGCCGAGTATATTGCCGCAGGTCATTGTTGCGCGCAATTGCTTTGGATGAGGCAAACCCTGCGGGACTACGGTTACAAATTAACCAAAGTCCCTTTGCTATGTGATAATGAGAGTGCAATCAAAATGGCCGACAATCCTGTCGAGCACAGCCGCACTAAGCACATAGCCATTCGGTATCATTTTCTTCGGGATCACCAACAAAAGGGGGATATCGAGATTTCTTACATTAACACTAAAGATCAATTAGCCGATATCTTTACCAAGCCACTTGATGAACAATCTTTTACCCGACTTAGGCATGAGCTCAATATTCTTGATTCCAGGAATTTCTTTTGCTAGTCTTGCATACATAGCTCATAAATATACCTTTGATCATGTCTCTTTTATATATGCTATGACTAATGTGTTTTCAAGTATATTTCAAAACCAAGTCATAGGTATATTGAAAGGGAATTGGAGTCTTCGGCAAAGACAAGGCTTCCACTCCACTCTACTACCCATTTTTCGCCGTCGCTCCGCATCACTCTCCAACTTTGGTATAATCTTCACTCATTTATTTTATGACCAAAGGAGGAGAAAGTACTTCAAAGGGCTCTAATGACTCCGTTTTTGGCGATTCATGCCAAAGGGGGAGAAAGTATGAGCCCAAAGCAAAAGGACCGCACCACCACAAAAAGGACCGCACCACCACCTAATTTTTTAAATTGATGATTTGTAAATTTCAAAATTGGTATCTCTTTGTGTTCTAAAGGGGGAGCAACTCTTTGTGTTCTAAAGGGGGAGCAACTAGTATTTTCAAAATTGATGTCTTAAAACCCTCTTGAACACTAAGAGGAGACCTTATTTGAGGGGGAGTTTTGTTTAGTCAAAGGAAAAGCATTTGGTCAAAAGAAGAATATTTCAAAACTTGAAAATGCTTTGCAAATCTTATCCATTTACCTTTGACTATCTTGCAAAAGGACTTTGAAAAGAATTTACAAAACTCTCGGTGCAAATGTGGTCCAATATGTCAAAAACAAAGAAAACAATCCATGCGCATTCATGAAGTATTTATATTGGCTCAATTCCAAGCAACCTTTGCACTTACATTATGCAAACTAGTTCAATTATGCACTTCTATATTTGCTTTGGTTTGTGTTGGCATCAATCACCAAAAAGGGGGAGATTGAAAGGGAATTAGGCTTACACCTAGTTCCCAAATAATTTTGGTGGTTGAATTGTCCAACACAAATATTGGACTAACTAGTTTGCTCTAGTGCATAAGTTATACAGGTGCAAAAGGTTCACATTCAGTCAATAAAAAGATCAAGTGTTGGATTCAGCAAAGGAGCAGCAAGGCAACCGAGGGCACCTCTGGCTGGAGGCACCGGACTGTCCGGTGTGCACCGGACTGTCCGGTGCGCCCAGAGGACTTCGACTTCAAACTCTTCGCCCTCGGGAATTCTCGGAAGCCGGCGCGCTATAATTCACCGGACTGTCCGGTGTGCACCGGACATGTCCGGTGCTCCAAGGAAGCGCGGTCTCCGGAACTCGCCAGCCTCGGGTTCGCGCGGAAGCCACTCCGCTAAAATTCACCGGACTGTCCGGTGTGCACCGGACTGTCCGGTGTACCAGCGGAGCAACGGCTCCCTGCGGCGCCAACGGCTCCCTGCGGTGCATTTAATGCGCGCGCAGCGCGCACAGACGTCAGGCACGCCCATACCGGTGCACCGGACATCAAACAGTACATGTCCGGTGTGCACCGGACACCCAGGCGGGCCCAGAAGACAGAAGCTCCAACGGTCAGAATCCAACGGCAATGGTGACGTGGCAGGGGCACCGGACTGTCCGGTGTGCACCGGACTGTCCGGTGTGCACCGGACTGTCCGGTGTGCACCGGACTGTCCGGTGTGCACCGGACTGTCCGGTGCGCCATCAAACAGACAGGTTCCAGCAACGGTCACTTTTGGTGGTTGGGGCTATAAATACCCCAACCACCCCACATTCATTGCCATCCAAGTTTTCCACTTTTCAACTACTACAAGAGCTCTAGCATTCAATTCTAGACACACCAAATAGATCAAGTCCTCTCCAAATTCCACACAACTCCATAGTGACTAGAGAGAGTGATTTGCTTGTGTTCTTTCGAGCTCTTGCGCTTGGATCGCATTCTTTTCTTTCTCACTTGTTCTTGAGATCATCACTCAATTGTAACCAAGGCAAGAGGCACCAATTGTGTGGTGGCCCTTGCGGGGAAGTTTTGTTCTCGGTTGATTGAGAAGAAGAGAAAGCTCACTCGATCCGTGGGATCGTTTGAGAGAGGGAAGGGTTGAAAGAGACCCGGCCTTTGTGGCCTCCTCAACGGGGAGTAGGTTTGCGAGAACCGAACCTCGGTAAAACAAATCCGCGTGTCACACTCTTATTTGCTTGCGATTTGTTTTGCGCCCTCTCTCGCGGACTCATTTATATTTCTAACACTAACCCTCGCTTGTAGTTGTGATTATTTTGTAAATTTCAGTTTCGCCCTATTCACCCCCCCTCTAGGCGACTATCACAGAGCTTTCGGCCCATCGGACCGCGGCATCCTCCAGGAGATTCTTGAGTTCTCCCTGGATACGTCGTCCCTCGGTGGTGGATGGTTCCGGCATCGCTCGAAGTAGTATTGCTGTTGCAGCCAGGCTCTGGCCGACCCCATTGGAAGCCGGGGGCAGCCTTGCCCTGGCATCGTCAGCGATGCGGTGTTGGACGTCCTGGGGCAGATGACGTGCTTCTCCGGCTGGTGCTCGGCCTGCCCACTCCTGCCCGATGTTCTGCCGGAGCTGCACAAGTTGTCCTGCTTCCTCGTCGAGCCTGGCCTGCATCTCGCGAATTTGCTCGAGCTGTGCGTCCTGACCCCCCGCAGGGACTAGGACCACAGCTAGCTCCCGAAGGATGTCAACGTGAGGCGCAGGCCTAGGGGGATCGCCGTCCTCTGGCATACCAAGGTGGTTGCCTTCGTCGAGACCCCCTAGATCGACGTGGAAACATTCGCGACTTGGGCCACAGTCCTCATCGCCGAGGCTGTGGCTATCATCGGAGCAATCGGAGAGGCAGTAGTCACACGCGGTCATGAAGTCCCGCATGGCACTGGGGTTCCCGAGCCCGGAGAAATCCCAACCATAGTCGGGCTCGTCATCTTCCTCGGAACCCGGGGGCCCGTAGGTCGAGACGGCCGTCAATCGGTCCCAGGTTGACCACATATGATACCCCAGAAGGTTCGGATATGCCTTTATGAAAGCGTCCACCGAAGCGGGGTCGCTTGGTGGGTCGAAGCTGAATCTAAAAGGCAAAGGGTGGAAAACGGACGGTACCTCTTGATCGACGGATGGTGACGGAGTTACGTCGGGGACGGACTGCACCGTTATCTCAGGTACGAGGCTGACGCCCAGCAGGTCCTTCGCGAGCGTGCTGGCATCATCCGTCCACTTGGTGTTGGCGTGTTGCGGGGAAACGACGCTCGTCTTCGTCTCAGACGTGAGGTCGACGCCCGACGTGTCCCCTGCTGGGGCGCCGGCATCGTCGACTCGCTCGACAGCCAACGAGGTACCGCCTCCTGCTTGGCTATGGTTGCCCCGCCTCCTCCTCCGTCGGCGGGGAAGGTGACGGGACAGACCCGGATGCTGCTCTTCCGCCACGCGGGGAAGACGTCGTCGATTCCACCTCCGGTGGGCGGGCTAACGGCCGCCATTATCGTTGTCGCGCGACAGAGGAAGGAGTACCATGTCGTAGCTGCCGTCGAGGGACATGAACTCGAGACTCCCAAAATGGAGCAGCGTCCCGGGCTAGAGAGGTTGCTGGAGACTACCCATCTGGAGCTTGACGGGAAGCTGTTCGTCAACACGCAGCAGGCCCCTACCTGGCGCGCCAACTGTCGGCGTTTCGACCCCAGGGGGTCCCTGGACCGACGAGTAAATTGTCGCTGCGTGTCCCAGCCCAGATGGGTCGCCGCGAGACGGAACACAAGGGGGAAAACAGTAAGGGGAACCGCGGCTTGTGTTGTCCTGCGCCCAGGGCGGATGCGCTTGCAGTAGGGGGTTACAAGCGTTCGCGAGGGAGAGAGAGAGCATGCTCGTCAGCCTGTCCTCCCGCGCGGCCACCTTCCCGTACGAGGGCCCTGGACCTTCCTTTTATAGACGTAAGGAGAGGGCCCAGGTGTACAATGGGGGGTGTAGCAGTGTGCTAACGTGTCCGGCAGAGAGGAGCCAGAGTCCTATGTACATGCCGACGTGGCTGTCGGAGAGGTGTTGGTGCCCTATTCATGTGATGTCGTGGCCGTCGGAGGAGCGCTTAAACCCTGTAGAAGCACAGCTGTCGGGGCTGTCGGGACCTTGCTGACGTCTCCTTGCTTCCGTAGGGGGCTGAGAACCGCCGTCGTCATGGAGCATGCGGGGTGTCATCATTACTTGTTTTACCGGGGCGAGCCAGATGGGACGCCGGTCTTGTTCCCCGTAGCCTGAGCTAGCTAGGGGTAGGGTAATGATGTACCCCCCTGCGACGTGGTCGGCCCGAGCCCAAGGTCGGGCGAGGCGGAGGCTCCTCCGAGGTCGAGGCTGAGTCCGAGCCCGAGGGTCGGGCGAGGCGGAGACCGTCGTCCGAGGTCGGGGTTGAGTCCGAGCCCTGGGGTCGGGCGAGGCGGAGACTGTCGTCCGAGGTCGAGGTTGAGTCCGAGCCCTGGGGTCGGGCGAGGCGGAGATCGTCGTCCGAGGTCGAGGTTGAGTCCGAGCCCTAGGGTCGGGCGAGGCGGAGTCCGAGCCCGGGGGTCGGGCGAGGCGGAGACCGTCGTCCGAGGTCGAGGTTGAGTCCGAGCCCTGGGGTCGGGCGAGGCGGAGACCATCGTCCGAGGTCGAGGTTGAGTCCGAGCCCTGGGGTCGGACGAGGCGGAGATCGTCGTCCGAGGTCGAGGTTGAGTCCGAGCCCTGGGGTCGGGCGAGGCGGAGCTTCCTATGGCGCCCGAGGCTGGACTTGGCTGCTGTCAGCCTCACCCTGGCGGGTGGCACAGCAGTCGGAGCAGTGCAGGCGGTGCTGTTTTCCTGTCAGGTCAGTCAGTGGAGGGGCGAAGTGACCGCGGTCACTTCGGCCTTGTCGACTAAGGAGCGCGCGTCAGGATAATGTGTCAGGCGATCCTTGCATTGAATGCTCCTGTGATGCGGTCGGTTGGCGCGGCGATCTGGCCAAGGTTGCTTCACTGCGAAGCCTGTCCGAGCTGGGCCTCGGGCGAGTCGAAGGTGCGCCCGTTACTTGAGGATGCCCTCGGGCGAGGCGTGAATCTGCCTTGGTCTACTGTTCCTGCCCGAGGCTAGGCTCGGGCGAGGCGAGATCGTGTCCCTTGAGTGGACGGAGCCTTGACCTGAATTGCGCCCATCAGGCCTTTACAGCTTCGTGCTGATGGTGGTTACCAGCCGAGTTTTAGAAGTCTTGGGGGTACCCTTAATTATGGTCCCCGACAGTACTGTTTCTGTTTAAATGATGGAGTTTAAAATAGGATGTAAGATATGAGGTAGGATACAAATTATGTTGGAGATAGTCTAAGGTTGAGTACAGCATAATATGTATATGGTCGTGTAAAATATTGTTTTGTACTGTAGATAGCATTGTTGTTAGAGTAAAGTTTGAACTATAAGGTGAGATAGTGAATAGAAATGAAGAGCTACCAGAGATAGGTTAAGATCTTGGCTAGCAGATCGTGCACTATAGATTGCATTGATTATAGAGTATGATTTAAAATAAGAGATAAGCATGGATAAGTTGTTGAACCAACAACCCTTGTATACTATTTTTTATTTCATCTTCTATTTTAAACTTTACTATATAAAAAATATAAAATTATATTTATATACACGATATATAATACATCGTAGAAAACTGTATTTTATACCGCCATATACACACAACAATATACACGGTCTCCCCGAAGATACAAATTCTATCCGAAAAAAAAAAATAGAAGGGAGCTTTGAATGCTTTCGAACTGACAAGCGAAACGGCGCTCACCCCTCCGCCCCTCGTCAACGTCTTTGTCTTCATCCTCGCTTCCTTCTCCTTTTCTGCCTCTCCTCCCCCTCTGAATTCCTTGTTCGGTTGTTCCTCTTCCCACTTCCCCTCTCTCTCTCTCTCTCTCGTGCGCGTGTACTACTTCTGAGGCCGAAAGGTCAGAAGAGAGTGTCCACCTTTCAGTTCGATTTTCGATGATTTGAGTCCTTCCGCCGCGGGGAATTTGAGCGTTTTCCTTGAGAAATTTGAGTTTCTTCGAGAGTAATTTGTGTGTTTTCTCTTGAGAGATTCGTGCAAGGATGTCGCCTTCGATCCATTTATTGGGTAGTCAAATTGTTCCTATATAGCGCCAAAGCATCCAACTTTGACTTCTCCGTGGTGGCTTCTTCTATCGTGTGTTGTCCAGACAATTTGATCTTTATTTAATTGGGTTGGATGCTTGTTCAGGTTAGGTAAGTGGAAAGGGTAGCATAAGACACCATCAATTTTGGTGATTTTGGTTTTTCTCTGAATAATTGCGGGTCAAATTAGTCATCTTCAGTTATCACTTCTCGTTTTTATTGGGAGGATTTGGTGAATTTTAGTGGCGGGCAGAGCTTTCTTCGATCCTCGGTCCTCATTTTTATGGATTTGGATGGTTGGGGACTTGGGGGTATCTTAACTTTATCCTTGTTGAAAAAAGGCTATAAACTTGGGAGTTCCTGTGAGAAATTCCTTTCTTGGGAGGATTTGATCTTGCTTCTGTTGGTTCCTGGTGAGTTGGTTGAGATGAAAGGAGTACTATGCTAACTCATCGAGGAAAGAACAGTACAGCCAGTACTACTCTGAGGAAGGGCTGACATTTCTATGCTTTCCTTTGGAGGATTGTGGTCTGTTCCTCCAAGAATCTATGCAAAAATGCTCCTCATCTAAGTATATCTATCCAGTTCAAGTTGTGTGTAATGCGCGCACTCTGCAAGAAGGAAGAATTTGTGTAAAACGGGTGGTAGTTCAGAATTTTCTTTGCATAGGAGAAGCTCAGTTCCGCTTTGCAGATCCAAATTGGCCGATGGCGGTGAGTAAATCGTTTCTGATTTTGCGTACTTATCATGTCTTTGACTTCTTGATGTATTGGTAATGTGTATTACATTTTGATTCAACTGTAAGAAGTCTGGAATTGGTATGTCTTGTGATGGCTAATTGAGTGGTTAGAAAAGAACTAGTGTAGAATGATACTTTGGTTCTGCCTTCTCTTGCTCAGGCTGGAGAATTTTTTAACATTTTACATCTGGACGTGTTTTTGCTGTAGTTAATTTGAGATATACTGTCTGGAAGACAGAGGTTGACATAATGGGACCTATAACTACTGATGAATCAGCAGTGTGCTTAACTGGTTTGGTAATTATATACCCACTTTAGTCTGTTCTTATGGTGATTAGTGTGCCGTGTATGCTAGACCTATGTATTCTGTGAGTGACTTTTTTCAAGGCTGATATATGGCAGATGCTTTCCAAGATAAATCCTTGTTGAAACAACTGAACTGCAAATGCCACAATTGTAGATCTGAGTGTACCTGATCTAAATTGAATCATGGACTATGCTCTTCTTTTGCATGTCAGCATGTATCATAGACAATTAGACATCCCAAATATTTAGGGGGTTTCAGTCCTAGTTCGTTTGAGAAATGTTAATGTGAATCTGTTACGTGGGGCGCCACTTACAGGCGTAGGCCTAAGGATAAGAGGCCTAGTTGAGTTTATCTAGAGATATTAGTTGAGAATATTTAGGGATAATAGCAGATTAGAAGTTGTTGAGATTTTTTAGGAGAGTTTTAGGAGATAGAGTCAAGCAGTTAGGGGGCTGCGACCAGGCAGCCGACGTATTTATGTAATGGAAAGTTATGAAATAAAGCAAGCAATGAATTATCTCCGAACCGTCTTTCTTCCCTGCTAATCCGGTCTCCCTCCTTGCTGCCCAACATAGATCGGCACCCAGCCGATCGTCCATGCCACTTGCGAAGTCAGGGGCCAGCGCCTGTGCCATTGCCATTTCCCCCTACCGCCGGCCACATAACATCTTGGTATCAGGAGACCAGCCACACATCACACCCACCATCACCACCACCATGTCCTCCATCCCAAGCGATCCAGTGGCTCAGGCCTTGGACGCCATCAACCAAAGGCTGGCAACCCTGCACACCACTATACAGCGCCTAGAACGACAGCAGCAGGAAAGCCAGGCTGCCATTGATCGCCTTGATCAGCGCTAGCAGGAGATCATCCCTCACGGGAACCAGCGACCGCGAGGCGGGCCCAATGCTAACCATGAAGACCGCCCAACCAGATTCCATAATCTGGATTTCCCACGATATGACGGGAAGACGGATCCGCTACTCTTCACCAACAAATGTGAGTCCTTCCAGCAGCGAATCGTTCCAGAGGAACAGGTATGGATGGCATCATACCACCTGGAAAAAGCTGCACAACAGTGGTACATGCAATTGCACCAGGAAGAAGGGACGCCCCCTTAACGACGCTTCGTCGAGCTGCTGAACCTCAGGTTCGGGCTCCCCGTCCGAGCCTGCCCCCTCGGTGAACTGGCGAGTTGCCGGCGCACAGGAACGGTGGATGCCTACACCGAGCGCTTTCTGGAGCTGCTACCAAGGGCTGGGCCATTGAGCACGAATCAAAAGATCCAGTTGTTCACCCTGGGATTACAAGAACCACTCTCCATCGACGTCCAACTCCAACACCCGGTCACACTAGAGGTGGTCATGAGCCTTGCTAGAGCCTACGAACATATGGAACAGGCAGTTGCAGCAGCACAGGCGTCAGCCAGCATGCCGCCCCGATCCAGTCGCGGCTTGCTTCCAACGCCGTCGACACCCCAGCTGCCACCACCCGCTGGCTCGGACTCATCATCAGCATTGTGCGCCCAGCCTTCCAGCAGCAGCGGGCGGACCATCCGTCGGCTCTCACCGGAGGAGATGGATGAACACTGGCGTCTAGGACTTTGCTTCAACTGCGATGAGAAATTTGCCAGAGGCCACAACCGCGTCTGCAAACATCTCTTCTTCCTCGAACTCTACGACGGCGAGAGTGATGACAGCAACACAGAAGAACCAGCCACCGACAACCCCGTCACCTCCCTCCACGCCATTGCCAGTCACGGCCAGCAAGACCATGCAGGTTCCGGTCAGCCTGGGCACGATCAGCATCGTCGCCCTCATCGACTCCGGATCTACACACAACTTCATCTCCGAAGTCACCGCCGCACGAACAGGTCTCCCGGTCGCGCAATGGGGGAACATGTGCGTACCGTGGCTAATAGCGAGAAGCTGCCATGCATGGGAGTCTTCAGATCAGCGCCCTTCATCATCCACAACACCACCTTCTCGGTCGATCTCATCGTCCTGCCCCTAGCCGAGTTTGACATGGTACTCGGTACCCAGTGGCTCGCCACGCTGGGGCCGATCCTCTGGGACTTCGCCAAGCTGTCCATGGCGTTCTAGCGTGAAGGACTACAGATGGAGTGGCGAGGACTCGTGGAGTCACCACGACCGCGCTTGCTCTCAACAATAGGTCGGGAACCTCGACTCTATGCTCACCTCCTTCGACGACCTGTTCCGCGAGCCCCACGACCTACCGCCGCAGCGACCCTGCGACCACACACGACACCCATCACCGTCCGGCTGTACCGGTACCCGGCACTGCAAAAGGATGAATTGGAGCGCCAGTGCCACAACATGCAGCAACAAGGACTGATCCGCCATAGCACCTCGGCTTTCTCGTCTCCAGTTCTCTTGTTCAAGAAATCAGACGGGACCTGGTGTTTCTACATTGACTACAGAGCCCTCAACGAACGCACCATCAAGGACTCCTTCCCCATTCCAGTTGTCAACGAGCTGCTTGATGAACTTTGTGGCGCCAAGTTCTTCACCAAGCTCGACCTCCGCTCCGGCTATCACCAAGTGCGCATGGCCACCGACGACATCCACAAGACGGCGTTTCGAACACACGAAGGCCTGTACGAGTTCCTGGTAATGCCGTTCGGCCTCTCCAACGCGCCAGCGACATTCCAGGCGCTCATGAACACGGTCCTTCATCCGTTCCTTCGGCGCTTCGTCCTGGTCTTCTTCGACGACATCCTCGTCTACAGCAGCACCTGGTCCGAACTTCTGCATCACCAGAGGGTCGTCTTCACCGCACTTAGGGACCACTCCCTGGTGCTCAAAAGATCCAAGTGCTCCTTCGACGCAACGTCGGTCTCCTACCTTGTCCACCTCATCTCATCAAGGCGTGGCCATGGACGCTACCAAAGTTCAAGCAGTGGTCGATTGGCCACCACCACGATCGGTCCGAGGATTACGCGGGTTCCTAGGACTTGTGGGCTACTACCGTAAGTTCATAAAGTCATATGGTGAAATAGCAGCACCCCTCACCGCGCTACTCAAGAAGAATGGCTTCTCCTGGACCGATCAGGCCACAATAGCATTCCTCCACCTGAAGAAGGCACTCACCACAGCTCCTGTGCTCACCCTTCCAGACTTTGGATAGGATTTCATCATAAAGAGTGACGCCTCTGGAGCCGGATGTGGCGCCGTGCTGCACCAGGGAGCAGGACCGGTTGCCTTCTTCAGCTGAGCACTAGCACCTCGGCACCACGGCCTCGCTGCCTATGAGCGGGAGCTCATTGGGTTGGTACAGGTGGTACGACACTGGCGCCCATACCTTTGGGGTCGGCCATTCTCCATCCGGACGGACCACTACAGTTTGAAGTACCTGCTGGATCAGCGATTGTCAACCATCCCCCAACACCACTGGGTAAGCAAACTGTTTGGGTTTGATTTCAGGGTGGAATACCGACCAGGGCACAACAACATTGTTGTAGACACCCTGTCGCGCCGCGACATGGACGACACTGCAATCTTCTCCCTGTCAGGACCAACATTCCAGGTGTTTGATCAACTTCGTCAGGCAGCAGCATCTCAACCGGCCCTTGTCGCATTGCGCGACGAGATCCTGGCCGGCACACGCAAAACACCTTGGGCGTTTGTCGATGGACTCGTGCTGCTCAAAGGCCGTGCCTATCTCCCTCCCAAGTCCAGCATCCTCCAAGACATACTCGTGTTGACTCACGACGCGGGGCATGAAGGCGCGGAGAAGACACTGCACCGGTTTCGACGGGATTTTCACACTCCAAGGGCAAGGGCTATCATTCAGGACCTGGTTCGACACTTCATCACCTGCCAGCGAAACAAGACTGAACATCTTCATCCAGCAGGCCTCCTCGCCCCTCTACCAGTACCAACGTCAGTCTTGTCAGATATATCAATGGATTTCGTCGAAGGCCTTCCTAAGGTTGGGGGCAAGTCTGTCATCCTGTCAGTTGTGGACCGCTTCTCCAAGTACTCCCACTTCATCGCTCTTCGCCGTTATTCAACAGAGACAGTAGCATCAGTCTTCTTCTCGGAGGTAGTCAGATTCCATGGCCTTCCATCAACCATAGTGTCGGATCGTGATCCAGTGTTCACATCCACATTTTGGACAACACTCTTCAAGTTGATGGGCACCAAGCTACACATGAGTTCCGCATTCCACCCCTAGTCGGATGGTCAAACAGAAGCAGTCAACAAGACCATTGGCATGTACCTCCGGTGTTTGATAGGTGACCGTCCCCGACAATGGCTGCGATGGCTCCCTTGGGCAGAATATGTCTATAACACGTCCTTCCACACTGCCCTCAAGGAGACTCCATTCCGCATCATATATGGTAGGGATCCACTAGCATTACGAGAGTATGACCTAGGAGAGTGCCGAGTATCTGTAGTTACCCAGTCCATGACGGAAAGAGAAGAATTCTTGAGTGATGTACGTGCCCGACTGGAGCAGGCACAGGTCGTAGCCAAACGTGCCTACGACCATGGTCACAGGGCAGTGAGCTTCTCTCCAGGTGATTGGGTATGGCTGCGAGTTCGTCATTGCTCTCCAGCAACGCTCCTAGCGGCGATGCGCGGCAAGCTGAGGCCGCGCTACTTCGGGCCATACAAGGTGGCGGCCATGATCAATGAGGTGGCTTATCATCTCGAACTGCCATCCACGGCTCGGATTCACGTGTTCCACGTTGGGTTAATAAAGAAATTTCTGGGCACTCCTCCAGATTCTCCACCACCACTCACGCCGATTCATCACGGTGCTGCACAGCTGCAACCAGCACAGGCTCTGAAGATCCGTCAAGCCAGAGGAATTCGCCAGATCCTTATCCAGTGGGATTCATTGCCTAGCTCAGCAGCAACTTGGGAAGACCTGGACGAATTCAGGAGGCAATATCCTCATTTTCAGCTCGAGGACGAGCTAATACTCGATGGAGGAGAGATGTTATGTGGGGCGCCACTTACAGGCGCAGGCCTAAGGACAAGAGGCATAGTTGAGTTTATCTAGAGATATTAGTTGAGAATATCTAGAGGTAATAGCAGATTAGAAGTTGTTGAGATTTTTTAGGAGAGTTTTAGGAGATAAGAGTCAAGCAGTTAGGGGGCTGTGTATAGTATTCTGCATAATTTCGGATGCTTGATAACCTTTTTGTCTTTGCTGATTGTTCTCCCACATAAATGATGCTAGCAACAGATATCATCAATCATAGCCCTTCAGAAAGTTGACTAAAGCTACCGATTGATCTGCTCTGTACAGCAACCTGAAATTCCTGGATTTGAGGATTGGGAAACCACAGGAAACACCCCTTACACACAAAAGTTCGAGGATGTGCGGAAGAACAAGAAAACAGGAATTCCTGCACAGACAAATGATCCAAGGAGGAACCCGGAACATCCTCGCAAGTCGCCTTTGCATGCAACGGCCTACAAAACCGATCCTCAAGACCAAGGTCCAAGGAACCCACCACATCGACCGAGACCTGAAACTGATCAACAAAGACACTCCGACCGGCCTACTCACCGTGAGCCTGCACCACGAAGACATGCAAATCCTCAGAGAGAACAAGGGAGTAATGCTGTGGCACCAAGAAGCCCCTACAGGACAGCTGCTGGGTCTGCTTCGCCAATGCAGTCAAACAACCAATCAAAGCTGAATCATAGATCGACTGCGATGCAGGCTCCAGAGAGAAGGCATTCTTCAGAGGGGCATAGCCAGCATACACCTGGAAGGAGCAGGATGAAGCCCGGTAGTTATGAGGTAATAGCACCTTACTATCCTTCAGTTTTTCAATAATATTTCAATGAATGTGGGCTAGAAATGCCGTTAGAGTAATTACTCTTGCTTTGCATTGGCCAATCCAGCCTGAAGAAGTGGCTGTACCACCCTTTGGTGAATGGGATGATGCAAATGCAGCATCAGGTGAAAAGTACACTGGTATCTTCAACAGGGTAAGGGACGATAGGTTGTCACCTACCTCTTCTGCTAGGCAACCATCTACCGCCCGTAGGGAGGAGAATAAGGTGCAACAGGTATGCAAAAGCTTTTCCACAGTAAAGTTGAAAATTCAGTTCACATGTTCAATTCTTTCATTTAGTATATGATTGCACACCATATATGTAAATGCAGTTATTTTTTTTCTTGAATACGCAGGAGAGCTGCGTATTTTTGTATTAAGAAGAAGAAAAGGGGGAGAAAAACCTCGGTACAAAGTTGTTACATTTGCCTAACAACACCAGACACGCCCCATACAACTAAGACACCTCTTCTAAATGGAAGAAAGAGAGCGCTTTGGCTCCAGCCATACGCCAACCCATTAACTCCTCCCTTGCAGCTGCCAACACCACCGCAGCGCTAGGTTTACACTTATCAAAAACACACCTATTTCTATGTTTCCACAGAGACCATGCACCCAAAATGACTAGAGAATTGAATCCCTTAGATAAAGGTTTGCCCACCCTGGCAGCACTATTCCTCCACCAGGTTTCAAAACAGACATCAACATGGGAAGGGCAGAGCTCCTGGAAACCACCTGTCTGCAGAAGGCTGAACCAAAACTGTTTTGCAAAACTGCACTGAACCAGCAAATGGTTGATAGTTTCTTCCATCTGGTCGCATAGAGGGCAAGACTCCGGGTGATCCAAACCACGCTTAGCAAGTCTGTCAGCCGTCCAACATCTATCATGCTCCACAAGCCAAAGGAAGAACTTACACTTTCCTGGAGCCCAGGATTTCCAAATGCGTTCAGCAGGCTCAAAGTTAACAGAGCCAAGAAGCAAAGTCTTGTAAGCTGAGCTAGCCGAGTATTCACCCGATTCACTGAACCTCCAGGCATGCACATCGGGAACATTCGGCTGGAGAACCATCCCCTCTAGCAAGTCACAAAGGTCCATGAGATTAGCAAGGGCTGTAACAGAAATAGCCCCCCTCAGGTCAGCCAACCAATTGAGATCAGGCAAGGCGTCTTTGACCAGGCGCCTAGAAGCAATGCGCTTGGGCACCATACCCAAGACAGCAGGTGCCACATCCTTAATACATTTGTCATTCAGCCAACAATCCTTCCAAAAGAGAGTATCAGACCCATCTCCCAAATGAGTGATAACAGCCGCAACCACCAAGCTTTGCACAATGTCACAAGTTTGAATCTGAAAATCCGACCATGGCTTACTCCTATCAGATTTTTGCAGCCAAGGCCACCTAGCCGCAGCGCCCAGCTCATGATCCGAAGGTCACTTATGTCCAGACCCCCCAGGTCCTTGGGTCTAGTGACTTTGGGCCAAGTCAGCAGACAATGGCCACCATTCACCTCCTTCCTTCCTCTCCACAGAAAGTCTCGTCTAATCTTATCGATTGCTTTAACAGCCCAAGGAGGGATGTCCAGCGCCAGAGCAGCATAGATCATTCTTGATGTCATCACAAATTGAACATAAATGGCTCTACCAGCTTTTGTCATAAATGCAGTTATGCAGAAATAGTATCATCTCCTCCATGATGTTGATGCTAACTTTATACTATGTATTGTATCTGATAAATCATATATAACAAACTAATGCAGAGTGGATATTTTCCATTTTCTAAAAAAAATATAACAAACTAAAGATATTTATGCTATTTGCTTTTATAACTCTGTGGCATTTAATCTTCCCTATGTTCTCCAGTAGAACATAGCCTGACTATATTATTGCACTAACATCACAAATATCCATGGTTCATCTATTCTTTTTCTTGTACATGCAAGCGAGTTGTGTATCATTTTAATTAGAAAGAAGAGAGTACACAGAGTGATAAAGTCTCCTCATAACCCAAAAACTCACACTAACACAGCCAAACTATTACCAAGAGGATACTAGAAACAAATTGGTCTTTTCAACAGCAAATGACCAACAAGCTACCAATAAAAATTGATTGTCTTGTAAAGTTGTAATCAACTGTGACTAATTGTCGAGCATTAACAGTCCAGCTATGTGATCTTGAACCTTGGTCTGACGACTAAACAATAAATGATTTCTATGTAGTTCATTCTATGTGTTCCTTAGCGATTTAATTTTGTGACCTTAAATTCATTTAAAGCATCCACAACAATATTTGTATGCCATTCAGCTGCTCGGTTGATAGCCTTGAGAACAGGTGTTTTTTTTTAAAACCACACATCACTGTCTGTATTCTGCAAGTAATAAATACCGGCAAGTGGAAACTTCACCTTTTTCTTTTAAAAAAGGGTAACTTTATTGCTAAATTCTTACATAAATACATAAGTTGCATGCTGTGTTAATTATCTTCATTTGTTTGTTTTTATTCACGGCCAACACTCAAATACGGAGACATATTTCTTACTGCTCTGCCAATAGTAATAAACTAGTAATCATGCCGTTGTTTTGTTACCTTATGTCAAAATGTTATATCTTTAGACTCTTTGTGTGACTGAATTTCCCTTGAACTTGTTCAGATAAATAAGCATGAAAAATTAAAACACACAAATAAACCTGTTGAAGTTCCTTAAAACTCTACATGTGATACAGGGATACCATATCGACTGATCCTTGTCTCTTTTATCTCCAGAAATGTTCTTGCTGCATACTTTGAGAAAATGAGGACATGATCTCAAAGAGTTTGGACAGCATCCTATTGTGCTTCTGTAATGAGTATCGTGTAACTCTTCTTGGCTAGTTGTCATGTATGTTATTGTCGGTGTGATTATGTATCTGTAATTGTATTGTTCCATTTAAGCTCTTCACTTACAAGGAACATATATATGATACCAATATAGATTTGTAAAGTATGGAGTGAGCAATTTCCTTGTGATAATAAAAGGTTTATTGAATGTGGTCTAGATTTCCATAGTTAATGTGGATTTCAGCTAGACACCAACAATGTGGCTTTCAATTTTTTATTTAAAAAGGAAACGAAATTGTGCTCCCTTGTAATTCTCAATAGCTATGATAATATTACAAACAGAAAAATATATAAAATTAATCATTCGTCCTTCTACTATCATTTTTCTAGTTCTTGAAAGAGAATTTGTAGTATAAATAACTTTTGCATAAAGCCTCCTTTAAAAAAAATCCCTGAAATTAGGAGATACGTACCTATATTTTTTAAACTAAAACAGGGGTGGAGGTCCCCTACTGCATTAGGACATATGCAAATGTGCAAATTCCTTTTGATATTTGCATTTTACATAGGGAAATGACTTAAATTTAGATGAAACAGCAAATGAAACTATACCATCAAACAATTCTCATACAAGAGACGGTATATTGGTATATTGTAGTACGAAAGATATTAGGAAAAGTAGCATAATATATACTTCTTTTTGGCACGTAAAGTTACATTGTCTCTTGATGCCTTACAAATAGGGTTAACCTGGGAAAATATTGTGACCACAGAAAAATAAAAATAAAAAATGTTGGTGAAAATAGAACAAGTGGTTTACGGGGCTGGGGTTTGGGCTCACCACCACTGCCGCCGCCACCTGTAGCCTCCGTGCTATTGCGTGCCGCCGAGGAAGAAGAGGAGTTGCTGGTGGCGGAGCTTGGGGCCGCGTGGGTGGAGCGTGACGAGCTGGCGGACGAGGCGGCCGTGGTGCACCAACTCTCGGACCTTCCCCTCGACGCCGCAGGTCTTGTACACGACCAGGCGCTTCCTCCGCTGCAGCTCGGCGTCGTCCACCACCGCCTGCAGCTTCCTGGGCGCCGGGGCCGCGGTGGTGGTGTCGTCCAGCGCGGCTAAGGACGGCGCGTACTATTTCACTCTACCCGCGGTTGGGAACTACTAATTCGTTGGGTCTACAACAATCTTGGATGGGCTCCTAACGAGCTAATTTTCACTATTTTTGTTTATAGTTTTCCTCTGATTCTAGACACGTGTTTGAAATTTTGGTCTTTTTTTTGTTTAAACTGTCTATCTCTTTCACTTGTAGTCATTTATCATTCAATTAGTGAAGCATAAACTCACTCATTTCATTTCCTAATATTAATCAAATTAGCATATTTCTTTTCTTCCTTTAGAAATAGAAAGTTTTTAATGGATTAGAAAATCTTTCTTTTGATGTCTTGCTAATTCAATGTGGTGTAATTTCATCGATTTTTAGATTTTGACCGTATCTAAGAGATCCTATTTTATTCGGGTTGCTAACTCAATGGTAAAGTACTCGGCTTTTAAGTGCGACTATGATCTTTTACACATTTGGATGAAGCAACAAATTCGTCCAGACTCTTGGTGGAGTCTAGAAGACCAGGACTGATCCTCAAAGGTAATGAATGCAAAAAATAGCATGTCGTAATAAAATCAATTTCTTTTTTTAATAAAAGATCTGATTTTCTGGGTCTAGTGAATAAATGGATAGAGCCTGGCTCTAATTCTGGTAAAATAAAAAAAAGCAACGAGCTTAACTTCTTAATTGGTTAATTGGAAGGATTCCCCGATCTAATTAGACGTTAAAAATAGATTAGTGCCTAATGTGGGAAAAGTTAGGTTTTCCTATGAATGGACCCTTTACTTTTTTTAGAAATCCTAATTATTCTTGATTATGGATTGAAAAGAGATGTTATGAATTGAATATGTAAAAGAAACAGTATTAGATAGAAAAGGAGCAGAAAAAGTTTTATGGATTAGACTCCCTTCCTTTCCTGGGTCTCAGGTTCACGGAGCGCGGTTGGCGGATGTTTAGTTGGTGACGCTGCCGGAGCGCTTCAGCTCCCCGCGCGCCACTGACCAGGCTGCTGTGCCTCGCCGGCGTCCTCCGCTGGTGGACTGGATCCCGTGGTGTGGCTGCTGGGATCTTGTGGACAGGGCCTGTTGGTCCACCGCTAGATCCCGTGCTGCTGCTGCTGGATTGGCGAAAAGAGCAAAGAGGCCGGCCAGGGGGAGTGTGAGCTAGAGATGGGGGTTGAGTGAGTATTGCCTGCTGTGAGTCCTTACTGCTCTTTAGCAGACCGAGGTGAAAGTTTGGTGCTTGGAGCAAGGGAAGGAAGCCTGGTTCGATTGTAACTTGCGTAGACAGTGGAGATGATGAGCCCGGACCGGAGGAGATTGAAGCGAAGAAGTTGGAAGAAGAGGCTGCAACAAAGGTAGAAATTGGCGGTGGTGGTGGTTTAGGAGGGATTACAAAGAGTGGGATGATAAACGAGATGAGAATTATGATTCAGAAGCTCATGGGGTTAGAAATGATTGGTGCTAAGGCCAATACTGACCCATCTGAGTTGAAGTTGGAACTTGTGCTTAATGATGTGAAGTTAGAAGGTAGTAAGAATTACCTAAGCTCGTCTAAAAGAGTGTGTGTGCTTCTAGGAGGCAAGAGAGTGAAGCATTATTTGGAGGAGACATGTGTTGAGTCGGTTGATAAGCTCGGCACATAATAGAGAATCTGGCATGCGACAAACTCTATGATAGTTGCATGGTTATTGGCATCCATGTCTTCCAATGTTAGCAAGAGGGTGGAAGCCATGCGTACTGCATCGTAGATATAGAAGACCTTGAGTAATATATACTCTCGAAAGGAGAATGTGATGATGATGATGATGATGATGGAAATTCAGAGCAAGGCAGATGCAGTGAAACAGATGGGGAGACCAGTGGAACAATATGCTAGTGAGCTCCAGCACTTATGGGGAGAGCTGGATCATTATGCTCCTCTCCAAATGGTTTGCCCACAGGATGCACATATGGTTCATAAGTGGGTAGAGGATAGGAGAGTGACCCACTTTCTAAAGAACCTGGATTCTGAGTTTGAGAGCAGGAGAGCGGCCTTTTGTCACTAGGAGAGTCTTCCTACCATGGATGAGGTTGTGTCAGCCATGATAGATGAAGAGAGCAGACTTTGAGTGATGAGTAGTGGTAATCATGTGAAACCAACATATGTTGCAATTGAGGATAGAGAATGTTATAATTGTGGGAAAAAGGGACACCTGAGTTACAATTGTCCCAATCCTAGAGGAAATGGTGGCCGAGGAGGATCTCGTGGAGGACGAGGGGGTACTCGTGGGAGCTATGGAAGAGGTCGCGGTGGCCGTGGTGGAGGTCGAGGTGGAGGCCGTGGTGGCTCCAGGGCTAACATAGCTACCACTGAAGAGAATCTCTCTATTACTCTGTCTGGGGAACAAGCTAAGCAATGGGAGCAGTGGCAGAAGGGCAAGCCTTCTGAGTGCCTCACTTCACTTGATGGGCAAGCCACCAACTCCTTCGGTAACTTTGCCAACTACGCCCACATGGGCGAAGGTACTTAGGCACAAGTTTTTGCATCCTCATGTAGGCATCACATAGATTGAGTCATAGATTTAGGAGCATCAAAGCATGTGACTGGCATGTCCACCCCTTTCAAAACATACATTCCTTATATACATTCTGAGTCAGTTCAAATTGCTGATGGTACATCTCAACAAATCTGTGGTATAGGATCTATAGAGTGTACACCATCTCTTAGCTTGTCATCAGTTTTGCATGTTCCATCTTTTATAGTCAATCTCCTTTCTGTAAGTTCAATCATTGACTAATTCAAGTGCACAATAACATTTGATGAAAATTCTTGTGTCCTTCAGGAGAAGAGTAATGGGAGAAAGATTGGGACTGGAGTCAGGCATAATGGGTTGTGGTTCATCAGTCATGAGGAGTCAGCATTGAAAGCAACTATTGAGGGGGATGTGAAGGAGATTCTACTACATCATCGTTGGTTAGGACATATATCTTTTGAGAACTTAAGTCAGTTGTACCCTATGATGTTTAAGGGAGTGGACAAAAGTAGACTTGTATGTGATGCATGTGAACTTGGCAAGCATATTAGATCTATCTATCCTAGTATTGGTCTTCGTAGTTGTGAACTGTTTATTCTAATACACTCAGATGTTTGGGGTCCTTGTTCAGTCACTTTTGTGAATGGTGCAAAGTGGTTCGTCACTTTTATTGATTGTTACACTCGTATGACTTGGATATATATATATTTAAGCATAAAAACGAGGTGTTAAAGTGCTTTCAAGACTTCCATAAACTGGTTGCAAAACAGTTTAATGGAAGAATTCGAGTTATCAGGACTGATAATGGAACAAAGTATATGAATAATGAATTCAGATCATATCTATCGGGTTAAGGAATTATTCACCAAACACCTTGTCCTGGAACTCCACCACAGAATGGTGTAGCGGAGAGGAAAAATCATCACTTGTTGGAAGTAGCAAGATCTCTCATGTTTCAAATGAATGTGCCTAAGTATCTATAGAGTGAGGCAGTAATGACGACCACATACCTCATCAACCGGATGCCCTCAAGAATACTTGATATGAAATCACCTGTGGAACTTCTATTAGGAAAGCGTGACTTCCGTGTTCCACCCAAGGTCTTTGGTTGTGTTTGCTTTGTAAAAGATCATCGACCTATGGTGAGCAAGTTGGATCCTCAAGCAGTCAAGTGCATTTTTGTAGGTTATACATCTACTCATAAAGGATACAAATGTTGAGACTCTATTGGTAAGAGACTGTTTGTGAGTATGGATGTGACATTTCGAGAGGAAGACCGATCTAGATCAACTCCTAGAGGACTGCTCGCCGATCAATGGAGGAGACCATAGAGAGGGAGAGGATGACAGTGGTCAGGATGATTGTGGTCGAGATAGTGATGAGGCTAGTGGAGCTTTAGGAGGGGTGATTGTTGGATGTATGATTCCGCCATAAATGAAGGAAGGGATAACTACGGAGATATTGGGTAATAATGAAAATAGTGGGGATAATGGTGATCCAACTATTAATATTCAGGAGGAAATAGAGGATGATGATGCAGTGATTGTTGGGTCAATTCCATGTTCTACTGCAGGGAAGTTGAATGAGAAACAGGGGGAGCAACATGATTGTTCCATTGGAAGAAAGGTGAATGACAAATAGGGGGAGCAACCTATAGTATACTATCGAAAGCGAACTAAGAAGCAAGGGGGCAACCATAACCTGAACAAGTTGAAGCTCCAGTCCCATGTCTCTTCAGACTCCTCTCCAGACCCAGCTGGTAATGTCTCTCCAATCCATGTTTCTCCCATTCCTGAACATGAAGAATTACCTCTTGCACAAAGAAGAGTTCCTATAGTAAATGCTGGGAAACATCCTTCTCGTTATTGTTATGAACATAACATTGCTAAGTATGTCTCATACTCTAGTGTCTCTCCTGCATATAGAACTTTCATTGCATCTCTACAAATAATATCTATTCTGAAAGATTGGAGGTGTGCTAAACATGATCCAAAGTGGAAGGATGCCATTAAGGAAGAGCCGCTTGCCCTTCAAAAGAACAAGACATGGGAACTTGTTCACCTTCCAGAAGGAAAGAAGGCGGTGGGGTGAAAGTGGGTCTTCACAGTAAAGCAGATTCCTAAAGGAAAGGTTGACAGGTACAAAGCAAGACTGGTGGCGAAGGGATATAGTCATACATATGGGATTGACTATGATGAGACCTTTGCACCTGTGGCAAAAATGGGCACATTGAGGGCTTAGTCTCATGTGTGGCCAATTTTGGTTGGCCTCTTCATCAGCTGGATGTGAAGAATGCATTTCTTCATGGTGACCTGCAGGAAGAGCTCTATATGGAAATTCCACCTGGATTTGCAAATGAACAGACTATTGGGAAAGTGTGTAGACTTAAGAAGTCGCTCTATGGCCTAAAGCAGTCACCACGTGTGCTCTATGGCCTAAAGTAGTCACCACGTGTATGGTTTGATAGATTCAGGCAAGCTATGTGTGATATGGGCTATTATCAATGCAAAGATCACACGGTCTTCTACAAACATCAAGGCTCTTGTATCACTATTCTGGCGGTTTATGTTGATGATATAGTGATCACTGGAGATGATGTGAAGGAGATCAAGAAACTGAAGGAAAGGCTAAGTAGATCCTTTGAGGTAAAGGACCTTGGACCACTTCGATACTTCCTTGGGATTGAGATAGCTAGATCATCTAAGGGAATTATTCTCTCCCAAAGAAAGTATGTCTTCGATCTTTTGTCAGAGACAGGAATGCTTGGGTGTTGCCCATGTAGCTCACCCATTGATAAGAATCACCAAACTTGTGCTGAGTCAGGTGATCCTATGGATCGGGAAAGATATCAAAGGGTAGTCGGTCGTTTGATATACCTTTGTCATACAAGACCGTACATTGCTTATGCAATAAGTGCGGTTAGTAGGTATATGCATGATCCTAGAACTAGGCATATGAAGATAGTTTATCAAATCCTGAGATACCTGAAGGGAACTGAAAGGGAAATGTGCCCTTGGGCCATTTCTAAAGTGTTTTGGTGATTAAGTGTCCAACACATATCCTCCAAGTCTTAATTTGTGCCAAAGACTTAAGAAGTGCAAATCAAGTTACAAGGTATGTTTCTAGACTTAGTACATTGATTTGAGTACTAATGTATTGTGTCTAAGTGCTAGAAACAGGAGAAATTGGTTTGGAAAAGAGTTGGCTGTGTACAACCAACTGCAGCTCGGTCTAGGTGCACAGGACTGTCCGGTGGTGCACCGGACAGTGTCCGGTGCGCCAGGACCAGTCTCGGTGAACAGTCCACTCTCGGGACTCGACGGCGGCGTACAGCTATAATTCACCGGACTGTCCGGTGGTGCACCGGATTGTCCGGTGAGTCGTCCGTGGCGAAGTCGTCGCTCTCGGGAAACGTTCAACGGCGTACGACTATAATTCATCGGACCGTCTGGTGAGGCACCTGACTGTCCGGTGAGCCAATGGTCGACTGCTCCAACGGTCGGCCGCGCAATCCGCGCGCGACGCGTGGGTGCGCCCACGGTCGGCAGAGGGCACCGGACTGTCCGGTGTGCACCGGACAGTGTCCGGTGTGCCAACTGCCACAAATCTGCAACGGTCGGATGCACTATAAAAGGAAGGAGATCGCGCACCGGACAGCTACAGGGACTGTCCGGTGGTGCACCGGACAGAAGGCAAGATTTGCCTTCCAAAGTTGCCTCCAACGGCTCCTAGCTGCCTTGGGGCTATAAAAGGGACCCCAGGCGCATGGAGGAGTCACCTAAGCATTCTTTGATCATTCCTAAGCATCCAGACTCCACTCCCACGCATTTGATTCTCTGTGCTAGCAATTTGAGCTCCTCTTGAGTTGAGAACTCCGTGTGTTGAACTTAGAGCTCAAGTTGTGACTTGTGTGCATGATTGTGCTCTCGTTTTGAGTCTTGTGTGTGTTGCTCTCCCATCCCTTACTTTCATGCTTCTTTGTGATCATCAATTGTAAGGGCGAGAGGCTCCAAGTTGTGGAGATTCCTCGCAAACGGAAGATAGTATATGAAAGAAGAACACCGTGGTATTCAAGTTGATCATTGGATCACTTGAAAGGGGTTGAGTGCAACCCTCATCCATTAGGACGCCACAACGTGGAAGTAGGCAAGTTTTGTACTTGGCCGAACCACGGGATAACTCGCGTGTCTCTTGTGATTGCTCTTTTGTGTGATTATTGTGATTCGCTAGAGCTCGCTCTATAGCCACTTGGTTTTATCATTCTAACACTTAACCAAGTTTTGTGGCTATTAGTTGTTGAATTTTATAGGATCACCTATTCACCCCCCTCTAGGTGCTCTCAATTGGTATCGGAGCTGTTCTCTTCACGAAAGGGACTAATCGCCCGAAGAGATGGATCCTAAGGGAAAGGGGATGGTGGTCAACGATAAGGAGAAGGAGTCCATCTTCAACGAGCCAAGGGACGACAAGCCCACTGACTCTGGCTCGAGTCATAAGAAGAGGGACGGGAGGAAGAAGAAGAGGCGCATCAAGAAGATCATCTACTACGACAGCGACGAGTCTTCTTCCCCAAGAGACGACGACTACGATGAGAAAAAGAAATTGGTTAACTCAAATTTTTCATTTGATTATTCTCGTATTCCGTATAATTCTAATGCTCATTTGCTTTCCATTCCTCTTGGTAAACCTCCACACTTTGATGGAGAGGACTATGCCTTTTGGAGTCACAAAATGCGTAGTCACCTTTTCTCTCTCCATCCTAGTATTTGGGAGATAGTTGAAAATGGAATGCAATTTGATAGTACGGACAACCCTATTTTTATTAACGAACAAATTCACAAAAATGCACAAGCTACCACTGTTTTGTTAGCATTGTTGTGCAGGGATGAATACAACAAGGTGAGCAGCTTGGACAACGCCAAGCAAATATGGGACACCCTCAAGATCTCGCATGAGGGGAATGACGCCACCATGATCACCAAAATGGAGTTGGTGGAAGGCGAGCTGGGAAGGTTCGCGATGATTAGGGGGGAGGAGCCGACGCAAACTTACAACAGGCTTAAGACCCTGGTCAACAAGATCAGGAGCTATGGAAGCACGAGATGGACGGACCACGACGTCATCCGACTTATGCTCAGGTCTTTTACTGTCATTGACCCTCATCTTGTGAACTCAATCCGTGAGAATCCTAGGTACACAAAGATGACGCCCGAGGAAATACTCGGAAAGTTTGTGAGCGAGCGTATGATGATCAAGGAAGCAAGATACGTTGATGAAGCATTGAATGACCCAATGCCCATCTATGAGCCCTAACCCGTTGCACTCAAGGCAACAAGCAGCAGCAGGGAGGCGCTACCTAGCAAGGTGGCACAAGTTGAAGCTGCCGGGCTAAATAAAGATGAAATGACCCTCATCATCAAGCGCTTCAAGACAGCGCTAAAAGGACGAAAGGAGCATCCCAACAAGAGCAAAGCAAAGGGAAAGCGCTCCTATTTTAAATGTGGTAAGACTGGTCATTTTATAGCAAATTGTCCCGATAATGCTAATGACCAGGAACAAGAAAAGAGCGGGAAGAGGGAGAAGAAGAAGGCCTACAAGAAGGCGAAGGGCGAGGCGCACCTAGGCAAAGAGTGGGATTCGGATTGCTCTTCGTCCGACTCCGACGAAGGACTCACCGCCTCGGCCTTCAACAAGTCATCTCTCTTCCACAACGAGCGTCACACCTGTCTCATGGCAAAGGAGAAAAAGGTAAGCGCTAGAGATACCCCTAAGTATACTACTTCAAGTGATGATGACTCTAGTGATGATGAAGTAGATTACATAAGTTTATTCAAAGGTTTAGATAGAACTAAAGTTGATAAGATCAATGAATTGATTGATGCCTTAAATGAAAAGAATAGATTATTAGAGAAGCAAGAAGATATTTTATATGAAGAGCATGACAAGTTTATTAGTGTGCAAAAATCTCTTGCCTTAGAGGTTAAAAGGAATGAAATGCTTTCTTCTGAATTATCCGCTTGTCATGAAACTGTGTCTAGCTTGAAGAGTATTAATGATGATTTAAATGCTAAGCTTGAAGTAGTTAATAAATCTAGTTCTTATGTAGAGCACGTTGTGATTTGTAATAGGTGTAAGGATTTCGATGTTGATGCATGTGTTGAGCACCTTACTTCTATTACAAAACTTAATGGTGAAGTGGCAAGTCTTAATGCCCAACTTAAGACTTGCAAAAATGACTTTGATAAATTAAAATTTGCTAGGGATGCCTACACCGTTGGTAGACATCCCTCAATTAAGGATGGGCTTGGCTTTCGAAAGGAAGCCAAGAACTTAACAAGCCAAAAGGCTCCCATTCCCAACAAGGAGAAAGGGAAGGCACCTATGGCTAGTAGTAATCAAAAGAATCATGCTTTCATGTATAATGATAGAAAATTTGCTAGAAATTCTCATTATAGGAGTTGTAATGCTTTTGATTCTCACGCTTTGATTGCTTCAAGCTCAAACTTTAATGGTAGGCCTAGGAGAAATTTTGTGTCTCATGCTCCTAGGAAAGTGTGTAATAAACCTACCACTGTCTTTCATGCTTGCAACACTACGTTTGTTCTTTCATGTAAAAATGAAAAAGTGGTGGCTAGAAAGATGGGGTCCAAATGCAAGGGAGACAAGACCTGCATTTGGGTCCCAAAGACTATTGTAACTAACCTTGTAGGACCCAACAAGAGTTGGGTACCTAAAACCCAAGCCTAATTTGCCTTGCAGGTTTATGCATCCGGGGGCTCAAGCTGGATTATCGACAGTGGATGCACAAACCACATGACGGGGGAGAAGAAGATGTTCACCTCCTACGTCAAGAACAAAGATTCCTAAGATTCGATTATCTTTGGAGATGGGAATCAAGGCAAGGTTAAAGGGCTAGGAAAGATAGCTATTTCATCCGAGCATTCCATATCTAATGTGTTCTTAGTTGAATCGCTCGGGTACAACTTGTTGTCCGTTAGTTAATTATGTAATATGGGCTACAATTGTTTATTTACCAATGTAGATGTGTCTGTCTTTAGAAGGAGTGATGGTTCACTAGCTTTTAAGGGTGTACTAGACGGCAAACTCTACTTAGTTGATTTTTCGAAAGAGGAGGCCAATCTAGATGCATGCTTAATTGCTAAGACTAGCATGGGCTGGCTGTGGCATCGCCGTCTAGCACATTTTGGGATGAAGAACCTTCATAAACTTCTAAAGGGAGAACATGTGTTAGGTCTAACCAATGTGTTTTTCAAAAAGATAGACCTTGTGCAGCTTGTCAAGCAGGTAAACAGGTGGGAAGCGCTCATCACAGCAAGAATGTGATGACCACATCAAGACCTCTGGAGCTACTTCACATGGACCTCTTCGGACCCGTCGCCTACCTCAGCATCGGGGGAAGTAAGTATGGTCTTGTTATTGTTGATGATTTTTCCCGCTTCACTTGGGTATTCTTTTTGCAGGATAAATTAGAAACCCAAGGGACCCTAAAGCGCTTCCTAAGGAGAGCTCAAAACGAATTTGAGATCAAGGTGAAAAAGATAAGAAGCGACAACGGGTCCAAATTCAAGAACTTACAAGTGGAGGAGTACCTTGAGGAGGAAGGAATCAAGCACGAGTTCTCCGCTCCCTACACACCACAGCAAAATGGTGTGGTAGAGAGGAAGAACAGGACACTTATAGACATGGCGAGGATAATGCTTGAGAATTCAAGACGCCCGAACTGTTTTGGTCGGAAGCTATGAACACAGCTTGCCATGCCATAAACCGGGTCTACCTTCATCGCCTCCTCAAGAAGACATCGTATGAACTTCTAACCGGTAACAAACCCAATGTTTCACACTTTCGTGTATTTGGGAGTAAATGTTATATTCTAGTGAAGAAAGGTAGGAATTCTAAATTTGCTCCCAAAGCTGTAGAAGGGTTTTTGCTAGGTTATGACTCAAATACAAAGGCGTATAGAGTCTTCAACAAATCATCGGGTTTGGTTGAAGTCTCTAGCGATGTTGTATTTGATGAAACTAATGGCTCTCCAAGAGAGCAAGTTGATCTTGATGATGTAGATGAAGATGATGTTCCAACGGATGCAATTCACACCATGGCGATTGGAGATGTGCGACCACAGGAACACCAAGAGCAAGATCAACCTTCTTCCTCAACAATGGTGCATCCCCCAACTCAAGATGATGAACAGGTTCCTCAAGAGGAGGCGTGTGATCAAGGGGGAGCACAAGATGACCAAGTTGTGGAGGAAGAAGCACCATAGGCCCCTCCAACTCAAGTCCGAGCGACGATTCAAAGGAATCATCCCGTCGACCAGATTTTGGGTGATATAAGCAAGGGAGTAACAACTCGCTCACGTCTAGCTAATTTTTGTGAGCATTACTCGTTTGTCTCTTCTATTGAGCCTTTCATGGTAGAAGAGGCCTTGCAAGATCCGGACTGGGTGTTGGCCATGCAGGAAAGAAATCCGCACCGGACAGTGTCTGGTGCGCCAGTCGACAGAAGGCAAGAATTGCCTTCCTACAATGCTCTCAACGGCTCCTAGCTGCCTTGGAGCTATAAAAGGGACCCCTAGGCGCATGGAGGAGACCACCAAGCATTCCCCAAGCATTCTAAAGCACCAAGACCTCGATTCCACGCATTTGTTTCTTCGTGATAGCATCTAGAGCTCTATTTGAGTTGTGAACTCGTCGGGTTGTGTTGCGAGCTCTTGTTGCGACTTGTGTGCGTGTTGTCATTGTGATTTTGTGTCTTGTGTGCGTTGCTCATCCCTCCCTTACTCCGTGCTTCTTTGTGAACATCAAAGTGTAAGGGCGAGAGGCTCCAAGTTGTGGAGATTCCTCGCGAACGGGATATAGTCAAGCTAAGCAAAACACCGTGGTAAAGTGGGTCTTTGGACCGCTTGAGAGGGGTTGATTGCAACCCTCGTCCGTTGGGATGCCACAACATGGAAGTAGGCAAGTTTTGTACTTGGCCGAACCACGGGATAAACCACTGTGTCTACCTGTGTTGATCTTCTTGTGGTTATTGTGTTTTGCTAAGACTCCTCTCTAGCCACTTGGCATTATTGTGCTAACGCTTAACCAAGTTTTTGTGGTATTAAGTTTCAAGTTTTACAGGATCACCTATTCACCCCCCTCTAGGTGCTCTCAATTGGTATCAGAGCCGTTCTCTTCAAGAAAGGGACTAATCGCCCGAAGAGATGGATCCTAAGGGGAAGGGAATCGTGATCAATGATAAAGAGAAGGAGTCCTTCGTCAACGAGCCGAAAGACGACAAGCCTACCGACTCGGGCTCGGGCCATAAACGAAAAGATGGGAAGAAGAAGAAGACAAGGCGCATCAAGGAGATCATCTACTACGACGACAGCGACGAGTCCACTTCTTCCCAAAAGGACAACGACGACTACAACTACGACAAAAGAAAGACGGTTAACTCAAACTTCTCTTTCGATTATTCGCGTATTCCGCATAGCTCAAATACACATTTGCTTTCCATTCCTCTTGGCAAACCTCCACACTTTGATGGGGAGGGCTACGGATTTTGGAGTCACAAAATGCGTAGTCACTTGTTCTCTCTCCATCCAAGCATATGGGAGATTGTAGAGAGTGGAATGAAATTTGATAGCTCGGATAGTCCCATGTTTATAAATGAACAAATCCATAAAAATGCACAAGCTACTACTATCCTTTTAGCATCTTTGTGCAGGGAAGAGTACAATAAGGTGAGCGGCTTGGACAATGCCAAGCAGATCTAGGACACCCTCAGGATCTCACATGAGGGGAACGACGTCACCATGCTCACCAAAATGGAGTTGGTGGAGGGCGAGCTTGGAAGATTCGCAATGATAAGGGGAGAGGAGCCAACCCAAACATACAACCGGCTCAAGACCCTCATCAACAAGGAGCTATGGAAGCACGCGTTGGACGGACCACGACGTCGTTCTCCTAATGCTAAGGTCTTTTACTGTACTTGATCCACATCTGGTGAACAATATTCGTGAAAATCCTAGGTACACCAAGATGGCGCCCAAAGAAGTTCTTGGGAAGTTTGTAAGTGGGCGAATGATGATCAAGGAGGCGAGATACGTAGACGACGCGTTGAATGGTCCAATCAATGAGCCTCAACCCGTTGCTCTCAAGGCAACGAGGAGCAAGGAGGCGCTACCTAGCACGGTGACACAAGTTGAGGCGGCAGGGCTAAATGATGAAGAGATAGCCCTCATCATCAAGCGCTTCAAGACGGCGCTAAAGGGTCGCAAGGGGCAGCCAAGCAAGACCAAGACAAAGGGGAAGCGCTCATGCTTCAAATGTGGTAAGATTGGTCATTTTATCGCTAACTGTCCCGATAATGATAGTGACCAGGAACAAGGGAACAAGAGGGAGAAGAAGAAGGCATACAAGAAGGCTAAGGGCGAGGCACACCTTGGCAAGGAGTGGGACTCGGATTGTTCGTCATCCGACTCCGACAATGAAGGACTCGCCGCCACCGCCTTCAACAAGTCATCCCTCTTCCCCAACGAGCGTCACACATGCCTCATGGCGAAGGAGAAGAAGGTATGTACTCGAGACAATACTACTTATGCTTCTTCAAGTGAGGATGAGTCTAGTGATGATGATGAAATAGATTATTCTTGTTTATTCAAGGGTCTAGATAGAACCAAGGTTGATAAGATTAACGAATTAATTGATGCCTTGAATGATAAAAATAGGTTATTAGAGAAGCAAGAGGATCTTTTATATGAAGAACATGATAAGTTTGTAGAGGCTCAAAGATCCCTTGCTTTAGAAATCAAAAGGAATGAAATGCTTTCTTGTGAACTATCTACTTGTCATGAAACCATTTCTACTTTAAAAGGTGTTAATGATGATTTAAATGCTAAACTAGAAGTAGCAAGTAAATCTAACTCTTGTGTAGAACATGTTATGATTTGCAATAGGTGCAGAGATTTTAATGTTGATGCTTGTAGTGAACACCTAGTTTGCATTTCTAAATTAAATGATGAAGTGGCTAGTCTTAATGCCCAACTTAAGACTAGCAAGAGTGAATTTGACAAGCTAAAATTTGCAAGGGATGCCTACACGATTGGTAGACACCCCTCAATTAAGGATGGTCTTGGCTTCAAGAGGGAAGTCAAGAACTTAACAAGCCATAAGGCTTCCATGTCCGCCAAGGAGAAAGGGAAGGGCCCTATGGCTAATAGTGTTCAAAAGAACCATGCTTTCATTTATGGTGATAGAAAATTTTCTAGAAATACATATAGAACCTGTGCTTATGATTCATATGCTATGACTGCTTCTAGTTCCTATGTTGTGCATGGTAGAGATATGTCTAGGAAAAATATTCATCATGTGCCTAGAAGAAATATTGCTCATGCTCCTAGGAAAGTAATAAATGAACTTTCTACAATTTTTCATACTTGCAATGCTTCCTTTGCTATTTGTAGAAAGGATAAGAAGGTAATTGCTAAGAAATTAGGGGCAAGATGCAAGGGAGATAAAACTTGCATTTGAGTCCCTAAGACCATTGTGACTAACTGTCGGGGACCATAATTAGGGGTACCCTCAAGGCTCCTAATTCTCAGCTGGTAACCCCCATCAGCACGAAGCTGTAAAGGCCTGATGGGTGCGATTAAGTCAGGGATCAGTCCATTCGAGGGACACGATCACGCCTCACCCAAGCCTAGCCTCGGACAAGGGCAGCCGACCCCGGAGGATTTCCGTCTCGCCCGAGGCCCCCCTTCAGCGGCGAACATATTCCCGGCTCGCCCGAGGCCCTGCCTTCGCTAAGAAGCAACCCTGACCAAATCGCCGCACCGACCGACCAAGTCGCAGGAGCATTTAATGCAAAGGTGGCCTGACGCCCTTATCCTGGCGCGCACCCCCCAGCCAGCAGAGCCGAAGTGACCGCCGTCACTTCGCCGCTCCACTGACCGGCCTGACAGAAGGACAGCGCCGCCTACGCCACACCGACTGCAGTGCCACTGGACAGAGTAAGACTGACAGGCAGTCAGGCCCTGCCGGAGGCACCATAGGAAGCTCCGCTTCGCCCGACCAAGGGCTCGGACTTGGGCTCGGCCCCAGAAGACGACGAACTCCGCTTTGCCCGACCCAGGGCTCGGACTCGGGCTAAGTCCCGAAAGACGGCGAACTCCGCCCGACCCAGGGCTCGGACTCAGGCTAAGTCCCAGAAGACGGCGAACTCCACTCCGCCCGACCCAGGGCTCGGACTCGGGCTAAGTCCTGGAAGACGGCGAACTCCGCTCCGCCCGACCCAGGGCTCGGACTCGGGCTAAGTCCCGGAAGACGGCGAACTTCGCTCCGCCTGACCCAGGGCTCGGACTCGGGCTAAGTCCCAGAAGACGACGATCTCCGCCTCGCCCGACCTAGGGCTCAGACTTGGGCTCGGCCCCAGAAGACGACGATCTCCGCCTCGCCCGACCTAGGGCTCGGACTTGGGCTCGGCCCCAAAAGACGGCAATCTCCGCCTCGCCCGACCCGGGGGCTCGGACTCGACCTCGGCTTCGGAGGAGCTTCCACATCGCCCAACCTAGGGCGTAGACCAGCCACGTCAACAGGAGGCGCCATCATCACCCTACCCCGAGCTGACTCGGGCCGCAGGGAACAAGACTGGTGTCCCATCTGGCTCGCTCCGCCAGATAGGCAATGATGGCGCCCCGCATGCTCCGTGACGGCGGCGGCTCTCAGCCCCCTTACGGAAGCAAGAGGACGTCAGCAAGGACTCAACCGCTCCGACAGCTGTCCCTCCGCCAAGCTCCATCGCTCCTTCGACGGCCACGACCTCACACCAGCTGGGTGCCAAGATCTCTCCGGCTGCCACAACGGCATGTACCTAGGGCACTAGCTCACCTCCGCTAGACACGTAGCACCCTGCTACACCCCCCATTGTACACCTGGATCCTCTCCTTACGCCTATAAAAGGGAGGACCAGGGCCCTCTTAGAGAGGGTTGGCCGCGCGGGGACGAGGACGAGAACAGGCGCTCGCTTGGAGCCGCTCGCTCCCTCTCCCGCATGGACGCTTGTAACCCCCTACTGCAAGCGCACCCGACCTGGGCGCGGGACGAACACGAGGGCCGCGGGATTCCCACCTCTCTCACGCCGGTCTCCTGCCGCCTCGCTCTCCTCCCTTCGCGCTCGCCCTCGCGCTCGACCCATCTGGGCTGGGGCACGCAGCGACATTCACTCGTCGGCCCAGGGACCCCCCGGTCTCGGAACGCCGACAGTTGGCGCGCCAGGTAGGGGCCTGCTGCATGTTGATGAACAGCTTCCCGTCAAGCTCTAGATGGGCAGTCTCCAGCAACCTCTCCAACCCGGGACGATGCTCCATTTTGGGAGTCTTGAGTTCATATCCCTCGACGGCAGCTACGACATGATATCCTTCCACCGCCGTGCGACAACAACGGTGGCGGCCGACAACCCGCCTGCCGGCGGCGGAATCGGCGACGTCTTCCCCGCGTGGTGGAAAGCAACCTTCGAGCTCACCCTGTCCTCTCCCCCGCCGACGGAGGAGGAGGCGGGGCAACCAAGGCCAAGCAGGAGGCAGCGCCTCGTCGGCTGTCGAGCGAGTCGATGGTCCTGGCACCCCAACGGGGGGCGCACTGGGCGTCGACCTCGCGTTTGAGACGAAGGCGAGCGCCGTCTCCCAGCGACACGCCAATCCCGAGCAAGCGAACAACGCCAGCACGCTCACGAAAAGCTTGCTGGACGTCACCCTCGTACCTGAGACGACGGCGCAGTCAGTCCCCGACGCGACCTTATCGCCGCCTGTCGACCAAAAGGTACCGATCGATTCCCATCCCGCGTCTTTCGGTTTCAGCCTCAACCCGTCTAGCGACTTCGCTTTGGCGGGCGCTCTCGTAGAGGCAAATCCAGACTCTCTGGGGTTTCGTGTGCGGTCACCTTGGGACCAGCTGACGGACGTCTCGACCTACGGGCCCTCTGGGTCCGAGGAAGACGACGAACACAGCATCTGTTGGGATTTCTCTGGACTTGGCAACCCCAGTGCCATGCGGGACTTCATGACCGCATGCGACTATTGCCTTTCCGACTGTTCCGACAGTAGCCGTAGCCTCGGCGATGAGGACCGCGGCCCAAGTCGCGAATGCTTCCACGTCGATCTAGGGGGTCCCCCCGAAGGCAACCATCTCGGCATGCCGGAGGACGGTGACTTCCCTAGGCCGGTGCCTCGCGTTGACATCCCACGGGAGCTAGCTGTGGTCCCCGTTCAGGCGGGGGGTCATGACCCACAGCTCGAGCAAATCCGCAGGGTGCAGGCCGGGCTCGACGAGGGAGCAGGAGCGCTGGAGCCGATCCGTCGGGACATCGGGCAGGCATGGGTGGGCCAACCTCCGGCCGGAGAAATACGTCAACTACCCCAGGGCTTCCAGCGCCGCGTCACCGACGACGTCAGGATCAGGCCACCACCCGCATCCAGTGGGGTTGGCCAGAACCTGGCGGCAGCAGCAATGCTTCTTCGCGCGATGCCAGAGCCATCAACCACCGAGGGGCGGCGAATCCAGGGAGAGCTCAAGAATCTCCTGGAAGGCGCCGCGGTCCGACGGGCCGAGAGCTCTGCCTCCCGAAGGCAGGGGTACCCCTCGGAACCTCATGCTGCGACTTCTCGATTCATGCGGGAAGCCTCGGTCTACACCGGGCGCACGCGCAACACCGCGCCTGCGGCCCCGGGTCGCCTCGGCAACGAGCACCACCACCGCGACCGACGGGCCCACCTCGACGAGAGGGTGCGCCGAGGCTACCACCCCAGGCGTGGGGGACGCTACGACAGCGGGGAGGATCGGAGTCCCTCGCCCGAACCACCCGGTCCGCAAGCCTTCAGCCGAGCCATTCGACGGGCGCCGTTCCTGACCCGGTTCCGACCCCCGGCTACTATCACAAAGTACTCGAGGGAGACGAGACCGGAACTATGGCTCGCGGACTACCGTCTGGCCTGCCAGCTGGGTGGAACGGACGATGACAACCTCATCATCCGCAACCTCCCTCTGTTCCTCTCCGACTCCGCTCGCGCCTGGTTGGAGCACCTGCCTCCGGGGCAGATCTCCAACTGGGACGACCTAGTCCAAGCTTTCGCCGGCAATTTCCAGGGCACGTATGTGCGCCCCGGGAATTTCTGGGACCTCCGAAGCTGCCGACAGCAGCCGGGAGAGTCTCTCCGAGACTACATCCGGCGATTCTCGAAGCAGCGCACCGAGCTGCCCAACGTCACCGACTCGGATGTCATCGGCGCGTTCCTCGCTGGCACCACCTGCCGCGACCTGGTGAGCAAGCTGGGCCGCAAGACCCCCACCAGGGCGAGCGAGCTGATGGACATCGCCACCAAGTTCGCCTCCGGCCAGGAGGCGGTCGAGGCTATCTTCCGAAAGGACAAGCAGCCCCAGGGCCGCCCATCGGAAGGTACTCTCGAGGCGTCAACTCAGCGCGGCGCCAAGAATAAGGGCAAAAAGAAGTCGTAAACGAAACGCAACGCCGCCGACGCGGACCTTATCGCCGCCGCCGAGTACAAGAACCCTCGGAAGCCCCCCGGAGGTGCCAACCTCTTCGACAAGATGCTCAAGGAGCCGTGCCCCTATCACCAGGGACCCGTCAAGCACACCCTTGAGGAGTGCGTCATGCTTCGGCGCCACTTCCACAGGGCCGGGCCACCCGCAGAGGGTGGCAAGGCCCGCGACGACGACAAGAAGGAAGATCACCAGGCAGGAGAGTTCCCCGAGGTCCGCGACTGCTTCATGATCTATGGTGGGCAAGCGGCGAACGCCTCGGCTCGGCACCGCAAGCAAGAGCGCTGGGAGGTCTGCTCGGTCAAGGTGGCGGCGCCAGTCTATCTAGACTGGTCCGACAAGCCCATCACCTTCGACCGAGACGATCACCCCGACCATGTGCCGAGCCCGGGGAAATACCCGCTCGTCGTCGACCCCGTCATCGGTGAGGTCAGGCTCACCAAGGTCCTCATGGACGGAGGCAGCAGCCTCAACATCATTTACGCCGAGACCCTCGGGCTCCTGCGTGTTGATCTGTCTTCTGTCCGGGCAGGCGCTGCGCCCTTCCATGGGATCATCCCTGGGAAGCGCGTCCAACCCCTCGGACAGCTCGACCTTCCCGTCTGCTTCGGAACACCCTCCAACTTCCGAAGGGAGACCCTGACGTTCGAGGTGGTCGGGTTCCGAGGAACCTACCACGCGGTACTGGGGAGGCCATGCTACGCGAAGTTCATGGCCGTCCCCAACTACACCTACCTGAAGCTCAAGATGCCGGGCCCCAACAGGGTCATCACCGTCGGCCCTACGTACAAACACGCGTTCGAATGCGACGTGGAGTGCGTGGATTACATCGAGGCCCTCGCCGAATCCGAGGCCCTCATTGCCAACCTGGAGAGCCTCTCTAAGGAGGTGCCAGACGTGAAGCGTCACGCCGGCAACTTTGAGCCAGCGGAGACGGTTAAGTCCGTCCCCCTCGACCCCAGCGGCGACGCCTCCAAGCAGATCCGGATCGGCTCCGGGTTCGATCCCAAATAGGAAGCAGTGCTCGTCGACTTTCTCCACGCGAACGCCGACGTTTTCGCGTGGAGTCCCTCGGACATGCCCGGCGTACCGAGGGATGTCGCCGAGCACTTGCTGGACATCCGAGCCGGAGCCCGACCCGTCAAGCAGTCGCTGCGCCGATTCGACGAGGAGAAGCGCAAAGCCATCAAAGAGGTATTCCATCCCGAATGGCTTGCCAACCCTGTGCTTGTGAGAAAGAAAGGGGGGAAATGGCGGATGTGTGTAGACTACACTGGTCTCAACAAAGCATGTCCGAAGGTTCCCTACCCTCTGCCTCGCATCGACCAAATCGTGGATTCCACTGCTGGGTGCGAAACCCTATCTTTCCTCGATGCCTACTCAGGGTATCATCAAATCAAGATGAAAGAGTCCGACCAGCTCGCGACTTCTTTCATCACACCCTTCGGCATGTACTGCTATGTCCCCATGCCGTTCGGTTTGAGGAATGCGGGCGCGACGTACCAGCGGTGCATGAACCATGTGTTCGGCGAACACATTGGCCGCACGATCGAGGCCTACGTCGATGACATCGTAGTCAAGATGAGGAAAGCCTCCGACCTCCTTTCCGACCTTGAAACGACATTCCGATGTCTCAAGGTGAAAGGCGTCAAGCTCAATCCCGAAAAGTGTGTCTTCGGGGTGCCCCGAGGCATGCTCTTGGGGTTCATCATCTCCGAGCGGGGCATCGAAGCCAACCCGGAAAAGATCGCAGCCATTACCAGCATGGGGCCCATCAAGGACTTGAAAGGCGTACAGAGGGTCATGGGATGCCTCGCGGCTCTGAGCCGCTTCATCTCACGCCTCGGCGAAAGAGGTCTACCTCTGTACCGCCTCTTAAGGAAGGCCGAGTGCTTCACTTGGACCCCTGAGGCCGAGGAAGCCCTCGAGAACCTGAAGGCGCTCCTCACAAAGGCGCCTATCTTGGTGCCCCCAGCTGCCGGAGAAGCCCTCCTAGTCTACGTCGCCGTGACCACCCAGGTGGTTAGCGCCGCGATTGTGGTCGAGAGGCAAGAAGAGGGGCATGCATTGCCCATTCAGATGCCAGTCTACTTCGTCAGCGAGGTACTGTCCGAAACCAAGATCCGCTACCCACAAGTTCAGAAGCTGCTGTACGCGACGGAAGCTGCGACACTACTTCGAGTCTCATCCGGTAACTGTGGTGTCATCCTTCCCCATGGGAGAGATCATCCAGTGCCGAGAGGCCTTGGGTAGGATTGCAAAGTGGGCGGTGGAGATCATGGGCGAGACAATCTCGTTCGCTCCTCGGAAAGCCATTAAGTCCCAGGTCTTGGCGGACTTCGTGGCTGAATGGGTCGACACCCAGCTACCGACGGCTCCGATCCAACCGGATCTCTGGACCATGTTCTTCGATGGGTCACTGATGAAGACAGGGGTCGGCGCAGGCCTACTCTTCATCTCGCCCCTCGGAAAGCATCTACGCTACGTGCTACGCCTCCACTTCCCGGCGTCCAACAATGTGGCTGAATATGAGGCTCTGGTCAACGGGTTGCGGATCACCATCGAGCTAGGGGTCCGACGCCTCGACGCTCGTGGTGACTCGCAGCTCATCATCGACCAAGTCATGAAGAACTCCCATTGCCGCGACCCGAAGATGGAGGCCTACTGCGATGAGGATCGGCGCCTAGAAGACAAGTTCTACGGGCTCGAGCTCAACCACATCGCTCGGCGCTACAACGAGACTGCGGACGAGCTGGCTAAAATAGCCTCGGGGCGAACGACGGTTCCCCTGGACATCTTCTCCCGAGACCTGCATCAACCCTCCGTCAAGATCGACGACACGTCCGAGCCCGAGGTACCCTCGGCCCAGTCCGAGGCACCCACGGCTCAACCCGAGGCACCCTCGGCTCGACCCGAGGCGCCCTCGGTTTAGTCCGAGGCACCCTCGGCCCCCGAGGGTGAGGCACTGCGCGTCGAGGAGGAGCGAAGCGGGGTCGCGCCTAATCGAAACTGGCAGACCCCGTACCTGCAATATCTCCACCGAGGAGAGCTACCCCTCGACCGAGCCGAGGCTCGGTGGGTGGCGCGGTGCGCCAAGTCGTTCGTCTTGCTGGGAGATGAGAAGGAGCTCTACCACCGCAGCCCCCCAGGCATCCTCCAGCGATGCATCTCCATTGCCGAAGGTCAGGAACTCCTGCGAGAGATACACTCGGGGGCTTGCGGCCATCACGCAGCGCCTCGAGCCCTTGTCGGGAACACTTTTCGGCAAGGCTTCTACTGGCCGACGGCGGTGGCCGATGCTACCAGAATCGTCCGCACCTGCGAAGGGTGCCAATTCTACGCGAGGCAGACCCATCTGCCCGCTCAGGCTCTGCAGACGATACCCATCACCTGGCCTTTTGCGGTGTGGGGTCTGGACCTCGTCGGCCCCTTGCGGAAGGCACCCGGGGGCTACACACACCTGCTGGTCGCCATCAACAAATTCTCCAAGTGGATCGAGGTCCGACCCCTGAACGGCATCAGGTCCGAGCAGGCGGTGGCGTTCTTCACCAACATCATCCATCGCTTCGGGGTCCCGAACTCCATCATCACCGACAACGGCACCCAGTTCACCGGCAGAAAGTTCCTGGACTTCTGCGAGGATCACCACATCTGGGTGGACTGGGCCGCCGTGGCTCATCCCATGACGAATGGGCAGGTGGAGCGTGCCAACGGCATGATTCTACAAGGGCTCAAGCCTCAGATCTACAACAACCTCAACAAGTTCGGCAAGCGATGGATGAAGGAACTCCCCTCGGTGGTCTGGAGTCTGAGGACAACGCCGAGCCAAGCCACGGGCTTCACGCCGTTCTTTCTAGTCTATGGGGCCGAAGCCATCTTGCCCACAGACTTAGAATACGGCTCCCCGAGGACGAGGGCCTACACCGACCAAAGCAACCAAGTCAGCCGAGAAAACTCGCTGGACCAGCTGGAGGAGGCTCAGGACCAGGCCTTGCTACACTCGGCGCGGTACCAGCAGTCCCTGCGACGCTACCATGCCCGAGGGGTCCGGTCCCGAGACCTCCAGGTGGGCGACCTGGTGCTTCGGCTGTGACAAGACGCCCGAGGGCGGCACAAGCTCACGCCTCCCTGGGAGGGGCCATTCGTCATTGCCAAGGTTCTGAAGCCCGGAACATACAAGCTGGCCAACAGCCAAGGCAAGGTCTACGACAACGCCTGGAACATCCAACAGCTACGTTGCTTCTACCCTTAAGATGTTTTCAAGTTGATCATATACCTCGCACCCACGCAAAGTTTAGTCGTCAAGGAAGGGTCGGCCTCGCCTCGGCAAAGCCTGACCCTCCCTCGGGGGCTAAAAGGGGGGGAACCCCCTCTGCGTCGAAATTTTCCTCGAAAAAAGATCTTTTCTGCCAGAATGTCTTTTGCGCTTTTTGGCTACTTCGAAAGTGGATCCTGAAAACGACGGAGTACACGTAAGCAGCCAAGGCCGACCGAGCCGAGGGACTCCTACGCCTCCGGGATACGGATACCTCACTCATCACCTTCTGCGAGAAGCAACTCTTGCTCGCACAAACATTTTTGTTACCGACAAAACAGTCCAGATGCTCGAAATAAAAGGAAAAGAGACGCAGCTTTACAACACGGCGAGGGTGTGTTTAGGCCTTGGCGGCCGCAGGAAACACACGCTACAAGACAATCTGATCCTGCAGGCTCGGATCTTGACGGCTGAAGGGAGCAGCAGCACCCTTGGCATCGACGACACCTTCGGCGAGGGCCGACCTAGCCTCGGACGGCGACGCGGTCCGAGGATCTCCACTCTGGAGGACGACGTCATCACCACGCCCGGGCCATCGCCGCCAGGGTCTTCTCTGGGAATCCGGCCCGAGCAGGCGGCTCGGCCGGTCACCCCGGGGCCTCGGCCAGTTACCCTCCAAGGATGTTAATCCGGCCCGAGCAGGCGGCTCGGCCGGTCACCCCGGGGCCTCGGCCAGCTGCCCTCCAAGGATGTGAGCCCGACCCGAGGCCTCGGCTGGTCAATTCCGGCGTCGGTCCCGCTAACGGACGACCCGGCCAGGCTCCGGCCAACCAGGTTACCTTTTCGAGCCAACTCTGCCTCTGTCCATGTTGACGCCGCTACCCCTGGCCTCGGCTCATCGAAGAGCGGCCGAGGGGTTCCTTTGACTAAGTTAGAGAAGCCTCGGACAACAAGGCCGACCGAGCCGAGGAACTCCTACGCCTCCGGGATACGGATACCTCACTCGTCACCTGTACACGGGGCGACTCACGCTTGGTGAAGCGGTTCAGACAACCAACAGGCGAGTCTCAGTGCTCGAAAAGGAGGAAAATACACGGCTCCGTGTCGAAATCACATACATGTTCAGGCCCCGACAGCCACAATGGACAAAAACACTGGCACTCAAGGTGCCATTACAAACGGAACTCCGGTTCCGCCTCCGCAGGTGCAAACAACCCCACTCGACGGGGGAGAGGCCTGCGGAGCAACAGAAGATCGATGAACGGCTTGTCGTCGCCCGCCCCAGCCACGGCGACGACGACGACTTCTGTCCCAGGGGGCCAAACAGCAGCAGCGATGACCTCAGGGTGGATGCTGCTGCCAGGAGGCCCCCGCCCGTGCCCAAACTCGAGAGGCAAGGACGGGCAGAAGGCCGTAGAGTTGGAGGTCGGTCCGCGGGTGGCGCCGGCAAACTCGTCGGCGGCGGAACCTCTTCCAGCTGCCGTGGCGGGAGGCGGCACCGGGAGCGGCTCCGAAGCCGCTCGGCCCAGCGAGCCGGGCACGGTGTAGCTGTCAGCGCCACGGACGACTCCCGCCCTTCCCCCCGATCACCGAGGGAAGGAGCGGGCCACCGCCCATGCAGGGGCCGACCCCAACTCGGCACACTCCCCTCCCCAGCACTAGTGATGAAAATCCTTGAGGCTGAGGGAGGGGCGGAGGCCGCAGCCCGGCTCGCTTTCCCCCACCATCAAACTGGAGGTCGCCATCTTGGGTGACCGCCGGTGGAGGGGTGCAGTCGGGCTGCATGATGAAAATCCTTGAAGCCGAACGATGGCTGAAAGGTACCAACTCCCGCGGAGTTGCGTTCCCCCAACGACGAGGCGGAAAGACGACGGATCTCCCCCATCCGGGGGGCTGGAAGGTGGAAAGACACGATGCATAAGGGAGCGCGAAGGCATGGTCGCCCTCCAAGGGGGTCACCCTCCTTTTAAGGGCGGTTCTCCCTACTCGCGTCCCCAGCCGTCATGGGCTGAGTCTTCTCCAACACACTCCAAGGTCCTCCCCCATGGCGCGGGGGCTGGGCCCCACACGTCATGCAAGCCAACTCAGGGCAGAAGAAGCCAAACCACCGCGCGCGGTGCATACAACCGCCCAGCGGTTACAAGCGACCCTCCACTTTTGCCCAGACCAACGGGCAAAAGGGTGGGCAGCCATGCAGGCGGCATGCAACCGCGCCAAGTGGGCGCGCTCCTCTGACTCCCAACACGCCCGGCATGGAGGCCCAGGCCACGCGTCATGCAACCGGTGCGCCGGTTGCTACGTGTGAGTAACTGCACGCCACCCGCGCCACCACCGCACCTCCTCGACTGCAGAACCAATACCGCGACTCGAGGCGACCCGGCGCGCGACCCAGCAGCACCAGCCTGGCGCGACGGTCAACACGACCAAAAGTGGGCCGGCAGTAATGGCGGTGGCAGGCGAGCAGGCGCAGCGGTCGCATAGTCAGCCAGGCTTACGTCCCATCCGGGGGCAGCGAGAGAACCCTCTCCCACGGTGTGAAGACGACGCGCCCGTGATCCGTTCCTCGAACGGCTCGCGCACGCGCAACGGTCGCCCCTCCAACCACTCGCCCCGTCGCATTAACTCCGCGATGGGACACGCGGCGCCTCTGGCAGGAGAAGCGGGCGACGCTTCCCCTTCGCCAAAATGAACGCGTCCAAAAAAGGTATGCCGCGTCGTTCGATTTCGTATCCTTTTCCGTTTTTTCTCTTTCTCTCTCTTGCAACAGGGACCGGGAAAGGGGGACACCCCGAGAAGGAACCAGGCTCCGAGCCCCCCTACTGATCAGAGGTTCGAAGGCTGGCCCCCCGGAAGGGTTCAACAGCCGCCTCAGATCGCGTGGGCCCTACACCCACTACTGGTCAGAGGTTCGAAGGCCGACCCCTCGAAAGGGTTCAATGACCACCTCAGGCTACTCGGGCTCCACGCCCAATACTGATCAGGGGTTCGAAGGCTGGCCCCCAAAGGGTTCACAGCCGCCTCAGACGCCGAGCGAGGGATGACCATGGGTACGTTCGATACATAACCAAGGCTCGGGCTGCGCTCCCGAGGTACCCTAGGACATTTCCGAGACCGGCGGGAACGATCTTGTAACAGAATCCCACCAGAGGGAGGCATCGAGCCCTCGGACCCCGTCGCCAGGGGACCGGGTCTGGCAGATCACCCGCAGATACTTTTGGGCGTGCCTCTGGGCCCCTAGCCGACCCCTAATGAATGGGGCACGGACGTCCACTCGGATTACCCGCTTGCAGCTCATCGGAGACACCATGTTCGGCGCCCATTGAGGGCAACATGGCGCTTCCCCCCCTCCTCCTTGCGGAAAGGCGACGCAGGGGCGTATGTAAAAAAGCCGAGTCTACCCCTGACCGCCCTCTCGCTCTGTGCAGAGGCTCGGGGGCTGCTCTCGCAAAACCCGGCTCCGGCCGAACCGTTGACAGCGTCAACATACCAGCCCAGAACTTGGGACTCGACCGTACACCTGGGCTACGGCCAGTTCGCATGAGGGAACGACCAGACTAGCCGAAGCGCTACGTGAGGCAGTAAGACCTCGAAGGAGTGAAACCACTCCTCCGAGGCCTCGAGGGCTACACCCGGCGGGTGCGCTCGCGCGCACCCACCAGAACAAAACGCAACCGAGAAAGGCTGGTCCCCTTGCAAAAAAGTGCAACGAAAGCCTCCAAGCGAGTGCAAACACTCCCTTCGAGGCTCGGGGGCTACTGTCGGGGACCATAATTAGGGGTACCCTCAAGGCTCCTAATTCTCAGCTGGTAACCCCCATCAGCACGAAGCTGCAAAGGCCTGATGGGTGCGATTAAGTCAGGGATCAGTCCATTCGAGGGACACGATCACGCCTCACCCGAGCCTAGCCTCGGACAAGGGCAGCCGACCCCGGACGATTTCCATCTCGCCCGAGGCCCCCCTTCAGCGGCGAACATATTCCCGGCTCGCCCGAGGCCCTGCCTTCGCTAAGAAGCAACCCTGACCAAATCGCCGCACCAACCGACCAAGTCGCAGGAGCATTTAATGCAAAGGTGGCTTGACGCCCTTATCCTGGCGCGCACCCCCCAGCCAGCAGAGCCGAAGTGACCGTCGTCACTTCACCGCTCCACTGACCGGCCTGACAGAAGGACAGCGCCGCCTACGCCACACCGACTGCAGTGCCACTGGACAGAGTAAGACTGACAGGCAGTCAGGCCCTGCCGGAGGCACCATAGGAAGCTCCGCTTCGCCCGACCAAGGGCTCGGACTTGGGCTCGGCCCCAGAAGATGACGAACTCCGCTCCGCCCGACCCAGGGCTCGGACTCGGGCTAAGTCCCGGAAGACGGCGAACTCCGCCCGACCCAGGGCTCGGACTCGGGCTAAGTCCCGGAAGACGGCGAACTCCGCTCCGCCCGACCCAGGGCTCGGACTCAGGCTAAGTCCCGGAAGACGGCGAACTCCGCTCCGCCCGACCCAGGGCTCGGACTTGGGCTAAGTCCCGGAAGACGGCGAACTCCGCTCCGCCCGACCCAGGGCTCGGACTCGGGCTAAGTCCCAGAAGACAACGATCTCTGCCTCGCCCGACCCAGGGCTCGGACTTGGGCTCGGCCCCAGAAGACGACGATCTCCGCCTCGACCGACCCAGGGCTCAGACTTGGGCTCGGCCCCAGAAGACGGCAATCTCCGCCTCGCCCGACCCGGGGGCTCGGACTCGACCTCGGCTTCGGAGGAGCTTCCACATCGCCCAACCTAGGGCGTAGACCAGCCACGTCAATAGGAGGCGCCATCATCACCCTACCTCGAGCTGACTCGGGCCGCAGGGAACAAGACCGGCGTCCCATCTGGCTCGCTCCGCCAGATAGGCAATGATGGCGCCCCGCATGCTCCGTGACGGCGGCGGCTCTCAGCCCCCTTACGGAAGCAAGAGGACGTCAGCAAGGACTCAACCGCTCCGACAGCTGTCCCTCCGCCAAGCTCCATCGCTCCTTCGACGGCCACGACCTCACACCAGCTGGGTGCCAAGATCTCTCCGGCTGCCACAACGGCATGTACCTAGAGCACTAGCTCACCTCCGCTAGACACGTAGCACCCTGCTACACCCCCCATTGTACACCTGGATCCTCTCCTTACGCCTATAAAAGGGAGGACCAGGGCCCTCTTAGAGAGGGTTGGCCGCGCGGGGACGAGGACGAGAACAGGCGCTCGCTTGGAGCCGCTCGCTCCCTCTCCCGCGTGGACGCTTGTAACCCCCTACTGCAAGCGCACCCGACCTGGGCGCGGGACGAACACGAGGGCCGTGGGATTCCCACCTCTCTCACGCCGGTCTCCTGCCGCCTCGCTCTCCTCCCTTCGCGCTCGCCCTCGCGCTCGACCCATCTGGGCTGGGGCACGCGGCGACATTCACTCGTCGGCCCAGGGACCCCCCGGTCTCGAAACGCCGACACTAACCTTGTAGGACCCAACAAGAGTTGGGTACCTAAGACCCAAGCCTAAATTTGCCTTGCAGGTTTATGCATCCGGGGGCTCAAGCTGGATTATCGACAGCGGATGCACAAACCACATGACGAGGGAAAAGAGGATGTTCTCTTCCTACGTCAAGAACAAGGATTCCCAATATTCAATCATATTCGGTGATGGGAACCAAGGCAAGGTAAAAGGGTTAGGGAAGATTGCTATTTTGTCCGAGCACTCTATTTCTAATGTGTTTTTAGTTGAGTCGCTTGGATATAATCTGTTATCCGTTAGTCAACTTTGTAAAATGGGATATAATTGTTTATTCACAAATGTAGATGTGTCTGTCTTTAGAAGGTGTGATGGTTCACTAGCTTTTAAGGGTGTACTAGACGACAAACTTTATTTAGTTGATTTTGCAAAAGAGGAGGCCAGTCTAGATGCATGCTTAATTGCTAAGACTTGCATGGGCTGGCTGTGGCATCGCCGTTTAGCACATGTGGGGATGAAGAACCTTCACAAGCTTCTAAAGGGAGAACACGTGATAGGTCTAACTAATGTGCATTTCGAAAAAGATAGACCTTGTGCAGCTTGTCAAGCAGGCAAACAGGTGGGAAGCTCTCATCACACCAAAAATGTGATGACCACATCAAGACCTTTGGAGATGCTTCATATGGACCTCTTCGGACCCGTCGCCTATCTAAGTATAGGAGGAAGTAAGTATGGTCTTGTTATAGTTGATGATTTTTCCCGCTTCACTTGGGTATTCTTTTTGCAGGATAAATCTGAAACCCAAGGGACCCTCAAGCGCTTCCTCAGGAGAGCTCAAAATGAGTTTGAGCTCAAGGTGAAGAAGATAAGGAGCGACAACGGGTCCGAGTTTAAGAACCTTCAAGTGGAGGAGTTCCTTGAAGAGGAGGGGATCAAGCACGAGTTCTCCGCTCCCTACACACCACAGCAAAATGGTGTGGTAGAGAGGAAGAACAGGACGCTCATCGATATGACGAGGACGATGCTTGGAGAGTTCAAGACTCCCGAGTGCTTTTGGTCGAAAGCCGTGAACACGGCGTGCCACGCCATCAACCGGGTGTATCTTCACCGCCTCCTCAAGAAGACTTCGTATGAGCTTCTAACCGGTAACAAACCCAATGTTTCGTATTTCCGAGTTTTTGGGAGTAAATGCTACATTCTAGTGAAGAAGGGTAGGAATTCCAAATTTGCTCCCAAAGCTGTAGAAGGGTTTTTATTAGGTTATGACTCAAATACAAACGCGTATAGGGTCTTCAACAAATCATCGGGTTTGGTTGAAGTCTCTAGCGACGTTGTATTTGATGAGACTAATGGCTCTCCAAGAGAGCAAGTTGTTGATCTTGATGATGTAGATGAAGAAGACGTTCCAACGGCCGCAATACGCACCATGGCGATTGGCGATGTGCGACCACAGGAACAATTGGAGCAAGATCAACCTTCTTCCTCAACAATGGTGCATCCCCCAACTCAAGATGACGAACAGGTACCTCAAGTGGAGGCGCGTGATCAAGGGGGAGCACAGGATGTCCAAGTTGAAGAGGAAGAAGCACAATCGGCACCTCCAACCCAAGTCCGAGCGACGATTCAAAGGAATCATCCCATTGACCAAAACTTGGGTGACATTAGCAAGGGAGTAACTACTCGCTCAAGATTAGTTAATTTCTGTGAGCATTACTCTTTTGTCTCTTCTATTGAGCCTTTCAGGGTAGAAGAGGCCTTGCTAGATCCGGACTGGGTGTTGGCCATGCAGGAGGAGCTCAATAATTTCAAGAGGAATGAAGTTTGGACACTGGTGCCTCGTCCCAAGCAAAATGTTGTGGGAACCAAGTGGGTGTTCCGCAACAAACAGGACGAGCACGGGGTGGTGACAAGGAACAAGGCTCGACTTGTGGCAAAAGGTTATGCCCAAGTCGCAGGTTTGGACTTTGAGGAGACTTTTGCTCCTGTGGCTAGGCTAGAATCAATTCGTATTTTGCTAGCATATGCCACTCACCATTCTTTCAGGTCGTTCCAAATGGATGTGAAGAGCGCTTTCCTCAACGGGCCGATCAAGGAGGAGGTGTACGTGGAGCAACCCCCTAGCTTCGAGGACGAACGGTACCCCGACCACGTATGTAAGCTCTCTAAGGCGCTCTATGGACTTAAGCAAGCCCCAAGAGCATGGTATGAATGCCTTAGAGACTTTTTAATTGCTAATGCTTTCAAGGTTGGGAAAGCCGATCCAACTCTTTTCACTAAGACTTGCGATGGTGATCTTTTTGTGTGCCAAATTTATGTCGATGACATAATATTTGGTTCTACTAATCAAAAGTCTTGTGAAGAGTTTAGCAGGGTGATGACGCAGAAATTCGAGATGTCGATGATGGGCGAGTTGAACTACTTCCTTGGGTTCCAAGTGAAGCAACTCAAGGATGGCACCTTCATCTCCCAAACGAAGTACACGCAAGACTTGCTAAAGCGGTTTGGGATGAAGGACGCCAAGCCCGCAAAGACTCCGATGGGAACCGACAGACACACCGACCTCAACAAAGGAGGTAAGTCCGTTGATCAAAAGGCATACCGGTCAATGATAGGTTCTTTACTTTATTTATGTGCTAGTAGACCGGATATTATGCTTAGCGTATGCATGTGTGCTAGATTTCAATCCGATCCAAGAGAGTGTCACTTAGTGGCCGTGAAGCGAATTCTTAGATATTTAGTCGCTACGCCTTGCTTTGGGATCTGGTATCCAAAGGGGTCTAACTTTGACTTGATTGGATACTCAGATTCCGACTATGCTGGATGTAAGGTCGATAGGAAGAGTACATCGGGGACGTGCCAATTCTTAGGAAGGTCCCTGGTGTCGTGAAACTCTAAGAAACAAACTTCCGTTGCCCTATCCACCGCTGAGGCCGAGTATGTTGCCGCAAGACAGTGTTGCGCGCAACTACTTTGGATGAGGCAAACCCTCCGGGACTTTGGCTACAATCTGAGCAAAGTCCCACTCCTATGTGACAATGAGAGTGCTATCCGCATAGCGGAAAATCCTGTTGAGCACAGCCGCACAAAGCACATTGACATCCGGCATCACTTTTTGAGAGACCACCAACAAAAGGGAGATATCGAAGTGTTTTATGTTAGCACCGAGAACCAGCTAGCTGATATCTTTACCAAGCCTTTAGATGAGAAGACCTTTTGCAGGCTGCGTAGTGAGCTAAATGTCTTAGATTCGCGAAACTTGGATTGATTTATAGCATACATGTGTTTATGCCTTTGATCATGTTCCTTATGCATTTTGTTGTTTACTTGTGGTGCTCAAGTTGTACAAACATGCCCTGGACCTCACAAGTCCTTTTTCAAGTGATGCACATATTTAGGGGGAGATGTGCTACAACTTGACTCTTTGAGACTAACCATGTGTTTGAGTTTTCTTAATTTAGTCTCAAAGGAGGTTTGAAAGGGAAAAGGTGGACTTGGACCATGAAAGACTTCCACTGCACTCCGATGAGAGGGTAACTTATTCCAAGTTCATCTCATGTACTCGTATTGCCTTTGTATTCTCATTTGAAGATTTTGGTGAGGCAATGGGGTTTAAGGGCCAAGATTGATCCCGTTTTGGTGCTTGATGCCAAAGGGGGAGAAAATAAGGCCAAAGCAATAAATGGATCAGCTACCACTTGAGAAATTTTGAAAATAGTAGAATAAAGCTTTTGGTTTGTCAAAACTCTCTTGTTGTTTCTCTTTGTCAAAAGTTGGTCTCTTGTGGGGAGAATGGTTGATTATGGGAAAAAGGGGGAGTTTTTGAATCTTTGATAAATTTCTTTTGGAATACCTCTCTTCATGTCTCTACAAGTGTGTTTGACTTGGAGATAGGAAATTGAGGTTGATTTGCAAAAACAAACAAAGTGGTGGCAAAGAGTGATCCATATATGCCAAATTTGAATCAAAACAATTTTGAGTTTTCATTTGCATTGATATTGCACTTGCTCTAGTTGCTTTATGTTGTGTTGGCATAAATCACCAAAAAGGGGGAGATTGAAAGGGAAATGTGCCCTTGGGCCATTTCTAAGTATTTTGGTGATTGAGTGCCAACACAAGTGCTTTTGTGTTAATCTATGCAAAGTGGTGGACAAAGTGCAAATCAAGTTAAAAGGTATGTTTCTAGACTTAGTACATTGTTTTATGGACTAATGTATTGTGTCTAAGTGCTGGAAACAGGAGAAATCGAATTGGAAATGAGATGGCTTTGTTCAGCCAAAGTCTGCGCAGTCTGGGTGCACCGGACTGTCCGGTGGTGCACCGGACAGTGTCCGGTGCGCCAGGCTGGCTCTGGCGAACTTGCTGCTATCGGGACTTCGATGGCGGTGTACGGTATAAATCACCGGACTATCCGGCGATGCACCAGACTATCCGGTGAGCCGTTCACAGGCGAAGTCGTCGGTCTCGGGAAGCCATCAACGGCGTACGGCTATAATTCACCGGACTGTCCGATGAGGCACCAGACTGTCCGGTGAGCCAACGATCAGCCGGGGCAACGGTCGGCCGAGGATTCCGCGCGTGACGCGTGGCCGAGCCAACGGTCACATTGGAGCACCGGACTGTCCGGTGCGCCAATGGCTCTCAATCTGCAACGGTCGGCTTCGCCAAATAAGGAAAGAAATCCGCACCGGACAGTGTCCGGTGGTGCACCGGACTGTCCGGTGCGCCAGTCGACAGAAGGCAAGAATTGCCTTCCTACAATGCTCTCAACGGCTCCTAGCTGCCTTGGGGCTATAAAAGGGACCCCTAGGCGCATGGAGGAGACCACCAAGCATTCCCCAAGCATTCTAAATCACCAAGACCTCGATTTCGCGCATTTGTTTCTTCGTGATAGCATCTAGAGCTCTATTTGAGTTGTGAACTCGTCGGGTTGTGTTGCGAGCTCTTGTTGCGACTTGTGTGCGTGTTGTCACTGTGATTTTGTGTCTTGTGTGCGTTGCTCATCCCTCCCTTACTCCGTGCTTCTTTGTGAACATCAAAGTGTAAGGGCGAGAGGCTCCAAGTTGTGGAGATTCCTCGTGAACGGGATATAGTCAAGCTAAGCAAAACACCATGGTATTCAAGTGGGTCTTTGGACCGCTTGAGAGGGGTTGATTGCAACCCTCGTCCGTTGGGATGCCACAACATGGAACTAAGCAAGTTTTGTACTTGGCCGAACCACGGGATAAACCACTATGTCTACCTGTGTTGATCTTCTTGTGGTTATTGTGTTTTGCTAAGACTCCTCTCTAGCCACTTGGCATTATTGTGCTAACGCTTAACCAAGTTTTGTGGCATTAAGTTTCAAGTTTTACAGGATCACCTATTCACCCCCCCCTCTAGGTGCTCTCAGTATCTTGTCTAGGTCGTGCTTCGAACCAACACATCAGACTCGACCCAAATGTACACCCATGATGTAGTTGACCTTGGCTTCTTCGGTGCGAGCAAGTTGGATAGCATAGGGTTTTCAATTTCGATATTAGCTAGAATTTCTTTGGTTACCTCTCAAATTACCGAAATTCATGAAATTTAACATTTTTTGCATACTTTTTTTCTAAAACTTTTGGAACTAAATACAATAATTAAAGGGAAATGGGCTTAACCATTTCATATAATCGATTTTGGTGGTTGATGTACAACAGAAACCACATGGACTAACTAGTTTGTCTAGATATCATCTATTACAGGTGCATTTGGTTCAAATTAAACCAAGAAAGAAATCTGTCGGGGACCATAATTAGGGGTACCCTCAAGACGCCTAATTCTCAGCTGGTAACCCCCATCAGCATAAAGCTGCAAAGGCCTGATGGGTTTGATTAAGTCAGGGATCAGTCCATACGAGTGACTTGACCACGCCACGCCCGAGCCTAGCCTCGGGCGAGGGCAGCCGACCCTAAGATGACTCCGTCTCGCCTGAGGCCTCCTCTTTCACGGCAGACGCATCTCCGGCTCGCCCTAGGCCCCGCCTTCGATAAGAAGAAACCCTGACTAAATCACCGCGCCAACCGACCGAGTCACCGGGGCGTTTAACGCAAAAGGTAAGACCAACGGGCGACCAGACTTCGCCAGAGGTGCCATAGGAGGCTCCGCCCGACCCAGGGCTCGGACTCGGGCTAAGGCCCCGGAAGACGGCGAACTCCGCTCCGCCCGACCCAGGGCTCGGACTCGGGCTAAGGCCCCGGAAGACGGCGAACTCCGCTCCGCCCGACCAAGGGCTCGGACTCGGGCTAAGGCCCCGGAAGACGGCGAACTCCGCTCCGCCCGACCCAGGGCTCGGACTCGGGCTAAGGCCCCGGAAGACGGCGAACTCCGCTCCGCCCGACCCCAGGGCTCGGACTCGGGCTAAGGCCCCGGAATACGACGAACTCCGCCTCGCCCGACCCAGGGCTCGGACTCCGCCTCGGCCTCTGCCGAACGATCTCCGCCTCGCCCGACCCAGGGCTCGGACTCTGCCTCTGTCTTGCAGGACGGACTCGACCTCGGCTTCGGAGGAGCCTCCACGACACCCGACCTAGGACACGAGACCGCCACGTCAACAGGAAGCGTCATCATCACCCTACCCTGAGCCGACTTGGGTCGCAGAGAACAAGACCGGCGTCCCATCTGGCCAGCTACGCCAGATAGGCAATGATGGCACCCCGCTAGATCATGACGACGGCGGCTCTCAGCTCCCTTACGAAAGCAGGAGAACGTCAGCAAGGGCCCAGCCACTTCGACAGCTGTCCCCCCCGTCCGGCTCCGTTACTCCTCCAACAGCCACGACGCCACACCAACAGGGTGCCAAGATCTCTCCGGCTGCCACCTTGGCATGTACATAGGGCGCTAGCTCTCCCTCGCTAGACACGTAGCACCTTGCTACACCCCCATCTTGTACACCTGGATCCTCTCCTTACGACTATAAAAGGAAGGACCAGGGCCTTCTTAGAGAAGGTTGGCCTCGCGGGGACGAAGGGCAGGGGCAGGCGCTCTCTCGGGGCCGCTCGCTCCCCTCACCTCGCGCGGACGCTTGTAACCCCCTACTGCAAGCGCACCCGACCTGGGCGCGGGACGAACACGAAGGCCGCGGGAATTCTCCGACTCCCTCACGACCCGGCTCCCGCCACCGACCTCTCTCTCTGTTCCCCCCTTCGCGCTCGCCCACGCGCTCGACCCATCTGGGCTGGGGCACGCGGCACTCTCACTCGTCGGCTCGGGGACCCCCCGGTCTCGGAACGCCGACAGTTGGCGCGCCAGGTAGGGGCCTGCTGCGTGTTGACGTTCGATTTCCCGTCAAGCTCCAGATGGGCAGTCTCCAACAACCTCTTCAACCCGGGACGGTGCTCCGTTTCGGGAACCTCGAGTTCATGTCTCTCGACGGCAACTACGACATGATACTCCTTCCACCGCCACGCGACAGCGACATTGGTGGCGGACAGCCCGCCCGCCGGCGGCGGAATCGACGACGTCTTTCCCGCGTAGGGGAAGGACAACTTTCGAGCTCGCCCCATCCTCTCCCTCGCCATCGGAGGAGGAGGAGGCGGGGCAACCAGGGCCGAGCGGGAGATCGCGCTCCGACGGCTGTCGAGCAAATCGACATCCCCGGCGCCCCAACGAAGGACACGCCAAGCGTCGCCCTCGCGTTCGAGGCAAACGCGAGCGCCATCCCCCCGCAACACGTCGACCCCGAGCAAGTGGACGACGCCAGCACGCTCACGGAGGGCCTGCAGGACGTCGCCCTCGTACCCAAGACGACGGCGCGGTCAGCCCCCGACTTGACTTCATCGCCCCTCGTCGACAAAAAGGTACCGACTGCTACCCATCTTTCGTCATTTCGACTCGGCCTCAGCCCGCCTGGCGACCTCGCTTTGGCGGGCGCTCACATTGAGGCGAGTGCAACCTCTCTGGGGTTTCGTGTGCGGTCGCCTTGGGACCGATTGACGGGTGTCTCGACCTACGGACCCTCTGGGTCCGAGGAAGATGACGACCCTAGCATCTGCTGGGATTTCTCCGGATCTGGCAACCCTAGTGCCATGCGGGACTTCATGACCGCATGTGACTACTGCCTCTCCGACTATTCCGACGGCAGCCGCAGCCTTGGCGACAAGGACTGCGGCCCGAGTCGCGAATGTTTCCACATCGAGTTAGGGGATCCCTCCGGAGGCGGCTGTCTCGGCATGCCGGAGGATGGTGATCCCCCTAGGCCAGCGCCTCGCGCCGACATCCCGCGGGAGCTAGCTGTGGTCCCCGTTCCGGCGGGGGGTCACGACCCACAGCTCGAGCAAGTCCGCGGGGCGCAGGCCGGGCTCGATGAGGGAGCAGGAGCGCTCGAGGCAATCCGCCAGAACATCGGGCAGGTATGGGCGAGCCAACCCCCGGCCGGAGGAGTACGTCACCTGCCCCAAGGTCTCCAGCACCGCATCGCCAACGATGCCAGGGACAGACCGCCACCCGCATCCGGCGGAACCGGTCAGGACCTGGCCGCCGCAGCGATGCTCCTCCGCGCGATGCCGGAGTCATCAACCACCGAGGGTCGGCGAATCCAGGGAGAACTCAAGCATCTCCTGGAAGGCACTGCGGCCCGGCGGGCCGAGAGCTCTGCCTCCCGAAGGCAGGGATACCCCTCGGAACCTCGTGCCGCGACCTCCCGACTCACGCGGGAAGCCTCGGTCTTCACCGGGCGCACGCGCAACACCGCGCCTGCGGCCCCGGGCCACCTCGGCGATGAACACCCTCATCGTGACCGTCGGGCACGCCTCGACGAAAGGGTGCGCCGAGGCTATCACCCCAGGCGTGGGGGACGCTACGACAGCGGGGAGGATCGGAGTCCCTCGCCTGAACCACCCGGTCCGCAGGTCTTTAGCCGAGCCATTCGGCGGGCGCCGTTTCCGCCCCGATTCCGACCCCCGACTACTATCGCAAAGTACTCGGGGGAGACGAGACCGGAATTGTGGCTTGCGGACTACCGCCTGGCCTGTCAACTGGGTGGGACGGACGATGACAACCTCATCATCCGAAACCTCCCCCTGTTTCTCTCCAACACCGCTCGTGCCTGGTTGGAGCACCTGCCCCCGGGGCAGATTTCCAACTGGGAGGATCTGGTCCAGGCTTTCGCCGGGAACTTCCAGGGCACGTACGTGCGCCCCGGGAATTCCTGGGACCTCCGAAGCTGTCGGCAACTGCCGGGAGAGTCTCTTCGGGACTACATCCGGCGGTTCTCGAAGCAGCGCACCGAGCTGCCCAACATCACCGACTCTGATGTCATCGGCGCGTTCCTCGCCGGCACCACCTGCCGCGACCTGGTGAGCAAGCTGGGTCGCAAGACCCCCACCAGGGCGAGCGAGCTGATGGACATCGCCACCAAGTTCGCCTCCGGCCAGGAGGCGGTAGAGGCCATCTTCCGAAAGGACAAGCAGCCCCAGGGCCGCCCGTCGGAAGATGCTCCCGAGGCGTCTACTCCGCGCGGCGCCAAGAAGAAAGGCAGGAGGAAGTCGCAAGCGAAACGCGACGTTCCCGATGCAGACCTTGTCGCCGCCGCCGAGCACAAGAACCCTCGGAAGCCCCCCGGAGGTGCTAACCTCTTCGACAAGGCACTCAAGGAGACGTGCCCCTACCATCAGGGGCCCGTCAAGCATACCCTCGAAGAGTGCGTCATGCTTCGGCGCCACTTCCACAGGGCCGGGCCACCCACAGAGGATGGCAGGGCTCACGACGACGACAAAAGGGAGGATCGCCAAGCAGGAGAGTTCCCAGAGGTCCGCGATTGCTTCATGATCTACGGAGGGCATGCGGCAAACGCCTTGGCTCGGCATCGTAAGCAAGAGCGTCGGGAGGTCTGCTCGGTGAAGGTGGCGGCGCCAGTCTACCTAGACTGGTCCGACAAGCCCATCACCTTCGACCGGGACGACCACCCCGACCACGTGCCGAGCCTGGGGAAGTACCCGCTCGTCGTCGACCCCGTCATCGGCGACGTGAGGCTCACCAAGGTCCTGATGGATGGAGGCAGCTGCCTCAACATCGTCTACGCCGAGACCCTCAGGCTCCTGCGCGTCGACCTGTCATCCGTCCGAGCAGGCGCTGCGCCCTTCCACGGGATCATTCCCGGGAAGCACGTCCAGCCCCTCGGACAGCTCGACCTCCCTGTCTGCTTCGGAACACCCTCCAACTTCCGAAGGGAGACTTTGACGTTCGAGGTGGTCGGGTTCCGAGGAACCTACCACGCAGTGTTGGGAAGGCCATGCTACGCGAAGTTCATGGCCATCCCCAACTACACTTACCTGAAGCTCAAGATGCCAGGCCCCAACGGGGTCATCACCGTCGGCCCCACGTATAAACACGCATTCGAATGCGATGTGGAGTGCGTGGAGTACGCCGAGGCCCTCGCCGAGTCCGAGGCCCTCATTGCCGACCTGGGAAGCCTCTCTCGAGAGGTGCCGGACGTGAAGCGGCATGCCGGCAACTTCGAGCCAGCGGAGACGGTTAAGGCCGTCCCTCTCGACCCCAGTGGCGACACCTCCAAGCAGATCCGGATCGGTTCCGGGCTCGACCCCAAATAGGAAGCAGTGCTCGTCGACTTTCTCCGCGCAAACGCCGACGTTTTTGCGTGGAGTCCCTCGGACATGCCCGGCATACCGAGGGATGTCGCCGAGCACTCGCTGGATATTCGAGCCGGAGCCCGGCCGGTCAGACAGCCTCTGCGCCGATTCGACGAGGAAAGGCGCAGGGTGATAGGCGAGGAGGTCCACAAGCTGATGGCAGCAGGGTTCATTAAAGAGGTATTCCATCCCGAATGGCTTGCCAACCCTGTACTCGTGAGGAAAAAAGGGGGGAAGTGGCGGATGTGTGTAGACTACACTGGTCTCAACAAAGCATGTCCGAAGGTCCCCTACCCTCTACCTCGCATCGACCAAATTGTGGACTCCACTGCAGGGTGCGAAACCCTGTCTTTCCTCGATGCCTACTCAGGGTATCATCAAATCAAGATGAAAGAGTCCGACCAGCTCGCGACTTCTTTCATCACGCCCTTCGGCATGTACTGTTATGTCACAATGCCGTTCGATTTGAGGAACGCGGGTGCAACGTACCAGCGGTGCATGAACCATGTGTTCGGCGAACACATTGGTCGCACAGTCGAGGCCTACGTCGATGACATCGTAGTCAAGACGAGGAAAGCCTCCGACCTTCTCTCCGACCTCGAACTGACATTCCGGTGTCTCAAGGCGAAGGGCGTCAAGCTCAATCCCGAGAAGTGCGTCTTCGGGGTGCCCCGAGGCATGCTTTTGGGATTCATCGTCTCCGAGCGGGGCATCGAAGCCAACCCGGAGAAGATCGCAGCGATCACAAACATGGGGCCCATCAAGGACTTAAAAGGCGTACAGAGGGTCATGGGATGCCTCGCGGCCTTGAGCCGTTTCATCTCGCGCCTCGGCGAAAGAGGCCTGCCCCTGTACCGCCTCTTAAGGAAGGCCGAGTGCTTCACTTGGACTCCCGAGGCCGAGGAAGCCCTCGGGAACCTGAAGGCGCTCCTCACCCAGGCGCCCATCTTGGTACCCCCAGCTGATGGAGAAACCCTCCTGGTCTATGTCGCCGCAACCACTCAGGTGGTCAGCGCCGCGATCGTAGTCGAAAGGCAGGAAGAGGGGCATGCCTTGCCCATTCAGAGGCCAGTTTACTTCGTCAGCGAAGTGCTGTCCGAGACCAAGGTCCGCTACCCGCAAGTCCAGAAGCTGCTATATGCAGTGATCCTGACAAGGCGAAAGCTGCGACATTACTTCGAGTCCCATCCGGTGACTGTGGTGTCATCCTTCCCCCTGGGGGAGATCATCCAGTGCCGAGAAGCCTCGGGGCGGATCGCGAAGTGGGCGGTGGAAATCATGGGCGAGGCAATCTCGTTCGCCCCTCGGAAGGCCATCAAGTCCCAGGTGCTGGCGGATTTCGTAGCCGAATGGGTCGATACCCAGTTGCCGACGGCTCCGATCCAACCAGAGCTCTGGACCATGTTTTTCGACGGGTCGCTGATGAAGATGGGAGCTGGCGCGGGCCTGCTTTTTGTCTCGCCCCTCGGGAAACACCTGCGCTACGTGCTCCGCCTCCATTTCCCGGCGTCCAACAATGTGGCTGAGTACGAGGCTCTGATCAACGGATTGCGAATCGCCATCGAGCTAGGGGTCCGACGCCTCGATGCGCGTGGCGACTCGCAGCTCGTCATCGACCAAGTCATGAAGAACTCCCTCTGCCGCGACCCGAAGATGGAGGCCTACTGTGAGGAGGTTCGACGCCTGGAAGACAAGTTCTACGGGCTCGAGCTTAACCACATCGCCCGGCGCTACAACGAGACTGCGGACGAGCTGGCGAAGATAGCCTCGGGGCGAACGACGGTTCCCCCGGACGTCTTCTCCCGGGATCTGCACCAACCCTCCGTCAACATAGGCGACGCGCCCGAGCCCGAAGCACCCTCGGCCTCGTCCAAGGTGACCTCGGCCCAGCCCGAGCCATCCTCGGCTCACCCCGAGGAACCCTCGGAGCCCGAGGGCGAAGCGCTGCGCATCGAGGAGGAGCAGAACGGGGTCGTGCCAGATCAAGATTGGCAAACCCCGTACCTGCAATATCTCCGCCAAGGAGAACTGCCCCTCGACCGAGCCGAGGCTCGGCGGGTAGCGCGACGCGCCAAATCGTTCGTCTTGCTGGGCGATGAGAAGGAGCTCTACCACCGAAGCCCCTCGGGCATCCTCCAGCGATGCATCTCCATCGCCGAAGGTCAGGAACTCCTGCGGGAAATACACTCGGGGGCTTGCGGTCATCATGCAGCACCTCGAACCCTCGTCGGGAACGCTTTCCGCCAAGGCTTCTACTGGCCAACGGCGGTGGCTGACGCCACTAGAATTGTCCGCGCCTACGAAGGGTGCCAATTCTATGCGAAGCAGACCCACCTGCCCGCTCAGGCTCTGCAGACGATACCCATCACCTGGCCCTTCGCTGTGTGGGGTCTGGACCTCGTCGGCCCTCTGCAGAAGGCGCCCGGGGGCTACACGCACCTGCTGGTCGCCATCGACAAATTCTCCAAGTGGATCGAGGTCCGACCCCTGAACAGCATCAGGTCCGAGCAGGCGGTGGCGTTCTTCACCAACATCATCCATCGCTTCGGGGTCCCGAACTCCATCATCACCGACAATGGCACCCAGTTCACCGGCAAAAAATTCTTGGATTTTTGCGATGATCACAACATCCGGGTAGACTGGGCCGCCGTAGCTCACCCCATGACGAATGGGCAAGTGGAACGTGCCAACAGCATGATTCTACAAGGGCTCAAGCCCCGGATTTACAACGGTCTCAACAAGTTCGGCAAGCGATGGATGAAGGAACTCCCCTCGGTGGTTTGGAGCCTGAGGACGACGCCAAGCCGAGCCACAGGTTTCACGCCGTTCTTCCTGGTCTACGGGGCCGAGGCCGTCTTGCCCACGGACCTGGAATACGGCTCCCCGAGGACGAGGGCCTACAACGAAGAAAGCAACCAAGCTAGCCGAGAAGACTCGCTGGACCAGCTGGACGAGGCTCGGGACAGGGCCTTACTACACTCGGCGCGGTATCAGCAGTCCCTGCGACGCTACCACGCCCGAGGGGTCCGACCCCGAGATCTCCAGGTGGGCGACCTGGTGCTTCGGCTGCGGCAAGACGCCCGAGGGAGGCACAAGCTCACGCCCCCCTGGGAGGGGCCGTTCATCATCGCCAAAGTTCTGAAGCCCAGAACGTACAAGCTGGCCAACAGTCAAGGCGAGGTCTACGGCAACGCTTGGAACATCCAACAGCTACGTCGCTTCTACCCTTAAGATGTTTCCAAGTTGTTCATATACCCCGCACCCACGCAAAGTTTAGTCAACAAGGAAGGGTCGGCCTCGCCTCGGCAAAGCTTGACCCTCCCTCGGGGGCTAAAAGGGGGGAAACCCCCTCTGCGTCAAAATTTTCCTCGAACAAAAAATCTCTTTCACCAGAACATCTTTCGTGCTTTTTGACTACTTCGGAAAGTGGGTCCTGGAAACGACGGGGTACACGTAAGCAGTCAAGGCTGACCGAGCCGAGGGACTCCTATGCCTCCGGGATACGGATACCTCACTCATCACCTTCTGCGATAAGTAACTCGCGCTCAGATAAAGTGACTCCGCGGACCGAACGAGTCTTTACGTACGGAAGCTCTTCTGTTGAAGCGGTTCTTCGAGCCTTCTCGACCGAGTCGGTGACAGGGCCTCATGGACGGGTAAAAGTACGCGTAAGCGGCGAGGCCGACCGAGCCGAGGGACTCCCACGCCTCCGGGATACGGATACCTCACTCATCACCTCCCGCGAGAAGCAACTCTTGCTCGCACTAACATCCCTGCTACCGACGAAAAGTCCAGATACTTGAAACAAGAGGAAAAGAGACGCGGCTTTATAACGCAGCAAGGGTGTGTGTTCTGGCCTCGACGGCCGCGCAAGGCCCACGCTACAAGACGGTTTGACCCTGCAGGCTCGGATCTTGACGCTGGAAGAGGGCGACGACACCCTCGGCATCGACAGCACCTTCGGCAAGGCTCGACCTAGCCTCGGACGGCGACGCGGTCCGAGGGTGTAACACCCGGATTTTAGGGGTCCAAAACCCGGGCGTAAACATAATCACCAGAGGGCCTCCGCTCCGAAGGACGACGTCATCACCACGCTCGAGCAATCTCTGCCAGGGACTTCTCCGAGAACCCGGCCCGAGCGGACGGCTCGGCCGGCCACCTCCGGGGCCTCGGCCGACCACCTTCCGAGGGCGCCAGCTCGGTCCGAAGCCTCGGCTGAACAGCTCCGACGTCGATCCTACCAACGGACGACCCGGCTAGGCTCCGGCCAACTAGGTTTCATTTCCGAGCCAACTCCGCCTCTGCTCGTGCTGATATCGCTACCCCTGGCCTCGGCTCGTCGAAGAGCGGCCGAGGGGTCTCTTTAACTAAGCTAGAGGAGCCTCGGACAACAGGTCCGACCGAGCCGAGGGATTCCTACGCCTCCGGGATACGGATACCTCACTCGTCACCTTGACACGGGGCAACTCACGCTTGGTGAAGCGGTTCAGACAATCAGCGGACGAGTCTTAGCGCTCGGGAATGAGGAAAAAACACGGCTCTGTGCCGAAGTTACATACATGTTCAGGCCCCGAAAGCCGAAATGAACACAAAACCCGGCACTTGAAGTGCCATTAGAAACGGAACTCCGGTCCCCCCCCCCCCGCGGGTACGAACAACCCCACTTGATGGGGGTGGGCCTGCGGGGCAGCAGAAGACCGACGAACGGCACGTCGCCGCCCGCCCCGGCAGCAGCGACGATGAAGACGTCTGTCCTGGGGGGCCCAACAGCAGCAGTGATGGCCTCAGGGCGGATGCTGCTGCTGGGAGGCCCCCGCCCTTGCCCAAACTCGAGAGGCAAGGACGGACAGAAGGCCGTAGAGTCGGAGGTCGGTCCGTGGCCAACCTCGGCTGTCGCGCCGGCGGAAGAACCTCTTCCAGCTGCCGTGGCGGGAGGCGGCACCGGGAGCGGCTCCGAGAGTGCTCGGCTCAGAGAGCCGGGCACGCTGCAGCTGTTGGCGCCACGGACAACTCCTGCCCTTCCCCCCGATCACTGAGGGAAGGAGCGGGTCACCACCCGCGCAGGGGCCAACCCCGACCCGGCACACGCCCCTCCTCAGCCCTGGTGATGAAAATCCTTGAGGCTGAGGAAGGGGCGGATGCCGCAGCCCGGCTCGCTTTCCCCCACCATCAAGCCGGAAGTCACCACCCTGGGTGACCGCCGGTGGAGGGGTGCAGCCGGGCTGCATGATGAAAATCCTTGAAGCCGAACGATGGCTGAAAGGTACCAACTCCCACGGAGTTGCGTTCCTCCGGCGATGGAGCGAAAAGACGGCGGTTTCCCCCCATCCGGGGGCTCGGAAGATGGAGAGACACAATGCATAGGGGAGGAAGGAGACATGGTTACCTTACGAAGGGGGTCGCCCTCCTTTTAAAGGCAACTCCCCCTGCTTGCGCCCTCAACCGTCACGGGCTGAGTCTTCTCCAACACGCCTCCAAAGTCCTCCCCTGCGGCGCGGGGGCTGGGGCCCGCCTGTCATGCAGACCGGCTCTAAGCAGAAGAAGCCGAACCGCCGCGCACGACGCACGCAACCACCCCGCGGTTACAAGTAACCCTCCACTTTTGCCCAGACCGGCGGGCAAAGGGGGCAAGCGGCCATGCAGGCGGCATGCAACCGCGCCAAGTGGACGCGCCTCTCCGACTCCTGACAGGCCAGCGCGACGGCTCAAGCCCACGCGTCGTGCAACTGGCGCGCCGGGCGCTGCATGCGAACCGCTATGCCACTCGCTCCACCACCGCACCTCCTCGATTGCGGAACCGATACCGCGATTCGAGGCGACCCAGCCCGCGACCCAGCAGCGCCAGCCTGGCGCAGCGGTCAAAAGCGGTCAAAAATGGGCCGGCAGTAATGACGGTGGCAGGCGCGCGAGAGCAGCGGTCACGCCGTCTGCCAAGCTCATGTCCCATCCGGAGGCAGCAAGAGAACCCCCTCTCACGGCGTGAAGACGACGCGCCCGTGACCCGTACCTCGAACGGCTCGCGCACGCAACGGCAGCCTCGCCGACCGCTTACCCCGGTGCATTAACTCCGCGGCGGAACAGGTGACGTTTCTGGCAGGGGCAGCTGGCGACGCTTCGCCTCCACCAAAACGACCACGCCGAAAAAGGTACGCCACGACGTTCAATTTCGAATCCTTTTTCCCTTTTCCTTCTTTCTCTATCTCTTGCAACAGGGACCGAGAAGGGGGATAACCCCAAAGGGATCCTTCCCCGTGAAGGAACTAGGCTCCGAGCCTCCCTACTGATCAGGGGTTCGAAGGCTGGCCCCCCGAAGGGTTCAACAGCCGCCTCAGATCACGTGGGCCCGACACCCACTACTGGTCAGGGGTTCGAAGGTCGGCCCCCGAAAGGTCCCACGACCGCCTCAGGCTACTCGGGCTCCGTGCCCCCTACTGATCAGGGGTTCAAAGGCTGGCCTGTCGAAGGGTTCACAGTCGCCTCAGACGCCGAGCGAGGGATGACCAGGGGTACGTTCGATACATAACCAAGGCTCGGGCTGCGCTCCCGAGGTACCCTAGGACATTTCCGAGACCAGCGGGAACGACTATGTAACGGAATCCCATCGGAGGGAGGCAACGAGCCCTCGGACCCCGTCGCTAGGGGACCGGGTCCGGCAGATCACCCGCAGGTACTTTTGGGCGTGCCTCCGGGCCCCTAGCCGACCCCCAACGAACGGGGCACGGACGTCCACTCGGATTACCCGATTGCAGCTCACCGGAGACACCATGTTCGGTGCCCATCGAGGGTAACATGGCGCACTCCCCCCCTCCTCCTTGCGGAAAGGCGACGTAGGGGCGTATATAAAAAGTCGAGTCTGTCCCTGATCGTCCTCTCGCTCCGTGCGAAGGCTCGGGGGCTGCTCTCGCAAACCCGGCTCCGGCCGAACCGTTGACAGCGTCAACATACCAGCCCGAGAACTTGGGCCCCGACAGTGCACCTGGGTTACGCCCTGCTCGCATGAGGGAACCGCCAGACCAGCCGAGGCATTACGCAAGGCATTAAGACCTCGAAGGAGTGAAACCACTCCTCCGAGGCCTCGGGGGCTACACCCGGCGGGTGCGCTCGCGCGCACCCACCGAAACAAAGTACCACCGAGAAAGGCTGGTCCCCTTGCAAAAAAGTGCGACGCAAGCCTCCAAGCGAGTGTTAACACTCTCTTCGAGGCTCGGGGGCTACTGTCGGGGACCATAATTAGGGGTACCCTCAAGACGCCTAATTCTCAGCTGGTAACCCCCATCAGCATAAAGCTGCAAAGGCCTGATGGGTTTGATTAAGTCAGGGATCAGTCCATACGAGTGACTTGACCACGCCACGCCCGAGCCTAGCCTCGGGCGAGGGCAGCCGACCCTAAGATGACTCCGTCTCGCCTGAGGCCTCCTCTTTCACGGCAGACGCATCTCCGGCTCGCCCTAGGCCCCGCCTTCGATCAGAAGAAACCCTGACTAAATCACCGCGCCAACCGACCGAGTCACCGGGGCGTTTAACGCAAAAGGTAAGACCAACGGGCGACCAGACTTCGCCAGAGGTGCCATAGGAGGCTCCGCCCGACCCAGGGCTCGGACTCGGGCTAAGGCCCCGGAAGACGGCGAACTCCGCTCCGCCCGACCCAGGGCTCGGACTCGGGCTAAGGCCCCGGAAGACGGCGAACTCCGCTCCGCCCGACCAAGGGCTCGGACTCGGGCTAAGGCCCCGGAAGACGGCGAACTCCGCTCCGCCCGACCCAGGGCTCGGACTCGGGCTAAGGCCCCGGAAGACGGCGAACTCCGCTCCGCCCGACCCCAGGGCTCGGACTCGGGCTAAGGCCCCGGAAGACGACGAACTCCGCCTCGCCCGACCCAGGGCTCGGACTCCGCCTCGGCCTCTGCCGAACGATCTCCGCCTCGCCCGACCCAGGGCTCGGACTCTGCCTCTGTCTTGCAGGACGGACTCGACCTCGGCTTCGGAGGAGCCTCCACGACACCCGACCTAGGACACGAGACCGCCACGTCAACAGGAAGCGTCATCATCACCCTACCCTGAGCCGACTTGGGTCGCAGAGAACAAGACCGGCGTCCCATCTGGCCAGCTACGCCAGATAGGCAATGATGGCACCCCGCTAGATCATGACGACGGCGGCTCTCAGCTCCCTTACGAAAGCAGGAGAACGTCAGCAAGGGCCTAGCCACTTCGACAGCTGTCCCCCCGTCCGGCTCCGTTACTCCTCCAACAGCCACGACGCCACACCAACAGGGTGCCAAGATCTCTCCGGCTGCCACCTTGGCATGTACATAGGGCGCTAGCTCTCCCTCGCTAGACACGTAGCACCTTGCTACACCCCCATCTTGTACACCTGGATCCTCTCCTTACGACTATAAAAGGAAGGACCAGGGCCTTCTTAGAGAAGGTTGGCCTCGCGGGGACGAAGGGCAGGGGCAGGCGCTCTCTCGGGGCCGCTCGCTCCCCTCACCTCGCGCGGACGCTTGTAACCCCCTACTGCAAGCGCACCCGACCTGGGCGCGGGACGAACACGAAGGCCGCGGGAATTCTCCGACTCCCTCACGACCCGACTCCGGCCACCGACCTCTCTCTCTGTTCCCCCCTTCGCGCTCGCCCACGCGCTCGACCCATCTGGGCTGGGGCACGCGACACTCTCACTCGTCGGCTCGGGGACCCCCCGGTCTCGGAACGCCGACAAAATCCTATTAGGGACACAATAAAAAATGGAGCAAAAGGACTTGAGTGTGCTGATTTCTGGCGCACCAGACACTGTCCGGTGCACTAGGCCCGTACACTTCCAAACCAGCCACTCTCGGGTTTCTGCCAGGCGCGCTCCACTATAATTCACCAGACTGTCTGGTGTGCACCGGACTGTCCGGTGAGCCAGCGGAGCAACGGCTCCCTACGCGCCAACGGTCGACTGTGCAGAGCTACAGTGATGAACAGTGTCGTGGCAGAAGTCAGAGCGCAGAAGACAGAGGGCACCGGACTATCCGGTGTGGCACCGGACTGTTCGGTGCAGCAAGACGACAAGCGTCTCCAACAGTCAACTGCTCCAAACCCTAACGGACGCGCTGACGTGGCACGCACCAGACAGTGCACAGTGACTGTTCGGTGCGCCCATTGCCAGCAGCCTTCACCAACGGCTATGGAAGTGATTGGGGGCTATAAATACCCCCCAACCACCTCATTCATATCCATCCAAGTTTTCTAAACATCCCATTCATTACAAGAGCAAAAGACTTCACTCCAAGACACATCCAATAGATCAAATCCTCTCTAAGCCTCCAAATCAACTCAATTCTATTAGAGACTTGAGAGAGGGTGTTTTGTGTTCTTTTGTTGCTCTTATTGCTTGGATTGGCCTTTTTCTTTTTCCCTTCTTATTCTCAAGAGATTTGTAAGTGAAGCAAGAGACACCAAGTGTGTGGTGGTCCTTGCGGGGTCTTAGTGACCCGTGAGATTAAGGAAAAGGCTCACTCGGTCTAAGTGACCGTTTGAGAGAGGGAAAGGGTTGAAATAGACCTAGCCTTTGTGTCCTCTCAACGGGGACTAGGTTTTTTGGAACCAAACCTCGGTAAAACAAATCATCGTGTCTACTCACTTGATTCTCACTTGATTTGTTTTGCACTCTTTCCTCTCTCTAACGTTTCCTTGCTACTATTAATTTGAGTTTGCTCCCATTTGTCATCCGCATCCTTTGAGCAAATCTTAGCAAGAGAAACAATCTTTCTGACTTGAATTTAATTCTAACGCTAACCCCGGCCTTAGTGTGTGTTTAAGTTTATAAATTTCAGGTTTCACCTATTCACCCCCCTCTAGGTGACTTTCAGTTGGTATCAGAGCCAGTGCTTCATTAAGAGTCTAACAAACTCGAAGTGATGTCTAGAGATCATGCCAAGAGGGAGATCGTGACCAGCGACAAGCCCGCGGGCTCGGGGAGGACTCTATCAAGGGAGTCCGGCAACAAGTTAAAGGAAATGAAGAAGGTGGTCTACTACGAGACTAACTCTTCATCACCCTCCACATCCCGCGCCAAGTCTACGACTTCTACATGCCACGAGCACAAGAAGTATAGTAAGATGCCACTTCGTTATCCCCGCATTCCTAAACGCGCTCCTCTACTTTCGGTACCCCTAGGCAAACCACCATATTTTGATGGTGAAGATTATTGCATGTGGAGTGATAAAATGAGGCATTATCTAACCTAACTCCACGAAAGCATTTGGGATATTGTTGAGTTTGGAGCGCTGGTACCATAGGTGGGAGACGAGGATTATGACTCGGACAAGGCCGCCCAAATTAGACACTTTAACTCCCAAGCCACTTCTATACTCCTCGCCTCCTTGTGGCAAGAGGAGTATAATAAGGTGCAAGGGTTAAAGAACGCCAAAGAAATTTAGGACGTCTCAAAACCGAGCACGAAGGGGATGAGGTGACAAAGATCACCAAGCGGGAGACGATCGAGGCCGAGCTCGGTCGATTCGTCCTCAACAAAGGAGAAGAGCCGCAAGCCATATACAACCGGCTCAAGGCAATGGTGAACCAAGTGCGCAACCTCAGGAGCACCAAGTGGGATGACCATGAAATGGTCAAGGTTATTCTAAGATCTCTCGTATTTCGTAATCCTACTCAAGTTCAATTAATACGTGGAGATCCTTGATACAAACAGATGTCCCCCAAGGAGGTTATTGGCAAGTTTGTGAGCTTTGAACTTATGATCAAAGACTCCAAACATATTGTCAACTTGGAGCAAGGTGCCACCTATACACCCGAGGTGCAACCCGTTGCATTCAAAGCAACAGAAGAGAAGAAGAAGGAGTCTACACCAAGTAGACTTTCAATCGACGCCTCCAAGCTCGACAAGAGGAAATGGCGCTCATCATCAAGAGCTTTCGCCAAATCCTCAAACAAAGGAGGGAGAAGGATTACAAACTCTCCTCTAAAAGGGTGTGCTACAAATGTGGTAAGTCCGGTCATTTCATAGCTAAATGTCCATATTCTAGTGAAAATGATAGGGACGACGACAAGAAGGGGAAGAAGAAGATGGAGAAGAAGAAGTATTACAAGAAGAAAGGTGGCAAGGCGCACATGGTACGGGAATGGGACTTCGACGAGAGCTCCACCGACTCCTCCGATGAGGACGCCGCCAACATCGCCATCAACAAAGGCTTCCTCTTCCCCAACATCGGCCACAAGTGTCTCATGGCCAAGGACGGCAAAAAGAAGGTACACTCTAGAGCCACTCCCAAATATACTACATCTAGTGATGAGGGTAGCACTAGTGATAATAAAGATGATTTAATTTCTCTTTTTGCCAACCTTAGCATGGACCAAAAGAAAAAATTGAATGAATTAATTGAAACCATTAACAAGAAGGATGATATCTTGGAATGCCAAGAGGACTTGCTCGTTAAGGAAAATAAGAAATTTGTTAAGTTGAAAAATGCTTATGCTCTAGAAGTAGAGAAGAATGAAAATCTAACGAAGGAGCTAAGCATGTGCAATGATTCAATTTCTTGTCTTAGAATTGAGAATGATAAATTAGTTTCTAAGATTGGAAAATTGAATGTTTGCAAACCCTCTACATCTACTGTTGAGCATGTTACTATTTGCACTAGATGTAGAGATATTAATGTTGAAGCTATTGATGATCACCTTGCTATGATTAAACAACAAAATGATCACATAACTAATTTAACTGCCAAAATTGTTGATCATGAACTTGAAAATGAAAAATTTAAATTTGCTAGAAGTATGCTGTATAATGGGAGACGCCCTAGCATTAAAGATGGTATTGGTTTCCAACAAGAAAGCCAAAGCAACACCAAGCCTAATGCTCCTAAGAAATTATCTAACTTTGTAAAGGGCAAGGCACCCATGGTTCAGGATAGAGAAGGCTATATTTTGTATCCTGCAAACTATCCTGAGCACAAAATTAGGAAAATTCATACTAGAAAACCTCATATGTTTCTCATCATGCTTTTATGTATAAAAATGAGGCTTCTAGTTCTAGGCACTCCACTCATGTTAAAATGCCTAAGAAGAAAATTCCTAATGCATCAAATGAGCATAACATTTCATTTAAGACCTTTGATGCTTCTTATGTTTTAATTAACAAATCAGGCAAAGTAGTTTCCAATTATGTTGGGGGCAAACACAAGAGTCCCAAGACTTGTGTTTGATACCCAAGGTGCTTGTTTCTAATGTGAAAGGACCCAAGACCGTTTGGGTACCTAAGAACAAGACCTAAATTTGTTTTGTGGGTTTATGCATCCGGTGGATCAAGTTGGATAATCGATAGCGGTGCACAAACCACATGACAAGGGAGAAAAGGATGTTCTCCTCATACGAGAAAAATGAAGATCCCTAATGAGCTATCACATTTGGGGATGGAAATCAAGGTTTGGTCAAAGGTTTGGGTAAAATTGCTATATCTCCTGACCATTCCATTACCAATGTTTTTCTTGTAGATTCTTTAGACTACAATTTGTTTTCTGTTTCTCAATTATGTAAAATGGGCTACAACTGTCTTTTTACTGATATAGGTGTTACTGTCTTTAGAAGAAGTGATGATTCAATAGCATTTAAGGGAGTGTTAGATGGTCAGCTCTATTTAGTTGATTTTAATGATAACAAAGTTGAACTAGACACTTGCTTAATTGCTAAGACTAACATGGGTTGGCTTTGGCATTGCCGACTTGCTCATGTTGGGATGAAGAATCTTCACAAGGTTCTAAAGGGAGAACACATTTTAGGACTAACCAATGTTCATTTTGAGAAAGACAGGATTTGTAGCGCATGCCAAGCAGGAAAGCAAGTTGGAATCCATCATCCACACAAGAACATAATGACGACCGACAGGCCGCTCGAGCTACTCCACATGGATCTATTCGGCCCGATAGCTTACATAAGCATCGGCGGGAGTAAGTACTGTCTAGTTATTGTGGATGATTATTCTCGCTTCACTTGGGTGTTCTTTTTGCAAGAAAAATCACAAACCCAAGAGACATTAAAAGGATTCTTAAGATGGGCTCAAAATGAGTTTGGATTGAGAATAAAAAGATTAGAAGCGATAATGGGACGGAGTTGAAGAATTCACAAATAGAAGGATTTCTTGAGAAAGAGGGCATCAAGCATGAGTTCTCTTCTCCCTACACACCTCAACAAAATGGTGAAGTGGAGAGGAAGAATAGAACTCTACTAGATATGGCAAGAACTATGCTTGATGAGTACAAGACTCCGGACCGGTTTTGGGCAGAGGCGATTAACACCGCCTGCTACTCCATCAACCAGTCATATCTTCACTGAATCCTCAAGAAGACATCATATGAACTCCTCACTGGTAAAAAGCCTAATGTTTTATATTTAAGAGTTTTTGGGAGCAAATGCTTTATTCTTATTAAAAGAGGTAGAAAATCTAAATTTGCTCCTAAAGTTGTAGAAGGCTTTTTACTTAGTTATGACTCAAACACAAGGGCATATAGAGTCTTCAACAAATCCACTGGATTAGTTGAAGTTTCTTGTGACATTGTGTTTGATGAGACTAATGGCTCCCAAGTGGAGCAAGTTGATCTTGATGAATTATATGATGAAGAGGCTCCATGCATCGCACTAAGGAACATGTCCATTGGGGATGTGTATCCTAAAGAATCCGAAGAGCCTCCACAAGCACAAGATCAACCGTCATCTTCCATGCAAGCATCTCCACCAACTCAAGATGAGGATCAGGCTCAAGATGATGAAGTTGAAGATCAAGAGGATGAGCCACCTCAAGAGGAGGACATTGATCAAGGGGGACATGAAGATGATAATGACAAGGAAGATGACCAAGAAATTCGGGATCAAAGACTGTCACACCCAAGAGTCCACCAAGCAATTCAAAGAGATCACCCCGTCAACTCCATTCTTGGTGACATTCACAAGGGGGTAACCACTAGATCTCGGGTTGCACATTTTTGTGCACATTAGTCTTTTGTGTCTTCTATTGAGCCATACAGGATAAAGGATGCATTAAGAGATCTGAATTGGGTGGTGGCAATGCAAGAGGAGCTCAACAACTTCACGAGAAATGAGGTATGTCATTTAGTTCCACGTCCTAATCAAAATGTTGTAGGTACCAAGTGGGTATTCCGCAACAAGCAAGGTGAGCATGGTGTGGTGACAAGGAACAAAGTCTGACTTGTGGCCAAAGGTTATTCACAAGTCGAAGGTTTGGATTTTTGACGAAACTTATGCACTCGTAGCTAGGCTTGAGTTAATTCGTATATTACTTGCCTATGCTACTTACCATGGCTTCAAGCTTTATCAAATGGACGTGAAGAGTGCCTTCCTCAATGGCCCTATCAAAGAAGAGGTCTATGTTGAGCAACCTCCCAGCTTTGAAGATAGTGAGTATCCTAACCACGTGTATAAACTCTCAAAGACGCTTTATGGGCTCAAGCAAGCCCCAAGAGCATGGTATGAATGCCTGCGAGATTTTTTTATCACTAATGGCTTCAAAGTCGGTAAAGCCGATCCTACTCTCTTCACTAAAACAATTGCAAAAGACTTGTTTATATACCAAATTTATGTTGATGATATTATATTTGGGTCTACTAACAAGTCATCTTGTGAAGAGTTTATGAAAGGGAAATGTGCCCTTGGGTAATTTCTATTATGTTTTGGTGATTAAGTGCCCAACACATTTAATTAAGTTCTTATGTGCTAAATGAAGAGAAAAGTGCAAAACAAGACATGAGGTATGTTTCTAGACTTAGTACATTGTTTTGAGTACTAACATATTTTGTCTAAGTGATAGAAACAGGAAAAGAAAGAATTGCAAAAGACTTGGCTGTGTGCAGCCAAAGTCCAGCTCGGCCTGGCACACCGGACTGTCCAGTGGTGCACCGGACAGTGTTCGGTGCGCCAGGCTAGTTTCTGATGAACAGGCCTCTCTCGGGAAAGTTTGGCGGCGTACGGCTATAATTCACCAGACTGTCCGGTGGTGCACCGGACTGTCCGGTGAGCCAACGGTCGCCAGCGCAACGGTCGGCCGCGCAATCCGCGGGCGACACGTGGCCCGCGCCAACGGTCGGCAGGGGGCACCGGACTGTCCGGTGTGCACCGGACAGTGTCCGGTGCACCAACCGGCCCGGAGCTACAACGGTCGTCCGCACCAGAAAAGGAAGGAGATCGGCACCAGACCATCTACAGTGGTTGTCCGGTGGCGCACCGGACTGTCCGGTGCGCCACTGGACAGAAGGCAAGGATAGCCTTCCTTGTTGATAGCTTTCTAAGGAGGGCTCAAAACGAATTTGAGCTCAAGGTGAAAAAGATAAGAAGCGACAACGGGTCTGAGTTCAAGAATCTGCAAGTGGAGGAGTATCTTGAGGAGGAAGGCGTCAAGCATGAGTTCTCTGCTCCCTACACACCACAGCAAAACGGTGTGGTAGAGAGAAAGAACAGGACGCTTATCGACATGGCGAGGACGATGCTTGGAGAGTTCAAGACACCCAAGCGGTTTTGGTCGGAAGCTGTGAACACAGTCTGCCACGCCATAAATCGGCTATATCTGCATCGCCTCCTCAAGAAGACCTCCTACGAACTTCTTACCGGTAACAAACCCAATGTCTTTTACTTTCGTGTATTTGGGAGCAAATGCTACATTTTGGTGAAGAAAGGTAGACATTCTAAATTTGCTCCCAAGGCAGTAGAAGGGTTTTTACTAGGGTATGACTCAAATACAAAGGCGTATAGAGTCTTCAACAAATCATCAGGTTTGGTTGAAGTCTCTAGCGACGTTGTATTTGATGAGACTAATGGCTCTCCAAGAGAGCAAGTTAATCTTGATGACATAGATGAAGATGATGTTCCAACGGCCGCAATGCGCACGATGGCGATTGGAGATGTGCGACCACAGGAACAACAGGAGCAAGATCAGCCTTCTTCCTCAACAATGGTGCATCCCCCAACTCAAGATGAGGACAGGTTCCTCAAGAAGAAACGCATGATCAAGGGGAGCACAAGAAGAACAAGTTATGGAGGAAGAAGCACCACTGGCCCCTCCAACTCAAGTCCGAGCAACGATCCAAAGAAATCACCTCGTCGATCAGATTCTAGGTGACATAAGCAAGGGAGTAACAACTCGCTCACGTTTAGCTAATTTTTGTGAGCATTACTCGTTTGTCTCTTCTATTAAGCCTTTCAGGGTAGAAGAGGCCTTGCAGGATCTGGACTGGGTGTTGGCCATGCAGGAAGAGCTCAACAACTTCAAGAGGAATGAAGTTTGGAGCCTGGTGCCACGTCCCAAGCAAAATGTTGTGGGAACCAAGTGGGTGTTCCGCAACAAGCAAGACGAGCACGGGGGTGGTGACAAGAAACAAGGCTCGACTTGTGGCAAAAGGTTATGCCCAAGTCGCAGGTTTGGATTTCAAGGAAACTTTTGCTCCTGTGGCTAGGCTAGAGTCTATTCGAATATTATTAGCCTATGCCGCTCACTACTCTTTCAAGTTGTTTCAAATGGATGTGAAGAGCGCTTTCCTCAACGGGCCAATCAAGGAGGAGGTATACGTGGAACAACCCCCTGGCTTTGAGGATGACAGGTACCTTGACCATGTGTTTAAGCTCTCTAAGGCGCTCTATGGACTTAAGCAAGCCCCAAGAGCATGGTATGAATGCCTTAGAGATTTCTTAATTGCTAATGCTTTCAAGGTTGGGAAAGTCGATTCCACTCTTTTCACTAAGACTTGTGATGGTGATCTTTTTGTGTGCCAAATTTATGTCGATGACATAATATTTGGTTCTAGTAACCAAAAGTCTTGTGAAGAGTTTAGCAGGGTGATGACTCAAAAGTTTGAGATGTCGATGATGGGCAAGTTGACCTACTTCCTTGGGTTCCAAGTGAAACAACTCAAGGACGGCACCTTCCTCTCCCAAACGAAGTACACTCAAGATCTTCTCAAGAGGTTTGGGATGAAGAATGCCAAGCCCGCGAAGACACCGATGGGAACCAATGGACATGTCGACCTCAACAAAGGTGGTAAGTCTATTGATCAAAAGGCATACCGGTCTATGATAAGTTCCTTGCTTTATTTATGTGCTAGTAGACCGAACATTATGCTTAATGTATGCATGTGTGCTAGATTTCAATCCGACCCCAAGGAATGTCACCTTGTGGCCATTAAGCGAATTCTTAGGTATTTGGTTGCTACGCCTTGCTTCGGGATCTAGTATCCAAACGGGTCTACCTTTAACTTAATTGGATATTCAGACTCCGATTATGCTGGATGCAAGGTTGATAGGAAGAGTACATCAGGGACGTACCAATTCCTAGGAAGGTCCCTGGTGTCTTGGAGTTCAAAGAAACAAACATCTGTTGCCCTATCCACCGCTGAGGCCGAGTATGTTGCCGCAGGACAGTGTTGCGCGCAACTACTTTGGATGAGGCAAACCCTTAGGGACTTTGGCTACATTCTGAGCAAAGTCCCACTCCTATGTGACAATGAGTGCAATCCGCATGGCGGATAATCCTGTTGAACACAGCCGCATTAAGCACATAGACATCCGGCATCACTTTCTGAGGGACCACCAACAAAAGGGAGATATTGAAGTGTACCATGTTAGCACTGAGAACCAGCTAGCCGATATCTTTACCAAGCCGTTAGATGAGAAAACCTTTTGCAGGTTGCGTAGTGAGCTAAATGTCTTAGATTAGCGTAACTTGGATTAATCTATAGCATACATGTGTTCTATGCCTTTGATCATGTTACTTTATGCATTTCAATCCATTATTGTTTATTTGTGGTGCTCAAGTTGTACACATGATCCCCGGACCTCACAAGTCCATTTGCAAGTGATGCACTTATTTAGGGGGAGATATGCTACAACTTGACCCTTTGAGACTAACCTTTGTGTTTGAGTATTCTTGATGTAGTCTCAAAGGTGCATTGAAAGGGAAAATGGACTTGGACGTTGCAAAGACTTCCACTACACTCCGTTATTGGTGTATTTACTTCCAAGTTCATACCTATGCTCTTATTGCCTTTTTGCTCTTAATTGACAATTTTGGTGAGGCAATGGGGTTCAAGGGCCAAAAATGATCCCGTTTTGGTGCTTAATGCCAAAGGGGGAGAAATTAAGGCCAAAGCAAATGGATTAGCTACCACTTGTGAATTTTGGAAACAATAGAGTTAGAACTTTTGATTTGTCCAAAATACTCTTATTGCAAAATTTAGTCTCTTGTGGGGGAGAATTTTTGATCATGGGAAAAGGGGGAGTTTTTGGCACTTGATCAATTTCACTCCTGGATTATCTCTCTTTGTGCCCAAACAAGTGAGTTTGACTTAGACATAGGAAAATGAATTTGATTTACAAAAACAAACCAAGTGGTGGCAAAGAATGATCCAAATATGTCAAAACTTGTGCAAAGACAATTTTGTTCTCAATTGCATTGATGTTGCACTTCTTTTGGTTGCTTTTGGATGTGTTGGCATAAATCACCAAAAGGGGGAGATTGAAAGGGAAATGTGCCCTTGGGTAATTTCTATTATGTTTTGGTGATTAAGTGCCCAACACATTTAATTAAGTTCTTATGTGCTAAATGAAGAGAAAAGTGCAAATCAAGACATGAGGTATGTTTCTAGACTTAGTACATTGTTTTGAGTACTAACATATTTTGTCTAAGTGCTAGAAACAGGAAAAGAAAGAATTGCAAAAGACTTGGCTGTGTGCAGCCAAAGTCCAGCTCGGCCTGGCACACCGGACTGTCCGGTGGTGCACCGGACAGTGTCCAGTGCGCCAGGCTGGTTTTCGGTGAATAGGCCACTGTCGGGAAAGTTTGGCGGCATACGACTATAATTCGCCGGACTGTCCGGTGGTGCACCGGACTGTCCGATGAGCCAACGATCGCCAGCGCAACGGTCGGCCGCGCAATCCGCGGGCGACGTGTGGCCCGCGCCAACGGTCGGCAGGGGGCACCGGACTGTCCGGTGTGCACCGAACAGTGTACGGTGCGCCAACCGGCCCAGAGCTGCAACGATCGTCCGCACCAGAAAAGGAAGGAGATCGACACCGGACCATCTACAGTGGTTGTCCGGTGGCGCACCGGACTGTCTAGTGCGCCACTCGACAGAAGGCAAGGATAGCCTTCCTTGTTGATCTTCAACGGCTTCTTGCTGCCTTGGGGCTATAAAAGGGACCCCTAGGCGCATGGAGGAGTTATACAAGCTTACAAGAAACATTCTAAGACTCCAATACTCCAACTTCACGCATTCGATTCTTTGAGATAGTGACTTGAGCTCCATTTGAGTTGTGAACTCCGTGCATTGTGTTTTGAGCTCGAGTTGTGACTTGTGTGCGTGATTGTGCTGTGGATTTGAGTCTTGTGTGTGTGGCTCTCCCTTACCTTACTTCTGTGCTTCTTTTGTGATCATCATTGTAAGGGCGAGAGGCTCCAAGTTGTGGAGATTCCTCGCAAACAGGAGAAAGACTAAGAAAAGAAAAACCGTGGTATTCAAGTTGATCATCGGATCACTTGAAAGGGGTTAAGTGCAACCCTCGTCCATTGGGACGCCACAACGTGGAAGTAGGCAAGTGTTACTTGGCTGAACCACGGGATAAAATCGCGTGTCTCTTGTGTGCTTTCTCTTTGATTGTCTGTGTTCACAAGAGCTCGTTTCAAGCTACTTAGCCGTTCTAACTTTCATAACTAAGTTTTGTGGCTATTAGTGTTGAATTTTACAGGATCACCTATTCACCCCCCCTCTAGGTGCTCTCAGTTTAGTAGGATCATGATTCAAAAATTCGAGATGTCAATGATGGGGGAGTTGAAGTATTTCCTTGGATTTCAAATCAAACAACTCCAAGAGGGCACCTTCATCAGCCAAACTAAGTACATTCAAGACATACTTAACAAGTTTGGAATGAAGAACGACAAACCCATCAAGACACCCATGGGAACCAATGGGCATCTCGACCTCGACACGGAAGGTAAATCCGTAGATCAAAAGGTATACCGGTCGATGATAGATTCTTTACTCTATTTATGTGCTTCTCGACCGGACATTATGCTTTCTGTATGCATGTGTGCAAGGTTCCAGGCAAATCCTAAGGAAGTTCACCTTAGAGCCGTGAAGAGAATCATAAGATATCTAGTTTACACTCCTAAGTTTGGGCTTTGGTACCCCAAGGGATGTACATTTGATTTAATTGGATATTCCGATGCTGATTATGCAGAGTGTAAAATTGGTAGAAAGAGCACATCAGGGACTTGTCAGTTTCTAGGGAGATCCCTGGTGTCTTGGGCTTCAATGAAACAAAACTCAGTAGCTCTTTCCACCGCCGAAGCCGAGTATATTGCTGCAGGCCATTGCTGTGCACAATTACTTTGGATGAGGCAAACTCTTAGGGACTATGGCTACATATTGAGCAAAGTCCCTCTCCTATGTGATAATGAGAGTGCAATCCGCATGGCGGATAATCCCATTGAACACAGCCGCACTAAGCACATATATATTCGGTATCACTTTCTGATAGATCACCAACAAAAGGGGGATATTGAAATTGCTTATGTTAATACCCACAACCAATTAGCCGATATCTTTACCAAACCATTAGACGAGAAGACCTTTAGCAAACTTAGGAATGAGCTAAATATACTTGATTCTCGGAATCTTGATTGAAACATTGCACACATAGCTATTTTATATACATTTGATCATATCTCTTTCATTTGGTACAAATGCATATTTCTTATTCTTCTTGTGCCAAGGCTAAGACTAATATGCTTTCAAGAAAATCTCTATGCTTAGTCTTAGATTGAAAGAGAAATGGAGATTTCGGCAAAGATAAGGCTTCCACTCCAAACTCTGACGGTATCATTTATCCTTTGTCGTTACTCTGCAAACTCTCAATGGTATGACCCTTCACTCGTATTTATTTCACCACTTGGGAGAAAGTATTAGGCCCTAAAGGGGTAGAAAATGTTCAAGGGCTCTCAAGTTCTTCATTTTTGGCGATTAATGCCAAAGGGGGAGAAAGTATTAAGCCCAAAGCAAAAGGACCGCACCACCAACCACCATTTTAAAATCTTAGTGTATTTTTCAAATTGGTATTAAGATTGTTCAAAAAGGAAATGCTTATTTCAATTGATATTTGAGTTAGCCCCAAAATGAACCTTCAAGTGGTATGGATTTTCAATTAGTATCTTTATAAGTCAAATTTTCAATTGGTATCTATTTCAAAAACTCTCTTGAAAGCTAAGGGGAGAATTCATTCAGGGGGAGCTTTTATTTAGTCAAAGAAAAAGCATTTGAAACAGGGGGAGAAATTTCAAATCTTAAAAATGCTTCTTGCAATCACATTTCTATACCTTTGACTATTTGCAAAAGATTTTGAAAAGGTTTTTTTTCCAAAAGATTTGCAAAAACAAACATGTGGTGCAAATGTGGTCCAAAATGTTAAAAAGAAGAAAAGCAATCCATATACACTTAGTGATACTTTCAATTGGTTTAACTCCAAGTAACCTAGGCACATTCATCATAAATGTAAACTAGTTACATTTCTGCACTTTATATTTGCTTTGATTTGTGTTGACATCAATCATCAAAAAGGGGGAGATCGAAAGGGAAATGGGCTTAACCATTTCATAGAATCGATTTTAGTGGTTGACGTACAACACAAACCACATGGACTAACTAGTTTGTCTAGATATCATTTATTACAGGTGCATTAGGTTCAACACAAACCAAGAAAGAAATCCTGTTAGGGACACAATAAAAAATGGAGCAAAAGGACTTGAGTGTGCTGATTTCTGGCGCACCGGACATACCAAGCCCGTACACTTCCAAACCAGCCACTCTCCGGTTTCTGCCAGGCGCGCTCCACTATAATTCACCGGACTGTCCGGTGAGCCAGCGGAGCAACGGCTCCCTGCGCGCCAACGGTCAACTGTGCAGAGCTACAGTGATGAATAGTGTCACAGCAGAAGTCAGAGCGCAGAAGTCAGAGGGCACCGAACTGTCCGGTGTGGCACCGAACCATTGTTTTCAGATCGTCCGACTAATTGTGATTAGTCACGATTAGTCGGGCTGATCGGTACTCAGTGCTCGATAAGGGGGTTCGATTCAATCAGGTGATCTGATCGTCCATATCGTCCGACTAGTCCGCGATATGTATCGATTAGTCATCTGGTTAGCAATCAGTCACGTTAATTACTCAGGTTCAGAGTTTAAGACTTTAGTTAAGACTTCAGACTTCAGTTGTATGATGATCTCATATAGGTGTTGCCTTCTTGGTCATGGTCTAGTAAGTTGTAGAATTGTAGTTTCATAGTTTCATATAGAATTGTTGCTAGAGATGTACTGCTGTTTTGGACTATTCAAGTATTCATACTGCTGTTTTGGACTATTTAAGTATTCATACTGCTGTTTTGGACTATTTATACTGCTGCCTTGTCTATACTTGTGCTTGTCCTAAGCAAGTCTCTATACTATATAAGTGTATATCTCTATATAGTGCTATATATGTCCTGGAAATACATAGGACAACCAGGGGACGATTAGGGTCGATCAAGGGCGACTAATCGCCCTGATCATCGCCTAGTCACGACTAATCGTCTGATCGCCCAGTGGCATCGATCAGACGATCAAGCGATCTGGAAACAATGCACCGGACTATCCGATGCAGCAAGACGACAAGCATCTCCAACGATCAACTGCTCCAAACCCTAACGGACGCGCTGACGTGGCACGCACCGGACTATCCGGTGCGCCCATCGCCAGCAGCCTTCACCAACGGCTATGGAAGTGATTAGAGGCTATAAATACCCCCAACCACCTCATTCATATTCATCCAAGTTTTCTGAACATCCCGTTCATTGCAAGAGCAAAAGACTTCACTGCAAGACACATCCAATAGATCAAATCCTCTCCAAGCCTCCAAATCAACTCAATTCTATTAGAGACTTGAGAAAGGGTATTTTGTGTTCTTTTGTTGATCTTGTTGCTTGGATTGACCTTTTTCTTTTTCCCTTCTTATTCTCAAGAGACTTGTAAGTGAAGCAAGAGACACCAAGTGTGTGGTGGTCCTTGCGGGGTCTTAGTGACCCGTGAGATTAAGGAAAAGGCTCACTCGGTTTAAGTGACCGTTTGAGAGAGGGAAAGGGTTGAAATATACCCGACCTTTGTGGCATCCTCAATGGGGACTATTCTTTGGAACCGAACCTCAGTAAAACAAATCATCGCACCTACTCGCTTGATTCTCACTTGATTTGTTTTGCACTCTTTCCTCTCTCTAACGTTTCCTTGCTATTATTAATTTGAATTTGCTCTCATTTGTCATCCGCATCCTTTGAGCAAATCTTAGCAAGAGAAATAATCTTTCGGACTTGAATTTAATTCTAACACTAATCCCGGCTTTAGTGTGTGTTTAAGTTTATAAATTTCAGGTTTCGCCTATTCACCTCCTCTAGGCGACTTTCAATAATCAATAGAAAATATATATACAACACATGTATTAGTGGAATACGAGGTTTTGAAATTGTCTTTAAGCCACCCCTGAAATTGTCAAAATCCGTAAGGGTTTGCTGAAAGTTCGCCGAAATTTTCAACCTTGACAGCTAAAGTGCTTGCAAACTGCACCCTGACATCAGCATCATCGTTATCATCTCCAACTCCAACCCCTCGTGCTGCCTTGTCGAGCGAGAAATCACAGGCAAACGAGCATTTGGATTCTAGGACAGAGCGTACCTTGTGGTCTGTCTGTGCAAGTGTGCGGGCATGATTTTACTTACTCCGTAAGGACCCGTTCATTTCGGCTGGTTTGGACCGTTCCTAGCCTCCTTCCAGGTGGAAAGAAATAATCTGGATTGAAATTCGGTCTGGATTGAAACAGTCGTTCGTTTGAACTTGGATCAAAAACAGAAGTCACCAGGTTTGGAGATTGTCCGTTGTTCATGGCCCAACACGAAACTCGTGTCCTCTATATTGGTTTCTGGACTGGTGTAAGGAAAATAGACCAAAATAGACCCCGGGCCATTTGGCTAATTGAGTTTTGGTGTTTGATGAACAACACAATCCGTGAACTAATAAGTTTTCTAGTGTTTGTGTTTGTAGTTCACAGGATGCGAAGAGAATTGGATCAAGGCAATGAGGATGCAACACCTCAAAAGAAGACATAAAAAGATGCATAGGAGTCCAGTACTCAAGAACAAAGAAGCCCGAAGAAATCAGCAAAGAAATCCAAAGATAAGGGCAGTCAGCCAGCGCCTGGTGGCGCACCGGACATTGGTGTCCGGTGTGCACCGGACTGTCCGGTGAGGCACCGGACAGTCTGCGCAGAGAGGCCGCAGACAGGCGCTCTCTGGCTGTAGCACCGGACTGTCCGGTGTGCACCGGACTGTCTGGTGTGCCAACGGGCAGACGGCAACGGTCGGATCCAACGGTCGACTGCTACAGGCGCCAACGGTCGGCTGACGTGGCGTGCACCGGACATCTACTGTGCAGTGTCCGGTGGTGCACCGGACTGTCCGGTGCACCCGACGACAGAAAGCTGCTGCTTTCTGTCCAACGGCTAGTTTGGGGTGTGGAGGCTATAAATACCACCCCAACCGGCCATTCTCAAGTGTGAGAGCCCAAGCAACATACCAAGGCATATAGTGCACATTTCTAAGAGCTCAAACACCCAAGTGCTTAATAGAATCACTCGGTGATTAGCGTAGGTGCTTTGCGAAGTGCTTAGGTTAGTTAGACCGCTTTAGCGCTTGCTCTAGGTGAATCCTAGTTAGTTGAGTGAGTTTTGTAAAACCACACAACCCCTCGGCTCTTGCGTGAGTCGTTGTAATTGTACCGAGTGGGGCGAGAGTCTTGCGAGACCGTGACAACCGCGTTTGTGTCACGGCCGCCACCGTGTACCGGAGGGAACGAGGCCCGCGGCGTTTCGGCCGGAAGCTCGATAGTGGAGACGGCGGGGAGCGTCCGAGAGGAGCCGGAAGCGGAGCACCACTTGCGCGTGGAGAAGGCCCGTGGCTCTCTACAGAGTTACTCGACCGTGGTGCTTGGCCCTCACGTGGGCTTCCCTTTGCGTAGGGGCACCAACGAGGATTAGTCGGAACCTTGCGTGGTTCCGGATACCTCGGTAAAAATACCGGCGTCATCCACGAGAGTTTGCTTCTCTACTTAGCTCTTTACATTCCGCATTTATATTAAGCATTTAAGTTTCAATCTTGTAGTCATACTTATTTAGTGTAGATTGAAACTTAGCCTTTGCGGTAGAGATAGCAACACTTAGACAAAACCTAGTTTGCACATTCTAGTTTTGATTATTTGCATAGGTTTTTCTCTAGGGATTTATTTGTGGCCTAGTTAAGTAAAAGTTTTAGAAGTCCTAATTCACCCCCCCTCTTAGGCGTCACCCGTTTCCTACAAGTGGTATCAGAGCCTGGTTTGGCTCATTTGAAACGCTTTAGCTTCACCGCTAAAAGAGCCGACGCTTTTTAGAGGAAGGGATGGATACCCATAGGCCACCACACTTCGACGGCACTAACTTCCCATATTATAGTGCTAGAATGGCTTGTTACCTAGAGGCCGTTGATCTAGGTGTTTGGAGAGTCACTCGTGACGGGATGAAACCCCTCAAGAATCCCGAGAAACCCACCACGAGTGAGGAAAAAGAAATTCATTTGAATGCTAGAGCCAAAAATTGCTTGTATGAATCTCTTAGCATGGATATTTTTAATCAAGTATTTACCTTGAAAACTGCTAATGAGATTTGGCTAAAATTGCATGAGCTCCATGACGGCACATCCAATGTCCGTGAGCAAAAACATTGCCTAGTCTTAAATGAGTATAATTCTTTTGCCATGAAAGATGATGAGCTTGTGAGAGACATGTATTCTCGTTTGAATCTAATTATCAATGAGCTCAATTCTATTGGCATTAATAAGCTAGGTGATGCGGACATTGTGAGGAAGATTATCTCCCTGCTACCACAACAAAGATATGGGAGCATCATCACCATCCTTCACAACATGGAGGACTTGAGCAACATGACCCCGACCATTGTGATTGGGAAAATCGCGGCCTTTGAGATGTCGCGAAAAATGAATCGGGGAGAGGAGCCAACTTCCTTAAGGCCATATGCTTTTGCATGTGATGAAAGGAAGGGCAAAAAGAAGGCTCCCACTCCAAGTTCCTCAAGTGAAGAAGAGGAAGAAGAAGAAAGTGATGATGATGAAGATAATCAACCATGCACATCATCCTCCGAGGACGAAGAAACAATCCGACGCGTCGGAAAGGTAATGAGGATGATCCGCAAGATTAATCTAATGGGTGTGCCCCTGCAGGTCGAGGATCTTCTCTTCAACATTGACAGGAAAAAGCAAAGGAAGAGAGGATGCTTCGCATGTGGGGAGAAGGGCCACTTCAGGGACAACTGTCCAAATATGGCCAAACCCAAAAAGGAGAGGAGCAAAGGCAAGGCGCTCACAAGTGTTAGAACTTGGGATGATTCTTCAAGTGAAGATGAACCTCCAAGGACGCGCAGCCACCGGTCCTCGTCACGATCATCACGGTCATCACACAAATGCCTTATGGCAAGAGGTAACAAAAGCATTCCATCCTCTAGTGATGAAAGTAGTAGTGATGATGAAGGTGAGGGAAAGACCTCTCTAGAAGAGCTTGCGGAAGCCGTAAACTTTTTCCAGGATGTTTGCACTAAGCAAAAAGCTCAACTTAAAACTTTGAAAAATAAGTTGGTTAGCTCTCAAAATGATTACAAAGGTTTGCTAGAAAAATTTGAAACTTTTGCAAACCTAAATAGTGAGCTATCAACTAAAATTGAGCTATTAGAATCTAGTGCTCCATCCACTGCTACCGATGATAGCCTTATTAAAAAGAATGAAAAACTTAAGGCTAAGTTAGCTAGCTCCCAAGAAACTATTGAAAATTTGCTAGAGAAAATGGAAATTCTTAGCATACACAATAATGAGCTAACTACTAAGCTAGAAAACATTGGTAGCACCCCAGCAGCATCTTTAGTTGAAATACCTGAAATAATTAAGAAAGATGCTTCTACTTCCTGCTTTGATTTAATTGATGATTCTAACTCCTGCAACCAAGTCGTTGTTGAGAATATTGTTGTAGAGACATGTTCGGATGAGGTTGCAAAGGAAAATGAACAATTAAAGTAAGAAGTGGCTCGCCTTGGAAAGGCTTTGTATGACAAGAAAGGCAAAGCCAAACAAATCCGACCTCCACAGGATAACACCACTGCGGGAGTGAACAAGCCTGTAGAGGGAGAAACTGTGATTTGTAGGCTATGTCACAAGGAAGGCCACAAGTCTTTTCAATGCAAGGCGATGACCGGGGATAAACAAAGGCAAAAGCTCAAGCAAAAGCCATCAAGCAAAATCTCCAACACCTACATCAAAAAGGAGAACAAAAAGGATGCTACACCATATTTGATCAAGAAGAAAAAAAACGGAAAGGTGATAGCAATCAAGGCCAACAAGCAAGCCAACAAAGGAAAAGGGGCCAAACGCATCTGGGTGCCAAAGGAGATAATTTCAACCATGAAAAGCACCAAGAAGGTTTGGATCCCGAAAGGGAAGTGAGTGGACCGAAGGTCTTCGGGAAATTTGGAGACTTGGCTAAATTGGGATGTATATCATGGGATACATCATATTGGATCAAGTTTATTGCCAAGTGGGTTAGTGAAAATTTTGGACCCAAATTTCCCACCCATGACTAAGGTAACTAGTTTTATTGTATTTCTCGTTTTTAGATATGCGTATCTATTTACCTTGTATCTAGTTTACCTTTCTTGCCTAGTATTACATGTGTTATGTACTTTTTCATGCATACTAGGTAAATCATATGGTAGGATTGCTAGTTTTCAATTCATATACTTAAGCAAACCTACATGGTTTAAAATGTTTATTTAAGCACGGCACATAGCTTCTATATCACTCCATAGTAAATGATGCATAAATTGAAAATTTTGATTTCTACAAAGTGTATCATTTAACTTATATGTGCCAAAGTTTGAATTATGGATAATTTGCCCCTCTTGATATCAAATCAAAGTGCATGTCTCCTACAAGTATTCAAAACTTGTATGCACACCTTTAGGGGGAGGTTACTCTATAATCTAACACTTTGAGACTAACACCTTTTCAAGTCTATTTCATGTGATAGTCTCATTGTAAGGAAAATGAAGTCCCCGGAGAAAGACAACAATCTTCCACTGCAAAATCTCCAAGAACTCTTATGTCTCTCAAGCTCACCATTGACTTTCAATTGGTATCTTTTGAGACTACATTCAGTATCATTTACATGTCTTCTCAAATATTTGATTAGACTATATTTCATATCATATGCTTCCATGTTGCAAAAATGCATAAGTAGTTAACTCATATTCTGTTACCTATGCATAAGGGAAGTTAGTCTTTTCAAATCATGTCTTGCACCTCTAATTTTCACATGCTTTTTCCTAAGTAGAGGATCTCTGTCAGGGGGAGTATTTCTTCATCTCTAAAGGGGGAGAAAAACTCCTTCTAAAGGAGAATACTCATTTAGGGGGAGTAATCTTTTGAGGACTCCTTCAAGTGGTATCATTCACATAGTTTAATTTAATATCCTTCTAGTGATATCATTTGATACAATTCTTGATGAGGGCAAGCTTTTATTTACTTCCTACATGCTTTTAATGTCTTCCTTTTCGGTGGTTGATGCCAAAGGGGGAGAAGTTTAGGGACCAAAGCAATGAAAACTATATCAAACACCAAACACCACCAATTTAAAATTTTATATCTACAAATGGCTTTTCAAGTGGTTTTGGTTATTTGGTCCAAAAATAGGAAGTAAGTGAATTATGGAGTTAGGGGGAGGCTTAAGTCCATAATATCACATTGTGGGGACAATCATGCATCTTAGCAAGTAGATTGCATATTTTCACTCAAATACTTGTATTATTTGCTTGCTTTGGTTGTGTTGTCATCAATCACCAAAAAGGGGGAGATTGTAAGGAAAATAGACCAAAATAGACCCCGGGCCATTTGGCTAATTGAGTTTTGGTGTTTGATGAACAACACAATCCGTGAACTAATAAGTTTTCTAGTGTTTGTGTTTGTAGTTCACAGGATGCGAAGAGAATTGGACCAAGGCAATGAGGATGCAACACCTCAAAAGAAGACATAAAAAGATGCATAGGAGTCCAGTACTCAAGAACAAAGAAGCCCGAAGAAATCAGCAAAGAAATCCAAAGATAAGGGCAGTCAGCCAGCGCCTGGTGGCGCACCGGACATTGGTGTCCGGTGTGCACCGGACTGTCCGGTGAGGCACCGGACAGTCTACGCAGAGAGGCCGCAGACAGGCGCTCTCTGGCTGTAGCACCGGACTGTCCGGTGTGCCAACGGGCAGACAGCAACGGTCGGATCCAACGGTCGACTGCTACAGGCGCCAACGGTCGGCTGACGTGGCGTGCACCGGACATCTACTGTGCAGTGTCCGGTGGTGCACCGGACTGTCCGGTGCACCCGACGACAGAAAGCTGCTGCTTTCTGTCCAACGGCTAGTTTGGGGTGTGGAGGCTATAAATACCACCCCAACCGGTCATTCTCAAGTGTGAGAGCCCAAGCAACATACCAAGGCATATAGTGCACATTTCTAAGAGCTCAAACACCCAAGTGCTTAATAGAATCACTCGGTGATTAGCGTAGGTGCTTTGCGAAGTGCTTAGGTTAGTTAGACCGCTTTAGCGCTTGCTCTAGGTGAATCCTAGTTAGTTGAGTGAGTTTTGTAAAACCACACAACCCCTCGGCTCTTGCGTGAGTCGTTGTAATTGTACCGAGTGGGGCAAGAGTCTTGCGAGACCGTGACAACCGCGTTTGTGTCACGGCCGCCACCGTGTACCGGAGGGAACGAGGCCCGCGGCGTTTCGGCCGAAAGCTCGATAGTGGAGACGGCGGGGAGCGTCCGAGAGGAGCCGGAAGCGGAGCACCACTTGCGCGTGGAGAAGGCCCGTGGCTCTCTACGGAGTTACTCGACCGTGGTGCTTGGCCCTCGCGTGGGCTTCCCTTTGCGTAGGGGCACCAACGAGGATTAGTCGGAACCTTGCGTGGTTCCGGATACCTCGGTAAAAATACCGGCGTCATCCACGAGAGTTTGCTTCTCTACTTAGCTCTTTACATTCCGCATTTATATTAAGCATTTAAGTTTCAATCTTGTAGTCATACTTATTTAGTGTAGATTGAAACTTAGCCTTTGCGGTAGAGATAGCAACACTTAGACAAAACCTAGTTTGCACATTCTAGTTTTGATTATTTGCATAGGTTTTGCTCTAGGGATTTATTTGTGGCCTAGTTAAGTAAAAGTTTTAGAAGTCCTAATTCATCCCCCTCTTAGGCGTCACCCGTTTCCTACAACTGGAATGCGTTATGAGTGGGCTACTGTTTCCTGGTTTGGAACTGTTTCCGATGTGGAATACATCCCAGGCAGCCAACATGGTTTTCGAGAGTTCAAACTTTCTTATATTTAATTATAAGTATAGAAAGCAATGATATTAATGTTTGCATTTTCAAAGAAATTTATTATAAAAGAATATTCTATTTTTAATTCGACGATGAAGGCAAATTTTGGAAAGGCAAAAAGTATTTATATTGGGTCTATATGCCAAGTTTTGGAAAGGCAAAAATATTAAAACTATTTTGACGCGATGGCGAAGAGTCAACCGCGTTCCTTTAGACTGGTTGCATTGGAATTGAAGAGGATAGAAGAAAATGAAATCCATTTTTATTCAATTTTAACTATAAAGAGATTTAAATTAACAGAACTAATAGTTAGTAGTTGGCTAAAAAGCTACAGTAGAACTAGCTGGTTAATAAATAGTTGGCTAATTTTTAGCTGATTTGTTAAAAATACCTAATAGCTAAACTATTACAAGGTTGTTTGGATGTTGTAGCCGATCTTCCCGAAAATGGGTTCAACCACTTCTTTCCCGTTGCCTCTTCTTCCATTTACCGACGTGGCCTCAGTGATTACAACAACACTAAGTACAAGTGTACAACCAACCGAACCGGATGACAGATTTAAGGTCTATTTAGTTTGTTACTTAATTTATCATACTTTGTCTAACTTTTCTGCTTAAAGTTAATTATTTAATTTAAATAACTAATTTAAAGTGAGACATAGTTAGCCATAAACCAAAAAGTCCCTTAACCACGCAATGCTCAGCTTGAGCAGCCAACCAAACATGGTGGAGACATTTCATCGTCAATTTGGGCAGGCAATGATGCAGCACACACTGTCGAGACGATATCAGAAGTAACCAATTCAGAAACCAACACACACACACACACAATACAAACTTCAGATTCTCATCATGAATCAAAGCAAGCTTGCCGATATACAAACTCCATATTATTACTTTCGGTTACTGTAGGTCCTGTAACATATTCAATACAACAACTCAGTTGCGATGGAGCTGCAGGCACCCCACAGAATTCCTCTCCACCACCAGGCCCACATAGTAATCCAAACTCTGCAGCTTGCACGGTAACAACAGATAGCGTACTCTGCACTACTTTGCACCGAGTGAGATCCACGAGTAGTTGAATTCTACCCTGCTAGATAACCTAGAGACTGTTTCTTATAGAGAACACCAGGACTGAAAATAATATACGTAGTAAATGCCCACATTGCCTAGCGTTCTTGATTAAAGCTGCACCTTGCGGTCGTAAACCCAACTGAAAGGAATAACCGGTGCTTGCTTCGCCCTCGCTTGAGCTCTATCGTCCAGCCGCCTGATCCTCGGCGCCAAGGTACAGACAAAGTCCTGCGCCCTTCTCCCTTCTCCAGACAGCCCGGTGAGCTCCGCGACTTTCCACCTCTGGACCAGGAACTCGAGGATGTCGGCGTAGTCTTTGGCGGTGTAGACGCCCAGCCTCTGCGCCACCGCGCTGAAGTGCTCGAACAGGTTGTCGTCCTTGCCGTCGTACATGAGATGGGCTGGCATCGTGATCTTCTTCCTCATCATGTCAGCAAACGCAAGCACTGTGTAATCAGGGTCCATCTCGAAGAGCTTCTCGACTATCTTGGTGTAGGCTGTTTCGTGGCGCTTCTCATCGGCTGCTATCGTGCCACATATCTGGGCCAGCTTGAGATCACCATACTCCTTGGCATGCCTTGCAGTATTCCCATGCGACACAAATGTTGCCCTTTCTTGGAATGATGTGTAGAGGAAACCCAAGTAGGGGTTGTTCTCAGTTCCAGGATCCTGCATAAGAAAGAAATGATAATACAAATTACACTTATGGCTATGTTCAACGAGTTACCCAGAATAGCTCACTCGACATCATTATTTTCTCTCCATTTATCCAATTCTTAACATGTTACTATACAGCATTTGTTGTCACATGGTTATCAAAAGCAAAAATGTGAATGATTTCATGACCCATTGAAAGTTATAAATGGAAGGGAAGGGAAAGACAGATACCAGTAGTGTTTAACTGCTTACCATTCCGGAACCAATCAGATATTGTATGGTCTTCTCAATTTGTTTCATGTCAACCCGTCCAGTAAGGTACATGTACTTGTTAAGGAGGTCACCATGTCTGTTCTCTTCAGCTGTCCATGCCCTTGTCCAAACCGCCCACGTGGTTGGACTTGCACCAGTTTCATCCCGGACTCCATCAAGAGTGTTAAGCATTGTTTGGTATGTAGGTAAGGCTTCCTCGGTAACCATATCACCAACTAAGCAAACAAAGTACTCATCGGGTATTTCATTTGCCCGCTCCCTCAGTTCTTTAACTTCATCATAAAACCCATCAGAAGAAGGCTCTGGTAGGAAGTCCTGTGGCTGCCATGACTTTTCAACTGGCTTCAGTAGGTTCAGTAGGTTATCCTTGGCCCAAGGTTGAAGTGAATCGAAAATCTCCCGCTTTTGAGGTGGTAGTGAATGGGTAATTTGGCGATGTACCTCTCGTGGAGGGGTATAGGGTTCTTTGACAGTTTTGACCCTAGTAAAGGCAACCAAGTAATCAAAAAATGGAAAAGGAACATTGCACAGTAAAGAAAGTACTTGGCAAGATGATCCATTCATAACAAATAAAACAGAAGGAAAAGTCCACAACAAACCATCTATCACAGAATCTTTAGGATGTAAATTTCTACATTTCTTGCAGAAAACTTAGAGAATAAACTGCATAGCACAAAACCTCTAGACTGGAAACTTCCACGTGTTTCTTGCAGAAAACTGAGAACAAACTATCTACCACCAAATTTCTGGACTGGAAATTTCCTCATATTTCTTGTAAACATACAGTAACCAAGAAATCGCTTTACCAGTTCATAAGCCACGTGGGGCAAAGCGAAACAACTTATTTACAATGGTAGGAAGGGCTTCTGATCTTTGCATAGATAGTTCGTCTCAGGCTTTCACAATTTACACTAAACAGGGGAAGCATCTGACACAATAATCATTACTGGAATTTTCCAAACATATGTATTATCTAGGGGAGGGGGTTTAAGTGGTAATGTTAAAATTGCAACATATGCTACATTAGGATAGTGGTACCAAGTGTAATGTTTGATCAACTAAAGCACAACGAACGCACCGCAAAATTCATGTGAAAAATGTATGGCACTTCACAATTAACAATACATCCTTATCAATTCATGATCAGTTTATTAACCGCTTCTCACGTCTGATGGCAGGCAGTGAGTGCTTTCTTACCATTTCATAGTACTCCCAAATACAGCAGTTTGACAATTTATAATCATGTATATTCAGAAGTGTTCTTGGTATGGATCCTAATTTCGTGCGGCAAACTTAAGCTCTGTTGTGATTGGAGTGAAGTTTGACAAATTCTTACTGCATAGCCCTCTAAAATAACACATTTATTGCCATCCAATAGACAGTGACAAAATCCAGTTGTTTAATTGATAAATTCAGATGCAACGTTAGAGCATCTCCAACAACGCCTCAAACTAGTGCCTCAAATTGAAATATGAGGCTCTACACAGGAAAAACCACTCCAACAGTGCCTCATTTTATAAAATTTTGTCAAAAAACTATAGGACACCCTCTCAAGTGCCTCAAATATACTACACCATAGTGGGCTGCCCTATAATCTAGATTTGGGGCTTTACTGTTGGAGCGGGATGTTTTGTTGGTGCCCTAAATTCTATAAAATATACTTATTTTTAAATTATAGGGCATTTTTATAGGTCACATTGTTGGAGATGCTCTTAGAAAGAATGTAAACCAATGGTTTCTGAAGTTCACGGTAAGTCAATCGCCATCAGCAGACTTGAACAAGTCGAGACATCAACAGCCAACTACTTTCTGCATGGTACCAAACTACCAATAACGCCGCAAAAGCAGCTCACATCACCAAACCAAGGGCGGATCACTAACAACCACGTCAGATCAGAAGCAGAAACGGAAAACTGACCGAGAGATGAAGACGAAAACCCAGGCACAAATCTTTTCCAGTATCCTGGATCTCGATAAGAACGACGGGAGGTGGGGGTGGGAGGTGAAAAAAATTCCCGCAAGGTGGCATCTCTGCCCCCCGCCCAAATCACGTGTCAATCGCAAAGGTGGAATTTTCACCAGTGATTTACTTGGATCCACAGGACCAAGTCACTGCAGATCGCGAATCTCACCAACCCCAAAGATCGTGGCTCCCAAGAACCAACGCAATTCCGCGAAGGAAAGCGTATCACGGTGAGGAAGACAGCGAGAGGCGAGGGATCCGCTGTGCTCACCTGTTGATGGTGGACGCCATGGCCACCACCACCCCACGGGCCATCCTCCTCCGCGCGAAAGGCGGCAGCGGCGCTGCCGCGGTGCCATGCGACACGGGGGACGCCCTCAACGCCATGGCGATCCTTCGACGGTCACCGCCTCGGCAAAGATCTCGACGCGGAGGACGGGATCTTAGGCGCTTGTGGTTGTCCCCTTCCTTGTGCCTGCAGCCTGCTACACTCGCGCTGCAACAGTGGGTTTCCTCTCGACGTTGGTTGAGGTCGGCTATTAAAAAGAGTCTGCTGGCGCAGGCTCCTTTCCACCGTGAACATCATTTTTTATTTTCTTTTTGTCGGTATTTCACTTTAAAATATATTTTCCAGTGATTTTTTTCGAGCGCCGAGTTAGCGTTTCCAACCTCTTTCGGTGGCGTGCATTCAAAATCCGGCCGTCACGAAGGATGCAACCGGTCCGTTTGTGCAGAAAATAGCCAATGGCTTAGCTTAGAAAGTGGGCCGGGCTGCTTAGATTAGCGAAATATTTTGATGAAACTTGTCACGTACCCAGAAACGGGTACTCGAAGTAAGCTCATGAATCCCTGTTCAGTCATAGAACGCTAGGACACTGCCGAGCAAGTCTATGAGGCGGATCAGATGACCAAACCCCGTCGAAAGCCTCTAAGTCGAGGGAGCCGAACTTGATGCTGCTCCTAGGAGCGAAAACTCCATCTTTAGTAACTGGTGATGAACTAGCCAAAATGCCACTTGGCACGCTAACGACACCTACCTAGCATGTCAACTGTCATGGTTTCAAAAACTAATGGACAATAAGATTTGTCTTCGGTAAGGCATGCTAGTGCCGCTCCGATGAACATCATTTTTGTGTTCGGGGGTGTTGGGGACTTGTTCTCAAATGCTAAGAGTTAAGAACAAGTCAACATGAAAAGTGTTAAATGTTAAGGTCCTTCATCCTTCGAAACATTATGCCCCTTCGGGAAATAATGAGTTTAGGACGAAGGTCATAAGGGACATACCTTCGTAAATATAACAAGTAATGACGAAGGATTCATATAAAGCATGAAATATAAACATCATCATAGAATCATTTCTATTTTATTAACATGGAGAAATAGAAATGATTACAAATTACAAATGTACCTTCGGTCCTGAGAGAAGGTAAAAAGTACAAGCGTGACGCAAAAGCAAATGCCAAGTCAGCGTGAACAGTACGGGAGTACTGTTCATCTATTTATAGACGTGGGACGCAGCCCACATAAAATTACATTCATGTCCATTACATTTGTCAATGACTTATGAAAATCTGTCAAGTTCCACGTAGTCTTTTCATCTCTAAGTCGGTTCCCCCCTCTGGCCTCTGCTATCGCGACGAAGCTTCCCTGCGCACAGCTTCGGCTGTGCTCGTCCTTCGTCTGGTTCAGGCTTCGTCCTGACCGTGCTTCATATCCATAATTCTGAGTCCGAAAATACCTGTTCACATAATCCACTTGGAAAACATTGTCAAATCATGTTTTTGAGGACCTTCGGAGGACGAAGGCCCCCAACAGTAGCCCCTCGCAATATTAATTTGTTAATAATAAATTCAGATTGCGATATGGACGAAGGCCTTGAGCCGAAGGTCCGAAAAAACACCTTCCCTTTGCTAGAATAGCAACATTCACTGACAAGTGGGATCTTTCAATTTTCAACGCCCTGGGCGTATAAATAAGATCACAGCGCCAACTCATTTGTTACACATACTTGCCATCTGCTTCGGTCCACTAAATTTTTAGCTCTTGTGCATTAAGATTGGTGACCTTTTTGATTTCGAAGCTTCGGCCCTGAAAACAGTTTTTTAGCGTTTCCGAAGATGTCTGAAGGTAAGAAGATCCCTGCTGAGACGAAGCTGAGTCTCGAGGAAGAGAAGAATTTGGGGTTCCTGATAGCGATGGCGGAGACCAATACGGAGAAAATCACGAAGGAGATTCTTGAAGGTTTGTCCGAAGATACTGGTGACAGCGACAGCTATGATGTAGAAAGTGGTGGGGAAGAGGCCGAAGATCGACCATGGCGGCCAAGTCACACGGTTTTCGGGAAAACCACTATCAAGCAGAGTCATATTGATAATATGAGGGGGCGGTATTTTCGAGATATATCTATTGTGAGAGCTGACGCTGGAGAAAAGACTTCTCCCACCCCCGAAGAAGATGAAGTTGTAATCTTCCGAAGCTTTCTCAAGGCTAGGCTTCGATTCCCCCTGAGCAACTTTGTTGTTGAGATACTGAAAACATTTCAAGTCTACCTTCATCAACTTACTCCCGAAGCTATCATAAGAATGGGGATGTTTGTCTGGGCTGCAAGAAGCCAAGGTTTAGAACCAAATGCTAAAAGTTTCTGCAACATTCATGAGTTGTTATATGAGACGAAGCCCTGGGGAAAAGAACAATATCACAACAATTTTGGGTGTTACAGCTTCGGTGCCCGCTCCGGGTCAAGCCGCCCTGTGCCAACTTTTCGGAAGAGGTGGCCCGGAGCCTGGATGACTGAATGGTTCTATGTGAAGAATGACTTAACAGCGCAAGAAAATGTCAAGAGTATCATTATGCGCCCCATCTGGCAACGCTTCGGACTTCGAAGGCCGAAGGTTGAAATGGACGAAGCAGCCGAGGAATGCCAAAGAGCCTTCGGCGTAGTCTGCTCTTTCATTGGGACAAGGGACTTGGTCCAAGAGCACATTGCCTTCAGGGTATGGCCACTTGCAGAAAAGTGGGAAATGCCGAAGGAAACCATCAAAGAATCCGACGAAGGGGGACTAATCAGACTGAAATACACATTCAAATATGCAGATAAATTTGTTGAACCTGATGATGACTGGCTGAAAAGCATTGAAACATTAAGTGACGAACTACTTGGGGCATATACGAAGGCCGAAAATACTGCGTTATCAGCAGCCTTCGGAGGCCGAAAGAAGAAAAGGCTCAACCGGGTATTTGACGCAGTCGGGTTTTTCTACCCTGACTATCATTATCCGGTACTGGGTCGCAAAAGAAAGGTTACTTCTCCTGCGACAGAAGCTACCACAAGTGCCACAAGTGAGCCAGCGCCGCAAAGGAAAAAGATGAAGGTGCTCACCCACCGAGCGCGCTTTATTGAGCCGGCCACAGTGCCAAAATTTATTGGTGAAGTCTCTTTGGCCTCTGAAGCTGCAGAACCAGCTCCAGTACCGAAGATAGAAGAGAAAACTGAAGCACCTTCAGCCGAAAAAGCAGAAGAACCGAAGACTGAAGGGCCAAAAACATCAGAAATTTTAAGTCCTTCAGCAAATGTCGGAACCACAAAAAATCAAAAGGGACCATTGGTGACCCCAAGAAGAAAACGAATGGTGAACGTACTGGATGTCTTGGAGACAATTAAGTCTTCAAGCACATCCGCAAAGGAGTCTGCTGAACTCGCTGAAGCATCTACTGAAGCTTCGAAACAACAAGCTGAAGCTGAAGCTGGGCCTTCAGAGCCCACCAAGGAACAATCCGAAAAAATATCAGAACCAGTTTTGGTTGAAGAAATTGACACAGCCGCCCCCGAAGCTCCCTCCAGCATATGCGATTACATCGTGCGACATGCTTCGGGGAAGAAACTGTCTGAAGAAGAGACCTATGAAGCGAATCACTATGCTAGGGAGTTAAAGTATCCGAAGGGGGCAGTAGTATTCAATGGGACAAATGAAGATGACTTCCTATACTGCCTCCCTGATAACAAAGAATTATCTGTCTGCCGGGAGATGGCTAGAAGTATGGGATTCCCGAAGCTCGAAGCTGGATTATGCGCCATGACGAAAGAGGATCTCGCAGACAGTCTTGCGTACAATAGCCTAAAGGTATGGAAATTAAGCGCTTGAAAAAACTTTTTTAATACGTAATTCATTCCTTTATTCTTATATGGATTCTTTTTCGTATAGGGCTTGATTCTAAGCAACGCATTAAGAGCCCAAAAGAGCGCCGAAGATGAAAGCTACGACATTGCATTTAACAATTTACGCTCCGAAGTTATCAAACTGAGAAACGAAGCTCTGGAAAAGGATAAGATTCTGCTTACACTGGTAGATAAAGTAAAGAAAGACGAAGCTGCTTCAAAAACCCAGGCCGAAGCCCAAAAACGTGAAATTAAAGATCTTCAGAAACAGCTGGCTAGAGCTAAAGAGGAACGTGTGCTTGAGGAAACAAAACGAGAACTCAGTGATCATATGGTCAATAATTTGGAGTTAAGTGTTAAGGAGCTTCGTGCATCTCAGAGGAAATGTTATGTTAAATCTGTAGAATGCGTGAAAAAGATAAAATCCAGCTTCGCCAGCGTTGGCGCCTTTTCTAGTGAAGAGGACTTTTCAAGAGGCAATCCCGAAGGTCCACTGGACTGGATTAGCCACGAAGCAGAAGCCTTCGAGGAAATCCTGAGCAGCCGCGGTGACATCTGCGCTTTTTCAGGCGCCAGAGGGATTGCTGCTGTTTTGGAGAAAAAAGGTTGTGAACATATAAAATCTTTAGCTCAGTCCGAAGCTGCCCTGTCCTCTGAAGACATCAAAGATCCCTCGACCGAAGCCAGCATGGTTGGCGGTAAATTCTTCACCGATATCTGGGACAATGGCGGCCGAGAAATGGCGCAAGAAATAATTCAAAGAAGTGAAAAAGGCATCCATGATGCTAGGAAAGTGGCAGAAGCTGCCGAAAGAAGTACAGAACCCGAAAGGCAATTAGGTATTAATTAGTCGTTCTTATTGTGTTGTAATTTTTATTTCAAACTTTGTTCGCGGTTTGTAATAGTAATGAAGAAATGTTCTCTTCCCTCAGAACCTGCTGGATCGACTGCTGACCCTCACACAAAAGGGGATGACGAAATTAAACAAATGGCCGAGGCTATCATGGATAAAGTTGTTGATCAACTTCTAAATGAGGCCGCCGAAGCAGTATTAAGAGAAGACTAGATGCTATTTAGAAAAAACATTTAAAGTGTGATCTATGTAACATTTTGTACATTTGAATGTAATATACAAGTCTCTTTTCATTATTCAATTCTTTACGATGCATGAAACTCTACATACATACCATTTTTGAGCCTTCGGCGAAAAAACACCTTCCCTTCTTTTCATGCTTCGTGAAGAAGACATTCTCTGAAGCTATACAATTTCGATATTGCTCTGATGAAGCTCGTCCATGCTTCGTAAAAATATTCTCCGAAGATGTATTCCGAAGATTACCATTGTATTGCCTCGTGACTTTACACAATTTTCACTTTCTCAAAGCGTCCTTTCGAAGGTCGATACTGTGTCCCCTTCTTTTGCCAAATGCAACATGATGTATGATGCTTATGTTATGCAAAATGATGTGATGATGTTATGTTATGCAAATGACGTTTGCTCCGAAGATACACACAAAATATATTCGTAAGCTCTGCATTCCCTTAGGAACATCTTTGGAGCTTCTTCGCCTTTTACTTAGACGGTATAAGCTCTACATTCCCTTAGGAACGTCTTTGGAGCTTCTTCGCCTTTTACTTAGACGGTATAAGCTCTGCATTCCCTTAGGAACGTCTTTGGAGCTTCTTCGCCTTTTACTTAGGCGGTATCAGCGTTGACTTTTCGCTGTATGCTCTGCATTCCCTTAGGAACGTCTTTGGAGCAAAAAACTTACACTGCGCTCCCTTTGGAACGGCTTTTTGTAACTTCGGCAACTTACTCTGCGTTCCTTAGAACGACTTTTTGTTGCTTCGAAGGAGTTTTAATAATTCGAAGGTCCTCCTTGTTACCGCAAATATTTAAGCTTCAGCAACTCAAGCCTGTGAAGAAGATAGATTTTCCTCATAACCAACCACGAAACTATTATATGAAAACTGAAATGTTCTTTATTACACAGAAAATAGAACTTAAACGGAAAAGACTGTTATCAAAGTAGGATATCTGTCAATAAATGTGCTTCGATTCTGGCACAGTACTATTGACTGTACGAGCTTCAGATTGCTCTCTGAGATCCCTTTGGTGCGGAACATATTGGCTCCCTTCTGGCTATTGGCCTTGTTGCAGCGGAGGTGGAGGCGGGGGCTGTTGCCATGAAGCTTGAGGTTGACTCGCCGAAGCTACGGAAACTGCAGGGTGGTTGCCCACATATTCCGGGATGTAAGGCTGATGGTACGAAGCAGTATGCATGACCTGCTTCGGCTGTCCCTGTTGCGCTGCAGCTTCTGCTAGCTCCTTTTGTTTCTGGATGGTGACATGGCACATCCTGGTGGTATGGCCCTTGTTCTCACCGCAGAATAAGCAAAATGTCCTCCTTGGTTGATCTCCAAATCTCCCGCCGAAGCCCCTGGCGCCTCTGCCTCTTGGAGCTGGTGGCCGAAAGAAAGTCTGCTGTTGCCCCGAAGCCTGTGAGGAGCACTGCGACCTGTTCTGCTGACTCCCCTTGTCATCATTTTGAGTGGAGTTGTGGATGGACCTGACATGCCTCGGATAGAATCTTCCCCCGAAGCCCCTGGTCATCTCAGAAAATCTGAAGGCCTCCTCCCTTCTTTGGCGAAAATCATTATCAGCACGAATGTACTCGTCCATCTTTTGGAGCAGCTTCTCCAGAGTCTGAGGAGGCTTCCTAGCAAAGTATTGTGCTGCAGGTCCAGGACGAAGCCCCTTGATCATGGCTTCGATGACAATTTCATTGGGCACCGTTGGTGCCTGCGCCCTCAAACGCAAGAACCTTCTGACATACGCCTGAAGGTATTCTTCGTGATCCTGAGTGCACTGGAACAAGGCTTGAGCAGTGACCGGCTTCGTCTGAAACCCTTGAAAGCTGGTTAACAACATATCCTTCAGCTTCTGCCATGAAGTGATCGTTCCTGGTCGAAGGGAGGAATACCAGGTCTGAGCAACACTCCTGACGGCCATAACGAAAGACTTCGCCATGACTGTAGCATTGCCCCCATACGAAGACACTGTTGCTTCGTAGCTCATCAAGAACTGCTTCGGGTCTGAGTGGCCGTCGAACATGGGAAGCTGGGGTGGCTTATAGGACGGAGGCCAAGGTGTAGCCTGCAGCTCAGCGGACAGAGGAGAAGCATCATCGAAAACAAAATTTCCCTGATGGAAATTGTCATACCAGTCATCTTCGTTGACGAAGCCCTCCTGATGAAGGTCTTTCTGCTGAGGCCTTCTGTTCTGCTCATCGTGAGTAAGATGGCGAATTTCCTCAGAGGCTTCGTCTATCTGCCTTTGCAACTCAGCTAGACGGGCCATCTTCTCCTTCTTCCTCTGCACCTGTTGATGTAGCATCTCCATATCCCTGATTTCTTGGTCTAGCTCATCCTCCTGAAGCGTCGGGCTAACGGCCTTCCTCTTCTGGCTTCGGGCCTCTCGAAGAGAGACGGTCTCCTGGTTGTGGTCCAGCGGTTGCAGTGCTGCAGCCCCAGTCGCTGAAGCTTTCTTCGGCGCCATAACGAAGGTCTATAGCTTCCGAAGGTGTTCAAAAAACTCGAAGTGGAAGTGAGTTCACCGGAGGTGGGCGCCAATGTTGGGGACTAGTTCTCAAATGCTAAGAGTTAAGAACAAGGCAACATGAAAAGTGTTAAATGTTAAGGTCCTTCATCCTTCGAAACATTATGCCCCTTCGGGAAATAATGAGTTTAGGACGAAGGTCATAAGGGACATACCTTCGTAAATATAACAAGTAATGACGAAGGATTCATATAAAGCATGAAATATAAACATCATCATAGAATCATTTCTATTTTATTAACATGGAGAAATAGAAATGATTACAAATTACAAATGTACCTTCGGTCCTGAGAGAAGGTAAAAAGTACAAGCGTGACGCAAAAGCAAATGCCAAGTCAGCGTGAACAGTATGGGAGTACTGTTCATCTATTTATAGACGTGGGACGCAGCCCACATAAAATTACATTCATGTCCATTACATTTGTCAATGACTTATGAAAATCTGTCAAGGTCCACGTAGTCTTTTCATCTCTAAGTCGGTTCCCCCCTCTGCTATCGCGACGAAGCTTCCCTGCGCACAGCTTCGGCTGTGCTCGTCCTTCGTCTGGTTCAGGCTTCGTCCTGACCGTGCTTCATATCCATAATTCTGAGTCCGAAAATACCTGTTCACATAATCCACTTGGAAAACATTGTCAAATCATGTTTTTGAGGACCTTCGGAGGACGAAGGCCCCCAACAGGGGGACTTGTTCGTCTGTTCCGCCACGACTAAATCCCCGTCGAGCAAGTCTGTGAGGCAGAACAGACAACAAGTCCCTTGACAGCAAGTTTGTGAGGCAGAACAGACGACCAAGTCTCCGTCAAGGAACTCTACGAGGCGGACCGGACGATTAAGTCCCCGCCGAGCGAAGCCCGAGTTCTAGACCAGAGCCGCGAGCATACGTGTCGACCACAGCAGGACACGCCACCAGGAGCCCACACGATAGACACTGGCACAGTTGTATGTCCCTTTCTTATAATATGAACATATCGCGATGTCTGATGAGACGGAGCGGCCCCGGTCAGAGGCGACCTCAGCCCCGAGGTCTCCACAGTAGTCGGTATGTCAGAAGCGACATGATGGGACGCCATATCGAATAGACAAATCCGTGCGCACTGAGGAGGACATAGGGCCAACGATGTCAGGAGAAAGCTGTGTCGTAATAATCAAGCCTCGAGGCTGAACCGCGGGACCCGGCGCGTGTCATCGCACGAACACCAGGCACGAATCCGCCACGGGAACAGACATGACAGACGACACCATACCGAAAGCACTACTTCGCACGACTAGAGGAGGGGCCCACAACAACAACCGAAGGACTCTCCCCTCTCTCTCTCTCTTTCTCTCAAAGAGAGACATTGATGTGAGGCCTGCCCCTTGAGATATAAAAAGGGAAGGTCCCTCCTGCTCTCGCACACAAGCACACTTGTTGTGATATGCTCAAAGTAATACTACGATCAGCTCTACACTAGAGTAGGGTGCGAACCCGAACCAGTATAATCTCGTGTCTCAGATTCCTCGTTGAGTCCTAGTGATTCACCATTCGGAACGAGTCTATGCTAGCATCCCCACCGAACACAAATCTTATTGTCCCCGGTTTCTGAAACCACGATAGTTGGCGCCAGGTAGGGGGTCGTTAGCGTGCCAAGTGACATTTTCTGCTCTGATGGACAGTTCATCAGCATTTGCCAAAGATGGGGTTTTAGCTCCTGGGAACAACATCAAGTTTGGTTCCCTCGACTTCCTCACCAACTCCACCGGAGAGCTCCATCTCATTAGTCCCGACGCACAAGCCGTCACAAGCATGGTGCCCCAGCGCTCCACCAGGAGTAGCCCCGAGAAGCAACACCGCAAAAAGTGGGCGGCTGCCCTTAAGCAATTCCCCGGCGGGTGGCAGTTGAGAGAGGCACCGTCGTCGACATCCGAGGCCGCCACCAACCTTCAGCAGACAAGCGGTGGCAAGCACCGCCATGAGTCCAGCAGTCAGGAGGTATATGCGGCATAGCCCTCTGACCCATCGTGCCCCTCATGGTAGGAGGTCCTAATCGCGTTCGACCTACGCGGCCATCCGCACAGGATCCCGCATCCCGAGACCTACCCTCTCATTGTTGGGCCAATCATTGGCCCAAAATGTCTCTCTAAAGTCCTCATGGGCGGGGAGAGCAGTCTCAACATCATGTATGTTGAGACTTTTGATGCCCTGGGAATCGCACGATCCACGCTGCACCCTAGTACTGTGGCGATTCATGGCATCATGGGCCTCAGAGAACTTTTGAAGATATGCTAGGGGAGAACCTTGAAGCGGTCCTATGCACTGAAGGCTAGCAATGGTGCGGTTGAAGGAGAAAATACTTACCTATGGCCACCTCTCGCTCCCGCCGAAACCTCCTGCTCCCACCAAAGGTCCTAGTTCACCTCCTTTAGACGAGCGTTCGCCGCCGATAGGGTCGACTCGGCTTACTGAGCCCACGAGCTTACCTCATGCAAGTCCTGTTGGAGCCATGTCCTCTCCCCATGGAGGCATTTAGTGTTGCTACCCGCCTCATCGTGCCCTGAGCAAATACGCGTTGCCTAGCTCTCGAGACGCTCGGCCATGGCTCGAAGGGTGGAGAGCTCGTGACCCCTCTCTTCTGAATGGGTGATTTTCACCTGCAGCCTCTCTACCTCTCACTGTGTGACTTGCAACGCCTCCCTCCAGGGCGATGATCGAGAGTAGAGGCACTACAAAGAATGATTAGATAGTCAGCTTAACCACGACAAGAAAAACCCGAACAAAAGAAAATGGACAGGCATTTACCTGGCCATGGGGGATGATGTCTTGCGTCATCGATGAACCGGTGATCGAAACTGCCTCTCCAAATTTGCGGAGGAAACGCTCCACCACCACGAGGCTCCTGTCAGCCTGGTCAGAAGCTGCCTCGATCAGGTGCCACTCCTCCGCCTCCATTTCCTCTCCCACTGAGCCCTCAAGGATGAACATGGAAGGTTCCTGAGGTCCCCTCCAGGAGCGAGAAGGGGAAGCGTCGACAGAGCAGGGGAGGAGGAGGAAACAACAAGTGGTGGCGGGGATGGAGCCCAAGGCTCGGCGATCGCTGTACCAGCTACCACCGCAGCACACCCTAAGGCAGCAAGGCTAGTGGCGGTGGTAATTGCAGTGGTGGTGGTAAGGAGGCAGCTTTTGAGTAATTAGACAAATTCTAGATTAAATTCCGAATATAAATCATGACCAAATCAGAAGAACTGAAGTAAAAAGTCAAATCAGATGATGCGAACTGATTAGACATACTGATAGATGGCGCGCGCCGAAATCAGCAGGGTCGATGACGTCGAAGCAGCGAAGTCAGCAGAGTCGACGAGGTCAGAAGATCACGAGCAGTCGCATGAGGACGCTTCCCAAAAACCTTATTCGCCCTCTCCTGGTGCAGGATCTAAAAGGCGAAGGGTTCCGGAGACCTGCTCTCCTGATCGCAGATGCACCTCTGTGGTCGGGATGAAGAGAACTGGAAGGCGGCTCAGCTGTGAAGAGAGGCGAAAGCGAAATTGGGATGATTTGGATGCTGGCAGCCGGGCTCCTTTTATAGGGCCGAGTCCGTGACCTCCGATCTTATCCGCCCATGAAAATCTCGCGTTCATTTGAGATTTTATAGCGATCGGTTAGGATAAACGTAACAGCCAAGTAACCAAAAAATCAAATGGCAAAAGGAAGCCGCGCCCCCGCAAGGCGAGGGGCCGGATTTCAGTGGACCATTCACGCGCATGTCATGCGCCCGCGCCCTTCGCCCCGGCCAGGCGAGGCGAGGCGAGCGAGCGCGCACGCGTGTGGCTCTCCACACTCTCTCCTCTCATCCATGACTTGGTGAGTGAGTGTGGCTTCTATATTTAAGCTAGCTCTACTCCACTAGAACTAGCAATATGGTGCTATTGGTTCCACCTATTCCCTAGCCATACACTTATATGGGCTTTTGAAATTTTCCTGGGATTTATTTGAATTTCTCAACTGGGCCTAGCCCATAAATCCTAACAATCCCCCACCAGATCTCAAATGCCCATCTGCAGTTTTCGCCACTGTTCACTACTGTTTAATATACTAGTTTTTCAGCAGAGACTGTTAAGTTGAACTTCCGCCTAGAACTCCAAGCTACACCAACCCACAACTTAAACAATGGACTATGCCTTGAATTGCAAGTTTTGCGTGAATGGGTTTCACATAAAGTCATGACCAGTACTTGGCTACCAGTAGTCCCCTTCTCGGGTGGAGCATATACGTCGTACTCCAAGGTCTCTTCATGAGTTTACTAGAGATCACCCAGATCTCATAAACTGCGACGTTAAACAGTCTAACTCATATAGGTGTGTTCTTTCAAGAATGTTCTGCAGGACAACATCTTTGCTAATACAAGCCAATAGAACACATTAAGGCACAAAGCCAACCTGCCTTACAACATTTGAGAGTATTGCATCTTTTCTTAGAGAGGGTCAAAAGTTACTCTCCTCAGTTCACCAATGGCTTGTTCTTCCCAGGACCTAATTCACAGGATCTCCGATCACATAGACTGGGTTTCCACCATGGCAACTTTATTCGGGTCTCATACCCATCTCTCTCGATGCGATTTCTATCACATTACGTGGTAGTCCCTTGGTAAAAGGATCTGCCAGATTTTTATCTGTTGAAATATAAGTCACACTTATAACTCCGGAGTTTCTCAACTTTCTGATAGACTTCAATCGTCTTTTGACATGTCTTGATGACTTTCCATTATCCTTAGAACTCGTCACTTTAGCAATCACTGTCTGATTGTCACAGTTCATAAGGATAGCTGGTATTGGTTTCTCAACCACCGGCAAGTCCATCAAGAGTTCACGCAACCATTCTGCCTCAACGGTTGCTGTGTCAAGTGCAGCTAGCTCGGCTTCCATGGCTGATCTCGTCAAAATGGTCTGCTTGCATGACCTCCATGATACCGCACCTCTACCAATAGTAAAGACATAACCACTGGTGGCATAAAGCTCGTCTACATCAGATATCCAGTTCGAATCACTATATCCTTCAAGTACTGCATGCTGACCAGAATAGTGAATTCCATAACTCATTGTACCTTACAGGTAGCGCATAACCCGCTCAAGTGCATGCAATGATCAGTCCCGGGGTTTGACATGAACCTACTCAATTTGCTCACAGTAAACGAGATATCGAGCCTTGTTGCACCAGCAAGATACATGAGTGAACCGACAATCTGAGAGTATCTCAATTGGTCTAAACCAATTCTCTTGTTATTTCATAGTGTCACACTGGGATCATAAGGTGTTGGAGAAGGTTTGCACTCAGAGAAGCCAAATCGCTTCAAAACCTTTTCAACATAGTGAGATTGCGAGAGAGTAATCCCACCATCTGCCTTAATCAACTTGATGTTTAGAATCACATCAGCTTCTCCCAGATCTTTCATATCAAAACTCTTTGATAGAAAAGACTTGACTTCATTGATCACATCAATGTTTGTGCCAAATATCAATATATCATCAACATATAAGCACAATATAACTCCTTCGCCCCCACCACAGCGATAATATACACACCTGTCTGCCTCATTAATGGCAAAGCCTGCAGACGTTAGAGTCGTGTCAAACTTCTCATGCCACTGCTTTGGTGCTTGCTTCAGACCATACAAAGATTTCAATAACTTGCACACCTTGCTTTCTTGACCCTTTACTACAAATCCATCAGGCTGTTCCATATAGATTTCCTCGTCCAGCTCTCCATTAAGAAAAGCTGTCTTTACATCCATCTGATGAACAAGGAGACCATACGAGGCAGTCAAAGAAAGTAGTACTCGAATAGTGGTTATTCTAGCAACAGGTGAGTAAGTATCAAAGAAGTCTTCTCCTTCTTTCTGAGTATAGCCTTTAGCCACAAGCCTAGCCTTGTACTTTTCAATTGTACCATCAGGCTTGAGCTTCTTTTTAAACACCCACTTACAACCCACAGATTTGCATCCATAGGGTCGATCAGTGACTTCCCACGTTCCATTTGAAAGAATGGAGTTCATCTCATTATGAACTTCTTCTTTCCAATCATCTGCATCTGGAGATGCAAATGCTTCTGCAATGGTAGTAGGAGTATCGTCCACAAGGTACACAATGAAATCATCACCAAAGGATTTTTCAACTCTTTGTCTCTTGATCCTTTTAGGAGCATCATTGTCATCCTCCTCTAGGACAATTTCATGTGTCTGTTCAAAACTCTCAATAGGTGTACTATGTTCAGGAGTTATCTCAGAAGAGTATCTAGAATTGCTATGAATGTCTTTCATTGGAAATATATGTTCAAAGAAAGTAGCTGAGAGCACCTAGAGGGGGGGGTGAATAGGTGATCCTATAAAACTTGAAACTTAAGCCACAAAAACTTGGTTAAGCGTTAGCACAATAATCGCCAAGTGGCTAGAGAGGAGTCTTCAACAAAACACAATAACCACAAGAGATCAATCACAGAGATAGCACAATGGTTTATCCCGTGGTTCGGCCAAGACCAACGCTTGCCTACTCCACGTTGTGGCGTCCCAACGGACGAGGGTTGCAATCAACCCCTCTCAAGCGGTCCAAAGACCCACTTGAATACCACGGTGTTTTGCTTTGCTTTTCTTTATCCCGTTTGCGAGGAATCTCCACAACTTGGAGCCTCTCGCCCTTACACTTGAAGTTCACAAAGAAGCACAGAGTAAGGGAGGGATGAGCAACGCACACAAGACACAAAATCACAATGTCAACACGCACACAAGTCGCAACAAGAGCTCGCAACACAACCCGACGAGTTCACAACTCAACTAGAGCTCTAGATGCTATCACGAATGAACAAATGCACGGAATCGAAGTCTTGGTGCTTAGGAATTCTTAGTGTATGCTTGGTGTGTTCCTCCTTGCGCCTAGGGGTCCCTTTTATAGCCCCAAGGCAGATAGGAGCCGTTGAGAGCATTCCAGGAAGGCAGATCTTGCCTTCTGTCGCCTGGCGCACCGAACAGTCCGGTGCACCACCGGACACTGTCCGGTGCGGATTTCTTTCCTCTTTTGGCGAAGTCGACCATTGGAAATCTAGAGCCGTTGGCGCACCGGACACTGTCCGGTGCACACCGGACAGTCCGGTGCCCCAATGTGACCGTTGGCTCGGCCACGCGTCACGCACGGAATCCTCGGCCGACCGTTGCCCCGGCTAACCATTGGCTCACCGGACAGTCCGGTGAATTATAGCCGTACGTCGTTAATCATCTCCCGAGAGCGACGAGTTCGCCTGTGAACGGCTCACCGGACAGTCCGGTGCACCACCGGACAGTCCGGTGAATTATAGCCGTACACCGCCATCGAAGTCCCGAGGGCAGCAAGTTCGCCAGAGCTAGTCTGGCGCACCGGACACTGTCCGGTGCACCACCGGACAGTCCGGTGCACCCAGACTGAGCAGACTTTGGCTGAACAAAGCCATCTCTTTTCCAACTTGATTTTTCCTGTTTCCAGCACTTAGACACAATACATTAGTCCATAAAATAATGTACTAAGTCTAGAAACATACCTTTTGACATGATTTGCACTTTGTCCACCACTTTGCATAGATTAACACAAAAGCACTTGTGTTGGCACTCAATCACCAAAATACTTAGAAATGCCCCAAGGGCACATTTCCCTTTCAATCTTCCCCTTTTTGGTGATTTATGCCAACTCAACATAAAGCAACTAGAACAAGTGCAATGTCAATGCAAATGAACACTCAAAATTGTTTTGATTCAAATTTGGCATGTATGGATCATACTTTGCCACCACTTGGTTTGTTTTTGCAAATCAACTTCAATTTCCTATCTCTAAGTCAAACACACTTGAAGAGACATAAAGAGAGTTGTTCCAATAGAAATTGATCACAGTGCCAAAAACTCCCCCTATTTCCCATAATCGACTATTCTCCCCACAAGAGGCCAACTTTGACAAAAGAGACAACAAGAGAGTTTTGACAAACCAAAAGCTCTATTCTACTATTTTCATCAAAATTTCTCAAGTGGTAGCTGATCCATTTATTGCTTTGGCCTTTATTTTCTCCCCCTTTGGCATCAAGCACCAAAACGGGATCAATCTTGGCCCTTAAACCCCATTGCCTCACCAAAATCTTCAAATAAGAACACAAAGGCAATAAGAGTACATGAGATGAACATGGAATAAGTTACCCTTTCATCGGAGTGCAGTGGAAGTCTTTCATGGTCCAAGTCCACCTTTTCCCTTTCAAACTTCCTTTGTGACTAAATTAAGCAAACTCAAGCACACAGTTAGTCTCAAAGGGTCAAGTTGTAGCACATCTCCCCCTAAATATGTGCATCACTTGCAAATGGACTTGTGAGGTCCGAGGAGTGATTGTACAACTTGAGCACCACAGTAAGCAACCAAATGCATAAGGAACATGATCAAAGGCATAAACACATGTATGCTATAAATCAATCCAAGTTCCACGAATCCAAGACATTTAGCTCACTACGCAGCCTGCAAAAGGTCTTCTCATCTAGAGGCTTGGTAAAGATATCGGCTAGCTGGTTCTCGGTGCTAACATAAAACACTTCGATATCTCCCTTTTGCTGGTGGTCTCTCAAAAAGTGATGCCGGATGTCAATGTGCTTTGTACGGCTGTGCTCAACAGGATTTTCCGCTATGCGGATAGCACTCTAATTGTCACATAGGAGTGGGACTTTGCTCAGATTGTAGCCAAAGTCCCGGAGGGTTTGCCTCATCCAAAGTAGTTGCACGCAACACTGTCCTGCGGCAACGTACTCGGCCTCAGCGGTGGATAGGGCAACGGAAGTTTGTTTCTTAGAGTTCCACAACACCAGGGACCTTCCTAAGAATTGGCACGTCCCCGATGTACTCTTCCTATCGACCTTACATCCAGCATAGTCGGAGTCTGAATATCCAATCAAGTCAAAATTAGACCCCTTTGGATACCAGATCCCGAAGCAAGGCGTAGCGACTAAATATCTAAGGATTCGCTTCACGGCCACTAAGTGACATTCCCTTGGATCGGATTGAAATCTAGCACACATGCATACGCTAAGCATAATATCCGGTCTACTAGCATACAAATAAAGTAAAGACCCTATCATAGACCGGTATGTCTTTTGATCAACGGACTTACCTCCTTTGTTGAGGTTGGTGTGTCCGTCGGTTCCTATCAGAGTCTTTGCGGGCTTGGCGTCCTTCATCCCAAACCGCTTTAGCAAGTCTTGCGTGTACTTTGTTTGGGAGATGAAAGTGCTGTCCTTGAGTTGCTTCACTTGGAACCCAAAGAAGTAGTTCAACTCGTCCATCATCGACATCTCGAATTTCTGCGTCATCACCCTGCTAAACTCTTCACAAGACTTTTGGTTAGTAGAACCAAATATTATGTCATCGACATAAATTTGGCACACAAAAAGATCACCATCGCAAGTCTTAGTAAAAAGAGTTGGATCGGCTTTCCCAACCTTGAAAGCATTAGCAATTAAAAAGTCTCTAAGGCATTCATACCATGCTCTTGGGGCTTGCTTAAGTTCATAGAGCGCCTTAGAGAGCTTACACACGTGGTCGGGGTACCGTTCGTCCTCGAAGCCAGGGGGTTGCTCCACGTACACCTCCTCCTTGATTGGCCCGTTGAGGAGAGCGCTCTTCACATCCATTTGGTAGAACCTGAAAGAATGGTGAGTGACATATGCTAGCAAGATAAGAATGGACTCTAGCCTAGCCACAGGAGCAAAAGTCTCCTCAAAGTCCAAACCTGCGACTTGGGCATAACCTTTTGCCACAAGTCGAGCCTTGTTCCTCGTCACCACCTCGTGCTCGTCCTGTTTGTTGCGGAACACCCACTTGGTTCCCACAACGTTTTGCTTGGGACGAGGCACCAGTGTCCAAACTTCATTGCGCTTGAAGTTGTTGAGCTCTTCCTGCATGGCCAACACCCAGTCCGGATCTAGCAAGGCCTCTTCTACCCTGAAAGGCTCAATAGAAGAGACAAAAGAGTAATGCTCACAAAAATTAACTAATCTAGAACGAGTAGTTACTCCCTTGCTAATATCACCCAAAATTTGGTCGACGGGATGATTCCTTTGAATCGTCGCTCGAACTTGGGTTGGAGGTGCCTGAGGTGCTTCTTCCTCTTCAACTTGAACATCCTGTGCTCCCCCTTGATCACACGCCTCCTCTTGATGAACCTGTTCATCATCTTGAGTTGGGGGATGCACCATTGTTGAGGAAGAAGGTTGATCTTGCTCCAATTGTTCCTGTGGTCGCACATCGCCAATCGCCATGATGCGCATTGCGGCCGTTGGAATGTCTTCTTCATCTACATCATCAAGATCAACAGCTTGCTCTCTTGGAGAGCCATTAGTCTCATCAAATACAACGTCGCTAGAGACTTCAACCAAACCCGATGATTTGTTGAAGACTCTATATGCCTTTGTATTTGAGTCATAACCTAACAAAAACCCTTCTACAGCTTTGGGAGCAAATTTAGAAGTTCTACCTTTCTTCACAAGAATATAGCACTTGCTCCCAAATACACGAAAATAAGACACATTGGGTTTGTTACCAGTTAGCAGCTCATACGCAGTCTTCTTGAGGAGGCGGTGAAGGTAGACCTAGTTGATGGCGTGGCAAGCCGTGTTCACGGCTTCCGACCAAAACCGCTCGGGGGTCTTGAACTCTCCAAGCATCGTCCTCGCCATGTTGATGAGCGTCCTGTTCTTCCTCTCTACCACACCATTTTGCTGTGGTGTGTAGGGAGCGGAAAACTCGTGCTTGATCCCTTCCTCCTCAAGGAACTCCTCCACTTAAAGGTTCTTGAACTCGGACCCGTTGTCGCTCCTTATCTTCTTCACCTTGAGCTCAAACTCATTTTGAGCTCTCCTGAGGAAGCGCTTGAGGGTCCCTTGGGTTTCAGTTTTATCCTGCAAAAAGAATACCCAAGTGAAGCGGGAAAAATCATCAACTATAACAAGACCATACTTACTTCCTCCTATGCTTAGATAGGCGACGGGTCCGAAGAGGTCCATATGAAGCATCTCCAATGGTCTTGATGTGGTCATCACATTTTTGGTGTGATGAGAGCTTCCCACCTGTTTCCCTGCTTGACAAGCTGCACAAGGTCTATCTTTTTTGAAATGCACATTAGTTAGACCTATCACGTGTTCTCCCTTTAGAAGCTTGTGGAGGTTCTTCATCCCCACATGTGCTAAGCGGCGATGCCACAGCCAGCCCATGCAAGTCTTAGCAATTAAGCATGCATCTAGACCGGCCTCTTCTTTTGCAAAATCAACCAAATAAAGTTTGCCATCTAGTACACCCTTAAAGGCTAGTGAACCATCACACCTTCTAAAGACAGACACATCTACATTTGTGAATAGACAATTATATCCCATATTGCATAATTGACTAACAGATAACAAATTATATCCAAGAGACTCAACTAAAAACACATTATATATAGAGTGCTCGGATGAAATAGCAATTTTACCTAACCCTTTTACCTTGCCTTGGTTCCCATCACCGAATATTATTGAATCTTGGGAATCCTTGTTTTTGACGTAGGAGGTGAACATCTTCTTCTCCCCCGTCATATGGTTTGTGCATCCGCTGTCGATAATCCAGCTTGAACCCCCGAATGCATAAACTTGCAAGGCAAATTTAGGCTTGGGTCTTAGGTACCCAACTCTTGTTGGGTCCTACAAGGTCAGTCACAATTGTCTTAGGGACCCAAATGCAAGTTTTATCTCCCTTGCATCTTGCCCCTAACTTCCTAGCAATCACCTTCTTATTCTTTCTACAAATGGCAAAAGAAGCATTGCAAGCATGATATATTGTAGAAGGTTCATTAACTTTCCTAGGAACATTAACAACATTTTTCCTAGACATATGATGAACAACATTTCTCCTAGACATATCTCTACCATGCATATAGGAAGAACTAGAAGCAAACATGGCATGAGAATCAAAAGCATTACAACTCCTATAAGCATTTCTAGATTGTCTCTTACCATAGTACATAAAAGCATGGTTCTTTTTAGCACTACTAGCCATAGGGGCCTTCCCTTTCTCCTTGGCGGAGATGGGAGCCTTATGGCTTGTCAAGTTCTTGGCTTCCTTCTTGAAGCCAAGTCCATCCTTAATTGAGGGGTGTCTACCAATAGTGTAGGCATCCCTTGCAAATTTTAATTTGTCAAATTCACTTTTGCTAGCCTTAAGTTGGGCATTAAGACTAGCCAATTCATCATTCAATTTGGAAATTGAAACTAGGTGTTCACTACAAGCATCAATGTCAAAATCTTTACACCTAGTGCAAATCAAAACATGTTCTACACAAGAGTTAGATTTATTTGCTACTTCTAATTTAGCATTTAAATCATTGTTAATTCTCTTTAAGCTAGAGATAGAGTCATGACATGTAGACAATTCACTAGAAAGCATTTCATTTCTTTTAACTTCTAAAGCATGAGATTTTTGTGCACTAACAAATTTATCATGCTCTTCATATAAAAGGTCCTCTTGTTTCTCTAAAAGTCTATCCTTTTCATTCAAGGCATCAATCAATTCATTAATTTTATCTATTTTAGTTCTATCCAATCCCTTGAACAAACTAGAATAGTCTATTTCTTCATCACTAGACTCATCATCACTAGAAGAATCATAAGTAGTACTGTCTCGAGTACATACCTTCTTCTCCTTCGCCATGAGGCATGTGTGACACTCGTTGGGGAAGAGGGATGACTTGTTGAAGGCGGTGGCGGCGAGTCCTTCATTGTCGGAGTCGGAAGAGGAGCAATCTGAATCCCACTCCTTTCCAAGATGTGCCTCGCCCTTGGCCTTCTTGTAATTCTTCTTCTTCTCCCTCTTGCTCCCTTGTTCCTGGTCACTTCCATTATCGGGACAGTTAGCGATAAAATGACCAATCTTACCACATTTGAAGCATGAACGCTTCCCCTTTGTCTTGGTCTTGCTTGGCTGTCCCTTGCGACCCTTTAGCGCCGTCTTGAAGCGCTTGATGATGAGGGCCATCTCTTCATCATTGAGCCCTGCCGCCTCAATTTGCGCCACCTTGCTAGGTAGCGCCTCCTTGCTTCTCGTTGCCTTGAGAGCAACGAGTTGAGGCTCATTGATTGGACCATTCAACGCGTCGTCCACGTATCTTGCCTCCTTGATCATCATTCGCCCGCTTACGAACTTCCCAAGAACTTCTTCGGGCGACATCTTGGTGTACCTAGGATTTTCACGAATATTGTTCACCAGATGTGGATCAAGTACAGTAAAGGACCGTAGCATTAGCCGGACGACGTCGTGGTCCGTCCATCGCGTGCTTCCGTAGCTTCTTATTTTGTTGATAAGGGTCTTGAGCCGGTTGTATGTTTGGGTTGGCTCCTCTCCTCTTATCATCGCGAATCTTCCAAGCTCGCCGTCCACCAACTCCATCTTGGTGAGCAAGGTGACGTCGTTCCCCTCATGAGAGATCTTGAGGGTGTCCCAGATCTGCTTGGCATTGTCCAAGCCGCTCACCTTATGGTACTCGTCCCTGCACAAAGAGGCTAACAACACAGTAGTAGCTTGTGCATTTTTATGAATCTGTTCATTAATAAATATAGGACTATCCGAGCTATCAAATTTCATTCCATTCTCAACAATCTCCCATATGCTTGGATGGAGAGAGAACAAGTGACTACGCATTTTGTGGCTCCAAAATCCGTAGTCCTCCCCATCAAAGTGTGGAGGCTTGCCGAGAGGAATGGAGAGCAAATGTGAATTTGAGCTATGCGGAATACACGAATAATCGAAAGAAAAGTTTGAGTTAACCGTCTTTCGTTTCTCGTAGTCGTAGTCGTCCTTTTGGGAAGAAGTAGACTCGTCGCTGTCGTCGTAGTAGACGATCTTCTTGATGCGCCTTGTCTTCTTCTTCTTCCCATCTTTCCGTTTATGGCCCGAGCCTGATCGGTAGGCTTGTCATCCTTCGGCTCGTTGACGAAGGACTCCTTATCCTTATCGTTGATCATGATTCCCTTCCCCTTAGGATCCATCTCTTCGGGCGATTAGTCCCTTCGTGAAGAGAACGGCTCCGATACCAATTGAGAGCACCTAGAGGGGGGGTGAATAGGTGATCTTGTAAAACTTGAAACTTAAGCCACAAAAACTTGGTTAAGCGTTAGCACAATAATCGCCAAGTGGCTAGAGAGGAGTCTTCAACAAAACACAATAACCACAAGAGATCAATCACGGAGATAGCAAAGTGGTTTATCCCGTGGTTCGGCCAAGACCAACGCTTGCCTACTCCACGTTGTGGCGTCCCAACGGACGAGGGTTGCAATCAACCCCTCTCAAGCGGTCCAAAGACCCACTTGAATACCACGGTGTTTTGCTTTGCTTTTCTTTATCCCGTTTGCGAGGAATCTCCACAACTTGGAGCCTCTCACCCTTACACTTGAAGTTCACAAAGAAGCACGGAGTAAGGGAGGGATGAGCAACGCACACAAGACACAAAATCACAATGTCAACACGCACACAAGTCGCAACAAGAGCTCGCAACACAACCCGATGAGTTCATAACTCAACTAGAGCTCTAGATGCTATCACGAATGAACAAATGCACGGAATCGAAGTCTTGGTGCTTAGGAATGCTTAGTGTATGCTTGGTGTGTTCCTCCATGCGCCTAGGGGTCCCTTTTATAGCCCCAAGGCAGCTAGGAGCCGTTGAGAGCATTCCAGGAAGGCAGATCTTGCCTTCTGTCGCCTAGCGCACCGGATAGTCCGGTGCACCACCGGACACTGTCCGGTGCAGATTTCTTTCCTCTTTTGGCGAAGTCGACCGTTGGAAATCCAGAGCCGTTGGCGCACCGGACACTGTCCGGTGCACACCGGACAGTCCGGTGCCCCAATGTGACCGTTGGCTCGGCCACGCGTCACGCGCAGAATCCTCGGCCGACCGTTGCCCCGGGTGACCGTTGGCTCACCGGACAGTCCGGTGCCTCACCGGACAGTCCGGTGAATTATAGTCGTACGTCGTTAATCATCTCCCGAGAGCGACGAGTTCGCCTGTGAACGGCTCACCGGACAGTCCGGTGCACCACCAGACAGTCCAATGAATTATAGCCGTACACCGCCGTCGAAGTCCCGAGGGCAGCAAGTTTGCCAGAGCCAGTCTGGCGCACCGGACACTGTCCGGTGCACCACCGGACAGTCCGGTGCACCCAGACTGAGCAGACTTTGGCTGAACAAAGCCATCTCTTTTCCAACTTGATTTTTCCTGTTTCCAGCACTTAGACACAATACATTAGTCCATAAAACAATGTACTAAGTCTAGAAACATACCTTTTGACATGATTTGCACTTTGTCCACCACTTTGCATAGATTAACACAAAAGCACTTGTGTTGGCACTCAATCACCAAAATACTTAGAAATGGCCCAAGGGCACATTTCCCTTTCAGTAGCATCACGTGATTCCATAATAGTATCAACATACACATCATAAACTTCAGATTTAACTACTAAAAATCTATATGCTATGCTACACGAAGCATATCCAAGAAAGACACAATCCACTGTCCTTGGACCAAGCTTGCGCTTTTTATTAATTGGTACATTGACTTTCGCCATGCACCCCCAAGTGCGCAAGTATGAAAGTGATGGTTTTCTCCCAACCCACTTCTCATAAGGGGTTTTCTCTTCTTTGCCCATAGGAATTCTATTCAGAACATGACATGAGGTCAGGACTGCCTCCCCCCACCATGCCTTAGATAAACCACAAGTGTCTAACAAGGCATTCACCAGGTCAGTCAACGTACGGTTTTTCCTTTCAGCAATCCCGTTTGACTCGGGTGAATAGGGAGGAGTCCTCTCATGAATAATGCCATGTTCTGCACAGAAATCATCAAAGACTTTGGGAAAGAATTTGCCACCACGGTCTGATCTAAGACATTTGATCTTTCTCTCTAGTTGGTTTTCAACTTCAGCCTTATAGATTTTAAAGTAGTCTAAAGCCTCATCTTTAGTTTTTAGCAAGTATACATAGAAAAATCTAGACGCATCATCAATCAATGTCATGAAGTATCTCTTACCACCCTTTGTCAACACACCATTCATCTCATGAAGATCAGAATGTATGAGTTCTAGACGTGCCAGGTGTCTCTCCTCAGTAGCCTTGTGAGGCTTTCGAGGTTGCTTTGACTGCACACAACTATGGCACTTAGAACCTTTGACTATGGTGATATTCAGAATTAAACTCATGGTTGCAAGCCGAGACATAGAGCCAAAATTAATATGACACAAACGAGAATGCCAAATACTCGCAAGATCATCAACATTAGCGCAAATATGGTTCACAGACATATTATTGAAATCTAACAGAGAAAAGCGGAACAAGCCTCCGCAATCATTGCCTTTACCAATAAATTGTCCAGACTTAGACACAACTAATTTATTGGACTCCAAAACTACCTTGAACCCATCTCTACACAGAAGGGTTCCGCTAACGAGATTCTTGTGTATAGAAGGGACATGATGCACGTTCTTCAGCTGCACGATCTTTCCCGAAGTAAACTTCAGATCCACCGTGCCAGTTCCATGAACAGAAGCATGTGACCCATTCCCCATTAGGACGGAAGAATCCCGGGCACCCTGATAAGAAGAGAATAAGTTAATGTCAGAACACACATGAACATTAGCACCGGTATCAAGCCATCAACTAGGTGATTGAAATACTGAGAAGATGAAAGGTAAATTACCATACCCTTTGTCTTCCTCATTGCTAGCGATCACTGTGTTGACATTGCCCTTTTTGCCACGGCGATCCGCTCGATCAGGACAATCCTTGGCAAAATGACCCGTCTCGCCACATGCGAAACATGTCAGTTCAGCCTTGTTCTTCTTCTTCTTGAAGTTGGTAGTTTTGTTGGGCTTGTTAGATTTTGGCTTTCCTTTGCCCTTGTTGTGGTTCTTCTGAACCATGTTGGCGCTGGAGTGGCCCTCGCCTCCTTTAGATCCCGTGTCCTTAGCCCGAGCTTTCTCCTCAACATCCAGAGACGCTATCAGATTTTCAACTGATATCTCCTGTCTCTTATGTTTCAGAGATGTGGCGAAGTTCCTCCATGTAGAAGGCAACTTTGCAATAATGCACCCAGCCACAAATCGGTCAGGAAGGACTATCTTAAGGTGGTCGAGCTCCTTGGCTATACACTGTATTTCATGAGCTTGCTCTACAATAGAGCGACTATCAACCATCTTATAATCATGAAAGCTCTCCATGATATACAGGTCACTGCCAGCATCCGATGTACCATACTTGGTAGTAAGTGCATCCCATAACTCTTTCCCGTCTGTGTGTTGAATATTCGCATCAACCAGACGGTCAACAAGGGCGCTAAGAACTGCTCCCGTAAAGATAGTATTGGCATGGTCGTACTCTTTCTCCTGTTCAGGAGTTAGTGGACCCTCAGGTTTGCCTTTACTAACATGGAAGACATTCATAGCAGTCAGCCAGAGCGTGGCCTTGACTTGCCATCTCTTAAAGTGCATACCATTGAACTTTTCTGGCTTCAGCGCGTCGGCAAAAGCAGCCATAGAAAAACTAGGAAATTGTCTACAATAAGGTTTTTGGATTGTTGAGTAATTAGACAAATTCTAGATTAAATTCCGAATATAAATCATGACCAAATCAGAAGAACTGAAGTAAAAAGTCAAATCAGATGATGCGAACTGATTAGACATACTGATAGATGGCGCGCGCCGGAATCAGCAGGGTCGACGACGTCGAAGCAACGAAGTCAGCAGAGTTGACGAGGTCAGAAGATCACGAGCAGTCGCGTGAGGGCGCTTCCCAAAAACATTATTCGCCCTCTCCTGGTGCAGGATCTAAAAGGCGAAGGGTTCCGGAGACCTGCTGTTGGGGACTTGCTCTCAAATACTATGAATTAAGAACAAGGCAACATAAAATGTTAAATATCGATGTCCTTCATCCGCTGAAGCATTATTTCCCCAAGGATTCGATAAACTTCGGACGAAGGTTATAATAACAAAATTATGAAAGTATCACCTTCGTAATTTAATTCTCGAAGGTAATGCGGAATAACGCAGGACATAAAGCATTAAAGATAGTTAAATTGGAAATAAATGACATCATTTATTATGCTGTATAAATCTTAAATGTTTAAACATAATATTTAAATACATTTATACCTCTGCCTTGACAAATGATAATTTCCGGGTGATGCGATTGCAATTACAGGAATGCGTGAACAGTAAAGGAATACTGTTCACTATTTATAGGCACAGGACACAGCCTGTGAACAATTACAATCATACCCCTCATAAAAGTTTACAACATCGACTCAAACTCTTATGGACTAAAAGGTCATTCTATCTTTAAGTCGGTTTGTAATTCCGAAGCTTCATGAACGGCACCCTTCGTCATTACGTACAGACAACTTCAACTGAAACTGTTTCTTCCTACAGGACCTTCGGCGACGAAGCATGGTCCCAACAGTAGCCCCTTTGCGGTGCTAGATCGTTTTTCGTAATGAGCTTGATCCGTGAAAAAAGTCTCCTAGGCTTCAGGAAGCCGAAGGTCCGAAAAACACCTTCCCGGAGCTCGTTGTCGAGAAACGATACAGTTTCCGAGCGCGTAGCGGTCCCACCATGCAGGTTCACTATTTTGGTCTTTGCGGCCCATCGCGCAGCGGGTGCGAGCAGCTGTTTGCTTGGTGTAAAAATCCTGACGATTCACCTTCTTACCTGCAACACTATATAAACAGACTGGTAGGTGTGAAGTTACCACATCATTCATTGCTATTGCACTGTTTTGCTGCCAAAAATTTTAACCATAGCCGAAGCTCGACTCTCGGATTCAGACGAAGCTCCAATTTGGTGTCTACTTCGTCAGAAGAAAAGCTTTGGGAGAAGAGGTTATTTAGTTCCCGAGAAATCTTTCAAGAAATTCAAAATTGAATGGCCAGATTGCGCTCTACTGCTAGAGTTGAGCATGAGGGAGATGAAGTCGAAGGTGCAGAGACTGTTCCTATCTCCGAAGCAATGCAGCGATCCGGATTGGTGACTTCGGAAAGAATCCCTACTGCCGAAACAGAACAAGCTGCTGCCGAAACAGAACAAGCTGCTGCCGAAGCAGAACGAGGAGATATTGAGGAAGCTGATTCTGACGATGATTACCATATCGCAGTACCGAGCAAGCCTAGCCATTTGGACTTCGGGAAGTCGACTATCTCCAAGGCTGATTTCTCCAAAATGGTGAAGTCGGGCTATTTCAGAGAAAATGAGAAGAAGCTACTTCGCTTCAGGGGAGAGGAGACTACCCCGAAGCCAAAAAAGGATGAAATAGTTATTTTCAAGAGTTTTTTAAAGGCTGGGTTGAGATTTCCTTTGAATAGAATGATTTCTGATGTGCTGCAAAAGTTTGGGATCTATTTTCACCAACTGACTCCTAACGCCATTGTCAGGCTTAGCGTTTATATCTGTGCTCTCCGAAGCCAGGTGGTGGAGCCGCTTGCCGACAGCTTCTGTCGAGTACATGAGTTGCATTACCAGACTAAGGCCAGAAAGGATGGGTTGCACGAAAATTTTGGTTGTTACAATTTTGCCTATCGGAAGACCACAAAATTTCCTGTGATTAGCTACCGAAGCAAATGGCCAACAGGCTGGAAGTCAGAATGGTTTTATGTCAAAGTTAACAAAGACAGAGAGAAGCTAGTACAGAGCCCTCTCGAACTGATCTTCGGAGAAACAAGACCCCGTTGCAGAATGACAACTGAAGGTCCAACTTGGGCCGCACTGGCTGAATTCAAAATTATTGTAGAACACGTTGGCACTAGAGATTTAGTGCAGGAATTTCTGGCCTTCAGAGTATTTCCGACTATGAAGGAGTGGACTATGCCGAAGCTTAAAGGAGAAAAGAAAGAAGGGGAGCTTGTCCGACTACCCTATTATTATAAGTTTAAGAAATATTTTAAAGCACCCTGTCAAGAATGGCTCGATACAATTGAAGTAATGAGTAATGAAATCCTTGGAAATTACTCCAAAAAAGAGGACCAGCTGATGACAGCAGCCTTCGGCACTCGGCCGAAGCGAAGGCTGAACAGGGTGCTTGATGCCATAGGTTTTGAATATGCTGATTATGATCGCCTGGGCGGAGATGCTGGAGGCCCAAAGCGAAAAAGAATTTCCAGCGCTGCTGACGAAGAGGTCGCCAAGGTAACCAAAAAGAAAAGGGGAGATTCTGAAAAACTTAGCCCTGAAGAGTTGAATCCTGAGCCGAAGGTGGCCACTGAAGGAAAGAGGAAAACTGCATCTCCAGAACCAAGAACGTTGGTTCAAGAAGAAGATACTCCTGCAACGCCTTCTGCTGTTGAAGTAGAAGAGATTATGAAGGTAATGACTGAACCCTTACCTGTCAAGCTAAGTCCGCTGGCGTTGGAACTGACGAAGTTTTTTCAGAAGGACAAGGCAGCTTCGACAGAAGAAGGTCCTGCACTACCGAAGAAACGAAGGATTATTCAAATAGCAGATGTAATTCATGGGACACCGTTACCGACACCGGCATCAAGAATTGCTATTGACCAGACTGCCGAAGCTGCCGAAGCTAAAGGCGCCGCAGCCGAAACCACCAGAGCGGAAACCTTCGAAGCTAAAACTGGCGCAGTCGAAGCTGCCGGGGTTGAAACTGGGGCCACAGAAGATCTGAACCTGGACGAGACACTTGAAGTTATTGATAACATACTCTTAAAAATGACTGAGGAAGAATCTGCTGTGGCCGCGGCGAGCACAGGCACTGAAAAGGGGGAAAAACAAGCTGAAGACATTTTGGAGGGGGAAGATTTTGAATTTCAAGATTTACTTGGGCAAGAGCTGACAGACGCTGAAAAAGCAGAGCTTAAAAGATGTGCCATAGCCTGCGGATATAAGCCAGGGGCTACACTGTTTGGTGGGGTTAACGAAGGAACACTGAGGTGCCTTCGAAACCGCAGCGAAGCTAAAATTGTTAGAACTCTCTGCAAAAACATTGGCTTGCCGAAGCTGGAAGCGAACCTCTGCCGTTACCAACGGCACCATATCGCTGGAAGTTTGCTTTATGCTAACTTCAAGGTAACAAATATTTTTGTTATTTTATTATTATTATTATCTTTTAGGTCGTTTTCTAACGAAGATCGTTTCGACAGAGCATACTGTTAAGTAAGGTTCTAAAAATGCAACAAGATCTTGAAGAAGAGAAGAACAAAGCCGTCATCCAAAATTTGGCTGAAAAAGTTGAAAATTACGAAGCTGATTTGAAAAAGAAGGATTTCACCATCCAAGATCTTGAAATGATGGTCAAAGAGCACGAAGGTGCATTAGAAAAGAAAGATTTTGTTATTCAGACTATGGAGGGTTCTTTGGCTGAAGTCCAAACTGAGAATAACAGCTTAAAGAATGAATTGCTCCAACAGTCAGAAAAATTTGAGCAAGAAAAGAAATATCTCGAAGCAAGCCTGAAAACTGAGGTGGATAAAAATTCAAATTTGCAGAAATCCTTTAAAGAACTTCAAGAGAAATGCCTAAGCTTCGGCAGCCGATGCGTGCAACGGCTGAAGGATGTGTTTCATTCTGTCAGAGCCAGCTCTGCAAAATTTACACCTTCAGCTGATAATCTGCCCAGCACGTTAGAATATATTGAAGGCGAGGTTGATGCCCTTGACGAAGTTATTGGTGGGCATGCCGACTTCTGCGCCCTGGTAGCTTCTCGGGGCACAGCCATCGCTTTTCTGAAGGCTGGCTGCACGCATGGAAATATTGTGAACAGACCAAACTTTAGCTTGTCAGCATCAGATTTGATAGATATCCCAAGCCTAGCCCGAAGCATTGGAATAGATTCATGACCCAGATCTGGGTAGGTGGCGGGCGAAAAATGGCGGGTGACGAAGCTCGAAGTCATCTTAAGCCGGTAAGAAACTTATATTTGTTACTTTTACCTTCTCCTTGAAATTTGCACCTTTCTTATTCTGTTGTTTGATATACGCAGGATGACGAAGCTGGAGAATGACGAAGTTGAAGTTTGACGAAACCTAGCCTGAAGCTTGATAGTTGTTTACAATATACTTTCCTGCAAAAATTCTGGAGAAACTTTTGTAATATAGTTATGGAACAACTTATGTAAATTTGTACATACCTTGTAATATATTTTGTTTCTGCTATCTGCGTACAATCTGCTTTGCTGTGGACGAATGTAATACCCAACTTTGAAAAGTAAAAAAAAAAATATATATATAATAAAGAGACAAGAAATATATTAATTCAAAAAGGAATTCTAGAATTGAGAGAAGAAAAAGAAAATAAATATTATAAAACTAAAAATACGTTGTTCCTACACTAGAGTGTGAATTTTTAATAAACTCAAAGGTGAAACTTACTTTGAAACCCAAACTTGATTCAAAATTACTATAAAAAGAAAACAGAAAACAAAAGAAAAAAAGAGAAAGATGCTTACCTGGGCTCGCTGTTCACATTTTGGCCCACTTGGACATTTCCCTCTCACCTGTGCGGCCCAATTCTTTCCAACCGTGCGGGCGTGTGACTGTCGGCTGGGGCCTTGTTTTCATTCTCACACACGCCGCCCTCACCGACTGACGCGTGGGACCCATCGGGCGGATCCGTCTTCTAGCTCCGGATACTGCGGCTCGTATACCCCGCGCGCTCCCGACCGAACTCCGCGCAACAGCTCGCGCGTCGCACGGAACCGAGTCCGTTAAACCCTGGCGGGATCTACGCGATGGTAGGGTCGTGATCCCCGATTCCCACGCCCATGGGAATATATAACGCGCCCTGTAGCCTCCCCATGACGAGCAACTCCGGCGGCTAGGCGTCCCCGTCGTGCCTCGTGCCCCTGCCCTTCTGCTCAACCATGCCCAAGCCGCCACCGGATCCCACAGCCGACGGGTCGGGAGCAAATTGGGTGGTGCTGCCGGTGCGGATGGTTGCCTGGAGCAGTGCATCCCGGCGCGTGGTCGCCATCGTCCACCGGGGCTCGCTACGCGAATCAAGCGACCGGCCAAGCCTTGGTCCAGACCACCACATGGTGAAGACGAAGAGTACTGCGCCTTGCCGTGACCCATGCACCGCGGCCGGTCAACACTGCCTCCACGCTTCCACTGCATCCATTCGACTGGCGTGAGTGATGCGTGGGTTCTTCTACGTGACCAACCACGGTGTGGACCGCGGCCTGCCGAGTTGGTGCTCGAGGATAACAGGGGGAAAACAAGAGAAGGGATGTGGTGCCGCCGTCGGGTAGCTCGACGGACTGGTGCATCCGCGATCCCCATCTACGGCTGCGCGGCGACGTCGCCATTCTTCTGCACCGGCGGCGGATGTGGCGGCTGCGGGTGCTCGTAAGCTCTGGGCACCACGGCCGGTGGGCGGTCGGATGGAGAAGACGCCTTGTGCACCGTTGGATCTTCGGCCGACGGAGGAGATTTGATCCCAGGGTACCTTTTCGTCAAATGAATACGGACCGTTGATCGTAGATCGGTGAGTGGCGAGTAGTTTAGAGCTCATAAAATTCTGGCGGTCAGATTTTGATCCGATGGCCACGATCCCATACCGGTTCGGGGTGACTGGGATCTAATCTGAACCGCCTAGATTAGATCGTGTGGCTCACACGAGTTGATACCCCTTCGCCGTGTCACAATTGCTAAAGAGTCCCTGAGTTTTAAAGAAATGAACCCGCCGTCCAGGGAATAAGTTTTCTGAGTCTTAGGTTTATTTGCGCAGAGACCCCTGCACTTTTCAGTAAATGAGGCCCAGTCCAGAACATAATAAAATCAGAGAAAATGGTTATTAAATAGATTTTTAATATGAAAATAATTGCTAAAACTTAGATAATTCATAGAAAATTCATTTTAGCTCCAAATTGAACCATTCCAGTTTCTAAAATTTTGTAATAATATTCTTCATCATTTAGTGTCTTTGTTTTGACATGAACTCTGTCAGAAAATTTATTTATCATTTAATCATATTTTAATCACATTAAACCTTAGGAAAATCATAACTTGAATTCTACAACTCCAAAATTAATAATTCTTTTTCCTGTGATCTTATTTTAATATGTAGATTATTAATATGTATTTTGCATATATGTTTGGTGTAATGTTAATCTTGCCTATACCATGTATGTTTGTATTGCTACGACTAGCAGTGAGGTCACGAGGACCTGAAGATCATCCTGGTACCTGGAATCTCAAGGCCCAGGCAAGTTGTGCCCTTGATCACTTCTTTTCACCTACTCATGTTCTAATTAATCATAATGATCTGCATAGGTTAATTTTGATGGGACCCAATAGGTTACCCTAGTTTGATTATCTTTATACCTTGTTTACCACTGATCTTTCTGGGTAGTACTTGCTAGTGCTATATGTGGTTTTGGGTATGGAGATACACTATTCATGATTACACTTTTTGTTATCAGTTGTTATTTAATGTTCATGTTAAGATCATTATGTTAATTGGAACATGGAGCGACCACCCGGGAAAACAGTGCTACCACAAGGGTAGTATGGGATGCCCTTGGCTGATTAATTAGGAAAGCTAGTGAAAGACTACCTTACCCGAAAGGGGCAAGGGCAGTAGGGGAGAGGTCAGTGTAGGGAGGCCCTCGGGAGGATTTTGCTGCGATGGCGGTCCTGCAAGGGATTCCTGCACTGGATCTTCCTATAAACTGTAGCGGGTTTTCGGAAGCTAGTGGAACTTTGTAAAGGCCTCGTAGTGGATCCCTAGCCATTCACCTCGGAAGTGTCTAAGGGCCTTGCAAACCCTGGCGACATGGGATACACGGCTTGTGGGTAAAGATGCGCAACCTCTGCAGAGTGTAAAACTGGTATACTAGCCGTGCTCACGGTCATGAGCAGCTCGGACCCTCACATGATTAAATGATGGAACTAAATTCAATTTGTCATATGCATTGCATCGCAGGTGAAGTTGTTATTACTTTTGTTCTATTACTTAATTGGGTTTGGTATTTACTTATACTTAGTAATTGCTAATAAAATTTTGACCAACATTAAAAGCAATGCTCAGCTCTAACCATCTTCTTTGGTAAGCCTTACACTTCACGTGAGCTCCCACCTTTGGCGAGTTCATGCACATTATTCCCCACAACTTGTTGAGCGATGAACGTATGTGAGCTCACTCTTGCTGTCTCACATACACCACAGGTCAAGAACAGGTACTGCAGGATGATGCTCATGGAGGGTGCTGTGATGAGTTCGTGAGAGGTCTAGGTCGTCGTCTCCCAGTCAACTTTGGGTTGCTGGACCGTTGTCTCCTTATAATGTAATTATTTATTTTGTATAGAACTCCTGTTATATATAAAGATGTGACATTCGATCCTGTGCCACTATACATCATATGTATGAGACTTGGTCCCAGCATACCTGGTGTTTATGTTAACCCCGGGTTTTGGACCCCTAAAATCCGGGTGTTACAGAAGTGGTATCAGAGGAATGTTGACTGTAGGACGAAACCTAGATAGAACTGGACAACCAATACTTACTTACCTTACTCTGATTCTTTTCTAAACTCATCTTAATCATTTCTCATCTAATTCCGCTTTACTCTGATTATTCTTACCTTTTCATTCTAAAGACAAACTTGGATTTCACACTTTGAAATCTTGTGCCTAAAGTGACTTTAGGAATAGGAGACCTACTCTTAGGAACAAAGACAAAACTATTTTTATCTATATGCTTGAATGTTTGTTCTTATGATACTTGTCTGATTTGGATCTTTGATTGAGTGTGATGAGTTGTGGAGTAATGTCCACAATTGCATCTGCATATACACATAGGTATAAAAAAAATATAATTATAAAATAACTAGACAACCTAGATTGTCCCCATTGGAACATATCTAGTTTAAGAGATTTATCTTATCCTAAAAAGATCTCATTCTAACCAATTCATCTTATCTTAAAAGATTCTCGCTTATCTTAATAGATCCATCTCATCTTAAAAGATACTCATCTTATCTTGAAAAGATTTTATCTCAGTCTAATAGATCTAACTGACCCCAAAAGATTCATCTTATCCTAATAAGCATACTTAACCACCCTAGATTAAACAACCATGATCTAATGCAACTTAATTAGATCTTATTTAGTCAAACTAGTCATACCAATCTAACCTAGATTCAATCTTGTGTAATAGAACCATCTTATCTTAAAGGATATTCTATTACCTTAATAGATTCATCTTACCTTAAAAAGATTTTATCTGGTCCTAATAAATCTAACTAACTTCTAAAAATTCTGACATATCCTAATAATATTTATCCTACCCTAGTAGACCTATTTAACCCAAACTAGTCTAATCTAGTCATATTCAATCTAATCTAGCTCCTACTTAATCTAATATGTGTGTGTTACTTAATGCTGGTACAAAAGATATGGCCATGCTCCTAATCCCCTTAAGTCTAAATTGGTGACTTAGATCAGTTCAGCCATACCCAGGATACATACCCTATCCAAACCATACAGAAGCAAAACAATCAAACCAGATTCTGACTAATCTCATTTAACTCATAGCCATCTACTAAACTAATCTAATGTGGCCTACTTAATCAGACTAATGATACAGGTAAGAAGGGATTAGACCTGACTAGTCAGGTGTTAACTTAGCACATTAGACTAACTCAACCATGAGCAGAAGATCTAACTCAACCAATAAATTCATAATGGATTGCATGATCTGTTTATCCCCACCTAACATCAAACAACCTTTTGACCTACATCATGTAGTCTATCTCATCCATACCTATATTAACCAAATTCCCCAGCCAATAATATACACTAACTCCTAATCAATGAGATAAGACCGAAGAAGATGATCAACTTCATCAAGGAAGGATGAGCACCAACTCAAGTCTTCAAGGATCAAGTGAGGTCACCAAGATGAGTCAAGATCCACAGTTCTGGATGGAGTCTTTTCTTACCTTACTCTCTCGTACCCAAACCCACCTACACTTCAAAGGACATCCTATTATCCTACATAATGAAGTGGATATACATACCCATGCTTTCATAACCACTATCTAAATAACATGAAACTTCTTATTCTTAAACTAATTAGAAGTTAAAGGCTAAACTATAAATAAATTTTTTTTTTTTTTTTACATCCCTTTCCTTACAAATCTCGAGGACGAGATTATTTTTTTAAGGGGGGTAGGATTTGTAATACCCAACTTTGAAAAGTAAAAAAAAAAATATATATATAATAAAGAGACAAGAAATATATTAATTCAAAAAGGAATTCTAGAATTGAGAGAAGAAAAAGAAAATAAATATTATAAAACTAAAAATACGTTGTTCCTACACTAGAGTGTGAATTTTTAATAAACTCAAAGGTGAAACTTACTTTGAAACCCAAACTTGATTCAAAATTACTATAAAAAGAAAACAGAAAACAAAAGAAAAAAGAGAAAGATGCTTACCTGGGCTCGCTGTTCACATTTTGGCCCACTTGGACATTTCCCTCTCACCTGTGCGGCCCAATTCTTTCCAACCGTGCGGGCGTGTGACTGTCGGCTGGGGCCTTGTTTTCATTCTCACACACGCCGCCCTCACCGACTGACGCGTGGGACCCATCGGGCGAATCCGTCTTCTAGCTCCGGATACTGCGGCTCGTATACCCCGCGCGCTCCCGACCGAACTCCGCGCAACAGCTCGCGCGTCGCACGGAACCGAGTCCGTTAAACCCTGGCGGGATCTACGCGATGGTAGGGTCGTGATCCCCGATTCCCACGCCCATGGGAATATATAACGCGCCCTGTAGCCTCCCCATGACGAGCAACTCCGGCGGCTAGGCGTCCCCGTCGTGCCTCGTGCCCCTGCCCTTCTGCTCAACCATGCCCAAGCCGCCACCGGATCCCACAGCCGACGGGTCGGGAGCAAATTGGGTGGTGCTGCCGGTGCGGATGGTTGCCTGGAGCAGTGCATCCCGGCGCGTGGTCGCCATCGTCCACTGGGGCTCGCTACGCGAATCAAGCGACCGGCCAAGCCTTGGTCCAGACCACCACATGGTGAAGACGAAGAGTACTGCGCCTTGCCGTGACCCATGCACCGCGGCCGGTCAACACTGCCTCCACGCTTCCACTGCATCCATTCGACTGGCGTGAGTGATGCGTGGGTTCTTCTACGTGACCAACCACGGTGTGGACCGCGGCCTGCCGAGTTGGTGCTCGAGGATAACAGGGGGAAAACAAGAGAAGGGATGTGGTGCCGCCGTCGGGTAGCTCGACGGACTGGTGCATCCGCGATCCCCATCTACGGCTGCGCGGCGACGTCGCCATTCTTCTGCACCGGCGGCGGATGTGGCGGCTGCGGGTGCTCGTAAGCTCTGGGCACCACGGCCGGTGGGCGGTCGGATGGAGAAGACGCCTTGTGCACCGTTGGATCTTCGGCCGACGGAGGAGATTTGATCCCAGGGTACCTTTTCGTCAAATGAATACGGACCGTTGATCGTAGATCGGTGAGTGGCGAGTAGTTTAGAGCTCATAAAATTCTGGCGGTCAGATTTTGATCCGATGGCCACGATCCCATACCGGTTCGGGGTGACTGGGATCTAATCTGAACCGCCCAGATTAGATCGTGTGGCTCACACGAGTTGATACCCCTTCGCCGTGTCACAATTGCTAAAGAGTCCCTGAGTTTTAAAGAAATAAACCCGCCGTCCAGGGAATAAGTTTTCTGAGTCTTAGGTTTATTTGCGCAGAGACCCCTGCACTTTTCAGTAAATGAGGCCCAGTCCAGAACATAATAAAATCAGAGAAAATGGTTATTAAATAGATTTTTAATATGAAAATAATTGCTAAAACTTAGATAATTCATAGAAAATTCATTTTAGCTCCAAATTGAACCATTCCAGTTTCTAAAATTTTGTAATAATATTCTTCATCATTTAGTGTCTTTGTTTTGACATGAACTCTGTCAGAAAATTTATTTATCATTTAATCATATTTTAATCACATTAAACCTTAGGAAAATCATAACTTGAATTCTACAACTCCAAAATTAATAATTCTTTTTCCTGTGATCTTATTTTAATATGTAGATTATTAATATGTATTTTGCATATATGTTTGGTGTAATGTTAATCTTGCCTATACCATGTATGTTTGTATTGCTACGACTAGCAGTGAGGTCACGAGGACCTGAAGATCATCCTGGTACCTGGAATCTCAAGGCCCAGGCAAGTTGTGCCCTTGATCACTTCTTTTCACCTACTCATGTTCTAATTAATCATAATGATCTGCATAGGTTAATTTTGATGGGACCCAATAGGTTACCCTAGTTTGATTATCTTTATACCTTGTTTACCACTGATCTTTCTGGGTAGTACTTGCTAGTGCTATATGTGGTTTTGGGTATGGAGATACACTATTCATGATTACACTTTTTGTTATCAGTTGTTATTTAATGTTCATGTTAAGATCATTATGTTAATTGGAACATGGAGCGACCACCCGGGAAAACAGTGCTACCACAAGGGTAGTATGGGATGCCCTTGGCTGATTAATTAGGAAAGCTAGTGAAAGACTACCTTACCCGAAAGGGGCAAGGGCAGTAGGGGAGAGGTCAGTGTAGGGAGGCCCTCGGGAGGATTTTGCTGCGATGGCGGTCCTGCAAGGGATTCCTGCACTGGATCTTCCTATAAACTGTAGCGGGTTTTCGGAAGCTAGTGGAACTTTGTAAAGGCCTCGTAGTGGATCCCTAGCCATTCACCTCGGAAGTGTCTAAGGGCCTTGCAAACCCTGGCGACATGGGATACACGGCTTGTGGGTAAAGATGCGCAACCTCTGCAGAGTGTAAAACTGGTATACTAGCCGTGCTCACGGTCATGAGCAGCTCGGACCCTCACATGATTAAATGATGGAACTAAATTCAATTTGTCATATGCATTGCATCGCAGGTGAAGTTGTTATTACTTTTGTTCTATTACTTAATTGGGTTTGGTATTTACTTATACTTAGTAATTGCTAATAAAATTTTGACCAACATTAAAAGCAATGCTCAGCTCTAACCATCTTCTTTGGTAAGCCTTACACTTCACGTGAGCTCCCACCTTTGGCGAGTTCATGCACATTATTCCCCACAACTTGTTGAGCGATGAACGTATGTGAGCTCACTCTTGCTGTCTCACATACACCACAGGTCAAGAACAGGTACTGCAGGATGATGCTCATGGAGGGTGCTGTGATGAGTTCGTGAGAGGTCTAGGTCGTCGTCTCCCAGTCAACTTTGGGTTGCTGGACCGTTGTCTCCTTATAATGTAATTATTTATTTTGTATAGAACTCCTGTTATATATAAAGATGTGACATTCGATCCTGTGCCACTATACATCATATGTATGAGACTTGGTCCCAGCATACCTGGTGTTTATGTTAACCCCGGGTTTTGGACCCCTAAAATCCGGGTGTTACAACGAAACTTCTCTTTTGAGCCGAAGGCGAAAAACACCTTCCCTTCTTTTCGTACACAACGAAGCATAAAAATTTTCCTTCGAGTTTTTCCTCATCGCCGAAGCATCTGTGTTTTTGTGCGGTATAATGATGATTCTATATATGTCTAAATGCATGTTTATGAATGCAAATGACATGATGAGATGCATTGTGCAAATGAATATCAAAATACATAATCATAGTCCTTCAGCGTTGACTTTTCGCTGTAAGCCTCCCTTAGGAGCTTCTTCGCCTTTTACTTTCAGCGGAATCAACGCTTATTTTTTGCTGTAAGCCTCCCTTAGGAGCTTCTTCGCCTTTTACTTTCAGCGGAATCAGCGTTTATTTTTCGCTGTAAGCCCTGCATTCCCTTAGGAACGACTTTTGAGCTTCTCCCTGTTTCCTTTTCTTTTTCCTTTTGCATTTACATTTACATTTTTTGGGGGATATCACTCTCATAAAATTGAAATAAGGAAAATTACATGTTGTGGCCCCATTAAAAACCTTTCTCCCCCTTTGGAAAGGAAAAGGGTGCCACGAAAAAGAATATAAAAAATTACATCAAGCTAAACATAATATCGTCGAAGCTCATCCGCATTCCATGATCTAGGAATGTCGTTGCCGTCCATATCCTTCAATCTGTAGGAACCGGGTCTTGACGAAGATACTACCAAAAAGGGGCCTTCCCACTTCAGCTGTAATTTGCCTGCTGTCTCAGGGTTGGCTACTCTTCGAAGTACCAAGTGTCCTGGTTCAATGTTCTTCAGCTTGACTTTTCTGTCACGCCATTTTATTGTTTCAGCTTGATATTTATTGATGTTTTCCATAGCTTGAAGTCTGATCCCTTCAATAGCATCTTTTTCTACAGAGCAATCAACTTCGTATTTGTCTTCTGCCGAAGCTACTATCCTTATTGATCCTTCTTTGGCCTCTTCTGGGGTTATTGCTTCGTCACCGAACAATAGTTTAAAGGGCGTAAAACCTGTTGACCTTGACATGGTTGTATTATGGCTCCATACCACTTTGATTAGCTCGTCAGGCCATTTTCCCCTGGGCTGATTGAAGATTGACTTCATTATTCCTGTCATTATGATCCCATTAGCTCTTTCGACAAGTCCATTTGACTCTGGGTGTCGAACTGATGCAAAATGGATCTTCGTGCCAATTTGATCACAAAATTCTCTGAAGGCTTCAGAATCAAACTGTGTCCCATTGTCCACAGTAATGGCCTTCGGTACTCTGAAGCGACAAACAATGTTCTGCCAGAAAAACTTTTGAATAGTAAATGAAGTTATTGTGGCTAAGGGCTTTGCCTCAATCCATTTGGAAAAATACTCCACTGCCACTACCACATATCTTAAGTTCCCCTGTGCTGGTGGTAATGGGCCTAGCAAATCAAGGCCCCACCTTTGCAACGGCCAAGTGGGTTGTATTAATTGAGTTAAAGACGAAGGTTGTTTTTGATGTCTTGCACATTTCTAACAACCTTCGCACTTTTGGACTATATCCGCTGCATCCGAAGTTGCCTTTGGCCAATAAAATCCTTGGTGAAAAACTTTCCCGAGCAAGGGCCTAGACCCAATGTGAGACCCACACAGGCCTACATGTATTTCCTTCATTAATTCTATACCTTCGGATCTGGATAAACACTTGAGCAATGGGGAACAGACCCCATGCTTGTATAACTCCCCTTCTATTATGACATATGGTCGAGCTCTTGCTTCTATTCTCCTGTTATAAGCTTCGTCGTCTGAAAAAAATTACCCTGAAGGAAAGAGACGATCTTAGTTCTCCAATCCTCGCTATAAACAGGGGATATATTAAGGATTGCTCTTTCAAGAAGCTCGACCGAAGGTGCTTTTATTGTTTCGAAAAATACTTCCGAAGGTATAGGCAGCCCCTGGGCTGCTGACTTGGCCAATAGATCAGCGTATTCATTTTCTCCACGAGGAATATTTTTGACAGAGAAACCTTCGAAGGAAGCCTCAATCCTTCGGACTGTATCTAGATACTTTTCAAGCTTCGGGTCTCTTGCTTTATAGCTCTTGTCAACATGACTAGAAATAACTTGAGAATCAGTTTTAAGAATGGCCCTTCTGATTCCCATTGCCTTTAACTTCCGAAGACCCAAGAGCAGAGCTTCATATTCAGCGATATTATTTGTGCAACTAAAATCAAGTCTTGCCGCATAACAAGTTTTAACTTTGGAAGGTGAAACCAACACAGCAGCCGCTCCTGCTCCGAAGGTTCCCCAAGACCCATCACAAAACACTGTCCATGCTTCGACATCTTTATTTGTTTCTTCCTCCTGAGCCCCTGGCGTCCAGTCAGCAATGAAGTCTGCTAACGCCTGGGACTGAATCGAGGATCTATGAACATAATCAATACAAAATTCATTGAGCTCTGTAGCCCATTTTCCAATCCTTCCAGTAGCTTCTCGGTTTCTCATAATATCCTTCAGAGGTTGCGAAGAAGGAACAATTATGTTGTAAGCTTGAAAATAATGCCGAAGCTTCCTGGAGGCCATCAAAATAGCATACAGTACCTTCTCCAATTCTGTATAATTTTTCTTCGATAAACTAAGAACCTCGGATACGAAATATATTGGGGCCTGCCTCTTAACTTGGCCTTCAAGCTTCTCCTGGACAAGTGCTGCACTTACCGCTGAGTGCGAAGCTGCCACATATAATAACAAAGGAGCCCCTGGCGTTGGTGGAGTTAATGTTGTTAGATCTATCAAATATTGCTTCAACTCTTCGAAGGCTTTCTGCTGGATTGGTCCCCATTGAAAGACTTCGGCTGACTTCCGCACTTCGAAGAATGGTAAGTTTCTCTCTGCTGATCTGGATATGAATCTGTTGAGAGATGCCAGCCTTCCCGTCAATCTTTGAGCCCCCTTTTTGTACTTGGTGGTTCCATTCGAAGTATAGCTTCGATTTTGCTTGGATTAGCCTCAATTCCCTTTGTTGAAACTAGGCAACCAAGAAATTTCCCCTTCTTTACTCCGAAGACACATTTTCCTGGATTCAGCTTTAAACCAGCCTGTCTAAAATTAGCGAAGGTCTCCTGTAAATCAGCAATGTGGTTATCTTGCTTCGTGCTTTTTACAATGATGTCATCAACATAAGTTAGTACATTCCTGCCTATCTGAGAATGGAGAACCTTCGCTGTCATTCTGCTAAAGCTTCTTCCAGCATTTTTAAGCCCCTCAGGCATCCGAAGGTAGCAATATGTCCCACTAGGGGTTATGAAGCTGGTTTTTGGTTCATCCTCCTTCTTCATCCAGATTTGATGATAGTCTGAATAGCAATCCAGCAAACTCATAAGCTCTGATGAAGCTGCTGCATCAACTAAGGAATCTATCCTTGGCAATGGAAACTCGTCCTTCAGACAAGCCTTATTGAGGTCAGTAAAATCAATAAACATTCTCCATTTACCATTGGCCTTCTTCACCATAACAGTGTTAGCCAACCATTCTGGGTATTTTACCTCTCTAATAACTCCGGCACTGAGAAGTCTTTTCACTTCATTTCGAGCACCTTCGGCCTTGTCATCAGACATCTTCCGAAGCCTCTGCTTTCTGGGTCTGAAGGATGGATCGATATTGAGCGAATGCTCAATAACATCCCTGTTAACTCCACAAAGATCATTAGCTGACCAAGCAAAAACATCTTTATTGTTGAACAGAAACCTTATCAAGGTTTTTTCCTGCTCTTCAGACAATTGAGATCCCAATAGCACCTTCTGATCTGCTATATCCTCACATAAGAGCATGGGCTTCGGCTGGTCAGCTGAAGCAGCGTTTTCCCTTCTGAACTTGTATTGCTCACAGGCCTCAGCTCCATCTATGTTATGGATTGCTTTTGAATCTGTCCAATTTCCTTCGGCCCTTCTGGCAGCTTCCTGACTTCCATGAATAGCAATAGGCCCTTGGTCCGAAGGTATCTTCATGTAGAGGTAAGCTGGGTGAAGAATTGCTTCGAAGGCATTGAGAGTACCGCGACCAATGATAGCATTGTAAGGATACTCCATGTCAACAATATCAAACACAATTTGCTCAGTCCTTGTGTTGTTAACAAATCCGAAGGTTACTGGCATGGTAATCTTCCCAAGTGCTACAATTTGCCGTCCTCCGAAGCCACAAAGAGGGTGCGTAGCATCATGGATCTTGTCTTCGGGCTCTTGCATTTGTCTGAAAGCTTTAGCAAATATGATATCAGCTGCGCTGCCTGTGTCAACCAAAAAATTATGGACCAGAAATCCTTTGATCACACAAGAGATAACCATAACATCATTGTGTGGGTAATCCTTGAGTTGAAGATCCTCTTGGGAGAAGGTAATTGGAATGTGAGACCATCTTGACTTGATGAAGGGTCCTTGCACCCCAACATGCTGTACCCTTCTCTGTGCTTCCTTCTTCTGCTTCTTGTTGGCTGGCTCTAAGCATGAACCACCTGTTATCGGGAGTACCAGCTTCGGGGCCGAAGCAGCTCCAGCTTGATCGTTGAACGAAGCCATCAGCTCAAAAAAGTGGAAGTGAGTTGACCGGAGGTAGGTGCCAATGTTGGGGACTTGCTCTCAAATACTATGAATTAAGAACAAGGCAACATAAAATGTTAAATATCGATGTCCTTCGTCCGCTGAAGCATTATTTCCCCAAGGATTCGATAAACTTCGGACGAAGGTTATAATAACAAAATTACGAAAGTATCACCTTCGTAATTTAATTCTCGAAGGTAATGCGGAATAACGCAGGACATAAAGCATTAAAGATAGTTAAATTGGAAATAAATGACATCATTTATTATGCTGTATAAATCTTAAATGTTTAAACATAATATTTAAATACATTTATACCTCTGCCTTGACAAATGATAATTTCCGGGTGTTGCGATTGCAATTACAGGAATGCGTGAACAGTAAAGGAATACTGTTCACTATTTATAGGCACAGGACACAGCCTGTGAACAATTACAATCATACCCCTCATAAAAGTTTACAACATCGACTCAAACTCTTATGGACTAAAAGGTCATTCTACCTTTAAGTCGGTTTGTAATTCCGAAGCTTCATGAACGGCACCCTTCGTCATTACGTACAGACAGCTTCAACTGAAACTGTTTCTTCCTGCAGGACCTTCGGTGACGAAGCATGGTCCCAACACCTGCTCTCCTGATCGCAGATGCACTTCTGCGGTCGGGATGAAGAGAACTGGAAGGCGGCTCAGCTGTGAAGAGAGGCGAAAGCGAAACTGGGATGGTTTGGATGCTGGCTGACGGGCTCCTTTTATAGGGCCGAGTCCCCGACCTCCGATCTTATCCGCCCACGAAAATCTCGCGTTTAGTTGAGATTTTATAGCGATCGGTTAGGATAAACATAACAGCCAAGTAACCAAATAATCAAACGGCAAAAGGAAACCGCGCCCCCGCAAGGCGAGGCGCCGGATTTCGGCGGACCATTCACGCGTATGTCGTGCGCCCGCGCCCTTCACCCCGCCCCGCCCCAGTCAGGCGAGCGAGCGAGCACGCGTGTGGCTCTCCACACTCTCTCCTCTCATCCATGACTTGGTGAGTGAGTGTGCCTTCCATATTTAAGCTAGCTCTACTCCACTAGAACTAGCAATATGGTGCTATTGGTTCCACCTATTCCCTAGCCATACACTTATATGAGCTTTTGAGATTTTCCTGGGATTTATTTGAATTTCTTAACTGGGCCTAGCACATAAATCCTAACAGCAGTCACCGCATCCACCGCGAAAGGGGCACTCGCAACGACGATTGTGGCCACAGGGACCACCGAGGCCACCCACACCTTTGGGGGGGAGGCGCCCTCAGCACCTCCTAAGTGGAGAAGGATGATGTTGCACCCGCGTCAAGAGTAGCGGACATCGTGGCCACGAACGAGCCGACTAGGATGGCTATAGGGACCAGCCCGACAGACGTTGGTGGAGCGAGAACTTGGGAGGCCGATGTGCTCCCTTTCGCCGTTAGGGTCGCAACCTTCACCGTTTTCCCAGCACATACACGCTGGCAAAATCACCGAAATTAGGGGCATCAAATAGTGATGAGGAAGAAAAGAGACAAGCAAAGGGTGGCATAGCGGGAAGAATGTGTCCTGGCAACTACACTCCTCCGCGGTTGGGAGGCTCCAACCGCCGGCGTGGGAGGAGCTGGAGGGGTGCAATCGGTGGTAGGACTTCCCAGCGGTGCGTCGTTAGGTCAATTGGCACAAGAGGAGCGGACGCCATCTCACCATGCTCCTCACGCCCTGCCAACACGTTGGGAGTCGAAGACAGCCCGGTCGCCCCTGATGTCCCTTTGCGGGCTTCATCGGCATGGTTGGGGCTAGAGATGGCCAAACGGGCCGTCCGGCCCGGCCCGGCTCGGGCCCGGTGAAGCCCGGCCGAAAACCGGGCCGGGCCTGCTGAGTCCGCGGGCTCAATTTTCTGTCCAAGCCCGGCCCGCAGCGGGCCTAAACGGGCCGGGTCGGCCCGTTTAGCACGAAAAAAACGGGCCGAAAGGCAGGCTAAACGGGCCGGTAAGCACGTTTTAGTGTAAAAAAACGGGCTTAACGGGCTTAGAGGTAAACGGGCCGTGTCGGGCTAGCCCGTCGTGCCTAGTTTCCTGTCCAAGCCCGCCCACTTATTCGTACCGTGCCGGGCTCGGATCGGGCCCAAAAAGCGGGCTTCGTGCCGGGCTCACGGGCCTCGTGCTTATTGGCCATCTATAGTTAGGGCGAGAGGTTCAGCAGCAACACCCTCCCGCTGAGGCAGGGCACTGGAGCTCGCCTCGTCATTTGGGCAGGGAGGATGTCCATTGATGGGGATTCCCCCGCTCAACCAGAGGCCGTAGAGGTCATATCCTCTGTGTCTGTAAACGGGGTGATGCTCTCCCCCGGACTGGCGCGAGCAAGATGAGCATGTTTCTTCTCCCTCTTTCTCTTATGACGACGCTTCTTGTGTGATGCCGCCACCGCTTCCTCCGCCTCCCGCTTTCACTTCTTCTCCGCCTTAATATCAGTGTCTTCAGGAAGAGGGGGCACATAAATTGTGACGTTCCCAAGCCCCTGCAAAGGCACACAATAATGAAAACCCTAACAAAACCAAAAGAGGGAGAGGAGAAGGCTCACCAGGTAATTCAACCTTGCCTGGTTGAAGGGCAGGGACCACTCTCGTCCATAAAATCTAACATCACATTTGTTGTGATAGCAAGGATGTGGGCCACCACCTCCTCCTTCATCAGGTTCACGCCCGGAGTGGCAATCGTAGTTGCCGCACCAGTGAACTACCACACCGTCCTTTGGCAAGCCGCAAGTGTTGAAGGCGACGCTACATGAAAGTGCGGACTAGACTCTCACTAGTGAGGCCCTACCCGTGCTGCTTGGAGATAGCAGCCAGCATATAGTTGATCTTCGGCCTAAATTTCTTCTCCGCACCTTAAGTCAAGTGGGGCTGAGCCACCGTGATGCAACCAGTGAGCGCAGGTGCGCTCCCCTCCATGTTCTAATCATAGAACCACTTGACCTCATAGTCACGCACAGAGGAAGGTATGGGAATAGATAGGTATGACACCGTACACGATCCACAGAGCTAGACGTTGAAGGAGTTAACGAACGACTGGCCGCCCCAGCCTGGGCTCACCGGCACGCTGAAAAGGTGCGGCCATGCTAAGGTAGGCCTCGCACAACGTGACAAAGCATGCTATGTGAAGGATGGTGTTGGGGTGGTGATTTTGCAGCTCTAGCTTGTAGTGGAACAGGATCCCCTAAACGAATGGATGCAGGGGGAACCCGAAGCCGCGCTCATAAAAGGAGACGAGAACCACCTCCTCATTGTCCCGCGCGTTGGAGCACCACCTCCTTCATCAAGATGCCACCCAGAAACCGCCCTTTCCTCTCTAGATCTTCGAATCGACTATGAGTCAGGGAGCATGTGGGAAAGGAGTCCATGGGGACCAACAGGGGGCGCAAGCGAAGAAGGAAGACGAACATGGGAGCACAGGAAGGCTTCAAAGGAAAAGGAGAAGGAAATGCCTGGGCATGAGATTGCAATAAGCATAACCAAACACAGGCACCCTCCCACTCTGTTTTATGTGCAGGAGAAGGAAGCCCAAGCGATGCTTGGAAAGTGGGCCCACACAAACCACTCACAAAGATCCATCGCTCCGGGGTAATGTTGCCTCAGAAACCGGGCGAGAGACTGTGCATTTTGCAAGAAACCAATCACCTCGGACGTTGTGCCAAGAGAACACGAAGTGGTAAGGGTGCGATAATGGGTAGGGAGGTTAGACACCCAATCACGCCACCTGTGGGTGATATTGCGAACGGGTTGTTTCACGTCCCATATCGGGCTACCACACCAAGTGGCATAATGATGACTCCATATTTTACCACGCCACCATGACAATACATGGACATTAACTATATGGTCAAGTCCCAATCAATCATATAGTCCCAAACTCAAGGGGAGTTGAAGTCCAGTTTATTCGCAAATCCAGTTCGGACCGCAGGAGTGGGTCTCATGAAAATGAACGCTCAGGCTACATACTGACTCCGTTTTAACGTTCTAGATACTGTTGGAAATCTAAGGAGATAAGATCTCCAACCCAATTGGTACCACATCAAAATATGCTCGGAGCTGATGATAATCGCCAAAACAATATGACATCCAGAATCTGCCATAAATCAGCGACGCCTATTTTTGGGCCTAAAGGCCTTGTACATCTTAGGGTTGCTTGGCCACCCCCTTGGCCACTGCCTGAGTCGAGAACAAATCCAACTCAAGTGGGGGAGGATGATGAGGACATCACTCTCTTAAAAATAATGCATGGGCCGACAACACGAGCACATGCACGACAGCTAAATCTCTAGGTTTGTTCTTACTTAGTCAATTATATTTTAGAGCTTACGCTTTGTGTCATGGATGTATTGATGATTAGGAACCTTGGAGATGACTATCAAGGTCTTGGGAAAGGTCAAGATGTCAAGTAGGAAAAGCTAGGATGTTGTATGAATGGACAACTAAGGAGATAAGCTTTCCAACTTTGTCTCCACCTCGGAGTCGAGGACCATTTTGCACTAAAACCGACGCCTAGGATTCGTCCAACCTTCGATTAGGTTGGGCTTTGTATGGATGGACAACTAAGGAGATAACCTTTCCAACCCTATTGGAACCAACTTAAAATTCATTTGGAGTCAACGGGAATCGTCGAAACAACTCAGCGTTCAGATTCTGTTTTGGTGCTGTGACACCGTCTGTTGGGCTGTTGGCTCGTGTATCGTGTTGGAGCCCATTAGGGGTACCACCAGGGGTTGTGCATGCCCCTAACCTCTATTTTAACATCAGACACCTCCACATTAGGGTTTTTGTTTTGCTTAGATCATATCTATCATTGAACAGTTCACCATTCATCGGTTTGTGAGACCCCAACCCTTAATCAACACAGTTTTGGTTGCGTTCTTCTTATTCTTGCTTGTGTTCTTGATTGCGCTTATTGGGATAAGCCTTTGTGGTGAGGTCACTCATGTGTAACGGGTGATAACCAATGGATACGTGGTGTAGTGATTGCAAGGATCCGTTCGCTCGGAGCCTTGGATCATCAACGTCGAGATATCCACCCAATCAAGTAATCATACCTCACGTAAGATCAGACCTCGTTCTCTATCAATTACACCGTGCCTACTAGGTAAAAACCACAACACAGTCCAACTTAGCGTGCAAAGTGTGGGGTGGACCGAGCAAGCTCCCATCGAGTCACAAGTTAGGTGACCGGCTCATAGGTCATTTTGCTTGGTAACACATGCAAGATCATACCTCAAATTCTCCATGGAAACCCGACTAATGGGGTGGCCACGGGCCCCCCTTTGGTTGGTCATGCCGATCAGTGGTCCAGAACTGGATCAAATAAGGAAGGACTCAATGAGATGCCCCCAGTGGGTCAGGCGCCCCTAGTGGGATCGCTTGCAGAGACCTAACCCTACTGGAGGGTGGTCAAACCTCACTTGGATAACCCTCTTCTAGCTCGATAGACTCCCTCCCCGCGTCGACTAGGTCAGAGGGGAAAGACCGTCTCTTAAAAGGAAGACTTCGAAGAGAAGCCAATGGGGGAGACACCAGCACGGAAGAGAAGACGAGTGTAAACCAGGAGGATCGCCCTTGAAGACAACGACTCGGCGTTAAAACGGATGAACTCACGCCCGGCACATAATACCAACGCAAAAGGAATCCATCCCTAAAAATGCACACAAACTATGTATACCCCCAAACAATCCTCATGGATTACTTGGGGGCTCAAGGGATATATGTAATAGATGCACTAGCGTGCACTGAGAAAATCAACTCCTCAAAAGAAAGCCTCTATGCAACCATAGGTAGTCGCACAGAGGCTCGGGGCAGCTATCGGATACCCAGGAACAGGGTACCAAGAGTAAGCCCATAAATCTTTGTTTTGGCCCAGCCTCCAGGACTTCGCCAAGCAAGTCTACAAGGTGGACCGGACGACCAAGTCCCCACCAAGCAAGTTTACAAGGTAGACCGGACGACCAAGTCCCCATTGAGCAAGTCTGCGAGGCGGAACAGACGATCAAGTCCCCGCAAAGCAAGTCTACAAGACAGATCGAATGACCAAGTCCCCGCCAAGCAAGTCTACGATGCAGAACGAATGACCAAGTCCCCACTGAACAAGTATGCGAATGTGTGTACATTGTAAATCCTATTGCATTAAAGGAACAAGGTATGGTTCTAGCACTTAGTAAATTGTTTTAGTTGCTAACTATGTTCATCTAAGTGCTAGGAAACTCCTTAAGTTGAGCAAAACTGGGGAAGAGAAGTTTGGCTAAGTTTGGCCAAAATTGGGCTAGTCTGGGTAGCACCGGACTGTCACGTGTGCACCGGACAGTGTCTGGTGTGCTAGACGGCACAACGGCCGAACTGGCCACTCTCAGGAAATTGGTCGGGTGCCCTGGCTATAATTCACTGGACTATCTGGTGTGCAACGAACTGTTCGGTGAGCCAGGCGGCCAATGGCTCTCGCCTGTGCCAACGGTCGGCACGCAATCAGCGTTGACCACGTGGTGGCCACGTCTGCCGGGCCAATGGTCAATAGGCCACACAGAATTTCTGGTGCGCCACCGGACTGTCCGATGTGCCTACTGACCGAAGGTAGCAACGGCTCTATTCTAACTACAACTCCATTCTATCTAGTTCTATGTTCGTACAATCACGCCTCATTGAATGTTTTTCTCCTAGTCCTACGTCTACATTTCTCTCTCTATATTTTTCCATGTGCAACCAAGCCTTGTGAATGGATAACATGTCGCTGCAACCTAAGCCCAGTTAGAGCACATCTACACTTTACCTTACATTGCAAAAACATATTCTGTTATATATTTATTTCTTCTACTTCCCTCTAGGTCCACCTTAAGGCTCATGCGCCATATTTGGTAGACCATCATTTTTTCATTTTTCCTTAGTTGTATATAGTTTTGGGCTAGTACAAGCTAGCCTCGCTAAAATTGTTTTCTTGGTCCCACATGCCTAACTTGGCATTATGAAAAAACATATATAGTGATATATTTATTCCTTCTAAATCTAGGACGAAATTCATTGCTCACAACCACATATTTTACCATGCCTTGCAAAAAAGCATGTTTGTCATATATTTATTTTTTCTACATCAAGACATCAAATTTGGAAAACTCTCATACTAATTACCTTGGTTTCTTCATGTTTCTTGTCTCTAGTTTTGTGACCATGCGATCAAAGTCTCATTGGTTTTTTCTTGTCCCAACTTGTGTTAAACCTTGCCTTGTAGAAAAATTTCCAATGTATTTATATTCCTTCTATACATCTACGTACCAAATTTGGAAACTTAGATACTCCAACTCCTTTTACCAGTTAGCCAAATTTGAAAAGGAAAATTTATTTCTCTCGTTTTTACGTATTTCTTCGGGAATCCCTATATTATATAATCTACCATAATAATCAACAATCTATAGGTTGAAATACATGCTATAGGTTCGTGTTACCACATATGTCTTTACTTTACGTGATCAGGGCCTAGTTTGCATATGTCGAGAAGAAATCGTGAGAGTAGACACTCTTAGTTCTAAACTACAAACTTAGGTGCGTCTCCTTACCCTTTGTGGATATGACCGACCTAAGATATAATCATGTGGTTTATATTATTTTTGAAGGAAAGTTGTTTATATGGATTACATGTGTTGTATATGTATCAAATATTATTGCTTCTGCTTTTATTAATGTTCTCAAGGGGATGACGTAAAATCAATGCTAGCCACTCTTTCTTTCTTCTCTGACGCACCCACTTTCCACTTCATAGGGAAGAGGAAACACATAAAAAATTTTAGGACATCAGCATAAAGTCCATAAAGGCCCAAAATCAACAAAAACATAATAGGCCTACTCTATCGTCATGTGCTTCAGCCACAGCCCATAGCTAGGTCAACAACAGACTTTGCCAACTAGCAACTCACATGCATGACACTATTTGTTGTTGGTTAATACCACATCGCCGCCTCATAGAGTACAACACCACCTTAAATAGGCAGTCCTGAACGCCCTCACTCGCTGAGCAAGTAGTGATTGCTTATAACCCGAGCGGGGGCAATAAGGAAGTGTGAATGTCAATTGTGGTGCATGTGCTTGGGTTTAGTGCTACAACTGTGGACCACCCATTCCAAGTTGTGTAGTGGGTTTGGGTGCCTTGGCGAACGCCTTTGCATCCTAACACCTAAAGTGGCGGACATTGCGTGAGGCTGGCTTCACAGAGCAGCGAGTACTGCCCTTTACCAGCGGTGGAAGGATAATGAGCCGTATGCTCTAGGCCAATTAGGGAACATGTGCCCTCTATGGTAGACCACTATCTTTTTGCTATTTTTCTTAACTACTTTTGTCCCTATGTAATCATTACGAGCCTCGCAATTTTGTTCTACATCTTGGAACAAATTAAATTTGGGATCTCAGATACTACAACTCCATTCATGCTTAGTGTGCAAAAGAAAATTTACTTCCTTTATTTTTCTTTAACTCTTTTCTTCTATCTAGTTCTATGTCCGTGCAATCACGCCTCATTGAATGTTTTTCAATCGATCCTGCATCTACATTTTTCTCTTTACCTTTTTTCTATGTGCAACCAAGCCTTGTGGATGGATAACGTGTCGCTGCAATTTAAGCCTAGTTAGAGCGCACCTACACTTTACCTGGCATTGCGAAAAACATATTCAGTTATATATTTATTTCTTCTACTTCTCTCTAGGTCCACCTTAAGGCTCATGCACCATATTTGGTAGTGAGAGCACCTAGAGGGGGGGGGGGGGTGAATAGGTGATCCTGTAAAACTTCAAACTTAAGCCACAAAACTTGGTTAAGTGTTAGCACAAATAATTGCCAAGTGGCTAGAGATGAGTCTCAACAAAACACAATACCACAAGAGATCAAACACAGAGATGACACAGTGGTTTATCCCGTGGTTCGGCCAAGACCAACGCTTGCCTACTCCACGTTGTGGCGTCCCAACGGACGAGGGTTGCAATCAACCCCTCTCAAGCGGTCCAAAGACCCACTTGAATACCACGGTGTTTTGCTTTCTTTCCTTTATCCCGTTTGCAAGGAATCTCCACAAATTGGAGTCTCTTGCCCTTACAAGTATATGATCACAAAGAAGCACAGAGTAAGGGAGGGAAGCAACACACACAAATCCACAGCGAAATGCGCACACACACGACCAAGAATCGAGCTCGAATGACTATCTCAAAGTTCTCACTAGAACGGAGCTCGAATCACTTAGAATCACAAACGAATGCGCAAAGAATGAGTGTGGATGATCAAGAATGCTCTAAGGTTGCTTTTATGTCTCCTCCATGCGCCTAGGGGCCCTTTTATAGCCCCAAGGCAGCTAGGAGCCGTTGAGAGCAAATTTGGAAGGCTATCCTTGCCTTCTGTCATCGGGTGCACCGGACAGTCCGGTGTACACCGGACACTGTCCGGTGCCCGATTTTTTTCCTTAAACAGTGCTGCCGACCGTTGCAGACCGTTCCAGATCTGGGAGCCGTTGGCGCACCGGACATGTCCGGTGCACACCGGACAGTCCGGTGCCGTCTTCTAGCCGTTGGCTCGGCCACGTGTCCCGCGCAGATTGCGCGGCCGACCGTTGGCCCGGCCGACCGTTGGATCACCGGACAGTCCGGTGCACACCGGACAGTCCGGTGAATTTTAGCCGTACGCTGTTGGCGAATTCCCGAGAGCGGCCTGTTCACGCCGAGTCAGCCTGGCGCACCGGACACTGTCCGGTGCACACCGGACAGTCCGGTGTGCCAGACCGAGCTGGGTCTTGGCTGTTCACAGCCAAGTCTTTTGCACCTTTCTTCTTTTCTTCTTCTTTCTGTTTCTAACACTTAGACAAGTAAATTAGTACACAAAACCAATGTACTAAGGCTTAGAAACATACCTTTACTTCATGATTTGCACATTGTTCATCCATGGACATAAATTCATATTTAAGCACTTGTGTTGGCACTTAATCACCAAAATACTTAGAAATGGCCCAAGGGCACATTTCCCTTTCAATCTCCCCCTTTTTGGTGATTTATGCCAACACAACATAAAGCAACTAGAACAAGTGCAAACTTACTTCAAATAAAATAAATTTGAGTTTTATTTTGATTCAATTTTGGCATATATGGATCATCCTTTGCCACCACTTGGTTTGTTTTTGCAAATCAAACTCAAATCTCTATCTCTAAGTCAAACACACATGTTGAAGCAAAAAGAGAGTCATTCCAAAAGAGATTGATCAAAGATTTCAAAAACTCCCCCTTTTTCCCATAATTACTACTTCTCCCCACAAGAAGCCAAAAGAGACAATAAGAGAGTTTTGACAACCAAAAGCTCTACTCTACTATTTTTCAAATTTCTCAAGTGGTAGCTGATCCATTTATTGCTTTGGCCTTTATTTTCTCCCCCTTTGGCATCAAGCACCAAAACGGGATCAATCTTGGCCCTTTAACCCCATTGCCTCACCAAAATCTTCAATTTAGAGCAAATGGCAATAAGAGTTCATGAGATGGACTTGGAATAAGTTACCCTCTCATCGGAGTGCAGTGGAAGTCTTTCATGGTCCAAGTCCACCTTTTCCCTTTCAATTCTCCTTCGAGACTAAATCAAGCAAACTCAAGCATATGGTTAGTCTCAAAGGGTCAAGTTGTAACACATCTCCCCCTAAACATGTGCATCACTTTGCAACGGACTTGTGAGGTCCAGGGAGTGTTTGTACAACTTGAGCACCACAATAAGCAACAAGATGCAGAATGAACATGATCAAGGGCATAACCACATGTATGCTACTTTTCAATCCAAGTTCCGCGAATCTAAGATATTGAGCTCACTACGCAGCCTGCAAAAGGTCTTCTCATCTAGAGGCTTGGTAAAGATATCGGCTAGCTGGTTCTCGGTGCTAACATGAAACACTTCGATATCCCCCTTTTGCTGGTGGTCTCTCAAAAAGTGATGCCGGATGTCAATGTGCTTTGTGCGGCTGTGCTCAACAGGATTTTCCGCTATTCAGATAGCACTCTCATTGTCACATAGGAGTGGGACTTTGCTCAGATTGTAGCCAAAGTCCCTGAGGGTTTGCCTCATCCAAAGTAGTTGCGCGCAACACTGTCCTGCGGCAACATACTCGGCCTCAGCGGTGGATAGGGCAACGGAGGTTTGTTTCATAGAGTTCCATGACACCAGGGACCTTCCTAAGAATTGGCACGTCCCCGATGTACTCTTCCTATCGACCTTACATCCAGCATAGTCGGAATCTGAGTACCCAATCAAGTCAAAGTTAGACCCCTTTGGATACCAGATCCCGAAGCAAGGCGTAGCAACCAAATATCTAAGAATTCGCTTCACTGCCACTAAGTGACACTCCTTAGGATCGGATTGAAATCTAGCACACATGCATACACTAAGCATAATATCCGGTCTACTAGCACATAAATAAAGTAAAGACCCTATCATTGACCGGTATGCTTTTTGATCAACGGACTTACCTCCTTTGTTGAGGTCGGTGTGTCCGTCGGTCCCCATCGGAGTCTTTGCGGGCTTGGCGTCCTTCATCCCAAACCGCTTCAGCAAGTCTTGCGTGTACTTTGTTTGGGAGATGAAGGTGCCGTCCTTGAGTTGCTTCACTTGAAACCCAAGGAAGTAGGTCAACTCGCCCATCATCGACATCTCGAATTTCTGCGTCATCACCCTGCTAAACTCTTCACAAGACTTTTGGTTAGTAGAACCAAATATTATGTCGTCGACATAAATTTGGCACACAAAAAGATCACCATCGCAAGTCTTAGTAAAAAGAGTTGGATCGGCTTTCCCAACCTTGAAAGCATTAGCAATTAAAAAATCTCTAAGGCATTCATACCATGCTCTTGGGGCTTGCTTAAGTCCATAGAGCGCCTTGGAGAGCTTACACACGTGGTCGGGGTACCGTTCATCCTCGAAGCCAGGGGGCTGCTCCACGTACACCTCCTCTTTGATCGGCCCGTTGAGGAAAGCGCTCTTCACATCCATTTGGTACAACCTGAAAGAATGGTGAGCGGCATATGCTAGCAAGATACGAATTGATTCTAGCCTAGCCACAGGAGCAAAAGTCTCCTCAAAGTCCAAACCTGCGACTTGGGCATAACCTTTTGCCACAAGTCGAGCCTTGTTCCTTGTCACCACTCCGTGCTCGTCTTGTTTGTTGCGGAACACCCACTTGGTTCCCACAACATTTTGCTTGGGACGAGGCACCAGCGTCCAAACTTCATTGCGCTTGAAGTTGTTAAGTTCCTCCTGCATGGCAAACACCCAATCCGGATCTAGCAAGGCCTCCTCTACCCTGAAAGGCTCAATAGAAGAGACAAAAGAGTAATGTTCACAAAAATTAACTAGTCGAGACCGAGTAGTTACTCCCTTGCTAATGTCACCCAGAATTTGGTCGACGGGATGATCCCTTTGAATCATCGCTCGAACTTGGGTTGGAGGTGCCGGTTGCGCTTCTTCCTCCATCACGTGATCATCTTGCGCTCCCCCTTGATCACACGCCTCCTTTTGATGAACCTGTTCATCGTCTTGAGTTGGGGGATGCACCGTTGTTGAGGAGGAAGGTTGATCTCGTTCATCTTGTTCCTGTGGCCGCACTTCTCCAATCGCCATGGTTCGTATAGCGGCCGTCGGAACATCTTCTTCATCTACATCATCACAATCAACAACTTGCTCTCTTGGAGAGCCATTAGTCTCATCAAATACAACGTCGCTAGAGACTTCAACCAAACCCGATGATTTGTTGAAGACCCTATACGCCTTTGTATTTGAATCATAACCTAGTAAAAACCCTTCTACAGCTTTGGGAGCAAATTTAGAATTTCTACCCTTCTTCACTAGAATGTAGCACCTGCTCCCAAATACACGAAAGTAAGATACATTGGGTTTGTTACCGGTTAGTAGCTCATATGACATCTTCTTGAGGAGGCGGTGAAGGTAGACCCTGTTGATGGCGTGGCAAGCCGTGTTCACGGCTTCCGACCAAAAGCACTCAGGGGTCTTGAATTCTCCAAGCATAGTCCTCGCCATATCTATGAGCGTCCTGTTCTTCCTCTCTACCACACCATTTTGCTGAGGTGTGTAGGGAGCGGAGAACTCGTGCTTGATCCCTTCCTCCTCAAGGAACTCCTCCACTTGAAGGTTCTTGAACTCGGACCCGTTGTCGCTCCTTATCTTCTTCACTTTGAGCTCAAACTCATTTTGAGCTCTCCTGAGGAAGCGCTTGAGGGTCCCTTGGGTTTCAGATTTATCCTGCAAAAAGAATACCCAAGTGAAGCGGGAAAAGTCATCAACAATAACTAGACCATACTTACTTCCTCCTATGCTCAGATAGGCGACGGGTCCGAAGAGGTCCATATGCAGCAGCTCCAGGGGTCTTGAAGTGGTCATCACATTCTTGCTGTGATGTGCTCCTCCCACTTGTTTACCTGCTTGACAAGCTGCACAAGGTCTATCTTTTTCGAAATAAACATTGGTTAGACCTATCACGTGTTCTCCCTTTAGAAGCTTGTGGAGGTTCTTCATCCCCACATGTGCTAAGCGGCGATGCCACAGCCAGCCCATGCAAGTCTTAGCCATTAAGCATGCATCTAGACCGGCCTCTTCTTTTGCAAAATCAACTAAGTAAAGCTTGCCGTCTAGTACACCCTTAAAGGCTAGTGAACCATCACTTCTTCTAATGACAGACACATCTACATTTGTAAAAAGACAATTATATCCCATATTGCATAGTTGACTAACAGATAGCAAATTATAACCAAGAGACTCAACTAAAAACACATTGGAAATTGAGTGCTCATTAGAAATTGCAATTTTACCTAACCCTTTTACCTTGCCTTGATTCCCATCACCGAATATAATTGAATCTTGGGAATCCTTATTTTTGACGTAGGAGGTGAACATCTTCTTCTCCCCCGTCATATGGTTTGTGCATCCGCTGTCGATAATCCAACTTGAACCCCCGGATGCATAAACCTGCAAGGCAAATTTAGGCTTGGGTCTTAGGTACCCAACTCATGTTGGGTCCTACAAGGTTAGCACATATATCCTTAGGGACCCAAATGCAAGTTTTATCTCCCTTGCATCTTGCCCCTAACTTCCTAGCAATTACCTTCTTACCCTTTCTACAAATAGCAAAGGGAGCATTGCAAGCATAATAAATGGTAGAAGGTTTGTTCACAACTTTTCTAGGAACATGAGCAAAATTTCTCCTAGGCATATGCACAACATTTCTCCTATACATATCTCTATCATGCTTATAGGAAGAACTAGAAGCAACCATGGCATGAGAATCATAAACATGTGAATCAAAATCATTATAAGCATTTCTAGCATGTCTCCTATCATGGTATAAGAAAGCATGGTTCTTTTTAGCACTACTAGCCATAGGGGCCTTCCCTTTCTCCTTGACGAAGATGGGAGCCTTATGGCTTGTTAAGTTCTTGGCCTCTCTCTTGAAGCCAAGACCATCCTTAATTGAGGGGTGTCTACCAACCGTGTAGGCATCCCTTGCAAATTTTATTTTATCAACTTCACTCTTGCTAGTCTTAAGTTGAGCATTAAGACTAGCCAATTCATCATTAAGTTTCGAAATTGAAACTAAGTGTTCACTACAAGCATCAAAGTCAAAATCTTTACACCTATTACAAGTTTCAACAATTTCTACACAAGAATTAGATTTACTAGCTACTTCAAGTTTAGCACTTAAATCATCATTAACACTTCTTAAAGTAGCAATGATTTCATGACAAGAAGATAATTCACTAGAGAGCATTTCATTCCTTTTAATTTCAAGAGCAAGAGATTTTTGTGCACTAACAAATTTATCATGCTCCTCATATAAAAGATCCTCTTGTTTCTCTAAGATTCTATCCTTTTCATTCAAGGTATCAATCAATTCATTAATCTTAGCTATCTTAGTTCTATCCAGTCCCTTGAATAAACTAGAATAGTCTATTTCATCCTCACTAGATTCATCATCACTAGAAGAATCATAAGTATTGGCATTATGAGTGATTACCTTCTTCTCCCTTGCCATGAGGCAAGTGTGATGCTCGTGGGGGAAGAGAGCCGATTTGTTGAAGGCAGTGGCGGCGAGTCCTTCGTCGTCGGAGTCGGACGAAGAGCAATCCGAGTCCCACTCCTTTCCAAGGTGTGCTTCGCCTTTGGCCTTCTTGTAGACTTTCTTGTTCTCTCTCTTCCCATTTTTCCCTTGCTCCTGGTCACTATCATTTTCGGGACAGTTAGCAATAAAATGACCAACCTTACCACATTTGAAGCATGAGCGCTTCCCCTTTGTCTTGGTCTTGCTTGGCTGCCCCTTGCGATCATTTAGCGCCGTCTTGAATCTCTTGATGATGAGAGCCATCTCTTCATCATTGAGCCCGGCTGCCTCAACTTGCGCCACCTTGCTAGGTAGCGACTCCTTGCTCCTTGTTGCCTTGAGAGCAATGGGTTGAGGCTCGTGGATTGGACCGTTCAACGCTTCGTCGACGTATCTTGCCTCCTTGATCATCATCCGCCCGCTTACGAATTTTCCAAGTACTTCCTCGGGCGTCATCATCGTGTACCTGGGATTCTCACGAATATTGTTCACGAGATGAGGATCAAGAACGGTAAAGGACCTTAGCATTAGGCGGACGACGTCGTGGTCCGTCCATCGCGTGCTTCCGTAGCTCCTTATTTTGTTGATAAGGGTCTTGAGTCGGTTGTACGTTTGAGTTGGCTCCTCTCCCCTTATCATGGCGAATCGTCCAAGCTCACCCTCCACCAACTCCATCTTGGTGAGCATGGTGATGTCGTTCCCCTCGTGAGAGATCTTGAGGGTGTCCCATATCTGCTTGGCATTGTCCAAGCCGCTCACCTTATTGTACTCTTCCCTGCACAAAGATGCTAAGAGAACAGTAGTAGCTTGTGCATTTCTATGAATTTGTTCATTTATAAGCATAGGGCTATCCGAGCTATCAAATTTCATTCCATTCTCCACAATCTCCCATATGCTTGGATGGAGAGAGAATAAGTGACTACGCATTTTGTGACTCCAAAATCCGTAGTCCTCCCCATCGAAGTGTGGAGGTTTGCCAAGAGGAATGGAAAGCAAATGCGAATTCGAACTATGTTGAATACGAGAATAATCAAATGAAAAGTTCGAATTGACCGTCTTTTTGTAGTCGTTGTCATCGTCCTTTTGGGAAGAAGTAGATTCATCACTATCATCGTAGTAGATGATCTCCTTTATGCGCCTCGTCTTCTTCTTCTTCTTCCCTTCCTTCCGTCTATGGCCCGAGCCGGAGTCGGTAGGCTTGTCGTCCTTCGGCTCGTTGACGAAGGATTCCTTCTCTTTGTCATTGATCACAATTCCCTTCCCCTTAGGATCCATCTCTTCGGGCGGTTAGTCCCTTTTGTGAAGAGAACGGCTCCGATACCAATTGAGAGCACCTAGAGGGGGGGGGGTGAATAGGTGATCCTGTAAAACTTCAAACTTAAGTCACAAAACTTGGTTAAGTGTTAGCACAAATAATTGCCAAGTGGCTAGAGATGAGTCTCAACAAAACACAATACCACAAGAGATCAAACACAGAGATGACACAGTGGTTTATCCCGTGGTTCGGCCAAGACCAACGCTTGCCTACTCCACGTTGTGGCGTCCCAACGGACGAGGGTTGCAATCAACCCCTCTCAAGCGGTCCAAAGACCCACTTGAATACCACGGTGTTTTGCTTTCTTTCCTTTATCCCGTTTGCAAGGAATCTCCACAAATTGGAGTCTCTTGCCCTTACAAGTATATGATCACAAAGAAGCACAGAGTAAGGGAGGGAAGCAACACACACAAATCCACAGCGAAATGCGCACACACACGGCCAAGAATCGAGCTCGAATGACTATCTCAAAGTTCTCACTAGAACGGAGCTCGAATCACTTAGAATCACAAACGAATGCGCAAAGAATGAGTGTGGATGATCAAGAATGCTCTAAGGTTGCTTTTATGTCTCCTCCATGCGCCTAGGGGCCCTTTTATAGCCCCAAGGCAGCTAGGAGCCGTTGAGAGCAAATCTGGAAGGCTATCCTTGCCTTCTGTCGTCGGGTGCACAGGACAGTCCGGTGTACACCGGACACTGTCCGGTGCCCGATTTCTTTCCTTAAACAGCGCTGCCGACCGTTGCAGACCGTTCCAAATCTGGGAGCCGTTGGCGCACCGGACATGTCCGGTGCACACCGGACAGTCCGGTGCCGTCTTCTAGCCGTTGGCTCGGCCACGTGTCCCGCGCAGATTGCGCTGCCGACCGTTGGATCACCGGATAGTCCGGTGCACACCGGACAGTCCGGTGAATTTTAGCCGTACGCCGTCGGCGAATTCCCGAGAGCGGCCTGTTCACGCCGAGTCAGCCTGGCGCACCGGACACTGTCCGGTGTGCCAGACCGAGCTGGGTCTTGGCTGTTCACAGCCAAGTCTTTTGCACCTTTCTTCTTTTCTTCTTCTTTCTGTTTCTAACACTTAGACAAGTAAATTAGTACACAAAACCAATGTACTAAGGCTTAGAAACATACCTTTACTTCATGATTTGCACATTGTTCATCCATGGACATAAATTCATATTTAAGCACTTGTGTTGGCACTTAATCACCAAAATACTTAGAAATGGCCCAAGGGCACATTTCCCTTTCAGGTAGACCAACATTTTTTCATTTTTCCTCTGTTGTATCTAGTTTCGGGCTAGTACAACCAAGCCTCGCTAGAATTGTTTTCTCGGCCCCACCTGCTTAACTTAGCATTATGAAAGAACATATTTAGTGATATATTTCTTCCTTCTAAATCTAGGATGAAATTTATTACTCACTCCCACTTATTATACCATGCCTTGTAGAAAAAAATGTTTGTCATATATTTATTTTTTCTACATCAAGACACCAAATTTGGAAAACTCTCATACTAATTACCTTGGTTTCTTCATGTTTCTTGTCTCAAGTTTTGTGACCATGCGACCAAAGCCTCATTGATTTTTTCTTAGCCCTACTTGTGTTAAACCTTGCCTTGTAGAATGTTTTCCCAACGTATTTATATTCCTTCTTTACATCTACATGCCAAATTTAGAAACTCATATACTCCAACTCCTTTTACCAGTTAGCCAAATCTGAAAAGAAAAATTTAATGCTCTTCTTTTTTACGTATTTCTTCGGGAACCCCTATATTATATAATCTGCATTAATAATCAAAAATCTATAAGTTGAAGTACATGATATAAGTTCGTGTTACCACATATGTCTTTATTTCATGTGATTAGTGTGTAGTTTGCAAATGTTGGGAAGAAATCGTGAGAGTAGACACTCTTAGTTCTATACTACAAACCTAACAACGTTTTCTTGCCCTTTGTGGAGTTGACCGACACATGATATAAATAATGTGCTTTATATTATTTTTTGAAGGAAAGTTGTTTATATGGATTACAAGTGTTGTATATGTATGAAATATTGTTGCTTCTGCTTTTGATTAGTGTTCTCAAGGGGATGACGTAAAATCAATGCTAGCCACTCTTTCTTTCTTCTCTGAAGCACCCACCTTCCACTTCGTAGGCAAGAGGAAACACATGAAAAAAATTCACAACATCAACATAAAGTCCATAATGTCCCAAAAACAACAAAAAATAGAATAGGTTTACTCTATCCTATTGTGCTTCAACCATCGCCCACCTAGCTCGACAATAGACTTTTTCAACTAGCAGCACTGGAAGGATAATGAACCACTAAGCTCTAGGCCAATTAGGGCACATGTACCCTCTCTGGTAGACCACTATCTGTTTGCTATTTTTCTTATCTAATTTTGCCCCTACATAACCATGATGAGTCTCGCAATTTTGTTCTACATCTTGGATAAAATTAAAATTGGGATCTCAAATACTACAACTCCATTCATGCTAAGTGTGCAAAAGAAAATTTAGTCCCTTTATTTTTCTTTAACTCTTTACTTCAATCTTGTTCTATGTCTGTGCAATCACGCCTCATTGAATGTTTTTTCTCCTAGTCCTGCGTCTACATTTCTCTCTCTATCTTTTCCATGTGCTACCAAGCCTTGTGGATGGATGTCACATCCAGAATCTAGGGGTCCAAAACCCGGGCATGAAATAATCACCAAGTGTGCTAGGACCAAGTCTCACACATATGATGACTCATGGTACAGAAATGAATGTCACATCTTTACTATATAATAGAAGTTCTGTACAAAATAGTTAAATAATTACATCATATGAAGACAACGATCTAGCAACCAAAGTTGACTAGGAGATGACAGCCTAGACCTCTCACGATCTCATCGCAGCATCCTCCATGCGCCTCATCCTGTGGTACCTGTTCTTGACCTGGGGGGATGTGACTACAGCAAGGGTGAGCTCACATACGTTCATCGCTCAACAAGTTGTGGGGAATAATGTGCATGAACTCACCAAATATGGGAGCCTATGTGAAGCGTAAGGCTTACCAAAGAGGATGTTTAAAGCTGAGCAATGCTTTTAAAGTCGGTCAAAATTTTATTAGCAGTTACTAAGTGTAAGTAGATACCAACACAATTAAATAAGAGATCAAGATTAATAACAACACCCACAATGCAATGCAAATGACAAATTGAGTTTAATTCCATACGTTAATCATGTGAGGGTCCGAGCTGCTCATGATCGTGAGCACGGCTGATATACCAGTTTTATACTCTGCAGAGGTTGCACATCTTTACCCAGAAGTCGTGTTACCCATTTGCCACGGGGTTGATCAGACCCCATACACCTCTACCAAGGAAGCGAGGCACGGTACCACTACGAGGCCTTTACAAAGTTCCACTAGCTTCAGAAACCCCGCTACAGTTTCTAGGGAGCAGAACATAGGAATCCCCCGTCTGAAAAGCCATCGCAACAAAATTAGCCCGAGAACCTTCCTATACCGACCACTCCCCTACTACCTTTGCCCCTTTTGGGTAAGGTAGTCCTCCACTAGCTTTCCTAATTAGTCCGCCAAGGGCGTCCCATACCACCCTTGTGGTAGCACTGTTTTCCTGGGTGGTCGCTCCATGTTCCAATTAACAATATGATCTTATCATGAACAATAATTAAATAACAACATAATTGGAACATGATCATAATAAAACATTAATTTCCCAAAACCAGGTAGAGCAATAGCCAATCTACCCAATAATTTGTCTATTTGCAAGGTGGGGGATAAACAATGCTAGGTAAACCTATTAGGTCCCATCAAATTAACCTGAGCATGTCACATTGATTAACACGAAGATTATTGGATAGCACCGGACTATCACGTGTGCACCGGACAGTGTCTGGTGTGCTAGACGGCACAGTGGCCGAACTGGCCACTCTCAGGAAATTGGTCGGGTGCCCTGGCTATAATTCACTGGACTATCTGGTGTGCAATAAACTGTCCGGTGAGCCAGGTGGCCAATGGCTCTTGCCTGTGCCAACGGTCGACGCACAATCAGCGTTGGCCACGTGGTGGCCACGTCTGCCAGGCCAATGGTCAACAGGCCGCACCGAATTTCTGGTGTGCCACCGGACTGTCCGATGTGCCAACTGACCGAAGGTAGCAACGACTCTCAATGATCGGCTCAGCTGTTTATGGAAGTGAATCGCGCACTATGCAGTGTCCGGTGTGCACTAGACTGTCTGGTACACACCCGGACAGAAGGCAACCAGGGTCTTCCAAACGAAGAAGCAACAACTCCTTTGGCCCTTGAGGCTATAAAAGGACCCCTAAGTGTATGGAGCTGTTCCCAGGAATACCAAGAGCACAATGATACTCCGATTCAACACAACCACGCTATCGACTTATTCTAGAGAGAACTAAGCGTTTTCTTGAGAGAAACTCTGTCGTTTTGATTCTTGCGCTCTCTTCTCTGCTTGTGCGCGTGGTGTTGCTGCACTTGTGCTCTTGTGTGTGTTGCTACCCCCTTACTCTTGTGCTTTGATTAAGATCATTTGTGTAAGGTGTGAGAGACTCCAACTTGTGGAGATTCCTCGCAAAGGGGATTTGATATAAGGAAGAAAACTGTGGTACTCAAGTTTGATCTTTAGATCACTTGAGAGGGGTTGAGTGCAATCCTTGACCGAAGGAGGTCACCACAACGTGGAGTAAGCATTGGTTGAACCACGGGATAAAATCGCCGTGTCTCTTATGCATTTACTTTATCGCGATTGTTGTCTTCTTGAGTTCTCATATTCACTTGTATTATTGCTGCTAAGTTTGATACACATTTAAAAGGAGCAATCAAGTGAAGAGATCCTCTCTCTCTCTCCATCTCTACTCATAACAACTTGGTTTTAGTTTTCACTAACACTCATTATAAACCAAGTTTGTGTTGTTTAGAGTTGATTTTTGCACGATCACCTATTCACCCCCTCTAGGTGCTCTCATTGTGCCATGGTTTAGCCACCACTTCGCTGCATAAACAAGTTAATAGTTACATAATTGTGAGAGGCAAGAAACAAATTGAACTCTAAAACCAAGTATTCAAAATAGAACCACCTGGATTAAAGTTGTTATTTCTCCTTTGCCTTACGACAATTTCATGTACAAATGTCCCTTGTTGATCTTGGTACATGTTGAGTTCTTCAATTATTTTGTCTTGTGTTTATTGATCATCAATCATCTTTATAATGCTAGAATCACTTAGCCAAACACTATACCTCCAAATTGGTTCAACTTGATAAGTTTCCTAGCACTAGATGAACATAATTAACAACTAAAACAATTTACTAAGTGCTAGAATCATACCTTTGTTCCTTCAATGCAATAGGATTTGCAATATACTCCTATATTTCTCAATTTGCCTTTCAAATACCTGTACTCATGCTCATATGTGGAGTTGTTAGTCCATAGCAGTGTGTTGAGCATCTAATCACCAAATCAACATAGAAATGGCCCAAGGGCACATTTCCCTTTCAAAAACATATTCAATTATATATTATTTCTTCTCCTTCGCTATAGGTCCACCTTAAGGCTCATGCACCATATTTGGTAGACCATCTTTTTTTTCCTTTTTCCTTGGTTGTATCTAGTTTTGGGCAGGTACAAAAAGCCTTACTGGAATTGTTTTCTCGCTCCAACTTGCTTAACTTGGCATTGCGAAAAAAACGTATTCAGTGATATATATATTTCTAAATCTAGGATGCATAGCTCACTCCCACCTACTTTACCATGCCTTGCAAAAAATATTTGTCATATATTTATTTCTTCTACATCAAGACACCAAATTTAGAAACTCTTATTCTCCGACTCCATTGTTTTGATATCATTAGCCGAGCCTGCAATATAAATTTTAATTACCTTGGTTTCTTCGTGTTTCTTGTCTCTAGTTTTGTGACCATGCGACCAAAGCCTCATTGATTTTTTATTAGCCCTACTTGTGTTAAACCTTGCCTTGTAGAAATTTTATTCCAATGTATTGATATTCCTACTCTATATCTACGACCCAAATTTGGAACCTCTGATACTCCTACTCCTTTTATGAGTTTACCAAATGAAAATGCCACTTTAATTCTCTAGTTTTTTATGTATTTCTTTGGTAATAGGCCTACTCTGTCCACAGCTAGCTCCACAACAGACTTTGCCAACTAGCAACTCGCATGCATGACACTATTTGTTGTTGGTAAATACCACACCGCCGGCTCATAGAGTACACCACCACCTTAAATAGGGAGTCTTTAACCCCCTCACTTACTGAGCAAGTAGCGAATGCTTGTAACACGAGCAGGGGCAATCAGATAGTGTGGATGTCAATTGTGGAGCATGTGCCTGGGTCTAGTCCTACAAACTACGGACCACCCATTCAAAGTTGTGTAGTGGCTTTCGGGTGCCTTGGCGAAAGCCTTTGCATCCCAACACCTAAAGTGGTGGACATTGTGTGAGGCTGGCTTCACTGAGAAGCGAGTACCGCCCGCCACCAGCGGTGGAAGGATAATGAGCCGCTATGCTCTAGGCCAATTAGGGCACAAGTGCCCTCTTTCATAGACCACTATCTTTTGCTATTTTTCTTATCTACTTTTGTCCCTATGTAACCATTACGAGTCTTGCAATTTCTTCTGCATCTTGGAACAAATTAAATTTGGGATATCAGATACTATAACTCCATTCATGCTAAGTGTGCTAAAGATAATTTAGTCCCTTTATTTTTCTTTAACCCTTTACTTCTATCTAGTTCTATGTCTGTGCAATCACGCCTCATTGAATGTTTTTTCTCCTAGTCCTGCATCTACATTTCTCTCTCTATTGTTTTCCATGTGCAACCAAACCTTGTGGATGGATAACTTGTCGTTGCAATCTAAGCCCAGTTAGAGCACATCAACACTTTACCTTGCATTGCAAAAAACATATTCAGTTATATATTTATTTCTTATACTTCCCTCTAGGTCCAGCTTAAGGCTCATGCACCATATTTGGTAGACCATCTTTTTTTTCATTTTTCCTCTGTTGTATCTAGTTTCGGGCTGGTACAACCAAGTCTCGCTAGAATTGTTTTCTCGGTCCCACCTACTTAACTTGGCATTGTGAAACATATTTAGTGATATATTTATTCTATCTAAATCTAGAATGAAATTTATTGCTCACTCCCACTTATTTTACCATGCCTTGCAAAAAACATGTTTATCATATATTTATTTTTACTACATTGGAAAACTCTCACGTCCCGTTTGGATCATTGGAATTGAATTCCACTCTAATAATAGTAATTTAGATATATATCAATTAAGCTAATTCGGTTTTATGCAAAATATATTAGTATACTATTATTAGCAAGATGTTGGAGATATTTATGTGCTACATTTTTACTATAGAGTAGTGAGAAGAAGAGTGTCAAGTAAGTTACAGAGTAGAAACAAATTCTACTAATGCATAAAATTATTTCCCACCCTCCACCCCATGAATTTGAGATAGGCTTAAATCTGAACTTTGGAAAGTGGTGGAATGTCAAATTCCAAACTAAATAAGTTACTTTCTTGAGTGAATTCCAATTCCTCTAAAATGAAGGGATCCAAACGCCCCGTCATACTAATTACCTTGGTTTCCTTGTGTTTCTTGTCTCTAGTTTTACGACCATGCGACCAAAGGCTCATTTATTTTTTTCTTAGCCCTACTTGTGTTAAACATTAAGTTGTAGAATTTTTTCCAACGTATTTATATTCCTTCTATAAATCTACGTCCCAAATTTGGAAACTCAGGTACTCCAACTCCTTTTACCAGTTAGCCAAATCTGAAAAGGAAATTTTAATTCTCTAGTTTTTTACGTATTTCTCCAGGAACCCCTATATTATATAATCTACCATAATAATCAACAATCTATAGGTTGAAATACATGCTATAAGCTCAAGTTTGCATATGTTGGGAAAAAATCGTGAGAGTAGACACTCTTAGTTCTATACTACAAACCTAGGAGCGTTTCCTTTCCCTTTGTGGAGATGACTAACACAAGATATAAATCATGTGGTTTATATTATTTTTTGAAGGAAAGTTGTTTATATGGATTATAAGTGTTGTATATGTATGAAATATTGTTGCTTCTGCTTTTGATTACTGTTGTCAAGGGGATGACATAAAATCAATGCTAGCCACTCTTTGTTTCTTCTCTGACGCACCCACTTTCCACTTCATAGGCAAGCGGAAACACATGAAAAATTAGGACAACATCAACATTAAGTCCATAATGGCCCAAAAACAACAAAAAATAGAATTGGACTATTCTATTCTAATGTGCTTTTGCCATAGCTCACAGCTAGCTCGACAATAGACTTTGCCAGCTAGCAACTCACATGCATGACACTATTTGTTGTTGGTAAATACCACAACACTGACTCATAGAGTACAAAACCACCTTAAATAGGCAGTCCTGAACCCCCTCACTCGCTGAGCAAGTAGCAATTGCTTGTAACCTGAGAGGGGGCAATAAGGTAGTGTGGATGTCAATTGTGGTGCATGAGCCTGGGTCTAGTGCTGCAAAATGTGGACCACCCATTCCAAGTTCTGTTGTGGGTTTCGTGTGCCTTGGAAAAAGCCTTTGCATCCCAACACATAAAGTGGCGGACATTGCATGAGGCTGACTTCACAAAGCAGCGAGTACCACCCGCCACCAGCGGTGGAAGGATAATGTGCCGCTATGCTGTAGGCCAATTAGGGCACATGTGCCCTCTCTAGTAGACCACTATCTTTTTGCTATTTTTATTATTTACTTTTGTCCTTCTGTAACCATTACGAGTCTCGCAACTTTGTTCTGCATCTTGGAATAAATTAAAATTGAGATCTCAGATACTACAGCTCCATTCATGGTAAGTGTGCAAAACAGAATTTAGTTCCTTTATTTTTCTTTAACTCTATTCTTCTATTTAGTTCTATGTTCGTGCAATCACACCTCATTGAATGTTTTCTCCTGGTCCTGTGTCTACATTTCTCTCTCTATCTTTTTCCATGTGCAACCAAGCCTTGTGGATGGATAATGTGTCGCCGCAATCTAAGCCCAGTTAGAGCACATCTACACTTTACCTTGCATTGCGAAAAACATATTCTGTTATATATTTATTTCTTCTACTTCCCTCTAGGTCCACCTTAAGCCTCATGCGCCATATTTGGTAGACCATCATTTTTCATTTTTCCTCAGTTGTATATAGTTTTGGGCTAGTACAACCTAGCCTCACTAGAATTGTTTTCTCGGTCCCACATGCTTAACTTGGCATTATGAAAAAACGTATATAGTGATATATTTATTCCTTCTAAATCTAGGACGAAATTCATTGCTCACAACCACATATTTTACCATGCCTTGCAAAAAACATATTTGTCATATATTTATTTTTTCTACATCGAGACACCAAATTTGGAAAACTCTCAGACTAATTACCTTGGTTTCTTCATGTTTCTTGTCTCTAGTTTCGTGACCATGCGATCAAAGCCTCATTGGTTTTTTCTTACCCAACTTGTGTTAAACATTGCCTTGAAGAAAAATTTCCAACGTATTTATATTCCTTCTATAAATCTACGTCCCAAATTTGGAAATTCAGATACTCCAACTTCTTTTACCAGTTAGCCAAATCTGAAAAGGAAAATTTAATTCTCTTGTTTTTACGTATTTCTTCGGGAATCCCTATATTATAGAATCTACCATAATAATCAACAATCTATAGGTTGAAATACATGCTATAGGTTCGTGTTACCACATATGTCTTTACTTTACGTGATTAGTGTCTAGTTTGCATATGTCGGGAAGAAATCGTGAGAGTAGACACTCTTAGTTCTAAACTACAAACTTAGGAGCGTTTCCTTGACCTTTATGGATATGACCGACCTAGGATATAATCATGTGGTTTATATTTTTTTGAAGGAAATTTGTTTATATGGATTACATGTGTTGTATATGTATGAAATATTGTTGCTTCTGCTTTTGATTAATGTTCTCAAGGGGATGACGTAAAATCAATGCTAGCCACTCTTTCTTTCTTCTCTGACGCACCCACTTTCCACTTCATAGGCAAGAGGAAACACATAAAAAATTTCAGGACATCAGCATAAAGTCCATAAAGGCCCAAAATCAACAAAACATAAAAGGCCTACTCTATCCTCATGTGCTTCAGCCACAACCCATAGCTAGCTCGACAACAGACTTTACCAACTAGCAACTCACATGCATGTCACTATTTGTTGTTGGTCAATACCACATCGCCGGCTCATAGAGTACAACACCACCTTAAATAGGCAGTCCTGAACCCCCTCACTCGCTGAGCAAGTAGCGATTGCTTGTTACCTGAGCGGGGGCAATAAGGAAGTGTGGATGTCAATTGTGGTGCATGTGCTTGGGTCTAGTGCTACAAACTATGGACCACCCATTCCAAGTTGTGTAGTGGGTTTCGGGTGCCTTGGCGAAAGCCTTTGCATCCTAACACCTAAAGTGGCGGACATTGCGTGAGGCTGGCTTCACAGAGCAACGAGTACCGCCTGCCACCAGCGGTGGAAGGATAATGAGCCGCTATGCTCTAGGCCAATTAGGGAACATGTGCCCTCTATGGTAGACCACTATCTTTTTGCTATTTTTCTTAACTACTTTTGTCCCTATGTAACATTACGAGTGTCACAATTTTGTTCTACATCTTGGAACAAATTAAATTTGGGATCTCAGATACTACAACTCCATTCATGCTTAGTGTGCAAAAGAAAATTTACTTTATTTTTCTTTAACTCTTTTCTTCTATCTAGTTCTATGTCCGTGCAATCACGCCTCATTGAATGTTTTCAACCGATCCTGCATCTACATTTTTCTCTTTATCTTTTTTCTATGTGCAACCAAGCCTTGTGGATGGATAACATGTCGCTGCAATTTAGGCCTAGTTAGAGCGCATCTACACTTTACCTTGCATTGCGAAAAACATATTCAGTTATATATTTATTTCTTCTACTTCCCTCTAGGTCCACCTTAAGGCTCATGCGCCATATTTGGTAGACCAACATTTTTTTCATTTTTCCTCTGTTGTATCTAGTTTCGGGCTAGTACAACCAAGCCTCGCTAGAATTGTTTTCTCGGCCCCACCTGCTTAACTTGGCATTATGAAAGAACATATTTAGTGATATATTTCTTCCTTCTAAATCTAGGATGAAATTTATTACTCACTCCCACTTATTTTACCATTCCTTGTAGAAAAACATGTTTGTCGTATATTTATTGTTTCTACATCAAGACACCAAATTTGGAAAACTCTCATACTAATTACCTTGGTTTCTACATGTTTCTTGTCTCAAGTTTTGTGACCATGCGACCAAAGCCTCATTGATTTTTCTTAGCCCTACTTGTGTTAAACCTTGCCTTGTAGAATGTTTTCCCAATGTATTTATATTCCTTCTTTACATCTACATGCCAAATTTAGAAACTCAGATACTCCAACTCCTTTTACTAGTTAGCCAAATCTGAAAAAGGAAAATCTAATGCTCTTGTTTTTATGCATTTCTTCAGGAACCCATGTATTATATAATCTGCCATGACAATAAAAAATCTATAGGTTGAAGTACATGATATAAGTTCGTGTTACCACATATGTCTTTATTTTATGTGATTAGTGTGTAGTTTGCAAATGTTGGGACGAAATCGTGAGAGTAGACACTCTTAGTTCTATACTACAAACCTAAGAGCGTTTTCTTGCCCTTTGTGGAGTTGACCGACACAGGATATAAATCATGTGCTTTATATTATTTTTTGAAGGAAAGTTGTTTATATGGATTACAAGTGTTGTATATGTATGAAATATTGTTGCTTCTGCTTTTGATTAGTGTTCTCAAGGGGATGACGTAAAATCAATGATGGCCACTCTTTCTTAACGCTCCCACCTTCCACTTCGTAGGCAAGAGGAAACACATGAAAAAAAATTCACAACATCAACATCAAGTCCATAATGTCCCAAAAACAACAAAAAACAGAATAGGTCTACTCTATCCTAATGTGCTTCAACCATAGCCCACCTAGCTCGACAACAAACTTTGTCAACTAGCAGCGGTGGAAGGATAATGAACCACTAAGCTCTAGGCCAATTAGGGCACACATACCCTCTCTGGTAGACCACTACCTTTTTGCTATTTTTCTTATCTACTTTTGTCCCTACGTAACCATGATGAGTCTTGCAATTTTGTTCTACATCTTGGATAAAATTAAAATTAGGATCTCAGATACTACAACTCCATTCATGCTAAGTGTGCAAAAGAAAATTTAGTCCCTTTATTTTTCTTTAACTCTTTACTTCTATCTAGTTCTATGTCTTTGCAATCACGCCTCATTGAATGTTTTTTCTCCTAGTCTTGCGTCTACATTTCTCTCTCTATCTTTTTCCATGTGCAACCAAGCCTTGTGGATGGATGTCACACTCGGATTCTAGGGGTCCAAAACCCGGGCATGAAATAATCACCAAGGGTGCTAGGACCAAGTTTCACACATATGATGACTCATGGTACAGAAACGAATATCACATCTTTACTATATAATAGAAGTTCTGAACAAAATAGTTAAATAATTACATCATATGAAGACAACGATCCAGTCAACAACGATCCAGCAACCAAAGTTGACTGGTAGACGACGGCCTAGACCTCTCACGATCTCATCGCATCATCCTCCATGCGCCTCATCCAGTGGTACCTGTTCTTGACCTGGGGGATGTGAGTACAGCAAGGGTGAGCTCACATACGTTTATCGCTCAACAAGTTGTGGGGAATAATGTGCATGAACTAACCAAATGTGGGAGCCCATGTGAAGTGTAAGGCTTACCAAAGAGGATGGTTAAAGCTGAGCATTGCTTTTAAAGTCGATCAAAATTTTATTAGCAGCTACTAAGTGTAAGTAGATACCAACCCAATTAAATAAGAGATCAAGATTAATAACAACACCCACAATGCAATGCAAATGACAAATTGAGTTTAATTTCATAAGTTAATCATGTGAGGGTCCGAGCTGCTCATGATCGTGAGCACGACTGATATACTAGTTTTACACTCTGCAGAGGTTGCGCATCTTTACCCAGAAGTCGTGTTATCCATTTGACACGGGGTTGATCAGACCCCATACACCTCTACCAAGGAAGCGAGGTAGGGTACCACTACGAGGCCTTTACAAAGTTTCACTAACTTCAGAAACCCCGCTATAGTTTCTAGGGAGCGAAGCATAGGAATCCCCGTCTGAAAAGCCATCGCAACAAAATCAGCCCGAGAACCTCACTATACCTACCACTCCCCTATTGCCCTTGCCCCTTTTGGGTAAGGTAGTCCTCCACTAGCTTTCCTAATTAGTCCGCCAAGGGCGTCCCATACCACACTTGTGGTCGCTCCATGTTCCAATTAACAATATGATCTTATCATGAACAATAATTAAATAACAACATAATTGGAACATGATCATAATAAAACATTAGTTTCCCAAAACCAGGTAGAGCAATAGCTAATCTACCCAATAATTCATCTATTTGCAAGGTGGGGATAAACAATGCTAGGTAAACCTATTAGGTCCCATCAAATTAACATGAGCATGTCACAGTGATTAACGCGAACATTATTAGGTAAAAAGGAGTGATCAAGGGCACAATTTGCTTGGGACTCGAGATTCTAGGTACCAGGATGATCTTCAGATTCTCATGACCTCACTGTTATTTGTAGCAATTCAACAAAAAGGGTATAGGCAAAATTAACATCATACCAAACATCAGAACAAACTGCATAATAATAATTTACGTGTTTCTACGAGATCGTGGGCTCGAGAACCACTAAATTCGGAGTTACGGTTATAAAGTTATGATTTTCTAAAGGTTTAGGAGTCGGATACAATAGAAATTAAGTACATAGTTTTAATTTAGGTTTCATAACAAAATAAAGTTACTAGGGGATAAACAATATTATTATGGATCTAATGCAACTGGAACGCATCAATTTCGAGACAAATTCATAAAGTTATGATTTTGCTAAGATTTTATACTTATTCTTACATTGAAAACTATTTTCTAGATTTATCTTGGGTATTTTAATGTTTCCTGGACTGCTATTACTATTTCTAGGAAGCTCAGGGTTTGATTTATAAAGTTCGGGACTAATCCGCAAGACTCTTCCACAGCCCTGGACGACGGGTTATTTTCTGAAATCCCAGAGGGGTCTTTTGCAAAACGGACGGGTCGAAGGGGTATCACGATATTTCCACCGTCCGATCGAACACTGGTGGCCCAGATTAGACGCACCCTTCAACCGAACCATTATCTATTTTGGGCCCTTGGATTCAGGATCCGCGGTCCGATCGGTGACCATGCCATAAGCTAATCCGAACCACTCGCCATAAGATCGAGGGTCCCGATTTAACCACTGAAGGGGTACGCGCCACAACTAATCTGAGGCGTCCCTCTTTAGATCAACGACATAGATCCTATCGCCCAAAGCGGTATCCGAAATCTAATCCTGACCGCTCCTATAGGGATCAACGGTCCATGACAAACCCCTTCTCCCTTGAACCCGAGTATAGCGGCGCCGGGCACTACCGCGGTGGCGCACTCGCCGGCGAGCAATGGGCCGGCCGCCCGGGGACCACATATCGAATACCGAGGGATTCTACATGTAAAGAGGATGACGACGAGTAATATAGATGGTTTCTTACCACAAATTTGGGCGTTAGCAGTGGTGTCCCCGGTGAGAAGCGACTTGGCAGCAGAGACGGAGTTCCGACGAGCAATTCCTTGCGCACAAAATGATTTCAGGTTCGGCCGGTCGGTGCACGAGCTCCCAGAGTTCCTCGGCTTTCACTCGTGGCTAAGAATCAAGGTTGATTCGATGGGGAGGTGAGTACGACTTGCAGTGGATTCCAAAACTCCCTGCGCCAGCGACGGGGCATGGGGTATAGGTGTTGGCACCAAAGGATGGGTGAAGGGGATGCCGCGACGGATAGATATATAGCCTCGTGAGGACGCCCATGGGGAAGATCCGAGGTTGGGCAGAGGAATCTACCTGGGCGCGGTCACGCGCGACCTACGGCCTGGGTTGTTACGAAGATGAAGCTGACATCCTGGGCCCCCATGCCAGCGGCACATATGTCCATATGCGGAGGTAGGCGCTGGACACCAGGACCCACTTGACAGTGTTGTGCGTTGGAGAAGTGGGCCAGCAAGGTAGGAAGGAGAGGCTGAGCAGGGGGGCTCCACTATCAGCAACTCAATGTATTTCCGCAGACAAGGAGAAGGCAGAGGGGGGGGGGGGGTAACAGGCCGTGCGACTTGGGTGGGCCGAGCCATGGTCAGGATTTAGCCCAGCGCAAATTCTATTTTTCTTATTTCTTTTCTATTTCCTGCTTTCCTCCTTTTTGTTTTAAATCCAAGTTGAATTCAAATCTAAGTTTATAATTTGAGACAAATGCTCAGCCAAAACACCAGAATGTAATGCAATAATATTTTATTATTTTATTTATTTATATATTTATTATTCCTATATAAGCATGTGTGTTTTTATGCCATTCATACATACAAAGAAAATAGTATTTTCATGGGTAGGTTCTTCCTAGTGAATACCCTATGTTATAGAAGAGTTTAAATTAAATATATATATTGATAAAGAAGGACTTAATTAATTTAGGTTCCTCTTATTTTATCTTTTATTAGACAACACATTCATTTTGGAGAAGTAAATTTAAAGCAAGAAAATTTATTACTAGAAGGTATTTCAAATTCAAATTCTTTAGGAAGTTTTACTAGATTCTAACATTAGGATTCTTGAGGTCTTACAATGGATAACATGTCGCTACAATCTAAGCCCAGTTAGAGCACATCAACACTTTACCTCGCATTGCAAAAAATATATTTGGTTATATATTTATTTCTTCTACTTCCCTCTAGGTCCACCTTATGGCTCATGCGCCATATTTGGTAGACCATCATTTTTCTTCATTTTTCCTCTATTGTATCTAGTTTCGGGTTGGTACAACCAAGCCTCGCTAGAATTGTTTTCTCGGTCCCACCTACTTAACTTGGCATTGTGAAACGTATTTAGTAATATATTTATTCCTTCTAAATCTAGGATGAAATTTATTTCTCACTCCCATTTATTTTACCATGCCTTGCAAAAAACATGTTTGTCATATATTTATTTTTTCTACATCATGACACCAAATTTGGAAAACTCTCATACTAATTACCTTGGTTTCTTTGTGTTTCTTGTCTCTAGTTTTGTGACCATGCCACCAAAGCCTCATTTATTTTTCTTAGCCCTACTTGTGTTAAACCTTACGTTGTAGAATTTTTTTTCCAACGTATTTATATTCCTTCTATACATCTACGTCCCAAATTTGGAAACTCAGATACTCCAACTCCTTTTACCAGTTAGCCAAATCTGAAAAGGAAATTTTAATTCTCTTGTTTTTTACGTATTTCTCCAGGAACCCCTATATTATATAATCTACCATAATAATCAACAATCTATAGGTTGAAATACATGCTATAAGCTTGTGTTACCACATATGTCTTTACTTTATGTGATTAGTGTCTAGTTTGCATATGTTAGGAAAACATCGTGAGAGTAGACACTCTTAGTTCTATACTACAAACCTAGGAGTGTTTCCTTGCCCTTTATGGAGATGACCGACATAGGATATAAATCATGTGGTTTATGTTATTTTTTAAAGGAAAGTTGTTTATATGGATTACTAGTGTTGTATAAGTATGAAATATTGTTGCTTCTACTTTTGATTACTGTTCTCAAGGGGATGACGTAAAATAAAAGCTAGCCACTCTTTCTTTCTTCTCTGACGCACCCACTTTCCACTTCATAGGCAAGAGGAAACACATGAAAAATTAGTACAACATCAACATAAAGTCCATAATGGCCCAAAAAAACAAAAAATAGAATAGGACTATTCTATCCTAATGTACTTTTGCCATAGCCCCTAGCTAGCTCGACAACAGACTTTGCCAACTAGCAACTCACATGCATGACACTATTTGTTGTTGGTAAATACCACACCGCCGGCGCATAGAGTACAACACCACCTTAAATAGGCAGTCCTGAACCCCTTCACTCGCTGAGTATGTAGAGATTGCTTGTAACCCGAGCGGGGGCAATAATGTAGTGTGGATGTCAATTTTGGTGCATGTGCTTGGGTCTAGTGCTACAAACAGTGGACCACCCATTCCAAGTTATGTAGTGGGTTTCGGGTGCCTTGGCAAAAGCCTTTGCATCCCAACACCTAAAGTGGCAGACATTGCGTGAGGCTGGCTTCACAGAGTAGCGAGTACCGCCGGCCACCAGCGGTGGAAGGATAATGAGCCGCTATGCTCTAGGCCAATTAGGGAACATGTGCCCTCTCTGGTAGACCACTATCTTTTTGCTATTTTTCTTATCTACTTTTGTCCCTATGTAACCATTTCGAGTCTCGCAATTTTGTTCTGCATCTTGGAATAAATTAAAATTGAGATCTCAGATACTACAACTCCATTCATGGTAAGTGTGCAAAAGAAAATTTAGTTCCTTTATTTTTCTTTAATCTTTTCTTCTATCTAGTTCTATGTCCGTGCAATCACGCCTCATTGAATGTTTTTCTCCCGATCCTGCGTCAACATTTCTCTCTCTATCTTTTTCCATGTGTAACCAAACCTTGTGAATGGATAACGTGTCGCTGTAATCCACGCCCAGTTAGAGCACATCTACACTTTACCTTGCATTGCAAAAAACATATTCCATTATATATTTATTTCTTCTACTCCCTCTAGCTAGGTCCACCTTAAGGCTCATGTGCCATATTTGGTATACCGTCATTTTTTCATTTTTTCTATGTTGTATATAGTTTTGGGCTAGTACAAACTAGCCTCACTAGAATTGTTTCTCGGTCCCACCTGGTTAACTTGGCATTGTGAAAAAACGCATTTAGTGATATATTTATTCCTTCTAAATCTAGGACAAAATTCATTGCTCACTCCCACTTATTTTACCATGCCTTGCAAAAAAACATGTTTGTCATGTATTTATTTTTTTTCTACATCAAGACACCAAATTTGGAAAACTCTCATACTAATTACCTTGGTTTCTTCATGTTTCTTTTCTCTAGTTTTGTGACCATGCGATCAAAGCCTCATTGATTTTTTCTTAGCCCAACATGTGTTAAACCTTGCCTTGTAGAAAATTTTCCAACATATTTATATTCCTTCTATACATCTACGTCCCAAATTTGGAAACTCAGATACTCCAACTCCTTTTACCAGTTAGCTAAATCTGAAAAGGAAAATTTAATTCTCTTGTGTTTACGTATTTCTTTGGGAACCCCTATGTTATATAATCTACCATAAAAATCAACAATCTATAGGTTGAAATAGATGCTATAGGTTCATGTTACCACATATGTCTTTACTTTACGTGATTAGTGTCTAGTTTGCATATGTCAGGAAGAAATCATGAGAATAGACACTCGTAGTGCTAAACTACAAACTTAGGAGTGTTTCCTTGCCCTTTGTGGAGATGACTGACCTATGATATAATCATGTGGTTTATATTATTTTTGAAGGAAAGTTGTTTATATGGATTACAAGTGTTGTATATGTATGAAATATTGTTGCTTCTGCTTTTGATTAATGTTATCATGGGAATGACGTAAAATCAATGTGTAACACCCCGTCCAATCTCTAGATCAGCGGTACTTACTCCTAGCTAGGATCATATATCGTCCCCACAGACCAACACGAGTCTTTTGTGCGCACTTTGTCCTCACTCGTGCGCACCTGAGAAAACTTCCCGGTCGATCACCCATCCCAAATTGCTCCAAGCCAAGCATGCTTAACTTGGAGGTTCTTTCGAGATAGGCTTCCGAAAAAGAAGATGCACCTTGTTGGTATGGATACTCTATTAATTCTATTAAGCCTTGGGCTAGGACATCACCATCCCAGGGGCCAGGATATCACAATCCACCCCCCTTAGAAGACTGACATCCTTGTCGGTCAATCCCAATCTAGGAACCTCCCCTCTTAGCCATGTATGTGTGTCTAATGTCGTCATATGTCATGCCATGTGACCACTTTGGGCCCACATGTGCCATGCGCCATATACCCGAACCCCCTAACCCACACACCCCTGTGAAACTGCGAGGGTCAGCTCTGATACCACTTGTAACACCCTGTCCAATCCCTGGACCGACGGTACTTACTCCTGTTAGCTCACTAGGATCATATATTGTCCCCACAGACAAACCTGAGTCTTTTGTCCGCACTTTGTCCTCACTCATGCGCACCCAAGAAAACTTCTCGGTCGGTCACCCATCCCAAATTGCTCCAAGCCAAGCTCGCTTAACCAGGAGGTTCTTTCGAGCTAGGCTTCCAAAAAAGAAGATGCACCTTGTTGTTCGGATACTCTATTAATTCTATTAAGCCTCGGGCTAGGACATCACCATCCTAGGGGCCAGGATATCACACAATGCTAGCCACTCTTTCTTTCTTCTCTGTCGCACCCACTTTCCACTTCATAGGCAAGAGGAAACACATAAAAAATTTCAGGACATCAACATAAAGTCCATAAAGGCCCAAAATCAACAAAATATAATAGGCCTACTCTATCCTCATGTGCTTCAGCCACAGCCCACAGCTAGCTCGACAACAGACCTTGCCAACTAGCAACTCATATGCATGACAATATTTGTTGTTGGTTAATACCACATCGTTGGCTCATAGAATACAACACCACCTTAAATAGGCAGTCCTGAACCCCCCTCACTCGCTGAGCAAGTAGCGATTGCTTGAACCCAAGCGAGGGCAATAAGGTAGTGTGGATGTCAATTGTGGTGCATGTGCCTGAGTTTAGTGCTACAAACTAAGGACCACCCATTCCAAGTTGTGTAGTGGGTTTCGGGTGCCTTGGCGAAAGCCTTTGCATCCCAACACCTAAAGTGGCGGACATTGCGTGAGGCTGGCTTCATAGAGCAGCGAGTACCACCCCCACCAGCGGTGGAAGGATAATGAGCCGCTATGCTCTAGGCCAACTAGGGAACATGTGCCCTCTATGGTAGACCACTATCTTTTTGTTATTTTTCTTAACTACTTTTGTCCCTATGTAACCATTACGAGTCTCGCAATTTTGTTCTACATCTTGGAACAAATTAAATTTGGGATCTTAGATACTACAACTCCATTCATGCTTAGTGTGCAAAAGAAAATTTAGTTCCTTTATTTTTCTTTAACTCTTTTCTTCTATCTAGTTCTATGTCCGTGCAATCACGCCTCATTGAATGTATTTCAACCGATCCTGCGTCTAAATTTTTATCTTTATCTTTTTTCTATGTGCAACCAAGCCTTGTGGATGGATAACGTGTCACTGTAATCTAAGCCCAGCTAGAGCGCATCTGCCCTTTACCTTGCATTGTGAAATACATATTCGGTTATATATTTATTTCTTCTACTTCCCTCTAGGTCTACCTTAACGCTCATGCGCCATATTTGGTAGACCAACAATTTTTTTAATTTTTCCTCTATTGTATCTAGTTTCGGGATGGTACAACCAAGCCTCGCTAGAATTGTTTTCTCGACCCCACCTACTTAACTTGGCATTGTGAAAGAAGGTATTTAGTGATATATTTCTTCCTTCTAAATCTAGGATGAAATTTGTTACTCACTCCCACTTATTTTACCATGCCTTGCGAAAAAACATGTTTGTCATATATTTATTTTTTATACATCAAGACACCAAATTTGGAAAACTCTCATATTAATTACCTTGGTTTCTTCGTGTTTCTTGTCTCATGTTTTGTGACCATGCGCCGAAAGCCTCATTGATTATTTTCTTAGCCCTACTTGTGTTAAACCTTGCCTTGTAGAATTTTTCCCAACGTATTTATATTCCTTCTTTACATCAACGTGCCAAATTTAGAAACTCAGATACTCCAACTCCTTTTACCAGTTAGCCAAATCTGAAAAGGAAAATTTAATGTTCTTGTTTTTTACGTATTTCTTCGGGAACCCCTATATTATATAATCTGCCATAATAATTAGCAATCTATAGGTTGAAATACATGCTATAAGTTCTTGTTACCATATATGTCTTTATTTTATGTGATTAGTGTGTAGTTTGCAAATGTCAGGAAGCAATCGTGAGAATAGACACTCTTACTTCTATACTACAAACCTAAGAGCGTTTTCTTGCCCTTTGTGGAGTTGACCGACATAGGATATAAATCATGTGCTTTATATTATTTTTTGAAGGAAAGTTGTTTATATATGGATTACAAGTGTTGTATATGTATGAAATATTGTTGCTTCTGCTTTTGATTAGTGTTCTCAAGGGGATGACGTAAAATCAATGCTAGCCATTCTTTCTTTCTTCTCTGACGCACCCACCTTCCACTTTGTAGGCAAGAGCAAACACATGAAAAATTTTCACAACATCAACAGAAAGGCCATAATGGCCCAAAAACAACAAAAAAACAGAATAGGTCTACTCTATCCTAATGTGTTTCAACCATAGCCCACAGCTAGCTCAACAACAGACATTGTCAACTAGCAACTCACATGCATGACACTATTTGTTGTTGGTAAATACCACATCGTTGGCTCATAGAGTACAACACCACCTTAAATAGGCAGCCTGAACCCCCTCACTCGCTGAGCAAGTAGCGATTGCTTGTAACTCGAGCGGGGGCAATAAGGTAGTGTGGATGTTAATTGTGTGCATGTGCCTGGGCCTTGTGCTACAAAATGTGGACCACCCATTCCAAGTTGTGTAGTGGGTTTCGGGTGCCTTGGCGAAAGCCTTTGCATCCCAACACCTAAAGTGGCAGACATTGCGTGAGGCTGGCTTCACAGAGCAGCGAGTACCGCCCGCCACCAGCAGTGGAAGGATAATGAACCGCTAAGCTCTGGGCCAATTAGGGCACATGTGCCCTCTCTGGTAGACCACTATCTTTTTGCTATTTTTCTTATCGACTTTTGTCCATATGTAACCATGATGAGTCTCGCAATTTTGTTCTGTATCTTGGAATAAATTAAAATTGGGATCTCAGATACTACAACTCCATTCATGGTAAGTGTGCAAAAGAAAATTTAGTTCCTTTATTTGTACTTAACTCGTGTCTTCTATCTTGTTCTATGTACATGCAATCATGCCTCATTGAATGTTTTTCTCCTGGTCCTGCGTCTACATTCTCTCTCTATCTTTTTCCATGTGCGACCAATCCTTGTGGATGGATAACATGTCGCTGCAATCTAAGCCCAGTTAGAGCACATCTACACTTTACCTTGAATTGTGAAAACATATTAGGTTATATATTTATTTCTTCTACTTCCCTCTAGGTCCACCTTAAGGATCACACGCCATATTTGGTAAACCATCATTTTCTTCATTTTTCCTCTGTTGTATCTAGTTTTGGGCAGGTACAACCTAGCCTCGCTAGAATTGTTTTCTCGGTCCCACCTGCTTAACTTGGCATTTGAATAACGTATTTAGTGATATATTTATTCCTTCTAAATCTAGGATGAAATTCATTGCTCACTCCCACTTATTTTACCATTCCTTGCAAAAAACATGTTTGTCATATATTTATTTTTTTACATCAAGACACCAAATTTGGAAAATTCTCATACTAATTGCCTTGGTTTCTTCATGTTTCTTGTCTCTAGTTTCGTCACCATTCGACCAAAGACTCATTGACTTTTTCTTAGTCCTACTTGTATTAAACCTTTCCTTGTAGAATTTTTTTCTAACGTATTTATATTCCTTCTATACACTACATCCCAAATTTGGAAACACAGATACTCCAATTCCTTTTACCAGTTAGCCAAATCTAAAAAGGAAATTTTAATTCTCTTGTTTTTATGTATTTCTTTGGGAACCCCTAGATTATATAATCTACCATAATAATCAACAATCTGTAGGTTCAAATACATGCTACAAGTGCCTGTTACCACATATGTCTTTACTTTATGTGATTAATGTCTAGTTTGCATATGTCGGGAAGAAATCGTGAGAGCAGACACTCTTAGTTCTAAACTACAAACTTAGGAGTGTTTCGTTGCCCTTTGTGGAGTTGACCGACCTAGGATATAAATCATGTGGTTTATATTATTTTTGGAGGAAACTTGTTTATATGGATTACACATGATGTATATGTATGAAATATTGTTGCTTCTGCTTTTGATTATTGTTCTCAAGGGGATGACATAAAATCAATGCTAGCCACTCTTTCTTTCATCTATGACGCGCCCACTTTCCACTTCATAGGCAAGAGGAAACACATGAAAAAATTTCAGGACATCAACATAAAGTCCATAATGGCCCAAAAACAACAAAAACAGAATAGGACTACTCTATCCTCATCTGCTTCAGCCACAACCCATAGCTAGCTCGACAAAAGACTTTGCCAACTAGCAACTCACATGCATGACACAATTAGTTGTTGGTAAATTCCACACCGCCAGCTCACAGATTACAACACCACCATAAATAGGCAGTCCTGAACCCCCTCACTCGCTGAGCAAGTAGCGATTGCTTGTAACCCGAGCAGGGTAATAAGGTAGTGTGAATGTCGATTGTGGATCATGTGTCTGGGTCTAGTGCGACAAACTGTGGACCACCCATTCCATGTTGTGTCATGAGTTTCGAGTGCCTTGGCGAAAGCCTTTGCATCCCAACACCTAAAGTGGTGGACATTGCGCGAGGCTGGCTTGACAGAGCAGCGAGTGCCGCCCACCACCAGTGGTGGAAGGATAATGAGCTACTATGCTCTAGGCCAATTAGGGAACTGTTGGGGGCCTTCGTCCTCCGAAGGTCCTCAAAAACATGATTTGACAATGTTTTCCAAGTGGATTATATGAACAGGTATTTTCGGATTCAGAATTATGGATATGGAGCACGACCAGGACGAAGCCTGAACCAGACGAAGGTCGAGGGCAGCCGAAGCTGTGCGCAGGGAAGCTTCGGCGCGATGGCATAAGGGGGAACCGACTTAAAGATGAAAAGACTTCGGGGGCCTCGACAGATTTCCATAAACCGTTAACAAATGTAATGGACATGGATGTAATTTTACGTGGGCTGCGTCCCGCGTCTATAAATAGATGAACAGTACTCCCGTACTGTTCACGCTGACTGGGCATTGGCTTTTGTGTCACGTTTGTACTTCTACCTTCTCTCAGGACCGAAGGTACATTTGTAATTTGAAATCATTTCTATTTCTCCATGTTAATAAAATAGAAATGATCCTATGTTGATATTTATATTTCACGCTTTATATGAATCCTTCGGCATTATTTATTATATTTACGAAGGTATGTCTCTTGTGACCTTCGTCCTAAAGCATTATTTCCCGAAGGGGCGTAATGTTTCGAAGGACGAAGGACCTTAATGTTTAACATCTTCTATGTTGCCTTGTTCTTAACTCGAAGCATTTGAGAACAAGTCTCCAACATTGGCGCCCACCTCCGGTGAACTCACTTCCACTTCGAGTTTTTGTGAACACCTTCGGAAGCTATAGACCTTCGCTATGGCGCCGAAGAAAGCTTCAGCGACTGGGGCAGGAGCACTACAACCGTTGGACCACAACCAGGAGACCGTCTCTCTTCGGGAGGCCCGAAGCCAGAAGAGAAAAGCCGTCAGCCCGACGCTTGAGGAAGAAGAGCTAGACCAAGAAATCAGAGAGATGGAGATGCTACATCAACAAGTGCAGAGGAAGAAGGAGAAGATGGCCCGCCTAGCTGAATTGCAAAGGCAAATAGACGAAGCCTCTGAGGAAGTTCGCCATCTCACTCACGATGAGTAGAACAGAAGGCCTCATCAGAAAGACCTTCATCAGGAGGGCTTCGTCAATGAAGATGACTGGTATGATAATTTCCATCAGGGAAATTTTGTTTTCGATGATGCTTCTCCTCTGTCTGCTGAGCTGCAGGCTACACCTTGGCCTCCATCCTATAAGCCACCCCAGCTTCCCATGTTTGACGGCCACTCCGACCCGAAGCAATTCTTGATGAGCTACGAAGCAACAGTGTCTTCGTACGGGGGCAATGCTGCAGTCATGGCGAAGTCTTTCGTTATGGCTGTCAGGAATGTTGCTCAGACTTGGTATTCCTCTCTTCGGCCAGGAACAATCACTTCATGGCAGAAGCTGAAGGATATGTTACTGACCAGCTTTCAAGGATTTCAAACGAAGCCGGTCACAGCTCAAGCCCTCTTCCAGTGTATTCAGGATCACGAAGAATACCTTCAGGCGTATGTCCGAAGGTTCTTACGATTGAGGGCGCAGGCACCAACGGTGCCCAATGAAATCGTTATCGAAGCCATGATCAAGGGGCTTCGTCCTGGACCTGCAGCTCAATACTTTGCTCGGAAGCCTCCTCAGACCCTGGAGAAATTGCTCCAAAAGATGGATGAGTACATTCGTGCTGACAATGACTTTCGCCAAAGAAGGGAGGAGGCCTTCAGATTTTCTGAAATGACCAGGGGCTTCGGAGGAAGATACTACCCGAGGCATGTCCGTTCCATCCACAACACTCAGAATGACGATAAGGGGAGTCAGCAAAACAGGCCGCAGTGCTCCTCACAGGCTTCGGGGCAACAACAAACCTCCTTCCGGCCACCAGCTCCAAGAGGCAGAGGCGCCAGGGGCTTCGGCGGAAGATTCGGAGATCAGCCAAGGAGACTGTTTTGCTTGTTCTGTGGAGAAGGCAAGGGCCACACCACTAGGACGTGCCATGTTACAATCCAGAAGCAAAAGGAAATAGCCGAAGCTGCATCTCAACAAGCTCAGCCGAAGCAGGTCATGCATACTGCTTCGTATCATCCGCCTTATATCCCACAGTACATAGACAACCACCCTGCAGCTTCTGTAGCTTCGGCAAGTCAACCTCAAGCTTCCTGGCAGCAGCTTCCGCCTCCACCTCCATTGCAGCAAGGTCAACAGCCAGAAGGGAGTCAATACGCTCCACATCAGAGGGACTTCAGAGAACAGTCCGAAGCTCGCACAGTCAACAGCACTGTGCCAGAGTCGAAGCACATTTATTGACATATCCTACCTTTGATAGCAGTCTTTTCTATTCAGTTTTATTTTCTGTGAAGCAAAAAACATTGATAGTTTTCATGTAATAATTTCGTTGTTTCCTACGAGGAAAATCTCTTTGCTCCACAAGCCTAAGTTGCTGAAGCCTAAAACTTTTTCCGTTACCAAGGAGGACCTTCGGATCAAAAATCCTTCGGAGTAGCAGAAAGTCGTTCTAAGGAACGCAGAGTAAGTTTATGAAGTCACAAAAAGCCGTTCCAAAGGGAGCGCAGTGTAAGTTTTCTGCTCAGAAGTCGTTCCTAAAGGAATGCAGAGCCTACAGCGAAAAGTCAACGCTGATACCGCCTAAGTAAAAGGCGAAGAAGCTCCTAAGGGAGGCTTACAGCGAAAAGTCAACGCTGATACCGCCTAAGTAAAAGGCGAAGAAGCTCCTAAGGGAGGCTTACAGCGAAAAGTCAACGCTGAAACCGTCTAAGTAAAAGACGAAGAAGCTCCAAAGACGTTCCTAAGGGAATGCAGAGCTTACGAATATATTTTATGTGTATCTTCGGAACAAATGACACATGCATAACATAACATCATCACATCATTTTGCATAGCATAAGCATCATACATCATATTGCATTTGGCAAGAGAAGGGGATACTCTCAACCTTCGAAAAGATTCTTTGAGAAAGTGACATCGAAATTGTATAGCTTCGGAATACAGTTTCGAAGAATATTTTTACGAAACGTGGGCAAATTTTATCAGATCAATATCAAAGTTGTATAGCTTCGGAATATAGCTTCGGAGAATGTTTTCACGAAGCATGGATATCATTCATCAGAGTAATTTTAACGAAGAATGTCTTCTTCACGAAGCATGAAAAGAAGGGAAGGTGTTTTTTCGCCGAAGGCTCAAAAATGGTATGTACTTAAAAGTTTCATGCATCGTAAAGAATTCAATAATGAAAAGAGACTTGCATATTACATTCAAATGTACAAAGTGTTGCATAGATTACACTTTAAATATTTTTTCCAAATAGTATCTAATCTTCTCTTAATACTGCTTCGGCGGCTTCATTCAGAAGTTGGTCAACAACCTTGTCCATGATAGTTTCGGCCATCTGCTTAATTTCTTCATCCCCCTTTGTATGGGGGTCGGCAGTTGGTTCAACAGTTTCTGAGCGAAGAGAACACTTCTTCATTACTTTTACAAATCGCGAGCAAAGTTTAAAATGAAAATTATAACGCAACAAGAACGACTAATTGGTACCTAATTGTCTTTCGGGCTCTGTACTCCTTTCGGCAGCTTCTGCTACTTTTCTAGCATCATGAATGCCTTTTTCGCTTCTTTGGATGATCTCTTGCGCCATTCCTCGGCCGCCGTCGTTCCAGATATCAGTAAAAAATTTGCCACCAACCACGCTTGCTTCGGCCGACGGGTCCTTGATATCTTCGGAAGATAAGGTAGCTTCGGACTGAGCTAAAAATTTTATATGCCCGCAACCTTTCTTCTCTAAGACAGAAGCAATTCCTCTGGCGCCCGAAAAAGCGCATATGTCACCACGACTGTTCAGAATCTCTTCGAAGGCCTCTGCTTCGTGGCTAATCCATTCCAGCGGATCTTCGGGATTGCCTCGAGAAAAATTCTCTTCGCTGGAAAAGGCGCCGACGCTAGCAAAGCTGGTTTTAATTTTATTCACGCATTCTATAGATTTAACATAGCATTTCCCCTGAGATGTGCGAAGCTCCTTAACTCTTGATTCCAATTTGCTGACCATAAAATCACTAAGTTCTCGTTTCGTTTCCTCAAGCGCGCGCTCCTCTTTAGCTCTAGCCAGCTGTTTCTGAAGATCTTTAATCTCGCGTTTTTGAGCTTCGGTTTGGGCCTTTGAAGCAGCTTCGTCTTTTTTCACTTTATCTATCAGTGTAAGCAGAATTTTATCTTTTTCCAAAGCTTCGTTTCTCAGTTTGATAACTTCGGAGCGTAAATTATTAAACGCAATTTCATAACTTTCATCTTCGGCGCTCTTTTGCGCTCTTAGCGCGTTGCTTAGGATCAGGCCCTATACGAAAAAGAATTCATATAAGAAAAAAGGAATGAGTTGCGTAAAAAAATAATAAGGGGGTTTTTTCAAGCGTTTAATTCCCGTACCTTCAGGCTGTTGTACGCAAGACTGTCTGCGAGATCTTCTTTCGTCATGGCGCTTAATCCAGATTCAAGCTTCGGGAAACCAATACTCCTGGCCATCTCTCGGCAGACAGATAGCTCTTTGTTGTCAGGTAGGCAGTATAAGAAATCATCTTCATTTGTCCCATTGAATATTACTGCCCCCTTTGGATATTTTAGCTCCTTTGCATAATGGTTAGCTTCATGAGTTTCTTCTTCAGATAGTTTTTTCCCCGAAGCATGTCGTATGATGTAATCACACATGCTGGCAGGCGCTTCGGGGATGGCAGTGTCAGTTTCTTCAACTAAAATTGGTTCTGGTATTTTTATTGCTTCGGCTTCCAAAGTTTGCTCCTTGAAGGGCTCTGAAGGCCCAGCTTCAGCTTCAGCTTGTTGCGTCGGAGCTTCAGAAGAAGCTTCAGCAATTTCAATACTCTTTTTTGGAGTTGTGCTTGAAGACTTAATTGTCTCCAAGACATCTAGTACATTTACCATTCTCTTCCTTTTTGGGGTCACCATTGTACCCTTTTGGATTTTTGCTGCTTCGACATTTGCTACAGGACTCAAAATTTCTGATGCTTTTTCCTTAGTCGGATTTTTCGTTTCTTCCATTTTTTCTGTGGATGGCGTTTCGGCCATCTCTGCAATCTCTGGCAGCAAGGTTGGCTGTTCAGCTTCGGCGGCCGAAGAAGTTTCTCCGGTGAACTCAGGCACCGAAGCTGGTTCAATATGGCGTGGTCGGTGTGTGAGGACCTTCAACCTTTTTCCTTTCGGTTCTGGCTCGCTAGGAGCAGTTGCAGCTTCTTCTTTTTCAGAGGTTATGTTTTTCCTTTTTTGCCTTCGGATGGGATAACGATAATCAGGGTAGAAGAACCCGACTGCATCAAACACTCGGTTGAGTCTCTTCTTTTTTCGGCCTCCGAAGGCTGCTGATAGTGCAGTATTTTCAGCCTTCGAATATGCCCCAAGTAATTCATCACTTAATGTTTCAATGCTTTTCAGCCAGTCATCATCAGGTTCAATAAATTTATCTGCATATTTGAATGTGTACTTTAATCTGACTAGTCCGCCTTCGTCGGACTCTTTGATGGTTTCCTTCGGCATTTCCCACTTTTCTGCAAGTGGCCATACCCTGAAGGCAATGTGTTCTTGGACCAAGTCCCTTGTCCCAATAAACGAGCAGACTACCCCGAAGGCTCTTTGGCATTCTTCGGCGACTTCGTCCATTTCGACCTTCGGCCTTCGAAGACCGAAGCGTTGCCAGATTGGGTGCATAATGATACTCTTCACATTCTCTTGAGCTGTTAGATCATTCTTTACATAAAACCATTCAGTCATCCAGGCTCCGGGCCACCTCTTCCGAAAGGTCGGCACAGGGCAGCTTGACCCGGAGCGGGCGCCGAAGCTGTAGCACCCAAAGTTGTTGTGGTATTGCTCCTTTCCCCAGGGCTTCGTCTCGTATAATAACTCATGAATGTTGCAGAAGCTTTTAGCGTTCGGTTCCAAACCTTGGCTCCTCGCAGCCCAGACAAACACTCCCATTCTTATGATGGCTTCGGGAGTGATTTGATGCAGATAGACTTGAAATGTCTTTAGTACCTCAACAACAAAGTTGCTCAGGGGGAATCGAAGCCCAGCCTTGAGGAAGCTTCGGAAAATCACAACTTCATCTTCTTCGGGGGTGGGAGAAGTTTTTTCCCCGGCATCAGCTCTCACAATAGATATGTCTCGGAAATATCGCCCCCTCATATTATCAATGTGACTCTGCTTGATGGTCGTTTTCCCAAAAACTGTGTGGCTTGGTCGCCACGGTCGATCTTCGGCCTCTTCCCCACCACTTTCCACATCATAGCTGTCGCTGTCATCGGTATCTTCGGACAAGCCTTCAAGAATCTCCTTCGTGATTTTCTCTGTATTGGTCTCCGCCATCGCTATCAGGAACCCCAGATTCTTCTCCTCCTCGAGACTCAGCTTCGTCTCAGCAGGGATCTTCAGCTTCGTCTCAGCAGGGATCTTCTTGCCTTCAGACATCTTCGGGAGCGCTAAAAAATTGTTCCCGAGGCCGAAGCTTCGAAATCAAAAAGACCAGCAAATCTTAACGAACAAGAGCTAAAAATTTTAGTGGGCCGAAGCAAAAGGCAAGTGTGCATACCAAATGAGTTCGCAATGTGATCTTATTTATACGCCTAGGGCGTTGAAAATTGAAAGGCCCCGCTTGTCAGTGAATGTTGCTATTCTAGCAAAGGGAAGGTGTTTTTTCGGACCTTCGGCTCAAGGCCTTCGTCCATATCGCAATCTGAATTTATTATTTACAAATTAATATTGCGAGGGGCTACTGTTGGGGGCCTTCGTCCTCCGAAGGTCCTCAAAAACATGATTTGACAATGTTTTCCAAGTGGATTATATGAACAGGTATTTTCGGATTCAGAATTATGGATATGGAGCACGACCAGGACGAAGCCTGAACCAGACGAAGGTCGAGGGCAGCCGAAGCTGTGCGCAGGGAAGCTTCGGCGCGATGGCATAAGGGGGAACCGACTTAAAGATGAAAAGACTTCGGGGGCCTCGACAGATTTCCATAAACCGTTAACAAATGTAATGGACATGGATGTAATTTTACGTGGGCTGCGTCCCGCGTCTATAAATAGATGAACAGTACTCCCGTACTGTTCACGCTGACTGGGCATTGGCTTTTGTGTCACGTTTGTACTTCTACCTTCTCTCAGGACCGAAGGTACATTTGTAATTTGAAATCATTTCTATTTCTCCATGTTAATAAAATAGAAATGATCCTATGTTGATATTTATATTTCACGCTTTATATGAATCCTTCGGTATTATTTATTATATTTACGAAGGTATGTCTCTTGTGACCTTCGTCCTAAAGCATTATTTCCCGAAGGGGCGTAATGTTTCGAAGGACGAAGGACCTTAATGTTTAACATCTTCTATGTTGCCTTGTTCTTAACTCGAAGCATTTGAGAACAAGTCTCCAACAGGAACATGTGCCCTCTCTCGTATACCACTATCTTTTTGTTATTTTTCTTATCTACTTTTGTCCCTATGTAACCATTACGTGTCTTGAAATTTTGTTATGCATCTTAGAACAAATTAAATTTGGGATCTCAGATACTACAACTCCATTCATGCTTAGTGTGCAAAAGAAAATTTAGTTCCTTTATTTTTCTTTAACTCTTTTCTTCTATTTAGTTTTATGTTCGTGCAATCACGCCTCATTGAATGTTTTTCTTTCGATCCCGCGTCTACATTTTTCTCTCTAACTTTTTCTATGTGCAACCAATCCTTGTGGATGGATAACGTGTCGCTGCTATCTATGCCCAGTTAGAGCGCATCTACACTTTACCTTGCATTGTGAAAAAACTTATTCGGTTATATATTTATTTCTTCTACTTCCCTCTAGGTCCATCTTAAGGCTCATGCGCCGTATTTGGTAGACCAATATTTTTTTCATTTTTCCTGTGTTGTATCTAGTTTCGGACTGGTACAACCAAGCCTCGCTAGAATTATTTCTCGGTCCCACCTGCTTAACTTGGCATTGTGAAAGAACGTATTTAGTGATATATTTCTTCCTTCTAAATCTTGGATGAAATTTATTGCTCACTCCCGCTTATTTTACCATGCCTTGCAAGAAAAACATGTTTGTCATATATTTAGTTTTTGTACATCAAGACACCAAATTTAGAAAACTCTAATACTAATTACTTTGGTTTCTTTGTGTTTCTTGTCTCTAGTTTTGTGACCATGCGACCAAAGCCTCATTGATTTTTTTCTTAGCCCTACTTGTGTTAAACCTTGCCTTGTAGAATTTTTTCCCAATGTATTTATATTCCTTCTTTACAACTACGTCCCAAATTTAGAAACTCGGATACTCCAACTCCTTTTACCAGTTAGCCAAATCTGAAAAGGAAATTTTAATGCTCTTGTTTTTACGTATTTCTTCGGGAACCCCTATATTATATAATCTACCATAATAATAAAAATCTATAGGTTGAAGTACATGCTATAAGTTCGTCTTACCACATATGTCTTTAGTTTATGTAATTAGTGTCTAGTTAGCATTTGTCGGGAAGAAATTGTGAGACTAGACACTCTTGGTTCTATACTACAAACCTAGGAGCGTTTCCTTGCCCTTTGTATGAGGTGGAATGGCCGACCAGGAACCCACCGAGCAAAACCCAAGTTCTAGACTAGAGTTGCGAGCATACATCGACCACATCAGGACACGTCACCAGGAGCCCACACGATAGACACTGGCACGACTGTACGCCCCTTTCTTATAATATGAACATATCGATCTATCTGATGAGACGGAGGGGCCCCAGCCAGAGGTGACCTCAGCCTCAAAGTCTCCATAGTAGCCATTATGTTAGAAGCGATAGGACGGGGCACCATATTGTCACACCCGGGTTTTAGGGGATCCAAAACATAGGCACGTAAATAACCACCAAGTATGTAGGATCAAGTCTCACACATATGATGACTAATGGTACAGAAACGAATGTCACATCATCAATATATAACAGAGTTCTATACAAAATAACTAAATAATTACATCATACGAAGACAACGATCTAGCAACCCAAAATTGACTGGGAGATGACGGCCTAGACCACTCACGAACTCATCACCACATTCTTCATGTGTGAAAGTCGCCTAGAGGGGGGTGAATAGGCGGAATCTGAAAATTATAAACTTAAGCACACACTACAAGCCGGGGTTAGCGTTAGAAATAAAATCGAGTCCGAAAGAGAGGGCGAAAACAAATCACAAGCAAAAGAAGAGTGTGACACGGTGATTTGTTTTACCGAGGTTCGGTTCTTGCAAACCTACTCCCCGTTGAGGTGGTCACAAAGACCGGGTCTCTTTCAACCCTTTCCCTCTCTCAAACAGTCACCTAGACCGAGTGAGCTTCTCTTCTCAATCAATCGGGACACTTAGTCCCCACAAGGACCACCACACAATTGGTGTTTCTTGCCTTGATTACAAATGACTTGGGAACAAGAAATGAGGAAGAAGAAAAGCGATCCAAGCGCAAGAACTCAAATGAACACAAATATCTCTCTCTCACTAGTCACTATTTGATTGGAGTGAACTTTGGACTTGGGAGAGGATTTGATCTCTTATTTGTGTCTTGGAGTGAAGTCTAGAGCTCTTGTATTGAATGCAATGGCTGAAATCTTGGATTGCCTTGAAGTGTGGTGGTTGGAGGGTATTTATAGCCCTAACCACCAAAGTGCCCGTTGGGGATGGCTGCTGTCGACGGGCGCACCGGACAGTCCGGTGCGCCACCGGACACTGTCCGGTGTGCCAGCCACGTCACCCAACCGTTAGGGTTAGACCGTTGTAGCTTCTGACAACTGGGCCACCGGACAATCCGGTGGTGCACCGGACAGGTCCTGTTCACTGTCCGGTGCGCCTTCTGGCACCTGCTCTGACTTCTGCGTGCAGTCCGCACTGTTCACCGCCCTGTACACTTTTGCAGGCGACCGTTGGCGCGCTAGCCGTTGCTCCCGCTGGCACACCGGACAGTCCGGTGCTACACTGGACAGTCCGGTGAATTATAGCGGGGAGCAATTTCCAGAAACCCGAAGGTGGCAGGTTCGGAGTGATTCTCCCTGGTGCACCAGACACAGTCCGGTGGTGCACCGGACACTGTCCGGTGCGCCGGACCAGGGCAACCTTCGGTTTTCTTTGCTCCTTTGTTTTGAACCCTTTCTTTTAACTTTGTATTAGTTTGATGTGAACCTTTGGCACCTGTAGAACATATATTCTAGAGCAAACTAGTTAGTCCAATTATTTGTGTTGGGCAATTCAACCACCAAAATCATTTAGGAAAAGGTTTGACCCTATTTCCCTTTCAATCTCCCCCTTTTTGGTGATTGATGCCAACACAAACCAAAGAAAATATATAAGTGCAGAATTGAACTAGTTTGCATAAGGTAAGTGCAAAGGTTGCTTGGAATGAAACCAATATATTATTTCTACTAGATATGCATGGATGGTTTTCTTCTTATTTAAAATTTTGGACCACGCTTGCACCACTAGTTTTGTTTTTGCAAATTCTTTGTAAAATTCTTTTCAAAAACCTTTTGCAAATAGCCAAAGGTACATGAATAAGATTGAAAGAAGCATTTTCAAGATTTGAAATTTCCCTTGTTTCAAATGCTTTTCCTTTGACTTAAACAAAACTCCCCCTCAATGAAATTCTCCTCTTAGTGTTCAAGAGGGTTTTACAAATTTTTGAAGATACTAGTACTTTCTCCCCCTTTTGAAAACACATTAAGATACCAATTTGAAAACTTCATTTTTAAAATTCGTTGGTGGTGGTGCGGTCCTTTTGCTTTGGGCTAACACTTTCTCCCCCTTTGGCATGAATCGCCAAAAATAGATACTTTGAGTGAAATATAAGCCCTTTTACTTTCTCCGCAATGGCAACAAATAAATATGAGTGAAGATTATACCAAGGTGGAGAGCGATGCGGAATACCGGCAAAGAGTAGATAATACCGATGGAGTTGAGTGGAAGCGTCGTCTTTGCCAAATACTCCATTTCCCTTTGAATTCTATGACTAAGCATAAGATTATACTTGAACACACATTAGTCATAGACATAAAAGAGATATGATCAAAGGTATATAAATGAGCTATGTGTGCAAAGTATCAATCAAAATTCCCAGAATCAAGAATGTTTAGCTCATTCCTAAGTTTGGTAAAGGTTTTCTCATCTAGTGGCTTGGTAAAGATATCGGCTAATTGTTCTTTGGTGTTAATATAGGCTATCTCGATATCCCCCCTTTGTTGGTGATCTCTCAAAAAAGTGATACCAAATGGCTATGTGCTTAGTGCGGCTGTGCTCAACGGGATTATCCGCCATGCGGATTGCACTCTCATTATCACATAGGAGAGGGACTTCGCTAAATTTGTAGCCATAGTCCCTGAGGGTTTGCCTCATCCAAAGCAATTGCGCGTAACAATGGCCTGCGGCAATGTACTCGGCTTCGGCGGTAGAAAGAGCTACTGAGTTTTGTTTCTTTGAAGCCCAAGACACCAGGGATCTTCCCAGAAACTGACAAGTCCCTGATGTGCTCTTCCTATCAATTTTACACCCTGCCCAATCAGCATTTGAATATCCTAATAAATCAAAAGAGGATCCCTTGGGGTACCAAAGACCAAACTTAGGTGTATGAACTAAATATCTCAAGATTCGCTTCACGGCCCTAAGGTGAACTTCCTTAGGATCGGCTTGGAACCTTGCACACATGCATACGGAAAGCACAATGTCCGGTCGAGACGCACATAAGTAGAGTAAAGATCCTATCATCGACCGGTATACCTTTTGATCTACGGATTTACCTCCCGTGTTGAGGTCGAGATGCCCATTGGTTCCCATGGGTGTCTTGATGGGCTTGGCATCCTTCACTCCAAACTTGGTGAGTATGTCTTGAATGTACTTCGTTTGGCTAATGAAGGTGCCCTCTTGGAGTTGCTTGACTTGAAATCCTAGAAAATACTTCAACTCCCCCATCATAGACATCTCGAATTTTTGTACCATGATCCTACTAAACTCTTCACATGTAGATTTGTTAGTAGTCCCAAATATGATATCATCAACATAAATTTGGCATACAAACAAATCTTTTGCAATAGTTTTAGTAAAGAGAGTAGGATCGGCTTTGCCGACTTTGAAGCCATTAGCGATAAGGAAATCTCTTAGGCATTCATACCATGCTCTTGGGGCTTGCTTGAGCCCATAAAGCGCCTTAGAGAGTTTGTAAACATAGTTAGGGTACTCACTATCTTCAAAGCCGGGAGGTTGCTCAACATAGACCTCTTCCTTGATTGGTCCATTGAGGAAGGCACTATTCACGTCCATTTGATAGATCTTAAAGCCATGGTAAGTAGCATAGGCAAGTAATATACGAATTGACTCAAGCCTAGCTACGGGTGCATAGGTTTCACCAAAATCCAATCCTTCGACTTGTGAATATCCCTTGGCCACAAGTCGGGCTTTGTTCCTTGTCACCACACCATGCTCATCTTGCTTGTTGCGGAAGACCCACTTGGTTCCTACAACATTTTGATTAGGACGTGGAACTAAATGACATACCTCATTCCTAGTGAAGTTGTTGAGCTCCTCTTGCATCGCCAGCACCCAATCCGAATCTTTAAGTGCATCCTCTACCCTGTGTGGCTCAATAGAGGAGACAAAAGAGTAATGTTCACAAAAATGAGCGACTCGAGATCGAGTGGTTACCCCCTTATGAATATTGCCGAGGATGGTGTTCACGGGGTGATCTCTTTGAATCGCTTGGTGGACTCTTGGGTGTGGCGGTCTTGGATCTTGTTCATCTTCCTTGTCTTGATCATTGTCATCTCCCCCTTGATCATTGCCCTTCTCTTGAGGTGGCTCATCCTCTTGATCTTCATTTTCATCATCTTGAGCTTGATCCTCATCTTGGATTGGTGGAGATGCTTGTATGGAAGATGATGGTTGATCTTGTGCTTGTGGAGGCTCTTCGGATTCCTTAGGATACACATCCCCAATGTACATGTTCCTTAGCGCGACGCATGGAGCCTCTTCATCATCTAGCTCATGAAGATCAACTTGCTCTACTTGAGAGCCGTTAGTCTCATCAAACACAATGTCACAAGAGACTTCAACTAGTCCAGTGGACTTGTTAAAGACTCTATATGCCCTTGTGTTTGAATCATAACCAAGTAAAAAGCCTTCTACAATCTTAGGAGCAAATTTAGATTTTCTACCTCTTTTAACAAGAATAAAACATTTGCTACCAAAGACTCTAAAATATGAAACATTGGGCTTTTTACTGGTGAGGAGTTCATATGATGTCTTCTTGAGGATTCGGTGTAGATATAACCGGTTGATGAAGTAGCAGGCGGTGTTAATCACCTTGGCCCAAAACCGATCCGGTGTCTTGTACTCATCAAGCATGGTCCTCGCCATGTCAAGTAGAGTTCTATTCTTCCTCTCCACTACACCATTTTGTTGTGGCGTGTAGGGAGAAGAGAACTCATGCTTGATGCCCTCCTCCTCAAGGAAGCCTTCAATTTGAGAGTTCTTGAACTCAGTTCCATTGTTGCTTCTAATCTTTTTGATCCTTAAGCCGAACTCATTTTGAGCCCGTCTCAAGAATCCCTTTAAGGTCTCTTGGGTTTGTGATTTTTCCTGCAAAAGAACACCCAAGTGAAGCGAGAATAATCATCCACAATAACTAGACAGTACTTACTCCTACCGATGCTTATGTAAGCTATCGGGCCGAATAGATCCATGTGCAGTAGCTCAAGCGACCTGTCGGTCGTCATAATGTTCTTGTGTGGATGATGGGCACCAACTTGCTTACCTACTTGACATGCGCTACAAACCCTGTCTTTCTCAAAATGAGCATTGGTTAGTCCCAAAATGTGTTCTCCCTTTAGAAGCTTATGAAGATTCTTCATCCCAACGTGGGCTAGTCGACGATGCCAGAGCCAACCCATATTAGTCTTAGCAATTAAGCAAGTGTCGAGTTCAGCTCTATTAAAATCAACTAAGTATAGCTGACCCTCTAACACTCCCTTAAATGCTATTGAATCATCACTTCTTCTAAAGACAGTAACACCTATATCCGTAAAAAGACAATTGTAGCCCATTTTGCATAATTGAGAAACAGAAAGCAAGTTGTAATCTAATGGATCTACAAAAAAACATTGGAAATAGAATGGTCAGGTGATATAGTAATTTTACCAAGTCCTTTGACCAAACCTTGATTTCCATCCCCGAATGTGATAGCTCATTGGGGATCTTGATTTTTCTCATATGAGGAGAACATCCTTTTCTCCCCAGTCATGTGGTTTGTGCACCCGCTATCAATGATCCAACTAGAGCCCCCGGATGCATAAACCTACAAAACAAGTTTAGGCCTTGCTCTTAGGTACCCAAATGGTCTTGGGTCCTTTCACATTAGAAACAAGCACCTTGGGTACCCAAACACAAGTCTTTGACCCCTTGTGTTTGCCCCAACATATTTGGAAACTACTTTGCCTGATTTGTTAGTGAGCACAAATGAAGCATCAAAAGTCTTAAATGAAATATTAGGTTCATTTGATGCAATAGGAGATTTCTTTTTAGGCATTTTAACATGGGTAGAACGCCTAGAGCTAGAAGCCTCATTCTTATAAATAAAAGCATGGTGAGAAACAGAATGAGTCTTCTTGGCATGAATTCTCCTAATCTTATCCTCAGGATAACCAGCAGGATATAAAATATAGCCCTCATTATCCTGAGGCATGGGAGCCTTGCCCTTAACAAAATTAGACAATCTCTTAGGGGCATTAATTTTAACATTGCCTCCCTGTTGGAAGCCAATGCCATCCTTAATGCCAGGGCGTCTCCCACTATAAAGCATACTACGAGCAAATTTAAATTTCTCATTTTCTAATTCATGCTCCGCAATTTTAGCATCTAATTTTGCTATATGATCATTTTGTTGTTTAATCATAGCAATGTGATCATGAATAGCATCAATATTAACATCTCTACATCTAGTGCAAATGGAGACATGACTAATAGTAGATGTAGAGGGTTTGCAAGCATTTAGTTCATCAATCTTAGCATGTAAAATAACATTCTTATTTCTAAGATTGGAAATAGAAACATTGCAAACATCTAAGTCTTTAGCCTTAGCAATTAATTTTTCATTCTCAATCTTAAGGCTAGCAAGAGAGGCATTCAATTTATCAATCTTAGCAAATAAACTAGCATTATTATTTCTAAGATTGGTAATTGAATCATCACAAATATTTGACTTCTCAACCTTAGCAATCAAATTAGCATTCTCAATTCTAAGGTTGGAGATAGTGTCATGGCAAATGCTAAGCTCACTAGTTAATTTTTCACATTTTTCTACTTCCTAAGCATAAGCATTTTTAACCTTAACATGCTTTTTGTTTTCCTTAATAAGGAAGTCCTCTTGGCTATCCAAGAGTTCATCCTTCTCATGAATAGCACTAATCAATTGATTTAGTTTTTCCTTTTGTTGCATGTTGAGGTTGGCAAAAAGAGCAAACAAATTTTCTTTATTATCACTAGAGTTATCCTCATCACTAGATGTTGCATATTTAGTGGAGGTTCTAGATTTTACCTTCTTTTTGCCGTCCTTTGCCATGAGGAACTTGTGGCCGACGTTGGGGAAGAGGAGGCCTTTGTTGATGGCAATGTTGGCAGCGTCCTCGTCATTGGAGGAGTCGGTGGAGCTCTCATCGGAGTCCCATTCCCGACATACGTGGGCATCGCAGCCCTTCTTCTTGTAGTACTTCTTCTTTTCTTTCCTCCTACCCTTCTTGTCATCGCCCCTGTCACTGTCACTAGAAATAGGACATTTTGCTATAAAGTGACCGAGCTTACCACACTTGTAGCAAACTTTCTTGGAGCGGGGCTTGTAATCCTTCCCCCTCCTTTGCTTGAGGATTTGGCAAAAGCTTTTGATGATTAAAGCCATCTCCTCATTGTCGAGCTTGGAGGCGTCGATGGGGACCCTACTTGGTGTAGAATCCATCTTTTCTTCTTCTGTTGCCTTGAATGCGATGGGTTGCACCTCGGGTGTTGAGGTGGCGCCTTGCTCGATGATTTTCTTGGAGCCTTTGATCATCAATTCAAAGCTCACAAATTTTCCTATAACCTCCTCGGGAGACATTAGCTTGTATCTAGGATCACCACGAATTAATTGAACTTGAGTAGGGTTAAGAAAAACGAGTGATCTAAGAATAACCTTGACCATCTCATGGTCATCCCATTTCGTGCTCCCGAGGTTGCGCACTTGGTTCACCAAGGTTTTGAGCCGGTTGTACATGGCTTGTGGCTCCTCTCCTTGGTTGAGCATGAACCGACCGAGCTCCCCCTCGATCGTTTCCATTTTGGTGATCTTGGTCACCTCATCTCCTTCGTGCGCGGTCTTTAGTACGTCCCAAATCTCTTTAGCACTTTTCAACCCTTGCACCTTATTATACTCCTCTCGACTTAGAGAGGTGAGGAGTATAGTAGTTGCTTGGGAATTAAAGTGTTGGATTTGGGTGACTTCGTCCGCATCATAATCTTCATCCCCTACGGAAGGTACCTGTACTCCAAATTCAACAATGTCCCATATGCTTGTGTGGAGTGAGGTTAGGTGATATTTCATCATTTCACTCCACCTAGAATAATCTTCACTGTCAAACATCGGTGGTTTGCCTAATGGAATAGAAAGTAATGGAGTATGTTTGGAAATGCGATGGTAGCGTAAGGGTATCTTACTAAACTTCTTGCGCTCATGGCGCTTAGAAGTGACGGACGGCGCTTCGGAGCCGGAGGTGGATGGTAATGAAGAGTCGGGCTCGTAGTAGATCACTTTCTTCATCTTCTTTTTCTTGTCGCCGCTCCGATGCGACTTGGTGTGTGAAGGGGATCCCTTCCCCTTGTTGCCGGACTCTCCCAATGGAGTCCTCCCGTGGCTTGTGGCAGGCTTCTCGCGGGTCACCACCTCCTTCTTGGCGTGATCTCCCGACATCACTTCGAGCGGTTAGGCTCTAATGAAGTACCGGGCTCTGATACCAATTGAAAGTCGCCTAGAGGGGGGTGAATAGGCGGAATCTAAAAATTATAAACTTAAGCACACACTACAAGCCGGGGTTAGCGTTAGAAATAAATCGAGTCCGAAAGAGAAGGCGAAAACAAATCATAAGTAAAAGAAGAGTGTGACACGGTGATTTGTTTTACCGAGGTTCGGTTCTTGTAAACCTACTCCCCGTTGAGGTGGTCACAAAGACTGGGTCTCTTTCAACCCTTTCTCTCTCTCAAACGGTCACCTAGACCGAGTGAGCTTCTCTTCTCAATCAATCGGGACACTTAGTCCCCACAAGGACCACCACACAATTGGTGTCTCTTGCCTTGATTACAAATGACTTGGGAACAAGAAATGAGGAAGAAGAAAAGCGATCCAAGCGCAAGAACTCAAATGAACACAAATATCTCTCTCTCACTAGTCACTATTTGATTGGAGTGAACTTTGGACTTGGGAGAGGATTTGATCTCTTATTTGTGTCTTGGAGTGAAGTCTAGAGCTCTTGTATTGAATGCAATGGCTGAAAAGTTGGATTGCCTTGAAGTGTGGTGGTTGGGGGTATTTATAGCCCCAACCACCAAAGTGCCAGTTGGGGATGGCTGCTGTCGACGGGCGCACTGGATAGTCCGGTGCGCCACCGGACACTGTCCGGTGTGCCAGCCATGTCACCCAACCGTTAGAGTTCAACCGTTGGAGCTTCTAACAACTGGGCCACCGGACAGTCCGGTGGTGCACCGGACAGGTCCTGTTCACTGTCTGGTGCGCCTTCTGGCGCCTGCTCTGACTTCTGCGCGCGCAGTCCGCACTGTTCACCACACTATACACTTTTGCAGACGACTGTTGGCGCGCTAGCCGTTGCTCCCGCTGGCACACCGGACAGTCCGGTGCTACACCGGACAGTCTGGTGAATTATATCGGGGAGCAATTTCTAGAAACCCGAAGGTGGCAAGTTCGGAGTGATTCTCCCTGGTGCACCGGACACTGTCCGGTGGTGCACCGGACAGTCCGGTGCGCCAGACCAGGGCAGCCTTCGGTTTTCTTTGCTCCTTTGTTTTGAACCCTTTCTTTTAACTTTGTATTGGTTTGATATGAACCTTTGGCACCTGTAGAACATATAATCTAGAGCAAACTAGTTAGTCCAATTATTTGTGTTGGGCAATTCAACCACCAAAATCATTTAGGAAAAGGTTTGACCCTATTTCCCTTTCAGTGTGTCTCATCCTGCGGTACCTGTTCTTGACCTGGGGGAATGTGTGTACAACAATGGTGAGCTCACATACGTTCATCGCTCAACAAGTTGTGGGAAATAATGTGCATGAACTCACCAAAGGTGGGAGCTCGTGTGAAGTGTAAGGCTTACCAAAGGAGATGGTTAAAGCTGAACATTGCTTTTAGAGTTGGTCAAAATTTTATAAGCAGTTACTAAGTATAAGTAGATACTAACTCAATTAAATAAGAGATCACAATTGATAATAACACCCGCGATGCAATGCATATGACAGATTACGTTTAGTTCCATAAATTAATCATGCGAGAGTCCTGAGTTACTCTTGATCGTGAGCACGGCTGATATACCAGTTTTACACTCTACAGAGGCTGCACCCTTTACCCACAAGTCGTGTATCCCGTCGAGACAGGGTTTGCAAGGCCCTTAGACACTTCTGAGGTGAATGGCTAGATATCCACTACGAGGCCTTTACAAAGTACCACTAGCTTCAGAAAACCCGCTACGGTTTTTGAGAAGGGCAATATAGGAATCCCTCGTCCAAAAAGCCGTCGTAGCATGATCGACCTGAGAACCTCCCTATACGCAGCTCCTCTACCGCCCTTGCCCCTTCTGGGTAAGGTAGTCCTCCACTAGCTTTCCTAATTAGTTAGCCAAGGGCGTCCCATTCCACCCTTGTGGTAACATAGATATCTCAAGTTAAGCTCCATGTTCCAATTAACACAACGATCTTGTCATGAACAATAATTAAAACAACATCATAACTAGAACATGATCATAATATAAAATTAATTTCCCAAAACAAAGTAGAGCAAAAGCAAGGGGAGACATCTAAAGTTTTTAAGGAAAGAGTTTTTGTGGAGGGCGCTTGGTCCAAAGAAGAAGATGCAAACAACATGTGGGTGAAGATGGAAACTTGTATTAGGAAGGTGGCATCCGAGGTGTTTGGAGTGACCAAAGGGAGCAGAGGTGAACCTAAAGATACTTGGTGGTGGACCGAGGACGTTCAAAAGGCAATAAAGGAGAAGAAAGAATGTTACAGAATCTTGTTCCATGACAGGAGCACGGTCAACATAGAGAGGTATAAGGTGGCAAAGAAGACTGCAAAGTGAGCTATGAGTAAGGCAAAGGGTCGAGCCTATGATAATCTTTACCGAAGACTAAGTACAAAGGAAGGAGATAAGTATGTCTATAAGATGGCTAGGATTCGAGAAAGGAAGACGAGGGACCTCAACCAAGTTAAATGCATTAAGGATGACATGGATCATTTCTTGGTGAAAGGATAAGACATCAACTAGAGGTGGCAGAGGTATTTTGACAATCTTTTCAATGTTGAGAATGAGACTATGGACACCCAATTGGATGACTCCTTTGATGATTTAAATAGATGCTTTGTACGCAGGATCCAAGAGTCAGAGGTCAAAGAAGCTTTAAAGAGGATGAAAGGGGCAAAATGATGGGCCCAGATGGTATCCCAATAGAGGTGTGGAAATGCCTTAGGGATATTGCTATCATTTGACTAACCAAGTTGTTTAACCTTATTTTTTGATCAAACAAGATGCCCGATGAGTGGAGGTGGAGTACATTAGTACTAATCTTCAAGAACATGGGAGAAATTCAAATTTGTACCAACTATCGAGGGTTTAAGCTCATGAGTCACACTATGATGCTATGAGAGAGAGTTATTAAGCATCACCTTAGAGGAATGATGCATATCACCATGAACCAATTTGGATTCATGCCTGGAAGGTCAACCATGGAAGCAATTTTCTTAATATGACAGGTCATGGAGCGGTATAAAGAGTAGAAGAAGGACTTGCACATGGTTTTTATCGACTTGGAAAAGGCCTACAATAAAATACCTAGGAATTTCCATGTGATGGGAATTGGATAAGCATAAAGTCCCAACAAAATATGTTACGCTCATCAAGGACATGTATGACAAGGTTGTGACTAGCGTCCGAACAACTAATGGTGATAGAAATGTTTTCCCGATTAAAATATCCCTTATCTATTTGCCTTAGTGATAGATGAGGTCGTGAGAGATATACAAAGATATATCCCTTGGTGTATACTTTTCGCTGATGATGTAGTTCTAGTAGATGAAAGCTGGGAAGGAGTAAAGTAAATAGAAAGCTAGAGTTATGGCATCAAACCCTAGAGTCAAAAGGATTTAGAATTAGCAGGACCAAAACCGAGTATATGAGATGTGACTTAGGTACTACAATTAGTGAGGATGGAGATGTAAGCTTAGGAGGCTAGGTAGTACCAAAGAAGGACACCTTCCATTATTTGGGATCGATTCTACAGAGAGATGGTGATATTGGTGAAGATGTTAGCCATAGGATCTAAGCGGGGTGGATGAAATGGTGTCAAGCATCGAGAATCCTATGTGACAAGAGAGTGCCATAGAAGTTGAAAGGCAATTTCTATAGGACGGCGATTAGGCCAGTTATGTTACATGGGGCTAAGTGTTGGTCTACTAAGAGTCGGCATATCCAGCAACTAAGTGTCGTAGAGATGCATATGTTGTGTTAGATATGTGGGCACACAATATTGGATTGAGTGAGAAACGATGACATACACGATCGGCGAGGAGTAGCGCCAATTGAAGAAAAGCTTATTCAACACCGGTTGAGATGGTTTGGGCATGTCCATCGGAGACCCCTAGAGACACCGGTGCATAGAGACATCATAAGACAAGACAATAATGTGAAGAGAAGTAGAGGGCAACAAAACTTGACATGGGAGGAGGCAATCAAAAGCGAGTTGAAGGAATGGAATATTCCAAAGGAGTTGTGTTTGGATAGAAGTGCTTGGAAATAAGCTATCCACGTGCCCGAACCATGATTAAGTCTTTTCCCTTTTAGCGCTCTCAAAAGCATTTCCCCTCCATTTTCTCTCTCTTTTTGGTGACTTCTTGTTGGATTTCAACACTAGCCTACCCCAACTTGCTTGGGACTAAGAGGCTATGTTGATGTTGATGTAGTGTAGTGTAACGCCCTGAATTTGGGGGTAGAATTTTTTTCTTCTTTTCACTCACCAAATTCGGGCGTTACTCTCTTTTCTCTTCCCGTTTCGCTCCTTCTTCCCAATTTCAAACCAGTATAGTGACGAGTGTCCGTGTCATGTATAAACAAAACCTAAGTGTCATGGGTGTTGCATCATACCAAAGCACATTTCTTTGTCTGATGTCACGTGTTCGTCTCGTCCCGTTTCAGATTTTTGGTTCACGATCGGATTTCGTTTAGTGGTCGTGCGTGTCGTGGGTTTCGATCCGTGATGTGTCACAGCCTGGCCCAGCCCGGCCCTGCGCGGCCCAGCTCGGCTCGGTCCGGCCCGCGCGCCGCTGGCGCCCCCTGCCCTCCCCATGCGCGCGCCCCCTTCCCCTAATCCCTTTATCTCATTTGATTTTCTCCCGCGCAGTAACCTCCCTCTCCCTCTTCCATCTCTCTCTCTCTCTCTCCCCGTGGTGCCCTAGGGTTTGAAGACGTGATCGCCGGAGTTTGGATCACCGGAGGTGAGTTTTTCCCCTCCCCTTCCCTTCTCTCCCTCCCCCTCCCTTTCGTCTTCCCCTGGCCACGCGCGCATCCCTCCCCTGCTCGCGCGCCCACCCTGGCCGCGTGCCCCTGCCCCGGCGAGCCGCTCGGCCCCGCGCTCGGCCGCGCGCGCCCCTCCCCTCCCCGTCCCGCGCCCCGACGGCGGCTCGGCCGTGCCCGGCCCCATGCTCCCCTCCCCGTCCCATGCCCCGACGGCGGCTTGGCCACGCCCGGCGAGCCCCTCCCCGCGCCGCGCCCGCCCTGGCGAGCCCCCCCCCCCCCCCCGTGCGCGCGCTGCCCCGGCGGCAACTCGGCCGCGCCGCGCCCACCCCGGTGAGCCCTCCCCGACCCCGCGCCCCGTGCCCCACGCGCCCCGCGCCCTGGCTGCGCGCCGGTGGCCACGCCTGGCCTCGCGCCCTGGCCCCGCGCGCCAGTGGCCGCGCCCTCGCGCGCCCCTGCCTGAGCCCGTGCCCCGGCAGCTTCGCGCCACGCGCGCCTGCACGGTTCGCGTGCCCTTGGCACGCGCTGCGTTTAACCCTCGTTTTAATCCATTTTAATTGTTGTTTAGTCGATGTGCTGCGTCGCGCGCTTCGCCGCGTGATGGTTCATTCTAATTTCATCTTTATTTATGTGCTGCTTCACGCGCTTCGTCAGGCGACGATTCTTTTTAAATTTATATTTATTAATGTGTTGCGTCGCACGCTTCGTCGCGCGATGATTCGTTTTTAAATGTAGTTCTGTTGACATAAGCCGTCGTGTGTTTCGTCGCACAACGCTTAACGTTTACCTATAATTAATGCAAGAATCTCGTTGCACGCTCTGTTGAGCGGCGAGTCGTTTATTTCTTAATTCAATTTAAATGCTGTGTCGCGCGTCTCACCGTGCGACCACTTCCTTTAATTCACCTTTATCTAATTATAATGATTAAATGTGGAACATGACTTTACTTTATGCTAAACGCAGTGTCCAAATTAATGCCCTTCTGTTAAGCGAGTGGTTTAATTTATAATTAGGTAATGTAATCGCTTCTCGACCGTAGACTCGACTGTCATTTCCTATTTCTCTCTTAACCGTAATTGCGAGCCCCGCGTGGAACATCTGTTTATTTATTGCATTCTATTGTATGGTGTATTGTTCTTTTGTATTAAATAGGTGGATGTATGTATGTTTGCGCTCGTATAGAGAACGATCTGGTTGAAGAGACCGATGAACTCATAGGAGAAGCCCCTGAGCAGCAGCTGGTTGGTGGAGGCAAGTGTCCCTTGACCTATTTTTGTCCTATACATTCTTTAAATTCACCTCCCGCATTTCATAGTAATACCTAAGGATTTACTAGCTTTTGTTATCCATGTCCTTGTTTACCTATTTGGGTTAGATTATTATGGTGTAGCTTTATGCTATTGCTCAACTCTAATCAATGAACATGATGAGATTATCTATGATACGTTATTTTCCCTTTTGATTATGATGATGGTACATGTGGCCCTTAAGGGGACTCGAGCTATTTCTCGAGTGCCTCTCCGTAAGGACCTGTTTGTTGGATGACCGCCTGGGAAAACAGTGCAACCATGAGGGTGGAGTGGGACGCCCTTAACTGAGTAATTAGAGGAACTGGGGTGTAGTTCGCTTCGCCGTCGTGCCGTTAATGGGGCTCGGTGTATGCGACTCACTCTGCCAAGGTTAGTTCACCCCTTGGGGAGGAGTTCGGTGCATTTACGAAACCTAATGGGTGGCTACAGCCCCAGGAAATCTTTGTAAAGGCTACGTAGTGAGACCCTGCCTATTCACCTTGGTAGTGTTTAAGGGTTTAATTGGCCCGAGGCAAGAGGGAATCACGACTTCTGGGTAAAGTGCGCAACCTCTGCAGAGTGTTATGAAACTGATATATCAGTCATGCTCGCGGTTATGAGCGGCCAAGGGATCTCCATTGATTAGTGATACTTGATCAGAGATGTTCGGATTACAGGTGGTGATGAGAATGGTGGTTTTGGTATTGACTCTGGTAATGGTAAGTGGTATTCTTTCCATTTGGAAAGGGTACATTTGGGTTAATAATGTGGGTTAATTCTAAAACCTGGCTCTCTCTACTAGTAATAATAATCTGACCAACTAAAAGCAATTGCTTGACTTACCCCCACATAAAGCTAGTCCACTACAGCCAAACAGGATACTTGCTGAGTATGTTGATGTGTACTCACCCTTGCTCTACACACCAAAACCCCCCTTCCCCAAGTTGTCCGCGTTGCAACCACTGCTCAGGAGAAGATGAAGCTGTGGAAGGAGACTTTTAGGAGTTCCAAGATTACGACGAGTTCTAGGCGTGGGTTAGCGGCAACCCCTAGTCGGCTGCCTGTGAAGGCCGCGTGTATCTATGTTTCTTTTCCGCATTTTGATTATTGTAAAGACTATGTGGATGTCTCAGACATATGATGTAATCGAATATTATTCCCCTTTTATGTTATTATTTGAGCATTGTGTGATGATGTCCAGTTATGTAACCGCTGTGTACGTGAATTGCTGATCCTGGCACGTACATGGTTCGCATTCAGTTTGCCTTCTAAAACCAAGTGTGACATAGGTGGTATCAAAGCCGTGCTGACTGTAGGACTGCTAACCTAGAGTAGAATGGTCGTTCTAAGGATTATAGACCTCTGTTCCTGCCTTGACTTTGGTATCCCTTCAAAAGTTGGTCATATCGACCAAACCTATGTTCTACTATATACTATACCTTGCTAAAATTTTGTTTATTCTCATTCCTTTTTTATTTATTCAAGGTTTACTTGCTGGTCATATTAGTTCTGTTCTCACTCTTATGCTTGCGGTGTCTTTTGTAGATGGCTCATCTTAGACACACTGCACGGAAGTCTGTCATCCCCTTCTTACCCTCCCATCTCGCGGAGCGTCCGCTTCGCCGTCCAGTGACCGGTCAGTCCAGCCACTTGGAGAGGTTGCATCACCACCTGCATGAGGAGCAGGAACGTCGACGACAGGAGCAGGAGCAGGAGGGATCCTCTTTCTCGCTCTAGCAGGAGATAGAGTCTATGAGGAGCTGCTCCCCTGTGCTCCCCCTAGAGGTGCCCCCTGCACCACCACTGAGCGCCCCAGCCCCTGGAGTAGCTGCTGGAAGAGACCCAGACGACGAAGGTGGCGATAGCAGCTCGAGCCACGACACCGACCAGGAGCCGGAAGGATGGGTTGCTCGACCCATCACTCGTGACGCTGCTCGCGGGTGTCACTTCCACGATGCGCTCGACACCCTGCTACGTCGGGCACTTGACCGGCATACTTGGTCTATCGAGTATCGCTGTGTGGTCTTCCAGCACAGTTGCGGGGTCTACCCGGACTGCTGGGAGGTGACCTGCTTGGTGCGCCGTCCGAAGAACAGTCTCCAGGGTGCGGAGGTCTGCTCAGAGCACTATTCCATCTCTAAGCGGGACTTAGCTGAGGCGGCCATGCAAGATGCCGCATGGCGTGCGCTTTCGCACTACTGTTCAGTGCTCAGTGGGGTAGCCGATGGTCTCAACCTGAAGTATTACCCCTGCCGTCCATCTGGCAGCACAGGAGGCGTGATTGTCTCACCTATTGGCGAGGACAATCCTAGGTTGAGCAGCACAGTCAACCTAGCTGTCGTGTTAAACACGGAGCTAGACCATGCATTAGACGAGCTGAGTAGGGCTCGTGCTGAGATCGCCCAGCTACGGGCTGAGCGCGTGGAGCGTCGTCACCTGGATGATGGCTTCCCCGCTCCCGTCGGGACTCAGCACCCGTACCGCTCACCTCGGCATGGACACCAGCCTTATGGCAACACCGACTGCAAGACCAAGATAAATTTAGAACCATAGATCATCAGCGTCGGATCTTATAATTAATACGAAAATATATACATAGAAGCTATAGTCTTAGCGTTAGTCTTGCTTTTAGTTAGTCTTAGTTAGACAGGGTAGTTTGCTTATCCTGTGCATTTATGTTTGTCATGATGAACTATGTTGGATTTGGATCTTTATAATGACTGTCACCAGACTGTGGGTATCCCCTGCATTTTGGTTTACCTGTTATGTTAATGAAGTTAGCTATCTAGTTGGGAAGTCTTTTATTCCACTTTCCTCTTTATCTGAGAAGCTGTGTTGGTCTGTGTTGGAGATCAGTGAAGATGTTCATCTGTTCAGTGTTGTGGAAGAATTCTATACTCTTTTCTTATGCTGCAAGATTTGCCAGATCAGTTCTGATGTGTGGTTGCATTCTACAGATGTCAGAAAACAGGCGTAGAGGAGGAAGGCGTGCTCAGCAGGAGCAGGCAGCCCCGTAGGATGAGGCACCCTAGCAATAGCAGCTGCCACCCCCGCCCCTGATGTCGATCGAGCAGATGTTCATGATGGAGACTCAGGCAGTTCAAGCCATCGGTCAGACTTTGGCCGCCATTCAGCAGCAGCAGCAGTCACCACCTCAGCCCCAGATGCCTTAGATGCCAAGGGACAAGCGTGCTGAATTCATGAGAGGTCATCCCCCAACGTTCGCTCACTCTTCTGACCCCATGGATGCTGAAGACTGGCTGTGCACAGTGGAGCGGGAGTTGCATACCGCTCAGTGTGATGACATGGAGAAAGTTCTGTATGGTCCCCGTCTGTTGAGAGGAGCAGCTCAGTCTTGGTGGGAGTCTTATCTCGCCACCCATGCCAACCCCGACACCATCACCTGGGAAGAATTCAGAAACAATTTCTGATAGTACCATGTTCCTATAGGTCTGATGACAGTGAAGAAGGAGTTCCTGGCACTCAAGCAAGGGTCAATGTCTGTCAGTGAGTATCGAGACAGGATTCTGCAGCTGTCTCGCTATGCTCCTAAAGATGTCAACACCGACGCCAAGAGACAGTACCGTTTCCTGAGAGGCTTGGTCGACCCTCTGCAGTATCAGCTAATGAATCATACCTTTCCGACGTTTTAGCACCTGATATACAGAGCAATCATGACAGAGAGGAAGCGCAAAGAGATGGAGGATCGCAAGCGCAAGATCAGTGGACCCCAGCCTGGAAGCAGCAATCACCCTCGTTTCTCAGACAATCAACCTCAGCAGTTTAGGCAGAACCAGCGTCCACCTCAGCAGCAGCAGTTTCAAAGGCAGTATCCTCAGCACCAGCATTAGAATCGCCAAAACAATCAGTAAGGAGGAGGCCAGTTCCAGAGGCAGAATCAGCAGGCACCTCGTCTTCCTACCCCAGCGAACCAGCAGAACAGTCAGGCCGCACCAGTTCAGGGTGGAAACAGAGCATGTTTCCACTGTGGAGAGCAAGGCCATTGGGTGATGCAATGTCCGAAGAAGACAGCCCAGCAGCAGTTAGGCCCCAATGCCCCAGCAAAGCAGAATGTGTCTCAGCTTGGAGCAGGCAACCGCTCTCAGCCACGCTATAACCATGGGAGACTGAACCACTTGGAGGCTGAAGCAGTTCAGGAGACCCCCGACATGATAGTAGGTATGTTTCCAGTTGACTCCCATATTGTAGAAGTGTTATTTGATACTGGAGCAACGCATTCTTTCATTACTGCATCATGGGTAGAAGCACATAATCTTCCAAAAACTACCATGTCAACCCCCATTCAAATTGACTCAGTCGATGGTAGAATTCAAGCTGATAGCATTTGCTTGAATGTAAGTGTGGAAATAAGGGGGATAGCGTTCCCCGCTAATCTCATAGTAATGGGTATTCAGGGAATAGATGTCATCCTAGGGATGAATGGCTAGATAAGTATCGGGCAGTTATCAGTTGTGATAAGAGGATAATCAAGTTGCTGTCCCCACTAGGAGAGGAAGTGGTGACCGAGTTAGTCCCACCCGAGCCAAAGCAAGGAAGTTGTTATCAGATGGCTATTGATAGCAGTGAAGCAGATCCACTAGAGATCATCAAGGTTGTGTCCGAGTTCCTAGACGTGTTCCCCAAGGACCTACCAGGTATGCCACCAGAGCGGAAAGTTGAGTTTGCTATAGAGCTTCTTTCTGGAACCGCCCCCCATCTTTAAGAGAGATTACAGAGTATCTGGACCAGAGTTGGTTGAGCTTAAGAAGCAGATTGATGAGCTGTCAGAGAAAGGTTACATCTGGCCCAGCACCTCGCCTTGGGCCACCCCTATCTTATTCATGGAGAAGAAAGATGGCACTAGAAGGATGTGTATCGATTACCGAGCCCTAAATGAAGTCACGATCAAGAACAAGTACCCCTTGCCCAGAATAGAGGATCTGTTCGACCAGCTGAGAGGAGTCAGCATGTTTTCAAAGATAGATCTGAGGTCAGGTTATCATCATCTCAGGATTCGACCGTCAGACATTCCAAAGACGACATTCATTACCAAGTATGGGTTGTATGAGTTCACTGTGATATCCTTTGGTCTGACAAATGCACCAGCCTTCTTCCTGAATATGATGAACAATGTATTCATGGATTATCTTGATAAGTTTGTGGTGGTATTCATTGATGATATTCTGATATATTCTCAAAGCGAAGAAGAGCATGCAGATCATTTGAGTATGGTATTGCAGAGATTGCGAGAGCACCAGCTGTATGCAAAGTTGAGCAAGTGTGAGTTCTGGATTGATGAAGTCCTGTTCTTGGGTCACATAATCAACAAAGAAGGACTGGCTATGGATCCGAAGGAAGTGGCATATATTCTGAACTAGAAAGCGCCAACAGATGCCCGAGAAATCAAGAGCTTCATTGGGATGGCCGGATATTATCGGCGATTCATTGAAGGGTTTTCGAAGATTGCGAAACCAATGACAGCTTTGCTAGGTAACAAAGTTGAGTTCAAGTGGACCTAGAAATGTCAAGAGGCCTTCGAAGCACTGAAAGAGAAGTTGACTACAGCACCTGTCTTAGTCTTGCCTGATGTGCACAAGCCCTTCTCGGTGTATTGCAATGCTTGTTACACTGGTTTGGGATGTGTGTTGATGCAAGAGGGAAGAGTTGTGGCTTACTCGTCCCGACAGCTAAAGGTTCACGAGAAGAATTACCCAATCCATGACCTAGAGTTGGCAGCAGTGCTTCACGCATTGAAGATATAGAGGCACTATCTGTACGGATAGAAATGTGATGTCTACACTGTCACACCCGGTTTTAGAAGGCAAACTGAATGCGAACCATGTACGTGCCAGGATCAGCAATTCACGTACACAGCATTTACATAACGTGGACATCATCACACAGTGCTCAAATAGTATTAAAAAGGGAAATAGTCGATTACATCATATGTCTGAGACATCAACATAGTCTTTACAATAAATCAAAGTGCGGAAAAGAAACGTAGATAAACGCGGCCTTCACAGGCAGCCGACTGGGGGTTGCCGCTAACCCACGCCTAGAACTCGTCGTAGTCTTGGAAATCCTGGAAGTCTCCTTCCACGGCTTCGTCTTCTCCTGAGCAGTGGTTGCAATGCGGACAACCTGGGGGGGTTTGGTGTGTAGAGCAAGGGTGAGTACACATCAACATACTCAGCAAGTATCCTGTTTGGCTGTAGTGGACTAGCTTTATATGGGGTAAGTCAAGGAGTTGCTTTTAGTTGGTCAGATTATTATTTACTAGTAGAAAGCCAGGTTTTAACATTAACCCAAGTTATTAGCCCGGTGTACCCTTTCCAAACGGAAAGAATACCACTTACCAGCACCATAGTCATAACCAAAACCATCAATCTCATTGTCACCTGTAAACCAAAATGTCTCTGATCAAGTACCACTAATCATTGGAGCTCCCTTGGCCACTCATAACCGCGAGCACGGCTGATATATCAGTTTTCAAACACTCTGCAGAGGTTGTGCACTTTACCCACAAGCCGTGATTCCCTTTCTGCCCGGAGATCATGACTCTCCATTGGTCACTACCGAGGTGACCCAGCAGGGCATCACTACGTAGCCTTTACAAAGATTCCCCGGGATTGTAGTCGCCCGTTAGGTTCCCTAAATGTACCGCACTCCTCTCCAAGGGACAAATCAACCTTGGCAGAGCGAGCCGCATACACCGAGCCCCATTGACGGCACGACGGCTAAGCGAACTACACCCCGGTTCCTCTAATTACTCAGCTAAGGGCGTCCCATTCCACCCTCATGGTTGCACTGTTTTCCCGGGCGTTCATCCAACGAACAGGTCCTTACGGAGAGGCACTCGAGAAATCGCTCGAGCCCCCTTGAAGACCACAAGTATAACATCATAATAAGAGAAGGGAAAACAGCGTATCATAGATAATCTCATCATGTTCATTGATTAGAGTTGAGCAATAGCATAAAGCTAAACAATAATAATCTAACCCAAATAGGTAAACAAGGACATGGATAACAAAGCTAGTAAATCCTTAGGCATAAATGTGTAATGCGGGAGGTGAATTAAAGAATGAATAGGACAGAGATAGGTCAAGGGACACTTGCCTCCACCAACCGACTGCTGCTCAGGGGCTTCTCCTGTGAGTTCCTCGGGCTCTTCAACCGGATCGTTCTCTATGCGATTGCAAACATACATTGATCCATCCATTGAAATTAGGAAACCAACAGTACACCATACAAGAGAACAAGTAGATTAAACATGCATAGAATATGACATGTGATATTGCATTTTCCATGGTTAGAAAGAAACGGGGAAGGGTCTTGCAGGGGTTAGGGCTTATGCACAAGGCGCACTACGGGTAGACGAATAACTAGACGTTACGTGTTCTAGTTCCACTTAACTCCAATAATAATAATTAGTCACATGTACTAATGGAAACATAGCCACTTTTAGTTAATCAACATTAAACGAGATAGACGATTAGCTATATGAATTAACTAACGTAACCGATTTCTAAATTGAGTTTCCTATTTTATTAACATGAGCAACGTGGTTAGCGCGCATAAAATGTAAGGGGGGGGATAGACGGGCACGTCTAGGTGTAGACGAAGGCACGGCGAGTCGTGCCAAGGCACTGCGCACTACGCGAGCGCGCGTGCAAGGCCGCACGCACGCGTCGCGAACTAGCCGTGCGCACGTCGGGGCCGCGCGCTGGCCGAGCTCAAGGCCGCGCGCCATAGGCACGCTGGGCCGAGTTCGAGGCCGCGCCCGGGCCGTCATGACGTGAGCAAGGCACGCCGGGGCGGGCGGGCGAGCACGGCGCACGAGCGGGGCGAAGCACGGGCGGGCGAGGCACGGGGACGGGGCGGCCGAGCCGGGGCGAGGGCGGCCGAGGTCTGGGACGAGGCGGCCGAGGGCGGGGGCGGGCTAGCCGGGGCGGCGCGAGGGCGGGGGCGGGCTCGCCGGGGCGGCCGAGCGCGGGGCCGAGGCGGGCTCGCCGGGGAGCCGGGCGGGCGGGTCGCCGAGGCGGGGCGCGGCTGGGGGCCGGTGAGGCGGGGCCGAGGCGGGGCGCGGCGAGCGCGGCGCGGCCGCGGGGGGAAGCGCCGGCGAGAGGGGGAAGAAGGAGGGAGGGGAGGGAGAAGAGGGGAGGGGGAGGGAGGAGAGGGGGAAGAAGGGAGGGAGGGGGAGGGGGCCTCACCGCTGCGAGATCGGCGGTGGCAAGCAGGGGATCGGGGCGGCGGCGGTGGGCGAGCAGGGAGAGGGCGGCGGCGGCGGTTAGGGTAGGGGAGAGGGAGAGAGGGAGAGAGGATGACGGGCGGGGCCCGCAGGGAGGGGGATTTTTGGGGGGAGGGGGAGGGGAGGGGCGGCTGGGCCGCTTGGGCCCAAAGCGGGGGGGCGCGTGGGGGGGGAGGTGAGGCTGGCTGGGCCGGATGGCCAGCTGGGCCGGGGGCCGGCTGGGCCGCCGTGGGGCCCACGCGGGAAGGGGGGAGAGAGGGGAGGGGGGCGCGGCTGGGCCGGCCGGCTGGGCCGCTCGCGCCAAGGGGGAGGGGGCGGCTGGGCCGAAATGGGAGGAGGGGGGAGAGAGAGAAGAAAAAGGTTATTCCTTTTTCTAAAATCTATTTTTCTTTAGATGAATGCATTTACATTTTCAAACAATCAAAAAGAATGCATGGCTCGGCATGGTGCATCAACCAAAACAAGATATTTTAGGGTTTTGCTTTACATGGGATCTCAGGCCGAATCCCGCTATAACTTTGGAAAAGATCAAGGTTTAGCGAGGAGAAAAGGGAAAAGGAAAGGGTAACGCCCGAATTTGGTGAGGGAAAAGAAGAAAAATTTCTACCCCCCAAATTCAGGGCATTACAAACCTATCCCCCTTAAAAGAATCTCGCCCTTGAGATTCAGGGTTGGCTAGCAAAGAGCTCTGGGTATTTAGCCATCAGATCATCTTCACGCTCCCAGGTTGCTTCTTCCTCAGAGTGATGACTCCATCTGATTTTGCACATTCTGATGGTCTTCCTTCGGGTGACCCTGTCTGCAATCTCAAGGATTTGCGCTGGTTTCTCTGTGTAGGTCAAGTCCTCTTGGACCTCCAGACCTTCCACTGGCAACTGCTCTTCTAGCACACGCAAGCACTTCTTCAACTGAGACACATGAAAGACATCATGCACAGCAGACAAATTTTCTGGCAGACTGAGTTGATAGGCCACTTCTCCACGCCTTGCGAGGATTTGATACGTACCGATGTAGCGGGGTGCTAGCTTGCCTTTGACTCCGAATCTTCTGACCCCTCTGATCGGTGACACTTTCAGATAGACGAAGTCTCCGACTTCGAAGCTCAGCTCTCTTCTTCTTGTGTCTGCATAGCTTCGCTGCCTTGATTGCGCTATCTTCAGGTTCTCTCGAACCATCTTGATGTTCTCTTCAGCTTCAAGTAGAATGTCTAGCCCGAACACTTGCTTTTCTCCAGGCTGATCCCATTGCAACGGAGTTCTACAACTCCTCCCATAGAGCGCCTGAAAAGGTGACATCTTCAAACTGGCCTGGTAACTTTTGTTATAGGAAAACTCCTCATAAGGCAATCTCTTGTCCCATCCAGACTGATCTTGCAATGCACAGGCTCTCAACATGTCTTCAAGAATTTGATTGGTTCTTTCGGTCTGACCATCTGTCTGCGGGTGATAAGCTGAACTGAAATTCAGATGTGTGCCCAAGGCTTCATGCAACTGCTGCCAGAAATGAGAGGTGAACTGTGTTCCTCTGTCTGACACTATCTTCTTTGGCACATCGTGAAGACAGATGATCCGAGACATGTACAACTCTGCCAATACTGCACTGTTGTAGTTGGTCTTGACAGGTATGAAGTGGGCTGACTTGGTTAAGCGGTCCACTACTACCCAAATGGAATCGTAGCCGGCTCGAGTGCGAGGCAATCCGACTATGAAATCCATACCAATTTCATCCAATTTCAACTGAGGAATTTGCAATGGTTGCAACAATCCAGCTGGTCTCTGGTGCTCTGCCTTGATCCGCCGACAACTATCATACATAGCCACATACTCTACGATTTCCCTCTTCATTTCGTACCACCAGAATTTCTACTTCAGATCCTGATACATTTTCTCACTACCAGGGTGAATCGAATAAGCTGTCTCATGAGCTTCCTTAAGAATCAACTCCTGAATAGATTGGACATTGGGAACAGACAAGCGGTCTTTGAACCATATCACACCTTCTGCATCCTCCCGAAAATCTTTGCCTCTACCGTCTAGAATCAGTCGCCAGATCTCACTGATCTTCTCATCATTCTCCTGTGCCTCTTTGATTTCCCGCTCCAGGGTAGGTTCCAACTCAATTGTGACTCCTCGCGAATTATTCACGAACCCGAGACTCAACCTGTCAAACTCTTTGGCCAACTCATAAGGCATCGGACGAGCGACCATCAGATTGACTTGACTCTTCCTGCTCAAAGCATCTGCCACTACGTTCGCTTTGCCTGGATGGTAATGAATCTCCAACTCATAGTCTTTGATCAACTCTAACCATCTTCTTTGCCTCATATTCAGCTCTGACTGAGTGAATATGTACTTCAGACTCTTGTGGTCTGTGTAAACATCACATTTCTGTCCATACAGATAGTGCCTCCATGTCTTCAGTGCGTGAACCACTGCTGCCAACTCTAGGTCATGGATTGGGTAATTCTTCTCATGAACCTTCAGCTATCGGGACGAGTAAGCCACAACTCTTCCCTCTTGCATCAACACACATCCCAAACCTGTGTAACAAGCATCACAATACACCGAGAAGGGCTTGTGCACATCAGGCAAGACTAAGATAGGTGTTGTAGTCAACTTCTCTTTCAGCGCTTCGAAGGCCCCTTGACATTTCTGGGTCCACTTGAACTCAACCTTATTGCCTAGCAAAGCTGTCATTGGTTTCGCAATCTTCAAAAACCCTTCAATGAATCGCCGATAATATCCGACCATTCCAATGAAGCTCTTGATTCCTCGAGCATCTGTTGGCGCTTTCCAGTTTAGAATGTCTGCCACTTTCTTTGGATCCACCACCAATCCTTCTTTGTTGATTATGTGACCCAAGAACAGGACTTCACTGATCCAAAACTCACACTTGCTCAACTTCGCATACAACTGGTGCTCTCGCAATCTCTGCAATACCATCCTCAAATGGTCTGCATGCTCTTCTTCGCTTTGAGAATAAATTAGAATGTCATCAATGAATACCACCACAAACTTGTCAAGATAGTCCATGAATACACTGTTCATCAGATTCATGAAGAAGGCCGGTGCATTTGTCAAACCAAAAGACATCACAGTGAACTCATACAACCCATACTTGGTAATGAATGCCGTCTTCGGAATATCTGAAGGTCGAATCTTGAGCTGATGATAACCTGACCTCAGATCTATCTTGGAGAACACACTGGCTCCTCTCAACTGGTCGAACAGATCTTCTATTCTGGGCAAATGGTACTTGTTCTTGATCGTGACCTCATTTAGAGCTCGATAATCGATACACATCCTTTTGGTGCCATCTTTCTTTTCCACAAATAGGACAGGGGCGGCCCAAGGCGAGGTGCTTGGCCGAATGTAACCTTTCTCTGACAGCTCATCGATCTGCTTCTTAAGCTCAACCAACTCTGGCCCAGATATTCTGTAGGCTCTCTTAAAGATGGGGGCGGTTCCAGGAAGAAGCTCTATGGCAAACTCAACTTTCCGCTCTGGTGGCATGCCTGGTAAGTCCTTTGGAAACACATCCGGGAACTCGGACACAACCTTGATACTCTCAATCGGGTCTGCTTCACTGCTATCAACAGCCATCTGATGACAACTTCCTTTCTTCGGTTCAGGCGGGACTAACTCGGTCACCACTTCCTCTCCAAGTGGGGACATCAACTTGATTGTCCTCTTATCACAACTGATAACTGCCTGATACTTATCTAGCCAATTCATCCCTAGGATGACATCTATTCCCTGAGTACCCATTACTATAAGATTAGCGGGAAACGCTATCCCCCTTATTTCCACACTTACATTCAAACAAATGCTATCGGCTCGAATTCTACCACCGGCTGAGTCAATTTGAATGGGGGTTGACATGGTAGTAATTGGAAGATTATGTGCTTCTACCCATGATGCAGTAATGAAAGAATGTGTTGCTCCAGTATCAAATAACACTTCTGCAATATGAGAGTCGACTGGGAACATACCTACTATCATGCCGGGGGTCTCCTGAACTGCTTCAGCTTCCAAGTGATTCAGTCTTCCATGATTGTAACACGGCTGAGAGCGATTGCCTGCTCCTGGCTGAGGCACATTCTGCTTTGCCGGGGCATTAGGGCCTGACTGCTGCTGGGCTGCCTTCTTCGGACATTGCATCACCCAATGGCCTTGCTCTCCACAGTGGAAACATGCCCTGTTTCCCACTTGAGCTGGTGCTGCCTGACTATTCTGCTGGTTTGCTGGGGCAGGAAGGCGAGGTGCCTGCTGATTCTTCCTCTGAAACTGACCTCCTCCTGACTGATTATTCTGATGATTCTGATACTGGTGCTGAGGATGCTGCCTTTGGAACTGCTGCTGCTGAGGTGGACGCTGGTTCTGCCTGAACCACTGAGGTTGATTGCTTGAGAAACGAGGATGACTACTGCTTCCAGGCTGGGGTCCACTAATCTTGCGCTTGCGATCCTCCATCTCCTTATGCTTCCTCTCTGTCATGATTGCTCTGTCAATCAAGTGCTGGAATGTTGGGAAGGTGTGATTCATCAGCTGATACTGCAGAGGGTCAACCAAGCCTCTCAAGAAATGGTATTGTCGCTTGGCGTCGGTGTTGACATCTTCAGGAGCATAGCGGGACAACTGCAGAAACCTTTCCCGGTACTCACTGACCGATGATGACCCTTGCCTAAGAGCCAAGAACTCCTCCTTTTTCACTATCATCAGGCCTGCAGGCACATGATACTGACGAAAGCTACCTCTGAACTCTTCCTAGGTGATAGTGTCGGGGTGGGCATGGGTGGCGAGATAAGACTCCCACCATGACTGAGTTGCTCCTCTCAACAGACGGGGACCATACAGGACCTTCTCCCTGTTATCGCACTGGGCGGTATGCAACTCCCGCTCCACAGTGCGCAGCTAGTATTCAACGTCCATGGGGTCAGAAGAGTGAGCAAATGTTGGGGGATGACCTCTCATGAATTCAGCACGCATGTCTCTGGGCATCTGAGGCATCTGGGGCTGAGGTGGGGCCTGCTGCTGCTGCTGCTGCTGAATGGCGGCCAGAGTCTGACCAATGGCTTGAACTGCCTGAGTCTGCATCAGAAACATCTGCTCGATGGACATCGGGGGCGGGGGCGGTAGATGCTGCTGCTGGGGCACCTCATCTTGCGGAGCTGCCTGCTCCTGCTGAGCACACCTTCCTCCTCTGCGCCTGTTTTCTGACATCTGCAGAATGCAATCACACATCAGAACTGATCTTGCAAATCTTGCAGCATAAGAAAAGAGTATAGAATTCTTCAACAACGCTGAACAGGTGAACATCTTCACTGATCTCCAACACAGACCACACAGCTTCTCAGATAAAGAGGAAAGTGGAATAAAAGGCTTCCCAACTAAATAGCTAACTCCATTAATATATAACAGATAAACCAAAATGCAGGGGATACCCACATCCTGGTGACAGTCATTACAAAGATCCAAATCAAACATAGTTCATCATGACAAACATAAATGCTCAGGATATAGCAAACTACCCTATCTAACTAAGACTAACTAAGAGCGAGAGTAATGCTAAGACTATAGCTTCTATGTATATATCTTCGTATTAATTACAAGATCCGACTCTAACGACCTATGGTTCTAAATTTATCTTGGTCTTGCAGTCGGGGTTGCCATAAGACTGGTGTCCATGCCGAGGTGAGCGGTACGGGTGCTGAGTCCCGACGGGAGCGGGGGAACCATCATCCAGGTGACGACGTTCCGCGCGCTCAGCCCGCAGCTGGGCGATCTCAGCACGAGTCCTACTCAGCTCGTCCAGTGCATGGTCCAGCTCCGTGTTTAGCACGGCAACTAGGTTGACTATGCTGCTCAACCTAGGATTGTCCTCACCAATAGGTGAAACAATCACGCCTCCTGTGCTGCCAGATGGACGGTGGGGGTAATACTTCAGGTTGAGACCATCAGCTACCCCACCGAGAACCGAGCAGTAGTGCGAAAGTGCACGCCGTGCGGTATCTTGCATGGCCGCCTCAGCTGAGTCCCGCTCAGAGATGGAATAGTGCTCTGAGCAGACCTCCACACCCCAGAGACTGTTCTCCGGACGGTGCACCAAGCAGGTCGCCTCCCAGCGGTCCGGGTAGACCCCGCGACTATGCTGGTAGACCACACAGCGATACTCGCTGGACCAAGTACGTCGGTCAAGTGCCCGACGTAGCAGGGTGTCGAGCGCATCGTGGAAGTGACACCCGCAAGCAGCGTCGTGAGTGATGGGTCGAGCAACCCATCCTTCCGACTCCTGGTCAGCAGAAAAGTCGGTGTCATGGCTCAAGCTATCGTCGCCACCTCTGTCGTCTGGGTCTCCTCCAGCAGCTACTCCCAAGGCTGGGGCGCCTAGTGGTGGTGCAGGGGGCGCCTCCAGGGGAAGCATAGGGGAGCAGCTCCTCACAGACTCTATCTCCTGCTAGAGCGAGAAAGAAGAGCCCTGCTGCTCCTATCGTTGACGTTCCTGCTCCTCATGCAGGCGGTGGTGCAGCCTCTCCAAGTGGCTGGACTGTCCGGCCACGGGACGGAGAAGCGGACGCTCAGCAAGGCGGGAGGGTAAGAAGGGGATGACGGACTTTCGTGCAGTGTGTCTAAGACAAGCCATCTACAAAAGACACCACAAGCAAAAGAGTGAGAACAGAATTAGTATGACCAGCAAGTAATGAATCATAAATAAATGAAGGATTAGAATAAAACACAAATTTCAGCAAGGTATAATATATAGTAGAACATAATTTGGTCAATATGACCAACTTTTGAAGGGATACCAAAGTCAAGGCAGGGACAGAGGTCTATAGTCCTTAGAACGACCATTCTACTCTAGGTTAGCGGTCCTACAGTTAGCACGGCTTTGATACCACCTATGTCACACCCGGTTTTAGAAGGCAAACCAAATGCGAACCATGTACGTGCCAGGATCAGCAATTCACGTACACAGCAGTTACATAACGTGGACATCATCACACAGTGCTCAAATAGTATTAAAAAGGGAAATAGTCGATTACATCATATGTCTGAGACATCCACATAGTCTTTACAATAAATCAAAGTGCGGAAAAGAAACGTAGATAAACGCGGCCTTCACAGGCAGCCGACTGGGGGTTGCCGCTAACCCACGCCTAGAACTCGTCGTAGTCTTGGAACTCCTGGAAGTCTCCTTCCACGGCTTCGTCTTCTCCTGAGCAGTGGTTGCAATGCGGACAACCTGGAGGGGTTTGGTGTGTAGAGCAAGGGTGAGTACACATCAACATACTCAGCAAGTATCCTGTTTGGCTGTAGTGGACTAGCTTTATATGGGGGTAAGTCAAGCAGTTGCTTTTAGTTGGTCAGATTATTATTTACTAGTAGAAAGCCAGGTTTTAACATTAACCCAAGTTATTAGCCCGATGTACCCTTTCCAAACGGAAAGAATACCACTTACCAGCACCATAGTCATAACCAGAACCATCAATCTCATTGTCACCTGTAAACCAAAATGTCTCTGATCAAGTACCACTAATCATTGGAGCTCCCTTGGTCACTCATAACCGCGAGCACGGCTGATATATCAGTTTTCAAACACACTGCAGAGGTTGTGCACTTTACCCACAAGCTGTGATTCCCTTTCTGCCCGGAGATCATGACTCTCCATTGGTCACTACCGAGGTGACCCAGCAGGGCATCACTACGTAGCCTTTACAAAGATTCCCCAGGACTGTAGTCGCCCGTTAGGTTTCCTAAATGTACCGCACTCCTCCCCAAGGGACAAATCAACCTTGGCAGAGCGAGCCGCATACACCGAGCCCCATTGATGGCACGACGGCTAAGCGAACTACACCCCGGTTCCTCTAATTACTCAGCTAAGGGCGTCCCATTCCACCCTCATGGTTGCACTGTTTTCCCGGGCGGTCATCCAACGAACAGGTCCTTACGGAGAGGCACTCGAGAAATCGCTCGAGCCCCCTTGAAGACCACAAGTATAACATCATAATTAGAGAAGGGAAAACAGCGTATCATAGATAATCTCATCATGTTCATTGATTGGAGTTGAGCAATAGCATAAAGCTAAACAATAATAATCCAACCCAAATAGGTAAACAAGGACATGGATAACAAAGCTAGTAAATCCTTAGGCATAAATGTGTAATGCGGGAGGTGAATTAAAGAATGAATAGGACAGAGATAGGTCAAGGGACACTTGCCTCCACCAACCGACTGCTGCTCAGGGGCTTCTCCTGTGAGTTCCTCGGGCTCTTCAACCGGATCGTTCTCTATGCGATTGCAAACATACATTGATCCATCCATTGAAATTAGGAAACCAACAGTACACCATACAAGAGAACAAGTAGATTAAACATGCATAGAATATGACATGTGATATTGCATTTTCCATGGTTAGAAAGAAACGGGGAAGGGTCTTGCAGGGGTTAGGGCTTATGCACAAGGCGCACTACGGGTAGACGAATAACTAGACGTTACGTGTTCTAGTTCCACTTAACTCCAATAATAATAATTAGTCACATGCACTAATGGAAACATAGCCACTTTTAGTTAATCAACATTAAACGAGATAGACGATTAGCTATATGAATTAACTAACGTAACCGATTTCTAAATTGAGTTTCCTATTTTATTAACATGAGCAACGTGGTTAGCGCGCATAAAATATAAGGGGGGGATAGACGGGCACGTCTAGTGGTAGACGAAGGCACGGCGAGTCGTGCCAAGGCACTGTGCACTACGCGAGCGCACGCGCAAGGCCGCACGCACGCGTCGCGAACTAGCCGTGCGCACATCGGGGCCGCGTGCTGGCCGAGCTCAAGGCCGCGCGCCATAGGCACGCTGGGCCAAGCTCGAGGCCGTGCCGGGGCCGTCACGACGCGAGCAAGGCACGCCGGGGCGGACGGGCAAGCACGGCGCACGGGCGGGGCGAAGCACGGGCGGGCGAGGCACGGGCGGGCGAGGCACGGGCGGGCGAGGCATGGGGACGGGGCAGCCGAGCCGGGGCGGGGGCGGCCGAGGTCAGGGACAGGGCGGCCGAGGGCGGGGGCGGGGGCGGGCTCGCCGGGGCGACCGGGCGCGGGGAGGGGCGGGCTCGCCGAGGCGGCGCGAGGGCGGGGGCGGGCTCGCCGGGGCAGTCGAGCGCGGTGCCGAGGCTGGCTCGCCGGGGCGGCCGAGCGGCTCGCCGGGGAGCCGAGCGGGCGGGTCGCCGAGGCGGGGCGCGGCCGGGAGTGGCTGGGGCGGGCGCGGCCGGGGGCCGGCGAGGCGGGGCCGAGGCGCGGCGCGGTGAGCGCGGCGCGGCCGCGGGGGGAAGCGCCGTCGAGAGGGGGAAGAAGGAGGGAGGGGAGGGAGAAGAGGGGAGGGGGAGGGAGGAGAGGGGGAAGAAGGGAGGGAGGGGGAGGGGGCCTCACCGCGGCGAGATCGGCGGCGGCGAGCAGGGGATCGGGGCGGCGGCGGCGGGCGAGCAGGGAGAGGGCGGCGGCGGCAAATAGGGTAGGGGAGAGGGAGAGAGGGAGAGAGGACGATGGGCGGGGCCCGCGGGGAGGGGGGGAGGGGAGGGGCGGCTGGGCCACTTGGGCAGTGGCGGATCCAGGATTGATCCAAGAGGGGGGCTACTAAACTAAGGTTATAAATTTTTTTAAGCTAAACAAAAAATATAATTGATGTTTAATATGACACAAGAAGCAAGATATAATTTAAACAAGAAATTTGTAGCCCAAAGTGTCGGGGACCATAATTAGGGGTACCCTCAAGACGCCTAATTCTCAGCTGGTAACCCCCATCAGCATAAAGCTGCAAAGGCCTGATGGGTTTGATTAAGTCAGGGATCAGTCCATACGAGCGACTCGATCACGCCACGCCCGAGCCTAGCCTCAGGCAAGGGCAGCCGACCCTGAGATGTTTCCGTCTCGCCCGAGGCCTCCTCTTTCACGGCAGACGCATCTCCGGCTCGCCCGAGGCCTTGCCTTCGTTAAGAAGCAACCCTGACTAAATCACCGCACCGACCGACCAAGTCACTGGGGCCTTTTAACGCAAAGAGTAAGACTGACGGGCAGCCAGGCTTGGCCAAAAGCGCCATAGGAAGCTCCGCCCGACCCAGGGCTCGGACTCGGGCTAAGGCCCCGGAAGACGGCGAACTCCGCTCCGCCCGACCCAGGGCTTGGACTCGGGCTAAGGCCCCGGAAGACGGCGAACTCCGCTCCGCCCGACCCAGGGCTCGGACTCGGGCTAAGGCCCCGGAAGACGGCGAACTCCGCTCCGCCCGACCTAGGGCTCGGACTCGGGCTAAGGCCCCGGAAGACGGCGAACTCCGCTCCGCCCGACCCAGGGCTCGGACTCGGGCTAAGGCCCCGGAAGACGACGAACTCCGCCTCGCCCGACCCAGGGCTCGGACTCCGCCCTGGCCTCTGCCGAACGACCTCCGCCTCGCCCGACCCAGGAGCTCGGGCTCGGCCTCGGCCATGCAGGACAGACTCAACCTCGGCTTCGGAGGAGCCTCCACGTCGCCCGACCTAGGGCACGAGTCCGCCACGTCAACAGGAAGCGCCATCATCACCCTACCCCGAGCCGACTCAGGCCACAGGGAGCAGGACCGACGTCCCATCTGGCTAGCTCTGCCAGATAGGCAATGATGGCACCCCGCTGGACCCATGACGGCGGCGGCTCCCAGCTCTCTTACGAAAGCAGGAGGACGTCAGCAAGGGCCCAACCACTCTGACAGCTGTCCCTCTGCCAAGCTCCATTGCTTCTCCGACAGCCACGACGCCACACTAGCCGGGTGCCAAGATCTCTCCGGCTGCCACCTTGGCATGTACTTAGGGCACTAGCTCTCCCCCGCGAGACACGTAGCACCTTGCTACACCCCCATTTGTACACCTGGATCCTCTCCTTACGCCTATAAAAGGAAGGACCAGGGCCTTCTTAGAGAAGGTTGGCCTCGCGGGGACGAAGGGCAGGGGCAGGCGCTCTCTTGGGGCCGCTCGCTCCCCTCACCCGCGCGGACGCTTGTAACCCCCTACTGCAAGCGCACCCGACCTAGGCGCGGGACGAACACGAAGGCCGCGGGATCTCCGACTCCCTCACGACCCGGCTCCGGCCACCTCGCTCTCGCTCTCTCTCTCCCCCCTTCGCGCTCGCCCACGCGCTCGACCCATCTGGGCTGGGGCATGCGGCACTCTCACTCGTCGGCTCGGGGACCCCCCGGTCTCGAAACGCCGACAGTTGGCACGCCAGGTAGGGGACCGCTGCGTGTTGACGAGCAGTTTCCCGTCAAGCTCCAGATGGGCAGTCTCCAACGACCTCTTCAACCCGGGATGGTGCTCCGTTTCGGGAGCCTCGAGTTCATGTCTCTCGACAGCGGCTACGACATGGTACTCCTTCCACCGCCGCGCGACGGCGACAATGGTGGCGGACAGTCCACCCGCCGGCGGCGGAATCGACGATGTCTTTCCCGCGTGGGGGAAGGACAACTTTCGAGCTCGCCCCATCCTCTCCCTCGCCATCGGAGGAGGAGGAGGCGGGGCAACCGGGGCCGAGCGGGAGGCTGCGCTCCGACGGCTGTCGAACAAATCGACATCCCCAGTGCCCCAACGGAGGACACGCTAGACGCCACCCTCGCGTTCGAGGCGAAGGCGAGCGCCATCCCCCCGCAACACGTCGACCCCGAGCAGGTGGACGACGCCAGCACGCTCACGAAGGGCCTGCAGGACGTCGCCCTCGTACCCAAGACGACGGCGCGGTCAGCCCCCGACGTGACTTCGTCGCTCCTCGTCGACAAAAAGGTACCGACTGCTCCCCATCTTTCGTCATTTCGACTCGGCCTCAACCCGCCTAGCGACCTCGCTTTGGCGGGCGCTCACATTGAGGCGAGTGCAACCTCTCTGGGGTTTCGGGTGCGGTCACCTTGGGACCGATTGACGGACGTCTCGACCTACGGGCCCTCTGGGTCCGAGGAAGATGACGATCCCAGCGTCTGCTGGGATTTCTCTGGATCTGGCAACCCCAGTGCCATGCGGGATTTCATGACCGCGTGCAACTACTGCCTCTCCGACTGTTCCAACGGCAGCCGCAGCCTTGACGACAAGGACTGCGGCCCGAGCCGCGAATGTTTCCACGTCGAGCTAGGGGATCCCTCCGGAGGCAGCTGTCTCGGCATGCCGGAGGATGGTGATCCCCCTAGGCCAGCGCCTCGCGCCGACATCCCGCGGGAGCTAGCTGTGGTCCCCGTTCCGGCGGGGGGTCACGACCCACAGCTCGAGCAAGTCCGCGGGGCGCGGGCCGGGCTCGATGAGGGAGCAGGAGCGCTCGAGGCAATCCGCCGGGACGTCGGGCAGGTATGGGCGGGCCAGCCTCCGACCGGAGAAATACGTCACCTGCCCCAAGGTCTCCAGCACCGCATCGCTAACGATGCCAAGGACAGACCGCCACCCACATCCGTCGGGACCGGTCAGGACCTGGCCGCCGCAGCGATGCTCCTCCGCGCGATGCCGGAGTCATCAACCACCGAGGGTCGGCGAATCCAGGGAGAGCTCAAGCATCTTCTGGAAGGCGCTGCGGCCCGGTGGGCCGAGAGCTCTGCCTCCCGAAGGCAGGGGTACCCCTCGGAACCTCGCGTCGCGACTTCCCGACTCATGCGGGAAGCCTCGGTTTACACCGGGCGCACGCGCAACACCGCGCCTGCGGCCCCGGGCCACCTTGGCGACGAGCACCCTCATCGCGACCGTCGGGCACGCCTCGACGAAAGGGTGCGCCGAGGCTATCACCCCAGGCGTGGGGGACGCTACGACAGCGGGGAGGATCGAAGTCCTTCGCCCGAACCACCCGGTCCGCAGGTCTTCAGCCGAGCCATTCGGCGGGCGCCGTTTCCGCCCCGATTCCGACCCCCGACTACTATCACAAAGTACTCGGGGGAAACGAGGCCGGAATTGTGGCTCGCGGACTACCGCCTGGCCTGTCAACTGGGTGGGACGGACGACGATAACCTCATCATCCGCAACCTCCCCCTGTTCCTCTCCGACACTGCTCGCGCCTGGTTGGAGCACCTGCCTCCGGGGCAGATTTCCAACTGGGAGGATCTGGTCCAAGCTTTCGCCGGCAACTTCCAGGGCACGTACGTGCGCCCCGGGAATTCCAGGGACCTCCGAAGCTGTCGGCAACTGCCGGGAGAGTCTCTTCGGGACTACATCCGGCGATTCTCGAAGCAGCGCACCGAGCTGCCCAACATCACCGACTCCGATGTCATCGGCGCGTTCCTTGCCGGCACCACCTGCCGTGACCTGGTGAGCAAGTTGGGTCGCAAGACCCCCACCAGGGCGAGCGAGCTGATGGACATCGCCACCAAGTTCGCCTCCGGCCAGGAGGCGGTCGAGGCCATCTTCCGAAAGGACAAGCAGCCCCAGGGCCGCCCGTCGGAAGATGCTCCCGAGGCGTCTGCTCCGCGCGGCGCCAAGAAGAAAGGCAGGAGGAAGTCGCAAGCGAAACGCGACGCTCCCGACGCAGACCTTGTCGCCGCCACCGAGCATAAGAACCCTCGGAAGCCCCCCGGAGGTGCTAACCTCTTCGACAAGGCACTCAAGGAGACGTGCCCCTACCATCAGGGGCCCGTCAAGCACACCCTCGAAGAGTGCGTCATGCTTCGGCGCCACTTCCACCGGGCCGGGCCACCCGCGGAGGGTGGCAGGGCCCGCGACGACGACAAAAAGGAAGATCGCCAAGCAGGAGAGTTCCCTGAGGTCCGCGACTGCTTCATGATCTACGGAGGGCATGCGGCGAATGCCTCGGCTCGGCATCGTAAGCAAGAGCGTCGGGAGGTCTGCTCGGTGAAGGTGGCGGCACCAGTCTACCTAGACTGGTCCGACAAGCCCATCACCTTCGACCAGGACGACCACCCCGACCACGTGCCGAGCCCGGGGAAGTACCCGCTCGTCGTCGACCCTGTCATCGGCGACGTCAGGCTCACCAAGGTCCTGATGGATGGGGGCAGCTGCCTCAATATCATCTACGCCGAGACCCTCAGGCTCCTGCGCGTCGATCTGTCATCCGTCCGAGCAGGCGCTGCGCCCTTCCACGGGATCATTCCTGGGAAGCGCGTCCAGCCCCTCGGACAGCTCGACCTTCCTGTCTGCTTCGGAACACCCTCCAACTTCCGAAGGGAGACTTTGACGTTCGAGGTGGTCGGGTTCCGAGGAACCTACCACGCAGCGCTGGGAAGGCCATGCTACGCAAAGTTCATGGCCATCCCCAACTACACCTACCTGAAGCTCAAGATGCCGGGCCCCAACGGGGTCATCACCGTCGGCCCCACGTACAAACACGCGTTCGAATGCGATGTGGAGTGCGTGGAGTACGCTGAGGCCCTCGCCGAGTCCGAGGCCCTCATCGCCGACCTGGAGAGCCTCACCCGAGAGGTGCCGGACGTGAAGCGACACGCCAGCAACTTCGAGCCAGCGGAGACGGTCAAGGCCGTCCCTCTCGACCCCAGTGGTGACACCTCCAAGCAGATCCGGATCGGTTCCGGGCTCGACCCCAAATAGGAAGCAGTGCTCGTCGACTTTCTCCGCGCAAACGCTGACGTCTTTGCGTGGAGTCCCTCGGACATGCCCGGCATACCGAGGGATGTCGCCGAGCACTCGCTGGATATTCGGGTCGGGGCCCGGCCGGTCAGACAGCCTCTACGCCGATTCGACGAGGAAAGGCGCAGGGTGATAGGCGAGGAGATCCACAAGCTGATGGCAGCAGGGTTCATCAAAGAGGTATTCCATCCCGAATGGCTTGCCAACCCCGTACTTGTGAGGAAGAAAGGGGGGAAATGGCGGATGTGTGTAGACTACACTGGTCTCAACAAAGCATGTCCGAAGGTCCCCTACCCTCTACCTCGCATCGATCAAATCGTGGACTCCACTGCAGGGTGCGAAACCCTGTCTTTCCTCGATGCCTACTCAGGGTATCATCAAATCAAGATGAAAGAGTCCGACCAGCTCGCGACTTCTTTCATCACGCCCTTCGGCATGTACTGTTATGTCACCATGCCGTTCGGTTTGAGGAACGCGGGTGCAACGTACCAGCGGTGCATGAACCATGTGTTCGGTGAACACATCGGTCGCACGGTCGAGGCCTACGTCGATGACATCGTAGTCAAGACGAGGAAAGCCTCCGACTTTCTCTCCGACCTCGAACTGACATTCTGGTGTCTCAAGGCGAAGGGCGTCAAGCTCAATCCCGAGAAGTGCGTCTTCGGGGTGCCCCGAGGCATGCTCTTGGGATTCATCGTCTCCGAGTGGGGCATCGAAGCCAACCCGGAGAAGATCGCAGCCATCACAAACATGGGGCCCATCAAGGACTTAAAAGGCGTACAGAGGGTCATGGGATGTCTCGCGGCCTTGAGCCGTTTCATCTCGCGCCTCGGCGAAAGAGGCCTGCCCCTGTACCGTCTCTTAAGGAAGGCCGAGTGCTTCACTTGGACTCCCGAGGCCGAGGAAGCCCCCGTCTCTTAAGGAAGGCCGAGTGCTTCACTTGGACTCCCGAGGCCGAGGAAGCCCTCGGGAACCTGAAGGCGCTCCTCACCCAGGCGCCCGTCTTGGTACCCCCAGCTGATGGAGAAGCCCTCTTGGTCTACGTCGCCGCAACCGCTCAGGTGGTCAGCACAGCGATCGTGGTCGAAAGGCAGGAAGAGGGGCATGCTTTGCCCATTCAGAGGCCAGTTTACTTCGTCAGCGAGGTACTGTCCGAGACCAAGATCCGCTACCCACAAGTCCAGAAGCTGTTGTATGCAGTGATCCTGACGAGGCGAAAGCTGCGACATTACTTCGAGTCTCATCCGGTGACTGTGGTGTCATCCTTCCCCCTGGGGGAGATCATCCAGTGCCGAGAAGCCTCGGGACGGATCGCAAAGTGGGCGGTGGAAATCATGGGCGAGACAATCTCGTTCGCCCCTCGGAAGGCCATCAAGTCCCAGGAACTGGCGGATTTCGTAGCCGAATGGGTCGGTACCCAGTTGCCGACGGCTCCGATCCAACCGGAGCTCTGGACCATGTTTTTCGACGGGTCGCTGATGAAGACGGGAGCCGGCGCGGGCCTGCTCTTCGTCTCGCCCCTCGGGAAACACCTGCGCTACGTGCTCCGCCTCCATTTCCCGGCGTCCATCAATGTGGCTGAGTACGAGGCTCTGATCAACGGATTGCGGATCGCCATCGAGCTAGGGGTCCGGTGCCTCGATGCACGCGGCGACTCGCAGCTCGTCATCGACCAAGTCATGAAGAACTCCCACTGCAGCGACCCGAAGATGGAGGCCTACTGTGATGAGGTTCGACGCCTGGAAGACAAGTTCTACGGGCTCGAGCTTAACCACATCGCCCGGCGCTACAACGAGACTGCGGACGAGCTGGCGAAGATAGCCTCGGGGCGAACGACGGTTCCCCCGGACGTCTTCTCCCGAGATCTGCACCAACCCTCCGTCAAGATAGGCGACACGCCCGAGCCCGAGGTGCCCTCGGCCCCGTCCGAGGTGACCTCGGCCCAGCCCGAGCCATCCTCGGTCCAACCCGAGGAACCCTCGGCCCCCGAGGGCGAAGCACTGCGCATCGAGGAGGAGCAGAGCGGGGTCATGCCAGATCAAGATTGGCAAACCCCGTACCTGCAATATCTCCGCCAAGGAGAACTGCCACTCGACCGAGCCGAGGCTCGGCGGGTAGCGCGACGCGCCAAGTCGTTCGTCTTGCTGGGCAATGAGAAGGAGCTCTATCACCGTAGCGCCTCGGGCATCCTCCAGCGATGCATCTCCATCACTGAGGGTCAGGAACTCCTGCAGGAAATACACTCGGGGGCTTGCGGCCATCATGCAGCACCTCGAACCCTCGTCGGGAACGCTTTCCGCCAAGGCTTCTATTGGCCAACGGCGGTGGCTGACGCCACTAGAATTGTCCGCGCCTGCGAAGGGTGCCAATTCTATGCGAAGCAGACCCACCTGCCCGCTCAGGCTCTGCAGACGATACCCATCACCTGGCCCTTCGCTGTGTGGGGTCTGGACCTCGTTGGCCCTCTGCAGAAGGCGCCCGGGGGCTACACGCACCTGCTGGTCGCCGTCGACAAATTCTCCAAGTGGATCGAGGCCCGACCCCTGAACAGCATCAGATCCGAGCAGGCGGTGGCGTTCTTCACCAACATCATCCATCGCTTCGGGGTCCCGAACTCCATCATCACCGACAACGGCACCCAGTTCACCGGCAAAAAATTCTTGGATTTTTGCGAAGACCACAACATCCGGGTAGACTGGGCCGCCGTAGCTCATCCCATGTCGAATGGGCAAGTGGAACGTGCCAACGGCATGATTCTACAAGGGCTCAAGCCCCGGATTTACAATGATCTCAACAAGTTCGGCAAGCGATGGATGAAGGAACTCCCCTCGGTGGTTTGGAGCCTGAGGACGACGCCAAGCCGAGCCACAGGTTTCACGCCGTTCTTCCTGGTCTACGGGGCCGAGGCCGTCTTGCCCACTGACCTGGAATACGGCTCCCCGAGGACGAGGGCCTACAACGAAGAAAGCAACCAAGCCAGCCGAGAAGACTCGCTGGACCAGCTGGACGAGGCTCGGGACAGGGCCTTACTACACTCGGCGCGGTACCAGCAGTCCCTGCGACGCTACCACGCCTGAGGGGTCCGACCCCGAGATCTCCAGGTGGGCGACCTGGTGCTTCGGCTGCGGCAGGACGCCCGAGGGAGGCACAAGCTCACGCCCCCCTGGGAGGGGCCGTTCATCATCGCCAAAGTTCCGAAGCCCGGAACGTACAAGCTAGCCAACAGTCAAGGCGAGGTCTACGGCAACGCTTGGAACATCCAACAGCTACGTCGCTTCTACCCTTAAGATGTTTCCAAGTTATTCATATATCTCACACCCACGCAAAGTTTAGTCAACAAGGAAGGGTCGGCCTCGCCTCGGCAAAGCCCGACCCTCCCTCGGGGGCTAAAAGGGGGGAAACCCCCTCTGCGTCAAAATTTTCCTCAAACAGAAAATCCCTTTTATCAGAATATCTTTCGTGCTTTTTGACTACTTCGAAAAGTGGATCCTGGAAACGACAGGGTGCACGTAAGCAGTCAAGGCTGACCGAGCCGAGGGACTCCTACGCCTCCGGGATACGGATACCTCACTCATCACCTTCTGCGATAAGTAACTCGCGTTTGGATAAGGTGACTCCGCGGATCGAACAAGTCTCTACGTTCGGAAGCTCTTCTGTCGAAGCGATTCTTCGAGTTTTCTCGACTAAGTCGGTGATAGGGCCTCATGGACGAGTAAAAGTGCGCGTAAGCGGCAAGGCCGACCGAGCCGAGGGACTCCTACACCTCCGGGATACGGATACCTCACTCCTCACCTTCCGCGAAAAGCAACTTTCACTCGCACAAACATCCCTGTTACCGACAAAAAAGTCCAGATGCTTGGAACAAGAGGAAAAGAGACGCGGCTTTACAACACAGCAAGGGTGTGTGTTCTGGCCTCGACGGCCACACAAAGCACGCACTACAAGACAAGCTGATCCTGCAGACTCAGGTCTTGGCGCTGGAAGGGGGCGGCGACACCCTCGGCATCAACAGCACCTTCGGCAAGGCCCGAACTAGCCTCGGACGGCGACACGATCCGAGGGCCTCCGCTCCAAAGGACGGCGTCATCACCACGCCCGGGCAATCGTTGTCAGGGACTTCTCCGAGAATCCGGCCCGAACAGGCGGCTCGGCCAGCCACCTCCGGGGCCTCGGCCAACCACCTTCCGAGGGCGCAAGCCCGGTCCGAAGCCTCGGCTGACCAACTCCGGCGTCGATCCTGCCAACGGACAACTCGGCTAGGCTCCGGCCAACCAGGTTTCATTTCCGAGCCAACTCCGCCTCTGCTCATACTGATATCGCTACCCCCGGCCTCGGCTCGTCGAAGAGCGGCCGAGGGGTCTCTTTAACTAAGCTAGAGGAGCCTCGGACAACAGGGCCGACCGAGCCGAGGGACTCCTACGCCTCCGGGATACGGATACCTCACTCGTCACCTTGACACGGGGCGACTCATGCTTGGTAAAGCGGTTCAGACAATCAGCAGACGAGTCTTAGTGCTCGGAAATGAGGAAAAAACACGGCTCCGTGCCGTAATTACATACATGTTCAGGCGCCGAAAGCCGAAATGAACAAAAAACCCGGCACTCGAAGTGCCATTACAAACGGAACTCCGGTTCCGCCCCCGCGGGTACGGGTAACCTCCTCGCCAGGGAAGCCCGAGGAGCGACAAGCTCTGGGTGAATCACCAGCAAACGCGGGACGCCCCTAAGCACCCCGGCAGATCCTCGCAGCCGTCCTCGCCGTAAATGCGAGGGGGAAGACGGAATGTTGCATCCTAGCTGGGCAGCAACAGTTCTCCTTCCCCGGCATGGCTGGAGGATGTCTCCGCCGTGGGGCTAAAAGGCGATTGCCACCACCAGAAGCTGGAAAATGAGGTGGTCCGCCGACCCGCGTAGGAGGTGTAGCCCCGGCTTGCCTCGCTCCCCGCCCCGGCGAGGATGACGAACACCCTCAACACTGAGGGCGGGGCCGGGACCACAGCCCGGTTTGCCCCTCCCCATCCAGAAGATGCAGGCCACCGTCTTGGGTGATCACCAGCGGAGGGGAGCCGTCGGGCTGTGTGATGAAAATCCTTGAAGCCGAACGATGGCTGAAAGGTACCCACTCCCGCGGAGTAGTGTCCTCCGACGATGAGACACGGAGACGGCGGTTTTTCCCCATCCGGGGGCTTGAAAGGTGGAAAGACACGATGCATAAGGGAGGAAGAAGACATGGTCGCCTTAAGGGGTCGCCCTCCTTTTAAAGGCAACTCTCTCTGCTTGCGCCCCCAACCGTCACGGGCTAAGTCTTCTCCAACACGCCTCCAAAGTCCTCCCCTGCGGCGCGGGGGCTGGGACCCGCCTGTCATATAGACCGGCTCCGAGCAGAAGAAGCCGAACCGCCGCGCGCGACGCGCACAACCACCCAGCGGTTACAAGTGACCCTCCACCTTTGCCCAGACCAACGGGCGAAAGGGGCGGGCAGCCGTGCGGGCAGCATGCAACCGCGCCAAGTGGACGCGCCTCTCCGACTCGCGCCAAGTGGACGCGCCTCTCCGACTCGCGCCAAGTGGACGCGCCTCTCCGACTCCTGACAGGCCAGCACGGAGGCTCAAGCCCACGCGTCGCGCAACCGGTGCGCCGGATGCTGCATGTAAGCCACTATGCCACTTGCGCCACCACCGCAGCTCCTCGGTTGCGGAACCAATACCGCGACCCGAGGCGACCCAGCGCGCGGCCCAGCAGCGCCAGCCGGGCGCAGCGGTCAAACGCAGTCAAAAGTGGGCCGGCAGTAATGACGGTGGCAGGCGCGCAAGAGCAGCGGTCACGCCATCAGCCAAGCTCACGTCCCATCCGGAGGCAGCAAGAAGAACCCCCTCTCTCACGGTGTGAAGACGACACACCCGTGACCCGTTCCTCGAATGGCTCGCGCACGCGCAGCGGCAGCCTTGCCAACTACTCGCCCCGGTGCATTAACTCCGCGGCCCGACGGGCAGCGCTTCTGGCAGGAGCAGCTGGTGACGTTTCGCCTTCGCGACCACGCCAAAAAAGGTACGCCACGTCGTTCAATTTCGTATCCTTTTTCCTTTTCCTTCTTTCTCTATCTCTTGCAACAGGGACCGGGAAAGGGGATACCCCTAAAGGGATCCTTCCCCGTGAAGGAACTAGGCTCCGAGCCTCCTTACTGATCAGGGGTTCGAAGGCTGGCCCTCCGAAGGGTTCAACAGCCGCCCCAGATCGCGTGGGCCCGACACCCACTACTGGTCAGAGGTTCGAAGGTCGGCCCCCCGAAAGGTTCCACGACCGCCTCAGGCTACTCGGGCTCCGCGCCCATTACTGATCAGGGGTTCGAAGGCTGGCCCCCCGAAGGGTTCACAGTCGCCTCATACACCGAGCGAGGGATGACCAGGGGTACGTTCGATACATAACCAAGGCTCGGGCTGCGCTCCCGAGGTACCCTAGGACATTTCCGAGACCAGCGGGAACGACTCTGTAACTGAATCCCATCGGAGGGAGGCAACGAGCCCTCGGACCCCGTCGCCAGGGGACCGGGTCCGGCAGATCACCCGCAGGTACTTTTGGGCGTGCCTCCGGGCCCCTAGCCGACCCCCAACGAACGGGGCACGGACGTCCACTCGGATTACCCGATTGCAGCTCACCGGAGACACCATGTTCGGTGCCCATCGAGGGTAACATGGCGCTCTCCCCCCCCCCCTCCTCCTTGCGGAAAGGCGACGTAGGGGCGTATGTAAAAAAAGCCGAGTCTGTCCCTGATCGTCCTCTCGCTCCGTGCGGAGGCTCGGGGGCTGCTCTCGCAAACCCGGCTCCGGCCGAACCGTTGACAGCGTCAACATACCAGCCCGAGAACTTGGGCCCCGACAGTGCACCCGGGCTACGGCATGTTCGCATGAGGGAACCGCCAGACCAGCCGAAGCATTACGCAAGGCATTAAGACCTCGAAGGAGTGAAACCACTCCTCCGAGGCCTCGGGGGCTACACCCGGTGGGTGCGCTCGCGCGCACCCACCGGAACAAAGTGCAACCGAGAAAGGCTGGTCCCCTTGCAAAAAAGTGCGACGAAAGCCTCCAAGCGAGTGTTAACACTCCCTTCGAGGCTCGGGGGCTACTGTCGAGGACCATAATTAGGGGTACCCTCAAGACGCCTAATTCTCAGCTGGTAACCCCCATCAGCATAAAGCTGCAAAGGCCTGATGGGTTTGATTAAGTCAGGGATCAGTCCATACGAGCGACTCGATCACGCCACGCCCGAGCCTAGCCTCGGGCAAGGGCAGCCGACCCTGAGATGTTTCCGTCTCGCCCGAGGCCTCCTCTTTCACGGCAGACGCATCTCCGGCTCGCCCGAGGCCTTGCCTTCGTTAAGAAGCAACCCTGACTAAATCACTGCACCGACCGACCAAGTCACTGGGGCCTTTTAACGCAAAGAGTAAGACTGACGGGCAGCCAGGCTTGGCCAAAAGCGCCATAGGAAGCTCCGCCCGACCCAGGGCTCGGACTCGGGCTAAGGCCCCGGAAGACGGCGAACTCCGCTCCGCCCGACCCAGGGCTCGGACTCGGGCTAAGGCCCCGGAAGACGGCGAACTCCGCTCCGCCCGACCCAGGGCTCGGACTCGGGCTAAGGCCCCGGAAGACGGCGAACTCCGCTCCGCCCGACCCAGGGCTCGGACTCGGGCTAAGGCCCCGGAAGACGACGAACTCCGCCTTGCCCGACCCAGGGCTCGGACTCCGCCCTGGCCTCTGCCGAACGACCTCCGCCTCGCCCGACCCAGGAGCTCGGGCTCGGCCTCGGCCATGCAGGACAGACTCGACCTCGGCTTCGGAGGAGCCTCCACGTTGCCCGACCTAGGGCATGAGTCCGCCACGTCAACAGGAAGCGCCATCATCACCCTACCCCGAGCCGACTCAGGCCGCAGGGAGCAGGACCGATGTCCCATCTGGCTAGCTCTGCCAGATAGGCAATGATGGCACCCCGCTGGACCCATGACGGCGGCGGCTCCCAGCTCTCTTACGAAAGCAGGAGGACGTCAGCAAGGGCCCAACCACTCCGACAGCTGTCCCTCCGCCAAGCTCCATTGCTTCTCCGACAGCCACGACGCCACACTAGCCGGGTGCCAAGATCTCTCCGGCTGCCACCTTGGCATGTACTTAGGGCACTAGCTCTCCCCCGCTAGACACGTAGCACCTTGCTACACCCCCATTTGTACACCTGGATCCTCTCCTTACGCCTATAAAAGGAAGGACCAGGGCCTTCTTAGAGAAGGTTGGCCTCGCGGGGACGAAGGGCAGGGGCAGGCGCTCTCTTGGGGCCGCTCGCTCCCCTCACCCGCGCGGACGCTTGTAACCCCCTACTGCAAGCGCACCCGACCTGGGCGCGGGACGAACACGAAGGCCGCGGGATCTCCGACTCCCTCACGACCCGGCTCCGGCCACCTCGCTCTCGCTCTCTCTCTCCCCCCTTCGCGCTCGCCCACGCGCTCGACCCATCTGGGCTGGGGCACGCGGCACTCTCACTCGTCGGCTCGGGGACCCCTCGGTCTCGAAACGCCGACACAAAGTAAATCGATATGAATTCTATAAATACAATAATCAATACGTACCTGCAGTCTGCACACGGCCTGCACCTTCACGGCTTCACTGCTTGCTTTGTTTGTCTGCAGTCTGCTTCACGGCTTGCTTGCTTGTATCCAGTCCGCGACCGCCCGGCCGCCCCTGCTCGCATGGACTTGCTCTCCGGGCTTGCTTGCTTGCTTCACGGCTTGCTTGCTTTGCTTCACCACTTCACTGTTTGCCAGGAGGCTTCACTGCTTGCTTTGCTTCATGGAAGGAAGCCAGCCGGCCAAGAGCCCAGGACCAGGAGAGAGCGCCCGTGGCGCCGTGGGCCCGCGGCGGTGCTCCGGCCTCCGGCCTCCGTGCGCGAGACGGCGCGAGGCGAGTGGGTAAGTGGCGGCTGCCGGCTGGAGCTTGTGGGAGACATAGATGCGTAGTGACGGCTGCCGGCTAGAGCTGGAGGGAGACGTAGATGGGTACTAGCGAGCTGGCGGCTGGACGAGACCGCGTGACCGGTGACCTAATGGGCTGCGGCAGGCCGCCTATTCGCTGTAGTTGGGCCGCGACCGGGGCTGCAGCCCAGGCAGCCCCGGACGCAGATCCGCCCCTGCACTTGGGCCCAAAGCGGGGGGGCGCGTGGGGGGGAGGTGAGGCCGGCTGGGCCGGATGGCCAGCTGGGCCGGGGCCCGGCTGGGCCGCCGCGGGGCCCACGCGGGAAGGGGGGAGAGAGGGGAGGGGGGGCACGGCTGGGCCGGCCGGCTGGGCCGCGCGCGCCAAGGGGGAGGGGGCAGCTGGGCCGAAATGGGAGGAGGGGGGAGAGAGAGAAGAAAAAGGTTTTTCCTTTTTCTAAAATCTATTTTTCTTTAGATGAATGCATTTACATTTTCAAACAATCAAAAAGAATGCATGGCTCGGCATGGTGCATCAACCAAAACAAGATATTTTAGGGTTTTGCTTTACATGGGATCTCAGGCCGAATCCCGCTATAACTTTGGAAAAGATCAAGGTTTAGCGAGGAGAAAAGGGAAAAGGAAAGGGTAACGCCCGAATTTGGTGAGGAAAAAGAAGAAAATTTCTACCCCCCAAATTCAGGGCGTTACATACACCGACCACAAGAGTCTGAAGTACATATTCACTCAGTCGGAGCTGAATATGAGGCAACGAAGATGGTTAGAGCTGATCAAAGACTACGAGTTGGAGATTCATTACCATCCGGGCAAAGCGAACGTAGTGGCAGACGCTTTGAGCAGGAAGAGTCAGGTCAATATGATGGTCGCTCATCCGATGCCTTATGAGTTGGCCAAAGAGTTTGACAGGCTGAGTCTTGGATTTCTGAACAATATGCAAGGAGTAACAGTTGAGTTAGAGCCTGCCCTAGAGCGGGAAATCAAAGAAGCACAAAAGAATGATGAGAAGATCAATGAAATCCAGCGACTGATTCTAGACGACAGAGGCAAAGATTTTCGGGAAGATGCAGAAGGTGTGATATGGTTCAAAGACCGCTTGTGTGTTCCCAATGTCCAGTCTATTCGGGAGTTGATCCTCAAGGAAACTCATGAGACAGCTTATTCGATACACCCTGGAAGTGAGAAGATGTATCAGGATCTGAAGAAAAAGTTCTGGTGGTACGGAATGAAGAGAGAAATCGCAGAGCATGTGGCTATGTGTGATAGCTGTCGACGGATCAAGGCAGAGCATCAGAGGCCAGCTGGATTGTTGCAACCGTTGCAAATTCCTCAGTGGAAATGGGATGAAATCAGTATGGATTTCATAGTCGGATTGCCTCGCACTCGAGCTGGCTATGATTCCATTTGGGTAGTGGTGGGCCGCTTAACCAAGTCAGTCCACTTCATACCAGTCAAGACCAACTACATCAGTGCAGTATTGGCAGAGTTGTACATGTCTCGGATCGTTTGTCTTCATGGTGTGCTGAAGAAGATAGTGTCAGACGGAGGAACGCAGTTCACCTCTCATTTCTGGCAGCAGTTGCATGAAGCTTTGGATACACATCTGAATTTCAGTTTAGCTTATCACCCGCAGACAGACGGTCAGACCGAAAGAACTAATCAAATCCTCGAAGACATGTTGAGAGCCTGCGTATTGCAAGATCAGTCCGGATGGGACAAGAGGTTGCCATATGCAGAGTTCTTCTATAACAATAGTTACCAGGCTAGCTTGAAGATGTCACCATTTCATGCGCTTTATGGAAGGAGTTGTAGAACTCCACTGCAATGGGATCAGCCTGGAGAAAAGCAAGTGTTTGGGCCAGACATTCTGCTTGAAGCTGAAGAGAACATCAAGAAAGTCCGGGAGAACCTGAAGATAGCGCAATCAAGGCAGCGAAGTTATGCAGACACGAGAAGAAGAGAACTGAGTTTCGAAGTTGGAGATTTTGTCTATCTGAAAGTGTCACCGATCAGAGGAGTCAGAAGATTCGGAGTCAAAGGCAAGCTAGCGCCCCGCTATGTTGGTCCGTATTAGATTCTCGCAAGGCGTGGAGAAGTGGCCTATCAGCTCAGTTTGCTAGAAGGCTTGTCCGCAGTGCATGATGTCTTTCAGGTGTCTCAGTTGAAGAAGTGTCTGCATGTGCCAGAAGAGCAGTTGCTAGTGGAAGGTCTGGAGGACCAGGAGGACTTGACCTACATAGAGAAGCCAGCGTAGATTCTTGAGACTGCAGACAGAGTCACCCGGAGGAAAACTATCAGAATGTGCAAAGTCAGATGGAGTCACCACTCTGAGGAAGAAGCAACCTGGGAGTGTGAAGATGCTTTGATGGCTAAATACCCTAAGCTCTTTGCTAGCCAACCTTGAATCTCGACGGCGAGATTCTTTTAAGGGGGATAGGTTTGTAACGCCCTGAATTTGGGGGTAGAATTTTTCTTCTTTTCACTCACCAAATTCGGGCGTTACTCTCTTTTCTCTTCCCGTTTCGCTCCTTCTTCCCAATTTCAAACCAGTATAGTGACGAGTGTCCGTGTCATGTATAAACAAAACCTAAGTGCCATGGGTGTTGCATCATGCCGAAGCACATTTCTTTGTCTGATGTCGCGTGTTTGTCTCGTCCCGTTTCGGATTTTTGGTTCGCGATCGGATTCCGTTTAGTGGTCGTGCGTGTCGTGGGTTTCGATCCGCTATGTGTCATAGCCTGGCCCAGCCCGGCCCAGCGTGGCCCAGCTCGGCCCGGTCCGGCCCGCGTGCCCCTGGCGCCCCTGCCCTCCCCATGCGCGTGCCCCCCCCCCTCGCCTAATCCCTTTGTCTCATTTGATTTTCTCCCACGCAGTAACCTCCCTCTCCCTCTTCCACCTCTCTCTCTCCCCGTGGTGCCCTAGGGTTTGGAGACGTGATCGCCGGAGTTTGGATCCTCGGAGGTGAGTTTTTCCCCTCCCCTTCCCTTCTCTCTTTCTCTCTCTCCCTCCCCCTCCCTTTCTTCTTCCCCTGGCCACACGTGCGTCCCTCCCCTGCTCGCGCGCCCGCCCTGGCCACGTGCCCCTGCCCCAGCGAGCCGCTCGGCCCCGCGCTCGGCCGCGCGCGCCCCTCCCCTCCCCGTCCCGTGCCCCGGCGGCGGCTCGGCCACGCCCGACCTCGCGCTCCCCACCCCGTCCCGCGCCCAAGCGGTAGCTCGGCCGCGCCTGGCGAGCCCCTCCCCGCGCGCGCCCGTGCCCGGCGAGCCCCCCTCGTGCGCGCCCTGCCCCGGCGGCGGCTCGGCCGCGCCGCGCCTGCCCCGGCGAGCCCTCCCCGACCCTGCGCCCCGTGCCCCACGCGCCCCGTGCCCCGCGCCCTGGCCGCGCGCCGGTGGCCACACCTGGCCTCGCGCCCTGCGCCTTGGCCGCGCGCCGGCGGCCGCGTTGCGCGTCCCGCGCCCCGGCCTCGCGCACCATTGGCCGCTCCCTCGGCCGCGTGCCCCTGCCCGAGCCCGTGCCCCAGCAGCTTCGCGCCACGTGCGCCTGCACGGTTCGCGTGCCCTCGGCACACACAGCATGCTCTCACGCGTGCGACCGTAGTCACGCTGCGTTTAACCCTCGTTTTAATCCATTTTAATTGTTGTTTAGTCGATGTGCTGCGTCGCACGCTTCCCCGCGCGACGGTTCATTCTAATTTCATCTTTATTAATGTGATGCGTCGCGCGCTTCGTCGCGCGACGATTCTTTTAATTTATATTTATTACAGTGCTGCATCGCGCACTTCATCGCGCGACGATTCATTTTTAAATGTAGTTCTGTTGACGTAAGCCGTCGTGCGTTTCGTCGCGCAATGCTTAACGTTTACCTATAATTAATGCAAGAATCTCGTTGCGCGCTCTGTCGCGTGGCGAGTCGTTTATTTCTTAATTCAATTTAAATGCTGCGTCGCGCGTCTCACTTCTCGACCGTAGACTCGACTGTTATTTTCTCTTTCTCTTTATTAACCGTAATTGCGAGCCCCGCGTGGAACATCTGTTTATTTATTGCATTCTATTGTATGGTGTATTGTTCTTTTGTATTAAATGGGTGGATGTATGTATGTTCGAGGAACTCACAGGAGAAGCCCCTGAGCAGCAGCTGGTTGGTGGAGGCAAGTGTCACTTGACCTATCTTTGTCCTATACATTCTTTAAATTCACCTCCCGCATTTCACAGTAATACCTAAGGATTTACTAGCTTTTGTTATCCATGTCCTTGTTTACATATTTGGGTTAGATTATTATGGTGTAGCTTTATGCTATTGCTCAACTCTAATCAATGAACATGATGAGATTATCTATGATACGTTGTTTTCCCTTTTGATTATGATGATGGTACTTGTGGCCCTTAAGGGGACTCGAGCTATTTCTCGAGTGCCTCTCCGTAAGGACCTGTTCGTTGGATGACCGCCCGAGAAAACAGTGCAACAATGAGGGTGGAGTGGGACGCCCTTAGCTGAGTAATTAGAGGAACTAGGGTGTAGTTCACTTTGTCGTCGTGCCGTTAATGGGGCTCGGTGTATGCGGCTCGCTCTGCCAAGATTGGTTCGCCCCTTGGGGAGGAGCTCGGTGCATTTAGGAAACTTAACGGGCGGCTACAGCCCCAGGAAATCTTTGTAAAGTCTACGTAGTGAGACCCTGCCTATTCACCTTGGTAGTGTTTAAGGGTTTGATCGGCCCGAGGCAAGAGGGAATCACGGCTTGTGGGTAAAGTGCGCAACCTCTGCAGAGTGTTATGAAACTGATATATCAGCCGTGCTCGCGGTTATGAGCGACCAAGGGAGCTCCATTGATTAGTGATACTTGATCAGAGATGTTTGGATTACAGGTGGTGATGAGAATGGTGGTTTTGGTATTGACTCTGGTAATGGTAAGTGGTATTCTTTCCATTTGGAAAGGGTACATTTGGGTTAATAACGTGGGTTAATTCTAAAACCTGGCTCTCTCTACTAGTAATAATAATCTGACAAACTAAAAGCAACTGCTTGACTTACCCCATATAAAGCTAGTCCACTACAGCCAAACAGGATACTTGCTGAGTATGTTGATGTGTACTCACCCTTGCTCTACACACCAACCCCCCCCCTTCCCCAGGTTGTCCGCGTTGCAACCACTGCTCAGGAGAAGATGAAGCCGTGGAAGGAGACTTTTAGGAGTTCCAAGATTACGACGAGTTCTAGGCGTGGGTTAGCGGCAACCCCTAGTCAGCTGCCTGTGAAGGCCGCGTGTATCTACGTTTCTTTTCCGCACTTTGATTATTGTAAAGACTATGTGGATGTCTCATACATATGATGTAATCGACTATTATTCTCCTTTTATGTTATTATTTGAGTAATGTGTGATGATGTCCAGTTATGTAACCGCTGTGTACGTGAATTGCTGATCCTGGCACGTACATGGTTCGCATTCGGTTTGCCTTCTAAAACCGGGTGTGACATTGTAGCCTTCCCATAATCCTACAGTTAGGCTTTCTTCCTCTTAAGTGTGTGACGCTATAGGTTCACGTATACATAGACATGGCTCGAGTACTCTTACTTGGCCGAATAATTGAGAACGACCTCTAGCAAGACATGTCAACTACTACGCGTACGTAAAGATCATATCAGATGAACCATTGCAATATTACGTACATGTTGTTCCCTTTGCCTCATGACATTTGGTCTGGCTCTAAGTTGACCTATGTTTCTCGATACTGTGAATTGGAATTCTTTCAAGGTTAACACTTAACCCTAGCACGACCATGCATTTCTTGATCCAATCACTCGAGGGGTCCAGAGATATCTCTCTCAAGAAGAGGGGCAAATTCCATCTTGTTTGACCATGCCTCATACCATGCTTCCTGATAAACCTAAAACTACCTTTATAACTGTCGGCGTTCCGAGACCGGGGGGTCCCCGAGCCGACGAGTGAGTGTGCCGCGTGCCCCAGCCCAGATGGGTCGAGCGCGTGGGCGAGCGCGAAGGGGGGAATAGAGAGAGCGAGAGGTCGGTGGCCGGAGCCGGGTCGCGACGAGGGAGACGGAGATTCCCGCGGCCTTTCGTGTTCGTCCCGCGCCCAGGTCGGGTGCGCTTGCAGTAGGGGGTTACAAGCGTCCGCGCGGGTGAGGGGAGCGAGCGGCCCCAAGAGAGCGCCTGCCCCTGCCCTTCGTTCCCGCGAGGCCAACCTTCTCTAAGAAGGCCCTGGTCCTTCCTTTTATAGTCGTAAGGAGAGGATCCAGGTGTACAAAATGGGGGTGTAGCAAGGTGCTACGTGTCTAGCGAGGGAGAGCTAGCGCCCTAAGTACATGCCAAGGTGGCAGCCGGAGAGATCTTGGCACCCTGTTGGTGTGGCGTCGTGGCTGTTGGAGGAGTAACGGAGCCGGACGGAGGGACAGCTGTCGGAGTGGCTGGGCCCTTGCTGACGTCCTCCTGCTTTCGTAAGGGAGCTGAGAGCCGCCGTCGTCATGGTCTAGCGGGGCGCCATCATTGCCTATCTGGCGTAGCTGGCCAGATGGGACGCCGGTCTTGTTCTCTGCGACCCAAGTCGACTCAGGGCAGGGTGATGATGACGCTTCCTGTTGACGTGGCGGTCTTGTGTCCTAGGTCGGGCGTCGTGGAGGCTCCTCCGAAGTCGAGGTCGAGTCCGTCCTGCATGACAGAGGCCGAGCCTGAACTCCTGGGTCGGGCGAGGCGGAGGTCGTCCGGCAGAGGCCGAGGCGGAGTCCGAGCCCTGGGTCGGGCGAGGCGGAGTTCGTCGTCTTCTGGGGCCTTAGCCCGAGTCCGAGCCCTGGGTCGGGCGGAGCGGAGTTCGCCGTCTTCCGGGGCCTTAGCCCGAGTCCGAGCCCTGGGTCGGGCGGAGCGGAGTTCGCCGTCTTCCGGGGCCTTAGCCCGAGTCTGAGCCCTGGGTCGGGCGAAGCGGAGTTCGCCGTCTTCCGGGGCCTTAGCCCGAGTCCGAGCCCTGGGTCGGGCGGAGCGGAGTTCGCCGTCTTCTGGGGCCTTAGCCCGAGTCCGAGCCCTGGGTCGGGCGGAGCGGAGTTCGCCGTCTTCTGGGGCCTAAGCCCGAGTCCGAGCCCTGGGTCGGGCAGAGCCTCCTATGGCACCTCTGGCGAAGTCTAGTCGCCCGTCGGTCTTACCTTTTGCGTTAAACGCCCCGGTGACTTGGTCGGTTGGCGCGGTGATTTAGTCAGGGTTACTTCTTATCGAAGGCGGGGCCTCGGGCGAGCCGGTGATGCGTCTGCCGTGAAAGAGGAGGCCTCAGGCGAGACGGAGTCATCTTAGGGTCGGCTGCCCTCGCCCGAGGCTAGGCTCAGGCGTGGCGTGATCGAGTCGCTCGTATGGACTGATCCCTGACTTAATCAAACCCATCAGGCCTCTGCAGCTTTATGCTGATGGGGGTTACCAGCTGAGAATTAGGCGTCTTGAGGGTACCCCTAATTATGGTCCCCGACAGTAGCCCCCGAGCCTCGAAGAGAGTGTTAACACTCGCTTGGAGGCTTGCGTCGCACTTTTTTGCAAGGGGACCAGCCTTTCTCGGTGGTACTTTGTTCCGGTGGGTGCGCGCGAGCGCACCCGCCGGGTGTAGCCCCCGAGGCCTCGGAGGAGTGGTTTCACTCCTTCGAGGTCTTAATGCCTTGCGTAATGCCTCGGCTGGTCTGGCGGTTCCCTCATGCGAGCAGGGCGTAGCCCAGGTGCACTGTCGGGGCCCAAGTTCCCGGGCTGGTATGTTGACGCTGTCAACGGTTCGGCCGAAGCCGGGTTTGCGAGAGCAGCCCCCGAGCCTCCGCACGGAGAGAGAGGACGATCAGGGACAGACTCGACTTTTTACATACGCCCCTACGTCGCCTTTCCGCAAGGAGGAGGGGGGGAGAGCGCCATGTTACCCTCGATGGGCACCGAACATGGTGTCTCCGGTGAGCTGCAATCGGGTAATCCGAGTGGACGTTCGTGCCCCGTTCGTTGGGGGTCGGCTAGGGGCCCGGAGGCACGCCCAAAAGTACCTGCGGGTGATCTGCCGGACCCGGTCCCCTAACGACGGGGTCCGAAGGCTCGTTGCCTCCCTCCGATGGGATTCCGTTACAGAGTCGTTCCCGCTGGTCTCGGAAATGTCCTAGGGTACCTCGGGAGCGCAGCCCGAGCCTTGGTTATGTATCGAACGTACCCCTGGTCATCCCTCGCTCGGCGTCTGAGGCGACTGTGAACCCTTCGACAGGCCAGCCTTCGAACCCCTGATCAGTAATGGGCGCGGAGCCCTAGTAGCCTGAGGCGATCGTGGAACCTTTCGGGAGGCCGGCCTTCGAACCCCTGACCAGTAGTGGGTGTCGGGCCCACGCGATCTGAGGCGGCTGTTGAACCCCTCGGGGGGCCAGCCTTCGAACCCCTGATCAGTAGGGAGGCTCGGAGCCTAGTTCCTTCACGGGGAAGGATCCCTTTGGGGTTATCCCCCTTCTCGGTCCCTGTTGCAAGAGATAGAGAAAGAGGAAAAGGAAAAAGGATGCGAAATTGAACGTCGTGGCGTACCTTTTTCGGTGTGGTGGTTTTGGCGAAGGCGAAACGTCGCCAGCCGCTCCCGCCCGTAGCGCTGTCCGTCGAGCCGCGGAGTTAATGCGCCGGGGTGAGTAGTTGGCGAGGTTGCCGTTGCGCGTGCGCGAGCCGTTCGAGGTACGGGTCACGGGCGCATCGTCTTCGCACCGCGAGAGGGGGTTCCCTTGCTGCCTCCGGATGGGACATGAGCTTGGCAGATGGCGTGACCGCTGCTCTCGCGCGCCTGCCACCGTCATTACTGCCGGCCCATTTTTGACCGCGTTTGACCGCTGCGCCAGGCTAGCGCTGCTGGGTCGCGGGCTGGGTCGCCTCGAATCGCGGTATCGGTTCCGCAATCGAGGAGGTGAGGTGGTGGAGCGAGTGGCACAGCGGCTCGCATGCAGCACCCGGCGCGCCAGTTGCACGACGCGTGGGCTTGAGCCGTCGCGCTGGCCTGTCAGGAGTCGGAGAGGCGCGTCCACTTGGCGCGGTTGCATGCCGCCTGCATGGCCGCCTGCCCCTTTCACCCGCTGGTCTGGGCAAAAGTGGAGGGTTACTTGTAACCGCTGGGTGGTTGCGTGCGTCGTGCGCGGCGGTTCGGCTTCTTCTGCTTGGAGCCGGTCTGCATGACAGGCGGGCCCCAGCCCCCACGCCGTAGGGGAGGACTTTGGAGGCGTGTTGGAGAAGACTCAGCCCGTGACGGTTGAGGGTGCAAGCAGGGGGAGTTGCCTTTAAAAGGAGGGCGACCCCCTTCGTAAGGTGACCATGTCTCCTTCCTCCCCTATGCATTGTGTCTCTCCATCTTCCGAGCCCCCGGATGGGGGGAACCGCCGTCTTTTCGCTCCATCGCTGGAGGAACGCAACTCCGTGGGAGTTGGTACCTTTCAGCCATTGTTCGGCTTCAAGGATTTTCATCATGCAGCCCGGCTGCACCCCTCCACCGGCGGTCACCCAGGGTGGTGACCTCCGGCTTGATGGTGGGGGAAAGCGAGCCGGGCTGCGGCATCCGCCCCTTCCTTAGCCTCAAGGATTTTCATCACCAGGGCTGAGGAGGGGCGTGTGCCGGGTCGGGGTTGGCCCCTGCGCGGGTGGTGACCCGCTCCTTCCCTCAGTGATCGGGGGGAAGGGCGGGAGTCGTCCGTGGCGCCAACAGCTGCAGCGTGCCCGGCTCTCTGAGCCGAGCAATCTCGGAGCCGCCCCCGGTGTCGCCTCCCGCCACGGCAGCTGGAAGAGGTTCTTCCGCCGGCGCGACAGCCGAGGTTGGCCATGGACCGACCTCCGACTCTACGGCCTTCTGCCCGTCCTTGCCTCTCGAGTTTGGGCAAGGGCGGGGGCCTCCCGGCAGCAGCATCCGCCCTGAGGCCATCATTGCTGCTGTTGGGCCCCTCAGGACAGACGTCTTCATCATCGCCGCTGCCGGGGCGGGCGGCGACGTGCCGTTCATCGGTCTTCTGCTGCCCCGCAGGCCCACCCCCATCGAGTGGGGTTGTTGAGAGCACCTAGAGGGGGGGGGGTGAATAGGTGATCCTGTAAAAACTTCAAACTTAAGCCACAAAAACTTGTTAAGCGTTAGCACGATTATTGCCAAGTGGCTAAGGTGAAGTCTCAACAAAACACAATACCACAAGAGATCAAGACAGAGGTGACACAGTGGTTTATCCCGTGGTTCGGCCAAGACCAACGCTTGCCTACTCCACGTTGTGGCGTCCCAACGGACGAGGGTTGCAATCAACCCCTCTCAAGCGGTCCAAAGACCCACTTGAATACCACGGTGTTTTGTTTTGCCTTTCACTATCCCGTTTGCAAGGAATCTCCACAAATTGGAGTCTCTTGCCCTTACAAGTATATGATCACAAAGAAGCACAGAGTAAGGGAGGGAAGCAACACACACAAATCCACAGCAAAAGCGCACACACACGGCCAAGAATCGAGCTCACAAGACTATCTCAGAGTTCTCACTTAGAACAGAGCTCGAATCACTTAGAAAGACAAACGAATGCGCAGAGACTTAGTGTGGATGATCAAGAATGCTCAAAGGTTGCTTGTATGTCTCCTCCATGCGCCTAGGGGCTCCTTTTATAGTCCCAAGGCAGCTAGGAGCCGTTGGGAGCAAATCCGGAAGGCCATCCTTGCCTTCTGTCGTCGGGGGCACCGGACAGTCCGGTGCACACCGGACAGTGTCCGGTGCCTGATTTGTTTCCATTTCTGGCGCTTCCGACCGTTGCCGACCGTTGGCAGATCTGGAGCCGTTGGCGCACCGGACATGTCCGGTGCACACCGGACAGTCCGGTGCCGTCTTCCGACCGTTGGCTCCGCCACATGTCCCGCGCAGATTGCGCGGCCGACCGTTGGCCCAGCCGACCGTTGGCTCACCGGACAGTCCGGTGCACACCGGACAGTCCGGTGAATTATAGCCGTACGCCGTCGGCCAGTTTCCCGAGAGCGGCCAGTTCGCTCCGAGCCAGCCTGGCGCACCGAACACTGTCCGGTGCACACCGGACAGTCCGGTGCTCCAGACCGAGCTGGGTCTTGGCTGCACACAGCCAAGTCATTTTCTCCTCTTCTCTCTTCTTCTTCTTTCTGTTTCTAACACTTAGACAAATATATTAGTACACAAAACCAATGTACTAAGGCTTAGAAACATACCTTTATCTCATGATTTGCACCTTGTTCATCCATGTACATAAATTCACAATTAAGCACATGTGTTGGCACTCAATCACCAAAATACTTAGAAATGGCCCAAGGGCACATTTCCCTTTCAATCTCCCCCTTTTTGGTGATTTATGCCAACACTACATAAAGCAACTAGAACAAGTGCAAACTCGCTTCAAATAAAAATTAAATTTATTTTGAATCAATTTTGGCATATATGGATCATCCTTTGCCACCACTTGGTTTGTTTTTGCAAATCAAACTCAAATCTCTATCTCTAAGTTAAACACACATGTTGAAGCATAAAGAGAGTCATTCCAAAAGAGATTGATCAAAGATTTCAAAAACTCCCCCTTTTTCCCATAATTAATACTTCTCCCCACAAGAAGCCAACTTTTGACAAGAGAGACAACATAAAAACTCTATTCTACTATTTTCAAAATCTCTCAAGTGGTAGCTGATCCATTTATTGCTTTGGCCTTTATTTTCTCCCCCTTTGGCATCAAACACCAAAACGGGATCAATTTTGGCCCTTTAACCCCATTGCCTCACCAAAATCTTCACTTAAGAGCAAATGGCAATAAGAGTTAATGAAATGGACTTGGAATAAGTTACCCTCTCATCGGAGTGCAGTGAATAAGTTACCCTCTCATCGGAGTGCAGTGGAAGTCTTGCATGGTCCAAGTCCACCTTTTCCCTTTCAATTCTCCTTTGAGACTAAATCAAACAAACTCAAACATATGGTTAGTCTCAAAGGGTCACGTTGTAACACATCTCCCCCTAAACATGTGCATCACATTGCAACGGACTTGTGAGGTCCAGGGAGTGTTTGTACAACTTGAGCACCATAATAAGCAACCAAAATGCAGAAAGAACATGATCAAAGGCATAAGCACATGTATGCTACAATTCAATCCAAGTTCCGCGAATCTAAGACATTTAGCTCACTACGCAGCCTGCAAAAGATCTTCTCATCTAAAGGCTTGGTAAAGATATCGGCTAGCTGGTTCTCGGTGCTAACATAAAACACTTCGATATCTCCCTTTTGCTGGTGGTCTCTCAAAAAGTGATGCCGGATGTCAATGTGCTTTGTGCGGCTGTGCTCAACAGGATTTTCCGCTATTCGGATAGCACTCTCATTATCACATAGGAGTGGGACTTTGCTCAGATTGTAGCCAAAGTCCCGGAGGGTTTGCCTCATCCAAAGTAGTTGCGCGCAACACTGTCCTGCGGCAACATACTCGGCCTCAGCGGTGGATAGGGCAACGGATGTTTGTTTCTTAGAGTTCCATGACACCAGGGACCTTCCTAAGAATTGGCACGTCCCTGATGTACTCTTCCTATCGACCTTACATCCAGCATAGTCGGAATCTGAGTACCCAATCAAGTCAAAGTTAGACCCCTTTGGATACCAGATCCCGAAGCAAGGCGTAGCGACTAAATATCTAAGAATTCGCTTCACCGCCACCAAGTGACACTCCTTAGGATCGGATTGAAATCTAGCACACATGCATACGCTAAGCATAATATCCGGTCTACTAGCACATAAATAAAGTAAAGACCCTATCATTGACCGGTATGCTTTTTGATCAACGGACTTACCTCCTTTGTTGAGGTCGGTGTGTCCGTCGGTTCCCATCGGAGTCTTTGCGGGCTTGGCGTCCTTCATCCCAAACCGCTTTAGCAGATCTTGCGTGTACTTCGTTTGGGAGATGAAGGTGCCGTCCTTGAGTTGCTTTACTTGGAACCCAAGAAAGTAGTTCAACTCGCCCATCATCGACATCTCGAATTTCTGCGTCATCACCCTGCTAAACTCTTCACAAGACTTTTGATTAGTAGAACCAAATATTATGTCATCGACATAAATTTGGCACACAAACAAATCACCATCACAAGTCTTAGTGAAAAGAGTAGGATCGGCTTTCCCAACCTTGAAAGCATTAGCAATTAAGAAATCTCTAAGGCATTCATACCATGCTCTTGGGGCTTGTTTAAGTCCATAGAGCGCCTTAGAGAGCTTACACACGTGGTCGGGGTACCGTTCATCCTCGAAGCCAGGGGGTTGCTCCACGTACACCTCCTCCTTTATTGGCCCGTTGAGGAAAGCGCTCTTCACATCCATTTGGTACAACCTGAAAGAATGGTGAGCGGCATATGCTAGCAAGATACGAATGGACTCTAGCCTAGCCACAGGAGCAAAAGTCTCCTCAAAGTCCAAACCTGTGACTTGGGCATAACCTTTTGCCACAAGTCGAGCCTTGTTCCTTGTCACCACTCCGTGCTCGTCTTGTTTGTTGCGGAACACCCACTTGGTTCCCACAACATTTTGCTTGGGACGAGGCACCAGCGTCCAAACTTCATTGCGCTTGAAGTTGTTAAGTTCCTCCTGCATGGCCAACACCCAATCCGGATCTAGCAAGGCCTCCTCTACCCTGAAAGGCTCAATAGAGGAGACAAAAGAGTAATGTTCACAAAAATTAACTAGTCGAGACCGAGTAGTTACTCCCTTGCTAATGTCACCCAGAATTTGGTCGACGGGATGATCCCTTTGAATCATCGCTCGGACTTGGGTTGGAGGTGCTGGTTGCGCTTCTTCCTCCATCACATGATCATCTTGTGCTCCCCCTTGATCACACGCCTCCTGTTGATGAACCTGTTCATCGTCTTGAGTTGGGGGATGCACCGTTGTTGAGGAAGAAGGTTGATCTCGTTCATCTTGTTCCTGTGGCCGAATGTCTCCAATCGCCATGGTTCGTATAGCGGCCGTCGGAACATCTTCTTCATCTACATCATCACAATCAACAGCTTGCTCTCTTGGAGAGCCATTAGTCTCATCAAATACAACGTCGCTAGAGACTTCAACCAAACCCGATGATTTGTTGAAGACCCTATACGCCTTTGTATTTGAATCATAACCTAATAAAAACCCTTCTACAGCTTTGGGAGCAAACTTAGAATTTCTACCCTTCTTCACTAGAATGTAGCACTTGCTCCCAAATACACGAAAGTACGATACATTGGGTTTGTTACCGGTTAGTAGCTCATATGACGTCTTCTTGAGGAGGCGGTGAAGGTAGACCCTGTTGATGGCGTGGCAAGCCGTGTTCACGGCTTCCGACCAAAAGCACTCGGGGGTCTTGAACTCTCCAAGCATCGTCCTCGCCATATCGATTAGTGTCCTGTTCTTCCTTTCTACCACACCATTTTGCTGTGGTGTGTAGGGAGCGGCGAACCCGTGCTTGATTGATCCCTTCCTCCTCAAGAAACTCCTCCACTTGAAGGTTCTTGAACTCGGACCCGTTGTCGCTCCTTATCTTCTTCACCTTGAGCTCAAACTCATTTTGAGCTCTCCTGAGGAAGCGCTTGAGGGTCCCTTGGGTTTCAGACTTATCCTGCAAAAAGAACACCCAAGTGAAGCGGGAAAAGTCATCAACAATAACTAAACCATACTTACTTCCTCCTATGCTTAGATAGGCGACGGGTCCGAAGAGGTCCATATGCAGCAGCTCCAGAGGTCTTGACGTGGTCATCACATTCTTGCTGTGATGTGCTCCTCCCACTTGTTTACCTGCCTGACAAGCTGCACAAGGTCTATCTTTTTCGAAATAAACATTTGTTAGACCTATCACGTGTTCTCCCTTTAGAAGCTTGTGGAGGTTCTTCATCCCCACATGTGCTAAGCGGCGATGCCACAGCCAGCCCATGCAAGTCTTAGCCATTAAGCATGCATCTAGACCGGCCTCTTCTTTTGCAAAATCAACTAAGTAAAGCTTGCCGTCTAGTACACCCTTAAAAGCTAGTGAACCATCACATCTTCTAAAGACAGACACATCTACATTTGTAAATAAACAATTATATCCCATTTGACATAATTGACTAACAGATAGCAAATTATATCCAAGACTCTCCACTAGGAATACATTTGATATAGAATGCTCATTAGAAATTGCAATTTTACCTAACCCTTTTACCTTGCCTTGATTCCCATCACCGAATATAATTGAATCTTGGGAATCCTTATTCTTGACGTAGGAGGTGAACATCTTCTTCTCCCCCGTCATATGGTTTGTGCATCCGCTGTCGATAATCCAGCTTGAACCCCCGGATGCATAAACCTGCAAGGCAAATTTAGGCTTGGGTCTTAGGTACCCAACTCATGTTGGGTCCTGCAAGGTTAGCACAAATATCTTTAGGGACCCAAATACAAGATTTATCTCCCTTGCATCTAGCCCCTAATTTCCTAGCAACTACCTTCTTACCCTTTCTACAAATAGCAAAGGGAGTATTGCAAGCATAATAAATGGTAGAAGGTTTGTTTACAACTTTTCTAGGAACATGAGCAAAATTTCTCCTAGACACATGCGCAACATTTCTCCTACTCATATCTCTATCATGCTTATGAGAGGAACTAGAGGCAAACATGGCATGAGAATCATAAACATGTGAATCAAAATCATTATAAGCATTTCTAGCATGTCTCCTATCATGGTATAAGAAAGCATGGTTCTTTTTAGCACTACTAGCCATAGGGGCCTTCCCTTTCTCCTTGACGAAGATGGGAGCCTTATGGCTTGTTAAGTTCTTGGCCTCTCTCTTGAAGCCAAGACCATCCTTAATTGAGGGGTGTCTACCAACCGTGTAGGCATCCCTTGCAAATTTTATCTTATCAACTTCACTTTTGCTAGTCTTAAGTTGAGCATTAAGACTAGCCAATTCATCACTTAGTTTGGAAATTGAAACTAAGTGTTCATTACAGGCATTAACATCAAAATCCTTACACCTAGTGCAAATTGTAACATTTTCTACACAGGAATTTGATTTACTAGCTACTTCTAGTTTAGCACTCAAATCATTATTAACACCTTGTAAAATAGAAATGGTTTCATGACAGGAGGATAATTCACTAGAAAGCACTTCATTTCTTTTAATTTCTAGAGCAAGAGAATTTTGTGCACTAACAAATTTATCATGCTCCTCATATAAAAGATCCTCTTGTTTTTCTAGTAATCTATTCTTATCATTCAAAGCATCAATCAACTCATTAATTTTATCTATCTTAGATCTATCTAAGCCCTTGAACAAGCATGAATAATCTATGTCATCATCATCACTAGTCTCACTATCACTAGAAGAAGCATAAGTGGAGTCTTGAGTACTCACCTTCTTCTCCCTTGCCATAAGGCATGTGAGACGCTCGTTGGGGAAGAGAGCCGATTTGTTGAAGGCAGTGGCGGCGAGTCCTTCGTTGTCGGAGTCGGAGGAGGAGCAATCCGAGTCCCACTCCTTTCCTAGATGCGCCTCGCCCTTTGCCTTCTTGTATTGCTTCTTCTTCTCTCTTTTGTTCCCCTTTTCTTTGTCGTTGATCACAATACCCTTCCCCTTAGGATCCATCTCTTCGGGCGGTTAGTCCCTTTGTGAAGAGAACGGCTCTGATACCAATTGAGAGCACCTAGAGGGGGGGTGAATAGGTGATCCTGTAAAAACTTCAAACTTAAGCCACAAAAACTTGTTAAGCGTTAGCACGATTATTGCCAAGTGGCTAAGGTGAAGTCTCAACAAAACACAATACCACAAGAGATCAAGACAGAGGTGACACAGTGGTTTATCCCGTGGTTCGGCCAAGACCAACGCTTGCCTACTCCACGTTGTGGCGTCCCAACGGACGAGGGTTGCAATCAACCCCTCTCAAGCGGTCCAAAGACCCACTTGAATACCACGGTGTTTTGTTTTGCCTTTCACTATCCCGTTTGCAAGGAATCTCCACAAATTGGAGTCTCTTGCCCTTACAAGTATATGATCACAAAGAAGCACAGAGTAAGGGAGGGAAGCAACACACACAAATCCACAGCAAAAGCGCACACACACGGCCAAGAATCGAGCTCACAAGACTATCTCAGAGTTCTCACTTAGAACAGAGCTCGAATCACTTAGAAACACAAACGAATGCGCAGAGACTTAGTGTGGATGATCAAGAATGCTCAAAGGTTGCTTGTATGTCTCCTCCATGCGCCTAGGGGCTCCTTTTATAGCCCCAAGGCAGCTAGGAGCCGTTGAGAGCAAATCCGGAAGGCCATCCTTGCCTTCTGTCGTCGGGGGCACCGGACAGTCCGGTGCACACCGGACAGTGTCCGGTGCCTGATTTGTTTCCATTTCTGGCGCTTCCGACCGTTGCCGACCGTTGGCAGATCTGGAGCCGTTGGCGCACCGGACATGTCCGGTGCACACCGGACAGTCTGGTGCCGTCTTCCGACCGTTGGCTCCGCCACGTGTCCCGCGCAGATTGCGCGGCCGACCGTTGGCCCAGCCGACCGTTGGCTCACCGGACAGTCCGGTGCACACCGGACAGTCCGGTGAATTATAGCCGTACGCCGTCGGCCAGTTTCCCGAGAGCGGCCAGTTCGCTCCGAGCCAGCCTGGCGCACCGGACACTGTCCGGTGCACACCGGACAGTCCGGTGCTCCAGACCGAGCTGGGTCTTGGCTGCACACAGCCAAGTCATTTTCTCCTCTTCTCTCTTCTTCTTCTTTCTGTTTCTAACACTTAGACAAATATATTAGTACACAAAACCAATGTACTAAGGCTTAGAAACATACCTTTATCTCATGATTTGCACCTTGTTCATCCATGTACATAAATTCACAATTAAGCACATGTGTTGGCACTCAATCACCAAAATACTTAGAAATGGCCCAAGGGCACATTTCCCTTTCAGTTGTTCGTACCTGCAGGGGGGGAACCGGAGTTCTGTTTGTAATGGCACTTCGAGTGCCGGGTTTTTTGTTCATTTCGGCTTTCGGGGCCTGAACATGTATGAAATTACGGCGCGGAGCCGTGTTTTTTCCTCATTTCCGAGCACTAAGACTCGTCTGCTGATTGTCTGAACCGCTTCACCAAGCATGAGTCGCCCCGTGTCAAGGTGACGAGTGAGGTATCCGTATCCCGGAGGCGTAGGAGTCCCTCGGCTCGGTCGGCCCTGTTGTCCGAGGCTCCTCTAGCTTAGTTAAAGAAACCCCTCGGCCGCTCTTCGACGAGCCGAGGCCAGGGGTAGCGATATCAGCACGAGCAAAGGCGGAGTCGGCTCGAGAAATAAAACCTGGTTGGCCGGAGCCTAGCCGGGTTGTCCGTTGGCAGGATCGACGTCGGAGCTGATCAGCCGAGGCTTCGGACCGAGCTGGCGCCCTCGGAAGGCGGTCGGCCGAGGCCCCGGAGGTGGCCGGCCGAGCCGTCCGCTCGGGCCGGGTTCTCGGAGAAGTCTCTGGCAGAGATTGCTCGAGCGTGGTGATGACGTTGTCCTTCGGAGCGGAGGCCCTCGGACCGCGTTGCCGTCCGAGGCTAGGTCGGGCCTTGCCGAAGGTGCTGTCGATGCCGAGGGTGTCATCGCCCTCTTCCAGCGTCAAGATCCGAGCCTGCAGGGTCAAATCGTCTTGTAGCGTGGGCCTTGTGCGGCCGTCGAGGCCAGAACACACACCCTTGCTGCGTTATAAAGCTGCGTCTCTTTTCCTCTTGTTTCGAGTATCTGGACTTTTTGTCGGTAGCAGGGATGTTAGTGCGAGCGAGAGTTGCTTCTCGCGGAAGGTGATGAGTGAGGTATCCGTATCCCGGAGGCGTGGGAGTCCCTCGGCTCGGTCGGCCTTGCCGCTTACGCGTACTTTTACCCGTCCATGAGGTCCTGTCACCGACTCGGTCGAGAAGGCTCGAAGAATCGCTTCGACAGAAGAGCTTCCGTACGTAAAGACTCGTTCGATCCGCGGATTCACCTTATCCGAGCGCGAGTTACTTATCGCAGAAGGTGATGAGTGAGGTATCCGTATCCCGGAGGCGTAGGAGTCCCTCGGCTCGGTCAGCCTTGACTGCTTACGTGTACCCCGTCGTTTCCAGGATCCACTTTTCGAAGTAGTCAAAAAGCACGAAAGATATTCTGGTAAAAGAGATTTTTTGTTCGAGGAAAATTTTGACGCAGAGGGGGTTTCCCCCCTTTTAGCCCCCGAGGAGGGTCGGGCTTTGCCGAGGCGAGGCCGACCCTTCCTTGTTGACTAAACTTTGCGTGGGTGCGAGGTATATGAACAACTTGGAAACATCTTAAGGGTAGAAGCGACGTAGCTGTTGGATGTTCCAAGCGTTGCCGTAAACCTCGCCTTGACTGTTGGCCAGCTTGTACGTTCCGGGCTTCAGAACTTTGGCGATGATGAACGGCCCCTCCCAGGGGGGCGTGATCTTGTGCCTCCCTCGGGCGTCTTGTCGCAGCCGAAGCACCAGGTCGCCCACCTGGAGATCTCGGGGTCGGACCCCTCGGGCGTGGTAGCGTCGCAGGGACTGCTGATACCGCGCCGAGTGTAGTAAGGCCCTGTCCCGAGCCTCATCCAGCTGGTCCAGCGAGTCTTCTCGGCTAGCTTGGTTGCTTTCTTCGTTGTAGGCCCTCGTCCTCGGGGAGCCGTATTCCAGGTCCGTGGGCAAGACGGCCTCGGCCCCGTAGACCAGGAAGAAAGGCGTGAAACCCGTGGCTCGGCTCGGCGTCGTCCTCAGGCTCCAGACCACCGAGGGGAGTTCCTTCATCCACCGCTTGCCGAACTTGTTGAGGTTGTTGTAAATTCGAGGCTTGAGCCCCTGTAGAATCATGCCATTGGCACGTTCTACTTGCCCATTCGACATGGGGTGAGCTACGGCGGCCCAGTCTACCCGGATGTTGTGATCCTCGCAAAAATCCAAGAATTTTTTGCCGGTGAACTGGGTGCCGTTGTCGGTGATGATGGAGTTCGGGATCCCGAAGCGATGGATGATGTTGGTGAAGAACGCCACCGCCTGCTCGGACCTGATGCTGTTCAGGGGTCGGACCTCGATCCACTTGGAGAATTTGTCGATGGCGACCAGCAGGTGCGTGTAGCCCCCGGGCGCCTTCTGCAGAGGGCCGACGAGGTCCAGACCCCACACAGCGAAGGGCCAGGTGATGGGTATCGTCTGCAGAGCCTGAGCGGGCAGGCGGGTCTGCTTCGCATAGAATTGGCACCCTTCGCAAGCGCGGACAATTCTAGTGGCGTCAGCCACCGCCGTTGGCCAGTAGAAGCCTTGGCGAAAAGCGTTCCCGACGAGGGTTCGAGGTGCTGCATGATGACCGCAAGCCCCCGAGTGTATTTCCCGCAGGAGTTCCTGACCTTCGGCGATGGAGATGCATCGCTGGAGGATGCCCGAGGGGCTACGGTGGTAGAGCTCCTTCTCATCGCCCAGCAAGACGAACGATTTAGCGCGTCGCGCTACCCGCCGAGCCTCGGCTCGGTCGAGGGGCAGTTCTCCTTGGTGGAGATATTGCAGGTACGGGGTTTGCCAATCTTGATCTGGCACGACCCCGTTCTGCTCCTCCTCGATGCGCAGCGCTTCGCCCTCGGGCTCCCAGGGTTCCTCGGGTTGAGCCGAGGATGGCTCGGGCTGGGCTGAGGTCACCTCGGGCGAGGCCGAGGGTGCCTCGGGCTCGGGCGCGTCGCCTATCTTGACGGAGGGTTGGTGCAGATCCCGGGAGAAGACGTCCGGGGGAACCGTTGTTCGCCCCGAGGCTATCTTCGCCAACTCGTCCGCAGTCTCGTTGTAGCGCCGGGCGATGTGGTTAAGCTCGAGCCCGTAGAACTTGTCTTCCAGGCGTCGAACCTCCTCACAGTAGGCCTCCATCTTCGGGTCGCGGCAGAGGGAGTTCTTCATGACTTGGTCGATGACGAGCTGCGAGTCGCCGCGTGCATCGAGGCGTCGGACCCCTAGCTCGATGGCGATTCGCAATCCGTTGATCAGAGCCTCGTACTCAGCCACATTGTTGGACACCGGGAAATGGAGGCGGAGCACGTAGCGCAGGTGCTTCCCGAGGGGCGAGACGAAGAGCAGGCCCGCGCCAGCTCCCGTCTTCATCAGCGACCCGTCGAAAAACATGGTCCAGAGCTCTGGTTGGATCGGAGCCGTTGGCAACTGGGTATCGACCCATTCGGCTACGAAATCCGTCAGTACCTGGGACTTGATGGCCTTCCGAGGGGCGAACGAGATTGCCTCGCCCATGATTTCCACCGCCCACTTCGCGATCCGCCCCGAGGCTTCTCGGCACTGGATGATCTCCCCCAGGGGGAAGGATGACACCACAGTCACCGGATGGGACTCGAAGTAATGTCGCAGCTTTCGCCTCGTCAGGATCACTGCATATAGCAGCTTCTGGACTTGTGGGTAGCGGATCTTGGTCTCGGACAGCACTTCGCTGATGAAGTAAACTGGCCTCTGAACGGGCAAAGCATGCCCCTCTTCCTGCCTTCCGACCACGATCGCGGCGCTGACCACCTGAGTGGTAGCGGCGACGTAGACCAAGAGGGTTTCTCCATCAGCTGGGGGTACCAAGACGGGCGCCTGGGTGAGGAGCGCCTTCAGGTTTGCGAGGGCTTCCTCGGCCTCGGGAGTCCAAGTGAAGCACTCGGCCTTCCTTAAGAGACGGTACAGGGGCAGGCCTCTTTCGCCGAGGCGCGAGATAAAACGGCTCAAGGCCGCGAGGCATCCCATGACCCTCTGTACGCCTTTTAAGTCCTTGATGGGCCCCATGTTTGTGATCGCTGCGATCTTCTCCGGGTTGGCTTCGATGCCCCGCTCGGAGACGATGAATCCCAAGAGCATGCCTCGGGGCACCCCGAATACGCACTTCTCGGGATTGAGCTTGACGCCCTTCGCCTTGAGACATCGGAATGTCAGTTCAAGGTCGGAGAGAAGGTCGGAGGCTTTCCTCGTCTTGACTACGATGTCATCGACGTAGGCCTCGACCGTGCGACCGATGTGTTCGCCGAACACATGGTTCATGCACCGCTGGTACGTTGCACCCGCGTTCCTCAAACCGAACGGCATGGTGACATAACAGTACATGCCGAAGGGCGTGATGAAAGAAGTCGCGAGCTGGTCGGACTCTTTCATCTTGATTTGATGATACCCTGAGTAGGCATCGAGGAAAGACAGGGTTTCGCACCCTGCAGTAGAGTCCACAATTTGGTCGATGCGAGGTAGAGGGTAGGGGACTTTTGGACATGCTTTGTTGAGACCAGTGTAGTCTACACACATCCGCCATTTTCCCCCTTTCTTCCTCACAAGTACAGGGTTGGCAAGCCACTCAGGGTGGAATACCTCTTTGATGAACCCTGCTGCCATCAGCTTGTGGATCTCCTCGCCTATCACCCTGCGCCTTTCCTCGTCGAATCGGCGCAGAGGCTGTCTGACCGGTCGGGCTCCGGCCCGAATATCCAGCGAGTGCTCGGCGACTTCCCTCGGTATGCCGGGCATGTCCGAGGGACTCCACGCAAAGACGTCGGCGTTCGCGCGGAGAAAGTCGACGAGCACTGCTTCCTATTTGGGGTCGAGCCCGGAACCGATTCGGATCTGCTTGGAGGTGTCGCCACTGGGGTCGAGAGGGACGGCCTTAACCGTCTCTGCTGGCTCGAAGTTGCCGGCATGCCGCTTCACGTCCGGCACCTCTCGGGAGAGGCTTTCCAGGTCGGCAATGAGGGCCTCGGATTCGGCGAGGGCCTCGGCGTACTCCACGCACTCCACATCGCATTCGAATGCGTGCTTGTACGTGGGGCCGACGGTGATGACCCCGTTGGGGCCCGGCATCTTGAGCTTCAGGTAGGTGTAGTTGGGGATGGCCATGAACTTCGCGTAGCATGGCCTTCCCAACACTGCGTGGTAGGTTCCTCGGAACCCGACCACCTCGAACGTCAAAGTCTCCCTTCAGAAGTTGGAGGGTGTTCCGAAGCAGACAGGGAGGTCGAGCTGTCCGAGGGGCTGGACGCGCTTCCCGGGAATGATCCCGTGGAAGGGCGCAGCGCCTGCTCGGACGGATGACAGGTCGACGCGCAGGAGCCTAAGGGTCTCGGCGTAGATGATGTTGAGGCAGCTGCCTCCATCCATCAGGACCTTGGTGAGCCTGACGTCGCCGATGACGGGATCGACGACGAGCCGGTACTTCCCTGGGCTCGGCACGTGGTCGGGGTGGTCATCCCGGTCGAAGGTGATGGGCTTGTCAGACCAGTCTAGGTAGACTGGCGCCGCCACCTTCACCGAGCAGACCTCCCGACGCTCCTGCTTATGATGCCGAGCCGAGGCGTTTGCCGCATGCCCTCCGTAGATCATGAAGCGGTCGCGGACCTCTGGGAACTCTCCTGCTTGGCGATCCTCCCTTTTGTCGTCGTCGTGAGCCCTGCCACCCTCTGCGGGTGGCCCGGCCCTGTGGAAGTGGCGCCGAAGCATGACGCACTCTTCGAGGGTGTGCTTGACGGGCCCCTGATGGTAGGGGCACGTCTCCTTGAGTGCCTTGTTGAAGAGGTTAGCAGCTCCGGGGGGCTTCCGAGGGTTCTTGTGCTCGGCGGCGGCGACAAGGTCTGCATCGGGAACGTCGCGTTTCGCTTGCGACCTCCTCCTGCCTTTCTTCTTGGCGCCGAGTGGAGTAGACGCCTCGGGAGCATCTTCCGACGGGCGGCCCTGGGGCTGCTTGTCCTTTCGGAAGATGGCTTCAACCGCCTCCTGACCAGAGGCGAACTTGGTGGCGATGTCCATCAGCTCGCTCGCCCTGGTGGGGGTCTTGCGACCCAACTTGCTCACCAGGTCACGGCAGGTGGTGCCGGCGAGGAACGCGCCGATGACATCGGAGTCGGTGATGTTGGGCAGCTCGGTGCGCTGCTTCGAGAACCGCCGGATGTAGTCCCGGAGAGACTCTCCCGGCAGTTGCCGACAGCTTCGGAGGTCCCAGGAATTCCCGGGGCGCACGTACGTGCCCTGGAAGTTGCCGGCGAAAGCTTGGACCAGATCCTCCCAGTTGGAAATCTGCCCCGGAGGCAGGTGCTCCAACCAAGCGCGAGCGGTGTCGGAGAGAAACAGGGGGAGGTTGCGGATGATGAGGTTGTCGTCGTCCGTCCCACCCAGTTGACAGGCCAGGCGGTAGTCCGCGAGCCACAATTCCGGTCTCGTTTCCCCCGAGTACTTTGTGATAGTAGTCGGGGGTCGGAATCGGGGCGGAAACGGCACCCGCCGAATGGCTCGGCTAAAGACCTGCGGACCGGGTGGTTCGGGCGAGGGACTCCGATCCTCCCCGCTGTCGTAGCGTCCCCCACGCCTGGGGTGGTAGCCTCGGCGCACCCTTTCGTCGAGGCGTGCCCGACGGTCACGATGAGGGTGCTCGTCGCCGAGGTGGCCCGGGGCCGCAGGCGCGGTGTTGCGCGTGCGCCCGGTGTAGACCGAGGCTTCCCGCGTGAGTCGGGAAGTCGCGGCACGAGGTTCCGAGGGGTACCCCTGCCTTCGGGAGGCAGAGCTCTCGGCCCGCCGGGCCGCAGCGCCTTCCAGGAGATGCTTGAGCTCTCCCTGGATTCGCCGACCCTCGGTGGTTGATGACTCCGGCATCGCGCGGAGGAGCATCGCTGCGGCGGCCAGGTCCTGACCGGTTCCGCCGGATGCGGGTGGCGGTCTGTCCCTGGCATCGTTGGCGATGCGGTGCTGGAGACCTTGGGGCAGGTGACGTATTCCTCCGGCCGGGGGCTGGCTCGCCCATACCTGCCCGATGTTCTGGCGGATTGCCTCGAGCGCTCCTGCTCCCTTATCGAGCCCGGCCTGCGCCCCACGGACTTGCTCGAGCTGTGGGTCGTGACCCCCCGCCGGAACGGGGACCACAGCTAGCTCCCGCGGGATGTCGGCGCGAGGCGCTGGCCTAGGGGGATCACCATCCTCCGGCATGCCGAGACAGCCGCCTCCGGAGGGATCCCCTAGCTCGATGTGGAAACATTCGCGGCTCGGGCCGCAGTCCTTGTCGTCAAGGCTGCGGCTGCCGTCGGAACAGTCGGAGAGGCAGTAGTCACATGCGGTCATGAAGTCCCGCATGGCACTAGGGTTGCCAGATCCGGAGAAATCCCAGCAGATGCTGGGGTCGTCATCTTCCTCGGACCCAGAGGGTCCGTAGGTCGAGACACCCGTCAATCGGTCCCAAGGCGACCGCACACGAAACCCCAGAGAGGTTGCACTCGCCTCAACGTGAGTATCCGCCAAAGCGAGATCGCTAGGCAGGTTGAGGCCGAGTCGAAATGACGAAAGATGGGTAGCAGTCGATACCTTTTTGTCGATGAGGAGCGATGAAGTCACGTCGGGGGCTGATCGCGCCGTCGTCTTGGGTACGAGGGCGACGTCCTTTGCCTCGAACGCGAGGGCGACGCCTAGCGTGTCCTCCGTTGGGGCACTGGGGATGTCGATTTGCTCGACAGCTGTCGGAGCGCGGCCTCCCGCTCGGCCTTGGTTGCCCCGCCTCCTCCTTCGATGGCGAGGGAGAGGACGGAGCGAGCTCGAAAGTTGTCCTTCCCCCACGCGGGAAAGGCGTCGTCGATTCCGCCGCCGGCGGGCGGGCTGTCCGCCACCATTGTCGCTGTCGCGCGGCGGTGGAAGGAGTATCATGTCGTAGCTGCCGTCGAAAGACATGAACTCAAGACTCCCGAAACGGAGCACCGTCCCGGGTTGAAGAGGTCGTTGGAGACTGCCCATCTGGAGCTTGACGGGAATCTACTCGTCAACACGCAGCAGGCCCCTACCTGGCGCGCCAACTGTCGGCGTTCCGAGACCGGGGGGTCCCCGAGCCGACGAGTGAGTGTGCCGCGTGCCCCAGCCCAGATGGGTCGAGCGCGTGGGCGAGCGCGAAGGGGGGAATAGAGAGAGCGAGAGGTCGGTGGCCGGAGCCGGGTCGCGACGAGGGAGACGGAGATTCCCGCGGCCTTTCGTGTTCGTCCCGCGCCCAGGTCGGGTGCGCTTGCAGTAGGGGGTTACAAGCGTCCGCGCGGGTGAGGGGAGCGAGCGGCCCCAAGAGAGCGCCTGCCCCTGCCCTTCGTTCCCGCGAGGCCAACCTTCTCTAAGAAGGCCCTGGTCCTTCCTTTTATAGTCGTAAGGAGAGGATCCAGGTGTACAAAATGGGGGTGTAGCAAGGTGCTACGTGTCTAGTGAGGGAGAGCTAGCGCCCTAAGTACATGCCAAGGTGGCAGCCGGAGAGATCTTGGCACCCTGTTGGTGTGGCGTCGTGGCTGTTGGAGGAGTAACGGAGCCGGACGGAGGGACAGCTGTCGGAGTGGCTGGGCCCTTGCTGACGTCCTCCTGCTTTCGTAAGGGAGCTGAGAGCCGCTGTCGTCATGGTCTAGCGGGGCGCCATCATTGCCTATCTGGCGTAGCTGGCCAGATGGGACGCCGGTCTTGTTCTCTGCGACCCAAGTCGACTCAGGGCAGGGTGATGATGACGCTTCCTGTTGACGTGGCGGTCTTGTGTCCTAGGTCGGGCGTCGTGGAGGCTCCTCCGAAGTCGAGGTCGAGTCCGTCCTGCATGACAGAGGCCGAGCCTGAACTCCTGGGTCGGGCGAGGCGGAGGTCGTCCAGCAGAGGCCGAGGCGGAGTCCGAGCCCTGGGTCGGGCGAGGCGGAGTTCGTCGTCTTCTGGGGCCTTAGCCCGAGTCCGAGCCCTGGGTCGGGCGGAGCGGAGTTCGCCGTCTTCCGGGGCCTTAGCCCGAGTCCGAGCCCTGGGTCGGGCGGAGCGGAGTTCGCCGTCTTCCGAGGCCTTAGCCCGAGTCCGAGCCCTGGGTCGGGCGAAGCGGAGTTCGCCGTCTTCCGGGGCCTTAGCCCGAGTCCGAGCCCTGGGTCAGGCGGAGCGGAGTTCGCCGTCTTCCGGGGCCTTAGCCCGAGTCCGAGCCCTGGGTCGGGCGGAGCGGAGTTCGCCGTCTTCCGGGGCCTAAGCCCGAGTCCGAGCCCTGGGTCGGGCAGAGCCTCCTATGGCACCTCTGGCGAAGTCTGGTCGCCCGTCGGTCTTACCTTTTGCGTTAAACGCCCCGGTGACTTGGTCGGTTGGCGCGGTGATTTAGTCAGGGTTACTTCTTATCGAAGGCGGGGCCTCGGGCGAGCCGGTGATGCGTCTGCCGTGAAAGAGGAGGCCTCAGGCGAGACGGAGTCATCTTAGGGTCGGCTGCCCTCGCCCGAGGCTAGGCTCGGGCGTGGCGTGATCGAGTCGCTCGTATGGACTGATCCTTGACTTAATCAAACCCATCAGGCCTCTGCAGCTTTATGCTGATGGGGGTTACCAGCTGAGAATTAGGCGTCTTGAGGGTACCCCTAATTATGGTCCCCGACAATAACTATCCAATTTTGAAACAGTGTTTGATAGTCCCTAAGTAGGTTAATTCACATCTAGAATACATGCGACAATCTCAAGTCTAAGGACAGAACGTACATGTTGTAAAAAGACAACTATATTACAATATCTCACGTTGGGTTGGTCCAGCCTCATATCATACATGTGCCCACATTATTAGTTTAACATCTCCATGTTCATAACTTATAAAACATAATCATCAACTAATATATGTGCTAGTTATCGACTCTAACCAGGGACACCTTTTAGAATAACCATACAAGTAAAGAATCTTACAGACAATTCATATAATTGCTAATCAATATAAGGTGACTTTTATAGATATTCAATTAAGCAATATATCATAGATATAAAGAAATATTCTCATATTTATGATTATCTCTAGAGTATATTTCTAATAATATGTTCACGACGTTATTGTGGTCCGAGCGGTTGCGAAGAAGAAACGATCACAATTTTTTTCTTTCAAGTCTCAATTATGTGTACATGTTTCTTATATACTATGAAATCTTAATTGTACGGTATTATATATGCTAAATCTTAGCTATTTAGGGCTAGTTTGCGAACCCTAATTTTTCAAGGGATTTCTATTTTCCCAAGGGAAATTAGTTTATTTTCCCACGGGAAAATAAAATTCCTTTGGGAAATTGAGGTTCCCAAACTAGCCCTTACTTATGATTTTTTTAATCCTGAAATCTTGGATGCGACCCTGTAACTAGAGGTGGTAATAGATCACGATCTGAATGCTTCTTCATAAAATGATAGGACTATAAATAAATTTTAATTCAAAAATAAATAGAAATAGGAATTGATCCTAATTCAATCCTATTCTTAAACCTTATAGTGTAAAATTTAGGGCATGTTTGGGAATACAGTTTTGAAATACTATAGTTTTGAGATACCATAGTTTACAATTGAATATGACATAAATACTACGGTATTGCTTTACCACAATAAAACTACAGTATTGCTCAAAACCGAGATCTGTTTGGTTTTATTGGAAAAACAAAGTATATGTAGAAAGAAGAGAAGAAAACTGAGGTCCTGAGTGGCACTAGTACAATTTGGCTCTATACAAGCGGTAGGATTTTTAAATCACAGGCGGTTCGGTTAGAAAACCGCCTGTGATGTCCCAGGCGGTTTAGTACGCTTGTGATGTAATAGTATCACAAGCGGTTTTTGTTTAGGACCGCCTGTGATGCTCTATCCTTTTCACAAGCGGACCCTAAGACAAAACCGCCTGTGATTGTAAAAATATGAAAATACAATTTAAATATGAAAATAATTTTAATTTTTAACAGAAATATGCAAATACAATTTAAATGAATTAATATTTAATTTTTAACAATAATATGCAAATACAATTTAAATGAATTATAATAGCACACATAGATAACTAGAGAGATTTTAAATTAATTGGCAACCACAATTCATAGTCGATCATACATGATAACAAATACAATTTGATTCATACAATTTTTCATGAACTACCATTTTTCCGCATGTATGGCTTTAAGTTCTTATCAATTTTCTTTTCCACACGCTTGATTCTCTCTGGACCGTTAAAGACGAACATCTCTTCACACTTATTGTATTCCTCATCTTGGTCTCCCACATTCTCAACTCCAACAATTTTTTGCTTTCCAGAAATAACTACATGCATCTTCTCATCTGCTGGATCGAGTACATAGAACACTTGTGCAACACATTCGGCGAGAACCCACGGGTCATCTTTATATCCTACTTTCTTTAAGTCTACCAGTGTGAGTCCGTAGTTATCCACTATCACCCCCACGGGATGTTGTACCCATTGGCACTTAAACAAGGGTATTTTCATGCTTGGGCCATAATCAAGTTCCCATATTTCCTCTATGAATCCAAAATATGTGGTCTTCTGTCCATGTAGGTCAAAAGCATCGATACGAACACCGCTATTTTGTGCAACACTTTTCATGTCTTTTGATTTAGTGTAGAATGTGTACCCATTGATGTCATATGCTTGCCATGATGTCACAAAACACGATGGCCCAGAAGCCAAATTCTTCATTGTTTTCTCATCCGAAGAGTCTCCGAATGGGATGTTTTTGTCCATTAACCATTCGCTGAAACGATGTTTGTGCTCCCTCATGATCCAGTCCTCTGTGCGGTTCTGATTTTCTTTACGAAGCTCATTCAGGTGTTCCTCTATGTAAGGCTCGGCTATCGTGAGATGTTGTAGTACACTACCATGAGCACAATGTACTAGCTTGTAATCCTCAACGCGAAAAGTTTTCTTGCCCATTCTCCCTCTCCCACATAGTTTACCCTCATGTTTAGGTACAGGCACACCTATCATTGTTCCGTCACTGATGTAATCTATACAGCTCTCAATCACTTCTTCTGTAGTGTATCCCTCCATGATTGAACCCTCTGGGTGAGCGCGATTTCGCACATAACCTTTTAATACTCCCAGGTATCGCTCCAACTGAAACATATGATGTAAATATAGTGGCCCTAATATTTTTATCTGATCCACGAGATGTATGATTAGGTGTACTTGCATATCAAAAAATGATGGAGGAAAACACATTTCAAGCTTGCACATAGTCTCGATGATGTATGCCTTTAGATAGTCCAAGTCTTCTAAAGCTATTACTTTTTGTGAAACCGCATTGAAAAAGTAACACAAGCGTGTGATGACAACTTTGACATGCTCTGTTTCGAGGGCTCTTACCGCAATTGGGAGGAACACCGTCATCATCACATGGCAGTCATGAGAGTTGTAGCCAAATAGAGACAAGTCCTTCATCCTGACTAGTCTGCTGATATTGGATGAGAAACCTGTGGGCACTTTGACCCCACGCAAACATTTGCAAATCTTTGTTCTCTCCTCAACTGACAAGTTGTAGCTAGCTGGGGGGAGGTAAGGCTTCCCTTTGCCTCTATCCACTGGATGAAGTTCCGGTCTGATTTGAAGATCTACTAGATCATTGCGTGATTTAAGTCCGTCTTTTGTCTTACTCGGCATGCCCAGCAAGGTTCCAATCAATGCTGTGGCAAATTTCCATATCCTTCCAGTATGGGAGGTACTTGAAAAATATTGATTGCTTCTTGAAAGTTGTGTAAGTTGAAGGGTCAATTCTCTTTCTCTTTTCTCCTTTGTTTTTTCCCTTTCCGAATACAACATGAATGTTCTTTACAATTTCAAAAACAAGTTTCCCACTATAAGGCTTTGGTGCACCTTCACTTTCCAGTTGATTGTTAAATTCCTCTTTCATCTTTCGGTACTTATGCTGCTTCATCAAGAACCGTCTGTGTCCCATGAACACCAACTTCTTGGATGATTTAAGGTACATGGAAGCAGTTCCATCGACGCACACTACACAACCATTCTTTCCTTTAGTCTTTTGCCCTGATAGTGTGGCGCCACCGGGAGAATCATGGATGGTAACAAATATAATTGCTCTTAAGTTGAAATACTCACGGCAATACTGTCGGGGACCATAATTAGGGGTACCCTCAAGACGCCTAATTCTCAGCTGGTAACCCCCATCAGCATAAAGCTGCAAAGGCCTGATGGGTTTGATTAAGTCAGGGATCAGTCCACACGAGTGACTTGACCACGCCACGCCCGAGCCTAGCCTCGGGCGAGGGCAGCCGACCCTAAGATGACTCCGTCTCGCCTGAGGTCTCCTCTTTCACGGCAGGCGCATCCCCGGCTCGCCCTAGGCCCCGCCTCCGATAAGGAGAAACCCTGACTAAATCACCGCACCAACCGACCGAGTCACCAGGGCGTTTAACGCAAAAGGTAAGACCGACGGGCGGCCAGACTTCGCCAGTGGTGCCATAGGAGACTCCGCCCGACCCAGGGCTCGGACTCAGGCTAAGGCCTCGGAAGACGGCGAACTCCGCTCCGCCCGACCCAGGGCTCGGACTCAGGCTAAGGCCTCGGAAGACGGCGAACTCCGCTCCGCCCGACCCAGGGCTCGGACTCAGGCTAAGGCCTCGGAAGACGGCGAACTCCGCTCCGCCCGACCCAGGGCTCGGACTCAGGCTAAGGCCTCGGAAGACGGCGACCTCCGCCTCGCCCGACCCAGGGCTCGGACTCCGCCTCGGCCTCTGCCGAATAATCTCCGCCTCGCCCGACCAGGGCTCGGACTCTGTCTCTGTCTTGCAGGACGGACTCGGCCACAGCCTCGGAGGAGCCTCCACGACGCCCGACCTAGGATACGAGACCGCCACGTCAACAGGAAGCGTCATCATCACCCTGCCCCGAGCCGACTTGGGTCGCAGAGAACAAGACCGGCGTCCCATCTAGCCAGCTATGCCAGATAGGCCATGATGGCGCCCCGCTAGATCATGACGACGGCGGCTCCCAGCTCCCTTACGAAAGCAGGAGAACGTCAGCAAGGACCCAGCCACCTCGACAGCTGTCCCCCCGTCCGGCTCCGTTACTCCTCCAACAGCCACGACGCCACTCCAACAGGGTGCCACGATCTCTCTGGCTGCCACCTGGGCATGTACATAGGGCGCTAGCTCTCCCTCGCTAGACACGTAGCACCTTGCTACACCCCCGTCTTGTACACCTGGACCCTCTCCTTACGACTATAAAAGGAAGGGCCAGGGCCTTCTTAGAGAAGGTTGGCCTCACGGGGACGAAAGGCAGGGGCAGGCGCTCTCTCGGGGCCGCCCTCTCCCTTCACCTCGTGCGGACGCTTGTAACCCCCTACTGCAAGCGCACCCGACCTGGGCGCGGGACGAACACGAAGGCCGTGGGAATTTCTCCGACTCCCTCGCGATCCGGCTCCGGCCACCGACCTCTCTCTCACTCCGTTCCCCCCTTTGCGCTCGCTCCACGCGCTCGACCCATCTGGGCTGGGGCACGCGGCACTCTCACTCGTCGGCTCGAGGACCCCCCGGTCTCGGAACGCCGACAGTTGGCGCGCCAGGTAGGGGCACGCTGCGTGTTGACGTTCGATTTCCCGTCAAGCTCCAGATGGGCAGTCTCCAACAACCTCTTCAACCCGGGACGGTGCTCCGTTTCGGGAACCTCGAGTTCATCTCGCTCGACGGCGACTACGACATGATACTCCTTCCACCGCCGCGCGACGGCGACATTGATGGCGGACGGCCCGCCCGCTGGCGGCGGAATCGACGACGTCTTTCCCGCGCAGGGGAAGGACAACTTTCGAGCTTGCCCCATCCTCTCCCTCGCCGTCGAAGGAGGAGGAGGCAGGGCAACCGGGGCCGAGCGGGAGGTCACGCTCCGACGGCTGTCGGGCAAATCGACATCCCCGGCGCCTCGACGGAGGACACGCCAAGCGTCGCCCTCGCGTTCAAGGCAGACGCGAGCGCCATCCCCCCGCAACACGTCGACTCCGAGCAAGTGGACGACGCCAGCACGCTCACGGAAGGCCTGCAGGACGTCGCCCTCGGACCCAAGACGACGACGCGGTCAGCCCCCGACGCGACTTCATCGCTCCTCGTCGACAAAAAGGTATCGACTGCTACCCATCTTTCGTTATTTCGACTCGGCCTCAGCCCGCCTGGCGATCTCGCTTTGGCGGGCGCTCACATTGAGGCGAGTGCAACCTCTCTGGGGTTTCCTGTGCGGTCGCCTTGGGACCGATTGACGGGTGTCTCGACCTACGGACCCTCTGGGTCCGAGGAAGACGACGACCCCAGCATCTGCTGGGATTTCTCCGGATCTGGCAACCCTAGTGCCATGCGGGACTTCATGACCGCATGTGACTACTGCCTCTCCGACTGTTCCGACGGCAGCCACAGCCTTGGCGACAAGGACTGCGGCCTGAGTCGCGAATGTTTCCACATCGAGCTAGGGGATCCCTCCGGAGGCGGCTGTCTCGGCATGCCGGAGGATGGTGATCCCCCTAGGCCAGCGCCTCGCGCTGACATCCCGCGGGAGCTAGCTGTGGTCCCCGCTTCGGCGGGAGGTCACGACCCACAGCTCGAGCAAGTCCGCGGGGCGCAGGCCGGGTTCGATGAAGGAGCAAGAGCGCTCGAGGCAATCCGTCAGAACATCGGGCAGGTATGGGCGAGCCAACCCCCGGCCGGAGGAATACGTCACTTGCCCCAAGGTCTCCAGCACCGCATCGCCAACGATGCCAGGGACAAACCGCCACCCGCATCCGGCGGGACTGGCCAGGACCTGGTCGCTGCAGCAATGCTCCTCCGCGCGATGCCGGAGTCATCAACCACCGAGGGACGGCGGATCCAGGGAGAACTCAGGCATCTCCTGGAAGGCGCTGCGGCCCGGCGGGCGGAGAGCTCTGCCTCTCGAAGGCAGGGATACACCCCGGATCCTCGTGCCGCGACTTCCCGACTCACGCGGGAAGCCTCGGTTTTCACCGGGCGCACGCGCAACACCGCGCCTGCGGCCCCGGGCCACCTCGGCGACGAGCACCCTCATCGTGACCGTCGGGCACGCCTCGACGAAAGGGTGCGCCGAAGCTACCACCCCAGGCGTGGGGGACGTTATGACAGCGGGGAGGATCGAAGTCCCTCGCCCGAACCACCCGGTCCGCAGGTCTTTAGCCGAGCCATTCGGCGGGCGCCGTTTCCGCCCCGATTCCGACCCCCGACTACTATCACGAAGTACTCGGGGGAGACGAGACCGGAATTGTGGCTTGCAGACTACCGCCTGGCCTGTCAGCTGGGTGGGACGGATGATGACAACCTCATCATCCGAAACCTCCCCCTATTTCTCTCCGACACCGCTCGTGCCTGGTTGGAGCACCTGCCCCCGGGGCAGATTTCCAACTGGGAGGATCTGGTCCAGGCCTTCGCCGGGAACTTCCAGGGCACGTACGTGCGCCCCGGGAATTCCTGGGACCTCCGAAGCTGTCGGCAATTGCCGGGAGAGTCCCTTCGGGACTACATCCGGCGGTTCTCGAAGCAGCGCACCGAGCTGCCCAACATCACCGACTCCGATGTCATCGGCGCGTTCCTCGCCGGCACCACCTGCCGCGACCTGGTGAGCAAGTTGGGTCGCAAGACCCCCACCAGGGCGAGCGAGCTGATGGACATCGCTACCAAGTTCGCCTCCGGCCAGGAGGCGGTAGAGGCCATCTTCCGAAAGGACAAGCAGCCCCAGGGCCGCCCGTCGGAAGATGCTCCCGAGGCGTCTGCTCCGCGCGGCGCCAAGAAGAAAGGCAGGAGGAAGTCGCAAGCGAAACGCGACGTTCCCGATGCTGACCTTGTCGCCGCCGCCGAGCGCAAGAACCCTCGGAAACCCCCCGGAGGTGCAAACCTCTTCGACAAGGCACTCAAGGAGACGTGCCCCTACCATCAGGGGCCCGTCAAACACACCCTCGAAGAGTGCGTCATGCTTCGGCGTCACTTCCATCGGGCCGGGCCACCCGCCGAGGGTGGCAAGGCTCACGACGACAAAAGGGAAGATCACCAAGCAGGAGAGTTCCCCGAGGTCCGCGACTGCTTCATGATCTACGGAGGGCATGTGGCGAATGCCTCGGCTCGGCATCGTAAGCAAGAGCGTCGGGAGGTCTGCTCGGTGAAGGTGGCGGCGCCAGTCTACCTAGACTGGTCTGACAAGCCCATCACCTTCGACCAGGACGACCACCCCGACCACGTGCCGAGCCCGGGGAAGTACCCGCTCGTCGTCGATCCTGTCATTGGCAACGTCAGGCTCACCAAGGTCCTGATGGATGGGGGCAGCTGCCTCAACATCATCTACGCCGAGACTCTCAAGCTCCTGCGCGTCGACTTGTCGTCCGTCCGAGCAGGCGCTGCGCCCTTCCACGGGATCATTCCCAGGAAGCGTGTCCAGCCCCTCGGACAGCTCGACCTCCCTGTCTGCTTCGGAACACCCTCCAACTTCCGAAGGGAGACTTTGACGTTCGAGGCGGTCGGGTTCCGAGGGACCTACCACGCGGTGTTGGGAAGGCCATGCTACGCGAAGTTCATGGCCATCCCCAACTACACCTACCTGAAGCTCAAGATGCCGGGCCCCAACGGGGTCATCACCGTCGGCCCCACGTACAAACACGCATTCGAATGCGATGTGGAGTGCGTGGAGTACGCCGAGGCCCTCGCCGAGTCCGAGGCCCTCATTGCCGACCTGGAAAGCCTCTCCCGAGAGGTGCCGGATGTGAAGCGGCATGCCGGCAACTTCGAGCCAGCAGAGACGGTTAAGGCCGTCCCTCTCGACCCCAGTGGCGACGCCTCCAAGCAGATCCGGATCGGTTCAGGGCTCGACCCCAAATAGGAGGCAGTGCTCGTCGACTTTCTCCGCGCAAACGCCGACGTTTTCGCGTGGAGTCCCTCGGACATGCCCGGCATACCGAGGGAAGTCGCCGAGCACTCGCTGGATATTCGGGCCGGGGCCTGACCGGTCAGACAGCCTCTGCGCCGATTCGACGAGGAAAGGCGCAGAGTGATAGGCGAGGAGGTCCACAAGCTGATGGCAGCAGGGTTCATCAAAGAGGTATTCCATCCCGAATGGCTTGCCAACCCTGTACTTGTGAGGAAAAAAGGGGGGAAGTGGCGGATGTGTGTAGACTACACTGGCCTCAACAAAGCATGCCCAAAGGTCCCCTACCCTCTACCTCGCATCGACCAAATTGTGGACTCCACAGCAGGGTGCGAAACCCTGTCTTTTCTCGATGCCTACTCAGGGTATCATCAAATCAAGATGAAAGAGTCCGACCAGCTCGCGACTTCTTTCATCACGCCCTTCGGCATGTACTGTTATGTCACAATGCCGTTCGGGTTGAGGAACGCGGGTGCAACGTACCAGCGGTGCATGAACCATGTGTTCGGCGAACACATTGGTCGCACGGTCGAGGCCTACGTCGACGACATCGTGGTCAAGACGAGGAAAGCCTCCGACCTTCTCTCCGACCTCGGACTGACATTCCGGTGTCTCAAGGCGAAGGGCGTCAAGCTCAATCCCGAGAAGTGCGTCTTCGGGGTGCCCCGGGGCATGCTCTTGGGGTTCATCGTCTCCGAGCGAGGCATCGAAGCCAATCCGGAGAAGATCGCAGCAATCACAAACATGGGACCTATCAAAGACTTAAAAGGCGTACAGAGGGTCATGGGATGCCTCGCGGCCTTGAGCCGCTTCATCTCGCGCCTCGGCGAAAGAGGCCTGCCCCTGTACCGCCTCTTAAGGAAGGCCGAATGCTTCACTTGGACTCCCGAGGCCGAAGAAGCCCTCGGGAGCCTGAAGGCACTCCTCACACGGACGCCCATCTTGGTACCCCCAACTGATGGAGAGACCCTCCTGGTCTACGTCGCCGCAACCACTCAGGTGGTCAGCGCCGCGATCGTGGTCGAAAGGCAGGAAGAAGGGCATGCTTTGCCCATTCAGAGGCCAGTTTACTTCGTCAGCGAAGTGCTGTCCGAGACCAAGACCCGCTACCCACAAGTCCAGAAGCTGCTATACGCTGTGGTCCTGACAAGGCGAAAGTTGCGACATTACTTCGAGTCCCATCCGGTGACTGTGGTGTCATCCTTCCCCCTGGGGGAGATCATCCAGTGCCGAGAAGCCTCGGGACGGATCGCAAAGTGGGCGGTGGAAATCATGGGCGAGGCGATCTCGTTCGCCCCTCGGAAGGCCATCAAGTCCCAGGCACTGGCGGATTTCGTAGTCGAATGGGTCGATACCCAGTTACCAACGGCTCCGATCCAACCAGAACTCTGGACCATGTTTTTCGACGGGTCGCTGATGAAGACGGGAGCTGGCGCGGGCCTGCTTTTCGTCTCGCCCCTCGGAAAACACCTGCGCTACGTGCTTCGCCTCCATTTCCCGGCGTCTAACAATGTAGCTGAGTACGAGGCTCTGATCAACGGGTTGCGAATCGCCATCGAGCTAGGGGTTCGACGCCTCGATGCACGCGGCGACTCGCAGCTCGTCATCGACCAAGTCATGAAGAATTCCCTCTGCCGCGACCCGAAGATGGAGGCCTACTGCGAAGAGGTTCGACGCCTGGAGGACAAGTTCTACGGGCTCGAACTTAACCACATCGCCCGACGCTATAACGAGACTGCGGACGAGCTGGCGAAGATAGCCTCGGGGCGGACAACGGTTCCCCCGGACGTCTTCGCCCGGGATCTGCACCAACCCTCCGTCAAGATAGGCGACGCGCCCGAACCCGAGGCACCCTCGGCCTCGTCCGAGGTGACCTCGGCTCAGCCCGAGCCGTCCTCGGCTCAATCCAAGGAACCCTCGGGGCCCGAGCGCGAAGCGCTGCACGTCGAGGAGGAGCAGAACGGGGTCGTGCCAGATCAAGATTGGAGGACCCCGTACCTGCAATATCTCCGCCGAGGAGAGCTGCCCCTCGACCAAACCGAGGCTCGGCGGGTAACGCGACGAGCAAAATCGTTCGTCCTGCTGGGCGACGAGAAGGAGCTCTACCACCGCAGCCCCTCGGGCATCCTCCAGCGATGCATTACCATCGCCGAAGGTCAGGACCTCCTGCAGGAAATACACTCGGGGGCTTGCGGTCATCATGCAGCACCTCGAACCCTCGTCGGGAATGCTTTCCGCCAAGGCTTCTACTGGCCAACGGCGGTGGCTGAGGCCACTAGAATTGTCCGCGCCTGCGAAGGGTGCCAATTCTATGCGAAGCAGACCCACCTGCCCGCTCAGGCTCTGCAGACGATACCCATCACCTGGCCCTTCGCTGTGTGGGGTCTGGACCTCGTCGGCCCACTGCAGAAGGCACCCGGGGGCTACACGCACCTACTGGTCGCCATCGACAAATTCTCCAAGTGGATCGAGGTCCGACCCCTAAGCAGCATCAGGTCCGAGCAGGCGGTGGCATTCTTCACCAACATCATCCATCGCTTCGGGGTCCCGAACTCCATCATCACCGACAATGGCACCCAGTTCACCGGCAAAAAATTCTTGGATTTTTGCGACGATCACAACATCCGGGTGGACTGGGCCGCCGTAGCTCACCCCATGTCGAATGGGCAAGTGGAACGTGCCAATGGCATGATTCTACGGGGGCTTAAGCCTCGGATTTATAACAGTCTCAACAAGTTCGGCAAGCGATGGATGAAGGAACTCCCCTCGGTGGTCTGGAGCCTGAGGACGACTCCAAGCCGAGCCACGGGTTTCACGCCGTTCTTCCTGGTCTACGGGGCCGAGGCAATCCTGCCCACGGACCTGGAATACGGTTCCCCGAGGACGAGGGCTTACGACGAAGAAAGCAACCAAGCCAGCCGAGAAGACTCGCTGGACCAGCTGGACGAGGGTCGGGACAGGGCCCTACTACACTCAGCGCGGTATCAGCAGTCCCTGCGACGCTACCACGCCCGAGGGGTCCGACCCCGAGATCTCCAGGTGGGCGATCTGGTGCTCCGGCTGCGGCAGGACGCCCGAGGGAGGCATAAGCTAACGCCCCCCTGGGAGGGGCCGTTCATCATCGCCAAAGTTCTGAAGCCCGGAACTTACAAGCTGGCCAACAGTCAAGGCGAGGTCTACGGCAACGCTTGGAACATCCAACAGCTACGTCGCTTCTATCCTTAAGAATGTTTCCAAGTTGTTCTTATACCCCGTACCCACGCGAAGTTTAGTCAACAAGGAAGGGTCGGCCTCGCCTCAGCGGAGCCCGACCCTCCCTCGGGGGCTAAAAGGGGGTTAACCCCCTCTGCGTCAAAATTTTCCTCGAACAAAAAACCTCTTTTACCAGAACATCTTTCGTGCTTTTTGACTACCTCGAAAAGTGGGTCCTAGAAACGACGGGGTACACGTAAACAGCCAAGGCCGACCGAGCCGAGGGACTCCTACGCCTCCGGGATACGGATATCTCACTCGTCACCTTCTGTGATAAGTAACTCGCGTTCGGATAAGGTGACTCCGCGGATCGAATGAGTCTTTACGTACGGAGGCTCTTCTGTTGAAGCAGGTTCTTCGAGCCTTCTCGACCGAGTCGGTGACAGGGCCTCATGGATGGGTAAAAGTACGCGTAAGCGGCGAGGCCGACCGAGCCGAGGGACTCCCACGCCTCCGGGATACGGATACCTCACTCATCACCTCCCGCGAGAAGCAACTCTTGCTCGCACTAACATCCCTGCTACCGACAAAAAGTCCAGATACTCGAAGCAAGAGGAAAAGAGACACAGCTTTATAACGCGACAAGGGTGTGTGTTCTGGCCTCAACGGCCGCACAAGGCCCACGCTACAGAACGACTTGACCCTGCAGGCGCGGACCTCGGCGCTGGAAGAGGGTGACGACACCCTCGGCATCAGCAGCACCTTCGGCAAGACCCGACCTGGCCTCGGGTGGCCACGCGGTCCGAAGGCCTCCGCTCCAAAGGACGACGTCGACACCGCGCTCGAGCAATCTCCGCCAGAGGCTTCCCCGAGAATCCGGCCCAAGCGGACGGCTCGGCCGGCCACCTCCGGGGCCTCGGCCGACCCCTTCCGAGGGCGCCAGCTCGGTCCGAGGCCTCGGCCAATCAACTCCGGCGTCGAGCCTGCCAGCAGACGACCCAGCTGGGCTCCGGCCAACCAGGTTCCATTTCCGAGCCAACAACGCCTCTGCTTGTGCTGATATCGCTACCCCTGGCCTCGGCTCGTCGAAGAGCGACCGAGGGGTCTTTTTAACTAAGCTAGAAGAGCCTCGGACAACAGGTCCGACCGAGCCGAGGGATTCCTACGCCTCCGGGATACGGATACCTCACTCGTCACCTGGACACGGGGCGACTCGTGCTTGGTGAAGCGATTCAGACAATCGATAGGCAAGTCTTATTGCTCAGAAATGAGGAAAAAAACACGGCTCTGTGCCGGAGTTACATACATGTTCAGGCCCCGAAAGCCGAAATGAACAAAAAACCCGGCACTCAAAGTGCCACTACAGGCGGAACTCCGGTTCCTCCCTCTGCGGCGGCGCAGACCTCAGGGGAAGGCACAGCTGCTGTCTTGCCCTCGCCCATAACGCCACCCGAGGGGCGAGGACAAGTACAAAGAGCCGAAGGCCCAAAGCGCCGATGGTGGCGGTGATCCCGTCGCTGACGGGGACTTCTCGAGCCGCCTCCACCTCGGCACCGACGCCAGGAGCCGCCTGCTTACCGCCAGATCCCCACTCAAATCCTCCCCGATGAGTGGGGCACCGGCCCCCGCGCAAAGCCGCCGCCCTGGTGCAAAGGCAGGCCCACCCCAGAACACGAGCGCCGCCCTAGCAGCGTGCGGTGTCTAGGGTGGACCCCCCGTGTACACGGCGCGGCAGCCCCCCCCGACAAAGGGGCCCGCCGGAGCCGAGCTAGCGGACCCGACACGCCGGAGGTGACGGCGTTCGCCGCCGATCCATCCCGCGTCGTCGAAGTCCGCGCCGCCCGCGGGGCCAGGGAGCGCCTTCTCCCTCGAATGTCGTGGGAGGGGATGACCCACGGACCCGTGCGGGAGGAGGAGCGCCGGCTCAGTCCGGCACCCACCCCAGCGAGGATGATGAACATCCTTGAAGCTGAGGGTGGGACCAAGATCGCAGCTCGGTTTGTTCCTCCCCACCCAGGGGCTGGTGGTCACCGTCTCGGGTGACCCCCAGCCGAGGGGGGCAACCGGGCTGCCTGATGAAAATCCTTGAAGCCGAACGATGGCTGAAAGGTACCAACTCCCACGGGGTTGCGTTCCTCCAACGATGGAGCGAAAAGACGGCGGTTCCCCCCATCCGGGGGCCTGGAAGATGGAGAGACATAATGCATAAGGGAGAAAGGAGACATGGTCGCCTCGCGAAGGGGGTCGCCCTCCTTTTAAAGGCAACTCCCCCTGCTAGCGCCCTCAACCGTCACGGGCTGAGTCTTCTCCAACACGCCTCCAAGGCCCTTCCCTGCGGCGCGGGGGCTGGGGCCCGCCTGTCATGCAGACCAGCTCCAAGCAGAGGGAGCCAAACCGCCGCGCACGACGCACGCAACCGCCCAGCGGTTGCAAGTAACCCTCCACTTTTGCCCAGACCAACGGGCAAAGGGGGCGAGCGGCCATGCAAGCGGCATGCAACCACGCCAAGTGGACGCGCCTCCCCGACTCCTGACAGGCCAGCGCGACGGCTCAAGACCACGCGTCGTTCAACTGGCGCGCCAGGCGCTGCATGCGAACCGCTGCGCCTCTCGCTCCACCACCGCACCTCCTCGATTGCGGAACCGATACCGCGACTCGAGGCCGCCCAGCCTGCGACCCAGCGGCGCCAGCCTGGCGCAGCGGTCAAACGCGGTCAAAAATGGGCCGGCAGTAATGACGGTGGCAGGCGTGTGAGGGCAGCGGTCACGCCATCGGCCAGGCTCACGTCCCATCCGGGGGCAGCAAGAGAACCCTTCTCACGGCGTGAAGACGACGCGTCCGTGACCCGTACCTCGAACGGCCCGCGCGCGCACAACGGCGACCTCGCCAACTACTCACCCCAGCGCATTAACTCCACGGCGAAATAGGTGACGTTTCTGGCAGGGGCAGCTGGCGGCGCTTCGCCTCCGCCAAAAACGGCCACGCCGAGAAAGGTACGCCACGAAGTTCAATTTCGAATCCCTTTTTCCCTTTTCCTTCTTTCTCTATCTCTTGCAACAGGGACCGAGAAGGGGGATAACCCCAAAGGGATCCTTCCCCGTGAAGGAACTAGGCCCCGAGCCTCCCTACTGATCAGGGGTTCGAAGGCTGGCCCCCCGAAGGGTTCAACAGCCGCCTCAGGTCGCGTGGGCCCGACACCCACTACTGGTCAGGGGTTCGAAGGTCGGCCCCCGAAAGGTTCCATGACCGCCTCAGGCTACTAGGGCTCCGTGCCCCCTACTGATCAGGGGTTCGAAGGCTGGCCTGTCGAAGGGTTCACAGCCGCCTCAGACGCCGAGCGAGGGATGACCAGGGGTACGTTCGATACATAACCAAGGCTCGGGCTGCGCTCCCGAGGTACCCTAGGACATTTCCGAGACCAGCGGGAACGACTCTGTAACGGAATCCCATCGGAGGGAGGCAACGAGCCCTCGGACCCCGTCGCTAGGGGACCGGGTCCGGCAGATCACCCGCAGGTACTTTTGGGCGTGCCTCCGGGCCCCTAGCCGACCCCTAACGAACGGGGCACGGACGTCCACTCGGATTACCCGATCGCAGCTCACCGGAGACACCATGTTCGGTGCCCATCGAGGGTAACATGGCGCACTCCCCCCCTCCTCCTTGCGGAAAGGCGACGTAGGGGCGTATATAAAAAGACGAGTCTGTCCCTGATCGTCCTCTCGCTCCGTGCGAAGGCTCGGGGGCTGCTCTCGCAAACCCGGCTCCGGCCGAACCGTTGACAGCGTCAACATACCAGCCCGAGAACTTGGGCCCCGACAGTGCACCTGGGTTACGCCCTGCTCGCATGAGGGAACCGCTAGTCACGCCGAAGCATTGCGCAAGGCATTAAGACCTCGAAGGAGTGAAACCACTCCTCCGAGGCCTCGGGGGCTACACCCGGCGGGTGCGCTCGCGCGCACCCACCGGAACAAGGTACCTCCGAGAAAGGCTGGTCCCCTTGCAAAAAAGTGCGATGCAAGCCTCCAAGCGAGTGTTAACACTCTCTTCGAGGCTCGGGGGCTACTGTCGGGGACCATAATTAGGGGTACCCTCAAGACGCCTAATTCTCAGCTGGTAACCCCCATCAGCATAAAGCTGCAAAGGCCTGATGGGTTTGATTAAGTCAGGGATCAGTCCACACGAGTGACTTGACCACGCCACGCCCGAGCCTAGCCTCGGGCGAGGGCAGCCGACCCTAAGATGACTCCGTCTCGCCTGAGGTCTCCTCTTTCACGGCAGGCGCATCCCCGGCTCGCCCTAGGCCCCGCCTCCGATAAGGAGAAACCCTGACTAAATCACCGCACCAACCGACCGAGTCACCAGGGCGTTTAACGCAAAAGGTAAGACCGACGGGCGGCCAGACTTCGCCAGTGGTGCCATAGGAGACTCCGCCCGACCCAGGGCTCGGACTCAGGCTAAGGCCTCGGAAGACGGCGAACTCCGCTCCGCCCGACCCAGGGCTCGGACTCAGGCTAAGGCCTCGGAAGACGGCGAACTCCGCTCCGCCCGACCCAGGGCTCGGACTCAGGCTAAGGCCTCGGAAGACGGCGAACTCCGCTCCGCCCGACCCAGGGCTCGGACTCAGGCTAAGGCCTCGGAAGACGGCGACCTCCGCCTCGCCCGACCCAGGGCTCGGACTCCGCCTCGGCCTCTGCCGAATAATCTCCGCCTCGCCCGACCAGGGCTCGGACTCTGTCTCTGTCTTGCAGGACGGACTCGGCCACAGCCTCGGAGGAGCCTCCACGACGCCCGACCTAGGATACGAGACCGCCACGTCAACAGGAAGCGTCATCATCACCCTGCCCCGAGCCGACTTGGGTCGCAGAGAACAAGACCGGCGTCCCATCTAGCCAGCTATGCCAGATAGGCCATGATGGCGCCCCGCTAGATCATGACGACGGCGGCTCCCAGCTCCCTTACGAAAGCAGGAGAACGTCAGCAAGGACCCAGCCACCTCGACAGCTGTCCCCCCGTCCGGCTCCGTTACTCCTCCAACAGCCACGACGCCACTCCAACAGGGTGCCACGATCTCTCTGGCTGCCACCTGGGCATGTACATAGGGCGCTAGCTCTCCCTCGCTAGACACGTAGCACCTTGCTACACCCCCGTCTTGTACACCTGGACCCTCTCCTTACGACTATAAAAGGAAGGGCCAGGGCCTTCTTAGAGAAGGTTGGCCTCACGGGGACGAAAGGCAGGGGCAGGCGCTCTCTCGGGGCCGCCCTCTCCCTTCACCTCGTGCGGACGCTTGTAACCCCCTACTGCAAGCGCACCCGACCTGGGCGCGGGACGAACACGAAGGCCGTGGGAATTTCTCCGACTCCCTCGCGATCCGGCTCCGGCCACCGACCTCTCTCTCACTCCGTTCCCCCCTTTGCGCTCGCTCCACGCGCTCGACCCATCTGGGCTGGGGCACGCGGCACTCTCACTCGTCGGCTCGAGGACCCCCCGGTCTCGGAACGCCGACAAATACTCATCCCATATTCTAACTCCTTCATTCCAGAGCTTTGTCATATCTTCCATAAGAGGTTCTAGGAACACATCAATATCAACACCAGCTGATTTCGGACCTTGAATAAGAATAGTCAACATAATATACTTTCTTTTGTGACACAGCCATGATGGAAGGTTGTACATCGTTAAAGTCACGGGCCAGGTGCTATGTACACTTCTTTTTTCACCAAATGGATTCATTCCGTCTGTACCCAAACCAAATCTTACATTTCTGGTTTCTTTGGCAAACTCAGGATACATAAGATCGAAATTTTTCCATTGTGATGCATCAGCAGGGTGTCGAATCTGTTTGTTATTCTGCTTGCGATTTTCAGCATGCCAACGCATAAGCTCAGCCTCCCTAGGGTTTGAGAAAAACGTTTTAAACGATCAATTACTGGAAGATACCACATCACCAAAGCTGGGTTCTTTGACTTCTTTTTCCCATCCATGTCATCAAAAGTGTCATCGTCACTTTCAGGTCCAATAGTGGATTTCTTGTTTTTATTTTTCTTCGGGAATTTTTTTACACAGTCTTGATTGTAGCTCTTCTTGTATCGACTGACATTGCAAACTGGGCATCTTGATGCGTTCTCAAAATCACCACGATACAGAATACAATGGTTCGGACATGCATGAATTTTTTGCACACCCAGAGCTATGGGAGATATAAGCTTCTTCGCTTTATAAGTGCTTGTTGGTAGTTTGTTGGGTTTTGGTAGTAATTGAGACAGAAAATTTAAAAGATCTGTGAAGCTAGTATCAGACCATCCGGCGCTAGCCTTCAACTTCAGAAGTTCTAGAACTGTACGCAGTGTAGTAAACTCTTTGTCACAACCCTTTGATTCATCATATAAAGGTTCTTTTGAGGCACTTTCCAGTCCCTCCATTTTAGATAGCCCTTTCTGCGATCCCACAGAACTTAACATTTCTGGTTCCATATGGCGCAACATCTCTTCACAATCAAATTCTTCAAATTCTTGATTAGCATCCACATTATCCACTTTACCATCAACTTTAAGATCTAAAATTCCGACAACTCTCTCGTCATTACCAGGCACTTCACACAGATCCAACTCACCATGTTCTGACCATATCGTGTAATTGTTTTTAAACCCTCTTTTTAGCAGATGTGATTGGATTACTCCTATATCTCTCCAAGCTATCTTATTATCACAATCGATGCACGGACATAATATCTCCTTGCTCTTTCGCAAATTCGCGTGCTTGTTGGCTGCTTCAATAAAGCTTCTCAAATTTCGAATGTACGACGGATGTGGTCTTGGCACATTGTACATCCAACCTCGGTCCATTACCTATCCCTATATTGATTAACGTCAATATCGAGATGTAACATGAAAAAAATAAATGTTCATGAAAGTGAAACAAGATCATATCGAGATGTACCTAGTACATGAGACAAAAAATTTTAAAATATCCCTAATTAATTGAATTTAATCCCTAAATCATGAACGAATTAATGTGCATGAAAATGAAACAAGATTGCAGCAATATAGGTACCTTGAGGTGAGACAACTCTTCAAAAAAAATCTTTAAATTAGATCAACTACAAGTCCAAATCTTGGAATTCCTGAGTTTTTCTTCAATTCCGGTCTATATTACAAAATTGAGGCAAAAAATCGTATCAAAATGAGAAAGAAAACAAACGGAGATCATATATATGCATAAACTCTTGAAATCAAGCCCGAAAATCAAAAACAAAACCTTCTCCCCGTAAATCAAAAAAATCCGCCGCCGCTACAGTAGTGTGCAGCCTATAGCGGCGTCGGGCTCCGGAATTAGGGTTCCTGCGCTGGAACCACCGAGGCTTTTATACTACATACACATCACAGGCGGATTTTTAGAAAAACCGCTTGTGATGTATAACATCACAAGCGGTTTTATATTTCGACCGCCTGTGATGTTTACATATCACAAGCGGTCGGAATATAAAACTGCTTGTGATGTTATACATCACAAGCGGTTTTTCTAAAAATCCGCCTGTGATGTGTTTACTATATTAAAGCCTCGGTACGGTGGCTTAGGGTTTAGTTTTCGCCCGGACTGATACTACGCCGCCAGGCTGCTGCGTCGCTGTTCCCGTCCCCGTCTCCGAGCCGTGAGCGCCCGCCACGCCGTCGCCGAGCCCGAGCCCAAGCGCCACCGTCTCCGAGCTGGGCGCCCGTCCCCGTCCCCGAGCGCCACCGTCTCCGAGCTGGGCGCCCGTCCCCGTCCCCGAGCGCCACCGTCTCCGAGCTGCGCCACCGTCCACCAGCGCCGGCGTGCAGCTCATCCTTGAAGGTCGTCCCTGCCCCTTGTTCATCTACAAGGCACAAGATGAACTCGTCATCCCTGCTCCTCTCCTTCCCCCTTGTCTGCACTCTGCAGTTTTGCATACTGCGCAGCAGTACCCATTTGTTTGGATGCTGCTGCTGCTTTTTGCTTGGATGCTGATCTGCTCTAGGTAGCAGACTAGCAGGTACTCTATTGTTTCACTTATGCTGCATTCACTGGTTTCACTTATATATAGCTCATTCACTGGTTTCACTTATGCTGCATTGCTGCTAGCCTGCTACTGTTATGTTTCAGTATTTCAGTTCCAAACTTCCAATTTAATTTCAGTTCTATATGGCTTATATGCCTACAAATACATATATACATATATATATGCCTAGGAATATACATAGGACGACTAGGGACGACCAGAGGCCGACCAGAACCGATTAGTCGTCCTAATCGTCGCCCTAATCGCGATTAGGCGCCTGGTCGGTCCTGTCGGTCGACTAGCTGGTCGCCCGACTTGAAATCAGTGGTCCACAACTGTCCAGTCATATGGTTGCTAGCTCCCGTGTCTAGCACCCACACTTCATTTGGGCAGACCACTGGCACCACTTTGTCTTCTGCAAGGTGAACTGTTAGTGTAGATCCACCTGAAGCCTGCTCCACTTGGGCGAACAAAAGAGCTGCATGTTCAGTGCCGCCCACAGCTATATTTGCCTCTGGTGGTTTATGTTCTTTTTCATCCTTCTTTGGACGCTTACAGTCTTGTGCCCAGTGACCATAGATGCCACAATTTCTGCACCTCCCTTTCCTCCTCGGAGTTCCTTTGGAAGTGAGCTTGCCTTTGTTAGAACTGCCACTACTGCCCACATCAGAACGATGTGTCATCTTGGGTTTCCACTGACCAGCACTTCCATTGTTACCTTCCTTCTGAGAGGATCCCTGAAAACGATGTTTGTGTTTTTCCAACCACTCATCTTCAGCAAGCAACAAACGACCAGCCTTGTCAGCCATGTATTTTGTATGAACCTCTTAGAGAGTGTCAAGTCAATGAACTATCTTCGAGTACTATTGTCAAGTCAATGAACTATCTTCGACCAGCCTTGTCATCCCTATTCTCTGTAGGACCCCAAGAAGAGATTAAGTCCTGTAGTCTACTACCTCCCGTTATTTGTGGGCTTCACCGATGGCTGGAAACATTTGGTGATAGCAAACGACCTTCGGGTTGAAGACGTCTGCGAGCTTGTTAAGGGGCCAGACGATGGTGAGCCGGTGTACTATGTCCGGATGTGTGGTCACAAAATTTAAAGCTGCCCCGGCTGCATGTGTGTGCTTCTCTTCTCTTAGGTGGGGTGCTAAGTGATCTTAGTAGCCGACATAAGAGAAAAGAAGCGCACAGATGAAGCCGGGGCGGCTTTAAATTTTGTGACCACACATCCGGACAGAGTACACCGGCTCACCATCGTCTGGCCCCTTAACAAGCTCGCAGACGTCCACAGCCCGAAGGTCGTTTGATGTCACCAAATGTTTCCCGCCCTCGGTGAAGCCCACAAATAACGGGAGGTGGTAGACCACAGGGCTTAATCTCTTCTTGGGGTCCTACAGGGCTTAATCTCTTCTTGGGGTCCTTCAGCATGGCTGTGATGTTATAATGCTGAAGGACCCCAAGAAGAGATTAAACCCTGTAGTCTACCACCTCCCGTTATTTGTGGGCTTCACCGATGGCTGGAAACATTTGGTGATAGCAAACGACCTTCGGGCTGAAGACGTCTGCGAGCTTGTTAAGAGGCCAGACGATGTTGAGCCGGTGTACTATGTCCGGATGTGTGGTCACAAAATTAAAAGCTGCCCCGGCTGCATGTGTGTGCTTCTCTTCTCTTAGGTGGGGTGCTAAGTGATCTTAGTAGCCGACATAAGAGAAGAGAAGCGCACAGATGAAGCCGGGGCGACTTTAAATTTTGTGACCACACATCCGGACAGAGTACACCGGCTCACCATCGTCTGGCCCCTTAACAAGCTCGCAGACGTCCACAGCCCGAAGGTCGTTTGATGTCACCAAATGTTTCCCGCCCTCGGTGAAGCCCACAAATAACGGGAGGTGGTAGACCACAGGGCTTAATCTCTTCTTGGGGTCCTACAGGGCTTAATCTCTTCTTGGGGTCCTTCAGCATGGCTGTGATGTTATAATGCTGAAGGACCCCAAGAAGAGATTAAGCCCTGTAGTCTACCACCTCCCGTTATTTGTGGGCTTCACCGATGGCTGGAAACATTTGGTGATAGCAAACGACCTTCGGGCTGAAGACGTCTGCGAGCTTGTTAAGAGGCCAGACGATGTTGAGCCGGTGTACTATGTCCAGATGTGTGGTCACAAAATTAAAAGCTGCCCCGGCTGCATGTGTGTGCTTCTCTTCTCTTAGGTGGGGTGCTAAGTGATCTTAGTAGCCGACATAAGAGAAGAGAAGCGCACAGATGAAGCCGGGGCGGCTTTAAATTTTGTGACCACACATCCGGACAGAGTACACCGGCTCACCATCGTCTGGCCCCTTAATAAGCTCGCAGACGTCCACAGCCCGAAGGTCGTTTGATGTCACCAAATGTTTCCCACCCTCGGTGAAGCCCACAAATAACGAGAGGTGGTAGACTATAGGGCTTAATCTCTTCTTGGGGTCCTTCAGCATTATAACATCACAGCCATGCCTTCTCTGTCTAACTGCATTGGAAAGTGCCTTTTCTCCAAGTTCCCTTATTGATGGAACCAGTATATCAGACTAACAGTATGTCCCTTTATCGATGGAACCAGCTTGAATGGCAGACAACGAGCAGCCTAGTATGGATGTGGTCTGCACCGGTGCGTCTCACAAAGTTGATGAAGACGCGACCAAACTTGAATGGCAGACAACGAGCAGCTCCAGTGAAGGGAGCGGGGAGGATAGTTCTAGTGACGACAATCCTTGTACTCCTATACCTCCAAGGAAGAAAAAAACATCAGATGAGCTTGATGCCGACTATATTCCCAACAATGAAGAGGTAAATAGAAATATGTCGACTATATTGTAAAATAATGTTCATATATGAAAGGCCATTAATTTTTTCACTATATAGATTTCAAATGAAGAGAAGAAAGAGGATGCATCTTCTACACGAAACACGGAGGATGCTCCGATGCCTGAATCATCCGTTTCACATAAGCGGAAACGAGGGCGACGAGGTCCAAATCAGATGAAAGAAGGTGCAGTTATGTATGTAACAAAACTAAATGCAGAGGGGTTTCCTGAAGAACCACTTGACGTGGTTACAAAGTTTCGAAATTCCTGCGGGGCTACTCTTAGAGATATAGTGCCAATCACACTTCAAAAATGGAAGGATTTAGATGAAGACACCCGCAACAAGCTATGGGCTAAGTTGTCTGAGTCATTCAAGTTCCCAAAAGGCACAGAGGATGCAGTAAGGAAGTCGATGCTCTCTGCTATGGCCAAGATGTTTCGTGGGTGGAAGGCTGAGATGAATAGGGACTTTGTTAAGAAGAATAAGGTTCCTCCGCCCAAGAAAATGGGGAAAATCACTCAAGCTCAGTGGGAGGAATTTGTTCGTCAGAAGACCGATCTGAAGGCCAAAGAACTGGGCGAAACTAATTCTCAGAGAGCGAAGATGAACAAACACCCCCATCGCCTGGGGTCAAGCGGATATCACCATAAAGTTGTGCAGTGGAACAAGATTATCGAGGAAGCTATAACTAACGGCACTTTGGACCCAATATTAAAAGATATCGATGAGAGACCTATTCGTTGGATCTTAGGTCGAGCAGGTTTGAGTGAGGACAGCAAACTTTTGCATCCAGAATTGGTAGGCGAAGTTTCGACAAAAATTCAAGAATATGCAGATAAGAGAAAAAAAGGAGAATTTAAGCCTCGGAGGGAGAATGACATACTAACTGCAGCACTAGGCAATCCTGAACACACTGGACGGGCTCGGGGAATCTCTTCTAAGATTTCCTGGAGAGAGGCGTTTCCAGAGTATGCGTCGTCATATAGGAAACACGAGAAGTCGAAAAGGACCCTTGAAGAGACTATTGATGAAAGGGTACAAAAGGCTATTAATGACGTGATGAACAAAATGAAGAAAACAGAATGCATATCATTTGAACTCAAGCCAAGCCACATGAGTCCACCTATAGTCCCTAGCAGCGTTGGATCTGTGCAAGACTTGACCAAGTACCCTGTAGACGATATCGTTGAGGACAAGCCTTGCTTTCTTCATATTCCAATCAATCGATCTGGGACAAAAACAAAGCAAGCTGCTACTGGTTTGGTAAAACCAGGACTTGTTAACTACAAGGACAATCCTGTCCCGCCACACTATGCTGTGGTCCAAGTTCTAGAAATCACAAACAGTGGTTGTGAAGATTGGGAGATAGATTTTCCAGTTGAGGGGATCATAACTTTGCAAGAGGCAATGAACGAGTTGGTTCTTTGGCATCGGCGCGACATCAAGTTTGGTGATGAGCCGAATTCAACACCAGTGCGGGAAGATATGACACCGACCTCCAAAAAAATCGTTGAAACAATCATATCGCCTCTTGCGAAGGAACTCGACGAGGGGGACGTAGACAAAATTGTTCCTCAGAATGTCGACGTCAACATCAAAAAGGAACCAAAGGTTGGCACCAATGTTGAAGGGCCAACTATTTCAAAGAAAATTCATAAGCGAATCGCCACAGACGATGTCAAGAAACCGTCAGAATCAGTGACACGCTACCTGCATAAATTGCAGAGAGTTATGACTAATCAATCAAAAGCAATATCAGCATCTCATGGAGTAGGCACACGGTCGGCCCAAATAGACAATTTCGAAGTATGGGAAGAAGATGGAATGATTCATACTCGAGAATCATTACGTCTTAAAACCAATATCTCGGTATACAAGAAGGAGGATGTTCCTCCTAAATTTGTGAATGGGAGGCCGTTCTTAACGACAGTGCAACTTTCTAAGTTGTCAACTCCGGAGATTAGAATGCATGAATGGTACATGGTGGCTAGCAACAAATACAAACTCGAGGATTTCACATTTGTTGTGCCAGAAGATGCATTTTGGAGCAATGATCATATAAATCCTGTGCGGCATTTATTCTTTGACGATCTCTGGTCATTGTACCACCGACAAAGGATGGAAACCAACTACTTAACCCTCTTTTGCTTGTAAGTACCTCTAAACTTTCATATTTGTTAGTTTTGTACACGCACACATAAACGAGAGTCTAACGATTAACACTATTACACGTAGGATGCAATACATGGATGATAAGAAGAAACAACTTAAGACAGGGTTTCTTGACCCGTTGATGATATCCCAAGCTTGCTACAAAGTAGTAGCTCGGAGGCAAGGAGAAGAATACAAAGACTTGGACGATGCTGAATTTGAGAAAGCCGTCAAACAGAATCATAGAAAGAAAATGAAGGTAATGGCGGCATACATTGGACGAGCCATGTATAATCATGTACAACATGGCAAGGACTTAATAATAGCTCCGCACCACTTTAAGTAAGTTATCGACATGGTTTAATTTTGAACTATAAATTATGGCAATCGTGATATTAACATGTGTTTTCGTCTATGTCTATATAGTGACCACTACATTTGTATCATGATCTGGCCAAAGGATGGTAAAGTCGTGGTCTTCGACTCACTGAGAATGGAAAAGGCTACGTATAATGACTTCTTGAAGATTTTAGAGAAGTATGATTATTATTGCACACTTGTACTTATTACAACTTAACAAATGTATTCTTAATCTCACAATGCTATTCTTATATGCAGTGCATACCGTTTTTATTGGAAAGATCTTGGCGGCGAACATCCAGAGGACAAGCCTAATTTGTCAATATCATTATTTCCATATGGTGACAAACAACCTCCGGGTACTGTCCTGTGCGGTTATTATGTATGCGAATGGTGTCGTGTCACCTTCCATTACATGGTCAATCGTGAGGATGTAAGTTCGCTATCATTGTCTATATTGCAATTTTTATGTTATATTGTTGCTCATCACATTACTCTTAGCACCGATTGCTTTTTGCTTTCATTGCAGGTTCCTAAATCTAAGATCAATGCTGAATGGTTAGAAAGAGATATGGTTTCCACCGGCGTGGCTAAGGTTGTAAGAGACTTGCTTTACTTTATGCGCCGTGAAGTTCTTCATCAACAAGGGCTATTCTACAATGTAAATGGAAATTTGCAAAAATTCCCAGAACTAAGTTTGTACACAATATCACACAGTGTTTAGGTCTTTAGTTAGGAACTTTAGATGTTTAGTTGTCTATGGAACTTTGAGATGTTGAGTTGTTATGCAACTTGATGTGTATAAATCTGTGTATGATGGAACTTGATATATATGTGGATGAATCTGTGTATGGAACCTGCTATAGAACTTGTTTGAATCTTTGTATGATGAATATGTGTTTGAAACACAATGTGTTTGAATCTGTGTTTGAATCTGTTATTATTTCTGTTTCTGTATATGAATCTGGAAAATATATATGAATCTGCTTCTGTGTATATGAATCTGGGAAATACAGGCGGCTTATAATTAAAACCGCCTGTGATGTGTCTCTATCACAGGCGGTTCTTTTAAACCGGACCGCCTGTGATGTGTGACTATCACAGGCGGTTCTTTTAAACTGGACCGCCTGTGATGTGTGTCTATCACAGGCGGTTTTTGATTGACCGCCTGTGATGTTGTTTTACATCACAGGCGGTGCACCACAAGCGGTTCCTGGAACCGCCTGTGTAGAGGCTAACCGGACCGCCTGTATAGAGGATACCTATAGTAGTGTGGAGTTTCGAAAACTCCAAAAATATCACAGTTTTGGGTAAACCATAATATTTAAAACTAAGTTTTACCTGTACAAACCAAACACCTTTTAAGCTCTAATACTATAGTATTATCAAATACCATAGTATTGTTTTAAAACTGCAAAAATACTACAATTTCAATTTCAAACAAGGCCTTAGAGGTTATTGTCACCCATACGTGCAACTCTAGCTAGGCTCGTGCGTGTCCGCGCTGCCTAATTGGCCGTCGGCTGCCGTCCACACGGGTCGTGCTCAGCCCACTCTCCAGTCCACGTGGTATGGAGATTATATATATAGATCCCGCAGCTGTAGTGTAGTAGTGCTGCTCTCGTCCCGTCGTACGCATATTTTGCATACACGCAACAGCTAGCTCCTATGGGTGTGTGGCAGCTAGCCTTTGGCCGTGTCGCCGTCCAAAATCAAAATAAAAGCACATGGTCACGCGGTACACCGAATGATGCATCCCAAGTTCTGAACCAAGTTTCTAGGCTGTGTTCGCTGCGGCTTAAAGCCGTACTGTTACGGCTGTTTGTACTGCTGCAGCTGCAATCAGTAGAGACAAAATACTGTAGAAGCCGCAGCCACAGCCGGATTAAAGCCGCAGCAAGCCGCAGCGAACACAGCCTAGTCTCTGAATTGTCATGCTACCCGTACAGGGTCAAATGCATGGGGGCGCCATCACCTTTCGCCGTCCAAGAAGGCTGCGGCTGGGACTAACTAACCGGACTAGGGAGGAGAGCATTTTGCTCCCTCCGTTCCAACGGGCAACGGTGATAGGCTGAGGCCCGACCGTTGAGTTTGCATTGCATCGTCGCCTTTTCATTTCTTCTACATTTAAAATTATTCGAAATTTTAAAAATAAATACCTACAATATTTTAGAAATGGGAGCCTGTCGCCTCAGCAATGGACGGCATGAACCTAATTGTAAATTTTTGAAGGTTTTTTTTCCAGGGTCCTTAGATAGACCTGTCGGGTGTTTGATATTTTTTTTATAAAAACTGTTATAGGTACAGTGCGATTTTTTTACAACAATTTCTCATGTAGAACATATACTAGACATCAAATTAAATATATTTCTTATTTTTAAGAAGCACAAGCAATTATATATATATATAAAGATAGTATAAATTGGTATTTTTAAGATGGAGGGAGTACACGCTATTGAACTCAATGTGTACTAGCTCGCAAAGTGTGGAAGCTACCAATTCAAGCAAGGTGTTGGGGGCCTTCGTCTTTCGAAGGTCCTCAAAAACACGACTAACATGCTTTCCAAGTATAATATATTGTCACAGGAACCTTCGACCTTGAGATGAAGGTGTGAAAGGCACGGTCTGAAGAAGGATGAACCAGTTCCGAAGTTACGAATGAATAAGCTTCGGCTTAGTGCAAGAGCAGCGATGGAGAATGGAACCGACTTAAAGGGGAATATACTGCCCAGTCCTCGATAAATTACTCCTTAGTCAGTAGTAAGTGTCAAGGACATGAATGTAATTTTACCCAGGCTGCGTCATGTGCCTATAAATAGATGAACAGTAACACCATACTATTCACGCTGACTTGTAATCACTGGCACATTGCTCTTGGATTCTTACCTCCTGTCAAACCGAAGGTACAAATGTAATTAATATCATTAATGCTTGTTTATGATTATATAACGAGAACACGAATAATCTGATGATTTAATGTGATTATTTATGTTCTTTTCTATGTTTCATATGTTTCTGCTTTCATTATTACATACTCAAATGATAAAGGTATGTCCTTTATAAGTCATAACCTTCGTCTGAAGATCATTATATTCCAAGGGAGATAATGCTTCGAAAGACGAAGGTCTTTAACCTTTAATATTTGTGTTGCCTTGTTCTTAACTCATAACATTTGAGAACAAGTCTCCAACATTGGCGCCCACCTTCGGTAAACTCATTCGACCACCTTCAACAAGCTGTGACCTTCGTCATGCCGCCGAAGAAATCTTCAGCGCTGGGGGCTGCATTGCGGCCACTGGACGTCAACCAAGAAACACTACGCGAAGCTAGAAGCCAAAAATGAAGGCTACAAGTCCAACGCCTCAGGAGGAGGAGTTGGACCAAGAAATCAGGGACCTCGAAGCCATCCATCAACAGGTCCATAAGAAGAAGGAGAAGATGCTTCGCCTTGCCGATCTTCAGAAGAAGATCGATGAGGCTGCTGAGGAAATGTGTCATCTCACTCAAGATGACCAGGACCGAAGACCTCAACGCAGAGAGCTTTATCAGGACAATTCCTACGATGATGACGAATGATATGATGATTTCCATCCTGGAAATTTTGCTTTTAATGATGCTTCTCCTCTGTCAGTAGAACTGCAGGCTACCCCGTGGCTCCATCATACAAGCCACCCCAGCTCCCTATGTATGATGGGCACTCAGACCCGAAGCAGTTTCTAATGAGCTATGAAGCAACCATATCTTCATATGGGGGCAACACAGCAGTCATGGCGAAATCCTTCGTCATGGCAGTCAAAAATATCGCACAAACATGGTACTCTTCTCTCCGGCCAGGAACAATCACATCATGGCAGAAACTGAAGGATATGCTAATCACCAGTTTCCAAGGGTTTTAGACGAAGCCGGTCACTGCTCAGGCTTTGTTCCAGTGCACACAAGACCATGAAGAATACCTCCAGGCGTATGTCCGAAGGTTCTTGCGTTTGAGAGCACAAGCGCCATAGTGCCCAATGAAATTGTCATTGAGGCCATGATCAAAGGGCTTTGGCCAGGACCTACGGCTCAATATTTTGCCAGGAAACCCCCTCAGACCCTTGAGAGCACCTAGAGGGGGGGTGAATAGGTGATCCTGTAAAATTAATCACTAAATAGCAACAAACTTGATTATCAAGGTGTTAGTGAAATCAAGCGGCTAAGGAACGCGCTCGTGCGAACAAAGCAATCACAATAAGCAACACACGAGACACGCGATTTTTATCCTGTGGTTCGGCCAAGTGACACTTGCCTACTTCCACGTTGTGGCGTCCCAATGGACGAGGGTTGCACTCAACCCCTTTCAAGCAATCCAAAGATCAACTTGAATACCACGGTCTTTTCTTTTAGTATCTTTTCCCGTTTGCGAGGAATCTCCATAATTTGGAGTCTCTCGCCCTTACAATTGAGATCACAAAGAAAGCACAAAGTAAGGTTGGGGAGAGCAACAAACACAAGACTCAAAATCACAGCACAACCACGCACACAAGTGAGAAGGTGAGCACACAAACACAGCGCGAGGAGTTTACAACTCAAATAGTGCTCAAATCTCAAGAACGATGATCCGATTGCGTGAAAGCGAAGTCTAGAAGTCTTAGGATGCTTAGAGTGTGCTTGATGTACTCCTCCATGCGCCTAGGGGTCCCTTTTATATCCCCAAGGCAGCTAGGAGCCGTTGAAGACCAACTTGGAAGGCCAATCTTGCCTTCTGTCGAGTGGCGCACCGGACAGTCCAGTGCGCCACTGGGCAGTCTCGTGCGCCACTGGACAGGTCCTGTAGACTGTCTGATGCGCGATCTCCTTCCAAATTTGGCATTTCCGATCGTTGCTTCTCTGGTCTGACTGGCACACCGGACAGTCCGGTGCACCATCTGACCGTTGGAGCAGTCCACGTGTCGCGCTAAGATTGCGCGGCCGACCGTTGACGTAGGCGACCGTTGGCTCACCGGACAGTCCGGTGCACCACCGGACAGTCCGGTGAATTATAGCCATGTTGCCATATTTCGTTTCCCGAGAGCGACGACTTCGTCGTGGATGACTCACCGGACAGTCCGGTGCACCACCGGACAGTCCGGTGAATTATAGCCGTACGCAGCCGTCGAATCCCGAGAGCGGCCTTTTCACCGTTGCCCAGCCTGGCGCACCGGACACTGTCCGGTGCACCACCGGACAGTCTGGTGTGCCAGTCCGAGCTGAAGTTTGGCTGCTCACAGTCAAGTCTTTTGCAATTCGATTCCTCTCTTTTCGGCACTGTTTCTAGCAATTAGATAAACAATGTTAGATCACAAAAACAATGTACTAAGTCTAGAAACGTACCTTTTACTTTGATTTGCACCTTTCACACAATTAGCACATTAGTACTCAAATAATGTGTTGGGCATCTAATCACCAAAATACTTATAGAAATTGCCCAAGGGCACATTTCCCTTCCAATCTCCCTTTTTGGTGATTTATGCCAACACATCAAAAAGCAACAAAAGAAGTGCAATATCGATTCAAATTGAAGACCAAATTGTTTTTGCTTATGTTTTGGCATATTTGGATCACTCTTTGCCACCACTTGGTTTGTTTTTGCAAATCAAATTCTTTTTCCTATCTCTAAGTCAAACACACTTGTTTAGGCACATCGAGAGTTATTCCAAGAGTAAAATTGATCAAGTGCCAAAAACTCCCCCTTTTTCCCATAATCAAAATTTTCCTCCATAAGAGACCAAATTTTGCAATAAGAGTATTTTGGACAAATCAAAAATTCTAACTCTATTGTTTTCAAAAATCACAAGTGGTTGGCTGATCCAATTGCTTTGGCCTTAATTTCTCCCCCTTTGGCATTAAGCACCAAAACGGGATCATTTTTGGCCCTTAACCCCATTGCCTCACCAAAAATTGTCAATTAAGAGCAAAAAGGCAAATAGAGCATAAGAATGAACTTGGAATTAAATACACTAATACCGGAGTGCAGTGGAAGTCTTTGCGGCGTCCAAGTTCACCTTTCCCTTTCAATGCACCTTTGAGACTACATCAATTATACTCAAACAAATAGGTTAGTCTCAAAGGGTCAAGTTGTAGCACATCTCCCCCTTAATATGTGCACCATTTGCATATGGACTTGTGAGGTCCGGGGAGGTCTTGTACAACTTGAGCACCATAAATATACAACGAATAATGTAAATGCTCAAAGTAACATGATCAAAGGCATAGAACACATGTATGCTATAGATCAATCCAAGTTACGCGAATCTAAGACATTTAGCTCACTACGTAACCTGCAAAACCTTTTCTCATCTAAAGGCTTGGTGAAGATATCGGCTAGCTGGTTCTCGGTGTTAATATGATACACCTTGATATCTCCCTTTTGCTGGTGGTCTCTCAGGAAGTGATGCCGGATGTCTATGTGCTTAGTGCGGCTGTGTTCAATAAGATTATCCGCCATGCGGATTGCACTCTCATTGTCACATAGGAGTGGGACTTTGCTCAGATTGTAGCCAAAGTCCCGAAGGGTTTGCCTCATCCAAAGTAGTTGCGTGCAACAGTGTCCTGCGGCAACATACTCGGCCTCAGCGGTGGATAGGGCAACGGATGTCTGTTTCTTTGAACTCTAGGACACCAGGGACCTTCCTAGAAATTAGCACGTCCCTGATGTGCTCTTCCTATCAACCTTGCACCCGGCATAATCGGATTCTGAGTATCCAATCAAGTCAAAGGTAGACCCCTTTGGATACCAGATCCCGAAGCAAGGCGTAGAAACTAAATATCTAAGAATTCGCTTAACGGCCATAAGGTGACATTCCTTGGGGTCAGATTGATATCTAGCACACATGCATACACTAAGCATAATGTCCGGTCTACTAGCACATAAATAAACCAGTGAACCTATCATGGACCGATATGCCTTTTGATCAATGGACTTACCTCCTTTGTTGAGGTCAACATGCCCGTCGGTTCCCATCGGTGTCTTCGCAGGCTTGGCGTCCTTCATCCCAAACCGCTTGAGAAGATCTTGTGTGTACTTTGTTTGGGAGATGAAGGTGCCGTCCTTGAGTTGCTTCACTTGGAATCTAAGGAAGTAGGACAACTCGCCCATCATCGAGATCTCGAACTTTTGTGTCATCACCCTGCTAAACTCCTCACAAGACTTTTGATTAGTAGAACCAAATATTATGTCATCGACATAAATTTGGCACACAAAGAGATCACCATCACAAGTCTTTGTAAAAAGAGTGAGATCAGCTTTCCCAACCTTAAAAGCATTAGCAATTAAGAAATCTCTAAGGCATTCATACCATGCTCTTGGGGCTTGCTTAAGTCCATAGAGCGCCTTAGAGAGCTTAAACACATGGTCGAGATACCTGTCATCCTCAAAGCCAGGGGTTGTTCCACGTATACCTCCTCCTTGATTGGCCCGTTAAGGAAAGCGCTCTTTACGTCCATTTGAAACAACCTGAAAGAGTGGTGAGCGGCATAGGCTAATAAAATTCGAATAGACTCTAGCCTAGCCACAGGAGCAAAAGTCTCCTCGAAATCCAAACCTGCAACTTGGGCATAACCTTTTCCCACAAGTCGAGCCTTGTTTCTTGTCACCACCCCGTGCTCATCTTGCTTATTGCGGAACACCCACTTGGTTCCCACAACGTTTTGTTTTGGACGTGGCACCAGGCTCCAAACTTCATTTCTCTTGAAGTTGTTGAGCTCTTCCTGCATGGCCAACACCTAGTCCGGATCCTGCAAGGCTTCTTCTACCCTGAAAGGCTCAATAGAAAAGACAAACGAGTAATGCTCACAAAAATTAGCTAATCTTGAGCGAGTAGTTACTCCCTTGCTTATGTCATCCAGAATCTGGTCGACAGGGTGATGTCGTTGGATCGTTGCTCGGACTTGAGTTGGAGGGGCCCGTGGTGCTTCTTCCTCCATCACTTGATTTTCTTGTGCTCCCCCTTGATCATGCCCTTCTTCTTGAGGAACCTGTTCATCATCTTGAGTTGGGGGTTGCACCATTATCGAGGAAGATGGTTGATCTTGTTCCTGTAATTCCTGTGGTCGCACATCACCTATTGCCATCGTGCGTATTGCAGCCGTCGGAATTTCTTCTTCATATACATCATCAAGATCAACTTGCTCTCTTGGAGAGCCATTAGTCTCATCAAATACAATGTCGCTCGAGACTTCAACCAATCCCGAAGATTTGTTGAAGACCCTATACGCTTTTGTATTTGAGTCATACCCTAGTAAAAACCCTTCTACTGCCTTAGGAGCAAACTTAGAATGTCTACCTTTCTTCACTAGAATGTAGCATTTGCTCCCAAATACTCGAAAATAAGAAATGTTGGGTTTGTTACTGGTAAGGAGTTCATAGGAGGTCTTCTTGAGAAGGCGATGCAGATAGAGCCGGTTTATGGCGTGGCAAGCTGTGTTCACAGCTTCCGACCAAAACTGCTCGGGTGTCTTGAACTCTCCAAGCATCGTTCTCGCCATGTCGATAAGCGTCCTGTTCTTCCTCTCTACCACACCGTTTTGCTGTGGTGTGTAGGGAGCGGAGAACTCATGCTTGATGCCTTCCTCCTCAAGAAACTCTTCAACTTGTAAATTCTTGAACTCGGACCGATTGTCGCTCCTTATCTTTTTCACCTTTAGCTCAAATTTGTTTTGAGCCCTCCTTAGAAAGCGCTTTAAGGTCCCTTGGGTTTCTGATTTGTCCTGCAAAAAGAATACCCAAGTGAAGCAAGAAAAATCATCAACAATAACAAGACCATACTTACTTCCCCCGATGCTAAGGTAAGCAACGGGTCCAAAGAGATCCATGTGTAGAAGCTCCAGTAGTCTTTATGTTGTCATCACATTCTTGCTGTGATGAGTGCTTCCCACCTGTTTCCCTGCCTGACATGCTGCATAAGGTCTGTCTTTCTCAAAACAGACATCGGTTAGTCCTAACACATGATCTCCCTTTAGAAGCTTATGAAGGTTCTTCATCCCAACATGTGCTAGACGGTGATGCCAAAGCTAGCCCATACTAGTCTTAGCTATTAAGCATGCATCTAGATCGGCCTCCTCTTTCGAAAAATCAACTAAGTAGAGTTTACCGTCTAATACACCCTTAAAAGCTAATGAACCATCGCTCCTTCTAAAGACAGATACATCAAAGTTTGTAAAAAGACAATTGTAACCCATGTGACACAATTGACTTACAGACAGAAGGTTGTACCCAAGCGACTCTACTAGAAATACATTCGATATGGATTGCTCGCTTGTGATGGCTATCTTGCCCAAGCCTTTGACCTTGCCTTGGTTCCCATCTCCAAAAATAATCGTATCTTGGGAATCCTTGTTCTTGACGTAGGAGGTGAACATCTTCTTCTCCCCCGTCATGTGGTTTGTGCATCCGCTGTCAGTTATCCAGCTAGAGCCCCCGGATGCATAAACCTGCAAGGAATTTAAGCTTGGGTTTTAGGTACCCAACTCTTGTTGGGTCCTACAAGGTTAGTCACAATAGTTTTTGGAACCCATATGCAAGTTTTGTCTCCCTTTCATTTGGATCCCAATTTTCTAGCCACTACTTTTGCATTCTTACATGAAAGAACAAAAGAAGTGTTGCAAGCATGGAAAACAGTAGTAGATTCATTGCACATTTTCCTAGGCACATGATGCACAACATGATTTCTCCTAGGCCTACTTCTACCATGAACAAAAGTAGAACTAGAGGCAAACATAGCATGTGAATTAAAAGCATCATGATCATACCTCCTATTATAATGAGCATTCCTAGAGAATTTTCTATCATAAATGTAGACATGACACTTTTGGGAACTACTAGCCATAGGGGCCTTCCCTTTCTCCTTGTTGAGAATGGGAGCCTTTTGGCTTGTTAAGTTCTTGGCTTCTTTTCGAAAACCAAGCCCATCCTTAATTGAGGGGTGTCTACCCATGGTGTAGACATCCCTAGCAAATTTTAATTTGTCAAAATCAATTTTGCAAGTCTTAAGTTGAGCATTAAGACTTGCCACCTCATTGTTCAATTTAGTAATGGACGCAAGATGTTAATCACAAGCATCAATATCAAAATCCTTGCATCTATTACAAATAACAATATGCTCTACACATGATTTAGTTACATTAGCTTCCTCTAGTTTAGCATTTAATTCAACAATCAAATTCTTTAGACTAGCGACAGATTCCTGACAGGCAGACAACTCAGAGGACAACATTTCATTTCTTTTAAGTTCTAAGGCAAGAGATTTTTGAACACTAACAAATTTGTCATGTTCCTCATACAAAATGTCCTCTTGCCTTTCTAGCAATCTATCTTTTTCATTTAGAGCATCAATTAACTCATTTATTTTATCTACTTTAGCTCTATCTAAACCCTTAAATAAATCAGTATAATCTACTTCATCATCAGATGACTCTTCATCACTAGAAGAAGTATACTTGGGAGTGTCACATACTTTTTTCTCCTTGGCCATATGTCACACCCGTTTCCAAGGGCAGAGCCGGGTGCATAGCATATGTGTGCTAGGATCTATTTCCACACATATGTTGATGTCACAAGTGTAATATATCAAAAGAACAATGCATAAAAGCGTAAATAACGATTATATTAACATATTACACTTCGAACAGACATAATGTCTTAACCTTTATTCATCAAAGTACAGCGAGACATGGACATCCATCCACAGGAAGATGACTGGGGGTATCACTAGACTAGCATCCATGGAGTTCAGCATCATATCTTCATCTGCAACTTCTGATCAAAATTAAGCAAGGGTGAGCTCACTTATGGTTGGGGCTCAGCAAGTGGGGGAAAAACTAATGCAAGTTTAACAAGGTGAGGCTAAGGTTGAGCAGTAAGCATTTTAGTTGGTCAACATTTTATTAACAACACCTGTCTTACTAATAAGTGTGAATCCAAGTATTCCCATTAAGCAAAGGTATATGAGTATATCAAAAACACTTAAGTGAAACCACTTAAGCAAAACCATTGGCAGATCATCGGATCTCGATTTATTTTCATCTTCAAGTTCAATTATCATGTGAGGAGTCCAGGCTGCTCATAACCGTGAGCACGGCTGATATATCAGTTTTACACTCTGCAAAGGTGGTACAACTTTACCCACAAGCCGTGTATCCCATCTAGCCTGGGTCGGCCCAAAACCCGTAAACACTTCCGAGGTGAGTGGCTAGGGATCCACTATGAGGCTTTCACAAAATACACTTAATACGAAGCAACCCGCTAAGGTTTCTAAAGACGATTGTGGTGGCCCCCTGGGTGAGGTACCTTAGCCAAGAATACGTCCCCATGTTAACGTGGGCTGCCAACACCTACCGCTCCCCCTCTTGCCCATATTTCAGGTAAGGTTGCCAGGCACTAAGCATATAAAGCTAATTACCAAAGCCAGAGCCATGATAGCACTCGTAGTTGCACTGTTTTCCCGGGTGGTCACTCCATGTTCCAATTAATATGCAATAATCTTGTTTAACCATCGCGTTAACAACAATAATGTAAACTTACCATTTTGGAACATTAATATCATAAGCGAGAGTGACTGCATAAAGTTAAGTTGTAGCAATAGCATAGCTATGAAGGTAGAGTATAATTCCCAGGTTTGATCAAGGAATAAGGTTGGAAAGGTTAACTAAATAGGTAACCCGTCAAATTATGCATATATATCCAAAAATAAACTTTATTAAATGTATTGTTTGGGATCAAACAGAGTATGCAGAGGGAGAAGTCCACTTGCCTTGCTTATTGAAAACTTGAGATTCTTCCACGAAATAGCACTTGATTCTCAACTATTAGATCAACCACTGAATATCACACAAACAAACAAGAAGAAACAAACACCACTCAATAACATACAACATTTACCATACGCAAAGCTAAAAGAAAACCTAACGAAAAGAGCGTTGGTTTTTAAAGAACATCGCAAGTAATGGCTATAATAAGAGGGTATTCTTTTCAAAAATGTGTGATCTATACTTTATAAAACAAGACATGAGCTTAAAATGTCTTAATTAAAATATACAAATATTAAGTTCACCAAATTAATCTTTTATAAAAAGCCATATGTGATACGTCTAAGATTAGGGGTTTATAAGACGATAAAACATGTTATAACCATATTAAACCTTTTTAACCTTTTAGCAAAGATATAAGTTATATATCTATGGTTAATACGTTATGAAATACATTATTAATGTTAGAAGCATTATGAAGCATATTATAAATATTGTTAGCCAATCACTTATGACAAGTTAAGATATAAGTCTAAATAGGTTTTATGTGAAAAGATCATTATTATTAAACACCTATTTATGGAAAGTTATGATATATGCTTTAATAAACTTTTATGTAAGAGACAATGAACAAACAACTATATTTTATTTTTATTAGAAAGTACATGTCCTATATTCTCCTATATTCTTTGTTAAGAAAGCTATATACAGAACGAATATGTAATCTAACATTTTAATTATAAAAAGGACATGAACACTAATTTTCTTTATTTTATCCTTTAGGGACCACTAAATGATATATATAAATAATATGTATTCAATGTGATGAACGGATTAATCACGCTTACATTACTAGTTATGGACAAATTGAAATGTAAGTCTAGTTATTAAATTGTGAGAAAATATAAATAATCTATTGATTATATTTAGTTTCAATTTAGGAACATATGACCTAAATCATTTCAAAGGAAAAAGTATAAACTATCATTTTAGTTTATAAAAGCACTGACCCTTGTTATCTTTTAATTAAGAAAATATAAATAATCTATTAATTGGACATATATTTATGTTCTACTTTTTATTAAGGAACATATGTCTACATATTGATTTAAGTTTCTATTTAATACGGCTATACTTAAACATCCATGACAAACCTTATTAAATCAAAACATGATATCTACTAAAAAGGGTCATTTTAAAGTTAGAAACAAATTATCTAATTCTTTAATAAGAAACCTATATTTACCAACATAACTATCAATTTCTTTATTAGGAAAGTACGAGTGCCTAATTAAGTTATTTTAATATTATTATAAAATTCTACTGTTTCGGTTTTCTCCTTTCCTTTCTAAATAGAATTTATACGCATAACTAAAAATTGTTTATTTAATTCCTCTAACATTAATATATTAAGAATTAATTATAAATTACTAAATGCGACTTTTAATAACATATTCATTGTTATTATGACATAAACAAGCATTTTACTATTTTAAGTAATTAAGTGCTATACTTGTGAATACATTTATTATGAATAGTAAAATCTATATATTTTTATTTAACCAAAAATACGTGGCTTAAACTCTTATTTCAATTTCTTATTATACCTATATCAATACTAACAAATTATCGCTCTACACACTAAAGCGAAATTCAGCATTTCTAGTATGAAAATCACGGTGGTAGTGAATAGTGACCGTACTCATTTTTAGAACTATAAAATCATACGCACATTAAAACGTTGTCGCGGGTTCCGAATTTGGTTACACGTATATATCGAATCTCTAAAATCATACACGTAAATCGCCAAATCACATCATCTCAAAATTACCACAATAATTCACAAAATTCATAAATTCAAACATGATAAAAATAAACTCAAGTTGTTTTGGGTTGTCTCCAACCTTGGGTGAACGGCAAACGGCTCGAGCGCGCGATGGCAGCGCGGCACAGCGAGGCACGGTGCGACGTGGTCCTATGAGCGAGCGCGGTGGCGGACACCCTGAAAGGGAAATGTGCCCTTGGGCTATTTCTAAGTATTTTGGTGATTTAGTGTCCAACACAAGTGCCTAATTGTAAAAAGGTGGACAAAGTACAAATCAAGGATAAAGGTATGTTTCTCGGACTTAGTACATTGTTTTATGGACTAATGTATTGTGTCTAAGTGCTGGAAACAGAAAAAATCGAGTTGGAGAAGAGATGGCTCGAGCAGCCAAAGTCTGCTCAGTCTGGGTGCACCGGACTGTCCGGTGGTGCACCGGACTGTCCAGTGCGCCAGGCTGGCTCGAGGGAAAAGGCTGGCTCGAGGGAAAAGGCTGCTCTCGGGACTTCGACGGCGGTGTACGGCTATAATTCACCGGACTGTCCGGTGGTGCACCGGACTGTCCGGTGGGCCGTTCACAGGCGAACTCGTCGCTCTCGGGAATTCATCGTCGACGTACGGCTATAATTCACCGGACTGTCCGGTGTGCACCGGACTGTCTGGTGAGCCAACGGTCGGCAGGGCCAACGGTCGGCCGCGCGATCTGCGCGGGACACGTGGCCGAGCCAACGGCTAGAAGGGGGCACCGGTCTGTCCGGTGTGCACCGGACATGTCCGGTGCGTCAACGGCTCTCTGGCTGCCAACGGTCGACTGTGCCATTTATGGAAGGAAATCGGGCACCGGACAGTGTCCGGTGTGCACCGGACTGTCCGGTGCGCCAGTCGACAGAAGGCAAGATCAGCCTTCCTAGATTGCTCTCTACGGCTCCTAGCTGCCTTGGGGCTATAAAAGGGACCCCTAGGCGCATGGAGGAGTACACCAAGCATCTCCTAAGCATTCCTAAGCACCAAGACATCGATTCCACGCCTTTGATTCTTTGTGATAGCGATTAGAGCTCTTGTTGAGTGGTGAACTCATTGAGTTGTGTTGTGAGCTCTCGTTGCGACTTGTGTGCGTGGTGTTGATGTGATTTCTTGTCTTGAGTGCGTTGCTAATCCCTCCCTTGCTCTGTGCTTCTTGTGAATTTCAAGTGTAAGGGCGAGAGGCTCCAAGTTGTGGAGATTCCTTGTAAACGGGATTGAGAAAAAGTAAGCAAAACACCGTGGTATTCAAGTGGGTCTTTGGACCGCTTGAGAGGGGTTGATTGCAACCCTCGTCCGTTGGGACGCCACAACGTGGAGTAGGCAAGCGTTGGTCTTGGCCAAACCACGGGATAACCACCGTGCCATCTCTGTGATTGATTTCTTGTGGTTATTGTGTTTTGTTGAGATTCCTCTCTAGCCACTTGGCAATTATTGTGCTAACGATTAACCAAGTTTTGTGGCTTAAGTTTTAAGTTTCACAGGATCACCTATTCACCCCCCCTCTAGGTGCTCTCAATTGGTATCAGAACTGTTCTCTTCACAAAGGGACTAACCGCCCGAAGAGATAGATCCTAAGGGGAAGGGAATCGTGATCAACGATAAAGAGAAGGAATCCTTCGTCAACGAGCCGAAGGACGACAAGCCTACCGACTCCGGCTCGGGCCATAGACGGAAAGAAGGGAAGAAGAAGAAGACGAGGCGCATCAAGGAGATCGTCTACTACGACGACAGTGATGAGTCTACTTCTTCCCAAAAGGACGACGACCACAACGACTACGAGAGAAGGAAACCGGTTAATTCGAACTTTTCGTTTGACTACTCTCGTATTCCGCAAAGTTCAAATTCACATTTGCTCTCCATTCCTCTTGGCAAGCCTCCACACTTTGATGGGGAAGACTACGGATTTTGGAGCCACAAAATGCGTAGTCACCTATTCTCTCTCCATCCTAGTATATGGGAGATTATAGAGAGTGGAATGCACTTTGATAGTTCGGACAGTCCCATGTTCATTAATGAACAAATTCATAAGAATGCACAAGCTACTACTGTTCTTCTAGCTTCATTGTGCAGGGATGAATACCACAAAGTGAGCGGCTTGGATAACGCCAAGCAGATCTGGGACACCCTCAAGATTTCTCATGAGGGGAACGACGTCACCTTGCTCACCAAGATGGAGTTGGTGGAGGGCGAGCTTGGACGGTTCACGATGATAAGTGTCACACCCGGTTTTGGAAGGCAAACCAAGTGCGAACTATGTACGTGCCAGGATCAGAACTCACGTACATAGCGATTACATAAATGAACATCAATGCACATTGCTCGAATAATAACTTAAAAGAGTATTAACTTATTACATCACAGAGTCATAGACATCCACATAGTCATCGTCTTAACAGGTAAATCAAAGTGCTAGCGAGACGCAGTAAAGATAAGGCCTTCACAGGCAGCTGACTGGGGGTTGCCGCCAACCCACACCTAGAATTCGTCGTAGTCTTGGAACTCCTGGAAGTCTCCTCCCACGGCTTCACCTTCTCCTGAGCAGTGATTACAATGCGGACAACCTGGTGTTGGGTGGTAAAGCAAGGATGAGTACACATCAACGTACTCAGCAAATGTCCCGTTTGGCTGAAGTGGACTAGCTTTATGTGGGGTTAGGCTCAAGCAGTTGCTTTTAGTTGGTCAGGTATTTATCATTAGTAGAAGCCAGATTTTAGCATTAACCAACCCATGAACCATTTCCTCATCGAGGAACAACATCATCATATTCGAACCAAAACCATAACATAATCCTTGTATCTCGAACCATCTGTATCTCTAATCAAAGAGGATCCCAAGGCTGCTCTTAACCGTGAGCACGGCTGATATATCAGTTTCACTACCCTCTGTAGAGGTCACACACTTTACCCATGAGTCATGATTCCCTTTCTGCCCGGGGAGAGCTAATCCCCATTGACCACTACCTAGGTGGTCCGGCAGGGCATCACTACGTAGCTTTTACAAAGATTCCCTAGAGATCATAGCTGCCCGTTAGGTTTCTCCAGTTTGATAAACACAGTACCCCTCCCCGCAGGAGAGTGACTAACAAAAAGCAAAACGAAAGAACCTCGGCACTCAGCCTCGGCAGAGCAAGCACTGTGCCTGGACCCCATTAACGGCACGACGGCTAAGCAACTACACCTCTAGTTCCTCTAATTAATTAGCTAAGGGCATCCCATTTCACCCTCATGGTTGCACTGTTATCCCGGGTGGTCTCTCAACGAACAGGTCCTTACGGAGAGGTACTCAGGAAACAGCCTGAGCCCCCTAGAGTATCACAAGATCATCAATATCATCAGGATAACAGTACCATAAATAGTCACATCATGTTCATTGATTAAGTTAAGGCAGTAGCAGAATGCTAACCATAATAGCCCATAAGGTCATCAAGGATAAAGTAAAGTGTAAAGCTAGTCAATCCTTAGGTTTCAAGTAAGTAATGCGGGGTAGTAAGTTATAAATGAATAGGACATAATGGGTCAGAGGACACTTGCCTTCACCAAACTGTTGATCAGGAACTTCCTCTGCAACTTCCTCGGGAAACACAGACTGCTCGTTGTCTACGTAAAGTAATCATTCACACTATGCACTTGGGAAATAACAAACAAAAACAATATACCAAACATATGCAGCAGAGAAAGATCACAAGTTCATAGTAGACAAGGATTGGTACTCTAGTATTCCCTAGGTCTAGGGTGGAGGACTATACCAAGTGATTCACTATCCACTAATCAGTTCTAAGTCATTGGTGGGGGTTAAATCATTACATAGTGTTAAGTCCATAAACTTAAGTGCTCCAACTTTTATTAAAATCTACTATCTTTTATTTATCTCAAATAGGGTTCCCATAACATCAATTTTACCCTAATGATCAACTATTAATTGGGACATAGAAACAGCAGGGAAACATTGCATAAACAGATAGATAATAATATTATGAACATTTTGCAATTTGAAGCACCTAATTTGGAGTTCATATGGCAAAGTTATGAATTTTACAAGTTTAGGGATTAAAAATATACCCTAAATACTTATTTTGAATTAAATAAAAGGTCCGAGGACCTAACTGCGAGAAACCAGGGACGGCGGGTTAAATTTCAGAAAACCGGGGGTCTCTTTAAGAAAACGCGCGGGCGAAGGGGTATCGGGCTCCTACGGCCGTTGGATCTCAGATCAACGCCCGAGATTAGATCACGGGCGAGCGCGCGAGCGCGCGGCGGCGAGAGCGGCTGACAGGCGGGGCCGGGCGGGCAGCGCGGGCGCGGGGCTGACAGACGGGGCCGGGCGGCAGAGCGGGGCGCGGGCGGGCTGACAGGCGGGGCCCAGCGGCAGAGCGGGGCGCGGGCGGGCTGACAGGCGGGGCCTAGTTGGCAGGGAGGCGGGGCGCGGGGGAAACGGCTCTGGGCCGTTGGATCTTGGGCGGACGGCTAGGATTGGACTCGGCCTATTTAAAACGGGGGCGCCCGATCTGAGATGGACGGCGGGGATGGGGCGGCTGGCTTCTGTCTCCTTCCCCAGCCAGCTGAGGTGGCGGCGCCCGTCCCCGCGGCGGAGGAGCTCGCCGGAGACGAGGGGCGCGGGGGCCCTGCGGGTCCTTGGGGCGATCTGAATGGCCGGGGAGGTTGGGGAGGGCGCGGGGAACCTTTTGGTGGGGACTAGGTCGGGACAGGGGCACCGGAGGGGGGCGGTTCACGGCGAAGCGGCTCGGCGGCGGCGTTAAGGGACTCCGGCGAGCAATTAAACGCGTCAGAGTGCAGTAGAGGGGAAGGGAGAGGGCAGGGGAGGTTCCTTACCTCAAGGCGAACTCCGGGGACTCCTCGGTGGCGGCAACGGCGCGACGACGGCCCGGGTCGACGGTGGCGGACCCCGGCGGCTGCACGATGGACGGCGGGTGAGCGCGGGCAGAGGGAAATAGGGAGGGGAAGGGGAAATTGGAGCGCGTCCCGGGTTGCGGACGCCGGGGCGAAGCTCACCGTGGCAATGGACACGGCGGAGCTCCAACGGCGGCCAGGAAACGAGCTCGGGACGGCGGCGGTTCGCGGCGACGGCGCACTGGCGTGCGCGCAGCGAGGGGAAGGTGAGGGAGGGGTCTGCGGGTGCGCAAATGAGGGAGGGGGAGAGGGCGAGTGGGGCTCTGGGCTCTAGTGGCCGAGGCGAGGTGGGGGCGAGCTCCACGCGCGACGTGGGCGCGGAGTCCGCGGCACGCGCGGCGGCGGTTACGCGGGGACGACGGGGCTGACAGCCCGGGTCCGCGAGCAGAGAGAGAGAGGGAAGCGGGCGCGGGCGCGGAGAACGGTTGCGCTGACGGGCGGGCCCGCCAGGGCAGAGAGAGCGGAGGAAGCGGGCGCGCGCGGGATTGGGCCGGCTGCGCTGACGGGTGGGCCCGCCAGGGCAGAGAGAGGAGGGGGGGAGAGGCGCGCGCGCGGGATGGGCCAATTGGGCCGAAAGGCCGAGGGGGGCGGGGGGAGTGGGCTTCTTTTCCTTTTCTTTTTAATCTGGAATTGTTTTTCCCTTTTTCTTTTTATTTTCTCTATTTGATTCAAATTCAAATAAGCCACAAATTCAAATTAGACTTTCTAAGAATTATGCACCAAACAAAAGTGAAATCTAGGGTTCAACATGATGCAACAGCTCATACTCCCTTGGAGTTTGAGCTAATAGACTATAGTTACAAATAAAATAACCACTTTTCTCCTATAGAAATGAGAAAGAGAAGATTGGGGAAGGATGAGAAAAGGGAAGTAACACCTGAATTTGTGAATATGAGCAAAGAAATTTTATACCCCCAAATTCAGGGTGTTACAAACCTATCCCCCTTAAAAGAATCTCGCCCCGAGATTCAGGGTTGGTCAGCAAAGAGTTCAGGGTATTTGGCTTTCAGATCATCTTCTCGTTCCCAGGTTGCTTCTTCCTCCGAGTGGTGACCCCATCTGACTTTGCACATTCTGATGGTGTTCCTCCGGGTGACTCTGTCCGCAAACTCCAGAATCTGCGTTGGCTTCTCTATGTATGTCAGATCCTCCTGGACTTCCAAACCCTCCACTGGCAACTGTTCTTCTGGTACTCGCAGACACTTCTTCAATTGCGACACGTGGAACACATTGTGCACTGCCGACAAACTTTCTGGTAGGTTGAGTTGGTAAGCCACTTCTCCACGCTTTGCTTGAATCTGATATGGTCCAACATACCGGGGTGCTAATTTGCCTTTAACTCCGAACCTTCTGACTCCCCTGATAGGTGACACCTTCAGATAGACGAAATCCCCCACTTCGAAACTCAGTTCCCTTCTCCTTCGGTCCGCATAGCTTCGCTGTCTTGACTGGGCTATCTTCAGGTTCTCCCGAACCATTTTGATATTCTCTTCGGCTTCAAGCAGGATGTCGGGGCCAAACACCTGTCTCTCTCCAGGCTGGTCCCAATGCAGCGGAGTCCTACAACTCCGTCCATAGAGTGCCTGAAACGGTGACATCTTCAAGCTGGCCTGGTAACTATTGTTATAGGAGAATTCTGCATAAGGTAACCTTTTGTCCCATCCTGACTTGTCTTGCAACGCACAGGCTCTCAACATATCTTCTAGGATCTGATTAGTTCTTTCAGTCTGACCGTATGTCTGCGGGTGATAAGCCGAGCTGAAGTTCAAATGGGTGCCCAAAGCTTCTTGTAGCTGCTGCCAAAAATGAGAGGTGAACTGCGTTCCTCGATCTGACACTATCTTCTTCGGCACACCATGAAGGCAAACTATCCGTGACATGTATAACTCAGCTAACGTTGCTCCGGTGTATGTGGTCTTCACAGGTATGAAATGGGCCACCTTTGTTAAGCGGTCCACAACCACCTAGATGGAATCATAGCCGGCCCGGGTACGAGGTAGGCCAACTATAAAATCCATCCCGATCTCATCCCACTTCCACTGAGGAATCCGCAATGGCTGCAACAATCCGGCGGGCCTTTGATGCTCTGCTTTGGTCCTTTGACAGCTATCACAGATGGCGACATATTCTGCGATTTCTCTTTTCATGCCATACCACCAAAACCTCCTTTTTAAATCCTGGTACATCTTTTCACTTCCCGGGTGTATGGAGTAGGCTGTCTCATGTGCTTCCTTTAGGATCAGCTCCCGAATAGGTTTGAGGTCGGGGACACACAATCGGTCCTTGAACCATATTACTCCCTCTTCATCCTCTCGAAAGTCTTTGCCTCTTCCTTCTAAGATTAGCTGCCGGATCTTGTTGATGCTTTCATCATCCTTCTGCCCTTCTTTGATCTCCCGCTCTAGGGTGGGCTCTAATTCCACTGTTACTCCTTGCGTACTGTTCAGGAAACCGAGACTCAGTCTGTCGAACTCCTTGGCTAACTCATATGGCATTGGGTACGTGGCCATCATATTGACTTGACTCTTCCTGCTCAGAGCATCTGCAACCACATTGGCTTTGCCTGGATGGTAATGTATCTCCAACTCATAGTCCTTGATCAATTCCAACCATCTTCGCTGTCTCATGTTTAACTCTGACTGGGTGAATATGTACTTCAGACTTTTATGATCTGTGTAAATGTCGCACTTCTGCCCATACAGGTAATGTCTCCAGGTCTTCAAAGCATGAACTACTGCTGCCAACTCCAGGTCATGTGTGGGATAATTTTTCTCATGGATCTTCAGCTGCCGAGATGAATATGCTACAACTCTTCCTTCTTGCATTAGCACACATCCCAATCCGGTGTAAGAAGCATCGCAATACACTGAGAATGGCTTGTGAACATTAGGCAGGACTAACACCGGAGCTGTAGTCAATCTATTTTTCAGTTCTTCAAATGCTTCCTGACACTTTTGGGTCCACTTAAACTCAACTTTCTTCGCTAGCAACGCTGTCATTGGTCTAGCAATCTTTGAGAAGCCTTCGATGAAACGCCTGTAATACCCAGCCATTCCAATGAAGCTCTTGATCCCACGAACATCCTTTGGTGCTTTCCAGTTTAGGATATCTGCTACTTTCTTTGGATCCACTGTCAACCCATCTTGATTTATGATGTGTCCCAGAAACAGGACTTCATGAATCCAGAACTCGCATTTACTCAGTTTGGCATACAACTGATGCTCTCGAAGTCTTTGCAATACCATCTTCAAATGCTCTACATGATCTTCCTCACTTCGAGAGTATATGAGAATATCATCAATAAACACTACCACAAACTTGTCCAGATAATCCATGAACACACTGTTCATCAGGTACATAAAGAAGGCTGGCGCATTTGTCAAACCAAAGGACATAACTGTGAATTCATATAACCCGTACTTGGTGATGAATGCCGTCTTTGGTATGTCCGAGGGTCGGATTCTGAGTTGATGGTAACCTGATCTCAGATCTATCTTCGAGAATACGCTGGCACCTCTGAGCTGGTCGAACAAATCTTCTATCCTTGGGAGGGGGTACTTGTTTTTGACAGTGACTTCATTCAAGGCTCTGTAGTCTATGCACATCCTTTTGGTACCATCTTTCTTCTCTACAAACAACACCGGAGCGGCCCAAGGCGAGGTACTTGGTCTGATGTAACCCTTCTCCAACATCTCATCTATCTGCTTCTTGAGTTCCACCAATTCTGGTCCAGACACTCGGTAGGCTCTTTTGGAAATGGGGGCGGTACCAGGGATAAGCTCTATGGCAAATTCGACTTTCCTCTCGGGTGGCATACCCGTTAGCTCCTCGGGAAATACGTCCGGAAAGTCCGACACAACCTTGATAGCCTCAAGCGGGTTGGGCTCCTTACGATCAACTGAAATCTGGTGACAGACACTCTCCGCTGATTTAGGCATCCTTAGCTCGGCCACTACCTCTTCTCCTGACGGGGACTTCAATGTTACGGTCCTCTTGTCACAGCTAACATTCGCTTCATACCTCATTAACCAATTCATCCCTAGAATGACATCTATCCCAGGGGTGTCTATTACTATTAGATCACTGGGGAACCCTATCCCCTTATTTCCACCCTTATATTTGAGCATATTTTATCTGTTTGCACCTTGCCACCAACCGAATTAATCCTCATGGGCGGCATCATTGCCTCTACTGAGATGTTATGCAATTCTACCCAGGTTGCAGTGACAAATGAATGAGTTGCACCAGTATCAAATAGCACTTTCGTGGGATGAGATTCGACTGAGAACATACCTACTGCCACATCTGGTGCATCCTGGATCGCTTCGGCCTCCAAGTGGTTCACCTTTCCACGGTTGTACGCTTGGTTACGATTGCCTGCTGTCGGCTGCAGTACACCTTGCCTTGTTGGAGCATTGGGGTTGGTCTGCTGCTGCGCCGCCTTCTTCGGGCATTGCATCGCCCAGTGGCCTTGTTCTCCACAGTGGAAACATCCTCTGCCTCCTCCTTGTGCTGGGGCTGCTTGGTTGCTCTGGTTTGCTGCTGGGGCAGGAAGGCGAGGTGCCTGGTTGTTCTGCTTCTGATACTGATTACCTCCCTGCTGGCTGTTCTGACGATACTGCTGCTGCTGCTGATACTGCCTCTGAAACTGCTGCTGATGCGGACGCTGGTTCTGATTCTGATATCCCTGTGGGTGACCGGGCCTGCCTTGCTGAGACGAACTGCCTGAGAAACGTGGACGGCTGATGCCTCCGGACTGGGGTCCACTCATCTTGCGCTTCCGATCTTCCATATCCTTACGCTTCTTCTCAGTCATAACTGCCCTGTCGATCAGGTGCTGGAAGGTGGGGAAGGTGTGGTTCATCAGCTGGTAATGCAGGGGATCCACTAAACCCCTCATGAACCTGTACTGCCTTTTAGCATCAGTGTTGACATCCTCAGGTGCATACCGAGATAGCTGCAAAAACTTGTCTCTGTATTCACTAACAGACAGGGGTCCCTGCTTCAGAGCCAGAAACTCCTTCTTCTTCACGATCATCAGTCCCTCTGGCACATGGTACCTGCGGAAACTCTCGCTGAATTCTTCCCAGGTGATGGCTTCGGGGTCAGCATGTGTGGCGAGGTAGGACTCCCACCAGGACTGGGCTGCTCCCCTTAGCTGACGGGGACCATACAGAACCTTCTCCCTGTCGTTACATTGAGCGGTGCGCAGTTCCCTTTCCACTGCACGCAGCCAGTCTTCTGCATCCATGGGGTCAGCAGAATGGGCGAAGGTAGGAGGGTGCCCTCTCATGAACTCACCACGCTTATCTCGTGGCATCTGGGGCATCTGCACTTGCAACTGGGGTTGGGGTTGCTGTTGAGCCTGCTGCATGGCTGCCAGAGTCTGCATCAAGAACATCTGCTCCACTGTCATCGGGGGTGGCGGGGGAGGCTGCCTCTGTTGTTCCTCCTGCTGGTCATGCTGCTCTTGCTGAGCACGCCTGTTGCATCGGCGCCTGTTGTCAGACATCTGTGGAAGACATTCATACATCAGCGTTGATCTTACAACCCTCCAGCATAAGAAAAGAGAATACAGAATTCTTCATGACACTGAGTGAACAAAGAGCTTCACTGATCCTCATTACGATTCAACACAGCTTCTCAGATAAGAAGGAAAGTAGAAGTAAATGGCTTCCCAACTAAATAACTGACTTTATTAACATTATAGCTAGGCCAAACTGCAGGAGAAACCCACAGGTTGGCAACAGTCATTACAAAGATTCAAATCCAGCACAAGTTCATCATAACAAGCATGCAAGCAACTGATAAGCAAACTAAGCTAATTGGAAACAACTGATAAGCAAACTAAACTAACTATTTAAGACTGAGACATCTGACTTAAGAATTATTACAAACTTCGACGCTAACGATCTAAGGATCCAGATCTATCCTGGTCTTACAGGCAGGGGAACCATAAGGGTGGTGACCTCGTGGCGGTGAGCGGTATGGGTGCTGAGTCCCAACAGGAGCGGGAGAACCACCCTCCTGGTGATGGCGCTCTGCCAGCTCAGCACGCAACTCCGCAATCTCCGTTCGAGCCCTGCTCAGCTCGTCCAGAGAGTGATCTAGCTCAGTGTTAAGCACTGCGACTAGGTTGACTGTGCTGCTCAACCTAGGGTTAGCCTCACCAACAGGGGAGACAACCACACTCTCTGTGCTGCCAGTAGGGCGGCGGGGGTAGTACCGAAGGTTAAGACCGTCGGCCACCCCACCGAACAAAGAACAGTACTGGGAGAGTGCACGTCGTGCTGCATCCTGCATAGCCGCCTCTGCAGTGTCCCTCTCGGAGATGGAATAGTGCTCCGAAACGGCCTCCGCACCCCGGAGGTCATCCTCCGGACGGCGAACTAGGCAGGTAGCCTCCCAGCGGTCCGGGTACCTCCCGCGACTGTGCTGGTAGACTACACAACGATACTCGATCGACCAGGTGTGCCGGTCAAAAGCCTGGCGCAGCAAGGTGTCGAGTGCGTCGTGGAAGTGACAACCGCGAGCGGCGTCACGGGTGATGGGTTGGGCGACCCATCCTTCTGCCTCCTGCGGCTCAGAAGACTCCGGCTGTGGTCTGAGTCGTCGTCGTTGGGGTCTCCTCCAAGTCCTCCTCCAGTAGCTCCTCCAACAGCCGGGACGTCCCGCGGTGGTGCAGGGGGCGCCTCCAGCTGGGCAACAGAGGAACGGGGCCTCACAGACTCCACCTCCTGCTGGGGTGGGGAGGAAGAGCCCTGCTGCTCTCTGTGCTGCCGCCGGCGTTCTTGCTCCTCACGCAGGCGGTGGTGCAGTCTCTCCAGGTGACTCGACTGACCGGACACGGTGCGGTGCAGAGGACGCTCCGCAAGTCGAGACGGCAGGAAAGGAATCACCGACTTACGTGCAGTGTGTCTAAGACGAGCCATCTACAAACGACACCGTAAGCATAAGAGTAAGAGCAGAACTAAAATGACAAGTGAATAAACCATAGACAGAATAGGATAAAAATTTTAACAAGGTATAATATAGTATATATATATGTAGTAAAACATAGGGTTGGTCGAGATGACCGACTTTTGAAGTAACATCAGAGGTCAAGGTGAGAGGGAAGGTCAATAGTCCTTAGTACGACCAGTGCTATTCTAGGTCAGCGGTCCTACAGTCAGCACGGCTTTGATACCACTTATGTCACACCCGGTTTTGGAAGGCAAACCAAGTGCGAACTATGTACGTGCCAGGATCAGAACTCACGTACACAGCGATTACATAAATGAACATCAATGCACATTGCTCGAATAATAACTTAAAAGAGTATTAACTTATTACATCACAGAGTCATAGACATCCACATAGTCATCGTCTTAACAGGTAAATCAAAGTGCTAGCGAGACGCAGTAAAGATAAGGCCTTCACAGGCAGCTGACTGGGGGTTGCCGCCAACCCACACCTAGAATTCGTCGTAGTCTTGGAACTCCTGGAAGTCTCCTCCCACGGCTTCACCTTCTCCTGAGCAGTGATTACAATGCGGACAACCTGGTGTTGGGTGGTAAAGCAAGGATGAGTACACATCAACGTACTCAGCAAATGTCCCGTTTGGCTGAAGTGGACTAGCTTTATGTGGGGTTAGGCTCAAGCAGTTGCTTTTAGTTGGTCAGGTATTTATCATTAGTAGAAGCCAGATTTTAGCATTAACCAACCCATGAACCATTTCCTCATCGAGGAACAACATCATCATATTCGAACCAAAACCAAACTTGCCTTCACCAAACTGTTGATCAGGAACTTCCTCTGCAACTTCCTCGGGAAACACAGACTGCTCGTTGTCTACGTAAAGTAATCATTCACACTATGCACTTGGGAAATAACAAACAAAAACAATATACCAAACATATGCAGCAGAGAGAGATCACAAGTTCATAGTAGACAAGGATTGGTACTCTAGTATTCCCTAGGTCTAGGGTGGAGGACTATACCAAGTGATTCACTATCCACTAATCAGTTCTAAGTCATTGGTGGGGGTTAAATCATTACATAGTGTTAAGTCCATAAACTTAAGTGCTCCAACTTTTATTAAAATCTACTATCTTTTATTTATCTCAAATAGGGTTCCCATAACATCAATTTTACCCTAATGATCAACTATTAATTGGGACATAGAAACAGCAGGGAAACATTGCATAAACAGATAGATAATAATATTATGAACATTTTGCAATTTGAAGCACCTAATTTGGAGTTCATATGGCAAAGTTATGAATTTTACAAGTTTAGGGATTAAAAATATACCCTAAATACTTATTTTGAATTAAATAAAAGGTCCGAGGACCTAACTGCGAGAAACCAGGGACGGCGGGTTAAATTTCAGAAAACCGGGGGTCTCTTTAAGAAAACGCGCGGGCGAAGGGGTATCGGGCTCCTACGGCCGTTGGATCTCAGATCAACGCCCGAGATTAGATCGCGAGCGGGCACGCGAGCGCGCGGCGGCGAGAGCGGCTGACAGGCGGGGCCGGGCGGGCAGCGCGGGCGCGGGGCTGACAGACGGGGCCGGGCGGCAGAGCGGGGCGCGGGCGGGCTGACAGGCGGGGCCCAGCGGCAGAGCGGGGCGCGGGCGGGCTGACAGGCGGGGCCCAGTTGGCAGGGAGGCGAGGCGCGGGGGAAACGGCTCTGGGCCGTTGGATCTTGGGCGGACGGCTAGGATTGGACTCGGCCTATTTAAAACGGGGCCGCCCGATCTGAGATGGACGGCGGGGATGGGGCGGCTGGCTTCTGTCTCCTTCCCCAGCCAGCTGAGGTGGCGGCGCCCGTCCCCGCGGCGGAGGAGCTCGCCGGAGACGAGGGGCGCGGGGGCCCTGCGGGTCCTTGGGGCGATCTGAATGGCCGGGGAGGTTGGGGAGGGCGCGGGGAACCTTTTGGTGGGGACTAGGTCGGGACAGGGGCACCGGAGGGGGGCGGTTCACGGCGAAGCGGCTCGGCGGCGGCGTTAAGGGACTCCGGCGAGCAATTAAACGCGTCAGAGTGCAGTAGAGGGGAAGGGAGAGGGCAGGGGAGGTTCCTTACCTCAAGGCGAACTCCGGGGACTCCTCGGTGGCGGCAACGGCGCGACGACGGCCCGGGTCGACGGTGGCGGACCCCGGCGGCTGCACGATGGACGGCGGGTGAGCGCGGGCAGAGGGAAATAGGGAGGGGAAGGGGAAATTGGAGCGCGTCCCGGGTTGCGGACGCCGGGGCGAAGCTCACCGTGGCAATGGACACGGCGGAGCTCCAACGGCGGCCAGGAAACGAGCTCGGGACGGCGGCGGTTCGCGGCGACGGCGCACTGGCGTGCGCGCAGCGAGGGGAAGGTGAGGGAGGGGTCTGCGGGTGCGCAAATGAGGGAGGGGGAGAGGGCGAGTGGGGCTCTGGGCTCTAGTGGCCGAGGCGAGGTGGGGGCGAGCTCCACGCGCGACGTGGGCGCGGAGTCCGCGGCACGCGCGGCGGCGGTTACGCGGGGACGACGGGGCTGACAGCCCGGGTCCGCGAGCAGAGAGAGGGAAGCGGGCGCGGGCGCGGAGAACGGTTGCGCTGACGGGCGGGCCCGCCAGGGCAGAGAGAGCGGAGGAAGCGGGCGCGCGCAGGATTGGGCCGGCTGCGCTGACGGGTGGGCCCACCAGGGCAGAGAGAGGAGGGGGGGAGAGGCGCGCGCGCGGGATGGGCCAATTGGGCCGAAAGGCCGAGGGGGGCGGGGGGAGTGGGCTTCTTTTCCTTTTCTTTTTAATCTGGAATTGTTTTTCCCTTTTTCTTTTTATTTTCTCTATTTGATTCAAATTCAAATAAGCCACAAATTCAAATTAGACTTTCTAAGAATTATGCACCAAACAAAAGTGAAATCTAGGGTTCAACATGATGCAACAATTCATACTCCCTTGGAGTTTGAGCTAATAGACTATAGTTACAAATAAAATAACCACTTTTCTCCTATAGAAATGAGAAAGAGAAGATTGGGGAAGGATGAGAAAAGGGAAGTAACACCTGAATTTGTGAATATGAGCAAAGAAATTTTATACCCCCAAATTCAGGGTGTTACAATAAGGGGTGAGGAGCCGACACAAACATACAACCGGCTCAAGACCCTTATCAACAAAATAAGGAGCTACGGAAGCACACGATGGACGGACCACGACGTCGTCCGACTAATGCTAAGGTCCTTTACCGTTCTTGATCCTCATTTGGTGAATAATATTCGTGAGAATCCTAGGTACACCAAAATGTCGCCCGAAGAAGTCCTTGGAAAATTCATAAGCGGGCGAATGATGATCAAGGAGGCAAGGTACGTGGACGACGCTCTAAATGGTCCAATCAATGAGCCTCAACCCGCTGCTCTCAAGGCAACAAGGAGCAAGGAGGCGTTACCCAGCAAGGTAGCACAAATTGAGGCGACCGGACTTAATGATGAAGAGATGGCCCTCATCATCAAGAGATTCAAGACGGCGCTAAAGGGTCGCAAGGGACAGCCAAGCAAGACCAAAGCCAAGGGGAAGCGCTCATGCTTCAAATGCGGTAAGCTTGGTCATTTTATTGCTAACTGTCCCGACAATGATAGTGATCAGGATCAAGGGAACAAGAGGGAGAAGAAGAAAAACTATAAGAAGGCAAAGGGCGAGGCACATCTTGGCAAGGAGTGAGATTCGGATTGCTCCTCGTCTGACTCTGACAATGAAGGACGCCGCCACCGCCTTCAACAAGTCATCCCTCTTCCCCAACGAGCGTCACACATGCCTTATGGCAAGGGAGAAGAAGGTAAGTACTCGAAACTCTACTTATGCTTCTTCAAGTGAGGACGAATCTAGTGATGAGGATGAAATAGATTATTCATGTTTATTTAAGGGCCTAGATAGAACCAAGGTAGATAAAATTAATGAGTTGATTGATGCCTTGAATGATAAGAATAGGCTTTTAGAAAAACAAGAGGACTTGTTGTATGAAGAACATGACAAATTTTTAGAAGCACAAAAATCTCATGCCTTAGAATTTAAGAGAAACGAAATGCTTTCTTGTGAATTATCTTCTTGCCATGAAACAATTTCTAGCTTAAGGAGCATTAATGATGATTTGAATGCTAAGTTAGAAATAGCTAGTAAATCAACAACTTGTGTAGAAAATGTTGTTAATTGCAATAGATGTAAAGATTTTGATATTGATGCTTGTAGTGAACATAGCTTCTTTTACAAAATTAAATTATGAAATGGCTAGTCTTAATGCCCAACTTAAGGCTAGCAAAAGTAATTTTGATAAACTAAAATTTGCTAGGGATGCCTACACGATTGGTAGACACCCCTCCATTAAGGATGGGCTTGGCTTCAAGAGGGAAGCCAAGAACTTAACAAGCCATAAGGCTCCCATCTCTGCCAAGGAGAAAGGGAAGGCCCCTATGGCAAGTAGTACTAAAAAGAACCATGCTTTTATGTACAATGATAGAAGACAGTCTCATAGGAGTTGTAATGCTTTTGATTCACATGCCTATGATTCTTATGCTATGTATGCTTCCAGTTCTTCCTATATGCATTGTAGAGATATGCCTAGGAAAAATATTCATCATGTGCCTAGAAAGAATTTTGTTCATGCTCCTAGGAAAGTTATGAATGGTCCCTCTACAATTTATCATGCTTTGAATGCTTCCTTTGCTATTTGTAGAAAGGATAGGAAGATAGTTGCTAGGAAATTAGGGGCAAAATGCAAGGGTGATAAAAACTTGCATTTGGGTCCCTAAGGAAATTGTGACTAACCTTGTAGGACCCAACAAGAGTTGGGTACCTAAGACCCAAGCCTAAATTTGCCTTGCAGGTTTATTCATCCGGGGGTTCAAGCTGGATTATCGACAGCGGATGCACAAACCATATGACGGGGGAGAAGAAGATGTTCACCTCCTACGTCAAGAATAAGGATTCCCAAGATTCAATCATATTCGGTGATGGGAACCAAGGCAAGGTGAAAGGTTTAGGCAAGATTGCAATATCAAATGAGCATTCTATCTCTAATGTGTTTTTAGTTGAGAGTCTTGGATATAATTTACTATCTATTAGTCAATTATGTAATATGGGATATAATTGTTTATTTACAAATATAGATGTGTCTGTCTTTAGAAGATGTGATGGTTCACTAGCTTTTAAGGGTGTACTAGACGGCAAACTTTACTTAGTTGATTTTGCAAAAGAAGAGGCCGGTCTAGATGCATGCTTAATGGCTAAGACTTGCATGGGCTGGTTGTGGCATCGCCGCTTAGCACATGTGGGGATGAAGAACCTCCACAAGCTTCTAAAGGGAGAACACGTGATAGGTCTAACCAATGTTCATTTCGAAAAAGATAGACCTTGTGCAGCTTGTCAAGCAGGTAAACAAGTGGGAGGAGCACATCACAGCAAGAATGTGATGACCACGTCAAGACCTCTGGAGCTGCTGCATATGGACCTCTTCGGACCCGTCGCCTATCTGAGCATAGGAGGAAGTAAGTATGGTCTAGTTATTGTTGATGACTTTTCCCGCTTCACTTGGGTGTTCTTTTTGCAGGATAAGTCTGAAACCCAAGGGACCCTCAAGCGCTTCCTAAGGAGAGCTCAAAATGAGTTTGAGCTCAAGGTGAAGAAGATAAGGAGCGACAACAGGTCCGAATTCAAGAATCTTCAAGTGGAGGAGTTCCTTGAGGAGGAGGGGATCAAGCACGAGTTCTCCGCTCCCTACACACCTCAGCAAAATGGTGTGGTAGAGAGGAAGAACAGGACGCTCATCGATATGGCGAGGACTATGCTTGGAGAGTTCAAGACCCCCGAGCGCTTTTGGTCGGAAGCCGTGAACACGGCTTGCCACGCCATCAACCGGGTCTACCTTCACCGCCTCCTCAAGAAGACTTCATATGAGCTGCTAACTGGTAACAAACCCAATGTATCGTACTTTCGTGTATTTGGGAGTAAATGCTACATTCTAGTGAAGAAGGGTAGGAATTCCAAATTTGCTCCCAAGGCTGTAGAAGGGTTTTTATTAGGTTATGATTCAAATACAAAGGCGTATAGGGTCTTCAACAAATCATCGGGTTTGGTTGAAGTCTCTAGCGACGTTGTATTTGATGAGACTAATGGCTCTCCAAGAGAGCAAGCTGTTGATCTTGATGATGTAGATGAAGAAGACGTTCCAACGGCCGCGATACGCACCATGGCGATTGGAGATGTACGGCCTCAGGAACAATTGGAGCAAGATCAACCGTCTTCCTCAACTATGGTGCAACCCCCAACCCAAGATGACGAACAGGTACCTCAAGTGGAGGCGCATGATCAAGGGGGAGCACAGGATGATCAAGTTGAAGAGGAAGAAGCACCTCAGGCACCTCCAACCCAAGTTCGAGCGACGATCCAAAGGGATCATCCCGTCGACCAAATATTGGGTGATATTAGCAAGGGAGTAACTACTCGTTCAAGATTAGTTAATTTTTGTGAGCATTACTCTTTTGTCTCTTCTATTGAGCCTTTCAGGGTAGAAGAGGCCTTGCTAGATCTGGACTGGGTGTTGGCCATGCAGGAGGAACTCAACAACTTCAAGTGCAATGAAGTTTGGACGCTGGTGCCTCGTCCCAAGCAAAATGTTGTGGGAACCAAGTGGGTGTTCCGCAACAAACAGGACGAGCACGGGGTGGTGACGAGGAACAAGGCTCGACTTGTGGCAAAAGGTTATGCCCAAGTCGCAGGTTTGGACTTTGAGGAGACTTTTGCTCCTGTGGCTAGGCTAGAATCAATTCGTATCTTGCTAGCATATGCCGCTCACCATTCTTTTAGGTTGTACCAAATGGATGTGAAAAGCGCTTTCCTCAACGGGCCGATCAAGGAGGAGGTGTACGTGGAGCAACCCCCTGGCTTCGAGGATGAACGGTACCCCGACCACGTGTGTAAGCTCTCTAAGGCGCTCTATGGACTTAAGCAAGCCCCAAGAGCATGGTATGAATGCCTTAGAGACTTTTTAATTACTAATGCTTTCAAGGTCGGGAAAGCCGATCCAACTCTTTTTACTAAGACTTGCGATGGTGATCTTTTTGTATGCCAAATTTATGTCGATGACATAATATTTGGTTCTACTAATCAAAAGTCTTGTGAAGAGTTTAGCAGGGTGATGACGCAGAAATTCGAGATGTCGATGATGGGCGAGTTGAACTACTTCCTTGGGTTCCAAGTGAAGCAACTCAAGGACGGCACTTTCATCTCCCAAACGAAGTACACGCATGACTTGCTAAAGCGGTTTGGGATGAAGGACGCCAAGCCCGCAAAGACGCCGATGGGAACCGACGGACACACCGACCTCAACAAAGGAGGTAAGTCCGTTGATCAAAAAGCATACCGGTCCATGATAGGTTCTTTGCTTTATTTATGTGCTAGTAGACCGGATATTATGCTTAGCGTATGCATGTGTGCTAGATTTCAATCCGATCCTAAGGAGTGTCACTTAGTGGCTGTGAAGCGAATTCTTCGATATTTAGTCGCTACGCCTTGCTTCGGGATCTGGTATCCAAAGGGGTCTAACTTTGACTTGATTGGGTACTCAGATTCCGACTATGCTGGATGTAAGGTCGATAGGAAGAGTACATCGGGGACGTGCCAATTCTTAGGAAGGTCCCTGGTGTCATGGAACTCTAAGAAACCAACCTCCGTTGCCCTATCCACCGCTGAGGCCGAGTACGTTGCCGCAGGACAGTGTTGCGCGCAACTACTTTGGATGAGGCAAACCCTCCGGGACTTTGGCTACAATCTGAGCAAAGTCCCACTCCTATGTGATAATGAGAGTGCTATCCGAATAGCAGAAAATCCTGTTGAGCACAGCCGCACAAAGCACATTGACATCCGGCATCACTTTTTGAGAGACCACCAGCAAAAGGGGATATCGAAGTGTTTCATGTTAGCACCGAGAACCAGCTAGCCGATATCTTTACCAAGCTTCTAGATGAGAAGACCTTTTGCAGGCTGCGTAGTGAGCTCAATATCTTAGATTCGCGGAACTTGGATTGAATTATAGCATACATGTGTTTATGCCTTTGATCATGTTCATTCTGCATTTTGTTGCTTATTGTGGTGCTCAAGTTGTACAAACACTCCCTGGACCTCACAAGTCCTTTCTGCAAGTGATGCACATATTTAGGGGGAGCTGTGCTACAACTTGACCCTTTGAGACTAACCATGTACTTGAGTTTGGTTGTTTTAGTCTCAAAGAAGGATTGAAAAGGAAAAGGTGGACTTGGACCCTGCAAGACTTTCACTGCACTCCGATGAAAAGAGTAACTTTTCCAAGTTCATCTTTATACTCTTATTGCCTATGTGTTCTTATTTGAAGATTTTGGTGAGGCAATGGGGTTAAGGGGCCAAGATTGATCCTGTTTTGGTGCTTGATGCCAAAGGGGGAGAAAATAAAGGCCAAAGCGATAAATGGATCAGCTACCACTTGAGAGATTTTGAAAAAAGTAGAATAGAGCTTTTGGTTTGTCAAAACTCTTTTATTGTCTCTCTTGTCAAAAGTTGGCTTCTTGTGGGGAGATGTATTGATTATGGGAAATAGGGGGAGTTTTTGAAATCCTTGATCAAATTTCTTTGGAAAACCTCTCTTTATGTCTCTACAAGTGGTTTTGACTTAGAGATAGGAATTTGAGTTTGATTTGCAAAAACAAACCAAGTGGTGGCATAGAGTGATCCATATATGTCAAATTTGAATCAAAATAATTTGAGTTCTTATTTGAAGTGATTTTGTACTTGTTCTACTTGCTTTATGTTGTGTTGGCATAAATCACCAAAAAGGGGGAGATTGAAAGGGAAATGTGCCCTTGGGCTATTTCTAAGTATTTTGGTGATTTAGTGTCCAACACAAGTGCCTAATTGTAAAAAGGTGGACAAAGTACAAATCAAGGATAAAGGTATGTTTCTCAGACTTAGTACATTGTTTTATGGACTAATGTATTGTGTCTAAGTGCTGGAAACAGAAAAAATCGAGTTGGAGAAGAGATGGCTCGAGCAGCCAAAGTCTGCTCAGTCTGGGTGCACCGGACAGTGTCCGGTGCGCCAGGCTGGCTCGAGGGAAAAGGCTGGCTCGAGGGAAAAGGCTGCTCTCGGGACTTCGACGGCGGTGTACGACTATAATTCACCGGACTGTCCGGTGGTGCACCGGACTGTCCAGTGGGCCGTTCACAGGCGAACCTGTCGCTCTCGGGAATTCATCGTCGACGTACGGCTATAATTCACCGTACTGTCCGGTGTGCACCGGACTGTCCGGTGAGCCAACGGTCGGCAGGGCCAACAGTCGGCCGCGCGATCTGCGTGGGACACGTGGCCGAGCCAACGGCTAGAAGGGGGCACCGGTCTGTCCGGTGTGCACCGGACATGTCCGGTGCGCCAACGGCTCTCTGGCTGCCAACGGTCGACTGTGCCATTTATGGAAGGAAATCGGGCACCGGATAGTGTCCGGTGTGCACCGGACTGTCCGGTGCGCCAGTCGACAGAAGGCAAGATCAGCCTTCCTAGATTGCTCTCAACGGCTCCTAGCTGCCTTGGGGCTATAAAAGGGACCCCTAGGCGCATGGAGGAGTACACCAAGCATCTCCTAAGCATTCCTAAGCACCAAGACATCGATTCCGCGCCTTTGATTCTTTGTGATAGCGATTAGAGCTCTTGTTGAGTGGTGAACTCATTGAGTTGTGTTGTGAGCTCTCGTTGCGACTTGTGTGCGTGGTGTTGCTGTGATTTCTTGTCTTGAGTGCGTTGCTAATCCCTCCCTTGCTCCGTGCTTCTTGTGAATTTCAAGTGTAAGGGCGAGAGGCTCCAAGTTGTGGAGATTCCTCGCAAACGGGATTGAGAAAAAGTAAGCAAAACACCGTGGTATTCAAGTGGGTCTTTGGACCGCTTGAGAGGGGTTGATTGCAACCCTCGTCCGTTGGGACGCCACAACGTGGAGTAGGCAAGCGTTGGTCTTGGCCGAACCACGGGATAACCACCGTGCCATCTCTGTGATTGATTTCTTGTTGTTATTGTGTTTTGTTGAGATTCCTCTCTAGCCACTTGGCAATTATTGTGCTAACGATTAACCAAGTTTTGTGGCTTAAGTTTTAAGTTTCACAGGATCACCTATTCACCCCCCCCCCTCTAGGTGCTCTCACACCCCTCATCAGCGAAGGCGCGGGCGACGGGATGTGCTACACTGCGAGAGGGAGGAAGGCGCGAGGTGGCTGGGGTTGGGTGCGGATGACGGGGCGCGAGCTCCGGCGAACGACGAACACGCGTGGGCGAGGTAGCGATGGGAAAAGCTTGGACAGGGGAGGGAGAAGAGAGAGGAGCTCGGCGTCCAATTTATAGAGAAGAGGGAGAAAGAGGAAGGGGCGCCGGGGGGCTTCATGGCTGCCATGAATTCCATTGATGGCCATCAATGGAGCTTCAATGAGGGAGAGGAAATGGATGCATTGAAGTTCATAACATCGAGGGAGAGCTGACGACGCGCGGTACTTCGCACTTCGGTCGTGGGCGGCCCTTCGGCTGGCGGCGTGCTTCGGGCGCGGTCGGGGTCTTGGGCGCGGTTGGTTGGCTCGTTCCGGGGTGGTTGGTCCTGCTCGGTCGGTCGGCTGCGGGCGAGGCCTGGCGCGCTCGGGTGGGTCGGCGCGGTCGGCTGCGGCAGGGCTCAGGGAAGGGGAGCTCGGGTGGTTGGGCGCCTGTGAGGGGGAGGGCGGCTGAGCATGGGATGGCCGCGGGGCTGGGTGCGGCGGCGTCCTCAGCAGTCGGGGCTGGGCGGTGCTGGACTCGAGTGCGTGGCGTGCAGGGGCAAGGCGCTGTGCGTGGAAGAGCGAGGAAGGAGAGAGGATGAGAGAGAGTGGGTGGGAGAGAGAGGAGCAGAGGGCAATGGCGGCCTAGGAGGATAGGAAGCGGCGGCTGTTAGGTTAGGGTTGCAGGGGGCGGTCGGCTAATGGGCCTGGGCCGATTAGGTTAGGTTGTTTTTTTCTTTTTTTTCCTTTTTTCTATTCCCTTTTCTAAATTTGAAATACATTTTTAAATAACCCTAAAAATTTATAAAAATTAACCCAAAATTATTTATAAATATAATATTTATTTTTGACTAATAATTATATTATTTTTGTGAATTTTCATTCAAGAAGAAATGTTATTAAATATTCACAAACCAATCGTGCGTAATCAAAATTATTCCAAATGCAAATAAATGACACACAATTAAATGAAAAACTTATTACCCTGATTACCATTATAACCTAAAATTATTAATATACATATTTTTCGAAAATCTTATTTGAGCAATTCATTATTGTTTTGTAAAATGAGATTTTCTTTACAAGATCAAATCCATAAATTGGATTTGCAAATCAATTCAAACAAAACATATGCTTCGACACGAGTGCAACAAACACTTGGTAAAATTTTATCTATTCAAGAATTGTTCAAATTATTTATATTACATTTTACTATTAGAAATTATAAGTATTTTTCCTTTCTATTGAAAAATAATAATATAAACTATGTTATCTTCAATTGATGGATTTAGGGTGTTACACCATAAGACATCTATGGCGTTCATTGGGGAAGAGTGAGGATTTGTTGAAGGTCGAAGCAGCGACTCCCTCGTCGTCGGAGTTGGAAGAGGAGCAGTCCGAGTCCCATTCCTTTCCAAGGTGCGCCTCGCACTTTGCCTTCCTGTAGTTCTTTTTTTTTCTCCTTCTTCCCGTTCTTTTCTTGTCCCTGGTCACTATCATTATCGGGACAATTTGCAATAAAGTGACCAATCTTACCGCATTTGAAGCAGGAGCGCTTTCCCTTTGTTTTATTCCTGTTGGGGTACTCCTTACGTCCTTTGAGTGCGGTCTTGAAGCGCTTGATGATAAGCGCCATCTCATCTTCATTGAGTCCGGCAGCCTCCACTTGAGCTACCTTGCTTGGTAGCGCCTCCTTGCTGCTCGTTGCTTTGAGAGCAATGGGTTGCGGCTCGTAGATAGGTAGTGGACCGTTCAATGCGTCATCCACGTATCGTGCCTCCTTTACCATCATGCGCCTGCTCATGAATTTTCCGAGTATCTCCTCGGGCGTCATCTTTGTGTACCTGGGGTTTTCACGGATAAGAATCACAAGATGGGGGTCAATAACTATAAATGACCTGAGCATGAGTCGGACGACGTCATGGTCCATCCATCTTGTGCTTCCATAGCTTCTAATCTTGTTGACTAGGGTCTTGAGCCTGTTGTAGGTTTGTGTTGGCTCCTCTCCCCTGATCATGGCGAATCTCCCCAGCTCGCCTTCCACCAGTTCCATTTTGGTGATCATTGTAGCATCGTTTCTCTCATGTGAGATCTTGAGGGTGTCCCAAATTTGCTTGGCGTTGTCCAAGCCACTTACTTTATTGTATTCATCCCTGCAAAGCGAAGCTAACAAGATAGTAATAGCTTGGGCATTCTTATGAATTTGTTCATTAATGAATACAGGGTTATCAGTGCTATCAGAATGCATCCCATTCTCTACGATATCCCAAATACTAGGATGGAGTGAGAATAAATGACTACGCATTCTATGACTCCAAAATGAATAGTCTTCTCTATCAAAGTGAGGAGGTTTTCCAAGAGGAATTGATAGTAAATGCGCATTTGTATTGTATGGTATATGAGAATAGTCAAAGGAGTAGTTCTGATTAACCATTTTCTTTTTCGATGAAGAGTCGTCGTCATCATCGTCTCTTGGTGAAGATGAAGAGGCATCGCTATCGTAGTAGATGATTTTCTTGATGCGCCTCTTCTTCTTCCCGTCCCTCTTCTTGTGACTTGAGCCTGAGTCGGTAGGCTTGTCGTCTCTTGGCTCATAGAGGAGGGACTCCTTCTCCTTGTCGTTAATCACCATCCCCTTACCCTTAGGATCCATCTCTTCGGGCGGTTAGTCCCTTAAGTGAAGATTACGGCTCTGATACCAATTGAGAGCACCTAGAGGGGGGGTGAATAGGTGATCCTGTAAAATTAATCACTAAATAGCAACAAACTTGATTATCAAGGTTTTAGTGAAATCAAGCGGCTAAGGAACGCGCTCGTGCGAACAAAGCAATCACAATAAGCAACACACGAGACACGCGATTTTTATCCCGTGGTTCGGCCAAGTGACACTTGCCTACTTTCATGTTGTGGCGTCCCAATGGACGAGGGTTGCACTCAACCCCTTTCAAGCGATCCAAAGATCTACTTGAATACCACGGTCTTTTCTTTTAGTATCTTTTCCCGTTTGCGAGGAATCTCCACAATTTGGAGTCTCTCGCCCTTACAATTGAGATCACAAAGAAAGCACAGAGTAAGGTTGGGGAGAGCAACACACACAAGACTCAAAATCACAGCACAACCACGTACACAAGTGAGAAGGTGAGCACACAAACACAGCATGAGGAGTTTACAACTCAAATAGTGCTCAAATCTCAAGAACGATGATCCGATTGCGTGAAAGCGAAGTCTAGAAGTCTTAGGATGCTTAGAGTGTGCTTTATGTACTCCTCCATGCGCCTAGGAGTCCCTTTTATAGCCCCAAGACAGCTAGGAGTTGTTGAAGACCAACATGGAAGGCCAATCTTGCCTTCTGTCGAGTGGCACTCCGGACTAGTCTGGTAGACTGTCCGGTGCGTAATCTCCTTCCAAATTTGGCATATCCGGTCGTTGCTTCTCTGGTCTGACTCGTGCACCGGACACTATCCGGTGCACACCGGACAGTCCGGTGCACCATCTAACCGTTGGAGCAGTCCACGTGTCGCGCGAAGATTGCGCGGCCGACCGTTGGCGCAGGCGACCGTTGGCTCACCGGACAGTCCGGTGCACCACCGGACAGTCCGGTGAATTATAGCCACGTCGCCCTATTCCATTTCCCGAGAGCGACGAGTTCATCGTGGATGACTCATCGAACAGTCCGGTGCACCACCGGATAGTCCGGTGAATTATAGTCGTACGTCGCCGTCAAATCCCGAGAGCGACCTTTTCACCGTTGCCTAGCCTGGCGCACCGGACACTGTCCAGTGCACCACCGGACAGTCCGGTGTGCCAGTCCGAGCTAAAGTTTGGCTGCTCACAGCCAAGTCTTTTGCAATTCGATTCCTCTCTTTTTGGCACTGTTTCTACCACATAGACAAACAATGTTAGATCACAAAAACAATGTACTAAGTCTAGAAACATACCTTTTACTTTGATTTGCACCTTTCACACAATTAGCAAATTAGTACTCAAATAATGTGTTAGGCATCTAATCACCAAAATACTTATAGAAATTGCCCAAGGGCACATTTCCCTTTCAACCCTGGAGAAGCTCCTTCAAAAGATGGATGAATACATCTGGGCTGATAATGATTTTCACTAGAGAAGGGAAGAAGCCTACAGGTTTTCTGAAATTGAGAGCACCTAGAGGGGGGGTGAATAGGTGATCCTGTCAAACTTGAAAACTTAAGCCACAAAAACTTGATTAAGCGTTAGCACAATAATCGCCAAGTGGCTAGAGAGGAGTCTCAACAAAACACAATAACCACAAGAGATCAATCACAGAGATGGCACAGTGGTTTATCCCGTGGTTCGGCCAAGACCAACGCTTGCCTACTCCACGTTGTGGCGTCCCAACGGACGAGGGTTGCAATCAACCCCTCTCAAGCGGTCCAAAGACCCACTTGAATACCACGGTGTTTTGCTTTGCTTTTCTTTATCCCGTTCAGGAGGAATCTCCACAACTTGGAGCCTCTCGCCCTTACACTTGAAGTTCACAAAGAAGCACGGAGTAAGGGAGGGATGAGCAACGCACACAAGACACAAAATCAGAATGTCAACACGCACACAAGTCGCAACAAGAGCTCGCAACACAACCCGATGAGTTCACCACTCTAATAGAGCTCTAGATGCTATCACGAAGAAACAAATGCGTGGAATCGAAGTCTCGGTGCTTAGGAATGCTTTGAGTATGCTTGATATCCTCCTCCATGCGCCTAGGGGTCCCTTTTATAGCCCCAAGGTAGCTAGGAGCCATTGAGAGCATTCCAGGAAGGCTGATCTTACCTTCTGTCGCCTGGCGCACCGGACAGTCCGGTACACCACCGGACACTGTCCGGTGCGGATATCCTTCCTTATTTGGCGAAGCCGACCGTTGGGGTTTGAGAGCCGTTGGCGCACCGGACACTGTCCGGTGCACACCGGACAGTCCGGTGCCTCCTTCTAGCCGTTGGCTCGGCCACGTGTCCCGCGCAGATCACGCGGCCGACCGTTGGCTCACCGGACAGTCTGGTGCACCACCGAACAGTCCGGTGAATTTTAGCCGTACGCCGTTAATCATCTCCCGAGAGCGACGAGTTCGCCTGTGAACGGCTCACCGGACAGTCCGGTGCACCACCGGATAGTCCGGTGAATTATAGCCGTACACCGCTGTCGAACTCCCGAGAGAAGCAAGTTCGCCAGAGCCAGTCTGGCGCACCGGACACTGTCCGGTGCACCACCGGACAGTCCGGTGCACCCAGACCGAGCTGACTTTGGCTGAACAGAGCCATCTCATTTCCAATTCAATTTTTCCTGTTTCCAGCACTTAGACACAATACATTAGTCCATAAAACAATGTACTAAGTCTAGAAACATACCTTTTGACATGATTTGCACTTTGTCCACCACTTTGCATAGATTAACACAAAAGCACTTGTGTTGGCACTCAATCACCAAAATACTTAGAAATGGCCCAAGGGCACATTTCCCTTTCAATCTCCCCCTTTTTGGTGATTTATGCCAACACAACATAAAGCAACTAGAACAAGTGCTATATCAATGCAAATGAAAACTCAAAATTGTTTTGATTCAATTTTGGCATATATGGATCACTCTTTGCCACCACTTGGTTTGTCTTTGCAGATCAAACTCAATTTCCTATCTCTAAGTCAAATTCACTTGTAGAGACATAAAGAGAGGTATTCCAAAAGAAATTGATCAAGGATTTCAAAAACTCCCCCTTTTCCCATAATTAACACTTCTCCCCACAAGAGGCCAACTTTTGACAAAAGAGACAATAAAAGAGTTTTGACAAACCAAAAGCTCTATTCTACTATTTTCAAAATTTCTCAAGTGGTAGCTGATCCATTTATTGCTTTGGCCTTATTTTCTCCCCCTTTGGCATCAAGCACCAAAACGGGATCAATCTTGGCCCTTTAACCCCATTGCCTCACCAAAATCTTCACATAAGAATACAAAGGCAATAGGAGTACATGATATGAACTTGGAATAAGTTACCCTCTCATCAGAGTGCAGTGGAAGTCTTTCATGGTCCAAGTCCACCTTTTCCCTTTCAAACCTCCTTTGAGACTAAATTAAGCAAACTCAAGCACACGGTTAGTCTCAAAGGGTCAAGTTGTAGCATAACTCCCCCTAAATATGTGCATCACTTGCAAAAGGACTTGTGAGGTCCGGGGAGTGATTATACAACTTGAGCACCACAGTAAGCAACAAAATGCATAAGGAACATGATCAAAGGCATAAATACATGTATGCTATAAATCAATCCAAGTTCCACGAATCTAGGATATTTAGCTCACTACGCAGCCTGCAAAAGGTCTTCTCATCTAAAGGCTTGGTAAAGATATCGGCTAGCTGGTTCTCGGTGCTAACATGAAACACTTCGATATCTCCCTTTTGCTGGTGATCTCTCAAAAAGTGATGTCGGATGTCAATGTGCTTTGTGCGGCTGAGCTCAACAGGATTTTCCGCTATTCGGATAGCACTCTCATTATCACATAGGAGTGGGACTTTGCTCAGATTGTAGCCAAAGTCCCGGAGGGTTTGCCTCATCCAAAGTAGTTGCGCGCAACACTGTCCTGCGGCAACATACTCGGCCTCAGCGGTGGATAGGGCAACGGAAGTTTGTTTCTTAGAGTTCCATGACACCAGGGACCTTCCTAAGAATTGGCACGTCCCCGATGTACTCTTCCTATCGACCTTACATCCAGCATAGTCAGAATTTGAATATCCAATCAAGTCAAAGGTAGACCCCTTTGGATACCAGATCCCGAAGCAAGGCGTAGCGACTAAATATCTGAGAATGCGCTTCACGGCCACTAAGTGACATTCCCTTCGATCGGATTGAAATCTAGCACACATGCATATGCTAAGCATAATATCCGGTCTACTAGCACATAAATAAAGCAAAGAACCTATCATTGACCGGTATGCCTTTTGATCAACGGACTTACCTCCTTTGTTGAGGTCGGTGTGTCCGTCGGTTCCCATCGGTGTCTTTGCGGGCTTGGTGTCCTTCATCCCAAACCGCTTTAGCAAGTCTTGCGTGTACTTCGTTTGGGAGATGAAGGTGCTGTCCTTGAGTTGCTTCACTTGGAACCCAAGGAAGTAGTTCAACTCGCCCATCATCGACATCTCGAATTTTTGCGTCATCACCATGGTCGGGGTAACGTTCATCCTCGAAGCTAGGGGGTTGCTCCAAGTACACCTCCTCCTTGATTGGCCCGTTGAGGAAAGCGCTCTTCACATCCATTTGGAACAACCTGAAAGAATGGTGAGCGGCATATGCTAGCAAAATACGAATTGATTCTAGCCTAGCCACAGGAGCGAAAATCTCCTCAAAGTCCAAACCTGCGACTTGGGCATAACATTTTGCCACAAGTCGAGCCTTGTTCCTCGTCACCACCCCGTGCTCGTCCTGTTTGTTGCGGAACACCCACTTGGTTCCCACAACGTTTTGCTTGGGATGAGGCACCAGTGTCCAAACTTCATTACACTTGAAGTTGTTGAGTTCTTCCTGCATGGCCAACACCCAGTCCGGATCTAGCAAGGCCTCTTCTACCCTGAAAGGCTCAATAGAAGAGACAAAGGAGTAATGCTCACAAAAATTAACTAATCTAGAACGAGTAGTTACTCCCTTGCTTATATCTCCCAATATTTGGTCGACGGGATGATACCTTTGAATCGTCGCTCGAACTTGGGTTGGAGGTGCCTGAGGTGCTTCTTCCTCTTCAACTTGAACATCCTATGCTCCCCCTTGATCATGTGCCTCCACTTGAGGTACCTGTTCATCATCTTGGGTTGGGGGATGCACCATTGTTGAGGAAGACGGTTGATCTTGCTCCAATTGTTCCTGAGGCCACACATCTCCAATCACCATGGTGCGTATTGCGGCCGTTGGAACGTCTTCTTCATCTACACCATCAAGATCAACAACTTGCTCTCTTGGAGAGCCATTAGTCTCATCAAATACAACGTCGCTAGAGACTTCAACCAAACCTGATGATTTGTTGAAGACCCTATACGCCTTTGTATTTGAATCATAACCTAATAAAAACCCTTCTACTGATTTGGGAGCAAATTTAGAAGTTCTACCTTTCTTCACAAGAATATAACACTTGCTCCCAAATACACGAAAATAAGACACATTGGATTTGTTACCAGTTAGCAGCTCATATGAAGTCTTCTTGAGGAGGCGGTGAAGGTAGACCCGGTTGATGGCGTGGCAAGCCGTGTTCACGACTTCCGACCAAAAGCGCTCTAGGGTCTTGAACTCTCCAAGCATAGTCCTCGCCATATCGATGAGCGTCCTGTTCTTCCTCTCTACCACACCATTTTGTTGTGGTGTGTAGGGAGCGGAGAACTCGTGCTTGATCCCCTCCTCCTCAAGGAACTCCTCCACTCGAAGGTTCTTGAACTCGGACCCGTTGTCGCTCATTATCTTCTTCACCTTGAGCTCAAACTCATTTTGAGCTCTCCTGAGGAAGCGCTTGAGGGTCCCTTGGGTTTCAGATTTGTCCTGCAAAAAGAATACCCAAGTGAAGCGGGGAAAATCATCAACTATAACAAGACCATACTTACTTCCTCCTATGCTTAGATAGGCGACGGGTCTGAAGAGGTCCATATGAAGCATCTCCAAGGGTCTTGATGTGGTCATCACATTTTTGGTGTGATGAGAGCTTCCCACCTGTTTCCCTGCTTGACACGCTGCACAAGGTCTATCTTTTTCAAAATGCACATTAGTTAGATCTATCACGTGTTCTCCCTTTAGAAGCTTGGGGAGGTTCTTCATCCCCACGTGTGCTAAGCGGCGATGCCACAGCCAGCCCATGCAAGTCTTAGCAATTAAGCATGCATCTAGACTGGCCTCTTCTTTTGCAAAATCAACCAAATAAAGTTTGCCGTCTAGTACACCCTTAAAAGCTAGTGAACCATCACACCTTCTAAAGACAGACACATCTACATTTGTGAATAGACAATTATATCCCATATTGCATAATTGACTAACAGATAACAAATTATATCCAAGAGACTCAACTAAAAACACATTGGATATAGAGTGCTCGGATGAAATAGCAATTTTACCTAACCCTTTTACCTTGCCTTGGTTCCCATCATCGAATATTATTGAATCTTGGGGATCCTTGTTTTTGACGTAGGAGGTGAACATCTTCTTCTCCCCCGTCATATGGTTTGTGCATCTGCTGTCGATAATCCAGCTTGAACCCCCGGATGCATAAACCTGCAAGGCAAATTTAGGCTTGGGTCTTAGGTACCCAACTCTTGTTGGGTCCTACAAGGTTAGTCACAATTGTCTTAGGGACCCAAATGCAAGTTTTGTCTCCATTACATTTGGCCCCTAACTTCCTAGCAATCACCTTCTTATTCTTTCTACAAATGGCAAATGAAGCATTGCAAGCATGATATATTGTAGAAGGTTCATTAACTTTCCTAGGAACATTAACAACATTTCTCCTAGGCATATGATGAATAACATTTCTTCTAGACATATTTCTACCATGCAGATAGGAAGAACTAGAAGCAAACATGGCATGAGTATCAAAAGCATCATAAGCATTACACCTCCTATAAGCATTTCTAGACTGTCTCCTATCATGGTACATAAAAGCATGGTTCTTTTTAGCACTACTTGCCATAGGGGCCTTCCCTTTCTCCTTGGCGGAGATGGGAACCTTATGGCTTGTCAAGTTCTTGGCTTCCCTCTTGAAGCCAAGTCCATCCTTAATTGAGGGGTGTCTACCAATCGTGTAGGAATCCCTTGCAAATTTTAACTTATCAAATTCACTTTTGCTAGTCTTAAGTTGGGCATTAAGACTAGCTACTTCATCATTTAATTTAGAAATGCAATCTAGGTGTTCACTACAAGCATCAACATTAAAATCTTTACACCTAGTGCAAATCACAACATGTTCTACACAAGATGTTAATTTACTGGATTTTTCTAACTTAGCATTTAAATCATCATTTAAGCTCTTTAAGCTAGAAATTGTCTCATGGCAAGTAGATAGTTCACAAGAAAGCATTTCATTCCTTTTAACTTCTAGAGCAAGTGAATTTTGTGCACTAACAAATTTATCATGCTCTTCATATAAAAGGTCCTCTTGTTTCTCTAAAAGTCTATCCTTTTCATTCAAGGCATCAATCAATTCATTAATCTTATCTATTTTAGTTCTATCCAATCCCTTGAACAAACTAGAGTAATCTATTTCTTCATCACTAGACTCATCATCACTAGAAGAATCATAAGTAGTATTGTCTCGAGTACATACCTTCTTCTCCTTCGCCATGAGGCATGTGTGACGCTCGTTGGGGAAGAGGGATGACTTGTTGAAGGCGGTGGCGGCGAGTCTTTCATTGTCAGAGTCGGAGGAGGAGCAATTTGAATCCCACTCCTTTCCGATATGTGCCTCGCCCTTGGCCTTCTTGTAATTCTTCTTCTTTTCCCTTTTGTTCCCTTTTTCCTGCTCACTTTCATTATCGGGACAGTTAGCAATAAAATGACCAATCTTACCACATTTGAAGCATGAGCGCTTCCCCTTTGTCTTGGTCTTGCTTGGCTGTCCCTTGCGACCCTTTAGCGCCGTCTTGAAGCGCTTGATGATGAGGGCCATCTCTTCATCATTGAGCCCGGCCGCCTCGACTTGCGCCACCTTGCTAGGTAGCACCTCCTTGCTTCTCGTTGCCTTGAGAGCAATGGGTTGAGGCTCATGGATTGGACCGTTCAACGCGCCGTCCACGTATCTTGCCTCCTTGATCATCATTCGCCCGCTTACGAACTTCCCAAGGACTTCTTCGGGCGACATCTTGGTGTACCTAGGATTTTCACGAATATTGTTCACCAAATGTGGATCAAGTACAGTAAAGGACCTTAGCATTAAGCGGACGACGTCGTGGTCCATCCATCGCGTGCTTCTGTAGCTCCTTATTTTGTTGATAAGGGTCTTGAGCCGGTTGTATGTTTGGGTTGGCTCCTCTCCCCTTATCATTGCGAATCTTCCAAGCTCGCCCTCCACCAACTCCATTTTGGTGAGCAAGGTGACGTCGTTCCCCTCATGAGAGATCTTGAGGGTGTCCCAGATCTGCTTGGCATTGTCCAAGCCGCTCACCTTATGGTACTCGTCCCTGCACAAAGAGGCTAACAACACAGTAGTAGCTTGTGCATTTTTATGAATCTGTTCATTAATAAATATAGGACTATCCGAGCTATCAAATTTCATTCCATTCTCAACAATCTCCCATATGCTTGGATGGAGAGAGAACAAGTGACTACGCATTTTGTGACTCCAAAATCCGTAGTCCTCCCCATCAAAGTGTGGAGGTTTGCCAAGAGGGAAGGAAAGCAAATGTGCATTTGAACTCTGAGGAATACGAGAGTAATCGAAAGAAAAATTCGAATTGGCCGTTTTCCGTTTCTCGTAGTCGTAGTCGTCCTTCTGGGAAGAAGTGGATTCGTCGCTGTCGTCGTAGTAGACGATCTCCTTGATGCGCCTTGTCTTCTTCTTCTTCCCATCTTTCCGTTTATGGCCCGAGCCCGAGTCGGTAGGCTTGTCATCCTTCAGCTCGTTGACGAAGGACTCCTTCTCCTTATCATTGATCACGATTCCCTTCTCCTTAGGATCCATCTCTTCGGGCGATTAGTCCCTTCGTGAAGAGAACGGCTCTGATACCAATTGAGAGCACCTAGAGGTGGGTGAATAGGTGATCCTGTCAAACTTGAAAACTTAAGCCACAAAAACTTGATTAAGCGTTAGCACAATAATCGCCAAGTGGCTAGAGAGGAGTCTCAACAAAACACAATAACCACAAGAGATCAATCACAGAGATGGCAGAGTGGTTTATCCCGTGGTTCGGCCAAGACCAACGCTTGCCTACTCCACGTTGTGGCGTCCCAACGGACGAGGGTTGCATTCAACCCCTCTCAAGCGGTCCAAAGACCCACTTGAATACCACGGTGTTTTGCTTTGCTTTTCTTTATCCCGTTCGCGAAAAATCTCCACAACTTGGAGCCTCTCGCCCTTACACTTGAAGTTCACAAAGAAGCACGGAGTAAGGGAGGGATGAGCAACGCACACAAGACACAAAATCAGAATGTCAACACGCACACAAGTCACAACAAGAGCTCGCAACACAACCCGATGAGTTCACCACTCTAATAGAGCTCTAGATGCTATCACAAAGAAACAAATGCGTGGAATCGAAATCTCGGTGCTTAGGAATGCTTTGAGTATGCTTGATATCCTCCTCCATGCGCCTAGGGGTCCCTTTTATAGCCCCAAGGTAGCTAGGAGCCGTTGAGAGCATTCCAGGAAGGCTGATCTTGCCTTCTGTCGCCTGGCGCACCGGACAGTCCGGCGCGGATATCCTTCCTTATTTGGCGAAGCCGACCGTTGGGGTTTGAGAGCCGTTGGCGCACCGGACAGTCCGGTGCCTCCTTCTAGCTGTTGGCTCGGCCACGTGTCCCGCGCAGATCGCGCGGCCGACCGTTGGCCCGGTCGACCGTTAGCTCACCGGACAGTCTGGTGCACCACCAGACAGTCCAGTGAATTTTAGCCGTACACCGCCGTCGAACTCCCGAGAGAAGCAAGTTCGCCAGAGCCAGTCTGGCGCACCGGACACTGTCCAGTGCACCACCGGACAGTCCGGTGCACCCAGACCGAGCTGACTTTGGCTGAATAGAGCCATCTCATTTACAATTCAATTTTTCCTGTTTCCAGCACTTAGACACAATACATTAGTCCATAAAACAATGTACTAAGTCTAGAAACATACCTTTTGACATGATTTGCACTTTGTCTACCACTTTGCATAGATTAACACAAAAGCACTTGTGTTGGCACTCAATCACCAAAATACTTAGAAATGGCCCAAGGGCACATTTCCCTTTCAGAAATGACTAGGGGCTTCGGAGGAAGAATCCACCCTAGGAATGTAAAATCAATCCATAACTCCAGCCAAAGTGATAACGTAGGAAGCCAACTTCAAAGGCCACAACACAGCTCTCAATCCTCAGGGCAACAACAAAGTTCTTTCAGGACACCAACCCCAAGGGGCAGAGGCGGCAGGGGCTTCGGAGGAAGGTACGGGGATCAGCCCAGAAAACTTTGTTGCTTATTATGTGGTGAAGACAAGGGCCACACTACAAGAACATGCCATGTCACCATTCAGAAGCAAAAGGAGATTGCCGAAGCTGAGGCGCGGCAGAATCAGCCGAAGCAGGTTTTACATACTGCTTCATGCTATTCTCCCTACGTACTAGAATATGTAGATAATCAACAACCTGCAACTTCTGCTGCTTCGGCAAGTCATTCTTAAGCTTCCTGGGCCCAGCTCCCGTTACCACCACCATTGCCACCTACTCACACCCGAAGCCAGCAGCCAGAAGGGCACACACGTGCTCAGCAGCAGCGTGATTTTCGGGAGGAATCCAAAGCTCGTACAGTCAACAGTACTATGCTAGAATCGAAGCATATCTACTGAAGAATATCCTACTCTTAATGTACCTTTATCTTTTATGCCATTTTATTTTTTGTATGAGAAACAAGTAACGAAGGACTAAATTTCAATTTCTTGTAATAATTGTGCTTGCATCAATGAGTAAAATATGCCTTCCTCACAGTTTTTTGAAGCTCGAAAATTGTTCCTAAGGGAGCGCAAAGTAAATTCCGAAGCTACAAAAAGTCGTTCCTAAGAGAGCGCAGCGTAAGTTTTCTGCTCAAAAATTGTTCCTAAGGGAATGCAGAGCCAAAAAATTAAGTGCCGAAATTGCCAAAAAGTCGTTCCTAAGGGAGCGCAGCGTAAGTTTTCTGCTCAAAAGTCATTCCTAAGGGAATACAGAGCCAAATACCACTGAAATATAAGGTGAAGAAGCTCAAAAGTCGTTCCTAAGGGGATGTAGAGCTTAAATGCCACCGAAATAGAAGGTGAAGAAGCTCAAAAGTCATTCCTAAGGGGATGCAGAGCTTAAAAGACTCAAAAGACGTTCCTAAGGGGATGCAGAGTCTTGTGTGTTCTAGTGTGGGCGCGTGTGTGTCTTTGGCATCACCATTATTTTGCATCATATCATCATATCATTCCGCATAACATTACATCATACATCATATCGCATCAACAGCAAAAAAGATTGAATACGAAGCAAATCTTCGGTAATACTTTGGTAAAAGAAAATATGCTGAGGCACGAAGCGAACTTCAAGAAATACGTTTTCATAGGACTAACCAAAGGAGTTCCTTCTTTACGAAGCATGAAAAGAAGGGAAGGTGTTTTTTCACGAAGGCTCAAAAATGGTACGTGTGTAAATTTCATGCATCGTAAAGAAAATATATTACAGTAATTTACATGTCTGATTAATTGCTCCATACATCAAATATTACAAAGTATTATTACAATAAAGTCTAATCTTCCCTAAGAATTTTTTCCGCGGCTTCGTTCAATAGCTTGTCGACGACTTCGTCGATAATGGAGTTAGCAATGCTCATTACATCCAGTGCTTCTTTCATGTCCGGATCAGCCAGGGGGTTGTATGGCTCCGGCAGCAGTGACAATTCAGCTGTAATAGGTAAACTATTAGTTCGAAGCCACAAAGTAAGTACCGAAGCTAAAATTCAAAAACAATACCTATGCGCCTTTCGCGTTCAGCAGCTTCTTCAGCTCGCCTAGCTTCTTCTCGGGCGTCATGGGTGTCTTTTTCATTCTTCTTTATAATTTCGTTGGCCAATTCTTGGCCACCATTCACCCAGACATCAGAATAAAATTTTTCGCCCACCAAAGTCGCTTCGGCTGAAGGGTCTTTTGTGTCGTCTATGGAGAAGGCGGCTTCGGCCTGGGCTGTAGCTTTGACATGATAGCATCCAACCTTCTCCAGAATAGCCGCAATTCTTCGAGCACTGGAGAAAGCACAAATATCCCCACGATCACTCAGGATTTTTTTTGAAAGCTTTGGCTTCCCCGCTTATCCACTCAATAACGCCCTCGGGGTCGCCTCGGATAAAATTCTCCTTAGAGGAATAAGCACCCACTTTGGAAAAGCTAGTTTTTAATTTATTCACGCAATCCAAGGATTTTTGAAAACATCTTTCCTTGGATTCGCAAAGCTCCTCAATATTTTTCTCTAGCTTGGTCTTTCACCATTCACTAATTTCTTGGCTAGCCTTTGCGACCGCACAATTTTCATTGGCTTCAGCAAGTTTTTTATGAGATCTTCAACTTTGGCTTTATAAGCTTCGGATTGAGTATTAAATTTTGCTTCATCTTCTTTTGCTTTATCCACCAATGAAAGTAGAATTTTTTCTTTTTCCATGGCTTCGTTTCTCAGCCTGATGACCTCTGATCGAAGGTTGCTGAGAGCTATAGTGCAGCTCTCGTCTTCGGCGTTCTTTTGTGCCCTCAGGGTGTTGCTAAGGATTAAGCCCTGCAAAAACGAATAAAGGATTAGTGTGAGAATAAAAGACTTCATTTCTAAGTCCATAAGCTTCAAATTTCATTTCTGTACCTTCAGACTGTTTTATGCGAGGCTGTCTGCGAGGTCAGCCTTCGTCATGGCATAGAGGCCAGCTTCGAGCTTCGGAAATCCCATACTTTTGGCCATCTCCCGGCAGACGGATAACTCTTTGTTGTTCGGGAGGCAGTACAGGAAATCATCTTCGTCCGTACCGTTAAACACTAAGGCCCCCTTCGGGTACTTCAGTTCCTGGGCGTAGTATTTGGCTTCAAAAACCTCTTCTTCAGGTAATCTTTTTCCCGAAGCATGTCGAATGATATAATCAAGACCTTCAGACGGTGCTTCGGGAGCAGGGGATTTGGCTTCTTTGGCCATACTTTTCTCTAGAGCTACGCTAGTATCTAGAGATTCTTCTTCGACCCTCTGCTCGGTTGTGGCGAGCTTTGTTTCAGTGGGCACTAAGGGTCCAGCTTCGGTTTCTGTATGTGCTGTAGCAGCTTCGGTAACCTTCTTCACAGGAGTAGGAGTTCGTGCTCTTGTTGTTTCCACAACGGTGTCTAGCACGCTTGCCATTCTTCTCCTCTTAGGAGTTGTGGCGGGAGCCCTTGTCACCTTCAGCAGTTCTGCCTCTGCCGGAGGACTTAGACTTTTTGGCAGCATCACTGTTTTTTCCAACTCTGGCTCTCTGGCCGCATTATCTTTGGCTTTGGCTGACCTGACTATAGGCACCTTCGGCACTACAATCGATCCTTCAGCGCTCCGAGCGATGAGAGCTGCTTGTTTCGCTTCGGCAGCAGAGGAGGTCCCTTCACCAAATTCAGGCACTACGGCCGTTTCAATATATCGTGGCCGGTGGGTCAAAACCTTTATTTTCTTGCTCTTCGGCACAGCAATGGTGGCCGAAGTAGCAGTTTTTCTCTTTTTTCCTTGCCTTCACAAAGGGTAGCAGTAATCAGTGTATATGAAGCCAATTGCATCAAAAACCATGTTTAATCTTTTCTTGCCCCAACCCCCGAAGGCTGAGGATAAAGCATCATCTTCGGCTCTAGTATATGCCCCAAGTAACTCGTCGCTAGTAGCCTCAATACATTTCAGTCAATCATCATTTGGCTCGTCAGACCGGTCCCTAAATCTGAAGGTATATTTCAATCGAACTAATCCACCTTCGATGGACCCGGCAGCAGTCTCCTTCGGCATCTCCCAGTTATCCACAAGTGGCCACACTCTATAGGCTATGTGCTCTTGGATTATGTCTCTTGTGCCAATGAAAGCATAGACATTGCTGAAAGCCTTTTTACACGCTTCGGCATCACTTTCAATCGCCACCTTCGGCCTTCCAAGGCCGAAGCGAGACTAGATGGGGCGCTGGATAATTTCCTTAATGTCCTCCCTCTCAATCAGATTATTCTTAACATAAAACCATTCCTCCATCCAGGCCCCGGGCCACCTTTTTCGAAATGTTGGAACCGGGTAGCTTGCATTAGAGCGAGCAATGGATCCATAACAGCCGAAGTTGTTGTGATACTGCTCTTTGCCGGTGGCCTTCGTCTCGTACAACAGTTCATGCATACTGCAAAAACACTTAGCGCTTGGTTCCAGCCCTTGGCTTCTCAAAGCCCAAACAAACAAGCCCATTCTAATTATAGCATCGGGAGTAAGTTGATGAAGAAAGATCTGAAATATATTTAGCACTTCAACCAAAAATCTGCTTAATGGGAACCGAAGACCCGCCTTCAAAAAGCTTTTGTAAACAACCACCTCATTTTCTTCAGGAGCAGGGGCGGTGCTGTTTCCTCCAACCCTCACAATAGACATGTCACGAAAGTATCTTCCCCTCATGGCGTCAACATGACTTTGCTTAATAGTCGACTTTCCGAAGATGGTATGGCTTGGTCGCTAGGGCCGATCCTCAAAATCTTCATCCCCACTTTCCACATCATAGTCATCGCCATCGTCGGAATCCGCAGATAAATCCGCCATTATTTCCTTCATGATCTTTTCTGTATTTGTCTTTGCCATAGATTCAAAAAATCCAGCAAGAAAAGGATCCACAACTTTCTTCTCATACAGCTTCTCCTCCTCGGATATCTTCTTCTCTCTAGACATCTTCTTCTCTTCAGACATGGAACAAGCACTTAACTTTAAGACGAAGCTCCAAAATCAGGCGAGAGCTGATAAGCAAGAGTTAAAAATTTGAAAAAACAGTGCAAGCAACAGAAATGGAGTAGCAAATGTCGCTGCTATGGGTTTCTATTTATACGCCTAGTGCATTGCAACTTGGCAGGCCCATTTGTCATTGACTTTCGCTATTCTAGCGAAGGGAAGGTGTTTTTTCGGACCTTTGGCTTAAGGCCTTCGTTCACGTCGCAGTCTGAATTCGTTGTTACAAGAACAAATTAATACTGCGAGGGGCTACTGTTGGGGGCCTTTATCTTCCAAAGGTCCTCAAAAACATGACTAACATGCTTTCCAAGTATAATACATTGTCACAGCAACCTTTGGCCTTGAGATGAAGGTGTGAAAGGCATGGTCTGGGAGAAGGATGAATCAGTTCTAAAGCTACGAATATTCTGCCCAGTCCTCGATAAATTACTCCTTAGTCAATAGTAAGTGTCAAGGACATGGATGTAATTTTACCCAGGCTACGTCCTGTGCCTATAAATAGATGAACAGTAACACCGTACTGTTCACGCTGACTTGTAATCACTGGCACATTGCTCTTGGATTCTTACCTCCTGTCAAGTCGAAGGTACAAATGTAATTAATATCATTAATGCTTTTTATGATTATATAATGAGAACACAAATAATCTGATGATTTAATGTGGTTATTCATGTTTTTTTCTATGTTTCATATGTTTCTGCTTTCATTATTACATACTGAAATGATAAAGGTATGTCCTTCATAACCTTCATCTAAAGATCATTATATCCCAAGGGAGATAATGCTTCGAAAGACGAAGGTCTTTAATCATTAACATTTGTGTTGCCTTGTTCTTAACTCATAGCATTTGAGAACAAGTCCCCAACACAAGGCAATATGCTAAAGTTTATGGTTAGCTACCATTGTGTTTATCAGAGCAAAGGATTGGTCCACTCACCTCATGTAACAGAATTGGTGTTGTGGCTAAAGTTTACCTAACAAATAACAACCAAACAATCTAGGCAATGACTAATATGCAAGCAGTCATTAGGTGCAAGCATGCAAGCAGCTCTCTTGTTCTATTAGATCTAGATCCAGTCGTATGTGTAATCGTGGTTTGTTAGGGGCTTTTTTTAATAAAGCTACATGAGGTGGTGGTGGGAGGATTTAAATGCTAAATATGGCATACGGTTAGATCTAGATCTAACAGACCAAAAGACTTGTTTACACGATTGCACTTAATAACTGCTTGTATATTAGTCGTTGCCAACAATCTAATCAATTCTCTTGTTATATTTCTAGTTATGGTACAGTAGAACCATATATCAATTTGTCACACACTTAATGAATGTATCAATATATTATGAGTGTGGTTGTCTTAAGTCAATCATTTCAAACTCCATGCACTAATTTTTGTTCCCATATTATCGGAGCTAGTTAAGGAACTAACTGTACAGAATGATCTCAAATTTTATAGGCAGCAAGCATAGAGAGATAGAAGATGTTTTGTGATGTTTGATCAGAAACAAACCTAAACCCCACAAACAGATTCAAAATCTCGAGATGGATGGGGTTTTCTCAAATGAACTCAAAACAAAATAAGATCAATTCATGACCATAAACTGCTCAAACAAGATGACTGCAGTAGTCCAACGATTATATCTGACCCCAAGACAATTCCCATAGAAATCCACAACTCAAAAACTCGAAGGTTCATCCAAAATCCAAAGAGAGAAGGGAAGAGAGGAGTAGAAGAACACTAACAAGGGTAAACTGAAATTAGATTCAAATTGAATTCAAAAGCACCCTGTACCACGTGTGAATACAACCACACTCCCTCACAGAGTCACAGGAACACAAATGTGGAGTTCAAAACATCTACGGATCTCAGGGCTAAACCTATTGCAACCTATAGAATGGAAACAAGGGTTTTCTAAACAATTGTCTAATGAGATAGCCAAAAGCGATAACTATAACAATAGCCTTCCCACCTATATATGTGGGGTTATTTCACTAGTCTAAACTAACCCTAGATACATAGAGCTTATCCACTTAACCGGGGGCAAAATGGACCAACTCCTGGGTTTTTCATCTGATGGCCACACACTCTTAATGAAGTTGCTTTGCCTTGATGCACCCTTCGTGATGATGCCATGTATTGCCTTCGATTCTCGTCAGAACCACACCGCTGAATTTTGAGGCCCAAACTCGGTGAAACTAGCACTGTGGGGCACTAGGTGGTTTTGAGGCTCAACCATCGAAACCTCCATGAGTAGCATACTCCATACACGTCCTTCATGTCCTGGACACGTGTCTCACTAGTCCTTGACCATGCTAGCAACATGATCCGCTCTGCAAAATCCTTGTGCCGGTGTGTGTCCCAAGTGCCAGTTACCACGGTAAGCCCAACACTTGTCCTTCACCGCGCCAGGCCCATCGGCATGAACCCACATGATCATCACCTTCGGTGTCGACCATCGTCCCTATATTGGACACTTGCACACCACAAACCAGTTTCACACTCTGCAGAGGTTGCACAGCTTTACCCACAAGACGTGTTTCCCGTGAAGCTAGTGTTAGCTAGACCCTTAGAAACTTCCAAGGTGAATGGCTAGGTATCCATTGCGAGTCATTTACAAAGTGCACTAGCTTGAGAAAATCCGCTATTGTTTTAGGACGAAGGAAGCATACGCCTTTTTCCACGGTCAGTAACCCAATCGCAGTAATTATAGCTAGCACTATACTCCACAGCAACACCTCCCTGCTTGCCCCTTTCGGGTAAGATAATCCCTCACTAGCGTTCCTAAATAATTGGTGAAGGGTATCTCATTCCACCCTTGTGGTAGCACTATTTTCTCATGTTAAGCTATATGTTCCAATTAACAAAATGAGCTTATCATGAACAATAATTAAGCCAGCAATAATGATAAAGCATGATCATAATTCCTATATAGCATTAACCCCAAAACTAGGTAGAGCAATAGCAAGACTACCCAATAATTCATTTGTTTGCAAGGTGTAGGATAAACAAAACTAGGTAACCTATTAGGTGCCATCAGCTTAACCTAACTATGCCACGATGATTAATAGAATCATTATTAGGTCAAAGAAAGTGATCAAGGACACAACTTGCCTATTTGGTGCAAACTCCAAGTACTTCTCCATCTTCTAGGGCATATTTCTAAAAGTCTCCCACTTGCACTAGAGTTAATCTAGAAGCTATCTAATACTCATAGATCTCATGTGTGCCTCATGCTTAGGTTGTGGAAGAGCTTTTGTCAAAGGATCAGCAACATTCAAATACATATGTCTTTTGCATATCTTTATCTGTAACACCGCTGGTGTTTATATTCCGCTCGACATCGAGTATGGATTTAAGCACATAATATTAGTGGATAAAACGGATGCTAAAATTTAATCGTCTTCGTCTATCACGATTTTCATATCGCATCTGATCGTCTGTCGCGAGTTCGACATCGTTTTTATCTATCCAGGCTCTTCCAAAATTTTCATGATGTTCGGAACATCGTTGTTCCAAAAATCGGTGTGTCCAGTGATTATTTAAAATTCATCGCTCGCGTGAATACGAATTCGGAAGCTCGACCCGCTCGGGTGATTTTTATCCCGGACAAATTAATATGGCCTCGACGACTAAAATATTCGAGGCAAAATAATTTGGATCGCGCGTCATTTGAGTGAAATCGTGCGCGCGAAAATGATTCAATTTATCCTTCAGCACGCGGTTTTGACGACAAAATCGCGTATACATTAGTGGATCTGGTTTCGGCTAATGTCAGTCAAATCACACAGAGCAGATTAAAAATACCGAGCCGAACTCGTTTCAATTTGGTCCGTTTACATCGTGGCTAGAATAGTCATGAAGATTATCCAAACAAGATTCGGACAGAACCGTCTAAGCTGTTATTCCTCTGATTTTCCGTTTCGTGATTCGGAGAATAGAGTGTGTAGCCGTTTGCCGTATTACGCGTCGACACTTTAATCATCACTAAAAATCTCGATCCAAAATATCTGTGAATTTTTTGTTAAAGAAATTAAAAAGAAAAAGAAAAGAAAATATCTTCTAAACTCTATCCTATCAGCCACACAGGACAGGATTTATCTTCTCCACTGCGCGCACAGTCTTCGTCTTCAGATTTTTCTGCCGCCCACGCCCTGATCTTTTCTCTCTGCCGCGCCCTTATCTTCTCTGTACGTGCCATGGTCTCCTATTTCTTTCAACCGCGCGGCATCTTCCCAGCCATCCCTTCTCTCTCTCCCTCATCTTCCTCCTCTGCCGCGGAGTTCTCCTGCGTGCCGCTTGCCCTTGCTTCCTATCTCACGCGCGCTGGCCAGCCCGGAGCTTCCCTGCGCGCGCTTGGATCTTCTCCCTCTCCAGTTATTTCCCCTACGCGCCCAACCATCGAAGCTTCCTGCACTCGCCCCAGACCTCCCATGGAGCGCTCCTTCTCTGCTCCATCTTCCCCAGCTCAGATTTCTGTCGGCTGCACATCCCCGGTCGACCAGCTCCTCCACCGCACCCCTCTTCCAGTCGTGTGCCTAGACCCTCTTCTTCTCCCTCCCTGGTTCGCCCATGCCGCACTGTGGAGCTCCCTACTCGGATCCGCCTGTCGCGTTCTGCTTCTTGGTGGTCGAGCTCACCCAGCTCTGCCATGGCCGTGCCGGTTGGGAGCTTTCTATCGCGTCGCGCCACCCCTCCGTTCCTCCTGCTCGCTCGGCATTCCCCCTCCCCAGTTTGTTCCTATACCACGGTGCTTGCTCCAGCTCGGCTCCCTGGTGAGCGCTGCTGCTCCCTCTCCCGCGGTCCCTAGCTCAGATTCTTGTGCCCAGCCGCATGCTCCACGGTGTCGTGCTCCCTGGAGCTCGCCCAGTTTCCTCTACTCGCTTGCGTCCAGTCGTCGGACCTCGCCTCCATCCCTATGGTACTCGGCACCCTCCCTGCTCCACGCCGTGACGAGGATTGGGGCTGGCAGTCTGGTCTCGTGGATTGCCTCGTTGTGGATGGACGGATGGATGGGGGCAGGCAAATCCGGATTCGTTGCGCTACTCGCAAAGTGCGTGAGGGCCTCGCCGGCCATCCTGCTGCCTTGTGTGTGCTCCTCTTGCCGTCATCCTCCACACGTCGGGTGCGCTCTCTGCGTCCAGCTCCTGTCCGCGGCGTCGCGCGTCGTGCGTCTTCCTTTTATCAACCCGACGTGGGCTCTGTCCGTTAGCTGAGTGCTTGATGCTCGTGCTCAGTCATCTGCAGCAGTTCGCTTGGTGTTGGCTCGCCGTGGTCGTTGTTTGCTGCTCGTCACCGTCATCTCCTTCTCAACATCTTCGTGTCACCCTGTGTGCTCGATTTTGTCTTGTCGTAAAACCCCGACGTTGTCGAGCCTCGCTGCCATCGCAAAGTTCCCTGCTATCAGTCTCTGCACCCGTCCTAGGCCGTCGTAAAACTCTAGTGCTTATCGCTGATATCCGGTCGTCTCCAACCTTTGTCTTGCTGTCGTCATCCGGTCACCCCGTCTCGATGTCGGTCCCTACATGGTGTTTCTGAATTATGATTGCACGGACAAAAGAATTCCAAAGAGAAGATGTCCAAAGATTGGATGGTGGTGTGTGTGAAGTTCGTGTGGCACCTGCCAAGCGCTCGACAAATTGTTTGAATCAGAAAATCACTACCGATCTTGCAAATTCGAGTCAGTTGTTGAAACGGTAAGCTGATGAATTATTCAGAATAGTTCGATCATTGAATAAATTAATGTGCTAGTGTGATGCTCATTAGGTGCTCGATAAATTACGTGAGTCACGAGACTCTTGTCAACTTCGCGGTTCTTGCGATTATCGAGCCAGATTCAGTTATAGCGAGTTATTTCGCTATTCCGGTCAATTAGCTGAATTAGTGTACCAAGTAGAATATTAGTAGGTCTGTGTGATGATGAAATATTTTAATCACTTATAAAGATGTGTATATATTTACGATAAAAAATGTTTGAGTAATTGTTGACATGTAAAATATGTGAGGAGTAAAATAAAATTAAAATAGTTCTTTGTGAGCGATGTAGTATAATTTATAAAATAAGGGATAAGTTTAGAATTTAATTAATTAGCTGATAAGTTGTGTTTAGGCTAATTGTATTAAATGTGTATAATTTGTTGTTTCGTGATGTTTGCGTTAGGTTCGGTTAATCTAGAGAAGTGTAATTATTGCGCTTAGTCGTATGTCGTCGATATCTAGTATTTTCGTATAAAATTTGTACAACGCCTCGCCACTAGGTGTTTAAATTCGATATCGCGTAGCACTATTTAGGTTTGTGATTTTCTTGTCTATATGCATTCATGTGCATAATGCATTTCATTCAGGTGCGTTAATTAATGACGTGATGCGGAGGATGACCACAAGATGACGTAACGGGTGGACTAATTCGCAAGATGATGCTGGTGGATTAACCGGAAGATGGATAATCTGAACGAGTGCCAAGCCAAAGGATAATCACCAAGTGGTCGCCACCTAACAACACTAACCTAGTGTTATTCAGGCAAGCCCCGGTGCATTTGCCACCTCCTTGATGTTTTAAAATCCTTTATCACCTTGTTTGATGCATTAGGTGATAGGAGTTGTGTGCTAAACCGTTGATGCATTTCCTTCCTTGGAAAATTGATTACACTTCCTTGATACCCTTTTTGAAAAAAAAAAATTTACGGTGCTTAGTCTTGCTCTAGAAAAACAAAAGTGTTTTGTTTTAAAACAAAAGTGATGCTTCAATGGGTGGGAATGTTTTCAAAAATAAAACTGGATGGTGGATCTGTCAAAGGCCTTGATAGGTTCAACATCGGAAAAGATGTACCTCTGCCAGGTACCAAATTTTGGGTTGAAATTAATAAAGCTGAGACCGGGCGGTTGACTTGCACGAGAAGGGAGTCTCGGTGTAGTGTCTCCGTCTGAGTCGATTAAGGACCTTGTCGATGTAGGCTTGATGATTGAGGACCTTTTAACTGGTCACATGCCTCATCATGGGTAAGCTTTGCCTCGGGCAGACTAATACCAGAATAAGATAACACGCAATGGGAGTGGAGAGATGACGAGAGTAGTGTGTACCCTCCGTGGCAAGAGGCTGGACGGTGGTGTATCTGAGCTCTCGGTTGGCGTGAACCTGATCTAGTCTTAAGAACCCCGGTGGCGAGTTGACATATGCAAGGGTTAAGTGCTACATATGTCGTGTGATCGAAGATCCCCAGCTGGGTATAAATCGATTTGGGTCGCCGCTACTTCTCGGACATGAAGACTTGGTCACTGCCCTACACGTAGCATTCCAGTGAACAAGATGGGTTGATAAGAAAACGACTAGTATAGGCCAAGTGTTTGAACTAGGATAGAAAGAACTCTAGATGCAGGTAACTTTACTTAACCTGACAAGTAAAAATGGATTTTTAAGGATCCACTCATAGTAAGCTTTTCTACAAAAGAGTCTTTGAATCTTGCTAACCCATACCTTGACTCCCTCTAGCCAACATACCCTTGAGAGTCTTTTCTTTAGTCGGGTAAGTCTTGCTGAGTAATTCCGTACTCAGGGTTTTATTCCCTATTGTTTTTCAGGTTCTAACCTTGTGCTGCTGTTGATGGTGTTAAGTGTCGGTGGGCTCGGCCTTCTTATAAGTCTAAGTAACAGTTGGAGACTTGTTCTCAAATGCTATGAATTAAGAACAAGGCAACATAAAATGTTAAATATTAATGCCCTTCGTCCGCCGAAGCATTATTTCCATAAGGATTTAATGAACTTCGGACGAAGGTCACGAGCATAATATTACGAAGGTTTCACCTTCGTAATTAAACTTGTAAAGATGATACGCAGTAAAGTAAAACATTAAAGATAAATACATCAAAAATAAATGACATCATTCACATATCTTATTATATGAATTTAAGATATTTGAATACAACGTTTTTAGGTACATTTATACCTTTGCCTTGACAAACAATGATTCCCGAATGATGCGTTAGCAATTACAGGAATGCCTGAACAGTAAAGGAATACTGTTCACTATTTATAGGCATAAGACACAGCCTGTGAGGAATTACAATCATGACCCTCATAAAAGTTTACAACAATGACTCAGAAGCCTGTGACGAAGCCGAAGCTGCGGAAACTGTCCCTATCTCGGAAGCAATGAGGCGATCTGGGTTGGTGACATCGGAGAACACCCCTGCTGCCGAAGCAGAACAAGCAGATATTGAAGAGACTGATTCTAAAGATGATCACAATATCACAATACCAAACAAGCCTAGCCACTTGGATTTCGGAAAGTCAACCATCTCCAAGGCTGATTTCCCAAAGATGGTAAAGTCGGGCTACTTTAGCGAAGATGAGAAAAAGGTGATTCGCTCGGTGGAGAAGAAACTACCGCGAAGCCACAGAAAGATGAAATAGTGATTTTCAAGAGTTTCCTCAAAGCTGGTTTGAGATTTCCTTTAAATAGGATGATTGTCGATGTGCTAAAGAAGTTTGGTATCTATTTTCATCAACTAACTCCTAATGCTATTGTTAGGCTTAGTGTTTATATTTGGGCTCTCCGAAGCCAGGGGTGGAGCCATTTGCCGAAGGTTTCTGCCGGGTACACGAGTTACATTATCAAACTAAGGCCAGAAAGGATGGGTTACATGAAAATTTTGGTTGTTATAATTTTGCCTATCGGAAGACTACAAAATTTCCTGTGATCAGCTATCGAAGCAAGTGGCCGGCAGGCTGGAAATCGGAATGGTTCTACGTCAAAGTTGATGATGACAAGGAGAAGCTAGTACAGAGTCCGCTTGAATTGATCTTCGGAGAGACCAGACCCCACTGAAGTATGACACCAGAAGGTCCAACTCAAATCGCGTTGGCTGAATTCAGGATTATTTCTGAGCACATTGGCACTAGAGATCTTGTGCAGGAATTTCTGTCGTTCAAAATATTTCCAACTATGAAGGAATGGGCTATGCCGAAGCTCGAAAGAGAGAAGAAAGAGGGGGAACTTGTCCGCCTGCCCTACCACTATAAGTTCAAGAAGTATTTTAAAGCACCCTGCCAAGAATGGCTCGAAACAATCGAAGTAATGAGTACTGAAATTCTTGGGAATTATTCTAAAAAAGAAGATCAATTGATGACAGCAGCCTTCGACACCTGGCCGAAACGAAGGCTAAACAGAGTGCTTGATGCTATAGGCTTTGAATACCCTGACTACGAGCGGCTAGACAAGGGTGCCGAAGGGTAGAAAAGAAAACGGGTGGCTAGCACTTTAATTAAAGACGACGAAGATCAACCAAAAAATAAGAAAGAAAAACTTGAACCGAAAGTAGTTGCTCTAAGAAAGAGAAAAGTTGCATCTCCGAAGCCTGCATCTCCAGAACCAGCTGCATCTCCGAAGCCTGCATCTCCAGAACCAGAGAGATTGGTCTGAGATGAGGAAGTGTCTGTGACACCTTCTGCTGCCGAAGTAGAAGAAATTTTGAAGGTAATGACTGAATCTTTGCCTGTCAAGCTAAGTCCGCTGGCACCGGAACTGACAAAGTTTTTTCAGAAGGACAAAAAAACTTCGGCAGCAGAAAGTCCTGCGAAGCCAAAAAAACGGAGAATCATTCAAGTGATAGATGTGATCCATCAGACGCCGCCACCGGCGGCGGTGTCAAAAATTGTCTTTGCCGAGACCGCCGAAGCCGAAGGCGCCGCAGCCAAAGCTACCGGAGTGAAAACCACTGAAGCTGAAACCGGCGAAGCCGAAGCTATCGGGGCGGAAGCCGAAGCTCCCAGGGCCGAAGCCGGGACCACCAAAGAGTCGAACCTGGAAACCACACTTGAGGTTATTGACAATATACTCCTGAAAATGGCTGAAGAAGAAGCTGTTATGGCTGCGGTGAACACGGCAACTGAAAAGGGGAAAGAACAGATTGATGAAATTTCGGAGGAAGGAGATTTTAACTTTCAAGATTTGCTTGGACAAGAGTTAACAGACGCCGAAAAAGAAGAGTTGAAAAAATATGCCATATCTTGTGGATATAAATCAGGGGCTATGCTATTTGGTGGGGTCAATGAAGGGAAGCTAAGATGCCTTCGGAACCGCACCGAGGCCAAAATTGTTAGAACCCTCTCCAAAAGCGTTGGCTTGCCGAAGATAGAAGTAGACCTCTGCAGGTACCAGCGACATCATGTCGCTGGCAGCTTGCTCTACGCGAATTTTAAGGTAAAAATATTATTATTATTTTATTATTATTATTTTTTATGTCTTTCTCTGACGGAGGTTATTTTGGCAGAGTATATTATTAAGTAAAGTGCTGAAAATGCAACAAGATCTTGAAGAGGAGAAGAACAAAGCCATCATCAAAGATTTAGAAGAAAAAGTTGAAAACTACGAAGCTGTTCTGAAGAAGAAGGACTTCGCCATTCAAGATCTTGAAATTATGGCTAAAGAACACGAAGGTGCTTTAGAAAAGAAAGACTTTATTATTCAGTCTATGGAAGGCTCCTTGGCTGAGGTCCAAGCCGAAAATGATAGTTTAAAGAATGAATTACTCAAAAAGTCAGAAAAACATGAGCAAGAAAAGGAGAAGCTTGAAGCAAGTCTCAAGACTGAGGTCGAGAAAAATTCAAATTTGCAAAAATCATTGAAGGATCTCCAAGAGAAATGTCTAAATTTCGGCAGCCGATGTGTGTAGCGGTTGAAGGACGTATTTCACTCTATCGGAGCTAGTTCTGAAAAATTTTCACCTTCAGCCGAAAACCTGCCCAGCACCTTGGAACATATTGAAGGCGAGGTTGATGCTCTTGACGAAGTTATTGGGGGGCATGCCGATTTCTGCGCCCTGGTAGCTTCTCGAGGCACAGCTGCCGCTTTTCTGAAGGCCGGCTGTACTCATGGGAAAATTGTGAATAGACCAAACTTTAGCTTGTCAGCAGTAGACTTGATTGATATCCTGAGCCTAGCCCGAAGCATCGGAAATAGATTTATGACCCAGATTTGGGTAAATGGCGGGCGAAGGATGGCTGGTGACGAAGCTCGAAGTCACCTTAAGCCGGTAAGAAACTTATATTTGTTACTTTTACCTTCTCCTTGAAATTTGCACCTTTCTTATTCTGCTCCTTAATATGTGCAGGATGACGAAGCTAAAGTGTGACAAAGTTGAAGCTTGATAGTTGCTATAATAGACTTTCCTACAAAAAATTCTGAAGGGATCTTTGTAATATCATTATGGAAAAAACTTATGTAAATTTGTACATACCTTGTAATATATTCTGTCTCCTCTATCCGTGTACAATCTGCTTTGCTGTGGACGAAACTTCTCTTTTTGAGTCGAAGGCGAAAAACACCTTCCCTTCTTTTCGTACACAACGAAGCACGAAAAATTTTCTCTTTCTTCGAAATTTTTGCTCATTGCCGAAGCATCTGTCTTTTTTGTGTGGTATGATGATGATTCTATATATGTCTAAATGAATGTTTATGAATGCAAATGACATGATGTAATGTATCATGCAAATGAATATCAAAACACATATTCTAAAACCATAAACATAGCCCTTCATTCCCTTGGGAATGGTTCAAATCTTTTGGCCGTTTATTTTTCGGCTTCACCGTTTATTTTTTGGTGTATCAGCGTTGACTTTTCGCTGTAAGCCTCCCTTAGGAGCTTCTTTGCCTTTTACTTTCAGTGGAATCAGCGTTGACTTTTCGCTGTAAGCCTCCCTTAGGAGCTTCTTCGCCTTTTACTTTCAGCGGAATCAGCGTTTATTTTTCGCTGTAAGCTCTGCATTCCCTTAGGAACGACTTTTGAGCTTCTCCCTGTTTTTTTTTCTTTTTCCTTTGCATTTACATTTACATTTCTGGGGGATATCACTCTTATAGAATTGAAATAAGGAAAATTACATGTTGTGGCCCCATTAAAAACCTTTCTCCCCCTTTGGAAAGGAAAAGGGTGCCACAAAAAAGAATAGAAAAAAGGAAATTATATCAAACTAAACATAATATCGCCGAAGCTCATCCGCATTCCATGATCTAGGAATGTCGTTGTTGTCCATATCCTTCAATCTGTAGGAACCGGGTCTTGACGAAGATGCTACCAAAAATGGTCCTTCCCACTTCAGCTGTAATTTGCCTATTGTCTCAGGATTGGCTATTCTTCGAAGCACCAAGTGTCCTGGCTCAATGTTCTTCAGCCTAACCTTTCTGTCGCGCCATTTTATTGTTTCAGCTTGATATTTGTTGATGTTTTCCACAGCTTGAAGCCTGATCCCTTCTATAGCATCTTTTTCCACAAAGTGATCAACTGCATCTTCGCCTTCTGCCGAAGCTACTGTTCTTATTGATCCTGCTTTGGCTTCTTCCGGGGTTATTGCTTCGTCACCAAACAATAGTTTGAATGGTGTAAAACCTGTTGATCTTGACACTGTTGTGTTATGGCTCCACACCACTTTGATTAATTCTTCTGGCCACTTTCCCCTGGGCTGATTGAAGATTAGCTTCATTATCCCTGTCATTATGATCCCATTAGCTCTTTCAACAAGTCCGTTTGACTCCGGATGTCGAACTGATGCAAAATGGATCTTCGTGCCAATTTGATCACAAAATTCTCTGAAAGCTTCAGAATCAAACTGTGTCCCATTATCCACAGTAATTGCCTTCGGCACTCCGAAGCAACAAACAATATTTTGCCAGAAAAATTTTTGAATGGTAACCGAAGTGATTGTGGCTAAAGGCTTTGCCTCAATCCACTTAGAAAAATATTCCACTGCCACTACAACATATCTTAAGTTCCCCTGTGCTGGTGGTAATGGACCTAGCAAATCAAGGCCCCACCTTTGCAACGGCCAAGTGGGTTGTATTAATTGAGTTAAAGACGAAGGTTGTTTTTGATCTCTTGCACATTTCTGACAACCTTCGCATTTTTGAACTAAATCTGCTGCATCCAAAGCTGCTTTTGGCCAATAAAATCCTTGACGAAAGACTTTTCCGAGCAGAGGCCTAGATCCAATGTGAGATCTACACAGGCATGCGTGTATTTCCTTCATCAATTCTATGCCTTCGATTCTGGATAAACACTTGAGTAACGGGGAACATACCCCCCACTTGTATAATTCCCCTTCTATTATGACATATGGTCGAGCTCTTGCTTCTATCCTCCTGTTATAAGCTTCGTCATCTGAAAGAAAATTGCCCTGAAGAAAAGAGATGATCTCAGTTCTCCAATCTTCACTATAAACAGGGGATATGTTGAGGACTACTCTTTCAAGAAGCTCAACCGAAGGTGCTTTTATTGTTTCGAAAAATACTTCCGAAGGTAAGGGCAGCCCCTGTGCTGCTGACTTGGCTAGTAGATCAGCATATTCATTTTCTCCACGAGGAATATTTTTAACAGAAAATCCTTCGAAGGAAGCCTCAATCCTTCGGACTGTATCTAAATATTTTTCAAGCTTCGGATCTCTTGCTTTGTAGCTTTTGTCAATATGACCAGAAATAACTTGGGAATCAGTTTTAAGAATGGCCCTTCTGATTCCCATTGCCTTTAACTTCCGAAGACCCAAAAGTAGAGCTTCGTACTCAGCAATATTGTTTGTGCAACTGAAATCAAGTCTTGTCGCATAACAAGTTTTAACTTTGGAAGGTGAAACCAACACAGCAGCTGCTCCTACTCCGAAGGTTCCCCAAGATCCATCGCAAAACAATGTCCATACTTCGGCATCTTTATTCGTTTCTTCCTCTTGAGCCCCTGGCGTTCAGTCAGCAATGAAGTCTGCCAACGCTTGGGATTGAATTGAAGACCTATGCACATAATCAATGCAAAATTCATTGAGCTCTGCAGCCCATTTTCCAATCCTTCCAGTAGCTTCTCGATTTCTCATGATGTCCTTCAATGGTTGTGAAGAAGGAACAATTATATTGTAAGCTTGAAAATAATGCCGAAGCTTCCTGGAGGCCATCAAAACAGCATACAGTACTTTCTCCAATTCCGTATAATTTTTCTTTGATAGACTCAGAACTTCTGATACGAAGTATATTGGGGCTTCCTTTTTGACTTGGCCTTCAAGCTTCTCCTGGACGAGTGCTACACTTACCGCTGAGTGCGAAGCTGCCACATATAATAACAGAGGAGCCCCTGGCGTTGGTGGAGTTAGTGTTGTTAGGTCTATTAAATATTGCTTCAGCTCTTCGAAGGCTTTCTGCTAAACTGGTCCCCATTGAAAAACTTTAGCTGATTTCAGTACTTCAAAAAATGGTAAGTTTCTCTCTGCTGATCTAGATATAAATCTGTTGAGAGATGTCAGTCTTCCTGTCAATCTTTGAGCCCCCTTCTTTGTACTTGGTGGCTCCATTCGAAGGATAGCTTCGATTTTGTTTGGATTAGCTTCAATCCCTTTTGTTGAGACTAGACAGCCAAGAAATTTTCCTATCTTTACTCCGAAGACACATTTTTCTGGGTTCAACTTTAAACCAGCCTGTCTAAAATTAGCGAAGGTCTCCTGCAGATCAGCAATGTGATTATCTTGCTTCGTGCTTTTCACAATGATATCATCAACATAAGTTAGCACATTTCTGCCTATCTGGGAATGAAGAACCTTCGCTGTTGTTGGGGACTTGTTCTCAAATGCTATGAGTTAAGAACAAGGCAACACAAAAAATGCTAAGCGTTAAAGTCCTTCGTCCTTCGAAGCATTATTTCCCTTAGGATATGATGCTTTTCGGACGAAGGTTATGAAGGACATACCTTCAACACAACATATAATAATGAAGAAAGAATCATATAAAATATAAAGGATAACGTAAACAATTATGTATAGTCATCAAATCATTTTTTATATTATTATTATGGAAAAATAGAAATGATATCAAATTACAAATGTACCTTCAGCTTGAAAGAAGGTGTAAGTACAAGCGTGACGCAAAAGTAAAATGCCAAGTCAGCGTGAACAGTACGGGGGCACTGTTCACCTATTTATAGGCATGGGACACAGCCCATGTAAAATTACACCCATGCCCTTTACATTTGGTAGTGGTTCTATAGTAACCCACCAAGGTCTAAATAGCATTTTCATCTTTAAGTCGGTTTCCTTTTCTGCTATCATGCCGAAGCTTTCCCGCTCACATCTTCGGCGCTGTATCACCCTTCGTATTCTTCTCCCACTGTGGTACCGATGCGAGTCCGAAGATACCTGTTCACACATTATACTCCAGAAACACTGTTAAATCATATTTTTGAGGACCTTCGGAAGCTGAAGGCCCCCAACAGTAGCCCCTCGCAATATTAATTTGTTAGAATGATAAATTTAGATTGCGACATGGACGAAGGCCTTAAGCCGAAGGTCCGAAAAAACACCTTCTCTTTGCTAGAATAGCAACATTCACTGACAAGCAGGGCCCTCCAATTTTCAATGCACTGGGCATATAAATAAGAGCATACCACAAACTTATTTGGTACGCTTTCTTGCCGTCTGCTCTTGCTTACTCAATTTTTAGCTCTTGCGCACCAACTGCTTGGCTTTTTAAGTTTTTAAGCTTCGGCTCTGAAAACAGTTTTTAGCATTTTCGAAGATGTCTGAAGGTAAAAAGGCTGCTGCCGAGATGAAGCTGAGTCTTTCTGAAGAGAAAAACCTGGGGTTTCTTGAAGCAATGTCGAAGACCAATACAGAAAAAATCACCAAAGAGATTTTAGAAGGTTTATCTGAAGATACTGATGACAGCGACAGTTATGATGTGGATAGTGGTGGTGAAGACTCCGAAGATCGCCCTTGGCGACCAAGCCATGCGGTTTTCGGCAAATCAAGTATCAAAGAAAATCATCTTGTCAACATGAGGGGAAGATATTTCTGGGACTTGTCCATTGTGAGGGCCGACGAAGGAGAGAAGACTTGCCCAACTCCTGAGGAAAATGAAGTCATAGTGTTCTGAAGCTTTTTGAAAGCTAGACTACGATTTCCCCTGAACAGCTTTGTCGTAGAGGTGCTGAAAATATTTGAAATTTATCTTCACCAACTTACCCCCGAAGCAATCATAAGGATGAATATCTTCGTGTGGGCGGTGAGAAGCCAAGGTCTGGAACTGGATGCGAAAAGTTTCTGCAACATACACGAATTGTTATACGAGACAAAGCCCTGGGGTAAGGAACAGTATCACAATAATTTCAGCTGCTACAGCTTCGTCGCTCGGTCTGGGTCAAGCTGTCCCGTGCCAACCTTTCGGAAGAAATGGCCCGGCGACTGGATGACAGAATGATTTTATGTGAAGAATGACCTGAAAACACGGGAAGATATTAAAGGTATAATTATGCGTCCTATTTGGCAACGCTTCGGCCTGCGGAAGCCGAAGGTTGAAATGAATGAAGCTGCCAAAGAATGTCAGAGAGCCTTCGGAGTTATTTGCTCTTTTATTGGAACGAGGGATTTGGTCCAAGAGCATATTGCCTTCAGAGTATGGCCGCTCGCGGAAAAATGGGAAATGCCGCAAGAGACCATAAAGGAGGCTGACGAAGGTGGACTTATCAGGCTGAAGTATACTTTCAAATTTGGAGATAAATTCGTTGAGCCAGATGATGACTGGCTAAAAAACATTGAAAATTTAAGTGATGAACTACTTGGGGTTTATTTAAAGGCCGAAGATACTGCATTGTCAGCAGCCTTCGGAGGCCGGAAAAAGAAAAGACTGAACCGAGTGTTTGACGCAATTGGGTTCGTGTACCCCGACTACCACTATCCAGCGCGGGGCCAAAAAAGAAAAAGCGCAACCTCTGCACAGGAAACTGCTTCAGCCGCTCCCAGCGAGCCAGCGCCGAAGAGACAAAGGGTAAAGGTTCTCACGCACCAGCCACGCTACATTGAACCAGCTACAGTGCCTGAGTTCGCCGGTGAAACCTCTTCGGCCACTGTAACTAGAGAACCAACTTCAGTGTCGAAGATCGAAGAAAAGACTGAAGCACCCTCAGCAGAGAAAGCAGAAAAACCGAGAACTGAAGGAACGAAAAAATTGGAAATTTTAAGTCCTTCAGCAAGTGTTGAGACAATAAAAAACCAAAAAGGCCCAGCAGTGACCCCAAAAAGAAAAAGAATGGTCAATGTGCTAGATGTACTGGAGACAATTAAGTCTTCAAGCACGACTCCGAAGAAGACTGTTGAAACTTCCGAAGCGGAAACTGAAATCTTTGACACTAAAGCTCCAAAGCAACAAACTGAGACTGAGGCTGGGCCTTCAGAGCCCACAAAGGTAAAATCCTTGGAAACCGAGGAAGAAAAAATGACGGAGCCAATTCTTGTTGAAGAAGTCAGTGCTGTTGCCCCCGAAGCATCCTCCAAAGTTCTTGATTATATTGTTCGGCACGCTTCGGGGAAAAGTTATCAGAAGAAAAAGTTTTTGAAGCTAATTACTATGCCAAAGAATTGAAATATCTGAAGGGGGCACTAGTGTTCAATGGTACAGGTGAAGAAGATTTCCTATACTGCCTCCCGGATAACAAAGAATTACTCGACTGCCGGGAAATGGCCCGAAGCATGGGGTTTCCTAAGCTGGAGGCTGGCCTCTACGCGATGACAAAGGACGATCTTGCGGACAGCCTTGCGTATAATAGCCTGAAGGTACGAGATCTGCGCATTTGGAAACTTTATGATTTGAAATCTATTGTTTTATTCTTATACTAACTCTTTTACATATAGGGTTTAATACTTAGCAACGCGCTGAGAGCGCAAAAGAATGCCGAAGACGAGAGCTATGAAATTGCTTTCAACAACCTTCGAACAGAGGTTATCAAACTAAGGAATGAAGCCTTGGAAAAGGACAAAATTCTAGTTACATTGGTGGATAAAATAAAGGAGAACGAAGCTGCGGAAGTAGTACTTAGGGAAGACTAGGTGCTATTGTAAAAACATCTGAAATGTAATATGTGTAATATCTTGTAACCCTGAATGTAATATACTTGTTTTTATGGTTCAATTCTTTACGATGCATGAAATTTTACATACATACCGTTTTTGAGTCTTTGACGAAAAAACACCTTCCCTTCTTTTCATGCTTCGTGAAGAAGAATTTTCATTTATCACAACGATATCCATAGTGCTCTGATGAAGAATTTCCAAGCTTCGTGAACATATTTTCCGAAGCTACACTCCGAAAATCAATATTGTATCTCCTTGTGACTTTGCATAATTTTCCCTTTTTCAAAGCATTTTTCCGAAGATCGATATTGTGCCCCCTTCTTGTGCCATATGCAGCATGATGTATGATGCTTATGCTATGCGAAATGATGTGATGATGTTATGTTATGTAAAATGGTATTTATTCCGAAGATACACGCACATCCCTGCAATAAAACACATAATCTTTTTAAATCAGCGTTGACTTTTCGCTGTAAGCCTCCCTTAGGAGCTTCTTCGCCTTTTACTTCAGCGGAATCAGCGTTTATTTTTCGCTGTAAGCCTCCCTTAGGAGCTTCTTCGCCTTTTACTTTCGGCGGTATTCGCGTTGACTTTTCGCGCTTCGCCTTTTACTTAGGCGGTATCAGCGTTTATTTTTCGCTGTAAGCTCTGCATTCCCTTTGGAACGACTTCTGAGCAGAAAACTTACACTGCGCTCCCTTTGGAACGGCTTTTTGTAACTTCAGCAAACTTACTCTGCGTTCCTTAGAACGACTTTTTGTTGATTCGAAGAATTCATGCCGTGCCTTTTAAAATAAATTTTTGATAATTCGAAGGTCCTCCTTGCTATCGCAAATCTTTAAGCTTCAACAACCTAAGCTTGTGGAGAAGACATATTTTCCTTGTGACTGACAACGAAACTATTATATGAGATTTAAAAAATGTCCTTTATTACACAGAAAATAAAACTGAATGGAAAAGACTACTATCAAGGTAGGATATTTGTCAATAAATGTGCTTCGATTCTGGCACAGTGCTATTGACTGTGCGAGCTTCGGACTGTTCTCTGAAGTCCCTTTGATGTTGAGCATATTGGCCCCCTTCTGGCTGCTGGCCTTGTTGCAGCGGTGGTGGAGGCGGAGGCTGTTGCCAGGAAGCTTGAGGTTGACTCGCCGAAGCAATAGAAATTGCAGGGTGATTGCCTACATATTCTGGGATGTAAGACGAATGATACGAAGCAGTGTGCATAATCTGCTTCGGCTGACCCTGTTGTGCTGCAGCTTCGGCTATCTCCTTTTGCTTCTGGATGGTAACATGGCACATCCTGGTGGTATGGCCCTTGTTTTCACCATAGAACAAGCAAAATGTTCTCCTTGGTTGATCTCCAAATCTTCCGCCGAAGCTCCTGGCGCCTCTGCCTCTTGGAGCTGGTGGCCAGAAGGAGCTTTGCTGTTGCCCCGAAGCCTGTGAGGAGCACTGTGGCCTTTGCTGCTGACTCCCCTTATCATCATTTTGAGTAGAGTTGTGAATTGACCTGACGTGCCTCGGATAAAATCTTCCTCCGAAGCCCCTGGTCATTTCTGAAAACCTGAAAGCTTCCTCCCTTCTTTGACGAAAATCATTGTCGGCCCGAATATACTCGTCCATCTTCTGGAGCAGCTTCTCCAAAGTTTGAGGAGGTTTCCTAGCAAAGTACTAAGCTGAAGGTCCTGGCCGAAGTCCCTTGATCATGGCCTCAATTACAATTTCGTTGGGCCCTGTTGGCGCCTGTGCCCTCAAACGTAAGAACCTCCGGACATACGCCTGAAGGTATTCTTCGTGATCCTGGGTGCACTGGAATAGATCTTGAGCAGTGACCGGCTTCGTCTGAAACCCCTGGAAGCTGGTTAACAACATGTCCTTCAGCTTTTGCCATGAAGTGATCGTTCCTGGTCGAAGGGAGGAATACTAGGTTTGAGCAACACTCCTTACAGCCATAACAAAAGATTTTGCCATGACTGCAGTATTGCCACCATACGAAGATACTGTTGCTTCGTAGCTCATCAAAAACTGCTTCGGGTCTGAATGGCCGTCGAACATGGGAAGCTGGGGCGGCTTGTAGGATGAAGGCCAAGGTGTAGCCTGCAACTCAGCAGACAGAGGAGAAGCATCATCAAAAGCAAAATTTCCATGGTGGAAATTCTCATACCAGTCATCTTCATTGAAGAAACCCTCCTGATGAAGATCCTTGTGCTGAGGCCTTCGGTTCTGCTCATTCTGAGTAAGATGACGAACTTCTTCAGAGGCTTCGTCTATCTGCCTTTGCAGTTCTGCTAGCCTGGCCATCTTTTCCTTCTTCCTCTGCACCTGTTGATGAAGCATCTCCATGTCTCTGATTTCTTGGTCTAGCTCATCCTCTTGCGGTGTCGGGCTGACAGCCTTCCTCTTCTGGCTTCGGGCCTCCCGAAGAGAGAGAGTCTCCTGATTGGGGTCCAATGGTTGCAGAACTGCAGCCCCAGTTGCTGAAGCTTTCTTCGGCGCCATAGCGAAGGTTTATGGTTGCCGAAGATGTTCAAAACTCAGAGTGGAAATGAGTTCACCGGAGGTGGGAGCCAATGTTGGGGACTTGTTCTCAAATGCTATGAGTTAAGAACAAGGCAACACAAAAAATGCTAAGCGTTAAAGTCCTTCGTCCTTCGAAGCATTATTTCCCTTAGGATATGATGCTTTTCGGACGAAGGTTATGAAGGACATACCTTCAACACAACATATAATAATGAAGAAAGAATCATATAAAATATAAAGGATAACGTAAACAATTATGTATAGTCATCAAATCATTTTTTATATTATTATTATGGAAAAATAGAAATGATATCAAATTACAAATGTACCTTCGGCTTGAAAGAAGGTGTAAGTACAAGCGTGACGCAAAAGTAAAATGCCAAGTCAGCGTGAACAGTACGGGGGCACTGTTCACCTATTTATAGGCATGGGACACAGCCCATGTAAAATTACACCCATGCCCTTTACATTTGGTAGTGGTTCTATAGTAACCCACCGAGGTCTATATAGCATTTTCATCTTTAAGTCGGTTTCCTTTTCTGCTATCATGCCGAAGCTTTCCCGCTCACATCTTCGGCGCTGTATCACCCTTCGTATTCTTCTCCCACTGTGGTACCGATGCGAGTCCGAAGATACCTGTTCACACATTATACTCCAGAAACACTGTTAAATCATATTTTTGAGGACCTTCGGAAGCCGAAGGCCCCCAACAGCTGTCATTCTGCTGAAGCTTCCTCCAGCATTCTTAAGCCCCTCAGGCATCCGAAGATAACAATACGTTCCACTAGGGGTTATGAAGCTGGTTTTCGGTTCATCCTCCTTCTTCATCCAAATTTGGTGATAGCCTGAATAGCAATCCAGCAGACTCATAAGCTCTGATGAAGCTGCTGCATCGACTAGGGAATCTATCCTTGGCAATGGAAACTCGTCCTTCGAACAGGCCTTATTGAGATCAGTAAAATCAATACACATTCTCCATTTACAATTGGCCTTCTTCACCATAACAGTGTTAGCCAACCATTCTGGGTATTTTACCTCTCTGATAACTCCGGCACTGAGGAGTCTTTTCACTTCATTCCGAGCACCTTCGGCTTTGTCATCAGACATCTTCCGAAGCCTCTGCTTTCTGGGTCTGAAGGATGGATCAACATTGAGCGAGTGCTCAATAACATCCCTGTTAACTCCGCAGAGATCATTAGCTGACCAAGCAAAAACATCTTCATTGTTGAACAAAAACCTTATCAAGGTTTTTTCCTGTTCCTCGGACAGTTGAGATCCCAATAGCACCTTCTGCTCTGCTATATCCTCACATAAGAGCATGGGCTTCGGCTGATCAGCCGAAGCAGCTTTTTCTCTTCTGAACTTGTATTGCTCACAAGCTTCGGCTCCATCTATATTATGGATTGCTTTTGAGTCTGTCCAATTTCCTTCGGCCCTTCTAGCAGCTTCCTGACTTCCATGGATAGCAATGGGCCCTTGGTCCGAAGGTATCTTCATGCAAAGATAAGCTGGATGAAGAATTGCTTCGAAGGCATTAAGAGTACCATGACCAATGATTGCATTGTAAGGGTATTCCATGTCAACAATATCAAACACAACTTGTTCAGTCCTTGTGTTGTTGATAAATCCGAAGGTCACTGGCATTGTGATTTTGCCGAGTGCTACAATCTGCCTTCCTCCGAAGCCGCAAAGGGGATGTGTGGCATCATGAATTTTGTCTTCGGGCTCTTGCATCTGTCTGAAGGCCTTAGCAAATATGATATCAGCTGCGCTGCCTGTATCAACCGAAACATTATGGACCAAAAATCCTTTGATCACACAAGAGATAACCATAGCATCGTTGTGTGGGTAATCCTTGAGTTGAAGATCCTCTTGGGAGAAGGTAATTGGAATGTGAGACCATCTTGACTTGATGAAGGGTCCTTGCACCCCGACATGTTGTACCCTTCTCTGTGCCTCCTTCTTCTGCTTCTTGTTGGCTGGCCCTGAGCATGAACCGCCTATTATCGGGATTACCAGCTTCAGAGCCAAAGCAGCTCCAGCTTGATTGTTGAACGAAGCCATCAGCTCAGAAAAGTGGAAGTGAGTTCACCGGAGGTGGGCGCCAATGTTGGGGACTTGTTCTCAAATGCTATGAATTAAGAACAAGGCAACATAAAATGTTAAATATTAATGCCCTTCGTCCGCCGAAGCATTATTTCCATAAGGATTTAATGAACTTCGGACGAAGGTCACGAGCATAATATTACGAAGGTGTAATTAAACTTGTAAAGATGATACGCAGTAAAGTAAAACATTAAAGATAAATACATCAAAAATAAATGACATCATTCACATATCTTATTATATGAATTTAAGATATTTGAATACAACGTTTTTAGGTACATTTATACCTTTTCCTTGACAAACAATGATTCCCGAATGATGCGTTAGCAATTACAGGAATGCCTGAACAGTAAAGGAATAATGTTCACTATTTATAGGCACAGGACACAGCCTGTGAGGAATTACAATCATGGCCCTCATAAAAGTTTACAACAATGACTCAGACCCCTTTGGGCTAAAAGGTCATTCTATCTTTAAGTCGGTTCCACCCTTCATCTTCGGATATGTTATAATACCGGAGCTTCATGAATGATGCCTTCGGCGTCACGTACGAGCAGCTTCAGCCGAAGCTGTTTCTTTCTGCAGGACCTTCGGCGACGAAGCATGGTCCCAATAGTAACTCTTCTGTACTTCTTATTGAGGATGGTCACTTGAGCTAGCATATCTTTCAAAACTACAAATAATTTATAACAATTCAAAGTTATTTCTTTGAATCACTTTAGTAATCACTCCGATCATGTACGAAGTAAAATTTTTGTAACTTGTAAAATTTGGTAATAAGATTTTCGCTGCAAAAATATTGGTGTGTGTGATTTGTGTTACTTAATCCTGTGGTCCTGGTTGTAAGTGGTTTATCCGGTGTCCTTGGGGCAATTGAACGGATCCTATTAAGTTATCTGGTACACATGCATGGCCGTTTTCCGGGGCCTTAGCCCGAGTCCGAGCCCTGGGGTCGGGCGGAGCGGAGTTCGCCGTCTTCCGGGGCCTTAGCCCGAGTCCGAGCCCTGGGGTCGGGCGGAGCGGAGTTCGCCGTCTTCCGGGGCCTTAGCCCGAGTCCGAGCCCTGGGTCGGGCGGAGCGGAGTTCGCCGTCTTCCGGGGGCCTTAGCCCGAGTCCGAGCCCTGGGTCGGGCGGAGCGGAGTTCGCCGTCTTCCGGGGCCTTAGCCCGAGTCCGAGCCCTGGGTCGGGTGGAGCCTCCTATGGCACCTCTGGCGAAGTCTGGTCGCCCGTTGGTCTTACCTTTTGCGTTAAACGCCCCGGTGACTCGGTCGGTTGGCGTGGTGATTTAGTCAGGGTTTCTTCTTATCGAAGGCGGGGCCTAGGGCGAGCCGGAGATGCGTCTGCCGTGAAAGAGGAGGCCTCAGGCGAGACGGAGTCATCTTAGGGTCGGCTGCCCTCGCCCGAGGCTAGGCTCGGGCGTGGCGTGGTCAAGTCACTCGTATGGACTGATCCCTGACTTAATCAAACCCATCAGGCCTCTGCAGCTTTATGCTGATGGGGGTTACCAGCTGAGAATTAGGCGTCTTGAGGGTACCCCTAATTATGGTCCCCGACAGTAGCCCCCGAGCCTCGAAGAGAGTGTTAACACTCGCTTGGAGGCTTGCGTCGCACTTTTTTGCAAGGGGACCAGCCTTTCTCGGTGGTACTTTGTTCCGGTGGGTGCGCGCGAGCGCACCCGCCGGGTGTAGCCCCCGAGGCCTCGGAGGAGTGGTTTCACTCCTTCGAGGTCTTAATGCCTTGCGTAATGCCTCGGCTGGTCTGGCGGTTCCCTCATGCGAGCAGGGCGTAACCCAGGTGCACTGTCGGGGCCCAAGTTCTCGGGCTGGTATGTTGACGCTGTCAACGGTTCGGCCGGAGCCGGGTTTGCGAGAGCAGCCCCCGAGCCTTCGCACGGAGCGAGAGGACGATCAGGGACAGACTCGACTTTTTATATACGCCCCTACGTCGCCTTTCCGCAAGGAGGAGGGGGGGAGTGCGCCATGTTACCCTCGATGGGCACCGAACATGGTGTCTCCGGTGAGCTGCAATCGGGTAATCCGAGTGGACGTCCGTGCCCCGTTCGTTAGGGGTCGGCTAGGGGCCCGGAGGCACGCCCAAAAGTACCTGCGGGTGATCTGCCGGACCCGGTCCCCTAGCGACGGGGTCCGAGGGCTCGTTGCCTCCCTCCGATGGGATTCCGTTACAGAGTCGTTCCCGCTGGTCTCGGAAATGTCCTAGGGTACCTCGGGAGCGCAGCCCGAGCCTTGGTTATGTATCGAACGTACCCCTGGTCATCCCTCGCTCGGCGTCTGAGGCGACTGTGAACCCTTCGACAGGCCAGCCTTCGAACCCCTGATCAGTAGGGGGCACGGAGCCCTAGTAGCCTGAGGCGGTCATGGAACCTTTCGGGAGGCCGACCTTCGAACCCCTGACCAGTAGTGGGTGTCGGGCCCACGCGATCTGAGGCGGCTGTTGAACCCCTCGGGGGGCCAGCCTTCGAACCCCTGATCAGTAGGGAGGCTCGGAGCCTAGTTCCTTCACGGGGAAGGATCCCTTTGGGGTTATCCCCCTTCTCGGTCCCTGTTGCAAGAGATAGAGAAAGAAGGAAAAGGGAAAAAGGATCCGAAATTGAACGTCGTGGCGTACCTTTTTCAGCGTGGTCGTTTTGGCGGAGGCGAAGCGTCGCCAGCTGCCCCTGCCAGAAACGTCACCTGTTTCGCCGCGAAGTTAATGCGCCGGGGTAAGCGGTCGGCGAAGCTGCCGTTGCGTGCGCGAGTCGTTCGAGGAACGGCTGTTCTGCTTCGCGCTTTTCGAACCCCGCGTCCGGTTCGGGCGGTACGTTGGAACCGTCTCGACCTTGGCCTTTATGTGCCCCGGAGAGGGTCCAGTGACGGTTCTCGACTTCACTTCTCGCCTTCTTCTCAGGTTTTTCGCAGCCTGAGAGATCTAGCCAGGAAAAGGAAACCGCCCTCCCCTGTCCTTCACGCCGCCACCCCTTCTGCCTTGGCGATGGCTGACCGGGTGACCATCCTCTCGCCGCGCGACCCGTGGCCCTTTTCCACGGTGACGGCGGGTGACCTGGAGGACCTCGTCGGCGAGGGTTTGCTCCGCCCCCTCACCGATAAGGAGCGGCCGGAATGGATTCCTCCCGCGGGCGGAGTCGCTCCATCCCCTCCGCCGGGGTATGTCGTGAGCTTCATCTCCTTCCATGAGCGGGGATTTGGAGTGCCGTCGAGCCGCTTCATGCGGGCCATCCTGTTCCACTATGGGGTGGAACTGCACAACCTCACCCCCAACTCCATCGCGCAAGCCGCTATCTTTGTAGCGGTGTGCGAGGGGTATCTGGGGATCGCCCCCCATTGGGATTTGTGGACTCACCTCTTCTTTGCCGAGCTTTTTGCTTCATCGACGGGGGAGAGGAGGGTCCGTGCGGCGGTGCGGGCCGGCGGCTGCACCCTCTTGCTGAGGCAGTCGCGGTCGTTGCAGTATATTCCTGCCGTCCTTTCACCCTCAAACAAGGGTTGGCAGCGCCGGTGGTTCTACCTCCGGAATGACGGAGGGTCGCTCCCGCCGTTCTCTCAGCGGGTTGTCACCGCCGCCCCCGACGCCTAGCGTCACGGGACTCCACACGAGAGGCAGAAGAAACTCGAACCTCTTCTCCAGGCCCTGAAGGCGTTGCGGGAGGAAGGGCTCACCGCCGCGGGAGTGGTTGCCGCCATCCATCGCCGGAGGGTGCTCCCCCTGGCGGAGCGGCGGTTGTCGCTTTGGGAGATGACCCAGGAGGCCGACTGGGAGGGGTCACGGATGTCCCCTGATCCTCTTCCCCACGACACCCTCTACCGGCGGGTGTCGGTCGCGATGGGGAAGCCGGACCCCCACGCCCTCTCCCAGCCTCGAATGCGCCCCGACCAGGGGTGCGTCGCTCTGGTGAGTGTTCGTCCCTCCCCTCTTCACATACCGGGTTGCTCCGGATTCTCACTATCGGTTTTCTTTCTCCCCCCTTTTTAGGAGGTGGGGCGGCACAAACCCTCCCTGCCGCCGGTCCCGGAGGACGCGGTGGGTCGGGCGGCGAGGCGGGTCGCCGCGGAGGAGGAGAAGAAGAAAAAGGATGCGGAGAAGGCTCGGGCCCGCAGGCGGAGGCGGGCTCGGGACGCCCTGGAGAAACGCCGTCGTCAGCAGGAGAGGGAAGGGCTTCCCAGGGAGCTGTCGCCGGAGACGTCCGATGATGACGACGACGTCGACGACGAAGAGGAGGAGGACGACATGGCCGCCCGTCTCGGCCTCAGCCCCGGCTTGGGATGTGGCCGGGGGTCGTCGAGCCAGCCCCCGAGCGGGCCTACATCGTCGGTCCCTGGAGCCGAGGTGCCGGATCCCCGACCTGAGGAGCGGGGGCAACCCGAGAGGGTTTTTGACTCCTCGGCTGGGGGAGCTGACGCCACTCCAGGGAGCCGGGCCGAGGGGTCCGTTCTTCGGGAACCGTCGCCCGCGCCGGCAGCATGGGGGAGCGGTCCTCAGGTTGCCATGGCAGCGCCTGGGCAGTCCGCCTCCCGGGCCTCAGGGGCGTCCGAGGCGAGGGCGGCGCCGGGGCTGTTGGTGAAGCGGACCTCGGCGGTGGTTCCAGGAAGCGGGAGCCAAGAGACCTCCCCCCAGACACCGTGGATCATGATCCGGAGCGGGTAGGTACCTCGGAATCTCTCCGTCCCGGCGCTTCATTCATATGTCTGGGCCGTGATTTTCCCTTTCTTGTTTTCTTCAGCAAACGGAGCCATGGCCCTACCGACCTGGCGCCTCGGAAGGCCCTCAAGACGGCGTTGGTCGAGGCAGCTGGCGCCACCTCGGGCCCTGCCGCTCAGCCGACCCTTTCGCAGGGTGCTCCGCCGCACGGGGCTCAGGCGTCGCATGTTCTGGGGGAGCAGGTCCCCGAGGCGGGCTCCTCTGCCGAGGTGGCCATCGTGATCGGGGAGGCGGCCGGTGCCGATGCGGTCCCAAGCTCGCCAGCCATGTTGGCCATGCCGGCGTCTGCCGCTACCGCAGCTGGCACCGTCCCGGTCGGAGAGTGTACGGTCGCCGCCGACGTCGGGACGGCCGCGGCGTCGGCGCCCGGAGCCTCAGAAGAGGTGGGCGCGGACGCGCAGTGCTCCCAGGCGGGCGGCAGCCTTGTCGCTGTGGGGCAGAGCCCCGAGGCCCGGGGCCAGTTGCTCCGATTCCGGACCCGTGAGGCTTCGGGCCCTATCTTCGTTCTGGACGACGAACAGGAGGACCAGTCCTGGGACGAGCTCCGCAAGCGTGCGGAGGCGACAGTGGGGTTGCTCCAATCGTCGCTGGAGGTTCTCTGCGGGGATGTCCCCAAAATCCTTCAGGTAATGGTTTCAGGCATACCTTCTTGCTTCTGCGAGTGAGGCGTTCGTCGTGATATCTTGTTTTCCTTTCTAGGACCTGACGGACCGGAGCGCTGCCAAGTCGTCGTTCATTCGCCGCGAGGCCGTCGTCTAGGGCTCGTTGCGGTCCCTGAGGACTTCGCTCGCCGGGGCTACCGCGCGCCTCTCTCAGCAAGACGCTAAGATAGCGGACCTCCAGCTGCTCTGCGCTGACCTGAAGGCCGAGGCGGCGGCAGCGCGCACGGAGGTGCTACAACGGCGGTCAGAGCTCGCCCAGGTTGCCGAGGAGCGGGACCAAACTCGGGGCCAGGCTGCCGAGGCCGAGAGCCGGGCCAAGGTCCTTGCGGCCGATCTGGCCGCAGCCCAAGTCGCAGCCTCGGAGCAGCACGTCCGAGCCAGAGGTATGGCTCGACCGTCCTCGGTTCTCAATCTTGTCCATTTCTTCCGCTTGGGTTTGAGGTCTTTCTTCTGGTTGTTCGCAGAGCTCGAGTCTGCCCTCGACGAGTCTGCCAAGGCGCTTGCCGAGGCGCTCGACGGGGCCGCTGAGCAAAGGGAGGCCGATCTCGCGGCTATGTCCGAGGCCGTCTCGGAGGTCTATCGGAAACTCGGTCCCGGCGACGTCCCTTCAGGGAGCTCTCCCCAAAGCCGTCTTCAAGCCCTAGGTGATTACGCGCGCGGTAAAGTCCGCGGGGCGCTGCACCACGGCGTCAGGCGGGCCTTCGCCGTGCTCGCTTCCCACTACGTCGTGGACTTGGAGCGGGTCAGCGAGGGGTACTGCCTGCCTGACGAAGACGAGGCGGCCCTGGCGGAGGTTCAGCGGCTCGACGCGGTCGCTGCGGGTCCGAGCGCGGCGCTGGCGACCGTCTTCGAAGCGGAGATTCTTCCTCCTGCGCCGCCGCCGGAAGCGGAGGTGGACCTTACCGACGGCGGGGGCGGAGTTGAGGGCGCGGCTCCTGCCCGAGGCGACGCCTGATTTTAGTTGGGACAATTTCTGTTGGATGTGTGATTTGCCGCGGCCACTGAGGCCTGAACATTTTACTTCTTCTTCCGTGAAGTCATGCTCCTTTTTGTTTTGATTTTCGCGCCTGGCCTGTAGTGTCGACAACAGGGTGATTTCCCGAGCTGGGTCCTTTTTCGTGGCAGGCGACGAGTGAGGTGTCCCTAGCCCGGAAGCATAGGTGTTCCCCAGCTCAGTCGGTCTCGCCATTTACTCGTACCCAAGTTCGCTCCTCAGGACCCTGCTTCTGACGCCTCCGGGAGAACGCAAAAAACCCTTCTTGACCGAAAAAAGAGTTTTTCTGACGCGGAACGGTACGTCCAAACTCGACGAGAGGGGTTCCCCCTTTTTAGCCCCCGAGGGAGGGTCGGGCTCTGCCGGGGCGAGGCCGACCCTTCCTTGATAATTGATTCTTATGTGTGAGTGGGGAAAGGGCGCAGCCCCCGGGCGTCGTTCGCGCAGAGGCCGTTTGGTGAGTCAGGCTCCTGCCCAGATATGCGGCGAGTGCTCGGTGACATCCCTCGGCATGGCGGGCATGCCCGAGGGACCCTACGCAAAAATGTCGACGTTTGCGCGAGGAAAGTCGACGAGCACTGTTTCCTATTTGGGGCCGAGCCCAGAACTGATCCGGACATGCTTGGAGGCGTCGCCACTGGGGTCGAGAGGGGCGGCCTTAACCGTCTCCGCTGGCTCGAAGTTGCCGGCATGCCGCTTCACATCCGGCACCTCTCGGGAGAGGCTTTCCAGGTCGGCTATGAGGGCCTCGGACTCGGCGAGGGCCTCGGCGTACTCCACGCACTCCACATCGCATTCGAATGCGTGTTTGTACGTGGGGCCGACGGTGATGACCCCGTTGGGGCCCGGCATCTTGAGCTTCAGGTAAGTGTAGTTGGGGATGGCCATGAACTTCGCGTAGCATGGCCTTCCCAACACTGCGTGGTAGGTTCCTCGGAACCCGACCACCTCGAACGTCAAAGTCTCTCTTCGGAAGTTGGAGGGTGTTCCGAAGCAGACAGGGAGGTCGAGCTGTCCGAGGGGCTGGACGCGCTTCTCGGGAATGATCCCGTGGAAGGGCGCAGCGCCTGCTCGGATGGATGACGGGTCGACGCGCAGGAGCCTGAGGGTCTCGGCGTAGATGATGTTGAGGCAGCTGCCTCCATCCATCAGGACCTTGGTGAGCCTAACGTCGCCGATGACGGGGTCGACGACGAGCGGGTACTTCCCCGGGCTCGGCACGTGGTCGGGGTGGTCGTCCCGGTCGAAGGTGATGGGCTTGTCGGACCAGTCTAGGTAGACTGGCGCCGCCACCTTCACCGAGCAGACCTCCCGACGCTCTTGCTTACGATGCCGAGCCGAGGCGTTTGCCGCATGCCCTCCGTAGATCATGAAGCAATCGCGGACCTCTGGGAACTCTCCTGCTTGGCGATCCTCCCTTTTGTCGTCGTCATGATCCCTGCCACCCTCCGCGGGTGGCCCGGCCCGATGGAAGTGACGCCGAAGCATGACGCACTCTTCGAGGGTGTGCTTGACGGGCCCCTGATGGTAGGGGCACGCCTCCTTGAGTGCCTTGTCGAAGAGGTTAGCACCTCCGGGGGGCTTCCGAGGGTTCTTGCGCTCGGCGGCGGCGACAAGGTCTGCATCGGGAACGTCGCGTTTCGCTTGCGACTTCCTCCTGCCTTTCTTCTTGGCGCCGCGCGGAGCAGACGCCTCGGGAGCATCTTCCGACGGGCGGCCCTGGGGCTGCTTGTCCTTTCGGAAGATGGCCTCTACCGCCTCCTGGCCGGAGGCGAACTTGGTGGCGATGTCCATCAGCTCGCTTGCCCTGGTGGGGGTCTTGTGACCCAGCTTGCTCACCAGGTCGCGGCAGGTGGTGCCGGCGAGGAACGCGCCGATGACATTGGAGTCGGTGATGTTGGGCAGCTCGGTGCGTTGCTTCGAGAACCGCCGGATGTAGTCTCGGAGAGACTCTCCCGGCAGTTGCCGACAGCTTCGGAGGTCCCAGGAATTCCCGGGGCGCACGTACGTGCCCTGGAAGTTCCCGGCGAAAGCCTGGACCAAATCTTCCCAGTTGGAAATCTGCCCCGGAGGCAGGTGCTCCAACCAGGCACGAGCGGTGTCGGAGAGAAACAGGGGGAGGTTTCGGATGATGAGGTTGTCATTGTCCGTCCCACCCAGTTGACAGGCCAGGCGGTAGTCCGCAAGCCACAATTCCGGTCTCGTCTCCCCCGAGTACTTCGTGATAGTAGTCGGGGGTCGGAATCGGGGCGGAAACGGCGCCCGCCGAATGGCTCGGCTAAAGACCTGCGGACCGGGTGGTTCGGGCGAGGGGCTCCGATCCTCCCCGCTGTCGTAACGTCCCCCACGCCCGGGGTGGTAGCCTCGGCGCACCCTCTCGTCGAGGCATGCCCGACGGTCACGATGAGGGTGCTCGTCGCCGAGGTGGCCCGGGGCCGCAGGCGCGGTGTTGCGCGTGCGCCCGGTGAAGACCGAGGCTTCCCGCGTGAGTCAGGAAGTCGCGGCACGAGGTTCCGAGGGGTATCCCTGCCTTCGGGAGGCAGAGCTCTCGGCCCGCCGGGCCGCAGCGCCTTCCAGGAGATGCTTGAGTTCTCCCTGGATTCGCCGACCCTCGGTGGTTGATGACTCCGGCATCGCGCGGAGGAGCATCGCTGCGGCGGCCAGGTCCTGACCAGTTCCGCCGGATGCGGGTGGCGGTTTGTCCCTGGCATCGTTGGCGATGCGGTGCTGGAGACCTTGGGGCAGGTGACGTATTCCTCCGGCCGGGGGCTGGCTCGCCCACACCTGCCCGATGTTCTGGCGGATTGCCTCGAGCGCCCCTGCTCCCTCATCGAGCCCGGCCTGCGCCCCGCGGACTTGCTCGAGCTGTGGGTCGTGACCCCCCGTCGGAACGGGGACCACAGCTAGCTCCCGCGGGATGTCGGCGCGAGGCGCTGGCCTAGGGGGATCACCATCCTCCGGCATGCCGAGACAGCCGCCTCCGGAGGGATCCCCTAGCTCGATGTGGAAACATTCGCGACTCGGGCCGCAGTCCTTGTCGCCAAGGCTGCGGCTGCCGTCGGAACAGTCGGAGAGGCAGTAGTCACATGCGGTCATGAAGTCCCGCATGGCACTAGGGTTGCCAGATCCGGAGAAATCCCAGCAGATGCTGGGGTCGTCATCTTCCTCGGACCCAGAGGGTCCGTAGGTCGAGACACCCGTCAATCGGTCCCAAGGCGACCGCACACGAAACCCCAGAGAGGTTGCACTCGCCTCAATGTGAGCGCCCGCCAAAGCGAGGTCGCCAGGCGGGCTGAGGCCGAGTCGAAATGACGAAAGATGGGTTGCAGTCGGTACCTTTTTGTTGACGAGGAGCGATGAAGTCACGTCGGGGGCAGATCGCGTCGTCGTCTTGGGTACGAGGGCGACGTCCTGCAGGCCTTCCGTGAGCGTGCTGGCGTCGTCCACTTGCTCGGGGTCGACGTGTTGCGGGGGGATGGCGCTCGCGTTTGCCTCGAACACGAGGGCGACGCTTGGCGTGTCCTCCGTTGAGGCGCCGGGGATGTCGATTTGCTCGACAGCCGTCGGAGCGCGATCTCCCGCTCGGCCCCGGTTGCCCCGCCTCCTCCTCCTCCGATGGCGAGGGGGAGGATGGGGCGAGCTCGAAAGTCGCCCTTCCCCCACGCGGGAAAGACGTCGTCGATTCCGCCGCCGGCGGGCGGGCTGTCCGCCACCATTGTCGCTGTCGCGCGGCGGTGGAAGGAGTACCATGTCGTAGTTGCCGTCGAGAGACATGAACTCGAGGTTCCCGAAACGGAGCACCGTCCCGGGTTGAAGAGGTTGTTGGAGACTGCCCATCTGGAGCTTGACGGGAAATCGAACGTCAACACGCAGCCGCCCCCTACCTGGCGCGCCAACTGTCGGCGTTCCGAGACCGGGGGGTCCCCGAGCCGACGAGTGAGAGTGCCGCGTGCCCCAGCCCAGATGGGTCGAGCGCGTGGGCGAGCGCGAAGGGGGGAACAGAGAGAGAGGTCGGTGGCCGGAGCCGGGTCGTGAGGGAGTCGGAGAATTCCCGCGGCCTTCATGTTCGTCCTGCGCCCAGGTCGGGTGCGCTTGCAGTAGGGGGTTACAAGCGTCCGCGCGAGGTGAGGGGAAGCGAGCGGCCCCAAGAGAGCGCCTGCCCCTGCCCTTCGTCCCCGCGAGGCCAACCTTCTCTAAGAAGGCCCTGGTCCTTCCTTTTATAGTCGTAAGGAGAGGATCCAGGTGTACAAAATGGGGGTGTAGCAAGGTGCTACGTGTCTAGCGAGAGAGAGCTAGCGCCCTATGTACATGCCAAGGTGGCAGCCGGAGAGATCTTGGCACCCTGTTGGTGTGGCGTCGTGGCTGTTGGAGGAGTAACGGAGCCGGACGGGGGGACAGCTGTCGAAGTGGCTGGGCCCTTGCTGACGTTCTCCTGCTTTCGTAAGGGAGCTGAGAGCCGCCGTCGTCATGGTCTAGCGGGGCGCCATCATTTGCCTATCTGGCGTGGCTGGCCAGATGGGACGCCGGTCTTGTTCTCTGCGACCCAAGTCGGCTCAGGGCAGGGTGATGATGACGCTCCCTGTTGACGTGGCGGTCTCGTATCCTAGGTCGGGCGTCGTGGAGGCTCCTCCGAAGCCGAGGTCGAGTCCGTCCTGCAAGACAGAGGCAGAGTCCGAGCCCTGGGTCGGGCGAGGCGGAGATCGTTAGGCAGAGGCCGAGGCGGAGTCCGAGCCCTGGGTCGGGCGAGGCGGAGTTCGTCGTCTTCCGGGGCCTTAGCCCGAGTCCGAGCCCTTGGGCGGAGCGGAGTTCGCCGTCTTCCGGGGCCTTAGCCCGAGTCCGAGCCCTGGGGTCGGGCGGAGCGGAGTTCGCCGTCTTCCGGGGCCTTAGCCCGAGTCCGAGCCCTGGGTCGGGCGGAGCGGAGTTCGTCGTCTTCCGGGGCCTTAGCCCGAGTCCGAGCCCTTGGGCGGAGCGGAGTTCGCCGTCTTCCGGGGCCTTAGCTCGAGTCCGAGCCCTGGGGTCGGGCGGAGCGGAGTTCGCCGTCTTCCGGGGCCTTAGCCCGAGTCCGAGCCCTGGGGTCGGGCGGAGCGGAGTTCGCCGTCTTCCGGGGCCTTAGCCCGAGTCCGAGCCCTGGGTCGGGCGGAGCGGAGTTCGCCGTCTTCCGGGGCCTTAGCCCGAGTCCGAGCCCTGGGTCGGGCGGAGCGGAGTTCGCCGTCTTCCGGGGCCTTAGCCCGAGTCCGAGCCCTGGGTCGGGCGGAGCCTCCTATGGCACCTCTGGCGAAGTCTGGTCGCCCGTTGGTCTTACCTTTTGCGTTAAATGCCCCGGTGACTCGGTCGGTTGGCGTGGTGATTTAGTCAGGGTTTCTTCTTATCGAAGGCGGGGCCTAGGGCGAGCCGGAGATGCGTCTGCCGTGAAAGAGGAGGCCTCAGGCGAGACGGAGTCATCTTAGGGTCGGCTGCCCTCGCCCGAGGCTAGGCTCGGGCGTGGCGTGGTCAAGTCACTCGTATGGACTGATCCCTGACTTAATCAAACCCATCAGGCCTCTGCAGCTTTATGCTGATGGGGGTTACCAGCTGAGAATTAGGCGTCTTGAGGGTACCCCTAATTATGGTCCCCGACAAAGATAACACACAATGGGAGTGGAGAGATGGCGAGAGTAGAGTGTACCCTCCGTGGCAAGAGGCTGGACGGTGGTGTATCTGTGCTCTCGGTTGGCGTGAACCTGATCTAGTCTTAAGAACCCTGGTGGCGAGTTGACATATGCAAGGGTTAAGTGCTACATATGTCGTGTGATCGGAGATCCCTAGCTAGGTATAAATCAATTCGGATCACCGCTACTTCTCGAACATGAAGACTTGGTCACTGCCCTACACGTAGCATTCCAGTGAACAAGATGGGTTGATAAGAAAACGACTAGTATAGGCCAAGTGTTTAAACTAGGGTAGAAAGAACTCTAGATGCAGGTAACTTTACTTAACCTGGCAAGTAAAATGGATTTTTAAGGATCCACTCATAGTAAGCTTTTCTGCAAAAGAGTCTTTGAATCTTGCTAAACCATACCTTGACTCCCTCTAGCCAGCATACCCTTGAGAGTCTTTTCTTTAGTCGGGTAAGTCTTGCTGAGTAATTCCGTACTCAGGGTTTTATTCCCTATTGTTTTTCAGGTTCTATCCTTGTGCTACTATTGATGGTGTTAAGTGCCGGTGGGCTCGGCCTTCTTATAAGTCTAAGTAACTCTTCCATACTTCTTATTAAGGATGGTCACTTGAGCTAGCATATATTTCGAAACTACAAATAATTTATTACAGTTCAAAGTTATTTCTTTGAATCACTTTAGTAATCACTCCGATCATGTACGTAGTAAAATTTTTGTAACTTGTAAAATTTGGTAATAAGATTTCCGCTGCAAAAATATTGATGTGTGTGATTTGTGTTACTTAATCCTGTGGTCCTGGTTGTAAGTGGTTTATCCGGTGTCCTTGGGGCAATCGGACGAATCCTGTTAATTTATCTGGTGCACATGCATGACCGTCTGAGGTCTTTGAGACAAGGACAGGTGCATGTGGGCCCAATAACTTGGGAGGTTCTGCCACATTATCTCACCCGCCTAACGAATTCTCGTATGAGGTGAAACTTCCGTAGTACGTGTTTGCTTTTCTGCTTGTTCCTTGGCTCCTTAGCTTGCACAATAGCCCCATTGTTGTCACAATAGAGGTTCAATGTACTAGAGGCATTAGGAAACACACCAAGCTCGATGAGGAACTTCCTTATCTAAATACCTTCCTTCGCAGATTTAGAAGCTACAATGTACTCAGCTTCTGTTGTTGAATTAGTTACAGTCTCCTGCTTTGAAGTTTACCAACTAATAGCACCACCATTTATTATGAACACAAAACATGATCGCTTTTTTAACTCGTCTAGGTCAGTTTGGAAGCTAGTATCGGTGTAATAAGTTACAACAAGCTCCTCCTTACCCCCATAGACTAGGAACATATCTTTACTCCTTCTCAAGTACTTTAGAATTCCTTTTACCATTGTCCAGTTACCCTCACCTGGATCAATCTGGTGCCTACTCGTAGCACCTATAGCGTATGAAACATCTGGGTGCATACTTATCATTGCATACATGATTGTTCCAATTGTCGAGGCGTATGGTACATTAGTCATGCGCTCCCACTCATTAGCCATCGTAGGATACTGCCTCTAGCTAAGGTGTATACCATGTGACAAAGGTAAGAACCCTTTCTTGAATTATTCTATGTTGAATCGTTTCAACACCTCATCAATATACGTATCCTAGCATAATCCTATAAGCATCTTTTACCTATCTCTATAGATCCCTATGCCCAGAATATAAGCTACTTCCCCTAAACCCTTCATAGAAAACTCTTTTTTAGTTAAGTCTTGATGGATTACAACATTGAAATGTCATTCCCAATCAATAATATGTCATCTACATATAAGATCAGAAACACAACAATGCTCCCACTATTCTCTTTGTAAACACAAGCTTCTTCTTCATTCTGATGAAAATCAAACACTTTAACTACTTCATCAAAACGAATGTTCCAACTATGATATGTGTGCTTCAACCCATAAATGGATTTCTGAAGTTTGCATATCTTTCCAGCATTGACTAGATCAACAAAACCCTCGGGCTATATCATATACACATCCTCATCTAGGTTTCCATTTAGGAAATCTATTTTGACATCCATCTACCAAATCTCATAATCAAAATATGCGTCTATAGCTAGAATGATCCGAATAGACTTAAGCATCGCTACTGGCGAGAATATCTTGTCGTAGTCAACTCCTTCAACTTGTCAAAAACCCTTTCCAACAAGTCGAGCCTTATAGATGTGAACATTTCAATCCATATCTTTCTTCTTCTTCTAGATCCATTTGCACTCTATGGGTATAAGACCATCAGGCAGGTTAACAAAGTTCCAAACTTGATTGTCTCCCATGGAATCTATTTTGGATCTCATGGTTGCTTGTCATTTCTCAGAATCTGGGTCCATCATCGCTTCCGCATATGTTGTTGGTTCGTCGTTGTTTAACAACAACAATTCCCCATTGCCCAATAATAGCATTTCACTTTGTGTCTCGTGAAGCCTTGCTGACTGTTGGGATCATGCTTCGTCGCCGAAGGTCCTGCAGGAAGAAGACACCTTCAGCAAATCTGTTTATATGAGATACCGAAGCTACCACTCATAAAGCTTCGACGCTATAGCGTATCCAAAGACAAAGGATCGAACCGACTTAAAGATGGAATTACTTTTTAGTCCATAAGAGTCTGAGTTACTATTGTGATCTTCTGTAAGGGGTATGATTGTAATTTCTTATAGGCTGCGTCCTATGCCTATAAATAGGTGAACAGTACTTCTTTGCTGTTCACGCAATCTTGTAATTGCTGACATGCTACTCTGGAATTAACGTTCTCTGTCAAGGCAAAGGTATAAATATGCCCAAATATTATATTTTGATATTTAAGTTCACATTACAAAATAATCAAATAATATTATTTATTATTCCTATTCTATAACGTTTTATGTTTTATTTTGCATTATTTTATCTTTAATCACGAAAGTACCTTCGTGACATATTATTCAAAACCTTCGTCCGAAGTTCATTAAATCCTTGGGGAATAATGCTTCAGCGGACGAAGGGCCTTAACATCTGACATTCTATGTTGCCTTGTTCCTAATTCATAGCACTTGAGAACAAGTCCCCAACATTGGAGCCCACCTCTGGTGAACTCACTTCTACTTTTTGAGCTGATGGCTTCGTTCAAGAACCAAGCTGGAACTGCTTCGGCCCCGAAGCTGATTCTCCCGATAACAGGCGGTTCATGCTCAGAGCCGGCTAACAAGAAGCAGAAGAAGGAGGCACAAAGAAGAGTACAACATGTAGGGGTGCAAGGACCCTTCATCAAGTCAAGATGGTCTCACATCCCAATTACCTTCTCTCAAGAGGATCTTCAGCTCAAGGATTACCCACATAATGATGCTATGGTTATCTCTTGTGTGATCAAAGGGTTTCTGGTCCATAATGTCTTGGTTGATACAGGCAGTGCAGCAGATATCATATTTGCTAAGGCCTTCAGACAAATGCAAGAGCCCGAAGACAAGATTCATGATGCTACGCACCCTCTTTGTGGCTTCGGAGGGCGACAGATTGTAGCGCTTGGTAAGATTACCATGCTAGTGACCTTCGGATTTGTCAACAACACAAGGACTGAGCAAATTGTGTTTGACATTGTTGACATGGAGTATCCTTACAATGCTATCATTGGTCGCGGAACACTCAATGCTTTCGAAGCAATTCTTCATCCAGCATATCTTTGCATGAAGATACCTTCGGATCAGGGACCTATTGCTATTCATGGGAGTCAGGAAGCCGCCAGAAAGGCTGAGGGGAATTGGACTGATTCAAAGGCAATCCACAACATAGATGAAGCCGAAGCTTGTGAGCAGTACAAGCATAGAAGGGAGAAGGCTGCTTCAGCCGATCAGCCAAAACCCATGCTTTTATGCGAAGATATCGCGGAGCAGAAGGTGCTGCTGGGATCTCAATTGTCTGAGGAACAAGAGAAAACCTTGATAAGATTCTTGTTCAACAACAAAGATGTCTTTGCATTGTCGGCTAATGATCTTTGTGGCGTCAACAGGGATGTTATTGAACACTCGCTCAATGTTGATCCATCCTTCAGGCCCAGAAAGCAGAGGCTTCGGAAGATGTCTGATGACAAGGCCGAAGGAGCTCGAAATGAAGTAAAAAGACTCCTCAGTGCCGGAGTCATCAGAGAAGTGAAATATCCAGAATGGCTGGCTAACACTGTTATGGTAAAAAAGGCCAACGGCAAATGGAGGATGTGTATTGATTTCATTGATCTCAACAAGGCTTGTCCGAAGGATGAGTTTCCATTGCCAAGGATAGACTCCCTAGTTGATGCAGCAGCTTCATCAGAACTTATGAGTCTCTTGGACTGTTATTCAGGCTATCATCAGATTTGGATGAAGAAGGAGGATGAGCCAAAAACCAGCTTCATAACCCCTAGCGGAACATATTGTTACCTTCGGATGCCTCAGGGGCTCAAGAATGCTGGAGGAAGCTTCAGCAGAATGACAGCAAAGGTTCTTCATTCTCAGATAGGCAGAAATGTGCTAACTTATGTCGATGATATCATTGTAAAAAGCACGAAGCAAGAAAATCACATTGCTGATTTGCAGGAGACTTTCGCTAATTTTAGACAGGCCGGTCTAAAACTGAATCCAGAAAAGTGTGTTTTCGGAGTAAAGAAAGGGAAATTCCTTGGTTGCCTAGTTTCGACAAAAGGGATTGAGGCTAATCCAAATAAAATTGAAGCTATTCTTCGAATGGAACCACCAAGCACAAAGAAGGGGGCTCAATGATTGACAGGAAGATTGGCATCTCTCAACAGATTCATATCTAGATCAGCAGAGAGAAATTTACCATTCTTCGAAGTGCTGAAATCAGCCGAAGTTTTTCAATGGGGACCAGTTCAGCAGAGAGCCTTCGAAGAGCTGAAGCAATATTTGATAGATTTAACGACGTTAACTCCACCAACGCCAGGGGCTCCTCTGTTGTTATATGTGGCAGCCTCGCACTCAGCGGTAAGTGCGGCACTTGTCCAAGAGAAGCTTGAAGGGCAAGTCAAGAAGCAAGCTCCAATATACTTTGTATCTGAAGTTCTTAGTTTATCAAAGAAAAATTATACAGAATTGGAGAAGGTGCTATATGTTGTTTTGATGGCTTCCAGAAAGCTTCGGCATTATTTCCAAGCATACAATATAATTGTCCCTTCTTCACAACCATTGAAGGACATTATGAGAAATAGAGAAGCTACTGGAAGGATTGGAAAGTGGGCTGCAGAGCTTAATGAATTCTGCATTGATTATGTGCACAGATCTTCGATTCAGTCCTAGGCGTTAGCTGACTTCATTGCTGACTGGACGCCAGGGGCTCAGGTAGAAGAGGCAAGTAAAGATGCCGAAGCATGGACAGTATTCTGCGATGGTTCTTGGGGAACCTTCAGAGCAGGGGCAGCCGTTGTGTTGGTCGCACCCTCCAAAGTTAAAATTTGCTACGCAGCAAGACTTGATTTTAGCTGCACAAATAACATTGCTGAGTACGAAGCTTTACTTTTGGGTCTTCGGAAGTTAAAGGCAATGTGAATCAGAAGGGCGGTTCTTAAAACTGATTCCCAGGTTATCTCTGGTCATATTGACAAGAGTTGTAAGGCAAGAGACCCGAAGCTTGAGAATTATTTAGATATGGTCCGAAGGATTGAAGCTTCCTTTGAAGGGTTTTCTGTAAAAAATATTCCTCGAGGAGAAAATGAACATGCTGATTTGCTAGCCAAGTCAGCAGCACAGGGGCTGCCCTTACCTTCGGAAGTATTTTTTGAAACAATAAAAGCACCTTCGGTTGAACTCCTTGAAAGAGCGGTCCTCAATATATCACCTGTTTATAGTGAAGACTGGAGAACTGAGATCATCTCCTACCTTAAGGGTAATTTCCTTTCAGATGACGAAGCTTATAACAAGAGAATAGAGGCAAGAGCTCGTCCATATGTAATAATAGAAGGGGAGCTGTACAAGCATGGGGTCTGCTCTCCGTTACTCAAATGTTTATCCAGAGCCGAAGGTATAGAATTGATGAAGGAAATACATGCAAGCCTGTGTGGATCTCACATTGGATCTAGGCCTTTGCTGGGAAAAGTTTTTCGCCAAGGATTTTATTGGCCAAAAGCAGCTTCGGATGCAGCGGAGTTAGTCCAAAAGTGCGAAGGTTGTCAGAAATGTGCAAGAGATCAAAAACAACCTTCGTCTCTAACCCAGTTAATACAACCCACTTGGCCATTGCAACGGTGGGGCCTTGATTTGTTAGGTCCGCTACCACCAGCACAAGGCAAATTAAGATATGTTATAGTGGCAGTGGAATATTTTTCTAAATGGATTGAGGCAAAGCCTTTAGCCACAATAACTTCGGTTACTGTTGAAAAGTTTTTCTAGCAAAACATTGTTTGTCGCTTCGGAGTGCCGAAGGCCATCACTATGGACAATGGAACGCAGTTTGATTTCAAAGCCTTCAAAGAATTTTGTGAACAAATTGGCACAAAGATCCATTTTGCATCAGTTCGACATCCGGAATCAAATGGACTAGTTGAAAGGGCTAATGGCATCATAATGACAGGAATAATTAAGTTAATATTCAATCAGCCAAGGGGAAAGTGGCCAGATGAATTAATCAAAGTGGTGTGGAGCCACAACACAACAGTATCAAGGTCAACAGGTTTTACACCATTCAAATTGCTGTTTGGTGATGAAGCAATAACCCCAGAAGAGGCTAAGGCAGGGTCAATAAGAACAGTGGCTTCAGCGAAAGACGAAGCCGATTGTTCTGTGGACAAAGATGCTATAGAAGGGATCAGGCTTCAGGATGTAGAAAACATCAATAAATATCAAGCCGAAACAATAAAATGGCGTGATAGAAAGGTTCGGTTGAAGAACATTAAGCTAGGACATTTGGTGCTTCGAAGAGTGGCCAACCCAGACACAGTGGGCAAACTACAGCTAAAGTGGGAAGGCCCCTTTCTGGTAGTATCTTCGTCAAGACCCGGATCCTACAGATTAAAGGATATGGATGGCAACGACATTCCTAGATCTTGGCATGCGGATGAGCTTCGGCGGTATTATGTGTAATCTGATGTAATCTTTTTTATTTTTTATTTTTCTAGTTTTTTCTTATGGCACCCTTTTCCTTTCCAAAGGGGGAGAAAGGTTTTTAATGGGGCCATAGCATGTAATTTCTTTTTTTCTTATTTCACCTCTATAAGAGCAATATCCCCCAAAGATGTAAATGTAAAAGCTGAGAATGCACCATCGAGTGCAAACAAAAAAGAAAAGAAAACAGGGAGAAGCTCAAAAGCCGTTCCTAAGGGAATGCAGAGCTTACAGCGAAAAATAAAAGCTTATTCCGCTGAAGTAAAAGGCGAAGAAGCTCCTAAGGGAGGCTTGCAGCGAAAAATAAACGCTGATTCCGCTGAAGTAAAAGGCGAAGAAGCTCCTAAGGGAGGCTTACAGCGAAAAGTCAACGCTGATACACCGAAAAATAAACGGTGAAGCCGAAAAATAAGTGGCAAAAAGATTTGAGTCATTCCTAAGAGAATGAAGTCTATGATTATGGCTTCGAATATATATCCGGATATTCATTTGCACGATACATCACATCATGACATTTGCATTCATAAACATTCATTTAGACATACATAGGATCATTATCGTCATATCATTCAGAAAAGATAGATGCTTCGGTTATGAGGATAAAGCTTCGGAGAAAAACAGAAAGAAGGAATTTTCATGCTTTGTTGTGTACGAAAAGAAGGGAAGGTGTTTTTCGCCTTCGGCTCAAAAAGAAAGTTTCGTCCACAGCAAAGCAGCTTGTACATGGACAAAGGGGAAAGATATATTACAAGGTACGCACAAATTTACATAAGTTTCTTTACAATTATATTACAGAATTTTCTCTAATATCTTATGCAGCAGAGTCTTTCGGGATATCTGTTAAAGCTTCAGCTTCTCATTCTTTAGCTTCATCATCTTGTACATGTTAAAACAGAATGAGAAAACCGCAGAGTTCAAGGAGAAGGTAAAAGTAACAAGTATGAGTTTCTCACTGGCTTGAGGTGGCTCCGAGCTTCGTCACCAGCCATTTTTCACCCGCCGTTTATCCAAATCTGGGTCACAAATCTGTTTCCTATGCTTCGAGCTAGGCTGGGAATGTCAATTAAATCTGCTGGTGACAAGCTGAAGTTTGGCCTATTGACAATTTTCCCGTGCGTGCAACCAGCCTTCAAGAAAGCAGCAGCTGTGCCTCGAGAAGCTAGCAGAGCGCAAAAATCAGCATGCCCAGCGATAACTTCATCAAGTGCATCAACTTCGCCCTCAATGTATTCGAAGGTGCTTGGCAGGTTTTCAGCTGAAGGTGTAAATTTATCAGAGCTGGCTCCAATTGAGTGAAACACATCCTTCAGCCGTTGCACGCATCGGTTGCCGAAATCTAAGCATTTTTCCTAAAGCTCTTTCAGTAATTTTTGCAAATTTGAATTCTTCTCAATTTCGGCCTTGAGACTTGTTTCAAGATTCTTCTTTTCCTGCTCAGATTTCTCTAATTTTATGAGCAATTCGTTGTTTAATTTGTCAATTTCAGCTTGAGCTTCAGCTAGCGAGCCTTCCATAGAGTGAATTACAAAGTCCTTTTTCTCCAAGGCAGCCTCGTGATCTTTAGCTTTATGTTCGAGTTCTTGAATGTCGAGGTCCTTTTTCTTCATAGCAGCTTCGTAGCTTTCGACTTTATTTTCTAGATCTCTGATAGTAGCTTCGTTTTTCTCGTCTTCGAGATCTTGTTGCATCCTCAGCACTTTACTTAATAATATACTCTGGCAAAACAACCTTCGTCAGAAAACATATTAATTCAAAAAACAATAAAAGTTGAGAGTTTTTACCTTGAAATTAGCATAGAACAAGCTCCCGGCGATATGTTGTCGCTGGTATCTGCATAAATCCGCTTCAATCTTCGGCAGCCCAACATTCTTTGAGAAAGTTCTAACAACTTTAGCCTCGGTTCGATTCCGAAGGCATCTCAGTTTTCCTTCATTGACTCTGCCAAACAGCAGAGCCCCTGGTTTGTATCCACAGGATATAGCATATTTCTTTAGTTCTTCTTTTTCAGCTTCTGATAACTCTTGTCCAAGTATATCTTGAAAATTGAAGTTTTCTTCTTCCAAAGTGTCTTCAATCTGCCCTTTTCCTTTCTCAATCGTCGTGTCCACCGTGACCGCAGCAGCTTCTTCTTCAGCCATTTTCAGAAGTATGTTATCAATATCACCAAGTGTGGTTTCTAGATTAGGATCTTCGGTGATCTCAGTTTCGGCTCCGGTGGCTTCAGCTTCGGCGGTCGCTCCGGTGGCTTCGGCTCCGGTAGTTTCGGCTCTGGTGGCTGTGGCTTCGGCAGTAACAGCGCTTTCAATTATTTTCGCCGCCGATGTTGGTGGTGGTGTCTGATGAATAACATCGGCCACTTGCATAATTCTTCTTTTCTTCTTTGGCTTGGCAGGACTTTCTGTTGCCGAAGGTTCTTTTTCCTTTTGAAAAAACTTCGTCAGTTCTGGCGCCAGCGGACTTAGCTTGATAGGCAAAGGTTCAGTCATTACCTTTAGAATCTCCTCCACTTCGGCAGTAGAAGGTGTTGCAGGAGCTTCCTCCTCTTGGGCTGGCGTTTTCGGTTTTGGGGATGCAGCTTTTCTTCTCTTTGGAGCTGCTATCTTCGGCTCAGGGCTCAATTTTCTTTTCTCAGAATTTTCTTTGTCCTTTTTAGCCGATTTAGTGCCTTCTTTATCAAGGACGCTGGCAATCCTTTTTCTTTTCTGGCCTTCGGCATCTCCGCTCAGTTGCTTATAATCAGGATAATCAAAATTCAAGGCATCCAGCACCCGATTCAACCTTCGTTTCGGACGAGTGCCGAAGGCCGCAGTCATTAACTGATCTTCCTTCTTAGAATAGCAGCCGAGAATCTCGTTGCACATAACCTCAATTGTGTCCAGCCATTCTTGGCATGGTGCTTTAAAATGTTTCTTAAATTTGTAGTGATAAGGCAATCGAACAAGTTCTCCCTTCTTCTTTTCTCCTTTTAGCTTTGGCATCTCCCAGTCCCTCAGTGTTGGGAACACTTTAAAAGCCAAGAATTCCTGCACTAAGTCTCTAGTGCCGATATGATCTGAAATCACTCGAAATTCAGCCAAAGCAATCTGACTCGGGCTTTATCATGTTGCATTGGGGCCTCGTTTCTCCGAAGGTCAGTTCTAGCGGACTCTGGACCAATTTATCCTCATCTTCGTCAACTTTAACATAAAACCATTCAGACTTCCATCCGGCTAGCCATTTGCTTTGATAGCTTATCACTGGAAACTTCGTGGTCTTGTGATAAGCAAAGTTGTAGCAACCAAAATTCTCGTGTAGACCGTCTCCTCTGGCTTTAGTTTGGTAGTGTAATTCATGAACTCGGCAGAAACCCTCACCAAACGGTTCCACTCCCTGGCTACGAAGGGCCCAAATATAAACGCTCAACCTAATGATAGCATTAGGGGTCAGCTGATGAAGGTAAATCCCAAACTTCTTCAGTACAATAGCAATCATCTTGTTGAGGGGGAATATTAAACCAGCCTTCAGAAAACTTTTGAAGACTACTACCTCATTCTTTCCTAGTTTTGGGATAGTTTCTTCTCCACCAAAACAAATTAATTCCTTCTTGGCCTCGCTAAAATAACCCAGCTTCACCATCTTAGGAAGATCAGCCTCAGAGATGGTGGACCTTCCAAAGTCCAGATGACTAGGTTTACTTGGCATCCTGAAGCTCTACTCATCCTCGTAACCAATTTCTTCAACAACAGCTTGTGTTGCTTCGGCAGCAGGTGTGTCCTCTGATGAAACGAGCCCAGAACGCCTCATTGCTTCGGAAATCGGAACAGTTTCAGTGGCTTCGGCCTCGTCTCCTTCACGCTCAATCCTGGCAGTGGAGCGCAATCTAGCCATTTGATTATGAATTCCTAAAGTTTTTTGAAATTAATGACCTTTTTTCCGAAGCTCTTTTTGTGACGAAGCAGAGTCCGGAGTGGTGCTTCGTTTGAGTGCAAAGATCAAGCTTTGGCTATGGTGAAATTTTTGGTAGCAAAATAGTGCAATTGCAATGAATGTCGTAGTAACTTTACACCTACTTGTCTGTTTATATAGCGCTGCAGGTCAAAAGGTGAATCGTCAAGTCTCCTACACCGGACGAACACTCGCCCGCACCCAATGAACGGTGGGCCACAAAACCCGAGAAGGTAAATATGCATGATGGGACTACTCCACGCTCGGAAGTTCTATCGTTTCTCCGCAACGAGCTCAGGGAAGGTGTTTTTCGGACCTTCAGCTACCCGAAGCTTAAGAGACTTTTTCACGGGTCAAGCTCGTTACGAAAAACGATCTGGCGCCGCGAAGGGGCTACTGTTGGGATCATGCTTTGTCGCCGAAGGTCCTGCAGGAAGAAGACACCTTCAGCAAATCTGTTTATATGAGATACCGAAGCTACCACTCATAAAGCTTCGACGCTATAGCGTATCCAAAGACGAAGGATCGAACCGACTTAAAGATGGAATTACTTTTTAGTCCATAAGAGTCTGAGTTACTATTGTGATCTTCTGTAAGGGGTATGATTGTAATTTCTTACAGGCTGCGTCTTGTGCCTATAAATAGGTGAACAGTACTTCTTTGCTGTTCACGCAATCTTGTAATTGCTGACGTGCTACTCTGGAATTAACGTTCTCTGTCAAGGCAAAGGTATAAATGTGCCCAAATATTATATTTTGATATTTAAGTTCACATTACAAAATAATCAAATAATATTATTTATTATTCCTATTCTATAACGTTTTATATTTTATTTTGCATTATTTTATCTTTAATCACGAAAGTACCTTCGTGACATATTATTCAAAACATTCGTCCGAAGTTCATTAAATCCTTGGGGAATAATGCTTCAGCGGACGAAGGGCCTTAACATCTGAGATTCTATGTTGCCTTGTTCCTAATTCATAGCACTTGAGAACAAGTCCCCAACACTGACCTTCTTGGTTGTGGTGGTGCTTCTCTTGCGACAGACGTCTCAACTTGTTCTGCTACATTAGCATCACTTGTTGAACCTTATCCCATTGGCTCATCCTAAACTTCTTTAAGATACATTTTTTGTTTACTTTTCTCTGTTTTTAGAAACTCTTTTTCTAAGAAAACACTGTTCCGAGCGACAAACACTTTGCGCTCTGACCAATGGCAAAAGTAATATCCCAAAGTTTTCTTTGAATATCCCACGAAAATGCACTTGTCCGATTTTGGAGTGAGTTTATCAGACTGAAGTCGCTTGACGTAAACCTCACAACCCCAAATTTTCAGAAAATACAAATTGGGGCCAATCCACATCTCATATGGTGTCTTAACTACGAACTTAGACGATACCATATTTAGTGTGAAAGGTACTATTTCTAGAGCGTATCTCCAAAATGACAAAGGTAGGTCTGACTACCTCATCATTGATCGAACCATATCTAAAAAGTCTGATTATGTCGCTCAGACACCCATTCCTTTGTGGCGTTCCAAGCGACGTATGATGCAGAACAATTCCAGAACTCTTTATATGATTGCTAAACTCATGGTTCACATATTCACCTCCACGATTAGATCGTGGTGTTTTAATTTTCTTGTCACGCTGATTTTCCATTTCATTTAGAAACTCTTTGGACTTTTCTAAAGATTTTAACATGTGTTTCATTAAGTAAAGATAACCATATCTAATAAAGTCATCAATGAAGGTTATGAAGTATTGGAATCCTCCCCTAGCTGTCGTACTCATTGGTCCGCACACATCAATATGTATGAGTTCCAACAAATCTAATGCCCTCTTAGGTAAACTCATGAAGGGCGCCTTGGTCATCTTGCCAAGTAAGAATGCTTCACATGTCTCGTATGATTCAAAATCAAACGAAGTTAAAAGCCCATCAGAATGAAGCTTCTTCATGCGATCCTCACTTATATGACCCAAACGATAGTGTCACATGTAGGTAAGACTTAGATCATTAGGCCAAGGATTTTTAGCACATATACTATATACAAATCATCATCAAGATTTAAAATAAATAACCCATTCATAATGGATGCAATAGCAACAAACATGTCATTCTTAGAGATCACACAACCATTGTTTTCACTCACAAATGAATAACCATCCTTCATTAAACACAAAGGAGATAAAATGTTTCGACTCATACTAGGAACTAGATAACAATTATTTAACTTCAAAATAAATATTGATGGGAGGTGGAGTTGCATCGTTCCGATGGTTAAAGCAGTAACTCTTGCATTATTGTCGACACGATAATCAACTTATCCTTTCACGGTTCTACTTTTTATAATTCCTTGCATTGAATTGCAAATATGGGCAAACAATCCGGTATCAAATACCCAATAATTAGTATAAGAATCAGCAATAAAAAATTCTGTAATGTGAATAGCAAGTATATCTGCTACGACTGTATACTTACCACCGCGATGCTTAATAGAGGCCAAGTACAGCTTTGCAATAAAAACATTCAGCATCTACAGCTGGTCCAGCCTTGGGCTTTTGGTTTGGCTTGGAGATCGTATCTTTAGCCTTGCCATTCTTCTTTTGAGATTTATCCTTCTTAAAGTTGGGTTTGTTTTGGACCGCCATCACATGTCCACAGTTGCTAGCGCATTTCTTTATGTCACCCTCTACTATTTTCAGCATGCCACATAGTTCATTGAGGCCCTTCTCCTCCCATGCAAATGGCAGTTGATGATGAAGTTTCCATACCTAGGCAAAAGAGATGCCAAAATAAAATCAGTGGCCAACTCTTGGCCTAGTGGGAAGCCTAGCTTCTCCAACCCTGAATGTAACCAACCATTTTGATTACATGTGGCACAATTGATGCGCCTTTTGCTAGCTTGCATTCCAAAAAGTGTTTGGACACGTTTCAATCCTAGCCTAAGTCTGGAACATGTCTTTGAGCGCCACGATCATATCGTGCACCTCATGGTTTGTCTCAAACTGCACCTGCAGCTTGGGCTCCATAAAAGCAAGCATAAAGCAACTGACATCAAGAGATTACCATCCATTGCTTTCTTGTAAGCGTTTTTAGATGTAGCCGTTGCAACTTCACTAGGATCCTCTAGCAGTGTGGTGTCTAGAACTTCTTCCTTTTTTATCCCTAAGAACAATTCTCAAGTTACAGATCCAATCTGTATAACTTGTTCCATTTAACTTATGTTTTAAGAATTGATCGCAAAGTAAATGATGTTTTGCTAGGTCCCATTTATCTACAACAAAATAATGCAAAATACTAAGACGAGAGGGCTATAGAGGGGCTCGGCACTGTCACATCGGGCGAGAGGGGTCCTGGTGGCTAGATCTATCACAGAAAAACCAGAGGGGTCAAACTCAATGGAGCAAAAATTGTTGGTGGTGAACCGACGGACAGAAAGGAGATTGCGGGTGATATGGGGGGCTACGAGAATGTCATTGAGATAGAACGGTCCAGGGAGAACCGAGGCACCTACTGAGGTGACCGGTAGAGTGGAACTGTTTCCAACGACGATCAAGGTGGGGTTGGAGGAGTGAGGTAGGCGAGAGCGAGATAGCATGCCTGCGATGGGGGTGGTGTTGTAGGAGGCACCGGAGTCGATGACCCAGTCAGGGGAGGGTGGAGCCAACACTATGGTGCTATAGGTGGCGGCAAGAGAGGCTGGGTCCCAGCCTCCAGCGAGCGAGAACCAAGGAGTCATGGTGGTGGTCCTCGAAGGCGCGAGCTGAGATGGGGTCGGGGTCGTCGAGGGCACGCCGTATGGAGGCATGTCATAGGCAGGCAGCGAAGGTGCACCATAGGGGTGCGCAGTCAGGAGAGCCAGCACCAGCGCCAGAGGACGGGAGGCACTGGGGGGCCTGACCCAGCCATATGGAGATGGTTCCGGTCTAGGGGTTGTAGAACGATGGCCAGCCCTGATCGCTACCCCGGTCGGTGGAACCTCCACAGGTGGAGCTACACCCCCCTCGCGTCCACCCTTGCGGGGGCGATGGCCGCCGTCGGCGGTGGAAGACGAACGAGGGGCCGCAGGGGCCTCGCCAGGAGGACAAGCAGGGGCCTCGGTCAATGAAGTACGAGGGGCGTGTCCCCTAGAAGACGCCTGAGCAACAGTGGGAGCGTTGTAGAGTGCAGGGGCCAGAGAGGGTGCCTTAATCGCCATGGTGAGCTCCTCGAGGAGAAGCTCGTTCCGCACAACATGGAAGGTGGGAAAGGGCATAGTCCGCTTGATGAGAGCCTTCAGGTGGCCATAGCGGGGGCTGAGGCCACGTAGGAGGTTCAGCACCAAGGTGCGGTCGGCCATCGACTCGCCGAGATCCCGGAGGGGGTCCACTAGGCCCTTCATCGAGCGACAGTACTCCCCCACAGAGAGGTCCCCCTGAGAGAATTGGTGGAACTGAGCGTCAAAGTGAAGGGTCCGAGCGTTCCGGTTCCCGAGGAACTATTCCTCGAGGGCGAACCAGGTCTGACGACTCGTGTTTGCCTGGTAGCGGATGATGTCTTGGAGCTCGACGGTGATGGTGCCATGGAGCCACGAGAGCACCACGCTGTCCATTAGGTACCAGGAGGGAGACGGAGGGGTGACGATGTCGTCGAGAACGTGGTCAGTGAGAGCGTACTACCGAAGAGTGAGGAGGACCTAACCCCGCCAACGAGGGTAGTGGGAGGATGTCGAGTCCAGCATGATGGACACAAAGGACCGGATGTTGTGAAGTCTGGCCTCTTGGGCATGGAGGGCGGCGATGTGGTCGACGTCGAGTCCGGGGGTGAGGGGCCTCAGGAGTGGGCGGGGAGCCTCATGGACGATTGGCGCAGGGCCGAGGATGAGACGCTGCGTGGTGGCCATCTGGGCGGTTAGAGTGGTGCTCATGGCATGCTCTTGCTCTAGAGCAACGGACGCGATGTGCTTGTGCCCCTGTGAGGCGGCCTGGATGGTGACAATGGCCGCGGCGAGCGACGAGGAGGCGGGTGGAGGAGCCATCGATGACGGGGTGTGTCGGCGTGGACTGGAAACCCGGCAGGGAGCGACGGAGTGGCTGCTGCGGCGCCACAAGGGTAGTGAGGCGCATGGGGGAGGCTCCGAGAAGGGGGCCAAGGTCGGCGATGTAGGGGGCCCAACTCCAGTGGTGGTCATCCCGGCCGTTGTGGAGAGTAGACCGGGGAGGATGGCAGTCACGGCGCTACTGGTGGGGCACGGGCCTACGACCGTGTTTGGCCAGCCGCGATGGTGGCAGGGCCACCGACGCCTGTGGTCACTGAGGAGTGGGGGGCAGAACCATGGGAAAGGTAGGGGTGAGGCCGGCGACGCCGACTGTCGAGGGACGGCGGCGCGGGAGGGGCGCAGCTAGGAGGGGGAGGGCACGCTCACCGAGCGCAGCCTTGAGGGGAGGGGAGGGGCGTGGCCGCCGGGGGAGGGCGGCGGGGTCACAGACGCCAGGGAGGGGCAGCGCCGGCGTCGAGCATGGGAGGGGGAGGAGGCAGCGACGGCTAGGAGGGAAGGGGGCAGCGGCGACTGTGGAGGGTGGAAAAAAATGTGACCTAGCTCTATACCATGTGGGAAACCCTAATCCTAACAAGGGGTTGAGTGTTGTATTAATAGGTTGTGTTAGGTGGGCCTAGCCCATTACAGGGGTGAGATGGTAAATACACGAGGTGAACCCCAAACACTAAACGGGTACTCTAACAATTTGCATTTGTTGTAACAGATTGCTTGAAAAGGTTGTAAACTTGTGAAGAAAAGAAAGATATACAATAAGAAATTTGGTTTAATAGAAATTTCGTTTCATAAAAAGCGTTAACAGAAAGAAAACATGTGCATACATGAGACTTTGGTATGGTAAAATTTGAAATTGCTATCAAATCTGTGACAGCAAGCATGCAAAAAAATACTCTAGAAGATAGCAGCAAGGAAAGTAACTGCAGATACCTCAGTTCCAGGCATCTGCTCATGAAAAGAACCAAGCGATGGGCATAGTAGTAATAGCAGTCTGCCATGCGTACATAGCTGAAATGCACAATCTCCATAAATCAATTTAAAGAGAAACAAATGTGATTTTAATCATAAATAAAGATCTGGCCACTTGAGATAACTTTATATCCATAATGAAAAGGTGTTGCACAGAAAAGGTTTGCTTCCTTGGAAATGAACAAATGTTGGACACGAGAATATCCTCTATACATTTACAACACCATTAGTACAATCCAGAACTACAAAATTTATGAGAACTTCCTGGTCAAAAAAATTATGAGGACAAAAGAGTGACTAAATCCAGTGAAAGCTACCTTGAAGTCACTATGTTTACAATATGACTGCTGCTTGCATAACAACAATGTCATTTCTATATATGCTGCTGACAAAAATGCTATTGCATCTTGTAGAATTTGAACTATCATAATTTGTACATTATAAGGTATCTTCACTTCTATATACATTATACCCAATCATCTGCGGAGTGAGCAGTGACAATACAACTGCATCAATCACAAAATGATGTTTAGACACATTAATACAATTTTGAAATATATTTCAGCTCAATTTCCTTGAAATTCACATCGTAGGTTTCAAAAGTTAGTCCAACAGACCTAACTTCATTGTGGCTGCAGATTTGCAAAGTCAATTTGGCCATGGATCGACTTCATAGCCTTGAAAAGGTATGTTGTTCCTCCATCATGAAATTGATAGCTCTCTAGTGTCTCTTAAGCCATTCTCAACTAAATTCCAGGTCTAAATTTTTGGTACACAGCAAATGCAAATCAACATTAAGCATAGCATGACGGTCTATATGGCAATGGCAATCGATCTCCCTCACTGGGCCATTGAAGCAATTGATAAAATACGAAAAGGTTTTCTCTGGCGAGGAAGAAAAGAGGTGAAAGGAGGGCATTGCTTGGTGGCTTGTGGAAAAGTATGTCGTCCGTTGCAGCTTGGAGGTCTAGGTATTGCTAGCCTTTCTGAGCTCTGCTGGGCCCTCCGCATGCGATGGCTTTGGTTGCAAAAAACTGACCCAAGACGTCCTTGGTCTAGCCTGTCCATTCAAGTTCCTAGCATGGCCCGTTCCTTCTTCTCCAAGGTGTTGATCTCTGAGGTGGGGAATGGGACCAACACCATGTTCTGGATAGATAAATGGATCCATGGCAAAAGGGTATCTGATATTGCTCCAAGATTATTCAGCACTATTCCAAAAAGAATTATTAACAGAAGAACTGTGCAGATGGCCCTATTGAACAAACGATGGATTGCAGACATCAAAGGAGCTCTTACAGTTGGTGCCATTGTAGATTATCTACACCTCTGGAATATTCTCGCAAATTTTGTGATGCAGCCTAACACTGAGGATAGACATATTTTCAGCTTATCTTCGAATGGTAGCTACTCTGCAAAATCAGCTTATATGGGTCTTTTCCTTGGATCTACCACCTTTGGGCACTATGAAAGGGTTTGGAGATCTTGGGCTCCACCAAAATGCTGTTTTTTCATTTGGTTGGTGGCCCAAAATAGATGTTGGACAGCTGATCGCTTAGCAAAAAGGAGATTGAATCACCCTATCAGATGTCCTTTATGTGACCAGCAAGGGGAAACCCTGAACCACTTGCTTGTGAATTGTGTCTTCTCAAGGATTTTCTGGTACAACCTGCTAAAAAAGTTCGAGCTGTATAGTTTAGCCCCACAGCCAGATGCAGTCTCTTTTATGGATTGGTGGGAGATGGTTTCAGAGACAGTAAATGGTTTGGTCAGGGAAGGTCTTGACTCCCTCATCATTTTAGGGTCGTGGATGATTTGGAAGCATCGTAATAGAGTCATTTTTGATGGAGGGTCTCCCAGCCTTCCTCTGATTATGAAGCATGCAGATGAGGAAAGAAGAGGCTGGGAAATTACTGGAGCCAAAGGGCTCTCCTTCTTGGCTGCCCCCCTGCATAGGTTGTTGTAGGGAGTGTGTGTGGGTGTTTTTTATAGATCCTTTCATGTACGAGTGTTACTGGCCTCCATAGGGAGTGCGTTGTTATGTTTTTGGTCTCTTAGACCTTTCTCTCTTCTTAATATTATATCTAAAACGCAGTCCTCCTGCGTTTTTTTCGAAAAAAGGCAATAACTAGTCAATGCACTTCATAAAAAATATTCTGCAGGAAACATAACCATTCAATAAATCAGTGTTGATATTTTTTTTGAATGTGATGGCAGGAGCTCTACTTCTCAATTTAAAAAAGAAAGAAATTGACCTAGTTTTAAGAAAAACCGAGTCCAAAACCTACACAAGGTGCACAAGCAACCCAGACAATGGTAGCCCCACACACAAAGCCCATACAAGTTCATTGTTGTCGAGCTCAACACAAAGGACGAGCAACTCCGACTCTCCAAAACGAGCAACACAAGGCCAAATGAGGAAACCAACAATGTCTATACCCAAAAAATGGCACAGAAGGATCAAGACCGAGGCGCGGCGTCGTTGCCAAGCCTCAAGACACCCCACACGAGGCAGCTCCGATTCTTCACCAATAGGACTTCCAAACTTGATCCTCCGCCCCGCCTCGGCAAAACGCTTAGCCTCTAAAGAAAACCGGTCTGCGAAGAAGGGAACACGCCTCATGTCATCGTTGCCGACCCACATTACCTGATGTAGCAGCTCCGACTTTACGCTGCAGGACCACACCTCCACTCGTATATCGGACGCCGAGAAGCAAAAGCAACCAAAAAGGGACGACTAACTTTAAAAACGACACCTTCAGGAAGGTAGTGACATCGAGGACGCCTCCAAGATGGATCGGGCTTTCACCCTGCGACACCCTCAAGAGGGAAAACCGCGTCCATGGGAGCCCGAGAAGCTCCCAGCACAATCGTCAGGCCAAAACTCCGGAACGCCAACAGGCGATGCCTCGCCGCACAGCACGAATCTCCCCATGAGGTGCCCACGTGGTCGCACAGCACCACCACGGCCACCAAGATCAAGCCTTGGCCACGAGCTCCTTCCCCGCACGAATCTGGGAGCTCTCAACGCCAACAGGGGATGCCTCGCCGCCGCCGTCCTGGGGGCCCGCGCGGCCAACCCGGCCAGCCCCTCTGGCAGCGGCGAGACGGAGAGGGCGGGGGAGAGTGGGGCAGCGGCTAGGGTTTCGCCTCCCGAGCTGCCCACGCGAGAGAGCGATGCGGGGGCCTGAAAATGAAATCAGTGTTAATGTTTAGTGGTGCGAGTCACACATGCATATGCATTTTGTGGCAAATGCATATTCTGATGGAATCTATTAATGTGATGATAATACAATACCTTAGTATAATTAAATACACAATACCATATGGGGATTTTAGGTAACTTATATTGATTAAACTACATAGATCAAAATAACCAGAAGTAGTATGTCACACCTTCATTTGTGGTTATAGTTAACTGCTTTTGCTGTCTTCTAAGAAGAGTTAGGGAGTCACGGTGTGGTAGAAACTAACGTCACGAACTCACAGTAATCTGTAATGGATATTCAGCAAAATAAGAGTTACATCTTACAAAATCATGTTGCAATATGAAAATATAGGGGTTAACATAACAATAATTCGTATTGATAATTAGCAATATGAGAAATTCAACCAACTGGGTTGAAGCCTTGCTTCTAGGAAATATGCAGCTCGAAGGTATTCATATAGTGATTGATAAACAAAATGACAGCTCACCTAGCTATTCCAACTTATGTTGTATCTTGCAAGTTCTCTTTTTGCCTACTTCTTATACCTGCAACAAGCTTGCATGTCTTCAAGAAAGCATCCAGTAGCTGCATGCACGGCATCAATTATGAATTATACTCTGCCCTTCTGACTATCATTGAATGATCTTAAGGGACCATGTACAAGCATTTCAACAGAAGAATCATATTGTGAGTTCTCAATATAGTAGACAAATATAAAAGAGACCATAGATGCAATTTTTTCAGGGACAAAAGGAATTTAACATGTAAAAAAGCATCAGTCGAGCTGAGAAGCTGGGAGCACTAATCAGCAACAGCTTCCCACCAGAAAATCACTGAACTGTGGTGCTGAAGATATCTCCGGCCTCTTGTGTGTGTTTTTGAGTGATGGAGAAAGGTGGGGGCTGTAGTAAGAGTGACTTATGGTGATGTATTTGTGCAGTGTGTGTGCTGCAGAATTGTGAGGATCTTTGAACTGCTGTATTTGGGCGCTACAAACTTCTCATTCTGTCCGAAGCAATGCAATGGACAGGGGTTGGTCCCTAACACTCTAAAAAAAATAAGAGGTAAGGTAGAAAGGGAAAAAATACGACATTGGGCAGTTTAGATAATTACCACAGGATGGTGCTGAAAAACAGGAGAGTAGTGCTCAAGAGTTACATATATCTTTTGAACAAGACTTAAGAGTGCATTGACCTTGCCTCCTAAAACCTCAACCTGAAAAAAACACAAGCATTTAAATAAATTGGAGCACGAATTGGGAATAACTTGCTGTTGTAATCAAATAGAAGTGTGCTCAAACAAAAACCACCATGAATGGCTTTATCTTGCAGGGGTACATGTCAGCAGTGATTCACTTGCATGCTATCAGAAATGTCAAACTTTATCTTGCTTGTCAATTAATTACCGATAAAGAATAAACATTCTGCATAAACGTCTATGGGAATTACTGTATAATTGAACAATACTATAGAAATTAAAGTCACGTAATGGACCAAATTATTTCTATTCTCCCAGCATATCACTCAAATTGATCTGTCCTGTTTCAAAAATGAACAAAGCTGAGAATATTCTATCTTGCTCAAACTTGATTGTTTGCAGTCTCAGCTCCTAAATGCAGTTAGTCAACACAGGAATGAGCATGTGCCTTCAGTAATATGCTTGATTTTTTTTCATGCATCATTACAACAGAGAAAAATCACATTGTGCTGGACTGTAAGCCAAAAAAAAAAGGAAGTGCAACTGTGTGGAGAAGTATCTCGTTTGAATAGATACAGAAAACATACCTCAGATTCAGCCTTTTGAAGCTCAGAACGTCTTATCTCAAGCATTTGCTTGTACCACAGGCCCTTCTTTGTCAGTACGATGGCCTGCTGCACCATATGGTTGCACCGATCATTTAGATTCTCCGTCCTGAATTCCAACACTCTTTATCAGTTTGTGCTAGAAACAAATGATTGTATACTATGTGGAAGAAATATCACATTACAAATTCTAGTCATATAGACGATTTTTATGAGCATTATTTTTCATCCGACGTCAACAAAAAACAATATATCTTGGGTTCTAAAAATGAAATTAAGTATACCACAATCATAAAAAAATCCTAAAATATTTTTTTATTAATACTCCATCCGTCCCAAATTATAAGCATGAATGATGGTGAATTTAGACACATATACAAAACACATACATTGAATAATCAATGAATGCATTCAAAACCCAGAATCTCTTATATTTTAGGACGGGGGGAGTACTAAAAAACTCTTTTGGGAAGGGGGGATGCACATACTTTTTCTCATTTCCTTTTATTTCTTCTGACATTTTATGTTCCATCTCCACAAATTCTTTTGACAAATCCATGATAGATATCAGGATGGAATCTAACTGTTTTTCTTGCTTTCTTTCACTAGTGATGTCACTGTAATCCAACTTTTTTGTTTCAACTTCTTTTAAGGTGGTTGAGGCCATCTCTAATGTCTGATTCAGCTTGATGAGTTCTTCATACTGCATATCCTGATCAGAAATCTGACATGGTCTTTGTGGCGGCACGTGGGGCTCCATCTCAATATCACGGAGTATCATTTCCTCACTCTCTTGTTTCATTAGCAATTGATCATGCTGATTATCTTTGATGAAATGCACCTTTTCTAGTATTGACAACTTTTCCTTCAGCTTCCTATTTTCTTCGTTAGATAAAAACAGCGCCATGTCCTTTTCTGAATGTGCAGCTTCAAGTGAGGAAACTTTAGCATGCAAAATTTGGGTAGTCTCCTCCAAGATGTCCCTATGACTATCAACCAATTTGCTTGTAACAGTTTGGTAAATTTCATCTCTTATTGTACTTTCAACATATAGATCCTCATACTCTTCTTTAATGTTCTTGACTTGTCTCAAATGTTCTTTCTCTAGAGAATATTGAGATGACATTTTCTTGCTGGCATCAGATATCTGGCAGGATAATTCCTGAACATTCTTTGTCTTCTCTGCAAGCAAATTCCTAAGATGCTGGTTTTCACAGTAAAGTGAATCAATTCTACTATTCAATCTGCTCCTTTCATCAACTGCATCACTAGTACTGCAGATTGTAGGTGCTTCCATTCCATTGGACATAATTTGGTCAAATCTTGAAATGACTTCAGGGAATCTCTTCCTCAAAGGCTCAAATTCTACATCGTACTTGAGAGCCAGTGACCATTTCTCTCGTTTGAATTTGAACAGCTCTTCTGTTTTCTCCTGCAAATCCAGCTCATGCAACCTTTTCAATTTACTGATCTCAGATCTGAAATAGTTAAGAATTTCTTGTCCAGTCATGCCCTTCAGATGTCGGAAGTCAGATTTTTCTGAAATAACTTCACTGGGACTTATAGATTTCTGTGTTGCAGATTTCTGATTTTCCTCAGAGGAAGATAGAGAGTGATCCTTTTGGGCTCTCTTTCTGAAAAAGCTGAACTTCCATCTGTCGCTCCAATTACCCAAACTTTCATGTCTACACAGAGGAATGTGGTGTTCCTCTTCTGAAGGTAATAGCATATTAGAAATAGCAATCAGGTCTTCACGGATGGAAGCACACTGAGCCACAGTTTCTTGCGAATTTTTTCTTAGACTGTTCACAATGGAGCTTTGCTCATACAACTTCCTCTCTAGTTCATCCTTAAGACTTCTGACACAATCTCCAATAATAAAGCCAGTAATTTCTAACTGTAACTCATGCTCCCACTGAAAATCATGAATTGAAGAATTGACCAGTGTGAGCATCTCTCTAATTTGTTGGAACACCACAACCAGCAACAACTTCAAGCTGTTGAACCCCTCGTCTATCTCAGTCAGCTTCCCAACATGGCCTAGTGTAGAGCACGGATCATTTAGGTCACATTTATGAGCCACGTTATAGCTCTTGAGGACCCTTATATCCTCGATGAGCTTATTAAGCTGCTGATCGACTTCCACTTTCATCAAATCCAAGTATTCTGCGTAAGTAACTTCTACATTTGCATCCAAGAAGTGTTGATGCAGCCTTGACACTGCAGTTGCAAATGGTTTGAAGTTGCTTGCGACACTAGAGCAATTATGACACGACAATCCTGGCGATGGCGCAGTTGCATCGTTGAACTCGATTAAACCATTGTTAAGCTCTGCAGAAGTCTTAGTGTCACTGGAAGGCGGCCTGTTGAGCAAGGACAGGTCACCCTGGGCGGTAAACCATGATTGGCCAATGGTGTCTGGTCTAGCCAATCTACCAAGAAATGGGTCCATTCTTTCATCCAACACCTGCAACATCGATCATATAAGATTCAACAGTTGATGGCACATTCAGAACACTAACTAGCCAATCAATTATGAATCTAAAACTCGATGCCTGGCATGAAAGCAGGAGATACTTAATTTCATAGGAAATGAAAGTTTAACAAGTATCGACTCACATGCATTAGTGTTCTGAAATTCACTAACCGGTAGCGGTAGGATCCGTCCAGTAAAGTAAAGTAATAAATCAATGTAGACGGACTCTGGTGGCGGATGTGAAGTAACATGTAACATTGATAGCAGCAGGACGGGTAACAGAACGTGAACGCCAGTACATAGACAATTATTCCATACTTGCATTCCACACCGGACACCGCACTCAATCACACACAGAAGTGAGAAGCCAGAGCCAGCTGCGGTAAAGCGTAAGGAAGTAACGGCAGTACTGCAAGGTGAGATCAGTTTTGACCCGCTCTGTTCGTCACTTCGTCTCCGGTCTCCCTTGTGATTTCCGAACTCCCGCACCAAAAGCAGAGCTTGCACTGGAGCAGTGAAGTTGCCTGACTGGCTGACTGGAATCGCTCATCCGCCTCGATCCAAAAATAAAACTGACAGAAACGCCGGCAAAGCGCCTCAAACCACACGCACGACATCCCCGCTCCGAACGGCGCCAACCAATCCGAAGTTCCGAAAAAACAAAACCCCTGAGGCCTGAACCACCACAAAATCCTGAACAACACAAGCGCGGCGGCACGGAGTCACTTACAGGCTGGATCCGAGCCATTGGCGGCGCAGCGGGGGCGGCTGCTTGCCTGCTTTAGCACCTCCTCGGCGCCGTTGCAGACGGCACGCGGCACGGGGGCTCAGTTGTTCCGCAGCCCTCAGCGAGGTGGCAGGAAGGGCTGCCGGCCTGGGGACGAAGGCGGCAGTACAAGAGGAGGGCGTTGGTGAATCGGAGCCTGGTCGCAGTGAATTCGTTTGGATTTGTGCGGGCGATCGCGAGGAGGAAGACGACGCCGCGGCCGCTCTTCCTCACGACCAAGTATATGCTAGAGAAGCGAAGGAAGAACAAGTCGTCAGCTCACCGCGCCGCGGGAGGAGGGTAAAACTGGCATCGGGCGCGGCGCGTAACGGCCGTCGGCCTACTGGAGTAGCTGCTGGTCAGTGGGCCCGCTGAGAACGGGCCCGCAAGGCGGTGGGGGTAGTTGGGAAGATGGGACGTGTTGTGGTGTGTGATGGCCGGTGTATGGGGAGAGGTGGGGCCCGGCCGTCGGCGGTAGTGGGAGGGAGCGCGTGGTGTGCTGAGCTGGATGGGTCATTGGGTTGCGGGGGGCGCGCCTCACGATCCGAGCGGGGTTTGAGAGCGGCCGTCGGATCGGCCTCCGGGATCGTTGTGGCCTTGTGGGGGCAGGCCGGTTCCGGCTTTGCCTGCACAAGTGGACACTGTACAGCTGATTTTTGTTGCTTCCATCTCTGTCATTTTCTACTCTCTCTAAACAAGAAAAAAGTACGTGTAAGTTATACATTTCAAAAGACATTACACGACCTGTTTTCACTGAAATTGTCAGTATGTAGATGGGAAGGGAACTAAGCTGAGAAGTCTCAGTTGCCACTACTTGGCCATGTGTTTACTGATCTGCGTCTGATTTGTTTCAAATAAGAAAAAAAAAGGTACTGGGCTTGGATCTACAGATTTGTTTTCAGCTATTCTTGTACTACCAGTATAGGAGTAGATCGTCTGATCTGGAGATTTTGGCGCTTGGCATGTTCACATGATCACATCAGCTGATTGACCGTCGACACAGGAGATGTGGTTTCTTTCATTGCGCAAATCTTGCCATCAGAGTGATGTGTGACGTGATAGGGCACACGGTTGATCTTTAAATACAGCTAGTGTTTACGCCTTTTCGGAGCGCCAAACACTCAACAAGAACCGTGGCGGTGCCCTCTGCACAGGGGCGGACGGTCCGCGCGCAGGGGCCGGACGGTCCGCGGCCTGGTGCGAGGCGCAGTGGTGCTCTCTGCGCAAGGGCGGACTGTCCGCGGCCTAGGGCCGGACGGTCCGCGGCCTGGTGCGCGGCTAGGGCTCCTGCCTGACGGTCGGACGGTCCGCGCCCTGGGGCCGGACGGTCCGCGCGTACGCAGGGACGGCGGAAGATCGCCAACGGCGCCTGGATCTCGCTCCCGGGAGGGACCCCGTCGGGGAGTAGAGATCCTAGGTGGTGTCTAGGCTCGGACTGGCCGACCTAGACTCCTCTAATCGACGTAGAGCCGAAGAGAGACGAAGAATTTGGGGATTGGATAGCTAAACCTAAACTAGACTAGAACTACTCCTAGGATAAAATGCGAAATAGAAGTTGTATTGATTCGATTGATGATTACAAATCGGCCGTATACCTCTCTATTTATAGAGGAGGGGGGCTGGACCCTTTACAAACTAATTCCCGAGCTTATCCCGCGATTTTAGCTAACAACCGTAGCACAAAACTCGGAACCCTAATCTGCTCTGCGCACGCGCGGACCGTCCGGCCCACAGGCGCGGACCGTCCGGACCGCGGACCGTCCGGCCTCAGGGCCGGACAGTCCGCCGGCTCATTTCTGGTTCGAACATATGCCCCCCTGCCTTTTGGTGGAGCTGGGCGAACCAAAAGCAACTAACTCGATGTGATCACATCGGTTTTCTTAGGCATCTTGCCACATACTAGGATGGTACTGTTTGAGGAAACGCCCATTCAAAGCCTTAGGTAAATCCTTGCCTTGTAATGTTTGTAGTAAATAAGCGTTACCAGACATCACCTGTTTCACTTTATAAGGACCCTCCCAGCTTGGCGACCATTTCCTGAACTTTCGGTCTTTATTCCTTAGAGGCAGAATGGTCTTCCACACCAAGTCTCCTACTTGAAATGATTTTGCTTTGACCTTCTTGTTGTAGGCCCTGGCTACCATGATCTTGTCCTTTTCTATTGCTCCCAAAGCTATCATCCTCTTGTCGGTCACCTCATCAATATTATCCATCATTATAATAATCAGTAGCAGTTAGCTCATTTTGTTTGGCAAACCTGACAGCATTCAAACTTATTTCCACAGGTAACACTGCTTCCTGCCCATAGACAAGCTCAAAAGGAGATACTTTAGTAGCACTATGTTTAGATATTCTATGAGCCCATAAAGCTTCAGACAAAATCTTATGCCAATGTTTAGGATTATCAGATACCTTCTTCTTTATCAAATTAATCAACGTCCTATTACTAGACTCGGCCTGTCCATTGGCCTGAGCATAATATGGAGATGAATTCAGCAGCTTAATTCTGTATAATTCAGCAAATTCACGTACCTCCTTTGACATAAAAGAAGTACCTTGATCTGTAGTTAAGGTCTGGGGAATGCCGAATCTATGAATGATATGCTCAGTTATAAACTCAATTACCTCCTTGTGTGTCATGTTCTTTAGAGCAACGGCTTCAGTCCATTTGGTGAAGTAGTCAGTGGCAACTAACACAAACCGATGCCCCTTTGATGATGAATGATAAATTTCTCCAATAAAGTCTAATCCCCATCCTCTGAACGGCCAAGGCTTGATGATAAGATGTAATTCGGCTGCAGGGACCAACTGTAGGTCGCCGAATTTTTGACACACTTGGCAACCCTTGTAGTACTTGAAACAATCAGCTATCATACTAGGCCAATAAAAACCAGACCTTCGCAACAACCACTTCATCTTTGGAGCTGATTGATGAGTACCACAAATTTCCTCATGTACTTCGGCCATGGCTAATATAGCGTCATCTGGGCCCAAGCACTTAAGTAGGATGTCATTGACTGTTCGGCGGTAAAGTTCATCACTCATCAAAACATACTTGAAAGCTGTTCGCCGAATATTCTTATCTGTCCTGATATTGGGATTTCGTAAATAATTAAGTATAGGTGTCCTCCAATCACTTGCATCGGCTTCATTGTTAGCCGAATTAATGAAAAGAACATTTCTGGTAACCCCGGACGGTCCGGCGTCATCACGCGGACGGTCCGCGACCTGGGAATTTGGCTTTGCACTGGTTATCAGATTTTCAATTTTGTGAAACTTCCCTCTCTTTATCCGATAACCTGATGCATCTTGTGCCAAATCATTAGCTCTATGATTCTCAACTCTAGAGATATGCCGAATACTGAATTCGTCAAAAGAATGGATTATGCTCCAACATTTCTTAAGGTAACTATTTAGAGTACCATCAAAACATTGATATTCTTCTAACACTTGTTGGACAACCAGCTGAGAATCACCAAATACCATCACATGTTTTACCCCCATACCATTTAAAAGTTCTAAACCGAATAGGAGGGCCTCATATTCAGCTTGATTATTAGTGCAATAAGTTTTTAATCGGCTGGAGAAGTCAAAGGAGACATTACTTGGTGAAACAAGTACAATGCCAATTCCTTGCCCTTCATTGCAAACCGATCCATCAAAATATAAAGTCCAAGGAGTAATAGTGAGGTATGACATGTCTAGCTCATGAATATCATTAACCCGATGTTCTACAATGAAATCCGCTACGACTTGGCCTTTCATAGATTTCAATGGTTCATAGGCCAAGTCATATTCTATTAGTGCATAAGCCCACTTACCAATTCTACCACTCATAATTGGGTTATGCAACATGTATTTGATTACATCGGCTTGACCAGAAACAGTGCAATGACTAGACAGTAAATAACATCTACATTTGGTGCATGCATAAAACAAACATAAGCATAACTTTTCAATAAAAGTGTACATTGTTTCAGCATCCACCAACCTTCGGCTCAGATATGTCACCACATGCTCCTTCCCCTCAGTTTCTTGTGTCAGAACAGCCCCAATGACCTTATCTTCAGCTGCAATGTATAATCGAAATGGTACTCCTGCTCGTGGTGCTTTTAATACGGGAGCCGAAGATAAGTATTTTTTGATAAGATCAAATGCTTCTTGCTGTTCTGCCCCCAAGCGAATTCGGCATCATTCTTAAGCCGAAGAATAGGGGTGAATGCATCAATCTTCCCAGCTAGGTTAGAAATAAACCTTCGTAAATAATTCACCTTGCCGAGAAACCTTTGTGCCTCGACCTTACAGGTTGGAGGTCCCACATTCCGAATAGACTTAATTCGGTCAGGGTCTATCTCTATACCATGTTCATGGATGATGAAAGTCGCCTAGAGGGGGGGTGAATAGGGCGAAACTGAAAATCTCAAAAATAATCACAACTACAAACCGGGTTAGCGTTAGAAATATAAACGAGTCCGCGAGAGAGGGTGCAAAACAAATCGCAAGCAAATGAAGAGTGTGACACGCGGATTTGTTCTACCGAGGTTCGGTTCTCGCAAACCTACTCCCCGTTGAGGAGGCCACAAAGGCCGGGTCTCTTTCAACCCTTCCCTCTCTCAAACGGTCCCTCGGACCGAGTGAGCTTTTCTTCTTCTCAATCAAACGGGAACAAAACTTCCCCGCAAGGGCCACCACACAATTGGTGCCTCTTGCCTTGGTTACAATTGAGTTTTGATCACAAGAACAAATGAGAAAGAAAGAAAAGCGATCCAAGCACAAGAGCTCAAATGAACACAACAAATCACTCTCTCTAGTCACTAGGGCTTTGTATGGAGTTGGGAGAGGATTTGATCTCTTTTGGTGTGCTTTGCAATGAATGCTAGCTCTTGTATAGTGGTTGGAAGTTGGAAAACTTGGATGCAATGAATGTGGGGGTGGTTGGGGTATTTATAGCCCCAACCACCAAAAGTGGCCGTTGGGGAGTCTGTCTGTTCGATGGCGCACCGGACAGTCCGGTGCACACCGGACAGTCCGGTGCCCCCGCCACGTCATCAGTGCCGTTGGATTCTGACCGTTGGAGCTTCTGACTTCTGGGCCCGCCTGGGTGTCCGGTGCACACCGGACAACCACTGTTCATTGTCCGGTGCGCCGGAATGGGCGTGCCTGCCATCTGCGCGCGCTGCGCGCGCATTAAATGCACTGCAGGTAGCCGTTGGCGCCGAAATAGCCGTTGCTCTCGTGGTACACCGGACAGTCCGGTGCACACCGGACATGTCCGGTGAATTATAGCGGAGCGGCTGCCGCGCGAACCCGAGGCTGGCGAGTTCCGGAGGCCGCGCTTCTTTGGAGCACCGGACACTGTCCGGTGTACACCGGACAGTCCGGTGAATTATAGCGCGCCGGCTTCCGAGAATTCCCGAAGGCGAAGAGTTCGAGTTGGAGTCCTCTGGGCGCACCGGACACTGTCCGGTGTACACCGGACAGTCCGGTGCCTCCAGCCAGAGGTGCCTTCGGTTGCCTTTTTGCTCCTTTGTTGAATCCAAAACTTGATCTTTTTATTGGCTGAGTGTGAACCTTTTGCACCTGTATAACTTATGTACTAGAGCAAACTAGTTAGTCCAATATTTGTGTTGGGCAATTCAACCACCAAAATTATTTAGGAACTAGGTGTAAGCCTAATTCCCTTTCAATCTCCCCCTTTTTGGTGATTGATGCCAACACAACTCAAAGCAAATATAGAAGTGCATAATTGAACTAGTTTGCATAAGGTAAGTGCAAAGGTTGCTTGGAATTGAGCCAATAAAAACTTACATGATTCGCATGGATTGATTTCTTTGTTTTTGACATATTGGACCATGCTTACACCACAAGTTTTGTTTTTGCAAACTCTTTTGTAAATTCTTTTCAAAGTCCTTTTGCAAGATAGTCAAAGGTAAATGAATAAGATTTTGCAAAGCATTTTCAAGTTTTTGAAATTTTCTTCCTTTGTCCCAAATGCTTTTCCTTTGACTAAACAAAACTCCCCCTCAAATAAAGTCTCCTCTTAGTGTTCAAGAGGGTTTTAAGACATCAATTTTGAAAATACTACTTGCTCCCCCTTTAGAACACAAAGAGATACCAATTTTGAAATTTACCAATTGAAAATCATTAATTTTAAAATTAGGGTGGTGGTGCGGTCCTTTTGCTTTGGGCTCATATTTTCTCCCCCTTTGGCATGAATCGCCAAAAACGGAATCATTAGAGCCCAATGACGTACTTTCTCCCCCTTTGGTCATAAAATGAAAGAGTGAAGATTATACCAAAGTTGGAGAGATGCTTGGAGAGACGGCGAAGGATGAGTAGTCGAGTGGAGTGGAAGCCTTTGTCTTCGCCGAAGACTCCAATTCTCTTTCAATATACCTATGACTTGGTTTGAAATACACTTGAAAACACATTAGTCATAGCATATATAAAAGAGACATGATCAAAGGTATATTCATGAGCTATGTGTGCAAGTTTAGCAAAAGAAATTCCTAGAATCAAGAATATTAAGCTCATGCCTAAGTCTGGTAAAAGATTGTTCATCAAGTGGCTTGGTAAAGATATCGGCTAATTGATCTTTAGTGTTAATGTATGAAATCTCGATATCCCCCTTTTGTTGGTGATCCCGAAGAAAATGATACCGAATGGCTATGTGTTTAGTGCGGCTATGCTCAACGGGATTATCCGCCATGCGGATTGCACTCTCATTATCACATAGAAGAGGAACTTTGGTTAATTTGTAACCGTAGTCCCGCAGGGTTTGCCTCATCCAAAGCAATTGCGCGCAACAATGACCTGCGGCAATATACTCGGCTTCGGCGGTAGAAAGAGCGACCGAATTTTGCTTCTTTGAAGCCCAAGACACCAAGGATCTTCCCAAGAACTGGCAAGTCCCCGATGTGCTCTTCCTATTAATCTTACACCTCGCCCAATCGGCATCCGAATAACCAATCAAATCAAATGTGGATCCCCGAGGGTACCAAAGCCCAAACTTAGGAGTATAAGCCAAATATCTCAAGATTCGTTTTACGGCCGTAAGGTGTGATTCCTTAGGGTCGGCTTGGAATCTTGCACACATGCAAACGGAAAGCATAATGTCCGGTCGAGATGCACATAAGTAAAGTAATGAACCAATCATCGACCGGTATACCTTTTGATCCACGGACTTACCTCCCGTGTCGAGGTCGAGATGCCCATTTGTTCCCATGGGTGTCTTGATGGGTTTGGCATCCTTCATTCCAAACTTGCTTAGGATATCTTGAGTATACTTCGTTTGGCTAATGAAGGTGCCCTCATGGAGTTGCTTGACTTGGAATCCTAGAAAATACTTCAACTCCCCCATCATTGACATCTCGAATTTCTTTGTCATGATCCTACTAAATTCTTCACATGTAGATTCGTTAGTAGACCCAAATATGATATCATCAACATAAATTTGGCATACGAACAAATCATTGTCAAGAGTTTTAGTGAATAAAGTAGGATCGGCTTTGCCGACTTTGAAGCCATTAGCAATAAGGAAATCTCTAAGGCATTCATACATGCTCTTGGGGCTTGCTTGAGCCCATAAAGCGCCTTAGAGAGCCTATAAACATGGTTAGGGTACTCACTGTCTTCAAAGCCGGGAGGTTGCTCAACATAGACCTCCTCCTTGATCGGTCCATTGAGGAAGGCACTCTTCACGTCCATTTGATAAAGCTTGAAGCCATGGTAAGTAGCATAGGCTAATAATATGCGAATTGATTCAAGCCTAGCTACGGGTGCGTAGGTTTCACCAAAATCCAAACCTTCGACTTGTGAATACCCCTTGGCCACGAGTCGAGCTTTGTTCCTTGTCACCACACCATGCTCGTCTTGCTTGTTGCGGAAGACCCACTTGGTTCCTACAACATTTTGATTAGGACGTGGAACTAAGTGCCATACCTCGTTCCTTGTGAAATTGTTGAGCTCCTCTTGCATCGCCATCACCCAATCCGAATCTTGGAGTGCTTCCTCTACCCTGTGTGGCTCAATAGAGGAAACAAAAGAGTAATGTTCACAAAAATGTGCAACACGAGATCGAGTAGTTACCCCCTTATGAATGTCGCCGAGGATGGTGTCGACGGGGTGATCTCGTTGTATTGCTTGGTGGACTCTTGGGTGTGGCGGCCTTGGTTGTTCATCCTCCTTGTCTTCATCATTTGCATCTCCCCCTTGATCATTGCCGTCATTTTGAGGTGGCTCATCTTCTTGATCTTCTTGTTCAACATCTTGAGCCTCATCCTCAATTTGAGTTGGTGGAGATGCTTGCATGGAGGAGGATGGTTGATCTTGTGCATGTGGAGGCTCTTCGGATTCCTTAGGACACACATCCCCAATGGACATGTTCCTTAGAGCTATGCATGGAGCCTGTTCTTCACCTATTTCATCAAGATCAACTTGCTCTACTTGAGAGCCGTTAGTCTCATCAAACACAACGTTACAAGAAACTTCAACAAGTCCTGAGGACTTGTTAAAGACTCTATATGCCCTTGTGTTTGAGTCATATCCTAGAAAAAAGCCTTCTACAGTTTTAGGAGCAAATTTAGATTTTCTACCTCTCTTAACAAGAATAAAGCATTTGCTACCAAAAACTCTAAAATATGAAATATTTGGCTTTTTACCAGTTAGGAGTTCATAAGATGTCTTCTTGAGGATTCGGTGAAGATATAACCGGTTGATGGCGTAGCAGGCGGTGTTAACCGCTTCGGCCCAAAACCGATCCGGTGTCTTGTACTCATCAAGCATGGTTCTTGCCATGTCCAATAGAGTTCGATTCTTCCTCTCCACTACACCATTTTGTTGTGGAGTGTAGGGAGAAGAGAACTCATGCTTGATGCCCTCCTCCTCAAGGAAGCCTTCAATTTGAGAATTCTTGAACTCCGTCCCATTGTCGCTTCTAATTTTCTTGATCCTTAAGCCGAACTCATTTTGAGCCCGTCTCAAGAATCCCTTTAAGGTCTCTTGGGTATGAGATTTGTCCTGCAAAAAGAACACCCAAGTGAAGCGAGAATAATCATCCACAATTACAAGACAATACTTACTACCGCCGATGCTTATGTAAGCGATCGGGCCGAATAAATCCATGTGTAGGAGCTCCAGTGGCCTGTCGGTAGTCATGATGTTTTTGTGTGGATGATGAGTGCCAACTTGCTTCCCGGCTTGGCATGCGCTACAAATCCTGTCTTTCTCAAAATGAACATTGGTTAGTCCTAAAATGTGTTCTCCCTTTAGAAGCTTGTGAAGATTCTTCATTCCAACATGGGCTAGTCGGCGGTGCCAGAGCCAACCCAAGTTAGTCTTAGCAACCAAGCAAGTGTCGAGTTCAGCTCTATCAAAGTCTACCAAGTATAGCTGACCCTCTAACACTCCCTTAAATGCTACTGAATCATCACTTCTTCTAAAGACAGTAACACCTATATCAGTAAAAAGACAGTTGTAGCCCATTTGACATAATTGGGATACGGAAAGCAAATTGTAATCTAAAGAATCTACAAGAAAAACATTGGAAATAGTATGGTCAGGTGATATAGCAATTTTACCCAATCCTTTGACCAAACCTTGATTTCCATCCCCGAATGTGATAGCTCGTTGGGGATCTTGGTTTTTCTCATATGAGGAGAACATCTTTTTCTCCCCTGTCATGTGGTTTGTGCACCCGCTGTCGAGTATCCAACTTGAGCCCCCGGATGCATAAACCTACAAAACAATTTTAGTTCTTGATTTTAGGTACCCAAACGGTTTTGGGTCCTTTGGCATTAGAAACAAGAACTTTGGGTACCCAAACACAAGTCTTTGATCCCTTGTGTTTGCCCCCAACAATTTTGGCAACTATCTTGCCGGATTTGTTAGTTAAAACATATGATGCATCAAAAGTTTTGAATGAAATAGCATGATCATTTGATGCATTAGGAATTTTCTTTCTAGGCAACTTAGCACGGGTTGGTTGCCTAGAACTAGATGTCTCACCCTTATACATAAAAGCATGGTTAGGGCCAGAGTGAGACTTCCTAGAGTGAATTTTCTTGATTTTGCTCTCGGGATAACCGGCAGGGTACAAAATGTAACCCTCGTTATCCTGAGGCATGGGAGCCTTGCCCTTAACAAAGTTAGATAAATTATTTGAAGGGGCATTAAGTTTGACATTGTCTCCCCTTTGGAAGCCAATGCCGTCCTTAATGCCAGGGCGTCTCCCATTATAGAGCATGCTTCTAGCAAATTTAAATTTTTCATTTTCTAAGTCATGCTCACTAATCTTAGCATTAAGTTGTGCTATGTGATCATTTTGTTTTTTAATTAAGGCTAGGTGATCATGGATAGCATCAACATTAATATCTCTACATCTAGTACAAATGGAGATATGCTCAGTAGACGTAGAGGGTTTGCAAGTTTTAAGTTCTATAACCTTAGCATGTAGTATATCATTTTCATCTCTAAGGTTAGAAATGCAAACATCAAAATCTCTAGCCTTAGCAAGCAATTTTTCTTTTTCATCTCTAAGGCTAGCAAGAGAAACATTCAACTCATCAATTCTAGCAAGTAAGTCAATATTATCATCCTTAGAATTGGAAGTTGAAACATTGCAAACATGAGAATCAACCTTAGCAATTAATCTAGCATTTTCATTTCTAAGGTTGGCAATAGTGTCATGGCATGTGCTTAGCTCACTAGTTAATTTCTCACATTTTTCCATTTCTAGGGCATAAGCATTCTTGACCTTAACATGCTTCTTATTTTCTTTAATAAGGAATTCTTCTTGAGAATCCAAGAGATCATCCTTCTCATGTATAGCACTAATCAATTCATTTAATTTTTCTTTTTGTTGCATGTTGAGGTTAGCAAAAAGAATGCGCAAGTTATCCTCCTCATTTTTATCATCATCCTCATCACTAGATGTTTCATATTTAGTGGGGGACCTTGATTTTACCTTCTTTTTGCCGTCCTTGGCCATGAGACACTTGTGGCCGACGTTGGGGAAGAGAAGCCCCTTGGTGACGGCGATGTTGGCGGCGTCCTCGTCGGAGGAGGACTCGGTGGAGCTCTCGTCGGAGTCCCACTCGCGGCACACGTGGGCATCGCCGCCCTTCTTCTTGTGATACCTCTTCTTTTCTCTTCTCTTGCCCTTCTTGTCATCGCCCCTGTCACTGTCACTAGACATTGGACATTTTGCAATAAAATGACCGGGCTTACCACATTTGTAGCACACTTTCTTGGAGCGGGGTTTGTAGTCCTTCCCCCTCCGTTGCTTGAGGATTTGGCGAAAGCTTTTGATGATTAAAGTCATCTCCTCATTGTCGAGCTTGGAGGCGTCAATTGGTTGTCTACTTGGTGTAGACTCCTCCTTCTTCTCCTCCGTTGCCTTGAAGGCCACCAGTTGCGCCTCGGATGTGGAAGGTTCGTCAAGCTCGTTGATCTTCTTTGAGCCTTTAATCATGCATTCAAAGCTCACAAAATTCCCGATAACTTCCTCGAGGGTCATTAGTGGATATCTAGGATTACCACGAATTAATTGAACTTGAGTGGGGTTAAGGAAAATAAGTGCTCTTAAAATAACCTTAACCACCTCGTGTCATCCCATTTTTTGCTCCCGAGGTTGCGCACTTGGTTCACCAAGGTCTTGAGCCGATTGTACATGTCTTGTGGCTCCTCCCCTTGGCGAAGACGAAAGCGACCGAGCTCCCCCTCGATCGTTTCCCGCTTGGTGATCTTGGTGAGTTCATCACCCTCGTGCGCCGTCTTGAGTAGGTCCCAAATCTCCTTTGCGTTCTTCAACCCTTGTACTTTGTTGTATTCCTCCTTGCTTAGAGAGGCAAGGAGGATGGTTGCGGCTTGGGAGTTGAAGTGCTCGATTTGGGCCACTTCGTCCGTGTCATAATCCTCATCCCCTATTGATGGTACCTGTGCTCCAAACTCAACAACATTCCATATACTTTTGTGGAGTGAGGTTAGATGAAATTTCATTAAATCACTCCACCTAGCATAATCTTCGCCATCAAAAGTCGGCGGTTTGCCTAATGGAACGGAAAGCAAAGGAGTATGTCTAGATGTACGAGGATAGTTTAAGGGGATCTTACTAAACTTCTTGCGCTCTTGGCGCTTAGAAGTTACGGACGGTGCATCGGAGTCGGAGGTGGATGTTGATGAGGTGTCGGTCTCGTAGTAGACCACCTTCCTCATCCTCTTGTGCTTGTCCCCACTCCGATGGGGCTTGTGAGAAGAAGATTTTTCCTTCTTCTCCTTGTGGTGAGAAGAGGAAGATCTTTTCTCCTTCCGCTTGGTGGAGTTCTTCTTCTTCTCCCTTCTCTTGGTGCGGGACTCTTCCGATCAAGTGCTCCCTTGGCTTGTAGTGGGCTTGTTGTCGCCGGTCTCCATCTCCCTCTTGGTGTGATCTCCCGACATCACTTCGAGCGGTTAGGCTCTAATGAAGCACCGGGCTCTGATACCAATTGAAAGTCGCCTAGAGGGGGGGTGAATAGGGCGAAACTGAAAATCTCAAAAATAATCACAACTACAAACCGGGTTAGCGTTAGAAATATAAACGAGTCCGCGAGAGAGGGTGCAAAACAAATCGCAAGCAAATGAAGAGTGTGACATGCGGATTTGTTCTACCGAGGTTCGGTTCTCGCAAACCTACTCCCCGTTGAGGAGGCCATAAAGGCCGGGTCTCTTTCAACCCTTCCCTCTCTCAAACGGTCCCTCGGACCGAGTGAGCTTTTCTTCTTCTCAATCAAACGGGAACAAAACTTCCCCGCAAGGGCCACCACGCAATTGGTGCCTCTTGCCTTGGTTACAATTGAGTTTTGATCACAAGAACAAATGAGAAAGAAAGAAAAGCGATTCAAGCACAAGAGCTCAAATGAACACAACAAATCACTCTCTCTAGTCACTAGGGCTTTGTATGGAGTTGGGAGAGGATTTGATCTCTTTTGGTGTGCTTTGCAATGAATGCTAGCTCTTGTATAGTGGTTGCAAGTTGGAAAACTTGGATGCAATGAATGTGGGGGTGGTTGGGGTATTTATAGCCCCAACCACCAAAAGTGGTCGTTGGGGAGTCTGTCTGTTCGATGGCGCACCGGACAGTCCAGTGCACACCGGACAGTCCGGTGCCCCCGCCACGTCATCAGTGCCGTTGGATTCTGACCGTTGGAGCTTCTGACTTCTGGGCCCGCCTGGGTGTCCGGTGCACACCGGACAACCACTGTTCATTGTCCGGTGCGCCGGAATGGGCGTGCCTGCCATCTGCGCGCGCTGCGCGCGCATTAAATGCACCGCAGGTAGCCGTTGGCGCCGAAATAGCCGTTGCTCTCGTGGTACACCGGACAGTCCGGTGCACACCGGACATGTCCGGTGAATTATAGCGGAGCGGCTGCCGCGCGAACCCGAGGCTGGCGAGTTCCGGAGGCCGCGCTTCTTTGGAGCACCGAACACTGTCCGGTGTACACCGGACAGTCCGGTGAATTATAGCGCGCCGGCTTCCGAGAATTCCCGAAGGTGAAGAGTTCGAGTTGGAGTCCTCTGGGCGCACCGGACACTGTCCGGTGTACACCGGACAGTCCGGTGCCTCCAGCCAGAGGTGCCTTCGGTTGCCTTTTTGCTCCTTTGTTGAATCCAAAACTTGATCTTTTTATTGGCTGAGTGTGAACCTTTTGCACCTGTATAACTTATGTACTAGAGCAAACTAGTTAGTCCAATATTTGTGTTGGGCAATTCAACCACCAAAATTATTTAGGAACTAGGTGTAAGCCTAATTCCCTTTCAGATGACAAATCCTAAAAACTTACCAGCCGACACTCCAAAAGCACATTTACGTGGGTTCATTTTTAAACCATACCGACGCATTTTATCAAAGGCTTTGCGCAAATCAGCTATATGAGAACTAAACTCAGCCGATTTGACTACAATATCATCAATGTAGACTTCCACAGTGTTTCCTAACAACTCATGGAAGATCAGATTCATAGCCCTCTGATAAGTAGCACCAGCATTTTTAAGACCGAATGTCATGACAACCCATTCAAATAAACCAATGAAGCCTGGACATATAAAGGCCGTTTTAGACGCATCTTCTTCGGCCATGAAAATTTGATTATATCCGGCATTACCATCAAGGAAGCTAATAATTCTATTTCCTGATGCATTATTGATTAATGTGTCGGCTATGGGCATGGGATATTCATCTTTAGGAGTTGCTTTATTTAAATTATGAAAATCAATGCATACTCTAAGTTTACCTGACTCCTTCTTCTCCACCGGCACAATATTGGAGACCCACTCTGCGTATCTACAAGGTCTAATAAAATTAGCTTCTAGCAGCCGGTGGATTTCGTCCTTGATTCGTGGGAGAAGATCTGGACGAAATGTTCTAGCTTTCTGCTTGAAAGGTCTGAAACCAAACTTAATGGGCAGCCGATGTTCGACAATCTCTCGGCTTAGTCCAGGCATTTCAGTGTAATTCCAAGCAAAACAATCTGAATATTCCTTCAATAGACCGATCATCTCATTTCTAGAATCGGTCTCCAGGGTCTTGTTTACAAAAGTCGGCCTTGGAGTTTTACCATTTCCTATGTCAATCTCCTCCAAAGGATCAGCCGATGTAAACCCCTGTCCTAGTTTATCAAGATCTCTGAATTCCTCTATCATGTCCCCCACAGAGGAATCAGATGATCTTTGTGTGATGGCGGACTTTCCGGTCTCGGGGACCGGATCATCCGTAATACTATCTTTTCGCTGTGGTAAATGTTCGGTCTTAAAGTCCGAACTGTTCTGAGAAAGACCAGACCATCCGGCTTTGAGGGCCGAATTGTCCGTGATCAAAGACTCATGAACTTTGTGTGTATTCATCATTTAAACTCTATTTAGGATTTAGCCGATTCTCCATCGGCTCTAGCATTACAGGAATGAAACCTTTCTTATCTATACTTATGAACTGATAATCAGAAAAATCTACCCCTGTGAGACATGTAGCAGTCTCATAAGTCCAGAGTACAGGGGCATCGGCCACAGCGATGCAGGCCGATACATCAGCATGTACTTGTTCTACCTCATCGCCTACCCATTGTATTAGTATTTGATGTAATGTAGAAGGTATACATTGGTTGGCATGAATCCAATCTCTGCCTAGAATTAAACTGTAATTCCCTTCTACATCAGCGACGAAGAATGCAGCAGCAAGGGTCTTAGCCCCGATGGTTAATTCAACGGACGTGACTCCCCTGGCTTTTATCGAACTATCCCCAACACCGCTGAGGGTCATGTTGGTTTTGACAAGTTCGTCATCTTGTTTACCTAATTTTCTGTATAGTGAATAAGGCATTAGATTTGCAGCCGCCCCTCCATCTACCAACATCTTAGCAATCGGTATTCCATCAATGTGACCGCGCACGAAGAGCGGCTTTAGATGATTTACCGATTCCTTTGGTTTAGTAAAGGCGGCTTCTTTAGGACCAAAATCAAACTGAGCAACAACAGGTTCATCGTCGCCGATAATAGTACAATCGGCAGAAAATGTAATAATATTTACATCCATACCTGGGCGTTCTGGAGAAGCCTCGTAGTCGACCAGGTCTTCTCCCAGCAGGTCGTCCTCTTCCATTGATGTTGTGGTGTCGTTGGAGGCTTCCTGGTGAACGGCGGACGGTCCGCGTGCGGGGGCCGGACAGTCCGCGCCTGGTGCAGGTTGTCCAGAGACTTCCTGGTGAACGGCGGACGGTCCGCGCGCAGGGGTCGAACGGTCCGCGCCTGGTGCAGATTGACTTTCCATTTCTGTGGCTGTTTGTTTTTTCTCAACGGCCTTCGGTCTCCATTTCTTTTGCGGTGGCGGGTATAGTGGATGTGTGTCATTAAATATCTTTTCCGCCTCCTTTTCCTGGCTCTCTTTTGCTCTTAGGCGCTGTAATTTTCTCTTTTGGGACCGTGTCAATCCCGCTGGGCACCATCGAGGCATGGAGTATTTTGGATCGGCTGTTTTGTTGGTAGCCGTATCCTTTTTGGTTGTGTTGGCCGATTTGCCAAAAATCATCGGTCCTTTATCATCTTCCTGTATGACAACATCTGCAGTGCCTATTTTGATGATGTCCTTTGTTGTTTTTTGAGTTGCTGCAGGCATATGCCCCCCTGCCGGATTGGTCAGCCTTGAAGGCCGAGTAGTCCGGCAATCCTGTTGGGTTTGTGCCTGGTGACCGGATTGAGCAGTGCCCAATCGGTCTTGTACTGGTGGCGTCAACCTGTCAAAAATAGATGTTTGGGGTGCCCCCCAGGCGGGGTACTGTGGCATCCCAAATGGATATGATGGCATGCCCCACATTTGATTTGGGACATATGGCGGAGGTAAATATGTGTATGGATATGGCATAGGTGGATATGGAGGTGGAGGTGTCCATGCAGGTATGTTAGGTCTCACTTGTATAGTATGACCTTTCATTTCTTCTGATTGGTGGGGTGGTCCAATCGGCCTGACCTGGCGCTGCTCATGAATGGGTGAGCGGGGTCGCTTTGCTGGCCGGTCACTGGGGCCGGCCTTCTTTTTTACGTATTTAGAAAATAATTGATCAAAAGTTGGGCCGGCTTTAACCAACCGACCAGCTGCCTTGAATGTATTTGTTTTCCACGTACCTATCTCTGGTCATCGTGGTTTGAAAGTACGTGGCCGTTGTAAGTCCTGAGTACGGCCGGACCGTCCGCCGGAGCTCTCCGGACCGTCCGGTGGGGTCCCGGACCGTCCGCGCCTACGTGCCGGACCGTCCGGGATACGCAGCACGGGTTCCTGCATCTGTCTCCCTGCCTGCGCTTGCCCCCCAGTACTGGAGGCTGTGATGGTCACCTTTAGGGTCTCTCCTCCATCGGGAGTCTTCTCAGCTACCACTTTCCTGCAGGAAACTTTATGATCCTCGTCGGCCTTTTTAGAATTGCCGATGATTGCCTCTTTGCCTTTGCCTTTATCGGCCGTGTTTGGCCGAACCAGGACTTTCTTGCCCTCAAAGTCGATCACGTTCATTGGAAAGGGCTCTGTATCCACCTGTATTTCCTGAAATTTCAATCGTCCCTCATTAATGGCCGATTGAATCTGTCGTCGGAATACATTACAATCATTAGTGGCATGAGAAAATGAGTTATGCCACTTGCAGTATGCACGACGTTTTAGCTCGTCAGCGGATGGAACAGTGTGATTTATTTTAATATTGCCATTTTTGAGTAATTCGTCAAATATTTTATCGCACTTACCAACATTAAACGTAAACTTAACCTCCTCTTGTCGTTTCTTTTGAACCGGCTGCAAGGAGGAACAAGCCGAAGATTTGGCCTGTTTTGGCCAAACCATTTCAGCAGCATATACTTCTGCTGATTCGTCATCTGAGCTACTTTGGTCGCATTCTACTATATGTACGTTGTGACGTATTGTTTTAGCAGTTTCTTTGCTCCGGCTTTCGCAAGCCAAAGCCCTCTGGTGTAACTGTGCTAGTGTAAAAAATTGGATGCCTTCTAGTCTTTCTTTTAAATAATATCGTAGACCATTAAAGGCTAATCCTACTAGCTGTTTCTCTGCTAAATGAATTTGAAAGCATCGGTCTCGGAATCTCCGGATGTAATCATTAACCGATTCATCTTTTGTTTGTCGTAATGACACTAAATCTACCAAATCCAACTCATAGTCACCGGAGAAAAAATGGTCATGAAATTTTTGTTCTAGATCCCCCCATGATGAAATGGAATTAGGAGGTAAAGTGGCATACCATGCAAACGCGTTTCCTGTTAGAGATAATGAAAATAAACGCACGCGAAATGCCTCTGTGTCGGCCAATTCTCCCAATTGTGCTAAGAACTGGCCTATATGTTCTCGCGTGTTTTTCCCTTGATCACCCGAAAATTTTGCGAATTCGGGTATTCTAGTTCCCTGTGGGTACGGGTGATGATCAAATCGGCTGTCATAAGGTTTCCGATATGATTGCCCCTCAGGGACCATGTTTACTCCGAGCTTATCTCGGAACGCCCCGGCTATTTCTTCCCTTACTATATCAATGGCAGCCGGTGCGAGACCAATGGCTCTCTGGTCAAACATCGGTGGGGTTGGCTGGATATTAGCATGTTGTCTTTCCCCCCATTGGTTTGAGTTACGTGGTGCATTTTCATTTGCCCTATATGGGTCATAGGTTTGATCGTTTCTTTCCGGCCTCCTGGGTGGGGCCGGAAAGCTTTCCTGGGCTCTGGATCTTGAATTAATGGGCTGGTGCATTGCATAGTGTGATGGGAAGTGTTGCTGGGACGGGCGAGGGTTCAGGTAATAATCCTCCTCAAAAGACTCATGCGCGGACTGTCCGGATACGTACCCGGACCGTCCGTGATTATATGCGGACCGTCCGTCGTTGTATGCGGACTGCCCGACTGGGTAGTTTGGGTTCTGTGTCATATGTGGTGGCTCGGGTGCGTGTCTGGGTACTTTATTAAAAATGGGTCCGGCCATGACTGGCCCGGACGGTCCGCGCTCACTTGCGGACGGTCCGGGCATGTGCAGATCGGCTGATTTGCTGCCGATTTGCGGCTGCGCAGGGTATATGTCCATCGGCATCCCATAAAGGGGTTGTGACTGGTCGTGACAACCTGTAGCCGATGTATTATGCGTGTTATCTCCTAACTCAACCTCGTGCAAAGGAAAATTGGCGATACTAGATTTATCAAATGCACGTACTAGTCTCTTAAGATCGCTTTGCATACCCCCTATGATGTTCTGCATTTGTTCACGCTGATCTTCTACATAATTTCTAAGAGATTGCAGATCGTTGGTATTACTTACATTGGGGATATCTGGCGTGGGTTGGAGCGAAGCCGGATCTGTCGCCCGATGTCGGACGACCTTGTTGTTCCTGTCCACTTTGAAGTTGGCCAAGAACTTTGCTTTCGCCTCTTGGATCATCCGCTCCTTGTGCTCCTCGAACTGGAGCTGCTCGTCAGCCGGCAAGGTTTCCCAAGTCGGCTCTATGATGTTGCTTGGAGAAATATCAGAGTTATCCCTTGAACCGCCCATTGAGGGCCGATTTGATGAGCTTAGATGTGTTGTCCCCAGCGGAGTCGCCAAAAAGTATGTTGACGCCTTTTCGGAGCGCCAAACACTCAACAAGAACCGTGGCGGTGCCCTCTGCACAGGGGCGGACGGTCCGCGCGCAGGGGCCGGACGGTCCGCGGCCTGGTGCGAGGCGCGGTGGTGCTCTCTGCGCAAGGGCGGACTGTCCGCGGCCTGGGGCCGGACGGTCCGCGGCCTGGTGCGCGGCTAGGGCTCCTGCCTGACGGCCGGACGGTCCGCGCCCTGGGGCCGAACGGTCCGCGCGTACGCAGGGACGGCGGAAGATCGCCGACGGCGCCTGGATCTCGCTCCCGGGAGGGACCCCATCGGGGAGTAGAGATCTTAGGTGGTGTCTAGGCTCGGGCTGGCCGACCTAGACTCCTCTAATCGACGTAGAGCCGAAGAGAGACGAAGAATTTGGGGATTGGATAGCTAAACCTAAACTAGACTAGAACTACTCCTAGGATAAAATGCGAAATAGAAGTTGTATTGATTCGATTGATGATTACAAATCGGCCGTATACCTCTCTATTTATAGAGGAGGGGGGCTGGACCCTTTACAAACTAATTCCCGAGCTTATCTCGCGATTTTAGCTAACAACCGTAGCACAAAACTCGGAACCCTAATCTACTCTGCGCACGCGCGGACCGTCCGGCCCACAGGCGCGGACCGTCCGGACCACGGACCGTCCGGCCGCCGGCTCATTTCTGGTTCGAACAGCTAGCAAGATTTCGCATGGTAACAATTCACAAATGTGAATCAAACGGCACCTCGTGTGAACAGGTCAAACATTCAGTCACCAAGAACTCTTTTCGTAAAATCGTAAGTCACAAATGTTAAATCAACCAGCTCCTTGTGTGAATTAATGGTGAAAAACTGAAAATGGGTGCTACATTGTGATGTATTCCTCCAGCGCGGCAAATGTCTCACAAGATCTGCACGAAGCTGCCGGAAAGTGTGGGTCACTTACATATTTATTATACCACCTGCCCGAAACATGGGAGATTAGCTACACTTCAGAGCTATATTTACAGATCACGGACACCTATACAGATCACGAGATGTGTGCTGGTATGGTACCAGGTGAAACAAAACAAGCTCTTCTTTTTGTCGCATCTCCACTGCTGCATGCCAGCTTCGATTGCATGTCCTGTCCACAAGGGCAGCGGAAAAGGTGACGAAAAGGAAAAGGTGGAGAAGTCCACGGAACGTTAATTCTTTTTACCTGAGAAACTGGTGCAGATGGCCTAGGGCGGACCAGACAAGCAACCATTAGATGGAGCAGCAATCAAGACCAACATTAACATATATATTAATTCGTGTCCCCAGCAGAATAAACGGGGGGTCAGTGGAGACGATAGCATCTGCCTTTCTGAAATTTTTTTTAATTCTGTTCTCTCTGATGGGGTGGCCAAAGTTGAGTAGGCCAATATAGTTATGGATAGTAGAACTCAATAATGCATCACAGGTAGCCAAAGTTGAGCAGTCAAAATGTTGAACAAGCAAGGAGAACTGGAGAACGAAATACCCTTCAAAGTCGTTACATAATTTAGCATTTTTTTAAATCAAATTATTTTCCAAATCAATCGCTACATGAACGATCCGACTAGGTTACGATCTCAATGATCTGTTAGATTCGGTTTAGCTCACGCAACACAAAGTTGAATACTTACACATATAAAACGACAAAAGATAGAAACAAAATTAGCGCCGGTCCCCACATCACATGTTATGCGACTTGTGTGTGCCTTTAGCATCTCCCTCTCATGCTACCTTGGAATGAATGACAAACAGGAGACAAGGTATTTAGGTTGGTTTTATCCCCTTTCAGTTTTCCTGTCCAGCACTTGTACTCTCAAGCTTTATTTTAGAATTTATTGTGAGTCTTTAAGATCTATTTTAGAATTTATTGTTAAGTAAATGAGATAAATCTAATAAACTCTAACAATCCCTCACCAGATCTCAAAAAGGCACAACATAACCGGCTCTTCAAATATCCCCAAATGTTGTTTATATGCCACTTTTATTGTAGAGACTCCTAAGTTAAACATCTGTATAACTTAAGAGTTACATTAGCTCACAACCACTCAATAGACTATGCCTTGAATTGGCACTTTTGTGCAAACTAGTTTCACTCAAGAATCTAACTGACGCTTTGTGCCCTTTAGGCTACCTCCTCAATTGGAGCTTATAAGTCATGATCTCATGTCTCTTTCATGAGTTTCTTAGTAAATTCCTACAACTCACATATTGCGACCTACCGTCACCTCATATAGGTGTGTTCGTATAAGAATGTTCTATAGGACGACATCTCGCTTTAAAGCCTCCAAATACATTAAGCCAAAAGTCATTCTGCCTTACAGACTAGAGGGTACTCCATCTTTTCTAGAGTGGGTAATAATGTATGCTCTCCTGGTTACACTCATACATGGTTTTTCCCATAGTCCTAATTTACGGAATCTCCAAACACAATGGGTTGGGTTGCCGCCATGTGCAACTCAAGTGGACCTCAAACCCATCTCCTTTGATGTATTATCTATCATGTTTCAAGATAGACTTCTATAAATGGATCTAACAGATTTTTAGTTGTGCTTATATAGTGAACAACTATCACTTTGGAGTTCCTCAATTTCTTGACAAACTTCAATGATCTTTTCACATGCCTTGACAATTTTATATTATTCTTTGATCTTGGCAAATTTGTGATAACTGTTTGATTATTGCAGTTCATAAGTATCGCTGGAATAGGTTTTTCCACTATGGGTAAGTCTATCAAGAGCTCTCTCATCAATATGGTTTGTTTGCATGACCTCCATAAGACAACAACTCCTCCATGAGTAAAGACATATCCTGTTGTTGCCTTTATCACATCAGCACCAAAAATTCAATTGGAATCAGTATATCCCTCAAGTGTCTTAAGATACTCAGCATAGCGAAGTCCATAACTTATTATAGCACTCAAATTCTTTCACATCGAAGTTTTGGGATAGAAATGACTTCATCTTATTTATAACATCAATATTAGTCCCAAAAAATAATATGTTATCAACGTACAAACATATAATCACTCCTCTACCCCAGCATAATGGTAGTACACATATTTGTCAGCTTTATTAGCAACAAAGCCTGCATATGTGGGAGTATTATCAAAATTCTCATGCCACTACTTTGGTACTTAGGGTTAAGGTGACCACTGAATCTTGGGCCACAAAGGCCCTGTTTGTTCTGGGTTTTGGCCGAATTTTGGTCGTCGGAATCGGCTTTTAGCAGCCAAATACTTTGCTTCTTAGCCCACTTCGGTGAGAATCGCTTCTGTAAAAATTGTCTTAAACGTGAATGTGGAATCTGCCAAGTCCAAGACACCGCCGCGCAAACTTCAGCGATCAGGCACTGGACCGACCACTGTGGTGCGACGCAGATAAAACAGACGACATCACCATGACCTCTGACCCATGTGAACTCAGGCCCATGCCCAATTCGACCGCAGAGATCCTGGAGCCATGCTACCGACGGCGGCAGAATACTGGATCCGACGAGCTCAATTCCATGACCACCGCATGGTAGAATTCAAATGAATGAGGTAGGGAACATTAGTGACATACCAAGGTTTCTGTGCTCACACGAAATCGCCTGGGAAAACCGCAGGTTGATCGATCACAGGTGGAGCTGTCCACGGCACTGGCCTGCGACAGCGCGGCCCTGTTCTGGCCATCACACAACAGTACATTAGGAGCAGCAACTCGATGAGCTTCACAGATGCATGGAGTTCACAGAACAAGCGGCACCCAAGCGAGCAATTCACAGAAACGACTTGGCCACGGTGAGGTGGGCAAGCTATTGAGCATGGTCACGAGACTAGAGGATAGCGTGCAGCTCTGGATAGTGCCATCTTGAGGCTAGGGAGAGCCAGCTAGAACACAAGGATTTCAACACTTTTGCAGCGATCCTTAGGCTAGAGCTCAGGTATGGAGGAGACTCCACTGAAACAAAGCTGCAACAACAATATAAGAAGGCAGAGACAGTGATCTACTGAACTTGTTCCACACATGGTCGAGAGAAACTTTTAGGGTGCCAGCACTGCATGAGATATACACGTGGAGCTGCTCTTAAGACCCACACCAGCACTCAAGCACCGCTAGGACTCTGAAACTGTTCGAGCTCCATAGCCAAATATCCCTTGACACAACACAAATATCATTCTTGTTTGGTTCTGTAGGTAGTAAACAAAATAGAGATGAACTCCGCTTGTGGATAGGCTCAAATGAGTCCCAAAGCTGATATTTTCTGCAGCATACTGGACTTCTAGAACCTCTGTTATATACTCCAACCTTATCTAAGCCTTTACAATCAAATGACACACAATAAAACATTGGACTTAATCCCATATTGTGGCCAGCAACCCATAGATAGGACTGCACTAGTAAGTAGGCTCAAACCAGTCCAAACTGAAAACTTCTCAATATGGAGGGACCTCAAGATCATTTGCTGTCCACCCAAGGTTTACCTCAGCTTAAGCACACAAGTGTAAGGCAGCAGGGGAAGAAGATCTTTGCTGCAACCCCAAACCTGGTCTAAAATCAGTTAACTGCATTTCTCTCTCCACTAAGAGACAGTAGATAAGGTTCCATTGTTTACTGTCCTCAAAATAGTCCACACTGTGATATTTATAGCAGGGAGAGACCCATAGACCCTTAACTATGTACCCATCCTTATCCACATCCATACAACCAAACAAAACAACAGGGAGAATGATCTTCTTTAGTTATCCAATGCCACCCTAAACTCTACTGCATGAGGTTTGTTGTTCCTCTTGCTCACCTCCATGCTTAAACCCCTCTATCTCACAAATCCTCTCAACAGCAAACCCCTCTCCCTTAACCAAATTTACTCTCTAAACATAGCTCTTTTACTTTGGTATTTTGACCTTTTGCAAATTGTGGCTAAACCTCCAAATCCAATTTTGGGCTCTAGTTTAGGGTTCAGAGATACTCAATCATCCTAAGTGCTTCACCACTTCTAATCCACATATCAAAAGCAAACTTCTCCCTCCTCCTAAAGCAAAGCCACTCTTTACTCTCAAATCCACTTAGCATATAGCACTCAGGTCCAGAGTGTTACTGGTTTAAGAGTTGTTTGCTTACTCACAATTCCAAGCAAGGTTCTCAACCTAAGTCCTATACTCAACACACGGCATCACACTTTTGAAAGAAAATTTTTAACCTAGTAAATGCACTATAGGTATAACAAGCAAGTTAATGCAAATTCTTATGATAACATGTCAGATTTTAGTTATCGTAATACCAGGGGTGTTACAGTTTTAGGGCTGAGTAACTTAATCAAGTTTGTGCACCAAGTATAGCTCTACAGCTTTGCTACAGTGATCGTCTTCAAACTGTCCATAGATTAAAAGTTATAAAGATCCAAATACAGCTAGTTAACAATATTTTTAGAAAATTCCAAACCCTAGGTCAAACTTAGTTTTGAGTTTTTCTCAACTTTTTCCTATAAACCTTGGAAATATCTACACATGAAAGTTGTTTGATTTGGAAAATTCTATGACTTTGGTATTTTAACTTTTGGCAAAATATTGTCAGATCACAAAGTCCACTTTTGGGGTCAAAACTAGAGTTTTTCAAAACTATGTTTTCTACTCTCTACTAATCACCCCATCCCACTTAGAGTTTTATGGGTCCTAGGTGTATTACAATACAAAGATGCCAAAGCATATGATGCCATGCCAGGTTTTAAGTCTGATAACACCAGGGGTGTTACAGTATTCTTGAACCAAACGGTACCTTGTCCATCCTCTGTAAACTAGGGGGCTTTTCTCACACTAATTAGAGTTTGATCTCTTTAATCTTTCATCTGTGTCTTGACCTTTTGTGGATTTCTTTCTCCAAGGTTGATTCTACTTTCATAATTGTTGCTTCTATATGGGCGACCATACCATGATTAAGTCGTTCCATCTCCCAACACAACTCTTGCGGCATCAGGTGGGCGGTAACTATATTGACCTGACCTTTCCGACTTAAGGCATCAACTATGATGTTTGCTTTACCAGGGTGATACTGAATGTCCAAATCATAATCCTTGATTAACTCAAGCCATCTTCGTTGCCTTAGGTTGTGATATTTCTGCATGAATATATACTTTGGGCTCTTATGATCGGTAAACATGTTGCACTTATTTCCAATCATGTATTGTCTCCAAATATTTAAGGCATGCACTACGTCAGCTAACTCCAAATCATGGGTTGAGTAGTTCTTCTCATGCTTCCTTAACTGCCTTGATGCTATCACTTTTCCCTCTTGCAACAGAACACATCCAATTCCTAAATGTGATGCATCACATTACACATCAAATCCCTTATGGATATCTGGCATGACCAACACTAGTGCAGTGGTTAGCCTCTCTTTGAGTTCTTTAAAACATTTTTGACATGCTTCATTCCATTTGAATTCTTTTCCTTTCTCAAGAAGTGAAGTAAGAGGTTTCACTATCTTGGAGAATCCTCTAATGAACCTTCGATAGTATCTTTCCAATCCAAGAAAACTCCTGATCTTCGACACGTTCTTCGATAGTTTCCAATTCAACACTTCACAAACCTTACTTGGGTCCACCATGATTCCACCATAAGTGATAATGTGTCCTAGGAACGCAACTTCCTTCAGCCAAAAATCATACTTCAAGAACTTAGAAATCCACTTTCGAGAATACCTTGGCTCCTCTCATCTGATCAAATAGATCTTCTATCTGAGGTAACAGGTACTTATTCTTAATGGTAACTTCATTCAAATTCATGTAGTCAATGCACATTCTTATAGATCCATCCTTCTTATCCACGAAAAGGAAAGGGGCTCCCCAAGGTGATGAGCTAGGCTGGATAAAACCTTTCTCTAACAGCTCTTCTATTTGTTGCTTTAGCTTACCTAAGTCTTTAACGTCCATCCTATATGGCCTTTTAGAAATACGTGCAGTGCCACGCTTTAACTCAATAGAGAATTTTATATCTCAATCAGGTGCCATACCCGGTAATTCTTCTAGAAATATATCTAGATTTTCACAGACCACTCTTATGTCTTCCAAAGTCTTCTCCTCTACTTGGTTTATCACAGAAACTGCTTATGTCGGCATACTAACAATGACCTCAATCCTTTCTCCTTACGGACTTGTCGGTGTGACCACTCTCTTGGCACTTGTGATGACTCCATCGTACTTGGTTAAGTAATCCAGACCAATTATCACGTCAATTCCTCTAGATCCCAGAATTATTAGTTCCACTACAAACTCTATTCCCTTGATCCCAAGCTTGGTTCGGGGCATGAGTGAGGGACTCTCATTTCACATCCCAGTGATCTAATTAATAACTTCCTCCTTGACAGATAACTCGGTATATTATACTTTTCCATGAATGACTTGGTTATGAAAGAATGAGATGCTCTAGAGTCAAATAAAACTAATGCAGGTACGGAGTTGATAAGAAATATGCCAAGCACCACGTTGGCACCTTCCGGATCTGATTCAACAGTCACATGGTTCACCCTGCCCTTACTCTGGCTCTGATGGTTCTTGCCTTATGAATTGTGTGCGGGGGCGTCCTAGGCTAACCTTGGGTTGTTATTGTTAGCCTGTGGCATCTGGAAGTTCCTCTTAGGGCAGGCGTTAGCATAATGCCCAACCTCTCCACACTAGAAACGTCCATTCGGTTATACTAGGGCAACTGGGGTATTGGTCTTAGCCAGTGTGTTCATGGCATTTCTCGGGTGATTCTGTTAACTTCCACCAAACCTTTGCCCTTGCTAGTTGATCTGTAACACCCTTAATTTGGGGTATAAAATTTCTTCTCTAATACCTACCAAATTCAAGTGTTACTCCTTTTCTCACCTCTATAGATTTTCTTTTCCATTCTCTTTAATAAAATTTTGGGTTAATTATGTGAGAGATATATTATTTTCTTTAGAATATTAAAACTTAGGGGAGATATGAATGTTTGCACCATGGTGAGCTTAAACTTTGTTTTTTGGTTGATGCACGTATTTGAAATATTTGAATTTGAATTATGGTTTGATTTGATTTGAATTTCATAGAGAAAATAAAAATAAAAGGAATTAGAAATTCAAAGGAAAAAGGAAAACCCAATTCATCCCAGCCGGCCCAGCCCCGCGTGCCCGCTCCCTCCCTGATAGGTGGCCCCCGCCTGTTAGCGCTAGCCCAGCCTCGTGCGCCCGCGCCCCCTCTCTCCCTCTGCCCAGTGAGGCCGATCTGTCAGCGCCAGTTTTCCTCGTGCGCGCCATGTTCTCTCTTTGTCCTATGGGCCCGCCCCGTTAGCACCGAACCATTCCCCTTGCACGCACACCCGTGCCGCTGCACCGTGGGCCAGCCCTGTCAGCTCCGTCGTCCCCGCGAACCGCCGCTGACCAGCGCACACGCAAGTCGAGAACCATGGCCATGTCGCCTGCCCACTCGACCCAGTTCCTTTTTGAGCCCCGCCCGCACCCGCTCTCTCTCCCCTACCTCATTTCGCCCACTCTCGCGCTCTGCCGCCGCCGCCCGAGCTCACCGGTGACCAGCGCCCACTGTGTCGGCCATTTAGGGCACCAGGAGCTGCGCCAAGCCTTCCTGAGCGCCATCCCGAGGTGAGGAACTCGCTCTCATTCTCTAGTTGCCTTAATTCTGCCCTGCCATAGATAATTTGTGCTCGCCGGAGGTCGGTCGCGCTAGTTCGCCGTGCCCGTGGCGTCTAGCCGAATTAGCCCCGTCTCGAGCCCCTGCTTTGGTTCGTAGCATTCCCCCTCCCTTAGCGCGCCCAATTCCCCCTCCCCGCGACCGGGATTCCTCGCCGGAGTTACCCTGACCTGCCCGGAGCACTCCCTTCATCGTTCCCTCGCCCCCGGTCCGGCTCTCGCGGCCAGAGCTCCGCTGTTGAGTTCGTTGGGCCCTCCTCGCCAGTCCCGGCCAAGTCCGGCAACCCCAGACCCCTAGAGGCCGCGTCTGCCCTGTCTCTGGTGACCGTGCCGCGTGAACAGAAACAGCACCGGCTAAACCTGGTGTGACATGATCCCAACCTCTGATTCTAATAACTTCCGTTATGTCCTACGAAACGTAGTAAGATAAGGCCTTCACAGGCAGCCGACTAGGGGTTTGCCGCTAGTCTAGTTTAGAATTCCTCGAAGTCTTGAAACTCCTAAAAATCATCCATGTTTCCTTCATCTTCTCCTGAGCAATGGTTGTAATAGGGACAACCTGGTATTTGGTGTTGAAGCAAGGGTGAGTGCACGTCAACGTACTCAACAAATATCTTGTTTGGTTGAAGTGGACTAGCTGTATATGGGGTTAAGCTCAAGCAGTTGCTTTTAGTTGGTCAGGTATTTATCATTAATAGAAGCCATGTTTTATCATAAAACCCAAGTTGAAATTCCCAAAAGAAAGCACTTCCTCCAAGAAGAAAGTACAAAATATCATAATTATAGCCATCATCATTAAACCATTAACGTAAATCAAAGAGGATCCCAAGGCTGCTCTTAACCATGAGCATGACTGATATACCATTTTCTAGCACTCTGGAGAGGTTGCACACTTTACCCATGAATCGTGATCTCTTTCCAGCCTGGGTTTGCAAGACCTGATCTTCACTACCGAGGTGAATGGCTAGAGATTCACTACGTATCCTTTACAAAGATTCTCCTGGTGTGCAGCCACCCATTAGGTTTCGCCAGTGGTGCAAACACAGTACTCCTCCCTAAGGTGAGTGACTAACAAAACCAAATCGAATGAACCTCGGCACCAACCCTTAGCAGAGCAAGCCCTATGCCCTGGCCCCTATTGACGGCACAACGACGAAGCAAACTACACCCCCGGTTCCTCTAATTAATAAGCTAAGGACATCACATTCCACCTTTATGTTGTACTATTGTCTTGGGTGGTTTCTTAACGAACAGGTCCTTACGGGGAGGTACTCGGGAAACAACCCGAGCCCCCTAAAATGTCATAAGTTCATAATCATAACCATAATAAATCATAGTATCATAAAGTAATTCTCATCATGTTCGTTGATTAGGGTAAAGCACTAGCATGTAGCTGATTATAATAACCCAACCCAAAAAGGTAATCAAGACAAGATAAATAGAAAGCTAGTCAATCCTTAGGTTAATCATAATATGCAGGACAGTGAATTATAAATTAAGTAGGACATAATAGGTTAGAGGACACTTGCCTTCACCAAACTCTTGTTGCTCAGGAGCTTCTTCTGCAACTTTCTCGGACTCCATGGACGGAACGTTATCTAAGAGAGTGCGAACATATTTTCAACATTCTTGAAACAGAAAGGAACAGTATACCATACAAGAAAAAATATTATAAACATGTGCAATACAAAATAGTGCACGCTTCTATAGTCACACAAGGAAAAGAAACGCCGAGATCGAAGTTACGGTTGAGAAGTTATTGCGTCTATGTTATACAAATATGAAGTATAATATCTAATTCAACATACTCGCATTATTCGACATTTATTAAATGCAAATGGAGCTATCGCCTAGTTTTAATTAATCTATTACGTTAACATCTTTCAGTTAGATAAGAAATTTAAATAACATTAGTGACTCTAAGCGAGACGAATTAACGGCGCAAGACGAAATATGCAACGCGCGAAACAGCACGCGCACGACGCGCGGGCCAACACGACACGCGAGAACTAATAAATAGATAGCATGTTTAAACTAAGCAACTATTAATAAAGAATGTTTCAGTTAAGGTTAACCACGTTGGTGTTTAATTATAAATGAGCAAATCAAAACCCTAAATTAGATTTAAATGGAAACATCATTCTAGTAACCATCGGTCAAACAAATGTTTAAATTAAATAAAATATGCAACAGCAGAGACTAATACGTCTAACATGTAGACAATTTTAATATGAATCTAATGCAACTTGAACGGGGTGAATCGGATTTAAAACGCAAAAGATATCGTGATTTTAAATTGAAACAATTTTATGCGCACAGTTTTAAAATCATCCAGGGCCTGTAATATCCAAATTGTAAGGGAGAACAAAAGGAGAAATTGTTTCCTTTATATATGTGTGTACCTCCATTTATCATCACATGTGACTGATCAAGTTTAAAAATGATTAAAACTTCACTAAGACAACTAAACCATTGCATCATATTGGATTTTTGTTTGTGCATTAAAAGCAATAATAAAATGAATAAAATAAAATAATAGTGGGAAGGAGAATAAATAATAAATAAAAGATGTAAAAGTATTATTCAGATGAGAATTGTGGATTCAAAGTTCAAACATGAATTTAAATTTAGTTTAGAATTTAAAAATAGGGCAAAGGAGAATAGAAAATAAAATGGGAAGAAAATGGGAAAGGAAAACTAAGATGTGTGAATATGTGCATGCTTATGCGATACATCATGAAAGGCTAAGTTAACTTTTTAGTGCTTTTAAGGCCAAGACGCTTGTTATGTACCTACGTGCATGGAATTTTTTTTCCGGCCAGTTGACCGCCACCATGCAATTCAAGACGTCTTGTGCATGTGCTTGCCTGCTAGGCGCTGGTACTACATCGTGTTGCTGCTTCTGTCCATGCGTTGTGTGTGGAAGAGAAGAAATAGAGACAACCGTGGCAGCGTTGGGCACGACATGGACAGAACATGCATCCATGTTGATGCTAATGCAAGGGAAGCTCATCATAGGAGCAGTTCGCAAACGCGCGCAAATGCTGTCCAGAACGAGTCCATCACAAGGCTTGGGATGAACGGCAACTGAGATGGAGGCTTATCCGGATGGATGATAGTGTTTATCTGATTGATAGTGTATAGTGTTTATCTGATTGCTACAGACCCGGGCTGTTGAGAGATATCTGTTGTACATGCGTAAAGGAAGTCCTTATCAGATACATGCCTCGGGCCTATAAAAAAATACGCAAGACGCAAGGGGAGAGGATGCATCAGAGTAGACCTACACCGCCATAGCTAGGCAGCCGTCTTAGCCACGCCAAGCTAGAAGCAAGAGCAAGCGTCGCTGCTACCAACCCGAGCTACACCACCGTCCCGCTCAGATAAGAGATCGGGGATGACCACCGTAGCATGCCACTTGAGCCTAGCGTTCGGAATTTCTCAACGGCGAGGAAGGCTGCAAGAATTGCTGCACGACTCGGCTAGCGTCGTCTATGCCTCCATCGCCGGTAAGACTGCCAGGACGTTCCCGGTTTTATCTACTACGTGTATCAGTCATCGGGGAGGGAAACTGAGCACCGACGTGATGGGGCGTTGTGCACCGGTAAGCGTCTTGGCGACGGCGCCGCCGCGTATTGGATCGGGGTAGAGAAGATAGACTGCTGTGGTCCGATCAGTTTTATGCGGTCGTGATTGGATGCTGGGGTCGGCTGGTGCTGAGCCGTTGATCGACTGATGTGTGCCTCAGGATTAGATGAGCAAGTTGCCCTTGCGCCTTGAATCTCCACCATAGATCCTAGATCTAACGGTCTGTGTCGCGTACCGATTCATTTATATGGGGATCTAAGCTGGGCCGCCCACTCATGATCGGATGGCGCAGATCGGTGCGTACCCCTTCGGCCATTTCTTTCAAAGGAACCCTCATAGAATCCCATAATCAACCCGTAGTCCGGTGAAGTGTTAAAATAATTACAGTTATGCCCTGAAATTTACAAAACCAACCCCTAGGTTCCTGGTTTTTGTATCCGCAGCCCATAGAGTACCAGAAAATGGTTAATTGATATATAAGATGACTTTTTAGTACAAAAATAATTCCTGAAACTTGTTTAATTCATAATTAATTCATTTTAAACCCAAATTAATTCATTCCAGTCACGTTAGTTTCATATTAATATTGTTCTTCATCTAGTAACCTTATTTTATCATGAAACCTATGATTAAATTTATACACTTAGTTTCTTTATATCCCACACTTAAAACTTCATAAAACCATAACTCTTTAAGGGTAACTCCGAATTTAGTGGTTCTTGAGCCTGCGATCTCATAGCGACGCGTAGATCATTATTATTCAGTTTGTACTTATGTTTGATGTGATGTTAATTTTGCCTATACACTGTTTGTTTGTATTGCTACGTTTAACAGTGAGGACACGAGTCACCTAAAGAGCAAGTTGGTACCTGGAATCTCAAGTCCCAGGCAAGTTGTGCCCTTGATCGCTTCTTTTACCCATTCATGTTCTTATTATTCATAATGATCTGCATAGGATAATTTTGCTGGGACCCAATAGGATACCCTAGATTTTGACTATCTTTATACCTTGTTTCACCACTGGTTTTACTACTAAAGTTTTGGGTAGTTCATGCTATTGCTTTATGTGGATTGGGTATAGAGATATTCATCACTCATTGTTATACTTCTTATTATCTGTTTTATTCTTTACTATTCATGTTAAGATCATTATGTTAATGGGAACATGGAGAACCACCCGGGAAAACAGTGCTACCACAAGGGTTTAATGGGACGCCCTTGGCTGATTAACTAGGAAAGCTAGTGGAGGGCTACCTTACCCGAAAGGGGCAAGGGCAGTAGGGGAGTGGTCAGTGTAGGGAGGTCCTTGGTTGATTTTGTTGCGATGGCGGTCAGGCAAGAACCCTGCACTGGAGCTTCCTATGAACTGTAGCGGGTAGTCTGAAGCTAGTGGAACTTTGTAAAGGCCTCGTAGTGGTACCCTGCCTCGCTTCCTTGGTAGAGGTGTATGGGGTCTGATCAACTCCGTGGCAAATGGGTAACACGACTTGTGGGTAAAGATGCGCAACCTCTGCAGAGTGTAAAACTGGTATACTAGCCGTGCTCACGGTCATGAGCGGCTCGGACACTCACATGATTAACTTATGGAACTTAAACTTAATTTGTCATATCATTGCATTTGGGATTATTTTATTATTACTTTTACTTATTATTACTATGGTTTGGTAATTACTTTCACTTAGTAACTGCTAATAAAATTTTGACCAACTTATAAAAGCAATGCTCAGCTTCAACCTTTAATCCATTGATCAGCCTTACACTTCATGAACCCCCACCTTTGGTGAGTTCATGCCACATTATTCCCCACAACTTGTTGAGCGATGAACATGTGTGAGCTCACTCTTGCTGTCTCACACCCCCCCACAGGAGAAGAACAGGTGGTTCAGGAGGAGCCACAAGGCGAGGAGTATGATCTGATCTAGGTGGCGTTTCTCAGTTGACATTTGCGCCGACGATCCTTAGTTCGTTTTATATTTATTATTTTATTTTGTAATAAGTCTTCCGCTATGTAATAAATACTCTGATGTTTTATGACATTTATCTCTATACACTCTGTTATTATATATGTTGTCTTCTTTGGCGCATGTATGAGATGCTCCCGGCTTTGTTCCTTAAAGCCCGGGTGTGACAGGGCCCTATTCGCAAAACAATCTTCTCCTTCCTCCCTCCATCTTCTTCCTCTCAACCATAGAAGAAAAGGGAAGGGGCCGTGCCGCGTCGCAGGGGGGCGAGCCGCCTCCGCCAGGGCACAGGCATGCGAGCGGGGGTGCGAGCGCGGGGCTAGGCCTCCGCCGCCGGGAGGGCCTGCGCGGGGGGAGGGGGGAGGACACGGGATAGAGCGTTGCCGCCGGGGAGGGAGAGAGGGGAGGGGGAGAGGGGCTGCACGGGAAGACACACACGACGAACACCATGGCAACAATGGAGGAAAGGGTCACCGGAGAAAAATACTCGCCGGAGCCGAGGACAAATTCGTCGATTGAGGAAGAACCGTCGATCCTTTCGACGAGTCGAAGGCACCGAGACGAAGCTCTCAACGAGACAAACACAGTAATACCCTTGGATTCTGCTTACGAAGCACAGATCAAAAGTAATTGCTCGTCGGAGTTGTCGCCGGAGTTGGAACTGTTCCAAACTTCGGCGAGCAAATTCGGGAGTTTTGGATCTAGACTAGAGATGGGGTTCTGAAATTCGGAAAGGGCTCGAAGAGAGGATTCTAGCCATATATATTGCTAGGGTTTGAAGATATTTTATTTTTCGTAATTATACCATTTTAAAATTAAAAGTAGTTTCAAGACTGAAATCGTTTTTAATATCCGAAAAATATCTCGAAGGCTCCAAAAATTCTAGAAAAATTCCTACACATGATTTGGCACCCGATGAACTCAAAACACATATTTAGAACTTTTGAAAATGTTTTGAAGTACCTCAAATAAATAGATTTTGAATTTGGAAAAATAGAAAAATATTTAGAAAAATATAAAAATTTACAGGAAACTTCTACAAGACATATTAACATGTTTCAAACACTTCTTGCACTTGGAAACACTATGCAACAGCATGAATGCAACAACCATAACACTTCTAGGGCTCACGCCAACATAGAACAAAATAAATCTCTATTGTTTTAATAAAGAGAAAAGAAAAGAAGAAAGGAAATGGTAACACCTGAATTTTGAGTACAGAGCAAAGAATTTTTTATACCCCAAAATTCAGGGTGTTACAGTTTGTCTCTCGCCTGGGGTGCAAGTTGATGCTGTGACTGGTTCTGTTGATGTTGCAGCTGGTAAACTGAGGCAGTGAGATTCTACAGAAGCTGCATATGGGCTGCAATGAATTGCTCCATTATAAGGTTTGGTGGTGGTCATGGCAACTGTTGTCCCTGACTGTGGCCTTGACTCTATCCCCTGGTATTTACCATCTGGAGGGTTAGAAATGAGGTCTTAGACAAGAAGCGAATAGTAAGAATTTTGGTAAAACAAGTTTGAACACAATACTATTCTGAGTTCAAATAGACCTTAAAGGCTCTTGCGGTCATTAATCCACAAGACCAAAACACTCAATCAAAGATCCAACTCATTCATTTATTCAAACATAAAAACCATTACATCATTTTAATAATTGCAACATAGTTCTAATACACTTTCATTTCTTAGCGCTTCTCCTATTACATCTCAAGGGAAACCTGGATGGGTATGTGCGTCGATGTGATGGTATGGAGAGCTAGGTGCTCTGGTGAGTCTGCTAGATCCACATTTGGCTGGGCTTGTCCTCCATTCTCTAGATGAATTTGTATCCTGGCATACTTCCTTCTTGTGTAGTCATGCTCGATTAGGGCAGCATCATGCTGTGTGTTCAAAGATGCAGTGTACTCTAGCAAAGTCTCTAGACGTATGTTGCCTTCTGTTGTGCCCAAACTAATTTGGGTGAGATCATGTCCAGACCGACACTGTGGGTAGTACCTGTATGTAGTCTGGATGAGAGCAGTGTGATTCCGATAACAAAAGGATGATAATGCCAACCTAGTTGCATCATTGATCCCAGCGTCAAAGTTGGCTCGGGCGGCGATGGCATAGTGTCGTCCTCTCACAACCTGAGCTCCAAAGTCATTAGGGCCATAAACCTCGGCTGTCCCATGCCACTCGATAGGGTAGAATCCAAGAACATTCTGGTGGCACACACAACCATAGGTCATTGTAACTTCATCCAATCCTAAAGCTATGAGCAGGTTCCAAAGCTTATGAGGAAACTGAAGGGTCAGGCCACTACTGCAGTGTACCGAAGTCATCCACAACTGTAGCGGAGCGGACACAGGTGCTGGACTCTCTGGCTTGGGAACCTCCGGTGCGGGAACATCAAGTGCAGGGGCCTTCGGATCTAGAACTCTAGGAATCTATGGTTCTAACGTTCCCATCCCAACAATGTCGATGAACTCATTTGGCTCAGCTTCTGCAATGTCCTCATCATCCATGTCCTCATCATCTTCATCGGACGAGTCCATCTCTCCTAAGGAGACATCTCCATCAGATGTCTGGTGCTCCAAGTCCTCATCATCATCATCCAGAATCACCACTTCTGGTACCATCGGTGCTGCAGGCAACTCGGATTGAGCCCCATGCTGAAGCTCAGCATCCAAGTTCCACTAGGATAGATCCTCGGGTTGCTCGACCTCCATGGGATCCTCCTCATTCTCAAATTTTTCTGATTATTCAAACTCCTCGTCAAATCCTTCAGGGAAATCATCCACTGTGATGCGAGAAGGTCCATCCTCAGGTAGGGAGGGCGGGGGAAAGTGAGAGCACCTAGAGGGGAATGAATAGGTGATCCTGTAAAAATTTAACACTAAATATCCCAACTTGGTTATGAATGTTAGAAAGATTGAAGCCAAGTTGTTAAAGTGAGAACTCTTCACTTGATTGTTCCTTTAGAGTGAGAATTGAACTTTGGAACAATAGCACAAGTGATTAAGCGAGAACTCGAGAGAAGAAACCAATCACACAAAAGAGCGACACGAGACACGGTGATTTTATCACATGGTTTGGCCAAGTATGACACTTGCCTACTTCCATGTTGTGGCGTTCCAATGGACGAGGGTTGCACTGAACCCCTTTTAAGTGATCCAATGATCCACTTGAATACCACAGTTTCTTCCTTATAGTAGTTTTCCCGTTTGTGAGGAATCTCCAACAGTTGGAGCCTATCACCCTTACAAAGTTGATCACAACACAAAACACAAGAGCAAGGGAGGGAAAGAAACACACTTAAGAATCGCAGCAAACACACACAAGTCAAGACGTGAGCCCACAAGCACGGCGCAGGGAGTTTACAACTCAAAAGGTGCTCAAATCTCAAACACGATGATCCGATTGCGTGGTTGTGGAGTCTAGGCGTCTTAAAATGTTTAATGGATGCTTGGTGTAGTGCTCCACGCGCCTAGGGGTCCGCTTTATAGCCCCAAGGCAGCTAGGAGCCGTTGGAGTTCCATTTGGAAGGCAATTCTTGCCTTCTATAGGGTGGCGCACCGGATAGTTCGGTGCACCACCGGACATGAACAGTCCCTGTCCGGTGCCCGATCTCGTTCCTTTTCTAGCGAAGCCGACCGTTGGACCTTCGGTCCCCTTGGCGCACCGGACAGGACACTGTCCGGTGCGACTAAGTGACCGTTGGCTTGGCCACGTGTCACCCGTTGATCGCGCTGCCGACCGTTGGCCGCGGGCATCGTTGGCTCACGGGACAGTCCGGTAAATTTTAGCCGCGGTGTCCTCGGTGAATTCCCGAGAACGACGAGTTCATCGCTGAGTGCAGAACACGGGTGCTGATGGCTCACCGGATAGTCTGGTGAATTTTAGCCACGTCGCCCCCAACGATTCTCGAGAGCAGTGTCTTCACTGCTAAATCAGCCTGTGCACCGGACACTGTCTGGTGCGCCACCGAACAGTCCGGTGCACCACAGGCTGATGCAAGTCTTGGGTAGACTTAGCCAAACTTCTCCCATCCATTTCTACTTTTCTTGACTAGGTTCCTAGCAATTAGAGAAATATGTTAGTACCAAAAAACAATTCACTAAGGCTAGAGACATACCTTGATTCTTTATTTGCACTTCTTTAGCACTTAGCTCATATTACCTCATAACAATATGTGTTGGGCATCTAATCACCAAAACATTTATAGAAATGGCCCAAGGGTACATTTCCCTTTCAATCTCCCCCATTTTGGTGATTTATACCAACACATTAAAAAGCAACTAAAAGTGCAACATCATTCTCAAAAGTGCAAATTGAAGGCCAAATTTTCTCACTTAGAATTTGGCATATTTGGATCACTTTTGCCACCACTTGGTTTATTTTTACAAAATAAATTCTTTTTCCTATCTCTAAGTCAATCACACTTGATGGAGCAAATAGAGATATAGTTTAAGAGTAAATTTGATCGAATGACACAAACTCCCCCTTTTTCCCATAATGAAACTTCTCCCCCATAAGAGAACAATTTTGCAATAAAAGGGTTTTGATCAAATACAAAGCTTCTAACTCTACATTTTTGAAATTTCACAAGTGGTTGGCTGATCCATTTGCTTTGGCCTTAATTTCTCCCCCTTTGGCATTAAGCACCAAAACGGGAGACCTCTTTGGCCCTTTAACCCCATTGCCTCACTAAAATGTCAAATAAGAGCAAAAAGGCAATGAGAGTATAACAGTGGAAGCTCTTTCTCTGTCCTAGTTCACTTTTCCCTTTCAATATCCCTTTGAGACTATTTAAAGAATACTCAAACAGACAAGTTAGTCTCAAGGGAGTCAAGTTGTAGTACATCTCCCCCTAAACATGTGCATCATTTGCAAAGGGACTTGTGAGGTCTAGGGATGACTTGTACAATTTGAGCACCAGAAATAAGCAATTAAAGACAATAAATCTTAAAGTAACATGATCAAAGGCATAGAACACATGTATGCTATAGATCAATCCAAGTTACGTGAATCTAAGACATTTAGCTCACTACGCAACCTGCAAAACCTTTTCTCATCTAAAGGCTTGGTGAAGATATCGGCTAGCTGGTTCTCTGTGCTAATATGGTAAATATCGATATCTCCCCTTTGTTGTGGTCTCTCAGGAAGTGATGTCGGATGTCTATGTGCTCAGTGCGGCTATGTTCAACAAGATTATCCGCCAAGCGGATTGCACTCTCGTTATCACAAAGGAGTGGGACTTTGCTCAGATTGTAGCCAAAGTCCTGGAGGGTTTGCCTCATCTAAAGTAGTTGCGCGCAACACTATCCTGCGGCAACATACTCGGCCTTAGCGGTGGATAGGGCAACGAATGTTTGTTTCTTAGAGCTCCAAGACACTAGGGACCTTCCCAGAAACTGACAAATCCCAGATATATTCTTCCTATCAACCTTGCACCTGGCATAGTCGGAATATGAGTATCTGATTAAGTCAAAGGTAGACCCCTTTGGATACCAAATCCTGAAGCAAGGCGTAGATACTAAATATCTAAGAATTCGCTTAACGGCCACAAGGTGACATTCCTTAGGGTTGGATTGATATCTAGCACACATGCATACACTTAGCATTATGTCCGATCTACTAGCACAAAGATAAAGTAACAATCCTATCATTGACCGATATGCCTTTTGATCAACGGACTTACCTCCTTGTTGAGGTCCAGATGTCTGTCCGTTCCTATCGGTGTCTTTGCGGGCTTTGCATCCTTCATCCCAAACCTCTTGAGAAATCTTGAGTGTACTTCGTTTGGGAGATGAAAGTGCCTTCCTTGAGTTGCTTCACTTGAAATCCAAGGAAGTATTTCAACTTACCCATCATCGACATCTCGAACTTATGCATCATCACCCTGCTAAACTCCTCACAAGACTTTTGATTAGTAGAACCAAATATAATGTCATCGACATATATTTGGCATACAAAGAGATCACCATTACAAGTCTTTGTGAATAGAGTAGGATCAGCTTTCCCAACCTTGAAAGCATTAGCAATAAGAAAATCTCTAAGGCATTCATACCATGCTCTTTGGGCTTGCTTAAGTCCATAGAGCGCCTTAGAGAGTTTGTAGACATGGTCGGGATACCTGTCATCCTCAAAGCTAGGGGGTTGTTCTACGTATACCTCCTCCTTGATTGGTCCATTGAGGAAGGCGCTCTTCATGTACATTTGGAACAGCTTAAAGGAATGGTGAGCAGCATAGGCCAATAAAATTCGAATTGATTCTAACCTAGCCACAGGAGCAAAAGTCTCCTCAAAATCCAAACCTGCAACTTGGGCATAACCTTTTGCCACAAGTCTAGCTTTGTTTCTTGTCACCACTCCGTGTTCGTCTTGTTTGTTGTGGAACACTCATTTGGTTCCCACAACGTTTTGCTTTGAACATGGCACCAGGCTCCAGACTTCATTTCTTTTGAAGTTGTTGAGCTCTTCCTACATGGCCAACACCCAGTCTGGATCCTGCAAGGCTTCTTCTACCCTGAAAGGCTCAATAGAAGAAACAAACGAGTAATGCTCACAAAAATTAGCTAATCGTGAGCGAGTTGTTACTCCCTTGCTGATGTCACCCAGAATCTGATCCACTGGATGATTTCTTTGGATCGTAGTTCGGACTTGAGTTGGAGGGGCCCGTGATGCTTCTTCCTCCTTATCCTGTTCTTCATGTGCTCCCCCTTGATCCTGCCCTTCTTCTTGAGGTACCTGTCCATCGTCTTGAGTTGGGGTTGCACCACCATAGAGGAAGAATGTTGTCATGTACAGGCGCTCGTACGCCAGGTAGCGTCGCGCCCGTGACAGGCGCCGCGCACAGGAGCGCGCAGGGCGCGCGGATCTAGGAGATCAGCAGGAGCTTATGGAAAGCAGTGGCTAGAAAGGAAAATAGAAGTATGGAAAGTAGAGGGAAGGAAAGGAGAGATTGATGAGTGATTGATTAGTAGAAGAATGGAAAGTAGAGGGAAGGAAAGGAGTGATTGATTAGTGTTACCATGTTTAGGCTTGCCTAAAATAACAGCAGGCCGATGGCTATATATGCAGCACAGGGAGACAGGAATAAAGATAGCAAACAAGTTATCTCTTCTCCACCTCTCTCTCTACCAACTAAGCCTACGACTGTGGGGAATAACCACGCCGGAGAAGACGATGAACCGCGGCTACGACCTTCGTAGCCGAGGGCCCCCTGCTCTAGACGCCCAGGCCCTTGACAACCTGGTATCATGAGTCAGGCGATCTTCGTCCTCTCGATCCCACACCTCCGATCAGTCCCTCGACGTCACCCAACCACCACCCAGCCCTCCACCATCACCGTCGTCGCCCTCCTCCATTATGACCACCAAAACCATCGATGATTTGGCTACGATAATCGAGAAGCTCGTGGGTACGATATCTGTCCTCCAAAATGACGTCGAGTCATTGAAGAAGGACAAGGCGCCCTCCTCCTCGCCGTTCGGCAGCGGCGGCCACGACGGCCAGCACCACATCGATCGACCACCAAGGTTCCAAAAAATCGACTTCCCGCGTTTTGACGGCAAGTCAGACCCCATGCTCTTCGTCAACCGCTGTGAGTCCTACTTTCATCAGCAGCGGATCATGGAGGAGGAGAAGGTTTGGATGGCCTCTTACCACCTCGAGGGCGTGGCCCAGTCGTGGTACCTCCAGCTACAGACGGATGAGGGGACTCCGCGCTGCCACCGCTTCAAGGACATCCTCCAGTTGCGCTTCGGGCCTCCCCTACACTCGGCGCCGCTGTTCGAACTCGCTAAGTGTAGGCGTGCAGGCACTGTGGAGGAGTACCAGAACCGCTTCCAGGAGCTACTACCGCGCGCCGGACCACTGGAGGAACGCCAGCGCGTGCAACTCTTCACGGGCGGGCTGTTGCCACCGCTCAGCCATGCGGTGCGCATCCACAAACCCCAGTCGCTCGCGGCGGCTATGAGCCTCGCGCGGCAAGTGGAGCTGATGGAACTCGACAGGGCCCCAACGCCGGCCCATATCAGGCCAGCCGCACGCGGCGTCCTGCCTTCACCGCCGAAACCGGCGCCTATGGCGCTTCCGACGCCCCACGTCCCTTTGGCGCTCCCGGCACCACCGGCGGGCGCGGCTCCGGGCCGTGGCGAGGGCAAAAGGCTCAGCACTGAGGAGATGGCCGAACGCCGTCGCCTCGGATTATGTTTCAATTGCAATGACAAGTATTCTAGGGGTCATAACAGGTTCTGCAAGCGCATCTTCTTCGTCGACGGCGTTGAGATCATGGACGAAGACGACACCGACCAACCCGACGGCCCCGACGCTGAGGCGCCATGCTTCTCGTTGCAGGCCGTCTCAGGCTGTCCCGTGGCCGACACCATGCAGGTCGCCGTCATGTTAGGAGCCACCCCGCTCGTCGCCCTCCTCGACTCGGGCAGCACGCACAATTTCATATCCGAGGCAGCGGCGCGGCGTTCCGGCCTTCCCCAGCAACAGCGCCCGTGCCTTTCGATCATGGTGGCCAACGGCGAGCGCATCACTTGCGTGGGCGTCATCCGCAACGCGCCCCTCACCGTCGAAGGCGACACGTTCCCGGCTGATCTCTTCGTCATGCCGTTGGCCGGGTACGATGTCGTCCTCGGCACTCGCTGGTTGGGCGCGCTGGGGCCCATCGTGTGGGATCTCGCATGCAGGCGCATGTCGTTCCAGCACCACGACCGCACAGTCTGCTGGAACGGCGTGCCCACGTCCTCGACGCCGGTGCTGGGCGCCACCACCGCGGCCGAGCCTCTGCTCGCGGCTCTCCTGGACACCTTCGCGCCTGTCTTCGCAGAGCCGGCCGATCTGCCCCTGTTGCGCGCCCATGACCACCACATCATCCTCAAGCAGGGCGCGCAGCCGGTGGCAGTCCGGCCTTACCGGTACCCGGCGGCACACAAAGACGAGTTGGAACGCCAGTGCGCCGCCATGATCGAGCAGGGGATTGTTCGTCGCAGCGATTCACCATTCTCGTCGCCGGTCCTCCTCGTGAAGAAGCCCGACGGGTCGTGGCAGTTCTGCGTCGACTACCGCGCGCTAAACGCGGTCACCATCAAGGACGCCTTCCCGATCCCGATGGTCGACGAGCTGCTGGACGAGCTTCATGGTGCCCGGTTCTTCTCCAAGCTGGACCTGCGTTCCGGGTACCACCAGGTGCGCATGAGGCCAGAAGACGTGCACAAAACGGCATTTCGTACCCACGATGGCCTGTACGAGTTCCTGGTGATGGCGTTCGGGCTTTGCAACGCACCGGCAACATTCCAAGCCCTCATGAACGATGTGCTCCGTCCCTTCCTGCGCCGGTTTGTCCTTGTTTTCTTTGATGATATCCTGATATATAGCAAGAATTGGGAGGAGCACCTGCACCACCTCAGGATGGTCCTCGAGGAACTACAACGCCACCAACTCTTCGTCAAGCGCTCCAAATGCGCCTTCGGAGCCCCGTCCGTCGCCTACCTTGGTCATGTGATCTCGGCGGCGGGCGTAGCCATGGACCCGACAAAGGTGCAGGCCATCTTCGACTGGCCGGTGCCGCGCTCGGCTCGAGCGGTGCGCGGGTTTCTTGGCCTGGCGGGCTACTACCGCAAGTTTGTGCCCAACTACGGCACGGTCGCCGCACCACTCACGGCCCTCCTCAAGAAAGACGGCTTCACCTGGGATGACAAGGCAGCGGCGGCTTTCGGCGCCCTCAAGGCCGCCGTCACCTCGGCACTGGTCCTCACCATGCCTGACTTCACAAAGACCTTCGTGGTTGAGTGTGATGCGTCGTCACACGGGTTTGGTGCCGTGCTCACCCAAGAGGGACATCCGGTGGCATTCTTTAGCCGTCCCATCGCTCCTCGTCACCAGGCGTTGGCAGCCTACGAGCGCGAGCTCATCAGCCTAGTCCAGGCGGTCCGGCACTGGCGGTCGTACCTCTGGGGGCGGTGCTTCGTCGTCAAGACAGACCACTATAGCCTCAAATACCTCCTTGACTAGCGCCTCTCCACAATCTCGCAACACCACTGGGTCAGGAAGTTGTTGGGCTTTACTTTCACTGTGGAGTACAGGTCGGGCGCCATGAACGTCGTTGCGGATGCTCTATCCCGCCGCGACATGGAGGAGAGTGTGCTGCTGGCGATCTCCGTGCCCCGCTTCGACTTCATCGCGCGCCTTCGTCAGGCCCAGGCCATGGACCCGGCTCTAACAGCCATCCATGAAGGAGTCGGTGCTGGCACCCGTGATGCACCGTGGGCGGTGGCTGACGGCATGGTCACCTATGATGGGCGCCTGTACATTCCACCGACGTTGCCCCTACTGCCGGAGATTGTGGTTGCCGTGCATGACGATGGGCATGAGGGCGTCCACCGCACCCTGCACCGCCTGCACCGGGACTTCCACTTCCCCAACATGCGACGCCTGGTACAGGACTTCGTGCGGGCGTGTACGACGTGCTAGCGGTTCAAGTCAGAACATCTACATCCAGCTGGCTTGCTGCAGCCGCTGCCAGTGCCCTCGACGGTCTGAGCGGACATTGCGATGGACTTCGTTGAAGCGCTACCCCGGGTGCACGGCAAGACGGTCATCCTCTCTGTCGTCGACCGCTTCAGCAAATACTGCCATTTCATCCCCCTAGCGCATCCGTACACGGCGGAGTCTGTGACACAGGCTTTCTTCACCGACATCGTCCGTCTCCACGGGATACCACAATCCATTGTATCCGACCGTGACCCGCTGTTCACCTCGTCGTTCTGGAGCGAGCTGATGCGCCTCATGGGCACCAAGCTCCTCATGTCATCAGCATTCCACCCGCAGACGGATGGCCAGACGAAGGCGGCCAACCACGTCATCGTCATGTACCTACGCTGCCTCACGGGCGATCGCCCTCGCTAGTGGCTTCGCTGGCTCCCCTGGGCAGAGTACGTCTACAACACGGCCTACCAGTCGTCCCTCCGCGACACCCCGTTCCGGGTGGTCTACGGTCATGATCCGCCCTCCATCCGCTCCTACGAGCCCGGCGACACAAGGGTGGCGGCGGTGGCACAAGAAATGGAAGCGCGGGAAGCCTTTCTGGCTGACGTCCGCTTCCGTCTCGAGCAGGCCCAGGCGGTCCAAAAGCTGCAGTATGATAAGCACCACCGGGAGGTCACATATGAGGTTGGGGACTGGGCATTCCTTCGCCTTCGCCAACGTGTGGTGGCATCCCTGCCGCGAACCATCACTGGGAAGCTCAAGCCTCGCTACGTGGGACCCTACCGCGTCATCGAGATCATCAATGACGTGGCTGTTCGGCTAGAATTGCCGCCCGGTGCGCGCCTGCACGACGTGTTTCATGTCGGCGTGCTCCGGAAGTACGTGGGCTCCCCACTGAAAGGGAAATGTGCCCTTGGGCCATTTCTAAGTATTTTGGTGATTGAGTGCCAACACATGTGCTTAATTGTGAATTTATGTACATGGATGAACAAGGTGCAAATCATGAAGTAAAGGTATGTTTCTAAGCCTTAGTACATTGGTTTTATGTACTAATATATTTGTCTAAGTGTTAGAAACAGAAAGAAGAAGAAAAGAGAAGAGGAGAAAAGACTTGGCTGTGTGCTGCCAAGACCCAGCTCGGTCTGGAGCACCGGACTGTCCGGTGTGCACCGGACATGTCCGGTGCGCCAGGCTGCCTCGGCGCGAACTGGCCGCTCTCGGGAAATTGGCCGACGGCGTACGGCTAAAATTCACCGGACTGTCCGGTGTGCACCGGACTGTCCGGTGAGCCAACGGTCGGCCGGGCCAACGGTCGGCCGCGCAATCCGCGCGGGACACGTGGCGGAGCCAACGGTCGGAAGACGGCACCGGACTGTCCGGTGTGCACCGGACATGTCCGGTGCGCCAACGGCTCCAGATCTTCCAACGGTCGGCAACGGTCGGAAGCGCCTGTTATGGAAACAAATCGGGCACCGGACAGTGTCCGGTGTGCACCGGACTGTCCGGTGCCCCCGAAGACAGAAGGCAAGGATGGCCTTCCGGATTTGCTCTCAACGGCTCCTAGCTGCCTTGGGGCTATAAAAGGGGCCCCTAGGCGCATGGAGGAGATACACAAGCAACCTTTGAGCATTCTTGATCATCCACACTTAGTCTTTGCGCTTTCATTTGTGATTCTAAGTGATTCGAGCTCGTTCTAGTGAGAACTTTGTGATACTCTTGTGAGCTCGAGTCTTGGCCGTGTGTGTGCGCATTTTGCTGTGGATTTGTGTGTGTTGCTTCTCTCCCTTACTCTGTGTTTCATTTGTGATCATATACTTGTAAGGGCAAGAGACTCCAATTTGTGGAGATTCCTTGCAAACGGGATAGTGAAAGGAACAACAAAACACCGTGGTATTCAAGTGGGTCTTTGGACCGCTTGAGAGGGGTTGATTGCAACCCTCGTCCGTTGGGACGCCACAACGTGGAGTAGGCAAGCGTTGGTCTTGGCCGAACCACGGGATAAAACCACTGTGTCACCTCTGTGCTTGATTTTCTTGTGGTACTGTGTTTTGTTGAGACTTCACCTTAGCCACTTGGCAATAATCGTGCTAACACTTAACAAGTTTTTGTGGCTTAAGTTTGAAGTTTTTACAGGATCACCTATTCACCCCCCCCTCTAGGTGCTCTCAATTGGTATCGGAGCCGTTCTCTTCACAAAGGGACTAACCGCCCGAAGAGATGGATCCTAAGGGGAAGGGTATTGTGATCAATGACAAAGAGAAGGAATCCTTCGTCAACGAGCCGAAGGACGATAAGCCTACCGACTCCGGCTCGGGCCAAAGACGGAAGGAAGGGAAGAAGAAGAAGACAAGGCGCATCAAGGAGATCGTCTACTACGACAGCGACGAGTCTACTTCTTCCCAAAAGGACGAGGACCACAACGACTACGAGAGAAGGAAACCGGTTAATTCGAACTTTTCCTTTGATTACTCTCGTATTCCGCAAAGTTCACATTCTCATTTGCTCTCCATTCCACTCGGCAAGCCCCCACACTTTGATGGAGAGGACTACGGATTTTGGAGCCACAAAATGCGTAGTCACCTATTCTCTCTCCATCCTAGTATATGGGAGATTGTAGAGAGTGGAATGCACTTTGATAGTTCGGATAGTCCCATGTTCATTAATGAACAAATTCATAAGAATGCACAAGCTACTACTGTTCTTCTAGCTTCTTTGTGCAGGGATGAATATCATAAAGTGAGCGGCTTGGATAACGCCAAGCAAATCTGGGACACCCTCAAGATTTCTCATGAGGGGAATGACGTCACCTTGCTCACCAAGATGGAGTTGGTGGAGGGTGAGCTTGGAAGGTTCGCAATGATAAGGGGCGAGGAGCCGACGCAAACATACAACCGGCTCAAGACCCTTATCAACAAGATAAGGAGCTACGGAAGCACACGATGGACGGACCACGACGTCGTCCGCCTAATGCTCAGGTCATTTACCGTTCTTGATCCTCATTTGGTGAACAATATACGTGAAAATCCCAGGTACACCAAGATGTCGCCCGAAGAAGTTCTTGGGAAATTCGTTAGCGGGCGAATGATGATCAAGGAAGCGAGGTATGTGGACGACGCCTTGAATGGTCCGATCAACGAGCCGCAACCTCTCGCTCTCAAGGCAATACGAAGCAAGGAGGCGCTACCTAGCAAGGTGGCACAGATTGAGGCGGCCGGACTCAATGATGAAGAGATGGCTCTCATCATCAAGAGATTCAAGACGGCGCTAAATGGTCGCAAGGGGCAGCCAAGCAAGACCAAGACAAAGGGGAAGCGCTCATGCTTCAAATGCGGTAAGCTTGGTCATTTTATCGCTAACTGTCCCGATAATGAAAGTGACCAGGAAAAGGGGAACAAAAGAGAGAAGAAGAAGCAATACAAGAAGGCAAAGGGCGAGGCGCATCTAGGAAAGGAGTGGGACTCGGATTGCTCCTCCTCCGACTCCGACAATGAAGGACTCGCTGCTACTGCCTTCAACAAGTCTTCCCTCTTCCCCAACGAGCGTCTCACATGCCTTATGGCAAGGGAGAAGAAGGTGAGTACTCAAGACTCCACTTATGCTTCTTCTAGTGATAATGAATCTAGTGATGATGATGACATAGATTATTCATGCTTGTTCAAGGGCTTAGATAGATCTAAGATAGATAAAATCAATGAATTGATTGATGCATTGAATGAAAAGGATAGGCTTTTAGAAAAACAGGAGGATTTATTGTATGATGAACATGATAAATTTGTAGAGGCACAAAAATCATATGCTTTAGAAGTGAAAAGAAATGAAGTGCTTTCTAGTGAATTATCCTCTTGTCATGAAACCATAGCTACTTTACGAAATGTTAATAATGATTTAAGTGCTAAACTAGAAGTAGCTAGTAAATCAAATTCCTGTGTTGAAAATGTTACAATTTGCACTAGGTGTAAGGATTTTGATGTAAATGCCTGTAGTGAACACCTAGTTTCAATTTCCAAACTAAGTGATGAATTGGCTAGTCTTAATGCACAACTTAAGACTAGCAAAAGTGAATTTGACAAGTTAAAATTTGCAAGGGATGCCTATACAATTGGAAGACATCCCTCAATTAAGGATGGGCTTGGCTTCAAGAGGGAAGCCAAGAACTTAACAAGCCATAAGGCTCCCATCTTCGTCAAGGAGAAGGGGAAGGCCCCTATGGCTAGTAGTGCGAAAAAGAACCATGCCTTTATGTATAATGATAGGAGAAATGCTAGAAAGGCTTATAATGTTTATGATTCTCATGCCATGTTTGCTTCTAGTTCTTCTTATAAGCATGATAGGGATATGTGTAGGAGAAATGTTGTACATATGCCTAGGAGAAATATTGCTCATGTACCAAGAAAGAATGTTATTCATGCTCCTAGGAAAGTAGTGAATGAACCTTCTATAATTTATTGTGCTTTAAACACTTCCTTTGCTATTTGTAGAAAGGATAGGAAAATAGTTGCTAGGAAGTTAGGGGCAAAATGCAAGGGAGACAGGACTTGCATTTGGGTCCCTAAGAACATTTGTGCTAACCTTGCAGGACCCAACATGAGTTGGGTACCTAAGACCCAAGCCTAAATTTGCCTTGCAGGTTTATGCATCCGGGGGTTCAAGCTGGATTATCGACAGCGGATGCACAAACCATATGACGGGGGAGAAGAAGATGTTCACCTCCTACGTCAAAAATAAGGATTCCCAAGATTCAATTATATTCGGTGATGGAAATCAAGGCAAGGTAAAAGGGTTAGGTAAAATTGCAATTTCTAATGAGCACTCAATTTCAAATGTGTTTTTAGTTGAGTCTCTTGGTTACAATTTACTATCTGTTAGTCAACTGTGCAATATGGGATACAATTGCCTTTTTACTAATGTAGATGTGTCTGTCTTTAGAAGATGTGATGGTTCACTAGCTTTTAAGGGTGTACTAGACGACAAGCTTTACTTAGTTGATTTTGCAAAAGAAGAGGCCGGTCTAGATGCATGCTTAATGGCTAAGACTTGCATGGGCTGGCTGTGGCATCGCCGCTTAGCACATGTGGGGATGAAGAACCTCCACAAGCTTCTAAAGGGAGAACACGTGATAGGTCTAACAAATGTTTATTTCGAAAAAGATAGACCTTGTGCAGCTTGTCAGGCAGGTAAACAAGTGGGAGGAGCACATCACAGCAAGAATGTGATGACCACGTCAAGACCTCTGGAGCTGCTGCATATGGACCTCTTCGGACCCGTCGCCTATCTAAGCATAGGAGGAAGTAAGTATGGTCTAGTTATTGTTGATGACTTTTCCCGCTTCACTTGGGTGTTCTTTTTGCAGGATAAGTCTGAAACCCAAGGGACCCTCAAGCGCTTCCTCAGGAGAGCTCAAAATGAGTTTGAGCTCAAGGTGAAGAAGATTAGAAGCGACAACGGGTCCGAGTTCAAGAACCTACAAGTGGAGGAGTTTCTTGAGGAGGAAGGGATCAAGCACGAGTTCTCCGCTCCCTACACACCACAGCAAAATGGTGTGGTAGAGAGGAAGAACAGGACGCTAATCGATATGGCGAGGACGTTGCTTGGAGAGTTCAAGACCCCAGAGTGCTTTTGGTCGGAAGCCGTGAACACGGCTTGCCACGCCATCAACAGGGTCTACCTTCACCGCCTCCTCAAGAAGACGTCATATGAGCTACTAACCGGTAACAAACCCAATGTATCTTACTTTCGTGTTTTTGGGAGCAAGTGCTACATTCTAGTGAAGAAGGGTAGAAATTCTAAGTTTGCTCCCAAAGCTGTAGAAGGGTTTTTATTAGGTTATGATGCAAATACAAAGGCGTATAGGGTCTTCAACAAATCATCGGGTTTGGTTGAAGTCTCTAGCGACGTTGTATTTGATGAGACTAATGGCTCTCCAAGAGAGCAAGTTGTTGATTATGATGATGTAGATGAAGAAGATGTTCCGACGGCCGCTATACGAACCATGGCGATTGGAGACATTCGGCCACAGGAACAAGATGAACGAGATCAACCTTCTTCCTCAACAACCGTGCATCCCCCAACTCAAGACGACGAACAGGTTCATCAAACGGAGGCGTGTGATCAAGGGGGAGCACAAGATGATCATGTGATGGAGGAAGAAGCGCAACCGGCACCTCCAACCCAAGTTCGAGCGATGATTCAAAGGGATCATCCCGTCGACCAAATTCTGGGTGACATTAGCAAGGGAGTAACTACTCGGTCTCGACTAGTTAATTTTTGTGAACATTACTCTTTTGTCTCCTCTATTGAGCCTTTCAGGGTAGAGGAGGCCTTGCTAGATCCGGATTGGGTGTTGGCCATGCAGGAGGAACTTAATAACTTCAAGCGCAACGAAGTTTGGACGCTGGTGCCTCGTCCCAAGCAAAATGTTGTGGGAACCAAGTGGGTGTTCCGCAACAAACAAGACGAGCACGGAGTGGTGACAAGGAACAAGGCTCGACTTGTGGCAAAAGGTTATGCCCAAGTCGCAGGTTTGGACTTTGAGGAGACTTTTGCTCCTGTGGCTAGGCTAGAGTCCATTCGTATCTTGCTAGCATATGCCGCTCACCATTCTTTCAGGTTGTACCAAATGGATGTGAAGAGCGCTTTCCTCAACGGGCCAATAAAGGAGGAGGTGTACGTGGAGCAACCCCCTGGCTTCGAGGATGAACGGTACCCCGACCACGTGTGTAAGCTCTCTAAGGCGCTCTATGGACTTAAACAAGCCCCAAGAGCATGGTATGAATGCCTTAGAGATTTCTTAATTGCTAATGCTTTCAAGGTTGGGAAAGCCGATCCAACTCTTTTTACTAAGACTTGCGATGGTGATCTTTTTGTATGCCAAATTTATGTCGATGACATAATATTTGGTTCTACTAATCAAAAGTCTTGTGAAGAGTTTAGCAGGGTGATGACGCAGAAATTCGAGATGTCGATGATGGGCGAGTTGAACTACTTCCTTGGGTTCCAAGTGAAGCAACTCAAGGACGGCACCTTCATCTCCCAAACGAAGTACACGCAAGATCTGCTAAAGCGGTTTGGGATGAAGGACGCCAAGCCCGCAAAGACTCCGATGGGAACCGACGGACACACCGACCTCAACAAAGGAGGTAAGTCCGTTGATCAAAAAGCATACCGGTCAATGATAGGGTCTTTACTTTATTTATGTGCTAGTAGACCGGATATTATGCTTAGCGTATGCATGTGTGCTAGATTTCAATCCGATCCTAAGGAATGTCACTTGGTGGCGGTGAAGCGAATTCTTAGATATTTAGTAGCTACGCCTTGCTTCGGGATCTGGTATCCAAAGGGGTCTAACTTTGACTTGATTGGGTACTCAGATTCCGACTATGCTGGATGTAAGGTCGATAGGAAGAGTACATCAGGGACGTGCCAATTCTTAGGAAGGTCACTGGTGTCATGGAACTCTAAGAAACAAACCTCCGTTGCCCTATCCACTGCTGAGGCCGAGTATGTTGCCGCAGGACAGTGTTGCGCGCAACTACTTTGGATGAGGCAAACCCTCCGGGACTTTGGCTACAATCTGAGCAAAGTCCCACTCCTATGTGATAATGAGAGTGCTATCCGAATAGCGGAAAATCCTGTTGAGCACAGCCGCACAAAGCACATTGACATCCGGCATCACTTTTTGAGAGACCACCAGCAAAAGGGAGATATCGAAGTGTTTTATGTTAGCACCGAAAACCAGCTAGCCGATATCTTTACCAAGCCTTTAGATGAGAAGACCTTTTGCAGGCTGCGTAGTGAGCTAAATGTCTTAGATTCGCGGAACTTGGATTGAATTGTAGCATACATGTATTTATGCCGTTGATCATGTTCATTCTGCAATTTTGTTGCTTATTATGGTGCTCAAGTTGTACAAACACTCCCTGGACCTCACAAGTCCGTTGCAAAGTGATGCACATGTTTAGGGGGAGACGTGTTACAACTTGACCCTTTGAGACTAACCATATGCTTGAGTTTGCCTGTTTTAGTCTCAAAGGAGAATTGAAAGGGAAAAGGTGGACTTGGACCATGAAAGACTTCCACTGCACTCCGATGAGGGGTAACTTATTCCAAGTTCATCTCATGAACTCTTATTGTCGTTTGTTCTTAATTAAAGATTTTGGTGAGGCAATGGGGTTAAAGGGCCAAGATTTATCCCGTTTTGGTGGTTGATGCCAAAGGGGGAGAAAATAAAGGCCAAAGTAATAAATGGATCAGCTACCACTTGAGAAATTTGAAAATAGTAGAGTAGAGTTTTTGGTTTGTCAAATCCCTTTTATTGTCTCTTTTGGCTTCTTGTGGGGAGAAGTAGCAATTATGGGAAAAAGGGGGAGTTTTTGACATCTTTGATCAATCTCTTTTGGGATGACTTTCTTTATGCTTCAACATGTGTGTTTAACTTAGAGATAGAGATTTGAGTTTGATTTGCAAAAACAAACCAAGTGGTGGCAAAGGATGATCCATATATGCCAAAATTGATTCAAAATAAATTTCAGTTTTATTTGAAGTGAGTTTGCACTTGTTCTAGTTGCTTTATGTTGTGTTGGCATAAATCACCAAAAAGGGGGAGATTGAAAGGGAAATGTGCCCTTGGGCCATTTCTAAGTATTTTGGTGATTGAGTGCCAACACATGTGCTTAATTGTGAATTTATGTACATGGATGAACAAGGTGCAAATCATGAAGTAAAGGTATGTTTCTAAGCCTTAGTACATTGGTTTTATGTACTAATATATTTGTCTAAGTGTTAGAAACAGAAAGAAGAAGAAAAGAGAAGAGGAGAAAAGACTTGGCTGTGTGCTGCCAAGACCCAGCTCGGTCTGGAGCACCGGACTGTCCGGTGTGCACCGGACATGTCCGGTGCGCCAGGCTGCCTCGGCGCGAACTGGCCGCTCTCGTGAAATTGGCCGACGGCGTACGGCTAAAATTCACCGGACTGTCTGGTGTGCACCGGACTGTCCGGTGAGCCAACGGTCGGCCGCGCAATCCGCGCGGGACACGTGGCGGAGCCAACGGTCGGAAGACGGCACCGGACTGTCCGGTGTGCACCGGACATGTCCGGTGCGCCAACGGCTCCAGATCTTCCAACGGTCGGCAACGGTCGGAAGCGCCTGTTATGGAAACAAATCGGGCACCGGACAGTGTCCGGTGTGCACCGGACTGTCCGGTGCCCCCGAAGACAGAAGGCAAGGATGGCCTTCCGGATTTGCTCTCAACGGCTCCTAGCTGCCTTGGGGCTATAAAAGGGGCCCCTAGGCGCATGGAGGAGATACACAAGCAACCTTTGAGCATTCTTGATCATCCACACTTAGTCTTTGCGCTTTCATTTGTGATTCTAAGTGATTCGAGCTCGTTCTAGTGAGAACTTTGTGATACTCTTGTGAGCTCGAGTCTTGGCCGTGTGTGTGCGCATTTTGCTGTGGATTTGTGTGTGTTGCTTCTCTCCCTTACTCTGTGTTTCATTTGTGATCATATACTTGTAAGGGAAAGAGACTCCAATTTGTGGAGATTCCTTGCAAACGGGATAGTGAAAGGAACAACAAAACACCGTGGTATTCAAGTGGGTCTTTGGACCGCTTGAGAGGGGTTGATTGCAACCCTCGTCCATTGGGACGCCACAACGTGGAGTAGGCAAGCGTTGGTCTTGGCCGAACCACGGGATAAAACCACTGTGTCACCTCTGTGCTTGATTTTCTTGTGGTACTGTGTTTTGTTGAGACTTCACCTTAGCCACTTGGCAATAATCGTGCTAACACTTAACAAGTTTTTGTGGCTTAAGTTTGAAGTTTTTACAGGATCACCTATTCACCCCCCCCTCTAGGTGCTCTCACCCACCCACCACACCGCCGCCTCTGCCGCCTCTTCTCAATGGTGCGGTAGTGCCTGAGCCTGCAAGAATAGCGGGGGCTCGCTTGTCACGTGGCGTGTGACAAGTCCTCGTTCACTGGAGCGGCGAACCAGCTTCATCAGCCACCTAGGAGGAGTTCGACGACTTCCGCGCCCGATTCCCAGCCTTCCAGCTCGAGAACGAGCTGGCCTTCGACGAGGGGAGAGATGTCATGTACGGGCGCTCGTACGCCAGGCAGTGTCGCGCCCGTGACAGGCGCCGGGCATAGGAGCGCGCAGGGCGCGCAGATCTGGGAGATCAGCAGGAGCTTATGGAAAGCAGTGGCTAGAAAGGAAAATAGAAGTATGGAAAGTAGAGGGAAGGAAAGGAGAGATTGATGAGTGATTGATTAGTAGAAGAATGGAAAGTAGAGGGAAGGAAAGGAGTGATTGATTAGTGATTGATTAGTGATTGATTAGTGTTACCATGTTTAGGCTTGCCTAAAATAACAGCAGGCCAATGACTATATATGCGGCACAAGGAGACAGGAATAAAGGCAGCAAACAAGTTATCTCTTCTCCACCTCTCTCTCTACCAACTAAGCCTACGGCTGTGGGGAATAACCACGCCGGAGAAGACGACGAACCGCGGCTACGACCTTCGTAGCCGAGGGCCCCTGCTCTAGACGCCCAGGCCCTTGACAAATGTTGATCTTGTTCTTGTTGTTCCTATGGTCGCACATCACCTATCACCATTGTTCGCATTGCGGCCGCCGGAACCTCATCTTCATCTACATTATCAAGATCAACTTGCTCTCTTGGAGAGCCATTAGACTCATCAAATACGACATCGCTAGAGACTTCAACCAATCCTGATGACTTGTTAAAGACCCTATACGCCTTTGTATTTGAGTCATATCCTAGTAAAAAACCTTCTACCGCTTTGGGAGCCAACTTTGAATTCCTACCTTTCTTTACCAAAATGTAGCATTTGCTCCCAAATACTCGAAAGTAGGAAACATTAGGTTTGTTACCAGTTAAGAGTTCATATGATGTTTTCTTGAGGAGGCGGTGAAGATAGAGCCGGTTTATCGCATGGCAGGCTGTATTCACAGCTTCCGACCAAAACCGCTCAGGCATCTTGTATTCTCCAAGCATCGTCCTTGCCATATCAATTAGCGTCTTGTTCTTCCTCTCTACCACACCATTTTGTTATGGTGTGTACGGAGCGGAGAACTCGTGCTTGATGCCTTCCTCCTCAAGATACTCTTCAACTTGTAGATTCTTGAATTCAGACCCAGTATCACTTCTTATCTTCTTCACCTTTAGCTCAAATTCATTTTGAGCTCTCCTTAAAAAGCGCTTTAGGGTTCCTTGGGTTTCAGATTTGTCCTGTAAGAAGAACACCCAAGTGAAGCGAGAAAAATCATCAACTATAACAAGACTATACTTACTTCCCTCGATGCTGAGATAGGCAACGGGACCGAAGAGATCCATGTGGAGGAGTTCCAGTGGTCTTGTTGTTGTCATCAAGTTGTTGCTTTGATGTGTGCTTCCCACCTGTTTCCCTGCTTGGCACGCTACACAAGGTCTGTCTTTCTCAAAATAGACATCGGTTAGTCCTAACACATGATCTCCCTTTAGAAGTTTATGCAGGTTCTTCATCCCAACATGTGCTAGATGGCGGTGCCAAAGCCAGCCCATATTAGTCTTAGCGATTAAGCATGCATTGAGAAATCAACTAAATAGAGCTTGTCGTCTAATACACCCTTAAAGGCTAATGAACCATCACTCCTTCTAAAGACAGATACATCAATATTCGTAAATAAACAATTATAGCCCATATGACACAATTGACTTATAGACAATAAATTATACCCGAGCGATTCTACTAAAAACACATTTGATATTGAATGCTCGGTCCTGATGGCTATCTTGCCCAAGCCTTTAACCTTGCCTTGATTCCCATCTCCAAAGATGATGGTGTCTTGGGAATCCCTGTTTTTGATGTAGGAGGTGAACATTTTCTTCTCCCCCATCATGTGGTTTGTGCATCCGCTATCAATAATCCAGCTTGAGCCCCCGGATGCATAAACCTGCAAGATAATTAAGCTTGGGTTTTAGGTACCCAACCCTTGTTGGGTCCTACAAGGTTAGTTACAACAGATTTTGGAACCCAAATGCAAGTTTGTCTCTCTTGCATTTAGATCCCAACTTTCTAGCAACTACTTTAGCATTTTTACACGACAAAACAAATGAAGCATCACATGTCTGATAAATAGTAGTTGGACCAGTGCAAACTTTCCTAGGCATATAAGAAACAACATGATTATGCCTAGGCCTATTTCTACCATGAGTAAAAGAGGAACAGGATGCGAACATAGCATGAGAATTAAATGCGGCATCATGATATACATGAGAAACAATCTTATTACAACCCCTATCATTATGAGCACGACTAGTAAATTTCTTTTCATAAAGATAGGCATGGTTCTTTTGAGAACTACTAGCCATAGGAGCCTTTCCTTTCTCCTTGTTGAGATTAGAAGTTCTATGGCTTGTCAAGTTCTTGGTCTCATTTTGGAAACCAAGTCCATCCTTAATTGAGGGGTGTCTGTAGGCATCCCTAGCAAATTTGAGTTTCTCATAATTATCCTTGCAAGTCTTAAGTTGAGCATTAAGACTTGCACCATCATTGTTTAACTTAACAATAGTAGAAGCATGTTCATTACAAGCATCAACATCAATATCTTTACATCTATTGCAGATTATAACATGATCTACACATGAACTAGCTATATTAACTTTTTCTAGCTTAGCATTTAAATCATCATTCAAAGTTTTGAGACTGGAAATAGAATCATGACATGTAGACAGTTCAGAGGATAACATTTCATTTTTCTTAACTTCTAGAGCAAGAGATTTTTGAACACTAATGAACTTATCATGTTCCTCAAACAAAATATCTTCTTGCTTTTCTAGCAATCTATCCTTTTCATTAAGAGCATCAATTAACTTATTTATTTTGTCTACCTTAGATCTATCTAATCCTTTAAATAAATTAGTATAATATATTTCATCATCAGACGATTCCTCATCGCTAGAAGAAGAATATTTAGGAGTATCTCGAATACGTACCTTTTTCTCCTTAGCCATGAGGCACGTGTGTCGTTCGTTGGGGAAGAGTGAAGACTTGTTGAAGGCCGAGACAGCTAGTCCTTCATCATCGGAGTCGGATGAAGAACAATCGGAGTCCCATTCCTTTCCAATGTGCGCCAGCCCTTCGCCTTCTATAGTTCTTCTTTTTCTCCTTCCCTTTCTTCTCTTGTGCCTGGTCATCATCATTATCGGGACATTGTGCAATAAAATGACCAGACTTACCGCACTTGAAGCAGGAGCGCTTTCCCCTTGATTTATTCTTGTTGGGAAACTCCTTGCGTCCCTTCAAGACGGTCTTGAATCGCTTGATGATGAGTGCCATCTCATCCTCATTGAGCCCAACAGCCTCCACTAGCGCTACCTTGCTAGGTAGCACTTCCTTGCTGCTGGTTGCTTTGAGAGCAACGGGTTGCGACTCGTGGAGAGGAAGCGGTCCGTTTAGAGCGTTGTCCACATATCTGCCTCCTTCACAATCATGCGCCCGCTTACGAATTTTCCGAGGATTTCCTCGGGCGTCATCTTGGTGTACCTAGGGTTCTCACGAATAAGGTTTATAAGATGAGGATCAATAATAGTAAATGACATGAGCATGAGTCGGACGACGTTATGACTCGTCCATCTTGTACTCCCGTAGCTTCAGATTTTGTTGACAAGGGTCTTAAGCCTGTTGTATGTTTGTGTTGGCTCTTCTCCCCTTATCATCGCGAATCTCCCCAGCCCGCCTTCCACCAGTTCTATTTTGGTGATCATGGTGGCATCATTACCCTCATGAGAGATCTTGAGGGTATCCCAGATTTGCTTGGCATTGTAGTCGCTCACTTTGTTGTATTCATTCCTGCATAGAGATGTTAGCAAAACAGTAGTGGCTTGGGCATTTTTATGTATTTGTTCATTGATAAAAACAGGGTTATTAGTACTATCAAAATGCATTCCATTTTCTACAATTGCCCAAATTCTAGGATGGAGGGAAAATAAATGACTACGTATTTTATGACTCCAAAAAGAATAATCCTCTCCATCAAAGTGTGGGGGTTTTCCAAGTGGAATTGATAGTAAATGAGCATTCGAATTGTAAGGTATGCGAGAATAATCAAAGGAATAGTTTTGGTTAACCGTTTTCTTTTTCGACGAAGAATCTTTGTCGTCGTCGTCCCTTGGTGAAGAAGAGGAGGCGTCGCTGTCATAGTAGATAATCTTCTTAATACGCCTCTTCTTTTTCCTGTCCTTCTTCTTGTGACTCGAGCTTGAGTCAAAGGGCTTATCATCTCTTGGCTCGTTGAAGAGGGACTCCTTCTCCTTGTCGTTGATCACCATCCCCTTACCCTTAGGATCCATCTCTTCGGGGGGTTAGTCCCTTGAATGAAGAGTATGGCTCTAATACCAATTGAGAGCACCTAGAGTGGGGTGAATAGATGATCCTGTAAAAATTCAACACTAAATATCCTAACTTGGTTATGAATGTTTGTAAGATTGAAGCCAAGTTGTTAAAGCAAGAACTCTTCACTTGATTATTCCTTTAGAGTGAGAATTGAACTTTGGAACAACTCGAGAGAAGAAACCAATCACACAAAAGAGCGACACAAGAGACACGGTGATTTTATCCCATGGTTTGGCCAAGTATGACACTTGCCTACTTCCACGTTGTGGTGTCCTAATGGATGAGGGTTGCACTCAACCCCTTTCAAGTGATCCAATGATCCACTTGAATACCACAGTTTCTTCCTTATAGTAGTTTTTCCGTTTGTGCAGAATCTCCACAAGTTAGAGCCTCTCACCCTTACAAAGTTGATCACAACACAAAATACAAGAGTTAGGGAGGGAAAGAAACACACTCAAGAATCACAGCAAACACACGCACACAAGTCAAGACGTGAGCACACAAACACGGCGCAGGGAGTTTACAACTCAAAAGGTGCTCAAATCTCAAACACGATGATCCGATTGCATGGTTGCGGAGTCTAGGCGTCTTAGAATGTTCAATGGATGCTTGGTGTAGTGCTCCATGCCCCTAGGGGTCCCTTTTATAGCCCCAAGGCAGCTAGGAGCCGTTGGAGTTCCATTTGGAAGGCAATTCTTGCCTTCTGTCGGGTGGCGCACCAGATAGTCTGGTGCACCACCGGACATGAACAGTCCCTGTTCGGTGCCTGACCTCCTTCCTTTTCTAGCGAAGTGCACACCAAACAGTCTAGTGCGACTAAGTGACCGTTGGCTTGGCCACGTGTCGCCCGTCGATCGCGTTGCCGACTGTTGGCTGCGGGCGCCATTGGCTCACCGGACAGTCTGGTGCACACCAGACAGTCTCGTGAATTTTAGCCGCGGCGTCCTCGGTGAATTCCCGAGAGCGACGAGTTCGTCGCTTAGTGCGGAGCGCGGGAGCTGATGGCTCACCGGACAGTCCGGTGAATTTTAGCCATGTCGCCCTGTAACACCCAAAATTCTGAATTTGGGATTGATAGAAGAAATCTGAGCAAAATACCATTGATAAATAATTAAACTTTATAATTCATCCTTTTTAAAGGTAAATAATCATAAAAAAATAAATGAAGAAACACTATGTAGTAATTGTGCATCATGTGAAAGTTTAACTTGTGCATAAATTTGAAATCTAGAATTTAAAACTTGGTTTGATTTGAATTGGAAATAGGAAAGAAAGAAAGAAATATTATACAAAACAAAATAAAGTTATAAATTCATCACACTTTTAGGTATATCCAAATTTTACTATTAATCTTAAAGTGAATTTGCCACAAGTTGAAATTTAATTTGAATTGGAATTTGGGTTTTGAAAATGAGAAGAAGAGGAATGATACAAAAATATAAATAATGTCACTATACTTTTAAAATTGGTATTTTTCATTTCACAATATGATTTGAGAATAAACTTGCCACAAAGTTTGGAAACTTAAACCTGGAATTGATTTGAAAATTTGAATTTGAAATAGAAAGAAAATAAAAAGAAAAAGAGAACAAAAGCTTACCTGGGCCGCAGAACCAAATTCTGGCCCACCTAACCGGTGCACTCGGCTGGGCCGAATCCTTCCCGCGCGGCCCAATCCACCCCCTGCCGCACGACAACGTTCCCTCGCGCGCTTGCTCTCCATCGCACCACTGCCGCGTGGGCCCAATGCGCCGGGTCGCTGACTGTGGGACCCGCTTGTCATCTTCCTAGTTGGTTCAATGTCCGCGCGTGCATGGCGGGGCAAGCCTCTGGCTCGGTTCCGATCTTCACGCACTTGATATCCCGTGCGGTGTATAAAGGTAACCGCAGGTAGCGCTACCCTCCACCGTATCTCCGTGGCCTTTCTCATAACCAGATACCGAGCGCCTGGGTTGTGGCTCCCTTGACCTCCATTGCCGCAAAAGGGGGGGGCAGAAAATCCGAAATACCGCTACTTGCTTGCGTTGCCGCTTGGCCTCGGCTTGTAGCTCAGGGGAAACACGCCGGTGCATCGCTTCACTGCGCCCACGAAATCTTCGTCGAGCTTCGTCGCAAGGTCAGAACACCCTGCGCATGGATGTAATGCATTTTCTGCGTAAACTTTTTGTGGATCTCGGTCGTGCGTCCTGGACATGCTCATCGCCTAACTCCAGTGATGGCGGAACCGTGGCCGGACTCCCCCTCGATGTTATCCCGGCGGTCCTCGCTTGCGCGACCGTGCGGTTCATCGGTGGCCTTGCGGGTGCCTGTGTGACGCGCGGTCGGATGGGCAGGTTGCCGTAGAGAATGAGCGCAGGGGTTGAAGACGATGTGCGTGTCCGTTGATTTGATTTGAACGGCGTAGATCAAAAGCAGGATACCGATCCAGAACATTATATCGTGACCGTTGAGATCAAATCCGTGGGCTCGGGTGCGATTTGGCGTGGACGAATCTGTGCCATGGATCTCGGATCCAATGGCTTCACTTGGTGACCGTAGATCTAAAGATGGAGGGCCTGAGTGTGTGCGGGTTCGTCATTGCACCGGAATCTAATCCTGGCCCTTGATGCGGGATCGGATGGCCAGAATTAATCTATACCCCTTCGCGACCGCAGTTTTACATAAGAGCCCCTCCGTTTCTGCGGATTAAACCCGCGGTCCACTACGTGGGTAACCTGAGTCTTGGGAAGTTTTACACCAGAGCCCCTACACTTCTCTGTTATAATGCGCCCAGTCCAGCGAATGAGAAAAGCAGATAAATTGAATTATAAAATGAATTTTTCATATGAAAATAGTGCTAGAACTTGTAAAATGCATAGAAAATTTATCTCTAGTCCAAATTAATCCATTCTAGTTTCTAAAATTTTGTAATATTTCTCTCTACCATTTAGTGTCTCTGTTTTGACATGAAAACAGTAAGAAAATTAATTTATCATTTAATCCTATTTCAAGCACATTAAATCTTTGGAAATCCATAACTTAAAATCTATAACTCCAAAATTAATAATTCTTTTTCCTGTGATCTTATTTTAATATGTAGATTATTAATATGTATTTTGTTCTTATGTTTGGTGTAATGTTAATTTTGCCTATACCATGTTTGTTTGAATTGCTACGATTAGCAGTGAGGTCACGTATCACCTGAAGATCATCCTGGTACCTGGAATCTCAAGGCCCAGGCAAGTTGTGCCCTTGATCACTTCTTTTTACCCAGCCATGTTCTGATTAATCATAATGATCTGCATAGGTTAATTTTGATGGGACCCAACAGGTTACCTAGTTTGATTATCTCTATACCTTGATTACCACTGAACTTTCTGGGTAGTACTTGCTAGTGCTTTATGTGGTTTTGGGTATGAAGATTACACTATTCATGATTATACTTTTATTATCAGTTGTTATTTATTGTTCATGATAAGATCATTATGTTAATTGGAACATGGAGCGACCACCCGGGAAAACAGTGCTACCACAAGGGTAGTATGGGATGCCCTTGGCTGATTAATTAGGAAAGCTAGTGGAAGACTACCTTACCCGAAAGGGGCAAGGGCAGTAGGGGAGAGGTCAGTGTAGGGAGGCCCTCGGGAGGATTTTGCTGCGATGGCGGTCCTGCAAGGGATTCCTGCACTGGATCTTCCTATAAACTGTAGCGGGTTTTCTGAAGCTAGTGGAACTTTGTAAAGGCCTCGTAGTGTTACCCTGCCTCGCCTCCTCGGTAGAGGTGTATGGGAAGTCGCGATCCCTTGGCAGATGGGTAACATGACTTGTGGGTAAAGATGCGCAACCTCTGCAGAGTGTAAAACTGGTATACTAGCCGTGCTCACGGTCATGAGCAGCTCGGACCCTCACATGATTAATTTATGGAACTAAATTCAATTTGTCATATGCATTGCATCGCAGGTGATGAGGTTATTACTTTTGTTCTACTATTTAATTGGGTTGGTATTTACTTATACTTAGTAATTGCTAATAAAATTTTGACCAACTTTAAAAGCAATGCTCAGCTCTAACCATCTTCTTTGGTAAGCCTTACACTTCACATGAGCTCCCACCTTTGGCGAGTTCATGCACATTATTCCCCACAACTTGTTGAGCGATGAACGTATGTGAGCTCACTCTTGCTGTCTCACATACACCACAGGTCAAGAACAGGTACCGCAGGATGATGCTCATGGAGGATGCTGCGATGAGTTCGTGAGAGGTCTAGGTCGTCGTCTCCCAGTCAACTTTGGGTTGCTGGACCGTTGTCTCCTTATAATGTAATTATTTATTTTGTATAGAACTCCTGTTATATATAAAGATGTGACATTCGATCCTGTGCCACTATACATCATATGTGTGAGACTTGGTCCCAGCATACCTGGTGTTTATGTTAACCCCGGGTTTTGGATCCCTAAAATCCGGGTGTTACAGAAGTGGTATCAGAGGAATGTTGACTGCAGGACGAAACCTAGATAGAACTGGACAACCTATACTTACCTCTGCTACTCTGATTCTCTCTAAACTTCTCTTAAATCTCTTCTCATCTATTTCCGCTTTACTCTGATTATTCTTATCTTTTCTTTCTAAAAGATAAAAGTGGATTTCACATTTTGAAATCCTGTGCCTAAAGTGACCTTTAGGAATAGGAGACCTACTCTTAGGGACAAAAACAAAACTATTATTTTTATATGCTTGAATGCTTGTTCTTATGATATTTGTCTGATTTGGATCTTTGATTGAGTGTGATGGGTTGTGGAGTAATGTCCACAATTGCATCTACATATACACATAGGTATAAAAATATATTTACAAAATAACTAGACAACCTAGATTATCCCCATTGGAACATAACTAGCTTAAGAGATTTATCTTATCCTAAAAAGCTCTCATTCTAACCAATTCATCTTAGCTTAAAAGACTCTCCCATATTTTAATAGATTCATCGTATCTTATAAGATTCTCTCTTATCTTACTAGATCCGTCTCATCTTAAAAGATTCTTCTTGCCTTAATAAATTCACCTTGTCTTGAAAAGATTTTGTTATCCTAATATTACCTCAAAAGATTATACCTTATTCTTATGAATTCATCCTACCCTAATTAGCATATTTATCCTAGTCTAAAATATCAACCATGATCTAATTCAAAGTAATTAGATATTGTCTAGACTAACCTGGTGATACTAATCTAGATCATATCTAACCTAATATGATCTAATCTAAAGTGACTTACCAAACATGTTAGATAATACTGATGAAATAGATTAGACTCTACTCCTATAGAACATGTCATAACTTAGTTCACCCTGCACTAAATTAAGAACGACAGACCAACTTGGCCATATGTTAACTTAACTTAGCACATTAGACCAACTCAACCATGAGCATAAGTGCTAACCCAATCAATAGAGTCATGATGAATTGTATAATATGTCTATCACCACATAACATCAAACAAGATTTTGATCCACATCATGTTGTCTATCTTATCCATATCTTTCTTTACCATATTCCTCAACCTCAGTGATATACACTAACCTCGAATAAATGAGACCAAGACCGGAGAAGAAAAGATCAACCTCGTCAAAGAAGGAGTGAAGTCAAACTCAACCTTCACATGCATTACCACCCAACACAGAGTTCTCCCTCACCATAAACTTTCTTACCCCAGGCTATTCTTGCCCTAACCTACCCATCTTTTATAACAAAATGACTATACATATATATATATATACCCATGCCTTCCTAATCACCTACTCATTTGTATCAAAGTCAAAAAAAAAATCTCTTGATTATGGTACCAACTAGAAACTAAAAGCTACATTACCACCAATCGCTCTATAACCTTTTTCTTACAAATCTCGGGGGCGAGATTATTTTTAAGGGGGGTAGGATTTGTAACACCCAAAATTCTGAATTTGGGATTAATAGAAGAAATCTGAGCAAAATACCATTGATAAATAATTAAACTTTATAATTCATCCTTTTTAAAGGTAAATAATCATAAAAAAATAAATGAAGAAACACTATGTAGTAATTGTGCATCATGTGAAAGTTTAACTTGTGCATAAATTTGAAATCTAGAATTTAAAACTTGGTTTGATTTGAATTGGAAATAGGAAAGAAAGAAAGAAATATTATACAAAACAAAATAAAGTTATAAATTCATCACACTTTTAGGTATATCCAAATTTTACTATTAATCTTAAAGTGAATTTGCCACAAGTTGAAATTTAATTTGAATTGGAATTTGGGTTTTGAAAATGAGAAGAAGAGGAATGATACAAAAATATAAATAATGTCACTATACTTTTAAAATTGGTATTTTTCATTTCACAATATGATTTGAGAATAAACTTGCCACAAAGTTTGGAAACTTAAACCTGGAATTGATTTGAAAATTTGAATTTGAAATAGAAAGAAAATAAAAAGAAAAAGAGAACAAAAGCTTACCTGGGCCGCAGAACCAAATTCTGGCCCACCTAACCGGTGCACTCGGCTGGGCCGAATCCTTCCCGCGCGGCCCAATCCACCCCCTGCCGCACGACAACGTTCCCTCGCGCGCTTGCTCTCCATCGCACCACTGCCGCGTGGGCCCAATGCGCCGGGTCGCTGACTGTGGGACCCGCTTGTCATCTTCCTAGTTGGTTCAATGTCCGCGCGTGCATGGCGGGGCAAGCCTCTGGCTCGGTTCCGATCTTCACGCACTTGATATCCTGTGCGGTGTATAAAGGTAACCGCAGGTAGCGCTACCCTCCACCGTATCTCCGTGGCCTTTCTCATAACCAGATACCGAGCGCCTGGGTTGTGGCTCCCTTGACCTCCATTGCCGCAAAAGGGGGGGGGCAGAAAATCCGAAATACCGCTACTTGCTTGCGTTGCCGCTTGGCCTCGGCTTGTAGCTCAGGGGAAACACGCCGGTGCATCGCTTCACTGCGCCCACGAAATCTTCGTCGAGCTTCGTCGCAAGGTCAGAACACCCTGCGCATGGATGTAATGCATTTTCTGCGTAAACTTTTTGTGGATCTCGGTCGTGCGTCCTGGGCATGCTCATCGCCTAACTCCAGTGATGGCGGAACTGTGGCCGGACTCCCCCTCGATGTTATCCCGGCGGTCCTCGCTTGCGCGACCGTGCGGTTCATCGGTGGCCTTGCGGGTGCCTGTGTGACGCGCGGTCGGATGGGCAGGTTGCCGTAGAGAATGAGCGCAGGGGTTGAAGACGATGTGCGTGTCCGTTGATTTGATTTGAACGGCGTAGATCAAAAGCAGGATACCGATCCAGAACATTATATCGTGACCGTTGAGATCAAATCCGTGGGCTCGGGTGCGATTTGGCGTGGACGAATCTGTGCCATGGATCTCGGATCCAATGGCTTCACTTGGTGACCGTAGATCTAAAGATGGAGGGCCTGAGTGTGTGCGGGTTCGTCATTGCACCGGAATCTAATCCTGGCCCTTGATGCGGGATCGGATGGCCAGAATTAATCTATACCCCTTCGCGACCGCAGTTTTACATAAGAGCCCCTCCGTTTCTGCGGATTAAACCCGCGGTCCACTACGTGGGTAACCTGAGTCTTGGGAAGTTTTACACCAGAGCCCCTACACTTCTCTGTTATAATGCGCCCAGTCCAGCGAATGAGAAAAGCAGATAAATTGAATTATAAAATGAATTTTTCATATGAAAATAGTGCTAGAACTTGTAAAATGCATAGAAAATTTATCTCTAGTCCAAATTAATCCATTCTAGTTTCTAAAATTTTGTAATATTTCTCTCTACCATTTAGTGTCTCTGTTTTGACATGAAAACAGTAAGAAAATTAATTTATCATTTAATCCTATTTCAAGCACATTAAATCTTTGGAAATCCATAACTTAAAATCTATAACTCCAAAATTAATAATTCTTTTTCCTGTGATCTTATTTTAATATGTAGATTATTAATATGTATTTTGTTCTTATGTTTGGTGTAATGTTAATTTTGCCTATACCATGTTTGTTTGAATTGCTACGATTAGCAGTGAGGTCACGTATCACCTGAAGATCATCCTGGTACCTGGAATCTCAAGGCCCAGGCAAGTTGTGCCCTTGATCACTTCTTTTTACCCAGCCATGTTCTGATTAATCATAATGATCTGCATAGGTTAATTTTGATGGGACCCAACAGGTTACCTAGTTTGATTATCTCTATACCTTGATTACCACTGAACTTTCTGGGTAGTACTTGCTAGTGCTTTATGTGGTTTTGGGTATGAAGATTACACTATTCATGATTATACTTTTATTATCAGTTGTTATTTATTGTTCATGATAAGATCATTATGTTAATTGGAACATGGAGCGACCACCCGGGAAAACAGTGCTACCACAAGGGTAGTATGGGATGCCCTTGGCTGATTAATTAGGAAAGCTAGTGGAAGACTACCTTACCCGAAAGGGGCAAGGGCAGTAGGGGAGAGGTCAGTGTAGGGAGGCCCTCGGGAGGATTTTGCTGCGATGGCGGTCCTGCAAGGGATTCCTGCACTGGATCTTCCTATAAACTGTAGCGGGTTTTCTGAAGCTAGTGGAACTTTGTAAAGGCCTCGTAGTGTTACCCTGCCTCGCCTCCTCGGTAGAGGTGTATGGGAAGTCGCGATCCCTTGGCAGATGGGTAACATGACTTGTGGGTAAAGATGCGCAACCTCTGCAGAGTGTAAAACTGGTATACTAGCCGTGCTCACGGTCATGAGCAGCTCGGACCCTCACATGATTAATTTATGGAACTAAATTCAATTTGTCATATGCATTGCATCGCAGGTGATGAGGTTATTACTTTTGTTCTACTATTTAATTGGGTTGGTATTTACTTATACTTAGTAATTGCTAATAAAATTTTGACCAACTTTAAAAGCAATGCTCAGCTCTAACCATCTTCTTTGGTAAGCCTTACACTTCACATGAGCTCCCACCTTTGGCGAGTTCATGCACATTATTCCCCACAACTTGTTGAGCGATGAACGTATGTGAGCTCACTCTTGCTGTCTCACATACACCACAGGTCAAGAACAGGTACCGCAGGATGATGCTCATGGAGGATGCTGCGATGAGTTCGTGAGAGGTCTAGGTCGTCGTCTCCCAGTCAACTTTGGGTTGCTGGACCGTTGTCTCCTTATAATGTAATTATTTATTTTGTATAGAACTCCTGTTATATATAAAGATGTGACATTCGATCCTGTGCCACTATACATCATATGTGTGAGACTTGGTCCCAGCATACCTGGTGTTTATGTTAACCCCGGGTTTTGGATCCCTAAAATCCGGGTGTTACACGCCCCCGCGATTCCCGAGAGCAATGACTTCACTGCTAAACCAGCCTGTGCACCAGACACAGTCCGGTGCACCACCGGACAGTCCGGTGCACCACAGGCTGATGCAAGTCTTGGCTAGACTTAGCCAAACTTCTCCAATCCATTTCTACTTTTCTTGACAAGGTTCCTAGCACTTAGAGAAATATGTTAGTACCAAAAAACAATTCACTAAGGCTAGATACATACCTTCATTCTTGATTTGCACTTCTTTAGCACTTAGATCATATTACCTCATAACAATATGTGTTGGGCATCTAATCACCAAAACATTTATAGAAATGGCCCAAGGGCACATTTCCCTCTCAGAAAGACTCTAGTGCTAATGCGGATGCGTCCACCGGTGCTCTTACGTGCAGTCTTCCTAGTGATAGCCATCTGACTGGACAAGAAACAAGTTTTAGATGAGTGAAAACAAGAGACGTAAGCCAGTATATAAGGTAAGTTTTTATATGAAAGCAAAATAGAACAAGTTTTGAATAGACTTGGCTTTCCATTTCTAACTATCTAGCAATCTAGGGTCAACATAGCTTTGATAACACTTCTGTCACACCCAGTTTTAGGGGCAAAACCGAATGCATAGCAAATGTGTGTCAAGATCCATTTTCCACACATATGTTGGCGTCACAAGTGTAATATATCGAAAGACAATGTTCGAAACGTAAATAATAATACAGTACTTTATTACATCATGATGACATAAGTGTCTTCAACATTTATTCTAGGACAACACAACAGTTATCATGGTCATGGGTGACCTCCAGTCACACCCGGAGTTAAGAGCAAACCCGGGTGCGTCTCATATGTGCGCCAAACAAGATCAACATATACAATGACTTAGTGTGCGGGAGGAGATGGCGAACAAAGGTGTGCGGGCTGTTTTCCTCTCCCATGTCTCTGCACATGAACTGTTGGCTGCAGCCGAAGGAAGTGGAGGCGGCTAGGGCTCAAGGCAAATGCAAGATAATAACCGGGAGGGATCCCATCCCACACATATATATAGGGATCAGCGGACCCACCGAGGTTAGGGCCACCCCCCCCCCCCATTTTGAAGAATCAAATCTAGAAATAGATTTTGTCTCTTTGAATTCTGCATGCACGCGTGCCACAACGGATAGCCCACGGGCTGACACGTCCCGTCGCATTAACTCCCGCCTGGGGGCCGTACATCCTGTCCGGCAGACACAAGCCAACGGGCGCCGCTCTGCCTCCTCAGGGTAAGTGCATGAAAAGGTGTCTCTCTCACACATCTTTCGTTTCTCGATAGGTAATAGGGAAGAGACACCCCTTTAGACTCCCTTACCTGCGAAGGAAGTGAGGCTCAAGCCTCTTACTGATCTAGGGTTCGAAGGCAAACCCTTGACAGGGTTCAGTAATCGCCCCAGAGCACATGGGCTCCGAGCCCTTTACTGATCAGGGGTTCGTAGGTTGGACCCTTGGAAGGGTTCGACAACCGCCCCAGAGCACAGAGTCAGGGATGACTATGGGTATGTCCGTATATGGCCAAGGCTCGGGCTACAATCCTGAGGTACCCTAAGACATATCCGAGACCCTTGGGAGCGATTCATGACGGTATCTCATTAGAGGAAGGGATCAAGCCCTCGAACCCCACCAAACCGGTCCGGGACCAGACGAATCACCCGCATGTACTTTGGGGCGCATCTCCGGACCACTAGCCAACTCCTATCAAATGGAGCTCGGGCCTCCGCTCGGATTAACCATTAACAGCTCACCAGAGACGTCATGCTCGTTGCCCACTGAGGGTAGCATGGCACTTTCCCCCTCTTCTTCCTTGTGCAAAGGCGATGAAGAGGCGTATCATTAAAATGTCAAGGTGTTTCTCGATCATCCTCTCGTCCAGGGGCTGTCCTTGCACCCATACTATGATAGAATTGTTGGAAACTACAGCAACCCAACACAGAGACTCAGGGGCTGCCTTTGCACGTAGGCCACAACCAGGTGACGAACAAAAGACAAGTCAACGATATCTATGGAGGGAAAATTTAAGACCTCGAAGGAGTCAACCACTCCTTCGAGGCCTCGGGGGCTACACCCGACAGGGGCGCTCGCGCGCACCCATCGGAAATAAGTCTACCACCTTTTAGGGTTAAGCAATATACCTGCACGAAGGCAAAAGAACCCCCAAGCAAGTGACAAGCGCTTCCTAGAGGCTCGAGAGCTACTATCGGATATCATAATTAGGGGTACCTGGATTACATACCTAACCTCGCTTAACCTCTAGACTACCATCATACACACTCCCCGAGGTCAAGAAAGTAAGAGCCACGATTCGTCCGAGATCCCACTCAGTGGTTGCTCAAAACTCCGCCTCACCCGAGCCTGCCCTCGGGCGAGGACAACACTCGGGGAAATCATCGCCCCGCTCGAGGTCCCCTCTCCATGGTACATATGTTTCCGCCTCGCCCGAGCCCGTCTCGGGCAAGGAGGACAACCCTGAACCTAGCCTCAGTCAAAGGCACAGGAACCATGGGGCCATGAGCATTCAATGCACGTACGTACACCACGTGACATCGCAGGCGAACAGGAGCGACATGATCGTGATCTCATCCACTTTCACCAACTACGATGACACATGCCCAGGAATAACAGCTACTGCTCCCCCACATTGTCTGCCAACTGCGGGTGGGACGCGCATACGACAACGCATGGTCTGGCCCTCGGGAGGAAACTACACCTCGCCCGAGCTTGGCCTCGGCCAACTACCCCCGCGAATCCCACAGAAGGCCACTTCTTCAACTATGCCCTGCACAGCTGCGAGCCATAGAGCAGGCTCGGCCACAGCCTCAGGAATACTTCCGCCTCGCCCGAGCGTGGCTTCAGCCTTGATAATACCGACGAAAGGATGCCTGACATCACCAAAAGTTGTAGATCTGACGTTGGATACCCTACGTATTGCCAAGAGCTTTTTGCCATACTTGCCACTGCTCCAACCACTACGACTCGGACAGCTCCTCCATCAGACAAGGTCGGGCTCGCGACCGAGCCCTAAGCACTGGCCTCGGCTCTCTGCTCAGTCAAAGATGCAAATACAGGAACCAGACATTTCCCTCCCAGCTCAAGTCAACAGCAAGTATAAAGGCCATACCAGCTACAGGGACTCGAACACACACTACAGGAAAAGCATAAATTTTCGTAGGCCGGGCTATTTTCGTCGGTTGGCCCACGAAAATACAATGTTATTTTCGTCGGCCCTCGTAACCGACGAAAATGTGCACTATTTTCGTGGGCCAGGCCATATTTTCGTCGGCAGGTCGACAAAAATAAGAAAGTTATTTTCGTCGGCCTCCACACCGACGAAAATGTTGTTTATGTTCGTCGGCCTCAGCCCAGCCGACGAAAATACGTCCTTTATGTTCGTCGGCCTCAGCCCGGCCGACGAAAATAAACGTTTAACGGGACACTATTTTCGTCGGCCTCAGTGAGGCCGACGAAAATAGAGGTCGTTAATCTTCCATACCGGCCTCACCGCACCTTCTCTCTCTCGCTCGACTTACCTTCTCTCACCCGCCCTCGCCGCGCGCCCGTCGAGCCACCGCCGCACCGCGCAGCCGCCGCCGCGCCGCGCGTCTGCCGCGCCCACCACCTCGCCGCGCGCCCGCTGCCGCGCCGCGCGCCCTCGCCGCGCCACGCCGAGCCGCCTCCCCACGCCGCGCCCACTCCGAGCAGCCGCGCCCTCGCCGCGCCGCGCGCCCTCGCCGCTTGCCCTCGCCGTGTCGCGTGCCATCGCCGCGCCGAGCCGCCTCCCCACACCACACCCACTCCAAGGAGCCGTCCCACGCCGCGGCCCCCTCCACTGTTGCCACGGTAATGGTTTTACTTAGTTTATAGTAATTAGTTAGCTAATTTACTTGATATAATGTATAGATTGATAGCTATTCACTTGTTAGTATAAATAGTTAGCTAGGTATTTATATGTAGGATACTTGTAGCATTTTGTTTAACACATTGATATCACATGGTTAGCATATTGTTCATTATGTAGCTATCGTGTGTCACACCCGGATTTTAGGGGTCCAAAACCCGGGCGCGAACATAAACACCAGGTATGCTGGGACCAAGTCTCACACATATGATGTATAGTGGCACAGGATCGAATGTCACATCTTTATATATAACAGGAGTTCTATACAAAATAAATAATTACATTATAAGGAGACAACGGTCCAGCAACCCAAAGTTGACTGGGAGACGACGACCTAGATCTCTCACGAACACTTCACAGCATCCTCCATGAGCATCATCCTGTGGTACCTGTTCTTGACCTGTGGGGTGTGTGAGACAGCAAGAGTGAGCTCACATACGTTCATAGCTCAACAAGTTGTGGGGAATAATGTGCATGAACTCGCCAAAGGTGGGAGTTCATGTGAAGTGTAAGGCTTACCAAAGAGGATGGTTAGAGCTGAGCATTGCTTTTAAAGTTGGTCAAAATTTTATTAGCAATTACTAAGTATAAGTAAATACCAAACCCAATTAAGTAGTAGAACAAAAGTAACAACGTCACCTGCGATGCAATGCATATGACAAATTGAATTTAGTTCCATAAATTAATCATGTGAGGGTCCGAGCTGCTCATGACCGTGAGCACGGCTAGTATACTAGTTTTACACTCTGCAGAGGTTGCGCATCTTTACCCACAAGTCGTGTATCCCATGTCGCCAGGGTTTGCAAGGCCCTTAGACACTTCCGAGGTGAATGGCTAGGGATCCACTACGAGGCCTTTACAAAGTTCCACTAGCTTCCAAAAACCCGCTACAGTTTATAGGAAGATCCAGTGCAGGAATCCCTTGCAGGACCGCCATCGCAGCAAAATCCTCCCGAGGGCCTCCCTACACTGACCTCTCCCCTACTGCCCTTGCCCCTTTCGGGTAAGGTAGTCTTCCACTAGCTTTCCTAATTAATCAGCCAAGGGCGTCCCATTCCACCCTTGTGGTAGCACTGTTTTCCCGGGTGGTCGCTCCATGTTCCAATTAACATAATGATCTTAACATGAACCATAAATAACAACTGATAACAAAAGTATAATCATGAATAGTGTAATCTTCATACCCAAAACCACATATAGCACTAGCAAGTACTACCCAGAAAGTTCAGTGGTAAACAAGGTATAAAGATAGACAAACTAGGGTAACCTATTGGGTCCCATCAAAATTAACCTATGCAGATCATTATGATTAATTAGAACATGAGTAGGTGAAAAGAAGTGATCAAGGGCACAACTTGCCTGGGCCTTGAGATTCCAGGTACCAGGATGATCTTCAGATGACTCGTGACCTCACTGCTAGTCGTAGTAATACAAACAAACAGTGTAGGCAAAATTTAACATCACACCAAACAAGTAAACAAAATACATAATAATAATCTACACATTAAGATAAGATTCTAGGAACAGGAATCATTAATTTTGGAGTTTTAGTTTTTAAGTTATGAATTTTCAAAGGTTTTATGTGTTTAGTACAAGATTAATTAAGATAACAATTTTAATGTGACTTTTATGTAAAACCAGTGGCACTAATTGATAAACAATAATATTACAAAATTATAGGAAGTGGAATGGATTAATTTGGAGTTCATATGCATTTTCTATGAATTATATAAATTCTAGGAATTATTTTTATATTAAAAACTCATTTTCTAATTCATTTTCCTGATTTTATAACTCTCTGGACTGGGCCTCAATTAAACAGAAGCACAGGGGGCTCGGCGCAAGAAACCCGAGACACAGGGAACAGTGCCCAAGGGACGGTGGGTTTATTCCGTGAAAGCCGAGGGGCTCTTTAGCAAAAGATCCCGACCGAAGGGGTATCAAGAATCCAGGTACCGTCCGATCATGAATCAAGGGACCAGATTAGATCTTCCCCCCGACCGAACCGGTACGCGCCGTGAGTCGCACGATTAGAGATCAACGGCTGGTATTTAATGGGGCGAAGGGGTATCCTCTATCTAATCACAGCCGTTCCTGACGCATCCAACGGCCGCAAGCGATCGTCTACCTTTCGATTCCCCCCCCCCCCGACGGCACACCGCGCCTCGCCGCGGCAAGCCATCACCGGAGCGGCCCCGAATTCGCCCACCCGAGAGCTGATTCGCCAAATCGGTCGGTGCAAAATGGAATTGGGAAGATGACAAATACAGAGGTGGGATTCTTACCGAGGATTAGGTCACCGGGAGTCCTGCCCACGGCGCACGGCGGAGGTCTTCACAACGGCAACGAATTGAGCTTGCGCAGTACGCCGGCGGGGGAAATTGACGGCGGCCGAAGCTTCGTCGCGCCAAACAGGTGCCCAGGCTATAGCGCAGAGAACTAATCGCGGTGTGAGTGAGGGCAATCGCGGCGGCGGGTTGGGTTCCACCACTGCGGCGGCGTGTTTTACGTCCCCGAGAACAGAAAGCGGTCAAGGGTGTCGGTGCAAGCGGATGAGGAGGGAAGGGGGAGATCGCGGCACTTTATATAGGCGCGACATGGCCAGCTTCACCGAGAAAAAGGGCGAAGTCCGCCGTAGGACACGCCGCGCCGGTCGCGTTCTGTTGGTAGGGGTAGAGCTGACGTTAGGGGCCCATGCGTAAGTGACCGCGCGCGGGGTGGTGAGTCTGAGCAACGGGGCCCGCGGACCAGAGGAGGGGAGGGAGGAGCGAGCGCGTGCGCGGCCGACGAATGGGGCCCACAAGGCAGTGGAATAGCAGGTGCTGTCCGTGCGGTGTAAGGCTGACGAGGCGGGCCCACCTGTCGGCGCCTGGTTGGAGACTTGGGCTGCGCGTGGGAGGTTTAAGTGGGCCGAAATGTGTGGTTGCGGCCCAGTTAGGGTTTTTCTCTTTTTCCATTTTATTTTCTATTTCTTTTCTCCAATTTCAAATCCAATTTGAATTCAAGTTTGAGTTTAAACTTTGTGAATAACTTGTCCTCAGTTTGAAAGGTATACTTTATTAATATAAGTGTGAAGGATGTTTATTTATTTTATTTTATGTAATATTTTTCTTAGTTCTTCCCTTCTCTTTTATTTTCTATTTTCTATTCCAAATTCAAATTTATACTTCTATTTTAGTTTTCAGATTTTTCAAATGTATCAATTGAAATCCAAGGGTGAATATAAACCATACTATTTTATTATTACTAGTTTAAGTTTTATTCTCCTTGTTTATTTATTTCATGAAATGTATAAATGGTTTTAAAAGAAAAATTCTTTTTCTCCTCATTTTCTTATTTCCCAATGATACTTTGTTCAGATTTCTTCTACCAATTCCAAATTCAGAATTTGGGTGTTACAAATCCTACCCCCCTTAAAAATAATCTCGTCCACGAGATTGCCAGAAAGAGGATATAGGAAGAGTGATTTGAAATTTAGCTTTTAGCTTCTAATTAGTTCAAAATCAAGAGTCTCTCTCTCTTTTTTTTTAGTTAGTTATTAGGAGAGCATAGGTATATATGGTTATAGACACTTTATTATGCAGGATAAAAGATATCTTTTAAAGCCTATATAGGTTTGGGCAAGAAAGAGTGGGGTAAAGAAAGACTCCATCCAAGATTGTGGATCTTGACTCATCTTCTTCCTTGTCGAGGTTGAGCTGTTCTTTTTCAGACCTTGGTGTCTTCATTCTTGGGGTTGCCACCATAGTTAGGGACCTATGGTTAAGATAGATTTGTGGGTGACAAGTAGGTAGAGCAGCTAGTTTAGTGGGTGGCTTAGGAGTTTAAATGAGATTGGTCAAAATTTGGTTTGGTTGCTTGCCTCTAGATTGGTTGGATAGGTCATGTAACCTATTATGTGGGTCAAAATCTGGTTTGTTGTTAAGTGGTGGTTGATAGATTATGCAATCCATTAAGACTTTATTGATTGGGTAAGTTATGTAATTTGTTATATAGATCGAGTTGTTGTGTATGGCCAAGTTGATATAAGTCTCCAAATTAGGCTTAAGTGATTTAGGAGTATGGCCTTATTTTTTTTTCTACCAGCATTAAGTAACTCACACTAGATTAGACCATATTAAATTAGATATGATCTAGATTAGACTGGTTTAAGTTAGATAGATTTATCAGGGTAAGATATATCTTGTTAGGATATGTTAGAATCTTTTGGAATAGGATGGGGTATATGGTGTAGGTAGGTCAGAAGCTCTATTAGGTTAACACAGAGGGATTATGCAACTATCGGATGGGTAAGGTAGTTGCAGATGTATATGGTCAAGTTAATCTAGGGCATTAATTTAGATTAAATCATTTTTATAGGAGTGAGGTCTAATCCATTTCACTAGTACTAACTAATCTATTGAATGACTCACTTTAGATTGGATCCTATTAGATTAGATGAGATCTAGATTGGTATCACCAGGTTAGTTTAGACAATATCTAATTACTTTGAATTAGATCATGGTTGATATTTTAGACTAGGATAAATATGCTAATTAGGGTAGGATGAATTCATAAGGATAAGGTATAATCTTTTGAGGTAAATTAGATCTACTAGGATAACAAAAAAATTTTTTTTTCAAGATAAGATGAATTTATTAAGGCAAGAGAGTATCTTGTAAGATAAGATGGATCTATTAAGATAAGAGAGTGTCTTTTAAGATAAAAATGAATTGGTTAGAATGAGATCTTTTAGGATAAGATAAATCTCTTAAGCTAGATATGTTCCAATGGGGATAATCTAGGTTGTCTAGTTATTTTATAAATATATTTTTATACCTATGTGTATATGCAGATGCAATTGTGGACATTACTCCACAACTCATCACACTCAATCAAAGATCCAAATCAGGCAAGTATCATAAGAACAAACATTCAAATACATAGACACTTATAAAAATAGTTTTGTTTTTATTCCTGAGAGTAGGTCTCCTATTCCTAAAGATCACTTCAGTCACAGGATTTCAAAGTGTAAAATCCATATTTGTCTTTTAGAAAGAAAAGATAAGAATAATCAGAGTAAGCGGAATTAGATGAGAAAAGATTAAGAAAAGTTTAGAAAAGAATCAGAGTAGCAAAGGTAAGGATGTAGGGGTTGTCCAGTTCTATCTAGGTTTCGTCCTACAGTCAACATTCCTCTGATACCACTTCTGTCACACCCGGATTTTAGGGGTCCAAAACCCGGGCGCGAACATAAACACCAGGTATGCTGGGACCAAGTCTCACACATATGATGTATAGTGGCACAGGATCGAATGTCACATCTTTATATATAACAGGAGTTCTATACAAAATAAATAATTACATTATAAGGAGACAACGGTCCAGCAACCCAAAGTTGACTGGGAGACGACGACCTAGATCTCTCACGAACACTTCACAGCATCCTCCATGAGCATCATCCTGTGGTACCTGTTCTTGACCTGTGGGGTGTGTGAGACAGCAAGAGTGAGCTCACATACGTTCATAGCTCAACAAGTTGTGGGGAATAATGTGCATGAACTCGCCAAAGGTGGGAGTTCATGTGAAGTGTAAGGCTTACCAAAGAGGATGGTTAGAGCTGAGCATTGCTTTTAAAGTTGGTCAAAATTTTATTAGCAATTACTAAGTATAAGTAAATACCAAACCCAATTAAGTAGTAGAACAAAAGTAACAACGTCACCTGCGATGCAATGCATATGACAAATTGAATTTAGTTCCATAAATTAATCATGTGAGGGTCCGAGCTGCTCATGACCGTGAGCACGGCTAGTATACTAGTTTTACACTCTGCAGAGGTTGCGCATCTTTACCCACAAGTCGTGTATCCCATGTTGCCAGGGTTTGCAAGGCCCTTAGACACTTCCGAGGTGAATGGCTAGGGATCCACTACGAGGCCTTTACAAAGTTCCACTAGCTTCCAAAAACCCGCTACAGTTTATAGGAAGATCCAGTGCAGGAATCCCTTGCAGGACCGCCATCGCAGCAAAATCCTCCCGAGGGCCTCCCTACACTGACCTCTCCCCTACTGCCCTTGCCCCTTTCGGGTAAGGTAGTCTTCCACTAGCTTTCCTAATTAATCAGCCAAGGGCGTCCCATTCCACCCTTGTGGTAGCACTGTTTTCCCGGGTGGTCGCTCCATGTTCCAATTAACATAATGATCTTAACATGAACCATAAATAACAACTGATAACAAAAGTATAATCATGAATAGTGTAATCTTCATACCCAAAACCACATATAGCACTAGCAAGTACTACCCAGAAAGTTCAGTGGTAAACAAGGTATAAAGATAGACAAACTAGGGTAACCTATTGGGTCCCATCAAAATTAACCTATGCAGATCATTATGATTAATTAGAACATGAGTAGGTGAAAAGAAGTGATCAAGGGCACAACTTGCCTGGGCCTTGAGATTCCAGGTACCAGGATGATCTTCAGATGACTCGTGACCTCACTGCTAGTCGTAGTAATACAAACAAACAGTGTAGGCAAAATTTAACATCACACCAAACAAGTAAACAAAATACATAATAATAATCTACACATTAAGATAAGATTCTAGGAACAGGAATCATTAATTTTGGAGTTTTAGTTTTTAAGTTATGAATTTTCAAAGGTTTTATGTGTTTAGTACAAGATTAATTAAGATAACAATTTTAATGTGACTTTTATGTAAAACCAGTGGCACTAATTGATAAACAATAATATTACAAAATTATAGGAAGTGGAATGGATTAATTTGGAGTTCATATGCATTTTCTATGAATTATATAAATTCTAGGAATTATTTTTATATTAAAAACTCATTTTCTAATTCATTTTCCTGATTTTATAACTCTCTGGACTGGGCCTCAATTAAACAGAAGCACAGGGGGCTCGGCGCAAGAAACCCGAGACACAGGGAACAGTGCCCAAGGGACGGTGGGTTTATTCCGTGAAAGCCGAGGGGCTCTTTAGCAAAAGATCCCGACCGAAGGGGTATCAAGAATCCAGGTACCGTCCGATCATGAATCAAGGGACCAGATTAGATCTTCCCCCCGACCGAACCGGTACGCGCCGTGAGTCGCACGATTAGAGATCAACGGCTGGTATTTAATGGGGCGAAGGGGTATCCTCTATCTAATCACAGCCGTTCCTGACGCATCCAACGGCCGCAAGCGATCGTCTACCTTTCGATTCCCCCCCCCCCGACGGCACACCGCGCCTCGCCGCGGCAAGCCATCACCGGAGCGGCCCCGAATTCGCCCACCCGAGAGCTGATTCGCCAAATCGGTCGGTGCAAAATGGAATTGGGAAGATGACAAATACAGAGGTGGGATTCTTACCGAGGATTAGGTCACCGGGAGTCCTGCCCACGGCGCACGGCGGAGGTCTTCACAACAGCAACGAATTGAGCTTGCGCAGTACGCCGGCGGGGGAAATTGACGGCGGCCGAAGCTTCGTCGCGCCAAACAGGTGCCCAGGCTATAGCGCAGAGAACTAATCGCGGTGTGAGTGAGGGCAATCGCGGCGGCGGGTTGGGTTCCACCACTGCGGCGGCGTGTTTTACGTCCCCGAGAACAGAAAGCGGTCAAGGGTGTCGGTGCAAGCGGATGAGGAGGGAAGGGGGAGATCGCGGCACTTTATATAGGCGCGACATGGCCAGCTTCACCGAGAAAAAGGGCGAAGTCCGCCGTAGGACACGCCGCGCCGGTCGCGTTCTGTTGGTAGGGGTAGAGCTGACGTTAGGGGCCCATGCGTAAGTGACCGCGCGCGGGGTGGTGAGTCTGAGCAACGGGGCCCGCGGACCAGAGGAGGGGAGGGAGGAGCGAGCGCGTGCGCGGCCGACGAATGGGGCCCACAAGGCAGTGGAATAGCAGGTGCTGTCCGTGCGGTGTAAGGCTGACGAGGCGGGCCCACCTGTCGGCGCCTGGTTGGAGACTTGGGCTGCGCGTGGGAGGTTTAAGTGGGCCGAAATGTGTGGTTGCGGCCCAGTTAGGGTTTTTCTCTTTTTCCATTTTATTTTCTATTTCTTTTCTCCAATTTCAAATCCAATTTGAATTCAAGTTTGAGTTTAAACTTTGTGAATAACTTGTCCTCAGTTTGAAAGGTATACTTTATTAATATAAGTGTGAAGGATGTTTATTTATTTTATTTTATGTAATATTTTTCTTAGTTCTTCCCTTCTCTTTTATTTTCTATTTTCTATTCCAAATTCAAATTTATACTTCTATTTTAGTTTTCAGATTTTTCAAATGTATCAATTGAAATCCAAGGGTGAATATAAACCATACTATTTTATTATTACTAGTTTAAGTTTTATTCTCCTTGTTTATTTATTTCATGAAATGTATAAATGGTTTTAAAAGAAAAATTCTTTTTCTCCTCATTTTCTTATTTCCCAATGATACTTTGTTCAGATTTCTTCTACCAATTCCAAATTCAGAATTTGGGTGTTACATCGTGCAGTATTCTGTGTTGGCAACCATCGTGTTGTTGTTTCTTTGCAGGTTTTAGAAACATCACTTTATAGTGGAGGTGCTGCCGATTTTTTTTATTGACAATAGTAATTTTTTTACATAGGTGTTCTTTCGACTTGACCTTCTCCACCGTTAGCTGGACTCGTACATTATTCTCAGGTATACATTGTTTTCGTAATTTCGGTTAATATGGTCATTTATTATTTACTATATAGTTATTAGTAAATAAGTAGTTACTATTTATTTATTACTTAGTAAGTTCCTCGCCCGCCCGTGAAGAAGAGAGCCCGCCGTCCGTCCGTCCACACCGCCGTCGCGTGCCGTGCGCGTGTCGTGCGCGTGCCATGGCGGCTGTGGCGTGCCGTGCGCGCGGCCGTGCGCGTGCTGTCTTTTGAATGTTATTTATCTTTTGTTTAATTATCCTTTGAAATGGACGGTGATCGGAGGGTGATGTCTTTTGTTTAATCTCTGAGATATTTTTTAATGTTTAGAGTTCAGTTTTAATCGTTAACCGTAGCGAACCGTATGCGTCACCCGTTCGGGAATGGCGAACGTCACATTGGCTTGTGAGGTTCGCCGTTCCGGAATTGTCCACGTATTTTGGACAGCCTGAGAGTGTAAGCCGATGCTTGTGATTTATGACATGTGCCTTACGATTGACGCGGAATTTCGGTTGTGTAACCCAGTTGTTCTCCAACACACCATGTTCAGGCGTGTGCTTGGAGAGCAGCGGGGTTATGCTGCCGAAATTTCGCGGCAATCGTAGGCTACACGTCATAAATCACAAGCATCGGCCTACACTCTTGGGTGGGTTTAGGGCCTTTACCTAATAGGGAGTTCACCTAAGCCACGGACGATCGTTGATGTTCTTTGACTTTTGTTAAGCCTTTGAAATGGACGGTGATCGGAGGGTGATGTATGACGGGTGGAGAAAGGATGGGGCACATTCGAATGAATGGATGGGTGTAACAAAGGCTTTTCTTGAGCACGCTTTCAAAGATGCAACTGGTCGTCTAGTGAAGTGTCCTTGCAATCGCTGCGAGAACAAGTGGCCTCAGAAGAAGGAAGAAATGGAGAAACACCTTTGCAAAAGTGGGTTTATGCCGAACTACCTTGTATGGTACCGGCATGGAGAGTCTATTAGACACGTTGACGCGGAGGTGGAGCTTGATGACGATCATGATAGGATGGACGACATGTTGCATGATCTTGGTAGGGAGGTTGAAATGAACGCTGAGGAGCCGGGGCAGCTTCCACGCGATGCTCAGGAATTCTTCCAGCTACTCGCCACGGGAGAAGAGAGACTGCACGAGCACACTCAGATGTCAGTTCTTGGGACTCTCACAAGACTAATGGCGATAAAGTCGAAGCACAACATTTCAAACAGTGCTTACAACGACATCGTCCAACTGATGGGCGAGGTTCTCCCGGAGAATCATAAGTTGCCAAAGAATATGTACTTCGCAAAGAAGATGTTGGCTGGTCTTGGGATGACATATGAGAAGATCGACGTGTGTCTCAACAGTTGCATGCTATTCTTTGAGGAGGATGACAAGCTGGACCGTTGTAAGCATTGCGAAGCTTCTAGATATGTCGAGGTGACAAATGATGAGGGTGAATTGGTAGTTATGAAGGTCGCAGCTAAGCAACTTCGTCGGTTGCCCATCATTCCTCGGCTTTCAAGGTTGTTCCTCAACAAGGAAATAGCTCTGCATATGACGTGGCCAAAGAATGGTGTACGTCTCGTCACTGATCCAGACATAATGGTCCATCCGTCGGACAGTGATGCGTGGAAGGCATTTGACGAGTTTGATCCCGAATTTGCAAACGACCCTAGGAGTGTACGGCTTGGTCTATCAACGGACGAATTCACACCTTTCAATACCAGTGCAAGCCCTTACTCGTGTTGGCCTGTCTTCATTGTGCCATATAATCTTCCTCTTGAGTTGGTCAATAAAGAAGAGTTCATGTTCCTTGCACTAGTCATCCCAGGCCCCGAGCATCCAGGGCCAAAGCTGAATATGTTTGTTCGCCCTTTAATTGAAGAGCTGAAACAATTGTGGAGAGGTGTGAAGGCTTATGACAGCCATACTGAAAAGGAGTTTACCATGCGCGCTGCTTATTTGTGGTCAGTGCATGATCTGCTGGCGTATGGAGATTGGTCTAGATGGTGTGTTCATGGTCGGTTGTGCTGTCCCATATGTATGAATGATACGGATGCATTCAGATTGAAGCATGGTGGGAAAGTGTCATTCTTTGATGCTCATCGACGTTGAACTCCATTCAAGCATGATTTCAGGAATTCGCTTACTGCATTCAGAAGTGGAGCCAAATCAGAAATGGGCCACCAAAGAGGCAAACTGCACCGCAGATAATTGCATGGCATGCTTGTCTGAAGCAAGGAGAAAATGATAGGTTCCAAGGCTACGGGGAGGACCACAACTGGACCCATATTTCATCAATATGGGAGCTTCCGTATGCAAAAGCCTTGATCATGCCGCACAACATAGACTTGATGCACCAAGAGCGTAACGTTGCTGAAAGCATCATAAGCACATGTTTCGATGTGACTGATAAAACGAAAGATAATATGAAGGCAAGAAAAGAGATGGCTGAAATTTATAAGAGACCGATGCTCAAGTTGAAAGTAAGCGATAAAGGGCATGAGAGTAGGCCGCGAGCTGATTACTGCCTCAAGCCGGATGAAAGGAAAGAAATATTTAAGTGGTTGAAGAATGTGAAATTTCCAGATCGATATGCGGCAAATCTGAAACGGACAGTCAATCTGAAGACCGGTAAATTGATCGGTTTGAAAAGCCATGACTACCATATTATTATGGAGAGGCTGATGCCCGTGATGTTTTGAGGCTATTTTAAGGATGAGCTTTGGAGCATATTTGCAGAGCTGAGTTACTTCTATAGGGAAGTATGCGCAAAGACGGTATCAAAGAGGTTGATGCAGAAATTTGAGAAAGAAATTCCAATTCTTATTTGTAAATTTGAAAAGGTTTTCCCGCCAGGATTCTTCAATGTGATGCAACATCTAATTGTGCATTTGCCTTGGAAAGCTTTGGTAGGCGGACCAGTGCAATTCAGGTGGATGTATCCTATAGAAAGGGCATTGAAAAAGCTCAGGGCGTCTGTTCGCAACAAGGCTAGAGTCGAAGGGTGTATTGCGGAGGCTTTTGCCCTTAAGGAGATATCTCAATTCTCAACCAGGTATTTCGCTCGAGCCAACAATGTGTTTGCTCCTTCAGTGTGACTTCATGTCGAAAATGAATCGCCCTAAAGCACCCTTCAAATTTTTGCGAATTCGGGTAAAGCAGTTGGAAAAGGGAGTGTACGTCACATTGAAGGATCAGATTTGAACACGCTAATGCTATATATGTATAGCAATATTGACAGCACACAGGAGGTGTTCGAGTAAGTTTTCCTTATAGTTACGTCCATTTTCTCATCTCATAATTTCTATAGTGTGTAATCTCCATGTTTCTAATATGTCCAGCATGTTTGATGAAGAATGTTGGAAATCTACTACTAAACCTACGGCCATCCAATTAGAAAATCTTCAACGTGATGGGTTGAAAGGTGGACCAAACTTCGTGCAGTGGTTTCGTAATTATGTTAGTAATTATCGTTCTCTCATTGTCCATACTTAATCTTTGAATTTTGGACTTGGAAGATAAAATGCATATACTAATTCCTTGTATAGGTTTCCAAAAACTCTGTGCACCCGAACTTGTAGCAAATGGCACATACCTCTGTGCCCGTCTGGAACTATACTCGCTATGATGTAAATGGATATCGCTTCCGAACCGTGAAATTGGAGAAGAGTCGACCATTGGTAGCCACCACCAATAGTGGTGTGTTGGCAAGTTCATATGTTGACGATGACAAAGTAGTGGACTATTACGGTGCTCTTCAAAACATTGTAGAGTTGATTTTCGATGGCCCCAAGGAACTTAAAGTCGTGTTTTTCGAGTGCGACTGGTTTGATGCTCATAGTGGGACTCATGTCGACAAGTATGGTAATGTCGAGGTGAAGCATAGCTCTAGGATTCCGAGCAGTATGAGCGATGTTGTCCTTGCTAATCAGGCAAAACAGGTGTACTACCTGCCATATCCTCACCCAAGCCTTAGGGCTTGGTGGGTTGCAATCAAAGTCAACCCACAAGTCGTCGCTCCAGAGAGTGCTGACTACGTGAGTACGAGCAGGGACAACGATGATGTTGTTTTTCAACCAGAAGCGGCGTCGAATCAAGACATAGCTCACTGATTCCATGTGACCAATGGAGAAGGCCTTGAAAATCTCTGTTGTAATTCAAGCGACTTAATTGAAGAACCTAGGTCAAAGCGCAAACGACCTGTCGTCGTTAGAAGATCAGTAAGGATCCAACGAAATCAAGAGCGTATGAATAAACAACGAGCCGAAGAAGCATCATCGGATGCGGATGACTTTTGATTAGTATGTTTGTTTTAGTTAATCAATTAAGCTATGTATTCCAATTTTCACATTATTAATTTTCATATTATTTGTTTCATATACTGTGGTTTGACATTAATTTATCTACAGTTGAACATGTTCAAGCATAGGAGATCGAGGAGGAGTGGGGGCAGCGAGGACAGCTCAGGCAGTGGGCTTTTTCAGGGAACCTCACAGAGCCGACAGAGGCAGCAGCAACTTCTCGACTGTCTAGACGAAGTGCAGGGTGAGGAGGGTGAGCAGGAGGCTCCTCAGCAGGATGCTCATGTGCAGGGTGACGAGGGTGAGTAGGATGAGGAGGGTGAGCAGGATGAGTAGGTTGACCCTATGGGGGCAGGCAGCGCGGGCGACGCATCAGATGGTTCTACGTCCTTCAGGTATTATTATGCATATTAGTTTAATTGATATTAGTTTTAAATCATTTCATCATATTGAATTTACTTGTATACTTAGGTATAAAAAGAGCAATGCGCTTGGTCCGAGACCTGCCGAGAGGAGGCTCATCCGGCCGCATGGAGAATGGTGGGGCTTATTTCTGTTGTGTTAAGTTTTTAATGTGAACGTGATTGCACTGGTTTACTTGTTTTATTAATGTTTGTAGGTCATGGGAAGACTTGACTTGGGACGGTACAGGCAGACGTCCCAAGGTGAACGCGGTGTTGGGTAGCCTCTGTCGCTTCTACTACCCTGGCATGGTGGAGCTCAATGGCGAGAGGTTCGCGGCTATGCAGTGGGCCGACTGGGGTCTAAAGGACTATGTCCAGCCAGGGGAAAGCAGTAGCGGAGGGGGAAGTTCGGAACAAAAACGAAGGACTTGTCAGGTGGCTGTGTGGGACGAGTTCTGGGTGAGTTTACTTTCGTATATAAGCAATTCACTGAATTATTGCTTCTCCTAATCTTACTTTAACTTAACTTCTCTATTGATATGTAGGGGAGGTTCCAATTGCCGAATGAGATCGAGGAGGATCAGGCTCAGTGGGCACGTGTGAAGAGGCACTTTTGGAAGTGCGCTGATAAGGTAATCAAGGATGCCATGTAGAATGCTCGCATCGTGGTCGTCAACTACTACTACAAGAAGATAAAGGGGCAGAAAATGAGCAAAGCATTAGGGGCCAATGAGATCTACCTCACAGAGGAGCAGTACCTGGAGAGCGTTGTGGATTGGCTGGCGAAGGACGTGGAAGCCTGGAGGTGGTTGGCTAAGAGATGGGCGTCGCCTGAGTGGATTGCAGAGTCCCAGAAGCACCGTACCAACCGTGGCACTGAAGGACCGGGGCACATGTACGGCGCCGATGGACACCTTGGTACCGCACTGAGAGCACCTAGAGGGGGGGGGTGAATAGGTGATCCTGTAAAAACTTCAAACTTAAGCCACAAAAACTTGTTAAGCGTTAGCACGATTAATGCCAAGTGGCTAAGGTGAAGTCTCAACAAAACACAATACCACAAGAGATCAAGCACAGAGGTGACACGGTGGTTTATCCCGTGGTTCGGCCAAGCCAATGCTTGCCTACTTCCACGTTGTGGCGTCCCAACGGACGAGGGTTGCAATCAACCCCTCTCAAGCGGTCCAAAGACCCACTTGAATACCACGGTGTTTTGTTGTTCCTTTCACTATCCCGTTTGCAAGGAATCTCCACAAATTGGAGTCTCTTGCCCTTACAAGTATATGATCACAAATGAAACACAGAGTAAGGGAGGGAAGCAACACACACAAATCCACAGCAAAAGGCGCACACACACGGCCAAGACTCGAGCTCACAAGAGTATCACAGAGTTCTCACTAGAACGAGCTCGAATCACTTTAGAATCACAAATGAAAGCGCAGAGACTAAGTGTGGATGATCAAGAATGCTCAAAGGTTGCTTGTGTGTCTCCTCCATGCGCCTAGGAGCTCCTTTTATAGCCCCAAGGCAGCTAGGAGCCGTTGAGAGCAAATCTGGAAGGCCATCCTTGCCTTCTGTCGTCGGGGGCACCGGACAGTCCGGTGCACACCGGACACTGTCCGGTGCCCGATTTGTTTCCTTATCTGGCGCTGCCGACCGTTGCAGACCGTTGGAGATCTGCGAGCCGTTGGCGCACCGGACATGTCCGGTGCACACCGGACAGTCCGGTGCCGTCTTCCGACCGTTGGCTCCGCCACGTGTCCCGCGCAGATTGCGCGGCCGACCGTTGGCCCGGCCGACCGTTGGCTCACCGGACAGTCCGGTGCACACCGGACAGTCCGGTGAATTATAGCCGTACGCCGTCGGCCAGTTTCCCGAGAGCGGCCAGTTCGCGCTGAGTCGGCCTGGCGCACCGGACACTGTCCGGTGCACACCGGACAGTCCGGTGCTCCAGACCGAGCTGGGTCTTGGCAGCACACAGCCAAGTCTTTTCTCCTCTTTTCTTTTATTCTTCTTTCTGTTTCTAACACTTAGACAATTATGTTAGTCCACAAAACCAATGTACTAAGGCTTAGAAACATACCTTCACTTCATGATTTGCACCTTGCTCATTCATGTACATAAATTCACAATTAAGCACATGTGTTGGCACTCAATCACCAAAATACTTAGAAATGGCCCAAGGGCACATTTCCCTTTCAATCTCCCCCTTTTTGGTGATTTATGCCAACACAACATAAAGCAACTAGAACAAGTGCAAACTCACTTCAAATAAAATAAATTTAAGTTTTATTCAATTTTGGCATATATGGATCATCCTTTGCCACCACTTGGTTTGTTTTTGCAAATCAAACTCAAATCTCTATCTCTAAGTTAAACACACATGTTTAAGCAAAAAGAGAGTCATTCCATAAGAGATTGATCAAAGATTTCAAAAACTCCCCCTTTTTCCCATAATCAACTACTTCTCCCAAAAGAAGCCAACTTTGAAAAGAGAGTCAACAAAGAGAGTTTTGACAAACAAAAAGCTCTACTCTACTATTTTCAAATTTCTCAAGTGGTAGCTGATCCATTTATTGCTTTGGCCTTTATTTTCTCCCCCTTTGGCATCAAACACCAAAACGGGATCAATTTTGGCCCTTTAACCCCATTGCCTCACCAAAATCTTCAATTTAGAGAAAATGGCAATAAGAGTTCATAAGATGAACTTGGAATTAGTTACCCCTCATCGGAGTGCAGTGGAAGTCTTTCATGGTCCAAGTCCACCTTTTCCCTTTCAATTCTCCTTTGTGACTAACACAAGCAAACTCAAACATATGGTTAGTCTCAAAGGGTCAAGTTGTAACACATCTCCCCCTAAACATGTGCATCACATTGCAACGGACTTGTGAGGTCCAGGGAGTGTTTGTACAACTTGAGCACCATAATAAGCAACAAAAATGCAGAAAGGAACATGATCAAAAGCATGAATACATGTATGCTACAATTCAATCCAAGTTCCGCGAATCTAAGACATTTAGCTCACTACGCAGCCTGCAAAAGGTCTTCTCATCTAAAGGCTTGGTGAAGATATCGGCTAGCTGGTTCTCGGTGCTAACATAAAACACTTCGATATCTCCCTTTTGCTGGTGGTCTCTCAAAAAGTGATGCCGGATGTCTATGTGCTTTGTGCGGCTGTGTTCAACAGGATTTTCCGCTATTCGGATAGCACTCTCATTATCACATAGGAGTGGGACTTTGCTCAGATTGTAGCCAAAGTCCCTGAGGGTTTGCCTCATCCAAAGTAGTTGCGCGCAACACTGACCTGCGGCAACATACTCGGCCTCAGCGGTGGATAGGGCAACGGAGGTTTGTTTCTTAGAGTTCCATGACACCAGGGACCTTCCTAAGAATTGGCACGTCCCTGATGTACTCTTCCTATCGACCTTACATCCAGCATAGTCGGAATCTGAGTACCCAATCAAGTCAAAGTTAGACCCCTTTGGATACCAGATCCCGAAGCAAGGCGTAGCGACTAAATATCTAAGAATTCGCTTCACCGCCACCAAGTGACACTCCTTAGGATCGGATTGAAATCTAGCACACATGCATACACTAAGCATAATATCCGGTCTACTAGCACATAAATAGAGTAAAGACCCTATCATTGACCGGTATGCTTTTTGATCAACGGACTTACCTCCTTTGTTGAGGTCGGTGTGTCCGTCGGTTCCCATCGGAGTCTTTGCGGGCTTGGCGTCCTTCATCCCAAACCGCTTTAGCAGATCTTGCGTGTACTTTGTTTGAGAGATGAAGGTGCCGTCCTTGAGTTGCTTCACTTGGAACCCAAGGAAGTAGTTCAACTCGCCCATCATCGACATCTCGAATTTTTGCGTCATCACCCTGCTAAACTCTTCACAAGACTTTTGATTAGTAGAACCAAATATTATGTCATCGACATAAATTTGGCACACAAACAAATCACCATCACAAGTCTTAGTGAAAAGAGTTGGATCGGCTTTCCCAACCTTGAAAGCATTAGCAATTAAGAAATCTCTAAGGCATTCATACCATGCTCTTGGGGCTTGCTTAAGTCCATAGAGCGCCTTAGAGAGCTTACACACGTGGTCGGGGTACCGCTCATCCTCGAAGCCAGGGGGTTGCTCCATGTACACCTCCTCCTTTATTGGCCCGTTGAGGAAAGCGCTCTTCACATCCATTTGGTACAACCTGAAAGAATGGTGAGCGGCATATGCTAGCAAGATACGAATGGACTCTAGCCTAGCCACAGGAGCAAAAGTCTCCTCAAAGTCCAAACCTGCGACTTGGGCATAACCTTTTGCCACAAGTCGAGCCTTGTTCCTTGTCACCACCCCGTGCTCGTCCTGTTTGTTGCGGAACACCCACTTGGTTCCCACAACATTTTGCTTGGGACGAGGCACCAGCGTCCAAACTTCATTGCGCTTGAAGTTGTTAAGTTCCTCCTGCATGGCCAACACCCAATCCGGATCTAGCAAGGCCTCCTCTACCCTGAAAGGCTCAATAGAGGAGACAAAAGAGTAATGTTCACAAAAATTAACTAGTCGAGATCGAGTAGTTACTCCCTTGCTAATGTCACCCAGAATTTGGTCGACAGGATGATCCCTTTGAATCATCGCTCGGACTTGGGTTGGAGGTGCCGGTTGCGCTTCTTCCTCCATCACTTTATCATCTTGTGCTCCCCCTCGATCACTCGCCTCCTTTTGATGAACCTGTTCATCGTCCTGAGTTGGGGGATGCACCGTCGTTGAGGAAGAAGGTTGATCTCGTTCATCCTGTTCCTGTGGCCGAATGTCTCCAATCGCCATGGTTCGTATAGCGGCCGTCGGAACATCTTCTTCATCTACATCATCACAATCAACAACTTGCTCTCTTGGAGAGCCATTAGTCTCATCAAATACAACGTCGCTAGAGACTTCAACCAAACCCGACGATTTGTTGAAGACTCTATACGCCTTTGTATTTGAATCATAACCTAATAAAAACCCTTCTACAGCTTTGGGAGCAAACTTAGAATTTCTACCTTTCTTCACTAGAATGTAGCACTTGCTCCCAAAAACACGAAAGTAAGATACATTGGGTTTGTTACCGGTTAGTAGCTCATATGACGTCTTCTTGAGGAGGCGGTGAAGGTAGACCCTGTTGATGGCGTGGCAAGCCGTGTTCACAGCTTCCGACCAAAAGCACTCGGGGGTCTTGAACTCTCCAAGCATCGTCCTCGCCATATCGATTAGCGTCCTGTTCTTCCTTTCTACCACACCATTTTGCTGTGGTGTGTAGGGAGCGGAGAACTCATGCTTGATCCCTTCCTCCTCAAGAAACTCCTCCACTTGAAGGTTCTTGAACTCGGACCCGTTGTCGCTCCTTATCTTCTTCACCTTGAGCTCAAACTCATTTTGAGCTCTCCTGAGGAAGCGCTTGAGGGTCCCTTGGGTTTCAGACTTATCCTGCAAAAAGAACACCCAAGTGAAGCGGGAAAAGTCATCAACAATAACTAGACCATACTTACTTCCTCCTATGCTTAGATAGGCGACGGGTCCGAAGAGGTCCATATGCAGCAGCTCCAGAGGTCTTGACGTGGTCATTACATTCTTGCTGTGATGCGCTCCTCCCACCTGTTTACCTGCTTGACAAGCTGCACAAGGTCTATCTTTTTCGAAATGCACATTTGTTAGACCTATTACGTGTTCTCCCTTTAGAAGCTTGTGGAGGTTCTTCATCCCCATGTGAGCTAAGCGGCGATGCCACAGCCAGCCCATGCAAGTCTTAGCCATTAAGCATGCATCTAGACCGGCCTCTTCTTTTGCAAAATCAACTAAATAAAGCTTGCCGTCTAGTACACCCTTAAAAGCTAGTGAACCATCACATCTTCTAAAGACAGACACATCTACATTTGTAAATAAACAATTATATCCCATTTGACATAATTGACTAACAGATAGCAAATTATATCCAAGACTCTCCACTAAGAATACATTTGAGATAGAATGCTCATTAGAAATTGCGATTTTACCTAACCCTTTTACCTTGCCTTGATTCCCATCACCGAATATAATTGAATCTTGGGAATCCTTATTTTTGACGTAGGAGGTGAACATCTTCTTCTCCCCCGTCATATGGTTTGTGCATCCGCTGTCGATAATCCAGCTTGAACCCCCGGATGCATAAACCTGCAAGGCAAATTTAGGCTTGGGTCTTAGGTACCCAACTCATGTTGGGTCCTGCAAGGTTAGCACAAATATCTTTAGGGACCCAAATGCAAGATTTATCTCCCTTGCATCTAGCCCCTAATTTCCTAGCAACTACCTTCTTACCCTTTCTACAAATAGCAAAGGGAGTATTGCAAGCATAATAAATGGTAGAAGGTTTGTTAACAACTTTTCTAGGAACATGAGCAAGATTTCTCCTAGGCATATGCGCAACATTACTCCTACTCATATCTCTATCATGCTTATGAGAGGAACTAGAAGCAAACATGGCATGAGAATCATAAACATGTAAATCAAAATCATTATAAGCATTTCTAGCATGTCTCCTATCATGGTATAAGAAAGCATGGTTCTTTTTAGCACTACTAGCCATAGGGGCCTTCCCTTTCTCCTTGACGAAGATGGGAGCCTTATGGCTTGTTAAGTTCTTGGCTTCCCTCTTGAAACCAAGCCCATCCTTAATTGAGGGATGTCTACCAATTGTATAGGCATCCCTTGCAAATTTTAACTTGTCAAATTCACTTTTACTAGTCTTAAGTTGTGCATTAAGACTAGCCAATTCATCACTTAGTTTGGAAATTGAAACTAAGTGTTCACTACAGGCATTAACATCAAAATCCTTACACCTAGTGCAAATTGTAACATTTTCAACACAAGAATTTGATTTACTAGCTACTTCTAGTTTAGCACTTAAATCATTATTATCATTTCGTAAAGTAGCTATGGTTTCATGACAAGAGGATAATTCACTAGAAAGCACTTCATTTCTTTTCACTTCTAAAGCATATGATTTTTGTGCCTCTACAAATTTATCATGTTCATCATACAATAAATCCTCTTGCTTTTCTAAAAGCCTATCCTTTTCATTCAATGCATCAATCAATTCATTGATTTTATCTATCTTAGATCTATCTAAGCCCTTGAACAAGCATGAATAATCTATGTCATCATCATCACTAGACTCACTATCACTAGAAGAAGCATAAGTGGAGTCTTGAGTACTCACCTTCTTCTCCCTTGCCATAAGGCAAGTGAGACGCTCGTTGGGGAAGAGAGCCGATTTGTTGAAGGCAGTGGCGGCGAGTCCTTCGTTGTCGGAGTCGAAGGAGGAGCAATCCGAGTCCCACTCCTTTCCTAGATGCGCCTCGCCCTTTGCCTTCTTGTATTGCTTCTTCTTCTCTCTTTTGTTCCCCTTTTCCTGGTCACTTTCATTATCGGGACAGTTAGCAATGAAATGACCAAGCTTACCGCATTTAAAGCATGAGCGCTTCCCCTTGGCTTTGGTCTTGCTTGGTTGTCCCTTGTGACCTTTAAGCACCGTCTTGAATCTTTTGATGATGAGAGCCATCTCTTCATCATTAAGGCCAGCCGCTTCAATTTGTGCCACCTTGCTAGGTAGCGCCTCCTTGCTTCGTGTTGCCTTGAGAGCAAGGGGTTGCGGCTCGTTGATCGGACCATTCAAGGCGTCGTCCACATATCTTGCCTCCTTGATCATCATTCGCCCGCTAACGAATTTCCCAAGAACTTCTTCGGGCGACATCTTGGTGTACCTGGGATTTTCACGTATATTGTTCACCAAGTGAGGATCAAGAACGGTAAATGACCTGAGCATTAGGCGGACGATGTCGTGGTCCGTCCATCGCGTGCTCCCGTAGCTTCTTATCTTGTTGATAAGGGTCTTGAGCCGGTTGTACGTTTGCGTCGGCTCCTCGCCCCTTATCATCGCGAACCGTCCGAGCTCTCCCTCCACCAACTCCATCTTGGTGAGCAAGGTGACGTCGTTCCCCTCATGAGAAATCTTGAGGGTGTCCCAGATTTGCTTGGCGTTATCCAAGCCGCTCACCTTATGGTATTCATCCCTGCACAAGGAAGCTAGAAGAACAGTAGTAGCTTGTGCATTCTTATGAATTTGTTCATTAATGAACATGGGACTATCCGAACTATCAAAATGCATTCCACTCTCTACAATCTCCCAAATACTAGGATGGAGAGAGAATAGGTGACTACGCATTTTGTGGCTCCAAAATCCGTAGTCCTCTCCATCAAAGTGTGGGGGCTTGCCGAGTGGAATGGAGAGCAAATGTGAATGTGAACTTTGCGGAATACGAGAGTAGTCAAAAGAAAAGTTCGAATTAACCGATTTCTTCCTCTCGTAGTCGCTGTGGTCGTCCTTTTGGGAGGAAGTAGACTCATCGCTGTCGTAGTAGACGATCTCCTTGATGCGCCTTGTCTTCTTCTTCCTCCCTTCCTTCCGTCTATGGCCCGAGCCGGAGTCGGTAGGCTTGTCGTCCTTCGGCTCGTTGACGAAGGTCTCCTTTTCTTTGTCGTTGATCACTATACCCTTCCCCTTAGGATCCATCTATTCGGGCGGTTAGTCCCTTTGTGAATAGAACGGCTCTGATACCAATTGAGAGCACCTAGAGGGGGGGGTGAATAGGTGATCCTGTAAAAACTTCAAACTTAAGCCACAAAAACTTGTTAAGCGTTAGCACGATTAATGCCAAGTGGCTAAGGTGAAGTCTCAACAAAACACAATACCACAAGAGATCAAGCACAGAGGTGACACGGTGGTTTATCCCGTGGTTCGGCCAAGCCAATGCTTGCCTACTTCCACGTTGTGGCGTCCCAACGGACGAGGGTTGCAATCAACCCCTCTCAAGCGGTCCAAAGACCCACTTGAATACCACGGTGTTTTGTTGTTCCTTTCACTATCCCGTTTGCAAGGAATCTCCACAAATTGGAGTCTCTTGCCCTTACAAGTATATGATCACAAATGAAACACAGAGTAAGGGAGGGAAGCAACACACACAAATCCACAGCAAAAGGCGCACACACACGGCCAAGACTCGAGCTCACAAGAGTATCACAGAGTTCTCACTAGAACGAGCTCGAATCACTTTAGAATCACAAATGAAAGCGCAGAGACTAAGTGTGGATGATCAAGAATGCTCAAAGGTTGCTTGTGTGTCTCCTCCATGCGCCTAGGAGCTCCTTTTATAGCCCCAAGGCAGCTAGGAGCCGTTGAGAGCAAATCTGGAAGGCCATCCTTGCCTTCTGTCGTCGGGGGCACCGGACAGTCCGGTGCACACCGGACACTGTCCGGTGCCCGATTTGTTTCCTTATCTGGCGCTGCCGACCGTTGCAGACCGTTGGAGATCTGCGAGCCGTTGGCGCACCGGACATGTCCGGTGCACACCGGACAGTCCGGTGCCGTCTTCCGACCGTTGGCTCCGCCACGTGTCCCGCGCAGATTGCGCGGCCGACCGTTGGCCCGGCCGACCGTTGGCTCACCGGACAGTCCGGTGCACACCGGACAGTCCGGTGAATTATAGCCGTACGCCGTCGGCCAGTTTCCCGAGAGCGGCCAGTTCGCGCTGAGTCGGCCTGGCGCACCGGACACTGTCCGGTGCACACCGGACAGTCCGGTGCTCCAGACCGAGCTGGGTCTTGGCAGCACACAGCCAAGTCTTTTCTCCTCTTTTCTTTTATTCTTCTTTCTGTTTCTAACACTTAGACAATTATGTTAGTCCACAAAACCAATGTACTAAGGCTTAGAAACATACCTTCACTTCATGATTTGCACCTTGCTCATTCATGTACATAAATTCACAATTAAGCACATGTGTTGGCACTCAATCACCAAAATACTTAGAAATGGCCCAAGGGCACATTTCCCTTTCACGCACGCCGCATGGTAAGTATATAAATCAAACTTGTATGTTACATATATGAAAATTCTATGGTTTATTTCTTCTTTTTCATGCAGGAAGCTGAAAGTGGAGTTGCTCCAAGTTTTATGGAGGTTTACGTCTGTGGTCACCGTGGCCCTGATCCGGCGAACCCTGATGAGCTATGCAGCGAGGCGGCAAGGGAGAAAATGGTAAACAAGTTTGTATTTACGAATTAAATTGCATGTTTTGTGTCTAACTCCAACTCTAACATTCTTTGCAGAATGCATATGGGGAGGAAATGGCTCAACGCCATGGGCCTGATTTCGACTGGATGCATTTAGACTTAGATGCCTCGGTGTTGTACCACAGTGGTGGGGGTAGAAAGCATGGCAGGTGAGGTGGTTGTCTTTGATTCGACAATTTCATTAACAAGAATGTGTCCACTTAATAGCTCAACTATGTGTATCATGCAGGTTTGCCTTTGGCACCGGCGTTGTGGAGTACAACAGGACAATAGGTCAAGGGAAGGCATCGTCTTCGGTAGGGAGTTCTCGCTCCTCCAAGTCTGCTCGAGAGGCTCAACTGGAGGAGGAGACTCGAGCAGCACAGGAGCAGGCTCGAGCAGCACAGGAGCAGGCTCGAGCAGCGCAGGAGCAGGTCGGACAGCTGACACAGTATATGGCTTCTTATTTTCAGGTAATTCGTCTATCTCATCACGTGTCATTGAATTCAAAGTATAATGTTGCGATTCTAACGTTTCATCCATTTGCAGGAAATGACTACTCGACTCGGCCCTGATATGAACTTGCCCGCTTTTCACCCTCCCCAGGTAACACTATCTGAACACTTCAATTCCATAGCAACTATTTTTTTATTATAAAAAATGGCTCGCAGACACAAGGATGGGGACAGTGGCCAGGACAAGCTAAAGCGTCGGAACCATAGTGGACTGGTGTTGGGTGGACGCAGGCACCTCCAGGCACTTGGACGCCTCCACCACCCCAAGGATCGCAGCCAGTCCCCGGATGGGTGCCACCGGTCTCCCAGCCACCGGCGGGCTCTCAGCCATTTCAAGCGTGGATGGCACCGCCACCGACGGGGTGGGTGCCACCACCTCAGGGGTGGCCAGCACAACAGTATCCGTGGATGCATGCACAGCCTCCTCATCACCATGGATCACATGTGACATTCCATGTTTAGTTTTATGCAAATGGTGACCAAACATAGCAATGTATAGGTATAGGGATAGCAAAACACAACCTTATTTGAATGATTGATGAATTGCAGGGTTCAACGTCACATGCTCAGGGATCGGAGGGTGCTGTCAACGTCCAAGACTTCTTCGTCCATGGTTCTGGAGGCAGTGGCCAAAACTCCCACAGCCCGCAGGAGTGAGTAGTGAGTTTGTTTGAATGTGTATTGATTGTGAATGTTTGAAACTATGGATGTGTATGGCCAAAACTCCCACGAAAACGATGTATGGACTATGGACTATTTATGTAATATGGAAGGTTGTGAATGTGTTTTTTGCTTGTGAATCTGTATATGTGAATTATGATATTGTGAATTGTGTCTTTTGCTGTCAATTGAAAGGTGCGCAAAATTCTGTTTTGGGGGGGTATCATAAATTTTTGTCGGCCTGATCTCAGGCCGACGAAAATGCTGCCCAGCTATTTTCGTCGGCCACCACCGGGACCGACGAAAATACGGCCCACCTATTTTCGTCGGCCACCACCGGGGCCGACGAAAATAGTCAGCCGACCAACTATTTTCGTCGGCTTTGGGAAAGCCGACGAAAATGAATTATTTTCGTCGGTACCGACGTAAATAGTTGTCTATTTTCGTCGAACTTATTTTCGGCGGCTATTTTCGTCGGTCTGCCGACGAAAATAGTGTATTTTCGTCGGTTTACGCTTATTTTCGTGGGTTTTTGGCCCACGAAAATTTAGGTGTTTCCTGTAGTGACACCCCGTCTCCCATATGCGACAAGCCCTGACGCTCCTGGTGGCCCTCCTTGGGGCTATAAATAGAGGAGTCTAGGGCTTCAGGCAGGGGAGAACACTTCACGGTTTTCACCTCCACACAGATATTAGCACTCGGCTCAATCAACCCCAAGACTCGACCGCTTGTATTTCCTAATGCAAGCACTTAGGTGCATATAATATAAGTCTCATCTCCCTCTGCTGGAACCAGAATACATAGTTGTGTCATCTTATATCACTTATCTGGACCAAGACACGCAGCATTAATTCACTAGTCGGTAGAATCCTCGAGTCAAAACACCCACACAAAACAAACAAACAAACACATCCTTAGACTGTCCGTAGCGGTTACCTTTAAATTTTTCCCCCTATGCGTCACATCATCAACATTTCACCTCCTACCTTTTCATCTCCCGCAGCGCTTCCCCCTATATTATCCCCTATACCCCACTACAACTATAAAATATTATTATCTAACCTTATTCATTTTTTATTACTATTTTTTAACTATTAAATAGAGGAGCACTGTGCAAGAAGTCGCTACAGTGCTCCTCTTGATCTTGGGAAGCGGTGTGGCCTCCCCTTGCGCTGCAGCGCGTACGCGTATACATTGAAGGGGAGGGGCACGACGCGGGATGAGCAGCCTTAGACTGTGTTCAGCGGTTAACCCTAAATTTCTCCCCCTATATCCCACTCACGTGCCACGTCAGCGTTCTTTTCCCCTATATCTCCACCCTATACAACGGTTCCCCCTAAATCCTTCCTCTATACCCCACTACAACCATAAAATATCATTTTCTATACCTACTTTTCACCTCCTACCAATTTTTCATCAACTAATAATTAACCGTGGACCCACAGCACAGTATATAGGGGAGGAAAAGAGAGCACACTGCATTTAGGGGGAGAGAGAAAATGATAGCGCTAGCCGCTACCGTAGGGGATGCTTTAGAGTGAACCGTTGAAGCTTTTAGCGTGTCCCTGTAGCCGCTACCGTAGGGGAGGGGGACCTCCGACGGCGGGAAGCGGTGAAGACAGTCTTAATCCATAGCGCGACGGCAGTTGGGAACGCTCATTCTCCGGTGCCCACCGTGCAGCCGCCAGGACACCCACACGCACGCGTCGCACCCTGACTCGACGGCGGGCCGACGGGGCACGCCCGCGTCATCCTCCCCGTCCCGTCCGTGTGCGGTGCACTGCACACAGACACACCCTTCCCGACGGGCCTTCTCGAAGTCACCAACACACGTGCAGTCCCGTTTGCTTCGCGTCACGTCTCGCGCACCACACAAGTCACCAACACCACACCACCAGCCCGGCGCTCACTGGCAGATCGGGCCCCACTTGTCAAAGTCAAACCCCTCGCATTTTATATATTCCTCTCGCCCCTACGCGGCAGAGGCCAATCCAGAAACATAGAAGGCGTGTACACCAAGAAGAAGCCAGCTAGCCAACCAACCAACCGACTCCCCCGTCCCTCCTAATCGAGGGCCCCTTGTTCTCGCCAGTTGTCCACTTCCCTATCGCCGGCGTTGCTCCTGCCTGCTCCAATGGCCGCTGCCTCTGCCGCCGCCCCCACGAAGACGGCGAACATCCCCGCGACGATGCGGGCCGTGCAGTACGACTCCTGCGGCGGGGGCGCCGCTGGACTCAAGGTAACCGCGCAGCAGTTCCATTCCAGCCCTTTTAGTTTCCCCCCTCTTCGCTACTTCTTACTCGACGAAGGAGAGGGGGGTCCCAGACTGCAGATTTAGTTGATAGCTAGCGAGCGGTTAGGGTCAATTGGTAGATTCAGCAGTCCATGGACCAGTCGTCCTTTCTTACTGGCACTTGTGTTCTCCGTGTTCCCCTTGTTGGAAATTCGGCCAGCTGACCAGATCCAGATTCCACCACGCTACAGATAGTTCGGCCTTTCTAGATATATTCTGACTGGTAACGTAGCGTCGTAGATACCTCTCGAGTGTGTCACGGTCAGCTAGTCTTTGCTGCCGAGAAGACCACTGCTGATCTCCACTTGGTGTCTACTGCAGATTTTTTTTTATCTTGCCCAGAAGTGGTCATCAGGTCAGGCGAACGAAATTAATCTACTGGCACTGGGGGTGCTCAATTAGCTGACCGAGTGCTGACCGGTTCTGAATTCGGAACTCTCTAACTGATGAATGCTTTTTACACACACAGGAAAACTCATCTGATTAGGAGAATCTGGTATCCTAATCAGATTTCCATCTTGTTTTATGGTTGAAAATACACTAGGCCGAAAAATACTCGTTATGTTTTGAGACTCGTTCCTTTGTCTTCTTGCAAAGAAACCAGTCGACCGAGTTTCAAATTCCTCTCATGCAGCATGTGGAAGTTCCGGTCCCTTCGGCCAAAAAGAACGAGCTTCTACTGAAGCTGGAGGCAGCAAGCATCAACCCAGTGGACTGGAAGGTGCAGAAAGGGATGTTGAGGCCTTTCCTGCCTCGTAAATTACCTTTTATCCCAGGTAATCAAGCTCACTACTCATTTCATAGTAGTTGATTCTGACCTTCGATCAATAAGTTGGCCATTTATTTCATTTGTGTGTTAAGCCACTTCCCTTTACAAAACGGTATGTGCTTTGTTTGTTACTAATGCGGATAGCTGATGTTTAGACTCGGGTTTAACTTGTTTCTGCTAATTCATCCTACTTTTGCAGTGACTGATGTGGCAGGAGTCGTGGCTGATGTTGGTCCAGGAATCAGTGGGTTCGAAGCCGGAGATCAAGTTGTTGCTATGCTCAACTCATTTGTAAGCACATGCTCTTAACTATGTATGTTAAGTGCATCACATATTCACATCAGTAGGCCTCCATATGTTGTGTTGGGTGTGCTCATCAGTCATCCGTTATTGGAATTTGGAAGGGGTGTTCTGACATGACGTTGACAATGTCCTCTGTTTCGCCAGAACGGAGGTGGGCTTGCGGAGTATGCTGTGGCATCAGAAAATCTGACCGTCAAGAGGCCTCCTGAGGTATCTGCTGCCGAAGGCGCAGGGCTGCCCATCGCCGCCGGCACTGCCCTCCAGGCGCTCAGGACCATCGGCGCCAAGTTCGACGGTACTGGCAAGGCCATGAACGTTCTGGTCACCGCGGCATCAGGTGGCGTCGGCCTCTACGCCGTGCAGCTCGCGAAACGGGCTGGTCTCCACGTCACTGCCACCTGCGGCGCGCGTAACGTAGAGCTGGTGAAGAGCCTGGGCGCCGACGAGGTGCTTGACTACAGGACGCCGGAGGGTGCCAGCCTGCAGAGCCCCTCGGGCAAGAAGTACGATGGCGTCGTCCACTGCACTGTCGGGACCAGCTGGTCGACGTTCGAGCCTGTGCTGGCCGCCACGGGGAAGGTGATCGACATCACCCCGAACTTGACTGCCATCCTCAAATCGGCGCTGCACAGTGTGACCTTCGCCAGGAAGCGGCTCGTGCCACTGATCCTGTCGCCCAACAAGGCGGACCTAGAGTTCCTGGTCGGGCTGCTGAAGGACGGCAAGCTCAAGACGCTGATCGACTCGAGGTTCCCGCTGAGCGAGGTGAGCAAGGCGTGGGAGAAGAGCATCGAGGGCCATGCCACTGGAAAGATCATTGTCGAGATGGGAGACTGATCTGGGACGCGTCCATTGCCGATAGAGACTTGCAGTAGCATCCTCTAGGCTGTTGGACACTGCAGGGTTAAAGTCAACAGATACGAAGTACTACTAGTATCTGAGTTTGGTCGTCGTACAAATTGTTCGTGAGTGGTGAGCCAGTTTATAGGCTTGTTTTTCTTTTGTTTTCAGCTATAAACTTGAACTTCTTGTACAGTTATGGGGTTGCATGATAGATCCGCAAAGTCGCATTGTAATTACATATTTGGGAGTTGCTATATTTCTGCTTGAAACTTCAGAAATGTTTAAGAGAACTTAACTACTTAAGGACACCTCACAAGAAGAAATTTAGTTTTTTTTTCTATATCCAAACAATGACAAAACTACATGTTGCCTAAATAATAATAAAAAAATCAGGTAACATATTTACATGTTTACATATTTACGAAAACAGTGCATATTAACATGTTAGTCTACCAACTAGCTTTTATATGTGAATGCAGGCAACTATGTCGAAATCGAGATATCGAGATTTTTTGGAAATCATACAGTACAAAAATGTCTCGATTTGTAGGTTATAAGTTTTCTTTTTCTAACTTGACTGTCAAGAAGTTATTTACTAGTATAGTCCTCATTTTAAATTACTTCTCTATATTAGTATCAACATATTAGGCTTCTCTATAATATATTTACAAGTAACTTCTCGAAAACAGTATTTCATCCATTTCTATCTTCTTTTCTTATTTTCTACCACTTAAAAGAATACTTTTACTCATAATATTTATGATAGATTTCAAGTCCTTTTGACCTAACCCTCCCAACCCCACTCCCCCCCACCCTACTTTATTTAGCTTAAGTTTGGATGAATATTAAAAATGTTTATGTTAAGTTTTTTACAAATTCCAAATAAAAACACGTCAAAGCACACTTACTATAAAACTTAACATAAGTAGAGAGAGGGGAAGAGTGTGTTAGAAAACATTTTATGTGATCGAATTCCAAGGGATGCGACCCTTCGTGGTGTCCCTTCACTATGTATATATATGTACACACTTCATGAGAATATACAACTGTCATTGTGTCTCTGATATTTGCAATCTCTCAATCTCGTTACCACTGAGTACGCTCCAACACGTTATCAGCACCACTGTTCTCTATCGAGCGGTTGCCAATCTGCAAGGAGCGAACCCGCTGAGCACAGCGCTCGATGGCGGCACCACCACGGTCCACTGCTGGCGCTTCCCGCTGAGCACAGCCGAAGAAGACGGCAAGGACGACCTGTCGACATCGCTCATGGTTCCATCCGTCCAGAAGCCGTTGAAGCGGATGTCATACACATAGGCTCATCTCTGCCTCGACAAGATTTCACATGCAGAGAAACATGAGAGGTATTCAAAGACGGTTGCTATTTTTATTTGTTTGATTGATCTCCATCGTTCAAAGAAAAATGACGATCAGACAAAGTAAATAATAAAGGGTATGTGTCATCATTGCCCTCTCGATCTCTGTGTCAGGCATGAATCGCATTATTTTGCTTCATTAGCGGACTGCAGAGCCTGCTGCACTGTGTGACAGGGCGGCAACAAGGCCTGTAGCGCCGCACGATGTGGGCATATGGTGCTGGCGCAGGCCCGAGGCCACGCTCGCCTGCTCACGGCCCACATGCGTTTGATTGAGCAGAGTAGCGACTATCAACGCATGTTGGAGCGCCGGCGTCGACGAACTCGTCGGGACGGACGCAGTGACGTCCACCATCCGCGCCCGCATGGCTAGGGCTGTGCCTGCGCAGCCGTGCGCCGAAGCCGCCGCGCCCACGCGCACTAGGGCTGCTTGCCCGTGCCGCCGCGGGGCCGAGCAGCCGGGGCCGGGGACCGCCGCGCCCGCGCCCGCACAAGGGGCTCTGTGCCGAGCGCCGTCAGGCCGTTGCCGCGCGCACCCATCTGTGCCGCGCACTGTCGGGCTGTTGCCCGCGCAGGGGCCGGCATGGCCGCGGCCACAAAATGGACCACGCGTCTGCGCCGCCATTGCCGCCGCGCCTGAATCGCCGAGGCCAGGCGGCCGCTCCCGCGTCGAGCGCCGTGGCCGGGCTCGGCCTGCTCCCGACATGGACAAAGTGTTGCATATGTTATAACTTTTCAAGTGATGATACTTACCATGCTGGGTAAGATTGAATTGGTCATCCCATTGTTGGGATGAAATGAAAAGTTATGAACAATTCTATTGGTCATGTTTTTCCCATAAGATGGATACTTGATGAGTATCATCGGAAATGAGATTTTAAGTCCCTCTTATCTTAAAATCTGATCTGAATTGGTTAAGTTCTTTGAATTGTTTCAAAGGAACGAGTGTGGTCCATTACAGAGATTGTATGGACATTGAAGGCTTTATATGGTTCTTTGGTGCATCTATATGATGACCTCAAGTGTGTCCTTCGGACAACACATGACCATTAAGTAATAATGTCTCAAGCTTGAGCACATTAGCCTCCACACTACTGAATTTACCAAATATGCTTACAATGATGATTGTTTGTCTTGGTATTCAACATGATATCCATAAGGGATATGATGAATCTGTGATAGATTCGAAAATTTTAGATCATTAATGACCATCAGTAATGAATTGTCATTTCCAACTAGTTATGGTTGGAGTCAGAAAGTTTTGCACACTCCTGACTTGTGATGAACTGCATGTACTGCATGTACAAGTTCCCCTATGGTTTTAGTACGTGGGAATCCATGAAAGATTTTCCATGCGTACATTGGGATGTTCCCAATCTCACCACCGCAGCGTACATATATGGGCACACAGAAAGCTGGGGATCTATGTGAGAATTTATTCTCCGTCGATCATTAAGTTTTAGAATCTCTTCTTGAGAATCTATTTATGGCCCGTACGCTTGCTTGAATCATGAGCTTTTCCAGGCATTAGGGGGAGATTTCGAGTACCAAAATGAATGCCAGGAAATTATAATGAATGCAGTAAGCATTTAGGCTTAGGATCACGTACTAAAACTGAACCTTTGGGTTCGAATGATTTGCAAGAAGTTGCAAATTGACTGCCATGTGCATTTACTATGAGGTGTCACTCAAATTAATCCTATGAGGAAGTGCCAGAAAGAGTGGTTACATGGAAAACCACTTAACTCCCTATTGCAACGTTGTTGTAAATAAGAGGGGGAGAAGTATGGTCACAAATTGGGATTAAGATGCTTGCAAGCAGCTGAAGGCTAGACCTTCTGAGATAGTAAATGCAGACCATCTATTCGTTGGTAACCAACCTAGTGTTGGTGGACACCTAAAGGATATTGATTATCTTGTGAATGGAAGACATTCACAACCTAGCTCAGTGCGCACTGATGAGGCTAGGTTATCGGAAGCCCTTGATTCTCGTTTTGGGATTTCATGAGGAATCATAAGGGTACATAAAAAATGACTTTATGTCAACTAGAGAATTATGTTATTTAAAAGCTACAAGTGTCGACACATACATCTCAGCAGTTGTATATGCGCTCTAAGTGATCCAAAAGACTATGGCCATAGCAGAGCACGAGTATGCTCAAATTGGATCTTGTTGAGTGATACAATGTTGCAGAGATAGCCTTGCTCACCGGAAAGAAGTGTTAACTTATTTTCACTTCAAGGTATCTTACTGTGGATACAAATTTGTTTTCATGGACTTGGAAACAATGAGGTGGTGAGAAAGCATGGCTAGTAGCAACTGGGTTTATACGCAAACCCAAGCATTATTTTAATGCTATAAATTCTCTTCTACCGTGTGTAGTAAAATTCCGATACAATATTATGGGCAGTAAATCATCTATCTGTGCAGTTGATAGATGTAGTGACAACATATGCATATGTGGTCACTAGATTATGATATTTATGGAGTCTTGAAGGATTTCAAATACATAATCACCAATCACAAATTTGCAATGCTTGGAAAGTCTTTATGACTTAGAGCATCCTGGTCAAATATGGTACATTCGACCTAGTGAATCCTTCTTTTTGAAAGGATACACAAAGTATGGTATGTTCAGTGTAAATATGTGCAACATATTTTAAACATACATTACTTATCGACGGAGTTCAAGTTAGAAGATATGAATTGAAAGAGATTTCCAATTCAAAGTAAACTATCTTGAGTATCTTGGATACAAAGTTGTCTATATCCAACGTATATTGAAGAAATTCAATATAATGGAATCATAGTTATTTGATTCTTTCAGATCATGAGATGTGCTATTGTATCTTGCAAGAGCATCCGGTCAGATATTGCTTTGCAATGATTTACTAGCTAACAGCACATGAGATCGAGTTATGATCTCCAGGTGTACTCATGCTCTCCTTATGTTTGGATATACTGATCTTGGATATCTATAGAAGATCCCCAGGTACAAGATCAATGACATACTTCTGGTAAGTTGGACCTACTGTCTGATAAATGTCAATCAACAGAGATTAATAGTCACTTACACTAATCATTCTATAGTACACTTCGTGGGATTGTACAGAATGATATACTACATACAGAGGGTATGTGGTGGTCATGATTTTTATGTCACTGACCTTATTATCTATGAAGATAATATTACTTTGTGTTGTTTAGATGAAAAACAAGTTACGAACTAAGTCTTTACCTTACTCCACATTTTTAATGTGTTTGAGAGTAGGTATGAGATGACTTAGTAATTTGCAAAGATCAGGGGGAGTTTCCTCTTGATCGGAAGAATTTGTTTCTACATCATGTTGTACTCTTTTCTTTGCATGAGTTTTTTTCCCTGTTTGGGTTTCTCATTCAAAGTTTTTAACGAGGCAACATCAACACAAGGCCTATGTCGTATCATCTATTTTTCCCGTTGAGGTTTTCGAGGATGATACATTATGACATAGTTATTGTTGTATTTGAACTAGGATATGAGTTTATATCCCTAGAGTTCAAATGGATCAACAATAGAGTATGACTACTCTCCTTATTTTTCCCGTTGGGTTTTTAAGGAGACTCGGCTCATATGTTGATTTCTCAGATTTTCTGACTAGATTATCTTTGAAAAATATTGGCCTAAGTTATATGTCTCATCATTTATTTTCCCCATTGGGGTTTTTGAGATGATGACTATAGACATATTATTGTTCTTTGGGCTAGAGGTCCATTGGAGAACAATATCGTACCATGGTTCAATTGAACCACCGATAATTATCCATAAGGATAATTGAGCTTGTGTTGTTCAGATGGAAACAGGAAAATAGAAATATAAACATCTTGCAAACAAAGTCTTGTCATAATCTTGTTGATTTATTCACAAAATCTCTACCATACTCCACGTTTCATAAATGTGTTCAGTAGATTGGTATGAGAAGACTTAAGTGCTTGCAAGATCAGGGGGAGTAATTCTCCGTGATATTTGATCTGTTTTGTACCATCATATTACACTCTTTTCTTTGTATGAGTTTTGCCTTGTTAAGGTTTTCTCATCCAAAGTTTTTAACGAGGTAATATCAACTAAGCTATATGCTTCATCATGATTTTTCTCTCACAGGGGTTTTTATACATGATGATTACAAGCATATTTTCTTTTGGAGTTCTATATGAGTTTTACTCATAATCCAAAAGCATTATATACTTCTTATTTTTCCCACAGGGTTTTTGAGGAGATATGGCTTGAAATACCAGCTGACAGATGATCAAATGAAGTTGGAGTTGATCAAGGGGGAGTGTTAGAAAACATTTTATGTGATCGAATTCTAAGGGATGCGACCCTTCGTGGTGTCCCTTCACTATGTATATATATATGTACACACTTCATGAGAATATACAACTGTCATTGTGTCTCTGGCATTTGCAATCTCTCAATCTTGTTACCACTGAGTACGCTCCAACAGAGTGCTCCTGGTTATAGATGATTAGGAGTTAGACTATCTACGGCAGCTTACTCATCCATATAATCATATTCAAACTCCAATTTATATAATTTACAGTATAAAATAGTGTTTTAGGGGATCATAGGAGCGAATTGTTAGAATCTACTATAAGCCGTAAGAGTGAAATGTCTATTTAAACGGTAGAAAATAAGAAAAGAAAATAGAAATTAGTAAAATAAGAATAAAATAACTGGTGAGAACAAATAAGAGGCAAACAAATAACACAGATTATTAGATGGATTATATAATATAAATGACTAGATTATGATAATCCATAAGCAAGTTATTAGATGCTTATATAATGCTGGAAGGAAACAGACATGACCTTACTCATATTAGCAGCGCAGGGAATACTATAAATTGTTGGCACCTCAAATCAACCTCTATAAATTTGGCAATAAGTAACAAAAGGCAAAACACAAATCAGCTGCCCGCCGAAGCCAGTCATACTAGGACATCTCAACAGACGTATATTCTACAGTTAGTAACCGATATCACCACTGCTTTGCCTAGCCACAAAACAAGGAAGCATAAATTTATGACCCGACTTTTGTTGATGATCCTCACATGAACTCGAATCCACCACACCCACCACTCTTTTGGTCAACAATGATGGTGGCCATAAAACACAATCCATACCCTACCAAGAACTCACTTTGCGACAGCAGTGGCGGCTGATGGTGCCCGGGCACCACGACCGCTGGCTGCACTAGAGTGGTCGACCCGCTGGTAGCCGACATCACCACGCGATGAGCCACCCCTGCCACCACCTCGGCCTCCATAATCAGATCGATAACTGAACTCGCCCCTTCCGTACCCTCTGCCTCCATTGTATGTACCACGGCCTCTAATGCCTTCTCCTCGGAAGTTACCACCTCTAACTGGTGGAAACCTTCCTCCCCTGCTACCACCTGAGCCAGAAAATAGTGACCATCAGTTCAAATAATAAACAAAACAAAAAACAGGTGGAAGGCAAGCTGCCTATCATGATAAAAAAAAATGCACATGGTTTTACGCGTGAATTTGTCTTTTATTACTTTCCAAATCATTTGTGCTTCAAAAATGACGCACTTTTCCATAGGCAACCAAAATAATAAGTTAATACTCTAATCATTTTTCTGATGATTTTCTAGGGTGCCGCATGCTATCATGAACTAAAAGTAACACTTCACAGTCTTCATCTGCATCCTAACGCAACCTGTCACAGCCATGCTTTTGTTCACCGCTATTGTTGCCTTCCAAATAACACAGAAACAAATGCATATCCCTTCCTAAAATAAACATACTGGCAGTCCACAAGCAGTAACTACTATTTTAGGTAGAAAATAATGGCAAAGGAATTTATGAACTTGCCACGAGAACCACCGGTAGTTCTTTTCTCTTCAACATAACATTGTCGTTCACCAATAGTAACAGGAGAAGCCTGCAATCAGGAGTTATTATCAGATAAAGAATATCAATAGCCCATAAGCCTATCATTCAAGTAAGCAGCACTTGTTGGAGCAGTTGTAGAAGATACTCCATCAAAAAGTGAAAAACATAACTTTGCATTCATGTTCAAAAAGGTTACACAACCCCTAGAACACCATAGTACCATACCAGATGACCAGACCCAAAACTACATCTCTGAGCAGAAGAAATCAAGAAAGCAATCAAAACGTAGTGGGTAATCGAGGTTTGTGGGTGGGTGAGGGCATGAGGCTCTGTGCCATGGTCGAGAAGAAAGATATCCAGACAGGGAAAAATATATCTAGACTTCAAATTTAAGAATTTGTCAGTTGTTAACTAGACAAAGCAGGGTAACAAGGGTCGTCGGCACAAAGCCATGGGCTAAGGCATGACCAAGAGAATAAACAAAACAATAGCGGACTTGGATGGCTCTATAGTTTGATACACAATGTTCTTCGAGGGTGATTGATGGGATCCAACCCAAACGAAGCATATCAATCTAATCCCCTGCAGTACTAATATAACAAGAACTTGCCACATAAACTATAATTTAGGGGGAAAAAGTGCTATCATCCAACACAGTGCACAATCGATTAGCAGAAGTATCATAAATACCAATAACTATAAAAGGTAACTAGCTCAAAGAAAAACTTTGTTCCTGTGTTTTCTGCCAAAAATTGATTAATAACTTAAAGAACCTAAACCCACAAATATACCAATATACCACCTAACTTATCTACTGGAACACCACTTCAGTGATACAAAACATCAACAGAATTAAACTCACGAGTTACAGAAACCTTATGGAAGACCCAATAGTCATTAAAAAAATTGACATGAGAACAGGGTGTGCATAAAATTAGATTAACTACCTATGTGTCATATCATAAAGCAACCTGAGATAAATGTAAGGTTAATACCTCTATTGCAGTTTGAACTGCACTGGCATCCTCAAATTCTACAAAGCCATAACAAAACCCTTGGATCTGTGTTTACTCAACAGAAATACAAAGACAAATTAGAGAGTCAGTCTTGAAGGCTCTTAACTTTTTTTAGAACGAAATGATAAGAAAAGCAAGTACCTTATTGCTTCTAACTTGGATGCCATCATGTTTAATGGCACCAAATCTCTTGAACTCTTCCTCTAATTGTTGCGGTGTGGCATTTAATGGCAGACTTCGCACATATATGGCATGTGCATCAACTTTGAAGATGATTGAAAAGCATGTCAAATGGCGCCAACTGAAATCAAAGTTTTAGCTCCAAATTTGGATAAAGATAATACCTTCTGGATCTTGAAAGCTGCCGCTCTGGGGATTAGGGGTGAAAGCTGGAGCATCAGCAACCAGAGTGGGGGCAGGAGAGGATTGCTTCTCTGTTTTCGGGGGTGCAGGCCTGGAAGGAACTGCAGGTGCTGGTGGTCGATATTCTTTCATAACTTTTACCTAGAGCATAACAAAAAAAATGTCATAAAATGGCAATAGAAAGATATAAATGACATGAAAAAATAGACTCTTGACATTCTATACAGGGCACAGCCAACAACACAAAATCAAGAAAGCCTCAGAATTTCTTCACCAGAAGGCAACAACCCTGCTACAGGTAAAACAATACAGCCACAAGAATCGACATGAAAATAACAAAATTTTCGTTCATGTTCTGGAACCAAAAAGTTAATTTACAAGATCTGTCATATGGTGTGCAAGTAATTATTCAGCAGATCACTTAATGCAGCATTGACACTAACTCATAAGTTTCACAAGATTTAAGCTTCCGACTACAGATAATGTTGGGAATATAGCAAAATCATCTCTATGCTAACACAATTACACAAATTCACTATAATGTTACAAAATATAAAAAGCGATCGTAGAAAGAATTGATTTTTTTGCCTCGTATGGCCAGCTATAATGTTTTCAAAAATGCATGCACAAACTAAGGTACTGATTACAGCCAGTGATGTTGAGCATGGTATAAGAAAATGGATGGCTTTTGAAAACCTACAATTGAAGCATATGACTTCTTTGGTGCCTCCTCCGGTGGTGCGGAGGGAGATGAAATTGGTGGAGCCACTCCTACATTATTCGGCACTTCATTTATGACCTCAGGAACCGGTGTTTCCTCAACAACAGGCTTCACGTCATTCGGTGGGTTACAAACCACCTCCCTGTTCAAAACTTCCTCCTTCGGATTAAGTGCAGGCTCTGCCTCCTGGCACTCGGGCTGCGGCGAAGCATCTACAGACAAAGAAAGAAAAGCAGTTCAAACACATGATTCAGATCACAGCAACGAAACAGTTTCAAAGATGTTACACTGCTACACACCCTGAGGCACGGTCACTGTATCCCCTCCGACAGTGCCGTTGGCCAGGATAGGAGCAGGGGTGGCGGCCTCCACATCAGCAGAGACCTCTGTTGCCGGCTGCTGCTCGCCCCCCTCGTCCCCTCCCTCCTCCCCAACGTAGCGCAATATGTCGTTGAGAACAAAATAGCCCTTCTCCTGCGGCGCAAGGAAGAAGGACTGCACGAACTCGCGGCTGACGCTGTTCCTCCCCGTAAGGTGGCCCATGACGAGCACAGTGACGCCGCCACAGAGTGATTCCTGCGCGTCCACCGCCTTGATCTCCGCCCGGTCGATGCCCATGGACACGATCTTGTCGTTAATCGCCTGCAGAACCAGACGCACGCGCACATACACACAATCAGAGGCACACGCCACCGCAAAACCCCCTCCATTGCGGTGAGAATTAGGCCCGGGGGCGCCCAGATCTGGGCCGCGGGAGAGTAACAGAGGCGGCGTGGGCGAGGAACTTACGTCCATGGAGGTGACCGTCTCCATGCCGTCGTCGCCGGTGCCGGAGGGACGCCCGAGGCGGCTGGACTCCTGGTAGAAGCGGTAGACGAGCTCCGGCGACTGGTGCAGGATGTTGTAGTACTGATGCACGAAGGCGTTGCCCACCTGCACAGAACAAGAGGAGGGCCGCCACCGAGCACGGCGCACGAATCGAGTCAGCGCGGATCCAGCGGGCGAGCCCGGTCCCGGCGGCTGTCAGATCGGGGGGACAGTGATCTTACCACTTGCGCCGGCGGCGGCGGTCCGGACGCCGCAGCGGCTGGGGCTGCGGCGGCAGCGGCAGCGGCAGCGGGAGGCGGCGGCGGCGACGCCATCTTGAGAGGTCGAGGGGTTAGGGTTTTTGCGAGGAGGGGGAGCGAACGGGGCAGAAGACGGGACTCGGGAGTCGGGACTCGGGAGAGAAGCGGAGGGGCGGCGGGGTTTGTTTCTGGAGTCTTTTCCCGCAAAGCTGGCGAGAGGAAACAGACAGCGAGAGATGGAAAGGTTGGTGGCGGCGGCAGCGGGCTTGGGGGTTGGGGTAGCAGCACGTGCGAGCCAAGCGCGCGTTAGAGGGGCCGTGGGCCGTTACCCGTGGGCCGTGGGCGTTGGGACTTGGGAGCGCGGAGGCTGGACGGCTGTGATGGGACGGGAGGGGCGGCGCGTGTGGATCCGTTGGTGATCACGCATAAATTGCCATATTGTTTTACAACTTATGGATATATATAGACCCGGTTTGTTTTACCATTTGTGGATATATAGATCAGTTTGTTTTACTACTTGTGGATATATAGATCGGTTTGTTTTACCACTTGTGGATATATGGACTATAAATTGTCGCAGACTGCTAAACGTCTACCTTTCTTTTATCTAGTTTTTATAGGTATCGCTTTAGTAAAAACCGATCATCAACATGAACATATAATTGGCCAAGCCACTGTAATAGTAATAATTCGTCACTTTCTGGATCATAAACCATATAACTCTTTTATCTTACTCCCCACAATCCCCACAGTACTCAGTACTTAAATTCTTCTCACAGTCATATTCTCTCTACAGCCAAATTATCAAAAAAAACTGGTCAGAAAAAATTGAAACAAACATGCCCATATTTTCACATGCACCCCATATTCATGTGGGTCAAAGTAACATATTATACAAATGCTAGGTTATAAACCAAGTTCTAAGACTATCTCCAGCAGCTTACTCATCATATCTCTCATCTCATCTTCTATTTAAAACTTCAGTCTGTAAACAGTGCAGTCTATAGAGAGGTGACCATATAGGTAAACTGCTGCATACGGTCTAATACCATATATATATAGGGTAGGTATAACGGGAGCCCTGGGCTTCCAATAGTTAAAGGAAGCTCAGGTCGATTATCCCTGCAACCTGGTTCAACCCAGCGCACCAACTGGACCAGGCTGTTGGTTGCACCACCCGCGCCCACGTCTGTGCGCGCAAAAAAGTAATGCATGCATGAGTCAAACAAGTCCCGTTACATGCGCATAAATTTAGGAAAGATATGTGTGGCGGTTTCTATTTTTAAATGCTTTAGAGCAACTCCAAAAGACTAGGTATATGGTTTTGTAAAGGTAAATTTAGCTAATATTAAAAGAAAATTGTATCCAATAGACTCTATAAACGACTCTTCAAATTTAGTGGCTCTCTATTTCTCCATCTTCGCTCTCCAATTTTGGATAGCCTGCTTCACTCTTTATTCAGGCCGTAGGTTTAACGAGTCTGTTAGATTAGCCTACACTTTTTCTCTAAAATCTATTTTAGAGAGTAGCTAAATCAGTAAATTTGGCTAGTCTTTTTAGCTAATCTCTTGGAGTTGCTCTTATTTCTTCCATAAATTTAGGATCGCTGCAACAGCCATGCAACTAGACTCCTAAGGACCATTTTATGATATATACTGCTACTAAATATGCTACATGTAGATAATTATGCAATTCGGTATACTGCGTAAAAATCTGTTACCAGCTGCATGCACACGAATTTATGATGAAAATAATGTGCAATGAAAGGAAATGAATTGCACGTATAGAAACAAAAAATCGTATTTAATGTTTTATTTCCTTCATAAATATAGGATCCCTCCAACAACCATGCAGCTAAACACATTAGATCTAGTTTATGATATATATTGATACAAATTATACTACATGGTGTAGCTATTTATGCAATTCGTTACACTGCGTAAAAAATCTGGTATGTTGTTCACTGGTGGACGCATCTCCGGGTTGGAACGTAATAACCTTAAGTTTTGAGCATAAAATCCTTCAATTATAAGCGTAAATATCGAGCCAATGTGAGAGGTTGATAACTCTAGTAGGTTGTTATTACGATTCTATTTTTATGGCAGATCCGAAAAACATGGCAGCCGCATGCATGCGGTTATACAGATCCAAAAATTATGGCAAAATGCATGCAAGAGTCAAACACGTTCCCTTGCATGCGCGTAAATTTAGGAAAGATATGTGTGGCAGTTTCTATTTTAAATGCTTTATTTCCTCCATAAATTTAGGATCGCTGCAACAACCATGCAGCTACACTCGTAATGACCATTTTATGATATATACTGATACTAAATATGCCACACTATGTAGATAATTATGCAATTCGGTATACTGCGTAAAAATCTGTTAATAACTGCATGCACACGAATTTATGATGGAAAGAATATGAAATGAAAGGAAATGAATTGCATGCATAGAAGTAAAAAATCGCATTTAATGTTTTATTTTCTTCGTAAATATAGGATCCCTCCAACAGCCATGCAGCTAAACGCATTAGAACTAGTTTATGATATATACTGATACAAATTATACTACACGGTGTAGGTATTTATGTAATTCGTTACACTGTGTAAAAAATTTGGCATGTTATTCACTGGTGGACGCATCTCCGGTGGAGCGTAAAAACCTTAAGTTTTGAGCATAAAATCCCTCAATTATAAGCGTAAATACCGAGTCAATGTGAGAGGTTGATAGCTCTAGTAAGTTGTTATTACTATCCTATTTTTATGACAGATCCGAAAATATGGCAACCGCATGCATGCTGTTTCTATTTTTATACAGATCCAAAAATTATGGCAAAAATCGTGGGAGTTTACATTGCATGCGCGCAAATTACGAACACCATAAATTAAGGAATTGTCTTTCCAATGTGCATGCAGTAAACTGATATACGAACTCCGTGTTTAAGCATAAAATCGTACAGTTTTTGGCGTAAATAATACATGTGGTAGGCATAAAACACAATAATCGAAAAGAAAACTGCGCCAGATCAGAGGATGTCATGCGCGATCATCGCTGCGCGCATCTCGGGCCTTCCGTGACGCCACTCGCTCGAACATCGCGCCTCATGCGTTGCCGTCACTACTCGCACGTCGACGGGCGTCGCTTGCTCGCCGGCCTTGGAAGTGCCGCCTCCTCGGGACCTCGGGGACGCCGCCGCTTGCCCGCACAAGGGCCCCGCTGTCGCTCGCCCTCTGGATCGGGGAGCCGCCGCCACCGACCTGGGAACCGCCACCACTACTTCGGATCGAGGAACCTCCGCCACCGCACGTCGAGGTCATGGAGTTGCGGCCACCGGCTGGGGGTCCACCGCCGCGCACGCTCTGGGGCAACTGCCGTCGTCGCACGCGGCGTCGCTAATGAATCGGGGTGGAGCGTAAAAAACTGAACCCTAGCACTCCGGGTCCTGTTTTATAGACGTCCGGATGTTGTCCGGCTCGACCGGATTGCACCGTCCGACCTGGGCTTCCTCTAGTTATTGGAAGCTCAGGGCTCCTAATATATAAACTATATATATATATTACTTATGGTGTGGAGCAGAAAGATGTTATATAGCTAGAGTTTTATGTTTTTTAGGCTAGGCCAAGTTCATGGCTTTGAGTTTAGACCATATTTTATGCATGATATTTTATACCATGGTTTAATAGGTATGGGTGACGGCCGAAAGTTCCAATGTGTGAATCATCTAGGCCCCTTAGTGATGTTTTGGTAATTAATGACAACTGTTTGTGGACTAACTGTTCTTGGAGAAATAAGAATGCAGGGTTGGACCACATAGAACAAAAAATCTTGGAGATTTATAAGCATTGGTTGTGGATCAAGTGAAGACAAAGGTATAACATAGGTTTTGTTTTTTTTGCTGGTCTCCAGGAGTTTAGAGAAGATATTTGACCGGATTAGTAGGCTAGATGGCCGTACTTGAAAGTCGCCTAGAGGGGGGGTGAATAGGGCGAAACTGAAATTTACAAATATAATCACAACTACAAGCCGGGTTAGCGTTAGAAACAATAAAGAGTCCGAGAGAGAGGGTGCAAAACAAATCGCAAGCGAATGAAGAGTGTGACACGTGGATTTGTTTTATCGAGGTTCGGTTCTCGCAAACCTACTCCCCGTTGAGGAGGCCACAAAGGCCGGGTCTCTTTCAACCCTTACCCTCTCTCAAACGATCCCTCGGACCGAGTGAGCTTCTCTTCTCAAATCAAACCGAGAACAAAACTTCCCCGCAAGGACCACCACACAATTGGTGTCTCTTGCCTTGGTTACAATGGAGTTTTGATCACAAAAACAAGTGAGAAAGAAAGAAGCAATCCAAGCGCAAGAGCTCAAAAGAACACGGCAAATCTCTCTCGCTAATCACTAAAGCCTTGTGTGGAATTGGAGAGGATTTGATCACTTGAGTGTGTCTAGAATTGAATGCCTAGCTCTTGTAAGTGGTTGAGAAGTGGAAAACTTGGATTACTTGAATGTGGGGTGGTTGGGGGTATTTATAGCCCCAACCACCAAACTAGCCGTTTGGGTGGAGGCTGTCTGTCGTATGGTGCACCGGACAGTCCGGTGCACACCGGACATGTTCGGTGCGCCAGCCACGTCACCCGAACGTTGGGTTTTCGACCGTTGGAGCTCTGGCTGTTGGACCCGCCTGGATTCCGGTGGCGCACCGGACATGCACTGTTGAGTGTCCGGTGCGCCATGACGCGCGTGTCTGACTTCTGCGCGCTCTGGCGCGCATTTAATGCGCCTGCAGGTAGCCGTTGGCGCCGAAGTAGTCGTTGCGCCGCAGTTACACCGGACATGTCCGGTGAGTTATAGCGGAGCAGCCGATGAGAATTCCCGAGACTGGCGAGTTCAGAGCCGCGTCCTCTTGGAGCACCGAACACTGTCCGGTGTACACCGGACAGTCCGGTGAATTATAGCGCGACGACTCTGAGAATTCCCGAAGGTGCGAAGTTCAGCTCGGAGTCCCCTGGTACACCGGACACTGTCCGGTGCGCCCGACCAGGTTGCCTTCGGTTGTCCTTTTGCTCCTTTGTTTGAACCCTTTCTCTTGATCTTTTTATTTGCTTATTGTGAACCTTTGGTACCTGTAGATCTTATAGACTTGGGCAAACTAGTTAGTCCAATTATTTGTGTTGGGCAATTCAACCACCAAAATTAGTTTAGGAAATAGGTGTAAGCCTAATTCCCTTTCAATCTCCCCCTTTTTGGTGATTGATGCCAACACAAACCAAAGCAAGTATAGAAGTGCATAATTGAACTAGTTTGCAAAGTGTAAGTGCTAAGGTTACTTAGATTTGAGCCAATAAATGTTACTTACTAGATATGCATGGATTGTTTCTTTATTTTTAACATTTTGGACCACGCTTGCACCACATGTTTTGTTTTTGCAAATTCTTTTTGTAAATCCTTTTCAAAGTCCTTTTGCAAAATAGTCAAAGGTAAATGAATAAGATTTTGAGAAGCATTTATAAGATTTGAAAATTTCTCCCCTTGTTTCAAATGCCTTTCCTTTGACTAAAACAAAACTCCCCCTCAATAAATTCTCCTCTTAGCGTTCAAGAGGGTTTTAAGACATCAAATTTTGAAAATACTACTTGCTCCCCCTTTAGAACACAAAGAGATACCAATTTGAAATTTACCAAATGAAAACCATTAATTTTAAAATTAGGGTGGTGGTGCGGTGGTGCGGTCCTTTTGCTTTGGGCTCATATTTTTCTCCCCCTTTGGCATGAATCGCCAAAAAACGGATACTTTGAGTGATATATAAGCCTGTTGACAACTACTTTCTCCCCTTTGGCAAATAAAACATATGAGTGAAGATTATACCAAAGATGGAGAGTGAAGCGGAGCGATGGCGAAGGATGAGTAGTAGAGTGGAGTGGAAGCCTTGTCTTCGCCGAAGACTCCAATTCCCTTTCAATATACCTATGACTTGGTTTGAAATACACTTGAAAACACATTAGTCATAGCATATATAAAAGAGACATGATCAAAGGTATATTTATGAGCTATGTGTGCAAATTAGCAAAAGAAGTTCCTAGAATCAAGAATATTGAGCTCATGCCTAAGTTTGGTAAAAGTTTGTTCATCTAGTGGCTTGGTAAAGATATCAGCTAATTGATCTTTAGTATTAATGTATGCAATCTCGATATCCCCCTTTTGTTGGTGATCCCTAAGAAAATGATACCAAATGGCTACGTGTTTAGTGCGGCTATGCTCAACGGGATTATCCGCCATGCGGATTGCACTCTCATTATCACATAGAAGAGGAACTTTGGTTAATTTGTAACCATAGTCCCGCAGGGTTTGCCTCATCCAAAGCAATTGCGCGCAACAATGGCCTGCGGCAATGTACTCGGCTTCGGCGATAGAAAGAGCGACCGAATTTTGCTTCTTTGAAGCCCAAGACACCAAGGATCTTCCCAAGAACTGGCAAGTCCCCGATGAGCTCTTCCTATTAATCTTACACCCCGCCCAATCGGTATCCGAATAACCAATCAAATCGAATGTGGATCCCCGAGGGTACCAAAGCCCAAACTTAGGAGTATAAGCCAAATATCTCAAGATTCGTTTTACGGCCGTAAGGTGAGATTCCTTAGGGTCGGCTTGGAATCTTGCACACATGCATACGGAAAGCATAATGTCCGGTCGAGATGCACATAAATAAAGCAATGTGCCTATCATCGATCGGTATACCTTTTGATCGACGGATTTACCTCCCGTGTCGAGGTCGAGATGCCCATTGATTCCCATGGGTGTCTTGATGGGCTTGGCATCCTTCATTCCAAACTTGGTTAGAATGTCTTGAATATACTTTGTTTGGCTAATGAAGGTGCCTTCTTGGAGTTGCTTGACTTGGAATCCTAGAAAATACTTCAACTCCCCCATCATAGACATCTCGAATTTCTGTGTCATGATCCTACTAAATTCTTCACATGTAGATTCGTTAGTAGACCCAAATATAATATCATCAACATAAATTTGGCATACAAACAAATCATTGTCAAGAGTTTTAGTGAATAAAGTAGGATCGGACCTTGCCGACTTTGAAGCCATTAGCAATAAGGAAATCTCTAAGGCATTCATACCATGCTCTTGGGGCTTGCTTGAGCCCATAAAGCGCCTTAGAGAGCCTATAGACATGGTTAGGGTACTCACTATCTTCAAAGTCGGGAGGTTGCTCAACATAGACCTCTTTCTTGATTGGTCCATTGAGGAAAGCACTCTTCACGTCCATTTGGTAAAGCTTGAAGTCATGGTAAGTAGCATAGGCTAATAATATGCGAATTGACTCAAGCCTAGCTACGAGTGCATAGGTTTCACCAAAATCCAAACCTTCAACTTGTGAATACCCCTTGGCCACGAGTCGAGCTTTGTTCCTTATCACCACACCATGCTCGTCTTGCTTGTTGCGGAAGACCCATTTGGTTGCTACAACATTTTGGTTAGGACGTGGAACTAAATGCCATACCTCGTTCCTAGTGAAGTTGTTGAGCTCCTCTTGCATCGCCATCACCCAATCCGAATCTTGGAGTGCTTCCTCTACCCTGTGTGGCTCAATAGAGGAAACAAAAGAGTAATGCTCACAAAAATGTGCAACACGAGATCGAGTGGTTACCCCCTTATGAATGTCGCCGAGGATGGTGTCGACGGGGTGATCTCGTTGGATTGCTTGGTGGACTCTTTGGTGTGGAGGCCTTGGTTCTTCATCCTCCTTGTCTTGATTGTTTGCATCTCCCCCTTGATCATTGCCGTCATCTTGAGGTGGCTCACCTCTTTGATCTTCTCCTTCATCAACTTGAGCCTCGTCCTCATTTTGGGTTGGTGGAGATGCTTGCGTGGAGGATGATGGTTGATCTTGTGTATGTGGAGGCTCTTCGGATTCCTTAGGGCACACATCCCCAATGGACATGTTCCTTAGCGCGATGCACGGAGCCTATTCTTCACCTATCTCATCAAGATCAACTTGCTCTACTTGAGAGCCGTTAGTTTCATCAAACACAACGTCACAAGAAACTTCAACAAGTCCTGAGGACTTGTTAAAGACTCTATATGCCCTTGTGTTTGAGTCATATCCTAGTAAAAAGCCTTCTACAGTTTTAGGAGCAAATTTAGATTTTCTACCTCTCTTAACAAGAATAAAGCATTTGCTACCAAAAACTCTAAAATATGAAATATTAGGCTTTTTACCGGTTAGGAGTTCATATGATGTCTTCTTGAGGATTCGGTGTAGATATAACCGGTTGATGGCGTAGCAAGCGGTGTTGACTGCCTCGGCCCAAAACCGATCCGGTGTCTTGTACTCATCAAGCATGGTTCTTGCCATGTCTAATAGAGTTCGATTCTTCCTCTCCACTACACCATTTTGTTGTGGGGTGTAGGGAGAAGAGAACTCATGCTTGATGCCCTCCTCCTCAAGGAAGCCTTCTATTTGTGAGTTCTTGAACTCCGTCCCCGTTGTCGCTTCTAATTTTCTTGATCCTTAAGCTGAACTCATTTTGAGCTCGTCTCAAGAATCCCTTTAAGGTCTCTTGGGTATGAGATTTTTCCTGTAAAAAGAATACCCAAGTGAAGCGAGAATAATCATCCACAATAACTAGACAGTACTTACTCCCGCTGATGCTTATGTAAGCGATCAGGCCGAATAAATCCATGTGTAGGAGCTCCAGTGGCCTGTCACTTGTCATGATGTTCTTATGTGGATGATGAGTGCCAACTTGCTTCCCGGCTTGGCATACGCTACAAATCCTGTCTTTCTCAAAATGAACATTTGTTAGTCCTAAAATGTGTTCTCCCTTTAGAAGCTTATGAAGATTCTTCATTCCAACATGAGCTAGTCGGTGGTGCCAGAGCCAACCCATGTTAGTCTTAGCAATTAGACAAGTGTCGAGTTCAGCTCTATCAAAATCTACCAAGTATAGCTGACCCTCTAACACTCCCTTAAATGCTATTGAATCATCACTTCTTCTAAAGACAGTGACACCTATATCAGTAAATAGACAGTTGTAGCCCATTTGACATAATTGAGATACGGAAAGCAAATTGTAATCTAATGAATCAACAAGGAAAACATTGGAAATGGAATGGTCAGGAGGTATATCAATTTTACCCAAACCTTTGACCAAACCTTGGTTTCCATCCCCGAATGTGATAGCTCATTGGGGATCTTGGTTTTTCTCGTAGGAGGAGAACATCTTCTTCTCCCCCGTCATGTGGTTTGTGCACCCGCTGTCGATGAACCAACTTGAGCCCCCGGATGCATAAACCTACAAAACAAGTTTAGTTCTTGACTTTAGGTACCCAAACGGTTTTGGGTCCTTTGGCATTAGACACAAGAACTTTGGGTACCCAAACACAAGTCTTAGAGCCCTTGTGTTTGCCCCCAACAAACTTTGCAACTACCTTGCCGGATTTGTTAGTTAAAATATAAGATGCATCAAAAGTTTTAAATGAAATGCTATGATCATTTGATGCACCAGGAGTTTTCTTTCTAGGCAACTTAGCACGGGTTGGTTGCCTATAGCTAGATGTCTCACCCTTATACATAAAAGCATGGTTAGGGCCAGAGTGAGACTTTCTAGAATGAATTCTCCTAATTTTGCTCTCAGGATAGCCGACAGGGTACAAAATGTAACCTTCGTTATCCTGAGGCATGTGAGCCTTGCCCTTAACAAAGTTAGACAAATTTTTAGGAGGGACATTAAGTTTGACATTGTCTCCCTTTTGGAAGCCAATGCCATCCTTGATGCCAGGGCGTCTCCCATTATAGAGCATACTTCTAGCAAATTTAAATTTTTCATTCTCTAAGTTATGCTCGACAATTTTAGCATCTAATTTTGCTATATGATCATTTTGTTGTTTAATTAAGACCATGTGATCATGAATAGCATCAATATCAACATCTCTACATCTAGTGCAAATGGAAACATGCTCAACGGTAGATGTAGAGGGTTTGCAAGATTTTAATTCTACAACCTTAGCATGTAGTATATCATTCTCATTTCTAAGGTTAGAAATAGTAACATTGCAAACATCAAAATCTTTAGCCTTAGCAATTAATTTTTCATTTTCAATCCTAAGACTAGTGAGAGAATCATTCAATTCCTTAATCTTAGCATGCAAATCAACATTATCATTTCTAAGATTTGGAATTGAAACATCACAAACATGTGAATCAACCTTAGCAATTAATCTAGCATTATCATTTCTAAGGTTGTCAATAGTCTCATGGCAAGTGCTTAGCTCACTAGACAATTTTTCACATTTTTCAACTTGTAGAGCATAAGCATTTTTTACCTTAACATGCTTTTTGTTCTCCTTAATAAGAAAGTCCTCTTGAGAGTCCAAGAGATCATCCTTCTCATGAATAGCACTAATCAATTCATTTAATTTTTCCTTTTGTTGCATGTTTAGGTCGACAAAAAGGGTACGCAAATTATCTTCCTCATCACTAGCATTATCATCACTAGAGGACTCATATTTAGTGGAAGATTTGGATTTAACCTTCTTCCTTTTGCCGTCCTTGGCCATGAGGCACTTGTGGCTGACGTTGGGGAAGAGAAGACCCTTGGTGACGGCGATGTTGGCGGCGTCCTCGTCGGAGGAGGAGTCGGTGGAGCTCTCGTCGGAGTCCCACTCGCGGCACACGTGGGCATTGCCGCCCTTCTTCTTGTGATATCTCTTCTTCTCCTTTCTTCTCCCCTTCTTGTCGTCGCCCCTGTCACTAGAAATAGGACATTTGGCAATAAAGTGACTGGGCTTACCACACTTGTAGCAAACCTTCTTGGAGCGGGGCTTGTAATCCTTCCCCCTCCTTTGTTTGAGGATTTGACGGAAACTCTTGATGATGAGCGCCATTTCCTCGTTGTCGATCTTGGAGGCGTCGATGGGTGTTCGACTTGGTGTAGACTCCTCCTTCTTTTCCTCTGTCGCCTTGAATGCGACTGGTTGTGCCTCGGGTGTGGAGGAAGTGCCTTGCTCGATGATTTTCTTTGAACCTTTAATCATTAGCTCAAAGCTCACAAATTTACCTATCACTTCCTCGGGGGACATTAGCTTATATCTAGGATCACCTCGAATTAATTGAACTTGTGTAGGGTTAAGAAATACGAGGGATCTAAGAATAACCTTGACCATCTCATGGTCATCCCATTTTTTGCTCCCGAGGTTGCGCACTTGGTTCACCAAGGTCTTCAAGCGGTTGTACATTGCTTGTGGATCCTCCCCTTGGTGAAGCATGAAGCGACCGAGCTCCCCCTCGATCGTCTCCCGCTTGGTGATTTTTGTCACCTCGTCTCCTTCGTGCGCGGTTTTGAGTACGTCCCAAATTTCCTTCGCACTTTTTAACCCTTGCACCTTGTTATACTCCTCTCGACTTAGAGAGGCGAGGAGTATAGTGGTTGCTTGGGAGTTAAAGTGGTGGATTTGGGCCACCTCGTCCGAGTCGTAGTCTTCATCACCTACGGATGGTACCTGTACACCAAACTCAACAACATTCCATATGCTTGTGTGGAGTGAGGTTAGATGATGCCTCATTTTGTCACTCCACATATTATAATCTTCACCATCAAAAATCGGTGGTTTGCCTAATGGAACGGAGAGTAAAGGAGTACGCTTTGAAATGTGAGGGTAGCGTAGGGGGATCTTACTATACTTCTTGCGCTCTTGGCGCTTAGAAGTTACGGACGGCGCATCGGAGTCGGAGGTCGATGGTGATGAAGAGTCGGTCTCATAGTAGACCACTTTCCTCATCCTCTTGTGCTTGTCGCCTCTCCGATGCGACTTGTGGGAAGAAGATTTCTTCTCCTTCCCCTTCCCTTTGTTGGAGGAGTCCTTTTTCTTCTCCTTCCTCTTGGTGCGGGACTCTTCCGATGAAGTGCTCCCGTGGCTCGTAGTGGGCTTGTCGCCGGTCTCCATCTCCCTCTTGGTGTGATCTCCCGACATCACTTCGAGCGGTTAGGCTCTAATGAAGCACCGGGCTCTGATACCAATTGAAAGTCGCCTAGAGGGGGGGGGTGAATAGGGCGAAACTGAAATTTACAAATATAATCACAACTACAAGCCGGGTTAGCGTTAGAAACAATAAAGAGTCCGAGAGAGAGGGCGCAAAACAAATCGCAAGCGAATGAAGAGTGTGACACGTGGATTTGTTTTACCGAGGTTTGGTTCTCGCAAATCTACTCCCCGTTGAGGAGGCCACAAAGGCCGGGTCTCTTTCAACCCTTACCCTCTCTCAAACGATCCCTCAGACCGAGTGAGCTTCTCTTCTCAAATCAAACCGGGAACAAAACTTCCCCGCAAGGACCACCACACAATTGGTGTCTCTTGCCTTGGTTACAATGGAGTTTTGATCACAAGAACAAGTGAGAAAGAAAGAAGCAATCCAAGCGCAAGAGCTCAAAAGAACACGACAAATCTCTCTCGCTAATCACTAAAGCCTTGTGTGGAATTGGAGAGGATTTGATCACTTGAGTGTGTCTAGAATTGAATGCCTAACTCTTGTAAGTGGTTGAGAAGTGGAAAACTTGGATTACTTGAATGTGGGGTGGTTGGGGGTATTTATAGCCCCAACCACCAAACTAGCCGTTTGGGTGGAGGCTGTCTGTCGTATGGTGCACCGGACAGTCTGGTGCACACCGGACATGTCCGGTGCGCCAGCCACGTCACCCGAACGTTGGGTTTTCGACCGTTGGAGCTCTGACTGTTGGACCCGCCTGGATTCTGGTGGCGCACCGGACATGCACTATTGAGTGTCCGGTGCGCCATGACGCGCGTGTCTGACTTCTGCGCGCTCTGGCGCGCATTTAATGCGCCTGCAGGTAGCCGTTGGCGCCGAAGTAGCCGTTGCGCCGCAGTTACACCGGACAGTCCGGTGTACATCGGACATGTCCGGTGAATTATAGAGGAGCAGCCGATGAGAATTCTCGAGATTGGCGAGTTCAGAGCCGCGTCCTCTTGGAGCACCGGACACTGTCCGGTGTACACCGGACAGTCCGGTGAATTATAGCGCGATGACTCTGAGAATTCCCCAAGGTGCGAAGTTCAGCTCGGAGTCCCCTGGTACACCAGACATTGTCCAGTGGTGCACCGGACACTGTCCGGTGGCACACCGGACAGTCCGGTGCGCCCGACCAGGTTGCCTTCGGTTGTCCTTTTGCTCCTTTGTTTGAACCCTTTCTCTTGATTTTTTTATTTGCTTATTGTGAACCTTTGGTACCTATAGATCTTATAGACTTGGGCAAACTAGTTAGTCCAATTATTTGTGTTGGGCAATTCAACCACCAAAATTAGTTTAGGAAATAGGTGTAAGCCTAATTCCCTTTCAGTACTATTAAGAGGGGTCAATGATGTTTGTCTGTGTCAAACTTAGTGCCTCAGAGAGCATCTAGTGGTTGCATTTGCATGAGAACTAACAGCGCTTCCAATTTCAAGAGTTAAAAATCTTCTCAAAAGCGTGTTTGAAAAGTTGTTAAGTTATGGGTTGGCGGACCGTCCGCGATCCATCCAGTGGTGGTCAGAAGTATGTTCACTTCTCTGTTCCTATACATTTGTACTGCGGACCGTCCGGGCCTTGGGACCGGACCGTCCGCAGTCCTGACCAGAGAAGGTTACTCTCGGCACAGTCCCTGTATTATTGTGCGGACTGTCCGGCCTTGTAGGGCGGACCGTCCACAGGTGCCAAATTGGTTTGGACAGGGACTGTGTGTTTTTGGACATTTGTACTACGGACTGTCCGGAGGATAAGCCCGGACAGTACTGACTCCCAGGTCACGGACCGTCCAGTCTTGTAGGGCGGACAGTCTGCATGTGTTAACTCTGCTTGGTCAGAGCACTGGTGCTCCAAGTTGCCAGGTCTCGGACGGTCCGGCCAGGGTTGGCGGACTGTCCGAACCTCGCTTTTCTGACAGCTCTGACGGATTTCAAACGGGAAAACTAGCCGTTATATGTACGGCGGACCGTTTGGCCTCAGGGCGCGGACCGTCCGCGTGTGCGCAGAATATGTGTTGTTTGCACATAACAGTTGGATTTGTGAGGTGGACTATAAATAGAAGGGGAGCTCGTGTGTGAGGGCTCTCTTGGCCATTCCTTGCACACATTGAGATCATTTCTGATCCTCCCACTCATTCTCTCACACTCCTTGCTTGAGATTGCATTCTAGTGAGAGATTGAGAGTTCCTAGTGCATTTTGCATCCATTGGCGATTCTTGAGGCACTAGGTGGTACACCGAGCAAGCGTCATCAGCTTGTTACTCTTGGAGGTTGTCGCCTCCTAGACGACTCGGGTGTTGTCTCCGTCGAGCTCTCCAAGAAGATTGTGGAGGAGCCGCAGTGTTGATTGTGAGGGGTTCGCGCCTACCTCGCCGGAGCGGCAAAGGTGACATTAGTGCAAACGAGGTATTGAGTGATTTCTTGTCCACTTGGCTCAAAGATCAAGCCGTGTCTTGATAGAGGAGCAAGTGAGAGCTTGAAGTCCACCTCAACGTGGATTAGGGGTGATCGGAAAATCACCGATACCACGGGATAAAATATGGTGTCTTTCTTTTTCTTGCATTACTTATTGTCGTGCAAGTGATTAGTATTTTGCATATTGTTTTTCGAGTATACAATCACCATAGTTGATTCTCATAGATTGTTTACTTGTTGTCACTAGATAATTTATACCTCTTGTCATATTGATTAAATTTCTCTAGTGTTTTTTATTTTAGTCAAAATCGTCTATTCACCCCCCTCTAGCCGGTGTCCTAGATCCTACAAGTGGTATCAGAGTCGAGGACTCCATTGTTTGTGGATCTAATCATCCCGGAGTGGGACGAAATGGCTAGTAACAACAATGTGCACATTGGGAAGCCACCGCATTTTGATGGAAATAACTATGACTATTGGAAAATAAGAATGTCAATGCATCTTAGAGCAATGGGTGGAAAATTTTGGCCAATTGTCAAGAATGGGTTTGTTGTGTTGAAAGAAGATGAACCTTCGGCTAGTGATAATGAAAACATTCTTACAAAATGATCAAGCCATGAATGTATTCTATGATGCTCTTGATATAAATGAGTTCAACCGTATCAAGAATCTCACAACTGCTCATGAGATTTGGATTAAGCTAATGGAAATTCATGAAGGAAATACAATTGTGAAGAGTGCCAAGCTATATGTGTGCAAAGGAAAATTTGAGCAATTCATTATGAAAGAAGATGAAAGTGTATCCAATATGTTCAACCGGTTAAATGAGATAGTGAATGAACTCAAGGGACTTGGTTTTAATGTACCGGATGTGGATTTCACTCATAAGTTCCTTAGATCTCTTCCGGAGAAGTATGAGACCATTGTGACCATGTTAGTAAGAAGTGATCTATCTACAACTTCTCCAACCGAAGTATTGGGGGAAATTCTTACTCAAGATATATTCAAGAAATCTCAAGCCGATGCTATAAGTTTGGCAAAGAAAGTGAAGAATGAATCAATCGCTCTCAAAGCTAAAGCTTCTAAGGCAATTGAAGAAGACGATAGTGATGATGAAGAAAATGAAAGTGAGAGTGATGGAGATATGTCTCTATTTGTAAAGAAATTCAACAAATTCATGAAGATGAAGAGAGGTCAACCTAGAAGAGGACAAACATCAAGAAGAAATGCTTTCAATGATAGAAAATGTTTTGAGTGTGGGGAACTCGGTCACATCGCCATGAATTGCCCCAACAATAAGAAGAAGGCAAAGATGGAGATGATAAGAAGAAGAAGAAATTCTACAACAAGAAGAAAGATGGGAAAGCCTACCTAGTTGAATGGGATTCGGATGATAGCTCGGATGATGATGATAATGACACCTCATCCAATCTTAATGCCGGAATTGCCATCAAGGAAGCCCCTTCACTTTTCTCATCCCCTCATTGTCTCATGGCAAAGAGAGATGCTAAGGTAAAAATCATCACCGATTTAAATGATATAAATGATGATGATGATGATGTTGATGATGATGGCTATTCATATGATGATCTTGTTAGAATGTTAGGTGAGGTCGATGACTACATGCATAAAGAAAAATAAAAGTTTAAGACCTTGAAGGAATTGTATAAAAACCTCCAAGTGTCTTTTGAGGAGCTCAAGACCTCTCACAACGATCTAAAAGAGAATTGTGAGAAGCTTGCGGAAGCTCAAAACTCATCTATTGTGCATGAAGTTGTGGTGGTCACCGAGGATGTTGGAATCACTTGTGACTTACTTGATAGTCCTACAATTGAACCACAACCTAATAACTCTATTTGTGATAAATGCAAAATTTCTCTTATGAATGATAATATTGCTCTTGATGAATCACAAATCATTGTTGAGAATGAAGTATTAGTAGATAGAGTGAATGCTCTAACTCATGATCTAGAGAAGGCATATGGTGGAAAGGCTAAATTGGATTTCATATTGGGAAGTCAACGGTGCTCACTTAATCGTGATGGTCTTGTATATGTTCCCAAGAAAGGAAAGAATGCTTTTGTAAAGCAAAAGACATTGTTTGTGAAAGAATGTGACAAAGTGTGTCACAAGAAGGGACATATCAAGAAGAATTGTCCTAAGCTCAAGAATGTATCCTCCACTTGTTTTGAGCATTGTTATGTTCTTTCTCATAATGCAAAAGGTGTTCATGCTAAATTTGTTGGTACTTCAATTGTTGGCAACAAGAAGAAAGCTATTTGGGTGCTAAAGACCTTGGTCACTAACATCCAAGGACCCAAGCGAGTTTGGGTACCTAAAAGAGATTGATTTCCTTTTGTAGGTGAACTACAAGGCGGGAGGGAATCATTGGGTGTTGGATAGTGGATGCACTCAACACATGATCGGAGCTATGAAAATGTTCACCCAAATGAGTGAGGAAGATTGCTCAAATTATGATAGTATCACATTTGGAGATAATCGCAAAGGAAAGGTTAAAGGCTTGGGTAAAATTGCTATTTCGAATGATCATTCCATATCAAATGTGCTTTTGGTTGAGTCTTTGAATTTTAATTTACTATCTGTAGCTCAATTATGTGATTTAGGATTTAGTTGCAATTTCACCATTGATGATGTTATTATCTCTAGTGTTGATGGTAGCAATCTTAAGTTTAAAGGTTTTAGATATGAAAATCTTTACCTTGTTGATTTCTCATCTAGTGAGACAAAGATCACAACTTGCTTATTCTCAAAGGCTTCACTAGGTTGGTTATGGCATAGAAGACTTTGTCATGTTGGAATGAAGCAACTCAATCATTTAACCAAACATGATTTAGTCCGTGGCTTGAAAGATGTGAAATTTGAGAAGAACAAATTGTGTAGCTCTTGTCAAGCCGGGAAGCAAGTGGCAAATACTCATCCAAATAAAAGTCAATTGTCTACTCATCGACCTTTGGAATTACTTCACATGGATTTATTTGGGCCAACATCGTTTGTGAGTATCAGCGGTAATTCCTATTGCCTTGTGATTGTGGATGATTATTCTAGATTCACTTGGGTTTACTTTCTTCGGGATAAATCTAATGTGTTTGAAACATTCAAATCATTTGCTATATTGGCTCAAAACCAATTTGATTTTGATATCAAGAAAGTTAGAAGTGATAATCGGTCGGAATTCAAAAATGCTAGAATTGATGAATATTGTGATGACAAGGGTATTAAACATGAATTTTCTTCCAAATATACTCCGGAACAAAATGGTATTGTTGAAAGAAAGAATAGGACTCTCATTGATATGGCTAGGTCTATGTTAGCCGAATATAATGTGTCAAATTCTTATTGGGCCGAAGCAATAAACACTGCATGTCACTCATCAAATAGGCTATATTGTCACAAGCTTTTGAAGAAAACTCCCTATGAATTGCTCATTGGTAGAAAGCCAAATATCTCATATTTTAGAGTATTCGGTTGCAAATGCTATATTTTGAGAAAGGGAAGCCGGCTCTCTAAATTTGAGAAGAAATGTGATGAGGGTTTTCTACTTGGATATTCATCAAATAGTAAGGCTTATAGAGTTTTTAACAAGACTCATGGTATTATTGAAGAAGCATATGATGTTGAGTTTGATGAAACTAATGGGTCTCAAGATAAAAGCGATAATCTTGATGATGTTGGTGGAACTCGATTGAAAAGTGCTATGAAAACAATGGCCATTGGTGAAATAAAGCCAAAGGAAGATGATGATGAAAATAGTGTGGTTGTCATTCCATCCTCTTCAACCCTAAATGAAGAAAATCACCAAAGCCAACAAAAATGATGAAATTATGGATACTCATGATCAAGATACTTCAAGTCATTCGGTTCCTCCTCATGCTTCAACTAGCAATTATCAAACGGTATCAAGAATTCATCATTCTATTGTGAAGGATCACCCAGTTGATCAAATTGTGGGTGATATTAGTAAGGGTGTTCAAACTCGCTCTCGTATAGCTTCATTTTGTGAACATTTCTCTTTTGTATCTTGTATGGAACCTAACCGTGTAGATGAAGCTCTACTTGATGTTGATTGGGTGAATGCAATGCATGAAGAATTAAATAACTTCTCTCGAAATGAAGTTTGGGAGCTTGTTGAGAGACCAAAGAACCACAACGTTATTGGTACAAAATGGGTGTTTCGCAACAAGCACAATGAAGATGGATTAGTAGTAAGAAACAAGGCAAGATTAGTTGCACAAGGGTATACTCAAATAGAGGGATTGGATTTTGGTGAGACATTTGCTCCTGTGGCAAGATTGGAAGCAATCCAGATCCTTCTTGCTTATGCTTGTGCTCATAATATCAAGCTCTACCAAATGGATGTAAAGAGTGCCTTTCTAAATGGTAAGATTAGTGAACTAGTGTATGTTGAACAACCTCCTGGTTTTGAGGACCCCAAAAGACCCAACCACGTGTTCAAGTTTTCTAAAGCTCTCTATGGGCTTAAGCAAGCCCCACACGCTTGGTATGAAAGGCTTAGGGATTTCTTACTTTCCAAAGACTTTAAAATTGGGAAGGTTGACACTACCCTATTCACTAAAAGAATTGGCAAAGATTTGTTTGTTTGTCAAATTTATGTTGATGATATTTTTTTGGATCTACTAATGAACTGTTTTGTGAGGAATTTGGAAAAATGATGTCAAAAGAATTTGAAATGTCTATGATAGGAGAATTGAGCTTCTTCCTTGGTCTTCAAATCAAACAATTGAAAGATGGAATCTTTATAAGTCAATCAAAATATTTCAAGGATATGCTCAAGAAGTTTGGCTTCGAGAATGCAAAGCCTATCAAGACTTCTATGGCAACAAATGGTCATCTAGACTTAGATGAGGGATGTACTATGGTTGATCAAAAACTTTTTCGCTCAATGATTGGTATTTTGCTTTATATTACCGCATCTAGGCCCGATGTTATGTTTAGTGTTTGCATGTGTGCTCGATTTCAAGCTTCACCTAGAGAGATTCACTTGAAGGCCGCAAAAAGAATTCTAAGATATTTGAAGTATACCCCCAATATTGGTCTATGGTATCCCAAAGGTGCTCAATTTGAATTAATTGGATATTCGGACTCGGATTACGCGGGTTGCAAAGTTGATAGGAAGAGCACCTCCGATTGTTGTCAATTTCTTGGAAGATCTCTTGTTTCATGGTCTTCTAAAAAGCAAAATTCCGTTGCTCTCTCTACCGCCGAGACGGAATATATATCGGTCGGTAATTGTTGTGCTCAATTATTATGGATGAAACAAACTCTATTGGATTATGGGATCATTTTTAAGAATGTGCCTCTCATGTGTGATAATGAGAGTGCGGTAAAATTGGCTACAAATCCGGTCCAACACTCGAGAACTAAGCATATTGATATACAACATCACTTCTTGAGGGATCATGTTGGAAAGGGAGATATCACTATATATTCAATTGGCACGGATGATCAATTGGCGATATATTTACAAAGCCATTAGATGAAACGAGATTTTACACATTAAGAAGTGAAATGAATGTGATAGATCTCTCAAATGTGGCTTGAGGTTGAATACACATGTGTAGTATTGCATTTCGCCTCTAAATATGCTCTCTAGGCTATTTATTGGGTATTTTTGATGAATTTTTCATTCTCGTTTGATCTAAGTAGTTTTATATGAAAATGTGTATTCCTAAAATACATAATATGTATATGCATGCATACTAACCCTTGGATTGGTCGAAATGTCCATATATGAGCGTCAAATCAGATTTGAAATTCAAAATTAGAAAGTGGACAAAGTTTGGAGATTTGAGTATCAGGCCGCGGACCGTCCGGGTAAGGACCGCGGATCGTCCGCCGTATCAGGATCTAGACAGTCCGAGTCAGCAGAGCAGACAGTCTGAATTATTAGGGCGCGGACCGTCCGCCGTCCCTGCGCGGACCGTCCGCGATAGGCAGTTAAGTCGAGCAGAGGCAGTCAGATTGTCACTTTCATCAGTTGTCTTCTCCTCTCACACTCTTCACACGCCTAAAGGTGACTCTTGTCGATTATGAGCGGATGGTGAAGTGAACTTGCGCACAGACTGTCCAGAAGCTTGTTGGAAGTTCAACAATCATGTCTTCATCCTGGTATTTCAAAATCTCATGGACTTTATCTGATTTCTTCAAATTTGGGGATTCTTCAGATTTTCTCTCTGATCTAGAATTGAGCAGTGGATTCACAAATATGATTGGTGGAATTGCTAGTGTTACTCATTGTGAATGTTGTGCAAAAATTTGAACGAGTTTGGATGGTTATTTCTCTGTCGAATCATTGATTGAATGGATGGGGCGACTAGGGTTCTAGAAAATCGCCCCTGGACGGTCGCGGACCGTCCGCCAGGTTGGCACGGACAGTCCGATCCCTGGCGCGGACATTACGGCCCCTGACAGAAAGTTACACTTTCTTTCTCTATGTTGTGGCGTTATCAATAATTCACCTATGGTTATTTCTCACATATATTGCAGTGGTCTGGGTGGTCTTCGGAAGAAGCTTGCCGGTCGCTTCAAATCAAAGCGCCCTCGTGCAGATGATGCAGACTATAATCCAACCACAGACTCAGAGGCCCAATCTTTAGTTGGGGGTAGCGTTTCTATGGACATAGAAGACGTTCCACACGCTCATCCTGACTATCCAATTGACATCACAGGATGGACTTATCCAAAGAGGAGATTCTCTATGGCAGAATATTGCTCCAGGAGGACAGTCAATCAGTATGCTTTGCCCTTAGACACCAATATTCAGTTCTTTCACACTCAGCTTCAATTTGATGTCTTCTGGGGCACACTGATGGATACAAAATTTTGCAAGCATCAAGTTACAGATTGGACTTTTATGCTGGGTCAATCAGTCATGGAGGACTTGATTCCCAAATTCGAGGCATGTGGTCTTTATCACTTTATTGGCAAGAGGACAAACTACAGTGAGATGGCTGTGAAACAATTCCTGGCCACTGCTGAAATTGACATTGATGAACAATCAATCACTTGGATGACTGGCTTCAAGAGGTACTCTACAACCTTTGCTGAATTTGCTACTGCAAACAATTTAGATTATGATACAATTTTAGCTGGGATTGATTTGTACACTGAGGATAACTTTGAAGAATTTGTGCAATTCTATGAGCCAGCAAGGCTGGGAATTCCTAGGAGGTTTGGTGAGACAGCAGGACTGAGGCATCATCCTGATGTGATTAACAAAATTGCCAGAGTAACAATTCTTCCCAAGAGTGGAGATAAAAGCAAAATCAGAGACAAGTTCTGGAACATTATCCACCATGTCATGAATGGTGAGGTAATGAATGTTGTGCTATTTATGATGAGATAATTAAATGACCTCAAAATGGACAAGAACCAGAACTTAGCCTATGTTCCATACATTATGGCTCTCATCAAAGCTAAGACCAGATTTGAGGGGCACTGTGAGATAGTTCACATTCCTTTTAGGCCCTACAAGAATGAGATTGGATTCCTCACCAGGCCTCTTACTCCTTTCCCAGATGATGAGGAAGAAGCTAGTGATGATGCAGGAGAAGCTCCTGAAGCTGATGCAGAGCAGATGCCTCCTCCTCCACCTCCTCCTCAGCCTCAGCAGTACTGGCAGCCTGGTCCAGGCTATTTTGACCCTTACTTTCAGAACATGCAGCAAAAGCTCCAGACCCACATGGATGGCCGCTTCCAGGGCATGATGACCCATATGGAACAGCACATGGATGCCATGCAGTCTCACTTTGATGATAACTTGGATGCGATAAATTCTGAGCTTTTTGAGTTTCGCGGTCACATCCAAGACACTGTTACCGATCCAATTATGACTCGGCTGAACAACATGCAGCAGAGTTTTCAGGACAATATGGGGGCTTTGTCTAGTCAGTTTGACAATCTGTCTATAAATGACAGCATTCAAGATATAAGTTAGAGGCAGTAGCAGCTCCAGCAAGACTTTGGACAATTCTCCTCTCTCTTCGACACTTTCAGCACTCATTATTACAGCATGTATCCTCCACCTGGTGGTCGGTGAGGCCCCTCCTTTGTAGCAATTGATGCCAAAGGGGGAGAGAAGAGAAGTTGGAAATGTCATATTCAGGGGAGCTCGCTCATGTGGACATTGAGACTATGCATGTGCATGTTTACTGTTTTATGTCTTATGCACTTGGTTACTATTTGAACTTTATGTCTTATGCATTTTGTGAACTATGTCTTATGGTTGTGGACAAATATTTGTAATATTCTGTGGGTTGAACTATGTGTGTTAAATCTTATGTTCAAATTAGTTCGAATTATTCTGTGAATGGTTGATCGAGGCGTGATTAAATTTGTTGCGCTTATTTTACATATTACTTCTTGTATGCCTCGATAACCATGACTGTAGGAACATCTCCATCAAAACTCCGATCGATTATGTGTGTTGTATCTTCAAACTAGAAATATCATGCACACACATAGGGGGAGCTACTCCTACACTCTGAGTTTTATTGAGATTTATCTATCTCTCGGACGAAACTTCAAATCAAGATAAGTCTTATGAAACTCACTTCTAAAATCCTTCTTATACCTAAGGTATGAGGGAGATTTGAAAAACAAAACTTCTCTTGGATATAATGTGTAGTGTTGTCATCAATTACCAAAAAGGGGGAGATTGTGAATCATCTAGGCCCCTTAGTGATGTTTTGGTAATTAATGACAACTGTTTGTGGACTAACAGTTCTTGGAGAAATAAGAATGCAGGGTTGGACCACATAGAACAGAAAATCTTGGAGATTTATAAGCATGGTGAGAGCACCTAGAGGGGGGGTGAATAGGTGATCCTGTAAAATCAAACACTAATAGCCACAAAAACTTAATTTAAAGTGTTAGTACGGCTAAGTGGTTGAGAGACGAGTTCTTGTGGACAAAACAATCACAGAGAAAGCAATCACAAGAGACACGCGATTTTTATCCCGTGGTTCGGCCAAGTAACACTTGCCTACTTCCACGTTGTGGCGTCCCAATGGACGAGGGTTGCACTCAACCCCTTTCAAGTGATCCAATGATCAACTTGAATACCACGGCTTTCTTCCTTATAGTGTTTTTCCCGTTTGCGAGGAATCTCCATAAGTTGGAGCCTCTCGCCCTTACAATATTGATCACAAAGAACGCACAAGAGTAAGGTTGGGAAGAGCAACACACACAAGACTCAAATACGCAGCACAACCACGCACACAAGTCACGACTTGAGCTCGAAACACAACGCACGGAGTTCACAACTCAAATGGAGCTCAAATCACTATCACAAAGAATCAAATGCGTGAAGTTGGAGTCTTGGAGTCTTAGGATGCTTAGTGAATGCTTGGGTGTCTCCTTCATGCACCTAGGGGTCCCTTTTATAGCCCCAAGGCAGCTAGGAGCCGTTGAAAATCAACATTGAAGGCTATCCTTGCCTTCTGTCGAGTGGCGCACCGGACAGGTCCTGTAGATGGTCCGGTGCGTGATCTCCTTCCAAATTTGGCATATCCGACCATTGCTCCTCTGGGCTGATTGGTGCACCGGACAGTCCGGTGCACCAACCGACCGTTGGATTAGTCCACGTGTCGCGCGAAGATTGCGCGGGCGACCATTGGCGCTGGCGACCGTTGGCTCACCGGACAGTTCGGTGCACCACCGGACAGTCCGGTGAATTATAGCCACGTCGCCTTTTCTGTTTCCCGAGAGCGACGAGTTTGCCGCGGATGACTCACCGGATAGTCCGGTGCACCATGTTGGGGACTTGTTCTCAAACGCTATGAATTAAGAACTAGGCAACACGATGATGTTAAACATTAAATACCCTTCGTCCGCTGAAGCATTATTTCCTCAAGGGTTTAATGAACTTTGGACGAAGGATATAAACAAAATACTACGAAGGTAACAAAAAATAACATAAAACGATATAAAATGTAAAACATTAAGAATAAATATGTTGGAGATAAATGATACCATTCACATATTTATTTTCAATACAATGTTTAAGGTATGATTATACCTTCGCCTTGACAAGCAATAATTCCCGAATGGTGCTTTCGCAATTACAGGAATGCGTGAACAGTAAAGGAATACTGTTCACTATTTATAGGCACAGGACACAGCCTGCGAACAATTACAATCTTACCCCTCATGAAAGTTTACAACATCGACTCAAACTCTTATGGACTAAAAGGTCATTCTATCTTTAAGTCGGTTTGTAGTTCCGAAGCTCCATGGGCGACATCCTTCGGCATTACGTACAGACAGCTTCAACCGAAACTGTTTCTTCCTTCAGGACCTTCGGCGACGAAGCATGGTCCCAACAGTAGCCCCTTCGCGGTGCTAGATCGTTTTTCATAACGAGCTTGATCCGTGAAAAAAGTCTCTCAGGCTTCAGGAAGCCGAAGGTCCAAAAAACACCTTCCCTGAGCTCGTTGTCGAGAAACGATACAGCTTTCGAGCGCGTAGCGGTTCCACCATGCGAGTTCACTATTCTGGTTTTTGCGGTCCACCGTTCAGCGGGTGTGAGCAACCGTTTGCCTGGTGTAAAAATTCCCGACGATTCACCTTCCTTCCTGCAACACTATATAAACAGACTGGTAGGTGTAAAGTTACCACAGCATTCATTGCTATTACACTGTTTTGCTGCCAAAATTTTTAACCATAGCCGAAGCTCGACTCCCGGATTCAGACGAAGCTCCAATTTGGTGTCTGCTTCGTCAGAAGAGAAGCTTCGTTAGAAGAAGAGGTTATTTAATTCCCGAGAAATCTTTCAAGAAATTTAAAATTGAATGGCCAGGTTGCGCTCTACTGCTAGAGTTGAGCGTGAGGGAGGCGAAGTCAAAGGTGCAGAGACTGTCCCTATCTCCGAAGCAATGCAACGATCCGGATTGGTGACTTCGGAAAGAATGCCTACTGCCGAAACAGAACAAGCTGCTGCCGAAGCAGAACGAGGAGATATAGAGGAAGCTGGTTCTGACGATGATTACCATATCGCAGTACCGAGCAAGCCTAGTCATTTGGACTTCGGGAAGTCGACTATTTTCAAGGCGGATTTCTCCAAGATGGTGAAGGCGGGCTATTTCAGAGAAGATGAGAAGAAGCTGCTTCGGTTCGGGGGAGAGGAGACTACCCCGAAGCCAGAAAAGGATGAAATAGTTATTTTCAAGAGTTTTTTAAAGGCTGGGTTAAGATTTCCTTTGAATAGGATGATTTCTGATGTGCTGCAAAGGTTTGGGATCTATTTTCACCAGTTGACCCCCAACGCCATCGTCAGGCTTAGCGTTTATATCTGGGCTCTCCGAAGCCAGGCGGTGGAGCCATTTGCCGACAGCTTCTGTCGAGTACATGAGCTGCATTACCAGACTAAGGCCAGAAAGGATGGGCTACACGAAAATTTTGGTTGTTACAACTTTGCCTATCGGAAGACCACAAAATTTCCTGTGATCAGCTACCGAAGCAAATGGCCGGCAGGCTGGAAGTCAGAATGGTTTTATGTTAAGGTTGACGAAGATAAGGAGAAGCTAGTGCAGAGCCCTCTTGAGCTGACCTTCGGAGAAACAAGACCCCGCTGCAGAATGACAACCGAAGGTCCTACTTGGGCCGCACTGGCCGAATTCAAAATTATTGCAGAACACATTGGCACTAGAGATCTAGTGCAGGAATTTCTGGCCTTCAGAGTATTTCCGACCATGAAGGAGTGGACTATGCCGAAGCCTAAAGGAGAAAAGAAAGAAGGGGAGCTTGTCCGACTACCTTATCATTATAAGTTTAAGAAATACTTTAAAACGCCCTGCCAAGAATGGCTTGATACAATTGAAGTAATGAGTAATGAAATCCTTGGAAATTACTCCAAAAAAGAGGACCAGCTAATGACAGCAGCCTTCGGCACTCGGCCGAAGCGAAGGCTGAACAGGGTGCTCGATGCCATAGGTTTTGAATATGCTGATTATGATCGCCTGGGCGAAGATGCTGGAGGCCCAAAGCGAAAAAGAATTCCCAGCGCTGCCGACGAAGAGATCGCCAAGGCGACCAAAAAGAAAAGGGGAGATTCTGAAAAACTTAGCCCTGAAGAATTGAATCCTGAGCCAAAGGTGGCTACTGGAGGAAAGAGGAAAACCGCGTCTCCAGAACCAAGATCGTTGGTTCGAGAAGAAGATACTCCTGCAACGCCTTCTGCTGTTGAAGTAGGAGAGATTATGAATGTAATGACTGAACCCTTGCCTGTGAAGCTAAGTCCGCTGTCGTTGGAACTGACGAAGTTTTTTCAGAAGGACAAGGCAGCTTCGGCAGAAGAAGGTCCTGCACTGCCGAAAAAACGAAGGATTATTCAAATAGCAGATGTAATTCATGGGACACCATTGCTGATCCCGGCATCAAGAATTGCTATTGACCAGACTGCCGAAGCTAAGGGCGCCACAGCCGAAACCACCACCAGAGCGGAAACCTCCGAAGCTGAAATTGGCGCCGCCGAAGCTGCCGGAGTTGAAACCGAAGCCGCAGAAAATCTGAATCTGGACGAGACACTTGAAGTTATTGATAACATACTCTTGAAAATGACTGAGGAAGAATCTGCTGTGGCCGCAGCAAGCACAGGCACCGAAAAGGGGAAAAAACAAGCTAAAGACATTTTGGAGGGTGAAGATTTTGAGTTTCAAGATCTACTTGGGCAAGAGCTGACAGACGCTGAAAAAGCAGAGCTTAAAAGATGCGCCATAGCCTGCGGTTACAAGCCAGGGGCTACACTATTTGGTGGGGTTAACGAAGGAAAACTGAGGTGCCTTCGAAACCGCAGCGAAGCTAAAATTGTTAGAACTCTCTGCAAAAACATTGGCTTGCTGAAGCTGGAAGTGGACCTCTGTTGCTACCAACGGCACCATATCGTCGGAAGTTTGCTTTATGCTAACTTCAAGGTAACAAATATTTTTGTTATTTTATTATTATTATTATTATCTTTTTAGATTGTTTTCTAACGAAGATCGTTTCGTCAGAGCATATTGTTAAGCAAAGTTCTAAAAATGCAACAAGATCTCGAAGAAGAGAAGAACAAAGCCGTCATTCAAGATTTGGCTGAAAAGGTTGAAAACTACGAAGCTGATTTGAAAAAGAAAGATTTCACCATCCAAGATCTTGAGATGATGGTCAAAGAGCACGAAGGTGCATTAGAAAAGAAAGATTTTGTTATTCAGTCTATGGAGGGTTCTTTGGCTGAAATCCAAACTGAGAATAACAGCTTAAAGAATGAATTGCTCCAACAATCAGAAAAATTTGAGCAAGAAAAGAAATATCTCGAAGTAAGGCTGAAAACTGAGGTGGATAAAAATTCAATTTTGGAGAAATCCTTTAAAGAACTTCAAGAGAAATGCCTTAGCTTCGGCAGCCGATGCGTGCAACGGCTGAATGATGTGTTCCATTCTGTCGGAGCTAGCTCTGCAAAATTTACACCTTCAGCTGATAATCTGCCCAGCACGTTAGAATATATTAAAGGTGAGGTTGATGCCCTTGACGAAGTTATTGGTGGGCACGCCGACTTCTGCGCTCTGGTAGCTTCTCGGGGCACAGCCACCGCTTTTCTGAAGGCTGGCTGCACGCATGGAAATATTGTGAACAGACCAAACTTCAGCTTGTCAGCATCAGATCTGATAAATATTCCAAGCCTAGCCCGAAGCATCGGGAATAGATTCATGACCCAGATCTGGGTAAGTGGCGGGCGAAAAATGGCGGGTGACGAAGCTCGAAGTCACCTTAAACCGGTAAGAAACCTACTTTTGTTACTTTTACCTTCTCCTTGAAATTTGCACCTGTGACGGAACCTCCCAAGTAATTAGGCCCACCTACAGTTGTCCTTGTCTAACAGACATCAGACACCCTGTAGATGTTCCTAAGTCACTTGACAAGCTCGGTATCTTTCCCGACCTCACCAGGAACGTTTCACCCGTCTTGCAGACATTACAGATCATCGGAGATAAAGAAATGCGGAAGCGAATTACATGAACTTACATTTATTTCAAAAGCAAGCTCGAGTTATTTTATTACAGACCAGTCTAAAAGTGAGTGCAGAGTAGTAATATTATACAAACCAAGGGAGACACAAACTTCTCCCGATAAGCTATAAACAAAAGATCCTATGTGGAGGACCGAGTCCTCCCGCACTTTAGTCTTGTTTTTCTTCTTTGGGAACCACCTTGGCACAGAAGCAGCAAAAGTCTGCTACTTCCTCACCTAAAAACAACGAAGGGATAAACCCTGAGTATGGAATTACTCAGCAAGACTTACCCGACTAAGGAAAAGACTCTCAAGGGTATGCTGGTTATATGGGAGTCAAGGTAAGGCTTTTCAATAATCAAAGACTCTGTTTGCAGAAAAGCTTACTAAAGTGGATCCTTAAAAATCCAGTTTTATTTGTCATGTTAAGTTCAATTACCTGCAACTAGAGTTCTTTCTACCCTAGTTCAATCACTGGCCCTGCACTAGCCAATTTCTTAACAAAAACCCATCATCTTTAGTGGAATGCTACGTGTAGGGCAGTGACCAAGTCTTCATAACCGCGAAGGTACGGCGATCCGAATCGATTATACTCAGCTGAGGATCTCCAATCACACGACATATGTAGCACTTAACCCTTGCATATGTCAACCCGCCACCGGGGTTCTTAAGACCAGATCAGGTTCACGCAAACCGAGAGCACAGATACACCACCGTCCAGCCTCTTGCCACGGAGGGTACACGCTACTCTCGCCACCGCTCCACTCCCATTTCATGTTATCTTATTCCGGCCTTAGTCTGCTCGAGGCAAGGCTTACCCATGACGAGGCATGTGACCAGTTAAAGGGTCCTCGATCATCAAGCCTACATCGAGACGGTCCTTAATCGATTCAGACGGAGACACTACACCGAGACTCTCTTCTCGTGCAAGTCACCCGCCCGGTCTCAGTTTACTCTTTTTAACCCAAAAACTTGGTACCTGACAGAGGTACATCTTTTCCGATGTTGAATCCATCATGGCCATGATGGATTCACCATCAAGTTTTATTTTCGAAAATATCCTCCCCACTTTGCCAAACATCTTTTGTAAAACAAATCCTTTTGTTTTTCTAAAGCAATACTAAGCATAGTAAAACTTTTTTGTAAAAACAGGGTTTCAAGGATGGTAATCAAGATCAAGGAAGGTAATGCAGGAATTGTTTAATCAATCAACTCCTATCACCTAATGCAGCAAGCAAGTGAGAAAGATTTTAAAAACATCAAGGGAGGTGGCAAATGCACCGGGGCTTGCCTTTGTTATCAGGTGAGTCCTGCTCGGATCCACAAATATCGAAATAAAAGCAGTTGCCTGCTTGAGGATCTGAGGTTGGTGGAGTTCCCACTTCAGTGACTTCTTCTTCTTCTTCGTGTTCTAACATAACCATATATATGCATAAGAATGGATGCCATGGGGTGCTCATGAGGATGCAAAGATAATATAAACTTATTATCTAAGTCTTGAGTACAACTTTCCTTCACGGTACTCCGAGAACCTAGGGTTTCCGGAGTCGGTAAAGGAGTTCATAGGGCAGGGGGGGTGTTTTGGGGTTTGGTGATCAAACAAGGTCCAAAACAATTCAAACTCTACCCAAGGCTTCTAAATATTGTTTTAAGTTCCCATAAAAAGTTTGGGCATTTTTGGACTTACCAATTATTTTCTAAAATTCCATAACTAATACTTTTAACTACTTTAAATACCCTAAAATTTCTTATTTCCACTAAAAATCACAAAACTATTTTTATTAAATTCTAGGGAAAATAACAAGCCTAGGAAAATTAGTTTCACAATTTTAGCATTTTTCTACATTTTTCTATAATTGTTTTGGCTCTGGAGATAAAAGAAAAAAGAAAAACAATTGAATAGCACTGGGCCGAATCCAGCCCAGGCGGCCCAGCTAGGGCAGAAAGGCGCCCGCGCGCGCACCCGCGCTGGCGGCTTTGCAAAAATACCCTCGGGGTTCTCATTAATTGGGATCCGGTCTTTCTACTGTTTTCCTGTGTCACTGACGCTTTGCACAGAGGCCCTTGAGGTTCTATTTCTTCGCAGTGGGCGGTCCACGACGGCGACGCGCGCGGAGAGATTCCGGCGAGGTCCTGGACTGGCCGATTGGGGCTATGGCTGGGTTCTCCGAGCGGCGGACATGAAATCGGAGTCACCATGATCATTTCCCCTAACTTAATTGTGCTATTGATCAACTATGGAGCTCTGGCCACGGTGGCCGTAAGCATAGCGACTATATGGTCGTGTTCCCGGCGACCAGAGGGCTCTTAGTTCAATTCAATGGCTCGGCAAGCATCGTAAACACATAAGAACGCTTAAACAAGAGAACAGAGGGGAGGAGCTAACCGGAGTTGGGCTGACCACAGCGGGGTTGAGCTCACGGTGTTTTAGAACTGATTTGGGGAGAATGCGCAATTCGGGCGTGCTGGTGGACGATCGAGGGTGGGAGCGGGTGCTACAGCTTCACAACTACATGGCGCAGCTACGTGCGAGGTCAATTTATAGAGCTAGCGGGCGGTGGCGATCAATTTAGCCGAGCCGAGCTGGCGGCCGGAGAGGAGGAAGAAGGCGGCGCGGTGACTTCGTGGCTATCGCCGTGGCAAGCTCCCCGTCGACGATGGGACGGGTATAGGGAGTCATGGCGACGCGGTGGAAAGTTAAAGCCACGCGGCGCAAGGCTAGGAGGCGGCGGTCACCGGCGTTCTTATCGATCTCCGCCGCGGTGACGCATGTACGGTGGCCGAACTTGTTTATGGCCGGAGTTATCCACGGCGAGGACATTTACGTGATCCAAAGTGTTATCCAGCCAAGCCGAGCTCAGATCACGGCAACCGCAGCACGAATCGCGGCGGAGGGAGCCGTCGGCGGTGAGGACAGCCGCGCTGGCGGTCTGATCCGGTGGGCACTGTACCATCAGGAGCACTTATTCAGAGAACCTGACAGCCAGAGTTGAAGGTCGATTTTCTTCCAAATTTCTGTGGCAACACAAACCAAACTTTGCAGCAAAGTTATAGATCTACTAACCAGCTACAAGTTTGTCATAGATGCCATGGGCAGATTCATGCTGGATCATAGAGGAATCTTTGCTCAAAGTCTCTGTGGTTGCACTGTTTCTCTAAAAATTCAGACTCAGTGACCTGACAGTCCAACTTTGGCTGGGTTTTTCTCCAAATTTCTCATAAGACCATGGCTTGAATCCTTAAACAAAGTTGTTCTCCTATAATTGGGCTACAATTTTGATGTGGTGACCTAGGGCAAAAACCCTATAATTTGAAAGATGCAAAGCTCCAAAGTTGAGCCAATTCTCTGATTTTCAGACTTAAAATAGAACTCAAATGAGGTCCATTTTGCATTTAAGTCCAAAACTTAGGGTTTTGCTTGCAAATTCACATATTTGTGAACCAAATGACTTAAAATACTTATTTGGCTTGGTTTTTGCACTTTAGCCCAAAAATGGACTAATTTTGCACATAAGCCCCTAGGGTTTGGTTTCAGGGTTTTCCAGGGTTCCAATTAGGGTTTCTGGTATCCCAGGGGTATAAAAGGAATTCAAGTTTATTCTTAGAGTCATTTCATGACTTTTACCCTAAAGTCTTTAGGTTTTCTTAACTTGGGTTAAGTTTTACCCCTTTAACCACTATTTAGGGTTAAGTCCTTTAACCAGGGTTCTATTTGCAAAAACATTAAAACAATACAACTTGTTTGAAATTTTTGCCTAGTGAATGCACTCTAGGTGTGTCAAACATATGCAATGCCAATGCTTATGATGCCATGCTCAAGTTTTAGTTATAGTAACACCAGGGGTGTTACATCCTTCCCCCCATAAAAGAATCTCGTCCCGAGATTTAAAGTCCTAGGGTGAGTAATGGAAAAGGAAATGTGTCACATTTTTATTTCCTTATTTCTGGTACAAGGCAGGGTGGGGTGGGGTTCATTCCTTTATTGCCATAACTATATACACTTTACAAGTTACATGAGGCTAGAAAGCCTGGGAAATTCTTATTCAAGAAGTCTTGAGTTTCCCACGTAGCCTCATCTTCAGAATGCTGGTTCCATTGTACTTTGTAGAATTTGAGAGTCTTTCTTCGGGTAACCCTGTCCTTTTGATCCAGAACTCGAATAGGATGCTCCGAGTACGTTAAATCTGGTTCCAGGACAACATCTGTCACTTCAATGGTTCGATCGGGAACCCGGAGACACTTCTTCAATTGCGATACATGGAACACATTATGTACAGCAGACAATGTTTCGGGAAGTTGAAGTTGATACGCCACTGGCCCATATCTTTGAAGAATAGGAAATGGACCAATGTACCTGGGTGCAAGTTTTCCCTTTACCCCGAAACGCGATACTCCCTTCATTGGTGAAACCTTTAAGTAGACGTAGTCTCCTTCTAAGAAGTATAAGGGCATTCACCGTTTGTCTGCATAACTCTTTTGACGAGCTTGTGCTTTCTTTAGATTTTGAATAACTTTCTAAACCTTATCCTCGGTTTCTTTTACCATATCAGGTCTAAAGAAATACCTTTCACCAGGTTCAGACCAGTTTAGCGGAGTTCGACACCGTCGTCCATATAAAGCTTCAAAAGGTGCCATCTGAATACTGTCTTGATAGCTATTATTATATGAAAACTCCGCCAAAGGTAAACATTCATCCCATTTCTGTGAGAAATCCAGGACACATGCCCGCAGCATATCTTCAAGTATCTGATTCACTCTCTCAGTTTGTCCACTGGTTTGAGGATGATAGGCCAAACTGTGGAGCAGTTTAGTACCCAAGAATTTATGAAGTTCTTCCCAAAATTTAGATACAAATTGTGGTCCACGATCCGACACTATGGTCTTTGGAACACCATGCAAACTGAGAATACGGGCGATGTATAACTCCGCATAGGTAATGACGGGATATTTTACTTTGACAGGGAGGAAGTGGGCGATCTTGGTAAGTCGATCAACAATCACCCAGATAGAGTCATACCCTTTTGCGGTCCTGGGCAATCCCACAATGAAGTCCATTCTTATGTCTTCCCATTTCCATGTTGGTATTGGTAATGACTGCAATGGACCGGCAATTTTCATGTGTATGGCCTTGACACGTCTGCAAGTGTCACACTTAGCCACATAGCGTGCAATTTCAATTTTCATCTTCGTCCACCAGTAGTGCTGTTTTAGATCATGATACATCTTAGTGCTTCCCGGATGAATAGAATAGCGACTAAGATGCGCTTCATCTAAAATTTGCTGGCGGAGTTCTTCATTCTTTGGCACTACTATGCGGTTATTAAACCATATCACACCTTGCTCATCTTCCTTGAAACATTTGGCTGTTCCAGCCCTTATCTTCTCTCGTATGTGCTTCATACCCAAATTATCCTTTTGAGCATCAATTATCTTTTGCAGAATGGTGGACTCAAGCTTTAGCTGATTTAGAGTCCCGTGCTGGATCATCCCCAGGTTTAGCTTCTCCATTTCTTGACATAAAGTGCTCTCGGAGGTCTTTGCCATAAGACAGTAGCAGGAAGTCTTACGACTCAATGCATCTGCCACCACATTGGCCTTGCCTGGGTGATAGTGGATCTCCAGATCATAATCTTTAATGAGCTCAAGCCATCGTCTTTGCCTCATATTTAACTCTGTCTGGGTGAAGATGTACTTCAAACTTTTATGATCTGTATATATGTGACAGATATTTCCCAGCAGATAGTGGCGCCATATTTTCAGGGCATGAACCACAGCAGCTAACTCCAGATCATGAGTTGGATAATGCTCCTCATGTCGGCGCAGTTGCCTTGAAGCATACGCAATTACTCGGCCCTCTTGTATCAGTACACAGCCGAGTCCACTGCCAGATGCATCACAATATACATCAAAAGGCTTAGTGATGTCCGGTTGAGCCAAAACCGGAGCAGTGGTTAATAGTGTCTTCAATTGCTCAAAGGCTTCATTACACTTAGAAGACCAATTAAATTTAATGTCATTCTTCAACAATCTTGTGATTGGCTTCACAAGCTTAGAAAAATCGGGTATGAATCTGCGATAATACCCAGCTAGTCCAAGAAAACTCCGGACTTGGTGAACAGTGGTTGGGGGTTTCCACTCCAGAATATCTTTGACCTTGCTAGGATCTACCGTAATTCCTTTGGCTGATAACACGTGCCCCAAAAATTGAATTTCCTCCAGCCAGAACGCGCACTTGCTGAACTTGGCATATAGCTGATGTTCCCTCAGGCGCGTTAATACAATCCGTAGATGCTGAGCATGCTCCTCTTCATTTTTAGAGTATATCAAAATATCGTCGATGAAGACCACCACGAACTTGTCCAACTCGGGCATGAATACCGAGTTCATCAAATAAGTGAAGTGGGCAGGAGCATTTGTGAGCCCGAAAGACATTACCAGGTATTCGAACAATCCATATCGCGTAGTAAACGCGGTCTTCGGTATATCCTCGGGCCGAATACGGATTTGATGATAGCCCAACCTGAGATCAATTTTGGAAAATACCCTCGCCCCAGTCAGTTGATCAAATAAGATATCGATCCTTGGAAGGGGGTACTTATTCTTGATGGTGACCTCATTCAGGGGCCGATAGTCCACGCACATGCGCAAGGTTTGATCCTTCTTCTTAACAAAAATGGCGGGACAACCCCATGGGGACGAGCTTGGCCGGATAAATCCCTTATTCAGTAGATCTTGTAATTGAATCTTCAATTCTGCCAACTCATTAGGGGGCATACGGTACGATCTTCGGGAGATGGGAGCCGTACCGGGCTTTAACTCAATTACGAATTGTACATCTCTTTCAGGGGGTAGTCCAGGCAAATCTTCCGGAAATACATCTGGAAATTCACATACTACCGGAATGTTCTTGATCTCCGGTACAATGGCTTCAAATATTCTACCAGAAGCTTTGGCTGGATTGGTTTTGGGGAGAGACAAAAGAATTTCTTCTTGATTATAGCTCAACCTGACGGTTCTGAGTTCAGTGTTGAGAATTGCCTTGTGTTGAGTTAACCAATTCATACCCAAAATTACATCTATATCCTGGCCTTTCAGAACAATCATGTTAGCAGGAAAGTTCCGCCCGGCCATTGTTACTGGCACTTCATAGGCCACTTCTCTAGTAAAAATGTGTCCCCCAGGTGAATGAATTTTAAATCCCTCTTTTGATTCATGACATGCAATGTGATGTTGCTCCACAAATGTCTTGCTAATGAAGGTATGCGAAGCACCAGAATCAAAAAGAATTATTGCAGGGTGACTGGCCACGGGAAACGTACCCATCATCACCGGCTCTCCCTCCGGTGTAGTGGCCACTTGGGTGTAATATACACGCCCCGTCTTCTTGGTATTCCTCCCCACAGCATTTCCATTGGGCTAAGTAGACTTCCCAGTTCCTTGCTGAGCATTGGATTGATTTTGCTTGGGGTACGGGCAGTCTTCGATAAAATGTCCCGACTTCCGCAGTTGAAACACCTAGTTGAAGAGCTGGGTAAGGCAGGGAATCGAGTGCCTGGGGCACCCGACTGATTTGGGGAAGTGGAAGTATTGTTGGGGCGAATAATAATGGGCTGTTTAAAAGGGAATACTGGTGGACGAGAAAAAGTTTGGTTTTGGCTAGAAGGCCGGATGACGAACCGTTGCCTCTTTGCCTGGCCCTGATTAGGCCTCTCACCACTGAATCCCTTATTCTTCCCAGAACTTGAGTATTTTGCTTCCACAGATAAGGCTGTACTGACAGCCTTTCCATATGTGAGATCAATACATGTGGCCATTTTTCGCTGCAACCGGTCATTTAGACCTCTCATAAAACAATTCTTTTTCTTCAAATCAGTATTCACCTGATCAATGGCATATTGTGACAGGTGATTAAACTTGTTAAGATACTGATTGATGGTGTCTCCTCCTTGTTTCAGTTTCATAAATTCCTCTTGTTTCATATGCAGCACTCCTTCTGGTATGTAGTGCTCACGGAAGGTTGCTTTAAATTCATCCCAAGTGATTTGATGGTTGTCAGGTTGGATAGCCACAAAGTTTCCCCACCAAGTACTGGCAGGGCCACGTAGTTGCTGTGCCGCGAACAATGGCTTCTGCGTTTCAGAACAACGAAGAAGGCCAAACTTCTGTTCAATGACCCGTATCCATTCGTCGGCTTCTAGCGGGTCTTCTGCTTTGACGAATAGAGGTGGACGAGTTTTGGAGAAGTCCAGATAAGTAGTTTCACGGGGACCTTGCTGAAAACCTCTCCCTGCCTGCTGCTGGAACTGCTGCTGACCCGCCATTTCCCTAAGGAAGCGGGTATTGTCGGCGGTGGCATTCACCAAGGCGGCAATCGCCTCGGCAAGCGTGGGTGGAACCGGAGGTGGATTTGGGGTAACATCCCGACCCCCAGAAGTTCCGGCTGCGTCCTGTCCGCGAGTCCTGGTCGGCATCTGAGGCAAAAACATTTGAATAAACATAATGTGCCAAAGAAAACCTTCCATTTTACATTACTATAAAGAGTAATGATACAGACTCGACACTACATAACAGGATACATTACCCATTTTTCAAAAGTTCAACCTATTATACAACAGTACACCCTACAATACACTACTCTACTTTTATTACACCATTAGTCCTGCTTTCCGTTACTTTTGGCGGCCTCATCGTCAGGTGTGGGAGTCCAGACGTCAACCAACCTCAAAGAAGGAGGGGGTTCAAAAAGGTCTAACTCCCCACCCAGTGCGCGTCCCGCAACGTGAGAGGGTCCGGCTTCCGACTCAGCAGAGTGTGCAGGCACACTAGGGTGTAGTTGTGAGTATAACACATGGACTTTCTCATGCAACGTATTGCAATAGACCTGCAGGTTGTCAACAGCTGAGCTAAGTTCTTTAATTCGGGCCTGAGCCCTCGCTTCCTTAGCACATGCCAACATACGAGACTGCACTGCCCAGTCAAGTGCTAAGTCCCGATCAGCCAGCTGATCCTGCAGGTGACAGATATCCCTTCTTAGTTCATTGATTCTATCTCCGTCTGCGATCCAAGCATTGGTCCTGTGTTGCAGTGTTGCTTGAAGTCGACTCACTTCGGCTTCCAGGTCTCCTATAGGGTCATTACTTCCGCTGCTACTGCTTTCGTGTCGAGGGGCTAGTTGATGCCGGGGTACTCCAATTGGTCCCGTTGACTTACGTGCCGTTAGCCTTGTGCGTGGCGGCATCTTTCTAAGGGGGAAATTTATTAGTATAATTCTTAGCATGATGCATGAATAAGTACAGAATCTGGTCTTTAAGATAAACTCTTCAGAGTACTTAGGTAAGAAGAGAAAAGAATTTTTAGGTAAGATTTTCGAAAATCCTTTTGAAGATGCCTCATAATATCTGCAAAGAAGGGCTACGCTCTGATACCAGCTGTGACGGAACCTCCCAAGTAATTAGGCCCACCTACAGTTGTCCTTGTCTAACAGACATCAGACACCCTGTAGATGTTCCTAAGTCACTTGACAAGCTCGGTATCTTTCCCGACCTCACCAGGAACGTTTCACCCGTCTTGCAGACATTACAGATCATCAGAGATAAAGAAATGCGGAAGCGAATTACATGAACTTACATTTATTTCAAAAGCAAGCTCGAGTTATTTTATTACAGACCAGTCTAAAAGTGAGTGCAGAGTAGTAATATTATACAAACCAAGGGAGACACAAACTTCTCCCGATAAGCTATAAACAAAAGATCCTATGTGGAGGACCGAGTCCTCCCGCACTTTAGTCTTGTTTTTCTTCTTTGGGAACCACCTTGGCACAGAAGCAGCAAAAGTCTGCTACTTCCTCACCTAAAAACAACGAAGGGATAAACCCTGAGTATGGAATTACTCAGCAAGACTTACCCAACTAAGGAAAAGACTCTCAAGGGTATGCTGGTTATATGGGAGTCAAGGTAAGGCTTTTCAATAATCAAAGACTCTGTTTGCAGAAAAGCTTACTAAAGTGGATCCTTAAAAATCCAGTTTTATTTGTCATGTTAAGTTCAATTACCTGCAACTAGAGTTCTTTCTACCCTAGTTCAATCACTGGTCCTGCACTAGCCAATTTCTTAACAAAAACCCATCATCTTTAGTGGAATGCTACGTGTAGGGCAGTGACCAAGTCTTCATAACCGCGAAGGTACGGCGATCCGAATCGATTATACTCAGCTGAGGATCTCCAATCACACGACATATGTAGCACTTAACCCTTGCATATGTCAACCCGCCACCGGGGTTCTTAAGACCGGATCAGGTTCACGCAAACCGAGAGCACAGATACACCACCGTCCAGCCTCTTGCCACGGAGGGTACACGCTACTCTCGCCACCGCTCCACTCCCATTTCGTGTTATCTTATTCCGGCCTTAGTCTGCCCGAGGCAAGGCTTACCCATGACGAGGCATGTGACCAGTTAAAGGGTCCTCGATCATCAAGCCTACATCGAGACGGTCCTTAATCGACTCAGACGGAGACACTACACCGAGAATCTCTTCTCGTGCAAGTCACCCGCCCGGTCTCAGTTTACTCTTTTTAACCCAAAAACTTGGTACCTGACAGAGGTACATCTTTTCCGATGTTGAATCCATCATGGCCATGATGGATTCACCATCAAGTTTTATTTTCGAAAATATCCTCCCCACTTTGCCAAACATCTTTTGTAAAACAAATCCTTTTGTTTTTCTAAAGCAATACTAAGCATAGTAAAACTTTTTTGTAAAAACAGGGTTTCAAGGATGGTAATCAAGATCAAGGAAGGTAATGCAGGAATTGTTTAATCAATCAACTCCTATCACCTAATGCAGCAAGCAAGTGAGAAAGATTTTAAAAACATCAAGGGAGGTGGCAAATGCACCGGGGCTTGCCTTTGTTATCAGGTGAGTCCTGCTCGGATCCACAAATATCGAAATAAAAGCAGTTGCCTGCTTGAGGATCTGAGGTTGGTGGAGTTCCCACTTCAGTGACTTCTTCTTCTTCTTCGTGTTCTAACATAACCATATATATGCATAAGAATGGATGCCATGGGGTGCTCATGAGGATGCAAAGATAATATAAACTTATTATCTAAGTCTTGAGTACAACTTTCCTTCATGGTACTCCGAGAACCTAGGGTTTCCGGAGTCGGTAAAGGAGTTCATAGGGCAGGGGGGGTGTTTTGGGGTTTGGTGATCAAACAAGGTCCAAAACAATTCAAACTCTACCTAAGGCTTCTAAATATTGTTTTAAGTTCCCATAAAAAGTTTGGGCATTTTTGGACTTACCAATTATTTTCTAAAATTCCATAACTAATACTTTTAACTACTTTAAATACCCTATAATTTCTTATTTCCACTAAAAATCACAAAACTATTTTTATTAAATTCTAGGGAAAATAACAAGCCTAGGAAAATTAGTTTCACAATTTTAGCATTTTTCTACATTTTTCTATAATTGTTTTGGCTCTGGAGATAAAAGAAAAAAGAAAAACAATTGAATAGCACTGGGCCGAATCCAGCCCAGGCGGCCCAGCTAGGGCAGAAAGGCGCCCGCGCGCGCACCCGTGCTGGCGGCTTTGCAAAAATACCCTCGGGGTTCTCATTAACTGGGATCCGGTCTTTCTACTGTTTTCCTGTGTCACTGACGCTTTGCATAGAGGCCCTTGAGGTTCTATTTCTTCGCAGTGGGCGGTCCACGACGGCGACGCGCGCGGAGAGATTCCGGCGAGGTCCTGGACTGGCCGATTGGGGCTATGGCTGGGTTCTCCGAGCGGCGGACATGAAATCGGAGTCACCATGATCATTTCCCCTAACTTAATTGTGCTATTGATCAACTATGGAGCTCTGGCCACGGTGGCCGTAAGCATAGCGACTATATGGTCGTGTTCCCGGCGACCAGAGGGCTCTTAGTTCAATTCAATGGCTCGGCAAGCATCGTAAACACATAAGAACGCTTAAACAAGAGAACAGAGGGGAGGAGCTAACCGGAGTTGGGCTGACCACAGCGGGGTTGAGCTCACGGTGTTTTAGAACTGATTTGGGGAGAATGCGCAATTCGGGCGTGCTGGTGGACGATCGAGGGTGGGAGCGGGTGCTACAGCTTCACAACTACATGGCGCAGCTACGTGCGAGGTCAATTTATAGAGCTAGCGGGCGGTGGCGATCAATTTAGCCGAGCCGAGCTGGCGGCCGGAGAGGAGGAAGAAGGCGGCGCGGTGAATTCGTGGCTATCGCCGTGGCAAGCTCCCCGTCAACGATGGGACGGGTATAGGGAGTCATGGCGACGCGGTGGAAAGTTAAAGCCACGCGGCGCAAGGCTAGGAGGCGGCGGTCACCGGCGTTCTTATCGATCTCCGCCGCGGTGACGCATGTACGGTGGCCGAACTTGTTTATGGCCGGAGTTATCCACGGCGAGGACATTTACGTGATCCAAAGTGTTATCCAGCCAAGCCGAGCTCAGATCACGGCAACCGCAGCACGAATCGCGGCGGAGGGAGCCGTCGGCGGTGAGGACAGCCGCGCTGGCGGTCTGATCCGGTGGGCACTGTACCATCAGGAGCACTTATTCAGAGAACCTGACAGCCAGAGTTGAAGGTCGATTTTCTTCCAAATTTCTGTGGCAACACAAACCAAACTCTGCAGCAAAGTTATAGATCTACTAACCAGCTACAAGTTTGTCATAGATGCCATGGGCAGATTCATGCTGGATCATAGAGGAATCTTTGCTCAAAGTCTCTGTGGTTACACTGTTTCTCTAAAAATTCAGACTTAGTGACCTGACAGTCCAACTTTGGCTGGGTTTTTCTCCAAATTTCTCATAAGACCATGGCTTGAATCCTTAAACAAAGTTGTTCTCCTATAATTGGGCTACAATTTTGATGTGGTGACCTAGGGCAAAAACCCTATAATTTGAAAGATGCAAAGCTCCAAAGTTGAGCCAATTCTCTGATTTTCAGACTTAAAATAGAACTCAAATGAGGTCCATTTTGCATTTAAGTCCAAAACTTAGGGTTTTGCTTGCAAATTCACATATTTGTGAACCAAATGACTTAAAATACTTATTTGGCTTGGTTTTTGCACTTTAGCCCAAAAATGGACTAATTTTGCACATAAGCCCCTAGGGTTTGGTTTCAGGGTTTTCCAGGGTTCCAATTAGGGTTTCTGGTATCCCAGGGGTATAAAAGGAATTCAAGTTTATTCTTAGAGTCATTTCATGACTTTTACCCTAAAGTCTTTAGGTTTTCTTAACTTGGGTTAAGTTTTACCCCTTTAACCACTATTTAGGGTTAAGTCCTTTAACCAGGGTTCTATTTGCAAAAACATTAAAACAATACAACTTGTTTGAAATTTTTGCCTAGTAAATGCACTCTAGGTGTGTCAAACATATGCAATGCCAATGCTTATGATGCCATGCTCAAGTTTTAGTTATAGTAACACCAGGGGTGTTACAGCACCTTTTCTTATTTTGCTGTTTGATGTACGTAGGATGACGAAGCTGAAGTTTGACAAAGTTGAAGTTTGACGAAGCCTAGCCTGAAGCTTGATAATTGTTTGCAATGTACTGTCCTGCAAAAATTCTGGAGAAACTTTTTGTAATATAATTATGTAACAACTTATGTAAATTTGTACATACCTTGTAATATATTTTGTTTCTGCTATCTGTATACAAGCTGCTTTGCTGTGGACGAAACTTCTCTTTTGAGCCGAAGGCGAAAAACACCTTCCCTTCTTTTCGTACACAACGAAGCATAAAAAATTCTTCTTCGAGTCTTTCCTCATCACCGAAGCATCTGTGGTTTTGTGCGGTATAATGATGATTCTATATATGTCTAAATGCATGTTTATGAATGCAAATGACATGATGAGATGTAGTGTGCAAATGAATATCAAAATACATAATCATAGTCCTTCAGCGTTGACTTTTCGCTGTAAGCCTCCCTTAGGAGCTTCTTCGCCTTTTACTTTCAGCGGAATCAGCATTTATTTTTCGCTGTAAGCCTCCCTTAGGAGCTTCTTCGCCTTTTACTTTCAGCGGAATCAGCGTTTATTTTTCGCTGTAAGCTCTGCATTCCCTTAGGAACGACTTTTGAGCTTCTCCTTGTTTCCTTTTCTTTTTCCCTTTGCATTTACATTTACATTCTTTGGGGGATATCACTCTCATAAAATTGAAATAAGGAAAATTACATGTTGTGGCCCCATTAAAAACCTTTCTCCCCCTTTGGAAAGGAAAAGGGTGCCACGAAGAAGAATATATAAAAAATTACATCAAGCTAAACATAATATCGTCGAAGCTCATCCGCATTCCATGATCTAGGAATGTTGTTGCCGTCCATATCCTTCAATCTGTAGGAACCGGGTCTTGACGAAGATACTACCAAAAATGGGCCCTCCCACTTCAGCTGTAATTTGCCTGCTGTCTCAGGGTTGGCTACTCTTCGAAGTACCAAGTGTTCTGGTTCAATGTTCTTCAGCTTGACTTTTCTGTCACGCCATTTTATTGTTTCAGCTTGATATTTATTGATGTTTTCCACAGCTTGAAGTCTGATCCCTTCAATAGCATCTTTTTCTACAGAGCAATCAGCTTCGTCTTTGCCTTCTGCCGAAGCTACTACCCTTATTGATCCTGCTTTGGCCTCTTCTGGGGTTATTGCTTCGTCACCGAACAATAGTTTAAAGGGCGTAAAACCTGTTGACCTTGACACGATTGTATTATGGCTCCATACCACTTTGATTAGCTCGTCAGGCCATTTTCCCCTGGGCTGGTTGAAGATTGACTTCATTATTCTGGTCATTATGATCCCATTAGCTCTTTCGACAAGTCCATTTGACTCTGGATATCGAACTGATGCAAAATGGATCTTCGTGCCAATTTGATCACAAAATTCTCTGAAGGCTTCAGAATCAAACTGTGTCCCATTGTCCACAGTAATGGCCCTCGGCACTCCGAAGCGACAAACAATGTTCTGCCAGAAAAACTTTTGAATAGTAAATGAAGTTATTGTAGCTAAGGGCTTTGCCTCAATCCATTTGGAAAAATACTCCACTGCCACTACCACATATTTTAAATTCCCCGGTGCTGGTGGTAATGGGCCTAGCAAATCAAGGCCCCATCTCTGCAACGGCCAAGTGGGTTGTATTAATTGAGTTAAAGACGAAGGTTGTTTTTGATCTCTTGCACATTTCTGACAACCTTCGCATTTTTGGACTATATCTGCTGCATCCGAAGCTGCCTTTGGCCAATAAAATCCTTGGCGAAAAACTTTCCCAAGCAAGGGCCTAGATCCAATGTGAGATCCACACAGGCCTGCATGTATTTCCTTCATTAATTCTATACCTTCGGATCTGGATAAACACTTGAGCAATGGGGAACAGACCCTGCGCTTGTACAACTCCCCTTCTATTATGACATATGGTCGAGCTCTTGCTTCTATTCTCCTGTTATAAGCTTCATCGTCTGAAGGAAAATTACCCTGAAGGAAAGAGACAATCTCAGTTCTCCAATCCTCGCTATAAACAGGGGATATATTAAGGATTGCTCTTTCAAGAAGCTCGACCGAAGGTGCTTTTATTGTTTCAAAAAATACTTCCGAAGGTATAGGCAGCCCCTGGGCTGCTGACTTGGCCAATAGATCAGCGTATTCATTTTCTCCACGAGGAATATTTTTGACAGAAAAACCATCGAAGGAAGCCTCAATCCTTCGGACTGTATCTAGATACTTTTCAAGCTTCGGGTCTCTTGCTTTATAGCTCTTGTCAACATGACCAGAAATAACTTGAGAGTCAGTTTTAAGAATGGCCCTTCTGATTCCCATTGCCTTCAACTTCCGAAGACCCAAGAGCAGTGCTTCATACTCAGCGATATTATTTGTGCAACTAAAATCAAGTCGTGCCGCATAACAAGTTTTAACTTTGGAAGGTGAAACCAACACAGCAGCCGCTCCTGCTCCGAAGGTTCCCCAAGACCCATCGCAAAACACTGTCCATGCTTCGGCATCTTTATTTGTTTCTTCGTCCTGAGCCCCTGGCGTCCAGTCAGCAATAAAGTCTGCTAACGCCTGGGACTGAATCGAGGATCTATGAACATAATCAATACAAAATTCATTGAGCTCTGCAGCCCATTTTCCAATCCTTCCAGTAGCTTCTCGGTTTCTCATAATATCCTTCAGAGGTTGTGAAGAAGGAACAATTATGTTATAAGCTTGAAAATAATGCCGAAGCTTTCTGGAGGCCATCAAAACAGCATACAGTACCTTCTCCAATTCTGTATAATTTTTCTTTGATAAACTAAGAACCTCTGATACGAAATATATTGGGGCCTGCTTCTTAACTTGGCCTTCGAGCTTCTCTTGGACAAGTGCCGCACTTACCGCTGAGTGCGAAGCTGCCACATATAATAACAAAGGAGCCCCTGGCGTTGGTGGAGTTAATGTTGTTAGATCTATCAAATATTGCTTCAGCTCTTCGAAGGCTTTCTGCTGGATTGGTCCCCATTGAAAGACTTCGGCTGACTTTAGCACTTCGAAGAATGGTAAGTTTCTCTCTACTGATCTGGATATGAATCTGTTAAGAGATGCCAGCCTTCCCGTCAATCTTTGAGCCCCCTTTTTTGTGCTTGGTGGCTCCATTCGAAGTATAGCTTCGATTTTACTTGGATTAGTCTCAATTCCCTTTGTTGAAACTAAGCAACCAAGAAATTTCCCCTTCTTTACTCCGAAGACACATTTTTCTGGATTCAGCTTTAAACCAGCCTGTCTAAAATTAGCGAAGGTCTCCTGCAAATCAGCAATGTGGTTATCTTGCTTTGTGCTTTTTACAATGATGTCATCAACATAAGTTAGTACATTCCTGCCTATCTGAGAATGGAGAACCTTCGCTGTCATTCTGCTGAAGCTTCCTCCAGCATTTTTAAGCCCCTCAGGCATCCGAAGGTAGCAATATGTCCCACTAGGGGTTATAAAGCTGGTTTTCGGTTCATCCTCCTTCTTCATCCAGATTTGATGATAGCCTGAATAGCAATCCAGCAAACTCATAAGCTCTGATGAAGCTGCTGCATCGACTAAGGAATCTATCCTTGGCAATGGAAACTCGTCCTTCGGACAAGCCTTATTGAGATCAGTAAAATCAATACACATTCTCCATTTACCATTGGCCTTCTTCACCATAACAGTGTTAGCCAACCATTCTGGGTATTTCACCTCTCTAATAACTCCAGCACTGAGGAGTCTTTTCACTTCATTCCGAGCACCTTCGGCCTTGTCATCAGACATCTTCCGAAGTCTCTGCTTTCTGGGTCTAAAGGATGGATCGACATTGAGCGAATGCTCAATAACATCCCTGTTAACTCCACAAAGATCATTAGCTGACCAAGCAAAAACATCTTTATTGTTGAACAAAAACCTTATCAAGGTTTTTTCCTGCTCTTCAGACAATTGAGATCCCAATAGCACCTTCTGATCTGCTATATCCTCACATAAGAGCACGGGCTTCGGCTGGTCAGCTGAAGCAGCTTTTTCCCTTCTGAACTTGTATTGCTCACAAGCTTCAGCTCCATCTATGTTATGGATTGCTTTTGAATCTGTCCAATTTCCTTCGGCCCTTCTGGCAGCTTCCTGACTTCCATGAATAGCAATAGGACCTTGGTCCGAAGGTATCTTCATGCAGAGGTAAGCTGGGTGAAGAATTGCTTCGAAGGCATTGAGAGTACCGCGACCAATGATAGCATTATAAGGATACTCCATGTCAACAATATCAAACACAATTTGCTCAGTCCTTGTGTTGTTAACAAATCCGAAGGTTACTGGCATGGTGATCTTCCCAAGTGCTACAATTTGTCGTCCTCCAAAGCCACAAAGAGGGTGCGTAGCATCATGGATCTTGTCTTCGGGCTCTTGCATTTGTCTGAAAGCTTTAGCAAATATGATATCAGCTATGCTGCCTGTGTCAACCAAAACATTATGGACCAGAAATCCTTTGATCACACAAGAGATAACCATAGCATCATTGTGCGGGTAATCCTTGAGTTGAAGATCCTCTTGAGAGAAGGTAATTGGAATGTGAGACCATCTTGACTTGATGAAGGGTCCTTGCACCCCAACATGCTGTACCCTTTTTTGTGCTTCCTTCTTCTGCTTTTTGTTGGCTGGCTCTGAGCATGAGCCACCTGTTATCGGGAGTATCAGCTTCGGGGCCGAAGCAGGTCCAACTTGATCGTTGAACGAAGCCATCAGCTTAAAAAAGTGGAAGTGTGTTGACCGGAGGTGGGCGCCAATGTTGGGGACTTGTTCTCAAATGCTATGAATTAAGAACAAGGCAACACGATGATGTTAAACATTAAATACCCTTCGTCCGCTGAAGCATTATCTCCTCAAGGGTTTAATGAACTTTGGACGAAGGATATAAACAAAATACTACGAAGGTAACAAAAAATAACATAAAACGATATAAAATGTAAAACATTAAGAATAAATATGTTGGAGATAAATGATACCATTCACATATTTATTTTCAATACAATGTTTAAGGTATGATTATACCTTCGCCTTGACAAGCAATAATTCCCGAATGGTGCTTTCGCAATTACAGGAATGCGTGAACAGTAAAGGAATACTGTTCACTATTTATAGGCACAGGACACAGCCTGCGAACAATTACAATCTTACCCCTCATGAAAGTTTACAACATCGACTCAAACTCTTATGGACTAAAAGGTCATTCTATCTTTAAGTCGGTTTGTAGTTCTGAAGCTCCATGGGCGACATCCTTCGGCATTACGTACAGACAGCTTCAACCGAAACTGTTTCTTCCTTCAGGACCTTCGGCGACGAAGCATGGTCCCAACACACCACCGGACGGTCCGGTGAATTATAGCCGTACACCGTCGTCAACTCCCGAGAGCGACCTTTTCACCAGAGACCAGCTTGGCGCACCGGACACTGTCCGGTGCACACAGGACAGTCCGGTGCTTCAGGCCGAGCTGGACTTTGGCTGCACACAGCCAAGTCTTGTGCATTTCGTTTCTTTTCTTCTCTGCTCTGTTTCTAACACTTGGACAAATACATTAGTATACAAAAACCAATTACTAAGTCTAGAAACATACCTTGTTATATGATTTGCACTTCTTGCTTGTTTGGCACATAGCAACTCACTTACTATGTGTTGGACACTTAATCACCAAAACATTATAGAAATGGCCCAAGGGCACATTTCCCTTTCAATCTCCCCCTTTTTGGTGATTTATGCCAACACATCAAAAAGCAACCAAAATAAGTGCAACATCAATGCAAATGAGGACCAAATTGTTTTTGACTATAATTTGGCATATTTGGATCATTCTTTGCCACCACTTGGTTTGTTTTTGTAAATCAAATCCTTTTTCCTATCTCTAAGTCAAACACACTTGTTTGAGCAAATCAAGAGATATTCCAATGGAAAAATTGATCAAGTACCAAAAACTCCCCCTTTTCCCATAATAAAAAATTCTCCCCCACAAGAGACCAAATTTTGCAATAAGAGTATTTTGGATAAATCAAAAGTTCTAACTCTATTGTTTTCAAAATTCACAAGTGGTAGCTGATCCATTTGCTTTGGCCTTAATTTCTCCCCCTTTGGCATTAAGCACCAAAATGGGATCATTCTTGGCCCTTTAACCCCATTGCCTCACCAAAAATGTCAATTAAGAGCAAAAGGCAATGAGAGCATAAATATGAACTTGGAAGTGGGTACACTAATACCGGAGTGCAGTGGAAGTCTTTGCATCGTCCAAGTCCATTTTCCCTTTCAATGCACCTTTTAGACTACATCAAGTATACTCAAACAACCAGGTTAGTCTCAAAAGGTCAAGTTGTATCACATCTCCCCCTAAATATGTGCATCACTTGCATATGGACTTGTGAGGTCCGGGGATCACGTGTATAACTTGAACATCACAAATAAATGGATGTAAATGCATAAAGTAACATGATCAAAGGCATAAAACACATGTATGCTATAGATCAATCCAAGTTGCGCTGAATCTAAGACATTTAGCTCACTACGCAACCTGCAAAAAGTTTTCTCATCCAACGGCTTGGTAAAGATATCGACTAGCTGGTTCTCGGTGCTAATATGGTACACCTCGATATCTCCCTTTTGCTGGTGGTCTCTCAGGAAGTGATGCCGGATGTCTATGTGCTTAGTGCGGCTTTGTTCAATAGGATTATCCGCCACCCATGCGGATTGCACTCTCATTGTCACATGGGAGTGGGACTTTGCTCAGATTGTAGCCAAAGTCCCGGAGGGTTTGCCTCATCCAAAGTAGTTGCGCGCAACACTGTCCTGCGGCAACATACTCGGCCTCAGCGGTGGATAGGGCAACGGACGTTTGTTTCTTTGAACTCCAGGACACCAGGGACCTTCCTAGAAATTGGCACGTCCCTGATGTGCACTTTCTATCAACCTTGCACCCGGCATAATCGGAGTCTGAGTATCCAATCAAGTCAAAGGTAGACCCCTTAGGATACCATATCCCGAAGCAAGGCGTGGCAACTAAATATCTAAGAATTCGCTTAACGGCCACAAGGTGACATTCCTTGGGGTCGGATTGATATCTAGCACACATGCATACACTTAGCATAATATCCGGTCTACTAGCACATAAATAAAGCAAGGAACCTATCATAGACCGGTATGCCTTTTGATCAACGGACTTACCTCCTTTGTTGAGGTCGACATGCCCGTCGGTTCCCATCGGTGTCTTCGCGGGCTTGGCGTCCTTCATCCCAAACCTCTTGGGAAGATCTTATGTGTACTTCGTTTGGGAGAGGAAGGTGCCGTCCTTGAGTTGCTTCACTTGGAACCCAAGGAAGTAGGTCAACTCGCCCATCATCGACATCTCGAACTTTTGTGTCATCACCCTGCTAAACTCCTCACAAGACTTTTGATTAGTAGAACCAAATATTATGTCATCGACATAAATTTGGCACACAAAAAGATCACCATCATAAGTCTTAGTAAAAAGAGTGGGATCGACTTTCCCAACCTTGAAAGAATTAGCGATTAAGAAATCTCTAAGACACTCATACCATGCTCTTGGGGCTTGCTTAAGTCCATAGAGCGCCTTAGAGAGCTTGAACACATGGTCGGGGTACCTGTCGTCCTCAAAGCCCCTGGTTGTTCCACGTATACCTCCTCCTTGATTGGCCCATTGAGGAAAGCACTCTTCACATCCATTTGAAACAACCTGAAAGAGTGGTGAGCGGCATAGGCTAGTAAAATTCGAATAGATTCTAGCCTAGCCACAGGAGCAAAAGTCTCCTCGAAATCCAAACCTGTGACTTGGGCATAACCTTTTGCCACAAGTCGAGCCTTATTTCTTGTCACCACCCCGTGCTCGTCTTACTTGTTGAGGAACACCCACTTGGTTCCCACAACATTTTGCTTTGGACGTGGCACCAGGCTCCAAACTTCATTTCTCTTGAAGTTGTTCAGCTCTTCCTGCATGGCCAACACCCAATCCGGATCCTGCAAGGCCTCTTCTACCCCGAATGGCTCAATAGAAGAGACAAATGAGTAATGCTCATGAAAGTTAGCTAGTCTTGAGCGAGTAGTTACTCCCTTGCTTATGTCACCCAGAATCTGGTCAACGGGGTGATGTCGTTGGATTGTTGCTCGGACATGAGTTGGAGGAACCCATGGTGCTTCTTCCTCTATCACTTGTTCTTCCTGTGCTCCCCCTTGATCATGTCCCTCTTCTTGAGGTACCTGTTCACCGTCTTGAGTTGGGGGATGCACCATTGTGGAGGAAGATGGCTGATCTTGCTCTTGTTGTTCCTGTGGTCGCACATCACCTATCGCCATCGTGCGCATTGCGGCCGTCAGAACATCATCTTCATCTATGTCATCAAGATCAACTTGCTCTCTTGGAGAGCCATTAGTCTCATCAAATACAACATCGCTAGAGACTTCAACCAAACTCGATGATTTATTGAAGACTCTATACGCATTTGCATTTGAGTCATACCCTAGTAAAAACCCTTCTACTGCCTTGGGAGCAAATTTGGAATGTCTATCTTTCTTCACCAGAATGTAACATTTGCTCCCAAATACACGAAAGTAAGAAACGTTGGGTTTGTTACCGGTAAGGAGTTCATACGAGGTCTTCTTGAGAAGGCGATGTAGGTAGAGCCGGTTTATGGCGTGGCAAGCTGTGTTCACAGCTTCCGACCAAAACCGCTTGGGCGTCTTGAATTCTCTAAGCATCATTCTCGCCATGTCGATAAGCGTCCTGTTCTTCCTCTCTATCACACTATTTTGCTGTGGTGTGTAGGGAGCAGAGAACTCGTGCTTGATGCCTTCTTCCTCAAGATACTCCTCCACTTGCAGATTTTTGAACTCGGACCCATTGTCGCTTCTTATCTTTTTCACCTTGAGCTCAAATTCATTTTGAGCCCTCCTTAGAAAGCGCTTTAGGGTCCCTTGGGTTTCTGATTTATCCTGCAAAAAGAACACCCAAGTGAAGCGGGAAAAATCATCAACAATTACAAGACCATACTTACTTCCCCCGATGCTAAGGTAGGCAACGGGTCCGAAGAGGTCCATGTGAAGAAGCTCTGGTGGTCTTGATGTTGTCATTACATTCTTGCTGTGATGAGTGCTTCCCACCTGTTTTCCTGCTTGACAAGCTGCACAAGGTCTATCTTTCTTGAAACAAACATTGGTTAGTCCTAACACATGTTCTCCCTTTAGAAGTTTATGAAGGTTCTTCATCCTAACATGTGCTAGACAACGATGCCACAGCCAGCCCATACTAGTCTTAGCTATTAAGCATGCATCTAGATCGGCCTCCTCTTTTGAAAAATCAACTAAGTAGAGTTTGCCGTCTAATACACCCTTAAAAGCTAATGAACCATCACTCCTTCTAAAGATAGACACATCAACATTTGTACAAAGACAATTGTAACCCATGTGACACAATTGACTTACAGACAGAAGGTTGTAACCAAGCGACTCTACTAGAAATACATTTGATATGGAGTGCTCGTTGGTGATGGCTATCTTTCCCAAACCCTTGACCTTGCCTTGATTCCCATCTCCAAAGATAATTGTATCCTGGGAATCCTTGTTCTTGTCGTAGGAGGTGAACATCTTTTTCTCCCCCGTCATGTGGTTTGTGCATCCGCTGTCGATAATCCAGCTTGAGCCCCCGAATGCATAAACATGCAAGGAATTTAAGCTTGGGTTTTGGGTACCCAACTCTTGTTGGGTCCTACAAGGTTAGTCACAATAATTTTTGGAACCCAAATACAAGTCTTGTCTCCCTTGCATTTGGATCCCAACTTCCTAGCAACCACTTTCTCATTCTTACATGAAAGTACAAACGAAGTGTTGCAAGCATGGAAAACAGTAGTAGGTATATTACACATTTTCCTAGGCACGTGATTCACAACATGATTTCTCCTAGGCCTACTTTTACCATGAACAAAAGTAGAACTAGAGGCAAACATAGCATGTGAATTAAAAGCATCATGATCATAACTCCTATTATAATGAGCATGATTAGCAATTTTCCTATCATAAATAAAAGCGTGGTTCCTTGGAGGATTACTAACCATAGGAGCCTTTGAGAGCACCTAGAGGGGGGGGGGTGAATAGGTGATCCTGTAAAAACTTGAAACTTAAAGCCACAAACTTGATTAGGTGTTAGAGCAATAAAGCCAAGTGGCTAGAGAGGAGTTCTTGTGAAACACAATAACCACAAAGAGATCAACACAGAGAGGCACAATGGTTTATCCCGTGGTTCGGCCAAGTCCAACACTTGCCTACTCCACTGTTGTGGCGTCCCAACGGACGAGGGTTGCACTCAACCCCTTTCAAGCGGTCCAAAGACCCACTTGAATACCACGGTGTTTCTCTTCCTTTCACTATATCCCGTTTGCGAGGAATCTCCACAACTTGGAGTCTCTCGCCCTTACAATTTGATAATCACAAACAAGCACGAAAGTAAGGATGGAATGAGCAAAACACACAAGACACAAAATCAGAGCACAAACAAACACACAAGTCACAACTTGAGCTCGCAACACAACTCGAAGAGTTCTCTACTCAAATGGAGCTCTAGTTGCTATCACAAAGAATCAAAAGCGCGGAAATGCAGTCTTGGTGCTTAGGGATGCTCAAAGAATGCTTGGTGTGCTCCTCCATGCGCCTAGGGGTCCCTTTTATAGCCCCAAGGCAGCTAGAAGCCGTTGAGAGCAATCCGGGAAGGCTATCCTTGCCTTCTGTCGGGTGGTGCACCGGACAGTCCGGTGCACCACCGGACACTGTCCGGTGCTGATTCCTTTCCTATTCTGGCGCAGCCGACCGTTGAAGATTTGGAGCCGTTGGCGCACCAGACACTGTCTGGTGCCCCCTTCTGACCGTTGGCTTGGCCACGCGTCACGCATGGATTGCACGACCGACCGTTGGCTCACCGGATAGTCCGGTGCACCACCAGACAGTCCGGTGAATTTTAGCCGTACGCCACCGTTTAGTTCCCGAGAGCAGCCTTTTCACCAGAGCCAGCCTGGCGCACCGGACACTGTCTGGTGCACCACCGGACAGTCCGGTGCACCCAGACTGAGCAGAGTCTTAGCTGCTCGAGCCAAGTCTTTTCCATTTGTCTTTTTCTCTGATTCTAGCACTTAGACAAATATGTTAGTACACAAAAACCAATGTACTAAGTCTAGAATCATACCTTTGTATTGATTTGCACTTTGTCCACCATTTGGCATAGATTAACACATAACTATTTGTGTTGGACACTTAATCACCAAAATACTTAGAAATGGCCCAAGGGCACATTTCCCTTTCAATCGCCCCCTTTTTGGTGATTTGTGCCAACACAACAAAAAGCAACATATAGAAGTGCAACATCAATGCAAATGAGAACAAGAATTTGTTTTGATTCAAATTTGGCATATTTGGATCATTCTTTGCCACCACTTGGTTTGTTTTTGCAAATCAAACTCAATTTCCTATCTCTAAGTCAAATTCACTTGTTGAGGCATAGAGAGAGGTATTCCAAGAGAAATTGATCAAAGATTCAAAAACTCCCCCTATTTCCCATAATTAAACATTCTCCCCACAAGAGATCAATTTTTGACAAAAGAGACACTTAGAGTATTTTGACAAAACAAAAGTTCTAACTCTAGCTTTTCAAAATTCTCAAGTGGTAGCTGGTCCATTTCTTGCTTTGGCCTTATTTTCTCCCCCTTTGGCATCAAGCACCAAAACGGGATCAATCTTGGCCCTTAAACCCCATTGCCTCACCAAAATCTTCAAATAAGAGTAAAAGGCAATAAGAGTATGGAGATGAACTTGGAGTAAGTTACCCTCTCATCGGAGTGCAGTGGAAGTCTTTCATGATCCAAGTTCACATTTTCCTTTCAATCCACCTTTGAGACTAAATCAAGTAAACTCAAGCACACGGTTAGTCTCAAAGGGTCAAGTTGTAGCACATCTCCCCCTAAATATGTGCATCACTCACACATGGACTTTTGAGATCCGGGGAGTGTTTGTACAACTTGAACACCATAAATAACAACAATATGCATAAAGGAACATGATCAAAGGCATAAAACACATGTATGCTATATATCAATCCAAGTTCCACGAATATAAGACATTTAGCTCACTACGCAGCCTGCAAAAGGTTGACTCATCTAGAGGCTTGGTAAAGATATCGGCTAGCTGGTTCTCGGTGCTAACATAAAACACTTTGATATCTCCCTTTTGCTGGTGGTCTCTCAAAAAGTGATGCCGGATGTCTATGTGCTTAGTGCGGCTGTGTTCAACAGGATTATCCGCCATGCGGATTGCACTCTCATTATCACATAGGAGTGGGACTTTGCTCAGATTGTAGCCAAAGTCCCTAAGGGTTTGCCTCATCCAAAGTAGTTGCGCGCAACACTGTCCTGCTGCAACGTACTCGGCCTCAGCGGTGGATAGGGCAATGGAAGTTTGTTTCTTAGAACTCCAAGACACCAGGGACCTTCCTAAGAATTGGCACGTCCCTGACGTACTCTTCCTATCAACCTTACATCCAGCATAATCGGAGTCTGAATATCCAATTAAGTCAAAGGTAGACCCCTTTGGATACCAAATCCCGAAGCAAGGCGTAGCGACTAAATATCTAAGAATTCGCTTCACAACCACTAAGTGACACTCCCTTGGATCGGATTGAAATCTAGCACACATGCATACACTAAGCATAATATCCGGTCTACTAGCACATAAGTAAAGTAAGGAACCTATCATAGACCGGTATGCTTTTTGATCAACGGACTTACCTCCTTTGTTGAGGTCGACGTGTCCGTCAGTTCCCATTGGAGTCTTTGCGGGCTTAGCGTCCTTCAACCCAAACCGCTTGATCAAGTCTTGCGTGTACTTCGTTTGGGAGATGAAAGTGCCGTCCTTGAGTTGCTTCACTTAGAACCCAAGGAAGTAGTTCAACTCGCCCATCATCGACATTTCAAACTTTTGAGTCATCACCCTGCTAAACTCTTCACAAGACTTTTGGTTGGTAGAACCAAATATTATGTCATCGACATAAATTTGGCACACAAATAAGTCACCATCACAAGTCTTAGTGAATAAAGTTGGATCGGCTTTCCCAACCTTGAAAGAGAATAAAGTTGGATCGGCTTTCCCAACCTTGAAAGAATTAGCAATTAAAAAGTCTCTAAGGCATTCATACCATGCTCTTAGGGCTTGCTTAAGTCCATAGAGCGCCTTAGAGAGCTTACACACGTGGTCAGGGTACCATTCATCCTCAAAGCCAGAGGGTTGCTCTACGTACACCTCCTCCTTGATTGGCCCGTTGAGGAAAGCGCTCTTCACATCCATTTGGAACAACCTGAAAGAATGGTGAGCGGCATAGGCTAATAATATGCGAATTGACTTTAGCCTAGCCATAGGAGCAAAAGTCTCCTCAAAGTCCAAACCTGCGACTTGGGCATAACCTTTTGCCAGAAGTCGTGCCTTGTTCCTTGTCACCACCCCGTGCTCGTCCTGTTTGTTGCGGAACACCCACTTGGTTCCCACAACGTTTTGCTTGGGACGTGGCACCAGTGTCCAAACTTCATTTCTCTTGAAATTGTTGAGCTCCTCCTGCATGGCCAACACCCAGTCCGAATGTAGCAAGGCCTCTTCTACCCTGAAAGGCTCAATAGAAGAAACAAAAGAGTAATGCTCACAAAAATTAACTAATCTAGAGAGAGTAGTTACTCCCTTGCTAATATCACCCAATATCTGGTCGCCGGGATGATTCCTTTGAATCGTCGCTCGAACTTGAGTCGGAGGGGCATGTTGTGCTTCTTCCTCCATAACATGATCATCTTGTGCTCCCTGTTGATCACACGCCTCTTCTTGATGAACCTGTTCATCGTATTGAGTTGGGGGTTGCATCATTGTTGAGGAAGAAGGTTGATCTTGCTCCTTTTGTTCCTGTGTCCGCACATCTCCAATTGCCATGGTGCGTATTGCGGTCGTTGGAACGTCTTCTTCATCTACATCATCAAGATCAACAACTTGCTCTCTTGGAGAGCCATTAGTCTCATCAAATACAACGTCGCTAGAGACTTCAACCAAACCCGATGATTTGTTGAAGACTCTATACGCTTTTGTATTTGAGTCATAACCTAACAAAACCCTTCTACAGCTTTGGGAGCAAACTTAGAATTTCTACCTTTCTTCACTAGAATATAACATTTTCTCCCAAAAACACAAAAGTATGACACATTGGGTTTGTTACCGGTTAGGAGTTCGTACGACGTCTTCTTGAGGAGGCGATGAAGGTAGACCCGGTTTATGGCGTGGCAAGCCGTGTTCACGGCTTCCGACCAAAACCGCTTGGGGGTCTTGAACTCTCCAAGCATCGTCCTTGCCATGTCAATGAGCATCCTGTTCTTCCTTTCTACCACACCATTTTGCTGAGGTGTGTAGGGAGCGGAGAACTCGTGCTTGATTCCTTCCTCCTCAAGGTACTCCTCCACTTGAAGGTTCTTGAACTCGGACCCGTTGTCGCTCCTTATCTTCTTTACCTTGAGCTCAAACTCATTTTGAGCTCTCCTTAGGAAGCGCTTGAGGGTCCCTTGGGTTTCTGTTTTATCCTGCAAAAAGAATACCCAAGTGAAGCGGGAAAAATCATCAACTATAACAAGACCATACTTACTTCCTCCTATGCTTAGGTAGGCGACGGGTCCGAAGAGGTCCATATGAAGTAACTCCAGAGGTCTTGATGTGGTCATTACATTCTTGCTGTGATGAGCATTTCCCACTTGTTTACTTGCTTGACAAGCTGCACAAGGTCTATCTTTTTTGAAAGTCACATTTGTTAGACCTAACACATGTTCTCCCTTTAGAAGTTTGTGAAGGTTCTTCATCTCCACATGTGCTAAACGGCGATGCCACAGCCAACCCATGCTAGTCTTAGCAATTAAGCATGCATCTAGACCGGCCTCCTCTTTTGCAAAATCAACTAAATAAAGTTTGTCGTCTAGTACACCCTTAAAAGCTAATGAACCATCACTTCTTCTAAAGACAGACACATCTACATTTGTGAATAAGCAATTATAACCCATATTACAAAGTTGACTAACTGACAACAAGTTATACCCGAGCGACTCAACTAAAAACACATTAGAAATGGAGTGCTTGGATGAAATAGCAATCTTTCCTAGTCCTTTAACCTTGCCTTGATTCCCGTCACCGAATATGATTGAATCTTGGGAATCTTTGTTCTTGACGTAGGAGGTGAACATCTTCTTCTCCCCCGTCATGTGGTTTGTGCATCCGCTGTCGATAATCCAGCTTGAGCCCCCGGATGCATAAACCTGCAAGGCAATTTAGGCTTAGGTCTTAGGTACCTAACTCTTGTTGGGTCCTACAAGGTTAGTGACAATAGCCTTAGGGACCCAAATGCAAGTTTTATCTCCCTTGCATTTTGCCCCTAATTTCCTAGCAACCACTTTCTTATCCTTTCTACAAATTGCAAAGGAAGCATTGCAAGCATGATAAATTGTAGAAGGTTCATTACTTGCTTTCCTAGGTACATGAACAACATTTCTCCTAGGCATATAATGAATAACATTTTTACTAGGCATATCATGCACAATAGAAGAACTAAAAGCAGGCATAGTACATGCATCATAAGAATAATTCCTATAAGCATTTCTAGAGAATTTTCTATCACTATAAATGAAAGCATGATTCTTTTGAACACTATTAGCCATAGGGGCCTTCCCTTTCTCCTTGACGGACATGGGAGCCTTATGACTTGTTAAGTTCTTGGCTTCCCTCTTGAAGCTAAGCCCATCCTTAATTGAGGGGTGTCTAACAACAATGTAGGCATCCCTTGCAAATTTTAGTTTATCAAATTCATTTTTGCTAGTCTTAAGTTGGGCATTAAGACTAGCCACTTCATCATTTAGTTTTGCAATAGAAGTAAGGTGCTCAACACATGCATCAACATCAAAGTCCTTACACCTATTGCAAATCACTACATGTTCTACACAAGAATTAGATTTATTTGCTACTTCTAGCTTAGAATTTAAATCATCATTAATACTTTTTAAACTAGAAATAGTCTCATGGCAAGTAGATAATTCATAAGAAAGCATTTCATTCCTTTTAACTTCTAAAGCAAGAGATTTTTGGACATCTACAAATTTATCATGCTCTTCATACAAAAGATCATCTTGCTTTTCTAACAATCTATTCTTGTCATTCAAGGCATCAATTAATTCATTGATTTTATCAATTTTAGTTCTATCTAAACCTTTGAATAAACTTGCATAGTCTATTTCATCATCGCTAGATTCATCATCACTTGAAGAAGCATATGTAGTAGTATTCCTAGTGCATACCTTCTTTTGCTTTGCCATGAGGCAGGTGTGATACTCATTGGGGAAGAGGGATGATTTGTTGAAGGCCGAGGCGGCAAGTCCTTCGTCGTTGGATGAAGAGCAATCCGAGTCCCACTCTTTGCCAAGGTGTGCCTCGCCCTTCGCTTTCTTGTAAGTCTTCTTCTTTTCCCTCTTCTTTTCTTGATCCTGGTCACTATCATTATCAGGACAGTTAGCAATAAAGTGACCAACCTTACCACACTTGAAGCAGGAGTGCTTCCCCTTCGTCTTGCTCTTGTTGGAATGCTCCTTGCGACCTTTGAGCGTCGTCTTGAAGCGCTTGATGATGAGGGCCATTTCATCTTCATTTAGCCCGGTCGCCTCAACTTGCGCCACCTTGCTAGGTAGCGCCTCCCTGCTATTTGTTGCTTTTAGAGCAATGGTTTGAGGCTCGTGGATTGGGCCATTCAGTGCATCATCAACATATATTGCCTCCTTGATCATCATCCGCCCGCTCACAAACTTTCCGAGTATTTCCTCAGGCATCATCTTGATGTACCTAGGATTCTCACGAATAGAGTTTACAAGATGAGGATCAAGGACAGTGAAGGACCTTAGCATAAGTTGGACGACGTCGTGGTCCGTCCATCTCGTGCTCCCATAGCTCCTTATCTTGTTAACCAGGGTCTTGAGCCTATTGTACGTTTGAGTTGGCTCCTCTCCCCTGATCATTGCGAACCTTCCTAGTTCGCCTTCCACCAACTCCATCTTGGTGAGCATGGTGGCGTCGTTCCCCTCATGCGAGATCTTGAGGGTGTCCCAGATTTGCTTGGCATTATCCAAGCCACTCACCTTATTGTATTCTTCCCTGCACAAGGACGCTAAAAGAACAGTAGTAGCTTGTGCATTTTTATGGATTTGTTCATTGATAAACATAGAATTATCCGAACTATCAAATTGCATTCCATTTTCTAATATCTCCCATATACTTGGATGAAGAGAGAACAAGTGGCTACACATTTTGTGACTCCAAAATCTGTAGTCCTCTCCATCAAAGTGTGGGGGTTTACCAAGTGGAATGGAAAGCAAATGAGCATTGGAATTATGCGGAATACGAGAATAATCAAAAGAAAAGTTCGAGTTAACCGTTTTCTTTTTCTCCTCGTATTCATCATCCTTTTGAGAAGAGGAAGATTCGTCGCTGTCGTAGTAGACAACCTTCCTGATGCGCCTCTTCTTCTTTCCATCCTTCTTCTTTTGACTCAAGCCAGAATCATTGACTTTGTCGTCCCTTGGCTCATTGAAGATGGATTCCTTCTCATTGTCGTTGACCACCATCCCCTTTCCCTTAGGATCCATATCTTCGGGCGATTAGTCCCTTGCTTGAAGAGAACGGTTCTGATACCAATTGAGAGCACCTAGGGGGGGGGGTGAATAGGTGATCCTGTAAAAACTTGAAACTTAAAGCCACAAACTTGATTAGGTGTTAGAGCAATAAAGCCAAGTGGCTAGAGAGGAGTTCTTGTGAAACACAATAACCACAAAGAGATCAACACAGAGAGGCACAATGGTTTATCCCGTGGTTCGGCCAAGTCCAACACTTGCCTACTCCACGTTGTGGCGTCCCAACGGACGAGGGTTGCACTCAACCCCTTTCAAGCGGTCCAAAGACCCACTTGAATACCACGATGTTTCTCTTCCTTTCACTATATCCCGTTTGCGAGGAATCTCCACAACTTGGAGTCTCTCGCCCTTACAATTTGATAATCACAAACAAGCACAGAAGTAAGGATGGGATGAGCAACACACACAAGACACAAAATCAGAGCACAAACACACACACAAGTCACAACTTGAGCTCGCAACACAACTCGAAGAGTTCTCTACTCAAATGGAGCTCTAGTTGTTATCACAAAGAATCAAAAGCGCGGAAATGGAGTCTTGGTGCTTAGGGATGCTCAAAGAATGCTTGGTGTGCTCCTCCATGCGCCTAGGGGTCCCTTTTATAGCCCTAAGGCAGCTAGGAGCCGTTGAGAGCAATCCGGGAAGGCTATCCTTGCCTTCTGTCGGTGGACACTGTCCGGTGCTGATTCCTTTCCTATTCTGGCGCAGCCGACCGTTGAAGATTTGGAGCCGTTGGCGCACCGGACACTGTCCGGTGCCCCCTTCTGACCGTTGGCTTGGCCACGCGTCACACGTGGATTGCGCGGCCGACCGTTGGCTTGGCTGGCCGTTGGCTCACCGGACAGTCCGGTGCACCACCGGATAGTCCGGTGAATTTTAGCCGTACGCCGCCATTCAGTTCCCGAGAACAGCCTTTTTACCAGAGCCAGCCTAGCGCACCGGACACTGTCCGGTGCACCCAGACTGAGCAGAGTCTTGGCTGCTCGAGCCAAGTCTTTTCCATTTGTCTTTTTCTCTGATTCTAGCACTTAGACAAATATGTTAGTACACAAAAAACAATGTACTAAGTCTAGAATCATACCTTTGTATTGATTTGCACTTTGTCCACCTTTTGGCATAGATTAACACATAACCATTTGTGTTGGACACTTAATCACCAAAATACTTAGAAATGGCCCAAGGGCACATTTCCCTTTCAGCCTTCCCTTTCTCCTTGTTGGGAATGGGAGCCCTTTGGCTTGTTAAATTCTTGGCTTCCTTTCAAAAACCAAGCCCATCCTTAATTAAGGGGTGTCTACCAACGGTGTAGGCATCCCTAGCAAATTTTAACTTATCAAAATCAATTTTGCAAGTCTTAAGTTGAGCATTAAGACTTGCCACCTCATCATTTGGTTTAGCAATAGAAATAAGGTGTTCATCACAAGAATTAACATCAAAGTACTTGCATCTATTGCAAATAACAACATGTTATACACATGAACTAGATTTATTAACTTCCTCTAGCTTAGCATTAAGTTCATCATTTAAACTCTTTAAACTAGAGACCGATTCATGGCAAACAGACAATTCAGAGGATAACATTTCATTTCTCTTAATTTCTAAGGCAAGGGATTTTTGCACACTAACAAATTTGTCATGTTCCTCATATAAAATATCATCTTGTTTCTCTAATAATCTATCCTTTTCATTTAGAGCATCGATTAATTCATTAATTTTCTCTACTTTGGCTCTATCTAAACCTTTAAATAGACTAGAGTAATCTACTTCATCATCAGAGGAATCCTCATCACTAGAAGTAGAGTACTTAGGGGAATCTCGAACACTTACCTTCTTCTCCTTGGCCATGAGGCAAGTGTGGCGTTCGTTGGGGAAGAGCGACGACTTGTCGAAGGCCGAGGCCGCCAGTCCCTCATTGTCGGAGTCAGATGAGGAGCAGTTGGAATCCCATTCTTTTCCAAGATGAGCCTCGTCTTTCGCCTTCCTATAGCTTTTCTTCTTCTCCTTCTTCCCATGTATTTCTTGTCCCTGGTCATTTTCATTATCGGGACATTGAGCAATAAAATGACCAGTCTTACCACATTTGAAGCAGGAGCGCTTTCCCCTTGTTTTATTCTTGTTGGGGGTACTCCTTGCGTCCATTAAGTGTGGTCTTGAAATGCTTGATGATAAGCGCCATCTCACCTTCGTTGAGGCCGACAGCCTCCACTTGAGCTACCTTGCTTGGTAATGCCTCCTTGCTGCTAGTTGCCTTGAGCGCAACGGGCTGCGGCTCGTAGACGGGCAGAGGGCCGTTTAAGGTGTCATCTACATACCTTGCCTCCTTAACCATCATGCACCGCTTACAAATTTTCCGAGTATCTCCTCGGGCGTCATCTTTGTGTACCTGGGATTTTCATGGATAAGATTTACAAGATGGGGGTCAATAACTGTAAAGGACCTGAGCATGAGTCGGATGATGTCGTGGTCCGTCCATCTTGTGCTTCCATAGCTTCTAATCTTGTTGACCAGGGTCAAGAGCCTGTTGTAGGTTTGTGTTGGCTCTTCTCCCCTGATCATGGCAAATCTTCCCAGCTCGCCTTCTACCAACTCCATTTTGGTGATCATTGTAGTATCGTTTCCCTCATGTGAGATCTTGAGGGTGTCTCAAATTTGCTTGGCGTTGTCCAAGCCACTTACTTTATTGTATTCATCCCTGCAAAGCGAATCTAACAAGACAGTAGTAGCTTGGGCATTCTTATGAATTTGTTCATTAATGAATACAGGGTTATCAGTGCTATCAAAATGCATCCCATTCTCTACAATTTCCCAAATACTAGGATGGAGTGAAAATAGATGACTACGCATTTTATGACTCCAAAATAAATAGTCTTCTCTATCAAAGTGAGGAGGTTTTCCAAGAGGAATTGATAGTAAATGCGCATTTGTATTGTATGGCATACGAGAATAGTCAAAAGAGTAGTTCTGATTAACCGTTTTCTTTTTCGATGAAGAGTCGTCGTCATCGTCGTCTCTTGGTGAAGATGAAGAGGCATCGCTGTTGTAGTAGATGATTTTCTTGATGCGCCTCTTCTTCTTCCCATCCCTCTTCTTGTGACTTGAGCCTGAGTCGATAGGCTTGTCGTCTCTTGGCTCATTGAGGAGGGACTCCTTCTCCTTGTCGTTAATCACCATCCCCTTACCCATAGGATCCATCTCTTCGGGCGGTTAGTCCTTTAAGTGAAGAGTACGGCTTTGATACCAATTGAGAGCACCTAGAGGGGGGTGAATAGGTGATCCTGTAAAATCAAACACTAATAGCCACAAAAACTTAATTTAAAGTGTTAGTACGGCTAAGTGGTTGAGAGACGAGTTCTTGTGGACAAAACAATCACAGAGAAAGCAATCACAAGAGACACACGATTTTTATCCCGTGGTTCGGCCAAGTAACACTTGCCTACTTTCACGTTGTGGCGTCCCAATGGACGAGGGTTGCACTCAACCCCTTTCAAGTGATCCAATGATCAACTTGAATACCACGACTTTATTCCTTATAGTCTTTTTCCCGTTTGCGAGGAATCTCCACAAGTTGGAGCCTCTCTGTGGCGGAACCGCCCGAATTATTCCAACTTAAGTGCTTAAGTCCCGCCTTAGAGGCTAGACCACACTTAAATGGGAATAACCCGTCAATCCCTCGGATCTAGTCCGACGAGGCCACTGACAGGATCAAGTACCACAGTCTCACTCGATGGTGAGTCACAGAGCAAATAAAATAAAGCATGAAACCATACATTGAGGAGTATTAAATTATTACATCATCATCGGAGTTTTTGCAAAAGTAGTCATTACTGTTCGAAGTGCAGCGGAATGAAACTAATGATAAAGAAACAGAGAGATGGGGAAGCCTATCCCATCACTCCTCATGCTCCTCCTCAGCCAAGGCAGGATCCCACTCGACTGTCCAACCCGGTGGCAAGATGGATGACCAAGTCACTCCAGCAACCATGTCCTCCAGAGAAACTGTAAAAAAAATTATGCCACAAGCAAGGCTGAGTATACTAATACTCAGCTAGACTTACCCGGTGTGAGGAGTCTACTCCTCTACCTCTAGACATGCAGCTGTTTGGCTGTGGGGTTTGGTTGCCAAAAGCTCTAGCTGAGTTTGTAAATCAAGTTTTAGCTTTGTCAAGTTTAAGTGTGACTCTCTTAAGGCTAAATGTGTACTATCTACTCATACATGGTATCAAACATATTTAGCAATCAACATCTTGTGTCAACTCATCACATTTCCACTTGTTACTCAATGCAGTACAATGGATCAAGCAGTCTCATTAGCTGCGAGAAGCAGACGATTCGAATCGAGTTTTTATCCTTGCAAGGTAAACCTAAACACACGACATGGCGAGGCACTCCGTCTCCACACACATCAACCGTCCCCATCGATTCCCTGTCAGCAGATCAGGGCTCACCGCCTTGGCGTACAATGCCTCACTGACCCCGACTGCCGTCGTGTAGTGACCGCACTTGTACCCACCATAACCGGAATGGGAGACCACGTCTCAGGTCGCGTGAGGGGCAAAGTCCACTGCCAGGTTCAATCAGGTACTAGGCTTACCGATTTACCATATTTCTCGGCATGTGCTTAGTACGTTCAAACGCTTGACACAGGTATCCGCACGTTAATCCTTATTCCAATTTTCCATCTCGTAGACAACCAATCCCCATGGATCGTTGTCCACAAACCAGCATCATTATGATAGGAAGGTGGGAACAACCAATTCCTGACCTCGCGCGAGTGCTAGAAAAATCACTCGACTTCTATCGAGATCCCTAATTAGTAAAGCAGCTACTCGACCTAGCATACTAGTATCTATCACAAAAGGGATTCCTGAGTTCATGCAACTAGGGTTTCAATCAACTCCTACACTTAAGTGCACAATACAAGCCTACAAACATTAAGTGTAGTAAAATATCATATAGAACAGGTTATGCATAAAATCGGGGCTTGCCTTCCAAAGCTGGGGCAGGCAGATCCTCTGGTGCAGGCTCTAGTGCTGGATCCGGGGCTATCTCCTGAGCAACTCCTTGCTCCATCACGAGGACGTACTCTCCGTCGGCGAGGTTGCAATCTATCGAATGCAATGAATAAGAGTATGTATGCCATGATTATGCAGGATTTAATCATCATTATGCTAAGTGAAGAAAACTAAGTTAGTTAGTAATTTAGGGTTTCCCGGTTATACGTGGCTCTTTTGTGGTTTATGCTTATCTATTTTAGGGTTGGGTTTTGCCCAGGGATTAGCATAGTGAATTGAACTTGGATTTCCCTTAGATGTTTTAGTAGACAAATGAGGGATTTTGCTGGTTGGGTTAAAATGACATTACTCTCCATTATTAATTTCCCTTTTTCATTTTCTATTTATGAATTCTAGGGTGGGTTTGAACTACAACAGTGGTGTCGGGGACCATAATTAGGGGTACCCTCAAGACGCCTAATTCTCAGCTGGTAACCCCCATCAGCATAAAGCTGCAGAGGCCTGATGGGTGCGATTAAGTCAGGGATCAGTCCATACGAGCGACTCGATCACGCCTCGCCCGAGCCTAGCCTCGGGCAAGGGCAGCCGACCCCGAGATGTTTCCGTCTCGCCCGAGGCCCCCTTTTAACGGCAGACACATCTCCGGCTCGCCCGAGGCCTTGCCTTCGCTAAGAAGCAACCCTGACTAAATCGCCGCGCCGACCGACCGAGTCGCAGGGGCATTTAACGCAAAGGTAGCCTGACACCTTTATCCTGACGCGCGCCCCCCGGCAGAGCCGAAGTGACCGCCGTCACTTCGCCGCTCCACTGACCGGTCTGACAGAAGGACAGCGCCGCCTGCGCCATTCCGACTGCAGTGCCACTTGACAGAGTGAGACTGACAGGCAGTCAGGCCTTGCCAAAGGCGCCATAGGAAGCTCCGCCCGACCCAGGGCTCGGACTCGGGCTAAGGCCCCGGAAGACGGCGAACTCCGCTCCGCCTGACCCAGGGCTCAGACTCGGGCTAAGGACCCGGAAGACGGCGAACTCCGCTCCGCCCGACCTAGGGCTCGGACTCGGGCTAAGGCCCCGGAAGACGGCGAACTCCGCTTCGCCCGACCCAGGGCTCGGACTCAGGCTAAGGCCCTGGAAGACGGCGAACTCCGCTCCGCCCGACCCAGGGCTCGGACTCGGGCTAAGGCCCCGGAAGACGGCGAACTCCGCTCCGCCCGACCCAGGGCTTGGACTCGGGCTAAGGCCCCGGAAGACGGCGAACTCCTCTCCGCCCGACCCAGGGCTCGGACTCGGGCTAAGGCCCCGGAAGACGGCGAACTCCGCTCCGCCCGACCCAGGGCTCGGACTCGGGCTAGGCCCCAGAAGACGACGAACTCCGCTTCGCCCGACCCCAGGGGTCGGACTCCGCCCTGGCCTCTGCCGAACAACCTCCGCCTCGCCCGACCCAGGAGCTCGGGCTCAGCCTCGGCCATGCAGGACAGACTCGACCTCGGCTTCGGAGGAGCCTCCACGTCGCCCGACCTAGGACACAAGTCCGCCACGTCAACAGGAAGCGCCATCATCACCCTACCCCGAGCCGACTCGGGTCGCAGGGAACAAGACCGGCGTCCCATCTGGCTAGCTCCGCCAGATAGGCAATGATGGCGCCCCGCCAGACCCATGACGACGGCGGCTCTCAGCTCCCTTACGGAAGCAGGGGGACGTCAGCAAGGGCCCAACCGCTCCGACAGCTGTCCCTCCGCCAGGCTCCGTTGCTCCTCCGACAGACACGACACCACACCAGCTGGGTGCCAAGATCTCTCCGGCTGCCACATTGGCATGTACTTAGGGCGCTAGCTCACCCCCGCTAGACACGTAGCACCTTGCTACACCCCCATTGTACACCTGGATCCTCTCCTTACGCCTATAAAAGGAAGGACCAGGGCCTTCTTAGAAAAGGTTGGCCGCGTGGGGACGAGGACGGGGCAGACGCTCTCCTGGGGCCGCTCGCTTCCCTCACCCGCGTGGACGCTTGTAACCCCCTACTGCAAGCGCACCCGACCTGGGCGCGGGTCGAACACGAAGGCCGCGGGATTCCCACCTCTCTCACGACTCATCTCCGGCCACCTCGCTTTTCCCCCCTTCACGCTCGCCCACGCGCTCGACCCATCTGGGCTGGGGCACGCGGCACACTCACTCGTCGGCTTAGGGACCCCCCGGTCTCGAAACGCCGACAGTTGGCGCGCCAGGTAGGGGCCTGCTGCGTGTTGACGAGCAGTTTCCCGTCAAGCTCCAGATGGGCAGTCTCCAACGACCTCTCCAACCCGGGACGGTGCTCCGTTTCGGGAGTCTCGAGTTCATGTCTCTCGACGGCAGCTACGACATGATACTCCTTCCACCGCCGCGCGACGACGACAATGGCGGCCGACAGCCCGCCCACCGGCGGCGGAATCGACGACGTCTTCCCCGCGTGGTGGAAGAACAACATTCGAGCTCGCCCCGTCCTCTCCCCCGCCATCGGAGGAGGAGGCGGGGCAACCAGGGCCGAGCGGGAGGCCGCGCTCCATCGGCTGTCGAGCGAACCGACGTCCCCAGTGCCCCAACGGAGGGCGCGTCGGGCGTCAACCTCGCGTTTGAGACGAAGGCGAGCGCCGTCCCCCCGCGACACGCCAATCCCGAGCAAGTGGACGACGCCAGCACGCTCGCGGAGGGCCTCCAGGACATCGCCCTCGTACCCAAGACGACGACGCAATCAGTCCCCGACGTGACTATGTCGCTCCTCGTCGACCAAAAGGTACCGACTGATTCCCATCCTACGTCATTTCGACTCGGCCTCAACCCGCCTAGCGACCTCGCTTTGGCGGGCGCTCACGTTGAGGCGAGTGCAACCCCTCTGGGGTTTCGTGTGCGGTCGCCTTGGGACCGATTGACGGACGTCTCGACCTACGGGCCCTCTGGGTCCGAGGAAGATGACGATCCCAGCATCTGCTGGGATTTCTCTGGATTTGGCAACCCCAGTGCCATGCGGGACTTTATGACCGCATGTGACTACTGCCTCTCCGACTGTTCCGACGGCAGCCGCAGCCTTGACGACAAGGACTGCGGCCCGAGCCGCGAATGTTTCCACGTCGAGCTAGGGGATCCCTCCGAAGGCAACCATCTCGGCATGCCGGAGGACGGTGATCTCCCTAGGCCGGTGCCTCGCACCGACATCCCGCGGGAGCTAGCTGTGGTCCCCGTTCCGGCGGGGGGTCACGACCCACAGCTCGAGCAAGTCCGCGGGGCGCAGGCCAGGCTCGACGAGGGAGCAGGAGCGCTCGAGTCGATCCGCCGGGACGTCGGGCAGGTATGGGCGGGCCAACCCCCGGCCGGAGAAACACGTCATCTGCCCCAGGGTTTCCAGCACCGCATCGCCAACGATATCAGGGACAGGCCGCCACCCGCATCCAGCGGGGTCGGTCAGAACCTGGCAGCCGCAGCGATGCTCCTCCGCGCGATGCCGGAGCCATCAACCACCGAGGGTCGACGAATCCAGGGAGAGCTCAAGAATCTCCTGGAAGGCGCCGCGGCCCGGCGGGCCGAGAGCTCTGCCTCCCGAAGGTAGGGGTACCCCTCGGAACCTCATGCCGCGACTTCCCGATTCATGCGGGAAGCCTCGGTCTACACCGGGCGCACGCGCAACACCACGCCTGCGGCCCCGGGCCACCTCGGCAACGAGCACCATCGTCGCGACCGTCGGGCCCGCCTCGACGAAAGGGTGCGCCGAGGCTACCACCCCAGGCGTGGGGGACGCTATGACAGTGGGGAGGATCGGAGTCCCTCGCCCGAACCACCCGGTCCGCAGGCCTTCAGCCGGGCCATCCGGCGGGCGCCGTTTCCGGCCCGTTTCTGACCCCCAACTACTATCACCAAGTACTTGGGGGAAACGAGACCGGAATTGTGGCTCGCAGACTACCGCCTGGCCTGCCAACTGGGTGGAACGGACGACGACAACCTCATCATCCGCAACCTCCCCCTGTTCCTCTCCGACACTGCTCGCGCCTGGTTGGAGCACCTGCCTCCGGGGCAGATCTCCAACTGGGAGGATTTGGTCCAAGCCTTCGCCGGCAACTTCCAGGGCACGTACATGCGCCCCGGTAATTTCTGGGACCTCCGAAGCTGCCGGCAACAGCCGGGAGAGTCTCTTCGGGACTACATCCGGCGATTCTCGAAGCAGCGCACCGAGCTGCCCAACATCACCAACTCAGATGTCATCGGCGCGTTCCTTGCCGGCACCACCTGCCGCGACCTGGTGAGCAAGTTGGGTCGCAAGACCCCCACCTGGGCGAGCGAGCTGATGGACATCGCCACCAAGTTCGCCTCTGGCCTGGAGGCGGTCGAGGCCATCTTCCGAAAGGACAAGCACCCCCAGGGCCGCCCGACGGAAGAGGCTCCCGAGGCGTCTACTCCGCGCGGCGCCAAGAAGAAAGGCAAGAAGAAGTCGCAAGCGAAACGCGACGCCGCCGACGCAGACCTTGTCGCCGCCGCCGAGTACAAGAACCCTCGGAAGCCCCCCGGAGGTGCTAACCTCTTCGACAAGATGCTCAAGGAGACGTGCCCTTACCATTAGGGGCCCGTCAAGCACACCCTCGAGGAGTGCGTCATGCTTCGGCGCCACTTCCACAGGGCCGGGCCACCCGCAGAGGGTGGCAGGGCCCGCGACAACGACAAAAAGGAAGATCACCAAGCAGGAGAGTTCCCCGAGGTCCGCGACTGCTTCATGATCTACGGAGGGCATGCGGCGAATGCCTCGGCTCGGCATCGCAAGCAAGAGCGTCGGGAGGTCTGCTCGGTGAAGGTGGCGGCGCCAGTCTACCTAGACTGGTCCGACAAGCCCATCACCTTCGACCAAGCTGACCACCCTGACCACGTGCCGAGCCCGGGGAAATACCCGCTCGTCGTCGATCCCATCATCGGCGGCGTCAGGCTCACCAAGGTCCTGATGGATGGGGGCAGCTGCCTCAACATCATCTACGCCAAGACCCTCAGGCTCCTGCGCGTCGATCTGTCCTCCGTCCGAGCAGGAGCTGCGCCCTTCCACGGGATCATTCCTGGGAAGCGCGTCCAGCCCCTCGGACAGCTCGACCTTCCTGTCTGCTTCGGAACACCCTCCAACTTCCGAAGGGAGATTTTGACGTTCGAGGTGGTCGGGTTCCGAGGAACCTACCACGCGGTATTGGGGAGGTCATGCTACGCGAAGTTCATGGCCGTCCCCAACTACACCTACCTGAAGCTCAAGATGCCGGGCCCCAACGGGGTCATCACCGTCGGCCCCACATACAAACACGCGTTCGAATGCGACGTGGAGTGCGTGGAGTACGCCGAGGCCCTCGCCGAGTCCGAGGCCCTCATCGCCGACCTGGAGAACCTCTCCAGAGAGGTGCCAGACGTGAAGCGACACGCCGGCAATTTCGAGCCAGCGGAGACGGTTAAGGTCGTCCCTCTCGACCCCAGTGGCGACACCTCCAAGCAGGTCCGGATCGGTTCCGGGCTCGACCCCAAATAGGAAGCAGTGCTCGTCGACTTTCTCCGCGCAAACGCCGACGTCTTTGCGTGGAGTCCCTCGGACATGCCCGACATACCGAGGGATGTCGCCGAGCACTCGCTGGATATTCGGGCCGGAGCCCGACCGGTCAGGCAGCCTCTGCGCCGGTTCGACGAGGAGAAGCGCAGAGTGATAGGTGAGGAGATCCACAAGCTGATGGCAGCAGGGTTCATCAAAGAGGTATTCCATCCCGAATGGCTTGCCAACCCTGTGCTTGTGAGAAAGAAAGGGGGGAAATGGCGGATGTGTGTAGACTACACTGGTCTCAACAAAGCATGTCCGAAGGTTCCCTACCCTCTACCTCGCATCGATCAAATCGTGGATTCCACTGCTGGGTGCGAAACCCTGTCTTTCCTCGATGCCTACTCAGGGTATCATCAAATCAAGATGAAAGAGTCCGACCAGCTCGCGACTTCTTTCATCACGCCCTTCGGCATGTACTGCTATGACACCATGCCGTTCGGTTTGAGGAACGCGGGTGCGACGTACCAGCGGTGCATGAACCATGTGTTCGGCGAACACATCGGTCGCACGGTCGAGGCCTACGTCGATGACATCGTAGTCAAGACAAGGAAAGCCTCCGACCTCCTCTCCGACCTTGAAGTGACATTCCGGTGTCTCAAGGCAAAGGACGTCAAGCTCAATCCCGAGAAGTGTGTCTTCGGGGTGCCTCGAGGCATGCTTCTGGGGTTCATCGTCTCTGAGCGAGGCATCGAAGCCAACCCGGAGAAAATCGCAGCCATCACCAGCATGGGGCCCATCAAGGACTTAAAAGGCGTACAGAGGGTCATGGGATGTCTCGCAGCCTTGAGCCGTTTCATCTCACGCCTCGGCGAAAGAGGCCTGCCTCTGTACCGCCTCTTAAGGAAGGCCGAGTGCTTCACTTGGAACCTGAAGGCGCTCCTCACCAAGGCGCCTATCTTGGTACCCCCAGCTGATGGAGAAGCCCTCTTGGTCTACGTCGCCGCGACCACTCAGGTGGTTAGCGCCGCGACTGTGGTCGAAAGGCAAGAAGAGGGGCATGCATTGCCCGTTCAGAGGCCAGTTTACTTCGTCAGCGAGGTGCTGTCCGAAACCAAGGTCTGCTACCCACAAGTTCAGAAGCTACTGTATGCAGTAATCCTGACGAGGCGAAAGTTGCGACATTACTTCGAGTCTCATCCGGTAACTGTGGTGTCATCCTTCCCCCTGGGGGAGATCATCCAGTGCCGAGAGGCCTCGGGCAGGATCGCAAAGTGGGCGGTGGAAATCATGGGCGAGACAATCTCGTTCGCCCCTCGGAAGGCCATCAAGTCCCAGGTACTGGCGGACTTCGTAGCCGAATGGGTCGACACCCAGCTGCCGACGGCTCCGATCCAACCAGAGCTCTAGACCATGTTTTTCGACGGGTCGCTGATGAAGACGGGAGCCGGCGCGGGCCTGCTCTTCGTCTCGCCCCTCGGGAAACACCTACGCTACGTGCTGCGTCTCCATTTCCCGGCGTCCAACAATGTGGCTGAGTACGAAGCTCTGATCAACGGATTGCGAATCGCCATCGAGCTAGGGGCCGACGCCTCGACGCTCGCGGCGACTCGCAGCTCGTCATCGACCAAGTCATGAAGAACTCCCACTGCCGTGACCCGAAGATGGAGGCCTACTGCGATGAGGTTCGACGCCTGGAAGACAAGTTCTACGGGCTCGAGCTTAACCACATCGCCCGGCGCTACAACGAGACTGCGGACGAGCTGGCAAAGATAGCCTCGGGGCGAACGACGGTTCCCCCGGACGTCTTCTCCCAGGATCTGCACCAACCCTCCATCAAGATCGACGACACGCCCGAGTCCGAGGTACCCTCGGCCCAGCCCGAGGCGTCCTCGGTTCAGTCCGAGGTACCCTCGGCCCATCCCGAGGCGTCCTCGGTTCAGCCGGAGGTACCCTCGGCTCCCGAGGGCGAGGCGCTGCGCATCGAGGAGGAGCGGAGCGAGGTCGCGCCTGATCGAGATTGGCAGACCCCGTACCTGCACTATCTCCGCCAAGGAGAGCTACCCCTCGACCAAGCCGAGGCTCGGCGGGTAGCGCGACGCGCCAAGTCGTTCGTCCTGCTGGGCGATGAGAAGGAGCTTTACCACCGCAGCCCCTCGGGCATCCTCCAGCGATGCATCTCCATCGCCGAAGGTCAGGAACTCCTGCAAGAGATACACTCGGGGGCTTGCGGCCATCATGCAGCGCCCCGAGCCCTCGTCGGGAACGCTTTCCGGCTAGGCTTCTACTGGCCGACGGCGGTGGCTGACGCCACTCGAATCGTCCGCACCTGCGAGGGGTGTCAATTCTATGTGAAGCAGACCCACCTGCCCGCTCAGGATCTGCAGACGATACCCATCACCTGGCCCTTCGCTGTGTGGGGTCTGGACCTCGTCGGCCCTCTGCAGAAGGCGCCCGGGGGCTACACGCACCTGCTGGTTGCCGTCGACAAATTCTCCAAGTGGATCGAGGTCCGACCCCTGAACAGCATCAGGTCCGAGCAGGCGGTGGCGTTCTTCACCAACATCATCCATCGCTTTGGGGTCCCAAACTCCATCATCACCGACAACGGCACCCAGTTCACCGGCAGAAAATTCTTGGATTTTTGCGAGGATCACCACATCCGGGTGGACTGGGCGGCCGTAGCTCATCCCATGCCGAATGGGCAAGTATAGCGTGCCAACGGCATGATTCTACAAGGGCTCAAGCCTCGGATTTACAACGACCTCAACAAGTTCGGCAAGCAATGGATGAAGGAACTCCCCTCGGTGGTCTGGAGCCTGAGGACAACGCCGAGCCGAGCCACGGGTTTCACGCCGTACTTCCTGGTCTACGGGGCCGAGGCCGTCTTGCCCACTGACCTGGAATACGGCTCCCCGAGGACGAGGGCCTACGACGATGAAAGCAACCAAGCTAGCCGAGAAGACTCGCTGGACCAGCTGGAAGAGGCTCGGGACAGGGCCTTACTACACTCGGCGCGGTATCAGCAGTCCCTGCGACGCTACCACGCCCGAGGGGTCCGACCCCGAGACCTCCAGGTGGGCGACCTGGTGCTTCGACTGCGGCAAGACGCCCGAGGGAGGCACAAGCTCACGCCCCCCTAGGAGGGGCCATTCGTCATCGCCAAAGTTCTGAAGCCCGGAACGTACAAGCTGGCCAACAGTCAAGGCGAGGTCTACGGCAACGCTTGGAACATCCAACAGCTACGTCGCTTCTACCCTTAAGATGTTTCCAAGTTGTTCATATACCTCGCACCCACGCAAAGTTTAGTCAACAAGGAAGGGTCGGCCTCGCCTCGGCAAAGCCCGACCCTCCCTCGGGGGCTAAAAGGGGGGGAAACCCCCTCTGCGTCAAAATTTTCCTCGAAAAAAAATCTCTTCTACCAGAATATCTTTCGTGCTTTTTGACTACTTCGAAAAGTGGGTCCTGGAAACGACGGAGTACACGTAAGCAGCCAAGGCTGACCGAGCCGAGGGACTCCTACGCCTCCGGGATACGGATACCTCACTCATCACCTTCTGCGATAAGTAACTCGCGTTCGGATAAAGTGACTCCACGGATCGAACAAGTCTTTACGCTCGGAAGCCCTTCTGCCGAAGCGATCCTTCGAGCCTTCTCGACCGAGTCGGTGACAGGGCCTCATGGACGGGTGAAAGTACGCGTAAGCGGCAAGGCCGACCGAGCCGAGGGACTCCCACGCCTCCGGGATACGGATACCTCACTCATCACCTTCCGCGAGAAGCAACTCTCGCTCACACAAACATCCCTGTTACCGACAAAAAGTCCAGATACTCGAAACAAGAGGAAAAGAGACGCAGCTTTACAACGCAGCGAGGGTGTGTGTTCTGGCCTCGACGGCCGCACGAGGCACACGCTACAAGACAATCTGATCCTGCAGGCTTGGGTCTTGACGCTGGAAGAAGGCAGCAACACCCTCGGCATCGACGACACCTTCGGCGAGGCCCGACCTAGCCTCGGACGGCGACGTGGTCCGAGGGTCTCCGCTCCGAAGGACGACGTCATCACCACGCCCGGGCAATCGCTGCCAGGGACTTCTCCGGGAATCCGGCCCAAGCAGGCGGCTCAGCCGGTCACCCCTGGGGCCTCGGCCAACCATCTTCCAGGGCGCCAGCCTGGTCCGAAGCCTCGGCTGATCAACTCCGACGTCGATCCTGCCAACGGACAACCCGGCTAGGCTCCGGCCAACCAGGTTTCATTTTCGAGCCAACTCCGCCTCTGTTCATACTGATATCGCTACCCCCGGCCTCGGCTCGTCGAAGAGCGGCTGAGGGGTCTCTTTAACTAAGCTAGAGGAGCCTCGGACAGCAGGGCCGACCGAGCCGAGGGACTCCTACGCCTCCGGGATACGGATACCTCACTCGTCACCTTGACACGGGGCGACTCATGCTTGGTGAAGCGGTTCAGATAGTCAACAGACGAGTCTTAGTGCTCAAGAATGAGGAAAAAACACGGCTCCGTGCCGAAGTTACATACATGTTCAGGCCCTGAAAGCCGTAATGAACAAAAACACTGGCATTCGAAGTGCCATTACAAACGGAACTCCGGTTCCCCCTCCGCAGGTACGAACAACCCCACTCGATAGGGGTGGGCCTGCGGAGCAACAGAAGACCGACGAACGGCATGTCATCGCCCGCCCCGACAGCGGCGGCGATGAAGACTTCTGTCCCGGGGGGCCGAACAGCAGCAGTGATGACCTCAGGGCGGATGCTGCTGCTGGGAGGCCCCCGCCCATGCCCAAACTCGAGAGGCAAGGACGGGCAGAAGGCCGTAGAGTTGGAGGTCGGTCCGTGGCCAGCCCTGGCTATCACGCCGGCGGAAGAACCTCTTCCAGCTGCCGTGGCAGATGCCGGCGCCGCGAGCGGCTCCGAAGCCACTCGCGTCTGAAGGCCAGGCACGCTGCAGATGCCAGCGCCACGGACGACGACCGCTCCTCCCTTCGATCACTGAGTAAAGGAGCGGGCCGCCGCCCACGCGGGGGCCGACCTCAACTCGGCACACTCCCCTCCCCAGCCCTGGTGATGAAAATCCTTGAGGCTGAGGGAGGGGCAGAGGCCGCAGCCCGGCTCGCTTTCCCCCACCATCAAGCCGGAGGTCACCATCTTGGGTGACCGCCGGTGGAGGGGTGCAACCGGGCTGCATGATGAAAATCCTTGAAGCCGAACGATGGCTGAAAGGTACTAACTCCCACGGAGTTGCGTTCCTCCAACGATGAGGCGAAAAGACGGCGGTTTCCCCCATCCGGGGCTTGGAAGGTGGAAAGACACGGTGCATCAGGGAGGAAGAAGACATGGTCGCCTTACGGAAGGGGTCGCCCTCCTTTTAAAGGCGACTCTCCCTGCTTGCGCCCCCAACCGTCACGGGCTGAGTCTTCTCCAACACGCTCCAAAGCCCTCCCCTGCGGCGCGGGGGCTGGGTCCCGCATGTCATGCAGACCGGCTCCGAGCAGAAGAAGCCAAACCGCCGCGCGTGGTGCACGCAACCGCCAAGCGGTTACAAGTGACCCTCCACTTTTGCCCAGACCAACGGGCGAAAGGGGCGGGCAGCCATGCAGGCGGCATGCAATCGCGCCAAGTGGACGCGCCTCTCTGACTCCCGACACGCCAGCACGGAGGCCCAGGCCCACGCGTCGCGCGACCGGCGCGCCGGATGCTGCATGCAAGCGACTGTACCGCCTGTGCCACCACCGCGCTTCCTCGATTGCGGAACCAATACCGCGACTCGAGGCGACCCAGCGCGCGACCCAGCGGCGCCGGCCTGGCACGGCGGCCAACGCGGCCAAAGGTGAGCCGGCAGTAATGACGGTGGCAGGCGCGCGGGAGCAGCGGACACGTCGTCAGCCAAGCTCACGTCCCATCTGGGGGCAGCACGAGAACCCCCTCTCACGGTGTGAAGACAACGCGCCCGTGGTCCGTTCCTCGAACGGCTCGCGCACGCGCAACGGCAGCCCCGCCAACTACTCACCCCGTCGCATCAACTCCGCGGCTGGACAGGCGGCGCTTCTGGCAGGAGCAGCGGGCGACGCTTCGCCTTCACCGAAACAACCGCGCCAAAAAAGGTACGCCGCGTCGTTCGGTTTCGTATCCCTTTTCCTTTTTCCTCTTTCTCTATCTCTTGCGACAGGGACCGGGAAAGGGGGATACCCCGAAAGGGATCCTTCCCCGTGAAGGAACTAGGCTCCGAGCCTCCTTACTGATCAGGGGTTCGAAGGCTGGCCCCCCGGAGGGTTCAACAGCCGCCTCAGATCGCGTGGGCCCTACACCCACTACTGGTCAGAGGTTCGAAGGCCGGCCCCCCGAAGGGTTCCACGGCCGCCTCAGGCTACTCGGGCTCCGCGCCCATTACTGATCAGGGGTTCGAAGGCTAGGCCCCCGAAGGGTTCACAGTCGCCTCAGACACCGAGCGAGGGATGACCAGGGGTACGTTCGATACATAACCAAGGCTCGGGCTGCGCTCCCGAGGTACCCTAGGACATTTCCGAGACCAGCGGGAGCGATTTTGTAACGGAATCCCATCGGAGGGAGGCATCGAGCCCTCGGACCCCGTCGCCAGGGGACCGGGTCCGGCATATCACCCGCAGGTACTTTTGGGCGTGCCTCTGGGCCCCTAGCCGACCCCCAACGAATGGGGCACGGACGTCCACTCGGATTACCCGCTTGCAGCTCACCGGAGACACCATGTTCGGTGCCCATCAAGGGTAACATGGCGCTCTCCCCCCTCCTCCTTGTGGAAAGGCGACGTAGGGGCGTATGTAAAAAAGCCGAGTCTGTCCCTGATCGCCCTCTCGCCCTGTGCGGAGGCTCGGGGGCTGCTCTCGCAAACCCGGCTCCGGCCAAACCGTTGACAGCGTCAACATACCAGCCCGAGAACTTGGGCCCCGACCGTGCACCCGGGCTACGGCCAGTTCGCATGAGGGAACCACCAGACCAGCCAAAGCATTACGCAAGGCATTAAGACCTCGAAGGAGTGAAACCACTCCTCCGAGGCCTCGGGGGCTACACCCGGCGGGTGCGCTCGCGCGCACCCACCGGAACAAAATGCAACCGAGAAAGGCTGGTCCCCTTGCAAAAAAGTGCGAACGAAAGCCTCCAAGCGAGTGCTAACACTCCCTTCGAGGCTCGGGGGCTACTGTCGGGGACCATAATTAGGGGTACCCTCAAGACGCCTAATTCTCAGCTGGTAACCCCCATCAGCATAAAGCTGCAGAGGCCTGATGGGTGCGATTAAGTCAGGGATCAGTCCATACGAGCGACTCGATCACGCCTCGCCCGAGCCTAGCCTCGGGCAAGGGCAGCCAACCCTGAGATGTTTCCGTCTCGCCCGAGGCCCCCTTTTAACGGCAGACACATCTCCGGCTCGCCCGAGGCCTTGCCTTCGCTAAGAAGCAACCCTGACTAAATCACCGCGCCGACCGACCGAGTCGCAAGGGCATTTAACGCAAAGGTAGCCTGACACCTTTATCCTGACGTGCCCCCCCCCCGCAGAGCCGAAGTGACCGCCGTCACTTCGCCGCTCCACTGACCGGTCTGACAGAAGGACAGCGCCGCCTGCGCCATTCCGACTGCAGTGCCACTTGACAGAGTGAGACTGACAGGCAGTCAGGCCTTGCCAAAGGCGCCATAGGAAGCTCCGCCCGACCCAGGGCTCGGAATCGGGCTAAGGCCCCGGAAGACGGCGAACTCCGCTCCGCCCGACCCAGGGCTCGGACTCGGGCTAAGGCCCCGGAAGACGGCGAACTCCGCTCCGCCCGACCCAGGGCTCGGACTCGGGCTAAGGCCCCAGAAGACGACGAACTCCGCTCCGCCCGACCCAGGGCTCGGACTCGGGCTAAGGCCCCGGAAGACGGCGAACTCCGCTCCGCCCGACCCAGGGCTCGGACTCGGGCTAAGGCCCCGGAAGACGGCGAACTCCGCTCCGCCCGACCCAGGGCTCGGACTCGGGCTAAGGCCCCAAAAGACGGCGAACTCCGCTCCGCCCGACCCAGGGCTCGGACTCGGGCTAGGCCCCAGAAGACGACGAACTCCGCTTCGCCCGACCCCAGGGGTCGGACTCCGCCCTGGCCTCTGCCGAACGACCTCCGCCTCGCCCGACCCAGGAGCTCGGGCTCGGCCTCGGCCATGCAGGACAGACTCGACCTCGGCTTCGGAGGAGCCTCCACGTCGCCCGACCTAGGACACAAGTCCGCCACGTCAACAGGAAGCGCCATCATCACCCTACCCCGAGCCGACTCAGGTCGCAGGGAACAAGACCGGCGTCCCATCTGGCTAGCTCTGCCAGATAGGCAATGATGGCGTCCCGCCAGACCCATGACAACGGTGGCTCTCAGCTCCCTTACGGAAGCAGGGGGACGTCAGCAAGGGCCCAACCGCTCCGACAGCTGTCCCTCCGCCAGGCTCCGTTGCTCCTCCGACAGCCACGACACCACACCAGCTGGGTGCCAAGATCTCTCCGGCTGCCACATTGGCATGTACTTAGGGCGCTAGCTCACCCCCGCTAGACACGTAGCACCTTGCTACACCCCCATTGTACACCTGGATCCTCTCCTTATGCCTATAAAAGGAAGGACCAGGGCCTTATTAGAAAAGGTTGGCCGCGCGGGGACGAGGATGGGGCAGGCGCTCTCCTGGGGCCGCTCGCTTCCCTCACCCGCGTGGACGCTTGTAACCCCCTACTGCAAGCGCACCCGACCTGGGCGCGGGTCGAACACAAAGGCCGCGGGATTCCCACCTCTCTCACGACTCGTCTCCGGCCACCTCGCTTTTCCCCCCTTCGCGCTCGCCCACGCGCTCGACCCATCTGGGCTGGGGCACGCGGCACACTCACTCGTCGGCTTAGGGACCCCCCGGTCTCGAAACGCCGACAAGTGGTTTAACTCTTTTCAAAAATTCTCTAAAAATTACAGTAGGTTACTATTGGTCATTGTAGTTTGTCCTATAAAATTGAGGTGAAAATTAATTCAGATATTACTTGTGCAAAATTAACAAAAGTAAGTTTAAAAGGGCATTTTACACTACAGCTGTGATTTAATTGGGGTTTCTGCACCAAGTTGTATTTTCGTCCAAACATAAAGGTGATATTAGGCCTCTGTGTTAAAAATCATAGAAAAAGTCATACTGGATATTTAGTTGTGAATTTCTAAAGTTTTATGCCAAAAAGGTGCTTATAACTAACTTGTTATTTGAAAAATATCAAACAACATATTCCATATTTTTCCTATGTTCATAATAACAAATCATTAGTTATCCCAAGGTTTGGGGTGTTTTCTCCTTGGAGTTATTTTTCTAGGGTTTTTCTAAGTTTTCCTTATTTTCTTAAAATAAAAGGTATCTCATTTATTTTATACCAAACAAGGGTATAATAAATTTTTCTAGTGAACTATACTGAATAAATAGACTAACAAAAATATGGGTGCTCCCTGGTTCTTTATTTAAACTTCCATTAATATGTTCTCTAACTTTAGGCTAAAAAGGATTTAAAGGGTAAACTCTACCTTAACTGGGTGTACAGAGGGGTTTATTATTTTTAAACAGGTTAGAAAGTGATTAGGTACTTCTCCAAATTTTCTTAACCTCAGTCTAATAGTGCAACTATTTTTCCTCCTATTATTTAGCTTTTGGCCAAATCATCATTTAATTCCAAACCTTAATTTCCTTTGCAATACTAAGGGGGTTTTGTATTTTTCCTAAGTAGTTCACATTATTTGGAATCAGGCAAAATTGGTTTGACCAATTTTGGTTGAATAAAACTGAAGTTATGAATTTTGCAAGCTCTGTCTGTATTTAAATTAGAAATATTGAAAAGGTTTCCTGGAAAACCAGTTTACACCGAGGACCCTGGGTTTAATCCAAATCAACCCACTCAAGTCTACCCCTGCGCCACTATTCCCCTGAGTCACTGACAGTTCAAAAATCCCCCTGACTTTTCCTTCTTCTTCCCCGAGGTCCTTCCCCTAATGCAAACAGTACCCGCGGGAAAGAAAAGGGCGGCGCGGCTTACCGGCGGCGAGAGAGGTCCGACGAGGGGCGGGGTTGGCTCCGGGAGGCCCTGGCGGTCACAGCGGTGTACGAATCGACGGCGGAGGTGGCCGGAATCATCCGGTCCACGTGCACAGGCGGGTGATCTCGTCGGCGGCGGTGTTCCGGCTAAACCACGACGATCTAGTGTAATCAAATGGCACGATGAGCTTCACGGGGTGACGTAGAGGCTATGTGCACAAGGAATCGAAGAATGGGATAGAGGATTACTCGGTCTATGTTCACCGGCGGTCGGGCGAAGTCCGACGACCGTGGACTGGCATCTCCGGCGAAGCAAACTCCGATTCCTTGCTCGGGGAGCTTCACCGAGGCGTGCACAGTCTATTCCAAGGGTTGGACGGGGTTGGGAAGGGCTCTGTTGGCCGCGGGCACGCCGTGCGCGGGGCAAACGCCGGTGGTTTCGGGCTCCGGTGAGGTCGAGCGTGCGTAGAGGAGTACGGTCGACGCTTGAGGGTGATTTATAGGCGCGGGCGCGAGCAGGGGACACGGGCACGGCTCAGCGCGGCGCGGGGCACGCGGGGTCGGGCGCGGGCGTGCTCTGGCGCGCGCAGAGCGCGTCGAACACGTGGAGGTGTTCTTCTGCCCATGTTCAAAAGCTTGTTGAGATCGCATAAGTGCGAATCTTGGCAAAAATCCGGTGCAGACCTCTTCCTAGCACCTATTGCTATCTCTTGTATGTGAGTTCCAAGGGAAGATAAGTCCTAGGTCAGAAGATATGCGGACGCCAAATCTGGCTTGTCTCCCTGTCCGCTGCGCGACAAAAGTGATGCCAAGACATGTCAAACATCAAGGGCTCGGTCTCAACTTTTTCCAGGGGGTGCCTTAGGTGGTATGCCACATTTTTGGTATAGAACTTAGGTGGTTTTGGTGCCATCTTCAAGGTGAACACGGTGGATCTTTAGATTAGGTGTAGATTTTGACTTAGAGAGAATTAGAGAGCTCTAGCTCTTTCTCTACTTAAGGAATGGATTTGGGGTTTCTTAAGGGGTCTTTTTGCAATGTTTCCTCTCCATATTTGTTGATTAATATGTCACTTAACTTTAGCCAAAGGTTAGGTCATGATTTGCATATTTGCTTAATCTCCCCCCCTTCAACCATGGTTTTAGGAGATAGGGGTTCAAGAGAGGTCCAGGGTTTACTCCCTTCTTGCTCAAGGTGATAAGTGCACAAAAGCTTGGGTAATGCTTTTAGGTCATTAACTTTTTTGATTAATACATGGTCTCCAAGGTTCTTATGCTCTTCTCCTTAAGTTTCTTCCACATGTGATCACAGTCATTTGTGTATAGATGTGCCATAGCCATGGTAACACTTGGGGTGTTACACTCTCGCCCTTACAATATTGATCACAAAGAACGCACAAGAGTAAGGTTGGGAAGAGCAACACACACAAGACTCAAATATGCAGCACAACCACGCACACAAGTCACGACTTGAGCTCGAAACACAACGCACAGAGTTCACAACTCAAATGGAGCTCAAATCACTATCACAAAGAATCGAATGCATGAAGTTGGAGTCTTAGGATGCTTAGTGAATGCTTGGGCGTCTCCTTCATGCGCCTAGGGGTCCCTTTTATAGCCCCAAGGCAACTAGGAGCCATTGAAGATCAACATGGAAGGCTATCCTTGCCTTCTGTCGAGTGGTGCACCGGACAGGTCATGTAGACGGTCCGGTGCGCGATCTTCTTCCAAATTTGGCATATCCGACCGTTGCTCCTCTGGGCTGATTGGTGCACCGGACAGTCCGGTGCACTAGCCGACCGTTGGAGCAGTCCACGTGTCACGCGAAGATTGTGCGGCCGACCGTTGGCGCTGGCGACCGTTGGCTCACCGGACAGTCCGGTGAATTATAGCCACGTCGCCTTTTCCGTTTCTCGAGAGCGACGAGTTTGCCGCGGATGACTCACCGGACAGTCCGGTGCACCACCGGACGGTCCGGTGAATTATAGCCGTACACCGTCATCAACTCCCGAGAGCGGCCTTTTCACCGGAGACCAGCCTGGCGCACCAGACACTGTCCGGTGCACCACAGGACAGTCCGATGCTCCTGGCCGAGCTAGACTTTGGCTGCACACAGCCAAGTCTTGTGCAATTCGTTTCTTTTCTTCTCTGCTCCGTTTCTAACACTTAGACAAATACATTAGTATACAAAAACCAATTACTAAGTCTAGAAACATACCTTGTTATATGATTTGCACTTCTTGCTTGTTTGGCACATAGCAACTCACTTACTATGTGTTGGACACTTAATCACCAAAACATTATAGAAATGGCCCAAGGGCACATTTCCCTTTCAATTGGTTGTGGATCAAGTGAAGGCAAAGGTATAACATAGGTTTTGTTTTTTTGCTGGTCTCCAAGAGTTTAGAGAAGATATTTGACCAGATTAGTAGGCTAGATGGTCGTACTATTAAGAGGGGTCAATGATGTTTGTCTGTGTCAAACTTAGTGCCTCATAGAGCATCTAGTGGTTGCATTTGCATGAGGACTAACAACGCTTCCAATTTCAAGAGTTAAAAATCTTCTCAAAAGCGTGTTTGAAAAGTTGTTAAGTTATGGGTTGGAGGACCGTCCGTGATCCATCCAGTGGTGGTCAGAAGTACGTTCACTTCTCTGTTCCTGTACATTTGTACCGCGGACCATCCGCAGTCCTGACTAGAGAAGGTTGCTCTCGGTACAGTCCCTGTATTATTGTGCGGATCGTCCGGCCTTGTACGGCGGACCGTCCGCAGGTGCCAAATTGGTTTGGACAAGGACTGTGCATTTTTGGACATTTGTACTACAGACTGTTTGGAGGATAAGCCCGGACAGTACTGACTCCCAGGTCACGGACCGTCCGGCCTTGTAGGGCGGACAGTCCGCATGTGTTAACTCCGCTTGGTCAGAGCACTGATGCTCCAAGTTGCCAGGTCTCGGACAGTCCGGTCAGGGTTGGCGGACTGTCTGGACCTTGCTTTTCTGACAGCTCTGACAGATTTCAAATGGGAAAACTAGCCATTATATGTACGGCGGACCGTCTGGCCTCAGGGCGCGGACCGTCTGCGTGTGTGCAGAATATGTGTTGTTTGCACATAACGGTTGGATTTGTGAGGTGGACTATAAATAGAAGGGGAGCTCGTGTGTGAGGGCTCTCTTGGCCATTCCTGGCACACATTGTGCTCATTTGTGATCCTCCCACTCATTCTCTCACACTCCTTGGTTGAGATTGCATTCTAGTGAGAGATTGAGAGTTCCTAGTGCATTTGCATCCATTTGTGATTCTTGAGGCACTAGGTGGTACACTGAGCAAGCGTCATCGGTTTGTTACTCTTGGAGGTTGCCGCCTCCTAGACGGCTCGGGTGTTGTCTCCGTCGAGCTCTCCAAGAAGATTGTGGAGGAGCCGCGATGTTGATTGTGAGGGGTTCGTGCCTACCTCGCCGGAGCGGTAAAGGTGACATTAGTGGTAACGAGGTATTGAGTGATTTCTTGTCCACTTGGCTCAAAGATCAAGCAGTGTCTTGATAGAGGAGCAAGTGAGAGCTTGAAGTCCACCTCAACGTGGATTAGGGGTGATCGGCAAATCACCGATACCACGAGATAAAATCCGATGTCTTTCTTTTTCTTACATTACTTATTGCTGTGCAAGTGATTAGTATTTTGCATATTGTTCTAAGAGTATACAATCACCATAGTTGATTCTCATAGATTGTTTACTTGTTGTCACTAGAGAATTTATACCTATTGTCATATTGATTAAATTTCTCTAGTGTTTTTTTATTTTAGTCAAAACCGTCTATTCACCCCCTCTAGCCGGTGTCCTAGATCCTACACAATGCATGTATACTCATTCGGCGAATGTTTTACCCAATATAGGACCCATGGGTACGATGTCCATATACATTGAAATAAATACACATCAGGTATTAGATCATGGGTACTATTGCCATCTCTAGTTCTGACCATTGGCTACTAGTCGCGTAGCGGCGCAGGTGGCGCACCCCGTGCGTATATGCAAGCGAGAGACACTATATATCCAACTATCTGGCTATACGTAGAGAATTTCTCTAAATTACTCAGTTGGATAAACTGGTCTAAACCGACTATCCTGGCTCATAAATAATAAAAGGACTAGTACAATGTCCATGCATTGTGACACACACAATATCTACTGCTATAAAGCACAAGTATCATTAGACCAGCCAGTCACCGTCACCTCGGGCACAGACGACACATATAACTTCAGGTAGCTGTCCCCGATGGCGTAGGGCATAGCGAGGACAGCAAGAATGTACGCATGAAAGGGAAATGGTCTCAATCATTTCCTATAATCAATTTTGGTGTTTGACGACCATCACAAAATTTATGGACTAACTAGTTTGCCTAGTTGATCTTTTCTCAGGTGCATAAAGTTCATATACACATCTAAGGAAAATGGCCCTTAGGCCAATTATTCAAGTATGGAGCAAATCAGGATTGCATCAGTCCGAGGTGCACCGGACTGTCCGGTGCCTAGACTGGAGCGCCCAACGAACCTGCCCCTCTCAGGAAAACACAACGCTCATCGGCTAAAAATCATCGGACTGTCCGGTGTGCACCGGACTGTCCAGTGAGCCCATGAGCAACGGTCGACTTCACCAACGGTCAATTGCCATCGCAGTCTGAAGCGTCAGAAGGCCAGTAACAGTTAGAGACATCAAGTCGCACCGGACTGTACGGTGTGCCACCAGACTGTCCGGTGCGCCACAAGGACAAGCGAATTCAACGGTCAACTGCTCTAAACCCCAACGGTCGGCTGACGTGGCACGCACCGGACAATGAACAGTGCGGTGTCCTGGTGCGCACCGGACTGTCCGGTGTGCCCGTCGATAGAGAGCACAGCCAACGACTAGAATGTTGGTTGGGCTATAAATACCCCCAACCTCCTACATTCAATGCATCCAAGCTTTCCACTCTCTACACTCAATACAGGAGCAAAGAATACATTCCAAAGACACATTCAAAGCCATCAATCCTCTCCAAGTGCCACAATTAAGTCAAGTGATCAAAAGGGATTAGTGACTTGAGAGAGGGTGATTTGTGTTTCATTTGTTGCTCTTGTTGCTTGGTGTGCTTTCTTCATCTCTTCCTAAACTTCCTAAGTGACTTGTAAAGATAGCAAGATACACCTAATTATATGGTGATCCTTGCGGGGTCTTTGTGACCCTTGAGATAATGAAGAATCACTCAACCGGTCTAGGTGACCGATTGAGAGAGGGAAAGGGTTGAAATAGACCCGACCTTTGTGGCCTTCTCAACGAGGAGTAGGTTCATTGGAACCGAACATCGGGAAACAAATTGCCGTGTTCATTTGTGTTGGTCTTCACCATTCGATTTGTTTCTTCCCTCTCCTCTCTCACTAAAAGTTCTCTTGCTCACAATCTTTTGAGTTAGCTCCCAAAGTTATCCGTATTGATTGAGCAACTCATAGCAAGAAGAACTATCTTCCACACATCTGTATTCACTATTATTTGTTTCTAATCCTAACCCTGGGTGAAGTGCGTGTTCAAAGTTTATAATTTTCAGGTTTCGCCTATTCACCCCCCTCTAGGCAACTTTCAATTGGTATCAGAGTCCGGTACTTCATTAGAGTCTAACAACTCGAAGTGATGTCGGGAGAACACACCAAAAAGGAGTTGATGACCGGGGAAAAACCCGGATCTTCGGGGAAGAAAATTGAAGGCAAGACTCCTTCAAAGGACACTGGCGACAAGCACAAGGAGCACAAGGATGAATCTGCTGGCTCCATCAACTCTCACAAGAAGGGCGACAAGAAGAAAAAGAAGATGAATAAGGTGGTCTACTACAATACCGATTCTTCCTCGCCCTCAACCTCCGGTGCCGAGTCTACATCTTCAAAGCGCCAAGAGTGTAAGAAGTATAGTAAGATCCCTCTTCGCTATCCTCATATTTCTAAACGCACTCCCTTACTTTCCGATCCCTTAGGCAAACCACCATATTTTGATGGTTAAGATTATTGTATGTGGAGTGATAAAATAAGGCACCATCTAACCTCACTCCACAAAAATATTTGGGATATTGTTGAATTTGGGGCACAGGCACCACAGGTGGGCGATGAGGACTACGACTCTGATGAGGCCACCCAAGTAAGGCACTTCAACTCCCAAGCCACCTCCATACTCCTCGCTTCCTTGTGTAGAGAGGAGTACAAAAAGGTGAAAGGGCTGAAGAGTGCAAAAGAAATTTGGGACGTCCTCAAGACAGCGCACGAAGGAGATGAAGTGACAAAGATCACCAAGTGAGAAACGATCGAGGGAGAACTCGGTCGGTTCGTCCTCAACAAAGGAGAAGAGCCACAAGCAATGTACAACCGGCTCAAGACGATGGCGAACCAAATTCGTAACCTTAGGAGCACCAAGTGGGATGACCATGAAATGTCAAGGTTATTATAAGATCTCTTGTCTTTCATAACCCCACTCAAGTGCAATTAATTCATGGAGATCCTAGATATAAAACAGATGTTTCCCGAGAAAGTGATTGACAAGCTTGTGAGCTTTGAACTTATGATTAAAGACTCCAAACACATTATCAACTTGGAGCAAGGCGCCACCTCCACAACCGAGGTGCAACCCGTTGCGTTCAAGGCAACAAAAGAAAAGAAGGAAGAGCCTACATGAAAGGGAATTAGGCTTACACCTAGTCCCTAATTAATTTTGGTGGTTGAATTGCCCAACACAAATATTGGACTAACTAGTTTGCTCTAGTGCATAAGTTATACAGGTGCCAAAGGTTCACACTTAGCAAATAAAAAGACCAAGTATTGGGTTCAAATAAAGGAGCAAGGGTCAATCGAAGGCACCTCTGGTCTGGCGCACCGGACTGTCCGGTGTGCCACCGGACATGTCCGGTGCACCAGAGGACTCCGACTCCAAACTCGTCACCTTCGGGAAATTCCAGAGGCGACTCCGCTATAATTCACCGGACTGTCCGGTGTACACCGGACATGTCCGGTGCTCCAAAGAAGAGCGGCCTCAGGAACTCGCCAGCCTCGGGAATTCACTTCTGCTGCTCCGCTATAATTCACCGGACTGTCCGGTGTACACCGGACTGTCCGGTGTAACAGCGGGGCAACGGCTATTTCGGCGCCAATGGCTACCTGCGACGCATTAAATGCGCGCGCAGCGCGCGCAGAGGTCAGGCACGCCCATGCTGGCGCACCGGACAATCTACAGTGCATGTCCGGTGTGCCACCGGACATCCAGGCGGGCCCAGAAGACAGAGCTCCAACGGTCGACCCCAACGGCTTTTGGTGACGTGGCTGTCGCACCGGACATGTCCGGTGTGCACCGGACTGTCCGGTGCGCCATCGAACAGACAGTCTCACCAAATGGCTAGTTTGGTGGTTGGGGCTATAAATACCCCCAACCACCCACCATTCATTGCATCCAAGTTTTCGACTTCTCAACTACTTACAAGAGCTCTAGCATTCAATTCTAGACACACCAAAGAGATCAAATCCTCTCCAAATTCCACACAACACCCTAGTGATTAGAGAGAGAGATTTGCTTGTGTTCTTTCGAGCTCTTGCGCTTGGATTGCTTTCTTCTTTCTTGATTCTTTCTTGCGATCAAAACTCACTTGTAATTGAGGCAAGAGACACCAATCTTGTGGTGGTCCTTGTGGGAACTTTGTGTTCCAAGTGATTGAGAAGAGAAAGCTCACTCGGTCCGAGGGACCGTTTGAGAGAGGGTAAGGGTTGAAAGAGACCCGGCCTTTGTGGCCTCCTCAACGGGGAGTAGGTTTGAGAGAACCGAACCTCGGTAAAACAAATCCGCGTGTCTCACTTCATTATTCGCTTGCGATTTGTTTTGCACCCTCTCTCGCGGACTCTATTATATTTCTAACGCTAACCCGGCTTGTAGTTGTGATTATTTTTGAGAATTTCAGTTTCGCCCTATTCACCCCCCCTCTAGGCGACTTTCAATTGGTATCAAAGCCCGGTTCTTCATTAGAGCCTGACCGCTCGAAGTGATGTCGGGAGATTACACCAAGAGGGAGATGGAGACCGGCGACAAGCCCACTACGAGCCAAGGGAGCACTTCATCGGAAGAGTCCCGCACCAAGAGGAAGGATAAGAAGAAGGACTCCTCCAAACAGAAGGAGAAAAGATCTTCTTCCTCACACCACAAAGAGAAGAAGGAAAAATCTTCTTCCCACAAGTCGCATCGGAAAGGCGACAAACACAAGAGGATGAGGAAGGTGGTCTACTACGAGACCGACACTTCATCAACATCGACCTCCAACTCCGATGCGCCGTCCGTAACTTCTAAGCGCCAAGAGCGCAAGAAGTTTAGTAAGATCCCCTTACACTATCCCCGTACATCTAGACATACTCCATTACTTTCCGTTCCATTAGGCAAACCGCCAACCTTTGATGGCGAGGATTATGCTAGGTGGAGTGATTTAATGAAATTTCATCTAACCTCACTCCACAAAAGTATATGGAATGTTGTTGAGTTTGGAGCACAGGTACCATCCATAGGGGATGAGGATTATGATACGGACGAAGTGGCCCAAATCGAGCACTTCAACTCCCAAGCTACAACCATACTCCTCGCCTCTCTAAGCAAGGAGGAATACAACAAGGTGCAAGGGTTGAAGAATGCAAAGGAGATTTGGGACCTACTCAAGACCGCGCACGAGGGTGATGAACTCACCAAGATCACCAAGCGGGAAACGATCGAGGGGGAGCTCGGTCGCTTCCGTATTCGCCAAGGGGAGGAGCCACAAGATATGTACAACCGGCTCAAAACCTTGGTGAACCAAGTGCGCAACCTCGGGAGCAAAAAGTGGGACGACCACGAGGTGGTTAAGGTTATTCTAAGATCTCTCATTTTCCTTAACCCCACTCAAGTTCAATTAATGCGTGGTAATCCTAGATACCCACTAATGACCCCCGAGGAAGTAATCGGGAATTTTGTGAGCTTTGAATGCATGATTAAAGGCTCAAAGAAGATCAACGAGCTTGAGGAGCCCTCCACATCCGAAGCACAACCGGTGGCATTTAAGGCGACGGAGGAGAAGGAGGAGGAGTCTACACCGAGTAGACAACCAATTGACGCCTCAAAGCTCGACAATGAGGAGATGGCTTTAATCATCAAAAGCTTTCGCCAAATCCTCAAGCAACGGAAGGGGAAGGACTACAAATCCCGTTCCAAGAAGGTTTGCTACAAGTGTGGTAAGCCCGGTCACTTTATTGCTAAATGTCCATTATCAAGTGACAGTGACAGGGATAACGACAAGAAGGGCAAGAGAAGAGAAAAGAAGAGGTACCACAAGAAGAAGGGCGGCGATGCCCACGTGTGTCGCGAGTGGAACTCCGACGAGAGCTCCACCGACTCCTCCTCCGACGATGAGGACGCCGCCAACATCGCCGTCACCAAGGGACTTCTCTTCCCCAATGTCGGCCACAAGTGCCTCATGGCTAAGGACGGCAAAAGGAAGAAGGTTAAATCTAAATCCTCCACTAAATATGAATCTTCTAGTGATAATAATGCTAGTGGTGAGGAAGATAATTTGCATATCCTTTTTGCCAACCTTAACATGGAACAAAAGGAAAAATTGAATGAATTAATTAGTGCTATTCATGAAAAGGATGACCTTTTGGATTCCCAAGAGGACTTCCTAATTAAGGAGAACAAGAAACATGTTAAGGTTAAAAATGCTTATGCTCTACAAGTTGAAAAAAGTGAAAAATTGTCTAGTGAGCTAAGCACTTGCCATGAAACCATTGACAACCTTAGAAATGAAAATGCTAAATTAATTGCTAAGGTTGATTCCCATGTTTGTATTGATTCAATTTCCAATCCTAGAGATGATAATGTTGATTTGCTTGCTAGGATTGATGAATTGAATATTTCTCTTGATAACCTTAGGATTGAAAATGAAAAGTTAATTGCTAAGGTTAAAGATTTTGATGTTTGCAATACTACTATTTCCAACCTTAGAACTAAGAATGATATGTTGCATGCTAAGGTTGTAGAATTAAAATCTTGCAAACCCTCTACATCTACCGTTGAGCACACTTCTATTTGTACTAGATGTAGAGATGTTGATATCAATGCTATTCATGATCACATGGCTTTAATTAAACAACAAAATGATCATATAGCATTATTAGATGCAAAAATTGCCGAGCATAACTTAGAAAATGAAAAGTTTAAATTTGCTAGAAGTATGCTTTATAATGGGAGACGCCCTGGCATCAAGGATGGCATTGTCTTCCAAAGGGGAGACAATGTCAAACTTAATGCCCCTCCTAAGAACTTGTCTAACTTTGTTAAGGGCAAGGCTCCCATGCCTCAGGATAACGAGGGTTACATTTTGTACCCTGCCGGTTATCCCGAGAGCAAAATTGGGAGAACTCATTCTAGGAAGTATCACTCTGGCCCTAACTATGCTTTCATGTATAAGGGTAAGACATCTAGCTCTAGGCAACCAACCCGTGCTAAGTTGCCTAGAAAGAAAACTCCTAGTGCATCAAATGAACATAGCATTTCATTTAAGACTTTTGATGCATCTTATGTTTTGACTAACAAATCCGGCAAGGTAGTTGCCAAGTTTGTTGGGGGCAAACACAAGGGCTCTAAGACTTGTGTTTGGGTACCCAAAGTTCTTGTTTCTAATGCCAAAGGACCCAAAACCGTTTGGGTACCTAAAGTCAAGAACTAAAATTGTTTTGTAGGTTTATGCATCTAGGGGCTCAAGTTGGATACTCGACAGCGGGTGCACAAACCACATGACAGGGGAGAAGAAGATGTTCTCCTCATATGAGAAAAACCAAGATCCCCAACGAGCTATCACATTCGGGGATGGAAATCAAGGTTTGGTCAAAGGATTGGGTAAAATTGCTATATCACCTGACCATACTATTTCCAATGTTTTTCTTGTAGATTCTTTAGATTACAATTTGCTTTCCGTATCCCAATTATGTCAAATGGGCTACAACTGTCTATTTACTGATGTAGGTGTTACTGTCTTTAGAAGAAGTGATGATTCAATAGCATTTAAGGGAGTGTTAGAGGGTCAGCTATACTTGGTAGATTTTGATAGAGCTAAACTCGACACTTGCTTGGTTGCTAAGACTAACTTGGGTTGGCTCTGGCACCGCCGACTAGCCCATGTTGGAATGAAGAATCTTCATAAGCTTCTAAAGGGAGAACACATTTTAAGACTAACCAATGTTCATTTTGAGAAAGACAGGATTTGTAGCGCATGCCAAGCCAGGAAGCAAGTTGGCACTCATCATCCACACAAGAACATTATGACAAGTGACAGGCCACTGGAGCTCCTACACATGGATTTATTCGGCCCGATCGCTTACATAAGCATCGGCGGGAGTAAGTACTGTCTAGTTATTGTGGATGATTATTCTCGCTTCACTTGGGTGTTCTTTTTACAGGAAAAATCTCATACCCAAGAGACCTTAAAGGGATTCTTGAGACGGGCTCAAAATGAGTTCGGCTTAAGGATCAAGAAAATTAGAAGCGACAATGGGACGGAGTTCAAGAACTCTCAAATTGAAGGCTTCCTTGAGGTGGAGGGCATCAAGCATGAGTTCTCTTCTCCCTACACCCCACAACAAAATGGTGTAGTGGAGAGGAAGAATCGAACTCTATTGGACATGGCAAGAACCATGCTTGATGAGTACAAGACACCGGATCGGTTTTGGGCCGAGGCGGTCAATACCACCTGCTACGCCATCAACCGGTTATATCTACACCGAATCCTCAAGAAGACATCCTATGAACTCCTAACCGGTAAAAAGCCCAATATTTCATATTTTAGAGTTTTTGGTAGCAAATGCTTTATTCTTGTTAAAAGAGGTAGAAAATCTAAATTTGCTCCTAAAACTGTAGAAGGCTTTTTACTAGGATATGACTCAAACACAAGGGCATATAGAGTCTTTAACAAGTCCTCAGGACTTGTTGAAGTTTCTTGTGACGTTGTGTTTGATGAGACTAACGGCTCTCAAGTAGAGCAAGTTGATCTTGATGAGATAGGTGAAGAACAGGCTCCGTGCATAGCGCTAAGGAACATGTCCATTGGGGATGTGTGTCCTAAGGAATCCGAAGAGCCTCCACATGCACAAGATCAACCATCCTCCTCAACGCAAGCATCTCCACCAACCCAAAATGAGGACGAGGCTCAAGTTGATGAAGGTAAAGATCAAAGAGATGAGCCACCTCAAGATGATGGCAATGATCAAGGGGGAGATGCAAATGATGAAGACAAGGAGGATGATCAACCAAGGCCGCCACACCCAAGAGTCCATCAAGCAATACAACGAGATCACCCCGTCGACACCATCCTCGGCGACATTCATAAGGAGGTAACCACTCGATCTCGTGTTGCACATTTCTGTGAGCATTACTCTTTTGTTTCCTCTATTGAGCCACACAGGGTAGAGGAAGCACTTCAAGATTCGGATTGGGTAATGGCGATGCAAGAGGAGCTCAACAATTTCACGAGGAACGAGGTATGGCATTTAGTTCCACGTCCTAACCAAAATGTTGTAGGAACCAAGTGGGTCTTCCGCAACAAGCAAGACGAGCATGGTGTGGTGACAAGGAACAAAGCTCGACTCGTGGCCAAGGGGTATTCACAAGTCGAAGGTTTGGATTTCGGTGAAACCTATGCACCCGTAGCTAGGCTTGAGTCAATTCGCATATTATTAGCCTATGCTACTTACCATGGCTTCAAGCTTTATCAAATGGACGTGAAGAGTGCCTTCCTCAATGGACCAATCAAGGAGGAGGTCTACGTTGAGCAACCTCCCGGCTTTGAAGATAGTGAGTACCCTAACCATGTCTATAGGCTCTCTAAGGCGCTTTATGGGCTCAAGCAAGCCCCAAGAGCATGGTATGAATGCCTTAGAGATTTCCTTATTGCAAATGGCTTCAAAGTCGGCAAGGCCGATCCTACTTTGTTCACTAAAACTCTTGACAATGATTTGTTTGTATGCCAAATTTATGTTGATGATATCATATTTGGGTCTACTAACGAATCTACTTGTGAAGAATTTAGTAGGATCATGACACAAAAATTCGAGATGTCTATGATGGGGGAGTTGAAATATTTTCTAGGATTCCAAGTCAAGCAACTCCAAGAGGGTACTTTCATTAGCCAAACCAAGTATACTCAAGACATTCTAAGCAAGTTTGGAATGAAGGATGCCAAGCCCATCAAGACACCCATGGGAACCAATGGGCATCTCGACCTCGACACGGGAGGTAAATCCGTGGATCAAAAGGTATACCGGTCAATGATTGGTTCATTACTCTATTTATGTGCATCTCGACCGGACATTATGCTTTCCGTTTGCATGTGTGCAAGATTCCAAGCCGACTCTAAGGAATCACACCTTACGGCCGTAAAACGAATCTTGAGATACTTGGCTTATACTCCTAAGTTTGGGCTTTGGTACCCTCGGGGATCCACATTTGATTTGATTGGTTATTCGGATGCCGATTGGGCGGGGTGTAAGATTAATAGGAAGAGCACATCGGGGACTTGCCAGTTCTTGGGAAGATCCTTGGTGTCTTGGGCTTCAAAGAAGCAAAATTCGGTCGCTCTTTCTACCGCCGAAGCCGAGTATATTGCCGCAGGCCATTGTTGCGCGCAATTGCTTTGGATGAGGCAAACCCTGCGGGACTATGGTTACAAACTAACCAAAGTTCCTCTTCTATGTGATAATGAGAGTGCAATCCGCATGGCGGATAACCCCGTTGAGCATAGCCGCACTAAACACATAGCCATTCGGTATCATTTTCTTCGGGATCACCAACAAAAGGGGGATATCGAGATTTCTTACATTAACACTAAAGATCAATTAGCCGATATCTTTACCAAGCCACTTGATGAACAATCTTTTACCAAACTTAGGCATGAGCTAAATATTATTGATTCTAGGATTTTCTTTTGCTAATTTGCACACATAGCACACAAGTATACCTTTGATCATATCTCTTTTATATATGCTATGACTAATGTGTTTTCAAGTGTATTTCAAACCAAGTCATAGGTATATTGAAAGGGAATTGGAGTCTTCGGCGAAGACAAAGGCTTCCACTCCACTCTACTACTCATCCTTCGCCGTCACTCCGAGCAACTCTCCAACTTTGGTATAATCTTCACTCATTTATTTTATGACCAAAGGAGGAGAAAGTACTTCGTTGGGCTCTAATGATTCCGTTTTTGGCGATTCATGCCAAAGGGGGAGAAAATATGAGCCCAAAGCAAAAGGACCGCACCACCACCTAATTTTAAAAATTTGGAGATTTTCAATTGGTCAATTTCAAATTAGTATCCTATTATGTTCTAAAGGGGGAGGAAGTAGTATTTCAAAAATGATATATCAAAACCCTCTTGAACACTAAGAGGAGGATCTCATTTAGGGGGAGTTTTGTTTAGTCAAAGGAAAAGCATTTGGATCAAAGGGAGAAATTTCAAAACTTGAAAAAGCTTCTCAAAATCTTATTTATTTACCTTTGACTATCTTGCAAAAGGACTTTGAAAAGAATTTACAAAAGGATTTGCAAAAACAAAACATGTGGTGCAAATGTGGTCCAATATGTTAAAAACAAAGAAACAATCCATGCACATCATGTAAGTATTTATATTGGCTCAATTCCAAGCAACCTTTGCACTTACATTATGCAAACTAGTTCAATTTATGCACATTTATATTTGCTTTGGTTTGTGTTGGCATCAGTCACCAAAAAGGGGGAGATTGAAAGGGAATTAGGCTTACACCTAGTCCCTAATTAATTTTGGTGGTTGAATTGCCCAACACAAATATTGGACTAACTAGTTTGCTCTAGTGCATAAGTTATACAGGTGCCAAAGGTTCACACTTAGCCAATAAAAAGACCTAGTATTGGGTTCAAATAAAGGAGCAAGGGTCAACAGAAGGCACCTCTAGTCTGGCGCACCGGACTGTCCGGTGTGCCACCGGACATGTCCGGTGCACCAGAGGACTCCGACTCCAAACTCGTCACCTTCGGGAAATTCCAGAGGCGACTCCGCTATAATTCACCGGACTGTCCGGTGCTCCAAAGAAGAGTGGCCTCAGGAACTCGCCAGCCTCGGGAATTCACTTCTGCTGCTCCGCTATAATTCACCGGACTGTCCGGTGTACACTGGACTGTCCGGTGTAACAGCGGGGCAACGGCTATTTCGGCGCCAACGGCTACCTGCGACGCATTAAATGCGCGCGCAGCGCGCGCAGAGGTCAGGCACGCCCATGCTGGCGCACCGGACAATCTACAGTGCATGTCCAGTGCGCCACCGGACATCCAGGCGGGCCCAGAAGACAGAGCTCCAACGGTCGACCCCAATGGCTTTTGGTGACGTGGCTGTCGCACCGGACATGTCCGGTGTGCACCGGACTGTCCGGTGTGCCATCGAACAGACAGTCTCACCAAACGGCTAGTTTGGTGGTTGGGGCTATAAATACCCCCAACCACCCACCATTCATTGCATCCAAGTTTTTGACTTCTCAACTACTTACAAGAGCTCTAGCATTCAATTCTAGACACACCAAAGAGATCAAATCCTCTCCAAATTCCACACAACACCCTAGTGATTAGAGAGAGAGATTTGCTTGTGTTCTTTCGAGCTCTTGCGCTTGGATTGCTTTCTTCTTTCTTGATTCTTTCTTGCGATCAAAACTCACTTGTAATTGAGGCAAGAGACACCAATCTTGTGGTGGTCCTTGTGGGAACTTTGTGTTCCAAGTGATTGAGAAGAGAAAGCTCACTCGGTCCGAGGGACCGTTTGAGAGAGGGTAAGGGTTGAAAGAGACCCGGCCTTTGTGGCCTCCTCAACGGGGAGTAGGTTTGAGAGAACCAAACCTCGGTAAAACAAATCCGCGTGTCTCACTTCATTATTCGCTTGCGATTTGTTTTGCACCCTCTCTCGCGGACTCTATTATATTTCTAACGCTAACCCGGCTTGTAGTTGTGATTATTTTTGAGAATTTCAGTTTCGCCCTATTCACCCCCCCCTCTAGGCGACTTTCACTACACCAACAAATAGGCTTCCAATTGACACCTCCAAGCTTGACAACGAGGAGATGGCTCTTACTATTAAGAGCTTCCGGCAAATCCTCAAGCAAAGGAAGGGGAAGGACTACAAACCCCGCTCCAAGAGGGTTTGCTACAGGTGTGGTAAGTTCGGTCATTATATTGCTAAATGTCCATATACAAGTGATAATGACAGGGACGACGACAAGAAAGGGAAGAAGAAGATGGAGAAGAAGAAATATTACAACAAGAAGAAGGGTGGCGAGACGCACATAGAATGGGAATGGGACTCCGACAAGAGCTCCATTGACTCCTCCGACGAAGACGCCGCCAACATCGCCATCAATAAAGGCCTTCTCTTCGCCAACATCGGCCATAAATGTCTCATGGCCAAGGATAGCAAAATGAAGAAGGTACATTCTAGAGATACCCCCAAATACACTACTTCCGATGATGAGAGTAGCTCTAGTGAAAATGATTATGATTTGTCTTCTCTTTTTGCAAACCTTACCATGGAACAAAAGAAGAAAATTAATGAATTAATAAAAAACTATTAATGAGAAGGATGAGATCTTGGAATGCCAAGAGGACTTGCTCTTTAAGTAAAATAAAAAATTTGTTAAGCAAAAAATGTTTATGCTCTTGAAGTTGAAAAATGCGAAAACTTGACTAAAGAGCTAAATACATGCAATAATTCAATTTCTTGTCCTAGAACTGAAAATGTTATTTTAATTGCTTGAGGAATTGAATGCTTGCAAAGTTTCTACATCTACTATTGAGCAAGTTACTATCTGCACTAGATGTAGAGATATTAATGTTGATGCTATGAATGATCACGTTGCTACAATTTAAGAACAAAAATAATTATATAGCTAAGTTAAATGCTAAAATTGTCGAGCATGAACTTGAGAATGAAAAATTTAAATTTGCTCGTAGTATGCTTTATAATGGGAGACGCCCTGACATTAAGGATGGCATTGGCTTCCAACCTGGGAGCCAAAGCAACATCAAACTTAATGCCCATAGACACAAGATTTCTAACTTTGTTAAGAGCAAGGCTCCATGGTTCAGGATAGAGAAGGTTACATTTTATATCCTGAAAACTATCCTGAGCATAGGATTAGAAAAATTCATGCTAAGAAATCACATTTTGTTTCTCATCATGCTTATATTTACAGTAATGAGGCTTCTAGCTTTAGGCATACAACTCATTAAAATGCCTAAAAAAGATTGTTGATGCATCAAATAAATATAGCATTTTATTTAAAACTTTCGAGGCAGCAACAGTGCAAGGAGTTGTAGGCGCATTAATGGTTTGCTTGGGCAACCATCACAAGGACAGAGCATGCCTCTTAGGCTATCCGCAACCGTTACCTCTAAATTTTTCTCCCTATATCACTTTTCCCCCCTATTTTTCCCTCTATTTTTTCATCTCCCGCAGCGGTTCCCCCTAAATACTCCCCTATACCTCACTACAACTATAAAATATTATTTTCTATATCAGCTATCAATTTTTTATCTACTAACAATTACTTGTGGACCCACAACATAGTGTTTAGGGTGATGAACAGTGACACGCTAGATCTGGAGGGAGAGAGAAGGGGACCGACACATAGGGAGCGCTGTAGGGGCACCGCTGCGGCCGTAGGGTGCCCCCTACAGCCGCCATGCAAGGGAAGGGGATGTCGAGGGGCTTGCGTTGCGCACAGTCTTAGCACGCCTCTTCGGGCAGCGCCTAATGATATGACCCAACGAGAAACACCCCTTGCACCTGACGTCATTATGGCAAAATTTGATGATGTGACTTGAGGAAAGGCATCTGTAGCAGGATTTTCCGGGATATGGGTCCATTCTTAAAGGAACATGTCGGGGACCATAATTAGGGGTACCCTCAAGACTCCTAATTCTCAGCTGGTAACCCCCATCAGCATAAAGCTGCTAAGGCCTGATGGGTGCGATTAACTCAGGGATCAGTCCATTCGAGCGACTCGATCACGCCTCGCCCGAGCCTAGCCTTGGGCAAGGGCAGCCGACCCCGGAGGATTTCCGTCTCGCCCGAGGCCCCCCTCCAACGGTGGACATATTTCCGGCTCGCCCGAGGCCCTGCCTTCGCTAAGAAGCAACCCTGACTAAATCGCCGCACCGACCGACCAAGTCACAGGAGCATTTAATGCAAAGGTGACCTGACACCTTTGTCCTGACGCGCGCCCCCCGGCAGAGCCGAAGTGACCGCCGTCACTTCACCGCTCCACTGACCGGCCTGACAGAAGGACAGCGCCGCCTGCGCCACTCCGACCGCAGTGCCACTTGACAGAGTGAGACTGACAGGCAGTCAGGCCCTGCCAAAGGCACCATAGGAAGCTCCGCCCGACCCAGGGCTCGGACTCGGGCTAAGCCCCGGAAGACGGCGAACTCCGCTCCGCCCGACCCAGGGCTCGGACTCGGGCTAAGCCCCGGAAGACGGCGAACTCCGCTCCGCTCGACCCAGGGCTCGGACTCGAGCTAAGCCCCGGAAGACGGCGAACTCCGCTCCGCCCGACCTAGGGCTCGGACTCGGGCTAAGCCCCGGAAGACGGCGAACTCCGCTCCGCCCGACCCAGGGCTCGGACTCGGGCTAAGCCCCGGAAGACGGCGAACTCCGCTCCGCCCGACCCAGGGCTCGGACTCGGGCTAAGTCCCGGAAGACGACGAACTCCGCTCCGCCCGACCCAGGGCTCGGACTCGGGTTAAGTCCCGGAAGACGACGAACTCCGCTCCGCCCGACCCAGGGCTCGGACTCGGGCTAAGTCCCGGAAGACGACGAACTCCGCTTCGCCCGACCCCAGGGCTCGGACTCGAGCTCAGCCCCAGAAGACGACGAACTCCGCTTCGCCCGACCCCAGGGCTCGGACTCCACCCTGGCCTCTGCCGAACGACCTCCGCCTCGCCCGACCCAGGGGCTCGGACTCGGCCTCGGCCATAGAAGACAGACTCGACCTCGGCTTCGGAGGAGCCTCCACGTCGCCCGACCTAGGGCGCAGGCCAGCCACGTCAACAGGAAGCGCCATCATCACCCTACCCCGAGCTGACTCGGGCCGCAGAGAACAAGACCGGTGTCCCATCTGGCTAGCTCCGCCGGATAGGCAATGATGGCGCCCCACATGCTCTGTGACGACGACGGCTCTCAGCTCTCTTACGGAAGGAGGAGGACGTCAGCAAGGACTCAACCGCTCCGACAGCTGTCCCTCCGCCAGGCTCCGTCGCTCCTCCGACGGCCACGACATCACACCAGCTGGGTGCCAAAATCTCTCCGGCTGCCACATCGGCATGTATTTAGGGCGCTAGCTCTCCCCCGCTAGACACGTAGCACTCTGCTACACCCCCATTGTACACCTGGATCCTCTCCTTACGCCTATAAAAGGAAGGACCAGGGCCCTCTTAGAGAAGGTTGGCCGCGCGGGGACGAGGACGGGACAGGCGCTCTCTTGGGGCCGCTCGCTTCCCTCTCCCGCGTGGACGCTTGTAACCCCCTACTGCAAGCGCACCCGACCTGGGCGCGGGACGAACACGAAGGCCGCGGGATTTCCACCTCTCTCACGCCCATCTCCGGCCACCTCACTTCCCCCCTTCGCGCTCGGCCTCGCGTCGATCCATCTGGGCTGGGGCACGCGGCGACATTCACTCGTCGGCTTAGGGACCCCCGGTCTCGAAACGCCGACAGAACAGTATCCGCAATAGGAGATTTAGCCTAGACCGTGCCCGGTAAAATAGAGGGAGGCAATGGCAGCGGGCTCGGAATCGGAACTCCATCCAAATAATTTCTGAGACGAGTGAAAACCCTCAGCAATAGAACTGAAGAGCCATAAGGATCAATTGAATTTGAATTTTGAATGGCCAAATCTTAGCGTCTAGGGAGAGGACAAACAACTGACCCAATTTTGATCGAGGAACTACTGGCCTTTGAAGATGAGGAGGATCCCAGCGATGGCTTTAACGCAAATCTTATAGGGAGCATGCCATGACGAGAATGGTGAAACCTGCGCGGAGAGCGTGAAAGTCTTCTAGGAAAAGTGAACACATGCCTCTTCTTGCATTGCTTCTTCTGGACAACAGTCCACGAGTCTTTTTCTTCCATGCACCGTAATGCATATTATTTTTTCCAATCCAGGCCACCATTTCACCAAAGATGGAAGTAAACATCAAAGAACTCTGTGATGACTCTTTTTAGAGAAAGAACCATAAAACCCATATCTTTCGAAGCAACTGAGAAGCAAAAAACGACGATACGATTCTTCAACCATGTGAAAACCATCTGGAGCACCACCAAGCACAGAGTGAAGGGCAAGGCTAGTGGAAATTTCTATAAGCCTAAAGGAGAAGCGGCAAAAAACAACAAGCAGAAAGAAACAACCATGGGGCGAAGAAGATGCATGGTGAACCGAAGACTGAAAAATGACCGAGCACGTCACGCTGAAACTTTCTTCCTGGAGAAAGGTCGAGTTCCACCTCCTCAACGAGAACGGCTATCCATCATGGGCCCCGAGGAAGCAGGAAGGGACACCGAAACAAAGAAGGGCGAGCGAGAGGCTACACGAGGCGCAAGGGTGAGGGGCGGCGCTGGTGCGGGAGAGGGTGGCGGAGGGGAGGGCCAAGGAGCGCTTCAGCCCCTAAACTATATAATATTTGTTATATTTAATAGTACTAACATTTTGTACATTTAGTCAATGTTTCAGCAGCAACAGGATTGTTAAATAAAAATGGTTGTGTGAACAGAGAATGAAACTCGTAGTTACTTTCCATTGATCTTGTACATATTTATATACAGTGAAGGGGTGTCTTTGTACCCCTTCGTGGATTACACAGAGAGAGGGAAGAGTCACAACTCTTCACTAATAGACATATCTTTTACTAACAGACACCTAATCACTTGCTAAGTAACTATCTCTATTTCCAGTGGCGGAGTCCTTTGCTTCATGTATCCTGGCGACGAACGGTTGCACCTTTTTCCGAACGGGTGCCTTTCCATAAGGATGAGACCACCGTTGAATTAACTCTTAACACTCCCTCTTGATCGAATCCATTTTATTGAGATCAACTTGGAATATATAAACTAACAATTTCTAATCTATTATGTCTATTATTATCTTGCAAAAACCCTGTGGGAAAAATAGATGATATGACATATGTCCTATGTTGATATTACCTCGTTAAAAACTTTATATGGTAAAACATCATCGAGGGAAAAAAACCATAGAAAGAAAAGAGTATAATATAATGTCAACTAGGTTATATTTTGGAGAGTGATACTCCCCCTGATTCCTGCAAATCTCTAAGTCGTCTCATACCTATCCCTTTAACATACTTCGAAAATATGGAATATGGTAATGACTTCATAAATAAGTCACCAAGATTATTACATGACTTAGTTTGCAAAATGTTTATTTCCCCATTCTTTTGTAACTCATGAGGGTAAAACAATTTTGGAGCAATATGTTTTGTAATATTACTTTTTATATAACCAGTCTCCATCTGAACAACACAGGCAGCATTATCTTCATAGATAATGGTTGGTGAGTTAATTGAACCAATGCCACATGACTGCGTTATGTGGTTTATCATTCTGCGAAGCCAAGTACACTCTTTTGAGGCTTCATACCATGCAATGATTTCATAATGATTAGTGGAGGTAGCTACCAAAGTTTGTTTGGATGATTTCCAAGAGATAGCAGTTTCACCCTGTAAAAATACAAAACCGGTTTGTGATCTGGCATTATGGGTATTAGATAAATAGCCAGCATCAGTATATCCAATTAAAGTAGGATCTTGACTTCTACTATAGAAAAGACCAAGATCTCTTATGCCATTAAGATATCTAAAAATATTCTTAATTCCAGTCCAATGACGTTTTGTAGGAGCTGCACTATATCTTGCAAGTAAATTCACTACAAATGCAATGTCTGGCCGGGAATTATTTGCAAGATACATGAGTGCTCCAATAGCACTGAGATATGGAAAATTAGATCCCAAAATTTCTTCTCCTTCATCCTTTGGTCGAAAAGGATCTTTATTCATATCGAGAGATCTTACAACCATAGGAGTTTTGACTGGATATGCTTTATCCATATTGAATTTCTCTAATACTTTCTGGATATATGCCGATTGATATATAAAAATTCCTGAAGGTAAATATTCAAGTTGAATACCTAAACAAAATTTGGTTTGACCCAAATCCTTCATTTCAAATTCCGTCTTTAAATGATGATGTGCTTCATTTATATCTTTTTCGCTTCCAATAATATTGAGGTCATCAACATATACTGAAATGATACAAAATCCAGTGGAGGACTTCTTAATGAATACACATGGACAATCATCATTATTAGTGTATTCTTAAGAGATAGGAATTCACTTAAGCGATTGTACCACATTCGCCCTGATTGTTTTAAGCCATATAGTGACTTTTCAACTTTACACAATACATGTTACGATTTGCCGATGGATTTGTTATATTTATTCCATCTGGAACTTTCATATAAATTTCCAAATCCAGTGACCCATATAAATATGCGGTTACAACGTCCATTAACCGCAAAGATAGATGATTTTGTACTGCCAGTGAAATTAAGTATCGAAATATTATGCCACTAATTACTGGAGAGTATATTTCATTATAATCAATGCCAGGCTTTTGCGTAAAGCCTTGTGCTACTAACCTTGCTTTATATCTCACCACTTCGTTGTTTTTGTTTCGCTTACGAATGAAAACCCACTTGTATCCTACTGAGAAGGTGCCTTTAGGTGTTAACATCACTTCCGAGAATACTTCTCTTTTATAAAGCGAGGCAATCTCTTTTTCAATAGCTTCTTTCCACTGATTCCAGTCCGAGTGTTTTCTACACTCTACCATGGATTTAGGATCTAGATCATTAAGGATGTCAGTAACTTGTTTAGAGAAATAAGAGTCGATTACAGTAGCCTTGCGGTCAAAGGTTTCACCAGTTTCAATATAATTGGTAGCAAGTTAATCTACCCTTAAGGACACATCAGGATTTCCCGTATCCATGGTCCTTGGGTTTTCCGATATTACTTCTTCGACTATGCGCGCATTCGAAGAGGGTTGAGTATCAAGTCTACACTTTGTTTCATCAACTTGTTGTTGACGTGCATTTACCATCTTTCTTTTCTTTAAAGGAGGTGAATCCTTATTGGTTGCCTTACTTCTCCCCCTTTTATTAGTAGGATTTTGAGCGGTTTTGTTTGGTACCTCCACTCATTCAGGCACGTTCCTAGCAGGAATGAAAGACTTTATTACACCTTTGTAATTAGTGAATGCATTGGGCAGGTTATTTGCAATATTTTGCAAACCAATAATTTTCTGAACTTGGAGTTCATTTTCTTTAGTACGGGATCTAAGGAGGAGATACTCTTCGCATCCTAATCAATTTCTCGACATTCTCCTTTCTGGTACTCAAAATCGCCCCCTAATGCCCGGAAATGTTCCTCATTAAAAATACAATCAGCGAACTGGGTCGTAAATAGATCACCTATTAGGGGTTCTAAATACTTTATTATTGGCGAAGATTGATAACCCACATAAATCCCTAACTTTCTGTGGGGGCCCATAGAGGTACGCTGTGGTGGTGATATCGGTATATAAATGGCACACCCGAATTTACGCAAATGGGAAATCCTAGGAGGGTCTCCTTGTACTAACTCCAAGGGAGAGGAGTCATGATATGCAGTTGGTCTTAGTTGTAGTAGGTCGGCAGCGTGTAAAACTGCATGACCCCAACATGACGTAGGCAAAGAGCAATTCATTAGTAATGGACGTGCAACGAGCTTTATTCTTTTGATTAAAGATTCAGCCAAACCATTTTGAGTGTGGACATATGGGACTGAGTGCTGAACTTGAATTCCTAAAGCCATACAATAATCGTTAAAAGCATGGGAGGAGAATTCAGTAGCATTGTCCATTCGGATCGATTGGATCCGATGTTCAGGATAATGTGCCTTTAGCTTTATAATTTGTGACATTATTTTAGCAAAAGCATGGTTTCTAGTAGACAGTAAACACACATGTGACCATCTTGTAGATGCATCGATTAAAACCATAAAATATCTGAACGGTCCAGAAGATGGCTCAATTGGGCCACAAATATCGCCTTAAATTCTTTCAAGAAATCTAAGTGGTTCTACTCGAATTTTAAGAGGTGAAGGTCTTAAAATCAATTTCCCTGTAGCACATGTAGTGCATATATAATCTAAAGATTTGGGAAATTTTGCTTCAGTCAAATCATGACCAATAGAATTGGTGATAATTTTTCTCATCATCCCAATACCTGGGTGCCCTAGTCGATCATGCCAAATTTGAAATGCATCGACATTCTAAAAAATTACCTTATATGCAACATGTTCAATGGGCTTGATGTATGTATAATATAATCCGGATTCTAGAGTTGGAATTTTTTCACAGATTTGTTTGTCATATTCAGTAGGTTTGGTAAGAAGTAGATATTCTTCTTTATTTTCTTCATATATTTCCACATGGATCCCATTCTTACGAATATCTCTATAACTTAATAAGGTACGAGTTGAATCGGGATATAATAAAGCATTCTCGATCACAATTTGAGTACCCATTAGGAGAGTGATAATGGCTCTGCCAGAACCAACTATCAATGCATCTCTTCCTACAATTGTTAAAACATTTCCTTCCCTTTTTTGTAAAGTCTAGAAATACTTTATCTTAGTTAATATAGAGTTTGTGGTACAACTATCCACAAGGCACAATTCCTCCTCCAATGAACCGTTTCTGGTAGACATCTATATTAATAACAAGAATTAGGTGATTAATTCTTTATTTTATTAAATATTTATTTATACATACATATGGTATCTAGTTCCAATATTACAATAATAATATTATGGTATATATGAGTTTTTGTACTATCATTAGTACAACTCTTATTGTAATAACTATCTTCAAATCCTAAGCAAACTCTATATAATATAACTTTTAACTATGAATTTTATTACAACACTTAAATGATTGGGTATCAAATTTCAGAAGTAGATATCTAAACTAGATCTCCACATATGTCGCCCGAGTTGTATTCAATCATCATGTCGTCCGTCTGCTGAGTGGATGCTTTGTTGTTGGAACAACCAATCTCCTTATCTTTCTCAGTAGCTTGATTGAAGTGGGCTTCATATTTTGATCTTTTGTTGCCCTCTTGGATTGACTTTAAATAAAGGTCTACCAAATGCCTGGGAGTACGACAAGTGGCTGCGAAATTTGTGTTGCAACCACATTTGTGACAGAGACGTGGTTTATCATTTGCAATTCTTTCATTTCCACGAGCCCTCTTGTTTTCTTTGTGCCTAAGGTTCTTTTTGAAATTGCGACCACACCGATTAGGAGGAATTTTTGGATTTCCAAGTGGAGATCCATTAAATTTCCTTTTACTCATAACTTTATTCTGTGCATGGTGAACCTCGGGTAGAGGTGCAACACCAACAGGACGTAAATGATGGTTCTTCATTAGTAATTCATCATTCTTTTCGGCTTGAATTAGCGAGTGAATAAGTTGAGAGTAAACTTGGTGGTTCTCTTTACGATATTGATTACACAAAACCCTGTCTGACTGGTGCATAGTAGATAAAGTTTTCTGTATCTTTTCTGCATCCGTTAGTTCTTTTTCACAAAATTTCAACCTTGTGCATATGTTATGAACTATATGATTGTAATCAGTTATAGATTTAAAATCTTGTAAGCGTAGGTGATTCCACTCATGTTGTGCTTCAGGACATATAATTTCCTTTTGCGGTTCATAACGTTCTTGTAGTGCGACCCATAGGTTTCGAGGATTTTCTTCCAAAAGATATTCTTTCTTGAGATCTTTATGGATGGAAGTCCTTAACAAGAGTAATGCAGTGTACTTCGTAATATCAGTTATATTTGGATTGTTTACGTCAGGTGCATTAATGGTATGTAAAATCTCTCTAGATGCAAAACCAATTTTGATATCTAATGCCCATGCAAGATAATTGCTACCATCGATAGCAAGTTCCTCAAATTCCTTTATTCCTTGCATTTTTTCTACAAGGTATAACCATCGATTTATTATATTACCTCTGTGGTAAATATAAAACCTTAATGGTCGTGTTGTAAAATTAAAATATTTTTTATCCTATAAAATTCTTTGAATTTCTAGATATTCGAAGTTGCTATAACCTCCAAATTATGTATTGCCACAAATTATTAAAAAAATATATATAATAAGGTAATCTCCAGTAATGGAGTAGACCAAGTATCTAGAGTATTATTTTATGAGAAGAACATGTATAGATAATCATCATATTAAGACATGATGTAGATCTCTTAGTGATAGACAATTTAAATTGCTGCTCAAAAGGCATGGTCTCTAGGCTGAAATATTCAAATTATTATTATTATTATTATTATTATTATTATTATTATTATTATTATTGGGGGTCTGCTTCGTCGCCGAAGGTCCTATGAGAAGAAACACCTTCGGAAGGCCAGAACAGGAACGATGCCGAAGCTGCCAGTCAGGGAGCTTCGTAGTATATTTCAAAATGCACCAACTTAAAGATGAGATGACCAATCGGCCCATGATAGACTGTGTAATGATTGTAATCATTTGTAGAGGACATGAATGTAAATTCACACAGGCTGCGCGCTGTGCCTATAAATAGGTGAACAGTACCCCCGTACTGTTCACGCTTTCGCATCGCATCTATATCTTCGTATTCAGTCGAGCTCAAGGTACAAGTGTAATTTAATTTAACTTTTATGTATTCATGATTATTTGACAATAGATATTCATATTTCGGTACTTTGTAGTTATTTATGTTAACTTATGTTTCATAACCTTCATCCTTTAATTACATATGTCATATTTATGAAGGTATGTCCTTCATAACCTTCGTCCGAAGATCATTATATCCTAAGGGAAATAATGTTTCGAAGGACGAAGGACCTTGTTGGGGACTTGTTCTCAAGTGCTATGAATTAGGAACAAGGCAACATAGAATGTCAGATGTTAAGGCCCTTCGTCCGCTGAAGCATTATTCCCCAAGGATTTAATGAACTTCAGACGAAGGTTTTGAATAATATATCACGAAGGTACTTTCATGATCAAAGATAAAATAATGCAAAATAAAATATAAAATGTTATAGAATAGGAAGAATAAATAATATTATTTGGTTATTCTGTAATGTGAACTTAAATATCAAAATATAATGTTTAGGCACATTTGTACCTTCGCCTTGGAAGAGAACGTTAATTCCAGAGTAGCACGGCAGCAATTACAAGATTGCGTGAACAGCAAAGAAGTACTGTTCACCTATTTATAGGCACAGGATGCAGCCTGTAAGAAATTACAATCATGCCCCTTACAGAAGATCACAATCATAACTCAGACTCTTATGGACTAAAAAGTAATTCCATCTTTAAGTCGGTTCGATCCTTCGTCTTTGGATACGCTATAGCGTCGAAGCTTTATGAGTGGTAGCTTCGGTATCTCATATAAACAGATTTGCTGAAGGTGTTTTCTTCCTGCAGGACCTTCGGCGACGAAGCATGATCCCAACAGTAGCCCCTTCGCGGCGTCAGATCGTTTTTTGTAACGAGCTTGACCCGTGAAAAAGTCTCTTAAGCTTCGGGTAGCCGAAGGTCCGAAAAACACCTTTCCTGAGCTCGTTGCGGAGAAACGATACAACTTCTAAGCGTGGAGTAGTCCCATCATGCATATTTACCTTCTCGGGTTTTGTGGCCCACCGTTCAGTGGGTGCGGGCGAGTGTTCGTCCGGTGTAGGAGACTTGACGATTCACCTTTTTACCTGCAGCGCTATATAAACAGACAAGTAGGTGTAAAGTTACCACAGCATTCATTGCAATTGCACTGTTTTGCTACCAAAAATTTCACCATAGCCGAAGCTTGACCTTTGCACTCAAACGAAGCACCACTCTGGACTCTGCTTCTTCACAAGAAGAGCTTCAGAAAAAAGGTCATTAATTTCAAAAAACTTTAGGAATTCATAATCAAATGACTAGATTGCGCTCCACTGCCAGGATTGAGCGTGAGGGAGACGAGGCCGAAGCCACTGAAACTGTTCCGATTTCCGAAGCAATGAGGCGTTCCGGGCTCGTTTCATCAGAGGACACACCTGCTGCCAAAGCAACACAAGCTGTTGTTGAAGAAATTGGTTCCGAGGATGAGTACAGCTTCGGGATGCCAAGTAAATCTAGTCATCTGGACTTTGGAAGGTCCACCATCTCTGAAGCTGATCTTCCTAAGATGGTGAAGCTGGGTTATTTTAGCGAGACCAAGAAGGAATTAATTCGTTTTGGTGGAGAAGAAACTATCCCAAAACCAGGAAAGAATGAGGTAGTAGTCTTCAAAAGTTTTCTGAAGGCTGGTTTAAGGTTCCCCCTTAACAAGATGATTGCTATTGTACTGAAGAAGTTTGGGATTTACCTTCATCAGCTGACCCCTAATGCTATCGTTAGGTTGAGCGTTTATATTTGGGCCCTTCGTAGCCAGGGAGTGGAACCGTTTGGTGAGGGTTTCTGCTGAGTTCATGAATTACACTACCAAACTAAAGCCAGAGGAGACGGTCTGCACGAGAATTTTGGCTGTTACAACTTTGCTTATCGCAAGACTACGAAGTTTCCAGTGATAAGCTATCGAAGCAAATGGCCAGCCAGATGGAAGTCTGAATGGTTTTATGTTAAAGTTGACGAAGATGAGGATAAATTGGTCCAGAGTCCGCTAGAACTGACCTTCGGAGAAACGAGGCCCCAATGCAACATGATAATGGGGAGCCCGAGTCAGATTGCTTTGGCTAAATTTCGAGTGATTTCAGATCATACCGGTACTAGGGACTTAGTGCAGGAATTCTTGGCTTTTAAAGTGTTCCCAACACTGAGGGACTGGGAGATGCCGAAGCTAGAGGGAGAAAAGAAGAAGGGAGAACTTGTTCGATTGCCTTATCACTACAAATTTAAGAAACATTTTAAAGCACCATGCCAAGAATGGCTGGACACAATTGAGGTTATGTGCAACGAGATTCTCGGCTGCTATTCTAAGAAGGAAGATCAATTAATGACTGTGGCCTTCGGCACTCGTCCAAAACGAAGATTGAATCGGGTGCTGGATGCCTTGAATTTTGATTATCCTGATTATGAGCAACTGAGCGGAGATGCCGAAGGCCAGAAAAGAAAAAGGATTGCTAGCGTCCTTGATAAAGAAGGCACTAAATCGGCTAAAAAGGACAAAGAAAATTCTGAGAAAAGAAAATTGAGCCCTGAGCCGAAGATAGCTGCTCCAAAGAGAAGAAAAGCTGCATCCCCAAAACCGAAGATGCCAGCCCAAGAGGAGGAAGCTCCTGCAACACCTTCTTCTGCCGAAGTGGAGGAGATTCTAAAGGTAATGACTAAACCTTTGCCTATCAAGCTAAGTCCGCTGGCGCCAGAACTGATGAAGTTTTTTCAAAAGGAAAAAGAACCTTCGGCAACAGAAAGTCCTGCCAAGCCAAAGAAGAAAAGAAGAATTATGCAAGTGGCTGATGTTATTCATCAGACACCACCACCAACATCGGCAGCGAAAATAGTTGAAAGCGCTGTTACTACCGAAACCACAGCCACCAGAGCTGAAACTTCCGGAGCCGAAGCCACTGGAGCGACCGCCGAAGCTGAAGCCACCGGAGCCGAAACTGAGATCACCGAAGATCCTAATCTAGAAACCACACTTGGTGATATTGATAACATACTTCTGAAAATGGCTGAAGAAGAAGCTGCTGCGGTCGCGGTGGACACGACGATTGAGAAAGGAAAAGGGCAGATTGAAGACACTTTGGAAGAAGAAAACTTTAACTTTCAAGATATACTTGGACAAGAGTTATTAGAAGCTGAAAAAGAAGAATTAAAGAAATATGCTATATCCTGTGGATACAAACCAGGGGCTCTGCTGTTTGGCGGAGTCAATGAAGGAAAACTGAGATGCCTTCGGAATCGAACCGAGGCTAAAGTTGTTAGAACTTTCTCAAAGAATGTTGGGCTGCCGAAGATTGAAGCGGACTTGTGCAGATACCAGCGACAACATATCGCCGGGAGCTTGTTCTATGCTAATTTCAAGGTAAAAACTCTCAACTTTTATTGTTTTTTGAATTAAGATGTTTTCTGACGAAGGTTGTTTTGCCAGAGTATATTATTAAGTAAAGTGCTGAGGATGCAATAAGATCTTGAAGACGAGAAAAACGAAGCTACTATCAGAGATCTAGAAAATAAAGTCGAAAGCTACGAAGCTACTTTGAAGAAAAAGGACTTCGACATTCAAGAACTTGAACATAAAGCTAAAGATCACGAGGCTGTCTTGGAGAAAAAGGACTTCGTAATTCACTCTATGGAAGGCTCGCTTGCTGAAGCTCAAGCTGAAATCGACAAATTAAACAACGAATTGCTCATAAAATTAGAGAAATCTGAGCAGGAAAAGAAGAATCTTGAAACAAGTCTCAAGGCCGAAATTGAGAAGAATTCAAATTTGCAAAAATTACTGAAAGAGCTTCAGGAAAAATGCTTAGATTTCGGCAACCGATGCGTGCAACGGCTGAAGGATGTGTTTCACTCAATTGGAGCCAGCTCTGATAAATTTACAACTTCAGCTGAAAACATGCCAAGCACCTTCGAATACATTGAGGGCGAAGTTGATGCACTTGATGAAGTTATCGCTGGGCATGCCGAATTCTGCGCCCTGCTAGCTTCTCGAGGCACAGTTGCTGCTTTCTTGAAGGCTGGTTGCACACACGGGAAAATTATCAATAGGCCAAACTTTAGCTTGTCACCAGCAGATTTAATTGACATTCCCAGCCTAGCTCGAAGCATAGGAAACAGATTTATGACCCAGATTTGGATAAACGGCGGGTGAAAAATGGCTGGTGACGAAGCTCGGAGCCACCTCAAGCCAGTGAGAAACTCATACTTGTTACTTTTACCTTCTCCTTGAACTCTGCGGTTTTCTCATTCCGTTTTAACATGTACAGGATGATGAAGCTAAAGAATGAGAAGCTGAAGCTTTAACAGATATCCCGAAAGACTCTGCTGCACAAGATATTAGAGAAAATTTTGTAATATAATTGTAAAGAAACTTATGTAAATTTGTGCGTACCTTGTAATATATCTTTCCCCTTTGTCCATGTACAATCTGCTTTGCTGTGGACGAAATTTTCTTTTTGAGCCGAAGGCGAAAAACACCTTCCCTTCTTTTCGTACACAACGAAGCATGAAAATTCCTTCTTTCTGTTTTTCTCCGAAGCTTTATCCTCATAACCGAAGCATCTATCTTTTCTGAATGATATGATGATAATGATCCTATGTATGTCTAAATGAATGTTTATGAATGCAAATGTCATGATGTGATGTATCGTGCAAATAAATATCCGGATATATATTCGAAGCCATAATCATAGACTTCATTCTCTTAGGAATGACTCAAATCTTTTTGCCGCTTATTTTTCGGCTTCACCGTTTATTTTTTGGTGTATCAGCGTTGACTTTTCGCTGTAAGCCTCCCTTAGGAGCTTCTTTGCCTTTTACTTCAGCTGAATCAGCGTTTATTTTTCGCTACAAGCCTCCCTTAGGAGCTTCTTCGCCTTTTACTTCAGCGGAATCAGCGTTTATTTTTCGCTGTAAGCTCTGCATTCCCTTAGGAACGACTTTTGAGCTTCTCCCTGTTTTCTTTTCTTTTTTGTTTGCACTCGATGGTGCATTCTCAGCTTTTACATTTACATCTTTGGGGGATATTGCTCTTATAGAGGTGAAATAAGAAAAAAAAGAAATTACATGCTATGGCCCCATTAAAAACCTTTCTCCTCCTTTGGAAAGGAAAAGGGTGCCATAAGAAAAAACTAGAAAAATAAAAAATAAAAAAGATTACATCAGGTTACACATAATACCGCCGAAGCTCATCCGCATTCCAAGATCTAGGAATGTCGTTGCCGTCCATATCCTTTAATCTGTAGGATCCGGGTCTTGACGAAGATACTACCAGAAAGGGGCCTTCCCACTTTAGCTGTAGTTTGCCCACTGTGTCTGGGTTGGCTACTCTTCGAAGCACCAAATGTCATGGCTTAATGTTCTTCAACCGAACCTTTCTATCACGCCATTTTATTGTTTCGGCTTGGTATTTATTGATGTTTTCCACAGCCTGAAGCCTGATCCCTTCTATAGCATCTTTGTCCGCAGAACAATCAGCTTCGTCTTTCGCCGAAGCCACTGTTCTTATTGATCCTGCCTTAGCCTCTTCTGGGGTTATTGCTTCATCACCAAACAGCAATTTGAATGGTGTAAAACCTGTTGACCTTGATACTGTTGTGTTGTGGCTTCACACCACTTTGATTAATTCATCTGGCCACTTTCCCCTTGGCTAATTGAATATTAACTTCATTATTCCTGTCATTATGATGCCATTAGCCCTTTCAACTAGTCCATTTGATTCCGGATGTCGAACTGATGCAAAATGGATCTTTGTGCCAATTTGTTCACAAAATTCTTTGAAAGCTTCGGAATCAAACTGTGTTCCATTGTCCACGGTGATGGCCTTCGGCACTCCGAAGCGACATACAATGTTCTGCCAGAAAAACTTTTGAACAGTAACCGAAGTTAATGTGGCTAAAGGATTTGCCTCAATCCATTTAGAAAAATATTCCACTACCACTACAACATATCTTAAGTTCCCTTGTGCTGGTGGTAGCGGACCTAACAAATCAAGGCCCCACCTTTGCAATGGCCAAGTGGGTTGTATTAACTAGGTTAGAGACGAAGGTTGTTTTTGATCTCTTGCACATTTCTGACAACCTTCACACTTTTGTATTAACTCCGCTGCATCCGAAGCTGCCTTTGGCCAATAAAATCCTTGGCGAAAAACTTTTCCCAGCAAAGGCCTAGATCCAATGTGAGATCCACACAGGCCTGCATGTATTTCCTTCATCAATTCTATACCTTCGGCTCTGGATAAACATTTGAGTAACGGAGAGCAGACCCCATGCTTGTACAGCTCCCCTTCTATTATTATATATGGACGAGCTCTTGCCTCTATTCTCTTGTTATAAGCTTCGTCATCTGAAAGGAAGTTACCCTGAAGGTAGGAGATGATCTCAGTTCTCCAGTCTTCACTATAAACAGGAGATATATTGAGGACCGCTCTTTCAAGGAGTTCAATCGAAGGTGCTTTTATTGTTTCAAAAAGTACTTCCGAAGGTAAGGGCAGACCCTGTGCTGCTGACTTGGCTAGCAAATCAGCATGTTCATTTTCTCCTCGAGGAATATTTTTTACAGAAAACCCTTCAAAGGAAGCTTCAATCCTTCGGACCGTATCTAAATACTTCTTAAGCTTCGGGTCTCTTGCCTTACAACTCTTGTCAATATGACCAGAGATAACCTGGGAATCAGTTTTAAGAACTGCCCTTCTGATTCCCATTGCCTTTAACTTCCGAAGACCCAAAAGTAAAGCTTCGTACTCAGCAATGTTATTTGTGCAGCTAAAATCAAGTCTTGCTACGTAGCAAGTTTTAACTTTGGAGGGTGCGACCAACACAGCGGCTGCTCCTGCTCCGAAGGTTCCCCAAGAACCATCGCAGAATACTGTCCATGCTTCAGCATCTTTACTTGCCTCTTCTATCTGAGCCCCTGGCGTCCAGTCAGCAATGAAGTCAGCTAACGCCTGGGACTGAATTGAAGATCTGTGCACATAATCAATGCAGAATTCATTAAGTTCCGCAACCCACTTTCCAATCCTTCTAGTAGCTTCTCTATTTCTCATAATGTCCTTCAATGGTTGTGAAGAAGGGACAATTATATTGTATGCTTGGAAATAATGCCGAAGCTTTCTGGAAGCCATCAAAACAGCATATAGCACCTTCTCCAATTCTGTATAATTTTTCTTTGATAAACTAAGAACTTCAGATACAAAGTATATTGGAGCTTGCTTCTTGACTTGCCCTTCAAGCTTCTCTTGGACAAGTGCCGCACTTACCGCTGAGTGCGAGGCTGCCACATATAACAACAGAGGAGCCCCTGGCGTTGGTGGAGTTAACGTCGTTAAGTCTATCAAATATTGCTTCAGCTCTTCGAAGGCTCTCTGCTGAACTGGTCCCCATTGAAAAACTTCGGCTGATTTCAGCACTTCGAAGAATGGTAAATTTCTCTCTGCTGATCTGGATATGAATCTGTTGAGAGATGCCAATCTTCCTGTCAATCGTTGAGCCCCCTTCTTTGTGCTTGGTGGTTCCATTCGAAGAATAGCTTCGATTTTATTTGGATTAGCCTCAATTCCTTTTGTCAAAACTAGGCAACCAAGGAATTTCCCTTTCTTTACTCCGAAAACACACTTTTCTGGATTCAGTTTAAGACCGGCCTGTCTAAAATTAGCGAAAGTCTCCTGCAAATCAGCAATGTGATTTTCTTGCTTTGTGCTTTTTACAATGATATCATCGACATAAGTTAGCACATTTCTGCCTATCTGAGAATGAAGAACCTTTGCTGTCATTCTGCTGAAGCTTCCTCCAGCATTCTTGAGCCCCTCAGGCATCCGAAGGTAACAATATGTTCCGCTAGGGGTTATGAAGCTAGTTTTTGGCTCATCCTCCTTCTTCATCCAAATCTGATGATAGCCTGAATAACAGTCCAAGAGACTCATAAGTTCTGATGAAGCTGCTGCATCAACTAGGGAGTCTATCCTTGGCAATGGAAACTCATCCTTCGGACAAGCCTTGTTGAGATCAGTGAAATCAATACACATCCTCCATTTACCGTTGGTCTTTTTTACCATAACAGTGTTAGATAGCCATTCTGGATATTTCACTTCTCTGATGACTCCGGCACTGAGGAGTCTTTTTTACTTCATTTCGAGCTCCTTCGGTCTTGTCATCAGACATCTTCCGAAGCCTCTGCTTTCTAGGCCTGAAGGATGGATCAACATTGAGCGAGTGTTCAATAACATCCCTGTTGATGCCACAAAGATCATTAGCCGACCATGCAAAGACATCTTTGTTGTTGAACAAGAATCTTATCAGGGTTTTCTCTTGTTCCTCAGACAATTGAGATCCCAGCAGCACCTTCTGCTCTGCGATATCTTCGCATAAAAGCATGGGTTTCGGCTGATCGGCCGAAGCAGCCTTCTCCCTTCTATGCTTGTACTGCTCACAAGCTTCGGCTTCATCTATGTTGTGGATTGCCTTTGAATCAGTCCAATTTCCCTCAGCCTTTCTGGCGGCTTCCTGACTCCCATGAATAGCAATAGGTCCCTGATCCGAAGGTATCTTCATGCAAAGATATGCTGGATGAAGAATTGCTTCGAAAGCATTGAGTGTTCCGCGACCAATGATAGCATTGTAAGGATACTCCATGTCAACAATGTCAAACACAATTTGCTTAGTCCTTGTGTTGTTGACGAATCCGAAGGTCACTGGCATGGTAATCTTACCAAGCGCTACAATCTGCCGCCCTCCGAAGCCACAAAGAGGGTGCGTAGCATCATGAATCTTGTCTTCGGGCTCTTGCATTTGTCTGAAGGCCTTAGCAAATATGATATCCGCTGCACTGCCTGTATCAACCAAGACATTGTGGACCAGAAACCCTTTGATCACATAAGAGATAACCATAGCATCATTATGTGGGTAATCCTTGAGCTGAAGATCCTCTTGAGAGAAGGTAATTGGGATGTGAGACCATCTTGACTTGATGAAGGGTCCTTGTACCCCTACATGTTGTACTCTTCTTTGCGCCTCCTTCTTCTGCTTCTTGTTAGCCGGCTCTGAGCATGAACTGCCTGTTATCGGGAGAATCAGCTTCGGAGCCGAAGCAGTTCCAGCTTGGTTCTTGAACGAAGCCATCAGCTCAAAAAGTGGAAGTGAGTTCACCGGAGGTGGGCGCCAATGTTGGGGACTTGTTCTCAAGTGCTATGAATTAGGAACAAGGCAACATAGAATGTCAGATGTTAAGGCCCTTCGTCCGCTGAAGCATTATTCCCCAAGGATTTAATGAACTTCGGACGAAGGTTTTGAATAATATATCACGAAGGTACTTTCATGATCAAAGATAAAATAATGCAAAATAAAATATAAAATTTTATAGAATAGGAAGAATAAATAATATTATTTAGTTATTCTGTAATGTGAACTTAAATATCAAAATATAATGTTTAGGCATATTTGTACCTTCGCCTTGGCAGAGAACGTTAATTCCAGAGTAGCACGACAGCAATTACAAGATTGCGTGAACAGCAAAGAAGTACTGTTCACCTATTTATAGGCACAGGACGCAGCCTGTAAGAAATTACAATCATGCCCCTTATAGAAGATCACAATCATAACTCAGACTCTTATGGACTAAAAAGTAATTCCATCTTTAAGTCGGTTCGATCCTTCGTCTTTGGATACGCTATAGCGTCGAAGCTTTATGAGTGGTAGCTTCAATATCTCATATAAACAGATTTGTTGAAGGTGTTTTCTTCCTGCAGGACCTTCGACGATGAAGCATGATCCCAACAGACCTTAACATTTAACATTTTTGTGTTGCCTTGTTCTTAACTCAAGCATTTGAGAACAAGTCTCCAACATTGGCGCCCACCTCCGGTGAACTCACTTCCACTGTTGAGCTGATGGTTGCGTTCAACAACCAAGCTAAAGCACCTTCGGCTATGAAGCTTGTGCTCCCGATAACAGGCGGTTCAAGTTCAGAACCGGCTAACAAGAAGCAGAAGAAGGAAGCACAGAGAAGGGTGCAGCATGTCGGGGTGCAGGGACCTTTCATCAAGTCAAAATGGTCTCACATCCCAATCACCTTCTCCCAGGAGGACCTTCAGCTCAAGGACTATCCTCACAATGATGCTATGGTCATATCTTGTGTCATCAAGGGTTTTCTGGTCCACAATGTTCTAGTTGATACAGGCAGTGCTGCGGATATCATATTTGCTAAGGCCTTCAGACAAATGCAAGAGCCAGAAGATAAGATTCACGATGCTACACATCCCCTATGTGGCTTCAGAGGAAGGCAGATCGTAGCACTTGGTAAAATCACAATGCCAGTTACCTTCGGCTTTATTCACAATACAAGGACTGAACAGGTTGTTTTTGACATTGTTGACATGGAATACCCCTACAATGCAATCATTGGTCGAGGGACACTTAATGCTTTCGAAGCAATACTTCACCCAGCATATCTATGCATGAAGATACCTTCGGAACAAGGGCCCATTGCTATTCATGGAAGTCAAGAGGCTGCCAGAAAAGCCAAAGGAAATTGGACAGATTCAAAAGCAATCCACAATATAGATGAAGTCGAAGCTTGTGAACAGTATAAGTACAGAAGAGAGAAGGCTGCTTCGGCTGATCAGCCGAAACCTATGCTTCTATGTGAAGACATAGCAGAGCAGAAGGTACTGCTAGGGTCTCAATTATCTGAACAACAGGAGAAAACTTTGATAAGGTTTCTATTCAACAACAAAGATGTCTTTGCTTGGTCAACCAATGACCTCTGTGGTGTCAACAGAGACGTAATCGAACATTCACTCAACGTCGATCCATCCTTCAGGCCAAGAAAACAAAGGCTTCGGAAAATATCTGATGATAAAGCCAAAGGTGCTCAAAATGAAGTAAAAAGGCTTCTCAGTGCTAGGGTTATCAGAGAAGTAAAATATCCAGAGTGGCTAGCCAATACTGTCATGGTGGAGAAGTCCAACGACAAATGGAGAATGTGTATTGACTTCATAGATCTTAACAAGGCATGTCCAAAGGACGAATTTCCATTACCAAGAATAGACTCTCTTGTAGATGTAGCAGCTTCTTCAGAGCTTATGAGTCTGCTGGATTGCTACTCAGGATATCATCAAATATGGATGAAGAAGGAGGATGAGCCGAAGACTAGCTTCATAACTCCCAGTGGCACCTATTGTTATCTTTGGATGCCTGAGGGGCTCAAGAATGCTGGAGGAAGCTTCAGCAAAATGACAGCCAAGGTCCTTCATTCTCATATAGGCAGAAATGTACTAACATATGTTGATGACATCATAGTAAAAAGCACAAAGCAAGAAAATCACATTACTGATCTACAAGAAACATTTGCTAATTTCAGGCAAGCTGGCCTGAAATTAAATCTAGAAAAATGTGTCTTTGGAGTGAAGAAGGGTAAGTTCCTTGGCTGTCTAGTTTCAACAAAGGGGATTGAAGCTAATCCAAGCAAGATTGAAGCTATCCTTCGAATGGAACCACCAAGTACAAAGAAGGGAGCTCAACGGCTGACAGGAAGACTGGCATCATTAAATAGATTCATATCTAGATCAGCAGAAAGAAATTTGCCATTCTTTGAAATACTAAAGTCAGCCGAAGTTTTTCAATGGGGCCCAGCTCAACAGAAGGCCTTCGAAGAGTTGAAACAGTACTTGATTAATCTAACAACATTAACTCCACCTGCGCCAGGGGCTCCATTACTATTATATGTGGCAGCTTTGTACTCTACAGTGAGTGCGACGCTTGTACAGGAGAAGCTTGAAGGACAAATTAAAAAGCAAGCCCTAGTATACTTTGTCTCCGAGGTTCTAAGTTTATCAAAGAAAAACTATACAAAGTTGGAGAAGGTGTTGTATGCTGTGTTAATGGCCTCCAGAAAACTTCGGCACTATTTTCAGGCATACCACATAATTGTTCCTTCATCACAGCCTCTGAAGGATGTTATGAGGAACAGAGAAGCCATTGGAAGGATTGGAAAATGGGCTGCGGAGCTTAACAAATTCACTATTGATTGTGTCCATAGATCTTCAATTCAGTCCCAAGCGTTAGCAGACTTCATTGCTGATTGGACGCCAGGAGCTCAGGAAGAAGAAGCAAATAAAGATGTCGAAGCCTGGACAGTGTTCTACAACGGTTCATGGGGAACCTTTGGTGCAGGTGCGACTGCTATCTTAGTTGGACCTTCCAAAGTCAAAACATGCTATGCAGCAAGGCTTGATTTCAGCTGCACAAATAATATTGCTGAATATGAAGCATTACTTTTGGGACTTTGAAAGTTAAAGGCAATGGGAATAAGAAGGGCAGCCACAAAACCGACTCTCAAGTTATTTCTGGACATGTGGACAAGAGTTGCAAGGCAAGAGATCCGAAGCTTGAGAGATACTTAGACACAGTTCGAAGGCTTGAAGCTTCTTTCGAAGGATTTTCTGTTAAAAATATTCCAAGAGGGGAAAATGAGCATGTTTATCTGCTAGCCAAGTCAGCAGCCCAGGGGCTTCCTCTACCTTCGGAAGTGTCTTTTGAGACAATAAGAGCACCTTCGGTAGAACTCCTCGAAAGAGCAGTGCTCACAATATCTCCTATCCATAGTGAAGATTGGAGGACTGAGATTATATCTTTCCTCCAAGGTAATCATCTTTCAGATGATGAGGTTTATAACAAAAGAATGGAAGCAAGAACAAGGCCATATGTCATAATAGAAGGGGAATTATATAAACATGGAGTTTGTTCCCCACTTCTCAAATGCTTATCCAGAACTGAAGGTATAGAACTAATGAAGGAGATACATGCAGGATTGTGTGGATCTCATATTGGGCCCAGACCTCTTCTAGGAAAGTTTTTCCGACAAGGATTCTATTGGCCGAAGGTAGCTTCGGACGCAGCAGATTTGGTTCAAAAGTGTGAAAATTGCCAAAATGTGCAAGAGATCAGAAACAACCTTCGTCATTGACCCAGCTAATACAACCAACCTGGCCGTTGCAAAGATGGGGCCTGGATCTGCTAGGTCCACTTCCACCAGCACAGGGCAACTTGAGATATGTTGTGGTGGCGGTAGAATATTTTTCTAAATGGATCGAAGCGAAGCCTTTGGCAACAATAACTTTGGCTACAGTCCAAAAATTCTTCTGGCAGAATATAGTTTGCCGCTTTGGTGTGCCGAAGGCCATAACTGTGGACAATGGAACGCAGTTTGATGCTGAAACTTTCAAAGATTTCTGCGATCAGATCGGCACAAAAATTCATTTTGCATCAGTCAGGCATCCGGAATCAAATGGACTAGTTGAAAGGGCAAATGGTATTATAATGATAGGAATAATAAAGTTAATCTTCAATCAGTCTAGAGGAAAGTGGCCAGATGAGTTGGTTAAAGTGGTGTGGAGCCACAATACAACTATATCAAGGTCAACAGGTTTTACACCATTTAAGTTATTGTTCGGTGACGAAGCCATAACCCCCGAAGAGGCTAAAGTGGGGTCAATAAGAACAGTAGCTTCGGCTGAAGACAAAGCTAATTATTCTGTGACTAAAGATACCATAGAAGGGACCAGACTTCAGGCTGTGGAAAATATCAACAAATATCAAGCTGAAACAATAAAATGGCGTGATAGAAAAGTCTGATTGAAAGACATTAAGCCAGGACACTTGGTGCTTCAGAGAGTAGCCAACCCTGACACAGTAGGCAAGCTTCAGCTGAAGTGGGAAGGACCCTTTTTGGTAGTATCTTCGTCAAGATCCGGTTCTTACAGGTTAAAGGACATGGACGGCAACGACATTCCTAGATCCTGGAATGCGGTTGAGCTTCGGCGATATTATGTATAAATTGATGTAATCTTTTTCATTTTTTCCATGGCACCCTTTTCCTTTCCAAAGGGGGAGAAAGGTTTTTAATCGGGCCATAATCTGTAATTTCTCCTTTTTTAATTCAGCCCTACGAGGGCAAAATCCCCCAAGATATGTAAATGTAAAATCCGAGCATGCACCATCGAGTGCAGAAAGAGAAAAAAACAGGGAGAAGCTCGAAAGTCGTTCCTAAGGGGATGCAGAGCACGATGAAGCTACAAAAAGGCGTTCCTAAGGGAGCGCAGCATAAGTTTTCTGCTCAAAAGTCGTTCCTGAATACCGCCGAAATATAAGGCGAAGCGTGAAAAGTCAACGCGAATAGCACCGAAATAGAAGGTGAAGAAGTTCAAAAGACGTTCCCAAGGGGATGCAGAACTTACACCGAAAAATAAGCGGTGCAGCCGAAAAATAAACGGCAAAGAGATTTCAGTCGTTCCTAAGGGAATGAAGGTTATGGATGAAGTTTCGAATGTGTATGTTTGGGCATTCATTGGCACGATACATTACATCATACATTGCATTCATAAACATTCATTTAGACATACATAGGATCATCATCATACCATACAGAGAGATAGTTGCTTCGGCTCTAAGAATACGCATTCGGAAGCAGATTTATGCTTTGTTGCGTACGAAAAGAAGGGAAGGTGTTTTTCGCCTTCAGCTCAAAAAATACAAGTTTCGTCCACATCAAAGCAGTTCACACATTGACAGAAAGGTAAAAATATATTACAAGGTATGGACAAATTTACAGAGTAGAGTCTGATTCTCAAATTATAATATTTTTTACAAAGGATGATATAAGAGTTTTTCTAGAGTTTTTTCACAGCTAGGTTTTCAGCTTCATCATCATCTGCTAGGCTTCGGCTCAATGCTCCTCGGCTTCGTCATCCTGTACATATCAAAGCATTATAAGGTAAATTCAAGTTTCAAGGAAAAATGTAAGCACAAGGTATGAGTTTATTACCGGTTTAAGGTGACTTCGAGCTTCGTCACCAGCTAAGTCTCGCCCGCCCTTTCCCAGATTTGAGTAATGAATCTGTTTCCAATGCTTCGGGCCAGGCCAGGGATGTCATTCAAGTCTGCTGGTGATAGGCTGAAGTTTAGTCTGTTTACAATATTTCCATGTGTACAGCCAGCCTTCATGAAAGCGACAGCTGTGCCTCGAGAAGCTAACAGGGCACAAAAGTCACCATGTCGAGCTATAATTTCGTCGAGAGCATCAGCTTCACCTTCAATATGATCAAGTGTCCCCGGCAGGTCTTCAACCGAAGGTTTAAACTTTTCGGAGCTGGCCCCAACTGAGTTAAAGACCTGCTTCAGTCGTTGAACGCACCGGGTGCCGAAGCCTAAGCATTTTTCCTGAAGATCTTTGAGTGATTTCTGAAGATTTGAACTTTTTCAGCCTCAGCTTCGAGTTTTGTTTTGAAATCTTTCTTCTGTTGCTCAAAGTTTTTTGACTGTAGGGAAAGTTCACCGTTTAATCTAGCGATCTCAGCTTGAGCTTCTGCCAGTGAACCTTCCATCGTTTGAAGCACGAAGTTTTTCTTTTCTAGGACAGCTTCATGATCATTAATCTTCTTCTCTAAACCCTCAATTATAACTTCGTTTTTCTTGTCCTCAAGGTCTTGTTGCATCCTCAAGGCCTTGCTTAGTAGTAAGCTCTGACAAAATAACCTTTATTAGAAAGCATCTTCATATCAAAACAATAAAAAGTTAAAGAAAAATTTTACCTTAAAGTTAGAATAAAACAGGCTACCAGTGATATGCTGTCGCCGGTATCTGCTGAGATCAGCTTCGAGCTTCGGGAAACCAACACTTTTTGATAAAGTGCCGACAACCTTCGCCTCAATTTGGTCCCGAAGGCATCCTAAACTCTCTTCGGCAACACCACCGAAGAGCAGTGCCCCTGGCTGATACCCGCACGATATGGCATAGTCCTTCAGTTCTTCTTTTTCAGCCTTTGACAATTCTTGCCCAATTATGTTTTGAAAGTTGAAATTTCCCTCTTCCAAAGTATCTTCGGCAGGCTCCTTCTCTTTTTCAGGCATTTTTCCCTTTTTTAGGCACTACGGCCGAGGTTTCCTCAGCAGCTGCAATAGTTTCTTCCTCAGCCATATTCAAAATCATTTCATCAATGTCATCGAGTGTGGTTTCCAAATCTGTGGCTTCGGCTGCTGCAGCTTCGGAAGTAGAAGCTTCGAGATGAGCAGCTTCGGCTGCTGCTGTTTTCGGCGCTGAGGCCGGTGGCGATGTTTCTTCAATAGCCTCAATGACAGTAATAATTCTTTGCTTTTTTGGTTCAGCAGACTTCTCGACAGTCGAAGGCTTCTTCTTCTTCTGTAAAAGCTTCATCAGTTCCGGTCCCAGCGGACTTAGCTTATTAGGTAGAGATTCAGTCATTACCTTTAAAATTTCTTCTGCGTCAGTGACAGAAGGCATTCAAGGAGCTTCTTCTTCTAAATTAGCTTTCGGCTTCGAAGCTGGAGCCTTTCTTTTCTTCGACACAGCTACCTTCGGCTCATGACTAGATTTTTTCTTTTTTGCCAAATTTTCATCCTCTTTTATCATCCTGGCAGCTTGTTTTTGTACAATACTAACAACCCTTTTTTGTTTTGGCCCTTCAACACCTTTGCTTAACCTTTCATAGTCTGAGTATTCAAATTTCAAAGCGTCCATTACTCGGTTTAACCTTCGTTTTGGCCGGGTGCCAAAGGCTGCTGTCATCAGTTGATCTTCTTTTTTCGTATAATTGCCCAAGATTTCATTGCACATAACTTCAATTGTATCCAACCATTCCTGGCAGGGTTCTTTGAAGTGTTTCTTGAACTTAAAATGATAAGGCAACCGAACGAGTTCATTCTTTTTCTTCTCTCCCTTAAGCTTCGGTATATCCCATTCCTTTAACGTTGGGAATACCCTATTGGCTATTCCTGGACTAGATCCCTAGTACCAATATATTCAGACACAACTCTAAAATCACCCACAGCATCTGGGCATGCTGTCCCAGGCGTCATATTGCATTGAGGCCTAGTCAAGCCGAAGGTTAGCTCTAGCGGGCTCTAAACTAACTTCTCCTTTTTCTCATTAATCTTAACATAAAACCATTCAGTTTTCCAACCGGTCGGCCATTTGGTGCAGTAGCTAACCACCGGTGTCTTCATGTCTTTGCGATAAGCAAAATTATAGCAGCCGAAATTCTCGTGCAATCCATCTTCTCTAGCCTTCGTCTAATAGTGAAGTTCGTGTACCTGGCAAAAGGCTTCGGCAACCGGCTCCGCTCCTTGGTTTCGGAGAGCCCAGATAAAGACGCTGAGCCTAACGATAGCATTAGGAGTCAGCTGATGAAGATAAATTTCAAAATTTTCCAAAACATCTGCAATCATCCCATGCAGAGAAAACCTTAATCCTGCTTTAAAGAAGCTTCTGAAGTCTACCACCTCATTGTTTTCTGGCTTCGGGTTGTCTCTTCCCTGCCAAAGCGAACCAGCTCTTCTCGGCTTCCCCGAAGTAACCTAGTTTTGTCATCATCGGCATATCAGCTTCGGAGACAGTGGACTTTCCAAAATCCAAGTGGCTAGGCTTAGATGGCACGGCGGAATAATCATCTATATCTTCCTCGTCAGCCTCACTTTCTGCAATATCTGCCTGCTCAGCTTCGGCAGCAGGTGCACCTTTGTCAGCAGTACCCTCTGGCATAACCAGTCCCGACTGCCTTATTACTTCGGAGATCGGGGCAGTTCCAGCAGCTTCGGCCTCCTCTTCGTCGCATGTAACCCTAGCTGTTGAGCGGACTCTAGCCATTTGATGATTAAATTTCTTGCGTTTTGGCGTAGTTGAATAATTTTTATCTTTGCCGAAGCTCCCTCTTGTGACGAAGCTTTGGTTTGGAGTACGGTGAATAAGCTTCGGCTGTAGTCGAATTTTTCGGCAGCACAACAGTACAATAGTAGTAAATACTGTGGTAACTTCACACCTACCCGTCTGTATATATAGTGTTGCAGGTGGGAAGATAAATCGACAGGACGATTGCACCCACTGAACAGCCGCCCACACCCACTAAATGGTGGACCATACTGCTCGAGGAGACGAATCACCAGATCGAGTGATCTCGTCCTATGGTGGGACTACCTTGCACTCGGAATATTTAAAACGTTTCTCGGCAACGAGCTCAGGGAAGGTGTTTTTCGGACCTTCGGCATTCTGAAGCATAAAAGAATTTTTCACGGGTCGAGCTCGTTACGAAAAACGATCTGGCACCGTGAAGGGGCTACTGTTGAGGGTCTGCTTCGTCGCCGAAGGTCCTGTGAGAAGAAACACCTTCGGAAGGCCAGAACAGGAACGATGCCGAAGTTGCCAGTCAGGGAGCTTCTTAGTATATTTCAAAATGCACCGACTTAAAGATGAGATGACCAATCGGCCCATGATAGACGGTGTAATGATTGTAATCATTTGTAGAGGACATGAATGTAAATTCACACAGGCTGCGCCCTGTGCCTATAAATAGGTGAACAGTACCCATGTACTGTTCGCGCTTTCGCATCGCATCTGTATCTTCGTATTCAGTCGAGCTCAAGGTACAAGTGTAATTTAATTTAACTTTTATGTATTCATAATTATTTGACAACAGATATTCATATTTCGGTACTTTATAATTATTTATGTTAACTTATGTTTCATAACCTTCATCCTTTAATTACATATGTCATATTTATGAAGGTATGTCCTTCATAACCTTCGTCCGAAGATCATTATATCCTAAGGGAAATAATGTTTCGAAGGACGAAGGACCTTAATATTTAACATTTTTGTGTTGTCTTGTTCTTAACTCAAGCATTTGAGAACAAGTCTCCAACAATTATTATTATTATTATTATTATTATTATTATTATTATTATTATTATTATTATTATTATTATTATTTTGATTAAGACGCATCCAATGCCCTAATGTCTATCACCTTATATTGATTCTCAAAATAATTTTAGATACATTTAATTTAATGATATATGTGTTATATAAGATTTGCAAATATATGTAAATGTATATTTCTTTTAACCCTAAGAACAAATTAAATATATATTGATTGTGAGAGTTAAATATGTAGTGCAGTGTTATTTTAAAAAAAATGTACACAAAAGATAAAAATGTACACAAACATATATATACATTCACATATTCACGGTTACATTTTACAACTGTAACATAATATATAGATACATCTAACTAATGTTATAGTAGAAATGTAAAAGAAAAATTGTTGGAATATGTAAACTAACACATATGTACAAATTAATAAAACGGGTATGGGTCTGATGAACCATAACCATATTAAAAAGGGAAAATAGGGGTTCTGTGCTCTCTGTCGGCTTGTTAGCAGCGTGTCTGTAGACGACTTTGCCCATGGCAATAGCCCAGCCCATCAGTGGCGCCTGTCGGAGGTAAAATAAAAAGACCAGGGGATGGAACCCTAGTCTCCATCTTCTTCCAGCCACCGGCACCAGACGCCATCGTGGGCTTGGCCTCTAGCCGCGGGCCAGGCCGCCAGCCGAGGGCGCGCTGGTCCTCTGGCCGCGGGCGAGCTGGGCAGCCAGCCGCGGGCGCGCGCTCGGCCGCCATCGTGGGCGCTCGCTTGGTCCCTAGCCACGCTGCTCGGCCGCTAGCCGCGGGCGCGCGCTGGGCCGCTAGCAGCGGGTCCGCTCGCCTACGGGTGCGCGTCCGGTCGCCGGCCGTCTCGCCGTCAGTTCAAGTGCGCTGCACATGCATGAGCCATGCCCCCTGTCCTCCCCATCTTCCTTTGGTTTTTTAGGACAGAGAATCCTCCCTCTCCTCATCAGAGAAGAGGAATCCAGATGCGTTGGCGCCATCAGAGTTTGGGGATTCGACTTTGACGGAGTTGAGGTTTGCCCACAGTCCGATTTGTGCACCTCGGCTGCATTCAATCAAGGCAGGAGATGGCATCGGGACCATAGATGGTGGTGGTGGTATGACCTCGTCATCGTTGAAGAAGGGTGGACACCCTGTTCTTGCCGCCCTGGTTGGACGACGACAGAAACCTGGCGGTGCCAGTGTTGGTGGTCTCCAACGCGGTGCAGCAGGTTCCACCTGCGGTGTCGGTGAATAAAGGTTCGGAGCCGCGACCGTGGCGAGCATCTCTTCCATGGGAGCTGCATCAGGTTGCGCTTGAGAGTTATAGTACTGGCGGGCGGCGGTGAGAGTAGCCTCCAGCACGCCGGCGTCGCGCAGGGCACATGGTCTGAATCCGTGAAACGGACAGTAACCATGCGAGTAAGTCCCTCCCATTTGAGACACTGATGCAGGTACTTGTGTGGACGTTGTTGTCGCCGGCGGTGGAGGGGGAACCACCACTGGTGGTGCTCGACGACGACGAGATGAACTACGATTATGGCTGTGACGATTTGAAATCCAGACTCTGATGGCACCAGTGTTAACCAAGTTCACCATTACCCTGTGAATGGCAAAGCCAATCCGATTGTCGTCGAGGATTCCTTCACGGTATGCGTGGAGGAACTCCCTGATGATGACACGGTGGATCGCCTGAACGACACGTCGAAGAGTAATCATTGGCATTGTACTTATAGTATTCCTTTGATTCTCTTCACGTTCTTCTGTTCTCTGCGTTCTTCTGTTCTTCACGTTCTTCTCTTCGTCCAACTGTTCTTCGTGTTCTTCTCTCCGTCCAACTGTTCTCCGCGTTCTTCTCTCCGTCCAAAACTCAGTGATTGAGTACTTGCAGGTTTGGCATCAAAGATCCACGAAGAAAACTACGCTAGCGGTGCTGCTGAGCACGTGATGGCCGGGGGGCGCTCGAAGAACGATTCCTCTGCGGCCTTCGTCGATCTGCTGTCTGCAACTGTGCGTAACCGCTCGGTAGAAATGTCTTGCTCGGTGGAGAGACAGTGCTGATAACGTGTTAAATAAAAATGGTTGTGTGAACAGAGAATGAAACTCGTAGTTACTTTCCATTGATCTTGTATATATTTATATACAGTGAAGGGGTGTCTTTGTACCCCTTCGTGGATTACACAGAGAGAGGGAAGAGTCACAACTCTTCACTAATAGACATATCTTTTCCTAACAGACAACTAATCACTTGTTAAGTAACTATCTCTATTTCCAGTGGCGGAGTCCTTTGCTTCATGTATCCTAGCGACGAACGGTTGCACCTTTTCCTGAATGGGTGCCTTTCCATAAGGATGAGATCACCGTTGAATTAACTCTTAACAAGGATGATCCCCAGACCTTGCCCCCATCGCCAATGCCCCCCGATGTTTTCTCAGTTTCTTCCTCCATGACCTTCAGGTTTGTTGTACTTTTTAAAATTATGTTTAACTTATTCGAGTCTATATCCTCCATGACCTTCAGGTTTGTTGTACTTTTTAAAATTATGTTTAACTTATTTGAGTCTATATACATTTAGTCAATTATGGTGAACTAAGAAGATTATAGTTATATTTAGCCAATATATGTGAACTTAGCAGCTTGTAGTTACATTTAGCCAATCAAGGTGAACTTAACAACTTTTAGTTACAATTAGTCAATCTAAGTGAACTTAGTAAATTGTACCTTTAGTTTTACAAATTTAGTTAGTAAAACTTTACTTGTTCTGTTCTAGTTGAATGTAAAGCCCAAAGTTTGTATAAAAAACAATATAAATAAATATAAATATTGTTATGTAAGGTTTTTAGGATTATGGAACCATTGGTGATTTCTTGATTTTTGTGCATATTCAAACAAAGGAAATATATTGGTAAAATAAATAAATAAATAGACATCTCATGCTAAAGTTTTCTTGTATGTTATATTTGCATTCAAATGTATGGGACAAGTTTAAGTTAAAAAATATAGAATTTAAAAATAGAAAAGAAATCAAGGAAAGAGAAGGAAATAGAAATGGAAAAGAATATACAATACAAAGAAAAATATATACATATATACCTAATTATGATTCTTCATGATAGCATTTTAATTATGGATTTGATTCCTATCACAAATTTGAATTTAAATATCAAATTTTGAAAACAAAACAAGGAAAATAGGAAGAATAATAAAATTTTAAAAAAAAGAAGAAATGCAAACCGGACTTGCCGCTCCTTTTTACCCTCACTCGCGCTAGTGGCCCATCTGGCCCATTACCGCGCGCGCCACCTTTTCATCTACGCCACGGGCCAAATTCCTGAGCGCCAGCCCAACCTTGCCACCTTCACCGCCAGGCGGGTCCCATCATGCAGTCTCCCCAAGCCGTGTGGTCGCGGTGCCGCACTCACGCTGACCGCGTGGGGCCCATCTGTCGGGTCGTCTCCGTCTTCCTCACGTGGTCGGCTCTCCTCTCCAGATATCTTCTCCACATTAAGCGCTAACAGAAACGACGGAAGACTTCGGGAGATTCGGACCATACTCCAACCAATCGCATGTGCGTCGTCCCTAGGTGGATTTATAAGCCGGTCTTCCCTGGGTTGTTAGCTTGACACAGGCCCCCTCGGTTGCCCATGGCATGCTCCCTCCGCCTCGCCCCTACTCCCTCTCCTCATCACCAACAGCAGACCTCGTGGGGGCGCCACCATAGCCATGTGTGAGGAGAAGCTCTGCCGTGCCCCGACCGCGTATGGCTCCCGTCTCTGACCGCAACCTTCCCTATCTACGACTTGTACTCCACCGTGCTCAGAATCCAGTGACCGAGCGAGCCATACCAAGACTCGAATTTCCCTCCAGCTTCACGAGAAGGTGCGGCCCGGGCATGGAGTCTGCATGTGCAGAAGATCGATTCTTCTACCGTTGAAGCACAGGTATGTGCTCTTAGGTTACTCACTAACTCGTACGCATCGAGTAGTTAGGAGGGTTGAATTCGGGCGTGGTGGATAGTCATTGGCTGGTGAGGGCACCATCTCCCTGGGCGTTCGCGCCGCCGCGGATTGGCACCACCTCAAGGGCGCCATCTCCCTTCTACATTGTTTGTGCTGGTCTGGGCATCGTGTGGTGGCGGACAGTGGTTGGAATCGGGCCCAGGACAGTGGGGGCTGGAGCTACCTCGAGCGTGGATCGCCGTCGTTGGCATGGCGCCCCGTGCGGTGTCTTGAGGAAGATGGGGGCGGGCCCTTGATCCGTAAATGAATGGTCCTGATCTGACCAGGCTGATACCTCTTTCATCCCTCTAGTCTGGCCATTGGATTACTTGTAGACGGCTTATATCAGAAGCAGGATACCGATCCAGAACATTACATCACGACCATTGAGATCAAATCCGTGGGCTCGGGTGTGATTTGGCGTGGACGAATCTGGGCCATGGATCTCGGATCCAATGGCTTCACTCGGTGACCGTGGATCTAAAGATGGAGGGACCTGGGTGTGTGCGGGTTCGTCATTGCACCGGAATCTAATTATGGCCCTTGATGCGGGATCGGATGGCCAGAATTGATCTATACCCCTTCGCGACCGCAGTTTTACATAAGAGCCCCTCCGTTTCTGCGGATTAAACCCGCGGTCCACTGCACGGGTAAACTGAGTCTTAGGAAAACTTACACCGGGACCCCTGAACTTCTCTGTTTTTATGCGCGCAGTCCAGAATCATAGGAAATTCAGAAATTCCATTAGAAAATGATTTGTTAGCACACAAATAATTGCAGAATCTTAGTTAATCCCTAGAAAATTCATATTTTGTCCAAATGGACCCATTTCAGTTCCTATAATTTTATAATAATGTTATTTATCACCCTGTGTCTCTTTTTCAACATAAAAATGGTATTAAAATTTATTTCTTAATTAATCTCGTATCAAATACATAAAACCTTAGGAAATTCGTATCTCCTCCGTTTTAACTCCGATTTGATCCATTAAAGTTGCGTTAGTCTCGTAGCAACATGTAGATTATTATTATTCAGTTTGTTCTTATGTTTAGTGTGACGTTAATTTTATCTATACCATGTTTGTTTGTATTGCTACGACTAGCGCGAGGACACGTGTCATTTGAAAAGCAAGTTGGTACCTAGAATCTCAAGTCCCAGGCAAGTTGTGCCCTTGATCCACTTTTGTTACCCAATAATATTCCTTATTATCACTCATTAATGCATAGGTTTAATTTTGATGGGACCTAATAGGTCACCCTAGTCTGTTTATCCCTTTTACCTTGTTCACCCCTGAATCATATGGGTAGTTATGCTATTGCTTTACATGGTTTTGGGTTAATATTTCATTATATCCATGTTCCAGTTATTTTGTTATTCTATTTATGTTCATGTCAAGATCATTATATTATTGTTAATTGGAACATGGAGCTTAACTTGAGAAACACGTGCCACCACAAGGGAGGAATGGGACCCCTTGGCTAACTAATTAGGAAAGCTAGTGGAAGACTACCTTACCCGAGAGGGGCAAGGGCAGTAGGGGAGTTGCATGCAAGGAGGTTCTCGGGTTGATTTTGCTGCGATGGCGGTCAGACGAGGAATTCTTGCAAGTGCTCTTCCCATAAACTGTAGCGGGTTTTCGGAAGCTAGTGGAACTTTGTAAAGGCCTCGTAGTGGATCCCTAGCCATTCACCTCGGTAGTGTCTAAGGGCCTAGCTAACCCTGGCGACATGGGAAACACGACTTGTGGGTAAAGGGTACAACCTCTGCAGAGTGTAAAACTGGTATACTAGCCGAGCTCACGGTCATGAGCAGCTCAGGACTCTCTGATGATTAATTTATGGAACCTAAACTCAATGTGTCATTTGCATATGCATGGGATTATTTATTAATTTTGTTCTATTACTTTATTCAAGGTTTGGTATTTACTTACACTTAGTAATTGCTAATAAAATTTTGACCAACTTTAAAAGCAATGCTCAGCTTTAACCATTCCCTTTGGTAAGCCTTACACCTTACATGATCTCCCACCTTTGGTGAGTTCGTGTCACATTATTCCCCACAACTTGTTGAGCGATGAACATGTGTGAGCTCACCCTTGCTGTCTCACACCCCCCACAGGTCAAGAACAGGTACCACTGGATGAGGCGCATGGTGGATGTGCGCTGTGTTCATGTGAGGTCTAGGTCGTCGTCTCTCAGTTGACTTTCTTGCGCCAAGGACGATCCTTAGTTCGTTTTATATTTATCTTTTATTTTGTAAGACTTCCGCTATGTAATAAATACTCTGATCATGATGACATTTATCTCTATACACTCTGTTATTACATATGTGGTCTTCTTTGGCGCATGTATGAGATGCACCTGGATTTGTTCCTTAAAGCCAGGTGTGACAGAAGTGGTATCAGAGGAAATGTTGACTGTAGGACGAAACCTAGATAGAAATGGACTACCCTTACCTATTTACCTTACTCTGATTCATTCTATACTTATCTCATCTTGATCCTATCTCACCTTTTGTTATTCCACTCTGATTACTCTTATCTTTTCTACTCTAAGACAAGATGGATTTCACACCTTGGAATCCTACAACTATGATCTTTTTAAGAGATAGAGAACCTAAGACAAAATTTAAAACTATTTTCTCTATTAAAAAAATGTTGGTTGATTGTTTTGATGATAAATGTCTGATTTGCTTCTTTGATTGATTGAAGTATTATATATGGACATCTTAGCATGTACCACCATAAGGTAATGTATTAGCTTTAGTAGGTGACACACTAATCTACTTAACTAATAAATCCCCCATAGTAACATTTCTCGTAATTACTCGCCTTGTCTACAATTCTTCCTTTCTTACCCTGTATTTCTAACCCAGATGGGCTACCCCTATAGTGTTAGAAGAGAGCACTATAGACGTGATCCTTGGTATGTCATGGTTAAGAAAGGCAAAGGCAGTATATACACTGTGCTAAGGGAACCGTAGAACTCACCAGTTCCAAAGGACAAAGATTTGAAGTTAAAGTTGCAGTAACTACCACCATCAGACTAGCGGCATTCTTAGTAGATGAGAAGTTTGTGGGTGACAACATCCGTGTAGTTAGAGATTTTCCGGATGTCTTTCCAGAGGAGTTACCAAGGATGCCACCAGATAGGGAAGTTGAGTTTGTCATTAGTCTCTTACCTGAGACTGCTCCTAATTCTAAACGGCCATACAGGATGTCCATAGAAGAACTAAAGGAACTAAAGAAGCAGTTAACCGAGTTACAAGAGGTTGTGTACATTCGTCTGAGTTCCTCACCTTGGGGAGCGCCTGTTCTGTTTGTACAGAAGAAGGGTGGATCACAAAGAATGTGTGTGGATTATAGATCTCTTAACAATGTCAATGTGAAGAACAAGTGTCCATTACCCCGCATAGAGGATTTATTTGATCAGATGAGAGATGCTAGAGTATTCTCGAAGATTGATCTCCGATCGGGTTACCATCAAATGAAGATTAGGCCATCGGATATTTCCAAGACGGCTTTCTCGACTCGATATGGATTATGAGTTCACTGTTATGTCGTTTGGACTAACTAATGCACCGCCTATTTTATGGATCTAAAGGATAAGGTGTTCATGATCTGGACAGATTCGTCGTGGTTTTCATCGACGATATTCTTATTCCAAGAGATGATAGTGATCATGAGGAACATCTGAGATTGGTGCTACAAGAAGCTACGAGATGATCAACTCTACGCCAAGTTTAACAAATGCGAGTTTTGGATTGGCGAGGTGCCATTCCTTAGACATATCATTTCTAATGAAGGAATATCAGTGGATCCTGCTAAAGTCAAGAAGATAGTGGTGTGGAGCATACCCACTACAGTTACTGAGATCCGGAGTTTCTTGGGACTTGCAGGATATTATTGGAGATTTATTGAAGGATTTTCTAAGATTGCTAAGCCTATGACCTCGCTTCTGGAGAAGGGAAGAGAGTTCAAATGAGACGAGAAGTGCCAAGATAGCTTCGATCAATTAAAGAAGAGATTGATGTCACCACCAGTGTTGGTTATGCCCGATCTACAGAAGGGATTTTATGTTTATTGTGATGCATGTGGCCAAGGCTTGGGATGTGTGCTCATGCAAGAAGGACATGTGATTGCCTACGCTTCTCGTCAGTTGCGGAAACAAGAGTTAAACTACCCCACTCATGACTTAGAACTGGCAGCCGTAGTGCATGCACTTAAGATATGGAGGCATTATATTATGGGAACCAAGTGTCAAGTATATACGGATCATAAGAGTTTGAAGTATATATTCACTCAGAAGGATCTCAACCTTAGGCAACACCGTTGGTTGGAGCTTATTAAGGATTGTGATTTGGAGATTCACTATCACCCGGGCAAGGCAAATTTGGTTGCCGATGCCTTGAGTCAAAAGGAGCACGTTCATTCAGCTATTGTCGCCCAGCTACCCGATGAGATTGTTGAGGATTTCAGGAGACTTAACCTGGGGATAGTTGCTCACATTGAAGGAGTTATTATTGATGTGGAACCTACCTTGGAACAAGAAATCCACAAAGGACAAATTGGTGATGCTAAAATACAAGAGATTAAGGATCTGATTACTGAAGGACAAGGTCCGGAATTCATGGAAGATGAGCAAGGCACCATATGGTTCAAGGACAGGATATGTGTTCCTGATATTGAAAGCCTTCGTGAGACTATTTTAAAGGAGGCCCATGACTCGGATTATTCTATTCATCCTAGGAGTACCAAGATGTATCAGGATTTGAAGCAGAAGTACTGGTGGTATGGATTGAAAAGAGATGTGGCTGCACATGTGGCTATGTGCGATGTGTGTCAAAGAGTTAAGGCTGAACACGAGAGACCAACTGGACTATTGCACCCACTAAAGATACCCGAGTGGAAGTGGGAAGAGACTGGTATGGACTTCATTACTGGATTGCCTCGCACCTCGAAAGGATATGATTCGATATGGGTTATTATGGATAGACTGACCAAAGTGGCTCATTTCATTCCGGTCAAAACTACTTATAAGGTATCTCAGCTAGAAGAGTTATATATGGCTCGGATGTGTGTTTACGTGGAGTACCAAAGGAGATCATTTTGGATAGAGGATCACAGTTTACCCCAGATTTTGGAAAAGTCTTCATGAGAATATGGATGCGAAGTTGAATTTTAGTTCGGCCTACCATCCTCAGACTGATGTACAGACTGAAAGGACTAATCAAGTATTGGAGGTCATGTTGAGAGCTTGTGCCCTTCAGCATGGTAGTAGTTGGGACAAGAGTCTACCTTATGCTGAGTTCTCATATACTAGTTAACAGGCCAGTCTGAAGATATCACCGTTCGAGGCTATATATGGCAGGAAATGCAGGACTCCTCTATATTGGATCAGACTAGAGGAAAACAGATCTTTGGACCTGAACTTATTCAAGAAGCAGAAGAACAAGTTCGTAAAATTCGGGAGAATTTGAGGGTAGCTCAAATCAGGTAAAAGAGCTACGCTCATAATAGAAGAAGACCACTGGAATTTGAGGAAGGAGATTATGTGTACCTCAAGGTGTCACCGCTTCGTGGAATGAGGAGAATTAAAGTCAAGGGCAAATTGTCCCCTCACTTTATTGGACCCTTTCGAGTTTTTTTGGCAAGTTGGAGAGATGGCCTATCAACTCGAGCTACCTGATAATCTATCTGATGTGCATAATGTATTCCATGTGTCTTAACTCAGGAAGTGTCTCCGTGTCCTTGAGGAACAATTACCAATGGAGGAGCTCAGTGTTCAGGGTGATTTGACTTACACGGAGTATCCAATCAAGATTCTTAATACATTGACTCGAGTTACAAAAAAATAAGGTTATAAAAATGTGCAAAGTACAATGGAGCCATCATGGAGAAGATGAAGCTACATGGGAAAGAGAAGAAGAGCTTCGCATAGATTCTCCCCATCTTTTTTCTAGTCCTTCATAAATCTCGAGGACGAGATTCTTATTAAGGGGGGTAGGATTTGTAAAGCCCAAAGTTTGTATAAAAAACAATATAAATAAATATAAATATTGTTATGTAAGGTTTTTAGGATTATGGAACCATTGGTGATTTCTTGATTTGTGTGCATATTCAAACAAAGGAAATATATTGGTAAAATAAATAAACAAATAAATAGACATCTCATGCTAAAGTTTTCTTGTATGTTGTATTTGCATTCAAATGTATGGGACAAGTTTAAGTTAAAAAAATATAGAATTTAAAAATAGAAAAGGAATCAAGGAAAGAGAAGGAAATAGAAATGGAAAAGAATATACAATACAAAGAAAAATATATACATATATACCTAATTATGATTCTTCATGATAGCATTTTAATTATGGATTTGATTCCTGTCACAAATTTGAATTTAAATATCAAATTTTGAAAACAAAACAAGGAAAATAGGAAGAATAATAAAACTTTTTTAAAAAAGAAGAAATGCAAACCGGACTTGCTGCTCCTTTTTACCCTCACCTGCGCTAGTGGCCCATCTGGCCCATTACCGCGCGCGCCCCCTTTTCATCTATGCCGCGGGCCAAATTCCTGAGTGCCAGCCCAACCTTGCCACCTTCACCGCCAGGCGGGTCCCATCGTGCAGTCTCCCCAAGCCGTGTGGTTGCGGTGCCGCACTCACGCTGACCGCGTGGGGCCCATCTGTCGGGTCGTCTCCGTCTTCCTCACGTGGTCGGCTCTCCTCTCCAGATCTCTTCTCCACATTAAGCGCTAATAGAAACGACGGAAGACTCCGGGAGATTCGGTCCATACTCCAACCAACCGCATGTGCGTCGTCCCCAGGTGGATTTATAAGCCGGTCCTTCCCTGGGTTGTTAGCTCGACGTAGGCCCCCTCGGTTTCCCATGGCGTGCTCCCTCCGTCGCGCCCCTGGGTTGTTAGCTCTGACCGTGACCTTCCCTGTCTACGACTTGTACTCCACCATGCTCAGAATCCAGTGACCGAGCGAGCCATACCAAGACTCGAATTTCCCTCCAGCTTCACGAGAAGGTGCGTCCCGGGCATGGAGTCTGCATGTGCTGAAGATCGATTCTTCTACCGTTAAAGCACAGGTATGTGCTCTTAGGTTACTCGCTAACTCGTACGCATCGAGTAGTTAGGAGGGTTGAATTCGGGCATGGTGGATAGTCATTGGCTAGTGAGGGTGCCATCTCTCTAGGCATTCGCGCCGCCGCGGATTGGCACCACCTCAAGGGTGCCATCTCCCTTCTACATTGTTTGTGCTGGTCTGGGCATCGTGTGGTGGCGGATAGTGGTTGGAATTGGGCCCAGGACAGTGGGGGATGGAGCTACCTCGGGCGTGGATCGCCGTCGTTGGCATGGCGCCCCGTGCGGTGTCTTGAGGAAGATGGGGGCGGGCCCTTGATCCATGAATGAACGGTCCTGATCTGACCAGGCTGTTACCTCTTTCATCCCTTTAGTCTGGCCATTGGATTACTTGTAGACGGCTTAGATCAGAAGCAGGATACCGATCCAGAACATTACATCGCGACCGTTGAGATCAAATCCGTGGGCTCGGGTGTGATTTGGCGTGGACGAATCTGGGCCATGGATCTCGGATCCAATGGCTTCACTCGGTGACCGTGGATCTAAAGATGGAGGGACCTAGGTGTGTGTGGGTTCATCATTGCACCGGAATCTAATCGTGGCCCTTGATGCGGGATCGGATGGCCAGAATTGATCTATACCCCTTCGCGACCGCAGTTTTACATAAGAGCCCCTCCGTTTCTGCGGATTAAACCCGCGGTCCACTGCACGGGTAAACTGAGTCTTAGGAAAACTTACACCGGGACCCCTGAACTTCTCTGTTTTTATGCGCGCAGTCCAGAATCATAGGAAATTCAGAAATTCCATTAGAAAATGATTTGTTAGCACACAAATAATTGCAGAATCTTAGTTAATCCCTAGAAAATTCATATTTTGTCCAAATGGACCCATTTTAGTTCCTATAATTTTATAATAATGTTATTTATCACCCTGTGTCTCTTTTTCAACATAAAAATGGTATTAAAATTTATTTCTTAATTAATCTCGTATCAAATACATAAAACCTTAGGAAATTCGTATCTCCTCCGTTTTAACTCCGATTTGATCCATTCAAGTTGCGTTAGTCTCGTAGCAACGCGTAGATTATTATTATTCAGTTTGTTCTTATGTTTAGTGTGATGTTAATTTTATCTATACCATGTCTGTTTGTATTACTACGACTAGCGCGAGGACACGTGTCATCTGAAAAGTAAGTTGGTACCTAGAATCTCAAGTCCCAGGCAAGTTGTGCCCTTGATCCACTTTTGTTACCCAATAATATTCCTTATTATCACTCATTAATGCATAGGTATAATTTTGATGGGACCCAATAGGTCACCCTAGTCTATTTATCCCTTTTATCTTGTTCACCCCTGAATCATATGGGTAGTTAGGTTATTGCTTTACATGGTTTTGGTTAATATTTCATTATATCCATGTTCCAGTTATTTTGTTATTCTATTTATGTTCATGTCAAGATCATTATATTATTGTTAATTGGAACATGGAGCTTAACTTGAGAAACACATGCCACCACAAGGGAGGAATGGGACCCCTTGGCTAACTAATTAGGAAAGCTAGTGGAAGACTACCTTACCCGAGAGGGGCAAGGGCAGTAGGAGAGTTGCATGCAAGGAGGTTCTCGGGTTGATTTTGCTGCGATGGCGGTTAGACGAAGGATTCTTGCAAGTGCTCTTCCCATAAACTGTAGCGGGTTTTCGGAAGCTAGTGGAACTTTATAAAGGCCTCGTAGTGGATCCCTAGCCATTCACCTCGGTAGTGTCTAAGGGCCTAGCTAACCCTGGCGACATGGAAAACACGACTTGTGGGTAAAGGGTACAACCTCTGCAGAGTGTAAAACTGGTATACTAGCCGAGCTCACGGTCATGAGCAGCTCAGGACTCTCTGATGATTAATTTATGGAACCTAAACTCAATGTGTCATTTGCATATGCATGGGATTATTTATTAATTTTGTTCTATTACTTTATTTAAGGTTTGGTATTTATTTACACTTAGTTACTGCTAATAAAATTTTGACCAATTTTAAAAGCAATGCTCAGCTTTAACCATTCCCTTTGGTAAGCCTTACACCTTACATGATCTCCCACCTTTGGTGAGTTCGTGTCACATTATTCCCCACAACTTGTTGAGCGATGAACATGTGTGAGCTCACCCTTGCTATCTCACACCCCCCACAGGTCAAGAACTGGTACCACTGGATGAGGTGCATGGTGGATGTGCGTTGTGTTCGTGTGAGGTCTAGGTCGTCGTCTCCCAGTTGACTTTCTTGCGCCAAGGACGATCCTTAATTCGTTTTATATTTATCTTTTATTTTGTAAGACTTCCGCTATGTAATAAATACTCTGATCATGATGACATTTACCTCTATACACTTTGTTATTATATATGTTGTCTTCTTTGGCGCATGTATGAGATGCACCTGGCTTTGTTCCTTAAAGCCGGGTGTGACATTGAATATACTCAGTTGAGCCTATTTAATCTATTTCAACTGGTATATTTTAGGGATCTAGAGTTAATATGGCAAATCAATATTATACTCCTCCATTTGTGGCACCACCAGCTAGGGATGAGGTAATCTCGATACATGTCAATAACTATATCAATTTGGTTACACATAATGCTATAAATTTTATTTTGTTCTTTAATTGTGGACTTTGTTTTTTATCGTAGGATGATCAGGCTAAAGACTTTGTCAACAACATATTCGCTTCTGGCGGTAGCGGGCACAACTCCTGTTGGATCTTTTATGGGCTTGGCCCATTTATTGAATAAACTCTAAGGTGTGTAATGGTGGAGAATACCAATAGTACCACATTGGAAGTCCAAGGGTCTTTTGCCTTAACTTATATGGTGAGATTTATTCCACTTAACTTGAGAAGTCAAGAAATGGACAAGGGCGTGCCACACGCGCGCGCGCGCGCCGCCGCCGCCGCCGGCCGGGCCGGGCCGGGCGTGGCGTGGCGTGGCGTGGCGTGGCGAGGCGAGGCAGGCAGGCAGGCGAGCGGGCGTGGTTGTGTTAATTTTTAGCACTCACTAACCGCGTACTTCAGCCGAGTGACCCTGTCTCTTCGTCAGCCAGCCGAGTGACCCTTCTCCTTCAGCTGGGCCGAGTCATGGCGTGACTCGGCGAGAGCTGGCCGACTCTTGGCGTGACTCGGCGACCTTTCTCCTTCAACTTCCCTCTGCGAGAGGTTAAATAGAGGAGCACCCCTGTCACTCGGTACACGCGAACACACCACTTTCAGAATCACAGTCCAGCCGCCGACTGAGGGTATTTCCATCTCGTGACTCTGCGCGCACAGAGAAGCGAGAGGGCAGGTGCCTCCGAAGCCGGTGCCGTTCGAGACCTTGCACGGGGGATCGGCAATTAGGTTTTTGGGGAGCGTCTACGCGACTGCCCAAAACATCTACGACATGACTAAGGAAGTTGGACAAGGATCTGGATCAGAGCGCATGGGAGGGTATGATCAGTTTATTTGCTTACTGTCTTGCGTTCTACAGATTATATATGTTTTACATATTCATCTGTGCTGTTTCATGTATAGCATAGAGTTTATCTCATCTGTTCTGTTATCTTATAATATGCTATATCTGTTTGTTTTAATTTTGCAATCATGCTGTTTATATTTCTATCTGTTTAGTTTCAATTGTTCAATCAGTTTGCATGTTTATCGTATTTATATGATTTATATAATTCATATGCTTTATTTTCTCATGATCCATATTGTTATGGATATATTTGAGAAAGTGATTTCTATAATTAATTATATTTTATATGTCATCATCATAATGTTAATTTATGGAATTAAAATGATATGGAAAATGCCTATAATTCTAACAATCCAAAAACCTAATGTTAGGCATTTTTCTGTCAGAGGTTTTGCTGCTGTGCTAAAGCCTGATCCGTTTGATGGTAAAAACTTCTTGATATGGAAAGCTAAGATGGAATTGTGGCTAACTGCAATGTCTTGTTTTCATGCCGCTGAGGGCAAGCCTGCCAACTTACCTCCTGAGGATGAGGCTAAGTTTAAGGCTGAAGACAACCTCTTTCGAGGAGCAGTAATTAGCGCACTGGATACAAAATTCCAGAAAAGCTATATCATCCTTCCCACAGGGAAAGAGCTGTGGGATGCTCTTGTTGGAAAGTTTGGAGTTACTGACGCTGGTAGCGAGCTGTACCTCATGGAGCAGCTGTATGACTACAAGATGGTTGAGAACCGATCTGTAGTGGAACAAGCTCATGAGTTTCAGGCACTAGCTAAGGAACTCGAACTTTTTCCTTGTCCTTTGCCTGACAAGTTTGTGGCTGGTGGCATAATCGCCAAGTTGCCACCTTCTTGGAAGGACTTTGCTACCTCTCTCAAACATAAGAGACAAGAGTTCAATGTGGAGGAGCTCATTGGTACTCTTGATGTTGAGGAAAGAGCTAGATCAAAGGACAATGGAAAAAGGTGTGGAGACCTCTACTGCTAATGTGGTGCAGAAGAGAAACTTCCGCAAGTTTAACAAGAAGAAAAACCAGAACAAACCAGATGTTGGGGCCGTGCTTCGGTGCGCCGAAGGTCTTATACGAAGAAGCAGCTTCAGCTGAAGTCGTCTCCAAGCGATGGCCGAAGGTCCCTTTTCATGGAGCTTCGGCGTTACGAACCGACATAGAGATAGAATGACCTTTTTATCCATAGAGGTCTGAGTCAATGTTGTAAACTTTTGTAAGGGGCATAATTGTAATTTGTCACAGGCTGCGACCTGTGCCTATAAATAGATGAACAGTACCTCTGTACTGTTCACGGGAACCTGTCATTTTTGCCTTCGCATCGCACTTGTATTCTCGCCTTCCTCAGGACCGAAGGTACATTTGTAATTCGAAATCATTTATATTTGTTCATGTTAGTAAAGATGGAAATGATTCTATGATAACATTTAAATGTTTATTTTATATCTCATGATTTATATGAGTACTTCGTCCCTCGTTATTATGTTTACGAAGGTACGCCTTTCGTAACCTTCGTCCGAAATTCTTTATATCCCGAAAGGATATAAGGTGGTGGAGGACGAAGGACTTTAACATTTAACATTCTTTGTGTTGCCTTGTTCTTAACTCTTAGCATTTGAGAACAAGCCCCCAACATTGGCGCCCACCTCCGGTGAACTCACTTCCACCTTTCTGAGCTGATGGCTTCGTTCAACAATCAAGCTGGAGCTGCTTCGGCTTCGAAGCTGGTGCTCCCGATAACAGGCGGTTCTTGCTCAGAGCCGGCTAACAAGAAGCAGAAGAAGGAGGCTCAGAGAAGAGTGCAGCATGTTGGAGTGCAGGGACCCTTCATCAAGTCAAAATGGTCCCACATTTCAATTACTTTCTCTCAGGAAGACCTTCAGCTTAAGGATTATCCTCACAATGATGCCATGGTTATTTCTTGCGTGATCAAAGGATTTCTGGTCCATAATGTCCTAGTTGATACAGGCAGTGCAGCTGATATTATATTTGCTAAAGCCTTCAGACAAATGCAAGAGCCCGAAGACAAGATTCATGATGCTACGCACCCTCTTTGTGGCTTCGGAGGGCGACAGATTGTAGCACTTGGGAAGATTACCATGCCGGTAACCTTCGGATTTGTTAACAACACAAGGACTGAGCAAATTGTGTTTGATATTGTTGACATGGAGTATCCTTACAATGCTATCATTGGCCGTGGTACTCTTAATGCCTTCGAAGCAATTCTTCACCCAGCTTATCTCTGCATGAAGATACCTTCGGACCAAGGGCCTATCGCTATTCATGGAAGCCAGGAAGCTGCTAGAAGGGCCGAAGGAAGCTGGACTGACTCCAAGGCAATCCATAACATAGATGGAGCTGAAGCTTGTGAACAGTACAAATTCAGGAGGGAGAAGGCAGCTTCAGCGGATCAACCGAAGCCTATGTTATTGTGTGAAGATATAGCAGAGCAGAAGGTGTTGTTGGGCTCGCAATTATCTGAAGACCAGGAGAAAACCTTGATAAGGTTTTTATTCAACAACAAAGATGTCTTTGCATGGTCAGCTAATGATCTCTGTGGAGTAAATCGGGATGTTATTGAACATTCGCTTAATGTTGACCCATCCTTCAGACCCCGAAAGCAAAGGCTTCGGAAAATGTCCGATGACAAGGCCGAAGGGGCTCGCAATGAAGTAAAAAGACTCCTCAGTGCAGGAGTTATCAGAGAAGTGAAGTATCCAGAGTGGCTAGCTAACACTGTTATGGTGAAGAAGGCCAATGGCAAGTGGAGAATGTGTATTGATTTCACAGATCTCAACAAGGCTTGTCCGAAGGATGAATTCCCGTTGCCAAGGATAGACTCTTTAGTTGATGCAGCAGCTTCTTCAGAGCTCATGAGTCTCCTGGACTGTTACTCGGGCTATCATCAAATCTGGATGAAGAAGGAAGATGAGCCGAAGACTAGCTTCATAACCCCAAGTGGTACATATTGCTACCTTCGGATGCCTGAGGGGCTCAAGAATGCTGGAGGGAGTTTCAGCAGAATGACTGTGAAGGTTCTCCAATCTCAGATAGGCAGAAATGTGTTGACTTATGTCGATGACATCATTGTAAAAAGCACGAAGCAAGAAAATCATATTGCTGATCTGCAGGAGACCTTCGCCAGCTTCAGACAAGCTGGTCTGAAGCTGAATCCAGAAAAATGTGTCTTCGGAGTGAAGAAGGGTAAATTTCTTGGATGCTTGGTTTCAACAAAGGGAATCGAAGCTAACCCAAATAAAATCGAAGCCATACTTCGAATGGAGCCACCAACCACAAGAAAGGGGGCCCAAAGATTGACAGGAAGGCTGGCATCTCTCAACAGATTTATATCCAGATCAGCAGAAAGAAACTTACCATTCTTCGAGATGCTGAAGTCAGCTGAAGTCTTTCAATGGGGCCCGAGTCAACAAAAAGCCTTCGAAGAGCTGAAGCAATACTTAATAGATCTCACAACATTAACTCCATCAACGCCAGGGGCTCCTCTGTTGTTATATGTGGCAGCTTCGCACTCAGCAGTAAGTGCGGCACTTGTCCAGGAGAAATTTGATGGACAAGTCAAGAAGCAGGTCCCAGTATATTTTGTATCTGAGGTCCTTAGTGTTTCAAAGAAGAATTATACAGAGCTGGAGAAGGTATTGTATGCCGTTTTAATGGCATCCAGGAAGCTTCGGCATTATTTCCAGGCATACAACATTATTGTTCCTTCTTCGCAGCCATTGAAGGATATCATGAGAAATAGAGAAGCTACTGGCCGGATTGGAAAATGGGCTGCGGAGCTCAATGAATTTTACATTGACTATGTGCATAGATCCTCAATCCAGTCTCAAGCATTGGCAGATTTCATTGCCGACTGGACGCCAGGGGCTCAGGACGAAGAAGCAAATAAAGATGCCGAAGTATGGACAGTGTTTTGTGATGGCTCTTGGGGAACCTTCGGAGCAGGTGCAGCTGCTGTGTTGGTCTCACCGTCCAAGGTTAAAACTTGCTATGCAGCAAGACTTGACTTCAGCTGCACAAATAATATAACTGAGTACGAAGCCCTGCTCCTGGGTCTTCGGAAACTAAAGGCAATGGGAATCAGAAGGGCGATTCTTAAAACTGATTCCCAGGTTGTTTCGGGTCACATTGACAAAAGTTGCAAGGCTAAAGACCCGAAGCTTGAAAAATACCTAGACACGGTCCGAAGGATCGAAGCTTCCTTCGAAGGATTTTCTGTTAAGAATATCCCTCGAGGACAAAATGAGCATGATGATTTGTTGGCCAAGTCTGCAGCACAGGGGCTGCCGCTACCTTCGGATGTGTTTTTCGAAACAATAAAGGCACCTTCAGTGGAGCTACTTGAAAGAGCAGTCCTCAACATTTCTCCTGTGTACAGTGAAGATTGGAGAACTGAAATAATCTCTTACCTTCAGGGTAACTTCCCATCAGATGACGAAGCTTATAATAAAAGAATAGAGGCAAGAGCTCGTCCGTATATCATGATAGAAGGGGAATTATACAAGCATGGAGTTTGTGCCCCGCTGCTCAAGTGCTTATCTAGAGCCGAAGGTATAGAATTGATGAAAGAGATACATGCAGGCCTGTGTGGATCCCACATCGGATCCAGGCCGTTACTTGGAAAAGTTTTTCGCCAAGGGTTTTATTGGCCGAAGGCAGCTTCGGATGCAGCGGAGTTGGTTCAAAAGTGCGAAGGTTGTCAGAAATGTGCAAGAGATCAAAAGCAACCTTCGTCTTTGACACAGCTAATACAGCCCATCTGGCCATTGCAAAGGTGGGGCCTCGACTTGCTGGGTCCATTACCACCGGCTCAAGGCAATCTGAAATATGTTATAGTGGCTGTGGAGTATTTTTCCAAGTGGATTGAGGCGAAGCCATTAGCCACAATAACTTCGGCCACTGTCCAAAAATTTTTCTGGCAGAACATTGTCTGTCGCTTCGGAGTGCCGAAGGCCATCACTGTAGATAATGGAACACAGTTCGACTCCGAAGATTTCAGAAATTTCTGTGATCAAATTGGAACGAAGATCCATTTTGCATCAGTCAGGCATCCGGAGTCGAATGGGCTTGTTGAAAGGGCCAACGGCATCATAATGACAGGAATAATGAAGTTAATCTTCAATCAACCCAGGGGAAAGTGGCCAGATCAGTTGACCAAAGTGGTGTGGAGCCACAATACAACAACATCAAGGTCTACAGGCTTTACCCCATTTAAGTTGTTATTTGGTGACGAAGCAATAACTCCGGAAGAAGCTAAAGCTGGATCAATAAGAGTGGTAGCTTCGGCAGAATCAGGTGCCGAAGATGCTTGTCTTGTGGAAAAAGATGCCTTAGAAGGGATCAGGCTTCAGGCCGTGGAGAATATCAATAAATATCAAGCTGAAACAATCAAATGGCGAGATAGAAAGGTCCGGCTAAAAAATATTGAGCCAGGGCATTTGGTGCTTCGGAGAGTAGCCAACCCAGATACAGTGGGCAAGTTGCAATTGAAATGGGAAGGGCCTTTCTTAGTAGCATCTTCGTCGAGGCCTGGTTCGTACAGATTAAAGGACATGGATGGCAACGAAATTCCAAGATCTTGGAATGCAGATGAGCTTCGGAGATACTATGTATAACTTGATGTAATTTTTTATGTTTTTCTTTTTCTTTTTCATGGCACCCTTTTCCTTTCTAAAGGGGGAGAAAGGTTTTTAATGGGGCCATCATATGTAATTTCCTTTTTAGTTTTATAAGAGCAAAATCCCCCAAAGAATGTAAATGTAAAAGCTGAGAACGCACCATCGAGTGCCGAAACTAAAAAAAAGAGAGAAGAAGCTCCAAAGACGTCCCTAAGGGGATGCAGAGCTCTGATTCCGCCGAAAGTAAAAGGCGAAGAAGCTCCAAAGACGTCCCTAAGGGGATGCAGAGCTTACAGCGAAAAGTCAACGCTGATACCGCCTAAGTAAAAGGCGAAGAAGCTCCAAAGACGTTCCTAAGGGAATGCAGAGCTTATACTGCCTAAGTAAAAGGCGAAGAAGCTCCAAAGTCGTTCCTAAGGGAATGCAGAGCTGATGTGTGGTTGTTCCTAAGGAAATAATGGATGAGTGTGGCTTCGGACATACGCTTCGGACATTCATTCGCACATTACATTACATCATGGCATTTGCATACATAAGCATTCATTCATAGCATTTATGTACCAAAGTGGTTGCTTCGGCAAAAAAGAGAATTGGCTTTTTATGAATCGTTGTATAAAAGAAAAGCTTCGGCAGAAGGGAGAATTGGCTTTTTATGAATCGTTGTGTAAAAGAAAAGCTTCGGCAGAAGGGAGAAGTGGTATTCTATGCTTCGTTGTGTACGAAAAGAAGGGAAGGTGTTTTTTCGCTTTCGGCTCAAAATACTGATTTCGTTCACATCAAAGCACCCTAGTAGAAGGGTAAGAATATACTACAAGGTATGTACAAAGTTCCTTGAGAACAGTTCAATTGTATTTACAAAACTTGTTGCAAAAGTATCCTGAGTTTTTTTTCTATAGTATATTTCTACTGATCTTCATTAAGCTTCAGCTTCGGCGACAGCTTCGGCGACATAACTTAAGCATCATCTTCACCTTCGTCATCCTACATAAATCAAGGAATCGTGAGTAAAAATCAAGTGCAAAGGAAAAGGTAAGTACGAAGTATCATTTCTTACTGGTTCAAGATGACTTCGGGCTTCGTCTCCAGCCTTCTCCCGCCCGCCTTTTGTCCATATCATTTTTATAAATCTATTTGAGATGCTTCGGGCGAGGTCAGGTATATCATCCAGGATTGATGGAGATAGGGTGAAGTTGGGCCTGTTGACAATTTTTCCATGCTCGCAGCCGGCCTTCAGGAATGCAGCAGCGGTACCCCGAGAAGCTACCCAGGCACAGAAGTCGCCGTGCCCGGCTATAACTTCGTCAAGTTCTTCGATTTCAGCTTCAATATGATCGAAGGCCTGTGGTAAATTTTCCGCTGAAGGGTTAAATTTCCCGCTGCTGGCTCCAACAGAGTAAAATATCTTTTTTAATCGTCCAATACAATTATTGCCAAATTTCAAGCATTTGTCTTGAAGGCTTGTTAACGATTTCTTCAACTCTGAGCTGGTCTGGACTTCGGCTTCAAGCTTCGAATTAAGCTCTAGCTTTTCCTGATCGAATTGTTTTGATTGACTGCTAAGCTTCGAATTCAACTCTGAAACTTTAGCCTCAGTCTCAGCCAGCAAGCCTTCGGTCGATTGGAGCTCGAAGTCTTTCTTTTCAATGATGGCAGATTGTTCTTTTATCTTGCTTTCTAAGTTTTCAATTATAGCTTCGTGTTTTTTGTCCTCCAAATCTTGCTGCATCTTCAGAGCTTTGCTCAGTAGCATGCTCTGCACAGAAACAACTTACGTTGGTAACATTTTCATTATTAACAGCAATAAAAATCAGAGAAAAGGTTGTTTACCTTGAAGTTGGAGTAAAATAAGCTGCCGACGATATGTTGTCGTCGGTAGCGGCTGATGTCTGTCTCTAGCTTCGGAAAACCGATACTCTTTGATAGAGTACCGATTACCTTAGCTCCAGTTTGGTCTCGAATGCAGCCTAATTTTTCATCGTCCACACCTCCAAATAGGAGAGCTCCTGGCTTGTAGCCGCAAGATTTGGCATAATCCTTGAGCTCTTCTATTTCGTCCTTCGACAGGTTTTGCCCAACTAAATTTTGAAAAGAGTAGGATTCGTCGTCCGAAGTGTCTTCGGCTATTTCTTTTCCTTTCTCAGGCACTGTGGCCATGGTTTTTTCAGTAGTAGCACCAGCTTCTTCTGCAGCCATGTCTTGCAAGATTTTGTCAATGTCCTCAATGGTGGTTTCTAAATTTACATCTTCGGCTGTAGCGGCTTCGGTAGCCGCAACTTCCGAAGGTGCGACTTCGACGTTTGTGGTGCCTTCGACAGCTGGTGTTTTATGAATTGATGCCCGAGGCGGCGTCTTGTCGATAACTTCAGTTACTGCAATAATTCTTTGCCGCTTGGGTTTGGTTATCTTCGTTTGATCCGGCTCGTCCACCTTTCGAAAAAGCTTCGTCAGTTGGAACCCTAATGGGCTTAGCTTCGTGGGCATGGGTTCAGTCATTACCTTTAAAATTTCCTCCACGTCGCTGGTAGAAGGTGGTGTGGGGGTCCCCTCTTCTTCGGATATTTTTCGCTTCGGAGTTGATATTTTTCTTTTCTTGGGAATCTTCTTCTCTGTTGCTGGTCGTTCTTCATCCTTGGTCAGAGTTTCGGCCACTCTTTTTCTTTTGTGGCCCTCGGCACCCTTGTTCAACTGCTCATAGTCTGGGTACTCGAAGCCCAGGGCATCAAGCACTCGGTTCAGCCTTCGCTTCGGTCGGGCGCCGAAGGCCGCTGTCATTAGTTGATCCTCTTTTTTGGAATAATTCCCCAGGATTTCATTGCACATCACCTCGATTGTGTCCAGCCACTCTTGGCAGGGCTTCTTAAAGTATTTCTTGAATTTGAAGTGATAGGGCAGCCGGACAAGATCCCCCTTCTTCTTCTCCCCCTTTAATTTTGGCATTTCCCATTCTTTCAGAGTAGGGAAGACTCTGAATGCCAAGAATTCTTGGACCAGATCCCTGGTGCCGATATGCTCTGCAATAATTCCGAATTCATCCATTGCATGCTGTGTTTCACCCTCTGGCGTCATGTTGCAGCGGGGTCGGGTTTCTCCGAAGATCAGCTCGATTGGACTTTGCACAAGCTTCTCCTTGTTGTCATCAACTTTGACATAGAACCATTCCGATTTCCAGCCTGCCGGCCATTTGCTTCAGTAGCTAATTACAGGAAACTTTGCCGTTTTCCGGTAGGCAAAATTGTAGCAACCGAAGTTATCGTGTAGCCCGTCTTTTCTGGCCTTGGTTTGATAATGCAACTCATGAACTCGACAGAAACTGTCGGCAAGTGGCTCCACTGCTTGGCTTCGGAGGGCCCAAATATAAACGCTAAGTCTAACGATAGCGTTGGGAGTCAACTGGTGAAGGTAGATGCCAAACCTTTTCAGTATATCCGCAATAATCTCGTGAAGAGGGAATCTAAGCCCAGCCTTTAAAAAACTCTTGAAGATAACAATCTCGTCCTTCCCTGGCTTCGGGGTGGTTTCCTCTCCCCCGAAGCGAAGTAGCTTCTTCTGGTCTTCATTGAAATAACCCGCTTTCACCATCTTCAAAAGATCAGCCTTTGAAACAGTTGATTTCCCAAAATCCAGGTGACTCGGCTTGCTGGGCATGGCAATACGGTAGTCATCTTCGGGATCAGTCCCTTCAATGTTTTCTTCTTCTCCTTCGGCAATCGTCGGGTTTGCTTCGGCAGCAGGCATTTCTTCCGCAGTCACTAGACCGGAACGCTGCATCGCTTCGGAGATGGGCACAGTGTTCGAACCTTCGGCTTCGTCTCCCTCACGTACAACTTTGGCAGTAGATCGCACTCTCACCATTTGATTCTGAGTTTGGGGAAGTCAGATACTTTTTTCTTTTTTCTTTCCTCCCGAAGCTATTCTTTCTGACGAAGCAGACGTCGAGATGGACCTTCGCTCGATTCTGAGAGTTAAGCTTCGGCTATGGTGGAAAATTTTGGCAGCAAAACAGTGCAAATAGCAATGAATGCTGTGGTAACTTCACACCTACCCGTCTGTTTATATAGTGCTGCAGGTAAGAAGGCGAAGCGGCAGGATTTTTTACACCAAGCGGGCAGTCACTCGTACTCGCTGTGCAGTGGACCGCAAAGATCAAACAGTAATTCGGCAAGGTGGGCCTGGCACGCGCTCGGAAGCCGGATCGTTTCTCCGCAACGAGCTCAGGGAAGGTGTTTTTTGGACCTTCGGCTTCCCGAAGCTGAAGAGGCTTTTTTCACGGGTCAAGCTCGTTACGAAAAACGATCTAGCACCGCGAAAGGGGCTACTGTTGGGGCCGTGCTTCGGTGCGCCGAAGGTCTTATATGAAGAAGCAGCTTCGGCTGAAGTCGTCTCCAAGCGATGGCCGAAGGTCCCTTTTCATGGAGCTTCGGCGTTACGAACCGACATAGAGATAGAATGACCTTTTTATCCATAGAGGTCTGAGTCAATGTTGTAAACTTTTGTAAGGGGCATAATTGTAATTTGTCACAGGCTGCGACCTGTGCCTATAAATAGATGAACAGTACCTCTGTACTGTTCACGGGAACCTGTCATTTTTGCCTTCGCATCGCACTTGTATTCTCGCCTTCCTCAGGACCGAAGGTACATTTGTATTTCGAAATCATTTATATTTGTTCATGTTAGTAAAGATGGAAATGATTCTATGATAACATTTAAATGTTTATTTTATATCTCATGATTTATATGAGTACTTCGTCCCTCGTTATTATGTTTACGAAGGTACGCCTTTCGTAACCTTCGTCCGAAATTCTTTATATCCCGAAAGGATATAAGGTGGTGGAGGACGAAGGACTTTAACATTTAACATTCTTTGTGTTGCCTTGTTCTTAACTCTTAGCATTTGAGAACAAGCCCCCAACACCAGAGAACGCAAATAAACCTGTTCATACAGCACAGTTTAAAAAGAAGAACAACAATAACAAGGGAAAGGGAGGTTGCTTTGTCTGTGGCAGTGATCAACATTGGGCTAGAGAGTGCCCTGATCGCAAGTTCACTCAGGACAAGAAATCAGCTAATGTTGTAACCACTGAAACTGGAGATGGAACATCTGGGTATGGTAATTCTTTACCATTTGTTCTCTCAGTTTGTAATTCACCTGAGTGGTGGATGGACAGTGGTGCAAATATTCATGTGTGTGCTGATGCCTCTATGTTCTCCTCCTACCAGGTCGGGAGGTCTGGCGCCTTGTTAATGGGAAATGGGTCGCGTGCTCATGTTCTTGGTGTTGGTACGGTCATTCTGAAGTTTACTTCGGGAAAGACGGTGCCATTGAAGAGCGTGCAGCATGTGCCCTCTATCAAGAAGAATCTCGTTAGCGCATCTATGCTATGTCGAGATGGATACAAAGTTGTTCTTGAGTCTAATATATGTGTTGTGTCGAAACATGGTACTTTTGTTGGTAAAGGATATGATTGCGGAGGGTTGTTCCGCTTATCACTGCATGATGTGTGTAATAAACTCGTGAATTTTGTTCATTTTTCTGATGAGTCGGATTTATGGCATTCACGTTTTTGTCATGCAAGCTTTGGCTGTCTTATGCGGTTAGCAAATATAAATTTAATTCCTAAATTTAACTTGGTCAAAAAGTCTAAGTGCCATGTGTGTGTTGAATCAAAACAACCTCGCAAGCCTCACAAGGTTGCTGAGGCGAGGAGTTTGGCACCTCTAGAACTTGTTCATTCTGATCTGTGCGAGATGAATGGAATTTTGACCAAAGGTGGTAAAAGATACTTTCTCACTTTTATAGATGACTCCACTAGATTTTGTTATGTGTATCTCTTAAAAACAAAAGATGAAGCGTTCAATTATTTTAAGGCCTACAAAGCTGAAGTAGAGAACCAACTTGAGAGGAAAATAAAACGTTTAAGGTCCGACCGAGGTGGAGAATATTTCTCTAATGTGTTCGATGAGTTCTGCGTGGAACATGGTATTATTCATGAGAGGACACCGCCATTCTCACCACAATCCAATGGGATTGCTGAAAGGAAAAACCGCACTCTAACAGATTTGGTGAATGCCATGTTGAGTACAGCGGGATTATCCAAGGCATGGTGGGGTGAGGCGATTTTGACAGCATGTCATGTCCTGAATAGAGTTCCAACAAAGAACAAAGAGATCACTCCATTTGAGGAATGGGAAAAGAGAAGAGTAAATCTCTCGTATTTGCGCACTTGGGGTTGCTTGGCTAAAGTGAATGTGCCAATCAACAAAAAGCGTAAACTTGGGCCTAAAACTGTTGACTGTATATTCCTTGGGTACTCTTTTCACAGCACTGGGTATAGGTTCTTAATTATAAAATCTGATGTGCCTGATATGTATGTTGATACTATCATGGAATCAAGAGACGCAACATTTTTTGAGAATGAGTTTCCCATGAAGAATACACCTAGTGATACAAGTCATGAGACTATAATTCTCCATGAGCACGAACTGTCGATTCCTTTAGATCATGCTGAGGATTCTCACGTGCACATCCCTGAGGAGGATGACACTATAGTCACTCGAAAGAGCAAGAGACAGAGGGTTGCAAAATCCTTTGGTAATGACTTTATAGTGTACCTTGTGGAAGACACACCAACTACCATTAGTGAGGCATATTCCTCTCCTGATGCTGACCTATGGAAGGAAGCAGTAAGGAGTGAGATGGAATCTATTATGTCTAATGGAACTTGGGAGGTCGTTGATCGTCCTTATGGTTGTCAACCTATAGGTTGCAAATGGATCTTCAAGAAAAAGCTTAGGCCTGATGGTACAATCGAGAGGTACAAGGCAAGGCTTGTGGCCAAAGGATATACCCAAAAGGAGGGTGAAGATTTCTTTGATACCTACTCACCAGTGGCTCGATTGACTACGATTCGCACATTAATAGCCGTGGCAGCCTCTTATGGTCTTATCATTCATCAGATGGATGTTAAGACAGCTTTCCTTAATGGAGAGTTGGATGAGGAGATCTACATGGATCAGCCAGAAGGGTTCATTGCGGATGGTCAAGAGAACAAGGTGTGCAGGTTGATAAAATCATTGTATGGCCTAAAACAAGCACCTAAGCAATGGCATGAAAAGTTTGATAATACTCTTACAGCAGCTGGCTTTGTTGTAAATGAATCTGACACGTGTGTATACTATAGATATGGTGGGGGTGAGTCTGTTATGCTGTGCCTTTATGTTGATGACATTTTGATCTTTGGATCAAATCTCAATGTGATTGAGGAAGTTAAAAGTCTTCTATCGAGCAATTTCGAGATGAAAGATTTGGGAGAGGCTGATGTCATTCTAAACATCAAGCTTGTTAGAGAAGCTGATGGTGGGGTAACTTTGTTACAATCCCATTATGTGGAAAAGGTATTGAGTCGCTTTGGTTTTAGTGACTGTGATCCTGCTCCAACACCTTATGACCCCAGTGTGCTATTAAGAAAGAATCGGAGAATAGCAAGGGATCAATTGACATACTCCCAGATCATTGGCTCGCTCATGTACCTTGCAAGTGCAACAAGGCTAGACATCTCTTATGCTGTGAGTAAGCTAAGTCGGTTTGTGTCGAAACCAGGAGATGATCACTGGCGTGCTCTTGAGAGAGTGTTGCGGTATTTGAAAGGTACTATGACATACGGTACTCATTATACCGGAAACCCAAAAGTGCTGGAAGGCTATTGTGATGCCAACTGGATTTCTGATGCTGATGAGCTTTATGCCACAAGTGGATATGTGTTTCTGTTTGGAGGTGGCGCTGTTTCCTGGAAGTCTTGCAAGCAGACTATCTTAACGAAGTCTACAATGGAAGCAGAACTCGCAGCATTAGACACTGCTGGGGCTGAGGCCGAGTGGCTTCGTGATTTCCTATTGGACTTACCGGTAGTTGAAAAACCGATACCGGCTATTTCCATGAACTGTGACAATCAAACTGTGATTACAAAGGTTAACAGTTCTAGGAATAACATGAAGTCTACAAGGCATGTTAAGAGGAGATTGAAATCTGTCAGAAAGTTGAAAAACTCCGGAGTTATAACTGTGGATTATGTTCACACATCGAACAATCTGGCAGATCAATTCACTAAGGGTCTATCACGCAATGTGATAGAAAGTGCATCGAGGGAAATGGGTATGAGACCCATGTGAGATCTACTCTAGTGGTAACCTGCTCTATGTGATCGGAGATCCCGTGAAGTAGAGTGGAGAAACAAGCTAGGAGTAGGTTGTGAGGAAAGATCCCTTTCTTAACTCATTTCTGATGCACATCTTTCCTTTCTGTAAGGCAGGATGGTATTTACCTTAATGTATTCCAAGAGTCTTATAAAGGTGAGATGTTGTCCTACAGAACATCTTTTGAGGAATACACCTTTATGAGTCAGACTGCTGGTCACAGTCTATGGGACTTGGGTAATCCCTAAATACTCATGAAAGGCACTGAAGTGTGACTTATATGCTTCTAAACAGCGGGAATACCTTTTTGCAGCCTAGTATCAGCAAAGGATTTGAGTGGATCTTATTTCGCACAAAACTGTCAATTCAAGGCATAGTCCATTGTTCAGTTGTGAATGAGTGAAACTCTTATTCTAGATGGATGTTCAACTTAACAGTCTCCATCGAAACACTGGTATATCAAAGGATTGTGATTCTGATACTTCATCATTACAAACCCTAGAGTTTGGTGGGGATTGTTGGATCTTTTATGGGCTTGGCCCATTTATTGAATAAACTCTAAGGTGTGTAATGGTGGAGAATACCAATAGTACCACATTGGAAGTCCAAGGGTCTTTTGCCTTGACTTATATGGTGAGATTTATTCCACTTAACTTGAGAAGTCAAGAAATGGACAAGGGCGTGCCACACGCGCGCGCGCGCGCCGCCGCCGGCGCCGGCCGGGCCGGGCCGGGCGTGGCATGGCGTGGCGAGGCGAGGCGAGGCGAGGCAGGCAGGCAGGCAGGCAGGCAGGCGAGCGGGCGTGGTGTGGTTGTGTTAATTTTTAGCACTCACTAACCGCGTACTTCAGCCGAGTGACCCTGTCTCTTCGTCAGCCAGCCGAGTGACCCTTCTCCTTCAGCTGGCCGACTTATGGCGTGACTCGGCGAGTGCTGGCCGACTCATGGCATGACTCGGTGAGAGCTGGCCGACTCTTGGTGTGACTCGGCGACCTTTCTCCTTCAACTTCCCTCTGCGAGAGGTTAAATAGAGGAGCACCCCTGTCACTCGGTACACGCGAACACACCACTTTCAGAATCACAGTCCAGCCGCCGACTGAGGGTATTTCCATCTCGTGACTCTGCGCGCACAGAGAAGCGAGAGGGCAGGTGCCTCCGAAGCCGGTGCCGTTCGAGACCTTGCACGGGGGATCGGCAATTAGGTTTTTGGGGAGCGTCTACGCGACTGCCCAAAACATCTGCGACATGACTAAGGAAGTTGGACAAGGATCTGGATCAGAGCGCATGGGACACTACACCAAAATCATACACTTCCTACAGTTTATTAACTTCCTACAGCTTTTATAACAAACCGTAGGAAATAAATAACTTCCGAGAGGCAACTGGTAGCTCTAGGAAATAAACATAACTTCCTACGGTATTTTATAAAAGCTGTAGGAAGTTAGCTTTCACATGCTGACCCGTGTGTTCAGTTAATCGAGCCGCTAACTTCCTAGAGGCAGCCGTAGGAAGTTAGCATGGGTAGCTAACTTCCTACGACCTCCTCTAGGAAGTTAGCTTTTAGTTGCTGATACGCGGTTGTGGTCAAACGAAAAGCTAACTTCCTACGACTGGCTCTAGGAAGTTAGCGTGGGCAGGTAACTTCCTACGGTCTCCTCTAGGAAGTTAGATTTTAGCTTTTAACCAGTCAAACAAAAAGCTAACTTTCTACGGCCGGCTCTAGGAAGTTACTTAACTTCCTAGAGTACATGTACAAACTTTAGGAAGTTATGTAACTTCCTACGGCTTTACTCTAGGAAGTTATATTTTTTATTTTAAACCTCTACTCAATCTTATCTCTTCTCTCACTTTTCTCACTCCCTCTCTCTCTCATGTCTCTCTCTCCCTCGGTTTCTCCCTCGGTCCCGCCCGCCACGGTCGCCCCCGCCCGCACCCGCCGTGGCCGCCCCTGGCTCTGGCCTCGTCCACCGCGGCCGCCCCCGCCCCCGGCCGCAGCTCCCGCCGACGCGGCCGCCTCTGCCCCCGCCCCCACCCACCATGGCCGCCCAAGCCCGCACCCGCCGCGGCCGCTGCATCCAAGGCACTAAAACAGTAGGCCTATTACTACCTAATCTTCTTCGAAATACTTCTTCTCTGCGTCATAATTGGCTTCTCTGGACCAGTGGTCATCCAGCATCTCATCGTTATTGATCCGTGAGTAGTCCATATGTTCCATGTCTTCACCGGACAGGAACTTCTGTTGCATCACATACGTGAACTGCTCCAGCTGGTACTGCATCTCTTGAGAAGACAACGTTTGGTTCAAAACCCTTGCAGCAGAGCCTCCCCCATTACCGGGCTCCACTTGTGCAGATAAAATGGAGCACGCGACAAATACATGGTAGGATTAGCTGTAAGTTTGTTTTATACATATTTGATCCTTAGCTTATTTTATATCTTAATTATGAGGTAGGAACATCGTTTTCTGTTTTATACATATTTGATCCTTAGCTTATTTTATATCTTAATTATGCATTTTTTAATAGATACACTGCATTGTAGGATTAAATGTAAGTTTGTTCAAACATTTCCACATAGATATACTGTTGGTTTGTTCTCATACATTCATGCTTTGCTTCTTATTTGCATTTCTACATACCTAATAAAAGTAGAAGGATACCATATGCCAATTTTTTCAATCCCCAGGCGCGCACACACATAAATATATCAGACTGATAATTTGTAAACATATTTTTCAGAATTTGTAGACTGAAAATTGAGGCACTACCGCACTACACAGATAGTATGTAGATTGATAATTTTACAGAGCAGTAATAAATTGCTTACAATTCCGATGCTACATTTGTAGACTTAATTGTTCTACTACTACAATTGTCTATTCAGGTAGTTTTTCATTTCTATATGTATGTTTTCACATATACTACTGTTTTCTGCCTAAAACAAGACCTCTTTTAACTGTTTAAACACATTGGTCTTCGCGCAAGCAAATTACTAGTTATAGTTGATTTGTTAGCCCTAAGGAATTTGTTACTGCTTTTTAGGAATTATATATACTAGTTATAGATGAGCAAATGAATTAGCAGACCTGGATAATGTTTGGGTAGGGTCCATTTTTGTTGTGGCTGAACAATTTTCATGTCTGAACCTATGTGCTGCCCGTTCTGTTCATACTACTAAGCCTATGAGTATTAATTTTTATTTGATTGGATTAGATCAAAACTCTCACTCCCCTGTTCAGGTTAATACTAAATTTTATTTGATTTGATTAGATCGGATTGATTGGGTGTGCATTTGTTGTAGCTCGAGCTGTGTGTGTAATTGATGCAGCCGGTTCGCTTAATTTACTAATGACCTCGCTTGTTACACTTCATGCTTTGCAGTAGATTAAAAAAGCTCCAGCTTTCGGAGGACAGCCTAGATGCCTTCAAAAGTTCAAAATGACGGTGATGAAGGTGGACAAGAAACAAAATTTTGGTCGTATGTGATTTACAAATCCATCCATTTTACTTTTTATGTGGTCAACTAATCCATTTCTTTTTTTATTTAAATGTTACCCTCAATCACTCTTGTTATTTTATTTAGTTATTACTTTTTTCATTTATATTAACAGGGCAATGAGGCACCTGCACCATTCATGACATTTCAATCCACAGGCTTCCCATTAGAGATTCTAAGGGAGGTAGGTCTACACAATGTTTAGGAATATTAATGTGCTTTTTTTGGATCCCTTTCCAATGTGACCAGGTGGCCATCGTGCATCCATTGTACGTATGCATGATTAAACCAAGTTTTGTTTGCAGCAGGCTCTTCAAGTCAACAATCCAAGTCGTGGTTCGACCTGTTTGTTGTCTTGTACAACCTCCTGTGGTTTAAAACAGCTCCCTGTTTTGTTCATTCCTCGGCTGCATGATGTTTGGCTTGGTTCTGTGTAACTTAAAAATTCACAACATGAGAAGCCTTTTTCTCTTTGCTATAACTATATTATGACTTTTATCCTTACACAGATCTAGTATTCAGATAATACTCATCTCTGAAGGGTATCTACCTTTTGCAGGTTCTGCAAGCAGGATTCTCTGCACCAACTCCTATCCAAGCTCAATCATGGCCAATTGCTCTAAGGGGTCGTGATATAGTATCTGTGGCGAAGACAGGTTCAGGAAAAACACTGGGCTATCTTCTCCTAGGGTTTATTCTTTTGAAGCGCCTGCAACATAATTCAAGGGAAGGTCCAATAGTATTAGTTTTGTCTCCAACCAGGGAATTGGCGACACAAATTCAAGATGAAGCAATCAAGTTTGACATTTAATTCATATGTGAGCAGATGAATTCATATGTGAGCAGATGAACATTCCATTTACATTTAATATATGTTATATGTCAGGGATGTTAATTATTTTTGTTGTTGTTTGAAGTGCTTATATGGAGGTGCTCCAAAAGGCCCTCATCTAAGAGAGTTGGAGCGTGGTGCTGACATTGTTGTCGCAATTCCTGGGAGATTAAATGACATTTTGGAAATGAATAGAGTGAGCCTGCACCAAGTATCATATCTTGTCCTTGATGAAGCTGACTATATGCTTGATATGGGATTTGAGCCACAAATAAGGAAAATTGTGAAACAAATACCATCGAAACGGCAAACTCTTATGTATACTGCCACATGGCCAAGAGAGGTTAGAAAAATAGCGTCTGATTTACTGGCTAACCCAATTCAAGTTAACATTGGAAACACTGATCAGCTGGTTGCAAATAAGTCAATTACTCAGGTGAGTAAAAATGTCGTTTTCTTTTTTCAAACCAGACACTTTGTTTCTGTAATTTGAAGTGGTTTATTACACACTGCAGCATGTGGAAGTTATTCCACATATGGACAAATCCAGACGACTTGATCAGATCTTGCGTTCTCAAGATCCTGGATCAAAAAGCATAATATGTTGCTCCACTAAGAGGATGTGTGATCAGTTAGCTCGAAACCTAAGAGGATGTTATTATGTTCTGATACTTGAGACTTTTATTATGACTATGTATAAGATATTGTCTCTTATTAGTACTAGATGAGATATGTCTTATTATGATTATGGATGAGACCTTTGTGATGTAATTGATGAGATTATGGATTTAAATATTGTTATGTGATTGTGTGTGAGATATTTTATGTGAAAATATGTTGTGCTATATAGCTGTTGATATATTTGTTATGTTGTGAATGTGGTGTAAAATAAAAATAAACAATATTTGTAATGCTGGTCAAATTAACTTCCTAGAGGCATATTGGGCTGTAGGAAGCAGCTAACTTCCTAGGGGCTACAGGGCTATAGTCAGCCATAGGAAGTTAGTCGTAGGAAGTTAGTCAGCTGACGGCGCTGACGGCGTGAAGCTACTAACTTCCGAGAACCTACTAACTTCTGAGAGGCTTCTTTGGCTGTAGGAAGTTAGCTAACTTTCCTAGAGGGCTCTAGGAAGTTAAGCTAACTTCCGACAAAAAATTTTCGAGAGCCAAACTTCCGACGGGATGGCTTAACTTCCGAGAGTTTAGCTAACTTCCTAGAGTTTAGTGCTAACTTCCTAGGGTTTAGGCTCTAGGAAGTTCACTATTTTGGTGTAGTGGGAGGGTATGATCAGTTTATTTGCTTACTGTCTTGCGTTCTACAGATTATATATGTTTTACATATTCATCTGTGCTGTTTCATGTATAGCATAGAGTTTATCTCATCTATTCTGTTATCTTATAATATGCTATATCTGTTTGTTTTAATTTTGCAATCATGCTGTTTATATTTCTATCTGTTTAGTTTCAATTGTTCAATCAGTTTGCATGTTTATCGTATTTATATGATTTATATAATTCATATGCTTTATTTTCTCATGATCCATATTGTTATGGATATATTTGAGAAAGTGATTTCTATAATTAATTATATTTTATATGTCATCATCATAATGTTAATTTATGGAATTAAAATGATATGGAAAATGCCTATAATTCTAACAACTCCAACGACCCAAATGGTTGTAGAAGCTTGTTTTATCTGTTTGAAAATTTATATTAGTTTGTTTCGTATCGTATTGGATTGTTGATGAATGTATGAAACAAATTGAATGGATGAAACATATTGAATTGATAGAATTTGTTTAAGTTATATGTTGGTTGGGGTGATATATGTGCTTGAATGTGATATAAGTGCTTGAATATGTGATATTGCGTATGTATGTGGTTGTGGTGATATATTGTGTGTATGTGATATAAATGTAAAACTGGATGAAATTTAGGTTGCTTGCATGGAATAATTTTCGATGTCCCTTATTTTCGTCAGCATCAAAATGGCCGCAAAAAAATGGTGTCAAGGTAATTTACGATGGCCAAGAAAATCGCTGAAAATTGCATTTTGTAATTTTTTACGACCAATTAGAGGTTGACAAAAATAAGGGACTGCCGAAAATAAGCGGTTGCTTGGATAATTTTTAGTGGCTTCCCTATGACCACAAAAATTTAGTAATTTTTGATGGTCTTCACCGAAAATCAACCCTATTCTCGCGACATGCGGAAGCCACCAAAAATTGGGTCATTTCCTATATTGTAGTTCGTTTTTTACTCTCAACACAAATATGGCATATCAATCCTTACTATCCCGACTTATAATGCTTACTCTTAAAAATTGTGCTAAATGTCCTTCAAGGTTTTCTCCATCAACTATATTATCAATCCCTTATCTCATCCTCAATTTTAAACTTTACTCATAAATAATATAACCTATAATATAAATCTTCTATTTTACACGATCTGCTGCCGGCAGCATATAAATACATCCCCATTAATAAGCATAATTAGACGCATAGAACCTATTTCAACATTATAGATACACTATAGATATATTATAGTTTTAAATAGTTGGCGGGACACTTCACAGTGCAAGTAGACACATGATGGGTCCGTCACTTTTTATATTGCCAAAATCTTTGGCATACCAACCACGCTGCGCTCGCCCAACTCGCCGCTCTCGCTCAGCAGCTGGCCACCCATGGAGCCGACGGTGCACGACGTCTTGGCGTTCCATCGCGTGGACCGCGCTGCCTACGAGCACCTGCTCTCCCTGGGCGCCGGGCGCCACTCATCCCGCGACGCCGTTGCGCTCCTCATGTGGTTCCATGGCAAAGCCGGCTTGGACGCCGTCTCCCACGTGCGCGCTCTGGTCCGCACCCAGGCTGCCGCCGCCCAGCTGGTCGCGGAGGCCCGCGCCGTCCTCCTCCACGGCGCCGACGCGGAGACGACGACGCTCCTCTCTCTGGCGTGTGGCGAGGACGACGACGCCCGCGTGCGGCGGTTCCTTGCGTCTTGCGGCACGGCCGACGCCCCGAGGCGCGGCGTGGCGGACGTCCTCGGCGGCGTCGGAGCGCTCGTGTTCGACGACCGGCTACACGCGATCCTGCGGCGGTACGAGGAGGGCGGCAGAGACGGCGGCGCGCTCCCGGGAGAACTGGCCGCGCCGTATCGTCGTCGCCGCGTGGCGGCGGAGGTGCAGGAGGAGGACGGCCGGTCGCTGTTCATCACGTTCTCCAAAGGGTTCCCATTAACGCGCGTGGAGGTCGAGGAGTTCTTCACTGAGTACGTAGCAACTACTACTAGTCTCTATCCATGCATGCGACAATTATTGATCTTTGACTGATTAGTTGGGACTTGGGAGTCATGTACTCATGTGCATTATGAAATGATTTCAAAATTTTTCAAAAATGAATTTACTCAACATTCTTCACTCTGACATTCTACTACTAATCTGTGTTTATTAATCTTGGCATGCATGCCCTGAACGAGAAGAGCATTCGTACACGTTTTACCGTACGGTCTAGACTCTAGACTGACACATACTACTGCTGCTGTCTACATGCAAGCATACAGTATTGCTGCAAATAAATAAAAGCTTAATTAATACGTGATTAACAATGTTATATATGAATGCATATCGACTACAGGAGGTGGGGCGGCGACTGCGTGGCAAGAGTGATGATGGAGAAGACGCCGGCGGGGGAGCCGCCGACGTACGGGCGCATCGTGTTCCGGCGCGCGGCGACTGCGGCGGCGGTGCTGGCCGGGCGACCGCTGGTGAAGCTGGTGGTGAATGGGCGCCACCTGTGGGCGCGCATGTACGTTCCCCGCTCGGCCTCCGGCCGCCGCCAAAGCAACACACTAGTAGCACATGGAACATTTTGTGATGCGTGTGTATAATAATATGGACCGTGTTAACAATAACAAAACCTGAATAAAAATCTACCACAGTGTTGAAGGCTAAAAAGAGCCTCGTCGACGGTCCAGCCCTGAGGCCGGACGGTCCGCGGTCCGGACAGTCCGCGGTGGCGGCGCGGACGGTCCGCGCGTACGCAGAATCAATTAGGGTTTCTAGTTTCTCGCGGAATTTGTTACCTAAAACCTCGAGATTAACTCGGAAATCAGTTCGAAGCGGATCCAGACCTCCCCTTTATATAGATGAAGGGCTACGGCCGATTGAACCCCCAACAATCGATCAAATCTAGTTTATTACTCGTTTTTATCTTATACATTAGGAGTAGTTCTAGTCTAGTTCTAGTTTAGCCCTAGTTTAGTATTCCAATCCCCAAATTCTCTGCCTCTCTTCGACTCTACGTCGATTAGAGGAGTCTAGGTCGGTCTACCTGAGCCTAGACACCACCTAGGATCTCTTCTCCCCGACGGGGTCCCTCCCGGGAGCGAGATCCAGGCGCCGCCGGTGACCTTTCGCCGCCCCTGCGCACACGCGGACCGTCCGGCCCCAGGGCGCGGACCGTCCGACCGTCAGGCAGGGAACGCCAGCCCCTGCGCCAGGTCGCGGATCGTCTGGCCCCTTGCCGCGGACCGTCCGCGCCTGTGCAGAGAGCACCGCCGCCGGTTCTTGTTGAGTGTTTGGCGCCCGAAAAAGGTGTCAACATACTTTTTGGCGACTCCGCTGGGGACTAGGTGTCTAGATTTGCTAAAAATCGGCCCATAAATGGCCGGTTCTAAGGATTACACCAAGATCTCCACTACCAACATCATCAAGCCGGCCATGGAGGCGCTCCCAGCTGATGACCAAAGGCCCTTTGAAGACCTCGTAATGCGTGATAAGAAGGAGGTGATGCGGCAATGGAACGAACAACGTGACAAGGAAGAGGCGGAACTGCTGCATAAACTCTCCGAACGGCGCAAGGAGGCGGCGGACAAGTACTTGTCACACTTCATGGTAGATCGCCACCAGAAGATCGTCCGTCAAGGGGAGATCGATATGGAGTCTCTCCTACCTCCACTTCAAGGTCCCGCTGTAAGTACTCCAGATCTATCTCTTACGACTTTCATGGATCAACGAGGAGATCAGTTAAAGCAATATGTAGATGAATCTATTAAAATGCATTTACGTGCATACGAGAAATCAGCTGCTCCTAACTTTCCATCGCGAGAGTCTAATACAGTGCCACCCACGTCAAACACATCGGCTATAAACGGTTCACCCTTGACCCAGCCATCATATGGTATTGAAAGGGAATTAGGCTTACACCTAGTCTCTAATTAATTTTGGTGGTTGAATTGCTCAACACAAATAATTGGACTAACTAGTTTGCTCTAGTGTATAAGTTATACAGGTGCCAAAGGTCCACACTTAGCCAATAAAAAGACCAAATGTTGGGTTCGACAAAAGAGCACAGGGGCAACCGAAGGCACCTCTGGTCTGGCGCACCGGACTGTCCGGTGTGCCACCGGACATGTCCGGTGCACCAGAGGACTCCAGCACAAACTCGTCGCCTTCGGGAATTTCCAGAGGCAACTCCACTATAATTCACCGGACTGTCCGGTGTACACCGGACAGTGTCCGGTGCTACAAGGAAGAGCGGCCTCAGGAACTCGCCAGTCTCGGGAATTCAGAACGGCTACTCCGCTATAATTCACCGGACATGTCCGGTGTACACCGGACTGTCCGGTGTAACTGCGGGGCAACGGCTACGACGGCGCCAACGGCTACCTGCAGCGCATTTATTGCGCACCAGCGCGCGCAGAAGTCAGGAACGCCCATACTGGCGCACCGGACACTCTACAGTACATGTCCGGTGCGCCACCGGACACTCAGGCGGGCCCAGAAGACAGAGCTCCAACGGTCGAATCCCAACGGCTTTGGTGACATGGCTGGCGCACCGGACATGTCCGGTGTGCACCGGACTGTCCGGTGCACCATCGAACAGTCAGCCTCACCAAACGGCTAGTTTGGTGGTTGGGGCTATAAATACCCCCAACCACCCCACATTCAAGTCATCCAAGTTTTCCCACTTCAACTACTTACAAGAGCTCTAGCATTCAATTCTAGACACACCAAAGTGATCAAATCCTCTCCAAATTCCATACAACGCCCTAGTGATTAGTGAGAGAGATTTGCTTGTGTTCTTTCGAGCTCTTGCGCTTGGATTGCTTTCTTCCTTTCTTTGATTCTTCATTACGATCAAACTCACTTGTAATTGAGGCAAGAGACACCAATCTTGTGGTGATCCTTGTGGGAACTTTGTGTTCCAAGTGATTGAGAAGAAAAGCTCACTCGGTCCGAGGGACCGTTTGAGAGAGGGTAAGGGTTGAAAGAGACCCGGCCTTTGTGGCCTCCTCAACGGGGAGTAGGTTTGCGAGAACCGAACCTCGGTAAAACAAATCTACGTGTCACACACCTTATTCGTTTGCGATTTGTTTTGTGCTCTCTCTCGCGGACTCGATTATATTTCTAACGCTAACCCGGCTTGTAGTTGTGATTATTTTTGAGAATTTCAGTTTCGCCCTATTCACCCCCCCTCTAGGCGACTTTCAATTGGTATCAGAGCCCGGTGCTTCATTAGAGCCTAACCGCTCGAAGTGATGTCGGGAGATCACACCAAGAGGGAGATGGAGACCGGCGACAAGCCCACTACGAGCCATGGGAGCACTTCATCGGAAGAGTCCCGCACCAAGAGGAAGGAGAAGAAGAAGGACTCCTCCAAACGGAAGGAGAAAAGATCTTCTTCTTCACACCACAAAGAGAAGAAGGAAAAATCTTCTTCCCACAAGTCGCATCGGAAAGGCGACAAGCACAAGAGGATGAGGAAAGTGGTCTACTACGAGACCGACACTTCATCAACATTGACCTCCGACTTCGATGCGCCGTCCGTAACTTCTAAGCGCCAAGAGCGCAAGAAGTTTAGTAAGATCCCCTTACACTATCCTCGTTCATCTAGACATACTCCATTACTTTCCGTTCCATTAGGCAAACCGTCAACCTTTGATGGCGAAGATTATGCTAGGTGGAGTGATTTAACGAAATTTCATCTAACCTCACTCCACAAAAGTATATGGAATGTTGTTGAGTTTGGAGCACAGGTACCATCCATAAGGGATGAAGACTATGATACGGACGAAGTGGCCCAAATCGAGCACTTCAACTCCCAAGCCACAACCATACTCCTCGCCTCTCTAAGTAGAGAGGAATATAACAAGGTACAAGGGTTGAAGAGTGCAAAGGAGATTTGGGACCTTCTCAAGACCGCGCACGAGGGTGATGAACTCACCAAGATCACCAAGCGGGAAATGATCGAGGGGGAGCTCGGTCGCTTCCATCTTCGCCAAGGGGAGGAGCCACAAGATATGTACAACCGGCTCAAAACCTTGGTGAACCAAGTGCGCAACCTCGGGAGCAAGAAATGGGATGACCACGAAGTGGTTAAGGTTATTTTAAGATCACTTATTTTCCTTAACCCTACTCAAGTACAATTAATTCGTGGTAACCCAAGATACACACTAATGACTCCCGAGGAAGTAATCGAGAATTTTGTGAGCTTTGAATGTATGATTAAAGGTTCAAAGAAGATCAACGAGCTTGATGAACCCTCCACGTCCGAAGCACAACCGGTGGCATTTAAGGCGACGGAGGAGAAGAAGGAGGAGTCTACACCAAATAGACAACCAATTGACGCCTCCAAGCTCGACAATGAGGAGATGGCTTTAATCATCAAAAGCTTTCGCCAAATCCTCAAGCAACGGAAGGGGAAGGACTACAAATCCCGTTCCAAGAAGGTTTGCTACAAGTGTGGTAAGCCCGGTCACTTTATTGCTAAATGTCCATTATCAAGTGACAGTGACAGGGATAACGACAAGAAGGGCAAGAGGAGAGAAAAGAAGAGGTACCACAAGAAGAAGGGCGGCGATGCCCACGTGTGTCGCGAGTGGAACTCCGATGAGAGCTCCACCGACTCCTCCTCCGACGACGAGGACGCCGCCAACATCGCCGTCACCAAGGGACTCCTCTTCCCCAACGTCGGCCACAAGTGCCTCATGACAAAGGATGGCAAAAAGAAGAAGGTTAAATCTAAATCCTCCACTAAATATGAGTCTTCTAGTGATGAAAATGCTAGTGATGAGGAGGATAACTTGCGTCCCTTTTTGCCAACCTTAACATGGAACAAAAGGAAAAATTAAATGAATTAATTAGTGCTATTCATGAAAAGGATGACCTTTTGGATTCCCAAGAGGACTTCCTAATTAAGGAAAACAAAAAACATGTTAAGGTTAAAAATGCTTATGCTCTAGAAATAGAAAAATGTCAAAAACTATCTAGTGAGCTAAGCACTTGCCATGACACTATTACCAACCTTAGAAATGAAAATGCTAAATTAATTGCTAAGGTTGATTCTCATGTTTGTAATATTTCAACTTCCAATCCTAGAGATGATAATGTTGATTTACTTGCTAGGATTGATGAGTTGAATATTTCTCTTGCTAGCCTTAGAGTAGAAAATGAAAATTTGATTGCTAAGGCTAAAGATTTTGATGTTTGCAGTGTTACTATTTCCAACCTTAGAAATGAGAATGATATATTACATGCTAAGGTTGTGGAATTAAAATCTTGCAAACTCTCTACATCTAATATTGAGCATGTGTCTATTTGTGCTAGATGTAGAGATATTGATATTGATGCTATTCATGATCACATGGCTTTAATTAAACAACAAAATGATCATATAGCATTATTAGATGCTAAAATTGCCGAGCATAACTTAGAGAATGAAAAGTTTAAATTTGCTAGAAGTATGCTCTATAATGGGAGACGCCCTGGCATCAAGGATGGCATTGGCTACCAAAGGGGAGACAATGTCAAACTTAGTGCCCCTCCTAAAAGATTGTCTAATTTTGTTAAGGGCAAGGCTCCCATGCCTCAGGATAACGAGGGGTACATTTTGTACCCTGCCGGCTATCCCGAGAGCAAAATTAGGAGAATTCACTCTAGGAAGTCTCACTCTGGCCCTAACCATGCTTTCATGTATAAGGGTGAGACATCTAGCTCTAGGCAACCAACCCGTGCCAAGTTGCCTAGAAAGAAAACTCCTAATGCATCAAATGATCATGATATTTCATTTAAAACTTTTGATGCATCTTATGTTTTGACTAACAAATCCGGCAAGGTAGTTGCCAAGTTTGTTGGGGGCAAACACAAGGGCTCCAAGACTTGTGTTTGGGTACCCAAAGTTCTTGTTTCTAATGCCAAAGGACCCAAGACCGTTTGGGTACCTAAAGTCAAGAACTAAAATTGTTTTGTAGGTTTATGCATCCGGGGGCTCAAGTTGGATCATCGACAGCGGGTGCACAAACCACATGACAGGGGAGAAGAAAATGTTCTCCTCCTACGAGAAAAATCAAGATCCCCAACGAGCTATCACATTCGGGGATGGAAACCAAGGTTTGGTCAAAGGTTTGGGTAAAATAGCTATATCTCCTGACCATTCCATTTCCAATGTTTTTCTTGTAGATTCCTTAGATTACAATTTGCTTTCCGTATCTCAATTATGTCAAATGGGCTACAACTGTCTATTCACTGATGTAGGTGTCACTGTCTTTAGAAGAAGTGATGATTCAATAGCTTTTAAGGGAGTGTTAGAGGGTCAGCTATACTTGGTGGATTTTGATAGAGCTGAACTTGACACTTGCTTAATAGCTAAGACTAACTTGGGTTGGCTCTGGCACCGCCGACTAGCCCATGTTGGAATGAAGAATCTTCATAAGCTTCTAAAGGGAGAGCACATTTTAGGATTAACAAATGTTCATTTTGAGAAAGACAGGATTTGTAGCGCATGCCAAGCCGGGAAGCAAGTTGGCACTCATTATCCACACAAGAATATCATGACAAGTGACAGGCCACTGGAGCTCCTACACATGGATTTATTCGGCCCGATCGCTTACATAAGCATCGGCGGGAGTAAGTACTGTCTAGTTATTGTGGATGATTATTCTCGCTTCACTTGGGTGTTCTTTTTGCAGGAAAAATCCCATACCCAAGAGACCTTAAAGGGATTCTTGAGACGGGCTCAAAATGAGTTCGGCTTAAGGATCAAGAAAATTAGAAGCGACAACGGGACGGAGTTCAAGAACTCGCAAATAGAAGGCTTCCTTGAGGAGGAGGGCATCAAGCATGAGTTCTCTTCTCCCTACACCCCACAACAAAATGGTGTAGTGGAGAGGAAGAATCGAACTCTTTTGGACATGGCGAGGACCATGCTTGATGAGTACAAGACACCGGATCGGTTTTGGGCCGAGGCGGTCAACACTGCCTGCTACGCCATCAACCGGTTATATCTACACCGAATCCTCAAGAAGACATCCTATGAACTCCTAACCGGTAAAAAGCCCAATATTTCATATTTTAGAGTTTTTGGTAGCAAATGCTTTATTCTTGTTAAAAGAGGTAGAAAATCTAAATTTGCTCCTAAAACTGTAGAAGGCTTTTTACTAGGATATGATTCAAACACAAGGGCATATAGAGTCTTTAACAAGTCCTCAGGACTAGTTGAAGTTTCTTGTGACGTTGTGTTTGATGAGACTAACGACTCTCAAGTAGAGCAAGTTGATCTTGAATGAGATAGGTGAAGAACAGGCTCCATGCATCGCGCTAAGGAACATGTCCATTGGGGATGTGTGTCCTAAGGAATCCGAAGAGCCTCCACATGCACAAGATCAACCATCTTCCTCCACGCAAGCATCTCCACCAACTCAAAATGAGGACGAGGCTCAAGTTGATGAAGGAGAAGATCAAAGAGATGAGCCACCTCAAGATGACGGCAATGATCAAGGGGGAGATGCAAATGATCAAGACAAGGAGGATGAAGAACCAAGGCCACCACACCCAAGAGTCCACCAAGCAATCCAACGAGATCACCCTGTCGACACCATCCTCGGCGACATTCATAAGGGGGTAACCACTCGATCTCGTGTTGCACATTTTTGTGAGCATTACTCTTTTGTTTCCTCTATTGAGCCACACAGGGTAGAGGAAGCACTTCAAGATTCGGATTGGGTGATGGCGATGCAAGAGGAGCTCAACAATTTCACGAGGAACGAGGTATGGCATTTAGTTCCACGTCCTAACCAAAATGTTGTAGGAACCAAGTGGGTCTTCCGCAACAAGCAAGACGAGCATGGTGTGGTGACAAGTAACAAAGCCCGACTTGTGGCCAAGGGATACTCCCAAGTCGAAGGTTTGGATTTCGGTGAAACCTATGCACCCGTAGCTAGGCTTGAGTCCATTCGCATATTATTGGCCTATGCTACTTACCATGGCTTCAAGCTCTACCAAATGGACGTGAAGAGTGCCTTCCTCAATGGACCAATCAAGAAGGAGGTCTATGTTGAGCAACCTCCCGGCTTTGAAGACAGTGAGTATCCTAACCATGTCTATAGGCTCTCTAAGGCGCTTTATGGGCTCAAGCAAGCCCCAAGAGCATGGTATGAATGCCTAAGAGATTTCCTTATAGCTAATGGCTTCAAAGTCGGCAAGGCCGATCCTACTTTATTCACTAAAACTCTTGACAATGATTTGTTTGTATGCCAAATTTATGTTGATGATATTATATTTGGGTCTACTAACGAATCTACATGTGAAGAATTTAGTAGGATCATGACACAGAAATTCGAGATGTCTATGATGGGGGAGTTGAAGTATTTTCTAGGATTCCAAGTCAAGCAACTCCAAGAGGGCACCTTCATTAGCCAAACGAAGTATACTCAAGACATTCTAAGCAAGTTTGGAATGAAGGATGCCAAGCCCATCAAGACACCCATGGGAACAAATGGGCATCTCGACCTCGACACGGGAGGTAAATCCGTCGATCAAAAGGTATACCGGTCGATGATTGGTTCATTACTCTATTTATGTGCATCTCGACCGGACATTATGCTTTCCGTATGCATGTGTGCAAGATTCCAAGCCGACCCTAAGGAATCACACCTTACGGCCGTAAAACGAATCTTGAGATATTTAGCTTATACTCTTAAGTTTGGGCTTTGGTACCCTCAGGGATCCACATTTGATTTGATTGGTTATTCGGATGCCGATTGGGCGGGGTGCAAAATCAATAGAAAGAGCACATCGGGGACTTGCCAGTTCTTGGGAAGATCCTTGGTGTCTTGGGCTTCAAAGAAGCAAAATTCGGTCGCTCTTTCTACCGCCGAAGCCGAGTATATTGCCGCAGGCCATTGTTGCGCGCAATTGCTTTGGATGAGGCAAACCCTGCGGGACTATGGTTACAAATTAACCAAAGTTACTCTTCTATGTGATAATGAGAGTGCAATCTGTATGACGGATAATCCTGTTGAGCATAGCCGCACTAAGCACATAGCCATTCGGTATCATTTTCTTAGGGATCACCAACAAAAGGGGGATATCGAGATTTCATACATTAACACTAAAGATCAATTAGCCGATATCTTTACCAAGCCACTTGATGAACAATCTTTTACCAAACTTAGGCATGAGCTCAATATTCTTGATTCTAGGAATTTCTTTTGCTAATTTGCACACATAGCTCGTAAATATACCTTTGATCATGTCTCTTTTATATATGCTATGACTAATGTGTTTTCAACTGTATTTCAAACCAAGCCATAGGTATATATTGAAAGGGAATTGGAGTCTTCGGCGAAAACAAAGACTTCCACTCCACTCTATCACTCATCCTTCGCCGTCACTCCAAGCATCTCTCCATCTTTGGTATAATCTTCACTCATATGTTTCTATTTGCTAAAGGGGAGAAAGTAGTTATCAAAGGGCTTATATCTCACTCAAAGTATCCATTTTTGGCGATTCATGCCAAAGGGGGAGAAAGTATGAGCCCAAAGCAAAAGGACCGCACCACCAAACTAATTTTAAAAATTGATGATTTTCAATTAGTAAATTTCAAATTAGTATCTCTTTGTCTTCTAAAGGGGGAGAAAGTAGTATTTTCAAAATTGATATCTTAAAACCCTCTTGAACACTAAGAGGAGAATTTATTGAGGGGGAGTTTTGTTTTAGTCCAAGGAAAAGCATTTGAAACAAAGGGAGAAAATTTCAAATCTTGAAAATGCTTCTCAAAATCTTATTCATTTACCTTTGACTATCTTGCAAAAGGACTTTGAAAAGAATTTACAAAAGAATTTGCAAAAACAAAACTTGTGGTGCAAGCGTGGTCCAAAATGTTAAAAAAAATAAAGAAACAATCCATGCATATCTAGTAAGTAATATTTATTGGCTCAATTCCAAGCAACCTTTGCACTTACATTATGAAAACTAGTTCAATTATGCACTTTTATATTTGCTTTGGTTTGTGTTGGCATCAATCACCAAAAAGGGGGAGATTGAAAGGGAATTAGGCTTACACCTAGTCCCTAATTAATTTTGGTGGTTGAATTGCCCAACACAAATAATTGGACTAACTAGTTTGCTCTAGTGTATAAGTTATACAGGTGCCAAAGGTCCACACTTAGCCAATAAAAAGACCAAATGTTGGGTTCGACAAAAGAGCACAGGGGCAACCGAAGGCACCTCTGGTCTGGCGCACCGGACTGTCCGGTGTGCCACCGGACATGTCCGGTGCACCAGAGGACTCCAGCACAAACTCGTCGCCTTCGGGAATTTCCAGAGGCAACTCCACTATAATTCACCGGACTGTCCGGTGTACACCGGACAGTGTCCAGTGCTCCAAGGAAGAGCGACCTCATGAACTCGCCAGTCTCGGGAATTCAGAACGGCTACTCCGCTATAATTCACTGGACATGTCCGGTGTACACCGGACTGTCCGGTGTAACTGCGGGGCAACGGCTACGACGGCGCCAACGGCTACCTGCAGCGCATTTATTGCGCACTAGCGCGCGCAGAAGTCAGGAACGCCCATACTGGCGCACCAGACACTCTACAATACATGTCCGGTGCGCCACCAGACACTCAGGCGGGCCCAAAAGACAGAGCTCCAACGGTCGAATCCCAACGGCTTTGGTGACGTGGCTGGCGCACCGGACATGTCCGGTGTGCACCGGACTGTCCGGTGCACCATCGAACAGTCAGCCTCACCAAACAGCTAGTTTGGTGGTTGGGGCTATAAATACCCCCAACCACCCCACATTCAAGTCATCCAAGTTTTCCCACTTCAACTACTTACAAGAGCTCTAGCATTCAATTCTAAACACACCAAAGTGATCAAATCCTCTCCAAATTCCATACAACGTCCTAGTGATTAGTGAGAGAGATTTGCTTGTGTTCTTTCGAGCTCTTGCGCTTGGATTGCTTTCTTCCTTTCTTTGATTCTTCATTATGATCAAACTCACTTGTAATTGAGGCAAGAGAAACCAATCTTGTGGTGATCCTTGTGGGAACTTTGTGTTCCAAGTGATTGAGAAGAAAAGCTCACTCGGTCCGAGGGACCGTTTGAGAGAGGGTAAGGGTTGAAAGAGACCCGGCCTTTGTGGCCTCCTCAACGGGGAGTAGGTTTGCGAGAACCGAACCTCGGTAAAACAAATCTACGTGTCACACACCTTATTCGTTTGTGATTTGTTTTGCGCCCTCTCTCGCGGACTCGATTATATTTCTAACGCTAACCCGGCTTGTAGTTGTGATTATTTTTGAGAATTTCAGTTTCGCCCTATTCACCCCCCCTCTAGGCGACTTTCAGGTATGCCGATGCACGCTTTCGTGTCACCATCACAGCCGCAACCACTAGGCACGCGGTAGGTACTGGACGCGACCGGACCGTTCGAGCATCATCTCAGACAGTCCGGTTATACCGCGGACCATCCGGCGTATTTTGCCAGACCATCCGACCAGATGCAGGCCCGCACACAAAACACTCAGGTCGCACCGTACATGGTCGGACCACCAGGGTACAACCCCGAACAATTCGGCCCCATCACGGACCGTCCGGTGCATCACGCCGGACCGTCCGGATATGTTGTGGACCGTCCGCTATCTTACGCCGGACCGTCTGGATATGGCATGAACCGACCAACGTATTACGCTGGACCATCCGACTCTACACGAGTCCACGCGCAGACTGCCCAAGTCGTGCCATATATGGCCAATCCGTCCGGGTACAGCCCTGGACCATTCGGCCCGATCGCGGACCGTCCAGTTCTTTATGACAGACGGTCTGGGTATGAGACTACCCACGTAGCACCATATACAGCTGGACAATCCGGATATACCTTCGGACCGTTTGGCCAGGTCGTGGACCATCCGGCTTCTTATGCTGGACCGTCCGGATATGCATACGCAGAGCCGAGAGCTACGCAATACGCACAGTTCCCACATTCATCGCAGCAACATTATGGTGCCCCACCAGCAACACATTATAATCATGCCATACCACCTCATGGACATAGGGCTGAATACTATTCGGCCACAAGAGAGCCTGAGAGGTATAGGGCAGGAGCTGGTGACATTAATAGGTGAAAGGGAAATGTGCCCTTGGGCCATTTCTAAGTATTTTGGTGATCAAGTACCAACACAAATGGTTTAAGTGTGAAACTATGCCAAATGGTGGATGAAGTGCAAAGTCAACACAAAGGTATGATTATAGACTTAGTACATTGGTTTTTGTGTACTAACATATTTGTCTAAGTGCTAGAATCAGAGAAAATACAATTGGAAAAGAATTGGCTCGAGCAGCCAAGACTCTGCTCAGTCTGGGTGCACCGGACTGTCCGGTGCGCCAGGCTGGCGTCTGGTCAACTAGCTGCTCTCGGGTCTCGACGGCGGCGTACGGCTATAAATCACCGGACTGTCTGGTGATTCGGCTGCGGCGAAGTCGCCGCTCTCGGGAACCAAGTCAACAGCGTACGGCTATAATTCACCGGACTGTCCGGTGAGCCAACGGTTGGGCGCGCCAACGGTCGGGCGCACAATCCGCGCGTGACGCGTGGCCGAGCCAACAGTCGGATGGGGGCACCGGACTGTCCGGTGTGCACCGGACAGTGTCCGGTGCGCCAACGGCTCCAAATCCTCAACGGTCGGCTGCGCCAGAATAGGAATGAAATCCGCACCGGACAGTGTCCGGTGCGCCAGTCGACAGAAGGCAAGAATTGCCTTCCTGGATTGCTCTCAACGGCTCCTAGCTGCCTTGGGGCTATAAAAGGGACCCCTAGGCGCATGGAGGAGTACACCAAGCATACTTTGAGCATTCTTGATCATTCACACTCCGTCTTTGCACACTCGTTTGACATTCTTAGTGATTTGAGCTCCGTTCTAGTGAGAACTTTGTGATATTCATTTGAGCTCGAGCCTTGGCCGTGTGTGTGCGTATTGTTGTGGATTTGTGTGTGTTGCTTCCCTCCCTTACTCTAGTGCTTTCACTTTGATTCTTATTGTAAGGGCGAGAGACTCCAAGTTGTGGAGATTCCTCGCAAAACGAGAAAGAGTAAAGAAAAGAAGAACACCGTGGTATTCAAGTTGATCATTGGATCACTTGATGAAAGGGAAATGTGCCCTTGGGCCATTTCTAAGTGTTTTGGTGATTTAGTGTCCAACACAAGTGCCTAAGTGTAAAGAGGTGGACAAAGTACAAATCAAGGATAAAGGTATGTTTCTCAGACTTAGTACATTGTTTTATGGACTAATGTATTGTGTCTAAGTGCTGGAAACAGGAAAAATCCAATTGGAAATGTCTTGGCTCGAGCAGCCAAGAATCTGCTGAGTCTGGGAGCACCGGACTGTCCGGTGGTGCACCGGACAGTGTCCGGTGCGCCAGGTTGGTTCGAGCGAACTGGCCGCTCTCGGGAATTCACCGGCGACGTACGGCTATAATTCACCGGACTGTCCGGTGTGCACCGGACTGTCCGGTGAGCCAACGGTCGGCCGGGCCAACGGTCGGCCGTGCGATCTGCGCGGGACACGTGGCCTAGCCAACGGCTAGAAGGGGGCACCGGACATGTCCGGTGCGCCAACGGCTCTCAGGCTGCCAACGGTCGGCTTTGCTATTTAAGGAAGGAAATCGGGCACCGGACAGTGTCCGGTGTGCACCGGACTGTCCGGTGCGCCAGTCGACAGAAGGCAAGATCAGCCTTCCAAGATTGCTCCCAACGGCTCCTAGCTGCCTTGGGGCTATAAAAGAGACCCCTTGGCGCATGGAGGAACACACCAAGCATTCCTACAACATTTCTAAGCACCAAGACATAGATTTCGCGCATTCGTTTCATTGTGATAGCATATAGAGCTTTTGTGGAGTTGTGAACTCATTGAGTCGTGTTGCGAGCTCTTGTTGCGATTTGTGTGCGTGTTGACACTCTGATTCTTGTGTCTTGTGTGCGTTGCTAATCCCTCCCTTGCTCCGTGTTCTTTGTGAATTTCAAGTGTAAGGGCGAGAGGCTCCAAGTTGTGGAGATTCCTCGCAAACGGGATTGAGAAAAAGCAAACAAAAACACTGTGGTATTCAAGTAGGTCTTTGGACCGCTTGAGAGGGGTTGATTGCAACCCTCGTCCGTTGGGACGCCACAACGTGGAGTAGGCAAGCGTTGGTCTTGGCCGAACCACGGGATAACCACCGTGCCATCTCTGTGATTGATCCTTGTTGGTTGTTATGTTTTGTTGAGGATTCCTCTTTAACCACTTGGCAATTATTGTATTAACAATTAACCAAGTTTTTGTGGCTATAAGTTTTTGAAGTTTTACAGGATCACCTATTCACCCCCCCTTCTAGGTGCTCTCAATTGGTATCAGAGCCGTTCTCTTCAAGAAAGGGACTAACCGCCCGAAGAGATGGATCCTAAGGGCAAGGGGATGGTGATCAACGACAAGGAGAAGGAGTCCTTTGTCAACGAGCCCAATGATGACAGGCCCACCGACTCAGGCTCGGGCCACAAAAGAAAAGACGGGAGGAAGAAGAAGACAAGGCGCATCAAGGAAATTGTCTACTACGACAGCGACGAATCTTCCTCCTCCCAAAAGGACAACGACGACTACGACAGACGAAAGACGGTTAACTCAAACTTTTCTTTCGATTATTCGCGCATTCCGCATAGCTCAAATGCTCAATTGCTCCCCATTCCACTTGGCAAGCCCCCTCACTTTGATGGAGAGGACTACGGATTTTGGAGCCACAAAATGTGTACTCACTTGTTTTCTCTCCATCCAAGCATTTGGGAGATTGTGGAAAGTGGAATGAAATTTGATAGCTCAGATAGCCCTGTGTTTATTAATGAACAGATTCATAAAAATGCACAAGCTACTACTGTGTTGCTAGCCTCTTTGTGCAGGGACGAGTATCACAAGGTGAGCGGCTTGGACAATGCCAAGCAGATCTGGGACACCCTCAAGATCTCTCATGAGGGGAACGACGTCACCTTGCTCACCAAAATGGAGTTGGTGGAGGGCGAGCTTGGAAGGTTCGCGATGATAAGGGGCGAGGAGCCAACTCAAACATACAACCGGCTCAAGACCCTTATCAACAAAATAAGGAGCTACGGAAGCACGCGATGGACGGACCACGACGTCGTCCGACTGATGCTAAGGTCCTTTACTGTTCTTGATCCTCATTTGGTGAATAATATTCGTGAGAATCCCAGGTACACCAAAATGTCGCCCGAAGAAGTCCTCGGAAAATTCGTTAGCGGGCGAATGATGATCAAGGAGGCGAGGTACGTGGACGACGCCTTGAATGGTCCGATCAACGAGCCGCAACCCCTTGCTCTCAAGGCAACAAGAAGCAAGGAGGCGCTACCTAGCAAGGTGGCACAGATTGAGGCGGCCGGACTTAATGATGAAGAGATGGCCCTCATCATCAAAAGATTCAAGACGGTGCTTAAGGGTCGCAAGGGACAACCAAGCAAGACCAAAGCCAAGGGGAAGCGCTCATGCTTCAAATGCGGTAAGCTTGGTCATTTTATTGCTAACTGTCCCGACAATGATAGTGATCAGGAACAAGGGAACAAGAGGGAGAAGAAGAAGAAGTATAAGAAGGCAAAAGGCGAGGCGCATCTAGGCAAGGAGTGGGATTCGGATTGCTCCTCTTCCAACTCTGACAATGAGGGACTCACCGCCACCGCCTTCAACAAATCGACCCTCTTTCCAAGCGAGCGTCACACATGCCTTATGGCAAGAGAGAAGAAGGTATGTACTCAAAACTCTACTTATGCTTCTTCAAGTGAGGACGAATCTAGTGATGAGGATGAAATAGATTATTCATGTTTGTTTAAGGGCCTAGATAGAACCAAGGTAGACAAAATTAATAAATTAATTGATGCCTTGAATGATAAGAATATGCTTTTAGAAAAGCAAGAGGATTTGTTGTATGAAGAACATGATAAATTTGTAGAAGCACAAAAGTCTCTTGCTCTAGAAATTAAAAGGAATAAAATGCTCTCTAGTGAATTATCTTCTTGTCATGAAACTATTGCTACGTTAAAAAGTTTTAATGATGATTTAAATGCTAAACTAGAAGTAGCTAGTAAATCTAATTCTTGTGTAGAAATTGTTGAAACTTGTAATAGGTGTAAAGATTTTGACATTGATACTTGTAGTGATCATTTAGTTTCAATTTCCAAATTAAATGAGGAATTAGCTAGTCTTAATGCCCAACTTAAGACTAGCAAGAATGAATTTGACAAGCTAAAATTTGCAAGGGATGCCTACACGATTGGTAGACACCCCTCAATTAAGGATGGACTTGGTTACAAGAGGGAAGCCAAGAACTTGACAAGCCATAAGGCTCCCATCTCCGCCAAGGAGAAAGGGAAGGCCCCTATGGCTAGTAGTGTGCAAAAGAACCATGCCTTTATGTACCATGATAGGAGACAATCTAGAAATGCTTATAGGAGTTGTAATGCATATAATGCCTTTGATTCTCATGCCATGTTTGCTTCTAGTTCTTCTTATGTGCATGATAGAAATGTTGGTAGGAGAAATGTTGTTCATAATATGCCTAGGAGAAATGTTGTTAATGTTCCTAGGAAAGTCAATGAACCTTCTACAATATATCATGCTTTAAATGCTTCTTTTGCTATTTGTAGAAAGGATAGGAAGATAGTTGCTAGAAAATTAGGGGCAAGATGCAAGGGAGACAAAACTTGCATTTGGGTCCCTAAGGATATTTGTGCTAACCTTGTAGGACCCAACATGAGTTGGGTACCTAAGACCCAAGCCCAAATTTGCCTTGCAGGTTTATGCATCCGGGGGTTCAAGCTGGATTATCGACAGCGGATGCACAAACCATATGACGGGGGAGAAGAAGATGTTCACCTCCTACGTCAAGAATAAGGATTCCCAAGATTCAATAATATTCGGTGATGGGAATCAAGGCAAGGTAAAAGGGTTAGGTAAAATTGCAATCTCAAATGAGCACTCTATCTCTAATGTGTTTTTAGTAGAGTCTCTTGGATATAATTTGCTATCTGTTAGTCAACTATGCAATATGGGATATAACTGTCTATTTACAAATGTAGATGTGTCTGTCTTTAGAAGATGTGATGGTTCACTAGCTTTTAAGGGTGTACTAGATGACAAACTTTACTTAGTTGATTTTGCAAAAGAAGAGGCCGGTCTAGATGCATGCTTAATGGCTAAGACTTGCATGGGCTGGTTGTGGCATCGCCGCTTAGCACATGTGGGGATGAAGAACCTCCACAAGCTTCTAAAGGGAGAACACGTGATAGGTCTAACCAATGTTCATTTCGAAAAAGATAGACCTTGTGCAGCTTGTCAAGCAGGTAAACAAGTGGGAGGAGCACATCACAGCAAGAATGTGATGACCACGTCAAGACCTCTGGAGTTGCTGCATATGGACCTCTTCGAACCCGTCGCCTATCTGAGCATAGGAGGAAGTAAGTTTGGTTTAGTTATTGTTGATGACTTTTCCCGCTTCACTTGGGTGTTCTTTTTGCAGGATAAGTCTGAAACCCAAGGGATCCTCAAGCGCTTCCTCAGGAGAGCTCAAAATGAATTTGAGCTCAAGGTGAAGAAGATAAGGAGCGACAACGGGTCCGAATTCAAGAATCTTCAAGTGGAGGAGTTCCTTGAGGAGGAGGGGATCAAGCACGAGTTCTCCGCTCCCTACACACCTCAGCAAAATGGTGTGGTAGAGAGGAAGAATAGGACGCTCATAGATATGGCGAGGACTATGCTTGGAGAGTTCAAGACCCCCGAGTGCTTTTGGTCGGAAGCCGTGAACACGGCTTGCCACGCCATCAACAGGGTCTACCTTCACCGCCTCCTCAAGAAGACTTCATATGAGCTGCTGACTGGTAACAAACCCAATGTATCGTACTTTCGTGTATTTGGGAGTAAATGCTACATTCTAGTGAAGAAGGGTAGGAATTCCAAATTTGCTCCCAAAGCCGTAGAAGGGTTTTTATTAGGTTATGATTCAAATACAAAGGCGTATAGGGTCTTCAACAAATCATCGGGTTTGGTTGAAGTCTCTAGCGACGTTGTATTTGATGAGACTAATGGCTCTCCAAGAGAGCAAGTTGTTGATCTTGATGATATAGATGAAGAAGACGTTCCAACGGCCGCGATACGCACCATGGCGATTAGAGATGTACGACCTCAGGAACATTTGGAGCAAGATCAACCGTCTTCCTCAACTATGGTGCATCCCCCAACCCAGGATGACGAACAGGTACCTCAAGTGGAGGCGCATGATCAAGGGGGAGCACAGGATGTTCAAATTGAAGAGGAAGAAGCACCTCAGGCACCTCCAACCCAAGTTCGAGCGACGATCCAAAGGGATCATCCCGTCGACCAAATTTTGGGTGATATTAGCAAGGGAGTAACTACTCGTTCAAGATTAGTTAATTTTTGTGAGCATTACTCTTTTGTCTCTTCTATTGAGCCTTTCAGGGTAGAAGAGGCCTTGCTAGATCCGAACTAGGTGTTGGCCATGCAGGAGGAACTCAACAATTTCAAGCGCAATGAAGTTTGGACACTGGTGCCTCGCCCCAAGCAAAATGTTGTTGGAACCAAGTGGGTGTTTCGCAACAAACAGGACGAGCACGGGGTGGTGACAAGGAACAAGGCTCGGCTTGTGGCAAAAGGTTATGCCCAAGTCGCAGGTTTGGACTTTGAGGAGACTTTTGCTCCCGTGGCTAGGCTAGAATCAATTCGTATCTTGCTAGCATATGCCGCTCACCATTCCTTCAGGTTGTACCAAATGGATGTGAAGAGCGCTTTCCTCAACGGGCCGATCAAGGAGGAGGTGTACGTGGAGCAACCCCCTGGCTTTGAGGATGAACGGTACCCCGACCACGTGTGTAAGCTCTCTAAGGCGCTCTATGGACTTAAGCAAGCCCCAAGAGCATGGTATGAATGCCTTAGAGACTTTTTAATTGCTAATGCTTTCAAGGTTGGGAAAGCCGGTCCAACTCTTTTTACTAAGACTTGCGATGGTGATCTTTTTGTATGCCAAATTTATGTCGATGACATAATATTTGGTTCTACTAATCAAAAGTCTTGTGAAGAGTTTAGCAGGGTGATGACGCAGAAATTCGAGATGTCGATGATGGGCGAGTTGAACTACTTCCTTGGGTTCCAAGTGAAGCAACTCAAGGACGGCACTTTCATCTCCCAAACGAAGTACACGCAAGATTTGCTAAAGAGGTTTGGGATGAAGGACGCCAAGCCCGCAAAGACGCCGATGGGAACCGACGGACACACCGACCTCAACAAAGGAGGTAAGTCCGTTGATCAAAAAGCATACCGGTCCATGATAGGTTCTTTGCTTTATTTATGTGCTAGTAGACCGGATATTATGCTTAGCGTATGCATGTGTGCTAGATTTCAATCCGATCCTAAGGAGTGTCACTTAGTGGCTGTGAAGCGAATTCTTCGATATTTAGTCGCTACGCCTTGCTTCGGGATCTGGTATCCAAAGGGGTCTAACTTTGACTTGATTGGGTACTCAGATTCCGACTATGCTGGATGTAAGGTCGATAGGAAGAGTACATCAGGGACGTGCCAATTCTTAGGAAGGTCCCTGGTGTCATGGAACTCTAAGAAACAAACCTCCGTTGCCCTATCCACCGCTGAGGCCGAGTACGTTGCCGCAGGACAGTGTTGTGCGCAACTACTTTGGATGAGGCAAACCCTCAGAGACTTTGGCTACAATCTGAGCAAAGTCCCACTCCTATGTGACAATGAGAGTGCTATCCGAATAGCGGAAAATCCTGTTGAGCACAGCCGCACAAAGCACATTGACATCCGGCATCACTTTTTGAGAGACCACCAGCAAAAGGGAGATATCGAAGTGTTTCATGTTAGCACCGAGAACCAGCTAGCCGATATCTTTACCAAGCCTCTAGATGAGAAGACCTTTTGCAGGCTGCGTAGTGAGCTCAATATCTTAGATTCACGGAACTTGGATTGAATTGTAGCATATATGTGTTTATGCCTTTGATCATGTTCATTCTGCATTTTGTTGCTTATTGTGGTGCTCAAGTTGTACAAACACTCCCTGGACCTCACAAGTCCTTTTTGCAAGTGATGCACATATTTAGGGGGAGCTGTGCTACAACTTGACCCTTTGAGACTAACCATGTACTTGAGTTTGGTTGTTTTAGTCTCCAAGGAGAATTGAAAGGGAAAAGGTGGACTTGGACCATGCAAGACTTCCACTGCACTCCAATGAGAAAGAGTAACTTTTCCAAGTTCATCTTTATACTCCTATTGCCTTTGTGTTCTTATTTGAAAATTTTGGTGAGGCAATGGGGTTAAAGGGCCAAGATTGATCCCGTTTTGGTGCTTGATGCCAAAGGGGGAGAAAATAAAGGCCAAAGCAATAAATGGATCAGCTACCACTTGAGAATAAATGGATCAGCTACCACTTGAGAAATTTTGAAAAATAGTAGATTAGAGCTTTTGGTTTGACAAAACTCTTTTATTGTCTTTTATGTCAAAAGTTGGCCTCTTGTGGGGAGAAGTGTTGATTATGGGAAAAAGGGGGAGTTTTTGAAATCCTTGATCAAATTTCTTTGGAAAACCTCTCTTTATGTCTCTACAAGTGGTTTTGACTTAGAGATAGGAATTTGAGTTTTGATTTGCAAAAACAAACCAAGTGGTGGCATAGAGTGATCCATATATGTCAAATTGAATCAAACCAATTTTGAGTTCTAATTTGAATTGTTTTTGTACTTGTTCTACTTGCTTTATGTTGTGTTGGCATAAATCACCAAAAAGGGGGAGATTGAAAGGGAAATGTGCCCTTGGGCCATTTCTAAGTGTTTTGGTGATTTAGTGTCCAACACAAGTGCCTAAGTGTAAAGAGGTGGACAAAGTACAAATCAAGGATAAAGGTATGTTTCTCAGACTTAGTACATTGTTTTATGGACTAATGTATTGTGTCTAAGTGCTGGAAACAGGAAAAATCCAATTGGAAATGTCTTGGCTCGAGCAGCCAAGAATCTGCTGAGTCTGGGAGCACCGGACTGTCCGGTGGTGCACCGGACAGTGTCCGGTGCGCCAGGTTGGTTCGAGCGAACTGGCCGCTCTCGGGAATTCACCGGCGACGTACGGCTATAATTCACCGGACTGTCCGGTGTGCACCGGACTGTCCGGTGAGCCAACGGTCGGTCGCGCGATCTGCGCGGGACACGTGGCCGAGCCAACGGCTAGAAGGGGGCACCGGACATGTCCGGTGCGCCAACGGCTCTCAGGCTGCCAACGGTCGGCTTTGCTATTTAAGGAAGGAAATCGGGCACCGGACAGTGTCCGGTGTGCACCGGACTGTCCGGTGCGCCAGTCGATAGAAGGCAAGATCAGCCTTCCAAGATTGCTCCCAACGGCTCCTAGCTGCCTTGGGGCTATAAAAGAGACCCCTTGGCGCATGGAGGAACACACCAAGCATTCCTACAACATTTCTAAGCACCAAGACATAGATTTCGCGCATTCGTTTCATTGTGATAGCATATAGAGCTCTTGTGGAGTTGTGAACTCATTGAGTCGTGTTGCGAGCTCTTGTTGCGATTTGTGTGCGTGTTGACACTCTGATTCTTGTGTCTTGTGTGCGTTGCTAATCCCTCCCTCGCTCCGTGTTCTTTGTGAATTTCAAGTGTAAGGGCGAGAGGCTCCAAGTTGTGGAGATTCCTCGCAAACGGGATTGAGAAAAAGCAAACAAAACACTGTGGTATTCAAGTAGGTCTCTGGACCGCTTGAGAGGGGTTGATTGCAACCCTCGTCCGTTGGGACGCCACAACGTGGAGTAGGCAAGCGTTGGTCTTGGCCGAACCACGGGATAACCACCATGCCATCTCTGTGATTGATCCTTGTTGGTTGTTGTGTTTTGTTGAGGATTCCTCTTTAGCCACTTGGCAATTATTGTATTAACAATTAACCAAGTTTTTGTGGCTATAAGTTTTTGAAGTTTTACAGGATCACCTATTCACCCCCCCCTCTAGGTGCTCTCACTTGAGAGGAGTTGAGTGCAACTCTCGTCCATTGGGACGCCACAACGTGGAATAGGCAAGTGTTGTACTTGGCCGAACCACGGGATAAATCCTCGTGTCTCTTGTGCTTGTTCTCATTGTGTCTATTGTGCTTCACAAGAGCTCTCCTTAGCCACTTGACTTCATTGTGCTAACTCCTAATCAAGTTTTGTGGCTTTAAGTTTCAAGTTTTTACAGGATCACCTATTCACCCCCCTCTAGGTGCTCTCAATTGGTATCAGAGCCGTTCTCTTCAAGAAAGGGACTAATCGCCCGAAGGGATGGATCCTAAGGGAAAGGGGATTGTGATCAACGACAAGGAGAGGAGTCCTTCATCAATGAGCCAAAAGACGACAAGCCCACTGACTCGGGCTCAAGTCATAAGAAGAAGGACGGGAAAAAGAAGAGGCGTATCAAGAAGATCGTCTACTACGACGACAGTGACGAGTCTTCTTCCCAAAAGGACGACGACGACAACGACTACGAGAAAAAGAAGGCGGTTAACTCGAACTTTTCTTTTGATTATTCTCGTATTCCGCAAAGTTCCAATGCTCATTTTCTTTCCATTCCCCTTGGTAAACCTCCTCACTTTGATGGAGAGGACTACAGATTTTGGAGTCACAAAATGCGTAGCCACTTGTTTTCTCTCCATCCAAGTATATGGGAGATAGTAGAAAATGGAATGCAATTTGATAGTACGGATAGTCCCATGTTCATCAATGAACAAATTCATAAAAATACACAAGCTACTACTATTCTTTTAGCATCATTGTGCAGGAATGAATACCATAAGGTGAGCGGCTTGGATAACGCCAAGCAAATTTGGGACACCCTCAAGATCTCGCATGAGGGGAACGACGTCACCATGCTCACCAAGATGGAGTTAGTGGAAGGCGAACTAGGAAGGTTCGCGATGATCAGGGGGGAGGAGCCAACCCAAACGTACAACAGGCTCAAGACCCTCGTCAACAAAATAAGGAGTTATGGAAGCACGCGATGGACGGACCACGACGTCGTTTGCCTAATGCTAAGGTCTTTCACCGTCCTTGATCCTCATCTTGTTAACTCTATTCATGAGAATCCTAGGTACACCAAGATGACGCCCGAAGAAATACTTGGGAAATTTGTGAGCGGGCGAATGATGATCAAGGAGGCGAGATACGTTGATGAGGCGTTGAATGACCCAATCCACGAGCCTCAAACCGTTGCTCTCAAAGCAACAAGTAGCAAGGAGGCGCTACCTAGCAAGGTGGCGCAAGTTGAGGCGGCGGGGCTCAACGAGGAAGAAATGGCCCTCATCATCAAGCGCTTCAAGACGGCGCTAAAGGGTCGCAAGGAGCATCCCAAAAAGAACAAGACGAAGGGAAAGCGCTCCTGCTTCAAGTGTGGTAAGGTTGGTCACTTTATTGCTAATTCTCCTGATAATGATAGTGACCAGGATCAAGAAAAGAAGAGGGAAAAGAAGAAGACTTACAAGAAGGCTAAAGGCGAGGCACACCTTGGCAAAGAGTGGGACTCGGATTGTTCTTCGTCCGACTCCGACGACGAAGGACTCGCCGCCACCGCCTTCAGCAAATCATCCCTCTTTCCCAACGAGCATCACACCTGTCTCATGGCAAAAGAGAAGAAGGTAAGCACTCGCAATACTAGTACTTACGCTTCTTCAAGTGATGATGAATCTAATGATGATGAAATAGACTATGCATGTTTATTCAAAGGATTAGATAGAACCAAAATTGATAAGATCAATGAATTGATTGATGCCTTGAATGAGAAGAATAGACTTTTAGAAAAGCAAGAAGATCTTTTGTATGAAGAGCATGATAAATTTGTTAGTGCGCAAAATTCTCTTGCTTTAGAAATTAGAAGAAATGAAATGCTTTCATGTGAATTATCTACGTGCCATGAATCTATTTCTAGCTTAAGGAGTATCAATGATGACTTGAAGGCTAAGTTAGAAATAGCTAATAAATTAACCTCTTGTGTAGAACATGTAGTAATTTGCAATAGGTGTAAAGACTTTAATGTTGATGCATGTGTTGAGCACCTTACTTCTATTGCAAAATTAAATGATGAAGTGGCTAGTCTTAATGCCCAACTTAAGACTAGCAAAAATGATTTTGATAAACTAAAATTTGCAAGGGATGCCTGCACTACTGGTAGACACCCCTCAATTAAGGATGGGCTTGGCTTTAAGAAGGAAGCCAAGAACTTAACAAGTCATAAGGCTCCCATCTCCACCAAGGAGAAAGGGAAGGCTCAAATGACTAATAGTGCTAAAAAGAACCATGCTTTCATGTATCATGATAGGAGATATTCTAGGAATGTTCATTATGATAGAAGTTATAATGCTTTTGATTCACATAACATGATTGCTTCAAGTTCTTCTATTATGCATGGTAGAAATTTGGCTAGGAAAAATGTTATTCATCATATGCCTAGAAGAAATGTTGTTCATGTACCTAGGAATGTAAGTAATGAACACTCTACAATTTACCATGCTTGCAATGCTTCCTTTGCAATTTGGAGAAAGGATAAGAAAGTGATTGCTAGGAAATTAGGGGCAAAATGCAAGGGAGATAAGACTTGCATTTGGGTCCCTAAGGCTATTATAACTAACCTTGTAGGACCCAACAAGAGTTGGGTACCTAAGACCCAAGCCTAATTTGCCTTGCAGGTTTATGCATCCGGGGGATCAAGCTGGATTATCGACAGCGGATGCACAAACCACATGATGGGGGAGAAGAAGATGTTCACCTCCTACGTCAAGAACAAAGATTCCCAAGATTCAATCATATTCGTCGACGGGAATCAAGGCAAGGTTAAAGGTTTAGGCAAGATTGCCATCTCAAATGAGCACTCTATCTCCAATGTATTTTTAGTAGAGTCGCTAGGTTATAATCTTCTATCAGTTAGTCAATTATGTAATATGGGATACAATTGCTTATTCACAAATGTAGATGTACTGTCTTTAGAAGGAGTGATGGTTCATTAGCTTTTAAGGGTGTACTAGACGACAAACTCTATTTAGTTGATTTTGCAAAGGAGGAGGTCGGTCTAGATGCATGCTTAATGGCTAAGACTAGCATGGGCTGGCTGTGGCATCGCCGTCTAGCACATGTGGGGATGAAGAACCTTCACAAGCTTCTAAAGGGAGAACATGTGTTAGGTCTAACAAATGTAACTTTCGAAAAAGATAGACCTTGTGCAGCTTGTCAAGCAGGTAAACAAGTGGGAAGTGCCCATCACATCAAGAATGTGATGACCACATCAAGACCTCTAGAGCTATTGCATATGGACCTCTTCGGACCCGTCGCCTACCTCAGCATCGGGGGAAGTAAGTATGGTCTTGTTATTGTTGATGATTTTTCCCGCTTCACTTGGGTATTCTTGTTGCAGGATAAATCTGAAACCCAAGGGACCCTCAAGCGCTTCCTAAGAAGAGCTCAAAATGAGTTTGAGCTCAAGGTGAAGAAGATAAGAAGTGACAACGGGTCCGAGTTCAAGAACCTTAAAGTGGAGGAGTACCTTGAGGAGGAAGGAATCAAGCACGAGTTCTCCGCTCCCTACACACCACAGCAAAATGGTGTGGTAGAGAGGAAGAACAAGACGCTCATTGACATGGCAAGGACGATGCTTGAAGAATTCAAGACACCCGAGCGGTTTTGGTCGGAAGCTGTGAACACGGCTTGCCACGCCATAAACCGGGTCTACCTTCATCGCCTCCTCAATAAGACGTCATACGAGCTTCTAACCGGTAACAAACCCAACGTTTCGTATTTTCGAGTTTTTGGGAGTAAATGCTACATTCTGGTGAAGAAAGGTATAAATTCAAAATTTGCTCCCAAAGCGGTAGAAGGGTTTTTGTTAGGTTATGACTCAAATACAAAGGCATATAGAGTCTTCAACAAATCATCAGGTTTGGTTGAAGTCTCTAGCGACGTTGTATTTGATGAGACTAATAGCTCTCCAAGAGAGCAAGTTGAGCTTGATGATGTAGATGAGGATGATGTTCCAACGGACGCAATTCGTACCATGGCAATTGGAGACGTGCGACCACAGGAACACGAGGAGCAAGATCAACCTTCTTCCTCAACGATGGTGCACCCCCCAACTCAAGATGATGAACAGGTACCTCAAGAGGAGGCGTGTGATCAAGGGGGAGCATAGGATGTCCAAGTTGAAGAGGAAGAAGCACCACAGGCCCCTCCAACTCAAGTTCGAGCGATGATTCAAAGGAACCATCCCATCGACCAGATTTTGGGTGACATTAGCAAGAGAGTAACCACTCACTCTAGATTAGCTAATTTCTGTGAGCATTACTCTTTTGTCTCTTCTATTGAGCCTTTCAGGGTAGAAGAGGCCTTGCTAGATCCGGACTGGATGTTGGCCATGCAGGAAGAGCTCAACAACTTCAAGCGAAATGAAGTTTGGACACTGGTGCCGCGTCCCAAGCAAAATGTTGTGGGAACCAAGTGAGTGTTCTGCAACAAACAGGACGAGCACGGTGTGGTCACAAGAAACAAGGCTCGACTTGTGGCAAAAGGTTATGCCCAAGTCGCATGTTTGGACTTTGAGGAGACTTTCGCTCCTGTGGCTAGGCTAGAGTCGATTCGTATTTTGTTAGCCTATGCCGCTCACCATTCTTTCAGGTTGTTCCAAATGGACGTGAAGAGCGCTTTTCTCAACGGGCCAATCAAGGAGGTGTACGTGGAGCAACCCCCTGGCTTTGAGGATGAACGGTACCCCGACCACGTATGTAAGCTCTCTAAGGCGCTCTATGGACTTAAGCAAGCCCCAAGAGCATGGTATGAATGCCTTAGAGACTTTTTAATTGCTAATTCTTTCAAGGTTGGGAAAGCCGATCCAACTCTTTTCACTAAGACATGTGATGGTGACTTATTTGTGTGCCAAATTTATGTCGATGACATAATATTTGGTTCTACTAACCAAAAGTCTTGTGAAGAGTTTAGCAGGGTGATGACGCAGAAATTCGAGATGTCGATGATGGGCGAGTTGAACTACTTCCTTGGGTTCCAAGTGAAGCAACTCAAGGACGGCACCTTCATCTCTCAAACAAAGTACACACAAGACTTGCTCAAGTGGTTTGGGATGAAGGACGCCAAGCCCGCAAAGACTCCAATGGGAACGGACGGACATGTCGACCTCAACAAAGGAGGTAAGTTCGTTGATCAAAAGGCATACCGGTCTATGATAGGGTCTTTACTTTATTTATGTGCTAGTAGACCGAATATTATGCTTAGCGTATGCATGTGTGCTAGATTTCAATCCGACCCAAGGGAGTGTCACCTTGTGGCCGTTAAGCGAATTCTTAGATATTTAGTCGCTACGCCTTGCTTCAGGATCTAGTATCCAAAGGGGTCTACCTTTGACTTAATTGGATACTCAGACTCCGATTATGCTGGATGTAAGGTCGATAGGAAGAGTACATCAGGGACGTGCCAATTCCTAGGAAGGTCCCTTGTGTCCTGGAGTTCTAAGAAACAAACTTCCGTTGCCCTATCCATCGCTGAGGCCGAGTACGTTGCCGCAGGATAGTGTTGCGCGCAACTACTTTGGATGAGGCAAACCCTTTGGGACTTTGGCTACAATCTGAGCAAAGTCCCACTCCTATGTGACAATGAGAGTGCAATCCGCATGGCGGATAATCCTGTTGAGCACAGCCGCACAAAGCACATAGACATCCGACATCATTTTTTGAGAGACCACCAGCAAAAGGGAGATATCGAAGTGTTTTATGTTAGCACCGAGAACCAGCTAGCCGATATCTTTACCAAGCCTTTAGATGAGAAGACCTTTTGCAGGCTGCATAGTGAGCTAAATGTCTTAGATTCGCGTAACTTGGATTGATATAAAGCATACATGTGTTTTATGCTTTTTGATCATGTTCCCTTATGCATTTTGTTGTTTATTAATGGTGCTCAAGTTGTACAAGCACTCCCCGGACCTCACAAGTTCATTTGCGAGTGATGCACATATTTAGGGGGAGATGTGCTACAACTTGACCCTTTTGAGACTAACCATGTGTTTGAGCTTGCTTGATTTAGTCTCAAAAGTGGATTGAAAGGGAAAGATGGACTTGGACCATGAAAGACTTCCACTGCACTCCAATGAGAGGGTAACTAACTCCAAGTTCATTTCCATGCTCTTATTGCCTTTTTACTCTTAATTAAAGATTTTGGTGAGGCAATGGGGTTTAAGGGCCAAAGATGATCCCGTTTTGGTGCTTAATGCCAAAGGGGGAGAAATTAAGGCCAAAGCAAGAAATGGATCAGCTACCACTTGAGAATTCTGAAAAATAGAATTAGAGCTTTTGTTTTGTCAAAATACTCTTATTATCTCTTATTGTCAAAAGTTGGTCTCTTGTGGGGAGAATGTTTGATTATGGGAAAAAGGGGGAGTTTTTGAATCTTTGATCAAATTCTCTTGGAATACCTCTCTTTATGTCTCTACAAGTGAATTTGACTTAGAGATAGGAAATTGAGTTTGATTTGGAAAAACAAACCAAGTGGTGGCAAAGAATGATCCAAATATGCCAAATTTGAATCAAAACAAATTTGAGTTCTCATTTGCATTGATGTTGCACTTTCTTTAGTTGCTTTTTGTTGTGTTGGCATAAATCACCAAAAAGGGGGAGATTGAAAGGGAAATGTGCCCTTGGGCCATTTCTAAGTATTTTGGTGATCAAGTGCCAACACAAATGGTTTAAGTGTCAAACTATGCCAAATGGTGGATGAAGTGCAAAGTCAACACAAAGGTATGATTCTAGACTTAGTACATTGGTTTTTGTATACTAACATATTTGTCTAAGTGCTAGAATCAGAGAAAATACAATTGGAAAAGAATTGGCTCGAGTAGCCAAGACTCTGCTCAGTCTGGGTGCACCGGACAGTGTCCGGTGCGCCAGGCTGGCGTCTAGTCAACTAGCTGCTCTCGGGTCTCGACGGCGGCGTACGACTATAAATCACCAGAATGTCCGGTGGTGCACCGGACTATCCGGTGAGTCGGCTGCGGCGAAGTCGCCGCTCTCGGGAACCAAGTCAACTGCGTACGGCTACAATTCACCGGACTGTCCGGTGAGCCAACGGTCGGGCGCGCCAACGGTCGGGCGCGCAATCCGCGCGTGACGCGTGGCCGAGCCAACGGTCGGATGGGGGCACCAGACTGTCTGGTGTGCACCGGACAGTGTCCGGTGCGCCAACGGCTCCAAATCCTCAACGGTCGGCTGCGCCAGAATAGGAAAGAAATCCGCACCGGACAGTGTCCGGTGGTGCACCGGACTGTCCGGTGCGCCAGTCGACAGAAGGCAAGAATTGCCTTCCTGGATTGCTCTCAACGGCTCCTAGCTGCCTTGGGGCTATAAAAGGGACCCCTAGGCGCATGGAGGAGTACATCAAGCATACTTTGAGCATTCTTGATCATTCACACTCCGTCTTTGCGCACTCGTTTGACATTCTTAGTGATTTGAGCTCCATTCTAGTGAGAACTTTGTGATATTCATTTGAGCTCGAGTCTTGGCCGTGTGTGTGCGTATTGTTGTGGATTTGTGTGTGTTGCTTCCCTCCCTTACTCTAGTGCTTTCACTTTGGTTCTTATTGTAAGGGCGAGAGACTCCAAGTTGTGGAGATTCCTCACAAACGGGAAAGAGTAAAGAAAAGAAGAACACCGTGGTATTCAAGTTGATCATTGGATCACTTGAGAGGAGTTGAGTGCAACTCTCGTCCATTGGGACGCCACAACGTGGAGTAGGCAAGTGTTGTACTTGGCCGAACCACGGGATAAATCCTCGTGTCTCTTGTGCTTGTTCTCATTGTGTCTATTGTGCTTCACCAGAGCTCTCCTTAGCCACTTGACTTCATTGTGCTAACTCCTAATCAAGTTTTGTGGCTTTAAGTTTCAAGTTTTTACAGGATCACCTATTCACCCCCTCTAGGTGCTCTCAATAGGACACCTAACACACATGTCAAACATCCCTGGGAGGAAAGCCGACAGAGTGATGTCAGGCAACCTGAGATTTCCACCCACAAACTCAATGGATGGTCGCCAGACATGGCGGAGAGGGTCAGAGACGAGGTAGTTGGGATGTTCAGGGACAAACTCGGTGTTAGTGTGTCAGGTACAGGGCAATCGTATCGGAAGCCTTATAGCCACCGATTCGACACCGTGCCATATCCACAGGGAACTAGAATACCAGACTTCTCTAAATTTTCTGGTGAAGGTGGGAAAAGCACACACAAACATATTAGCCAATTCATAGCACACTTGGGAGAATTGGCTGATGGGGAAGCCTACCGCGTTCGTTTATTCTCGTTGTCCCTTACTGATACTGCATTTGCATGGTACGCAGCTTTGCCACCAAACTCTATTAACTCTTGGGAAGAATTAGAGCAGAAATTTCATGAACACTTCTTCTCAGGAGAACATGAATTAGAATTGGCTGACTTAGCTTCAGTCCGACAGGGGCCTGAAGAATCGGTTAATGACTATATCCGGATATTCCGGGACACTAGAAACCGATGCTTTCAGATTCATGTCGCAGAAAAGCAACTAACAGGGCTAGCTTTCAATGGGTTGCGACCCTACTTAAAAGAAAAACTGGATGGCACCCAATTCTTTTCGCTAGTGCACTTACACCAGCGGGCTATGACCTGTGAAAGACGAAGTAAGGAAACATCAAAATCGGCTAGCCATAAGATGCATCTAGTGGGATACGATAATTCGGACGATGAATCCACTGATGTATACACCGCCGAACTAGTTTGGCTAGGACAGGCTAAACCTTCAGCGTGTTCTGCTTTACAGTCGATTAGAAAGAATCGACAGGAAGAAGTTAAGTTTACTTTTAATGTTGCCAAATGCGATAAAATATTTGATGAGTTACTGAAAAACGGCAACATTAAATTAACTCATACTATTCCTCCTCCTGATGAATTAAAGAGGCGTGCTTATTGTAAGTGGCATAATTCATTTTCTCATGCCACTAATGATTGTAATGTTTTTCGTCGACAGATACAATCGGCCATAAATGAGGGTCGATTGGCTTTCCAGGAGATGCAAGTAGACACACAACCTTTTCCTGTTAATACAATAGAACTCACATGCAAAAAGGTCTTGGTTCGGCCTGAAATGCGGAAATGGCCGATAAAGGCAAAGGCAAGGGCATCGTCATTGCCGATCCTCGCATGTCAGATATATCACAAAAAGAGATTGCTCGAAAGGCTTTGAACGAGAAGGCTAAAAAGTTCGAAGACGCCGGGGGGCAGGCACAATTAATGAGCCAAACACATCAGCCTGGCCCGAGCATCGCAGATGGTCCTGCACGTACGTGCGGACGGTCCGGTGCTCAGACAAACAGTCCGGCTAACTCAGCCGGATAGTCCACCTATGACCAAAGGCATCGGCCTTTACACGAGACAAGGAAAAAGATGCAAGGGCAAAGCACATATAGTTGGCTGATCAAAGCCGACCCTACTTTTGATCAGTTGCTCTCCAAAAATACTAGCAAAAAGACTGTTCCACGTGATCGGTCAACGAAGAAACCCCGGTGAAAGCATCTAGGCCCCTGGTTGGTTTTAGTGATTAATGACAACGTAATATTATATGTGACTAACGTGTGTTTTGCAGAGACAAATGGTAAGTTAGGTCGCATGACAGGTAGAAGTACTACAACGGTGAAAACAATCCCGGAGATAAGAACTTGAAGCGACGGCTAAAATGACAAAACAAAAGGTGAAGGTCTACGGAGTCCGAGTGTCAAGGAGATGTGGACACTCGCGATTTAGTTAGGCCTTTTATTCTCTTTTAGCCGTACTATAAAGAGGGGTTGTCGATGAGTAGTTTGACCAAGAGAGTTCTAGTGTAGTGTTGGTGCACAATCACACTCACATACAGTGCTAGGTGTCACTCTAGAACTCACTCACAAGTTAGAACGAAAACCGATTTTAAAATCAGCTGAAAAACAAGAGTTAGTGTTTCTGGCCCTGGGGCACCGGACTGTCCGGTGTGCACCGGACTGTCCGGTGCACCCTCTGCCAGGTGGGGCCAGGCTGGTCCGGGGCAGAGGCTTTCCCTCCACAGAAACCCGAGAGCGCAGGTTTCGGAGTTGAATTTTAGTGGCGCACCGGACATCACACCGGACTGTCCGGTGTGCACCGGACTGTCCGGTGTGCACCGGACAGTGACTGTTCACTGTCCGGTGTGCCATGAGTCCAACGGCTAGCTGTCAGAACTAGCCGTTGGAAACGACCGTTGGCGCACCGGTGGTGCACCGTTGGCGCACCGGTGGCGCACCGGACTATCCGGTGCGCCATTGCGCAGTGAGATGCCTGTAACGGCTAGTTGGTGGGTGTGGGCTATTTATACCCTTCCACCCACCATATTCAATGTCTTGCACTCCACATTTATTCCAGCACATTGCTAGAGCATTGCAAGCACCAAAAGCCTTGTGAGGAGATTAGAGAATCTTAATCCTCGTTTGTTCCTCATTAGCGCTAGCGAGAGCCACCTAGAGCACATACCACTTGCATTTGGCTTCTCTTGGTCAAGCGAAAGTCTACGGCTTGTTACTCTTGGTGATCGGCATCACCTAGACGGCTTGGTGGCATTGGGAGCTCGGTGATCACCGTGAAGATCTTGTTGGTGACCCGACTCAAGTTTGTAAGCGGTCTCGAGGGATCCACCGCGCCGGAGTGGCAAAGGATCATCTCGTAGTGAGCACTTGGTTCTTGCGAGGACCAAGGGGGAGCGATACCCTTGCGCGGGTGCTCCAACGAGGACTAGTGGAGAGTGCCGACTCTTCGATACCTCAGGAAAAATTGGAGGAGTCTTCTAAACCTTGCTTTACATTCCGCACTTAATTCAAGCACTTTACATTGTGTATTTGTTTAGCAAGCATTTGAAGTATTGTCTTAGCATTGTTGCATTTCTAGTATTATATTCTTAGTGCTAGTTGTTGGGGTGAAGTTGGGCTCTTGCTTAGCTCTTGCTTAGGTTTTAATTAGTGTTGATTTTTAGAAAAGCCCAATTCACCCCCCCTCTTGGGCATCGTGATCCTTTCAATTGGTATCAAAGCCTTGTTGCTCATAGATTAGCTTAATCGCTAGAGTTACGATGTCCGGTGGGGATGGACCTCCTCCCGTTTTTGATGGTGACGATTTTCCTTATTGGAAAATTCGTATGGAAGCATACTTAGAGGCTATAGACATTGGTGTCTATAAAGCCGCCACACAAGGATTCCCCGAACCTAGAGATCAGCACAAATCTTGTAGGTGATGAGTTCAATTATGAGAAATGGAATGCTAAGGCCAAAAACACCCTTTTTAGAGGCCTTTGCAAAGATGTGTTCAATAGAGTAAGAAATCATAAAAATGCTCATGATTTGTGGATGGACATTTGTGCTCTACACGAAGGAACTAGAAGTGAGCGTGAGGAGAGATATCACATAGCCATGCGAAAGTTAAATTCTTTTGAAATGCTTACTAATGAAAATGCAAATGCTATGTACTCACGTCTCAATATTCTTGTAGAGGAAGTTAATGGATTGGGGCTTACTCAAATCTCACAACCGGATGTTGTGAGGAAGATTCTCAGTGTCCTCCCAATAGACAAATATGGACACATTGTCACTGTGCTACATCAAATGGATCTTTCAGTTACCACACCTACACAGATTTTGGGAAAGATCAATGCCCATGAAATGTACATGCACATCAACGACAAAGAAGAATCATCTTCCAAAAGAAAAGATTTGGCTCTCAAAGCAAATCATGAAAGAAAAGGAAAAGCAAAAATACAAGTTGAGGAAGAATCCTCAAGTGATGATGACCTTGATGCAAAAATTACCTTGATGGTAAGGAAGACCACCAAGATGTTGAAGAAGCTAAATAGAGAAGGCATCAAATTTGATTCAAGGAAGAAGAAATTCTTTTCCAACAAAAGAAAACCCATTTCTGAGATGGACTGCTACAACTGTGGTGAGCTTGGTCATCTTGCTCATCAATGCAACAAGCCCAAGAAGAATAAGTTCAAGGGCAAGAAAGAAGATGACAGCGATGATGAAAAGAAGGAAAATAAATTCTTCAAGAGGAAGGATGGGAAGCAAAAGAGGTTCCACAAGAAGAAGAATGGAAAGGCATATATTGTTGGCGACTGGCTCACCGACATCGAATCATCAAGTGGGTCTTCTTCAAGTGAAGAAGAAAATGATGAAAAAGTTGCCGCCATCGCCGGGGACTTCTCTTCACCACCACCATCGCCATCATCAACTTCTCACCTATGCCTCATGGCTAGGGGTGAACGGAAGGTACAAAATGATATTATTATTGCTGATGATAGTGATAGTGATAGTGATGAGGAATTTGCTTCACCTTCATATGATGAGTTAGCTGACTTGCTTAAAGAATATACTCAAATCATTAGAAAGTCAAAAGCTAAATGTGATAGGTTGAAAAATGAAAATGAATCTTTAAATGCCAAATATGACATAGTTATAAAGGCTAGTGATGAAATAAAAGAAGAGAATAAAACTATGTCATCAACTATAAATGAGCTCACAAACTCCCTAAAAGATGCTAAGGAAAATGTGACAAATTAAATGAAGCTAATAGGGAGTTGCAAAATAGATTAGTAAAGATCAAGCAAGACTATACTCAAATTAAATTTGATCATGACAATCTTCTTGTTGAAAATGAACTTTTATCTTGCAAAACACATGAGGCTATTAACCCTGTTGTTAAGTTTGATGTAGCAACCTCATGTGATGATTTGAGTCAAGAAGAGCAAACTAGTCTACATGCTGAATTGACTGAAAAAGTTGAAGTCCTGACTTTAGACAACCAAAAATTGAAGAATTACTTGACTGATGCAACTACTAGAGGAAAGGTTGCTATTGAGAACAATGATTTCAACAATGAGTTGGCAGTGGATAATCAAAGGCTTAAAAATGAGGTCAAGAAACTAAAAAGTGAAAATGAACATCTTGCAACAAGTGTGCAAAAGTTCAACAAGGGTCAATACCTCCAAAATGAGCTGCTTATGAACATAGTTATGAAAAACAACAAGAGTGGTATTGGATACAATGCTTTTGTGCAAAAGAAAGCTACCACTCAATACAAGCCAAAGCAGACTCACAAGCCTATCAAATGCTTTGAGTGTGGAAATGAAGGTCATTTTGCCCACAACTGCAAAGCCAAACCACCAACTCCCTTGCCTAGGCACTCAAGACCATTTGCTTTCAATGCTCATTATGTTCTAAGAAAGGTTGCAAATGGAAAGGTTAAAGTTACATTCCTAGGTCCACCAAACAAGAGTAGACCTAGACAAATCTGGGTGGCAAAGTCCTTAATTGAGAGAGTCACTGGTCCTATGCAATATAGGGCCCTCAAAACTCAAGCTTGAATTGTCTATGGATGTAGGTGAACTACAAGACCGATGGGAGCCATTGGGTTATTGACAGTGGATGCACACAACATATGACAGGCAACCCACGGATGTTCACCTCACTGGATGAGAATGTTGATGGTCAAGATAAAATCACATTTGGAGACAATTCAAAAGGAAAAGTGCAAGGACTTGGCAAGGTGGCAATCTCAAATGATTTATCAATATCAAATGTTCTCTTAGTTGCACCTTTAAGCTTCAATTTATTATCAGTGGGTCAACTCTGTGATCTTGGACTTCAATGCTTATTCACTCCAACAGAGGTTATTGTAACAAAGATGGATGATGAATCAATGGTATTCAAGGGATTTAGATACAACAACCTCTACTTAGTGGATTTCACTTTAGAAGATGCAGACTTAAGAACTTGCCTCTTCACCAAAGCTTCACTTGGATGGCTCTAGCATAGGAGGCTTGCACATGTTGGGATGAGCACACTCAAGAAGGTATTAAAGAAAGACATGGTTAGAGGATTAAAGGATGTGGTGTTTGAAAAAGACAAGCCATGTAGTGCATGTCAAGCTGGAAAGCAAGTTGCTAATACACATCCTACTAAAGCTTTCATGTCAACATCAAGGCCACTAGAACTACTTCATATGGATTTATTTGGACCTACAAATTATGTAAGTGCTGGTGGCAACCTCTACTGTCTAGTGATTGTTGATGACTTCTCAAGATACACTTGGGTGTTCTTTCTCCATGACAAATCTGAAGTTGCATCTATATTCAAGAAGTTTGCCAAGAAAGCACAAAATGAATTTGATTGCAAGATCAAAAAGATTAGAAGTGATAATGGCAAAGAATTTGACAACACCAACATTCATGAGTACTATGATGAAATTGGGATCAAGCATGAAGTGTCTGCAACATATACACCTCAACAAAATGGAGTTGTTGAAAGGAAGAACAGGACCTTGATCACTCTTGCAAGAACAATGATTGATGAGTATAACACACCGGAGAGGTTTTGGGCTGAAGCTGTCAACACTGCATGTTATGCATCAAACAGGCTATTTCCTCACCGGCTGCTTGAGAAGACTCCCTATGAACTGCTAAATGGGAAAAAGCCAGACGTCTCCTTCTTTCAGGTGTTTGGATGCAAATGCTACATCTTCAAGAAACGCCATCACCTAGGGAAGTTTCAAAGACGTTGTGATATTGGTTTTCTTTTGGGTTATTCATTAAAGTCCAAAGCATATCGAGTATTCAATCATGCCACTGGCATGGTAGAAGAAACATATGATGTGGAATTTGATGAGACTAATGGCTCCCAAGGAGCACTTGAGAATTTTGATGATGTAGGTGATGAGCCACTTAGGGAAGCAATGAAGAACATGCCAATTGGAGCTATCAAACCAAAAGAAGATGAAGAAGAGGTGCAAAACATTGACAGACCTTCTTCATCAAATGTACCACAAGATGATGATAAAGATGAGAGGCATGCAAATGAAGATACATTTGTCTCTCATGAACAAGCAAGGGTACAAGTCGAAGATGTTGATGCTCTAGAATCTTCTTCCCAAGTGGTCAACAGGAGAAATTCATCACTACTTCAAGCTCATCCTCAAAACCAAATCATCGAGAGTCCTTCACAAGGGGTTATTACTCGATCCCATAGACATGCTTCTTTTATTGAACATCACTCCTTTGTTTCTTGTGTTGAGCCTACTTGTATAGATGAGGCGCTACAGGATCCGGACTGGGTGAATGCCATGCATGAAGAACTTAACAACTTCACCCGTAACGAAGTTTGGACCCTGGAGAAGCCCCCACAAGATGCAAGAATCATTGGAACAAAGTGGGTGTTCAGAAACAAACAAGATGATCAAGGTGTGATTGTAAGAAACAAGGCAAGACTTGTTGCAAAGGGATTCTCCCAAGTTGAAGGCTTAGATTTTGGAGAGACCTTTGCACCGGTTGCTCGACTGGAAGCCATCCGTATCCTACTTGCATATGCATCATGCTATGAGATAAAACTTTATCAAATGGATGTAAAAAGTGCATTTTTAAATGGCTTCATAAATGAACTTGTATATGTTGAGCAACCGCCTTGATTTGAAGACCCCAGATATCCTAACCATGCTTACAGGTTGTCCAAGGCGCTTTATGGGCTAAAGCAAGCTCCAAGGGCTTGGTATGAGCGCCTTCGCGACTTCCTCATCGAAAAGGGCTTCAAGATCGGGACCGTTGACACAACTCTCTTCACAAAGAAACATAACGGTGATATTTTCATTTGTCAAGTATATGTTGATGATATAATCTTTGGCTCGACAAATGACTATCATTGCAAGGAATTTGGTGAGTTGATGTCGAAGGAGTTCGAGATGTCAATGATTGGTGAGCTAACATACTTCCTCGGCTTTCAAGTCAAGCAAATGAAAGATGGTAACTTTCTCTCACAAGAGAAGTATACCAAAGACTTGTTGAAAAGGTTCAACATGGAGAAGTGCAAACCAATCAAGACCCCCATGCCTACAAATGGACATCTCGACCTAGATGAGGGAGGTAACCCGGTTAATCAAACTCTCTACCATTCTATGATTGGTAGTTTATTGTACCTTACCGCATCTAGGCCCGATATTATGTTTAGTGTCTGCATGTGTGCCAGATTTCAATCTAATCCTAAGAAAGCTCATCTTCGCGCTGTTAAGAGAATTTTTAGGTATCTCAGGCACACCACAAGCGTTGGTCTGTGGTATCCCAAAGGAGCTACTTTTGATTTAATTGGCTATTCCGATTCGGATTATGCCGGTTGCAAAATTGATAGGAAAAGTACTTCTGGGGGATGCCACCTGCTTAGTAGATCACTAGTTTCATGGACATCCAAAAAGCAAAACAGTGTTGCCTTGTCAACTGCCAAAGCGGAATACATTGCCGTGGGTGCTTGTTGCACACAGATTTTATATATGAAACAAACTCTTCTAGACTATGGCGTAGTTCTAGAAAAGGTACCTTTGTTGTGTGACAATGAGAGTGCTGTTAAAATTGCTAATAATCCTGTACAACACTCTCGCACCAAGCACATTGATATTCGTCATCACTTCCTTAGAGATCATGTTGCTAAAGGAGATATCATTTTAGAAGGAGTGAGGTCGGAAGATCAATTAGCGGATATTTTCACTAAGCCACTTGATAAGACCCGCTTTTGCATGTTGAGGAATGAACTAAATATTCTTGATCTCAGAAATTTTAAGTAAAATGTCAAATGGTGTTGTCAAACTTGCATTGTATGTTTAAATTTCTTGTATTGCATCTAGGGCTTGTCTAACCTAGTTGAGATAACCGCCAACAAAGCGAGTGAAAAAGCTTAACTCGGATCAAACTTGACAAGTCTTAGCTTTTAGCACTTAAATTCTTATTTTTTATGCAATTGTTGGTTCTTGAAATATGCATGAGGTACTGCACTTAGGGGGAGTATTCAACACTCAATTCACTCATGAAAACCCCTAGTGCAAGCCAAAATGCAAATTTCACCATTTGCCTATTTTCGCTAAAAATTATCTAGCCTATGGCAAAATATTTTGAAAAGTATATGAGGGTGCCAATACCTGTCCCAACAAGTGTTATTTTGTGTGATTATAAGTTGGGATTTGGTTTGGTTGAGAGTTAGATAGAAAAATTCAAAATTTTCCAAACTCCCCTCTGTCTGGGCTCACCGGACAGTCCGGTGTGCACCGGACACTGCACTGTGCAATGTCCGGTGCACCGGCAGCCGCGCGCTAAAAATCTTTTTTCCTGTGCGCTGTCCGGTGGTTCACCGGACAGCTACTGTGCGCTGTCCGGTGTGCACCGGACAGGCACTGTAGACTGTCCGGTGCGCCCATATCGCGTTTTAAAAAAAGGCCTCCAGCCCGAGACCGAGCCAGAGGCTCATTCTTTCTCCCTGCCAGCGCCCTTTTCTCTCTGTCTCTGGCGACTCCTCCCCATCGCCGGCGATCTCCCTCACCGGCGTGCCCTGTCTCCGGCCGAGCTCCGGTGACCCCGACCAGTGCTTCTCGGTGAGCAGCCTCCCTTCCTCCCCTGTCTTCTCTCCCTCTCAGTTCTCTGCCACAGTAAAGCACCCTTTTCCACCTTTTGTGAAATTCTCCAAATCCTGTGAATCCCAGTGACTCCAATTGGTGGAATGTGTTCTTTTGTGTGCCTTGAACACTCCTGCAGGTTATTAGCTCCTTCGGGAGGGTTTTCCCACCTCAAATAGCCATTTCACCGAAACCCTAGATCTCCGCACGTCACGTGCTCGGTGAAATGCCCAAACCAGCCAAAAATGCTCCAATTGAACCCAAATTTTTCAGGCACCTTCACAACACTCCCAGTAACATACTTGCCAAATTTCACGCCAATCCGAGATCCCAGGCTTAAAATTCACCAAATTCCCTGTTTCGAGCGATCGTTTCCGAGCCGAGTGCCCAAATCTCCTTTTCTTCGCCTAAATTCAAACCAAGCACACACTTCACTCATATTCACCTACATAAACCTATTCGTGAAGTATCGGCTCAATTCCATGTCGTTTCGTGCCTCAATTCAAATTCCAAACCTCCTATGACACTATTTATCGTTCAAACGTCGTTTTCACGCCGTTTGACCTATCGATCGTCTCGTCTCGTGTTTTCTGTGCCATATTTCTCTGTGTATGTATTTATTCACATTTCATATACTTATGACTATGTGACTAATACGTGCTCACCTCTTCTGTCATTTCAGTGACCTTGATTGGCTGTGCGCCGTCTCCTGTTCTGCCTGGATCGTCACCTCTCGTGTGAGCTTTCCAGGTAGTCATCTCATCTTCTGCTAATCAATCGGTCATTTTCACTCTGTGCTTAGTCACTCTCTCTAATTTGCAGACATCAGTTCAGGATGCCTCGCACGAAGAATGTGTCGGCGCCAGGGGGAGGCGATGATGAGGATCCTCGTCGCCCCTTCAGGCAGGTCAAGGGCAAGACCGTTTACTTAGAGCAGCAGGAAGGCCGCAAGAAGCGGCGTACGGACAGAGCAGCCCGTGCAGCGGCAGCCGCAACAGCAGCCGCTGCGCAGGCCGAGCTTGGAGATCAGCCGCAGACTCCGTCAGATCAGATCGCCTATCGTGTTCGTCGTCTCGCCTCCCGGCGCTCCTCCACTCACACCTCTGCTTCCACTCCGCCACCCACCCTGCCTGCTCCCGTCACTCCTGTTGCGCCATCCACCACCACAGCCATACCCACTACCTCCACTACGCCAGCTTCCACTGCTCCTCCTCCTCCTCCCGCTCCCGCTTCAGCTCCTCCTGTCCCTCCACCTCGATTCCGGGAGCGCGATGAAACTGAGGTACAACCATTGGCTACGGATCCTCGACTGTTTGACCTTCAGCGTGCTACAGCGGCACGGGTACGTAGGTTCAGATACGTACCCGTGGAGTCTTGGCTACCAGCTCAGAGAAATCCTGCAGCTGGTGACCTTTTCAGCACACGTATTCAGGAGTTGTTTTTCAGAGCTCAGATGTCTACTCAGATAGCTCTGCGAGTGCACCGGCTTTTGGATCTTCCAGCCTTTCTGCTTGCAGCCGGTGCTGACTCTGAGGCGCACCTCACCTATCTGCCTGGCCTTCGGACCCTTCTGACTACCAGCGGCAGGTATGTTGAGGAGTGGGTACGAGTCTTCTACGTACACCTCTGTATGGATAGACCCGGATCATCACTGGATGAGGTTTCGTTTTGAGCGCGAGGATGTCACCATTACTGCCAGTCAGATCCGCCAGCTTTTTGGATTTCCCGAGTCGACGTCTCGTCTTCACAGCCTCTGCTACGGCACTTCTGACCCTCCTCGTCGCCCTCACGGCGGTGTGGCTCCGGGTACAGCTCACGTCGTGGCTCTGTTCCGCCCGCCCTTTTCAGATGGGTCGCGACGTTCACCGGCAGATTTTACTACATCAGCCAAGTATTTATATGAGCTTATCCGACGGAGTCTTCTGCCGAGGATGGGATACAGGGAGGCTACCACACATATTCAGCTTTGGCTCCTTGGTGCCCTGGTCTCCCACTCTGAGTTTGACGTTGTGGACTTCCTGCTTTGTGAGATCGAGGACACCGTTTTGGATGGGATTCGTGCTCGTCAGGCAGTTGCCCTATGCTCACTACTTGTGCCACATCTTTGCGCAGCTGATTCAGCCTCCTCGGTTTCAGGGCACCCTTGAGGCCTCTCGCCTCGTTTTTGGATCCTACCGTCTAGCGCCTGAGATTCCTGTGCCAGCTTCTGCTCCTGTTTTTGACTCTCAGGCCGAGGATGCAGCTCTTCATCAGTTCGACACTCAGGGTACAGCAGCTGATGATGATGATGATGATGATGATGATTTTGGGGTTCCTCCTCCGCCTCCGCCTCCTATGCCTCCATGCTCACATGATCATGAGGCTGGGAGTTCTAGTGCTGCCCCTGCTGCCCCTCCGGCTATGGACCCTGCTCTTGCTTCGATTCTGGCTCACCTGGCAGCCGAGCAGGCCCAGTTATCTGAGCAGATGCTCTCAATGTTTCAGAACATGCAGGACAGGCAGGATGCGCTTCAGCAGCAGCTTCTTCAGGATCGGGCTGAGAGTAGGGCATTCATGGCTCTTATGCTACAGCAGTCTGGTGTCTCAGTTTCTCCAGTTCAGTCTACTCCACCTCCTCCGATTCACGCTCCTGTTGTGCCATCGTTTTTGTCAGGACCCCCTGTTTGTACCTCTCCGCTCCGGCCGGTCACTTTGGCGTTCACCTCTCCAGTTCTCAGCTCTGTCTGCCCGCAGCCGCCAGTGCCACCAGCATCTGCTGTTACCACTACTGTTGTGGCAGTCTCTGTGACCTCTTCTGTTTCGGTAGCTCCTGCAGCGCGGCCTCAGTCCGAGTCAGTACCAGCTCCAGCTTCTACCGCAGATCCTGGATCCGAGACTGACTCTGACCCTTCGCCGGCGTTCGCTCTGCTGCCTCGACCGCGACCGGATGCGCCCCCGCCGCCTCCTCCTGCTTCAGATATTTAGTTCGGGTACCCTTTTGGTGTTTGACGCCAAAGGGGGAGAGATATGAGTTGTGAGAGCTAGGGGGAGTTAGAGAGTTAGTAGAGAGTCATTTTGATGTAATATATGTGCTTGCTACTCTCTGTACTAGCTTGATGTTTTTGGCTCACAAACTCGTCATATACTCTCGTTGCTTATGATTGACTGTGTGTATTATGTTTTCACCTTATATTTTATCACCAGTCTTCTAGTTCTTGTTTCATTGATTTAACTTCACTTTTATATGAACAAGAATCTTATGATGTGTATGCGCTCACTCTTATTATTATGGTACACGTTCTTTCTGTCAAAAATTACTGAGTATAACTAACCATTCTTCCTATTGACAGAAACTTCAAAACAAACTACTCTCACAAAACTTGTAGGGTTGTCATCAATCACCAAAAAGGGGGAGATTGAAAGCATCTAGGCCCCTGGTTGGTTTTAGTGATTAATGACAACGTAATATTATATGTGACTAACGTGTGTTTTGCAGAGACAAATGGTAAGTTAGGTCGCATGACAGGTAGAAGTACTACAACGGTGAAAACAATCCCGGAGATAAGAACTTGAAGCGACGGCTAAAACGACGAAACAAAAGGTGAAGGTCTACGGAGTCCGAGTGTCAAGGAGATGTGGACACTCGCGATTTAGTTGGGCCTTTTATTCTCTTTTAGCCGTACTATAAAGAGGGGTTGTCGATGAGTAGTTTGACCAAGAGAGTTCTAGTGTAGTGTTGGTGCACAATCACACTCACATACAGTGCTAGGTGTCACTCTAGAACTCACTCACAAGTTAGAACGAAAACCGATTTTAAAATCAGCTGAAAACAAGAGTTAGTGTTTCTGGCCCTGGGGCACCGGACTGTCCGGTGTGCACCGGACTGTCCGGTGCACCCTCTGCCAGGTGGGGCCAGGCTGGTCCGGGGCAGAGGCTTTCCCTCCACAGAAACCCGAGAGCGCAGGTTTCGGAGTTGAATTTTAGTGGCGCACCGGACATCGCACCGGACTGTGCAGTGTGCACCGGACAGTGACTGTTCACTGTCCGGTGTGCCATGAGTCCAACGGCTAGCTGTCAGAACTAGCCGTTGGAAACGACCGTTGGCGCACCGGTGGCGCACCGTTGGCGCACCGGTGGCGCACCGGACTGTCCGGTGCGCCATTGCGCAGTGAGATGCCTGTAACGGCTAGTTGGTGGGTGAGGGCTATTTATACCCCTTCCACCCACCATATTCAATGTCTTGCACTCCACATTTATTCCAGCACATTGCTAGAGCATTGCAAGCACCAAAAGCCTTGTGAGGAGATTAGAGAATCTTAATCCGCGTTTGTTCCTCATTAGCGCTAGCGAGAGCCACCTAGAGCACACACCACTTGCATTAGGCTTCTCTTGGTCAAGCGAAAGTCTACGGCTTTTTACTCTTGGTGATCGGCATCACCTAGACGGCTTGGTGGCGTTGGGAGCTCGGTGATCACCGTGAAGATCTTGTTGGTGACCCGACTCAAGTTTGTAAGCGGTCTCGAGGGATCCACCGCGCCGGAGTGGCAAAGGATCATCTCGTAGTGAGCACTTGGTTCTTGCGAGGACCAAGGGGGAGCGATACCCTTGCGCGGGTGCTCCAACGAGGACTAGTGGAGAGTGCCGACTCTTCGATACCTCGGGAAAAATTGGAGGAGTCTTCTAAACCTTGCTTTACATTCCGCACTTAATTCAAGCACTTTACATTGTGTATTTGTTTAGCAAGCATTTGAAGTATTGTCTTAGCATTGTTGCATTTCTAGTATTATATTCTTAGTGCTAGTTGTTGGGGTGAAGTTGGGCTCTTGCTTAGCTCTTGCTTAGGTTTTAATTAGTGTTTTTAGAAAAGCCCAATTCACCCTCCCTCTTGGGCATCGTGATCCTTTCACCCGGTCACCTGCTAAATCGAAACGGTCAAACAAAACGGCCCAAAAGGCGACGCGACAAGCATCGCCTGTTCATCCTATGAGACCAGGGTACTTTCCACCCGTTTATCCATTGTCGGCATATTGTCCTACTCAAATGTGGAATGGCACAACGATGAATCCATGGCACATGTATAGTCCCTTTGTCTATCCAGGTTGGGGGCACCTCCATTCTATTCATTTTGATCCATTGATCAAATGGTCATGGCCGAGAAAGATACAATCTAAAACGGCCTTTATACATTAGTGCTTTATTGAATGATCTCCATATTGAAAAGCCGGTGACTTACATCAGGTTTAGTTCATATGCTTTTGGTTCGTCAACCTTCACCAAAAGGCAGGGGGCATATGTTGAAGGCTAAAAAGAGCCTCGCGGACGGTCCGGCCCTGAGGCTGGACAGTCCGCGGTCCGAACAGTCCGCGGTGGCGGCGCGTACGGTCCGCGCGTGCGCAGAATCAGTTAGGGTTCCTAGTTTCTCGCGGGATTTGTTACCTAAAACCGCGGGATTAACTTGGAAATCAGTTCGAAGCGGATCCAAACCTCCCCCTTTATATAGATGAAGGGCTACGGTCGATTGAACCTCCCAAGAATCGATCAAATCCAGTTTATTACTCGTTTTTACCTTATGCATTAGGAGTAGTTCTAGTCTAGTTCTAGTTTAGCCCTAGTTTAGTATTCCAATCCCCAAATTCTCCGCCTCTCTTCGACTCTACGTCGATTAGAAGAGTCTAGGTCGGTCTACCCGAGCCTAGACACCACCTAGGATCTCTCGTCCCCGACGGGGTCCTTCCCGGGAGCGAGATCCAGGCGCCGCCGGCGACCTTTCGCCGCCCCTGCGCACGCGCGGACCGTCCGGCCCCAGGACGCGGACCGTCCGGCCATCAGGCAGGGAACGCTAGCCCCTGCGCCAGGTCGTGGACCGTCCGGCCCCCTTACCGCGGACCGTCCGCGCCTGTGCGGAGAGCACCGCCACCGGTTCTTATTGAGTGTTTGGCGTCCGAAAAAGGTGTCAACACACAGCAAAACCTGAAAACACACCTTGACTTCTCATGAAACTACATTGGATGAACCGAACATCACATCATCTCAGCAATGCAGAATTAGCTTCGGTCAAATTATTTCCGTCCATCAAAACTTGAATAACACCGGTAACCGCATTCGAATCCAAAAAAAAAATCATCAGTTTGAAATTCAGAAGAAGTTCAGGATCACTAGTCACCTCAGCTGATCTACAGCCATGGAGTACACAGGAAACGTATTCTGTCAGAGTCAAGAAACAGCTATCTCCAGTCACAATTCTATTGGTTCTCTTCTATCTAGAGCTACTACACCCATTCAGGCAATGGTCAGTCCTCCCTGTACCTGTACGTACTGGGGAAGGAGCGCCTCTTCTGCAGCCATGAGGCGATGATCTTGGCATCTTCCCAGTTCTGCTTTCTCAACGCACGCTGGTCTGCAGAACTGTCGGAGGACGTGGAAGACATCGCAGCGTCTGACGATGTAGAAGAGCTCTCTCCCCAAGCACTCTTCGAGGCCGTCATGGAACAACCGGCGTCGTGCTTGTCTTCTCCATTCATTAAAACGAAGGTTTTCCAAAGGAGCACACTCGTCTTCTGGCACAAGTCGTCGTCCTTAATCGATTCGAGCTTCAAGTAGGCCTCCCCGAAGGCGACAGAAGAGCCGGAAATCCGCAACAGGATGTCCTGGGCCTCCTCCACCAGCCCGTCGCTCCGCAGCGCGGATATGGCGGCGTCCACCACTCCCTCCTTCAGGAACTTGCTCTGGTTCTCCTGGGCCTCGCAGAGGCTGCCAATAACCTTCGCCGCCGTCTTCTTGGCGCCTTTGTCTCCGACGTAGAGCAGCTCGACCAGCGGGGCGAAGCCTCCGAGCTCGCCGATCTTGATCTTGTTGTAGTGGTCGTCGGCCAGCAGCCCGAGGATGCGAGCACACCTCGCCCGCATGGGCGCTGGACCCAGCAATGTCCTTGCGATCAGCACGGGCAAGGCGTACTGGTCGTCCCCGAACACCGCCTTGTTGGGCCCGTAGGAAGCCGCTTTCTCCAAGATCCTGAGGATGACGTCCTCCAGTTCGGGGTCAGGGTCCAGACAGGTCTCCGGCAGGACGGTGACGAGCTTCGCGATCGTCCCGGGGCGGCAGCCGATCAGGTGTACGACTGCGCTCTCCTTGTCGGCGAGGACCTTGTGGAGCAGAAAAAGCGACTTCCGGACCTCTTTGGAGCTTCCGGGGGAGTGAGGCATTAGGGTGGCTTGCCCGATCAGGACTTGCAACTCGTCGGAAATGTGAGGTGGATTGGTGGCTGCCGTCGTCACGCATGCAATCTTATTTTCTGCACGCCAATGCTCGATGCAGAGCTTGATGAGGACGTTGGGGATGAACATGGTGTACGGGACAAGCTCGCCAGTGACGGGACAGATGCGCCCGTTCTTCTTCTTCCATTTCTCCAGAGCTGAGCGATCAACTGTCTGCAGCCACAGCCACGGAAGAGTCTGCTATCAGAATCTAACTGATTAAAACACATAGCCTCAACAATTTCAGACAGCAGATTTTTCAGATTGGCGCATTGTAAGAGACCCAACATTAATAAACTTCTTTGCAGATTGGCACATTTCTGTCATCCAACACTAAGAAATATGTTTGCAGAAATGATTCAAGAACAAGCGTACCAGCTAGGACCGCCACGAGAACAGAGCCGATGAAAGATTCACCGCACCTTTCCGGAGGCGATGACGACGGGGTTCTCCATGACCTTGTTGGAGATGGGGCAGATGAAGAACTCCGGCACGCCCACTGGGCCGATCCAGCGCTTCCTGGCGTCGGCGCCGTGGTGGAGCTCGACGTCCGACGCGTTCTCCAGGGCCCTGAACGCGCACTCGAAGAGGTCGATATGCGGTGGGGGGCTGTTCTCGTCGCAGCAGAGGCCCGTGAACCACTCGAGCTCGGAGACCGCCTCCGCCGTCCGCATCCACCGCTCCAGCCCCGCGAGGTCGAGCAGCCGCCTGTTGACGAGGAGCTCAGTCTTGATCGCTTCGGTCCTGGGCCCGGTGTTGGCGCCCATGGTTGCGTCCAGAAGCTCGGCCGCGGCCTTGCCCGTCCTCGCCTCATCGGAGCCGACGAAGGCGTCAATAACCTCCGCCCCATCGACGACCAGCGGAGCCACAAGCTCCTGGAACGAGAAAGCGACGGAGCTCTGGTCCACCTGCGGCTCCTCCTCGTCTGCCCCACCCCCTTCTCCTCCTCCAGAGTCGCCCGTGTCGGCGCCATCCCACGATTCGAGAGTGGGAAACCCCTCCCTCATCTTGGCGATGATCTCCTTGACGCCGGTGCCATCCACACCGTCGCTCGCGGGAGCATCGGCTCCGGACCTTCTTGGCGGTGGCGATCGCCGGATCGTCCGCACCGAGCTGCCCATCCTCGTCGCCATTATTGTGACGCGGCGCGGCGTGGGCGACCTCAACCCTGAGGAGGCCGCCAGACCGCCGCGGTGAGGAGAAGGCGACCTCGATCCCGGTGATCGCGGGGGAGGCAAGGGTCGACCGCCTAGAGGAGAACGCGGCCTCGCCGTCCGCCTGCGCAGCGTGGGCTCCTCCTCGTCGATCCCCTCCTCCGACCAGTCCATGGGCGGCGATGCTGCTGGCGTTCTTGGCCTCTTCTTGGGAGGGGTAGATGAGTTTTGGGAATTGGTTGTTACGGCTTTTGGCGGCAAGGTGGGCGCCGGGCGGAGACGAATTCTGCCCAGGGCCAGGCGCAGTTTGGAGAGATATAGGGCCTACTTGGATCCGCTTCGTGCCGGATTTTGGTATTTTTACAATCCACTTCTGCTTACCGGTGGTGTTTGGTTTAAAAAATTAATCTATTCTAGATGAACTGGTGTATCATAAAGTGAATCTACAAATTTGATAGAATAAGCCTATTTCTTATATTATTACTAATTATTAGTCTATCAAAAAATAAATGATGATGTATCAACTCATTTCATTACACAAACAAAACAAAAAATTGAAGAGTAAAAAGATGATGGGCTCATTCCACAAACCAAACATGCGACAAATTTTTCACTTTTGTTTGTTTATGTGAAAATTATTTTTTAATTATTTAAATTAATAGTCATCGGGATGAAAAGAAACTGCCACTTCTATGTCCTGCTACGGTGCTACCCTACGGATCATTTAACTTCCTCCACATCTAAGTCCTTAGATATTCAGATTCCTGTGACATCTAAATTTTTTTAAAATGTAGATTGTTAAAAAAGTTTTTAGAAAAACAAGTGTACCAAACAGACGAGACGATGTAGAGATGAAAACATATATCTAATAGTTAGACAAATCTAATATTTTAAACTAGATATATATGAAATTTGATGCTAATATTTCTTACGTTATGGAACCCAATATTATAAATAAGAATAGAATTTTACATATTTTTATTCATTATTTTCTCCCTACAACAAAAAAAGATGAAAAAATATATGTATATGTATCTGAATTCTATCCTGATTTTATATCTACCATTTAGAAAGATATATGATAAATTTAAAATTTATCTTTTATAAATCTTTACAAGTTTAATATAAAAACAAGAATATAAATTCACATAGCCAATTCTATATTCTACTTGTATACAATAAAAAACCAAAAACATAGTATCCAAATAATTATCCATTTTCATTCTGCCAATACAACATCTATAGCCTCTCACGCTATTCTTTATATTTTATTTTTTATATCTATTTTTCTCTCCTATATATTTTATTCTTATCTAACAATATTATCTATATCTCATCTTCTATGTATCAAATACTCAGTTATGAACTTATTTTGCTACAGACTTTTATACATATGTTTTTGTCACACTCTCAAACATCTTATACATATTTTAGTTTTTCTTTTGTTTTCATCTCCCTTCGGCAGCTCAATTTTATTATGACCTCGTCATTGACGACAGATTCAACATATTGAGTTGTGTTGGCCTTTTGATTTGCCATTGTAATTGTTTATTTGTTTTTTACCTATGCACGTGCAGTTATATTAACAAATTTTTAATCTCTAGCTGGCTAGTTGTGGCAATTGTGTATAACCAGCTGTCGACGCATGCGCTTTCTTAATATATCTTTACTGTGGAGTGGAAAAAAGGCACCAAAATAAAAAACGTCGTTTTTTTGTTTAGGGAGTTGGTAAATAATTGCCAAACATAGAGAGGAAATGAGGTTAGATGAGAAGTAGCTAAATTTAGGAATTTCATTTAGAGAGTTGTTTACAATCATATTGTGATTGGTAAAATGATAAGTTCTAAGGATAATTGAAAGTCATCAAGACATGCTAAAAGACGATTGAAGTGTCTCAGAAAGTTGAGAAACTATGGAGTTATGAGTGTGACTTATATTTCAACAGATAAAAATCCGACATATCCCTTTACGAAGGGACTACCAAGTAATGTGATAGAAATCGCATCAAGAGAGATGGGTATGAGACCCGTATAAGTTGTCATGGTGGAAACCCAGTCTATGTGATCGGAGATCCCATGAATTAGGTCATGGAAAGAATAAGCCATTGGTGAATCGAGGCGAATAACTTTTGACCCTCTCTAAGTAAATATGCAATACTCTCAAAAGTTGTAAGGCGGGTTAGCTTTGAGCCTTAATGTTTTCTGTTGACTTTTCTTAGTAAATATGTTGTCCTGTAGAACATTCTTGAAAGAAGACACTTATATGAGCTCGATTGTCTAACATCGCAGTCTATGAGATCTGGGTGTTCTCTACTAAACTCATGAAAAGACCTTAGAGTATGAAGTATATGCTCCACCCGAGAAGAGGACTACTGGTAGCCAGGTGCTGGTTATGGCCTTGAGTGAAACTCATTCACACAGAACTTGTAATTCAAGGCATAGTTTATTGTCCAAGTTGTAGGTTAGTATACCTTAGAGTTCTAGGTGAAAGTTCAACTTAACAGTCTCTGCTAAAACACTAGTATATTATACAATAGTGAACAGTGACAAAACTATAGATAGATATTTGAGATTTGGCGAGAGATTGTTGGATTAATGGCCTTGACCTAATTGAGAAATTCAATTAAATCCTAAGAAAATCACAAAAAGCCCATGTATGGCAAGGGAGATAGCTAATACTTGGTTGTTAAGCAAATAGTGCTTATCCTATCGCAACCTTATCGGATCATGATTAGATCGGATCGTGAGCCTATCGATTCACGGACGTGACCCTATATATGGCACTTGTCGGCCATCATCATAATCCATCCCTCAACACGAGTTAGGTTTGCCTCTGCTTACTACTGCGTCGTCGCTATAGTTCTCTTCATCCCGAGCGCAGACGTACAACTGTGATCTGGAGAGTAGATCTCCGGAACCCATTGCCTTCGAGATCCTGCACCGGGAGAGGGCGAATAAGGTTTTTGGGAAGCATCTTCACGCAACTGCTCGCATTCTTCTTGTTGACCCTGCTGCTTCAACTTTGTTGACCCTACTGCTTTTACCTGCATCGTCTACCAGAATGTCTGATCAGTACGCATCATCTGATTTGACGTCATACTTCAATATATCTATTAAGGTAGAGGTGTGCCACATTTATATGATTGGCCTGTTAGCTAACCTGTTAGGTTACTTGTTAGGTAACATACACTTAGATTATTTATTGTTGGTCATGGTGATTTATATTTGGAATTTAATCTAGAATATGTCTACTTATTCAACACGAGCTAAGCTTAACACGAGCTAAGCTTTTTTATATTAGAGAAATGTAGTCCCTCCATTTTAGTCCTATTTGGTTGGAGATTAGTCCCTCCATTTTAGTCACATTTAGTCTCTAAATTATCAAACGGTGGGACTAAAATATAGACTAGACTGGTTTAGTCCCTAGTTTCACAAAGAATGACTAAAACATGACTAAATCATATTAATTCTATATTTCACCTTTCATTTATTTCAGTTGTACTAATGATAATAGAATGTTAAGAGCTATATTGATTTTTGTATGAGTCATTTAATGCATTCTAAATACTTTTTATTCTCTATAACTAAACATGGTAGAGATACTTGTGCCTTGCTTGGTTCCTGCTGACAGCCGAGGTCGAGGGCTCGGTCATGTACCCGAGCCCCTGGCGAGGGGTTTCCCAAATGCCCCTATCGTAGTAGTTGACATAGTGCTAAGCATGGGAAAAAGCTTCTTAAGGGATGTGTCAGCTCCACTGTATCTGATGACGTTGGGGTGTCCTCTGTCACAGATATTGAAAGTTGCCTAGAGGGGGGTGAATAGGCGAAACCTGAAATTTATAAACTTAAACACACACTAGAGTCGGGGGTTAGTGTTAGAAATAAATTCAAGTCCGAAAGAATGTTTCTCTTGCTAAGAGTTGCTCAAGGAGTGCGGATGACGTATGGGAGCCAACTCAAATTAATACCAGCAAGGAAACGTTAGAGAGGGAAAATAAATCAGATGAGAATCAAAGGGAGTGAATACGATGATTTGTTTTACCGAGGTTCGGTTCCAAAGAACCTAGTCCTCGTTAAGGAGGTCACTAAGACCGGGTCTATTTCAACCATTTCCCTCTCTCTAACAGTCACTTAGACCGAGTGAGCCTTTTCCTTAATCTCACGCGTCACTTAGACCTCGCAAGGATCACCACACACTTAGGTGTCTCTTGCTTCGATTACAAGTTACTTGAGAAATAGAAGGGAAAAAGAAAAGGCCAAACCAAACGACAAGAGCAACAAGAGAACACAAGTAATCCTCTCACAATCCCTAATGCACTAGAGTTGATTTTGGGGCTTTGAGTGGATTGATTGCTTTGATTGTGTCTTGGAGTGTTGGGCTTTTGCTCTTGCAATGAATGTAGAATTCAGAAGGCTTGGATGGGAGTGAATGAGGTAGTTGTGGGGTATTTATAGCCTCCCAACCACTTATAGTCGTTGGCAGATTTCTACTAGCGATGGGCGCACCGGACAGTCCGGTGTGTCACCGGACAGTCACTGTGCACTGTCCGGTGCACGCCACGTCAGCGCAACCGTTAGGGTTCAGAGCTGGTCGACTGTTGGAGCCTTTGTCGTCTTGCTACACCGAACAGTCCGGTGCCCTCTGACTTCTGCACTCTGACTTCTGCGCGGCATTGTTCATCACTGTTCACTCTGCACAGTCGACCGTTGGCGCCCAGGGAGTCGTTTCTCCGCTGGCTCACCGGACAGTCCGGTGGCACACCGGATAGTCCGATGAATTATAGCAGAGCGCGCCTGGTCGAAACCCGAGAGTGGCTGGTTTGGAGGGCGCCTACCTGGCGCACCGGACAGTGTCCGGTGCACCATTTTCCAGCACACTCTAAGTCTTGCTCCATTTTAAATTATGTCCCTAACTTGATTTCTTTCTTGGTTTGTGTTGAACCTTATACACCTGTAATACATGAATTCTAGACAAACTAGTTAGTCCATATGTTTGTGTTGGTCTTCAACCACCAAAATTAATTATAGAAAATGGTTAACCCAATTTCCCTTTCAATCTCCCCCTTTTTAGTGATTGATGCCAACACAAACCAAAGCAAATATAAAGTGTAGAAATGTAACTAGTTTGCATTTATGATAAATGTGCATAGGTTACTTGTAGTTAAACTAGTTGAAAGTATCACTAAGAATGAATGGTTTTTTTTTCTTTTTAACATTTTGGACCACATTTGCACCACTTGTTTGTTTTTGCAAATTTTTTGAAAAATCTTTTCAAGGTCTTTTTGCAAATAGTCAAAGGTATAGGAATATGATTGCCAGAAGCATTTTCAAGATTTGAAATTCGTCCCCCTGTTTTAAATGCTCTTCCTTTGACTAAATAAAAGCTCCCCCTGAATGAATTCTCCCCTTAGCTTTCAAGAGGGTTCTTTAAATAGATACCAAATTAAAATTGATTTTTAAAGATATCAATTGAAAGGCCACTTGAAAATTCATTCCAATTGAAAATTTATTTTGGGGTTTACTCAAATACCAATTGAAATAAGTATTTCCTTTCGAAAGATACCAATTTGTAAAATATACTAAAATTTTAAAATGGTGGTGGTGCGGTCCTTTTGCTTTGGGCTTAATATTTTCTCTCCCTTTGGCATTAATCGCCAAAAACGGAAAACTTGAGAGCCCTTTTGCATTTTCTCCCCCTTTGGGGCCTAATAATGTCTCCCAAATGGTAAAGTAAATATGAGTGAAGAGTCATACCATTGAGAGTTTGTGGAATATCGGCAAAGGGTAAATGATACCGTTAGAGTTGAGTGGAAGCGTTGTCTTTGCCGAATACTCCATTTCCCTTTCAATCTAAGACTAATCATAGATATATACTTGAAAGCACATTAGTCTTAGCGTTGGCACAAGAAGAATAAGAAATATGTATTTGTACCAAATGAAAGAGACATGATCAAAGATATATAAATAAGCTATGTGTGCAATGTTTGAATCAAAATTCTGAGAATCAAGTATATTTAGCTCATTCCTAAGTTTGTTAAAGTTTTATCATCTAGTGGCTTGGTAAAGATATCGGCTAATTGGTTGTGGGTATTAACATAAGCAATTTCGCTATCCCCCTTTTGTTGGTGATCTCTCAGAAAGTGATACCGAATATCTATGTGCTTAGTGCGGTTGTGTTCAACGGGATTATCTGCCATGCGAATAGCACTCTCATTATCACATAGGAGAGGGACTTTGCTCAATTTGTAGCCATAGTCCCTAAGGGTTTGCCTCATCCAAAGTAATTGCGCACAACAATGGCCTGCGGCAATGTACTCGGCTTCAGCGGTGGAAAGAGCTATGGAGTTTTGTTTCTTAGAAGCCCAAGACACCAGAGATCTCCCGAGAAACTAACAAGTCCCTGATGTGCTCTTTCTATCAATTTTACACCCTGCATAATCATCATCGGAATATCCAATTAAATCAAATGTGGATCCCTTGGGGTACCAAAGCCCAAACTTAGGAGTGTAAACTAAATATCGCATGATTCTTTTCACGGCCCTAAGGTGAACTTCCTTAGGATTTGCCTGGAACCTTGCACACATGCATACAGAAAGCATAATGTTTGGTCGAGATGCACAAAAGTAGAGTAAAGATCCTATCATCGACCGGTATATCTTTTGATCTACGGATTTACCTCCCGTGTCGAGGTCGAGATGCCCATTGGTTCCCATGGGTGTCTTGATGGGTTTGCCATCCTTCATTTCAAACTTCTTAAGTATGTCTTGAATTACTTAGTTTGACTGATGAAGGTGCCCTCCTGGAGTTGCTTGATTTGAAATCCTAGGAAATACTTCAACTCCCCCATCATTGACATCTCGAATATTTGAATCATGATCCTACTAAACTCTTCACAAGATGACTTGTTAGTAGACCCAAATATAATATCATCAACATAAATTTGGCATATAAACAAGTCTTTTGCAATTGTTTTAGTGAAGAGAGTAGGATCGGCTTTACCGACTTTGAAGCCATTAGTGATAAGAAAGTCTCGCAGGCATTCGTACCATGCTCTTGGGGCTTGCTTGAGCCCATAAAGCGCCTTAGAGAGTTTATATACATGGTTAGGGTACTCACTATCTTCAAAGCCGGAAGGTTGCTCAACATAGACCTCTTACTTGATAGGGCCATTGAGGAAGGCACTCTTCACGTCCATTTGATAAAGCTTGAAGCCATGGTAAGTAGCATAGGCAAGTAATATGCGAATTGACTCAAGCCTAGCTATGGGTGCATAAGTTTCATCAAAGTCCAAACCTTTGACTTGTGAATAACCTTTGGCCACAAGTCGGGCTTTGTTTCTTGTCACCACACCATGTTCATCTTGCTTATTGCGGAATACCCATTTGGTACCTACAACATTTTGATTAGGACATGGAACCAAATACCATACCTCATTCCTCGTGAAGTTGTTGAGCTCCTCTTGCATTGCCACCACCCAATCCAGATCTCTTAGTGCATCCTCTATCATGTATGGCTCAATAGAATACACAAAAGAGTAATGTTCACAAAAATGTGCAACTCGAGATCTAGTTGTTACCCCCTTATGAATGTCACCAAGAATGGAGTTGATGGGGTGATCTCTTTGAATTGCTTAGTGGACTCTTGGGTGTGGCGGTCTTTGATCCCGAATTTCTTGATCATCTTCCTTATCTTGATCATCTTCATCTCCCCCTTGATCAGTGTCCTCCTCTTGAGGTGGCTCATCCTCTTGATCTTCATCCTCATCATCTTGAGCTTGTTCCTCATCTTGGGTTGGTGGAGATGCTTGCATGGAAGATGATGGTTGATCTTGTGCTTATGGAGGCTCTTCGGATTCTTTTGGACACACATCACCAATAGACATGTTCCTTAGCGCGACGCACGGAGCCTCTTCATCATCTAATTCATCAAGATCAACTTGCTCCACTTGGGAGCCATTAGTCTCATCAAACACAATGTCATAAGAAACTTCAACTAATCCAGTGGACTTGTTGAAGACTCTATATGCCCTTGTGTTTGAGTCATAACCAAGTAAAAAAGCCTTCTACTGCCTTAGGAGCAAATTTAGATTTTCTACCTCTTCTAATAAGAATAAAGCATTTACTCCCAAAGACTCTAAAATATGAAACATTGGGATTTTACCAGTGAGGAGTTCATATGATGTCTTCTTGAGGATTCGGTGAAGATATAACAGGTTGATGGAGTACAGGCGGTGTTAATCGCCTTAGCCCAAAACCGGTCCAGTGTCTTGTAGTCATCAAGCATAGTCCTTGCCATGTTCAGTAGAGTTCTATTCTTCCTCTCCACTACACCATTTTGTTGAGGTGTGTAGGGAGAAGAGAACTCATGCTTGATGCCCTCCTCCTCAAGAAATCCTTCAATTTGAGAGTTCTTGAATTTCGTCCCATTATCGCTTCTAATCTTTTTGATTCTCAATCCAAACTCATTTTGAGCCTGTCTCAAGAATCCTTTTAATGTCTCTTGGGTTTGTTATTTTTCCTGCAAAAAGAATACCCAAGTGAAGCGAGAATAATCATCCACAATAACTAGACAGTACTTACTCCCGCCGATGCTTATGTAAGCGATCGGGCCGAATAGGTCCATGTGAAGTAGCTCGAGTGGCCTGTTAGTCATCATTATGTTCTTGTGTGGATGATGGACTCCAACTTGCGTCCCTGCTTGGCATGCGCTACAAATCCTGTCTTTCTCAAAATGAACATTGGTTAGTCCTAAAATGTGTTCTCCCTTTAGAAGCTTGTGAAGATTCTTCATTCCAACATGAGCCAGTCTACGATGCCAGAGCCAGCCCATATTAGTCTTAGCAATTAAACAAGTGACTAGTTTAGCTTTGTTATCATTAAAATCAACTAAATATAGCTGACCATCTAACACTCCTTTAAATGTTATTGAATCATCACTTCTAAAGACAGTAACACCTACATCAGTAAATAGACAGTTGTAGCCCATTTTACACAATTGAGAAACAAAAAGCAAATTGTAATCTAAAGAATCTACGAGCAAAACATTAGAAATGGAATGGTCAAGAGATATAGCAATTTTACCCAAGCCTTTGACCAAACCTTGATTTCCATCCCCAAATGTGATAGCTCGTTGGGGATCTTCATTTTTCTCGTATGAGGAGAACATTCTCTTCTCTCCTGTCATGTGGTTTGTGCATCCGCTATCGATTGTTCAACTTGATCCACCGGATGCATAAACCTACAAAACAAATTTAGGCCTTGTTCTTAAGTACTCAAACGGTCTTGGGTCCTTTTATATTAGAAACAAGCACCTTGGGTACCCAAACACAAGTCTTTGGACTCTTGTGTTTGCCCCCAACATATTTGGCAACTACCTTGCCTGATTTGTTAGTTAAAACATATGATGCATCAAAAGTTTTGAATGAAATGTTATGCTCATTTGATGCATTAGGAATTTTCTTTTTAGGAATTTTAACATGAGTAGAATGCCTAGAACTAGAAGCATCATTTTTATATATAAAAGCATGATGAGAAATAGTATGAGGTTTTCTAGGATGAACTTTCCTAATTTTGTGCTTAGGATAGTTTGCAGGATATAAAATATAGCCTTCTCTATCTTGAACTATGGGAGCCTTGCCCTTAACAAAATTAGACAATTTCTTGGGGGCATTAAGCTTGACATTGCTTTGGCTCCCTTGTTGGAACTCAATGCCATCCTTAATACCAAGGCGTCTTCCATTATAGAGCATGCTTCTAGCAAATTTAAATTTTTATTTTCAAGTTCATGCTCAGGAATTTTAGCAGTTAATTTAGCTATGTGATCATTTTGTTGTTTGATCATGGCAAGGTGATCATCAATAGCTTCAACATTGACATCTCTACATCTAGTACAAATAGCAACATGTTCAACAGTAGATGTAGAGGGTTTGCAAGCATTCAATTCTTCCATCTTAGCATTTAATGTGGCATTTTCATTTCTAAGACAGGAAATAGAATCATTGCAGACATTCAACTTTTCAATCTTAGAAACTAAACTAGCCTATTCAGTTCTAAGACTTGAAATTGAATCATGACAAATGCTAAGCTCCTTAGATAAGTTTTCATATTTTTCTATTTCCTGAGCATAAGCATTTTTCAATTTAACAATTTTTTTGTTCTCTTTAACGAGGAAGTCCTCTTGGCTTTCCAAGAGATCATCCTTCTCGTTAATGGTTTCTATTAATTCATTTATTTTTTTCTTTTGGTCCATGCTAAGGTTGGAAAAGAGAGAAATTAAATCATCTTCATTATCACTAGAGCTACCCTCATCACTAGATGTTGTATATTTGGGGTGGCTCTTGAGTGTACCTTCTTCTTTTTGCCGTCCTTTGCCATGAGGCACTTGTGGCCGACATTGGGGAAGAGGAGGCCTTTATTGACGGCGATGTTGGCGGCTTCCTCGTCCGAGGAGGAGTCAGTGGAGCTCTCGTCTGAGTCCCATTCCCAACATATGTGCGCATCACCGCCCTTCTTCTTGTAGTATCTCTTCTTCTCCTTCTTCTTCCCTTTCTTGTCTTCGCCCCTGTCGCTTTCACTAGAAATTGGACATTTAGCTATGAAATGACCGGACTTACCACAACGGTAACACACCCTCTTGGAGCGGGGCTTGTAATCTTTCTCCCTCCTTTGCTTGAGAATTTGGCGGAAGCTCTTGATGATTAGCGCCATTTCCTCATTGTCGAGCTTGGAGGCGTCGATGGGAAGCCTACTTGTTGTAGACTCCTTCTTCTCTTCTTTTGTCGCCTTGAATGCGACAGGTTGCACCTCGTGTGTGGAGGTGGCACCTTGCTCCAAGTTAACAATGTGTTTAGAGTCTTTGATCATAAGTTCAAAGCTCACAAACTTGCCAATAACCTCCTCGGGAGACATCTCCTTATATCTAGGATCCCCACGTATTAATTGAACTTGAGTAGGATTACGAAATACGAGGGATCTAAGAATAACCTTGACCATTTCATGGTCATCCATTTTGTGCTCCCGAGGTTGCGCACCTGATTGACCATCGTCTTGAGCCGGTTGTACATGGCTTGCGGCTCTTCCCCTTTGTTGAGGAAGAATCGACCAAGCTCTCCCTCGATCGTTTCGCGCTTGGTGATCTTAGTCACCTCTTCCCCTTCGTGCGTGGTTTTGAGGACGTCCCAAATTTCTTTGGCGTTCTTCAACCCTTGCACCTTATTATACTCCTCTCGACATAAAGAGGCGAGGAGTATAGAGGTTGCTTCTGAATTGAAGTGCCTAATTTAGGCGGCCTCATCTGAGTCATAGTCCTCGTCCCCCACCTTTGGTGCCTGCGCTCAAAACTCAACAATATCCTAAATACTTTCGTGGAGTGAGGTTAGATGGTGCCTCATTTTATCACTCCACATACAATAATTTTCACCATCAAAATATGGTGGTTTGCCTAGGGGTACCAAAAGTAATGGAGCATGCTTTGGAATGCGAGGATAGTGCAGAGGCATCTTACTATACTTCTTACGCTCGTGGCGCGTCGAAGTAGTGGACTCGGCGCCGAACGTGGAGGGTGATGAAGAATCGGTCTCATAGTAGACCACCTTCTTCATTTTCTTCTTCTTCTTGTCACCCCTCCTAAGTTACTTGATGGAGGAAGAGGATTCCTCCTTTAACTTGTTGCCGAACTCCCTTGATAGAGTCCTCCCCGAGCCCGTGGGCTTGTCGCCAGTCATGATCTCCCTCTTGGCATGTTCTCCAGACATCACTTCGAGTTGGTTAGACTCTTAATGAAGCACTGGTTCTGATACTAATTGAAAGTTGCCTAGAGGGGGTGAATAGGCGAAACCTGAAATTTATAAACTTAAACACACATTAGAGTCGGGGGTTAGTGTTAGAAATAAATTCAAGTCCGAAAGAATGTTTCTCTTGCTAAGAGTTGCTCAAGGAGTGCGGATGGCATATGGGAGCCAACTCAAATCAATACCAACAAGGAAACGTTAGAGAGGGAAAACAAATCAAATGAGAATCAAAGCGAGTGAACACGATGATTTGTTTTACCGAGGTTCGGTTCCAAAGAACCTAGTCCCCGTTGAGGAGGTCACTAAGACCGGGTCTATTTCAACCCTTTCTCTCTCTCAAACGGTCTGTAGGAAACTGGTGACGCCTAAGAGGGGGGTGAATTAGGACTTCTAAAACTTTTACTAAAATAGGCCACAATTAAATTCCTAGAACAAAACCTATGCAAGTAATCAAACTAGAATGTGCAAACTAGGTTTTGTCTAAGTGTTGCTATCTCTACCGCAAAGGCTAAGTTTCAATCTACACTAAATAAGTATGAATACAATATTGAAACTTAAATGCTTAATATAAATGCGGAAACTTAAAGAGCAAAGTAGAGAAGCAAACTCTCGTGGATGACGCCGGTATTTTTACCGAGGTATCCGGAACCACGCAAGGTCCCAACTAATCCTCGTTGGTGCCCCTACGCAAAGGGAAGCCCACGCGAGGGCCAAGCACCATGGTCGAGTAACTCCGTAGAGAGCCACGGGCCTTCTCCACGCGCAAGTGGTGCTCCGCTTCCGGCACCTCTCGGACGCTCCCCGCCGTCTCCACTATCGAGCTTCCGGCCGAAACACTGCGGGCCTTGTTCCCTCCGGTACACGGTGGCGGCCGTGACACAAACGCGATTGTCACGGTCTCGCAAGACTCTCGCCCCACTTGGTACAATTACAACGACTCACGCAAGAGTCGAGGGGTTGTGTGGTTTTACAAAACTCACTCAACTAACTAGGATTCACCTAGAGCAAGCGCTAAAGTGGTCTAACTAACCTAAGCACTTCGCAAAGCACCTACACTAATCACCGAGTGATTCTATTAAGCACTTGGGTGTTTGAGCTCTTGGAAATGTGCACTATATGCCTTGGTATGTTGTTTAGGCTCTCACACCTTCAAATGGCCGGTTGGGGGTGTGTTTATAGCCCCCAACACAATTCTAGCCGTTGGAGAAAAGCTGCAGTTCTCTGCGGCACACCGGACAGTCCGGTGGTGCACCGGACAGCGCACTGTATCCTGTCCGGTGCGCCTAGCCGTAGCCCTATCAGAGCAGGTGACCGTTGGCGCCGCAGGCTTTTCCACACCGGACAGTCTGGTGCTCACACCGGACAGTCCGGTGGTGTAACGCCCCGAATTTTGGAGTTTATTTTTTTTCTTTTCTCCACTCGCTAAATTCGGGCGTTACCCTTTCCTTTTTTCCTTTCCCCTCGCTAAGCCTTGACCTTTTCCAAAGTTATAGCGGGATTCGGCTTGAGATCTAGTGTAAAACAAAACCCTAGAAGTACTTTATTTTGGTTGACTGCACCATGCTGAACCATGCATTTATTTCGGTTGGTTGAAATTGTGAAAGCCTTCATCTAGAAAATAGGTTTTAGAAAAAAGGAAAACCTTTTCTTTTCTCCCTCCCCCCTTTCCTCCCCTTTTTGGCCCAGCCGCCCCCCTCGCGCGCGGCCCAGCTGGCCAGCCGGCCTTTCTTCCCCCCCTCTACCCTTCCCCCCGTGGGCCCCGCGGCGGCCCAGCTGCCCCCCCCGCTCCCCACGCCGCGCCCAGCGCGCGGACGGTTGGGAAACCGCCGCCGCCCCCCCCCCCCTCGCGGGCCCACCTGTTAGCCCCCCCTCCCCAAACCCCTCCCTCCCTCCTCCCCTGCTCGCCCCCGCTCCCCTGCCTGACCCGCCCGCTCCCCTGCTCAGCTCGCCGCCAAATCGCCCGTCGCCGGCCTCCCTCCCCCGTGCGGTAAGCCCCTCCCCCTCCTCTCTCCTCTCCCCTCCCTCTCCCTTCCCCGGCGTGGCCCGTCCCCGTCCATGGCGCGGTGGCCTCGGCGCGGCCCGTCCCCGTCCATGGCGCGGCGGCCCCGGCGCGGCCCATCTTCGGCCATGGCGGCTCGGCCCCGCCCGCTTTGGCGTGCCCCGCCCCTACCTGGCGCGGCAACGGCGTGCTGGCCCAGCGCGGCCTTGAGCTCGGCCAGCGTGCGGCCCCGCGCGGTCGGCCTCGGCATGGCCCTGTTGTCGCCCGTGGCGCGCAACGCAGCGCGTGCGCAGCTCGGCCCCAGCGTGTGCGCGACCCGTTCGCGACGCGTTAGCGCGGCCGTGCGTGTGCGTGCTCGCGTGGTGCGCACAGTGCTTTGGCATAGCTCGTCGTGCCCTTGACGCGCTTGTCTACCCCCTAGACGTGCCCGTCTACCCCCCGTGTGTATTCCACGCGTAGTGATCGCGTTATTTAATTAATAAATGGAAACTCAAGTTGGAAATTGGTTACGTTAGGTAATTCATGTAGTTAACCTTCTACCTTATTTAATGTTGATCAACTGAAAATGATTATGATTCTATTAGTGCATGTGACTAATCCTTTTGTTAGATTTAAGTGGAACTAGAGCACATAACGATTAGTTATGCGTCTACCTGTAATACGCCTCGAGTATAAAATTTAACCCTTGTGAGACCTTCCCTCCGTCTCTTTCTAACCATGGCCAATGCAATATCGTATGTCATACTCTATGCATATTTAATCTATTTGTTCTCTTGTATGGTGTACTGTTTGTTTCCTAAATCGAATGGATGGATGTATGTATGTTTGCGCTCGCATAGAGAACGATCCGGTTGAGGAGTCTGAAGAACTCGCAGGAGAAGCCCCTGAGCAGCAGTCGGTTGGTGGAGGCAAGTGTCCCTTGACCTATCTCTGTCCTATACATTCTTTAATTCACCTCCCGCATTTCACATTTATACCTAAGGATTTACTAGTTTTTGTTATCCATGTCCTTGTTTACCTATTTGGGTTGGATTATTATTGCTTAGTCTTATGCTATTTGAAAGGGAAATGTGCCCTTGGGCCATTTCTAAGTATTTTGGTGATTGAGTGCCAACACAAGTGCTTAAATGTGAATTTATGTCCAAGGATGAAAAAAGTGCAAATCATGAAGTAAAGGTATGTTTCTAAGCCTTAGTACATTGGTTTTGTGTACTAATATACTTGTCTAAGTGTTAGAAACAGAAAGAAGAAGAAAAGAAAAGAGGAGAAAAAGACTTGGCTGTATACAGCCAAGACTCAGCTCGGTCTGGCACACCGGACAGTGTCCGGTGCGCCAGGCTGACTCGGCGCGAACTGGCTGCTCTCGGGAATTCGCCGACGGCGTACGGCTAAAATTCACCGGACTGTCCGGTGTGCACCGGACTGTCCGGTGAGCCAATGGTCGGCCGGGCCAACGGTCGGCCGCGCAATCTGCGCGGGACACGTGGCCGAGCCAACGGTCGGAAGGGGGCACCGGACTGTCCGGTGTGCACCGGACATGTCCGGTGCGCCAACGGCTCCCAGATCTGCAACGGTCGGCAACGGTCGGCAGCGCTGTTTAAGGAAAGAAATCGGGCACCGGACAGTGTCCGGTGTACACCGGACTGTCCGGTGCACCCGACGGCAGAAGGCAAGGATAGCCTTCCAGATTTGCTCTCAACGGCTCCTAGCTGCCTTGGGGCTATAAAAGGGACCCCTAGGCGCATGGAGGAGACACCCAAGCAACCTTAGAGCATTCTTGAACATCCACACTCATTCTTTGCGCATTCGTTTGTGATTCTAAGTGATTCGAGCTCCGTTCTAGTGAGAACTTTGAGATAGTCATTCGAGCTCGATTCTTGGCCGTGTGTGTGCGCATTTTGCTGTGGATTTGTGTGTGTTGCTTCCCTCCCTTACTCTGTGCTTCTTTGTGATCATATACTTGTAAGGGCAAGAGACTCCAATTTGTGGAGATTCCTTGCAAACGGGATATTGAAAGGCAAAACAAAACACCGTGGTATTCAAGTTGGTCTTTGGACCGCTTGAGAGGGGTTGATTGCAACCCTCGTCCGTTGGGACGCCACAACGTGGAGTAGGCAAGCGTTGGTCTTGGCCGAACCACGGGATAAACCACTGTGTCATCTCTGTGTTTGATCTCTTGTGGTATTGTGTTTTGTTGAGACTCCTCTCTAGCCACTTGGCGATTATTGTGCTAACGCTTAACAAGTTTTTGTGGCTATAAGTTTAAGTTTTCACAGGATCACCTATTCACCCCCCCCCTCTAGGTGCTCTCAATTGGTATCAGAGCCGTTCTCTTCACAAAAGGGACTAACCGCCTGAAGAGATGGATCCTAAGGGGAAGGGAATTGTGATCAACGACAAAGAGAAGGAATCCTTCGTCAACGAGCCGAAGGACGACAAGCCTACCGACTCCGGCTCGGGCCATAGACGGAAGGAAGGGAAGAAGAAGAAGACGAGGCGCATCAAGGAGATCATCTACTACGACGATAGTGATGAATCTACTTCTTCCCAAAAGGACGACGACAACGACTACAAAAAGACGGTCAATTCGAACTTTTCATTTGATTATTCTCGTATTCAACATAGTTCGAATTCGCATTTGCTTTCCATTCCTCTTGGCAAACCTCCACACTTCGATGGGGAGGACTACGGATTTTGGAGTCACAAAATGCGTAGTCACTTATTCTCTCTCCATCCAAGCATATGGGAGATTGTAGAGAATGGAATGAAATTTGATAGCTCGGATAGCCCTTTGCTTATAAATGAACAGATCCATAGAAATGCACAAGCTACTACTGTTCTCTTAGCATCCTTGTGCAGGGAAGAGTACAACAAGGTGAGCGGCTTGGACAATGCCAAGCAAATATGGGACACCCTCAAGATCTCTCACGAGGGGAACGACATCACCATGCTCACCAAGATGGAGTTGGTGGAGGGCGAGCTTGGACGATTCTCCATGATAAGGGGAGAGGAGCCAACTCAAACGTACAACGGCTCAAGACCCTTATCAACAAAATAAGGAGCTACGGAAGCACGCGATGGACGGACCACGACGTCGTCCGCCTAATGCTAAGGTCCTTTACCGTTCTTGATCCTCATATTGTGAACAATATTCGTGAGAATCCCAGGTACACGATGATGACGCCCGAGGAAGTACTTGGAAAATTCGTAAGCGGGCGAATGATGATCAAGGAGGCAAGATACGTCGACGAAGCGTTGAACGGTCCAATCCACGAGCCTCAACCCATTGCTCTCAAGGCAACAAGGAGCAAGGAGTCGCTACCTAGCAAGGTGGCGCAAGTTGAGGCGGCCGGGCTCAATGATGAAGAGATGGCTCTCATCATCAAGAGATTCAAGACGGCGCTAAATGGTCGCAAGGGGCAGACAAGCAAGACCAAGACAAAGGGGAAGCGCTCATGCTTCAAATGTGGTAAGGTTGGTCATTTTATTGCTAACTGTCCCGAAAATGATAGTGACCAGGAGCAAGGGAAAAACGGGAAGAGAGAGAACAAGAAAGTTTACAAGAAGGCCAAAGGTGAAGCACACCTTGGAAAGGAGTGGGACTCGGATTGCTCTTCGTCCGACTCCGACGACGAAGGACTCGCCGCCACTGCCTTCAACAAATCGGCTCTCTTCCCCCACGAGCATCACACTTGCCTCATGGCAAGGGAGAAGAAGGTAATCACTAGTAATGCTAATACTTATGATTCTTCTAGTGATGATGAGTCTAGTGAGGATGAAATAGATTATTCTAGTTTATTCAAGGGATTGGATAGAACTAAGATAGCTAAGATTAATGAATTGATTGATGCCTTGAATGAAAAGGATAGAATCTTAGAAAAACAAGAAGATCTTTTATATGAAGAGCATGATAAATTTGTTAGTGCACAAAATTCACTTGCTCTAGAAGTTAAAAGAAATGGAATTCTTTCTTGTGAACTTTCTACTTGTAATGAAACCATTTCTTCTTTAAAAGGTGAAATTAATGTTTTAACCGCTAAACTAGAAGTAGCAAGTAACTCTTGTGTTGAAAGTGTTACAATTTGCACTAGGTGTAAGGATTTTGATGTTAATGCTTGTAGTGAACACCTAGTTTCAATTTCAAAACTTAATGATGAATTGGCTAGTCTTAATGCTCAACTTAAGACTAGCAAGAGTGAAGTTGATAAAATAAAATTTGCAAGGGATGCCTACACGGTTGGTAGACACCCCTCAATTAAGGATGGTCTTGGCTTCAAGAGAGAGGCCAAGAACTTAACAAGCCATAAGGCTCCCATCTTCGTCAAGGAGAAAGGGAAGGCCCCTATGGCTAGTAGTGCTAAAAAGAACCATGCTTTCTTATACCATGATAGGAGACATGCTAGAAATGCTTATAATGATTTTGATTCACATGTTTATGATTCTCATGCCATGTTTGCTTCTAGTTCTTCCTATAAGCATGATAGAGATATGTGTAGGAGAAATGTTGTGCATATGCCTAGGAGAAATTTTGCTCATGTTCCTAGAAAAGTTGTGAACAAACCTTCTACCATTTATTATGCTTGCAATGCTCCCTTTGCTATTTGTAGAAAGGGTAAGAAAGTAATTGCTAGGAAGTTAGGGGCAAGATGCAAGGGAGATAAAACTTGCATTTGGGTCCCTAAGGATATATGTGCTAACCTTGTAGGACCCAACATGAGTTGGGTACCTAAGACCCAAGCCTAAATTTGCCTTGCAGGTTTATGCATCCGGGGGTTCAAGCTGGATTATCGACAGCGGATGCACAAACCATATGACGGGGGAGAAGAAGATGTTCACCTCCTACGTCAAAAATAAGGATTCCCAAGATTCAATTATATTCGGTGATGGGAATCAAGGCAAGGTAAAAGGGTTAGGTAAAATTGCAATTTCTAATGAGCACTCAATATCAAATGTATTTTTAGTTGAGTCTCTTGGTTACAATTTGCTATCTGTTAGTCAACTATGCAATATGGGATATAATTGTCTTTTTACTAATGTAGATGTGTCTGTCTTTAGAAGATGTGATGGTTCACTAGCTTTTAAGGGTGTACTAGACGGCAAGCTTTACTTAGTTGATTTTGCAAAAGAAGAGGCCGGTCTAGATGCATGCTTAATGGCTAAGACTTGCATGGGCTGGCTGTGGCATCGCCGCTTAGCACATGTGGGGATGAAGAACCTCCACAAGCTTCTAAAGGGAGAACACGTGATAGGTCTAACAAATGTTTATTTCGAAAAAGATAGACCTTGTGCAGCTTGTCAAGCAGGTAAACAAGTGGGAGGAGCACATCACAGCAAGAATGTGATGACCACGTCAAGACCTCTGGAGCTGCTGCATATGGACCTCTTTGGACCCGTCGCCTATCTGAGCATAGGAGGAAGTAAGTATGGTCTAGTTATTGTTGATGACTTTTCCCGCTTCACTTGGGTGTTCTTTTTGCAGGATAAGTCTGAAACCCAAGGGACCCTCAAGCGCTTCCTCAGGAGAGCTCAAAATGAGTTTAAGCTCAAGGTGAAGAAGATAAGGAGTGACAATGGGTCCGAATTCAAGAACCTTCAAGTGGAGGAGTTTCTTGAGGAGGAAGGGATCAAGCACGAGTTCTCCGCTCCCTACACACCACAGCAAAATGGTGTGGTAGAGAGGAAGAACAGGACGCTGATCGATATGGCAAGGACGATGCTTGGAGAGTTCAAGACCCCCGAGTGCTTTTGGTCGGAAGCTGTGAACACGGCTTGCCACGCCATCAACAGGGTCTACCTTCATCACCTCCTCAAGAAGACTTCGTACGAGCTTCTAACCGGTAACAAACCCAATGTATCTTACTTTCGTGTATTTGGGAGCAAATGCTACATTCTAGTGAAGAAGGGTAGAAATTCTAAGTTTGCTCCCAAAGCTGTAGAAGGGTTTTTATTAGGTTATGATTCAAATACAAAGGCGTATAGGGTCTTCAACAAATCATCGGGTTTGGTTGAAGTCTCTAGCGACGTTGTATTTGATGAGACTAATGGCTCTCCAAGAGAGCAAGTTGTTGATTGTGATGATGTAGATGAAGATGTTCCAACGGCCGCGATACGAACCATGGCGATTGGAGACGTTCGGCCACAGGAACAAGTTGAACGAGATCAACCTTCTTCCTCAACAACGGTGCATCCCCCAACTCAAGACGATGAACAGGAGGCGTGAGATCAAGGGGGAGCACAAGATGATCACGTGATGGAGGAAGAAGCGCAACCGGCACCTCCAACCCAAGTTCGAGCGGTGATTCAAAGGGATCATCCTGTCGACCAAATTTTGGGTGACATTAGCAAGGGAGTAACTACTCGATCTCGACTAGTTAATTTTTGTGAGCATTACTCTTTTGTCTCTTCTATTGAGCCTTTCAGGGTAGAGGAGGCCTTGCTAGATCCGGATTGGGTATTGGCCATGCAGGAGGAACTCAACAACTTCAAGCGCAACGAAGTTTGGACACTGGTGCCTCGTCCCAAGCAAAATGTTGTGGGAACCAAGTGGGTGTTCCGCAACAAACAGGACGAGCACGGGGTGGTGACGAGGAACAAGGCTCGACTTGTGGCAAAAGGTTATGCCCAAGTCGCAGGTTTGGACTTTGAGGAGACGTTTGCTCCTGTGGCTAGGCTAGAGTCAATTCGTATCTTGCTAGCATATGCCGCTCACCATTCTTTCAGGTTGTACCAAATGGATGTGAAGAGCGCTTTCCTCAATGGGCCAATCAAGGAGGAGGTGTACGTGGAGCAGCCCCCTGGCTTCGAAGATGAACGGTACCCCGACCACGTGTGTAAGCTCTCTAAGGCGCTCTATGGACTTAAGCAAGCCCCAAGAGCATGGTATGAATGCCTTAGAGATTTTTTAATTGCTAATGCATTCAAGGTTGGGAAAGCCGATCCAACTCTTTTTACTAAGACTTGCGATGGTGATCTTTTTGTGTGCCAAATTTATGTCGACGACATAATATTTGGTTCTACTAACCAAAAGTCTTGTGAAGAGTTTAGCAGGGTGATGACGCAGAAATTCGAGATGTCGATGATGGGCGAGTTGACCTACTTCCTTGGATTTCAAGTGAAGCAACTCAAGGACGGCACCTTCATCTCCCAAACGAAGTACACGCAAGATTTGCTAAAGAGGTTTGGGATGAAGGACGCAAAGCCCGCAAAGACGCCGATGGGAACCGACGGACACACCGACCTAAACAAAGGAGGTAAGTCCGTTGATCAAAAAGCATACCGGTCCATGATAGGTTCCTTGCTTTATTTGTGTGCTAGTAGACCGGATATTATGCTTAGCGTATGCATGTGTGCTAGATTTCAATCCGATCCGAAGGAGTGTCACTTAGTGGCTGTGAAGCGAATTCTTCGATATTTAGTCGCTACGCCTTGCTTCGGGATCTGGTATCCAAAGGGGTCTAACTTTGACTTAATAGGGTACTCAGATTCCGACTATGCTGGATGTAAGGTCGATAGAAAGAGTACATCGGGGACGTGCCAATTCTTAGGAAGGTCCCTGGTGTCATGGAACTCTAAGAAACAAACCTCCGTTGCCCTATCCACCGCTGAGGCCGAGTACGTTGCCGCAGGACAGTGTTGCGCGCAACTACTTTGGATGAGGCAAACCCTCAGGGACTTTGGCTACAATCTTAGCAAAGTCCCACTCCTATGTGACAATGAGAGTGCTATCCGCATAGCGGAAAATCCTGTTGAGCACAGCCGCACAAAGCACATTGACATCCGGCATCACTTTTTGAGAGACCACCAGCAAAAGGGAGATATCGAAGTGTTTCATGTTAGCACCGAGAACCAGCTAGCCGATATCTTTACCAAGCCTCTAGATGAGAAGACCTTTTGCAGGTTGCGTAGTGAGCTCAATATCTTAGATTCGCGGAACTTGGATTGAAATGAAGCATACATGTGTTTATGCCTTTGATCATGTTCCTTTCTGCATTTTGTTGCTTATTATGGTGCTCAAGTTGTACAAACACTCCCTGGACCTCACAAGTCCGTTGCAAAGTGATGCACAGTTTTAGGGGGAGATGTGTTACAACTTGACCCTTTGAGACTAACCATATGCTTGAGTTTGCTTGTTTTAGTCTCAAAGGAGAATTGAAAGGGAAAAGGTGGACTTGGACCATGAAAGACTTCCACTGCACTCCGATGAGAGGGTAACGTATTCCAAGTTCATCTAATGAACTCTTATTGCCATTTGCTCTTAATTGAAGATTTTTGTGAGGCAATGGGGTTAAAGGGCCAAGATTGATCCCGTTTTGGTGCTTGATGCCAAAGGGGGAGAAAATAAAGGCCAAAGTGATAAATGGATCAGCTACCACTTGAGAGATTTTGAAAATAGTAGAATAGAGCTTTTGGTTTGTCAAAACTCTTTTTGTTGTATCTTGTCTCTCTTATCAAAAGTTGGCTTCTTGTGGGGAGAAGTATTGATTATGGGAAAAAGGGGGAGTTTTTGAAATCTTAATCATTTTCTCTTAGAATGACTCTCTTTATGTCTTAACATGTGCGTTTGACTTAGAGATAGAAATTTGAGTTTGAGGTTGATTTGCAAAAACAAACCAAGTGGTGGCATAGAGTGATCCATATATGTCAAAAGTGAATCAAAACAATTTTGAGTTCTTATTTGATTTGATTTTGTACTTGTTCTACTTGCTTTATGTTGTGTTGGCATAAATCACCAAAAAGGGGGAGATTGAAAGGGAAATGTGCCCTTGGGCCATTTCTAAGTATTTTGGTGATTGAGTGCCAACACAAGTGCTTAAATGTGAATTTATGTCCAAGGATGAACAAAGTGCAAATCATGAAGTAAAGGTATGTTTCTAAGCCTTAGTACATTGGTTTTGTGTACTAATATACTTGTCTAAGTGTTAGAAACAGAAAGAAGAAGAAAAGAAAAGAGGAGAAAAAGACTTGGCTGTATACAACCAAGACTTAGCTCGGTCTGGCACACCGGACTGTCCGGTGTGCACCGGACAGTGTCCGGTGCGCCAGGCTGACTCGGCGCGAACTGGCTGCTCTCGGGAATTCGCCGACGGCGTACGGCTAAAATTCACCGGACTGTCCGGTGAGCCAATGGTCGGCCGGGCCAACGGTCGGCCGCGCAATCTGCGCGGGACACGTGGCCGAGCCAACGGTCGGAAGGGGGCACCGGACTGTCCGGTGTGCACCGGACATGTCCGGTGCGCCAACGGCTCCCAGATCTGCAACGGTCGGCAACGGTCGGCAGCGCTGTTTAAGGAAAGAAATTGGGCACCGGACAGTGTCCGGTGTACACCGGACTGTCCGGTGCACCCGACGGCAGAAGGCAAGGATAGCCTTCCAGATTTGCTCTCAACGGCTCCTAGCTGCCTTGGGGCTATAAAAGGGACCCCTAGGCGCATGGAGGAGACACCCAAGCAACCTTAGAGCATTCTTGAACATCCACACTCATTCTTTGCGCATTCGTTTGTGATTCTAAGTGATTCGAGCTCCGTTCTAGTGAGAACTTTGAGATAGTCATTCGAGCTCGATTCTTGGCCGTGTGTGTGCGCATTTTGCTGTGGATTTGTGTGTGTTGCTTCCCTCCCTTACTCTGTGCTTCTTTGTGATCATATACTTGTAAGGGCAAGAGACTCCAATTTGTGGAGATTCCTTGCAAACGGGATATTGAAAGGCAAAACAAAACACCGTGGTATTCAAGTTGGTCTTTGGACCGCTTGAGAGGGGTTGATTGCAACCCTCGTCCGTTGGGACGCCACAACGTGGAGTAGGCAAGCGTTGGTCTTGGCCGAACCACGGGATAAACCACTGTGTCATCTCTGTGTTTGATCTCTTGTGGTATTGTGTTTTGTTGAGACTCCTCTCTAGCCACTTGGTGACTATTGTGCTAACGCTTAACAAGTTTTTGTGGCTATAAGTTTAAGTTTTCACAGGATCACCTATTCACCCCCCCTCTAGGTGCTCTCACTATTGCTCAACTCTAATCAATGAACATGATGAGAATTATCAATGGTACGCTGTTTTCCCCTCTTTTATTATGATGTTATACTTGTGACCCTCAAGGAGGCTCGAGCGGTTTCTCGAGTGCCTCTCTGTAAGGACCTGTTCGTTGGATGACCGCCCGGGAAAACAGTGCAACCATGAGGGTGGAGTGGGACGCCCTTAGCTGAGTAATTAGAGGAACAGGGGTGTAGTTCGCTTCGCCGTCGTGCCGTCAATGGGGCTCGGTGTATGCGGCTCGCTCTGCCAAGGTTGATTTGTCCCTTGGGGAGGAGTGCGGTACATTTAGGAAACCTAACGGGCGGCTACAGCCTCGGGGAATCTTTGTAAAGGCTACGTAGCGATGCCCTGCTGGACCACCTAGGTAGTGGTCAATGGGGAGTAGCTCTCTCCGGGCAGAAAGGGAATCACGGCTTGTGGGTAAAGTGCACAACCTCTTCAGAGTGTTATGAAACTGATATATCAGCCGTGCTCACGGTTATGAGCGGCCAAGGGAGCTCCAGTGATTAGTGGTACTTGATCAGAGATGTTCGGATTTGCAGGTGGCAATGAGATTGATGGTTCTTGGTATTGACTCTGGTAATGTAAGTGGTGCTCTTTCCATTTGGAAAGGAGTACGTTTGGGTTAATAACGTGGGTTAAATCTAAAACTTGGCTTTCTCTACTAGTAATAATAATCTAACCGACTAAAAGCAACTGCTTGACTTACCCCCCCCCCCCACATAAAGCTAGTCCACTACAGCCAAACAGGACACTTGCTGAGTATGTTGATGTGTACTCACCCTTGCTCTACATACCAAACCCCCCCCTTCCCCAGGTTGTCCGCATTGCAACCACTGCTCAGGAGAAGATGAAGCCGTGGAAGGAGACTTCCAGGAGTTCCAAGACTACGACGAGTTCTAGGCGTGGGTTAGCGGCAACCCCCCAGTCGGCTATATGTGAAGGCCGCATTTATCTACGTTTCGTTTTCGCACTTTGATTTATTGTAAAGACTATATGGATGTCTCAGACATATGATGTAATCGACTATTATTTCCCTTTTAATACTATTTGAGCACTGTGTGATGATGTCCATGTTATGTAACTGCTGTGTACGTGAATTGCTGATCCTGGCACGTACATGGTTCGCATTCAGTTTGCCTTCTAAAACCGGTTGTGACATAGGTGGTATCAAAGCCGTGCTGACTGTAGGACCGCTAACCTAGAGTAGAATGGCTATTCTAAGGATTATAGACCTCTGTCCCTGCCTTGACTTTGGTACTCCTTCAAAAGTTGGTCATATCGACCAAACCTATGTTCTACTATATATTATATGTTGGGGACTTGTTCTCAAACGCTAAGAGTTAAGAACAAGGCAACATAAAAGTGTTAAATGTCAAAGTCCTTCGTCCTTCGAAGCATTATCTCCCTTCGGATATAATGAATTCCGGACGAAGGTCATGAAGGACAAACCTTCATGAGCGCAATAAATGATGAAAAAGGATTCATACACAAGATATGGAAAAGTAATATAAACACTTTAAATGTTGTTATTAACTTATTTTCATTTGCATTGCTATATTTACAATGACAGATTATGAATGTACCTTTGGCTCGAAGAAAAGCAGGGGTACAAGTGTGACGTGAGAGCAAATGCCAAGTCAACGTGAACAGTACGGGAGTACTGTTCATCTATTTATAGGCAAGGGACGCAGCCCATGCAAAATTACATTCATGCCCTTTATATTTGCTAATAACGCTATAGTAATTCTTCGAGGTCTAATTTGCCTTTTCATCTTTAAGTCGGTTCCCCTTTTCTACTGTCATGCCGAAGCTTTCCTGTGCACAGCTTCGTGATCACCTTGTCCTTCGTCATAATCACCTTTCGTCTCGCTCAGGCTTCGTCCTAACCATGCTCTGTATGCTCATGATCCGGATCCGAAGATACCTGTTCACGTATTTCACTTGGAAAACATTATCAAATCATGTTTTTGAGGACCTTCGGAAGCCGAAGGCCCCCAACAGTAGCCCCTCGCAATATTAATTTGCTAGAATAATAAATTCAGATTGCGATATGGATGAAGGCCTTAAGCCGAAGGTCCGAAAAAACATCTTCCCTTTGCTAGAATAGCAATAGTCGATGACAAGTGGGGCCCTGCCACTTGCAACGTACTGGGCGTATAAATAAGAACGCACCGCCAGCACTTTTAGCACGCTTTCTTGCTGCCGGCTCCCGCCTTCCTAATTTTTAGCTCTTTGCACACCAACGCTTGCCTGGCTTTTTACATTTTTAAGCTTCGTCTTTGAGACACTTTTCCTAGCATTTTCGAAGATGTCTGAAGACAAGAAAACTGTCGCTGAGTCGAAACTAAGCCTTTCCGAAGAGATGAATCTCGGCTTCCTTGAATCAATAGCAAAGACAAATACAGAGAAGATTACTAGGGATATTTTAGAGGGTTTGTCTGAAGACACTGGTGATAGTGACAGCTATGATGTGGAAAGTGACGGTGAAGATTCTGAAGATCGACCTTGGCGACCAAGCCATGCAGTTTTTAGAAAATCAAGCATTAAACAAAGCCATCTTGTCAATATGAGGGGCAGATATTTTTGGGATTTATCTATTGTAAGGGCTTACGAAGGAGAGAAAACTTGTCCGACTCCTGAGGAAAATGAAGTCGTGATATTCCGAAGCTTCTTTAAGGCTGGACTTCGGTTTCCTTTGAGCAGTTTTGTGGTAGAAGTTTTGAAGATATTTGAAATCTACCTTCATCAAATTACTCCTGAAGCATTCATAAGGATGGGAATCTTCGTATGGGCCGTGAAGAGCCAAGGTTTGGAACCAAATGCAAAAAGTTTCTGCAATATGCATGAGTTATTGTATGAGACGAAACCATGGGGTAAGGAGCAGTATCACAACAATTTTGGTTGTTATAGCTTCGGTGCCCGCTCTGGGTCAAGCCGTCCCATGCCAACTTTTTGGAAAAGATGGCCTGGGGATTGGATGAAGGAATGGTTTTATGTGAAAAACGACTTGACAACGCGAGAAGATAATAAAGGTATCATTATGCGCCCTATCTGGCAGCGCTTCGGCCTTCGGAAACCAAAGGTGGAAATTGATGAAGCAGCCGAAGAATGCCAGAGAGCCTTCGGAGTAGTTTGCTCTTTCATCGGAACAAGGGATTTGATCCAAGAATACATTGCCTTCAGAGTATGGCCACTTGCAGATAAATGGGAAATGCCAAAGGAAACCGTCAGTGAACCTAACGAAGGCGGACTAGTTAGGTTAAAATTCACCTTCAAATATGGAGATAAGTTCGTCGAGCCAGATGACGACTGGCTAAAAAGCATTGAGGCCGTAAGCGATGAGCTGCTTGGGCCATACTCGAAGGCAGAAGATACTACACTATCCGCAGCCTTCGGAGGCCGGAAGAAGAAAAGGCTCAACCGAGTATTTGATGCCATCGGGTTCGTGTATCCTGACTACCGTTACCCAACACGGGGTCAAAAAAGGAAAGACACGGCGTCTACGAAGGAAGCCGCCTCAGCCGCTCTTAGTGAGCCAGCGCCGAAGAGGAAAAAGATAAAGGTTCTTACACACCGTCCACACTATATTGAACCGGCCATAGTGCCCGAGTTTGTCGGTGAATCCTCTTCGGCCCCCGAAGCCAAAGAGGCGACTCCCCTGAAGAATATTGAGGAGCCAGTCACAGTGCTGGAGACAAAGAAAATAGAAGAACCGAAGGCTGAAGAAACAAGGACATCTGAAATTTTAAGTCCTTCAGCAAAAGTTAAAGTACCAAAAAGCCAAAAGGGTCCAGCATTGACCCCCAAAAGAAAAAGGATGGTTAATGTACTGGATGTATTGGAGACAATAAAGTCTTCAAGCAGTACTCCAAAGAAAATTGCCGAAACTCCCAAAGTGCAAATCGAAGCCTTTGAGGCCAAAGCTTCAAAACACCAAGCTGAAACCGAAGCTGGGCCTTCAGAGCCCGCCAAGGTAAAATTCTTGGAAACCAAAGAAACAGAAACAACAGAACAAATCTTTGTTGAAGAAAGTGGCGCTGCCGCCCCCGAAGCCTTTTCTGAAGCTTCCGATTATATTTTACGACATGCTTCGGGGAAGGAATTGACTGAAAAAGAAAAGCAGGAGGCTCAGTTCTATGCCCAAAGACTGAAATATCCCAAGGGGGCGTTGATATTCAATGGCAGCGGAGAAGAAGACTTCTTGTATTGTCTCCCTGACAGCAAGGAGATTTCAGTCTGTCGGGAGATGAGCAAAAGCTTCGGATTCCCAACACTAGAAGACAGGCTCTCAGTGTTGTCAAAAAACGATCTGGCTGACAGCTTAGCGTACAATAGTTTAAAGGTGAAAAAATGAAATCTTTGTATTATTTCTTGAAACCAAAATTTTTCATTTGCTTAAACTTATTTAACAAACATTTTTTTTCAGGGTCTTATACTTAGCAATGCCCTCAGGGCACAAAAAGATGTTGAAGACGAAGGGTATACCATAGCCTTGAGCAACCTTCGTTCCGAAGTAATTGAACTAAGGAACGAAGGTCTCGAAAAAGATAAAATATTGCACTCGTTATTGAATAAAATAAAAGAAGACGAAGCTGCTTTCAAAACTCAAGCCGAAGCTCAAAAGCGTGAAATTGAAGATCTTCGGAAACAACTAGTCAGAGCTAAAGAAGAGTGCACACTTGAAGAAACAAAACGAGAAATTAGTGAACAATGGGCCAATCATTTAGAAAGAAACGTTGAAGAGCTTCGTGCATCCAAGAAAAAGTGTTATGAAAAATCTATAGAATGTGTTAAGAAAATAAGAACCAGCTTCGCCAGCGTCGGCGCATTCTCAAGTGAGGAGGACTTCATAAGGGGTGACCCCGAAGGTCCAATTGGATGGATCAGCCACGAAGCTGAAGCTTTTGAAGAAGTTTTGAATAGTCGTGGAGACATATGTGCCTTTACGGGTGCCAGGGGGATTGCCACTATTTTGGAGAGAAAAGGCTGTGACCATGTAAAATTTTTGGCACAATCCGAAGCCGCATTAACTTCTGAAGATATAAAAGACCCCTCGGCCGAAGCGAGCCTGGTTGGTGGAAAATTTTTCACCGATATCTGGGACAATGGTGGCCGAGAGATGGCCCAAGAAATTATACGAAAGAGCGAGAAAGGTATTCATGACGCTAGAAAAGTAGCAGAGACCGCAGAGAAGAGTGCAGATGTCGAAGTGCAAATAGGTACTGATTAGCAGTTTTTGGCTCTGTTGTAATTTTTAATTTCGAACTTGTTTACGCTTTGTAACACAGCCGCACTTTCTCGCCCCTCAGAGCGTGCCAAGCCATCGGCGGACCCCCACGCGAAGGGGGACGACGAAATTAGAAAAATGGCTGAAGCTATCATGGATAAAGTTGTTGATCAACTACTAAACGAAGCTGCAGAAGTTGTTCTAAGGGAAAACTAGATGTTATTGTAAAAACATTTGGAATGTAATATTTATTGAACACATGTAATATTGTGTAACTTTGAAAGTAATATATAAGCTATTTATGGTTCAATTCTTTATAATGCATGAAACTTTACATACATACTGTTTTTTGAGCCTTCGGCGAAAAAAAAACACCTTACCTTCTTTTCATGCTTCGTAAATAATATCCGTATTTTCATAAAAACGTCCAATCTTAGTAAAATCAATAACCGATAAATCTTTTCATTTCGGAGTTTGACGTAGGTATGCTTCTTCAAAATTTACTTTTTTGTGCCTTGGCACTGTTTCTTCGAAACAATCTCCAAATATCAACATTGATCCCCTTCTTGCGTCATTGATGCAATATGATGTATGATGTTATGCTATGCAAATGATGTGATGATGTGATGTTATGCAAAATGATATTTGCCGAAGATCGACATTTATTTTTCACTCTAAGCCTCCCTTAGGAGCTTCTTCGCCTTTTACTTCAGCGGAATCAGCATTTATTTTTCGCTGTAAGCCTCCCTTAGGAGCTTCTTCGCCTTTTACTTCAGCGGAATCAGCGTTTATTTTTCACTGTAAGCCTCCCTTAGGAGCTTCTTTGCCTTTTACTTTCAGCGGTATCAGCGTTTATTTTTCGCTGTAGGCTCTGCATTCCCTTCGGAACGACTTTTGAGCAGAAAACTTACGCTGCGCTCCCTTAGGAACGACTTTTTGTTATTTCGGAAATTCCCCTTATAACCATAAATCTTATGCTTCGGCAACTCCGCTACTCTGTGAAGAAGGTATATTTTTACTGTGGCAAAAACGAAATTATTACAAGAAGTTTGAAAGATGACAAAAATACTTAGCCTTTCAATAATTGTTCCTTATTAAAAAAGAAAATGATACTGAATGTAAAAACTGCTGCCGAAGTAGGATATTTGTTAGTAAATATGCTTCGATTATGGCACAGTACTATTGACTGTGCGAGCTTCGGACTCTTCTCTGAAGTCCTGTTGGAGGTGGGGATGCTGACTCCCTTCTGGCTGCTGGCCTTGTTGCATTGGTGGTGGAGGGGGAAGCTGTTGCCAGGATGCCTAAGGCTGGCTTGCCGAAGCGACAGAAGCTGCAGGGTGGTTTCCTACATACTCTGGAATGTATGGCGAATGGTACGAAGCAGTGTGCATAACTTGCTTCGGCTGGCTCTGTTGGGCCGCAACTTCTGCTATCTCCTTTTGTTTCTGGATGGTAACATGGCACATCCTGGTGGTATGGCCCTTGTCCTCACCATAGAATAAACAATAAATCTTCCTGGGCTGATCCCCAAATCTCCCTCCGAAGCCCCTGGCACCTCTGCCCCTTGGAGCTGAAGGTCGGGGATAGTTTTGCTGCTGCCCCGAAGCCTGGGAGGAATGCTGCGGCCTCTGCTGCTGGCTTCCCCTGTCATCATTCTGAGTGGAATGAATCGATCTGACATGTCTAGGATGAATTCTCCCTCCGAAGCCCCTAGCTATTTCGGAGAACCTGTAAGCTTCCTCCCTTCTCTGTCGAAAATCATTGTCAGCGCGGATGTATTCATCCATCTTCTGAAGCAATTTCTCCAGAGTCTGAGGGGGCTTTCTGGCGAAGTATTGGGCTGAAGGTCCCGGCCGAAGCCCCTTAATCATGGCCTCAATGACAATTTCATTGGGCACTGTTGGCGCTTGTGCCCTCAGGCGTAAGAATCTTCGGACATACGCCTGAAGATACTCTTCGTGATCTTGGGTGCACTGGAATAAAGCTTGAGCGGTAACCGGCTTCGTTTGAAACCCTTGGAAGCTGGTGATCAGCATATCCTTCAGCTTCTGCCATGATGTGATCGTTCCTGGCCGAAGGGAAGAGTACCAGGTTTGTGCAACATTCTTGACAGCCATGACGAAAGACTTCGCCATGACTGCAGTATTGCCACCATAGGAAGATATTGTTGCTTCGTAGCTCATCAGAAACTGCTTCGGATCTTAATGGCCGTCGTACATGGGGAGTTGAGGTGGCTTGTAGGACGGGGGCCAAGGTGTAGCCTGCAGTTTTGCTGATAGAGGAGAAGCATCATCAAAGGCAAAATTTCCATGATGGAAATTCTCATACCAGTCATCTTCATTAAAGAAGCCCTCTTGATGAAGCTCTCTATACTGAGGCCTTCGGTTCTGCTCATCTTGAGTAAGATGGCAAACTTCTTCAGAGGCTTCGTCTATCTACCTTTGCAGATCAGCCAGCCTAGCCATCTTTTCCTTCTTCCTTTGCACCTGCTGATGGAGCATCTCCATATTTCTGATCTCTTGGTCCAAGTCGTCCTCCTGAGGCGTTGGACTGATGGCCTTCCTTTTCTGGCTTCGGGCCTCTCAAAGAGAGATAGTGTCCTGGTTGGGGTCCAGCGGCTACAGAGCGGTAGCCCCTGTTGCTGAAGCTTTCTTTGGCGGCATGACGAAGGTCTACGCTTGCCGAGGATGTTCGAAACTCAAAATAGTGGAAGTGAGTTCACCGGAGGTGGGCGCCAATGTTGGGGACTTGTTCTCAAACGCTAAGAGTTAAGAACAAGGCAACATAAAAGTGTTAAATGTCAAAGTCCTTCGTCCTTTGAAGCATTATCTCCCTTCGGATATAATGAATTCCGGACGAAGGTCATGAAGGACAAACCTTCATGAGCGCAATAAATGATGAAGAAGGATTCATACACAAGATATGGAAAAGTAATATAAACACTTTAAATGTTGTTATTAACTTATTTTAATTTGCATTGCTATATTTACAATGACAGATTATGAATGTACCTTTGGCTCAAAGAAAAGCAGGGGTACAAGTGTGACGTGAGAGCAAATGCCAAGTCAACGTGAACAGTACGGGAGTACTGTTCATCTATTTATAGGCAAGGGACGTAGCCCATGCAAAATTACATTCATGCCCTTTATATTTGCTAATAACGCTATAGTAATTCTTCGAGGTCTAATTTGTCTTTTCATCTTTAAGTCGGTTCCCCTTTTCTACTGTCATGCCGAAGCTTTCCTGTGCACAGCTTCATGATCACCTTGTCCTTCGTCATAATCACCTTTCGTCTCGCTCAGGCTTCGTCCTAACCATGCTCTGTATGCTCATGATCCGGATCCGAAGATACCTGTTCACGTATTTCACTTGGAAAACATTATCAAATCATGTTTTTGAGGACCTTCGGAAGCCGAAGGCCCCAACATTATACCTTGCTGAAAATTGTGTTTTATTCTGATCCTTCATTTATTTATGGTTTATTACTTGCTGGTCATACTAGTTCTGTTCTCACTCTTCTGCTTGCGGTGTCTTTTGTAGATGGCTCGTCTTAGACACACCGCATGGAAGTCTGTCATCCCCTTCTTACCCTCCCGTCTCGCGGAGCGTCCGCTTCGCCGTCCCGTGGCCGGTCAGTCCAGTCACTTGGAGAGGCTGCACCACCGCCTGCATGAGGAGCAGGAGCATCGACGGCAGGAGCAGCAGGGCTCTTCTTTCTCGCTCCAGCAGGAGATAGAGTCTGTGAGGAGCTGCTCCCTCGTGCTTCCCCTGGAGGCACCCCCTGCACCACCACTGAGCGCTCCAGCCCCTGGAGTAGCTGCTGGAGGAGACCCAGACAACGGAGGTGGCGACGACAGCTCGAGCCACGACATCGACTTTTCTGCTGACTAGGAGCCGGAAGGATGGGTTGCTCGACCCATCACTCGCGACGCTGCTCGCGGGTGTCACTTCCACGATGCGCTCGACACCCTGCTACGTCGGGCACTTAACCGGCGTACTTGGTCCATCGAGTATCGCTGTGTGGTCTACCAGCATAGTCGCGGGGTCTACCCGGACCGCTGGGAGGCGACCTGCCTAGTGCGCCATCCGAAGAACAGTCTCTGGGGTGCTGAGGTCTGCTCAGAGCATTATTCCATCTCTGAGCGGGACTCAGCTGAGGCGGCCATGCAAGATGCCGCACGGCGTGCGCTTTCGCACTACTGCTCAGTTCTCGGTGGGATAGCTGACGGTCTCAACCTGAAGTATTACCCTCGTCATCCATCTGGTAGCACAGGAGGCGTGATTGTTTCACCTGTCGGTGAGGACAATCCTAGGTTGAGCAGCACAGTCAACCTAGCCGTCGTGCTAAACACAGAGCTGGACCATGCATTAGACGAGCTGAGTAGGGTTCGTGCTGAGATCGCCCTGCTGCGGGCTCAGCGCGCGGAACGTCGTCACCTGGATGATGGCTCCCCCGCTCCCGTCGGGACTCAGCACCCGTACCGCTCACCTCGGCATGGACACCAGTCTTATGGCAACCCCGACTGTAAGACCAAGATAAATTTAGAACCATAGATCGTCAGAGTCGGATCTTGTAATTAATATGAAATATATACGTAGAAGCTATAGTCCTAGCATTAGTCTCGCTTTTAGTTAGTCTTAGTTAGACAGGGTAGTTTGCTATATCCTGTGCATTTATGTTTGTCATGATGAACTATGTTTGATTTGGATCTTTGTAATGACTGTCACCAGGATGTGGGTATCCCCTGCATTTTGGTTTACCTGTTATATGTTAATGGAGTTAGCTATTTAGTTGGGAAGCCTTTTATTCCACTTTCCTCTTTATCTGAGGAGCTGTGTTGGTCTGTTTTGGAGACCAGTGAAGATGCTCATCTGTTCAGTGTTGTGGAGAATTCTATACTCTTATCTTATGCTGCAAGATTTGCAAGGTCAATTCTGATGTGTGGTTGCATTCTGCAGATGTCAGAAAACAGGCGCAGAGGAGGAAGGCGTGCTCAGCAGGAGCAGGCAGCTCAGCAGGATGAGGCACCCCAGCAACAGCAACTGCCGCCCCCGCCCCCGATGTCCATCGAGCAGATGTTTTTGATGCAGACTCAGGCAGTTCAAGCCATTGGTTAGACTCTAGCCGCCATTCAGCAGCAGCAACAACAACAGCCACCACCTCAGCCTCAGATGCCTCAGATGCCCAGGGACAAACGTGCTGAATTCATGAGAGGTCATCCCCCAACGTTTGCTCATTCTTCTGACCCCATGGATGCTGAAGACTGGCTGCACACTGTGGAGCGGGAGTTTCATACTGCTCAGTGCCATGACAGGGAGAAAGTTCTGTATGGTCCCCGTCTGTTGAGAGGAGTAGCTCAGTCCTGGTGGGAGTCTTATCTCGCCACCCATGCCAACCCCGACACCATCACCTGGGAAGAATTCAGAGGTAGCTTTCGTCAGTACCATGTTCCTGTAGGTCTGATGACAGTGAAGAAGGAGGAGTTCCTGGCCCTCAAGCAAGGGTCATCGTCTGTCAGTGAGTACCAGGACAGGTTTTTGCAGTTGTCTCGCTATGCTCCTAAAGATGTCAACACCGACGCCAAGAGACAGTACTGTTTCCTGAGAGGCTTGGTTGACCCTCTGCAGTATCAGCTGATGAATCACACATTCCCGACATTCCAGCACCTGATTGATAGAGCAATCATGAAAGAGAGGAAGCGTAAGGAGATGGAGGATCGCAAGAGCAAGATCAGTGGACCCCAGCCTGGAAGCAGCAATCGTCCTCGTTTCTCAGGCAATCAACCTCAGCAGTTCAGGCAGAACTAGCGTCCACCTCAGCAGCAGCAGTTTCAAAGGCAGTATCCTCAGCACCAGTATCAGAATCGCCAGAGCAACCAGTCAGGAGGAGGTCAGTTTCAGAGGCAGAATCAGCAGGCACCTCGTCTTCCTACCCTAGCAAACCAGCAGAACAGTCAGGCAGCGCCAGCTCAGGTTGGAAACAGAGCATGTTTTCATTGTGGAGAGCAAGGCTATTGGGTGATGCAATGTCCAAAGAAGGCAGCCCAACAGCAGTCAGGCCCCAATGCCCCAGCGAAGCAGAATGTGTCTCAGCCTGGAGCATGCAACCGCTCTCAGCCGCGCTATAACCACGGGAGATTGAACCACTTGGAGGCTGAAGTAGTTCAGGAGACCCCCGGCATGATAGTAGGTATGTTTCCAGTCAACTCCCATATTGCAGAAGTGTTATTTGATACTGGAGCAACGCATTCTTTCATTACTGCATCATGGGTAAAAGCACATAGTCTTCCAATAACTACCATGTCAACCCCCATTCAAATTGACTCAGCCAGTGGTAGAATTCGAGCCGATAGCATTTGTTTGAATGTAAGTGTGGAAATAAGGGGGATAGCGTTTCCCGCTAACCTCATAGTAATGGGTACTCAGGGAATAGATGTCATCCTAGGGATGAATTGGCTAGATAAGTATCAGGCAGTTATCAGTTGTGATAAGAGGACAATCAAGTTGGTGTCCCCACTAGGAGAGGAAGTGGTGACCGAGTTAGTCCCGCCTGAGCCAAAAAAAAAGGAAGTTGTTATCAGATGGCTGTCAATAGAAGTGAAGCAGACCCAATTGAGAGTATCAAGGTTGTGTCCGAGTTCCCGGATGTGTTTCCAAAGGACTTGCCAGGTATGCCACCAGAGCGGAAAGTTGAGTTTGCTATAGAGCTTCTTCCTGGAACCGCCCCTATCTTTAAGAGAGCTTACATAATATCCGGACCAGAGTTGGTTGAGCTTAAGAAGCAGATTGATGAGCTGTCAGAGAAAGGTTACATCCGGCCAAGCACCTCGCCTTAGGCCGCCCCTGTCCTATTTGTGGAGAAGAAAGATGGCACCAAAAGGATGTGTATCGATTATCGAGCTCTGAATGAGGTCACCATCAAGAACAAGTACCCCTTGCCCAGAATAGAAGATCTATTCGACCAGTTGAGAGGAGCCAGCGTGTTCTCCAAGATAGATATGAGGTCAGGTTATCATCAGCTCAGGATCCGACCTTCAGACATTCCGAAGACGGCATTCATTACTAAGTATGGGTTGTCTGAGTTCACTGTGATGTCTTTCGGTCTAACAAATGCACCAGCTTTCTTCATGAACTTGATGAACAGTGTATTCATGGACTATCTTGATAAGTTTGTGGTGGTATTTATTGATGATATTCTGATTTATTCTCAAAGCGAAGAGGAGCATGCAAGTCAGTTTGAGGATGGTATTGCAGAGATTGTGAGAGCACCAGCTGTATGCAAAGTTGAGCAAGTATGAGTTTTGGATCAGTGAAGTCCTGTTCTTGGGTCATATAATCAACAAAGAAGGATTGGTTGTGGATCCGAAGAAAGTGGCAGACATTCTGAACTGGAAAGCGCCAATAGATGCTCGAGGAATCAAGAGCTTTATTGGAATGGCCGGATATTATCGGCGATTCATTGAAGGGTTTTCGAAGATTGCGAAACCAATGACAGCTTTGCTAGGCAACAAAGTTGAGTTGAAGTGGACCCAGAAATGTCAAGAGGCCTTTGAAGCGCTAAAAGAGAAGTTGACTACAGCGCCTGTCTTAGTCTTGCCTGAGGTGCACAAGCCCTTCTCGGTGTATTGCGATGCTTGTTACACAGGTTTTGGATGTGTGTTGATGCAAGAGGGAAGAGTTGTGGCTTACTCGTCCCGACAGCTGAAGGTTCATGAGAAGAATTACCCAATCCATGACCTAGAGTTGGCAGCAGTGGTTCACGCATTGAAGACATGGAGGCACTATCTATATGGACAGAAATGTGATGTCTACACAGACCACAAGAGTCTGAAGTACATATTCACTCAGTCAGAGCTGAATATGAGGCAACGAAGATGGTTAGAGCTGATCAAAGACTATGAGTTGGAAATTCACTACCATCCAGGCAAAGCGAACGTAGTGGCAGATGCTTTGAGTAGGAAGAGTCAAGTCAATCTGATGGTCACTCATCCGATGCCTTATGAGTTGGCCAAAGAGTTTGACAGGTTGAGTCTCGAATTTCTGAATAATTCGCGAGGAGTCACAATTGAGTTGGAACCTACCCTGGAGCGGGAAATCAAAGAAGCACAGAAGAATGATGAGAAGATCAGTGAGGTCCAGCGACTGATTCTAGACGGCAGAGGCAAAGATTTTCGGGAAGATGCAGAAGGTGTGATATGGTTCAAAGACCGACTGTGTGTTCCCAATGTCTAGTCTATTCGGGAATTGATTCTCAAGGAAGCTCATGAGACAGCTTATTCGATTCACCCTGGAAGTGAGAAGATGTATCAGGATCTGAAGAAGAAATTCTGGTGGTACGGAATGAAGAGAGAAATCGCAGAGCATGTGGCTATGTGTGATAGTTGTCGGCGGATCAAGGCGGAGCACCAGAGACCAGCTGGATTGTTGCAACCATTGCAAATTCCTCAGTGGAAATGGGATGAAATTGGTATGGATTTCATAGTCGGATTGCCTCGCACTTGAGCCGGCTACGATTCCATTTGGGTAGTGGTGGACCGCTTGACCAAGTCAGCCCACTTCATACCTATCAAGACCAACTACAGCAGTGCAGTATTGGCAGAATTGTACATGTCTCGGATCGTTTGTCTTCATGGTGTACCAAAGAAGATAGCGTCCGACAGAGGAACGCAATTCACCTCTCATTTCTGGCAGCAGCTGCATGAAGCTTTGGGCACACATCTGAATTTTAGCTCAGCCTATCATCCGCAGACAGATGGTCAGACCAAAAGAACCAATCAAATTCTTGAAGATATGTTGAGAGCCTGTGTGTTGCAAGATCAGTCTGGATGGGACAAGAAGTTGCCTTATGCAGAGTTCTCCTATAACAACAGTTACCAGGCCAGCTTGAAGATGTCACCATTTCAGGCACTTTACGGAAGGAGTTGTAGAACTCCGTTGCAATGGGATCAGCCTGGAGAAAAGCAAGTGTTCGGACTAGATGTTCTGCTTGAGGCGGAAGAGAACATCAAGATGGTCCAAGAGAATCTGAAGATAGTGCAATCAAGACAGTGAAGCTATGCAGACATAAGAAGAAGAGAGCTGAGTTTCGAAGTTGGAGACTTCGTCTATCTGAAAGTGTCACCGCAGAGGAGTCAGAAGATTTGGAGTCAAAGGCAAGCTAGCACCCCGCTACATCGGTCCGTATCAGATTCTCGCAAAGCGTGGAGAAGTGGCCTATCAGCTCGGTCTGCCAGAAAATTTGTTTGCTGTGCATGACGTCTTTCATGTGTCTCAGTTGAAGAAATGTCTGCGTGTGCCAGAAGAGCAGTTGCCGGTTGAAGGTCTTGAAGTCCAGGAGGACTTGACCTACGTTGAGAAGCCGACGCAAATCCTTGAGACTGCAGACAGAGTCACCCGAAGGAAGACTATCAGAATGTGCAAAGTCAGATGGAATCACCACTCTGAGGAAGAAGCAACCTGGGAGCGCGAAGATGATCTGATGGCTAAATACCCTGAGCTCTTTGCTAGCCAACCCTGAATCTCGAGGGCGAGATTCTTTTAAGGGGGATAGGTTTGTAACGCCCCGAATTTTGGAGTTGATTTTTTTCTTTTCTCCACTCGCTAAATTCGGGCGTTACCCTTTCCTTTTTTCCTTTCCCCTCGCTAAGCCTTGACCTTTTCCAAAGTTATAGCAGGATTCGGCTTGAGATCTCGTGTAAAACAAAACCCTAGAAGTACTTTATTTTGGTTGACTGCACCATGCCGAACCATGCATTTATTTCGGTTGGTTGAAATTGTGAAAGCCTTCATCTAGAAAATAGGTTTTAGAAAAAAGGAAAACCTTTTCTTTTCTCCCTCCCCCTTCCTCCCCTTTTTGGCCCAGCCGCCCCCCCCCCTCGCGCGCGGCCCAGCTGGCCAGCCGGCCTTTCTTCCCCCCCCCCCCTCTACCCTCCCCCCCGTGGGCCCCGCGGCGGCCCAGCTGGCCTTGCGGCCCAGCTGCCCCCCTCCCCCCCCCCCCCCCCGCTCCCCACGCCGCGCCCAGCGCGCGGACGGTTGGGAAACCACCGCCGCCGCCCCACCCGTCAGCCCCCCCCCTCCCCAAACCCCTCCCTCCCTCCTCCCCTGCTCGCCCCCGCTCCCCTGCCCGACCTGCCCGCTCCCCTGCTCGACTCACCGTCGAATCGCTCGCTGCCGGCCTCCCTCCCCCGCGCGGTAAGCCCCTCCCCCCTCCCCCCTCCTCTCCCCTCCCTCCCCCTTCCCCGGCGCGGCCCGTCCCCGTCCATGGCGCGGCGGCCCCGGCGCGGCCCGTCCCCGTCCATGGCGGCTCGGCCCCGCCCCTGCCCGGCGCAGCCGCGGCGTGCTGGCCCAGCGCGGCCTTGAGCTCGGCCCGGCGTGCCCATGGCGCGCGGCCTTGAGCTCGGCCAGCGCGCGGCCCCGCGTGGTTGGCCTCGGCATGGCCCCGTTGTCGCCCGTGGCGCACAACGCAGCGCGTGCGCAGCTCGGCCCTAGCATGTGTGTGACCCGTTCGCGACGCGTCAGCGCGGCCGTGCGTGTGCGTGCTCGCATGGTGCGCACAGTGCTTTGGCATAGCTCGTCGTGCCCTTGACGCGCTTGTCTTCCCCCTAGACGTGCCCGTCTACCCCCCGTGTGTATTCCACGCGTAGTGATCGCGTTATTTAATTAATAAATGGAAACTCAAGTTGGAAATTGGTTACGTTAGGTAATTCATGTAGCTAACCTTCTACCTTATTTAATGTTGATCAACTGAAAATGATTATGATTCTATTAGTGCATGTGACTAATCCTTTTGTTAGAGTTAAGTGGAACTAGAGCACATAACGATTAGTTATGCGTCTACCCGTAATACGCCTCGAGTATAAACTTTAACCCCTGCGAGACCTTCCCTCCGTCTCTTTCTAACCATGGCCAATGCAATATCGTATGTCATACTCTATGCATATTTAATCTATTTATTCTCTTGTATGGTGTACTGTTTGTTTCCTAAATCGAATGGATGGATGTATGTATGTTTGCGCTCGCATAGAGAACGATCCGGTTGAGGAGTCCGAAGAACTCGCAGGAGAAGCCCCTGAGCAGCACTCGGTTGGTGGAGGCAAGTATCCCTTGACCTATCTCTGTCCTATACATTCTTTAATTCACCTCCCGCATTTCACATTTATACCTAAGGATTTACTAGTTTTTGTTATCTGTGTCCTTGTTTACCTATTTGGATTGGATTATTATTGCTTAGTCTTATGCTATTGCTCAACTCTAATCAATGAACATGATGAGAATTATCAATGATACGCTGTTTTCCCCTCTTTTATTATGATGTTATACTTGTGACCCTCAAGGGGGCTCGAGCGGTTTCTCGAGTGCCTCTCCGTAAGGACCTGTTCGTTGGATGATCGCCCGGAAAAACAGTGCAACCATGAGGGTGGAGTGGGACGCCCTTAGCTGAGTAATTAGAGGAACCGGGGTGTAGTTCGCTTCGTCATCGTGCCGGCAATGGGGCTCGGTGTATGCGGCTCGCTCTGCCAAGGTTGATTTGTCCCTTGGGGAGGAGTGCGGTACATTTAGGAAACCTAACAGGTGGCTACAGCCTCGGGGAATCTTTGTAAAAGCTACGTAGTGATGCCCTGCTGGACCACCTAGGTAGTGGTCAATGGGGAGTAGCTCTCTCCAGGTAGAAAGGGAATCACGGCTTGTGGGTAAAGTGCACAACCTCTGCAGAGTGTTATGAAACTGATATATCAGCCGTGCTCACGGTTATGAGTGGCCAAGGGAGCTCCAGTGATTAGTGGTACTTGATCAGAGATGTTCGGATTTGTAGGTGGCAATGAGATTGATGGTTCTTGGTATTGACTCTGGTAATGGTAAGTGGTGCTCTTTTCGTTTGGAAAGGAGTACGTTTGGGTTAATAACGTGGGTTCAATCTAAAACTTGGCTTTCTCTACTAGTAATAATAATATGACCGACTAAAAGCAACTGCTTGACTTACCCCCCCCCCCACATAAAGCTAGTCCACTACAGCCAAACAGGACACTTGCTGAGTATGTTGATGTGTACTCACCCTTGCTCTACACACCAAACCCCCCCCCCTTCCCCAGGTTGTCCGCATTGCAACCACTGCTCAGGAGAAGATGAAGCCATGGAAGGAGACTTCCAGGAGTTCCAAGACTACGACGAGTTCTAGGCGTGGGTTAGCGGCAACCCCCCAGTCGGCTGCCTGTGAAGGCCGCATTTATCTACGTTTCGTTTTCGCACTTTGATTTATTGTAAAGACTATGTGGATTCTCAGACATATGATGCAATCGACTATTATTTCCCTTTTAATACTATTTGAGCACTGTGTGATGATGTCCATGTTATGTAACTGCTGTGTACATGAATTGCTGATCCTGGCACGTACATGGTTCGCATTCGGTTTGCCTTCTAAAACCGGGTGTGACAGGTGGTCTTCTCTCCGAGTGCCACCTGGAACTAGTCGTTGGGCTGGAGTTCCCTGGTGCACCGGACAGTCCGGCGTGTGGGCACCGGACAGTCCGGTGCGCCTTCGCACAGACAGTCCGCAGCAGCACACTTGGACTTTTCTTGGATCTTCTTAATGTCTTCTTTTGAGGTGTTGCTTTCCTCAATTCCTTAGTCCATGTAAATCTTGCATCCTGTGAACTACAAACACAAACACTAGAAAACTTATTAGTTCACAGATTGTGTCGTTCATCAAACACTAAAACTCGATTAGCCAAATGGCCCGGGGTCCATTTTCCTTACAATCTCCCCCTTTTTGGTGATTAATGACAACACAACCAAAGCAAGCAAATAATACAAGTATTTGAATGAAATTATGCAATCTACTTGCTAGGATGCATGATTGTCCCCACAAAGTGATATTATGGAATTAAGCCTCCCCCTAACTCCATAATTCACTTACTTCCTATTTTAGGACCAAATAACCAAAACCACTTGAAAAACCATTTGTAGATATAAAATTTTAATTTTAAATTGGTGGTGTTTGGTGTTTGATATAGTTTTCATTGCTTTGGTCCCTAAACTTCTCCCCCTTTGGCATCAACCACCGAAAAGGAAGACATTAAAAGCATGTAGGAAGTAAATAAAAGCTTGCCCTCATCAAGAATTTTATCAGATGATACCATTTGAAGGATACTAAATTAAACCACATGAATGATATCAGTTGAAAGGATTACTCCCCCTAAACGAGTGTTCTCTTTAGAAAGAATTTTCTCCCCCCTTTTTGAGATGAAGAAATACTCCCCCTGACAGAGATCCTCTACTTAGGGAAAAGCATGAAAAATTAGAGGGGCAAGACATGATTTGAAAAGACTAACTTCCCTTATGCATAGGTAACAGAATATGAGTTAACTACTTATGCATTTTTAGCAACATGGAAGCATATGATATGAAATATAGTCTAATAAAATATTGGAGAAGACATGTAAATGATACTTAATGTAGTCTCAAAAGATATCGATTGAAATTCAATGGCGAGCTTGAGAGACATGAGAGTTCTTGGAGATTTTGCAGTGGAAGATTGTTGTCTTTCTCCGGGGGCCTCATTTTCCTTACAATGAGACTATCACATGAAATAGACTTGAAAAGGTGTTAGTCTCAAAGTATTAGATTATAAAGTAACCTCCCCCTGAAGGTGTGCATACAAGTTTTGAATACTTGTAGGAGACATGCACTTGATTTGATATCAAGAGGGGCAAATTATCTATAATCCGAACTTTGGCACATATAAGTTAAATGATACAACTTGTAGAAATCAAAACTTTCAATTTATGCATCATTTACTATGGAGTGATATAGAAGCTATGTGCCGTGCTTAAATAACATTTTAAGCCATGTAGGTTTGCTTAAGTATATGAATTGAAAGCAAGCAATCCTACCATGTGATTTACCTAGTATGCATGATTTTAGTAAATGACCAATGTAATACTAGGCAAGAAAGGTAAACTAGATATAAAGGTAAATAGATACGCATATCTAAAAACAAGAGATACAATAAATCTAGTTACCTTAGTCATGGGTGGGAAATTTGGGTCCAAAGTTTTCACTAACCCACTTGGCAATAAACTTGATCCAATATGATGTATCCCATGATATACATCCCAAATTTGCCAAGTCTCTAAATTTCCCGACGACCTTCGGTCCACTCACTTCCCTTTGGGGATCCAAACCTTCTTGGTGCTTTTCATGGTTGAAATTATTTCCTTTGGCACCCAGATGCGTTTGGCCCTTTTCCTTTGTTGGCTTGCTTGTTGGCCTTGATTGCTATCACCTTTCCATTCTTTTTCTTCTTGATCAAATATGGTGTAGCATCCTTTTTGTTCACCTTTTTGATGTAGGTGTTGGAGATTTTGCTTGATGGCTTTTGCTTGAGCTTTTGCCTTTGTTTATCCCCGGTCATCGCCTTGCATTGGAAAGACTTGTGGCCTTCCATGTGGCATAGCCTACAAATCACAGTTTCTCCCTCCATAGGCTTGTTCACTCCCGCAGTGGTGTTATCCTATGGAGGTCGGATTTGTTTGGCTTTGCCTTTCTTGTCATACAAAGCCTTTCCAAGGCGAGCCACTTCTTGCTTTAATTGTTCATTTTCCTTTGCAACCTCATCCGAACATGTTTCTACAACAATATTCTCAACAAGAACTTGGTTGCAGGGGTTAGAATCATTAATTAAATCAAAGCAGGAAGTAGAAGCATCTTTCTTAATAATTTCAGGTATTTCAACTAAAGATGCTGCTGGGGTGCTACCAATGTTTTCTAGCTTAGTAGTTAGCTCATTATTGTGTATGCTAAGAATTTCCATTTTCTCTAGCAAATTTTCAATAGCTTCTTGAGAGCTAGCTAACTTAGCCTTAAGTTTTTCATTCTTTTTAATAAGGCTATCATCGGTAGCAGTGGATGGAGCACTAGATTCTAATAGCTCAATTTTAGTTGATAGCTCACTGTTTAAGTTTGCAAAAGTTTCAAATTTTTCTAGAAAACCGTTGTAATCATTTTGAGAGCTAACCAACTTATTTTTCAAAGTTTTAAGTTGAGCTTTTTGCTTAGTGCAAACATCCTGGAAAAATTCTACGGCTTCCGCAAGCTCATCTAGAGAGGGCTTTCCCTCACCTTCATCATCACTACTACTTTCATCACTAGAGGATGGAATGCTTTTGTTACCTCTTGCCATAAGGCATTTGTGTGATGACCGTGATAAGCGTGACGAGGACCGGTGGCTGCGCGTCCTTGGAGGTTCATCTTCACTTGAAGAATCATCCCAAGTTCTAACACTTGTTAGCGCTTTGCCTTTGCTCCTCTCCTTTTTGGGTTTGGCCATATTTGGACAGTTGTCCCTGAAGTGGCCCTTCTCCCCACATGCGAAGCATCCTCTCTTCCTTTGCTTTTTCCTGTCAATGTTAAAGAGAAGATCCTCGACCTGCAGGGGCACACCCATTAGATTAATCTTGCGGATCATCCTCATTACCTTTCCGACGCGTCGGATTGTTTCTTCGTCCTCGGAGGATGATGTGCATAGTTGATTATCTTCATCATCATCACTTTCTTCTTCTTCCTCTTCTTCACTTGAGAAACTTGGAGTGGGAGCCTTCTTTTTGCCCTTCCTTTCATCACATGCAAAAGCATATGGCCTTGAGGAAGTTGGCTCCTCTCCCCGACACATTTTTTGCGACATCTCGAAGGCCGCGATTTTTCCAATCACAATGGTCGGGGTCATTGCACTCAAGTCCTCCATGTTGTGGAGAATGGTGATGATGCTCCCATATCTTCGTTGTGGTAGTAGGGAGAAAATCTTTCTCACAATGTCCGTATCACCTAGCTTATTAATGCCAATAGAGTTGAGCTCATTGATAATTAGATTCAAACGAGAATACATGTCTCTAACAAGCTCATCATCTTTCATAGCAAAAGAATTATACTCATTTAAGACTAGGCAATGTTTTTACTCACGGACATTGGATGTGCCGTCATGGAGCTCATGCAATTTTAGCCAAATTGTAACACCCGGTTTTAAAGGACAAAGCCGGGTGCATCTCATACATGCGCCAAGAAGACAACATATATAATAACAGAGTGTATAGAGATAAATGTCATAAAACATCAGAGTACTTATTACATAGCGGAAGACTTATTACAAAATAAAATAATAAAGATAAAACGAACTAAGGATCGACGGCGCCAATGTCGACTGAGAAACGCCACCTAGATCAGATCGAACTCCTCAGTGTTAGGCGGCTCCTCTTCGACCACCTGTTCTTCTCCTGTGGGGGGGGTGTGAGACAGTAAGAGTGAGCTCACATACGTTCATAGCTCAACAAGTCGTGGGGAATAATGTGGCATGAACTCACCAAAGGTGGGAGTTCATGTAGTGTAAGGCTGATCAATGAAATAGAGGCTAAGGCTGAGCATTGCTTTTATAAGTTGGTCAAAATTTTATTAGCAATTACTAAGTGTAAGTAAATACCAAACCTTAATAATAATAAAGAACAGTGATAGTAAAATAATCCCAAATGCGATGCAAATGTCAAATTAAACTTAAGTTCCATAATTAATCATGTGAGGGTCTGAGCCGCTCATGACCGTGAGCACGGCTAGTATACTAGTTTTACACTCTGCAGAGGTTGCGCATCTTTACCCACAAGTCGTGTATCCCATGTCGCCAGGGTTTGCAAGGCCCTTAGACACTACCGAGGTGAATGGCTAGGGATCCACTACGAGGCCTTTACAAAGTTCCACTAGCTTCCGAAAACCCGCTACAGTTTATAGGAAGTTCCAATGCAGGGTTCCTGGCTGACCGCCATCGCAGCAAAATCAACCAGGGACCTCCCTACACTGACCACTCCCCTACTGCCCTTGCCCCTTTCGGGTAAGGTAGTCTTCCACTAGCTTTCCTAATTAGTCAGCCAAGGGCGTCCCATTAAACCCTTATGGTAGCACTGTTTTCCCGGGTGGTCGCTCCATGTTCCCATTAATTTAATGATCTTAACATGAACAGCAATAATAACAAGATAATAACAGAATAATCATGAATAGTGTATCTCCATACCCAATCCACATAAAGCAATAGCAAGTACTACCCAAAAATATTTCAGGGGTGAACAAGGTATAGAGGTAATCAAAACTGGGGTAACATAAAGGCTCCCATCAAAATTAACCTATGCAGATCATTAAAATTAATAAGAACATGGCTGGGAAAAGTAAGTGATCAAGGGCACAACTTGCCTTCCACGAGCTCCTGCTCAGCTATCTCTACTTGTTGAACCTCAGTTTCCACAGTGGCTTGCTCGTCTACTCGCATCAACACAATACATACATAGTATAGCAAAAATTAACATTGCACCAAACATGTAAATAAAATACTCAGTAAAAACCTACACATTAAAATGAAACCATAGGAACTAGAATCACTAAATTTGGAGTTATATATTTCAAGTTATGAATTTCTGTAGCTTTTATGTATTTAATACAAGATTAAGTATTAGATAAATTTAAATGAGCCTTTCATGCCAAAACAGAGGCACTAATGCGTAGACAATATTATTACAAAAATTTAGGAACTGGAATGGACCAATTTGGAGTTCAAATGAATTTTCTATGATTTATACAAATTCTAGCACTTATTTATATATTAAAAATCAATTTTTGTATTTATTTCTCTGATTTTCTAAGTCTCTGGACTGGGCGTCAAAATCTGTAAAGCGCAGGGGTCTCTGCGAAATTAATCCAAGACACAGTCTACAGTCCCTATGGGACGGCGGGTTGATTCTTAAACACCATGAGGGGTTTTCTGCAAAGTGGATACGCGAAGGGGTATGCAGTGTTTACAGTCGTTCGATCCACAACCGTCGGTCCAGATTAAACTGAGACACTTATGAACCTGAGATCAACCTCACACGTCGGATCCCGATCCTACGATCCGCGGCACACTATCTATTCTTTCCTACCCCGGCCGCACGATCGTTGATCAATGGACGAGGCGCAACATCCCTGTGATCAAATCACCACCGTTAACTCCTAGATCTAGGGCCACGGCTGGTTCTTCCCCAGACGACCAGAGCGGCGGTGCGGCCCGATCCACACGGCGGAGGTCCACCGGTGCACAGCCGACGCGGTACTCCCATGGTCCAACCATCCGTACGAGACACTTTACACCATCCTAGAGTCAAGGCGAAACTTTACTGAGAATCCATACCTATGATGGTGGCGCAAGGATCCCGGACCACGGCAAGCGCGACGCTGGAGGCCGGGCGCCTGCACCGGCGAGCGATTCCTCCCAGATGTGGTTGAAATCCGATTCGATAGGACTCCCCCCGGATTCCCCACGCAGCGGTGATACCTTCCGCTGATTCTTCGACCGCCCAATGCTGAAGCCCGAGGGATTCTCACGACGCGCGAAGGTGGACCAATGGAGGTGGTCGCGACTTCGCCCCCAGGTGCTGGCTACTTCTCCAATTCAAACCGAGGACCCGGACGTACAGCCGCGTGGTTAATATAGACCCCAAGTCCCAGGCGAGGCGTTCGGAGGGGCGGCCGCAGCTAAAGCGCGCGCTTCGGAGTTCGTTGGGGTCGTGCCGGATGCGGCGGCGCCCAGGAAGATTGGGCTGACGAACCGGACCCACTTGCAAGCGAAACAGGGGAACGGGATAAACAGAAGGGCGCGTGGGGGATGACGGGCTGGCCCCACGGCGCAGTGCAGTCCTGGTCGTGATGTGGGCGCGAGGGAAAACGGCTGGCCAGTGGGCCCCGCATGTCAGGGCGTATCAACGGCCGTGTGCAGGAGCGGGAGCTCGGGTGGGCTGCGCGGAGTGCAGGGTAGTGGGCCGAATAGGGCGTTTTCAGCCCAGTTAGGGGTTTCATTCGTTTTTCTTTTATATTTTTATTTTCTCTTCTCTTTTCTCTCATAATTTCTCTTGTTTTTAAATCCCCATTTGAATTTCGAATTCGTGGTGAATTTGCACTCATATTAATGTACAATTGAATGCACCAGTTAGGTAAGAATTTTATTCTTATTTTTATTTTATTTTATGTAGTATTTTTCTCTTCTATTCTCATGAGTCTTCCAATTTAGAGGTTAAATTCCATTTGTCCATTAACATTAATATGTTGTTAATGACACATTTGTTTTTATTGTCCATATATGCATAATCAAATAAAACTTCGCATGATGCATGATTTATTTAGGTGTTATTGATTATTTAATCCCCTTTTTATGGTGTTTAATCACATGTGATAGTAACTAAAGATGGTACACACATATATATGAAGAGAATATTCTCTCTTCATAAGAGTTACAAATTTAGGTATTACAAATCCTACCCCCTTAAAAATAATCTCGTCCTCGAGATTAAGAAGATCTAGAGAAAAGATGGGGAAAATCTATACGAAGCTCTTCTTCTCTTTCCCACGTGGCTTCATCTTCACCGTGGTGATTCCATTGCACTTTGCACATCTTGATCACCTTATTTCTTGTAACTCGAGTCAAAGTGTCCAAAATCTTGATGGGGTACTCAGCATAAGTCAAATCCTCTTGAACACTAAGGTCTTCCAGTGGTAGCTGCTCCTCAGGTACCCTGAGGCACTTCTTTAGCTGGGACACATGAAACACATCATGTACATCTGACAGATGATTGGGTAACTCCAGTTGATATGCAACTTCTCCCACTCGCTTTAAGATCAAGAAGGGTCCAATAAAGCGAGGGGACAACTTCCCTTTAACTTTAAATCTCCTCATACCACGAAGTGGTGACACCTTCAAATAGACATGATCACCCTCCTTAAACTCCAGTAGTCTTCTCCTATTATCAGCATAGCTCTTTTGCCTGGATTGTGCAATTCTCAAATTTTCTCTTATCATTCAAACTTGTTCTTCTGCCTCTTGTATAAGTTCAGGCCCAAAGAACTGTCTTTCTCCAGTTTGATCCCAATACAGTGGAGTCCTGCATTTTCTGCCATACAAAGCCTCGAATGGTGACATCTTCAAACTGGCCTGATAGCTATTATTATAAGAAAACTCAGCATATGGTAAACTCTTCTCCCAACTGCCACCATGTTTAAGAGCACAAGCTCTTAACATGTCTTCCAGCACTTGATTAGTTCTCTCTGTCTGTCCATCAGTCTGGGGATGGTAGGCTGAGCTAAAATTCAATTTTGTATCCAATGACTCGTGCAACTTCTTCCAATATCGAGAGGTAAACTGTGATCCTCGATCTGACACAATCTTCTTTGGCACACCATGCAGGCATACAATCCGTGCCATGTACAACTCTGCCAACTTAGCTCCTGAATAAGTGGTCTTCACTGGAATAAAGTGGGCTACCTTGGTTAGCCTGTCCACAATCACCCATATAGAATCATATCCAGCAGACGTGCGGGGTAATCCAACAATGAAGTCCATGCCAATCTCTTCCCATTTCCACTCAGGTATCTTCAGTGGATGCAGTAGTCCGGCTGGCCTCTGGTGTTCAGCCTTAACTCTTTGACACACATCGCACATAGCCACATGTGCAGCCACATCTCTCTTTAGTCCATACCACCAATACTTTTGCTTCAAATCCTGATACATCTTAGTACTTCCAGGGTGGATAGAATAAACTGAATCATGTGCTTCCTTCAATATAGTTTCCCGAAGACTATCAATGTCGGGAACACAGATCCGATTCTTGAACCATATCGTGCCTTGCTCATCCTCCGTGAACTCCGGGCCTCTACCCTCTGTTATCAGATCCTTGATCTCCTGAATCTTAGCATCACCAATCTGACCTTTACGAATTTCCTGTTCCAAGGTAGGTTCCAATTCGATGATAACTCCTTCCGTATGTGTAACAATCCCCAGGTTGAGTCTCTCAAAATCTTTTGCTAATTCATCAGGTAGCTGGACAACGAAAGCGGAGTGAACATGCTCCTTCCGACTCAAGGCATCTGCAACCAAATTCGCCTTGCCTGGGTGATAGTGAATCTCCAAGTCATAATCCTTAATGAGCTCCAACCAACGGCGTTGCCTAAGATTGAGATCCTTCTGAGTGAATATATACTTCAAACTCTTATGATCCGTGTATACTTGGCACTTAGTTCCCATAACGTAGTGTCTCCAAATCTTAAGTGCATGCACAACTGCAGCCAATTCCAAGTCATGAGTGGGGTAGTTCAATTCATGCTTCCGCAACTGACGAGATGCATAGGCAATCACATGACCATCTTGCATAAGCACACATCCAAGTCCTTGGCCACATGCATCACAGTAAACGTCAAATCCCTTCTGCAGATCTGGCATAATCAATACTGGAGGTGACATCAATCTCTCCTTCAATTGATCAAAGCTTTCTTGGCACTTCTCATTCCACTTAAATTCTCTTCCTTTCTCCAAAAGCGAGGTCATGGGCTTAGCAATCTTAGAAAATCCTTCAATAAATCTCCGATAATATCCCGCGAGTCCCAAGAAACTCCGAATCTCCGTAACTGTAGTGGGCACTCTCCACTCCATTATCTCCTTCACTTTAGCAGGATCCACAGCTATTCCTCCATTAGAAACAATATGACCAAGGAATGGCACCTTGTCAATCCAAAACTCGCACTTGCTGAACTTAGCGTAGAGTTGATTATCTCGTAACTTCTGTAGCACCAACCTTAGATGTTGTTCATGATCACTTTCATTCTTAGAATAGATAAGAATATCGTCGATAAACACCACGACGAATCTGTCCAAATAATCCATAAACACTTTGTTCATCAAATTCATGAAATAAGCTGGTGCATTGGTTAATCCAAATGACATAACAGTAAACTCATATAATCCATATCGCGTCGAGAAAGCCGTCTTGGGAATATCCGATGGTCTAATCCTCATCTGATGGTAACCGGATCGGAGATCAATCTTCGAGAATACTCTAGCACCTCGCATCTGATCAAATAAATCCTCAATACGGGGCAACGGATACTTGTTCTTCACCGTAACATCATTAAGAGATCTATAATCCACACACATCCGTTGCGATCCATCCTTCTTTTGCACAAATAACACCGGTGCTCCCCAAGGTGAGGAACTCGGACGAATGTACCCAGCCTCTTGTAACTCCGTCAACTGCTTCTTCAGTTCCTTCAACTCCTCTACGGACATTCTATATGGTCGTTTAGAAATAGGGGCGGTTCCAGGTAGGAGATCAATAACAAACTCAACTTCTCTATCAGGTGGCATCCCTGGTAACTCCTCTAGAAAGACGTCCGGAAAATCTCTAACCACCCGGATGTTGTCACCAACAAACTCCTCAGGCATAAAGAACATTGCACGCATGGATGAGGAGGTTACTGCAATATTAACTTGAAATCTTTCTCCTTTAGTGGTAGTAAGCTCTATGGTACCTCTACCACATGCTATAACGGCCTTTGCCTTTCTTAGCCATGACATACCAAGTATTAGATCTATACTGCTTGACTCTAATATTATAGCAGTAGCTCCAAATTCTCTACCCATAATGGTCAAGGTCAATCTACGTGTCATTTGATTCGCCTCAACAAGCCCTTTAGGTGTAATTACTATCATGGGTTTTCTCATATTTAGCAGTGGTATTTCATTTGTATTGGCATATCTAGCAGACATGAATGAATGTGTAGCACCAGAATCAAATAATATGGTTGCAGGAATTGCATTAACATAAAACATACCAATTACGAGGTCCCCACCCTCAGGAGTATCATCAACGCTGACTTGATTCACCCTGGCTATAGAATATCCCTTGCCAGGAGTTTGTTGCTTGTTCTGAGCTGGAGTAGTAGCAATCCTCTGTGGGCAGACATTTGCATAATGACCAGTCTTCCCACACTTGAAACACGTAGTGCCTGGACTCTGTCCTGCAAACTTCGTCGGGGTGCCAGTGGGAGTAGCCTGTCGAGGAGGTGGAGTCCTCAGTGGTGATTGCTGAACTGGGCGTGGTCCTCCTGGTCGGGTCGGTGTACCCTGTGGTGAACTGTAGCGAGGACGAACACTTCTGCTACCCTGTCCCTGTGAGATAGCCTTCCTCTTCAAATCGCCCAGTTGAACACGCTTGTGTTCAATAGCAAGAGCCTTATCTAGTAGCCTCTGAAATGATGGAAAGGTGTGTGCAACCAGTGCATACTGCAAGGGTCCATTAAGTCCTTCAACAAAGTGCTCCTGCTTCCTTTCATCCTCAGCAACTTCCTCCGGAGCATATCTCGACAGCTGAATAAATTTGTCTCTGTACTCGCTGACCGACATGTTGCCTTGCTTCAATGCCAGAAACTCCTTCTTCTTGATCTTTATCATCCCAGCTGGAATATGGTAGTTCCTGAACTGCGTACTGAACTCTGCCCAGGTAATAGTATCAGCAGCATCATGGGCAGCAGTATAAGAATCCCACCAGTCAGCAGCAGGACCCGTCAGACGTCCAAAAGCATATAAAACCTTCTCCCGGTCAGTGCATTGTGCAATGTTGAGCATCTTCTCAATTGCTTTCAGCCAATCATCTGCATCAAGTGGATCTGGCGAACTGGCGAAGGTCGGTGGCTTATGACTCATAAACTCCCGGTGCTTATCACGAGGTGGAACTGGTGGTGGTGGTGGAGGCAATGGCACTTGTTGCTGTTGTTGCTGTTGTTGAAGTTGTTGTTGCAGCTGCTGTTGTTGCGCCCTCCTTTCTTGGCGTATCTCATCTCTCTCCTGGCGCAACTCCTGGCGTATGTCTTCTCTTTCCTGACGCATCTCCTGGCGTTCTTGCTGCATCTGAGCACGCATATCAGCCATAGTGTCCGCCATTTGCTGCATCACCGCCATCTGAGCAGCAACCAGTGGATCAACTCCGCCCGGTGGAGGATTAGGAGGATTCATCTCTGCAGGCTGTGGCTGAGGTTGTCTATATATCCTTCGAGTGTGTTGGTTCGGAGGCAAATCAATTCCACCACCCCTCCTGGTATTGACCATCTGAGTTAGATACATATGGTAAGAAAGAGCAGTAGACAAGGCAGTAATTACAATCATGTTACTTTGGGGGATTTATTAGCTAAGCAGTTTAATGTTTTACCTACCATAGCTAATTTATTACCTTACACTGGCACATACTAAGATGTCCATATATATAATATCTCAATCAATCAAAGAAGCAAATCAGACATTTTTCATCATAACAATCAACCAATATTTTTAATAGAGAAAATAGTTTAATTTTGTCTTAGGCTTCCTATCTCTTAAAAATGTCATAGGTGTAGGGATTCCAAGGTGTGAAATCCATCTTGTCTAAGAGTAGAAAAGATAAGAATGATCAGAGTAGAACAGTAGAAGGTGAGACAGGATCAAGATAAGTATAGGAAGAATCAGAGTAAGGTAAGTAGGTAAGGGCTTTATCCATTTCTATCTAAGTTTCGTCCTACAGTCAACATTTGCTCTGATACCACTTCTGTAACACCCGGTTTTAAAGGACAAAGCCGGGTGCATCTCATACATGCGCCAAGAAGACAACATATATAATAACAGAGTGTATAGAGATAAATGTCATAAAACATCAGAGTACTTATTACATAGCGAAAGACTTATTACAAAATAAAATAATAAAGATAAAACGAACTAAGGATCGACGGCGCCAATGTCGACTGAGAAACGCCACCTAGATCAGATCGAACTCCTCAGTGTTAGGCGGCTCCTCTTCGACCACCTGTTCTTCTCCTGTGGGGGGGGTGTGAGACAGCAAGAGTGAGCTCACATACGTTCATAGCTCAACAAGTCGTGGGGAATAATGTGGCATGAACTCACCAAAGGTGGGAGTTCATGTAGTGTAAGGCTGATCAATGAAATAGAGGCTAAGGCTGAGCATTGCTTTTATAAGTTGGTCAAAATTTTATTAGCAATTACTAAGTGTAAGTAAATACCAAACCTTAATAATAATAAAGAACAGTGATAGTAAAATAATCCCAAATGCGATGCAAATGTCAAATTAAACTTAAGTTCCATAATTAATCATGTGAGGGTCCGAGCCGCTCATGACCGTGAGCACGGCTAGTATACTAGTTTTACACTCTGCAGAGGTTGCGCATCTTTACCCACAAGTTGTGTATCCCATGTCGCCAGGGTTTGCAAGGCCCTTAGACACTACCGAGGTGAATGGCTAGGGATCCACTACGAGGCCTTTACAAAGTTCCACTAGCTTCCGAAAACCCGCTACAGTTTATAGGAAGTTCCAATGCAGGGTTCCTGGCTGACCGCCATCGCAGCAAAATCAACCAGGGACCTCCCTACACTGACCACTCCCCTACTGCCCTTGCCCCTTTCGGGTAAGGTAGTCTTCCACTAGCTTTCCTAATTAGTCAGCCAAGGGCGTCCCATTAAACCCTTGTGGTAGCACTGTTTTCCCGGGTGGTCGCTCCATGTTTCCATTAATTTAATGATCTTAACATGAACAGCAATAATAACAAGATAATAACAGAATAATCATGAATAGTGTATCTCCATACCCAATCCACATAAAGCAATAGCAAGTACTACCCAAAAATATTTCAGGGGTGAACAAGGTATAGAGGTAATCAAAACTGGGGTAACATAAAGGCTCCCATCAAAATTAACCTATGCAGATCATTAAAATTAATAAGAACATGGCTGGGAAAAGTAAGTGATCAAGGGCACAACTTGCCTTCCACGAGCTCCTGCTCAGCTATCTCTACTTGTTGAACCTCAGTTTCCACAGTGGCTTGCTCGTCTACTCGCATCAACACAATACATACATAGTATAGCAAAAATTAAAATTGCACCAAACATGTAAATAAAATACTCAGTAAAAACCTACACATTAAAATGAAACCATAGGAACTAGAATCACTAAATTTGGAGTTATATATTTCAAGTTATGAATTTCTGTAGCTTTTATGTATTTAATACAAGATTAAGTATTAGATAAATTTAAATGAGCCTTTCATGCCAAAACAGAGGCACTAATGCGTAGACAATATTATTACAAAAATTTAGGAACTGGAATGGACCAATTTGGAGTTCAAATGAATTTTCTATGATTTATACAAATTCTAGCACTTATTTATATATTAAAAATCAATTTTTGTATTTATTTCTCTGATTTTCTAAGTCTCTGGACTGGGCGTCAAAATCTGTAAAGCGCAGGGGTCTCTGCGAAATTAATCCAAGACACAGTCTACAGTCCCTATGGGACGGCGGGTTGATTCTTAAACACCATGAGGGGTTTTCTGCAAAGTGGATACGCGAAGGGGTATGCAGTGTTTACAGTCGTTCGATCCACAACCGTCGGTCCAGATTAAACTGAGACACTTATGAACCTGAGATCAACCTCACACGTCGGATCCCGATCCTACGATCCGCGGCACACTATCTATTCTTTCCTACCCCGGCCGCACGATCGTTGATCAATGGACGAGGCGCAACATCCCTGTGATCAAATCACCACCGTTAACTCCTAGATCTAGGGCCACGGCTGGTTCTTCCCCAGACGACCAGAGCGGCGGTGCGGCCCGATCCACACGGCGGAGGTCCACCGGTGCACAGCCGACGCGGTACTCCCATGGTCCAACCATCCGTACGAGACACTTTACACCATCCTAGAGTCAAGGCGAAACTTTACTGAGAATCCATACCTATGATGGTGGCGCAAGGATCCCGGACCACGGCAAGCGCGACGCTGGAGGCCGGGCGCCTGCACCGGCGAGCGATTCCTCCCAGATGTGGTTGAAATCCGATTCGATAGGACTCCCCCCGGATTCCCCACGCAGCGGTGATACCTTCCGCTGATTCTTCGACCGCCCAATGCTGAAGCCCGAGGGATTCTCACGACGCGCGAAGGTGGACCAATGGAGGTGGTCGCGACTTCGCCCCCAGGTGCTGGCTACTTCTCCAATTCAAACCGAGGACTCGGACGTACAGCCGCGTGGTTAATATAGACCCCAAGTCCCAGGCGAGGCGTTCGGAGGGGCGGCCGCAGCTGAAGCGCGCGCTTCGGAGTTCGTTGGGGTCGTGCCGGATGCGGCGGCGCCCAGGAAGATTGGGCTGACGAACCGGACCCACTTGCAAGCGAAACAGGGGAACGGGATAAACAGAAGGGCGCGTGGGGGATGACGGGCTGGCCCCACGGCGCAGTGCAGTCCTGGTCGTGATGTGGGCGCGAGGGAAAACGGCTGGCCAGTGGGCCCCGCATGTCAGGGCGTATCAACGGCCGTGTGCAGGAGCGGGAGCTCGGGTGGGCTGCGCGGAGTGCAGGGTAGTGGGCCGAATAGGGCGTTTTCAGCCCAGTTAGGGGTTTCATTCGTTTTTCTTTTATATTTTTATTTTCTCTTCTCTTTTCTCTCATAATTTCTCTTGTTTTTAAATCCCCATTTGAATTTCGAATTCGTGGTGAATTTGCACTCATATTAATGTACAATTGAATGCACCAGTTAGGTAAGAATTTTATTCTTATTTTTATTTTATTTTATGTAGTATTTTTCTCTTCTATTCTCATGAGTCTTCCAATTTAGAGGTTAAATTCCATTTGTCCATTAACATTAATATGTTGTTAATGACACATTTGTTTTTATTGTCCACATATGCATAATCAAATAAAACTCCGCATGATGCATGATTTATTTAGGTGTTATTGATTATTTAATCCCCTTTTTATGGTGTTTAATCACATGTGATAGTAACTAAAGATGGTACACACATATATATGAAGAGAATATTCTCTCTTCATAAGAGTTACAAATTTAGGTATTACACAAATCTCATTAGCAGTTTTCAAGGTAAATACTTGATTAAAAATATCCATGCTAAGAGATTCATACAAACAATTTTTGGCTCTAGCATTTAAATGAATTTCTTTTTCTTCACTCGTGGTGGGTTTCTCGGGATTCTTGAGGGGTTTCATCCCATCACGAGTGACTCTCCAAACACCTAGATCAACGGCCTCTAGGTAACAAGCCATTCTAGCACTACAATATGGGAAGTTAGTGCCGTCAAAATGTGGTGGCCTATGGGTATCCATCCCTTCCTCTAAAAAGCGTCGGCTCTTTTAGCGGTGAAGCTAAAACGTTTCAAATGAGCCAAACCGGGCTCTGATACCACTTGTAGGAAACGGGTGACGCCTAAGAGGGGGGGTGAATTAGGACTTCTAAAACTTTTACTAAACTAGGCCACAATTAAATTCCTAGAGCAAAACCTATGCAAGTAATCAAACTAGAATGTGCAAACTAGGTTTTGTCTAAGTGTTGCTATCTCTACCGCAAAGGCTAAGTTTCAATCTACACTAAATAAGTATGAATACAAGATTGAAACTTAAATGCTTAATATAAATGTGGAAACTTAAAGAGCAAAGTAGAGAAGCAAACTCTCGTGGATGACGCCGGTATTTTTACCGAGGTATCCAGAACCACGCAAGGTCCTGACTAATCCTCGTTGGTGACCCTACGCAAAGGGAAGCCCACGCAAGGGCCAAGCACCACGGTCGAGTAACTCCGTAGAGAGCCATGGGCTTTCTCCACGCGCAAGTGGTGCTCTGCTTCCGGCTCCTCTCGGACGCTCCCCGCTGTCTCCACTATCGAGCTTCCGGCCGAAACGCTGCGGGACTCATTCCCTCCGGTACACGGTGGCGGCCGTGACACAAACGCGATTGTCACGGTCTCGCAAGACTCTCGTCCCACTCGGTACAATTACAACAACTCACGCAAGAGCCGAGGGGTTGTGTGGTTTTACAAAACTCACTCAACTAACTAGGATTCACCTAGAGCAAGCGCTAAAGCGGTCTAACTAACCTAAGCACTTCGCAAAGCACCTACGCTAATCACCGAGTGATTCTATTAAGCACTTGGGTGTTTGAGCTCTTGGAAATGTGCACTATATGCCTTGGTATGTTGCTTGGGCTCCCACACCTTCAAATGGTCGGTTGGGGGTGTATTTATAGCCCCCAACACAATTCTAGCCATTGGAGAAAAGCTGCAGTTCTCTGCGGCACACCGGACAGTCCGGTGGTGCACCGGACAGCGCATTGTAGTCTGTTCGGTGCGTCTAGTCGTTGCCTTGTCAGAGCAGGTGACCGTTGGCGCCGTAGGCTTTTCCACACCGGACAGTCTGGTGCTCACACCGGATAGTCCGGTGGTCTTCTCTCCGAGTGCCACCTAGAACTAGCCGTTGGGCTGGAGTTCCCTGGTGCACCGGACAGTCCGGCGTGTGGGCACCGGACAGTCCGGTGTGCCACCGGACAGTCCGGTGCGCCTTCGCACAGACAGTCCGCAGCAGCACACTTGGACTTTTCTTGGATCTTCTTAATGTCTTCTTTTGAGGTGTTACTTTCCTCAATTCCTTAGTCCAAGTAAATCTTGCATCCTGTGAACTACAAACACAAACACTGGAAAACTTATTAGTTCACGGATTGTGTCGTTCATCAAACACCAAAACTCGATTAGCCAAATGGCCCGAGGTCCATTTTCCTTACACGGTCACTTAGACCGAGTGAGCCTTTTCCTTAATCTCAACTTCAATTACACCCTGCAAGGACCACCACACACTTAGGTGTCTCTTGCTTCGATTACAAGTTACTTGAGAAATAGAAGAGAAAAAGAAAAGGCCAAACCAAGCGACAAAAGCAACAAGAGAACACTCTCACATGCCCTAATGCACTAGAGTTGATTTTGGGCTTTGAGTGGATTGATTGCTTTGATTGTGTCTTGGAGTGTTGGGCTTTTGCTCTTATAATGAATGTAGAATTCAGAAGGCTTGGATGGGAGTGAATGAGGTGGTTGGGGGTATTTATAGCCTCCCAACCACTTCTAGTCTTTGGTTGATTTCTACTAACAATGGGCGCACCAGACAGTCCGGTGCGCCACCGGACAGTCACTGTGCACTGTCCGGTGCGCGCCACGTCAGCGTAACCGTTACGGTTCGGAGCTGGTCGACCGTTGGAGCCTTTGTCGTCTTGCTACACCAGACAGTCCGGTGCCCTCTAACTTCTGTGCGGCACTGTTCATCACTGTTCACTCTGCACAGTTGACCATTGGCGCGCAGGGAGCCGTTGCTCCACTGGCTCACCGGATAGTCCGGTGGCACACCAGACAGTCCGGTGAATTATAGCGGAGCGCGCCTGGTCGAAACCCGAGAGTGGCTGGTTTGGAGGGCGCCTGGCTAGCGCACCGGACAGTGTCTGGTGCACACCGAACAGTGTCTGGTGCACCATTTTTCAGCACACTCTAAGTCTTGCTCCATTTTATATTATGTCCCTAACTTGATTTCTTTCTTGGTTTGTGTTGAACCTTATGCACCTGTAATACATGAATTCTAGACAAACTAGTTAGTCCATGTGTTTGTGTTGGTCTTCAACCACCAAAATTAATTATAGGAAATGGTTAACCCAATTTCCCTTTCAGATATCGAGGGCAGAACCGGGCTCGGGCGAGGCGGAAGTCCGCCCGAGGTTGTGACCGAGCCCTTTCCGAGATTCGAAGACGTGCACGTCACAGTTGAAGGAATGGCCTCCCACGAGATTCGCGAGGGAGCAGGTAGCCGAGGTCGAGCTCGGACGAGGCGGAGTTTGTCCCGAGGGTGAGTTCTATGTCGGGCGAGACGGAGTTTGTGCCCGAGGGCTGGTCTGTGCCCCTATCGTATTACATGTCCCGTCAGGGGTTGGCAGATGGTGTGCGCGTATAGTGATCGCACATGTAATCATAGTTGGTGAATCTTTGACAATACTGTGGTCTTGTTGCTGCTGTACACACGCAGGCATGAGCTGGGTAGGTACGTGCATTGAATGCGGCTGTCCCTCAGCGACCTTCGGGCGAGCCATGCTCTAGGTTTTGTCCTTCTCGTCTGAGACGGGTTCGGGCGAGGCGGACTCTACTGTCCTAGGGTGAGGGGACCTCGGTTGGGACGGAGATTCTCCTGTGCACACGCCCCGTCCGAGATCGGGCTTGGGCGAGGCGGAGTTTTGGGAAGACCCCTGAGGGGGACCTTGGGTGAGGCGAAGTTCTTGATTCCTTGACCTCGGGAACGTACTTTGATGATGTCCTTAGGGTTTAAGCGCGTTTTAGGGGTGTAATCTAGGTACCCCTAGTTATCATACCTGATAGTATCTACTGTCATATCAACTATCGCTTGGTCTGTATCTACCACCATCAGCCTACGCTCCAGCCCACAGCCTTTGTTGTCAGCCTACAGCCATCTCAATGCCTCGTAGTTTTTCTTACGAACTCTTATTTGAAATGAAATACATTGTATTATCAAAATAAAATTAAATAATATATACAAATAAAAGTTGCATGATTCATAAATATTGTTTTTAAAGAATTTTATGATTTTTCTAATTTTTTATGCGTCAAAATGACGTGGACCAATAAAAAATAAGCATGTGACAGCAGGCGGTTGGTAGCCCAACATTATAGGCTGGTATCCAGGGGCGGATCCAGGACCGGAGCTGCCGGGGCTGCAGCCCCGGTCCAGCAGTCCGCGTCTCCTCATAACTCTGATCTTTTCTGCTGTCATTTCCAACGGCGGACCAGAGGTTTTAGGAGCCCGGGGCAAATTTAAAATAGAGGCCCATCAAACTATTGTTATATAAAAATGGTACCAATATATAAACTCAAGACACATCTAAAAATATTCATTCCAAGCAACAAATAAATAAAAAGATACATATTATAGTACTAGGTATGTGCTCGTGCGTTGCGACAGAACACAAATTAACGAGCCTCCATTGGCGACGGACGACGTGAACGTAATAGTGACGGGAGCCCTCATAGGGAACAATGCATTGTTGTAGAGAAGCGCGAGCCTGAGCGCACTACGGGCTCCATCGGCGTGTTGTGGGTCTGCTGTTGCCACGAGCTCCATATATAAAATGAGTTGTTCATATCATAATAACTAAAACAATGGTGTGCCAAGACTTTTGCTACTACACTCAAAGACTCATATAATATTGACAAAGCATATAACCCTATCTAATTGCATCATTCTTGATAGACCCACACAAGAATAAAAGAACAAAAAATATAGGTCTAGCAAGCATATCACTGATATAGTATTTTTAGACAAAATACATAGCAAATTTTGTGTAGCGGTTCTAAGCATGCCAAATATAGTGGCAATGCATAGCAAGTCTAGACATGCCTATCCAAGTCCCTAACCCCATAACTCTGTATGTAATCGTTAAGGAGAACATGACTGCTAAGCAAACTCAACTCTGGAATCCTAATGCAGCCCAATAAGAACAGACGGACAAACATAGAGGCGCCATGGAAAAAATGGTAACACGGTAATTGAAGTAGGGACCGAACCCATGGATGACGCTTATGTATTTGATCACCTGTGGCACATCAACAAACCAGTAAGACAGGAATGGACCTAAGCAAACCATGTTGGGATTCCCAATTCCCAAAAGTCTAAAAAATGGTGGGGTTCAGATAGATCTTACAAAGAATAGTTAGATGGAGAAGGCGAGGACGCCGATGAGAAGTAGGGTGAAAGGTGCACATCACTCCATCAATGAGAAGGTAGCAAAGGTAGAAACATTTTTTCATCTGCACAGCACAACGTTATTTTATTTCTTAATTTCACGGTAAAATTTGTTTCCAAATAAAACAAATAAAGAGCATATTCAATGAAACTTAATTTGCCCCATACTATCAAGTAATAGATTTCACTTTCACATCGAGTCATAATAAAACTCACAACAATACAACAAAAGATTTCTTTTACTCAGTCTTCTTCTACTTGGCTGATTGTCGAGTCCTGGTAATGATGGTATCTATGTGCCTCAATAGTACACTGTGGGCTACACCAACCTTCTCATCAATCTCATCCTGGTACTTCTCATAGAGTGGTGGAACCAACAGAGAGAGCATTACACCTAGAAAAATTGACAAGTTTAGTATGTTGTATGCCCTATGCACATCAAGTTATCATAAAAGAACATTATATACCTTTTAAAAATAGTAGATCCAAACATCCATGAAGACATAGCTAACAAACTCACCAATGTAAATGAGCGTAAGGAAGTTGAAGAGCATTCCAATGAATGAAACCACCCACAAAATCAATATCCCCTTTTGCATCAAGGAGAACAGGGATAAGGAAGAGCATACATAATTAGAAATAGATATACAATAGTCTGAGAAACTAAGAATCTCAGATAAAGATAGACCTTTATAGAAACTTTCCTATCCCTCTTGATGGCAATGTCATGATCAACAGCCAGCACCTATTGATCCATACAAGAGCGTGATCTGCAACTTTTTCAACAATCACATCTGAGACCTAAAGATTAGGAAGAGGCGGAAGAGGAACAAAAAAGTCATTTAGTGTACCACTCTAAATGGACAACACATAGCCTAGTTACAATAGAAGTACCCTGCACATTGTTGATCACAAAATATCATGCAAAATCACAAAAAAACTAAATATCGATTAGGGACATTGCAAAATGAAGACCATATCAATTCTGAGTAATGAGGAAATCTGATTACATTTCTTAAAATTCAAATGCAATTAACTTCTATCAAGTTAACAGATCATAGAGAATGATTTAGTGCTACAAGTTCCTGAAGGAGAATATGAACAACGACCAACATCAAAAGGCAAAAATAGAGGTCAGGGGTCGGGCGAGGGCGCGGGCCGCGTCCAGGCGGGGGCGGCATGGGTGCGCGTGTAGGCGGGGCGCGTGTGGCTTGCAGGGGGCGGTGCGGGTGCGAGTGCGGGTGCAGGCGGGCGCGTGATCCGGGTGGAGGGCGGAGGAGAGCAGGGATTGCGGACGCGGATCAGAGGGATTGCGGCGATCCGGGCGAGAGAGAGCAGGGATTGCGGCGAGAGAGGAGGGTGGGGTGAGGATAGCCAGGCGGGGGCATGCTTCACCAGAGGGTGTGGACGCCCACTCTACAAACATATAGAGTAGTAGAGATTTGTGTTGCCTTGTTTTTTATTCACAGTAATTGAAAACAATTGATCAATAGTAGGCTAAATTAACATTTTTCTGGCCAAGTATGGTATGCAGCGGTAGAGATAGGCACACATGTATTTTGTTTTGGAACTGTTAATGCTTTTCTGGTTGTGTTGTATAAATTCTAGATTTTTTTTGGAATGTAGTGCTAAACCTAAACTTGATTATTGAACCTGAGAAACGACAATTCTAATTATAGGAAAAATATTTGTAAGGAAGTACCTAGACTTGTCAGCGATCTATTCAATCCTAGGCCCACTTGTAAACAACTTCTTTGTAGCCTTTTTGAAGAGAAGAGATAAGAGAAGACAGGTTGATCATTAGTCATGCAAAATAAATTACTAAGGTTCAAAGTTCAAACAGCAGAAATAAGAAATCAAATCTGGAATCATATTTTTTCATTAGTGTAACTCAATAGACCACCTTTTAGATGCATCCAAGAACAATTGTTATAGTTAAATCAAAAGCAAATAAGAAAAGAATCATAAACCAAGTAAACAAACCTGATTAGTGCTATAAACATCAGGATAGGCCTGTGTAGTATATGTTGCATCAAGGTTTCCATACAATGTAGTATATGTTGGCTCAGAATTGCCATAAGCCGCAACATACCCTGAGATAGGATTACACAAGAAAGTCAATGCACTCTGGTGGATTCTACGACTATCCTTTTACAACGAGAATGAGATGGCAGGCGAGTCAAAGCTATCTTGTGTCGATAGTCATCTTTGAATATTGGTGTGCTGGCTCTCTTTTGTCCATAGGAAAATGGTTGACTCGTGTAATAATAATTGGCACCGACGTGCATGTGAGCCTATAATTTAAAACATAGAGATGTCAAGGTCAGATTCACAGGCTGAGCTGCTTGCTTCCTTGTGCAGTACTTATTTTAAATATGATTTGTAAAAAGGCAATTAAAATAGTAAATAAAAATCTATGACTCTTTTTGGCAAAAACTATCAACGTCAAAAGCTTGATGGTTCCATTATTTGAAACACAATGGTACTTACGTTTAGGAAGAAGGGATGTTTATCTAACCAGACCAAAAATATCTAAAGTGACACTATATGAAATTATCATAGCTAACATGATGCTAACAATGGAAGCAAACTATATGTCTATAGGCATCATTCTATAAATTAATTCCCAACAGGATATGAGTTTTGTTTCTGTTACAACCACGAGCGTACACATAGAACACTACAACTACAAAAGTTAGATCTCACAAAAAGGAGGTCATTTAACTTGGGACCGTATTAAAGAGTAGCATCAGGTCATTTACTGAACTTCTTACAGATAAAAGGGAAATCTAGAACTACGAAAGGGAAATTGTTCACAATGGGAAACAACATAGAAGAGAAGAAATAAGAGATGACAGGTTGATCATTAATCATGCAAAACAAATTACTGATGTTCAAAGTTCAAACAACAGAAATAAAAAAATCAATTCTGGAATCATATTTTTTCAGTAGTGTAACTCAATAGACTACACCTAAGAGCAAGTAAAACACACACACATAAAAAGTATGCGAGGAGATACCTTCAACTAAGTTTTTCTCAAGGTTTTTATGACAAAACGTTCATCATGTGAAAGATAGAAAATAATGCCACTTTTCCTAGGTGAAGAAAGCTCTTTCAAATTGTCATCAACACATATGGACATCATGTAATATGTAGCATCAATGTGGAACATTTCTCGAAGGTTCCTAGAATTTATGAATCAATTAGCTACGACAAAAAGATGAATAGAAGAATCTGAAAAAAAATCCAAGCTGGTGGGAATTCCTCTATAATCTATATGATCTCTTATTAACTGTTGAACTACAATATTAGTTGATGGGAATTCATTGATATCTTGCTATAACCAATTAAACCAAGCTGGTGGGAATTCGTTGATGTCTTGCTGTCTACTAACATCTTATGTTAGTATTCAACAATTTCCAAGTCCTCAAATGAAGCAACCGACTTTTTCTTCTTCTACTTGTGATTTTCCAAAATCCAAAAGTTACAGTAAAAATCCCCTCCCCAAAATAAAAGGGAAAATAAATGAAGTGCTAGACTTTGCAATTTCTACCATTGTGACTCAAAATCAAGCTAGAGGTGAAACTGAAACATCGAAGCACACAAACCACAACAACTCAAATAGGCCTAGGAAAGTCTATCTTTGGAGGAGAAAAGTAGCAGAAGGAAGAGAAACCACACCAAGGATTTGGCGACGGCCGTGCAGTATTGGTCGAGCTTCCTCTTGAGCACCACAGCGTACGCGTCGGGGTCGCTGCCGCCTCTACCGCCAAAGCTCACCTCCACCACGTCATAATCTTGGTTTATGTTTTTCCAATGAATTGATCTCATACATAATCTTGGACTATTTGCTCCTGTTTGGTCTATGCATGATTGACATTCAGGAACAATATGAAATCTAGAGATAATCAAATTATCCTTTAGGTAGATAGACAAAGCTTCAAACAAATTGAAAATATAGTCCCAAATAAACATGCAAAAGTACCATATCTCATTTCAAGAAATATAGAGCAACATGAGTAAGTTAGTATGAATTATGCGCATGTGAAATAGAATCCCACGAACCATTTCTCACAAACATGTGACGTGGTAGAGGAACAAACAAACATGTGGCACACCTGTAGATATGTATAAGGCATGTCACATAGATTTGAACTGCCACAGTAGACCTTACGGGAATAAATGTGAGATGAGTACCTCTGGAAGCGGGATCAGCCTTCGCGTTGTGGCTGTGCTAGGGATGGCTCGTGGAGGCAAACTCGCCCATGCTGGGACTTCCAAGTCACTAGAGACCTTGCATGCTCGAGCTGCACAGCAAGGAGGGATGCCGTGACAGCGGAGGCGAGGAGCAGGGAGGGACGTCGCGACAGCTGCGTCAAGGAACGGGTGGTGGTGGGGCTGCTGTTGCTGGTCGCTGTCGGAACTGGACGATGGTCTTGTGGACAGGAAGAGCACGACGGCCGACATGGAACTGGATGGTGGCAAATGCGCCGCTGGCCGTGCGGGACACATTTCGACGGTGACAATCTTGGGGGCGAGGGGCAATCTCGGGCGAGGGTGGGGCCAACCTCCCCATAGGCCAACTTGGTGGCTGTAGCGGCGGGGGACTCGAGGAGGATAGGGGCGGAGCTGGCATGTAGCAGGGCACCGAGGATGGGGCTGCGGGAGTCGTCGGACTGGTGTTCATCAAGGTCGCGGAGTCCTCCCGCAGGCGAGCGGTTACCAGATCGCTGAGGGGGATGACGCGAACCCTACCCAACTGAGAGGAGGAAAGAGAGGAGTGCCGACTCCGGTGGGACGATACAACGCGACCTTGACCTCACCGGATTTTGCATGGACCTCCCCCTCGCTCGCGCCGACAGATACGACAGAACAGGGAGTCTGCCTACCCCTTGCACACAGTTGGCGGTCGTGAGGGCGCCATCCACGACATAGGATCTTCAACTGCCAAATCAGTGGGGAACGAGGGCGGCATTTCCAAATCAGGCCTCAGTGACCCGTGGATGGCGGCGAAACGGGCGCAGATGGCGGCGTGGGGCACCAATTTCCAAATCGGTGGGGAACAAGGGCGGTCAATTCCAAATCAGGGAGGGGGTGGAGCAGCGTCGAGGCGGAGGGAGCAGCGCCGAGGGGGGAGCGGTGCCGAGGCGGGGGCTGGGGTTGGGTACACATGCACATGAACCGAGAGACGTGCCCTGGGAGAGGGGGCCAGGAGGCAGAGAGGTTGAGGGGAGATACGCATGGGGGAGCGCTGGTGGGGAGATGTGTGGGCAGAACCGTGCGCCATGGTCTATGTTAGGTTCTTATAGAGTAGTAAAGATTATCTTAAAAGTTCTTTTGAAATGTTTAAATACGACCGGGTTGTGAATGCTTCATGGCTGCTAAGTATTCGACATTTCACTATTAATCTATTGTGTCTGATAGCCTAATTACTGAATATATAACTAGGTTCGGGGCCCTATATAATTGGGGGCCCGGGGCGGCAGCCCCTCCGCCCCACCCTTAGGGCCGCCACTGGCCATTTATGCCCGGCCAGCTAATCTGTCATATCACAAAGATGATCTATAAAGTGAACATACCCTCTATGTGAGTAGCCATTAGCCCGCGCTACATACGCACGTCTATTTGCTCTTTGTTTTACGTCTGCGCAGTCGAACTCGAAGTGGCACCACTTGTAGTTTTCAGCCGCCACACAGGCAGCGTTGCAGTGATAATTTTTTTTATTTTAGCCCCTTTTTCTATTATAATTTTAGTTTTATATCTTGACAAAGTTGTTACTCTATACTATTTTATAGTAATTTTAGCATAGTCATGGGAAGAAAGCTCTATAATTGTTGATGCATGGTAACAAGCTACAGGTCCATGTAATTCGCGCATCCTCTCCACAGCGTTTCTATTAAGTCACATTGTGAGGCCATGTTTAGTCTCTCCAATACATAATTCAGCCCCCCTTTTCATCTATTTCTGGATCCGCCACTGCTGGTATTGGTCAGTATCGACCAGGCGACGGAATCACTGACCGCCCAGACTTAGGCCCTGTTTGGTTTTATTAGTCCTAGACTGAAGTTTAGTCAAGGAACTAATCTTTAGTCCCTACCCTATTTGGTTCTTGTAGGAAATGGGTGACGCCTAAGAGGGGGGTGAATTAGGACTTCTAAAACTTTTACCAAACTAGGCCACAATTAAATCCCTAGAGCAAAACCTATGCAAATAATCAAACTAGAAAGTGCAATCTAGATTTTATCTAAGTGTTGCTATCTCTACAACAAAGGCTAAGTTTCAATCTACACTAAATAAGTATGAATACAAGATTGAAACTTAAATGCTTAATATAAATGCGGAAACTTAAAGAGCAAAGTAGAGAAGCAAACTCTCATGGATGACGCCGGTATTTTTACCGAGGTATCCGGAACCACGCAAGGTCCCGACTAATCCTCGTTGGTGCCCCTACGCAAAGGGAAGCCACGCGAGGGCCAAGCACCACGGTCGAGTAACTCCGTAGAGAGCCGCGGGCCTTCTCCACGCGCAAGTGGTGCTCCGCTTCCGACTCCTCTCGGACGCTCCCCGCCATCTCCACTATCGAGCTTCCGGCCGAAACGCCGCAGGCCTCGTTCCCTCTAGTACACGGTGGCGGCCGTGACACAAACGCGGTTGTCACGGTCTCGCAAGACTCTCGCCCCACTCGGTACAATTACGACGACTCACGTGAGAGCCGAGAGGTTGTGTGGTTTTACAAAACTCACTCAACTAACTAGGGTTCACCTAGAGCAAGCGCTAAAACGGTCTAACTAACCTAAGCACTTCGCAAAGCACCTACGCTAATCACCGAGTGATTCTATTAAGCACTTGGGTGTTTGAGCTCTTGGAAATATGCACTATGTGTCTTGGTATGTTGCTTGGGCTCCCACACTTGAGAATGGCCGGTTGGGGTGGTATCTATAGCCTCCAATCCCCAAACTAGCCGTTGGACAGAAAGCGGCAGCTTTCTGTCGTCGGGTGCACCTGACAGTCCGGTGCACCACCGGACAGCCACTATGCAGTGTCCGGTGCACGCCACGTCAGCCGACTGTTGGCGCCTGTAGTAGTCGACCGTTGGATCCGACCGTTGCCTTCTGTCCAGTGCCGACTGTCCGGTGCACCACCGGACAGTCCGGTGCTACAGCCAGAGAGCGCCTGTCTATGGCCTCTCTGCGCAGACTGTCCGGTTGTCCCACCGGACAGTCCGGTGCGCACCGGACAGCACTGTCCGGTGCGCCACCAGGCGCTGGCTGACAGCCCGCTTCTTGGGTTCCTTTGCTGATTTCTTAGGGCTTCTTTTGTTCTTGAGTATTGGACTCCTATGCATCTTTTTATGTCTTCTTTTGAGGTGTTGCATCCTCATTGACTTGGTCCAATTCTCTTCGCATCCTGTGAACTACAAACACAAACACTAGAAAACTTATTAGTTCACGGATTGTGTTGTTCATCAAACACCAAAACTCAATTAGCCAAATGGCCCGGGGTCCATTTTCCTTACAATCTCCCCCTTTTTGGTGATTGATGACAACACAACCAAACCAAGCAAATAATACAAGTAATTTGAATGAAAATATGCAATCTACTTGCTAGGATGCATGTTTGTCCCTTCAATGTGAAATTATGGACTTAAGCCTCCCCCTAACTCCATAATTCACTTACTTCCTATTTTAGGACCAAATAACCAAAACCACTTGAGAAACCATTTGTAGATATAAAATTTTAAAATTTGGTGTTTGGTGTTTGATATAGTTTTCATTGCTTTGGTCCTTAAACTTCTCCCCCTTTGGCATCAACCACCAAAAAGGAAGACATTAAAAGCATGTAGGAAGTAAATAAAAGCTTCCCTCAACAAGAATTTTATCAGATGATACCACTTGAAGGATATTAAATTAAACCACAAGTATGGTACCAGTTGAAAGGATTACTCCCCCTAAACGAGTGTTCTCTTTTAGAAAGAAATTTCTCCCGCTTTTTTTGAGATCCCCTGACAGAGATCCTCTACTTAGGAAAAAGCATGTGAAAGTTCAGAGGTGCAAGACATGATTTGAAAAGACTAACTTCCCTTATGCATAGGTAACAGAATATGAGTTAACTACTTATGCATTTTTAGCAACATGGAAGTATATGATATGAAATATAGTCTAATCAAATATTGGAGAAGACATGCAAATGATACTAGATGTAGTCTCAAAAGATACCAATTGAAGGTCAATGGTGAGCTTGAGAGACATGAGAGTTCTTGAAGATTTTGCAGTGGAAGATTGTTGTCTTTCTCCGGGGACCTCATTTTCCTTACAATGAGACTATCACATGAAATAGACTTGACAAGGTGTTAGTCTCAAAGTATTAGATTATAGAGTAACCTCCCCCTGAAGGTGTGCATACAAGTTTTGAATACTTGTAGGAGACATACACTTTGATTTGATATCAAGAGGGGCAAATTATCTATAGTCTGAACTTTGGCACATATAAGTTAAATGATACAACTTGTAGAAATCAAGATTTTCAATTGATGCATCATTTACTATAGAGTGATATAGAAGCTATGTGTCGTGCTTTAAATAAATATTTTAGGCCATGTAGGTTTGCTTAAGTATATGAATTGAAAGCAAGCAATCCTACCATGTGATGTACCTAGTATGCATAATTTTTAAACAAAAGTAAATAACAAATGTAATACTAGGCAAGAAAGGTAAACTAGATACAAAGTAAATAGATACGCATATCTAAAAACAAGAGATACAATAAAACTAGTTACCTTAGTCATGGGTGGGAAATTTGGGTCCAAAATTTTCACTAACCCACTTGGCAATAAACTTGATCCAATATGATGTATCCCATGATATACATCCCAAATTTGCCAAGTCTCCAAATTTCCCGATGACCTTCGGTCCACTCACTTCCCTTTCGGGATCCAAACCTTCTTGGTGCTCTTCATGGTTGAAATTATTTCTTTTGGCACCCAGATGCATTTGGCCCCTTTTCCTTTGTTGGTTGCTTGTTGGCCTTGATTGCTATCACTTTTCCATTTTTTTCTTCTTGATCAAATATGGTGTAGCAAACTTTTTATCCACCTTTTTGATGTAGGTGTTGGAGATTTTGCTTGATGGCTTTTGCTTGAGCTTTTGCCTTTGTTTGTCCCCGGTCATCGCCTTGCATTGGAAAGACTTATGGCCTTCCTTGTGGCATAGCCTACAAATCACAGTTTCTCCTTCCATAGGCTTGTTCACTCCCGCAGTGGTGTTATCCTGTGGAGGTCGGATTTGTTTGGCTTTGCCTTTCTTGTCATACAAATCCTTGCCAAGGCGAGCCACTTCTTGCTTTAATTGTTCATTTTCCTTTGCAACCTCATCCGAACATGTCTCTACAACAATATTCTCAACAACGACTTGGTTGCAGGGGTTAGAATCATCAATTAAATCAAAGCAGGAAGTAGAAGCATCTTTCTTAATAATTTCAGGAATTTTAACTAAAGATGTTGCTGGGGTGCTACCAATGTTTTCTAGCTTAGTAGTTAGCTCATTATTGTGTATGATAAGAATTTCCATTTTCTCTAGCAAATTTTCAATAGCTTCTTGGGAGCTAGCTAACTTAGCCTTAAGTTTTTCATTCTTTTTAATAAGGCTATCATCGATAGCAGTGGATGGAGCACTAGATTCTAATAGCTCAATTTTAGTTGACAGCTCACTATTTAAGTTTGCAAAAGTTTCAAATTTTTCTAGCAAACCTTTATAATCATTTTGGGAGCTAATCAACTTATTTTTCAAAGTTTTAAGTTGAGCTTTTTGCTTATTGCAAACATCCTGGAAAAATTCTACGGCTTCCGCAAGCTCATCTACAGAGGGCTTTCCCTCACCTTCATCATCACTACTACTTTCATCATTAGAGGATGGAATGCTTTTGTTACCTCTTGCCATAAGGCATTTGTGTGATGACCGTGATGAGGACCGGTGGCTGCGCGTCCTTGGAGGTTCATCTTCACTTGAAGAATCATACCAAGTTCTAACACTTGTTAGTGCCTTGCCTTTGCTCCTCTCCTTTTTAGGTTTGGCCATATTTGGACAGTTGTCCCTGAAGTGGCCCTTCTCCCCACATGCGAAGCATTCTCTCTTCCTTTGGTTTTTCCTGTCAATGTTAAAGAGAAGATCCTCGACCTGCAGGGGCACACCCATTAGATTAATCTTGTGGATCATCCTCATTACCTTTCCGACGCGTCGGATTGTTTCTTAGTCCTCAGAGGATGATGTGCATGGTTGATTATCTTCATCATCATCACTTTCTTCTTCTTCCTCTTCTTCGCTTGATGAACTTGGAGTGGGAGCCTTCTTTTTTCCCTTCTTTTCGTCACATGCAAAAGCATATGGTCTTGAGGAAGTTGGCTCCTCTCCCCGACTCATTTTTCGCGACATCTCAAAGGCCGCGATTTTCCCAATCACAATGGTTGGGGTCATGTTGCTCAAGTTCTCCATGTTGTGAAGGATGGTGATGATGCTCCCATAGCTTTGTTGTGGTAGCAGAGAGATAATCTTCCTCACAATGTCCGCATCACCTATCTTATTAATGCCAATAGAATTGAGCTCATTGATAATTAGATTCAAACAAGAATACATGTCTCTAACAAGCTCATCATCTTTAATAGCAAAAGAATTATACTCATTTAAGACTAGGCAATGTTTTTGCTCACGGACATTGGATGTGCCGTCATGGAGCTCATGCAATTTTAGCCAAATCTCATTAGCAGTTTTCAAGGTAAATACTTGATTAAAAATATACATGCTAAGATATTCATACAAGCAATTTTTGGCTCTAGCATTTAAATGAATTTCTTTTTCATCACTCGTGGTGGGTTTCTCGGGGTTCTTGAGGGGTTTCATCCCGTCACGAGTGACTCTCCAAACACCTAGATCAACGGCCTCTAGGTAACAAGCCATTCTAGCACTATAATATGGGAAGTTAGTGCCGTCAAAGTGTGGTGGCCTATGGGTATCCATCCCTTCCTCTAAAAAACGTCGGCTCTTTTAGCGGTGAAGCTAAAGCGTTTCAAATGAGCCAAACAGGGCTTTGATATCACTTGTAGGAAACGGGTGACGCCTAAGAGGGGGGTGAATTAGGACTTCTAAAACTTTTACTAAACTAGGCCACAATTAAATCCCTAGAGCAAAACCTATGCAAATAATCAAACTAGAAAGTGCAATCTAGATTTTGTCTAAGTGTTGCTATCTCTACCGCAAAAGCTAAGTTTCAATCTACACTAAATAAATATGAATACAAGATTGAAACTTAAATGCTTAATATAAATGCGGAAACTTAAAGAGCAAAGTAGAGAAGCAAACTCTCGTGGATGACGCCGGTATTTTTACCGAGGTATCCGGAACCACGCAAGGTCCCGACTAATCCTCGTTGGTGCCCCTACGCAAAGGGAAGCCCACGCGAGGGCCAAGCACCACGGTCGAGTAACTCCGTAGAGAGCCGCGGGCCTTCTGCGCGCGCAAGTGGTGCTCCGCTTCTGGCTCCTCTCGGATGCTCCCCGCCGTCTCCACTATCGAGCTTCCGGCCGAAACGTCGCGGGCCTCGTTCCCTCCGGTACACGGTGGTGGCCGTGACACAAACGCGGTTGTCACGGTCTCGCAAGACTCTCGCCCCACTCGGTACAATTACAACGACTCACGCGAGAGCCGAGGGTTGTGTGGTTTTACAAAACTCACTCAACTAACTAGGGTTCACCTAGAGCAAGCGCTAAAGCGGTCTAACTAACCTAAGCACTTCGCAAAGCACCTACGCTAATCACTGAGTGATTCTATTAAGCACTTGGGTGTTTGAGCTCTTGGAAATATGCACTATGTGTCTTGGTATGTTACTTGGGCTCCCACACTTGAGAATAGCCGGTTGGGGTGGTATTTATAGCATCCAATCCCCAAACTAGCCGTTGGACATAAAGCAGCAGCTTTCTGTCGTCGGGTGCACCGGACAGTCCGGTGCACCATCGGACAGCCACTGTGCAGTGTCCGGTGCACGCCACATCAGCCGAACGTTGGCACCTGTAGCAGTCGACCGTTGGATCCGACCGTTGCCGTCTGTCCGGTGCACAACGGACAGTCCGGTGCACCACCGGACAGTCCGGTGCTACAGCCAGAGAGTGCCTGTCTGTGGCCTCTCTGCGCAGACTGTCAGGTTGTCCCACCGAACAGTCCGGTGCGCACCGGACAGCACTGTCCGGTGCCACCAGGCGCTGGCTGACAGCCCGCTTCTTGGGTTCCTTTGCTGATTTATTCGGGCTTCTTTTGTTCTTGAGTATTGGACTCTTATGCATCTTTTTATGTCTTCTTTTGAGGTGTTGCATCCTCATTGCCTTGGTCCAATTCTCTTCGCATCCTGTAAACTACAAATACAAACACTAGAAAACTTATTAGTTCACGGATTGTGTTGTTCATCAAACACCAAAACTCAATTAGCTAAATGGCCCGGGGTCTATTTTCCTTACAGTTCTAGAGACTAAACATGAGCTAAACATAGGTACACCAGTATACAAATACCAAAATGCCCTCACGCTTGCCCCTGCTGCTTATGCAAACACTTGTGCGTGTTTATACAGACAAACCGAGCACGTGCTTATATAAACACCTGTGCGTGCTTATATTTCAAATGAGCAAATGAGTTTCAAATATTCGAAATGAGTATATAAATGAGAAGCAGCCACAAATATATTTCAAATATTCCAAATGCAGCTCGAGGGTAGGAGAGGAAATTTTGTTGTTTAGTCCCGTTTAGGAGCCCTTGAAGGGACTAGAGACTAAACTGATTTAGTCCCTCTATTAGTTCTTATGTTTGGAGAATTAGAGACTAAAAGGGACTAAAAGATAGGGACTAAACATTAGTCTTATGGAACCAAACAAGGCCTTACCGCCATCGATCACATCGCCAATCCTCATCAGTTCATACTAGACTATTTTCAACCGTTCTACATCAACCGGACAAAATGGCTCAAGCGTAGTGGTATGGTGAAAGTGGTTATTAAGAGCATCAGTGCAAAGAGATGAGGTAGTATGATAACATGAAGGCATGTCCCCGCAAAATATATCGAGCAGGCCTATTAGTGAGCTTAGTTGTTGGGTTAGTACAACAGAGAAATATGTATGTAATGCATCCGGCCGTTTGGTTGCGGGACAGTCAGGACAGGGACGTCATCTGACATACTCTCTTGTCCCTTCAATTTTGGTGATAACTAGAGACAATACTGAAATAATTCTTTACCAACCCTTAAACCTGAACTAAACAACCTTATTTGAGGAATCGTCTCATCTCGTCTCGTCCTGTCATTGCAACCAAACACATCTTAGATTATAAAAGAGGTTAGTCGAGCAAGCATTTAATTTAGTCTGCACATAGCCAACCGTGAGACAAGCTCTCCACCAAATGCTAAGGTGTAGTTACATCAGTATATACCCCCACGTGATCTACATAGCCTACTAAGAGTATTCTCGTATTTTCCCCCACAAGACATGTGGCGTACATCTCTTTTGTCCCTCCTCGTTTTCATGTTGCTAGAGGCATACATTCGGTCGTGTTGAGGTACTTCGTCTCACTCACAACGACGAAGTTGCTGCTTCTTCCATCAACTACGAAGATGAAGCTTTAGTAACAGAGCTCAGCCCGTTATTTCTGAAACAAACTCGAAGACAGCGGGAATTTATCAATTTGAGAACCTTCGACAGAGTCGTGCTCTAACAGGTACCTTGATGTCATTACCACTATAATGTGTAACTAGTCTTGAGTAGATTGTAACTAGCAACAATTGCTTCGGGTTGATATCTCTTGTCATAAGTAACTTGCTTAATTTATTATAAACTAAAGATCAAGCTACTAGAAATATCTAGAGGGCTTGCATAGGGTTAAACTAGAGCTAAAGCAAGGATACGCTTCTAGGTACCTTTTATTCTAATCAACTTTGCTCTAGTGATAATTTTAGGTGACTAGGAACTAGGATAACTTCTACAGGCTATTTAACCCTTCTCCAGCCATCTAGTCCTTAGACGCGAGTTTATAAGCCTTCTCAACATTTTTTGAAATAAGAGTTGTTCTCGAAGGCATTCTTGACCATCCTTGTAGCAAGAGAAACCTCCTCCACATTCGACCACTTCGATCCCTCTCCTCAACCATGGGCACATGCACTTCATTTAGTTGCGGGACAGCCAGGATAGGTACGTCCCCTATCGTCCTCTTCCGTCCCTCTAATTTTGAGGGATAACTGGAAACAACACTGGGATAGTCATATCTCAACCCTTGACCCTGAACCAAACAACCTTCTTTGAGAGATCGTCCCATCCCGTCTCGTTCTATCATTGCAACCAAACGCATTAGTCACCATGTCATTTGTTCTTCGTAGCAAATGCAATTTGCTTTGCACCGTGGCACGGTTTGACGCTGCAACATCTTAAGTAGTCGATCACTTTAACTCCCTCAATGATGTGGTTTTTAAATTGACGGTGCATCTCATTCAGATTTTGGAGCATGGAAAGTAGCAACATTCGAAGTTAACTCTTGTGACTTAATAACCCAGATAAAAGTGTTATCTTTTGATATTCCATTCGGTGTTAAATGTTGCATTTTAATATTGAATGCATCCAATATTTCCTCTGTAATGTCTTGAACTAGGAAGCTAAACCCAACAATGAAGAAATCCTTGAAAACCACGCCCTCTTTTGTCCCTAGCTTCATCACTTTGTTCCCTAGCAAATGAACATGATCCCTTAGTAAGGACTTCCTCTGAATGAGAGGACCAATGATAACTTCCAACTCAGACACATCTAAGGTGTTGTTTGGTTCACATATTTGTAACGTAAATAATAACCGATAACATCAAACTACGTTTGTTTAGGTCTAACCGTAATCAAATACTACACTAGAAACTGATACCGTCCTATTTAAACTTGTTACTGCTGGTAATCGAGTGTTACATTTCGTGAGTGACTTGGGCCTTGTTTGTTTCATATTATAATATGTCCAGATTATATAATTCAGCGTAAATAATCCAGCTAGTAAACAAACAACCACATTATATTTCTAGATTATATAATCTATCCCCAAGATTATGATATCTCATAATTTTATCGAGAGTAGCTTATTTGAGATTATTTTGGCAAAGACCCACTACCCATAATTATGTTGTTTAAATCAAGGTTTAAAATAGCGGCATCATTTTTTTGAGGCTACAAGGCCATTGCGCGGCTATAGCGTAGCTATAGCAAATAGCGAATTTATAAAAAAAACATAAAAATATGCATGATTTATGCAAAAAAAATATGGAAGTCAATATATTTGACTAAGACCAATATGTTTCCGATGCTCTAGTAGACTAGAGATAGTACACAATACATGATTCATGTAATTCAAGTGTTTGGCACTTCAATAACATAGTTAGCCACTAGCTAGGTAGCTACTAGCTACCCAACATGATAATTAATAGGTTTACTTAGTTCAAAATACTAGAGTGGTAAAGAATTTACCATCTCGCTAACATGATAGCAACACAATACCATGATTTAGTATATACAAAAAACTTACTAGTGCAATCTATTGATCACGCATAGAGTCATATGAATAAGAAGAATGAACACTTGAGGGCTATTGATCCATGTCAATATCATGTGCACTATCTTATTATGTATAAAGGAAGTTTAGGTTGTTATGTATCAAGCAGTTTAGATTTATCTTCATTACAATAATTAATATCATTGAGCTTCCTCATCCTTCTTCGTTACATTTTTTTGTCCCACCATGAAAAATAGAAATAGTGTAAAGCTACGACATTTAGCGGAGCTAAATCGGACTATAGCAATTGTAGTGGTTAAAATTATATGGATTGTCATTCTTCTTTTCTTCCAAATCACACGCAACAAGTATATGTTACCTTTGTGCCTTAGAGATCAATAATCTACATTATAATATGGATTGTCATTCTTCTTTTCTCGGCCTATAATTCAGCAATGTACAGATTATAATCTCGACAAATTATAATCTAGATTATGTAATTTAAATTGTAATCTAGATTATATAATCTATAAGCTAAACAAACAGGTCCTTGGTCTCATCCTCCACTAGTTCGACTCAGACACATGAACATCTCCTAAATCATCTTAGAGCATCTCCAAATCCTTAAAATCGTGCTTCCAATCCTTATTTTAGGGGGGAAAAAAGAAAAAACACGCCTCCAACAGATACGTATCTAGTCCGCACGCCTAAAGCACCCCGTACACAGCGCAAATTCCCGCAGCTGCACGCGCTCCCAAGACAAACTAGTTTTCGGTTCCAGCGTGATTTTGCTCTTTCGTGCCATCGTCACACACCCGCTTTGCTTGATTTCTCACCACTGATGGCTTGGCTACTTGCTTGTGCATCTGGCCAGCGAGGCACCTGCTTTACCCAAAGCCGTAACTGAGCATTCGGTCAGCCTAAGTTGTAGTTGAGTATCCGAGATTTAAACAAATGAGATACGTGAGTAGCTGAGCATGCACTGCGACGGCGACGTAGAATGTTGGACGCTTGGGAGACGGCGACGTAGAATGTTGGACGCTTGGGAGACGGCGGCGCAGGGAGATTCGTGCGATGGCATCTACTAATCTATATACGGTACTTTTATTTAGATTTTGAGAAAGTCTTAGGAGCTGTTGGAGACAGTACCCACCAATTGGAATTAAGAGATTTAGTTAGATCCTAATTTATTTGTATTAGGAGATTTATTTTGGTATCTCTTGGAGACGCTCTTAGGAACTAGACGAAGACATAAAAAAGAAACTCTTTGACGCCCAAAAAATAAATCAATCAAACCATGATATGGCAAACAAAAAAGAATTAAAGTAAGAAAATTACCTTGGTAGGGCTCACGAGCAGCAGTGAGAAAACTTCGCAAAGCTTCTAGACAACTTTGCAAGCAAATTGCGCAGGTAAATAGACTTGCAGAAAGGCTCTATTTTATGAAAACAAACACCAAGATTTCTCATTCTTAGGAAGTGATAGCAAACCACGACCTATAAGCAGTATATATATAGGCGGCTTCCATCAAAAGTGATTGTTCGTCTTCCTTTTATACCTGACTTCTAACTTGATCATTAAAAATTTGAAATACAATGTTCACTCTCTAACAACTAAATCTAATCTCGAGGATGGCGTTTTACCTTGGCTCACATAATTTCGTCAGATTCAGACCTTCAGAGCAAGTCTTTGCCTGCGAGAGGCTCATGTTGGGGATTTGACCTCAGACAATCCTGGATGTTTTGATGTTTTGGAGGTACTTAACAATTCCTTTCTCTTTTTTACTTGATGTATATTTTAGTAGGGCCGTGCGAGAGGGAGTGTCATCTGTTCGCTTGAACAAGGCCCCTAAATTTCAAGGGCCTCCAAATTTATAAAAATACAGTCCATAATATAAGAGCCAAGTCATGTGGCATAGTAATAAACGAAAAAAATCCTAATTAGGAGCAAACGAATGAATTGCTCTTGTATGAATGTAAGCTCAACAATCCAAGGGTAATTGGTATTTTAGACTACAATTACCAAGACGAAAGCCTCAATAAGTACTCCTTATATACACTGTTCATGTTCAGTAGATGATTCAATCGAGCTGTTCAATAGCTATTCAATTGAGCTTACTTTATACTTCAGGTGTTTGAGAATGAGCTGCTCAATAAATATTCAATTGAGCTTATTCTATAGGCTTTAGTGTTTGACAATAAGCTTTAGTGTTCAAGTTAATACGTTTACCTAACAATCACCTTTTATTTGAGGGGCGATGGGATGTTAGCAACCTTTTATTCAGGGGGAGATGATTTTTGGCGATCACTAGATCAAAAAAAATTGATACATGCCACCAAATATTTTACATAAAGTTTCCAATGTCCCCCACCACATCATGATAACAGATTTCAAGCATTGGCTACAATTCAACTTGGTGTCCAATGCACGTAACATTGAACAGACTCGACCTCTATTCATTCCACAAATCGTGATGACCAAGAGGAAACTGAAAAAAATGGAAAACACATTTCAACAAACAAAAAGTACACATTTTTCATCATGCAGTTGATCATCAACATTGTAATGACGATAGATGTGCGGTACATCAAACTCAAGGAACTTCTGGGCAAAACTTGATAGGATAAAAGCTGTTCTTTCACTAATCTAGGCCTTGATTGCGTACTTCCGCATAGGAAAATACTTCTCACGCTTCTTTTCCCTCTCAGTCTTCAAGGAGAGCTGAAGAACACCAACACCACAAGTCAACAGGCAAGAAGATCCAAGAACGATGAATAGCTTGATATATTACTTCAGCTACGAGTACACATTACACTACTGCATATAGCATAGAACATTCTATTCACTAGTCAATTACACCATCTGTCCAAAAAAAACATGACTCGTCCAAAAGAACATGCCATTATAGCTATTATCACTGAAGAGCAACGTCGAGACAACTGGCAAATGAAATGTAAAGCCTACAGAATATGAAAACTAGCACAAAGGTAATAGCAAACAATGACAATCACAAAGGGATGCAAACAATGACAATCACAAAGACATGCCATAAAAATAGCAATTGGCACCCCATGGCATGCAAATCAGTAAATCTGAAACTGGCAATGGCAGCTTGCAACGATGCACCTAGGCAAATGCAATGAAAAATGTGCTCCGGCAGTCCGGTTAGCATTCATTAGCAAACGAACATATATATATGGAATTGGAACACAAGACATACAAGTACGACAACTAACAAGCACCCAAACTTCACACAAACCACAACCCATTGGGTCGTTTTATTCTTCCAGAAACATAACTTTAGTCAAACCAAGTAAATATGAAAGTAATACACAATTAACACTGCACCAAGTTGATACCAAATACAGAATCACTATCCAAAGTAAAACTTCATGGTGTTCATTCACAAGTAAAAATAGTAAACAGTAGAGGCAACTGACCGATGAAATTATAATCACTACTAGTACTATCTAATACTGCTTCAACAATCCACCTATGAAACTAACACTGCGACTACATGTGAATATCACGATATGTCATACAAATCGTCTGAACCACTTTTAATTAACAGAAGCACGTTGGCCTCGACAGGATCAATTCGACAACTCAAAGTAATGCGCAAAAGTTACAGTACAAAACAAATCTTAAACCCTAAATATCAGCTAGCCTCACAGCACTGGTAGAACAATAAAATAAGCGCTTCAGCAATGAAAGAGAACGCATTGAAGTAGACGCAAGGAACATAAGTATGTACCTGGTGCTTGGTGAGGCGCCTGCGAATGGCGCGGGTCTTCTTGGGGCGGAGATCGAGCGGGAGAAGCTTCTTCTTCTTGTACGCCTCACGCAGCGCCGACTTCTGCTTCTGCGAGATGACGGTGAGCACGCGAGCGATGGAGGTGCGCACAATCTTGCTGCGAGAGAGGAAACCACGGATCCACGATTCGGTTCAGCACGAAGCAAAGCCAGTATGACAAACGAGGAAGAAGGGCGAGAGAGCCATCAAGCAGGCACATTTTGGAGAGCTTGTTGGGAGCCCCGCCGGTGACCTTGGCGACGCGTAGGAGGGAGAGCTCCGATTTAAGCTCCTTGAGCTGCGCCTGCAGATCCGTCTTGCCCTTTCCGCGCAGCTCGTGCACCTTGATCCGGGCTGCAAACCGAAAACAGAAGGTCAGATCCGGAGAGAAGACGCGAGAAACGACAGTGACCAGAGAGAACGGATGTGCTTACCCATCGCGAGTGACGAACAGGGGGTGTCGCGGCGCCGAATGAGATGAAAAATGGAGAGGCGAGCAGAGAGCGAGGCGGCGGCGTGTGGCTGTGTGCTTCCTAAAACCCCGTGGGACAAGCAGGAAACCCTAGATCTTTTGTGGGCTCGAGCGGGCCCAATGGGCCTCGGTTGGTACAGGTCCTCGATAATAGAACAATATTAATATTCATTCTTTGTCAATTGGCAACTCTATTTTTTTAAGAGATTTTCATTTTACCGAAAAAAATTAGGTTATTTTTCCTTAGAAAAATGAGAAACTATTAGAAAATAAAGTTGTCAAACTAGCCCTAAGCCTTCTTTGGAACGCGAGAATTTCACAAGAATGATATATGAATTTTACAAGAATTAGTTCAAAAACACAGGAAAACATAGGATTCAGAAAAAAATTCTTTATTCCAAATGAGTCCTTAGCGTTTGTTTGAAACACATGAATTTTAAAAAATATATATATAACTCTTCTACGAAAATTTTATATGACTCATAATTTGAATTTCTAGCGGTCCCATAGATTTGTTTAAAATTAACTTCCTACTTATGTTAGAAGTGATTTTAAAAGGTAGTTATATTCTTTTAAGATAGAAAAATTGATAAATGTCTAGTAAGGTTTGCCACCAAAAAAAGTCGACAACAACCAGTGCTATCCTCACTCGTTTGGACACCAACCAAGGGAGCTAAGCGCTTCTCCGGGAAGCGAGCAACCAAAATAGGAAAGTCATCAGCTCAACGCCACAAGACAACATGCTTGATCGAAAAAATCCAGAACCTTGAGACTATCCACCAAAAAGTGGAAAACACAAGGAAAAGATGCTTCAGTTCTTCGAGCTCCAGAAGCAAATTGATGAAGCTACTAAGCAGATGTGTAACATCACGCAGAATACAGAGCAACCAAATCACCAGTACCAACACACGGGCCTTTAGAATAAAGGCCACAATCATAAAGATCTTTGGTATGAAGCCTTCAACCATAATGACTTCCTTTATGATGACACTTCCCCTTAGTTGTAAAACTGCAGGCAATGCCTTGGAACCTTTGTACAAGCCAACCCAACTACCAATGTATGATGGCCACTCTGACCCAAAGCAATTCTTGATGAGTTATGAAGCCACAATATCTTCATATGGGGGTAACACAGCAGTGATGGCCAAGTCCTACGTCATGGCAATTAGGAATATCGTCTAGACATGGTATTCTTCCCTTCGATTAGGGACAACGACCTCTTGGCAAAAGTTGAAGGACATGTTGATTACAAGCTTCCAAGGTTTCCAAACAAAGACAATCACTGGTCAATCCCTATTCAAATGCACACAAGATCATGAGTAATATCTACAAGCCTACGTTCGAATGTTCCTTTGGCTCCAAGCCCAAGCGCTAACAGTCCCAAACGAGATAGTCACAGAAGCCATGATCAAGGGACTTTGTCTAGGGACGATGACTCAATATTTTGCTAGAAAGCCTCCCCAATCTCTAGAGAAGCTTCTCCAGAAGATGGATGAATACATCAGGGCGGTTAATGATTTTCGTTAAAGAAAAGAAGCCTAGAGATATGTAGAAATGACTAGGGGCTTTGGGAGAAGGTTTAACCCAAGGCATGTCAGGAGCATCCACAACCCGCCTCAAAATGAAGACAAAACCAACTAGGCTCGGGGGCAACAGAATCAACCACAAGGCTCTAGAACTCAGCAACAACCCTCTTAGAACAATTTCCGTCTGCCAGCCCTAAGAGGAGACAGAGGAGGACAAAGCTTCGGAGGAAGGTTTAACTCCTAGCCAAGAAAGTTGTTCTATATTTTCTATCGAGAAGACAAGGGGCGCACCACAAGGTCATGCCAGGTAACAATCCAAAAGCAGAAGGAAATTGTTGTCACACCCGGATTTAAGGAGCAAACCCGGGTGCGTATTATATGTGCGCCAAACAAGATCAACACATATAATGACTCAGTGTATAGAGACGAATGTCACAAACATTATTACATAACAAAAATGTCTTACAATATAACTGATAATAATTAAAACGAACTAATATTATTATTCCATGGCGCCATCAAGCTCACTGGGAGACGACACCTAGATCTCGTCGAACTCATCATAGTAGTCCTCTTTCCGGTGGCACCTGCTCTTCACCTATGGGGGTGTTTATCACAAGAGTGAGCCCACAAAAGTTCATCGCTCAACAAGTGTGGGGAATAATGTGCATGAGCTCACTTGCGGTGGGGGCTCATGTATAGTGTAAGGCTAATTAATAAATAATGGTTAAGGCTGAGCACTGCTTTTAATAAGTGGGTCAAAATTTTATTAGGAGTTACTAAGTATAAGTGTATACCAACCCAATTAAATAAGAGATCATAATTAATAATAAATCCCACAATGCACTGCATAAGACAAATTAAGTTTAATTCCATAAGTTACTCATGTGAGGGTCCGAGCCGCTCATGACCGTGAGCACAGCTGATATACCAGTTTTATACTCTGCAGAGGTTGTGCATCTTTATCCACAAGTTGTGTTACCCATTTGCCAAGTGATCACAACTTTCCATTCATCTCTGTCGAGGAGACGAGGCAGGGTAGCATTATGAGGCCTTTACAAAGTTCCACTAGCTTTAGAAAACCCGCTACTATTTCTGAGAAGAGCGATATAGGAATCCCTCATTCGAAAATCCATCACAACATGATCAACCCGAGAAACTCCCTATACCGACAACTCCTCTACCGCCCTTGGCCCTTTCGGGTAAGGTTGTCCTCCACTAGCTTCCCTAATTAGTCAGCCAAGGGCGTCCCATACCGCCCTTGTGATAGCACTGGTTTCCCGAGTGGTTCTCCATGTTCTAGTTAACACAATAGTCTTATCATGAACAGTAAATAATTCAATAACAATAAATAGCATGATCATGAATGGTATGTATCTTAACAAAACCATATAGAGCAGTAGCAGATACTACCCAAATGTTCAGTGTTAAGCAAGGTGTAAGGTAAGCCAAACTAGGGTAACCTATTGGGTCCTATCAAAATTAGCATGAGCATGTCATAGTGATCAATAGGAACATAATTGGGTAAAGAAGAGTGATCAAGGGCACAACTTGCCTTCAACGAGCTCCTGCTCAGAGTCTTCAACTTGCTATGCTCCGGGCTCCTTAGCCACTTGCTCGTCTACTCGCAACAATACAAACAAACAATATGCATAGGAGAAATTAACACCACACCAAACATGAGAACAAACTGCATAATAATGATCTACGTGTTGTTATAAGATTGTAGGTTCGAGAACCACTAAAATCGGAGTCACGGTTAAGAATATATGATTTTTTCAAAGCTCCTGGTGATTAAATAGTGATAATATATATGCTATGTTAACTAATATAATTCATGTGAGAAGGATTACTAAAAATAGATAATTCCTCCTTAATCTAAGTTATAACTTGATTAGAGTTTATTTTAGTCAAAGTATAATTATAGAATTAAAATAATAAGTTAATCCCATAACCATAGTCTAAATAAATATCTACTTATAGGAATATGTGTTATCGTACCAACAATGTTGTTACTGTGTGGTAAATATTTTTATAAAGCTAACGCAATTGGAACGAGTCAAATTGGAGCTAAAACGATGAAGTTATGCATTTTCTATGGGTTCTAGGTTTATTTCCACACTAATAATCATTTTTCTAGAGTTTGTTAAGTAAATTATAAATCCCCTGGGCTATGGGTCAAAATCTCGAGAGCACAAGGCTAAAATTATAATTTTTAGGACCTATTTGTGTTGATCTTATAACTACTTAGGAACACGGGTTGATTCGGACGAAATCTGAGGACTCATATGCAAAATGTATGTAGCGAAGGGGTATTGTATGCCATTGGCCGTCAGATTGCGATCCGATGGACTGGATAAAATGATGAGGGTTAACATAACCGAAACTATCACGGAACCTCCTAAGGTATTAGGCCCACCTACAGATGTCCTTATCCTAAGGACCTCAGACAGTCATGCAGGTGCGCGCAATCATTCGGTAAGTTCGGTTATATGTATCATTATCATATCGCCCAAGAGCGCTTCACCCATCACGCAAACATTACACACATAATCGGAGTAAAGAATAAGCGGAAGGGTTACAATAACATAATTTACATTCATATAAAATATAGAGAGAGTATTTATTGCATAACGTGTGTTCGAGTGTAGCACTTAATATTACATAACTGGGAGGCAAAACATCCTCCCGCCAACAAGTTTACTGATTTTCTTCCTGCTTTGGCACCACCTTCGAGTAGAAACATCAAAACTCAGCTGTTTCATCACCTACAACAACATGGGTTCGAAAACCCTGAGTACGGAGTGTACTTTCGCAAGCCTTACTCGACAAAGGAAAAAGACTTCTCAAGGATATGCTGGCTTGTGGGATTCAAGGTAAAGCTGATCAAGAATCAAAGACTCTGTTTGCAGAAAAGCTTACTAACACTGGATCCTTAAAATTCTAGTTTTATTACCAGGTTAAGTTGTTACCTGTATCTAGGGTTCTTTCTATCCTACTTCAGGCACTTAGCCTACACTAGCCCTCTTTTATCACCCCTTGAGTTCACTGGATTGCTACGTGTAAGTCAGTGACCAAGTCTTCATGTTCGAGAAGTAACAGTGATCCGAATCGATTAATACCCAGCTGGGGATCTCTAACCACACGACATATGTAGCACTTAACCCTTGCATATGTCAACTCGCCACCGGGTTTCTCAAGGCCAGAATGGGTTCACGCCAACCGAGAGCACAGATACACCATCATCCAGCCTCTTGCCATGGAGGGTACACGCTACTCTCGCCATCTCTCCACTCCTATTACATGGTGGCCTTTCTGGTATTAGTCCGACTGAGGCAAAGCTTACCCATGACGAGGCATGTGGCCTGTTAGAGGGTCCTCGGTCAGCAGGCCCACATCGGCTCGGTCCTTAAGTGACTCAGACGGAGACACTACACCGAGTAGGGGTGGGCGTTCGGGTTACCCAAAAAATTTGGGTCGAGTAATTCGGGTATTTAAAATTTTGGGTTTTGAGAATTGATACCCGAAATTACAACGGGTTTTACAATACCCAAAAATTTGGGTACCCAGAATTTCAGGTTCGGGTATTCCCGAACTACCCGAACTATTGTGTTGGCTTCATAAAAACACATACACCATATTAAATTAGTATAAAAATATAGTTTAAATAATGATATACATGGACATATAAAACACAAGCAATCGACAATCACAAGTTATGCACACTTACACATAATTATAGATGTACAAATTAATAATTAAGCATGACATGTGTACATGACACATGAAAGTTTGGGTAATTCGGGTATTTTGGGTACCCGATTGTGATACCCGAATTACCCAAAATAAATTCGGGTTTTGCAAGTTGCCACCCAAAATTCTCGAACAAAATTTGGGTTTTGGGTATTTCAGGTTCGGGTTCGAGTATTCCAGGTTCAAGTTATGGGTTTTTTGCCCAGCCCTAACACCGAGACTTCCTTCTCGTGCAAGTCACCCATCTGGTCTTGTCTTTATCATTTACAACCTAAAATTTGGTACCTGACAGAGGTACATCTTTTCAGATGTTGAACCCATCATGGCCATGATGGATTCACCATCAAGTCTTTTCTTTGAAAACTTCCCATCCCAAATGAAGCATCAGCTTTTGTTAAAACAAAACATTTTGTTTTCTAAAGCAAAGCTAAGCATCAGAAAACTTTAAGTAAAACAGGTATCAAGGAATGGTAATCAGTTCCAAGGAAGGAAATGCAGCAATTGTTTAGCACACAACTCCTATCACCTAATGCATCATCTCAAGTGATAAAGAGTTTAAAACAACAAGGAAAGAGGTAAATGCACCGGGGCTTGCCTTGTGTTGTAGGAGGCTCAGGGTTTGTCCCACAGATGTCAAAATAGAAGTTGTTCTCAACCGGGGGATTCTCAGCTTGTGGGATAACTTCTTCTTCGACTACAACTTCTTCTTCGTTTTCTATACATAACATACATATACATGAATGCTTATGTGATGCTATGAATGTGCAGTTATAATAGAAACACATTAAGTTATATCTTGAATATAACTTTCCTTCATGGTACACACTAGTCACTAGGGTTTCCTGAGTTAGTATCCCATTAGGGTTAGGCAATTATATCCTAGGAAGCTAGTGTATTGGGTTTGGGACCAAACAATGTCCAAAGCATGTCAAACTCTACCCAAGGGCTTTAATCATCAAACTAAGCTTACCCAAAAAGTTTTATTATTTTTGGAGCTACCAAATTAATTCTAAAATTCTAAAAGGCTAGGTTTAGGCATCTTTAAATGCTAAATAATTCCAGGTTTGAACTAAAAATCTTGGAACTATTTTTATTAAATACTAGATGAATTTAGGAGCTTAGCAAAATTGGTCCCATAATTTTACCATTTTTCTAGAATTTTCTACAATTTTCCAAGTCTGTGTAAAACCCAAAATTGGTAGAAGGATAATAATAATAATAATAATAATAATAATAATAATAATAAAATAAACAAATATATATTATAGTGGTTTGTAAATTCTTGAAACCTTGGATTAAAAAATATAATAAATAATAATAATAGAATTTTAAATGGAAAGAAAAATAAAAAGAAAAAGAATGTGCTAAAAAAATAATTATTATTATATATATCTTCTTATACTGGTATTTTAATTGTGCACTTGACCTATGTGTCAAACTCATTAATAACTTCAAGATTTAAATGGTAAATTTTGAAATGAAGAAAGAAATGCAAACCTAAAAGAAAAAGGATAAAAAAAGAGAAATCCTCAATGGGTCGAATCCCTATCCAGCCCATTCCCCCTGCATTTGCCTGGTCGCGGCCCGCGCGCTCGTCCCTCGCTGTCCCTGTCAAGCTAGGCCCGTTGGCCAGCCGCTCTGCGCCCACACTCCCTTCATCCCGCCATTACGTCTTACCTCACTGACAACGTGCCCCGCTGTTAGCTTCTTCAACGGACTCCGCAGCTCGCAGATCACGTAATCCTCGGTAACAAACTCCGGCCGCGCGCACCGTGTGGCTACCGCAGCTCTCCTCGACCGCGCGCCCGTGCCGGGTCTTTCGCTGATCAGCGGGGCCCAGTCGTCATCCTTCTTCCCCACTCGCTCGACGCAGACCCAATCTCAATAGAAATCGCCGCATGGCTTGCCGCTCACTCCGGATCGACCGAACGACCTCCTGGATATCGGGCTGCCCCACCCGATGGTGTTTAAGGGACCCCGACACTCGATTCATACCTCTCGCCTCGCTGTTACTCGCCCTCCTCGCCACGATATCAATAATTTTGCGCCGTCACGGGGAAAACAGGGGCTACCGTGGGGAACTTCGGCTAGCCGTCATCCGCGCCTCCAGTGTGGGGCTCAGGGCCTTCCCTCGGCTGCGGGACGGGCGCTGGTGGCCTCGCCACCTGGAATTGTCGTTGGGGACTTCACCAATTAGTCGCCGGACCTCTCCTCTCATGGTCGAGCCGCCGCGCAGCGAGGGCGGACTTCCTCGGAGCCTAATCACCAGTAATTTCCCCACTGCACCCTTCGCCTTTATGTCCTCAACGCGTAGCATGACAGATTAGAGGGTAGTTGCTCTGGCAAGGGGGGGGGGGGAATTCCTCGCTAGACTTCGTGGCGCCGCCGCGGAGCACGGGAACCCGAGGATACAATTTTCTCGGCGGTCTAAGGTTGTTGCTAGTACCTCACGCAGATCACTAGAACCCCGATGATTGAGTAGCGTCAACAATCTAGGGTATAGGCATTGGTCGCCGCGGCGGTGGGAGCTCCGCCGCGTGATGGCTAGTGCCGCCGCGTCCGTGTGCGGGGTGGGGAGGAATGCCACGGGCCATCGAATTTTTGTGGCAACACTTTGGATTAGATCGCGGCCATTTCGTTTCACCACCGTGGATCAATCAACGGACGGTCTAGATTTAATCAGGCGTACCGTTTCGATCTAGCGCGCGCTGGCCGTCGATAGGTGATCAGACGGATGTTGTGCTATCCGCGCGACTTAAAACCCTGGCCGTTGGATCATGATCCCGCGATCTGTATTATGTACCGGTTTGGGCAGGGGCGATGTAATCGTGGCCTTTCGTTTAGATCAGACGGTCCAGATTAGAACATACCTTTCAGCCTCTACAGATTTATAAAAGAACCCCTGTCCTTTATCTATATCAACCCATAGTCCAGTTTAACTGTGCGCTGAGTCTTAGGAAAACTTCTGAGTTAGCCCCTGCGTTTCTGTTTAATTGAGGCACAGTTCAGTGAATAGGAAAATCATAGAAAATGATTTAGAAAATGATTTTTAATACAAAAATAATTACAGAAACTTGTTTAATTTATAGAAAATGCATATGGAGTCCAAATTAATCCATTCCAATTCCTATAATTTTGTAATATTATTTTTTATCATTTAGTATCACTGTTTTGATATGAAAGTCACATTGAAATTTATATCCTATTTAATCTTGTACAAAATACATAAAACCTTAGGAAATTCATAATTTCTCCATTTTAACTCTAAATTGAACCGTTCCAGTTGCGTTAGCTTCACATGAATATTTACTATACAATAACAACACTTATTATACCATGTCTTATTCTTTTATAATTAGGTCTTTATTTAACTTATGATTGGTTAGTCTTGTTAATCTACTTACTATTATAATCTGCTAGAATATGATCTATGGTCAATTTATAGCTTAGATTAAAGTTGAGATAATTATTTATAGAATGACCTCTCATATGATTCATATTAACCAATTGATAATATAGTTTAATATTTTAATCACACAGATCTTCTATAAAATCATAACTCCTTAATCGTAACTCCGATCGTAGTAGTTCTCGATCCCACGATCTCGTAGAAACGCGTAGATCATTATTATGCAGTATGTTCTTATGTTTGGTGTGATGTTAATTTTGTCTATACCATGTCTGTTTGTATTGCTACGACTAGCAGTGCGGTCATGAGGATCTGAAGAATCACCCTGGTAACAGGATTCTCAAGTGTCAGGCAAGTTGTGCCCTTGATTCACTTTTGTTACCCAATAATGTCCTTTATTATTACTTATCAATGCATAGGTTTAATTTTGATGGGACCCAATAGGTCACCCTAGACTGTTTATCCTTTTTACCTTGTTTACCCCTGAATCATTGGGTAGTTATGCTATTGCTTTACATGGTTTTCGGGATAATATTTTATTATATCCATGTTCCAATTATTCTGTTATGTTATTTATGTTCATGATAAGATTATTATGTTAATTAGAACATGGAGCGACCACCCGGGAAAATAGTGCTACCACAAGGGTTTAATGGGACGCCCTTGGCTGATTAATTAGGAAATCTAGTGGATGACTACCTTACCCGAAAGGGGCAAGGGCAGTAGGGGAGTGGTCGGTGTAGGGAGGTCCTTGGGTTGATTTTGCTGCGATGGCGGTCAGGCGAGGTATTCTTGCACTGGAGCTTCCTATAAACTGTAGCGGGTTTTCTGAAGCTAGTGGAACTTTGTAAAGGCCTCATAGTGTTACCCTGCCTCGCTTCCTTGGTAGAGGTGTATGAGATTCATGACCCCTTGGTAGATGGGTAACATGACTTGTGGGTAAAGATACGCAACCTCTACAGAGTGTAAAACTGGTATACTAGCCGTGCTCACAGTCATGAGCGGCTCGGACCCTCACATGATTAATTTATGGAACCTAAATTCAATTTGTCATGTGCATTTGCATGAGATTATTTATTAATTTTGTTCTATTATTATTATGGTTGGTATTTACTTACATCTAGTAACTGCTAATAAAATTTTGACCAACTTTAAAAGCAATGCTCAGCTTTAACCATTCTCTTTGGTAAGCCTTACACTTCATGAGCACACACCTTTTGTGAGTTCATGCACATTATTACCCACAACTTGTTGAGCGATGAACATGTGTGAGCTCACCCTTGCTGTCTCACACCCCCACAGGAGAAGAACAGGTGGTTCAAGAGGAGCCGCGTAACGAGGAGTTTGATTCGATCTAGGTGGCGTCTCCCAGTTGACTTTTCTGGCGCCAAGGATGGATTTTAGATCCTGTTATATTTATCTTTTATTATGTAAGACTTCCGCTATGTAATAAGTACTCTGATTATATTGTGACATTTATCTCTATACACTCTGTTATTATATATGTTGTCTTCTATGGCGCATGTATGAGATGCACCCGGCTTTGTCCCTTAAAGCCCGGGGTGTTACAGTCTGGCAGAAAAAGAAAAAGGAAAATGATGAATAGTATTGGGCTCTATCTAGCCCGATCCGGCCCACGAACGGTGAAACCCGCGTGCCCGCGCCCGCGTTGGTAATCTTGCGCAGAGGTCCTCAGCTATTTGAAAAACCCATAAAGAATCCTTATTCACTATTCCCTTGTGTCTCTGACATGAGCACTAAGGCCCCTCTATTCTTTCTTCTTCACAAGACCGGGTCCTCGACAATGGACGACGGCGTGGGCGCTCCGGCGAACTTGTACTAGCCGCGATACCCAATAATTCGTGCTCTACTTCGGTCTACGCCTAATTCTATCCTTGGCGCTCCACTAGGGATCGCTAATTGAGCCTAAACGCCGATCTAGAGCTTGGTCCACGCACACCCGCGAATTTGAGACTTGCCCAACGCGTTCCTAATGATCTAGCATGGTATAGCTTAATTGGCCGAGCCGACGAGCATCAAAAGCATGCGTGGGTGTTGAAACACGGACAAGGAGGGCGAGGGCGGACCTAGAGGTGGCTGGCCATGGTGCGGCGTCTCACGGTGGCGCAGACAACAGATTTGGGGGAAGAATGAAATTCTCCGGCTATGGTGGCTAATCGAGGGTGATGGTTGGTGCTCTGGCTTCGTAACAATCTAGCGGAACAGGCCGAGGCATCAATTTATAGAGGATGGCTGTGAGGAGGGTGAATTTGAACGGAGAAGCGCTCACGGTGAGAAGGGGAAGAGTCATCGAAGTTTGCTAATGTGGCGTTCACTGGTTAATGGTCTGTGGCAGTCACTGCCGAGTCTTCACAGCTTGCGACAACATGGTGAATCAACTGAAGGCGTGTCATAATCGAGATAAACGGGCAGCACGACGGCGGCGATCGCGCAGCCACGTTGCTGGTGCATGTGGGTACGGGGACAGGGCAGTATAGTGGCCCAAGTTCATCCTCGCGCTAGATCTTTTCACTGTCGACCGTTATCCGCACACCAGAGCGCACGAATTGCAACACCGGCGAAGATCGTGGCGCAGCTCACCGGCGGCGACAGGTTCACTGCATTCGTGATCTTTTGCAGATACTATACCATCGCGTTCTTCATCAGTCATTCTAACAGAGCGAATTAAAGAGCATTGTTCTCCAATTTTCATGTGGCAATGTACTAATCCATCTGTAGCAAAGTTGATCTCCTACAAACCAGCTTTGATTTTGATATAGCAACCTTAATCAAACATCCACTGGATTTTATTCAAAATTGCTCTCAAAGTCTGTCCCAGTTCACTGTCAGTCGAAATTCAGCTTCAGGGTGACCGACAGCTTGACTTTAGGTCCATTTATCTCTCATTTTCATACAGCACCAATGCTCAGTCACTTAATAAACTTGTACCCTTATATTACCTCTACAAACTTGTTGTAGTGACCTAGGGCAAAATCTTCATGGATTAAGAAACACAAGGTTCCAAAGTCAGCTTAAACACACTGATTTCAGAGTTAGCCATATGGGGGTCCTTGTGGCTTTTTCACAAATTAGTCCAATTTGTTCCACATTACTTGAAAATCCTCCAATGTAAAAGTTATTTAGTTTTTTATACTTTACCACTTTGATATATGCATTTTGGTCCAAAAGTGTATAGAAATTGAAACCACCGCATAGGGCACAAATTAGGGTTTTCTAGGGTTCCTCTTAGGGTTTTGAGTGCTCTAGGGTTTGTGTGCCACTCAAATTCATCAAACTTAGTCTCTTGTCAACATTTCCAATAAGTTTTGTGGTAATACTCAATTTGGCCTAACATTCACCCATATACCCGAATCCCATGGTTAAGTACCCTACTCTAGGGTTAATAAGCACTTCAAGACACCACATCACACTTGTTTTAAAGTTTTAGCCTAGTGGATGCATTCTAGGTGTAACAAGCATAATGAAATGTCAATGCATATGATGTCATGCTCAAATTTTAGTTCTGGTAACACCAGGGGTGTTATAGAAACCGCAAAATGAAACAACGACGACCCAATTTTAATTAAAGTGCCAAACAATCCTACCCCTCCAATCTAGATTGGACGATCAACCTTTGCTCGGGATGAATCGGTACCATCATCTAATCGTAACCCTCCATTATGATCTGATGGCTAGCACATCGTCTTCTTCACCCGACGGCTGCAGCGCCCACCCACGGTGGAGTCTCACCAAAGATCCTCGATCTGGCGCCCCAGTGCCCTAAACCTGAATCTAATTGACTCTACACGAAGCTAGGGAAAAATAGAAACCGGTCGAGGGTCTTACCAATGGTTTGGAGTAGCAGAGGTTGATGGTCGCGGTAGGAGGTGATCGGTGGGGAACTGTGAATGCTGAAGAGCAATTCGCCTCCTAGGGTTCTCCCACCGCATGCAAAAGCATCGCGACTACCCCCGGCGTGCCCCTGCGAAGACCCATGGCTGCTTCATGATCTCTACACACCAGTGTCAGCGGGAGATGATGTCTGCGGCTAACTCTCCCACCGTGATCCCGACGACGGTCCCCTCCGATCTCTCTCCACGCTATCGCTCCTAGTTATGGTAAAAGGAAAGGGTGACGAGCGCGCACATATATGCACCGAGGCAGCCGGGAAATCTCAACAGAATCACCAGAATCCTGGATTTTGTTACTCGCTCGCCGTGGTGTCGATGGCAAGAGGTGAACGAGCTGGGTGACTGGGCCCACTTGTCGGCCAGCCCAAGGCGTACACGTTCACAGAGGTGGTAGGCAGATGATTGGGCCTATGGTGTCTGCATCAGGTCACTAGTGCATAGAGCGCACGGGTATGCGCTGTGTGGCCAGCCAATGGGCCCCACATGTCGGCACCGAACCCGCGGTCGGGCTGTATGGGCTGCGCGAGAAAGGATTAAGTGGGCTAGTGAGGGGATTCGGCCCAATACCAGATCATGCTATTATTCTTTTTCTTCTTTTCTTATAATTTTATCTTTCATATTTCAAACCAAATTTAAGGTTGTTAAACTCCAATATGCACAAACAAATTCCAAAATGATGCAAACTATATATTTATTATTATTATTATTATTATTATTATTTTATCCCTCTAAATAATAAAATGCTTCCACACACATAACCCTAGTAAAGGGTGAACCATTCCATAATTAAGGAGATATTATTTCATGAATAATTAATATCCTAGAAATCCCATTTTTTTGGGTTTATAATTGCCAAAGCACAATAGAACCAACCAAAGCAGAGGTCCTACACACTTCCTCATACTACTCCCCATACATCCCAAAGTATGTCCATCGTCAACAGCCAAGCCCATGGCATTCAGGGTCCATTTCTTCGCCAAGCCAATCTTCAGCTCACTGGATCATGCCCCAGGATTTCATACCAACACCTTCGTCATATGAGCAACAACTTGCAGGTCCATCACAAATCCAGCAATAGTTTTCTGTACAAAACATACCACAACACGATGCATGGGAGCAATATGAGGTCAAAACAGTCAATAACATTGTCCCTAAGCCAAAGCACATTTACTGAAGCACCTGAGGGTTGGATCGAGAAGTCGAAGCTACAGAAAAAGCTTAGAAAATCTATTGTATCTTGATTTTTGTTTTTCCTTCAATTCTGTTGCAAGAAACATTAATACTTTAATTATGTTGCAAGAAACATTAAGAGGGTACACCCTTCAACAGTTTGTATATATAAATATGAGGTTACACCATCGAGTGTAACAAAAAGGGTCAAAAAGCTCTGAAGTCATTCCTAAGGGAATACAAAGCTAGAATTAAACACCTAGTAAACGTGGAAAAGCTCCAAAGCCGTTACTAAGGGAATGCAGAGCTCGAATGAAACAACTAGTAAAGGTGAAAAAGCTCAAAAGTCATTCATGAGGGGATGTAGAGCTTGAATGAAACACCTAGTAAAGGTGCAAAGACTCCGAAGTGGTTTCTAAGGGAATGCAGAGTCAGATTCAAAAAACCATCAGATGAAGACACACTTGTTTTTTCATCATCGTTACCATTTTGCATCATACATCATATCAACATTTCATCATCATAGCATACATATCATTCTGTATAAACTTAATGGGAAAAGAAGGGAAGGTGTCTTCCTTGTAATATTGGGCAAAGAAGGGAAATTGTCCTTCGTCTTGCAACAGGTAGGTACCTTCGGATATTTTGGCATTGATCTCGAAAAAGGCCTCTACTCCAATAAGGTAAAAGGTACCTTCATTAATTTCTACATTATCATTTAGCGAAGCATAATTAATAAATTCTTCACAAAGCATGAAAAGAAGGAAAGGTGTTTTTCGCCTTCGGCTCAAAAGATACACACATATTTGTTTCATGCTCTATAAAGAAGCAAGTGTAGAAAATCACACGAAACCTGTATATTACATAAATATTTACATACAATGTAAATGCACCCCTAAGTTTTTGAATACAAATGTTTATTAGTTCTCTTTTAGAACTTTTTACTAATTTCATTAAGTGTTGCTTCAATAGTTTCATCTATTGTTCTATGCACCACTTCAAGTTTAGCTAGGACATCCTTCAGCTCGGGATCGTTTTCAGGAATGTATGGCTCAGGCAGCGGCGAGAGAGTAGCTATGGAAAAAGCATTGACGTCATAAACTACAAATGATTATCCAAATCATGGATAAGTAAGTAGGATACCTTCGAGCTCTTTCAATCGTAAGGCTTCTCTAGCTGCTTTAGCAACCCTATGAACCTACAAAACAAAGACTCTATGTGAATATTACAGTACAAAACTAAAGATACAAATTTAACATTCAAAAGAAACTTCTCCCGCATTGTCTCTAGCAGCTTCATCCGCCATCTGCCTCCCACCAGCAAGCCAAATGTCAGTATAAAACTTTCTTCCTAGTTCAATAGCTTCAATCGAAGGATCCTTGATATCATTTACAGAAACCTCATAATCTAGCTGGATAATAGACTTCACATGATCGCAACCAACTTTCTCAAGTAGGGAAATTGTTCCCCATGCACCCACACAGGCGTAGAAATATCCTGGGCTAGTTAAGACTTTGTCAAAGGCTTCAACTTCACCTTCGATCCATTTTACAGCCCCAATAGCATCACCACGGACAAACTCCTCTTCGCCGAAGAAAGCACCGATGTTAACAAACGTACTCTTCAATTTTTCACAACATTGAGCAGCGGTGGAGAAGCATTTTTCTATTGATTCATGAAGCTCTTCAACAATTTTTTGAATCGTGTCCCTTTCAGCTTCGACAATTTCTCACTTTGACTTTTCGACTTCAAAATTTTTGCTGGCCTCATCAAAATTCTCTTTAACCCAGTTATCTCAACCTTGTGTGTTTCAGCTTGAGATGCTATCTTCGCTTCAAGGTCAGTGATGCGCTTCGCACTCTGAGTCTTCTCACTTTCCAGCTTCGAGATCTTGTCATCTTTTTATTCAGATAATTTCTTAAACTTAGCATGGTCCTCAATAAAGTTCTATCCATAAGAAGAAAGTATGCGAAGTCATATGCTAACCTTTAAATTGTTATAGGCCAGGTAATCTACAAACTGATACTTCGACATAACAGATAGCCCGCATTCCAGCTTCTGATAACCCATCTTATCCATCATCTCGTGGCATACTTCAAGTTCTCTATTGCCCGGGAGACAATAGAGATAGTCATCCTCGTCATTGCCACCATAAACAAGCAAACTTGAGGGGTACTTTTGTCGGGGACCATAATTAGGGGTACCCTCAAGACGCCTAATTCTCAGCTGGTAACCCCCATCAGCATAAAGCTGCAGAGGCCTGATGTGTTTGATTAAGTCAGGGATCAGTCCATACGAGCGACTCGATCACGCCACGCCCGAGCCTAGCCTCGGGCAAGGGCACCAACCCTGAGGTGTTTCCGTCTCGCCCGAGGCCCCCTTTTTTACGGCAGACGCATCTCCGGCTCGCCCGAGGCCTTGCCTTCGTTAAGAAGCAACCCTGACTAAATCACCGCGCCGACCGACCAAGTCACTGGGGCATTTAACGCAAAGAGTGAGACTGACGGGCGGCCAGGCTTCGCCAAAGGCGCCATAGGAAGCTCCGCCCGACCCAGGGCTCGGACTCGGGCTAAGGCCCCGGAAGACGGCGAACTCCGCTCCGCCCGACCCAGGGCTCGGACTCGGGCTAAGGCCCCGGAAGACGGCGAACTCCGCTCCGCCCGACCCAGGGCTCGGACTCGGGCTAAGGCCCCGGAAGACGGCGAACTCCGCTCCGCCCGACCCAGGGCTCGGACTCGGGCTAAGGCCCCGGAAGACGGCGAACTCCGCTCCGCCCGACCCAGGGCTCGGACTCGGGCTAAGGCCCCGGAAGACGGTGAACTCCGCTCCGCCCGACCCAGGGCTCGGACTCGGGCTAAGGCCCCGGAAGACGGCGAACTCCGCTCCGCCCGACCCAGGGCTCGGACTCGGGCTAAGGCCCCGGAAGACGACGAACTCCGCTTCGCCCGACCCAGGGCTCGGACTCCGCCCTGGCCTCTGCCGAACGACCTCCGCCTCGCCCGACCCAGGAGCTCAGACTCGACCTCGGCCTCGGAGGAGCCTCCACGTCGCCCGACCTAGGGCACAAGTCCGCCACGTCAACAGGAAGCGCCATCATCACCCTGCCCCGAGCCGACTTGGGTCGCAGAGAACAAGACCGATGTCCCATCTGGCTAGCTCCGCCAGATAGGCAATGATGGCGCCCCGCTAGACCCATGACGACGGCGGCTCTCGGCTCCCTTACGGAAGCAGGGAGACGTCAGCAAGAGCCCAACTGTTCCAACAGCTGTCCCTCCACCAGGCTCCGTTACTCCTCCGACAGCCACGACACCACACCGGCTGGGTGCCAAGTTCTCTCCGGCTGCCACATTGGCATGTACCGAGGGCGCTAGCTCTCCCTCGCTAGACACGTAGCACTCTGCTGCACCCCCATTGTACACCTGGATCCTCTCCTTGCGCCTATAAAAGGAAGGACCAGGGCCTTCTTAGAGGAGGTTGGCCTCGCGGGAACGAGGGCAGGGGCAGGCGCTCTCTTGGGGCCGCTCGCTCCCCTCACCCGCGCGGACGCTTGTAACCCCCTACTGCAAGCGCACCCGACCTGGGCGCGGGACGAACACGAAGGCCGCGGGATCTCCGCCTCCCTCACGACCCGGCTCCGGCCACCTCGCTCTCCCCCCTTCGCGCTCGCCCACGCGCTCGACCCATCTGGGCTGGGGCACGCGGCACACTCACTCGTCGGCTCGGGGACCCCCCGGTCTCGAAACGCCGACAGTTGGCGCGCCAGGTAGGGGCCTGCTGCGTGTTGACGAGCAGTTTCCCGTCAAGCTCCAGATGGGCAGTCTCCAACGACCTCTTCAACCCGGGACGGTGCTCCGTTTCGGGAGCCTCGAGTTCATGTCTTTCGACGGCAGCTACGACATGATACTCCTTCCACCGCCGCGCGACAGCGACAATGGTGGCGGACAGCCCGCCCGCCGGCGGCGGAATCGACGACGTCTTTCCCGCGTGGGGGAAGGACAACTTTCGAGCTCGCCCCATCCTCTCCCTCGCCATCGGAGGAGGAGGCGGGGCAACCAGGGCCGAGCGGGAGGCTGCGCTCAGTCGGCTGTCGAGCAAATCGACATCCCCAGCGCCCCAACGGAGGACGCGTCGGGCGTCACCCTCGCGTTTGAGGCGAAGGCGAGCGCCGTCCCCCGCGACACGCCAACCCCAAGCAAGTGGACGACGCCAGCGCGCTCACGGAGGGCCTGCAGGACGTCGCACTCGTACCCAGGACGACGGCGCGATCAGCCCCCGATGTGACTTCGTCGCTCCTCGTCGACCAAAAGGTACCGGCTGATTCCCATCCTTTGTCATTTCAACTCGACCTCAACCCGCCTAGTGACCTCGCTCTGGCGGGCGCTCACGTTGAGGCGAGTGCAACCCCTTTCGGGTTTCGCGTGCGGTCGCCTTGGGACTGATTGACGGGCGTCTCGACCTACGAAACCTCTGGGTCCGAGGAAGATGATGACCCCAACATCTGCTGGGATTTCTCTGGATCTGGCAACCCCAGTGCCATGCGGGACTTCATGACCGCATGCAACTACTGCCTCTCCGACTGTTCCGACGGCAGCCGCAGCCTTGACGACAAGGACTGCGGCCCGAGCCGCGAATGTTTCCACGTCGAGCTAGGGGATCCCTCCGGAGGCGGCTGTCTCGGCATGCCGGAGGATGGTGATCTCCCTAGGCCAGCGCCTCGCGCCGACATCCCGCGGGAGCCAGCTGTGGTCCCCGTTCCGGCGGGGGGTCACGACCCACAGCTCGAGCAAGTCCGCGGGGCGCAGGCCGGGCTCGATGAGGGAGCAGGAGCGCTCGAGGCAATCCGCCGGGACGTCGGGCAGGTATGGGCGGGCCAGCCCCCGGCCGGAGAAATACGTCACCTGCCCCAGGGTCTCCAGCACCGCATCGCCAACGATGCCAGGGACAGACCGCCACCCGCATCCGGCGGAACCGGTCAGGACCTGGCAGCCGCAGCGATGCTCCTCCGCGCGATGCCGGAGTCATCAACCACCGAGGGTCGGTGAATCCAGGGAGAGCTCAAGCATCTCCTGGAAGGCACCGCGGCCCGGCGGGCCGAGAGCTCTGCCTCCCGAAGGCAGGGGTACCCCTCGGAACCTCGTGCCGCGACTTCCCGACTCATGCGGGAAGCCTCGGTCTACACCGGGCGCACGCGCAACACCGCGCCTGCGGCCCCGGGCCACCTCGGCGACAAGCACCCTCATCGCGACCGTCGGGCCCGCCTCGACGAAAGGGTGCGCCGAGGTTATCACCCCAGGCGTGGGGGACGCTACGACAGCGGGGAGGATCGGAGTCCCTCGCCCGAACCACCCGGTCCGCAGGTCTTCAGCCGGGCCATTCGGCGGGCGCCGTTTCCGACCCGATTCCGACCCCCGACTACTATCACAAAGTACTCGGGGGAAACGAGACCGGAATTGTGGCTCGCGGACTACCGCCTGGCCTGTCAACTGGGTGGAACAGACGACGATAACCTCATCATCCGCAACCTCCCCCTGTTCCTCTCCGACACTGCTCGCGCTTGGTTGGAGCACCTGCCTCCGGGGCAGATTTCCAACTGGGAGGATCTGGTCCAAGCTTTCGCCGGCAACTTCCAGGGCACGTACGTGCGCCCCGGGAATTCCTGGGACCTCCGAAGCTGCCGGCAACAGCCGGGAGAGTCTCTTCGGGACTACATCCGGCGATTCTCGAAGCAGCACACCGAGCTGCCCAACATCACCGACTCCGATGTCATCGGCGCGTTCCTTGCCGGCACCACCTGCCGTGACCTGGTGAGCAAGTTGGGTCGCAAGACCCCCACCAGGGCGAGCGAGCTGATGGACATCGCCACCAAGTTCGCCTCTGGTCAGGAGGCGGTCGAGGCCATCTTCCGAAAGGACAAGCAGCCCCAGGGCCGCCCGTCGGAAGATGCTCCCGAGGCGTCTACTCCGCTCGGCGCCAAGAAGAAAGGCAGGAGGAAGTCGCAAGCGAAACGCGACGCCGCCAGCACGGACCTTGTCGCCGCCGCCGAATACAAGAACCCTCGGAAGCCCCCCGGAGGCGCCAACCTCTTCGACAAGGCACTCAAGGAGACGTGCCCTTACCATCAGGGGCCCGTCAAGCACACCCTCGAGGAGTGCGTCATGCTTCGGCGCCACTTCCACCGGGCCAGGCCACCCGCAGAGGGTGGCAGGGCCCGCGACGACGACAAAAAGGAAGATCACCAAGCAGGAGAGTTCCCCGAGGTCCGCGACTGCTTCATGATCTACGGAGGGCATGCGGCGAATGCCTCGGCTCGGCATCGTAAGCAAGAGCGTCGGGAGGTCTGCTCGGTGAAGGTGGCGGCGCCAGTCTACCTAGACTGGTCCGATAAGCCCATCACCTTCGACCAAGATGACCACCCCGACCACGTGCCGAGCCCGGGGAAGTACCCGCTCGTCGTCGATCCTGTCATCGGCGACGTCAGGCTCACCAAGGTCCTGATGGATGGGGGCAGCTGCCTCAATATCATCTACGCCGAGACCCTCAGGCTCCTGCGCGTCGATCTGTCATCCGTCCGAGCAGGCGCTGCGCCCTTCCACGGGATCATTCCTGGGAAGCGCGTCCAGCCCCTCGGACAGCTCGACCTTCCTGTCTGCTTCGGAACACCCTCCAACTTCCGAAGGGAGACTTTGACGTTCGAGGTGATCGGGTTCCGAGGAACCTACCACGCAGTATTGGGAAGGCCATGCTACGCGAAGTTCATGGCCATCCCCAACTACACCTACCTGAAGCTCAAGATGCCGGGCCCCAACGGGGTCATCACCGTCGGCCCCACGTACAAACACGCATTCGAATGCGATGTGGAGTGCGTGGAGTACGCCGAGGCCCTCGCCGAGTCCGAGGCCCTCATCGCCGACCTGGAAAGCCTCTCCCGAGAGGTGCCGGACGTGAAGCGACACGCCGGCAACTTCGAGCCAGCGGAGACGGTTAAGGCCGTCCCTCTCGACCCCAGTAGCGACACCTCCAAGCAGATCCGGATCGGTTCCGGGCTCGACCCCAAATAGGAAGCAGTGCTCGTCGACTTTCTCCGCGCAAACGCCGACGTTTTTGCGTGGAGTCCCTCGGACATGCCCGGCATACCGAGGGATGTCGCCGAGCACTCGCTGGATATTCGGGCCGGAGCCCGACCGGTCAGACAGCCTCTGCGCCGATTCGACGAGGAAAGGCGCAGGGTGATAGGCGAGGAGATCCACAAGCTGATGGCAGCAGGGTTCATCAAAGAGGTATTCCATCCCGAATGGCTTGCCAACCCTGTACTTGTGAGGAAGAAAGGGGGGAAATGGCGGATGTGTGTAGACTACACTGGTCTCAACAAAGCGTGTCCGAAGGTCCCCTACCCTCTACCTCGCATCGATCAAATCGTGGACTCCACTGCTGGGTGCGAAACCCTGTCTTTCCTCGATGCCTACTCAGGGTATCATCAAATCAAGATGAAAGAGTCCGACCAGCTCGCGACTTCTTTCATCACGCCCTTCGGCATGTACTGTTATGTCACCATGCCGTTCGGTTTGAGGAACGCGGGTGCAACCTACCAGCGGTGCATGAACCATGTGTTCGGCGAACACATCCGTCGCACGGTCGAGGCCTACGTCGATGACATCGTAGTCAAGACAAGGAAAGCCTCCGACCTTCTCTCCGACCTTGAAGTGACATTCTGATGTCTCAAGGCGAAGGGCGTCAAGCTCAATCCCGAGAAGTGCGTCTTCGGGGTGCCCCGAGGCATGCTCCTGGGATTCATCGTCTCCGAGCGGGGCATCGAAGCCAACCCGGAGAAGATCGCAGCCATCACAAGCATGGGGCCCATCAAGGACTTAAAAGGCGTACAGAGGGTCATGGGATGTCTCGCGGCCTTGAGCCGTTTCATCTCGCGCCTCGGCGAAAGAGGCCTGCCCCTGTACCGTCTCTTAAGGAAGGCCGAGTGCTTCACTTGGACTCCCGAGGCCGAGGAAGCTCTCGGGAACCTGAAGGCGCTCCTCACCCAGGCGCCCGTCTTGGTACCCCCAGCTGATGGAGAAGCCCTCTTGGTCTACGTCGCCGCTACCACTCAGGTGGTCAGCGCCGCGATCGTGGTCGAAAGGCAGGAAGAGGGGCATGCTTTGCCCATTCAGAGGCCAGTTTACTTCGTCAGCGAGGTGCTGTCCGAGACCAAGATCCGCTACCCACAAGTCCAGAAGCTGCTGTATGCAGTGATCCTGACGAGGCGAAAGCTGCGACATTACTTCGAGTCTCATCCGGTGACTGTGGTGTCATCCTTCCCCCTGGGGGAGATCATCCAGTGCCGAGAAGCCTCGGGACGGATCGCAAAGTGGGCGGTGGAAATCATGGGCGAGACAATCTCGTTCGCCCCTCGGAAGGCCATCAAGTCCCAGGTACTGGCGGACTTCGTAGCCGAATGGGTCGACACCCAGTTGCCGACGGCTCCGATCCAACCGGAGCTCTGGACCATGTTTTTCGACGGGTCGCTGATGAAGACAGGAGCCGGCACGGGCCTGCTCTTCGTCTCGCCCCTCGGGAAACACCTGCGCTACGTGCTCCGCCTCCATTTCCCGGCGTCCAACAATGTGGCTGAGTACGAGGCTCTGATCAACGGATTGCGAATCGCCATCGAGCTAGGGGTCCGACGCCTCGATGCTCGCGGCGACTCACAGCTCGTCATCGACCAAGTCATGAAGAACTCCCACTGCCGCGACCCGAAGATGGAGGCCTACTGTGATGAGGTTCGACGCCTGGAAGACAAGTTCTACGGGCTCGAGCTTAACCACATCGCCCGGCGCTACAACGAGACTGCGGACGAGCTGGCAAAGATAGCCTCGGGGCGAACGACGGTTCCCCCGGATGTCTTCTCCCAGGATCTGCACCAACCCTCCGTCAAGATCGGCGACACGCCCGAGCCCGAGGCGCCCTCGGCCCCGTCCGAGGTGACCTCGGCCCAGCCCGAGCCATCCTCGGTTCAGCCCGAGGAACCCTCGGCCCCCGAGGGCGAAGCACTGCACATTGGGGAGGAGCGGAGCGGGGTCACGCCAGATCAAGATTAGCAGACCCCGTACCTGCAATATCTCCGCCAAGGAGAACTGCCCCTCGACCGAGCCGAGGCTCGGCGGGTAGCGCGACGCGCCAAGTCGTTCGTCTTGCTGGGCGATGAGAAGGAGCTCTACCACCGTAGCCCCTCGGGCATCCTCCAGCGACGCATCTCCATCGCCGAAGGTCAGGAACTCCTGCAGGAAATACACTCGGGGGCTTGCGGCCATCATGCAGCACCTTGAACCCTCGTCGGGAACGCTTTCCGGCAAGGCTTCTACTGGCCGACGGCGGTGGCTGACGCCACTAGAATTGTCCGCGCCTGCGAAGGGTGCCAATTCTATGCGAAGCAGACCCACCTGCTCGCTCAGGCTCTACAGACGATACCCATCACCTGGCCCTTCGCTGTGTGGGGTCTGGACCTCGTCGGCCCTCTGCAGAAGGCGCCCGGGGGCTACACGCACCTGCTGGTCGCCATCGACAAATTCTCCAAGTGGATCGAGGTCCGACCCCTGAACAACATCAGGTCCGAGCAGGCGGTGGCGTTCTTCACCAACATCATCCATCGCTTCGGGGTCCCGAACTCCATCATCACCGACAACGGCACCCAGTTCACCGGCAAAAAATTCTTGGATTTTTGCGAGGATCACAACATCCGGGTAGACTGGGCCGCCGTAGCTCATCCCATGTCGAATGGGCAAGTAGAGCGCGCCAATGGCATGATTCTACAAGGGCTCAAGCCTCGGATTTACAATGACCTCAACAAGTTCGGCAAGCGATGGATGAAGGAACTCCCCTCGGTGGTCTGGAGCCTGAGGACGATGCCGAGCCGAGCCACGGGTTTTACGCCGTTCTTCCTGGTCTACGGGGCCGAGGCCGTCTTGCCCACGGACCTGGAATACGGCTCCCCGAGGACGAGAGCCTACGACGATCAAAGCAACCAAGCTAGCCGAGAAGACTCGCTGGACCAGCTAGAAGAGGCTCGGGACAAGGCCTTACTACACTCGGCGCGGTATCAGCAGTCCCTGCGACGCTACCACGCCCAAGGGGTCCGACCCCGAGACCTCCAGGTGGGCGACCTGGTGCTTCGGCTGCGGCAAGACGCCCGAGGGAGGCACAAGCTCACGCCCCCCTGGGAGGGGCCATTCGTCATCGCCAAAGTTCTGAAGCCCTGAACGTACAAGCTGGCAAACAGTCAAGGCGAGGTCTACGGCAACACTTGGAACATCCAACAGCTACGTCGCTTCTACCCTTAAGATGTTTCCAAGTTGTTCATATACCTCGCACCCACGCAAAGTTTAGTCAACAAGGAAGGGTCGGCCTCGCCTCGGCAAAGCCCGACCCTCCCTCGGGGGCTAAAAGGGGGGAAACCCCCTCTGCGTCAAAATTTTCCTCGAAAAAAATCTCTTTTACCAGAATGTCTTTCGTGCTTTTTGACTACTTCGAAAAGTGGGTCCCGGAAACGACGGGGTACACATAAGCAGTCAAGGCTGACCGAGCCGAGGGACTCCTACGCCTCCGGGATACGGATACCTCACTCATCACCTTCTGCGATAAGTAACTCACGTTCGGATAAAGCGGCTCCACGGATTGAACAAGTCTTTACGTTCGGAAGCCCTTCTGCCGAAGCGATCTTTCGGGCCTTCTCGACCAAGTCGGTGACGGGGCCTCATGGACGGGTGAAAGTACGCGTAAGCGGCAAGGCCGACCGAGCCGAGGGACTCCCACGCCTCCGGGATACGGATACCTCACTCATCACCTTCCGCGAGAAGCAACTCTCGCTCGCACTAACATCCCTGTTACTGACAAAAAGTCCAGATACTCGAAACAAGAGGAAAAGAGACGCAGCTTTACAACGCAGCAAGGGTGTGTGTTCTGGCCTCGACGGCCGCACAAGGCCCACGCTACAAGACAATCTGATCCTGCAGGCTCGGGTCTTGACGCTGGAAGGGGGCGGCAACATCCTCGGCATCAACGGCACCTTCGGCGAGGCCCGACCTAGCCTCAAACGGCAACACGGTCCGAGGGTCTCCGCTCCGAAGAACGACGTCATCACCACGCCCGAGCGATCGCTGTCAGGGACTCCTCCGGGAATCCGGCCCGAGCGGGCGGCTCGGCCGGCCACCTCTGGGGCCTCGGCCAACCACCTTCCGAGGGCGCCAGCCCGGTCCGAAGCCTCGGCTGACCAACTCCGGCGTCAATCCTGCCGACGGACAACTCGGCTAGGCTCCGGCCAACCAGGCTTCATTTTCGAGCCAACTCCGCCTCTGCTCATGCTGATATTGCTACCCCCGGCCTCGGCTCATCGAAGAGCGGCCGAGGGGTCTCTTTAACTAAGCTAGAGGAGCCTCGGACAACAGGGCCGACCGAGCCGAGGGACTCCTACGCCTCCGGGATACGGATACCTCACTCGTCACCTTGACACGGGGCGACTCATGCTTGGTGAAGCGGTTCAGATAATCAGCAGACGAGTCTTAGTGCTCAGAAATGAGGAAAAAATACGGCTCTGTGCCGATGTTACATATATGTTCAGGCCCCGAAAGCCAAAATGAACAAAAAACTCGGCACACTCCCCTCCTCAGCCCTGGTGATGAAAATCCTTGAGGCTGAGGAAGGGGCGGAGGCTGCAGCCCGGCTCGCTTTCCCCCACCATCAAGCCGGAGGTCACCATCTTGGGTGACCGCCGGTGGAGGGGTGCAGCCGGGCTGCATGATGAAAATCCTTGAAGCCGAACGATGGCTGAAAGGTACCCACTCCCACGGAGTTGTGTCCTCCGCCGATGAGGCGCGGAGACGGCGGTTTCCCCCATCCGGGGGCATGAAAGGTGGAAAGACACGATGCATAAGGGAGGAAGAAGACATGGTCGCCTTACGAAAGGGGTCACCCTCCTTTTAAAGGCGACTCTCCCTGCTTGCGCCCCCAACCGTCACGGGCTGAGTCTTCTCCAACACGCCTCCAAAGCCCTCCCCTGCGGCGCGGGGGCTGGGACCCACATGTCATGCAGACCGGCTCCGAGCAGAAGAAGCCGAACCGCCACGCACGGCGCGCGCAACCACCCAGCGGTTACAAGTGACCCTCCACTTTTGCCCAGACCAACGGGCGAAAGGGGCGGGCAGCCATGCAGGCGGCATGCAACCGCGCCAAGTGGACGCGCTTCTCCGACTCCTGACCTGCCAGCACGGAGGCCCAAGCCCACGCGTCGCGCGACCGGCGCGCCGGATGCCGCATGCAAGCAACTGTACCACTTATGCCACCACCGCATCTCCTCGATTGCGGAACCAATACCGCGACCCGAGGCGACCCAGCGCGCGACCCAGCAGCGCCAGCCTGACGCAGCGGTCAAATGCGGTCAAAAGTGGGCCGGCAGTAATGACGGTGGCAGGCGCGTGGAAGCAGCGGTCACGCCGTCAGCCAAGCTCACGTCCCATCCGGAGGCAGCGAGAGAACCCCCTCTCACGGTGTGAAGACGACGCGCCCGTGACCCGTTCCTCGAACGGCTCGCGCACGCACAACGGCAGCCTCGCCAACTACTCGCCCCGGCGCATTAACTCCGCGGCTCGACAGGCGGCGCTTCTGGCGGAAGCAGCTGGCGACGCTTCGCCTTCGCAAAAACGACCCCACCAAAAAAGGTACGCCACGTCGTTCAATTTTGTATCCTTTTTCCCTTTTTCCTCTTTCTCTATCTCTTGCAACAGGGACCGGGAAAGGGGACGCCCCCAAAGGGATCCTTCCCCGTGAAGGAATTAGGCTCCGAGCCTCCTTACTGATCAGGGGTTCGAAGGCTGGCCCCCCGAAGGGTTCAACAGCCGCCTCAGATCGCGTGGGCCCGACACCCACTACTGGTCAGAGGTTCGAAGGTCGGCCTCCCGAAAGGTTCCACGACCGCCTCAGGCTACTCGGGCTCCGCGCCCATTACTGATCAGGGGTTCGAAGGCTGGCCCCCCGAAGGGTTCACAGTCGCCTCAGACACCGAGCGAGGGATGACCAGGGGTACGTTCGATACATAACCAAGGCTCGGGCTGCGCTCCCGAGGTACCCTAGGACATTTCCGAGACCAGCGGGAATGATCCTGTAACGGAATCCCATCGGAGGGAGGCATCGAGCCCTCGGACCCCGTCGCCAGGGGACCGGGTCCGGCAGATCACCCGCAGGTACTTTTGGGCGTGCCTCCGGGCCCCTAGCCGACCCCCAACGAACGGGGCACGGACGTCCACTCGGATTACCCGATCGCAGCTCACCGGAGACACCATGTTCGGTGCCCATCGAGGGTAACATGGCGCTCTCCCCCCTCCTCCTTGCGGAAAGGCGACGTAGGGGCGTATGTAAAAAAGCCGAGTCTGTCCCTGATCGCCCTCTCGCCGTGTGCGGAGGCTCGGGGGCTGCTCTCGCAAACCCGGCTCCGACCAAACCGTTGACAGCGTCAACATACCAACCCGAGAACTTGGGCCCCGACAGTGCACCCGGGCTACGGCCTGCTCGCATGAGGGAACCGCCAGACCAGCCGAAGCATTACGCAAGGCATTAAGACCTCGAAGGAGTGAAACCACTCCTCCGAGGCCTCGGGGGCTACACCCGGCGGGTGCGCTCGCGCGCACCCACCGGAACAAAGTGCAACCGAGAAAGGCTGGTCCCCTTGCAAAAAAGTGCGACGAAAGCCTCCAAGCGAGTGCTAACACTCCCTTCGAGGCTCGGGGGCTACTGTCGGGGACCATAATTAGGGGTACCCTCAAGACGCCTAATTCTCAGCTGGTAACCCCCATCAGCATAAAGCTGCAGAGGCCTGATGGGTTTGATTAAGTCAGGGATCAGTCCATACGAGCGACTCGATCACGCCACGCCCGAGCCTAGCCTCGGGCAAGGGCAGCCGACCCTGAGGTGTTTCCGTCTCGCCCGAGGCCCCCTTTTTTACGGCAGACGCATCTCCGGCTCGCCCGAGGCCTTGCCTTCGTTAAGAAGCAACCCTGACTAAATCACCGCGCCGACCGACCAAGTCACTGGGGCATTTAACGCAAAGAGTGAGACTGACGGGCGGCCAGGCTTCGCCAAAGGCGCCATAGGAAGCTCCGCCCGACCCAGGGCTCGGACTCGGGCTAAGGCCCCGGAAGACGGCGAACTCCGCTCCGCCCGACCCAGGGCTCGGACTCGGGCTAAGGCCCCGGAAGACGGCGAACTCCGCTCCGCCCGACCCAGGGCTCGGACTCGGGCTAAGGCCCCGGAAGACGGTGAACTCCACTCCGCCCGACCCAGGGCTCGGACTCGGGCTAAGGCCCCGGAAGACGGCGAACTCCGCTCCGCCCGACCCAGGGCTCGGACTCGGGCTAAGGCCCCGGAAGACGACGAACTCCGCTTCGCCCGACCCAGGGCTCGGACTCCGCCCTGGCCTCTGCCGAACGACCTCCGCCTCGCCCGACCCAGGAGCTCAGACTCGACCTCGGCCTCGGAGGAGCCTCCACGTCGCCCGACCTAGGGCACAAGTCCGCCACGTCAACAGGAAGCGCCATCATCACCCTGCCCCGAGCCGACTTGGGTCGCAGAGAACAAGACCGATGTCCCATCTGGCTAGCTCCGCCAGATAGGCAATGATGGCGCCCCGCTAGACCCATGACGACGGCGGCTCTCGGCTCCCTTACGGAAGCAGGGAGACGTCAGCAAGAGCCCAACTGTTCCAACAGCTGTCCCTCCACCAGGCTCCGTTACTCCTCCGACAGCCACGACACCACACCGGCTGGGTGCCAAGTTCTCTCCGGCTGCCACATTGGCATGTACCGAGGGCGCTAGCTCTCCCTCGCTAGACACGTAGCACTCTGCTGCACCCCCATTGTACACCTGGATCCTCTCCTTGCGCCTATAAAAGGAAGGACCAGGGCCTTCTTAGAGGAGGTTGGCCTCGCGGGAACGAGGGCAGGGGCAGGCGCTCTCTTGGGGCCGCTCGCTCCCCTCACCCGCGCGGACGCTTGTAACCCCCTACTGCAAGCGCACCCGACCTGGGCACGGGACGAACACGAAGGCCGCGGGATCTCCGCCTCCCTCACGACCCGGCTCCGGCCACCTCGCTCTCCCCCCTTCGCGCTCGCCCACGCGCTCGACCCATCTGGGCTGGGGCACGCGGCACACTCACTCGTCGGCTCGGGGACCCCCCCGGTCTCGAAACGCCGACAACTTTAGACCTTCAACATAATCTTGGACTTTGGCAATTTGGTCCGCAATCAGTTTCCCCTAGAGGCATGACAGATGATGTATCACAATGTCTAGGCGGCACCACATCAACGACCTTTGAAGTTGTTTCTTCTTTAGAACCCTCGACTTTAAAACCCTCAGCTTCATCCCTATATTTTTCCTTGAGAGCATCAGCTATAATATAAGTTTTTGAACACTAGCTCACCCCAAGTCAAGGTCAATCTTCGAACTAACAATCAACTATAATTCATCTTTTACACTCTTAGCAATAGGTGTGTTGAGAGGAGGTTCAATGATCTTTGGCATGACAGGCGATGCCACCTTTGCAGGCTTTAGGACAACCTTCAAAATGTTCACCATCCTTTTCCCCTTCTAGGGTGTACCCTCGATGATTGTCTTAAGCTTCGGCTGAGCGTCAACCTTCGACGGTGCTTCTGGTTGCAAGTTGGCCAGGGGCACCTCATTTTGAATCGGTACCTTAGAAACCTATTTTTCGTCCTCCTTTTCCTCATGCATCAGAAATAAAACCATTGTAAGAAACATCCCAATAGAGTTAATCCAAGCAATAAAAAGCCAAATCATCACCACCTTCATAGCTACAGGAGAAAGAACCTTCAGCTCAGCAATTGGTGCAGCATGCACAACAATTTCCTTAATAGAAGTCACAAGCACAGGTAGCACTACAACCCTCTCATTATAATACGACTCCGACTGCTTCACCAGAATCTTCACTTTCTTTTGATTCAGCGCAGCCGAAGGCAACATTAAAGCGCTTCTCCTTTTCTCCCCCTTTCCTTGAGTCGGGAAACAATAATCAGGATATACGAAACGTATAACATCGAAAACTCGATTCAACCTACTCTTCCCTCGAGCACCAAATGCAACAGTCAAAGCTTCATCTTCTTTCTTTGTATAGTTTCCCAAAATTGCATTACATGTTGATTCGATGGCCTCTAGGCATTCGTCATCTGGCTCACCAAATTGACTCTTGTACCGATATGTATACTTCAGGTTCACCAAACCACCTTTCCCTGCCCCTTGTTCGGATGCACTGTCCTCTTCAGCCTTTGGCATTTCCCATTCGTTCACAAGGGGCCATACCTTGAAGGCTATGTGTTCTTGGACTAGATCTCTAGTACAAATGTAGCAGCACACAACGTTAAAAGCCACCAGGCAAGCTTGAGCTTCTTCCGTCCCTATAACTGCTGGCCTCTTTATACGAAGCGAGATATTATATGCCTCTAAATAATCTCCCTGATGTCTTCTCTTTTTTCTAAGTCATTTTCACATAAAACCATTGTTTTTCCAAAAGGTTGGCCACTTATCTTGGCATGCCAGAATAGGGTACCGAGCGTCCGGACGATATACGAAGGTGTAGCAACCAAAATTGTTATGAAGCTATTCTTTTCTAGTTGCTTTTGTTTGATAATGAAGCTCATGATTATTGCAGAAGCAATCAGCATTTGGCTTCACACCTTGACTCCTTACTGCCTAGATAAAAACTCCTATCCTCATAAAAGCATTAGGGGTTAACTCATGAAGATAGATATTGAGCCTCTTTAGGACCTCTACTAGCATCTTGTGAAGAAGAAACTAAAGCCCAACCTTCATAAAGCTTCGGTAAACCACCACTTCATCTTTCTCAGGAAGTGGGACAATGGCCTTTCCACCAGGCCTCACAATAGAAGTATCATGAAAATATTTACCCTTCATCGCTTTGATATGTCCCTTCTTTACAGTTGATTTACTGAAGATAACATGGCTAGGCTTCTAGGGTCGCACTTCAGCATCACCGACATCCTCTTCAAAATCAAAGTCCTCACTATCTTTAGAGTTATCCAACAACCCAACCAGCATTTCATCAGTGATTTTTCAGCGTTTTCCCTCTCCATAGCATCTTGAAACTCAACAAGGGCAATCTCTTCGCTCTTCTTCTCACCAACCATTTCGAGAAAGTCAAAAAAGCCAAAGATATACATGCAAGACTATGAGAGCAAGCTTCAGGGTTTTAGCAAGAAAACAAGACTAGTTGGCAAAACAAGCGAATGATGTGATCAATACGCGCGAGTCTCAACCCATCTTATACAAGAGGTGCACAACGAACGCGGGAAACAGGAAATTCAAAATCTAACTTATCACTGCAAGCGGGTCCCACTTCACAGATTCTTATGAAGTGTTTCCATTTTTCGCTAACAAGCTCAGGGAAGGTGTTTTTGGACCTTCGCCACAAGGCCTTCGTTTGTTTCGCGGTCTGAGCTCGTTGCGAAGAAACAAACTAATATCACGAGGGGCTACTGTTGGGGCCGTCTCATTCCAAAGGTCCTCAAAACACTAAATTAACAACCTTCTCCTGCCTTATTTCAGAAGTATTGCAGGTATTCACACAAAAAACACCTTCAGATGAAGGAGCCACAAACGAAGATATAGACTTCAGGACAATAGCGCAAGGGAATGAATGATGAAGATGAGAGAAACCGAAGGAGGTCCTCAAGAGTTTGTCCACCAAGATGGCAAGAGAAAAAGACATTGTTACCCTCCTAGTAGTACAATAGCTCAAATGTATGGGTTTAAGGGCGTAATTGTAATTTTACCAAAGTTATACTCTGCGTTAATAAATAGAGAATAGTGCCATGCAGTTGGGGGGACGACTGAATTGGAGGAAGAACATATTGCCTTTATCTCCAAAGTTGTAACTTTTCCTTCATCTTGTAAGCCTCTCATAGCTAAAGGTATAAATGTAACTTCTAATTTTATACTCAGAAAGTCTACAAGAAGTAAGCAATGTCTTATATGATATGTTTTATATTTGTATTTTACACTATCCTGTTACAGTCTTATTTGCACTTCCCTTATTAATTGCTATTACACATTCATCTTTAACTCGACCTTCTCCTTAAAGAAAGGCGAGTTTAAGGGGGTGTTTGGGATGGATCCAGGTTCCAGCTCCAGTGTGAAGCTGTAGTTTATAGTATCAATTTAAATAGTTTTAAAAATGTTTTTAATCTAAATAATAAACAAAATGACTTATCTAAATATCTTCTAACAGCTTACAGCTCCAGTTCTATGATTTTCTGGAGCACCTAATGACCTACTCCACCAACTCCATCAAATTTTGTGGAGCTTGAGCTATCCCAAACAGGACCTAAAAGTGAAGGTAGACTTCAATCTCATTGTGTTGCCTTGTTTTTGATATCTGAAGGAATAAAAAACAAATGACCAACAAGATTTCAGCAGCATAACCTCGCCGTTCTCTATTTCTTGCGCAATGATAGTCCATAGAGAACAACAGTGTTATGGTGATGAAACCACACTCGAACTCGTGGTTCATTATAAATACTACATTGTCGATCGCTATTAGCCTATTTAAAAATAGACAATTCTAAAACAATATATCTGCGCATGTGAGACATGCCGATCAACACTACACCAAAATAGTGAACTTTCTAGAGCCTAAACTCTAGGAAATTAGCCCTAAACTCTAGGAAGTTAGCAAAACCCTCGGAAGTAAAGCTATCCCGCCGAAGTTTGGCTCTCGGAATTTTTTGTCGGAAGTTAGCTAACTTTCTACAGCCAGCGGTGCCTCTCGGAAGTTAGTAGTTTCACGTCGTCAGCGCCGTCAACTGGCTAACTTCCTGCGGCTTACTGTAGCCCATAGGAAGTTAGCTACAACTCAGTTGGCCTTTAGGAAGTTAATTTGACCAGCATTACAAATGATGTTTATTTTTATTTTACACAATATTTCACAACATAACAAATATATCAACAGCTATAGCACAACATATTTTCACATAAAACATCTCACACACAATCACATTAGAAGCAATCTAATGTAATCCAAGTTCATGATGACAGTATTAAGAACCTTATCGATGTCCGTTTTATTCCAAAATTGAAGAGAAATCTTATTTCTTTGATCACTTTAGAAGCAATGAGATTCAATTTTGCTGCTATTGATGGTGTTCTTAAGGTTTCTCGTGGCAATCGTATTATCTCGAAGGGCAACCATTTGAATAATCTCTATTACCTGCAATGTTCAACTGTTGATGCTGAAGCTGTTTCTATTGCGTTCAAGAATAGAGGTTATTTTGATGGTACGAAGTCGTGCTCCAGTTCCAAGTCTAATGATTCCTTAGACTTGGTTGATATTCAAATTTAGCATTCTAGTGGTGTTTGAGAAATGGTTCTATGAATTTAGAGTCAAGGAGAGATTTATTGAAATATGTCTTATATTCTTTTTATATATTTGGAATATGCCTTGGAATATGTTTTCATGTACGCTGGGTTTTAGAGTCAAGGAGAGACTTTGCCAAGTGTTTTTCAGGGTTTGCCGAAGCCCGAAGCGCCCAATTGAGAGCACCTAGAGGGGGGCGGGGGTGAATAGGTGATCCTGTAACACTTCAAAACTTAAGCCACAAAACTTGGTTAATCGTTAGCACAATAATTGCCAAGTGGTTGGAGAGGAATCCTCAACAAAACACAATAACCAACAAAGATCAATCACAGAGATGGCATGATGGTTATCCCGTGGTTCGGCCAAGACCAACGCTTGCCTACTCCACGTTGTGGCGTCCCAACGGACGAGGGTTGTAATCAACCCCTCTCAAGCGGTCCAAAGACCTACTTGAATACCACGGTGTTTTGCTTGCTTTTTCTCAATCCCGTTTGCGAGGAATCTCCACAACTTGGAGCCTCTCGCCCTTACACTTGAAATTCACAAAGAACACGGAGCAAGGGAGGGATTAGCAACGCACACAAGACACAAGAAACAGAGTGTCAACACGCACACAAGTCGCAACAAGAGCTCGCAACACAACTCAATGAGTTCACAACTCCACTAGAGCTCTATATGCTATCACAATGAAACGAATGCGCGAAATCGATGTCTTGGTGCTTATGAATGTTGTAGGAATGCTTGGTGTCCTCCTCCATGCGCCTAGGGGTCCCTTTTATAGCCCCAAGGCAGCTAGGAGCCGTTGAGAGCAATCTAGGAAGGCTGATCTTGCCTTCTGTCGACTGGCGCACCGGACAGTCCGGTGCACACCGGACAGTCCGGTGCACACCGGACACTGTCCGGTGCTCGATTTCCTTCCATAAATGGCACAGTCGACCGTTGGCAGCCAGAGAGCCGTTGGCGCACCGGACATGTCCGGTGCACACCGGACAGACCGGTGCCCCCTTCTAGCCGTTGGCTCGGCCACGTGTCCCGCGCAGATCGCGCGACCGACCGTTGGCCCTGCCGACCGTTGGCTCACCGGACAGTCCGGTGCGCACCGGACAGTCCGGTGAATTATAGCCGTACGTCGACGATCAATTCCTGAGAACGACGAGTTCGCCTGTGAACGGCCCACCGGACAGTCTGGTGCACACCGAACAGTCCGGTGAATTTTAGTCGTACACCGCTGTAACACCCCTGGTGTTACTGTAACTAAAACTTGAGCATGACATCATAAGCATTGATATTGCATGTGTTTGACACACCTAGAGTGCATTCACTAGGTAAAAATTTCAAACAAGTTGTATTGTTTTAAAGTTTTGCAAATAGGACCCTGGATGGGAAACTTAACCCTAAATAGGGATTAAAGGGGTAAAACTTAACCCAAGATGAGAAAACCTAAAGACTTTAGGGAAAGAGTCATAAAATATCCCCAAAAACAAGGTTGAACCACAATTATACCCCTGGGATACTAAAAACCCTAATTGGAACCCTGAAAAACCCTAAGACTAAACCCTAGGGGCCTAAGTGCAAAATTAGTCCACTTTTGGGCTAAAGTGCAAAAACCAAGTCAAATAAGTGTTTTAAGTTCTTTGGTTCACAAAAATGTGGACTTGAAAGCCAAATGTTGAGTTTTGGACTCATTTGCAAAAAGGACCCCAACTTTGAATTCTACACTAAGTCTGAAATGCAGTGTTGAAGGCTCAACTTTAGGGCTTTGTAACATTCAAAGCATAGGGTCTTTGCCCTAGGTCACCACACCAAATTTGTAAAGCAATTAAAGGAGAACAACTTTGTTTAAGAGTGGGAACATTGTTGTTAAGGAAATGTTGGAGATAATTAAGCCTGAAGATTGGCTGTCAGGCTGATTCAGTCTGAAATTCAGAAGTTCAGTGTAACAAAGCCATCTTTGGGGTTGAATTAAACCTTGATCCATTGCTCAAATAGGTTTAATCCCTATAGCCGATTTGTAGCTGGTATGTAGCACTACAACTTTGGTGCAGAGACTTGGGCCTGTTGCCACATGAATTTGGAAGAAAACTCCCCTGCAAATCACTCTGTCAGACTGTCTGAACCGAGCTCGCCATGGTACAGTGATCTGATAAGGATCAGACTGCCAGCGCTACTCGCTCGTCGCCGGTGACCTCCCTGCGCTGGGATTCGTGCTGCCGCCACCCGGATTCGCGCTGGAGATTACCGGATAACGTCGCGGGATGGGGGAATGTTCATCGCCGGTGAGCTGGACACCACTCCGACGGCCTCCTCTGCCTTCCCCTCTGCTTTGCGGCTGGAGCGATAGGCTCGCCGGTGAACCGCCGCCGTCCGACCGTGCGCCGCGTGTCTCAACCGCGCCACCCCATCACCGTGACCCCCTCTAACTGTCTATCGATCACCGGAGTTACTGCCACGGCGATAAACACGTGTTCACCTCACCCACGTTCTTCCTCCTCTCCGGCCGCCAGCACTGCTCGGCCGAATTCGTCACTGCCGCCTAACTTCTCTATAAATTGAAGCCACCGCAAGCTCCGTAGGGTAGTCAAGAACCCCGACACCCAGTATTGTCCCCAGTTGATCGCCAGCGAGCTTGAATTTCACAGTTCCCCCAATTCGGTTTCCGCCACCGTAAGAACACCCTCACCGCGGCCAGCCGTCCCCAGGTCTGCTCATTCTTTTTTCATCCCTGTTCTAGCATACTTACGTATTGGTAATGCTCTCCGACCCTTCCAATCGAACCAAACCGCCCCTGGTCGCCGAGAACACGACCGTATAGCCGCCATGATCGCGGCCACCGTGGCCAGAGCTACGTAGTTGGTCTTAGCTGCAATTAGGTTGGGGGAAATGGTCAGACTAGCCCCGATTTCATGTCCGCCGCTCGGCGAACCCAGCCATAGCCCCAATCGGCCGGTCCAGAACCTCGCCGGAGTGCTCCCCGCGCTGCCGTCGTCGTGGACGTGGGCGTGTAAAGAATTAGAACAAGAGGGATCTTTTTGCAAAGCGTCAGAGACTCTTTAGAATAGTGTTTGAACTCGTTCGCAGTTAGTTAAAACCCTAAGGGCCTCTGTGCAAGTCTGCCAGCGCGGGCGCCTTTCTGCCCTAGCTGGGCCGCCTGGGCTGGATTCGACCCAGTGCTGTTCACCTGCTTTTCTTTTTCTTTTATCTCCAGAGCCAAAACAATTATAGAAAATGCTAGGAAAATGATCAAATTGTGAAACTAATTTTCCTAGGCCTGTTATTTTCCCTAGAATTTAATAAAAATAGTTTTGTGATTTTTAGTGGAAATAAGAAATTTTAGGGCATTTAAAGGGGTTAAAAGTATTAGTTATGGATTTTTAGAAAATAATTGGTAAGTCCAAAAATGCCCAAACTTTTTATGGGAACTTAAAACAATATTTAGAAGCCTTGGGTAGAAATTGGGTTGATTTGGACCTTGTTTGATCACCAAACCCCAAAACACCCCCCTGCCCTATGAACTCCTTTACTGACTCCGGAAACCCTAGGTTCTCGGAGTACCGTGAAGGAAAGTTGTACTCAAGACTTAGATAATAAGTTTATATTATCTTTGAATCCTCATGAGCATCCCATGGCATCCATTCTTATGCATATATATGGTTATGTTAGAACACGAAGAAGAAGAAGAAGTCACTAAAGAGGGGACTCCACCAACCTCAGATCCTCAAGCAGGCAACTGCTTTTATTTCGATATTTGTGGATCCGAGCAGGACTCACCTGTTAACAAAGGCAAGCCCCGGTGCATTTGCCACCCTCCTTGTTGTTCTAAATCCTTCTCACTTGCTTGATGCATTAGGTGATAGGAGTTGATTGATAAAACAATTCCTGCATTACCTTCCTTGAATTTGATTACCTTCCTTGATCACCCGTTTTACAAAAGATTTTGATGCTTAGCCTTGCTTTAGAAAAACAAAATGTTTTGTTTTTACAAAAGATGATGTGGCAAAAGTGGGTGGGATGTTTTTGAAATAAAATTTGATGGTGGATCCATCAGGGCCTTGATGGATTCAACATCTGGAAAAGATGTACCTCTGCCAGGTACCAAACTTTGGGTTTGAAATAATTAAGATGAGACCGGGCGGGTGACTTGCACGAGAAAGGAGTCTCGGTGTAGTGTCTCCGTCTGAGTCGATTAAGGACCTTGTCGATGTAGGCTTGATGATCGAGGACCCTTTAACTGGTCACATGCCTCATCATGGGTAAGCCTTGCCTCGGGCAGACTAAGGCCGGAATAAGATAACACGAAATGGGCGTGGAGCGGTGGCGAGAGTAGCGTGTACCCTCCGTGGCAAGAGGCCGGACGGTGGTGTATCTGTGCTCTCGGTTTGCGTGAACCTGATCCGGTCTTAAGAACCCCGGTGGCGGGTTGACATATGCAAGGGTTAAGTGCTACATATGTCGTGTGATTGGAGATCCTCAGCTGAGTATAATCGATTCGGATCGCCGTACCTTCGCGGTTATGAAGACTTGGTCACTGACCTACACGTAGCATTCCACTAAAGATGATGGGTTTTTGTTAAGAAATTGGCTAGTGCAGGACCAGTGATTGAACTAGGGTAGAAAGAACTCTAGTTGCAGGTAATTGAACTTAACCGGACAAATAAAATTGGATTTTTAAGGATCCACTTTAGTAAGCATTTCTGCAAAACAGAGTCTTTGAGTATTGAGAAGCCTTACCTTGACTCCCTAAAAGCCAGCATCCCCTTGAGAGTCTTTTCTTTAGTCGGGTAAGTCTTGCTGAGTAATTCCATACTCAGGGTTTATCCCTTCGTTGTTTTTAGGTGAGGAAGTAGCAGATTTCTGCTGCTTCTGTGCCAAGGTGGTTCCCAAAGAAGGAACACAAGACTGAAGTGCGGGAGGACTTGGTCCTCCATATAGATCTTTTACTTAAATCTTCTCGGGAGGAGTTTTTGCCTCCCTTAGTTTGTATGATATTACTACTCAGCACTCGCTTTTAGTTCTGGTCTGTAATAAAACAACTTGAGCTTGCTTTTAAATAAATGTGGATTATGTAATCGCTTCCACAATTCTTTATCTCCGATGTTCTGTAATGTCTGCAAGACGGGTGAATCGTTCCTGGTAAGGTAAGGAAAGATACCGAACTTGTCGAGTAATTCAGGGGCACCTACAGGGTTGTCTGAAGTCCGTCGGACAAGGACAACTGTAGGTGGGCCTAATTACTTGGGAGGTTCCGTCTCAGCTGGTATCGGAGCGTAGCCTTTCTTTGCAGACGTTATGAGGCATCTTCAAAAGGATTTTCGAAAGTCTTACCTAAAAAATTCTTTTCTCTTCTTACCTAAGTATTCTGAAGAGTTTATCTTAAAGACCAGATAGGAAGAGTGCAATGTATAGAAGGTTGAATCGACTAAGGTTGATTTTGTACTTATTCATGCATCATGCTAAGAATTATGCTAATAAATTTTCCCCCTTAGAAAGATGCCGCCACGCACAAGGCTAACGGCACGTAAGTCAACGGGACCAATTGGAGTACCCCGGCATCAATTAGCCCCTCGACATGAAAGCAGCAGCAGCGGAAGTAATGACCCCATAGGAGACCTTGAAGCCCGAGTAAGTCGACTTCAAGCAGAGCTGCAACACAGGACCAATGCTTGGGTCGCAGACGGAGATAGAATCAATGAACTAAGAAGGGACATCCGTCACCTGCAGGATCAGCTTGCTGATCGAGACTTAGCACTTGACTGGGCAGTACAGTCTCATTTGCTGGCATGTGCTAAGGAAGCAAGGGCTCAGGCCCGAATTAAAGAACTTAGCTCAGCTGTCGACAACCTGCAGGTCTACTGCAATACGTTGCATGAGGAAGTCCATATACTATACTCACAATTACACCCTAGTGTGCCTACACACTCTGCTGAGGCGGAAGCCGGACCCTCTCACGTTGCGGGACGCGCGTTGGGTGGGGAGTTAGACCTTTTTGAACCCCCTCCTTCTTTGAGGTTGGTTGACGTCTGGACTCCCACACCTGACGATGAGGCCGCCAAAAGTAACGGAAAGCAGGACTAATGGTGTAATAGAAGTAGAGTAGTGTATTGTAGAATGCACGGTTGTATAATAGGTTGAACTTTTGTATAATGGGTAATGTATCCTATTATGTAATATCGAGTCTGTATCATTACTTTTTATAGTAATGTAAAATGGAAGGTCTCTTTGGCATATTATGTTTATTCAAATGTTTTTGCCTCAGATGCCGACCAGGACTCGCGGACAGGACGCAGCCGGAACTTCTGGGGGTCGGGATGTCACCCCAAATCCACCTCCGGTTCCACCCACGCTAGCCGAGGCGATTGCCGCCTTGGTGAATGCCACAGCAGACAATACCCGCTTCCTTAGGGAAATGGCGGGTCAACAGCAGTTCCAGCAGCAGGCAGGAAGAGGTTTTCAGCAAGGTCCCCGTGAAACCACCTATCTGGACTTCTCCGAAACTCGTCCACCTCTATTTACCAAAGCAGAAGACCCGCTAAAAGCCGACGAGTGGATACAAGTTATTGAACAAAAGTTTGGTCTTCTTCGTTGTTCTGAAACGCAAAAGCCGTTGTTCGCGGCACAGCAACTACGTGGCCCTGCCAGTACTTGGTGGGGAAATTTTGTGGCTATCCAACCTGACAACCATCAAATCACCTGGGAAGAATTTAAAGCAGCCTTCCGTGAGCACTACATACCGGAAGGGGTGCTGCATATGAAACAAGAGGAATTCATGAAGCTGAAACAAGGAGGAGACACCATCAATCAGTATCTTAACAAGTTCAATCACCTGTCGCAGTATGCCATCGACCAGGTGAATACTGATTTGAAGAAAAAGAACTGTTTTATGAGAGGTCTAAATGACCGGTTGCAGCGAAAGATGGCCACATGTATTGATCTCACATATGGAAAGGCTGTCAGTACAGCCTTATCTGTGGAAGCAAAATACGCAAGTTCTGGGAAGAATAAGGGATTCAGTGGTGAGAGGCCTAATCAGGGCCAGGCGAAGAGGCAACGGTTCGTCATCCGGCCTTCTAGCCAAAACCGTACTTTTTCCCGTCCACCAGCATTCCCTTTCAAACAGCCCATTATTATCCGCCCCAACAATACCTCCACTCCCCCAAATCAGCCGGGTGCCCCAGGCACTCGATTCCCTGCCTTGCCCAGCTCTTCTACTGGGTGTTTTAACTGCGGCAAATCAGGACATTTTATCAAAGACTGCCCATATCCCAAGCAAAATCAATCCAATGCTCAGCAAGGAACTGGGAAATCCACTCAGCCGAAGGGAAATGCTGTGGGGAGAAATACCAAGAAAACGGGGCGTGTATACTACACTCAAGTGGCCACTACACCGGAAGGAGAGCCGGTGATGATGGGTATGTTTCCCGTGGCCAGTCACCCTGCAATTATTCTTTTTGATTCTGGTGCTTCGCATACCTTCATTAGCAAGAAATTTGTGGAGCAACATCACATTGCATGCCATGAATCAAGAGAGGGATTTAAAATTCATTCACCCGGGGGACACATTTTTACTAGAGAAGTGGCCTATGAAGTGCCAGTAACAATGGCCGGACGAAACTTTCCTGCTAACATGATTGTTCTGAAAGGCCAGGATATAGATGTAATTTTGGGTATGAATTGGTTAACCCAACACAAGGCAATCCTCAACACTGAACTCAGAACCGTCAGGTTGAGCTATAATCAAGAAGAGATTCTTTTGTCTCTCCCCATAACCAATCTAGCCAAAGCTTCTGGTAGAATATTTGAAGCCATTGTACCGGAGATCAAGAACATTCCGGTAGTATGTGAGTTTCCAGATGTATTTTCGGAAGATTTGCCTGGACTGCCCCCTGAAAGAGATGTAGAATTCGTAATTGAGCTAAAGCCCGGTATGGCTCCTATCTCCCGAAGATCGTACCGTATGCCCCCTAATGAGTTGGCGGAATTGAAGATTCAATTACAAGATCTACTGAATAAGGGATTCATCCGGCCAAGCTCGTCCCCATGGGGTTGCCCCGCCATTTTTGTTAAGAAGAAGGATCAAACCTTGCGGATGTGCGTGGATTATCGACCCCTGAATGAGGTCACCATCAAGAATAAGTACCCTCTTCCAAGGATCGACATCTTATTTGATCAACTGACTGGGGCAAGGGTATTTTCTAAGATTGATCTCAGGTCGGGCTATCATCAAATCCGTATTCGGCCCGAGGATATACCGAAGACCGCATTTACTACGTGGTATGGATTGTTTGAATACTTGGTAATGTCTTTCGGGCTCACAAATGCTCCTGCCCACTTCACCTATTTGATGAACTCGGTGTTCATGCCCGAGTTGGACAAGTTCGTGGTGGTCTTCATCGACGATATTTTGATATACTCTAAAAATGAAGAGGAGCATGCTCAGCATCTACGGATTGTATTGACGCGCCTGAGGGAACATCAGCTGTATGCCAAGTTCAGCAAGTGCGCGTTCTGGCTGGAGGAAATTCAATTTTTGGGGCACGTGTTATCAGCTAAAGGAATTGCGGTAGATCCTAGCAAGGTCAAAGATATTCTGGAGTGGAAACCCCCAACCACTGTTCACCAAGTCCGGAGTTTTCTTGGACTAGCTGGATATTATCGCAGATTCATACCCGATTTTTCTAAGCTTGTGAAGCCAATCACAAGTTTATTGAAGAATGACATTAAGTTCAATTGGTCTTCTAAGTGTAATGAAGCCTTGAGCAATTGAAGACATTGTTAACCACTGCTCCGGTATTGGCTCAACCGGACATCACTAAGCCTTTTGATGTATATTGTGATGCATCTGGCAGTGGACTCGGCTGTGTATTAATGCAAGAGGGCCGAGTAATTGCGTATGCTTCAAGGCAGTTGCGCCGGCATGAGGAGCATTACCCAACTCATGATCTAGAGCTAGCTGCTGTGGTTCATGCCCTGAAAATATGGCGTCACTATCTGCTGGGAAATATCTGTCACATATATACAGATCATAAAAGTTTGAAGTACATCTTTACCCAGTCAGAGTTAAATATGAGGCAAAGACGATGGCTTGAGCTCATTAAAGACTATGAATTGGAGATCCATTATCACCCAGGCAAGGCCAATGTGGTGGCAGATGCATTGAGTCGTAAGACTTCCTGCCACTGTCTTATGGCGAAGACCTCCGAGAACACTTTATATCAAGAAATGGAGAAGTTAAACCTGGGGATAATCCAACAAGGGACTCTGAATCAGCTAAAGCTTGAGTCAACCATTTTGCAAAGGATAATTGATGCTCAAAAGGATAATCTGGGTATGAAGCACATACGAGAGAAGATAAGGGCTGGAACAGCCAAATGTTTCAAGGAAGACGATCAAGGTGTGATATGGTTTAAAAACCGCATAGTAGTGCCAAAGAATGAAGAACTCCGCCAGCAAATCTTAGATGAAGCGCATCTTAGTCGCTATTCTATTCATCCGGGAAGCACTAAGATGTATCATGATCTAAAACAGCACTACTGGTGGACGAAGATGAAAATTGAAATTGCACGCTATGTGGCTAAGTGTGACACTTGCAGACGTGTCAAGGCCATACACATAAAAACTGCCGGTCCATTGCAGTCATTACCAATACCAACATGGAAATGGGAAGACATAAGCATGACTTCATTGTGGGATTGCCCAGGACCGCAAAAGGGTATGACTCTATCTGGGTGATTGTTGATCGACTTACAAAGGTTGCTCATTTTCTGCCGGTCAAGACATATTACCCGGTACTTACCTATGCGGAATTATATATTGCTCGTATTCTCAGTTTGCATGGTGTTCCAAAGACTATAGTGTCGGATCGTGGACCACAATTTGTATCCAAATTTTGGGAAGAACTTCATAAATCCCTGGGTACTAAGTTACTCCACAGTTCGGCCTATCATCCTCAAACCAGTGGACAAACTGAGAGAGTGAACCAAATACTTGAAGATATGCTGCGGGCATGTGTCCTGGATTTCTCACCAAAATGGGATGAATGTTTACCTTTGGCAGAGTTTTCATATAATAATAGCTATCAAGAAAGTATCAAGATGGCACCCTTTGAAGCTTTATATGGACGACGGTGTCGGACTCCGCTAAATTGGTCTGAACCTGGTGAGAGGTGCTTCTTTAGACCTGATCTAGTGAAAGAAGCCGAGGATAAAGTTCGGAAAATTATTCGTAATCTGAAGCAAGCACAAGCTCGTCAGAAGAGTTATGTAGACAAACGGCGAATGCCCTTATATTTCCTGGAAGGAGACTATGTTTACCTGAAAGTCTCACCAATGAAAGGAGTATTGCGTTTTGGGGTCAAAGGGAAGCTTGCACCCAGGTACATTGGTCCATTTCTGGTACTTGAGCAATGTGGACCAGTGGCATACCGACTCCAACTACCCGAAACTTTGTCTGCTGTGCATAATGTATTCCATGTGTCACAATTGAAAAAGTGTCTTTGGGTTCCCGATCGAACCATTGAAGTGACAGATGTTGCCCTGGAACCAGACTTAACGTACTCGGAACATCCTATTCGAGTTCTGGATCAAAAGGACAGGGTTACCCGGAGAAAGACTGTAACACCCCAGGTGTTTATATTCCGCTCGACAACGAGTACGGACTTTAACACGTAATATCAGTGGATAAAACGGATGTTCAATTTTAAACATCTTCGTCTATCGCGATTTTAATATCGCATCTGATTCGGCTGTCGCGAGTGCGACATCATTTTTATTTTTATCTATCCGTGCTCTTCCCAAATTTTCGTGATATTCGGAACCTAGTTGTCCCGAAAATCGGTGCGTCCGGTGATTATTTAAAATTCATCGCTCGCACGAATACGAATTTGGAAATTCAGTCCAGTCCTCCGATTTCATCTCAAACAGATTATGCAGAACTCGGCAACTAAAGTTTTTGGTGCAAAATAATTTTCGTCTCTGCTCGTCAGCTGAAAATCGCGTCCGAGGATTTATAATTGAGATTTGATTCTCTAATAAATTATCTATGACATAGCGATAAGGTGTTCGAGCAGTAGATGAAAGTATCTGATTTTAAATTGAGACAGACTGTTTTAAATAAATCGAACCCCAAAATTAAATAAGACCAAATTAGTTGCTAGTCGATTCAGTTCCATATTCCAGAATCCGAGAAAAATAATATCGAAACTTGAGTTTTTGAAATTTCTTTTGTTAAAGGAAAATATCTTCTTCTCAGATTTTTCTCCACCGCTCACTACCTCTCCTTATCCAAGTCGTCACCGCCCTGCTGAAGCTACCCGCTGGTTTATCTCATCATGCAAGCTCTTCACGTAAAAATCTTCTATGTGTTCTTATCGCAAGGACGCAAGCCTAGCGATGCCAGCCATTATTTATTCTCACACGCTCTCCATTTTCTGGAAATCTCTCTATCTTATCCCTAGATATTTCTATTTGGTGGACGTGCTCAACTTGAATTCTCACCTACACGTATGTCTCCCTAGGATATTTCTAATGGAAGTCTCCCATACATTCCTTCATATCTAGAAAACCAACGCGTAGCTCCCTGTTCCAGTGCTCTTCGTCACATTTGCTCCCTGTGCTTGCATGCTGAGGACACCACCTGCCGCTCCTGTTATCTCCGGCATGCAGCCTTGGACATCGCCTCTCCCTCGCTATCGTGTCCTTCTCCATCGTCGCTCCCTACGCCAGCGCTCGTCCTCGCCATCGGCTGTGCCATGTCGCCATGCCTCCCTTGCGCACGTGTTGCCGGGCGCTAGCCAGCGTTTTTCCTGCTCGCCGGCGGCCTGGCCGTTGTTCCCTAGCGCCGTCAGCCTCTCCCGGAAGCCGTTGAGCGCCGTTCATTCACTGCTGCTCTTCCATCCAAGCCACGCCTAGGTTCCGCCCCATCGACCGAGCTTGCTCACCATCTTCTGCTCGACAACGCTGCAGTGCCGCTGCCAGGTGCTTGACAAAACGCCTAAGCTAAGGAACTGTCATCGTTCGTGTGGTCATGACGATTTGGTTTTGGTAAGTGGGTTTATTTTTATATTAATTGGATGTGTTGAAATGAATTACTGGTCATAACGATAGTCTTTATATGTTCTTTTATTTTAAAATAGGTTATTAATGTTTATGTAATTTCTGGTATTAATTGTTAAATAGACGTTTTTCTAAGTGTATGGTAAAGTTTAGGTGGCAATGAAATGTAGGCGAGTAGTGCCTTGGTGGTAGACACGTATGTCTAGGGTAATTTAATTGATTTGATATTTGCGATGTGTTTGTGATCGCAATTGTGGCGTAGACACATCGTGTAAAGCTCGGGTTTAAAATACGGTTTAGGCGAAGGAGGTTTCGATAGACAAGTATACGATGTTGGTGAATCGATGACGCAAAAAAATAGGTTTAGTATTAAATAAGCTAGTTGACATGTTTTGTTAGGGTAGTTATGCTAGATTCGACTAATCTTGAGAAGCATGATTGTTATACTTAGTTATCTGTCGTTGGCTAGTGTACATTAGTACTCTAGATATTTAAGTCATCGAGAAATTAGTTTTACCGAACGCTATGTTATCTATTAATGTTGTATCGGTTAGAGTAAATATTGTGATGTTTGATTTAGTTAAGTGCGTAATTCAAGTTAATTTAGACGCACAGTTTAAATAATTAAATAGATTGTTCCTATACTTATTCTAAGTCATTCGTGTTCAATAATGACAAGTCCAAGTTTTATTAGCCTCCCGATGAAATATTTTACTAAGGATGATAGTGCGGGTTAAATAATTTATTCTTACTTGATTTCAGAATTAGATCCAATCAGAAAGGAGGAATGTGAGTGTTGTGCTTGGTGTGTATAGGTTGTTGTTTCGTGATGTTTGCGTTAGATTCGGTTAATCTAGAGAAGCGTAATTATTACGCTTAGTCGTATGTCGATAACTAGTGTTTCCGTAGGAAATAGTACGACGGTTCGCCGCTAGGTGTTTGATTCGCTATCGCGTAACACTATTTAGGTTTGTAATATTTCCATCGATATGCATTCATGTGCATAATGCATTCCATTCAGGTACGTTAATTAATCGCGTGTTGCGGAAGACGAGCCAAGTCGACTCCAAGCGCGGGATAATCCGTAGGATAAAGCTGATGGACCAACCTGAAGATGGACAATGGAGCGAGTATCGGAATAAAGGCTGATCGTCAAGTGGACGTCATCTAACAACACTAACCTAGTGTTACTCAGGCAAGCCCCGGTGCATTTGCCACCTTCCTTGATGTTTTTAAAATCTTTCTCACTTGCTTGCTGCATTAGGTGATAGGAGTTGATTGATTAAACAATTCCTGCATTACCTTCCTTGATCTTGATTACCCTCCTTGAAATCCTGTTTTTACAAAAAGGTTTTACTATGCTTAGTATTGCTTTAGAAAAACAAAAGGATTTGTTTTACAAAAGATGTTTGGCAAAGTGGGAGGGATGTTTTCGAAAATAAAACTTGATGGTGGATCCATCATGGCCATGATGGGTCCAACATCGGAAAAGATGTACCTCTGTCAGGTACCAAGTTTTTGGGTTAAAAAGATTAAGCTGAGACCGGGCGAGTGACTTGCACGAGAAAGAGAGTCTCGGTGTAGTGTCTCCGTCTGAGTCAATTAAGGACCGTCTCGATGTAGGCCTGCTGACCGAGGACCCTTTAACTGGTCACATGCCTCGTCATGGGTAAGCCTTGCCTCGGGCAGACTAAGGCCGGAATAAGATAACACGAAATGGGAGTGGAGCGGTGGCGAGAGTAGCGTGTACCCTCCGTGGCAAGAGGCTGGACGGTGGTGTATCTGTGCTCTCGGTTTGCGTGAACCTGATCCGGTCTTAAGAACCCCGGTGACGGGTTGACATATGCAAGGGTTAAGTGCTACATATGTCGTGTGATTGGAGATCCTCAGCTGAGTATAATCGATTCGGATCGCCGTACCTCCGCGGTTATGGAGACTTGGCCACTGACTTACACGTAGCATTCCACTAAAGATGATGGGCTTTTGTTAAAGAAATTGGCTAGTGCAGGACCAGTGATTGAACTAGGGTAGAAAGAACTCTAGTGCAGGTAATTTTACTTAACTTGACAAATAAAATTGGATTTTTAAGGATCCACTTTAGTAAGCATTTCTGCAAAACAGAGTCTTTGATTACTGAAAAGCCTTACCTTGACTCCCATATAACCAGCATACCCTTGAGAGTCTTTTCTTTAGTCGGGTAAGTCTTGCTGAGTAATTCCATACTCAGGGTTTTATTCCCTGTTGTTTTTCAGGTTCTAACTTTGTGATGTTGTTGATGGTGTTAAGTGCCGGTGGGCTCGGCCTTCTTATAAGTCTAAGTACTCCTTCTATACTTCTTATTGAGGATGGTCACTTAAGCTAGCATATATATTTCAAACTTATACTTTTGTAATCACTCCGATAAAATAATATAAAATTTTTGTAACCTGTAAAATTTGGTAGTAAGATTTCCGCTGCAAGAATATTGGTGTGTGTGATTTGTGTTACTTAATCCCGCGGTTCTGGTTGAAAGTGGTTTATCCGATGTCCTTGGGGCAATCGGACAGATCCTGTTGAGTTATCTGGTGCACATGCATGGCTGTCTGAGGTCTTTGGGACAAGGACAGGTGCATGTGGGCCCAATAACTTGGAGGTTCTGCCACAGGCTGGTATCGGAGCTGGATTAAGTATATACGGTCACATACGTATTTTTAAAATAAAAGTTTGGTTTTGAAAAACCTATTTTCAACTAAACACATTGTTTGGTTTTGAAAACTAGTTTTGAAAAAACTATAATGCTAGCGACATCCTCTCTTAAGCCCTATACTAAGGACTATTAGGTGGCTTATTTAAAAACCAATAACCCACAACCGGGGGTATTGCATACATGTGTATTGTTATTTTTAAGGCCATTCAGTCTTGAATGGATCGACGCTCAAGGTAAGGTGAGATGTGAGAGCATGACCGAACAAACGTCGGTCTAGGGAAGAGTGTAAAAAGTGCTTGACTATATACATAGTTTACATATGTATATATGAAGGCTGCGAAGTGGAGTATTTACTTTTCCGGGTTTCAGTACCCCATGTGTGTGTATGGGTATACAGACATGGGAATACTGAGAAATGTAATGTACTTGTAACGACGCACCTACGCTCAGGTAAGAAGGTGAGTTACCATAATGAGTTGCCCTATGGTTAAAGTGTGGCAACGGCGCCTATGTGTGGCTCGGCGCTTAATGATGAGCTGGCCTCCATATAGCAATATATGGAGTATAAACTGTGATAAACTGTCATGTGTGACTTGCATCATTGGGAATTGGGCTGTGATGGATTTTTCTGCAGGTACACTAACCTCGAAAACGTATGTGTAGTTGACGACTAGCAAAATACCGTGAGAGCTATACGTATGCCACCGATATAGAATGTTATTGCCACATTATGTTGGCAAAATCAGTGAGGACGAATAGGACGAGCATGCATCCTGATTGTTGCATTATGTTTGTCACCTATACACCCAAAATGCTTTTCTCATCTTTATTCCAGTAACCATTGATTATAGATAATGTGGTGTAATGCTGAATTATGAACTTCGATGAAATAGGTGTCCTCCATTCTTTAGGTGACCTCTTAGGGTGCTTTATGTGTGCTCTTGTGTTAATGTGACGATAGAAGGTTAGTGACTTGTTTTGCCTAAACCCAAAACTAGGCCATGTTCTTAGTTGGTGAATCATGACCCAAAGTTGAATTTTCCGTTATCCCTCCATAACCAAACACATGAAAATAAATGCTTAGATAATTTCTTGTTGGAAATAAAGTGTACTCAGGCTTAAACAAGAATCTCGAGTCATGTCTCCACCCTAAACCATGTCCTTGTTCGATTTGTGCAAGCTGATGTTTTTATTCCAGTTTGCCTATTTTTAAAGGATCGCCATGTTGCTTTATTAACCCAACCTAGGAAAGACATGTTCGATCATTTTCTTGAGTTTGATGCCTTTGGTTTCCCCATACCTATCGAAGGCATACCAACTTAATCCTTGACCTTGTAATCTCTGCGATGGGCATACAAATATGCTCGGGGCTGAATTAATAGTCTCCCATCGTACTTCTTTCATCAAGTTTAGGTTATGGCCATGCCTTGTTCATTTCATCGGGCCATGATCTATTTGGTTCCCTGCTTGTAACCATTTTTATAGGTGGAGTAATTCTTTGTATATTGTCACCTTTACTCAATTCATTTGTGTCGCATGAGATTTCTTATTGGTTACGTCTGGTATTGGTGTTATGACTAAAATTGATGATACCGCGACGAAACCGGGGGCCTTCTGTGTGTGCGCACACACGGTTGTGCTACTCGGCACACGCTAGTATCACAGTTAGTAGTCATAATCCATTATAAGATTATAGCAATATGTTATCTTCCATAGACCTCCTCCTTGAAACAATTTCTATGTTGTTTGTGAAGTGATCAAGCAACATCTGTCATCTCCGTTGGATAAAAAGGGCATACCACTTTCATGTATGGTCTTATTTCTTTTGATCTTGGTAGTGACTACTCATATAAGTTCCCTTTACATCCTTTGTGTAAAGGTGAAGCCTTGGAGCTTTTTAGTGTTGGAGAGACAACTGATTAGCTCTCAATATGGAGATCTGTTTCCCCTGCTGCTGAGATGCAGGAGTTTGTTCATTCGCTCCCTTATTTAATCCATATATTCCCTAACCAAGTTTGTTCATCTTGCATGAAGAAACGGGTGAACAACCTGACCAAATGGATTTCTACCCAACTACATGCTCAACTGTTAATACGAGTGAACTCTCGACCGTTGGCTTACCGATGGTACTGAGAGGATCTGCTCAATGTCAACGGTAGTTTAACAAGTTGGTTTTACTAACTTGTAACTGCCCAATGAACAAAGGTTGAGTTTAGAGATCGATTTGTCGAGTTATCTAAACTCACTTTGGCACAAACCATCCTGAGAAAGTACTTACAAAAACCAAGTTAATTCGACTAGTAACCCCCTAATCATCGCTCTAGTCGTGCCTCGATCGTCTCGCGTGTGCTTTTCCAGCATGAGTGATCATGTCGAGCCATGCCTAGTGTTTGATAAAATGGACTGGTTGCAAAGTCCGCATCTACAGATCCCTCCACTGGTGATTCTCTCGAATCTATATCACCTTTCAGGGACTTGGATTTTCTGGCTAGCCACGAGTCAACTGTGGTGTTGTTCGACATCCGCACTTGTCACGTGTGCTATGAACTTATCGTGACCACTTGTTGGTAAACCTCTTTCTGTGTGTTTTACCCAAGATGGTGCATCTGATTCTGGTTGGGTAAAATCGCGTAATTACCGCTCGCTCAACAGACTCAGATAGTACAGTGTCGTCAGAAAAAGCAAACTGCACACATGGAACCTTATGTGTTCCTCTGGCAGATATCGTCTCTATTAGTGGACATTTCTAAATTAGCTTATGGCGATACATGTTATGTCCACTAGAGAAACGACATTCTGAGACACTCGTCTTCACTTAGGACTGCCTTACGATTATCGCTGATATGGACATGGGATTACCTGCTTCTCCACTCTTGAAAGTCTTTCGCTCCGAATCTCGGGACGAGATTCTTTTAAGGGGGGAGGGCTGTAACACCCCAGGTGTTTATATTCCGCTCGACAACGAGTACGGACTTTAACACGTAATATCAGTGGATAAAACGGATGTTCAATTTTAAACATCTTCGTCTATCGCGATTTTAATATCGCATCTGATTCGGCTGTCGCGAGTGCGACATCATTTTTATTTTTATCTATCCGTGCTCTTCCCAAATTTTCGTGATATTCGGAACCTAGTTGTCCCGAAAATCGGCGCGTCCGGTGATTATTTAAAATTCATCGCTCGCACGAATACGAATTTGGAAATTCAGTCCAGTCCTCCGATTTCATCTCAAACAGATTATGCAGAACTCGGCAACTAAAGTTTTTGGTGCAAAATAATTTTCGTCTCTGCTCGTCAGCTGAAAATCGCGTCCGAGGATTTATAATTGAGATTTGATTCTCTAATAAATTATCTATGACATAGCGATAAGGTGTTCGAGCAGTAGATGAAAGTATCTGATTTTAAATTGAGACAGACTGTTTTAAATAAATCGAACCCCAAAATTAAATAAGACCAAATTAGTTGCTAGTCGATTCAGTTCCATATTCCAGAATCCGAGAAAAATAATATCGAAACTTGAGTTTTTGAAATTTCTTTTGTTAAAGGAAAATATCTTCTTCTCAGATTTTTCTCCACCGCTCACTACCTCTCCTTATCCAAGTCGTCACCGCCCTGCTGAAGCTACCCGCTGGTTTATCTCATCATGCAAGCTCTTCACGTAAAAATCTTCTATGTGTTCTTATCGCAAGGACGCAAGCCTAGCGATGTCAGCCATTATTTATTCTCACACGCTCTCCATTTTCTGGAAATCTCTCTATCTTATCCCTAGATATTTCTATTTGGTGGACGTGCTCAACTTGAATTCTCACCTACACGTATGTCTCCCTAGGATATTTCTAATGGAAGTCTCCCATACATTCCTTCATATCTAGAAAACCAACGCGTAGCTCCCTGTTCCAGTGCTCTTCGTCACATTTGCTCCCTGTGCTTGCATGCTGAGGACACCACCTGCCGCTCCTGTTATCTCCGGCATGCAGCCTTGGACATCGCCTCTCCCTCGCTATCGTGTCCTTCTCCATCGTCGCTCCCTACGCCAGCGCTCGTCCTCGCCATCGGCTGTGCCATGTCGCCGTGCCTCCCTTGCGCACGTGTTGCCGGGCGCTAGCCAGCGTTTTTCCTGCTCGCCGGCGGCCTGGCCGTTGTTCCCTAGCGCCGTCAGCCTCTCCCGGAAGCCGTTGAGCGCCGTTCATTCGCTGCTGCTCTTCCATCCAAGCCACGCCTAGGTTCCGCCCCATCGACCGAGCTTGCTCACCATCTTCTGCTCGACAACGCTGCAGTGCCGCTGCCAGGTGCTTGACAAAATGCCTAAGCTAAGGAACTGTCATCGTTCGTGTGGTCATGACGATTTGGTTTTGGTAAGTGGGTTTATTTTTATATTAATTGGATGTGTTGAAATGAATTACTGGTCATAACGATAGTCTTTATATGTTCTTTTATTTTAAAATAGGTTATTAATGTTTATGTAATTTCTGGTATTAATTGTTAAATAGACGTTTTTCTAAGTGTATGGTAAAGTTTAGGTGGCAATGTAATGTAGGCGAGTAGTGCCTTGGTGGTAGACACGTATGTCTAGGGTAATTTAATTGATTTGATATTTGCGATGTGTTTGTGATCGCAATTGTGGCGTAGACACATCGTGTAAAGCTCGGGTTTAAAATATGGTTTAGGCGAAGGAGGTTTCGATAGACAAGTATACGATGTTGGTGAATCGATGACGCAAAAAAATAGGTTTAGTATTAAATAAGCTAGTTGACATGTTTTGTTAGGGTAGTTATGCTAGATTCGACTAATCTTGAGAAGCATGATTGTTATACTTAGTTATCTGTCGTTGGCTAGTGTACATTAGTACTCTAGATATTTAAGTCATCGAGAAATTAGTTTTACCGAACGCTATGTTATCTATTAATGTTGTATCGGTTAGAGTAAATATTGTGATGTTTGATTTAGTTAAGTGCGTAATTCAAGTTAATTTAGACGCACAGTTTAAATAATTAAATAGATTGTTCCTATACTTATTCTAAGTCATTCGTGTTCAATAATGACAAGTCCAAGTTTTATTAGCCTCCCGATGAAATATTTTACTAAGGATGATAGTGCGGGTTAAATAATTTATTCTTACTTGATTTCAGAATTAGATCCAATCAGAAAGGAGGAATGTGAGTGTTGTGCTTGGTGTGTATAGGTTGTTGTTTCGTGATGTTTGCGTTAGATTCGGTTAATCTAGAGAAGCGTAATTATTACGCTTAGTCGTATGTCGATAACTAGTGTTTCCGTAGGAAATAGTACGACGGTTCGCCGCTAGGTGTTTGATTCGCTATCGCGTAACACTATTTAGGTTTGTAATATTTCCATCGATATGCATTCATGTGCATAATGCATTCCATTCAGGTACGTTAATTAATCGCGTGTTGCGGAAGACGAGCCAAGTCGACCCCAAGCGCGGGATAATCCGTAGGATAAAGCTGATGGACCAACCTGAAGATGGACAATGGAGCGAGTATCGGAATAAAGGCTGATCGTCAAGTGGACGTCATCTAACAACACTAACCTAGTGTTACTCAGGCAAGCCCCGGTGCATTTGCCACCTTCCTTGATGTTTTTAAAATCTTTCTCACTTGCTTGCTGCATTAGGTGATAGGAGTTGATTGATTAAACAATTCCTGCATTACCTTCCTTGATCTTGATTACCCTCCTTGAAATCCTGTTTTTACAAAAAGGTTTTACTATGCTTAGTATTGCTTTAGAAAAACAAAAGGATTTGTTTTACAAAAGATGTTTGGCAAAGTGGGAGGGATGTTTTCGAAAATAAAACTTGATGGTGGATCCATCATGGCCATGATGGGTCCAACATCGGAAAAGATGTACCTCTGTCAGGTACCAAGTTTTTGGGTTAAAAAGATTAAGCTGAGACCGGGCGAGTGACTTGCACGAGAAAGAGAGTCTCGGTGTAGTGTCTCCGTCTGAGTCAATTAAGGACCGTCTCGATGTAGGCCTGCTGACCGAGGACCCTTTAACTGGTCACATGCCTCGTCATGGGTAAGCCTTGCCTCGGGCAGACTAAGGCCGGAATAAGATAACACGAAATGGGAGTGGAGCGGTGGCGAGAGTAGCGTGTACCCTCCGTGGCAAGAGGCTGGACGGTGGTGTATCTGTGCTCTCGGTTTGCGTGAACCTGATCCGGTCTTAAGAACCCCGGTGACGGGTTGACATATGCAAGGGTTAAGTGCTACATATGTCGTGTGATTGGAGATCCTCAGCTGAGTATAATCGATTCGGATCGCCGTACCTCCGCGGTTATGGAGACTTGGCCACTGACTTACACGTAGCATTCCACTAAAGATGATGGGCTTTTGTTAAAGAAATTGGCTAGTGCAGGACCAGTGATTGAACTAGGGTAGAAAGAACTCTAGTGCAGGTAATTTTACTTAACTTGACAAATAAAATTGGATTTTTAAGGATCCACTTTAGTAAGCATTTCTGCAAAACAGAGTCTTTGATTACTGAAAAGCCTTACCTTGACTCCCATATAACCAGCATACCCTTGAGAGTCTTTTCTTTAGTCGGGTAAGTCTTGCTGAGTAATTCCATACTCAGGGTTTTATTCCCTGTTGTTTTTCAGGTTCTAACTTTGTGATGTTGTTGATGGTGTTAAGTGCCGGTGGGCTCGGCCTTCTTATAAGTCTAAGTACTCCTTCTATACTTCTTATTGAGGATGGTCACTTAAGCTAGCATATATATTTCAAACTTATACTTTTGTAATCACTCCGATAAAATAATATAAAATTTTTGTAACCTGTAAAATTTGGTAGTAAGATTTCCGCTGCAAGAATATTGGTGTGTGTGATTTGTGTTACTTAATCCCGCGGTTCTAGTTGAAAGTGGTTTATCCGATGTCCTTGGGGCAATCGGACAGATCCTGTTGAGTTATCTGGTGCACATGCATGGCTGTCTGAGGTCTTTGGGACAAGGACAGGTGCATGTGGGCCCAATAACTTGGAGGTTCTGCCACAGGCTGGTATCGGAGCTGGATTAAGTATATACGGTCACATACGTATTTTTAAAATAAAAGTTTGGTTTTGAAAAACCTATTTTCAACTAAACACATTGTTTGGTTTTGAAAACTAGTTTTGAAAAAACTATAATGCTAGCGACATCCTCTCTTAAGCCCTATACTAAGGACTATTAGGTGGCTTATTTAAAAACCAATAACCCACAACCGGGGGTATTGCATACATGTGTATTGTTATTTTTAAGGCCATTCAGTCTTGAATGGATCGACGCTCAAGGTAAGGTGAGATGTGAGAGCATGACCGAACAAACGTCGGTCTAGGCCAGAGAGCCGTTGGCGCACCGGACATGTCCGGTGCACACCGGACAGACCGGTGCCCCCTTCTAGCCGTTGGCTCGGCCACGTGTCCCGCGCAGATCGCGCGACCGACCGTTGGCCCTGCCGACCGTTGGCTCACCGGACAGTCCGGTGCGCACCGGACAGTCCAGTGAATTATAGTCGTACGTCGACGATCAATTCCTGAGAACGACGAGTTCGCCTGTGAACGGCCCACCGGACAGTCTGGTGCACACCGAACAGTCCGGTGAATTTTAGTCGTACACCGCTGTAACACCCCTGGTGTTACTGTAACTAAAACTTGAGCATGACATCATAAGCATTGATATTGCATGTGTTTGACACACCTAGAGTGCATTCACTAGGTAAAAATTTCAAACAAGTTGTATTGTTTTAAAGTTTTGCAAATAGGACCCTGGATGGGAAACTTAACCCTAAATAGGGATTAAAGGGGTAAAACTTAACCCAAGATGATAAAACCTAAAGACTTTAGGGAAAGAGTCATAAAATATCCCCAAAAACAAGGTTGAACCACAATTATACCCCTGGGATACTAAAAACCCTAATTGGAACCCTGAAAAACCCTAAGACTAAACCCTAGGGGCCTAAGTGCAAAATTAGTCCACTTTTGGGCTAAAGTGCAAAAACCAAGTCAAATAAGTGTTTTAAGTTCTTTGGTTCACAAAAATGTGGACTTGAAAGCCAAATGTTGAGTTTTGGACTCATTTGCAAAAAGGACCCCAACTTTGAATTCTACACTAAGTCTGAAATGCAGTGTTGAAGGCTCAACTTTAGGGCTTTGTAACATTCAAAGCATAGGGTCTTTGCCCTAGGTCACCACACCAAATTTGTAAAGCAATTAAAGGAGAACAACTTTGTTTAAGAGTGGGAACATTGTTGTTAAGGAAATGTTGGAGATAATTAAGCCTGAAGATTGGCTGTCAGGCTGATTCAGTCTGAAATTCAGAAGTTCAGTGTAACAAAGCCATCTTTGGGGTTGAATTAAACCTTGATCCATTGCTCAAATAGGTTTAATCCCTATAGCCGATTTGTAGCTGGTATGTAGCACTACAACTTTGGTGCAGAGACTTGGGCCTGTTGCCACATGAATTTGGAAGAAAACTCCCCTGCAAATCACTCTGTCAGACTGTCTGAACCGAGCTCGCCATGGTACAGTGATCTGATAAGGATCAGACTGCCAGCGCTGCTCGCTCGTCGCCAGTGACCTCCCTGCGCTGGGATTCGTGCTGCCGCCACCCGGATTCGCGCTGGAGATTACCAGATAACGTCGCGGGATGGGGGAATGTTCATCGCCGGTGAGCTGGACACCACTCCGACGGCCTCCTCTACCTTCCCCTCTGCTTTGCGGCTGGAGCGATAGGCTCGCCGGTGAACCGCCGCTGTCCGACCGTGCGCCGCGTGTCTCAACCGCGCCACCGCATCACCGTGACCCCCTCTAACTGTCTATCGATCACCGGAGTTACTGCCACGGCGATAAACACGTGTTCACCGCACCCACGTTCTTCCTCCTCTCCGGCCGCCAGCACTGCTCGGCCGAATTCGTCACCGCCGCCTAACTTCTCTATAAATTGAAGCCACCAAAAGCTCCGTAGGGTAGTCAAGAACCCCGACACCCAGTATTGTCCCCAGTTGATCGCCAGCGAGCTTGAATTTCACAGTTCCCCCAATTCGGTTTCCGCCACCGTAAGAACACCCTCACCGCGGCCAGCCGTCCCCAGGTCTGCTCATTCTTTTTTCATCCCTGTTCTAGCATACTTACGTATTGGTGATGCTCTCCGACCCTTCCAATCGAACCAAACCGCCCCTGGTCGCCGGGAACACGACCGTATAGCCGCCATGATCGCGGCCACCGTGGCCAGAGCTACGTAGTTGGTCTTAGCTGCAATTAGGTTGGGGGAAATGGTCAGACTAGCCCCGATTTCATGTCCGCCGCTCGGCGAACCCAGCCATAGCCCCAATCGGCCGGTCCAGAACCTCGCCGGAGTGCTCCCCGCGCTGCCGTCGTCGTGGACGTGGGCGTGTAAAGAATTAGAACAAGAGGGATCTTTTTGCAAAGCGTCAGAGACTCTTTAGAATAGTGTTTGAACTCGTTCGCAGTTAGTTAAAACCCCAAGGGCCTCTGTGCAAGTCTGCCAGCGCGGGCGCCTTTCTGCCCTAGCTGGGCCGCCTGGGCTGGATTCGACCCAGTGCTGTTCACCTGCTTTTCTTTTTCTTTTATCTCCAGAGCCAAAACAATTATAGAAAATGCTAGGAAAATGATCAAATTGTGAAACTAATTTTCCTAGGCCTGTTATTTTCCCTAGAATTTAATAAAAATAGTTTTGTGATTTTTAGTGGAAATAAGAAATTTTAGGGCATTTAAAGGGGTTAAAAGTATTAGTTATGGATTTTTAGAAAATAATTGGTAAGTCCAAAAATGCCCAAACTTTTTATGGGAACTTAAAACAATATTTAGAAGCCTTTGGTAGAAATTGGGTTGATTTGGATCTTGTTTGATCACCAAACCCCAAAACACCCCCCTGCCCTATGAACTCCTTTACTGACTCCGGAAACCCTAGGTTCTCGGAGTACCGTGAAGGAAAGTTGTACTCAAGACTTAGATAATAAGTTTATATTATCTTTGAATCCTCATGAGCATCCCATGGCATCCATTCTTATGCATATATATGGTTATGTTAGAACACGAAGAAGAAGAAGAAGTCACTGAAGAGGGGACTCCACCAACCTCAGATCCTCAAGCAGGCAACTGCTTTTATTTCGATATTTGTGGATCCGAGCAGGACTCACCTGTTAACAAAGGCAAGCCCCGGTGCATTTGCCACCCTCCTTGTTGTTCTAAATCCTTCTCACTTGCTTGATGCATTAGGTGATAGGAGTTGATTGATAAAACAATTCCTGCATTACCTTCCTTGAATTTGATTACCTTCCTTGATCACCCGTTTTACAAAAGATTTTGATGCTTAGCCTTGCTTTAGAAAAACAAAATGTTTTGTTTTTACAAAAGATGATGTGGCAAAAGTGGGTGGGATGTTTTTGAAATAAAATTTGATGGTGGATCCATCAGGGCCTTGATGGATTCAACATCTGGAAAAGATGTACCTCTGCCAGGTACCAAACTTTGGGTTTGAAATAATTAAGATGAGACCGGGCGGGTGACTTGCACGAGAAAGGAGTCTCGGTGTAGTGTCTCCGTCTGAGTCGATTAAGGACCTTGTCGATGTAGGCTTGATGATCGAGGACCCTTTAACTGGTCACATGCCTCGTCATGGGTAAGCCTTGCCTCGGGCAGACTAAGGCCGGAATAAGATAACACGAAATGGGCGTGGAGCGGTGGCGAGAGTAGCGTGTACCCTCTGTGGCAAGAGGCCGGACGGTGGTGTATCTGTGCTCTCGGTTTGCGTGAACCTGATCCGGTCTTAAGAACCCCGGTGGCGGGTTGACATATGCAAGGGTTAAGTGCTACATATGTCGTGTGATTGGAGATCCTCAGCTGAGTATAATCGATTCGGATCGCCGTACCTTCGCGGTTATGAAGACTTGGTCACTGACCTACACGTAGCATTCCACTAAAGATGATGGGTTTTTGTTAAGAAATTGGCTAGTGCAGGACCAGTGATTGAACTAGGGTAGAAAGAACTCTAGTTGCAGGTAATTGAACTTAACCGGACAAATAAAATTGGATTTTTAAGGATCCACTTTAGTAAGCATTTCTGCAAAACAGAGTCTTTGAGTATTGAGAAGCCTTACCTTGACTCCCTAAAAGCCAGCATCCCCTTGAGAGTCTTTTCTTTAGTCGGGTAAGTCTTGCTGAGTAATTCCATACTCAGGGTTTATCCCTTCGTTGTTTTTAGGTGAGGAAGTAGCAGATTTCTGCTGCTTCTGTGCCAAGGTGGTTCCCAAAGAAGGAACACAAGACTGAAGTGCGGGAGGACTTGGTCCTCCATATAGATCTTTTACTTAAATCTTCTCGGGAGGAGTTTTTGCCTCCCTTAGTTTGTATGATATTACTACTCAGCACTCGCTTTTAGTTCTGGTCTGTAATAAAACAACTTGAGCTTGCTTTTAAATAAATGTGGATTATGTAATCGCTTCCGCAATTCTTTATCTCCGATGTTCTGTAATGTCTGCAAGACGGGTGAATCGTTCCTGGTAAGGTAAGGAAAGATACCGAACTTGTCGAGTAATTCAGGGGCACCTACAGGGTTGTCTGAAGTCCGTCGGACAAGGACAACTGTAGGTGGGCCTAATTACTTGGGAGGTTCCGTCTCAACCGCTGTCGAAGTCCCGAGAGCAGCCTTTTCCCTCGAGCCAGCCGACCGGACACTGTCCGGTGCACCACCGGACAGTCCGGTGCACCCAGACTGGGCAGACTTTGGCTGCTCGAGTCATCTCTTCTCCAACTCGATTTCTTCTGTTTCCAGCACTTAGACACAATACATTAGTCCATAAAACAATGTACTAAGTCTGAGAAACATACCTTTATCCTTGATTTGCACTTTGTCCACCATTTTACACTTAGGCACTTGTGTTGGACACTAAATCACCAAAATACTTAGAAATGGCCCAAGGGCACATTTCCCTTTCAATCTCCCCCTTTTTGGTGATTTATGCCAACACAACATAAAGCAAGTAGAACAAGTACAATATCAATTCAACTAAGAACTCAAAAATGTTTTGATTCAAATTTGACATATATGGATCACTCTATGCCACCACTTGGTTTGTTTTTGCAAATCAAACTCACATTCCTATCTCTAAGTCAAATCCACTTGTAGAGACATAAAGAGAGGTTTTCCAAAGAAATTTGATCAAGGATTTCAAAAACTCCCCCTTTTTCCCATAATCAACACTTCTCCCCACAAGAGGCCAACTTTTGACATAAGAGACAATAAAAGAGTTTTGACAAACCAAAAGCTCTAATCTACTATTTTCAAAATTTCGAGTTTTGACAAACCAAAAGCTCTAATCTACTATTTTCAAAATTTCTCAAGTGGTAGCTGATCCATCTATTGCTTTGGCCTTTATTTTCTCCCCCTTTGGCATCAAGCACCAAAACGGGATCAATCTTGGCCCTTTAAACCTCATTGCCTCACCAAAATCTTCCAATAAGAACACAAAGGCAATAAGAGTATAAAGATGAACTTGGAAAAGTTACTCTTTTTATCGGAGTGCAGTGGAAGTCTTGCATGGTCCAAGTCAACCTTTTCCCTTTCAATCCTCCTTTGAGACTAAAACAACCAAACTCAAGTACATGGTTAGTCTCAAAGGGTCAAGTTGTAGCATAGCTCCCCCTAAATATGTGCATCACTTGCAAAAAGGACTTGTGAGGTCCAGGGAGTGTTTGTACAACTTGAGCACCACAATAAGCAACAAAATGCAGAATGAACATGATCAAAGGCATAAACACATGTATGCTATAATTCAATCCAAGTTCCGCGAATCTAAGATATTGAGCTCACTACGCAGCCTGCAAAAGGTCTTCTCATCTAGAGGCTTGGTAAAGATATCGGCTAGCTGGTTCTCGGTGCTAACATGAAACACTTCGATATCCCCCTTTTGCTGGTGGTCTCTCAAAAAGTGATGCCGGATGTCAATGTGCTTTGTGCAGCTATGCTCAACAGGATTTTCCGCTATTCGGATAGCACTCTCATTATCACATAGGAGTGGGACTTTGCTCAGATTGTAGCCAAAGTCCCGGAGGGTTTGCCTCATCCAAAGTAGTTGCGCGCAACACTGTCCTGCGGCAACGTACTCGGCCTCAGCGGTGGATAGGGCAACAGAAGTTTGTTTCTTAGAGTTCCATGACACCAGGGACCTTCCTAAGAATTGGCACGTCCCCGATGTACTCTTCCTATCGACCTTACATCCAGCATAGTCAGAATCTGAGTACCCAATCAAGTCAAAGTTAGACCCCTTTGGATACCAGATCCCGAAGCAAGGCGTAGCGATTAAATATCGAAGAATTCGCTTCACCGCCACTAAGTGACACTCCTTAGGATCGGATTGAAATCTAGCACACATGCATACGCTAAGCATAATATCCGGTCTACTAGCACATAAATAAAGCAAAGAACCTATCATGGACCGGTATGCTTTTTGATCAACGGACTTACCACCTTTGTTGAGGTCGGTGTGTCCGTCGGTTCCCATCGGTGTCTTTGCGGGCTTGGCGTCCTTCATCCCAAACCGCTTTAGCAAATCTTGCGTGTACTTCGTTTGGGAGATGAAGGTGCCGTCCTTGAGTTGCTTCACTTGGAACCCAAGGAAGTAGTTCAACTCGCCCATCATCGACATTTCGAATTTCTGCGTCATCACCCTGCTAAACTCTTCACAAGACTTTTGGTTAGTAGAACCAAATATTATGTCATCGACATAAATTTGGCACACAAAAAGATCACCATCGCAAGTCTTAGTGAAAAGAGTTGGATCGGCTTTCCCAACCTTGAAAGCATTAGCAATTAAAAAGTCTCTAAGGCATTCATACCATGCTCTTGGGGCTTGCTTAAGTCCATAGAGCGCCTTAGAGAGCTTATACACGTGGTCGGGGTACCGTTCATCCTCGAAGCTAGGGGGTTGCTCCACGTACACCTCCTCCTTAATTGGCCCGTTGAGGAAAGCGCTCTTCACATCCATTTGGTACAACCTGAAAGAATGGTGAGCGGCATATGCTAGCAAAATACGAATTGATTCTAGCCTAGCCACAGGAGCAAACGTCTCCTCAAAGTCCAAACCTGCGACTTGGGCATAACCTTTTGCCACAAGTCGAGCCTTGTTCCTCGTCACCACCCCATGCTCGTCCTGTTTGTTGCGGAACACCCACTTGGTTCCCACAACATTTTGCTTGGGACGAGGCACCAGTGTCCAAACTTCATTGCGCTTGAAGTTGTTGAGTTCCTCCTGCATGGCCAACACCCAGTCCGGATCTAGCAAGGCCGCTTCTACCCTAAAAGGCTCAATAGAAGAGACAAAGGAGTAATGCTCACAAAAATTAACTAATCTTGAACGAGTAGTTACTCCCTTGCTAATATCACCCAATATCTGGTCGACGGGATGATCCCTTTGGATCGTCGCTCGAACTTGGGTTGGAGGTGCCTGAGGTGCTTCTTCCTCTTCAACTTGAACATCCTGTGCTCCCCCTTGATCATGCGCCTCCACTTGAGGTACCTGTTCGTCATCTTGGGTTGGGGGATGCACCATAGTTGAGGAGGATGGTTGATCTTGCTCCAAATGTTCCTGAGGCCGTACATCTCTAATCGCCATGGTGCGTATCGTGGCTGTTGGAACGTCTTCTTCATCTACATCATCAAGATCAACAACTTGCTCTCTTGGAGAGCCATTAGTCTCATCAAATACAACGTCGCTAGAGACTTCAACCAAACCCGATGATTTGTTGAAGACCCTATACGCCTTTGTATTTGAATCATAACCTAATAGAAACCCTTCTACAGCTTTGGGAGCAAATTTGGAATTCCTACCCTTCTTCACTAGAATGTAGCATTTACTCCCAAATACACGAAAGTACGATACATTGGGTTTGTTACCGGTTAGCAACTCATATGAAGTCTTCTTGAGGAGGCGGTGAAGGTAGACCCTGTTGATGGCGTGGCAAGCCGTGTTCACGACTTCCGACCAAAAGCACTCAGGGGTCTTGAACTCTCCAAGCATAGTCCTCGCCATATCTATGAGTGTCCTGTTCTTCCTCTCTACCACACCATTTTGCTGAGGTGTGTAGGGAGCGGAGAACTCGTGCTTGATCCCCTCCTCCTCAAGGAACTCCTCCACTTGAAGATTCTTGAATTCGGACCCGTTGTCGCTCCTTATCTTCTTCACTTTGAGCTCAAACTCATTTTGAGCTCTCCTGAGGAAGCGCTTGAGGGTCCCTTGGGTTTCAGACTTATCCTGCAAAAAGAACACCCAAGTGAAGCGGGAAAAGTCATCAACAATAACTAGACCATACTTACTTCCTCCTATGCTCAGATAGGCGACGGGTCCGAAGAGGTCCATATGCAGCAGCTCCAGAGGTCTTGACGTGGTCATCACATTCTTGCTGTGATGTGCTCCTCCCACTTGTTTACCTGCTTGGCAAGCTGCACAAGGTCTATCTTTTTCGAAATGAACATTGGTTAGACCTATCACGTGTTCTCCCTTTAGAAGCTTGTGGAGGTTCTTCATACCCACATGTGCTAAGCGGCGATGCCACAACCAGCCCATGCAAGTCTTAGCCATTAAGCATGCATCTAGACCGGCCTCTTTTGCAAAATCAACTAAGTAAAGTTTGCCGTCTAGTACACCCTTAAAAGCTAGTGAACCATCACATCTTCTAAAGACAGACACATCTACATTTGTAAATAAACAATTATATCCCATATTACATAATTGACTAACAGATAGTAAATTATATCCAAGACTCTCCACTAAAAACACATTAGAGATAGAATGCTCATTTGATATTGCAATCTTGCCTAAACCTTTCACCTTGCCTTGATTCCCATCACCGAATATGATTGAATCTTGGGAATCCTTATTCTTGACGTAGGAGGTGAACATCTTCTTCTCCCCCGTTGTCGGGGACCATAATTAGGGGTACCCTCAAGACGCCTAATTCTCAGCTGGTAACCCCCATCAGCATAAAGCTGCAGAGGCCTGATGGGTTTGATTTAAGTCAGGGATCAGTCCATACGAGCGACTCGATCACGCCACGCCCGAGCCTAGCCTCGAGCAAGGGCAGCCGACCCTGAGGTGTTTCCGTCTCGCCCGAGGCCCCCTTTTTTACGGCAGACGCATCTCCGGCTCGCCCGAGGCCTTGCCTTCGTTAAGAAGCAACCCTGACTAAATCACCGCGCCGACCGACCAAGTCACTGGGGCATTTAACGCAAAGAGTGAGACCGACGGGCGGCCAGGCTTTGCCAAAGGCGCCATAGGAAGCTCCGCCCGACCCAGGGCTCGGACTCGGGCTAAGGCCCCGGAAGACGGCGAACTCCGCTCCGCCCGACCCAGGGCTCGGACTCGGGCTAAGGCCCTGGAAGACGGCGAACTCCGCTCCGCCCGACCCAGGGCTCGGACTCGGGCTAAGGCCCCGGAAGACGGCGAACTCCGCTCCGCCCGACCCAGGGCTCGGACTCGGGCTAAGGCCCCGGAAGACGGCGAACTCCGCTCCGCCCGACCCAGGGCTCGGACTCGGGCTAAGGCCCCGGAAGACGGCGAACTCCGCTCCGCCCGACCCAGGGCTCGGACTCGGGCTAAGGCCCCGGAAAACGACGAACTCCGCTTCGCCCGACCCAGGGCTCGGACTCCGCCCTGGCCTCTGCCGAACGACCTCCGCCTCGCCCGACCCGGGAGCTCGGGCTCGGCCTCGGCCATGGAAGACAGACTCGACCTCGGCCTCGGAGGAGCCTCCACGTCGCCCGACCTAGGGCACAAGTCCGCCACGTCAACAGGAAGCGCCATCATCACCCTGCCCCGAGCCGACTTGGGTCGCAGAGAACAAGACCGACGTCCCATCTGGCTAGCTCCGCCAGATAGGCAATGATGGCGCCCCGCTAGACCCATGACGACGGCGGCTCTCGGCTCCCTTACGGAAGCAGGGAGACGTCAGCAAGAGCCCAACTATTCCAACAGCTGTCCCTCCACCAGGCTCCGTTACTCCTCCGACAGCCACGACACCACACCAGCTGGGTGCCAAGTTCTCTCCGGCTGCCACATTGGCATGTACCCAGGGCGCTAGCTCTCCCCCGCTAGACACGTAGCACTCTGCTGCATCCCCATTGTCCACCTAGATCCTCTCCTTGCGCCTATAAAAGGAAGGACCAGGGCCTTCTTAGAGAAGGTTGGCCTCGCGGGAACGAGGGCAGGGGCAGGCGCTCTCTTGGGGCCGCTCGCTCCCCTCACCCGCGCGGACGCTTGTAACCCCCTACTGCAAGCGCACCCGACCTGGGCGCGGGACGAACACGAAGACCGCGGGATCTCCGCCTCCCTCATGACCCGGCTCCGGCCACCTCGCTCTCCCCCCTTCGCGCTCGCCCACGCGCTCGACCCATCTGGGCTGGGGCACGCGGCACACTCACTCGTCGGCTCGGGGACCCCCCCCTGTCTCGAAACGCCGACAGTTGGCGCGCCAGGTAGGGGCCTGCTGCGTGTTGACGAGCAGTTTCCCGTCAAGCTCCAGATGGGCAGTCTCCAACGACCTCTTCAACCCGGGACGGTGCTCCGTTTCGGGAGCCTCGAGTTCATGTCTTTCGACGGCAGCTACGACATGATACTCCTTCCACCGCCGCGCGACAGCGACAATGGTGGCGGACAGCCCGCCCGCCGGCGGCGGAATCGACGACGTCTTTCCCGCGTGGGGGAAGGACAACTTTCGAGCTCGCCCCATCCTCTCCCTCGCCATCGGAGGAGGAGGCGGGGCAACCAGGGCCGAGCGGGAGGCTGCGCTCAGTCGGCTGTCGAGCAAGTCGACATCCCCAGCGCCCCAACGGAGGACGCGTCGGGCGTCACCCTCGCGTTTGAGGCGAAGGCGAGCGCCGTCCCCCCGCGACACGCCAACCCCGAGCAAGTGGACGACGCCAGCGCGCTCACGGAGGGCCTGCAGGACGTCGCACTCGTACCCAGGACGACGGCGCGATCAGCCCCCGATGTGACTTCGTCGCTCCTCGTCGACCAAAAGGTACCGGCTGATTCCCATCCTTTGTCATTTTGACTCGACCTCAACCCGCCTAGTGACCTCGCTCTGGCGGGCGCTCACGTTGAGGCGAGTGCAACCCCTTTCGGGTTTCGTGTGCGGTCGCCTTGGGACCGATTGACGGGCGTCTCGACCTACGGATCCTCTGGGTCCGAGGAAGATGACGACCCCAGCATCTGCTGGGATTTCTCTGGATCTGGCAACCCCAGTGCCATGCGGGACTTCATGACCGCATGCAACTACTGCCTCTCCGACTGTTCCGACGGCAGCCGCAGCCTTGACGACAAGGACTGCGGCCCGAGCCGCGAATGTTTCCACGTCGAGCTAGGGGATCCCTCCGGAGGCAGCTGTCTCGGCATGCTGGAGGATGGTGATCTCCCTAGGCCAGCGCCTCGCGCCGACATCCCGCGGGAGCTAGCTGTGGTCCCCGTTCCGGCGGGGGGTCACGACCCACAGCTCGAGCAAGTCCGTGGGGCGCAGGCCGGGCTCGATGAGGGAGCAGGAGCGCTCGAGGCAATCCGCCGGGACGTCAGGCAGGTATGGGCGGGCCAGCCCCCAGCCGGAGAAATACGTCACCTGCCCCAGGGTCTCCAGCACCGCATCGCCAACGATGCCAGGGGCAGACCGCCACCCGCATCCGGCGGAACCGATCAGGACCTGGCAGCCGCAGCGATGCTCCTCCACGCGATGCCGGAGTCATCAACCACCGAGGGTCGGCGAATCCAGGGAGAGCTCAAGCATCTCCTGGAAGGCGCTGCGGCCCGGCGGGTCGAGAGCTCTGCCTCCCGAAGGCAGGGGTACCCCTCGGAGCCTCGTGCCGCGACTTCCCGACTCATGCGGGAAGCCTCGGTCTACACCGGGCGCACGCGCAACACCGCGCCTGCGGCCCCGGGCCACCTCGGCAACGAGCACCCTCATCGCGACCGTCGGGCCCGCCTCGATGAAAGGGTGCGCCGAGGTTATCACCCCAGGCGTGGGGGACGCTACGACAGCGGGGAGGATCGGAGTCCCTCGCCCGAACCACCCGGTCCGCAGGTCTTCAGCTGGGCCATTCGGCGGGCGCCGTTTCCGACCCGATTCCGACCCCCGACTACTATCACAAAGTACTCGGGGGAAACGAGACCGGAATTGTGGCTCGCGGACTACCGCCTGGCCTGTCAACTGGGTGGAACGGATGACGACAACCTCATCATCCGCAACCTCCCCCTGTTCCTCTCCGACACTGCTCGCGCTTGGTTGGAGCACCTGCCTCCGGGGCAGATTTCCAACTGGGAGGATTTGGTCCAAGCTTTCGCCGGCAACTTCCAGGGCACGTACGTGCGCCCCGGGAATTCCTGGGACCTCCGAAGCTGCCGGCAACAGCCGGGAGAGTCTCTTCGGGACTACATCCGGCGATTCTCGAAGCAGCGCACCGAGCTGCCCAACATCACCGACTCCGATGTCATCGGTGCGTTCCTTGCCGGCACCACCTGCCGTGACCTGGTGAGCAAGTTGGGTCGCAAGACCCCCACTAGGGCGAGCGAGCTGATGGACATCGCCACCAAGTTCGCCTCTGGTCAGGAGGTGGTCGAGGCCATCTTCCGAAAGGACAAGCAGCCCCAGGGCTGCCCGTCGGAAGATGCTCCCGAGGCGTCTACTCCGCTCGGCGCCAAGAAGAAAGGCAGGAGGAAGTCGCAAGCGAAACGCGACGCCGCCAGCACGGACCTTGTCGCCGCCGTCGAATACAAGAACCCTCGGAAGCCCCCCGGAGGCGCCAACCTCTTCGACAAGGCACTCAAGGAGACGTGCCCTTACCATCAGGGGCCCGTCAAGCACACCCTCGAGGAGTGCGTCATGCTTCGGCGCCACTTCCACCGGGCCGGGCCACCCGCAGAGGGTGGCAGGGCCCGCGACGACGACAAAAAGGAAGATCACCAAGCAGGAGAGTTCCCCGAGGTCCGCGACTGCTTCATGATCTACGGAGGGCATGCGGCGAATGCCTCGGCTCGGCATCGTAAGCAAGAGCGTCGGGAGGTCTGCTCGGTGAAGGTGGCGGCGCCAGTCTACCTAGACGGGTCCGACAAGCCCATCACCTTCGACCAAGATGACCACCCCGACCACGTGCCGAGCCCGGGGAAGTACCCGCTCGTCGTCGATCCTGTCATCGGCGACGTCAGGCTCACCAAGGTCCTGATGGATGGGGGCAGCTGCCTCAATATCATTTACGCCGAGACCCTCAGGCTCCTGCGCGTCGATCTGTCATCCGTCCGAGCAGGCGCTGCGCCCTTCCACGGGATCATTCCTGGGAAGCGCGTCCAGCCCCTCGGACAGCTCGACCTTCCTGTCTGCTTCGGAACACCCTCCAACTTCCGAAGGGAGACTTTGACGTTCGAGGTGGTCGGGTTCCGAGGAACCTACCACGCAGTATTGGGAAGGCCATGCTACGCGAAGTTCATGGCCATCCCCAACTACACCTACCTGAAGCTCAAGATGCCGGGCCCCAATGGGGTCATCACCGTCGGTCCCACGTACAAACACGCATTCGAATGCGATGTGGAATGCGTGGAGTACGCCGAGGCCCTCGCCGAGTCCGAGGCCCTCATCGCCGACCTGGAAAGCCTCTCCCGAGAGGTGCCGGACGTGAAGCGACACGCCGGCAACTTCGAGCCAGCGGAGACGGTTAAGGCCGTCCCTCTCGACCCTAGTGGCGACACCTCCAAGCAGATCCGGATCGGTTCCGGGCTCGACCCCAAATAGGAAGCAGTGCTCGTCGACTTTCTCCGCGCAAACGCCGACGTCTTTGCGTGGAGTCCCTCGGACATGCCTGGCATACCGAGGGATGTCGCCGAGCACTCGCTGGATATTCAGGCCGGAGCCCGACCGGTCAGACAGCCTCTGCGCCGATTCGACGAGGAAAGGCGCAGGGTGATAGGCGAGGAGATCCACAAGCTGATGGCAGCAGGGTTCATCAAAGAGGTATTCCATCCCGAATGGCTTGCCAACCCTGTACTTGTGAGGAAGAAAGGGGGGAAATGGCGGATGTGTGTAGACTACACTGGTCTCAACAAAGCATGTCCGAAGGTCCCCTACCCTCTACCTCGCATCGATCAAATCGTGGACTCCACTGCTGGGTGCGAAACCCTGTCTTTCCTCGATGCCTACTCAGGGTATCATCAAATCAAGATGAAAGAGTCCGACCAGCTCGCGACTTCTTTCATCACGCCCTTCGGCATGTACTGTTATGTCACCATGCTGTTCGGTTTGAGGAACGCGGGTGCAACGTACCAGCGGTGCATGAACCATGTGTTCGGCGAACACATCGGTCGCACGGTCGAGGCCTACGTCGATGACATCGTAGTCAAGACAAGGAAAGCCTCCGACCTTCTCTCCGACCTTGAAGTGACATTCCGGTGACTCAAGGCGAAGGGCGTCAAGCTCAATCCCGAGAAGTGCGTCTTCGGGGTGCCCCGAGGCATGCTCCTGGGATTCATCGTCTCCGAGCGGGGCATCGAAGCCAACCCGGAGAAGATCGCAGCCATCACAAGCATGGGGCCCATCAAGGACTTAAAAGGCGTACAGAGGGTCATGGGATGTCTCGCGGCCTTGAGCCGTTTCATCTCGCGCCTCGGCGAAAGAGGCCTGCCCCTGTACCGCCTCTTAAGGAAGGCCGAGTGCTTCACTTGGACTCCCGAGGCCGAGGAAGCTCTCGGGAACCTGAAGGCGCTCCTCACCCAGGCGCCCGTCTTGGTACCCCCAGCTGATGGAGAAGCCCTCTTGGTCTACGTCGCCGCTACCACTCAGGTGGTCAGTGCCGCGATCGTGGTTGAAAGGCAGGAAGAGGGGCGTGCTTTGCCCATTCAGAGGCCAGTTTACTTCGTCAGCGAGGTGCTGTCCGAGACCAAGATCCGCTACCCACAAGTCCAGAAGCTGCTGTATGCAGTGATCCTGACGAGGCGAAAGCTGCGACATTACTTCGAGTCTCATCCGGTGACTGTGGTGTCATCCTTCCCCCTGGGGGAGATCATCCAGTGCCGAGAGGCCTCGGGACGGATCGCAAAGTGGGCGGTGGAAATCATGGGCGAGACAATCTCGTTCGCCCCTCGGAAGGCCATCAAGTCCCAGGTACTGGCGGACTTCGTAGCCGAATGGGTCGACACCCAGTTGCCGACGGCTCCGATCCAACCGGAGCTCTGGACCATGTTTTTCGACGGGTCGCTGATGAAGACGGGAGCCGGCGCGGGCCTGCTCTTCGTCTCGCCCCTCGGGAAACACCTGCGCTACGTGCTCCGCCTCCATTTCCCGGCGTCCAACAATGTGGCTGAGTACGAGGCTCTGATCAACGGATTGCGAATCGCCATCGAGCTAGGGGTCCGACGCCTCGATGCTCGCGGCGACTCGCAGCTCGTCATCGACCAAGTCATGAAGAACTCCCACTGCCGCGACCCGAAGATGGAGGCCTACTGTGATGAGGTTCGACGCCTGGAAGACAAGTTCTACGGGCTCGAGCTTAACCACATCGCCCGGCGCTACAACGAGACTGCGGACGAGCTGGCAAAGATAGCCTCAGGGCGAACGACGGTTCCCCCGGACGTCTTCTCCCGGGATCTGCACCAACCCTCCGTCAAGATCGGCGACACGCCCGAGCCCGAGATGCCCTCGGCCCCGTCCGAGGTGACCTCGGCCCAGCCCGAGCCATCCTCGGTTCAGCCCGAGGAACCCTCGGCCCCCGAGGGCGAAGCACTGCGCATCGAGGAGGAGCGAAGCGGGGTCACGCCAGATCAAGATTGGCAGACCCCGTACCTGCAATATCTCCGCCAAGGAGAACTGCCCCTCGACCGAGTCGAGGCTCGGCGGGTAGCGCGACGCGCCAAGTCGTTCGTCTTGCTGGGCGATGAGAAGGAGCTCTACCACCGTAGCCCCTCGGGCATCCTCCAGCGATGCATCTCCATTGCCGAAGGTCAGGAACTCCTGCAGGAAATACACTCGGGGGCTTGCGGCCATCATGCAGCACCTCGAACCCTCGTCGGGAACGCTTTCCGGCAAGGCTTCTACTGGCCGACGGCGGTGGCTGACGCCACTAGAATTGTCCGCGCCTGCGAAGGGTGCCAATTCTATGCGAAGCAGACCCACCTGCCCGCTCAGGCTCTGCAGACGATACCCATCACCTGGCCCTTCGCTGTGTGGGGTCTGGACCTCGTCGGCCCTCTGCAGAAGGCGCCCGGGGGCTACACGCACCTGCTGGTCGCCGTCGACAAATTCTCCAAGTGGATCGAGGTCCGACCCCTGAACAGCATCAGATCCGAGCAGGCGGTGGCGTTCTTCACCAACATCATCCATCGCTTCGGGGTCCCGAACTCCATCATCACCGACAACGGCACCCAGTTCACCGGCAAAAAATTCTTGGATTTTTGCGAGGATCACAACATCCGGGTAGACTGGGCCGCCGTAGCTCATCCCATGTCGAATGGGCAAGTAGAGCGCGCCAATGGCATGATTCTACAAGGGCTCAAGCCTCGGATTTACAATGACCTCAACAAGTTCGGCAAGCGATGGATGAAGGAACTCCCCTCAGTGGTCTGGAGCCTGAGGACGACGCCGAGCCGAGCCACGGGTTTCACGCCGTTCTTCCTAGTCTACGGGGCCGAGGCCGTCTTGCCCACGGACCTGGAATACGGCTCCCCGAGGACGAGAGCCTACGACGATCAAAGCAACCAAGCTAGCCGAGAAGACTCGCTGGACCAGCTGGAAGAGGCTCGGGACAAGGCCTTACTACACTCGGCGCGGTATCAGCAGTCCCTGCGACGCTACCACGCCCGAGGGGTCCGACCCCAAGACCTCCAGGTGGGCGACCTGGTGCTTCGGCTGCGGCAAGACGCCCGAGGGAGGCACAAGCTCACGCCCCCCTGGGAGGGGCCATTCGTCATCGCCAAAGTTCTGAAGCCCGGAACGTACAAGCTGGCCAACAGTCAAGGCGAGGTCTACGGCAACGCTTGGAACATCCAACAGCTATGTCGCTTCTACCCTTAAGATGTTTCCAAGTTGTTCATATACCTCGCACCCACGCAAAGTTTAGTCAACAAGGAAGGGTCGGCCTCGCCTCGGCAAAGCCCGACCCTCCCTCGGGGGCTAAAAGGGGGGAAACCCCCTCTGCGTCAAAATTTTCCTCGAAAAAAAAAATCTCTTTTACCAGAATGTCTTTCGTGGTTTTTGACTACTTCGAAAAGTGGTTCCCGGAAACGACGGGGTACACGTAAGCAGTCAAGGCTGACCGAGCCGAGGGACTCCTACGCCTCCGGGATACGGATACCTCACTCATCACCTTCTGCGATAAGTAACTCACGTTCGGATAAAGCGGCTCCACGGATTGAACAAGTCTTTACGTTCGGAAGCCCTTCTACCGAAGCGATCTTTCGGGCCTTCTCGACCAAGTCGGTGACGAGGCCTCATGGATGGGTGAAAGTACGCGTAAGCGGCAAGGCCGACCGAGCCGAGGGACTCCCACGCCTCCGGGATACGGATACCTCACTCATCACCTTCCGCGAGAAGCAACTCTCGCTCGCACTAACATCCCTGTTACCGACAAAAAGTCCAGATACTCGAAACAAGAGGAAAAGAGACGCAGCTTTACAACGCAGCAAGGGTGTGTGTTCTGGCCTCGACGGCCGCACAAGGCCCACGCTACAAGACAATCTGATCCTGCAGGCTCGGGTCTTGACGCTGGAAGGGGGCGGCGACACCCTCGGCATCGACGGCACCTTCGGCGAGGCCCGACCTAGCCGCGGACGGCGACGCGGTCCGAGGGCCTCCGCTCCGAAGGACGACGTCATCACCACGCCCGGGCAATCGCTGTCAGGGACTTCTCCGGGAATCCGGCCCGAGCGGGCGGCTCGGCCGGCCACCTCCGGGGCCTCGGCCAACCACCTTCCGAGGGCACCAGCCCGGTCCGAAGCCTAGGCTGACCAACTCCGGCGTCGATCCTGCCAACGGACAACTCGGCTAGGCTCCGGCCAACCAGGTTTCATTTTCGAGCCAACTCCGCCTCTGCTCATGCTGATATCGCTACCCCCGGCCTCGGCTCGTCGAAGAGCGGCCGAGGGGTCTCTTTAACTAAGTTAGAGGAGCCTCGGACAACAGGGCCGACCGAGCCGAGGGACTCCTATGCCTCCGGGATACGGATACCTCACTCGTCACCTTGACACGGGGCGACTCATGCTTGGTAAAGCGGTTCAGATAATCAGCAGACGAGTCTTAGTGCTCGGAAATGAGGAAAAAATACGGCTCTGTGCCGACGTTACATATATGTTCAGGCCCCGAAAGCCGAAATGAACAAAAAACCCGCCACTCGAAGTGCCATTACAAACGGGACTCCGGTTCCCCCCCGATAGGGGCGGGCCTGCGGGGCGGCGGGAGGACTTTCACCCCCCGAGGACGAGAGGCAGCCATTCAGGCCAGGGGACGGAGACCCAGGGCTACTGACGGAGTTGGCAATCTCGTCGGTAGAGAAGCCACCTCCGTCCGCCGACGCCTCGGAGCACGCCGGCAGGTCTTCGCCCTTGCCAAGGCCGTCCAGGGCGTGGGCGCTGCCCTCGTGATGCGCGGCGTAATCGTCGTCCGGGCGGAGGACGCGGCGTTGCGCCCCGACTGTGTGACGACGACCCGCCTCTTCCGGCATGGCCGGAGGAAGTCTCCGTGAAGCTGGAGGATGCCGTTTTCCCCCAGATGCCCGGGAAAGAAGAGGGCAACCGACCCACACAGAGACAGCCCCCTGACTCGCCTCGTCCTCCATCTTGGCTTGGATGACGAAAATCCTTGAGGCTGAGGGAGGGGCAGAGGCCGCAGCCCGGCTCGCTTTCCCCCACCATCAAGCCGGAGGTCACCCTCTTGGGTGACCGCCGGTGGAGGGGTGCAGCCGGGCTGCATGATGAAAATCCTTGAAGCCGAACGATGGCTGAAAGGTACCCACTCCCACGAAGTTGTGTCCTCCGACGATGAGGCGCGGAGACGGCGGTTTCCCCCATCCGGGGGCTTGAAAGGTGGAAAGACACGATGCATAAGGGAGGAAGAAGACATGGTCGCCTTACGAAAGGGGTCGCCCTCCTTTTAAAGGCAACTCTCCCTGCTTGCGCCCCCAACCGTCACGGGCTGAGTCTTCTCCAACACGCCTCCAAAGCCCTCCCCTGCGGCGCGGGGGCTGGGACCCACATGTCATGCAGACCGGCTCCGAGCAGAAGAAGCCGAACCGCCGCGCACGGCGCGCGCAACCACCCAGTGGTTACAAGTGACCCTCCACTTTTGCCCAGACCAACGGGCGAAAGGGGCGGGCAGCCATGCAGGCGGCATGCAATCGCGCCAAGTGGACGCGCTTCTCCGACTCCTGACCTGCCATCACGGAGGCCCAAGCCCACGCGTCGCGCGACCGGCGCGCCGGATGCTGCATGCAAGCAACTGTACCACTTGCGCCACCACCGCACCTCCTCGGTTGCGAAACCAATACCGCGACCCGAGGCGACCCAGCGCGCGACCCAGCAGCGCCAGCCTGACACAGCGGTCAAACGCGGTCAAAAGTGGGCCGGCAGTAATGACGGTGGCAGGCGCGCGAGAGCAGCGGTCACGCCGTCAGCCAAGCTCACGTCCCATCCGGAGGCAGCGAGAGAACCCCCTCTCACGGTGTGAAGACGACGCGCCCGTGACCCGTTCCTCGAACGGCTCGCGCACGCGCAACGGCAGCCCCACCAACTACTCGCCCCGGCGCATTAACTCCGTGGCTCGACAGGCGGCGCTTCTGGCGGAAGCAGCTGGCGACGCTTCGCCTTCGCAAAAACGACCCCACCAAAAAAGGTACGCCACGTCGTTCAATTTCGTATCCTTTTTCCCTTTTTCATCTTTCTCTATCTCTTGCAACAGGGACCGGGAAAGGGGATACCCCCAAAGGGATCCTTCCCCGTGAAGGAACTAGGCTCCGAGCCTCCTTACTGATCAGGGGTTCGAAGGCTGGCCCCCCGAAGGGTTCGACAGCCGCCTCAGATCGCGTGGGCCCGACACCCACTACTGGTCAGGGGTTCGAAGGTCGGCCTCCCGAAAGGTTCCACGACCGCCTCAGGCTACTCGGGCTCCGCGCCCATTACTGATCAGGGGTTCGAAGGCTGGCCCCCCGAAGGGTTCACAGTCGCCTCAGACACCGAGCGAGGGATGACCAGGGGTACGTTTGATACATAACCAAGGCTCGGGCTGCGCTCCCGAGGTACCCTAGGACATTTCCGAGACCAGCGGGAACGATCCTGTAACGGAATCCCATCGGAGGGAGGCAACGAGCCCTCGGACCCCGTCGCCAGGGGACCGGTTCCGGCAGATCACCCGCAGGTACTTTTGAGCGTGCCTCCGGGCCCCTAGCCGACCCCCAACGAACGGGGCACGGACGTCCACTCGGATTACCCGCTTGCAGCTCACCGGAGACACCATGTTCGGTGCCCATCGAGGGTAACATGGCGCTCTCCCCCCTCCTCCTTGCGGAAAGGCGACGTAGGGGCGTATGTAAAAAAGCCAAGTCTGTCCCTGATCGCCCTCTCGCCCTGTGCGGAGGCTCGGGGGCTGCTCTCGCAAACCCGGCTCCGGCCAAACCGTTGCCAGCGTCAACATACCAGCCCGAGAACTTGGGCCCCGACAGTGCACCCGGGCTACGGCCTGTTCGCATGAGGGAACCGCCAGACCAGCCGAAGCATTACGCAAGGCATTAAGACCTCGAAGGAGTGAAATCACTCCTCCGAGGCCTCGGGGGCTACACCCGGCGGGTGCGCTCGCGCGCACCCACCGGAACAAAGTGCAACCGAGAAAGGCTGGTCCCCTTGCAAAAAAGTGCGACGAAAGCCTCCAAGCGAGTGCTAACACTCCCTTCGAGGCTCGGGGGCTACTGTCGGGGACCATAATTAGGGGTACCCTCAAGACGCCTAATTCTCAGCTGGTAACCCCCATCAGCATAAAGCTGCAGAGGCCTGATGGGTTTGATTTAAGTCAGGGATCAGTCCATACGAGCGACTCGATCACGCCACGCCCGAGCCTAGCCTCGAGCAAGGGCAGCCGACCCTGAGGTGTTTCCGTCTCGCCCGAGGCCCCCTATTTTAAGGCAGACGCATCTCCGGCTCGCCCGAGGCCTTGCCTTCGTTAAGAAGCAACCCTGACTAAATCACCGCGCCGACCGACCAAGTCACTGGGGCATTTAACGCAAAGAGTGAGACCGACGGGCGGCCAGGCTTTGCCAAAGGCGCCATAGGAAGCTCCGCCCGACCCAGGGCTCGGACTCGGGCTAAGGCCCCGGAAGACGGCGAACTCCGCTCCGCCCGACCCAGGGCTCGGACTCGGGCTAAGGGCCCGGAAGACGGCAAACTCCGCTCCGCCCGACCCAGGGCTCGGACTCGGGCTAAGGCCCCGGAAGACGGCGAACTCCGCTCCGCCCGACCCAGGGCTCGGACTCGGGCTAAGGCCCCGGAAGACAGCGAACTCCGCTCCGCCCGACCCAGGGCTCGGACTCGGGCTAAGGCCCCGGAAGACGGCGAACTCCGCTCCGCCCGACCCAGGGCTCGGACTCGGGCTAAGGCCCCGGAAGACGACGAACTCCGCTTCGCCCGACCCAGGGCTCGGACTCCGCCCTGGCCTCTGCCGAACGACCTCCGCCTCGCCCGACCCGGGAGCTCGGGCTCGGCCTCGACCATGGAAGACAGACTCGACCTCGGCCTCGGAGGAGCCTCCACATCGCCCGACCTAGGGCACAAGTCCGCCACGTCAACAGGAAGCGCCATCATCACCCTGCCCCGAGCCGACTTGGGTCGCAGAGAACAAGACCAACGTCCCATCTGGCTAGCTCCGCCAGATAGGCAATGATGGCGCCCCGCTAGACCCATGACGACGGCGGCTCTCGGCTCCCTTACGGAAGCAGGGAGACGTCAGCAAGAGCCCAACTATTCCAACAGCTGTCCCTCCACCAGGCTCCGTTACTCCTCCGACAGCCACGACACCACACCAGCTGGGTGCCAAGTTCTCTCCGGCTGCCACATTGGCATGTACCCAGGGCGCTAGCTCTCCCCCGCTAGACACGTAGCACTCTGCTGCATCCCCATTGTACACCTGGATCCTCTCCTTGCGCCTACAAATGGAAGGACCAGGGCCTTCTTAGAGAAGGTTGGCCTCGCGGGAACGAGGGCAGGGGCAGGCGCTCTCTTGGGGCCGCTCGCTCCCCTCACCCGCGCGGACGCTTGTAACCCCCTACTGCAAGCGCACCCGACCTGGGCGCGGGACGAACACGAAGGCCGCGGGATCTCCGCCTCCCTCACGACCCGGCTCCGGCCACCTCGCTCTCCCCCCTTCGCGCTCGCCCACGCGCTCGACCCATCTGGGCTGGGGCACGCGGCACACTCACTCGTCGGCTCGGGGACCCCCCCGGTCTCGAAACGCCGACACCCGTCATATGGTTTGTGCATCCGCTGTCGATAATCCAGCTTGAACCCCCGGATGCATAAACCTGCAAGGCAAATTTAGGCTTGGGTCTTAGGTACCCAACTCTTGTTGGGTCCTACAAGGTTAGTCACAATTTCCTTAGGGACCCAAATGCAAGTTTTATCACCCTTGCATTTTGCCCCTAATTTCCTAGCAACTATCTTCCTATCCTTTCTACAAATAGCAAAGGAAGCATTCAAAGCATGATAAATTGTAGAGGGACCATTCATAACTTTCCTAGAAGCATGAACAAAATTTTTTCTAGGCACATGATGAACATTTTTCCTAGGCATATCCCTACCATGCATATAGGAAGAACTAGGAGCAAACATAGCATATGAGTTATGTGAATCAAAAGCATTGCAACTCCTATGTGACTGTCTTCTACCGTTGTACATAAAAGCATAGTTCTTTTTAGTGCTACTTGCCATAGGGGCCTTCCCTTTCTCCTTGGCGGAGATGGGAGCCTTATGGCTTGTTAAGTTCTTGGCTTCCCTCTTGAAGCCAAGCCCATCCTTAATTGAGGGGTGTCTACCAATCGTGTAGGCATCCCTAGCAAATTTTAGTTTATCAAAATCGCTTTTGCTAGACTTAAGTTGGGCATTAAGACTAGCCATTTCATCATTTAACTTTGCAATAGAAGCTATGTGTTCACTACAAGCATCAATATCAAAATCTTTACATCTATTGCAAATACCAACATTTTCTACACAAGTTGTTGATTTCCTAGCTATTTCTAACTTAGCATTCAAATCATCATTAATGTTCCTTAAGCTAGAAATTGTCTCATGGCAAGAAGATAATTCACAAGAAAGCATTTCATTTCTTTTAACTTCTAAAGCATGAGATTTTTGTGCTTCTACAAATTTGTCATGTTCTTCATACAACAAATCTTCTTGTTTTTCTAGAAGCCTATTCTTATCATTCAAGGCATCAATTAATTCATTAATTTTATCTACCTTGGTTCTATCTAGGCCCTTAAATAGACATGAATAATCTATTTCATCCTCATCACTAGATTCGTCCTCACTTGAAGAAGCATAAGTAGAGTCTCGAGTACATACCTTCTTCTCCCTTGCCATAAGGCATGTGTGACGCTCGTTGGGGAAGAGGGATGACTTGTTGAAGGCGGTGGCAGCGAGTCCTTCATTGTCGGAGTCGGACGAGGAGCAGTCCGAATCCCATTCCTTGCCAAGATGAGCCTCACCCTTTGCCTTCTTATAATTCTTCTTCTTCTCCCTCTTGTTTCCTTGGTCCTGATCACTATCATTGTCGGGACAGTTAGCAATAAAATGACCAAGCTTACCGCATTTGAAGCATGAGCGCTTCCCCTTGGCTTTGGTCTTGCTTGGCTGTCCCTTGCGACCCTTAAGCGCCGTCTTGAATCTTTTGATGATGAGGGCCATCTCTTCGTCATTAAGTCCGGCCGCCTCAATTTGTGCCACCTTGCTAGGTAGCGCCTCCTTGCTTCTTGTTGCCTTGAGAGCAAGGGGTTGCGGCTCGTTGATCGGACCATTCAAAGCGTCGTCCACGTACCTCGCCTCCTTGATCATCATTCGCCCGCTGACGAATTTTCCTAGGACTTCTTCGGGCGACATTTTTGTGTACCTGGGATTCTCACGAATATTATTCACCAAATGAGGATCAAAAACGGTAAAGGACCTTAGCATCAGTCGGACGACGTCGTGGTCCGTCCATCGCGTGCTTCCGTAGCTCCTTATTTTGTTGATAAGAGTTTTGAGCCGGTTGTATGTTTGAGTTGGCTCCTTGCCCCTTATCATCGCGAACCGTCCAAGCTCGCCCTCCACCAACTCCATTTTGGTGAGCAAGGTGACGTCGTTCCCCTCATGAGAAATCTTGAGGGTGTCCCAGATCTGCTTGGCGTTATCCAAGCCGCTCACTTTGTGATATTCATCCCTGCACAATGAAGCTAGAAGAACAGTAGTAGCTTGTGCATTCTTATGGATTTGCTCATTAATGAACATGGGACTATCCGAACTATCAAAGTGCATTCCACTCTCTATAATCTCCCATATACTAGGATGGAGAGAGAATAGGTGACTACGCATTTTGTGGCTCCGAAATCCGTAGTCCTCCCCATCAAAGTGTGGGGGCTTGCCGAGTGGAATGGAGAGCAAATGTGAATTTGAACTTTGCGGAATACGAGAGTAGTCAAAAGAAAAGTTCGAATTAACCGGTTTCCTTCTCTCGTAGTCGTTGTGGTCATCGTCCTTTTGGGAAGAAGTAGACTCATCGCTGTCGTCGTAGTAGACGATCTCCTTGATGCGCCTCATCTTCTTCTTCTTCCCTTCCTTCCGTCTATGGCCCGAGCCAGAGTCGGTAGGCTTGTCGTCCTTCGGCTCGTTGACGAAGGATTCCTTCTCTTTGTCGTTGATCACGATTCCCTTCCCCTTAGGATCCATCTCTTCAGGCGGTTAGTCCCTTTGTGAAGAGAACTGCTTTGATACCAATTGAGAGCACCTAGAGGGGGGTGAATAGGTGATCCTGTAACACTTCAAAACTTAAGCCACAAAACTTGGTTAATCGTTAGCACAATAATTGCCAAGTGGTTGGAGAGGAATCCTCAACAAAACACAATAACCAACAAAGATCAATCACAGAGATGGCACGATGGTTATCCCGTGGTTCGGCCAAGACCAACGCTTGCCTACTCCACGTTGTGGCGTCCCAACGGACGAGGGTTGTAATCAACCCCTCTCAAGCGGTCCAAAGACCTACTTGAATACCACGGTGTTTTGCTTGCTTTTTCTCAATCCCGTTTGCGAGGAATCTCCACAACTTGGAGCCTCTCGCCCTTACACTTGAAATTCACAAAGAACACGGAGCAAGGGAGGGATTAGCAACGCACACAAGACACAAGAAACAGAGTGTCAACACGCACACAAGTCGCAACAAGAGCTCGCAACACAACTCAATGAGTTCACAACTCCACTAGAGCTCTATATGCTATCACAATGAAACGAATGCGCGAAATCGATGTCTTGGTGCTTATGAATGTTGTAGGAATGCTTGGTGTCCTCCTCCATGCGCCTAGGGGTCCCTTTTATAGCCCCAAGGCAGCTAGGAGCCGTTGAGAGCAATCTAGGAAGGCTGATCTTGCCTTCTGTCGACTGGCGCACCGGACAGTCCGGTGCACACCGGACACTGTCCGGTGCCCGATTTCCTTCCATAAATGGCACAGTCGACCGTTGGCAGCCAGAGAGCCGTTGGCGCACCGGACATGTCCGGTGCACACCGGACAGACCGGTGCCCCCTTCTAGCCGTTGGCTCGGCCACGTGTCCCGCGCAGATCGCGCGACCGACCGTTGGCCCTGCCGACCGTTGGCTCACCGGACAGTCCGGTGCGCACCGGACAGTCCGGTAAATTATAGCCGTACGTCGACGATCAATTCCCGAGAACGACGAGTTCGCCTGTGAACGGCCCATCGGACAGTCCGGTGCACACCGGACAGTCCGGTGAATTTTAGCAGTACACCGCCGTCGAAGTCCCGAGAGCAGCCTTTTCCCTCGAGCCAGCCTGGCGCACCGGACACAGTCCGGTGCACCACCGGACAGTCCGGTGCACCCAGACTGGGTAGACTTTGGCTGCTCGAGCCATCTCTTCTCCAACTCGATTTCTTCTGTTTCCAGCACTTAGACACAATACATTATATTAGTCCATAAAACAATGTACTAAGTCTGAGAAACATACCTTTATCCTTGATTTGCACTTTGTCCACCATTTTACACTTAGGCACTTGTGTTGGACACTAAATCATCAAAATACTTAGAAATGGCCCAAGGGCACATTTCCCTTTCACCAATTCCGGTAGTGGCCTAGAAATATAGGTCATTCCTGTAACTTGTACTCTGCGGTTGATAGTGGATCTGTTTTCTCGTGGTTGTTTGCTCCTCAATATTGGAGGTGATTTTTCCACGAAAATATTTGTGTCTATTTTATATATTTCCTAACATCTTGTTTTACCGTTGTTTTGCGCATCCATATTACTAGATGCATGCAGCCACGATCCACCTAATGCATCCAATTACATAGAGGCATAAACATTGCATCAGAGCTTCGCATCCTCATTCGACACTTGATGGGTGTTCATCGTTCTGACGTTTCCATGCGTCCTAATTAATCTCTTCCACACCGTGCATTAATTTGAAGAAGTTTGGGAAGCCCATATGCAACAAATTAAAAGACGAATGCCAACAGTTTTGGACTAGTAGCTAGGCTGATGCGCTGGTATACAGGTTATATTGTTGTTGCTGCAACAACGGTACACATCATGCGTTTGGCTAGCTCTTACGATGGTAATTAAAAACAAAGACAAAAAAAAAATCGGATGCACTGCTGGACAAGCTGCCGCCGGCCGTGACTGGAGTAGGAACGAAGCACGCACGTCGTCCATGGGTGTGTTCAGGAGCTAGCTAGGGCACTGGTACACATGCTGGCAACTGCGGCTGGTGTACGGCCCGCCGCGAGCTGGGCACCCTCCGAGGCAGGCAGCGCGGTCAGGATTGAGCGAGGACGACGAGCTGATGCTGCCGAGGATGCGGCGGTGCACCTCCAATCCCATCACCGACGTCGTCGCCGTGGTCGTCGCTTGAACCATCATCTGCCGCGCCGCGTGCGCCGCGCCGGTAGCCCTACTACTGGCTAGCCCAACCTCCATGATGCCGCCGGCGATGTTAGGGCCAGCGAGTGCGGCGAGCGCGACACCGAGCAGCGCCAGCTGAAAGACGCAGACCTTGCTGTCCATGCCCGCGCGCGTGTCGTCGTCGTCGTCGTCCTTGGAAATGCTATGTGCAATGCAAGCTGCTGGTGGCTACAGTTGCTATGCTCCCCCACACGTAGATGAGCGTTGCTATCGGGGCGGGCACAGCACAGCTATATGCCTATTTATATACGGAGGTCTCCTCTCTCTCTCTCTCGCCGAGGAGGCCATTAGCACAGCACAGTACAGATGGCAGGCGTTCAGTTCGGTGGCTGGCGGTTGGGGACGTATCAGCCGCTCGCTAGCTGGCAAACATTCATGCGTCGTTATTAGTTTTTGTCTTAGCAACTTTTGACGGATGAGCGTATAGTACAATTGTACAAACACCTGCCAACCAATTGTTACCGCAAATTCATGGAGGCGACTCGCTTTTGGTTAAGCTCTTAATTTCCTATCCAAAATCCAAAAAAAAAAAACGACTTTAAGGCGAGCCGAAGATCTCGGTGAAGCTGTCCGGCCGGCTACTACCACAGCTCGATCGGGCACCAAAAAGCTAATGCCTGCCCCGGCCGGCGGTCTCTCCTTCCAGCAGTCTCTTGCTTGCGTACCTGCTGTTGGGGGCTGATGGAAGACGATCTTGCTGGCTGGATATATACGCCGTGAAAACGGTAAGCAGCCGTGAGAGCAAGATTGCCCAAAAACAACTCGGGCTCTTGTTTTTTTTTTCTAATTTGTTTTGTGAAACTGAAGCCATTTCACAAATTATTTAGCAAAAATGATTTATCCTTAATTTTATAAACACCTTCTGTAGAGGTAATAACCATGTTTTTTCTTTAGGGAGACCAACACGATACATAACTACAATTATAATACTAATTATATATATATATATATATATATATATATATATATATATATATATATATATATATATATATATATATATATATATATATATATATATATATATATATATATAATAGCCTCTAGTCTTAACAACTAACACACATCACATGTATGCACTTTATACATAATAAATTTTAACTTAATATAAACTAATATTATATATATATATATATGCACACACAATAAAAATTCATTTTGGTTGGAGGCACTGCTTCTTTCACGACTCTGTTCCTCCCGTGAAAAAAGCTAGGGCCCTATCAAACAACATTATTTAAACAACTTTTTTTGACAAGCACCCAAAAAAAAACCGAGCCACTTTATACTATAGAGGAAAAGTCACAAATCATAAATTCATGGGCTATGGCTCCTTCCAATATAGGGGTGTTCTATAAAATTAAGAATAATCCATTTTTTATTATGAAATAGCTTCAACTTCACTAAAAAGTTGTTTTTCAAGAAAAGTCAGTGTCATTTTTGATAAACGAGAACCCTACCAAATAGGAAGAAACGATAAGGTCGGTGTCAGGATATTTTGTCCACGGTTTACAAGATGATTGGTGACCTTGAATAAAATAGTTTCTCACTTTTATTTTAGTGTTTCATAGGTGCGGAAAACGGATCAATGTCTGTAAATAAATTTTCAGTGTTTAATGATTAACATAAACACATGCATTGATATTATTTGTTAGTATCTTTTATATAGTTTAAAGGATAAACAAGTGGATTATATTAAGATTAAGGGCTCCTTAATTTCCTGCTGCTAAAGTTTAGCACCTATCACATCGAATATTTAGATGTTAATTAAAATTATTAAATATAATTTAATTACAAAACTAATTATATAGATAAAAACTAAATGACAAGATGAATCTATTAAGTCTAATTATTTTATGATTCGCTTATGTGATGCTACATTAAATATTTGCTAAGCATAGATTAATTAGTCTTAAAAAGTTTGTCTTATTATTTAGTCTTTATCTATATAATTATTTTTATAACTAGACTCTATTTAATTCTCATGTTTAACATTCAAACATTCGACGTGACATATATACTAAACTTTAGTCTCTCGAACCAAGCACCCCTAAGATAAAGAGATGCTCCAGATGATCAGAGTGGAGGCATGTTAAAGACATATAAGTACGTACAGGTAAGAGTCTAAGACACACTACTGAAGAAAGATCATCATTATCAATTGTGAATCAATTATAGTATCATCAGTATCTATTGTGAATCAATTATAGTATCGAATTCTCAATCAACACTGGCCAACCACGACTAAATGCATCAATCTTTAGTCCTGACCGATGGTCTGATACTAAAGAGGGCCATTAGTACCAATTTTTAGCTCGAACTGGTATTAAAAGGTTCCACTTTAGTGTCGGTTCTAGGCTTAAACCGATACTAAAGATGAAATTTTAATATTGGTTCTAGACATGAACCAATACTAAAGATAGACTTTAAGTATCGAGTTCTTGGCTAGACCTGATACTAGAATCTCTAGGGACTTTTTATTCTATATATTTACAATTGATATGTGTGAAGGATATTGTAACACCCTAAATTTGGGGTATAAAATTTCTTCTCTAATGCCTACCAAATTCAGGTGTTACCTCTTGTTTCTCTCTCTAGTTTTCTTCTCTCTTCATTTTTATTAGAATTATGTCTATTAGGAGGGAGATTAATTATTTCTTTACTATATCAAAACCTATGTGAGTCATGAAATATTGCATCATGCTGAGCCTAAATTATTCTTTTGTTTGATGCACATGTTTGAACTATTTGAATTTGAATTTGGAGCATTTTTGAATTTGAATCCAAAACAGAAAAACAAAAGGAAAAGGAACTAGAAAATTCCGAATAAAAGAAAAAGGAAAAGTATCCACAACCCCTCCCTCCTTGGCCTTTTGGCCCACTCGACCCAGCTAGCCGACCGCCCGCGCGCGCCCGCGTCAGCTAACAGGTGGGCCCCACCTGTCGGTGCCGCGTCCCGCTCGCCTCTTCTCTCTCTGCCCAGTGGGATCGCCCCGTCAGCGTCGTTGTGCGCTCGCGCGCACCCGCTCTCTCTGGCTCACGGGCCCTGTCCATCAGACCCGTCCCCTCCCCCGCAACCGCCGCGCCCATGGCGTGCGCCCCGTGCATGGTCAAACCGCGCCCACGCCCCCACGACCCGCCCATGTCGCTCGAGCGCCTAGGTGAAGACCTCGCGCCCCCTCAGCTCGCCCCTGCCTCTCATTCGCTCTCTCCCTGCCCTCGCTCTCACTCGGCCCACAGCGCCGCCCCTCTTTAGTATCAGGTCTTTGTCATCGCCTCGACCACGGTGAGCTTCGCCGGAGCCCTGTGCACCGGGAACCCGTAGTTGTTTTCACTCCCACCATTCTCTTAGCCTGGTCCGCGCTCAACCCCTCCCCTGCGCAGGTCGGAGTTCGCCACTGCCGTGGTTTCTCATCGTCCGGACAACTGGAGTCCCCCGCGTCGTGCCAAGGTGCCCCTCGCGTCGTCTCTGGGTAACCTTCCCCCGCCCTTCTTCTGCACCAATTATGTGTAACACCCCTGGTGTTACTATAACTAAAACTTGAGCATGACATCATCAGCATTGGCATTGCATATGTTTGACACACCTAGAGTGCATTCACTAGGCAAAAATTTCAAACAAGTTGTATTGTTTTAATGTTTTATAAATAGGACCCTGGTTAAAGGACTTAACCCTAAATAGTGGTCAAAGGGGGTAAAACTTAACCCAAGTTGAGAAAAACCTTAGGGCTTTTGGGAAAAAGTCATAAAATATCCCCAAAAACCAAGTTGAATCACATTTATACCCTTGGGATACTAAAAACACTAATCAGAACCCTGGAAAACCCTAAAACCAAACCCTAGGGACCTAAGTGCAAAATTAGTCCACTTTTGGACTAAAGTGCAAAAATCAAGTTAAATAAGTATCTTGAGTTATTTGGGTCACTTATATAAGAATTTGCAATCCAAAACTTGAAATTTGGACTTAAGTGCAAAAGTGCCCCACTTAACCTTTTTGGGGTTAAGTCTGGATTTCAGTGATATTGGCTCAACTTTGGAGCCTTGTATCTTTCAGGATATAGGGTTTTTGCCCTAGGTCACCACATCAAAGTTGAAGACCAATTATAGGAGAACAACTTTGCTAAAGAGTGTGAGCTTAGTTGTTATGAGAAATTTAGAGAAAAACCCAATCAAAAACTGGCTGTCAGGCTGTTTGATCTGAAATTCAGAATAGCAGATGACTGACATCAACTTCCAGCTCAAATCCAAGCATGATCCAGTGCTCAAATGAGTTTGATCTCTATAGTTGAATTGTAGCTGGTTTATAACTCTACAACTTTGCTACATAGAGTTGGCTTAGGTTTCACACAAAAATTTGAGAAAACTGGGCTCCAATGTGCTCTGTCAGTCACTCTGAACTGGTATTCACCATGGTACAGTAACAGGTAAACTGAAGAAGATCCTATTCGTGCTCGTCGCCGATAGCCGTCGCCGTCGATCGCGGCTCGTCACGATTCGTGCTCAGTGGTCCTTGGATAAGCACAGCCGGTATGAGTCCTCGCCGCCGGTGAGCTGGAGGCCACCCGGTCAGTCGCGGTACCCCTCCCCCTTACTCATCGGATGGTCGGGATAAGAGCTCGCCGCCGTTGGTCGATTATTACCGTGCGCCGCGTGTCCAGGCACTTTACCACGTCGCCGTAGGTCGCGTTATGCATATCCGGTGATCGCCGGAGGTGTCGCCACAGTAAAGGCCATGTTAAGCGGCCACCAGTGACTCACCTTGCTCTTACCGATCCCGAGTCACCGTTCAAATTCGTCGTGCTCGCGGTCGATCCCTATAAATTGAGGGCCAGGTCTGTTGCACCATGTAATTGTCAAGCCATAGCACCCACTCTCATCTCCTCTCATTCACCAGAGCTCCACAATTCGAGTTTTTCCCCAAATCGATCTCCGCCACCGTGAAATCCACTCCACCGTGGTCAGTCCTCCACAGGTCAGCCCCGGTCCTCTGCTACTTCGTTTGAGTACCCTCCCAGCTCCGTGATGCTTGCCGAGCCACCGAATTGAACCGGGAGACCCCCAGTCGCCGGGAACACGATCATATTGCCGCTATGCTTACGGCCACCGTGGCCGGAGCTCCATAGTTCACCAATAGTGCAATTAAGTTGGGGGAAACATTCATGGGGACTCGGATTTGGTCTCGGCCGAAGCTTAGCACCTATCTTAGCCCCAATCGGCCGGCGTAGATCCTCGCCGGAGCGCGGCGGTGCGCGAGCGCCGCCGGGGACTTGAAACACAGAATAGATAGAAACCAGAGGGTCTTTTTGTGAAGTGTCGGTGACTTAGAAAAACAGTAACCGAACCTATCTCTAGTTAGGCAAAACGCCGAGGGCCTCTGCGCAAACTCGCCTCGCGGGCGCGGGCGCGCGCGCGATTTCGCGCGGATCTGGGCCGTCTGGGCTGGTTTCAGCCCGTTACTATTGAAGCTTTTTCTTTTTCTTTTTCCGCAGAGCTTTAGAAATATGTAGAAAAATGTAGAAAAATGCTAAAATTGTGAAACCAATTTTCCTAGACTCCTTATTTTCCCTAGAATTTAATAAAAATAAACTCATGATTTTTAGATCAAATAGGGAATTTTAGGGTATTTAAAATAGCCTAAACCATTGGTTCTGGATTTTTAGAAAATAAATAATAAGTCCAAAATTTCCCAAACTTTTTATGTGAGCTTTTCACATTATTTAGAAGCCATGGGTAGAGTTTGGTTTGATTTGAACATTGTTTGATAACTAGAACCCAAAACCACCCCCCTGCTCCATGAACTCCTTTACTGACTCCGGAAACCCTAGGTTCTCGGAGTACCGTGAAGGAAAGTTGTACTCAAGACTTAGATAATAAGTTTATATTATCTTTGCATCCTCATGAGCATCCCATGACATCCATTCTTATGCATGTATATGGTTATATTAGAGCACGAAGAAGAAGAAGAAGTCGCTGAAGAAGGGATACCACCAACCTCTGATCCTCAAGCAGGCAACTGCTTTTATTTCGATATTTGTGGATCCGAGCAGGACTCACCTGATAACAAAGGCAAGCCCCGGTGCATTTGCCACCTTCCTTGATGTTTTTAAAATCTTTCTCACTTGCTTGCTGCATTAGGTGATAGGAGTTGATTGATTAAACAATTCCTGCATTACCTTCCTTGATCTTGATTACCCTCCTTGAAACCCTGTTTTTTACAAAAAGGTTTTACTATGCTTAGTATTGCTTTAGAAAAACAAACAGATTTGTTTTACAAAAGATGTTTGGCAAAGTGGGAGGGATGTTTTCGAAAATAAAACTTGATGGTGAATCCATCATGGCCGTGATGGATTCAACATCGGAAAAGATGTACCTCTGCCAGGTACCAAGTTTTTGGGTTAAAAAGACTAAGCTGAGACCGGGCGGGTGACTTGCACGAGAAGAGAGTCTCGGTGTAGTGTCTCCGTCTGAGTCGATTAAGGACCTTGTCGATGTAGGCTTGATGATCGAGGACCCTTTAACTGGTCACATGCCTCGTCATGGGTAAGCCTTGCCTCGGGCAGACTAAGGCCGGAATAAGATAACACGAAATGGGAGTGGAGCGGTGGCGAGAGTAGCGTGTACCCTCCGTGGCAAGAGGCTGGACGGTGGTGTATCTGTGCTCTCGGTTTGCGTGAACCTGATCCGGTCTTAAGAACCCCGGTGGCGGGTTGACATATGCAAGGGTTAAGTGCTACATATGTCGTGTGATTGGAGATCCTCAGCTGAGTATAATCGATTCGGATCGCCGTACCTTCGCGGTTATGAAGACTTGGTCACTGCCCTACACGTAGCATTCCACTAAAGATGATGGGCTTTTGTTAAAGAAATTGGCTAGTGCAGGACCAGTGATTGAACTAGGGTAGAAAGAACTCTAGTGCAGGTAATTTTACTTAACTTGACAAATAAAATTGGATTTTTAAGGATCCACTTTAGTAAGCATTTCTGCAAAACAGAGTCTTTGATTACTAAAAAGCCTTACCTTGACTCCCATATAACCAGCATACCCTTGAGAGTCTTTTCCTTAGTCGGGTAAGACTTGCTGAGTAATACCATACTCAGGGTTTATCCCTTTGTTGTTTTTAGGTGGGGAAGTAGCAGACTTTTGCTGCTTCTGTGCCAAGGTGGTTCCCAAAGAAGAAAAACAAGACTGAAGTGCGGGAGGACTCGGTCCTCCACATAGGATCTTTTGTTTATAGCCTTTCGGGAGAAGTTTGTGTCTCCCTTGGTTTGTATAATATTACTACTCTGCACTCACTTTTAGACTGGTCTGTAATAAAATAACTCGAGCTTGCTTTTGAAATAAATGTAAGTTTATGTAATTCGCTTCCGCATATCTTTATCTCTGATGGTCTGTAATGTCTGCAAGACGGGTGAAACGTTCCTGGTAAGGTCGGAAAAGATACCGAGCTTGTCAAGTGACTTAGGAACATCTACAGGGTGTCTGATGTCTGTTAGACAAGGACAACTGTAGGTGGGCCTAATTACTTGGGAGGTTCCGTCACAGCTGGTATCGGAGCGTAGCCCTTCTTTGCAGATATTATGAGGCATCTTCAAAAGGATTTTCGAAAGTCTTACCTAAAAACTCTTTTCTATTCTTACCTAAGTATTCTGAAGAGTTTATCTTAAAGACCAGATAGGAAGAGTGCAATGTATAGAAGATTGAATCGACCAAGGTTGATTCTGTACTTATTCATGCATCATGCTAAGAATTATGCTAATAAATTTTCCCCCTTAGAAAGATGCCGCCACGCACAAGGCTAACGGCACGTAAGTCAACGGGACCAATTGGAGTACCCCGGCATCAACTAGCCCCTCGACACGAAAGTAGTAGCAGCGGAAGTAATGACCCTATAGGAGACCTGGAAGCCGAAGTAAGTCGACTTCAAGCAACGCTGCGACACAGGACCAATACTTGGATCGCAGACGGAGATAGAATCAATGAACTAAGAAGGGACATCCGTCACCTGCAGGATCAGCTGGCTGATCGGGACTTAGCACTTGACTGGGCAGTACAGTCTCATATGTTGGCATGTGCTAAGGAAGCGAGGGCTCAGGCTCGAATTAAAGAACTTAGCTCAGCTGTCGACAACCTGCAAGTTTACTGCAATACGTTGCATGAAGAAGTCCATGTGCTATACTCACAATTACACCCTAGTGAGCCTGCACACTCTGCTGAGACGGAAGCCGGACCCTCTCACGTTGCGGGACGCGCGCTGGGTGGGGAGTTAGACCTTTTTGAACCCCCTCCTTCTTTGAGGTTGGTTGACGTCTGGACTCCCACACCTGACGATGAGGCCGCCAAAAGCAACGGAAAGCAGGACTAATGGGGTAATAAAAGTAGAGTAGTGTATTGTAGGGTGTACTGTTGTATAATAGGTTAAACTTTTGTAAAATGGGTAATGTATCTTGTTATGTAATATCGAGTCTGTATCATTACTCTTTATAGTAATGTAAAATGGAAGGTTTTCTTTGGCACATTATGTTTATTCAAATGTTTTTGCCTTAGATGCCGACCAGGACTCGCGGACAGGACGCAGCCGGAACATCTGGGGGTCGGGATGTCACCCCGAATCCACCTCCGGTTCCACCCACGCTAGCCGAGGCAATTGCTGCCTTGGTGAATGCCACCGCCGACAATACCCGCTTCCTTAGGGAAATGGCGGGTCAGCAGCAGTTCCAGCAACAAGCAGGAAGAGGTTTTCAGCAAGGTCCCCGTGAAACTACTTATCTGGACTTCTCCGAAACTCGTCCACCTCTATTCATCAAAGCAGAAGATCCGCTCGAAGCTGACGAGTGGATACGAGTTATTGAACAGAAGTTTGGTCTTCTTCGTTGTTCTGAAACGCAGAAGCCATTGTTTGCGGCACAGCAACTCCGAGGCCCTGCCAGTACTTGGTGGGGAAACTTTGTGGCTATCCAACCTGACAACCATCAAATTACATGGAACGAATTTAAAGCAGCCTTCCGCGAGCACTATATACCAGAGGGAGTGCTGCATATGAAACAAGAAGAGTTCATGAAACTGAAACAAGGGGGAGATACTGTTAATCAGTATCTCAACAAGTTCAATCACCTGTCACAATATGCAATTGATCAGGTGAATACTGATTTGAAGAAAAGGAACTGTTTTATGAGAGGTCTAAATGACCGGTTGCAACAAAAAATGGCCACCTGTATTGATCTCACATATGGAAAGGCTGTCAGTATAGCCTTATCTGTGGAGGCAAAATACACAAGTTCTGGAAAGAATAAGGGATTCAGTGGTGAGAGGCCTAGTCAGGGCCCGGTGAAGAGGCAACGGTTTATTCTCCGGCCTTCTAACCAGAACCGTTCAAGTGCACCATCCTTCCCTTTCAAGCAGCCCATAATTATTCGTCCCAACAAAGCCCCTACTGCCCCAAGTCAGCCGGGTGCCCCAGGCACTCGATTCCCTGCTCTGCCAAGTTCTTCAACTGGATGTTTTAACTGTGGCAAGTCTGGGCATTTTATTAAAGATTGCCCCTATCCTAGGCAAAATCAGGCTAATAATCAGCAAGGATCGGGGAATTCAGCTCCAGGCAAGGGAAGTACTTCGGGCAAGAATATCAAGAAGATGGGACGAATATACTATACGCAAGTGGCCACTACGCTAGAGGGAGAGCCGGTGATGATGGGTACGTTTCCTGTGGCCAGTCACCCTGCAATTATTCTTTTTGATTCTGGTGCTTCGCATACCTTCATTAGCAAGACATTTGTGGAGCAGCATCACATTGCATGTCATGAATCAAAAGAGGGATTTAAAATTCACTCACCTGGGGGACATATTTTTACTAGAGAAGTGGCCTATGAAGTGCCAGTAACAATGGCCGGACGGAACTTTCCTGCTAACATGATTGTTCTGAAAGGCCAGGATATAGATGTAATTTTGGGTATGAATTGGTTAACTCAACACAAGGCAATTCTCAACACTGAACTCAGAACCGTCAGGTTGAGTTATAATCAAGAAGAAATTCTCTTGTCTCTCCCCAAAACCAATCCAGCCAAAGCTTCTGGTAGAATATTTGAAGCCATTGTACCGGAGATCAAGAACATTCCGGTAGTATATGAGTTTCCAGATGTATTTCCGGAAGATTTGCCTGGACTGCCCCCTGAAAGAGATGTAGAATTTGTAATTGAGTTAAAGCCCGGTACGGCTCCCATCTCTCGAAGATCGTACCGTATGCCCCCTAATGAGTTGGCGGAATTGAAGATTCAATTACAAGATCTACTGAATAAGGGATTTATCCGGCCAAGCTCGTCCCCATGGGGTTGTCCCGCCATTTTTGTTAAGAAGAAGGATCAAACCTTGCGCATGTGCGTGGACTATCGGCCCCTGAATGAGGTCACCATTAAGAATAAGTACCCTCTTCCAAGGATCGACATTTTATTTGATCAACTGACTGGGGCGAGGGTATTTTCCAAAATTGATCTCAGGTCGGGCTATCATCAAATCCGTATTCGGCCCGAGGATATACCGAAGACCGCATTTACTACGCGGTATGGATTGTTCGAATACCTAGTAATGTCTTTCGGGCTCACAAATGCTCCTGCCCACTTCACCTATTTGATGAACTCGGTGTTCATGCCCGAGTTAGACAAGTTCGTGGTGGTCTTCATCGACGATATTTTGATATACTCCAAAAATGAAGAGGAGCATGCTCAGCATCTACGGATTGTATTGACGCGCCTGAGGGAACATCAGCTATATGCCAAGTTCAGCAAGTGCGCATTCTGGCTGGAGGAAATTCAATTTTTGGGGCACGTGTTATCAGCTAAAGGAATTGCGGTAGATCCTAGCAAGGTCAAGGATATTCTGGAGTGGAAACCCCCAACCACTGTTCACCAAGTCCGGAGTTTTCTTGGACTAGCGGGATATTATCGCAGATTCATACCTGATTTTTCTAAGCTTGTGAAGCCAATCACAAGTTTATTGAAAAATGATATTAAGTTCAATTGGTCTTCTAAGTGTAATGAAGCCTTTGAGCAATTGAAGACATTATTAACCACTGCTCCGGTATTGGCTCAACCGGACATCACTAAGCCTTTTGATGTGTATTGTGATGCGTCAGGCAGTGGACTCGGCTGTGTGCTGATGCAAGAGGGCCGAGTAATTGCGTATGCTTCAAGGCAGTTACGCCGACATGAAGAGCATTATCCAACACATGATCTAGAGCTAGCTGCTGTGGTTCATGCCCTGAAAATATGGCGTCACTATCTGCTGGGAAATATCTGTCACATATATATAGATCATAAAAGTTTGAAGTATATATTTACCCAGTCAGAGTTAAATATGAGGCAAAGACGATGGCTTGAGCTCATTAAAGACTATGAACTGGAGATCCATTATCACCCAGGCAAGGCCAATGTGGTGGCAGATGCATTGAGTCGTAAGACTTCCTGCCACTGTCTTATGGTAAAGACCTCCGAGAATACTTTGTGTCAAGAAATGGAAAAGCTAAACCTGGGGATCATCCAACAAGGGACTCTGAATCAGCTAAAGCTTGAGTCAATCATTTTGCAAAAGATAATTAATGCTCAAAAGGACAATCTGGGTATGAAGCACATACGAGAGAAGATAAGGGCTGGAACAGCCAAATGTTTCAAGGAAGATGATCAAGGTGTGTTATGGTTTAACAACCGCATAGTAGTGCCAAAGGATGAAGAACTCCGCCAGCAAATCTTAGATGAAGCGCATCTTAGTCGCTATTCTATTCATCTGGGAAGCACTAAGATGTATCATGATCTAAAACAACATTACTGGTGGACCAAGATGAAGATTGAAATTGCACGCTATGTGGCTAAGTGTGACACTTGCAGACGTGTCAAAGCCATACACATGAAAACTGCTGGTCCATTGCAATCTTTGCCAACCCCAACATGGAAATGGGAAGACATTAGCATGGACTTTATTGTGGGATTGCCCAGAACCGCAAAAGGGTATGACTCTATTTGGGTTATCATTGATCGACTCACAAAGATCGCCCACTTCCTCCCTGTCAAAGTAAAATATCCCGTCATTACCTATGCGGAGTTATACATTGCCCGTATTCTCAGTTTGCATGGTGTTCCAAAGACCATAGTGTCGGATCGTGGACCTCAGTTCGTATCCAAATTTTGGGAAGAACTTCATAAATCCTTGGGTACTAAGTTACTCCACAGTTCGGCCTATCATCCTCAAACCAGTGGACAGACTGAGAGAGTGAATCAGATACTCGAGGATATGCTGCGGGCATGTGTTCTGGACTTCTCGCAAAAATGGGATGAATGTTTGCCCTTAGCGGAGTTTTCATACAATAACAGTTATCAGGAAAGTATTAAGATGGCACCTTTTGAAGCTTTATATGGGCGACGGTGTCGAACTCCGCTAAATTGGTCTGAACCTGGAGAAAGATGCTTCTTTAGGCCTGATATGGTGAAAGAGGCCGAGGATAAGGTTCAGAAAATTATTTATAATATGAAGAAGGCACAAGCTCGTCAGAAGAGTTATGCAGACACACGGCGAATGCCCTTATATTTTCTGGAAGGAGACTATGTTTACTTGAAGGTCTCACCGATGAAAGGCGTATCGCGTTTTGGGGTTAAAGGAAAACTTGCACCCAGGTACATTGGTCCATTCCTAGTACTTGAGCAATGTGGACCAGTGGCATACCGACTTCAGCTCCCCGAAACATTGTCTGCTGTGCATAATGTGTTCCACGTGTCACAATTGAAGAAGTGTCTTCGGGTTCCCGATCGAACCATTGAAGTGACAGACGTTGTCCTGGAACCAAACTTAACGTACTCGGAACATCCTATTCGAGTTCTGGATCAAAAGGACAGGGTTACCCGGAGAAAGACTCTCAAGTTTTATAAGATACAGTGGAACCAGCATTCGGAAGATGAGGCTACATGGGAAACCCAAGACTTCTTAGATAAGAATTTCCCAGGCTTCCTAGCCTCATGTAACTTGTAAAGTGTATATAGTTGTGGCAATAAAGGAATGAACCCCCACACCACCCTTGCCTTGTACCAGAAATAAGGAAATAAACATGTGACACATTTTCTTTTCCATTACTCACCCTAGGACTTTAAATCTCGGGACGAGATTCTTTTATGGGGGGAAGGATGTAACACCCCTGGTGTTACTATAACTAAAACATGAGCATGACATCATCAGCATTGGCATTGCATATGTTTGACACACCTAGAGTGCATTCACTAGGCAAAAATTTCAAACAAGTTGTATTGTTTTAATGTTTTACAAATAGGACCCTGGTTAAAGGACTTAACCCTAAATAGTGGTCAAAGGGGGTAAAACTTAACCCAAGTTGAGAAAAACCTTAGGGCTTTTGGGAAAAAGTCATAAAATATCCCCAAAAACCAAGTTGAATCACATTTATACCCTTGGGATACTAAAAACACAAATCAGAACCCTGGAAAACCCTAAAACCAAACCCTAGGGACCTAAGTGCAAAATTAGTCCACTTTTGGACTAAAGTGCAAAAATCAAGTTAAATAAGTATCTTGAGTTATTTGGGTCACTTATATAAGAATTTGCAATCCAAAACTTGAAATTTGGACTTAAGTGCAAAAGTGCCCCACTTAACCTTTTTGGGGTTAAGTCTGGATTTCAGTGATATTGGCTCAACTTTGGAGCCTTGTATCTTTCAGGATATAGGGTTTTTGCCCTAGGTCACCACATCAAAGTTGAGGACCAATTATAGGAGAACAACTTTGCTAAAGAGTGTGAGCTTAGTTGTTATGAGAAATTTAGAGAAAAACCCAATCAAAAACTGGCTGTCAGGTTGTTTGATCTGAAATTCAGAATAGCAGATGACTGACATCAACTTCCAGCTCAAATCCAAGCATGATCCAGTGCTCAAATGAGTTTGATCTCTATAGTTGAATTGTAGCTGGTTTATAACTCTACAACTTTGCTACATAGAGTTGGCTTAGGTTTCACACAAAAATTTGAGAAAACTGGGCTCCAATGTGCTCTGTCAGTCACTCTGAACTGGTATTCACCATGGTACAGTAACAGGTAAACTGAAGAAGATCCTATTCGTGCTCGTCGCCGATAGCCGTCGCCGTCGATCGCGGCTCGTCACAATTCGTGCTCAGTGGTCCTTGGATAAGCACAGCCGGTATGAGTCCTCGCCGCCGGTGAGCTGGAGGCCACCCGGTCAGTCGCGGTACCCCTCCCCCTTACTCATCGGATGGTCGGGATAAGAGCTCGCCGCCGTTGGTCGATTATTACCGTGCGCCGCGTGTCCAGGCACTTTACCACGTCGCCGTAGGTCGCGTTATGCATATCCGGTGATCGCCGGAGGTGTCGCCACAGTAAAGGCCATGTTAAGCGGCCACCAGTGACTCACCTTGCTCTTACCGATCCCGAGTCACCGTTCAAATTCGTCGTGCTCGCGGTCGATCCCTATAAATTGAGGGCCAGGTCTGTTGCACCATGTAATTGTCAAGCCATAGCACCCACTCTCATCTCCTCTCATTCACCAGAGCTCCACAATTCGAGTTTTTCCCCAAATCGATCTCCGCCACCGTGAAATCCACTCCACCGTGGTCAGTCCTCCACAGGTCAGCCCCGGTCCTCTGCTACTTCGTTTGAGTACCCTCCCAGCTCCGTGATGCTTGCCGAGCCACCGAATTGAACCGGGAGACCCCCAGTCGCCGGGAACACGATCATATTGCCGCTATGCTTACGGCCACCGTGGCCGGAGCTCCATAGTTCACCAATAGTGCAATTAAGTTGGGGGAAACATTCATGGGGACTCGGATTTGGTCTCGGCCGAAGCTTAGCACCTATCTTAGCCCCAATCGGTCGGCGTAGATCCTCGCCGGAGCGCGGCGGTGCGCGAGCGCCGTCGGGGACTTGAAACACAGAATAGATAGAAACGAGAGGGTCTTTTTGTGAAGTGTCGGTGACTTAGAAAAACAGTAACCAAACCTATCTCTAGTTAGGCAAAACGCCGAGGGCCTCTGCGCAAACTCGCCTCGCGGGCGCGGGCGCGCGCGCGATTTCGCGCGGATCTGGGCCGTCTGGGCTGGTTTCAGCCCGTTAGTATTGAAGCTTTTTCTTTTTCTTTTTCCGCAGAGCTTTAGAAATATGTAGAAAAATGTAGAAAAATGCTAAAATTGTGAAACCAATTTTCCTAGACTCCTTATTTTCCCTAGAATTTAATAAAAATAAACTCATGATTTTTAGATCAAATAGGGAATTTTAGGGTATTTAAAATAGCCTAAACCATTGGTTCTGGATTTTTAGAAAATAAATAATAAGTCCAAAATTTCCCAAACTTTTTATGTGAGCTTTTCACATTATTTAGAAGCCATGGGTAGAGTTTGGTTTGATTTGAACATTGTTTGATAACTAGAACCCAAAACCACCCCCCTGCTCCATGAACTCCTTTACTGACTCCGGAAACCCTAGGTTCTCGGAGTACCGTGAAGGAAAGTTGTACTCAAGACTTAGATAATAAGTTTATATTATCTTTGCATCCTCATGAGCATCCCATGACATCCATTCTTATGCATGTATATGGTTATATTAGAGCACGAAGAAGAAGAAGTCGCTGAAGAAGGGATCCAACCTCTGATCCTCAAGCAGGCAACTGCTTTTATTTCGATATTTGTGGATCCGAGCAGGACTCACCTGATAACAAAGGCAAGCCCCGGTGCATTTGCCACCTTCCTTGATGTTTTTAAAATCTTTCTCACTTGCTTGCTGCATTAGGTGATAGGAGTTGATTGATTAAACAATTCCTGCATTACCTTCCTTGATCTTGATTACCCTCCTTGAAACCCTGTTTTTTACAAAAAGGTTTTACTATGCTTAGTATTGCTTTAGAAAAACAAACGGATTTGTTTTACAAAAGATGTTTGGCAAAGTGGGAGGGTTGTTTTCGAAAATAAAACTTGATGGTGAATCCATCATGGCCGTGATGGATTCAACATCGGAAAAGATGTACCTCTGCCAGGTACCAAGTTTTTGGGTTAAAAAGACTAAGCTGAGACCGGGCGGGTGACTTGCACGAGAAGAGAGTCTCGGTGTAGTGTCTCCGTCTGAGTCGATTAAGGACCTTGTCGATGTAGGCTTGATGATCGAGGACCCTTTAACTGGTCACATGCCTCGTCATGGGTAAGCCTTGCCTCGGGCAGACTAAGGCCGGAATAAGATAACACGAAATGGGAGTGGAGCGGTGGCGAGAGTAGCGTGTACCCTCCGTGGCAAGAGGCTGGACGGTGGTGTATCTGTGCTCTCGGTTTGCGTGAACCTGATCCGGTCTTAAGAACCCCGGTGGCGGGTTGACATATGCAAGGGTTAAGTGCTACATATGTCGTGTGATTGGAGATCCTCAGCTGAGTATAATCGATTCGGATCGCCGTACCTTCGCGGTTATGAAGACTTGGTCACTGCCCTACACGTAGCATTCCACTAAAGATGATGGGCTTTTGTTAAAGAAATTGGCTAGTGCAGGACCAGTGATTGAACTAGGGTAGAAAGAACTCTAGTGCAGGTAATTTTACTTAACTTGACAAATAAAATTGGATTTTTAAGGATCCACTTTAGTAAGCATTTCTGCAAAACAGAGTCTTTGATTACTAAAAAGCCTTACCTTGACTCCCATATAACCAACATACCCTTGAGAGTCTTTTCCTTAGTCGGGTAAGACTTGCTGAGTAATACCATACTCAGGGTTTATCCCTTTGTTGTTTTTAGGTGGGGAAGTAGCAGACTTTTGCTGCTTCTGTGCCAAGGTGGTTCCCAAAGAAGAAAAACAAGACTGAAGTGCGGGAGGACTCGGTCCTCCACATAGGATCTTTTGTTTATAGCCTTTCGGGAGAAGTTTGTGTCTCCCTTGGTTTGTATAATATTACTACTCTGCACTCACTTTTAGATTGGTCTGTAATAAAATAACTCGAGCTTGCTTTTGAAATAAATGTAAGTTTATGTAATTCGCTTCCGCATATCTTTATCTCCGATGGTCTGTAATGTCTGCAAGACGGGTGAAACATTCCTGGTAAGGTCGGAAAAGATACCGAGCTTGTCAAGTGACTTAGGAACATCTACAGGGTGTCTGATGTCTGTTAGACAAGGACAACTGTAGGTGGGCCTAATTACTTGGGAGGTTCCGTCACATTATGTCTCACCGTGGGTAATTTTGGCTCACCGGAGTCACCCCTCGTCGGGTCGTCGTGTCCTCACGGCGTCCGGCCATTGCAGCCCCTCCCCGATCCCAAACCTAGGTGTAGAACACTCCTACCCTCTCGCCGAAGCTCATGTCGGCCTCATCGCGTCGGATTATTCCCCACCGCGACGGGCATTGCTCGCTGGAGTGGCCTCTAGTCCGCCCAAGGTCCCTCCTCCGTCGTCCGCCCGTCTCAACCCCATTCTTGCAACCCAGGCCTCGCCATAGCATTCGCAAGGTCCTCCCCAACCTCTCTGGCTACCCAGACCACCCTAGCGCCCCTAGAAACCCGGTCTGCCTCATTTCCGGTGACTGCGCCGCCGCGGGCGCGTACGACGCCGCCCCTGGCCGGCCGGAGCTGATAACCGCCACCCTTACGCTCGGTCCTGACCGTTCATCCTTGATCTGATGGCCCAGGTGTGCGGATAATGGTTTACGTGGTTCGTGGAATTAGGGCCATTGATCTGAGATCTGGTGGCGAGAGCACCCCACGCCCTCAGCGCGTCGCTGTCCCGTGGACCCCGCGCATTAGCGTCTTGTCCCACCCCGAGCCCCACCTGTCAGGCGTCCGTGCCCGCGCGTTCGCGCGCTCACCCCGATGGATCTAATCCTGGTCGTCGATCTTGAGAGCACCTAGAGGGGGGGGGGGTGAATAGGTGATCCTGAAAAAAAACTTAAAACTTGGAGCCACAAACTTGATTAAGTGTTAGAGCAATAAAATCAAGTGGCTAGAGAGGAATTCTTGCAAGACACAATAACCACAAAGATATCAACACAGAGAGGCACAGTGGTTTATCCCGTGGTTCGGCCAAGTCAAAACTTGCCTACTCCATGTTGTGGCGTCCCAATGGACGAGGGTTGCACTCAACCCCTCTCAAGTGATCCAAAGATCCACTTGAATACCACGGTGTTTCTTTTCCTTTCACTATATCCCATTTGCGAGGAATCTCCACAACTTGGAGTCTCTCGCCCTTACAAAAGATGATCACAAATGAAGACAGAAGTAAGGATGGGATGAGCAACACACACAAGTCCACAGCAAATACGCACACACACGACCAAGACTTGAGCTCTAATGAATATCACAAAGTTCTCACTAGAACGGAGCTCAAATCACTAAGAATGTCGAACCAGTGCGCAAAGACGAAGTGTGAATGATCAAGAATGCTCAAAGTGTGCTTGGTGTACTCCTCCATGCGCCTAGGGGTCCCTTTTATAGCCCCAAGGCAGCTAGGAGCCGTTGAGAGCAATCCAGGAAGGCAATTCTTGCCTTCTGTCGACTGACGTACCGGACAGTCTGGTGCACCACCGGACACTGTCCGGTGCCACAACAACACTGTATATCATTTTCGGCGGCTATTGTTATTTTCGGCGGCCAGGAGGAGGCCGCCGAAAATAAGCAAAGAATTTCAGCGGCAGGAGTAGGTCGCCGAAAATAACCTTATTTTCGGCGGCTTCTGACACGGCCACCGAAAATAGGCTTATTTTCGGCGGCCTACGTCCTGGCCGCCGAAAATTAGGTATTTAAAAATAGCCGGTTCCTTCTTCTCTGTTCAGTTTCTTCTCTCTCCGTCGCTCGCGCCGCCGCTCGTGCGCTGCATTTTCTCGCCGCCGCTCGCCCCACCGCGCCGCCACTCGCCGCGCCGCACCGCCCCTCGCCCCGCCGCGCCGCCCCCGGCCTGTCGCGCTGCCCCACGCGTAGCCCCCGTTCGTCGCGCCGCCCCACGCGCGCACCCGGCCTGTCGCGCCGCCCCCCGCAGCGCCGCGCCCGTCGCGCTGCCCCACCGCAGCGGCGCCCCCGGCCCGCCGTGCCGCCCCAAGCCCCCGCAGTGCCGGCCCTCGCCCCTCAGCGCCGTCCCCGGCCCACCACGCCGTTCGACGCGCCTGCAACGCCGCCCGCCCGTGCCCCCGACGTGCCGCCGCCAAGCCCGACGCCCTGCCAGCCGACACCACCGACGCGCCGCCGACCACGCCGCGCTCTGCCCCGTCACGTCGACCTCGACTCCCATCAACCTCGCCTTCATTAAGGTATTTTATTTTGTGTATTTTATTTTGTATTTTCGGCGGCCTTTTATTTAATTGCCACCGAAATTAGTATATTTTTGTAATTGTGTTTGTTGATTTCCAGATTTTTTAAACTACTAAAAGACTCTGAAGAGCCGTTGCATGAACACACAAATGTGAGTATACTCGCTTTTGTGACTCGGCTCATGGCCATTAAGTCCAAGTACTTTTTCTCGAACAATTGTTACAATGAGATTTTAAAGTTATTAGGAGATGTGCTCCCAAAGCCCAATAAGTTGCCTAAAGACATGTACCAATCAAAGACAATTATCAAAGGTTTCGGTATGGATTATGAGAAGATTGATGTATGCAAAAATAATTGTATGCTTTTCATGAAGGAGCATGCGGAAGAGAAAAAATGTCTGAAATGTGGACAATCTAGATTTGTGGAAGTTGTTAATGATGAGGGTGAGAAAGTGATGACAGATGTTGCACATAAGCAGCTCCGCTACTTGCCACTAACTCCTCGAGTGAAACGAATGTTTCTATCTAAAAAACCGCTATGCACATGCGATGGCACAAAGAAGGTGTCCGTGATAACGATGACCTAATCGTGCACCCTTCAGATGGGGATGCATGGAAGGCTCTCAACACGTTTGATCCCGAGTTTGCAGCTGATCCGAGGAATGTTCGAATCGGCCTCGCGACCGATGGCTTCACACCTTTTGGTCAAATGGCATCATCATACTCATGTTGGCCCGTCTTTGTTATTCCATACAACCTTCCACCTTCTCTTTGTATGAAATATGAATTTATATTTCTTTGCTTAATCATTCCTGGCCCAGACTATCCTGGAAAGAACCTCAATGTCATGTTAAAACCCTTGATTGAAGAGTTGAAGGAGCTTTGGAAAGGTGTTGAAGCATACGATGTTTTTACAAAACAGATATTCAAACTTCGAGTTGCGTATTTGTGGTCGGTGCATGACTTCATGGCGTATGCTATTTTTACCGGTTGGAGTACACATGGTAGATTGACATGTCCATATTGCGGTTCAGATACAGATTGCTTCCGTCTTGCTCATGGTGGAAAGATCACTTACTTCGATTGTCATCGACGCTGGTTGCCCATGAAACACCCCTTTAGGAGAGATAAGAAAAACTTTATAAAGAACACTATGGTCACCAAAGGTCCGCCTAAACGTCTTAACGCGGCAGAAATATATGCTCAGCTGAACAACCTTGTCCTAAATGAAAAGGGGGACAAGTACGAAGGATTCGGAGTGGACCACAACTGGACACATATATGTGGTCTCTGGGAGCTCCCTTATATGTCGTCATTGATTCTTGTGCACAACATTGATGTCATGCACCAAGAAAGTAATGTTGCTGAAGCCCTCATACACACCTGCATGCATTTTGAAAAAACAAAGGACAACCTGAAAGCTCGAAGAGATCTAGCAATGCTTTGTGACCGACCAACCCAAGTGCTCAATGACAACGGTAAGCCGCCACGTGCCTTGTTCTGTCTTACCTCTAAAGACAAGATCGAGGTAATGAGATGGATGAAAAAAATTAAATTTCCCGATGGTTATGCTGCGGGCTTGAAAAGAGCTGTGAATTTGAAAACGGGAAAACTAACTGGGTTAAAGAGCCATGACTTCCATATATTAATGGAGAGGATTATCCCTATCATGTTTCGTGGTTATATGCCCGACACCATGTGGCAAGAAATAGCTGAGCTAAGTTATTTCTACAGGCAGATCTGTGCCAAAGAAATAAGTAAAAATATGATGGAGAAGTTGGAGAAATAAATACCAGTGTTGTTATGCAAGCTAGAAAAAATATTCTCACCTGGATTCTTCAATCCTATGGAGCATCTACTTATTCACATTCCATATGAGGCAAAGGTTGGTGGACCTGTACAATATAGGTGGATGTATCACATTGAACGTGCACTCAAAAACCTGCGTGGCATGGTTCTAAATAAGGCTAGAGTAGAAGGATGCATCGCTGAAGCTTTTTTGCTAAAGGAGGTTTCATACTTCACGAGTGTGTATTTCGCAGAGGAACATAATGTCTATGCTGCTACCATGCGATACAATGTCGATGAGGAACCTCCTGTCAGTGATCTCAACATTTTCCAATGGAGAGGCACAAGTACTAGTAAGGGCACGTTCTACCACCTTAGCATGGATGAAAGAATGTCCGCATTGCTATACATGTACTCTAATATGGAAGAGATGGAGCCATATTTCATGTAAGTCTTTATTTTACCCCTTAATTTCTTTACCAAAGGAGCCATATTTAATTACTTATTTGTCGTACAGTAAGTTCGACGAGAAAATTGGACTTATTCCCATCAGCCTACAAGCAAACAACTAGATACTATGCGACGACATGGGAGGCAAGGAAGACCTAATTTTGTTGACTGGTTTTGCGAGCATGTAAACTCTTTATATTCCTTACTTTCATGTCATTTAGCCTTTTACGCGAGGTAGTCATTTTAACTGTATATTATTTGCAGTGCACAAAGACTCCTAACATACACGAGGACTTGAGACAACTATCTTATGGGACGGTCACTTGCAGAACATTTGGTCGATACGATGTGAATGGCTTTCGTTTTCGTTCAGACCAATTTGAAAAGTCTCGTCCTCGTGCAGCCACACGTAACACTGGAGTTCTGACTAGGGCACTCGATGCACTCGGCAGAGAAACTAATTATTATGGCATCATTCAAAACATCCTAGAGTTTAATTTTGCAGGGAACAAACCTTTGAAATTAGTATTCTTTCTATGTGATTGGTTTGACAGCACTAATGGGATTAGACAAAGTCAATATGGTATAACTGAAGTAAAGCACAAGGAACGACTTCGAGGCCATGATAATTTTATCCTTGCACACCAGTGCGAGCAGGTCTACTATATGTCGTACCCAAATCCGAAGTTTGAAGCATGGTGGTTAGTTCATAAGGTGAACCCTAGGGAACGTTTACATACTGCTTGCACTGCTGGTTATCAATTCGAAGACGAACAGGCCGATGATGTTTATCAAGAAGAAGAATTGCCAACTACTTTTACTATCGATGAGGGTGTTGCACTGAACTCACTAGTCGGAGACCGTAACGATGTCACTACTGATGAGTGTGTTGCACCGAAACGAAAATGAAATCCAAGGAACAAAAAAGCCACATTGCGAGCTTTGGATCGAAGAAGACTCCTTGATCGTGATTCTGATGAATTTTGATGTGTAATGCAAAATTTCATATTATGTGATGTATTATTTGATTTTTTATTAGTTCACTTAATTTTATGGAGTTAATACATTTAATGTTTTTCTATTGAACAGGATGAGTGGTAGGAAACCAAAGCACACTGCTAGGGGGTTTCTTAATGAGGCTAGCAGGATACTCCCTGGTGCACGTTCCCTTTTCCAAGGGAGTTCTTCTAGCCAGAGCAGACAGGAGGCGTTGCTGAGACACGCTCGGCCAGAACTACGTGATACACCTATCGCTCTACAACAGAGTATCGATGTAAATGTTTATGTAATTGATCTTATTTGTCAGTCGCTTATGTAATTGATCTTATGTAAATGTTTATGTAAATTTTTACGTGTCTCTATTTCATGTCCATAGGAAGAGGAGGACGACGAGGAGGAGGTGCAACACCATGAGGAGGAGGACGAGCAGGCCCATGAGGAGGAGGAGGTGCAGGCCCATGAGGAGGAGGACGAGGTGGGCATAGATGCTGAGGCGGATGACAATACCACCGAGGCTCCTGTCGTTCGACGAAGGGGCACTCAGAAGGGCCACTTTGTCCTACCTTCGTCAACGCCTGCACAATCTGAAGCTCGAGTACTGATCATCCCGGTTGGTGATAGGTACTCACGTTTGGCCACTTTGTTCTTACTTATTTGTTTATTTTACACTATATATATGACATGACTTTCTTGTTTTTTTGTCATGCAGCCAATGGGAAGACACGTCATTTGACGGTCGAGGTCACCATAGACAGGTTAATCAAGTCTTAGGTAACCTCTGTCGTCTACATAACCTAGGAATTGTCACCGACCTGAAAGGTGTGGTGGTTCCTTGCACTAGCTGGTCACACTTCGCACTAGCTCCACATGCTACATATGGAACAGCTCAAGGCGCCGTCAAGCACGACTTTTGGGTAATTTTTTCAAACTAACATTTATTAGTTGTTTCAACCTAACATTTATTAGTTGTTTTTGAACTAATTTTATTTTCGATGTTGGACAGAGACGCTATCGTGTGGAACCTGAGGCTCAAGAGCATGCAGACCGAGTATTAGAGAAAAATGCGAAGAAGGTGTGCAGGGATGCATTTTCCAATGCTCGTCTACAGGTTGTGAACGCGTAGATGAAGCGCCGAGGTCATTCTATCAACAACTTTCGACAATATTCAGATGTCTACTTGACTGTAGACCAGTACATGGAGGTAAAAATCTAATTTAACAGCTCATTCAGATGTAAATGTAAATTTGAGCTAATGCTTTATATGCAGGTAACTCTTCCATGGATGGAACACCGGCTGCAGGCTTACAAGGCTTTGTGTGAGATATGGGCTTCGCCCGAGTGGATTGAGAAGTCAAACAGAAATCGACATAGGCAGCGCCATCAGCAGGACGAGGACGATGATGAGGTCGTAGTCAACCATACCTATGGGGCTGATGGACACATTCGGTTGGCTAAGCGAATGGTGAGTATGTAGTATTCTGTTTTACTCAGAAATGAAACTATTTGTGGATTTTATGTTTGTATGGACTATTTGTGGACTTTATATTTGTATGGACTCAAGTTTTATGTTGTGAACTCAAGTATGAATTTTCTGTTATTGTATGAAATTTCTGTTATTGTATGAATTTTGTATAAATTTTCTGTTATTTTTCGCATTTTTTCAATTTTTTTGCTCTGAAATTATTAATTTTCGGCGGCCTCCCTGGCCGCCGAAAATAGGAATACTATTTTCGGCGGCTAACTACGTGGCCGCCGGAAATTATTAGTTATTTTCGGCGGCCAGGGAGCCAGCCGCCGAAAATAGCTAATTTTCGGCGGCCAGGCCCTAGCCGCCAAAAATATAGCCTTATTTTCGGCCGTTTTTTTAGCGGCCAGACGCCGCTGAAAATAAACCCTTTGCCGCCGAAAATAGCTTATTTTCGGCGACAAAGGGCTTATTTTCGGCAGCTTCTGGCCACCGAAAATGCCTGTAGCTCTTGTAGTGTGCGGATTTCTTTCCTATTATGGCGCAGCCGACCGTTAGAGACTTGGAGCCGTTGGCGCATCGGACACTGTCCGGTGCACATCGGACAGTCCGGTGCTCCCATCCGACCATTGGCTCGGCCACGCATCACGCGCAGATTGCGCGGCCGACCGTTGGCTCACCGGACAGTCCGGTGACTCACAGGACAGTCCGGTGAATTATAGCCGTACGCTGTTGACTTGGTTCCCGAGAGCGGCGACTTCGCCGCAGCCGACTCACCGGACACTGTCCGGTGCACCACCGGATAGTCCGGTGATGTATAGCCATACGCCGCCGGCGAGACCCGAGAGAAGCCAGTTGATCAGACGCCAGCCTGGCGCACCGGACACTGTCCGGTGCACCACCGGACAGTCCGGTGCACCCAGACTGAGCAGAGTCTTGGCTGCTCGAGCCAAGTCTTTTCCAATTGAATTTTCTCTGATTCTAGCACTTAGACAAATATGTTAGTACACAAAAACCAATGTACTAAGTCTAGAATCATACCTTTGTATTGATTTGCACTTTGTCCACCATTTGGCATAGTTTAACACTTAAGCACTTGTGTTGGACACTAAATCACCAAAATACTTAGAAATGGCCCAAGGGCACATTTCCCTTTCAATCTCCCCCTTTTTGGTGATTTATGCCAACACAACATAAAGCAACTAAAAGAAGTGCAATATCAATGCAATTTCGAACAAGAAATGATTTCGATTCAAATTTGGCATATTTGGATCATTCTTTGCCACCACTTGGTTTGTTTTTGCAAATCAAACTCAATTTCCTATCTCTAAGTCAAATTCACTTGCAGAGACATAAAGAGAGGTATTCCAAGAGAAATTGATCAAATATTCAAAAACTCCCCTTTTCCCATAATCAAGCATTCTCCCCACAAGAGACAGACTTTTAGCACTTAGAGACAACAAGAGTATTTTGACAAAACAAAACTCTATTCTACTATTTTCAAAATTCTCAAGTGGTAGCTGATCCATTTCTTGCTTTGGCCTTATTCTCTCCCCCTTTGGCATCAAGCACCAAAACGGGATCAATCTTGGCCCTTAAACCCCATTGCCTCACCAAAATCTTCAACTAAGAGTAAAAATGCAATAAGAATATGAAGACTAACTTGGAGTGAGTTACCCTCTCATCGGAGTGCAGTGGAAGTCTTGCATGGTCCAAGTTCACCTTTCCCTTTCAATCTACCTTTGAGACTAAATCAAGTAAACTCAAGCACACGGTTAGTCTCAAAGGGTCAAGTTGTAGCATGCCTCCCCCTAAATAAGTGCATCACTTGCAATTGGACTTGTGAGGTCCGGGGATCATGAGTACAACTTGAGCACCATAAATAAACAACAAAATGCATAAGGAACATGATCAAAGGCATAAACACATGTATGCTACAAATCAATCCAAGTTCCGCGAATCTAAGACATTTAGCTCACTACGCAGCCTGCAAAAGGTCTTTTCATCTAAAGGCTTGGTAAAGATATCGGCTAGCTGGTTCTCGGTGCTAATTTAGAACACTTCGATATCTCCCTTTTGCTGGTGGTCTCTCAAAAAGTGATGCCGGATGTCAATGTGCTTTGTGCGGCTGTGCTCAACAGGATTGTCCGCCATGCGGATAGCACTCTCATTGTCACATGGGAGTGGGACTTTGCTCAGATTGTAGCCAAAGTCCCGGAGGGTTTGCCTCATCCAAAGTAGTTGCGCGCAACACTGTCCTACGACAACGTACTCGGCCTCAGCGGTGGATAGGGCAACGGAGGTTTGTTTCTTACAACTCCACGACACCAGGGACCTTCCTAGGAATTTGCACGTCCCTGATGTACTCTTCCTATCGACCTTACATCCAGCATAATCGGAGTCTGAATATCCAATTAAGTCAAAGGTAGACCCCTTTGGATACCAGATCCCGAAGCAAGGCGTAGCGACTAAATATCTAAGAATTCGCTTCACTGCCACTAAGTGACATTCCCTTGGATCGGATTGAAATCTAGCACACATGCAAACGCTAAGCATAATATCCGGTCTACTAGCACATAAATAAAGCAAGGAACCTATCATGGACCGGTATGATTTTTGTTCAACAGGCTTACCTCCTTTGTTGAGGTCGACGTGTCCGTCAGTTCCCATTGGAGTCTTTGCGGGCTTGGCATCCTTCATCCCAAATCGCTTGAGCAAGTCTTGCGTATACTTCGTTTGGGAGATGAAAGTGCCATCCTTGAGTTGCTTCACTTGGAACCCAAGGAAGTAGTTCAACTCGCCCATCATCGACATCTCAAACTTTTGAGTCATCACCCTGCTAAACTCTTCACAAGACTGTTGGTTAGTAGAACCAAATATTATGTCATCGACATAAATTTGGCACACAAATAAGTCACCATCACATGTCTTAGTGAAAAGAGTTGGATCGGCTTTCCCAACCTTGAAAGCATTAGCAATTAAAAAGTCTCTAAGGCATTCATACCATGCTCTTGGGGCTTGCTTAAGTCCATAGAGCGCCTTAGAGAGCTTACACATGTGGTCGGGTACCGTTCATCCTCGAAGCCACGGGGTTGCTCCACGTACACCTCCTCCTTGATTGGCCCATTGAGGAAAGCGCTCTTCACATCCATTTGGTACAACCTGAAAGAATGGTGAGCGACATAGGCTAACAAAATACGAATCGACTCTAGCCTAGCCACAGGAGCAAAAGTCGCCTCAAAGTCCAAACCTGCGACTTGGGCATAACCTTTTGCCACAAGTCGAGCCTTGTTCCTCGTCACCACCCCGTGCTCGCCCTGTTTGTTGCGGAACACCCACTTAGTTCCCACAACATTTTGCTTGGGACACGGCACCAGTGTCCAAACTTCATTACGCTTGAAGTTGTTGAGCTCTTCCTACATGGCCAACACCCAGTACGGATCTAGCAAGGCCTCTTCTACCCTGAAAGGTTCAATAGAAGAGACAAAAGAGTAATGCTCACAGAAATTAGCTAATCTAGAGCGAGTGGTTACTCCCTTGCTAATGTCACCCAAAATCTGGTCGACGGGATGGTTCCTTTGAATCATCGCTCGAACTTGAGTTGGAGGGGCCTGTGGTGCTTCTTCCTCTTCAACTTGGACATCCTATGCTCCCCCTTGATCACACGCCTCTTCTTGAGGAACCTGTTCATCATCTTGAGTTGGGGGGTGCACCAGAGTTAAGGAAGAAGGCTGATCTTGCTCCTTGAGTTCCTGCGGTCGTATGTCTCCAATCGCCATGGTACGAATCGCGTCCGTTGGAACATCATCCTCATCTACATCATCAAGCTCAACTTGCTCTCTTGGAGAGCCATTAGTCTCATCAAATACAACGTCGCTAGAGACTTCAACCAAACCCGATGATTTGTTGAAGACTCTATACGCCTTTGTATTTGAGTCATAACCTAACAAAAACCATTCTACAGCTTTGGGAGCAAATTTTGAATTTCTACCTTTTTTCACCAGAATGTAGCATTTACTCCCAAAAACTCGAAAATACGAAACGTTGGGTTTGTTACCGGTTAGAAGCTCATATGATGTCTTCTTGAGGAGGCGATGGAGATAGACTCGGTTTATGGCGTGGCAAGCCGTGTTCACAGCTTCCGACCAAAACCGCTCGGGTGTCTTGAATTCTCCAAGCATCGTCCTTGCCATGTCTATGAGCGTCCTGTTCTTCCTCTCTACCACACCATTTTGCTGTTGTGTGTAGGGAGCAGAGAACTCGTGCTTGATTCCTTCCTCCTCAAGGTACTCCTCCACTTGAAGGTTCTTGAATTCGGACCCATTGTCGCTCCTTATCTTCTTCACCTTGAGCTCAAACTCATTTTGGGCTATCCTTAGGAAGAGCTTGAGGGTCCCTTGGGTTTCAGATTTATCCTGCAAAAAGAATACCCAAGTGAAGCGGGAAAAATCATCAACAATAACAAGACCATACTTACTTCCTCCTATGCTCAGATAGGCGACGGGTCCGAAGAGGTCCATATGAAGTAACTCCAAAGGTCTTGTCGTGGTCATCACATTCTTGATATGATGAGAGCTTCCCACCTGTTTACCTGCTTGAGATGCTGCACAAGGTCTATCTTTTTCGAAATACACATTTGTTAGACCTAACACATGTTCTCCCTTTAGAAGTTTGTGAAGGTTCTTCATCCCCAAATGTGCTAGACGGCGATGCCACAGCCAGCCCATGCTAGTCTTAGCGATTAAGCATGCATCTAGACCGGCCTCCTCCTTTGCAAAATCAACTAAATAGAGTTTGCCATCTAGTACACCCTTAAAAGCTAATGAACCATCATACCTTCTAAAGACAGACACATCTACATTTGTGAATAAGCAATTATATCCCATATTACACAATTGACTAACAGACAAAAGATTATAACCTAGCGACTCTACTAAAAATACATTGGAGATAGAGTGCTCATTTGAGATGGCAATCTTGCCTAAGCCTTTAACCTTGCCTTGATTCCCGTCACCGAATATGATTGAATCTTGGGAATCTTTATTCTTGACGTAGGAGGTGAACATCTTCTTCTCCCCCGTCATGTGGTTTGTGCATCCGCTGTCGATAATCCAGCTTGATCCCCCGGATGCATAAACCTGCAAGGCAAATTAGGCTTGGGTCTTAGGTACCCAACTCTTGTTGGGTCCTACAAGGTTAGTTATAATAGATTTAGGGATCCAAATGCAAGTCTTATCTCCCTTGCATTTTGCCCCTAATTTCCTGGCAATCACTTTCTTATTCTTTCTACAAATTGCAAAGGAAGCATTGCAAGCATGGTAAATTGTAGAGTGTTCATTACTTACATTCCTAGGTACATGAAGAACATTTCTTCTAGGCATATGATGAATAACATTTTTCCTAGCCAAATTTCTACCATGCATAATAGAAGAACTTGAAGCAATCATGGTATGTGAATCAAAATCATCATAACTTCTATCATAATGAACATTCCTAGAAGATCTCCTGTCATGATACATGAAAGCATGGTTCTTTTTAGTGTTATTAGTCATTGGAGCCTTCCCTTTCTCCTTGGCGGAGATGGGAGCCTTATGACTTATTAAGTTCTTGGCTTCACTCTTAAAGCCAAGCCCATCCTTAATTGAGTGATGTCTACCAATAGTATAGGCATCCCTTGCAAATTTTAATTTATCAAATTCATTTTTGCTAGTCTTAAGTTGAGCATTAAGACTAGCCACTTCATCCTTTAATTTAGAAATGGAAATTAGGTGTTCACTACAAGCATCAACATTAAAATCTTTACACCTATTGCAAATCACAACATGTTCTACACAAGAGGTTGATTTATTAGCTATTTCTAATTTTGCATTCAAGTCATCATTGATACTCTTTAATCTAGAAATAGATTCATGGCATGTAGACAATTCACATGAAAGCATTTCGTTTCTTTTAACTTCTAATGCAAGAGAATTTTGTGCATTTACAAATTTATCATGCGCTTCATATAAAAGATCTTCTTGCTTTTCTAAAAGATTATTTTTTATTCAAAGCATCAATCAATTCATTGATCTTATTAATTTTAGTTCTATCTAAGCCTTTGAATAAATATGCATAGTCTATTTCATCATCACTAGATTCATCCTCACTTGAAGAAGCATAAGTGGTATTGTTTCGAGTACATACCTTCTTCTCCTTTGCCATGAGGCATGTGTGATGCTCGTTGGGGAAGAGAGATGATTTGTTGAAGGTGGTGGCGGCGAGTCCTTCGTCGTTGGAGTCGGACGAAGAGCAATCCGAATCCCACTCCTTTCCAAGGTGTGCCTCGCCTTTAGCCTTCTTGTAAACCTTCTTGTTCTCTCTTTTCCCAATCTTTCCTTGTTCCTGGTCACTATCATTATCAGGACAGTTAGCAATAAAGTGACCAACCTTATCGCACTTGAAGCAGGAGCGCTTTCCCTTCGTCTTGTTCTTTTTGGGATGCTCCTTGCGGCCCTTTAGCGCCGTCTTGAAGCGTTTGATGATGAGGGCCATTTCTTCCTCATTGAGCCCTGCCGCCTCAACTTGTGCCACCTTGCTAGGTAGCGCCTCCTTGTTATTTGTTGCTTTGAGAGCAATGGCTTGATGCTCATGAATTGGACCATTCAATGCCTCATCGACGTATCTTGCCTCCTTGATCATCATCCGCCCGCTTACAAACTTTCCAAGTATTTCTTCGGGCGACATCTTGGTGTACCTAGGATTTTCACGAATATTGTTTACAAGATGTGGATCAAGGACAGTGAAAGACCTTAGCATTAGGCGGACGACGTCGTGGTCCGTCCATCGCGTGCTTCCATAGCTCCTTATCTTGTTGACGAGGGTCTTGAGCCTGTTGTATGTTTGGGTTGGCTCCTCTCCCCTGATCATTGCAAATCTCCCAAGTTCGCCCTCCACCAACTCCATCTTGGTGAGCATGGTGACGTCATTTCCCTCATGAGAGATCCTGAGGGTGTCCCAAATTTGCTTGGCGTTATCCAAGCCACTCACCTTGTGATATTCATCCCTGCACAATGACGCTAAAAGAACAGTAGTAGCTTGTGCATTTTTATGAATTTGTTCATTGATGAATATGGGACTATCCGTACTATCAAATTGCATTCCATTTTCAACTATCTCCCATATACTTGGATGGAGAGAGAACAAGTGACTACGCATTTAATGACTCCAAAATCCGTAGTCCTCTCCATCAAAGTGAGGAGGTTTACCGAGTGGAATGGAAAGCAAATGAGTATTGGAGCTTTGCGGAATACGAGAATAATCAAAAGAAAAGTTTGAATTGACTGTTTTCTTTTTCTCGTAGTAGTCGTCGTCCTTTTGGGAAGAGGAAGATTCGTCGCTGTCGTAGTAGACTATCTCCTTGATGTGCCTTGTTTTCTTCTTCTTCCCGTCTTTTCTTTTGTGGCTCGAGCCCGAGTCAGTAGGCTTGTCATCTTTTGGATCATTGATGAAAGACTCCTTCTCCTTATCATTGACCACCATCCCCTTGCCCTTAGGATCCATCTCTTCGGGCGATTAGTCCCTTACGTGAAGAGAACGGCTCCGATACCAATTGAGAGCACATAGAGGGGGGGTGAATATGATCCTGAAAAAAACTTAAAACTTGGAGCCACAAACTTGATTAAGTGTTAGAGCAATAAAACCAAGTGGCTAGAGAGGAATTCTTGCAAGACACAATAACCACAAAGATGTCAACACAGAGAGGCACAATAGTTTATCCCGTGGTTCGGCCAAGTCAAAACTTGCCTACTCCACGTTGTGGCGTCCCAATGGACGAGGGTTGCACTCAACCCCTCTCAAGTGATCCAAAGATCCACTTGAATACCACGGTGTTTCTTTTCCTTTCACTATATCCCGTTTGTGAGGAATCTCCACAACTTGGAGTCTCTCGCCCTTACAAAAGATGATCACAAATGAACACAGAAGTAAGGATGGGATGAGCAACACACACAAGTCCACAGCAAATACGCACACACACGACCAAGACTTGAGCTCTAATGAATATCACAAAGTTCTCACCAGAACGGAGCTCAAATCACTAAGAATGTCGAACAAGTGCGCAAAGACGAAGTGTGAATGATCAAGAATGCTCAAAGTGTGCTTGGTGTACTCCTCCATGCGCCTAGGGGTCCCTTTTATGGCCCCAAGGCAGCTAGGATCCGTTGAGAGCAATCCAGGAAGGCAATTCTTGCCTTCTGTCGACTGGCGCACCGGACACTGTCCGGTGCAGATTTCTTTCCTATTCTGGCGCAGCCGACCGTTGGAGACTTGGAGCCGTTGGCGCACCGGACACTGTCCGGTGCACACCGGACAGTCCGGTGCTCCCATCCGACCGTTGGCTCGGCCACGCGTCACGCGCGGATTGCGCGGCCTACCGTTGGCGCGCCCGACCGTTGGCTCACCGGACAGTCCGGTGACTCACCGGACAGTCCGGTGAATTATAGCCGTACGCTGTTGACTTGGTTCCCGAGAGCGGCGACTTCGCCGTAGCCGACTCACCGGACACTGTCCGGTGCACCACCGGACAGTCCGGTGATTTATAGCCGTATGCCGCCATCGAGACCCGAGAGAAGCCAGTTGATCAGACGCCAGCCTGGCGCACCAGACACTGTCCGGTGCACCACCGGACAATCCGGTGCACCCAGACTGAGCAGAGTATTGGCTGCTCGAGCCAAGTCTTTTCCAATTGAATTTTCTCTAATTCTAGCACTTAGACAAATATGTTAGTACATAAAAACCAATGTACTAAGTCTAGAATCATACCTTTGTATTGATTTGCACTTTGTCCACCATTTGGCATAGTTTAATACTTAGGCACTTGTGTTGGACACTAAATCACCAAAATACTTAGAAATGGCCCAAGGGCACATTTCCCTTTGGTCTGCCTCGTTTCCGGTGACTGCGCCGCCGCAGGCGCGTACGACGCCGCCCCTGGCCGGCCGGAGCTGATAACCGCCACCCTTACGCCCGGTCCTGACCGTTCATCCTTGATCTGATGGCCCAGGTGTGCGGATAACGGTTTGCGTGGTTCGAGGAATCAGGGCCATTGATCTGAGATCTGGTGGCGAGAGCACCCCACGCCCTCAACGCGTCGCTGTCCCGTGGACCCCGCGCATCAGCGTCTCGTCCCACCCCGAGCCCCACATGTCAGGCGTCCGTGCCCGCGCGTTCGCGCGCTCACCCCGATGGATCTAATCCTGGTCATCGATCTGAGATCTAACGGCTGGGAAAGCCCGATACCCCGTCGGGTTGCAATTTTGTAAAGAGAACCCCCAGTTCTCTGATATTAGAATCCGCCATCCCTTGAGTTTGTAGCCGAGCCCCTGGCATCTTACAGAAAGAACCCGGACTTTACTTTAATCACAAAATTAGGTCTAGTTTAGGGTTTTAAATTCCAAAACTTGTTTATTTCATATCTTTTGCATATGAACTCCAAATTGGGTGGTTCCAAATGTGTTGAATGCATGATTGCTTTGCGTAGACAACGAGCAGTTTGTAGTTATTGAGTGTGTTGCCGGAGACTTCCCTGAGCAACAACCTAGTGAAGGCAAGTGTCCTATGACCCATTGTGTCCTACTTACTTATAATCCACTGTCCTGCATTACTTAATTAAAACCTAAGGATTGACTAGCTTTGTATTTACCTTGTCCTTGATTACCTTTTGGATTATTATGGTTAACTTCATGATATTGCTCTACTTTAATCAACGAACATGATGAGAATATTTATGATACGATGATGTTATCTTGATTATGATGATGAACTGTAATACTTTAGGGGGACTCAGGTTGTTTCCTCAGTACCTCTCCGTAAGGACCTGTTCATTGAGAGACCATCCGGGATAACTGTACAACCATGAGGGTGGAATGTGACACCTTTAGCTGAATAAATAAAGGAACTTGAGGTGTAGTCAGCTTTGCTGTAGGGCCATCAATGGGGTTCGAGCACAATACTTGCTCTGCCGAGGCTGGTTGTCGAGGTTATTTCGATTTGGTTTGGTTAGTCACCCTTCCTGTGGGGAGAGGTACTATGTTTAGGAAATTCAGAATAAAAGAAAAAGGAAAAGCAGCCCGAACCCCCCTTCTTCAGCCTTTCGGCCCACTTGGCCCAGCTAGCCGCCCACCCGCGCGCGCGCCCGCATTAGCGACGTTGCGCCACTTGTCAGGCGTTCGCGCTGAGCCCCACCTGTCAGGCGTCCGCGCTTTGTAACAACCTAAATTTGGGGGTATAAATTTTCTTCTCTAAATGCCTACCAAATTCAGGTGTTACCTCTTGTATCTCTCTCTAGAGTCTCTCTCTTTTTTTATTTTTATTAGAATTAGGTTAATTAGGTGAGAGATTAATTAATTAATATGTCAAAACTATGTGAGTCATGAATTGTTGCATCATATTGAGCCTAAATTGTTCTTTTGTTTGATGCACATGTTTGAAATGGTTTGAATTTGAGTTTGGTTTGAATTTGATTTGAAATCCATAGAGAAAATAAAAACAAAAGGCATTCGAAATTCCAGGGAAAAAGGAAAAACAGATTCAGCCCAGCCGACCCATTTCGGCCTAGCCCCGCGCGCGCCCGCCCCCGCCCCTCCCTTACAGGCGGACCCGACCTGCCAGCGTCGTCGTTCGCACGCTCTCTCTTCCCTCTCTCTCCCTCTCGCTGCTCGGTGGGGCCGCCGAAGCACTTGGGTGTTTCAGCACTTGGAAATGTCTACAATATACTTTGGTATGTTGCTTGGGCTCCCACACCTTGAAATGGTCGGTTGGGGGTATTTATAGCCTCTCTCACAATTATAGTTGTTGGACAGAAGCAACAACTTTCTATCGACGGGCGCACCGGACAGTCCGGTGCACATCGGACACACACTGTTCACTGTCTGGTGCCCTGCCACGTCAGCCGACCTTTGAGGTCTGTAGAAGTTGATGGTTATATCCGACTGTTGGGGGCCTTCTTCCTCACCGAAGGTCCTCCAAGCAAAAACACCTTCAGCTGGGTAATTTGCAAGCATACACAACACGAAGGTATAAGCCAAAGCTACAATCCAGGGAGCTTCAGCATGACAACACGTCTTGAAACAAAGGGCATCACCGACTTAAAGAGTAAAAGACCATTTAGTCCATGATAACTTGTGTTTTGGTTATGATTAGTTACCAAGGACACAAATGTAATTTTGTCCGGGCTGTGTCCCTTGCCTATAAATAGATGAACAGTACCCCGTATTGTTCACGGTGACTTGTATTCACTCGCACGTCACTCTTGGACTCATACCTTCTGTCAAAACGAAGGTACTAATGTAATTTACTGTTATTAATGTTTGGCCATGATGAAATAATGAGAATATAAATAATCTAACGATTCAATATGATTGTTCGTGTTATTTTCTATGTTTCATATGATTCTACTTTCATTATTACATACTAAGATGATGAAGGTATGTCCATCATAACCTTCGTCTGAAGATCATTATATCCTAAGGGAGATAATGCTTCAAAGGACGAAGGTCTTTAACCATTAACATTTTGTGTAGCCTTGTTCTTAACTCATAGCATTTGAGAACAAGTCCCCAACATTGGCGCCCACCTCCGGTGAACTCACTTCCACTGTTGAGACGATGGCTTCGTTCAACAACCAAGCTGTAGCACCTTCGATCACGAAGCTGCTGCTCCCAATCACGGGCGGTTCAAGTACAGAGCCAGCTAACAAAAAGCAGAAGAAGGAAGCGCAGAGAAGAGTGCAACATGTTGGGGTGCAAGGACCCTTCGTCAGGTCCAAGTGGTCCCACATCCCAATCACCTTCTCCCAGGAGGATCTACAGCTCAAAGACTATCCTCACAACGACGCTATGGTTATATCTTGTGTCATCAAGGGATTTCTAGTCCACAATGTCTCGTTGACACAGGCAGTGCAGCCGACATCATATTTGCAAAAGCTTTTAGACAGATGCAAGAACCAGAGGACAAGATTCATAATGCTACACACCCTCTTTGTGGCTTTAGAGGAAGACAGATTGTGGCACTTGGCAAAATCACAATGTCAGTTACCTTCGGTTATGTCCACAACACAAGAATTGAGCAAGTTGTTTTGACATTGTCGACATGAAGTACCCGTACAACGCAATTATTGGTCGAGGGACACTCAATGCCTTTGAAGCAATACTTCACCCAACATACTTATGCATGAAGATACCTTTGGAACAAGGGCCCATTGCTGTCCATGGAAGTCAAGAAGCTGCTAGAAGGGCTGAAGGGAGTTGGACAGATTCAAAGGCAATCCACAACATAGATGGAGCAGAAGCCTATCAATAATATAAACACAAAAGAGAGAAGGTTGCTTCGGCAGATCAGCCGAAGCCTATGCTCCTATGTGAAGATATAGCAGATCAAAGGGTACTGCTGGGGTCTCAGCTATGTAATGAGCAAGAAAAAACTCAGATAAGATTTTTGTTCAACAACAAAGATGTCTTCACTTGGACAACCAATGATCTTTATGGTGTCAACAGAGATGTCATCGAGCATTCACTTGATGTGGATCCATCTTTCAGACCAAGGAAGCAAAGACTTCGGAAGATGTCTGATGATAAAGCTGAAGGTGCTCGGAACAAGTAAAGAGACTTATTAGTGCTGGTGTTATCAGAGAAGTAACATATCCAGAATGGCTAGCCGACACTGTTATGGTGAAGAAGGCTAATGGCAAATGGAGAATGTGTATTGACTTCACAAATCTCAGCAAAGCATGTCCAAAGGACGAGTTCCCATTACCAAGAATAGACTCCCTCGTAGATGCAGCAGCTTCTTCGAAGCACATGAGTTTATTGGACTGCTACTCAGGCTATCATCAAATTTGGATGAAGAAGGAAGATGAGCCAAAGACTAGTTTCATAACTCCCAGTGGTACTTATTGTTACCTTCGGATGCCTGAGGGGCTTAAGAATGCTGGAGGAAGCTTCAGCAGAATGACAACCAAGGTCCTTCATTCTAAAATAGGCAGGAATGTGCTGACTTATGTTGATGACATTATAGTAAAAAGCACGAAGCAAGAGAATCACATTGCTGACTTGCAAGAAACATTTGCCAATTTCAGGCAAGTGGTCTGAATTTAAATCCAGAAAAGTGTGTTTTTGGAGTAAAGAAGGGCAAGTTCCTTGGCTGTTTGGTATCAATGAAGGGAATCGAAGCTAACCCAAATAAGATCGAAGCTATCCTTCGGATGGAGCCGCCAAATACAAAGAAGGGGGCCCAACGGTTGGCAGGAAGGCTGGCATCGTTAAATAGATTTATATCCAGATCAGCAGAAAGAAATCTACCATTCTTTGAAATACTGAAGTCAGCCGAAGTTTTTCAATGGGGTCCGGCTCAGCAAAGGGCTTTCGAAGAGTTAAAGCAATACTTGTTAGACTTGGCAACTCTAACTCTACCTTCGCCAGGGGCTTCTTTACTCTTATATGTAGCAGCCTCTCACTCTGCAGTCAGTGCGGCGCTTGTATAGGAGAAGCAAGATGGCCAGGTCAAAAAACAAGCACCAGTATATTTTGTCTCCGAAGTTCTAAGCTTATCAAATAAAAATTATATAGAATTGGAGAAGGTGCTATATGATGTGTTGATGGCCTCCAGGAAGCTTCGACATTATTTTCAAGCATATCATATAATTGTTCCTTCGTCGCAACCTTTGAAAGACATAATGAGGAATAGAGAAGCTACTGGGAGGATCAGAAAATGGGCTGCCGAGCTCAATGAATTTTTTATTGACTATGTACACAGGTCCTCAATTCAGTCCCAGGCGTTAGCGGATTTCATCACTGATTGGACGCCAGGGGCTCAGGAAGAAGTAACAAAAGACGCCGAAGCCTAGACAGTCTTCTGTGATGGTTCTTGGGGAACCTTCGGCGTAGGAGCCGCTGCTGTCCTAGTAGCACCCTCTAAAGTCTGAACATGCTATATAGCAAGACTAGATTTTAGTTGTACAAATAACATTGCTGAGTATGAAGCCCTTCTGTTGGGGCTTCGGAAACTAAAGGCTATGGGAATAAGAAGGGCGATCCTTAAAACTGACTCCTAAGTCATCTCTGGCCATGTAGACAAAAGCAGCAAGGCAAGGGATCCGAAGCTTGAAAAATATTTGGACACAGTCCGAAGGTTGGAGGCCTCTTTCGAAGGTTTTTCTGTAAAAAATATCCCAAGAGGGGAAAACGAGCATGCAGATCTACTAGCTAAGTCAGCAGCACAGGGGCTCCCTCTACCTTCGGAAGTATTCTTTGAGACAATAAAAGCACCTTCGGTTGAACTTATGGAGAGCACAGTGCTCGCAATATCACCTGTACATAGTGAAGATTGGAGGACTAAAATCATATCTTTCCTCCGAGGTAACTGTCTTTCGGATGACGAAGTTTATAATAAAAGAATGGAAGCAAGGATAAGACCATATGTCATGATAGAAGGGGAGTTATACAAACATGGAGTTTGCTCTCCACTTCTCAAGTGTTTATCCAGAACCGAAGGTATAGAGCTAATGAAGGAAATACATGCATGTTTGTGTGGATCTCACATTGGGTCCAGGCATTTGCTGGGAAAGGTTTTTAGGCAAGGATTCTATTGGCCAAAGGCAGCTTCGAATGCAGCAGATCTGGTTCAAAAGTGCAAAAAATGTCAGAAATGTGCAAGAGACCAGAAACAACCTTCATCGCTAACTCAGTTAATACAGCCAACCTGGCCATTGCAAAGATGGGGCTTAGATTTGTTGGGTCCACTCCCACCAGCACAAGGCAACTTGAAGTATGTTGTAGTGGCAGTAGAATATTTTTTCAAGTGGATTGAGGCGAAGCCCTTAGCTACAATAACTTCGGTCACGGTCCAAAAATTCTTCTGGCAAAATATTGTTTGTCGCTTTGGTGTGCCGAAGGCAATAACTGTGGACAATGGTACACAATTTGATGCTGAAGCATTCAAAGATTTTTGTGACCAAATTGGTACGAAGATTCATTTTGCATCAGTTAGGCATCCATAATCAAATGGGCTGGTAGAAAGAACAGATGGTATTATAATGACAGGAATAATGAAGCTAATCTTCAACCAGCCTAGAGGAAAATGGCTAGACGAGCTGATTAAAGTGGTGTGGAGCCACAACACAACTGCGTCATGGTCAACAGGATTTACGCCCTTCAAGCTCTTATTTGGTGACGAAGCAATAACTCCAAAAGAGGTAAAGGCAGGGTCAATAAGAACAACAACTTCGGTAGAAGACGAAGCTAATTATAAAGTAACAATAGATACTATAGAAGGGACCAGACTTCAGGCTATAGAGCACATCAATAGATATCAGGCCGAAACAATAAAGTGGCGTGATAGAAAAGTTTGATTGAAAAACATCAAGTCAGGACATCTGATGCTTCGGAGAGTGGCCAACCCAGATACAGTGGGCAAGTTGCAACTGAAGTGGGAAGGTCCTTTTCTGGTAGTATCTTCTTCAAGACCCGGTTCTTATAGATTGAAGGATATGGACGGTAACAACATACCTAGATCTTGGAATGTGGATGAGCTTCGGCGATACTATGTGTAATTTGATGTAATCTTTTTTCATTTTTTCCTATGGCACCCTTTTCCTTTCAAGAGGGGAGAAAGGTTTTTAATGGGGCCATAGCTTGTAATTTTTCATTCTTATTTAGCCCTACGAGGGCCAAATCCCCCAAAGATGTAATATGTAAAATCTGAGGATGCACCATCGAGTGCAAAAAGAAAAATAGGGAGAAGCTCAAAAGACATCCCCAAGGGGATGCAGAGCATGATGAAGTTGCAAAAAAGTCGTTCCTAAGGGAGCGCAGCGTAAGTTTTTTGCTCAAAAGTCGTTTCTAAGAGAATGCAGAGCCAAAAGCATGATGAAGCTGCAAAAAAAGTCATTCCCAAGGGAGCGCAGCGTAAGTTTTCTGCTCAAAAGTCGTTCCAAAGGGAATACAGAGCCAAATACCATCGAAATATAAGGTGAAGAAGTTCAAAAGTCATTCCTAAGGGGATGCAGAACTTATATGCCACCGAAATAGAAGGTGAAGAAGCTCAAAAGTCGTTCCTAAGGGGATGCAGAGTCCGGGTGTGGTTTCGTGTGTGTTCAGGACATTCATTTGCACGTTACATTACATCATTCATTGCATTCATATACATTCATGTAGACATTCATAGGATCATCATCATCATAACATGAAGCACAAACAGAAATACTTCAGCTTTGATAACAATGCTTCGATGAGCATGAAGAAGTAAGGATACGCTTCGTTGTGTACGAAAAGAAGGGAAGGTGTTTTTCGCCTTCGGCTCAAAAGATACAAGTTTCGTCCACAGCAAAGCAATTCATACATGGATAAAAAGGTAAAAATATATTACAAGGTATGGACAAATATACAAAGTAATGTTCAATTCCCAATTACAATGTCTTTTACAAAGATAATACAAATGTTTCTAAGCTTTATGCAGAAAGGCCTAAAAAATAGCTTCAGTAATCATCGAAATATGCTTCGGACTATTGACCTTCGGCATCATCATCCTGCACACAACATAGCAGTATAAGGTAAAAAGTAATTACAAGAGAGTAAGCAATAGGTATAAGTATCAGTTGGGGACTTGTTCTCAAATGCTATGAGATAAGAACAAGGCAACACAAAGTAATAATGGTTAAAGACCTTCGTCCTTCGAAGCATTATCTCCCTTAGAATATAATGATCTTCAGACGAAGGTTATGAAGGACGTACCTTCATCATCTCAGTATTATAATAATGTAAGTAGAAGCATATGAAACATGGAAAATAACATGGACAATCATATGACATCATTAGGATATTTTATTATATTATCATGAATAAACATGAACAATATCGAATTACATTCGTACTTTCGGCTTGACAGAAGGTGAAAATCCAGGTGACGTGCGAGTGAATACAAGTCAGCGTGAACAGTATGGGGGTACTGTTCATCTATTTATAGGCACAGGGCGCAGCCTGTGTGGATTTACATTTGTGTCCTTTACAACCGGTTACAATCATAACATAAATTATCATGGGCCAATTGGTCTTTTCATCTTTAAGTCGGTGCATCTGAAGGTACGCTACGAAGCTCCCTGATTGGTAACTTCGGCACCGCTTCTGTTTTGATCTCCCGAAGGTGTTTCTTCTCACAGGACCTTCGGCGACGAAGTAGACCCCCAACAGTAGCCCCTTCATGGTGCCAGATCGTTTTTCGTAATGAGCTCGACCCGTGAAAAATTCTCTTAGGCTTAGGAATGTCGAAGGTCCGAAAAACACCTTCCCTGAGCTCATTGTCGAGAAACGATTAAATATTCCGAGTGCGAGGTGGTCCCACCATACGACGGGTACGCGCGATCTGGTGATTCACCTTCTCGCACACTATGGTCCACCGTTCAGTGGTTGCGGGCGACTGTTCAGCATGTGCGAGCGGCTTGACGATTCACCTTCCCACCTGCAGCACTATATAAACAGACGGGTAGGTGTGAAGTTACCACATCATTTATTGCTATTGCACTGTTGTGCTGCTGAAAAATTTGACCATAGCCGAAGCTTATTCATCGTATTCTCAATCAGAGCATCGTCTTGGTTTAGCTTCATCATAAGAGGGAGCTTCGGCAAAATTGCAAAAAGTCAACAACTTCGTCAAAACCGTAAGAAATTCAGTATCAAATGGCCAGAGTGCGTTCAACTGCTAGAGTTACACGCGATGGAGTGGAGGCTGAAGCTGCCGAGATTGCCCCAATCTCCGAAGTAATGAGGCAATCGGGACTGGTTGTGACAGAGGGTGCTTCTGACGAAGGTGCACCTGCTGCCGAAGCTGAACAGGCTGCCATTGAAGAGGGTAATGCTGATGAAGAAGAGATAGATTATAATACTGTCATGCCATCCAAACCCAGCCACTTGGACTTTGGAAAGTCTACTGTTTCTGAGGCTGATTTGCCAATGATGATAAAGCTAGGCTACTTCGGGGAAGCCGAGAAGAAGCTGATTTGTTTTGGTGGGGAAGAAACCACTCCGAAGCCAGAAAATGATGAGGTGGTAGTTTTCAGAAGTTTCTTCAAAGCAGGATTGAGGTTTCCTTTGTACGAAATGATTGCGGGTGTTTTGGAAGATTTCGAAATTTATCTTCATCAGCTGACTCCTAACACTATCGTTAGGCTCAGCGTCTTTATCTGGGCTCTCTGAAGCCAAGGAGTGGACCCGCTTGCCGAAGCTTTCTGCTGGGTGCACGAGCTTCATTATTAGACGAAGGCTAGAGAAGATGGCTACACGAGAATTTCGGCTGTTACAACTTTGCTTACCGCAAAGATATGAAGACTCTAGTGATCAGCTATCGCACCAAATGGCCAACCGGTTGGAAGAATGAGTGGCTTTATGTTAAGGTTGATGAGAAGAAGGAGAAGATAGTTCAGAGCCCACTGGACCTAACCTTCGGGTTAACTAGGCCCCTGTGCGACCTGCTGTAAGGGTCACCATGCCGAGAAGCTGTGGGCGAATTTCGAGTTGTGTCTGAGCATATCGGTACTAGAGATTTGGTGCAGGAATACTTAGCCAATAGAGTATTTCCAATGTTAAAGGAATGGAATATGCCAAAGCTTAAAGGAGAAAAGAAAAAGAATGAACTTGTTCGACTGCCCTATCACTTCAAGTTCAAGAAACATTTCAAAGAGCCTTGCCAAGAATGGTTGGAAATGATTGAAGCTATGTGCAATGAAATTTTGGGCAACTATACTAAGAAAGAAGATTAATTGATGACCACAGCCTTCGGCACCCGACCGAAACGAAGGCTGAATCGAGTAATGGATGCCCTGAAATTTGAATACCCTAACTATGAACGGTTAAGCAAGCGTGCCGAAGGGCCAAAGCAAAAAAGAATTGTTAGTGTTATGAAGAGGTAAGCTGCTAGAATGATAGAAGAAGATGAGAAAGCTTTAAAAAAGAAAAAATCCAGCCCTAAGCCGAAGGTGTCTGTTCCGAAGAAAAGAAAAGCTGCGGCTACGAAGCCAAGAACAACTGATATAGAGGAAGAAATTCCTTCAACGCCTCCTGCTGCTGACGTGGAGGAAATTTTAAAGGTAATGACCGAATCTTTACCTCTCAAGCTAAGTCCACTAGGGCCACAACTGATGAAGCTTTTACAGAAGAAGGAGGAGCCTGCAGCAATCAAGAAGCCTGCTAAAAAAAGGCAAAGGATTATTACTGTTATTGATGCTATTGAAGAAATGCCACCATCGGCTTTGGCGTCAAAAACACTGGTTGCCGAAGACACTGCAACTACCGAGGTTGCCCCCACCGAAGCTGCAACTGCCGAAGCTGAGACGGCCGAAGATACAAATCTGGAAGGCACTTTTTCTGATATTGATAAGATGCTTTTGAACATGGCCGCGGAAGAAGCTGCTACAGCTGCCGAAGAGACTCTGGCCCCAGCGCCCGAGAAAGAGAAGGGGAAAGAGAAGGAGATTGCCGAAGATACTTTGGAGGAAAACGATTTTAATTTTCAAAACATACTTGGTCAAAAGCTGTCTAAGGCTGAGAAGGAAGAGCTGAGGGATTATGCAATATCATGCGGCTATCAACCAGGAGCATTGCTCTTCGGTGGCATTGGCGAAGAGAGCTTAGGATGTCTCCAGGACTGGACTGGAGTGAAGGTTGTCAGCACTCTATCGAAGAGTGTTGGCTTTCCGAAGCTTGAGGTCGACCTCAGCAGATACCGGCGGCAACATATCGCCGGCAGCTTGTTTTATTCTAATTTTAAGGTAAAGTTCTTACCTTAACTTTTTATTGTTTTCGAGATGAAGGTTACTTCTGATGAAGGTTATTTTTTCAGAGTCTACTGCTAAGTAAAACCTTGAGGATGCAACAAGACCTCGAGGACAAGAAAAACGAGATTATAATTGAGGGCTTAGAGGGCAAAATTAAAGATCACGAAGCTGCTCTAGAGAAGAAGGATTTCGTGCTTCAAACAATGGAGAGTTCGCTGGCAGAAGCCCAAGACGATATTGCTAGATTAAACAGTGAACTCTCCACGAAATCAAAAAGCTTCGAACAAGAGAAGAAGGATTTTGATGCAAAGCTTGAAGCTAAAGTTGCAAAGAGTTCGAACTTGCAAAAGTCATTGAAGGAACTTCAAGATAAATGTCTGAACTTCGGCAACCGTTGCGTGCAATGACTGAAGCAGGTCTTCAACTCAGTTGGAGCCAGTTCTGAAAAGTTTAAACCTTCAGCTGAAGACCTGCTAGGCATCTTCGATCATATTGAAGGCGAAGTTGATGCTCTTGATGAAGTCATAGCTGGGCATGGTGACTTCTACGCTCTACTAGCTTCTCGTGGCACAGCTGTTGCTTTTATAAAGGCTGGTTGCATGCACAGGAATATTGTAAACAGACCGAACTTCAGCTTATCACCAGAAGACTTGAATGACATCCCCGGCCTGACCCAAAACATTGGGAACAGATTCGTAACTCAAATTTGGGCGAAGGGTGGACGAAGCTTGGCTGGTGACGAAGCTCGAAGTCACCTCAAACCGGTAATAAACTCATACATTATGCTTACCTTTTCCTTGAAACTTGAATTTACCTTATAACGCTTTATTATGTACAGGATGACGAAGCCAAAGAGCAATGATCCGAAGCTTGGTAGATGATCCGAAGACATTGCTATGAAAAAACTCTAGAGAAACTTTTGAATTATCCTTGTAAAGAATATTGTAATTTAAGAATCAGATACTACTCTGTAAATTTGTCCATACCTTGTAATATATTTTTACCTTTTTGTCCATGTATGAACTGCTTTGATGTGGACGAAACTTGTATTTTTTGAGCCGAAGGCGAAAAACACCTTCCCTTCTTTTCGTACACAACGGAGCATAAATCTGCTTCTTTTCCTTTCGCCGAAGCCTTATCATTAGAGCCGAAGCAACTATCTGTATTTGTATGATATGATGATGATGATCCTATGTATGTCTAAATGAATGTATATGAATGCAATGAATGATGTGATGTATTGTGCAAATGAATGTCCAGACACATGCTTACGAAGCCACATCAAAACTCTTCATTCCCTTAGGAATAGCTGAAATCTCTTTGTTGTTTATTTTTCGGCTGCACCGCTTATTTTTCGGTGTAAGTTCTGCATCCTCTTAGGAACGTCTTTTGAACTTCTTCGCCTTCTATTTCGGTGGTATCACCGTTGACTTTTCGGTGTAAGTTCTGCATTCCCTTAGGAACGTCTTTTGAACTTCTTCGCCTTATATTTCGGCGGTATTTGGCTCTGCATTCCCTTAGGAACGACTTTTGAGCAGAAAACTTACGTTGCGCTCCCTTAGGAACGAATTTTTGTAGCTTCGTCGTGCTCTGCATCCCCTTAGGGATGACTTTTGAGCTTCTTCCTATTTTTTTTCTCTCTCTGCACTCGTTGGTGCATGCTCAGATTTTACATTTTACATGTTTTTGGGGGATTTTGCTCTCGTAGAGCTGGATAAGAAAGGAAAAATTACAAACTATGGCCCCATTAAAAACCTTTCTCCCCCTTTGGAAAGGAAAAGGATGCCATAGGAAAAATGAAAAAGATTACTTACACATAATATCATCGAAGCTCATCCACATTCCAAGATCTAGGAATGTCGTTGCCGTCCATATCCTTCAATCTGTAAGAACCGGGTCTTGATGAAGATACCACCAGAAAGGGTCCTTCCCACTTCAGCTGTAGCTTGCCTACTGTGTCTGGATTGGCCACTCTCCGAAGTACCAAATGCCCTGGCTTAATGTTTTTCAGCCGAACTTTTCTGTCACGCCATTTTATTGTTTTGGCTTGATATTTATTGATATTCTCCACAGCCTGAAGTCTGGTCCCTTCTATAGCATCTTTTGCCACAGAATAATCAGCTTCGTCCTCTGCCGAAGCTACTGTTCTAATTGACCCTGCCTTAGCTTCTTCTGGGGTTATAGCTTCGTCACCAAACAATAACTTGAATGGTGTAAAACCTGTTGACCTTGATATAGTTGTATTGTGGCTCTACACCACTTTAATCAACTCATCTGGCCACTTTCCTCTGGGTTGATTAAAGATTAACTTCATTATTCCTGTCATTATAATACCATTTGCTCTTTCGACCAGCCCATTTGACTCTGGGTGCTTGACTGATGCAAAATGAATCTTTGTGCCAATCTGGTCGCAGAAATCTTTGAAAGTTTCGGCATCAAACTGTGTTCCATTGTCCACAGTTATAGCCTTCGGCACACCGAAGCGACAAACGATATTTTGCCAGAACAATTTCTAGACTGTAACCGAAGTTATTGTAGCCAAAGGCTTTGCTTCAATCCACTTAGAAAAATATTCTACAGCCACCACGACATATTTCAAATTACCTTGTGCTGGTGGAAGTGGGCCTAACAAGTCCAGGCCCCATCTTTGCAATGGCCAGGTTGGTTGTATTAACTGAGTTAATGACGAAGGTTGTTTTTGGTCTCTTGCACATTTTTGACAATTTTCGCACTTTTGGACCAGATTTGCTGCATTCGAAGCTGCCTTCGGCCAGTAGAATCCCTGTCTAAAAACCTTTCCCAGCAAAGGCCTAGACCCAATATGAGATCCACACAATCCTGCATGTATCTCCTTCATTAGTTCTATACCTTCGATTCTGGATAAACACTTTAGAAGGGGGGAGCAAACTCCATGTTTGTATAATTCCCCTTCTATTATGATATACGGTCTTGTTCTTGCTTCCATTCTTTTATTATAAACTTTGTCGTCCGAGAGGCAGTTACCCTGGAGGAAAGATATGATTTCAATCCTCCAATCTTCACTATGTACTGGAGAAATGGCGAGCACTGCTCTCTCCATGAGTTCAACCGAAGGTGCCTTTATTGTTTCAAAAAATACTTCCGAAGGTAGAGGGAGCCCCTGAGCCGCTGATTTGGCTAACAGATCTGCATGCACATTTTCGCCTCTTAGAATGTTCTTGACAGAGAAACCTTCGAAAGAAGCCTCCAACCTTCGGACTGTATCCAGATATTTTTCAAGTTTTGGATCTCTTGCCTTGCTACTTTTATCTACATGGCCAGAAATGACTTGAGAATCAGTTTTCATGATAACCCTTCTTATTCCCATTGCCCTTAACTTCCGAAGCCCCAACAGGAGTGCTTCGTATTCGGCAATATTATTTGTACAACTAAAGTCTAGCTTGGCTACATAACATGTTCTGACTTTTGAAGGTGCTACTAGAACAGCAGCTGCTCCTGTGCCGAAGGCTCCCCAAGAACCATCGCAGAACACTGTTCAAGCTTCGGCATCTTTATTTATCTCTTCTTCCTAAGCCCCTGGCATCCAGTCAGCGATGAAGTCTGCTAATGCCTAGGACTGAATTGAAGATCTATGCACATAATCAATGGTGAATTCATTAAGCTCTGCAGCCCATTTTCCAATCCTTCCAGTAGCCTCTCTGTTCCTCATGATGTCCTTTAGAGGTTGTGACGAAGGAACAATTATGTGGTATGCTTGAAAATAATGCCGAAGCTTTCTGGAAGCCATTAACACAACATATAATACCTTCTCCAATTCTGTGTAATTTTTCTTTGATGGACTTAAAACTTCAGAGATGAAGTATACTGGTGCTTGCTTTTTAGCCTGACCATCTAGCTTCTCCTGTACCAGTGCCGCACTCACTGCAGAATGCGAAGCTATCACATATAAGAGCAATGGAGCCCCTGGCGCGGGTGGAGTTAATGTTGTTAAATCAATCAAATATTGTTTCAACTCTTCAAAAGTTTTTTGTTGTGCTGGGCCCCATTGAAAGACTTCGGCTGACTTCATTATTTCAAAAAATGGCAGATTTCTTTTCTCTGATCTAGATATGAATCTGTTTAATGATGCTAATCTTCCTGCCAGCCGTTGAGCCCCTTTCTTCGTGCTTGGTGGCTCCATCCGAAGGATAGCTTTGATCTTGCTTGGGTTAGCTTCAATTCCTTTTGTTGATACCAAACAGCCAAGGAACTTGCCTTTCTTCACTCCAAAAACACATTTTTCTGGATTTAATTTCAGGCCAGCTTGCTTGAAATTGGCAAATGTTTCTTGCAAGTCAGCAATGTGATTTTCTTGCTTCGTGCTTTTCACTATGATATCATCAACATATGTCAGCACATTTCTGCCTATCTGGGAATGAAGGACCATGGTTGTCATTCTGCTGAAACTTCCTCCAGCATTCTTGAGCCTCTCGGGCATCCGAAGATAGCAATAGGTGCCACTGGGAGTTATGAAGCTAGTCTTCGGCTCATCTTCCTTCTTCATCCAGATTCGATGATAGCCTGAATAACAATCCAATAGACTCATGAGCTCCGAAGAAGCTACTGCGTCTACAAGAGAGTCTATTCTTGGTAGCGGGAATTCGTCTTTTGGGCATGCCTTGTTAAGACCTGTGAAGTCAATGCACATTCTCCATTTGCCATTGGCCTTCTTCACCATGACAGTATTGGCTAACCACTCTAGGTATTTTACCTCTCTAATGACACCAGCACTGATAAGCCTTTTCACTTCATTCCAAGCACCTTCAGCTTTATCATCGGACATTTTCCGAAGCCTTTGCTTTCTTGGCCTGAAGGATGGGTCCACATTGAGTGAATGTTCAATGACATCTCTGTTGACACCGCAGAGATCATTGGCAGACCAAGCAAAGACATCTTTGTTGTTGAATAAAAATCTTATCAAAGTTTTCTCTTGCTCTTCAGTTAGCTGAGACCCCAGCAATACTTTTTGCTCCACTATGTCTTCACATAGAAGCATAGGCTTCGGCTGATCCACCGAAGCAGCCTTCTCTCTTTTGTATTTGTACTGTTCAAGACTTCGGCTCCATCTATATTGTGAATTGCTTTTGAGTCTGTCCAATTTCCTTCAGCTTTTCTGGCAGCTTCTTGACTCCCATGAACAGCAATGGGCCCTTATTCCGAAGGTATCTTCATGCATAGATATGCTGGATGAAGTATTGCTTCAAAGGCATTCAGTGTTCCACAACCAATGATTGCATTGTAAATATATTCCATGTCAATAATGTCAAAGATGATCTGTTCGGTTCTTGTGTTATGAACAAAGCCGAAGGTAACTGGCATTGTGATTTTGCCGAGGGCTGTAATCTATCTTCCTCTGAAGCCACATAGAGGATGTGTAGCATCATGAATCTTGTCTTCTGGCTCTTGCATTTGTCTGAAAGCCTTAGCAAATATGATATCCGCTGCGCTACCTGTATCAACTAGAACATTATGGACCAGAAAACCCTTGATGACACAAGATATGACCATAGCATCATTGTGAGGATAATCTTTGAGATGAAGGTCCTCCTGGGAGAAGGTAATTGGGATGTGGGACCATTTTGATTTGATGAAGGGTCCCTGCACCCCAACATGTTGTACCCTTCTCTGTGCTTCCTTCTTCTTCTTCTTGCTAGCCGGCTCTGAACCTGAACCACCTGTTATCGGAAGCACTAGCAGCTTTGTAGCCAAAGATACTTTAGCTTGGTTGTTGAACGAAGCCATCAGTTCAATCAGTGGAAGTGAGTTCACCAGAGGTGGGTGCCAATGTTGGGGACTTGTTCTCAAATGCTATGAGATAAGAACAAGGCAACACAAAGTATTAATGGTTAAAGACCTTCGTCCTTCGAAGCATTATCTCCCTTAGGATATAATGATCTTCAGACGAAGGTTATGAAGGACGTACCTTCATCATCTCAGTATTATAATAATGTAAGTAGAAGCATATGAAATATGGAAAATAACAAGCACAATCATATGACATCATTAGGATATTTTATTATATTATCATGAATAAACATGAACAATATTGAATTACATTCGTACCTTCGGCTTGACAGAAGGTGAAAATCTAGGCGACGTGCGAGTGAATACAAGTCAGCGTGAACAGTACGGGGGTACTGTTCATCTATTTATAGGCACAGGGCGCAGCCTGTGTGGATTTACATTTGTGTCCTTTACAACCAGTTACAATCATAACACAAATTATCATGGGCCAATTGTTCTTTTCATCTATAAGTCGGTGCATCTGAAGGTACGCTATGAAGCTCCCTGATTGGTAACTTCGGCACCGCTTCTGTTTTGATCTCCCGAAGGTGTTTCTTCTCACAGGACCTTCGGCGATGAAGCAGACCCCCAACAGTATCGTACTGGCTTAAGCAAGCTTCGGGCCTCGTCACTAGCCAAATCTCGACCACCCTTCGCCCAAATCTGTGTTATAAATCTGCTCCCTACGCTTCGGGCTTTACTGGGGATGTCAACCAAATCTGATAGAGATAGGCTGAAGTTTTGCCTATTCACAATCTTTGCGTGCATATAGCCAGCCTTCAGAAATACTACACCTGTGCCACGAGAAGCTAGCAGGGCACAAAAGTCACTGTGCCTGGCTATTACTTCGTCAAGCGCCTCCACTTCGCCTTCAATGTGTTCAAAGGTGCTTGATATGTTTTCGGCCGAAGGGGTAAACTTTTCAGCGCTGGCCCCAACTGAGTTAAAAACCTTTTTCAGTCGTTGTACGCAGCGGCTGCCAAAATCCAGACACTTGTTCCGAAGTTCTTTTAAAGATTGCTGCAGCTTCATATTTTTGACAGCTTCGACTTCGTATTTTGTCTGCAAGCTTTTTCTCTCTTGTTCGAAGCTCTCTGATTTTTGTAGAAGCTCCCTGTTTAATCTAGTATTTTCGACTTATGCTTCTGCTAAGGAACCTTCCATTGCTTGGAGTATGAAATCTTTCTTTTCAAGAGAAGCTTCGTATTATTTAATTTTGTTCTCTAAACCCTTGATTATAATTTCGTTCTTTTTATCTTCGAGGTCTTGCTGCATTTGCAGTGCTTTGCTTAGCAATATACTCTGTAGAGATAAATCTTCATCAGCAAATTTGCTTCTTCGCAAAAATAGAAAAGAAAAAAATTTAGCTTCATCACAAGAATTTTACCTTGAAGTTGGAATAAAACGAAATACTGACGATATGTTGTCGTCGGTAGCTGCTAATATCAGCTTCGAGCTTCGGAAAACTAACACTCTTCAATAGAGTGCCGATTATCTTCGCCCCGGTACGGTCGCGAACGCATCCTAAGGCCTCTTCTTCGATTCCACCAAAGAGCATGGCTCCTGGCTGATAGCCACAGGAAATGCCATATTCTTATAGCTCCTTCTTTTTGGCCTCAGATAGTTCTTGTCCGACCAGGTTCCGAAGGTCAAAATCTTTCTCCTCTGAAGCAGCATCGGCAATTTTCTTTCCTTTGTCAGGCACTGAGGCCATGACCTTTTCTGCAGCTGCAGCTGTTTCTTCTGTAGGCATACTCAATAGCAATTTATCGATTCCAGATAGTGTGCTCTCCAAGTTAGCAGCTTTGGTGGCTGCTGCAGCTTCGGCAGTGGCCAAGGCCGATGGTGGCATCTGCTTAATGGCTTCCATTACAGTACTAATCCTTCGCTTTTTCTGCCCGACCACCTTTTTTGTAGCCGAAGGTTCATCCTTCTTCTGTAAAAGCTTCGTCAGTTCCAGTCCAGAGGACTTAGCAGCTTGATAGCTAGAGATTCAGTCATTACCATTAAAATTTCTGCCACTTCGGCAGCAGGAGGTGTCGAAGGAGTCTCCTCTTCTACCTCGGTCACCTTCGGCTCAGGAGTTTCAGCTTTTCTTTTCTTCAAAGCTGCCACCTTCGGCTCAGGAGTGGTTTTTCTCTTCTTTAAAATCTTCTCACCCTCCTTCACCATTCTGGCAGCTTGTCTGCTCAGAACGCTAACAATCCTTTTCCTTTTTGCTCCTTCGGCACCCTTGTTGAGCTGCTCATAATTAGGGTATTCAAATTTTAGAGTGTCCATTACTCGGTTTAATTGGTCTTCTTTTTTGGTATAGTTCCCCAAAATTTCATTGCACATAGTTTCAATCATTTCCAGCCATTCTTGGCAAGGCTCCTTGAACTGTTTCTCAAATTTAAAGCGATAGGGTAATTGAACAAGTTCATATTTCTTCTTTGTTCCCTTCATCTTCAGCATCACCTAGTCACTTGACATTGGGTACGTTTGGTTGGCTAGGTATTCTTGCACCAAGTCCCTGGTGCTGATTTGTTCAGCCACCACCCTGAATTCTATCTTGGCCCCTAGCTGCATGTTGCACAGAGGTCTGGTCATTCCGAAGCTTAAAGTCCGCGGGTACATGACCATCGTCATCAGTTTCCCCCTCTTCTTCTCATCGGCCTTGATATAAAACCATTCACCTTTCCAGCCGGTTGGCCATTTGGTGCGGTAGCTAAGAACTAGAGCCTTTGTATCCTTGCGATACACAAAATTGTAGCAGCCAAAATTTTCATGCAGATCGTCTGCCCTGGCCTTCGTCTGGTAGTGCAACTCATGCACTCGACAGAATGCTTCGACATATGGGCTCATCCCTTGGCTTCGTAGGGCCTAGATGAAGACACTAAGCCTAACAATGGCATTAGGGGTCAACTGATGAAGATATATTTCGAAATTTTTCAAGACTTCCCCTATCATCTCGTTCAGAGGAAATCGCAGTCTCGCTCTGAAAAAACTCTTGAAAACCACTACTTCATCATCCTTTGGCACTGGGGTGGTTTCTTCTCCGGCAAATCGGACAAGTTTCCTTTCAGCTTCTCCAAAGTAGCCCAGCTTCATCATCATGGGCATGTCAGCTTCAGACACTGTAGATTTCTCAAAATCTAGATGGCTGGGTTTACTTGGGATCAAAATACTGTGGGGGACGGATATCCCCTGGGTCCACTGGAAGGATAAAAGACCTCACGAAAGACCCGTGGGCCCAATAATTCGCAAGGTCACCTCTTCGTGGGCCGAGGGAAGAGCACCCGCTAAAGTAGGTTGACACAAGATTGGATTGACGCAGGTCCAGACGGCCCGATGAGTTTGAATGGCAACCGCAACAGGGACCCGACCTTCCCGCGCAGAGGCCTCATACATTGGAACAGAGCGGGGATAGGTCGACAGAATTATAGGAAGATAGACTCAGTCGGTTCACTATTACTTAGGCACACGTTGTTATCATACCCACATGTAAAGCCCCACAGTCGAGTATATAAGGCCTAGGGGGCACCCCCTCAAAAGCATCTCACTACTTAGCCATCCACCCAGTTCTCTAACATCCTCGGTACTGGAGAACCTCCTTGTAACCCACCACACAAAGTATTCACGCCAGGACGTAGGGTGTTACACATCTCAAAGCGGCCCGAACCTGTACGAAATTATCCACTATCTCTCGTGCTTATAGCGCGAACCATCAAGCTACAGTCGGTAACACCGTCCTACTCCAAAAAGCACCTCGAGGGGCAACCCCGGGTGCGCGGTCGGACCCAAAACACCGACAGCTGGCACGCCAGGTAGGGGGTGTGTCACCGATCCAAGCTAGCTCAATGGCCATCACTTTCCAGCACAAGATCATCCTCCGCCCCGGGTCCATGTTCTGCTTCGGAACCATTTCGTCTGTAGTGGATGAAGAAGGAACTCTACAACGCGTCGCGGATCCGGTGGAGAGAAAATCTTCCTCAAAAATCTCCAGGAAAGTCAGAGCGAAGCAGGAAAAAGCGCAACCTCCAGCGCTCCGAGCAAAAACCACCTTCAGCAAGCTAGGAGCTAAGGGTCCGTCTACCCGGAGAACTCCGCTGTCCACCTCTCCGACTGAAAAATGGACACTGATCACAAGGAAAAAGGAAGCGAACAAGGTAAAGGATTGTCAAACTACTCTTTCGGTGCCTCCGTCCTCAAAGGAGAACGGAAAGAAGCTCGTTACATCGGCTGCTCCATTCTACCCCGACATCCTCTTCATCGGGAGAGTGGAGTCGCCCCCCGTCTCCGATGATGAACCAACTGCGCCCAAGGAAGAACCTCCACAGTGGGAATCCCGCCGACGAAGGAACCGACACCGAAATATTCGCCGACATCACAAGGCCGGAGAGCGGGACCCGACGCAGCCTATATCACGAGACGAGGTCTCAGAGATAGGAGAAACTCCAGAAGAACGGGTCTTCAGGGAAAGGAGGAATTCCCGACGACATGACTGTCGGTAAGCTCAAGAGCAGGTTGAGCAGGAAGCGAGGCAACGCCGAGAGAATCCACTTTTCGGACGCAACCTAAACCCCGACTTCGCCCGAGCCATGAACACACCGAGTGAAGTTGGAGTATTGGCTCGGATAGTCGATGGCCTCCCTCGGACTCCAGACACCGAGGGCTATTGGCGGCTGTTCACCCGAGCAGCCAATCACCTTCTACCTCTCGCTCATCCACCGAGTGATCTACGACACGCCATCAACAACCGGCGAGATGCACGGAGCTCCATCAACGCCTCGCGTGAATGACGACATGAGAATGAGATCCGGCGCTGGGAAGAGTATGACCGGGATCACGGCATCCCTGCGTGGAGTCAGGCCACTAGAACTGAGTCGGCAACGGCTTCAACTAGAGGCACGACCCGGGGACGGTCGAGGCACCACGACAATAACTCCCCTCCCCGGGACAGACATCATCATCGATGACAAGAGGACACGTGTGGAGTATTGGCGCTCACTCCACGCCTCAGGGCCATTCAATGGCCCCCTAACTTCAAAGTCTCCAATGTCGACAAGTACGAGCCTAAGCAGGACCTGGGAGGCTGGTTGGCCGTCTACACCACCGCCGCCCGAGCCGCTGCGGCAACTGAAGATGTGATGACCGCATACTTGCCTATCGTCCTCGGGCAGGATGCACTGCAATGGCTGCGACACCTACCCCGACACTGCATTAACGACTGGAGCGATTTCAGTCGACGCTTCACTGCCAACTTCCAATCTCTCTCTGACAAACCAGCGCAGCCGTGGGACCTCAAATCCATCAAGCGCCGAGGGGATGAGACTCTCAGGTCATACCTCAAAAGATTTCAGACCATGAGAAATCGTATCCCTGAGGTCGCAGAAGCGGCAGTGATCGAGGACTTCTACCGGGGATCTAATGACTCGGCCTTCGTCCGCGCCATACTGCAGAAAGCGCCGACTACCTCCGAGCAGCTGTTCTGGGAAGCCGACCTCTACATCACCATCGATGAACGAGCTTAGGACCTCATCGGAGGAGCAAAGCCTGCACCGGCGGCACCGCGACGCGACACGAACCAACAACCCGATAAACGTTGGGAGAAGAGGCCTCGGGAAGATGTCCACACCACCGGACCACCCGCCTCTCGCGCCCGAGGAGGACCTCGCAGAGGCGAATTCACGCTGGACGACATCCTCGATGCGCAGTGCCCGTACCACAAGGACATGCGCCACACCCTTCAGAACTGTAGAGACTTCAAGCATTCCGTGGGGAACGGCCGACCCTTCCAACCTCTGCCGCCTCCCCCACCACGAGGAGGACCTGGAGAACCTCGACAACCCCAACAGCAGGAGGGGGGAGGAGGTGGAGCCTTCCCACGCGTCGACGGAGAAGTCAACGTCATCTTCGGCGGACATGGGTCGCAAGAAAGCAAGAGGCAACAAAAGCTCAACGACCGTTAGATACTGGTGGCGACCGTTGGTCCTCCTGCCCCGTATCGATGGTCCGAGCACCCGATCACCTTCACCCAGGTGGATCAGTGGCTCAACTTCGACCACCCGGGCAAGTAACCGCTCCTCGTCGATCCGGTGATCCGAGAAAGCAGGGTAAAAAAGGTACTAGTGGACAGGGGAAGCAGCATCAACGTCACCTTCTCCTGGACGCTCCAAGGCTTGGGAGTTCCCCTCAAAGAGCTACATGAGTCGGACACTCCTTTCTTTGGCATCGTGCCGACTGAAGGAGAATATCCACTGGGACACATCTACATGCCGGTCACCTTCGAAACTCTGGAAAACTACAGAACCGAATTCCTGAGGTTCGAGGTGGCAAACTTCGACTGCGGGTACAACGCCATCATCGGCAGGCCAGGATTGGCGAAGTTCATGGCCATTCCACATTATACGTACATGATATTGAAGACGCCAGGACCACAAGGAATCATAACTGTGCGCGCTGACTTCCAAGGCGCCACAGAATGTTTTCGAGTGGCTATTCAGGCGGCCCTCAACACCAAACCGTCGGCGATTTGTTCTGCGCATGCGATCTCAAAGCCTGAGGAAGACCTCGCGGTGCCCGCGAATGAAGCTCAAGCCGTGACCTCAATGCGGCCGACCGAAGAAACCAAGAGAATCAACCTCGGGTTCGCCGATGAGCAGAAGACTGCCGTCATCAGTTCCAGCCTGGATGACAAATAGGAAAGCGCGTTCTTCTAGTTTCTGCAAGATAACCGAGACGTATTCGCATGGCAACCCGCGGATATGCCGGGAGTCCCGAGAGAACTTGCCGAGCACAAACTGAAGGTCTACCCCCAGGCGAGGCCGATCCGACAAAAATTACGTCGTTTCACGCCCGACAAGAGAGAAGCCATCCGTGCAGAGCTGGCTCGCTTGGTCGCGGCTAGATTCATTAGAGAAGTGTTACATCCCGAGTGGTTGGCAAATCCTGTTCTTGTACTCAAAAATAATAAAGTGGATTGGCGCATGTGCGTCGACTATACGGATATCAGCAAACATTGTCCGAAGGATCCCTTCGGACTCCCTAGAATAGACCAGGTGGTAGACTCAACTGCTGGGTGTTCTATGTTGTCTTTCTTGGATTGTTATTCTGGATATCATCAGATCAGCCTAGCGAAAGAAAACGAGGAAAAAACAGCATTCATCACCCCGTTTGGAGCCTTCTGCTATACCTCCATGCCGTTTGGCCTCAAAAACGCTGGAGCGACTTACCAGAGGGCTATTCAGACATGCTTAGCCGACCACTGGGCAAGCATGTGGAAGCTTATGTAGATGATGTGGTGATCAAGACAGAAAACTAAGAAAATTTCATTGAAGATTTATAGCTGGTCTTCAATAGTCTACGGCGATATCGATGGAAGCTCAATCCTGAAAAATGCGTCCTTGGAGTACCAGCAGGTAAATTGCTCGGGTTTATTGTGAGCCACCGGGGAATTGAGACCAATCCAGAAAAGATCGAGGCTATCATGAGAATGGAAGCACCACGATCACAGAAGAAAGTACAAAGACTTACCGGATGCATGGCAGCCCTAAGCAGATTCATATCAAGGCTGGGAGAAAAAGGCCTACCATTCTACAAGTTGCTCAAGAAGGTAGATAAGTGTAAGTCCCCTGGTGTTACTGCTACTAAAACTTGAGCATGACATCATAAAAATTGGCATTGCATATGTTTGACACACCTAGAGTGCATTCACTAGGTAAAAATTTCAAACAAGTTGTATTGTTTTGGTGTTTTGCAAATAGAACCCTGGAATAGAATACTTAACCCTAAATTGGGATTAAGTGGGTAAAACATGACCCAAATTGAGAAAACCCAAAAGCTTTAGTGGAATAGTCATAAAATGCTCCAAAGAATGAATTTGAATCACATTTATACCTCTGAGACACCAAAAACCCTAATTGGAACCCTGGAAAACCCTAAATCCAAACCCTAGGGGCCTATGTGCAAAAACAGTGCACATTTGGACTAAAGTGTAAAAAAATACAATGTTAAAGCATATAAAGTCATTTGATTCACAAATGTGTGGACTTGTAAGCCAAATCTTGGATTTTGGACTTAATTGCAAAATAGACCTCAATTGAGTTCTATACTAAGTCTGAATTTCAGGTTATAAGCTCAACTTTGGAGCTTTATAACTTTCAAATTATAGGGTTTTTGCCCTAGGTCACCACATCAAAATTATAGACCTATCAAAGGAGAACAACTTTGCTTAAGGGTGTAAGCATAGTTGTTGAGAATAAATTGGAGATAATTAATCCCAAAGTTGGACTGTCAGGCTGATACAGTCTGAACTTCAGATTAACAGTGACTTTGATCCAAGTTTGAGAGCCATTTCGACTAAGATCCAGTAAGAATCTACCTAGGGTTGCTATAACAAAGTTGTAGAGCTACTATAGAGGAACAACTTTGCTGTAGAGATTTGGACATGTTGCTATATAAATTTGAGAGAAAATCCAGCCCAAAGATTGACTGTCAGGTGCACTGAAGGAGTATCCCATGGTACAGTAACCGCCTGGATCAGTTTCAGTGATCCTCACCACCGACGACCGATTCTTCGCCGCGATTCGTGTCACCGGCGACTGGATTCGTGCCTGGAGTTGATGGATAGCGTCGTGGGGTAAAAGATCATCGCCGCCGGTGAACTGGAAGCCACTCCGGCTAGCCGCGGTACCTCTCCCCTTGCTCACCTCCCTCGGATAAGGATTCTCACCGCCGTTAAGCCATCGCCGTTGTACGCCGCGTGTCCAAGCCTCGCCAATGCATCGCCATAAGCCTTAGTGACTCTCCGTTGATCGCAGGAATGACCGCCACGGTAGAGGCCACGAATCCCCTGCGCCAGTGAAACTTCCCCTCTCCGGCCACCACCGCGCCATATTCTATTCAAGCGCCACCACCCCCGGAGCCTATAAATTGAGTGTGTTGTCGTCTCCTCAAGGTAGTCAAGCAAACCATACACCAATCGGTGCTCCGAATTATCCACCCGAAAGCTTCAATTTGGGATTTCCCCCAAATCCATCCTAAGCACCGCAGAACCGAGCTCACCATGGCCAGCCCTCCATAGGTATAATCATGCCATCCTTGTTCTTGTTTTAGCATCTCTGTGTGCTGGTGATGCTCACCAACTCGCCCAATTGAGCTAAGATCCCATGAATCACCGGGAACGTGTAGATTGTTAGTTCATCTGCGCGCTCACCGTGGCCAGAGACATTGGTATCGTTGTTTATGAAATTAACATAGGGAAAACCTTCACTAGGCCTTGAATCTGGTTTAGACCAACGTAGGGTGCCAGTACTTGCCCCAATCGGCCGGCCTACGAGCTCGCCGGAGCTCGGCCGCGCTCGACGCCGTCGGGGATCAGGCAGTGTAAAGGAATAGAACTTCAAGGGCCTCAGTGCAAACTGTCAGTGACTCTGAGTAACAGTGAAGGAACCCGTTCCCAGTTAGTGAAAACCCTGAGGGCCTTTCTGTAAAGCCGCCAGCGTGGGCACGGGCACTCGCGTTTCCGCGTGGACTGGGGCCGCCTGAGCCAGATTTGGCCCAGTACTGTTTCTTCTTTTCTCTTTTCTTTTTCTATCCAACTTTAGAAATATGTAGAAAATTACAGAAAAGTGGTAAAAATGCCAAACGAATTTTTCTAGATTCCTTATTTTCCATAGTACTTAATAAAAATAGTTCCATGATTTTTAGATTAAATAGGGAATTTTGGAGTATTTAAAATAGCTTAAGATATTGATTCTGGATTTTTAGAAAATAGTTAATAATTCCAAAAATGCCCAAACTTTTTATATGAACTTAAAACATTATTTAGAAGCCTTGGGTAGAGTTTGGTTTGAATTGGACCTTGTTTGATAACTAGAACCCAAAACCCTACCCCGTGCCCTTTGAATTCCATTACTAACTTCGGAAACCCTAGGTTCTCGGAGAACCGTGAAGGAAAATTGTATTCAAGAACCTTAGATAATAAATTCTCATTACCTTGCACTCTCATGAGCATTTCATGGCATACATTCTTATATACATATATATGGTTATCTTTAGAAAACGAAGAAGAAGTCGAAGTAACTGAAGAGAAGACACCACCACCACCTTCGGACTCTCAGGCAGGAAATTGTTTCTACTTTGATATCTGCGGGTCCGAGCCTGACTCACCTATAAACAAAGGCAAGCCCCGGTGCATTTGCCACCCTCCTTGATGTTTTTAAAATCTTTCTCACTTGATTAATGCATTAGGTAATAGGAGTTGAATGCTTAAACAATTCCTGCATTACCTTCCTTGAACTTGATTACCTTCCTTGGAACCCTGTTTTTACAAAAGGTTTTACTATGCTTAGTATTGCTCTAGCAAAACAAAAGGTTTGTTTTACAAAAGATGATTGGCAAAGTGGGAAGGATGTTTTTGAAAATAAAACCTGATGGTGGATCCATCATGGCCGTGATGGGTTCAACATCGGAAAAGATGTACCTCTACCAGGTACCAAACTTTGGGTTTTAAATGATTAAGCTGAGACCGGGCGAGTGACTTGCACGAGAAGAGAGTCTCGGTGTAGTGTCTCCGTCTGAGTCGATTAAGGACCGTGTCGATGTAGGCCTGCTGACCGAGGACCATTTAACTGGTCACATGCCTCGTCACGGGTAAGCTTTGCCTCGAGCAGACTAAGGCCAGAATAAGATAACATGAAATGGGCGTGGAGCGGTGGCGAGAGTAGCGTGTACCCTCCATAGCAAGAGGCTGGACGGTGGTGTATCTGTGCTCTCGGTTCGCGTGAACCTGATCTGGTCTTAAGAACCCCGTGGCGGGTTGACATATGCAAGGGTTAAGTGCTACATATGTCGTGTGATTGGAGATCCTCAGCTGAGTATAATCGATTCGGATCGCCGTACCTCCGCGGTTATGGAGACTTGGCCACTGACCTATACGTAGAACTCCAGTAAAGATGAAGGACTTGTTAAGAAATTGGCTAGTGTAGGTTAAGTGATTGAACTAGGTTAGAAAGAACTCTAGATGCAGGTAATTTTACCTAACTTGACAATAAAATTGGATTTTTAAGGATCCACTTTTAGTAAGCATTTATGCAAAACAGAGTCTTTGATCATTGAGAAACCTTACCTTGACTCCCTTATCACCAGCATATCCTTGAGAGTCTTTTCTTTAGTCAGGTAAGACTTGCTGAGTAATTCCATACTCAGGGTTTATTCCCTATTGTTTTTAGGTGAGGAATCAACAAATTTTTGTTGCTTTTGTACCAAGGTGGTGTCAAATGAAGAAAAGCAAGAATGAAGCTGCGGGAGGACCTAGTCCTCCATAAAAACTTTTATGTAAGAACTTATCGGGAGGAGTTTTTACCTCTCTTGGTATTGTAATAATAAGTACTCTGCACTCGTGTTTATATGCTGGTCTGTAATAACCAACTTTATCTTACTTTCAAATAAATGTAAGTTTATGTAATCGCTTCCGCATTTCTGTATCTCCGATGTTCTGTAATGTCTGCGTGACGGGTAAAACGCTCTTGGGAAAGGTGAGAAAAGCAGATACCAAACTTGTCAAGTGATTCAGGGGCATCTACAGGGTTGTCTGAGGTCCGTTGGACAAGGACAACTGTAGGTGGGCCTAATGACTTGGGAGGTTCCATCACAGCTGGTATCGGAGCGAAGCCCTTCTCTGCATATATTATGAGGCATCTTCAAAAGGATTTTCTAAAGACTTATCTAGAAAAATTTCTTCCATTCTTACCCACTATATCTGAAGAGTTTATCTTAAAGACCAGATAGGAAGAGTGCAATGTATAGAAGGTGTGAATCAACTAAGGTTGATTCTGTAATTACACATGCATCATGCTAAGAACTATACTAATAAAATTTCCCCCTTAGAGAAATGCCGCCGCGCACAAGGAAAACCGCGCACAAGTCAACTGGCCCAATTGGTGTACCCCGTCATCAACCCGCTCCCAGACATGAGGATAGCAGTAGTGGGAGTAACAATCCGATCGGGGATCTTGAAGCCCAAGTAAATCAGCTTCATGCGGAACTTCAATGCAGGACTAACATATTGGTCGTGGATGGCGACAGAATAAATGAATTGAGAAGCCACATCCACCGCCTGCAGGATCAACTTCCTGATCGAGATTTAGCACTCGACTGGGCGGTTCAGTCTCGTTCGCTTGCCTGGGCTAAGGAAGCAAAGGCTCGAGCCCGAGTCGAAGAACTTAGCTCACCTATTGATAATCTGCAGGCATATTGCAATACCCTGCATGAAGAAGTTCATGTACTGTATTCGCAATTGCACCCAAGCATACCTGCAAATCCTGTTGGGGCAGAAGCCGGACCTTCTCATGTAGCGGGAGAAGCTTTTGGTGGCGAACTGGACCTTTTCAGGCCCCCTCCCTCCATGAAGTTGGTCGACGAATGGTCTCCTACGCCCGACAGTGAGGCTACTAAGAGTGATAGGAAGTAGGAATAATATAGTTGTAGAATTAGTAGTGTTATTGTATAATGGGTACTATACTCCTATTGTAAAAATTCGAGTCTGTAACATTACTTTTTTTAGTAATGTAAAGTGGGTGGTTTTTCTTTGGCATATTATATTTGTTTCCAAATGTTTGTTGCCACAGATGCTGTCCAAGACCCGATCACAGGATGCAGCCAGAACCTCCAGTGGGAGGGAGTCCACCCTGAATCCACCTCTTGTTCCTCCCACACTTGCCGAGGCTATCGCCGCCTTGGTAAACGCGACAGTGGATAATACTCGTTTCCTACGGGAAATGGTGGGTCAACAATTTCAACAACAAGGCGGACGGGGCTATCCGCAAGGACCCCGTGAGACATCTTATTTAGACTTCTCCGAAACACGTCCACCGCTGTTTGTCAAGGCCGAATACCCTTTAGAGGCAGACGAATGGATCCGTGTCATCGAGCAGAAGTTTGGACTTCTGCGATGTTCTGAAACCCAGAAGCCCTTGTTCGCAGCCCAGCAACTGCGTGGCCCTGCCAGCACTTGGTGGGGAAACTTTGTGGCCGTTCAACCGGCCAATCATCAGATAACATGGGAAGAATTTAAGCTGGCCTTCCACGAACATTACATACTAGAAGGTGTACTTCACATGAAACAAGAAGAATTTATGAAGCTGAAGCAAGGAGGGGATACTGTTAATCAGTATCTCAATAAATTTAATCATTTGTCACAGTATGCAATCAACCAAGTTAACACTGATCTAAAGAAGAAGAATTGTTTCATGCGAGGACTGAATGATAGGATGCAAAGGAAGATGGCTACTTGCATCGACCTTACCTATGGAAGGACTGTCAGCACAGCGCTGGCAGTCGAATCTAAATATGCAAGTTCTGGAAAGATCAAGGGAGTGGAGGAAACAGGCCTACTCAGGGCCCTGAGAAAAGGCAATAGTTTGTTATCCGGCCTTTTAATCAGGGTCGACCATCAGCACGCCCACCCTCCTTTCCATTTAAGCAATCGGTGTTCATCCGTCCCAACACTTCCCCTACAACAAAAAGTCAGCCGGGTGCCCCTGGCACTCGATTCCCTGCTCTTCCCAGTTCATGGACAAGATGCTTCAATTGTGGAAAATTTGGGCACTTTATCAAGGATTGCCCTTATCCGAAGCAGAACAAGTCAAACAATCCACAAGGATCTAGGAATTCATCTCAAGCCAAGGGAAATACTATGGGCAAAAATACAAAGAAGATGGGACACATATATTATACGCAAGTGGCCACCACACCGGATGGTGAACCGGTCATGATGGGTACGTTCCTTGTGGCCAATCATCCCGCAATTATTCTCTTTGATTCTGGTGCTTCGCATACATTTATCAGCAAGAAATTTGTGGAGCAACACTGCATTTCATGCCATGAATCAAAGGAGGGGTTTAAAATTCACTCACCTGGGGGACAAATTTTTACTAGAGAAGTGGCCTATCAAGTGCCCGTAACATTGGCCGGACGGGACTTTCCTACTAATATGATAGTTCTAAAAGGCCAAGACATAGATGTGATTTTGGGCATGAATTGGTTGGCCCGACATAAAGCAACACTCAACGCTGATCAGAGAACCATCAGGTTGAGTCATAATCAAGAAGAAATTCTCTTGTCTATCCCCATTCCAACCAAAATTACCGGCAGAGTTTATGAAGCCATTATATCGGAGGTCAAGGATATTCCGGTAGTATGTGAGTTCCCAGATGTCTTTCCAGAGGATTTGCCTGGATTGCCACCCGAGAGAGATGTAGAGTTTGTAATTGAATTGAAGCCCGGTACGGCTCCCATTTCTAGAAGATCGTATCGCATGCCTCCAAATGAGCTGGTAGAACTGAAGATTCAGTTACAAGATCTACTATCGAAAGGATTCATCCGGCCAAGCTCGTCACCATGGGGTTGTCCAGCCATATTCGTCAAGAAGAAGGATCAAACTTTACGGATGTGTATGGATTATCGACCCCTGAATGAGGTCACTATCAAGAACAAGTACCCTCTTCCACGGATTGACATTCTATTTGATCAACTGACTCGAGTGAGGGTATTCTCCAAGATTGATCTCAGATCGGGCTACCTTTAGATCCGTATTCGGCCCGAGGATATACCAAAAACCGCATTCACTACGCGGTACGGATTATTTGAATACCTGGTAATGTCTTTCGGACTGACGAATGCTCCTGCCCACTTCACTTATCTGATGAACTCGGTATTCATGCCCGAGTAGGACAAATTTGTGGTGGTCTTCATAGATGATATTTTGATATATTCAAAGAATGAAGAGGAGCATGCTCAACATTTACGGGTCGTATTAACGAGCTTGAGAGAACATCAATTATATGCCAAGTTCAGTAAATGCGCGTTTTGGCTGGAAGAAATTCAATTTCTGGGACATGTGTTATCTGCAAAGGGGATTGCAGTGGATCCCAGCAAAGTCAAGGACATTTTGGAGTGGAAACCCCCAACCACTGTTCACCAAGTCCGAAGTTTCCTTGGACTAGCTGGTTATTACCGTCGATTTATACCAGATTTTTCCAAGCTTGTGAAGCCAATCACAAGTTATTAAAGAATGATATCAAATTCAATTGGTCTTTAAAGTGTAATGAAGCTTTTGAGAAATTGAAGGCATTATTAACCACTGCTCCGGTATTGGCTCAACCGGATATTAACAAGCCATTTGATGTGCATTGTGACGCATTTGGCAGTGGTCTCGGCTGCGTATTAATGCAAGAAGGCCGAGTAATTGCGTATGCTTCAAGGCAGTTACGCCGGCATGAGGAGCATTATCCTACTCATGATCTGGAGCTAGCTGCAGTAGTTCATGCTCTGAAGATATGGCGTCATTATCTATTGGGAAATGTCTGTCATATTTGTACAGACCACAAAAGTTTGAAATATATCTTTACCCAGTCTGAACTCAACATGAGACAAAAGCGATGGCTCGAGCTAATCAAGGATTATGAATTGGAGATCCATTATCACCCGGGCAAAGCAAATGTAGTGGCAGATGCACTTAGTCGCAAGGCCTCCTGCCATTGTCTAACTATGGGGACTTCTGACATTACGTTGTGCCAGGAGATGGAGAATTTGAACCTGGGTATGATTCAGCATGGGACTTCAAATCACTTGAAGCTGGAGTCAGTCATCTTACAAAGGATAATTGACGCACAGAAAAATGATGAGGGTATGAAACACATACGTGAAAAGATAAAGGCTGGAAAAGCCAATTGCTTCCAAGAAGATAATCAAGGTGTGGTATGGTTTAATAACCGCATAGTGGTGCCGAAGAATGAAGAGCTCTGCCAGCAAATTTTAGACGAAGCACATCTTAGTCGCTATTCTATTCATCCCGGAAGCACTAAGATGTATCAAAATTTGAAACAACATTATTGGTGGACGAAGATGAAGATCGAGATTGCACGCTATGTGGCTAGATGTGATACCTGCAGACATGTCAAGGCCATACACCTAAAAGCTGCCGGTCCATTACAGTCTCTACCAATACCAACATGGAAATGGGAAGATATAAGTATGGACTTTATTGTGGGATTTCCCAGGACTGCAAAGGGGTATGACTCTATCTAGGTTATTGTTGATCGGCTTACGAAAATTGCTCATTTTCTACCCGTCAAGACAGTGCACCCAGTTGCTGTTTATGCCCAATTGTATATTGCTCGTATTCTCAGTTTGCACGGGGTTCCGAAGACTATAGTGTCGGATCGTGGACCTCAATTCGTATCCAAATTTTGGGAAGAACTTCATAAATCCCTGGGTACTAAATTGCTCCACAGTTCGGCCTATCATCCTTAAACAAGTGGGCAGACTGAGAGGGTTAATCAAATACTTAAAGATATGCTACGGGCATGTGTGCTGGACTTCTCACAGAAATGGGATGAATGTTTGCCGTTAGCGGAATTCTCATATAATAATAGCTATCAAGAAAGCATCAAGATGGCACCCTTTGAAGCTTTATATGGATGACGATGTCGTACTCCGCTAAATTGGTCTGAACCAGGTGAAAGGTACTTCTTCAGGCCTGACCTAGTAAAAGAAACTGAAGAGAAAGTTCAGAGAATAATACATAACTTGAAGAAAGCTCAAACCCGTCAAAAGAGTTATGCAGACCGACGACGACAACCCTTATACTTTCTAGTAGGAGATTATGTCTACTTGAAGGTTTCTCCAATGAAGGGTGTATCGCGTTTCGGGGTTAAAGGAAAGCTTGCACCCCGGTACATTGGTCCATTCCCTATACTTGAGCAATGTGGACCAGTGGCATACCGACTCCAATTACCCGAAACTTTGTCTGCTCTGCATAATGTGTTCCACATGTCTCAACTGAAGAAGTGTCTTCAGGTTCCAGATCAAACCATTGAAGTGACAGATGTTGTCCTTGAACCAGACTTGACATATTCTAAACATCCCATTCGAGTCTTGGATCAAAAGGACAGGATTACCCGGAGAAAAACTCTCAAGTTTTACAAGATACAGTGGAACCAACATTCCAAAGATGAGGCTACATGGGAAACCCAAGACTTTTTAGATAAGAATTTCCCAGGCTTTTTAGCCTCTTGTAATTTGTATAGTATACAACATTGTTGTAATAAAGGAGTGAGCCCCAAACCCACCCCTGCCTTGTACCAAAAATAAGGAAATAAAAATGTGAAGCATTTCCTTTTCCATTACCTACCCTAGGACTTTTAATCTCGGGACGAGATTCTTTTATGGGGGGAAGGATGTAACACCCCTGGTGTTACTGCTACTAAAACTTGAGCATGACATCATAAACATTGGCATTGCATATGTTTGGCACACCTAGAGTGCATTCACTAGGTAAAAATTTCAAACAAGTTGTATTGTTTTGGTGTTTTGCAAATAGAACCCTGGAATAGAATACTTAACCCTAAATTGGGATTAAGGGGGTAAAACATGACCCAAATTGAGAAAACCCAAAAGCTTTAGTGGAATAGTCATAAAATGCTCCAAAGAATGAATTTGAATCACATTTATACCCCTGAGACACCAAAAACCCTAATTGGAACCCTGGAAAACCCTAAATCCAAACCCTAGGGGCCTATGTGCAAAAACAGTGCACATTTGGACTAAAGTGTAAAAAACTACAATGTTAAAGCATATAAAGTCATTTGGTTCACAAATGTGTGGACTTGTAAGCCAAATCTTGGATTTTGGACTTAATTGCAAAATAGACATCAATTGAGTTCTATACTAAGTCTGAATTTCAGGTTATAAGCTCAACTTTGGAGCTTTATAACTTTCAAATTATAGGGTTTTTGCCCTAGGTCACCACATCAAAATTATAGACCTATCAAAGGAGAACAACTTTGCTTAAGGGTGTAAGCATAGTTGTTGAGAATAAATTGGAGATAATTAAGCCCAAAGTTGGACTATCAGGCTGATACAGTCTGAACTTCAGATTAACAGTGACTTTGATCCAAGTTTGAGAGCCATTTTGACTAAGATCCAGTAAGAATCTACCTAGGGTTGCTATAACAAAGTTGTAGAGCTACTATAGAGGAACAACTTTGCTGCAGAGATTTGGACATGTTGCTATATAAATTTGAGAGAAAATCCAGCCCAAAGATTGACTGCCAGGTGCACTGAAGGAGTATCCCATGGTACAGTAACCGCCTGGATCAGTTTCAGTGATCCTCACCGCCGACGACCGATTCTTCGCCGCGATTCGTGTCACCGGCGACTGGATTCGTGCCTGGAGTTGATGGATAGCGTCGCGGGGTAAAAGATCATCGCCGCCGATGAGCTGGAAGCCACTCCGGCTAGCCGCGGTACCTCTCCCCTTGCTCACCGCCCTCGGATAAGGATTCTCACCGCCGTTAAGCCGTCGCCGTTGTACGCCGCGTGTCCAAGCCTCACCAACGCATCACCATAAGCCTTAGTGACTCTCCGTTGATCACCGGAATGACTGCCACGGTAGAGGCCACGAATCCCCTGCGCCAGTGAAACTTCCCCTCTCCGGCCGCCACCGCGCCATCTTCAATTCAAGCACCACCGCCCTTGGAGCCTATAAATTGAGTGTGCTGTCGTCTCCGCAAGGTAGTCAAGCAACCCATACACCAATCCATGCTCCGAATTATCCACCTGAAAGCTTCAATTTGGGATTTCCCCCAAATCCATCCAAAGCACCGCAGAACCGAGCTCACCGTGGCCAGCCCTCCATAGGTTTAATCATGCCATCCTTGTTCTTGTTTTAGCATCTCTGTGTGCTGGTGATGCTCACCAACTCGCCCAATTGAGCTAAGATCCCATGAATCACCGGGAACGTGTAGATTGTTAGTTCATCCGCGCGCTCACCGTGGCCAGAGACATTGGTATCATTGTTTATGAAATTAACTTAGGGAAAACCTTCACTAGGCCTTGAATCTGGTTTAGACCAACGTAGGGCACCAGTACTTGCCCCAATCGGCCGGCCTACGAGCTCGCTGGAGCTCGGCCGCGCTCGACGCCGTCGGGGATCGGGCAGTGTAAAGGAATAGAACTTCAAGGGCCTTAGTGCAAACTGTCAGTGACTCTGAGTAACAGTGAAGGAACCCGTTCTAGTTAGTGAAAACCCAGAGGGCCTTTCTGTAAAGCTGCCAGCGCGGGCGTAGGCGCGCGCGTTTCCGCGTGGACCTGGGCCGTCTGAGCCAGATTTGGCCCAGTACTGTTTCTTCTTTTCTCTTTTCTTTTTCTATCCAACTTTAGAAATATGTAGAAAATTACAGAAAAGTGGTAAAAATGCCAAACCAATTTTTCTAGATTCCTTATTTTCCATAGTATTTAATAAAAATAGTTCCATGATTTTTAGATTAAATAGGGAATTTTGGAGTATTTAAAATAGCTTAAGATATTGATTCTGGATTTTTAGAAAATAGTTAATAATTCCAAAAATGCCCAAACTTTTTATATGAACTTAAAACATTATTTAGAAGCCTTGGGTAGAGTTTGGTTTGAATTGGACCTTGTTTGATAACTAAAACCCAAAACCCTACCCCCTGCCCTTTGAATTCCTTTACTAACTCCGGAAACCCTAGGTTCTCGGAGAACCGTGAAAGAAAATTGTATTCAAGAACCTTAGATAATAAATTCTCATTATCCTTGCACTCTCATGAGCATTTTATGGCATACATTCTTATATACATATATATGGTTATCTTTAGAAAACGAAGAAGAAGTCGAAGTAACTGAAGAGAAGACACCACCACCACCTTCAGACTCTCAGGCAGGAAATTGTTTCTACTTTGATATCTGCGGGTCCGAGCCTGACTCACCTATCAACGAAGGCAAGCTCCAGTGCATTTGCCACCCTCCTTGATGTTTTTAAAATCTTTCTCACTTGATTAATGCATTAGGTAATAGGAGTTGAATGCTTAAACAATTCCTGCATTACCTTCCTTGAACTTGATTAACTTCCTTGGAACCTTGTTTTTACAAAAGGTTTTACTATGCTTAGTATTGCTCTAGCAAAACAAAAGGTTTGTTTTACAAAAGATGATTGGCAAAGTGGGAAGGATGTTTTTGAAAATAAAACCTGATGGTGGACCCATCATGGCCGTGATGGGTTCAACATCGGAAAAGATGTACCTCTGCCAGGTACCAAACTTTGGGTTTTAAATGATTAAGCTGAGACCGGGCGGGTGACTTGCACGAGAAGAGAGTCTCGGTGTAGTGTCTCCGTCTGAGTCGATTAAGGACCGTGTCGATGTAGGCCTACTGACCGAGGACCCTTTAACTGGTCACATGCCTCGTCACGGGTAAGCTTTGCGTCGGGCAGACTAAGGCCAGAATAAGATAACACGGAATGGGCGTGGAGAGGTGGCGAGAGTAGCGTGTACCCTCCGTGGCAAGAGGCTGGACGGTGGTGTATCTATGCTCTCGGTTCGCGTGAACCTGATCTGGTCTTAAGAACCCCGTGGCGGGTTGACATATGCAAGGGTTAAGTGCTACATATGTCGTGTGATTGGAGATCCTCAGCTGAGTATAATCGATTCGGATCGCCGTACCTCCGCGGTTATGGAGACTTGGCCACTGACCTATACGTAGAACTCCAGTAAAGATGAAGGACTTGTTAAGAAATTGGCTAGTGTAGGTTAAGTGATTGAACTAGGTTAGAAAGAACTCTAGATGCAGGTAATTTTACCTAACTTGACAATAAAATTGGATTTTTAAGGATCCACTTTTAGTAAGCATTTATGCAAAATAGAGTCTTTGATCATTGAGAAACCTTACCTTGACTCCCTTATCACCAGCATTTCCTTGAGAGTCTTTTCTTTAGTCGGGTAAGACTTGCTGAGTAATTCCATACTCAGGGTTTTATTCCCTATTGTTTTTAGGTGAGGAATCAACAAATTTTTGTTGCTTTTGTACCAAGGTGGTGTCAAATGAAGAAAAGCAAGAATGAAGCTGCGGGAGGACCTAGTCCTCCATAAAAACTTTTATGTAAGAACTTATCGGGAGGAGTTTTTACCTCTCTTGGTATTGTAATAATAAGTACTCTGCACTCGTGTTTATATGCTGGTCTGTAATAACCAACTTTATCTTACTTTCAGATAAATGTAAGTTTATGTAATCGCTTCCGCATTTCTGTATCTCCGATGTTCTGTAATGTCTGCGTGATGGGTAAAACGCTCTTGGGAAATATGAGAAAAGCAGATACCGAACTTGTCAAGTGATTCAGGGGCATCTACAGGGTTGTCTGAGGTCCGTTGGACAAGGACAACTGTAGGTGGGCCTAATGACTTGGGAGGTTCCGTCACAATAAGTTCCAGTGGACTTCAGAGGCTCAGAAAACTCTAGACGCACTGAAGAAATTCCTAACAACACCATCAGTGCTAAAACCACCGCGTCGAGCCACGCCGAGTCAACCGGCTGAAGATCTACTGTTATACATCTCTTGCATGACTCACGTGGTGAGCATCGCGTTAGTAGTCGAGCGAGCAGAAGAAGGACACACATACCTAGTGCAACACCCTGTCTATTTCATCAGTGAAGTCCTGGGTCCCTCGAAGAAGAAATACCCTCAAGTTCAGAAACTATTGTATGCAGTACTTCTAACTGAACGCAAGCTCCGTCACTACTTCGACGATCACAAAGTCATATTAGTCACTGGATTTCCAATAGGGGATATTCTCCACAATAAAGAAGCCATCGGAAGAATAGCCAAGTGGGCATGTGAACTAGGAGCCTATGACATTGAGTTTTGACCTTGTACTGCAATCAAGACTCAAGCACTAGTTGACTTCGTATCAGAATGGACCGAGCAACAAGTGCCAGATAACTCGAAAACTACAGAAGTATGGCAAATGTATTTCGATGGCTCGCTGAAGGTGCAGGGGGCAGGCGCAGGGATCCTCTTCATTGCACCTGGAGGTGAACAACTCAAATATGCTCTTCAATTGTTATTCTCAACGTCCAATAATGCAGCAGAATACGAAGCTTTGATTCATGGACTGAACATTGCCATATCACTGGGCATCAAGAGACTGATGGTATATGTGGATTCTCTAGTGGTCATAAGTCAGATAAACAAAGAATGGGATTGCTCGAATGATTCCATGGGGAAATACTGCACTGTCGTTCGAAAGCTAGAAGACAAGTTTGAAGGGCTGGAATTTCATCATTTGGAGAGAGACCACAACGCGGCAGCTGATGCATTGTCAAAGCTAGGATCCAGTCAGACTCAGGTCCCGCCTGGAGTCTTCGTCTAAGAAGTACTGCGCCTAAGCATCTCATTAGATCGGGCAGAAGAGTGCAATATTTTGAGCCAACCAGAGTCAGATTCTGATGACTGAGGGAGCCGATCATCAGATACATAAAGAATGAGGAGCCAGATGACAAAAATGCAGCGAAGCGTACTACAGGCAGTCAGCTCACTACACTCTCATTGGTGAAACACTATATAGAAGGGGCACGACAGGAGTCCTCATGAAATGCATTCTTTCGGCTACTGGGAAGCAACTGCTGGACGAGGTCCATGCTAGGCAATGCGAGATACACACAGCATCCAGGACTCTGGTTGGGAAGGTCTTCAGGTCTGGATTCTACTGGCCAACGGCAAAGAGTGATGCAGCCGAGTTAGTCCAGAGGTGTGAGGCTTGTCAGTACTTATCAAAACAGCAGCATTTACCAGCACAGCAACTGCAAACCATACCTGTAACTTGGCCGTTCGCGTGCTAGGGACTGGACATGATTGGACCCTTCAAGAAGGCTCAAGGAGGATACACTCATGTACTGGTTGCTAACGACAAATTCACTAAGTGGATAGAGTTCAAGCCCATTGCTTCTCTAACTTTGGCTAAGGCAGTGGAATTCATACAGGACATAATATTCAGGTTTGGGATACTGAACAGCATCATAACCGACCTAGGGTCCAATTTTACTAGATCGGAGTTCTTTGATTTCTGCGAGCAAAAATGCATCCAGATCAAATATGCATCAGTGGCACACCCAAGAGCCAACGGGCAGGTAGAAAGAGCCAACGGAATGATACTGGAAGCACTCAGAAAGAAAGTCTTCGACAAGAATGAAAAGTTCGCAGGAAAGTGGATTAGAGAGTTGTCGTATGTTGTCTAGAGCCTGAGAACTCAACCTAGCCGAGCTCTGCATGGAAACACTCCTTTCTTTATGTTCTATGGTTCAGAGGCAGTGCTACCCGCTGATCTCAAGTTTGGGGCACCGATATTAATCTTTGAAAACATAGCAGAAGCTGAGGCTACTAGACTGGAGGATGTTGATATACTAGAAGAAGAACGATTGAATACGGTGATTTAGTCAGCCCGGTATCAGCAAACTCTGAAGCGGTATCATGATAAGGCCATATGGCATCGATCCTTCACAGTGGGAGATCTCGTCCTCCGCCGAATTCTAACGGGGGAGGGACGTCACAAATTGTCACCACTAAGGGAAGGGCCATTCATAGTAGCAGAAGCCACTCGGCCTGGATCATATCGTCTTACTCGAATGGATGGCACGGAAATTGGGAACTCATGGAATATAGAACATCTCAGGAAGTTTTACCCCTAGCTAGATTTCAGAAGCTATTGGGACGACCTTGTATTCTGTAAATTGGAAAATACATCATCAATAAAAAGACTTCATTCTCAAAGGCACTCAAACTGTTTACTGTCAACCTCACGCTTACTTAACTCAGGGTGACCACTATACCCTACTAACGGAGCATTCGGCTTAAGTCGACGATGACTTAAGGCAGTGTGATATGCTCACGCTTACTTAACTCAAGGTGACCACTATACCCTACTAACGGAGCAATCGGCTTAAGTCGACGATGACTTATGGCGGTGTGACATGCTCACACTTACTTAACTCAGGGTGACCACTATACCCTACTAACGGAGCAATCGACTTAAGTCGACGATGACTTAAGGCGGTGTGACATGCTCACGCTTACTTAACTCAGGGTGACCACTATACCCTACTAACGGAGCAATCGACTTAAGTCGGCGATGACTTAAGGTGGTGTGACATGCTCATGCTTAACTCAGGGTGACCACTATACCCTACTAACAGAGCAGTCGGTTTAAGTCAGTAGTGATGTAAATTGGCACGACGCACTCACGTCTACTCGATCCAACACAAGCACGCTTGCGATTACTCATCTTAGGGCGATCTCTATGCCTCGCGAAATGAAGAGAAGTTTCAAAACCATCACACTGCACTTACTTCTGCAATTATAACTACTGTTGGATTCTAACAATAGGAAAATAACAAGGGCATTCAGTACCAAAAACACTTTCTGACAGAATACTCAAGTACACTAACCACATACACAACGCATTCAGTGTTTCTACTTGGTAATGTTTTTCTTAGGAGCGACCGATGAAGAAGGGCGACTCGAAAAATCAGGAGCAGCATTGACATCCGCAACTATGTCGTCAGGAACAATCACACCGGGTCTCCTCATCAAAATTCGCCCCGCGCGAATGGCTTTGTCCGTAGCCTTGTCGCGCTGGGCCTTCAAAGTAGCGGAAGTGTCTTCAGCAGCCTTGACAGCCAACCGAGCAGCTTCTAGCTCCTGGACGACTGATCTTTTGGAAGCACGCAGATCCTTGATGACAGAATCTTTGCCTGACACCAATTGCCTAACACGAATGAGTTCATCCAGGGACTCTTGAAGCTTGTAACGATGATTATCCAAGTCTGCCATGGTGAAACGATGGCTCCTCTCCAAGACAGTCAAAGAATTACTGGTGTCACGATACAACTTATCAAGCTTGTCACGAGAAGTTGCAAGGGCACGTTTTTCCTCCTGCAGACAAGAATCAGCTCTCGAACATCAAGCAGGCGGTAAGAACGCAGCAAAGAAAATCAAGTAAAGCTTAATTCATTAGCCACCTTTTCAGAGTCAAGCTGGGCATTGAGAGAGGAATTCAACATGTTGGCATCATTCAGAGAAGCAGAAACCCGGGCCAAGTCCGTCTGACCTTGAGAATATTTCTTCTCAAGATCAGAGTACCACCGGGCCATATCTAGCAAGAAACAGTTAAACAAGGATATTCAGCCAAAAAGCAGATTAATCAAGTAGCCAAGGAAGAAACAAAAGGCACTAACCAGCATTTGCCATCTCCAAATCAGATACCCGCTGCTGAAGTAGCACTGGATTCCAATGTGTTAGAGACAGAACTCTTGCCAGGACAGAGGCACCCTATAATCTCAGCTGACCAGCCATCTCGTCAACCAAAGCCTAACATTGAAAACAAATGAGTGCGAAGACAATATTTCACCCAGAGTATAGTCAGATCGGGAAAAGCCAAATTACCTATAGATTGGAGAAGAACGAAGGAAGCCCCAAGTCATGGGAAGTTAGTTGATGACTTGACGAAGGATCATCAACCGAGGCAATCTGCAGAGCATCATTGAGGACCAACTCAGCATCACCAGCAGGAATCAAAACTCTAGCATCAAGTGCGCCGGCCTCTAAGGCGACTTCCTAACCCGTAGCACGTGCTGCTGCCATGCAATCAGAATGTGGAGGAGAAGACCCGACGTGGACATCCATGGAAGTATGAGAAGGGGAACCCGCTCGGACACCCTCGGGGGCTGGGTCATAGCTTGCGCTGCCCACCCGAGCCGGATCATTACCGGCAACACCCTCAAGGGCTGGGTAAACGCTGGCACCCTCCTTGGGGACCAGGTTCTCTGCAGTAGCCGCCTCTAAGGCTGAAGGACTTTCAGCCACTTCCATGGGAATAGAGCAACCTAGACCAGCCTCTTGACTCTTAAGACTACGCTCCAAGGTCGATGAGGCACGAGACGCTGCTCAGGATAACTCTAACCCGACGTCAGGCATATCAGTGCAAACGCCCATCATACCACCATCTATCGGCTCGTACAACAGATCTTCAGGGACCACATCCTCGAGAGCCTGATCAAAATTTGCCAGAGACAATTCTTGCAGACCAACAAGAGTAGACAAAGCTGGTGAAGGAATATCACTACTCTCCCCACTAACTATATAACGCCGACTGTTTTTCCGAATTAAGGAGATTTCCTCCTCCTCTTCTTCATCCTCGTCAATAATACGAACAGCACACCCATTGGGATCAGCTCTGGCCGAATTGCACCCATTGGGATCAGCATCATCAAGGTCACACCCATTGGGTTCAGCATCAGCCGGGTCACACCCATTAGGATCAGCTTCAGTAAAAATCTCACTGGCACTTCCTCGACAACAGGAGCAGAAGGGCTGGCATCCTGATTCAAGCATGACACTCACCGAAGCCTCCTCTTTTTCTTCTTCCCCTCGGCAGGAGCAGTTGGATGACTGGTCGGGCGAAGGCGCTTTGGGCGAGCACCATTAGATTGTTGAGCAGTCAAGATCTTTCCAGGTTCTGGGATAGTTGCTACAGCCAGTGTTTTAGCAGGGACCGAATCAGAGGAATCCTCAGCCAACATGTCCAGCATAGCACTTATTTCTGCATCGCTCGGGTTTATAGGCATCTCAAAATGAACTTGCCTCTCATCATTGGGGATATCACCAAGCGAAACAACCAAAGCCTCAACCTCTTTGGGAGAGGGTCATACTCTAAGACCCAAACCACTGTCACCATCAGGAGGATTTGACACAAAACTGACAAAAGTCTTGGAACGAGGTAGATTCCAGGCAGAATACGCGACAGGAGCATCGATGTTTGACACCTTGCCTCTAAGAATCATCTCAAGCTGGCTTACCAGATCCACAGCAGGAATCCTTCTGTTGGTAACCCGGGTTGAGTCAGTGATACCACGATACAGATAAGCCGGGTACGCTCTGTCCTTCAGTGGCTGAATGTTCTTAAAAACAAAATCGGCGATTACAGCTTCAATAGTCAGACCTTTCTCCTTCAACAGACCAACTTCGGCTAGTAGAACCCTGGCCTCGGCTATCTCCAAGTCTGTAGGGGATTCAGTCCAACTTGGAGCACGAACATCCTGCTGTCTCCCTGACCGAGGGGGAGAGACTTGCCATGATTCTCTACAATAAACCATTCCAGGTGCCATCCTTTGATACTGTCCTTGAGTAGGATGTCGAGGTACTCTGTCTTCCTCTCACGGTGCATCTCCAAACTCGCACCACCCACAAGCTGGTGCTGCCCCTAGCCATTCCAGGCCGACAGTGATACAAGTACTTCCACAAGCCAAAATGTGGCAGAATACCAAGGTAGGCTTCGCACAAATGAACAAAAACAGAAACTTGCAGAATAGAATTGGGATTCAGATGGGTTAGATTCAGATGGTAGAAATCAAGGAGACCGCGGAAGAAAGGAAAAACAGGAAGAGCAAGGCCGCGGATGAGAAAAGGAATATAAATAACGGACTCATGGGTGTCCTCCGTCGGGACAGTGACCCCACGATAGATCCGCCAAGAACAAAGCTCCTTCGGAGGAAGAACTCCGACGGAGACAAGATGAAGAAGGTCGGATTCAGAAACAACAGACATGTGATTACCTACGAAAGGCAACTGGCTGTTGGGATCGATGGGAGGAATGATCGCGGCAGAGGAATTCTGACTCTTCCGCTTAGGCGCCATCTCAATCTCGTTGGCGAACTGAGCAAAAGCGAGATCACAAGGAAGCAGAAAAGCAGGGCTAGGGCTCAGAATGCAGAGGCATGCGACGACGCGGTACAAATGGGTGTTCTCCCAGGCCAGACGCCATTTCTAAAAAGTGCCCAGTCATCACTCGGTCGTTGTTTCCAAAAACGCTGACGTGGCCCAATATAATTCAGCTGTTATTTCTAAAACGCTGACGTGCCAAGTCATCACTCGGTCGTTATTTCCAAAACGACCGACGTGGCCCAATATAACTCAGCTGTTATTTCTAAAACGCTGACGTTACCAGCCTTCACTCGGTCGTTATTTCTAAAACACTGACGAGGCCCGTTATCACTCGTCCATTATTTCTAAAACGCCGACGTCACCAGTAATCACTTGGCCGTTTGTTGGGGGCCTTCGTCCTCCGAAGGTCCTCAAAAACATGATTTGACAATGTTTTCCAAGTGGATTATATGAACAGGTATTTTCGGATTCAGAATTATGGATATGGAGCACGACCAGGACGAAGCCTGAACCAGACGAAGGTCGAGGGCAGCCGAAGCTGTGCGCAGGGAAGCTTCGGCGCGATGGCATAAGGGGGAACCGACTTAAAGATGAAAAGACTTCGGGGGCCTCGACAGATTTCCATAAATCGTTAACAAATGTAATGGACATGGATGTAATTTTACGTGGGCTGCGTCCCGCGTCTATAAATAGATGAACAGTACTCCCGTACTATTCACGCTGACTGTGCATTGGCATTTGCGTCACGCTTGTACTTTTTACCTTCTCTCAGGACCGAAGGTACATTTGTAATTTATAATCATTTCTATTTCTTTGTGTTAATAAAATAGAAATGATTCTATGATCTACATTTCATGTTTTATATGAGTCCTTCGTTATTACTTGTTGAATTTACGAAGGTATGTCTCTTATGACCTTCGTCCGGAGCTCATTATTCCCGAAGGGGAATAATGTTCGATAGGACGAAGGGCCTTAACGTTTAACACTTTTTATGTTGCCTTGTTCTTAATCCGAAGCATTTGAGAACAAGTCCCCAACATTGGCGCCCACCTCCGGTGAACTCACTTCCACTTCGAGTTTTTTTGAACACCTTCGGAAGCTATGGCGCCGAAGAAAGCTTCAGCGACTGGGGCTTCAGCACTGCAACCGCTGGACCACAACCAGGAGACCGTCTCTCTTCGGGAGGCCCGAAGCCAGAAGAGAAAAGCCGTCAGCCCGACGCTTGAGGAAGAAGAGCTAGACCAAGAAATCAGAGAGATGGAGATGCTACATCAACAAGTGCAGAGCAAGAAGGAGAAGATGGCCCGCCTAGCTGAGTTGCAAAGGCAAATAGACGAAGCCTCTGAGGAAGTTCGCCATCTCACTCACGATGAGCAGAACAGAAGGCCTCATCAGAAAGACCTTCATCAGGACGGCTTCGTCAACGAAGATGACTGGTATGATAATTTCCATCAGGGAAATTTTGTTTTCGATGATGCTTCTCCTCTGTCTGCTGAGCTGCAGGCTACACCTTGGCCTTCATCCTATAAGCCACCCCAGCTTCCCATGTTTGACGGCCACTCCGACCCGAAGCAATTCTTGATGAGCTACGAAGCAACAGTGTCTTCGTACGGGGGCAATGCTGCAGTCATGGCGAAGTCTTTCGTTATGGCCGTCAGGAATGTTGCTCAGACTTGGTATTCCTCTCTTCGGCCAGGAACAATCACTTCATGGCACAAGCTGAAGGATATGTTACTGACCAGCTTTCAAGGATTTCAAACGAAGCCGGTCACAGCTCAAGCCCTCTTCCAGTGTATTCAGGATCACGAAGAATACCTTCAGGCGTATGTCCGAAGGTTCTTACGATTGAGGGCGCAGGCACCAACGGTGCCCAATGAAATCGTTATCGAAGCCATGATCAAGGGGCTTCGTCCTGGACCTGCAGCTCAATACTTTGCTCGGAAGCCTCCTCAGACCCTGGAGAAATTGCTCCAAAAGATGGATGAGTACATTCGTGCTGACAATGATTTTCGCCAAAGAAGGGAGGAGGCCTTCAGATTTTCTGAAATGACCAGGGGCTTCGGAGGGAGATACTACCCGAGGCATGTCCGTTCCATCCACAACACTCAGAATGATGATAAGGGGAGTCAGCAAAACAGGCCGCAGTGCTCCTCACAAGCTTCGGGGCAACAACAAACCTCCTTCCGGCCACCAGCTCCAAGAGGCAGAGGCGCCAGGGGCTTCGGCGGAAGATTCGGAGATCAGCCAAGGAGACTGTTTTGCTTGTTCTGTGGAGAAGGCAAGGGCCATACCACTAGGACGTGCCATGTTACAATCCAGAAGCAAAAGGAAATAGCCGAAGCTGCATCTCAACAAGCTCAGCCGAAGCAGGTCATGCATACTGCTTCGTGTCATCCACCTTATATTCCACAATACATAGACAACCACCCTGCAGCTTCTGTAGCTTCGGCAAGTCAACCTCAAGCTTCCTGGCAGCAGCTTCCGCCTCCACCTCCATTGCAGCAAGGTCAACAGCCAGAAGGAAGTCAATACGCTCCACATCAGAGGGACTTCAGAGAACAGTCCGAAGCTCGCACAGTCAACAGCACTGTGCCAGAGTCGAAGCACATTTATTGACATATCCTACCTTTGATAGCAGTCTTTTCTATTCAGTTTTATTTTCTGTGAAGCAAAAAACATTGATAGTTTTTATGTAATAATTTCGTTGTTTCCTACGAGGAAAATCTATTTGCTCCACAAGCCTAAGTTGCTGAAGCCTAAAACTTTTTCCGTTACCAAGGAGGACCTTCGGATTAAAAATCCTTCGGAGTAACAGAAAGTCGTTCTAAGGAACGCAGAGTAAGTTTATGAAGTCACAAAAAGCCGTTCCAAAGGGAGCGCAGTGTAAGTTTTCTGCTCAGAAGTCGTTCCTAAAGGAATGCAGAGCCTACAGCGAAAAGTCAACGCTGATACCGCCTAAGTAAAAGGCGAAGAAGCTCCTAAGGGAGGCTTACAGCGAAAAGTCAACGCTGAAACCGTCTAAGTAAAAGACGAAGAAGCTCCAAAGACGTTCCTAAGGGAATGCAGAGCTTACGAATATATTTTATGTGTATCTTCGGAACAAATGACACATGCATAACATAACATCATCACATCATTTTGCATAGCATAAGCATCATACATCATACTGCATTTGGCAAGAGAAGGGGATACTCTTAACCTTCGAAAGGATGCTTTGAGAAAGTGACATCGAAATTGTATAGCTTCGGAATACAGTTTCGAAGAATATTTTTACGAAACGTGGGCGAATTTTATCAGATCAATATCAAAGTTGTATAGCTTCGGAGAATGTTTTCACGAAGCATGGATATCATTCATCAGAGTAATTTTAACGAAGAATGTCTTCTTCACGAAGCATGAAAAGAAGGGAAGGTGTTTTTTTCGCCGAAGGCTCAAAAATGGTATGTATTTAAAGTTTCATGCATCGTAAAGAATTCAATAATGAAAAGAGACTTGTATATTACATTCAAATGTACAAAGTGTTGCATAGATTACACTTTAAATGTTTTTTCCAAATAGCATCTAATCTTCTCTCAATACTGCTTCGGCGGCTTCATTCAGAAGTTGGTCAACAACCTTGTCCATGATAGTTTCGGCCATTTGTTTAATTTCTTCATCCCCTTTTGTGTGGGGGTCGGCAGTTGGTTCAACAGTTTCTGAGCGAAGAGAACACTTCTTCATTACTTTTACAAATCGCGAGCAAAGTTTAAAATGAAAATTACAACGCAACAAGAACGACTAATTGGTACCTAATTCTCTTTCGGGCTCCGTACTCCTTTCGGCAGCTTCTGCTACTTTTCTAGCATCATGAATGCCTTTTTCGCTTCTTTGGATGATCTCTTGCGCCATTCCTCGGCCGCCGTCGTTCCAGATATCAGTAAAAAATTTGCCACCAATCACGCTTGCTTCGGCCGAGGGGTCCTTGATATCTTCGGAAGATAAGGTAGCTTCGGACTGAGCTAAAAATTTTACATGCCCGCAACCTTTCTTCTCTAAGACAGAAGCAATTCCTCTGGCGCCCGAAAAAGCGCATATGTCGCCGCGACTGTTCAGAATCTCTTCGAAGGCCTCTGCTTCGTGGCTAATCCATTCCAGCGGATCTTCGGGATTACCTTGAGAAAAATTCTCTTCGCTGGAAAAGGCGCCGACGCTAGCAAAGCTGGTTTTAATTTTATTCACGCATTCTATAGATTTAACATAGCATTTTCCCAGAGATGTGCGAAGCTCCTTAACTCTTGATTCCAATTTGCTGACCATAAAATCACTAAGTTCTCGTTTCGTTTCCTCAAGCGCGCGCTCTTCTTTAGCTCTAGCCAGCTGTTTCTGAAGATCTTTAATCTCGCGTTTTTGAGCTTCGGTTTGGGCCTTTGAAGCAGCTTCGTCTTTTTTCACTTTATCTACCAGTGTAAGCAGAATTTTATCTTTTTCCAAAGCTTCGTTTCTCAGTTTGATAACTTCAGAGCGTAAATTATTAAATGCAATTTCATAACTTTCATCTTCGGCGCTCTTTTGCGCTCTTAGCGCGTTGCTTAGGATCAGGCCCTATACGAAAAAGAACTCATATAAGAAAAAAGGAATGAGTTGCGTAAAAAAATTATAAGGGGGTTTTTTCAAGCGTTTAATTCCCGTACCTTCAGGCTGTTGTACGCAAGACTGTCTGCGAGATCTTCTTTCGTCATGGCGCTTAATCCAGATTCAAGCTTCGGGAAACCAATACTTCTGGCCATCTCTCGGCAGACAGATAGCTCTTTGTTGTCAGGCAGGCAGTATAAGAAATCATCTTCATTTGTCCCATTGAATATTACTGCCCCCTTTGGATATTTTAGCTCCTTTGCATAATGGTTAGCTTCATAAGTTTCTTCTTCAGATAGTTTTTTCCCCGAAGCATGTCGTATGATGTAATCACACATGCTGGCAGGCGCTTCGGGGATGGCAGTGTCAGTTTCTTCAATTAAAATTGGTTCTGGTATTTTTATTGCTTCAGCTTCCAAAGTTTGCTCCCTGAAGGGCTCTGAAGGCCCAGCCTCAGCTTCAGCTTGTTGCGTCGGAGCTTCAGAAGAAGCTTCAGCAATTTCAACACTCTTTTTTGGAGTTGTGCTTGAAGACTTAATTGTCTCCAAGACATCTAGTACATTTACCATTCTCTTCCTTTTTGGGGTCACCATTGGACCCTTTTGGATTTTTGCTGCTTCGACATTTGCTACAGGACTCAAAATTTCTGATGCTTTTTCCTTAGTCGGATTTTTCGCTTCTTCCATTTTTTCTGTCGATGGCGCTTCGGCCATCTCTGCAATTTCTGGCAGCAAGGTTGGCTGTTCAGCTTCGGCGGCCGAAGAGGTTTCTCCGGTAAACTCAGGCACCGAAGCTGGTTCAATATGGCGTGGTCGGTGTGTGAGGACCTTCAACCTTTTTCCTTTCGGTTCTGGCTCGCTAGGAGCAGTTCCAGCTTCTTCGTTTTCAGAGGTTATGTTTTTCCTTTTTTGCCTTCGGATGGGATAACGATAATCAGGGTAGAAGAACCCGACTGCATCAAATACTCGGTTGAGTCTCTTCTTTTTTCGGCCTCCGAAGGCTGCCGATAGTGCAGTATTTTCAGCCTTCGAATATGCCCCAAGTAATTCATCACTTAATGTTTCAATGCTTTTCAGCCAGTCATCATCAGGTTCAATAAATTTATCTGCATATTTGAATGTGTACTTTAATCTGACTAGTCCGCCTTCGTCGGACTCTTTGATGGTTTCCTTCGGCATTTCCCACTTTTCTGCAAGTGGCCATACCCTGAAGGCAATGTGTTCTTGGACCAAGTCCCTTGTCCCAATAAACGAGCAGACTACCCCGAAGGCTCTTTGGCATTCTTCGGCGGCTTCGTCCATTTCGACCTTCGGCCTTCGAAGACCGAAGCGTTGCCAGATTGGGTGCATAATGATACTCTTCACATTCTCTTGAGCTGTTAGATCATTCTTTACATAAAACCATTCAGTCATCCAGGCTCCGGGCCACCTCTTCCGAAAGGTCGGCACAGGGCAACTTGACCCGGAGCGGGCGCCGAAGCTGTAGCACCCAAAGTTGTTGTGGTATTGCTCCTTTCCCCAGGGCTTCGTCTCGTATAATAACTCATGAATGTTGCAGAAGCTTTTAGCGTTCGGTTCCAAACCTTGGCTCCTCGCAGCCCAGACAAACACTCCCATTCTTATGATGGCTTCGGGAGTGATTTGATGCAGATAGACTTGAAATGTCTTTAGTACCTCAACAACAAAGTTGCTCAGGGGGAATCGAAGCCCAGCCTTGAGGAAGCTTCGGAAAATCACAACTTCATCTTCTTCGGGGGTGGGAGAAGTTTTTTCCCCGGCATCAGCTCTCACAATAGATATGTCTCGGAAATATCGCCCCCTCATATTATCAATGTGACTCTGCTTGATGGTCGTTTTCCCAAAAACTGTGTGGCTTGGTCGCCACGGTCGATCTTCGGCCTCTTCCCCACCACTTTCCACATCATAGCTGTCGCTATCATCAGTATCTTCGGACAAACCTTCGAGAATCTCCTTCGTGATTTTTTCTGTATTGGTCTCTGCCATCGCTATCAGGAACCCAAGATTCTTCTCCTCCTCGAGACTCAGCTTCGTCTCAGCAGGGATCTTCAGCTTCGTCTCAGCAGGGATCTTCTTGCCTTCAGACATCTTCGGAAACGCTAAAAAATTGTTCCCGAGGCCGAAGCTTCGAAATCAAAAAGACCAGCAAATCTTAATGAACAAGAGCTAAAAATTTTAGTGGGCCGAAGCAAAAGGCAAGTGTGCGTACCAAATGAGTTCGCGATGTGATCTTATTTATACGCCTAGGGCGTTGAAAATTGAAAGGCCCCGCTTGTCAGTGAATGTTGCTATTCTAGCAAAGGGAAGGTGTTTTTTCGGACCTTCGGCTCAAGGCCTTCGTCCATATCGCAATCTGAATTTATTATTTACAAATTAATATTGCGAGGGGCTACTGTTGGGGGCCTTCGTCCTCCGAAGGTCCTCAAAAACATGATTTGACAATGTTTTCCAAGTGGATTATATGAACAGGTATTTTCGGATTCAGAATTATGGATATGGAGCACGACCAGGACGAAGCCTGAACCAGACGAAGGTCGAGGGCAGCCGAAGCTGTGCGCAGGGAAGCTTCGGCGCGATGGCATAAGGGGGAACCGACTTAAAGATGAAAAGACTTCGGGGGCCTCGACAGATTTCCATAAATCGTTAACAAATGTAATGGACATGGATGTAATTTTACGTGGGCTGCGTCCCGCGTCTATAAATAGATGAACAGTACTCCCGTACTATTCACGCTGACTGTGCATTGGCATTTGCGTCACGCTTGTACTTTTTACCTTCTCTCAGGACCGAAGGTACATTTGTAATTTATAATCATTTCTATTTCTTTGTGTTAATAAAATAGAAATGATTCTATGATCTACATTTCATGTTTTATATGAGTCCTTCGTTATTACTTGTTGAATTTACGAAGGTATGTCTCTTATGACCTTCGTCCGGAGCTCATTATTCCCGAAGGGGAATAATGTTCGATAGGACGAAGGGCCTTAACGTTTAACACTTTTTATGTTGCCTTGTTCTTAATCCGAAGCATTTGAGAACAAGTCCCCAACACCGTTATTTCTAAAACGACGATGTGGCTCAAAAGGGCTCAGCTATTACCTCTAAAACGCCGGCGCCGCAAAAAAGAACCACTCGGTTACTACCTCTGAAAATACTAACAGTAAATCAGCCATTTTTTCTCTATGAATATGCAGGCAAATTTAAAATGCGACTCGACAATTCCAAGTCGTTACTCAAGCATTACTTCCAAGAACAACGACTGCATTAATCATAAGCATGATCGACCGACCGACTGAAAAAGGAGCAATGGGAAAACAAAGAAACACACACAGAATGGGATGAAATCTTCTTCATTGTAAAAGGAGGGGAAGTATTACCAAACTTAAAACCAACTCATTATGAGTCGGTCTTCTTCCCACTGTTCGATACATTACACTACTACATTACATTTCACTACACTATACTACTAACTACTACTACATTATTCTACTAACTTTACTTCTACTACTAATCTATACTAACATTTAAAACCAGTGGCGCCTAACCACTAGCCTTGTTGCTGCCCTTGCCGCTGCCGTTGCCGCCGTCGCCCTTGCCGTCGCCCCTGCTGCCGCTGCCGTTGCCGCCGTCGCCCCTGCTACCGCTGCCATCGCCGCCGTCGCCCTCGCCGCCGTCGTCGCCATCGCCTCCCTCCTCGGACGAGTCAGAGGAGTCCCCCTCGTCCGAGGAGGCCTTCGACTCATCCGAGCCCTCGAGCCCAGCGCGCTCGATGGCCCAGATGTAGGTCCACACTTCTGCAGCAATCCCCTGGGAATCATCTGAATCATCAGACAATGCTGGAGGAGAGGCAGGGACCAGCAATCCTTCGGACTCGGAGGAGAACTCCTCCTCTGAGTACTCGGAATCGCCGAAGTCCTTCGAGGGAGGAGTCGGCTCGCGCTTCCGTTTGTCGCCGGAATGGTGCGAGGAGCTTCCGCTTTTCTTGCTCTTGCCCATGGTGGAGTAGAAGAGAAGAGAAAAGAGTAAACAGCAAGCGGCAGAGAGATGCATGAAGACGACAGTGAAGCAAGCACACTATTTATAGAAGAAGAAGGCAACCGCTCACCTCCTACCACAGCCACCGAACAGTCGCAAAAATTCAATATGCAATTCAAACCGTCTGGAAACACGTCAGGCAGCTGGCGCCGTTCCACGTAACACGACACCCATTGTGACTCAAGTCAACTGCTTGGACGATATGATTACACCCGCAGTCACGTCAAGTTACTACTCAGGGGCAGTTTGCTAAACGCTCAGCGCACCAAGCCGTCCCTCGCCCACAGCCATTGGGGGGGACGTCTAGGAGTTTTCAATAGATTTTCCCAAGCAGTCACATTCACACAGTATATGCAATGAATGTATCAAGACAGAAGGAAGATATCGACGGAGATCAAAGGAAAGCCAAAATAGTCGATGAGGTACAAGTCAAACCAACATAAGTATTGAAGCACGAAGTGATATGAAGACTAGCGAAAGGCCATCTACCGAACGTCCAATCGGTCGCAGATCAAATAAATTTCAAGACCTAACAAGATATGGGCAGATCGCATGCTTGATCTCAAAGGCAAAACTGTATGCTGACCTCTAAAGCATAAAGTTGATGATATAATGCCGAACTCTAAGGCATTCGACAAAAAGGAAAGGATGATTTCTGAAAACAGCGGGAGATGAAGACCTTTGAGTGGATTATTTACAAAAATTCACTCAAAGCTCGGGGGCTACACCCATTGGGTGCACCTTCGGTGCACCCAATGAATCATCAACCCTAAAAGACAGAATGCTGATTTCTAAAGCATAAGATGAAACTAAGACAAGGCTGACCTCTAAAAGCATGAGTGGCAGATAAAAATGATTTCTGAAAAGACTTGAAATGAAGACCTTCGAGTGGATTATTTACAAAAATCCACTCGAAGCTCGGGGGCTACACCCATTGGGTGCACCTTCGGTGCACCCAATGAATTTTGAATTCTAAAGAGCAAAATGCTGACCTCCAAAGCATAAACCCGAGACAAAGCACCGATTTTTGAGGAATAAAGCGAAGGCCGACAAATAATGGCAGAAGAAGACAACAGAAGATTGTTTTTACCGAGTCACTCAGAGTTCAGAAGCAATGGCTCGACAGACTTATTTTCAAGGCATTCCTTATCAAAATCAAAAACTGCAAGCTGGACCTAGAATCATTGGGCCGTTTATTTCAAAATCAACCCAAAGATTGGGGGCTTGTGGGGGATGGATATCCCCCGGGTCCACTAGAAGGATAAAAGACCTCACGAAAGGCCTGTGGGCCCAATAATTCGCAAGGTCACCTCTTCGTGGGCCGAGGGAAGAGCACCCGCTAAAGTAGGTTGACACAAGATTGGATTGACACAGGTCCAGACGGCCCGATGAGTTTGAATGGCAACCGCAATAGGGACCCGACCTTCCCGCGCAGGGGCCTCATACATCGGAACAGAGCGGGGATAGGTCGACAGAATTATAGGAAGATAGACTCAGTCGGTTCACTATTACTTAGGCACACATTGTTATCATACCCACATGTAACGCCCCACGGTCGAGTATATAAGGCCTAGGGGGCACCCCCTCAAAAGCATCTCGCTACTTAGGGTGTGTTTTGTTTGACTTTTGGCTTTGGCTTTTGCCTCCTAAAAGCCAAAAGTCAAACCAAAGGACTGAATCTGGAAAGCAGCTTTTTCTAAAAGCCGACTTTCTTGTAGTGCAAAACTGAAAGCACCTCTGGACCTGCTTTTAGCAGCTTTTAGGTGGAACTGTGAAAATATATATGGAAGAATTTTTAGTGACTTTTAGTAGTTTCCACCAAACGGTTTTTAACTTTTTAGCAGTTCATAGCCTACAACAGCTTTTTTCATAGCTCATAGCCCACAACAGCTTTTTTCATAGCCACAACCCAACCAAACAGACCCTTAGCCATCCACCCAGTTCTCTAACATCCTCGGTACTGGAGAACCTCCTTGTAACCCACCACACAAAGTATTCACGCTAAGACGTAGGGTGTTACGCATCTCAAAGCGGCTCGAACCTGTACAAAATTGTCCAATGTCTCTCATGCTTCTAGCGTGAACCATCGAGCTACGGTCGGTAACAGCGTCCTACTCCAAAAAGCACCTCGAGGGGCAACCCCGGGTGCGCGGTCGGACCCAAAACACCGACAAATACTGTAATCTTCCTCTTCATCAATATCTTCTTCTTCTTCAGTAACAATATGTTCGGCTTCAGCAGCAGGATCACCTTTGTCAGTAGTTCCCTCTGTCACAACTAGACCTGGCTGTCTCATGACTTCAGAAATTGGAGCTGTCTCGGTGGCCTTGGTCTCCTCCCCTTCATGAGTCACCCTTGCAGTCGAACGCACTCTGGCCATCTGATGGATTTTTTGCGGTTTTTATGAAGTTGATGTTTCTTTTTGCAGTTTTGACGAAGCTCTCTTTTTTGACAAAGTTAACTCTAAATGATGAAGTGTTCGCTTAAGAGCGTAGTGAAAAAGCTTTGGCTTTGGTTATTTTTTAACAGCACAACAGTGCAATGGCAATGAATGCTGTGGTAAATGTAAATCTGCACCAACCAGTCTGTTTATATAGTGCTGCAGGTAGGAAGGTGAACTGCCAAATCGCTCGCACCCGCTGAACGGTGGACCACTCGGCGCCTAGAAGGTGAATCGCCAGATCGCTCGTATCCACTAAACGGTGGAGCACCCGACGCTTGGAGTATTTTAATCGTTTCTCGACAACGAGCTCAGGGAAGGTGTTTTTTCGGACCTTCGACATTCCGAAGCCTTTGAGATTTTTCGCTGATCGAGCTTGTTACGAAAAATGATCTAGCACCGCGAAGGGGCTACTATTGGGGGCCTTCTTCCTCGCCGAAGGTCCTCCAAGAAAAAACACCTTCGGCAGGGTAATATGCAAGCAGACACAACATGAATGTATAAGCCGAAGCTACAATTCAGGGAGCTTCGGCATGACAACGCGCCTTGAAACGAAGGGCAGCACCGACTTAAAGAGTAAAAGACCATTTAGTCCATGATAACTTGTGTTTTGGTTAAGATTAGTTACCAAGGATACAAATGTAATTTTGTCTGGGTTGCGTCCCATACCTATAAATAGATGAATAGTACCCCCGTACTGTTCACGCTGACTTCTATTCACTCGCACGTCACTCTTGGACTCATACCTTCTGTCAAGCCGAAGGTACTAATGTAATTTACTGTTATTAATGTTTGTCCATGATGAAATAATGAGAATATAAATAATCTGAAGATTCAATATGATTGTTCGTGTTATTTTCTATGTTTCATATGCTTCTACTTTCATTATTACATACTGAGATGGTGAAGGTATGTCCATCATAACCTTCGTCTGAAGATCATTATATCCTAAGGGAGATAATGCTTCGAAGGACGAAGGTCTTTAACCATTAACATTTTGTGTTGCCTTGTTCTTAACTCATAGCATTTGAGAACAAGTCCCCAACACCGACCTTTGTTCAGACTGTCCGGTGCACACCGGATAGTCCGATGCTATAGCCCGAGAGAGCATGTTGTGGGCCTCTCTGTGTAGACTGCCCGGTGTGCACCGGACAGTCCGGTGCACACCGAACATGTTACTGTCCAGTGTCCGGTGCGCCACCAGTGCGCTGGCTAACTGCCTACTTCATGGATTTCTTCGTTGTTTCCTTGGGCTTCTTTTTGTTCTTGAGTCTTGGACTTTTAATCTCTTTTTATGTCTTCTTTTGAGGTGCTGCAACCTAAGTGCCTTAGTCCAATCATATTCGCATCCTGTGAACTACAAATACAAACACTAGCAAACTCATTAGTCCACAGGTGTCGGTGTTTGGGACCCGACCGCGCACCCGGGGTTACCCCTCGAGGTGCTTTTGGGTAGGACGATGTTGCTGACTGTAGCTTGATGGTTCGTGCTAGGTGCACGAGAGATGATAGACAATTTTCTATAGGTTTGGGCCGCTTAGAGAGGCGTAACAACCTACTTCCTGGTGTGGATCTTTATGTGGTGGGTTACAGGGGGATTCTCTAGTATGGAAGATGCTAGAGAATGGAGTAGATGGCTGATGAATGACCTAACTTTTGATGGGGTGCCCCCTAGGCCTTATATACTTGACTGTGGGGCGTTACATGCAGGTATGATAACAACGTGCACCTAAGTAATAGTGAATCGACTGAACTTATCTTCCTATAATCCTGCCGATTATCCTCATTTAATTCCGACGTCTGAGGGCGCTGCGCAGGAGAGTCGGATCAATGCTATGGATAATGCTTCAATCCAATGAGCCATCTAGGCTCGAGTCTATCCAATCTTGCGTCAATCCATTCTGCCAGCGGTTCCGCCCTTGGCCCACGAAGGGATGGCCTTGCAAAATAATGGGCCCAAAGCCTCTCGTGAGGCCTTCTAGCCTTCTAGTGGACCCGGAGGATATCTGTCCCCCACAAGCCCCCAATCTTTGAGTTGATTTTGAAATAATCGGCCCAAAGATTCTAGGTCCAGCTTGCGTTTTGATTTTAGGTAGTGGATGCTTTGAAAATACACCTATCGAATCGTTGCTTCTGAACTCTAAGCAATTCAGTAAAAACAATCTTCTGTTATCCTTCTTTGGCACATTCAACAGTCTTCGCCTTATACTTCAGAAATCAGTGCTCTGTTACTGGCTTATGCTTTAGAGATCAGCATTCTATCCTTAGGGGTTGAGGATTCATTGGGTGCACCGGAGGTGCACCCAATGGGTGTAGCCCCCAAGCTTTGAGTGGATTACTGAAAATAATCCACTCAAAGGTCTTCATCTCATGCTTTTAGAAGTCATCATTTTATCTTCATCTCATGCTTTAGAAATCGGCATTTTGTCGTTGGTTCATGCTTTAGAGATCAGCATGTTGTCTTCATTTCCTGCTTTAGTATCCAGCAGCGTGATTTCCTATGTCTAGTTGGGTTTGAAATTTATTTGATCGGCGACAGATTGGACATCTGGTAGATGGTTCTTGGCTAGTCTTCATTTCGCTTTGTTCTCCAATGCTTCTGTTGATTAGACTTGTACTTCAGTAGCTATATTTGGCTTTCCTCTGATCTCCATCGATATCTTTCTTCTGTCTTGATATAGTCATTGCGTATACTGTATGGATGTGACTGCTTGGGAAAATCTATTGAAAATTCCTGGAAGTCCCCTAATGGGTGTGATCGAGGGACGGCTTGGTACGCCGAGCGTTTAGCAAACTATCCTTGAGTAGTAACTTGACGTAACCATGGGGTGTAATCATATCATCCAAGCAGTTGACCTTAGTCCAAATGGTGTCGTGTTACATGAAACAGCGTCTGCTGCTTGACTTGCTTCCAGACGATTTGAATTGCTTATTGAATACTTGCGACTGTTCGGTGACCGTGGTACGAGATCAGCGGTTGCTTCCGGCCTCTATAAATAGACTGCCTGCCTCGCTGGTGTCTTCACACATCTTCTGATCGTCTGTTGCTTATTTTCCCACTTTTCTCTTCTCTTCCAACCGACCATGGGCAAGAACAAGAAGGGTGGAGGTTCGTCGCACCACTCCGGCGATAAGCGGAAACATGAGCCAAGTCCCCCCTCAGAGGACTTTGGTGACTCCGAGTACTCGGAGGAGGAGTTTTCCTCCGAGTCCGAGGGGGCGCCGGTCTATGCCTCTCCCCCGGTGTCATCCGATGACTCGGACGATTCCTAGGGGATCGCCGCCGAGGTGTGGACGTACATCCGGGCTGTCGAGCGCTCCGGGCTCGAGGGCTCAGATGAATCGGAGGTCTCCTCGGACAAGGAGAACTCCTCCGACTGTCTGAGGAGGAGAGCGGCGGTGACAGTAATGACGAGGGCGACGGCGGCGATGACGACGACGACGACGGCAAGGGCGACGGAGGCAACAACGGCAAGGGCAACGACGACGACAAGGGCAACGATGGCAGCAGCAAGGCCAGTGGCAAAGCGCCACTAGTTTAAATATTAGTATAGATAATTAGTAGTAGTAGTAGTAGTAGCAGCAGAATAATGTAGTACTAGTTAGTAGTATAGTGTAGTGTGAGTAATGTAGTAATGTAATGTAGTGAAAAAGGGAAAAAGGCTGACTCATAATGAGTTGGTCTTTAAGTTGATGGAAAAACTTCCCTCCTCTATGTATTGAAGAAGATTTCAGCTTGTTCCGGGAAACCTTTCGCTTTTCTGCCGTTCTTCCTTTATAGTCGATTGATAGTTTGTCTTCGCGCCTAACACTGCTGACGTTATTAGAGATAATTACCATGTGATAACTGGTAACTACTGAGTCGTGTTTGGTTCTGCCGACGTTTTTTAGAGAAAACGGCCGAGTTATGATAGACACTGTCGGCGTTTTAGAGGTAACAGCCGAGTGGTGCTTGACGCTGTTGGCGTTTTAGAGGTAACAGCTGAGTTATGCTTGACCCCAACGGTGTTTTCGAGATAATAGCCGAGTTATGGCAGACACTATCAGCGTTTTAGAGGTAACGACCGAGTGGTGCTTGATGTTGTCGGCGTTTTCGAGGTAACAACCGAGTTATGCTTGACCCCGTCAGCGTTTTAGAGATAACAGCCAAGTTTTGGCAGACATTGTCGGTGTTTTAGAGGTAACGGCCAAGTGGTGCTTGATGTTGTCGGCGTTTTAGAGGTAACAGCCGAGCTATGTCGGAAATCTCGTTTTCCAGAGTGATGACTTGGCACTTTTTAGAAACGGTGCCCAACCCGAGAAAACCCCATTTATACTCATGTCGTCGTGCGATTTTGAGTTCTGAGCCCTAACTTCACATTTTCGCCTCGAACCACTCCTCTGTTTCCCTCTGATTTCACCCTTGTTCGACCCGTCGGCGAGATTGCGATGGCGCCCAAGCGGAAGAACCAAAGTTCTGCTGCGGTAGTCATTCCTCCCATCGACCCCAACAGCCAGTTGTCGTTCGCAGGTAACCACATGTCTGTTGTCTCGGAATCAGATCTCCTCGACCTTGTTGATGTTGGAGTTCTTCCTCCAAAAGAGCTCTGCTCTTGGTGGATTTGCCGTGGGGTCACTGTTCCAACAGAAGATACCCACGAGTCCGTCGTCTATGTTCGTTTTCTCATCCACGGCCTTGCTCTTCCTGTTTCTCCCTTCTTCTGTGGTCTCCTTGATTTTTACAATCTAAACTTGACTCATCTAAAAACCAATTCCATCTTGCAAATTTCTATCTTTGTGCATCTGTGTGAGGCCTACCTCGGAATTCTTCCTCATTTTGGATTATGGAAGTATTTGTATCACTATCGGCCCGGGATGGCTGGGGGGCAGCACCAGCTCGTTGGTGGTGCAAGTTTGGAGATGCGCCGCAGGAGGAAGACAGAATACCTCGACATTCCTCAGCATTAAAGGGTGGCGTCTTGAGTGGTTTATTGTGGAAAACCACTGCAAGTCCCTCCCCCCTCGGTCGGGAAGACAGCCAGATGTACGTACTCCGAGTTGGGTTGAGTCTCCCACTGCTTTGGAGGTGACGGAAGCTAGAGTTCTGCTTGTTGAGATCTGTCTGCTGAAGGAGAGGGGTCTGACTGCCGAAGCTTACTTGTATAGTGGTATTACTAACTCTACCTAGGTCACCAACAAGAAAATTCCTACTGAAGATCTGGTGAGCCGACTATACATGATCCTGAGGGACAAGGTATCAAATGTTGGTGCTCCTGTTGCCTATTCTGCTTGGAATCTGCCACCTCATAGGTCATATTTCAATTTCGTGTCCAACCCTCCTACTATTGATAGTGGTCTGGGTCTTAGAGTGCGACCCTCTCCCGAAGACATTGAGGCTCTGGTTGCTCCCCTTCGTGATCTTCCCAATGATGAGAGACAAGTTCACTTTGAGATGACGGCAAGTCCAGATGATGCAGAAATAGATGTTGTACTCAGTATGTTGGCTGGAGAGTCTTCTGACTCGGCCCATGCTGAACCGATAGCTATTACGGTTGGACAAGAGCTTAACAAAATAGTGGACACCCGAAAGCCTGAGGGTACTCGCCCAAAGCATCCTCGCCAAGTTAGCCGTCCGACTGCGCCTGTTGAGGAAAAGAAGAAGAAGAAGAAGAAGAAGAAGAGGCGGCTCCGGCGACTGTCATGCTTGGACCAGGATGCCGGTCCTTCTGCTTCAGTTTGTGATGGAGTGCCAGCAGAGGTCCTTCCTAAGGTTGATCCCAATGGTGGTGTCCATGTTGAAGTTGATCCCAATGGGTGTGACCTTGTTGAAGCTTATACCAATGGGTGTAATCGTGCTGAAGTCGATCCCAATGGGTGTAACCGTGTTGAAGTTGATCCCAATGGGTGTGACCGTGCATCGGCCATTGTCCGTATTTTTTATGAGGACGAAGAAGAGGAAGAAGTTCTGCTGATTTGTAAGAATAGCCGGCATTACAGAGGTAGTAGGGGGGATAGTGATATTCCTTCTCGAGCTCTATCTGCTCTTGTCAGCCTTCAAGTATTGTCCATAATGGATTTTGATCAGGCCCCTGAGGATGTCGTTCTTGAGGACATGCTGTCGGAGCCGACTGCTGACGACATGATGGATGTTTGCTCTGAAATTTTAGACGTGGGATTAAAGGTACCCCAAGCAGTGTCTCGTGCATCGTCAACTTTGGAAGGTAGTCTCCGATGTCAAGAAGTTGGTCAGGATTGCCCGACTCACATGGAGGTGACTGAGGATCCTTCAGCCTTAGAGGTGGCTGTTGTAGAAAACCCAGCCCCTGAGGGTGGTGCTGGCAATTACCCAGCCCCCGAGGGTGTCGCCGGTAGTGATCTGGCTCCGGTGGGTAGCACGAGCTGCAACCTAGCCCTCGAGGGTGTTGCCGGTAGTGATCCGGCTCTGGTGGGTGGCGCGAGCTGCAACCCAGCCCCCGAGGGTGTTGCCTGTAGTGATCCAGCTCTGGTGGGTGGCGCGAGCTACAACCCAGCCCCCGAGGGTGTCCAAGTGAGCTCTCCTTCCCACACCTCCATGGATGTCCATGTCGGGTCGTCTCCACCACGATCTGATGGGGTGATGGCGATGCATGCTTCTTCGACTTCGAGCAAACAAGTCACCATGGAGGTCGGTGAGCCAGATGCAAGAATTCTGATATCCGCTGGTGGGGCTGAGTCAACCCCTGACAATGTTCTTCAAATTGTTCCGGTTGATCTTCCTTCGTCGAGCTACGACGCAGCTCCTCCTGACTTGGGATTACCCTCATTTTTCTCCAATCTTCAGGTAACTCAGCTCTTGTGTTCTATTGTTCCTCCTGATAAATTATCTTCCCTATACTCATTTGTCTTTGATTACATGCTTTGGTTGACGGAATGTTTGCTCAGTTGAGATCACATGGTGTCACTATCCCAGAAGGGGCTCTGTCTCTGACGTAGTGGAACTCATTGCTGCTTCAGAAACAGATAGCTATCTTGAAGGCGTCAAATGCTGGTTAGTAACTTTGTTTCTTCCTCGGCTGATTGATCAACTTGTTTTTAACCGTGTATCCTTCTTCCACTGCTTTGTCAGATATGGCTCGACGGTGCTCTGAGCTTGAGGAAAAACATCTTCAACATCAAGCCGACTCAACCCGACGGTACTCTAATCTTGAAGAGAAGTATTCTCAAGGTTAAACCGACCTGGCTCGGGTTTCGGCTTCTCTGGACGATGCGCATTCTTTGAATTTTTCTCTCAATGCTCAGCTTAACTCCGAAAGGGAAGCTCATGAGGTAAACTTCCTTAATTGGCTCTGCCGTGCTTACTGTTTACTAGATGTTGAAAGTTTATTCTTGTTTGTAGGAGGAGAAACGAGCACTTGTAGCTTCTCATGATAATCTGGATAGGTTGTATCGTGATGTCAGCAATTCCTTAACCATCTTGGAGAGGAGCCATCACTTTACTATGTCAGATCTAGATCATTATCGTCGCGAGCTACAAGTGTCCCAAGATGAGGTCCAAAGAGGTTAGTCACCCAGGAGTTGCAAGTGTCATGGCTTAGACAGTTGGTGTCAAGTAAGGATTCCGTCGTCAAAGATCTGTGTGCCTCCAAGAGGTTAGTCACCTAGGAGCTAAAGGCCACTCGACTGGCTACCAAAGTTTCAGAGGACAACTGCGCCATTCTGAAGGCTCAGCGCGACAAGGCTATGGACAAAGCCATTCGCGCGGGGTGGATCTTGATGAGAAGGCCTGGTGTAGTTGTTCCTGATGACATTGTTGCCGACGTCAAGGCTGCGCCTGATGCCTCAAGTCGCCCTTCTTCCTCGATTGCCCCTGCGAAAGACATTGCCAAGTAGAGACGTTTTGTCGTAGTGACGTTTTAGAAGATACTGAATGTATTTGTGAATTCTATGTGTGTGTGATCATTGTGTTTGGATATTTGGTGGATAGGGCACTAGAATGTGTCCTTGGTGCTGACAACTATAACATTTTGCTTTCCTAGAGCACTGATTGTTTCTGTTGTCAGGATGTAATAGTCATCCTGAATGATTGCGGAAGTAAATGTGACGTGCTGGTTTTGGAGTTTTTTCCTGACTTATGCCAATTGCTTGGCTGGTAAGGCATAGTGGTCGCCCTAAGATGAGTAGACGTGAGCATGTTGCACTGTCTTAAGTCATCGCCGACTTAAGCCGATTGCTCCGTTAGTAGGGTATAGTGGTCACCCTAAGTCGAGTAAGCGCGAGCATGTTGCACCGTCTTAAGTCATTGCCGACTTAAGCCGATTGCTCCGTTAGTAGGGTATAGTGGTCACCCTAAGTCGAGTAAGCGCGAGCATGTTGCACCGTCTTAAGTCATTGCCGACTTAAGCCGATTGCTCCGTTAGTAGGGTATAGTGGTCACCCTAAGTCGAGTAAGCGCGAGCATGTTGCACCGTCTTAAGTCATTGCCGACTTAAGTTGATTGCTCCGTTAGTAGGGTATAGTGGTCACCCTAAGTCGAGTAAGTGCGAGCATGTTGCACCGTCTTAAGTCATTGCCGACTTAACCCGATTGCTCCGTTAGTAGGGTATAGTGGTCACCCTAAGTCGAGTAAGCGCGAGCATGTTGCACCGTCTTAAGTCCTTGCCGACTTAAGTCGATCGCTCCATTAGTAGGGTATAGTGGTCACCCCTAGTCGAGTAAGTGTGTTGATTTCAAGTCTAATCAAATCGAAGTCAATTGATAACCAACCGTTTGAATGCCTTTGAGAATGAAATCTTTTATTGATGACGTATTTTCCAATTACAGAGTACAACGTTGCTCCAATAGCTTTTGAAGTCTTGCTAAGGGTAAAACTTCCTGAGATGCTCTATATTCCATGAATTCCCCACTTCCGTGCCATCCATTTGAGTAAGCCGGTATGATCCTGGCTGAGTGACCTCCGATACCATGAATGGCCCTTCCCATAGTGGTGACAATTTGTGCCGTCCTTCTCCTGTTAGAATTTGGCGAAGGACCAAGTCTCCCACTATGAAAGATCGATGACGTATAGTCTTATCATGATAGTGCCTCAAGGTCTGCTGGTATCTAGCTGACTGAATTACTGTGTTCAATCGCTCTTCCTCCAGCACGTCAATATCCTCTAGCTTGGTAGCTTCAGCTTCAGCTATGCTTTCGAAGACCAGCCTCGGTGCCCCAAACCTGAGATCGGCAGGTAGCACTGCCTCCGAACCGTAGACCATGAAGAAGGGGTTGTTTCCATGTAGAGCTTGACTGGGTTGAGTTCTTAGGCTCCAAACCACATAGGATAACTCTCTGATCCACTTTCCTGCGAACTTTTCATTCTTGTCGAAGACTTTCTTCCTGAGTTCTTCCAGTATCATTCCATTAGCCCTTTCCACCTGACCATTAGCTCTTGGGTGTGCTACTGATGCATATTTGATCTGGATGCTTCGTTGTTCGCAGAAATCAAAGAATTCAGAGCTAGTGAAGTTGGATCCCAGGTCGGTTATAATGCTATTCGGTATCCCAAACCTGAATATTATGTCTTGTATGAACTCCACTGCCTTAGCTGAGGTTAAAGAAGCAATGGGTTTGTACTCTATCCATTTGGTGAATTTATCGATGGCAACCAGTACGTGAGTATAGCCTCCCTGAGCTTTTTTGAAGGGTCCAATCATGTCCAATCCCTAGCACGCAAATGGCCATGTTATAGGTATGGTCTGTAGCTGCTGTGCTGGTAAATGTTGTTGCTTTGACAAGAATTGGCAAGCTTCACATCTCTAGACTAACTCGGCTGCATCACTCTTTGTTGTTGGCCAATAGAAACCAGACCTGAAGACTTTCCCAACCAGAGTTTTGGATGCTGCGTGTATTCCACACTATCCAGCGTGAATCTCATCTAATAGTTGTCTCCCAGTAACTGAGGAAATGCACTTCATGAGGACTCCTGTTGCACCGCTTCTGTACAGTGCGCCCCCTATGAGGGTGTAGTGGGCCGACTGTCTTGCGATGCATTTTGCTGCAGCCTTATCATCCAGCTCTTCTTCATTCTTTATATACCTGATGATAGGCTCTCTCTAGTCATTTGAGTCTGGCTCTGGCTGGCTCAAAGTGTTGCACTCTTTCACCTGGTCTGAGGGAATGCTTGGGCATGACACTTCCTGAACAAAGACTCTGGGCGGGACCTGGGCTTGACTGGATCCTAGCTTCGACAACGTGTCTGCTGCTGCGTTGCGATCTCTTTCCACGTGATGAAATTCCAGCCCTTCAAATTTGTCTTCTAATTTTCGGACGGCTGTACAGTACTTGCCCATAGAATCAGTCGAGCAATCCCAGTCTTTATTTATTTGGCTTATGACTACCAGTGAATCTCCGTATACCATCAACCTCTTAATGCCCAGTGATATGGCAATGTTCAACCCATGGATTAGAGCCACGTATTCTGCTGCATTATTTGATGCTGGGAATGATAACTGAAGAGCGTACTTGAGTTGTTCACCTCCTGGGGCAATGAAGAGGATTCCTGCGCCTGCTCCCTACAGTTTCAGCGAGCCATCAAAATACATCCGCCATACTTCAGTAGCCTCCGGGTTGTCAGGTACTTATTGCTTGGTCCATTCTGATACGAAGTCAACCGATGCTTGAGTTTTTATTGATGTGCGAGGCCGAAACTCGATGTCGTGAGCTCCCAGCTCGCAGGCCCACTTGGCTATTCTTCCGATGGCTTCTTTGTTGTGAAGAATACCCCCTATTGGAAACCCGGTGACTACTATGACTTTGTGGTCATCAAAGTAGTGATGGAGCTTGTGAGCAGTTAGAAGTACTGCGTACAATAGTTTTTGAACTTTAGGATACTTCTTTTTAGAGGGTCCCAGAACTTCACTGATGAAGTAGACCGGATGCTATACTGGATATGTGTGCCCTTCCTCTGCCCGCTCGACTACTAACACAGTGCTTACCACGTGAGTCGTGCAGGAGATGTATAACAGTAGATCTTCTGTCGGCTGATCTGGCATGGCTCGGTGTGGCGGCTTTAGCACTGGTGGCATGGTCAAGAACTTTTTCAATGCATCGAGAGCTCCTTGTGCTTCTGTGGTCCACTAGAACTTGTCCACCTTCTTGAGCAATTTGTAGAATGGTAAGCCTTTTTCGCCTAGCCTTGATATGAACCTGCTTAAGGCTGTCATGCATCCAGTAAGCCTTTGCACTTTCTTTTGTGATCGTGGTGCTTCCATTCTTATGATAGCCTCGATTTTTTCCGGGTTAGCTTCAATTCCTCGGTGGCTGACAATGAATCCGAGCAACTTTCCTGCTGGTACTCCAAAGACACATTTTTCTAGATTGAGCTTCCACCGGTATCGCCTCAGGCTGTTGAAGACCAGCTGCAAATCTTCAATGAAGTTTTCTGAGTTTTCTGTTTTGATCACCACATCGTCAACATAAGCTTCTACCCGCTTGCCCTAGTGATCAGCTAAGCATGTTTGAATAGCTCTCTGGTAAGTCGCTCCAACGTTCTTTAGGGCAAACGACATGGAGGTATAGCAGAAAGCTCCAAATGGGGTAATCAATGTAGTTTTTTCCTCATCTTATTTTGCCAGGCTGATCTGATGGTATCCAGAGTAGCAGTCCAGGAAGGACAACATAGAACATCCGATGGTCGAATCTACCACCTGATCTATTCTAGGAAGTCCGAAGGAATCCTTCGGACAGTGTTTGTTGAGATCTGTATAGTCGACGCACATGCGCCAATCCACTTTATTCTTTTTGAGTACAAGAACAAGATTTGCTAGCCACTCAGGATGCAGTACTTCTCTAATGAACCCTGCTGTGACTAAGCGAGCTAGCTCCGCGCGAATAGCCTCTCTCTTGTTAGGCGCGAAATGATGCAGTTTTTGTCGGATCAGTCTTGCCTGGGGATAGACCTTCAGTTTGTGCTCAGCCAGTTCTCTCGAGACTCCCAGCAAATCCGCAGGCTGCCATGCGAATACGTCTCGGTCATCTTGCAGGAACTAGACAAGCGTGCCTTCCTATTTGTTGTCTAGGCTGGAGTTGATGATGGCAGACTTGCGTTCATCGGCGAACCCAAGGTTGATTCTCTTCGTCTCCTCAGTCAGCCACATAGAGGTCACGGCTTGAGCTTCATTCATAGGTATTGCGAGATCTTCCTCAGGCTTTGAGTTTGCCTGCACGGAGGAAGTCGTCTGTGGTTTGGTGGTGAGGGCCGCCTGAATGGCCACTCGGAAACATTCCACGGCGCCTTGGAAGTCAGCGCGTATGGTGATGATCCCTTGTGGTCCCGACATCTTCAATATCATGTACGAGTAGTGTGGAATGGCCATGAATTTTGCCAACCCTGGCCTGCCGATGATGGCATTGTATCCGCAGTCGAAGCTCGCTACCTCGAACCTCAGGAACTCGGTTCTGTAGTTTTCCAGAGTTCCAAAGGTAACAGACATGTAGATGTGTCCAAGTGGGTATTCTCCTTTGGTCGGCACAATGCCGAAGAAAGGAGTGTCTGACTCGTGAAGCTCTTTGAGTGCAATTCCCAAGCCTAAGAGTGTCCAGGGGAAGGTGACGTTGATGCTGCTTCCCCCATCCACCAACACCTTCTTTACCCTGCTCTCTCGAATCACCGGATCGACGAGGAGCGGGTACTTGCCCAGATGATCAAAGTTGAGCCATTGATCTGTCCGAGTAAAGGTGATCGGGTGTTCTGACCACCGATAGGGGGCGGGAGCACTGGTGGTCGCCACCAGTATCTGTCGATCATTGAGCTTTCGCTGCCTTCTGTTCTCTTGTGACCCGTGTCCGCCGAAGATGACGTTGACTTCTCCATCGACGCGTGGGAATGCTCCGCCTCCCCCCTTCCTGCTACTGAGGTTGTCGAGGTTCTCTGGGTCCTCCTCATGGTGGGGGAGGTGGTAGAGGTTGGAAAGGTCGGCCATTCCTGGCGAAGTGCTTGAAGTCTCTGCAGTTCCGGAGGGTGTGACACATATCTTTTTGGTATGGCACTGGGCGTCAAGGATGTCGTCCAATGTTTGTTCGCCTCCGTGGGGTGCCCCTCGGGCATGAGAGACGGGTGGTTCGGCTGCATGGACTTTTTCACGAGGCCTCTTCTCCCAGCGCTTGTCGGTATGCTGGTTTGCGTCACGCCGTGGTGCAGATGGAGCAGGCTTCGTTCCCCCGATGAGGTCCTGGGCCCATTCATCGGCGGTGATGTAGAGGTCTGCCTCCCTGAACAGCTGCTCGGAAGTGGTCGGCACCTTTTGTAGTATGGCTCAGATGAAAGCCGAGTCATTAGATCCTCGGTAGAAGTCCTCGATCACTGCTGCTTCAGCGACCTCGGGAATACGATTTCTCATGGTCTGAAACCTCTTGAGGTATGACCGAAGAGTCTCATCCCCTCGGCACCTGATGGATTTAAGGTCCCATGGGTGCGCCGGCTTGTCAGAGAGGGATTGGAAGTTGGCGATAAAGCGCCAACTGAAGTCGCTCCAATCGTCGATGCAGTGTCGGGGTAGGTGTCTTAGCCACTGCAGTGCATCTTGCCCGAGGATGATGGGCAAGTATGCAGTCATCACATCTTCAGTTGCCCCAGCGGCCCGGGCAGTAGTGGTATAGACGGCCAACCAGCCTCCTGGGTCCTGCTTAGGCTCGTATTTGTCAACGTTGGAGACCTTGAAGTTTGGGGGCCATTGAATGGCCCTGAGACGCGGAGTGAGCGCAGATACTCCATATGTGTCCTCCTGCCGACGACTGTGGTGCCGGTCCCGGGGAGGGGAGTTGCCGATGTGCTGTCTCGACCGTCCCTAGGTTGTGCCACCAGTTGAGGCCGTTGCTGACTCAACTCTAGTGGCTTGACTTCATGCAGGGATGCCATGATCCCGATCGTACTCTTCTCCGCACTGTATCTTGTTCTCATGTCGTCGTTCACGTGAAGCATTGATGGAGCTCCATGCGTCCCGCCGACTATTGATGGCATGCCGTAGATTGCTCGGAGGATGAGTGAGAGGTAGAAGATGATTAGCTGCCCGAGTGAGCAGTCGCCGATAGCCCTCAGCGTCTGGAGTCCGGGGGAGGCCATCGGCTATCCGAGCCAATACTCCACCGACCTCACTCGGTGTGTTCATGGCTCGGGCAAAGTCAGGGTTCAGGTTTCGTCCGAAGAGAGGGTTCTCTCGGCGTTGTCTCGCATCCTGCTCGGCTTGATCTTGAGCCTGTCGACGATCACGTTGGCGGGAATTCCTCCTTTCCCTGAAGACTCGTTCGTCAGGGGTTTCTCCCACTTCTGAAATCTCATCTCGAGATACAGGCTGCACCGGGTCTCGTTCTCTAGCTTCATGATGTCGCCGAACATTCCGGCGTCGGTTCCTCCGTCGGCGAGCTTCCCGCTGATGAGGTTCTTCCCCAGGCACTGTTGGCTCGTCGTCGGAGATGGGAGACAATTCCACTCTTCCCTGATGAAGAGGACGTCGAGATAGAATGGAGTTGCCATGACGACAAGCTTCTCTCTATTCTCCTTTGAGGGCGAAGGTGCCAGAAGAGCAGCTTCACGGGCCTTTATCTCGTTTGCTTCTTTTTCCTTATAATCCATGTCCATTTTTCCGTGGATGAGGTGGACAACGGGGTTCTCCGGGTAAACAAATTCTCTGCTCCTAGCTTGCAGGAGGTAGTCTTTGCCTAGGGCGCTGCAGGTTGCGCTATTTCCTGCTCCGTTCCGGCTTTTTCGGAGATTTTCGAGGAAGGCTTCTTCTCCGGTGGATCCGCTATACGATGCAGAATTCCTTCTTCGTCTGCCATAGATGAGATGGTTCCGAAGCAGAACACGGATCTAGGGCGAAGAGCAATCTTATGTTGGAAAATGATGGCCATTGAGCTAGCTTGGATCAGCGACACACCCCCTACCTGACGCGCTAGCTGTCGGTGTTTGGGACCTGACCGCGCACCCGGGGTTACCCTCGAGGTGCTTTTGGGTAGGACGGTGTTGCTGACTGTAGCTCAATGGTTCATGCTAGGTGCACGAGATGATAGACAATTTTCTACAGGTTCGGGCCGCTTAGAGAGGCGTAACACCCTACTTCCTGGTGTGGATCTTTATGTGGTGGGTTATAGGGGGATTCTCTAGTATGGAAGATGCTAGAGAATGGAGTAGATGGCTGATGAATGACCTGTCTTTTGATGGGGTGCCCCTAGGCCTTATATACTCGACCATGGGGCGTTACATGCAGGTATGATAACAACGTACACCTAAGTAATAGTGAACCGACTGAACTTATCTTCCTATAATCCTGCCGACTTATCCTCATTTAGTTCCGACGTTTGAGGGCGCTGCGTGGGAGAGTCGGATCAATGCTATGGATAATGCTTAAATCCAATGAGCCGTCTGGGCTCGAGTCTATCCAATCTTGCGTCAATCCATTCTGCCAGCGGTTCCTCCCCTGGCCCACGAAGGGATGGCCTTGCGAAATAATGGGCCCAAAGCCTCTCGCGAGGCCTTCTAGCCTTCTAATGGACCCAGGGGATATCTGTCCCCCACAACAGGTTATGTTGATCATCAAACACCAAAACCTTTGGAGCCAGATGGCCTAGGGTCCATTTTCCTTACAGCTATGATACATGAACTTTATATTGCTATGTTACTCGGTATCAAGCGATTAATGGTCTATGGATGGGGATTCACTGGTACTCATATGTTAAGTCAACAATGATTGAGATTGTTCCACTGATACAATGGGAAATATTGTGTTGCTGTCTGGGATGTAGATGACAAGTTTTAGGGTCCAGAATTTCATCATATCGAAAGAGATTGCAATGTGACGGTTGACACATTGTTAAAACTTGGCTCATCTCAAGCCCAAGTTCATCTAGGCATTTTTGTTTGGGAGATATATTTTCCTAGTATTCCATAAGAGAAGGATAAAGAATGTGCACTAGTGGTGGAAGTAGACATGTTGGGTCCGTCGTCTGAGGTCGTTAATGTAGGCTCAACCGGTGCAGCCTGTGGAGCGAGCTCAGGATCGCCCTAGTTTGCATTATCCTCTCCGAAGGGGGGACCAGACCAGTGGGATGGATGATAGAGGTGGGGATCTTGGGAAGCGGGGAACGAGGGGTGGTGAGCGGTGCTGAAATTCTAGAAATGGGCCACCAGACTCCTTAGAACCCACATAAGATAGAGGTGAGCTAGGCATCCAATGAGCAGGGATAGGAAAGTTAATTCACATGGAAAACACACTATCAACTGAGGTCAAATGTGTTTGCAAGAGCTCAGGTCCAAAAGAGTGAAGCGAATGATCGTCACGGTCCTATTTTGGCAATACATGTCTTCGAAGTTCGATTTCACTAAACACCAGCGTTCATAATTCTATAATGGGTCGTTTGGATCTATTCATTTTGGAGGAATTGAAATTTACTTAATAAAGTAATCTATTTGGCTTGGAATTTGCATTCCACCACTTCCCAAAGCTTAGATATAATGACATCTCAAATTTATGGGTGGAGTATGTGAAATGATTTTATGTATCAACAGAATATGTTTCTACTTTGCAACTTATATGACGCTCTTCGCCTTACTCCTCTATAGTAAAAATGTAGCACATAAATATCTTCGGCACATTGCTAATAATAATATACAAATATATTTCACATAAAATCATATTAGCTCAATTAATCTTTGACTAAATTACTATTATTAGAATGGAATTTAATTCCAAGGATTCAAACAGGCGTAATAGAAAAAAAAACTCATCCCAAATGGGCCTAAACTATTTACAACAACTTATTTCAAACTCCATTTACCCTGTCAAACGGGCGTAATAGTAATCATCTTCCTCTTCTATTTCTATTTCAAACTCCAATTACCTTGTAAAACAATCTTTTGACCGCGACCACACCTAGAGATGTCAACGGGGACCCGATACTAGCTAACCTGTGGGGAATTCCCCTATTAGGGTATGTGTATGAATATGGGAAAATATCTCCACCCATTTGGTAAATGGGTATGGGAAGCAATAATCCGAACCTGATTACCCATGGGTAATTCATATGTGTACACATGTCCTATTTGTAAGATTGAGTTGAGGCCTTTAGGGCTTGAGGTCGAGCCGGCTACCAAGCCCAGCACGGTAGTACACAAGGCATTCAGGCCCCAGGTCTTAGCCCAACAAGGAAATATAGCAAGGCAGGTATAGACTAGCAAAAAACAAAACCCTAGCCTTGCGCTATGCCCTGCGTCCCTACGCAGCCAGTCGGCCACCGCACGCCTAGACAGCTGCACTGCAAGCAACCTGAATCTGATAATGAAATGGGACCAAAATCAGTGAATGATTCAAAGCCAATCCAAATTGATGATGATGGTGATGATATTGAAGAAATGGATGTAGGGTCCAAGAGGAAGCTTGTATCTGCTGTTCGGAATGAATTCAAGAGAGTCAAGTTAAGTTCAGGCAAAATGAAGGCCCAATGCAATTATTGTCACAAGAAGCTTGCCAGTAAAAGTACTCATGGAACAAAGCATCTTCATGATCATCTGAAAATATGTGTATTGCGGAAGATAAAGTTGGCCATAGGATAGAACAAGACTTTAGCACAGTCATCTTTAAGGTTTAGTTCTCAACATGGAGGGAAAGTGTCTATGGAGAGATACGCTTTTAATACTGAAGTTGCTAGAAAGGAGCTTGCTGCCATGATTACTTTGCATGAGTATCCTTTATGCATTGTTGAACACATTGCTTTCGTCGGTTTGTGAGTGCGCTTCAGCCATTATTTAAGATGGTTACCAGGAAAACTATTAGGTAATAATTGCATTACTTTGTTGTATTATTATTATTTGACATTTGCATTAGTGATGAAATTGTAGAAAGGACATTATGGATGCATATGTGCAAGAAAAGAAAAGAGCCTTAGACTACATGGCTGCAAGCAAGTCAAGAGTTGTTATTACGATAGATATGTGGACGTTTGACAACCAAAAAAGAGGATACATGTCTATCACATGCCATTTCATTGATGACTCTTGGAATTTGAGAAAAATTATCATGAGATAATTCTTGAACCACCTTGTGCTGATTTTATATTTTAGAAATAATTTTGAAATAAATATGAACATAATAGTTCATGTATGTAGGTTCATATATGTGCCTGCACCACATACAGCTAAAGTTATTTGTGAGGAGCTATATGATGTTTTGGTTGAATGGAATGATGCTTTGGTTGAATGGAATGTTGATGAGAAGATCTCTACCTTGACTCTTGACAATTGCACCACCGATAACTCGGTAATCCTTGAACTCATTAGGGGGGACTCTTTTGCATATGCATTGTGGTTGCCACATATTTAACTTGATAGTCTACGGGCCGCTGCTCAGTGACGAAACGATCATCGAGCCCCCATCATAAGGGTCAGTGGTGACCTTGTCCGCTCCAGGTCGAACCCCACGTCATGGGGAGGGCCGCCCCTAGCGTGGACGTTTACCGAGGGCGACCCGTACTTCATCCTTGACAACGTCGAGGAGCAGGTGTACTGGGCCAAGATCAGGACGTTGGCCAATGTACGAGCGTTGCTCTCTTTGTAGAGATTATTTGTCCCTTAGCAACATGGCATCAAAAGTTTTCCTTCCCCCGCAGGAGCTCATGACGAGGTCGATGTCCAAGTCCATCTTCCTCTATCACGAACGGGGTGTCTGGGAAGCGCTGCAGTGCCACCGGACCGCTTTACTTCGGTAGAACAAGCAGCTGGCATGGAGGAGCACCAAAGTGGCTGACCTGACGTCCTAGTGCGAGGGGCTAAAGGAGGAGGGCGCGGCCAACCGCGAGGAGGTCTAGCGACTGAGGCCTGAGGTCCTCGGTCTGAAGGCGGAGACGGACCATCACGAGGGTTGCTGTGGCAGGAGCAAGAGGGCCTCCAGGCTATGACGTTGGAGCGCAATTCCCTCGCCAAGTCCCTGGAGGAGGAACGGTCTGAGGGTCAGGCATTGAACACCCGGATAGGAGGTATTTTGCCAATGTCTTGTTTCGTTTTTTGGGTTCGGTCTTTCCTCTTAGCCTCGGCTTGACGCCTTCATCCACTTTCCAGGTCTTGAGTAGGATTTGGCGGTTGCAGCCTAGACCTCTCTGACTCTGTCCCGGACGGTGGTGGACCTCTTTTGGGACCTCAACATGGTGGGTGTGCTTCAGAGTCGACCCCCGTGGCCTCATATGCAAGCCCTGGGTGGTTTCATATGGGGTGAGCTCCATAGGACCGTCCACCTCGGGGTGAAGCGGGCTGTGGCTGTGGTCGCCTCCCACTACGAGATTGATCTCGAGTGGGTGTGTGATGGCTATGTGCTCCCCGACGAGCCCGAGCTAGCTGCTGCCGAGGCACAAAGGCTGAACGACGTCGTCGAGGGGCTGGGGACTTTGCTGGCACATCACTTCAAAGTCGAGGTGGTGCCTCCTCCCCCGTCGCCAGCCGCTACCAAGCCCCCTACAGGACCTCCTCCAATAGCATGAGCATGGCCATTGCCCTGCGGGAAATTTTTAAAATTTTGTAATATATGCTAAGAATTTGGTGGATACTAAGTATCTAAACTTTTATCTGTTTACTGTGTGTTTTTCTGTTGTCTTGCGTCTGTTTCCTTAGTCCTAATGCAGTGTCCCTGTTAGAACGCGAGTTACCCTTTAGGGAGAGAGTAGTGAGTGAGAAAATTGTATCCCTGAGGCGTAGGTGTTCCTGCGGCTCGACTATTCTTCCTTAGTCGGGACGTCCTCAGTTCCTAGGGTTTTCGCGTTATGACTTAGGGCGAGGCTACGAAACATTTTCATTTTTCAAAACTGCGAGAAAAAGGCAACACAGAGGAGGGGTTCCCCCTTCTAGGCCCTGAGTGAGGCTCGGTTTTGGAAGCAAGGACGAGCCTCTCTTGAGAGCCATTCTTTATTAAATATGCGGAACATAGTACAACTAGGCCTAGGCCTGTATGCCTAAGGGTAAAAGTGACGTAGCTGCTCTATATTCCAGGCGTTGTCGTAGACTTCTCCTTCGTCGTTGCAGAGCTTGTATGTTCCCGGCTTCAGCACCTTGGCGATTGAAAGGGAAATAGGGTTTAACATTTTCCTATAAATAATTTTGGTGGTTGAATGCCCAACGCAAATAATTGGACTAACTAGTTTGCTCTAGATTATATATTCTACAGGTGCATAAAGGTTCAAAACAAACCAATAAAAGATCAAAATTAGGGTTCAAAAGAAAGGAGCAAAAGAAACTGAAAAGTACCCTGGTCTGCGCACCGGACTGTCCGGTGTGCCACCGGACAGTGTCCGGTGCACCAGGGCCGTACGACTCTGAACCCTTCACCTTCTGGGTTCTCAGGCGTCGCTCTGCTATAATTCACCGAACTATCTGGTGTGCCACTGGACTGTCCGGTGCACCAGCGGAGCAATGGCTAGCCAGCGCAACAGTCGACTGCAACGGTCGCCTGCAACGCTGTAGTGCGTGGACAGTTCGTGCAGAAGTCAGAGCAGCCGCCAGAGGCGCACCGGACAGTGCACAATACCTGTCTAGTGCGGCACCGGACTATCTGGTGCCACAAGAAGACAAAGCTCCAACGGTCAAAACCGCCCAAACCCTAACGATTAGGTGACATGGCTGGCGCAGCGGACACTGTCTGGTGGCGCACCAGACTGTCCGGTGCGCCCATCGACAACAGCCACTCCCAACAGTTGAATTGGTGGTTGAGGGCTATAAATACCCCCAACCACCTCCACTCCAACCATCCAAGCATTCATCACACTCCATTCAATACAAGAGCAAAATACAACACTCCAAGACATAAATCAAAGCCATCGATCCGATCAAAGTCCCTAATACAATTCTAGTCTTTAGGACTTGTGAGAGGATTGTTCTTGTGTTTCTTTGTTGCTCTTGTTGCTTGGTTGGCTTTCTTCTTCCTCATTCTTGTTCTCAAGACACTTGTAATCAAAGCAAGAGACACCAAGTGTGTGGTGGTCCTTGTGAGGGTCTAAGTGTCCCAATTGATTAAGGAGAAAGCTCACTTGGTCTAGGTGACCGTTTGAGAGAGGGAAAGAGTTGAAAGAGACCCGGTCTTTGTGACCACCTCAATAGGGACTATGTTCTTTAGAACCGAACCTCGGTAAAACAAATCACCATGTCATTCGCTTTATTTTCTTGGTTGATTTGTTTTCCCCTCTCTCCCGGACTCGGATTTTATTCTAACGCTAACCTCGGCTTGTAGTGTGTTTAAAGTTATAAATTTCAGTTTCTGCCTATAAACCCCCCTCTAGGCGACTTTCAATTGGTATCAGAGCCCGGTACTTCATTAGAGTCTAACCACTCGAAGTGATGTCGGGAGGATCCGCCAAGAGGGAGATGGAAACGGGCACAAGCCACGGGAAGGCTCCATCAAGGGAGTCCGGCACCAAAGGAAGGGAGGAATCACCTCCCCGTGTCAAGTCGCATCGGAGTGGCGACAAGAAGATGAAAAAAGTGGTCTACTACGAGACCGATTCTTCGTCGACCTCCACCTCCGGCTCCGACGCTCCGTCCGTCACTTCTAAGCACCATGAGCGCAAGAAGTTTAGTAAGATCCCCTTTCGCTATCCCCGCATTTCTAAACGCACTCCTTTACTTTCTGTCCCATTAGGCAAACCACCGGTTTTTATGGTGAAGATTATTGTATGTGGAGTGATAAAATGAGGCATCACCTAACCTCACTCCATGCAAGTATATGGGATATTGTTGAGTTTGGAGCGCGGGTACCATCCATAGGGGTCGAAGATTACGATTCGGACGAGGTCGCCCAAATCCGGCACTTTGACTCTCAAGCAACTACTATACTCATCGCCTCCTTATGTCGAGAGGAGTATAATAAGGTGCAAGGGCTAAAAAGTGCCAAAGAGATTTGGGGTGTACTAAATACCACACACGAAGGGGATGAGGTGACCAAGATCACCAAGTGGGAGACGATCGAGGGGGAGCTCGGTCGATTCGTCCTGAACCAAGGAGAGCAGCCTCAAGCGATGTACAACCGGCTCAAGACCTTGGTCAACCAAGTGCGCAACCTTGGGAGCACAAAATGGGATGACCATGAAATGGTCAAGGTTATTCTTAGATCGCTCGTATTTCGTAATCCTACTCAAGTTCAATTAATACATGGTGATCCTAGATATAAGCTAATGTCTCCCGAGGAAGTTATAGGAAAGTTTGTGAGCTTTGAATTGATGATCAAAGACTCAAAACAAATAGTCAACTTGGAGCAAGGCAGCACCTCCACACCCGAGGTGCAACCCGTCGCATTCAAAGCGACGGAAGAGAAGAAAGAAGAGTCTACACCAAGTAGGCTCCCCATCGACACCTCCAAGCTCGACAACGAGGAGATGGTGCTCATCATCAAGAGCTTTTGTCAAATCCTCAAGCAAAGGAGGGGGAAAGACTACAAACCCCGCTCCAAGAGGGTGTGCTACAAATGTGGTAAGCCCGGTCATTTTATTGCAAAATGTCCTATGTCTAGTGATAGTGACAGGGGCGACGACAAGTGGGGAAAGAGGAAGGAAAAGAAGAAGTACTACAAGAAGAAGGGCGGCGATGCCCGCGTGTGTCGGGAATGGGACTCCGACATGAGCTCCACCGACTCCTCCTCCGACGAGGATGCCACAAACATCGCCGTCAACAAGGGACTTCTCTTCCCCAACGTCGGCCACAAATGCTTCATGGCAAAGGATGGCAAGAAAAAGAAGGTACAAACTAGAACCACCCCCAAGTATACTACATCTAGTGATGAGGGTAGTTCTAGTGAAGATGAAGACAACTTGCTTAGTCTTTTTGCCAACCTTAACATGCAACAGAAAGAAAAATTGAATGAATTGATATGTGCTATTCATGAGAAGGATGAACTCTTGGATAGCCAAGAGGAATTCCTTATTAAGGAAAATAAAAAGCATGTTAAGGTGAAAAATGCTTATGCTCAGGAAGTAGAGAAAAATGAAAATTTAACTAGGGAGCTTAGCATTTGCCATGACACTATTGTGACACCCCAGGTGTCTATTTCGCGTTATGTCGGGAGATTTATCCTAATCTTGGACGCTCAGTGAAAATTTCTATTTCTTGCCCACGTATGTCTCTGATTATCCAGACTATTCATTCTCATTTCACCGAATTCGGAGTTATTCAGTCTCACAGAAGGTCGAATTTGGAGCCTGTTAAAACTTTTATTCTCGACGCGAACGCAAACTCGAAAATCATTCTCGATTTATAAATCTCATTCAACGCTCATTTAATCGAACGCTCGACAGTTTCTAGTTGAGCTGTGTCCGAATCCAATTCCTCGAACCTTGGTTTATGTCTGATTATTTTATCTGAATCTGCTTTCTCAAACGGAATACTCAGTATGTCGTCCTCTAATTAATTCTTACTCGACTCAGCCAAATATCTTGTGTCTGAACTGAATTCAAAACCCACTCCGGCAGTGAATTTTTTTAAAATGTCACGATTCGCCTTCTCCGACTAAAAATCCGAAAGATGGTCGTATCTCAAGATGATTTTATTTCGAATCATGCGTAGGGAATTATTTTCAGGCGAAATCAGATCAGACTCTCGGCCGAGTTAATCGCTCAATCGTCCGTTCGTCGGAACTCTAATTTGCTCCATTCTCCGTAGAGATGAATTCCACAGGAGCAAAAATTGTATCTTCGGCACGAACAAAAGCAGCAATAATTCTTAAAAAGGAACAATTCGTGTTATTTAATTTTAATCCAAGCTATGAGGTTCTAATTCAAGAGCACGCTCAAATTGAGTCAAGACACAATATTTCTCCGAGCAACATCGACTCGAATCTCTGTCAGATCTGTCGTGGCGTTCGTTTGTCGTGATCTCATATGGTTCAAAACACATCGACAATTAATTTTAGTGGGGAGTTTAAAACCTAGTTTCCTTAATTAATTATTTTCTTGATTCGCTATCATGGATCGTGCAAAAAAAAGAGAAAAAGAAATAAAATGGAAAACACACGCACGCAAGCTACGCACGCACGCCACCTCTACCAACAGGCGAGCAGAGCCGCCGAGTGGCCGCTTAGCCTGGGCACTGCCTGCTGGCCAATCCCCATTGCCATCCACGCGAGCCAATAGCTGCCAGCAGCGTCCCGTTAAATCATCCGAGCAGCCACTCCTCTCCCTGTCCCCTTCTCCTTCATGGCAGCTGCAGCCATCCAGTAGATGGCTGCCGCCCACGGTGGCCAATCGGGTGCCAGCGGTTTCGGCGTTTCGACCCCGAGGGGTCCCTGGACCGACGAGTAAATTGTCGCCGCGTGTCCCAGCCTAGATGGGTCAGCGCGAGGCGGAGCACGAAGGGGGGTAGAAGAGAGGGAGAAAAGGGGAGAACCCGTGGCCTCCGTGTTGCCCTGCGCCTAGGTCGGGTGCGCTTGCAGTAGGGGGTTACAAGCGTCCGCGCGGGGGGGGGGGAGAGTGAGGGACTCTACGCGTCGCCCCGTCCTCCCGCGCGGCCAACCTTCTCGTAAGAGAGCCCTGGACCTTCCTTTTATAGGCGTAAGGAGAGGGTCTAGGTGTACAATGGGGGGTGTAGCAGTGCGCTATCGTGTCTAGCAGAGAGGAGCTAGTGCCCTAAGTACATGCCGTCGTGGCAGCCAGAGAGGTTTTGGCACCCTGTTCATGTGATGTCGTGGCCGTCGGAGGAGTGTTGGAGCCTTGCGGAAGGACAGCTGTTGGGGCTGTCGAGTCCTTGCTGACGTCTCTTTGCTTCCGTAAGGGGCTGAGAGCCGCCGTCGTCATGGAGCACGCGGGGCGCCATCATTATCTATTTTCCGGGGCGAGCCAGATGGGACGCCGGTCCTGTTAACCGTAGCTTGAGCTAGCTAGGGATAGGGTAATGATGGCCCCCCTCCTGTGACATGGTCGGTCCGAGCCCTGGGTCGGGCGAGGCGGAGGCTCCTCCGAGGTCGGGGTCGAGTCGGTCTTCCGAGGTCGAGGTCGTGTCCGAGCCCCGGGTCGGGCGAGGCGGAGTTCGCCGTCTTCCGGGGCCGAGCCCGAGTCCGAGCCCTGGGGTCGGGCGAGGTGGAGTTCGTCGTTTTCCGGGGCCGAGCCCGAGTCCGAGCCCTGGGGTCGGGCGAGGCAGAGTTCGTCGTCTTCCAGGGCCGAGCCCGAGTCCGAGCCCTGGAGTCGGGCGAGGCAGAGTTCGTCGTCTTCCGGGGCCGAGCCTGAGTCCGAGCCCTGGCGTCGGGTGAGGCGGAGTTCGTCGTCTTTCGGGACCGAGCCCGAGTCCGAGCCCTGGGGTCGGGCGAGGCGGAGTTCGTCGTCTTCCGGGGTCGAGCCCGAGTCTGAGCCCTGGGGTCGGGTGAGGCGGAGTTCGTTGTCTTCCGAGGCCGAGCCCGAGTCCGAGCCCTAGGGTCGGGCGAGGCGGAGTTCATCGTCTTCCAGGGCCGAGCCCGAGTCCGAGCCCTGGGGTCGGGCGAAGCGGAGTTCATCGTCTTCCGGGGCCGAGCCCGAGTCCGAGCCCTAGGGTCGGGCGAGGCGGAGTTTCCTATGGCTCCCGAGGCCGGACTTGGCTACTGTCAGCCTCACTCTGTCGAGTGGCACAGCAGTCAGAGCGACGCAGGCGGCGCTGTCTTCTTGTCAGGCCGGTCAGTGGAGCGGCGAAGTAACTGCGGTCACTTTCGGCTCTGTCGACTAAAGGGCGCATGACAGGATAAGATGTCAGGCCATCCTTGCATTAAATGCTCCTGCGATTCGGTCGGTTGGTGTGGCGATCTGACCAAGGTTGCTTCTTGGCGAAGACTGGGCCTCGGGTGAGCCGAAGGTGTGTACGTCGCTTGAGGGGGTCCTCAGGCGAGGCGTGAATCTTCCGGGGTCGGCTGCCCTTGCCCGAGGCTAGGCTCGGGCGAGGCGAGGTCGTGTCCCTTGTGTGGACCGAGCCTTGGCTTAATCGCACCCATCAGGCCTTTGCAGCTTAGTGCTGATGGGGGTTACCAGCTGAGATTAGGAGTCTTGGGGGTACCCCTAATTATGGTCCCCGACAGTAGCCCCCGAGCCTCGAAGGGAGTGTTGATACTCGCTTGGAGGCTTTTGTCGCACTTTTTTGCAAGGGGACCACCCTTCCTCGGTTGCCTTTTGTTCCGGTGGGTGCGCGCGAGCGCACCCGCCGGGTGTAGCCCCCGAGGCCTCGGAGGAGTAGTTTGACTCCTTCGAGGTCTTAGTACGTTTCGTAATGCTTCGGCCGGTCTAGCTGCTCCCTCATGCGAACTGGCCGTAGCCCGGGTGAACTGTCGAGTCCCAAGTTCTCGGGCTGGTATGTTGACACTGTCAATGGTTTGGCCAGAGCCGGGTTTGCGAGAGCAGCCCTCGAGCCTCCGCACAGAGCAAGACGACGGTCAGGGACAGACTCGGCTTTTTACATACGCCCCTGCGTCGCCTTTTCGCAAGGAGGAGGGGGGAAAGCGCCATGTTGCCCTCGGAGGGCGCCGAACATGGTGTCTCCAGTGAGTTGCTAACGGGTAATCCGAGTGGACGCCCGTGCCCTATTTGTTAGGGGTCGGCTAGTGGCCCGGAGGCGCACTCCAAAAGTACCTGCGGGTGACTTGCCGGACCTGGTCCCCTTTTGACGGGGTCTGAGGGCTCGATGCCTCCCTCTGGTGGGATTCTGTTACAAAATCGTTCCCGTTGGTCTCGGAAATGTCCTAGGGTACCTCGGGAGCGCAGCCCGAGCCTCGGTTATGTATCGAACGTACCCAGGGTCACCCCTCGCTCTGCATCTGAGGCGGCTGTCGAACCCTTCGGGGGCCAGCCTTCGAACCCCTGATCAGTAGTGGGCACGGAGCCCGAGTGGCTTGAGGTGGCCGTTGAACCCTTTCGAGGGGCCGGCCTTCGAACCCCTGACCAGTAGTGGGCGTGGAGCCTGAGCGCTCTGAGGCGGTTGTTGAACCCTTCCGAGGGGCCAGCTTTTGAACCTCTGATCAGTAGGGGGCTCGGGGCCCGCTTCCTTCGCGGAGAAGGATCCCTTTCGGAGTATCCCCTTTTCCGACTCCTGAGGCAAGAGAGAGAAAGAGGAAGTTAAAAGGATACGAAATCGAATGACGTGGCGCACCTTTTTTGACGCGGTCATTATGGCGGGGGTGAAGCGTCGCCTGCTTCGCCTGCCAAAGGTGCCGCCTGTCCTGCCGCAGAGTTAATGCGACGGGACGAGTGGTTCACGGGGCGGCCGTTGCGCGTGCGCGAGCCGTTCGAGGAACAGAACGCGGACGTGTCGTCTTCCGCCATGGGAGAAGGTCCTTTCGCTATCCCAGGAGGGGACGTGAGCTTGCTGACGACTCGACTACCGCTTCCGCCCGCCTGCCACCACCATTACTGCCGGCCCATTTCTGGCCATATCGACCGTCGCGCCCTCTCCCGTGGCTGACCGGCCCGTGACCGATGTGCTCGGTTGGCACTATCGGGTCATGCGTAGGGTCGCCTCGAGTCACGATACTGGTTCCGCAGTCAAGGCGTGGTACTAGCGCGAGTGGCGGTGCAGCTTCTTGCACGTAGTAACCGGCGCGCCGGTTACATGACGTGTGGGCCTGGGCCTCCACGCTGGATGCGTCGAAGTCGAAAGGGTGTGTCCCCCTGGGTGCGGTTGCACGCCGCCTGCATGGTGGCCCGCCCTTTCACCCGCTGGCCTGGGCCAAAGTGGAGGAGTGCTTGTAACCGCTGAGCGGTTGTGCGCACCGTGGGCGGCGGCTTGGCCCTGTCTGCCCTGCGCCAGCTTGCATGACGCACGGGGCCCAACCCCTGTGTCGTAGGGGGAGAACCTTGGAGCGTGTTGGAGACGACTCAGCCCACGATGGCTGAAGACGCAAATGGAGAGAGTTGCCTTTAAAAGGAGGGTGACCCCCTTGAAAGGCAACCATGTCTTCGCGCTCTCCTCATGCGTTGTGTCTTTCCACCTTTCGAGCCCCCAGACGGGTGGCGCCCGTGGTTCTTCCGCCTCGTCGTCGTTGGGGGAACGCTACTTCGCGGAAATTGGTACCTTTCAGCTATCGTTCGGCTTCAAGGATTTTCTTCAGGCAGCCCGGCTCCTTCCCCTCGCCGGTGATCACCCAAGACGGTGACCACCAGTTCCAGGGTAGGGAGAACCAAGCCGGGCTGCGATCTTGGTCCCGCCCTCAGCTTCAAGGATCTTCGTCATCCTGGCTGGGGCGGAGGCCGGGCTGAGCTGGGGCTCTACCTCCTGCATGGGTCGGCCGACCACCTCTTCTTCCAGCTTCTGGTGGTGGAAACCATCCTCTAGCTCTGCGGAGGAGGCGTCCTCTAGCCATGCCAGGGAAGGCGAAATGTTGCTGCCCATCTAGGATGCAACATTCCGTCCTCTGTCCTTGCTTTCGTGGCGAGGACGGGAGTGAGGGCCTGCCGGTGCGCTTTGGAGCGGCCTGCGCTTGCTGGTGCACCGTTGGTGGACGGGCGGACGTCGCCGTCGGTGTTGACGTGGTGGCAGCTGGAGAAAGCTTTTCCGCCGTCGAGGTCGTCAGCGCCGCCTACGGACCGACCTTCGGCTCTTTTGGCTTTAATGTCTGGTTCGCGTCCCTTGAGTGGGGACGCGAACGAGGGCCTTCCGGTGGCTGCGTCCATCCTAGGACCATGGCTGCTGCTGCAGAGGTCACTGGCGAGTCGCTCGGAGCTTGTCGCCCCGCAGGCTCTCCGGTGTGGAAGTTGTTCATACCCGCGGGGGCGGAACCGGAGTTCTGTTTGTAATGGCACCTTGAGCGCTGGCGTATGTTCATTGTGGCTGTCGGGGCCTGAACATGTATGTATCTTTTGGCGTGAAGCCGTGTTTTTCCCTCATTCCGAGCACTAGGACTCGACTGTCAGCTAACCGAACCGCTTCACCAAGTGTGAGTTGCCTCGTGCGAAGGCGATGAGTGAGGTATCCGTATCCCGGAGGCGTAGGAGTCCCTCGGCTCAGTCGGCCTTGCCGCCCGAGGCTTCTCTTGCTTAGTTAAAGGAAACCCTCGGCCGCTCTTCGATGAGCCGGAGCCGGAGGCAGCGGTATCAGCGTGGACAGAGGTAGAGTTGGCTCGGAAAGAAGACTTCATCGGCCGAAGCCTGACTGGGCCGTCCACTGGCGGGACCGGCGCCGGAGTTGAGTTGCCGAGGCCATGGGCTAGGCTGATGTCCTTGGGGGACAGCTGGCTGAGGCTTCGGGGCGACCGGCCGAGCCGTCTGCTCGAGCCAGACTCCTGGAAGAGACCCTAGCGGCGATGGCTCGGGCGTGGTGCTGACGTCGTATTTCAGAGCGGAGATCCTCCGACTGTGTTGCCGTTCGAGGCTCGGTCGGACTTCGCCGAAGGTGGTGTTGACGCCGAGGGTGCTGCTGCTCCCCCTCCATCGAGGTCTAAACCTGCAGGATCGGTTTATCTTGTAGTGTGCGTATGTTTTCTGCGGCCGCTGAGGCCCAAACAAACTGTCGTTGTGTTGTAAAGCTGCGTTTCTTTTTCCCTTTGTTTCGAGTATCAAGACTTATTTGTTGGTAACAGAATTGTTTGTCCGAGCGAGAGTTACTTTTCACGGAAGGTGATGAGTGAGGTATCCGTATCCCGGAGGCGTAGGAGTCCCTCGGCTCGATCGGCCTTGCCGCTTACGTGTACTCTTACTCATCCGTAGGATTCTGCTAACGATGTAGTCGAGAAGGCCCGAAAAATTGTTTCGGCAGAAAGGTCTTCGAGCATTAAGACTTGTTCGGTCAGTGGAATCGCTTATCCGAGCGTGAGTTACTTATCGCAGAAGGTGATGAGTGAGGTATCCGTATCCCGGAGGCGTAGGAGTCCCTCGGCTCGGTCGGCCTTGGCTGCTTAAGTGTACTCCGTCGTTTTCAGGATCCCGCTTTTGAAGTAGTCAAAAAGCACGAAAAACGTTCTGGCAGAATGACTTTTTCCGAGGAAAATTTTGACGCAGAGGGGGTTCCCCCCTTCTAGCCCCCGAGGGAGGGTCGGGCTTTGCCGAGGCAAGGCTGACCCTTCCTTGATGGTTAGACTTTGTACGTGAACGAGGTGCACGAACAACTTGAAAACATCTTAAGGGTAGAAGCGACGTAGCTGTCAGATGTTCCAAGCGTTGCTGTAGACCTCGCCTGGGCTGTTGGCTAGCTTGTATGTCCAGGGCTTCAGAACCTTGGCGATGACGAACGGCCCTTCCCAGGGAGGCGTGAGCTTGTGCTGCCCTCGGGCGTCTTGTCGCAGTCGAAGCACCAAGTAGCCCACTTGGAGGTCTCGGGACCGAACCCCTCGGGCGTGGTAGCGTCGCAGGGACTGCTGGTACCGCGCCGAGTGTAGTATGGCCATGTCCCGAGCCTCTTCGAGCTGGTCCAGTGAGTCTTCTCGGTCGGTCTAGTTGCTTCGGTCGTCGTATTCCCTCGTCCTCGGGGAACCGTATTCTAAGTCCGTGGGCAAGACGGCCTCGGCCCCATAGACTAGAAAGAACGGTGTGAAGCCCGTGGCTCGGCCCGGCGTTGTCCTCAGACTCCAGACCACCGAGGGGAGTTCCTTCATCCATTGCCCGCCGAACTTGTGGAGGTCGTTGTAGATCCTTGGCTTGAGTCCTTGTAGAATCATGCCGTTGGCACGTTCCACCTACCCATTCGTCATGGGGTGAGCCACGGCGGCCCAGTCCACCCGGATGTGGTGATCCTCGCAGAAGTCCAGGAACTTTCTGCGGTGAACTGGGTGCCGTTGTCGGTGATGATGGAGTTCGGGACCCCAAAGCGATGGATGATGTTGGTGAAGAATGCCACCGCCTGTTCGGACCTGATGCTGTTCAGGGGTCAGACCTCGATCCACTTGGAGAATTTGTCGATGGCGACTAGCAGGTGCGTGTAGCCCCCGGGTGCCTTCTGCAAGGGACCGACAAGGTCCAGTCCCCACACAGCAAACGGCCAGGTGATGGGTATTGTCTGCAGAGCCTGAGCGGGTAGGTGGGTCTGCCTTGCGTAGAATTGACACCCTTGGCAGGCGCGGACAATCCTAGTGGCATCGGCCACCGCGGTCGGCCAGTAGAAACCTTGTTAGAAGGCATTTCCAACAAGGGCTCGGGGCGCTGCGTGATGACCGCAAGCCCCCGAGTGTATTTCTCATAAGAGCTCCTGGCCTTCGGTGATGGATATGCACCACTGGAGGATGTCGGATGGGCTGTGGTGGTAGAGCTCCTTTCCGACACCCAATAAGACGAACGACTTGGCGCGCCGCGCCAGTCGCCGAGCCTCGGCTCGGTCGGGGGGCAGCTCTCCTTGGTGGAGATATTGCAGGTACGAGGTCTGCCAGTTTCGATTAGGCTGGACCCCACTCCGCCCTTCCTTGACGCGCAGTGCCTCACCCTCGGGGGCCGAGGGTGCCTCGGGCCGAGCCGAGGGCGCCTCGGGCTGTGTCGAGGGTGCCTCGGGCTGGGCCGAGGCCTTCTCGGGCTCGGGCGTGTCGTCGGTCTTGACTGAGGGTTGATGTAGGTCTCGAGAGAAGATGTTCGGGGGAACCGTTGTCCGCCCCGAGGCTATCTTAGCCAGCTCATCCGCAGTCTCGTTGTGTCGTCGGGCGATGTGGTTGAGCTCGAGCCCGTAGAACTTGTCCTCCAGGAGCCAAACCTCATCGCAGTAGGCTTCCATCTTCGGGTCGCGGCAGTGGGAGTTCTTCATAACTTGGTCGATGACGAGCTGCGAGTCGCCGCGAGCGTCGAGGCGTCGGACCCCTAGCTCAATGGCGATGCGCAACCCGTTGACCAGAGCTTCGTACTCAGCCACGTTGTTGGACGCCGGGAAATGGAGGCGCAGTATGTAGCGTAGGTGTTTCCTGAGGGGCGAGATGAAGAGCAGGCATGCGCCTGCCCCTATTTTCATCAGCGACCCATTGAAAAACATGGTCCAGAGTTCCGGCTGGATCGGAGCCGCCGGGAGCTGGGTGTCAGCCCATTCAGCCACAAAGTCTGCCAAGACTTGGGACTTGATGGCCTTCCGAGGGGCGAACGAGATCGTCTCGCCCATGATTTCCACCGCCCACTTTGCAATCCTACCCGAGGCCTCTCGGCACTGGATGATCTCCCCCAGGGGGAAGGATGACACCACAGTCACCGGATGAGACTCGAAGCAGTGTCGTAACTTCCGCCGCGTCAGGATCACCGCGTACAACGGCTTCTAAATTTGCGGGTAGCGGATCTTGGTCTCAGATAGTACCTCACTGATGAAGTAAACCGGCCTCTGGACGAGCAATGCATGCCCTTCTTCTTGTCTCTCAACCACGATCGCGGCGCTAACCACCTGAGTGGTAGCGGCGACGTAGATCAAGAGGGCTTCTCCGGCGGCGGGGGGCACCAAGATGGGCGCGTTCGTAAGGAGTGCCTTCAGGTTCCCGAGGGCTTCCTCGGCCTTGGAGGTCCAAGTGAAGCACTCGGTCTTTCTTAAGAGGAGGTATAGAGGTAGGCCTCTTTCGCCAAGGCGCGAGATGAAACGGCTCAGAGCCGCAAGGCATCCCATGACCCTCTGTACGCCTTTCAAGTCCTTGATGGGCCCCATGTTGGTGATGGCCACGATTTTCTCTGGGTTGGCCTCGATGCCTCGCTCGGAGACGATGAACCCCAAGAGCATGCCTCGGGGGACTCCGAAGACACACTTCTCGGGATTGAGTTTTACGCCCTTTGCCTTGAGACACCGGAATGTCGTTTCAAGGTCGGAAAGGAGGTCGGAGGCTTTCCTCGTCTTGACTACGATGTCATCGACATAAGCCTCGACCGTTCGACCAATGTGTTCGCCGAACACGTGGTTCATGCACCTTTGGTACGTCGCACCCGCATTCCTCAAACCAAATGGCATAGTAACATAGCAGTACATGCCAAAAGGTGTGATGAAAGAAGTCGCGAGCTGGTCGGACTCTTTCATCCTGATTTGGTGATACCCTGAGTAGGCATCGAGGAAAGACAGGGTTTCGCATCCCGTAGTGGAATCCACGATTTGATCGATGCGAGGCAGAGGATGGGGAACTTTTGGGCATGCTTTGTTTAGACTAGTGTAGTCTACACACATCCGCCATTTCCCTCCTTTCTTTCTCACAAGCACGGGGTTGGCAAGCCATTCGGGATGGAATACCTCTTTCATGAACCCAGCGGTCATCAGCTTGTGGATCTCCTCGCCTATGGCTCTGCGCTTTTCTTCGTCGAATCGGCGCAGAGGTTGCTTCACGGGTCGGGCTCCAGCTCGGATATCCAGCGAGTGCTCGGTGACATACCTCGGTATGCCAGGCATGTCCGAGGGACTCCACGCGAAAACTTTGGTGTTTGCGCGGAGAAAGTCGACGAGCACTGTTTCCTATTTGGGGTCGAGCTTGGAGCCGATCTGGATCTGCTTGGAGGCGTCGTTGCTGGGGTCGAGAGGGACGGACTTAACCATCTCCGCTGGCTCAAAGTTGCCGGCATGGCGCTTCATGTCTGGCGCCTCATTGGGGAGGCTCTCTAGGTCGGCGATGAGGGCCTCGGATTCGGCGAGGGCCTCGGCGTACTCCACGCACTCTACATCACATTCGTACACGTGTCGGTACGTGGGGCCGACGGTGATGACCCCGTTGGGGCCCGGCATCTTGAGCTTGAGGTAGGTGTAGTTGGGGACGGCCATGAACTTGGCGTAGCATGGCCTCCCCAGTACCGCGTGGTAGGTTCCTCGGAACCCGACCACTTCGAACGTGAGGGTTTCCCTTCTGAAGTTGGAGGGAGTCCCGAAGCAGACGGGCAGATCGAGTCATCCGAGGGGTTGGACGCGTTTCCCGGGGATGATCCCGTGAAAAGGCGCTGCACCGGCCCGGACCGAGGACAGATCGATCTGCAGGAGCTCGAGGGTCTCAGCGTAGATGATGTTGAGGCTGCTGCCTCCGTCCATGAGGACCTTGGTGAGCCTGACGTTGCCGATGACGGGGTCGATAACGAGCGGATATTTCCCTGGGCTCGGCACGTGGTCGAGGTGATCGCCCTGGTCGAAGGTGATGGGCTTGTCGGACCAGTCTAGGTAGACCAGCGCCACCACCTTCACCGAGCAGACCTCCCGACGCTTTTGCTTGCGGTGCCGAGCCGAGGCGTTCGCCACTGGCCCACCGTAGATCATGAAGCAGTCGTGGACCTCGGGGAACTCCTCTGCCTGGTGATCCTTCTTCTTGTCGTCGTGGGGGGCCCTGCCACCCTCCGCAGGTGGCCCAGCCCTGTGAAAGTGACGCTGAAGCATGGCGCATTCCTCAGGGGTGTGCTTGACGGGTCCCTGATGATAGGGGCACGGCTCCTTGAGCATCTTGTCGAATAGATTGGCGCCTCCGGGAGGTTTCCGAGGGTTCTTGTACTCAGCGGCGGCGACAAGGTCCATGTCGGCGGTGTCGCATTTCGCTTGCGACTTCTTCTTGCCTTCTTCTTGGTGCCGCGCTGAGCGGACGCCTCGGGAACATCTTCCGACTGGCGGCCCTGGGGCTGCTTGTCCTTCCGGAAGATGGCCTCAACCGCCTCCTGGCCAGAAGCGAACTTGGTGGCGATGTCCATCAGCTCGCTCGCCCTGGTGGGCGTCTTGCGACCCAGCTTGCTCACCAGGTCGCGGCAGGTGGTGCCTGCGAGGAACGCGCCGATGACATCCGAGTCGGTGACGTTGGGTAGCTCAGTGCGCTGCTTTGAGAATCGCCGGATGTAGTCCCGGAGAGACTCTCCCGGCTGCTGGCGGCAGCTTTGGAGATCCCAGGAGTTCCCAGGGCGCACATACATCCCAGGAGTTCGGGCGAGGGACTCCGATCCTCCCCGCTGTCGTAGCGTCCCCCACGCCTGGGGTGGTAGCCTCGGCGCACCCTCTTATCGATGCGGGCTCGATGGTTGCGGTGGTGGTGCTCGTTGCCGAGGCATCCCGGGGCTGCAGGTGCTGTGTTGCGCGTGCGCCCGGTGTGGACCGAGGCTTCCCGCACGAATCGGAAGTCACGGCGTGGTGCTCCGAGGGGTATCCCTGCCTTCAGGAGGCAGAGCTCTCGGCCCGTCGGACCGTGGCATCCTCCAGGAGATTCTTGAGCTCTCCCCGGATCCACCGCCCTTCGGTGGTTGATGGTTCTGGCATCGCGCGAAGAAGTATCGCTGCTTCAGCCAGGTTCTGGCCGACCCCACTGGAAGCCGGTGGCGGCCTTGCCCTAACATCGTCGTCGATGCAGAGCTGGACGCCCTGGGGCAGATGACGCGCTTCTCTGGCCGGAGCTTGGTCTACCCATTCCTTCCCGATGTTCCGGTAGAGCGGCTCAAGTGTTCCTGCCCCCTCGTCGAGCCTGGCCTGCATCTCGCGGATTTCCTCGAGCTGTGCGTCTTGACCCCCCGCAGGGACTGGGACCACAACTAGCTCCCGAAGGATGTCAACGCGAGGCGCAGGCCTAGGGGGATCACCGTTTTCCGGTATACCAAGATGGTTGCCTTCGTCGGGACCCCCTAGATCGACGTGGAAACATTCATGACTTGGGCCGCTGTCTCCGTCGCCAAAGCTGTGGCTACCATCGGAACAATCGAAAAGGCAGTAGTCGCATGCGGTCATGAAGTCCCGCATGGCACTGGGGTTACTGAGCCCGGAGAAATCCCAACCAAAGTCGGGCTCGTCATCTTCCTCGGAACCCGAGGGTCCGTAGGTCGAGACGGCCGTCAGCCGGTCCCAGGGTGACCGCATATGATACCCCGGAGGGCTGGTGCATGCCTCTATGAAGGCTTCCACCAAAGCGGGGTCGCTTGGTGGGTCGAGGCTGAATCCAAAAGGCATGAGACGGGAGTCGGTCGGTACCTCTTAGTCGGCAGGTGGTGACGTTGTCATGTCAGGGGCGGACTGCACCGTCGTCTCAGGTACGAGGGTGACGCCCAACAAGTCTTTCGCGAGCGTGCTGGCGTCGTCCGTCCGCTTGGAGTTGGCGTGTTGCAGGGAAACGACGCTTGTCTTCGTCTCAGATGCGAGGTCGACGCCGACGTGTCCCCCGTTGGGGCGCCAGCGCCGTCGACTCGCTCGACAGCCGATGAGGTGCCGCCTCCTTCTTGGCCATGGTTGCCCCGCCTCCTCCTCCTCCGGCGGGGGAGGTGATGGGACAAACTCGGACGCCGTTCTTTCGCCTCGTGGGGAAGACGTCGTCGATTCCGCCACCGGCGGGCGGGTTGTCGGCCGCCATTGTCGCCGTCGCGCGGCGGAGGAAGGAGTATCATGTCGTAGCTGCCGTCGAGGGACATGAACTCAAGACTCCCGAAATGGAGCACCGTCCCGGGTTGGAAAGGTTGCTGGAGACTACCCATCAGGAGCTTGACGGGGAGCTGTTCGTCAACACGCAGCAGGCCCCTACCTCGCGCGCCAACTGTCGGTGTTTCGACCCAGGGGGTCCCTGGACCGATGAGTAAATTGTCGCCGCGTGTCCTAGCCCAGATGGGTCGGCGTGAGGCGGAGCACGAAGGGGGGTAGAAGAGAGGGAGAAAAGGGGAGAACCCGCGGCCTCCGTGTTGCCCTGCGCCCAGGTTGGGTGCGCTTGCAGTAGGGGGTTACAAGCGTCCGCGTGGGGGGAGAGCGAGGGACTCTACGCGTCGCCCCGTCCTCCCCGCGGCCAACCTTCTCGTAAGAGAGCCCTGGACCTTCCTTTTATAGACGTAAGGAGAGGGTCCAGGTGTACAATGGGGGGTGTAGTAGTGCGCTATCGTGTCTAGCAGAGAGGAGCTAGTGCCCTAAGTACATGCCGTCGTGGCAGCCAGAGAGGTTTTGGCACCCTGTTCATGTGATGTCGTGGCCGTCGGAGGAGCGTTGGAGCCTTGCGGAAGGACAGCTGTCGGGGCTGTCGAGTCCTTACTGACGTCTCTTTGCTTCCGTAAGGGGCTGAGAGCCGCCGTCGTCATGGAGCACGCGGGGCGCCATCATTATCTGTTTTCCGGGGCGAGCCAGATGGGACGCCGGTCCTGTTACCCGTAGCCTGAGCTAGCTTGGGATAGGGTAATGATGGCCCCCCTCCTGTGACGTGGTCGGTCCGAGACCTGGGTCGGGCGAGGCAGAGGCTCCTCCGAGGTCGGGGTCGAGTCGGTCTTCCGAGGTCGAGGTCGTGTCCGAGCCCCGGGTCGGGCGAGGCGGAGTTCGTCGTCTTTCGGGGTCGAGCCCGAGTCCGAGCCCTGGGGTCGGGCGAGGCAGAGTTCATCGTCTTCCGGGGCCGAGCCCGAGTCCGAGCCCTGGGGTCGGGCGAGGCGGAGTTCGTCGTCTTCCGGGGCTGAGCCCGAGTCCGAGCTGTAACACCCCTGGTGTTACTGTAACTAAAACTGGAGCATGACATCATAAGCATTGACATTGCATATGTTTGATACACCTAGAGTGCATTCACTAGGTAAAAATTTCAAACAAGTGTATTGTTTTTGGTGTTTTGCAAATAAAACCATGGATAGGAAACCTAACCCTAAACAGGGATTGAAGGGGTAAGACCTAACCTAATATGAGAAACCCTAAAGACTTTAGGGAAGGGTCATAAAATATCCCCAAAAACAAAGTGGAATCACATTTAAACCCCTGGGATACCAAAAACCCTAATTGGAACCCTGGAAAACCCTAAAACCAAACCCTAGGGGCCTAAGTGCAAAACTAGTCCACTTTTGGGCTAAAGTGCAAAAACCAAGGCAAATAAGTATCTTAAGTCACTTGGTTCACAAATATGTGGACTTGAAAGCTAAACCCTAAGTTTTGGACTCATTTGCAAAAAGGACCTTGATTTTAATTCCTATGCTAAGTCTGAAAACAGGGTTATAGGCCCAACCTTGGGGCTGTGTAGCTTTCAAAATAGTGAGAATTCATGTTAGGTGACCACATCAAAGTTGAAGACCAAACATAGGAGAACAACTTTGTTTAAGGGTTCAAGCCATGATCTTATGAGAAATTTGGAGAAAACCCCAATCAAAGATGGACTGTCAGACTGCCTGAAGTCTGAAATTCATATTAACAGTGTTATGAGATGAACTTTGAGCTCGATTTTGCAGGGGATCCAGTGACTTTTTGTGGGAGCACATTGTAGCAAAATGATAGATGGATTATAGCTCTATAACTTTGCTGCAGAAAGTTGGCATAGGTTTCACACAAAATCAGGAGTAAATTGAGCTCCAATTTGCTCTGTCAGTCAAGCTTTTTACTGAATTCAGAGCACTGTTCACCATCATCAGAAATATCGCGCCGTGGATCAGGATCACCCCCCCCCCTCGCCGGCGATAAGAACGCCACCGCGGCGTGACCGGTCGTCGGTGGTCGCGGTAAAGATCCTCGGCATCGTGGCAAAAGGTTACCGAGGTGGCGAACTCCGGTTAAACGGCGACCCCGTGCCCTCACCGGAAACCGCCGCGCGGAAAGCTTGCCAGCGCATCCGTAGTTCGCGCTTCTTCTCCAACTCCGGTCGACGGCCTATAAATTGAGCCCGGACTCCGCTTCTTCTCCACATTACGCACCTCAGTGCTTAAGCAATCGACTCAATCCCGCCTGAGAACTTGTGCAGCCCACAATTTCTCCCTCTCCTGTTCTTAGCTCCGCCGAGAAGGAACATCCGTGCCCAGCGCTTCCCTGGTCAGTACTTACCGAATTACTCCCTGTTTTAGTTAGTCTTTGATCCCTTATTGCTCCTTGATGCGGCAATTTGGAGTTTGGCCGAAGCCCATCACCGGAACGCACGCCTGTCCTGTAGAACGCCGCCGTGACCGCCCCCCACCGTCGACCCGTTCTTCGGGTCTTGCTCTGCCCAAACCGAAGCATGTCCAGGGACCCTGGTGAACCCAGGAACCTTTCCCTACCTTCAATTTAGCCAGTCCAACCTTCAGTGATCCGGAACACGATAATCCGCTTGAACACCCGCACTGACACCGTGGCCAGAACATGATGAACCATCTCTAGCGAAATTGATTGAGGGGAAAGGTGCGAAAGGAGTTTAATTTGGTTCCTGACGCTCGAGAACTCCGGCCGTGGCATCATTCGGTCGGTCTAGCTCGTCGGAGCTCGGCTCCTAGCTTGGACCGCCGTCGAGGGTTTCACGGTGTAAAGAATTAGAAGATGAGGGATCTATTTGCAAAGCGTCAGAGACTCTTTAGAATAGTGTTTGAACCCGTTCGCAGTTAAACAGAAACGCGAGGGCCCCTGTGCAAATCTGCCGTCGCGCGCGAGCGCGGGCGCGCGTTTCCTGCGTTGTTGGGCCGGTTCGGGCCAGAATCAGCCCAACACTATTCACCCTTTCTCCTTTTCTTTTTCAGAATAACTTTAGAAATATATTGAAAAATGTAGAAAAATGGTAAAATTGTGAAACCAATTTTCCTAGGTTTCTTATTTTCCCTAGAATTTAGTAAAAATAGTTTTGTGATTTTTAGGTTAAATAAGTAATTTTAAGGCATTTAAAATAGCTTAAACTAATAGTTTTGGATTTTTAGAAATTAAATGGTAATCCCAAAATTGCCCAAACTTTTTATATGAATTCCTCATATTATTTAGAAGCCTTGGGTAGAATTTGGGTTGATTTGGTCCTTGTTTGATCACCAAACCCCAAAACACCCCCCTGCCCTATGAACTCCTTTACTGACTCCGGAAACCCTAGGTTCTCGGAGTACCGTGAAGGAAAGTTGTACTCAAGACTTAGATAATAAGTTTATATTATCTTTGCACCCTCATGAGCATCCCATGGCATCTATTCTTATATATATATGGTTATGTTAGAACACGAAGAAGAAGAAGAAGTCACCGAAGAAAGGACACCACCACCCTCGGATTCTCTAGCAGGCAACTGCTTTTACTTTGATATTTGCGGATCCGAGCCAGACTCACCTGTTAACAAAGGCAAGCCCGGGTGCATTTGCCACCTCCTTGTGTTTAAAAAACCTTTTTCACTTGCTTGATGCATTAGGTGATAAGAGTTGATTGCTAAAACAATTCCTGCATTACCTTCCTTGAATTTGATTACCTTCCTTGATCACCTGTTTTACAAAAGATTTTTGATGCTTAGCATTGCTTTAGAAAAACAAAATGTTTTGTTTTTACAAAAGTTGATATGGCAAAAGTGGGTGGGATGTTTTCGAAAATAAAACTTGATGGTGAATCTATCAAAGGCCTTGATGGGTTCAACATCCGGAAAAGATGTACCTCTGCCAGGTACCAAACTTTGGGTTGAAATGATTAAGCTGAGACCGGGCGGGTGACTTGCACGAGAAAGGAGTCTCGGTGTAGTGTCTCCGTCTGAGTCGATTAAGGGCCGTCTCGATGTAAGCTTTGCCTCGGGTGGACTAAGGCCAGAATAAGATAACACAAAATGGGCGTGGAGCAGTGGCGAGAGTAGCGTGTACCCTCCGTGGCAAGAGGCTGGACGGTGGTGTATCTGTGCTCTCGGTTTGCGTGAACCTGATCTAGTCTTAAGAAACTCGGTGGCGGGTTGACATATGCAAGGGTTAAGTGCTACATATGTCGTGTGATCGGAGATCCTCAGCTGAGTATAATCGATTCAGATCGCCGTACCTCCGCGGTTATGGAGACTTGGCCACTGACTTACACGTAGCAATCCAGTGAAGTTGAAGGGTTGTTAAGAAAATTGGCTAGTGCAGGCAAAGTGATTGAACTAGGGTAGAAAGAACTCTAGCTGCAGGTAATTTTACTTAACCTGACAATAAAATTGGATTTTAAGGATCCACTCGTAGTAAGCTTTTCCGCAAAACAGAGTCTTTGATTCTTGATAAGCCACTCCTTGAATCCCTCTAGCCAGCATACCCTTGAGAGTCTTTTCCTTAGTCGGGTAAGACTTGCTGAGTAATTCCATACTCAGGGTTTATCCCCTTGTTGTTTTTAGGTGAGGAAGCAGCAGAGTTCTGTTGCTTCTGTACCAAGGTGGTTCCTAATGAAGATAAACAAGAATGAAGTGCGGGAGGAAAGGATCCTCCATTAAGACTTTTGTGTGCTAACTATCGGGAGGAGTTTTTACCTCCCTTGGTATGTAATAATACTCTGCACTCGTTATATTCCTGGTCTGTAACAAACAACGTAATCTTACTTTTTAATAAATGTAAGTTTATGTAATCGCTTCCGCATATCTATATCTCCGATGTTCTATAATGTCTGCATGATGGGTGAAACGTTCCTGGTAAGGTAAGGAAAGATACCGAACTTGTCAAGTAGTTTTAGGGGCACCTATAGGGTTGTCTGAGGTCCGTTGGGCAAGGACAACTGTAGGTGGGCCTAATTACTTGGGAGGTTCCGTCACAGCTGGTATCGGAGCGTAGCCCTTCTTGCCAGATATTATGTGGCATCTTCAAAAGGATTTTCTAAGACTTATCTAGAAAATTGCTTCTCTTCTTACCTAAGTATTTCTGAAGAGTTTATTTCAAGGACCAGATAGGAAGAGTGCAATGTATAGAAGGTTGAATCGACTAAGGTTGATTCTGTACTTATTCATGCATCATGCTAAGAATTATACTAATAAATTTTCCCCCTTAGCAAATGCCGCCACGTACAAGGAAAACGGCACGTAAGCATACTGGACCCATTGGTGTGCCCCGGCATCAACTTGCCCCACGAGAGCAAGAGCAAAACAGCAGTAGCGGGAGCAACGATCCTATTGGTGATCTCGAAGCTCGCGTGAATCATCTCCAAGAAGAGTTACAGCGCAGGACTAATCTATGGGTTGCGGACGGTGACCGAATCAATGATTTAAGAAGTTACATCCGCACCCTGCAAGATCAACTAGCTGACCGAGATTTGGCACTTGATTGGGCAGTGCAGTCTCGTTCGGTAGCTTTAGCTAAGGAAGCAAAGGCTCGAGCACGAGTCAACGAACTTAGCGTTGCGGTTGATAACTTGCAGGTATATTGCAATACTTTACATGAAGAAGTTCATGTACTGTATTCGCAATTACACCCAAATGTCCCTGCGGATCCCGTCAGGTCTGAAGCCGGACCCTCGCACCCTACGGGCGAAGCGCTTGGTGGAGAGTTAGACCTTTTTAGGCCCCCTCCTTCTTTGAGGTTGGTCGACGTATGGTCTCCCACCCTTGACGATGAAGCTACCAAGAATAAGCAGGAGTAGTAATGTAGTTGTAAGAATAGAAATAGTATGTTGTATAATAGGGTGAACTTTTGAATAAGGGGTAATGTGTCCTGTTATGTAAAATCGAGTCTGTATCATTACTTTTTGTAGTAATGTAAAATGGAAGGTCTCTTTGGCATATTATGTTTATTTCAAATGTTCTTTGCCTCAGATGCCGACCAGGACTCGCGGACAGGACGCAGCAGGAACATCTGAGGGTAGGGATGTCACCCCAAATCCACCTCCGGTTCCGCCCACGTTGGCCGAGGCGATTGCCGCCTTGGTAAATGCCACCGCAGACAATACCCGCTTCCTTAGGGAAATGGCGGGTCAACAGCAGTTCCAGCAGCAGGCAGGAAGGGGTTTTCAGCAAGGCCCCCGTGAAACCACCTATCTGGACTTCTCGGAAACCCGTCCACCCCTATTCGTCAAGGCAGAGGACCCGCTGGAAGCCGACGAGTGGATACGGGTCATTGAACAAAAGTTTGGTCTTCTCCGTTGTTCAGAGACGCAGAAGCCATTATTTGCAGCCCAATAACTCCGTGGCCCTGCCAGTACCTGGTGGGGAAATTTTGTGGCTATACAACCTGTCAACCATCAAATCACCTGGGAGGAATTTAAAGCAGCATTCCGTGAGCACTACATACCAGAAGGTGTGCTGCATATGAAACAAGAGGAATTCATGAAGCTGAAACAAGGAGGAGATACCATCAGTCAGTATCTCAACAAGTTTAATCACCTGTCGCAGTATGCCATCGACCAGGTGAATACTGATTTGAAGAAAAAGAACTGCTTCATGAGGGGTCTAAATGACCGGTTGCAGCGAAAAATGGCCACATGTATAGATCTCACATATGGAAAGGCTGTCAGTACAGCCTTATCTGTTGAAGCACAATATGCAAATTCTGGGAAGAATAAGGGATTCGGTGGTGAGAGGCCTAATCAGGGCCAGGCGAAGAGGCAACGGTTCGTCATCCGGCCTTCTAGCCAAAACCGCACTTTTTCTCGTCCACCAGCATTCCCTTTCAAACAACCCATTATTATTCGCCCCAATAATACCCCCACTCCCCCAAATCAGCCGGGTGCCCCAGGCACTCGATTCCCTGCCTTGCCCAGCTCTTCAACTGGGTGTTTCAATTGCGGCAAGTCAGGACATTTCATAAAAGACTGCCCGTATCCCAAGCAAAATCAATCCAATGCTCAGCAAGGATCTGAGAAGTCAACTCAGCTCAAGGGAAATACTATGGGGAGAAATACAAAGAAGACGGGGCGTGTATATTACACCCAAGTGGCCACTACACCGGAAGGAGAGCCGGTGATGATGGGTACGTTTCCCGTGGCCAGTCACCCTGCAATTATTCTTTTTGATTCTGGTGCTTCGCATACGTTCATTAGCAAGAAATTTGTGGAGCAACATCACATTGCATGCCATGAATCAAAAGAGGGATTTAAAATTCATTCACCTGGGGGACATATTTTTACTCGAGAAGTGGCCTATGAAGTGCCAGTAACAATGGCTGGACGGAACTTTCCTGCTAACATGATTGTTCTGAAAGGCCAGGATATAGATGTAATTTTGGGTATGAATTGGTTAACCCAACACAAGGCAATTCTCAACACTGAACTCAGAACCGTCAGGTTGAGCTATAATCAAGAAGAGATTCTTTTGTCTCTCCCCGTGACTAATCCAGCCAAAGCTTCTGGTAGAGTATACGAAGCCATTGTACCGGAAATCAAGGATATTCCGGTAGTATGTGAGTTTCCAGATGTATTTCTGGAAGATTTGCCTGGACTGCCCCCTGAAAGAGATGTAGAATTTGTAATTGAGCTAAAGCCCGGTACGGCTCCCATCTCTCGAAGATCGTACCGTATGCCCCCTAATGAATTGACGGAATTGAAGATTCAATTACAAGATCTACTGAATAAGGGATTCATCCGGCCAAGCTCGTCTCCATGGGGTTGTCCCGCCATTTTTGTTAAGAAGAAGGATCAAACCTTGCGAATGTGCGTGGATTATCGACCCCTGAATGAGGTCACCATCAAGAATAAGTACCCTCTTCCAAGGATCGACATCTTATTTGATCAACTGACTGGAGCGAGGGTTTTTTCCAAAATTGATCTCAGGTCGGGCTATCACCAAATCCGTATTCGGCCCGAGGATATACCGAAGACCGCGTTTACTACGCGGTATGGATTGTTTGAATACTTGGTAATGTCTTTCGGGCTTACAAATGCTCCTGCCCACTTCACCTATTTGATGAACTCGGTGTTCATGCCCGAGTTGGACAAGTTCGTGGTGGTCTTCATCGACGATATCTTGATATATTCTAAAAATGAAGAGGAGCATGCTCAACATCTACGGATTGTATTGACGCGCCTGAGGGAACATCAACTGTATGCCAAGTTCAGCAAGTGCGCGTTCTGGCTAGAGGAAATTCAATTTTTGGGGCACGTGTTATCAGCCAAAGGAATTGCGGTAGATCCTAGCAAAGTCAAAGATATTCTGGAGTGGAAACCCCCAACCACTGTTCACCAAGTCCGGAGTTTTCTTGGACTAGCTGGATATTATCGCAGATTCATACCCGATTTCTCTAAGCTTGTGAAGCCCATCACAAGTTTATTGAAGAATGACATTAAATTCAATTGGTCTTCTAAGTGTAATGAAGCCTTTGAGCAATTGAAGACATTATTAACCACTGCTCCAGTATTAGCTCAACCGGACATCACCAAGCCCTTTGATGTATATTGTGATGCGTCAGGCAGTGGACTCGGCTGTGTATTAATGCAAGAGGGCCGAGTAATTGCATATGCTTCAAGGCAGTTGCGCCGACATGAGGAGCATTACCCAACTCATGATCTGGAGCTAGCTGCTGTGGTTCATGCCCTGAAAATTTGGCGTCACTATCTGCTGGGAAATATCTGTCATATTTATACAGATCATAAAAGCTTGAAGTACATCTTTACCCAGTCAGAATTAAATATGAGGCAAAGACGATGGCTTGAGCTTATTAAGGACTATGAACTGGAGATCCATTATCACCCAGGCAAGGCCAATGTGGTGGCAGATGCACTAAGCCGTAAGGCTTCCTGCCACTGTCTTATGGTGAAGACCTCTGACAACACCTTATGTCAAGAGATGGAAAAGTTAAACCTAGGGATAATCCAACAAGGGACTCTGAATCAGATAAAGCTTGAGTCGATCATTTTGCAAAGGATAATTGATGCTCAAAAGGATAATCTGGGTATGAAGCACATCCGAGAGAAGATAAGGGCTGGAACAACCAAATGTTTCAAGGAAGACGATCAAGGTGTGATATGGTTTAATAACCGCATGGTAGTGCCAAAGAACGAAGAACTCCGCCAGCAAATTCTTGATGAAGCACATCTTAGTCGCTATTCTATTCATCCCGGAAGCACTAAGATGTACCAAGACTTAAAGCAATATTACTGGTGGACAAAGATGAAGATCGAAATTGCACGCTATGTGGCTAAGTGTGACACTTGCAGACGTGTCAAAGCCATACACATGAAAACTGCTGGTCCATTACAATCTTTGTCGATCCCAACATGGAAATGGGAAGATATAAGTATGGACTTTATCGTGGGATTGCCCAGGACTGCAAAAGGGTATGATTCTATCTGGGTCATAATTGATCGGCTTACGAAGATTGCTCACTTTTTACCGGTCAAGACGGATTCCCAAGTTACGGTCTACGCCCAATTGTACATTGCTCGTATTCTTAGTCTGCATGGTGTTCCGAAGACCATTGTGTCGGATCGTGGACCCCAATTTGTAGCCAAGTTTTGGGAAGCACTTCACAAATCCTTGGGTACTAAGTTGCTCCATAGTTCGGCATATCATCCACAAACCAGTGGACAGACTGAGAGAATTAATCAAGTACTCGAAGATATGTTGCGAGCATGTGTCCTGGATTTCTCACCAAAATGGGATGAATGTTTACCTTTGGCGGAGTTTTCATACAATAATAGTTATCAAGAAAGTATCAAGATGGCACCTTTTGAAGCTCTATATGGACGACGGTGTCGAACTCCGCTAAATTGGTCTGAACCTGGAGAAAGGTATTTCTTTAGGCCTGACATAGTGAAAGAGGCCGAGGAAAAGGTTCAGAAAGTCATTCATAATCTGAAGAAAGCCCAAGCTCGGCAGAAGAGCTATGCAGACAAACGGCGAATGCCCTTGTATTTTCTTGAAGGGGACTATGTTTACTTGAAGGTTTCACCAATGAAGGGAGTATCGCGTTTCGGGGTTAAAGGGAAACTTGCACCCAGGTACATTGGTCCATTTCCTATCCTTCAAAGATATGGGCCAGTGGCATATCGACTTCAACTTCCCGAAACATTGTCTGCTGTACATAATGTGTTCCATGTATCGCAATTGAAGAAGTGTCTTCGGGTTCCCGATCGAACCATTGAAGTGACAGATGTTGTCCTGGAACCAGATTTGACATACTCAGAACATCCTATTCAAGTTCTGGATCAAAAGGACAGGGTTACCCGGAGAAAGACTCTCAAGTTCTACAAGATAAAATGGAACCAACATTCTGAGGAAGAGGCTACATGGGAAACTCAAGACTTCTTGAATAAGAATTTCCCAGGCTTTTTAGCCTCATGTAATTTGTAAAGTGTATATAGTTATTGCAATAAAGGAATGAACCCCCACACCACCCCTGCCTTGTACCAGAAATAAGGAAATAAGAATGTGACACATTTCCTTTTCCATTACTCACCCTAGGACTTTAAATCTCGGGACGAGATTCTTTTATGGGGGGAAGGATGTAACACCCCTGGTGTTACTGTAACTAAAACTGGAGCATGACATCATAAGCATTGACATTGCATATGTTTGATACACCTAGAGTGCATTCACTAGGTAAAAATTTCAAACAAGTGTATTGTTTTTGGTGTTTTGCAAATAAAACCCTGGATAGGAAACCTAACCCTAAACAGGGATTGAAGGGGTAAGACCTAACCTAATATGGGAAACCCTAAAGACTTTAGGGAAGAGTCATAAAATATCCCCAAAAACAAAGTGGAATCACATTTAAACCCCTGGGATACCAAAAACCCTAATTGGAACCCTGGAAAACCCTAAAACCAAACCCTAGGGGCCTAAGTGCAAAACTAGTCCACTTTTGGGCTAAAGTGCAAAAACCAAGGCAAATAAGTATCTTAAGTCACTTGGTTCACAAATATGTGGACTTGAAAGCTAAACCCTAAGTTTTGGACTCATTTGCAAAAAGGACCTTGATTTTAATTCCTATGCTAAGTCTGAAAACAGGGTTATAAGCCCAATCTTGGGGCTGTGTAGCTTTCAAAATAGTGAGAATTCATGTTAGGTGACCACATCAAAGTTGAAGACCAAACATAGAAGAACAACTTTGTTTAAGGGTTCAAGCCATGATCTTATGAGAAATTTGGAGAAAACCCCAATCAAAGATGGACTATCAGACTGCCTGAAGTCTGAAATTCAGATTAACAGTGTTATGAGATGAACTTTGAGCTCGATTTTGCAGGGGATCCAGTGACTTTTTGTGGGAGCACATTGTAGCAAAATGATAGATGGATTATAGCTCTATAACTTTGCTGCAGAAAGTTGGCATAGGTTTCACACAAAATCAGGAGTAAATTGAGCTCCAATTTGCTCTGTCAGTCAAGCTTTTTACTGAATTCAGAGCACTGTTCACCATCATCAGAAATATCGCGCCGTGGATCAGGATCACCCCCCCCCCCTCGCCGGCGATAAGAACGCCACCGCGGCGTGACCGGTCGTCGGTGGTCGCGGTAAAGATCCTCGGCATCGTGGCAAAAGGTTACCGAGGTGGCGAACTCTGGTTAAACGGCGACCCCGTGCCCTCACCGGAAATCGCCGCGCGGAAAGCTTGCCAGCGCATCCGTAGTTCGCGCTTCTTCTCCAACTCCGGTCGACGGCCTATAAATTGAGCCCGGACTCCGCTTCTTCTCCACATTACGCACCTCAGTGCTTAAGCAATCGACTCAATCCCGCCTGAGAACTTGTGCAGCCCACAATTTCTCCCTCTCCTGTTCTTAGCTCCGCCGAGAAGGAACATCCGTGCCCAGCGCTTCCCTGGTCAGTACTTACCGAATTACTCCCTGTTTTAGTTAGTCTTTGATCCCTTATTGCTCCTTGATGCGGCAATTTGGAGTTTGGCCGAAGCCCATCACCGGAACGCACGCCTGTCCTGTAGAACGCCGCCGTGACCGCCCCCCACCGTCGACCCGTTCTTCGGGTCTTGCTCTGCCCAAACCGAAGCATGTCCAGGGACCCTGGTGAACCCAGGAACCTTTCCCTACCTTCAATTTAGCCAGTCCAACCTTCAGTGATCCGGAACACGATAATCCGCTTGAACACCCGCACTGACACCGTGGCCAGAACATGATGAACCATCTCTAGCGAAATTGATTGAGGGGAAAGGTGCGGAAGGAGTTTAATTTGGTTCCTGTCGCTCGAGAACTCCGGCCGTGGCATCATTCGGTCGGTCTAGCTCGTCGGAGGTCGGCTCCTAGCTTGGACCGCCGTCGAGGGTTTCACAGTGTAAAGAATTAGAAGATGAGGGATCTATTTGCAAAGCGTAAGAGACTCTTTAGAATAGTGTTTGAACCCGTTCGCAGTTAAACAGAAACGCGAGGGCCCCTGTGCAAATCTACCGTCGCGCGTGGGCGCGGGCGCGCGTTTCCTGCGTTGTTGGGCCGGTTCGGGCCAGAATCAGCCCAACACTATTCACCCTTTCTCCTTTTCTTTTTCAGAATAACTTTAGAAATATATTGAAAAATGTAGAAAAATGGTAAAATTGTGAAACCAATTTTCCTAGGTTTCTTATTTTCCCTAGAATTTAGTAAAAATAGTTTTGTGATTTTTAGGTTAAATAAGTAAATTTAAGGCATTTAAAATAGCTTAAACTAATAGTTCTGGATTTTTAGGAATTAAATGGTAATCCCAAAATTGCCCAAACTTTTTATATGAATTCCTCATATTATTTAGAAGCCTTGGGTAGAATTTGGGTTGATTTGGACCTTGTTTGATCACCAAACCCCAAAACACCCCCCTGCCCTATGAACTCCTTTACTGACTCCGGAAACCCAGGTTCTCGGAGTACCGTGAAGGAAAGTTGTACTCAAGACTTAGATAATAAGTTTATATTATCTTTGCACCCTCATGAGCATCCCATGGCATCTATTCTTATATATATATATAAGGTTATGTTAGAACACGAAGAAGAAGAAGTCACCGAAGAAAGGACACCACCACCCTCGGATTCTCTAGCAGGCAACTGCTTTTACTTTGATATTTGCGGATCCGAGCCAGACTCACCTGTTTACAAAGGCAAGCCCCGGTGCATTTGCCACCTCCTTGTGTTTAAAAAACCTTTTTCACTTGCTTGATGCATTAGGTGATAAGAGTTGATTGCTAAAACAATTCCTGCATTACCTTCCTTGAATTTGATTACCTTCCTTGATCACCTGTTTTACAAAAGATTTTTTATGCTTAGCATTGCTTTAGAAAAACAAAATGTTTTGATTTTACAAAAGTTGATATGGCAAAAGTGGGTGGGATGTTTTCGAAAATAAAACTTGATGGTGAATCTATCAAAGGCCTTGATGGGTTCAACATCCGGAAAAGATGTACCTCTGCCAGGTACCAAACTTTGGGTTGAAATGATTAAGCTAAGACCGGGCAGGTGACTTGCACGAGAAAGGAGTCTCGGTGTAGTGTCTCCGTCTGAGTCGATTAAGGGCTGTCTCGATGTAAGCCTGCTGACCGAGGACCCTTTAACTGGTCACATGCCTCGTCATGGGTAAGCTTTGCCTCGGGTGGACTAAGGCCAGAATAAGATAACACGAAATGGGCGTGGAGCGGTGGCGAGAGTAGCGTGTACCCTCCATGGCAAGAGGCTGGACGGTGGTGTATCTGTGCTCTCGGTTTGCGTGAACCTGATCTGGTCTTAAGAAACTCGGTGGCGGGTTGACATATGCAAGGGTTAAGTGCTACATATGTCGTGTGATCGGAGATCCTCAGCTGAGTATAATCGATTCGGATCGCCGTACCTCCGCGGTTATGGAGACTTGGCCACTGACTTACACGTAGCAATCCAGTGAAGTTGAAGGGTTGTTAAGAAAATTGGCTAGTGCAGGCAAAGTGATTGAACTAGGGTAGAAAGAACTCTAGCTGCAGGTAATTTTACTTAACCTGACGATAAAATTGGATTTTAAGGATCCACTCGTAGTAAGCTTTTCCGCAAAACAGAGTCTTTGATTCTTGATAAGCCACTCCTTGAATCCCTCTAGCCAGCATACCCTTGAGAGTCTTTTCCTTAGTCGGGTAAGACTTGCTGAGTAATTCCATACTCAGGGTTTATCCCCTTGTTGTTTTTAGGTGAGGAAGCAGCAGAGTTCTGTTGCTTCTGTACCAAGGTGGTTCCTAATGAAGATAAACAAGAATGAAGTGCGGGAGGAAAGGATCCTCCATTAAGACTTTTGTGTGCTAACTATCGGGAGGAGTTTTTACCTCCCTTGGTATGTAATAATACTCTGCACTCATTATATTCCTGGTCTGTAACAAACAACGTAATCTTACTTTTTAATAAATGTAAGTTTATGTAATCGCTTCCGCATATCTATATCTCCGATGTTCTGTAATGTCTGCATGATGGGTGAAACGTTCCTAGTAAGGTAAGGAAAGATACCGAACTTGTCAAGTAGTTTTAGGGGCACCTATAGGGTTGTCTGAGGTCCGTTGGGCAAGGACAACTGTAGGTGGGCCTAATTACTTGGGAGGTTCCATCACACGAGCCCTGGGTTCGGGTGAGGCGGAGTTCGTCGTCTTCCGGGGCCGAGCCCGAGTCCGAGCCCTAGGGTCGGGCGAGGCGGAGTTCATCGTCTTCTGGGGCCGAGCCCGAGTCCGAGCCCTGGGGTCGGGCGAGGCGGAGTTTGTCGTCTTCCGGGGCCGAGCCCGAGTCCGAGCCATGGGGTCGGGCGAGGCGGAGTTCGTCGTCTTCCGGGGCCGAGCCCGAGTCCGAGCCCTGGGGTCGGGCGACACGGAGTTCGTCGTCTTCCGGGGCCGAGCCCGAGTCCGAGCCCTGGGGTCGGGCGAGGCAGAGTTTCCTATGGCGCCCGAGGCCGGACTTGGCTGCTGTCAGCCTCACTCTGTCGAGTGGCACAGCAGTCGGAGCGATGCAGGCGACGCTGTCTTCTTGTCAGGCCGGTCAGTGGAGCGGTGAAGTGACTGCGGTCACTTTCGGCTCTGTCGACTGAAGGGCGCATGACAGGATAAGATGTTAGGCCATCCTTGCATTAAATGCTCCTGCGATTCGGTCGGTTGGTGTGGCGATCTGGCCAAGGTTGCTTCTTGGCGAAGACTGGGCCTCGGGCGAGCCGAAGGTGTGTACGTCGCTTGAGGGGGTCCTCGGGCGAGATGTGAATCTTCCGGGGTCGGCTGCCCTTGCCCGAGGCTGGGCTCGGGCGAGGCGAGGTCGTGTCCCTTGAGTGGACCGAGCCTTGGCTTAATCGCACCCATCAGGCCTTTGCAGCTTAGTGCTGATGGGGGTTACCAGCTGAGATTAGGAGTCTTGGGGGTACCCCTAATTATGGTCCCCGACAAGTGGTGTCCTGTTAAATCAACCAACTGCCACCCATTCTTTCTCCCCCAGCCGTCTCTCCCGTGGAGCTTCTCCTTCTCCCACACGACAGCAAGCAGGGGTCTCCTCCCTCTCCCATGGCGCCACACACCCTCCCCTGCAGCTTGGCCTCTCCTTCGCTCGGGCGCTGAGCAGGAGGTCCCCATGGCCGGCGCGCACCCCTGCTCGTGCCTCGACGGTCGTCAACATCGTCGGGGCATCGGCTCCGAGCTCCTCTCCGGCCATCTTCCTCCCTCTGCTCCTGCTCGTCCATGGAGCACTGGTGACCGCGCCTCCCACCATGGTGTCCAGATTTTCCAGCAGAGCTCCCCCTTGGCCGAAGTCGTCGCTCCCCCTGCTCCACGGCCAGCAGAAGCCAGCGGCGCCCTTCTTCCCCAAGAGCAGGGAGCAGCCGCTCCCATCTCCTTGCAGCGCCCTGTCCATTTTTTCCATCCATCCAGCTTTCTTCTACCTCTGGCCGGTGCACAGCAGCAGCTCCACCTCCCCTCTGCCCCTGCCATTTTCCCTAGGAGCCGAGCTCCTATGCCATGGAGCAGCAGCCCCTTCCCCAGCACTCTTCTTCATCTGTGCAGAAATGGTGGCGAGCCCTTTTCCCTCCTCCTCTGCGCTCTAGCCGAGCCACTGCTCCCAGGCCGAGTTTTCTCCAGCGTCGTGCTTCACCTTCATGTGGCGAGCTAACTAGCAGGAGCAAGCTCCCTCCTCCACACGCTGGTCAGTACTAGGAGTTTGCTACTACTTGGAAGCTGCTCGATGAAATGGTTGACGTGTGGTTGCGTGTCTATGCTCGTGCTGCACGCCCTGCTGCTCGCCATGGCCGCCACAAGATCCAGCAGCCTTGACATCCCCTCAGCGTCGTGTGCGTCGCCCAATTTGCAGCCCTTGCACGTCATCGTCGAAACCCGCGGTGAGATCCTCGCTGTCCCGTGCTCCTTGATTCTATAAAATAACTGAACTAATAAGCTGTGAAATAATTATGTATGTCGTTTAATCGCAGCCCCTTGTCGTCATCGTGCTTCACGCGTCGTTTCTCGACAGAATGCTAAACCGACATACATGCATGCGCGACGCAAGTCAACCAGGTTGTTTGCTTTAGAAAAATTGTGATTTCATTTTATTTACGATTCAGTCGATGGAGTGAATATATGCGTGAAAATATAATTGTATGAATGAAAGCGTGTAGAGAGGAAAAGACGAAGTAGAAAGGAACTCGGATGTTTTTATATTTTATAGGAAAAATATGTGATGCGTTGTTTGATGCGAAAACTAAGTTGCAAAATGCGGATTATGTTTTGGGAAATGCGTCGACATGTGTTTGTGTGAAGAGTGTAATTGTTTTTATGCAATATGATGGGATTCGTGATATTATCAGGAGTATATTTATTAATGTGACGAGTAGTTTAGAAAATGCTAGTTTGCGTGGAGGATGAATTATTAAGACATGAGAGTCGGAGTTCATATATTAGTGGTTACGCTACGATGATTGAAGTGTCTCGAGTGCATGCCCACAATATGGTTGCATGCGAGACGAGGTTATGCGCATGATGAGTTTAGTAAAAATTCATGGGTGTCACTAGTGTTAAGTTGAGGTATATTTGTGTGTGGAAAGTAATAATGTGTTTAATACTTAGAACTCTTAGTCGATAGTAGAAATTGTTTTGGCTTATATAGAGAGGTGGTGACATGCCACAGTAGTCATCGCTTCCTCTATATCTTGAGTCGGGTCAATACGCGTTATGTATTCATGAATTGGGAAGTAAGCGCATGATGGTTTTGAGTTAGAGATTAGTGGTTTACGATTCGTATGATTTGGTCGATGTGTGAATATACATGTGAATATGTGTGTTTATAAAAATGTTGTGGTGTATGTTGTGCCTTAGATAGTGATAATAATAGGCAAGCCGACTGTATGTTATTTAGCGGCTATGTCGTTGCTCTAGTTAGCCAAATTGTTAGATGGTTTGGTTAAGCTCGTAATCACGATGATTTACTTGTAGTAGTCTAAATGTGTATGGTTACGGTCGCGGGTAAAAATTAGAAGTGTTCATGAGATGCCCAAGTTAAAATGCAAATTACTATGTGAAGAGCGCATCGATATATATATATATATATATATATATATATATATATATATATATATATATATATATATATATATATATATATATATATATATATATATATATATATATAGGATTTGATGATTGTGGTGAATGTGTTGATTAATTGTGTATGGTAGTTCTAGAGCGCGAAATAACTCGTATAAAAATTAGTAAGTCTACTTGTTAGTTCTCACTTGGTCATTTTAACTCTAACAATTGTCAAAGTGTTAGAATAATTCAAGTATCTAGAACGCGGCAATTCTTGAAGTAAATAGGAGCTGAATTTTATTAGTAGCTGTTTTGGGCTGCACGAACTATTTTCGCCGTGTTGTTTGTTGAATGAACTAAATTATGTTTTCTATAGAAAAGTCATGTAGAAAAGTCATGTAGAAAAGTTGTAGATAACTTTATTATCTTACTTGTGTTAAAATTTGACAGCCATAAGTCTGATCGTTTTGAAGTTGTGCTTTTCACAAATTCAGTAACTGAATCGGCCCAAATTCTGTACGGATTTCAGAAACTGCATTGTTTGCCTAATTTAATGTTACAATCTGTTCATGGTCGTTATAAGAAAGTTGTAGATGCTTTTCTTATCTTGCTTGTGTTAAAATTTCATAACCATAGTACTGATAGTTTAAGAGTTATGAATTTTACAAACTGGTTGCTGTGTTCTATCCTCTGTCAGAACAGATTTCAAAAACTGTAATGTTTGATTTGATTAAACCTGGAATCACTTCTTGGTGATTATAAAAGTTATGTAGTTCTTTTTCCAAGCTTTCCAAAAAGTCTTGGATCACTATTTTTGGTGGTCTGAAGATTAAGTTATGGATGTTTAAAGTGTGAAGACTGAATCTGTCCAGTTCTAGACAGCACAGCCTTCATAGTGTATTTTACCCTTGATACGTGTTAAACCAGCCAGTGATAGTTATAAATAATTTGTAGAACATTTAATTAGCTTTCCAGAAAGTCTAAGATCACTTTGTTTGGATGTCTGAATCTTTAGTTGTGAATTTTTGAAGCTGCAAGTCTGAATCTGTCCAAATCTGGACAGAGCTGCTGTGTTTGCATAATTCGGCCTTGCTAAGAGTCTAATCATACTGAGGTAAAAATATCAAAGTTGTAGAACACTTTTTAAACTTTCCAGAAAATCCTAGTTTGATAATTTTGAACTAATATTTGAAGAGTTGTGATTAAAACAAGCACCTGCTGTGCTGCTATCTTGATTTTGTTATGTTTGGTGGATGCTCTACTCTGTTGTGTTTGACTCGAGTCGACTGTTTCCTCGTTTGATGATTGGTTGAACCCGCAGTAATGATAATATAACTAATACAATTGGGCCTAATTATATAAGTAACAAGTATACGTCTCGCTAAGTTAGTGAACCAAATTAGTGAGAGTCTAATAAGTGTTTGCCTAGTGAATAATTTTAAAGCCCAATTAAGTGTTTAGTTCCTTTTCAACTAAATCTATCTATATATAAGTCGTAGCGAACTTTTGTACTTAACTAATTTAATGTTAGGTAATTAATGGGTGATTAAAGTGAACGTGGTAAACACTTGTGCTCATGCTTGTGTGGTCATGTTTGTATTGGTTAAGTAAAGTAAGTGTCGTCATCTTTCCAGTGGTAGCGCCTACATATGCCCGATGACGTGTAGATAACGAATGCTAACGTGTGGTGGTTTACGGTGTCTTCTAAATTAATGTTAGTTCGCTACTGTGTCTTTGTATATCTTGTGGCATTTTTCATCATATTCATACATATGCATCTTGCATCTCATTTAGGACCGAGAGAGGATGATCGTGCAAGTGACGTGGTGCCAACCACAAGATGGAGTTGGTGGACGACCTAAAGAATGATGGACTTAACCAGTGGATGCTCGCCAAGCGAGCACCTCCCCCAGCAAACACTACCTAAGTGTTAAATTAAAGGCAAGCCCCGGTTTTATGCATAACCGTTATATATGCTATTTTACTACACTTAATGTTTGTAGGCTTGTACCGTGCACTTAAGTGTAGGAGTTGCCTGAAACCCTAGTTGCATGAACTCAGGATTTCTTTTGAGATGGATACTAGTATGCTAGGTCGAGTAGCTGCTATGCTAAATCAGGATCTCGGTAGAAGTCGAGTGATTTTTCTAGCACTCGCGCGAGGTCAGGAATTGGTTGTATCCATTTTTTATAACAGAATGGTGATGGTCTGTGGACACGGATCCATAGGGATGCGTTATCTATGAGATGAAATTGGAATAAGGATTAACGTGCGGATACCTGTGTCAAGCGTTTGAACGTACTAAACACATGTCGGGAAATATGGTAACCGGTAAACCTAGTACCTGCGTGAAGCCGGGCGCGGACTTTATCCCTCACGCGACCTGAGACTGGGTCTCCCATTCTAGATATGGTGGGTACAAGTGCGGTCACTGCACGGCGGCAGCCGGGGTCAGTGGAGCATTGTATGCCAAGGCGGTGAGGCCTGGCCGCGAACGGGGAATCGATGGGGACGGTTGACGTATGTGGGGACGGAGTGCCCCTACATGTCGTGTGTTTAGGTTTACCTTGCAAGGATAAAACTCGATTCGAATCGTCTGCTTCTCGCAGCTAATGAGACTGCTTGATCCATTGTACTTCATTGAGTAATAAGTGGAAATGAGGATACTGGCAAAAGATGTTGATTGCACTAAATGTTTGATACCATGTATGAATAGATAGGTTCTCATCTAGTCTAAATTATTATTCTAGAACTTGAAAAGCTAAAACTTGATTTTAGACTCAGCTAGTGCTTTTGGCAAACCAAACCTGTCGGTGTTTCGACCCCGGGGGGGTCCCTGGACCGACGAGTAAATTGTCGCCGCGTGTCCCATCCCAGATGGGTCGGCGCGAGACGTAGCACGAAGGGGGGGAGAAGAGAGGAGAAAAGGGGAAACCCGCGGCCTCCGTGTTGTCCTGCGCCCAGGTCGGGTGCGCTTGCAGTAGGGGGTTATAAGCGTCCGCGTGGGGAGAGCGAGGGACTCTACGCGCCGTCCCGTCCTCCCGCGTGGCCAACCTTTTTGTAAGAGAGCCCTGGACCTTCCTTTTATAGGCGTAAGGAGAGGGTCCAGGTGTACAATGGGGGGTGTAGCAGTGCGCTATCGTGTCTAGCAGAGAGGAGCTAGTGCCCTAAGTACATGCTGTCGTGGCAGTCAGAGAGGTTTTGGCACCCTGTTCATGTGACGTTGTGGCCATCGGAGGAGCGTTGGAGCCTTGCAGAAGGACAGCTATCGGGGCTGTCGAGTCCTTGCTGACGTCTCCTTGCTTCTGTAAGGGGCTGAGAGCCACCGTCGTCATGGATCACGCGGGGCGCCATCATTATCTGTTTACCGGGGTGAGCCAGATGGGACACCGGTCTTGTTCCCGGTAGCCTGAGCTAGCTAGGAATAGGGTAATGATGGCCCTCCCTGTGACGTGGTCGGTCCGAGCCATGGGTCAGGCGAGGCGGAGGCTCCTCCGAGGTCGGGGTCGAGTCGGTCTTCCGAGGTCGAGGTCGAGTCCGAGCCCCGGGTCGGGCGAGGCGGAGACTGTCATCCGAGGCCGAGGCCGAGTCTGAGCCCTGGGGTCAGGCGAGGCGGAGTTCGTCGTCTTCCGGGGCTGAGCTCGAGTCCGAGCCTTGGGGTCGGGCGAGGCAGAGTTCGTCGTCTTCCGGGGCCGAGCCCGAGTCCGAGCCCTAGGGTCGGGCGAGGCGGAGTTCGTCGTCTTATGGGGCCGAGCCCGAGTCCGGGCCCTGGGGTCGGGCGAGGCAGAGTTTCCTATGGCGCCCGGGGCCGGACTTGGCTGCTGTCAGCCTCACTCTGTCGAGTGGTGCAGCAGTCAGAGCGACACAGGCGGCGCTGTCTTCTTGTCAGGCCGGTCAGTGGAGCGGCGAAGTGACTGCGGTCACTTCGGATCTGTCGACTGAAGGGCGCATGTTAGGATAAGGTGTCAGGCCATCCTTGCATTAAATGCTCCTGCGATACGGTCGGTCGGTGTGGCGATCTAGCCAAGGTTGCTTCTTGGCGAAGACTAGGCCTCGGGCGAGCCGAAGGTGTGTCCGTCGCTTGAGGGGGTCCTCGGGCGAGACGTGAATCCTCTGGGGTCGGCTGCCCTTGCCTGAGGCGGGGCTCGGGCGAGGCGAGGTCGTGTCCCTTGAGTGGACCGAGCCTTGACTTAATCGCACCCATCAGGCCTTTGCAGCTTTGTGCTGATGGGGGTTACCAGCTGAGATTAGGAGTCTTGGAGGTACCCCTAATTATTGTCCCCGACAGTAGCCCCCGAGCCTCGAAGGGAGTGTTGATACTCGCTTGGAGTCTTTTGTCGCACTTTTTTGCAAGGGGACCGGCCTTCCTTGGTTGCTTTTTGTTCCGGTGGGTCCGCGCGAACGCACCCGCCAGGTGTAGCCCCCGAGGCCTCGGAGGAGTAGTTTGACTCCTTCGAGGTCTTAGTATGTTTCGTAACGCTTTGGCCGGTCTGGTTGTTCCCTCATGCGAACTGGCCGTAGCCCGGGTGCACAGTCGAGTCCCAAGTTCTCGGGCTGGTATGTTGACGCTGTCAACGGTTTGGCCAAAGCCGGGTTTGCGAGAGCATCCCCCGAGCCTCCGCACAGAGCGAGAGGACGGTCAGGGACAGACTCGGCTTTTTACATAAGCCCCTGTGTCGCCTTTGCCGCAAGGAGGAGGGGGGGAAGCGCCATGTTGCCCTTGGAGGGCGCCGAACATGGTGTCTCCAGTGAGTTGCTAACGGGTAATCTGAGTGGACGCCCAAGCCCCATTTGTTAGGGGTTGGCTAGTGGCCCAGAGGTGCGCTCCAAAAGTACCTGCGGGTGACTTACCAGACCCGGTCCCCTTTTGACGGGGTCCGAGGGCTCGATGCCTCCCTCTGGTGGGATTCCGTTACAAAATCGTTCTCGTTGGTCTCAGAAATGTCCTAGGGTACCTCGGGAGCGCAGCCCAAGCCTCGGTTATGTATCGAACGTACCCAGGGTCATCCCTCGCTCTGCGTCTGAGGCGGCTGTCGAACCCTTCGGGGGCCAGCCGACGAACCCCTGATCAGTAGTGGGCGCGGAGCCCGAGTGGCCTGAGGCGGCCGTTGAACCCTTTCGAGGGGCCAGCCTTCGAACCTCTGACCAGTAGTGGGCGCGGAGCCCGGGTGCTCTGAGGCGGCTGCTGAACCCTTCCAAGGGGCCAGCCTTTGAACCTCTGATCAGTAGGGGGGCTCGGGGCCCGCTTCCCTCGCGGAGAAGGATCCCTTTCGGAGTGTCCCCTTTCCCGATTCCTGAGGCAAGAGAGAGAGAAAGAGGAAGTGAAAAGGATACGAAATCGAATGACGTGGCGCACCTTTTTTGACGCGGTCATTATGGTGGAGGTGAAGCGTCGCCTGCTTCGCCTGCCAAAGGTGCCGCCTGTCCTGCCGCAGAGTTAATGCGACGGGACGAGTGGTTCACGGGGCGGCCGTTGCGCGTGCGCGAGCCGTTCGAGGGACGGAACACGGACGCGTCGTCTTCCGCCGTGGGAGAAGGTCCTTTCGCTATCCCAGGAGGAGACGTGAGCTTGCTGACGACTTGACTGCCGCTTCCGCCTGCCTGCCACCGCCATTACTGCCGGCCCATTTCTGGCCGTATCGACCGTCGTGCCCTCTCCCGCGGCTGACTGACCCATGACCGATGTGCTCGGTTGGCACTGTCAGGTCATGCGCACGGGTCAGCCTCGAGTCAGCGGCACTGGTTCCGTAGTCGAGAAGGCGCGGTACTGGTCGCAAGGTGGCGGTGTAGTTTCTTGCACGTAGTAACTGGCGCGCCGGTTACATGACGTGTGGGCCTGGGCCTCCATGCTGGATGCGTCAAAGTCAAAAGGGTGCGCCCCCTGGGTGCGGTTGCATGTCGCCTGCATGGCGGTCCGCCCTTTCACCCGCTGGCCTGGGCGAAAGTGGAGGAATGCTCGTAACCAGCTGGGCAGTTGCGCGCACCGTGCGCGACGGTTTGGCTTTGTCTGCCCTGGGCCAGCTTGCATGACGTGTGGGGCCCAGCCCCCGTGTTGTAGGGGGAGGACCTTGGAGCGTGTTGGAGAAGACTCAGCCCGCGACGGCTAAGGACGCAAGTGGGGAGAGTTGCCTTTAAAAGGAGGGTGACCCCCTTGAAAGGTAACCATGTCTTCGCGCTCCCCTCATGCATCGCGTCTTTCCACCTTTCGAGCCCCCAGATGGGGGGCGCCCGCTGGTTCTTCCGCCTTGTCGTCGTTGGGGGAACGCAACTTCGCGGAAGTTGGTACCTTTCAGCCATCGTTTGGCTTCAAGGATTTTCATCAGGCAGCCCGGCTGCATCCACTCACCGGTGGTCACCCAAGATGGTGACCACCAGTTCCAGGGTGGGGAGAAGCAAGCCGGGCTACGGCCTCTGCCCCGCCCTCAGCTTCAAGGATCTTCATCATCCTTGCTAGGGCGGAGGGCGAGGCGAGCCGGGGGGTTGCCTCAGCGTGGGTCGGTAACCCTTTTCTTTCCCCGGCGTTTGGGGGAGAAAGGCATCCTCCAGCCCCGCGGAAGGCTTCCTTCAGCCATGCCGGGGAAGGCGGACTGCTGCTGCCCAGCTAGGGTGCGGCATTCCGTCCTCCGTCCGGGCGATGGTCGCGCCGCGTGCGGGCCGGCCACGTCCAGGTCTTCCTCGCTGCCGACAGCCGCGCTAGAGGGTCGCCCAGCACGTCGTGCGCCGCGAGGGCGGCGCTTATGTTCTAGGGTGGCTCCGGCGAGGGCGGGAGCGAGGATCCGCCGGTGCGCTTTGGGGTGCCTGGCGCCCGCTGGTGTGGTGTTGAGGTGGTGGCAGCCGGAGAAGGCTTCTCTGCCGACGAGATTGCCAACTCCGCCTGCACCCCCGGGCCTCCAGTCCCCTGACTTGAATGGCTGGTTCTCGTCCTTCGTGGGCGAGAGCCCTTCTGCCGCAGCATCCACCCGGAAGCCGTTGCTGCAGCTGTTTCGCCGCCCGGGGCAGGAGGTCAGTTGTCGCTGCTGCCGGAGCAGGGCGTCGGCGAGTCACCAGGGGTTTTGTCGCCCCGCGGGCCCTCCAACGTGGGGGGGTGTTCAGTACCTGCGGGGGTGGAACCGGAGTTCCATTTGTAATGGCACCTTGAGTGCCGGTGTTTGTTCATTGTGGCTGTCGGGGCCTGAACATGTATGTATCTTTTGGCGTGAAGCCGTGTTTTTCCCTCATTCCGAGCACTAGGACTCGCCTGTCAGCTAACTGAACCGCTTCACCAAGTGTGAGTTGCCTCGTGCGAAGGTGATGAGTGAGGTGTCCGTATCCCGGAGGCGTAGGAGTCCCTCGGCTCAGTCGGCCTTGCCGCCCGAGGCTTTTCTTGCTTAGTTAAAGGAAACCCTCGGCCGCTCTTCGATGAGCCGGAGCCGGAGGCAGCAGTATCAGCGTGGATAGAGGCAGAGTTGGCTCGAAAAGAAGACTTCATCGGCCGGAGCCTGACTGGGCCAGTCCACTGGCGGGACCGGCGCCGGAGTCGAGTTGCCGAGGCCGTGAGCCGGGTTGATGTCCTCAGGGGACAGCTGGCTGAGGCTTCGGGGAGACCGACCGAGCCGTCTGCTTCGAGCCGGACTCCTGGAGGACACCCTGGCGGCGATGGCCCGGGCGTGGTGCTGACGTCGTCCTTCGAAGCGGAGATCCTCCGACTGTGTTGCCGTTCGAGGCTCGGTCGGACTTCGCCGAAGGTGGTGTTGACTGCCGAGGGTGCTGCTGCTCCCCCTCCATCGAGGTCCGAACCTGCAGGATCGGTTTACCTTGTAGCGTGCGTATGTTTTCTGCGGCCGCCGAGGCCCAAACATACTGTCGTTGTGTGGTAAAGCTGCGTTTCTTTTTCCCATTGTTTCAAGTATCAAGACTTATTCGTCGGTAACAGAATTGTTTGTTCGAGCGAGAGTTACTTTTCACGGAAGGTGATGAGTGAGGTATCCGTATCCCGGAGGCGTAGGAGTCCCTCGGCTCGATCGGCCTTGCCGCTTACGTGTACTCTTACTCGTCCGTAGGATTCTGCTAACGATGTAGTCGAGAAGGCCAGAAAAATCGTTTACGGCAGAAAGGTCTCTGAGCATTAAGACTTGTTTGGTCAGCAGAATCGCTTATCCGAGCGTGAGTTACTTATCGCAGAAGGTGATGAGTGAGGTATCCGTATCCCGAAGGCGTAGGAGTCCCTCGGCTCGGTCGGCCTTGGCTGCTTACATGTACTCCATCGTTTTCAGGATCCCACTTTTGAAGTAGTCAAAAAGCACGAAAGACGTTCTGGCAGAAAGGCTTTTTCCGAGGAAAATTTTGACGCAGAGGGGGTTCCCCCGTCCTAGCCCCCGAGGGAGGGTCGGGCTTTGCCGAGGCAAGGCTGACCCTTCCTTGATGGTTAGACTTTGAATGTGAACGAGGTGTACGAACGACTTGAAAGCATCTTAAGGGTAGAAGCGACGTAGCTTGTTGGATGTTCCAAGCGTTGCTGTAGACCTTCGCCTTGGCTGTTGGCCAGCTTGTATGTCCCGGGCTTCAGAACCTTGGCGATGACGAATGACCCTTCCTAGGGAGGCGTGAGCTTGTGCCGCCCTCGGGCGTCTTGTCGCAGCCGAAGCACCAGGTCGACCACTTGGAGGTCTCGGGACCAAACCCCTCGGGCGTGGTAGCAGTCGCAGGGACTGCTGGTACCGCGCCGAGTGTAGTAAGGCCATGTCCCAAGCCTCTTCGAGCTGGTCCAGTAAGTCTTCTCGGTCGGTCCGGTTTCTTCGGTCGTCGTACGCCCTCGTCTTTGGGGAACCGTATTCTAAGTCCGTGGGCAGGATGGCCTCGGCCCCATAGACTAGAAAGAACGGTGTGAAGCCTGTGGCTCGGCTCGGCGTTGTCCTCAAACTACAGACGACCGAGGGGAGTTCCTTCATCCATCGCCTGCTGAACTTGTGGAGGTTGTTGTAGATCCTCGGCTTGAGTCCTTGCAGAATCATGCCGTTGGCGCGTTCCACCTGATGCTGTTCAGGGGTCGGACCTCGATCCACTTGGAGAATTTGTCGATGGCGACCAGCAGGTGCGTGTAGCCCCCGGGTGCTTTCTGCAAGGGACCGACGAGGTCCAATCCCCACATAGCAAACGGCCAGGTGATGGGTATTGTCTGCAGAGCCTGAGTGGGCAGGTGGGTCTGCCTTGCGTAGAATTGACACCCTTGGCAGGCGCGGACAATTCTAGTGGCAGTCGGCCACCGCGGTCGGCCAGTAGAAACCTTGTCGGAAGGCGTTTCCAACAAGGGCTCGGGGCGCTGCGTGATGAATGCAAGCCCCCGAGTGTATTTCTTGTAAGAGCTCCTGGCCTTCGGCGATGGATACGCATCGCTGGAGGATGCCGGAGGGGCTGCGGTGGTAGAGCTCCTTCTTGTCACCCAGTAAGACGAACGACTTGGCGCGCCGCGCCAATCGCCGAGCCTCGGCTCGATCGAGAGGCAGCTCTCCTTGGTGGAGATATTGCAGGTATGGGGTCTGCCAGTTTCGATTAGGCTGGACCCCATTCCGCTCTTCCTCGACGCACAGTGCCTCACCCTCGGGGGCCGAGGGTGCCTCGGGCCGAGCCGAGGGTGCCTCGAGCTGTGCCGAGGGTGCCTCGGGCTAGGGCCGAGGCCTTCTCGGGCTCGGGCGTGTCGTCGGTCTTGACTGAGGGTTGATGTAGGTCTCAGGAGAAGACGTCCGGGGGAACTGTTGTCCGCCCCGAGGCTATCTTAGCCAGCTCGTCCGCAGTCTCGTTGTGTCGTCGGGCGATGTGGTTGAGCTCGAGCCCGTAGAACTTGTCCTCCAGGCAGCCAAACCTCATCGTAGTAGGCTTCCATCTTCGGGTCACGGCAGTGGGAGTTCTTCATAACTTGGTCGATGACGAGCTACGAGTCGCCGCGAGCGTCGAGGCGTCGGACCCCTAGCTCAATGGCGATGCGCAACCCGTTGACCAGAGCTTCGTACTCAGCCACGTTGTTGGACGACGGGAAATGGAGGCACAGTACGTAGCGTAGGTGTTTCCCGAGGGGCGAGATGAAGAGCAGGCCCGCGCCTGCCCCTGTTTTCATCAGCGACCCATCGAAAAACATGGTCCTAGAGTTCCGGCTGGATCGGAGCCGCCTGGGAGCTGGGTGTCGACCCATTCAGCCACAAAGTCCGCCAAGACTTGGGACTTGATGGCCTTCCGAGGGGCGAACGAGATCGTCTCGTCCCATGATTTCCACCGCCCACTTTGCAATCCTACCCAAGGCCTCTCGGCACTGGATGATCTCCCCTAGGGGGAAGGATGACACCACAGTCACCGGATGAGACTCGAAGTAGTGTCGCAACTTCCGCCGCGTCAGGATCACCGAGTACAGCAGCTTCTAAATTTGCGGGTAGCGGATCTTGGTCTCGGATAGTACCTCACTGATGAAGTAAACCGGCCTCTGGACGGGCAATGCATGCCCTTCTTCTTGTCTCTCAACCACGATCGCAGCGCTGACCACCTGAGTGGTAGCGGCGACGTAGATCAAGAGGGCTTCTCCGGCGGCGGGGGGCACCAAGATGGGCGCGTTCGTAAGGAGCGCCTTCAGGTTCCCGAGGGCTTCCTCGGCCTCGGAGGTCCAAGTGAAGCACTCGGTCTTTCTTAAGAGGCGGTACAGAGGTAGGCCTCTTTTGCCGAGGCGCAAGATGAAACGGCTTAGAGTCCGCAAGGCATCCCATGACCCTCTGTACGCTTTCAAGTCCTTGATGGGCCCCATGTTGGTGATGGCCGCGATTTTCTCCGGGTTGGCCTCGATGCCTCGCTCGGAGACGATGAACCCCAAGAGCATGCCTCGGGGGACTCCGAAGACACACTTCTCGGGATTGAATTTTACGCCTTTCGCCTTGAGACACCGGAATGTTGTTTCAAGGTCGGAAAGGAGGTCGGAGGCTTTCCTCGTCTTGACTACGATGTCATCGACATAAGCCTCGACCGTTCGACCAATGTGTTCGCCGAACACGTGGTTCATGCACCTTTGGTACGTTGCACCCGCATTCCTCAAACCAAATGGCATAGTAACATAGCAGTACATGCCAAAAGGTGTGATGAAAGAAGTCGCGAGCTGGTCGGACTCTTCCATCCTGATTTGGTGATACCCTGAGTAGGCATCGAGGAAAGACAGGGTTTCGCATCCAGCAGTGGAATCCACGATTTGATCGATGCGAGGCAGAGGATAGGGAACTTTCGGACATGCTTTGTTTAGACCAGTGTAGTCTACACACAGTCCGCCATTTCCCTCCTTTCTTTCTCACAAGCACGGGGTTGGCAAGCCATTCGGGATGGAATACCTCTTTGATGAACCCTACGGCCATCAGCTTGTGGATCTCCTCGCCTATGGCTCTGCGCTTTTCTTTGTCAAATTGGCGCAGAGGTTGCTTCACGGGTCGGGCTCCAGCTCGGATATCCAGTGAGTGCTCGGCGACATCCCTCGGTATGCCAGGCATGTCCGAGGGACTCCACGCGAAAACTTCGGCGTTTACGCGGAGAAAGTCGACGAGCACTGCTTCCTATTTGGGGTCGAGCTCGGAGCCGATCCGGATCTGCATGGAGGCATCGTTGCTGGGGTCGAGAGGGACGGACTTAACCGTCTTCGCTGGCTCGAAGTTGCCGGCATGGCGCTTCATGTCTGGCGCCTCCTTGGAGAGGCTTTCCAGGTCGGCGATGAGGGCCTCGGATTCGGCGAGGGCCTCGGCGTACTCCACGCACTCCACGTCGCATTCGTACGCGTGTCGGTACGTGGGGCCGACGGTGATGACCCCGCTGGGGGCCCGGCATCTTGAGCTTGAGGTAGGTGTAGTTGGGGACGGCCATGAACTTGGCATAGCATGGCCTCCCCAGCACTGCGTGGTAGGTTCCTCGGAACTCGACCACCTTGAACAGTGAGGGTTTCCCTTCTGAAGTTGGAGGGAGTCCCGAAGCAGACGGGCAGATCGAGTCGTCCGAGGGGTTGGACGCGTTTCCCGGGGATGATCCTGTGAAAAGGCGTCGCACCGGCCCGGACCAAGGACAGATCGATCTGCAGGAGATCGAGGGTCTCGGCATAGATGATGTTGAGGCTGCTGCCTCCATCCATGAGGACCTTGGTGAGCCTGACGTTGCCGATGACGGGGTCGACAACGAGCGGATATTTCCCCGGGCTTAGCACGCGGTCGGGTTGATCGCCCTGGTCGAAGGTGATGGGCTTGTCGGACCAGTCTAGGTAGACTGGTGCCGCCACCTTTACCGAGCAGACCTCCCGATGCTCTTGCTTGCGGTGGTGAGCCGAGGCGTTCGCCACTTGCCCACCGTAGATCATGAAGCAGTCGCGGACCTCGGGGAACTCCTATGCCTTGTGATCCTCCTTCTTGTCGTCGTGGTGGGCCCTGCCACCCTCCGCAGGTGGCCCGGCTCTGTGAAAGTGGAGCCGAAGCATGGCGCACTCCTCAAGGGTGTGCTTGACGGGTCCCTGATGATAGGGGCACGGCTCCTTGAGCATCTTGTCGAAGAGATTGGCGCCTCTAGGAGGTTTCCTGAGGGTTCTTGTACTGAGCGGCGGCGACAAGGTCCGCGTCGGCGGCGTCGCGTTTCGCTTACGACTTCTTCTTGCCTTCCTTCTTGGTGCCGCGCTGAGCGGACGCCTAGGGAACATCTTCCGGCTAGCGGCCCTGGGGCTGCTTGTCCTTCCGGAAGATGGCCTCAACCGCCTCCTGGCCAGAGGCGAACTTGGTGGCGATATCCATCAGCTCGCTCGCCTTGGTGGGGGTCTTGCGACCCACCTTGCTCACCAGGTCGCGGCAGGTGGTGCCGGTGAGGAATGCGCCGATGACATCCGAATCGGTGACGTTGGGCAGCTCGGTGCGCTGCTTTGAGAATCGCCGGATGTAGTCCCGGAGAGACTCTCCCGGCTGCTGGCGGTAGCTTCGGAGATCCCAGGAGTTCCCAGGGCGCACGTACGTGCCCTGGAAGTTACCGGTGAAGGCTTGGACCAGGTCGTCCCAGTTGGAGATCTGCCCCGGAGGCAGATGCTCTAGCCAGGCTCGAGCGGAGTCGGAGAGGAACAGGGGGAGGTTGCGGATGACGAGGTTGTCATCGTCCGTTCCACCCAGTTGGCAGGCCAGCTGGTAGTCCGCGAGCCACAGTTCCGGCCTTGTCTCCCCCGAGTACTTTGTGATGGTAGTCGGGGTTCAGAACCGGGTCGGGAACGGCGCCCGTCGTATGGCTCGGCTAAAAGCCTGCGGACCGGGTGGTTCGGGCGAGGGACTCCGATCCTCCCCGCTGTCGTAACGTCCCCCACGCCTGGGGTGGTAGCCTCGGTGCACCCTCTCGTCGAGGTGGGCTCGATGGTTGCGGTGGTGGTGCTCGTTGCCGAGGCGACCCGGGGCCGCAAGCGCTGTGTTGCGCGTGCGCCCGGTGTGGACAGAGGCTTCCCGCACGAATCGGGAAGTCACAGCGCGATGCTTCGAGGGGTATCACTGCCTTCGGGAGGCAGAGCTTTCGGCCCGTCGGACCGCGGCATCCTCCAGAAGATTCTTGAGCTCTCCCCAGATACGCCGCCCTTCGGTGGTTGATGGTTCCGGCATTGCGCGAAGAAGTATCGCTGCTGCAGCCAGGTTCTAGCCGACCCCACTAGAAGCCGGTGGTGGCCTTGCCCTGACGTCATCGGCGATGCGGAGCTGGATGCCCCGGGGTAGATGACGCGCTTCTCCGGCTGGAGCTTGGTCTACCCATTCCTGCCCGATGTTCCGGTGGAGTGGCTCAAGCGTTCCTGCTCCCTCGTCGAGCCTGGCCTGCATCTCGCGGATTTGCTCGAGCTGTGCGTCCTGACCCCCTGTAGGGACTGGGACCATAGCTAGCTCCCGAAGGATGTCAACGCGAGGCGCAGGCCTAGGGGGATCACCGTTTTCTAGTATACCAAGATGGTTGCCTTCGTCGGGACCCCCTAGATCGACGTGGAAACATTCACGACTCGGGCCGTAGTCTTCGTCGCCGAAGCTGCGGCTACCGTCGGAACAATCGGAAAGGCAGTAGTCGCATGCGGTCATGAAGTCCTGCATGGCACTGGGGTTACCGAGCCCAGAGAAATCCCAACCAGAGTTGGGCTCATCATCTTCCTTGGAACCCGAGGGTCCATAGGTCGAGACGGCCGTCAGCCGGTCCCAGGGTGACCGCATATGATACCCCGGAGGGTTGGTGCATGCCTCTATGAAGGCTTCCACCAAAGCGGGGTCGCTTGGTGGGTCGAGGCTGAATCCAAAAGGCACGAGACAGGAATCGGTCGGTACCTCTTGGTCGACAGGCGGTGACGAAGTCACGTCAGGGGCGGACTGCATCGTCGTCTCAGGTACGAGGGTGACGCCCAGCAAGTCCTTTGCGAGCGTGCTGGCGTCGTCCGTTCGCTTGGAGTTGGCGTGTTGCAGGGAAACGGCGCTCGTCTTCGTCTCAGACGCGAGGTCGACGCCCAACGTGTCCCCCGTTGGGGCGCCGGCGCCGTCGACTCGCTCGACAGCCGACGAGGTGTCGCCTCCTGCTTGGCCACGGTTGCCCCGCCTCCTCCTCCGTCGGCGGGGGAGGTGACGGGACAAACTCGGATGTTGTTCTTCCGCCTCGTGGGGAAGACATCGTCGATTCCGCCGCCAGCGGGCGGGTTGTCGGTCGCCATTGTCGCCATCGCGCGGCGGAGGAAGGAGTATCATGTCATAGCTGCCGTCGAGGGACACGAACTCAAGACTCCCGAAACGGAGCACCGTCCCAGGTTGGAAAGGTTGCTGGAGACTACCCATCTGGAGCTTGACGAGAAGCTGTTCGTCAACACGCAGCAGGCCCCTACCTGGCGCGCCAACTGTCGGCGTTTCGACCCCGGGGGGTCCCTGGACCGACGAGTAAATTGTCACCGCGTGTCCCAGCCCAGATGGGTCGACGTGAGACGGAGCACGAAGGGGGGGAGAAGAGAGGAGAAAAGGGGAAACCCGCAGCCTCCGTGTTGTCCTGCGCCCAGGTCGAGTGCGCTTGCAGTAGGGGGTTACAAGCGTCCGCGTGGGGAGAGCGAGGGACTCTACGCGCCGTCCCGTCCTCCCGCGCGGCCAACCTTTTTGTAAGAGAGCACTGGACCTTCCTTTTATAGGCGTAAGGAGAAGGTCCAGGTGTACAATGGGGGGTGTAGCAGTGCGCTATCGTGTCTAGCAGAGAGGAGCTAGTGCCCTAAGTACATGCCGTCGTGGCAGCTAGAGAGGTTTTGACACCCTGTTCATGTGACGTCGTGGCCGTCGGAGGAGCGTTGGAGCCTTGCGGAAGGACAGCTGTCGGGGCTGTCGAGTCCTTGCTGACATCTCCTTGCTTCCATAAGGGGCTGAGAGCCGTCGTCGTCATGGAGCACGCGGGGCGCCATCATTATCTGTTTACCGAGGTGAGCCAGATGGGACGTCGGTCTTGTTCCCCATAGCCTGAGCTAGCTAGGGATAGGGTAATGATGGCCCTCCCTGTGACGTGGTCGGTCCGAGCCCTGGGTCGAGTGAGGCGGAGGCTCCTCCAAGGTCGGGGTCGAGTCGGTCTTCCGAGGTCGAGGTCGAGTCCGAGCCCCGGGTCGGGCGAGGCGGAGACTGTCGTCCAAGGCCGAGGCCGAGTCCAAGCCCTGGGGTCGGGCGAGGCGGAGTTCGTCGTCTTCCAGGGACCGAGCCCGAGTCCGAGCCCTGGGGTCAGGCGAGGCGGAGTTTGTCGTCTTCCGGGGCCAAGCCCGAGTCTGAGCCCTGGGGTCGGGCGAGGCGGAGTTCGTCGTCTTCCAGGGCCGAGCCCGAGTCCGAGCCCTGGGGTCGGGCGAGGCGGAGTTCGTCGTCTTCCGGGGCCGAGCCCGAGTCCGAGCCCTGGGGTCAGGCGAGGCGGAGTTTCCTATGGCGCCCGGGCCGGACTTGGCTGCTGTCAGCCTCACTCTGTCGAGTGGCGCAGCAGTCGGAGCGATGCAGGCGGCGATGTCTTCTTGTCAGGCCGGTCAGTGGAGCGGCGAAGTGACTGCGATCACTTTGGCTCTGTCGACTGAAGGGTGCGTGTCAGGATAAGGTGTTAGGCCATCCTTGCATTAAATGCTCCTGCGATACGGTCGGTCGATGTGGCGATCTGGCCAAGGTTGCTTCTTGGCGAAGACTGGGACTCAGGCGAACTGAAGGTGTGTCCGTCGCTTGAGGGGGTCCTCGGGTGAGACGTGAATCCTCCGGGGTCGGCTGCCCTTGCCCGAGGCTGGGCTCGGGCGAGGCGAGGTCGTGTCCCTTGAGTGGACCGAGCCTTGACTTAATCGCACCCATCAGGCCTTTGCAGCTTTGTGCTGATGGGGGTTACCAGCTGAGATTAGGAGTCTTGGGGGTACCCCTAATTATGGTCCCCGACAAAACCCCTCAGCCAAACAGCTGCATGTCTAGAGGTAGAGGAGTAGACTCCTCACACCGGGTAAGTCTAGCTGAGTATTAGTATACTCAGCCTTGCTTGTGGCATAATTTTTGCAGGTACTCCTTAGGATGATTGGTTGATGGTGTGACTTGGCCTTCATCCCTGCCACCGGGATAGACGGTCGAGTGGGTTACTACTTCCGCAGGAGAGGACCAGGAGGAGTAGCGTGGCCAGGCTTCGCCATGTTACTTGGTTTTCTCCACTAGTTATTTCCGCTGCATTAAAACTTATGGTTATTATTTCTGAAACTCCGATAATGTAATCACTATTGATACTTATTAAATTTGTGGTATTATGCTTTATTGTATTTCTCTGTGCATCACCTTCGAGTGAGCTAGTGGTATTCGATCATGGATAAGTGGCTTTATCGGACTAGATCCGAGGGACTGACGGGTTATTCCGATTTAAGTGTGTTGCTGCCTTTAAGGGCGCGACTTGGACACTTAAGCTGGAATAATTCGAGCGGTTCCGCCACAACTATTTCCAACCATAGAACTAAGAATGTTAGTTTAATTGCTAAGGTTGAAAAATCAAATGTTTGTCATGATTCAATTGTCAGTCTTAACAATGAAAGAGCTAGTTTAATTGCTAAGATTGATAAGTTGAATGAATCAATTTCTAGCCTTACAACTGAGAATGCTAGTTTAATTTCAAAGGCTAGAGACTTAAATGTTTGCAATGATTCTATTTCCTGTCTTAGAGATGAGAATGCAATATTACGTGCTAAGATAGAAGAATTAAATGCTTGCAAACCCTCTACATCTAGTGTTAAACATGTTGTCATTTGTACTAGATGTAGAGACATTAATGTTGATGCTATTCATGATCACCTTACTTTAATTAAACAACAAAATGATCATATAGCTCAATTAACTAGTAAAATCAATGAGCATAAGATAGAAAATAAAAAAATTTAAATTTGCTAGAAGCATGCTCTATAATGGGAGATGCCCTGGCATTAAGGATGGCATTGGTTTCCAACAGGGAAGCAATGTCAAACTTAATGCCCCCAAAAGATTGTCTAACTTTGTAAAGAGCAAGGCTCCCATGGTTCAGGATAACGAGGGCTATATTTTATATCCTGCTGGTTATCCTGAACAAAAGATTAGGATAATTCATGCTAGAAAGTCTCATTTTGTTTCCCATCATGCTTTTATGTACAAGAATGAGGCATCTAGCTCTATGCATTCTACCCATGTTAAAATGCCTAAAAAGAAAACTCCTACTGCATCAAATGAACCTAATGTTTCATTTAAAACTTTTGATGCTTCTTATGTGCTTACTAACAAATCAGACAAAGTAGTTGTCAAATATGTTGGGGGCAAACACAAGGGCTCCAAGACTTGTGTTTGGGTACCCAATGCGTTTGTTTCTAATGTGAAAGGACCCAAGACCATTTGGGTACCTAAGAACAAGGCCTAAATTGTTTTGCAGGTTTATGCATCTGGGGGCTCAAGTTGGATAATTGATAGCGGATGCACAAACCACATGACAGGGGAGAAAAGGATGTTCTTCTCCTACGAGAAAAATGAAGATTCCCAACGAGCTATCACATTCGGGGATGGAAATCAAGGTTTGGTCAAAGGACTTGGTAAAATTGCTATATCACCTGACCATTCTATTTCCAATGTTTTTCTTGTAGATTCTTTAGATTATAACTTGCTTTCAGTTTCTCAATAATGTAAAATGGGCTACAAATATCTTTTTACGGATATTGGTGTTACTGTCTTTAGAAGAAGTGATGATTCAGTAGCATTTAAGGGAGTATTAGAGGGTCAGCTATACTTAGTTGATTTTAATAGAGCTGAACTTGATATTTGCTTAATTGCTAAGACTAATATGGGTTGGCTCTGGCATCGCCGACTAGCCCATGTTGGGATGAAGAATCTTCACAAGCTTCTAAAGGGAGAGCACATTTTGGAACTAACCAATGTTAATTTTGAGAAAGACAGGGTTTGTAGCGCATGTCAAGCAGGAAAGCAAGTTGGTACCCACCATCCACACAAGAACATCATGACGACCGACAGGCTGCTTGAGCTACTACACATGGATTTATTCGACCTGATCGCTTACATAAGCATCGGCGGGAGTAAGCATTGTCTTGTAATTGTGGATGACTATTCTCGCTTCACTTGGGTATTCTTTTTGCAGGAAAAATCTCAAACCCAAGAGACCTTAAAGGGATTCTTGAGACGGGCTCAAAATGAGTTCGGATTGAGAATCAAAAAGATAAGAAGCGACAACGGGACGGAGTTCGAGAACTCTCAAATTGAAGGCTTTCTTGAGGAGGAGGGCATAAAGCATGAGTTCTCTTCTCCCTACACACCTCAACAAAATGGTGTAGTGGAGAGGAAGAATAGAGCTCTATTGGACATGGCGAGGACCATGCTTGATGAGTACAAGACTCTGGACCGGTTTTTGGCTGAGGCGATTAACACCGCCTGCTACTCCATCAACCAGCTCTACCTTCACCGAATCCTCAAGAAGACATCGTATGAACTCCTCACCGGTAAAAAGCCCAATGTCTCATATTTTAGAGTCTTTGGTATCAAATGTTTTATTCTTGTTAAAAGAGGTAGAAAATCTAAATTTGCTCCTAAGGCTGTAGAAGGCTTTTTACTTGGTTATGACTCAAACACAAAGGCATATAGAGTCTTCAACAAATCACTAGATTAGTTGAGGTTTCTTGTGACATTGTGTTTGATGAGACTAATGGCTCCCAAGTGGAGCAAGTTGATCTTGATGAGCTAGATGATGAAGAGGCTCCATGCATCGTACTAAGGAACATGTCCATTGGGGATGTGTGTCCTAAGGAATTCGAAGAGCCTCCACAGGCACAAGATCAACCATCATCTTCCATGCAAGGATCTCCACCAACTCAAGATGAGGATCAGGCTCAACATGATGAAGATCAATAGGATGAGCCACCTCAAGAGGACAATGATCAAGGGGGAGATCAAGTCAATAAGGACAAGGAAGATGAGCAGGAAATTCAGGGTCAAAGACCGCCACACCCAAGAGTCCACCAAGCGATTCAAAGAGATCACCCCGTCAACTCCATTCTCGGTGACATTCATAAGGGGGTAACTACTCGATCTCGAGTCACTCATTTTTGTGAACATTACTCTTTTGTCTCCTCTATTGAGCCATACAGGATAGAGGATGCACTAAAAGATTCGGATTGGGTGTTGGCAATGCAAGAGGAGCTCAACAACTTTATGAGGAATGAGGTATGTCATTTAGTTCCACGTCCTAATCAAAATGTTGTATGTACCAAATGGGTATTCCGCACCAAGCAAGATGAGCATGGTGTGGTGACAAGGAATAAAGCCCAACTTGTGGCCAAGGGCTATTCACAAATCGAAGGTTTGGATTTCGGTGAAACCTATGCACCCGTAGCTAGGCTTGAGTCAATTCGTATATTACTTGCCTATGCTACTTACCATGGCTTTAAGCTTTATCAAATGGACGTGAAAAGTGCCTTCCTCAATGGACCAATCCAGGAAGAGGTCTATGTTGAGCAACCATCCGGCTTTGAAGATAGTGAGTACCCTAACCATGTTTATAAACTGTCAAAGGCGCTTTATGGGCTCAAGCAAGCCCCAAGAGCATGGTATGAATGCCTGCGAGATTTTCTTATCACTAATGGCTTCAAAGTCGGAAAAGCCGATCCTACTCTCTTTACTAAAACTATTGCAAAGGATTTGTTTGTATGCCAAATTTATGTTGATGATATCATATTTGGGTCTACTAATAAATCTACTTGTGAAGAGTTTAGTACGATCATGATTCAGAAATTCGAGATGTCTATGATGGGGGAGTTGAAGTATTTTCTAGGAATTCAAGTCAGGCAACTCCAAGATGGCACCTTCATCAGCCAAACAAAGTACATTCAAGACATACTTAACAAGTTTGGAATGAAGGATGCTAAGCCCATCAAGACACCCATGGGAAATAATGGGCATCTCGACCTCGACACAAGAGGTAAATCCGTAGATCAAAAGGTATACCGGTCAATGATAGGATCTTTACACTATTTATGTGCATCTCGACCGGATATTATGCTTTCTGTATGCATGTGTGCAAGATTCCAAGCCGATCCTAAGGAAGTTCACCTTAGGTCCGTGAAAAGAATCAAAAAATATTTAGTTTATACTCCTAAGTTTGGACTTTGGTACCCCAAGGGATCCATTTTTGATTTAATAGGTTATTTAGATGCCGATTGGGCAGGGTGTAAAATTGATAGGAAGAGCACATCAGGGACTTGTCAGTTTCTGGGGAGATCCCTGGTGTCTTGGGCTTCAAAGAAACAAAACTCAGTAGCTCTTTCCACCGCTGAAGCCGAGTACATTGCCATAGGCCATTGCTGTGCGCAATTACTTTGGATGAGGCAAACCCTCAGGGACTATGGCTACAAATTGAGCAAAGTCCCTCTCCTATGTGATAATGAGAGTGCAATCCGCATGGTGGATAATCCCGTGAAACACAGCCGCACTAAGCACATAGACATTCGGTATCACTTTTTGTGGGATCACCAACAAAGGGGGAATATCGAGATAGCTTATTTTAGCACCAAAGAACAATTAGCCGATATATTTACCAAACCATTAGATGAGAAAACTTTTAGCAAACTTAGGAATGAGCTAAATATACTTGATTCTCGGAATTTTGATTGAAACATTGCACACATAGCTCATTTATATATACCTTTGATCATTTCTCTTTTATGTCTACGACTAATGTGTTTTCAAGTGTATTTATATGCTAAGTCGTAGATTGAAAGGGAAATGGAGTCTTCGGCGAAGACAAGGCTTCCACTCCACTCTACCGGTCTCTTTTATCCTTCGTCGTTACTTCGCACTCCAAATTGGTATAATCTTCCACTCACATTTATTTGTACCAATGGGCAAAAAGTTTTAAGGGCTCACTAAGTCTCCGTTTTTGGCGATTAATGCCAAAGGGGGAGAAAGTATTAGCCCAAAGCAAAAGGATCGCACCACCACCCTTCAAAAATTTTAAATTGATATATTTCAAATTGGTATGTTGATTTTCAATTGGTATCTTATGATAGAAATTTCTTCAATTAATATGAGAATTTCAATTGGTATATGTAAAGAAGGAATTTCAAAACTAGTACCTAAGTATAAGTTCCTATTGGTATCTATTAAAACCCTCTTGAAGACTAAGAGGAGAATTTTATTCAGGGGAAGTTTTGTTTAAGTTAAAGGAAAAGCATTTGAAACAGGGGGAGAAAAATTTCAAATCTTAAAAATGCTTCTCGAAATTTTATTCATATACCTTTGACTATTTGCAAAAAGACTTTGCAAAGATTTTCCAAAAGGATTTGCAAAAGCAAAACATGTGGTGCAAGCGTGGTCCAAAATATTAAATAAAAGAAAGCAACCATGTATATCTAAGTAAAAGTATAAATTGGTTTAATTCCCAGCAACCTATGCACTTACATTATGCAAACTAGTTTAATTCTGCACTTATATATTTGCTTTGGTTTGTGTTGGTATCAATCACCAAAAAGGGGGAGATTGAAAGGGAAATAGGGTTTAACCTTTTCCTATAAATAATTTTGGTGGCTGAATGCCCAATGCAAATAATTGGACTAACTAGTTTGCTCTAAATTATATATTCTACAGGTGCATAAAGGTTCAAAACAAACCAATAAAAGATCAAAATTAGGGTTCAAAAGAAAGGAGCAAAAGAAACCAAAGAGTACCCTGGTCTGGCACACCGGACAGTGTCCGGTGCACCAGGGCCGTACGACTCTGAACCCTTCACCTTCGGGTTTCTTAGGCGTCGCTTTCCTATAATTCACTGGACTGTCCGGTGTGCCACCGGACAGTCCGGTGCACCAGCGGAGCAACGGCTAGCCAGCGCAACGGTCGGCTGCAACGGTCGCCTGCAACGCTACAATGCGCGGATAGTTCGCGCAGAAGTCAGAGCAGCCGCCAGAGGCGCACCGGACAGTGCACAGTACGTGTCTGGTGCGGCACCGGACTATCTGGTGCCACAAGAAGACAAAGCTCAAACGGTCGAAACCGCCCGAACCCTAACGGTTGGGTGACGTGGCTGATGCACCGGACTGTCCAGTGCGCCCATCGACAGCAGCTTCTCCCAACGGTTGAATTGGTGGTTGAGGGCTATAAATACCCCCCAACCACCTCCACTCCAACCATCCAAGCATTCATCACACTCCATTCAATACAAGAGCAAAACACAACACTCCAAGACACAAATCAAAGCCATCGATCCGATCAAAGTCCCCAATTCAATTCTAGTCTTTAGGACTTGTGAGAGGATTGTTCTTGTATTTCTTTGTTGCTCTTGTTGCTTGGTTGGCTTTCTTCTTCCTCATTCTTGTTCTCAAGACACTTTTAATCAAAGCAAGAGACACCAAGTGTGTGGTGGTCCTTCTGAGGGTCTAAGTGACCTGATTGATTAAGGAGAAAGCTCACTCGGTCTAGGTGACCGTTTGAGAGAGGGAAAGGGTTGAAAGAGACCCGGTCTTTGTGACCACCTCAACGGGGACTAGGTTCTTTAGAACCAAACCTCGGTAAAACAAATCACCTTGTCATCCGGTTTATTTTCTTGGTTGATTTGTTTTCCCCTCTCTCCCGGACTCGGGTTTTATTCTAACGCTAACCCCGGCTTGTAGTGTGTTTAAAGTTATAAATTTCAGTTTCCACCTATCCACCCCCTCTAGGAGACTTTTAGCGATGATGAAGAGTCCTTCCCACGGAGGAGTGAGCTTGTGGCACCCTCGGTTGTCTTCTCATAATCGAAGCACCAGGTCGCCCTCCGAGAACCCCCAGGGTAGGACGCGCCGTTCGTGGTAGCGCCGAAGGGATTGTTGATATTCTGCTGAGTGAAGGAGAGCTACGTTTCGAGCTTCGTCCAGTTGGTCCAGCGAGCCTTCATGGCTAACTTGGTCGTTGCGTTCGTTGTATGCTTGTAGCCTCGGGGAGCCATACTCTAGGTCGGTGGGTAGGATGGCCTCAGCCCCATAGACCAGGAAGAATGGTGTGAATCTCGTGGCTCGGCTCGGGGTGGTCCTTAAGATCTGGATCACTAAAGGGATCTCAACGAGCCATCACCTGCCGAACTTGTTTAGGTCGTTGAAGATCCTCGGCTTCAGGCCCTGCAGGATCATGCTGTTGGCACACTCCACTTGCTTGTTGCACCTCGGGTGTGCCACTGCCGACCAATCTACACGGATGTGATGGTCACTGCAGAAGCTGAGGAACATCTTCCCTGTGAAATGGGTGCCATTATCGGTGATGATTGAGTTGGGGACCCCAAAGCGATGAATGATGTCTGTGAAGAATGCGACCGCCTGCTCAGATTTAATGTTGTTAAGGGGTCGAACCTCGATCCACTTGAAGAATTCGTCGATGGCGACCATCAGGTGCGTGAAGCCCTCGGGTGCCTTCTGCAGAGGACCAACGAGATCCAATCCCCACACTGTGAATGTCCATGTTATTGGGATCATCTGAAGGGCTTGTGCTGGCATATGTGTCTGCTTCGCGTAGAATTGGCATCCTCGGTAGGACCGCATGATCTTAATAGTGTCCGCTACTTCAGTTGGCAAGTAGAACCCTTGCCTGAAGGCATAGTCAACGAGGGTCCAGGGTGCCACGTGGTGCCCACAAGCCCTCGAGTGGACTTCTCCCAGCAACTCCTGCCCTTGGCTGATTGGTATACACCGTTGAAGTATTCCCGAGGGGCTGCGTCAGCACAACTCCTTTTCTTCTCCTATCAGCACAAAGGTCTTTGCTCGGCGAGCGAGGCGTCGGGCCTCGGTCTTCCCTAGAGGGAGATCTCATTGGAGGAGATACTCTAGGTAAGGCGTCCTCCACTCCGAGGCTGGAGTGGCTCGGTCATCGTCGTCGTCGATCTGCATAACCTTGGGCCCGTTGTCCAGGGGCGTTTCGTCATGAGGGGCAAGCTCGGACGCCTCCCTAGGCATCACCAAGGGTTTGAAGATGTCCCTAGCAAAGACGTTCGGGGGACCGAGGTTCGCCCCAAGGTGATCTTCGCTAGTTCCTCTGCTACCTCGTTGTACCTTCATGTGACGTGGTTGAGCTCTAGGCTGAAGAATTTATCTTCAAGGCGCCGAACTTCCTCGTAGTAAGCCTCCATCCTTGCGTTGTGGCAGCTCAAGTTTTTCATCACCTAGTCAATGACGAGCTGGGAATCCCCTCGGACGTCGAGGCGTCTGACACTTAGCTCTATGGCGATGCGCCAACCATTGACCAGGGCCTCATACTCGGCGACGTTGTTGGACACAGCGAAGTGGAGACGCATGATGTATCGCAGATGTACAATGAGGGGTGAGATGAAAAGCAATCCAGCACCCGTCCTGGTTTTCATCAGCGATTCATAGAAATACATGGTCCATAACTGAAAGTCGCCTAGAGGAGGGTGGATAGGCGGAAACTGAAATTTACAACTTTAAACACACTACAGGCCGGGGTTAGCGTTAGAATAAAATTCGAGTCCTAGAGAGAGGGGAAAACAAATCAACCAAGAAAATAAAGCGGATGACACAGTGATTTGTTTTACCGAGGTTCGATTCTAAAGAACCTAGTCCCCGTTGAGGTGGTCACAAAGACCGGGTCTCTTTCAACCCTTTCCCTCTCTCAAACGGTCACCTAGACCGAGTGAGGCTTCTTCCTTAATCTCACGGGTCACTTAGACCCCGCAAGGACCACCACATAATTGGTGTCTCTTGCCTCGCTTACAAAGCTTGAGAGTAAGAAGTGAGAAAGAAAAGAAAGCCAAGCCAAGCAAACAAGAGCAACAAGAAACACAAGTGATCCTCTCACAAGTCCTAATGCACTAGAGTTGAATTTGGGACTTTGATCAGATCGGTGGCTTTGATTTGTGTCTTGGAGTGTTGCACTTTGCTCTTGTATTGAATGGAGAGTGATGAATGCTTGGATGGTTGGAGTGGAGGTGGTTGGGGGTATTTATAGCCCTCAACCACCAAAACAACTGTTGGGGTGGCTGCTGTCGATGGGCGCACCGGACAGTCCGGTGCACCACCGGACACTATCCGGTGCGCCAGCCACGTCACCCAACCGTTAGGGTTTTGACGCAGTCGACCGTTGGAGCGCTGACTTCTAGTGGTACCGGACAGTCCGGTGCCGCACTGGACAAGCACTGTTCACTGTCCGGTGCGCCTCTGATGTGGCAGCCCTTCCAAGTTATCAGGCCCACATGCACCAATCCTTGCCTTGATGGCCTCAGATGGCTATGCACGTGTACCAGGTAACTTAACAAGGCTATCACGAGTTCAACCACTTGAACTCATCATCCCAAGGATCTCCCACCATACATGCATATTACAGTAATCACATTCGATACACACACTTCGGAGATAAGAGCGGAAGACTTTATAAAACATTCTTTATATTTCCCAAAACTCAAGTTTTACATCATAGAAAGAGTAATATTTTGTTACAAGTCCTGATATACTCAAAGTGCATAACTTATTACAATAGCAGGAAGGTAGAAACCCTCCAAAGCTTATACACAAGCCTAACTAATCTTCCTCTAGAATTGGAAACGCCCTCCAGCCTCAGGAACACCTAGAGTACTCCTCATCACCTACAACAACATGGGTTCGAAAACCCTGAGTACGAAGTGTACTTTCGCAAGTCTTACCCAACTAAGGAAAAATTACTCTCAAGGATATGCTGGTTAAATAGGAATCAAGGAAAAGGCTTTAGCAAGAATCAACTTAGATACTTTTGCAGAAATAGCTTACTAAAGTGAGTCCTTACTTTCAGTATTTTAACGCCAGATTAAATATTAATAGACTATGGTTGCATCTAGTCTAATTTCACCATCTCATCAATACAACATCATTTTTATTCATATTGTTTACATCCTGACTTAGGTTGCAAGTCAGAGATCAAGTCTCCACTGTTCGGGGATATAACGGCGATCCGAATTGATTTACTCAGCTGAGGATCTCTAACCACACGACATATGTAGCACTTAACCCTTGCATATGTCAACCATTCCCACAGATCCTCCACAATGTGAACCGGTCCGCGCTACCCGGGAGCACAGTACTCCTCCATCCAGCCTCTAGCCAGGAGGGTACACGGTACTCCCACCATCTCCCACGCCTAGTGCGCGGTTGTCTTTTCACGTATGGAATAGCCGGGTTCAAGCTTACCCTGTCCCATATCCAGGGCATGTGGCCAGTTAAGATAGTCCTTGATCATACAGGCCTACATACGCATCCAATCCTTAATTAACCTGGGTAGAGCATCACCTGTTCCTAGCCCAAGTCTCGAGTTAAGTACTTCCACCCTTATGATTGTTTTGTGTTCCTAAGGATGAAAAGAGCATTATAGGAAACTTTGCAGTAAGATCCCACCATGCTCCCAATGAAAATATTCTTGCAGGTAGAAGTCATCGTTCCTCAGAATAACCCCTGAGCTAGGCATTATTGCAAAAGACAACCTCTATCCACAAGATCTAAGCAGGGCTAAGCATTTTTGTAAACCATATTTTGATACTTCATCAAAAGTATCTATAAAGGTATGGATATCAAGGTAGGCAATGCATCCAATAGTTTTCAAGCAACTCCTATAAACTTAATGCACATTTCACTAGACTTAAAGTGTATAAAAATCTTTGAAAAATACAAGGAAGGGGTTGCATGCACCGGGGCTTGCCTTTTTGCAGTGAAGAGGTTCTAGATCCTTCAACCTAACCTTTAGTTAGATAGCTCCATCCACTTGATGAGCAGGCACTGGAGTAGACTTCGTCAAGTACCACCTCGTCTAGGTGTTCTACAAGTCAATTACAAATATATGAATGCTTATGTATGACATGTAATGCAAGCTCTCAGAAGGAGAGGTGGGGAACATAAACACCACAAGAAAAACACATGACAAGTATACACATGGTTCTACACCACCAACACCTGCTAAAAGTGGCCAAAACGGATTCACTTAGGCAAACCAGAGAACTAATACATCTTAGATCTCATCCAAAAGCTTAAAGCTTCTTAAGCAACTACATCTCTTCCTTAGATAAACTTATCTCCTTTCCAAAGCACTAACCCACACTTGATTAGGGATTAACCACTCTATTTTGGGGCTTACAAGGTTTCTAGATAAAACGGCTTCCAAACAGCCCCAAACTTTTACCAAGTGATCACATTAACAAATTTCTCCAAAAATTTCCATGATTTTTGGTGCTCAACTTTTATTTCTAAAATTCCAATAATTCTTCAAAACACATCTTTAATTCACTTGAAATTTGCTAACTGATCTAAAAATCCTAAAACCATTTTTATCTAATATTTAAAGAATTTATACATCCAACAAAATTGATCTCACTATTTTTGGATTTTTCTACAATTTTTGGCACCATTTCTAAACTCTCAGATAAATAGTAAAGAAAAATAATTTAAACATGGACTGACTTCGGCCCACACGATCCATCTCCGGGTAGAGTCGGACCATGGCTGGGAAGCCCATGCGTCCATGCCAGTATATTTTACAGAAAGAACCCTGCCGCAGGAACAACAACATCCACACCCCGTGCACTGTTTATACGTTTCACTGACATATGCACTTAGGTCCCTCGGTTTCCACCCTTTCACAAAAACTCGTCCCCGACAACCGCCGCGCAATTCTCCGCCAAATTGACACCGGACTGGCCATGGCGGCTCATCGCCGACGACAACGACGGTGCCAACACAATTCCCCGACCCGCGACCAACTCGAGCATGGGCATAATCGGCCGGCAGGGACTCTACAATCCTACTACCGACGGCGGCAGTGGATGACTTGATCTGGCACTCTCAATCCCGCGGCCACCGCGCAGTAGGACAACAACTCCGGACATAAGAAGATTCAGCGACCAACTACGACCATGGTGCTTGCGTGGAACTAACCAGGGACAGCACGGATGTCCAGGTCGGTGTGGAGGTTGTCTACAGCGCCAGTCCGCAACGGCGCGACCTTGTTCCGGTCAACTCGCGACATTAGAACTATAATCGTCAATTGGGAGAGCTTAACTAACCTTTGTCGAGCATGGAACAAGCAGTACACGGCCAAGAATACTTGTGGGAAACCTTGGCCACGAGGAGGTAAAGAACGGGTGGGTTTGGTCACCACAGACAAGAGGTTGGTACTGCTCTCGAGTAAAGCAAACTTGGTGGCTGAGAAATGTTTACACCGACTGAACACTAGAGCTACCTCTCCTTTGTAGTGGACACTATCTAGAGGCCGAGGGCAGGAGTACAGTTCCACTGAACTCAGCACTCGAGGCACTGCATATGTAGGTAGTTGTCCCTGATTTTTTTGTCTGTTATTTGTCCAAAACTCAGTGGAGATAAAACCCCAGGGCGCCAGCAGCTCCACAAATTTGGACACGCAGCAGTAGTGCATGGACAGCACGTAGATGGTAAATTGGGGTGATAAATCTTACTCAAGGTGGTGCAAAAAAGGACAGACAGGGGGATCACCGTGGATAATCATGAGGGCGCTGATATTTATCACATGGAACTTCCAGACCCACCCACCACATCAGAAGAAACTAGAGCCCGTAGTGGCATTAGATTTTTTTAAATCCTTATTGAACCAATCTCTGAAGTCTGAACCCTTCTCTGATTGACTGCACCTTCCTCTGTTCAGTCTTTTTTTTACACATTCTAGACAAGGGCAGGCCAAACTCAACTAAGCAAATTTGTTCTCCAACTATAGATCTTCAGGTTGATTATAATATTCCAGGGCCAAAAACATATGGATCATAAGTTTTAATGCCCGAAAGTCAAACACAGTTCACTGAATTTTAGTTTCAGTTAACTGAAATAACCACTTATTGATAGCAGAAACTTGAGAGCACTTTACTGCAGGTTTTTACACAGCACCAGACTCCATACTCCACAAGAAACTTTTTCACCATACATAGCTCTTCAAATTTGCTATAGCATCCTTGGGCCAGTGATGTATGGATCCCAAGCTACAGGGCTCCAAGATCAACTACTTACACTGATTTGCCAATTTCAGACAACTGAAACAGCTATAGCATAACCAAGTATGACATATCATACTCAAAGGCATTTTACTCACAATTTTATACAGTAGCAACACTAATTCTCTTTAGGAAACATGTTTACTTTCCTTTGGTCTACAACTTTGCTATAAGATCCTTATTCATATACTTCCTCCATATCTCCAACTATACACACCAGTGCAACCATAGCAGGGAGATTCTTCTTCAGCTATCAAACCAACTCTGAATTAATTTCATCCATCATATTATCCTATTGCACACCTCACTGTTGACCCCTTTAACCTCCCAGTTTTACATGGCAACAGGGAGAGTATGTTTAATAAAACTTGTCCACTAAACAACCCTCTACTATTTCTCCACAGGTACCTTAGGCTTATACCTCTTGGATCAACCACAACTAGCACCAAAGTCTAGAGAGAAAAAACACCGAACCATACTAACAGTCGACTGCATCAGATCTGCACGGTACCTATCCGACCTTACTGTTCAGAGCTTTTATCTCCCAATTTCTCTAGTAGCAGCACACTCTCCCTTCACTACAATTATTCTCTATTCATAGCTCTACCTCTTTTATATAGCAACCCATAACTAAAAGCCTATATAACAAAAGTTATGGTACCCCAAAGTATAGCCAAAGTCACTGAAAATTCAGTTTCAGAAATCTGAAACAGCACCACATAAAGCCTGACAGAGGGTTTTGCAGCACCAATTTCTCCCAATTATATACAGCAGTAGCACCAATTCTTTACAGTAACTTGTGCACCTTTATTTGGTCTCCAACTTTACTACAGAACCTTTAGTCTAACACCATATAGATTAACCACAACAGAGCTCCAAATTTGGCACTAAGCACTGAATTTTCGGTTTCAATTATTTGAAACTGCACACCTTGGAACAGCTTTTTCTCCCAGATTTATGTGGAACCAAGTCCACCTCAATATATAAAACTTGTTCACTGTACTCTGGTCTTCAACTTTACTGCAGAAACTTTGGTTCAAAACCACCTAGAACAGGCACTACACAGCTCCAAAACTGCACTAAAATGATGATTTCAGACTTTCAGTTCTGAATAAACTAAATCATCAGAAACCTGATAATCCAACTTTGGGAAAGTTTTTCTCCACATTTTGTATAGGATCATGTCCATCCTCCTTTAAGAAAGTTGTTCAAAATCATATAGTATTCCTTTCCTCTACAAACATCACAACCCAAAACCTTATAGAGTAGCCACAAATAGGCTTCAAAACTGCTATCAAAACACTGAAATTCAGTTTCAGTTACTGTTTCCAATCTGAAAATTCAGAAATACAGCAGCACCACTTGGAACCACTCTTTTTCCTGGGTTCCAAATATTTCTAGGGGCAAGTTGCTTAATAAAGTTTATACTCCTATAGTTCCTCTACAAGTTTGATACAGTGACCATTAACCAAAACCTCTTGGATTCCAAACTACAATAGCCCAAAGTTTGCTCCAATTGCTGAAATTCAGAATCTGAATTTTACTAAGTCTGAAATCCATATTTTCTAACATCTCTTCTTTAGACCAGTTCTTCTCCAAATTCCATATAGATTTAAGGCTAGGTTACTTAATCAAAGTCACACTCCCCACATAGCTGTATAACTTTGTTACAATGACTACCTTCAAAATGTTTATAGATCAGAAGTTATAAAGGACCAAAATTGCCTAGTTGCTACTATTTTCAGCAATTCTAATTTGAGCTCAAAACTGAACTTTTGTGATTTACTCCAATTTTCTTCACACAACATGGGAATCTCCAAATATGAAAGTTGTTCACTTTTCCAAGCTTCACAACTTTGATATATGGACTTTTAGCTAATTCTTACTAGATTTTGAATTCCTCCTTTGGGCTAGTTTTAGGGCTTCAAATGTGGCTAAAGTTTCCTCCAGTGATTCATCTCTCTAATCCATCCACCTAAAGCGAAATTACTCACTAGCCCAAGATCCAATCTTTGATAGACATAGCTCATGTCCAAAACATCCTGGGTTTATAAGTTGCTTGCTTATACACCATTCCAAGCAGGGTTGTCAAATCACACCTTAGGGTTTTAACTGATCCACCTCTTCTAGTGATCCTTCCACTTAGTTAACCTCCGAAAACAAAGTTGCTATATGCTCTAAGAGTCGCCTTTAATACTTAAGAATCCAAGCTAACTTGCTACTTGCTTAAGAGATGACGTACTCCCACTTAACTCAAGCAAGGTTCTCGAGCTAAGTCCTATACTCTAATGCACAACATCAAGCTTTCAAAAAGAAAATTCTAACCTAGTAAATGCACTCTAGGTACAACAAGAAATTTAATACAAATGCTTATGATGACATGTTAGAGTTTTAGTTATCGTAACACCAGGGGTATTACATCTGACCTCTGCTCTGACTTCTGCCGCGAAATGTAGTGCTATCAGGGACACTGTGCAGTCGACCGTTGCGCCGAAGAGTCGTTGCTCCGCTGTCACACCGGACAGTTCGGTGGCACACCGGACAGTCCGGTGAATTATAGCAGAGCGACGCCTGAGAAACCTGAAAGGGAAATAGGCTCACACCTTTTCCTAAATAATTTTAGCGGTTGAATTGCCCAATATAAATAATTGGACTAACTACTTTGCTCTAGATTATAAGTTCTATAGGTGCCAAAGGTTCAACACAAATCAATAAAAAGTCCAAGAAAGGGTTCAAATAAAAAGAGCAAAAGACAACCGAAGGCTGCCCTGGTCTGGCGCACCGGACTGTCCGGTGCACCAGGGAGAACCACTCTGAACTGCTCAGCTTCGGGAATTCGGGGAGCCCCTCCGCTATAATTCACCGAACTGTCTGATGTAGCATCGGACTGTCTGGTGTGCCAGCGGAGCAACGGCTAACAACGCCAACGGTCGTCTGCAAAAGCAACAGTGAACAGTGCGCGACTGCGCGCGCAGAGTCAGAGCAGGCGCCAGAAGGCGCACCGAACAGTGAACAGTGACTGTCCGGTGGCCCCACCTGTCAGAGCTCCAACGGTCGAACCCTAATGGTTGGGTGATGTGGCTGGCGCACCAGACAGTGTCTGGTGGCGCACCGGACTGTCCGGTGCGCCCTTCGACAGCAGCCTTCCCTAACGACCACTTTGGTGGTTGGGGCTATAAATACCCCTAACAACCAACGCTTCAAGGCATCCAAGTTTTCAGCCAACACATTCAATACAAGAGCTAGTGCATTCAATACAAGACACAAATAGAGTGAATCAAAATCTCTCCAAGTCCCAATTCTACTCAAAGCAATAGTGACTAGAAGAGAGAGTTCTGTCGTGTTCTCTTGAGCTCTTGCGCTTGGATCGCTTTTCTTCTTCTCTATTCTTGATTCCAAGTTATTTGTAATCAAAGCAAGAGACACCAATTGTGTGGTGGTCCTTGTGGGGACTTAGTGTTCCAATTAATTGAGAAGAGAAGCTCACTCGGTCTAAGTGACCGTTTGAGAGAGGGAAAGGGTTGAAAGAGACCCGGTCTTTGTGACCACCTCAACGGGGAGTAGGTTTACAAGAACTGAACCTCGGTAAAACAAATCACCGTGTCATCCGCCTTATTTTCTTGTGATTTGTTTTTTGCCCTCTCTTTCGGACTCGATTATATTTCTAACGCTAACCCCGGCTTGTAGTAGTGCTTAAAGTTTATAAATTTCAGATTTGCCTATTCACCCCCTCTAGGCGACTTTCAATTGGTATCAGAGCCCGGTACTTCATTAGAGCCTAACCGCTCGAAGTTATGTCGGGAGCTCACGCCAAGAAGGAGATGGTGATCAGCGAGAAGCCCGCCACAAGCCACGGGAAAGCTCCATCGGGAGAGTCCGGCAACAAGAAGAGGGAGGAATCACCTCCCCGCGTCAAGTCGCACCGGAGTGGCGACAAGAAGAAGAAAATGAAGGAAGTGGTCTACTACGAGACCAATTCTTCGCCGCCTTCCACCTCCGGCTCCAACACGCCATCCGTCACTTCTAAGCGCCATGAGCGCAAGAAGTTTAGTAAGATCCCCTTACGCTATCCTCACATTTCCAAACGCACTCCTTTACTTTCCGTCCCACTAGGCAAACCACCGGTTTTTTATGGTGAAGATTATTGTATGTGGAGTGATAAAATGAGGCATCATCTAACCTCACTCCATGCTAGTATTTGGGACATTGTTGAATTTGGTGCGCAGGAACCATCCGTGGAGGATGAAGGCTATGACTCGGACGAGGTAGCCCAAATCCGGCACTTCAACTTCCAAGCCACCACTATACTCCTCGCTTCTCTAAGTCGAGAGGAGTATAATAAGGTGCAAGGGTTGAAGAGTGCCAAAGAGATTTGGGACGTGCTAAAGACCATGCACGAAGGAGACGAGGTGACCAAGATCACCAAGAGGGAAACGATCGAGGGGGAGCTCGGTCGATTCATGCTTCACCAAGGAGAGGAGCCACAAGCCATGTACAACCGACTCAAGACCTTGGTAAACCAAGTGTACAACCTCGGGAGCACCAAATGGGATGACCATGAAATGGTCAAGGTTATTCTTAGATCACTCGTTTTTCTTAACCCTACTCAAGTTCAATTAATTTGTGGTGATCCTAGATATAAACTAATGTCTCCCGAGGAAGTGATAGGAAAGTTTGTGAGCTTTGAATTGATGATCAAAGGCTCCAAACAAATCATCGAGCGAGGCACCACCTCCACACAAGAGGTGCAACCCATCGCCTTTAAAGCAACGAAGGAAAAGAAGAAAGAGTCTATGTCAAGTAGGCTTCCCATCAATGCCTCCAAGCTCGACAACGAGGAGATGACTTTAATCATCAAAAGCTTTCGCCAAATCCTCAAGCAAAGGAGGGGGAAAGATTATAAGCCCCGCTCCAAGAAAGTTTGCTACAAATGTGGTAAGCCCGGTCATTTCATTGCTAAATGTCCATTATCAAGTGATAGTGACAGGGGCGACGACATGAAGGGAAGAAGGAAGGAGAAGAAGAAGTATTACAAGAAGAAGGGCGGCGATGCCCATGTTTGTCGGGAATGGGACTCCGACGAGAGCTCCATCGACTCCTCCTCCGACGAGGACACCGCCAACATCGCCGTCAACAAGGGTCTCCTCTTCCCCAACGTCGGCCACAAGTGCCTCATGGCAAGGGACGGCAAAAAGAAGGTAAAATCTAGAGCCTCCACTAAATATGCAACATCTAGTGATGAGGAAAACTCTAGTGATGATGAGGATAACTTGCTTGCCCTTTTTGCCAACCTAAACATGCAACAAAAGGAAAAATTGAATGAATTAATAGGTGCTATTCATGAGAAGGATGAGCTCTTGGATAGGCAAGAGGACTTCCTAATTAAAGAAAATAAGAAGCATGTTAAGGTTAAAAATGCTTATGCTCACGTTGGGATGAAGAATCTTCATAAGCTTCTAAAGGGAGAACACATTTTGGGACTAACAAATGTTCATTTTGAGAAAGACAGGATTTGTAGCGCATGTCAAGCAGGGAAGCAAGTTGGTGTTCATCATCCACACAAGAACATCATGACGACTGACAGGCCGCTTGAGCTACTCCACATGGACCTATTCGGCCCGATAGCTTACATAAGCATCGACAGGAGTAAGTACTGTCTAGTTATTATGGATGATTATTCTCGCTTCACTTGGGTGTTCTTTTTGCAGGAAAAATCTCAAACCCAAGAGACCTTAAAAGGATTCTTGAGACGGGCTCAAAATGAGTTCGAGCTAAGGATCAAAAAGATTAGAAGCGACAACGGGACGGAGTTCAAGAACTCTCAAATTGAAGGCTTTCTTGAGGATGAGGGCATCAAGCATGAGTTTTCATCTCCCTACACACCACAACAAAATGGTGTAGTGGATAGGAAGAATAGAACTCTACTTGACATGGCGAGGACCATGCTTGATGAATACAAGACTTCGGACCAGTTTTGGGTGGAAGCAATCAACACCGCTTGCTACGCCATCAACCGTCTCTACCTTCACCGGATCCTCAAGAAGACATCTTATGAACTCCTCACCGGTAAAAAGCCCAATGTTTCATATTTTAGAGTCTTTGCTAGCAAATGTTTTATTCTTGTTAAAAGAGGTAGAAAAACTAAATTTGCTCCTAAGGCTGTAGAAGGCTTTTTACTTGGTTATGACTCAAACACAAGGGCATATAGGGTCTTTAACAAGTCCACTGGACTAGTTGAAGTCTCTTGTGACATTGTGTTTGATGAGACTAACGGCTCTCAAGTAGAGAAAGTTGATCTTGATGAGCTAGATGATGAAGAGGCTCCATGCGTCGCACTAAGGAACATGTCCATTGGGGATGTATGTCCTAAGGAATCCGAAGAGCCTCCACATGCACAAGATCAACCATCTTCCTCCATGCAAGCATCTCCACCAACCCAAGATGAGGATCAAGCTCAAGATGATGAAAACGAAGATCAAGAGGAGCCACCTCAAGAGGAGGACAATGATCAAGGGGGAGATGCTAATGATCAAGACAAGGAAGATGATGAGGGTCCAAGAATGCCACACCCAAGAGTCCACCAAGCGATACAACGAGATCACCCCATGAACTCTATCCTCGGCGATATTCATAAGGGGGTAACCACTCGATCTCGTGTTGCTCATTTATGTGAACATTACTCTTTTGTGTCTTCTATTGAGCCATACAGGGTAGAAGACGCATTAAAAGATTCAGATTGGATGTTGGCAATGCAAGAGGAACTCAACAACTTCACAAGGAATGAGGTATGGCATCTTGTTCCACGTCCTAATCAAAATGTTGTAGGAACCAAGTGGGTCTTCCACAACAAATAAGATGAGCATGGTATGGTGACAAGAAACAAAGCCCAACTTGTGGCCAAGGGATATTCACAAGTCAAAGGTTTGGATTTTGGTGAAACCTATGCACCTATAGCTAGGCTTGAGTCAATTCGTATATTACTTGCCTATGCTACTTACCATGGCTTTAAGATTTACCAAATGGACGTGAAAAGTGCCTTCCTCAATGGACCAATCAAGGAAGAGGTCTATGTTGAGCAACCTCCCGGCTTTGAAGATAGTGAGTACCCTAATCATGTCTATAAAATCTCTAAGGCGCTTTATGGGCTCAAGCAAGCCCCAAGAGCATGGTATGAATGCCTAAGATATTTTCTTATCACTAATGGATTCAAAGTCGGAAAAATCGATCCTACTCTCTTTACTAAAACAATTGCAAATGATTTGTTTGTATGCCAAATTTATGTTGATGATATTATATTTGGGTCTACTAACAAATCTACTTGTGAAGAGTTTAGTAGGATTATGATTCAAAAATTCGAGATGTCTATGATGGGGGAGTTGAAGTATTTCTTAGGATTTCAAGTCAAGCAACTCCAAGAGGGCACCTTCATCAGCCAAACGAAGTACATTCAAGACATACTCACCAAGTTTGGGATGAAGGATGCCAAGCCCATCAAGACACCCATAGGAACCAATGGGCATCTCGACCTCGACACGGAAGGTAAATCCATAGATCAAAAGGTATACCGGTCGATGATAGGATCTTTACTCTATTTATGTGCATATCGACCGGATATTATGCTTTCCGTATGCATGTGTGCAAGATTCCAAGCCGATCCTAAGGAAGTTCACCTTAGGGCCATAAAACGATTCTTGAGATATTTAGTTCATACTCCTAAGTTTGGCCTTTGGTACCCCAAGGGATCCACTTTTGATTTAATTGGATATTCAGAAACTGATTGGGCAGGGTGTAAGATTGATAGAAAGAGCACATCAGGGACTTGTCAGTTCTCGGGAAGATCCCTAGTGTCGTGGGCTTCAAAGAAACAAAACTCAGTTGCTCTTTCTACCACCGAAGCCGAGTACATTGCCGCAGGCCATTGTTGCGTGCAATTGCTTTGGATGAGGCAAACCCTTTGGGACTATGGTTACAAATTAACCAAAGTCCCTCTCCTATGTGATAATGAGAGTGCAATCCGCATGGCGGATAATCCCGTTGAGCACAGCCACACTAAGCACATAGCCATTCGGTATCACTTTTTGAGGGATCACCAACAAAGGGGGATATCGAAATTGCTTATGTTAGCACCAAAGAACAATTAGCCGATATCTTTACCAAACCACTAGATGAGAAAACATTTACCAAACTTAGGCATGAGCTAAACATTCTTGATTCTAGGAACTTTGATTGATTCCGTGCACACATAGCTCATTTATACCTTTGATCATCTGTCGGGGACCATAATTAGGGGTACCCTCAAGACCCCTAAATCTCAGCTGGTAACCCCCATCAGCACAAAGCTGCAAAGGCCTGATGGGTGCGATTAAGTCAAGGATCGGTCCATTCAAGGGACACGATCGTGCCTCGCCCGAGCCTAGCCTCAGGCAAGGGAAGCCGACCACGGAGAACCTACGTCTCGCCCGAGGACCCCCCTCCAGCAACGGGCACACTATCAGCTCGCCCGAGGCCCAGTCTTCACCAAGAAGCGACCTTGGCCACATCGCCACGCCGACCGACCAAATCGCAGGGGCATTTAATGCAAAGGTGGCCTAACACCTTTATCCTGACGCACGCCCACCAGTCAACAGAGCCGAAGTGACTGCAGTCACTTCGCCGCTCTACTGACCGGTCTGACAAGAGGACAGCGCTGCCTGCGCCGTTCCGACTGCTGAGCCACCCAACAGAGTGAGGCTGACAGCAGCCGAGGCCGGCCTCGGGCGTCATAGGAAACTCCGCCTCGCCCGACCTAGGGCTTGGACTCGGGCTCAGCCCCGGAAGACGGCGAACTCCGCTCCGCCCGACCCAGGGCTCGGACTCGGGCTCAGCCCCGGAAGACGGCGAACTCCGCTCCGCCACACCCAGGGCTCGGACTCGGGCTCAGCCCCAGAAGACGGCGAACTCCGCTCCGCCTGACCCAGGGCTCGGACTCGGGCTCAGCCCCGGAAGACGGCGAACTCCGCTCCGCCCGACCCAGGGCTCGGACTCGGGCTCAGCCCCGGAAGACGGCAAACTCCGCCTCGCCCGACCCCAGGGCTCGGACATGGGCTCAGCGCCGGAAGACGATGAACTCCGCCTCGCCCAACCCGGGGGCTCGACCTCGACCTCGACCTCGGAGGGGCCTCCACCTCGCCCAGCCTAGAGCATGGACCGACCACGTCAATAGGAAGCACCATCATTACCCTACCCCGAGCTGACTCGGGCTACGGGGAACCAGACCGGCGTCCCATCTGGCTCGCTCCACCATGCGAGTAATGATGGCGCCTTGCATGCCCTGTGACGACGGTGGCTCTTAGCCCCCTTACGAAAGCAAGAGGACGTCAGCAAGGACTCGACAGCCCCAACAGCTGTCCTCCCGCCAGGCTCCAGCACTCCTCCGACAGCCACGACACCACACGAACTGGGTGCCAAGACCTCTCCGGCTGCCACGATGGCATGTACTTAGGGCGCTAGCTCTCCACCGCTAGACACGTTAGCACACTGCTACACTCCCCATTGTACACCTGAATCCTCTCCTTACGCCTATAAAAGGGAGGACCAGGGCCCTCTTACAGAAGGTTGGTCGGCCCGCGCGGAGAAGGACGGGACGGCGCTCGCGCAAGGCCGCTCGCTCCCACTCCCGCGTGGACGCTTGTATCCCCCTACTGCAAGCGCACCCGACTCAGGCGCGGGGCTAACACGAAGGCCGCAGGATCCACTCTCTCACGCCTGCCTCCCTCCGGCTGCTTCCTTTCCCCCCTTCGCATTCCGCCTCGCGTCGACCCATCTGGGCTGGGGCACGCGGCAACGATTCACTCGTCGGTCCAGGGACCCCCCGGGTTTCGAAACACCGACAGTTGGCGCGCCAGGTAGGGGCCTATTGCGTGTTGACGAACAGCTTCCCGTCAAGCTCCAGATGGGCAGTCTCCAGCAACCTTTCCGGCCCGGGATGGTGCTCCATTTCGGGAATCTTGAGTTCATGTCCCTCGGCGGCAGCTACGACATGATACTCCTTCCCCCGCCGCGCGACAGCGACAATGGCGGTCGACAACCCGCTCGCCGGCGGGGAAATCGACGACACCTTCCCCACGTGGTGGAAGGATGACATTCGGGCTTGTCCCATCCCCTCCCCCGTCGACGGAGGAGGAGGCGGGGCAACCAAGGCCAAGCGAGAAGCGACACCTCGTTGGCTGTCATGCGAGTCGACAGCGCCGGCGCCCCAACGGAGGGCGCGTCGGGCATCGATCTCACGTCTGAGACGAAGACGAGCGCCGCCTCTCCGCAACACGCCAATCTCAAGCAAACGCACGACGCCAGCACGCTCGCGAAGGACTTGCTGGGCGTCACCCTCATACCTGAGACAACGGTGCAGTCAGTCCCAGACGCGACCTCGTCACCGCCCATTGACCAAAAGGTACCGACCGATTCCCATCTCGCGTCTTTTGGATTCGGCCTCGACCCACCAAGTGACCCCGCTTCAGTGAGCACTCTCATAGAGACGAGTCCAAACCCTCTGGGGTATCGTGTGCGGTCACCCTGGGGCCGACTGATGGCCGACTCGACCTATGAGCCCTCAGGGTCCGAGGAAGATGGCGAGCCCGACCTCTGTTGGGATTTCTCCGGACTTGGTAACCCCAGTGCCGTGCGGGACTTCATGACCGCATGTGACTACTGCCTTTCCGACTGTTCCGACGGCAGCCGTGGCCTCGACAACGAGGACCGCGGCCCAAGTCGTGAATGTTTCCACGTCGATCTAGGGGGTCCCGGCGAAGGCAACCATCTTGGTATGCCGGAAAACGGTGATCCCCCTAGGCCTGTGCCTCGTGTTGACATCCTTCGGGAGCTAGCTGTGGTCCCCGTCCCGGCGGGGGGTCTTGACCCACAGCTCGAGCGAATCCGCGAGAGGTAGGCCAGGCTCGACGAGGGAGCAGGGACGCTTGTGCCGATCTGCCGGGACATCGGGCAGGAATGGGCGGTCCAACCCCGGACCGGAGAAGCGCGTCATCTCCCCCAGGACATCCAGCACCGCATCACCGACGACGTCAGGGTGAGGCCACCGCCGGATTCCAGCGGAGTCGGCCAGAACCTGGCTGCAGCAGCAATACTCCTCCGCGCGATGCCGGAGCCATCAACCACCGAGGGGCGACGTATCTAGGGAGAGCTCAAGAATCTCCTGGAGGACGCCGCGGTCCGACGGGCCGAAAGCTCTGCCTCCCGAAGGCAGGGGTTCCCCTCGGAACATCGTGCTGCGACTTCCCGATTCATGCGGGAAGCCTCGGTCCACTCCAGGCGCACGCGCAACACAGCGCCTGCAGTCCCGGGTCACCTCGGCAACGAGCGTCATCATCACAGCCGTTGGGCCCACCTCGACGACAGGGCGCGCCGAGGCTACCACCCCAGGCGTGGGGGACGCTACGACAGCGGGGAGGATCGGAGTCCTTCGCCCGAACCACTCGGTCCGCAGGCTTTCAGCCGCGCCATACGACGGGCACCATTCCCAACCCAGTTCCGAACCCCGACTACTATCACAAAGTACTCGGGGGAGACGAGACCGGAACTGTGGCTCGCGGACTATCGGCTGGCCTGCCAACTGGGTGGAACGAACGACGATAACCTCATCATCCGCAACCTCCCCCTGTTCCTCTCCGACACCGCTCGAGCCTGGCTGGAGCACCTGCCCCCGGGGCAGATCTCCAACTGGGACGACCTGGTCCAAGCCTTCACCGGCAATTTCCAGGGCACGTACGTGCGCCCTGGAAACTCCTAGGATCTCCGAAGCTGCCGCCAGCAGCTGGGAGAGTCTCTCCGGGACTACATCCGGCAATTCTCGAAGCAGCGCACAGAGCTGCCCAACGTCACCGATTCAGATGTCATCGGCGTGTTCCTCGCCGGCACCACCTGCCGCGACCTGGTGAGCAAGCTGGGTCGCAAGACCCCCACCAGGGCGAGCGAGCTGATGGACATCGCCACCAAGTTCGCCTCTGGCCAGGAGGCGGTTGAGGCCATTTTCCGGAAGGACAAGCAGCCCCAGGGCCGCCCACCGGAAGATGCTCCCGAGGCGTCAACTCAGCGCGGCGCCAAGAAGAAAGGCAAGAAGAAGTCGCAAGCGAAACGCGACGCCGCCGATGCGGACCTTGTCGCCGCCGCCGAGTACAAGAACCCTCGGAAACCTCCCGGAGGTGCCAACCTCTTCGACAAGATGCTGAAGGAGCCGTGCCCCTATCATCAGGGGCCCGTCAAGCACACCCTCGAGGAGTGTGCCATGCTTCGACGACACTTCCACAAGGCCGAGCCACCCGCGGAGGGTGGCAAGGCCCTCGATGACGCAAAGGAGAAAGATCACAAGGCAGGAGGGTTCTCCAAGGTCCACGACTGCTTCATGATCTATGGCGGGCAAGTGGCGAACGCCTCGGCTCGGCACCGCAAGCAAGAGCGTCGGGAGGTCTGCTCGGTAAAGGTGGCGGCGCCAGTCTATCTAGACTGGTCCGACAAGCCCATCACCTTCGACCAGGCCGACCATCCAGACTACGTGCCGAGCCCGGGGAGATACCCACTCGTTGTCGACCCCATCATCGGCAACGTCAGGCTCACCAAGGTCCTCATGGACGGAGGCAGCGGCCTCAACATCATCTACGCCGAGACCCTCGGGCTCCTGCGGATCGATCTGTCCTCGGTCCGGACGGGCGCTGCGCCTTTCCACGGGATCGTCCCCGGGAAGCGCGTTCAACCCCTCGGACAACTCGACCTACCCGTCTGCTTTGGGACACCCTCCAACTTTCGAAAGGAGACCCTCACGTTCGAAGTGGTCGGGTTTCGAGGAACCTACCACGTAGTGCTGGGGAGGCCATGCTACGCCAAGTTCATGGCCGTCCCCAACTACACCTACCTCAAGCTCAAGATGCCGGGCCCCAACGGGGTCATCACCGTCGGGCCCACGTACCGACACGCGTACGAATGCGATGTGGAGTGCGTGGAGTACGCCGAGGCCCTCGCCGAATCCGAGGCCCTCATCGCTGACCTAGAGAGCCTCTCTAGGGAGGCGCCCGACGTGAAGCGCCACGCCGGCAACTTCGAACCAGCGGAGACGGTCAAGTCCGTCCCTCTCGACCCCTGCAACGATGCCTCCAAGCAGATCCGAATCGGTTCCGAGCTCGACCCCAAATAGGAAGCAGCGCTCGTCAACTTTCTCCGCGCAAACGCCAACGTTTTCGCGTGGAGTCCCTCGGACATGCCCGGCATACCGAGGGAAGTCGCCGAGCACTCTCTAGATATCCGAGCTTGGGCCCGACCCGTGAAGCAACCTCTGCGCCGATTCGACGAAGAAAAGCACAGAGCCATAGGCGAGGAGATCCACAAGCTACTGGCGGCAGGGTTCATCAAAGAGGTATTCCATCCCGAATGGCTTGCCAACCCTGTGCTTGTGAGAAAGAAAGGGGGGAAATGGCGGATGTGTGTAGACCACACTAGTCTAAACAAAGCATGTCCGAAGGTTCCCTACCCTCTGCCTCGCATCGATCAGATTGTGGATTCTACTGCTGGGTGCGAAACCCTGTCTTTCCTCGATGCCTACTCAGGGTATCACCAGATCAGGATGAAAGAGTCTGACCAGCTCGCGACTTCATTCATCACACCCTTCGGCATGTACTGCTATGTTACAATGCCGTTTGGTTTGAGGAATGCGGGGGCAACGTACCAGCGATGCATGAACCATGTGTTTGGCGAACACGTCGGCCGAATGGTCGAGGCCTACGTCGATGACATCGTAGTCAAGACGAGGAAGGCCTCCGACCTCCTTTCCGACCTTGAAGCGACATTCCGATGTCTCAAGGCAAAAGGAGTGAAGCTTAATCCCGAAAAGTGTGTCTTCGGGGGTCCCTCGAGGCATGCTCTTGGGGTTCATTGTCTCCGAGCGGGGCATCGAAGCCAACCCGGAGAAGATTGTAGCCATCACCAGCATGGGGCCGATCAAGGACTTGAAAGGCGTACAGAGGGTCATGGGATGTCTCGCGGCTCTGAGCCGCTTCATCTCGCGCCTCGGCGAAAGAGGTCTGCCTCTGTACCGCCTCTTAAGGAAGGCCGAGTGCTTCGCTTGGACCCCCGAGGCCGAGGAAGCCCTCGGGAACCTGAAGGCGCTCCTCACGAACGCGCCCATCTTGGTGCCCCCCGCTGCCAGAGAAGCCCTCTTGATCTACGTCGCCGCAACCACCCAGGTGGTTAGCACCGCGATCGTGGTTGAGAGACGAGAAGAAGGGCATGCATTGCCCGTCCAGAGGCCAGTCTACTTCATCAGTGAGGTACTGTCCGAGACCAAGATCCGCTACCCACAAATCCAGAAGCTGCTATACGCGGTGATCCTGACATGGCGGAAGTTGCGACACTACTTCGAGTCTCATCCGGTGACTGTGGTGTCATCCTTCCCCCTGGGAGAGATCATCCAGTCCCGAGAGGCCTCGGGTAGGATTGCGAAGTGGGCGGTGGAGATCATGGGCGAGACGATCTTGTTTGCCCCTCGGAAGGCCATCAAGTCCCAGGTCTTGGCGGACTTCGCGGCTGAATGGGCCGACACCTAGCTCCCGACGTCTCCGATCCAACCGGAGCTTTGGACCATGTTTTTCGACGGGTCGCTGATGAAGACAGGGGCCGGCGCAGGCCTCATCTTCGTCTCGCCCCTCGGGAAGCACCTACGCTACGTGCTACGCCTCCACTTCCCGGCGTCCAACAACGTGGCTGAGTACGAGGCTCTGGTAAACGGGTTGCGAATCGCCATCGAGCTAGGGGTCCGACGCCTCGACGCTCGCGGTGACTCGCAGCTCGTCATCGACCAAGTCATGAAGAACTCCCACTGCCGCGACCCAAAGATGGAAGCCTACTGCGATGAGGTTCGGCGCCTGGAAGACAAGTTCTACGGGCTCGAGCTCAACCACATCGCCCGACGCTACAACAAGACTGCAGACGAGCTGGCTAAAATAGCCTCGGGACGAACAACAGTTCCCCCGGACGTATTCTCCCGAGACCTGCATCAACCCTCTGTCAAGACCGAGGACACGCTCGAGCCCGAGGCACCTTTGGCTCCGCCCGACGCACCCTCGGCTCAGTCCGAGGTACCCTCGGCCCAGTCCGAGGTACCCTCGGCACGGTCCGAGGTGCCCTCGGCTCAGCCCGAGGTACCCTCGGCCCCCGAGGGTGAGGCACTGCGTGTCGAGGGGGAACAGAGCGAGGTCACGCCTAATCAAAGCTGGCAGACCCCGTACCTGCAATATCTCCACCGAGGAGAGCTGCCCCTCGACCAAGCCGAAGCTCGGCGGTTGGCGCGGCGCGCCAAGTCTTTCGCCTTACTAGGAGATGGGAAGGAGCTCTATCACCGCAGCCCCTCAGGCATCCTCCAACGATGCATTCCCATCGCCGAAGGCCAGGAGCTCTTGCAAAAGATACACTCGGGGGCTTGTGGCCATCACGCAGCACCTTGAACCCTCGTTGGAAACGCCTTCCGACAAGGATTCTACTGGCTGACGGCGGTGGCCGACGCTATTAGAATTGTCCGCACCTGCGAAGGGTGTCAGTTCTACGCGAGGCAGACCCACCTGCCCGCTCAGGCTCTGCAGACCATACCCATCACCTGGCCGTTTGCTGTGTGGGGTCTGGACCTCGTTGGCCCCTTGCAGAAGGCACCCGGGGGCTACACGCACCTGTTGGTCGCCATCGACAAATTCTCCAAGTGGATCGAGGTCCGACCCCTAAACAGCATTAGGTCCGAACAGGCGGTGGCGTCCTTCACCAACATCATCCATCGCTTTGGGGTCCCGAACTCCATCATCACTGACAACGGTACCCAGTTCACCGGCAGAAAGTTCCTGGACTTCTGCGAGGATCACCACATCCGGGTGGACTGGGCTGCCGTGGCACACCCCATGACGAATGGGCAAGTGGAGCGGGCCAACGGCATGATCCTGCAAGGACTCAAGCCTTGGATCTACAATGACCTCAACAAGTTCGGCAAGCGGTGGATGAAGGAACTCCCCTCGGTGGTCTGGAGTCTGAGGACAACGCCGAGCCGAGCCACGGGCTTCACACCGTTCTTTCTAGTCTATGGGGCCGAGGCCATCTTGCCCACAGACCTAGAATACGGTTCCCCAAGGGCGAGGGCCTACACCGACCAAAGCAATCGAGCCAACCGAGAAGACTCACTGGACCAGCTGGAGGAGGCTCGGGACATGGCCTTACTACACTCGGCGCGGTACCAGCAGTCCCTGCGACGCTACCACGCCCGAGGGGTTCGGTCCCGAGACCTCTAAGTGGGCGACCTGGTGCTTCGGCTGCGACAAGACACCCGAGGGCGGCACAAACTCACGCCTCCCTGGGAAGGGCCGTTCGTCATCGCCAAGGTTTTGAAGCCCGGAACATACAAGCTGGCCAACAGTCAAGGTGAGGTCTACGGCAACGCTTGGAACATCCAACAGCTACGTCGCTTCTACCCTTAAGATGCTTTCAAGTTGCTCGTATACCTCGTTCACACACCAAGTCTGGTCGTCAAGGAAGGGTCGGCCTTGCCTCGGCAAAGCCCGACCCTCCCTCGGGGGCTAGAAGGGGGCAACCCCCTCTGCGTCAAAATTTTCCTCGAAAAAAGAAAAAAATCTTTTGTGCCAGAAGGCCTTTCGTGCTCTTCGACTACTTCAAAAGTGGATCCTGAAAACGACGGTGTACATGTAAGCAGCCAAGGCTGACCGAGCCGAGGGACTCCTACGCCTCCGGGATACGGATACCTCACTCATCACCTTCTGCGATAAGTAACTCGCGCTCGAATAAGTGACTCCACGGACCGAACAAGTCTTCATGCTCGAGAGCTCCTCTACCGAAATGATTTTCTGGGCCTTCTCGACTGCGTCGGTAACAGAACCCTATGGACGAGTAAGAGCGCGCGTAAACGGCAAGGCCGACCGAGCCAAGGGATTCCTACGCCTCCGGGATACGGATACCTCACTCATCACCTTCCATGAAAAGCAACTCTCGCCCGCACAAACAATTCTGTTACGGACAAATGAGTCCGGATACTCGAAACAAGAGGAAAAGAAACGCAGCTTTACAACACGACGATGGTGTGTTTAGGCCTCGGCGGCCGCAGAAAACATACAAGACAACCTGATCCTGCAGGCTCGGACGTCGACAACCGAAGGGGGCAGCAGCACCCTCGGCATCAACTACACCTTCGGCGGGGCCTGACCTAGCCTCGGACGGCGACGCGGTCGGAGGGCCCCCACTCTGAAGGACGACATCAGCACCACACCCGCCGGGGCCAACGAGCCCAGCATGGAGGTCCAGGCCCACGCATCATGCAACCGGCGCGCCGGTTGCTACGTGTGAGCAACTGCACCGCCACTCACGCCACTACCGCGCCTCCTCGACTGTGGAGTCAATACCGCGACTCGAGGCAACCCTGCAGTGCCAGCCAAGTGCGACGGTCAAATGCGGTCAAAATTGGGCTGGCAGTAATGGCGGTGACTGGCGGGCAGAAGCAGCGGTCACGTCATCAGCCAAGCTCACATCCCATCCAGGGGCAGCGAGGGAGCCCTCTCTCACGGCGTGAAGACGGCGCGCCCGTGATCCGTTCCTCGAACGGCACACGCACGCGCAACGACCGCCTCGCGAACCACTCACCCCGTCGCATTAACTCCGCGACGGGATAGGCGGCGCCTCAGGCGGGAGAAGCAAGAGACGCTTCGCCTTCGCTATAATAACCGCGTCGAAAGAGGTACGCCACGTCATTCGACTTCGCATCCTTTTCCTTTTCCTCTTTCTCTCTCTTACAACAGGGACCGGAAAAGGGGGATACCCCGAAAAGGACCCTTCTCCGTGAAGGAAATAGGCTCCGAGCCTCCCTACTGATCAGAGGTTCGAAGGCTGGCCCCTCGGGGGGGTTCAACGGCCGCCTCAGATCGATTGGGTTCTGCACCCACTACTGGTCAGAGGTTCGATGGCTAGCCCCTCGAAGGGTTCAACGGCCGCCGTAGGCCACTCGGGCTCCGCGCCCATTACTGATCAGGGGTTCGTAGGCTGGCCCTCGACGGGTTCACAGTCGCCTCAGACACAGAGCGAGGGATGACCCTAGGTATGTTCGATACATAACCAAGGCTCGGGCTACGCTCCCGAGGTACCCTAGGACATTTCCGAGACCAGCGGGAGTGATCTTGTAACAGAATCCCATCAGAGGGAGGCATCGAGCCCTTGGACCCCGTCAAAGGGGACCGGGTCCGGCAGATCACCCGCAGGTACTTTTGGAGCGCGCCTCCGGGCCTCTAGCCAACCCCTAGCAAATGGGGCACGGGCGTCCGCTCGGATTACCCGCCAGCAGCTCACCGGAAACACCATGTTCGGCGCCCCCCGAGGGCAACATGGCGCTTTCCCCCCCTCCTCCTTGCGGAAAGGTGACGCGGGGGCGTATGTAAAAAAGACGAGTCTATACTTGACCGTCCTCTCGCCCTGTGCAGAGGCTCGAGGGCTGCTCTCGCAAACCCGGCTCTGGCCAAACCTTTGACAGCGTCAACATACCAGCTCGAGAACTTGGGACCCGACCGTGCACTCGGGCTACAGCCAGCTCGCATGAGGGAATAACTAGACCAGCCGAAGTGTTGCGAAACGCACTAAGACCTCGAAGGAGTAAAACTACTCCTCCGAGGCCTCGGGGGCTACACCCGGCGGGTGCGCTCGCGCGCACCCACCGGAACAGAATGTAACCAAAAAAGGCTGGTCCCCTTGCAAAAAAGTGCGGCAAAAGCCTCCAAGCGAGTATTAGTACTCCCTTGGAGGCTCAGGGGCTACTGTCGGGGACCATAATTAGGGGTACCCTCAAGACCCCTAAATCTCAGCTGGTAACCCCCATCAGCACAAAGCTGCAAAGGCCTGATGGGTGCGATTAAGTCAAGGATCGGTCCATTCAAGGGACACGATCGTGCCTCGCCCGAGCCTAGCCTCGGGCAAGGGAAGCCGACCCTAGAGAACCTACATCTCGCCCGAGGACCCCCCCTCCAGCAACGGGCACACTATCAGCTCGCCCGAGGCCCAGTCTTCACCAAGAAGCGACCTTGGCCACATCGCCACACCGACCGACCAAATCGTAGGGGCATTTAATGCAAAGGTGGCCTGACACCTTTATCCTGACGCACGCCCACCAGTCGACAGAGCCGAAGTGACTGCAGTCACTTCACCGCTCTACTGACCGGTCTGACAAGAGGACAGCGCCGCCTGCGCCGTTCCGACTGCTGAGCCACCCGACAGAGTGAGGCTGACAGCAGCCGAGGCCGGCCTCAGGCGTCATAGGAAACTCCGCCTCGCCCGACCCAGGGCTCGGACTCGGGCTCAGCCCCGGAAGACGGCAAACTCCGCTCCACCCGACCCAGGGCTCGGACTCGGGCTCAGCCCCGGAAGACGGCGAACTCCGCTCCGCCCGACCCAGGGCTCGGACTCGGGCTCAGCCCCGGAAGACGGCAAACTCTGCCTCACCCGACCCCAGGGCTCGGACATGGGCTCAGCCCCGGAAGACGACGAACTCCGCCTCGCCCGACCCGAGGGCTCGACCTCGACCTCGACCTCAGAGGGGCCTCCACCTCGCCTAGCCTAGAGCATGGACCGACCACGTCAATAGGAAGCGCCATCATTACCCTACCCCGAGCTGACTCAGGCTACGGGGAACTAGACCGGCGTCCCATCTGGCTCGCTCCACCATGCTAGTAATGATGGCGCCCCGCATGCCCTGTGACGACGGTGGCTCTTAGCCCCTTACGAAAGCAAGAGGATGTCAGCAAGGACTCGACAGCCCCAACAGCTGTCCTCCCGCCAGGCTCCAGCACTCCTCCGACAGCCATGACACCACGCGAACTGGGTGCCAAGACCTCTCCGGCTGCCATGATGGCATGTACTTAGGGCGCTAGCTCTCCACCGCTAGACACATTAGCACACTGCTACACTCCCCATTGTACACCTGGATCCTCTCCTTACGCCTATAAAAGGGAGGACCAGGGCCCTCTTACAGAAGGTTGGTCGGCCCGCGCAGAGAAGGACGGGACGGCGCTCGCGCAAGGCCGCTCGCTCCCACTCCCGCGTGGACGCTTGTATCCCCCTACTGCAAGCGCACCCGACTCAGGCGCGGGGCTAACACGAAGGCCGCGGGATCCACTCTCTCACGCCTGCCTCCCTCCGACTGCTTCCTTTCCCCCCTTCGCGTTCCGCCTCGCGTCGACCCATCTGGGCTGGGGCACGCGGCGATGATTCACTCGTCGGTCCAGGGACCCCCCGGGTTTCGAAACACCGACATCATCTCTCTTTCATTTGCTATGACTAATGTGGTTTTCAAGTGTATTTCATGCTAAGTCATAGATTGAAAGGGAAATGGAGTCCTCGGTGAAGTCAAGGCTTCCACTCCACTCCATCGCATTATTTCTACTTCGCCGTCACTCCGCTTCGCTCTTTACTTTGGTATAATCCTTCACTCATGTATTATTTGCCAAAGGGGGAGAAAACTTGAAAAGGGCTTATTCTCACAAGTATCCGTTTTTGGCGATTCATGCCAAAGGGGGAGAAAGTATTAGCCCAAAGCAAAAGGACCACACCACCACCAATTTCAAAAATTTGTATTAAAAGAAGTTTTTCGATTGGTATCTTATTTTTTATATAATTTCAAATTGGTATGATCTCCTTCAAAATTAATATCTAAAACCCTCTTGAACACTAAGAGGAGATTTTCATTGAGGGGGAGTTTTGTTTAGTCAAAGGAAAAGCATTTGAAACAGGGGGAGAAAATTTCAAATCTTGAGAATGCTTCTCAAAACCTTATTCATATACCTTTGACTATTAGCAAAAGACTTTGAAAAAGAATTTCCAAAACATTTGCAAAAACAAAACAAGTGGTGCAAGCGTGGTCCAAAATGTTAAAATAAATAAAGCAATCCATGCATATCCTATGAATGTATTGATTGGTTTAATTCCAAGTAACCTTTGCACTTACCTTATGCAAACTAGTTCATTTTTGCACTTATATATTTGCTTTGGTTTGTGTTGGCATCAATCACCAAAAAGGGGGAGATTGAAAGGTGTCGGGGTTTCGGACCCGAGGGGTCCCTGGACCGACGAGTAAATTTGTTGCTGCGTGTCCTTGCCCAGATGGGTTGATGCGAGATGGAACACAAGGAGGGAAACGAGCCTTGTATTATCCTGCACCAGGGTGCTCGTAGTAGGGGTTACAAGCGTTGTGAGAGAGCGAGAGCGGGAGAGCGAGTAGGAGAGAGCGAGAGAGAGAGAGAGGGTCAGGCCCTGCCCGTCTTCTCTCGTCCCTTTGTTGTGCGTCACCTCCCTCCTCTCCCCCTCCCATGGGGCCCTGGACACCCCCTTTTATAGACATAAGGAGATGCCTAGCTGTACAATGGGGTGTAGCTGGGAGCTAACGTGGCTGGCAGGGAAGTGCCCTGAGCCCTGTACAGATAATAATGTGGCCGTCGGGGGAGCGTCTCGAGCCCTGTAGCAGTAATATCGTGGTCGTTGGAGAAGTGCCTTGAGCCCTGTAGCAGTACAGCTATTGGCGCTGCATGGATTCTGCTAACGTCTCCTTGCTTCCGTAGGGGGCTTGAGAACCACCGACGTCATGGACACATGCGGGAAATCATCATTGCCTGTTACTGGGGCAAGCTGGATGGGACGCTGGTCTTGTTTCTTCGTAGCTTGAGCTAGCTAGGAGTAGGGTAATGATGTATCCCTTGCGGCGTGGTCGATCCGAGCATGAGGTCCGGCGAGGTGGCGGCTCCTCCAAGGCCGAGGCTGGGGCCGAGGCCCAGGGTCGGGCGAGGATGAGATTCTTCCCAAGGCCGAGGCTGAGGCCGAGCCCTAGGGTCGGGCGAGGTGGAGATCTTCTCCCGAGGCCGAGGCCTGAGGTCGGGCGAGGTGGAGCTTCCTGTTGCGCCCGAGGTTGAACCTCGTTGTTGTCGGTTTCGTCCGGGTGGTTGGCACAGCAACCGGAGCGGGGCGGGCGGCGCTGTTTTCCTGTCAGGTCGGTCAGTGAAAGGGCGATGTGACTGTGGTCACTTCGACCTTGCCGACTAAGGCGCGCGTGTCAGGATAAGGTGTCAAGCAATCCCCGCATTAATCGTGTGACGGAACCTCCCAAGTAATTAGGCCCACCTACAGTTGTCCTTGTCTAGCAGACATCAGACACCCTGTAGATGTTCCTAAGTTACTTGACAAGCTCGGTATCTTTCTTGACCTCACCAGGAATGTTTCACCCGTCTTGCAGACATTACAGAACATCGGAGATAAAGAAATGCGGAAGCGAATTACATAAACTTACATTTATTTCAAAAGCAAGCTCGAGTTATTTTATTACAGACCAGACTAAAAGTGAGTGCAGAGTAGTAATATTATACAAACCAAGGGAGGCACAAACGTCTCCCGATAAGCTATAAACAAAAGATCCTATATGGAGGACCGAGTCCTCCCGCACTTCAGTCTTGTTTTTCTTCTTTGGGAACCACCTTGGCACAGAAGCAGCAAAAGTCTGCTACTTCCTCACCTAAAAACAACGAAGGGATAAACCCTGAGTATGGAATTACTCAGCAAGTCTTACCCGACTAAAGAAAAGACTCTCAAGGGTATGCTGGTTATATGGGAGTCAAGGTAAGGCTTCTCAATAATCAAAGACTCTGTTTTGCAGAAATGCTTACTAAAGTGGATCCTTAAAAATCCAATTTTATTTGTCAAGTTAGGTAAAATTACCTGCACTAGAGTTCTTTCTACCCTAGTTCAATCACTGGTCCTGCACTAGCCAATTTCTTAACAAAAACCCATCATCTTTAGTGGAATGCTACGTGTAAGTCAGTGGCCAAGTCTCCATAACCGCGGAGGTACGGCGATCCGAATCGATTATACTCAGCTGAGGATCTCCAATCACACGACATATGTAGCACTTAACCCTTGCATATGTCAACCCGCCACCGGGGTTCTTAAGACCGGATCAGGTTCACGCAAACCGAGAGCACAGATACACCACCGTCTAGCCTCTTGCCACGGAGGGTACACGCTACTCTCGCCACCGCTCCACGCCCATTTCGTGTTATCTTATTCCGGCCTTAGTCTGCCCGAGGCAAGGCTTACCCATGACGAGGCATGTGACCAGTTAAAGGGTCCTCGGTCAGCAGGCCTACATCGACAAGGTCCTTAATCGACTCAGACGGAGACACTACACCGAGACGCTCTTCTCGTGCAAGTCACCCGCCCGGTCTCAGCTTAATCATTTAACCCAAAACTTGGTACCTGGCAGAGGTACATCTTTTCCGATGTTGAATCCATCACGGCCGTGATGGATTCACCATCAAGTTTTATTTTCGAAAACATCCCATCCACTTTTGCCACATCATATTTTGTAAAAAACAAAACATTTTGTTTTTCTAAAGCAAGGCTAAGCATCAAAATCTTTTGTAAAACAGGTGATCAAGGAAGGTAATCAAATTCAAGGAAGGTAATGCAGGAATTGTTTTATCAATCAACTCCTATCACCTAATGCAGCAATCAAGTGAGAAAGATTTTAAAAACGACAAGGAGGGTGGCAAATGCACCGGGGCTTGCCTTTGTTATCAGGTGAGTCTTGCTCGGATCCACAAATATCGAAATAAAAGCAGTTGCCTGCTTGAGGATCTGAGATTGGTGGAGTTCCCTCTTCAGTGACTTCTTCTTCTTCTTCGTGCTCTAACATAACCATATATATGCATAAGAATAGATGCCATGGGGTGCTTATGAGGATGCAAAGATAATATAAACTTATTATCTAAGTCTTGAATACAACTTTCCTTCACGGAATTCCGGGAACTTAGGGTTTCCGGAGTCGGTAAAGGAGTTCACAGGGCAGGGGGGTTGGTTTTGGGTTTAGTGATCAAACAAGGTCCAAATCAACCCAAATTCTACCCAAGGCTTCTAAATATTGGTTAAAGTGCCCATAAAAAGTTTGGACATTTTTGGACTTACCATTTATTTTCTAAAAATCCATAACTAATACTTTTAACTACTTTAAATACCCTAAAATTTCTTATTTCCATTAAAAATCACAAAACTATTTTTACTAAATACTAGGGAAAATAACAAGCCTAGGAAAATTAGTTTCATAATTTTAGCATTTTTCTACATTTTCCTATAATTATTTTGGCTCTGCTGGAAAAAGAAAAAGAAAAAGGATTGAATAGGACTGGGCCGATTCTGGCCCAAACGGCCCAGGTCCGGGAAGGAAAGGAGCCCGCGCGCGCCCGCGCCGGTGACTTTGCACGAAGGCCCTCACGGTTTTGGCTAACTAAAATCAGGTTTGTTTACTATTCTTCTGGGTCACTGACCAAATGCAGAAAAACCCCTGCGTTTCATCCAATTCACAATTGGAAGTCCACGACGGCGTTCGCGCACCGCCGCGCTCCGGCGAGCAATCAGACCGGCCGAACGGGGCCATGACCGGCACTCCCGAGCGGTGGACACCAAATCGGAGCTAGCCTGAGCATTTCCCCTAACCTAATTGCACGAACGATCAACTATTGAGCTCCGGCCACGGTGACCGAGAGAATGGCGGACGGATGAGTGCGTTCCCATCGATTCATGGCGGTCTAACTCGATTCAATGGTTCGGTAAGCATCAAGAGGAAGCAAGGACGTTGAAACAAGGGAACCGAGGGTGAGATCGGACCTGAATCGGGCTGACCACGGCGAGGTCGAGTTGTGCGGTGTTCCTGAGCGTTTTGAGGAAAATCTCGAATTGAGGCTCCCTGGTGGAGGATTGGAGGTGCAGAAGGGTGCGCTAGACGCTGGAGTACATCACGAAGCTGACGGTGCACTGGATTTATAGACTCCGGGGGCGGTGGCTCTCAATTTGACCGCGATGCGTTGGCGGCCGGAGACGGGGAAGAAGCTTGGCGCGCAGTTACGTGTCCTATGGCGTGGCAAGGCCTTAGGTAAAAGAAGGACGGCGTATAGTAATCAACTGCGGCGTGGTAAGATGACCAACGGCGTGGCATGACAGCAAGAAACGGCGGCACACCGGTGATGGCCGCACGACCACGTCGCCGGTAAAGAGAGAAGTAATCGAGTGGCCACAGTGCTCCAAGTTTATCCACGGGGAGATCTTTGCAAGGTGAGCAACATCCACACGGCCGCGGCACCAATCCCGGCAAAGAGGTCGCCGGCGGTGAGATCTTTTCCACGGCGGTCGATCTGATCCGGTTAGAGCACTGTACCATCAGGAGTTTCAGTCAGGCGAACCTGACAGCGCATATTGAAGCTTCATTTTCTCAAATTTTCGTGTGAAACCTAAGCCAACTTTCTGTAGTAAAGTTGTAGAACTATAATCCCTCTACAACTTTGCTACAATGTGCATTCACAAAAAGTCACTGGATCAAGGTTTAATTCACCCATAAAGTCGACCCTGTTACACTGAAACCCTGAAATTCACACTGAATCAGCCTGACCACCTATCTTTAGGCTTGATTATCTCCAATTTTTCCTTAACAACAATGCTCCCACTCTTAAGCAAAGTTGTTCACCTTCAATTGGGCTTCAACTTTGATGTGGTGACCTAGGGCAAAAACCCTATACTTTGTAAGTTACAAAGTCCCAAAGTTGAGCCCATTCTCTGATTTTTAGACTTAGAATAAAACTCCAATGAGGTCCATTTTGCATTTAAGTCCAAAACTTAGGGTTTGGCTTTCAAATCCACATATTTGTGAACCAATTGACTTAAAATACTTATTTGGCTTGGTTTTTGCACTTTAGCCCAAAAGTGGGCTAATTTTGCACATAAGCCCCTAGGGTTTGGTTTTAGGGTTTTCCAGGGTTCCAATTAGGGTTTCTGGTATCCCAGGGGTATAAAAGGAATTCAAGTTTGTTTTTAGAGTCATTTCATGACTTTTACCCTAAAGTCTTTAGGTTTTCTTAACTTGGGTTAAGTTTTACCCCTTTAACCACTATTTAGGGTTAAGTCCTTTAACCAGGGTTCTATTTGCAAAAACATTAAAACAATACAACTTGTTTGAAATTTTTGCCTAGTGAATGCACTCTAGGTGTATCAAACATATACAATGCCAATGTTATGATGTCATGCTCAAGTTTTAGTTATAGTAACACCAGGGGTGTTACAAATCGCGCATGCAATACGGTCGGCAGGCAAGGCGATTTGGCCAAGGTCGCTTGCACGACAAGACTTGCCTTTAGGTGAGCCGAGGGTGCGCTCACTGCCTGGGGAGACCCTCGGGCGAGACGTGAACTCGTCCGGGACCACTGTTCCGCCCGAGGCCAGGCTCGAGCGAGGCAAGATCGCGTCCCTTGGTAGACGAAGCTTTGACTTTGACCCGAACTGTAAGCCTTTATTGTTTGTTCTGAAGGTGTTTTCGAGCCATGTTCAGGAGTGTTGGGGGTACCCCTAATTACGGTACCCGACAGTAGCCCCTGAGCCTCGAAGGGAGTGCAGGCACTCGCTTGGAGGTTATGCTGGATTTTTGCGAGGGGACTAGCCTTTCTCGGTTATGTTTCGTTCCGGTGGGTGCGCGCGAGCGCACCCGCCAGGTGTAGCCCCCAAGGCCTCGGAGGAGTGGTTTGACTCCTCTGAGGTATTAATTCTTGCTGCAGATGCCTCGGTCGGCCTGGTCGTTCCCTCATGCGGCCCGGCCGCAGCCCGGGTGCATGGTCAGGCTCCGAGTTTTTAAGCCGGTTTGTTGACGCTATCAACAGTCTTGGCCGCAGCCAGGTGCGAGGGCAGCCCCCGAGCCTCTGCACGGAGTGAGAGGACGATCAAGGACTATCTCGACTTTTATTATACGCCCCTTCGTCGCCTTTTCGCAAGGAGGAAGGGGGGGAAGTGCCATGTTACCCTCGGAGGGTACCGATCATGGTGTTTCAAGTGAGTTGCTAACGGGTGATCCGAGTGGACACCCGTGCCCCGTTCGTTAGGGGTCGGCTAGTGGCCCAGAGGCGCGCTCCAAAAGTACCTGCAGGGGATTTGCTGGACCCGGATCCATTTCGATAGGGTCCCAGGGCTTGGTGCCTCCCTCCAGTGGGATTCCATTATAAATCATTCCCGCTGGTCTCGGAAATGTCCTAGGGTACCTCGAGAGCATAGCCCGAGCCTCGGCCATGTAACGGACGTACCCAGGGTCATCCCTCACTCTGCGTGCTCTGGGGCGGCTCTCGAACCCTTCCGAGGGGCCAGCCTTCGAACCCCTGATCAGTAATGGGCGCGGGGCCCGAGTGCTCTGGGGCGGCTATCGAACCCTTCCGAGGGGCCAGCCCTCGAACCCCTGATCAGTAATGGGCGCGGAGCCCGAGTGCTCTAGGGCGGTTGCTGGACCCCGCAGGGCGCAACCTTCGAACCCCTGATCAGTAGGAGGGCTCAGGGGCCCGTTTCCTTCGCGAGGAAGGATCCTTTTCGAAATATCCCCTTTCTCGGTCCCTGTGGCAAGAGAGAGAGGAAACGGAAAAGGATATGAATTTAAAAGTCGTGGCACACCTTTTTTGACATGGTCATCATGACAGAGGTGATACGTCGCCTGCTTTGCCTGCCAACGGAGTCGCTGGCTCTGCCAAGGAGTTAATGCGACGGGACGGGCGATTCGCGGAGCGTCTGTTGCGCGTGCGCAGGCCATTCGAGGAACAGAAAGACCGTTTCCCCTCTGAGTTTGAATTTCGCGGCGGATTCAGGCGAAGTTTTGAATGAACCTCGCCCGGGCCTTTATATACCTGGAAGGGGGGCCGGCGGTGGCTCTTCACCTTGCCGTTTGTGCTCGCCTTCTGCTTCGGTTTCCGCAACCTAAGAGAGTAGCCAGAGGAGAGAAAACCGCACACCTCATCCCTTTCGCCACCATCGCTTCCGTCCGGCGATGGCTGACAAGGTGTCTATTGTTTTGCCTCGTGACCTGTGGCCATTCTCGACTGTTTCTATGGGGGACCTAGAGGCCCTTGTTGCCGATGGTTTGCTGCGTCCCCTCTCTGGCGAGCCGCAGCCAGAGTGGATGGCCCTCGGGAGTGGGGTCGGCCCGACTCCGCCGGTGGGGTACGTGGTCAGCTTTATCCCCTTCCATGAGCGGGGGTTTGGCGTGCCAGCGAGCCGCTTCATGCGGGCGCTCCTGCACTACTATGGGGTGGAGCTGCACAACTTCAACCCCAACTCTATTGTGCAAGTGGCCATCTTCGCGGTGGTTTGCGAGGGTTTTTTGGGGATTGACCCCCACTGGGATCTGTGGCTCCATCTTTTCACTGCGGAGTTCTTTGCCTTGACAACGGAGGCAAAGAAGGTCCGTATGGCGGTGCGGGCCGGTGGCTGCACCCTCCAACTGAGGCCGGGGCGCACGCAGCAGTACATCCTTGCCTCCCTTGCGTCTTCGAACAAGGGGTGGCAGAACTAGTGGTTTTATCTCCGCAACGACGACGGGAGGCTTCCGCCATTTTCTCAACGAGTGGTGACCGCCGCCGGTGCTAACTGGCGCTAGGGGGCCACGCGCGAGAAACAGGAGAGGCTCCAGCCTATTCTGCAGGCCTTGCAGAAGTTACGAGATGGGGGCCTTACCGCTGCGGGGGTCGTCGCCGCTATCCATCACTGGAGGGTGCTCCCTCTGGCGGAGCGGCCGTTGCGGCTTGCGGAGATGAAGCCGGGGGTCGATTTGAAGGGCTCGCGGATGTCCTTGACCTCCCTCTCCGCCGACGATCTCCTCAAGCGGGTGGCAGGTACGGTAGGGAAGCAGGACGCTGGCGCCCTTTCCCAGCCCGCGATGCGCCCCGACCAGGGGTATGTGTCCCTGGCAAGTGTCCGATCCTTCTTCCATTTTGCACCGAGTTCTTCACGCCTTTGATCCTTACCACTAGGATCTTTGTCCGTCCCTAGGGGTTGAGGATTTATAAACCCGTCCGGCCACCGGTCCCGGAGGACGCGGTGGGCCGAGCCGCGTGGAGGATCGCCGCGGAGAAGGAAAAGGAGAAGAAGGATGCGAAAAAGGCCCAGGCTCGCGAGCGGATGTGGGCTCGGGACGCCTTGGAGAAGCTTCGTCGGAGGCAAGCGAGGGACGGGCTCCCGAGGGAGCCATCGCCGGAGACGCCTGACGACGATGATGACGATGATAATGATGATAAGGACGATGACATGGCAGCCCGACATGGCCTCAGCCCGAACCCGAGGCTGGACCAGGGGTTGCCGAGCCAGCCTCCTAGCGGGCTGGTACCATTAGTGCCTAGGGCCAGGATACCGAGGTCCCAGTCCAAGGAGCGAAGGCAAGCCGAGGGGGTACTTGACCCCTTGGCCGAGGTAACTGGGGTGACTCCGGGGGTCAGGCCGATCTGCCTGTCCTCCACGAGCAAGTGCCTGTGCTGGCTATACAGGAGGTTGGTCCCTTGGCCGTGGCGACACCTGGGCAGGCCGCCCCTTTGGTGCTTCGGGCGTCCGAGGCAGAAGCGGCGCTGAAGCCGGCGTCGGGGCAATCTTCAGCAGCGCCTGCGGGGACTGGGGCCCGAGGGGCCTCCCCGCAGGCACGACTGGCCTTGGTCCCGAGCGGGTTGGTACCTGAAAATACCTCTGTTTTGGTTTTTTTCTGTGTGTCTTGATCTTGCTCTTTCCTTCTTTCTCTCAGCAAGCGGAGGCAGGGCCCGACTGGTATGGCCCCCAGGAAGGCCCTTAAGACGGGGTTGGCCTCCGCAGCCGGTGCTGCGGCGTGCCATGCTGATTGGCTGGCTTCCGTACAAGACGCCCTCGAGCGGGGGGGCCAGGCAGCACGAGCTGCTATGGGGCTAGCCTCCCAGGCTGACCCCTCTGCCGGGACGACCATCATGCCGGGGGAGGCTGCTGACGTAGCCGCGGCCTCGAGCCTGGCTGACTTGTTGCCGGTGCCGGCATCGACCCTCGCCGGGGCCGTTGCTGATTCACCCGCGGAGCCGTCCGTTGCCGCCGATGTCGGGATGGCTGAGGCACCACCGCCCGTGGTCGTCCCCGACCTCCCCGTTCCCGGCCGTGAGGAGGGGGTAGCCGTCGTCGCCGAGGTCGGCGATCGGAGGCCCGCTTCCTTAGCCGAGGAGAGGCCCAACACTTTGATTGCGGCGGTGCCCGAAGCGCTGGCCGCAGGGGGACCCGATGCCTTGGTCGAGGTGCGCGCAGAACCATGGCCCGTCTTGGGGAGCAGCGGCCTTATCCACGCGTGGCTCAACCTCGATGAGTGGTGTGGGCGGCCGCTCCAGTTCTGGAGCCATGCCACCTCGGACCCGGAGCCCCTCCTCTCCCTCGATGATGAGCTAGAGGAGAGGACTCGGGATAACTTGCGCGAGTATATCGAGGTGATAACGAGGTCGCTTCGGTCGGCCGTGGAGACCCTTTCCAGGGACGTTCCTAGGGTCTTCCAGGTAAGGGTTTAGGTGTAGACCTTGCGTGGCTAGGGCACTCTTTCTAATGCCCTGTTTTCCTTCCTCAGGAACTTGCGGACGTGAGCACCGCCAAGTCGCTGTTCCTCTGTCGCGAGAGAGACGTCTGGGATTCGCTGCGGACCTAGAGGACCGTGCTTGCCGAGGCCAATGAGCGCCTCGCCCAACGGAGCACCGAGGTGGCGGATCTTCGGCTGCTCTGCAATGAGCTAATGTCGGTGGCAGCGGCGGCGCGGGCAAAGGCTTCGTCGGCCCGGGAGCGGGTGGCTTCCCAGGCCAAGGAGATGCAGCAGCGGTGGCTGGAGCTCGGCCAGGTTCTCGGCGAGCTGGACCAATCTCAGAGCCAAGCTGCCGAGGTTGTGAGCCGGGCTGAGGCCCTTAAGGGTCAGCTGGCTGAGGCTGCGGGGCAGCTAGCCGAGGCGTCCGCTCGGGCCGAAGGTATGTGTCGCCCACTTTGTAGCCTTGACTTAGCTTCGCTCTTCACCTCGTGTCTGAAGAATATTGTTTGGCTGTCTGCAGGGTTGGAGACGGCTCTTAGCGAGTCCGTCAAGGATCGCAAGGCGCTCGCCCAGGCGGCTGAGCAGAAGGAGGCCGACCGCGTGGCCATGTCCGAGGCTATCTCGGCCTTTTGTCGGGCCTTCGGCCTCGATGACGTCCCCTCGGGTAGCTCCCCCCAGAGTCACCTGCGGGCCTTGGGCGGCCACGTGCACGGCAGACTCCGCGGGGCGCTGCACCACAGCGTTAGGCGAGCCTTCACTATGCTCGCTTCCCACTACAACGTGGATCTGGAGCGGGTCAGCGAGGGGTATTGCCTACCCGACGAAGATGAGGCTGCCTTAGCCGAGGTCTAGAGGCTTGACGCGGCCGTCGCGGGCTCAAGCGCGGTGCTGGTGTCCTGCTTCGAGGTGGACATCCTCTCGCTCGAGTCGCCGTCTGAGGCCAGGCCAGATTCTGCCGAGGATGGAAACGACGCCGAGGGCGCCGCTCCTCCTCCTGCCGATGCCTGATTCTCGTAGGAATAGTTTGTCCGAAGCATGCGTATGTTTTCTGCGGCCGACGAGGCCTAAACATATTTAGCGTTCGGATTATAAAGCTGTGTTTTCTTTCCTCTTGTTTCGAGCATTTGGACTTGTTCGTCGGTAGCAGAACTGCTTTATTCGAGCTAGAGTCACTTTTCGCGGAAGGTGATGAGTGAGGTATCCATATCCCGGATGCGTAGGAGTCCCTCGGCTCGGTTGACCTTGCCGCTTACATGCTTTCTTACTCGTTTGTAGGATCCCGCTATCGATATAGTCGAAAGCACGAAAGTTGTTTTGGTAGAAAACTTTTCCGAAGAAAATTTTGACGCAGAGGGGGTTCCCTCCTTCTAGCTCCCGAGGGAGGGTCGGGCTTTGCCGAGGCAAGGCTGATCCTTCCTTGACGGTTAGACTTTATTTATGTATGTAAGGAAAATGAGGAACATGAACGACTTGGAACATTTTAAGGGAAGAAGCAACGTAGTTGTTCGATGTTCCAAGCGTTCTTGTAGACCTCGCCTTGATCATTGGCCAGCTTGTATGTCCCGGGCTTCAGAACTTTAGCGATGATGAATGGCCCCTCCCAAGGAGGAGTAAGCTTGTGGCGCCCTCGAGCGTCTTGTCGCAGCCGAAGCACCAAGTCTCCCACTTGGAAGCCTCGGGGCCGAACCCTTCAGGCGTGGTAGCGTCGTAGAGATTGTTGATACCGCGCCGAGTGTAGTAAGGCCACGTCCTGAGCCTCTTCCAGCTGGTCCAAGGAATCTTCTCGGCTGGTCTGGTTGCCTCGGTCGTCGTACGCCTTTGTCCTCGGGGAACCATATTCCAAGTCCGTGGGTAAGATAGCCTCGGCCCCATAGACTAGGAAAAACGGCGTGAAGCCCGTGGCCCGGCTCGGCGTCGTCCTCAGACTCCAGACCACCGAGGGTAGTTCTTTCATCCACCGCTTGCCAAACTTGTTGAGGTCGTTGTAGATCCTCGGTTTTAGTCCCTGCAAAATCATACCGTTGGCGCGCTCCACCTGCCCATTTGTCATCGGGTGAGCTACGGCGGCCCAGTCCACACGGATGTGGTGGTCCTCGCAAAAGTCCAGGAACCTTTTCCCGGTGAACTGCGTGCCATTGTCGGTGATGATGGAATTTGGGACTCCAAAGCGATGGATGATATTGGTGAAGAACGCCACCGCCTGCTCGGACCTGATGTTGGTTAAGGGTCGAACCTCGATCCACTTAGAGAATTTATCGATGGCGACCAGCAGGTGCGTGAAGCCCCCGGGTGCCTTCTGCAAGGGACCGACGAGGTCCAGACCCCAAATGGCAAACGACCAGGTGATAGGTATCGTCTGTAGTGCCTGAGCGGGCAGGTGCGTCTGTCGCGCGTAGAATTGACACCCCCGGCAGGAGCGTACAATCCTAGTGGCGTCGGCCACTGTGGTTGGCCAGTAGAAACCTTGTCGAAAAGCGTTTCCAACGAGGGCTCGAGGTGCTGCATGGTGACCACAAGCCCCCGAGTGTATTTCTTGTAACAGCTCTTGTCTTTGGGCAATGGATATGCATCGTTGGAGAATGCCCGAGGGGCTGCGGTGGTATAGCTCCTCTTCATCACCCAGCAAAACGAACGACTTGGCGCGCCAAGCCAGTCGCCGAGCTTCGGCCTTGTCGAGGGGCAGCTCTCCTCGGAGGAGATATTCCAGGTACGGGGTCTACCAGTTCGGGACCGGTGTGACCCCATTCCGTTCCTCTCCGACACGCAGGGCCTCGCCCTCGGCAGTCGCGGGTACCTCGGGCTCGGGCGCGTCGTCGATTTGGACGGATGGCTAATATATATCCTTGGAGAAGACGTTCGGGGGAACCATTGTTTGCCCCGAGGCTATTTTTGCAAGCTCATCCGCGGTTTCGTTGTATTGTCTTGCAACATGGTTGAGTTCTAGCCCGTAGAACTTATCTTCCAAGCGCCGGACTTCGTCGCAGTAGGCCTCCATTTTTTGGTCGCGGCAGTGGGAGTTCTTCATGACCTGGTCTATGACGAGCTATGAGTCGCCACGAGCATCGAGGCGCCGAACCCCTAGCTTGACGGCGATGCGCAGGCCATTAACCAAGGCTTCGTACTCGGCCATGTTGTTTGACGCCGGGAAATGAAGGCACAGCACGTAACGGACATGTTCTCCGAGGGGTGAGATGAAGAGCAAACCCGCGCCTGCTCCAGTTTTCATCAGCGACCTGTCAAAGTACATGGTACAAAGTTCGGGCTGTATTGGGGCCGTCGGCAACTGGGTGTCAGTCCATTCAGCCAGGAAGTCGGCCAAGACTTGGGATTTTATGGCCTTCCGAGGGACGAATGAGAGTGTTTCGCCTATGAGTTCCACTGCCCATTTTGCTATCCTCCCCGAGGCCTCTCGGGACTGGATGATCTCTCCCAGGGGGAAGGATGATACCACAGTCACTGGATGGGACTCGAAGTAGTGTCGCAGCTTCCGCCGCGTCAGAACCACTACGTAGAGCAGCTTCTGGATCTACGGGTAGCGGACTTTGGTCTCGGATAGCACCTCGCTGATGAAGTAGACTGGCCTCTGGACGAGCAGTGCATGCCCTTCTTCCCGTCTCTCGACTACGACCGGTGGTGCTGACCACCTGAGTGGTTGCGGCTACGTAGATCAAGAGGGCTTCTCCCACAGCGGGGGGGCACCAAGATGGGTGCATTTGTAAGGAGTGCCTATAAGTTTCCGAGGGCTTCCTCAGCCTCAGGGGTCCAAGTGAAGCGCTCAGCCTTCCTTAAGAGGCGGTACAGGGGCAATCCTTTTTCGCCAAGGCGTGAGATGAAACGGCTCAGAGCCGCAAGGCATCCCATGACCCTCTGTACTCCTTTCAAATCTTTTATTGGTCCCATGTTGGTGATGGCCGCGATTTTCTCCGGGTTGGCCTCTATGCCCCGCTCGAAGACGACGAACCCTAGGAGCATGCCTCGGGGGACTCCGAAGACACACTTCTCGGGGTTGAGTTTCACGCCTTTCGCTCTCAGACACTTGAATGTCGTTTCAAGGTCAGAGAGGAGGTCGGAGGCTTTCTTTGTTTTGACAATGATGTCATCGATGTAAGCCTCGACCGTTCTGCCGATGTGTTCTCCGAACACATGGTTCATGCACCCCTGGTAGGTGGCGCTTGCATTCCTCAAACCAAATGGCACTGTAGTGTAACAATACATGCCAAAAGGTGTGATAAAAGAAGTCGCGAGCTGGTCGGACTCTTTCATCTTGATTTGGTGATAGCCTGAGTAGGCATCAAGGAACGACAGGGTTTCGCACCCAGCAGTGGAGTCCACAATTTGATCGATGCGAGGCAGAGGGTAGGGAACCTTCGGACATGCTTTGTTTAGACTAGTGTAGTCTACGCACATCCTCCATTTCCCATCCTTTTTCTTTACAAGCACAGGGTTAGCTAACCATTCGGGATAGAATACCTCTTTGATGAACACTGCAACCAGTAGCTTGTGGACCTCCTCGCCTATGGCCCTACGCTTTTCTTCGTCAAAACGGCGCAGGGACTGCTTCACGGGTTGGGCTCCAGCTCTGATGTCCAGTGAGTGCTCGATGACATCCCTTAGTATGCCTGGCATGTCCGAGGGACTCCACGCAAAAACTTCGGCATTTGCGCGGAGAAAGTCGACGAGCACTGCTTCCTATTTGGGGTCGAGCTCGGAGCCGACCCTGACTTTCTTGCAGGCGTCGTTGCTGGGGTCGAGAGAGACTGACTTAACCGCCTCGACTGGTTCGAAGTTGCCGGCGTGCCGCTTCGCATCGGGCGCCTCCTTGGAGAGGCGTTCCAGGTCAGCGATGAGGGTCTTGGACTCGGCGAGGGCCTCAGCGTACTCCACGCATTCCTCGTCGTACTCGTACGCGTGGCGGTACGTGGAGCCAACGGTGATGATCCCATTGGGGCCTGGCATCTTGAGCTTGAGGTAGGTGTAGTTGGGGACGACCATGAACTTGGCATAGCACGGTCTCCCCAACACCGCGTGGTAGGTCCCTCGGAACCCGACCACCTCGAAGGTGAGGGTTTCCTTTCGGAAGTTAGAGGGAGTTCCAAAGCAGACGGGCAAGTCAATCCGCCCGAGGGGCAGGATACGCTTTCCGGGTGCGATCCCGTGGAAGGGTGCCGCACCGGCCCGGACCTCCGACCGATCCACCCCCAAGAGTTCCAGGGTCTCGACGTAGATGATGTTGAGGATGCTGCCTCCGTCCATGAGGACCTTGGAGAGCCTAACATTGCCGATAATCAGATCGACGATGAGCGGGTACCTTCCTGGGCTTGGCACGAAGTCGGGGTGGTTGCCTCGGTCGAAGGTGATAGGCTTGTCGGACCAGCCTAGATAGACTGGCGCTGCCATCTTCACCAAGCAGACCTCCCGGCGCTCCTGCTTGGTGCCGAGCCGAGGTGTTCGCCACCTGCCCGCCGTAAATCATGAAGCAGTTGTGGATCTCCAGGAACTCCTATTCCTTGTCGCCCTCCTTCTTGTTGTTGCCTTGGCCCTTGCCATCTTCCGTCGGGGGCCCGGCCTTATGGAAGTAGCGCCGGAGCATGACACATTCTTCAAGGGTGTGCCTGACGGGACCCTGGTGATAGGGGCACAGCTCCTTGAGCATCTTGTTGAATGCGCCGGCCCCTCCAGGAGGTTTCCGAGGGTTCTTGTGCTCGGCAGCAGCGACGAGATTTGCGTCAGTGGCGTCGTGCTTTGCTTGCGCCTTCTTCCTGGTCTTCTTCTTCGTGCCACGCTGAGCGGACGCCTCGGGGGCATCTTCCTTTGGCTCTCCCTGAGGCTTCTTGTCTTTCTGGAATATGGCTTCGACCGCCTCCTGACCTGAGGCGAACTTGGTGGCGACGTCCATCAATTCGCTCGCCTTGGTGGGAGTCTTGCGCCCCAGTTTGCTCACCAGGTGTAACGCCCCGAATTTTGCAGTTGAATTTTTTCTTTTCTTTACTCGCCAAAATTCGGGCGTTACCTTTTCCTTTTCTTTTTCCCTCGCTAAACCTTGACCTTTTCCAAAGTTTTAGCGGGATTCGGTTTGGATTTCCCGTGTAAGAAAACTCTAAAGATACTTTGTGTTGTTTGATGCACCATGCCGAACCTTGCATTTTTTGATTGTTTGAAAGTGCAAACGCATTCATCTAAAAAGATCGGATTTCGAAAACAGGGAAATAATCTTTTCTTTTTCTTTCTCTCTCTTTCTCTCTCTCCTCTTTCTCTCTCTCCCGCGCCGTGGGCCGACCCCGGCCGGCCCAAGCCCCTGCGCGCCCCCCTCTCTTGGGCCTTGGAAGGCCCAGCCGCCCCCCCCATCCCCCCTTTTTTTTTCCCAAACCCTCTCCCTCTCCCTCTCATTTTCCCTCTCTCTCTCCCTAGCGCCGCCCCTACCCGCCCCTGCCCTAGGCCGCCGCGCCGCCCCCTGCCGCCGGCCGCCCCTCGCCGTCGTTCCCCAACGCCGGTGAGCCGCCCCCCCTCCTCTCTCCTCCCTCCCTCTCCCCTTTCCCCTTCCCTCCCTCCCCTCCTCTTTCCCCCGCCCGGCTGCCCTGGCCGCGCCCGGCCGCCTGGCCGCGCCCTGGCCGGCCCCGGCCGCGCCCAGCCGCACCCTGGCCCGCCCCCTGCTCGGCCCCAGCCGGTCGCTGGCCGCCCCAGCCGGCCGCTGGCCGCCCGCTCGGCCGCCCAGCCCGACCCCCCCCCCCCCCCCCCCCGCGCCCGCCTGGCCGCCGGTTCAACCGGCCGGCTCAGCCGCCCAGCCGCCCCAGCTCAGCCGCCCCGGCCCCCAGCTCGGCCGCCCTCCCCCGCGCGCCCGCCCAGCTCGGCCGCCCCGCCTAGGGCCGGTTCAACCGCCCTAGGGCCGGTTCAACCGCCCCCCCCTGTTTTTTTTATTTTTTTTATTTTATTTTATTTACTTTCTGTGATCATAATTACTTTATTTTAGATAGACTGATCATTGTTCATGCTATGGAAAATAGGAAGTTTAATTTAAAATTCCGTTATGCTGTTGATTCACGTAGTTAATTGTTTATCCCGTGCAATGTTGATCAACTAAAAATGATTAGGTTCCCATTAGTACATATATAACAGAATTCTTTTGTTAAGAACCAATTGTAACTAATCATTAGTGCATAAACTTTAAACCCCTGCGAGATCTTTCCCGTTTCTTTCTAACCATAACAAATGCGATGTCAAATGTCATACTTGATGCATATTCGTTTTACCTGTTCCCTTGTATGGTGTACTGTTCTTTTGTATTAAATATGTGGATGTATGTATGTTTGCGCTCGCATAGAGAACGATCCGGTCGAAGAGCCCGAGGAATTCGCAGGAGAAGCCCCTGAGCAGCAGTCGGTTGGTGGAGGCAAGTGTCCTTTGACCTATCTCTGTCCTATTCATTCTTTAATTCACCTCCCGCATTACACATTTATACTTAAGGATTGACTAGCTTTTGTTATCCATGTCCTTGTTTACCTATTTGGGTCGGATTATTACTGCTTAGTTTGATGCTATTGCTCAACTCTAATCAATGAACATGATGTGATTATCTATGATACGCTGTTTTCCCCTTCTTATTTATGATCATACTTGTGGTATTCAAGGGGACTCGAGCGGTTTCTCGAGTGCCTCTCCGTAAGGACCTGTTCAATGGATGACCGCCCGGGAAAACAGTGCAACCATGAGGGTGGAATGGGACGCCCTTAGCTGAATAATTAGAGGAACCGGGGTGTAGTTCGCTTAGCCGTTGTGCCGTCAATGGGGCTCGGTGTATGCGGCTCGCTCTGCCAAGGTTGATTTGTCCCTTGGGGAGGAGTGCGGTACATTTAGGAAACGTAACGGGTGGCTACAGCCCCGGGGAATCTTTGTAAAGGCTACGTAGTGAGACCCTGCCTATTCACCTTGGTAGTGTTTAAGGGTTTGATCAGCCCGAGGCAAGAGGGAATCACGGCTTATGGGTAAAGTGCGCAACCTCTGCAGAGTGTTATGAAACTGATATATCAGCCGTGCTCGCGGTTATGAGCGGCCAAGGGAGCTCCAGAGATTAGTGATACTTGATCAGTGATATTTTGGTACAGGTGGCAATGAGATTGATGGTTCTGATTATGATTATGGTATTGGTAAGTGGTATTCTTTCCGTTTGGAAAGGGTACTCTGGGCTAATAACTTGGGTTAATGTTAAAACCTGGCTTTCTACTAGTAAGTAATAACCTGATCAACTAAAAGCAACTGCTTGACTTACCCCCACATAAAGCTAGTCCACTACAGCCAAACAGGATACTTGCTGAGTATGTTGATGTGTACTCACCCTTGCTCTACACACCAATCCCCCCCCAGGTTGTCAGCATTGCAACCACTGCTCAGGAGAAGATGAAGCTGTGGAAGGAGACTTCCAGGAGTTCCAAGACTATGACGAGTTCTAGGCGTGGGTTAGCGGCAACCCCCAGTCGGCTGCTTGTGAAGGCCGCGTTATCTACGTTTCTTTTCCGCACTTTGATTTATTGTAAGAACTATATGGACGTCTCAGACGTATGATGTAATCGACTATTATTTCCCTTTTAATACTATTTGAGCACTGTGTGATGATGTCCATGTTATGTAACTGCTGTGTACGTGAATAACTGATCCTGGCACGTACATGGTTCGCATTCGGTTTACCTTCTAAAAACCGGGTGTGACATAAGTGGTATCAAAGCCGTGCTGACTGTAGGACCGCTAACCTAGAGTAGAATGGTCGTTCTAAGGACTATAGACCTCTGTCCCTGCCTTGACTTTGGTATCCCTTCAAAAGTTGGTCCTACTGACCAAATCTATGTTCTACTATATATTATACCTTGCTGAAAATTTTGTTTTATTCTGATCCTTCATTTATTTATGATTCATTATTATTCTGATCCTTCATTTATTTATGGTTCATTACTTGCTGGTCATATTAATTCTGTTCTCACCCTTTTGCTTGCGATGTCTTTTGTAGATGGCTCGACTTAGACACACTGCACGAAAGTCCGTCATCCCCTTCTTACCCTCCCGCCTTGCTGAGCGTCCGCTTCGCCGTCCCGTGGCCGGACAGTCTAGCCACTTGGAGAGACTGCACCACCGCCTGCATGAGGAGCAGGAACGTCGACGACAGGAGCAGCAGGGCTCTTCCTTCTCGCTCCAGCAGGAGATAGAGTCTGTGAGGAGCTGCTCCCCTGTGCTTCCCCTGGAGGCGCCCCCTGCACCACCACTGGGCGTCCCAGCTTCTGGAGTAGCTGCTGGAGGAGACCCAGACGACGGAGGTGGCGACGACAGCCCGAGCCACGACACCGACCTCGACCTCTCTAACCATGAGCCGGAAGGATGGGTTGCTCGACCCATCACTCGCGACGCTGCTCGCGGGTGTCACTTCCACGATGCGCTCGACACCCTGCTACGTCGGGCACTTGACCGACGTACTTGGTCCATCGAGTATCGCTGTGTGGTCTACCAGCATAGTCGCGGGGTCTACCCGGACCGCTGGGAGGTGACCTGCTTGGTGCGCCGTCCGGAGAACAGTCTCCAGGGCGCGGAGGCTTGCTCAGAGCACTATTCTATCTCTGAGCGGGACTCAGCTGAGGCAGCCATGCAGGATGCTGCACGGCGTGCGCTTTCGCACTACTGCTCGGTTCTCGGTGGGGTAGCTGATGGTCTCGACCTGAAGTATTACCCCCGCCGTCCATCTGGCAGCACAGGAGGCGTGATTGTTTCACCTGCTGGTGAGGACAATCCTAGGTTGAGCAGCACAGTCAACCTAGCCGCCGTGCTAAACACGGAGCTGGACCATGCACTAGACGAGCTAAGTAGGGCTCGTGCTGAGATCGCCCTGCTGCGGGCTGAGCGCGCGGAGCGTCGTCACTTGGATGATGGTTCCCCCGCCCCCGTTGGGACTCAGCACCCGTACCGCTCACCTCGGCGTGGACTCCAGTCTTATGGCAATCCCGACTGCAAGACCAAGATAAATCTAGAACCATAGATCGTTAGAGTTGGATCTTGTAATTAATACAAAATATATATACATAGAAGCTTCAGTCTTAGCGTTAGTCTCGGTTTTAGTTAGTCTTAGTTAGACAGGGTAGTTTGCTATATCCTGTGCATTTATGTTTGTCATGATGAACTATGTTTGGTTTGGATCTTTGTAATGATTGTCACCAGAGTGTGGGTATCCCCTGCATTTTGGCTTACATATTATGTTAATGGAGTTAGTTATATAGTTGGGAAACCCTTTATTCTACTTTCCTCTTTATCTGAGAAGCTGTGTGGTCTGTGTTGGAGATCAGTGAAGATGCTCATCTGTTCAGTGCTGTTGGAGAATTCTATACTCTTTTCTTATGCTGCAAGATTTGCCAGATCAGTTCTGATGTGTGGTTGCGTTCTGCAGATGTCAGAGAACAGGCGCAGAGGAGGAAGGCGTGCTCAGCAGGAGCAAGCCGCTCCGCAGGATGAGGTGCCTCAGCAGCAGCACCTGCCACCCCCGCCCCCGATGTCGATCGAGCAGATGTTTCTGATGCAGACTCAGGCAGTTCAGGCCATCGGTCAGACTCTGGCCGCCATTCAGCAGCAGCAGCAGCAGCAACAGCAGCAGGCTCCACCCCGCCTCAGATGCCTCAGATGCCTAGAGACAAGCGTGCTGAATTCATGAGAGGTCATCCCCCAACGTTCGCTCACTCTTCTGACCCCATGGATGCTGAAGATTGGCTGCGCACTGTGGAGCGGGAGTTGCATACCGCTCAGTGTGATGACAGGGAGAAAGTCTTGTATGGTCCCCGTCTGTTGAGAGGAGCAGCCCAATCATGGTGGGAGTCTTACCTCGCCACCCATGCCAACCCCGATGCCATCACCTGGGAAGATTTCAGAGGTAGCTTTCGTCAGTACCATGTGCCTGCAGGTCTGATGACAGTGAAGAAGGAGGAGTTCTTGGCCCTTAAGCAAGGGTCATCATCTGTCAGTGAGTATCGAGACAGGTTTCTGCAGTTGTCTCGCTATGCTCCTGAAGATGTCAACACCGACGCCAAGCGACAGTACCGTTTTCTGAGAGGCTTGGTTGACCCTCTGCAGTATCAGCTGATGAATCATACCTTCCCGACATTCCAGCACCTGATCGACAGAGCAATCATGACAGAAAGGAAGCGTAAGGAGATGGAAGATCGTAAGCGCAAGATCAGTGGACCCCAGCCTGGAAGCAGCAGTCGTCCTCGTTTTTCAGGCAATCAACCTCAGCAGTTCAGGCAGAATCAGCGTCCACCTCAGCAGCATCAGCAGCGTCAGCAGTATCAGCAGTTCCAGAGGCAGTATCCTCAGCACCAGTACCAGAACCGTTAGAGCAATCAGTCAGGAGGAGGCCAGTTTCAGAGGCAGAATCAGCAGACACCTCGTCTTCCTGCCCCAGCAAGCCAGCAGAGCAATCAGGCAGCACCAGCTCAGGTTGGAAACAGAGCATGTTTCCACTGTGGAGAGCAAGGCCATTGGGTGATGCAATGTCCGAAGAAGGCAGCCCAGCAGCAGTCAGGCCCCAATGCCCCAGCAAAGCAGAATGCGTCTCAGTCTGGAGCAGGCAACCGCCCTCAGCAGCGCTATAATCATGGAAGATTGAATCACTTGGAGGCACTATCTGTATGGACAGAAATGCAATGTTTACACAGATCACAAGAGTCTGAAGTACATATTCACTCAGTCAGAGTTGAACATGAGGCAACGAAGATGGTTAGAGTTGATCAAAGACTATGAGTTGGAGATTCATTACCATCCAGGCAAAGCAAACGTAGTGGCAGATGCTTTGAGCAGAAAGAGTCAAGTCAATCTGATGGTCGCTCGTCCGATGCCTTATGAGTTGGCCAAGGAGTTTGACAGGTTGAGTCTCGGATTTCTGAACAATTCGCGAGGAGTCACAGTTGAATTGGAACCTACCTTGGAGCGCGAAATCAAAGAAGCGCAGAAGAATGATGAGAAGATCAGTGAGATTCGGCGACTGATTCTAGACGGCAGAGGCAAAGATTTTCGAGAAGATGCAGAAGGCGTGATATGGTTCAAAGACCGCTTGTGTGTTCCCAATGTCCAGTCTATTCGGGAGTTGATTCTCAAGGAAGCTCATGAGACAGCTTATTCGATTCACCCTGGCAGTGAGAAGATGTATCAGGATCTGAAGAAGAAATTCTCGTGGTACGGAATGAAGAGGGAAATCGCAGAGCACGTGGCTAAGTGCGATAGTTGTCGAAGAATTAAGGCAGAACACCAGAGACCTGCTGGATTGTTGCAACCGTTGCAGATTCCTCAGTGGAAATGGGATGAAATCGGTATGGATTTCATAGTCGGGTTGCCTCGCACTCGAGCCGGCTACGATTCCATTTGGGTAGTAGTGGACCGTTTGACCAAATCAGCCCACTTCATACCTGTCAAGACCACCTACAGCAGTGCAGTATTGGCAGAACTGTATATGTCTCGGATCGTTTGTCTTCATGGTGTGCCGAAGAAGATAGTGTCAGACAGAGGAACGCAGTTCACCTCTCATTTCTGGCAGCAATTGCATGAAGCTTTGGGCACGCATCTGAATTTCAGTTCAGCCTATCACCCGCAGACAGATGGTCAGACTGAAAGAACCAATCAAATTCTTGAAGACATGTTGAGAGCCTGTGCGTTGCAAGATCAGTCCGGATGGGACAAGCGATTGCCTTATGCAGAGTTTTCCTATAACAACAGTTATCAGGCCAGTTTGAAGATGTCACCATTTCAAGCGCTTTATGGAAGGAGTTGCAGAACTCCGTTGCAATGGGATCAGCCTGGAGAGAAGCAAGTGTTTGGGCCAGATATTTTGCTTGAAGCCGAAGAGAACATCAAGATGGTCCGAGAGAATCTGAAGATAGCGCAATCGAGGCAGCGAAGCTATGCAGACACAAGAAGAAGAGAGCTGAGTTTTGAAGTCGGAGACTTTGTCTATTTGAAAGTGTCACCAATCAGAGGAGTCAGGAGGTTCGGAATCAAAGGCAAGCTAGCACCCCGCTACATTGGTCCGTACCAGATCCTCTCAAAGCGTGGAGAAGTGGCCTATCAGCTCAGTCTGCCAGAGAATTTGTCAGCTGTGCATGATGTCTTTCATGTGTCTCAGTTGAAGAAGTGCTTGCGTGTGCCAGAAGAGCAGTTGCCAGTGGAAGGTCTGGAAGTCCAGGAGGACTTGACCTATGTCGAGAAGCCAGCCCAGATCCTTGAGGTTGCAGACAGAGTCACCCGAAGGAAGACCATCAGAATGTGCAAAGTCAGATGGAGTCACCACTCTGAGGAAGAAGCAACCTGGGAGCGTGAAGATGATTTGATGGCTAAGTACCCAGAGCTCTTTGCTAGCCAGCCCTGAATCTCGAGGGCGAGATTCTTTTAAGGGGGATAGGTTTGTAACGCCCCGAATTTTGCAGTTGAATTTTTTCTTTTCTTTACTCGCCAAAATTCGGGCGTTACCTTTTCCTTTTCTTTTTCCCTCGCTAAACCTTGACCTTTTCCAAAGTTTTAGCGGGATTCGGTTTGGATTTCCCGTGTAAGAAAACTCTAAAGATACTTTGTGTTGTTTGATGCACCATGCCGAACCTTGCATTTTTTGATTGTTTGAAAGTGCAAACGCATTCATCTAAAAAGATCGGATTTCGAAAACAGGGAAATAATCTTTTCTTTTTCTTTCTCTCTCTTTCTCTCTTTCCTCTTTCTCTCTCTCCCGCGCCGTGGGCCGACCCCGGCCGGCCCAAGCCCCTGCGCGCCCCCCTCTCTTGGGCCTTGGAAGGCCCAGCCGCCCCCCATCCCCCCTTTTTTTTCCCAAACCCTCTCCCTCTCCCTCTCATTTTCCCTCTCTCTCTCCCTAGCGCCGCCCCTACCCGCCCCTGCCCCTAGGCCGCCGCGCCGCCCCCTGCCGCCGGCCGCCCCTCGCCGTCGTTCCCCAACGCCGGTGAGCCGCCCCCCCCCTCCTCTCTCCTCCCTCCCTCTCCCCTTTCCCCTTCCCTCCCTCCCCTCCTCTTTCCCCCGCCCGGCTGCCCTGGCCGCGCCCGGCCGCCTGGCCGCGCCGCCGGCCGCCTGGCCGCGCCCTGGCCGGCCCCGGCCGCGCCCAGCCGCGCCCTGGCCCGCCCCCTGCTCGGCCCCAGCCGGCCGCTGGCCGCCCCAGCCGGCCGCTGGCCGCCCGCTCGGCCGCCCAGCCCGACCCCCCCCACGCCCGCATGGCCGCCGGTTCAACCGGCCGGCTCAGCCGCCCAGCTGCCCCAGCTCAGCCACCCCGGCCCCCAGCTCGGCCGCCCTCCCCCGCGCGCCCGCCCAGCTCGGCCGCCCCGCCTAGGGCCAGTTCAACCGCCCCCCCCCTCTGTTTTTTTTATTTTTTTTATTTTATTTTATTTACTTTCTGTGATCATAATTACTTTATTTTAGATAGACTGATCATTGTTCATGCTATGGAAAATAGGAAGTTTAATTTAAAATTCCGTTATGCTGTTGATTCACGTAGTTAATTGTTTATCCCGTGCAATGTTGATCAACTAAAAATGATTAGGTTCCCATTAGTACATATATAACAGAATTCTTTTGTTAAGAACCAATTGTAACTAATCATTAGTGCATAAACTTTAAACCCCTGCGAGATCTTTCCCGTTTCTTTCTAACCATAACAAATGCGATGTCAAATGTCATACTTGATGCATATTCGTTTTACCTGTTCCCTTGTATGGTGTACTGTTCTTTTGTATTAAATATGTGGATGTATGTATGTTTGCGCTCGCATAGAGAACGATCCGGTCGAAGAGCCCGAGGAATTCGCAGGAGAAGCCCCTGAGCAGCAGTCGGTTGGTGGAGGCAAGTGTCCTTTGACCTATCTCTGTCCTATTCATTCTTTAATTCACCTCCCGCATTACACATTTATACTTAAGGATTGACTAGCTTTTGTTATCCATGTCCTTGTTTACCTATTTGGGTCGGATTATTACTGCTTAGTTTGATGCTATTGCTCAACTCTAATCAATGAACATGATGTGATTATCTATGATACGCTGTTTTCCCCTTCTTATTTATGATCATACTTGTGGTATTCAAGGGGACTCGAGCGGTTTCTCGAGTGCCTCTCCGTAAGGACCTGTTCAATGGATGACCGCCCGGGAAAACAGTGCAACCATGAGGGTGGAATGGGACGCCCTTAGCTGAATAATTAGAGGAACCGGGGTGTAGTTCGCTTAGCCGTTGTGCCGTCAATGGGGCTCGGTGTATGCGGCTCGCTCTGCCAAGGTTGATTTGTCCCTTGGGGAGGAGTGCGGTACATTTAGGAAACCTAACGGGTGGCTACAGCCCCGGGGAATCTTTGTAAAGGCTACGTAGTGAGACCCTGCCTATTCACCTTGGTAGTGTTTAAGGGTTTGATCAGCCCGAGGCAAGAGGGAATCACGGCTTATGGGTAAAGTGCGCAACCTCTGCAGAGTGTTATGAAACTGATATATCAGCCGTGCTCGCGGTTATGAGCGGCCAAGGGAGCTCCAGAGATTAGTGATACTTGATCAGTGATATTTTGGTACAGGTGGCAATGAGATTGATGGTTCTGATTATGATTATGGTATTGGTAAGTGGTATTCTTTCCGTTTGGAAAGGGTACTCTGGGCTAATAACTTGGGTTAATGTTAAAACCTGGCTTTCTACTAGTAAGTAATAACCTGATCAACTAAAAGCAACTGCTTGACTTACCCCCACATAAAGCTAGTCCACTATAGCCAAACAGGATACTTGCTGAGTATGTTGATGTGTACTCACCCTTGCTCTACACACCAATCCCCCCCCCAGGTTGTCAGCATTGCAACCACTGCTCAGGAGAAGATGAAGCTGTGGAAGGAGACTTCCAGGAGTTCCAAGACTATGACGAGTTCTAGGCGTGGGTTAGCGGCAACCCCCAGTCGGCTGCCTGTGAAGGCCGCGTTATCTACGTTTCTTTTCCGCACTTTGATTTATTGTAAGAACTATATGGACGTCTCAGACGTATGATGTAATCGACTATTATTTCCCTTTTAATACTATTTGAGCACTGTGTGATGATGTCCATGTTATGTAACTGCTGTGTACGTGAATAACTGATCCTGGCACGTACATGGTTCGCATTCGGTTTACCTTCTAAAAACCGGGTGTGACACCAGGTCTCGGCAAGTGGTGCCGGCGAGGAAAGCCCCGATGACATCCGAGTCGGTAATGTTGGGCAGCTCGGTGCGCTGCTTCGAAAACCGCCGAATGTACTCTTGGAGGGATTCCCCTGGCTGCTGGTGGCAGCTTCGGAGATCCCATGAGTTCCCAGGGCGCACGTATGTGCCTTGGAAATTTCCTGCGAAAGCTTTGACTAGGTCGTTCCAGTCAGAGATCTGTGCGGGAGGCAGATGCTCCAGCCAGGCTCGGGCGGCGTCAGAGAGGAAAAGGGGAAGATTGCGGATGATGAGGTTGTCGTCGTCTGCCCCTCCCAACTGGCATGCCAGCCGGTAATCCGCAAGCCACAACTCCGGCCTCGTCTCCCCCGAGTACTTGGCGATGGTAGTCGGGGCTCGGAACCGGGCGGGGAACGGCGCTCGTCGTATGGCCCGGCTGAAGACTCATGGACCGGGTGGCTCGGGCGAGGGACTCCGATCCTCCTCACTGTCGCAGCGTCCCCCGCGCCTGGGGTGGTAGCCTCGGCGCACCTTCTCCTCGAGGCGGGCTTGATGGTCGCGGCGGTGTTGCTCATCACCGAGGCGATCCCGGGCGGTAGGTGCCTCGTCCCGCGTGTGCTCGGGATGGACCGAGGCCTCTCGCATGCGTCGGGAGGACGCCGCGTGATGCTCCGAGGGGTCAGCTTGCCTTCGGGAGGCAGAGCTCTCGGCTCGTCGAGCAGCGGTACCTTCCAGGAGATCCTTGAGTTTGCCCTGGATACGTCGTCCCTCAGTGGTGGATGGCTTCGACATGGTTCGAAGTAGCATCGCCGCTGCAGCTAGGTCCTGATGGCCGGGGGCAGCGCTGCCCTGGCATTGTCGACGATACGGCGCTGGACATCCCAGGCCCGATGACGGGCTCCTCCGGTTAGTGTTCGGCCTGCCCACTCCTGCTTGATGTTCTGTCGGAGCTGCACAAGTCGCCCTGCTTCCTCGTCGACCTTGGCCTGCATCTCGTGGATTTGCTCGAGCTGTGTGTCCTGACCCCCCGCAGGGACTGGGACCACAGCTAGCTCCCGCGGGATGTCAACGCGAGATGCGGGCCTAGGGGGATCGCCAACCTCTGGCTTGCCGAGGTGGTTGCCCTCGTCGTTATCCCCCTGATCGACGTGGAAACATTCGCGACTCGGGCCATATCCCTCGTCGTTAAGGCCGTGGCCATCGTCAGAGCAACCGGAGAAGCAGTGGTCACATGCGGACATGAAGTCCCACATGGCACCGAGATCACCGAGGTCAGAGAAATCCCAACCGAAGTCAGGGTCATCCTCTTCCTCAGAACCCACTGGTTCGGAGGTTGAGACAGCTGTCAATCGGTCCCAGGTTGACCATATATGGTACCCTGGAAGGTCTGGATACGCCCTTGCGAAAGCGCTCACCGAAGCGGGGTCGCTAGGTGGATCGAAGCTAAATCGAAAGGGAACAGGGTGGAATACGGATGGTACCTCTTGGTCGATGGATGGTGGGAAGTCGCGTCGGGGACGGAACGCACTGTTATCTCAGGTACGAGGGTGACGCCCAACGGCTCCTTTGCGAGGGTGCTGGCGTCATCAGTCCGCTTGGGGCTGGCAAGTTGCGGGGAAGCGGAGCTCGTCGTTGTCTCAGGCGCGAGGACAACACCCGACATGTCCCCCGAAGGAGCGCCGACATCGTCGACTCGCTCTGGTTCGATAGCTGATAAGGTGCCGCCTCCCGCGCGGCCATGGTTGCCCCGTCTCCATCTCCTCCAACGAGGAGGGTGGCGAGGACGACCCGAGTGCTCCTTTTCTGCCACGGGGAGATGTCGTCGTCGAGTTTACCGCCACCGGGCGAGCCGACTGTCGTTGTCGTCGTGCTGCGAGGGGATGAGTACCATGTTGTAGCTGCCATCGAGGGACATGAACTCGAGACTCCCGAAGCGGAGCACCGTCCTAGGCTGAAGAGGCTGCTGAAGTCTACCCATCTGGAACTCAACGGGAAAGTGTTCGTTAACACATAGCAGGCCCCTACCTGGCACGCCAACTGTCGGGGTTTCGGACCCAGGGGGTCCCTGGACCGACGAGTAAATTTGTCGCTGTGTGTCCCTGCCCAGATGGGTTGGTGCGAGATGGAACACAAGGGGGAAACGAGCCTTGTATTATCCTGCACCAGGGTGCTCGTAGTAGGGGTTACAAGCGTTGTGAGAGAGCGAGAGCAGGAGAGCGAGTAGGAGAGAGCGAGAGGGAGAGAGGGTCAGGCCCTGCCCGTCTTCTCTTGTCCCTTTATTGTGCGTCACCCCCCTCCTCTCCCCCTCCCATGGGGCCCTAGACACCCCCTTTTATAGACATAAGGAGATGCCCAGCTGTACAATGGGGTGTAGCTGGGAGCTAACGTGGCTGGCAGGGAAGTGCCTTGAGCCCTGTACAGATAATAACGTGGTCGTCGGGGGAGCGTCTCAAGCCCAGTAGCAGTAGTATCGTGGCCGTTGGAGAAGTGCCTTGAGCCCTGTAGGAGTACAGCTGTTGGCACTGCATGGATTCTGTTAACATCTCCTTGCTTCCGTAGGGGGCTTGAGAACCACCAACGTCATGGACGCATGCGGGAAACCATCATTTCCTGTTACCGAGGTAAGCTAGATGGGACGCTGGTCTTGTTTCTTCGTAGCCTGAGCTAGCTATGAGTAGGGTAATGATGTATCTCTTGCGGCGCGGTCGATCCGAGCTTGAGGTCGGGCGAGGCGGCGGCTCCTCTGAGGCCGAGGCTGGGGCCGAGGCCCAGGGTCGGGCGAGGATGAGATTCTTCCCAAGGCCGAGGCTAAGGCCGAGCCCTGGGGTCGAGCGAGGCGAAGATCTTCTACCGAGGCCGAGGCCTGAGGTCGAGCGAGGCGGAGCTTCCTGTTGCGCCCGAGGTTGAACCTAGTTGTTGTTGGTTTCGTCCGGGTGGTTGGCACAGCAGCCGGAGCGGGGCGGGCGGTGCTGTTTTCCTGTCAGGTCGGTCAGTGAAAGAGCGATGTGACTGCGGTCACTTCGACCTTGCCGACTAAGGCGCGCGTGTCAGGATAAGGTGTCAGGCGATCCCCGCATTAAATGCGCATGCAATACGGTCGGCTGGCAAGGCGATTTGGCCAAGGTCGCTTGCACAACAAGGCTTGCCTTTGGGTGAGCCGATGGTGCGCTCACTGCCTGGGGAGACCCTCGGGCGAGACGTGAACTCGTCCGGGACCACTGTTCCGCTCGAGGCCAGGCTCGGGCGAGGCGAGATCGCGTCCCTTGGTAGACGAAGCTTTGACTTTGACCCGAACTGTAAGCCTTTATGGTTTGTTCTGAAGGTGTTTTCGAGCCGTGTTCAGGAGTGTCGGGGGTACCCCTAATTACGGTACCCGACAAAAGGGAAATAGGCTCACACCTTTTCCTAAATAATTTTGGTGGTTGAATTTCCCAACACAAATAATTGGACTAACTAGTTTGCTCTAGATTAAAAGTTCTACAGGTGCCAAAGGTTCAACACAAATCAATAAAAAGTCCAAGAAAGGGTTCAAATAAAAAGAGCAAAAGACAACCGAAGGCTGCCTAGGTCTGGCGCACCGGACTGTCCGGTGTGCCACCGGACAGTGTCCGGTGCACCAGGGAGAACCACTCTGAACTGCTCAGCTTTGGGAATTCGGGGAGCCCCTCCGCAATAATTCACTGGACTGTCCAGTGTAGCACCGGACTATTCGGTGTGCCAGCGGAGCAACGACTAACAGCGCCAACGGTCGTCTGCAAAAGCAATAGTGAACAGTGAACAGTGCGCGACTGCGTGTGCAGAGTCAGAGCAGGCGCCAGAAGGCACACCGGACAGTGAATAGTGACTGTCCGGTGCACCACCAGACTATCCAGTGGCCCCACCTATCAGAGCTCCAACGGTCGAACCCTAACAGTTGGGTGACGTGGCTGGCGCACTGGACAGTGTCTGGTGGCGCACCGAACTGTCCGATGCGCCCTTCGATAGCAGCCTTCCCCAACGGCCACTTTGGTGGTTGGGGCTATAAATACCCCCAACCACCAACACTTCAAGGCATCCAAGTTTTCAGCCAACACATTCAATACAAGAGCTAGTGCATTCAATACAAGACACAAATAGAGTGAATCAAAATCTCTCCAAGTCCCAATTCCACTCAAAGCAATAGTGACTAGAAGAGAGAGTTTTGTCGTGTTCTCTTGAGCTCTTGCGCTTGGATCGCTTTTCTTCTTCCTCTATTCTTGATCCCAAGTTCTTTGTAATCAAAGCAAGAGACACCAATTGTGTGGTGGTCCTTGTGGGGACTTAGTGTCCCAATTGATTGAGAAGAGAAGCTCACTCGGTCTAAGTGACCGTTTGAGAGAGGGAAAGGGTTGAAAGAGACCCGGTCTTTGTGACCACCTCAACAGAGAGTAGGTTTGCAAGAACTGAACCTCGGTAAAACAAATCACTGTGTCATCCACTTTATTTGCTTGTGATTTGTTTTTCGCCCTCTCTTTCGGACTCGATTATATTTCTAACGCTAACCCTAGCTTGTAGTAGTGCTTAAAGTTTATAAATTTCAGATTTGCCTATTCACCCCCCCCCTCTAGGTGACTTTCAAAACCCAAAGGTGAAGAGTTCGGAGTTGTACGGTCCTGGTGCACCAGACACTGTTCGGTGGCACACCGGACAGTCCGGTGCGCCAGACCAGGGCACCCTTCGGTTTCTTTTGCTTCTTTCTTTTTGAACCATAACTTGATCTTTTTATTGGTTTGTGTTGAACCTTTAGCACCTGTAGAATATATAATCTAGAGCAAAGTAGTTAGTCCAGTTATTTGTGTTGGGCATTCAACCACCAAAATCATTTATAGGAAAAGGTTAAACCCTATTTTCCTTTCAGTCTCCCCCTTTTTGGTGATTGATGCCAACACAAACCAAAGTAAATATATAAGTGCAGAATTGAACTAGTTTGCATAAGGTAAGTGCATATGTTACTTGGAATTAAAGCAATTTATACTTTTACTAGATATGCATGGTTTGCTTTCTTTTTATTTAATATTTTGGACCACGCTTGCACCACTTGTTTTGTTTTTGCAAATTCTTTCAGAAAATCTTTTCAAAGTCTTTTTGCAAATAGTCAAAGGTATATGAATAAGATTGTGATAAGCATTTTCAAGATTTGAAAATTTCTCCCCCTATTTCAAATGTTTTTCCTTTGGCTTAAACAAAACTCCCCCTGGATGAAATTCTCCTCTTAGTGTTCAAGAGGGTTTTACCAATATGAAAGAGATTTAGATACCAATTGAAAAATCTTTGAATATATATTAAAATATATCAATGGAAAATTTTTGAAATTGGTGGTGGTGTGGTCCTTTTGCTTTGGGCTTAATATTTCTCTCCTTTTGGCATTAATTGCCAAAAATAGGGTCGTTTGAGAGCCCTTTTTACTTTCTCCCTGTTGGTATGAGTAATAAGAGTGAAGATTATACCAAAAGTGGAGAGTGGAGTGATGGCGAAGGATAAATGATACCGGTAGAGTGGAGTGGAAGCCTTGTCTTCGCCGAAGACTCCATTTCCCTTTCAATCTACGACTTAGCATAAAAATGCACTTGAAAACACATTAGTCGTAGACATAAAAAAGATATGATCAAAAGTATATAAATGAGCTATGTGTGCAAAGTGTCAATCAAAGTTCCTAGAATCAAGAATGTTTAGCTCATTCCTAAGTTTGGTAAAGGTTTTCTCATCTAATGGTTTGGTAAAAATATCGGCTAGTTGTTCTTTGGTGCTAACATTTGCAATCTCGATATCCCCCCTTTGTTGGTGATCCCTCAAAAAGTGATACCGAATGGCTATGTGCTTAGTATGGCTATGTTCAACGGGATTATCCGCCATGCGGATTGCACTCTCATTGTCACATAGGAGAGGGACTTTGCTCAATTTGTAGCCATAGTCCCTGAGGGTTTGCCTCATCCAAAGTAATTGTGCACAACAATGGCCTGCGGCAATATACTCAGCTTCGGCAGTAGAAAGAGCTACTGAATTTTGTTTCTTTGAAGCCCAAGACACCAGGGATGTTCCCAAAAACTGACAAGTCCCTAATGTGCTCTTCCTATCAATTTTACACCCTGCCCAATCGGCATCTGAATATCCTATTAAATCAAAGGTGGATCCCTTGGGGTACCAAAGACCAAACTTAGGTGTATAAACTAAATATCTCATGATTCTTTCCACGGCCCTAAGGTGAACTTCCTTAGGATCGACTTGGAACCTTGCACACATGCATACGGAGAGCATAATATCCGGTCGAGATACACATAAGTAGAGTAAAGATCCTACCATCGACCGGTATACCTTTTGATCTATGGATTTACCTCCCGTGTCGAGGTCAAGATGCCCATTAGTTCCTATGGGTGTCTTGATGGGCTTGGCATCCTTCATTCCAAACTTGGTAAGTATGTCTTGTATATACTTGGTTTGGCTGATGAAGGTGCCCTCTTGGAGTTGTTTAACTTGAAATCCTAGGAAATACTTCAACTCCCCCATCATAGACATCTCGAATTTTTGAATCATGATCCTACCAAACTCTTCACAAGTAGATTTGTTAGTAGACCCAAATATGATATCATCAACGTAAATTTGGCATACGAACAAATCATTTGCAATGGTTTTAGTAAAGAGTGTAGGATTGGCTTTGCCAACTTTGAAGCCATTAGTGATAACAAAATCTTTTAGGCATTCATACCATGCTCTTGGGCTTACTTGAGCCCATAAAGCGCCTTTGAGAGTTTATATACATGGTTAGGGTACTCACTATCTTCAAAGCCGGGAGGTTGCTCAACATAGAACTCTTTCTTGATTGGTCCATTGAGGAAGGCACTTTTCACGTCCATTTGTTAAAGCTTAAAGCCATGGTGAGTAGCATAGGCAAGTAATATATGAATTGACTCAAGCCTAGCTACGGGTGCATAGGTTTCACCAAAATCCAAACCTTCGACTTGTTAATATCCCTTGGCTACAAGTCGGGCTTTGTTCCTTGTCACCACACCATGCTCGTCTTGCTTGTTGCGGAATACCCACTTGGTTCCTACAACATTTTGGTTAGGACGTAAAACAAGATGCCATACCTCATTCCTCATGAAGTTGTTGAGCTCCTCTTGCTTTGCTAACACCCAATCCGAATCTCTTAATGCTTCTTCCACCCTGTATGGCTCAATAGAAGACACAAAAGAGTAATGTTCACAAAAATGAGCGACTCGAGATCGAGTTGTTACCCCCTTATGAATATAGCCGAGGATGGAGTTCACAGGGTGATCTCTTTGAATCGCTTGGTGGACTCTTGGATGTGGCGGTCTTTGACCCTGTACTTCTTGCTCATCTTCCTTGCCTTGATCATTATCATCTCCCCCTTGATCATTGTCCTCCTCATGAGGTGGCTCATCCTCTTGATCTTCATTTTCATCATCTTGAGCTTGATCCTCATCTTGGGTTGGTGGAGATGTTTGCATGGAGGATGACGGTTGATCTTGTGCTTGTGGAGGCTCTTCGGATTCCTTAGGACACACATCCCCAATGGACATGTTCCTTAGCGCGACGCATGGAGCCTCTTCATCATCTAGTTCATCAAGATCAACTTGCTCCACTTGGGAGCCATTAGTCTCATCAAACACAATGTCACAAGAAATCTCAACTAATCCAATGGATTTGTTGAAGACTCTATATGCCCTTGTGTTTGAATCATATCCTAGTAAAAAGCCTTCTACAGCCTTAGGAGCAAATTTAGATTTTCTACCTCTTTTAATAAGAATAAAACATTTGCTACCAAAGACTCTAAAATAAGAAACATTGGGCTTTTTACTGGTGAGGAGTTCGTATGATGTCTTCTTGAGGATTCGGTGAAGGTAGAGCCAGTTGATGGAGTAGCAGGCGGTGTTAATCGCCTCGGCCCAAAACCGGTCCGGTGTCTTGTACTCATCAAGCATGGTCCTCGCCATGTCCAGTAGAGTTCTATTCTTCCTCTCCACTACACCATTTTGTTGAGGTGTGTAGGGAGAAGATAACTCATGCTTGATGCCCTCATCCTCAAGAAAGCTTTCTATTTGTGAGTTCTTGAACTCCGTCCCGTTGTCGCTTCTTATCTTCTTGATCCTTAATCCGAACTCATTTTGAGCCCATCTCAAGAATCCCTTTAAGGTATCTTGGGTTTGATATTTTTCCTGCAAAAAGAATACCCAAGTGAAGCGAGAATAATCATCCACAATTACAAGACAATACTTACTCTCGCCGATGCTTATGTAAGCAAACGGGACGAATAAATCCATATGAAGTAGCTCAAGCGGCCTGTCGGTCGTCATGATGTTCTTGTGTGGATGATGTGTACCAACTTGCTTTCCTGCTTGACATGCGCTACAAACCCTGTCTTTCTCAAAATGAATATTTGTTAGCCCCAAAATGTGCTCTCCCTTTAGAAGCTTGTGAAGATTCTTCATCCCAACATGGGCTAGTCGGCGATGCCAGAGCCAACCCATATTAGTCTTAGCAATTAAGCAAGTATCGAGTTCAGCTCTATTAAAATCAACTAAGTATAGCTGACCCTCTAATACTCTCTTAAATGCTACTGAATCATCACTTCTTCTAGAGACAGTAACATCTATATCCGTAAAAAGACAATTGTAACCCATTTTGCATAATTGAGATATAGAAAGCAAATTGTAATCCAAAGAGTCTACAAAAAAAACATTGGAAATGGAATGGTCAGGTGATATAGCAATTTTATCAAGTCCTTTGACCAAACCTTGATTTCCATCCCCGAATGTGATAGCTCTTTGAGGATCATTGTTTTTCTTGTAGGAGGAGAACATCCTTTTCTCCCCTGTCATGTGGTTTGTGCACCCGCTATCAATTATCCAACTTGAGCCCCTGGATGCATAAACCTACAAAACAAATTTAGGCCTTGTTCTTAGGTACCCAAATGGTCTTGGGTCCTTTCACATTAGAAATAAGCACCTTGGGTACCCAAACACAAGTCTTTGACCCCTTGTGTTTGCCCCCAACATATTTGGCAACTACTTTGCCTGATTTGTTAGTAAGCACATATGAAGCATCAAAAGTTTTAAAAGAAACATTATGATCATTTGATGCAGTAGGAGTTTTCTTTTTAGGCAATTTAACATGGGTTGATTGCCTAGAGCTAGATGCCTCACTCTTATACATAAAAGCATGATGGGAAACAGAATGAGACTTCCTAGCATGAATTCTCCTAATTTTATGCTCGGGATAACTAGCAGGATATAAAATATAGCCCTTGTTGTCCTGAGCCATGGGAGCCTTTTCCTTAACAAAATTAGACAATTTCTTGTGGGCATTAAGCTTGACATTGTCTCCCTGTTGGAAGCCAATGCCATCCTTAATGTCAGGGCGTCTCCCATTATAAAGCATGCTACGAGCAAATTTAAATTTTTCATTTTCCAGTTCATGCTCGGCAATTTTAGCATCTAGTTTAGCTATATGATCATTTTGTTGTTTAATCATAGCAATATGATCATGGATGGCATCAACATTAATATCTCTACATCTCATGCAAATAGAAACATGATCAACGGTGGATGTAGAGGGTTTGCAAGATTTTAATTCATCTATCTTAGATTTTAGCATGACATTTTCATCTCTAAGACAGGAAATAGAAACATTGCAAACATTTAAATCTTTAGCCTTAGAAATTAGTTTATCATTCTCAATCTTAAGGCTAGAAATTGATTCATTCATTTTGTCAATCTTAGCAATTAAGTTAGCATTCTCATTTTTAAGATTGGCAATTGAATCATCACATTCATTAGACTTCTCAACCTTAGCAATCAATTTGGCATTTTCAATTCTAAGGTTGGAGATATTATCATGACAAATGCTAAGCTCGCTAGTCAATTTTTCACATTTCTCTATTTCCTGAGCATAAGCATTTTTCACCTTAACATGCGTTTTGTTTTAAGGAAGTCCTCTTAGCCATCCAAGAGTTCATCCTTCTCATGAATAGCACCTATTAATTCATTTAGTTTTTCCTTTTGTTGCATGTTAAGGTTGGCAAAAAGACTAAGCAAATCATCCTCATCTTCACTAGAGCTACCCTCATCACTAGATGTTGTATATTTAGTGGAGGCTCTAGATTTTACCTTCTTCTTTTTCCATCCTTTGCCATGAGGCACTTGTGGCCGACGTTGGGGAAGAGGAGGCCCTTGTTAACGGTGATGTTGGCGGCGTCCTCGTCGGAGGAGGAGTCGGTGGAGCTCTCATCGGAGTCCCATTCCCGGCATACATGGGCATCGCCGCCCTTCTTCTTGTAGTATCTTTTATTTTCCTTCCTCTTTCCCTTCTTGTCGTCGCCCCTGTCACTATCACTAGATAATGGACATTTAGCAATAAAATGACCGGGAGACATTAGCTTCTATCTAGGATCACCATGAATTAATTAAACTTGTGTAGGATTACGAAAAACAAGTGATCTTAGAATAACCTTGACCATTTCATGGTCATCCCATTTGGTGCTCCCGAGGTTGCGCACTTGGTTGACCAAGGTCTTGAGCCGGTTGTACATTGCTTGTGGCTTCTCTCCTTGGTTGAGGATGAATCGACCGAGCTCCCCCTCGATCGTCTCCCGCTTGGTGATCTTGGTCACCTCATCCCCTTCGGGCGCGGTTTTTAGCACGTCCCAAATCTCCTTGGTACTCTTCAACCCTTGCACCTTATTATACTCCTCTCGACATAGAGAGGCGAGGAGTATAGTGGTGGCTTGGGAGTTGAAGTGCCGAATTTGGGCTACCTCGTCTGAGTCATAGCCTTCATCCCCCACGGATGGTACCTGCACTCCAAACTCAACAATGTCTCAAATGCTAGCGTGGAGTGAGGTTAGATGATGCCTCATTTTATCACTCCACATACAATAATCTTCACCGTAAAAAACCGGTGGTTTGCCTAATGGGGCGGAAAGTAAAGGAGTGCGTTTGGAAATGCGGAGATAGCATAAGGGGATCTTACTAAACTTCTTGTGCTCATGGCGCTTAGAAGTGACGGACGGTGCGTCGGAGCCGGAGGTGGAGGGCGACGAAGAATCGGTCTCGTAGTAGACCACTTTCTTCATCTTCTTCTTGTCGCCACTCCGGTGCGACTTGGCGCGTGGAAGTGATTCCTCCCTTCCTTTGGCGCCGGACTCTCTTGATGGAGCCTTCCCGTGGCTTGTGGCCGTTTCCATCTCCCTCTTGGCGGATCCTCCCGACATCACTTCGAGTGGTTAGACTCTTAATGAAGTACCAGGCTTTGATACCAATTGAAAATTGCCTAGAGGGGGTGAATAGGCGGAATCTGAAATTTATAGCTTTATACACAATCTACAAGCCGGGGTTAGCGTTAGAAATAAAACCGAGTCCGAAAGAGATGGGAAAACAAATCAACCAAAGAAATAGAGTGGATGACACGGGTGATTTGTTTTACCGAGGTTCGGTTCCAAAGAACCTAGTCCCCGTTGAGGTGGTCACAAAGACCGGGTCTCTTTCAACCCTTTCCCTCTCTCAAACGGTCACCTAGACCAAGTGAGCTTTCTCCTTAATCAAACGGGTCATTTAGACCCTACAAGGACCACCACACAATTGGTGTCTCTTGCTTTGATTACAAGTGCTTGAAGAACAAGAATGAGGAAGGAAAAAGCGATCCAAGAACAAGAGCTCAAAGAACACGAGCAAAACTCTCTCTCTAGTCACTAAGTGTTTGGAGTGTATTTGGGACTTCGAGAGGCTTTGATTCTTTTGAATTGTGTCTTGTATTGATTGCACTAGCTCTTGTATTGAATGAGATGTCTGAAAAACTTGGATGCTTGGAGTGGTGGTGCACTACACCAAAATAGTAAACTTCCTAGAGCCTAAACCCTAGGAAATTAGGCCTAAACTCTAGGAAGTTAGCGAAACTCTCGGAAGTTAAGCCATCCCGTCGGAAGTTTAGCTCTCAAAAATTTTTTGTCGGAAGTTAGGTTAACTTTCTAGAGGGCTCTAGGAAGTTAGCTAACTTCCTATGGCTTAATAAGCCTCTCGGAAGTTAGTAGTTTCACGCCGTCAGCTGACTAACTTCCTATGAGTAACTTCCTACGGCTTACTGTAGCACCTAGGAAGTTAGCTGGCTAACTTTCTACGGCTTACTGTAGCCTCTAGGGAGTTAGCTGGCTAACTTCCTACGGCTTACTGTAGCCCCTAGGAAGTTAGCTGGCTTACTTCCTACGGCTGACTGTAGCCCCTAGGAAGTTAATAAGCCTCTAGGAAGTTAATTTGACCAGCATTACAAGTGTTGTTTATATTTTACACCACATTCCACAACATAACAAATATATCAACAGCTATATAGCACAACATATTTTCGCATAAAACAATTCACACACAATCACATAACAATATTTAAATCCATAGTCTCATCAATTACATCACAAAAGTCTCATCCATAGTCATAATAAGACACATCTCATCATCCAGTACTAATAAAAGACAATATCTCATACATAGTCATAATAAAAGTCTCAAGTATCAGAACACAATAACATGGAAGCTCATGGTCACCGATCACCATCGGGTTACAGTGACGAGTGATGGTCGATACCTCCACTAGCGAAGAGGGTTTCGACAAAGTCTAACCTGTCTTTTCGTTCATGCGTCGGCAAGGTAGCTGGAGGGGTCTAATATACATGTACAAATGACATTTGCTGAGTTACATCATAATATAACTAACAACAAGTAAATGATGATGAATTTGCATACCTGATGTTCGGTAGATGGAGATGTAGGTATAGGTGGAGGTGAAGACCAAGGATAATGAACGGGAGGTGGTGGGGGCACCGGGACGTGTATCCCTTGGGCCTGTGCTAGTTGCTACAAATTTGTCGAACTCATTCACATCAGCGTTTTAAATCAATACATATCTTAAAGTAAAAGCTATTATCTTTTGAACTTACTTGTATGAGTGTTTGTTGTTGTTGAATCTGTGTAGCATAATATTCATGTTGCACAGCTTATTGCTTCAAGTAATCCTAATGTTGCCTAAGTTCTTCTCGCAGTTGCTCCACTTCTACTGGATCTTGAGTGGAGCGACGGGAGCTATGAGCAGCAGACCTCGACGAACCTCCACGCTGAACCCTCACCTGTCTCAAGTCGATGACGAATCCTAAAAATGAATAGTTTTTGTTAATATGCTGGGTAAAAGTAGCACTCTGAAGAAATTCTTCAAGTCAATAATGATTAACAAGATATATATACATATTACTTAAGTAAAAAGAGAGTACACATGAGAATTTTTTTGTCTTGAACATGCATGAGAATTACGTATCATTATAATAAAAAGTACACATGAGAACTGTGATTTGACCAAAAAAACATGTGCATTAACATTTTGACACTTTCAAGTAACTTGACCAATGACATCCCTGAAGATCGTTTTATTTTACAATCTTACATAATAGCTGTGCAACTACTAAGCAATGATTGTTACTTAGAAACTGGAACACATGACCATATTGATACTAGGGAAAAATAAAAATTATGCATGTCATAGATAAAAATTGAGAGAAGGCAGGCCTGGTGCAGTGTGAGAGTTGTCTCACTAAGTCACTAGGTCACAGGTTTGAAGCAGTCTCTCTACATTTGCGGGAGAAGGTTTGTATCGGTTTATTTCTTATCTAGATCTCACTCATGTGGGACGCCTCCGGCACTCTGCATCCCCCCTTATAGATAAAAATTGAGAGTAATAAACTTACCTGGAAGGATTTGGTGTCGATTCCAGTAGAAAACGTGGCCATTACAATGGAACAAATTACGATAATGAAGCTCTTGAAAAGCACAACTTCAATCAGTTAACATCAATGGCAGAACTATTCAAAAGAGCTCTAATATTTTACTTACAATGATAGTAGCTGAATCGCCATCCTGGGCAATTTTCATATGAGGTGGCACTTCCCAGTTTGTGGCTCACTACACATGCGCATAGTATGAAATTAACATCAAGCAAACTGCACTATACATGGCTATGTTTGCAGAACAGTGAATGAAAAAGAAATATTAGAACGGAATATTTTGCAGTATGGAAGTGGAAACGTTTCCTAGGAATGCCAAAATTACAAACTTTCAACAGTTCCAGGTGATGCAGACTAACCTGTGGAGTGCAGACCAACAAAGGAAGACAATATATGAACTCATGATCCAAGAAGAGAGAAGACCCTCGTTAACCTTCTCAGCAAACAAAAATGAACTAAAATCACAAACTGGGGGCGGCGGGCGGGGCCAGAGGAAGCTGTCGCAGAACCTCCCAAGTTATCGGGCTCACATGCATCTGTCCTTGTCTCAAAGACCTCAGACAGCTATGCGTGTGCACCAAACAACTTAACAGGATCTGTCCGAGTGCCCCGAGGACCCCGTATAAACGACTATTTGTACAAGACAAGAACTAACCAAACATAGGTATCTACACAAAAGAAAATTCCAAATAGTCATTTTAATACTTGCTGAATTTGGACAGCAGAACAACAACTATTTGTTTAGTTCATAACTCACAAAATAGGCATCCAAAAATAGTAAACTAGGACTTTCTGGAAAGCTTATAAAGTTCTCTATAATTTTTGTATTATCATCATAACAAGATTCGGCCTTTAGAAAGGTCAAACAGAACTAAACATAAATTTTGTCCAGATTTGGACAGAATTCGACTACTCAATTTAAAAATCCATAACTAGAGTGTCAGGCATCCAAATCAGGTGATCCTAGACTTTTTAGAAAGCTAGTAGAATTGTCTACAATTTATTTATAAACATCTCATGTTAAATTAATGCATATAAAGGTCAAAAGACATAAGAAAGGCTCTGCTGTCCAAATTTGGACAGATTCAGAGATCGCACTTCAGACAGCTGTAACTTAACTTATAGATCACCAAAAAGGGTGATCCAAAATTTGTTGGAAAGCTTAAGAAAAGTACTATAATTCTTCTATAATTACTAAGGGCTGATTCTCAGTTTAGCTTAGCTAAACAATCCAATTTTCGAAACCTGTACAGAATTTGGACAGGTTCTGAAACTGGACTTGAAAAAATCATAACTCCTAAACTACTAAACCTATAGTCATGAAACTTTTACACAAGTAAGAAAAAGAAGAGATCTACAACTTTTCTATATAACACTTTCACAGAAAACATGGTTTACTTCACTAAACTATTTACATAACTACGACTGGACATGCAGACCCAATAGCAAACACTAAATAGGCTATGGGAAGGACAGCAGAAACAAATTTTAGCAAGAACAAGCTACCAAACAGCTAACGTATAATCTGTGGAGATAATGCAATATGAACATCATACATTAAATGTTAAGATACTATTATCACCCTCAATGCTTAGACCGCTATGTAAGGCAGGCATCATCTATCCTAGTGTGAAATTAATCTAATCAAACCACCATATTTACTCACATAGGACATTTTATCAATCAATACAATAAAAGGTAACAATTACTTCAATCTTCATTAAACAAATTCATCTGATTTAATTAGCAATAACCAAACTTATCGAATAACCATTTGAAATACCAAACCTATCATTTGCATACAAATACCCCATACTTTGCACACATAGGACTAACTTAATCACACTAGATACACTCATCCACTAAAACATTATCACATAAACTTCAATTCAAACTTAAGTTTTGCCCCACGAAATGTCTACTTCGCAAACAAGAACATAATCCCATCTCTGTATAAGACAGGGCATTACATAGTGCTTCTATCGAACCTCTGGCGAGCGATGCGTACAAACCTTCTCTTCATCACCCAAACCTAGGGTTCCTCTCCCCAAAACGCCAAGGATTTCAGTCCACATCAAACACACAAACACAATGTAGTTAATATCAAAATGCAGGTACCAAATGGGGATCGAACAAGGCATGAACAGCAAGCCTCACCGTTGAGGAACACAATATGCGGACTGCGCACAAGATTGGCGGGGTTGCGGATGAGAAACGATGACAATTCTTTGGTTCTCCCATTTCGTCGAACAACTAGAGCACGTTGAACGGGTTGGACGACATCGCTGCCAGGGCTGCGCAGGCACCGCGTGCTGCAGGGACACAAAAGCTTGGGCGCCGAGGACCAAACTTGATGAAAGGGGAGGATAAAACAGCACCTGCGATGGAGGCGATTGGTTGGGCGAGCTCGACCATGGGGTTGAGGGCGGCCATGGAAAGGAACTCGGCCTAGGGCAGCAGCCGAGCACTAGGGTTGAGACCATGGCGGCGATGCTCGAGTAGGAGAGGGCGCTCGACGCAGGGGAGATGGCTGACGGCTCCATGGATGCCTGGCGGAGAAGAGGACGCGTGGGGAAGGGGATCTGGTGCCAAGAACAGGAAGCATGGGCACGCGCGAGCAGTGAGGAAGAGAGAGGAGCGCCAGTGCAGAGAAGGGGCTAGCGTCGCCGAGCTAATGGAAGGTCAGGGGCGCCACGGAGGCGGGCTGGAAGACGAGCAAAGGGGAGGCGCGGTCCAGCAGAGAAGATAAAACTAGAGAGCAGACATGTACGATGAGGGAGAAGGCTCCATCGGCTTCTATTGGGATAAGGAAGACAAAAGAAAATAAAACATTATAGAGGATACGTATTCAATAGAGAAAAAAAAGCATAGGCGGTGGAGATAAGGATACGAAGAAGAAAAAGAAAAAGTGACCAAGGGAGAGAGACGTGCGAGAGAGATGCGAGTGAGAAATGTGAGAGAAGAGATAAGGTTGAGGAGAGGTTTAAAATAAAAAATATGACTTCCTAGAGTAAAGCCATAGGAAGTTACATAACTTCCTAGAGTTTGTACTTTTACTCTAGGAAGTTAAGTAACTTCCTAGAGCCGGCCGTAGGAAGTTAGCTTTTCATTTGACTGGTCAAAAGCTGAAATCTAACTTCCTAGAGGAGGCCGTACGAAGTTAGCTGGGCAGCTAACTTCCTAGAGCCGGCCGTAGGAAGTTAGCTTTTCGTTTGACTGGTCAAAAGCTAAAATCTAACTTCCTAGAGCCGGCCATAGAAAGTTAGCTTTTCGTTTGACTGGTCAAAAGTTGAAATCTAACTTCCTACAGGAGGTCGTAGGAAATTAGCTGCCCAAGCTAACTTCCTAGAGCCGGCCGTAGAAAGTTAGCTTTCGTTTGACCACAACCGTAGATCAGCAACTAAAATCTAACTTCCTAGAGTAGGCCGTAGGAAGTTAGCTGCCCATGCTAACTTCCTACGGCTGCCTCTAGGAAGTTAGCGGCTCGTTTGACCGAACACACGGGTCAGCCTGTGAAAGCTAACTTCCTACAGCTTTTATAAAATACTGTAGGAAGTTATGTTTATTTCCTAGAGCTACCAGTTGCCTCTCGGAAGTTATTTATTTCCTACGGTTTGTTATAAAAGTTGTAAGAAGTTAAAAAACCGTAGGAAGTGTATGATTTTGGTGTAGTGGTGGTTGGGGGGTATTTATAGCCCCAACCACCAAACCAACCGCTGGGGAGGCTGTCTATCGATGGACAGTCCGGTGCGCCACCGGACACTATCCAGTGTGCCAGCCACGTCACCCAACCGTTAGGGTTCTGACGGTTTCAATCGTTGGAGCTCTGACATCTTAGGGCACCGGACAGTCCGGTGCCGCACCGGACAGCTACTGTTCAGTGTCCGGTGCGCTCTGACTCTGCCACGCACTGTTGCGCACTGTAGCGTTTTGGCAGTGACCGTTGTAGTCGACCGTTGCGCTGGGAGCCGTTGCTCCGCTTGGTGCACCGGACAGTCTGGTGAATTATAGCGGAGCGGCGCCTGAGAAACCCGAAGGTGAAGAGTTCAGTCTGTACGACCCCTGGTGCACCGAACAGTCCGGTGCGCCAGACCAGGGTTCTCTTCAGTTTCTTTTGCTCCTTTCTTTTGAACCCTAACTTGGATCTTTTTATTGGTTTGTGTTGAACCTTTAGCACCTGTAGAATATATAATCTAGAGCAAACTAGTTAGTCCAATTATTTGTGTTGGGTATTTCAACCACCAAAATCATTTAGGAAAAGGTTTGACCCTATTTCCCTTTCAATTATCTGACATGCGGATTGCACTCTCATTATCACATAGGAGAGGGACTTTGCTCAATTTGTAGCCATAGTCCCTGAGGGTTTGCCTCATCCAAAGTAATTGCGCACAGCAATGGCCTGCGGCAATGTACTCGGCTTCGGCGGTGGAAAGAGCTACTGAGTTTTATTTCTTTGAAGCCCAAGACACCAGGGATCTTCCTAGAAACTGACAAGTCCCTGATGTACTCTTCCTATCAATTTACACCCTGCCCAATCGGCATCTAAATATCCTATTAAATCAAAAGTGGATCCCTTGGGGTACCAAAGTCCAAACTTAGGAGTATAAACTAAATATCTCATGATTCTTTTCATGCCTTAGGAGTACCAAAGCGCCTTTGAGAGTTTATAAACATGGTTAGGGTACTCACTATCTTCAAAGCCGGGAGGTTGCTCAATATGGACCTCTTCCTTGATTGGTCCATTGAGGAAGGCACTTTTCACGTCCATTTGATAGAGCTTAAAGCCATGGTAAGTAGCATAGGCAAGTAATATACGAATTAACTCAAGCCTAGCTACAAGTGCATAGGTTTCACCGAAATCCAAACCTTCAACTTGTGAATAACCCTTGGCCACAAGTCGGGCTTTGTTCCTTGTCTCCACACCATGCTCATCTTGCTTGTTGCGGAATACCCACTTGGTTCCTACAATATTTTGGTTAGGACATGGAACTAAATGTCATACCTCATTTCTCGTGAAGTTGTTGAGCTCCTCTTGCATTGCCAACACCCAATCCGAATCTCTTAGTGCATCCTCCACCTTGTATGGCTCAATAAAGGACATAAAAGAGTAATGTTCACAAAAATGAGCGACTCGACATCGAGTTGTTACCCCCTTATGAATGTCACCAAGAATGGAGTTGACGAGGTGATCTCTTTGTATCGCTTGGTGGACTCTTGGGTGTGGCAGTCTTTGACCCTATATCTCTTGACCATCTTCCTTGTCTTGATCAACTTCATCTCCCCTTGATCATTGTACTCCTCTTGATGTGGCTCAACTTCTTGATCTTCATCTTCATTGTCTTGAGCCTGATCCTCATCTTGAGTTGGTGGAGATGCTTGCATGGAAGATGACGGTTGATCTTGTGCTTGAGTGGGCTCTTCGGATTCCTTAAGACACACATCCCCAATGGACATTGTTGGGGACTTGTTCTCAAATGCTATTAATTAAGAACAAGGCAACACAGAAAAGCTAATGGTTAATGTCCTTCGTCCTTCGAAGCGTTATTTCCCTTAGGATATAACGATTTCGGACGAAGGTTATGAAGGACATACCTTCATCATCATAATTTATATTGATAAAAGAAAAAGCACATGAAACATGAAAGAATACACGAATAATCATATAACATTATTAAGTGTTATCATTATATGATTATGGAAGAATAATAACAATATTGAATTACATTTGTACCTTCGATTTGACGGAAGGCAAAAATACAAGCGTGACGCACGAGCGAATACAAGTCAGCGTGAACAGTACGGGGGTACTGTTTATCTATTTATAGACACAGAACACAGCCTGTGAAGAATTACAATTATGCCCCTCATAAAAGTTTACAACATTGACTCAGACCTTTATGGACTAAAAGGTCATTCTATCTCTAAGTCGGTTTGTAATACCGAAGCTTCATGAAGAGGAACCTTCGGTCATCTCCCGGGGAAAACTTCAGCCGAAGCTGCTTCTTCCTACAAGACCTTCGGCGCAACGAAGCATGGCCCCAACAGTAGCCCCTTTCGCGGCGCTAGATCGTTTTTCGTAACGAGCTTGATCCGTGAAAAAAGCCTCTTAAGCTTCGGGAAGCCGAAGGTCCAAAAAACACCTTCCCTGAGCTCATTGTCGAGAAACGATCCAGTTTCCGAGCGCGTGTCAGGCCCACCTTGCAGAGTTACTGTTTGGTCTCTGCGGTCCACCGCGCAGTGAGTGCAAGTGACTGTCCGCCTGGTGTAAAAATCCTGGCGCTTCGCCTTCTTACCTGCAGCACTATATAAACAGACGGGTAGGTGTGAAGTTACCATAGCATTCATTGCTATTTGCATTGTTTTGCTGCCAAAATTTTTAACCATAGCCGAAGCTTGACTCTCGAAATCGAACGAAGGTCTAACTCGAAGTCTGCTTCGTCTGAAGGAAAGGCTTCGGGAGAAAAAAAAGTATTCAATTTCCACAAACTCAGAATTAAATGGCCAGAGTGCGATCTACTGCCAGGGTTGATCGTGAAGGAGACGAAGCTGAAGGTTCGGTGACCGTTCCCATCTCCGAAGCAATGCAACGATCCGGACTGGTAACTTCAGAGGAAATCCCCACTATTGAAGCAGAACAAGCAACTGCCGAAGTAGAAGATGAGAACATTGAAGAAACTGATCCCGAAGATGATTATCGCATTGCCATGCCAAGTAAGCCTAGCCACTTGGACTTCAGAAAGTCGACCGTTTCAAAGGCCGATCTCTCCAAGATGGTAAAGTCAGGTTATTTCAGTGAAAACCAGAAGAAGCTACTTCGCTTCGGGGGAGAAGAAACTACCCCGAAGCCAGAGAAGAATGAGATAGTCGTTTTCAAGAGCTTTCTAAAGGCTGGGTTGAGATTCCCCCTTCATGGGATTATTGCAGACGTGTTGAAGAAGTTTGGTATCTACTTTCATCAATTGACTCCTAACGCTATCGTTAGGCTTAGTGTTTATATCTGGGCTCTCCGAAGTCAGGCGGTGGAGCCGTTTGCCGACAGCTTTTGTCGAGTTCACGAACTGCATTACCAGACGAAGGCTAGAAAAGATGGATTACATGATAACTTTGGTTGCTACAATTTTGCCTATCGGAAAACCACAAAGTTTCCTGTTATCAGCTACCGAAGCAAATGGCCGGCAGGCTGGAAGTCAGAGTGGTTCTATGTGAAAGTTGACGAAGACAAAGAGAAATTGGTACAAAGCCCACTTGAATTGATCTTCGGAGAGACAAGACCGCGATGCCACATGACATTAGAAGGTCCCACCTGGGCTGCACTGGGTGAGTTTAAAATTATTTCAGAGCATATCAGTACCAGGGACCTGGTTCAAGAGTTCTTGGCCTTCAGGGTTTTCCCTACTTTAAAAGAATGGGAAATGCCGAAGCTGGAAGGGGAGAAGAAAGAAGGGGAACTTGTCCGGCTTCCTTACCATTTCAAGTTCAAGAAATACTTTAAAAAACCTTGCCAAGAGTGGCTGGACACAGTTGAAGTAATGTGCAATGAAATTCTTGGGAATTATTCGAAAAAAGAAGATCAATTGATGAATGCGGCCTTCGGCACCCGTCCGAAGCGAAGGCTGAACCGAGTGTTTGATGCCCTGGGTTTTGAGTACCCTGACTATGAACGGCTGGATAAGGGTGTTGAGGGCCAAAAAAGGAAAAGGGTGGCCGAAACTTTGAACAAAGATGAGGAAGAACCACCAAAAGAGAAGAATATTCCAAAGAAGAGAAGAATATCATCTCCGAAGCGAAAATTATCCGATGAAGAGGGGACTCCTGCACCACCCTCTACCACCGACATGGAGGAAATCTTAAAGGTAATGACTGAACCCCTGCCCGCGAAGCTAAGTCCATTAGGGCCTCAACTGACGAAGCTTTTTCGAAAGGTGGAGGAGCCCGAAAAAATGAAGAAGATAACCAAAACAAAGAGACAAAGGATTATTACAGTGACCAAAGTCATTGACAAGACGCCACCGAGGGCTTCAACTCAGAAAGCGCCAGCGGTTGAAGGCACAACAAATGTCGAAGTCGCACCTTCGGAGGTCGCGGCTACCAAAGCCGCTTCGGCCGAAGATTTGAACTTGGAAACTACAATTGAAGACATCGACAAAATACTGCTAGATATGGCCGCAGAAGAAGCAACCACTGCTGCCGAAGAAACCATGGCCACAGTGCCTGGGAAGAGAAAGGAAATAGCCGAAGATACTTCGGAGGACGAAGCCTTCATATTTCAAAATTTAGTTGGGCAAGAACTGTCGAAGGCCGAAATAGAAGAGCTTAAAGAATATGCCAAATCTTGCGGATATAAACCAGGAGCTCTTCTTTTCGGAGGTATTGACGATGAGAAATTGAACTGCATCCGGGACCAAACTGGAGCTAAGGTCATCGGTACTCTATCGAAGAGTATCGGTTTTCCGAAGCTGGAAACGGATATCAGCCGCTACTGACGACAACATATCGTTGGTAGTTTATTTTATTCCAATTTCAAGGTAAACAACTTTTCTCTGACTTTTATTGCCTTCAATAATGTAGACCTGTCTTAATGAAGGTTGTTTACGTGCAGAGCATGCTGCTGAGCAAGGCTTTGAAAATGCAACAAGATCTGGAGGATAAAAAACACGAAGTTATTATTGAAAATTTAGAGAGCAAAATAAAAGAGCAATCAGCTATTATTGAAAAGAAGGACTTCGAGCTCCAAACAACTGAAGGCTTATTGGCAGAGACTGAAGCTAAAGTAGCAGAATTGAACACGAAGCTTCTCTGCCAATCAAAACAATTTGAACAAGAGAAGCAAGAGCTTAATTCAAAATTTGAGGCTGAAGTCCAAAAAAACTCAGATTTGAAAAAATCATTGTCAAGCCTTCAGGACAAATGTTTGGAATTTGGTAACAACTGTATTCAACAATTAAAAAAGATCTTTTATTCAGTTGGAGCCAGCAGTGGAAAGTTCACTCCTTCAGCTGAAAATTTGCCAAGAACCTTCGAACATATTGAAGCTGAAATTGATGAGCTTGACGAAGTTATAGCCGGGCACGGTGACTTCTGTGCCTGGGTAGCTTCTCGGGGCACCGCTGCTGCCTTCCTAAAAGCTGGCTGTGATCATGGAAAAATCGTCAACAGGCCCAATTTCACTCTATCTCCATCAATTCTAGACGATATTCCTGACCTCGCCCGAAGCATTTCAAACAGATTTATAAAAATGATATGGACGAAAGGCGGGCGAGAAAAAGCTGGAGACGAAGCTCGAAGTCATCTTGAACCAGTAAGAAATCATACCTTGTGCTTACCTTCTCCTTCAAACTTGATTTTTACTCACAATACCTTGATTCATGTAGGATGACGAAGCTGAAACTGATGCTTAAAGAATATGCAGCCGAAGCTGAAGCCTGGTGAAGATTAGTAGGAGTAGACTGTAGAAAAAACTCAAGAGACTTTTGTAATAACTTTTGTAAATACAGCTAAACTGCTCTTAATGAACTTTGTTCATATCTTGTAATATATTCTTACCCTTCCATTGAGGCGCTTTGATTGTGGACGAAATTAGTATTTTGAGCCGAAGGCGAAAAAACACCTTCCCTTCTTTTCGTACACAACGAAGCATAAAAGACCGCTTCTTCTTTTTGCCGAAACCTTTCTTTTTTGTACGCGAAGAAGATCTTCTCTTATGCCGAAACAGCCACTTATGCCATGATGATGATTATCCTATATATGCATGAATGTTTATGAATGCAAATGCTATGATGTAATGTGATGTGCAAATGAATGTCCAAACACATATCCGAAGCTATACCCTTAGCCATTATTTCCTTAGAAACAATCACACATCAGCTCTGCATCCCCTTAGGAACGACTTTGGAGCTTCTTCGCCTTTTACTTTCGGCGGAATCAGCGTTGACTTTTCGCTGTAAGCTCTGCATTCCCTTAGGAACGACTTTGGAGCTTCTTCGCCTTTTACTTTCGGCGGAATCAGCGTTGACTTTTCGCTGTAAGCTCTACATTCCCTTAGGAACGACTTTGGAGCTTCTTCGCTTTTTCAGTTTTCGGCACTCGATGGTGCGTTCTCAGCTTTTACATTTACATTCCTTGGGGGATTTTGCTCTTATAAAACTAAAAAGGAGATTACATGTGATGGCCCCATTAAAAACCTTTCTCCCCCTTTAGAAAGGAAAAGGGTGCCATGAAAAAGAAAAAACATAAGAAAAGTTACATCAAATTACACATAATATCGCCGAAGCTCATCCGCATTCCAAGATCTTGGAATGTCGTTGCCGTCCATGTCCTTCAATCTGTATGAACCAGGTCTTGACGAAGATGCTACTAAGAAAGGCCCTTCCCATTTCAACTGTAACTTGCCCACTGTGTCTGGATTGGCCACTCTCCGAAGCACCAAGTGTCCCGGCTCAATATTCTTTAGCCGAACTTTTCTATCCCGCCATTTGACTGTTTCGGCTTGGTATTTATTGATATTCTCGACAGCTTGAAGCCTGATCCCTTCTAAAGCATCTTTTTCCACAAAGCAAGCATCTTCAGGACCTGATTCTGTCGAAGCTACTACTCTTATTGATCCAGTTTTAGCTTCTTCCGGAGTTATTGCTTCGTCGCCGAATAATAACTTGAATGGAGTAAAGCCTGTAGACCTTGATGTTGTTGTATTGTGGCTCCACACCACTTTAGTTAACTGATCTGGCCACTTTCCCCTGGGTTGATTGAAGATTAACTTCATTATTCCTGTCATTATGATGCCGTTGGCTCTTTCAACGAGCCCATTTGACTCCGGATGCCTGACTGATGCAAAATGGATCTTCGTACCAATTTGATCACAGAAATTTCTGAAAGCTTCGGAGTCGAATTGTGTTCCATTATCTACAGTGATGGCCTTCGGTACCCCGAAACGACAAACAATATTCTGCCAGAAAAACTTTTGGACAGTGGCCGAAGTTATTGTGGCTAATGGCTTTGCCTCAATCCATTTAGAAAAATATTCCACAGCCACTATAACATATCTTAAATTCTCTTGAGCCGGTGGTAATGGACCTAACAAGTCAAGGCCCCACCTTTGCAATGGCCAGATGGGTTGTATGAGCTGTGTTAAAGACGAAGGTTGTTTCTGATCTCTTGCACATTTCTGACAGCCTTCGCACTTTTGAACTAATTCTGCTGCATCCGAAGCTGCCTTCGGCCAATAAAACCCTTGGCGGAAAACTTTTCCAAGTAACGGCCTTGATCCAATGTGAGATCCACACAGGCCTGCATGTATCTCTTTCATCAACTCTATACCTTCGGCTCTAGATAAGCACTTGAGTAGCGGAGCACAAACTCCATGCTTGTACAACTCCCCTTCTATCATGACATATGGACGAGCTCTTGCCTCTATCCTCCTGTTATAAGCTTCGTCATCTGAAAGGAACTTACCCTGAAGGTAAGAGATGATCTCAGTTCTCCAATCTTCGCTATAAACAGGAGATATGTTGAGGACTGCTCTTTCAAGGAGTTCTACTGAAGGTGCCTTTATTGTTTCGAAAAACACATCCGAAGGTAAAGGCAGCCCCTGTGCTGCTGACTTAGCTAGCAAATCAGCATGCTCATTTTGTCCTCGAGGGATATTTTTGACAGAAAATCCTTCGAAGGAAGCTTCGATTCTTCGGACCGTGTCCAGATATTTTTCAAGCTTCGGATCTTTAGCCTTGCAACTCTTGTCGATGTGACCCGAAACAACCTGGGAATCAGTTTTAAGGATGGCCCTTCTGATTCCCATTGCTTTTAATTTCCGAAGGCCCAAAAGCAGGGCTTCGTACTCAGTAATATTGTTTGTACAGCTAAAATCGAGTCTTGCCGCATAACAAGTTTTGACTTTAGATGGTGAGATCAACACAGCGGCTGCTCCTGCTCCGAAGGTTCCCCAGGACCCATCGCAAAACACTGTCCACACTTCGGCATCTTTATTTGTTTCTTCATCCTGAGCCCCTGGCGTCCAATCGGCAATGAAATCTGCCAAAGCTTGAGACTGGATCGAGGATCTATGCACATAATCAATGCAAAATTCATTGAGCTCTGCAGCCCATTTTCCAATCCGTCCAGTAGCTTCTCTATTTCTCATAATATCCTTCAACGGTTGCGAAGAAGGAACAATAATATTGTATGCTTGAAAATAATGCCGAAGCTTCCTGGATGCCATCAAAACAGCATATAATACCTTCTCCAACTCTGTATAGTTCTTCTTTGACACACTAAGGACTTCAGATACAAAATACACTGGAACCTGTTTCTTGACTTGGCCATCGAGCTTCTCCTGGACAAGAGCTGCACTTACTGCTGAGTGCGAAGCTGCCACGTATAACAACAAAGGAGCCCCTGGCGTTGGTGGAGTTAATGTTGTTAAATCTATCAAATATTGCTTCAACTTTTCGAAGGCTTTTTGTTGGCTTGGTCCCCATTAAAAGACTTCAGCTGACTTCAGCACCTCGAAGAATGGTAAATTTCTTTCTGCTGATCTGGATATGAATCTATTGAGAGATGCCAGCCTCCCTGTCAATCTTTGGGCCCCCTTTCTTGTAGTTGGTGGCTCCATTCGAAGTATAGCTTCAATTTTATTTGGTTTAGCTTCAATTCCCTTTGTTGAAACCAAGCATCCAAGAAATTTCCCCTTCTTTACTCCGAAGACACATTTTTCTGGATTCAGCTTTAAACCAGCTTGTCTGAAACTGGCGAAGGTCTCCTGCAAATCAGCAATATGATTTTCCTGTTTCGTGCTTTTTACAATGATGTCATCAACATAAGTTAGCACATTTCTGCCTATCTGAGACTGGAGGACCTTCGCAGTCATTCTGCTGAAACTTCCTCCAGCGTTTTTGAGCCCTTCAGGCATCCGAAGATAGCAATATGTGCCACTTGGGGTTATGAAGCTAGTCTTCGGCTCATCTTCCTTCTTCATCCAGATTTGGTGATAGCCTGAGTAACAGTCTAGCAGACTCATGAGCTCTGAAGAAGCTGCTGCATCAACTAAAGAGTCTATCCTTGGCAATGGGAATTCGTCCTTCGGACAAGCCTTGTTGAGATCTGTAAAATCGATACACATTCTCCACTTGTCGTTGGCCTTCTTTACCATAACAGTGTTAGCTAGCCATTCTGGGTACTTTACTTCTCTGATAACTCCTGCACTGAGGAGTCTTTTTACTTCATTGCGAGCACCTTCGGCCTTATCATCAGACATTTTCCGAAGCCTCTGCTTTCGGGGTCTGAAGGATGGGTCAACATTGAGCGAGTGTTCAATAACTTCCCGATTTACTCCGCAGAGGTCATTAGCTGACCATGCAAAAACATCTTTGTTGTTGAACAAAAACCTTATCAAGGTTTTCTCCTGGTCTTCGGATAATTGGGAGCCCAACAGCACCTTCTGCTCTGCTATGTCCTCACATAAGAGCATGGGCTTCGGTTGATCTGCTGAAGCTGCTTTCTCCCTTCTGAATTTGTACTGTTCACAAGCTTCAGCTCCATCTATGTTATGGATTGCTTTGGAGTCAGTCCAGCTTCCCTCGGCCCTTCTAGTAGCTTCCTGACTTCCATGAATAGCAATAGGTCCTTGGTCCGAAGGTATCTTCATGCAGAGGTAAGCTGGGTGAAGAATTGCTTCGAAGGCATTGAGAGTACCGCGACCAATGATAGCATTGTAAGGATACTCCATGTCAACAATATCAAACACAATTTGCTCAGTCCTTGTGTTGTTAACGAATCCGAAGGTTACTGGCATGGTAATCTTCCCCAGTGCTACAATCTGCCGTCCTCCGAAGCCACAAAGAGGGTGCGTAGCATCATGGATCTTGTCTTCGGGCTCTTGCATTTGTCTGAAGGCCTTAGCAAATATGATATCAGCTGCACTGCCTGTATCAACCAAGACATTGTGAACCAGAAATCCTTTGATAACACAAGAGATAACCATGGCATCGTTGTGTGGGTAATCCTTGAGTTGAAGGTCCTCTTGGGAGAAGGTAATAGGAATGTGAGACCATCTCGACTTGATGAAGGGTCCTTGCACCCCAACATGCTGTACTCTTCTCTGTGCTTCCTTCTTCTGCTTCTTGTTGGCTGGCTCTGAACATGATCCGCCTGTTATCGGGAACAGCAGCTTCGGAGCCGAAGCAGCTCCAGCTTGATCGTTGAACGAAGCCATCAGCTCAAAAAAGTGGAAGTGAGTTCACCGGAGGTGGGCGCCAATGTTGGGGACTTGTTCTCAAATGCTATTAATTAAGAACAAGGCAACACAGAAAAGCTAATGGTTAATGTCCTTCGTCCTTCGAAGCGTTATTTCCCTTAGGATATAACGATTTCGGACGAAGGTTATGAAGGACATACCTTCATCATCATAATTTATATTGATAAAAGAAAAAGCACATGAAACATGAAAGAATACACGAATAATCATATAACATTATTAAGTGTTATCATTATATGATTATGGAAGAATAATAACAATATTGAATTACATTTGTACCTTCGATTTGACGGAAGGCAAAAATACAAGCGTGACGCACGAGCGAATACAAGTCAGCGTGAACAGTACGGGGGTACTGTTTATCTATTTATAGACACAGAACACAGCCTGTGAAGAATTACAATTATGCCCCTCATAAAAGTTTACAACATTGACTCAGACCTTTATGGACTAAAAGGTCATTCTATCTCTAAGTCGGTTTGTAATATCGAAGCTTCATGAAGAGGAACCTTCGGTCATCTCCCGGGGAAAACTTCAGCCGAAGCTGCTTCTTCCTACAAGACCTTCGACGCAACGAAGCATGGCCCCAACAGACATGTTCCTTAGCGCGACACACGGAGCCTCTTCATCATATAGCTCATCAAGATCAACTTGCTCCACTTGAGAGCCATTAGTCTCATCAAACACAATGTCACAAGAAACCTCAACTAATCCAATGGATTTGTTGAAGACTCTATATGCCCTTGTGTTTGAGTCATATCCTAGTAAAAAGCATTCTACAGCCTTAGAAGCAAATTTAGATTTTCTACCTCTCTTAATAAGAATAAAGCATTTGCTACCAAAGACTCTAAAATATGAAACATTGGGCTTTTTACCAGTGAGGAGTTCATAAGATGTCTTCTTGAGGATTTGGTGAAGGTAGAGCCAGTTGATGGAGTAGCAGGCGGTGTTAATCGCCTCAGCCCAAAACCGGTACAGAGTCTTGTACTCATCAAGCATGGTCCTCGCCATGTCCAATAGAGTTCTATTCTTCCTCTCCACTACACCATTTTGTTGAGGTGTGTAGGGAGAAGAGAACTCATGCTTGATGCCCTCATCCTCAAGAAAGCCTTCAATTTGTGAGTTCTTGAACTCCATCCCATTATCGCTTCTTATCTTCTTGATTATCAATCCGAACTCATTTTGAGCCCATCTCAAGAATCCATTTAAAGTCTCTTGGGTTTGTGATTTTTCCTGTAAAAAGAAAACCCAAGTGAAGCGAGAATAATCATCCACAATTACTAGACAGTACTTACTCCCAGTGATGCTTATATAAGCTATCGGGCCAAATAGATCCATGTGGAGTAACTCTAGTGGCATGTCCGTTGTCATGATGTTCTTGTGTGGATGGTGGGTACCAACTTGCTTCCCTGCTTGACATGTGCTACAAACCCTGTCTTTCTCAAAATGAACATTGGTTAGTCCCAAAATGTGCTCTCCCTTTAGAAGCTTGTGAAGATTATTCATCCCAACATGGGCTAGTCGGCGATGCCGGAGCCAACGCATATTAGTCTTAGCAATTAAGCAAGTATTGAGTTCAGCTTTATTAAAATCAACTAAGTATAGTTGTGTCGGTGTTTTGGGTCCGACCGCGCACCCAGGGTTGCCCCTCGAGGTGCTTTTTGGAGTAGGACGGTGTTACCGACTGTAGCTCGATGGTTCGTGCCGGATGCACGAGAGACAGTAGTCAATCTTGTACAGGTTCGGGCCACTTTGAGATGTGTAACACCCTATGTCCTGGCGTGGATACTTTGTGGTGGGTTACAAGGGAGTTCTCTAGTATCAGGGATGCTAGAGAGCTAAGTAGATGGCGAAGTAGTGGGTTGTTTTTGAGGGGATGCCCCCCTAGGCCTTATATACTCGACCGTGGGGCGTTACATGTGGATATGATAACAGCGTGTGCCTAAGTAATAGTGAACCGACTGAACCTATCTTCCTATAATTCCGCCGACTTATCTCCATTCAGTTCCGATGCATGAGGATATTGTACGGGAAGGTCGGGTCACTGCTGCGGTCGTTGCTCAAATTCATCAGGCCATCTGGGCTCAAGTTGATCCAATCTTGCATCAATCCACTTCACCAGACATCCCTCCCCAGGCCCACGAAGGGATGACCTTGCGAAATATTGGGCCCAAGGCCTTTCGCGAGGTCTTTTAGCCTTCCAGTGGACCCGGGGATATCTGTCCCCCACAAGCCCCCAATCTTTGAGTTGATTTTGAAATAATCGGCCCAAAGATTCTAGGTCTAGCTTGCAGTTTTTTATTTCAATAAGGAGTGCCTTGGAAATAGGCCTATCGAGCCGTTGCTTCTGAACTCTGAGTGACTCAGTAAAAATGATCTTCCGTTGTTTTCCTCTGCCATTATTCATCGGTCTTTGCTTTATTCCTCAGAAATTGGTGCTCTGTCTCGGGCTTATGCTTTGGAGATCAGCATTGTGCTCTCTGGAGTTCAGGATTCATTGGGTGCACCGAAGGTGCACCTAATGGGTGTAGCCCTCGAGCTTCGAGTGGATTACTGAAAATAATCTACTCGAAGGTCTTCATCTCAAGTCTTTTCAGAAATCATTTTTATCTTCAACTCATGCTTTAGAAATCATCATTGTTTTATTTTCATCTCGTGCTTTAGAAAACAACATTCTGTCTTTTAGGGTTGATGATCCATTGGGTGCACCGAAGGTGCACCCAATGGGTGTAGCCCCCGAGCTTTGAGTGGATTACTAGAAATAATCCACTCAAAGGTCTTCATCTCATGCTGTTTTAGAAATCATCCTTTCATTTTCGCCGAATGCCTTAGAAATCAGCATTATATCATCAGCTTTATGCTTTAGAGGTCAGCATACAATTTTGCCTTTGAGATCGAGCATGCGATCTGCCCATGTCCTGTTAGGTTTGAAATTTATTTGATATGCGACAGATTGGACATCCGGTAGATGGCCCTTGGCTGGTCTTCATATCACTTTGTGCTTCAATGCTTCTGTTGATTAGACTTGTACCTCATCAGCTATTTTTGGCTTTCCTCTGATCTCCATTGATATCTTCTTTCTGCCTTGATACATTCATTGTGTATACTGTATGGATGTGACTGCTTGGGAAAAATCTATTGAAAATTCCTAGACGTCCCCCCCCCAATGGGTGTAGGCAAGGGATGGCTTGGTGCGCTGAGCGTTTAGCAAACTGCCCCTGAGTAGTAACTTGACGTGACTGCGAGTGTAATCATATCGTCCAAGCAGTTGACTTGAGTCCCAATGGGTGTCGTGTTACGTGAAACAGCGCCAGCCGCCTGACTTGTTTCCAAATGATTTGAATTTCTTATTGAATATTTGCGACTGTTCAGTGACCGTGGTAGGAGATGAGCGGTTGCCTTCTTCCTCTATAAATAGAGCGCTTGCTTCACTGGCGTCTTCACACATCTCTCTGCTGCTTGTTGCTTACTCTCCTCTCTTCTACTCCACCATGGGCAAGAGCAAGAAGGGCAGAAGTTCGTCGCACCATTCCGGCGACACGCGGAAGCGCGAGCCGACTCCTCCCTCGGAGGACTTCGGCGATTCCGAGTACTCAGAAGAGGAGTTCTCCTCCAAGTCCGAGGGGTCGCCAGTCTACACCTCTCCCCCGCGCGTCGTCTGACGACTCAGATGATTCCTAGGGCCTCGCCGCTGAGGTGTGGACATACATCCGGGCCGTCGAGCGCGCCGGGCTTGAGGGCTCGGATGAGTCGGAGGTCTCCTCGGATGAGGAGAACTCCTTGGACTCGTCCGAGGAGGGGGGAGGCGGTGATGGCGATGACGAGGGTGACGACGACGGCGAAGGCAACGGCGGTGGCGAAGGCGACGGCGGTAGAGGCGACGGCAAGGGCGACGGCAAGGGCGGCAGTGGCAGCAGCAAGGCTAGTGGCTAGGCGCCACTGGCTCAGATGTTAGTATAGATAAGTAGTAGTAGAAGTAGTATTAGTAGAATAATGTAGTAGTAGTTAGTAGTATAGTGTAGTGAAATGTAATGTAGTAGTGTAATGTATCGAACGGTGGGAAGAAGACCAACTCATAATGAGTTGGTTTTTAAGTTTGTGGAAATACTTCCCCTCCTTATATAATGAAGAAAACTTCAGCTCGTTCTGTGTGCATTTCTTGCCTTTCCATCGTTCCTTTGTAGTCGGTCGATCGATTGTATTTGTGCTTAATGTAGCCGTCGTTCTCAGAGGTAATGCTCGAGTAATGACTTGCAATTGTTGTGTCGCATTTTAATTCCGCATGCATATTCGTAGAGAAAAAACGACTGATTTACTGTTGGTGTCTTTAGGGGTAACAGTCGAATGGTTCTTGGCGACGCCGGCGTTTTAGAGGTAACAGCCGAGTCCTTTCGAGCACATCAGCGTTTAAGAAATAATGGCCGAGTGATTACTCGTGACGTCAGCGTTTTAGAAGTAACAGCCGAGTTATATCGAGCCACGTCGGTGTTTTAGAAATAACGACCGAGTGAGAGCTGGTGACGTCAGCGTTTTAGAAATAACAACTGAGTTACATCGAGCCACATTGGCGTTTTAGAAATAACGACCGAGTGATGACTGGGCACTTTTTAGAAATGGTGTCTAACCCGGGAAAACCCCATTTGTACCACGTCGTCGCATGCCTCTGCATTCTGAGCCCTAGCCTTACTTTCTGCCTCTAGACCTCCTCCGTTTCCCTTTGATCTTGCTTCCGCTCAGTTCGCCGACGAGATTGAGATGGCGCCCAAGCGGAAGAGTCAGAATTTTGCCGCTGCGGTTATTCCTCCCATTGATCCCAACAGCCAATTGCCTTTCGCAGGTAATCATATGTCTGTTGTTTCTGAGTCGGACCTTCTCCATCTTGTCTCTGTCGGAGTTCTTCCTCCGAAGGAGCTTTGCTCTTGGTGGATCTGTCGTGGGGTTACTGTCCCGACAGAGTATACCCACGAGTTCGTTGTTTACATCCCTTTTCTTATCCGCGGTCTTGCTCTTCCTATTTCTCCCTTCTTTCGGGGTCTCCTTGACTTTTACCATCTGAATCTGACTCATCTGAATCCGAACTCTATTCTGCAAGTTTCTGTTTTTGTTCATTTGTGCGAAGCCTACCTTGGAATTCTTCCTCACTTTCGTTTGTGGAAATACTTGTATCATTGTCGGCCTGGGATGGCCAGGGGGTAGCACCAGCTCGTGGGTGGTGCGAGTTTGGAGATGCGCCGTGGGAGGAAGATAGAATACCTTGACATCCCCCTCAAGGATAGCATCAAAGGATGGCGCTTGGAGTGGTTCATTGTAGAAAATCATGGCAAGTCCCTCCCCCTCGGTCAGGGAGACAGCCGGATGTTCATGCTCCAAGTTGGATTGAATCCCCCACAGACTTGGAAATAACAGAAGCCAGGGTTCTGCTTACTGAGATTTGTTTGTTGAAGGAGAGAGGTCTGACTGCTGAAGCTGTATTTGCAGACTTTGTTTTTAAGAATATTCAGCCACTGAAGGACAGAGCGTACCCAGCTTATTTGTATAGTGGTGTCACTGATTCAACCCGGGTTACCAACAAGAGGATTCCTGCTATGGATTTGGTAAGCCGACTGGAGATGATTCTTAGAGGCAAAGTGTCAAATATTGGTGCTCCCGTTGCATATTCTACTTGGAATCAACCACCTTCCAAGTCTTTTTTCGATTTTGTGTCCAATCCTCCTGCTGGTGATAGTGGTTTGGGTCTTAGAGTGCGACCCTCTCCCGAAGAAGTTGAGTCTTTGGTTGCTTCACTTGGTGATCTTTCCAATGATGAGAGGCAAGTTTACTTTGAGATGCCTATAAACCCGAGCGATGCAGAGATAAGTGCTATGCTGGACATGTTGGCTGAAGATTCTTCTGACTCGGTCCCTGCTGAAACAATAGCTGTTGCAACTATCTCAGAGCCTAGAAAAACCTTGAATGCTCAGAAACCTGATAGTGCTCGCCCGAAACGCCTTCATCAGGCCAGTCATCCAACTGCTCCTACCGAGGGGAAGAAGAAGAAAAAGAGACGGCTTCGGCGAGTGTCGTGTTTGGATCAGGATGCCGGCCCTTCTGCTCCTGCTGCTGAAGAAGTACCAATGGAACTTTTTATTGGAGCTGACCCCAATGGGTGTGACCCTGCTGATGCTGAACTCAATGGGTGTGACCTTGACGATGCTGATCCCAATGGGTGTGACCCTGCCAGAGCTGACCCCAATGGGTGTGATCCTGCCGGAGCTGATCCCAATGGGTGTGATCCTGCTAGAGCTGACCCCAATGGGGGTATTGTTCGTATTGTTGACAAGGACGAAGAGGAAGAGGAGGAAATCCCCTTAATTCGGAAGAATAGTCGGTGTTACATAGTCAGTGGGGAGAATAGTGATATTCCTTCTCCATCTTTGTCTGCTCTCGTTGGTCTGCAAGAATTATCCCTAGCAAATTTTGATCAGGCTCTCGAGGATGTTGTTCCTGAAGATTTGTTGTCCGAGCCAACGGATGGTGGTATGATGGGCGTTTGCTCTGACATTCCGAACGTGGGATTAGAGTTATCCCGAGCAGCGTCTCGTGCCTCGTCGACCTTGGAGTGCAGTCTTCGGAGCCAAGAGGCTGGTCAAGGTTGTTCAATTCCCATGGAGGTGACTGAGAATCCTTCAGCCTTAGAGGTGGCTGTTGCAGAGAACCCGGTCCTCAAGGATGGCACAAGCGGTTACCCAGCCCCCGAGGGTGTTGCCGGTAATGATCCGGCTCGGGTGGGTAGCGCAAGCTGCAACCCAGCCCCCGAGGGTGTTGCCAGTGGTGATCCGGCTCTAATGGGCAGTGCAGGCTATGACCCAGCCCCCGAGGGTGTCCGAGCGGGCTCCCCTTCTCATACCTCCATGGATGTCCACGTTGGGTCTTCTCCACATTCTGATGGCATGGCAACAGCACATGCTTTAAACGAGGAAGCCGCCTTAGAGACCGGCGCACCTGACGTGAGAGTTCTAATTCCTGCTGGTGATGTTGAGTTGATCCCTGATGATGCCCTTCAGATTGCCCCGGTTGATATTCCTTCGTCGAGCCATCACCTGGCTTCTCATGATTTGGGGTTTCCTTCATTCTTCTCCAGTCTTCAGGTAATTTGGCTTTTCCCGATCTGGCTATACTCTAGGCAAAATACTGTCTTTGTACTCATTTGTTTTCAATATCAGGCTTTGGTTGACGAGATGGCTGGTCAGCTGAGATCACAAGGTGCCTCTGTCCCAGAAAGAGCTCTGTCTCTGACGCATTGGAATCCAATGCTGCTTCAGAGGCAGATATCTGATTTGAAAATGACAAATGCTGGTTAGTGCCTTTTTTCCTCCTTGGCTACTTGATTAATCTGCTTTTTAACTGAATATCCTTCTTCAACCATTTTTCTGCTAGATATGGCCCGGCAATACTCTGAGCTCGAGGAGAAGTATTCTCAAGGTCAGATGGACCTGGCTCGGGTTTTTGCTTCTTTAGATGATGCCAACTCATTGAATTCCTCTCTTAGTGCTCAGTTTGACTCTGAAATGGCGGCTAATAAAGTAACCTTACTTGACTCTCTCTGCTGTGTTTTTACTGCTTACTGGGTGCTTGAGAGCTGATTCCTGTCTATAGGAAGAAAACGTGTACTTGCAGCTTCTCGCGATAACCTTGATAGGTTGTATCACGACGCCAGCAATTCTTTGACTATCTTGGAGAGGAGCCATCGTTTTACCATGGCAGATTTGGATAATCACCGTCACAAGCTGCAAGAGTCCTAGGATGAGATCCTTCGTCTTAGGCAATTGGTGTCGAACAAAGATTCTGTCATCAAGGATCTGCGTGCCTCCAAAAGATCAATCGTCCAAGAGCTAGAAGCCGCTCGACTGGCTACCAAGGTTGCTGAAGATACTTCTACCACTCTGAAGGCTCAGCGCGACAAGGCTATGGATAAAGCCATTCGCGTGGGGCGGATCTTGATGAGAAGGCTAGGCGTGATTGTTCCTGATGACATAGTTGGTGATGTCAACGTTGTTCCTGACTCCTCGAGTCGCCCTTCTTCATCAGTTGCTCCTGAGAAAATCATTACCAAGTAGAAACATCGAATACGTTTATGAATTATAAGTGTATGTGGTCAATGTGCTCGAATATTCTGTTTGAAAGTGTTCTTGGTACTGAATGCTATTTTTATTTTTCTGTTGTTTGAATTCAACAGTTGTTACGATTGTAGAAGTAAGTGCAGTGTGACGGTTTTGAAACTTCTTTTTATTTCGTGAGTTATAGAGATCGCCCTAAGATGAGTAATCGTAAGCATGTTTATGCTGGATCGAGTAGTCGTGAGCATGTCGCACCGCCTTAAGTCACTGCCGACTTAAGCCGATTGCTCTGTTAGTGGGGTATAGTGGTCACCCTGAGTTAAGTAAGCGTGAGCATGTCACACCGCCTTAAGTCATCGCGGACTTAAGCCAATTGCTCCATTAGTAGGGTATAGTGGTCACCCTGAGTTAAGTAAGCGTGAGCATATCACACCGCCTTAAGTCATCGCCGACTTAAGCCGATTGCTCCGTTAGTAGGGTATAGTGGTCACCCTGAGTTAAGTAAGCGTGAGCATGTCACACTGCCTTAAGTCATCGCCGACTTAAGCCGATTGCTTCGTTAGTAGGGTATAGTGGTCACCCTAAGTTAAGTAAGCGTGAGCATGTCACACCGCCTTAAGTAATCGCCGACTCAAGCCGATTGCTCCGTTAGTAGGGTATAGTGGTCACTCTGAGTCGAGTAAGCATGCAGATTGATAATAAATAGCTCGAGTGCCTTTGAGAATGAAGTCTTTTTATTGATGGTGTATTTTCCAATTACAGAATACAATGCTGCCTCGATAGCTTTTGAAATCTAGCTAAGGGTAAAACTTCCTGAGATGTTCTATATTCCATGAGTTCTCTATTTCTGTGCCATCCATTTGAGTAAGTCGATATGATCCAGGTCGAGTGACTTCTGCTACTATGAATGGTCCTTCCCATAGTGGCGACAATTTGTGCTGTCGTTCCCCTGTTAGAATTCGGCGAAGGACCAAGTCTACCACTGCGAAAGATTGATGTCTTATGGCTTTATCATGATAGCGCCTCAGAGTTTGCTGGTACCTAGCTGACTGAATTACTGTATTCAATTGTTCTTCTTCCAATATATCAATATCCTCCAGTCTAGTGGCTTCTGCTTCGGCTATGTTTTCAAAAATCAGCCTTGGTGCCCCAAACTTGAGATCAGCTGGTAACACTACCTTCGAACCATAGACCATAAAGAAGGTAGTGTTTCCATGCAAAGCTCGGCTAGGTTGAGTTCTTAGGCTCCAGACCACATACAACAACTCTCTGATCCACTTCCCTGTGAACTTTTCATTCTTGTCGAAGACTTTCTTTCTGAGTGCTTCCAATATCATTCCATTAGCTCTTTCTACCTGACCGTTGGCTCTTGGGTGTGCTACTGATGCATATTTGATCTGGATGCTTCTTTGTTCGCAGAAATCAAAGAACTCTAAACTAGTGAAATTGGATCCCAGGTCAGTTATGATGCTATTCGGTATTCCGAACCTGAATATTATGTCTTGTATGAACTCCACTGCCTTAGCTGAAGTCAGAGAAGCAATGGGTTTGTACTCTATCCATTTAGTGAATTTGTCAATAGCAACCAGTACATGAGTGTATCCTCCTTGAGCTTTCTTGAAGGGTCCAATCATGTCCAGTCCCCAGCACGCAAATGGCCATGTTACGGGTATGGTTTGCAGTTGTTGTGCTGGTAAATGCTGCTGTTTTGATAAGTATTGGCAAGCTTCACACCTCTGGACTAACTCGGCTGCGTCACTCTTTGCTGTTGGCCAGTAGACACCAGACCTGAAGACCTTCCCAACTAGAGTCCTGGATGCTGTGTGTATCCCGCATTGCCCAGCGTGGATTTCATCTAGCAGTTGCTTCCCAGTAGCCGAAAGAATGCACTTCATGAGGATTCCTGTCGCGCCCCTTCTATACAGTGCTTCCCCAATGAGAGTATAGTGAGCTGACTGCCTTGCGATGCGTTCTGCTGCATTTTTGTCATCCAGCTCCTCTTCATTCTTTATATATCTGATGATTGGCTCCCTCCAGTCATCAGAATCTGACTCTGGTTGGCTCAGAATATTGCACTCTTCTGCCCAATCTAAGGAAATGTTCGGGCGTAATACTTCTTGGACGAAAACTCCAGGTGGGACTTGAGTCCAACTGGATCCTAGCTTTGACAAAACATCAGCTGCCGCGTTGCGATCTCTCTCCACATGACAAAATTCTAGCCCTTCAAATTTGTCCTCTAGCTTTCGGACGGCTGTGCAGTACTTGCCCATGGAGTCATTCGAGCAATCCCACTCTTTATTTATCTAACTTATGACCACCAGTGAATCTCCATATACCATCAGTCTCTTGATGCCCAGTGATATGGCAATGTTCAGTCCATGAATCAAAGCTTCATATTCTACTGCATTACTGGACGCTGAGAATAGCAACTAAAGAGCATATTTGAGTTGTTCACCTCTAGGTGCAATGAAGAGGATTCCTGCTCCTGCTCCCTGCAGTTTCAACGAGCCATCGAAATACATCCGCCATACTTCTGCAGTCTCCAGGTTATTTGGCACTTGTTGCTCGGTCCACTCTGATACGAAGTCAACTAGTGCTTGAGTCTTGATTGCAGTGCAAGGTCGAAACTCAATGTCATGAGCTCCCAGCTCGCAGGCCCACTTGGCTATTCTTTCGACGGCTTCTTTGTTGTGGAGAATATCCCCTATTGGAAATCCAGTGACTACTATGACTTTGTGGTCGTCAAAGTAGTGACGGAGCTTGCGTGTAGTTAGAAGTACTGCATACAATAGTTTTTGAACTTGAGGATATTTCTTCTTTGAGGGCCCCAGAACTTCACTGATGAAATAGATGGGATGCTATACTGGATAGGCATATCCTTCTTCTACTCGCTCGACTACCAATGTGGTACTCACCACGTGAGTCGTGCAAGAGATATATAATAGCAGATCTTCAGCCGGCTGACTTGGCGTGGCTCGGCGCAGCGGCTTCAGTACTGGCGGCGTTGTCAGGAATTTCTTCAGTGCATCTAGAGCTTCCTGAGCTTCTGAGGTCCACTAGAATTTGTCCACCTTTTTGAGCAACTTGTAGAACAGCAAGCCTTTCTCTCCCAACCTTGATATAAATCTGCTTAAAGCTGCCATGCATCTGGTAAGTCTTTGTACTTTCTTTTGTGACCGTGGTGCCTCCATTCTCATGATAGCCTCGATCTTTTCTGGGTTGGCTTCAATTCCTCGGTGGCGGACAATAAATCCGAGTAATTTTTCCGCTTGTACTCCAAAGACACATTTCTCTGGGTTAAGTTTCCATCGATATCGCCGTAGACTGTTGAAGACCAGCTGTAAATCCTCAATTAAATTTTCTGAGTTTTCTGTCTTGATCACCACGTCATCCACATACGCTTCTACACACTTGCCCTAGTGGTCGGCTAAGCATGTCTGAATGGCTCTCTAGTAAGTCGCTCCAGCGTTTTTGAGACCGAACGGCATGGAGGTATAGCAGAAAGCTCCGAACGAGGTGATGAATGATGTTTTTCCTCGTCTTCCTTTGCCAGGCTGATCTGATGATACCTAGAGTAGCAATCCAAGAAGGACAGCACATAACACCTGGCGGTCGAGTCTACCACCTGGTCTATCCTAGGAAGTCCGAAGGGATCCTTCGGACAGTGTTTGTTGAGATCCGTATAGTCGACGCACATGCGCCAATCCACTTTATTCTTTTTGAGTACAAGAACAGGATTTACTAACCACTCGAGATGTAGTACTTCTCTAATGAATCCTGCCGCGACCAAGCGAACCAGCTCTGCTCGGATGGCTTCTCTCTTGTCGGGCGTGAAATGACGTAATTTTTGTCGGATCAGCCTCGCCTGGGGATAGACCTTCAGTTTGTGCTCGGCCAGTTCTCTCGGGACTCCCGGCATATCCGCAGGTTGCCATGCGAATACATCTCGGTTGTCTTGCAGAAACTGGACGAGCGCGCCTTCCTATTTGTCATCCAGACTAGAGCTGATGATGGCAGTCTTGCGTTCATCAGCGAACCCGAGGTTGATCCTCTTGGTTTCCTCAGTCAGCCGCATAGAGGTCATGGCTTGAGCTTCATTCGTAGGTACTGTGAGGTCCTCCTCAGGCTTTGAGTTCGCCTGCGTAGAAGAAGTCGTCGATGGTTTGGTGGTGAGGGCCGCCTGAATAGCCACTCGGAAGCACTCTGCGGTGCCTTGGAAGTCAGCGCGCACAGTGATGATTCCTTATGGTCCTGGCATCTTCAATATCATGTACGTGTAATGCGGAATAGCCATGAACTTCGCCAATCCAGGTCTGCCAATGATGGCGTTGTATCCGCAGTTGAAGCTCGCCACCTCGAACCTCAGGAACTCGGTTATGTAGTATTCCGGAGTTCCAAAGGTGACTGGCATATAGATGTGTCCGAGTGGATACTCTCCTTCAGTCGGCACGATGCCAAAGAAGGGAGTGTCTGACTCGTGGAGTTCTTTGAGTGCGATTCTCAAGCCTTGAAGTGTCCGGGGAAAGGTGACGTTGATGCTACTTCCCTCGTCCACTAACACCTTCTTTACCCAGCTCTCTCGGATCACCGGATCAATGAGGGGCGGGTACTTGCCAGGGTGATCGAAGTTGAGCCACTGATCTGCCCGAGTGAAGGTAATCGGGTGCTCGGACCATCGATATGGGGCGGGAGGGCCGGTGGCTGCCACCAGTATCTGATGGTCGTTGAGCTTCTGTTGCCTCTTACTTTCTTGCGACCCATGTCCACCGAAGATGACGTTGACTTCTCCGTTGATGCACGGGAACGCTTTGCCTCCTCCCCCCTCCTGCTGCTGAGGTTGTCGAGGTTCTCTGGGTCCTCCTCGTGGTGGGGGAGGTGGCAGAGGTTGGAAGGGTCGGCCGTTCCCAACGGAGTGCTTGAAGTCTCTGCAGTTCCGGAGGGTGTGGCGCATATCCTTGTGGTATGGGCACTGGGCATCGAGGATGTCGTCCAATGTACGTTCGCCTCCGCGAGGTGCTCCTCGGGCGCGAGAGGCGGGTGGTCCGGTGGCGTGGACTTCTTCGCGAGCCCTCTTCTCCCAACGCTTGTCGGGTTGTTGGTTCATACGTCGTGGTGCCGTCGGTGCAGGTTTCGTTCCTCCGATGAGGTCCTGAGCTCGTTCGTCGGCGGTGATGTAGAGGTCCGCTTCCCGAAATAGCAACTCAGAGGTAGTCGGCGCCTTCTGCAGTATGGCTCGGACGAAGGCCGAGTCATTGGATCCCCGGTAGAAGTCCTCGATCACTGCTACTCCTACAACCTTGGGGATACGATTTCTCATGGTCTGAAATCTTTTGAGGTATGACCGGAGAGTCTCATCCCCTCGGCGCTTGATGGATTTGAGGTCCTATGGCTGTGCCGGTTTGTCGGAGAGAGATTGGAAGTTGGCGATGAAGCGTCGACTGAAGTCGCTCCAGTCGTCGATGCAGTGTCGGGGTAGGTGTCGTAGCCATTGCAGTGCATCCTGCCCGAGGACGATGGGCAAGTATACGGTCATCACATCTTCAGTCGCCCCAGCGACTTGGGTGGCGGTGGTGTAGATGGCCAACTAGCCTCCGGGGTCCTGCTTAGGCTTGTACTTGTCGACGTTGGAGACTTTGAAGTTAGGGGGCCATTAAATGGCCCTGAGACGTGGAGTGAGCGTCGATACTCCACATGTGTCCTCCTGTCGGCGATGATGATGTCTGTCCCGGGGAGGGGAGTTGTTGTCGTGGTGTCTCGACCATCCCCGGGTTGTGCTACCGGTCGAAGCTGTTGCCGACTCAACTCTGGTGGCCTGACTCCACGCAGGGACACCATGGTCCCGATCATATTCTTCTCGGTGCCGGATCTCGTTCTCATGTCGTCGTTCACGCAAAGCATTGATGGAGCTTCATGCGTCCCGCCGACTGTTGATGGCGTGTCGTAGATCACTCGGTGGGTGAGCGAGAGGTAGAAGATGATTGGTTGCCCGAGTGAGCAGCCGCCGATAGCCCTCGGCGTCTGGAGTCCGGGGGAGGCCATCGGCTATCCGAGCCAATACTCCACCGACCTCGCTCGGTGTGTTCATGGCTCGGGCGAAGTCAAGGTTCAGGTTCCGTCTGAAAAGAGGGTTCTCTCAGCGTTGTCTTGCCTCCTGTTCGGCCTGCTCTTGAGCTTGCCGACGATCACGTCGTCGGGAATTCCTTCTTTCCCTAAAGACCCGTTCTTCTGGGGTTTCTCCCATCTCTGAGATATCATCTCATGACACAGGCTGCGCCTGGTCCCGTTCTCCGGCTTCATGATGTCGCCGAATATTTCGGCGTCAGTTCCTTCGTCGGCAAGATTCCCGTTGAAGAGGTTCTTCTCCCGGCGCGGTTGGTTCATCGTCGGAGATGGGAGTTGATTCCACTCTTCCCCCGACGAAGAGGACGTCGGGTGTTGGGGACTTGTTCTCAAATGCTAAGAATTAAGAACAAGGCAACATATAAAGTGTTAAATGTTAAGCCCCTTCGTCCTTAAAAACATTATATCCCTTAGGATATAATGAATCTTGGATGAAGGTTACAAAGGAAAAGATTTTCATAAGATTGATTAACGGTAAAAAAGAACACATATATAAAATACAAATAATGGTTTAAGTATTATCATCAACTTATCTTTATTGCCAAATTCATGAAAACAAATTACAAGTGTACCTTCGGATTGATGGAAAGTAAGGATGTAGACATGATGTGAAAAAGCGTATGCCAGGTCAGCCTGAACAGTACGGGAGTACTGTTCATCTATTTATAGGCACGGGACGCAGCCCGTGTAAAATTACATTGACGCCCTTTACATTTGACAATAACTTTATAGCAATCCTTCGGGGTTTAACTTGACTTTTCATCTTTAAGTCGGTTCCTCTTTTTTACCGTCATGCCGAAGCTTTTCTACATGTAGCTTCATGATCGTCTTATCCTTCGTTGTGGTCGCTTTCCGCCCCAGTCAAGCTTCGTCTTGACCATGCTTTTGTACACCCGCAACCTGACTCTGAAGGTATCTGTTCACATGTTTCACTCGGAAAATATTGTCAAATCATGTTTTTGAGGACCTTCGAAAGCCGAAGGCCCCCAATAGTAGCCCCTCGCAATATTAATTTACTGTAATGATAAATTCATATTGCGACATGGACGAAGGCTTTAAGCCGAAGGTCCGAAAAAACACCTTCCTTTTGCTAGAATAGCAACAGTCATTGACAAACGGGGCCCCCAGTTTTCGACACACTGGGTGTATAAATAAGAGCTCACCACAAGTTTATTTGGCACGCTCTTTTGCCATCTGCTTTTTACTCACCCAGCTTTTCAGCCTGCGCGCGACAGCACTTGCTAGGTTTTAAATTTTTAAGCTTCGGTTTCGAGTGTGGTTTGTCAGCATTTGCGAAGATGCCTGAGGATAAGAAAGTTGTTGGTGCTTCGAAGCTAAGCCTTTCTGAGGAAATGCATCTGGGTTTTCTTGAATCAATGTCGAAGACTAATACGGAGAAGATTACAGAGAGATTTTGGAGGGTTTATCTGAAGATACTGGCGACAGTGATAGTTACGATGTGGATAGTGGTGGTGAAGATTCCGAAGATCGACCCTGGCGACCAAGCCATGCAGTTTTTGGTAAGTCCAGCATTAAGGAAAACCATCTTGTCAATATGAGAGGGAGATACTTTCGGGACTTGTCTGTTGTGAGGGCTGACGAAGGAGAGAAGACTTGTCCAACTCCCGAGGAAAATGAGGTCGTAATATTCCGAAGCTTCTTGAAAGCTGGCTTACGATTTCCCTTGAGTAATTTTGTCATGGAAGTATTGAAGACATTCGAAATCTACCTTCACCAACTTATCCCCGAAGCAATCATAAGGATGAACATCTTTGTGTGGGCCGTGAGAAGCCAAGGTTTGGAACCTAACGCAAAAAGCTTCTGTAACATACACGAGCTATTGTATGAGACAAAACCCTGGGGCAAAGAGCAGTATCACAACAACTTTGGCTGCTATAGCTTCGGCGCTCGGTCGGGGTCAAGCTGCCCTATGCCAACCTTTCGAAAGAGGTGGCCCGGCGACTGGATGACACAATGGTTTTACGTGAAAAATGACCTGAAATCATGTGAAGATATCAAGGGTATCATTATGCGCCCTATCTGGCAACGCTTCGGCCTCCGAAAGCCGAAGGTGGAGATGGATGAAGCAGTCGAAGAATGCCAGAGAGCCTTCGGTGTAGTCTGCTCTTTTATTGGTACAAGGGATTTGGTCCAAGAGCATATTGCCTTCAGAGTTTGGCCACTTGTAGAAAAGTGGGAAATGCCGAAGGAGACCGTCAAGGAACCTGACGAAGGCGGGCTAGTTAGGCTAAAATACACATTCAAATATGGAGATAAGTTTATTGAACCAGATGATGACTGGTTGAAAAGTATTGAGGCCATAAGTGATGAATTGCTTGGGGTATACTCGAAAGCCGAAGATACTGCACTATCAGCGGCCTTCGGAGGCCGAAAGAAGAAGAGGCTTAACCGAGTATTTGATGCAATTGAGTTTATCTACCCCGACTACCATTACCCGGTGCGAGGCCAAAAAAGGAAAAATACTTCTCCTGCAAAGGAAATTGCTTCAGCTGCTCCTAGCGAGCCGGCACCGAAGAGGAAAAAGGTAAAGGTACTCACACACCCTCCACGTTATATTGAGCCGGCCACAGTGCCTGAATTTATTGGTGAGGCCTCTTCAGCCACCGAAGCCAGAGAACCAACTCCAGTGGCAAAAATCGAGGAAATGGCCAAAGTACCAGCAACAGAGAAAACAGAAGGACCAAGGACTGAAGAAGCAAAAACATTAGAAATTTTAAGTCCAACAACAAAAATCCAAAAGGGGCCAGCAGCGACCCCGAAAAGAAAAAGGATGGTTAATGTGCTAGATGTTTTGGAAACAATTAAATCTTCGAGCATAACTCCGAAGAAAACTGTTGAAGCTTCTGAAGTGTCTACTGAAGCCTTTGTTGTTGAAGCTTTGAAGCAACAATTTGAAACTGAAGCTGGGCCCTCAGAGCCCATCAAGGTAAAACCTTTGAAAGCTGGAGAAAGAAAATTGACAGAGGCAACTTTGGAAACCGAAAAATAAAAATGACAGAGCCAATTTTGATTGAAGAAATTGACACTGGCGTCCCCGAAGTATCTTCCAAAATACATGATTATATTGTGCGACATGCTTCGGGGAAGAAACTATCTGAAGAAGAGATTTTTGAAGCTAATCACTATGCCCGAGAACTGAAGTATCCGAAGGGGGCCGTAGTGTTCAATGGAACAGACGAAGATGACTTCCTATACTGTCTCCCAGACAATAAAGAATTATCCGTCTGCCGAGAGATGGCTAGGAGCATGGGGTTCTCGAAGCTTGAAGCTGGCCTTTGCGCCATGACGAAGGAGGATCTTGCAGATAGCCTTGCATATAATAGTCTGAAGGTACAAAGATTGTAAATTTTTAAATTTATGAATTTTGAATTAGTCTTTTGCTGTTATGTTAATCCATTCATTCTTTTGAATAGGGCTTAATACTCAGCAATGCCTTAAGGGCACAAAAGAATGCTGAAGACGAGAGCTGCACTATTGCTCTTAACAACCTTCGAACAGAGGTTATCAGGCTGAGAAACGAAGCCTTGGAAAAGGACAAAATTCTGCTTACATTGGTGGATAAAATGAAGGAAGACGAAGCTAGCTCTAAAACTCAAGCCGAAGCTCAGAAGCGCGAAATCAAAGATCTTCGGAAACAATTAGCCCGAGCTAAAGAAGAACACATTCTTGAAGAAACAAAACGAGAACTAAGTGATCAATGGGCAAATCATTTGGAAATAAATGTTGAAGAGCTTCGTGCTTCGAAGAAAAGGTGCTATGATAAATCCATAGAGTGTGTTAAAAAGATAAAATCCAGCTTCGCCAGCGTCGGCGCATTTTCTAGTGAAGAAAATTTCACAACAGGGAATCCAGAAGGCCCGATTGAATGGATCAGTCACGAAGCTGAGGCCTTCGAGGAAATCTTGAATAGTCGCGGGGACATTTGTGCTTTTTCGGGCGCTAGAGGAATTGTTACTATTTTGGAGAAGAAAGGTGCGAGCATGTGAAATCTTTGGCACAGTCTGAAGCTGCTTTATCCTCTGAAGATATCAAAGACCCTTCAGCCGAAGCAAGCCAGGTCGGTGGAAAATTTTTCACCGACATTTGGGACAATGGCGGCCGAGAAATGGCTCAAGAAATCATTCAGAGAAGCGAAAAAGGCATCCATGACGCTAGGAAGGTAGCGGAGGCTGCTGAAAAAAGCACAGGGCCCGAAGGGCAAATAGGTATTAATTAGTGGCTTTTATTTTGTTGTGATTTTTGATTTTAAACTGTGTTCGCGGTTCTGTAATAGTAATATAGTCGTGTCCTCTCCTCCCTCAGAACCTGCTGAGGCAGCTCCGGACCCCCCCCCGAAGGGGGACGACGAAATTAGACAAATGGCTGAAGCCATCATGGACAAAGTTGTCAATCAGCTACTAAACGAAGCTGCAGAAGTAGTTCTTAGGGAAGATTAAGTGCTATTGTAAAAATACTTGGAACATGACATGTGTAAAACTTTGTAACTTTGATTGTAATATATAATCTATTTATGGTTCAATTCTTTACGATGCATGAAATTTTGCATACATACCGTTTTTTGAGCCTTCGGCGAAAAAACACCTTCCCTTCTTTTCATGCTTCGTGAAGAAAATCTTTTATGTATCACAAGAATTTCCATACTTCTCTGATGAAGAATATCCAAGCTTCGTGAAAACATTCTTCGAAGCTATAAAAAAGTTTTATGTTGCCTCTCTGATGAAGCTATACTTCTTCTCAATTTATCTTGTGCTTTAGCACGATTTTCTCTTTTTCCAAAACATTCTTCGAAGATCAATACTGTGTCCCCTTCTTGTTCTACATGCAATATGATGTATGATGCTTATGTTATGCAAAATGATGTGATGATGTTATGCTATGCAAAATGATATTTATGCCGAAGATACACACATCTCTGCAATAGAGCAGACAATCTTTTTATCTTAGCGCTGACTTTTCACTGTGAGCCTCCCTTAGGAGCTTCTTCGCCTTTTACTTTCAGCGGAATCAGCGTTTATTTTTCGCTGTAAGCCTCCCTTAGGAGCTTCTTCGCCTTTTACTTTCAGTGGAATCAGCGTTTATTTTTCGCTCTAAGCCTCCCTTAGGAGCTTCTTCGCCTTTTACTTTCAGCGGAATCAGCGTTTATTTTTCGCTGTAAGCTCTGCATTCCCTTTGGAACGACTTTTCAGCAGAAAACTTACACTACGCTCCTTTAGAAATGACTTTTTACTACTTCGAAGAAGCTACAGTGTGTTCCTTAGAACAAGTTTTTGATAATTCGAAGGTTCTCCGTGCCACCATAAATTCTTGTGCTTCAGTAACTCAAGCCTATGGAGAAGATATATTTTCATTATGATGATAAGCTAAACTGTTACAAGAATTTGAAAAAACGATAAAAGACACTTAAACTTCCCATAATTGTTCTTTACTACAAAGAAAGTAAAACTGAATGCGAAAAGCTGCTGTCGAGGTAGGATATTTTGTCAGTAAATATGCTTTGACTCTGGCACATTGCTATTGACTGTGCGAGCTTCGGACTCCTCCCTGAGGTCCCTCTGGGGGTGAGAGTGCTGGCTCCCTTCTGGCTGCGGACCACGTTGTATTGGTGGTGGTGGTGGAAGCTGTTGCCAGGAAGCTTGGGGTTGGCTTGCCGAAGCAACAGAGGCTGCAGGGTGATTGCCTACATATTCTGGAATGTAAGGCGAATGGTACGAAGCAGTATGCATGACCTGCTTCGATTGGTTCTGTTGCGCTACGGCCTCTGCTAGCTCCTTTTGCTTCTGGATGGTAACATGGCACATCCTGGTGGTATGGCCTTTGCCTTCACCACAGAATAGGCAATAAATTTTTCTTGGTTGATCTCCAAATCTTCCCCCGAAGCCCCTGTTGCCTCTGCCCCTTGGCGCTGGCGGCCGGAAAGAGCTCTGTTGTTGCCCCAAAACTTGCGAGGAGCACTGTGGCCTTTGTTGTTGACTCCCTTTGTCATCACTTTGGGTAGAATTGTGAATTGACCTGACGTGCCTCGGATAAAATCTTCCTCTGAAGCCCCTGGCCATTTCAGAGAACCTGAAAGCTTCCTCCCTTCTTTGGCGAAAATCATTGTCAGCTCGAATATACTCGTCCATCTTCTAGAGCAGCTTCTCCAAAGTTTGAGGAGGCTTCCTGGCAAAGTACTGAGCTGCAGGTCCTGGCCGAAGCCCCTTGATCATGGCCTCAATGACAATTTCATTGGGCAATGTTGGTGCCTGTGCCCTCAGACGTAGGAACCTTCGGACATATGCCTGAAGGTATTCTTCGTGATCCTGGGTGCACTGGAATAAAGCTTGAGCAGTGACTGGCTTCGTCTGAAACCCTTGGAAGCTGGTTATCAACATATCCTTCAACTTTTGCCATGAGGTGATTGTCCCTGGCCTAAGGGAGGAGTACCAGGTTTGTGCAACGCTCCTGACAGCCATGACGAAGGACTTTGCCATGATCATCGTGTTGCCACCGTACGAAGATATAGTTGCCTCATAGCTCATCAAGAATTGTTTCGGGTCTGAATGACCGTCGTACATGGGGAGATGGGGCGGCTTGTAAGACTATGGCCAAGGAATATCCTGCAGTTCTGTTGACAAGGGAGAAGCATCATCAAAAGCAAAATTTCCGTGATGGAAATCTTCATACCAGTTGCCCTCATTGTAGAAGCCCTCTTGATGAAGCTCTCTACGCGGGGGCCTTTGGTTCTGGTCATCTTGAGCAAGATGTCGAAGCTCTTCAGAGGCTTCGTCTATCTGCCTTTGAAGATCAGTTAGACGAGCCATCTTCTCCTTCTTCCGTTGGACCTGTTGATTGATCATCTCTAAATTTTGGATTTCTTGATCCAGGTCGTCCTCCGGAGGCGTTGGACTGGTGACCTTCCTCTTCTGGCTTCGGGCCTCCCTAAGAGAAACGACATCTTGATTGGGGTCCAGCGGCTGCAGAGTGGCAGCCCCTGTCGCTGAAGCTTTTTTAGGCGGCATGACGAAGGTGACGCTTGCCGAAGGTGTTCAAAACTTCAGAAAATGGGCGTGAGTTCACCGGAGGTGGGCGCCAATGTTGGGGACTTGTTCTCAAATGCTAAGAATTAAGAACAAGGCAACATAGAAAGTGTTAAATGTTAAGCCCCTTCATCCTTAAAAACATTATATCCCTTAGGATATAATGAATCTTGGACGAAGGTTACAAAGGAAAAGATTTTCATAAGATTGATTAACGGTAAAAAAGAACACATATATAAAATACAAATAATGGTTTAAGTATTATCATCAACTTATCTTTATTGCCAAATTCATGAAAACAAATTACAAGTGTACCTTCGGATTGATGGAAAGTAAGGATGCAGACGTGATGTGAAAAAGCGTATGCCAGGTCAGCCTGAACAGTACGGGAGTACTGTTCATCTATTTATAGGCACGGGACGCAGCCCGTGTAAAATTACATTGACGCCCTTTACATTTGACAATAACTTTATAGCAATCCTTCGGGGTTTAACTTGACTTTTCATCTTTAAGTCGGTTCCTCTTTTTTGTCGTCATGCTGAAGCTTTTCTACACGTAGCTTCGTGATCGTCTTATCCTTCGTTGTGGTCGCTTTCCACCCCAGTCAAGCTTCATCTTGACCATGCTTTTGTACACCCGCAACCTGACTCCGAAGGTACCTGTTCACATATTTCACTCGGAAAATATTGTCAAATCATGTTTTTGAGGACCTTCGGAAGCCGAAGGCCCCCAACATCGGGGTAGAATGGAACCGTCATAGCGATAAGCTCCTTTCTGTTCTCCTTTGAGGACGGAGGTACCAGAAGAGTAGCTCGACGATCCTTTACCTTATTCGCTTCCTTTCTCCTTGTGATTTGTGTCCATCTTTCCATAGAAGAGGTGGACAGTGGAGTTCTTCGGGTAGATGGACCTTCTGCTCCTGGCTTGCAGGAGGTAGTCTTTACTCGGAGTGCTGGAGGTTGCGCTTTTTTCTGCTTCGCTCCGGCTTTTCCGGAGATTGTTGAGGAAGGCTTTCTCTCCGATGGATCCGTGATGCGATGTAGAGTTCCTTCCTCGTCTGCCACGGACAAAATGGTTCCGAAGCAGAATACGGATCCAGGGCGGAGGACAATCTTGTGCTGGAAAGTGATGGCCATTGAGCTAGCTTGGATCAGTGACACACCCCCTACCTGGCGTGCCAGCTGTCGGTGTTTTGGGTCCGACCGCGCACCCGGGGTTGCCCCTCGAGGTGCTTTTTGGAGTAGGACGGTGTTACCAACTGTAGCTCGATGGTTCGTGTCAGATGCACGAGAGACAGTAGACAATCTTGTATAGGTTTGGGCCGCTTTGATATGCGTAACACCCTACGTCCTGGCGTGGATACTTTATGGTGGGTTACAAGGGAGTTCTCTAGTATCAGGGATGCTAGAGAGCTAAGTAGATGGCTAAGTAGTGGGATGTTTTTGAGGGGATGCCCCCTAGGCCTTATATACTCGACCGTGGGGCGTTACATGTGGATATGATAACAGCGTGTGCCTAAGTAATAGTGAACCGACTGAGCCTATCTTCCTATAATTCCGCCGACTTATCTCCATTCAGTTCCGATGCATGAGGATACTATACGGGAAGGTCGGGTCACTGCTGCTGTCGTTGCTCAAATTCATCAGGCCGTCTGGGCTCGAGTTGATCCAATCTTGCGTCAATCCACTTCACCAGATGTCCCTCCCAGGCCCACGAAGGGATGACCTTGTGAAATATTGGGCCCAAGGCCTTTCGCGAGGTCTTTTAGCCTTCCAGTGGACCCGAGGGATATCTGTTCCCCACAAGCTGACCCTCTAATACTCCCTTAAATGCTACTAAATCATCACTTCTTTTAAAGACAGTAACACCTATATCCGTAAAAAGACATTTGTAGCCCATTTTACATAATTAAGAAATAGAAAGCAAGTTGTAATCTAAAGAATCTACAAGAAAAACATTGGAAATAGAATGGTCAGGTGATATAGCAATTTTACCAAGTCCTTTGACCAAACCTTGATTTCCATCTCTGAATGTGATAGCTTGTTGGGGATCTTCGTTTTTCTCGTAGGAGGAGAACATCCTTTTCTCCCCTGTCATGTGGTTTGTGCATCCTCTATCAATTATCCAACTTGTGCCCTCGGATGCATAAACCTGCAAAACAATTTAGGCCTTGTTCTTAGGTACCCAAACAGTCTTGGGTCCTTTGATGTTAGAAACAAGCACCTTGGGTACCCAAACACAAGTCTTGGAGCCCTTGTGTTTGCCCCCAACATATTTGGCAACTACTTTGCCTGATTTGTTAGTAAGCACATAAGATGTATCAAAAGTCTTAAATGACATGTTAGGTTCATTTGATGTCGTAGGAGTTTTCTTTTTAGGCATTTTGACATGTGTAGAATGCCTAGAGCTAGAATCCTCATTCTTATACATAAAAGCATGGTGAGAAATAGAATGAGATTTCTTAGCACGAATTCTCCTAATTTTGTGTTCGGGATAACCAGCATGATATAAAATATAGCCCTCGTTATCCTGAACCATGGGAGCCTTGCCCTTAACAAAATTAGACAATATTTTAGGGGCATTAAGCTTGACATTGCTTCCTGTTGGAAACCAATGCCATCCTTAATGCCAGGGCGTCACCCATTATAGAGCATGCTTCTAGCAAATTTAAACCTTTCGTTTTCAATTTCATGCTCATTAATTTTGGCAGTTAATTGAGCTATATGATCGTTTTGTTGTTTAATTAAAGCAAGGTGATCATGAATAGCATCAACATTAACATCTCTACATCTAGTACAAATGGCAACATGCTCAACAGTAGATGTAGAGGGTTTGCAAACATTTAATTCATCAATATTAGATTTTAGCATGGCATTTTCATTTCTAAGACAGGAAATAGAATCATTGCAAACATTTAAATCTTTAGCCTTAGAAATTAAGCTAGCATTTTCAGTCCTAAGGCTAGAAATTGATTAATTCAATTTATCAATCTTAGCAATTAAACTAGCATTTTCATTTCTAAGATTGGTAATGACTCATGGCAAATGCTAAGCTCCTTAGTCAAGTTTTCATTCTTCTCTACTTCCTGAGCATAAGCATTTTTCACTTTAACATGTTTTTTGTTTTCTTTAATAAGGAATTCCTCTTGGCTATCCAAAAGTTCATCCTTCTCATGAATAGCACCTATCAATTCATTTAATTTTTCTTTTTGTTGCATGTTAAGGTTGGCAAAAAGGGTAAGCAAATTATCCTCATCTTCACTAGAGCTACCCTCATCACTAGATGTTGTATATTTGGTGGAGGCTCTAGATTTTACCTTCTTCCTTTTATCGTCCTTTGCCATGAGGCACTTGTGGCCGACGTTGAGGAAGAGAAGTCCCTTGTTGACGGCGATGTTTGTGGCATCCTCGTCGGAGGAGGAGTCGGTGGAGCTCATGTCGGAGTCCCATTCCCGACACACATGTGCATCGTCGTCCTTCTTCTTGTAGTATCTCTTCTTCTCCTTCTTCCCTCTCTTGTCGTCGCCCCTGTCACTATCACTAGATATAAGACATTTTGCAATAAAATGACTGGGCTTACCACACTTGTAGCACACCCTCTTGGAGCGGGGTTTGTAATCTTTCCCCCTCCTTTGCTTGAGGATTTGGCGAAAGATTTTGATAATAAGCGCCATTTCCTCATTGTCGAGCTTGGAGGCGTCGATGGGGAGCCTACTTGATGTAGACTCTTCTTTCTTCTCCTCCGTCACTTTGAATGCGACGGGTTGCACCTCGGGTATGGAGGTGCCACCTTGCTCCAAGTTGACGATTTGTTTGGAGCCTTTGATCATCAACTCAAAGCTCACAAACTTTCATATAACCTCCTCGGGAGACATTAGCTTATATCTAGGATCATCACGTATTAATTGAACTTGCGTAGGATTGTGAAAAACGAGTGATCTTAGAATAACCTTGACCATTTCATGGTCATCCCATTTGGTGCTCCCGAGGTTGCACACTTGATTCACCAAGGTCTTGAGCCGGTTGTACATGGCTTGTGGCTCTTCTCCTTGGTTGAGGATGAAACGACCAAGTTCCCCCTCGATTGTCTCTCATTTGGTGATCTTGGTCACCTCATCTCCCTCGTGCGCGGTCTTGAGTACGTCCCAAATCTCTTTGGCACTATTCAACCCTTGCACCTTATTATACTCCTCTCGACATAGAGAGGCGAGGAGTATAGTAGTGGCTTGGGAGTTGAAGTGCCGGATTTGGGCGACCTCGTCCGAGTCGTAGCCCTCGTCCCCTACGGATGGTACCTGCGCTCCAAACTCAACAATATCCCATATACTTGAGTGGAGTGAGGTTAGGTGTTGCCTCATTTTATCACTCCACATACAATAGTCCTCACCATAAAAAACCGATGGTTTGCCTAATGGGACGGAAAGTAAAGGAGCGTGTTTAGAAATGCGGGGATAGCGTAGGGGGATCTTATTAAACTTCCTGCGCTCATGGAGCTTAGAAGTGACGGACGCGGTGTCGGAGCTAGAGGTGGATGGCAACGAAGAATCGGTCTCGTAGCAGACCACTTTCTTCATCTTCTTCTTTTTGTCACCACTCCGATGCGACTTGACTCGTGGAGGTGATTCCTCCCTTCCTTTGGCGCCGGACTCCTTTGATGCAGCCTTCCCGTGGCTTGTGCCCGTTTCCATCTCCCTCTTGGCGGATCCTCCCGACATCACTTCGAGTGGTTAGACTCTAATGAAGTACCGGGCTTTGATACCAATTGAAAGTCGCCTAGAGGGGGTGGATAGGCGGAAACTAAAATTTACAACTTTAAACACACTACAAGCCGGGGTTAGCGTTAGAATAAAATTCGAGTCCGGGAGAGGGGAAAACAAATCAACCAAGAAAATAAAGAGGATTACATGGTGATTTGTTTTACCGAGGTTCGGTTCTAAAGAACCTAGTCCCCGTTGAGATGGTCACAAAGATCGGGTCTCTTTCAACCCTTTCCCTCTCTCAAACGGTCACCTAGACCGAGTGAGGCTTCTTCCTTAATCTCATGGGTCACTTAGACCCCGCAAGGACCACCACACAATTGGTGTCTCTTGCCTCGCTTACAAACCTTGAGAGTAAGAAGTGACAAAGAAAAGAAAGCCAAGATAAGCAAACAAGAGCAACAAAAACACAAGCGATCCTCTCACAAGTCCTAATGCACTAGAGTTGAATTTGGGACTTTGATCGGATCGGTGGCTTTGATTTGTGTCTTGGAGTGTTGCACTTTGCTCTTGTATTGAATGGAGAGTGATAAATGCTTGGATGGTTGGAGTGGAGGTGGTTGGGGGTATTTATAGCCCTCAACCACCAAAACAACCGTTGGGGGTGGCTGCTGTCGATGGGCGCACCGGACAGTCCGGTGCGCCAGCCACGTCACCCAACCGTTAGGGTTCTGACGCAGTCGACCATTGGAGCGCTGAATTCTAGTGGCACCGGACAGTCCGGTACCGCACCGAACAGGCATTGTTCATTGTCCGGTGCACCTCTGACCTCTGCTCTAACTTCTGTCGCGAACTGTAGCGCTGTCAGGAACACTGTGCAGTCGACCGTTGCACCGAAGAGCCGTTGCTCCGCTATCACACCGGACAGTCCAGTGAATTATAGCGGAGCGATGCCTGAGAAACCCGAAGGTGAAGAGTTCGGAGTTGTACGGTCCTGGTGCACCGGATACTGTCTGGTGGCACACCGGACAGTCCGGTGCGCCAGACCAGGTCACCCTTCGGTTTCTTTTGCTTCTTTCTTTTTAAACCCTAACTTGATCTTTTTATTGGTTTGTGTTGAACCTTTAGCACCTGTAGAATATATAATCTACAGCAAACTAGTTAGTCCAATTATTTGTGTTGGGCATTCAACCACCAAAATCATTTATAGGAAAAGGTTAAACCCTATTTCCCTTTCAATAACTCGGCCTGGATCGGAGCTGTTGGTAACTGGATATCGGTTCATTTGGCCAAAAAGTCAGCAAGGGCCTGGGATTTGACGGCCTTCTTGGGGGCAAAAGAGAGAGTTTCTCTCATGAGTTCGACGGCCCACTTGGCCACCCTGCCCAAGGCTTCCCTACTCTGGACGATCTCCCTCAGAGGGAAGGACGATATCATCATTACGGAATGAGACTCGAAATAGTGGCGCAGTTTTCTCCGAGTTAGGACTACCGCAAACAACATCTTCTGACTTGTTGGTAACGTACCTTTGTCTCGGACAGTACCTCGCTGACAAAGTACATAGGCCTCTGGACCAGCAAGGCATGTCCATCCTCCTTTCTCTCTACCACGATAGAGGCGCTAACCACCTGGGTGGTTGCGACTATGTAGAGTTAATGGGGCTCCCGTTCGGCAGGGGGTACCAAGATGGGGGCATTGGAGAGAAGTTTCTTGAGGTTCTTGAGGGCTTCTTCGGCTTCAGGCGTCCAAGCGAAGCACTCGGTCTTCCTCAAGGGACGATACAGGGGCAGACCCTTTTCTCTGAGTCGTGAGATGAAGTGGCTCAGGTCCACGAGGCATCCCATAACCCAATGAACTCCTTTAACGTCTTTGATGGGCCCCATGTTGGTGATGGTCGAGACCTTCTCTAGGTTGGCCTCGATCCCTCGCTCTGAGACTATGAATCCTAAGAGCATGCCTCGGGGGACACCGAAGACGCACTTCTCAGGGTTGAGTCGAACGTTCTTGGCTCGAAGACAAGTAAATGCAGTTTCTAGGTCGGCGATGAGGTTGTCGACCTTCCTGGTTTTAACCACAATATCATCGACATAGGCCTCAGTCATTGAGCCTATGTGGTTGCCAAACACGTGGTTCATGCAATGTTGATACGTGGCTCCTGCATTGCGCAACCCGAAGGGCATGGTTGTGTAACAATACATGCCCTGCAGGGTGGTGAAAGAAGTCGTGAGCTGGTCAGACTCTTTCATCCGTATCTAATGGTAGCCTGAGTACGCACCAAGGAAGGAAAGTGTTTCGCACCCTGCCGTAGAGTCTATAATTTGATCTATTCGAGGAAGAGGGTAAGGAACTTTCGGACATGCTTTATTTAAACCAGTGTAGTCTACACACATCCTCCATTCCCCCCTTTTCCTAACTAATACATGGTTTGCTAACCATTCTAGATGGAACACTTCCTTGATGATTTCGACCGCCAAAAGCTTGTGGACCTCCTCCTTGATGACCCTGCGCTTTTCTTTGTCGAACCGATGCAGGTGCTGCCTCACCGGTCTGGAGTTAGCTCGGATATCCAAGGAGTGCTCGGTGACTTCCCTCGATATGCCTAGCATGTCTGAGGGACTCCACGCGAATACTTTGGCGTTCGCGCGGAGAAAGTCGACGAGCACTGCTTCCTATTTGGGCTCAAGTTGAGAGCCGATCTGCAACGTCTTCTCTCCGGAGCCGCTAGGGTCGTGGGGATGGTCTTCGTGTCTTCGGCCGGATCAAAGTTGTTGGCGTGCTTCTTGGTGTTGGGTACCTCTCTAGCGAGGTTTTCTAGATCTGCGATGAGGGCCTCAGAGTTGGCGAGCACCTCGGTGTATTCAACGCACTCGACGTCGCACTCGTAGGCGTGACGGTATGTGTGGCCGACGGTGATGATGCTCGCGGGCCCAGACATTTTCAGCTTCAGGTACGTATAGTTTGTAACGGCCATGAACTTGGCATAACATGGATGCCTGAGCACAGCATGGTACGTACCTTGGAACCCTACCACCTCGAACGTGAGGGTTTGCTTTCGGAAATTGGTGGGATCCCGAAGCAAACAGGCAAGTCAATCTTTCCGAGGGGATGCACCCACTTGCCAGGGTGATCCTATGGAATGGCGTGACCCCAGGTCGGATCTGAGACCGCTCGACCCCTAGGAGATCCAGAGTGTGTGCATAGATGATGTTGAGGCTGGTGCCTTCATCCATGAGCACCTTCGTGAGGTGCGTGTTGCCGATGATGGGGTTGACAACGAGTGGATACCTCCCAGGGTTCAAGATGTGGTCCAGGTGGTCATCTCGGTCGAAGGTGATGGCATGATCCGACCAGTCTAGGTAGACCGGGGTTGCTACCTCGACCAAAAAGACTTCTCGGCATTCCTGCTTGCACTGCCTTGAGGATAGGTTGACGGTGTCTCCCCCGAAGATCATGTAGCAGTTATGCACATCGGGGAAGCTATCGCCTTTATCGTCGTCTCCACCGTCGGGGGCCTTCTTATTTCCCCCTTCTACTGAGAGGTCGGGCCTATTGTAGAAGCGCCGGAGCATGTCACACTCACCGAGGGAGTGTTTGACTAGGCCTATGGTAAGGGCACGACTCCTTCAGTATCTTATCAAAGACCCCTAGCCCCCTTGGGGGCTCGAGGGTTGCGCTTCTCTGCTACGGTGACGAGCTCGGTAGCGAGGGCCTCGAGTGGGCCCTGCTGCGTCTTCTTCTTCTTGCCCTTCTTCGGGTTGTGTTGGCTGGACGCCTCGGGGGTGCCTTCCTTTCGCTCCTAGTCCCCCTTATCCTTGTGGAAGAGGGCCTCGACTGCCTCCTGCCCCAAAACAAACTTCATGGCGATGTCCATTAGTTCATTGGCCTTGGTCGGAGTCTTGCAACCCAGCTTAATAACCAGGCCACGATATGAGGTCCCGACGAGGAATGCCCCAATGACATCAAAGTCAGTGACGCTGGGGAGCTCGGTGCGTTGTTTTGAAAACCTACGAATGTAATCGCGGAGGCTTTATCAGGCTTTTGTCGGCAGCTTCGGAGGTACCAGGAGTTCCCTGGGTGAATGTACGTCCCTAGAAGTCCCCCCCCCGAAGACCTAGGCCAGGTCTTCTCAATCATGGATCTGTGTCGGCGGAAGGTGCTCGAGCCAAGCTCGGGAAGAGTTGGAGAGAAAGAGGGGGAGGTTTCGAATGATGAGGTTGTCATCGTTGCCCCCCAGCGAGCTAACAAGCGAGCCGATAATCAATAAGCTAGAGCTCCGGCTTCGTCTCCTCCTAATACTTGGTGATAGTAGTCGGGGCTCAGAACCGAGGCGGGAATGGTGCCTTGTGGATGGCCTTGCTGAAGACCTAGGGACTTGGTGGCTCGAGAGAAAGACTTCGATCCTCCCTGCTATCGTAGCGCCCGCCCCGCCGAGGGCGATAGCCGAATGTCTCACGCTGTCGGGTTCGTCCGCCGAGACAATCATTAACTGCCCGGGGCTGGCGGTTGTCTTGGAGACGGTCGTGCACCGTGGGGGCCCTTTGTCTGTTATGTGTGGGATGCACCGACGCCTCCCTCTCAAAGCGAGAGGGCCCTGGCTGATGGCTCGAGGTGGGCTCTCAGAGCCGAGAAGCTAAGCCTCTCAGCCTACTAGACCGCGGCGCATTCCAGAAGCCCTCGAAGTTCACAGTGGATGCGGCGTCCCTCAGTGGTGGAGGGCTCTGGTAGGGTGCGGAGCAAGAGTGCTGCTGCTGTGAGACTTTGTGTAACACCCCTGGTGTTACTGTAACTAAAACTTGAGCATGGCATCATAAGCATTGACATTGCATATGTTTGATACACCTAGAGTGCATTCACTAGGTAAAAATTTCAAACAAGTGTATTGTTTTTGGTGTTTTGCAAATAGGACCCTAGATAGGGAACCTAACCCTAAATAAGGCTCAAAGGGAGTAAAACTTAACCCAAGATGAGAAAACCTAAATACTTTAGGGGAAAAGTCATAAAATGTCCCCAAAAACAAAGTTGAATCACATTTCTACCCTTGGAATACCAGAAACCCTAATTGAAACCCTGGAAAACCCTAAAACCAAACCCTAGGGACCTATGTGCAAAATTAGTCCACTTTTGGACTAAAGTGTAAAAACCAAGTCAAATAAGTATTTTAAGTTATTTGGTTCACAAATGTGTGGACTTGAAAGCCAAACATTGAATTTTGGACTTAAATGCAAAATGGACCTCAATTAGGTTCTATTCTAAGTCTGAATTTCAGTGTATTGTGCCCATCTTCGAGACCTTGTAACTTCTAAACAAAAGAGATTTTGCCCTAGGTCACCACATCAAAATTGTAGCCCAATTATAGGAGAACAACTTTATTTTAGGGTGTGAGCATAGTTGTTAAGAGTATTTGAGAGATAATTAAGCTCAAAGTCGGGCTGTCAGTCACTCCCTGAACTGAATTTCCAGGAGTAGTGTGATGGGATGAACTTTGAGCTCGATTTCGAATGGGATTTAGTGACTATTTGATAGTAAGCTTTGTGGCAAAGTTGAAGATTAACTATAGCTCTATAACTTTGGTGCAGAGAGATGACCAAGTTGTAATGCAAAATTTTGAGAAAAAATGGCCCTAAACCGTGGCTGTCAGGTGCATTTGACTGAACTTTCCCCATGGTACAGTACACGGATTAGGATGCCAGCTCGGGCAGCTCAATGCCGGTGATCCGCGTGACCGGAGTTGGGTTGGGCAACGAGATTCGTGTCGCGGGGGAGTGGATTTTGCTGATCTTGGAAAGATCTCATTGCCAATGGGTATGAACTACTGTGGCCTCGCTGTCTTCACCTTTTACGCCGGCGACGTGGCTTCGTGGCCATCGCCGGAGTTGCCGTTCTGCGCCGCGATGGTGCCACGTTTCCAGCCGTTAAACACGTCGTCACTAGCCGCCCCAGCTCGACGATGACCGCCGTAGCTCCTCAACCGGTAAGTGCCACTGTAAGTCGCGCCGATGACTCACCCTGTCATTCCGGCCGTCGCGCGTCCTCCTCAAATTCGTGGCCACCGCTTTGCCCTTCTATAAATTGAGGGCCAGGCCGGTTGTGCCATGTAATCCGCAAGCTATCGCACCCACTCTCATCTCTGTTCGTTCACCGTAGCGCTGCAATTCGGGTTTTCCCCCAAATTGAAACTCCATGCCGCCGAGATAGCCTTCCCGTGGCCAGGCGAACCTGGTATGGTTCTGCGCCTATGAATCATTGTTTTAGTAGCTCTGGGTACCCGTGGTGCTCATCGTAGCAGCAAATTGATCTATTCAGATGTGATCGACTGGGAACGTGAGCTCGACGCCCCGGTTTCCGCCCTGAGCGTGGGTAGAACACTTTCTTGGGGTGCCATTTGAAATTGAGGATCGTTCTTAGGTCACCTTAGGTCCGTAAAGCCTCTCCGATAGTTAGCTTGAACAATCATCGCCGGCCATGGCCGGTACGAACCACGGCAGGGATGAACGGAGAGCGTGCCGTGACCAGGGAGGTGTTTGGAGAAGAAATAGAAAGTCGGGGGCATTTCTGTGAAGTGTCAGCGACTATTTTAAATAGTGTTTGGAATTCTTCGGGTTATTCAATACTGCAGGGGCTTGTTCGCAAAATCGCCAGAGCACGCGGGCGCGGGCGCGCGTTTCCGGCGTTGTTGGGCCGGTTCAGGCCGGAATCAGCCCAACACTATTGAATATTTTCCTTTTTCTTTTTCAAGAAAACTTTAGAAATATGTAGAAAAATGTAGAAAAATGGTAAAATTGTGAAACCAATTTTTCTAGATTTCTTATTTTCCCTAGAATTTAATAAAAATAGTTTCATGATTTTTAGTTTAAACAAGGAATTTTAGAGCATTTTAAGTAGTTTAAAGAAGTAGTTTTGGATTTTTAAAAGATAAATGGTAATCCCAAAAATGCTCAAAATTTTTATATGAGTTCCTCCTATTATTTAGAAGCCTTGGGTAGAATTTGGGTTGATTTGGACCTTGTTTGATCACCAAACCCCAAAACACCCCCCCTGCCCTGTGAACTCCTTTACTGACTCCGGAAACCCTAAGTTCTCGGAGTACCGTGAAGGGAAGTTGTATTCAAGACTTAGATAATAAGTTTATATTATCTCTGCACCCTCATGAGCATCCCATGGCATCCATTCTTATACATATGTATGGTTATGATTAGAACACGAGGAAGAAGTGGAAGGCACTGAAGAGCAAGTACCACCACCCTTGGAAACTCAGGCTGAGAATTGTTACTACTTCGATATTTGTGGATCTGAGCCTGACTCACCCATAAACAAAGGCAAGCCCCGGTGCATTTGCCACCCCCCCCCCCTTGTGTTTTAAAATCTTTCTCACTTGCTTGATGCACTAGGTGATAGGGCTTGATTGCTTAAAACAATTCCTGCATTACTTTCCTTGGAATTGATTACTTTCCTTGATACCCTGTTTTACAAAAAGTTTCATTATGCTTAGTATGGCTCTAGCAAAACAAAAGGTTTTGTTTTACAAAAGATGATTGGCAAGGTGGGAGGGATGTTTTGAAAACAAAACTTGATGGTGAATCTGTCAAAGGCCTTGATGGGTTCAACATCGGAAAAGATGTACCTCTGCCAGGTACCAACCTTTGGGGTTAAATGATTAAGCTGAGACCGGGCGGGTGACTTGCACAAGAAAGGAGTCTCAGTGTAGTGTCTCCGTCTGAGTCGATTAAGGACCTTGTCGATGTAGGCCTGCTGACCGAGGACCCTTTAACTGGTCACATGCCTCGTCATGGGTAAGCTTTGCCTCGGGTGGACTAAGGCCAGAATAAGATAACACGAAATGGGCGTGGAGCGGTGGCGAGAGTAGCGTGTACCCTCCGTGGCAAGAGGCTGGACGGTGGTGTATCTGTGCTCTCGGTTTGCGTGAACCTGATCTGGTCTTAAGAAACTCGATGGCGGGTTGACATATGCAAGGGTTAAGTGCTACATATGTCGTGTGATTGGAGATCCTCAGCTGAGTATAATCGATTCGGATCGCCGTACCTCCGCGGTTATGGAGACTTGGCCACTGACTTACACGTAGCACTCCAGTGAAGATAAAGGGATTAACGAGAAAATTGGCTAGTTCAGGACAAGTGATTGAACTAGGGTAGAAAGAACTCTAGCTGCAGGTAATTTTACTTAACCTGACAATAAAATTGGATTTTAAGGATCCAGTTTAGTAAGCAATTCTGCAAACTGAGTCCTTGATTATTGAAAGGCCTTACCTTGACTCCCATATAACCAGCATACCCTTGAGAGTCTTTTCCTTAGTCGGGTAAGACTTGCTGAGTAATTCCATACTCAGGGTTTATTCCCCCGTTGTTTTTAGGTGAGGAGACAATAAACTTTTGTTGTTTTTGTACCAAGGTGGTGAAAAGTGAAGATAATCAAGAGTGAAGCTGCCGGAGGACCGGGTCCTCCTTAAAAACTTTTATGTAAAGAACTTAATGGGAGGAGTTTTTACCTCCCAGGTATTGTAATAATACTTTTCAGCACTCACTGGTCTGTATAAGTAACTTACTCTTACTTTTAAATAAATGTAAGTTTCTATAATCACTTCCGCATTTCCGCATCTTCGATGAACATACTGTCTGCCAGATGGGTGAAACGTTCCTGGAAAGGAAAGGATTAAGATACCAAACTTGTCAAGTGATTCAGGAACATCTACAGGGTTGTCTGATGTCTGTTGGACAAGGACAACTGTAGGTGGGCCTAATTACTTGGGAGGTTCCGTCACACTTTGTCTCGCTCGGTTGAGGATGGGGGGCTCAGCGACGTCAGCGTCTTCCTCGATGTGACGTAGGACGTCACATGCCTTCGCCCGCGTGCCTCCTTCAAGGGTTTTACCCGCAGCCTCTCCCTCCAAAGCTTGTCGCAACTGCTGCAAGCTGCTCTTCCACGAGCTTGTCGTGCAACTCTCGGAGTTGCTCGAGGTGAGCCACGTGGCTCCCTAGAGGATTCTAGGTCCGTCTAGGTTACATGGTGGAGGCTAGTCACCTTCCCGCGGCATGTCGAGGTGATCTCCTTCCTCGGGGATCTCTGAGTCGACGTGGAAGCATTCCTAGGTCGAGTCGTAGCCTTCACCACCGGAGCTGTAACCCTCCAAGCTTTCGGGGAGACTCTCGTCACACGCATACAAAATCTGTAGCATGGACTTAGGATCTCTCAGCCCGGAGAAGTCCAGGGCAAAGCCTGGACCGTCTTCCTCCTCGGAGTCCAGGCACCCTGAGGGGAAAGGAAGCCCGACGTACATCCGGGTGACAGAGATGGTGTCGAAACTCGGTTGGAAGGGGACGGGGTTGAACACAGACAGTTCTCCCTCAACCCCCGCCAAATCTCTCCAAGGAGCATCCAACTCCTCCCGACCTGCGGGTGGGAGGGCCGGAGTAGCTGACACCGCTCGCTCAACGACATGGGGAACTAGTGTCTCCCACATCGGAGGAGGTGGTGCCAGGAATGTTGGTGCAGGTGCAACTGGCGGCGCTCCGGGTGAAATGTTGATGCTGGCTAAGTCCCTTGAGAGGGACTCGATGACATCATCCATCCCGGTGGCTCCTCTAGTGCATGGAGTGCCCTGGGTGGAACGATCCCAATTGCTTCGTCGCTGCCTCCTGCGACGAGAAGGGTGGTGACGGGAGCTTGGACGCTCAAGCGGGATAGGTGAGAGGAGTATCATGTCATACTCGATGTCGATAGACATGAACTCGAGACTCCCGAACCTAATCGTTGTCCCAAGGCTGAGTAGGTGGTGGAAACCTACCATCTAGAGTTTTTACCTCCCAGGTATTGTAATAATACTTTTCAGCACTCTCTGGTCTGTATAAGTAACTTACTCTTACTTTTAAATAAATGTAAGTTTCCGTAATCACTTCCGCATTTCCGCATCTTCGATGAACATACTGTCTGCCAGTCGGGTGAAACGTTCCTGGAAAGGTAAGGATTAAGATACCGAACTTGTCAAGTGATTCAGGAACATCTACATGGTTGTCTGATGTATGTTGGACAAGGACAACTGTAGGTGAGCCTAATTACTTGGGAGGTTCCGTCACAGCTGGTATCGGAGCGTAGCCCTTCTTGACAGATATTATGTAGCATCTTCAAAAGGATTTTCTTAGACTTATCTAGAAAATTTCTTCTCTTCTTACCTAAGCATCTCTGAAGAGTTTATTTCAAAGACCAGATAGGAAGAGTGCGATGTATAGAAGGTTGAATCGACTAAGGTTGATTCTGTACTTATTCATGCATCATGCTAAGAATTGTACTAATAAATTTCCCCCTTAGAAAATGCCGCCACGTACAAGGAAAACGGCACGAAAGCATACTGGACCTATCGGTGTACCTCGACACCAACTTGCCCCACGGGAGCAAGATAGCAGTAGCGGGAGCAACGATCCTATTGGTGATCTCGAAGCTCGCGTGAATCAACTTCAAGCAGAGTTGCAACGCAGGACCAATTTATGGGTTGCTAACGGTGACCGAATAAATGATTTAAGAAGTTACATCTGCACCCTGCAAGATCAACTAGCTGACCGAGATTTGGCGCTTGATTGGGCGGTACAATCTCGCTCAGTAGCTTTAGCTAAGGAAGCGAAGGCTCGAGCACGAGTCAACGAACTTAGCGCTGCTATTGACAACTTGCAAGTATATTGCAATACTTTACATGAGGAAGTTCATGTACTGTATTCGCAATTACACCAAAATGTCCCTGCGGATCCTGTCAGGTCAGAAGCCGGACCCTCGCATACTGTGGGAGAAGCGCTTGGTGGGGAGTTAGACCTTTTTAGGCCCCCTCCTTCTATGAGGCTGGTCGACGTATGGTCTCCCACACCTGACGATGAAGCTGCCAAGAGCAATCAGAAGCAGGAGTAGTGTAGTTATAGAAGTAGAAGTAGTATGTTGTATAATAGGTTGAACTCTTGTATAATGGGTAATGTATCCTGTTGTATAACATCGAGTCTGTATCATTACTTTTTATAGTAATGTAAAATGGAAGGTTTCTCTGGCATGTTATGTTTACTTCAAATGTTTTTTGCCTCAGATGCCTACCAGGACTCGAGGACAGGATGCAGCAGGAACTTCTGGGGGAAGGGATGTTACCCCAAATCCACCCCCGGTTCCTCCCACATTGGCCGAGGCGATTGCCGCCTTGGTGAACGCAACTGCAGACAATACCCGCTTTCTTAGGGAAATGGCGGGCCAACAATTCCAGCAGCAGGGTGGAAGGGGTTATCAGCAAGGCCCCCGTGAAACCACATATCTGGATTTCTCTGAAACCCGTCCACCACTATTTGTTAAGGCTAAGGACCCGTTGGAAGCTGATGAGTGGATACGGGTTATTGAACAAAAATTTGGTCTTCTTCGCTGTTCAGAGACAAAGAAGCCGTTGTTCGCAGCGCAACAACTGCGTGGCCCTGCCAGTACCTGGTGGGGGAATTTTGTGGCTATTCAACCTGCCAACCATCAAGTCACATGGGAAGAATTTAAAGCAGCCTTTCGTGAGCACTACATACCCGAAGGTGTTCTGCATATGAAACAAGAAGAGTTCATGAAGTTGAAACAAGGAGGAGATACCGTCAATCAGTATCTCAACAAGTTTAATCACCTGTTGCAGTATGCCATCGATCAGGTGAATACTGATTTAAAGAAGAAGAACTGCTTTATGAGGGGTCTGAATGATCGATTGCAGAGAAAAATGGCCACCTGCATAGATCTCACGTATGGAAAGGCTGTCAGCATAGCCCTATCTGTTGAAGCAAAATATGTAGGTTCCGGGAAGAGCAAGGGATTTGGTGGTGAGAAGCCTAATCAGGGCCAGGCAAAGAGGCAACGGTTTGTGATCCGGCCTTCTAGCCAAAATCGCTCTTTTTCTCGACCGCCCACATTTCCCTTCAAGCAACCAATCATTATTCGCCCCAACAATGCCCCCACTACTCCAAATCAGCCGGGTGCCCCGGGCACTCGATTCCCTGCTTTGCCCAGCTCCTCAACCGGGTGTTTTAATTGTGGCAAGTCTGGACATTTCATCAAAGACTGCCCATATCCCAAGCAGAATCAATCAAATGCTCAGCAAGGATCTGGGAAATCAGCTCAGCCCAAGGGAAATAATGTGGGGAAGAATGCAAAGAAGACGGGGCGGGTATACTATACTCAAGTGGCCACTACACCGGAAGGAGAACCGGTGATGATGGGTACGTTTCCCGTGGCCAGTCACCCTGCAATTATTCTTTTTGATTTTGGTGCTTCGCATACATTTATTAGCAAGACATTTGTGGAGCAACATCATATTTCATGCCATGAATCAAAAGAAGGATTTAAAATTCATTCACCTGGGGGATACATTTTTACTAGAGAAGTGGCCTATGAAGTGCCAGTAACAATGGCCGGACGGAACTTTCCTGCTAACATGATTGTTCTGAAAGGCTAGGATATAGATGTAATTTTGGGTATGAATTGGTTAACCCAACACAAGGCAATTCTCAACACTGAACTCAGAACCATCAGGTTGAGCTATAATCAAGAAGAGATTCTTTTGTCTCCCCCCGTAACCAATCCAGCCAAAGCTTCTGGTAGAATATATGAAGCCATTGTACCGGAGATCAAGGATATTCCGGTAGTATGTGAGTTTCCAGATGTATTTCCGGAAGATTTGCCTGGACTGCCCCCTAAAAGAGATGTAGAATTTGTAATTGAGCTAAAGCCCGGTACGGCTCCCATTTCCCGAAGATCGTACCGTATGCCTCCTAATGAGTTGGCAGAATTGAAGATTCAATTACAAGATCTACTGAATAAGGGATTCATCCGGCCAAGCTCGTCTCCATGGGGTTGTCCCGCCATTTTTGTTAAGAAGAAGGACCAAACCTTGCGAATGTGCGTGGATTATCGACCCCTGAATGAGGTCACCATCAAGAACAAGTACCCTCTTCCAAGGATCGACATCTTATTTGATCAACTGACTGGGGCGAGGGTATTTTCCAAAATTGATCTCAGGTCGGGCTATCACCAAATCCGTATTCGGTCCGAGGATATACCGAAGACCGCGTTTACTACGCGGTATGGTTTATTTGAATATTTGGTAATGTCCTTTGGGATAACAAATGCTCCTGCCCACTTCACTTATTTGATGAACTTGGTGTTCATGCTCGAGTTGGACAAGTTTGTGGTGGTCTTCATCGACGATATCTTAATATATTCCAAAAATGAAGAGGAGCATGCTCAACATCTACGGATTGTATTGACGCGCCTGAGGGAACATCAGTTGTATGCCAAGTTCAGCAAGTGCGCGTTCTGGCTGGAGGAAATTCAATTTTTGGGGCACGTGTTATCTGCCAAGGGAATTGCGGTAGATCCTAGCAAAGTCAAGGATATCCTGGAGTGGAAACCCCCAACCACTGTTCACCAAGTCCGGAGTTTTCTTGGACTAGCTAAATATTATCGCAGATTCATACCAGATTTTTCTAAGCTTGTGAAGCCAATCACAAGTTTATTGAAGAATGACATTAAATTCAATTGGTCTTCTAAGTGTAATGAAGCCTTTGCGCAATTGAAGACATTATTAACCACTGCTCCGGTATTGGCTCAGCCGGACATCACCAAACCTTTTGATGTATATTGTGATGCATCAGGCAGTGGACTCGGCTGTGTATTAATGCAAGAGGGCCGAGTAATTGCATATGCTTCAAGGCAGTTGCACCGACATGAGGAGCATTACCCAACTCATGATCTGGAGCTAGCTGCTGTGGTTCATGCCCTAAAAATTTGGCGTCACTATCTGCTGAGAAATAACTGTCATATTTATACAGATCATAAAAGCTTGAAGTATATCTTCACCCAGTCAGAATTAAATATGAGACAAAGACGATGGCTTGAGCTTATTAAGGACTATGAACTGGAAATTCACTATCACCCAGGCAAAGCCAATGTTGTGGCAGATGCACTGAGCCGTAAGGTTTCCTGCCACTGTCTTATGGCGAAGACCTCTGACAATACTTTATGTCAAGAGATGGAAAAGCTAAACCTGGGGATAGTCCAACAAGGGACTCTGAATCAGCTAAAGCTTGAGTCAATCATTTTGCAAAGGATAATTGATGCTCAAAAGGATAATTTGGGTATGAAGCACATACGGGAGAAAATAAGGGCTGGAACAGCCAAATGTTTCAAGGAAGACGATCAAGGTGTGATATGGTTCAATAACCGCATAGTAGTGCCGAAGAACGAAGAACTCCGCCAGCAAATTTTAGATGAAGCGCAACTTAGTCGCTATTCTATTCATCTGGGAAGCACTAAGATGTATCATGATCTAAAGCAGCATTACTGGTGGACGAAGATGAAAATTGAAATTGCACGCTATGTGGCTAAGTGTGACACTTGCAGACGTGTCAAAGCCATACACATGAAAACTGCTGGTCCATTACAATCTTTACCGATCCCAACATGGAAATGGGAAGATATAAGTATGGACTTTATCGTGGGATTGCCCAGGACTGCAAAAGGGTATGATTCTATCTGGGTTATCATTGATCGGCTTACGAAGATTGCTCACTTTTTACCGGTCAAGACGAATTACCCGGTTACTGTCTATGCCCAATTGTACATTGCTCGTATTCTTAGTCTACATGGTGTTCCGAAGACCATTGTGTCGGATCGTGGATCCCAATTCATAGCCAAGTTTTGGGAAGCACTTCACAAATCCTTGGGTACTAAGTTGCTCCATAGTTCGGCATATCATCCACAAACCAGTGGGCAGACTGAGAGGATTAATCAAATACTTGAAGATATGTTATGAGCATGTGTCCTGGATTTCTCACCAAAATGGGATGAATGTTTGCCTTTGGCGGAGTTTTCATATAATAACAGCTATCAAGAAAGTATCAAGATGGCACCTTTTGAAGCTTTATATGGGCGACGGTGTCGAACTCCGCTAAATTGGTCTGAACCTGGAGAAAGGTATTTCTTTAGGCCTGATATTGTGAAGGAGGCCGAGGAAAAGGTTCAGAAAATTATTCGTAATATGAGGAAAGCACAAGCCCGTTAGAAGGGTTATGCAGACAAACGGCGGATGCCCTTATATTTTCATGAAGGAGACTATGTCTACCTGAAAATTTCACCCATGAAGGGAGTATCGCGTTTCGAGGTTAAAGGGAAACTTGCACCTAGGTACATTGGTCCATTCCTGGTACTTGAGCAATGTGGACCAGTGGCGTATCGACTGCAGCTCCCCAAAATTCTGTCTGCTATCTGTCGGCGTTTCGAGACCGGGGGGTCCCTAAGCCAACGAGTGAGTGTGCCGCGTGCCCCAGCCCAGATGGGTCGAGCGTGTGGGCGAGCGCGAAGGGGGGAAAGCGAGGTGGCCGGAGCCGAGTCGTGAGGGAGGTGGAGATCCCGCGGCCTTCGTGTTTGTTCCGCGCCCAGGTCGGGTGCGCTTGCAGTAGGGGTTACAAGCGTCCACGCGGGTGAGGGAAGCGAGCGGCCCCAAGAGAGCGCCTGCCCCGTCCTCGTTCCCGCGCGGCCAACCTTCTTTAAGAAGGCCCTGGTCCTTCCTTTTATAGGCGTAAGGAGAGGATCCAGGTGTACAATGGGGGTGTAGCAAGGTGCTACGTGTCTAGCGGGGGTGAGCTAGCGCCCTAGGTACATGCCAATGTGGCAGCCGGAGAGATCTTGGCACCCAGCTGGTGTGGTGTCGTGGCTGTCGGAGGAGCGACGGAGCCTGGCGGAGGGACAGCTGTCGGAGCTGTTGGGTCCTTGCTGACGTCCCCCTGCTTCCGTAAGGGAGCTGAGAGCCGCCGTCGTCATGGGTCTAGCGGGGCGCCATCATTGCCTATCTAGCGGAGCTAGCCAGATGGGACGTCGGTCTTGTTCTCTGCGGCCCGAGTCGGCTCGGGGTAGGGTGATTATGGCGCTTCCTGTTGACGTGGCGGACTTGTGCCCTAGGTCAGGCGACGTGGAGGCTCCTCCGAGGCCGAGGTCGAGTCTGTCTTCCATGGCCGAGGCCGAGCCCAAGCTCCTGGGTCGGGCGAGGCGGAGGTCGTTCGGCAGAGGCCAGGGCGGAGTCCGACCCCTGGGGTCGGGCGAAGCGGAGTTCGTCGTCTTCTGGGGCCTTAGCCTGAGTCCGAGCCCTGGGTCGGGCGGAGCGGAGTTCGCCGTCTTTCGGGGCCTTAGCCCGAGTCCGAGCCCTGGGTCGGGCGGAGCGGAGTTCGCCGTCTTCCGGGGCCTTAGCCCGAGTCCGAGCCCTGGGTCGGGCGGAGCGGAGTTCGCCGTCTTCCGGGGCCTTAGCCCGAGTCCGAGCCCTGGGTCGGGCGGAGCGGAGTTCGCCGTCTTCCGGGGCCTTTGCCCGAGTCCGAGCCCTGGGTCGGGCGGAGCGGAGTTCGCCGTCTTCCGGGGCCTTAGCCCGAGTCCGAGCCCTGGGTCGGGCGGAGCTTCCTATGGCGCCTTTGGCAAGGCCTGGCTGCCTGTCAGTCTCACTCTGTCAAGTGGCACTGCAGTCGGGATGGCGCAGGCGGCGCTGTCCTTTTGTCAGACCGGTCAGTGGAGCGGCGAAGTGACGGCGGTCACTTCGGCTCTGCCAGGGGGCGCGCGTCAGGATAAAGGTGTCAGGCTACCTTTGCGTTAAATGCCCCTGCGACTCGGTCGGTTGGTGCGGCGATTTAGTCAGGGTTGCTTCTTAGCGAAGGCAAGGCCTCGGGCGAGCCGGAGATGCGTCTGCCGTAAAAAGGGGGCCTCGGGCGAGACGGAAACACCTCAGGGTCGGCTGCCCTTGCCCGAGGCTAGGCTCGGGCGAGGCGTGATCGAGTCGCTCGTATGGACTGATCCCTGACTTAATCGCACCCATCAGACCTCTGCAGCTTTATGCTGATGGGGGTTACCAGCTGAGAATTAGGTGTCTTGAGGGTACCCCTAATTATGGTCCCCGACAGTAGCCCCCGAGCCTCGAAGGGAGTGTTAGCACTCGCTTGGAGGCTTTCGTCACACTTTTTTGCAAGGAGACCAGCCTTTCTCGGTTGCATTTTGTTCCGGTGGGTGCGCGCGAGCGCACCCGCCGGGTGTAGCCCCCGAGGCCTCGGAGGAGTGGTTTCACTCCTTCGAGGTCTTAATGCCTTGCGTAATGCTTCGGCTGGTCTGGTGGTTCCCTCATGCGAACTGGTCGTAGCCCGGGTGCACTGTCGGGGCCCAAGTTCTCGGGCTGGTATGTTGACACTGTCAACGGTTTGGCCGGAGCCGGGTTTGCGAGAGCAGCCCCCGAGCCTCCGCACAGGGCGAGAGGGCGATCAGGGACAGACTCGGCTTTTTTACATACGCCCCTACGTCGCCTTTCCGCAAGGAGGAGGGGGGGAGAGCGCCATGTTACCCTCGATGGGCACCGAACATGGTGTCTCTGGTGAGCTGCAAGCGGGTAATCCGAGTGGACGTCCGTGCCCCGTTCGTTGGGGGTCGGCTAGGGGCCCGGAGGCACGCCCAAAAGTACCTGCGGGTGATCTGCCGGACCCGGTCCCCTGGCGACGGGGTCCGAGGGCTCGATGCCTCCCTCCGATGGGATTCCGTTACAGGATCGCTCCCGCTGGTCTCGGAAATGTCCTAGGGTACCTCGGGAGCGTAGCCCGAGCCTCGGTTATGTATCGAACGTACCCCTGGTCATCCCTCGCTCGGTGTCTGAGGCGACTGTGAACCCTTCGGGGGGCCAGCCTTCGAACCCCTGATCAGTAATGGGCGCGGAGCCCGAGTAGCCTGAGGCGGCCGTGGAACCCTTCGGGGGGTCGGCCTTCGAACCTCTGACCAGTAGTGGGTGTAGGGCCCACGCGATCTGAGGCGGTTGTTGAACCCTTCGGGGGGCCAGCCTTCGAACCCCTGATCAGTAAGGAGGCTCGGAGCCTAGTTCCTTCACGGGGAAGGATTCCTTTCGGGGTATCCCCCTTTCCCGGTCCCTGTTGCAAGAGATAGAGAAAGAGGAAAAAAAGGAAAAAGGATACGAAACCGAACGACGCGGCGTACCTTTTTTGGTGCGGTTGTTTTGGCGAAGGCGAAGCGTCGCCCGCTGCTCCTGCCAGAAACGCCGCCTGTCCAGCCGCGGAGTTAATGCGACGGGGCGAGTAGTTGGCGGGGCTGCCGTTGCGCGTGCGCGAGCCGTTCGAGGAACGGGTCACGGGCGCGTTGTCTTCACGCCGTGAGAGGGGGTTCTCTCGCTGCCTCCGGATGGGACGTGAGCTTGGCTGACGGCGTGACCGCTGCTCCCGTGTGCCTGCCACCGTCATCACTGCCGGCCCACTTTTGACCGCGTTGACCGCTGCGTCAGGCTGGCGCTGCTGGGTCGCGCGCTGGGTCGCCTCGGGTCGCGGTATCGGTTCCGCAATCAAGGAGGTGCGGTGGTGGCGCAAGTGGTACAGTTGCTTGCATGCAGCATCTGGCGCGCCGGTCGCGCGACGCGTGGGCCTGGGCTTCCGTGCTGGCGTGTCGGGAGTCGGAGAGGCGCGCCCACTTGGCGCGGTTGCATGCCGCCTGCATGGCCGCCCGCCCCTTTCGCCCGTTGGTCTGGGCAAAAGTGGAGGGTCACTTGTAACCGCTGGGCGGTTGCATGCGCCATGCGTGGCGGTTTGGCTTCTTCTGCTCGGAGCCGGTCTGCATGACATGCGGGACCCAGCCCCCGCGCCGCAGGGGAGGGCTTTGGAGCGTGTTGGAGAAGACTCAGCCCGTGACGGTTGGGTGCGTAAGCGGGGAGAGTCGCCTTTAAAAGGAGGGCGACCCCTTTCGTAAGGCGACCATGTCTTCTTCCTCCCTTATGCACTGTGTCTTCCCACCTTCCAAGCCCCCGGATGGGGAAACCGCCGTCCTTTCACCCCATCGTTGGAGGAACACAACTCCGTGGGAGTTGGTACCTTTCAGCCATCGTTCGGCTTCAAGGATTTTCATCATGCAGCCCGACTGCACCCCTCCACCGGCGGTCACCCAAGATGGTGACCTCCGGCTTGATGGTGGGGGAAAGCGAGTCGGGCTGCGGCCTCTGCCCCTCCCTCAGCCTCAAGGATTTTCATCACCAGGGCTGGGGAGGGGAGTGTGCCGAGTTGAGGTCGGCCCCCGCGTGGGCGGTGGCCCGCTCCTTCACTCAGTGATCGGAGGGAGGAGCGGTTGTCGTCCATGGCGCTGGCATCTGCAGCGTGCCTGGCCTTCAGACGCGAGTGGCTTCGGAGCCGCTCGCGGCGCCGGCGTTTGCCACGGCAACTGGAAGAGGTTCTTTCGCCGGCGCGACAGCCAAGGCTGGCCACGGACCGACCTCCAACTCTACGGCCTTCTGCCCGTCCTTGCCTCTCGAGTTTGGGCAAGGGCGGGGGCCTCCTAGCAGCAGCATCCGCCCTGAGGTCATCACTGCTGCTGTTCGGCCCCCCGGGGCAGAAGTCTTCATCGTCGCCGCTGCTGGGGCGGGCGATGACTAGCCGTTCGTCGGTCTTTTGTTGCTCCGCAGGCCCACCCCTATCGAGTGGGGTTGTTCGTACCTGCGGAGGGGGAACCGGAGTTCCGTTTGTAATGGCACTTCGAATGCTGGTGTTTTTTGTTCATTTCGGCTTTCGGGGCCTGAACATGTATGTAACTTCGGCACGGAGCCGTGTATTTTCCTTATTTTTGAGCACTAAGACTCGTCTGTTGACTATCTGAACCGCTTCACCAAGCATGAGTCACCCCGTGTCAAGGTGACGACTGAGGTATCCGTATCCCGGAGGCGTAGGAGTCCCTCGGCTCGGTCGGCCTTGCTGTCCGAGGTTCCTCTAGCTTAGTTAAAGAGACCCCTCGGCCGCTCTTCGTCGAGCCGAGGCCAGGGGTAGCGATATCAGCATGAACAGAGGTGGAGTCGGCTCGAAAATGGAACCTGGTTGGCCGGAGCCTAGCCGGGTTGTCCGTTGGCCGGATCGACGTCGGAGTTGATCAGCCGAGGCTTCGGACTGGGCTGGCGCCCTCGGAAGATGGTTGGCCGAGGCCCCGGGGGTGACCGGCTGAGCCGCCTGCTCGGGCCGGATTCCCGGAGAAGTCCCTGGCAGCGATAGCCCGGGCATGGTGATGACGTCGTCCTTCGGAGCGGAGAACCTCGGACCACGTCGCCGTCCGAGGCTAGGTCGGGCCTCACCGAGGGTGTCGCTGATGCCGAGGGTGTTGCTGCCCCCTTCCAGCGCCAAGACCCGAGCCTGCAGGATCAGATTGTCTTGTAGCGTGTGCCTTGTGCGGCCGTCGAGGCCAGAACGCACACCCTCGCTGCGTTGTAAAGCTGCGTCTCTTTTCCTCTTGTTTCGAGTATCTGGACTTTTTGTCGGTAACAGGGACGTTTGTGCGAGCGAGAGCTGCTTCTCGCGGAAGGTGATGAGTGAGGTATCCGTATCCCGGAGGCGTAGGAGTCCCTCGGCTCGGTCGGCCTTGCCGCTTACGCGTACTTTCACCCGTCCATGAGGCCCTGTCACCGACTCGGTCGAGAAGGCTCGAAGGATCGCTTCGGCAGAAGGGCTTTCGAACGTAAAGACTTGTTCGATCCGTGGAGCCACTTTATCCGAACGCGAGTTACTTATCGCAGAAGGTGATGGGTGAGGTATCCGTATCCCGGAGGCGTAGGAGTCCCTCGGCTCGGTCAGCCTTGGCTGCTTACGTGTACTCCGTCGTTTCCAGGACCCACTTTTTGAAGTAGTCAAAAAGCACGAAAGATATTCTGGTAGAAGAGATTTTTTTCGAGGAAAATTTTGACGCAGAGGGGGTTTCCCCCCTTTTAGCCCCCGAGGGAGGGTCGGGCTTTGCCGAGGCGAGGCCGACCCTTCCTTGTTGACTAAACTTTGCGTGAGTGCGAGGTATATGAACAACTTGGAAACATCTTAAGGGTAGAAGCGACGTAGCTGTTGGATGTTCCATGCGTTGTCGTAGACCTCGCCTTGACTGTTGGCCAGCTTGTACGTTCCAGGCTTCAGGACTTTGGCGATGACGAATGGCCCTTCCCAGGGGGGCGTGAGCTTGTGCCTCCCTCGGGCGTCTTGTCGCAGACGAAGCACCAGGTCGCCCACCTGGAGGTCTCGGGGTCGGACCCCTCGGGCGTGGTAGCGTCGCAGGGACTGCTGATACCGCGCCGAGTGTAGTAAGGCCCTGTCCCGAGCCTCTTCCAGCTGGTCCAGCGAGTCTTCTCGGCTAGCTTGGTTGCTTTGATCGTCGTAGGCCCTCGTCCTCGGGGAGCCGTATTCCAGGTCAGTGGGCAAGACGGCCTCGGCCCCGTAGACCAGGAAGAACGGCGTGAAACCCGTGGCTCGGCTCGGCGTTGTCCTCAGGCTCTAGACCACCGAGGGGAGTTCCTTCATCCATCGCTTGCCGAACTTGTTGAGGTCGTTGTAAATCCGAGGCTTGAGCCCTTGTAGAATCATGCCGTTGGCACGCTCTACCTGCCCATTCGACATGGGATGAGCTACGGCAGCCCAGTCCACCCGGATGTGGTGATCCTCGCAAAAATCCAAGAATTTTCTGCCGGTGAACTGGGTGTCGTTGTCGGTGATGATGGAGTTTGGGACCCCGAAGCGATGGATGATGTTGGTGAAGAACACCACCGCCTGCTCGGACCTGATGCTGTTTAGGGGTCGGACTTCGATCCACTTGGAGAATTTGTCGACGGCGACCAGCAGGTGCGTGTAGCCCCCGGGCGCCTTCTGCAGAGGGCCGACGAGGTCCAGACCCCACACAGCGAAGGGCCAGGTGATGGGTATCGTCTGCAGAGCCTGAGCGGGCAGGTGGGTCTGATTCGCATAGAATTGACACCCTTCGCAGGTGCGGACGATTCTAGTGGCGTCAGCCACCGCCGTTGGCCAGTAGAAGCCTTACCGGAAAGCGTTCCCGACGAGGGCTCGAGGTGCTGCGTGATGGCCGCAAGCCCCCGAGTGTATCTCTTGCAGGAGTTCCTAACCTTCGGCGATGGAGATGCATCGCTGGAGGATGCCCGAGGGGCTACGGTGGTAGAGCTCTTTCTCGTCGCCCAGCAAGACGAACGACTTGGCGCGTCGCGCTACCCGCCGAGCCTCGGCTTGGTCGAGGGGTAGCTCTCCTTGGCGGAGATATTGCAGGTACGGGGTCTGCCAATCTCGATCAGGCGTGACCCCGCTCCGCTCCTCCTCGATGCGCAGCGCCTCGCCCTCGGGGGCCGAGGGTTCCTCGGGCTGAACCGAGGACGCCTCGGGCTGGGCCGAGGCTACCTCGGACTGGGCCGAGGACGCCTCGGGCTCGGGCGTGTCGTTGATCTTGACAGAGGGTTGGTGCAGTTGGGGATGGCCATGAACTTCGCGTAGCATGGCCTCCCCAATACCGCGTGGTAGGTTCCTCGGAACCCGACCACCTCGAACGTCAAAGTCTCCCTTCGGAAGTTGGAGGGTGTTCCGAAGCAGACAGGAAGGTCGAGCCGTCCGAGGGGCTGGACGCGCTTCCCAGGAATGATCCCGTGGAAGGGCGCAGCGCCTGCTCGGACGGAGGACAGATCGACGCGCAGAAGCCTGAGGGTCTCGGCGTAGATGATGTTGAGCCAGCTGCCCCCATCCATCAGGACCTTGGTGAGCCTGATGTCGCCGATGATGGGATCGACGACGAGCGGGTATTTCCCCGGGCTCGGCACGTGGTCGGGGTGGTCAGCTTGGTCGAAGGTGATGGGCTTGTCGGACCAGTCTAGGTAGACTGGCGCCGCCTCCTTCACCGAGCAGACCTCCCGATGCTCTCGCTTGCGAGGCCAGGCCGAGGCATTCGCCGCATGCCCTCCGTAGATCATGAAGCAGTCGCGGACCTCGGGGAACTCTCCTGCTTGGTGATCTTCCTTTTTGTCGTCGTCGTGGGCCCTGCCACCCTCTGCGGGTGGCCCGGCCTTGTGGAAGTGGCGCCGAAGCATGACGCACTCCTCGAGGGTGTGCTTGACGGGCCCCTGATGGTAAGGGCACGGCTCTCTGAGCATCTTGTCGAAGAGGTTAGCACCTCCGGGGGGCTTCCGAGGGTTCTTGTACTCGGTGGCGGCGACAAGGTCCGCGTCGGCGGCGTCGCGTTTCGCTTGCGACTTCTTCCTGCCTTTCTTCTTGGCGCCGCGCGGAGTAGACGCCTCGGGAGCATCTTCCGACGGGCGGCCCGGGGGCTGCTTGTCCTTTCGGAAGATAGCCTCGACCGCCTCCTGGCCAGAGGCGAACTTGGTGGCGATGTCCATCAGCTCGCTCGCCCTGGTGGGGGTCTTGCGACCCAACTTGCTCACCAGGTCACGGCAAGTGGTGCCGGCGAGGAACGCGCCGATGACATCGGAGTCGGTGATGTTGGGCAGCTCGGTGCGCTGCTTCGAGAATTGCCGGATGTAGTCCCGAAGAGACTCTCCCGGCTGTTGCCGGCAGCTTCGGAGGTCCCAGGAATTCCCGGGGCGCACGTACGTGCCCTGGAAGTTGCCGGCGAAGGCTTGGACCAAATCCTCCCAGTTGGAGATCTGCCCCGGAGGCAGGTGCTCCAACCAGGCGCGAGCAGTGTCGGAGAGGAACAGGGGGAGGTTGCGGATGATGAGGTTGTCGTCGTCCGTTCCACCCAGTTGGCAGGCCAAGCGGTAGTCCGCGAGCCACAATTCCGGTTTCGTCTCCCCCGAGTACTTTGTGATAGTAGTCGGGGGTCGGAAACGGGCCGGAAACGGCGCCCGCCGGATGGCCCGGCTGAAGGCCTACGGACCGGGTGGTTCGGGCGAGGGACTCCGATCCTCCCCACTGTCGTAGCGTCCCCCACGCCTGGGGTGATAGCCTCGGCGCACCCTTTCATCGAGGCGGGCCCGACGGTCGCGACGGTGGTGCTCGTTGCCGAGGTGGCCCGGGGCCGCAGGCGCGGTGTTGCGCGTGCGCCCGGTGTAGACCGAGGCTTCCCGCATGAATCGGGAAGTCGCGGCATGAGGTTCCGAGGGGTACCCCTGCCTTCGGGAGGCAGAGCTCTCGGCCCGCCGGGCCGCGGCGCCTTCCAGGAGATTCTTGAGCTCTCCCTGGATTCGCCGACCCTCGGTGGTTGATGGCTCCGGCATTGCGCGGAGGAGCATCGCTGCGGCTGCCAGGTTCTGACCGATCCCGCTGGATGCGGGTGGCGGCCTGTCCCTGGCATCGTTGGCGACGCGGTGCTGGAAACCCTGGGGCAGGTGACGTATTTCTCCGGCCGGGGGCTGGCCCGCCCATACCTGCCCAACGTCCCGGCGGATCGACTCGAGCGCTCCTGCTCCCTCGTCGAGCCTGGCCTGTGCCCCGTGGACTTGCTCGAGCTGTGGGTCGTGACCCCCCGCCGGAATGGGGACCACAGCTAGCTCCCGCAGGATGTCGGCGCGAGGCGCTGGCCTAGGGAGATCGCCATCCTCCGGCACGCCGAGACGGTTGCCTTCGGAGGGATCCCCTAGCTCGACGTGGAAACATTCGCGGCTCGGGCCGCAGTCTTTGTCGTCAAGGCTGCAGCTGCCGTCGGAACAGTCGGAGAGGCAGTAGTCACATGCGGTCATGAAGTCCCGCATGGCACTGGGGTTGCCAGATCCAGAGAAATCCCAGCAGATGCTGGGATCGTCATCTTTCTCGGACCCAGAGGGCCCGTAGGTCGAGACGTCCGTCAATCGGTCCCAAGGCGACCGCACACGAAACCCCAGAGGGGTTGCACTCGCCTCAACGTGAGCGCCCGCCAAAGCGAAGTCGCTAGGCGGGTTGAGGTCGAGTCGAAAGGACGTAGGATGGGAATCAGTCAGTACCTTTTGGTCGACGAGGAGCGACGTAGTAACGTCGAGGACTGATTGCGCCGTCGTCTTGGGTACGAGGGCGACGTCCTGCAGGCCCTCCACAAGCGTGCTGGCGTCATCCACTTGCTCGGGATTGGCGTGTCGCGGGGGGACGGCGCCCGCCTTCGTCTCAAACGCGAGGTCGACGCCCGACGCGTCCTCCGTTGGGGCGCTGGGGATGTCGATTCGCTCGACAGCCGACGGAGCGCAGCCTCCCGCCCGGCCTTGGTTGCCCCACCTCCTCCTCCGATGGTGGGGGAGAGGACGGGGCGAGCTCGAATGTTGTTCTTCCACCACGCGGGGAAGACATCGTCGATTCCGCCGCCGGTGGGCGGGCTGTCGGCCGCCATTGTCGTCATCGCGCGGCGGTGGAAGGAGTATTATGTCGTAGCTGCCGTCGAGAGACATGAACTCGAGACTCCCGAAACGGAGCACCGTCCCGGGTTGGAGAGGTCGTTGGAGACTGCCCATCTGGAGCTTGACGGGAAGCTGCTCGTCAACACGCAGCAGGCCCCTACCTGGCGCGCCAACTGTCGGCATTTCGAGACCGGGGGTCCCTAAGCCGACGAGTGAGTGTGCCGCGTGCCCCAGCCCAGATGGGTCGAGCGCGTGGGCGAGCGCGAAGGGGGGAAAGCGAGGTGGCCGGAGCCGAGTCGTGAGGGAGGTGGAGATCCCGCGGCCTTCGTGTTCGTCCCGCGCCCAGGTCGGGTGCGCTTGCTGTAGGGGGTTACAAGCGTCCACGCGGGTGAGGGAAGCGAGCGGCCCCAAGAGAGCGCCTGCCCCGTCCTCGTTCCCGCGCGGCCAACCTTCTTTAAGAAGGCCCTGGTCCTTCCTTTTATAGGCGTAAGGAGAGGATCCAGGTGTACAATGGGGGTGTAGCAAGGTGCTACGTGTCTAGCGGGGGTGAGCTAGCGCCCTAGGTACATGCCAATGTGGCAGCCGGAGAGATCTTGGCACCCAGCTGGTGTGGTGTCGTGGCTGTCGGAGGAGCGATGGAGCCTGGCGGAGGGACAGCTGTCGGAGCTGTTGGGTCCTTGCTGACGTCCCCCTGCTTCCGTAAGGGAGCTGAGAGCCGCCGTCGTCATGGGTCTAGCGGGGCGCCATCATTGCCTATCTGGCGGAGCTAGCCAGATGGGACGTCGGTCTTGTTCTCTGCGGCCCGAGTCGGCTCGGGGTAGGGTGATGATGGCGCTTCCTGTTGACGTGGCGGACTTGTGCCCTAGGTCGGGCGACGTGGAGGCTCCTCCGAGGCCGAGGTCGAGTCTGTCTTCCATGGCCGAGGCCGAGCCCGAGCTCTTGGGTCGGGCGAGGCGGAGGTCGTTCGGCAGAGGCCAGGGCAGAGTCCGACCCCTGGGGTCGGGCGAAGCGGAGTTCGTCGTCTTCCGGGGCCTTAGCCCGAGTCCGAGCCCTGGGTCGGGCGGAGCGGAGTTCGCCGACTTTCGGGGCCTTAGCCCGAGTCCGAGCCCTGGGTCGGGCGGAGCGGAGTTCGCCGTCTTCCGGGGCCTTAGCCCGAGTCCGAGCCCTGGGTCGGGCGGAGCGGAGTTCGCCGTCTTCCGGGGCCTTAGCCCGAGTCCGAGCCCTGGGTCGGGCGGAGCGGAGTTCGCCGACTTCCGGGGCCTTTGCCCGAGTCCGAGCCCTGGGTCAGGCGGAGCGGAGTTCGCCGTCTTCCGGGGCCTTAGCCCGAGTCCGAGCCCTGGGTCGGGCGGAGCGGAGTTCGCCGTCTTCCGGGGCCTTAGCCCGAGTCCGAGCCCTGGGTCGGGCGGAGCTTCCTATGGCGCCTTTGGCAAGGCCTGGCTGCCTGTCAGTCTCACTCTGTCAAGTGGCACTGCAGTCGGGATGGCGCAGGCGGCGCTGTCCTTTTGTCAGACCGGTCAGTGGAGCGGCGAAGTGACGGCGGTCACTTCGGCTCTGCCAGGGGGCGCGCGTCAGGATAAAGGTGCCAGGCTACCTTTGCGTTAAATGCCCCTGCGACTCGGTCGGTTGGTGCGGCGATTTAGTCAGGGTTGCTTCTTAGCGAAGGCAAGGCCTCGGGCGAGCCGGAGATGCGTCTGCCGTAAAAAGGGGGCCTCGGGCGAGACGGAAACACCTCAGGGTCGGCTGCCCTTGCCCGAGGCTAGGCTCGGGCGAGGCGTGATCGAGTCGCTCGTATGGACTGATCCCTGACTTAATCGCACCCATCAGGCCTCTGCAGCTTTATGCTGATGGGGGTTACCAGCTGAGAATTAGGCGTCTTGAGGGTACCCCTAATTATGGTCCCCGACAGTAGCCCCAGAGCCTCGAAGGGAGTGTTAGCACTCGCTTGGAGGCTTTCGTCGCACTTTTTTGCAAGGAGACCAGCCTTTCTCGGTTGCATTTTGTTCCGGTGGGTGCGCGCGAGCGCACCCGCCGGGTGTAGCCCCCGAGGCCTCAGAGGAGTGGTTTCACTCCTTCGAGGTCTTAATGCCTTGCGTAATGCTTCGGCTGGTCTGGTGGTTCCCTCATGCGAACTGGCCGTAGCCCGGGTGCACTGTCGGGGCCCAAGTTCTCGGGCTGGTATGTTGACGCTGTCAACGGTTTGGCCGGAGCCGGGTTTGCGAGAGCAGCCCCCGAGCCTCCGCACAGGGCGAGAGGGCGATCAGGGACAGACTCGACTTTTTTACATACGCCCCTACGTCGCCTTTCTGCAAGGAGGAGGGGGGAGAGCGCCATGTTACCCTCGATGGGCACCGAACATGGTGTCTCCGGTGAGCTGCAAGCGGGTAATCCGAGTGGACGTCCGTGCCCCGTTCGTTGGGGGTCGGCTAGGGGCCCGGAGGCACGCCCAAAAGTACCTGCGGGTGATCTGCCGGACCCGGTCCCCTGGCGACGGGGTCCGAGGGCTCGATGCCTCCCTCCGATGGGATTCTGTTACAGGATCGCTCCCGCTGGTCTCGGAAATGTCCTAGGGTACCTCGGGAGCATAGCCCAAGCCTCGGTTATGTATCGAACGTACCCCTAGTCATCCCTCGCTCGGTGTCTGAGGCGACTGTGAACCCTTCGGGGGGCCAGCCTTCGAACCCCTGATCAGTAATGGGCGCGGAGCCCGAGTAGCCTGAGGCGGCCGTGGAACCCTTCGGGGGGCCGGCCTTCGAACCTCTAACCAGTAGTGGGTGTAGGGCCCACGCGATCTGAGGCGGCTGTTGAACCCTTCGGGGGGCCAGCCTTCGAACCCCTGATCAGTAAGGAGGCTCGGAGCCTAGTTCCTCCACGGGGAAGGATTCCTTTCGGGGTATCCCCCTTTCCCGGTCCCTGTTGCAAGAGATAGAGAAAGAGGAAAAAAAGGAAAAAGGATACGAAACCGAACGACGCGGCGTACCTTTTTTGGTGCGGTTGTTTTGGCGAAGGCGAAGAGTCGCCCGCTGCTCCTGCCAGAAACGCCGCCTGTCCAGCCGCGGAGTTAATGCGACGGGGCGAGTAGTTGACGGGGCTGCCGTTGCGCGTGCGCGAGCCGTTCGAGGAACGGGTCACGGGCGCGTTGTCTTCACGCCGTGAGAGGGGGTTCTCTCGCTGCCTCCGGATGGGACGTGAGCTTGGCTGACGGCGTGACCGCTGCTCCCGCGTGCCTGCCACCGTCATCACTGTCGGCCTACTTTTGACCGCGTTGACCGCTGCGTCAGGCTGGCGCTGCTGGGTCGCGCGCTGGGTCGCCTCGGGTCGCGGTATCGGTTCCGCAATCGAGGAGGTGCGGTGGTGGCGCAAGTGGTACAGTTGCTTGCATGCAGCATCCGGCGCGCTGGTCGCGCGACGCGTGGGCCTGGGCTTCCGTGCTGGCGTGTCAGGAGTCGGAGAGGCGCGCCCACTTGGCGCGGTTGCATGCCGCCTGCATGGCCGCCCGCCCCTTTCGCCCGTTGGTCTGGGCAAAAGTGGAGGGTCACTTGTAACCGCTGGGCGGTTGCGTGCGCCATGCGCGGCGGTTTGGCTTCTTCTGCTCGGAGCCGGTCTACATGACATGCGGGACCCAGCCCCCGCGCCGCAGGGGAGGGCTTTGGAGCGTGTTGGAGAAGACTCAGCCCGTGACGGTTGGGTGCGTAAGCGGGGAGAGTCGCCTTTAAAAGGAGGGCGACCCCTTTCGTAAGGCGACCATGTCTTCTTCCTCCCTTATGCACTGTGTCTTCCCACCTTCCAAGCCCCCGGATGGGGAAACCGCCGTCCTTTCGCCCCATCGTTGGAGGAACACAACTCCGTGGGAGTTGGTACCTTTCAGCCATCGTTCGGCTTCAAGGATTTTCATCATGCAGCCCGACTGCACCCCTCCACCGGCGGTCACCCAAGATGGTGACCTCCGGCTTGATGGTGGGGGAAAGCGAGTCGGGCTGCGGCCTCTGCCCCTCCCTCAGCCTCAAGGATTTTCATCACCAGGGCTGGGGAGGGGAGTGTGCCGAGTTGAGGTCGGCCCCCGCGTGGGCGGCGGCCCGCTCCTTCACTCATTGATCGGAGGGAGGAGCGGTTGTCGTCCATGGCGCTGGCATCTGCAGCGTGCCTGGCCTTCGGACGCGAGTGGCTTCGGAGCCGCTCGCGGCGCCGGCGTTTGCCACGGCAACTGGAAGAGGTTCTTCCGCCGGCGCGACAGCCAAGGCTGGCCACGGACCGACCTCCAACTCTACGGCCTTCTGTCCGTCCTTGCCTCTCGAGTTTGGGCAAGGGCGGGGGCCTCCTAGCAGCAGCATCCGCCCTGAGGTCATCACTGCTGCTGTTCGGCCCCCCGGGGCAGAAGTCTTCATCGTCGCCGCTGCTGGGGCGGGCGATGACTAGCCGTTCGTCGGTCTTTTGTTGCTCCGCAGGCCCACCCCTATCGAGTGAGGTTGTTCGTACCTGCGGAGGGGGAACCGGAGTTCCGTTTGTAATGGCACTTCGAATGCCGGTGTTTTTTGTTCATTTCGGCTTTCGGGGCCTGAACATGTATGTAACTTCGGCACGGAGCCGTGTATTTTCCTTATTTTTGAGCACTAAGACTCGTCTGTTGACTATCTGAACCACTTCACCAAGCATGAGTCACCCCGTGTCAAGGTGACGAGTGAGGTATCCGTATCCCGGAGGCGTAGGAGTCCCTCGGCTCGGTTGGCCTTGCTGTCCGAGGTTCCTCTAGCTTAGTTAAAGAGACCCCTCGGCCGCTCTTCGTTGAGCCGAGGCCAGGGGTAGCGATATCAGTATGAACAGAGGTGGAGTCGGCTCGAAAATGGAACCTGGTTGGCCGGAGCCTAGCCGGGTTGTCCGTTGGCCGGATCGACGTCGGAGTTGATCAGCCGAGGCTTCGGACCGGGCTGGCGCCCTCGGAAGATGGTTGGCCGAGGCCCCGGGGGTGACCGGCTGAGCCGCCTGCTCGGGCCGGATTCCCGGAGAAGTCCCTGGCAGCGATAGCCCGGGTGTGGTGATGACGTCGTCCTTCGGAGCGGAGAACCTCGGACCACGTCGCCGTCCGAGGCTAGGTCGGGCCTCACCGAGGGTGTCGCTGATGCCGAGGGTGTTGCTGCCCCCTTCCAGCGCCAAGACCCGAGCCTGCAGGATCAGATTGTCTTGTAGCGTGTGCCTTGTGCGGCCGTCGAGGCCAGAACGCACACCCTCGCTGCGTTGTAAAGCTGCGTCTCTTTTCCTCTTGTTTCGAGTATCTGGACTTTTTGTCGGTAACAGGGACGTTTGTGCGAGCGAGAGCTGCTTCTCGCGGAAGGTGATGAGTGAGGTATCCGTATCCCGGAGGCGTAGGAGTCCCTCGGCTCGGTCGGCCTTGCCGCTTACGCGTACTTTCACCCGTCCATGAGGCCCTGTCACCGACTCGGTCGAGAAGGCTCGAAGGATCGCTTCGGCAGAAGGGCTTTCGAACGTAAAGACTTGTTCGATCTGTGGAGCCACTTTATCCGAACGCGAGTTACTTATCGCAGAAGGTGATGGGTGAGGTATCCGTATCCCGGAGGCGTAGGAGTCCCTCGGCTCGGTCAGCCTTGGCTGCTTACGTGTACTCCGTCGTTTCCAGGACCCACTTTTCGAAGTAGTCAAAAAGCACGAAAGATATTCTGGTAGAAGAGATTTTTTTCGAGGAAAATTTTGACGCAGAGGGGGTTTCCCCCCTTTTAGCCCCCGAGGGAGGGTCGGGCTTTGCCGAGGCGAGGCCGACCCTTCCTTGTTGACTAAACTTTGCGTGAGTGCGAGGTATATGAACAACTTGGAAACATCTTAAGGGTAGAAGCGACGTAGCTGTTGGATGTTCCATGCGTTGCCGTAGACCTCGCCTTGACTATTGGCCAGCTTGTACGTTCCGGGCTTCAGGACTTTGGCGATGACGAATGGCCCTTCCCAGGGGGGCGTGAGCTTGTGCCTCCCTCGGGCGTCTTGTCGCAGACGAAGCACCAGGTCGCCCACCTGGAGGTCTCGGGGTCGGACCCCTCGGGCGTGGTAGCGTCGCAGGGACTGCTGATACCGCGCCGAGTGTAGTAAGGCCCTGTCCCGAGCCTCTTCCAGCTGGTCCAGCGAGTCTTCTCGGCTAGCTTGGTTGCTTTGATCATCGTAGGCCCTCGTCCTCGGGGAGCCGTATTCCAAGTCAGTGGGCAAGACGGCCTCGGCCCCGTAGACCAGGAAGAACGGCGTGAAACCCGTGGCTCGGCTCGGCGTTGTCCTCAGGCTCCAGACCACCGAGGGGAGTTCCTTCATCCATCGCTTGCCGAACTTGTTGAGGTCGTTGTAAATCCGAGGCTTGAGCCCTTGTAGAATCATGCCGTTAGCATGCTCTACCTGCCCATTCGACATGGGATGAGCTACGGCAGCCCAGTCCACCCGGATGTGGTGATCCTTGCAAAAATCCAAGAATTTTCTGCCGGTGAACTGGGTGTCGTTGTCGGTGATGATGGAGTTTGGGACCCCGAAGCGATGGATGATGTTGGTGAAGAACACCACCGCCTGCTCGGACCTGGTGCTGTTTAGGGGTCGGACTTCGATCCACTTGGAGAATTTGTCGACGGCGACCAGCAGGTGCGTGTAGCCCCCGGGCGCCTTCTACAGAGGGCCGACGAGGTCCAGACCCCACACAGCGAAGGGCCAGGTGATGGGTATCGTCTGCAGAGCCTGAGCGGGCAGGTGGGTCTGCTTCGCATAGAATTGACACCCTTCGCAGGTGCGGACGATTCTAGTGGCGTCAGCCACCGCCGTTGGCCAGTAGAAGCCTTGCCGGAAAGCGTTCCCGATGAGGGCTCGAGGTGCTGCGTGATGGCCGCAAGCCCCCGAGTGTATCTCTTGCAGGAGTTCCTGACCTTCGGCGATGGAGATGCATCGCTGGAGGATGCCCGAGGGGCTGCGGTGGTAGAGCTCTTTCTCGTCACCCAGCAAGACGAATGACTTGGCGCGTCGCGCTACCCGCCGAGCCTCGGCTTGGTCGAGGGGTAGCTCTCCTTGGCGGAGATATTGCAGGTACGGGGTCTGCCAATCTCGATCAGGCGTGACCCCGCTCCGCTCCTCCTCGATGCGCAGCGCCTCGCCCTCGGGGGCCGAGGGTTCCTCGGGCTGAACCGAGGACGCCTCGGGCTGGGCCGAGGCTACCTCGGACTGGGCCGAGGACGCCTCGGGCTCGGGCGTGTCGTTGATCTTGACAGAGGGTTGGTGCAGTTGGGGATGGCCATGAACTTCGCGTAGCATGGCCTCCCCAATACCACGTGGTAGGTTCCTCGGAACCCGACCACCTCGAACGTCAAAGTCTCCCTTCGGAAGTTGGAGGGTGTTCCGAAGCAGACAGGAAGGTCGAGCCGTCCGAGGGGCTGGACGCGCTTCCCAGGAATGATCCCGTGGAAGGGCGCAGCGCCTGCTCGGACGGAGGACAGATCGACGCGCAGAAGCCTGAGGGTCTCGGCGTAGATGATGTTGAGGCAGCTGCCCCCATCCATCAGGACCTTGGTGAGCCTAATGTCGCCGATGATGGGATCGACGACGAGCGGGTATTTCCCCGGGCTCGGCACGTGGTCGGGGTGGTCAGCTTGGTCGAAGGTGATGGACTTGTCGGACCAGTCTAGGTAGACTGGCGCCGCCTCCTTCACCGAGCAGACCTCCCGACGCTCTCGCTTGCAATGCCGGGCCGAGGCATTCGCCGCATGCCCTCCGTAGATCATGAAGCAGTCGCGGACCTCGGGGAACTCTCCTGCTTGGTGATCTTCCTTTTTGTCGTCGTCGTGGGCCCTGCCACCCTCTGCGGGTGGCCCGGCCTTGTGGAAGTGGCGCCGAAGCATGACGCACTCCTCGAGGGTGTGCTTGACGGGCCCCTGATGGTAAGGGCACGGCTCTCTGAGCATCTTGTCGAAGAGGTTAGCACCTCTGGGGGGCTTCCGAGGGTTCTTGTACTCGGTGGCGGCGACAAGGTCCGCATCGGCGGCGTCGCGTTTTGCTTGCGACTTCTTCCTGCCTTTCTTCTTGGCGCCGCGCGGAGTAGACGCCTCGGGAGCATCTTCCGACGGGCGGCCCGGGGGCTGCTTGTCCTTTCGGAAGATAGCCTCGACCGCCTCCTGGCCAGAGGCGAACTTGGTGGCGATGTCCATCAGCTCGCTCGCCCTGGTGGGGGTCTTGCGACCCAACTTGCTCACCAGGTCACGGCAAGTGGTGCCGGCAAGGAACGCGCCGATGACATCGGAGTCGGTGATGTTGGGCAGCTCGGTGCGCTGCTTCGAGAATCGCCGGATGTAGTCCCGAAGAGACTCTCCCGGCTGTTGCCGGCAGCTTCGGAGGTCCCAGGAATTCCCGGGGCGCACGTACGTGCCCTGGAAGTTGCCGGCGAAGGCTTGGACCAAATCCTCCCAGTTGGAGATCTGCCCCGGAGGCAGGTGCTCCAACCAGGCGCGAGCAGTGTCGGAGAGGAACAGGGGGAGGTTGCGGATGATGAGGTTGTCGTCGTCCGTTCCACCCAGTTGGCAGGCCAAGCGGTAGTCCGCGAGCCACAATTCCGGTTTCGTCTCCCCCGAGTACTTTGTGATAGTAGTCGGGGGTCGGAAACGGGCCGGAAACGGTGCCCGCCGGATGGCCCGGCTGAAGGCCTGCGGACCGGGTGGTTCGGGCGAGGGACTCCGATCCTCCCCACTGTCGTAGCGTCCCCACGCCTGGGGTGATAACCTCGGCGCACCCTTTCGTCGAGGCGGGCCCAACGGTCGCGACGGTGGTGCTCGTTGCCGAGGTGGCCCGGGGCCGCAGGCGCGGTGTTGCGCGTGCGCCCGGTGTAGACCGAGGCTTCCCGCATGAATCGGGAAGTCGCGGCATGAGGTTCCGAGGGGTACCCCTGCCTTCGGGAGGCAGAGCTCTCGGCCCGCCGGGCCGCGGCGCCTTCCAGGAGATTCTTGAGCTCTCCCTGGATTCGCCGACCCTCGGTGGTTGATGGCTCCGGCATTGCGCGGAGGAGCATCGCTGCGGCTGCCAGGTTCTGACCGATCCCGCTGGATGCGGGTGGCGGCCTGTCCCTGGCATCGTTGGCGACGCGGTGCTGGAAACCCTGGGGCAGGTGACGTATTTCTCCGGCCGGGGGCTGGCCCGCCCATACCTGCCCGACGTCCCGGCGGATCAACTCGAGCGCTCCTGCTCCCTCGTCGAGCTTGGCCTGCGCCCCGCGGACTTGCTCGAGCTGTGGGTCGTGACCCCCTGCCGGAACGGGGACCACAGCTAGCTCCCGCAGGATGTCGGCGCGAGGCGCTGGCCTAGGGAGATCGCCATCCTCCGGCACACCGAGACGGTTGCCTTCGGAGGGATCCCCTAGCTCGACGTGGAAACATTCGCGGCTCGGGCCGCAGTCTTTGTCGTCAAGGCTGCAGCTGCCATCGGAACAGTCGGAGAGGCAGTAGTCACATGCGGTCATGAAGTCCCGCATGGCACTGGGGTTGCCAGATCCAGAGAAATCCCAGCAGATGCTGGGATCGTCATCTTCCTCGGACCCAGAGGGCCCGTAGGTCGAGACGTCCGTCAATCGGTCCCAAGGCGACCGCACACGAAACCCCAGAGGGGTTGCACTCACTCAACGTGAGCGCCCGCCAAAGCGAAGTCGCTAGGCTGGTTGAGGTCGAGTCGAAAGGACGTAGGATGGGAATCAGTCGGTACCTTTTGGTCGACGAGGAGCGACGTAGTCACGTCGGGGACTGATTGCGCCGTCGTCTTGGGTACGAGGGCGACGTCCTGCAGGCCCTCCGCGAGCGTGCTGGCGTCATCCACTTGCTCGGGATTGGCGTGTCGCGGGGGGACGGCGCCCGCCTTCGTCTCAAACGCGAGGTCGACACCCGACACGTCCTCCGTTGGGGCGCTGGGGATGTCGATTCGCTCGACAGCCGACGGAGCGCAGCCTCCCGCCCGGCCTTGGTTGCCCCACCTCCTCCTCCGATGGCGGGGGAGAGGACGGGGCGAGCTCGAATGTTGTTCTTCCACCACGCGGGGAAGACATCGTCGATTCCGCCGCCGGTGGGCGGGCTGTCGGCCGCCATTGTCGTCGTCGCGCGGCGGTGGAAGGAGTATTATGTCGTAGCTGCCGTCGAGAGACATGAACTCGAGACTCCCGAAACGGAGCACCGTCTCGGGTTGGAGAGGTCGTTGGAGACTGCCCATCTGGAGCTTGACGGGAAGCTGCTCGTCAACACGCAGCAGGCCCCTACCTGGCGCGCCAACTGTCGGCGTTTCGAGACCGGGGGGTCCCTAAGCCGACGAGTGAGTGTGCCGCGTGCCCCAGCCCAGATGGGTCGAGCGCGTGGGCGAGCGCGAAGGGGGGAAAGCGAGGTGGCCGGAGCCGAGTCATGAGGGAGGTGGAGATCCCGCGGCCTTCGTGTTCGTCCCGCGCCCAGGTCGGGTGCGCTTGCAGTAGGGGGTTACAAGCGTCCACGCGGGTGAGGGAAGCGAGCGGCCCCAAGAGAGCGCCTGCCCCGTCCTCGTTCCCGCGCGGCCAACCTTCTTTAAGAAGGCCCTGGTCCTTCCTTTTATAGGCGTAAGGAGAGGATCCAGGTGTATAATGGGGGTGTAGCAAGGTGCTACGTGTCTAGCGGGGGTGAGCTAGCGCCCTAGGTACATGCCAATGTGGCAGCCGGAGAGATCTTGGCACCCAGCTGGTGTGGTGTCGTGGCTGTCGGAGGAGCGACGGAGCCTGGCGGAGGGACAGCTGTCGGAGCTGTTGGGTCCTTGCTGACGTCCCCCTGCTTCCGTAAGGGAGCTGAGAGCCGCCGTCGTCATGGGTCTAGTGGGGCGCCATCATTGCCTATCTGGCGGAGCTAGCCAGATGGGACGTCGGTCTTGTTCTCTGCGGCCCGAGTCGGCTCGGGGTAGGGTGATGATGGCGCTTCCTGTTGACATGGCGGACTTGTGCCCTAGGTCGGGCGATGTCACACCCGGTTTTGGAAGGTAAACCGAATGCGAACTATGTACGTGCCAGGATCAGAACTCACGTACACAGCGATTACATAAATGAACATCATCGCACAGTGCTCGAATAATAACATAAAAGAGTATTAACTTATTACATCACAGAGTCAGAGACATCCACATAGTCATCAACTTAACTGGTAAATCAAAGTGCTAAGCGAAACGCAGTAAAGATAAGGCCTTCACAGGCAGCTGACTGGGGGTTGCCGCCAACCCACACCTAGAATTCGTCGTAGTCTTGGAACTCCTGGAAGTCTCCTTCCACGGCTTCGCCTTCTCCTGAGCAGTGGTTACAATGCGGACAACCTGGTGTTTTGTGGTAAAGCAAGGATGAGTACACATCAACGTACTCAGCAAATGTCCCGTTTGGCTGAAGTGGACTAGCTTTATGTGGGGTTAGGCTCAAGCAGTTGCTTTTAGTTGGTCAGGTATTTATCATTAGTAGAAGCCAGATTTTAGCATTAACCAACCCATGAACCATTTCCTCATCGAGGAACAACATCATCATATTCGAACCAAAACCATAACATAATCCTTGTATCTCGAACCATCTGTATCTCTAATCAAAGAGGATCCCAAGGCTGCTCTTAACCGTGAGCACGGCTGATATATCAGTTTCACTACCCTCTGCAGAGGTCGCACACTTTACCCATGAGTCGTGATTCCCTTTCTGCCCGGGCTTGCAAGACCCTTATCCACTCCCAAGGTGAATGGCCAGGGATTCACTACGAAGCCTTTACAAAGATTCCCTAGAGGTCATAGCCGCCCGTTAGGTTTCTCCAGTTTGATAAACATAGTACCCCTCCCCGCAGGAGAGTGACTAACAAAAGCAAAACGAAAGAACCTCGGCACTCAGCCTCGGCAGAGCAAGCACTGTGCCTGGACCCCATTGACGGCACGACGGCGAAGCAACTACACCTCTAGTTCCTCTAATTAATTAGCTAAGGGCATCCCATTTCACCCTCATGGTTGCACTGTTATCCCGGGTTGTCACTCCCCAAACAGGTCCTTACGGAGAGGCACTCAGGAAACAGCCTGAGCCCCCTAAAGTATCATAGGTACATCATCGGGATAACATCATAGTATCATAAGTATTCACATCATGTTCATTGATTAAAGTAAAGCAATAGCATAATGCTAACCATGATAACCCAAAAGGTAAACAAGGATAAGGTAAATAGAAAGCTAGTCAATCCTTAGGTTTCAATTAAGTAATGCGGGACAGTGCATTAAAAGTGAATGGGACATAATGGGTCAGAGGACACTTGCCTTCACCAAACTGTTGATCGGGAACTTCCTCTACAACTCCCTCGGGAAACACAGACTGCTCGTTGTCTACGTAAAGTAATCATTCACACTATGCACTTGGGAAATAACAAACAAAAAATAATATACCAAACATATGCAGCAGAGAGATCACAAGTTCATAATAGAAAAGGGATAGGCACTCTGGTATTCCCTAGGTCTAGGGTAGAGGACTATACTAAATGATTCATTATCCACTAATCAGGTTTAAGTCAGTGGTGGGGTTAAATCATTACATGGTTTTAAGTCCATAAACTTAGGTGCTCCCATTTTTATTAAAGTCTTCTATCTTTTATTTATCTCAAATATGGGTTCCAATAACCTTAATCTTATCTTAATGATCAACTATTAATTGGGACATAAAAACAGCAGGGAAACATTGGTTAAATAGGTAGACAAAAATACTATGAGCATTTTGCAATTTGAAGCACCTAATTTGGAGTTCATATGACAAAGTTATGAATTTTACAAGTTTAGGGATTAAAAATATACCCTAAATACTTATTTTGAATTAAATAAAAGGTCCGAGGACCTAACTGCGAGAATCCAGGGACGGCGGGTTAATTTTCAGGAAGCCGGGGGTCTCTTTAAGAAAACGCGCGGGCGAAGGGGTATCGGGCTTTAATAGCCGTTGGATCTCGGATCAACGCCCGAGATTAGATCCGCGGGCGGGCGCGCGAGCGCGCGGCGGCCTGAGCGGCTGACAGGCAGGGCCGGGCGGGCAGCGCGGGCGCGGGCGGGCTGACAGGCGGGGCCGGGCGATAGAGCGGGCGCGGGGGGGCTGACAGGCGGGGCCGGGCGAGCAGCGCGGGCGCGGGGTGTGAGGGAAGCGGCCCTGGGCCGTTGGATCTCCGGCGGATGGCCAGGATTGGGCCCGGGCTAATTGAATCAGGGCCGCCCGATCTGGAATGAACGGCGGGGGTCGGGTGGCCGGCCTTGGCCTTTCCTACGGCTAGCAGAGGCGGCGGCGCTCGTCTCCGCGGCGGAGGACTCGCCAGAGACGAGGGGCGCGGGCGCTCTGCGGGTCTTTGGGGTGACCCGAGCGGCCGGAAAGGTTGGGGAGGGCGCGGGGAATCGTCCGGTGGGGGCTAGGTCGGGGCAGGGGCACTGGAGGGGGGCGGTCCACGGCGAAGCGGCTCGGCGGCGGTGCTGTGGGACTCCGGCGAGCAATTAAGCGCAGTAGAGAGCAATAGAGAGGAAGGGAGAGGGCAGGGGAGGTTCCTTACCTCAAGACGGACTCCGGGGACTCCTCGGTGGCGGCAATGGCGCGACGACGGCCCGGGTCGGCGGTGGCGGACCTCCGCGGCTGCACGGAGGACGGCGGGTGAGCGCGGGCAGAGGGAAATAGGGAGGGGAAGGGGAAATTGGAGCGCGTCCCGGGTTGCGGACGTCGGGGCGGAGCTCACCGTGGCTGAGGGCACGGCGGAGCTCCCACGGCGACGGGGAAACGAGCTCGGGACGGCGGCGGTTCGTGGCGACGGCGCTCTGGCGTGCGCGCAGCGAGGGGGAGGTGAGAGGGAGGTCTGCAGGTGCGCAAATGAGGGAGGGGGAGAGGGCGAGTGGGGTTCTGGGCTCAAGTGGCCGGGGGCGGGGCGGTTGCGAGCTCCACGCGCGACGTGGGCGCGGAGACCGCGGCAACGCGCAGCTCGGGCGGCGGTTACGCGGGGAAGACGGGGCTGACAGGCCGGGCCCACGAGCAGAGAGAGAGGGAGGCGGGCGCGGAGACGGCGGCCGCGCTGACGGGCGGGCCCGCCAGGGCAGAGAGAGCGGGGGGGAGAGGCACGCGCGCGGGGTTGGGCCGGCTGGGCCGAAAGGCCGAGGGGGCGGCCGGGTTGGGCTTCTTTCCCTTTTTCTTTTATTCTGGTATTTGTTTTCTCTTTTCTTTTTATTTTCTCTATTTGATTCAAATTCAAATAAGCCACAAATTCAAATTAGACTTTCTAGGAATTATGCACCAAACAAAAGTGAAATCTAGGGTTCAACATGATGCAACAATTCATACTCCCTTGGAGTTTGAGCTAATAGACTATAGTTACAAATAAAATAACCACTTTTCTCCTATAGAAATGAGAAAGAGAAGATTGGGGAAGGATGAGAAAAGAGAAGTAACACCTGAATTTGTGAATATGAGCAAAGAAATTTTATACCCCCAAATTCAGGGTGTTACAAACCTATCCCCCTTAAAAGAATCTCGCCCCGAGATTCAGGGTTGGTCAGCAAAGAGTTCAGGGTATTTGGCCTTCAGATCATCTTCTCGTTCCCAGGTTGCTTCTTCCTCCGGGTGGTGACCCCATCTGACCTTGCACATTCTGATGGTGTTCCTCCGGGTGACTCTGTCTGCAAACTCCAGAATCTGCGTTGGCTTCTCTATGTATGTCAGATCCTCCTGGACTTCCAAACCCTCCACTGGCAACTGTTCTTCTGGCACTCGCAGACACTTCTTCAATTGTGACACGTGGAACACATTGTGCACTGCCGACAAACTTTCTGGTAGGTTGAGTTGGTAAGCCACTTCTCCACGCTTTGCTTGAATCTGATATGGTCCAACGTACCGGGGTGCTAACTTGCCTTTAACTCCGAACCTTCTGACTCCCCTGATAGGTGACACCTTCAGATAGACGAAATCCCCCACTCCGAAACTCAGTTCTCTTCTCCTTCGGTCCGCATAGCTTCGCTGTCTTGACTGGGCTATCTTCAGGTTCTCCCGAACCATTTTGATATTCTCTTCGGCTTCAAGCAGGATGTCGGGGCCAAACACTTGTCTCTCTCCAGGCTGGTCCCAATGCAGCGGAGTCCTACAACTCCGCCCATAGAGTGCCTGAAACGGCGACATCTTCAAGCTGGCCTGGTAGCTATTGTTATAGGAGAATTCTGCATAAGGTAACCTTTTGTCCCACCCTGACTTGTCTTGCAACGCACAGGCTCTCAGCATATCTTCTAGGATCTGATTAGTTCTTTCAGTCTGACCGTCTGTCTGCGGGTGATAAGCCGAGCTGAAGTTCAAATGGGTGCCCAAAGCTTCTTGTAGCTGCTGCCAAAAATGAGAGGTGAACTCCGTTCCTCGATCTGACACTATCTTCTTCGGCACACCATGAAGGCAGACTATCCGTGACATGTATAACTCAGCTAACGTTGCTCCGGTGTATGTGGTCTTCACAGGTATGAAATGGGCCACTTTTGTTAAGCGGTCCACAACCACCCAGATGGAATCATAGCCGGCCCGGGTACGAGGTAGGCCAACTATAAAATCCATCCCGATCTCATCCCACTTCCACTGAGGAATCCGCAATGGCTGCAACAATCCGGCGGGCCTTTGATGCTCTGCTTTGGTCCTTTGACAGCTATCACAGATGGCGACATATTCTGCGATTTCTCTTTTCATGCCATACCACCAAAACCTCCTCTTTAAATCCTGGTACATCTTTTCACTTCCCGGGTGTATGGAGTAGGCTGTCTCATGAGCTTCCTTTAGGATCAGCTCCCGAATAGGTTTGAGGTCGGGGACACACAATCGGTCCTTGAACCATATTACTCCCTCTTCGTCCTCTCGAAAGTCTTTGTCTCTTCCTTCTAAGATTAGCTGCCGGATCTTGTTGATGCTTTCATCATCCTTCTGCCCTTCTTTGATCTCCCGCTCTAGGGTGGGCTCTAATTCCACTGTTACTCCTTGCGTACTGTTCAGGAAACCGAGACTCAGTCTGTCGAACTCCTTGGCTAACTCATATGGCATTAGGTACGTGGCCATCATATTGACTTGACTCTTCCTGCTCAGAGCATCTGCAACCACATTGGCTTTGCCTGGATGGTAATGTATCTCCAAATCGTAGTCCTTGATCAATTCCAACCATCTTCGCTGTCTCATGTTTAACTCTGACTGGGTGAATATGTACTTCAGACTTTTATGATCTGTGTAAATGTCGCACTTCTGCCCATACAGGTAATGTCTCCAGGTCTTCAAAGCATGAACTACTGCTGCCAACTCCAGGTCGTGTGTGGGATAATTTTTCTCATGGATCTTCAGCTGTCGAGATGAATATGCTACAACTCTTCCTTCTTGCATTAGCACACATCCCAATCCGGTGTAAGAAGCATCGCAATACACTGAGAATGGCTTGTGAACATCAGGCAGGACTAACACCGGAGCTGTAGTCAATCTATTTTTCAGTTCTTCAAATGCTTCCTGACACTTTTGGGTCCACTTGAACTCAACTTTCTTCGCTAGTAACGCTGTCATTGGTCTAGCAATCTTTGAGAAGCCTTCGATGAAACGCCTGTAATACCCAGCCATTCCAATGAAGCTCTTGATCCCACGAACATCCTTTGGTGCTTTCCAGTTCAGGATATCTGCCACTTTCTTTGGATCCACTGCCAACCCATCTTGATTTATGATGTGACCCAGAAACAGGACTTCATGAATCCAGAACTCGCATTTGCCCAGCTTGGCATACAACTGATGCTCTCGAAGTCTTTGCAATACCATCTTCAAATGCTCTACATGATCTTCCTCACTTTGAGAGTATATAAGAATATCATCGATAAACACTACCACAAACTTGTCCAGATAATCCATGAACACACTGTTCATCAGGTACATAAAGAAGGCTGGCGCATTTGTCAAACCAAAGGACATAACTGTGAATTCATATAACCCGTACTTGGTGATGAATGTCGTCTTCGGTATGTCCGAGGGTCGGATTCTGAGTTGATGGTAACCTGATCTCAGATCTATCTTCGAGAATACGCTGGCACCTCTGAGCTGGTCAAACAAATCTTCTATCCTTGGCAGGGGGTACTTGTTTTTGACAGTGACTTCATTCAAGGCTCTGTAGTCTATGCACATCCTTTTGGTACCATCTTTCTTCTCTACAAACAACACCGGAGCGGCCCAAGGCGAGGTACTTGGTCTGATGTAACCCTTCTCTAACATCTCATCTATCTGCTTCTTGAGTTCCACCAATTCTGGTCCAGACACTCGGTAGGCTCTTTTGGAAATGGGGGCGGTACCAGGGATAAGCTCTATGGCAAATTCGACTTTTCTCTCGGGTGGCATGCCCGTTAGCTCCTCGGGAAATACGTCCGGAAAGTCCGACACAACCTTGATAGCCTCGAGCGGGTTGGCCTCCTTACTATCAACTGAAATCTGGTGACAATCTCCCTCCGCTGATTTAGGCATCCTTAACTCAGCCACTACCTCTTCTCCTGACGGGGATTTCAATGTTACGGTCCTCTTGTCACAGCTAACGTTCGCTGCATACTTCATTAACCAATTCATCCCTAGGATGACATCTATCCCAGGGGTGTCTATTACTATTAAGTCACTGGGGAATCCTATCCCCCTTATTTCCACCCTTATATTTGAACATATTTTATCTGTTTGCACCTTGCCACCAACTGAATTAATCCTCATGGGCGGCATCATTGCCTCTACTGAGATGTTATGCAATTCTACCCAGGTTGCAGTGACAAATGAATGAGTTGCACCAGTATCAAATAGCACTTTCGTGGGATGAGATTCGACTCAGAACATACCTACTGCCACATCTGGTGCATCCTGGATCGCTTCGGCCTCCAAGTGGTTCACCTTTCCACGGTTGTACGCTTGGTTACGATTGCCTGCCGTCGGCTGCAGTACACCTTGCCTTGTTGGAGCATTGGGGTTGGTCTGCTGCTGCGCCGCCTTCTTCGGGCACTGCATCGCCCAGTGGCCTTGTTCTCCACAGTGGAAACATCCTCTGCCTCCTCCTTGTGCTGGGGCTGCTTGGTTGCTCTGGTTTGTTGCTGGGGCAGGAAGGCGAGGTGCCTGGTTGTTCTGCTTCTGATACTGATTACCTCCCTGTTGGCTGTTCTGACGATACTGCTGCTGCTACTGTGGGTGCTGCCTCTGAAACTGCTGCTGATGCGGACGCTGGTTCTAATTCTGATATCCTTGTGGGTGACCAGGCCTGCCTTGCTGAGATGAACTGCCTGAGAAACGTGGATGGCTGATGCCTTCGGTCTGGGGTCCACTCATCTTGCGCTTCCGATCTTCCATATCCTTACGCTTCTTCTCAGTCATAACTGCCCTATCGATCAGGTGCTGGAAGGTGGGGAAGGTGTGATTCATCAGCTGGTAATGCAGGGGATCCACCAAACCCCTCATGAACCTGTACTGCCTTTTAGCGTCAGTGTTGACATCCTCAGGTGCATACCGAGATAGCTGCAGAAACTTGTCTCTGTATTCACTAACAGACAGGGGTCCCTGCTTCAGAGCCAGAAACTCCTCCTTCTTCACGATCATCAGTCCCTCCGGCACATGGTACCTGCGGAAACTCTCGCTGAATTCTTCCCAGGTGATGGCTTCGGGGTCAGCATGTGTGGCGAGGTAGGACTCCCACCAGGACTGGGCTGCTCCCCTTAGCTGACGGGGACCATACAGAACCTTCTCCCTGTCGTTACATTGAGCGGTGCGCAGTTCTCTTTCCACTGCGCGCAGCCAGTCTTCTGCATCCATGGGGTCGGCAGAATGGGCGAAGGTAGAAGGGTGCCCTCTCATGAACTCACCACGCTTATCCCGTGGCATCTGGGGCATCTGCACTTGCAATTGGGGTTGGGGTTGCTGTTGAGCCTGCTGCATGGCTGCCAGAGTCTGCCCAATGGCCTGCACTGCCTGAGTCTGCATCAAGAACATCTGCTCCACTGACATCGGGGGTGGCGGGGGAGGCTGCCTCTGTTGTTCCTCCTGCTGGTCATGCTGCTCTTGCTGAGCACGCCTGTTGCATCGGCGCCTGTTGTCAGACATCTGTGGAAGACATTCATACATCAGCATTGATCTTACAACCCTCCAGCATAAGAAAAGAGAATACAGAATTCTTCATGACACTGAGTGAACAAAGAGCTTCACTGATCCTCATTACGATTCAACACAGCTTCTCAGATAAGAAGGAAAGTAGAAGTAAATGGCTTCCCAACTAAATAACTGACTTTATTAACATTATAGCTAGGCCAAACTGCAGGAGAAACCCACAGGTTGGCAACAGTCATTACAAAGATTCAAATCCAGCACAAGTTCATCATAACAAGCATGCAAGCAACTGATAAGCAAACTAAGCTAATTGGAAGCAACTGATAAGCAAACTAAACTAACTATTTGAGACTGAGACATCTGACTTAAGAATTATTACAAACTTCGACGCTAACGATCTAAGGATCCAGATCTATCCTGGTCTTACAGGCAGGGGAACCATAAGTGTGGTGACCACGTGGCGGCGAGCGGTAAGGGTGCTGAGTCCCAACAAGAGCGGGAGAACCACCCTGAGAGCACCTAGAGGGGGGGGGTGAATAGGTGATCCTGTAAAAACTTCAAACTTAAGCCACAAAAACTTGTTAAGCGTTAGCACAGTTAATGCCAAGTGGCTAAGGTGAAGTCTTCAACAAAACACAATACCACAAGAATCAAGCACAGAGGGACACGGTGGTTTATCCCGTGGTTCGGCCAAGCCAATGCTTGCCTACTTCCACGTTGTGGCGTCCCAACGGACGAGGGTTGCAATCAACCCCTCTCAAGCGGTCCAAAGACCCACTTGAATACCACGGTGTTTTGTTGTTCTTATCTCAATCCCGTTTGCGAGGAATCTCCACAACTTGGAGCCTCTCGCCCTTACAAAAGATGTTCACAAAGAATCACGGAGTAAGGGAGGGATTAGCAACTCACACACAACACAAAGATCACAGCGAATACGCACACACAAAACCCAGACTTGAGCTCAAGAGGCTAACACACTAGAACAGAGCTCAAATCACTAGAATTTCAAACAAGTGCGCAAGATTGATGTGTGAGTGATCAAGAGTGCTCAAGGAATGCTTGGGTATCTTCTCCATGCGCCAAAGGGTCCCTTTTATAGCCCCAAGGCAGCTAGGAGCCGTTGGGAACAAATCTGGAAGGCCATCTTTGCCTTCTGTCTCGTGGCGCACCGGACAGTCCGGTGCACACCGGACACTGTCCGGTGCCCGATTTGCTTCCAAAAATAGCACTTCTGACCGTTGCTGGCTGCTTCAGATCTGCGCTCAGTTGGCGCACCGGACATGTCCGGTGCACACCGGACAGTCCGGTGCCGTCTTCCGACCGTTGGCTCGGCCACGTGTCCCGCGCGGATTGCGCGGCCGACCGTTGGCCCTGGCCGACCGTTGGCTCACCGGACAGTCCGGTGCACACCGGACAGTCCGGTGAATTTTAGCCGTACGCCGCCGGCCAAAAACCCGAGAGCGGCCAGTTCGAGTCGAGTTGGCCTGGCGCACCGGACACTGTCCGGTGCACACCGGACAGTCCGGTGCTCCAGACCGAGCTGGGACTTGGCTGCACACAGCCAAGTCATTCTCTCCCCTTTTCTCTATTTCTTCATGCTGTTTCTAACACTTAGACAAACATGTTAGTCCACAAAACCAATGTACTAAGACTTAGAAACATACCTTTACTTCATGATTTGCACCTTGTTCCATTTTACAAATAGGTACCTGTGTTGAGCACTAAATCACCAAAATCCTTAGAAATGGCCCAAGGGCACATTTCCCTTTCAATCTCCCCCTTTTTGGTGATTTATGCCAACACTTCATAAAGCCACTAGAACAAGTGCAAACTCAATTCAAATGACATAAATTTAGGTGTTATTCAATTTTGGCATATATGGATCATCCTTTGCCACCACTTGGTTTGTTTTTGCAAATCAAACACAAATCTCTATCTCTAAGTTAAACACACATGTTTAAGCATAAAGAGAGTCATTCAAAAAAAAGATTGATCAAGGATTTCAAAAACTCCCCCTTTTTCCCATAATCAATACTTCTCCCCACAAGAAGCCAACTTTTGACAAGAGAGACAACTTAAGAATTTTGACAAATCAAAAACTCTATTCTACTATTTTCAAAATCTCTCAAGTGGTAGCTGATCCATTTATTGCTTTGGCCTTTATTTTCTCCCCCTTTGGCATCAAGCACCAAAACGGGATTAATTGTGGCCCTTTAACCCCATTGCCTCACCAAAATCGTCAATTAAGAGCAAATGGCAATAAGAGTTCAGAGATGGACTTGGAATAAGTTACCCTCTCATCGGAGTGCAGTGGAAGTCTTGCATGATCCAAGTCCACCTTTTCCCTTTTAATTCTCCTTTGAGACTAAATCAACCAAACTCAAGCATATGGTTAGTCTCAAAAGGTCAAGTTGCAACACATCTCCCCCTAAACATGTGCATCACATTGCAACGGACTTGTGAGGTCCAGGGAGTGTTTGTACAACTTGAGCACCATAATAAGCAACAAAATGCAGAATGAACATGATCAAAAGCATAAATACATGTATGCTACAATTCAATCCAAGTTCCGCGAATCTAAGACATTTAGCTCACTACGCAGCCTGCAAAAGGTCTTCTCATCTAAAGGCTTGGTAAAGATATCGGCTAGCTGGTTCTCGGTGCTAACATAAAACACTTCGATATCTCCCTTTTGCTGGTGGTCTCTCAAAAAGTGATGCCGGATGTCTATGTGCTTTGTGCGGCTGTGCTCAACAGGATTTTCCGCTATGCGGATAGCACTCTCATTATCACATAGGAGTGGGACTTTGCTCAGATTGTAGCCAAAGTCCCTGAGGGTTTGCCTCATCCAAAGTAGTTGCGCACAACACTGTCCTGCGGCAACGTACTCGGCCTCAGCGGTGGATAGGGCAACGGAGGTTTGTTTCTTAGAGTTCCATGACACCAGGGACCTTCCTAAGAATTGGCACGTCCCCGATGTACTCTTCCTATCAACCTTACATCCAGCATAGTCGGAATCTGAGTACCCAATCAAGTCAAAGTTAGACCCCTTTGGATACCAGATCCCGAAGCAAGGCGTAGCGACTAAATATCTAAGAATTCGCTTCACCGCCACCAAGTGACATTCCTTAGGATCGGATTGAAATCTAGCACACATGCATACGCTAAGCATAATATCCGGTCTACTAGCACATAAATAAAGTAAAGACCCTATCATTGACCGGTATGCTTTTTGATCAACGGACTTACCTCCTTTGTTGAGGTCGGTGTGTCCGTCGGTTCCCATCGGAGTCTTTGCGGGCTTGGCGTCCTTCATCCCAAACCGCTTTAGCAGATCTTGCGTGTACTTAGTTTGGGAGATGAAGGTGCCGTCCTTGAGTTGCTTCACTTGGAACCCAAGGAAGTAATTCAACTCGCCCATCATCGACATCTCGAATTTCTGCGTCATCACCCTGCTAAACTCTTCACAAGACTTTTGATTAGTAGAACCAAATATTATGTCATCAACATAAATTTGGCATATAAACAAATCACCATCACATGTCTTTGTAAAAAGAGTTGGATCGGCTTTCCCAACCTTGAAAGCATTAGCAAGTAAGAAATCTCTAAGGCATTCATACCATGCTCTTGGGGCTTGTTTAAGTCCATAGAGCGCCTTAGAGAGCTTACACACGTGGTCGGGGTACCGCTCATCCTCGAAGCCAGGGGGTTGCTCCACGTACACCTCCTCCTTTATTGGCCCGTTGAGGAACGCGCTCTTCACATCCATTTGGTACAACCTGAAAGAATGGTGAGCGGCATATGCTAGCAAGATACGAATGGACTCTAGCCTAGCCACAGGAGCAAAAGTCTCCTCAAAGTCCAAACCTGCGACTTGGGCATAACCTTTTGCCACAAGTCGAGCCTTGTTCCTTGTCACCACCCCGTGCTCGTCCTGTTTGTTGCGGAACACCCACTTGGTTCCCACAACATTTTGCTTGGGACGAGGCACCAGCGTCCAAACTTCGTTGCGCTTGAAGTTATTAAGTTCCTCCTGCATGGCCAACACCCAATCCGGATCTAGCAAGGCCTCCTCTACCCTGAAAGGCTCAATAGAGGAGACAAAAGAGTAATGCTCACAAAAATTAACTAATCGAGATCGAGTAGTTACTCCCTTGCTAATGTCACCCAAAATTTGGTCGACTGGATGATCCCTTTGAATCATCGCTCGAACTTGGGTTGGAGGTGCCGGTTGCGCTTCTTCCTCCATCACTTGATCGTCTTGTGCTCCCCCTTGATCACACGCCTCCTTTTGATGAACCTATTCATCGTCTTGAGTTGGGGGATGCACCGAGGAAGAAGGTTGATCACGTTCATCCTGTTCCTGTGGCCGAATGTCTCCAATCGCCATGGTTCGTATAGCGGCCGTCGGAACATCTTCTTCATCTACATCATCACAATCAACAACTTGCTCTCTTGGAGAGCCATTAGTCTCATCAAATACAACGTCGCTAGAGACTTCAACCAAACCCGATGATTTGTTGAAGACCCTATACGCCTTTGTATTTGAATCATAACCTAATAAAAACCCTTCTACAGCTTTGGGAGCAAACTTAGAATTTCTACCCTTCTTCACTAGAATGTAGCACTTGCTCCCAAATACACGAAAGTACGATACATTGGGTTTGTTACCGGTTAGTAGCTCATACGAAGTCTTCTTGAGGAGTCGATGAAGGTAGACCCTGTTGATGGCGTGGCAAGCCGTGTTCACGGCTTCCGACCAAAAACACTCGGGGGTCTTGAACTCTCCAAGCATCGTCCTCGCCATATCGATTAGCGTCCTGTTCTTCCTCTCTACCACACCATTTTGCTGTGGTGTGTAGGGAGCGGAGAACTCGTGCTTGATCCCTTCCTCCTCAAGAAACTCCTCCACTTGAAGGTTCTTGAACTCGGACCCGTTGTCGCTCCTTATCTTCTTCACCTTGAGCTCAAACTCATTTTGAGCTCTCCTGAGGAAGCGCTTGAGGGTCCCTTGGGTTTCAGACTTATCCTGCAAAAAGAATACCCAAGTGAAGCGGGAAAAGTCATCAACAATTACTAAACCATACTTACTCCCTCCTATGCTTAGATAGGCGACGGGTCCGAAGAGGTCCATGTGTAGCAGCTCCAGGGGTCTTGACGTGGTCATCACGTTCTTGCTGTGATGTGCTCCTCCCACCTGTTTCCCTGCTTGACAAGCTGCGCAAGGTCTATCCTTTTCGAAATGCACATTTGTTAGACCTATTACGTGTTCCCCCTTTAGAAGCTTGTGGAGGTTCTTCATCCCCACATGTGCTAAGCGGCGATGCCACAGCCAGCCCATGCAAGTCTTAGCCATTAAGCATGCATCTAGACCGGCCTCTTCTTTTACAAAATCAACTAAATAAAGCTTGCCGTCTAGTACACCCTTAAAAGCTAGTGAACCATCACATCTTCTAAAGACAGACACATCTACATTTGTAAATAAACAATTATACCCCATTTGACATAATTGACTAACAGATAGCAAGTTATATCCAAGACTCTCCACTAAGAATACATTTGATATAGAATGCTCATTAGAAATTGCAATTTTACCTAGCCCTTTTACCTTGCCTTGATTCCCGTCACCGAATATAATTGAATCTTGGGAATCTTTACTTTTGACGTAGGAGGTGAACATCTTCTTCTCCCCCGTCATATGGTTTGTGCATCCGCTGTCGATAATCCAGCTTGAACCCCCGGATGCATAAACCTGCAAGGCAAATTTAGGCTTGGGTCTTAGGTACCCAACTCATGTTGGGTCCTGCAAGGTTAGCACAAATATTCTTAGGGACCCAGATGCAAGTTTTATCTCCCTTGCATCTAGCCCCTAATTTCCTAGCAACAACCTTCTTTCCCTTTCTACAAATAGCAAAGGGAGCATTACAAGCATAATAAATGGTAGAAGGTTCATTCACTAATTTTCTAGGAGCATGAATAACATTCTTTCTAGGCACATGAGCAATATTTCTCCTAGGCATATATACAACATTCCTCCTATCATGCTTATAAGAGGAACTAGAGGCAAACATGGCATGAGAATCATAAACATGTGAATCAAAATCATTATGAACATTTCTAGCATGTCTCCTATCATGGTATAAGAAAGCATGGTTCTTTTTAGCACTATTTGCCATAGGGGCCTTCCCTTTCTCCTTGACGAAGACGGGAGCCTTATGGCTTGTTAAGTTCTTGGCTTCTCTCTTGAAGCCAAGCCCATCCTTAATTGAGGGGTGTCTACCAACCGTGTAGGCATCCCTTGCAAATTTTATTTTGTCAACTTCATTCTTGCTAGTCTTAAGTTGGGCATTAAGACTAGCCACTTCATCATTTAATTTGGAAATTAGAACTAGGTGTTCACTACAAGCATTAACATCAAAATCCTTACACCTAGTACAAATTTCAACATGTTCAACACAAGAATTTGATTTACTAGCTACTTCTAGTTTAGCACTTAAATCAATATTAACATTTCTTAAGGTAGAAATGGTTTCATGACAGGAAGATATTTCACTAGAAAGCATTTCATTTCTTTTTACTTCTAAAGCATATGATTTTTGTGCCTCTACAAACTTATCATGTTCATCATACAATAAATCTTCTTGCTTTTCTAAAAGCCTATCCTTTTCATTCAATGCATCAATCAATTCATTGATTTTATCTATCTTAGATCTATCTAAGCCCTTGAACAAGCAAGAATAATCTATATCATCATCACTAGACTCACTATCACTAGAAGAAATATAAGTGGAGTCTTGAATACTCACCTTCTTCTCCCTTGCCATAAGGCAAGTGAGACGCTCGTTGGGGAAGAGAGCTGATTTGTTGAAGGCAGTGGCGGCGAGTCCTTCGTTGTCGGAGTCGGAGGAGGAGCAATCCGAGTCCCACTCCTTTCCTAGATGCGCCTCGCCCTTTGCCTTCTTGTATTGTTTCTTTTTCTCTCTTTTGTTCCCCTTTTCCTGGTCTCTTTCATTATCGGGACAGTTAGCAATGAAATGACCAAGCTTACCGCATTTGAAGCATGAGCGCTTCCCTTTGGCTTTGGTCTTGCTTGGTTGTCCCTTGTGACCTTTAAGTACCGTCTTGAATCTTTTAATGATGAGAGCCATCTCTTCATCATTAAGGCCGGCCGCCTCAATCTGTGCCACCTTGCTAGGTAGCGCCTCCTTGCTTCGTGTTGCCTTGAGAGCAAGGGGTTGCGGCTCGTTGATCGGACCGTTCAACGCCTCGTCGACGTATCTTGCCTCCTTGATCATCATCCGCCCGCTTACGAATTTTCCAAGCACTTCCTCGGGCGTCATCATCGTGTACCTGGGATTCTCACGAATATTGTTCACGAGATGAGGATCAAGTACGGTAAAAGACCTGAGCATTAGGCGGACGACGTCGTGGTCCGTCCATCGCGTGCTCCCGTAGCTTCTTATCTTGTTGATAAGGGTCTTGAGCCGGTTGTACGTTTGCGTTGGCTCCTCGCCCCTTATCATCGCGAACCGTCCAAGCTCGCCCTCCACCAACTCCATCTTGGTGAGTAAGGTGACGTCGTTCCCCTCATGAGAAATCTTGAGGGTGTCCCAGATTTGCTTGGCGTTGTCCAAGCCGCTCACCTTATGGTATTCATCCCTGCACAAGGAAGCTAGAAGAACAGTAGTAGCTTGTGCATTTTTATGGATTTGTTCATTAATGAACATAGAACTATCCGAACTATCAAAGTGCATTCCACTCTCTACAATCTCCCATATACTAGGATGGAGAGAGAATAGGTGACTACGCATTTTGTGACTCCAAAATCCGTAGTCCTCTCCATCAAAGTGTGGGGGCTTGCCAAGTGGAATGGAGAGTAAATGAGAATGTGAACTTTGCGGAATACGAGAGTAATCAAAGGAAAAGTTCGAGTTAACCGGTTTTCTCCTCTCGTAGTCGTTGTGGTCCTCATCCTTTTGGGAAGAAGTAGACTCGTCGCTGTCGTAGTAAATGATCTCCTTAATGCGCCTGGTCCTCTTCTTCTTCCCTTCCTTTCGTCTTTGACCCGAGCCGGAGTCGGTAGGCTTGTCGTCCTTCGGCTCGTTGACGAAGGTCTCCTTCTCTTTGTCGTTGATCACTATACCCTTCCCCTTAGGATCCATCTATTCGGGCGGTTAGTCCCTTTGTGAATAGAACGGCTCTGATACCAATTGAGAGCACCTAGAGGGGGGGGGTGAATAGGTGATCCTGTAAAAACTTCAAACTTAAGCCACAAAAACTTGTTAAGCGTTAGCACAGTTAATGCCAAGTGGCTAAGGTGAAGTCTTCAACAAAACACAATACCACAAGAATCAAGCACAGAGGGACACGGTGGTTTATCCCGTGGTTCGGCCAAGCCAATGCTTGCCTACTTCCACGTTGTGGCGTCCCAACGGACGAGGGTTGCAATCAACCCCTCTCAAGCGGTCCAAAGACCCACTTGAATACCACGGTGTTTTGTTGTTCTTATCTCAATCCCGTTTGCGAGGAATCTCCACAACTTGGAGCCTCTCGCCCTTACAAAAGATGTTCACAAAGAATCACGGAGTAAGGGAGGGATTAGCAACTCACACACAACACAAAGATCACAGCGAATACGCACACACAAAACCCAGACTTGAGCTCAAGAGGCTAACACACTAGAACAGAGCTCAAATCACTAGAATTTCAAACAAGTGCGCAAGATTGATGTGTGAGTGATCAAGAGTGCTCAAGGAATGCTTGGGTATCTTCTCCATGCGCCAAAGGGTCCCTTTTATAGCCCCAAGGCAGCTAGGAGCCGTTGGGAACAAATCTGGAAGGCCATCTTTGCCTTCTGTCTCGTGGCGCACCGGACAGTCCGGTGCACACCGGACACTGTCCGGTGCCCGATTTGCTTCCAAAAATAGCACTTCTGACCGTTGCTGGCTGCTTCAGATCTGCGCTCAGTTGGCGCACCGGACATGTCCGGTGCACACCGGACAGTCCGGTGCCGTCTTCCGACCGTTGGCTCGGCCACGTGTCCCGCGCGGATTGCGCGGCCGACCGTTGGCCCTGGCCGACCGTTGGCTCACCGGACAGTCCGGTGCACACCGGACAGTCCGGTGAATTTTAGCCGTACGCCGCCGGCCAAAAACCCGAGAGCGGCCAGTTCGAGTCGAGTTGGCCTGGCGCACCGGACACTGTCCGGTGCACACCGGACAGTCCGGTGCTCCAGACCGAGCTGGGACTTGGCTGCACACAGCCAAGTCATTCTCTCCCCTTTTCTCTATTTCTTCATGCTGTTTCTAACACTTAGACAAACATGTTAGTCCACAAAACCAATGTACTAAGACTTAGAAACATACCTTTACTTCATGATTTGCACCTTGTTCCATTTTACAAATAGGTACCTGTGTTGAGCACTAAATCACCAAAATCCTTAGAAATGGCCCAAGGGCACATTTCCCTTTCACACCCTCCTGGTGATGGCGCTCTGCCAGCTCAGCACGCAACTCCGCAATCTCCGTTCGAGCCCTGCTCAGCTCGTCCAGAGAGTGATCCAGCTCAGTGTTAAGCACTGCGACTAGGTTGACTGTGCTGCTCAACCTAGGGTTAGCCTCACCAACAGGTGAGACAACCACACCCTCTGTGCTGCCAGTAGGGCGGCGGGGGTAGTACCGAAGGTTAAGACCGTCGGCCACCCCACCGAACAAAGAACAGTACTGGGAGAGTGCACGTCGTGCTGCATCCTGCATAGCCGCCTCTGCAGTGTCCCTCTCGGAGATGGAATAGTGCTCCGAAACGGCCTCCGCACCCCGGAGGTCGTCCTCCGGACGGCGAACTAGGCAGGTAGCCTCCCAGCGGTCCGGGTACCTCCCGCGACTGTGCTGGTAGACCACACAACGATACTCGATCGACCAGGTATGCCGGTCAAAAGCCTGGCGCAGCAAGGTGTCGAGTGCGTCGTGGAAGTGACAACCGCGAGCGGCGTCACGGGTGATGGGTCGGGCGACCCATCCTTCCGCCTCCTGCGTCTCAGAAGACTCCGTGCTGTGGTCTGAGTCGTCGTCGGGGTCTCCTCCAGGACTTCCTCCGGTAGCTCCTCCAACAGCCGAGGCGTCCCGCGGTGGTGCAGGGGGCGCCTCCAGCTGGGCAACAGAGGAACGGGGCCTCACGGACTCCACCTCCTGCTAGGGTGGGGAGGAAGAGCCCTGCTGCTCTCTGTGCTGGCGTCGGTGTTCCTGCTCCTCACGCAGGCGGTGGTGCAGTCTCTCCAGGTGACTCGACTGACCGGACACGGTGCGGTGCAGAGGACGCTCCGCAAGTCGAGACGGCAGGAAAGGAATCACCGACTTACGTGCAGTGTGTCTAAGACGAGCCATCTACAAAAGACACCGTAAGCATAAGAGTAAGAGCAGAACTAATATGACAAGTGAATAAACAATAGACAGAATAAGATAAAAATTTTAACAAGGTATAATATAGTATATATATATATATAGTAAAACATAGGGTTGGTCGAGGTGACCGACTTTTGAAGTAACATCAGAGGTCAAGGTGAGGGGGAAGGTCAACAGTCCTTAGTACGACCAGTGCTACTCTAGGTCAGCGGTCCTACAGTCAACACGGCTTTGATACCACTTATGTCACACCCGGTTTTGGAAGGTAAACCGAATGCGAACTATGTACGTGCCAGGATCAGAACTCACGTACACAGCGATTACATAAATGAACATCATCGCACAGTGCTTGAATAATAACATAAAAGAGTATTAACTTATTACATCACAGAGTCAGAGACATCCACATAGTCATCAACTTAACTGGTAAATCAAAGTGCTAAGCGAAACGCAGTAAAGATAAGGCCTTCACAGGCAGCTGACTGGGGGTTGCCGCCAACCCACACCTAGAATTCGTCGTAGTCTTGGAACTCCTGGAAGTCTCCTTCCACGGCTTCGCCTTCTCCTGAGCAGTGGTTACAATGCGGACAACCTGGTGTTTTGTGGTAAAGCAAGGATGAGTACACATCAACGTACTCAGCAAATGTCCCGTTTGGCTGAAGTGGACTAGCTTTATGTGGGGTTAGGCTCAAGCAGTTGCTTTTAGTTGGTCAGGTATTTATCATTAGTAGAAGCCAGATTTTAGCATTAACCAACCCATGAACCATTTCCTCATCGAGGAACAACATCATCATATTCGAACCAAAACCATAACATAATCCTTGTATCTCGAACCATCTGTATCTCTAATCAAAGAGGATCCCAAGGCTGCTCTTAACCGTGAGCACGGCTGATATATCAGTTTCACTACCCTCTGCAGAGGTCGCACACTTTACCCATGAGTCGTGATTCCCTTTCTGCCCGGGCTTGCAAGACCCTTATCCACTCCCAAGGTGAATGGCCAGGGATTCACTACGAAGCCTTTACAAAGATTCCCTAGAGGTCATAGCCGCCCGTTAGGTTTCTCCAGTTTGATAAACATAGTACCCCTCCCCGCAGGAGAGTGACTAACAAAAGCAAAACGAAAGAACCTCGGCACTCAGCCTCGGCAGAGCAAGCACTGTGCCTGGACCCCATTGACGGCACGACGGCGAAGCAACTACACCTCTAGTTCCTCTAATTAATTAGCTAAGGGCATCCCATTTCACCCTCATGGTTGCACTGTTATCCCGGGTTGTCACTCCCCAAACAGGTCCTTACGGAGAGGCACTCAGGAAACAGCCTGAGCCCCCTAAAGTATCATAGGTACATCATCGGGATAACATCATAGTATCATAAGTATTCACATCATGTTCATTGATTAAAGTAAAGCAATAGCATAATGCTAACCATGATAACCCAAAAGGTAAACAAGGATAAGGTAAATAGAAAGCTAGTCAATCCTTAGGTTTCAATTAAGTAATGCGGGACAGTGCATTAAAAGTGAATGGGACATAATGGGTCAGAGGACACTTGCCTTCACCAAACTGTTGATCGGGAACTTCCTCTACAACTCCCTCGGGAAACACAGACTGCTCGTTGTCTACGTAAAGTAATCATTCACACTATGCACTTGGGAAATAACAAACAAAAAATAATATACCAAACATATGCAGCAGAGAGATCACAAGTTCATAATAGAAAAGGGATAGGCACTCTGGTATTCCCTAGGTCTAGGGTAGAGGACTATACTAAATGATTCATTATCCACTAATCAGGTTTAAGTCAGTGGTGGGGTTAAATCATTACATGGTTTTAAGTCCATAAACTTAGGTGCTCCCATTTTTATTAAAGTCTTCTATCTTTTATTTATCTCAAATATGGGTTCCAATAACCTTAATCTTATCTTAATGATCAACTATTAATTGGGACATAAAAATAGCAGGGAAACATTGGTTAAATAGGTAGACAAAAATACTATGAGCATTTTGCAATTTGAAGCACCTAATTTGGAGTTCATATGACAAAGTTATGAATTTTACAAGTTTAGGGATTAAAAATATACCCTAAATACTTATTTTGAATTAAATAAAAGGTCTGAGGACCTAACTGCGAGAATCCAGGGACGGCGGGTTCATTTTCAGGAAGTCGGGGGTCTCTTTAAGAAAACGCGCGGGCGAAGGGGTATCGGGCTTTAATAGCCGTTGGATCTCGGATCAACGCCCGAGATTAGATCCGCGGGCGGGCGCGCGAGCGCGCGGCGGCCTGAGCGGCTGACAGGCGGGGCCGGGCGGGCAGCGCGGGCGCGGGCGGGCTGACAGGCGGGGCCGGGCGACAGAGCGGGCGCGGGGGGGCTGACAGGCGGGGCCGGGCGAGCAGCGCGGGCGCGGGGTGTGAGGGAAGCGGCCCTGGGCCGTTGGATCTCCGGCGGACGGCCAGGATTGGGCCCGGGCTAATTGAATCAGGGCCGCCCGATCTGGAATGAACGGCGGGGGTCGGGTGGCCGGCCTTGGCCTTTCCTACGGCTAGCAGAGGCGGCGGCGCTCGTCTCCGCGGCGGAGGACTCGCCGGAGACGAGGGGCGCGGGCGCTCTGCGGGTCTTTGGGGTGACCCGAGCGGCCGGGAAGGTTGGGGAGGGCGCGGGGAATCGTCCGGTGGGGGCTAGGTCGGGGCAGGGGCACCGGAGGGGGGCGGTCCACGGCGAAGCGGCTCGGCGGCGGTGCTGTGGGACTCCGGCGAGCAATTAAGCGCAGTAGAGAGCAATAGAGAGGAAGGGAGAGGGCAGGGGAGGTTCCTTACCTCAAGACGGACTCCGGGGACTCCTCGGTGGCGGCAATGGCGCGACGACGGCCCGGGTCGGCGGTGGCGGACCTCCGCGGCTGCACGGAGGACGGCGGGTGAGCGCGGGCAGAGGGAAATAGGGAGGGGAAGGGGAAATTGGAGCGCGTTCCGGGTTGCGGACGTTGGGGCGGAGCTCACCGTGGCTGAGGGCACGGCGGAGTTCCAACGGCGACGGGGAAACGAGCTCGCGACGGCGGCGGTTCGTGGCGACGGCGCTCTGGCGTGCGCGCAGCGAGGGGGAGGTGAGAGGGAGGTCTGCAGGTGCGCAAATGAGGGAGGGGGAGAGGGCGAGTGGGGTTCTGGGCTCAAGTGGCCGGGGGCGGGGCGGTTGCGAGCTCCACGCGCGACGTGGGCGCGGAGACCGCGGCAACGCGCAGCTCGGGCGGCGGTTACGCGGGGAAGACGGGGCTGACAGGCCGGGCCCGCGAGCAGAGAGAGAGGGAGGCGGGCGCGGAGACGGCGGCCGCGCTGACGGGCGGGCCCGCCAAGGCAGAGAGAGCGGGGGGGGAGAGGCGCGCGCGCGGGGTTGGGCCGGCTGGGCCGAAAGGCCGAGGGGGCGGCCGGGTTGGGCTTCTTTCCCTTTTTCTTTTATTCTGGTATTTGTTTTCTCTTTTCTTTTTATTTTCTCTATTTGATTCAAATTCAAATAAGCCACAAATTCAAATTAGACTTTCTAGGAATTATGCACCAAACAAAAGTGAAATCTAGGGTTCAACATGATGCAACAATTCATACTCCCTTGGAGTTTGAGCTAATAGACTATAGTTACAAATAAAATAACCACTTTTCTCCTATAGAAATGAGAAAGAGAAGATTGGGGAAGGATGAGAAAAGGGAAGTAACACCTGAATTTGTGAATATGAGCAAAGAAATTTTATACCCCCAAATTCAGGGTGTTACAGGCGACGTGGAGGCTCCTCCGAGGCCGAGGTCGAGTCTGTCTTCCATGGCCGAGGCCGAGCCCGAGCTCCTGGGTCGGGCGAGGCGGAGGTCGTTCGGCAGAGGCCAGGGCGGAGTCCGACCCCTAGGGTCGGGCGAAGTGGAGTTCGTCGTCTTCCGGGGCCTTAGCCCGAGTCTGAGCCCTGGGTCAGGCGGAGCGGAGTTCGCCGTCTTTCGGGGCCTTAGCCCGAGTCCGAGCCCTGGGTCGGGCGGAGCGGAGTTCGCCGTCTTCCGGGGCCTTAGCCCGAGTCCGAGCCCTGGGTCGGGCGGAGCGGAGTTCGCCGTCTTCCGGGGCCTTTGCCCGAGTCCGAGCCCTGGGTCGGGCGGAGCGGAGTTCGCCGTCTTCTGGGGCCTTAGCCCGAGTCCGAGCCCTGGGTCGGGCGGAGCGGAGTTCGCCGTCTTCCGGGGCCTTAGCCCGAGTCCGAGCCCTGGGTCGGGCGGAGCTTCCTATGGCGCCTTTGGCAAGGCCTGGCTGCCTGTCAGTCTCACTCTGTCAAGTGGCACTGCAGTCGGGATGGCGCAGGCGACGCTGTCCTTTTGTCAGACCGGTCAGTGGAGCGGCAAAGTGACGGCGGTCACTTCGGCTCTGCCAGGGGGCGCGCGTCAGGATAAAGGTGTCAGGCTACCTTTGCGTTAAATGCCCCTGCGACTCGGTCGGTTGGTGCGGCGATTTAGTCAGGGTTGCTTCTTAGCGAAGGCAAGGCCTCGGGCGAGCCGGAGATGCGTCTGCCGTAAAAAGGGGGCCTCGGGCGAGACGGAAACACCTCAGGGTCGGCTGCCCTTGCCCGAGGCTAGGCTCGAGCGAGGCGTGATCGAGTCGCTCGTATGGACTGATCCCTGACTTAATCGCACCCATCAGGCCTCTGCAGCTTTATGCTGATGGGGGTTACCAGCTGAGAATTAGGCGTCTTGAGGGTACCCCTAATTATGGTCCCCGACACTATCCATAATGTGTTCCATGTGTCACAACTGAAGAAGTGTCTTCGGGTTCCCGATCGAACCATTGAAGTGACTGATGTTGTCCTGGAACCAGATTTAACATACTCAGAACATCCTATTCGAGTTCTGGATCGAAAGGACAGGGTTACCCGGAGAAAGACTCTCAAGTTCTATAAGATACAATGGAACCAACATTCTGAGGAAGAGGCTACGTGGGAAACTCAAGACTTTTTAGATAAGAATTTCCCAGGCTTTCTAGCCTCATGTAATTTGTAAAGTATATTTGGTATTGTAATAAATAAGTGAACCCCCACACCACCCCTGCCTTGTACCAGAAATAAGGAAATAAAGATGTGACACATTTCCTTTTCCATTACTCACCCTAGGACTTTTAAATCTCGGGACGAGATTCTTTTATGGGGGGAAGGATGTAACACCCCTGGTGTTACTGTAACTAAAACTTGAGCATGGCATCATAAGCATTGACATTGCATATGTTTGATACACCTAGAGTGCATTCACTAGGTAAAAATTTCAAACAAGTGTATTGTTTTTGGTGTTTTGCAAATAGGACCCTGGATAGGGAACCTAACCCTAAATAAGGCTCAAAGGGAGTAAAACTTAACCCAAGATGAGAAAACCTAAAGACTTTAGGGGAAAAGTCATAAAATGTCCCCAAAAACAAAGTTGAATCACATTTCTACCCTTGGAATACCAGAAACCCTAATTGAAACCCTGGAAAACCCTAAAACCAAACCCTAGGGACCTATGTGCAAAATTAGTCCACTTTTGGACTAAAGTGTAAAAACCAAGTCAAATAAGTATTTTAAGTTATTTGGTTCACAAATGTGTGGACTTGAAAGCCAAACATTGAATTTTGGACTTAAATGCAAAATGGACCTCAATTAGGTTCTATTCTAAGTCTGAATTTCAGTGTATTGTGCCCATCTTTGAGACCTTGTAACTTCTAAACAAAAGAGATTTTGCCCTAGGTCACCACATCAAAATTGTAGCCCAATTATAGGAGAACAACTTTATTTTAGGGTGTGAGCATAGTTGTTAAGAGTATTTGAGAGATAATTAAGCTCAAAGTCGGGCTGTCAGTCACTCCCTGAACTGAATTTCCAGGAGCAGTGTGATGGGATGAACTTTGAGCTCGATTTCGAATGGGATTCAGTGACTATTTGATAGTAAGCTTTGTGGCAAAGTTGAAGATTAACTATAGCTCTATAACTTTGGTGCAGAGAGATGACCAAGTTGTAATGCAAAATTTTGAGAAAAATGGCCCTAAACCGTGGCTGTCAGGTGCATTTGACTGAACTTTCCCCATGGTACAGTACACGGATTAGGATGCCAGCTCGGACAGCTCAACGCCGGTGATCCGCGTGACCGGAGTTGGGTTGGGCGACGAGATTCGTGTCGCGGGGGAGTGGATTTTGCTGATCTTGGAAAGATCTCATTGCCGATGGGTATGAACTACTATGGCCTCGCTGTCTTCACCTTTTACGCCAGTGACGTGGCTTCGTGGCCATCGCCGGAGTTGCCGTTCTGCGCCGCGATGGTGCCACGTTTCCAGCCGTTAAACACGTCGTCACTAGCCGCCCCAGCTCGACGATGACCGCCGTAGCTCCTCAACCGGTAAGTGCCACTGTAAGTCGCGCCGATGACTCACCCTGTCATTCCGGTCGCCGCGCGTCCTCCTCAAATTCGTGGCCACCGCTTTGCCCTTCTATAAATTGAGGGCCAGGTCGGTTGCGCCATGTAATCCGCAAGCTATCGCACCCACTCTCATCTCTGTTCGTTCACCGTAGCGCTGCAATTCGGGTTTTCCCCCAAATTGAAACTCCACGCCGCCGAGATAGCCTTCCCGTGGCCAGGCGAACCTGGTATGGTTCTGCGCCTATGAATCATTGTTTTAGTAGCTCTGGGTACCCATGGTGCTCATCGTAGCAGCAAATTGATCTATTCAGATGTGATTGACTGGGAACGTGAGCTCGACGCCCCGGTTTCCGCCCTGAGCGTGGGTAGAACACTTTCTTGGGGTGCCATTTGAAATTGAGGATCGTTCTTAGGTCACCTTAGGTCTGTAAAGCCTCTCCGATAGTTAGCTTGAACAATCATCGCCGGCCATGGCCGGTACGAACCACGGCAGGGATGAACGGAGAGCGTGTCGTGACCAGGGAGGTGTTTGGAGAAGAAATAGAAAGTCGGGGGCATTTCTGTGAAGTGTCAGCGACTATTTTAAATAGTGTTTGGAATTCTTCGGGTTATTCAATACTGCAGGGGCTTGTTCGCAAAATCACCGGAGCACGCGGGCGCGGGCGCGCGTTTCCTGCATTGTTGGGCCGGTTCAGGCCAGAATCAGCCCAACACTATTGAATATTTTCCTTTTTCTTTTTCAAGAAAACTTTAGAAATATGTAGAAAAATGTAGAAAAATGGTAAAATTGTGAAACCAATTTTCCTAGATTTCTTATTTTCCCTAGAATTTAATAAAAATAGTTTCATGATTTTTAGTTTAAACAAGGAATTTTAAAGCATTTTAAGTAGTTTAAAGAAGTAGTTTTGGATTTTTAAAAGATAAATGGTAATCCCAAAAATGCTCAAAATTTTTATATGAGTTCCTCCTATTATTTAGAAGCTTTGCCTAGAATTTGGGTTGATTTGGACCTTGTTTGATCACCAAACCCCAAAACACCCCCCCTGCCCTGTGAACTCCTTTACTGACTCCGGAAACCCTAAGTTCTCGGAGTACCGTGAAGGAAAGTTGTATTCAAGACTTAGATAATAAGTTTATATTATCTCTGCACCCTCATGAGCATCCCATGGCATCCATTCTTATACATATGTATGGTTATGATTAGAACACGAGGAAGAAGTGGAAGCCACTGAAGAGCAAGTACCACCACCCTTGGAAACTCAGGCTGAGAATTGTTACTACTTCGATATTTGTGGATCTGAGCCTGACTCACCCATAAACAAAGGCAAGCCCCGGTGCATTTGCCACCCCCCTTGTGTTTTAAAATCTTTCTCACTTGCTTGATGCACTAGGTGATAGGGGTTGATTGCTTAAAACAATTCCTGCATTACTTTCCTTGGAATTGATTACTTTCCTTGATACCCTGTTTTACAAAAAGTTTCATTATTCTTAGTATGGCTCTAGCAAAACAAAAGGTTTTGTTTTACAAAAGATGATTGGCAAGGTGGGAGGGATGTTTTGAAAACAAAACTTGATGGTGAATCTGTCAAAGGCCTTGATGGGTTCAACATCGGAAAAGATGTACCTCCGCCAGGTACCAACCTTTGGGGTTAAATGATTAAGCTGAGATCGGGCGGGTGACTTGCACGAGAAAGGAGTCTCGGTGTAGTGTCTCCGTCTGAGTCGATTAAGGACCTTGTCGATGTAGGCCTGCTGACCGAGGACCCTTTAACTGGTCACATGCCTCGTCATGGGTAAGCTTTGCCTCGGGTGGACTAAGGCCAGAATAAGATAACACGAAATGGGCGTGGAGCGGTGGCGAGAGTAGCGTGTACCCTCCGTGGCAAGAGGCTGGACGGTGGTGTATCTGTGCTCTCGGTTTGCGTGAACCTGATCTGGTCTTAAGAAACTCGGTGGCGGGTTGACATATGCAAGGGTTAAGTGCTACATATGTCGTGTGATTGGAGATCCTCAGCTGAGTATAATCGATTCGGATCGCCGTACCTCCGCGGTTATGGAGACTTGGCCACTGACTTACACGTAGCACTCCAGTGAAGATAAAGGGATTAACGAGAAAATTGGCTAGTTCAGGACAAGTGATTGAACTAGGGTAGAAAGAACTCTAGCTGCAGGTAATTTTACTTAACCTGACAATAAAATTGGATTTTAAGGATCCAGTTTAGTAAGCAATTCTGCAAACTGAGTCCTTGATTATTGAAAGGCCTTACCTTGACTCCCATATAACCAGCATACCCTTGAGAGTCTTTTCCTTAGTCGGGTAAGACTTGCTGAGTAATTCCATACTCAGGGTTTATTCCCCCGTTGTTTTTAGGTGAGGAGACAACAAACTTTTGTTGTTTTTGTACCAAGGTGGTGAAAAGTGAAGATAATCAAGAGTGAAGCTGCCGGAGGACCGGGTCCTCCTTAAAAACTTTTATGTAAAGAACTTAATGGGAGGAGTTTTTACCTCCCAGGTATTGTAATAATACTTTTCAGCACTCTCTGGTCTGTATAAGTAACTTACTCTTACTTTTAAATAAATGTAAGTTTCTGTAATCACTTCCGCATTTCCGCATCTTCGATGAACATACTGTCTGCCAGACGGGTGAAATGTTCCTGGAAAGGAAAGGATTAAGATACCAAACTTGTCAAGTGATTCAGGAACATCTACAAGGTTGTCTGATGTCTGTTGGACAAGGACAACTGTAGGTGGGCCTAATTACTTGGGAGGTTCCGTCACACTTTGTCTCGCTCGGTTGAGGATGGGGGGCTCGGCGACGTCAGCGTCTTCCTCGATGTGACGTAGGACGTCACATGCCTTCGCCCGCATGCCTCCTTCAAGGGTTTTACCCGCAGCCTCTCCCTCCAAAGCTTGTCGCAACTGCTGCAAGCTGCTCTTCCACGAGCTTGTCGTGCAACTCTCGAAGTTGCTCGAGGTGAGCCACGTGGCTCCCTAGAGGATTCTAGGTCCGTCTAGGTTACGTGGTGGAGGCTAGTCACCTTCCCGCGGCATGTCGAGGTGATCTCCTTCCTCGGGGATCTCTGAGTCGACGTGGAAGCATTCCTAGGTCGAGTCGTAGCCTTCACCACCGGAGCTGTAACCCTCCAAGCTTTCGGGGAGACTCTCGTCACACGCATACAAAATCTGTAGCATGGACTTAGGATCTCTCAGCCCGGAGAAGTCCAGGGCAAAGCCTGGACCGTCTTCCTCCTCGGAGTCCAGGCACCCTGAGGGGAAAGGAAGCCCGATGTACATCCGGGTGACAGAGATGGTGTCGAAACTCGGTTGGAAGGGGACGGGGTTGAACACAGACAGTTCTCCCTCAACCCCCGCCAAATCTCTCCAAGGAGCATCCAACTCCTCCCGACCTGCGGGTGGGAGGGCCGGAGTAGCTGACACCGCTCGCTCAACGACATGGGGAACTAGTGTCTCCCACATCGGAGGAGGTGGTGCCAGGAATGTTGGTGCAGGTGCAACTGGCGGCGCTCCGGGTGAAATGTTGATGCTGGCTAAGTCCCTTGAGAGGGACTCGATGACATCATCCATCCCGGTGGCTCCTCTAGTGCATGGAGTGCCCTAGGTGGAACGATCCCAATTGCTTCGTCGCTGCCTCTTGCGACGAGAAGGGTGGTGACGGGAGCTTGGACGCTCAAGCGGGATAGGTGAGAGGAGTATCATGTCATACTCGATGTCGATAGACATGAACTCGAGACTCCCGAACCTAATCATTGTCCTAAGGCTGAGTGTGTGGTGGAAACCTACCATCTAGAGTTTTTGGCGAGAACTAGACGTGTTTCACGCGACAAGCCCCTACCTGGCGCGCCAACTGTCAGTGTTTGGATCACGAGTCATTAACCAACTAGTAAATGTGTCATGTGGGTGACTCTAGATGGTGTGCGAGGAGACCCAAGCAGTTATCCTGGTTCGGGCACACAAGGCCCTACTTCCAGCAGAGGGGATGGGGCTTATATTACTCGCACTATGGTGCCTGTAGTAGGGGTTTACAAGCACGATGGGAGAGTGGAAGTCGCCAAGTCCCTAGAGATGATTGAGGCAAGTGCCAATATCTAAGACAAAGTGGTGGAGTGAGCGTTCGTCTGCGTGTGTTGTGCCTCATCCGTGGAGGGACCACTGCCCTATTTATACACCAAGGGGGTGTCCTTAGTGAAGTCGGGTGTTGTATCCGAAGGAGAGAGGCCCTGTCGTCTGCAAGCCGACGGTGACGACGGACTGTGCTGTTGATTCACGCATGCTGATTTCCCATAGAGAGACGAGGCAGAGACTGAGGGGTTGTCCGTACGCCCGAGCCCCTGAGGGAGAGGCCGCCTGAAAGGGAAATAGGGTCAAACCTTTTCCAATAAGAATTTTGGTGGTTGAATTGCCCAACATAAATTATTGGACTAACTAGTTTGCTCTAGAAAATATGTTCTACAGGTGCCAAAGGTTCACAACAAACCAATACAAGTCAAAAGAAAGGGTTCAAACAAAGGGAGCAAAAGTTAAACCGAAGGCAGCCCTGGTCTAGCGCACCGGACTGTCCGGTGTGCCACCGGACTGTCCGGTGCACCACCGGACAGTGTCCGGTGTACCAGGGAATCCAACTCCAAACTTGCCAGTCTCGGGAATTCTGGGAGCCACTCCGCTATAATTCACCGGACTGTCCGGTGCACCACCGGACTGTCCGGTGTGCCAGCGGAGCAACGGCTACTTCGCGCCAACGGTCGTCTGCAAAACGCATTCAATGCGCTACAGTGCGCGCCAAAGTCAGAGCAGCGTCAGAAGGCGCACCAGACAGTGTACAGTGACTGTCCGGTGCAACACCGGACTGTCCGGTGACCCAGAAGACAGAAGCTCCAACGGTCGAACCCTAACGGTCGGGTGACGTGGCTGGCGCACCGGACTGTCCGGTGCGCCATGCGACAGACAGCCTCCCAACGGCCACTTTTGGTGGGTGGGGCTATAAATACCCCAACCACCCCACATTCATTTGATCCAAGTTTTCAGACTTCCTACACCTTACAAGAGCTATAGCATTCAATACAAGACACACCAAAGAGATCAAATCCTCTCCCAAGTCCAAAGATCATTCCAAATCAATTAGTGACTAGTGTGAGAGTGACTTGTGTTCATTTGAGGTCTTGCGCTTGATTGCTTCTTTTCTTTCTCATTCTTTCTCATTCTTTCTTGTGATCAACTCAATTGTAACAGAGGCAAAAGACACCAATTGTGTGGTGGTCCTTGCGGGGACTTAGTGTCCCATTTGATTGAGAAGAGAAGCTCACTCGGTCTAAGTGACCGTTTGAGAGAGGGAAAGGGTTGAAAGAGACCCGGTCTTTGTGACCACCTCAACGGGGAGTAGGTTTGCAAGAACCGAACCTCAGTAAAACAAATCACCGTGTCACACTTGTTATTTGCTTGTGATTTGTTTTCGCCCTCTCTCTCGGACTCGATTTTAATTCTAACGCAAACCCCGGCTTGTAGTTGTGCTTAAGTTTATAAATTTTAGATTCGCCCTATTCACCCCCCCCCCCCTCTAGGTGACTTTCAATTGGTATCGGAGCCCGGTGCTTCATTAGAGCCTAACCGCTCGAAGTGATGTCGGGAGATCACGCCAAGAAGGAGATGGTGACCGGCGACAAGCCCGCAACAAGCCACGGGAAGGCTCCATTGGGGGAGTCCCACAACAAGGGGAAGGAGAAAGAATCTCCTTCACACAAGTCACATCGGAGCGGCGAAAAGAAGAAAAAGATGAGGAAGGTGGTCTACAACGAGACCGACTCTTCATCGCCATCAACCTCCGGCTCCGACGCGCCGTCCGTAACTTCTAAGCACCATGAGCGCAAGAAGTTTAGTAAGATTCCCCTACACTACCCTCGCATTTCTAAACGTACTCCATTACTTTCCGTTCCATTAGGCAAACCACCGGTTTTTGACGGTGAAGATTATAACATGTGGAGTGACAAAATGAGGCATCATCTAACCTCACTCCACACTAGTATTTGGAACGTTGTTGAGTTTGGTGTACAGGTACCATCCGTAGGGGATGAAGGCTATGATTCGGACGAAGTTGCCCAAATCCGACACTTCAACTCACAAGCCACCACAATACTCCTCGCCTCTCTAAGTCGAGAGGAGTATAACAAGGTGCAAGGATTGAAGAGCGCCAAGGAGATTTGGGACGTCCTCAAAACGGCACACGAAGGAGATGAGGTGGCCAAGATCACCAAGAGGGAGACGATCAAGGGGGAGCTCGGTCGTTTCATGCTTCACCAAGGGGAGGAGCCACAAGCAATGTACAACCGGCTCAAGACCTTGGTGAACCAAGTGCGCAACCTCGGGAGCACCAAATGGGATGACCATGAGATGGTCAAGGTTATTCTAAGATCACTAGTTTTTCTTAATCCCACTCAAGTACAATTAATTCGTGGTGATCCTAGATACAAACTAATGTCTCCCGAGGAAGTGATAGGTAAATTTGTGAGCTTTGAGCTTATGATCAAAGGCTCCAAAAAGATCATCGAGCAAGGCACATCCTCCTCCGTACCCGAAGCACAACCCATTGCATTCAAAGCAACGGAGGAGAAGAAAGAAGATTCTACTCCGAGTAGAATCCCCATCGACGCCTCCAAGCTCGACAATGAGGAGATGGCGCTCATCATCAAGAGCTTCCGTCAAATCCTCAAACAAAGGAAGGGCAAAGATTACAAGCCCCGTTCCAAGAAGGTGTGCTACAAGTGTGGTAAGTCCGGTCATTTCATTGCTAAATGTCCATTATCTAGTGATAGTGACAGGGGCGACAACAAGAAGGGAAAGAGGAGAAAAAAGAAGAGATACTACAAGAAGAAGGGCGGCGATGCCCATGTTTGTCGGGAGTGGGACTCCGACGAGAGCTCCACTGACTCCTCCTCCGACGAGGACGCCGCCAACATCGCCGTCAACAAAGGGCTCCTCTTCCCCAACGTCGGCCACAAGTGCCTCATGGCAAAGACGGCAAGAGAAAGAAGGTAAAATCTAAATCCTCCAGTAAGTATGCAACATCTAGTGATGAGGCTAATTCTAGTGATGATGAGGATGATTTATTTACTCTCTTTGCCAACTTGAACATGCAACAAAAGGAAAAATTAAATGAATTGATTAGCACTATTCATGATAAGGATGAACTCTTGGATAGCCAAGAGGATTTCCTAATTAAAGAAAATAAGAAGCATGTTAAAGTTAAAAATGCTTATGCTCAGGAAGTAGAGAAAAATGAAAAATTAACTAGTGAGCTAAGCACTTGCCATGAGATTATTGCCAACCTTAGAAATGAGAATGCTAGATTAATTGCTAAGGTTGATGCTAATGTTTGTGATGATTCAATTTCCAATCTTAGAAATGATAATGCTAGTTTACTTGCTAAGATTGAAAAATTGAATACCTCTCTTTCTAGCCTTAGAATTGAAAATGAAAAATTAATTGCTAAGGAGAGATGAGAATGATATATTGCATGCTAAGATTGTCGAATTTAATACTTGCAAACCCTCTACATGTGACGGAACCTCCCAAGTCATTAGGCCCACCTACAGTTGTCCTTGTCCCACGGACCTCAGACAACCCTGTAGGTGCCCCTGAATCACTTGACAAGTTTGGTATCTGCTTTTCTTACCTTTCCCTAAGAGCGTTTCACCCGTCACGCAGACATTACAGATCATCGGAGATACGGAAATGCGGAAGCGATTACATAAGCTTACATTTATTTAAAAGTAAGACAAAGTTATATATTACAGACCAGGGTATACTTAGTTGAGTGCAGAGTATTAATATTATAGAACCAAGGGAGGCAAAAACCCCTCCCATAAGTTTTTAAACAAAAGTTCTTATGGAGGAACTCTTCCTCCCGCAGCTTTACTCTAGCTTTTCTTCTTTTGGGACCACCTTGGAACAGAAACAACAAAAGTTTGTTGCTTCCTCACCTAAAAACAATAGGGAATAAAACCCTGAGTATGAAATTACTCAACAAGACTTACCCGACTAAAGAAAAGACTCTCAAGGGTATGCTAGTTATAAGGGAGTCAAGGTAAGGTTTCTCAATGATCAAAGACTCTGTTTTGCAGAAATGCTTACTAAAAGTGGATCCTTAAAAATCCAGTTTTATTGGCAGGTAAGGTAAAATTACCTACATCTAGAGTTCTTTCTACCCTAGTTCAAACACTTGACCTGCACTAGCCAATTTCCTAACAAGCCCTTCATCTTTTCTGGAGTTCTACATATAGGTCAGTGACCAAGTCTTCATAACCGCGAAGGTACGGCGATCCGAATCGATTATACTCAGCTGAGGATCTCCAATCACATGACATATGTAGCACTTAACCCTTGCATATGTCAACCCGCCACCGGGGTTCTTAAGACCAGATCAGGTTCACATCAACCGAGAGCACAGATACACCACCGTCCAGCCTCTTGCCATGGAGGGTACACGCTACTCTCGCCACCGCTCCACGCCCATTGCGTGTTATCTTATTCTAGCCTTAGTCTACCCGAGGTAAGGCTTACCCATGACGAGGCATGTGACCAGTTAAAGGGTCCTCGGTCATCAAGCCTACATCGACACGGTCCTTAATCGACTCAGACGGAGACACTACACCGAGACTCCTTTCTCGTGCAAGTCACCCACCCAGTCTCAGCTTAATCATTTCAAACCCAAAGCTTGGTACCTGGTAGAGGTACATCTTTTTCGATGTTGAACCCATCACGGCCATGATGGATCCACCATCAAGTTTTGTTTTCAAAAACATCCCACCCACTTTTGCCATATCATCTTTTGTATAAAAAACAAAACATTTGTTTTTTTCTAAAGCAAGGCTAAGCATTAAAAACCTTTTATAAAACGGTGATCAAGGAAGGTAATCCAATTCAAGGAATGTAATGCAGGAATTGTTTTGGCAATCAACTCCTATCACCTAATGCATCAAGCAAGTGAAAAAGATCTTTAAATCACAAGGTGGTGGCAAATGCACTGGGGCTTGCCTTCATTTATAGGTGAGTCAGGCTCGGATCCGCAGATGTCAAAGTAAAAACAATTCCCTGCCTGAGGTTCCGCAGGTGGTGGTGGTGAAGTCTTCTCCTCTTCTACCTCAACCTCTTCTTTGTTTTCTAGATATAACCATATATATGTATATAAGAATGAATGCCATGTAATGCTCATGAGAGTGCAAAGATAATAAGAATTTATAATCTAAAGTTCTTGAATACAATTTTCCCTCACGGAACTCTGAGAACCTAGGGTTTCCGGAGTCAACAGTGAAGTTCAAAGAGCAGGGGGTAGGGGGTTTTGGGTTCTAATTATCAAACAAGGTCCAAATCAAACCAAAATCTACCCAAGGCTTCTAAATAATGTATAAAGGTTATCTAAAAAGTTTGGGGATTTTTGGAATTACTATCTAATTTCTAAAAATCCAAAAACAGAGTTTTAGGCTATTTTAAATACTTCAAAATTCCCCATTTGATCAAAAAATCATGGAACTATTTTTATTAAATACTATGGAAAATAAGGAATCTAGGAAAATTGTTTGACATTTTTAGGATTTTTCTACTATTTTCTAGAATCGTTGGAGTCCTGCCTGAAAAAGAAAAGGAAAAAGGATGAATAGTCTTGGGCCGGTTTCAGCCCAGGCGGCCTAAGACCACACAGAAACGCGCGCGTGCCCGCGCCCGCTGTGGAGACTTTGCAGAAAGGCCCTCGGTGTTCTGGCTAACTGGGAACAGGTTCGGTTACTGTTTTCTTGAGTCACTGACAGTTTCTAAAAAGGACCTCCACCTTCTATTCCTTCGCAGATTAAGGTCCACGACGAGGAACAGCCCTCGCCGCACTCCGGCGAGCCTATTCCGGCTGGACAATGCCATGGCTAGAGCTCCTGTGCGACAGGGACACAATTAAACTCCTACCGAACATTTCCCCTCAATCAATTTCATCATTGGGACTACGAATCAACCGGTCCACGGTGACAGGGCGGATGGTCATATGGATGGAAGTGTTCCGGCCAACCGATGGCGCGAACGACCAAATTGAAGCTTGGGAAAGCTTCACAAGACAACCAGTGGTGACGCACATACAAAAATTTGGACTGGACACGAATAGAAACACGGGGCTACGGAGACGGTGTCACGACGGCGTTCCACAGAGCAATTGTGTGTTCCGGTGAAAGGCCTCGGCCGAACTTAAATTGATTGGTATTGAGAGCAATAGGAGAATACAAATGTGCTAGAACAGGGAGCAATTTGGGAATCACTGACCCAAGGAGCTGAAAGGGAAATGTGCCCTTGGGCCATTTCTAAGTATTTTGGTGATTGAGTGCCAACGCAAGTGCTTTTGTGTTAATCTATGCAAAGTGGTGGATAAAGTGCAAATCAAGTCAAAAGGTATGTTTCTAGACTTAGTACATTGTTTTATGGACTAATGTATTGTGTCTAAGTGCTGGAAACAGGAGAAATCGAATTGGAAAAGAGATGGCTTTGTTCAGCCAAAGTCTGCGCAGTCTGGGTGCACCGGACTGTCCGGTGGTGCACCGGACTGTGTCCGGTGCGCCAGGCTGGCTCTGGCGAACTTGCTGCTCTCGGGACTTCGACGGCGGTGTACAGTATAAATCACCGGACTATCCGGTGGTGCACCAGACTGTCCGGTGAGCCGTTCACAGGCGAAGTCGTCGGTCTCGGGAAGCCATCAATGGCGTACGGCTATAATTCACCGGACTGTCCGGTGAGGCACCGGACTGTCCGGTGAGCCAACGGTCAGCCGGGGCAACGGTCGGCCGAGGATTCCGCGCGTGACGCGTGGCCGAGCCAATGGTCACAAGGGGGCACCAGACTGTCCGGTGTGCACCGGACAGTGTCCGGTGCGCCAACGGCTCTGAATCTGCAACGGTCGGCTTCGCCAAATAAGGAAACAAATCCACACCGAACAGTGTCCGGTGGTGCACCGGACTGTCCGGTGCGCCAGTCGACAGAAGGCAAGAATTGCCTTCCTACAATGCTCTCAATGGCTCCTAGCTGCCTTGGGGCTATAAAAGGGACCCCTTGGCGCATGGAGAAGACATCCAAGATTCTTTGAGCATAATTGATCACTCACACTTCGTCCTTGCGCACTTGTTCGACATTCTTAGTGATTTGAGCTCCGTTCTAGTGAGAAACTCGTGATAGTCTCTTGAGCTCAAGTCTGGGTCTTGTGTGTGCGTATTTGCTGTGATCTTTGTGTCTTGTGTGAGTTGCTCATCCCTCCCTTACTCCGCGCTTCTTTGTGAACATCTTTGTAAGGGCGAGAGACTCCAAGTTGTGGAGATTCCTCGCAAGCGGGATATAGTAAAGCTAAGCAAAACTCCGTGGTATTCAAGTGGGTCTTTGGACCGCTTGAGAGGGGTTGATTGCAACCCTCGTCCGTTGGGACGCCACAACGTGGAGTAGGCAAGCGTTGGTCTTGGCCGAACCACAGGATAAACCAATGTGCCATCTCTGTGTTGATCTCTTGTGGTTATTGTGTTTTGTTAAGACTCCTCTCTAGCCACTTGGCATTATTGTGCTAACGCTTAACCAAGTTTTTGTGGCATTAAGTCTCAAGTTTTTACAGGATCACTTATTCACCCCCCCCCCTCTAGGTGCTCTCAATTGGTAATAGAGTCGTTCTCTTCAAGAAAGTGACTAATCGCCCGAAGAGATGGATCCTAAGGGAAAGGAAATTGTGATCAATGATAAAGAGAAGGAGTCCTTCGTCAATGAGCCAAAGGATGACAAGCCTACCGACTCGGGCTCGGGCCACAAACGAAAAGACGGGAAGAAGAAGAAGACAAGACGCATCAAGGAGATTGTCTACTACGACGACAGCGACGAGTCCACTTCTTCCCAAAAGGACAACGACGACAACGACTACGACAAAAGAAAGACGGTTAACTCAAACTTCTCTTTCGATTATTCGCGTATTCCGCATAGCTCAAATACACATTTGCTTTCCATTCCTCTTGGCAAACCTCCACACTTTGATGGGGAGGACTACGGATTTTGGAGTCACAAAATGCATAGTCACTTGTTCTCTCTCCATCCAAGCATATGGGAGATTGTAGAGAGTGGAATGAAATTTGATAGCTCGGATAGTCCCATGTTTATAAATGAACAAATCCATAAAAATGCACAAGCTACTACTGTCCTTTTAGCATCTTTGTGCAGGGAAGAGTACAATAAGGTGAGCGGCTTGGACAATGCCAAGCAGATTTGGGACACCCTCAGGATCTCACATGAGGGGGAACGACGTCACCATGCTCACCAAAATGGAGTTGGTGGAGGGCGAGCTTGGAAGATTCGCAATGATAAGGGGAGAGGAGCCAACCCAAACATACAACCGGCTCAAGACCCTCATCAACAAGATAAGGAGCTATGGAAGCACGCGTTGGACGGACCACGACGTCGTTCGCCTAATGCTAAGGTCTTTTACTGTACTTGATCCACATCTGGTGAACAATATTCGTGAAAATCCTAGGTACACCAAGATGTCGCCCGAAGAAGTTCTTGGAAAGTTCGTAAGCGGGCGAATGATGATCAAGGAGGCGAGATACGTGGACGACGCGTTGAATGGTCCAATCAATGAGCCTCAACCCGTTGCTCTCAAGGCAACAAGGAGCAAGGAGGCGCTACCTAGCAAGGTGGCGCAAGTTGAGGCGGTAGGGCTCAATGATGAAGAGATGGCCCTCATCATCAAGCGCTTCAAGACGGCGCTAAAGGGTCGCAAGGGGCAGCCAAGCAAGACCAAGACGAAGGGGAAGCGCTCATGCTTCAAATGTGGTAAGATTGGTCATTTTATCGCTAACTGTCCCGATAATGATAGTGACCAGGAACAAGGGAACAAGAGGGAGAAGAAGAAGGCATACAAGAAGGCTAAGGGCGAGGCACACCTTGGCAAGGAGTGAGACTCGGATTGTTCGTCATCCGACTCCGACAATGAAGGACTCGCCGCCACCGCCTTCAACAAGTCATCCCTCTTCCCCAACGAGCGTCACACATGCCTCATGGCGAAGGAGAAGAAGGTATGTACTCGAGACAATACTGCTTATGCTTCTTCAAGTGAGGATGAGTCTAGTGATGATGATGAAATAGATTATTCTTGTTTATTCAAGGGTCTAGATAGAACCAAGGTTAATAAGATTAACGAATTAATTGATGCCTTGAATGATAAGAATAAATTATTAGAGAAGCAAGAGGATCTTTTATATGAAGAACATGATAAGTTTGTAGAGGCTCAAAAATCCCTTGCTTTAGAAATCAAGAGGAATGAAATGCTTTCTTGTGAACTATCTACTTGCCATGAGACAATTTCTAGTTTAAAAGATGTTAACAATGATTTAAATGCTAAACTAGAAGTAGCAAATAGATCTAACTCTTGTGTAGAACATGTTGTGATTTGCACTAGGTGTAAAGATTTTAATGTTGATGCTTGTAGTGAACACCTAGTGTCTATTGCAAAGTTAAATGATGAACTAGCTAGTCTTAATGCCCAACTTAAGACTAGCAAGAGTGATTTTGATAAGTTAAAATTTGCAAGGGATGCCTACACGATTGGTAGACACCCCTCAATTAAGGATGGACTTGGCTTCAAGAGGGAAGCCAAGAACTTAACAAGCCATAAGGCTCCCATCCCCGCCAAGGAGAAAGGGAAGGCCCCTATGGCTAGTAGTGCTAAAAAGAACCATGCTTTCATGTATCATGATAGGAGACATTCTAGGAATGCCTATAGAAGTTATGATGCTTTTGATTCTCATGCCATGTTTGCTTCTAGTTCTTCCTATATGCATGGTAGAGATATGTCTAGGAGAAATGTTGTTCATCATATGCCTAGGAGAAATATTGTTAATGTTCCTAGGAAAATTAATGAACCTTCAACAATATATCATGCTTGCAATGCTTCATTTACCATTTGTAGAAAGGATAAGAAGGTAATTGCTAGGAAATTAGGGGCAAGATGCAAGGGAGATAAAACTTGCATTTGGGTCCCTAAGACCATTGTGACTAACCTTGTAGGACCCAACAAGAGTTGGGTACCTAAGACCCAAGCCTAAATTTGCCTTGCAGGTTTATGCATCCGGGGGTTCAAGCTGGATTATCGACAGCGGATGCACAAACCACATGATGGGGGAGAAGAAGATGTTCACCTCCTACGTCAAGAACAAGGATTCCCAAGATTCAATCATATTCGGTGATGGGAACCAAGGCAAGGTAAAAGGGTTAGGGAAGATTGCTATTTCATCCGAGCACTCTATTTCTAATGTGTTTTTAGTTGAGTCGCTTGGATATAATCTGTTATCCGTTAGTCAACTTTGTAAAATGGGATATAATTGTTTATTCACAAATGTAGATGTGTCTGTCTTTAGAAGGTGTGATGGTTCACTAGCTTTTAAGGGTGTACTAGACGGCAAACTTTATTTAGTTGATTTTGCAAAAGAGGAGGCCGGTCTAGATGCATGCTTAATTGCTAAGACTTGCATGGGTTGGCTGTGGCATCGCCGTTTAGCACATGTGGGGATGAAGAACCTTCACAAGCTTCTAAAGGGAGAGCACGTGATAGGTCTAACTAATGTGCATTTCGAAAAAGATAGACCTTGTGCAGCTTGTCAAGCAGGCAAACAGGTGGGAAGCTCTCATCACACCAAAAATGTGATGACCACATCAAGACCTTTGGAGATGCTTCATATGGACCTCTTCGGACCCGTCACCTATCTAAGTATAGGAGGAAGTAAGTATGGTCTTGTTATAGTTGATTTTTCCCGCTTCACTTGGGTATTCTTTTTGCAGGATAAATCTGAAACCCAAGGGACCCTCAAGCGCTTCCTAAGGAGAGCTCAAAATGAGTTTGAGCTCAAGGTGAAAAAGATGAGGAGCGACAACGGGTCCGAGTTCAAGAACCTTCAAGTGGAGGATTATCTTGAGGAGGAAGGGATCAAGCACGAGTTCTCCGCTCCCAACACACCACAGCAAAATGGTGTGGTAGAGAGGAAGAACAGGACACTCATCGATATGGCGAGGACGATTGTTGGGGACTTGTTCTCAAATGCTATGAATTAAGAACAAGGCAACACAGAAAATGTTAAATGATAAAGCCCTTCGTCCTTTTAGACATTATTTCCCTTCGGGATATAATGTGTTCCGGACGAAGGTCACAAACAACATATCTTCGTAAGCACAATGAACCATGACGAAGAAATTACATGCAACATAAAAAGTAATATAAACATTCAAATATTATTACCATGTCATTTCTATTTTGTTATCATATAAAAATAGAAATGACTTTAGATTACAAGTGTACCTTTGGATTGCAGGAAGGCAAAAGTACAAGGATGTCGGAAAGCAAATGCCAAGTCAGCGTGAACAGTACGGGAGTACTGTTCATCTATTTATAGGCGTGGGACGTAGCCCATGCAAAATTACATTCATGTCCATTACATTTGCTAATGGCTTGTGGGAATCTATTAAGGCCTAAGTAGTCTTTTCATCTTTAAGTCGGTTCCCCTTTCTGCTATCGCGACGAAGCTTTCTGCGCATAGCTTCGGCTGTGCACCATCCCTCGTACAGCTTGGTAATCAGCTTCGTACAGCTTGGGCTTCGTTCTAACCGTATTCCATGTTCATGATCTGAGTCCGAAGACACCTGTTCATATAATTCACTTGGAAAATATTGTCAAATCATGTTTTTGAGGACCTTCGGAGGACGAAGGCCCCCAACAGTAGCCCCTCGCAATATTAATTTGTTAATGATAAATTCAGATTGCGATATGGACGAAGGCCTTAAGCCGAAGGTCCGAAAAAACACCTTCCCTTTGCTAGAATAGCAAAAGTCACTGACACCTGGGACCACACAGTTTCCGTCATATCGAGTGTATAAATAGGAGCCCGCCACATTTGATTTGGCACGCTCCCTTTGCCATCTGTCTTTCCTGCTTATAAAACTTTCTGCCCAAAAATATTTGTTTTCTTTCCTAGTTTTAAGCTTCAGGAGCGAGAAGTTGGATCTCCGAAGAGATGTCTGAGGAGAGGAAGGCTGTTGTCGAGATGAAGCTAAGTCTTTCTGAAGAGAAGAACCTGGGCTTTCTTGAGGCAATGTCGAAGACCAATACAGAAAAGATTACCAAAGAGATTTTGGAAGGTTTATCTGAAGATACTGATGACAGCGACAGTTATGATGTAGAAAGTGGCGGGGGAGAGTCTGAAGATCGACCATGGCGGCCAAGTCACTCGGTTTTTGGGAAAACTACTATTAAGCAGAGTCATATTGACAATATGAGGGGGAGATATTTTCGAGATATATCTATTGTGAGGGCTGACGCTGGAGAAAAGACTTCCCCCACCCCCGAAGAAGATGAAGTCGTGATCTTCCGAAGCTTTCTTAAGGCCGGGCTTCGGTTCCCCCTAAGCAGCTTTGTTGTCGAAGTCCTGAAGACGTTTCAAATCTACCTTCATCAAATTACTCCCGAAGCTATCATAAGAATGGGAATCTTTGTCTGGGCTGTGAGAAGCCAAGGTTTAGAACCAAATGCTAAAAGCTTTTGCAAAATTCATGAGTTGGTATATGAGACGAAGCCCTGGGGGAAAGAACAATATCACAACAACTTTGGTTGTTACAGCTTCGGTGCCCGCTCCGGGTCAAGCCGCCCTGTGCCAACCTTTCGGAAGAGGTGGCCCGGTACCTGGATGACAGAATGGTTTTATGTAAAGAATGACTTGACAGCGCAGGAAGATGTTAAGAGTATCATTATGCGCCCCATCTGGCAACGCTTCGGACTCCGAAAGCCGAAGGTTGAAATGGATGAAGCGGCTGAAGAATGCCAAAGAGCCTTCGGGGTAGTCTGCTCTTTTATTGGGACAAGAGATCTGGTCCAAGAGCATATTGCCTTCAGGGTGTGGCCACTTGCAGGAAAGTGGGAAATGCCGAAGGAGACCATCAAAGAGTCTGACGAAGGCGGACTGGTCAGACTGAAATACACATTCAAATACGGGGATAAGTTTGTTGAACCTAATGACGACTGGTTAAAAAGCATTGAAACGTTAAGTGACGAACTGCTTGGGGCATATTCGAAGGCCGAGAACACTGCATTATCGGCAGCCTTCGGGGGCCGAAAGAAGAAAAGGCTCAACCGGGTATTTGATGCAGTCGGGTTTGTCTACCCTGACTATCATTATCCGGTACTGGGCCGCAAAAGAAAAAATACTTCTCCTGCAACAGAAGTTGCCGCGAGTGCCACTAGTGAGCCAGCGCCGCAAAGAAAAAAGATGAAGGTGCTCACCCACCGGGCGCGTTTTATTGAGCCGGCCACAGTGCCTGAATTTATTGGTGAAGTCTCTTTGGCCACTGAAACTACAGAACCAGCTCCAGTGCCGAAGATAGAAGATAAAACTGAAGCGCCTTCAGCAGAGAATGCAGAAAAACCGAGAATTGAAGGACAAAAAATATTGGAAATCTTAAGTCCTTCAGCAAATGTTGAAACAATAAAAAATCAAAAGGGCCCATCGGTGACCCCAAAAAGAAAAAGAATGGTGAACGTGCTAGATGTTTTGGAGACAATTAAGTCTTCAAGTGTAACTCCAAAGAAGACTGCTGAACTTTCTGAAGTATCTGCTGAAGCTTCAGTTGCTGAAACTTCGAAGCAACAACCTGAAGCTGAAGCTGGGCCTCCAGAGCCCACCAAGGAACAACCTTTGGAAGCCGAAGAAAAAATAAAAATGGTAGAGCCAATTTTGGTTGAAGAAATTGACACAGCGGCCCCCGAAGCACCTTCCGCCGTACGCGATTACATTGTGCGACATGCTTCGGGTAAAAAATTATCTGAAGAAGAGATTTATGAAGCCAATCACTATGCCAGAGAATTAAAATATCCGAAGGGGGCACTAGTGTTCAATGGGACAAACGAAGATGACTTCCTATACTGCCTCCCTGACAACAAAGAATTATCTGTCTGCCGGGAGATGGCTAGGAGTATGGGGTTTCCGAAGCTTGAAGCTGGACTATGTGCTATGACGAAGGAAGATCTTGCGGATAGCCTCGCATATAATAGTCTGAAGGTGCGAGAATTGCGCATTTTGGAAACTTTATGATTCGAAATCTATTGTTTTATACTTATACTAATTTTTTACATGTAGGGTTTAATTTTAAGCAATGCGCTGAGAGCGCAAAAGAGTGCCGAAGAAGAAAGCTGTGAAATTGCCTTCAACAACCTACGGTCAGAAGTTATTAAACTGAGAAACGAAGCTCTGGAAAAGGATAAGATTCTGTTTACATTGGTAGACAAGGTAAAAAAGGACGAAGCTGCCTCAAAGGTCCAGGCCGAAGCCCAAAAACGTGAGATTAAAGATCTTCAGAAACAGCTAGCTAGAGCTAAAGAGGAACGTATGCTTGAAGAAACAAAACGAGAGCTTAGCGATCAACTGGCGAATCATTTAGAGATAAGTGTTAAGGAGCTTCGTGCATCCCAGAGAAAATGCTACGTTAAATCTATAGAATGCGTCAAAAAGATAAAATCCAGCTTCGCCGGCGTTGGCGCATTCTCTAGTGAAGAGAATTTCTCAAGAGGCAACCCCGAAGGTCCACTGGAATGGATCAGTCACGAAGCAGAGGCCTTCGAGGAAATCCTGAGTAGCCGTGGTGACATCTGCGCTTTTTCGGGCGCCAGAGGAGTTGCTACTGTTTTGGAAAGGAAAGGTTGCGATCATATTAAGCTTCTTGCGCAATTCGAAGCCACTTTATCCGCTGAAGATATTAAAGACCCCTCGACCGAAGCTAGTCAGGTTGGTGGAAAATTTTTCACCGACGTCTGGGACAATGGTGGCCGAGAAATGGCCCAGGAAATTATTCGAAGAAGCGAGCAAGGTATCCATGATGCTAGGGAAGTAGCCAAGGCCGCTGAAAAAAGCGCAGAGCCCAAAAGCCAAATAAGTACCAACTAGTGGTTTTTAGGTCTGTTGTAATTTTTGATTTTCGAACTTGCTTATGGTTTGTAATAGTAACATAGACATATATTCTCTTCCCTCAGAACCTGTTGGATCGTCTGCTGACCCTCACACGAAAGGGGATGACGAAATTAAACAAATGGCCGAAGGTATCATGGATAAAGTTGTTGAACAACTTCTAAATGAGGCTGCCGAAGTAGTACTAAGAGAAGACTAGATGTTATTAGAAAAAACATTTGAAATGTGATCTATGTAATATTTTGTACACTTGACTGTAATATACAAGTCTTTTTTCATTATTCAATTCTTTACGATGCATGAAATTCTACATACATACCATTTTTGAGCCTTCGGCGAAAAAACACCTTCCCTTCTTTTCATGCTTCGTGAAGAAGACATTCTCCTTTAATACTATTCTGATGAAGCACATCCACGCTTCATGAAAATATTCTCCGAAGCTGTATTCCGAAGATCAACATTGTATTCCCTCGTGACTTTGTACGATTTTCACTTTCTCAAAGCGTCCTTTCGAAGGTTGATACTGTGTCCCCTTCTTTTGCCATATGCAACATGATGTATGATGCTTATGCTATGCAAAATGATGTAATGATGCTATGTTATGTGGATGACATTTGTTCCGAAGATACACACATATCCCCATAAAACACAAAATATCTTTATATCAGCGCTGACTTTTCACTGTAAGCTCTGCATTCCCTTAGGAACGTCTTTGGAGCTTCTTCGCCTTTTACTTAGGCGGTATCAGCGTTGACTTTTCGCTGTAAGCTCTGCATTCCCTTAGGAACGTCTTTGGAGCTTCTTCGCCTTTTACTTAGGCGGTATCAGCGTTGACTTTTCGCTGTATGCTCTGCATTCCCTTAGGAACGACTTTGGAGCAGAAAACTTACACTGCGTTCCTTAGAACGACTTTTTGTTGCTTCGAAGGATTTTCGATAATTTGAAGGTCCTCCTTGTTATCGTAAATTTTTAAGCTTCAGCAACTTAAGCCTGAGAAGATACATTTTCCTTGGAGCAAACAAAGAAACTTTTACATGAAAACTAAAAAGTGTCCTTTATTACACAGAAAATAAAACTGAATGGAAAAAACTGGTAGGATATTTGTCAATAGATATGCTTCGACTCTGGCACAGTGCTATTGACTGTGCGAGCTTCGGATTGTTCTCTGAGATCCCTTTGATGTGGAGCATATTGGCTCCCTTCTGGCTGTTGGCCTTGTTGCAACGGTGGTGGAGGCGGAGGCTGTTGCCAGGAAGCTTGAGGTTGACTCGCCGAAGCAACAGAATTTGCAGGGTGGTTGCCCATGTATTCTGGGATGTAAGGCGGATGGTACGAAGCAGTATGCATGACCTGCTTCGGCTGAGCTTGTTGCGCTGCAGCTTCGGCTATCTCCTTTTGCTTCTGGATGGTAACATGGCACATCCTGGTGGTATGGCCCTTGTTTTCACCACAGAATAAGCAAAATACTCTCCTTGGTTGATCTCCAAATCTTCCGCCGAAGCCCCTGGCGCCTCTGCCTCTTGGAGCTGGTGGCCGGAAGAAAGTTTGCTGTTGCCCCGAAGCCTGTGAGGAGCACTGCGGCCTGTTCTGCTGACTCCCCTTATCATCATTTTGAGTAGAGTTGTGGATGGACCTGACATGCCTCGGATAGAATCTTCCTCCGAAGCCCCTGGTCATTTCAGAAAATCTGAAAGCCTCCTCCCTTCTTTGGCGAAAATCATTGTCGGCACGAATGTACTCGTCCATCTTCTGGAGCAGCTTCTCCAAAGTCTGAGGAGGCTTCCTAGCAAAGTATTGAGCTGAAGGTCCAGGACGAAGCCCCTTGATCATGGCTTCGATGACAATTTCATTGGGCACCGTTGGTGCCTGCGCCCTCAAACGCAAGAACCTTCTGACATACGCCTGAAGGTATTCTTCATGATCCTGAGTGCACTGGAACAAGGCTTGAGCAGTGACCGGCTTCGTCTGAAACCCTTGAAAGCTGGTTAACAACATGTCCTTCAGCTTTTGCCATGAAGTGATCGTTCCTGGTCGAAGGGAGGAATACCAGGTCTGAGCAACATTCCTAACAGCCATAACAAAAGACTTTGCCATGACTGCAGCATTGCCACCATACGAAGATACTGTTGCTTCGTAGCTCATCAAAAACTGCTTCGGGTCTGAATGGCCATCGAACATGGGAAGCTGGGGCGGCTTGTAGGACGGAGGCCAAGGTGTAGCCTGCAGCTCAGCGGACAGGGGAGAAGCATCATCGAAAACAAAATTTCCATGATGGAAATTGTCATACCAATCATCTTCGTTGAAGAAGCCCTCCTGATGAAGGTCTTTTTGTTGAGGCCTTCTGTTCTGCTCATCGTGAGTAAGATGGCGAACTTCTTCAGAAGCTTCGTCTATCTGCCTTTGCAGCTCAGCTAGCCTGGCCATCTTTTCCTTCTTCCTCTGCACTTGTTGATGAAGCATCTCCATATCCCTGATCTCTTGGTCTAGCTCATCCTCCTGAAGCGTCGGGCTGACGGCCTTCCTCTTCTGGCTTCGGGCCTCCCGAAGAGAGACAGTCTCCTGGTTGGGGTCCAGCGGTTGCAGAGCTGCAGCCCCAGTCGCTGAAGCTTTCTTCGGCGCCATAGCGAGGGTCTATGGCTTCCGAAGGTGTTCAAAAAACTCAAAGTGGAAGTGAGTTCACCGGAGGTGGGCGCCAATGTTGGGGACTTGTTCTCAAATGCTATGAATTAAGAACAAGGCAACACAGAAAATGTTAAATGATAAAGCCCTTCGTCCTTTTAGACATTATTTCCCTTCGGGGAATAATGTGTTCCGGACGAAGGTCACAAACAACATATCTTCGTAAGCACAATGAACCATGACGAAGAAATTACATGCAACATAAAAAGTAATATAAACATTCAAATATTATTACCATGTCATTTCTATTTTGTTATCATATAAAAATAGAAATGACTTTAGATTACAAGTGTACCTTCGGATTGCAGGAAGGCAAAAGTACAAGGATGACGGAAAGCAAATGCCAAGTCAGCGTGAACAGTACGGGAGTACTGTTCATCTATTTATAGGCGTGGGACGTAGCCCATGCAAAATTACATTCATGTCCATTACATTTGCTAATGGCTTGTGGGAATCTATTAAGGCCTAAGTAGTCTTTTCATCTTTAAGTCGGTTCCCCTTTCTGCTATCGCGACGAAGCTTTCTGCGCATAGCTTCGGCTGTGCACCATCCCTCGTATAGCTTGGTAATCAGCTTCGTACAGCTTGGGCTTCGTTCTAACCGTATTCCATGTTCATGATCTGAGTCCGAAGATACCTGTTCATATAATTCACTTGGAAAATATTGTCAAATCATGTTTTTGAGGACCTTCGGAGGATGAAGGCCCCCAACAACGATGCTTGGAGAGTTTAAGACTCCCGAGTGCTTTTGGTCGGAAGCCGTGAACACGGCTTGTCACGCCATCAACCGGGTGTATCTTCATCGCCTCCTCAAAAAGACTTCGTATGAGCTTCTAACCGGTAACAAACCCAATGTTTTGTATTTCCGAGTTTTTGGGAGTAAATGCTACATTCTAGTGAAGAAGGGTAGGAATTCCAAATTTGCTCCCAAAGCTGTAGAAGGGTTTTTGTTAGGTTATGACTCAAATACAAAGGCGTATATAGTCTTCAACAAATCATCGGGTTTGGTTGAAGTCTCTAGCGATGTTGTATTTGATGAGACTAATGGCTCTCCAAGAGAGCAAGTTGTTGATCTTGATGATGTAGATGAAGAAGACGTTCCAACGGTCGCGATACGCACCATGGCGATTGGAGATGTGCGGCCTCAGGAACAAAAAGAGCAAGATCAACCTTCTTCCTCAACGATGGTGAATCCCCCAACCCAAGATGACGAACAGGTACCTCAAGTGGAGGCGCGTGATCAAGGGGGAGCACAGGATGTCCAAGTTGAAGAGGAAGAAGCACCTCAGGCACCTCCAACCCAAGTTCGAGCGACGATTCAAAGGAATCATCCCGTCGACCAAATTTTGGGTGATATTAGCAAGGGAGTAACTACTCGCTCTAGATTGGTGAATTTTTGTGAGCATTACTCTTTTGTCTCTTCTATTGAGCCTTTCAGGGTAGAAGAGGCCTTGCTAGATCCGGACTGGGTGTTGGCCATGCAGGAAGAGCTCAATAATTTCAAGAGGAATGAAGTTTGGACACTAGTGCCTCGTCCCAAGCAAAACGTTGTGGGAACCAAGTGGGTGTTCCGCAACAAACAGGATGAGCACGGGGTGGTGAAGAGGAACAAGGCTCGACTTGTGGCAAAAGGTTATGCCCAAGTCACAGGTTTGGACTTTGAGGAGACTTTCGCTCCTGTGGCTAGGCTAGAATCAATTTGTATTTTGCTAGCATATGCCGCTCACCATTCTTTCAGGTTGTTCCAAATGGATGTAAAGAGCGCTTTCCTCAACGGGCCAATCAAGGAGGAGGTGTACGTGGAGCAACCCCCTGGCTTCAAGGATGAACGGTACCCCAACCACGTGTGTAAGCTCTCTAAGGCGCTCTATGGACTTAAGCAAGCCCCAAGAGCATGGTATGAATGCCTTAGAGACTTTTTAATTGCTAATGCTTTCAAGGTTGGGAAAGCCGATCCAACTCTTTTCACTAAGACTTGCGATGGTGATCTTTTTGTGTGCCAAATTTATGTCGATGACATAATATTTGGTTCTACTAATCAAAAGTCTTAGCAGGGTGATGACGCAGAAATTCGAGATGTCGATGATGGGCGAGTTGAACTACTTCCTTGGGTTCCAAGTAAAGCAACTCAAGAATGGCACCTTCATCTCCCAAACGAAGTACACGCAAGACTTGCTAAAGCGGTTTGGGATGAAGGACGCCAAGCCCGCAAAGACTCCGATGGGAACCGACGGACACACCGACCTCAACAAAGGAGGTAAGTCCGTTGATCAAAAGGCATACCGGTCAATGATAGGGTCTTTACTTTATTTATGTGCTAGTAGACCGGATATTATGCTTAGCGTATGCATGTGTGCTAGATTTCAATCCGATCCAAGGGAGTGTCACCTTGTGGCCGTGAAGCGAATTCTTAGATACTTAGTCGCTACGCCTTGCTTCGGGATCTGGTATCCAAAGGGGTCTACCTTTGACTTGATTGGATATTCAGATTCCGACTATGCTGGATGTAAGGTCGATAGGAAGAGTACATCGGGGACATGCCAATTCCTAGGAAGGTCCCTGGTGTCATGGAATTCTAAGAAACAAACTTCCGTTGCCCTATCCACCGCTGAGGCCGAGTACGTTGCCGCAGGACAGTGTTGCGCGCAACTACTTTGGATGAGGCAAACCCTCCTGGACTTTGGCAACAATCTGAGCAAAGTCCCACTCCTATGTGACAATGAGAGTGCTATCCGCATAGCGGAAAATCCTGTTGAGCACAGCCGCACAAAGCACATTGACATCCGGCATCACTTTTTGAGAGACCACCAGCAAAAGGGAGATATCGAAGTGTTTTATGTTAGCACCGAGAACCAGCTAGCCGATATCTTTACCAAGCCTTTAGATGAGAAGACCTTTTGCAGGCTGCGTAGTGAGCTAAATGTCTTAGATTCGCGGAACTTGGATTGATTTATAGCATACATGTATTTATGCCTTTGATCATGTTCCTTATGCATTTTGTTGCTTACTTGTGGTGCTCAAGTTGTACAAACACTCCCCGGACCTCACAAGTCCATTTGAAAGTGATGCACATATTTAGGGGGAGATGTGCTACAACTTGACCCTTTGAGACTAACCATGTGTTTCAGTTTTTCTTAATTTAGTCTCAAAGGAGGTTTGAAAGGGAAAAGGTGGACTTGGACCATGAAAGACTTCCACTGCACTCCGATGAGAGGGTAACTTATTCCAAGTTCATCTCATGTACTCCTATTGCCTTTGTATTCTTATTTGAAGATTTTGGTAAGGCAATGGGGTTAAAGGGCCAAGATTGATCCCGTTTTGGTGCTTGATGCCAAAGGGGGAGAAAATAAGGCCAAAGCAATAAATGGATCAGCTACCACTTGAGAATTTTGAAAATAATAGAATAGAGCTTTTGTTTTGTCAAAATACTCTTATTGGCTCTTTTTGTCAAAAGTTGGTCTCTTGTTGGGAGAATGGTTGATTATGGGAAATAGGAGGAGTTTTTGATACTGTGATCAATTTCTATTGGAACAACTCTCTTTATGTCTCTACAAGTGTGTTTGACTTAGAGATAGGAAATTGAGGTTGATTTGCAAAAACAAACCAAGTGGTGGCAAAGTATGATCCATATATACCAAAAATGAATCAAAACCTTTTTGAGTTCTCATTTGCATTGATATTGCACTTCTTTTAGTTGCTCTTTGTTGTGTTGGCATAAATCACCAAAAAGGGGGAGATTGAAAGGGAAATGTGCCCTTGGGCCATTTCTAAGTATTTTGGTGATTGAGTGCCAACGCAAGTGCTTTTGTGTTAATCTATGCAAAGTGGTGGACAAAGTGCAAATCAAGTCAAAAGGTATGTTTCTAGACTTAGTACATTGTTTTATGGACTAATGTATTGTGTCTAAGTGCTGGAAACAGGAGAAATAGAATTGGAAAAGAGATGGCTTTGTTCAGCCAAAGTCTGCGCAGTCTGGGTGCACCGGACAGTGTCTGGTGCGCCAGGCTGGCTCTGGCGAACTTGCTGCTCTCGAGACTTCGACGGCGGTGTACGGTATAAATCACCGGACTGTCCGGTGGTGCACCGGACTGTCCGGTGAGCCGTTCATAGGCGAAGTCGTCGGTCTCGGGAAGCCATCAACGGCGTACGGCTATAATTCACCGGACTGTCCGGTGAGGCACCGGACTGTCCGGTGAGCCAACGGTCAACCAGGGCAACGATCGGCCGAGGATTCCGCGCGTGACGCGTGGCCGAGCCAACGGTCACAAGGGGGCACCGGACAGTGTCCGGTGCGCCAACGGCTCTGAATCTGCAACGGTCGGCTTCGCCAAATAAGGAAACAAATCTGCATCGGACAGTGTCTGGTGGTGCACCGGACTGTCCGGTGCGCCAGTCGACAGAAGGCAAGAATTGCCTTCCTACAATTCTCTCAACGGCTCCTAGCTGCCTTGGGGCTATAAAAGGGACCCCTTGGCGCATGGAGAAGACATCCAAGATTCTTTGAGCATAATTGATCACTCACACTTCGTCCTTGCGCACTTGTTCGACATTCTTAGTGATTTGAGCTCCGTTCTAGTGAGAAACTCGTGATAGTCTCTTGAGCTCAAGTCTGGGTCTTGTGTGTGCATATTTGATGTGATCTTTGTGTCTTGTGTGAGTTGCTCATCCCTCCCTTACTCCGCGCTTCTTTGTGAACATCTTTGTAAGGGCGAGAGACTCCAAGTTGTGGATATTCCTCGCAAGCGGGATATAGTAAAGCCAAGCAAAACTCCATGGTATTCAAGTGGGTCTTTGGACCGCTTGAGAGGGGTTGATTGCAACCCTCGTCCGTTGGGACGCCACAACATGGAGTAGGCACGCGTTGGTCTTGGCCGAACCACGGGATAAACCACTGTGCCATCTCCGTGTTGATCTCTTGTGGTTATTGTGTTTTGTTAAGACTCCTCTCTAGCCACTTGGCATTATTGTGCTAATGCTTAACCAAGTTTTTGTGGCATTAAGTCTCAAGTTTTTACAGGATCACCTATTCACCCCCCCCTCTAGGTGCTCTCAGGAGCGCTGGCCACGGAAGAGCTTTTCATGGCCGCTGAGAGCTGGGCGGACTGGTTTTTACGGACGGTGAGAGTTCTTCTGGTGCAATTGAGTCAATTGCCTAAGAGTTTGTGTGCGTGATGCAAGGAGGAAGCAGCACCCAGACCCAATTTATAGGCGGCAAGCCGTAGATGGATGAGATCCACCGAGCGGTGACCGTGCTGGCGAGCTCACCCGCGCGGCAGAGCCACGGCGAAAGTCCGGTGGCTGCCGATGAACCGGGTAGCGCCACCTCAGTAATTTTCTGCCACGTCGCCGAGGACCTTTACCGTGACCACCGACGACCCATCTCGCCGCGGTGGCATCCTTATCGCCGGCAAGATTTTCTGATGATTGTGAATAGTGCGCCTGGTTCAGTGAAAAGTTTGTTCTGACAGCCCATCTTTAGATCAAGGGAACTCCGATTTTCATATGGTACCAAGACTTAACATCTGTAGCAAAGCTGTTCTTCTATAATAGCTCCACAACTTTGTTATAGCGATCCCGGGCAAATTCTTTGAATCCCTCAATCTACAGAGCTCCAAAGTTGACTCAAACCCACTGGTAATCCAATTTCAGACTTCAAACAGCCTGAAAGTCCAACTTTGGGCTTAATTATCTCCCAATTTTTCATAACAACAATGCTTACCCTCGTAAGCAAAGTTGTTCACCTTTCATAGAGATACAAAATTGATGTGGTGCCCTAAGGTGAATTCCCACTATTTTGAAAGTTACACAGTTCTAAAGTTGAGACTATAACCCTGATTTCAGACTTATCATAGAACCCAATGGGGTCCATTTTGCAATTAGGTCCAAAATCCAAGGTTTAGCTTACAAATCCACATATTTGTGAACCAAATGACTTAGGATACTTATTTAACATGGTTTTTGCACTTTAGTCCACTAGTGCACTATTTTTGCACATAGGCCCCTAGGGTTTGGATTTAGGGTTTTCTAGGGTTTCAATTAGGGTTTCTGGTATCTCAGGGGTGTAAATGTAATGTAGGTCCGTCCTTGATAACTTTTGATGATTATTTCACTTAATCTTTGGGGTTTTCTCTATTTAGTCCCTGCTTTGCCCTTCTAATTCCCCACTTAGGGTTAAGTACCCTACACTAGGGTCTTATTTACAAAATGCCATAACAATACAACTTGCTTGAAATTTTTGCCTAGTGGATGCATTCTAGGTGTATCAAACATATGAAAGGTTGATGCTTATGATGTCATGCTCAAGTTTTAGTAACAGTAACACCAGGGGTGTCACACTACATCTTCCGTTGAGCACGTTACTATTTGCACTAGATGTAGAGATGCTAATATAGATGTTATTCATGATCACCTTGCCTTAATTAAACAACAAAATGATCACATAGCTACATTAACTGCTAAAATTAATGAGCATGACTTAGAAAATGAGAAATTTAAATTTGCTAGAAGCATGCTCTATAGTGGGAGACACCCTAGCATTAAGGATGGCATTGGCTTCCAACAGGGAGACAATGTCAAGCTTAATGCCCCACCTAAAAGATTGTCTAATTTTGTTAAGGGCAAGGCTCCCATGGTTCAGGATAACGAGGGTTACATTTTATACCCTGCCAGTTATCCCGAACACAAAATCAGGAGAATTCATTCTAGGAAGTCTCACTCTGGCCCTAATCATGCTTTTATGTATAAGAGTGAGGCATCTAGCTCTAGGCAATCAACCCATGCTAAATTGCCTAAGAAGAAAACTCCTAAAGCATCAAATGATCACAATGTTTCATTCAAAACTTTTGATGCTTCCTATGTGCTAACTAACAAATCAGGCAAGGTTGTTGCCAAGTATGTTGGGGGCAAACACAAGGGATCAAAAACTTGTGTTTGGGTACCCAAAGTTCTTGTATCTAATGTCAAAGGACCCAAAACTGTTTGGGTACCTAAAATCAAGAACTAAATTTGTTTTGTAGGTTTATGCATCCGGGGGCTCAAGTTGGATCATCGATAGCGGGTGCACAAACCATATGACTGGGGAGAAAAGAATGTTCTCCTCCTACGAGAAAAAACAAGATCCCCAACGAGCTATCACATTCGGGGATAGAAATCAAGGTTTGGTCAAAGGATTGGGTAAAATTGCTATATCACCTGACCATTCCATTTCCAATGTTTTTCTTATAGACTCTTTAGATTACAACTTGCTTTCTGTTTCTCAATTATGTAAAATGGGCTACAACTGTCTCTTTACGGATACAGGTGTTACTGTCTTTAGAAGAAGTGATGATTCAGTAGCTTTTAAGGGAGTATTAGAGGGTCAGCTATACTTAGTTGATTTCAATAGAGCTGAACTCGATACTTTCTTAATCGCTAAGACTAACATGGGTTGGCTCTGGCATCGCCGACTAGCCCATGTTGGGATGAAGAATCTTCACAAGCTTCTAAAGGGAGAACACATTTTGGGACTAACAAATGTGCATTTTGAGAAAGACAGGATTTGTAGCGCATGCCAAGCAGGGAAGCAAGTTGGTGTTCATCATCCACATAATAACATCTTGACGACTGACAGGCCACTTGAGCTCCTCCACATAGACCTATTCGGCCTGATCGCTTACATAAGCATCGGCGGGAGTAAGTACTGTCTAGTTATTATGGATGACTATTCTCGCTTCACTTGGGTATTCTTTTTACAGGAAAAATATCAAACCCAAGAGACCTTAAAGGGATTCTTGAGACGGGCTCAAAATGAGTTCGGCTTGAGGATCAAGAAAATTAGAAGCGACAATGGGACGGAGTTCAAGAACTCTCAAATAGAAGGCTTTCTTGAGGAGGAGGGCATCAAGCATGAGTTCTCTTCTCCCTACACGCCTCAACAAAATGGTGTAGTGGAGAGGAAGAATAGAACTCTATTGGACATGGCAAGGACCATGCTTGATGAGTACAAAACTTCAGATCGGTTTTGGGCCGAGGCGATCAACACCGCTTGCTATGCCATCAACCGGTTGTATCTACACCGAATCCTCAAGAAGACATCCTACGAACTCCTCACCGGTAAAAAGCCCAATGTTTCATATTTTAGAGTCTTCGGTAGCAAATGTTTTATTCTTGTTAAAAGAGGTAGAAAATCCAAATTTGCTCCTAAGGCTGTAGAAGGCTTTTTACTAGGATATGATTCAAACACAAGGGCATATAGAGTCTTTAACAAGTCCACTGGACTAGTTGAAGTTTCTTGTGACATTGTGTTTGATGAGACTAACAGCTCCCAAGTGGAGCAAGTTGATCTTGATGAATTAGATGATTGTTGGGGGCCTTCGTCCTCCGAAGGTCCTCAAAAACATGATTTCACAATGTTTTCCAAGTGGATTATATGAACAGGTATTTTCGGATTCAGAATTATGGATATGGAGCACGACCAGGACGAAGCCTGAACCAGACGAAGGTCGAGGGCAGCCGAAGCGGTGCGCAGGGAAGCTTCGGCGCGATGGCATAAGGGGGAACTGACTTAAAGATGAAAAGACTTCGGGGGCCTCGACAGATTTCCATAAACCGTTAACAAATGTAATGGACATGGATGTAATTTTACGTGGGCTGCGTCCCACGTCTATAAATAGATGAACAGTACTCCCGTACTGTTCACGCTGACTTGGCATTGGCTTTTGCGTCACGTTTGTACTTCTACCTTCTCTCAGGACCGAAGGTACATTTGTAATTTGAAATCATTTCTGTTTCTCCATGTTAATAAAATAGAAATGATCCTATGTTGATATTTATATTTCACACTTTATATGAATCCTTCGGCATTATTTATTATATTTACGAAGGTATGTCTCTTGTGACCTTCGTCCTAAAGCATTATTTCCCAAAGGGGCGTAATGTTTCGAAGGACGAAGGACCTTAATGTTTAACATCTTCTATGTTGCCTTGTTCTTAACACCTTCGGAAGCTATAGACCTTCGCTATGGCGCCGAAGAAAGCTTCAGCGACTGGGGCAGGAGCACTACAACCGCTGGACCACAACCAGGAGACCGTCTCTCTTCGGGAGGCCCGAAGCCAGAAGAGAAAAGCCGTCAGCCCGACGCTTGAGGAAGAAGAGCTAGACCAAGAAATCAGAGAGATGGAGATGCTACATCAACAAGTGCAGAGGAAGAAGGAGAAGATGGCCCGCCTAGCTGAGTTGCAAAGGCAAATAGACGAAGCCTCTGAGGAAGTTCGCCATCTCACTCACGATGAGCAGAACAGAAGGCCTCATCAGAAAGACCTTCATCAGGAGGGCTTCGTCAACGAAGATGACTGGTATGATAATTTCCATCAGGGAAATTTTGTTTTCGATGATGCTTCTCCTTTGTCTGCTGAGCTGCAGGCTACACCTTGGCCTCCATCCTATAAGCCACCCCAGCTTCCCATGTTTGACGGCCACTCCGACCCGAAGCAATTCTTGATGAGCTACGAAGCAACAGTGTCTTCGTACGGGGGCAATGCTGCAGTCATGGCGAAGTCTTTCGTTATGGCCGTCAGGAATGTTGCTCAGACTTGGTATTCCTCTCTTCGGCCAGGAACAATCACTTCATGGCAGAAGCTGAAGGATATGTTACTGACCAGCTTTCAAGGATTTCAAACGAAGCCGGTCACAGCTCAAGCCCTCTTCCAGTGTATTCAGGATCACGAAGAATACCTTCAGGCGTATGTCCGAAGGTTCTTACGATTGAGGGCGCAGGCACCAACGGTGCCCAATGAAATCGTTATCGAAGCCATGATCAAGGGGCTTCGTCCTGGACCTGCAGCTCAATACTTTGCTCGGAAGCCTCCTCAGACCCTGGAGAAATTGCTCCAAAAGATGGATGAGTACATTCGTGCTGACAATGACTTTCGCCAAAGAAGGGAGGAGGCCTTCAGATTTTCTGAAATGACCAGGGGCTTCGGAGGAAGATACTACCCGAGGCATGTCCGTTCCATCCACAACACTCAGAATGATGATAAGGGGAGTCAGCAAAACAGGCCGCAGTGCTCCTCACAGGCTTCGGGGCAACAACAAACCTCCTTCCGGCCACCAGCTCCAAGAGGCAGAGGCGCCAGGGGCTTCGGCGGAAGATTCGGAGATCAGCCAAGGAGACTGTTTTGCTTGTTCTGTGGAGAAGGCAAGGGCCATACCACTAGGACGTGCCATGTTACAATCCAGAAGCAAAAGGAAATAGCCGAAGCTGCATCTCAACAAGCTCAGCCGAAGCAGGTCATGCATACTGCTTCGTATCATCCGCCTTATATCCCACAATACATAGACAACCACCCTGCAGCTTCTGTAGCTTCGGCAAGTCAACCTCAAGCTTCCTGGCAGCAGCTTCCGCCTCCACCTCCATTGCAGCAAGGTCAACAGCCAGAAGGGAGTCAATACGCTCCACATCAGAGGGACTTCAGAGAACAGTCCGAAGCTCGCACAGTCAACAGCACTGTGCCAGAGTCGAAGCACATTTATTGACATATCCTACCTTTGATAGCAGTCTTTTCTATTCAGTTTTATTTTCTGTGAAGCAAAAAACATTGATAGTTTTCATGTAATAATTTCGTTGTTTCCTACGAGGAAAATCTATTTGCTCCACAAGCCTAAGTTGCTGAAGCCTAAAACTTTTTCCGTTACCAAGGAGGACCTTCGGATCAAAAATCCTTCGGAGTAGCAGAAAGTCGTTCTAAGGAACGCAGAGTAAGTTTATGAAGTCACAAAAAGCCGTTCCAAAGGGAGCGCAGTGTAAGTTTTCTGCTCAGAAGTCGTTCCTAAAGGAATGCAGAGCCTACAGCGAAAAGTCAACGCTGATACCGCCTAAGTAAAAGGCGAAGAAGCTCCTAAGGGAGGCTTACAGCGAAAAGTCAACGCTGATACCGCCTAAGTAAAAGGCGAAGAAGCTCCTAAGGGAGGCTTACAGCGAAAAGTCAACGCTGAAACCGTCTAAGTAAAAGACGAAGAAGCTCCAAAGACGTTCCTAAGGGAATGCAGAGCTTACGAATATATTTTATGTGTATCTTCGGAACAAATGACACATGCATAACATAACATCATCTCATCATTTTGCATAGCATAAGCATCATACATCATATTGCATTTGGCAAGAGAAGGGGATACTCTCAACCTTCGAAAGGATGCTTTGAGAAAGTGACATCGAAATTGTATAGCTTCGGAATACAGTTTCGAAGAATATTTTTACGAAACGTGGGCGAATTTTATCAGATCAATATCAAAGTTGTATAGCTTCGGAATACAGCTTCGGAGAATGTTTTCACGAAGCATGGATATCATTCATCAGAGTAATTTTATCGAAGAATGTCTTCTTCACGAAGCATGAAAAGAAGGGAAGGTGTTTTTTCGCCGAAGGCTCAAAAATGGTATGTATTTAAAGTTTCATGCATCGTAAAGAATTCAATAATGAAAAGAGACTTGTATATTACATTCAAATGTACAAAGTGTTGCATAGATTACACTTTAAATGTTTTTTCCAAATAGTATCTAATCTTCTCTTAATACTGCTTCGGCGGCTTCATTCAGAAGTTGGTCAACAACCTTGTCCATGATAGTTTCGGCCATCTGTTTAATTTCTTCATCCCCTTTTGTGTGGGGGTCGGCAGTTGGTTCAACAGTTTCTGAGCGAAGAGAACACTTCTTCATTACTTTTACAAATCGCGAGCAAAGTTTAAAATGAAAATTACAACGCAACAAGAACGACTAATTGGTACCTAATTGTCTTTCGGGCTCCGTGCTCCTTTCGGCAGCTTCTGCTACTTTTCTAGCATCATGAATGCCTTTTTCGCTTCTTTGGATGATCTCTTGCGCCATTCCTCGGCCGCCGTCGTTCCAGATATCAGTAAAAAATTTGCCACCAACCACGCTTGCTTCGGCCGAGGGGTCCTTGATATCTTCGGAAGATAAGGTAGCTTCGGACTGAGCTAAAAATTTTATATGCCCGCAACCTTTCTTCTCTAAGACAGAAGCAATTCCTCTGGCGCCCGAAAAAGCGCATATGTCGCCACGACTGTTCAGAATCTCTTCGAAGGCCTCTGCTTCGTGGCTAATCCATTCCAGCGGATCTTCGGGATTGCCTCGAGAAAAATTCTCTTCGCTGGAAAAGGCGCCGACGCTAGCAAAGATGGTTTTAATTTTATTCACGCATTCTATAGATTTAACATAGCATTTCCCCTGAGATGTGCGAAGCTCCTTAACTCTTGATTCCAATTTGCTGACCATAAAATCACTAAGTTCTCGTTTCGTTTCCTCAAGCGCGCGCTCCTCTTTAGCTCTAGCCAGCTGTTTCTGAAGATCTTTAATCTCGCGTTTTTGAGCTTCGGTTTGGGCCTTTGAAGCAGCTTCGTCTTTTTTCACTTTATCTACCAGTGTAAGCAGAATTTTATCTTTTTCCAAAGCTTCGTTTCTCAGTTTGATAACTTCGGAGCGTAAATTATTAAACGCAATTTCATAACTTTCATCTTCGGCGCTCTTTTGCGCTCTTAGCGCGTTGCTTAGGATCAGGCCCTATACGAAAAAGAATTCATATAAGAAAAAAGGAATGAGTTGCGTAAAAAAAAATAATAAGGGGGTTTTTTCAAGCGTTTAATTCCCGTACCTTCAGGCTGTTGTACGCAAGACTGTCTGCGAGATCTTCTTTCGTCATGGCGCTTAATCCAGATTCAAGCTTCGGGAAACCAATACTCCTGGCCATCTCTCGGCAGACAGATAGCTCTTTGTTGTCAGGCAGGCAGTATAAGAAATCATCTTCATTTGTCCCATTGAATATTACTGCCCCCTTTGGATATTTTAGCTCCTTTGCATAATGGTTAGCTTCATGAGTTTCTTCTTCAGATAGTTTTTTCCCCGAAGCATGTCGTATGATGTAATCACACATGCTGGCAGGCGCTTCGGGGATGGCAGTGTCAGTTTCTTCAACTAAAATTGGTTCTGGTATTTTTATTGCTTCGGCTTCCAAAGTTTGCTCCTTGAAGGGCTCTGAAGGCCCAGCTTCAGCTTCAGCTTGTTGCGTCGGAGCTTCAGAAGAAGCTTCAGCAATTTCAACACTCTTTTTTGGAGTTGTGCTTGAAGACTTAATTGTCTCCAAGACATCTAGTACATTTACCATTCTCTTCCTTTTTGGGGTCACCATTGTACCCTTTTGGATTTTTGCTGCTTCGACATTTGCTACAGGACTCAAAATTTCTGATGCTTTTTCCTTAGTCGGATTTTTCGTTTCTTCCATTTTTTCTGTGGATGGCGCTTCGGCCATCTCTGCAATTTCTGGCAGCAAGGTTGGCTGTTCAGCTTCGGCGGCCGAAGAAGTTTCTCCGGTGAACTCAGGCACCGAAGCTGGTTCAATATGGCGTGGTCGGTGTGTGAGGACCTTCAACCTTTTTCCTTTCGGTTCTGGCTCGCTAGGAGCAGTTGCAACTTCTTCTTTTTCAGAGGTTATGTTTTTCCTTTTTTGCCTTCGGATGGGATAACGATAATCAGGGTAGAAGAACCCGACTGCATCAAACACTCGGTTGAGTCTCTTCTTTTTTCGGCCTCCGAAGGCTGCTGATAGTGCAGTATTTTCAGCCTTCGAATATGCCCCAAGTAATTCATCACTTAATGTTTCAATGCTTTTCAGCCAGTCATCATCAGGTTCAACAAATTTATCTGCATATTTGAATGTGTACTTTAATCTGACTAGTCCGCCTTCGTCGGACTCTTTGATGGTTTCCTTCGGCATTTCCCACTTTTCTGCAAGTGGCCATACCCTGAAGGCAATGTGTTCTTGGACCAAGTCCCTTGTCCCAATAAACGAGCAGACTACCCCGAAGGCTCTTTGGCATTCTTCGGCGGCTTCGTCCATTTCGACCTTCGGCCTTCGAAGACCGAAGCGTTGCCAGATTGGGTGCATAATGATACTCTTCACATTCTCTTGAGCTGTTAGATCATTCTTTACATAAAACCATTCAGTCATCCAGGCTCCGGGCCACCTCTTCCGAAAGGTCGGCACAGGGCAGCTTGACCCGGAGCGGGCGCCGAAGCTGTAGCACCCAAAGTTGTTGTGGTATTGCTCCTTTCCCCAGGGCTTCGTCTCGTATAATAACTCATGAATGTTGCAGAAGCTTTTAGCGTTCGGTTCCAAACCTTGGCTCCTCGCAGCCCAGACAAACACTCCCATTCTTATGATGGCTTCGGGAGTGATTTGATGCAGATAGACTTGAAATGTCTTTAGTACCTCAACAACAAAGTTGCTCAGGGGGAATCGAAGCCCAGCCTTGAGGAAGCTTCGGAAAATCACAACTTCATCTTCTTCGGGGGTGGGAGAAGTTTTTTCCCCGGCATCAGCTCTCACAATAGATATGTCTCGGAAATATCGCCCCCTCATATTATCAATGTGACTCTGCTTGATGGTCGTTTTCCCAAAAACTGTGTGGCTTGGTCGCCACGGTCGATCTTCGGCCTCTTCCCCACCACTTTCCACATCATAGCTGTCGCTGTCATCAGTATCTTCGGACAAACCTTCGAGAATCTCCTTCGTGATTTTCTCTGTATTGGTCTCTGCCATCGCTATCAGGAACCCCAGATTCTTCTCCTCCTCAAGACTCAGCTTCGTCTCAGCAGGGATCTTCAGCTTCGTCTCAGCAGGGATCTTCTTGCCTTCAGACATCTTTGGGAACGTTAAAAAATTGTTCCCGAGGCCGAAGCTTCGAAATCAAAAAGACCAGCAAATCTTAACGAACAAGAGCTAAAAATTTTAGTGGGCCGAAGCAAAAGGCAAGTGTGCGTACCAAATGAGTTCGCGATGTGATCTTATTTATACGCCTAGGGCGTTGAAAATTGAAAGGCCCCGCTTGTCAGTGAATGTTGCTATTCTAGCAAAGGGAAGGTGTTTTTTCGGACCTTCGGCTCAAGGCCTTCGTCCATATCGCAATCTGAATTTATTATTTACAAATTAATATTGCGAGGGGCTACTGTTGGGGGCCTTCGTCCTCCGAAGGTCCTCAAAAACATGATTTCACAATGTTTTCCAAGTGGATTATATGAACAGGTATTTTCGGATTCAGAATTATGGATATGGAGCACGACCAGGACGAAGCCTGAACCAGACGAAGGTCGAGGGCAGCCGAAGCGGTGCGCAGGGAAGCTTCGGCGCGATGGCATAAGGGGGAACCGACTTAAAGATGAAAAGACTTCGGGGGCCTCGACAGATTTCCATAAACCGTTAACAAATGTAATGGACATGGATGTAATTTTACGTGGGCTGCGTCCCGCGTCTATAAATAGATGAACAGTACTCCCGTACTGTTCACGCTGACTTGGCATTGGCTTTTGCGTCACGTTTGTACTTCTACCTTCTCTCAGGACCGAAGGTACATTTGTAATTTGAAATCATTTCTGTTTCTCCATGTTAATAAAATAGAAATGATCCTATGTTGATATTTATATTTCACACTTTATATGAATCCTTCGGCATTATTTATTATATTTACGAAGGTATGTCTCTTGTGACCTTCGTCCTAAAGCATTATTTCCCAAAGGGGCGTAATGTTTCGAAGGACGAAGGACCTTAATGTTTAACATCTTCTATGTTGCCTTGTTCTTAACTCGAAGCATTTGAGAACAAGTCTCCAACAATGATGAAGAGGCTCCGTGTGTCGCGCTAAGGAACATGTCCATTGGGGACGTGTGTCCTAAGGAATCCGAAGAGCCCATTCAAGCACAAGATCAACCATCCTCCTCCATGCAAGCATCTCCACCAACTCAAGATGAGGATGAGGCTCAAGATGATGAAGAAGAAGACCAAGAAGATGAGCCACCTCAAGAAGACGACAATGATCAAGGGGGAGATGCAAATAATCAAGACAAGGAGGATGAGCAAGTTCCAAGGCCGCCACACCCAAGAGTCCACCAAGCAATCCAATGAGATCACCCCGTGAACACCATCCTCGGCGACATTCATAAGGGGGTAACTACTCGATCTCGTGTTGCTCATTTTTGTGAACATTACTCTTTTGTTTCCTCTATTGAGCCACACAGGGTAGAGGAAGCACTTCAAGATTCGGATTGGGTGCTGGCGATGCAAGAGGAGCTCAACAATTTCAAAAGGAATGAGGTATGGCATTTAGTTCCACGTCCTAACCAAAATGTTGTAGGAACCAAGTGGGTCTTCCGCAACAAACAAGATGAGCATGGTGTGGTAACAAGGAATAAGGCACGACTTGTGGCCAAAGGGTATTCACAAGTCGAAGGTTTGGATTTCGGTGAAACCTATGCACCCGTAGCTAGGCTTAAGTCAATTCGAATATTACTTGCCTATGCTACTCACCATGACTTTAAGCTCTACCAAATGGACGTGAAGAGTGCCTTCCTCAACGGACCTATCAAAGAAGAGGTCTATGTTGAGCAACTTCCCGGCTTTGAAGATAGTGAGTATCCTAACCATGTTTACAAACTCTCTAAGGCGCTTTATGGGCTCAAGCAAGCCCCAAGAGCATGGTATGAATGCCTAAGAGATTTTCTTGTCACTAATGGCTTCAAAGTCGGAAAGGCTGATCCTACTTTATTTACTAAAACCATTGAGAATGATTTGTTTGTATGCCAAATTTATGTTGATGATATTATATTTGGGTCTACTAACAAATCTATTTGTGAAGAATTTAGTAGGATCATGATTCAAAAATTCGAGATGTCTATGATGGGGGAGTTGAAGTATTTCTTAGGATTTCAAGTCAAGCAACTCCAAGAAGGCACCTTCATTAGCCAAACGAAGTATATTCAAGATATTCTCACCAAGTTTGGAATGAAGGATGCCAAGCCCATCAAGACACCCATGGGAACCAATGGGCATCTCGACCTCGACACGGGAGGTAAATTCGTAGATCAAAAGGTATACCGGTCGATCATAGGTTCTTTACTCTATTTATGTGCATCTCGACCGGACATTATGCTTTCCGTATGCATGTGTGCAAGGTTCCAAGCCGACCCTAAGGAAGTTCACCTTAGGGTCGTGAAACGAATCTTGAGATATTTAGTTTGGTCTTTGGTACCCCAAGGGATCCTCATTTGATTTATTAGGATATTCCGATGCTGATTGGGCAGGGTGTAAGATTAACAGGAAGAGCACATCAGGGACTTGTCAGTTTCTGGGAAGATCCCTGGTGTCTTGGGCTTCAAAGAAATAAAACTCAGTAGCTCTTTCTACCGCTGAAGCCGAGTACATTGCCGCAGGCCATTGTTGCGCGCAATTGCTTTGGATGAGGCAAACCCTTAGGGACTATGGCTACAAGTTTAGCAAAGTCCCTCTCCTATGTGACAATGAGAGTGCAATCTGCATGGCGGATAATCCCATTGAACACAGCCGCACTAAGCACAAAGCCATTCGGTATCACTTTCTGAGAGATCACCAACAAAAGGGGATATCGAGATAGCCTATATAAACACCAAAGATCAATTGGCCGATATCTTTACCAAGCCTTTAGATGAGCAATCTTTTACCAAACTTAGGAATGAGCTAAATATTCTTGATTCTAGGAATTTTGATTGATTATTTGCACACATAGTTCATTTATATACCTTTGATCATATTTCTTTTTATGTCTATGACTAATATGTTTTCAAGTATCATCTTATGCTTAGTCATAGGTATTGAAAGGGAAATAGAGTAGTCGGCAAAGAAGGCGCTTCCACTCAACTCCAATTGTGTTTGCCGGTACTTCGCTTCGTTCTCCACTTTGGTACAATCTTCACTCATATTTTTGTGTTTGCCAAAGGGGGAGAAAGTTTGGATAAGGGCTTATATTTCACTCACAAGTATCCGTTTTTTGCGTTTCATGCCAAAGGGGGAGAAAGTATGAGGCCAAAGCAAAAGGACCGCACCACCACCAAATTTAAAAATAAAAAGTTTTCAATTTGATATCTTATTGTGTTCAAAAGGGGAAGAAAGTAGTATCTTCAAAAATTGCAAAACCCTCTTGAACACTAAGAGGAGAATTTTATTTAGGGGGAGTTTTGTTTTAGTCAAAGGAAAAGTATTTGAGACAAGGGGGAAAATTTCAAATCTTGAAAATGCCTTCTTCAATCTTATTCATGTACCTTTGACTAATTGCAAAAGGTTTTTGAAAAGAATTTTACAAAGAATTTGCAAAACAAAACTCGTGGTGCAAATGTGGTCCAAAATTTTAATAAAGAAGAAAATAATCCATGCACATCTATTTGAGATAAGTATATTGGTTTCAACTCCAAGCAACCTTTGCACCTACTTTATGCAAACTAGTTCAATTATGCACTTTTATATTTGCTTTGGTTTGTGTTGGCATCAATCACCAAAAAGGGGAAGATTGAAAGGGAAATAGGGTCAAACCTTTTCCAATAAGAATTTTGGTGGTTGAATTGCCCAACACAAATTATTGGACTAACTAGTTTGCTCTAGAAAATATGTTCTACAGGTGCCAAAGGTTCACAACAAACCAATACAAGTCAAAAGAAAGGGTTCAAACAAAGGGAGCAAAAGTTAAACCGAAGGCAGCCCTGGTCTGGCGTACCGGACTGTCCGGTGTACCAGGGAATCCAACTCCAAACTTGCCAGTCTCGGAAATTCTGGGAGCCACTCCGCTATAATTCACCGGACTGTCCGGTGTACCACCGGACTATCCGGTGTGCCAGCGGAGCAACGGCTACTTCGCGCCAACGGTCGTCTACAGAACGCATTCAATGCGCTACAGTGCGCGCCAGAGTCAGAGCAGCGTCAGAAGGCGCACCGGACAGTATACAGTGACTGTCCGGTGCAACACCGGACTGTCTGGTGACCCAGAAGACAGAAGCTCCAACGGTCGAACCCTAACGGTCGGGTGACGTGGCTGGCGCACCGGACAGTGTCCGGTGCGCCATGCGACAGACAGCCTCCCAACGACCACTTTTGGTGGGTGGGGCTATAAATACCCCAACCACCCCACATTCATTTGATCCAAGTTTTCAGACTTCCTACACCTTACAAGAGCTATAGCATTCAATACAAGACACACCAAAGAGATCAAATCCTCTTCCAAGTCCAAAGATCATTCCAAATCAATTAGTGACTAGTGTGAGAGTGACTTGTGTTTATTTGAACTCTTGCGCTTGGATTGCTTCTTTTCTTTCTCATTCTTTCTTGTGATCAACTCAATTGTAACCGAGGCAAGAGACACCAATTGTGTGGTGGTCCTTGCAGGGACTTAGTGTCCCGTTTGATTGACAAGAGAAGCTCACTCGGTCTAAGTGACCGTTTGAGAGAGAGAAAGGGTTGAAAGAGACCCGGTCTTTGTGACCACCTCAACGGGGAGTAGGTTTGCAAGAACCGAACCTCGGTAAAACAAATCACCGTGTCACACTTGTTATTTGCTTGTGATTTGTTTTCGCCCTCTCTTTCGGACTCGATTTTAATTCTAGCGCTAACCCCGGCTTGTAGTTGTGCTTAAGTTTATAAATTTCAGATTCGCCCTATTCACCCCCCTCTAGGCGACTTTCACCGCCCATGCCGTAGTTGTTGTAACAATGCTGCGGTATGGACCAAAGGCTGCTTACGGGGTGCGTCAGCGTCCTGGCACGTGATGACGTCGAGATTCCCTGCTGCGCTTATCGAGATCAGAGCCCCTACTTGGTTGAGGCGGAAGTCTTCTTGAGGCGCTAGCCGAGCCATCCCTTGACGTGCGCCACAATCGGGAGGAGTGGCTGTCTGTAGGATTCGCGGCGTAGTTGGTGGCCGAGGCCGAGCTCGGGTGAGGCGGAGAGATCGCACCCGCGGGCTGAATCCTGCTTCGGACGAGGCGGAGATAATGCGCCCGAAGGTCAGTCTGCTAATCTTGTCGTAATAGGCGTCCTATCGGAGGGTGGCAGCGGCGTGCACACACTGTGGCGTAGACGTAATCATGCTGTTGCGCCCGATGTGATCGCCGTCTTGTCAGTCACTGTGCTCCGTTGCCGCAGCGTGGTTTGGCACACACATTAAATGTGCATGTCGCCTGCCTGTTTTTGGGCGCCCCTGTCTTATCTGCTAAGGCTGGCTTGGGCGAGACGGTCTGAGCGGTGGCGGCCTCGGGCGAGGCGGAGCCCTGCTCGAGGTGGGAGACGCTCGGGAAGATGTCTCGGTTTTTATAGGTGCCTCGACTGTCACCCCTCGGGAGTTTAGTCTTTATTTTTCTGAGTGTGTTTTTAGGGGATAATTTGGGTGTCACTAATTATTGCCCCAGATAAATCCCTTCCGATTTTGTGACTCCTAAACTAAGTGAGAGAAAATAATGGCAGATATTTAATTCCTTGGTAGCCTTGTTTTTTCTCTCATTTGGTGCCAAACTAGGCCTTACATCTCTAGCCACACCTGTACCTGTTTGCTGCTGTTTTTTCTCCCACGCGATCCAACCGTTTGTTTATGCCGGGCTAGGTTTCTCGACCGACGTACGGGGACAGGACATCAGTGCAACTGTGCAAGCGACCGCCACCGCATTACCCGGAACTGCCCAGATCTTCGTCGAATCGTCGGGCCCTTTGCTGGCGACGAGCAACCACAGGTATGCCTGCCCTTAACCCTGTCATTCTGTGCAAAAACTGAGCATCCGAACCCTAATTTAAGTTATCTGGCTATCGGATCTAATAACGAATCTATACATGTACTATGTCTACTAACTTGTTTTTTGGCAAAAATTATCGGGTGCACATGTGATTCAAAGCTTGCAATGGCACAGTAGTGACATCTTGGGAAACAATGAAACGTTTTGTCTATATCAATGATGATTCGTGCCGGTATTCCTACTGTGACAACCGGATATCCAATACCAAGTATACTCTGTGGAATTTTCTCCCGAAAAATTTATGGGAGCAATTCAGGTTTGTATCTGTTCTTCACTTCTAGACAATAAAGTAGTCCCATCTCCATCTAGTCATTTCATTGCTTCAGCACCTAAGGTAGTTGCACTTTATCCACTTTTTAGGGCACTTCCTTCAACCTAAATGCGTGGAGGGATCTAACATAAAACATTATTCCCACCATTTGATGGAAGCTGCAATTCAGTGTCATGTTACCTAATGAAGTATTTTATTATATAAGACAATGCATCAGTCATGCTTGCGTCCGCATATGAAAATTTTCAGTGTCATCGTGCAAGGACTGAATTAATATAAGTGCACTAGATGAAGATGCATACTATCCATAAATAGTTAACTTATTTTGTAATTAACTGGTTCGAGAACTTATAGATAGCTTTCACACTGTATATGGTGCTCTTATTTGCAACCTGAGACAAAATGCTTCTTCGTCACTTGGTCAAAGGACCGTTTTTATTTGCAACATGAGACAAAATGCTTCTTGCTCACTTGGTAAAAGACCTGCAGGAACTCATTTGAACTCATTCTTTCTGTTTTGACTAATGAGTTTCAGTTCCATCAGAATTTTAATTTGTGTTCATTTCTCTAAGTATTTCAGGCGTTTCATGAATCAGTATTTTCTACTAATAGCCTGCCTTCAGTTGTGGTCCCGTATCACCCCTGTCAGCCCTGCAACTACATGGGGTCCACTTATCATCATCTTCATTGTTTCTGCTTCAAAAGAGGCTTGGGATGATTACAATAGGTATCTTTCTGACAAGAAAGCAAATGAGAGGAAAATATGGTTGGTAAAGGATGGCATCCGCATACAGGTTTTTTTTCTTCAATTTCTCCATCTAATTTGCTTTAACTTTATTGAAAATATGGCCTTCTTGATCTATTGTACTCCCTCCATTCAAAATTATAAGACACTAGTAAACGTGCCCGTACGTTGCAACATAACCCAATACATATAGCAATAAGGCTCTGTATCATCGCTAGATGCGAGTTGTTCCAACCCACATGAGTAAGCGTAGGTCATGAGTCTAGGTCACATATAAGACACGTACAACATGACCCAATTCAATACCTATTGGATTCAGGCACTACATTATCGCTAGACACGAGTTATCTTAACTCGTATGAGTATGAGTCATGAGTCTGGGTCTCATACGAGACACAGGAAAACTCTCCACTGTTTGGGTAGTTTGGGGGAGGGGGATGAAAAAAATTGGGTGGAGAGAAATTTTACCTATTTAATATAAAGGTATAGGTATAGATTTTGTCTTTTCTAAATGCATCACTTTTATTATGTATCTAGGCATAGCGTATATAGCATATAGCAAAAGCTATTTATCTAGAAAATGTATTATAATTTGGATTGGAATAAGTTGTAAGCCATTCACAATTTCACAGAACATTGTTTGCTAGGCCCAGTAGCTTATCGTGTTTAGGTTACCAGTCTGCACCACAAATTCATTTTGCATAAGGGCGGGTTTGGTGGACAGGGAAATGGAGGGGATCCGATCCCTCCCCCATGGATCCCCTCCATTTCCCTGTCTACCAAACCAGCCCTAAAGGTGTTCAAACTGTGTTTGAGTTCTAGAGAAGAGAACATCTAGAAATCCTTATTTACAAATGGTTTGTACTTTGTAGTCTGTTTTTCCTTATCCTGTCATTCAGCTGCACTTGCTACTTCTGTCATAAAACCAACATTGCACTGTAGGACAAGCCTCGGACATGCAAGAGTGTTGCGTATCATTTCATTAAAGAAAGAAGAGCGTACACAAGATGGACTAAGTCCCCAAAAACATACATCCAAGACCCACACTGACACATCCACATCACAAACAAGAGAAAACAAGAAACAAGTGGCACTATCTAAAAACAGGTTACCAACTAGGTACCAAAACTAGGAGTATTATCCCCCAGCAAACGGCCTGACAAGTAGCTCTTGGAACGCCTTTGCTCCAGCGAAGCACCACAAAATGCATTCATCAGTGATAGATTGCAGCATAATCGTGACTCTTGGACTTATACTGTTAAAGACACAATCATTCTGAGTCCAGATTTGTTCCCAATTGCGAAGCCACAAGACTGATAAGTCAGTTGAGCCGCTTGCTAGTCTCCGACATTTCCTTGACTGCCTTGAACAATCAGCTTGAGAATTTGGTAGCCAAAGTTGGAGTGATGGAGTCAATCTCTGGAATATATTAAACCTTACCCCCCTTAGAAAGGGGCAGAAGATCAACAAGTGTTGAATTGACTCTTCAGCTTGATCACAGAGGGGCAGGCAGTGGGATGAGGAAATCCATTCTTAGCTAGGTGATCAGACATCCATCGAATGTTAAATGCAAGCAACATGAAGAACATGGCGACATGCAGCAAAGATGAGCCTAAGTCTTCCATATTCTTTTCCACAGAGCAGAACATGTTGAGCCTAGAAAGAAAGGATTGTATGCTGACATGTCGGAGTAATTGCCTGACCTACCAAGTCTCCAATGCTCTGGTCTTCCACACACTCTTGTAGTTGTAGTGGCACATTATCCCAGATGAGAAGATGACCCCTTCGCATAGGGACAGTTCAGATATGGATGTTTCTTAATAGGGGAGTGCCATCATGTTTTCATAATGGATATATCTGTTATCTACTTTAGAAAACCATCATCTGTTGGTGTAGTAATGTGGATTGAAAGATAGAAGATTTTTTAATGCATGGCTAGTCAAGTGATATTTTGCTTTGGAGAAGACCGAATTACTCCCTCCAAATTTGGCCAATGTCTAGATAACCCCTAAAGTAACATTTGGTTCAATTTACTACCTCCATTTATTTCAGTTAGTCTAATTTACCCCTTAATAGGATTTGTTATTTTTGTTTCTCCACATATAAGTTTGAGTTTTAATATCAAATTTTATGATGTGATAGAGACCTCGTAAATTATGTTAGAAAAATATATCTTTTTTGCAACCATTTTGATATCTTAGAAAATTTAATAATATTCGAACAGTAGAGATACAGTACCGTACAAACTATATCTGTATTTTCTAATGATGCATATGGAATTACTTGATTTATTATTGGAATATTTCATTGTGCTTTTGTTCCGTAGATCAAAGCACAGGAGATACATGTTGGAGATTTAGTGTGGCTCCATGAGAATGATGAGATACCATGTGATCTTGTTCTCATTGGCACTTCTGATCGACAAGGCATTTGTTATGTTGAGGTAAATGTTTTTTTCTCAAACACGCAGGAAAGCTGCGTATCATTATATTAAAAAGAAAGAAAGGGGTTTAGAACCTGTAAAGCCCAACACACTCACAAATTTACATAAAACACGCACTCTTCTTTGGAACACAAGCAAGGCAAAATGAAATTACCCTCAAGCATCAGTACATATGTTTGTTTGTTGCACATCCAGGCATACTATTATACTAGTTCACATACTTTTCTGGGATGGCCGTAGCCATTGCCTTGATGAAGTAATGAATTTATGTCAAGCACAAGCTGAACTTCACTGTCCTGTGATGGATTTACCTTTAGATTGCCCTAACCTTACGCCTGATCATATCACAATGGACTACAACTTTTCCATGGACACATTTTTTGATCCCATTGCTTGAGGTATTTTGTTATATTTCTACATAGAATCTGAACTTCAGAACTTGACTTCATTACCTCAACATAAAAACCAAGGACATCCAATTCCTTTTTTTTTCTCGAAAGCGCAAGAGAACTGCGCGAAATTATATTAAGAAGGAGAAAAAGGTCCAATAGGACCCCAAGATACAGATAAGGCCTCCCTACGGACATCCAATTCCTGTCATGTGGTGAAGTTTCCGGAACTTCTTGCTTTACCCTCTTCATTGCAAAAAATGTTTCTCCAATTTTCTATCATGACATCAGTTTCTTCTCCCCTGTTCAGAAGCCAATGTGTTGCGAAAGAGCCTCTAGTTGAGTTGGTTAGATGATCTGAGTAGCACTCTTTAGGTCCTGAGTTTGAATCCCTATGGGGGCAAATTTCGGTCCGGGTTTAAAAAACCCTTTCGTCAGTCCCACGCCAAGGCATAGTTCTAAGGCTCGACCTTAGTCGCTACCATTCTCACATGGGCTACGTTGCAGCTGTATATGGGTGGGACAGGGGTTTGGGGATTTTCTTGACCTACGTGAGAAGGGTTTTCTTCTTAATGTAATGCTCGGGGGTCATGTTTTTTTAGAAGCCAATGTGTCATTAACATAACAATACATGAATTTTCACAGTCAGGCTGCTACAAATAGTTAAAAAGTATCAGATATGACAGGTTCAAGAATGGATGTGTTAGAGTGGACGTACTAACCAGTTCAACCCAAAAAGCTTAAGCTGATGGGAGAAGGTAGTCAGTCCACTTATACACTTCAACACCCCAACTCACGTGCAACCAGAGAGAAAGGCACAAACGTGGAAATAAATGGGTGAAGGCACACATAAAGGCTCTGCCAGAATTCGAACTCGAGACCTCTGGCTCTGATATCATGTTAGAGTGGACGCGCTAACTAGTTCAACCTAAAAGCTTAAGCTAATGGGAGAAGTTAGCTAATCCCCTTATACACTTTAACAGGATGAGCATAGCAAAGTTTACATAGTGTGTTATAGATTATTGTCCCACACCTGTTGCAATGGGTTGGAGCTCTGCACGGAGACTCCAAGAGTTAGGAATATTTTTTTGGTATTATTCTATTATTTTGCTGAACTAACATGTTTCGTTGTATTTTGTTAGAGAATAAAATGCAAATACACAAATTGAGGGATGGAGGATTACATATATATAGCAACCAATCTAGGGTTCCATTCTAACTCTAATAGATGACATGGGCTGGGTTCTAGGCTCATAACACACAAGCACACATAGTAACACATGGCATTCTAACACCCTCAGTATGACAGATGTTGAGAATGGACCAAAAATCCGAGAACATCGAGGATGGAAGAGCCTTGGTGAAGATGTCTGCAAACTGCGAGCTCGTCGAGACGTGGAGAACGCGAATGTCCCCGATAGCAACGTGCTCACGGACGAAGTGAAGATCGACCTCAACATGCTTTGTGTGCTGGTGTTGGATCGGGTTGATGGAGAGGTAGGCGACACCAACATTGTCGCAGTAAACAAGTGTGGGGCTGTGGAGCTCTTGAAGGAGCTACGACAACCAGCTTGCTTTAGCCATGCCGTTGGCAACGATGCGATACTTAGCCTCAGTGCTGGAGCGGGAGACCACAATTTGATGCTTGGAGGACTAGGAGATGAGGTTGTCCCCAAGGAACACGACATAGCCAAAGGTAGACTGACAGTGTCCGAGCAGCATGTCTAGTCCACATCGGTGTAGATGATGGGCTCGTGGGTGGAGGAGCGCCGAAGGAGAAGCCTATAGTCAAGTGCACCCTGGAGGTACTAGAGGATCCGTTTGACAACCGTTAGGTGCGACTTCTAGGGATCATGCATATGAAGGCATATCTGCTAGACCGCATAGGCGATGTCAGGCCTATCGAAGTTGAGATACTGTAGGGCACCAACAATGCTCTTGTAGATAGTGGGGTAGCCAACCAGAGGACCTCACTAGAGACCTTTGTCTGTGTGTCCATCATAGTTGCACACCGCTTACAATTCTGCATACTCGGCACACACCAAGGTATCTAAAGTGTGCTGTTACTGCTGAAGAAATAGGCCATTCGAGCGATGCTCGACGACAATACCTAGGAAGTGATGAAGAGGGCCTAGGTCCTTCATCGTGAACTCGTGCTGAAGAGCGGTGATGAGGGGCACCATGCATGGTGGCGGCGGCCTAGGAGGCCAGCGACTAGGAGAAGTGGAGGTCATTGTTTGGTGTCATGGGGAAAGGTGTGCCGACCTTTGCAGCTGGGTGGATTGGGTATTTATAATCTCCGGGAGCTCTGCTGGGCTCTCAAGATGAGATGGCTTTGGTTGCAAAAAACTGACCCTAGTGGCCCTTGGTCTGGCTTACCTCATGTTCCTAGTAAGGTTTGGGCTTTCTTTTCTAGGGCCTTGATCTCTGAGGTTGGGGATGGAGCAAACACCATGTTTTGGACAGATAAGTGGCTTAATGGGAGAAGAATTTCTGATTTGGCACCTCGGCTATATGACCTAATTCCAAAGAGATTCATTAACAAGAGAACTAATTGACTATCCAATATGACCTCGGCTGTATGACCTTATCCAATAGGAGATGGATTTCAGATATTAAAGGGGCTCTCACAGCTGGAGCTCTAATTGAGTATCTTCATGTTTGGGAAGCTCTCTCAGATATTGATATGCAGCCCAATATAGAGGATAAGCATATTTTCAGCTTTGCTTCAGATGGAAGATACTCTGCAAAGGCTGCTTATAAGAGTCTTTTCTTGGGATCAAGCTCCTTTGGACATTATAGAAGGGTGAGAGATCTTGGGCCCCATCAAAATGTCAATTCTTCATTTGGCTGGTTGCCCAAAACAGGTGTTGGACGGTTACATATTGGCTAAGAGAGGTCTGAATCATCCAAGCAAATGCACTTTATGTGACTAGGAAGCTGAAACAATAAATCATTTGCTTGTGTCATGCGTATTTGCAAGATCATTCTGGTACATGATGTTGAGGAAGTTTGGCATGCATTCTTTAGCCCCACAACCAGGTGCCACATCCTTTCTTGAGTGGTGGGAAAAAGCCTCAGAGGCGGTGAATGGGCCTGTCAGGAAAGGTCTTGACTCCCTCATCATCCTAGGGGCCTGGATGATTTGGAAACACCGTAATAGATGTGTTTTTGATAACTGGACACCCAGATTGCCTCTAATCCTTAGGCTTGCGGATGAAGAGATGAGAATGTGGGAAATTGCAGGGGCCAAGGGGCTATCCTATCTGGCAGCTTCCTTGCCTGAAGCCTAGGGATGCTGTCTTTGGAGTAGCAGTGGTGGTTCCTGATTTTATGGATTCTTTTTTGTATGCATGTTTTTGGCCTCCGTAAAGAGTGCCTTGTATTTGTTTCGGTCTTCTTTAAGACCTTATTACCTTTCTTCTTAATATATAAAAAGGCTCAGTTCTCCTGAGTTTTTCGAGAAAAAAGGCTATGGCCTTAGTTTGGGGCTGCCTTAGTTGTTTCCCTGGTTGTGGTTGCTGGTGATGCATTAGAGCTTTAGTTTCTGCATTTTCTTTCTTTCTTTTCTTTTCCTTTCGGGTGCCTTATGGAACCTTGTATTTGGTCTATTTTAGACCTTTTCTCTTAATATAATGATGCACAATTCTCCTGTGTGTTTGAGAAGGTTCTATAAGGCTTGCTGGACAATTATTAAGGCTGATATTATGGCAGCTATCTCGGCTGTTTGGGGCAGGAAATTTGCCAATTTTGGGCGCCTTAATACAGCCTATATCACATTGATCCCCAAAAAAGACGGAGCAGATAATATAAAAGATTTCAGGCCTATCAGTTTGGTGCATAGTTTTGCCAAGCTGGTCACCAAAATCCTTGCTAATAGATTGGCCAACAAGCTCAATGAGATGGTGTCACCGAATCAGAGCACATTTATAAAAGGGAGGTTCATTCAAGACAATTTCATGCTGGTTCAACAAACTTCCAGATTGCTGCATCAACAAAACAAGGCCAGCTTGCTGCTGAAATTAGATATTACAAAAGCTTTTGATTCTGTCTCTTGGCCTTTCCTGATCGAGGTAATGAAGAAGTTAGGTTTCGGGCAGATTTGGACGAATATGATATGTGGTCTTCTGGCCACCTCCTCTACTCAGATTATTTTAAATGGATCTCCAGGTCGTCATATTAAGCACCGCAGGGGACTTCGACAGGGAGACCCTATTTCCCCCATGCTATTTATTTTAGTTATGGATGTCCTTGTCTACATGTTCTCAAAGACAGAAAATGATGGTTTGCTTCAGCAGCTTTCTAGTTCAAAAAAGCTCCATAGTCTCCATGTATGCTGATGATATGGTCCTTTTCTTATGCCCAACACCGACAGATATAGACCTTACTCTTAGCATTCTTCATTTGTTTGGAGACGCCTTTGGGCTACACAATAATGTGCAAAAGTCAAATGTGTATCCGATTAGATGCTCTGAGGAGGTACTGCTCGAAGTCCAATCCTTGCTGCCATGTGAAATCTCAACCTTTCCTTGTCGGTATTTGGGGCTCCCCTTATCCTTACACAAGCTAACAAGGCAGCAGTTCCAACCTTTTGTGGATAAAATAGCTGATCAGCTTCCTAATTGGAAGGCGGACTTAATGACACGGGCTGGAAGAAGAGTGCAAGTTCAGCATGTTCTTACTAGCATGACAGTATATTTAGCAATGGCAGTAGATATCCCACAGCGGGGTTTGGATGCTATTGATAAAATTAGAAGAGGTTTTCTATGGAGAGGCCGCAAAGAAGCTAAAGGTGGTCATTGTCTTGTTGCCTGGGGAAAAGTTTGCCGCCCCCTAAAGCTTGGTGGGCTTGGTATTTCTAGTTTTCCAGAATTATGTTGGGCACTCCGACTAAGGTGGCTTTGGTTACAAAAGACTGATCACTCTCGCCCCTGGTCTGGGCTTCAAATACAAGCCCAAAAAAGGCTAGAGCCTTCTTTTCTGAAGTAGTGACCACTGAAGTGAGGAACGGAATCAATACCAAATTTTGGAAGGATAAATGGCTGAATGGAAAAAGAATTGCAGATTTGTTTCCAAGGCTGATCGGCGCAATTCCGAAGCGGCTAATTAATTGTAGGACAGTCCAGGAAGCAATTGTTAGTGCCAAATGGATTTCTGACATCAGAGGAGCCTTGTCAGTGGGGGTTTTGACAGATTACATTCAGCTTTGGGAATTGATTTCTGGCATCGAGCTGCAGCCGGAGGTTGAAGACAGGCATATCTTCAGTATTGCCCCGAATGGTGTATACTCAGCCAAATCAGCATATGAAGGTCTGTTCCTGGGATCTGTGCCATTTGGACACTATAAAAGAATCTGGAAGTCTTGGGCATTGCCAAAGTGTCGCTTCTTCCTTTGGTTGGTTGCTCATAAGAGATGCTGGACAGCTGATAGATTGGCAAAGCGGGGCCTAAATCATCCAGATAAGTGTCTTCTATGTGATCAAGAGGAAGAAACTATAGACCACCTCCTTGTACAATGTTCCTTCTCACGAGAATTCTGGTACCTTTTACTTAGGAAATTTGGTCTTCATTCACTTGCGCCACAGCCGACTGCAAACTCCTTTCTGGGATGGTGGGAAGTGGTGGGGGAGCAGTTATTGGACTCACAAAAAAGGGCCTTAACTCTCTCATCATTTTGGGAGCTTGGACTTTATGGAATCACCGAAATAACTGCATTTTTGATGGCTGCAATCCAAGTTTGTCCTTAAGTCTCAGAGCTGCGGATGAGGAAAGAAGAAAATGGGAAGTAGCTGGTGCAAAAGGCCTTGTTCATTTGGCTGCACCCGTGATAGAGACTTAGGAAGTTTGAGTAGTATGTTTTTTGATCCCCTTATGGATCTATATTTGTATGCCTGTTTCTGGCCTCCGTAAGGAGGTTTTTTCTGTAAACCATTGTGTTTTTTTTCTATTTTCTTCTGCTTAATATATAATGGGGCGCAGTTCTCCTGTGCGTCTCGAGAAAAAAAAAGAAAAACGAAATGAAGGAAACTTCTTATCAATGACTGTTGACGTAGTTGATGCCTAACTGTGTTTCCCATTATTACTTCAGACTGCTGCTTTGGATGGTGAAACTGACTTGAAAACAAGAACCATTCCTCCAATTTCTGCTAACTTGTCAGTAGAGCAGCTAGGAAAAGTCAAGGTGAGTCTTTCCACACTTCTATTTCTTTTTTTGTTTTCTGATTACTTCTGTTTAATTTGTGCAGGGTGTAATTGAGTGCCCCAACCCAGACAATGACATACGGAGGTTTGATGCTAACATGCGCTTGTTCCTCCCTATAATTGACAATGAAAAAAGTCCTTTGACTATCAACAATACACTTCTTCAGTCATGTTACCTTCGATACACTGAATGGGCTTGTGGAGTTGCAGTTTACACAGGTAAATACAGAATATGATACATGATGCCTTATTGTGCCAGAGCATTTGTTTTGCATGTAGCAGACCTGAAGACATTGTAGTGCATGGTTAACTCACCAACCATCCATTGCAGGCAATGAAACAAAATCTGGAATAAGTAGGGGAGCTGCGGAGCCCAAGTTCACTGCTGCTGATGTAATAATAGACAAGCTCACTATTGCAATATTCATGTTCCAAGTTGTTGTTGTACTTGTTCTGGGTTATTTTGGGAATACTTGGAAGGACACTCAGGGGCTTAAGGTGCTATCTCTTTTTGATTATCAGTGTTTTGGCGAAGAAAATTTACTGTAATTTGCATGCATGTCGTTGTACCCTCTCATGGGCACTTGCTATTGTATTTTGTGATGTAGATGGTTGCATTTATAAGAAATTGAACATATAATTATGCCATTTGTATTCTGTGACCTGATATGTCATTTTATTTATGTAGCAATGGTATCTTATGTATCCTATGGAGGTAGAGGGACCATGGTATGATTTCTTGATTATCCCGTTACGCTTTGAGCTGTTGTGCTCCATAATGATTCCAATCTCCATAAAGGTATGCTTGCAGTTTGAATCGTTGTTAACTCTTCCTGTGTTTGTAGTCCTGTTTGGTTTTGGCCTCCAGTTACTAAGCCAAAATTTGGCAGTGGCCAAAGTTAGCATTTCCAAAATTTAGTCATATACAAGATGTTTGGATTATAACCATGCTAAAATGCTAGTAAGACTATCAAGCCATTGTTTGAGTATGACATGTGGGTCACATATGTCAAAATGTTATGGGTGTTGGCCAGGACGACCCAACTTAGGTTGGCGCGAACAGTACCTGTGTGTACTGTAGTGTGTCCTATAACACCCTTGCTAAGGAAGGAATAAGGACTAGGAAAGAGATTAGATTAGATCAATTAGAGGGATTAGGGCATGTTTGGCATGGCTCTGCTCCACCCTAGAGCAGCTTCACTCCAAAACTCTGGATGGAGCAGCTCTGCTCTAGTATTTAGATTGCTTTCTCATAACTAGTGGCAGTGGCGGGTAAATAACTCCAAACTCCATGTCTAGGTTATTTTTTTAGAAATTTTGGAGCAGCAAAAGAGGTACTCCAAAAATTTGTACTGCAGCTCTGAAAACTCCGTGGAGTTTGTAACTCTGGAGTTAGGGTGTTTGGTAGGCTCTGGTCAACTCCTCCTTGGAATTTTGCTCTGGAGCCATTGCCAAACACGAGATTTGGGTCAATTAGAAATGGGATTGGATATGATTTGATTGGGTCTTCCTTAGGTGGCCAGGAGTTCTCTCTATATAAAGAGAGGTGATGTACCAAGGAAAAAAATGTCCGAAGAATGAATAAACAATCCAAATCCCCAAAATACTTGTCTCCATGCTGACTTTGCTCAGCTATCTTCCCAGCAATGGTTATCCCACAACGTTCTAAGGATCATAACGTCTGTGTTAGAGTGGACGTATTAACCAGTTCTGTAGGGCCGGCGAGGCGACTAGAGAGGGGGGGGGGGGGTTTGAATCGGAGCCACTAAAAATTCTCGTCTTGCGAGTACGTGACTTTGATCCCAAAGTTGAACCCGAAAGCCCTCTAGTGACTCAGAGCAGCAGATCAGAGTACAACACAAACCAGTGTCGTTTGTATGCACCAAAAGCCCTAATAACAAGAGACCTAACTTCCTGGAAAATATCAGAGTCAAAATCACAAGGAAGTCCGAGCAACAGTGCCAGCCTGAGGTCCGACAGTGCCGAAGTCTGACAGTGTCGCGCACACGGGCAGTGCCGGGCAAGCAAAAATGCCCAGAACGATCTCAAATTTGACAGACAGTTTGCGCGGGGTAAAAGAAGTTCTCTGGTGAAATATGAACCCGAACAAACAAGAAATCAAATTGCAGATCAGAAATCCCGAGAGTGATGGGGTTTTGTTGGTTTTTTCTCAAAACGAACTCAACTCGGATCACGACCAAGAACTGCACTGTGAGGGCGTATGCAGTGATCCAAAGAGTTTATCTCCACACAATCAATCCCCAATAGCACCACAAGAGAAGGGAAAGGGGGAAATCAAGAACACAAGACTTCAGAAATTCCAGCAAGGGTGCAAAATTGAAATTGAGAAGTGATCAAAACCTGTGGGCCGAACCGGCGACCCTTCCTCAGATTAAACTTGAAGAGCACAAACACAGTCGAAGTATAAAATCGCTGTGGATCCTTGGCTAAGAACTAGAGCCGTCTAGAGATAGAAAAAATGAGTGCTAAAACCTTAAGCCAAAACAAATGGCAGCTAAGTGATACTGAACTAAACAACCTACCCCTCTATTTATAGAGGGTTATTTACACTTCCTAAACTAGCCCTATTTACATAGAGCCTATCCATTCCACCGGGGTGAAATGGACCAACTCCTAGGTTTTTGATCCGACGGCCACGCGCTCCACACGAAGTTGCTTCACCTTGACGCACCCTTCGCTGTGATGCCACGTGCCGCCACCGGTTCCCTCCGGAACCGTCGCCGCCAAGTTTTGAGGTCTAAACTTAGCAAAACCCGCCATCCGTAGCGCTGGGTGGTTTTGAGGCCCAAACCACCAAACCCGCCGTGAGTACCGCACCGCGTGCGCGTCCTGCACGACCAGACGCATGTCTCGCCAGTCTTCGACTGCGGCGGTAACATGGTCCACTCCACGTCCTCGCGCGAGTGCATGTCTTAGGTGTCAGCCACCACAACTAGTCACCCGGTTGTTCCTATCCGTCGTCAGTCAAGACCCACCACTTGCCCTTCACCGCTCCCGGCCTATCAGCACGAGCCGGGCATGACCTTCACCTCAATCGTCGACCACTGTCTCCGTGCTCCGCACCTGCACATCACAAGCCGACCGACATGGTTGCACAAGCATAATCTCACACTCTGGTCAATCCACTGACTACTCCAGAGTCCTACTCGTTGACAATCACTCATCATCAACTCGAACCACAAGGTACAAGTCAACCTTGTGTTCGCAAGTTCAACTCAAAAGATTAATCTATTAGGAGAAGGAAGGCAATCCACTTCAACAGCCCCACTCACCTGCAGACAGAGAGAACACAAACGTGAAAATAAAGGAGGTGAAGGCACTAATGAAACCTATGTCAGGATTCGAACTTGAGACCTCTGGCTCTGATACCTTGTTAGAGTGGACGTGCTAACCAGTTCAACCTAGAAGTTTAAGCTGTTAGGAGAAGGTAGGCAATCCACTTATACACTTCAACAGTCTGGTATCAGATTGCTTTGGTTTCAATCGAATCCTATGGCTTTTGCTGCCGAAGACTTCCGTGCCCTAATTGATGGGCATCGTCACATCTCTGAGGAACTCCATTGTGTCTCCATAAGACTAGATTGTGTCTTCCGCCTCCTTGATTGGATCAATGTGACGGAGGAATGTGAACGCCTGGCAGCAGTACGCCTACAGGCAGCAGCACATGGACTGCTGGCATGCCAACTGGTACAAACTCTCCATAGGGAGAACCGACCGACTGTTGGCTCTAGAGTCATTAGTAATCACGTGTTTATCATTGGAGCAGGCAGTGGTGCGCCTGCAAGCAGTAGGGCAATGTTTCCTTGTCTGACGAATGGTGCGGAAAATGCGTGTGCTGCTCAGCCCCCCCGCTGCTGCAAATCACACCCTACATGTTCGACCACTCGGGCTCACCTATACTCCTATCGATCCAATTGAAGTAGAGGTCCGAGTATGGTGCCTCCCGACGCGAAGGATGATCAGCGCAATGCAGCAGCAAGCACCAACGTCGGTGTCTGTCTCATTTGTTCTGGCAGCCGCCCTTGGTGCTGGACAGGCCCAACATACAGTTGGCTGGTACATCCTCCACTTTTCATCCCACATGAAGCCAACAGTTGGGCTCTTTCCATGGGATACAAGAGGGCATAGTTGCAGTCCAAATTTATTTCTTTAGTTTTAAAGAACAAACTATGTTGCCCTGATACGGTGATACGGATACGCGATACGCCAATACCCTGATACACTATTTCTCAAAAAACACTGGTACGACGATACACTATATATTATAAATATAATTAAATATTCAACTACTTTGACTAAAGTAAACAACTACTTCCTCTTCCAAAATATATCTGAACTCAAATCAATGAATCCATCATGCCAGAAACATGTGTAATGATACGCTACACCAGCACATTCGCAGATATCCACCAGTTCACAACTAGTACATAGATAATAAAGTTCAGGCCATCAAGCCATCAAACCTAGGAACTTCAGTCTTCAAGTTCTAACAGACCACAGGCCAGGCAACAGCTAGATTTCATTCTGCATCTTCGGCCAAACCTAATGCCCCAAGATCTTCAAACAATCTTTCTTCAAGTTCTGGCTCATCAAGTGACAGACCAGCTTGCTCAAGAAAATCAGCACCACGCTCAAAATAAGCTTCGAAAGTGTCAACTCCAACGTATCCCGCAGGTATCGGAGAGACGTCCTAGGAGTATCCGTCTTTTGTTATTTATTTAAATCCGCAACAATATCTGATACGTCTCAGATACGTATCTAGAAGTATTCGAGAGGTATCCGTATCCGATACGGTATCCGACATCGGTACATGTGTTTTGTGAAGTATCCGCACATCATAGATTACAAAGGTAAGTCGAGATGTAAAAAGCTTAAACCTAGGTCGCGTCAAGTAGGTCTGCGACACCTCGTGGGCAAGTTGCTCTGAAAAGGGGGAGAAGTGTTATGGGTGTTGGGCCCAGGATGACCCAACCTTGGCTGGCGCCCTTGCTAAGGAAGGAAAAATGATTAGGAAAGAGATTAGATTAGATCAAGAGATTGGATTTGGGTCAATTAGAGATAGGATTGGATATGATTTGTCATGATTTAATTGGTCCTTTCTTAGGTGGACTGGAGTCCTCTCTATATAATGGGAGGTGATGTCCCAAGAAAAAGGAATGACCGAAGAAAGAACAAATATTCCGATTCCCCAAATATTCTAATCTCCCTTCACGTAGACGTTGCCCAACCATCTTCCTCTTGGCAATGGTTATCCCCCCAATGATCTAAGGATCATAACACAAAAAACAATTTAATAACGTATAGGTAATATGGATCTTGATTTACTGAATCAATTGTATGGAGTACGACTGTGAAGTCGGATTATATATTATTGCCATGGTTCAACTGGTATGATCAATGGAATTTTAGAAATGAAGCAATTAATGCTAGGGGTACCATCAATCTTTGCCGCGTCAGGTTGGCATGCAATTTGGCTTCTTGTGTAGCTCCGCCTAGCAATTAGGGTGCCTGGAATGGCCACAATTTTGTGAAGATAATATCTATCCATGCCAAATTTGTTTTGGCTTGGTCCACGTCTACCCTTCAACCAAATGATGACCTACATTGTTTGGCATGGTCTGCTAGGGCCAAAAATAAAGCATGACCTTTTTTTTCACGAACGCAAAGGAGAACTACCATTATTATATTAAGAAGAAAATAGGTAATACAAGGTCCAAAGTGGACCAAAACAAGGGTGAGCTCACGGTGGACAAAAACAAAAAATACACAGGCATCCATTAGGAACACAAGGACAAAATAGCCACTAAGCTAGATATCCAGGAAGGGAGCAGTTAGGAGTGAAATGCCCTTAGCTCCAGCTATCTTCCAAAGTCTTCTCTCCTCTCTAGCTTGGATCAAAACATCAACAATATTGGGAGACTCTGCATAAAAAACACAATGATTTCTATGCTTCCAAAGCACCCAGGCTCCAAGGATGATAAGCGAGTTGAATCCTTTTCTAACTTGACCCACAGCAGCCTCATCAGCAACTCCACCATGAGAAGAATGAAACTTCATTCAGATTGGCGGACATCTTGGAGCCCCACTTGTCACAACCACCAGTACCAAAATTCTCTAGCAAAGATGCAAGAGATCAAGAGATGATCAATGGTCTCCACTTCCTGGTCACAAATGGGCACTTCTCTAGATGGTCCATACCTTGCTTGGCTAAGCAATCAACAGTCCAACATATCTTATGAGCCACCAACCACATAAAAAATCCACATTTCGGTGGCGTCCTTGATTTCTAGATGTGCTTAAAGGGCTTGAATAGGACCGAACCGATGAACATCCCCTCATAGACCGCCTTGGTTGAGAACTTCCCATTAGAAGCCAATCTAAAAATATGAGAAATGTGGCTGCAGCTCCACTGACTTGAGAATATCCCAAAGAGTACAAAAATCCATGAGGACCCCAACAATGACGTCACCCTGAATGTCCGACACCCAGGGGCAGATCTATAATTTTTCCTTAACCTAGGCCAAACCTGTTGAATTTCATTCTCTTTCTTTCATCTTAGCCATTTGATACTAGATCAAATAGAGACTCATATAGAGTTACACAGATCAAGCCTCGACCCACGGACCAGGTGGCACAGGGTGTAGATCTGCCCCTGCCGACAGCCAAGAAGTATTAGTAAGGGCATCCTCCACCGTCCTCCTATTAGCTCTTCGCATAGGGATGGTAGCTAGAAGTCGGGGAGCATGGTTAGCAACACTATTTCCATGGATCCATAAACCAATCCAAAATAAAATTGCACCATTTCCAACTGAATTAGGGACTGCATTAATATATATTTAGGTACATGGGCTTGGCCAAAAACCCATTACAACTCAAAAAACATGAGCTAACACTCCTCGCAGTCGCAACTCTAGCCACTGTAGATGTTGAGACTGGACTGAAACTGCGAGAACACCGTGGAGGGAAGACCCTTGGTGAAGATATCAGTGAACTGGGAGGTGGTCGGGACGCGGACATCAAGGCGACACACTCGCGGACGAAGTGGAGGTCGATCCACGTGTTTTGTGTGCTGATGTTGCACGTGATGGTGGAGAGGTACACCGCGTTGACGTTGTCGCTGTAGATGAGGGTGGCACGGGCGAGGGGGCTATGAAGCTCCTGGAGCAACTGATGGAGTCAAGATGCCTTAGCCACACCGTTGGCAACGACGTGGCACTCGTCCTCAACGCTAGAGCTAGAGACGACGGGCTGTCGCTTCGATGACCAGGAGATAAGGTTGGCGTCCAAGAACACGCGTAGCATGAGGTGGATTGGCGAGTGTCAGGGCAACCAACCTAGTCAGCATCGGTGTAGACGACCAGCCCAGTGGTCGTAGAGGGCCAAAGTAGAAGGCCATGGTCGAGGGTGCTGTGGAGGTAACGAAGGATCCGTTTCGCAGTGGTGAGGTGCGGCACCCACAGAGTGTGCATGTGGAGGCACACCTGTTGGACGGCATAGGCGATGCAGGCCTAGTGAAGGTGAGGTATTTGAGTGCCTTGGTGAGGCTACAGAAGGCCGTCACTTCATCGACGTCGTCGAAGACCTTTGCCTAATTGTCGACATGCATGGAGCAAGGCTTGCAGTCAGACATGCCAGCCTGCTCCAGGATGTCGAGGGTGTACGACATGCCAGATATCTTTTGCAATCAGCCCCAAATCCTTGCCTGCTCTAGGATGTCGAGGGTGTACTGTCGCTAATGGAAAAAGGGACCCTATGGACGACACCCGACGGCGACCCCTACAAAGTGGTGGAGAGGACCCAAGTCCTTCGTCGCAAACTCCTGCTGTAGAGAAGTGATTGTGTGATGAAGGAGGGCAGGTTGGACGCTATGTGGACGATGTCGTCGACGTAGAGTTAGGGTAACAGGTATTAGTGCTGCATCGGAGGACGAATAGGGACGTGTCCGATTTGACCTTGACGAAGGCCAGTGATACCAAGTAGGAGGCGAAGCGGCTGTACCAGGTCTGTGGTGCCTGCTTGAGGCCATATAGCGAGTGGTTGAGCTTGCACACTAAATGAGGATGAGTGGAGTTGATGAAGCCAGCAAGCTAGCTACAATACACTGTTTCGATGAGAGTGCCATGGAGGAAAGCGTTCTTGATGTACAACCGACGCACCGCCCAGTTGCGAGAGCGCCAGAGAGAGGACTGTCCAGACGGTGGCGGGCTTCACGACGGGGCTAAAGGTCTCGTCGTAGTCTACTCCAGGACGCTGAGTGAAGCCATGAAGGACCCAACGGGCTACATTTCCTTCCACCAAACCGTCTTGCCCATGGGCACCACCTCTTGGTGTGTCACAGGCGAATTCCTATCCCACATAGACAGTCGTTGAGCCGGGCGCTTCGCCTAATCCGTAGGCCCTGTCGAACGAGGCCCAAGACGACCCAAACTCTACCACGAGCCACGATGCTCGGTCAGGGCTTTATCACCAAAACTCTTGTTGGGACAACTGAACACCTAGTGGCTCAGTTGCTAGCTCCGAAAGCAGTGCGGTGGCCGACGACAAACAACAACCCGATGAGAGGAGGATAGGCAGCTGAAGCATCTCCCTTGGAGATCCTCGGGGGTCGGTTAGCATGGGCCAACTTGACGACGGTGACACTCTTTCTTGCCTACATCCTGCTGCCAGCCCTCTTTGTCAGGCCTGACCTTGGACGAGACCCTAGCCTGGGCCCCCTTTCTGAGCAGAATCCTCATAGGATCTTTGGGCGAACTGGAGCGTTGAGTCAATGAGATCTCCTTTGGCAATTCCGAGAGAAGGGCCTCCTTGTAGGAAGCGATTGCTGAAGCCCTAGCTGCAAGAGCCAGGCTCCCTCCATCCACCGGCGAGGATGGATTGGATGGGCTGGAGTCCCACCACCACTGCGTCCTAGAACGACCCGGAGGGAGGAAAGGCTCAGCGTGGGAGACAAGTTTGGGGTGGAACGTGACGCCCCAGAGGGGTTGTGGGAGGCCGCCTGCGATGGGGAGCAGGGGTGGTGGTGCTGGTGGCCGCTGGACCCGGGCAGGGAGCTGACACGGGGGCTGGAGGCAGAGCGTCGAGGGTGGGGAGGGGACATGAGAGGGCCATTGCTCTCTGGTCTCAACAATTCATGCCCTTATTCTAATGTACTCTAATACACCATATTAAAAGTTATTGTACAATTTGTTATACTGTTTGGTTGTTAATTTGATTTCATATAGGATTTTTTTTTGGAAAACGCAGGAGAACTGCGCCTCAATATATTAAGAAGAAATAAGTCCAGGTCAAAGAGACCTGGACAGATTACAAGGCCTCCTTAGGGAGGCCAGAAACACAGGAAACTGAAAAAATCCATCAAACTCAACCTGCAACTCCCTAGTCTCCAGGAAATAGGGCAGCAAGGTATGAAAGACCTTTAGCCCCGGCCATTTCCCAACACTGCCTCTCCTCCCTAGCTAACTTAATGGACAGGTCTAAACTAGGAGTACAACCATCAAAAAACACAACTATTTCGAAGCTTCCACGTTGTCCATGCTCCTAAGGCCGCAAGCGAATTAAGACCTTTACCAGGAAGACCAGTAGCCGACCCTGAGATTTGCTCCCACCAAGCCATAAAAGAAGAATGTCCTGGCTGGGGAGCCAGACTTTGAAATCCAAACGGTTTAAGAAGAGTAAACGATTTTTTTTGCTGTAGTGATACACTTAACATGATTGAACATTGACTTGATGGCCTTTGACAACATCCTTACTGGAAGCGGGAAGCTTCCATAGCCTAGGTTTAGTGCCATGTTGTGCTCCTGGCTAGTGGCTACTGGCCTAGAAACATATTATTGGTACTACTATGTCAGACGGCCTTTTCTGGGACTTGCCAAAAAGCCCAGACCTGTTCACTTGTGGGCGTTGCTATATTGCTATGACTTTGAGGTCCAACCTGCAAAACCTTCCCTCGAGACTTGACAGAGCGACAAAGGATTGAGGTTGCGCGATAGTGTTGCACACTAGTCTAGTTTTTTTCAGCTAAAAATGACAAGGTTTACTATGTCAGACTTGACAGAGCGACAAAGGATTGAGGGAAGCCTTACTCTGCATTGTTGCAAAGAGGCCACATCGAACCTAGGACCTTTGGCTCAGTGGAAGGGCTTCTCACCACTGCGTTAGGCCTATCCTTTTTTGACAAATTGCACATATTTTATTGCGTCTGATAAAACAACAAGTTTGCCACTACTATTGTCAGTACCCTGGAAATGGGGTACCCGTTACTACAGTATGAAGGTGCTGTGTCCATGCGGCTATCTTTAGTCGCGTGGCGAACAACACATGACCCCACTACGAGGACGGCTCCAGGGCCGCCACGTGGCCGGGAAGACAATATCCTCCAAGGTATCAACGGTGGGTTCGGACCCCATGGGAAAGTGTCGGACCCCTGCATATCCGGACCGGACCTCCGGGCAGGGTCCAGGACCTCCGCGGGTACAGACCGGACCCCTGGGACGGGTCCCGGACCTCTCTGTGTAGGGTCTGGGCCACCCTCAGCAGGGTCTCGGGATTCTGGGACAAAGAATACCCAGGCCTTAATCAAGGCCAGGCGGGGGTCCGGAGCCGACACGTGTCCGGACCATACCATGTACACTTCTGCTCCCCGCTCAGGCGGAGACCCGATGCTGCCACGTGGCCTACTGCCCATGACGTAAGCCAGCGGGCGGAGCCTGACGTAAGGCCTCTGGGCCGCGCGGCGCTGCATTTATTACGGATAAGGCGCGTCGCGTGTCTATTCCACTGGCAGGTGATGTGCCACCTCGACATTTAATGAGCCCTGCCACTCCACTGGCAGGCGATGTGCCACCTCAGCATTAAATGTGCCCTGTCCACTCCGCTGACGGGCGGCGACTAGGCCATCCCGCAGGCGGCGTGCCTGTCCATTCCGTTGGCAGGCAGTACGCCCGTGCTGCGGCATACACTATGCCCATCATCACTCGTACGTTGCCAGTGAAGCTTCCGCTGCACGCCGATACTACGCAGGCTGCGGATATCCGTGCGCAAGGAAATTGCACTGGCGATCAGCATTAGTTGCTCCAAGTATTACATCCGTTATGTCCCTGGGCCCGCATGTCGGGGCTCAGCACCCTTGTACGTGCCCCCCTTCAGCTATAAAAGGGGAGGCACGCAACGTTACGAGACAAGCTGACTCAGGCTCACAAAAGCACACTTAGACCCAGCTCAGGCTCACAAGTTCATACAAGCTCTATACATCACACAGTGGAGTAGGGTGTTACGCTCCGGCAGACCGAACCACTCTAAATCCTTGTGTGTTCTTGTGTTCATTCGTCGCTTAGCAGACAAGCAAAACGCTTAGGCCCCTCCTCATCTTAGGATTTAGGGCGGGTGTATTCCGCCACCCGGTCGGAGAATTTCCTCTCCGACATTTGGCGCGCCAGGTAGGGGCCTAGGCTCTAGGTTTTTGTTTGTTCTTCCTGCTCAGCATGATGGTGCAAATCGTCGAGCACCGCACCGAGACTTCGGTGGATTTCCTGGTGGAGGAGGAAGCTGCTTCCTCCATACCACAGGTTCCCAACCGCCCAGTGCCGGGCACTGCTGCTGTGCACGCTGCACAGCAGCATACAACCGCGCAGACATCCCGGACTCCGTCGAGGGCAGCTCCAGGGGCGTTGTCTGCGGCCAGGGAGTTGCTGCGTCACCCTCCAAGCTCCACGGCCTCACCAGGGGCCATGAAGCAGTGGCGGGACGACGTTGACCGACTGCTCGGCATGGCACACTCTGGCTCGACCAGATCGAGGCCACGGTTATCCCGGCGCCAACATGAGGCGTCGGCGTCTGTGCGCTCGCTCTCAGTGAGGGGTGCACAGACCAACGATCTCCGGGCAGAACTCAACCGTAGGCGTGCAGGGGAGGATGCCCGGGTCTCTCTGGAGAGGGTGCGGGAGCGCCGATAGAACTTCGAGGGTCGCGATGACGCTCGAGTCTCTCTGGAGAGGGCGCGTGAGCGCCGACAAAACATCGAGGGTCGCAACCTCGACCAAGACTTTGCTGCGGTAGCACCGCAAACCCCAGTGGCCGCCCGGTTCCAGACAGGTGTCCCCTTGGCCGGCGTGGGCTGCGTCGCTCTCGCGGATCATCTCCGCGCGGCGTCCTGGCCATCCAAGTTCCGGCCGCACCTACCGGAAAAGTACGACGGTACGTCAAACCCGTCGGAATTTCTGCAGGTGTACGTCACTGCTATCACAGCAGCATGTGGAAACACCGCTGTGATGGCGACATATTTTCATGTCGCCTTGTCTGGGCCTGCCCGGACTTGGCTCATGAACCTTGCCCCAGGATCAATCTATTCCTAGGAAGAGCTCTGCGCGCGGTTCACAACGAACTTCGCCAGCGCTTACCAACAGCACTGCGTGGAGGCCCACCTCCACGCAGTGAGGCAGGAACCCGCGGAGACTCTCCGGACGTTTATCTCCCGCTTCACCAAGGTGCGAGGTACTACACCTCGCATTTCCGATGCTTCCATCATCACGGCCTTCCGTCAGGGAGTACGCGTTGAAAAAATGTTGGAGAAGTTGGCCATGCATGACGTGGAGACTGTCTCCACACTCTTCGCTCTGGCCGACAAGTGCGCTAGAGCCGCCGAGGGCCGGGCATGACACTCGGCCCCACAAACCGGGGCTGTCCAGACGGGTGGCTCGGGTGCCGTCCCCCGGGACGGTAAAAAGGAAAAGAAGAAGGGCCGCGGCCACGAGAGGCCGCAGTTTACCGCGCTGGTCGTCGCAGCTGCGACTGGGGGCCGGGACGACCGCAACAAACGCCCACGGCCGCAGAGGGGTAACAGCGGCTCATGCCCTGTGCACCCCAACAGTCGCCACAGCGCCGCAGAGTGTCGCGAGATCATCGACCTCGCGAAACGTGTCAGCGAGCGGCGCGAGTAGTCTTCCAAGGACAGCTCCCCACCTCGTCGCCGACCTGGCAAGAAAAGGGTCGACGACAGCGAGGTGGCCGCGGCTGAACGGGACCTCGGGTATCAGTCACCCGAGGGGGTCCTGAAGGATGTCATCACCGGAGACTCCTACTCCGGTGGCGACAGCTAAACGGGCCACCGGGGGACCCCGTACTCCCCGGTCTACGGGGCCGAAGCCTACCTTCCCCCGGAAACCCTTCTGGACTCCCCACGGGTCCAGTCTTTTGATGGGTCCATACAGAAACGACTACAGCGTGAGGATGTGGACTCTATCATCAAATGCAGGTGGGAACCCAGGGTCGGGACCTAACCCTAAGGCGAGTACTGAACCGAGAAGGGCTCCGCAAACTCTCCCCCAGCTGGGAAGGACCCTTCAAGGCGACGGAAATATGCCGACCCGAGGATGACTACCTCGCTATAACTGAAGGAGTACCTCTTCCTAACCCCTGGAGCATCTCTGTAAGTTCTGTCCATAGGAGCAAGCCTGAGGGGTTGAGTTTTTCTTCCTTTTGTAACTAGGTTGCGCATACGTGTACACCAGCCCGGTGAGGTCCATCCTCATAAACCCGACCTGTTGGCCTGCACCCATGCATGTCGAGTTATAAAGAGAAGACTTACCCCCTCAGATGTGCTCCTATGACAATTTTATCCTCCTGCCTCTATGGCCTTATCCTACAATTTCTGGATATTATTTTCTATCTAACCCACCCGTATAGTTCCCATCCGTTCCGGCATGATGACATCCGAATTGAGTAGCCAGGCCTGCAGTTTAGGACCCCTCTACGAAAGCAGGGGGTCCGGTAGCCTGGGGGCCGGTTCTAAAGAACAGGAGCTCGTTCCATGGGGTGGTCCGGAGCAGTGTGGCCGCTTAGCCTGGTTCCGTACCCAAAAGCCTGCACACTCCACCACTCTGTGACGGTCACCCTAGTATTTGGAGCTATAGTCCTGTGGGTCCGACAACCTGGGGTCCGGCTCTAGAGAATGGATACTTGTTTCCTAGGGTGGTCCGGAGCCGTGTAGCCGCTTAGCCTGGTCCCGTACCGTAAGCTTGCACGCTCCACCACTCTGCGACGGGTGTCCTAGTATTTGGAACCGGGGTCCAGGGGGTCCGGACACACAACTTGGCCTCCCAGACTAAAACCTGCAGGTCCCGTGCATGTATCAAAGGATGGCTAATGTCAGACGATGGATCATATGGGTGTACTACTAACGCTCCCTAGCCGAAGCTGTGTTCAGGTCCAGGTCCTAGTCGAGGCTGCCTCCTGGGGGCCGTTCCCAACTCTTTTAGGTATGCTGGTATCCAGTCTCGACACGTTGAGCCTACATCCCAGGGGGGCCAGGTACCAGGAAGGAGTCGGCAACGCCACACACAACAGGGACAAGTAGTCTGCAGATAAGTGCTAATATTGCTCGATAAATAGTACTCAAAAGGTACCTTACAAAAACAAAGTTATTACATCCGCCTTCAAGCGGGGCCCTAGCCTTATGTCTACAGGTATGACCTACTCGACATCAGTAGGGTCGCGCTGGAAGCACGCGACCGCCACCTCCACGGCGTACGACGTCTTGTACGACCCCCGATGGAGGCAGGGGTCGTACCATCAAAGCCAAAGAGATGGAGCCGCAACACGACTCGCTTCCCACCCCAAAGAGTTGGGGGGCGCGAAGGATGGGGCCGCAGCCTATGTTGCCCTGATACGGGGATACGGATACGGATACGCGATACGCCGATACCGCGATACGTCATTTCTCAAAAAATACGGATACGGCGATACGCAATATATATTATAAATAAAATTAAATGCTGAAATGTCTGAAATGGACCACAACCGATCAGTTCAATTTAAGGGCGTTAGAAGTTAATGTTCAACAACTTTGACTAAAGTAAACATCTACTTCCTCTTCCAGAATTTATCTGGACTCAAATCAATGAATCAAGCATGCCAAAAGCCCAAAAACATGTGTAGCGATACGCTACACCAGTAGACTCGCAAAATAATCACTAGATCACCAAATCACCACACAAGTTCTAAGTTTTAATTCTAACAGACCACAGACCAGACATGAGACAACAACTAGATTTCATTCTGCATCTTCGGTCAAACCCAATGCCTCAAGATCTTCAAACAATCTTTCTTCAAGTTCTGGCTCATCCAGTGATAGATCAGCTTGCTCAAGAAAATCAGCACCACCCTCAAAATCAGCTTCAAAAGTGTCAGCTCCAACATCCCACATTGCTGATGGACCACAGCGGTATTCATCAGATTTTCTAGAAAGAAGACGCAAGTTTTGGTGTGTGAAAACTAAATCCTCAGCACGCCCAGGATTTAGCCTACAATTTAAATTGTAGATTTGTATTAGGAATCCAAATTCATACGTGTGTGACCAACTGATCATAATGAATATGACAAATAAAATGAAATAGAATCGAACCTGTTTCTCAATGAACTATGGATCAGCCCATATGTACTCCAATTTCTTTCGGCACAGGAAGATGATGCTGGCTGTCCAAGTAATTTAAGTGCCAACTTCTTTAATTCTGGAGCAGAATGGCCATGAATTCCCCACCACATTTTTGGTTCCATATAACTTCTATCCTCAAGTGAGTCAAATGAATTGAATCCATTTCCAAACAAAGAGAAATTAGCATACTGCAACTTAAACTTTTTTAATTCTTCACCAGAAAAATATCTCCTGAAACAAGTATTTCTCATCTCTGAAATTTCCTCATCATTATGAGGAGCCTGTCGGTTGGGGACCTCATTGATCCATGCATCAGTGTAATACTTTGGATTTAGTGAGTGTGCCAAGCAGTGCAAGGGTGTGTTGCTTTTTGTCCATCGACTCACCAAGATGTCATGCACAGCTGAGTAAAAGATAGATTCTTCATGTGTCTCTTTCATTTCATGACGATAGATCACACTCTTCACCTTCTCTATCATTGTGTCCCACATCTCATATATCAAATGGAGGCATGCCTTGTCAGTATCTGCTGCTCGTATCATTGTATAGATAGGCTCAGTGAAACTAAGGAAATAGCGCACTTTATCCCACCACAAATCATTCACAATCTTCTCCTTTACAAATTGAGCCTGACGTGGATTATCTTCCCTATAGGCACTCCACTTTTCACTCACTACCATCACTGAAAGAGCATCTTCTCTGCAATATACTCCTTGGTCTTGGATATTCCTTCAGTGTTGATCGCTCTAAGAAACATTGGACCATCTTCTGTAACAGCCAAGAAATTCAAGAGTGGGCGTCTTTGAGCATCTGACCATCCATCTGAAACAATACTCACACCTTTAGAGCTCCAAGTTTCCTTCAAGGGCTGCAGTATTCTCTCCACATGTGTCCTCTCTTGCACAAGAAGAGTTGTTCTCAACTTGTTGTAGCTTGGAGGGACATAACCCCCAATTGGGTTATTGGTAGCAAACATGAAAGCCTTTCTAAAATATGGGTTACGTGCAAGATTAAAAGGCAGACCACCAGTGTAAAACATTCTAGCTATTAGTTCATCAAGCTGTCTTCGAACATCCAAATTGAAGCTAGATTCAATAGCTGAAACACCCCTTCTCTTCCTCTTCTCATTGCCCTCAACTGGAAGTGGGATATCTCTAGGCAAGGTTCTGTTAGCAACAACACTGGCTGCAGCAACTTCAGCTTTCAATTGTTCAAGAACATGTACTGTCACAACTCGACAAAACTTCACCCCAAAACCAGGAATTTTCAACAGATGTGCTTTAACTCTAGAATAGCTTCCATTCCAAACATGGTTACAGAGTCTACACCTAATCCTCACATTGCCCCCCAAACCCTTTCCAGTTCTTTCAAGTATCTCAGCATACCTCCACAACGGTTTTTTCTCATCCTCATCTGGAGGAACAATACGAACAGCAGTCAAGACTTGTCTTGCGATGGCAGGGTTATTGGCTACTGGAAAACTTCCTTCGGCACCTTCGCTGCTGCTAGCATCAGTAGATGCACTCGTTGCCATGGGATATTGGGATCTAACAAGAACAGAGAATGGACAACCGCAGCGTCAGACAGGGCAGATGGGAGATGGCAGCAGAATAGCAGATCACGTACCTCAGTACCTCACGACGGCAGATGGGTTGGCTGACGGCGCGACCACAGAGCTGGCGGCGACGGACGCGGCCACAGAAGCACGGCTGGAGTGGCGGTGCGCAGGGAAGCGCGGCTGCGCGGGTCTCCAAGCGGTGACGGGCTGGCGGCGCGCAGGTGCGGGCTGATGGCTGGCGGCGCGCAGGGAAGCGCGGGGTTGGCGGCGCGCAGGAAGGTGCGCGGGGCTGGCGGCGCGCAGAGAAGTTGCGCGTGTGCGCCGTGGGGAGAAGCGGTGCGCAGGGAAATTAGGGATATAAGGTATCCCACACGTGTCCAAGAGGTGTCCTAGAAGTATCCGTCTTTTTTTATTTATTTAAATTCACAAGAATTTCCGATACGCCTCGGATACGTATCCAGAAGTATTCGCGGAGTATCCGTATCTGATACGGTATCCGACACCGGTACGTGAATTTTGAGAAGTATCCGCGCATCATAGGCCGCAGCTCAGCCCGTTGTCCACCTTCACGAGGCTGGTGAACATCCTTCCCCCCAAATGCTGGAGGAAGAAGCGGGAAGGAGCGTCGCCTCCACGGACATCCTGCGGAGGTAGGCGATGATGGCCGCCTGAAGAATGAAGCAAGCCGTAACGTGTTGAGGTTGGAGGCCAAGCTCCTCCAACAGCAGCACGAAGAAAGACGAAATCGACAACGCCAGACCGCTGGGGAGGTTGGAAACAAAGAGCATGAACTCCCCGGCGGTGAGGTCGCCGCGAGCAGAGGCGCCGACACAGATCTTTCCGGCGAACGCCGACACACCCCATCCGAGCAGGTTGCGCACCAAGTTGAGTGCCACCTCGGGCTGGAGGCGCTCGGGAGGATCTAGCAAAGCCATGGTGGCTACGACAGCATAAGAACTCGAAGGCGAAAGGGCGCTGCAAGCGATGAGAATGGCTACCACGCTCGGGGGAGTCCCTTTTTAAAGAGAGATTCCCCCAACTGACGCCCCGAAGCGCCGCAGAAGACCTCGCCCGACGTGCGCCAAGGTGACCCAGTCTCTGACACGGGGGCCCGGGCCCACGAGTCATACTCCTTGGGCGTCGGCCTCCGTGTATGGAGAAGGCGAACCGCCGCGTGAGGAGTACGCCACCGCTTGCGGTAGTGCGCCTCTTCACCTTCGCCGAAACCAGCAGCGGACAGCCTCTGGCACGGGGGCCCGGGCCCACGAGTCATGCTCCTTGGGCGTCGGCCTCCGTGTGCGGAGAAGGCGAACCGCAGCGTGAGGAGCACGCCACCGCCTGCTGTGGTGCGCCTCTTCACCTCCGCCGAAACCAGCAGCGGACCAGCCTCTGGCACAGGGGCCTGGGCCCACGAGTCATGCTCCTTGGGCGTCGGCCTCCGTGTGCGGAGAAGGCGAACTGCCGCGTGAGGAGCACGCCACCGCCTGCGGTGGTGCGCCTCTTCACCTCCGCCGAAACCAACAGCCCAGTCTCTGACACGGGGGCCCGGGCCCACGAGTCATCCTCCTTGGGCGCCGGTTCCTGGGTGCAGAGAAGCCGAACCGCCGCTCGCGCCAGTACCGCGCCTCCTCGGGGCCACCGCAGAAGACAGAAAAATTTTCAAAACCAATGCAGCGGTATTGAGGCGCCTCGCGCGTGACCCAGCAAAAGCATCAAGTGCGGAGGTCACGGGTCAGTCAGCCGCGGGGACAAGCGTGGCAGATGGCGTGACCGAGGGCGGACTGGCAGTAATTACGCCAGCGAACGCACGGAAGCAGCACACCAATCGACAATCCAGCTTTGGCCCCACCTGCAGGCTCGTATCCTCCCCTGAGGCGGGCCTGGGGGCCACTGTCAGTACCCTGGAAATGGGGTACCCGTTACTACAGTATGAAGGTGCTGTGTCCATGCGGCTATCTTTAGTCGCGTGGCGAACAACACATGACCCCACCATGAGGACGGTTCCAGGGCCGCCACGTGGCCGGGAAGACAATATCCTCCAAGGTATCAACGGTGGGTCCGAACCCCCATGGGAAAGTGTCGGACCCCTGCATATCCGGACCAGACCTCCGGGCAGGGTCCAGGACCTCCGCGGGTACAGACCGGACCCCCGGGACGGGTTCCGGACCTCTCTGTGTAGGGTCCGGGCCACCCTCAGCAGGGTCCCGGGATTCTGGGACAAAGAATACCTAGGCCTTAATCAAGGCCAGGCGGGGGTCCGGAGCCGACACATGTCCGGACCATACCATGTACACTTCTGCTCCCCGCTCAGGCTGAGACCCGATGCTGCCACGTGGCCTACTGCCCATGACGTAAGCCAGCGGGCGGAGCCTGACGTAAGGCCTCTAGGCCGCGCCGCGCTGCATTTATTATGGATAAGGCGCGCCGCGTGTCTATTCCACTGGCAGGTGATGTGCCGCCTCGGCATTTAATGAGCCCTGCCACTCCACTGACAGGCGATGTGCCGCCTCAGCATTAAATGTGCCCTGTCCACTCCGCTGACGGGCGGCGACCAGGCCATCCTGTAGGCGGCGACCATGCCATCCTGCAGGTGGCGTGCCTGTCCATTCCGTTGGCAGGCAGTACGCCCGTGCTGCGGCATACACTATGCCCAATTGCCCATCATCACTCGTACGTTGCCAGTGAAGCTTCCGTTGCACGCCGATACTACGCAGGCTACGGATATCCGGGCGCAAGGAAATTGCACTGGCGACCAGCATTAGTTGCTCCAAGTATTACATCCGTTATGTCCCTGGGCCCGCATGTCGGGGCTCAACACCCTTGTACGTGCCCCCTTCAGCTATAAAAGGGGAGGCACGCAACGTTACGAGACAAGCTGACTCAGGCTCACAAAAGCACACTTAGACCCAGCTCAGGCTCACAAGTTCATACAAGCTCTATACATCACACAGTGGAGTAGGGTGTTACGCTCCGGCGGCCCAAACAACTCTAAATTCTTGTGTGTTCTTGTGTTCATTCATCGCTTAGCAGACGAGAATTTCCTCTCCGACAACTATAAACATCAAATTCAATTGTAACATCATTAATTTGTTGTGGGACCAAAACTTTTTAAATATGTAACATCACTTAGAACACTTCATTGTGCTAATGTTTGCTCAGTTGAGAACTTAAGTAGTATGTAATCATCAAATGCTTTGACTGTAGAAACTAGAAAATTTTCAAGACATCATATTCCTCTAGATGGTTATCTGTCTGAGTGTTAAAAGCAGCAAGGTTTACTTAGATACTTTAGGTTAACTGTTCCTTTTTAGGGTTGGAAACAAATTCACAAACAGTCAAATTTGGGGGTTACTTGCGGATAGCTGTAGCTGAAGAAGCTGATCAAACTTTCTCTAGCTCACCCGCATTTTTTTCCTTGATTTATTTCTCCTGTTCTTGATGTGATGATGTGTGTTGGCCTGTTGGGGAGATTGAAACCAATAGGTTTATCTTGTATTTTGATGCTACAAGAGTTGAAGGTGTAAATGAATTGTTTGAGCACTTCAAGAAGTTCAGATACTGTTATTAATAATTTTCTATACTTATTTGATCTCTGATTTTAAAATATTTTTTTATAATTGGTTGTAGGTTACTCTTGATTTGGCTAAAGGTTTGTATGCAAAGTTTATTGACTGGGATGAGCAAATGTTTGATTGGGAAACGAATACACCTGCTCATTCAGCTAAGTGCGTGCTGCAATTTATTTGTTTCTGTGAACTTTGAAGTTTATTGTATCTAGATTCTCTATTTCCTAATGCTTATTAGATAATTGTATCCTTCAGCACCGCTATTAGCGAGGACCTCGGACAGATTGAATATATTTTGAGTGACAAAACTGGGACACTCACAGAGAATAAAATGATCTTCAAACAATGCTGCATAAGTGATACTTTGTATGGAAATGACAACAGAGATGCATTAAACGGTTGTCTACTTACTCATTATGTTCTTTACATCCTATTAAGGGACAATGTTCATCCTTTTCTTTTCTTTTCTCTATTAAGGCATGCTTGTTATGTGTATGAATTATGAGAAATTGCGGAGGTGGAATTGGGGGATAAGGGTACATCAGCCCTCTAAACGGAGGAGACTGAGCTGGGCGTAATACAACACGTCAACACCCATGGTTCTATTTCTGCAAGTGAGCAGTTGTAACACTCCAACTACTCCAAGATAAGCTTCCGAAAAAGAAGGCACGTCTTTTTGTAGGAGTATTCTATCAATTCTATTAAGCTTTGGATCAGGATGCCACAACAACAGTGCCTGTTTATAGTACTACAGCCTGACCAGGCCACTTGTTAGGGTCCTAGCCATAACACATGCTATTGCTTGCGCAAATGTGGCATGTTAGACCGTGTCCAGCAGTTTCACCCATATGGTTACTCAAAATATTGTTTTGCACTGTTATACATTGCAGACTGCACTGTTCGCAGAGTGGAGTTTGAATATGCTATGGGGATGGGTAATCTGCTAGAGATAGACTTAGTGACCGGAAATTCTTAGAGACTGGAAGTGCACACTTCGTTGCAATTTGGATCCCACTATTGCTGTATTTCCCCTTTTCCTCTTATAGTATAATGATATCACTTTTTGTAGTCGGCAATTATACCTAACAGTTTTCATGTACTATTGAAAATGGTAGTCGAAATTCATACTGTACAAAGCTTTGTACAATAAAAAAAATATTAAGGTGGTTATATGTAGAAGAGCAAAATGCATCAGCGGTCCTTGAACTTGCACGCTTGTGTCACTTGTGTCATCGAACTTAAAAAACCACGAAAACGAGTACTTGAACTTTGCCGACCCATGGAAAATCGTCCAAAACCGGATTTGCTCAAACTGGATGGCGACATGACAATGCCACGTTGGAGCCTCCCACACGTGCTGTGTGCCACCTGGTATACGCAGTCTACGAACTTGACATGCTGTGTCACTTAGGTACTCGAATTTGGCATGCTGGGTCATCTGGGTCCCTGGCATCTAGTTTAAGTAAATCCGGTTTTGGATGATTTTGCACCAGTCGACAAAGTTCAAGGAGCCGTTTTTGTGGTTTTCTAAGTTTGGTGACCCAAGTGACACAGCGTGCTAGGTTCAAAGACCGTTGATGCATTTTACTCTATGTAGAAAGGTCAACAATGACTAACTTTTGGAACAACTTTAGACTTCATGATATCTATTTTCTAATGGTGCTGCTAGATTGTTAGTGCACTTAACAATGCCATGGTGTTTTTGGAGATGTGTTATAAATTCTATTTATGGATTTTGAGTTTTTTCTCGAATATACAGGAGAGCTGCGGATCAATATATTAAGAAGAAAAAACGAGTGTAGAACCCATACAATACCACACATACAGAACATTCACACAAAAATAAGCTTGCCAGTGACTACAAACAACAAACAACCTTGACCATCAAACTAACTATCACTAGACCCAAGGGCGAGGAGATGGGTAACCCTGTGGGCCCCAACGAACAACAACATCAAATCCTTTTAGTCTCAAACAAGATGAGGTAGGCTAGAGTTAAAAATTAACAGAAGCCACAAAATCTAGGTTCAGGCACGTGGATAGCTGTTTTTCATTTGCTCCTATTCAAGGCTAAATCTTTGGATACATTCCATCCTTTTATGTCTTCTTTTACTGTCTCTTGTTGAATGGTGTGTAAACCCTAACCCTTGAATGGGCTGAGTATATATATATATATATATATATATATATATATATATATATATATATATATATATATATATATATATATATATGCACGGCGACTCATCACCCAGGGTGATGGACCAGAGGCCCATCACCTGAACCAGCCCAAGCCTAATTAAATCCCACCAAACCATGCGCACCAGCTCATCGAAGCACCCCTGCATGCATGTCAGCCACCCAAACTAATTTCCCCCATGTCGCCACTCGCACGTATCACTCTGCTGCCACCTGCAATTAGCTAAAGTCTGCTCTGATATAATCCAATCCACCACCACACCGATCTACGCCACCCCAACGTCCGCAATTCCTCATTGTCGTGCCTCCATTCATTAGCCACATCATACGTCTCTCGTTCTCGACTCATCACCTTGAATTGCTGAATGTTCATTTTTGAATGACTGAAGTAAACCTTGAATTGCTGAATGTTTCTTCATTATAGAATTTTAGAAACGATAAATGGTTGAAGTAAACCTTGAATAGCTAAATATTGGTTTCTGTTGCACATTAAAGTAAACCTTAAATGACTGAAGTAAACCTTAAATCGCTGAAGTAAACCTTGAATGACTGAATGTTTATCCCTAAATGGCTGAAGTAAACCTTGAATTGCTGAATTTTTTCCTTGTAAAGTTTTAAAAACGATGAGTGGTTGAAGTAAATCTTGAATGTCGGAATACTTATTCCTGTTGTACATAGAAGTAAACCTTGAATGGATGAAGTAAACCTTCAATGGATGAATATTTGTTGGTGCGCCCGACGGGCAGCGGGTGGATCAGCTCCGGTAATTGCGCGCGGATCTGATTGGCCGATGGGGTTAGTTTCCTAGTGCACTTAATTTCCTAATGTGGTTGGTCCCTCGTGGGCTGGTCCGATTGGACCTTTTGGTTCAGGTGATGGACCATACGTCTCATCACCCTAGGTGATGATTAGCGTTTAGGTATAACATGTATCTATACTACTCTATTAAGAACCTAATGTGGGCGTCTGGTGGCTGGTGCTACCACAACTTCACCCTTCGCACCGACTCTCTGGGCCCGCCTCACGCGCTCCGACTGGTTCTCCCGCCCCACGTGCCCCGCCTCGGCGTCGTGCCCTATGGGCCCCATGCCCAGCGCCCGCGCAATGCTCTCAGCTACTGACCTGTGGACCCCCAGCGCTGCGCGGGCTACTGCGCCCGCCTAGCACTTGACTCCGCCCGCTCAGCTACCACACCGCGCAAAAATAGTGCAGAGCAGCACTCAAACCCACACCCCCTGCTCCAGAAATTTGGAGCTAACCACTAGACCACACATACCTTAGTGTTTAGAAATAAACAATAATTATATAACAACCGTAGCAAAGCACGAACAACTAGCTAGTATATTTATGTGTATCATGTTACATGGGCCAGGCTCTAGGCCTTTTACATTTAGACAAGAAGATACAATCTAACACCCCCGCAGTTGAAATTCTAGCCACGTCAGACGTTGAGACTAGACCAAAACTCCGAGAACAATGAGGAGGGAAGACCCTTACTGAAGATGTTAGCAACTTGTGAGCTCATCAAGACATGAACACGGACATCCTCGACAGCAACACACTCATGGACAAAGTGAAGATCAATTTCAACATGCTTCATGCCCTGGTGCTTGACGAGGTTGATGGAGAGGTAGACGACGTTGTCGTAGTAGACAAGTGTGCTCTTGATGAGAGGGCTGTGAAGCTCCTGGAGGAGCTGGCACAACCAGCTTGCCTGAACCACCCCATTGGCGGTAGCTCGATATTCCGTCTCAGCACTAGAGCGGGAGACCACGGGTGACGCTTAGAGGACCAAGAGATAAGGTTGGCCCTAAGAAATAGCGCATAACCGAAGGTTTATCGACAAGTATCTAGGCATCTAGCTTAATCAACATCTGTGTAGACGACTAGCTCAGGTGTAGGAACACTGAAGATGGAGCCCATAGTCGATAGTACCCTGGATGTAATGAAGGATCCACTTGACTGCTCATAGGTGTGACTTTCGGGGATCATGCATGTAGAGATAGACCTGCCGGACAACATACACGATGTCAGGTAGTTGAAGGTGAGATACTTAATAGCACTGGCAAGGCTGCAGTAGGCAGTGAGATCGTTGACAGGGGAACCGTCGCCATAGACCTTGACCTGCGTGTCCACCTGTGTTGTGCAAGGCTTGCACTCCAGCATCCCAGCACGCTCCAGGATATCTAGGGTGTACTGATGTTGCTGAAGAATCAGGCCATTCGGGCGATGCTCAACAACAATCCCTAGAAAATGAAGAGGACCCAAATCCTTCATGGCGAACTTGCGTTGAAGGGTTCTAATGATTCGGTGCAGTAGGCCTGAGGAAGAGACAATGATCACAATGTCATCAATGTATAGAAGGTATATAGTGTTACTACCGCGCTGATAGATGAACAAAGAGGTGTCCAACTTAGCCTCAGTAAAACCCAGGGAGAGCAGATATGTGGCAAACCTACTATACCAAGTATGGGGAGCTCGCTTCAGACTATAGAGGGACTTGAGTTTGCAGACCATATTAGGTGAGCAGTCAACAAAACCGACAGGCTGACTGCAATAGACGGTCTCAATGAGAGTCCCATAGAGGAAGGTATTCTTGACGTCGATCTGATGAACTGGCCAAGAACGAGAGAGTTAGTGAGAGAACTTGGACAGTAGCAGGCTTCACCTGGATTGAACGTCTCAGTGTAGTCAAACCATGACGTTAAATGAAGCCATGGAGAAACCAAACGGGCCTTGTACTGATCCATAGAGCCATCAACCTTCCACATATGTGTCTAGACTCACTTGCTAGTCATCACATTGTGCCGCCTAGGGGACGGGCATCGAATCCGAAGTGTGATTGGCAAGGAGGGCCTGGTACTCTTCCTCCCTAGCATGATGCAAGTGAGAATTGGCGAGGGCACTATGGACAGAAGACGACAAATAGGAGACCGACGTGGACGTGGTGAGGGTTGCAGTGAAGAGGCGGTGATACACTGTTGGCTTGGTCTGAGATTGGGGCGGTGCACAGGTAGTTGATAGGCATGGTGTCATGGACCTTCGGTCCATGGGGATAGCTGTCTTCTCCGGCGAGGTTATACCCCTCTGCTGCAGGCTTGGTTCTAGGGTAGCAGCCCTAGGCGCTTGAGAGTCATTAGTAGAGAGAGAGAGAGATTGGTTTGATAATATCTTCCTTCTTCCTTTGTCTCCTGCGTACAGGCCTATATATAGGCCACCGGTTGACCAACTAGGCAACCACTAATTAGGCAAGTGGCTAATTGAAATTATCTCCCCTACAATTTAGGTCTATCAATTTAGCCACCAAATCAGTCACTTTCCTTTGCCATGCCTTCCTTGCATGCGCTTTCCTTTGCCATGCCTTCCTTGTGCGCGCTTTCCTTTGCCATGCCTTCCTTGCGCGCGCTGCTGCCAGCGCCCGTGCCTTCCTTGCACGCGCTGCTGCCAGCGCCCCCTGCGGCCTATCGCTTTTGGCACGCATAGGTGCGGCCCCACATGAGTGACCGCTCCCTATGATGCCCATGACATCTCCCCCTCCCTTGAGGACCAGCTCGTCCTCGAGCTGCCATAGACTTACTTGACACGACTTAAGGTTAAGCCTTTTACATCTCGGCTTACCTTTATTATTTAAGACGAAAATAAAAATAATTGTGGAACTAAAATATAAATTTGAACTGCAGCTATGTCCTCCTGTCCTCCTGGATCCCAAGGAAAGAGCTGAACTGCGGCCTTCACGTTGGATGAAAGGTGGAGGAGGAACCAGCCCGTTCTTATGTTGGGTCTGTCCAGCACCAAGGCAGGTGCCCGAATGAAGGAGACAACCCTCTTTGGTCGTGCAGGGGGGCTGCATACCCAGATCTCGACTTCTGCAGGGGGTTCAAAAAGTATAGACGAGACCTGGTGGTTGGGCGCGCAGGCTGCGAGTTGGTGCAGCGATGAGCTGATCAGCAAGTGCAGCTTCCGCACTGCCCGCCTAACAAGGAAGCCGCGCACTGCGGCTTGCAGGCGCACCACGGCCTGCTCATGTGATGACGGCCATGGGGTGGCCCTGGAGGGCACAGCAAGGTGCTTCTCCCCACGAAGGGACTGTACTTGGCGGCGTGCCAGGAACCCTCGCGCTGCCGTCTGAAGCCGCACCGCTGCTTGGAGTTCCTTCTCAGTCTTCTCCTTGTAGCGGTGGAACATCACAACGAACTGATCCCACTGCTCTGCGAAGCGGCCAAAACTCTCTTTGAGCCGAGTGAATGCATCTGGAGTTGGAGAGGGCGGGTGGGAGGGCGTTGCGGCGGCTGATGGCGCGGCGGCTGGTGGTTGTGAGGGATGGGCGGCTGGTGGTGGTGAGGATAACCTGGAGCTGATACCAGGTGTCATGGACCTTTGGTCCATGGGGATAGCTGTCTTCTCCGGCGAGGTTATACCCCTCTGCCGCAGGCTTGGTTCTAGGGTAGCAGCCCTAGGCGCTTGAGAGTCATTAGTAGAGAGAGAGAGAGATTGGTTTGATAATATCTTCCTTCTTCCTTTGTCTCCTGCGTACAGGCCTATATATAGGCCACCGGTTGACCAACTAGGCAACCACTAATTAGGCAAGTGACTAATTGAAATTATCTCCCCTACAATTTAGGTCTATCAATTTAGCCACCAAATCAGTCACTTTCCTTTGCCATGCCTTCCTTGCGCGTGCTTTCCTTTGCCATGCCTTCCTTGTGCGCGCTTTCCTTTGCCATGCCTTCCTTGCGCGCGCTGCTGCCAGCGCCCGTGCCTTCCTTGCACGCGCTGCTGCCAGCGCCCCCTGCGGCCTATCGCTTTTGGCGTGCATAGGTGCGGCCCCACATGAGTGACCGCTCCCTATGATGCCCATGACACATGCACATGGTTGGCATAGCGAGGTGAGGCCCCATTGGCACTGCTAAGGGCGAAGGAGGCGTCACCGGAGCCGCCAACGGTTTAGCAGAGGTCGGCAGGGGGCACACGGTCGTACCGGTTGTGGTAGGGCAACCTGGAGGGAGTCCAGGGGCACATGAGCCATGAAAGGCACCGGTGCCATAGGCAGGAGAGGCATGGGGAAACCTGCAAGGGGAAACAAATGGTGGATGACTAGATGCAGATGCAGAGTTAGGATCACGAAGAAAATTCAACTCGGGAAGGGAGTCAATAGTGCACTGGGAGGGAGTCGAAAAGGGGAAATCCGTCTTGACGAAGATGACGCGACGGGAGATCAAGAGAGGATGAGTGGTGAGGTCAAGGCATAGGTACCATTTGTGATCAGGGGAGTAACTGAGGAAGACGTAGCTGGTGGAGTGAGGGGCAAGCTTGTGGGGAGCGGTGGCAGAAAGGTTGGGGTAGCATGCACACCCCAAAACGCGAAGATGATCTTAGGAGGGAGTGGTGCTGAAAAGAGCAAAGTGAAGTATGGGGGGCGACTAGTAGGAAGATGATTAAGGAGGTAGGTAGCGATGTGGAGGCTCAGCCCAGCAGCGAGGAGGAAACATGCAAAGGTCCCATCAAACATGCAACGATTGTGGTGATTCCAGATTGCTTATGTTCCAAAGATGATAATGGAGTTGAGACCTTTCTAGACTTGACCATCTGCTATTTCATTTGTTTTGGCCCACCAATCATTGAAGGAAAAATCTTCCGGTTGAGGGGTCAATCCTGAAAGCCTACTTTCTGGAAGAGGATATACCATACTTGTTGAGCAAATACCATGAGTAAATGGTCAATTGTTTCTCCAGCCTGGTCACAACATGCAGCGGTCATGGATTTTGAGTTACCATTCTTGATATTGTTATTTCTTTATTACTTATTAGTAAATAACTTGTGCTCTAAATGTGCCGCCCAAACTGTTGCAGAAGCAAAGCTGTTTTTCGGCCACTGACAATTCTCTCAACTTAGATGTCAGACTTGTAAATGCGGTCTCAAGTAATGATCCTGATGTCATCAAATTTCTGTTGGTTATGGCTCTTTGCAATACAGTGGTCCCTATCAAAAGGCAAGTCACAGTCTCTTTTCGTTACTCTGCATGATATTAAGCTGTTATTTATAAAATTTTCATACTTTCAGCAATGATGGTACTGTGTCATACAAAGCACAATCCCAAGATGAGGAAGCTTTAGTTAACGCTGCAGCAAACCTGAATATGATGCTCATCAGTAAAGACACCATTACAGCTGGTTAGTGAATGTTCATCGGTTTGTGATGAGATTATTACAATTCCATTAAGCTGTTTGATTGAATTCCCTTTTGTTTCTTCAGAGATTTGTTTCAATGGGTCTAAGTTTTGGTATGAGTTGTTGGACATTTTGGAATTCACTTCTGATCGCAAAAGAATGTCTGTAGTGGTAAAGGAAGGGGAGACTGGTAAGATCCTTCTTTTATCAAAAGGTGCTGATGAAGCTCTCCTGCCTCGTGCCTGTCCAGGTATATGGTATTTCCCTATTGCTGATTTTATTCATCTTGAGGTAGCAACTGTTATGATTATAGCTTGTATTCATTATGAGGGCTCTAGGCCCGAATAAATAGAGGTACATGAGATTACAAATATGCACAAGACCCCTTATACAATAGGGAAATACAAACAAGTACATATTTCTCTAACACCCCCTCAAACTCAAGGTGGATCAAGAATATTGAGTTTGGAGAGATAAAACCGATGTTGAGCTTGGGTCTGTGCCTTGGTGAAGAAATCTGCCGGCTGAAGCTCTGAAGGCACATACTGAAGAGAAACAACACCATCCCGTACCTGTGCTCGTGTATAATGATTATCAGCACCAATATGCTTGGTAAGCTCATGCTTCACCGGATCACAAGCAATACTAATAGTACCTGTACTGTCAGACAAAAGAGGAGTCAGTATGCAAATAGAGACAACAAAATCCTCAAGCAACCACCGCAACCAAGTAACCTCCGTAGTCATAAGAGCCATAGCACGCAACTCTGCGTCTTCACTCGAACGAGAAACCACTACCTGTTTCTTAGTCTTCCAAGCAACGAGGGAACCAGGAGGTCCAGGAACCACCAAGAAAAACACAATAGGCAGAAAGAGAACGACGACCAGAGGAATCAATAGCCCAAGTAGCATCACAATACGCCTGGAGCTGTAAAGAGTTGCATCGTGGAAAGAACAAACAATGAGATATAGTTCCATGAAGATAATGCAGAACCCGAAGCAAGTGATTATAGTGAAGCTGAGTGGGGGCGGACACAAACTGACTGAGAATATGTACAGAATATGAGGTATCAGGACGAATCACACCAAGGTAAACAAGACTCTCAACAATGTGACAATAACAAGTAGGATCCTCAAGAGACTTACCATCCGTGGCACGAAGATGAACATTGAGTTCCATAGGAGTTTCAATTGTCCGCTGATCAGTAAGAGAGGCCCGATCAAAAAGATCCAGAATGTACTTCTCTTGACAATGTGACGATAACAAGTAGGATCCTCAAGAGGCTTTCCATCCGTGGCACGAAGATGAACATTGAGTTCCATAGGAGTTTCAATTGTCCGCTGATCAGTAAGAGAGGCCTGATCAAGAAGATCCAGAATGTACTTCTCTTGAGACAGATAAAACCCCTCAGATGAAGAGGAAAACTCTATCCTAAGAAAATAACGAAGAGGTCCAAGATCAGACATGAGAAACAGACGAAGGTATTCATTCTAAGTCATTCCGTTATTCATTCTAAATCATTCAGTTATTCGTTCTATGTCATTCAATTATTCGTTCTTGTTAGATTGTAATGGGCTTGGCCCAGGTATTTGGTCTATTAATACACTGCCCAACCCTATTCTAGGGTTAGGGTTTTCACTGTTCTACATGGTACCAGAGCCACACTAGCCTTCCTCCCTCTCTCCCTCCCCTCCCAGCCGCTGCCGCCACCTCCCCTAGGCCGGTCGCCGCTTCCCCTCCCATTCTCTCCCCCCAGCCGCCGCCGACCATCTCCCCAGCCCGGCCGCCGCCTTCCCTCCCCCTTCTCTTGCGCCGCCGGCCCCAGGCGCCAACCCTAGCCACCGCCGCCACCTCCCTTGCGTGCGCCGGCCATGGCGCACATCTTCCACCTCGCCGGCGCCAACGCGGCCACCGCCCTAGCGAGGACGTCGCCGCCGCCGGCCTGGCTACCGGCCAGGGCGCGAGCGTTATCGCGGCCCTGCCCGCGGGTGCTGCCGTCAGCCCAGGCGCGCGCACCGCTGCGGGTCTGCGCGCAGGCGTCGCCACCCTGCCACCAGCCGGTGCCTCCCTGGGCGCGGTCCCCTCCCTGGCCGCCCCCTGGGCGCGGCCGACCCTGTTGCCCTCGTCGGTGCGACGGTCGCCCTGGGCGTCAACCCCGACCAGCACCCCCTCACCGGCCCTCTTCCCCATGGCTCCCACAGCAAGCTCGCTGTTGGTGGGGCCCCATACATCTCTGGCCTCGGGCCCCTCCTCGACGCCTCTCCCCCTGCGCAACAACAACTGTTGCGGCGATGCGGTTCCCTGTCGAGCTTCTCCGCCCGTGCAGCCACTACGTGGGTTGATGCCACTGCCCCCTTACCTCGTCGGCATTGGTCACCGCCATCGCTACCATACAGGCGGCCGTGGAGGCTTCCCGCGAGCGCGCTGCGACCCTCGTCCTACAACAAGAGCGCGCCATGAGCACCGCTCTCACCGCCCAGATGGCAACTGCTCAGCGTCTTCTCCTCGGGCAACCTCCGATCACCCCGAAAACATCCCCAACAAATCCCGAGGCACCTCTTGCCACTGGACTCTACACCGACCACATCGCCGCCCTCCACGCGCAGGTCGCCGGACTTCACAACATTTGGTCCCTCGTGTCCATCGTTCTGGACCCAGCGTCCTCTCACTACCCTCGCTGGAGAGGGCAGGTCCTCCTCACCCTGCGGCGCTACGCCCTCGACGACCACGTCCTTGATGACATCGCTGCCCCGCCGTCCCCGGACTGGTCCCTGATGGACACCATGGTGCTCTTCTGGCTCCACGAAACTATCACCGTCGAGCTCCAGGACATCATCCGCGACCAGGCGGACATGGGCCGCCAGGCGTGGTTCGCCCTCGAGGAACAGTTCCTCGGGAACCAGGACGCTTTAGCTCTTCACCTCGACGCCCAGTTCCACCAGTTCTCCCAGGGGGAACTCACTGTGGGGGATAACTACCGCCAGATGAAGGGCCTGTCGGTCTCCCTCCGCGATCTCGGCGAGCCGATGGCGGACCGCACCTTGGTGCAGAACCTCCTGCTTGGCCTCAGCGCCGCTACGGTCACCTCAAGGCTCTCATTAAGAGGATCGTGCCCTTTCCCACCTTCCATGCGGTGCGGAATGAGCTTCTCCTCGAGGAGCTCACAATGACGCACGAGGCTCACACGCCAGCATCGGACTCTACAGCGCCACCACCAGTGCCTAGGCGTCTTCCGGGGGATAGGCCCTCCGCACTACATCAACCGGGGCCCCCACTCGCCCCACCGCCGCAGCCCCCGCTCCCCCCCCCCGCGCTTCCACCACCGACGGCAGTCGTCGACCTCACAAGGGTGGTCGTGGGGGTGGCAGCTCCTCGCGCGGAGGTACCACCGACGACTCCGGCACCACCTCAGCTCTAGCCTACGGGGACATCTACCATGCCACCATGGTCCCCGTTCGCTGGAGGCTGGGACCCCAACGCCCTCGCCGCCGCCTACAACACCATGGTGTTGGCGTCGCCATCCTCTGACTGGGTCATCGACTGCTATGCATCCTATCACACTACTCCCACCACAGGCATGCTATCTCACTCCCACCCACCTTCCACACACACTACCTCGATCGTCGTTGGAAATGGTTCCACTCTTCCAGTCACCTCAGTAGGTGCCTCGGTGCTCCCTGGACCGTTCTATCTCAACGACGTTCTCGTAGCCCCACACTTCACTCACAATCTCCTTTCCATTCGTCGGTTCACCACCGACAATTCCTGTTCCATTGAGTTTGACCCCTCTGGTTTTTCTGTGAAGGATCTGGCCACCAGGACCCACTCGCCCGATGTGACAGTGTCGGGCCCCTCTAATCGCTCCGGCCCTCTTCCACCGGCACGTGTCCACCTCCAGTCCGGATCTCCACCACCAACTCCACCACTTGGCATCGACGTCTCGGCCACCCAGGATCCGATGTTATGACCAAGCTTTCTAGCAGTTTAGATTCTTCTTGTAGTAGGGGACATTTTGAGGGCCTCTGTCATGCTTGTCAGCTTGGCCGACATACCTGTCTCCCTTTCACTACCTCTTCGTCTCGTGCTGAGCAGGCTTTTGACCTGGTTCATTGTGATCTCTAGACCTCCCCTGTACTCAGTCTTTCTGGCTATAAATACTATTTGGTAATTTTGGATGATTTTTCCCATTTTCTCTGGACTTTCCCTCTTCGGTTGAAGTCTGATACTTTTTCCACCCTCACTCACTTCTTTGCCTGGGTCTCCACCTAGTTCCGTCGTCCGGTCCGAGCACTGCAGTGTGACAACGGCCACGAATTCGACAACCACGCCTCTAGGTCATTCTTCCTCACCAACGACGTTCAGTTACGCCTCTCGTGCCCCTACACCTCCGCCCATAATGGTCGGGCCTTCTCTTGGCGTCTCTCCTTGCCAGCTACTGGGCAAAGGCCCTACACACAGCTACCCACCTCCTCAACCGCCTCCCATCGAAGGCGGTGAGCCACCCACCCCCCACTTCGCCCTATACGGCACGACCCCCTCCTACGACCACCTTCACGTGTTCGACTGTGCCTGCTATCCAACACTTCCGCTACTGCTCCTCATAAGCTGTCTCCATGCTCCACTCGCTGCCTCTTCCTTGGCTACTCTCCTGACCACAAGGGGTATCACTGTCTTGACCTCACCTCCCATCGCATTATCATCTCTCGTCATGTTGTCTTCGACGAAGATGTGTTTCCCCTTGCTGGATCCTCCCCACCCACTGATCTCGACTCCCTCCTTGAGTCTTATCCGAGTACCCATCCCTCCTAGGCACCTCGCCTCGCACCGTTACCCGCACCTCGCGCAGCTTCACCGCCCTCTTGCATGGCCCTAACGACCCCGTGCCTGCCACATGTGACTTCGACGCCCCCACTCGCACGCCTGCCTACGCCACGCGTGGCCCCGTCGACCCCTTCTGCCCCCACTCGCACGCCTGCTGTCGACCTCGTCTGCACCACGCGTGGCCCAGTCGACCCCGCCCGCGCCACGCGCGGCCTCGTCGACCCTGCCTGCGCCTCGTGCAGCCCCGACGACTTCGGCCCCGTCGACGAGTGGGGCCCGTTTCGCTGACCCCGCCATCGTCTACCACCGCCGCGGGAGCGCCCCTCCCTCGGCGCCCACGGACCCGGGCCCCTCGACGAGCGTGGCCCGATTCGTCGACCCCGCTGTAGTCTATCATCGTCGTAGGCCGGCCACACTCGTGGCCCCTGAGCCGTCGGTGTACCACCGGGTCGCCATTCACCACGACCCCGGGCACACTCACCCCATGGTGACTCACCATGCCATCGGTGTTCTTCGGCCAGTCGACAGGCTGATCCTGGCCGCTGATACGACCGCTACTCCACCAAATGCCTCCCCGGTCCCCTCCTCCGTTCGCACCGCTCTCGTCGACCCTCACTGGCGTTGGGCCATGGAGGAGGAGTACGCGGCCCTGCTGGCCAACCACACCTAGGACCTAGTGCCACGTCCACCCGTCACCAATGTGGTCACTGGCAAGTGGCTCTTTCGCCACAAGCTGACTTTGAATGGCTCCCTCGACCGCTACAAGGCTCGCTGGGTCCTTCGAGGCTTCACCCAGCGCCCCAGAGTGGACTACGATGAGACCTTCAGCCCTGTCGTCAAGTTCGTCACCGTCCGCGCCGTCCTCTCCCTCGCATTCTCCCGGCACTGGGCGATCCACCAGCTTGACGTCAAGAACGCCTTCCTTCATGGCACTCTGACGGAGACTGTCTACTGCAGCCAGCCCACCGGCTTTGTCGACCCCGCCAACCCGGACCTGGTCTGCCGACTAAACCGCTCACTCTACGGCCTCAAGCAGGCGCCGTGGGCCTGTTACAGTCGCTTCGTCACCTATTTGGCCTCCATCGGCTTCGTCGAGGCCAAGCCGGACACCTCTCTTCATCTACCGGCGGGGCGCGGACATCGTCTACCTCCTCTACATCGACGACATTGTGCTCACGACATCCACCGCCGATCTCCTACAGCGCATCATTGCCCTCCAACGGGAGTTTGCGATGAAGGACCTGGGGCCTCTCCATCACTTCCTCGACATCACTGTCGAACGCCGGCCCAGGGTCTCTTCTTGCACCAACTTCAGTATGCCACCGGCATTATGGAGCGGGCTGGCGTGTCTGACTGCAAGCGCTGCTCCACGCCTGTGGACACCCAGGCGAAGCTCTCTGCGGACGACGGGCCCCTGGTCGCCGATGCGACGTCTTACCGGAGCCTGACAGGCGCGCTCCAGTACCTGACCTTCTCTCGGCCCGACATCGCCTACGTCGTCCAGCAGGTGTGCCTTCATATGCACACACCACAGGAGCCCCACCTCACCGCTCTCAAGCGGATCCTGCGCTACCTCCGGGGCTCCCTCGACTACGGCCTCCTGCGATGATCCTCGATGTCGGATCTTGTGGTCTACACCGACGCCGGCTGCCCCGACACGCGCCGGTCCACCTTTGGCTATGCCGTGTTCCTGGGCGCCAACCTCGTCTCTTGGGCTGAGTACCGCGCTATGGCCAACGACGTGGCAGAGGAATCCTGGATGCGCCAGCTCTTCCACGAGCTCTACAGCCCCCTCCAGTGCGCCACCCTCGTCTACTGCGCCAACGTCAGCGCCGCCTACCTCTGCACTAATCCCGTGCAGCATCAGCGCGCGAAGCATGTGTAGATCGACCTGCACTTTGTCCGGGAGCATGGCGCAGCAGGCGACGTTCGGGTTCTCAGCGTCCCCACAACGCTGTAGTTCGCCGACATCTTCACCAAGGTGTTGCCATCCAGTGTATTCCTAGACTTTCGGTCCAGTCTTAACATCTGTATAGGATAGAGTTGTGACTTGGGGGGTGTTAGATTGTAATGGGCCTGGCCCAATTATTTGGTCTATTAATAAACTGCCCAACCCTATTCTAGGGTTAGGGTTTTCACTGTTCTACAGTTCTAAGTCATTCAATATTATTAGTCCTGTTTGAATGCACTAGAGCTAATAATTAGCTGCTAAATTAGCTGAAGACATTCAAACAGTTTAGCTACTTTTAGTAAATTAGCTAGTAGTTAGCTAGCTAATTTCGCTAGTAACTTTTTAGCCAACTAACTATTAGCTCTAGTGCATTCGAATACCCCTAAGTCATTCAATATTAGTCTGAGCCTCAAAAGGATACGAATGCGGAGGAGAGGTGTTTCTGATGCGGAAGTTGGACCAAGTGTTCTAAGTTCTAGTCAGGTTGGTGTATCTTTTTCCCCATTTTTTATACATTTTTTTTGTTTTTGAAAGGTTAGTCATTGTATACATTAAATTAAGTCATCGTTCAAGTGTATTTATGTTTTTTTTTTTGCAAATCGGTCTCAAACTACTAGCATTGATGAGCAAGCGTATAACGTGGAGCAGTGGAATGAGAGGGCGACTGTGCCCTGTGGGTCTAAAGATGACCCATCACAAAAAGAACCGGGAACTCTTTCTAGATTGGTTTCTGCTACTGAAATGCCTCCCACGGGTGCACAAGAGGTCCTTCCTGCCCAGCAACAAAAACTGGACGAGACCACGGGTTGTTCTGACGGGTGTTGGGGCATGTCAGCATCTAGCCCTTGATATCAGACATCAGTAGCCTTTCCACCGACACTCCCTCCACTAGGGGGGGGGGGGGTGGCCTTCTATCTATGTCATCTTCATCATCACCCCATCGTTTCTCCTGTCGAGATCATTGTCGCCATCCTCAATTTCTTCTTCCTCCCCATCATCAGTGGCAGCGGCAGCGTCAGTTACTGCATTATCTATGTCATCTTTGTCATCATCACTCTCATCGTTCCTCCTGTCGAGATCATCATTGTCGTCATCTAGAAATTTGAGGTAACATGCTGTAACACCTCTGTCCATCTAGAGGATTAACTGCTGGCATTGCTCGAGACCGTAAATCCGTCAACTCCTCGTTAGTGTCTTTATGAGTAACAAACGATCATTCTAATCATTTTGACTCATCACAAGACGATAGAATGTTAACGCCTGCTGAATCTTGGTTGAAGAACATACTCAAGAAGCACTCTTTGCTGCTGTCCTCTTTGAAACACACTATGACTCGGATGAGATCAAGGATTTTGTGGCTCAAAGATGGTGATGCCAATACAAAATTTTTCCATTTACATGCTAGGCACCGAAAGAGAAAATTTTGTGGCTACTCTGGTAGATGGGGACGAGATTCTTATCAGCCATGAAGACAAGGCAGCGACAGTAGATGATTTTTTCTCCAATATAATAGGGAACAGTGAGGACAGAGACCAAACGGTTGATTTAGAGGCTCTTGGTCTTTCTCATCATAACCTGGCTGACCTCGATGCCCCCTGTTCTGAGCACGAAGTGTGGGAAACTATTATGCTTCTACCCTTAGATAAAGCTCTAGGGCCGGATGGTTTCACTGGACGCTTCTATAAAGTCCGTTGGAGCATAATCAAACCTGATATCATGGCTGCAGTTTCGGCCATTTGTAGTAGGAAGTTTGGTAATTTCGGAAAGCTCAATACTGCTTTTATCTCCTTGATCCCAAAGAAGGAAGAGGCTGTCCATGTAAAGGATTTTCGTCCAATAAGCCTGGTGCATAGTTTCGGAAAATTGATTACCAAATTTTAGCCAACAGATTGGCCAGCAAACTTGACAAGGTGGTCTCTCCAAATCAAAGTGCCTTCATCAAAGGACGTTTTATTCCAGATATGTACTGCTGTGTTTGACTATTGTTTCTCCCTTGACTGGCGTGCTTGTGAACCCAGATCCAAAAAACTAACTCGAAAATCCTGTAGGCTCATTAGGAAAGGTGCTTGCTGGTACATGCATTATTATGCATACAAGAGTGAACGAGTTGTCCAGATTCTAGAATAAGCAATGTTTTTATACCGCCGGATTTTGAAACCCTAAAGACAAGCCAGATTGAATTAAATATTTCTTAAATTTAGTTAATTTTAATTTTATGTGCACATAACATTTTAAAGGATTCTAATTAAAATGGTTGCTTAGCTACCACTTCTGTAACCTCTCAAATCGATAAATTTTTTGAACACTGTAAGTTCATTTTGTGAACTCTTGAAAACGAGAAAGATTCTCACCAGGGTGCACAGTGACTACTGTTCTTTCTTTCCAAGAACCTGATACCTAATAAGGACCTGTATGGAACGCAGGAATTTTATAGGATTTCTACAGTTATCAGAACCAATTCAATTTCACAGGAAAAATGTAATTTACGAAATCTTAGGTATCTCTCTTATTAATTAATATTAGGTATTTGTCGGTATTTGATTACGCTGCATAGTGATCACGGGATGAGTAACGAGGTTGTGTGCTCGGTGGAGTACCTTGGGGCTGGCGTGGTTTTTGGCCTAGTCCAGGTTTTTGTTGTTGCCTTGGCTGGCCATGTATTGGGCGGGAGACTTTAGCTGTTTCCCCTTAGATGATGTTACTTCAAGTAGACACCTGTTGCCCCTCATAAGATGTTGCTTGATCTTAATCCATTGTCGTCCCTTAGATGATGTTACCTCGTTTGGGCGGAATGTTGCCCCTCACGACATGTTACTTATAGTTAATACCCCGTTGCACCACATAATATGTTACAACATGTTACCGTTACATGGCACTCTGTTGCTCCACAACGTAAGTTACCTCCTGTGGGCACTCCGTTGCTTCGGACTCGATGTATCACCTGTCAGCACCTCGTTGCCCCGTTGCTCTTTACTGATGTTATCTCTAGTTGGCCCGCAGTTGGCCCATTTATGATGTTACCTCCGATGGGCACTCAGTTGCCTCTAACTAGATGTTACCACCTGGGGGGCCATCGTAGCTCTTCCGTTGCCCCAAAACCAATGTTACCACAGCACCCCGTTGCCCTTCATATGATGTCACCTCAAATTGGGCAGACCGTTGCCCCACATGCACCATGTTACTTCTAGTTAATACCCAGTTGCACCACACAATATGTTACTTCAAGGATACAATCCGTTGTCGCATCTACCATGTTACCCAAAGAGGGCAACACGTTGCCTCTGATAAGATGTTACTTCATATTAATCCATCGTTGCCTCTCAGACGGTGTTACCTCAATTGGGCGGACCGTTGCCTCTCACATCATGTTACCTCAGTAGACACCCTAAACCCTAAACGGATGTTACTTCATCTTAATCCATCGTTGACCCTTAGATGATGTTACCTCATTTGGGCGGATCGTTGCCCCTCATTCCATGTTACTTATAGTTAATACCCCGTTGCATGTTACAACATGTTGTTACCGTTACATGGCACTCCGTTGCTCCACAACGTAAGTTACCTCCTGTGGGCACTTCGGTGCTTCTGACTCGATGTATCACCTGTCGGCACCCCGTTGCTCTTTACCGATGTTATCTCTAGTTGGCACTCAGTTGCCCCATTTCTGATGTTACCTCCGATGGGCACTTCGTTGTCTCTAACTAAATGTTACCTCCTGTTGGCCCTCTGTAGCTCTTCTGTTGCTCCAAAACCAATGTTGCCGCCTGTCGGCACCCCGTTGCCCCTTATAAGATGTCACCTCAAATTCGGCAGACCGTTGCCCTACGCACCATGTTACATCTAGTTAATACTCAGTTGCACCACACAATATGTTATTTCAAGGATATAATCTGTTGTCGCATCCACCATGTTATCCAGAGAGGGCAACCCGTTGCCCCTGATAAGGTGTTACTTCATATTAATCCATTACCTTTCAGACGATGTTATCTCAATTGGGCGAAGCGTCGAGTTGATGCCAAATAGCACACATTTGAGCAAAGAACTCCTCAACCGTAGCGTCTCTCTGACGCAAAAGCTGCTCCTGACAATAGCAGCAAGATAGGTAGACTATCTAGTAGGCGCATAACGATCACGAAGAAAAGCCCACATCTAATGTGCAAACTCAAACTCAACAATATCAGCAGCAATATGATCATCCATACTAGTAGCAAGAATAGCACCAACACGAGCATCCTCATCCAACCACATCTTATAGACACCAAACACAGACTCATAGGATGATAGAAGATCATCATACTCAACAAGCAACTCTTCCTGCTCAGCAGAAGCCTTCTTTGAAATCTCAGGCGGATGCGCTGCAGTAGGACAAGACGGACACTTCAGATCATCTGTAAGGATCTCCCAAAGACGTAGACCACGCATGTGTAGACGCATGCGAGGAACCCAATCTTGATAGTTGGTGCCATTGAAAAGCACCGGACATCGCAAGACGGGAAGACCACCAGACGAAGGAGTCATGGAATGCGGCATCCTGATAGTCGAGGGCTAGAGCGCAGAAGAAAAGTGACACAAGCAGCAACAACATCTGTTCTTTTTTCTTTCCCCCTTTTTTTTTCTTTTTTTACCTTATCCCTTCACACTGTGAGGGCCTCACACCTTACGGTCAAAAGGAATCTAGCCAACCAAGGAGATGGCTACACAGCAAGATCTGACCCGCAGGAACACAGGCTCACGTGACAGCAGGAATGGGATGACAGGGACAAACAGAAAAAAGCAAGGCAACAAACATTGATCGGCAAGAAGCAAACCAAGTTGAGACCGATGTCAGGAAACAACCGACCAAGTTGAGACCGGCGTTAGAAATCTGCATGTTGATGAGAAAAACAACGTAGAACCTCCTTTCGAGCGGAAGATCAGCGACCGATCAGTCCCATGCGCAACACAACCCGAGACATACGCCACACTCCTAACGTCTCCTGATTCCTTCGATCTCTGGTCAGGAAAGAACAGCGATAGAGCCAGTGACAATCTTGGTGGACGAGCAGGGCGGCGGTGGCTATGAAAAAAACTAATAACCCTAACCCTAAAAACTGGCTCTATATTCCATGGTATGAATATAGCTTGTATTCATTATGAGGGCTATAGGCCCAAATATATAGAGGTACAGGAGATTACAAATATGCACAAACCCCCAAGGACACTTATTCAAGATGTATTTTATGGCATCATAAATTTGCTTTGATAGTGTATTTTTTAGAACTTGTAGTTGTTAATGTATTTTTTCTAAAAAAAGTTGGTCAAAGTTAAGGAAGTTTGACTTAGGACATAGCTGAAGTGGAGTACAATTTGAAATAGAGGGACTATAAGACAGATGGAAATGGTCAACACAAAATTGTCAAAGATAATGTCGCTCGATAGACACCCTATTGTTGAGTCATGTCTATAGTTGTTAAGGCGTTGCCTAGGCGTTGGGCTTGGCTGCAAATGACTGAGCCAAATTGACCCTGGTCATCTCTGCCTCATGTCCTGAGGAAAATCTGTGATTTTTTAAAAAATGACCATGCAATTTGAGGTCGGAAATGGGGCCTCTACCCTCTTCTGGAGTGATCGGTGGTTGGGAGGGCAACGAATAGTGGATATTGCTCTTTGCCTTCTAGAGACCATTCCTAAGATGATTAACAAGAGGACAATTTAGGAGGCGATCAGAGATAATCTATGGATACATGACATTAGCGGGAGTTTATCAGTTGGAGCCCTTGCAGACTTTATTCTCCTTTAGGACATGGTTACTCAGGTTGAACTTCACATAGATAAAGAGGACAAGCATATCTTTCGGCTGGTTGCTAATGGTAAATATTTGGCTATAACTGCCTATGAGGGGCTTTTTCTTGGATCTGTGCAGTTCGAGCCATATGAGAGGATTTGGAAAACTTGGGCTCCACCAAAGTGTCGTTTCTTCTTATGGCTGGCTGCTCTTAAGAAATGTTGGACAATAGACAGACTTGAAAAGTGAGGCCTTGATCACCTGGAAAGATGCCCTCTTTGTGATCAGGAAAGGGATACAATTGACCATTTACTTGTAGCTTGTGTCTTCTCTAGGGAATGTTAATTCCTCATGCTCAGGCAATTCGGGCTACAAGTTTTGGCACCGCAGCCATCCAATACAAATTTTATGGAGTGGTGGCAAGAAGTCAGTGAAGCTGTTCATGGTCCTTTCGGAGATGGTCTCAACTCTCTTATTGTGCTAGGTGCTTGGGTGTTATGGAAGATTCATAAAAATAGATGCATCTTTGACGACCTCTCCCCGAATACTGTTGTTGTCTTAATTCAAGTTGGGGAGCAGCGTCGTCTGTGGGAGTCTGGTCCCTTGCTACCCCTTCCAGATGTGGTCTATAGTTCTTTTTTCTAGATGAATTAGTTTTTGTTTGTTACGTTTAGACCGCTGTAAGGCGTCTCTTGTACCTCGGTCTATTTTGGACCTTGTTTCTTGCTCCTTTTAATATAATGATACACAACACTCCTGCATGTTCAAGAAAAAAGGCGTCCTCCTTGCCTTACTTCCGTAGCTAAGGCGAGTGGGTGAGGTTGCCAGCGGCTGACAGCTCCAGCACAGCGGCGGCGCTAGCACAGGAGAGAGTGATCCAACGGGGAGAGCGGAAGAAACGCCAGTGAGGAGAGGGAGAGACTTGGGAGAGGCAATTGGGAGGAGGGAGTCGGCTGGGAGTGAGGCGGCTGGGAGGAGGTAGAGGGTTGGGAGAGAGGAAGTGGGCTTAACCTAATTTTGATCGGTTATTGGGCTAGTTAGGCTGATTTGTAGGATGACTGGACTGACTAGGCTAGTATTTTTCTTTTCTCTATCTTTTTCTCTTCTTTATTAATATTTTTGTCCTAAATACTTTCTCAAACATCAATATTTTCTTCTATTTTTAACTATATTTAAGGCGTCACCTCGCATTACACCTTATCGCTTAAAAGATAAAAAGGGGGTCAGCCGCCTTATCTCGTCTTGCCGCCTTAACAACTATGGTCATGTCTTAATACATACCAATACCCTTTTTTACTTTTTATGTATCTTGGTGGCTTCATCTGTAACCTACCCAACTTGCATGGGATAGAAAGAAGAGAGCCTATTTTATTGTTTTATATGTATCTTGACATCATATGCTCTCCTACTCTACTAGGATCTGTAAAAAAACATGACACCAAATTTAAGTTGTTCGCATTGACCTATTAGGCCAAGGGGGTCTGAGTATATAGAGCAAAATACTGCCATTAGTGTTAGAATATTTGTATGTGAAGTGTTACGGGCCTAGAGCTAGCCCATGTAACCCATTAGGGTTGTCTATTGTAATAGTACATCCCACTAGGATTTTAGCTCTCCAACATGGTGTCCAGCCACAATATTTTTCCTTCTCTCCCATAGCCGTTTGCCAGCAACCTGGGTTGTAGCCACCATGTTCGGTGCCCCTCCTCCCCCTGTTGGATCTCCCCCTCCTTTTCTTTCTCCTCTCCCTTGTCGCATGGTTTCGGTGGCTGCTGGGACTTCTTCCTCCCTCAACACTGTCCCCATCCATGACCTCCAGTTGCCGCCCGCCCCTACAACTGCGGATGGCAGCCTACCCTCCGCTGGGCTAGGCGCCACTGGCATGGTTGGTCTGACCTTGTCGCCCCGGCCTAAGCGTCGCGAGCTCGGCTGCCCTCGGCCAAGACGATGTTGGTCTGTGTCTAGCCGCCATACGCTTGGGCACGGTCCCACCCGTCTCGTGTACCCCGCAAGGCCTGCACCTCTCTATCCTGAATCATGACTGCCCACTCCACCTTGGCTGCGACCCTCACTGCTACTATGGCTGCTTCTCGGGAGTGTGAACGTGTCCTCGCTTGAGAGCATGAGCGCATCGCTATCGATGCTCTCACCAGGCAGCTTACTGAGGCTGAGCACCATTTGGCTGGCTCTCTCGACCTAGATCCTCCGTCAGCATACCCAGTGGTCAACCCCCCACCACTTCTGTGTACGAGGCCGCCGTCATCGCCAACCTTCATATATAGACTCGAGCAGGCGCCTCGTGCCTGGTACAACCGTTTTGCCACATACTTGCTCTCGCTTGGGTCCACTCAAGCAAAATTAGATACTTCATTATTAATCTTCCACGAAAATTCGAAGACAATGTATTTGTTGTTGTACGTGGATGACATCATTCTCACGACGTCCTCCATGGAGCTCCTACGTCACAATATTTCAGCCTTGCCATGGGAGTTCTCAACGAAGGATCTTGGTCCTCTTCATCACTTTCTAGGAGTCAGTTCAATGGCGTACCAGTGGTCTGTTTCTTGCCCAACGTTAGTACACGCTTGACATACTTGAGCGTGTTGGAATGACTAATTGTAAACCGTGCTCAACACCGGTGGACGCTCAGGCGAAGCTCTTAGCAGCTTCCGGTCACTTTGTGCGTGACATGACATAGTACCACAACCTTGTTGGCGTGATTTAGTACCCGACATTCATCTTCCCTGACATCTCATATGATATCTAGTAGGTGTGTCTCCACATGCATGATCCTCAGAAGTCTCACATGACTGCTGTCAGGCGCATCCTACGCTATCTTTGAGGCACTATTAACTACGACCTTCTCCTTCGGCACTCTACTATGATTGAGCTAGATGTCTACTATGACGTTGATTGGGCGAGTTGTCCCGACACCCGCTATTCCAAATTGGGCCATGCAGTATTCCTCGGTGACAATCTCGTCTCTTGGTCGTCCAAGCGCCAACCCAATGTCTCACAGTCTAGTGTTGAGGTTGAGTACAAAGTTGTTGCCAGTTATGTTGCAGAAGCTTGTTAGTTGTGCCAACTCCTTCAGGAACTTTATAGTCCGTTGGCCAAGAGCACCCTGGTCTATTGCGATAATGTGAGTGCGGTCTACCTCTCCAATCCAGTTCAACATCAGTGCACGAAGCATGTTGAGATTGATCTCCATTTCGTCCATAAGCGAGTTGCCATCGGCGATATTTGAGTTCTTCACGTTCTGACGACCTCCCAATTTGCTGATATCTTCATAAAGGGACTGCCCTTTTGCTAGAGAATTCTGGTTCCGCTTCCTAGGACTTGTTAACCTCCAGTCCTTGGTGCCTCAGCCAGGTGATTGTGTCTTCATGGACTGGTGGAAAAAAGTCTCTGAGCAGGTGCAGGGCATTGCAACACAAGGCCTTAATTTGTTAATCATCCTGGGAGCTTGGACCATTTGGAACCACAGAAATGGTTGTGTTTTTGATAAGGCAAACCCCAATATGGAGACAACCATCAGAAAAGCTAAGGAGAAAGGTGTCCTGTGGAAGATGGCGGGGGACAGAAGTCTTTCCCTTCTCATGGCGCCTATTCCAGGGCTGTAGTAGAGGGCGATTTTATCTAGTTTAATGGATGGAGATGCTTTCTTGTACTCTCGTTTTTTGGCCGCCATGAAGTGGCTGTTTTGTACTCTGTGCTGGTCCTCTTTGGACCAACTTTTTATTCCTCCTTAATATAATGATGCAGTTCTCCTGCGAGTTCAAGAAAAAAATAAAGGGACTGCCCTCCACGGTGTTCTCAGAGTTGCGCTCTAGTCTTAATGTCCTAGCTGACGCTTAGACTAGGGGGAGTGTTTTTCTCTTTGTACCAGTCTCATTGTCCCATTGGACACTCAGACCGGGGGGGGGGGGGGGGTGTACAATTTCTGTATATTGTGCCTATATGGGTAGGATCTCCAGTGGTAGATCATTCGACCTTCCTTGCTAGATAGTTCGATCTCTATTAGGCAAGGATCTACGTTGATTGATTCTGATCTCTATTAGGCAAGCATCTCCATTGATTGGTTCTGATCTCTATTAGGCAAGGATCTATGTTGATTGGTTCAGTTTATATAAACCCTTGACTATCCTTGCCCATATATGTGTAACACCATACCTCCTACTATCAATAGTTTTTCTATCATATTTCAAACATAGGGACTTTCTATTGCTCTTGTTGTAGCTCCATTTTAGCACCACTGTATTTAAGAGATTGCATCAAACTTTTCAGGCTAGTCGTTTTTGTTTTACAAATATATCTATGATGTTTTGTGTTGCTTCAGTTTTATTTGAGAGAACGATTATTTATTCTAATTTGTGAACAGGACACCAAATACAGAGATATCTTGAAGCAGTAGAAATGTATTCTCAGTTGGGATTGCGAACCTTATGTTTGGGGTGGCGTGATTTAAAAGAAAATGAATATAAGGAATGGTCCAAAAACTTTCAAAAGGCTAGCTGCTCATTGGACAATAGAGAGGTACTTATTCTGGTTTAACCATTTTCCCTTAACCTTAGTAGTTCTGTCATTTGTCTCACCAACTCTTATTCTACTGTTGGCTAATGGTACTGCACTTATATACAGTTTAAAATTGCTGAAGTTTGTAATAGCTTAGAGCAAGACCTTCAAATTCTTGGTGTTACTGCTATAGAGGATCGTCTTCAGGTATATCTTGATCATTAATTGCTATCTCTAAGACTAACAACCAGTGAAAACACCTACAGCAATTCTCCACTTGCTACCTTGCCTTATAGATTCTTTTGGCTGATAGGATGGTGTGCCTGAAACCATTAAATTGTTGAGGAATGCTGGAATTAATGTGTGGATGCTAACCGGCGATAAGCAAAATACAGCAATTCAGATTGGACTTCTCTGTAACCTCATTACCTCTGGTATTGTACTATTGCGATACATTTATCCTTTAAATTTAGCCAGTGGCCATTTGCATCTAACAATAAGAGTTGCCCTTTGCAAATGTTTTCTCCACTGGTCTATTGCAATTTCTTGCTCTATCATTGTATCCCTTCGACATTATTCTGTTGTAGCAAATCACGATCTCTAAGTTACAAATAGATGATACCTTTGCAGAGTCTTCTGTTAAACTTGGTGATGTATGAGTAAAATAAATGAAAAAATACCATCTTATTTGTACTCTGCATTCTAGCTTAGAGAAATTATGCATGAAATAGATGGGTGAGTAATTGTTTGGTTGTTCCTGGATGTCATCACATGGTGGTTCTGAAGAAACTCATGTAACAGCTGTGCATATTTATTTTCTTGTTTTTTTAGTGTGGGACAACACACAGACCTATTTTGTGATATATAAACACTAATGCATCTGGTATCTTTCTAGTCATGGAGTTGTGTTCTTCGCATGAGCAGTTTTGGTCTGCTGCATGGTTTACTTAATATCTCACTCCTTCAGGGCCCAATAGTCAATTGTTATCTATCAGTGGGAAAACTGAAGAGGACGTGCTAAGAAGCCTAGAGAGGGCATTATTTATTATGAAGAATACATCTGAAACAAAGGTATATATATTGGAAGCAAGTAATTAGAACTTCAACAAGTATTTATCATCCCTTTCCTTTTGCTTTTGTCCCTTTGGTTCAACTTATTAAGCTAGATTCACTATAAAAAAATCTAGAATCCCAACCAAGGGCACACGAGATGAATAGAGTTTTGAAAAGCTACATATTCCTCTAGTTCAATCTAAAATCTCCTAACCCCAAATTTTCAAATTTGTATCATCCAAAATTTTCAAAAATATTACCCACATGTCAATGTTTATAGGATCAAATCGTTTTCTTTTCTATTCAGAGGCCCCCACTCGACTCGTCGCTCGACTCCCAGCGATGGCTAGGGTTGCCCTCGACTCCCTGCACCCGACTCCGGCAGTCGGTGAAGTGGCTCAGCCATCCCTAAACCTCACACCTATTCCTCATCGACCCTTCGCCGCTGCACGTCGTCCGTCCCCATTTGTCATTGCCCCTTTCAGCACCACTCCAACCCTCACTTCAATGTTCGGTGACGGCGAGGCTCCATCCCATGAAAGACGATAGACACAACGCCTATCGCAGCTGCTGCCACCGCTGTGCGTGTTGCTCATGTAGTCATGTAGGACTCCATGCATGTGCTGGAGTGGGCGTGACTACAGCCACGATGCTTGGGCCTAGTGATGTGGGCGTAGGGACCCTGTGGCACAGCGTACTGCCCCCTCGCCGGCAATGACCTGCTGTTGAATCATCCCTGTCCTGTATTCTGTTTGAATTATCTGAACCATGTTTGTATCGTATTTTTTAAAATGTTCCTCTTGAGCAAAGAAACTAAGACTATGTTCGATTCTAGATGATTGATTCTTTATTTGTTAAGCTTGTGCTGAGTGCCTCCTCTTAATATGCTTATGCAGGGCCTTGCATTTGTTTTGGATGGTTGGGCACTTGAATTAATTTTGAAGCATTCCAAGGAGTCTTTTACTAGGTTGGCGATGCTGTCAAAAACAGCAATATGCTGTCGAATGACACCTTTGCAGAAAGCACAGGTTTACCTTTTGTTGTTTATCATTGTTTTTAACCTACCATTTGACTTGTACATCAATCCTTAAAGTATTGGATGGCCTGCTACATAGAAAATAATGTAGGGGAGACCGCTAGGTTGAGTATTGTGCATGCAGCTTAACATCTTCTGTTCAGAGAAAAAAAAAGAAATACAGATAGTTGTGTAATGGGCATTTGTCTGTTTCTTTTGATCTATCTTCAAACATGACATATGGTATTGTTATATAGCTGTTGGCTGGATAAAATTATGTTGTTTGCATTTGTGCAGCTTGTTGCTATCCTAAAATCCGTTGGCTACCTAACTCTAGCAATTGGTGATGGTGGTAATGATGTTAGAATGATTCAAGAGGCTAACATTGGAGTAGGGATTAGTGGTAGGGAAGGACTGCAAGCTGCAAGAGCTGCTGATTATAGCATTGGGAGTAAGCATACTTCTAGTTGGCACAAATAAATTCTATTTACTTCCAAATATCCATAAACCTGATCTAATGGTTTTGCTAGCTGGTACAGAAATAGCATATTAACCAGCTTCAAACAAGTGCAGACTTCTTTTTTGTTCATTAGTAATTTCAATCTTGCTTATCCATCCAAAAAGGGTACCATTTGCAAGGTTAAATTGGTTGCAGTTATCGAGGACATATCCTGTGCAATCACTTATCCTGGTGCAAGCATGCAATCAAGCGATCTGGTGCATCCGATCTAGATCTAATGGTAACTGTTATTTTACATTTAACCTCTTCCACTTGAAACCTAGTGTCTATTTTACATTTAACCACTTCCATATGAAACCGTTAGATCTAGATCGGATGCACCAGATCGCTTGATTGCATGCTTGCACCAGGATAAGTGATTGCACAGGATATGTCCTCGCAGTTATCCTGTTATTTTATTACCATTTTTGCACTTCACCTCCAAATTTCAATATACTCTTGTAAAACTTATTATGTATTATTCCTTTTTTTGCAGAGTTCAAGTTTCTTAAGAGATTGATACTTATTCATGGGCGTTATTCATACAATCGAACAGCATTTATTTCACAGTACTCCTTCTACAAGTCACTTCTTATGTGCTTTATTCAGATTCTGTGAGTTTTCCTTGTAATGCTTATGCCATTGGCTGCATTTTTCATTACAAGCTTATGCTACTTTGCACTTTGGCATGGGTTTTGTGGGTGCAACTGCTCACTTGAGTCCCCTTTTAGGTTTGCCTTTTTGTCGGGGCTATCTGGGACTAGCTTATTCAACTCAATTAGCTTGATGGCTTATAACGTTTTCTATACAAGTCTACCCGTCATGACTATAATCTTTGACAAGGATATCTCTGAAACAACGGTTATGCAGTACCCCCAGATTTTACTGCATTCTCAAGCTGGGAGGTAATATAATTTTGCCTTTAGTTGCCTTCGATATTTGTGGTAACTTCGCATACCATAAAGCTTGTGTGCATATGTTTTGCTCATGCGAGTAGTTCCGTCATCTTGCCAGGCTTTTAAATCCCACTACATTTTGTGGATGGTTTGGGCGCTCGCTATATCACGTAAGATAATGCATTTCTCTGTTCCTTTGCTATTTTTTTTTCCTGGAATTGGCACATCATACATCTTAGTAACTTTGGGAATATTGAAGGTGATCAGGGAGTTATTCTGTTCAAGTATGTTGTTCTGGTAGCCAATTAGCGCAATATCTGATATGCACATTACAACTTCTAACTTTACAACATTTGTTCTCTGATAGACATGGGCATGCAGATGCACTTATGGGTAGATATATGAATCAGTTAGTATTATAGGTATATGTTGTGTGCATTATATTGGCTACCAAATCACAAATAAAAGGTGCAGAATCCGCAGTCGCTTCATCACTGTGCCTAGCGCAAGTTATAATTCGGTCTTTTAATCTTGTTGTATCTGAGATATGGATTTGAATGACCTCATTTGTGCCTTCCACTGCATAGGCTTGTAGATGCATTTTGACTTTTTTTTCCTCTTTCATTCCTGGTACTGTTATTGTTCAATTTCAGGCACTCGTCGTTTTCTTCATTACGATATGCGCCTACTCAGATGAGAAAAGTGAGATGCAGGAACTGTCAATGGTAGCACTGTCTGGATGCATTTGGTTACAGGCTTTTGTTGTGACAATGGATACAAAGTAAGTTCTCATCAGAGGCGGCAACGGATATATCAGAATGATTTGTTCATCCAGATGAAATGTTACTTTTCTGTTTATTTCCTTCGGCTTTTTTTGCTCCCGCATGTGCCTAGACTGACGTTGTCCTCTCTGGGTCTTCAGCTCATTCACTTGCCCGCAAATCCTTCTCATCTGGGGAAACTTTGTGGCCTTCTACATGATCAACTTAATACTCAGTGCCGTCCCAAGTCTCCAACTGTACACGATCACGTTCCGCCTGTGTAGCCAACCTTCATACTGGATCTCCATGGCTGTAAGTCTGTCGAACCATATTTTATACCGTCACAACTACGGCTTTGGGCTGACCCCTTGTTCATTTCGCTTTCCACCTAATTACGGAAACGTCTTGTCACTCCCAGCTGACGGTTGCAGTAGGAATGGGACCGGTGGTGGCTTTCAGGTACTTGAAGAACCTGTATCAGCCTAGCGCAGTTAACATACTCCAGCGGGTCGAGCAGAGCAATGGATCTATCAGAACTTCTGGGAATCTGGAGTCGGCGGGAGCCAATCTCACTAATCTACTGACTGGCTCACGTAAAAACAGGGATTCGAATTATCGCCCTCTGCTTTCAGAGTCTGCGGAGTCTGTAAGTGCAAGCGGCAGCTAAGAATTGTCTAGGCTTTCCGTACTAGCATGACAGTCATACAGACGGCAGAACGGTGAGCTGTAACAGAATCATGCTTGTACTAAAAAATATTTCGTCGGGGTCAAAGCCAATAATTGTTTTGTTGGCGTAAATTTGCTTCCCTTCAGATGTAGTACGCCCCTGCAGCGGTGTTGCCTTGTTTCTCATGGAACGGAATCGACCAGATTATTGTTTGTTAGCATCTTGACAGTGTTAAGATCCAAGCTGTGGAAAATTCGATCATTTTTCTCAGTCTGCACTGTGGCACCGTCTGTGATGTCGGATGTCGCACGTAGCACGTAGGGATGGTAATAGGCAGCTATAAAATTTAAGTATCAAATCATATTAGGATCCGATTCTATTTTTATTTATTTTTAACTAAAATTAATTAAAGGTTTTAACTTGTGAAGAAATATTTAGATGCACTCCTGTTTGAATTGCTGTTCGGGCGGAGGTTATAGGTATATATTTGGGCTAGGCCTGATGGGTTGGTCTGAAGCATGAAAAAAGCACGGTTTAGATACGGCACGGTTTGAAATACTTTAGTGTTGGGTCGGATTTGGGTTGCGGTCCATAGGCGGGCACGAGCATGACTCGTTTAAGTTAGGCAAGAAATGTCCCATATAGAGGCACGAAAAGGTCAATATCTATACTATATTTAAAGCATCAGTTTTAACGGTCGTCCTGTGTCATCTTTTTATAAATAACTTCTTACAGCTATTTCAAATTAATTCGCTGCACGCCTATAGATGGCCAAACGGCGGTCCGGCACGGAGCAGACGCCCGTGGGCCACAACTCTGGCCTAGGCATGTCATGTCTATAGATGACCAAATAGTGGAAGACACTGGATAAAGCTGTCTAATCAGTAGAACATAATGCTCAAATATTTTTAATATTGAATATAAATTATATATATGTATATATGTTTTTTAAAAAATATATAACCGTGTCGGGTCGGACTAGCACTACGGGCCGAGGCTACAGCCCAAGCATGGCACGACGTTCTTGGCTCTTGCAAGCATTAGATCGTTTCTGAGACCACATTAGCGTAATGGACTCCATGGTGTTTGAGGTTGCTGAATTGGATGGAGCAACAATGATTTGTCACACTAACAATAAAATGAAAGGTTATTTGTTGGTTTTAAACGTTACTAATTTCTACGAAGTAGCATAATTTATATGGAGCGTATCCAGTTTTTATTGATGCCTGACTTTAGCAATCACTCCATATTTTGATCTATCTTTTTTAGAAACTTGAGCTCACAAACTTTCTCTTATTTGGTCTATGTATGGCGGAATTATGTCGTTTTATAATCTCCATTCGTTCAGTCAATCGTTGTGAACTCTCTTTTAATCGTTCATTTCATTGGTCGTGTTGTATCAAGACATATTGGATGGAGTAAATAATAACATCACTTAGTCAAATCAAAAAATACTATACGGAGAGCAGAGACAATCAATAAAAAACCTTGATTTTTTAGTGGACAGTTTATATGGATATTGTTATAAGCCGTTGCAACGCACGTGCAAGCGACTAGTATTATTAAAACCACACTTTCATGTATTTGATAAAGAACATAAAGCTAGAGATAATACTAATTAGATGTTTTTTGTAGCTTTGAATTAGATTATGTGATGTAATTTTATTTTTGTTGTGAACATTAGATAATGAACTGAACTTATGAACTTTGTATAGAGCTGATTATACTTTTTCCTTCTAACAAAATGAATTGTAAATGAGGTAATCATTGCATAGCTCTAGTAACTTAATACAAATATTAAGTTTGCTTTTGGTCAAATTTATTTGTCTTATCTTTTATTTGTTTTATTAATTTTTTGTTAAATTTAGGGCTCTGATGTGAATTTCGGGTGAATTTTGGGCCAAAAATTGAATTTTGAGCCAAAAAATGAATTTTCAGGGCCTGATGTGAATTTTGGGCCAAAAATTGAATTTCGGGCTTTTATAATTTTGGGCCGCCCGAAATGAGCCCGACATGTTTAAGCAATTATGTGTCAGGCCCGTGGACCGGGCCGGCACGACCTGAAATTCAAACGAGCCGGGTTGGCCCAAAATTCAGACAAGACAGGCCTTTTGGGCTTGAGCCGGGTTGGGCCGGTGACCCGAATGTACACCTATAGTGGAGGCACAACTAGGGCTGGATATCGAGCTGGCTCGACTCGGCTCGGTTCGACTCGAGTTGGCTCGTTATGATAACGAGTTAGCTCGACTCAACTCGTTATGATAACGAGCTGAAGAAGCTGCTCGGCTCGGCTCGTTTGGTAACTCGGTCCGACTCGATTAACTCGTGAGCCAACTCGTTATCAAAGTTCTTGGGCGAACACGAATGACCTTCGTGCCCATCCGATTCTCGGGCTTCCATGGCGGCGAGCCGCCGACCAGCGATGGGCAAGTGGGTGTCGGACAGCCGAACAGGGCGAGGGCGCCGTCGGGGAAGACGGTGAAGATCAGACAGCCGAACAAGGCGAGGGCGCTGGACGGTCGGAGTGCTGGACTGCTGGAGTCTCGGGCGCGGACACCGTGGAGTGCTGAAGACCGGTGCGATGGGCAGCGGCGCCTGCAGCCTGCTCTGCTCCACACCTCCACGGACCGCGCGTGGCGCTAGGGTTTCCATTTTGGAGAGAGAGAGAGAGGGAGAGACCGAGAGGGTGAGGGAGGGAGACTGGCGGCGGACTGCCTGCAGCCGCCCATGTTCGAGAGGCCGACCGTGAGGGGCTGAGGCGCTGAGCACTTCGGTGTGTGGCCGTGTGGGCCGTGTCCTGTTTCCTGTGGGCTGCCTTGTGGGCTGCTCCATATGGGGCTGGGCTAGGCCATTGCAGTGATGTACAACTCATTTGGATCGCGAGTAACTCACGAGCCAGCTCGAGTTTGGCTCATTAAGATCCGAGTTAAATTCTTAGCTCAGCTCGTGACTCATTTTCAACGATCCGAGTCGAGTCGAGTCACTAATGAGTCGAGTCGAGCGAGTTAGCGAGTCATAAGTTTTTTGTCCAGCCCTAGGCACAACTGTCTAAGCTTCTGATTTTGACTTGAGGCTGTTTGGTTGCCAACCGGCCAATCTACCTGGGCCAGATAGAGCGCATGTTAAAAACTTGAAAAAAAATAAGGTCCCTTATAGGCTCTTCTATTCTAAATTTTAGGTAGTGTTTGGTTCTGAAATATATGAAAAAGAACCGTCCATTTCTAATTCGTTGTTGTTTGGATTGGTTCCATATATGATAGAATGACTCTAAAAATGGAAATTTATGTTTAAATATTCTCCAAAAATCCTGGACGAAGCTGCTTCATGGTGCTTCATCCTAACTAACTCGAAAACCAAACACTACACTACCTTAGAGGATGGAGCTTTTCTCCACGCATCCATCAATATACTCTAAATTTAGGCCACGTCGTTAAATTCTCTCTCTCTCTCTCTCTATATATATATATATATATATATATATATATATATATATATATATATATATAGATTGTATATTAGGAGCCCTGGGCTTCCAATAACTAAAGGAAGCCCGAGCCAGACAGTGCAATCCGGTCGAGCCGGACCACATCCGGACGTCTATAAAACAGGACCCAGAGTGCTAGGGTTCAGAGCCGGACCACATCTCGATTCATTAGCGATGGCGGTTGCCCGATAGCGCGCGCGGCGGTGGACTCCGGCGAGTGGCTGCGGTGGCCGTGGCTCCCCGACCTCGACATGCGATGGCGACGGTTCCCAGGCCGGTGGTGGCGGCCTCCGATCCAGAGGGCGAGCGGTGGCAGCGCCCTTGTGCGGCGGCGGCGGATTCCAGGCCGGTGGCCGCAACTCCATTACCTCGACGCGCGGTGGCGGAGGTTCCTCGATCCGCAGCGAGGCCCTTGTGCGGGCAAGCGGCGGCGTCCCCGAAGCCCCGATGAGGCGGCACTTCCAAGGCCGACGAGCAAGCGACGCCCGTCGACGTGCGAGTAGCGACGGCGACGCATGAGGCGCGATGTTCGAGCGAGCGACGTCACGGAAGAGGCGAGATGCGCGCAGCGATGATCGCGTGTGACATCCTCCGATCCGGCGCATTTTTCTTTTCGTTTATTGTGTTTTATGCCTACCACATGTATTATTTACGCTAAAAACTGTACGATTTTATGCTTTAACACAGAGTTCGTATATCAGTTTACTGCATGCACATTGGAAAGGCAATTCTTGGATTTATGCTGTTCGTAATTTGCGCGCATGCAATGGAAACTCCCACGATTTTGCCATAATTTTTGGACCTGTATAAAAATAGAAACCGCATGCATGCGGCTGCCATGTTTTTCGGATCTGTCATAAAAATAGGATCGTAATAACAACCTACTAAAGCTATCAACCTCTAATTGACTCGGTATTTACGCTTATAATTGAGGGATTTTATGCTCAAAACTTAAGGTTTTTACGCTCCACCCGGAGATGCGTCCACCAGTGAACAACATGCCAGATTTTTTACGCAGTGTAAGGAATTGCATAAATACCTACACCGTGTAGTATAATTTGTTTCAGTATACATCATAAACTAGTTCTAATGCGTTTAGTTGCATGGCTGTTGGAGGGATCCTATATTTATGAAGGAAATAAAACATTAAATGTGATTTTTTGTTTCTATACATGCAATTCATTTCCTTTCATTGCATATTCTTTCCATCATAAATTCGTGTGCATGCAGCCTGTAGCAGATTTTTACGCAGTATATCGAATTGCATAATTATCTACACAGTGTAGCATATTTAGTATAAGTATATAGCATAAAATGGTCATTACGAGTTTTAGTTGCATGTCTGTTGCAGCGATCCTAAATTTATGGAGGAAATAAAGCATTTAAAATAGAAACCGCCACACATATCTTTCCTAAATTTACGCGCATGCAAGGGAACGTGTTTGACTCATACATGCATTTTGCCATAATTTTAGGATCTGTATAACCGCATACATGCGACTGCCATGTTTTTTGAATCTGCCATAAAAATAGGATCGTAATAACAACCTACTAGAGCTATCAACCTCTCACATTGGCTCGGTATATACGCTTATAATTGAGGGATTTTATGCTCAAAACTTAAGGTTATTACGCTCCAACCCGGAGGTGCGTCCACCAGTGAACAACATGCCAGATTTTTTACGCAGTGTAACGAATTGCATAAATACCTACACCATGTAGTATAATTTGTATCAGTATATATCATAAACTAGATTTAATGTGTTTTAGCTGCATGGCTGTTGGAGGGATCTTATATTTATGAAGGAAATAAAACATTAAATACGATTTTTTGTTTCTATGCGTGTAATTCATTTCCTTTCATTGCATATTATTTTTATCATAAATTCGTGTGCATGCAGCTGGTAACAGATTTTTACGCAGTATATCGAATTGCATAATTATTAACACAGTGTAGCATATTTAGTCTCAGTATATATCATAAAATGGTCCTTACGCGTCTAGCTGCATGGCTGTTGCAGCGATCCTAAATTTATGGAGGAAATAAAGGATTTTAAAAACAGAAACTGCCGCACATATCTTTCCTAAATTTATGCGCATGCATCTTTCCTAAATTTATGCGCATGCATTGGATCGTGTTTGACTCATGCATGCATTCCTTTTTTTGCGCTAACAGACGTGGGGCAGGTGGCGCACCCGACAGCCTGTTTGGACGCGCTGGTTGAACCAGTTTGCAGGGGTGGTCGGCCTGGGCTTCCTTTAACTATTGGAAGCCCAGGGCTCCCGTTATACCTGCCCTATATATATATATATATATATATATATATATATATATATATATATATATATATATATATATATATATATATATATATATATATATATATATATTAGCTTTGCTAAATCTTCTGTTTAAACTACTAAAATGGATAGAGGAGACAAAAACACTATGTATAGATATATATAGAGAGGATAGAAACACTATATATATATATATATATATATATATATATATATATATACTAATAGTACGACAAATACGTATGTACAAAAATTAAAAATAAAATATCACTATAATATAAGTATTTACGTATATAGGATGAGTTATTGAGGACGTTTCTGAATAGAAAGGAGATATATATACATACAAAAATTTAAAATAAAATATCACTATAATATAAGTATTACATATAGGATGAGATATAGAGGGCATTACTGAAGATAAAGAAGATATAGAAAGAAATTCTTTTAGTGAAGATTGTAAAAGATGGGTATAAAGGACTTTGATGGATAAGACTCCGTTAGCTTGACTACGGCAACCACGATGTATACGACAAGAGAATGCTAATGAGCTGCTTAGGCTATATCCAGCAGCTTACACATCCTCATACCCATATTCAAACTTCACTCTGCGGATAGTGCAGTCTACAGTGTAGAACAGTACAAAACAATGCTTTTGGGTTGACTGCTATAGACGACCTTAAGGGCTCTGAAAGGGAAATTGGGTCAACCATTTCCTATAATCAATTTTGGTGGTTGATGATCAACACAAACACATGGACTAACTAGTTTGTCTAGATATTATCTATTACAGGTGCATAAGGTTCAACACAAACTAATAAAGAAATCTGGTTATTGACACAATCAAAAATGGAGCAAAGAACTTGAGTGTGCTGAAAAATGGCGCACCGGACTGTCTGGTTTGCCACCGGACAGTGTCTGGTGCACCATGCCCATACAACTCTAAACCAGCCACTCTCCAGAATTCTAGGGCAGCCTCCGCTATAATTCACCGGACTGTCCGGTGTGCCACCGGACTGTCCAGTGAGCCAGCGGAGCAACGACTCTCTGCGTGCAACGATCGACTGCAGAATGAACAGTAAAAGTGAATAGTGCGTGGTAGAGTCAGAGCAGCGAAGTCAGAGGGTACCGGACTGTCCAGTATGGCACCGGACAGTCCGATGAAGCAAGACGACAAACGGCTCCAACGGTCAACTGCTCAGAACCCTAACGGATACGCTGACATGGCGTGCACCGGACAGTGCACAGTGTCTGTCCGGTGGTGCACCGGACTGTCCGGTGCGCCCATCGCCAGAAGCCTTGGCCAACGACTACAAAGTGGTTGGGGGCTATAAATACCCTCAACTACCACATCCTTTGGCATCCAAGTTTTCTGAAGATTACATTCAATAGAAGAACTCTAGCATTCACTCCAAGACACAATTCAAAAGATCAAATCCTCTCCGAGTCCCAAATTCATCTCAAACACTTAGTGACTTGTGAGAAAGAGATTTTGTGTTCATTTGCGCTCTTGTTGCTTGGATTGCCTTCTTCCTTTCTCATTTCTTTTCTCAAGAGATTTGTAATCGAAGCAAGAGACACCTAAGTGTGTGGTGGTCCTTGCGGGGTCTAAGTGACCCAAGAGATTAAGGAAAAGGCTCACTCGGTCTAAGTGACCATTTGAGAGAGGGAAAGGGTTGAAATAGACCCGGTCTTTATGACCTCCTCAACGGGGACTAGGTTCTTTGGAACCGAACCTCGGTAAAACAAATCATCGTGTTCACTCGCCTTAATTCTTGTTTGATTTGTTTTTCCTCTCTTCGGACTTGAATTTAATTCTAACGCTAATCCCCGACCTTAGTATGTGTTTAAAGTTTATAAATTTCAAGTTTCACCTATTCACCCCCCTCTAGGTGACTTTCAATTGGTATCGGAGCCAGTGCTTCATTAAGAGCCTAACCAACTCGAAGTGATGTCTAGAGATCACGCCAAGAGGGAGATCATGGCCAGCGAAAAGGCCACAAGCTCGGGGAAGACTCTTTCAAGGGAGTCCAGCAACAAACACAAGGAGGAATCATCTTCCTCCATCAAGTCGCATCGGAGAGGTGACGAGAAGAAGATGAAGAAGGTGGTCTACTATGAGACCGACTCTTCATCACCCTCCACATCAAGCTCCGAGTCATCCACTACTTCTAAGCGCCATGAGCGAAAGAAGTATAGTAAGATGCCCCTACGCTATCTCCATATTTCAAAGCACGCTTCATTACTTTCCGTACCCCTAGGCAAACCACCATATTTTGATGGTGAGGATTATTGTATGTGGAGTGATAAAATGAGGCACCATCTAACCTCACTCCACGAAAGTATTTGGGATATTGTTGAGTTTGGAGCGCAGGAACCAAAGGTGGGGGACAAAGACTACGACTCGGATGAGGCCGCCCAAATTAGGCACTTTAACTTCCAAGCCACGTCTATACTCCTCGCCTCCTTGTGTCGAGAGGAGTATAACAAGGTGCAAGGGTTAAAGAGCGCCAAAGAAATTTGGGACATCCTCAAAACCGCGCACGAAGGGGACGAGGTGACCAAGATCACCAAGCGCGAAATGATCAAGGGAGAACTCGGTCGATTCGTCCTCAACAAAGGAGAAGAGTCGCAAGCCATGTACAACCGGCTCAAGACGATGGTCAATCAAGTGCGCAATCTCGGGAGCACAAAATGGGATGACCATAAAATGGTCAAGGTTATTCTTAGATCTCTCGTATTTCGTAATCCTACTCAAGTTCAATTAATACGTGGGGATCCTAGATACAAATAGATGTACCCCGAGGAGGTTATTGGTAAGTTTGTGAGCTTTGAACTTATGATCAAAGACTCCACACACATTGTCAACTTGGAGCAAGGCGCCACCTCCACACCCAAGGTGCAACCCGTCACATTGAAAGCGACGGAAGAAGAGAAGGAGTCTACACCAAGTAGGCTTCCAATCGATGCCTCCAAGCTCAACAACAAAGAGATGGCGCTCATCATCAAGAGCTTTTGCCAAATCCTCAAGCAAAGAAGGGGGAAAGACTACAAGTCCTGCTCCAAGAGGGTGTGTTATCATTGTGGTAAGTCCGGTCATTTCATGGCTAAATGTCCAATTTCTAGTGAAAGTGACAGGGACGAAGACAATAAGGGGAAGAAGAAGGAGAAGAAGAAATACTACAAGAACAAGGGCAGCGATGCCCACATATGCCGGGAATGGGACTCCGACGAGAGCTCCACCGACTCCTCCTTCGACGAGGATGCCGCCAACATCGCCGTTAACAAGGGTCTTCTCTTCTCCAACATCGGCCACAAATGTCTCATGGCTAAGGACGGCAAAAAGAAGAAGGTACACTCTAGAGCCAACCCCAAATATACAACATCTAGTGATGAGGGTAGCTCTAGCGATAATGAAGATGATTTACTTGCTCTTTTTGCCAACCTTAACATGGAACAAAAGAAAAAATTAAATGAACTAATTGAGACCATTAACGAGAAAGATGATCTCTTGGAAAGCCAAGAGGACTTCCTCGTTAAGGAAAACAAAAAATTTGTTAAGTTAAAAAATGCTTATGCTCTAGAAGTAGAAAAATGTGAAAACTTATCTAAAGAGCTTAGCATTTGTCATGATTCAATTTCAAGTCTTAGAACTGAGAATGCTAATTTAGTTTCTAAGATTGAAAAGTTGAATGTTTGCAATGATTCTATTTCCTGTCTTAGACATGAAAATGCCATTTTAAATGCTAAGGTTGAGGAATTGAATGCATGCAAACTGTCTACATCTATTGTTGATCATGCTACTATTTATACTAGATGTAGAGATGCTAATATTGAAGCTATGGATGATCACCTTGCCATGATTAAACAACAAAATGATCACATAGCTAAATTAAGTGCTAAAATTGCTGAGCATGAACTAGAGAATAAAAAATTTAAATTTGCTAGAAGCATGCTCTATAATGAGAGATGCCCTGGCATTAAGAATGGCATTGGTTTCCAATAGGGGAGCAATGTCAAGCTTAATGCCCCTAAGAAACTGTCTAATTTTGTTAAGGGCAAAGCTCCCATGGTTCAGGATATTGAGGGTTACATTTTATATCCTGCAAACTATCCCAAACATAAAATTAGGAAGATTAATGCTAGAAAACCTCACAATGTTTCTCATCATGCTATTATGTACAAAAATGAGGCTTCTAGCTCCAGGCATACAACTCATGTTAAAATGCCTAGAAAGAAAATTCTTGCTGTATCAAATGAACATAACATTTCATTTAAAACTTTTGATGCATCATATGTTTTAACTAACAAATCAGGCAAAGTAGTTGCCAAATATGTTGGGGGTAAACACAAAAGTCCCAAGACTTGTGTTTGGGTACCCAAGGTGCTTGTTTCTAACGTTAAAGGACCAAAGACTGTTTGGGTACCTAAGAACAAGGCCTAAAGTTATTTTGTAGGTTTATGCATCCGGTGGATCAAGTTGGATAATCGATAGCGGGTGCACAAACCACATGACTGGGGAGAAAAGAATATTCTCCTCCTATGAGAAAAATGAAGATCCCCAACGAGCTATCACATTCAGGGATGGAAATCGAGGATTGGTCAAAGGTTTGGGTAAAATTGCTATATCTCCTGACCATTCCATTTCTAATGTTTTTCTTGTAGATTCTTTAGATTACAATTTGCTTTCTGTTTCTCAATTGTGTAAAATGGGCTACTACTATCTATTTACTGATATAGGTGTTACTGTCTTTAGAAGAAGTGATATTCAATAGCATTTAAAGGAGTATTAGATGGTTAGCTATATTTAGTTGATTTTAATGACAACAAAGCTGAACTAGACACTTGTTTAATTACTAAGACTAATATGGGTTGGCTCTGGCATCACGACTTGCCCATGTTGGGATGAAGAATCTTCATAAGCTTCTAAAGGGAGAACATATTTTTGGACTAACAACTGTTCATTTTGAGAAAGACAGAGTTTGTAGCGCATGCAAAGCAGAGAAGTAAGTTGGAGTTCATCATCCACACAAGAACATAATGACGATGGAGAGGCCGCTTGAGCTACTCCACATGGACCTATTCGGCCCGATCGCTTACATAAGCATCGACGGGAGTAAGTGCTGTCTAGTTATTATGGATGATTATTCTCGCTTCACTTGGGTATTCTTTTTGTAGGAAAAATCCCAGACCTAAGATACCTTAAAAGGATTCTTAAGACAGGCTCAAAATGAGTTCGAATTGAGAATCAAAAAGATAAGAAGTAATAATGGGATAGAGTTCAAGAATTCACAAATAGAATGATTTCTTGAGGAAGAGGGCATCAAGCATGAGTTCTCTTCTCCCTACACACCTCAACAAAATGGTGTAGTAGAGAGGAAGAATAGAACTCTACTGGACATGGCAAGAACCATGCTTGATGAATACAAGACACAAGACTGGTTTTAGGCGGAAGCAATCAACACTGCTTGCTACTCAATCAACCGGCTCTACCTTCATCGAATCCTCAAGAAGACATCATATGAACTCCTCACTGGTAAAAAGCCCAATGTTTCATATTTTAGAGTCTTTGGGAGCAAATGCTTTATTCTTATTAAAAGAGGTAGAAAATCTAAATTTGCTCCTAAGGTAGTAGAAGGCTTTTACTTGGTTATGACTCAAACACAAGGGCATATAGAGTCTTCAACAAATCCACTGGATTAGTTGAGGTTTCCTGTGACATTGTGTTTGATGAGACTAATGGCTCCCAAGTGGAGCAAGTTGATCTTGATGAATTAGATGATGAAGAGGCTCTATGTGTCGCGCTAAGGAACATGTCCATTGGGGATGTGTGTTCTAAGGAATCTGAAGAGTCCACACAACCACAAGATCAATCGTCATCTTCCATGCAAGCATCTCCACCCGCCCAAAATGAGGATCAGACTCAAGATGATGAAGATGAAGATCAAGAGGATGAACCACCTCAAGAGGAGGACAATGATCAAGGGGGAGATAATGAAGAAAAGGAAGATGATCAAGAAATTCACAGTAAAAGACCACCACACCCAAGAGTCCACCAAGCAATTCAAAGAGATCATCCCATCAACTCCATTCTTGGTGATATTCACAAAGGGGTAACCACTAGATCTCGAGTTGCACATTTTTGTGAACATTACTCTTTTGTGCCTCTATTGAGCCATACAGGGTGGAGGATGCACTAAGAGATCCGGATTGGGTGCTGGCTATGCAAGAGTTCAACAATTTCACAAGGAATGAGGTATGGCATTTAGTTCCACGTCCCAATCAAAATGTAGTAGGTACCAAATAGGTATTCCGCAACAAGCAAGATGAGCATGGTGTGGTGACAAGAAACAAAGCCCGACTTGTGGCAAAGGGATATTCACAAGTCGAAGGTTTGGACTTTGATAAAACTTAAGCACTCGTAGCTAGGCTTGAATCAATCCGTATATTACTTGCCTATGCTACTTACCATGGCTTCAAGCTTTATCAAATGGACGTGAAGAGTGCCTTCCTCAATGGACCTATCAAGGAAGAGGTCTATGTTGAGCAACCTCCCGGCTTTGAAGATAGTGAGTACCCTAACCATGTTTACAAACTCTCAAAGGCGCTTTATGGGCTCAAGCAAGCCCCGAGAGCATGGTATGAATGCCTAAGAGATTTCCTTATCACTAATGGCTTCAAAGTCGGAAAGGCCGATCTTACTCTCTTTACTAAAACTGTTGCAAAAGACTTGTTTGTATGCCAAATTTATGTTGATGATATTATATTTGGGTCTACTAACAAGTCAACTTGTGAAGAGTTTAGTAGGATCATGATACAGAAATTCGAGATGTCAATGATGGGGGAGTTGAAGTATTTCCTAGGATTTCAAATCAAGCAACTCCAAGATGGCACCTTCATCAGCCAAACCAAGTACATTCAAGATATACTTAAGAAGTTTGAAATGAAGGATGGCAAACCCATCAAGACACCCATGGGAACCAATGGGCATCTCGACCTCGACACGGGAGGTAAATCCATAGATCAAAAGGTATGCCGATCGATGATAGGATCTTTACTCTACTTATGTGCATCTTGACCGGATATTATGCTTTCTGTATGCATGTATGCAAGGTTCCAGGCAAATCATAAGGAAGTTCACCTTAGGGCTGTGAAGAGAATCATGAGGTATTTAGTTTACACTCCTAAGTTTGGGCTTTGGTACCCTAAGGGATCTACCTTTAATCTAATTGGGTATTCCGATGCCGATTGGGTCGGATGTAAGATTGATAGAAAGAGCACATCAGGGACCTGTTAGTTTTTGGGAAGATCCCTGGTGTCATGGGCGTCAAAGAAACAAAACTCAGTAGCTCTTTCCACCGTTGAAGCCTAGTACATTGCCACAGGCCATTGTTGTGCGCAATTACTTTGGATGAGGCAAACCCTCAGGGACTATGGATACAAATTGAGCAAAGTCCCTCTCCTATGTGATAATGAGAGTGCAATCCGCATGGCGGATAATCTCGTTGAACATAGCCACACTAAGCACATAGACATCCGGTATCACTTTCTAAGAGATCACCAACAAAAGGGGGATATCGAAATTGCTTATGTCAATACCCACCACCAATTAGCTGATATCTTTACCAAGCCACTAGATGAGAAAACCTTTAGCAAACTTAGGAATGAGCTAAATATACTTGATTTTCGGAATTTTGATTGAAACATTACACACATAGTTATTTCTTATACCTTTGATAATACCTCTTTCATTTGGTACATATACATATTTCTTATTCTTCTTGTGCCAAGGCTAAGACTAATGTGCTTCCATGAGTATCTTTTGTATTAAGTCTTAGATTGAAAGGGAAATGGAGTATTTGGCAAAGACAACGCTTCCACTCAACTCTAACGGTATTATTTACCCTTTGCCGGTATTCCGCAAACTCTCAATGGTATGACCTCTCACTCATATTTATTTTATCATTTGGGAGGTAATGTGAGGCCCCAAAGGGGAGAAAATTCCAAGGGCTCTCAACTTCTTTGTTTTTGGCGATTAATGCCAAAGGGGGAGAAAGTATTAAGCCCAAAGCAAAAGGACCGCACCACCGTTTCAAAAAAATTCGAAATGAATTTTCAATTAATGTATTTTCAATTGATATCTATTTTTTCACTTGATATGTGAAAGTAACATTTCAAATTGGTATTTATTTCAAAACCCTCTTGAGAACTAAGAGGAGAATTTATACAGGGGGAGCTTTTATTTAGTCAAAGGAAAATCATTTGAAATAGGGGGAGGAATTTCAAATCAAAAAATGCTTCTTACAATCACATTCCTATGCCTTTGACTATGTGCAAAAAGATTTTGAAAAGATTTTCCTAAAGATTTGCAAAAACAAACAAGTGGTGCAAATGAGGTCCAAAATGTTAAATAAAAGAAAAGCAATCCATTCATACTTAGTGATACTTTCAATTGGTTTAAATTCAAGTAACCTATGCACATTCTAAATGCAAACTAGTTACATTTCTGCACGTTATATTTGCTTTGGTTTGTGTTGGCATCAATCACCAAAAAGGGGGAGATTGAAAGGGAAATCGGGTCAACCATTTCCTATAATCAAGTTTGGTGGTTGATGATCAACATAAACACATGGACTAACTAGTTTGTCTAGATATTATCTATTACAGGTGCATAAGGTTCAACACACTAATAAAGAAATCCGGTTAGGTACACAATCAAAAATGGAGTAAAGAACTTGAGTGTGCTGAACCTCCGCTATAATTCACTGGACTGTCCAGTGTACCACCGGACTGTCCGGTGAGCCAGCGGAGCAACGGCTCTCTGCGTGCAACGGTCGACTGCAGAATGAACAGTAAAAGTGAACAGTGCACGGCAGAGTCAGAGCAGCGACGTTAGAGGGCATCGGACTGTCCGGTGTGTCACCAGACTGTCCTATGCAGCAAGATGACAGACGGCTCCAACGACCAACTGATCAGAACTCTAACGGATACGCTGATGTGGCGTGCACCGGACAGTGCACAGTGCCTGTCCGGTGGCGCACTAGACTGTCCGGTGCGCCCATCGCAAGCAGCCTTGGCCAATGGCTACAGTGGTTGGGGGCTACAAATACCCCCCAACCACCACTTCCTTTGGCATCCAAGTTTTCTAAAGATTACATTCAATACAAGAGCTCTAGCATTCACTCTAAGACACAATTCAAAAGATCAAATCCTCTCCAAGTCCCAAATTCATCTCAAACATTTAGTGACTTGTGAGAAAGAGATTTTGTGTTCATTTGCGCTCTTGTTGCTTGAATTGCCTTCTTCCTTTCTCATTTCTTTTCTCAAGAGATTTGTAATCGAAGAGAGACACCTAAGTGTGTGGTGATCCTTGCAGGGTCTAAGTGACCCAAGAGATTAAGGAAAAGGCTCACTCGGTCTAAGTGACCGTTTGAGAGAGGGAAAGGATTGAAATAGACCCGGTCTTTGTGACCTCCTCAACGAGGACTAGGTTCTTTGGAACCAAACCTCGGTAAAACAAATCATCATGTGTAGATGGCCAATAAGCACGAGGCCCGCGAGCCCGGCACGAAGCCCGCTTTTTGGGCTCGGTCCAAGCCCGGCACGGCCGGATTCTATGCGGGCCCGAGCCGGCCCAGCACAAATAAGAGGGCTGGGCTCGGACAGGAAACTAGACACGACGGGCTAGCCCGGCACGGTTCGTTTACCTCTAAGCTCGTTAAGCCCGCTTTTTTTACACTAAAACGTGCTTACCGGCCCGCTTAGCCCGCTTTTTGGCCCGTTTTTTCATGCTAAACGGGCCGGCCCGGCCCGTTTAGGCCCGCTGCGGGCCGGGCTCGGGTAGAAAATTGAGCCCGCAGGCTTAGACGGCCCGGCCAGGTTTTCTAACCGTGCCTGGCAGGCCAGGCCCAAAACGGGCCGGGCCGGACGGCCTGTTTGGCCATCTATATCATCATGTTCACTCGCCTTGATTCTTGTTTGATTTGTTTTCCCTCTCTTCAGACTTGAATTTAATTCTAACGCTAACCCCCGACCTTAATTTGTGTTTAAAGTTTATAAATTTTAGGTTTCGCCTATTCACCCCCCTCTAGGCGACTTTCAGGCTCGTTTGGTTCCTTTGGAACGGTGATCTGGAACAATTCTAAGCCAAATTGATTGTATAATTTATATAAGCTTTGGTCAGTTGGAATAATTTCTGGGTAGAATCTTAGACAAACGAACAAGGTCTAAGAATGTGTCAGGTCAAGAGGTGGATGAGCTAGGTTTTGGACCTGCTGGCAGGCGATGTGGGAAGGGGAAGGATTTTCCTTTTTGTGCAAGGGGGTTTGAAAAGAAAACAACTCTAAATCAAAACGGAACCCAAAACCAAAATAAAAAATCGCACATGCATATATAAATTATAGGAAAAGATTCAAATTACTTCTTTCACTTATGGACAAAGTTCATATAACCCCATAAATTTTTTTAGTTTATTTTACTCTTCTGTATGTTTGAGTTGGTTTAATCTACCTTTAACAAAATTTATCTTTTTTATTTCTTTATATACAAACTTAATTATCAATTCAAATTTTGTTGGTTAATAGCTAATGTCATAACTTAGCGAAAAAATATATTATGATTTTTTCATAATTAGTTTGATTGGTTAAAGATTACATAATATAGTAACTTTAATGGTACAAAATTAATGTGATATAATGATAAAAAATTATAATATATTTTTATAACATAGGTTATGATGCACAAAATCACCTTAATGAACTTGGAATTCAACTTATAAGTGGAGAAAGAAAAGACAAATATCCCCTTAATAAGATTTGTTCTTTTCGTTTCTCCACGCAAAAGTTAAATTTCACGTTCATATTTTCTAAGGTAATTGAGGACATCGTAACTTATGTCAAAAAATATGTTAATTTTTTTATTATTTTATATTTAGTTTTGTACCATTAAAATTATTATATTATCTGATCTTTAGTCTATTAAAATAATTATGAAAAATCATAATATATTTTTAGGCTAGGTTATGACATTAGTTATTAACAACAAAATTAAGCTAAAAACTCAGTTTGTACATAAAGAAATAAAATGACAAATTTTGTTACTTGATAGAATGACTTCAAACATACGGAGGGACAAACTCTCTGCATGAAAGAGGGGAGTTAGGATTATTTTAGAAGATAATAAATACGGTGTGATCCTAATTTCAAGTGGAAGCCCAAATTAAACCAAGTTTAAATTCTTCTTTTTAAAAGAATATTTTATTTGATTTTTTTGTGATGTTGACTTGGTCAGTTTCATGGCAATGGTTTTGCAAATTCTTTTGAAATGTGATTTTGAATTTGAGACATGAAGAGAAATGCTTGGCTTGGAATTAATTTAATGACTACTCATTTTGGACAAGGTTTGAATTAAACTTATAAAATTTTGCTTACAAATAACCATTTTATTATTTAGTTTTGAAATCTAGTAGTCATATGTATTGATTTATCTTAAAAATTACTTTTACAAAAGTATAAACGTATTAAAAGTTTATATGTATTTTTTAGAAATGGTTAAAACTATATTTTGGAGACCGTGACACGGTACTAAACGACTTATAATTTGGAACTCGAGGGAGTACATATCACACACTGTTGGGGACTTGTTCTCAAGTGCTATGAATTAAGAACAAGGCAACACAAAATGTTAAATGTTAAAGCCCTTCGTCCTTCGAAGCATTATCTTCCTCAGGATATAATGATCTTCAGACGAAGGTTATGAAGAGCATACCTTCATCATCATAACACATTTGTATAAAAGACGAAGCATATGAAACATGAGAAACAACATGAATAATTATATGATATCATAATATATATATATATTTCTTATTACATAATCATGAATAAATATGAATAATATTGAATTACATTTATACCTTCGGCTTGACAGAAAGTGATAATACAAGCGTGTCGCGAAAGCAAATGCCAAGTCAGCGTGAACAGTACATGGGTACTGTTCATCTATTTATAGGCACAGGGCACAACCTCTGAGATATTACAATCATGCCCTTTACAAAAGATTACAATTATGACATAGACCCTCATGGACAAAATAGTCATCTCATCTTTAAGTCGGTTTCACCCTTCGTCTTGAGACATTTGATAATGCCGAAGCTTCATAAGTGGTAGCTTCGGTGTTGCTTTTAGGGGGATCTGCCGAAGGTGTTTCTTCTTACAGGATCTTCGGCGACGAAGCATGCCCCCAACAGTAGCCCCTTCGCGGTGCTAGATCGTTTTTCGTAACGAGCTTGATCCGTGAAAAAAATCTCTTAGGCTTCGGGAAGCCGAAGATCCGAAAAACACCTTCCCTGAGCTCGTTGCTGAGAAACGATAAAAATTCTTCAAGCGCGAAACAATCCCACCATGCAGCGGGTTCAGGCGTCCTAGCAATTCACCTTCTCAGGTTCTGTGGCCCACCATTCAGTGAGTGCGGGCGACTTTTCGTTCGGTGCGGAAGACTTGTGACTCACCTTCCCACCTGCGGCATTATATAAACAGACAGGTAGGTGTGAAGTTACCACAACATTCATTGCTATTGCACTGTTTTGCTGCCAAAAAATAAAATATAGCCGAAGCTTGTTCATCGTACGCAACCAAAGCATCGCTTTTACTCCTGCTTCGTCACAAGAGGAAGAGTTTCGGAGAAACCAAAAAAGTCACCAACTTCAAAAAATTGTAAGGAATTCATCATCAAATGGCGAGAGTACGCTCCACTGCCAGGGTTGGTCGCGGGGGAGATGAAGCCGAAGCTGCTGAGACCGCTCCCATTTCTGAAGTGATGAAGCGGTCAGGGCTGGTGGTACCGGAAGAATCTTCCGACGAAGGTGTACCTGCTGCCGAAGCTGAGCAGGTTGATGCTGCAGAGGATGAATATGAAGATGAATATGGTGCCACGCCATCTAAACCGAGCCACCTAGAGTTTGGGAAATCTACTATTACTGAAGGTGATATGCCCAAGATGTTGAAGCTTGGCTATTTTAGTGAAACCAAAAAGAAGCTGATTCGTTTCGGCGGAGAGGAAATTATCCCGAAGCCGGAAAAAGATGAGGTGGTGGTATTTAAAAGCTTTTTTAAAGCAGGATTGAGATTTCCTTTACATGATATGATCGCAGATGTTTTGGAGAGATTTGGGATTTATCTTCACCAGCTAACCCCTAACGCCATTGTTAGGCTTAATATCTACATTTGGGCTCTCCGGAGCCAGGGGGCAGAACCGCTTGTCGAAGGTTTTTGCCAAGCACACGAGCTTCATTATCAGACCAAAGCTAGAGAAGATGGGCTGCATGATAACTTCGGCTGCTATAACTTTGTTTATCGCAAAGATGCAAAATATCCAGTTATTAGCTATTGTACCAAGTGGCCAGCTGGCTGGAAGACTGAATGGTTTTATGTTAAAGTGGATGAGAAGAAGGAGAAACTGGTTCAAAGCCCTTTGTGTTTAACCTTCGGAGAAACTAGGCCCCAATGCGACATGAAACCAGATAGTCCATGCCAAATTGCACTGGGCGAATTTCAGGTTATTGCAGAGCATATTGGCACTAGAGATCTGGTGCAAGAGTTCTTAGCCTTCAGAGTATTTCCAACTTTGAAGGAATGGGACATGCCGAAGCTAAAAGAGGAAAAGAAGAAGAAAGAGCTTGTTCGGCTTCCTTATTATTATAAATTCAAGAAGCATTTCAAAGAACATTGCCAGGAGTGGTTGGACACAATCGAAGTTATGTGCAACGAGATCCTTGTCAATTATTCTAAAAAAGAAGATCAGTTAATGATTGCGGCCTTCGGCACTCGTCCGAAGCGAAGATTGAACCGAGTGATGGATGCTTTAAATTTTGATTATCCTGACTATGAACGACTGGACAGAGGTGCCGAAGGTCAAAAAAGAAAAATAGTTGCTAGTGTCCTTGATAGGGAAACTGCTAAGTTGGTGAAAAAGGACGAAGAAATTTTGAAGAAAAGAAAATTAAGCCTTGAGCCGAAGATAGCTGCTCCAAAGAAAAGAAAAGCTACAGCTCCAAAACAAAAAACAACTGATATAGAGGAAGAAGCTCCTGCGACACCTCCTGCTGCCGATGTGGAAGAAATTTTAAAGGTAATGACTGAATCCTTGCCTATCAAGCTAAGTCCACTAGGACCGCATCTGACAAAGCTTTTTCAGAAAGAGAAAGAGTCTTCGGCAGTGGAGAAGCCTGCTGAGCCGAAGAAACGTAGGATTATTCAAGTGGCCGAAGTCATCCAGCAAACACTGCCGCGGGTATCGGCGTCAAAGATACCACCTATTGAGAGCATTGGTGCTGCCGAAGCTGCCGCCACTGAAACTGAAGGTGCCGAAGCTGAAACCGTTGAAAATGTGAATCTAGAAGCCACACTTGGTGAAATTGATACCATGCTTCTGGAAGCGGCCGCGGAAGAAGCTACCGTAGTCGCTGGGAAAGGAAAGGGTAAAGCCGAAGATACTTCGAAAGAAGAAGAATTCAATTTCCAAGATATACTTGGGCAAGAATTATCAGAAGCTGAAAAAGGAGAACTGAACGAATATGCTATATCTTGTGGATACAAACCGGGGACTCTGCTTTTTGGCGGAGTTAACGAAGGGAGGTTAGGATGTCTTCGGGATCGGACCGGGGCGAAGGTCGTCAGCATTCTATCAAAGAGTGTTGGCCTTCCGAAGATCGAGGAAAACCTTTGCAGGTACCAGCGACAGCATATCGCCGGTAGCCTGTTTTATGCTAACTTTAAGGTAAAATTCTTAACCTTTTTTTAAATGTTTTCTGATGAAAGTTGTTTTTGGCAGAGTTTACTACTAAGCAAAGTCCTGAGGATGCAACAAGACCTCAAGGACAAGAAGAACGAAGCTATAATTGCAGATCTAGAAAAGAAAATTAAAGATTACGAAGCTATTCTGGAGAAAAAAGACTTCGTACTCCAAGCTATGGAAGGTTCACTGGCAGAAGCCCAGGCTGAAATTGCTAAATTGAAGAATGAACTTTCCTTAGAAAAGAAAAATTTTGAAGCCAGACTCGAAGTTGAAGTTGAGAAGAGTTCAAATTTGCAAAAAAAAACACTGAAGGACCTTCAGGAAAAATGCTTAAATTTCGACAACCGATGCCTACAGCGACTGAAGTAGGTGTTCAACTCGGTTGGAGCAAGTACTAAAAAATTTAGTCCTTCGGTTGAAAACCTGCCAGAAACTTTGGAACACATTGAGGGTGAAGTTGATGCTCTCGATGAAGTTATAGGTGGACACGCTGATTTCTACGCTCTGTTAGCTTCTCGAGGCACAGATGTCGCCTTCATGAAATCTGGCTGTACACACGGAAAAATTGTCAATAGACCCAATTTTAGCTTGTCACCGGCGGATTTAATTGATATCCCTAGCCTAGCTCGAAGTATAGGAAACAGGTTCATAACTCAAATTTGGATAGAGGGCGGGCGAAAAATGGCTGGCGACGAAGCTCGAAGCCATCTTAAACCGGTAAGAAACTAGTCTGTTACCTTACCTTTGCCTTGAACCTTGCACTTGCCTCATATCGTCTTAATATGTACAGGATGACGAGGCTAAGGAACAAAGAGCCGAAGCTTGACCAATGATCTGAAGCTCAGATGATCCGAAGCTTAACGATACGAAAATTGAAGAATTTGCTAAAAAATTCTATGGAAAACCTAGTAATATCGTTGTAAAAAAGTATTGTAATTTTAGGAATCAGATACTCTATGAATTTGTGCATACCTTTTAATATAATTTTACCTCTTCGTTCACGTATGAACTGCTTTGATGTGGACGAGACTTGTATTTTTTGAGCCGAAGACGAAAAACACCTTCCCTTCTTTTCGTACGCAACAAAGCATGAAACTTCTTCTTTTTCTTTTTGCCGAAGCCTTATCTTTATAGACGAAGCATCTGTCTGTGCATGTTATGATGATGATGATCCTAGTATGTCTAAGTGAATGTTTATGAATGCAAATGTATGATGTAATGTGTTGTGCAAATGAATGCCCAAACACACACGTCTGAAGCCACAACCATAGCCTTCATTCCCTTAGGAATGACCGAAGTCTATTTGCCGTTTATTTTTCGGCTTCACCGCTGATTTTTCGGTGTATCAGCGCTAACTTTTCGCTGTAAGTTCCGCATCCCCTTAGGAACGTCTTTTGAACTTCTTCGCCTTTTATTTCGGCGGTATCACGTTGACTTTTCGCGCTTCGCCTTATATTTTGGCGGTATCAGCATTGACTTTTCGCTGTAAGCTCTGCATTCCCTTGAGAACAACTTTTGAGCAAAAAACTTACGCTGCGCTCCCTTAGGAACGGCTTTTTGTAGCTTTGTCGTGCTCTGCATCCCCTTAGGGACGACTTTTGAGCTTCTCCCTGTTTTTCCCTGCACTCGATGGTGCATGCTCAGTTTTTACATTTACATTTTTGGGGGATTTTGCTCTCGTAGAGCTGAATAAGACAAGGAAATTATATGCTATGGCACCATTAAAAACCTTTCTCCCCCTTTAGAAAGGAAAAGGGTGCCATAGGAAAAGAAAAAAAATAAGAGATTACATCAGGTTAGACATAATATCGCCGAAGCTCATCCGCATTCCAAGATCTAGGAATGTCGTTACCGTCCATGTCCTTCAATCTGTAAGAACCGGGTCTTGACGAAGATACTACCAGAAAAGGTCCTTCCCACTTCAGCTGTAGCTTGCCTACTGTGTCTGGGTTGGCCACTCTCCGAAGTACCAAATGCCCTGGCTTGATGTTCTTTAGCCGGACTTTTCTGTCCCGCCATTTTATTGTTTCGGCTTGGTATTTATTGATATTCTCCACAGCCTGAAGCCTGATCTCTTCTATAGCATCTTTTGCCACGGAAGAATCAACTTCGTGCTCTGTCGAAGCCACTATTCTTATTGACCCTGCCCTAGCTTCTTCTGGGGTTATTGCTTCGTCACCAAATAACAGTTTGAATGGTGTAAAACCTGTTGACCTTGATATTGTTGTGTTGTGGCTCCACACCACTTTAATCAATTCATCTGGCCATTTTCCTCTGGGCTGATTGAAGATTAACTTCATTATTCCCGTCATTATAATGCCATTAGCTCTTTCAATAAGTCCATTTGACTCCGGATGCCTGATCGATGCAAAATGAATCTTTGTGCCAATCTGTTCACAGAATTCCTTGAAAGCTTCGGCATCAAACTGTGTTCCGTTGTCTACAGTAATAGCCTTCGGCATTCCAAAGCGACAAACAATGTTTTGCCAGAAGAATTTCTGGATGGTAACCGAAGTTATTGAGGCCAAAGGCTTCGCCTCAATCCACTTAGAAAAATACTCTACCGCCACCATAACATATTTTAGATTTCCTTGTGCTGGTGGAAGTGGACCTAGCAAATCGAGGCCCCACCTTTGCAACAGCCAAATGGGCTGTATTAATTGAGTGAGGGACGAAGGTTGTTTCTGGTCTCTCGCACATTTTTGGCAGCCTTCGCATTTTTGAACTAATTCTGCTGCATCTGAAGCTGCCTTCGGCCAGTAGAATCCTTGTCGAAAAACTTTTCCCAACAGAGGTCTAGACCCAATGTGAGATCCACACAGACTCGCATGTATCTCCTTCATTAATTCAATACCTTTGGTTCTTGATAAACACTTGAGGAGTGGGGAATAAACCCCGTATTTATACAATTCCCCTTCTATTATCACATATGGTCTTGTCCTTGCCTCCATTCTTTTGTTATAAACTTCGTCATCGGAGAGACAGTTGCCTTGGAGGAAGGATATGATTTCAGTTCTCCAGTCCTCACTGTGTACTGGAGAAATGTTAAGTATAGCTCTTTCCATAAGTTCAACCGAAGGTGCCTTTATTGTTTCGAAGAATACCTCCGAAGGTATAGGGAGCCCCTGGGCCGCTGATTTGGCTAACAAATCTGCATGCTCATTTTCACCTCTTGGAATATTCTTGACAGAAAAACCTTCGAAAGAAGCTTCCAACCTTCGAACTGCATCCAAATATTTTTCAAGCTTCGGATCTCGTGCCTTGCTGCTTTTGTCCATGTGGCCAGCAATAACTTGAGAATCGGTCTTCAGAATAGCCCTTCTTATTCCCATGGCCTTTAGTTTACAAAGTCCCAACAAAAGTGCTTCGTACTCAGCAATATTATTTGTACAACTGAAATTCAATTTGACCGCATAGCATATTTTAAATTTTGACGGTGCCACTAACACCACAGCTGCTCCTGCACCAAAGGTTCCCCAAGAACCATCGCAGAACACCGTCCAAGCTTCGGTATCCTTGCTTGTCCCTTCTTCATGAGCCCCTGGCGTCCAGTCAGCGATGAAGTCTGCTAGCGCCTGGGATTGAATTGAAGATATGTGTACATAATCGATGGTGAATTCATTGAGCTCCGCAGCCCACTTTCCAACCCTTCCAGTGGCTTCTCTGTTCCTTATAATATCCTTCAGAGGCTGTGATGAGGAAACAATTATATGGTAAGCTTGAAAATAGTGCCAAAGCTTCCTGGAGGCCATTAATATAGCATACAACACCTTCTCCAATTCTGTGTAATTTTTCTTTGATAAAGTCAATACTTCGGAAACAAAGTATACTGGGACTTGCTTCTTAATTTGTCCTTCAAGCTTCTCCTGTACTAGTGCCGCACTCACTGCAGAGTGCGAAGCTACCACATACAATAGCAAAGGAGCCCCTGGCGTAGGTGGGGTTAGTGTTGTTAGATCAATCAGATATTGCTTCAGCTCTTCGAAGGCTTTCTGCTGAGCTAAACCCCACTGAAAGACTTCGACCTACTTCAATACTTCAAAGAATGGTAAATTTCTTTCTGCTGATCTAGATATGAATCGATTCAAAGATGCCAATCTTCCTGTCAGCCGCTGAGCCCCCTTCTTTGTGCTTGGCGGTTCCATCCGAAGGATAGCTTCGATCTTGTTTGGGTTAGCTTCGATCCCCTTCGTTGAAACCAGACAACCAAGGAACTTGCCCTTTTTTACTCCGAAGACACATTTTTCTGGATTTAATTTCAGGCCGGCCTGCCTAAAGTTAGCAAATGTTTCCTGCAGATCAGCGATGTGATTTTCCTGCTTCGTGCTTTTTACTATGATATCATCAACATATGTTAGCACATTTCTGCCTATCTGAGAGTGAAGTACTTTGGCTGTCATTCTGCTAAAGCTTCCTCCAGCATTCTTGAGCCCCTCAGGCATCCGAAGATAACAATATGTGCCACTGGGGGTTATGAAGCTGGTCTTCGGCTCATCTTCCTTCTTCATCCAGATTTGGTGGTAGCCTGATTAACAGTCTAGTAAACTCATAAGCTCTGATGAAGCTGCTGCATCTACTAGGGAATCTATTCTTGGCAATGGGAACTCATCCTTTGGACAAGCCTTGTTAAGATCTGTAAAATCGATGCACATTCTCCATTTACCATTTGCCTTCTTCACCATAACAGTGTTAGCTAGCCACTCTGGGTATTTGACCTCTCTGATAACACCAGCACTAAGAAGTCTCTTCACTTCGTTTCGAGCACCTTCGGCTTTGTCATCGGATATTTTCTGAAGCCTTTGTTTTCTTGGCCTGAAAGATGGATCCACATTAAGTGAATGCTCAATGACATCTCTATTGACACCGCAAAGATCATTAGCTGACCAAGCAAACACATCCTTGTTGTTGAATAAAACCCTTATCAAGGTTTTCTCCTGCTCTTCGAATAACTGAGAACCCAGCAATACCTTCTGCTCTGCTATATCTTCACACAGAAGCATAGGCTTCGGCTGATCAGCCGAGGCAGCCTTCTCTCTTCTGTACTTGTACTGTTCACAAGCCTCATTTCCATCTATGTTGTGGATTGCTTTTGAATCTGTCTAGTTTCCTTCAGCTTTTCTAGCAGCTTCCTGACTGCCATGAACAGCAATAGGTCCTTGTTCCGAAGGTATCTTCATACATAGATATGCTGGATGAAGTATTGCTTCGAAAGCGTTGAGTGTCCCACGACCAATGATTGCATTGTAGGGGTATTTCATGTCAACAATATCAAACACAACCTGTTCAGTCCTCGTATTGTGGACAAATTTGAAGGTCACTGGCATTGTGATTTTGCCAAGTACTACAATCTGCCTTCCTTCGAAGCCACAAAGAGGGTGTGTAGCATCATGAATCTTGTCCTCTGGCTCTTGCATCTATCTGAAGGCCTTAACAAATATGATGTCGGATGCGCTGCCTGTATCAACCAAAACATTGTGAACGAGAAATCCCTTGATGACACAAGATATGACCATAGCATCATTATGAGGATAATCCTTGAGCTGAAGGTCCTCCTGAGAGAAGGTAATTGGGATGTGGGACCATTTTGACTTGATGAAGGGTCCCTGCACCCCAACATGCTGCTCCCTTCTCTGAGCCTCCTTCTTCTGCTTCTTGTTGGCTAGTTCTGAGCATGAACCGCCTGTTCCCAGGGAGCACCAGCTTCGTAGCCGAAGCAGCTTCAGCTTGGATGTTGGACGAAGCCATCAGCTTAATAGTGGAAGTGAGTTCACCGGAGGTGGGCACCAATGTTGGGGACTTGTTCTCAAGTGCTATGAATTAAGAACAAGGCAACACAAAATGTTAAATGTTAAAGCCCTCCGTCCTTCGAAGCATTATCTTCCTCAGGATATAATGATCTTCAGACGAAGGTTATGAAGGGCATACCTTCATCATCATAACACATTTGTATAAAAGACGAAGCATATGAAACATGAGAAACAACATGAATAATTATATGATGTCATAATATATATATATATTTCTTATTACATAATCATGAATAAATATGAATAATATTGAATTACATTTATACCTTCGGCTTGACAGAAAGTGATAATACAAGCGTGCCGCGAAAGCAAATGCCAAGTCAGCGTGAACAGTACATGGGTACTGTTCATCTATTTATAGGCATAAGGCGCAACCTGTGAGATATTACAATCATGCCCTTTACAAAGATTACAATTATGACATAGACCCTCATGGACAAAACAGTCATCTCATCTTTAAGTCGGTTTCACCCTTCGTCTTGAGACATTTGATAATGCCGAAGCTTCATAAGTGGTAGCTTCGGTGTTGCTTTTAGAGGGATCTGTCGAAGGTGTTTTTTCTTACAGGATCTTCGGCGACGAAGCATGCCCCCCAACACACACATTGAAGCAAAAACAATTTAAAAGTCGGTAACTTTTATTATAAAAGACACAACATATACAAACATCTCTTCCTAAAAAAATTTAGAACTATTCAAGAAGTTATCTATATTTCTTTTAATCTGTATATTTATACCTTGTCTACAAGTTGTGAAACTTTATATAGATTGTCAACACTAGACTGATATTAATAATTAAATAATAAAATTAAAAAGAAAAATTGATTTAGGACAACCTACCTGGTTTTGTATGTGGTCTTGCCGAAATTAACATTTTCCATTATTTAAAAAAATGAATTTTGTTTAAAACAAAACATACTACGGATTATTCGCTAGTAGTGTGAAGGCACCCCGCGCGGTCTCATCGCCGCCCGGCGCATGTATGCTCCGCAGAGCCGCGCCGTCCCTCGCTTTCTGGAGGTGGCGGCCGCAGGACAACGATGCGGGCCGGAAACTGGCCGCGCAGCTCCCACTACAGCCTCTTTCCCACACCTCATTGGCAGTGCCAGACTGCGCTCAGCAGCGAGCCACGCAGGTTTCCCTCCCTCGCGATCGCACCCGCTACTTGTTCGACGGAACGCGTCATCGGGATGCGATCTCTTGGAACGCCGTGGTCTCTGGCCATGCGAGGCACGGTAACGTCCCAGACGCGCTGGACACCGCGGCGCGGATGCATAGCTCCGGAGTGCCGTTCACTGAGGCCACCTTCGCGTCGGTGGTTGGCGCCTGCGCACGCGGGCGGATGTTCTGCGCGGGGACGCAAGCGCACGGCCAAGTGATCAAGTCCGGGTGCGAGGGCTTCGCGGTCATCGGGGCGTCCCTCCTCGACTTCTACTCCTCGTGCTTCGACCTCCGTGCAACTCGCACTCTCTTTGAGTCTCTGCGTCCGAAGAACGAGCTGCTGTGGAGCCCGATGGTTGTTGCGCTTGTGAGGTTCGGCTTGCTGGCTGAGGCCTTGGACTTACTTCAAAATACACCAGCGCCACGTGATGTGTTTGCATGGACAGCTGTCATCTCTGGCTATGCTAAGGGCACAGATCAGTGCTGTGGCAAGGCGCTGCAGCTGTTTGTGAAGTTATTGGCTGATGATTGTGTCATGCCGAATGAGTACACTTATGACAGTGTTTTGAGGGCATGCGTGAGGCTGGGAGCATTGGATTTTGGGCGATCTGTTCATGGATGTTTGATCAGATGTGGGTTTCGGTCTGAGCAGTTAATCACTAGTGCTCTTGTTGATCTTTACTGCACTTCTGATGCTTTGGATGATGCACTGCTGGTCTACAATGACTTGGATAGGCCATCCTCGATCACATCCAATACACTGATTGCAGGGCTTATATCCATCGGTAGGACAGAGCATGCTAAGATGGTATTCTCGCAGATGCCAGAGCAGGACTCAGGTTCCTACAATCTGATGATTAAAGCATACGCTATGGAAGGGGAGCTTGAACATTGCCGAAGGATATTTGAGAAGATGCCTCGGAGAAACATGGTGTCCTTAAACTCCATGATGTCGGTATTGCTTCAGAACGGAAAGTTGGAAGAGGGGTTGAAGCTATTTAAACAGATTAAGGACGAGAGAGACACAATTACATGGAATTCTATGATTTCAGGTTACATTCAGAATGACAAACCTTCAGAAGCTCTGAAGCTATTTGTGGTCATGTGCCGGTTGTCTATTGAATGCAGCCCATCTACATTCTCTGCTCTATTGCATGCCTGTGCAACTATTGGAACTCTTGAGCAAGGCAGAATGGTGCATTGTCACCTCTGCAAGACTTCGTTCGACTCCAGTGATCATGTTGGAACAGCCCTTGCTGATATGTACTTTAAATGTGGTTGTGTGATTGATGCACAATCTGCATTTACCTATGTCACATCGCCTAATGTTGCTTCATGGACATCTCTTATAAATGGTCTTGCACAGAATGGTCACTGGTTGGAGGCACTGTCACAATTTGGGAGGATGCTGAAGCATCATGTCAGTCCCAATGAAATCACTTTTCTGGGTCTTCTTATGGCTAGTGCTCGTGCTGGTTTGGTTAATAAGGGGATGAAAATCTTTTACTCCATGGAAAACTTTGGACTAGTTCCTACAGTGCAGCACTGTACTTGTGTTGTCGATCTCCTTGGTCGAACTGGGCGTACCAGAGAAGCAGAGAAGTTCATCTATGAAATGGCTTTGCCAGCAGATGGTGTTATCTGGGGAGCCCTACTTACTGCCTGCTGGTATTCGATGGACCTAGAGATGGGTGAGAAAGTTGCCCAGAGGCTGTTTTTCATGGGCACAAAACATAGGTCTGCTTATGTCGCGATGTCTAACATCTATGCTAAATTGGGGAAATGGGAAGATGTTGTCAAGGTAAGGACATGGCTGAGGAGTCTAAATGCTGAAAAGGAACCAGGTTGCAGTTGGATTGAGATCAAGGGTATAGTTCATGTATTCCTTGTGGACGACCAGAATCATCCGGAGAGAGAGACTATATATTCAATGCTAGAAGATTTAGTATCTCATATATCATTACATTCAAAACCTGATGATATGGTTATTCAGAGCCTGAATTCTTGATTTACTCTTTATTGAAAGAATGACTTCAATGATTATGGATAATTACTCCTGTATTGACATCGCTAGAGAGTATTTGTGCCTTTGTGAGCACCAATAGTTATAAAAACACTTTAGCCATGCGACCGCTAGGCTCTCCCCCCGTCCGCTCGGCTCCCCCGCCTATCCGCTCGTATTTCCTCTGTACCGCCCTCGCCGGCGATCCTCACGGTGGCGGCCTCTGCCGCCGCGACGGAGCAGTCCCTCAGCTCCCTCCGTTGAACCTGATTGTCTCCCTGAGGCACCTCGTTCCACCTCCTCCTTGTCCGCCCATGGCATTCTTCACCGGTCGGTGGGTCGTTCCAAGGTTGAATGGTGGCAGGAGGCCAGTCCGTGTTCGATCGGGAATTGTAGCATCGATAGCCAATCGGTTAGAACGGGATAGGCTCCTTTCGAGATAGTGTGGTTTCGAGTCCTAAGTCCTTTCGAGATAGTGTGGTTTCGACCCCTCCAGCTCCGGCTCCTTGAGTTGAGGCAGGGGTTTAGAACGGGATTGCTACTCCACCATATATTCGCGTACTTCAGAGGGATCGCAATAGGAGCAAAGAACCTGACACGGAAGGCTGGTAGGTCGTCCAATCCAGGGCGACGCATCGACGTGATTGGTCTCTGCGCAATCGGCTGAGACTTCCTGTGGACCTCCGAGGGTTGTGCCTCAACTGTCTCTCGCCATCCCATCGTGTGGCGCGGTGTCAGTCGAGAACACGTTGCTTTCGCCATCCCATCGTAGGGCACAGATCATATCGATGCTTCCTTTGTCATACTGGAAGTGGCTCCAACAACACCGACCTCTGTTCATCTCAAGAATTACTGAATTATGTCGGTACCATAAAACTAAGACGCAGTGCCCACGCAGCTATCACTTAGTCGCATGGCGGAAGTGCTGTGTGAAACCAAGCCACGGCTCGCCCCCATCTCAGGCGGCTATTTTGGATCCATAGCAGCGCCCGACCCCACCACATGGGCGGGTCCGAAGCTGCCACGTGTCTAGAGAAGGTGGCATACTCCAAAGCATCAACAGTAAGTCCGGACTCCCATAGGAGAGCGCCGGACCCCCGGATATACAGTCCGGACCCCCAAGATGGTCCCGGATCCCCGAATATATAGTCCGGACCCCCAAGGTTGGTCCCGGACCCCCGGATATACAGTCCGGACCCCAAGGTTGGTCCCGGACCCCCGGATATACAGTCCGGACCCCAAGGTTGGTCCTGGACCTTCGCGTGTGCAAGCCGGACCCCTGGAATAGGATCCGAACTCCTCGTATGGGGTCCGGGCCGCCCACAGGGGGGGTCCCAAGGTCCCAGGACAGAACCTACCCGGGCCTCGAACAGGACCCAGGCGGGGTCCGGTACCGACACGTGTCCAGACCTAGTCAGGTGTGGACCTGTCCGCATACGCTTCTGCTCCCCACCCAGGCGGAGACTCGATGCTGCCACATAGCCTACTGCGCGTGACATAAGCCAACGGGCAGATCCTGACGTAAGGCCTCCGGGTACACGGCCCCTGCATTTATTGCGGATAAGGCGCGCTGCCTGTCCATCCCGCTGACAGGCAATGTGCCGCCTCGGCATTTATTGTGACCTGTCCATCCTGCTGTCAGGCGGCGACCTGTCCATTCCACTGGCAAGCAGTGTGCCACCTCAGCATTTAATGAGACCTGTCCATTCCGCTGACAGGCGGCATGCCTGTCCATTCTATTGACAGGCGGCACGCCCATGCTGCGGCATGCACACTATACTCATCATTACTCGTACATTACCAAGGAAGCTGCGGCTGCATATCAATATTGTGCGTGCTGCGGACAACATGGGCCGGGAGATTGCACAGATGTCACCTGCATTAGTTACTCCAGGCATTCCTTCCATTATGTTCCTGGGCCCACATGTCGGGCCTCAGTACCCTTGTATGTGCCTCCCTTGAGCTATAAAAGGGAAGGCACACGACGTTACAAGGCAAGTCATTTAGACTCACTTAGACCCTCGGGAAGTTCTCCAAGCTCTCGAGCATCACCAATACCACACACAGTGGAGTAGGGTTTTACGCTCCGGCGGCCTGAACCACTCTAAACTCTTGTGTGCTCTCGCGAGTTCATCGACCATCTAGCAGACAAGCAAAACGCTTAGGCCCCTCCTCATCTTAGGAATTAGGGCGGGTGCATTCCGCCACCTGGCCGGAGAATTTCTTCTCCGACATTTGGCACGCCAGGTAGGGGGCTTGGCATTAGGTTTTTGCTTGTTTTCCTGCTCGACACCATGGTCCAGATCATCGAGCACCATGACTTCGTTCCTGAGGACTTCCCGGTGGAGGAAGAGGTTGCGTCTTCCACGCCACGGGCCTCCAGCCGCCCTGCGCCAGGTGCTGCTGCTGTGCGCTCTGCGCGGCAGCACACTCCTGCGCTGACATCCAGGGCGTCAAGGGCTGCGCCTGGGGCCTTGTCTGCAGCCAGAGAATTGCTGTGCCACCCTCCTAGCTCCACGGCCTCGCTAGGGGCCATGAAGCAGTGGCGTGACGATATCGACCGTCTGCTCGGCATGGCGCATTCTGGCTCAGCTAGGCCCAGGCCTCGGTCATCTCGGCGTTAACATGAGGCGTCGGTATCGGTGCGCTCGCCTTTAGTGAGGACTGCGCCGACCAAGGACCTGCGAGCGAAGCTCAACCGCAGGCGTGCGAGAGAGGACGCTCCAGTCTCTCTAGAGAGTCCTGATGACCTACGGGCAGAACTCAACCACAGGCGTGCGGGCGAGGATGCCTGTGTCTCTCTAGAGAGGGCACGTGAGCGCTGACAGAACATCGAGGGTCGCAACCTCGACCAAGACTTCGTTGCGGTCACGCCGCAAACTCCAAGGGGTGCCTAGATTCAGGCGGGTGTACCATTGGCCAGCGTGGGCTGCGCCGCACTAGCAGATCATCTCTGCGCGGCATCTTGGCCATCCAAGTTCTGGTCACACCTACCGGAAAAGTACGACGGTATGTCAAACCCGTCGGAATTCTTGCAGGTATACGTCACCGCCATTACGGCAGCAGGTGGAGACACTGCTGTAATGGCAACATACTTCCATGTAGCCTTGTCTGGGCCAGCCTAGACCTGGCTCATGAACCTCGCCCCGGGATCAATCTACTCCTGGGAAGAGCTCTGTGCGTGGTTCACAGCGAACTTCGTGCAGTGAGGCAGGAACCCGAGGAAACTCCCCGGGCTTTTATCTCCCGCTTCACTAAGGTATGGGGCACTATACCTCGTATCTCAGATGCTTCCATCATCACCGCTTTCCGCCAGGGGGTGCGTGATGAGAAGATGTTGGAGAAGTTGGCCACACATGACGTGGAAACTGTCACCACACTCTTCGCTCTGGCTGACAAGTGTGCCAGAGCTGCCGAGGGCCGTGCATGGCACTCGGCACCACAGACCAGGGTCGCCCAGACGGGTGGCTCGGGTGCTGTCACCCAGGACGGCAAAAAGAAGAAGAAGAAGAACCGCGGCCACGAGAGGCTGCAGCCTGTCGCTCCGGTCGTCGCAGCTATGGCTGGGGGCGGAACGAACGCAACAAGCGCCCACAGTCACAGAGGGCAATAGCGGCTCATGTCCTGTGCACCTCAACAGTCGCCACAGCACCGCGAAGTGCCAGGAGATCATTAAGATCGCAAAGCGCGTCCGCGAGCAGCGCGAGCAGACCTCCAAGGATGGCTCCCCACCTCGTCGTCGGCCTAGCAAGGAGAGGGTCGACGACGGCGACGTGGCCGCCGAAGAGCGAGACCTCGGGTATCAGTCACCCGAGGGAGTCCTGAAGGATGTCTTCACCGGGGACTCCGACTCCGGTGGCGAGAGCGACCGCCGCAAGAAGCTGTACGTCATGTACGGCGGGAGCTGGGAGCTCACCTCCCGCAGGAACGTCAAGTCCCTACGCCACGAGGTCCTGTCGGCGACCCCAGGGGTCCCAAAGGCTGCTCCCCACCAGCGGTGGAGGAGCACTACTATCTCCTTCGGGGCATCCGACTGCCCCGACAACATGGCAGGGGCCGATATACTACCGCTCGTCACCACCCCTATCATCGCCAACATACGGCTGCACCATGTGTTGATTGACGACGGGGCAGGCCTCAACGTCATCAGCCATGCTGCATTCAAGCAGCTGCAGATCCCAGGGTCTCGTCTGGGACCCTCTCATCCATTCTCCGGAGTGGGCCCACAACCGGTGTATCCCCTTGGGAGCATCGCCCTCCTGGTAACATTTGGGACCGAGGAAAACTTCCGCACGGAGAACGTCCAGTTCGATGTCGCGGAGGTTAACCTCCCCTTCAATGCCATCATTGGCAGGCCGGCCTTGTACCAGTTCATGCCCATTGCCCATTACGGGTATTTGGTCCTCAAGATGCCGTCCCCTGCTGGGGTCCTCACCGTGCGGGGCGACCGCGCCGCTGCGGTGACAGCTGTCGAGAAGCTGCATGCCCTGGCGGCAGAGGCTGCTCGCCCAGACGACGGGGGGAGGGACCCCTCGACCTTTGGTACAAGGCGCCTGCCAAGGTGCCGAAGGTACAGCCGTCCGGAGCAGACGGTGGACCCGTGAACACCATCCAGGTCAGCGCAGACTCCTCCCAGATCACCCGCATCGTGGGCAATATGGGAGAGAAATAGGAACTCACGCTCGTCACCTTCCTCTGGGCAAATGTTGATGTTTTCGCATGGGAACCATCACAGATGCCTGGGATCCCCAGGGAGGTGATTGAGCACCATCTGAAGATCCACCCCGACGCCAGGCCGATGAGTCAGAAGCCTCGGAGACAGTCCGTTGAGCGGCAGGACTTCATTCGCCAGGAGGTTCAGAAGCTGCTTGACGCTGGCTTCATCGAAGAGGTTCATCACCCTGTGTGGCTGGCCAACCCAATCATCGTTCCAAAGGCGAATGGGAAGCTTCGGATGTGCATCGACTACACCAACCTGAATAAGGCTTGTCCCAAGGACCCGTATCCACTTCCACACATAGATCAAATTGTGGACTCTACTTCTGGGTGCGACCTCTTGTCCTTTCTAGATGCCTACTCTTGTTTCCATCAGATCTAGATGGCTAGGGAAGATAGGAAGCATACCGCTTTTGTAATAGTGGATGGGCTCTACTGCTATGTTGTAATGCCCTACGGTATGAAGAACGCCTTGCCAACATTTGTATGGGCGATGAGTAAGACCTTCCGGGACCTAATTAGGGACAAGGTAGAGATATATGTTGATGACATCGTGGTCAAGACTAGGAGGGGTTCGACTCTGCTGGAAGACCTGACCCTGGTCTTTGACAAGCTGCGGGCGACACGCACAAAGCTGAACCTGGACAAGTGCGTCTTTGGTGTCTCCGCTGGAAAGTTGCTGGGATTCCTGGTTTCACACCGAGGCATTGAAGCAAACCCAGAGAAGATCAGGGCGATCGAGGCGATGAGGCCTCCGGCCCGTATCAAGGATGTCCAGAAGCTTATGGGGTCATTAGCCGCCCTTAGCCGCTTCATTTCAAGGCTGGCTAAGAGGGCGCTACCCTTCTTCAAGCTCCTGCGGAAGTCCGGTCCATTCTCTTGGACCGAAGAGGCAGAACAAACCTTCCAAGAGCGGAAGCAGCACCTGGTGTCCCTACCAGTACTGGTAGCTCCAGAGCCAGGGGAGCCGTTGTATTTATACATCACGGCAGCTGCAGAAGCGGTGAGCATGGTGCTGGTCGTCGAAAGGACGGCACAAGAAGGCCAAAAGCCTGAGGGCTCGGGACCAGCTACAGGGGTCCGGACCGTTCAGAGGCCGGTCTACTACATCAGCGAGGTCCTCCATGAGGCAAAGACTAGGTACCTTGAGACGCACAAGCTCCTCTATGTTGTACTTGTTGCGTCTAGGAAGTTGTGCCACTATTTCTAGGCACACAGGGTTGTGGTGGTGACCTCCTTTCCATTAAGGGCCATCCTCCACAACTCTAACGCCACAGGCAACATCACCAAGTGGGCCGCGGAGCTCGCTGAGTTCTAGCTGGACTTCCAGCCTTGCCATGCCGTCAAGAGCCAGGTCCTGGCTGACTTCATCGTGGAGTGGACGCCTCCCCCGAGCGCCCCTAGGGGTCCGGATCCCGATTCGGACCCCACACCTGCAGAGCCCAGGGGTCCGGTCTTCACCGAGCCCCAATGGACGCTCTTCTTCGATGGATCTGCCTGTCAGCAAGTTGGCGGGGCTGGGGTGGTCCTCATTGACCCAAGCAGAGATCAAGTGAAGTACATGGTGCACCTTGAGTTCAAGGCCACCAACAATATGGTAGAGTACGAAGCACTGATCTTCAGCTTGATGGTCGCCCTATCCCTGGGGATCTGCCAGTTCCTCATGAAGGGGGACTCCCAGCTGATCATCAAGCAAGTCCACGGGGAATGTAGCTGCAACGAGCCATGGCTTGCAGCTTACCTCCTCCACGTAAGGAAGTTGGAGAAGGACTTCACGGCCCTGGAACTGCAACATGTTCCTCGGGCTGACAACTCGGCGGCTGTTGGGGTCTTGTTCTCAAATGCTATGAATTAAGAACAAGGCAACACAAAATGTTAAAGGTTAAGTCCCTTCGTCCTTCGAAGCATTATTTACCTTAGGATATAATGATCTTCAGACGAAGGTTGTGAAGGATGAACCTTCATCATCACAGTATAGATTAATGAAAGGAGAAGCATGTAAAATATAGAAAGCAACATAAATAATCATGCAATCATGTAATACTATTAATATCTTTTCTTCAATTGTCATGGATAAACAAAAATAATATTGAAATATATTTATACCTTCGGCTTGACAGAAGGTGAAAAGTCCGAGTGTGACACAACAGTGAATACAAGTCAGCGTGAACAGTACGGGAGTACTGTTCATCTATTTATAGGCACAGAGCGCAGCATGTGTAAAATTACATTCGTGCCCTTCATATTTTCTACTGACTTATGGACAACTCAACGAGGACCGGATGGCCTTTTCCCCTTTAAGTTGGTTCCTTTTTCCGCCGTTGAGCCGAAGCTCCTTCGTCGGTAGCTTCGGGGCATCATCAGCCTTCGTCCTGACCATGCTTCTCACATCGTGTACGATTTTGATCTGTCTGAAGGTACCTGTTCATCTGTTACACTTAGGAAACATTGTTAAATCATGTTTTTGAGGACCTTCGGAGGATGAAGGTCCCCAACAGTAGCTCCTCGTAGCATTAATTTGTTAACGAATTAAGACTGCGACATGGACGAAGGCCTTAAGCCGAAGGTCCAAAAAAACACCTTCCCTTTGCTAGAATAGCAACAATCGATGACAGGTGGGGCCCTCCAAGTTGTAGCGTGCTAGGCGTATAAATATGAACTCATACCTGCATCATTTGATACACTGTTTCTGCTGTCTGCATTATTTCTCTCAAACTTTTAACTTTTGCTTAGCAACTCTGGCCAAATTTTCAAGCTTCTTGAGTTTCGTTTTAAAGTCACATTTTCACCATGTCTGAAGAAAAAATGACCAAGGAGAAGAAGGTTGTTGTGGAGACGAAGGTGACTGAAGAGACGAAGCTATTTGAAGAGAAGAAGAATATGAATCCTTATATTGTTGGTTTTATCGAATCGATGGCAAAGACAAACACAGAGAAGATTGTTAAAGAGAAACTGGAAGGTTTATCTGAAGATACTGGTGACAGTGATAGTTATGATGCGGAAAGCGGAGACGAAGATTCTGAAGATTGGCCCTAGCGGCCCAGCCATACCATTTTCGGGAAATCGTCTATTAAACAGAGTCACGTTGATGCTATGAGAGGAAGATACTTCCGTGATATGACTATTGTGAGGGTTGGAGGGGACAACACTGCTCCTGCTCCTGAAGCAAATGAAGTGGTTATCTACCGAAGCTTTTTGAAAGCTGGGCTTCGGTTTCCATTAAGCAGGTTCTTGGTTGAAGTGCTGAAGACATTTCAAATTTTTCTTCATCAACTTATTCCTGAAGCTATAATCAGGATGGGCTTGTTTGTCTGGGCTGTGAGGAGCCAAGGGTTGGAACCTAATGCTAAAAGCTTCTGCAGCATGCATGAACTTGTGTATGAGACGAAAGCCACCGGGAAAGAGCAGTATCACAATAACTTTGGATGTTACGGATTCGCTGCTCGATCCAATGCCAGCTATGCAGTTCCCACATTCCGAAAGAGATGGCCTGGAGCCTGGATAGAAGAATGGTTTTATGTTAAGAATGACTTAATTGAAAGGGAAGATATTAAGGGGATCATTCAACGCCCTATCTGGTCTCGCTTCGGCCTTCGAAGGCCGAAGGTCGAAATTGATGATGCCGCCGAAGCATGTCAAAGGGCCTTTAGCACTATTTGCTCTTTCATTGGGACAAGGGATTTAATGCAAGAACATATAGCCTTCAGGGTATGGCCGCTTGTGGAGAACTGGGATATGCTGAAGGAAACTGTTGCTGAAACAACTGAAGGTGGGTTAGTTCGATTAAAATATACTTTCAAGTTCAGAGACCGATTTGATGAGCCAAATGACGATTGGCTAAAAAGTATCGAGGCTATCAGCGACGAGCTACTTGGAATACATAGCAAAGTCGAAGATAATGCTCTATCCGCAGCCTTCGGAGGTCTAGGGAAGAAAAGACTGAACAGAGTCTTTGATGCTATTGGCTTTATGTACCCCGACTACCGCTACCCTCCGCGGGGACAGGAGAAAAAGAGGAAGGTTGCTGTTTCGGACATCCAAATTGATCCTGCGCCGAAGAGCAAAAAGATGAAGGTTCTGACCCACCGGCCGCGTTATATTGAACCAACCGTGGTCCCTGATTTTGGTGCAGGGTCTTCTTCAGCAGTCGAAACAACATAGACTATTCCGATTGTTCAAAGCACTGTAGAACCGATTGTAACGCCAAAGACGCATACAATTGGAACATTCAAAGATAAGGTTGAAAAGGCTGAAGAGCCGAAAGTTGAAGTAAAAATGCTAAGAATCCTTAGTCCTCCGACAGGGGCAAGTCTGCCGAAGGCGCAAAAATCTTCTGCGGCGACCCCTAAGAGGAGAAGGATGACCAATGTGCTAGATGTTGTACTGGAGACTACGAAGACGCTGAGCCCTTCCCCTGCGAAGAAAATTGCTCAAGCTGAAACCAAAGCTACTGAGTCTCAAGCTGAAGCCGAAGCTGGGCCTTCAGTGACCATTGAAACAGAGCCTGTCATGTCTGAAGAAAAATCGGCAGAACAAATTGCTCCTAAAAAATCGGGTCCGAAGCTTTGACTAAAAATATTGACTACACTATTCGACATGCTTCAAGGAAGAAGTTGTCTGAAGAGGAAATTCTAGAAGCCAAGCACTATGCTCGAAGGTTGAAATATCCAAAAGGAGCCTTGGTTTTTCACGGGAGTAATGAAGATGATTTCTTATACTGTCTCCTGGACAACAAAGAAATATCCGTTTGCCGGGAGATAGGTACAAGCATGGGATTCCCGAGGCTGGAAGATGGCCTTTCACTCCTGTCGAAGGATGAACTTGCTGACAGCCTAGCATACAATAGCATAAAGGTATAAAAAATAACCTTGAATTTGAAAATGAGGTGTTTCATTTGTCATACTCAATTCTTTCCTCCTCTTACTGGGCTTGATTCTTAGCAATGCCCTTAGGGCATAGAAAAATATCGAAGACGAAGGCTATACAATGGCTCTGAACAACCTTCGTACAGAGGTGATTGAATTGCGAAACGGAGGTCTTGAAAAAGACAAAATCTTAATTTCTCTGGTTAACAAAGTGAAAGAAGATGAAGCCAATTACAAGGCTCAGGCTGAGATCCAGAAAGCTGAAATTGAAGACCTTCGAAAACAGCTGGCAGAAGCTAAAGAAAAATGCGCACTCGCAGAAGCTGACCGATATAACAGATCATTTAGAAAAAACTGTTGAAGAACTTCACTCATCCAAGGAAAGATGTTTTGAAAAATCTTTGGAGTGCGTGAAGAAGATAAAAGGTAGCTTCGCCAACGTGGGTGCCTATTCGACCGAAGAAAACTTTATACGAGGCGACCCCGAAGGTGTTATTGAATGGATAAGTGGAGAGGCTGAATTTTTTGAAGAGATTTTAAGCGATCGTGGGGATGTCTGTGCGTTTTTCGGTGCACGGGGGATTTCAGCTATCTTGGAGAAAGCAGGATGTGATCATGTCAAGGCCATGGCCAAAGCCGAAGCTGCCCTCTCCTTTGATGACACGAAGGATCCTTCAGCAGAAGCAACTTTGATGGGTGGAAAATTCTATAATGATGTCGGGGTAAATGGTGGCTGAGAGATGGCCCATAAAATTATAAAGAAAAGTGAAAAAGACACCCACGACGCCCGGATAGAAGCGAGACAGGCTGAAGAAGCTGCGGAACGTGAAAGACGTATAGGTATTGTTTATTGGCTATTAGCTTCGTTATTGTTTTTATGGCTTCGGACTGATTAACTTTTTTTGTGCTTTAGCTGAATTATCTCCGCTGCCGGAACCATTCAATCCCCTATCGGATCCGGAAATGAAGAAAGCGTTGGACACTATAAACATAGCTGAATCCATTGTTGATGAAGTTGTTGACAAATTGTTGCACGAAGTTGCTGAGAAAGTTCTTAAAGAGGAATAGCACTTTTTGTAAAAACATTTTGAGGTGGTCAATGTACCTTTATTGTAACAAGACTAGTATTTGTTGTGTATGGCTTTAAGTCGAATATGTAAATTATTGTAATTCATTTCTTTACGATGCATGAAACTTTGCATACATACCGTTTTTGAGCCTTCGACGGAAAAACACCTTCCCTTCTTTTCATGCTTTGGAAAGAAAAAGACTTTGAAAAAATATCCACGCTTTGGAAAAAAGATCCCTTCTTTTGTGACAGGGCTAATGAAGAAGCCTATATTTCTCATAGCTTGTTTTGTGCCTTAGCACATTTTCATTTCTACGAGGCATTTTGCGAAGATCAACACCGTTTTCGATTCTCATGTTACTGATGTAATATGATGTATGATGTGATGCTACGCGGAATGATGTGATGAATTGGTGCAAAAATGATGCTAATGCCGCAGACACACCCACAGTGAGAAACACAAGCTCTGCATCCCCTTAGGGACGTCTGAAATCTCTTTGTCGTTTACTTTTCGGCTTCACCGCTTATTTTTTGGTGTAAGTTCTGCATCCCCTTAGGAACGTCTTTTGAACTTCTTCGCCTTATATTTCGGCGGTATTTAGCTCTGCATTCCCTTTGGAACGACTTTTGAGCAGGAAACTTACGCTGCGCTCCCTTAGGAATGACTTTTTATAGCTTCGGCAGAACTTACACTGTGTTCCCTTGGGAGCGGCTTTTTATAGCTTTGGCTGAATTATGCTGCGTTCCCTTAGGAGCGGCTTTTTATAGCTTCGGCTGAATTATGTTATGTTCCCTTAGGAATGGCTTTTTATATCTTCGGCAATTTTCAGTTTTCATAAGTCTGCAAAGATATATTCCATCTTGATAAAAGCAAAAAGTATTACAAAAATTTAAAACTAGATTTACATTGTTTATTCGTCACTAAAAAACAAAATGACATAGAGCATAAAAGTATTTTAGGGAGAGAATATTGCTCAATAAATGTGCTTTGACTCTGGCCCAGTGCTGTTGTCTGTACGAGCTTCGGATTCCTCCCTGAATTCGTGTTGCTGTTTAGTGTTGGTGCCCTTCTGGCTGCAGGTTTCGAGAGTGCGTAGGTTGCAGTGGTGGTGGCGGTGGAAGTTGAGGCCAAGAAGCCTGAGAATGGCTAGCTGAAGCAACAGAGGCTACAGAATGATTGCCCACATACTCTGGTATGTAGGGAGAATGGCACGAAGCGGTGTGCAAGACCTGCTTCGGCTGATTCTATCGAGCTTTGGCTTCTGCGATCTCCTTTTGCTTCTGGATAGTAATTTGGCACATTCTTATAGTATGGCCCTTGTCCTCACCATAGAATAGGCAATAGATTTTCCTGGGATGATCCTCATATCTTCCTCCGAAGCCCCTGGCGCCTCTGCCCCGTGGAGCTGGTGGCCTAAAGGAACTTTGCTGCTGCCCCGAAGACTGTGAGGTATGCTGTGGCCTCTGAAGTTGGCTTGCTTTGTCGTCACTCTGACTGGAACTATGGATTGATCTGACATGTCTGGGATGGATTCTTCCTCCGAAGCCCCTGGTCATCTCAGAGAATCTATAAGCTTCCTCCCTTCTTTGGCGGAAGTCGTTGTCAGCCTGGATATATTCATCCATCTTCTGAAGCAGCTTCTCCAAAGTTTGTGGAGGCTTTCTGGCGAAGTATTAAGCTACAGGTCCTGGCCGAAGACCCTTGATCATGGCCTCAATAACAATTTCATTAGGCACTGTGGGCGCCTATGCCCTCAGTCGCAAGAACCTTCGGACATAAGCCTGAAGGTATTCCTCATGGTCTTGTGTACATTGGAACAAGGCCTAAGCTGTGACTGGCTTCGTTTGAAAGCCTTGGAAGCTGGTAATCAGCATATCCTTGAGCTTCTGCCATGACATGATTGTTCCTGGCCGAAGAGAAGAATACCATGTTTGGGCTACATTCCGGACTGCCATGACGAAGGACTTTGCCATGACAGCCGCGTTGCCTCCGTATGAGGATATTGTTGCCTCATAGCTCATCAAAAATTGATTTGGGTCCGAGTGCCCATCGTACATGGGTAGCTGGGGTGGCTTGTAGGATTGTGGCCATGGGATAGTCTGCAATTCTGCTGCTAAGGGAGAAGCATCATCAAAAGTAAAGGTATCATGATTAAAATCATCATACCATCCATCTTCGTTGAATAAGCCCTCTTGACGAAGCTCCCTGTATTGAGGCCTTCAGTCTTGGTCATCTTGAGTAAGATGACGGACTTCCTCAGTAGCTTCATCGATCTTCCTTTGAAGATCGGCCAGTCGAGCCATCTTCTCTTTCTTCCTTTGTACTTGTTGATGAATGATTTCCATATCCCTAATCTCCTGGTCCAACTCTTCCTCCTGGAATGTTGGACTAGTGGCCTTTCTCTTCTGGCTTCGAGCCTCTCAGAGAGAGAGAGAGAGAGTCTCCTGGTTTGTGTCCAGTGGCTGCAATGCAGTAGCCCCTGGCGCTATTGTCTTCTTCGGCGGCATAATGAAGGCTGGTTTGCCGATGGTTGTGGAAGTGAGTACACCGAAGGTGGGCACCAATGTTGGGGTCTTGTTCTCAAATGCTACGAATTAAGAACAAGGCAACACAAAATGTTAAAGGTTAAGGCCCTTTGTCCTTCGAAGCATTATTTCCCTTAGGATATAATGATCTTCAGACGAAGGTTATGAAGGATGAACCTTCATCATCACAGTATAGATTAATGAAAGGAGAAGCATATAAAATATAGAAAGCAACATAAATAATCATGCAATCATGTAATACTATTAATATCTTTTCTTCAATTGTCATGGATAAACAGAAATAATATTGAAATACATTTATACCTTCGGCTTGACAGAAGGTGAAAAGTCCGAGTGTGAGGCAACAGTGAATACAAGTCAGCGTGAACAGTACGGGAGTACTGTTCCTCTATTTATAGGCACAGGGCGCAGCCTGTGTACATTCATGCCCTTCATATTTTCTACTGACTTATGGACAACTCAACGAGGACCGGATGGCCTTTTCCCCTTTAAGTCGGTTTCTTTTTCCGCCGTTGAGCCGAAGCTCCTTCGTCGGTAGCTTCGGGGCATCATCAGCCTTCGTCCTGACCATGCTTCTCACATCGTGTATGATTTTGATCTATCCGAAGGTACCTATTCATCTGTTACACTTAGGAAACATTGTTAAATCATGTTTTTGAGGACCTTCGAAGGACGAAGGTCCCCAACAGCGACAGATGAACTCTCCATGAGGGCATCAACTTGGGCACCCGTGCCCGAGGGCGTCTTCGAAAGACGGCTGCTGAGACCCACCGCCCAGCCTACCGAACTGGGCGAAGGGGGCGAGACTAGCACCTCGAAGCTGGCAGTTGTGTGTGCTACAGGGGGTCCTGCCTATCCCTTAGCGCCATAGCCAGTTTCTCAGAGTGGTCCCGATGCATGGATCTCTGAGATCCGGGTCTACCTGAAGGAAAACATCGTTCCTGAAGATCATGTGTCCGCAGAGCGCATAGTGCGATTGGCTAAACGACACACGGTGGTGGAAGGGGATCTCTACCGTCGTGGCGCCAACGGCATTCTCATGCGGTGCATCACCCAGGAGGAGGGCCATGAGTTGCTCACGGAGATCCATGGAGGTGAGTGTGGAAGTCATTTTTCATCCCGCACACTGGTCGGTAAGGCCTTCCGGCATGTCTTCTACTAGCCAACCGTCCTCTAGGATGCAGTTGAGATGGTAAAGTCCTGCAAGGCGTGTCAGTTCCACGCAAAGCAGATACACACTCCAGCTCAGGCTCTGCAGATGATTCCGCCCTCCTGGCCATTCGCCATATGGGGGTGGATATCCTGGGACCATTCCCCAGGGCCGTCAGTGGGTATTGGTACCTCTTCGTCGCCATTGACAAGTTCACCAAGTGGCCAGAGGCCACCCCTATGGTCAACATCACCTAGGGTGTTGTTGTTGCTTTCCTCAGGTCGATTGTCTGTAGATTTGGGGTCCCAAGCCGTATCATTATGGACAACGGGACCCAGTTTACAAGCCGGCTCTTCTAGGAGTATTGCGAGGGCATCGCCACCCAGCTCTGCTTTGCGTCTGTGGCTCATCCCAGGAGCAACAGCCAGGTGGAGAGGGCAAATGCAGAAATCCTCAGGGGACTCAAGACACGCACCTACGACTGCTTGAAAAAGCACGGTGCAAATTGGGTCAGTGAGCTTCCGTCCGTGCTTTGGGGGAACCGGACCACACCCAGCCGGGCTACCGGGGAGACCCCGTTCTTCCTGGTCTACGGGGCCAAAGCCTGCCTTCCCCCGAAAATCATTATGGGCTACCCACGAGTCCAGGCTTTCGATGAGTCTATGCAGGAACAGCTACGGCGTGAGGACGTGGACTTCATCGACGAGCGCAGATGGCGAGCGGTGATCCGAAATGCACGGTACAACCAGGCGCTCAGGCGCTACCACCAACGGTTCGTGCATAGTAGGGAACTCAGGGTCGGGGACCTGGTCCTAAGGCGAGTACTGAACCGAGAAGGGCTCCACAAACTCTCCCCAGCTGGGAAGGACCCTTCAAGGTGACGGAAATATGCCGACCCGGGTGTGTTCGCCTTGCTAAAACTGAAGGAGAGCCTCTTCCCAATCCCTAGAACATAGAACATCTCCATAAGTTTTACCCGTAAAAACAAACCTGGGGACCCGGTTTTCTTCCTTTGTAACTAGGTAGCGCATATATGTACGCCAGCCCGGTGAGGTCCGCCCTCATAAACCCGGTCTGTTGGCCTACACTCATGAATATCAAGTTATAAAGAAAAGATTCACCTCCAGATTTGTTTTTGTGATGTTTTCAGTCTGCTTCAATTTACGAGCATTAAATTTTTTATCTAACCCACCCATACAGTTCCCACCCTTGCTGGTATAATGACATCTGAATTGAGTTGCCAGGCTTGCAGTTTGGGACCCCTCGACACGGGGGTCCGGCAGCCTGGGGGCCAGTTCTAGAGAACGAGTACTTGTCTCCTAGGGTGGTCTGGAGTCGTGTAGCCGTTTAGCTTGGTTTCGTACCCTAAGCCTGCGCGCTCCACCACTCTGTGATGGGTACCCTAGTATTTGGAGCTATAGCCCTGTGGGTCCGACAACCTGGGATCCGGTTCTAGAGAATGGACGCACGTCTCCTGGGGTGTTCCAGAGCTGTGTAGCCGCTTAGCCTGGTCCCATACCCTAAGCCTACACGCTCCACCACTCTGCGACGAGTGCCCTAGTATTTGAAGTTGTGATTCAGGGGGTCTAGACACATGGATTGGCTTCCCAGTCTAAATCCTGCAGGTCCTGTTGCGTGAATCAAAGGATAAAAGATACCAGTTAGTGGGTCCTATGGGTGCACTACTAAAACTTCCTAGCCAAGGCTGTGTGCAGGTCCAGGCCCCAGTCGAGACTATCTCCTGGGGGCTAGGTCACCAATTATTTCTTAAGTATACTGGCATTCAGCCTCGACACGTCGATCCTACATCCCAGGGGGCCAAGTACCAGGGAGAAGTTGGTAATGACGCACACAGCAAAGACAAATAGCATACAGATAAGTTCTATCACTGTTAGATTAATACTTTTCAAGAGTATCTTACAAAATCAAAAGCTGTTACAAGCCGCACCCCAGCGGAACCCTTGTTCTGTCTCTGCAGAATGGACTACTCATCATCGGCAGGGTCCCGCTGGAAGCGCTCGGCCACCACCTCCACAGTATCTTGTACGCCCTGCCAGGTGGCGTCTTCGGTGTTGGCCACCGAACCAGCGATCACCGGCTCCAAGGAGATGGCCGGGTCGTGGCTCCAGAAGCATATCAGGATGTACTCGATCACCGCCCAGCAGAGCCTGCCGCCTTCAGCCTCCAGGCGGGGCCAAGAATCTGGTCTAGGCGTCGGAGGCGGTCCACGGTGGAGTCCAACACCGGGAGCGCGTCGGAGATGGACGTCGGTAGCTCCGACACTGGGATGGGACTCATCCCTAGCGGCACCAGCGCCGTGCTCGCCTCGCCGGCCCATGCAGCGATGCGCTGGACCCCGGCGCGATGCTCCACCTAGAGATCTTTAAGTGCTTTCTTCGTCGCCTCCACCGCCTAGGAGCCCGGTGTAGCCTGCGCCGCCTGGAATTTCCGGATCCGCTCTTCCAGATCCTTCTCCTTCTGCTCCACCTCGAGCTCATGCTCGGCCAGCAACTTATCCTGCCTTTCAAACATTTCCTCCCTAAAGGCGAGGTCCTTCTCCTGCCAGGCGAGATCTGTCACCTGCTTATACAGGGAGGCATCCTTCGCCTTGAGGTTCTCTCCGGCCAGGGCAATGTTGCTGGCCTTGTCCTCCAGCTCCCGCTCCCATTTTTGGATCCTCTCCACGGCCGTGGTCTGCTGGGTCCGCTGCTCTTCCAGGATTGCGTTCATGGCACTCAGCTTGGCACTCAGCTCTGTGACGAGCTCCTCCCTCTAGTTCAAGGCCTCCTCCTTTTTGGCCAGCCTCTTCTCCTTCCGGCTCGCCTCTAGCTCCCTGGCGTACACCTTCTAGATGTCCTTCTTGTAGTCTTTGCGGTCCGGCGCTAGTTCAGACCAATCAAAGGCGAACTGGTGGGACGCTGCCTTGGTGCGCTCCTCTAGCTGGGTGTGCCTCCCATTCCCGCTGGATCGCCACCTTGGTCTCTTGAAGGGCTTGATGGGCTCGAGACAGCACCCGGGGGAGGGGAACCAGCGCTGCTTCTGGCTCGGCGCTAGATCGGAGCCACCGCCTAAGAACCACCTCCGGCTCCTCCAGAGTGGGCGGTGGGTTGGAGCTGGACGCACCTCCTGCGTCACCCTCGACGGAGGGGACAGGCGCAGTTGGAACCTCCTCCGCTGCTGCCGACGGTGTACTCGACGGCATCGCTGTCGTTGAGGCTGCGGTGGCCGTCGGCGCAGTTGCAGCAGCCGGGGGCAGACCGCTGGCACCACTCCCAGCAGACGCCTGCTGTTGAGAGCCAGACCCACCGACGGGCATGGTATCCAGCAGAGAAGGTGCGACCTTGGGAGCAGACGGGGAGGAAGCCCTAGCAAGCAAAGGATGGGTTAAGACCCGTCGACATGATAATTACACTCGTCGAAAAAGGGGCTGCACTTACTTGGGGCCCTGGACCTTGCAGCGACCCTGGAAGCTGGACGTCTGCTGTTGTTTCTGCTGTTGCTGTCGCTGGTGCCCTTGGGGGAGATCACCCCCAGGTGGTGGTGGCGGCGGCGGGACCGATGGTGGTGGAGGTTGTGGTGGTGGCGGACCCGATGGTGGTGGTGCGGAGGATTGGCGCGCCTCTACACGCCCTGGGCCTGGGAGCTGGCCTCCTCAGCCCCACCAGCTGTCCTATGACGCTTCTGGGGGGGTCCGAATCAAGGGGTGGATCCGAAACAAGCGACCTATCGGCACGACGCAGTCGGCGTCGCCTCTCTTCCTCCGACCCCCCGGTGCCACCTGGGGCGGAGGAACTGCTTGCAGCCCCTTTGCCCTTGTCCAAGGGGCAGGGGGCCACAACGGGGGCACTGGGAGCCACGGCAGGGGCGCTGGGAGCCACGTCGGCAGGTTGGGGCCTCCAGCTGGTGCATCGGAGATCCGGATCCTGCGGTGGGGGTCCCGGCCACCAGTCTAGCGAACCACCACGCCACTCTCGTCGAGGGTCGGCAGCGAGGCCAAGATCGCCGTCCTCAACCCTGGGTCATCGTAGAGCGCAGGGATGCCCTGGGGAAGGATTAGGGACTCAGGGATGAAGGACTCATCAGTAATCCCCTTCACCAGGAGTTCCAGCTCCTCCCAGGACAGGTCGGTACCTGGCCCACGCTGGATCCGACCGATGTCGTTCGAGCCGGTGAACCAGCAACACAGACGCGCCCTCCTCTACAGCGGCGCAATCTTAGAAATGAGAATGCCATGTTACATGCTAAGATTGATGAATTAAAATCTTGCAAACCCTCTACATCCACTGTTGATCATGTTTCTATTTGCATGAGATGTAGAGATATTAATGTTGATGCTATTCATGATCACCTAGCTTTAATTAAAAAACAAAATAATCACATAGCTCAACTAACTGCTAAAATTAATGAGCATGAGATAGAGAATGAAAAATTTAAATTTGCTAGAAGCATGCTATATAATGGGAGACGCCCTGGCATTAAGGATGGCATTGGCTTCCAACAGGGAGACAATGTCAAGCTTAATGCCCCTAAGAGATTGTCCAATTTTGTTAAGGGCAAGGCTCCCGTGGCTCAGGATAACGAGGGTTACATTTTATATCCTGCTGGTTATCCTGAGCACAAGATCAGGAGAATTCATGCCAAGAAGACTCATTTTGTTTCCTATCATGCTTTTATGTATAAGAATGAGGCTTCTAGCTCTAGGCATTCTACCCATGTTAAAATGCCTAAAAGGAAATCTCCTGCTGCATCAAATGAGCCTAATGTTTCATTTAAGACTTTTGATGCATCTTATGTTTTAACTAACAAATCAGGCAAAGTAGTTGCCAAATATGTTGGGGGCAAACACAAGGGCTCCAAGACTTGTGTTTGGGTACCCAAGGTGCTTGTTTCTAATGTGAAAGGACCCAAGACCATTTGGGTACCTAAGAACAAGGCCTAAACTTGTTTTGTAGGTTTATGCATCCAGGGGCTCAAGTTGGATCATTGATAGCGGGTGCACAAACCACATGACTGGGGAGAAAAGGATGTTCTCCTCCTATGAGAAAAACCAAGATCCCCAAAGAGCTATCACATTCGGGAATGGAAATCAAGGTTTGGTCAAAGGACTTGGTAAAATTGCTATATCACCTGACCATTCCATTTCCAATGTTTTTCTTGTAGATTCTTTAGATTACAATTTGCTTTCAGTTTCTCAATTATGCAAAATGGGTTACAACTGTCTTTTTACGGATATAGGTGTTACTGTCTTTAGAAGAAGTGATGATTCAGTACCATTTAAGGGAGTATTAGAGGGTCAGCTATACTTAGTTGATTTCAATAGAGCTGAACTCGATACTTGCTTAATTGCTAAGACTAATATGGGTTGGCTCTGCCATCGCCGACTAGCCCATGTTGGGATGAAGAATCTTCACAAGCTTCTAAAGGGAGAACACATTTTAGGACTAACAAATGTTCATTTTGAGAAAGACAGGGTTTGTAGCGCATGTCAAGCAGGGAAGCAAGTTGGTACCCACCATCCACACAAGAACGTCATGACGACCGACAAGCCGCTTGAACTACTCTACATGGATCTATTCAGCCCGATCGCTTACATAAGCATCGGCGGGAGTAAGTATTGTCTTGTAATTGTGGATGATTATTCTCGCTTCACTTGGGTATTCTTTTTGCATGAAAAATCACAAACCCAAGAGACCTTAAAGGGATTCTTGAGACAAGCTCAAAATGAGTTCGGATTAAGAATTAAGAAGATAAGAAGCGACAACGGGACGGAGTTCAAGAACTCTCAAATTGAAGGCTTTCTTGAGGAAGATGGCATCAAGCATGAGTTCTCTTCTCCCTACACACCTCAGCAAAATGGTATAGTGGAGAGGAAGAATAGAACTCTACTGGACATGGCAAGGACCATGCTTGATGAGTACAAGACTCCGGACCGGTTTTGGGCTGAGGCGATTAACACTGCCTGCTACTCCATCAACCGGCTCTACCTTCACCGAATCCTCAAGAAGACATCATATGAACTCCTCACCGATAAAAAGCCCAATGTTTCATATTTTAGAGTCTTTGGTAGCAAATGTTTTATTCTTGTTAAAAGAGGTAGAAAATCTAAATTTGCTCCTAAGGTTGTAGAAGGCTTTTTACTTGGTTATGACTCAAACATAAGGGCATATAGAGTCTTCAACAAATCCACTGGATTAGTTGAGGTTTCTTGTGACATTGTGTTTGATGATACTAATGGCTCTCAAGTAGAGCAAGTTGATCTTGATGAGCTAGATGATGAAGAGGCTCCGTGCGTCGCGCTAAGGAACATGTCCATTGAGGATGTGTGTCCTAAGGAATCCGAAGAGCCTCCATAAGCACAAGATCAACCATCATCTTCTGATCAAGCATCCCCACCAACCCAAGATGAGGATCAAGCTCAAGACATTGAAGAAGAAGATCAAGAAGATGAGCCACCTCAAGAGGATGACAATGATCATGGGGGAGATGACAATGATCAAGACAAGGAAGATGATCAAGAAGTACAGGATCAAAGACCGCCACACCCAAGAGTCCACCAAGCAATACAAAGAGATCACCCTGTGAACTCCATCCTTGGTGATATTCATAAGGGGGTAACCACTTAATCTCGTGTCACACATTTTTGTGAACATTACTCTTTTGTGTCTTCTATTGAGCCATACAGGGTGGAAGATGCATTAAGAGATTCCGATTGGATGTTGGCAATGCAAGAGGAACTCAACAACTTCATAAGGAATGAGGTATGGCATCTTGTTCCACGTCCTAACCAAAATGTTGTAGGAACCAAGTGGGTATTCCACAACAAGCAAGATGAGCATGGTATGGTGACAAGGAACAAAGCCTGACTTGTGGCCAAGGGATATTCACAAGTCGAAGATTTGGATTTTGGTGAAACCTATGCACCCGTAGCTAGGCTTGAGTCAATTCATATATTACTTGCCTATGCTACTTACCATGGCTTCAAGCTTTATCAAATGGACGTGAAGAGTGCCTTCCTCAATGGACCAATCAAGGAAGAGGTCTATGTTGAGCAACCTCTCGGCTTTGAAGATAGTGAGTACCCTAATCATGTTTATAAGCTCTCAAAGGCGCTTTATGGGCTCAAGCAAGCTCCAAGAGAATGGTATGAATGCCTAAGAGATTTCCTTATCACTAATGGCTTCAAAGTCGAAAAAGCCGATCCTACTCTCTTTACTAAAACAATTGCAAATGATTTGTTTGTATGCCAAATTTATGTTGATGATATCATATTTGGGTCTACTAACAAATCAACTTGTGAAGAGTTTAGTAGGATCATGATTCAAAAATTCGAGATGTCTATGATGGGGGAGTTTAGGGGTGGGCACATTTTTTCCATAAACCGGAAACCGAACCGAACCGTACCGAACCGAAATTTCGGTTTTTTTGGTAGTTCGGTTCGGTTTCGGTTTTTGTATCTAAGAAGTTCGGTTTTCGGTATCGTAATCGGTTTTCACCGTACACCGAACCGAAAAAACCGAATACCAAACTTTATCAATTCTCAAATTTGACTATTCGATTATGTGAACTAATTGTGTGATACAATTAAATTGTTATTCACTTATTTGTATGTGATGTATGATGTATATCTAAATATTTGTACCTATATAATTTTTTCTTTTTAAAATTATGTGTAATCTATCATGTAAACTTGTTGTATGTATTGTCTTGATTATAAGTTTGGTATTCGGTTTTTACCGAAAAACCGAAGTAAAAAACCGAAACCGAACTTCTCGGTTTTTCATTTTCTAGAAAACCGATCGGTTTCTAATGTTTGAAAAATCGAAGTTTTTTTAAAACCAAAAAACCGAACCGAAGTTTAGAAAAAAACCGAATGCCCAGCCCTAGGGGAGTTGAAGTATTTCCTAGGATTTAAAGTGAAGCAACTCCAAGAGGGCACCTTCATCAGCCAAACCAAGTACATTCAAGATATACTTACCAAGTTTGGAATGAAGGATGCTAAGCCCATCAAGACACCCATGGGAAACAATGGACATCTCGACCTCGACACGGGAGATAAATCCGTAGATCAAAAGGTATACCGGTCGATGATAGGATCTCTACTCTATTTAAGTGAATCTCGACGGGATATTATGCTTTCTGTATGCATGTGTGCAAGATTCCAAGTCGATCCTAAGGAAGTTCACCTTAGGGCCATGAAAAGAATCATGAGATATTTAGTTTATACACCTAAGTTTGGTCTTTGGTACCCCAAGGGATCCTCTTTTGATTTAATAGGATATTTCGATGCCAATTGGGCAGGGTGTAAAATTGATAGGAAGAGCACATCAGGGACTTGTCAGTTTCTGGGAGATCTCTGGTGTCTTGGGCTTCAAAGAAACAAAACTCTGTAGGTCTTTCAACCGCCGAAGCCGAGTATATTGCTGTAGGCCATTGTTGCGCGCAATTGCTTTGGATGAGGCAAACCCTTAGGGACTATGGCTACAAATTGAGCAAAGTCCCTCTCCTATGTGATAATGAGAGTGCAATCCGCATGGCGGATAATCCCGTTGAACACAGCCGCACTAAGCACATAGCCATTCGGTATCACTTTTTGAGGGATCACCAACAAAGGGGGATACCAATATTGCTTATGTTATCACCAAAGAACAACTAGCCGATATCTTTACCAAACCATTAGATGAGAAAACCTTTACCAAACTTAGGAATGAGCTAAACATTCTTGATTCTCAGAACTTTGATTAATACTTTGCACACATAGCTCATTTATATACTGTTGATCGTATCTCTTTCACTTTGGTACAAATGCATAATTCTTATTACTTGTGTACCAAGGCTATGACTAATGTGTTTTTAAGTGTATTTCTACTAAGTCATAGATTGAAAGGGAAATGGAGTCTTCAGCGAAGACAAGGCTTCCACTCCACTCTATCGGTATTGTTTACCCTTTGCTGTCACTCCGCACCGCTCTCCACTTTGGTATAATCTTCACTCTTATTACTAGTACCAATGGGGAGAAAAGTAACTAGGGCTCTCAAAAGACTCCGTTTTTGGCGATTAATGCCAAAGGGGGAGAAAGTATTAGCCCAAAGCAAAAGGACCGCACCACCACCAATTTTAAAGTTTTTAAAAGAAGTTTTCAATTGGTTAGTATTTTCAAAATTGGTATCTAAAACCCTCTTGAACACTAAGAGGAGATTTTCATCCAGGGGGAGTTTTGTTTAAGTCAAAGGAAAAGCATTTGAAACAAGCTTCTCGAAATCTTATTCATATACCTTTGACTATTTGCAAAAAGACTTTGAAAAGATTTTCCAAAAGAATTTGCAAAAACAAAACAAGTGGTGCAAATGTGGTCCAAAATGTTAAATATCAAATCAAACTTATATACTTAGAAATGCTTACATTCCAAAATAACTTATGCACATCTGTCAAAATGCAAACTAGTTACATTTCTACACTTTGTATTTGCTTTGGTTTGTGTTGACATCAATCACTAAAAAGGGGGAGATTGAAAGGGAAATAGTATCAACATTTCCTATAATCGATTTTGGTGTTTGACGACCATCACAAACCTTGTGGACTAACCAGTTTGCCTAGTTGATCATTTCACAGGTGCATAAGTTCATCTACAACTATTCTAAGTTGATTGTCCAGAATACCGTAGATTATTCTGGACAGGAGAAGCTTTTTGGAAAAACAGACTAAGCGCGGACCGTCCGAGCCCTTGCGGCGGACCATCCACGACGCCCAAGTGACCCTTAGACAGGAACACCGCATAAACGCGAGTCTACACTGCGGACCATCCGATGGAGAAGCAAGCACCATCCGAGACCAGGCGCGGACCGTCCGGCCTCTGGCGCGGACCGTCCGGTCGGTGAAGAACCGAAAAACCCGAAGGTGACGGGTTCGGTAAAATGAATTATAGCGTCCTCGCGGACCGTCCGGGGTGCACAACCGGACCACCACGACTACCTTTATCTGACATCTGACGACGCATTAAATGCTTTATAGCCGTTGATATAGCCGTTACTTTAGTCGTTGATGTGCAGGGGCGGACCGTCCGGACCAGGGGCGCAGACCGTCCGCGGTCGGCAGAAAAGGAGCAACGGCTAGGAAGTGGTTGGGGGCTATAAATACAACCCCAACCACCTCCATTCACTTCACCCAAGCATTCCAACCTTTCACATTCAATACAAGAGCTAGCAATCCATTCCAAGACACAATCAAAGCTTCCAATCTCTCCAAGTTCCACAATTGAGACAAGTGATCATTAGTGATTAGTGACTTGAGAGAGAAAATGATTCGTGTGTTATTTGTCGCTCTTGTTGCTTGGCTTTTGCAATTGTTCTTTCTTCCTTCCCATTCTTATTCTAAAGTGACTTGTAATCAAAGCAAGAGACACCAAGTGTGTGGTGGTCCTTGCGGGGTCTAAGTGACCCAATTGATTAAGGAGAAAGCTCACTCGGTCTAAGTGACCGTTTAAGAGAGGGAAAGGGTTGAAAGAGACCCGGTCTTTGTGACCACCTCAACGGGGACTAGGTTTGCAAGAACCAAACCTCGGTAAAACAAATCACCGTGTCACTCGCTTTATTTCTTGGTTGATTTGTTTTCGCCCTCTCTTTCGGACTTGGTTTTATTTCTAACGTTAACCCCGGCTTGTAGTTGTGCTTAAAGTTTGTAAATTTTAGTTTTTGCTTATTCACCCCCCTCTAGGCGACTTTCAGAGGAAGCCTTGGCAAGGCCTTGTATGACAAGAAAGGCAAAGCCAAACAAATCCAACATCCTTAGGATAACACCACTGCAGGAGTGAACAAGCATGTGGAGAGAGAAATTGTGATTTGTAGGTTATGCCACAAGAAAGGCCACAAGTCTTACCAATGCAAGGCGAAGACCGGAGATAAGCAAAAGTAAGAGATCAAGCCAACAAACAAAAACTCCAACACTTACATCAGTAAGATGGACAAAAAGGCCGCTACACCATATTTGATCAAGAAGAAGAAGAATGGAAAGGTGATAGCAATCAAGGCTAACAAGCAAGCCAACAAAGGAAAGGGGGCCAAACACATCTGGGTGCTAAAGGAGATAATCTCAACCATGAAAAGCACCAAGAAGGTTTGGATCCTAAGAGGGAAGTGAGAAGTCCGAAGGACTTCGGGGAATTTGGAGACTTGACAAAATTGGGATGTATATCATGGGATGCATCATATTGGATCAAGTCTATTGCCAAGTGGTTTAGTGAATACTTTGTACCCGAATTCCCCACCCATGACTAAGGTAACTAGATTTACGATAGTTCTTGTTTTTAGATATGCGTATCTATTCTCTTGTATCTAGTTTTTACCTTGCACGCCTAGTCTTACATGTGGTATTTACTTTTGATTATAATTGCATGCATACCAGGTCAATCATATGGTAGGAATACTCGTTTTCAATTCATATTCATGAGCAAACCTACATGGTTTAAAATGTTTAGTTAAGCACGGCACATAGCTTATTTAACATTCCTAAGTAAATGACACTAATGCTTCAAGTTTATATCCTACTAGCGGTATTCTCCAAATGGTGTCATTTTGACTTATATGTGCCAATGTTTGGATTATAGATAATTTCCCCCTCTTGAGATCAAAATCAAAGTGCATGTCTCCTACAAGTATTCTTGTATGCACACTTTCAGGGGGAGGTTACTCTATAATCTAAGTCTTTGAGACTAATACTTGTTTTCAAGTCTATTATATGTAGTAGTCTCATTGAAGGAAAATGGAGTCCCTGGAGAAAGACAATAAGCTTCCAATGCAAATCTACAAGAATTTTCAAAATCTTCACTTGGTTCCACAAGTGGTTTCATTCCACAATTGGTATCTGTAAGGAAAATGGACCCCGGGCCATTTGGCTAATCAAGTTTTGGTGTTTGATGATCAACACAATCCGTGAACTAATAAGTTTTCTAGTGTTTGTGTTTGTAGTTCACAGGATGCAAGATGTACTTGGACTAAGGAATTGAGGAAAGCAACACCTCAAAAGAAGACATTAAGAAGATCTAAGAAATGTCCAAGTGTGTTGCTGCGGACTGTCTGTGCGAAGGCACACCGGACTGTCCGGTGGCACACCGGACTGTCCGGTGCCCACACGCCGGACTGTTCGGTGCACCAGGGAACTCCAGCCCAATGGCTAGTTCCAGGTGGCACTCAGAGAGAAGACCACCGGACTGTCCCATGTGAGCACCATACTATCCGGTGTGGAAAAGCCTGTGGCGCCAATGGTCACCTGCTCTGACAGGGCAACAGCTAGGCGCACCAGATAGGCTACAGTGCGCTGTCCGGTGCACAACCGGACTGTCCGGTGTGCCGCAGAGAACTGTAGCTTTTCTCCAATGGCTAGAATTGAGTTGGGGCCTATATATACTTCACCCAACCGGCCATTTGAAGGTGTGGGAGCCCAAGCAACATACCAAGGCATATAGTGCACATTTCCAAGAGCTCAAACACCCAAGTGCTTAATAGAATCACTCGGTGATTAGCGTAGGTGCTTTGCGAAGTGCTTAGGTTAGTTAGACCGCTTTAGCGCTTGCTCTAGGTGAACCCTAGTTAGTTGAGTGAGTTTTGTAAAACCACACAACCCCTCGGCTCTCGCATGAGTCGTTGTAATTGTAACGAGTGGGGCGAGAGTCTTGCGAGACCGTGACAACCGCGTTTGTGTCACGGCCACCACCGTGTACCGGAGGGAATGAGGCCCGCGGCGTTTCGGTCGGAAGCTCGATAGTGGAGACGGCGGGGAGCGTCCGAGAGGAGCTGGAAGCGGAGCACCACTTGCGCGTGGAGAAGGCCCGCGGCTCTCTGTGGAGTTACTCGACCGTAGTGCTTGGCCCTCGCATGGGCTTCCCTTTGCGTAGGGGCACCAACGAGGATTAGTCGGGACCTTGCGTGGTTCCGGATACCTCGGTAAAAATACCGACATCATCCACGAGAGTTTGCTTCTCTACTTTGCTCTTTAAGTTTCCGCATTTATATTAAGCATTTAAGTTTCAATCTTGTATTCATACTTATTTAGTGTAGATTGAAACTTAGCCATTGCGGTAGAGATAGCAACACTTAGACAAAACCTAGTTTGCACATTCTAGTTTGATTATCTGCATAGGTTTTGCTCTAGGGATTTAATTGTGGCCTAGTTTAGTAAAAGTTTTAGAAGTCCTAATTCACCCCCCCTCTTAGGTGTCACCCGTTTCCTAAAAGTGGTATCAGAGCCTGGTTTGGCTCATTTGAAACGCTTTAGCTTCACCGTTAAAAGAGCCGACACTTTTTAGAGGAAGGGATGGATACCCATAGGCCACCACACTTCGACGGCACTAACTTCCCATATTATAGTGCTAGAATGGCTTGTTACCTAGAGGTCGTTGATCTAGGTGTTTGGAGAGCCACTCGTGACGGGATGAAACCCCTCAAGAATCCCGAGAAACCCACCACGAGTGAGGAAAAAGAAATTCATTTAAATGCTAGAGCCAAAAATTGCTTGTATGAATCTCTTAGCATGGATATTTTTAATCAAGTATTTACCTTGAAAACTGCTAACGAGATTTGGCTAAAATTGCATGAGCTCCATGACGGCACATCCAATGTCCGTGAGCAAAAACATTGTGTAACACCATAAAAGCCATCAATTAAAATAATAAATTTAGATATTATATTAATTAGGGTAATAAAATTTTTAGTGTTTAATTGTTCATTTGCATCGTTTCCTTTGCATGCGCTTGATTGATTATCGGATGATTGTTGTTAATTTCCTTTTAAAAAGAAATCTTAGTAATTAAACAATAATTAAGAAATATAATAATTATTAGTCTAAAAATGAGTATTTTGTTTATAAATATTTTTGGTGAATTTTTATAAATTTTTGAGCTCCTTAAATAAGCGTTTCGGAATTGTTAAAAAAAAAACCCAGCCGACCGGCCCACTTTGGGGCCCAAAACCCCAAATCCCAACCCTAGACTACACAGCCGCGCGCGCGCCCTGGGATTTTTCCCAGGCGCCGCCGCCTCCCATGCCTCTCTCCCTCCATTCTCTCTCTCCCACTCCCTCTCTCCTCTGTCTTCTATCTCCCTCTCTCTACTCGCCTCTCTCCAACGCGCAAGCACCAGGAACCGGCCGAGCGCCCAGCCGACGTGCCTGGCACGCTCCCGCGCCGCCGCGCGAGCAGCCGGCCCCACCGCACGCGCACCCAGGCGTGCTCGCCTGCGCGCGAGCCAAGCCCGCCCAGCCGCGCGTGCGCCCTCTGCAGCCGCCGCGCGCCAACCGAGCCGGCCACGCCATGAAGCCGTGGCCGTTTCACTTCTGCGATTGATGGATTTCATTTCTTCTGTTTCTTCTTCCCCATTACCTCCCTCTATTAGTGGAGAAACCGACGTCATTAACAGTGTAATGGAGTTAAACACAGGCGCCCCATGATCTCCCTGGTGTCCTTTCTTCTCCCCTCCCTCTCTCTATAAAAGAGGCAGCAGAGTCTCCATTCCTGCCTACTCGAATTTGCCTCTCCCTCTAGCACTCCTCGCTCATCGCTAGTACGTTGCCGTTCGTCGCCGGAGTGTGCCGTTCGTCGCCGGAGTTCGCCGGAGCCGCGTACTAGCTGTCCGTAGTCGAGTCCCGCTCTCCGTCGATCCGTCCCCGTCACACGCACGAACCCGAGGTTGTTGGCGACCCAAGTTTATTTTGTGTATTTTATAAAAATACTTTTGATTCGATCCATGAGTTGCATATTTTGTTTGTTGTACGAACACATGTGATTCGCGACATTATATATATGTGTATGAGCGTTATGAATTGTTTGGTAGTTTCAAGCGATTATTCGTACACCGTGTTATTTCATGTTAATCGACGCGTTGATTTTGGTTTAGAAAAATATGGCGTAGATTTAATAGTCACACGTTGGTGATAAAAAAATACTAGATAAGAAATTATAGTCAATTTTGGTTACGATAAATTCTAGAAACTACTTGGTGAATTATAGGTGCGTTTTAAATGGATTTGGAAAATGGTATAGATGTCATATGAATATTATAGGATTTTTAGATGGTTTATCTAATTATTTTATTAGCATTTTCTTTTTAGAAAGAAAAGGGAAAAGATCACCGGTAGTGTGGTAAATAGATTTTTACTAGTTAAATAATCATGTTCGCAAATTGAGCACTTAGATTTTTAGAATAAGCAAAATACTAGTTTATGTCAGATTATCCTCACTTGATTTATAAAAAGTACAAATACCAATTTATGTAGACTTTTAAAATATTAATAGATTCATTTTTGGTCATACTAGACAATTTGAGTTAGAAGTAATAAAAAAGTTATTAATTCATTTATTAGTATTAAAAGATGATAATTATCGTTTAATATTATTAAGGATGTTAAAATATATTAATATTAGTTAAAATTATATTTATTGCACCCACTCATAAATTCACCATTAGGACTCACAATAATAGCCACAATTGAATTAATAAGTATTTACGCGATTAGTACGTAATTAAGATATGATTAGTGCGATAGGTTAATGTGTGCTTAATGATGTAATGGTGTATGATTATGTAATGGTGCATGTTTACTTATGGGTGTATACTTTATTTTTGTATGTGCGATGTGCGACTATAATAGAAGCGGACTGTGTGGTAGAGAATCCGAACTCGTTCGGGGACGACCCGTAAGACGCTGTTGAGCAAGGCAAGTGGATTCTCCCTCTGCATACTCTTTTTGTACCCAGTCATTGCATTTAATAATGTTTACTTTTGATATACTGCATAATTTGATGGGTTTCACCTAATTAAGGATTTCCTAGATTTACTACCTGTATTCCTTGTTTAACCTGGGGAAATAATTAAGCTGTGCGAGATTTACGCTACCGCTCAACCTAATAATTTCTTAATGTCACTCATTAATTGATTTTAATGTTCCAAAGATTTAATTGGCAATTATGGCATTAACCCGATGGTTAAGATAACTTTATTGCAAATTTAATTGGAACATGGAGTGACCACCCAGGATAACAGTGCAACCACGAGTGCTATCATGGCTCTGGCTTTGGTAATTAGCTCTATATGTTTAGTGCCTAGCAACCTTACCTGAAAGATGGGCAAGAGGGGGAGCGGTAGGTGCTGGCAGCCCACGTTAACATGGGGTCGTATTCTTGGCTAAGGTACTTCACCCAGGGGGCCACCACCATCGTCTTAGAAACCTTAGCGGGTTGCTTCGTATTAAGTGTATTTTGTGAAAACCTCATAATGGATCCCTAGCCATTCACCTCGGCAGTGTCTAAGGGTCCGATCAACCCGGGCTAAATGGGATACATGGCTTGTGGGTAAAGTTGTACCACCTCTGCAGAGTGTAAAACTGATATATCAGCCGTGCTCCCGGTTATGAGCGACCTGGACTCCTCACATGATAATTGAACTTAAAGATGGACATAAATTGAGATCCGATGATCTGCCCACAGTTTGCTTAAGTGGTTTCACTTAAGTGTTTTTGTTATATTCATATTCCTTTGTTTAATTGGGATATTTGGGATTCACTCTTATTAGTAAGACAGGTGTTGATAATAAAACGTTGACCAACTAAAATGCTTACTGCTCAACCATAGCCTCACCTTGTTATACCTGCATTAAAATTTTCCCCCACTTGCTGAGCCCCGACCATAAGTGAGATCACCCTTGCTAATATTTTGATCAGAGGGTGATGCTGGAGACTTTGATGGAGAATTTATCGACGAAGAATTCTAAGTCTAACGATGCGCCGGTCAACTTCCTGTGAAAGATTGCCCAGTTGTTTATTTCCGCTCTACTTTGATGTGATACTTGTTTAAGACACAATGTCTCAGATGATGTAATAAAGTTTTATACTCTCTTTACGCCTTTATTGCATTGTATTTTGATATATTACACTTGTGACGTCAACATATGTGTGGAAATGGATCCTGGCACACATATGGTATGCGCTCGGTTCTACCCCCTGGAACCGGGTGTGACAGAAGTGGTATCAAAGCTATGCTAACCCTAGGTCGTTAGATTAGTTAGAAATGGAAAGCCTAGTTGTTCAAAACTTGCTAATTTCATTCCTATAGATTCCTTTATCAGTCTTACCTCTTTGAAATTCAACTAAGTTGACTCTTCTCTTGTAGATGGTTCGCACTCTCCAAACCACTCGCGTCAACACCAACTACGCCCCTCAGCCCCGGCAGATCCCGGTCTACCCAGTGGTAGTCGAGGATGCCCCAGCGAATCTCCCTCCCGTCCGAGTGGAGAACGTGATCAACCTGGAGGACAGCTCGGAGGAGCAGCTGCCGACCCCCACCCCGTTGGCCGAGTCCCTGGCCTTCGCAGCTGGGTCAGCGACGTCAGCATCGTCGGCACCAGCCTTCCAAGCACCTGCACCTGGAGGCGACGACCCTGATGACTCCGGAGACGGCGACGACGAGGATGACGACGACGACGATGATGGAGAGGACGAACACGTCCACGAGGAAGCTAACTACGCCCAGCAGGACCACTTCATGGGGATTGGTCCAGTTGTCGAACATTACACATCAATGTTCGAGACAGGACACTTTCCCAACCTGCTGCAAGCAGTGCTGCACGAGCTAGGAGCCTACGTCCGCCCCCTGTACGAGACGAGGCGAGTGAGCAAGCCTCCCCGGGCTTGCTATTACATCACTCGCATCCATGTCAGGGTGATGGATGCCGGTGACAGGGGATTCAGGACTCTGTCTGCTCACGAGTCCCTGATACCACTGTCCACCTACGCTGCCTCTGTCAGCGACGCTGCCCGTCGGACCCTGTGGTCGCTTAGCCACACCTACCGGCAGCAGCTGCAGAACACAAGGTTCAGGCATCTCCCTCAGCGCCTGCGTGGAGAAAGCCAGACCAACATTGTCCCAGGTGAACCTGGTGAGGATCGCCTCAACACCCTAGCTGGTGTAGTGGCCGGTCTCAACACCGACCTGGACAGTGCCACTCTGGACCTCTACAGTGTGCACTTGGAGCTGGAGAATGCCCACGCCAGGATTGCAGCCCTAGAAGCTCAACTGCAAGGACTGAATCCGCCAGAAGCTCAGGTCCCCGCCGTGGCGCTGTCTCCTCCCCGCAAGAGGCTACGCTATGGAGAGCCCGGATCCGTCACTAGGCTGCTTTAAGAGTGTTGATCATGATGTAATAAGTTACGCTTCGCGTTAGACGATGAAACTATCTTTAAATTTTTATATTAATAAATATCAACCATGTGATGGTGATTGGTTGAAATGCTTGATTTGAATCTTTGTTTGAGTGCTATGGTCTTATGGAATGATGGCCATAAGAACATATAAAATTTGTAAAACTTAAGCTATTTTCCCTCTAGAATCTTTTCTACTCCTCCCTTTTCTAAGGACTTCACTTCCTAACAAAACAGATGGTGAACCAACGTCAAGGACCTAACAACCGGAACCAGCGTGGACAACAAGCACCACCACCACCGCCACCACCAAATCCCAATATGGAGCAGTTCATCGCCGCCCAAATGCAGATTCTGCAAGGACTTACTGCTGCGGTTCAGCAATTACAACAGAACCAACAGAATCAGCAACCCCAGCAGCAGCAGTATGCACCCCCGGCCAAAGATAAACACCGGGATTTCATGAGTCATCACCCGCCGACATTTTCCCATGCGGTTGATCCTCTTGATGCCGATGACTGGCTCAAAGTCATTGGGAAGAAGCTGGACATCACTCAGTGCAACGACCGAGAGAAGGTCTTGTACGCCTCGGGAAGACTCGAGGGAGCTGCGTCCGATTGGTGGGATGCCTTCACAGCGGCACATCCCAACGCTGATACCATAACCTGGCAGGAGTTTCAGGAGAACTTCCGCGCTCACCACATCCCCTCTGGAATCATGAAGCTAAAGAAGAAGGAGTTCCTTTCCCTTACTCAAGGGAATATGTCTGTCAGTGAGTATCGTGATCGCTTCACTCAGCTTTCACGTTATGCCCCTGAGGAAGTGGACACTGATGAGAAGCGCCAAGAGCGTTTCCTGGAAGGATTGATTGGACCTCTGAACTATCAACTTCAGAGTCACATATTCCCCAACTTCCAGACACTCCTGAACAAGGCAATTGGCCTTGAAAGCAAAAGGAAGGAGCTATCTGACCACAAGAGAAAATTCCAAGGTCAGTCCAGCAGGAACACCCGGCCAAACAATACTCAAGGTTCGCAGTTCCGCTCTGGAAATCAGGGTGGAAATAATTATCAAGTGCAACGCTCTGGACAGCAAGGCCAGAGAAATAATCAGAATCAGAATCAACAAAGGAGCAACCCCCAGACCAACCAGAGGTCTGGTGGAAATTCACAGAACCGTCAGGGTGGCACCAACAACACACAGGCCAGAAACAACGCACCTGTCCAACCCAACGGCTGTTTCAAGTGCGGTGAACTAGGCCACTATGCCAACAATTGCCCAAGGCGCAACCAGCAAACACCCCAAAGGAGCAACACTCAGAGAGATGACCAGAGCACCCCCGCTCGTGGATCTGCTCAGAACAAGACTCCGCAGAACCAGAGCCGAGGAAGGGTCAATCACGTCACTGCGGAATCAGTGCCTGAGGATGCCGACATTGTGTATGGTATGTTCCTTGTTAACTCCATACCTGCATCAGTTTTATTTGACTCTGGAGCATCACATTCATTTATAACTGAGTCATTTGTGGAAAAACATAACATACCTAAGTACCCTCTGAAGAGGATATTACACATTAGTTCACCAGGAGGTGACATGAAGGCCACACACTCATGCCCTCATGTTAATATCAAGATTCAAGGAATAGATTTTACAGTCGACCCAGTGGTCCTAGGATCCAACGGGATTGATGTGATTCTTGGATGCAACTGGTTGAAAAGTTGTGATGGAGTGATACGGTGTGCCAACGGAACAATTACGTTGACAAGTCCTCAAGGTGAAAGAATCCAAGTCAACATAGACAAGTCAACAGATGAAAAAGGGAAGACAGTGATTAATCACTTGGAAGAAAAGCTCTTGGAAAATATCAAAGTAGTGTGCGAATACCCAGACGTATTTCCGGAAGAATTACCAGGTATGCCACCTGACCGTGATATAGAGTTTTCTATTGAATTAGTACCTGGAACCGCACCTATCTCGAAAAGACCTTATAGAATGGATGGCAAAGATTTAGTAGAACTGAAGAAACAAATAGAAGAATTACTAGAAAAAGGTTTTATTCGCCCAAGTTCATCCCCTTGGGGAGCCCCAGTGCTGTTTGTGAACAAGAAGGATGGTTCGAGAAGAATGTGCGTTGATTATAGAAGTTTGAATGAAGTAACCATCAAGAATAAATACCCACTACCTCGGATTGAAGATTTATTCGATCAAATGAAGGGAGCTAAGATATTCTCGAAGATAGATCTGAGATCGGGATATCATCAGTTAAAGATCCGAGCAGAAGATGTACCGAAGACAGCCTTCACGACGAGATATGGATTATATGAGTTTTTGGTCATGTCATTTGGACTGACTAATGCACCAGCATACTTTATGAACTTGATGAATAAAGTATTCATGGAATATCTGGATCAGTTTGTGGTCGTATTCATTGACGACATACTGATATATTCTCCGAATGAAGAAACACACAAAGATCATCTAAGGCTAGTCCTACAAAAGCTTCGTGACAACCAACTGTACGCAAAATTCTCGAAGTGTGATTTTTGGTTGAAAGAAGTTGCTTTCTTAGGGCATATTGTTACCGATGGTGGAATTAAAGTGGACCCAGGAAAGATAAGTGAGATACTAAATTGGAAGCAACCCACAGATGCGTCCAAGATCAGAAGTTTTCTTGGATTAGCAGGATACTATAGAAGATTTATTGAAGGTTTTTCCAAGTTAGTGAAGCCTCTTACTTCTCTACTGGAGAAAGGCAAAGAGTTCAAATGGGATGAAGCTTGTCAGAATTGTTTTGAGGAACTCAAGAAGAGGTTAACCACTGCACCAATACTGGTAATGCCAGACATCCACAAGGGATTTGATGTGTATTGTGATGCATCACACCTTGGACTTGGATGTGTGCTAATGCAAGAAGGAAAGGTGATTGCTTATGCTTCAAGACAGTTGAGGAAACATGAGAAGAATTATCCTACACATGATTTGGAACTAGCGGTCGTAGTGCATGCTTTGAAGATTTGGAGGCACTATATGATTGGAAACAAGTACAAAATCTTCACGGATCACAAAAGCCTGAAATATATATTCACTCAGAAGGAACTCAACCTCAGACAAAGAAGATGGCTAGAGTTGATTAAAGATTATGATTTGGAGATACAATATCACCCCGGAAAGGCAAATGTAGTAGCTGACGCTTTGAGCCGTAAGGGTCAAGTGAACAACATCACTACTCATTTGATGTCACAAGAATTATGCTGGGAAATGGAACGACTCAACCTTGGATTTCTCAATAATGTAGAAACAACAGTGATGGAGGTCGAATCTACTCTGGAAGAAGAGATCCGTAAAGGACAAGAGTCCGATGAGAAGATTAAGGAAATTAAATCTTTGATTAGTTTGGGTAAAGCCCCAGATTTCACGGAAGATGAACAAGGCACAATATGGTTTAAGAAGAGAATATGTGTACCGGAAATCGAGCACTTACGCCAACTTATTTTGAGAGAAGCTCATGATTCAGCTTACTCTATTCACCCTGGAAGTACAAAGATGTACCAGGATCTTAAGGAAAAGTATTGGTGGTACGGTTTGAAAAGAGATGTTGCTACTCATGTTGCATTATGTGACGTGTGTCAGCGAGTTAAAGCTGAACACCAAAGACCAACAGGATTGCTACAACCTCTCAAGGTACCGGAATGGAAATGGGAAGAAATCAGTATGGATTTCATAGTTGGACTACCCCGTACTCGAGATGGCTATGATTCAATATGGGTCATAGTAGACAGGTTAACTAAAGTAGCACATTTTATACCTGTGAAGACAACCTACTCAGGAGCCCAGTTAGCAGAGTTGTACATGTCGAGGATTGTTTGTCTGCATGGAGTACCGAAGAAGATCGTATCCGATCGAGGAACCCAGTTTACCTCGCGCTTTTGGAAAAGACTTCATGAGTCCATGGATACCAAGCTAAACTTTAGTTCAGCTTATCATCCTCAAACAGATGGGCAAACGGAAAGAACAAACCAAGTCTTGGAAGATATGCTAAGAGCTTGCGCTCTAAAGCATGGTAGAAGCTGGGATAAAAGTTTGCCTTATGCAGAATTTTCGTATAACAACACTTATCAAGCGAGTCTCAAAATGGCACCGTTTGAAGCACTATATGGACGAAAGTGTAGAACACCACTTTATTGGAATCAGACTGGAGAAAGTCAAGTATTTGGTCCAGAAATTCTCCAAGAGGCGGAAAAGCAAGTGCAGATTATCAGAGAAAATTTGAAGACAGCACAGTCAAGACAGAAGAGCTATGCTGATAATAGAAGAAGAGAATTGATGTTTGAAGTAGGAGACTTTGTCTACCTTAAAGTTTCACCGATGAGAGGAATGAAAAGGTTTAAGGTTAAAGGAAAATTATCACCTCGCTATATCGGCCCATTTAAGATTTTGGAAAGAAAAGGTGAAGTAGCCTACCAGTTAGAGCTACCCGATAGATTATCTGATGTGCATGACGTATTCCACGTATCACAACTCAAGAAGTGCTTAAGGGTACCAGAAGAACAGTTACCCATGGAAGAACTGAATGTTAATGAAGATTTGACTTATTCGGAGTACCCAATCAGAATTCTGGAAACATCTCGCAGAATTACGCGGAGTAAGGTCATTAACATGTGCAAAGTTCAGTGGAGTCATCATTCGGAAGATGAGGCCACTTGGGAAAGAGAAGATGAACTCAGAGCAGAATTTCCCCAGTTATTCTCGGAAGTTTCTTAATCTCGAGGACGAGATTCTTTTTAAGAGGGGTAGGTTTGTAACACCATAAAAGCCATCAATTAAAATAATAAATTTAGATATTATATTAATTAGGGTAATAAAATTTTTAGTGTTTAATTGTTCATTTGCATCGTTTCCTTTGCATGCGCTTGATTGATTATCGGATGATTGTTGTTAATTTCCTTTTAAAAAGAAATCTTAGTAATTAAACAATAATTAAGAAATATAATAATTATTAGTCTAAAAATGAGTATTTTGTTTATAAATATTTTTGGTGAATTTTTATAAATTTTTGAGCTCCTTAAATAAGCGTTTCGGAATTGTAAAAAAAAACCCCAGCCGACCGGCCCACTTTGGGGCCCAAAACCCCAAATCCCAACCCTAGACTACACAGCCGCGCGCGCCCTGGGATTTTTCCCAGGCGCCACCGCCTCCCATGCCTCTCTCCCTCCATTCTCTCTCTCCCACTCCCTCTCTCCTCTGTCTTCTATCTCCCTCTCTCTACTCGCCTCTCTCCAACGCGCAAGCACCAGGAATCGGCCGAGCGCCCAGCCGACGTGCCTGGCACGCTCCCGCGCCGCCGCGCGAGCAGCCGGCCCCACCGCGCGCGCACCCAGCGCGAGCCAAGCCCGCCCAGCCGCGCGTGCGCCCTCTGCAGCCGCCGCGCGCCAACCGAGCCGGCCACGCCATGAAGCCGCGACCGTTTCACTTCTGCGATTGATGGATTTCATTTCTTCTGTTTCTTCTTCCCCATTACCTCCCTCTATTAGTGGAGAAACCGACGTCATTAACAGTGTAATGGAGTTAAACACAGGCGCCCCATGATCTCCCTGGTGTCCTTTCTTCTCCCCTCCCTCTCTCTATAAAAGAGGCAGCAGAGTCTCCATTCCTGCCTACTCGAATTTGCCTCTCCCTCTAGCACTCCTCGCTCATCGCTAGTACGTTGCCGTTCGTCGTCGGAGTGTGTCGTTCGTCGCCGGAGTTCGCCGGAGCCGCGTACTAGCTGTCCGTAGTCGAGCCCCGCTCTCCGTCGATCCGTCCCCGTCACACGCACGAACCCGAGGTTGTTGGCGACCCAAGTTTATTTTGTGTATTTTATAAAAATACTTTTGATTCGATCCATGAGTTGCATATTTTGTTTGTTGTACGAACACATGTGATTCGCGACATTATATATATGTGTATGAGCGTTATGAATTGTTTGGTAGTTTCAAGCGATTATTCGTACACCGTGTTATTTCATGTTAATCGACGCGTTGATTTTGGTTTAGAAAAATATGGCGTAGATTTAATAGTCACACGTTGGTGATAAAAAAATACTAGATAAGAAATTATAGTCAATTTTGGTTACGATAAATTCTAGAAACTACTTGGTGAATTATAGGTGCGTTTTAAATGGATTTGGAAAATGGTATAGATGTCATATGAATATTATAGGATTTTTAGATGGTTTATCTAATTATTTTATTAGCATTTTCTTTTTAGAAAGAAAAGGGAAAAGATCACCGGTAGTGTGGTAAATAGATTTTTACTAGTTAAATAATCATGTTCGCAAATTGAGCACTTAGATTTTTAGAATAAGCAAAATACTAGTTTATGTCAGATTATCCTCACTTGATTTATAAAAAGTACAAATACCAATTTATGTAGACTTTTAAAATATTAATAGATTCATTTTTGGTCATACTAGACAATTTGAGTTAGAAGTAATAAAAAAGTTATTAATTCATTTATTAGTATTAAAAGATGATAATTATCGTTTAATATTATTAACGATGTTAAAATATATTAATATTAGTTAAAATTATATTTATTGCACCCACTCATAAATTCACCATTAGGACTCACAATAATAGCCACAATTGAATTAATAAGTATTTACGCGATTAGTACGTAATTAAGATATGATTAGTGCGATAGGTTAATGTGTGCTTAATGATGTAATGGTGTATGATTATGTAATGGTGCATGTTTACTTATGGGTGTATACTTTATTTTTGTATGTGCGATGTGCGACTATAATAGAAGCGGACTGTGTGGTAGAGAATCCGAACTCGTTCGGGGACGACCCGCAAGACGCTGTTGAGCAAGGCAAGTGGATTCTCCCTCTGCATACTCTTTTTGTACCCAGTCATTGCATTTAATAATGTTTACTTTTGATATACTGCATAATTTGATGGGTTTCACCTAATTAAGGATTTCCTAGATTTACTACCTGTATTCCTTGTTTAACCTGGGGAAATAATTAAGCTGTGCGAGATTTACGCTACCGCTCAACCTAATAATTTCTTAATGTCACTCATTAATTGATTTTAATGTTCCAAAGATTTAATTGGCAATTATGGCATTAACCCGATGGTTAAGATAACTTTATTGCAAATTTAATTGGAACATGGAGTGACCACCCAGGATAACAGTGCAACCACGAGTGCTATCATGGCTCTGGCTTTGGTAATTAGCTCTATATGTTTAGTGCCTAGCAACCTTACCTGAAAGATGGGCAAGAGGGGGAGCGGTAGGTGCTGGCAGCCCACGTTAACATGGGGTCGTATTCTTGGCTAAGGTACTTCACCCAGGGGGCCACCACCATCGTCTTAGAAACCTTAGCGGGTTGCTTCGTATTAAGTGTATTTTGTGAAAACCTCATAATGGATCCCTAGCCATTCACCTCGGCAGTGTCTAAGGGTCCGATCAACCCGGGCTAAATGGGATACATGGCTTGTGGGTAAAGTTGTACCACCTCTGCAGAGTGTAAAACTGATATATCAGCCGTGCTCCCGGTTATGAGCGACCTGGACTCCTCACATGATAATTGAACTTAAAGATGGACATAAATTGAGATCCGATGATCTGCCCACAGTTTGCTTAAGTGGTTTCACTTAAGTGTTTTTGTTATATTCATATTCCTTTGTTTAATTGGGATATTTGGGATTCACTCTTATTAGTAAGACAGGTGTTGATAATAAAACGTTGACCAACTAAAATGCTTACTGCTCAACCATAGCCTCACCTTGTTATACCTGCATTAAAATTTTCCCCCACTTGCTGAGCCCCGACCATAAGTGAGCTCACCCTTGCTAATATTTTGATCAGAGGGTGATGCTGGAGACTTTGATGGAGAATTTATCGACGAAGAATTCTAAGTCTAACGATGCGCCGGTCAACTTCCTGTGAAAGATTGCCCAGTTGTTTATTTTCGCTCTACTTTGATGTGATACTTGTTTAAGACACAATGTCTCAGATGATGTAATAAAGTTTTATACTCTCTTTACGCCTTTATTGCATTGTCTTTTGATATATTACACTTGTGATGTCAACATATGTGTGGAAATGGATCCTGGCACACATATGGTATGCGCTCGGTTCTACCCCCTGGAACCGGGTGTGACACATTGCCTAGTCTTAAATGAGTATAATTCTTTTGCTATAAAAGATGATGAGCTTGCTAGAGACATGTATTCTCGTTTGAATCTAATTATCAATGAGCTCAATTCTATTGGCATTAATAAGCTAGGTGATGCGGACATTGTGAGGAAGATTATCTCCCTGCTACCACAACAAAGATATGGGAGCATCATCACCATCCTTCACAACATGGAGGACTTGAGCAACATGACCCTGACCATTGTGATTGGGAAAATCGCGGCCTTTGAAATGTCGCGAAAAATGAGTCGGGGAGAGGAGCCAACTTCCTCAAGACCATACGCTTTTGCATGTGATGAAAGGAAGGGCAAAAAGAAGGCTCTCACTCCAAGTTCCTCAAGCGAAGAAGAGGAAGAAGAAGAAAGTGATGATGATGAAGATAATCAACCATGCACATCATCCTCCGAGGACGAAGAAACAATCCGACGCGTCGGAAAGGTAATGGGGATGATCCGCAAGATTAATCTAATGGGTGTGCCCCTGTAGGTCGAGGATCTTCTCTTTAACATTGACAGGAAAAAGCAAAGGAAGAGAGGATGCTTCACATGTGGGGAGAAGGGCCACTTTAGGGACAACTGTCCAAATATGGCCAAACCCAAAAAGGAGAGGAGCAAAGGCAAGGCGCTAACAAGTGTTAGGACTTGGGATGATTCTTCAAGTGAAGATGAACCTCCAAGGACGCGCAGCCACCGGTCCTCATCACGCTCATCACACAAATGTCTTATGGTGAGAGGTAACAAAAGCATTCCATCCTCTAGTGATGAAAGTAGTAGTGATGATGAAGGTGAGGGAAAGCCCTCTGTAGACGAGCTTGCGAAAGCCGTAGAATTTTTCTAGGATGTTTGCACTAAGCAAAAAGCTCAACTTAAAACTTTGAAAAATAAGTTGATTAGCTCCCAAAATGATTATAAAGGTTTGCTAGAAAAATTTGAAACTTTGCAAACTTAAATAGTGAGCTGTCAACTAAAATTGAGCTATTAGAATTTAGTGCTCCATCCACTGCTACTGATGATAGCCTTATTAAAAAGAATGAAAAACTTAAGGCTAAGTTAGCTAGCTCCCAAGAAGCTATTGAAAATTTGCTAGAGAAAATGGAAATTCTTAGCATACACAATAATGAGCTAACTACTAAGCTAGAAAACATTGGTAGCACCCCAGCAGCATCTTTAGTTGAAATACCTGAAGTTATTAAGAAAGATGCTTCTACTTCCTGCTTTGATTTAATTGATGATTCTAACCCCTGCAACCAAGTTCTTATTGAGAATATTATTGTAGAAACATGTTCGGATGAGGTTGCAAAGGAAAATGAACAATTAAAGCAAGAAGTGGATCGCCTTGGAAAGGCTTTATATGACAAGAAAGGCAAAGCCAAACAAATCCGACCTCCACAGGATAACACCACTGCGGGAGTGAACAAGCCTATGGAGGGAGAAACTGTGATTTGTAGGCTATGCCACATGGAAGGCCACAAGTCTTTCCAATGCAAGGCGATGACCGGGGATAAGCAAAGGAAAAAGCTCAAGCAAAAGCCATCAAGCAAAATCTCCAACACCTACATCAAAAAGGTGAATAAGAAGGATGCTACACCATACTTGATCAAGAAGAAAAAGAATAGAAAGGTGATAGCAATCAAGACCAACAAGCAAGCCAACAAAGGAAAGGGGGCCAAACGCATCTGGGTGCCAAAGGAAATAATTTCAACCATGAAAAGCACCAAGAAGGTTTGGATCCCGAAAGGGAAGTGAGTGGACCGAGGGTCGGCGGGAAATTTGGAGACTTGGCAAAGTTGGGATGTATATCATGGGATACATCATATTGGATCAAGTTTATTGCCAAGTGGGTTAGTGAAAATTTTGGACCCAAATTTCCCACCCATGACTAAGGTAACTAGATTTATTGTATCTCTTGTTTTTAGATATGCGTATCTATCTACCTTGTATCTAGTTTACCTTTCTTGCCTAGTATTACATTTGTTATTTACCTTTGTTTTAAATTATGCATACTAGGTGAATCATATGGTAGGATTGCTTGTTTTCAATTCACATATTTAAGCAAACCTACATGGTTTAAAATGTTTACTTAAGCATGACACATAGCTTCTATATCACTCCATAGTAAATGATGCATCAATTGAAAATTGTGATTCCTACAAGGTGTATCATTTAACTTATATGTGCCAAAGTTAGGATTGTAGATAATTTGCCCCTCTTGATATCAAATCAAAGTGCAAGTCTCCTACAAGTATTCAAAACTTGTATGCACATCTTCAGGGGGAGGTTACTCTATAATCTAATACTTTGAGACTAACACCTTTTTCAAGTCTATTTCATGTGATAGTCTCATTGTAAGGAAAATGAGGTCTCCGGAGAATGACAACAAACTTCCACTACAAAAGCTCCAAGAACTCTCATGTCTCACAAGCACGCCATTGACTTTCAATCGGTATCTTTGAGACTACATTTAATATCATTTACATGTCTTCTCCAATAATTTGATTAGACTATATTTCATATCATATACTTCCATGTTGCTAAAAATGCATAAGTAGTTAACTCATATTCTGTCACCTATGCATAAGGGAAGTTAGTCTTTTCAAATCATGTCTTGCACCTCTAATTTTCACATGCTTTTTCCTAAGTAGAGGATCTCTGTCAGGGGGAGTATTTCTTCATCTCTAAAAAGGAGGGGAAAATTCTTTCTAAAGAGAACACTCGTTTAGGGGGAGTAATCATTTCAATTGATATCATTCATATGGTTTAATTTAGTATTCTTCAAGTGGTATCATCTGATAAAATTCTTAATGAGGGCAAGCTTTTATTTACTTCCTACATGCTTTTAATGTCTTCCTTTTCGGTGGTTGATGCCAAAGGGGGAGAAGTTTTGGGACCAAAGCAATGAAAACTATATCAAACACCAAACACCACAAATTTAAAATTTTATATCTACAAATGGTTTTTTAAGTGGTTTTGGTTATTTGGTCCTAAAATAGGAAGTAAGTGAATTATGGAGTTAGGGGGAGGCTTAAGTCCATAATTTCACATTAAGGGGACAAACATGCATCCTAGCAAGTAGATTGCATATTTTCATTCAAATACTTGTATTATTTGCTTGCTTTGGTTGTGTTGTCATCAATCACCAAAAAGGGGGAGATTGTAAGGAAAATGGACCCCGGGCCATTTGGCTAATCGAGTTTTGGTGTTTGATGATCAACACAATCCATGAACTAATAAGTTTTCTAGTGTTTGTGTTTGTAGTTCATAGGATGCAAGATGTACTTGGACTAAGGAATTGAGGAAAGCAACACCTCAAAAGAAAACATTAAGAAGATCCAAGAAAAGTCCAAGTGTGCTGCTGCGGACTGTCTGTGCGAAGGCGCACCAGACTGTCCGGTGGCACACCGGACTGTCCGGTGCCCACACGCCGGACTATCCGGTGCACCAGGGAACTCCAGCTCAACGGCTAGTTCTAGGTGGCACTCGGAGAGAAGACCACCGGACTATCCCGTGTGAGCACCAGACTGTCCGGTGTGGAAAAGCCTGCGACGCCAACGGTCACCTGTTCTGACAGGGCAACGGCTAGGCGCACCGGACAGGCTACAGTGCGCTGTCTGGTGCACCACCGGACTGTCCGGTGTGCCGCAGAGAACTGCAGCTTTTCTCCAACGGCTAGAATTGAGTTGGGGGCTTGGGGCCTATATATACTTCACCCAACCGGCCATTTGAAGGTGTGGGAGCCCAAGCAACATACCAAGGCATATAGTGCACATTTCCAAGAGCTCAAACACCCAAGTGCTTAATAGAATCACTCGGTGATTAGCGTAGGTGCTTTGCGAAGTGCTTAGGTTAGTTAGACCGCTTTAGCGCTTGCTCTAGGTGAACCCTAGTTAGTTGAGTGAGTTTTGTAAAACCACACAACCCCTCGGCTCTCGTGTGAGTCGTTGTAATTGTATCGAGTGGGGCGAGAGTCTTGTGAGACCGTGATAACCGTGTTTGTGTCACGGCCGCCACCGTGTACCGGAGGGAACGAGGCCCGCGGCGTTTCGGCCGGAAGCTCGATAGTGGATACGGCGGGGAGCGTCCGAGAGGAGCCGGAAGCGGAGCACCACTTGCGCGTGGAGAAGGCCCGCGGCTCTCTATGGAGTTACTCGACCGTGGTGCTTGGCCCTCGCGTGGGCTTCCCTTTGCGTAGGGGCACCAACGAGGATTAGTCGAGACCTTGCATGGTTCCGGATACCTCGGTAAAAATACCGGCGTCATCCACGAGAGTTTGCTTCTCTACTTTGCTCTTTAAGTTTCCGCATTTATATTAAGCATTTAAGTTTCAATCTTGTATTCATACTTATTTAGTGTAGATTGAAACTTAGCCATTGCGGTAGAGATAGCAACACTTAGACAAAACCTAGTTTGCACATTCTAGTTTGATTATCTGCATAGGTTTTGCTCTAGGGATTTAATTGTGGCCTAGTTTAGTAAAAGTTTTAGAAGTCCTAATTCACCCCCCCCCCTCTTAGGTGTCACCCGTTTCCTACAGTATCAATTACATGTCTTCTCTAGTTTTATATTAGACTATATTTCACATCTTATGCTTCCCATGTTGCTATAAATGCATATGTTATTAAAATATATCTTTTACCTATGCATTGGAGGAGTTAGTCTAATTAAATCATATCTTGTCCCTATCTTTCTCATGTGCTTTTCCTAAGTAGAGGATCTCCGACAGGGGGAGTATATCTTCATCTATGACAAAGGTGGAGAATATTCTTTCAAATGGGGAGAACACCCTTTTATGGGGAGTAATCTTTTAGAGCTACAAGTGGTAAATCCTTTAGAGGGTAAGTCTTATTTGCTTCCTATATGCTTTTAATGTCTTCCTTTTCGGTGTTTGATTCCAAAGGGGGAGAAGTTTTAGGGACCAAAGCAACTCAAAAATATATCAAACACCAAACACCACCCTTTTAAAAATTTTAAAATCTTAATCTTACAAGTGGTTTTGGTTCTACAAGTATCTTTGGTCTAAAATAGGAAGTATGTGAATTATGGAGTTAGGGGAGGCTTAAATCAATAATCTCACATTGTGGGACATTCATGCATCCTAGCAAGTAGATTACATATTTTCATCAAAATGATTGTTATATTTGCTTGCTTTGGTTGTGTTGTCATCAATCACCAAAAAGGGGGAGATTGTAAGGAAAATGGACCCCGGGCCATTTGGCTAAGTGATTATGGTGCTTGATGATCAACATAACCTGTGGACTAATGTGTTTGCTAGTGATTGTGTTTATAGTTCATAGGATGCAAAGAGGATTTGACTGAGGCTCTAAGGAAGAAACACCTCAAAATAAGATATTATGAAACCATAAGTAAAGATCAACAAGTATCAAGCAAAGTCCAAGACATGAAGAAAAGTGTTGCCACGGGTGGATCGTCAAGCTGAGAGCACCGGACTGTCCGGTGCACCAGAGAACAGTAGCCCAATGGCTAGTTCCTTTTGGCACTGTGGAGGAGAGACAACGGACTGTCCATTGGGACACCGGATTGTCCGGTGTAAGGCTGACAGCGCCAACGGTCACTTGCCACATCCAACGTCTAGTGGCGCACCGGACTGTCCAGTGCTTACCACCAGACTGTCAGGTGTGCCACAGAGAGCAGCAGCTTTTCTCCAACGGCTATATTTGAGTTGGGGCCTATATATACTTCACCCAACCGGCCATTTGAAGGTGTGGGAGCCCAAGCAATAGACCAACACATGTTATAGACATCTCTAAGTGCTCAAACACCCAAGTGCTCAATAGAATCACTCGGTGATTAGCGTATGTGCTTTGTAAAGTGCTTAGGTTAGTTAGACTGCTTATGCGCTTGCTCTAAGTTGTTCCTAGTAAGTTGAGTGAGTTTAGAAAAAACCCACAAAACCCCTCGGCTCTTGTGTGAGCCATTGTGATATTGTACCGAGTGGGGCGAGAGTCTTGTGATACCATGACAACCGAGTTTGTGTCATGGCCACCAACGTGTACCAGAGGGAACGAGACCCGCGGCGTTTTAGCCGGAAGCTCAATAGTGGAGACAGTGGGGAGCGTCCGAGAGGAGTCGGAAGCGGAGCACCACTTGCGCGTTGAGAAGGCCCGCTGCTCTCTACGGAGTTACTCAACTGAGGTGCTTGGCCCTTGCGTGGGCTACCCTTTGCGTAGGGGCACCAATGAGGATTAGTCAGAACCTTGCGTGGTTCCGGATACCTCGGTAAAAATATCAGTGTTGTCCATGAGAGTTTGCATCTCTACCCTTGCTCTTTACCTTCCGCATTTACATTAAGTCCTTAAGTTTAAGTCTCTCTTCTCTGGTTAGAATATTTAGGATTGAAGCTTAGGTTTTGCGGTAGAGATAGCAACACATAGACTAAACCTAGTTTACACATTCTAGATTGTTTATTTGTATAGGTTTTGGTCTAGGGATTTATTTGTGGCATAGTTTAGAGATAGTTTTTAGAAGTCCTAATTCACCCTCCTCTTAGGCGTCATTGTTTCCTACAACTTGGCTCAAAGAAGGTGATGCTAATACTTCTTTTTCACGCACAAACAAGGTTCAGAAAGAAAAACAACTTCATTGTTGTTATTAATTCCAACAATGAACAGTTGTTGACTGTTCATGATGATAAGGCAGTAGCCTTCTTTGATTTTTATCACGAGCTTCTTGGTACTGTTGTCGGTAGAGAAGTAACCATTGATCTGGAGGTATTGGGAATGCCTTCATTTGATCATTCCAGCCTTGATGCATCGTTTCTTGAGGACGAAGTGTGGAATACTATTAAAACCATACCTTTGGATAAAGCCTAGGCCCAGATGGTTTCACAGGATGTTTCTACAAATTGTGTTGGCCAACCATCAAAGTTGATGTTATAGCAACAATTTCCCTTGTGAAGGACTTTTGTCCGATCAACCTTGTTCACGGTTTTGCCATATTGGTGACAAAGCTATTAGCTGGTAGGTTGGCAAGGATGCTACAGGATATGGTTTCTCCCAATCAAACTGCATTTATTAAAAATGTTTCATTCTTGATAACTTCAAGTTGGTGCAACATACAACTAGATATCTGTATAAAAAGAGGCATGCATGTATTCTCTTTAATTTGGATATATCAAAGGCATTTGACTCAATATCCTGGGCTTTTCTTTTTGAAGTTCTGAGGAAGCTAGGTTTTGGACAGATTTGGTGTGATATAATCAGCGGGCTGCTGAGTACTTCTTCTACAAAAATTTTGGTGAATGGCTTACCTAGGGAGTGTATTGCTCATAGGAGAGGGCTGAGACAAGGTGACCCTTTGTCCCCTATGCTTTTTATTTTAGTTATGGATGTTCTTAATTTGAAGGTGCAGCATGCTTCTGAGGAGAATTTGCTTCAGTCATTGTCTTCCAACAGTCTGCAGCATCGTATCTCTTTGTATGCAGACGATGTGGTTACTTTTTTGAGGTCGGTTGCTTTAGACATCAACATGGCTTTGGACATTCTCTGGTTGTTTGGTGTGGCTTCTAGGTTACAGACCAATGTCCAAAAGAGTAGTGTATTCCCAATTCGTTGTGGCAATGAGGAGCTTAATTGTATATAAGAGCTGCTTCCCTCCCCCATTTTAGATTTTCCGTGTAAGTATCTCAGATTGCCTATTTCACTCCGGAAGCTTCCAAGGCACCAATTTCAGGCCATTGTTGATTGGGTAGCCATTCTATTATCGCGGTGGAAAGTGGATCTTATGTCTTGGGCTGGTAGAGCCATCCATGTTCAGTTTGTTTTAACAGCCAAGATGATTTATGCTAAGATGGCTTTGGATATTCCGGTTTGGGTCATCAAAGCAATTGATAAAATTCGAAGGATTTTTTTGTGGCGAGGTAGACAAGAAGGGAAGGGTGGTCACTGTCCCTTGGCATGGTCTAATGTAACCCGACCAAAGGAGATGGGTGGGCTAGGGATTAGTGACCTATGGAATCTTGGTTGAGCCTTCCGGGTCTGATGGTCGTGCCTGCAAAAAACTAATCATTCAAAGCCTTGGTCGGAGTTCTCAATTAAAGTGTGTGTTGTAGTGTAGAAATTGTTTGCTACAGTTGTTGTTACTAAGATTGGGGATGGGGCCAATACCCTTTTTTGGAAGGACATGTGGTTGGATGGTAGATGTATTAAAGACTTAGCTCCATCAGTGGTTGATTTGGTGCCCATTCGTCTTGCTAACATGAGGCTGGTAAATGATGTCTTGCCCAACTTTCGTTAGATGGCTGATCTGCATGGAAATCTCTCTGTTACGACTATTGGTGAGCTAGGGATTAGTGACCTATGGAATCTTGGTTGGGCCTTCCGGGTTCGATGGTCATGCCTGCAAAAAAACTGATCATTCAAAGCCTTGGTCGGAGTTCTCAATTAAAGTGTGTGTTGTAGTGTAGAAATTGTTTGCTACAGTTGTTGTTACTAAGATTGGGGATGGGACCAATACCCTTTTTTGGAAGGACATGTGGCTGGAAGGTAGATGTATTAAAGACTTAGCTCCATCAGTGGTTGATTTGGTGCCCATTCGTCTTGCTAACATGAGGCTGGTAAAGGATGTCTTGCCCAACTTTCGTTAGATGGCTAATTTGCATGGAAATCTCTCTGTTACAGCTATTGGTGAGCTTATGTATCTCTATGAGGTTTTGGAAGATATGGGCTAACAGAAATAGCCAAGTTCGGAGGTGTTCCTTGGAAGACAAAAGCATTCCTCTACATCTAGAGCATCCAAGCCCAAGATAACCATGGAGTCAAAACCTTTCTTGCTCAGCTCACCAAGGCGAGCACTATTATAGCCCCACCACCAATCAAAGTCATCCTCAACTGGCCTAGGATGGAGGTCCAGCATTCCAAAGGGCCTAGACATATTATACCAAAACTATCGTGTAAAGGAGCAGCCCACCAACAAAGTGGTTGATTGTGTCATCCTATTGATCACATAAAGGGCAATGGATAGGATGGATAGCTCTCTTCTTGCTAACCTATCTATTGTCCAACACTAGTTGTGTGCCACTAACCAGAAGAAGAAACAACATTTGTTAGGAGCCCAAGTCTTCCAAATTCTATCATCTTGCTTGAACATAACCGAGCATCGAAACATCATTGTATAGGCTAATTTCAACATATATTCACCGAAACCACAAACCTCCAAACATGATGATCTTGCACCTCGGTTTGTAATAAGATCCCCTCCAAACTTTCAGCCAAATCAAGAAGATGTACCAAGAAATTTTAGGAGAGAGCTCTTGAAACATCCTTTACCCAATTCGAATTCTGCAAAGCATCTTTAAACAGTCTCCTCTTGGTAAACCTCTTAGGGATAGTAGCAAAAATAGCAGGAGCAAGATCTTGAATACTTTTCCCTTGCATCCATTTATCCTTCCACAAAGGGTCTTTAAATAATTACCAATCTCAGTAAAAAAACTAGAGCGTTGAAAAGACTAGAGACTTCCTTTTGAATCTGAATTGAAAACTCAACCCAAGGACTCACTAGGTCGATTTTCTGGAGCCAAAGCCACCTGACTCTTAGAACCTAGCCAAAGAGTTTTAGGTTATCCCAAGACCACCCAACTCTTTAGGATGTGTAACTTTAAGCCAAGCTAATGGACAATGCCCCTAACTTCCTTCCCACCTCTCCAAATAAAAGCTTTTATTAACTTATCAATTGCCTTGATTGCCAAACTAGGGAGATGTCCAAAGCCATGACCAAATACAAAAATCTAGAAGTCATAATAGTCTGAATATAGATAGCTTGACCAGCTTTGGTCACAAGCTCAACTTTCCATCTAGGGATCATGACTTCAATTTGACCTATGATAGCTTATAGTTGTGCCTAAGGTAATCTTTTTAAGGCTAGGGGAAGACCAAGATAATTGTAGGGGAAATCTAATAATTTATAAGACATGCACCGTGGAAAAATTATCCCTAATGCAACAAATTAGGTAGATATACTCTTCTGTATATTGGTCTTTAGCCCGATGCACCACCAAAAAGATACATGATCCCCTTCATTGCATCTATATCAACAACATCCGACCGTAGAAAGACTACCACATCATCAATATAATGAAATTCGGTGTTCTAAACTCTTGGAAGAAAGATGTTGTAGACCACATTCCTTCGAGGCTCGTTGTACCATAAGGTTGAGGGCATCCATGACCAGGATGAAAAGCATCAGTGATAATGAATCGCATTGATGAAGACCTCGACAATACATATGTATTCACTAGGAGAACCATTAAGTAGAATTTGTGTGGAGGAAGAAGACAACAATACACATATAATGTTGCACTAAATCTGTCCAAACCCAAGCCTTCGAAGATGTGATAGCCTGGCCCAAGTGGATGGTGATATCCTACCCCAATGCTTAATAGAATTAATAGAGTACTCATACCAATAAGGTGCATCTTCTTTTTCGAAAGCCTATCTCGAAAGAACCTCCAAATTAAGCGTGCTTGGCTTGGAGCAATTTTGGATGGGTGACCGACCGAGAAATTTTCTCGGGTTTGCATGAGTGAGGACAAAGTGTGCACAAAAGACCCATGTTGGTCTGTGGGGACAATATATGATCCTAGAGAGCTGCCAGGAGTAAGTACCACCGGTCCGAGAATGGACGGGGTGTTACAGAAGAACCTTTAAAAGAAAGGCCTAGGATACACTATCGAATGTCTTAGAAATGTCTAATCTGATCAAAATCCGAGGTTGTTTTTGCTGTTGCAATAGACATGCGGTCTATTGTACTAACATGGAATTATCCTTGATAAAACTTTTTTTGATGAAAGCAGTTTGAATTGGTGCAATCAACTATTGTAAACAACTAGCAATCTATTAGCCATAATCTTAGAAACCAGCTTGCACCATAAATGAGTATTATAATATTTAACCTGTGTAATTATGATCTAATAGTCTCAATATCTTAATCTACTTTAAAATATACCAATATTTCTTAATATACATTAATCACAAGTTAATAGCACTACTAAGAAAATCTGTTTTGCACCATGTGAGTCTGGCTCGCTAGAAACAGAAATGCATTCCATATCTAGTGAGCCAAGATAGTGGCTGCATTTTACACCTAGGGAGCTAGGTATAGACTCTCGTGCAGGTAACCAAACACACTGAAATTTCATCTTTAGAGCATGGTTCTCATATATACAAGCAACTAAACATGCATTTAGTAGCTAGGTTGAGTGTATGCGGGTGTTTGAAGATTCTGCATCGAAGCATTACTTGTGCAAATTTAGCCATGTAGAAACGAGAATTTTCACAGTATGAGTAGAGCCTGATTAATCTTGCATCACGTGGAACATGCCTTAATTCTAGCCAGATAACCAAACAACACCTTAGGCTATCTCGAGCAACCTTACTCATTCTATCTCCTATTTTAAACTTTACTCTAAAAATAGTGCAAAAACACAAACATAGGCATGATCTATCAATGGTGGACCCAGAAATCTTCGAGAGCATGGGCAAAAAATAATACTCATACTATAAACATATAGCTTTGCCTAGTTTCACTACACCAAACTGGTTAACTTCCTAGAGCCTAAGTCCTAGGAAGTTAGCAGTAAACTCTCAGAAGTTAGCTAAACCATCGAAAGTTAAGTTCTCGGAAAAATTTGGTCGGAAGTTAGCTTAACTTCCTAGAGCCCTCTAGGAAGTTAGTCCTAGAGCCAACTGCGCCTCTCGAAGGTTAGCAAGTTCACACCATTTATGCACATAGCACCGTCAGCCAACTAACTTCCTACGGCTTACTGTATCCTCTAGGAAGTTAACTTGACCAGCATTACAAATGTTGTTTTATTTTCATTTTACACCACATACCACAACAAAACATATATATTAACAACTATAGCACACCACATTTTCACATAAAACATCTCACACATATAAGAGCAATGACATCCATAATCTCAGCAATTACATCACAATATCATTTCATATCACAATTTCATCACGGTAACATCTCATCCATAGTCATAAGACACAAAAGTCTCAAGTACCACAAAACACATAAAATGGAAGCTCACTGCCACCGGTCACCTTCAGGAACTGCGACGAATGATGGTGAAAGGGAAATGTGCCCTTGGGCCATTTCTAAGTATTTTGGTGATTGAGTGCCAACACAAGTGCTTTTGTGTTAATCTATGCAAAGTGGTGGACAAAGTGCAAATCAAGTCAAAAGGTATGTTTCTAGACTTAGTACATTGTTTTATGGACTAATGTATTGTGTCTAAGTGCTGGAAACAGGAGAAATAGAATTGGAAAAGAGATGGCTTTGTTCAGCCAAAGTCTGCGCAGTCTAGGTGCACCGGACTGTCCGGTGGTGCACCGGACAGTGTCCGGTGCGCCAGGCTGGCTCTGGCGAACTTGCTGCTCTCGGGACTTCGACAGTGGTGTACGGTATAAATCACCGGACTGTCCGGTGAGCCGTTCACAGGCGAAGTCGTCGGTCTCGGGAAGCCATCAACGGCGTACGGCTATAATTCACCGGACTGTCCAGTGATGCACCGGACTGTCCGGTGAGCCAACGGTCAGCCGGGGCAACGGTCGTCCGAGGATTCCGCGCGTAACGCGTGGCCGAGCCAATGGTCACATTGGAGCACCGGACAGTGTCCGGTGTGCACCGGACAGTGTCCGGTGCGCCAACGGCTCTGAATCTCCAACGGTCGGCTTCGCCAAACAAGGAAAGAAATCCGCACTGGACAGTGTCCGGTGGCGCACCGGACTGTCCGGTGCGCTAGTCGACAGAAGGCAAGAATTGCCTTCCTACAATGCTCTCAACGGCTCCTAGCTGCCTTGGGGCTATAAAAGGGACCACTTGGCGCATGGAGAAGACATCCAAGCATTCTTTGAGCATAGTTGATCACTCACACTTCGTTCTTGCGCACTTGTTCGACATTCTTAGTGATTTGAGCTCCGTTCTAGTGAGAAACTCGTGATAGTCTCTTGAGCTCAAGTCTGGGTCTTGTGTGTGCGTATTTGCCGTGATCTTTGTGTCTTGTGTGAGTTGCTTATCCCTCCCTTACTTCGCGCTTCTTTGTGAACATCTTTGTAAGGGCGAGAGGCTCCAAGTTGTGGAGATTCCTCGCGATCGGGATATAGTAAAGCAAAGCAAAACACTGTGGTATTCAAGTGGGTCTTTGGACCGCTTGAGAGGGGTTGATTGCAACCCTTGTCCGTTGGGACGCCACAACGTGGAGTAGGCAAGTTTTGTACTTGGCCGAACCACGGGATAAACCACTGTGCCATCTCTGTGTTGATCTCTTGTGGTTATTGTGTTTTGTTAAGACTCCTCTCTAGCCACTTGGCATTATTGTGCTAACGCTTAACCAAGTTTTTGTGGCATTAAGTTTTCAAGTTTCACAGGATCACCTATTCACCCCCCCCTCTAGGTGCTCTCAATTAGTATCAGAGCCGTTCTCTTCACGAAGGGACTAATCACCCGAAGAGATGGATCCTAAGGGAAAGGGGATCGTGATCAATGATAAGGAGAAGGAGTCCTTCGTCAACGAGCCGAAAGACGACAAACCTACCGACTCGAGCTCGGGCCACAAACGAAAAGATGGGAAGAAGAAGACGAGGCGCATCAAGGAGATTGTCTACTACGACGACAACGACGAGTCCTCTTCTTCCCAAAAGGACGACTACAACTACGAGAAACGGAAAACGGTCAATTCGAACTTTTCTTTCGATTACTCTCGTATTCCACAAAGTACAAATGCTCATTTGCTCTCCATTCCACTTGGCAAACCTCCTCACTTTGACGGAGAGGACTACGGATTTTGGAGTCACAAAATGCGTAGTCACTTGTTCTCTCTCCATCCGAGCATATGGGAGATAGTAGAGAGTGGAATGAAATTTGATAGTACTGATAGTCCCATGTTCATTAACGAGCAAATCCACAAAAATGCACAAGCGACTACTGTTCTTCTAGCTTCATTGTGCAGGGACGAATACCATAAGGTGAGCGGCTTGGACAATGCCAAGCAGATCTGGGACACCCTCAAGATCTCTCATGAGGGAAACAACGTCACCATGCTCACCAAAATGGAGTTGGTGCAAGGCGAACTTGGGAGATTCGCGATGATAAGGGGTGAGGAGCCAACCCAAACGTACAACCGGCTCAAGACCCTTGTCAACAAAATAAGGAGCTACGGAAGCACGTGATGGACGGACCACGACGTTGTCCGCCTAATGCTAAGGTCCTTTACTGTCCTTGATCCACATCTTGTGAACAATATTCGTGAGAATCCTAGGTACACCAAGATGTCGCCCGAAGAAATTCTTGGGAAATTTGTAAGCGGGCGGATGATGATCAAGGAAGCAAGATACGTCGACGATGCACTAAATGGACCAATCCAAGAGCCTCAAACTATTGCTCTCAAGGCAACGAGGAGCAAGGAGGAACTACCTAGCAAGGTGGCGCAAGTTGAGGCGGTAGGGCTCAATGATGAAGAGATGGCCCTCATCATCAAGCGCTTCAAGACGGCGCTAAAGGGTCGCAAGGGGCAGCCAAGCAAGACCAAGACAAAGGGGAAGCGCTCATGCTTCAAATGTGGTAAGATTGGTCATTTTATCGCTAACTATCCCGATAATGATAGTGATCAGGAACAAGGGAACAAGAGGGAGAAGAAGAAGGCATACAAGAAGGCTAAGGGCGAGGCACACCTTGGCAAGGAGTGGGACTCGGATTGTTCGTCATCCGACTCCGACAATGAAGGGCTCGCCGCCACCGCCTTCAACAAGTCATCCCTCTTCCCCAACGAGCGTCACACATGCCTCATGGCGAAGGAGAAGAAGGTATGTACTCGAGACAACACTACTTATGCTTCTTCAAGAGAGGATGAGTCTAGTGATGATGATGAAATAGATTGTTCTTGTTTATTCAAGGGTCTAGATAGAACCAAGGTTGATAAGATTAACGAATTAATTGATGCCTTGAATGATAAGAATAGATTATTAGAGAAGCAAGAGGATCTTTTATATGAAGAACATGATAAGTTTGTAGAGGCTCAAAAATCCCTTGCTTTAGAAATCAAAAGGAATGAAATGCTTTCTTGTGAACTATCTACTTGCCATGAGACAATTTCTAGCTTAAGGAGCTTAAATGACGATTTGAATGCTAAGTTAGAAATAGCAAATAAATCAACATCTTGTATAGAACATGTTACAATTTGTAAGAGGTGTAAAGATTTTGATGTTGATGCTTGTAGTGATCACTTAGTTTCAATTTCCAAATTGAATGATGAATTGGCTAGTCTTAATGCCCAACTTAAGACTAGCAAGAGTGAAATTGATAAAATAAAATTTGCAAGGGATGCCTACACGATTGGTAGACACCCCTCAATTAAGGATGGTCTTGGCTTCAAGAGAGAGGTCAAGAACTTAACAAGCCATAAGGTTTCCATATCCGCCAAGGAGAAAGGGAAGGCCCCTATGGCTAGTAGTGCTCATAAGAACCATGCTTTCATGTATCATGATAGGAGACATTCTTGGAATGCTTTTAGGAGTTATGATGCTTTTGATTCTCATGCCATGGTTGCTTCTAGTTCTTCTATTACGCATGATAGAAATGTTGCTAGGAAAACTGTTATGCCTAGAAAAAATGTTGTTCATGTTCCTAGGAAAGTAATGAATGAACCTTCTACAATTTATTATGCTTGCAATGCTTCCTTTGCTATTTGTAGAAAGGGTAAGAAGGTAATTGCTAAGAAGTTAGGGGCCAAATGTAAGGGAGACAAAACTTGCATTTGGGTCCCTAAAACCATTGTGACTAACCTTGTAGGACCCAACAAGAGTTGGGTACCTAAAACCCAAGCCTAAATTTGCCTTGCAGGTTTATGCATCCGGGGGTTCAAGCTGGATTATTGTGACGGAACCTCCCAAGTAATTAGGCCCACCTACAGTTGTCCTTGTCCAACGGACCTCAGACAACCCTATAGGTGCCCCTGAACTACTTGACAAGTTCGGTATCTTTCCTTACCTTACTAGGAACGTTTCACCCGTCATGCAGACATTATAGAACATCGGAGATAAGGAATTGCGGAAGCGATTACATAATTTATATTTATTTAAAAACAAGCTCAAGTTGTTTTATTACAGACCAGAACTAAGAGCGAGTGCTGAGTAGTAATATTATACAAACCAAGGGAGGCAAAAACTCCTCCCGATAAGTTTTAAGTAAAAATTCTAGATGAAGGACCAAGTCCTCCCGCACTTCAGTCTTGTTTTTCTTCTTTAGGAACCACCTTGGCACAGAAGCAGCAGAAATCTGCTACTTCCTCACCTAAAAACAACGAAGGGATAAACCCTGAGTATGGAATTACTCAGCAAGACTTACCCGACTAAAGAAAAGACTCTCAAGGGTATGCTGGTTGTAAGGGAGTCAAGGTAAGGCTTTTCAATAATCAAGACTCTGTTTTGCAGAAATGCTTACTAAAGTGGATCCTTAAAAATCCAATTTTATTTGTCAAGTTAAGTTCAATTACCTGCAACTAGAGTTCTTTCTACCCTAGTTCAATCACTGGTCCTGCACTAGCCAATTTCTTACAAATACCCATCATCTTTAGTAGAATGCTACGTGTAGGGCAGTGACCAAGTCTTCATAACCGCGAAGGTACGGCGATCCGAATCGATTATACTCAGCTGAGGATCTCCAATCACACGACATATGTAGCACTTAACCCTTGCATATGTCAACCCGCCACTGGGGTTCTTAAGACCGGATCAGGTTCACGCAAACCGAGAGCACAGATACACCACCGTCCAGCCTCTTGCCACGGAGGGTACACGCTACTCTCGCCACCGCTCCACGCCCATTTCGTGTTATCTTATTCCAGCCTTAGTCTGCCCGAGGCAAGGCTTACCCATGATGAGGCATGTGACCAGCTAAAGGGTCCTCGATCATCGAGCCTACATCGAGACGGTCCTTAATCGACTCAGACGGAGACACTACACCGAGACTCCTTTCTCGTGCAAGTCACCCGCTCGGTCTTAGCTTAATCTTTTCAACCCAAAAACTTGGTACCTGGCAGAGGTACATCTTTTCCGATGTTGAATCCATCAAGGCCTTTGACAGATTCACCATCAAGTTTTATTTTTGAAAACATCCCACCCACCTTTGCCACATCATATTTTGTAAAAACAAAACATTTTGTTTTTCTAAGGCAAGACTAAGCATCAAAAATCTTTTATAAAACAGGTGATCAAGGAAGGTAATCAAGTTCAAGGAAGGTAATGCAGGAATTGTTTTAGCAATCAACTCCTATCACCTAATGCAGCAATCAAGTGAGAAAGATTTTAAAAACATCAAGGAAGGTGGCAAATGCACCGGGGCTTGCCTTTGTTAACAGGTGAGTCCGGCTCGGATCCACAAATATCAAAGTAAAAGCAGTTGCCTGCTTGAGGATCTGAGGGTGGTGGTGTCCTTTCTTCAGTGACTTCTTCTTCTTCGTGTTCTAACATAACCATATATATGCATAAGAATGGATGCCATGGGACGCTCATGAGGATGCAAAGATAATATACACTTATTATCTAAGTCTTGAGTACAACTTTCCTTCACGGTACTCCGAGAACCTAGGGTTTCCGGAGTCAGTAAAGGAGTTCATAGGGCAGGGGGGGTGTTTTGGGGTTTGGTGATCAAACAAGGTCCAAATCAACCCAAATTCTACCCAAGGCTTCTAAATATTGTTTTAAGTGCCCATAAAAAGTTTGGGCATTTTTGGACTTTCCAATTACTTTCTAAAAACCCATAACTAATACTTTTAACTACTTTAAATGCCCTAAAATTTCTTATTTCCACTAAAAATCACCAACTTATTTTTATTAAATTCTAGGGAAAATAAGGAGCCTAGGAAAATTGGTTTCACAATTTTATCATTTTTCTACTGTTTTCTATAATTGTTTTGGCTCTGGAGATAAAAGAAAAAGAAAAATAGATGAATAGTATTGGACCGAATCCAGCCTAGGTCGGCCCACTACCAGAAGAAATGCGCGCGCCCGCGCCCGCAGTGGCAGACTTGCACAGAGGCCCTCGCGTTTTTGTCAAACAGCGAACGAGCCCTTTCACTGTGGCACTGTGTCGCTGACAGATTACAGATAAGTCCCTAAGGTTCTATTTCTTCATCGTGCTAGCCCCCGACGGCGAGCAACACGACAGAGCGCGACACCGACGAGCTATACCGGCCGGAGGGGGCCAAGACCGACGCTCCCGAGCGGTGGGCATCACAACGGACCTACCCCGAGCCTTTCCCCCAACCCAATTTCATCTAAGACCATCTAAGGAGTACTGGCCACGGCGACCGTGAACCCCACGGCAAGACAGTCGTGTTCCCGGCGATTAGGGGCGGTTTGGTTCGATTGGAAGGGTCGGAGAGCATCACCAATACGTAAGTATGCTAGAACAGGGATGAAAAAGGAATGAGCAGACCTGGGGACGGCTGGCCGCGGTGAGGGTGTTCTTACGGTGGCGGAAACCGAATTGGGGGAACTGTGAAATTCAAGCTCGCTGGCGATCAGCTGGGGACAATACTGGGTGTTGGGGTTCTTGACTACCCTACGGAGCTTGCGGTGGCTTCAATTTATAGAGAAGTTAATCGGCGGTGACGAATTCGGCCGAGCAGTGCTGGCGGCCGGAGGAGAGACGAGCTCCATGCGTGGAATAAATGACTTTCACCGTGGCAGTTATTTCGGTGATCACCGGACATGCAACCCATGAGTCACCACAACGAGGACTAGTGCTTAAGCACGTGGCGCGCGGCAGTAATCGGCCGGCGGCGAGGTCTTATCCGATCAGTCGACGCGCAAGGGAGGTGGGGCGAGCCTAGCTTTGACAGGACCACGGTGATGGCATGGTGGCCGCCGATTAACCAGGGCCTGCCACCTCCCTGTTTTAACGCCACGTTGCAACAGCCTTTTACCGTGGCCGCCGACGACCATCCACGCGGCGGTGGCGTTCTTATCGCCGGCGCGATTTTTCTGAAGATCGATGAACAGTGCGCCTTGATTTAGTGCAAAGCTTGTCTGACAGACCAAGTTGGAGCTTAATTTTCTCCCAAATTTCTGTGGTAACATAAGTTAATCTTTGCAGCAAACTTGTAAAGCATTATACAAACTACAACCTTGCTATGGCAACCATAGGTAGATTTCCACTGGATATTAGTCTAATTGTCTCATAATGTTGGATCAAGGTCACTGTCCAACAGAAGTTCAGTCTATACCAGCCTGACAGTCCATCTTTGCTTGGGTTTTTCTCCAAATTTCTCATAGGATCATGGCTTGAACCCTTAAACAAAGTTGTTCTCCTATGTTTAGTCTTCAACTTTGATGTGGTGACCTAGGGCAAATTCTCAATAATTTGGAAGATCCAATGCTCCAAAGTTGAGCTTACTAATCTGAAATTCAGACTTAGAGAAATCTCAATTGGGGGTCCTTTTTGCATTTAAGTCCAAAACTTAGGGTTTGGCTTTCAAGTTCACATATTTGTGAACCAAATGACTTAGGATACTTATTTGCCTTGAGTTTTGCACTTTAGCCCAAAAGTGGACTAATTTTGCACTTAGGCCCCTAGGGTTTAGTCTTAGGGTTTTTCCAGGGTTCCAATTAGGGTTTTTAGTATCCCAGGGGTATAATTGTGGTTCAACTTTGTTTTTGGGGATATTTTATAACTATTATCCTAAAGTATTTAGATTTTCTCAAGTTGGGTTAAGTCTTACCCCCTTAATCCTTGTTTAGGGTAAAGCTTCCTATCCAGGGTCCTATTTGGAAAACCTTAAAACAATACAACTTGTTTGAAATTTTTGCCTAGTGAATGCACTCTAGGTGTGTCAAACATATGCAATGTCAATGCTTATGATGCCATGCTCAAGTTTTAGTCATAGTAACACCAGGGGTGTTACAATTATCGACAGCAGATGCACAAACCACATGACGGGAGAGAAGAGGATGTTCTCTTCCTACGTCAAGAACAAGGATCCCCAAGATTCAATAATATTCCGTGATGGGAACCAAGGCAAGGTGAAAGGGTTAGGTAAAATTGCTATTTCGTCCGAGCACTCTATTTCTAATGTGTTTTTAGTTGAGTCACTTGGATATAATTTGTTATCTGTAAGTCAACTTTGTAATATGGGATATAATTGTCTATTCACAAATGTAGATGTGTCTGTCTTTAGAAGGTGTGATGGTTCACTAGCTTTTAAGGGTGTACTAGACGACAAAATTTATTTGGTTGATTTTGCAAAAGAAGAGGTCGGTCTAGATGCATGCTTAATTGCTAAGACTTGCATGGGCTGGCTGTGGCATCGCCGCTTAGCACATGTGGGGATGAAGAACCTTCACAAGCTTCTAAAGGGAGAACACGTGATAGGTCTAACTAATGTGCATTTCGAAAAAGATAGACCTTGTGCAGCTTGTCAAGCAGGTAAACAAGTGGGAAGTGCTCATCACATCAAGAATGTGATGACTACGTCAAGACCCCTGGAGCTGCTGCATATGGACCTCTTCGGACCCGTCGCCTATCTAAGCATAGGAGGAAGTAAGTATGGTCTTGTTATAGTTGATGATTTTTCCCGCTTCACTTGGGTATTCTTTTTGCAGGATAAATCTGAAACCCAAGGGACCCTCAAGCGCTTCCTCAGGAGAGCTCAAAATGAGTTTGAGCTCAAGGTGAAGAAGATAAGGAGCGACAACGGTTCCGAGTTCAAGAACCTTCAAGTGGAGGAGTTCCTTGAGGAGGAAGGGATCAAGCACGAATTCTCCGCTCCCTACACACCACAGCAAAATGGTGTGGTAGAGAGGAAGAACAGGACGCTCATCGATATGGCGAGGACGATGCTTGGAGAGTTCAAGACCCCCGAGCGCTTTTGGTCGGAAGCTGTGAACACGGCTTGCCACGCCATCAACCGGGTCTACCTTCACCGCCTCCTCAAGAAGACTTCGTATGAGCTTCTAACCGGTAACAAACCCGATGTATCTTACTTTCGTGTATTTGGGAGCAAGTGTTATATTCTTGTGAAGAAAGGTAGAACTTCTAAATTTGTTCCCAAAGCTGTAGAAGGGTTTTTATTAGGTTATGACTCAAATACAAAGGCGTATAGGGTCTTCAACAAATCATCGGGTTTGGTTGAAGTCTCTAGTGACGTTGTATTTGATGAGACTAATGGCTCTCCAAGAGAGCAAGTTGTTGATCTTGATGATGTAGATGAAGAAGACGTTCCAACGGCCGCAATGCGCACCATGGCAATTGGCGATGTGCGACCACAGGAACAATTGGAGCAAGATCAACCTTCTTCCTCAACAATGGTGAATCCCCCAACTCAAGATGATGAACAGGTTCATCAAAAGGAGGCGTGTGATCGAGGGGGAGTACAAGATGATCATGTGATGGAGGAAGAAGCACAACCGGCACCTCCAACCCAAGTTCGAGCGACGATTCAAAGGAATCATCCCGTCGACCAAATTTTGGGTGACATTAGCAAGGGAGTAACTACTCGTTCTAGATTGGTGAATTTTTGTGAGCATTACTCTTTTGTCTCTTCTATTGAGCCTTTCAGGGTAGAAGAGGCCTTGCTAGATCCGGACTGGGTGTTGGCCATGCAGGAGGAGCTCAACAACTTCAAGCGTAATGAAGTTTGGACACTGGTGCCTCGTCCCAAGCAAAACATTGTGGGAACCAAGTGGGTGTTCCGCAACAAACAGGACGAGCACGGGGTGGTGACGAGGAACAAGGCTCGACTTGTGGCAAAAGGTTATGCCCAAGTCGCAGGTTTGGACTTTGAGGAGACTTTTGCTCCTGTGGCTAGGCTAGAATCAATTCGTATATTGCTAGCATATGCCGCTCACCATTCTTTCAGGTTGTTCCAAATGGATGTGAAGAGCGCTTTCCTCAACGGGCCAATCAAGGAGGAGGTGTACGTGGAGCAACCCCCTGGCTTCGAGGATGAACGGTACCCCGACCACGTATGTAAGCTCTCTAAGGCACTCTATGGACTTAAGCAAGCCCCAAGAGCATGGTATGAATGCCTTAGAGACTTTTTAATTGCTAATGCCTTCAAGGTTGGGAAAGCCGATCCGACTTTATTCACTAAGACTTGTGATGGTGATTTGTTTGTGTGCCAAATTTATGTCGATGACAGAATATTTGGTTCTACTAACCAAAAGTCTTGTGAAGAGTTTAGCAGGGTGATGATGCAGAAATTCGAGATGTCGATGATGGGCGAGTTGAACTACTTCCTTGGGTTCCAAGTGAAGCAACTCAAGGACGGCACCTTCATCTCCCAAACGAAGTACACGCAAGACTTGCTAAAGCGGTTTGGGATGAAGGACGCCAAGCCCACAAAGACTCCGATGGGAACTGACGGACACACCGACCTCAACAAAGGAGGTAAGTCCGTTGATCAAAAGGCATATCGGTCAATGATAGGGTCTTTACTTTATTTATGTGCTAGTAGACCGGATATTATGCTTAGCGTATGCATGTGTGCTAGATTTCAATCCGATCCAAGGGAGTGTCACCTAGTGGCCGTGAAGCGAATTCTTAGATATTTAGTCGCTACGCCTTGCTTCGGGATCTGGTATCCAAAAGGGTCTAACTTTGACTTGATTGGATATTCAGACTCCGACTATGATGGATGTAAGGTCGATAGGAAGAGTACATCGGGGACGTGCCAATTCTTAGGAAGGTCCCTGGTGTCATGGAATTCTAAGAAACAAACTTCTATTGCCCTATCCACCGCTGAGACCGAGTACGTTGCCGCAGGACAGTGTTGCGCGCAACTACTTTGGATGAGGCAAACCCTCCGGGACTTTGGCTACAATCTGAGCAAAGTCCCACTCCTATGTGACAATGAGAGTGCTATCCGCATTGCGGAAAATCCTATTGAGCACAGCCGCACAAAAGCACATTGACATCCGGCATCACTTTTTGAGAGACCACCAGCAAAGGGAGATATCGAAGTGTTTTATGTTAGCACCGAGAACCAGCTAGCCAATATCTTTACCAAGCCTTTAGATGAAAAGACCTTTTGCAGGCTGCGTAGTGAGCTAAATGTCTTAGATTCGCGGAACTTGGATTGATTTATAACATACATGTGTTTATGCCTTGATCATGTTCCTTATGCATTTTGTTGTTTATGGTGCTCAAGTTGTACAAGTACTCCCCGGACCTCACAAGTCCATTTGCAAGTGATGCACATATTTAGGGGGAGATGTGCTACAACTTGACCCTTTGAGACTAACCATGTGTTTGAGTTTTCTTAATTTAGTCTCAAAGGAGGTTTGAAAGGGAAAAGGTGGACTTGGACCATGAAAGACTTCCACTGCACTCCGATGAGAGGGTAACTTATTCCAAGTTCATCTCATGTACTCTTATTGCCTTTGTATTCTTACTTGAAGACTTTGGTGAGGCAATGGGGTTCAAGGGCCAAGATTGATCCCGTTTTGGTGCTTGATGCCAAAGGGGGAGAAAATAAGGCCAAAGCAATAAATGGATCAGCTACCACTTGAGAATTTTGAAAATAATAGAATAGAGTTTTTGTTTTGTCAAAATACTCTTATTGGCTCCTTTTGTCAAAAGTTGGTCTCTTGTGGGGAGAATGGTTGATTATGGGAAATAGGGGGAGTTTTTGATACTGTGATCAATTTCTATTGGAACAACTCTCTTTATGTCTCTACAAGTGTGTTTGACTTAGAGATAGGAAATTGAGGTTGATTTGCAAAAACAAACCAAGTGGTGGCAAAGTATGATCCATATATACCAAATTTGAATCAAAACCTTTTTTAAGTTCTCATTTGCATTGATATTGCACTTCTTTTAGTTGCTCTTTGTTGTGTTGGCATAAATCACCAAAAAGGGAGAGATTGAAAGGGAAATGTGCCCTTGGGCCATTTCTAAGTATTTTGGTGATTGAGTGCCAACACAAGTGCTTTTGTGTTAATCTATGCAAAGTGGTGGACAAAGTGCAAATCAAGTCAAAAGGTATGTTTCTAGACTTAGTACATTGTTTTATGGACTAATGTATTGTGTCTAAGTGCTGGAAACAGGAGAAATCGAATTGGAAAAGAGATGGCTTTGTTCAGCCAAAGTCTGCGCAGTCTGGGTGCACCGGACTGTCCGGTGGTGCACCGGACAGTGTCCGGTGCGCCAGGCTGGCTCTGACGAACTTGCTGCTCTCGGGACTTCGACGGCGGTGTACGGTATAAATCACCGGACTGTCCGGTGGTGCACCGGACTCTCCGGTGAGCCGTTCACAGGCGAAGTCGTCGGTCTCGGGAAGCCATCAACAGCGTACGGCTATAATTCACCGGACTGTCCGGTGATGCACCGGACTGTCCGGTGAGCCAACGGTCAGCCGGGGCAATGGTCGGCCGAGGATTCCGCGCGTGACGCATGGCCGAGCCAACGGTCACATTGGAGCACCGGACTGTCTGGTGTGCACCGGACAGTGTCCGGTGCGCCAACGGCTCTGAGTCTCCAACGGTCGGCTTCACCAAACAAGGAAAGAAATCCGCACCGGACAGTGTCCAGTGGTGCACCAGACTGTCCGGTGCGCCAGTCGACAGAAGGCAAGAATTGCCTTCCTACAATGCTCTCAACGGCTCCTAGCTGCCTTGGGGCTATAAAAGGGACCCCTTGGCGCATGGAGAAGACATCCAAGCATTCTTTGAGCATAGTTAATCACTCACACTTCGTTCTTGCGCACTTGTTCGACATTCTTAGTGATTTGAGCTCCGTTCTAGTGAGAAACTAGTGATAGTCTCTTGAGCTCAAGTCTGGGTCTTGTGTGTGCGTATTTGCTGTGATCTTTGTGTCTTGTGTGAGTTGCTTATCCCTCCCTTACTCTGCGCTTCTTTGTGAACATCTTTGTAAGGGCGAGAGGCTCCAAGTTGTGGAGATTCCTCGCGATCAGGATATAGTAAAGCAAAGCAAAACACCGTGGTATTCAAGTGGGTCTTTGGACCGCTTGAGAGGGGTTGATTGCAACCCTCGTCCGTTGGAACGCCACAACGTGGAGTAGGCAAGTTTTGTACTTGGCCGAACCACGGGATAAACCACTGTGCCATCTCTGTGTTGATCTCTTGTGGTTATTGTGTTTTGTTAAGACTCCTCTCTAGCCACTTGGCATTATTGTGCTAATGCTTAACCAAGTTTTTGTGGCATTAAGTTTTCAAGTTTCACAGGATCACCTATTCACCCCCCCTCTAGGTGCTCTCAGATGGTCACTATCTCCACTAGAGAAGAGGGCATCGACAAAGTCGAACCCGTGATCTCGTTGCTGCGTCGGCAAGGCAGCTGGAGGGATCTGATATACCTATACAAATGATATTCGCTGAGTTACCGTAATATAACAACAAGTAAATGCTGATGATTTTTGCATACCTGATATTTGGTAGGTGGAGGTGGAGGTGAAGACCAAGGAAAATGTACGGGAGGTGGAAGTGGGGAGCTACCAGGATCTGTATCCATTGGGCTTGTGCTAGTTGCTACAAAATTGTCGAATTCATTCACGTCAGTGTTTTAAATCAATACATAAGTTAAAGTGATAGCTATTGTCTTTAGAACTTACATTTATGAGTGCTTGCTATTGTTGAAACTGAGTAGCATAGTATTCTTGTTGTGTAGTATGTTGTCTCAAGTAATCCAGATGTTGCCTAAACTCTTCTCGTAGTCGCTCCACTTCTGCTGGATCTTGAGTGGAGCGATCGGAGCTACGAGCAATAGACCTCGACAAACCTCCATGTTGTACCCTCACCTGGATCGAGTCAATGACATTATCGAACATTGAGTACCTACAAACAAGTAACATCATGACGGATTTAGAATACATGTATTGTACTTAACCGATAAAACAAGATAAGATATGTAGAGTCTGCACCTTCCATGAGCTTTTTCCACCACTTGCATACACAGTCTGAGGATCAATAGGTGAGGTTCTCTAGTCGTAGTATGATCCGTGCTGACTGGACATCGCCTCACCATATGTAGCCTCATATAAAAGAGTAATGCAATCTTATATACAAAATTCCATATAAACATAATCTACCAAACATTTCAAAACACTCACCAGACGATCTGTTGTTTTTTGGCGGTACAACACATCTGGATTTGCAGGATCTGGTCCTTTGTGCCCCCTATTTGAACATCACTGGCACTACACCAGTGCTAGCTTCCTGTACATACATTTGACAAACACTATAACTAGAAATTACAGCAAGTCAACTATGATCAGTGAAAACAGATTGAATAGTACTTACCATTCGTTTTGCCAAATGAAGGTGATCATCACCTCCATACCTGTGATACAACTCGGTTCCACGATTGGAACTGTGTCACACAAACATTGCCTTGAAATCAGCCGAAGCCCAATAACAGCATAAGGTACGCCAAGAAGCACCATTGGCAGCTATCCATGGAATCGAATGTTGTATAAACACAATTCATTTACATGTAACTGTAACATCTACAAGCAACACAAATTCTTCCAACATAAGCATAAACATCAATTACCTCAAGAAATTATTTCTCAGTCATATGAGTCCATACTATGTCGCCTCGCTCTTAATAGCTAGACGTTGCCCTTCACTGCTCAACATAGCTTGATTAATCACCTGGATTCGAGCATAGTACATCATATCTGCAACAACATCTGCCACGTCCTTATGGAACACAAAGTATGCATGCTCGGTATGAGTATCTCCTTCAGACAACGTATAATGTTTCTAAAAAATAAACATGGTCAAGAATCCATAATGCGAATCAATCATCAAGATGACAACTTGACAAGAAGATAAATAAGCATACCTAGAAGTCTTGTCAAACTGTGCCTTGCGCATTCCCATGTTGCACGTTTATCTCAATGCCATATTGATCCCAACTTGTGTCAGGGACCTCTCGACCATCCTCAATCACAATTCCAGACCCTCTCATACGACAGATATTGCCCAACACTTTCTTTACTTGCCTTTGGCAACCTGTGCCGATGAAACTACTATCCACCCAAGCCCTAAAAACACAAGCACAGTTGTCAAATTCAAAAAGTAATCGTGTAATAGTGTAAGACATAAGAACAAAGCAAGGATACTCTTACCCATCTCTAGTCGGTATTATCTCAACCTTATCAACTAGTTCTTTAGGAAGGGGACCCAACTAGTCCTCTGCGGCTTTCGGACCCATGAAGACCCTCCAACTCCCTCGCTTCCAGAACCACCATCTCGAGACCCACCAACTTCCCCTTCTCTTGACACACCAGCTTCCCCTTCTCTAGACCCACTAGCTCTCCCAACTCTTGACCCTCCATCTCCCGGCCATCCACTTGCATCCTTGGGCCATTCATGCCATCCACTATGTTGATCATGTCTCAAACTACCAGTATCATGGCATCCCCACCCTATCTCCACCTCCCTACCCTAGACATCCTCAACATCTCCCACCTGCTCCCCTCCTCTGTCTCTACCTCATCTTCAGACTCATCCTACAAAACAAAATTAATAATTTAGTTATTCGAACTTATACATATATTACATTATAAAACAAAGATATTGGTTACCTCATCCCTCTATACGCCGGTTGTCTGACCCTACAACTCTAGAACATGCTCCAACAAAGCTCTACGCCTGCTCGAGCTTGAACTAGTGCCCTGGAACACTAAGTCCTCCTTTCTCCCAAAAAATGGAGGCTCTCCACTCAAGTCACTTAGCGAACTGCTTGACCTTTTTAGAAATTGTGTTATTAAAACAAAATAAAATTAGTAGATGAGCATAATGTAAATGGTTCATAAAGTAAATGAACATAATGTATTGAAACGGACAATAAATATATAATTACTTTTCATTCATATTCAAAATCAGGATCAAATTGTTTCCTTCGATTCGATGTTTTCTTCTTTGACTTTTGTTTCCTTTTTTGGGACTTATTACATCTCCAGGATCTCCCAGTAATGATTCTCCCACTAATGAACCTCAATATCTATATTAAAATTGATCAGAAATTCCATCTTCTTGGTAAATTTATTCAACTTCCACCTCGAACCATTCACCCTTGTTGTGTAACTGTTCACAAGGATTAACTTTGTACATTACCCATGTGGCTTTTAGCTTTCCAGATGGATACAATATGTAGTACACCTGGTCAACTTGGTGAGCAAGAATAAATTTGCTATAGGCACTTTGTTTTGAGCTCATGTTTATTGGTTTCCTACAGTCCCTTGATTGAGATCAAACCAATCACATTTGAAAAACACCACCTTAAGATTTTTGCTCCTAGCAAAGTTGTACTCGAGTATGTCATTAATAACTCCATAATAATTTATCTCTCTTCCACGATCATCGACTTCCCTACATACAACTCTAGTATTTGTTGTCCCCCGCAAATGGACGAGTAGATTCAAATTTGGTCAGATGAAAATGAAACCCCTTAATGTCGTAACGACCATAGCTTATGAATTTTATGATCGTGTAAGACATCTGAAGCAAGTCCTCGTCTAAATTTGGAATTTTGTCACATTGCCAATCAGATGGTGAAATTAGAATTCTGAAACATAATATATAAAGTAGAACAAGAGTGTTAAGTTATTTACATGAGCTCGGAACCAATTAATGAAATTGGGCTTCCCATGTCTTCCTCGAAGCGCATTTTCATACTGTCTTGAGGACAATTTCTCATTAATTCGTGATTGGAATTCTCTGTTACAACAAGTAAACAAATGAGGTGCAGAACATGATTACTACATATATATACACAAATGACAAATTAAATTACATATTACTTGAAATATGGAGTCATCTCATCCATATTTTCATACATATAGAGCAAAGCGTCAAACTTTTCTTCACGCTCGGGATGATATTCCATGGATGCTCGGACTGTCTTGCCCTCAATCTAAAAACTTTGGAGATTGTTGCAAGTCCCTACTTTGTTATCATGATACTTCAATGCAAGGGCATTGATATTGTGCTCGTCTACAAAATATACACTCGTGAAGGCTGGTACCTCTTTATATTTGAATTCTTCAGCTATGCACCCTTCAACTTTTCCTTCTTACCAACCATTGCACTAAGCTTCTTTAATGCCCTTTCAATATGATACATCCACCTATATTGCAAAGGACCACCAACCTTAGCTTCATAAGGAAGGTGGACAAGTAGATGCTGCATTGGATTGAAGAAACCTAGGGGAAATATTTTTTCCAACTTGCACACAAGGACAAGAATTTATGACTCCAACTTCTCCATCACCTCTTTCTTTATTTCTTTAGCATAAAGTTGTTTATAAAAGTAGTTTAACTCAGCAAATGCCTTCCAAATACTAACTTTAAAGTACCCATGAAACATTATATGGAGGAGTCTTTCCATCATTATATGATAATCATGACTCTTCAATCCAGTTAATTTCTTTTTCTTCAAGTTCACAACTCTCCTAAACCCATCCACATAACCATCTAAGAATTTAAAATTTTGCAACCATTCCATTACTTCTTTCTTCTGTTTGGGTTTTAGACAAAATCGAGCATGTGGTTTTTTCCATTTTCGTCTAGTTCCTGGGTTGGTTGGTTACAAAGTTTTTCTAAGTCCTTTATGGTCTTTATATTGTCTTTTGTTTTGTCACCCAGATTCATGCAAGTATTTAGAATGCTTTCACCAACATTACATTCCTGGTGCATGATGTTGATGATATGCATCAGAATCAATGCATTAACATAAGGGAGTTCCCATAAACCACATTTATGGGTCTAGTTATGCTCGGTTCCAAAACCTACGTATCCATCACCACTTTCATTCTCTTTCAAACTATTAAGCATAACCTCAGTCTCTAGTCGACTCAGACGTTTGGGCGGCCCTTTTGTCATGATAGTGCCCTTCTTAAAGGTGTTTACCTCGAACCTATACAGGTGATTGTGGGGCAAGTAGCATCTATGGCAGTCAAAGTAACTAATCTTCCCACCAAACTCAAGGCAGAAATAAACTGTATCCTTGCCACATATTGGACATGTCAGAATTCCATGACAGCTCCATCCAACAAATATATCGTATGCCATGAAATCGTGAATGGACCACAAATACGCAACTCATAGTGTGAATCTCTCCTTTTTGTAGCAATATTATGCTCCGACTCCTTGTCATAACTTTTTGAGATCATCGATCAAGGGTTGCAGCATCACATTGAACCCTTTCCTAGGATGGTCCGGACCAGGAATAATTAGACAAAGAAACATGTAATCATATTTCATGCAAAGGTGAGGTGGAAGTTGTATGGAATTGCAAACACAGGCCAACAAGAATATATGTCATATTTGTATTGAAAGGTGTGAAACCATCTGTCGCTAATCAATTTGAATATTCCTCACTTCACTAGCAAATTCTGGATCAAATTCATCTAGAGCCTTCCATGCATCACTGTTAAATGGGTGCGTCATCACATGCGTGTCTTCTTGTTCACGTTCTTTGTGCCATCTCATGTGCCTAACCGTGTTCCTTGAAAGAAACAAACGCTTAACACGAGGCGCAAGAGGCATGTAACGAAGTTGCTTTTGGGCTATCATTGATGTGAAGTTTTCACCATCATCATTTTTAACCTCTACATATCTGGACTTGCCACACTTTAGACACTTACTATCATTCTCATGATCCTTCCAGAAAAGCATATAATTATCTGGATAGACATCGATTTTCTAATAGTCCATACCCAGACTAGAGAGGAGTTTCCTGCACTGATACACGTCTTTCGTCATCTTGTGACTTGGTGGAAACACTTTACTGATTTAACTCAAGAGCTCATTGTCACAATTGTTCGAGAACGCGAACTTGGACTTAATAGCCATAAGTCGAGTCATGAAAGCAAGGACAAAAACTATTGTGTGTTTGTGTAACGGCTCTTAAGGAGGTCGAAGAACTTTTTAACCTTTAGAGGGGGTGTCTCCTCATGATTTGGTGGAAACACTAAATCAGGATCCTCCCTTAAATCTTCAAGCATCTCGTCCATTCTATCGTATTCCACGTCGTTAGCGTTGTGGGGTTCTGACGCATTTTCACAGGGGAACTCCTCGCCGTGATACACCCAGACTTCGTAGTCAGGTATGTAGCCATATTTGCAACGGTGTCTCGATAAAGTTCTCTTGTCTTGACATCTACAAATCCGACACATACTATATGGACACTGCACATCCGTGTCGGGTTCTTGATAGAGCAAAAGCACGATCAATAAAATCCTCTGTCTTTCTTATCCACTCCACCAATGGATCATTCACACACCAACCTTCATACATCCATCGACGGTCCTCACCCACCATATGTGAGGCTAAAACAAAAGAACACATGTGTCGCGTTCCGAGACCGGGGGGTCCCTGAGCCGACGAGTGAATGTCGCCGCGTGCCCCAGCCCAGATGGGTCGAGCGCGAGGGCGAGCGCGAAGGGGGGAGAGCGAGGCGGCCGAAGACCGGCGTGAGAGAGGTGGGAATCCCGCGGCCTTCGTGTTCGTCCCGCGCCCAGGTCGGGTGCGCTTGCAGTAGGGGGTTACAAGCGTCCACGCGGGAGAGGGAGCGAGCGGCTTCGAGCGGGCGCGTATCTCGTCCTCATCCCCGCGCGGCCAACCCTCTCTAAGAGGGCCTTGGTCCTTCCTTTTATAGGCGTAAGGAGAGGATCCAGGTGTACAATGGGGGGTATAGCAGAGTGCTACGTGTCTAGCGGAGGAGAGCTAGCGCCCTAAGTACATGCCGTTGTGGCAGCCGGAGAGAACTTGGCACCCAGCTGGTGTGATGTCGTGGCCGTTGGAGGAGCGATGGAGCCTGGCGGAGGGACAGCTGTCGGAGCGGTTGAGTCCTTGCTGACGTCCTCTTGCTTCCGTAAGGGGGCTGAGAGCCGCCGTCGTCACAGAGTATGCGGGGCGCCATCATTGCCTATCTTGCGGAGCGAGCCAGATGGGACGCCGGTCTTGTTCCCTACGGCCCGAGTCAGCTCGGGGTAGGGTGATGATGGCGCCTCCTGTTGACGTGGCTGGTCTGCGCCCTAGGTTGGGCGATGTGGAAGCTCCTCCGAAGTCGAGGTCGAGTCTGTCTTCCGTGGCCGAGGTCGAGTCCGAGCCCCCGGGTCGGGCAAGGCGGAGACCGTCAGCTGAGGCCAGGGCGTAGTCCGAGCCCTGGGGTCGGGCGAAGCGGGGTTCGTCGTCTTCCAGGATTTAGCCCGTGTCCGAGCCCTAGGTTGGGCGGAGCGGAGTTCACCGTCTTCCGGGACTTAGCCCGTGTCCGAGCCCTGGGTCGGGCGGAGCGGAGTTCGCCGTCTTCTGGGTCTTAGCCCGTGTCTGAGCCCTGGGTCGGGCGGAGCGGAGTTCGCCGTCTTCCGGGACTTAGCCCGTGTCCGAGCCCTGGGTCGGGCAGAGCGGAGTTCGCCGTCTTCCGGGACTTAGCCCGTGTCCGAGCCCTGGGTCGGGCGGAGCGGAGTTTCCTATGGAGCCTTCGGCCGTGCCTGACTGCCTGTCAGTCTCACTCTGTCAAGTGGCACCGCAGCCGGAGTGGCGCAGGCGGCGCTGTCCTTCTGTCAGGCCGGTCAGTGGAGCGGTGAAGTGACGGCGGTCACTTCGGCTCTGCCGGCTGGGGCGCGCGCGTCAGGATAAAGGTGTCAGGCGACCTTTGCATTAAATGCTCCTGCGGTTTGGTCGGTCGGTGCGGCGATTTGGTCAGGGTTGCTTCTTGGCGAAGACAGGGCCTCGGGCAAGCCGGAAATATGTTCGCCGCTGGAGGGGGGCCTCGGGCGAGACGGAAATCCTTCGGGGTCGGCTGCCCTTGTCCGAGGCTAGGCTCGGGCGAGGCGTGATCGAGTCCCTCGAATGGACTGATCCCTGACTTAATCGCACCCATCAGGCCTTTGCAGCTTTATGCTGATGGGGGTTACTAGCTGAGAATTAGGAGCCTTGAGGGTACCCCTAATTATGGTCCTCGACAGTAGCCCCCGAGCCTCGAAGGGAGTGTTAGCACTCGCTTGGAGGCTTTCGTCGCACTTTTTTGCAAGGGGACCAGCCTTTCTCGGTTGCGTTTTGTTCCGGTGGGTGCGCGCGAGCGCACCCGCCGGGTGTAGCCCCCGAGGCCTCGGAGGAGTGGTTTCACTCCTTCGAGGTCTTAATGCCTTGCGTAACGCTTCGGCTGGTCTGGTTGTTCCCTCATGCGAGCTGGCCGTAGCCCGGGTGTACGGTCGGGTCCCAAGTTCTTGGGCTGGTATGTTGACGCTGTCAACGGTTCGGCCGGAGCCGGGTTTGCGAGAGCAGCCCCTGAGCCTCTGCACAGGGCGAGAGGGCGATCAGGGACAGACTTGGCTTTTTTACATACGCCCCTGCGTCGCCTTTCCGCAAGGAGGGGGGAAGCACCATGTTGCCCTCGATGGGCGCCGAACATGGTGTCTCCGGTGAGCTACAAGCGGGTGATCCGAGTGGACGTCCGTGCCCCGTTCGTTAGGGGTCGACTAGGGGCCCAGAGGCACGCCCAAAAGTACCTGCGGGTGATCTGCCGGACCCGGTCCCCTGGCGACGGGGTCCGAGGGCTCGATGCCTCCCTCTGATGGGATTCCGTTACAAGATCGTTCCCACCGGTCTCGGAAATGTCCTAGGGTACCTCGGGAGCGCAGCCCGAGCCTTGGTTATGTATCAAACGTACCCATGGTCATCCCTCGCTCGGCGTTTGAGGCGGCTGTGAACCCTTCGGGGGCCAGCCTTCGAACCCCTGATCAGTAGTGGGCGCGGAGCCCGAGTAGCCTGAGGCGGTCGTTGAACCCTTCCGAGGGGCCGGCCTTCGAACCTCTGACCAGTAGTGGGTGTAGGGCCCACGTGATCTGAGGCGGTTGTCGAACCCTTCCGAGGGGCCAGCCTTTGAACCTCTGATCAGTAGGGAGGCTCGGGGCCTGGTTCCTTCACCGGGAAGGATCCTTTTCGGGGTATCCCCCTTTCCTGGTCCCTGTTGCAAGAGAGAGAAAGAGGAAAAAAGGAAAAGGATACGAAATCAAACGACGCGGGTACCTCTTTTGACGCGGTCATTATGGCGAAGGCGAAGTGTGACGGAACCTCCCAAGTAATTAGGCCCACCTACAGTTGTCCTTGTCTAACAGACATCAGACACCCTGTAGATGTTCCTAAGTTACTTGACAAGCTCGGTATCTTTCCTTACCTTACCAGGAACGTTTCACCCGTCTTGCAGACATTACAGATCATCGGAGATAAAGATATGCGGAAGCGATTACATAATCTTACATTTATTTCCAAAGTAAGCTCAAGTTAAGTTATTACAGACCAGTTCTAAAAACGAGTGCATAAAAGTAATAATTATACAAACCAGGGAGACACAAACTTCTCCCGAAGGATTAAAAACAAAAGATCTTAAGTGGAGGACCAAGTCCTCCCGCACTTCAGTCCTGTTTCTCTTCGTTGGGAACCACCTTAGCACAGAAGCAGCAAAAATCTGCTACTTCCCCACCTAAAAACAACAAAGGGATAAACCCTGAGTATGGAATTACTCAGCAAGTCTTACCCGACTAAGGAAAAGACTCTCAAGGGTATGCTGGGTAAATAGGAGTCAAGGAGAGGCTTTAGCAAAAATCAACTTATACTTTTGCAGAAGTTGCTTACTAAAGTGAGTCCTTACTTTCAATCTTTTAACGCCATATTAAGTATTAATAGACTCCATTTGCATCTAGTCTAATTTCTCATCACATCAAGACAACATCATTTTTGTCCATAGTTTTCACATCCTGACTCTAGGTTGCAGGGAAGTGACCAAGTCTTCATAACCGCGAAGGTACGGCGATCCGAATCGATTATACTCAGCTGAGGATCTCCAATCACACGACATATGTAGCACTTAACCCTTGCATATGTCAACCCGCCACCGGGGTTCTTAAGACCGGATCAGGTTCACGCAAACCGAGAGCACAGATACACCACCGTCCAGCCTCTTGCCACGGAGGGTACACGCAACTCTCGCCACCGCTCCACTCCCATTTCGTGTTATCTTATTCCGGCCTTAGTCTGCCCGAGGCAAGGCTTACCCATGACGAGGCATGTGACCAGTTAAAGGGTCCTCGGTCAGCACGCCTACATACGCGTTAATCCTTAACCAACCTGGGTAGAACATCACCTGTTCCTACCCCCAAGTCTCAAATTGAGTATTTCCATCCTTAGGAGTGTGTCTGTTCCTTAGGAGGAAAGAGCATCTTAGGGAACTTTGCAGTAAGATCCCACTATCGCTCCAAATGAAAATATTCTTGTGGGTAGAAGCCATCCTCTCCATGGTTAAATTGAGGACAACCTCTATCCACAAGATCTAAGCAAGTCTAAGCACTTTTGAAAATCATACTTTTGATACTTCACAGAAGTATCTAAACAGGTATGGAAATCAAGGAAAGTAATGCATCAAAAGGTTTCAGGTAACTCCTATAAACCTAATGCACATTTCACTAGACTTAAAGTGTGCGAAAAGTATTTAAAAACATCAAGGGAGGTGGCAAATGCACCGGGGCTTGCCTTTGTTATCAGATGTGTCTGGATCGGATCCACAGATATCAAAATAGAAGCAGTTGTCTGCCTGGGGATCAGAGGTGGGTGGTATCCCTTCTTCGGAAACTTCTTCCTCTTCTTCTTGCTCTAATATAATCATATACATGCATAAGAATGGATGTCATGGGGTGCTCATGAGGATGCAAAGTTAACATAAACTTATTAGTTATGTCTTGAATACAACTTTCCTTCACGGAGTTCCGGAAACTTAGGGTTTCCGGAGTCGGTAAAGGAGTTCATAGGGCAGGGGAGGTGGTTTTGGGTTTAGTGATCAAACAAGGTTCAAATCAAACCAAACTCTACCCATGGCTTCTAAATAATGTGAAAAGCTTACATAAAAAGTTTGGGGAATTTTGGACTTAGTATTTATTCTCTAAAAATCCAGAATCAATAGTTTAGGCTAATTTAAATATCCTAAAATTCCCTGTTTAAACTAAAAATCATAAAACTATTTTTATTAAATATTATGGAAAATAACAAGCCTATTAAAATTGGTCTCATAATTTTAGGATTTTTCTACTATTTTCTACAGTTTTTCAAAGTTCTGCTGAAAAAGAAAAGGAAAAACTCTTAAACAGTACTGGGCCGTTTCTGGCCCAACAAGCCCAGATCCAGGGAAAACAGCGCACGCGCCCGCGCGCGCGCGCCCGCGCCCAGGCAGTTTTGCAGAAAGGGCCTCGCACTCCTGGTTAATCCGGAAAAGGTCCTTTTACTATTGTACGCAGTCACTGACGATTTGCAGAAACGTCCTCAAGCTTCTGTTTCTTTCCCGCGATAGCCCCTGACCACGCCGCGCCATGGATTCTTCCCGGCGTGACCTGTACTGGACATGGCCGGCGAGGAATGCTCAAGCTAACGGTCGGGGAGTCTCTACGGACCTAAGGCGACCTAAGAACGGCGCTCAATTTTGAATGGTGCTCCAAGAAATTGTTCTACCCACGCACAGGGCGGAAACTGGGGCGTCGAGCTCGCGTTCCCGTACAACCACGGCCGGACCGAGCAAACGGACGCCACCGAGAGCAACACGAGCATGCATAGGCACGAAAACGATACTCGAATCGATTGGCGACGTACCAGAACGAGCTGGCCACGGGGAGGCTAGTTTTCACGGCGGCGGAGATCGATTTGGGGGAAACGTGGAATTGGAGCTCGTCGGTGAACTACTGGGAGCAATACTGGACGTCGAGGTTCTGGATAAAGTTACGAAGCTAACGGTGGGCTCAATTTATGGGGAGCGACGGCGGCGGCGATCAATTTGAGGAGGTTGTGCTGGCGGTCGGAGAGGTAGACGAGCTCAGTACGGGGAAAAGCGGCTTTCACCGTGGCAGTAGCTCCGGTGATCGCCGGGCATGCAATTGGTGAGTCACGGCGATGCAGTGGCGAGGTTTGGACACGCGGCGGACCCAGAGACGGCTCAACGGCGACGAGCCCCTTTAACCACGGGCGGTGAGCCAGGGGAGGGGTACCGCGGCTGACCGGGTGGCTTCCAGCTCACCGGCGGCGAGGAGTCCTACTGGGCTGTGCTTATCCGAGGACCACGGCGCACGAATCCCGGTGACCAATGATCAACGGTGGCAGGCCACCGGCGGCGAGCAAGCAGTGCTGGCGTCCTGATCCGTTTGACTACTGTACCATCAGAACTCCTCATCAGAGCGACTGACAGTCCATCTTAGAGTCCAATTTTCTCAAATTTTTGTGTGAAAGCTATGCCAACTCTCTGTAGTAAAGTTTTAGAGCTACAAACCAGCTACAATCCAACTATAGGACTTGAACACATTTGAGCACAGGATCCAAATCAAAATCGAGCTCAAAGTTCACCTCATAGCACTGCAACTCTGAATTTCAGCTTCAAACAGTCTGACAGCCGACTTTGAGCTGGATTATCTCCAATATTTTCTTAACAACTCTGCTCCCACTCTTAAGCAAAGTTGTTCTCCTATAATTGGGCTACAATTTTGATGTGGTGACCTAGGGCAAAAACCCTATGCTTTGAAAGTTACAAAGCCCCAAAGTTGGGCCAAAACTTTGAAATTTCAGACTTAGTTTAGAACTCAATAGGGTCCATTTTGCAAATAAGTCCAAAACCAAGGGTTTTGCTTGTAAATCTCCTCAAATGTGGACCAAATGACTTTATGGTTTAAAACATACTAGTTTTTACACTTTAGTCCAATTGTGCATCAATTTTGCACATAGGTCCCTAGGGTTTGGACTATGGGTTTTCCAGGGTTCTATTTAAGATCTTTGATATCCCAGGGGTATAAATATGATTCAACTTAGGGTTTGGGGATATTTTATAACTTTTCTCACAAGCCCTAAAGTTTTTCTCCACTTAGGTTAAGTTTTACCCCTTTAACCATTATTTAGGGTTAAGTCCTTAAACCAGGGTCCTATTTGTAAAACTTTGTAACAATACAACTTGTTTGAAATTTTTGCCTAGTGAATGCACTCTAGGTGTATCAAACATATGCAATGCCCATGCTCATGATGCCATGCTCAAGTTTTAGTTATAGTAACACCAGGGGTGTTACATCCTTCCCCCCATAAAAGAATCTCGTCCCGAGATTTAAAGTCCTAGGGTGAGTAATGGAAAAGGAAATGTGTCATGTTTTTATTTCCTGATTTCTGGTACAAGGCAGGGGTGGTGTGGGGGTTCATTCCTGTATTACACAGCTATACAAACTTTACAACTTACAAGAGGCTAAAAAGCCTGGGAAATTCTTATCTAAGAAATCTTGGGTTTCCCATGTAGCTTCATCTTCCGAATGCTGGTTCCACTGTATCTTATAAAACTTGAGAGTCTTTCTCCGGGTAACCCTGTCCTTTTGATCCAGAACTCGAATGGGATGTTCCGAGTATGTTAAATCTGGTTCCAGGACAACATCAGTCACTTCAACGGTTCGATCAGGAACCCGAAGACACTTCTTCAATTGTGACACGTGGAACACATTATGCACGGCAGACAATGTTTTGGGTAGTTGAAGTCGGTAAGCCACTGGTCCACATTGTTCAAGTACCAGGAATGGACCAATGTACCTGGGTGCAAGTTTTCCTTTAATCCCAAAACGCGATACGCCTTTCATTGGTGAAACTTTCAAGTAGACATAGTCGTCTACCCGAAAACATAAGGGTTGTCGTCGTCGGTCTGCATAACTCTTTTGTCGAGTCTGAGCTTTCTTCATATTACGAATAATTTTCTGCACCTTTTCTTCGACCTCTTTCACCATATCAGGCCTAAAGAAGTACCTTTCTCCAGGTTCTGACCAATTTAACGGAGTTCGACACCGTCGCCCATACAAAGCTTCAAAAGGTGCCATCTTGATACTCTCCTGATAACTGTTATTGTATGAAAACTCCGCTAAGGGCAAACACTCATCCCATTTTTGCGAGAAATCCAGGACACATGCCCGCAGCATATCTTCAAGTATTTGGTTCACTCTCTCAGTTTGTCCACTGGTTTGAGGATGATAGGCCGAGCTGTGGATCAATTTGGTACCCAAGGATTTATGAAGTTCTTCCCAGAACTTGGATATGAATTGAGGTCCACGATCCGACACTATGGTTTTTGGAACACCATGCAAACTGAGAATACGGCTGATATACAATGCTGCATAAGTGGCTACAGTATATTTGGCCCTGACGGGTAAGAAATGGGCAATTTTTGTGAGTCGATCAATGATAACCCAAATAGAATCATACCCATTGGCCGTCCTGGGCAATCCCACAATAAAGTCCATGCTGATGTCTTCCCATTTCCATGTTGGGATTGGCAAAGATTGCAATGGACCAGCAGTTTTCATGTGTATGGCTTTGACACGTCTGCAAGTGTCACACTTAGCCACATAGCGTGCAATTTCAATCTTCATCTTTGTCCACCAGTAACGTTGCTTTAAATCTTGATACATCTTAGTGCTTCCCGGATGAATGGAATAGCGACTAAGATGAGCTTCATCTAAAATTTGCTGGCGGAGTTCTTCATTCTTCGGCACTACTATGCGGTTATTAAACCATAACACACCTTGATCATCTTCCTTGAAACATTGGGCTGTTCCAGCCCTGATCTTCTCTCGTATGTGTTTCATGCCTAGATTATCCTTTTGAGCATCAATTACCCTTTGCAAAATGGTTGACTCAAGCTTCAGTTGATTCAAAGTCCCTTGCTGGATTATCCCCAGGTTTAACTTTTCCATTTCTTGACACAAAGTGTTTTCGGAGGTCTTTACCATAAGACAGTGGCATGAAGTCTTGCGACTCAATGCATCTGCCACCACATTGGCCTTGCCTGGGTGATAATGGATCTCCAGTTCATAGTCTTTAATGAGCTCAAGCCATCGTCTTTGCCTCATGTTTAACTCTGACTGGGTAAATATATACTTCAAACTCTTATGATCTGTATATATGTGGCAGATATTTCCCAGCAGATAGTGACGCCATATCTTCAGAGCATGAACCACAGCAGCTAGCTCGAGATCATGTGTTGGATAATGCTCTTCGTGACGGCGTAACTGCCTTGAAGCATACGCAATTACTCGGCCTTCTTGCATTAGCACACAGCCGAGTCCACTGCCTGACGCATCACAGTATACATCAAAAGGTTTAGTGATGTCCGGTTGAGCCAATACCGGAGCAGTGGTCAATAGTGTCTTCAATTCCTCAAAGGCTTCGTTACACTTAGAAGACCAAGTAAACTTAGTATCATTCTTCAGTAAACTTGTGATTGGCTTCACAAGCTTAGAAAAATCAGGTATGAATCTGCGATAATATCCCGCTAGTCCAAGAAAACTCCGGACTTGGTGAACAGTTGTTGGAGGCTTCCATTCCAGAATATCCTTGACCTTGCTAGGATCTACCGCAATTCCTTTGGCTGACAATACGTGCCCCAAAAATTGAATTTCTTCCAGCCAAAACGCGCACTTACTGAACTTGGCATACAGCTGATGTTCCCTCAGGCGCGTCAATACAATCCGTAGGTGCTGAGCATGTTCCTCTTCATTTTTAGAATATATCAAAATATCATCAATGAAGACCACCACGAACTTGTCTAACTCGGGCATAAACACCGAGTTCATCAAATAGGTGAAGTGGGCAGGAGCATTTGTGAGCCCGAAAGACATTACTAGATATTCGAACAATCCATACCGCGTAGTGAATGCGGTCTTCGGTATATCCTCGGGCCGAATACGGATTTGATGATAGCCCGACCTGAGATCAATTTTGGAAAACACCCTCGCCCCAGTCAGTTGATCAAATAAGATGTCGATCCTTGGAAGAGGGTACTTATTCTTAATGGTGACCTCATTTAGGGGCCGATAGTCCACACACATTCGCAAGGTTTGATCCTTCTTCTTCACAAAGATGGCGGGACAACCCCACGGGGACGAGCTTGGCCGGATAAATCCTTTATTCAGCAGATCTTGCAATTGAATCTTCAATTCTGCTAATTCATTAGGGGGCATACGGTACGATCTTTGGGAGATGGGAGCCGTACCGGGTTTTAGTTCAATTACGAATTCAACATCTCTTTCAGGGGGCAGTCCAGGAAAATCTTCCGGAAACACATCTGGAAACTCACACACTACCGGAATGTTCTTGATCTCCGGTACAATGGCTTCAAAGATTCTACCAGAAGCTTTGGCTGGATTGGTCTTGGGGAGAGATAAGAGAATTTCTTCTTGATTATAACTCAACCTGACGGTTCTGAGTTCAGTGTTGAGTACTGCCTTGTGTTGGGTTAACCAATTCATCCCCAAAATTACATCTATATCCTGGCCTCTTAGAACAATCATGTTAGCAGGAAAGTTCCGTTCGGCCATAGTTACTGGCACTCCATAGGCCACTTCTTTAGTAAAAATGTAGCCCCCAGGTGAATGAATTTTAAAACCCTCTTTTGATTCATGACATGTAATGTGATGTTGCTCCACAAATGTCTTGCTAATGAAGGTATGCGAAGCACCAGAATCAAAAAGAATTATTGCAGGGTGGCTGGCCACAGGGAACGTACCCATCATCACCGGCTCTCCCTCCGGTGTGGTAGCCACTTGTGTATAATATACTCGCCCCGTTTTCTTGGTATTCTTGCCCGAAGTACTTCCCTTGCCTGGAGCAGAACTTCCCGATCCTTGCTGATTATTAGCCTGATTTTGCCGAGGATAGGGACAATCTTTAATAAAATGTCCAGATTTGCCACAGTTAAAACATCCAATTGAAGAACTTGGCAGTGCAGGGAATCGAGTGCCTGGGGCACCCGGCTGACTTTGGACAGTGGGAGCTTTGTTGGGACGAATAATTATGGGCTGCTTGAAAGGGAAAGATGGTGCACTTGGACGGTTCTGGTTAGAGGGCCGGAGAATAAACCGTTGCCTCTTTACCGGGCCCTGACTAGGCCGATCACCACTGAATCCCTTACTTTTCCTAGAATTTGCATATTTGGCCTCCACAGATAAGGCTGTGCTGACAGCCTTCCCATAAGTAAGATCAATACATGCAGCCATTTTTCGCTGCATCCGGTCGTTCAGACCTCTCATAAAACAATTCTTCTTTTTCAAATCTGTGTTCACCTGATCAATTGCGTACTGAGACAGGTGATTGAACTTATTGAGGTACTGGTTCACAGTATCTCCCCCTTGTTTCAATTTCATGAACTCTTCTTGCTTCATGTGCAGCACTCCCTCAGGAATATAATGCTCGCGGAATGCTGCTTTGAACTCATTCCATGTAATTTGATGATTATCCGGTTGGATGGCCACAAAATTCCCCCACCAAGTGCTGGCAGGGCCTCGAAGTTGTTGAGCCGCAAACAACGGCTTCTGGGTTTCTGAGCAGCGAAGAAGGCCAAATTTCTGTTCAATGACCCTTATCCATTCGTCAGCTTCGAGCGGATCTTCAGCTTTGACGAAGAGAGGCGGACGAGTCTCTGAGAAATCCAGATAAGTGGTCTCACGGGGACCCTGTTGAAATCCTCTTCCTGCTTGTTGCTGAAGCTGTTGCTGACCCGCCATCTCCCTCAGGAAGCGGGTATTGTCGGCTGTAGCATTTACCAAGGCAGCGATTGCCTCGGCAAGCGTGGGTGGAACGGGAGGTGGATTCGGGGTAGCATCCCGACCCCCGGATGTTCCAGCTGCATCCTGTCCTCGAGTACGGGTCGGCATCTGAGGCAAAAACATTTGAATAAACATAATGTGCCAAAGAAAACCTTCCGTTTTACATTACTGTAAAAAGTAATGGTACAGACTCGACATTACACAACAGGATACATTACCCATTTTACAAAAGTTTAACCTATTATACAACCGTACATCCTACAATACACTACTCTAATATAACAGTACACCCTACAATACACTACTCTACTCTTATTACACCACTAGTCCTGTTTTCCATCGCTTTTGGCGGCTTCTTCATCAGGTGTGGGAGTCCAGACGTCAACCAACCTCAAAGAAGGGGGAGGTTCATATAGGTCTAATTCCCCACCCAACGCGCGTCCCGCGACGTGAGAAGGTCCGGCTTCCGCCTCAGAAGGGGGTGTAGGCTCATTAGGGTGTAGTTGCGAGTAGAGCACATGGACTTCTTCATGTAGTGTATTGCAGTACACCTGCAGTTCGTCGACAGCTGTGCTGAGTTCTTTCACTCGGGCCTGAGCCCTTGCCTCCTTGGCCCATGCCAGTGAACGAGATTGAATAGCCCAATCGAGTGCCAAATCCCGATCGGCCAGCTGGTCTTGTAGATGGCGAACGTCTCTTCGTAACTCATTTATACGGTCACCATCTCCAATCCATATAGCTGTCCTGCGGCGGAGTTCCAATTGGAGCCTGCTTACTTCTGCTTCTAGATCCCCTATAGGATCATTGCTCCCGCTACTACTATCTACATCTCGCGGAGCAAGCTGATGTCGAGGCACTCCAAGAGGTCCAGTCGACTTACGCGCAGTCTTTCTTGTGCGCGGCGGCATTTTCTAAGGGGAAAAATTTATTAGTATAATTCTTAACATGATGCATGAGTAAGTACAGAATCAACCTTGGTTGATTCAACCTTCTATACGTTGCACTCTTCCTAACTGGTCTTTAATATAAACTCTTCAGACTACTTAGGTAAGAAGAGAAAAGAATCTTTAGATAAGACTTTTGAAAATCTTTTGAAGATGCCCTGGAATATCTGCAAAGAAGGGCTACGCTCCGATACCAGCTGTGACGGAACCTCCCAAGTAATCAGGCCCACCTACAGTTGTCCTTGTCTAACAGACATCAGACACCCTGTAGATGTTCCTAAGTTACTTGACAAGCTCGGTATCTTTCCTTACCTTACCAGGAACGTTTCACCCGTCTTGCAGACATTACAGATCATCGGAGATAAAGATATGCGGAAGCGATTACATAATCTTACATTTATTTCCAAAGTAAGCTCAAGTTAAGTTATTACAGACCAGTTCTAAAAACGAGTGCATAAAAGTAATAATTATACAAACCAGGGAGACACAAACTTCTCCCGAAGGATTAAAAACAAAAGATCTTAAGTGGAGGACCAAGTCCTCCCGCACTTCAGTCCTGTTTCTCTTCGTTGGGAACCACCTTAGCACAGAAGCAGCAAAAATCTGCTACTTCCCCACCTAAAAACAACAAAGGGATAAACCCTGAGTATGGAATTACTCAGCAAGTCTTACCCGACTAAGGAAAAGACTCTCAAGGGTATGCTGGGTAAATAGGAGTCAAGGAGAGGCTTTAGCAAAAATCAACTTATACTTTTGCAGAAGTTGCTTACTAAAGTGAGTCCTTACTTTCAATCTTTTAACGCCATATTAAGTATTAATAGACTCCATTTGCATCTAGTCTAATTTCTCATCACATCAAGACAACATCATTTTTGTCCATAGTTTTCACATCCTGACTCTAGGTTGCAGGGAAGTGACCAAGTCTTCATAACCGCGAAGGTACGGCGATCCGAATCGATTATACTCAGCTGAGGATCTCCAATCACACGACATATGTAGCACTTAACCCTTGCATATGTCAACCCGCCACCGGGGTTCTTAAGACCGGATCAGGTTCACGCAAACCGAGAGCACAGATACACCACCGTCCAGCCTCTTGCCACGGAGGGTACACGCTACTCTCGCCACCGCTCCACTCCCATTTCGTGTTATCTTATTCCGGCCTTAGTCTGCCCGAGGCAAGGCTTACCCATGACGAGGCATGTGACCAGTTAAAGGGTCCTCGGTCAGCACGCCTACATACGCGTTAATCCTTAACCAACCTGGGTAGAACATCACCTCTTCCTACCCCCAAGTCTCAAATTGAGTATTTCCATCCTTAGGAGTGTGTCTGTTCCTTAGGAGGAAAGAGCATCTTAGGGAACTTTGCAGTAAGATCCCACTATCGCTCCAAATGAAAATATTCTTGTGGGTAGAAGCCGTCCTCTCCATGGTTAAATTGAGGACAACCTCTATCCACAAGATCTAAGCAAGTCTAAGCACTTTTGAAAATCATACTTTTGATACTTCACAGAAGTATCTAAACAGGTATGGAAATCAAGGAAAGTAATGCATCAAAAGGTTTCAGGTAACTCCTATAAACCTAATGCACATTTCACTAGACTTAAAGTGTGCGAAAAGTATTTAAAAACATCAAGGGAGGTGGCAAATGCACCGGGGCTTGCCTTTGTTATCAGATGTGTCTGGCTCGGATCCACAGATATCAAAATAGAAGCAGTTGTCTGCCTGGGGATCAGAGGTGGGTGGTATCCCTTCTTCGGAAACTTCTTCCTCTTCTTCTTGCTCTAATATAATCATATACATGCATAAGAATGGATGTCATGGGGTGCTCATGAGGATGCAAAGTTAACATAAACTTATTAGTTATGTCTTGAATACAACTTTCCTTCACGGAGTTCCGGAAACTTAGGGTTTCCGGAGTCGGTAAAGGAGTTCATAGGGCAGGGGAGGTGGTTTTGGGTTTAGTGATCAAACAAGGTTCAAATCAAACCAAACTCTACCCATGGCTTCTAAATAATGTGAAAAGCTTACATAAAAAGTTTGGGGAATTTTGGACTTAGTATTTATTCTCTAAAAATCCAGAATCAATAGTTTAGGCTAATTTAAATATCCTAAAATTCCCTGTTTAAACTAAAAATCATAAAACTATTTTTATTAAATATTATGGAAAATAACAAGCCTATTAAAATTGGTCTCATAATTTTAGGATTTTTCTACTATTTTCTACAGTTTTTCAAAGTTCTGCTGAAAAAGAAAAGGAAAAACTCTTAAACAGTACTGGGCCGTTTCTGGCCCAACAAGCCCAGATCCAGGGAAAACAGCGCACGCGCCCGCGCGCGCGCGCCCGCGCCCAGGCAGTTTTGCAGAAAGGGCCTCGCACTCCTGGTTAATCCGGAAAAGGTCCTTTTACTATTGTACGCAGTCACTGACGATTTGCAGAAACGTCCTCAAGCTTCTGTTTCTTTCCCGCGATAGCCCCTGACCACGCCGCGCCATGGATTCTTCCCGGCGTGACCTGTACTGGACATGGCCGGCGAGGAATGCTCAAGCTAACGGTCGGGGAGTCTCTACGGACCTAAGGCGACCTAAGAACGGCGCTCAATTTTGAATGGTGCTCCAAGAAATTGTTCTGCCCACGCACAGGGCGGAAACTGGGGCGTCGAGCTCGCGTTCCCGTACAACCACGGCCGGACCGAGCAAACGGACGCCACCGAGAGCAACACGAGCATGCATAGGCACGAAAACGATACTCGAATCGATTGGCGACGTACCAGAACGAGCTGGCCACGGGGAGGCTAGTTTTCACGGCGGCGGAGATCGATTTGGGGGAAACGTGGAATTGGAGCTCGTCGGTGAACTACTGGGAGCAATACTGGACGTCGAGGTTCTGGATAAAGTTACGAAGCTAACGGTGGGCTCAATTTATGGGGAGCGACGGCGGCGGCGATCAATTTGAGGAGGTTGTGCTGGCGGTCGGAGAGGTAGACGAGCTCAGTACGGGGAAAAGCGGCTTTCACCGTGGCAGTAGCTCCGGTGATCGCCGGGCATGCAATTGGTGAGTCACGGCGATGCAGTGGCGAGGTTTGGACACGCGGCGGACCCAGAGACGGCTCAACGGCGACGAGCCCCTTTAACCACGGGCGGTGAGCCAGGGGAGGGGTACCGCGGCTGACCGGGTGGCTTCCAGCTCACCGGCGGCGAGGAGTCCTACTGGGCTGTGCTTATCCGAGGACCACGGCGCACGAATCCCGGTGACCAATGATCAACGGTGGCAGGCCACCGGCGGCGAGCAAGCAGTGCTGGCGTCCTGATCCGTTTGACTACTGTACCATCAGAACTCCTCATCAGAGCGACTGACAGTCCATCTTAGAGTCCAATTTTCTCAAATTTTTGTGTGAAAGCTATGCCAACTCTCTGTAGTAAAGTTTTAGAGCTACAAACCAGCTACAATCCAACTATAGGACTTGAACACATTTGAGCACAGGATCCAAATCAAAATCGAGCTCAAAGTTCACCTCATAGCACTGCAACTCTGAATTTCAGCTTCAAACAGTCTGACAGCCGACTTTGAGCTGGATTATCTCCAATATTTTCTTAACAACTCTGCTCCCACTCTTAAGCAAAGTTGTTCTCCTATAATTGGGCTACAATTTTGATGTGGTGACCTAGGGCAAAAACCCTATGCTTTGAAAGTTACAAAGCCCCAAAGTTGGGCCAAAACTTTGAAATTTCAGACTTAGTTTAGAACTCAATAGGGTCCATTTTGCAAATAAGTCCAAAACCAAGGGTTTTGCTTGTAAATCTCCTCAAATGTGGACCAAATGACTTTATGGTTTAAAACATACTAGTTTTTACACTTTAGTCCAATTGTGCATCAATTTTGCACATAGGTCCCTAGGGTTTGGACTATGGGTTTTCCAGGGTTCTATTTAAGATCTTTGATATCCCAGGGGTATAAATATGATTCAACTTAGGGTTTGGGGATATTTTATAACTTTTCTCACAAGCCCTAAAGTTTTTCTCCACTTAGGTTAAGTTTTACCCCTTTAACCATTATCTAGGGTTAAGTCCTTAAACCAGGGTCCTATTTGTAAAACTTTGTAACAATACAACTTGTTTGAAATTTTTGCCTAGTGAATGCACTCTAGGTGTATCAAACATATGCAATGCCCATGCTCATGATGCCATGCTCAAGTTTTAGTTATAGTAACACCAGGGGTGTTACACGAAGCGTCGCTCGCTTCTCCTGCCAAAGACGCCGCCTGTCCCGCCGCGGAGTTAATGCGACGGGGCGAGTGGTTGGAGGAGCGACCGTTGCGCGTGCGCGAGCCGTTCGAGGGACGGAGCACGGACGCGCTGTCTTCACGCCGTGCGAGAGGGTTCTCTCGCTGCCCCCGGACAGGACGTGAGCTTGGCTGACGACGTGGCCGCTGCTCCTGCCCGCCTGCCACCGCCATTACTGCCGGCCCATTTTTGGCCGCATTGACCGTCGCGCCAGGCTGGCGCTGCTGGGTCGCGCGCTGGGTCGCCTCGAGTCGCGGTATTGGTTCCGCAGTCGAGGAGGCGCGGTAGTGGCGCAAGTGGCGTTGCAGTTGCATGCACGAAGCATTCGGCGCGCCGGTTGCATGACGCGTGGGCCTGGGCCTCCATGCTGGGCGTGTTGGAAGTCGGAGAAGTGCGCCCACTTGGCGTGGTTGCATGCCGCCTGCACGACTGCCCGCCCTTTCGCCCGTTGGTCTGGGCAAAAGTGGAGAGTCGCTCGTAACCGCTGGGCGGTTGTACGCACCGCGCACGGCGGTTTGGCTTCTTCTGCTCTGAGCCGGCTTGCATGACGTGTGGGACCCAGCCCCCGCGCCGTAGGGGAGGACCTTGGAGTGTGTTTGAGAAGACTCAGCCCGTGACGGCTGGGGACGCAAGTAGGGAGAGCCGCCTTTAAAAGGAGGGTGACCCCCTTGGGAGGCGACCATGTCTTCGCGCTCCCTTATGCATCGTGTCTTTCCAGCTTCCAAGCCCCCAGATGGGGGATATCCGCCGTCTTTCTGCCTCGTCGTTGGAGGAACACAACTCTGCGGGAGTTGGTACCTTTCAGCCATCGTTCGGCTTCAAGGATTTTCATCAGCCAGCCCGACTGTACCCCCCGCCGGTGGTCACCCAAGACGGTGACCACCAGCCCCTGGGTGGGGAGAAGCAAGCCGGGCTGCGATCTTGGTCCCACCCTCAGCTTCAAGGATGTTCATTATCCTCGCTGGGGTGGAGGCCGGGCTGAGCCGGAGCTCTACCTCCCGCGCGGGTTCGTGGGTCACCCTCTCCTGCGGCGTTCGAGGGAGAGGGCGCTCGCTGGCCCTGCGGGCGGGTCGGACTTCGACAACGCGGGGCCGGTCGACGGCAGGCGTCGTCTGCCCCAGCGCGTCGGGCTCGTCGGCTTGGCCCCTAGTGCCCCCTCCTGCCGGAAGGCGGCTGCCGCGCCGTGTGCACGGGAGGACCGCCCAAGATGTCGCGCGCTGCTAGGGCGGCGTTCGTGTTCCGGGGCAGTCCTGCCTTTGCACCGGTACGGTGCCTCCGCGGGGAGGTCGGTGCCCTGCTCGTCCGGGAGGATCCGAGTGGGGATCTGTCGGCGGGCTGACGGCCCTGTCGTCGGTGCCGAGGCGGAGGCGGCTCGAGAAGTCCCCGTCGCCGACGGGATCACCGCCACCATCCACGCTTCGGGCCTCCGGCTCTTTGTACTTGTCCTCGCCCCTCGAGCGTCGGCGTGGGCGAGGGCAAGGTTGCAGCAGCGTTCGCCCTGAGGCCGTCGCCGCTGCAGTTTGGCCACCCGTAGAGGGGGTCGTTGTCGCTGCTGCTGGAGCGGGCGACGGTGAGCCGTCCGTCGGTCTTTTGTTGCTCCGCAGGCCCCCCCCCCATTGAGTGGGGTTGTTCGTACCTGCGGAGGTGGAACCGGAGTTCCGTTTGTAATGGCACTTTGAATGCCAGTGTTTTTGTTCATTGTGGCTGTCGGGGCCTGAACATGTATGTAATTTTGGCACGGAGCCGTGTTTTTTCCTCCTTTTTGAGCACTAAGACTCGCCTGTTGGTTGTCTGAACCGCTTCACCAAGCGTGAGTCGCCCCGTGTAAAGGTGACGAGTGAGGTATCCGTATCCCGGAGGCGTGGGAGTCCCTTGGCTCGGTCGGCCTTTGTTGTCCGAGGCTTCCCTTGCTTAGTTAGAGGAACCCCTCGGCCGCTCTTCGAGACCGGGGCCAGGGGTAGCAGCGTCAACATGAACAGAGGCAGAGTTGGCTCGAAAAGAAAACCTGGTTGGCCTGAGCCTGGTCGGGTCGTCCGTTAGCGGGACCGACGCCGGAATTGACCAGCCGAGGCCTCGGGTCGGGCTGACGTCCTTGGAGGGTAGCTGGCCGAGGCCCCGGGGTGACCGGCCGAGCCGCATGCTCGGGCCGGATTCCCGAGAAGACCCTGGTAGCGATGGCCCGGGCGTGGCGATGACGTCGTCCTTCAGAGTGGAGATCCTCGGACCGCGTCGCCGTCCGAGGCTAGGTCGGACCTCGCCGAAGGTGTCGTCGATGCCGAGGGTGCTGCTGCTCCCTTCAGCCGTCAAGATCCGAGCCTGCAGGATCGGATTGTCTTGTAGCGTGTGTTTTCTGCAGCCGCCGAGGCCAAAACACACCCTCGCCGTGTTGTAAAGCTGCGTCTCTTTTCCTCTTGTTTCGAGTATCTGGACTTTTTTGTCGGTAACAGAAATGTTCGTGCGACCGAGAGTTGCTTCTCGCGGAAGGTGACGAGTGAGGTATCCGTATCCCAGAGGCGTAGGAGTCCCTCGGCTCGGTCGGCCTTGCCGCTTACGCGCACTCTTACCCGTCCATGGGGCTCTGTCACCGACGCAGTCGAGAAGGCTCGAAGGATTGCTTCGGCAGAAGAGCTTCCGAACGAGTAGACTTGTTCGGTCCGCGGGATCACTTATCCGAACGTGAGTTACTTATCGCAGAAGGTGATGAGTGAGGTATCCGTATCCCGGAGGCGTAGGAGTCCCTCGGCTCGGTCAGCCTTGGCTGCTTACATGTACTCCGTCGTTTTCAGGATCCACTTTCAAAGTAGTCAAACAGCCCGAAAGACCTTCTGGCAGAAGAGATCTTTTTTCGAGGAAAATTTCGACGCAGAGGGGGTTCCCCCCCTTTAGCCCCCGAGGGAGGGTCGGGCTTTGCCGAGGCGAGGCCGACCCTTCCTTGACGACTAAACTTTTGCTGGGCGCGAGGTATATGAACAACTTGAAAACATCTTAAGGGTAGAAGCGACATAGCTGTTGGATGTTCCAATCGTTGCCGTAGACCTCGCCTTGACTGTTGGCCAGCTTGTACGTTCCGGGCTTCAGAACCTTGGCGATGACGAATGGCCCCTCCCAGGGGGGCGTGAGCTTGTGCCGCCCACGGGCGTCTTGTCGCAGCCAAAGCACCAGGTCGCCCACCTGGAGGTCTCGGGACCGGACCCCTCGGGCGTGGTAGCGTCGCAGGGACTGCTGGTACCGCGCCGAGTGTAGCAAGGCCTTGTCCCGAGCCTCCTCCAGCTGATCCAGCGAGTCTTCTCGGCTAACTTGGTTGCTTTGGTCGGTGTAGGCCCTCGTCCTTGGGGAACCGTATTCTAAGTCTATGGGCAAGATGGCTTCGGCCCCATAGACTAGAAAGAACGGCGTGAAGCCCATGGCTCGGCTCGGCGTTGTCCTCAGACTCTAGACCACCGAGGGGAGTTCCTTCATCCACCGCTTGCCGAACTTGTTGAGGTCGTTGTAGATCCGAGGCTTGAGCCCTTGTAGAATCATGCCGTTGGCACGCTCTACCTGCCCATTCGTCATGGGATGAGCCACGGCGGCCCAGTCCACCCGGATGTGGTGATCCTCGCTGTGGGGGATAGATATCCCCTGGGTCCACTAAAAGAGTAAAGGACCTCACGAAAGGCCCAAGGGCCCAATAAATCATAAGGTCATTCTTTCGTGGGCCTAGGGAGAAACAGCCAGCGAAGCAGAATGACATGGGGCCGGATTGGTACACGCCCAGGCGACCCGCAGCACCGAGCGAATAACTGCAACAGAGATCCAACTTTCCCGCGCTGGAGCCTCCATGCAACGAAGCCACACGAGGATAAGTCGGCGAGGGTTACGTAGGGATAATCACAAGATGTTCACTATCTTTTAGCTACTCGTTGCTATCTTATCCACGTGTACTGCCCCACGGTCGAGTATATAAGGCCTAGGGGGCACCCCTTCAGAACGATGGACCCTTTACTTAGCCACCCACATCAACTCTCTGTATTCTCAATCCGGAGAGCTCTTTTGTAGCCACATCCATCAAGCACATTCATCAGGACGTAGGGTGTTACACATCTCTAAGCGGCCCGAACCTGTAAAACTTGTCCACTGTCCCTCGTGCGATCAGCGCGAACCATTTTGCTACAGTTGTCGACACCGTCCTACTCCTAAAACACCTTGAGGGGCAACCCCGGGTGTGCGGTCGGACCCAAAACACCGACAGCTGGCGCGCCAGGTAGGGGGACTCTCTGGTAGTCATCAGTCAGATAAACAAGGAGTGGGATTGCTCGAGCGATTCAATGGGAAAATATTGCACTGCCGTCCGAAAGCTGGAAGATAAATTCGAGGGCCTGGAATTTCATCATGTAGAAAGAGATCGGAACACAGCAGCCGATGTACTGTCTAAACTGGGGTCCGGCCGAACTCAGGTCCCATCCGGGGTTTTCGTGCAAGAAATTCTGCAGCCAAGTATCTCAATGGATCAAACAGGAGAGTGCAACGTCATAGATCAAACCGAGTCAGACCCTGATGACTGGAGAAGGCCGATCATTAAGTATATAAAGAATGAAGAGGAACCAGATGATAAAAATTTGGCAGAGCGCATTGCAAGACAGTCGGTTCACTATACACTTATTGGGGAGACATTATACAGAAGGGGTGCATCAGGCGTCTTCATGAAGTGCATTCTCCCATCCACTGGAAAGTCCAGAAGTCCATGCTGGGCAGTGTGGAATACATGCAGCCTCCAGAACACTAGTCGGGAAGGTCTTCAGGTCAGGATTCTATTGGCCAACAGCAAAGAACGATGCAGCCGAGTTAGTTCAGAGGTGCGAAGCCTGCCAATACTTGTCAAAGCAACAACACCTGCCAGCACAGCAACTGCAGACCATACCAGTAACTTGGCCTTTTGCATGCTGGGGACTGGATATGATTGGACCTTTCAAAAAAGCTCAAGGGGGATACACACATGTATTGGTAGCAATCGACAAATTCACTAAATGGATAGAGTTCAAGCCCATTGCCTCCCTAACCTCCGCTAAGGCCGTGGAATTCATACAAGACATAATATTCAGATTCGGGATACCAAACAACATCATAACTGATTTAGGATCCAACTTCACAAGTTCAGAATTCTTCGACTTCTGCGAGCAAAAGGGCATTCAGATCAAGTATGCATCTGTAGCCCATCCAAGAGCCAACGGGCAAGTCGAGCGAGCCAACGGGATGATATTGGATGCACTCAGGAAAAAGGTCTTCGATAAGAATGAAAAATTCGCAGGAAAGTGGATAAGGGAATTACCCTATGTTGTTTGGAGCTTAAGAACCCAACCTAGTCGAGCTCTGCATGGAAACACTCCTTTCTTCATGGTCTATGGGTCGGAAGCAGTGCTACCTGCTGATCTCAAGTTTGGGGCGCCAAGGCTGATCTTTGAAAACATAGCAGAAGCTGAGACCACCAGGCTGGAAGACATAGATATACTCGAGGAAGAACGGTTAAACACAGTAATCCAATCAGCAAGGTACCAGCAGACTCTAAGGCGCTATCACGACAAGGCTGTGCGACAACGATTCTTCTCAGTAGGGGATCTCGTCCTCCGCCGAATTCTAACGGGGGAGGGACGACACAAGTTATCACCCTTATGGGAAGGACCTTTCGTGATAGCAGAAGTCACTCGGCCCGGATCGTATCGCCTCACTCAGATGGATGGCACGAAAGTTGGGAACTCCTGGAACATAGAACACCTCAGAAAGTTTTATCCCTAGCTGTACCTCAAAACTGCTGGGACGATGATGATGTACTCTGTAAAGTGGAAATATGTTGTCAATAAAAAAGAGGTCTCAAGGATACTCAATTCATTCACAACTGACTTGCATTCTTACTTAACTCGGGGTGACCACTATGCCCTGCTAACGGAGCAATCGACTTAAGTCGGCAACGACTTAAGGCGGTGCAACATGCTCATGCTTACTTAACTCGGGGTGACCACTATGCCCTGCTAACGGAGCAATCGACTTAAGTCGGCAACGACTTAAGGCGGTGCAACATGCTCACGCTTACTTAACTCGGGGTGACCACTATGCCCTGCTAACGGAGCAATCGACTTAAGTCGGCAACGACTTAAGGCGGTGCAACATGCTCACGCTTACTTAACTCGGGGTGACCACTATGCCCTGCTAACGGAGCAATCGACTTAAGTCGGCAACGACTTAAAGCGGTGCAACATGCTCACGCTTACTTAACTCGGGGTGACCACTATGCCCTGCTAACGGAGCAATCGACTTAAGTTGGCAACAACTTAAGACTGGTACAACATGCTCATATAATTCGGGGGATGACTTCCATATCCCGCAAACAAAATTCATAATCGTCATGCGTCATTACAGCCGAACTCATTAACTAACAAATTCTGATACAATGAGAGAGTAATTATGTCATTCGAATGGTAAACTGGTGTACTCTAACAAATATTTAATCATGCAAACCGCGCGCTTGGAGCACGCAAAATGTTTTTCTATTTTGCAACATCCTTCTCAGGAGCGACCGACGAAGAAGGGCGACTCAAGGAATCAGGGGCGGCGTTCACGTCAGCTCTTATGTCTTCAGGAATAACTACGCCGGGTCTCCTCATCAAGATTCGTCCCGCCCGAATAGCCTTGTCCAAGGCTTTGTCGCGTTGGGCTTTGAGAGTAACAGAGGTTTCTTCAGCAGTTTTAGCAGCCAGCCGAGCGCTCTCTAACTCCTGGGCAATAGAGTTTTTGGAAGTTCGGAGCCCTTTGATAGTAGCATCTTTCGCTGATATCAACTGCTTAAGCCGAGTTACCTCCTCCATGGATTCCTGCAGCTTACGACGTTGGAGGTCTAATTCTTCCATGGTGAAGCGATGACTCCTTTCCAAGATGGTCAGCGAATTGCTAGAATCTCGATACAACCTGTCAAGATTGTCACGAGAAGCAGCCAGGATACGTTTTTCTTCCTGCAAGCACAAGTCGGTTTCTTCAAAAAACCAAGCAAGTAATAGGAGCACAGCAAGGCAAAGCACAGTTTCGTGTATCACCTTTTCAGAGTCGAGCTGAGCGTGAAGAGAAGAACTCAGTGCATTGGCATCATCTAAGGCAGCGGAGACCTGACTCAACTCAGTCTGACTTTGAGAGTACTTTTCCTCAAAATCAGTGCATCGCCGGGCCAATTCAGCCTGATCTCGAGAATGTTTTTCCTCAAGAATCGCAATCTGCCGAGTTATTCCTAGCAAGAGGTAATCAAACAAAATGAGGTCAGAAGGTAAAACAGTCCACAACAAAGGCGAAGAAAAGAAAAAGGGTACTAACCAGTGTTAGTCGCCTCCAGCTCGGATACACGACGATGAAGTGACACTGGATTCCAACACGTAAGAGACGAAGCCACTTCTGGAATGGAAGCACCCTGCGATCTCAGCTGGCTGGCCATCCCATCCACCAAAATCTGATGAGAAGAACAAATGAGCATAATGACAAAAGCCCATGCAACGTAAAGATAAAGCTAAAAACAGCACAGTACCTGGAGGTTGGAAAAGAACGAAGGGATCCCCAAATCAGGAGAAATCAACCGATAATCAGGTGCAAGGCCACCACCCGAAGCAGCTTGCAATGGATCAGCAGGAATCAGCTCAGCACCTTCAACAGAGCCAAATGTCCGATCAATGGGGACGCTGCCCTCTAAAGCGACCCCCTGGTCCAAAGTTTGGGCCACCACCATGCAGCCAGAGTGTGGAGGTGATCCCGCATGAACGTCCATGGAAGTGCATGAAGGAGACCCCGCTTGGGCACCCTCGGGGGCTGGGTCATAGTTAGCACTGCCCACTTGAGCCGGATCATCCCCGGCAGCACCCTCGGGGGCTGGGCAGTGGCTTACACTCTTCATCTGAGCTAAGTCATCCCCGGCGACACCCTCGGGGGCTGGACATGTGTCAGCACCATTCTTGAGATCCAGACTCCCCGCAATGACCACCTCAAAGGTTGACGGGCCCTCAGCCACTTCCATGGAACCAGGACAATCCAAGTTAGCATCCCGACCCTCGAGATCGCGCTCTAAGGTCGACGAGGCACGGGATGACCTCAACCCAGCATCAGGCATGGCAGCGCAAACCTCCATCGTATCATCATTCACTGGCTCTGATAACAAGTCCTCTGGGACCATATCCTCAAGAGTCTGATCAAAGTTGGCCAGGGACAGCTCTTGCAGACCAATGATGGCAGACAAAGCAGGAGAGGGAACTCCACTACTTTCACCACTGGCGAGAAATTGACGACTGTTCTTCCGAGTCAGAGGGACTTCATTCTCTTCCTCCTTGTCGTCTTCATCAGCAACACAGGCAACACCCCCATTGGGATCAACGACAGATGGAGCACACCCATTGGGATCAACTACAGACACACCACACCCATTGGGGTCAGCATCAGAAAATTCAGGCACAGGAACCTCCACAGCAGCAGGAACCGACGGACCAGCGCCCCGATCCAAACTAGATACTTGCCGAAGGCGTCTCTTTTTCTTTTTCTGCTCATCAGCAGAAAGATCAGTTTGATTGGCTCGGCAAGGACGTCTCGGGCGAGCACGGACAGGTCTCTGAACATCCAAGGATATACCAGCTTCGGGGAAAGGTGCCACCGCTAATGTCCCAGCAGGAGCAGCATCAGAAGAATCCTCAGCCAGCATATCAAGCATGGCACTTATTTCTGCATCATTAGGATCCAAAGGCACTTCAAAATGTACTTGTCGCTCGTCATCAGGAATCTTCCCAAGCGAGGCAACCAAAGCACTGACTTCTTCATCAGAGGGTCGCATCCTAATGCCCAAATTGTCGTCAGTCGCAGGTGGGTTTGACACGAAAAGAGTGAAAGCTTTAGCAGGAGGCAAATTCCAGGCCGAGTACGCCACCGGAGCACCAACATTGGACACCTTGCCCCTGAGAATCATTTCCAGTCGGCTCACCAAGTCTGCAGAAGGGATTTTCCTGTTGGTGACCCGAGTTGAGTCGGCTAGCCCTCGATACAGATAAGCTGGGTGGACCCTATCTTTCAGTGGCTGAATGTTCTTAAAAACGAAGTCAGCAACCACAGCTTCAGCGGTTAGACCTCTCTCTTTCAGCAGTCCAACCTCAGCTAGCAACACACTGGCCTCAGCAACCTCCTCATCTGTGGGAGACTCGGTCCAGCTTGGGGTGCGAACGTCTGGCTGTCTTCCCGACCGAGGGGGGAGAGAATTTCCATAATTATCAACTATAAACCACTCTAGACGCCATCCAATAATGCTGTCTTTGAGGGGAATCTCAAGATACTCAGTCTTCCGTCCCTGGCGCATCTCCAAACTAGCACCTCCGACCAACTGATGTTGTCCCCCGGCCATCCCAGGGCGACAATGATACAGATGTTTCCATAAACCAAAATGTGGTAGCACGCCAAGAAAGGCTTCACATAAGTGAACGAAGATGGAGATTTGCAAAATTGAGTTAGGGTTTAGATGGGTCAGGTTAATGTGGTAGAAATCAAGGAGACCACGGAAGAAGGGAGAGATGGGAAGGCCAAGGCCGCGGAGAAGAAAAGGAGCGTAAACCACAGATTCGTGGGTATCCTCCGTCGGGACAGTAGTCCCATGGCAAATCCGCCAAGAACAGAGTTCCCGCGGAGGGAGAACCCCGATGGACACGAAGTGGAGGAGTTCGGCTTCGGAGATGATAGACATGTGGTTACCTGCAAAAGGCAACTGGCTGTTGGGATCGATTGGGGGAATCACCACAGCGGACGAGCTTGCGATTTTCCTCTTGGGAGCCATCTCGATTCTACCAGCGAGCAGACTGGAGGCAAGCGCAGAGAGGATTCGGAAGCGGGAATGCAAGAACTAGGGCGTGGAAAGCAAAGGCGGCTAAAAGCACAGCTCTTATGGGATATTCTCGAGCCAGATACCGTTTCAAAAAGTGCCCAGTCATCACCCGGCAGTTATTTTCAAAACCCCAGCATGCCACGTGGTCATTCGGCAGTTATTTCCAAAAAGACGATGGGCCACCTCATCACTCGGCTATCATCCTCAAAATAGCTCATGCGGCCTGTTGTCACTCGGCGTTGCCTCTAAAACGCTGATCTTGTGTTCAATCGCTCGGCATTACTTCCAAAATGCCGATGGCGACCTTCAATCACTCGGCGTTGCCTCTAAAACGCTGATCTTGTGTTCAATCGCTCGGCATTACTTCCAAAATGCCGATGGCGACCTTCAATCACTCGGCGTTGCCTCTAAAACGCTGATCTTGTGTTCAATCGCTCGGCATTACTTCCAAAATGCCGATGGCGACCTTCAATCACTCGGCGTTGCCTCTAAAACGCTGATTTCGTGATTCAATTGCTCGGCATTACTTGCAAAATGCCGATGGCGACCTTCAAATCACTCGGCGTTGCCTCTAAAACGCTGATCTCATGTTCAATTGCTCGGCATTACCTCTAAAAATGCCGACGTCGGCCTGCTTTCACTCGGCGTTGCCTCTAAAACGCTGATCTTGTGTTCAATCGCTCGGCATTGCTTCTAAAATGCCAACGTCGACTTGCTGTCACTCGGCGTTGCCTCTAAAACGCTGATCTCATGTTCAATTGCTCGGCATTACCTCTAAAAATGCCGACGTCGACTTGCTGTCACTCGGCGTTGCCTCTAAAACGCTGATCTCATGTTCAATTGCTCGGCATTACCTCTAAAAATGCCGACGCCGGCCTGCTTTCACTCGGCGTTGCCTCTAAAACGCTGATTTCATGTTCAATTGCTCGGCATTACCTCTAAAATGCCGACGTCGGCCTGCTTTCACTCGGCGTTGCCTCTAAAACGCTGATCTTGTGTTCAATCGCTCGGCATTGCTTCTAAAATGCCGACGTCGACCTTTAATCACTCGGCATTGCCGCTAAGACATGGGGATAGCATTCGGTTGCTCGTCTTTACCTCTAAAACGTCGATGCAGACTACAAGATCACTCGGCAACTACTTCTGGGAACGTCAGTATGATGTCCAAATTGTTCATCTACTATTTCAAAAGAATCAGTCTTATGAACAAGCAAAGCAAGTCAACAAAGAGAAGCCAACGACATTCTTTCATTAAGGGAAGTCAATAAGCTTACAAATCAACTCTTTGCGAGTTGATGCTTCCCTACTATTACTATACTACATTACACTACTCTACACTACACTACACTACTCTACATTACTACTACATTATTCTAACTATACTAAACTATACTAATATCTAAGAAGACCAGTGGCGTCTAGCCACTGGCCCTGCCCCTGCCGCCGCCGCCGCCCTTGGTGCTGCCCCTGCTGCTGCCGCCCTTGGTGCTGCCCCTGCTGCTGCCGCCCTTGGTGCTGCCCCTGCCGCCGTCGCCGTCGCCGCTGCTCCTGCCGCTGCTCCTGCCGCCGCCGCCGCCGTCGCCGTCACCACTGTCGTCGCCATCGTCGTCGTCGTCGTCGTCCTCGTCCTCGCCGCCGCCGTCAGAGTCCTCCTCATTCGAGGAGTACTCCGACTCATCCGAGCCCTCGAGCCCGGAGCGCTCGACGGCCCGGATGTACGTCCAGACCTCCGCGGCTATCCCCTGGGAGTCGTCCGAGTCATCGGACGACGCCGGGGGAGAGACGGGAGCCGGAGATCCCTCGGACTCGGAGGAGAACTCCTCCTCCGAGTATTCCGAGTCACCGAAGTCCTCCGATGGAGGAGTCGGTTCGCGCTTGCGTTTGTTGCTTTTGCCCATGGTGGAAGCAAGCGGGAAAGAAGAGAAGGAAGCAGTAAAAGAACAGCGAAGAGATGTGAAGAAACCAGAGGGGCAACAGCGTTATTTATAGAAGGGGAAGGCAACCGTTCACCTCCAACCGCGGTCACTGAACAGTCACAAAGCATTCAATAAGCACTTCCACCCGTCTGGAGACACGTCAGGCGGCTGACGCCGTTTCATGCAACACTACACCCATTGGGACTCCAGTCAACAGCGCAAAGGATATGATTACACTCGCCGTCCCATCACATTACAACTCAGAAGCAGCCGGCTAAAACACTCAGCGTACCAAGCCGTCCCTTGCCCACACCCATTGGGGGGGGACGCCCAGGAATTATCAGTATATTTTTCAAATGGTCACATCTGTGCAGAGCATGCAGTGAATGCCTCAAGACAAAAATGAGATATCAACAAGAGTTAGAGGGAAGCCAAATATAGCCAGCAGAGTGCAAAATATGGTCGACAGACACGACTTGAAGACTAGACAGAGAACGTCCATCAAATGTCCAATCAGTCACAGAGCAAATAAATTACACTACCTAGCGAGATACGGAAGGATTGCAAACTCGGCTGCAAAAGACAAAATACATGCTGACCTCTGAAGCATAATATTGATGACATCATGCCAACTTTTTCACAAGCAGAAAGGGTAATCTTCAGCAAAAGGACATAAAAAGAAGACCTTCAAGTGAATTATCTTCAAAAATCCACTTGAAGGTCGGGGGCTACACCCATTGGGTGCACCTTCGGCGCACCCTATGGATTATCATTCCAAGCCGAGATCGTGCTGATTTCTAAAGCATGGGGACAAGATTAAAAAAGCCAGCCCTCACCCAAAATGAGCAAGCGCAAATAGAAATGATCTCTACTGAGGACCTTCGAGTAGATTATTTTCTAAAATCTACTCGAAGCTCGGGGGCTACACCCATTGGGTGCACCTCCGGTGCACCCAATGAAGCTCAGAATCTCACAAATTGGAATGCCGACCTCTAAGGCACAGGCACGATGCCGGGTTTTGGTCAACAAGTGATCGGAGCAGGAGAAGACAACAGGAAGCCATTTTTCTTCAAAATCACCTACAAGCTGGACCTGAGATCTTCGGGTTGATTATCTCTAAATTAACCCAAAGATCGGGGGCTTGTGGGGGATAGATATCCCCTGGGTCCACTAAAAGAGTAAAGGACCTCACGAAAGGCCCAAGGGCCCAATAAATCGTAAGGTCATTCTTTCGTGGGCCTAGGGAGAAACAGCCAGCAAAGCAGAATGACACGGGGCCGGATTGGTACACGCCCAGGCGACCCGCAGCACCGAGCGAATAACTGCAACAGAGATCCAACTTTCCCGCGCTGGAGCCTCCATGCAACGAAGCCACGCGAGGATAAGTCGGCGAGGGTTACGTAGGGATAATCACAAGATGTTCACTATCTTTTAGCTACTCGTTGCTATCTTATCCACGTGTACTGCCCCACGGTCGAGTATATAAGGCCTAGGGGGCACCCCTTCAGAACGATGGACCCTTTACTTAGCCACCCACATCAACTCTCTGTATTCTCAATCCGGAGAGCTCTTTTGTAGCCACATCCATCAAGCACATTCATCAGGACGTAGGGTGTTATGCATCTCTAAGCGGCCCGAACCTGTAAAACTTGTCCACTGTCCCTCGTGCGATCAGCGCGAACCATTTTGCTACAGTTGTCGACACCGTCCTACTCCTAAAACACCTTGAGGGGCAACCCCGGGTGTGCGGTCGGACCCAAAACACCGACACTCGCAGAAGTCCAGGAACTTTCTGCCGGTGAACTGGGTGCCGTTGTCGGTGATGATGGAGTTTGGGACCCCGAAGCGATGGATGATGTTGGTGAAGAACGCCACCGCCTGCTCGGACCTCGATCCACTTGGAGAATTTGTCGATGGTGACCAGCAGGTGCGTGTAGCACCCGGGTGCCTTCTGTAAGGGGCCGACGAGATCCAGACCCCACACAGCAAAAGGCCAAGTGATGGGTATCGTCTGTAGAGCCTGAGCGGGCAGGTGGGTCTGCCTTGCGTAGAACTGACACCCTTCACAGGTGTGGACAATTCTAGTGGCGTCGGCCACCGCCGTCGGCCAGTAGAAGCCTTGCCGGAATGCATTCCCGACAAGGGCTCGAGGCGCTGCATGATGGCCGCAAGCCCCCGAGTGTATCTCTCGCAGGAGTTCCTGACCTTCGGCGATGGAGATGCATCGCTGGAGGATGCCGGAGGGGCTACGGTGGTAGAGCTCCTTCTCATCACCCAGCAAGACGAACGACTTGGCGCGCCGCGCCACCCGCCGAGCCTCGGCTCGGTCGAGGGGTAGCTCTCCTCGGTGGAGATATTGCAGGTACGTGGTCTGCCAGTTTTGATCAGGCGTGACCCCGCTTTGCTCCCCCTCGATGTGCAGCACCTCGCCCTCGGGGGCCGAGGGTACCTCGGGTTGAACCGAGGATACCTCGGGCCGAGACGAGGGTGCCTCGGAATGATCCGAGGGTACCTCGGGCTGGGCCGAGGGAGCCTCGGGCTCGGGCGTGTCGTCAATCTTGACAGAGGGTTGATGTAGATCCCGGGAGAAGACGTCCGAGGGAACCGTTGTTCGCCCCGAGGCTATTTTAGCCAGCTCGTCCGTAGTCTCGTTGTAGCGCCGAGCGATGTGGTTGAGCTCGAGCCCGTAGAACTTGTCTTCCAAGCGCCGAACCTCATCGCAGTAGGCCTCCATCTTCGGGTCGCGGCAGTGGGAGTTCTTCATGACTTGGTCGATGACGAGCTGCGAGTCACCGCGAGCGTCGAGGCGTCGGACCCCTAGCTCGATGGCGATCCGCAACCCGTTGACCAGAGCTTCGTACTCAGCCACATTGTTGGATGCCGGGAAATGGAGGCGTAGCACGTAGCGTAGGTGCTTCCTGAGGGGCGAGATGAAGAGTAGGCCTGCGCCGGCTCCTGTCTTCATCAGGGACCCGTCAAAGAACATGGTCCAGAGCTCCGGTTGGATCGGAGCCGTCGGTAGCTGGGTGTCGACCCATTCAGCTACGAAGTCCGCCAAGACCTGGGACTTGATGGCCTTCCGAGGAGCGAACAAGATTGTCTCGCCCATGATTTCCACCGCCCACTTTGCAATCCTACCCGAGGCCTCTCGGCACTGGATGATCTCCCCCAGGGGGAAGGATGACACCACAGTTACCGGATGAGACTCGAAGTAGTGTCGCAACTTTCGCCGTGTCAGGATCACTGCATACAGCAGTTTCTGCACTTGTGGGTAGCGGATTTTGGTCTCGGACAGTACCTCGCTGACGAAGTAGACTGGCCTCTGAACGGGCAATGCATGCCCCCCTTCTTGCCTCTCGACCACAATCGCGGCGCTAACCACCTGAGTGGTCGCGGCGACGTAGACCAAGAGGGCTTCTCCGGCAGCTGGGGGCACCAAGATAGGCGCTTTTGTGAGGAGCGCCTTCAGGTTCCCGAGGGCTTTCTCGGCCTCAGGGGTCCAAGTGAAGCACTCAGCCTTCCTAAAGAGGCGGTACAAAGGTAGACCTCTTTCGCCGAGGCGTGAGATGAAACGGCTCAGAGCCGTGAGGCATCCCATGACCCTCTGTATGCCTTTCAAGTCCTTGATGGGCCCCATGCTGGTGATGGCTGCGATCTTCTCCGGGTTGGCTTCGATGCCCCGCTCGGAGACGATGAATCCCAAGAGCATGCCTCGGGGTATCCCGAAAACACACTTTTCGGGATTAAGCTTGACGCCTTTCGCCTTGAGACATCGGAATGTCGCTTCAAGGTCGGAAAGGAGGTCGGAGGCTTTCCTCGTCTTAACTACGATGTCATCGATGTAGGCCTCGACCGTGCGGCCAATGTGTTCGCTGAACACATGGTTCATGCATCGCTGGTACGTCACGCCCGCATTCCTCAAGCCGAACGGCATGGTGACATAACAGTACATGCCGAAGGGTGTGATGAAAGAAGTCGCGAGCTGGTCGGACTCTTTCATCCTGATTTGATGATACCCTGAGTAGGCATCGAGGAAAGACAGGGTTTCGCACCCAGCAGTGGAATCCACGATTTGATCGATGCGAGGCAGAGGGTAGGGAACCTTCGGACATGCTTTGTTGAGACCAGTGTAGTCTACACACATCCGCCATTTCCCCCCTTTCTTTCTCACAAGCACAGGGTTGGCAAGCCATTCGGGATGGAATACCTCTTTGATGAACCCTGCCGCGATTAGCTTGTGGATCTCCTCGCCTATGGCTCTGCGCTTCTCCTCGTCGAATCGGCGCAGTGGCTGCTTGACGGGTCGGGCTCCGGCTCGGATGTCCAGCGAGTGCTCGGCGACATCCCTCGGTATGCCGGGCATGTCCGAGGGACTCCACGCGAAGACGTCGGCGTTCGCGCGGAGAAAGTCGACGAGCACTGCTTCCTATTTGGGATCGAGCCCGGAGCCGATCCGGATCTGCTTGGAGGCGTCGCCGCTGGGGTCGAGGGGGACGGACTTAACCATCTCCGCTGGCTCAAAGTTGCCGGCATGACGCTTCACGTCTGGCACCTCCTTAGAGAGGCTCTCCAGGTCGGCGATGAGGGCCTCGGACTCGGCGAGGGCCTCGACGTACTCCACGCACTCCACGTCGCATTCGAACGCGTGTTTGTACGTGGGGCCGACGGTGATGACCCCGTTGGGGCCCGGCATCTTGAGCTTCAGGTAGGTGTAGTTGGGGACGGCCATGAACTTCGTGTAGCATGGCCTCCCCAGTACCGCGTGGTAGGTTCCTCGGAACCCAACCACCTCGAACGTCAGGGTCTCCCTTCGGAAGTTGGAGGGTGTTCCGAAGCAGACGGGAAGGTCGAGCCGTCCGAGGGGCTGGACGCGCTTCCCGGGAATGATCCCATGGAAGGGCGCAGCGCCTGCCCAGATGGAGGACAGATCGACACGCAGGAGCCTGAGGGTGTCGGCGTAGATGATGTTGAGGCTGCTGCCTCCGTCCATGAGGACCTTGGTGAGCCTGACGTCGCCGATGACGGGGTCGACGACGAGCGGGTATTTCCCCGGGCTCGGCACATGGTCGGGGTGATCGTCTCGATCGAAGGTGATGGGCTTGTCGGACCAGTCTAGATAGACTGGCGCCGCCACCTTCACCGAGCAGACCTCCCGACGCTCTTGCCTGCGGTGCCAAGCCGAGGCGTTCGCCGCTTGCCCACCATAGATCATGAAGCAGTCGTGGACCTCGGGGAACTCTCCTGCCTGGTGATCTTCCTTCTTGTCGTTGTCGCGGGCCTTGCCACCCTCCACGGGTGGTCCGACCCTGTGGAAGTGGCGCCGAAGCATGACGCACTCCTCAAGTGTGTGCTTGACGGGTCCCTGGTGATAGGGGCACGGCTCCTTGAGCATCTTGTCGAAGAGGTTGGCACCTCCGGGGGGCTTCCGAGGGTTCTTGTACTCGGTGGCGGCGACAAGGTCCGCGTCGGCGGTGTCGCGTTTCGCTTGCGACTTCTTCTTGCCCTTCTTCTTGGCGCCGCGCTGAGTTGACGCCTCGGGAGTATCTTCCGATGGGCGGCCCTGGGGCTGCTTGTCCTTTCGGAAGATAGCCTCGACCGCCTCCTGGCCGGAGGCGAACTTGGTGGCGATGTCCATCAGCTCGCTCGCCCTGGTGGGGGTCTTGCGACCCAGCTTGCTCACCAGGTCGCGGCAGGTGGTGCCAGCGAGGAACGCGCCGATGACATCCGAGTCGGTGATGTTGGGCAGCTCGGTGCGCTGCTTCGAGAATCGCCGGATGTAGTCTCGGAGAGACTCTCCCGGCTGCTGTCGGCAGCTTTGGAGGTCCCAGGAATTCCCGGGGCGCACATACGTGCCCTGGAAATTGCCGGCGAAAGCTTGGACTAGGTCGTCCCAGTTGGAGATCTGCCCCGGAGGCAGGTGCTCCAACCAGGCGCGAGCGGTGTCGGAGAGGAACAGGGGGAGGTTGCGGATGATGAGGTTGTCATCGGCCGTTTCACCCAGTTGGCAGGCCAGACGGTAGTCCACGAGCCACAGTTCCGGTCTCGTCTCCCCCGAGTACTTTGTGATAGTAGTCGGGGGTCGGAACCGGGTCAGGAACGGCGCCCGTCGGATGGCTCGGCTGAAGGCTTGCGGACCGGGTGGTTCGGGCGAGGGACTCCGATCCTCCCCGCTGTTGTAGCGTCCCCCACGCCTGGGGTGGTAGCCTCGGCGCACCCTCTCATCGAGGTGGGCCCGACGGTTGCGATGATGGTGCTCGTTGCCGAGGCGACCCGGGGCCGCAGGCGCGGTGTTGCGCGTGCGCCCGATGTAGACCGAGGCTTCCCGCATGAATCGGGAAGTCGCGGCATGAGGTTCCGAGGGGTACCCCTGCCTTCGGGAGGCGGAGCTCTCGGCCCGTCGGACCGCGGCGCCTTCCAGGAGATTCTTGAGCTCTCCCTGGATTCGCCGCCCCTCGGTGGTTGATGGCTCCGGCATCGCACGAAGAAGCATTGCTGCTGCCGCCAGGTTCTGGCCGACCCCACTAGATGCGGGTGGTGGCCTGACCCTGACGTCGTCGGTGATGCGGTGCTGGAAGCCCTGGGGTAGATGACGTATTTCCCCGGCCGGAGGTTGGTCCGCCCATGCCTGCCCGACGTCCCGATGGATCGGCTCAAGCGCTCCTGCTCCCTCGTCGAGCCTGGCCTGCACCCCGCGGATTTGCTCGAGCTGTGGGTCATGGCCCCCCGCCTGAACGGGGACCACAGCTAGCTCCCGTGGGATGTCAACGCGAGGCACCGGCCTAGGGAGGTCACCGTCCTCCGGCATGCCGAGATGGTTGCCTTCGGAGGGACCCCCTAGATCGACGTGGAAGCATTCGCGACTTGGGCCGCAGTCCTCGTCGCCGAGGCTACGGCTACCGTCGGAACAGTCGGAAAGGCAGTAGTCGCATGCGGTCATGAAGTCCCGCATGGCACTGGGGTTGCCAAGTCCAGAGAAATCCCAACAGATGCTGGGTTCGCCGTCTTCCTCGGACCCAGAGGGCCCGTAGGTCGAAACGTCCGTCAGCCGGTCCCAAGGTGACCGCATACGAAACCCCAGAGGGTTTGGACTCGCCTCTACAAGAGCGCCCGCCAAAGCGGGGCCGCTAGGCGGGTCGAGGCTGAATCCGAAAGACGTGGGATGGGAATCGGTCGGTACCTTTTGGTCGACGGGCGGCGATGAGGTCACGTCGGGGACTGACTGCGCCGTCGTCTCAGGTACGAGGGTGACGTCCAGCAAGCTTTTCGCGAGCGTGCTGGCGTCATCCGCTTGCTCGGGTTTGGCGTGTCGCGGGGAGACGGCGCTCGTCTTCGTCTCAAGCGCGAAGTCGATACCCGGTGCGCCCCCCGTTGGGGTGCCGGCGCGATCGACACGCTCGACAGCCGACGAGGCGCTGCCTCCTGCTTGGCCTTGGTTGCCCCGTCTTCCCCTCCGTCGGCGGGGAAGAGGGCGGGATGAGCTCGAAGGTTGTTCTTCCACCACGCGGGGAAGACGTCGTCGATTCCGCCGCCGGCGGGCGGGCTGTCGGCCGCCACTGTCATTGTCGCGCGGCGGTGGAAGGAGTATCATGTCGTAGCTGCCGTCGAGGGACATGAACTCAAGACTCCCAAAATGGAGCACCGTCCCGGGTTGGAGAGGTTGCTGGAGACTGCCTATCTGGAGCTTGACGGGAAGCTGTTCGTCAACACGCAACAGGCCCCTACCTGGCACGCCAACTGTCGGCGTTCCGAGACCGGGGGGTCCCTGAGCCGACGAGTGAATGTCGCCGCGTGCCCCAGCCCAGATGGGTCGAGCGCGAGGGCGAGCGCGAAGGGGGGAGAGCGAGGCGGCCGGAGACCGGCGTGAGAGAGGTGGGAATCCCGCGACCTTCGTGTTCGTCCCGCGCCCAGGTCGGGTGCGCTTGCAGTAGGGGGTTACAAGCGTCCACGCGGGAGAGGGAGCGAGCGGCCTCCAGCGAGCGCCTGTCTCGTCCTCGTCCCCGCGCGGCCAACCCTCTCTAAGAGGGCCCTGGTCCTTTCTTTTATAGGCGTAAGGAGAGGATCCAGGTGTACAATGGGGGGTATAGCAGAGTGCTACGTGTCTAGCGGAGGAGAGCTAGCGCCCTAAGTACATGCCGTTGTGGCAGCCGGAGAGATCTTGGCACCCAGCTGGTGTGATGTCATGGCCGTCGGAGGAGCGATGGAGCCTGGCGGAGGGACAGTTGTCGGAGCGGTTGAGTCCTTGCTGACGTCCTCTTGCTTCCGTAAGGGGGCTGAGAGCCGCCGTCATCACAGAGTATGCGGGGCGCCATCATTGCCTATCTGGCGGAGCGAGCCAGATGGGACGCCGGTCTTGTTCCCTGCGGCCCGAGTCAGCTCGGGGTAGGGTGATGATGGCGCCTCCTGTTGACGTGGCTGGTCTGCGCCCTAGGTTGGGCGATGTGGAAGCTCCTCCGAAGCCGAGGTTGAGTCTGTCTTCCGTGGCTGGTCGAGTCCGAGCCCCCGGGTCGGGCGAGGCGGAGACCGTCGGCTGAGGCTAGGGCGTAGTCCGAGCCCTGGGGTCGGGCGAAGCGGGGTTCATCGTCTTCCGGGATTTAGCCCGTGTCCGAGCCCTAGGTTGGGCGGAGCGGAGTTCGTCGTCTTTCGGGACTTAGCCCGTGTCCGAGCCCTGGGTCGGGCGGAGCGGAGTTCGCCGTCTTCCGGGTCTTAGCCCGTGTCCGAGCCCTGGGTCGGGCGGAGCGGAGTTCGCCGTCTTTCGGGACTTAGCCCGTGTCCGAGCCCTGGGTCGGGCGGAGCGGAGTTCGCCGTCTTCCGGGACTTAGCCCGTGTCCGAGCCCTGGGTCGGGCGGAGCGGAGTTTCCTATGGAGCCTTCGGCCGGGCCTGACTGCCTGTCAGTCTCACTCTGTTAAGTGGCACCGCAGCCGGAGTGGCGCAGGCGGCGCTGTCCTTCTGTCAGGCCGGTCAGTGGAGCGACGAAGTGACGGCGGTCACTTCGGCTCTGCCGGCTGGGGGGCGCGCGTCAGGATAAAGGTGTCAGGCCACCTTTGCATTAAATGCTCCTGCGGTTTGGTCGGTCGGTGCGGCGATTTGGTCAGGGTTGCTTCTTGGCGAAGACAGGGCCTCGGGCAAGCCGGAAATATGTTCGCCGCTGGAGGGGTGCCTCGGGCGAGACGGAAATCCTTCGGGGTCGGCTGCCCTTGTCCGAGGCTAGGCTCGGGCTGGGCGTGATCGAGTCCCTCGAATGGACTGATCCCTAACTTAATCGCACCCATCAGGCCTTTGCAGCTTTGTGCTGATGGGGGTTACCAGCTGAGAATTAGGAGCCTTGAGGGTACCCCTAATTATGGTCCCTGACAACATGATTCATAAATTTTCCTAATACTAAATGTATATCGATTGTGTCACTACATCTATATGAGAAGATAGGTCCTAAACCCACCCAAAAGTGACTAATAGAGCAAGGATTTATGACGAGCAACGAGCCCGAACAAAATTTTGGCAGCATAACCCCGTTGTTCTCCATTTGCATGTCCAAAAATGGTGCAATGGAGAACAACATGGTTATGTCACTAAAATCTCGTTCGGACTCGTCATAGTCATAAATCCATAGCTCTATCGCCCACTAACAGGCTGTCTAAAAAGGGACAATTCTGGACCAACATGAGCCACATGCATCGCATGTGACTCGTGCCAATCTGGAGCGAGCGACACATAGGTTTCGCAATGCTACGACACTTTTGCGAAATTATTACTAATTAACATGAGAATTCAAATTTAAGGAGATATTCGACTAGATTATTAATCTAACTTAAGCTTAATATTACACATAACAACAAGAGTCTAACAAAGTTACACTATATGCACTAGTTAGCCAATCAAGTTAATTAACCTAACTTCCTACAACATAAATTGAGTTAACTCTTGGAAGTTAACGCATTCCATAAAAACATAAAACAAGCATAAAGAAGTTACCTGACGGAAACATGACCCGATCCCGAAGAGACAGTTGGTCGCATTTTGACGCTGTGAGACCGACGGGGATGACATCGTCGATGCCGGAGGGGCCAAAGGCTGTGATGCGATGGGACACCGGAGCGAGACTGGCACTACATTGGGGATGAGCGCGCGTGGTCGAGGTAGGGCAGGGCCAGATCGATCCGTTGTTCGATGCCGATCTGGGTGGCGTGGTCGATCTCCGATGAGTGGGCGCAGTGGGCGGCGACGCGCAAGGGCGTGCAGGAGCGGTGCGGGCAGGGAGGCGTGCATGGAGTTGTTTGGTTAGGCGGGTGAGTGTGCACGCCTGATGCCGTCATGTAAAGTTTAGCAACTTTCGAGAGTAAAGTGCTCGCGTCATCGAAAGTTAGTTGCGACGACTAACGAGAGGTGGTCGTCGGAAGTTAGCTACGGTGGCTAACTTCCGAGAGGGCGAGCGGCTGGGCGTCTTAAGTTGGTCAATTTTTGACAGACAAAAAACCCTCAGAAATAAACTTATTTTCTAGAGTGGGTTTCTAGCCATTAGAAATGACTTCACTTCTTACTGTTCTGTCGAACCCCGTAGAAAGTTAGTAGGCCTTAAGAAGTTTTCAATTTTAGTGTAGTGTTTTTATTCATGTTTAATTATATTTTATTGCTTGGTGCGTGTTTGTAGGTTCACTAGCATTAATTAAGGAGCCCGGGCAAGAGGTAGGGCTTGGATCCGCCCTTTCGATTTGTTTATAACCTAGAGTATCTCTAGCAGATTATGTATATGATTATATAAAATACTATTTTTGTACAGTAATATTTAAAATAGGAGATGTGATTAGATACGAGAATGGTGAATGGAGGAGACATAAAATCTTGCATCTCAAACTCAAATGTGGGGCTCGGTCATCCTATCGTTCCGCATACGGACACGGCATCCGAGGTCAGATCCCATCGTCTCGAGTCTGGACTCTGGACGCATCCTTTCCCCCACACCCCCGACTCGAGTCTAGTGCCGTTCGAAAAAATTCAAATCCCCCTCCCCCCTGCCAACGTCTCGTTCTCCCCAAGCGGCCTCCGCAGCCAGCCATTGAGCCATGTCCCTCTTGTCGCGGCACGCGCGTCACCCCACTACGCCGCCGCCCGCCTCTTTCTCCGGCGGCGTTGAGACCCCACCTCGTCGCCGCGTCCCCAAAGAGAACGTTGACCCCTCCTCCCCGGCGCGCAACCACCACTCTGCCCTCGACCACGGCGCCTCCCCCTTCCGCTCCCCGTCCTCCGCGGCCAAGCCGCTCTCCGCCCGCAACCGCTTGCCACCGCGTCCGCCGTCCTCTAATCCACTAAAGAGGAAGCTCGAAGTCTCCCCTGCAGCGGCCGCGGTGGGCTCCGCGCACGATGCCGCACCCGGGCTCGACTCCGGCGTCCAGGTACGATTTAAGGTATTCCGTGTTGGGACTATGGATCTGGCCTGACGGCTGTTGGCTCTATCGGTTTTCCTCTTCTGGTCGCAGGTGGTGGTGAGGATACGGCCGTCGTGCTGGGTCGATGAAGAGGAGGCAGGCGAGGATGGGAGGGGACCGGAGGCCTGCGTGCGCAAGACGGCAGCCAACTCGGTTGCGATCCAGGGGCAGGACTTCACGTTTGATGCTGTCGCTGACTCGGTCTCCACGCAGGTGAGGCTGGGTGAAACTTTCTTGCGGTTTTGGGGTTGTTTCTCTTGGGGATTCTATGTACACGGTCTGGATTAGCTGAACTTTGGAGTTATTTCTGTGAGCAGTGTATATGGTACTTGTATAGTGTTATTTCATAAGCACTGGGCCGATTTATGCATCTGTGGATTCGTATAGCCTAAAGTTTTGTCATTCTAGTGGTTTGGTAGATCAGGAAAGAAAGGAATCAAAGAGTGTTCCAGCAGGAGTTGTGGGCTGTTTCGCCCTTCAGAAAAATCAAGGATGAATCTAGAACTTGGGCACTAGAAGGGGTGAAGATGGCTGAGATCTTGCCTCCCTTGGTTAATCTTTCGGCTATTTTTGCTGTAATTAAAATTTGATTTTGCTTTGTCCCAAGGTATTGTTCCTTTCTTATCTATCGATAGAAATGAGCATGAGTTTGTCCAAAAGAAATATATGTGATTTGGGGAGACCATAAGCGCTGTTTGTTTCTTTGGCTAGCTATTCTAACCTATTGTTTAAGTGTGCAATCTTTGTTTGGTTTTGTGATAGGTTTGGTTTTTTGTGTTTAACTTTTATGTAATTATAGGAGGATATCTTCACCCTTGTTGGGCTCCCACTTGTTGAAAATTGCTTATCAGGTTTCAACAGCTCCATATTTGCCTATGGACAGGTGATTTATCTTCAGTTTAACATCTATGTCATGTAATGGATTGTACATGAATTAAATTGACTAATAGTCCCTGTTCTTATTTTGTCACTTCACAAGACTGGCAGTGGGAAAACCTACACTATGTGGGGGCCTCTATCTGCATTGTCAGAAGATTCATTGAGCAGCGAGAGGGGCTTAACACCTCGTGTATTTGAGCAGTTGTTCTCCCGCATTAACGAAGTAATGTGATAGTTTTTTGTTTCTTTCTAAAACTTCTTTTAAGTATATTTCTGAGTTAAATCTGAAACATGCCCCATTTACAGGAACAAGTTAAACATGCTGACAAAGAGCTTACTTACAATTGTGTCTGCTCGTTTCTCGAGGCAATTTCTCTTCTTAGTACCTAGAAAATATTGTATTCGTTCTTGTTTGACGCATGAAATGTGATTCAATATTATTATAATGTGCAGATCTACAATGAACAGATAACTGATTTGCTAGATCCCTCGCAGAAGAATCTTCAGGTGAAAAAGTTTGTGAAAAAGCCTCTGTTTAGTGGTATAGGGCGAAATATTTTTCTCAGTTCACTGATATATATTCTATTCCTTTGCAGGTTAGAGAGGATGTCAGAACTGCCTGTGTTTATGTTGAATCATTGACAAAGGAGTTGGTTTTCACCTTGAAGGATGTAACTCAGTTGTTGGTTAAGGTGCGTCTCCAAATATTGACATCTAATGTATCCTATCTCATTGTGATGACATTGAACCTAATTTTTGACATTTGTCTATGACACAATCGGATACAAATTTTAATTATGCATATGACAATGTTCTTACGGCGGTAAGGCGAGCAAGCAAGTGGGATCACCGCCTTAGCGCCTAGGCGGCGTCTAGGCGACGCCTAGCCAGGCAAGGCACCAAGTATTCTCCAAGCGCCTGGACACCTAGGCGACACCTTAAGAACACTGGCATATGATGATTTTGTCACTAGGGCAGTAGACACTGAGCTCTATCCTTTGTATATTACGTTGAAAGGGTGTGTCACTGAAAAATAGTTGTACCATCATGGAAGATTTTTATGGCACCTCTTGATGTACACAAACTACGTAACACTTGGTTCTGTATAATTTCATCACAACTTGACATGCTGCTTCACTAGAGATTGATATATTTCTGTATGCTCTATGAATACATCCTATTTTTCTTAACTTCGTATTGAATAGATTTATTACAATTAATGCAGGGCCTGGCAAACCGGAGGACTGGGGCAACGAGCGCAAATGCTGATAGCTCACGCTCGCATTGTGTTTTTACGTGTGTCATTAAGATGGATTCTAAGGTATCCATTGAATTTTGGCCCAGTAATATTAGATTAATCATTTATTACTTGTCAATTAGCAAAAAGTAATTGTAATCCGTGCATTTTCTTGACCTTCTGATAATGGTTCCCGTCTTTCTAGGAGCTGATTATTCTTTTGACTTTGGGTCATTGGTTTACATGAGGGTGTTGTATAGTTCTAGTTTGTTCCATTCTTACAAAAGCAGATGCCAAACTGGGGTGCTTGTGTGGACTGAACGATTTTTTATGTTTGATTGCATATACCAACCAGATGTACACTTGGGATAGTTAATCTGCTGGATATCTTTTTTTTGATTGATTGACCATATGTACCTTGCCAAAAACCTGATTTCTTTAGGCTTTAGCTATTATACATTCTGTCTTCTTATTTATGGAGTGCAATAATTTTCTTTAAAACGTTTCTGAAATGTATGCTAACAGAATTAATGTACGGAAACCTTGCAATCTCTTTGGCTTCAATGCATAGGAGAGTTATCATGACTTCATGATACACAGCCTTTTTATTACTCCTTCTTGGTCGATGCTGTTTGTGCTGTGCAATATGCAGCTAAAAAATTTGTATGTGTTCATGTGCTGACAGAAATAACATTTATATTAAAGAAAGCTTTGCTTATCAGAGCCGGTTATCTAAACTTTAGTCTCTTTCCTTTGCAGTTTTCTCACTGTCTTGCATGACAGTTTTCGTTTTTCCTGTTTTGGTTGGTTGAATGCTGCAAGGCAGAAATTGGGTTTCTTTCATTATCTCAATGGAATAAATACCCCTTAATCCAAAAAAAAAGAATATGAATGCATTACAAGTCACTAAATGCTGTCTAAGAAATCGTTGGTTTCAGTATAGATGCATCAAATAGTTGTTTACCCATCTTACTCTTGTTCTATAGAATCCAGAGGATGGCTCAAGCATCACAAGATCAAGTAGGATAAACTTGGTAGACCTTGCTGGATCAGAGCGACAAAAACTAACACATGCAGCTGGGGATCGACTGAAAGAAGCTGGAAACATAAACCGTTCACTTTCACAGCTCGGGTAAAGTTCTGTTTGTACTTTCGATTAAAAGTAAAAAAAGTTCAAGGATTTAAGCAAGGTGTTTTGCTAATTCTCTAGACACCATCTGATATTTAAACTCAGTTGAATTCTACTATATTAATGATGGGTGTGGTTTACTGCACTACTTGATGTCCTGAAATGAGGGATACATAGCACTTCAGTTATTAAATGATTTCATAAGTTGGCAAACATGAGTCGGTATCACGCCTATCAACAGTTCTGTTGTGGTTTACTGCACTACTTGATGTCCTTAAATGAGAGATACATAGCACTGGAGTTATTAAATGATTTCATAAGTTGGCAAACATGAGTTGGTATCATGCCTATCATCAATTCTGTTCCACATATCATGGTTACCACATTTGATAGAGAAATGGTCTCTTGATTCAATATTTGCATGATGTGCATCATGGTTAGGAATTCCTTTAAAATATGTTTATTGCTAGTTGTGATTTCTACAATTGTACAGTCAGTCTCACTGTTGTTTTTGGTACGAAACATATATTGTTGTAGATCTGATATTTGTATTTTAGTTGTGAATATATTATTTCCATTTAGTTTGTTTGCTACATATTTTGTTGGTTCCAAAATGTAGGTCATTTTAGTTTTATCATAAGACAAACTTCTCAAACTTTGACATGTTTCTAGAAAAAACATAATTAACATCTATGATGCCAAATGAATGCACCATCAAGACATTCATGGTTGATTTAATGAAATAAATTTGATGTCGTACTCCTGCTTCTTTCTATATAGTTGGTAAAAGTTAAAGAAGTTTAATTTAGAACAAATTAAAATGACCTACATTTTGGAATGTAGGGAGCACTATTCTCTATGTATATTGCATACTATTTTAGCTCCTGACACATAAATTAAGATGTACCAGTTAACCAATTTAAGATTAAATAACACATCTGAAGTGTTGGGACAATAAAAGGCAAAATATGATGTTGCAACCAAGTGAAGGCTATTTGTAAGAATTAACACAAATACATTTACACTGTGTCCAATAGACATGCCTATGTATGGGAGACATGATAAATAAAGTAAGTGGTTTAGGAAGAAAGGCGGATTTGTGGGCCGACAGCTCAACCATCATTTTCTTTTCTGTTTTGGTGTAATGTCACATCCATTGAATATGGTTGTGAAACGAGGGTTCTTATATAACTATATGTTCTTTTTCACTGCAGAAACTTGATTAATATACTTGCAGAAATATCGCAGTCTGGAAAACAAAGGCACCATGTTCCATATCGTGATTCCAAGCTTACATTTCTATTACAAGAATCCCTTGGAGGCAATGCCAAACTGGCAATGATTTGTGCTGTTTCACCGTCCCAAAGGTACTATCTAAGTTGACCAGCAGGCAGCAATTCATTCATTCTGTGGCCAGTCAATGTTGGTTTCCTGATTCCTCACTGCACATTCTTTGTTGTCATACAGCTGTAAGAGTGAAACGTTAAGCACACTTAGGTTTGCTCAACGTGCGAAAGCTATAAAAAACAATGCCATAGTTAATGAAGAAAAAATTGAAGATGTAAATGCGTTGCGTGAGCAAATCAGGCAATTGAAGGTATGATTGTATACCATCTGACAGCCAAGTTTCTCTATATTATTGTTGTTTTGATTCGAACCTCATCTGCCCTGTTTCAAAGGCGTCTAGGCTTACCCAGCTTGCCTTGGAAAACAGTGATGCCTTGTCACCTAGGGGTCTAGGCGGGCCTGGCACTCCTGGATGTCTATCGCTTTTGAAACCATGCTCATCAGTAATGTGTTATTTTCTATATCCTACAATGCAGGATGAACTTCACCGAATGAAATCTAATGGAGGCATAGAAGGGAACAGCGGCAGCTTTGCCACTGGATGGAACCCTAGGCGTAGTTTGCATCTGTTGAAAATGAGCTTGGGTCATCCTACAACATTCCAATGTATAAAAGAAGATAGTGACGAGGAAATGGAAATTGATGAGAATGATGTTGAGAAGCCCTACAATCATGAAAATATAGCAATGTCTTCTATTAATGTTAAAGAATCCAAACGTTTACAAGCTTCAATGAATGTAAGTGCTGGAACTTCACAGGTTGAAGATCTTGACAGGGATAAGATTTTGATATCCATAAAAAGGTCCTGCTGTAGTGCTAATAAATTTAATACTGGTACTGATGTTGGAGATGGAAAATGCAAATTAAACATTGCCGCCAGTATACAGAGGGGACTTCAAGTCATTGAAAGTCACCAAAATAATAGTGCATGGAAGAGAGCATCGGTTGGATTAAATGCTAGAATCATGGATATTCAACCTTGCAAGGTTGATGTTGCAATTCAGACTGATCCTGAAGAAAAAGAAACTAGAGATAACCCTCTAGCTCTGGTTCCTAGTTGTCTGCTTGAAGCTTCTGCAAATGAGAGTAGGGATCCCAGTACTTGCAGGGACCTACAACTAGTACCAGTTGATGTGGCAGTACCATCTGATGACCAAAAGCAGCGACATTTTCTGAAAGTAAGTAAACCAAAAGAAGCTTGGCGCATGAATTTGTGCATCAGTTAAGTTGGATGTAAAACACTCATGCATATCTTATTTCTATATAGGCTGTGGAGAAGGTCTTGGCTGGAGCTATCAGGCGAGAGATGGCTCGTGATGAACAGTGTGCAAAGCAAGCTGCAGAAATTCAACAACTGAATCGTCTGGTTTGTGTTGTCTCTTTATACGTAAGAAAAGAGACTATATGTTCCTCTGTTTAATTCATTCTGTTTTTTCAGGTGCAACAGTACAAGCATGAACGCGAATGTAATGCTGTAATTGCACAAACACTTGAAGGAAAAATTGCTAGGCTTGAGAGCCTCATGGATGGAACTTTACCAGCTGAAGAATTCATGAATGAAGAGTTTTTATCACTTATGAATGAGCATAAGGTCGCATGAATTTTCCCCTGCCATGTAGATAACTTACTGTATTTTCTTTTTGAAGACTGCGTTTACTTATCAGCTATTCTGTTAAACTAAAAATGCAGATCCTCCAAAAGAAATATGAAAACCATCCTGATGTTTTGCATGCTGAAATTGAGGTAAAGAGACTCCAGGAGGAATTGGACATGTTCAGGAACTCTGGGGACGAGAAAGAAGTTCTACAGGAGGAGATACAAGATCTGAAAAATCAGTTGCATTATATGCTTTCATCATCGTCATCAATCCGTAGGCTCTGGCCTCCAGTGCCGTTGTCTCAGGGAAGTAATTCTGAACGTGGAACAAAAGATATAGATGGAGATACTAATTTTGTGGACACTCCCAATTGGACTGAAGCTGAGAATAAATGGATTACACTCACTGAAGAGCTCAGAGTTGAACTCGAAGCAACAAAATCCCTTGTTGGAAAGTTGCAGTCAGAACTGGATTCTGAGAAGAAATGTTCAGAAGAACTAAAGGAGGCACTACAAACAGCTATCCAAGGAGCTGCAAGACACCTGGAACAATATGCTGATCTTCAAGAGAATCATTTTCGTTTGCTTGCTCTGCACAGGAGGATGCGTGAGGGTGTTGAGGATGTGAAGATGAGGGCAGAAAAAGCTGGTATCAAAGGTGCTGAGTTGCGGTTAATTAACTCCCTTGCAGCTGAAATCTCAGTTATAAAAGCTCAAAATGAAGGTCTTCAGGGCCAGCTAAGGGATACTGCTGAAGCTGTTCAGGCAGCTGGTGAATTGCTTAATCGGTTGAAGGATGCAGAGGAAGCAGAAACACTAGCCAAGGTATGGCTTTCCGACATTGCTCAGACCTTACATTTAGGGGGTGTTTGGTTTCTAGGAACTAATTTTTAGTCCCTCTATTTTATTTTATTTTAGTCCATTACTAAACACGGAAACTAAACATATTTAGCAATTTAGGGACTAAAATGGAATAAAATGGAGGGACTAAAAATTAGTCCCTAAAAACCAACACCGTTTGGCAATTTAGAGGCTAAATGAGACTAAAATGAAGAGACTAATCTTAGTCCCTCAAACCAAACGGGGTCTTAGACAGACAACATAGTTTATGAATTTGGGCAATACAAAACTTTAGGATGGAAATATTTATGTTGAATGCTCTTATAGTGGTTCCTTGTATTTTGTTACATTTAGTTCCTGTTTGTAAGCAACATAGTTTTTAAAAAAATAGTTTTTATTTTTTAGTTAGGAGGGACTAGCTTCTTGGTTTTCAAGAAACTGAGAATCTAATTCCTATAAACTGAGGCATAAACCGGTACGTTTGAAACCACCTTAATTTCCACAAACCAGTTTCTTAAAAACGGGTGCTTTCAAACAGGCCCTTAGTAGTATGACACCAAGGTATGGCTTTCTGACATTGCTCAGACCTATATACAGACAAAACTAGCTTACATTTAGACAGACAACATAATTTATGAATTTGGGTGATTACAAAACTTTAGGATGGAAATGATTTTATAGTGATTCCTTGTATTTTGTTACATTTAATAATATGATATAGATTTTCTGGTTATAACAGGCTTTTGCACTCCTTTGTTGCAGAAGCAAGCTTTAGTGGCAGAGCAAGAGACGGAGAAAGCTTATCAGGAGATTGATAACTTGAAAAAGAACTACGATCAGGAAATCCTCGCTCTAAAGCAGCGTCTCGCAGAGCCCTCTCCGTTCAAGGACGATATGGTACAGCCACAAGAACCGAACAATCTTGAGCCTCCTATGTATGACACATCTGGTAGCCACAGTAGGCAGAATTGGAAGGAGTTCAATACCTTGCAACAAGGAGGATCATTTGAGGTCTCCAAGAGCACAGACCTCAACTCGTGGTTTTACGGATACGACAAATGTAACATTTGATGCTGAAGTGTTTAATTCGTTCAGTCCTAGTTTGTACCATTGAAATAGTGATAATATAATGTTGTACACCGGGTAAGCAGAGGGAAAGGATACTATTGAATGCTGGCGGCTCCTCATGGTCTTATGAGGTGTATACCGATTCTTCAGATCCTTGGCGAAGTTGTATTCTGTCTTGTAAATCTAGATGAACCTTTTTTTTTCTTACAACGAAGTGGTGACACCAATATTCTGTTACTGCACGATTATGTTGGTTGTATCAGGTATGGTCGGTCATGGTTCAGATTCTCTCCAGTTCGTCATGCACGAAGCAGCTACTCCATTGCAAGTACAGGTCGGTAATTCAACGCCCCTGTAGCTGTTTCCTGGTGCAGTGTTGGAATTGTTTCCTTGTAGCAAATGATGAAATAGTTTGTCGAATCTTCGGATACCAATATCCGTATTTCACCTTGTAAGGGCCAAAATTATTACAGAAACAGCAGCACATCAGTCTGCGACATAGGGAGGGATAAACCTCTGATCCAAACAATGAAAATAATAAAAGGATATATAAAAAAGGTTACACCGCAATTCTATTTGTAAACCTTCATCTATTAAGAACAAAAATCTCTAGAGAAAATCCCTTCAATGTCATCAAAACTTATAGCAATTCTTTTAATACCATCAGAATTTATAGCTTCCCTTCAATGCCATCAAATTTAAATTTTAATCCCTTGAATGTCATTATCGTTAGTTTGGAGTTAACGACGTTAGTTCAATTTAAAGTTAATCTCTTCAATGTCACTAAAATCTATACTGATTCCTTCAATGCCACTAGAAATTGGTTTGATCTATTTAGGGTTTAAAAATTCCAAAATCAAAAAATATAGATTAGATTTTTAAAATTCCATGATTTTTAAAAACTTCAGTCCATACTTAAGTTTTTAAAAAATGAACTGATATAGCGAAGTAATTTTGAGGGTTTACAAAAAAGTATGTACTTAAGTTTTTAAAAATCGTAGAATTTTAAAAATCTAATACATATTTTTTGATTTTGTAATTTTTAAACCACAAATACATCGAACCAATTTCTAGTGGCATTGAAGGGATCAATATAGATTTTAATGGCATTGGAGAGATTGACTTTAAATTGAACTAATGACGTTAACTCCAAACTAACGGTAATGACATTCAAGGGATTAAAATTTAAATTTGATGGCATTGAAGGGAAGCTATAAATTCTGATGGCACTGAAGGGATTGGTATATGTTTTGATGGCATTGAAGGGATTTTCTCAAATCTCTATTGCCACTGTCTCTAATCTTCGACAAACAACTTTATTTTGTTTTCCTCATCTTCACTCTTCCACAAGTGGCATGTAAAGAAGTTAGCATTAGTGTTTTTTCAAAAACTAAATCATTCCTACTTATCTAGATAGTCCAGCACATAACCGAAACAACTGTAATAATAAGTTTTTAAAGTTTTTGAGTCCATTCCCAAAAGCCAATTTTCGAATACATGACGGATTGACCATGGTGATCTCAGTCTAAAACACCAGTACATGAGCCGCCACATCTGGCTGACAAAAGACAGTAGAAAAATAAATGATGAATTGTGTCATCATTATCACAGAACACACTTTTTATTTATCTGCCAATTTTTTCTTGCTAAGTTATCTTTGGTATGTACCACTCATTTGAGTAAGTACCACATGATTTTTTATCCTTAGTGGCAATTTTAATTTCCAAAGAACTTTGTGACTAAAAACATAACCTTTGTTAATCATTGTCCTATACATCAATTGAACAATAAACTATCCATATGAAGTTAGGTTCCAACTAAAGTAATCCTTTTTAGTATGCAATCGAACATGTACCAGACACCACACAAGGTTATGCCATAAAAATAGGTTGTGACGCACTAAAGCGCTACAAAATGATACAATAAGCAGAACGGATTTGAAGACATTGATAACCATATAGCTTTTCTACTGAACAATTTGATATAAGCATGGTAGTGAACCATGAGGGATTGATTACCTAATCATTTATCTTCCCAAACCTAATTTGTTCACCATTTTAAGGAAACTAATATTGACTAGCAATCCTCATTAATCAACTTGAAGAGCCACTTGCTTAGCAAACACTTATTTTGCATGTCAATATTTTTAATTCCTAAACCCCCAAGATCTTTTGGTTAGCAAAGTATGTCCCATTTAGCAAGCCAATATTTTCTATATGATCTCCTTGTCAAAAGAACCTAGATTGAAAATGATCTATTCTATCTAGAACTCCCCTAGGGACTTAAAAAAAGGACAACATAAATATAGCCAAGCTTGTAAGGACAGAATTGATTAAGCCTCCACCGACATAAGTTTTTCTTTCTAGCTACTCAACTTCTTCTTAAACTTATCTTCAACAATTATCCAATCGCTATTTTAAGCTTCTTAAAGTGCATAGGGATCCCAAGATGTCTGAAAGGATATTCTCCTTCTTTGCATCCAAACGAATTAATATAATGAGAATCAACATCTCTGGCTTGGCCAAAATATAATAACTCACTTTTATAATAGTTAATCCTTACACCCGAAACTTGTTCAAAAGCAAGCAAGAGAAGCTTTATATTTTAAAAAATAGATAGACCACCATTAACTAATTAGGGGATAAGACCATCAACTTTTAAAATATATTTTTTTGCCTTAGACAAATCATGGTCCATAAAAATTAAAGTGTCATCCGCATATTGTTAAATAGATAGACCGTCATTAACTAATTAGGGGATAATACCATCAACTTGGCCAACATCTTTTGCCTTATTAATTAATATGGCGAGCATATCCACGAGAATGTTCAAAATGATTGGAGAAAAGGGATCTCCTTGACATAAACCTTTTTTTGTCTAGAAGTTTCCTCCCACCTGATCATTCACTTTTATACCCACATGTCCACCAACCATCATCGAATTTATCCAAGAGCACCACTTACTAGAGAATCCTTTCATCCGTAACATTTGCTACACAAAAGGCCATTTCACTTTGTCATAGGCCTTTTTAAAATGTATATTAAGAATGATACCACTATGTTTTTCTATGCAACTCATGGATTGTTTCATCTAACACTAGTACCCCCTCCAAAATATTTCATCTAGGAATAAAAGCAGATTCCTGCTAGCTGGACTATGTTTTAAAGATACAAAATCTTCGCAATTCTATGGTCTTTGATGAGGTGGACTTGTTTGAAGTTCTTTGTACAATAAATTGCACCGTGTATCCTTAAATTTTTGGTGGATTCCTGTTTAGGTTGTCGAACTAAAAGTGGTATAATCTAGGTCTTAGATTTGTTCCACGCACCAACGGTATTAAACACATCACGTGTGTGCCTTAGATCAGATGGGGACATATCACCATGAGAGTGGATGTGGGCTCGATGCCTATACTGCATAAAGCATCCCGATTTCCCTACTGCATCTCTCTCTCTGTGTGTTGCCTCTCTCCCTACTCGTGTTCTCTACTCAAGCACTGGGCTGTCCCACCATCCTTAAGGTCGTCGTGAGATCAACACGTCGCCTTGAGTGGATTTAGGTATATCAGGGGTTTTGCCCCAATGTATTCAGCTAGCGTGGTGGCACAATGGTTGGTAGATGTGGATAGGAAGGGAAACCAACACCTGGTTTGGTGGAAGGGAAATTGGAGAAGATCTAGCAATGGAATTCCTCCCCATGGATCCTCCTCATTTCCCCCTCCCACCAAATCAGCCCTATGATAAGTGACATTAAGTCAGATCCCTATCGTATATACTTCTTGCTTATTCAATTAATTATTCAATAAGGGTAAAATCATCTTTTTATATGAAAATTAACATCAATAAAGGTCAAAACTAATGGTAGTGTCATATAGGGAACCAAATTTGTATCTAGTGTCAAATAGGAAAGATTTATATTTTGAGGACCAAAAATGAACCAAAAACTTGTGTCAAATAAGGAACTGTTTCTAAAAACTTTGAGTTTGTACTTTGACCATTATTGTTCGCTTGATGGTAAAAGTTGTGCAGACATTGTGATCAATCCAATTGGTACAATACCGAATGTGTTGAGTCCTAGAAAGGTGCCATCTGAAAGACATGGTGATGAGGGAACCAATAAATATGATAAGGAGGACTATACAAACGTGTATTGATAGTGACTGTGAATTTGATGATGAAGATGATGGTCTGTTTCATGACAATGTTGACGATGGGGTGGTTGATGAGAGGGCATGCAAGGGCATGATACTTAGCGAAGGGAACAAAAGAAATGTACCATCTACCAAATATAAGGTGTCACACCCGATTTTAAGGACAAAATCGAATATCCACTATAAATGTAATTGGATCGAGAATAACAAGCACATCAACGTCATACAGGGGATTTTATCGAAGCTTATTACTTTATTAATAGAGTATTATTCTATGACCATAATGTTTGATACAAAAACACAAGTAGACCATCCTGTAGCCAACTAGTTGATTGCATGCCTAAAATTCATCGTAATCTTAGAACTCTAGAGTATAGGACACCTATTCTCCTCTATCTGAGTAAAGGTACATAGGAAACAACAATGGTGAGTACTTTCTGTAACACCCTTAATTTGGGGGTATAAAATTTCTTCTCTAATATCTACCAATTTTAGATGTTACCTCTTTCCCTCTCTCTATAGATTTATTTTCTCTTCCTTTTAATAGTAGTTTTGTTTATTTATTTGGGAGATGTATTATTTCTTTAGTATATTAAAACCTAGGGGAGACATGAATTGTTGTATCATGTTGAGCTTAAACTTTGTTTTTGGTTGATGCACATGCTTGAAATATTCAAATTTGGATTTGTGGTTTGAGGCCTCGCACGCTCGCATGTCCACCTCGCCGGTCTAATCTCAGCCGTTGATCCGAGATCCAACGGTCGAGGGAACCGGTACCCCTTCGATCGATAGTTTTGTTAAAGAAACCCCCGATTTCTGTGAAATCAACTCATCGTCCTTTATTCTTTCAGCTGAGCCTCTGGGTTCTTGCAGAAAGAACCCTAGACTTTGATTTAATTAATAAAATCTGTCTGATTTAGGGTTTTGTTTTCCAAAACATGCAAATTTCATAACTTTTTCATATGAACTCCAAATTGGGTGGTCCAAATTGCAAAATGTTCATTATATTATTCTCTATCTGTTTAAATTATGTCCACCCACTGTTTCCATGTCTAAAATTTGTGGTCAGTCTCTCAGTTAGTGTAAAGTTATAGAATATTTATTAGAGATAAAATAAAAGCAAACCCCTAATGAATGTTCAAGTGCTTAACTTTGTAGACTTAATCTCATTTAATGAATGATCCCATCCCTGGAATAACTTTATTTAGGTAAGTGATTCACTAAGATAAATCTAGTTAGAGAACAATAGACCACTTGGCATAGTGATCTACCAAAAAACCTAGATTTCACCTATGTGCATGTACCTTTTATTGCACTTGTGTCCACTCTGTTGCATATGTTTGGTGTACTGTTCTTTTGTTATTCACCAAGTGTGTTGAATGAATGATTGCTTCGTAGACAACGAGCGGTCCTTGGTCCCCGAGTGTGTTGATGGAGACTTCCCTGAGCAGCAACCTGGTGAAGGCAAGTGTCCTCTGACCTATTATATCATACTTACTTTATAATTTATTGTCCCGCATACTATGATCAACCTAAGGATTGACTAGTGTTCGTTTTTTCTATCCTTGGTTATCCTTTGGGAATTGGTTACTATGATTAGTATCAAGCTATTGCTTTACTTTAATAAATGAACATGATGAAAATATTTATGATACGATGATGTTATTCTGGATATGATGATGAACATGTGATTCTTTAGGAGACTTGAGCTGTTTCTCGAGTACCTCTCCATAAGGGCCTGTTCGTTGGATGACCACCCAAGAAAACAGTAGAACCATGAGGGTGGTATGTGACGTCCTTAGCTGATTAGTTAGAGGAACTTGTGGTTTAGTCGGCTTTGCCGTCGTGCCGTCAATGGGGTCCGGGCACAGTACTTGCTCTACCGAGGCTAGGTGCCGAGGTTCTTTCATGTTGCTTTTGTTAGTCACCCTTCTTGTGGGGAGAGGTACTGTGTTTATCAAACTGGTGAAACCTAACGGGCGGCTATGACCTTTGGGGAATCTTTGTAAAGGCTACGTAGTGATACCCTGCCAGGCCACCTAGGTAGTGGTCAATGGGGAGTAGCGCTCCTCGGGCAGAAAGGGAATCACGGCTCATGGTAAAGTGTGCAACCTCTACAGAGTGTTAGAAACTGGTATATCAGCCGTGCTCACGGTTATGAGCAGCCCTGTGAGCTCTTTTGATTAGAATTACTCCGGATACCTTTATGATGATGAATATAACTGAAAGTTGCCTAGAGGGGGGGGGGTGAATAGGCAAAACATTTAAATTATAAACTTTGAATACAAACTTTACCCGGGGTTAGGATTAGAAACAAATAATAATGAATACAGAGGGCGGAAGAGAGTTCTTCTTGCTATGAGTTGCTCAATCAATGTAGATAACTTTGGGAGCTAACTCAAAAGATTGTAAGAAAGAAAACTTAGAGAGAGAAAGTGAAGATCAACACAAATGAACACAACGATTTGTTTTAGAGGTTCGGTTCCAATGAACCTACTCCCCGTTGAGGAGGCCACGAAGGCCGGGTCTTTTTCAACCCTTTCTCTCTCAATCGATCAATCAGACCGATTGAATGCTTCTTCTTAATCTCAAGGATCACAAAGACCCCGCAAGGATCACCACACACTTAGGTGTCTCTTGCTAGCTTTACAAGTCACTAGAGAGTTTAGAAGGAGATGAAGAAAGAACGATTAAGAAAACCAAGCAACAAGAGCGACAAATGAAACACAAATCACACTCTCTCAAGTCACTAAACACTAATGATCACTTGTCTTAATTGTGGGACTTTGAGAGATTCAAAGCTTTGAATGTGTCTTAGAATGGATTGCTAGCTCTTGTATTGAATGTGAATAAGTGGAGTGCTTGGATGAAGTGAATGGAGGTGGTTGGGGTTGTATTTATAGCCACCAACCACTTTCTAGTCATTGCTCCTTTTCTGCCGACCGCGGACGATCCGCGCCTCTGGTCCGGACGATCCACCCCTGTACATAAACGGTTGAAATCGCAATGGTCAGAAGTAACGGCTATAACAACGGCTACAAGTGCATTTAATGTGTCATCAGATGTCAGACAAAGCAGTCGTGGATGGTCTGGCCGTGCACCCCAGACGGTCCACGAGGACGCTAAAAATGCATTTTACTAAACCCATCACCTTCGAGTTTTTCTGGTTTTCAACGACCAGACGGTCCGTGCCTGAGGCCGGACGGTCTGTGCCTGAGGCCGGATGGTCCGCGCTTGGTCCCGGACGGTGCTCGCCTCTCCTTCGGACAGTCCGTAGTGTAAATGCTTGTTTTTACAGTGTTCCTGTCCGAGGGTCACTCTGGTGTCGCGGACGGTCCGCCACAAGGGCCCGGACGGTCCGCACATAGGTGAATTTCCAAAAAACTTCTCCTGTCCGGAATAATCTATGATATTCCGGACAGTTGACTTAAAATTGATGTAGATGAACTTATGCACCTGAGAAACAATCGAACTAGGCAAACTGGTTAGTCCATAAGATTTGTGATGGGCGTCAAACACCAAAAACAATTATGGGAAATTGTTAAGGCCATTTCCCTTTCAATAACTGCGGATCTCGGTATTTCCTCTTGGAGGGAGTACTATTTGGGTTAATAACTTGGGATTATTGATAAAACTTGGCTTTCTACTAGTAATAAATAACTGACCAACTAAAAGCAACTGCTTTAAGCTTAACCCCACATACTGCTACTCCACTTTAGCCAAACGAGACATTTCCTGAGTACGTTAATGTACTCACCCTGCTTAAAAATACAAAACCCTAGGTTGTCCCCATTGCAACCAGTGCTCAGGAGAAGATGAAGGCAACATGGAGGAGTTTTAGGACTTCGACGAGTTCTAGATTAGTTTAGTGGCAAACCCCTAGTCAGCTGCCTGTGAAGGCCTTATCGTATTGTGTTTTGTTCAGCATTTTGATTATGACTTAAGTTAATGACTCTGTGGATGTCTTGGACATCATGATGTAATAGAGTACTTATTTCTGCTATTATTTTGAGCAATGTGTGATGATGTCCAATTATGTAATCACTGTGTACGTGAATTTCTGATCCTGGCACGTACATGGTTCGCATTCGGTTTGCCTTACAAAACCAGGTGTGACACTTCACACTCAACAAGTATCCCATTATTAAGCAATCACTTTTAGTTTTACTTTTACTTGTAAAGCTGCCTAATCCCTTTTTGTAAGGCATTTGTCATGTGAAACACCGTTATGATCTAGTAACTTCAACGTTCACTGCATCTATGGGTGTAATCAGATCAGATATAGGACGGATATTACTTGTTCCATATTTGTTTTCATATTTTCACTTTGGATTCGGATTAGATACATATATTATTGAGTTGCGTCGTAAAAGATTTGAATGAATGTCGCCTTCTTAAATATCCAACTTTGAGTATACAAATACTGATATAGATCAGATACTGAATACTCAGACTCGGATACGGATTGGATCTCAAACCTCTTAGGTAGACGAATCAAATTCGAACACGAACAAATATTATCCATATCGTTTACATCCCTAACTGCATCCCATAGTGAACCATTCACCACGTCTCATGGTGAACCGTTACAGTAAAGTAACCTTGAAAAACCATTCATCACATCCCAAGATGAACCATTTACCAAGTCTCATGGTGAACCTTTTTCAAACCATCGCAAACATAAACCCCTCAACATTTTTTGTAAACACTAATCTATGAGGATACCTAAGGCTGCTCTTAATCGTAAGCACGATAGATTGATAAATTTTATGTTCTGTAAAGGTTGTACAACTTTACTCGCAAGTCGTGTTACCCAACTGCTCAGGTTTGCAAGACATACACACCTCTTCCAAGGAGGTGAGGTAGGGTTCACTATGAGACATTTACAAAGGATCTCTTATGTGTATTAGTTCCATGACAGAATATTTGGAGGCAATCTCCTGTAATATCACTCCACACACTACCTCACATGTAGGCCCTCCAGGGGAGTTAGCCCCACCATCTATCAAGTGTAGGTGTGGCCAAAGAGCCTTCCATCGTCCCCATATACCAAGACTAATGTCCACACCTATTCTCCTAATTACTTGGTTAAGACCAGAGCACATATAATCCTTGTGGTTGTACTATTTTCCTAGGTGGTCGCTCGATGAATCGGTTCTTAGGATGAGGCACTTGAGCAATCCTATCCCATGCATCACGTCCCTATGGTTTGCTAAAAAGCATATTTTATAAACATGGGTTCATAAACAGTTGAAAACACTTCTCTTTTTCAATGGTGTGGGGCACTAGCATTTAGCTACTAAAAATGTTCCCAAAATGCCTAGGCGATCAAGGACAAGGTAAACAGATACTAGGGTAAATCCTACTAGGAGCAATACTTTAGGCAAAACAATGATTAATATTACATGAAATGGGTAGATAGGGTCATGAAATACTTGACTTATTAGAGTCTCGAGGTCCACAAAAGAGGGGTCCTCAGTGCAGTTGCAATGTTTCGTGTCTACTCGTGTACATACAACAAACATATCTAAAAATAAGAAAAAGAACACCAAGGACAAAAACATGGCTTGAACATAGTTTTAAAATTATTCTATGGAAATTTACAATTTATTTGAGACCAAAATCATTTAATTTGGGTTAAAATGAATGTGTTATGAATTTCAATTTATTTTTAAGCAACTAAGGTTATATTTCTAATTATTCATAGAGTTTGGGTTTAAAAAGTATATTTCCTGTCCTTGGTTGTAACTACACTAGACCAAAATCAAGGGGTTCTTTTGCAAAAGACACACTATTAGCGTCAGTTTTGACCTGACGTTGATCGATATTAGTTGTTTCTGACCATTGGATCACACATGGACACTCTTGATTAAAAGACAGACTATGCAGATACGGGTTACGATGGCGCTTTGTCCTCCGCAATGGGGGATCACCGCAGTTGGCTACGTTGGGCATTTGGGCACTTAGCTAGGGTTGTGGGTTGTCGCGAAGCCTGTGTTGGCCACGGAGAATCATTTGAGCTTGGATTGGGGCAAGGGTGTGAGCAATAGGAAGGGCATGCCCAATGATTGGGTGCTCATGGCGGCCCTAGTGAACTCCAGTGAACAATTTAGGATAGGTATAGTGCATGCTCGGACGAGGAAATAGACATGTTAGTTTTAGTATCTGGTGCACACCTCCTGGTAATGAGTAGAGCGCTTAGTGTGTGGGTGGAGGCGTCAGTTGATAGAGGTGGAGCATAATGGGGTCGGGAGTACCATGATCTAGGTGTGGGAGCCGGTAAAGTTCACCTTGATGCTCATCATGGGTGTTTCGAACATAAGTGAAGCAGAATATGTTGTCGTTGAGAACGAACGACCATAGGTGGACTCAGAACGCCTCTAGGGATCTTGACAGTGGCGATAGTGGCACTAGGTGCATGGGTAGAGGTCTTGGCTGACTAGGAGCTCAAACTAAGGTGAGCAGGGCATGTAGGGGATCGGGTTTTATAGCCCATACCATTAATTGATGGGAGGGGTGATGATGAGGGTAGTGTGGCCGGTGATGTAGTGATGGCAGTCGCTGTGACCTTCTCATCATTAATGGGTGCTGATCTGAGGGAAAGTAGACAGGGATAAGGGGAAAATATGTTGGGCAAGATCCCTGTCATCATTTGACAACGACAAGAATTTCGTCTGAGTCATTTAGGGGCTTGAATGCTGATGGTGTGTCTATCACAAACAGGAGAAACATGCACTAGAGGTTAGGGATGATAATCGGGACCCATTGGGTAGAGAGAGAGAAAGACAAATAGATAGAGAAAGAAAGAGAGAGAGAGAGATGGAGAGCGTGGCACACGTGAGGGAGACGAGGCACTGATAGGTTTGGCCTGCCTATAACGGGACGAGTGGGTGAAGAAGTTAATGCAGGTGTGGCTTGTTGGGTCGAAAGCCACTAGGTCGTCGGCCTAACACTGTTAAAACTGGATTTTAAGTTTAATTTTAAAATTCAAATCAAATTAATTACAAGCCATTTCAAAATTTTCTTGAAAATCAGAAATAAATAGAGTTCAAAATTTTCTTGAAAATCAGGAATAAATAGAGAGACACTTCAACAAAGTTTGGGCTTATTTTATGGTGAGGATTTTTCAAAAAAATTCTCCCTGCCTCTATTTGGAAAAATATGTATCCTCATGTTTTAAAAGAAAAAGAACTCAAATTCATCTCCAAAACTTGTGACGTTTTGTATATTTAGTGGTTTTATGCCATACAAAAGTAGGATGTTACATAAGGAGAGAACAAATAGGGAATGGGATGAGTTGTCCTTTGATGAAGATGGATTGTAGTTATGAGAATCTGATGAAAGGTTTAGGTTGGTAACACTATGAAAACCTTCATGTTAGAGGATATGCAGAACCTCATCCTTATGTTAGTAGGGTGTTGAAATGATGTTTTAGTTTGTACAAATGCTCAAAATGCTATTAAAGAATACAATATCAAACAAAGAGCGGATATAAAGATGCTAAAGAATGACAAGACCAGAATCAAAGCCCATTATGATGCAGATTGTCATGAAACTTGTATGCTTTGAATGGCACAAGGATGAAGTGTTTCTTGCTCAAGCCTTTTGTTGGGGATCACCATTGTTAGAAGAAATGGGTGCTCAAGAGATGTACTATAGCATGGCTAGCCAAGAAGCAATTGGACAAGTTTTGGGCTGATGAGAAGATGAGCCTAGCCAATTTTGGTAGAAATGTTTAGTTGGAGTAAAACTTGACCCCATCTAGGATAGTGTTTTGTAGGGCTATGAGGCTGGCATGGTAGACCATATATGGAGACGAAGTGTAGCAATCCAATGACCTGTGGATTTATGGTCATGAACTTAGGAAGCCAAATCTAGACAATATTTTCTTTGTAAACTTGCTTAATGAGTACTTTAGTTTACTATATGTTTCTTCGGATGCATGCAAGAGGGGTTTCCTCACAGATTGGAGGATTACCATTTGTCTAGATGGCTACCACATCAAGACATTTTGGGGACAACTACTAACTGTTGTTGATATAAACACTAATGATTGTATCTTTCCTAGAGCCATGGTAGTGGTGGAGGTTGAGTCCCTAACACCAAGGAAGTGGTTCCTAGAGCCACTAAGATAGGATTGTGGCACAAAAAACACTACTTAGACCATAATGATAGATAAACAAAATTTTCCTATCCCTACTATCAAACAAATTTTCTCTGACTCAAACACAAGTTTTGTGTTAGGAATCCATATTTAAATTTCCATGGCCACAGGGGATAACTTGAAGAATCAGCTATGGGCTTGTGCAAGGGAAAGTACATTTCCAAGGTAGAACTAAGATACAAAGAAGATGAATGTGCTCAACAAGGATGCTTATGCTTGATGTGAAAAATGGCACTAAACACATGGGTTAGAGCTTTTCATCAAGTACCCTAAGTGTGATATCATGGTAAACAAACTTGCAAGTACTCAACAAATACATATTGGGAGCTATAGAACTACCTATGTTGAGCATGTTCAAAAAGATCAAGGCACAACTTATGAGAAGGCACAACAAAAATTAGAAAGAGTCGGTTGATATATGAGGAGAAATAGTAATATGCCCAAAGGTTATTAAATATGTAGCTAGGCATGTAGATATGGCCAACACATGCTATAAATTATTAAGTGATAATGGAATTTTTGAAGTTCATGATAGAGAGTGACAATATGTTTTTAGTTCATAATAGAGAGTTCCAAAAAATAAATCATTCCTACTTATCAAGATAGCCCAACACTGAATCTCCCTAACTTGTTCAACAATCAATTGACACATTAGGGCAATGTAGTCATCTATCCACTCCACTGAATCTCCCTAACCATAGTTCAAGAAATATTTTTAAGCATGCACCAAACAACAATCATGATTGAAGAAATAATTTGAAGCGACTAGTTAGCATATTCACCATTTTGCACAACAATATTTGCATATGTTGGACAAGAAGCAACCCCAAAGCAATTATCTTCAGAGTCGATGCACGACGAGCTACCTGAGTTGAGCCACTACCTGCCTAAGCTGCCATGATTGCCAAGCCATGGCTAAGGACAAATGCAGCAGCAGTCTAGGCCCGGTGACTGTCGTGCCTGTGACTAGTCGTGCCTGCTCAAAGACCATGGCCAAGCGCCACCGCATCGACCGACAGCCCACACCTAAGCCCCACGCTGGGTGGCAGACCTTGCCCGAACAAAAAAACTAATACATGTGAAAATGGTGAGAGGGTTTTTTTTGATCGTTTTCACCCCTAGACACCTTTACTCCTTGATGATTGTGCACGTCTTGTAATAGTTGTACCAAGTGGGGATTTGTAATTCTTATGAGATCACATCAACTACACTTATGGTGTGGCCAACATTGTGTACTGGAAGGAATCAAGGTTGTGATATTTTAGCTAGAAACTCAATAGTGAAAATGATAAGGAGCATCTAGAAGAGGACACAATCGAAGCACCATTAGCGTATGAAAAAGGTCCATGGCTATTCATGGAATTACCTGAATGAGTGAGAGCCTGTCCCTCTTGTGGCCTCCCTAGCATGGGGCTCTAATGAGAATTAGAGGAAAGCTCGCACACTTCTTGACACCTCGATAAAAGTACTAACACATTAAAAGGAGTTTGTATCTTTATCATTTGTATTATGTTATTTTGGTTGCCTGGATTACCTTCCTAACTTAGTTACAGGCTAGATGATAGAATTGGAATCTAGGTAGCATACCTATTTGCTGTAGAGATAGCAACATTTAGTTAAAATCATAGTTGCACATGAGATAATTCATTTTAAAACCATAGTTACACATAATATAGCTCATTTATTGCATAAGTTTTTACATGAAGAAAAATTGGATTGCCTAATTCATCCTTCTTAGACGCCAAATTCCCAACCGGTTCCCATTTACTTGCCTGATCGCCTTGCTCAATCCTTCAGTCTCACTCGGTAGATCAGGGCACGAGTCAGAGTGGCACTTGCATGGCTAGATCCCATGGCATGGCCACAGCTCATGGTCAGAGCTCGCGACAACGCTAGAGCTCGCTATGGGGTAGAAGAGGTGGAAGCGGTGGGTGGAGTAGAGACTCTCATTAAGAAAAGCTCCTGTGAGGAGGTGCACACGGCGATGGAGGAGAGTGTAGCCATAGTGGAGGTGAGGCTAACCATAGTGGTGACTATGCTCGGGAGCCACGAGTCCACTACTTAGGCTCACTCCAACAAAGCAGCCATCCGACCAGATAAAGCTAAAATAGCTGCCCTAGAGCAACTGTAGCAGTGCAATCCTTCTTCCAACAGAGCAGCTAAACGGGCCAGGTAAAATGGAAGGCAGGAGAGAGGAGTCATATTGGCTGGTACTATAACTGACAGCTAAATTCTTCATTCTTGACTGACCACTGGGCCCAGTGTCTACTCTATTCCAGCTAAACGTATGGATGACTGTGCTATTGAAAAGATATAGCGTATGGCTGGACAGGTAAACTACAGACACCAGCCAAAAGTACATATGGCTGCCTGATTTGCATGCCTCCTGTTGGAGTGAGCCTTAGTATGAGGAAGGCATGGAAGGGTGAGGGCAATATTACTTAGTCTGAAGGATAGAAAATTATGTGTATCTCTATGTAGTGAGTGGCTAAGGTTGGTACAAATGTCTAGATACCCAAAACATGTGATTCGTGTCAAATATGGATATTTGTATTTGTATCCAATTTGAATATAAATATTAATTAGATATATTTCATTCGTTTTGAAGGTTGTTCTCGACCTATATCCGATTCTACATCCATATTTGATAAAATGTAAAATATCTGATATTACTTGTACTCGCAAGGTACAAATTATTTTAAAACAATCTAAATTATATAATTATGTAAACAATAGTAATTTTTAATATAACATATGATATGTATCATCATTTAAAAGTTATTTATGTCTAATGTAATTTGAATATTATAAATGGTATAAAAGTTTAAGTTTAATTAATTTGCATATGGATAATCTTATTACTTAATGTTTTACTTTATTTGTATATGTCTAAAATATATGTTTAGTTATTTGAATTCAATAATCAATATATATTATCAATAATTTTGTATTTTATATATTTAATTACTGAAATATAATTTTTTTTTTGAAAATGCTTTTGATAGATGTCTTTATCTAAGGAGTTATAGAGCTATATTTAAAGTCTAACATTCATACTAATTTTATTAAACTAAAAAACACTAATTTTTTTACCAAATTTGACCGGCTCATCTTATTTATTTTTTGCGAAAATGAAAAATCAAACCATACTTAAAGTATATTATATGCTAAACAATATCATAATAAAATTTAACAATAATTATGAAATCTTTGAATAAAACGAGTTGACCAAATTTAGTGTCAAAAAGTCAAACGAATTACAAAATTTCAATGGAATGAGGGAGTATTCGTTTTAGCTCTAGATTTTTATGACTATATCTAACTAGATGATGATGATAAATATAAACCCATATATAGAATATATATATATGAAATGTTGTATGAATCTACTAAAATGTTAAAATAAATTTTAATTTGGGAGAAAGGGAGTGTTTGACCGGTAAAATTGGATCTGAATTTATTTTTCATGGAAATTACTTTTAGTTAAAAGCCACTGGGAATTGGAGCTCCCTCCGCGCTCGCACGCTATCCGCCCAGCCGACGCGTGGCCCGCGCTACTGGTGTTCTCGGCTTCTCGCACGTCGCACTGACAACACAGTACACCACTGTCCACTGCTTTAGTTTTTTCTCTCCGCTGCACGTGAACATTCTCTCTCTTGTACCCTCGAAAGCTCGAAAGATCCCGCGGCGCAGCAGCCACCCTTCTCTCCTCTCCGCTCCCAATCTTTGTCGTCGCCTCCCTCGAAGTCGCCGCTGCCTTCATTCCACCATGGCGCTTCACGCCCCGGTCCTCGTGATGAGTAAGCGGCCCCTATCCGGCCCCCTCTGGGGTGCGCGCCGTCATTTTATCGCCGGCGAACCGTCGCCCGTACCAGTCGTGACACCCTCGCCGGCATTCCCGTCAACGCCGCCGCCGCCGCCGCTGGCGGCAGAGATCGCGTAGCCTCCACCCGCGCTCGCGTCACCGTCGGACCTGCTGGCACTGCCACTGTCACTACCTGCGTTGCTCAGGCTAAAAAAGTAGCGGTTCGTGGTTGGCTGGTTTGCCGCCATAGGATAGCAGAGTAGCAGACGCGGGTTGAGGGCTTGCGGCGCCGCTGGTTTATGCGGGTTGGCCGCATAGCGCCGCTAAAATGATGTGGATCATGATGCAGGTTCTGGTAGACTTGCAGCGCCCGCTGTCCCAGCGGGCTCGTGGCTCAACCCGGCCACTTGCATCCCTACCCGTGATGTATCGATCACGAGTTGATATTTTCTCACTTCTAGGTTCTTGTCTTTTTATTGTGCTGTCGGAATCTGCTTGATCCCGCCTTTAAAACCCGCAATGTGCTTTGTTTCGGTTTTTAGGGCTCAATCCTGTCTGACCCGTTCTCCTCCCTTTGTGTTTCTGTGAAATTTGTCTGAACCTGTTTCGGTTTGCCGTTTGGTCTGAGCAGAGGACTCGCTGAAGCGGGAGTCTGGCGTGAAGGTTCACAAAGCCAACATCCAGGCGGCCAAGGTACGGATTCTCAAGCTTTGTCCCATTCGCTACGCTCGTTGGCTTTAGTGATTCCTTAGCTGGTTCGATTAGTTCAGATGTGGGACACTACATTTTGTTGTCGAACCATTGGTCTGCTCATGTTGTGCAAATTGTTTTTGATGAAGGCTATAGTTAGCCGTTTGACTGTACTACTTCACTGTTCAATAATATTCCATGTTAATATTTTCTCCACAGGCTGTTGCTGACATCATTCGCACTACATTGGGTCCCAGATCCATGCTGAAAATGCTTCTGGACGCTGGTGGAGGTATGCCAAAGGCTTGCTCGTACCTTTGATGCCGTAATGCCAAACACTTCACTGAACTAAAGAAAGCAATGCCTGATATGTTTGCAGGAATATTTTCTCTTAAAAGACGCTGAGATTTGAGGCCTTCTCCGCGTTACAGCTCAGAAACGGTTCCATTATACCTACCATTGAAAATTACTGCAAGTATTATGTGTATTGTAACTGTACTGCTGTACACCAGTTATAATCTCATTATCTTCTCTTGTGGTTGAGTTGGCCATTTGGGGGGCTATAATATCTGGGGGAAATTGTGCTTGTACAATAAAAAAAGTTTCCATACAGCCACACGCATGCACTGGGGACCCAAAAACATAGGATAAAGTTCCTCACCCTCTTTGTCCCTGCCATGATCCCCCCTGGAATTTAATCCATGGCCCAAGTTGCGATAGAATTATAGACTGGGGGCAACTTGGCCCCTTGCTGATGCTTCCTCTACAGCCAAGAGCACCATATCTGGACTGAACCCTACTGTCTTTTTCACTGACAAATTGCCCAGTTGTCCATTGGAGTGGACATCTCTTCTCTCAAACGAATACTCAAGTGACCATTTGACAATCAAAAAAGAATTGGTTTGGTGATGCAGCTGTTTGTTGGCACATCTGATTTGGCGTGCGTGCATGTTCCCACTGCTGGCAGGCACTAGCCTGATTTCTGAAATTCTGAGACAAGCCTCTATGCTGACGGCTACGCGTTACCTTGCAGATGCTACAACAACGCCTACTTCGCCAGGGTCGGCGGCAACAGCCTGGCGGAGATGAACTACCAGGAGGTGGACTTCCTCTTCGCCGTCGGGTTCGACCTCAACGTGTCGCCGGAGACGTTCGGCCACTACTGCACGGTCCTCCGGGCCGAGATGCTGTACCTGGGGCTGGAACTGGAGGGTCCTCCTCCAGCCACCAGTACAAGTCTGCACAGGTGCTGCCTGTCAGAAGAAGACGACGGTAGCAGCAGCACCAGCAGACTATTCAGGATAATTTTACGACCTTCGGCGGGTGGGGAGTTTAGGGTTTAGGGTTTTGCAGACTAAATCATGCTCACTTCAAGGTTCAGTGAAGTTGAGGAACCTATTTGCTGATCAGCCACACAGAAAATTTGGTGACTTCATTAAAGGAGTATTTGCTCTCTTCCACAGATTTGGGAAATGTTTATTTGCCTGCTGTAGTGAATTAAGAAATTTTCATGTCCCTATATTTTCTTATTTGCCATGTTTATAATAATTATGCTCCATCTCCATACGGATTTCTCATTTCTTGAGATGAATCCGTTCGCCGTGGTCAACGGGGAGCCATATCCTCTGGACATCAGAGGAGAACTAGATGACACAACAGCCTTCAAAAACTTCAAGAAGTGAATCAGATTTCCCAGGGATACCATTTCTTGTTGTCATTGTTGGATTTACTCTTATCAATTGTGCAGGTGAGGAGGTATAGAATTCCCTCTACCTTTTGGAAGAGTACTCAGCCCTACAGAAAGTTTCATCCATGAACTAGATGAGAAGGTATTGATCTCTGGGCTATGTTTTTATCTTTCTTTCTTTCCTCGAGGTCTATCACTTATAAAATAATGAGTTTCCATGAGAAATACGGGATCTACAGTGTATTCTGTTGATGTGTGTTAATTCGCCAACCTTGTTATTTCAGACAAGTGTTTGTTCTTTTGTGCTACTTTGCATGTCCTGTTGATGTTGTACCCTGATTTAAGGCTGTTCTTCATTTGCCTTGCGACTGGATTTGAACCTGAGGACGATGTTTGTAGGCCTTTCGCCATGCTTTGGTCCCCACCCGCCGAAGAGGGCTGAGGAGCAAATGAAGGCACAAGGCAGGGAGGAAGAACCTACAGTGGGCGTGCGACGAGGGTGTCACCGTCACGCTCGCCGAGGGCGAGAGCATCTTGTAGGTCCTCACGCTATGGATGCCATTGGAAGGGATCAGGCTCTGGAATCAGGGAGCAAGATTGTGTATGTTGTCTCGCAGGTCCTCTTCCATGAACAAGTTCAGGCTCTGGAGAAGTATGGTGATTGGTAAGTTTCTGGGTTCTCTTATGCAATCAGGCTGGATAATATCAGCTACTCACAGCTCTGGCTTAATAATGACCTTTGTGGTGAGTGACAATTCTATTATGATATTTTTGATGATGGAGATCTAGGCTAGCTTGTTCCTGAGTTGGTCCTAAGGATAGGCCACAACTTCAAATTTGCTAATTAAGTTCATGTACTTTTGGACGATCACTATTGTTGATGCAGCAAGAGCAATCCTTTAGAAGCAAAAGTGATGTTCTGCAATCTGCATAGATATTATAGCACAAAAGCTTATGTTTGGAGCATGGTGTGATTGCATATTTCCTTCTTTGTGGCAGTCATCCATTTTGGATGCGCACTAAACCTAGCATATTACTTTCTGCTCTCAATGCCTCCCAGTTACAATGATGCACCATGACCTTCTCTGACTCCAGAAGCAATGGATTTTGTCAAGCGATTGTTGTGCAAGGATCCGCGTAGAAGGATGACTGCAGCTCAGGCTTTAAAGTATGTTTTCGTTCATTTTATCCTGATGGTTTCTATTGAATATTGAATTGTTGTGAGTATTCTTTTTTTTCGTAGGTCATCCGTGGATCCGAAATTATAATGACAATAAGCTGTCGTTAGACATCCTTATATTTCGACTTATTAAAGCTTATATTTGTTCCCCGTCTTTACAGAAATCTGCTCTGAGGGTCAGTACTTTAGTTTTTTGTTTTGATCTCTTTTACTTCTATTCATAGCTGTAGTGCTGCTGCTTCAATTTCGCAATTGGTACTTAGATCTATCGGACCTCAGGTTTGTTCTGAGAAAGGCTTTTAAGGGTTGTAATTTATAGTCACTCTTTTATTGTTTGAAAGTTGTTATGTTACATACTGTGCTTAAATAGGTAGAATGGAGCAGCTGCTAATGACTTTTTGTGTTCATAATATTTTCAGATCATATTTTTATTTAGCAACAGAGACTAAGTTGGTTGTGCACTCATCAAGAGGCGCAAGGTCCCCGATTCCCACTGCTCTGGTTCTGAAGTAAATCGATTAGTTTCCTGCTTTTTTCTGTTTCAGCATTGCAGTATCATTGAAGGAACCTTTTCATGTCCTCTCATATTTGCCTGTAGCATAACCATACATGCTCTGCTGCATAGCATGATGAAAATCATTCAAGGGTATCTCTCATGCATTCTCCATCACTTAAAGGTGCCTTTACCTTTGGATTTGTGTCTTCTATTTATTCCTGCTCAAGTCTATTACGATAAATGGTGATTAGTGCCACAATATGCATAACTTCAGTTTGTTTCCAAATTCACTTTCTAATGTTCACCAATTTTCTTCATGTGAACCTTTTGCAGCCTAGATCATGCTCACTTCAAGGTTCAGTGAAGTTGAGGAACCTATTTGCTGATCAGCCACACAGAAAATTTGGTGACTTCATTAAAGGAGTATTTGCTCTCTTCCACAGATTTGGGAAATGTTTATTTGCCTGCTGTAGTGAATTAAGAAATTTTCATGTCCCTATATTTTCTTATTTGCCATGTTTATAGTAATTATGCTCCATCTCCATACGGATTTCTCATTTCTTGAGATGAATCCGTTCGCCGTGGTCAACGGGGAGCCATATCCTCTGGACATCAGAGGAGAACTAGATGACACAACAACCTTCAAAAACTTCAAGAAGTGAATCAGATTTCCCAGGGATACCATTTCTTGTTGTCATTGTTGGATTTACTCTTATCAATTGTGCAGGTGGGGAGGTATAGAATTCCCTCTACCTTTTGGAAGAGTACTCAGCCCTACAGAAAGTTTCATCCATGAACTAGATGAGAAGGTATTGATCTCTGGGCTATGTTTTTATCTTTCTTTCTTTCCCTCTACCACTTTTTTCCTCTGATCAGTTTGACTTCATTATTTTATCTTAACATTATCATAACCAATCCTTTCTGGTAAACTGACTCTACAAATTTTTCTTGAATGATTTCCTATCGTTTACTTGCTGTTTTTTTGCTCACATGATTGATGTGATTTTGAATAAGAAAATAAATAATATATTGATCTGCTTGATACCCAATTTCAGGCAATGGAGGACACAGATATTGCAGTTGAACTTTACAAGCTCAGTGTTTCCACCCTAGATCTATTGAAACTAGCATCCAAAGAGGAACAAGGTGCTTATGTCGGTTTTCAGCAGCGGAACAAATAACTATAACCGTGTTACCGCTAGACACAAAGTCTTCTCTGAACAAAGCTTGCACACATGTTATTAGTTCAGCTAGCAGCAATTTCAGTCAGCTATATAGCGCGCCTCATTGGTTGACTGAAGTGGTGAATGTCTATGCTCAGGACCCAAATTAAAGGCGATGCAACTTCTTCTTGCTGCGATGTCAGCTAGCCGGATCAGTTTCTGGAGGCCATTATATTATAATATAATATGAAGAATACATATTATTGTATATGTCATGGGTATATTTCATCTTCAGATGCTTGTCCTATTATCTTTTATCATTTAAATGTATCTGTCATGGGTATATTGCTGGAAATGCAACATTCAAAGTCATTTAGACAGGAATAGCTGGTTTCAAGTTGCTTTGTTATTTTTGCATCCACCTGTATGTGGTGGGTTCAAGTTTTACACCTGTACGACTGTATATGCTGAAAATATTAGCTGAAAATGCAACTGCTTTTCTTGATACTATGCCATTTACTTAATGTAGGGCGCCCGAAGGGGCGCCTAATGTTCTAGTAAACTAGAAACTTGGGCGGTGGGGGAATTTGCTTTTTTCCTTCTTTTCCATTTTTAGACTAAAACGAAATGCAGATATTTTGATGTTATATAATCATGGTATAAAAGATGTATAAAAGGGTCGAACAAAACGAGATCGATAACAATATTTAGACACGATTTGATTTGATGACTACTCCGAAGTCAGATGAATTCGTACCCATTATTTCTATTTGAAGATTTAGATCGAGACAAGAAACACACAGACCGAACCTATTGAGATCAGGACTGATATTTGAAATTGTATTCTGCAACTTGACACCCGATACATCTATTGAGGATAATTTGCTGGAAACCAACCACAATTATAAACTCTCGAACGTGATGTTTCGATTCACGAGAAGGGATTAATTATTTTACACCTAAAAACTTTAGTCGTCAAGTTCTATTTAATTTGTTTGGGATGAAATCAGAGGACTGAACTAAATTTTTAAATTCGTATTTGCATGATCGATGAATTTAAAATAATCACCAGACTCGCCAATATTCGAAACAAATATGTTATAACCTCGCGAAGCTGTTAGAACAGGCCGGATAGACAAAGACGAAACAGATATCAAAATTTTGATAGGTGAATATTATAACATAGAGACTGTTAATGTTATTATTGCTGATATTCCGTGCTTGAGTCTATAAGCACAATTTAACATGAGATAAACACCAGGGGTGTTACAATTTTGTATTTCAAACTTCAAAACTTGTTTATTTCATATCTTTTTCATATGAACTCCAAATTTAGTGATTCAAATTGAAAAATGTTCATAGGAATATTATCTATTCAAATAAATTATGTTCATCTCCTGTCTTTGCATTCCAATTTTATGCCTAGGCTATAGGTTAGTTTATGTGATAATTTATTTGTTTAATAAGATAAATAAAAAGGAAAACCCTGGTATGAAATTGATAGAGCACTTGTTCAGCTTCGTCCACGAAGCGGCCAGGTGTCCTGATCGATTGCCACGCCCGTGCCCTTGTCGACAGCCGCCATGTTCAGGTTCGTCCACGAAGCGGCCATGTCGCCGCGAGCCGCCACCGTCCTGCCGCTGCCGCTGCGTCCGCTGTCCGTCCTTGGATTCGCGCTGCATGCATCCCATGGAAGGCGCATGCACGCGGTATTACCTGGCCACTGGAGCTAATTAAACGCCTTGCACTATCTTCACTGCACCACCAAGGCAGCAGGTTGGATAAAGGCGTGCTATAGTCCTCTCCTACACGCACGCGTGCGCGCATGTGCAGCAGAGGCGAGACGGATCAGCGGCACAGGCAGGAGCCCGGGGAATGAGGCGCAGGCCGACCAACTAGCTGGCGCCGACGTGCGCGCTCGGTGCTCGCGCGTCGGGGCGCTCGAGCGCGGCGACTGTGGGCATTGAGCACAGTGGGCAGCAGGCGCGCATGCATGTGACCCGCGCCGCGCCACGGCCGGCCAGATCGTGCGCACGCGCACTGGTTCACCACGTGATGGAGCCGGCCGGCGACGCTCCGGCCTCCGATCCCCGCAGCGGGCCGGGGGTGGCATGCCGTGCCATGTGCCCCACGCGTGGAGCTGCGCCGTGGCGTGGGCGTGGCTCGCCGTCACCGTTGCCGATGTCCGCGGCGTGGGCGCGCACATGGCGCCACGCGCGTGCGAGCCTGCAGGCTGCAGCCAGCAGCGAGGGCGTGCGACCCGGTCAAGCATAGCTGCGCGGCACGAGGAAAGGCCGAGAAGAAGCAGGAAGCATCCTTGCTGCTTCTGTTGTGCACGCGTCCTTACGTCAGTGTTACAGCATGTGCTCATCAGTTAACCGTGACACTGCATGCTTAATGACCAGTTTAGCTAGTGGTGCACAGCATGAATTCCGATGCAGGCATTACGATTCTAGTACTGGTATTATTGCCATTCAATGTTGCATGTACCTATCTCTGTCGGGTGTCGGCAGGGTCGACCATTTCACCATCGATGTATCTCCAACTAGAAAAGGAGGCGCGCTTCGCGGCGCCCTACCTCCATTAGTCAAATGCAATAACAAACTTTATTTAGTACGATTCAAAGTAGATAACAGTACGCGCCATAAAATAGACTGGTTCGGTATGTCAAAGCTCTTTTAAAAAAAATCAGAGTACAATACAAAGCAATGCTAAATTTTACTATTGAAAATTCAAGTATGTAATGACACAAAAAAGCTGCCAACTAAAACAAGCATAGTAATTTTGAAATTGAAGCCAATTTTTATTCTTGCAACATAACTTGGAGAAATGTGTAATGATAATTGTCGCAGTAAAATATATCATGATACTTTCAAGTCAAATATGATGATACATTTTAGTCAAGAAGCGGGAACAATGGCCTATCTGTGTTAGGGAAGAAGTTAAAAGCACGAGCACTCTCCAACTGCAACTGTACCATGTTATTTTGAGATCAACAAAAGTAAAACCTTTTTTTCTAGTGCAAATAAGTCATCTAATGTGTATGGAAAATATCGGAGACCAGTACTATACTACTATCTTTAGGTGTTGCCTAACTGCCTATCGGTCCAGGGCCAATGTCTTGTCGCTAGCTCGTAGCTCTGTCTGTTTTTGAGAAAACCGTGTCCTTGCTCATTCAGTCAGAGGTACAAAACTACAAATGACATGTATCTACCGCCAAAAGATGGATAGAGAGGGTTTCAATTTCCCTTCTCCCTTGCTCATCCATCTAATTAGTAAAACAGAATCGATGGATAAAGGTTTTATAAGATTTTTTTCTCAGGTATGAAGGATGCATGGAAATGATTGGCGTGAGCTAACAAAAAAAACAGCATTTGCTATTTCGTTTGGCCGCTAATAAGTGCATGCGAATTATGAAGGTGCTAACAATCACCAGCTTATTAACAATGTCTCAAGTGCCGGTCAGCAGTTGAATCATGATAAATGATGAGCTCTCCCAACATAATCATGTTAGGCTATGGAGACCTGATCATTGGTTTTCTCTCGATCAACAGTCTACAAAAAAACTCCCTAAGAAATTAAAGAGAGCTGAAATCCCCACATGGAATTGTATGATGCAAAGATCCTGTGAAATCCCCACAATTACCTATGTAAGACAAGGTGAGAAAATTGCAGCAGCTCCCATGGATAGAAAGGATCCACAGTCCTGCAACCACCTGACAATAGAGATAAGCACATTAAATGCATCCAAAATGAATTTCCTTGATTAATAGAAGTCTATACAGAACAAAATCCTGCCAGTCAACATACAATCAAAAATTGATTTAGTCATTAGCTGCCACAAATAAGTATTTAGGTGTTTGAGCTCACGCCGTTTGCTACACCGCGGACGGTGCCTGCTGAGCTGGCCGAGCTCTTCTGCCGCGGCGCCGTGCAGCAGCGGAAGCGCATGCTGGTGGCCGCGTCCGCGGTCGCCACGGCGGCGGCCGAGTTCGTGAGGGTGGCCAAGAAGCAGACGCAGCTGCCGCTGCCGTCGCTCGACGCGCTCCCAGACGAGTGCCTCTTCGAGATCCTGCGCCGCGTGCCCGGCGGCCACGGCCGCGGCGCCTCCGCCTGCGTCTCCCGCTGCTGGCTCACGCTCCTCGGCAGCATCCGGGCCTCCGAGCAAACATGTCGGCCGGTCCCCGCAGACACAGAGAAGATGCTATGCCGCACTCTCGCGAAGAACAGAGATGGTGGCCAGAGTCCATTCAGTACAGGGATGCGGCAAACTGAAACAAAAACATCTCTTTCTGTGTGTCAACCCCTCTCTCTCTGACACTATCCCTACCATTCACAATCACACCACCGTCATGCATCAGATTAATGGACAAGAGTCAAGCAGCTGAATGTCAATCCTAATCAATCCAAGACAAACCCCAAGCAAGAAGTGAAAAAATGGCGATAGAAAGTCTCTAATGGCATGTACAGGTTAAGTGTTCTTGGAAAAGCCCCTGAAGCCTTGGATCAGCAGGCAGAACCCCTGCCCCGACGCCCCACCGGCTGCCGCCTTCTGCCGCCGACCGGTCGGCGTCACCGGCAGCTTGTCCGGCTCCTCTCCGTCGCGGAAGCAATCGTCGTCTGTCCACAGCTTTGCCTCTAACGCGCCGCGCGCCTGGAACGTGAACACGGCGCAGGAGGAAGACGAGTGCGGCAACTCGGCGGCGGACGCGTGGGCGTGGAAGAGCCAGCCGTGCAGGTCCCACGTCATGTCGACGGGGGCGCCGCCGTCGAGGAAGATGGTGTGGCAGCCGCGGAAGTTCCAGCGGAGCCGGCGGAGCTGCACGACCCTGAGGCCGTCGACGGTGACCCAGGTGACGTCGATGAGCAGCTCCTTCCCGGACGCCGCGAACCGCGAGCAGTACGCGGTGGTCACTGCGCAACCGCAGCTTGCCGCCGCCGTAGTGCCGGCGTCGGCATAGGGAAGAAGGCGGACGCAACGCTCGGTGCGCTACGCTGAGAAGAATGAAAATTTCGGGTCCGAGTGGTCTGTAGACGCTAACACGTGTAAGGCACGGTATGGTTAAAAGAACGTGGAGTGCGGGGAGACGCCCAAACCAGGTCACGTTTTAATACTTTAGATGTTAACTCGGTCGCTTGCTCGATGTGGAATACTTCGCCATCTGCTGCATAATATGAAAATATCGTAAGAACGCTTGATTCGAATAAAACGAGTGTGAGAGGAGAATGAAGCGAGTGTGAGAGGAGAATGAAGAGTTGGTAGAGAAATTTGAAGTGAGGGTTATATAAATGAGCTCAACTTCTCTATTTATATAGATCAGATTCTTGGCTTTTTATTTTTCTAAAAAAATGAATTAAAAATAGAACAAAACAATCAAATTACGTCGTGTGACAATACACTACCGGAATTTGGCTTTTTGTCGAGTACTAAATATTTCGCCGAGTGTTTTTTCGACACTCGACAAAGAAGCTTTTTGCTGAGTGCAACACAAAAAACCTTCGGTAAAAGAAAACACTCGACGAAGAAGCTTTTTGCCGAGTGTTTTTTTAAACTCGGCAAAGAGCTTCTTTGTCGAGTGTCAAAAATTTAACACTTTGCAAAGAGCTCTTTGTCAAGTGCTTTTTTTCAACAATAGACAAAGACAATTTAAAAATCACATTTTAAAGCAGTAAATTAATTCAAATGAAAAGTTTTCAACTACAAATTTGTGTAACTCATCATGATGTACAATTTATATTTTGAACATTTCTTCATATGACAAAATAAAAATAAATTTGTTCATAAAACCTATATCTCTGAAACTACGAGAGAGATGTATAAGATTTGTGCATATTATTAGAACCATCGTGTGAAATAAACAAATAAACAAACAACCAAAATAAACTTTATAGATCTTGAGAAGTTATAGAATTTTGTAGTTGGCAACTTTTTCATTTGAAGCATCTTGTCAATGAAAACTACGACTGAATTTAAAAAATTTAAAATTTGAATTTTGAAAATGACCTCGAAAGAAAAAAAACCACCAACATAAAAGTTGTAGGTATTGAAGAGTTATGAAACTTTGTAGTTGATAATGTTTTGGTTTGAAATTATCTTGTCATGCAAAACTATGTTTGAATTTTAAAATTTGATTTTTTTTCAAACTATCTCGAATGGAAAAACCACCAAAAAAAGTTATAGGTCTTGAAATGTAATGAAACTTTGTAATTGATATTTTTTTATTTGAAATCATCTTATCATTGAAAAATTCGTGTGAAGTTTTTAAATTTAAAATTCAAATTTTGTAAACGGCCTCAGATATAGAAACTATCAAAATAGAATTTGTAGATCTCGAAAAGTTATGCAACTTTATAGTTGGTCACATTTTCAAATGAAATTATTTAGTGTCTTAAATAATCAAATTACTCTCGGTTTGTTATAGTACATGAGAATTAAAAACGTAATATAGACATAATTGATGTAGTAGTGTAGTGATAGAGGAGGGTATGCGCGAGAGAGAAGTTGCAAGTTTGAATCTCACCATTTATAAAACATGTAAATAAATTTGATTTAAAATAATAGTGAAAAATGATATGGCGATGGGTATGATAATAGGTATTGGTTGGAGAGTTTCCTATAATTTAAAAAAATCTCACCATTTATAAAACATATAAATAAATTTGATTCAAAATAATAGTGAAAAATGATAGGGTGATGGGTATGGTAATAGGTATTGATTGGAGAGTTTCCTATAATTTAAAAAATATTTTACTGTTTTTTTTAGTTTTTTCGATTCTTAATCTGCCGAGTGCTTTTCTTTGCTGAGTGCTTTTCGACACTCGGTAAAATCTTTGTCGAGTGTCCGAAAAAAATACTTGATAAAGAACCCTTTGCCGATAAAATATTTACCGAGTATTCTTTATCGAGTATAACGCTCGATAAAGAATTTGCTGAATGTCTTAAACACTCGATAAAGAACGTGATTCCAATAATGATAAGTGGCTGCTAGCGAATGTGGGAGCAACGAGGAGGGTCGGTATCAACCGATCGTGGTCCAAACACGGTCAATACCGCCCCTGTCTACCACCAGTTAGTACGTGGCTCCGTCAACCGCGTATGTGTTGTCCAATGCTAGCACCATGAAGGCTAATACCGACCAATCGGTATGCCACACGAGCAACTGGTATCAGCCTTCATTGGCACCGGTCTAGTAGTTATGTATTTGAGCCACCTACGTATGGTTTCACATTGTTCATATGGTCATAGACTCATAATGATCTATCCATTGTTAGAGCAGCTCCAACACACTAGTTAATATCCCGTGCTCTCTAAAAAAAGAAAAAACTCCGTGCAAACAACTTCCAACAACCTTTTCATCAACTTCGCCATCGCATCTGGCTCGCCATCGTCTCCCCATCGCCGGTCATTTTTGGCTAGCTCTCAGGACTCGCCATCTCCGAGCCGACGCGCTCTCCTGCCCTCCTGCTTCCTCCCGCACTCTCTCGCTTTGGTTCCCATGGCTGTGCCTGCGACCTCCGGCTCTGGTTCTCGTGACAGCACCCACGCCCTCCCGTTCTGGTGTTCACGCCCTCGACCTCGCCTAGCGCCCTTCCCTGCTCACTCGCCTCATCACGCGTCGTCGTGGCATGGATGCTAGGCGCCGCTGCTTCTGCTGGCATGGAAGACAAGGATCCACTGCTTTCGCCCAAGGGGCTCAACTACGAAGGTGCGTGCCGTGGCTGGGGTTTCGTGGGGCTCCCCGAACAAGTTTGTCGTCTCGCTGTGATGAGTGAGCTCTCCCCTGACGAACCCACCTTTCCATTATGGTTGCTTCTTGCTTGTTTCGTCCCTATAGCTTCACCACAGTGACATCACATTCCAGTTGAACTGGTTCAAAAATGGGATTGTCAATGATACTAGGGAAGATGAATCCGATGTTTGAACTGTTCAGTTGGCCCAGCTCCCATTTAGTTTAATCCAACTGTGACAGATGTGCAGTTATGGCTTCTTGAACACAGATTGTCTAGTTTGTTGAAGTGGAATGAAAACATAGTCCACATTCTTTTCTAGTTTGTTGAAGTGGACTGAATAACTTTGTGTCTGTATTATGTGCTTGAAATTGGCACCAAGTGTTGTGTCTTGGTGTCAGACCGATTCAGAACGATCATGCGCCATGTCCGTCGGCTACAGCAGATGAAAATTCATGCGCCAAAAAAGAACCATATGAGTTGGCTAGTTGAGATTTTATAGGTCATCATCTATATTTGAAGAGTTTGTTGGATACACTCACATATTATGAACTTGTCTATTTTTTACAGCTCTCAATCATTCAAATTTAGCTAGGATTTATACCTAGTCTCTTGGAGTTGCTCTTAACTACCTTTTTGTCTCAAAATAAATTAACTCCTAGAATCAAACCATAGTGAAAAATATACAACAAAATTTATAGAATCAGACAGTAATTATGAAAATGTAGTCATATTAAATTTAGTGATACTAATAATATCATAAGCAGTTGTATTTTTTCTATGAATTTTATAGAACTTAAGGCTATCTCCAGCAGCATACTCTAAATTTCATCCCCTAAAAAAATATTCTCTGTCCTTTACAGAACACTCTAAAATATTTCGTCCTCTATATTTTCTTCATCTCCAGCAACGTCCTCTAAATTTGATCATCTATATCTATAGTATTAACAGAATTCATATACTATATTTATTTTTTGTAATAGTCATATTCATACAATTTATACTTACGTAAGTAATGCAAAAACGAAGTCCGCAATTGAAATGTTTACCGTCTCCAGCAACGTGTTCTAAAATTCATCCTCTATATCTCATCATCTTTAATGTATTAACTTAATTAATAGAATTTAGTCATTTGCGGATTACAAAACGACATTAGTATTGTGGCTGATGGCTGGAGCATTTCCTCAAACACTATGAGTGTGTCGTCCTTCACGTATGCACACGAGAAGACAACCACAAGCCACCTGCTCCAGCCGCGATGACAAGTCCGAGCGAGCCGCGATGACAGGCGATGACAGGACGAAGACAATTTAGCGTGCGCACAGGAAGACCCCATATTTAGAGGACGACTGTACCATCCGCTAAGATAGAGAACCTTTTAGCGAACCTTGCTGGAGGAGTAAAGTAGCTCGCTACACGGTATATTTAGCAGACAGAACGATTTACAGTGTGTTGTTGGAGACAGTCTAAAACCAATCCACTTAGAAGTCGGCTTATTTTGGGATCTAGGGAGAACTTTGCCCCCATTCTAAATGTAGTTAACGTTTTGAAGTTCCACCAAAACCATAAAAATGAATTAATATCCTCAAGTTCAAATAAATTTACTATGAAAATATATTTTATAAAAAATAATGAAACAAGTTTGATGTTTTAAATGATGCAGGTTTAGTCAATAACAAAAAACTTTGCATGGAATAAATATATGTGAACTATATAATTTAAAATTAAATAAGGGCCCAGCATCAAATGTCGCTAGATGACGAAGAAAATTCAGCAATACTTTTAAATCTATAAAGTCATGTGAAACAAGATTAGTATAGAATAATCATATAAAGCATGGGAGGGCATAGCCTATATGTCGGGTACCCAGGAACCAGGTGTCTGAAGTAGGCCCAAAGCCTCTTAATGGCCCACTTATCAACCAAGCCTCTGCCGAGCAACCCTATGAGGCAGAGCGACCGACCAGCTCTCTATCGGGCAACCTAGCGAGGTAGAGCAACCGACCAACTCTCCGCTGAGCAATCCTATGAGGCGGAGCGTACGACCAACTCTCTTCTGAGCAACTCCGCGAGGTGGAGCAGTCGGTCAAGTCCTTAGCGAGCAACTCAACGAGGTGGGGCGACCAACCAAGTCCTCATCGAGTAACTCAGCGAGGCAAAGGCCCTTATCCAGTAATATTGACCCACGTCAGCCACGATGAGACGTGTGGTCACAAAACCACATCCAGACATCAGTGGGGCATACCGAAGAGGCCCCGAGAAGTCCCTATCAACATGATAGCACACCACCACGTACAATCTCTGCTGTATCCCGATTGTCTTGTGGGGCGAGTCAACCCCAGTCATGGCGGACCTGAGCACCAGAGTCTCTACAATGACCCGCATACCAGGAAGGACGGGATGATACACCATATCTGGTGCATGGCTTCGCACGCTCGAGGGTGACGTAGGGTTCTTGACGACATACAAGGCCGCCGCTCACGACTAGGCCTAGGCAAAAAGAACCGAAACCGAGGAACCGAACCGAACTAACCGAGAACCGGAATTGAACTAACCGAACCGAAGGAACCGTTATGAAATTCGGTTCTAGTTTTTTGAGAACCGAAATAAATGAGATATTTTCGGTTCTGCACTCCAAAGAACCGAAAAACCAAAAGAACCGAAAAAACCGTAAGTACCAGATTCAATTTGTTACATGTGTTTGTAAATTCAGATGTTGTGTTTATCGACTTATGTTGAACCTCTAATCATCCATGTATTACCTATGAAATTTTGAGCGTTGTGCACTTGTGGTTGTTTGTGGGGAGATGCTGCTGAAATTTCTCACAAAAGTTGCTGTTATTTAGAATTTTAGAGTGGCTCTTACAATTCGGTTAGAACCTAAGAACCGAACCGAAGAACCAAGAACCGAACTAGTCGGTTCTAGTTTCTTTATTTTGCTATTTCGGTTCTTTATTCTTTATTCGAGAACCGAACCGAACCGAAGAACCGAATGCCCACTCCTACTCACAACCACACCATGAGACCACCCTGTGGGACGTGCCATGCGTCACTTTGAGGATATCAGCATTATACTCGCTACAGGGAACCGAATGCCAGACGAGCAGACGCCATATCGGGAGTATGGCTACACACGACCCCACGGAAGACGTTAGAGGCACTACGCCACCTAGGGGCAACAGATCATCCCCTACCAGTAGGAAGCAAGCCTCCTCTGTAAGATCCTACCCTTGAGCTATAAAAGGGCAGGATCCCTTTCTTCTTCTCACACATGCACCAGTTGTAACAAGTCCTCAAGCAATACTACGATCAACACTACACTTGATTAAGGCAGAAGACTGAACCAGTATAACCCTCTGTCTCAAACCCTATGCTCAAATCCTAGGCGATTCACCATTCAGAGTGAGTCCGCACTAGCATCCCCACCGAACACAAATCTATTGTCCCCCGGTTTCCGAAACCACGACAGTTGACCCGCTAGGTAGGGGACCGTTAGCGTGCCAAGTGACACCGTCCACTCCGATGGCTCAGACTTCAGCGCCCACCGGCGACAAGGCCTTCGCACAAGGAAACTACATAATCTTTAGCCCCCTCAAATTCCACACCACGACCACCGGCGAGCTCCACCTCATTGACCCCAACAAGCCTATCGTTATAGGCGCAGGACCCATGTGCTCTGTCACTACCAGGAGCAAGGCGGAGAAGCGACACATCAAGAGGTGAGCCGCTGCCCTAAAATGGTGCCTTAATAGGCTTGCCAACACCATCAAGCAGAAGGTGGATGGACCCTCACCTTCAACATTTGTGGTCGTAATCGGCCATCAACGTCCGTCCTCGACCTACTCGAGGACAACTCGAGCCACGAGCCCAACTCCGACACCGACGAGGTGGTGGGAAGGGCCTGTTTCATGGCAATACCACCATAAACAAAAATGGTGGGGGACAAGGAGTCCCCTAACCAGGAAGAGGAATATCGGCTCTAGCACCAGGCACACATGCTTACCTGTGAGGCCACCCTCCGATAGTAGCAGGAGGAGCTCGACACACTCGTTTATAAACTTGACTGGGTTTACGGTGACATCGAACAGAAGCTCCATGAGGCCGGAAGACCTTGGGCGAGGAAGGTCTACGACTAACAAACCGAGAATAGCGACAGGAGGTAGTATTTCCTCAACCTCGGATAGAACATGGTTGCAACAACCATGATGCTTAGATCCATCCCCAAGCCAGACAAATTAGAGGCATGGGCAATGTACTGGAACCTCCGCAACCTGGTGGATAAAGATGTGGTACAACAAGGCAAAATCGATTGGTAGATGCCCACTGGTGCAGACAGCTAGAGCACACACATGGCCTCGTCTTGGAGCAAGGGGGGACAACCCTCCTAATCCACAAGGGCATGTGTCCCCCTAAAGGACCGCCTCGGAGATATCCGTGCCACCCAGCAAATCTTCAACAACCGGCACCGGGAGCAAGAATTAGAGTAGCTGCACGAAAGGAGACACGAGTGTAGCCCCCAACCCACCCAGACCAGGGTTGCGTGCCTTCGGACACACGATCAGGAGGGCACAGTTCCCCACAAAGGTGCGAGCGCCAGCCAACATCACCAAGTATGATGTGTTGCACGCCATTATTCTTGGCATTTGGCATAGAGGAGGTGCTCCCCACAGAGATGGAGTACGGGTCCTTGAGGATCTAGGCCTACAACGACAAGCAAGCAACGGCGGACACGTAGTTCTCCATCGACCTACTCGATGAGGCACAAGACGTTGTCGTCATCCACTCCACCATGTACCAGAAAGACTTGCGGTGCTACCATGACCAACAGGTGAAGGTTCTCTTATGGGTTTTGGTGGTTTGGATAACAACCTAATTAAAGGACTAACACGTGTGCTAAGTGTTGAATAGGTGCTAATTGCAAAGCTTGTAGAGTTCAACACAAGTGTTCAAGTGTGATGGTCTAAAGACTAAGTTAATTATGATTGTGGATATCACAATTGAAGGAGAAGATTACTTATGTGAGACTCGGTGTGCTTATCTTGGAGACAATTGATAAAGCCAAGGATGGAAGCAAGAAGAGCTTCGAGGTACCGAATGCATGGGAGAAGGTCAAGAAGGCCAAGGAACCCAAAGCCAAGGGTGAAGAAGAAGACTTGCTAAGTCAAGGTTGATCTAATTGAGAAGAGTTATGGTGCATCGAGGATCACTACCTAAGGACGTGACTTACAACCAATGATGTAACATCTATTATTATATGGTGTAAGTCATAAGACCCAAGATCAAGCTCAAGATGTATGATAAGGTCAAAAGAAGGAGGAATAGTGTCAAAGCCAGAACCTAGAAGCAACCCAAATGAACTAAGTTCATCTGACCTTTAGTTTAGGTTCTTCGTATGTTTGGATATGTTCTATGTGACCTTTGCACAATATTGGAGCTCATGGATGGAAATCTAGATTAGGTCATAGAGACTTGGAGTTTTAGAGTCCAACATCGACCTCAAATAGGCCAAAAGAAGCAAAACATTGAAGAAGGTTGAGTATGCAGGTTTGAGTGTTCAAATATGTTGCATACACCTGAGAGCACCTAGGGGGGGTGAATAGGTGATCCCGTAAAATTCAACACTAAATAGCCACAAAACTTGATTAAGTGTTAGTACGGCTAAGTAGCGAGCTCTTGCGAACACACAAGTAATCACAGAAAAGCAATCACAAGAGACATAGTGGTTTATCCCGTGGTTCGGCCAAGTATAACACTTGCCTACCTCCACGTTGTGGCGTCCCAATGGACGAGGGTTGCACTCAATCCCTTTCAAGTGATCCAATGATCAACTTGAATACCACGGCTTTCCTTTGCTTATCTCTTTTTCCCGTTTGCGAGGAATCTCCACAAGTTAGAGTCTCTCGCCCTTACAACAAAGATCACAGTGAAAGCACAAGAGTAAGGGTGGGAAGCAACACACACAAATCTGCAGCAACACACATGCACACAAGCCAAGACTTGAGCTCAAAATGAAGCACAACGAGTTCACAACTAGAACGGAGCTCAAATCACTAACAAAGTCGATCAAGTGCGCGGAGACGGAGTGTGGAAGACTTAGAATGCTTAGAGTATGCTTGGGTGACTCCTCCATGCGCCTAGGGGTCCCTTTTATAGCCCCAAGGCAGCTAGGAGCCGTTGGAGACAATCTTGGAAGGCTAATCTTGCCTTCTGTCGGGTGGCGCACTAGACAGTCACTGTAGACAGTCCGGTGCAGATCTCCTTCCTATTTTGGCGCAGTCGACCGTTGCAGATTCGTGGCAGTTGGCGCACCGGACACTGTCCGGTGCACACCGAACAGTCCGGTGCCTCCTACCGACCGTTGGAGCGGGCCACGCGTCGCCCGCGGATTGCACGGTCGACCATTGCCCAGTCGACTGTTGGCTCACCGGACAGTCCGGTGCCCCACCGGACAGTCCGGTGAATTTTATTCGTATGCCATTGATCTTTTCCCGAGAGCGACGACTTCACCGCGGACGACTCATCGGACAGTCCGGTGCACCACCTAACAGTACGGTGAATTATAGCCGTACGCTGTCGTCGAGTCCCGAGAGCGGCCGGTTCACCTTGGACTCGTCTGGCGCACCGGACACTGTCCGGTGCACCACCGGACAGTCCGATGCACCTAGACCGAGCAGCAGTTGGCTGTACATAGCCAACTCTTTTCCAATCTATTTTCTCCTGTTTCTAGCACTTAGACATAATACATTAGTACCCAAATCAATGTACTAAGTCTAGAAACGTACCTTATTACATGATTTGCACTTCTTCAATCTTTGGCACAGTTTAACACTTAGAGAATATGTGTTGGGCACTTAATCACCAAAATACTTTAGAAATAGCCCAAGGGCACATTTCCCTTTCAACACCTTCTACTATGCATATGACACTTTGGTTTTTGCTCTATAATCATGTTTGTAGAGAAAGTGTCATTTGGAGCTATGTTTGTGGTGAAATAGAGAAGCTGGGAGAAGATTTGAAAATAGGTAACCTTCTGAGACTTAGTCAATTGGATTATGCTCTAATTATGTTTGTCTATGTCACAAGAAGGTCCTCCCAAAAGTTGAGATCAAACGAAGAAGAAAAGGACGAAATTGCACCTAAATATGTAGTTGTCTTGTCATACCGGACTGTCCGGTGCACACCAGACAACCAGGTGGATCATACGGCCAACCGCTCGGTCTCGAGCTCTATCAGCTAAAAAGCACCAGACGGTCCGGGTTGATCACCGGATAGTTTGGTGTGTCATGTGGTGATGGCTAGTTGGCCACATCAGTAGGCGCTAACAAGCGGATTGGAGCACCGGACAGTCTGGTGCCAACATCGAATAATGCGGTGCCCCATAGAAGAGGAAGACAACCAATTCGGGATTCGGTGACTATTGTGCGGAGGCGCACCGGTGCCCCCGTGTCCAGGGCAACTTTTTCAGTAGCTTCTAAATGGAAGGGCAACGACTAGGGGCCCTCTTGGGGTTATAAAAGGGACCCTAGGCGCCCATATTCATAAACAAGTGCAGCCAACAAGTGCATACATCATAGTAATCAATTCTATCTCTCCCTCTCTTGTATATCTCTCTACTTTGTGTAGTGGTAAAGTTATAAGCCATTAGAGAGAGGAGAACTGATGCTAAGAGCTAGTGAAAGATCTTGAGCGCATTGAAATGGAAATGTGCCCTTGGGGCATTTCTAAGTGTTTTGGTGATTAACTGCCCAACACACCACCTTGAACTATCAATCTTAATGTGAGCATGAGCATAGGTGGTTAGAAAGCAAATTGAAGCTATCAAGTCCAAATGAGTTGGAATAAATACTAAAAAGTGCAACCTTGGGTAAAGCCACAAAAACATGAAGTTTAAGTGTTTAAATAAGTTGCACTTACTTTATGTTATGTTTCTTGCATTTCTATTTGGCTACTAACTTTGTTGTGCAAGTATAGTGGTATTTGGGCTTGAGTTTGGGCATATTGCAAATCCTTATGAAAAGGAAATAAAAAGGTATGGTTCCTACATTTAGTCAATTATTTTAGTTGCTAACTATGTTTGTCTAAGTGCCAGGGAACCTCTCGAGAAGGGTCAAAATAAGTTGAAGGTGGTTGGCTCAAAAGAACCAAACTTGAGCCAGTCTGGAACCCACCGAACTTTCTAGTGAGTCTACCCCATGGGGCGTACGTCTGAAGTTTTTGTCCTCAGGAATTTAAATTATAAAATTCATCGGATAGTGAACAGTGCACTGTTCGGTGCACCAGATATGGACTCCAACGGCTCTTTCCGTCGGCGGGCGCCAGCTGCCAATGGCTAGCTGACGTGGCAGCCGTCCGGTGGTGCACCGGACTGTACGGTGCCACACCAGAAAAGGAAACCACCCCATCAGATCGCCAAGCGACCGTTGGCAGCCAAGATTTCAGTGGCGCACCGGACTTTCCGGTGAGCCTGCGGACATGGAAGTTTTTCAGCTTCCTTGTGGAGGAGGCAACGACTCCCTTGGCTCTTGGGGCTATAAAAGAGGCCCTTGGGTGCCTATACTAGTACACCAAGCATACTTTCAGCACTCTACAACTCTGAGACTCTGCTACCACGCCTCTACCATTTGCTAAGTCGTTAGTCTATCACTTTGTTGTTTGGCTCTCTTCTTTGCATTTGTGCATGTTGTTGTTGCGTTATGCTCTTGTGTGCATATTCTACACCCTCCCTTACTCCAGTTTTTATGTGATCACTTGTGTAAGGCGTGAGAGACTCCAAATTGTGTGAAGATTCCTCACAACTAGGATATTGTAAGATATAAGGAAGAACCGTGGTACTCAAGTTTGATCTTTGGATTACTTGAGAGGGGTTGAGTGCAACCCTCGTCCATTGGGACGCCACAACGTGGAGTAGGAAAGCATATTACGCTTGATCGAACCACGGGATAAAATTGTTGTGTCTCTTGTGCCATTTATTTTATTGCAATTTTTATCTCTTCCTTGTTCCAATTCTTCACTTGTGATATTGCTCTAAGTCTAAATTAAATTTTTATAGAGAAATCAAGTGAAAGGAACTTCTCTCTTCCTCTGTACACTCAAACTTAGTTTTAATTCACTCTAACTCATATTTTAGAACAAGTTTGTGTTGTTTGAGTAATGTTTTGCAGGATCACCTATTCACCCCCTCCGCTAGTTGCTATCAATTGGTATCAATGTCGTTCTCTTCATCAAGGGACTAATAGCTTGAAGAGATGGATGCTAAAGCAAGGGGAAGGTGACCGATGAGAAGGAGAAGGAAGTCCTTTCCGACGATATGCCCAAGGGAGGAGAGATCGTCGACTCCGGGTCTGGCAAGAACAAAAAGGATGGGAAGAAGAAGAAGCACATCAAGAAGTTAGTGTACAACGATAGCGACACTTCTTCATCTTCACCAAAGGAGGAGGACAACTACGACTCCAAGAAAAAGATAGTCAAACAAAACTACTCTAAGACGTATTTTAATTACTCTTGCATTCCTTATGGTTAAAATGCTCGTTTATTGTCAATTCCACTTAGCAAGCCTCCTCACTTTGATGGGGAGGACTATTCATGGTGGAGTCATAAGATGCATAGTCATTTATTTTCACTCCACCCTAGCATTTGGGACATAGTATAAAATGGAATGCATTTTGATAACAATGATGATGCTATTCATATTCATGAACAAATTCATAGAAATGCCCAAACTACTACTGTGCTTTTAGCATCTCTATGCAAGGATGAATATAACATGGTCAGTGGCTTGGACAACGCCAAGGAGATATGGGACACATTCAAGATCGCTTATGAGGGGAACGACATCAAAATGATCTCCAAGAAGTAACTGGTGGAAGGCGAGCTGGGGATGTTCGCCATGAAGAGGGGTGAAGAGCCAACCGACACATACAACAAGCTTAAGACCCTGGTGAACAAGATTCGAAGCTATGGAAGCACAAGATGGATGGATCATGACATCGTGTGATTAATGCTAAGGTCATTTACCGTTATAGATCCTAATCTTGTGAATCTTATTTGTGAGAACCCCATGTACACCAAGATGTCTCCCATGGAAATTCTTAGGAAATTTGTGAGCGAGCGCATGATGGTGAAGGAGGCGAGGTACATCAACGAGATCATCAACGAACCTCTCCCACATTATGAGCCAAAACTCGTGGCTCTCATGGCGATGGCCAACAAGGAGGCGCTCCCCGACAAGGTGGTGCAAATTGAGGCGACCGACCTTAATGAGGAGGAAATGGCACTTGTAATCAAGCGCTTCAAGACCGCCTTGAAGGGACGCAATGAATACCCCAACAAGAGCAAATCAAGGGGCAAGCAAACATGCTTCAAGTGCGGTAAGTCCAGTCTTTTTATTGCTCAATGTCCCAATAATGGAAATGACCAGGATGAAGACAAGTATGGGAAGAAGTAGAAAAAGGAGTTCTACAAGAAGAAAAAGGGTGAGGCGCACATAGGCAAGGAATGGGACTCAGATTACTCTTCTTCTAACTTTGGTGACAAGGGACTTGCCGCCTCCGCCTTCAACAAATCATCCCTCTTCTCCAATAAGCATCACACTTGCCTCATGGCAAAAGAGAAGAAGGTTCGCTCTCATGATACCCCCAAGTACACTTCCTCTAGTGATGATGACCTAGATTATAGCGATCTCTTTAATGGCTTAGAAAGATCAAAAGTAGATAAAATCAACGAATTAATCAATGCTCTAAATGAAAATGATATATTGCTAGAAAAGCAAAGAGGATATTCTTTTATGAAGAACATGACAAATTGGTTAATGTTGAAAATCTCTTGCTTTAAAAATAAAGAAGAATGAAATGCTTGCTTTTGAGTTATCTTCTTGTCATGCTTCTATTTCTAGTCTTAAGAGTTTAAATGTTGATTTAAATGCTAGAGTAGAAAAGTTGAGTGTTGCTAGTTCATCTTTGGAGCATTTATCTATTTACAAGAGATGTAAGGACTTTGATGTTAATGCTTGCGATGATCATGTCTCTACTATTTCTAAGTTGAATGTTGATATTGCCAAACTTCATGCTCAACTTAAAACTTACAAAGATGAATGTGATAAAGTTAAATTTGCAAGGGATGCCTTCACCATTGGTAGACATAACTCCATAAAGGATGGACTTGGTTTCCATAAGGGACTAAAAAACACAAAGAGCCAAAAGGCCCCAACTTCATGAAAAGAATAACCATGCCTTCATTTATACTCATGTTAAGAATGCTAAGAATGTTCATCATGACGCTTGTAATGATTGTTCTATTTTACCTATGTGTTATTATGCTTTTTTTACTCCTCGCACTATGATTGCTTCATCTAGTGGTTCTTATACTCATAGTAGGAGTAGAACTAGGCGCCATGCATCCTAGGTTGTTTCTCATGCGCCTAAGGATATGAACGCATCTCATGGTCCTTCTATTCTATTTTGTACATTTGATGCTTCTTATGTGATTTATCACAAGAATGATAGAATTTGTGCTACAAATGTGAGATCTAAATACAAGATAGGTAAGACTTGCATTTGGGTTCCAAAATCTTGTGAACTAACCTGATAGGACCCAACACAACTTGTGGACCTAAATAGCAAGCCTAAAGTCCTTGCAAGTTTATGCATCCAGGGGCTCAAGTTGGATTATTGATAGCAAATGCATGAACCATATGACAGGGGAGAAGAAGATGTTCACCTCCTACGTCAAGAATAAGGATTCCCATGACATAATCATCTTTGGAGATGGGAACCAAGGCAAGGTAAAAGGGATAGGTAAAATATCAATTACTACCAAGCACTCAATTTCTAATGTCTTTTGGTAGAATCGCTTGGTTACAATTTACTTCTGTAAGTCAATTATGTCACATAGGTTATAATTGTTTATTTACAAATGTTGATGTAACTGTCTTTAGAAGAAGTGATGGTTCATTAGCATTTAAAGGTGTATCTGACAACAAGCTTTACTTGGTAGATTTTACTAAAGAGAATGCTGATCTACATGCATGTTTACTTGATAAGGCTAACATGGGCTGGTTTTGTCATCGTAGTCTAGCACATGTTGGGATGAAGAACCTTCATAAACTTCTAAAGGGAGAACATGTGTTAGGACTAACTGATATCTGTTTTGAGAAAGACAAACCTTATGCATCATGTCAAGTAGGGAAACAAGTGGGAACAAGTCATCTAAGCAAAAAATATAACGACGACATCAAGACCACTGGAGTTGCTACACGTGGATCTCTTCGAGCTTGTTGCTTATCTTAGCATTAGAGGAAGTAAGTATGGTCTCGTTGTTGATGACTATTCTCGCTTCACTTGGATATTATTTTTGCAGGATAAATCTAAAACCCAAGGAACCCTCAAGCGCTTCTTAAGACGGGCTCAAAATGAATTTGAGCTAAAGGTGAAGAAGACAAGGAGCGATAATGGATCGGAATTCAAGAACCTTCAAGTAGAAGAGTACCTTGAGGAGGAAGGCATCAAGCATGAGTTCTCCACCCCCTACACTCCACAACCAAATGGGTTAGTGGAGAGGAAGAACTGGACGCTCATTGACACGACAAGAACTATGCTAGGAGAGTACAAGACACTGGAGCAATTTTGGTTCGAAGCCGAGAATACGGCTTACCATGCCATAAACCGCCTCTATCTTCATCACCTCCTCAAGAAGATAGCATACGAGCTCCTATCCGGAAACAAACCCAATGTTTCTTACTTTCGTGTATTTGGGAGGAAATGCTACATTTTAGTTAAGAGAGGTAGGCATTCAAAGTTTGCTCTCAAAGTCGTTGAAGGGTTTTTACTTGTTTATGATTCAAATAAAAAGGCATATAGAGTCTTCAACAAATCTTCTAGTTTAGTTGAAGTCATTAGTGACGTTGTATTTGATGAGACTAACGGCTCTCTAAGAGAGCAAGTTGATCTTGATCACAAAGATGAGAACGAGCTTCTTATGGCTGCAATGAGGACTATGGCGATAGGCGATGTGCGACTGCAGGAACAACAAGTGCAAGATCAACCTTCCTCCTCGACGATGGTGCAACCCACAACTCAAGATGAGGAACACATACCTTAAGACGATGGCATGTATCAAGGGGGAGCACAAGAACAAAAATACAAAGGAGGAAGAAGTACCACAGGCACCTCCAATCCAAGTCTGCACCAACATTCAAAAGGATCATCTGGTAGATCAAATCCTTGGTGACATTAGCAAGGGAGTTACTACGCATTCACGTATTCCTAATTTCTATGAACACTACTCCTTTGTTTCTTCAATTGAGAGTTTTAAGGTAGAATAAGCCTTGCAGGATCCAGACTAGGTGATGGCCATGCAGGAAGAGCTCAACAACTTCAAGAGCAATGAAGTTTATAGCCCGGTGCCATGTCCAAAGCAAAATGTGGGAACCAAGTAGGGGTTTCACAACAAACAAGATGAGTACTGGGTGGTGACAAGAAACAAAGGAGAATTATGGCAAAAGGTTATGCCCAAGTCATAGGTTTGGATTTTGAGGAGACTTTTGCTCCTATAGCTAGGCTTGAATCTATTCGCATTTTATTATTCTATGCTGCTCACCATTTCTTTAAGTTGTACCGAATGGACGTAAAGAGCGCCTTCCTCAATGGGCCGATCAAGGAGGTTGTTGGGGACTCGTTCTCAAATGCTATGAATTAAGAACAAGGCAACATAAAATATTAAATATTAATGCCCTTCGTCCACCGGAGCATTATTTCCATAAGGATTTAATGAACTTCGGACGAAGGTCACGAGCATAATATTATGAAGATTTCACCTTCGCAATTAAACTTGTAAAGATGATACACAGTAAAGTAAAACATTAAAGATAAATACATTGAAAATAAATGACATCATTCACATATCTTATTATATGAATTTAAGATATTTGAATACAACGTTTTTAGGTATATTTATACCCTTGCCTTGACAAACAATGATTCCCGAGTGATGCGTTAGCAATTACAGGAATGCGTGTGTGAACAGTAAAGAGATACTGTTCACTATTTATAGGCACGGGACACAGCCTGTGAAGAATTACAATCATGCCCTTCATAAGAGTTTACAACATTGACTCAGACCCTTAAGGACTAAAAGGTCATTTTATCTTTAAGTCGGTTCGACCCTCATCTTCGGACATGCTGTAATGCTGAAGCTTCATGAATGGTGCCTTCGGTATTACGTTCAAGTAGCTTCAGCCGAAGCTGTTTTCTTTCCACAGGACCTTCGACGATGAAGCATGGTCCCAACAGTAGCCCCTTCGCGGTGCTAGATCATTTTTCGTAACGAGCTTGATCCGTGAAAAAAAGTCTCTTAGGCTTCAGGAAGCCGAAGATCCGAAAAACACCTTCCTTGAGCTCATTGTCGAGAAACGATACAGTTTTCGAATGCGTAGTAGTCCCACTATGCAGGTTCACTGTTTTGGTCTTTGCGGCCCACCGTGCAGCGGGTGCGAGCAACTGTTTGCCTGGTGTAAAAATCCTGACGATTCACCTTCTTACCTGCAGCACTATATAAACAGATAGGTAGGTGTGAAGTTACCACAGCATTCATTGCTATTGCACTGTTTTGCTGCCAAAAATTTAACCATAGCCGAAGCTTGACTTTCGCGTTCAAACGAAGCTCCAAATCGGTGCCTGCTTCGTCAGAAGAAGGGCTTCGGAAAAAAGGTTATTAATTTCCAAGCAATTTTCAAGAAATTCAAAATCAAATGGCCAGAGTGCGCTCTACTGCTAGAGCTGAGCGCGAAGGAGACGAAGCCGAAGCTGCGGAAACTGTCCCTATCTCGGAAGCAATGAGGCGATCTGGGTTGGTGACATCGGAAAACACCCCTGCTGCCGAAGCAGAACAAGCAGATATTGAAGAGACTGATTCTGAAGATGATCACAATATCGCAATACCAAGCAAGCCTAGCCACCTGGATTTCGGAAAGTCAACCATCTCCAAGGCTGATTTTCCGAAGATGGTAAAGTCAGGCTACTTTAGCGAAGATGAGAAAAAGGTGATTCGCTTCGGTGGAGAAGAAACTACTCCGAAGCCACAGAAAGATGAAATAGTGATTTTCAAGAGTTTCCTCAAAGCTGGTTTAAGATTTCCTTTGAATAGGATGATTGCCGATGTGCTAAAGAAGTTTGGTATCTATTTTCATCAACTAACTCCTAATGCTGTTGTTAGGCTTAGTGTTTATATTTGGGCTCTCCGAAGCCAGGGGTTGGAGCCATTTGCCGAAGGTTTCTGTCGGGTACACAAGCTACATTATCAAACTAAGGCCAGAAAGGATGGGTTACATGAAAATTTTGGTTGTTATAATTTTGCCTATCGGAAGACTACAAAATTTCCTGTGATCAGCTACCGAAGCAAGTGGCCGGCAGGCTGGAAATCGGAATGGTTCTACGTCAAAGTTGACGATGACAAGGAGAAGCTGGTACAGAGTCCGCTTGAACTAATCTTCGGAGAGACCAGACCCCACTGCAGTATGACACCAGAAGGTCCGACTCAAATCGCGTTGGCTGAATTCAGGATTATTGCTGAGCACATTGGCACTAGAGATCTAGTGCAGGAATTTTTGTCGTTCAAAATATTTCCAACTATGAAGGAATGGGCTATGCCGAAGCTCGAAAGAGAGAAGAAAGAGGGGGAACTTGTCCGCCTGCCCTACCACTATAAGTTCAAGAAGTATTTTAAAGCACCCTGCCAAGAATGGCTCGAAACAATCGAAGTAATGAGTACTGAAATTCTTGGGAACTATTCTAAAAAAGAAGATCAATTGATGACAGCAGCCTTCGGCACCCGGCTGAAACGAAGGCTAAACAGAGTGCTTGATGCTATAGGCTTTGAATACCCTGACTACGAGCGGCTAGACAAGGGTGCCGAAGGGCAGAAAAGAAAACGAGTGGCTAGCACTTTAATTAAAGACGACGAAGATCAACCAGAAAAGAAGAAAGAAAAGCTTGAACCAAAAGTAGTTGCTCCAAGAAAGAGAAAAGGTGCATCTCCGAAGCCTGCATCTCCAGAACCAGAGAGATTGGTCCGAGATGAGGAAGTGTCTGTGACACCTTCTGCTGCCGAAGTAGAAAAAATTTTGAAGGTAATGACTGAATCTTTGCTTGTCAAGCTAAGTCCGCTGGCACCGGAACTGACAAAGTTTTTTCAGAAGGACAAAAAAACTTCGGCAGCAGAAAGTCCTGCGAAGCCGAAAAAATGGAGAATCATTCAAGTGACAGATGTGATCCATCAGACGCCGCCACCGGCGACGGTGTCAAAAATTGTCTTTGCCGAGACTGCCGAAGCCGAAGGCGCCGCAGCCGAAGCTACCGGAGTGGAAACCACTGAAGCTGAAACCGGCGAAGCCGAAGCTACCGGGGCCGAAGCCGAAGCTACCGGGGCCGAAGCTGAGACCACCGAAGAGTCGAACCTGGAAACCACACTTGAGGTTATTGACAATATACTCCTGAAAATGGCTGAAGAAGAAGCTGTTATGGCTGCGGTGAACACGGCAACTGAAAAGGGGAAAGAGCAGATTGATGAAATTTCGGAGGAAGGAGATTTTAACTTCCAAGATTTGCTTGGACAAGAGTTAACAGACGCCAAAAAAGAAGAGTTGAAAAAATATGCCATATCTTGCGGATATAAATCAGGGGCTATGCTATTTGGTGGGGTCAACAAAGGGAAGCTAAGATGCCTTCGGAACCGCACCGGGGCCAAAATTGTTAGAACCCTCTCCAAAAGCGTTGGCTTGCCGAAGATAGAAGCAGACCTCTGCAGGTACCAGCGACATCATGTCGCTGGCAGCCTGCTCTACGCGAATTTTAAGGTAAAAATATTATTATTATTTTATTATTATTATTTTTTATGTCTTTCTTTGACGAAGGTTGTTTTGGCAGAGTATATTATTAAGTAAAGTGCTGAAAATGCAACAAGATCTTGAAGAGGATAAGAACAAAGCTATCATCAAAGATTTAGAAGAAAAAGTTGAAAACTACGAAGCTGTTCTGAAGAAGAAGGACTTCGCCATTCAAGATCTTGAAATTATGGCTAAAGAACACGAAGGTGCTTTAGAAAAGAAATACTTTATTATTCAGTCTATGGAAGGCTCCTTGGCCGAGGTCCAAGCTGAAAATGACAGTTTAAAGAATGAATTACTCAAAAAGTCAGAAAAATATGAGCAAGAAAAGGAGAAGCTTGAAGCAAGTCTCAAGACTGAGGTCGAGAAAAATTCAAATTTGCAAAAATCATTGAAAGAACTCCAAGAGAGATGTCTAAATTTCGGCAGCCGATGCGTGAAGCGGCTGAAGGACGTATTTCACTCTATCGGAGCCAGTTCTGAAAAATTTTCACCTTCAGCCGAAAACCTGCCCAGCACCTTGGAACATATTGAAGGCGAGGTTGATGCTCTTGACGAAGTTATTGGTGGGCATGCCGATTTCTGTGCTCTGGTAGCTTCTTGAGGCACAGCTGCCGCTTTTCTGAAGGCTGGCTGTACTCATGGGAAAATTGTGAATAGACCAAACTTTAGCTTGTTAGCAGTAGACTTGATTGATATCCCGAGCCTAGCCCGAAGCATCGGAAATAGATTTATGACCCAGATTTAGGTAAATGGCGAGCGAAGGATGGCTGGTGACGAAGCTCGAAGTCACCTTAAGCCGGTAAGAAACTTATATTTGTTACTTTTACCTTCTCCTTGAAATTTGCACCTTTCTTATTCTGCTCCTTAATATGTGCAGGATGACGAAGCTGAAGTATGACGAAGCTGAAGCTTGATAGTTGCTATAATAGACTTTCCTACAAAAAATTCTGAAGGGATCTTTGTAATATCATTATGGAAAAAACTTATGTAAATTTGTACATACCTTGTAATATATTCTGTCTCCTTTATCCGTGTACAATCTGCTTTGCTGTGGACGAAACTTCTCTTTTTGAGCCGAAGGCGAAAAACACCTTCCCTTCTTTTCGTACACAACGAAGCACGAAAAATTTTCTCTTTCTTCGAAATTTTTGCTCATTGCCGAAGCATCTGTCTTTTTTGTGTGGTATGATGATGATTCTGTATATGTCTAAATGAATGTTTATGAATGCAAATGACATGATGTAATGTATCGTGCAAATGAATATCAAAACACATATTCAAAAACCATAATCATAGCCCTTCATCCCCTTGGGAATGATTCAAATCTTTTGGCCGTTTACTTTTCGGCTTCACTGTTTACTTTTCGGTGTATCAGCGTTGACTTTTCGCTGTAAGCCTCCCTTAGGAGCTTCTTCGCCTTTTACTTTCAACGGAATCAGCGTTGACTTTTTGCTGTAAGCCTCCCTTAAGAGCTTCTTCGCCTTTTACTTTCAGCGGAATCAGCGTTTATTTTTCGCTGTAAGCTCTGCATTCCCTTAGGAACGACTTTTGAGCTTCTCCATGTTTTCTTTTATTTTTTCCTTTGCATTTACATTTACATTTCTGGGGGATATCACTCTTATAGAATTGAAATAAGGAAAATTACATGTTGTGGCCCCATTAAAAACCTTTCTCCCCCTTTGGAAAGGAAAAGGGTGCCACAAAAAAGAATAGAAAAAAGGAAATTACATCAAACTAAACATAATATCGCCGAAGCTCATTCGCATTCCATGATCTAGGAATGTCATTGCCGTCCATATCCTTCAATCTGTAGGAACCGGGTCTTGACGAAGATACTACCAAAAAAGGTCCTTCCCACTTCAGCTGTAATTTGCCTACTGTCTCAGGGTTGGCTACTCTTCGAAGCACCAAGTGTCCTGGTTCAATGTTCTTCAGCCTGACTTTTCTGTCACGCCATTTTATTGTTTCAGCTTGATATTTGTTGATATTTTCCACAGCTTGAAGCCTGATCCCCTCTATAGCATCTTTTTCCACAGAGTAATCAACTTCATCTTCGCCTTCTGCCGAAGCTATTGTTCTTATTGATCCTGCTTTGGCTTCTTCCGGGGTTATTGCTTCATCACCAAACAATAGTTTGAATGGCGTGAAGCCTGTTGATCTTGACATCGTTGTGTTATGGCTCCACACCACTTTGATTAATTCTTCTGGCCACTTCCCCTGGGCTGATTGAAGATTGATTTCATTATTCCTATCATTATGATTCCATTAGCTCTTTCGACAAGTCCGTTTGACTCCGAATGTCGAACTGATGCAAAATGGATCTTCGTGCCAATTTGATCAAAAAATTCTTTGAAGGCTTCAGAATCAAACTATGTCCCATTATCCACAGTAATGGCCTTCGGCACTCCGAAGCGACAAACAATGTTTTGCCAAAAAAACTTTTGGACAGTAACCGAAGTTATTGTGGCTAAAGGCTTTGCCTCAATCCACTTAGAAAAATATTCCACTGCCACTACAACATATCTTAAATTTCCTTGTGCTGGTGGTAGCGGGCCTAACAAATCAAGGCCCCACCTTTGTAACGGCCAAGTGGGTTGTATTAACTGAGTTAGAGACGAAGGTTGTTTTTGATCTCTTGCACATTTTTGACAACCTTCGCACTTTTGGACTAATTCCGCTGCATCCGAAGCTGCTTTTGGCCAATAAAATCCTTGGTGAAAGACTTTTCCCAACAAAGGCCTAGATCCAATGTGAGATCCACATAAGCCTGCATGTATTTCCTTCATCAATTCTATGCCTTCGGTTCTGGATAAACACTTGAGCAACGGGGAACAGACCCCACGCTTGTATAGTTCCCCTTCTATTATGACATATGGTCGAGCTCTTGCTTCTATCCTCCTGTTATAGGCTTCGTCATCTGAAAGAAAATTACCCTGAAGGAAAGAGATGATTTCAGTTCTCCAATCTTCACTATAGACAGGGGATATGTTGAGGACCGCTCTTTCAAGAAGCTCGACCGAAGGTGCTTTTATTGTTTCGAAAAATACTTCCGAAGGTAAAGGCAGCCCCTGCGCTGCTGACTTGGCTAATAGATCAGCATATTCATTTTCTCCACGAGGAATGTTTTTAACAGAGAAACCCTCAAAAGAAGCCTAAATCCTTCGGACTGTATCTAAATATTTTTCAAGCTTCAGATCTCTTGCCTTATAGCTTTTGCCAATATGACCAGAAATAACTTGGGAGTCAGTTTTAAGAATGGCCCTTCTGATTTTCATTGCCTTTAACTTCCGAAGACCCAAGAGCAGAGCTTCGTATTCAGCAATATTGTTCGTGCAACTGAAATCAAGTCTTGCCGCATAACAAGTTTTAACTTTGGAAGGTGAAACCAACACAGCAGCTGCTCCTGCTCCGAAGGTTCCCCAAGACCCATCGCAAAACACTGTCCATGCTTCGGAATCTTTATTCGTTTCTTCCTCCTGAGCCCCTGGCGTCCAGTCAGCAATGAAGTCTGCCAACGCTTGAGACTGAATCGAAGATCTATGTACATAATCAATACAAAATTCATTGAGCTCTGCAGCCCATTTTCCAATCCTTCCAGTAGCTTCTTGGTTTCTCATGATATCCTTCAACGGTTGTGAAGAAGGAACAATTATATTGTAAGCTTGAAAATAATGCCGAAGCTTCCTGGAGGCCATCAAAACAGCATACAGTACCTTCTCCAATTCTGTATAATTTTTTTTGATAAACTAAGAACTTCGGATACAAAGTATATTGGGGCCTACTTTTTAATTTGGCCTTCAAGCTTCTCCTGGACGAGTGCTGCACTTACCGCTGAGTGCGAAGCTGCCACATATAATAACAGAGGAGCCCCTGGCGTTGGTGGAGTTAGTGTTGTTAGGTCTATTAAATATTGCTTCAGCTCTTCGAAGGCTTTCTGCTGAATAGGTCCCCATTGAAAAACTTCAGCTGATTTCAGTACTTCGAAAAATGGTAAGTTTCTCTCTGCTGATCTAGATATAAATCTGTTGAGAGATGCCAGTCTTCCTGTCAATCTTTGAGCCCCCTTCTTTGTACTTGGTGGCTCCATTCGAAGGATAGCTTCGATTTTGTTTGGATTAGCTTCAATCCCTTTTGTTGAGACTAGACAACCAAGAAATTTTCCTTTCTTTACTCCGAAGACACATTTTTCTGGGTTCAACTTTAAACCAGCCTGTCTAAAATTAGCGAAGGTCTCCTGCAGATCAACAATGTGATTATCTTGCTTCGTGCTTTTTACAATGATATCATCAACATAAGTTAGCACATTTCTGCCTATCTGGGAATGAAGAACCTTCGCTGTCATTCTGCTGAAGCTTCCTCCAGCATTCTTAAGCCCCTCAGGCATCCGAAGGTAACAATATGTTCCACTAGGAGTTATGAAGCTGGTCTTCGGCTCATCCTCCTTCTTCATCCAGATTTGATGATAACCTGAATAACAATCCAACAAACTCATAAGCTCTGATGAAGCTGCTGCATCAACTAAGGAAATCTATCCTCGGCAATGGAAACTCGTCCTTCGGACAGGCCTTATTGAGATCAGTAAAGTCGATACACATTCTCCATTTACCATTGGCCTTCTTTACCATAACAGTGTTAGCCAGCCATTCTGGGTATTTTACATCTCTAATAACTCCAGCACTGAGGAGTCTTTTCACTTCATTCCGAGCACCTTCAGCCTTGTCATCAGACATCTTCCGAAGCCTCTGCTTCCTGGGTCTGAATGATGGATCAACATTAAGCGAGTGTTCAATAACATCCCTGTTAACTCCGCAAAGATCATTAGCTGACCAAGCAAAGACATCTTTGTTGTTGAGCAAAAACCTTATTAAGGTTTTCTCCTGTTCTTCGGACAATTGAGATCCCAATAGCACCTTCTACTCTGCTATATCCTCACATAAGAGCATGGGCTTCGGCTGATCAGCCAAAGCAGCCTTTTCCCTTCTGAACTTGTATTGCTCACAAGCTTCAGCTCCATCTATATTATGGATTGCTTTTGAGTCTGTCCAATTTCCTTCGGCCCTTCTGGCAGCTTCCTGACTTCCATGAATAGCAATAGGCCCTTGATCCGAAGGTATTTTCATGCAAAGATAAGCTGGATGAAGAATTGCTTCGAAGGCGTTGAGAGTACCACGACCAATGATTGCATTGTAAGGGTATTCCATGTCAACAATATCAAACACAACTTGCTCAGTCCTTGTGTTGTTGATAAATCCGAAGGTCACCGGCATTGTGATTTTGCCGAGTGCTATAATCTGCCTTCCTCTGAAGCCACAAAGGGGATGTGTAGCATCATGAATTATGTCTTCGGGCTCTTGCATCTGTCTGAAGGCCTTAGCAAATATGATATCAGCTGCACTTCCTGTATCAACCAAAACATTGTGGACCAGAAATCCTTTGATCACACAAGAGATAACCATAGCATCGTTGTGTGGGTAGTCCTTAAGTTGAAGATCCTCTTGGGAGAAGGTAATTGGAATGTGAGACCATCTTGACTTGATGAAGGGTCCTTGCACCCCGACATGCTGTACCCTTCTCTGTGCCTCCTTCTTCTGCTTCTTGTTGGCTGGCTCTGAGCATGAACCGCCCGTTATCGGGAGTACCAGCTTCAGAGCCGAAGCAGCTCCAGCTTGATTGTTGAACGAAGCCATCAGCTCAAAAAAGTGGAAGTGAGTTCACCGGAGGTGGGCGCCAATGTTGGGGACTCGTTCTCAAATGCTATGAATTAAGAACAAGGCAACATAAAATGTTAAATATTAATGCCCTTCGTCCGCCGGAGCATTATTTCCATAAGGATTTAATGAACTTCGGACGAAGGTCACGAGCATAATATTACGAAGATTTCACCTTCGCAATTAAACTTGTAAAGATGATACACAGTAAAGTAAAACATTAAAGATAAATACATCGAAAATAAATGACATCATTCACATATCTTATTATATGAATTTAAGATATTTGAATACAACATTTTTAGGTATATTTATACCTTTGCCTTGACAAACAATGATTCCCGAGTGACGCGTTAGCAATTACAGGAATGCGTGTGTGAACAGTAAAGAGATACTGTTCACTATTTATAGGCACGGGACACAGCCTGTGAAGAATTACAATCATGCCCTTCATAAGAGTTTACAACATTGACTCAGACCCTTAAGGACTAAAAGGTCATTTTATCTTTAAGTCGGTTCGACCCTCATCTTCGGACATGCTGTAATGTCGAAGCTTCATGAATGGTGCCTTCGGTATTACGTTCAAGTAGCTTCAGCCGAAGCTGTTTTCTTTCCGTAGGACGTTCGGCGATGAAGCATGGTCCCAACAGAGGTGGTGTATGTGGAGAAACCCCCTAGCTTCGAGGATGACAGGTACACTGACCATGTGTATAATCTCTCTAAGGCGCTCTATGGGCTTAAGCAAGCACCAAGAGCATGGTATGAATGCCTTAGAGACTTTCTTATCTCTAATGCTTTCATGGTCAGGAAAGCTGATCCTACTCTTTTCACTAAGACTTGTGATGGTGATTTGTTTGTATGCCAAATATATGTCGATGACATAATATTTAGTTCTACTAATCAAGTCTTGTGAGGAGTTTAGCAGGGTGATGAAACAGAAATTTGAGATTTCTGTGATGGGCGAGCTGACCTACTTCCTAGGATTCCAAGTCAAAAATCTCAAATAAGGCATCTTCATCTCCCAAACGAAGTACACACAAGATTTGCTCAAGAAGTTTGGGATGAAGGATGCAAAGCCCATCAAGAAGTCGATGGGAATAAAAAGACATTTGGACCTCGATGCAAGAGGTAAGTCTGTAGATCAAAAGGTAAACTAGTCTATGATAGGGTCCTTACTTTATTTATATGTAAGTAGATTGGATATTATGCTTTCCATTTACATGTGTGCTATATTTCAATCTGACCACAAAACATGTCACCATGTGGCTGTGAAGCAAATTCTGCGATATTTAGTTCATATGTCTCATTTTTTGCTCTAGTATCCTAAGGGGTCTACCTTTGGCTTGATTGGATACTCAGACTTCGATTATGTTGGGTGCAAGGTTGATAGGAAGAGCATATCGAGGACTTGTCATTTTCTTGGAAAGTCCTTGGTGTTGTGGAGCTCTAAGAAACAAAATTTTGTTGCCCTATCCACCACTGAAGCCGAGTATGTTGCCATAGGCTAGTGTTGCACACAACTACTTTGGATGAGGATAACCCTCCAGGACTTTAGCTACAATCTAAGCAAAGTCCTACTCCTATGTGATAATGAGAGTGCAATCCGCTTGGCGAATAATCCCATTGAACATAGCCACACTAAGCACATAGACATCTGTCATCACTTTCTTAGAGACCACCAGCAAAGGGGAGATATCGATATTTACCATGTTAGCACTGATCACATGCTAGCCAATATCTTCACCAAGCCTTTAGATGAAAGAAGGTTTTGCGAGCTGTGTAGTGAGTTAAATGTCTTAGACTTGCGAAACCTGGATTGATATATAGCATTCATGTGTCTTATGCCTTTGATCATGTTCGTTTAAGCTTTCTTGTACTATTTTTCTTATTTTGGTGCTCAAGTTGTAGAATGTCATCCCCGGACCTCACAAGTCCATGTGCAGTGAAGCATATATTTAGGGGGAGCATATGCTACAACTTGACCCTTTGAGACTAATGTGTTTGCTTGAGTGATTTTGATGTAGTCTCAAAGGTGGATTTAAAGGGAAAAGGTGGACCTGGACAAAGGTAAAGGCTTCCACTACATAACGGTATCAATGTACTTTGTTCAAGTTGCCCTTTGTGTTTCATTGCCTTTTTCACTTAATTTTCAATGTTTTGGTAAGGCAATGAGGTTTTTAGGCCACTAGTTTCTTCGTTTGGTGCTTAATGCCAAATGGGGATAAATTAAGGCCAAAGCAACTGGATCAACCGCCACTTCTAAATTTTAAAAATACTTGTGTTTTGAACTTGTCTTTTTTTTATGAAAACCCTCTTGACAACAAGAGGAGCCCTCTGATTGCAAAACTACTCCCTTGTGGGAAAGGAACCTTTCTTATGGAAAAAGGGAGAGCTTTTGGCTTTTGATCAAAACTAGTCTTGAAAAATGGTTTGAGTTGCAAAACTAAAGTGTTTTGACTTCGAAATTAGAAAAATGAAATTCCTTTGCAAAAACAAACCAAGTGGTGGCAAAATGATCCAAATATGCCAAATCCTATTCTTATGCTATTGGTGTTTGATTTGACTTTAATTTGCAAAAGTTGGCTCATATTTGGTTAAGTCAGGAATTTTTGAGTTGCTTTAGCCATTAGGTGTGTTCGCATAAATCACCAAAAAAGGGAGATTCAAAGGGAAATGTGCTCTTGGGCCATTTCTAAATGTTTTGGTGATTAACTGCCCAATGCATCACCTTGAACTAACAATCTTAATGTGAGTATGACCACAGGTGGTTTCAAAGCAAATTGAAGCTATCAAGTCCAAATGAGTTGGATTAAAAGACCAAAAAGTGCAACCTTGGGCAAAGCCATAAAAAACAAGTTTAAATGTTTAAATAACTTGCATTTACTTTATGTTAAGTTTCTTGCACTGCTATTTGGCTACTAACTTCGTTGTGCAAGTAAAGTGGCATTTGGCTTGAGTTTGGGCCTATTGCAAATCCTTATGAAAAGGAATTAAAAATGTATGATTCCTACACTTAGTCAATTGTTTTAGTTGCTAACTATGTTTGTCTAAGTGCCAGGGAACCTCTCGAGAAGAGTCAAAAGAAGTTGAAGAAGGTTGGCTCAAAAGAACGAAACTTGAGCCAGTGTGGAATCCACTAGAATATTTGGTAAGTCTACCCCGTGGGGCGTACAACCGAAGTCTTTATCACCGGGAATTTTAATTATAAAATTCACTGAACAGTGCACTGTCCGGTGCACCAGACATGGACTCCAATGGCTCTATCCTTCGGCGGGCGCCAGCCGCCAATGGCGAGCTGACATGGCAGTTCTCCGATGGCGCATCGGACTTTCCAGTGCCGCACCAGAAAAGGAAACCACCCGATTAGATCACGAGGCGATCGTTGGCACCTAGGATTCTAGTGGCACACCGGACCGTCCGGTGGCGCACCGGACTATCCGGTGAGCCCACAGACTAGGAAGGCAACGACTCCCTTGGCCCATGGGGCTATAAAGAGGCCCTTGGGCGCCTCTACCAATACACAATGCAAACTTTGAACACACTACAACTTCAAGACTCCTCGACCATGCCTATGAAGTTTTGAGAGAGATTTGAGCGCATTTTCTAAGTCGTTACTATGTCACTTTGTTGTTACGCTCTCTTCTTTGCATTTGTGTGTGTTGTTGTTGCATTGTGCTCTTGTCTGTGTATTCTACTCCCTCCCATACTTCGGTTTTTTATTGTGATCACTTATTTAAGGCATGAGAGATTACGACTTGTGGAGATTCCTCACAACCAATATATTGTGAGATATAATGAAGGACTGTGGTACTCAAGTTTGATCTTTGGATCACTTGAGAGGGGTTGAGTTCAACCCTCGTCCATTAGGACGCCACAACGTGGACTGGGCAAGCATATTATGCTTGACCGAACCATGGGATAAAAATTTTCGTGTCTCTTGTGCCATTTACTTTATTACAATTTTTATCTTTTTCTTGTTCCAATTCTTCACTTGTGATATTGCTCTAAGTCTAAATTAAATCTTGTCGAGCAATCAAGTGAAAGGAACTTCTCTCTTCCTCTCTACTCTCAAACTTGGTTTTAATTCACTCTAACTCATATTTTAGACCAAGTTTGTGTTGTTTGAGTTAAGTTTTGCAAGATCACCTACTCACTCCCCTCTAGGTGCTCTCACATTGTAACTCTATCGAAGTGCAGTCAAGAAGATTGTAAGCACCCATGACATCGTTGTAACCGACATCGACATAGTGGAAGGCTCTATCTATCGCATTGATGGATCTGAGCAAATGAAGGATGCAATAAGATACTCTAAGCCAAGGTGTGGCTAACTACAACATGGACTAGGCAAGCATTTTAGATTTGGCCGAACCACTGGATAAACCCTTGTGTGTGTGTTGTGTTCTGTCTCTTTGTCTTGATTAATTTTCTACTTGCACATCAATACTTATATACGGTATAAGCTATCATTGAAGTGCAGGATATTTTGAGACAGGAACTTCATTTCTGTTGTAATCTACTCAACGTGATATCCTTTCCGTTGCGACCAGACTTTGAGTAGAGTAAGATTTCATGTTTTTGGGTGATAATTTTTATTCACCTATTCACCCCCCTCTAGGCGACATCCAGATCTTGTTCTCGAGCAAAGGGAACTTTCAACAAGTTTGTGGAAGATTGTTCAACGTTGGCGAGCTAGTCTTGAGAAGGGTCATGACCAACAAGGGCAAACACAAGCTCTCCCAACCATGGGAGGGACCTTTCATTGTCGCCCAAGTCCTACGCCTAGGAGCATACCGATATTGGAGTGCTAGAATGATTTGCTACCTTAAAGATGCTGATCCATATTGGACATCCATTATCCATTCATCTACTTTATTTTGTAAAATGTATCACTAATAGTTAAATATGTAAAATTTAAAAATGTAAGATTATTTTTACTTGTAATAAAATTAAAATTAAGTAATCTCATGAAAAAATAGTACCACCTCTCTTACAAAATATAGCTCAAATTTTAGCCCAAATGATATATGATTTTATAAAATTTAAACATATATAAACAACAATGTATAATATCATTTCAACTCTACTATAAAATTCATTAACTTATGATTCCTCTAAATCATTTAGGCCTTCAATAAAACAAAAATTATACAAGACACATATAGTCTATAAAATATATGAAGGATGAAGTTCATACATATATGCATTTGCATCTAATTAAAAACAAACCACTTAATTCAAAATCTCTATAAGATAAAAAAACATTGTACTCGTACTAGATAAGAATATCAAGTTGCTAGATGCTTGAAGTCTTCAAAAATATCTTAGAAAAAATTGGATTATACATATATTATCCATTTACAGTTAAATATAAACCAACACCAATAAACCTTTGTCACCATACAAGAAGAGAGAGTCAATGTGCTAACCTTTTTCTATAGTTGGATAAGTGAAATGTTCAATAGAATGCCTTGAAAAAATTGGCAAAGGGATAAAAGTTGTCATGAACAGAGTATGTCTGTCATTGGCGGAAGAGAAAGAAGCCCCTACGTACATATTGGACTTGATTATTAATCTATTCTCTACTATCTATTAAGTCAATAGTGTAGACCACGGGACTACCATGACTTCACCCTCCCCAGATCCCACCGGCAGATATGCGGCCCGTCGCGGCCTCTATTGGCCATTCCGGTCTCGAGGCCCAAGCATGGTGGCCTTTCATCGGAGGCCCAAGCCCAACACAACTAGCTTCAGTTCGGTACACTTGGTAGCTTGACAGCCCAGCAACAATTAGCAACAACGACATACACGTAGAAGCGGCAGTTGAGTTTAAGTGCAGAAACAACCTAGCCCCAGTAGTGTGTAGCTGGCGGCAAATCTCCCGAGCAGTGCAATGGATTTTTTATTGCCTCTTACTTACAAGTACAGTTGTAGTATCTATTCATGTATGCACACACACCAAAACGCACACCAACTCTCCCCTACCGTACACAAGCAGACCATGACTCCACTCTCCCCAAGGCCTGCGCATGCTCGCCAACACCTGTGTCGCCTCCCGCACCCTCCACACGACACGCCCCAGCCAGCCTCTCGCTTCTCGTGTTCGCACCGATTGGCTCTTGCAACGAACTGCCTCCGCCCGCAAACCATGACCTCCACGCCAGTCGCAAGTCTTCACGCCATCTGCAACCTCCATGCCATGTCAGTTGTCATGTCCCACCCGCCCACTCCACAACATACTCCAGCCCGCTTCTCCACCCACACCAAAATGCACACCAACTCACCTCTATCGTACACAAGCAGACCATGACTCCACCCCCAGGCCCGCACACGCTCACCAACACCCGTGTCACCTCTCGCACCCTCTGCACGACATGCCCAAGCCAGCCTCCCGCTTCTCACGTTCGCACCGATTGGCTCTCACAATGAACTTCCTCCGCCAGCAAACCATGACCTCCATGCTAGTCGCCAGTCTTCACGCCATCTACAACCTCCATGTCATGTCAGTCATCACGTCCCACTCGCCCACTCCACAACAGACTCCCGCCCACTTCTCCACCTGCAAGAAGGAGGGCGCCCGCCTAGATAAGGTTGCATCGGCTTCTCCTACAGCTGCCACTGCCGAATGGCGATTGGTTCCAATAATTGGTGGGAGCTTTCCTCACTAACCTAACCGGCCAACAACTCACGGTCGAGTATTCGATTGTCATCCCGCCAAACGCTCGTCCACAAGCTCGATGACGCCTAGATGAAGCTGACACTGAGGTTCCGCTTTGCTGCCACCCCGCAACACCGGCATCGGCCTCAGGTCCAGATTTGGACCCGCAACAGTGTCAGCAGCCACCGTCGTTCCCGACCACAAGGCACCATCACTAGCAATGGCGTCGTCGACCAGCGGTGAGTCTCCCCATGACGTCCAAATGAGGTTGACACCGAGGTTCCACTTTAGCACTCAAGTGATGTTTGTTATTTTGTATATATGTTTTATACTAATTTTTTACTCCCGTGGCAACACACAGGCACAAACCTAGTATTGTTTGATGGCCACAGTTAGAACTAGTATCTTATCTTTAGTAGCAGTATGTGCTACTAACCGCAACTAATCGCTCGAGCATAGATTAGTACCATTGGTCATCGATAAATACTGATGCCCATGCTAGTACGGGCTATAAGTTGTACTAAATGCTAGAAGTGTAGCATGAAACATTGCGCCACGCGCGTCCGCTCACTTCAGTAAAGTCTTAACACCCAGATGCAACTGCATCCATAGATGGATCCAAAGGGGAAGAAAGTAGTCCATGACTTTCTCTTAATTTATTATAACCTCTTATATCTAATGTTAAGTAGAAAAATTAAAATTTTGAGTGGACTAAAAAGTCCTGTTATGAACCTCCTCGTCGTATTGGCTCAGTCTTCCACACTTTTGTCCTCTTCCTCGGTTAGTCTCCACATCTATCTATCCAGCCTTATTCATTCTGACGCTGCTCGAGTCGGTCCACATAGATGCCTTGTTCCCGATGGTGTCCACAGTTGCCCCCTTCTCGACGCATGATGCTACCCAACCCCACTCCCTTCCTGGTGCCCCTGTCCTACTTGTCGCTTCCTGGTGCCCCCATCCTGCTTGTCGTCGTCGTGATACTGGCTCGCCTGGCAAGCCCGGTCTCACTCTTCACGACAATGCGACTCATCCCTGACGATTGGTGAGCTTGACGAACCAGCGAGCCTTGCCTCTTAGCCGGAGATTACCACCTGACCTCGCCCCTTTCCCGGCGCCCTTGACCTTCGAAGAGATCGACATTCTATAAGGTACACATGGTTTTGTTTCGATCAATAAGAGCTTATTTCTATTTTTGTTTATTTTGTTTATATAATTTCTTCTTTGAACCTGTAGTGTGCATTGATATAAACCTTAAATTCTATGCAACACTAGTTTTTAAGGCCTTATTTGATTTTGTCACGCGGTTTCTTTGCTCCTGTAAATTCTGGTCCCTGCATCAACAATTCAACATGTGACCATCGTCGTCGCCGTTGCTGCGCCCTATCCACGTGCACCACTTTGCTTTCCCAGCCAAGGCGCCTCCACATGAGCATGGCTTCAGCGCCACTAGTCGTTGTGACCAATGAGCTGCCATGCCGTCGTCGCCAAATAGCACGAACTCCTCGCGCATGCCGCCTAATGATGAGTTGCCATGCATGACAACGACGCCTCTGCAGCCATCGCCCATTCGCCCTAGTCAAAGTTGTTGGGGATGAGCGTCGTCTCACCGGTTCCATTCCAGACTCGACCAGCATATCTGACCAGGAAGTGGAAGTGGATCCATAGCGCGGAAGCTAACCACAAATGGAGGTGTTGTTGTCGTCACTGTCACCACGTCGCACTACCGGAATCGCGTTCTTTGCCGAGTGTCTAAGACACTCGCCAAATGCCATTTTACACTCGGCAAAGGGTTCTTTGCCGAGTACTTTTTTCGGACACTCGGCAAAGACTTTGCCGAGTGTCAAAAAGCACTCGGCAAATTAAGAATAAAAAAACCCAAAAAACAACAAAACATTTTTTAAATTGCATCAACAATTCAACATGTGACCATCGTCGTCGCCGTTGCTGCGCCCTATCCACGTGCACCACTTTGCTTTCCCAGCCAAGGCGCTTCCACACAAGCATGGCTTCAGCGCCACTAGTCGTTGTGACCAACGATCCGCCATGTCGTCGTCGCCCAACAACACGAACTCCTCGCGCATGCCGCCTAATGATGAGCTACCATGCATGACGACGACGCCTCTGCAGCCATCGCCCATTCGCCCTAGTCAAAGTTGCCGGGGATGAGCGTCGTCTCACCGGTTCCATTCCAGACTCGACCAGCATATCTGACCAGGAAGTGGAAGTGGATCTATAGCGCAGAAGCTAACCACAAATGGAGGTGTTGTTGTCGTCATTGTCAGCACCTCGCACACCGAAATCGCGTTCTTTGTCGAGTGTCTTAGACACTCGGCAAATGCCATTTTACACTCGGCAAAGGGTTCTTTGCCGAGTACTTTTTTGGGACACATGGCAAAGACTTTGCCGAGTGTCGAAAAGCACTCGACAAATTAAGAATCGAAAAAAACCCAAAAAACAGTAAAACATTTTTTAAATTATAAGAACAACTCTCCAACCACTAGATATATTACAATACCCATCGCCCTAATCATTTTTCATCACTATTATTTTGAATCAAATTTATATATTTTGTAAATGGTGAGATTCGAACTCGCAACCCCTCTCTCACGTATACCCTCCTCTACCTCTAAACTGCTACATCAATTATGTCTATATTACGTTTTCATTCCTTATGTACTATAACCAACCGAGAGTAATTTGATTATTTAAGGCACTAAATGAATTCATTTGAAAATGTGATCAACTATAAAGTTGCATAACTTTTCGAGATCTACAAGTTCTATTTTGATAGTTTCTACATCTGAGGACGTTTACAAAATTTGAATTTCAAATTTGAAAACATCACATGAATTATTCAATGATAAGATGATTTCAAATCAAAATATTATCAATTACAAAGTTTCGTTACATTTCAAGATCTACAACTTTTATTTTGGTGTTTTTTCCATCCGATATAGTTTGAAAAATTCAAATTTTAAAATTTAAACATAGTTTTGCATGACAAGATGATTTCAAACAAAAACATTGTTTCATAACTCTTCGATACCTACAACTTTCATGTTGGTGGTTTTTTCTTTCAAGGTAGTTTTCAAAATTCAAAATTTTAATTTTTTAAATTCAGACATAGTTTTCGTTGACAATATGACTTCAAATAAAAAAGTTGCCAACTATAAAATTCTATAACTTCTCAAGATCTAGAAAGTTTATTTTGGTTGTTTGGCCATTTGTTCATCTCACATGATGGTTCTAACAATATGCACAAATCTTATACATCTTTCTCGTAGTTTCATAAACTACGAGAGAGATATAGGTTTTATGAACAAATTTATTTTTGTTTTGTCATATGAAGAAATGTTCAAAATATAAATTGTACATCATGATGAGCTATACAAATTTGTAGTTGAAAATTTTTCATTTGAATTAATTTACTGCTTTAAAATGTGATTTTTAATTGTCTTTGCCTAGTATTGAAAAAAACACTCGGCAAAGAACACTTTGTCGAGTGTTATATTTTTGACACTCGATAAAAAAGCTCTTTGTCAAGTGTCAAAAAACACTCGGCAAAGAAACTCTTTGTCGAGTGTTAAAAATAAAACACAGGTAAAGACCTTTTTCGCCGAGTATTTTTCTTTTACCGAGGTTTTTTACGTGACACTCAGTAAAGAGCTTTTTTATCGAATATCCAAAAAACACTCGGTAAAATATTTAGCACTTAAGAATAACCAAATTCCGGTAATGTCCATCTTGATACGAGAAGCCCCGCCGGCGTCTCTTCCTCAAGGTCGCACGGGCCTCCAGCGACCCATTCGTTCGGCTAGGGCCGGGCATGGGACTAGGGGGTGTTTGAATGCACTAGAGATAATAGTTAGTGGCTAAAATTAGTTGTGACATTCAAACACCTTAGTTAATAGTTAGGTAGTTATTTATTAGCTAGCTAATTCTACTAATAATTTTTAGCCAACTAACTATTAGTTCTAGTGCATTTAAACACCCCCTAGAGATGCGGTTAGCGGTGCTACCAGGGTCACCCCGAGCGGGAGCAGGAAGCCGCGTAGGGGCCATCCGTCATGTCCGGTCCCAATAGTCTAACTTTGATTTTTTTTTTGCAACAATTGAAGTCTGCCTTTTATTTTAATCTCATCATGAATAATTGTTTCCTGCTTTTTTTTGCAAGAAACATATCCATTTCATGATACGGTTATATATAATCCAAACAGTACTGCTAGCTGAGTTTTATAAAATGGAAAAGGCATGCCAGCGACATATACACACGCCATGCTTATGTGCATGGGTTAATTACCCACATGATCGATTTCGATGTTGATTGCGAAATATAACTAGATCGGATGGGCAGCAAATAAATACCGGATCAATCGAGTTACTGAATAGATATGAAACCGATTTGTGCCTTACCTGTTCAGAGTTTAGAAACAACTACGTACATTACATGCACTACTGGACACAACTGCTTTGGCGAGTGTTGACACCTTTTGAGAGGCGCCAATCAATTCAAAAGAACCAGCGGCGGTGCTCTCTGGTCAGGCGCGGACGGTACACGGCACAGGGTCGGACGGTCCGCGACCTGACGTGAGGCGGCGGTGCTCTCTGGTCAGGCGCGGACGGTCCGCGGCACAGGGCCGGACGGTCCGCGACCTGGTGCAGGAGCCCGGGTTCCCTGCCTGACGGCCGGACGGTCCGCGTGTGCGCAGGGGCGGCGGAAGATCGCCGGCGGCGCCTGGATCTCGCTCCCGGGAGGGACCCCGTCGGGGAGGAGAGATCCTAGGAGTTGTCTAGGCTCGGGCAGGCCGACCTAGACTCCTCTAATCGACGTAGAGTCGAGGAGAGGCGGAGAATTTGGGGATCGAGAGACTAAACTAGAACTAGACTACAACTACTCCTAATTGTACAGGAAATAAATGCGAAATATAAGTTGTATTGATTTGATTGATGATTACAAATCGGTCGTAGACCTCTCTGTTTATAGAGGAGGGGAACTGGACCCTTTACACAACTGATTCCGAGCTAATTCCGCGAATATAGCTAACAACCGTAGCACAAAACTCGGAACCCTAAACTGCTCTGCGCATGCGCGGACAGTCCGGCCCACAGGCGCGGACTGTCCAGACCGCGGACCGTCCGGCCTCAGGGCCGGACTATCCGCCAGCTCAAAATGGCGCTCAACATATGCCCCCCTGCCTTTTGGTGGAGCTGAGCAAACCAAAAGCAACTAACTCGATGTGATTACATCGGTTCACTTAAGCATCTTGCCACATACTAGGATGGTACTGTTTGAGAAAACGCCCATTCAAAACCTTAGGCAAATCCTCGCCTTGTAATGTTTGTAGCAAATAGGCGTTGCCAGACATTACCTGTTTTACTTTATAAGGACCCTCCCAGCTTGGCGACCATTTCCCGAACTTCCGGTCTTTATTCCTTAGAGGCAGAATGGTCTTCCACACCAGGTCCCCTACTTGAAATGATTTTGTTTTTACCTTCTTGTTGTAGGCCCTGGCTACCATGATCTTGTCCGTTTCTATTGCTCCCAAAGCTATCATCCTCTTGTCGGTCACCTCATCAATATTATCCATCATTGAATTATAATAATCAGTAGCAGTTAGATCATTTTGTCTGGCGAACCTGACAGAATTCAAACTTATTTCCACAGGCAACACTGCTTCCTGCCCATAGACAAGCTCAAAAGGAGATACTTTAGTAGCCCTATGTTTAGATATTCTATGAGCCCATAAAGCTTCAGACAAAATCTTATGCCAATGTTTAGGATTATCAAATATCTTCTTTTTTATCAAATTAATCAATGTCCTATTACTAGACTCGGCCTGTCCATTGGCCTGAGCATAATATGGAGATGAATTAAGTAGCTTAATTCTGTATGATTCAGCAAATTCACGTACCTCCTTTGACATAAAAGAAGTACCTTGATCTGTAGTCAAGGTCTGGGGAATGCCGAATCTATGAATAATATGCTCAGTTATGAACTCAATTACCTCCTTGTGCGTCATGTTCTTCAGAGCAACGGCTTCAGTCCATTTGGTGAAATAGCCAGTGGCAACTAACACGAACCGATGCCCCTTTGATGATGAAGGATGAATTTCTCTAATAAAGTCTAATCCCCATCCTCTGAAAGGCCAAGGCTTGATGATAGGATGTAATTCAGCTGCAGGGACCAACTGTAGGTCGCCGAATTTTTGACACACCTGGCAACCCTTGTAGTACTTGAAACAATCAGCTATCATGTTAGGCCAATAAAAACCAGACCTTCGCAACAGCCATTTCATCTTTGGAGCCGATTGGTGGGTACCACAAATTCCTTCATGTACTTCGGCCATGGCCAATATAGCATCATCTGGGCCCAAGCACTTAAGCAGGACGTCGTTGACTGTTCGGCGGTAGAGTTCATCACTCATCAAGACATACTTGAAAGCTGTTCGCCGAATGTTCTTATCTGTCCTGATATTGGGATTTCTTAAATAATTAAGTATAGGTGTCCTCCAATCACTTGCATCGGCTTCATTATCAGCCGAATCAATTAAGAGAACATTTCTAGTAACCCCGGACGGTCCGACGTCTCGACGCGGACGGTCCGCGACCTAGGGAATTGGCCCTGCACTGGTTATCAGATTTTCAGTGTTGTGAAATCTCCCTCGCTTTATCCGATAACCTGATGCGTCTTGTGCCAAATTGTTAGCTCTATGATTCTCAACTCTAGAGATATGCCGAATACTGAATTTGTCAAAAGAATAAATTATACCCCAACATTTTTCAAGGTAACTATTTAGAGTACCATCAAAACATTGATATTCTTCTAACACTTGTTGGACAACCAGCTGAGAATCACCAAATACCTTCACATGTTTTACTCCCATACCATTTAAAAGTTCTAAGCCGAATAAGAGGGTCTCATATTCGGCTTGATTATTAGTGCAATAAGTTTTCAATCGACTAGAGAAGTCGAAGGAGACATTACTTGGTGAAACAAGTACGATGCCAATTCCTTGCCCTTCATTGCAAACCGATCCATCAAAATATAAAGTCCAAGGAGTAATAGTGAGGTATGACATGTCTAGTTTATGAATATCATTAATCCGATGTTCTACAATGAAATCCGCTACGACTTGGCCTTTCATAGATTTCAATGGTTCATAGGCCAAGTCATATTCTATGAGTGCATAAGCCCACTTACCAATTCTACCACTCATAATTGGGTTATGCAACATGTATTTGATCACATCGGCTTGACCGGAAACAGTGCAATGACTAGACAGTAAATAACATCTACATTTGGTGCATGCATAAAACAAGCATAAGCATAACTTCTCAATAAAAGTGTACCTTGTTTTAGCATCCACCAACCTTCGGCTTAGATATGTCACCACATGCTCCTTCCCCTCAGTTTCTTGTGTCAGAACAGCCCTAATGGCCTTATCTTCAGCTGCAATGTATAATCTGTCGGCGTTTCGAGACCGGGGGGTCCCCGAGCCGACGAGTGAGTGTGCCGCGTGCCCCAGCCTAGATGGGTCGAGCGCGTGGGCGAGCGCGAAGGGGGGAGAGCGAGGTGGCCGGAGCCGGGTCGTGAGGGAGGCGGAGATCCCGCGGCCTTTGTGTTCGTCCCGCGCCCAGGTCGGGTGCGCTTGCAGTAGGGGGTTACAAGCGTCCGCGCGGGTGAGGGGAGCGAGCGGCCCCAAGAGAGCGCCTGCCCCTGCCCTCGTTCCCGCGAGGCCAACCTCCTCTAAGAAGGCCCTGGTCCTTCCTTTTATAGGTGCAAGGAGAGGATCCAGGTGTACAATGGGGATGTAGCAGAGTGCTACGTGTCTAGCGGGGGAGAGCTAGCGCCCTGGGTATATGCCAATGTGGCAGCCGGAGAGAACTTGGCACCCAGCTGGTGTGGTGTCGTGGCTGTCGGAGGAGTAACAGAGCCTGGTGGAGGGACAGCTGTTGGAACAGTTGGGCTCTTGCTGACGTCCCCCTGCTTCCGTAAGGGAGCCGAGAGCCGCCGTCGTCATGGGTCTAGCGGGGCGCCATCATTGCCTATCTAGCGGAGCTAGCCAGATGGGACGTCGGTCTTGTTCTCTGCGGCCCACGTCGGCTCGGGGCAGGGTGATGATGGCGCTTCCTGTTGACGTGGCGGACTTGTGCCCTAGGTCGGGCGACGTGGAGGCTCCTCCGAGGCCGAGGTCGAGTCTGTCGTCCATGGCCGAGGCCGAGGCCGAGCTCCTGGGTCGGGCGAGGCGGAGGTCATTCGGCAGAGGTCAGGGCGGAGTCCGAGCCCTGGGTCGGGCGAAGCGGAGTTCGTTGTCTTCCGGGGCCTTAGCCCGAGTCCGAGCCCTGGGTCGGGCGGAGCGGAGTTCGTCGTCTTCCGGGGCCTTAGCCCGAGTCCGAGCCCTGGGTTGGGCGGAGCGGAGTTCGCCGTCTTCCGGGGCCTTAGCCCGAGTCCGAGCCCTGGGTCGGGCGGAGCGGAGTTCGCCGTCTTCCGGGGCCTTAGCCCGAGTCCGAGCCCTGGGTCGGGCGGAGCGGAGTTCACCGTCTTCCGGGGCCTTAGCCCGAGTCCGAGCCCTGGGTCGGGCGGAGCTTCCTATGGCGCCTTTGGCAAGGTCTGGCTGCCCGTCAGTCTCACTCTTTGCGTTAAATGCCCCTGTGACTTGGTCGGTCGGCGCGGTGATTTAGTCAGGGTTGCTTCTTAACGAAGGCAAGGCCTCGGGCGAGCCGGAGATGCGTCTGCCGTAAAAAAGGGGGCCTCGGGCGAGACGGAAACACCTCGGGGTCGGCTGCCCTTGCCCGAGGCTAGGCTCGGGCGAGGCATGATCGAGTCGCTCGTACGGACTGATCCCTGACTTAATCAAACCCATCAGGCCTCTGCAGCTTTATGCTGATGGGGGTTACCAGCTGAGAATTAGGCGTCTTGAGGGTACCCCTAATTATGGTCCCCGACAGTAGCCCCCGAGCCTCGAAGGGAGTGTTAGCACTCGCTTGGAGGCTTTCGTCGCACTTTTTTGCAAGGGGACCAGCCTTTCTCGGTTGCACTTTGTTCCGGTGGGTGCGCGCGAGCGCACCCGCCGGGTGTAGCCCCCGAGGCCTCGGAGGAGTGGTTTCACTCCTTCGAGGTCTTAATGCCTTGCGCTATGCTTCGGCTGGTCTTGCGGTTCCCTCATGCGAACAGGCCGTAGCCCGGGTGCACTGTCGGGGCCCAAGTTCTCGGGCTGGTATGTTGACGCTGTCAACGGTTTGGCCGGAGCCGGGTTTGCGAGAGCAGCCCCCGAGCCTCCGCACAGGGCGAGAGGGCGATCAGGGACAGACTCGGCTTTTTTACATACGCCCCTACGTCGCCTTTCCGCAAGGAGGAGGAGGGGGGGGGGGGAGAGCGCCATGTTACCCTCGATGGGCACCGAACATGGTGTCTCCGGTGAGCTGCAAGCGGGTAATCCGAGTGGACGTCCGTGCCCCGTTCGTTGGGGGTCGGCTAGGGGCCCGGAGGCACGCCCAAAAGTACCTGCGGGTGATCTGCCGGACCCGGTCCCCTGGCGATGGGGTCCGAGGGCTCGTTGCCTCCCTCCGATGGGATTCCGTTACAGGATCGTTCCCGCTGGTCTCGGAAATGTCCTAGGGTACCTCGGGAGCGCAGCCCGAGCCTTGGTTATGTATCGAACGTACCCCTGGTCATCCCTCGCTCGGTGTCTGAGGCGACTGTGAACCCTTCGGGGGGCCAGCCTTCGAACCCCTGATCAGTAATGGGCGCGGAGCCCGAGTAGCCTGAGGCGGTCGTGGAACCTTTCGGGAGGCTGACCTTCGAACCCCTGACCAGTAGTGGGTGTCGGGCCCACGCGATCTGAGGCGGCTGTTGAACCCTTCGGGGGGCCAGCCTTCGAACCCCTGATCAGTAAGGAGGCTCGGAGCCTAGTTCCTTCACGGGGAAGGATCCCTTTGGGGGTATCCCCTTTCCCGGTCCCTGTTGCAAGAGATAGAGAAAGAGGAAAAAGGGGAAAAAGGATACGAAATTGAACGACGTGGCGTACCTTTTTTGGTGTGGTCGTTTTGGCGAAGGCGAAGCGTCGCCAGCTGCTTCTGCCAGAAGCGCCGCCTGTCCAGCCGCGGAGTTAATACGCCGGGGCGAGTAGTTGGCGAGGCTGCCGTTGCGCGTGCGCGAGCCGTTCGAGGAACGGGTCACGGGCGCGTCGTCTTCACACCGTGAGAGGGGGTTCTCTCGCTGCCTCCGGATGGGACGTGAGCTTGGCTGACGGCGTGACCGCTGCTCCCGCGCGCCTGCCACCGTCATTACTGCCGGCCCACTTTTGACCGCGTTTGACCGCTGCGTCAGGCTGGCGCTGCTGGGTCGCGCGCTGGGTCGCCTCGGGTCGCGGTATTGGTTCCGCAATCGAGGAGGTGCGGTGGTGGCGCAAGTGGTACAGTTGCTTGCATGCAGCATCTGGCGCGCCGGTCGCGCGACGCGTGGGCTTGGGCCTCCGTGCTGGCAGGTCAGGAGTCGGAGGGGCGCGTCCACTTGGCGCGGTTGCATGCCGCCTGCATGGCTGCCCGCCCCTTTCGCCCGTTGGTCTGGGCAAAAGTGGAGGGTCACTTGTATCCGCTGGGTGGTTGCGTGCGCCGCAGCGGTTTGGCTTCTTCTGCTCGGAGCCGGTCTGCATGACATACGGGTCCCAGCCCCCGCGCCGCAGGGGAGGGCTTTGGAGGCATGTTGGAGAAGACTCAGCCCGTGACGGTTGGGGGCGCAAGCAGGGAGAGTCGCCTTTAAAAGGAGGGCGGCCCCTTTCGTAAGGCGACCATGTCTCCTTCCTCCCTGATGCACCGTGCCTTTCCACCTTCCAAGCCCCCGGATGGGGGGAAACCGCCGTCTTTTCGCCCCATCGTTGGAGGAACGCAACTCCGTGGGAGTTGGTACCTTTCAGCCATCGTTCGGCTTCAAGGATTTTCATCAGGCAGCCCGGTGGCTCCCCTCCGCTGGGGGTCACCCGAGACGGTGACCACCAGCTCCTGGGTGGGGAGGAGCAAACCGGGCTGCGATCTTGGTCCCACCCTCAGCTTCAAGGATGTTCATCATCCTCGCTGGGGTGGGTGCCGGACTGAGCCGGCGCTCTACCTCCCGCACGGGTTCGTGGGTCGTCCTCTCCCGCAACATTCGAGGGAGAGGGCGCTCACTGGCCCTGCGGGCGGCCCGGACTTCGACAACGCGGGGTGGATCGACGGCGGACGTCGTCACCTCCAGCGTGTCGGGTCGGCTGGCTTGGCTCCCGGCGGCCCCTTCCGTTGGGGGGCGGCTGCCGCGCCGTGTACACGGGAGGACCACCCTAGATGCTGCGCGCTGTTAGGGCGGCGTTCGTGTTCTGGGTGGTCCTGCCTTTGCACCGGGGCGGCGCCTTTACGCGGAGGCCGGTGCCCCACTCATCTGGGAGGACTTGAGTGGGGATCTGCCGGTAGGCTGATGGCTCCTGCTGTCGGTGCCGAGGCGGAGGCGGCTCGAGAAGTCCCCGTCACCGACGGGATTACCGCCACCATCCGCGCTTCGGGCCTCCGGCTCTTTGTACTTGTCCTCGCCCCTCGAGCGTCGGCGTGGGCGAGGGCAAGGCTGCAGCGGCGCCTACCCCGAGGCCTGCGCTGCTGCAGTTCGGTCGTCCGGAGTGGGGGCCGTCGTCGTCGTGGCCAGAGCGGGCGGCGGCGAGCCGCCCGTCAGTCTTCTGTAGCCCCGCAGGCCCGCCCCTATCGAGTGGGGTTGTTCGTACCTGCGGAGGGGGAACCGGAGTTCCGTTTGTAATGGCACTTCGAGTGCCGGGTTTTTTGTTCATTTCGGCTTTCGGGGCCTGAACATGTATGTAACGTCGGCACAGAGCCGTATTTTTTCCTCATTTTTGAGCACTAAGACTCGTCTGCTGATTATCTGAACCGCTTCACCAAGCATGAGTCGCCCCGTGTCAAGGTGACGAGTGAGGTATCCGTATCCCGGAGGCGTAGGAGTCCCTCGGCTCGGTCGGCCCTGCTGTCCGAGGCTCCTCTAGCTTAGTTAAAGAGACCCCTCGGCCGCTCTTCGACGAGCCGAGGCCAGGGGTAGCGATATCAGCATGAGCAGAGGCGGAGTTGGCTTGAAAATGAAACCTGGTTGGCCGGAGCCTAGCCGGGTTGTCCGTTGGCAGGATCGACGCCGGAGTTGATCAGCCGAGGCTTCGGACCGGGCCGGCGCCCTCGGAAGATGGTTGGCCGAGGCCCCGGAGGTGGCCAGCCGAGCCGTCTGCTCGGGCCGGATCCCGGAGAAGTCCCTGACAGCGATTGCTCGGGCGTGGTGATGACGTCGTCCTTCGGAGCGGAGACCCTCGGACCGCGTCACCGTCCGAGGCTAGGTCGGGCCTTGCCGAAGGTGCCGTTGATGCCGAGGGTGTTGCTGCCCCCTTTCCGGTGTCAAGACCCGAGCCTGCAGGATCAGATTGTCTTGTAGCGCGTGCCTTGTGCGGCCGTCGAGGCCAGAACACACACCCTCGCTGCGTTGTAAAGCTGCGTCTCTTTTCCTCTTGTTTCGAGTATCTGGACTTTTCGTCGGTAACGGGGATGTTAGTGCGAGCGAGAGTTGCTTCTCGCGGAAGGTGATGAGTGAGGTATCCGTATCCCGGAGGCGTGGGAGTCCCTCGGCTCGGTCGGCCTTGCCGCTTACGCGTACTTTCACCCGTCCATGAGGCCCCGTCACCGACCTGGTCGAGAAGGCTCGAAGGATCGCTTCGGCAGAAGGGCTTCCGAACGTAAAGACTTGTTCGATCCGTGGAGCCACTTTATCCGATCGCGAGTTACTTATCGCAGAAGGTGATGAGTGAGGTATCCGTATCCCGGAGGCGTAGGAGTCCCTCGGCTCGGTCAGCCTTGACTACTTACGTGTACCCCATCGTTTCCAGGACCCACTTTTCGAAGTAGTCAAAAAGCACGAAAGACATTCTGGTAAAAGAGATTTTTTTTTGAGGAAAATTTTGACACAGAGGGGGTTTCCCCCCTTTTAGCCCCCGAGGGAGGGTCGGGCTTTGCCGAGGCGAGGCCGAGCCTTCCTTGTTGACTAAACTTTGCGTGGGTGCGAGGTATATGAACAACTTGGAAACATCTTAAGGGTAGAAGCGACGTAGCTATTGGATGTTCCAAGCGTTGCCGTAGACCTCGCCTTGACTGTTGGCCAGCTTGTACGTTCCGGGCTTCAGAACTTTGGCGATGACGAATGGCCCCTCCCAGGGGGGCGTGAGCTTGTGCCTCCCTCGGGCGTCTTGCCGCAGCCGAAGCACCAGGTCGCCCACCTAGAGGTCTCGGGGTCGGACCCCTCGGGCGTGGTAGCGTCGCAGGGACTGTTGATACCGCGCCGAGTGTAGTAAGGCCTTGTCCCGAGCCTCTTCCAGCTGGTCCAGCGAGTCTTCTCGGCTAGCTTGGTTGCTTTGATCGTCGTAGGCTCTCGTCCTCGGGGAGCCGTATTCTAGGTCCGTGGGCAAGACGGCCTCGGCCCCGTAGACCAGGAAGAACGGCGTGAAACCCGTGGCTCGGCTTGGCGTCGTCCTCAGGCTCCAGACCACCGAGGGGAGTTCCTTCATCCATCGCTTGCCGAACTTGTTGAGGTCATTGTAAATCCGAGGCTTGAGCCCTTGTAGAATCATGCCATTGGCACGCTCTACTTGCCCATTCGACATGGGATGAGCTACGGCAGCCCAGTCCACCCGGATGTTGTGATCCTCGCAAAAATCCAAGAATTTTTTGCCGGTGAACTGGGTGCCGTTTTCGGTGATGATGGAGTTCGGGACCCCGAAGCGATGGATGATGTTGGTGAAGAACGCCACCGCCTGCTCGGACCTGATGCTGTTCAGGGGTCGGACCTCGATCCACTTGGAGAATTTGTCGACGGCGACCAGTAGGTGCGTGTAGCCCCCGGGCGCCTTCTGCAGAGGGCCGACGAGGTCCAGACCCCACACAGCAAAGGGCCAGGTGATGGGTATCGTCTGCAGAGCCTGAGCGGGCAGGTGGGTCTGCTTCGCATAGAATTGGCACCCTTCGCAGGTGCGGACAATTCTAGTGGCATCAGCCACCACCGTCGGCCAGTAGAAGCCTTGCCGGAAAGCGTTCCCGACGAGGGCTCGAGGCGCTGCATGATGGCCGCAAGCCCCCGAGTGTATCTCCTGCAGGAGTTCCTGACCTTCGGCGACGGAGATGCATCGCTGGAGGATGCCCGAGGGGCTGCGGTGGTAGAGCTCCTTCTCATCGCCCAGCAAGACGAACGACTTGGCGCGTCGCGCTACCCGCCGAGCCTCGGCTCGGTCGAGGGGCAGTTCTCCTTGGCGGAGATATTGCAGGTACGGGGTCTGCCAATCTTGATCAGGCGTGACCCCGCTCCGCTCCTCCTCGATGCGCAGTGCCTCGCCCTCGGGGGCCGAGGGTTCCTCGGGCTGAACCGAGGATGGCTCGGGCTGGGCTGAGGTCCCCTCGGACGGGGCCGAGGGCGCCTCGGGCGCGGGCGTGTCGCTGATCTTGACGGAGGGTTGGTGCAGATCCCGGGAGAAGACGTCTGGGGGAACCGTCGTTCGCCCCGAGGCTATCTTTGCCAGCTCATCCGCAGTCTCGTTGTAGCGCCGGGCGATGTGGTTAAGCTCGAGCCTGTAGAACTTGTCTTCCAGGCGTCGAACTTCATCACAGTAGGCCTCCATCTTCGGGTCGCGGCAGTGGGAGTTCTTCATGACTTGGTCGATGACGAGCTGCGAGTCGCCGCGAGCGTCGAGGCGTCGGACCCCTAGCTCGATGGCGATTCGCAATCCGTTGATCAAAGCTTCGTACTCAGCCACATTGTTGGACGCCGGGAAATGGAGGCGTAGCACGTAGCGCAAGTGTTTCCCGAGGGGCGAGACGAAGAGCAAGCCCGCGCCGGCTCCCGTCTTCATCAGCGACCCGTCGAAAAACATGGTCCAGAGCTCCGGTTGGATCGGAGCCGTCGGCAACTGGGTGTCGACCCATTCGGCTACGAAGTCCGCCAGTACCTGGGACTTGATGGCTTTCCGAGGGGCGAACGAGATTGTCTCGCCCATGATTTCCACCACCCACTTTGCGATCCGTCCCGAGGCCTCTCGGCACTGGATGATCTCCCCCAGGGGGAAGGATGACACCATAGTCACCGGATGAGACTCGAAGTAATGTCGCAGCTTTCGCCTCGTCAGGATTACTGCATACAGCAGCTTCTGGACTTGTGGGTAGCGGATCTTGGTTTCGGACAGCACCTCGCTCACGAAGTAAACTGGCCTCTGAATGGGCAAAGCATGCCCCTCTTCTTGCCTTTCGACCACGATCGCGGCGCTGACCACCTGAGTGGTAGCGGCGACGTAGACCAAGAGGGCTTCTCCATCAGCTGGGGGTACCAAGACGGGCGCCTGGGTGAGGAGCGCCTTCAGGTTCCCGAGAGCTTCCTCGGCCTCGGGAGTCCAAGTGAAGCACTCGGCCTTCCTTAAGAGACGGTACAGGGGCAGGCCTCTTTCGCCGAGGCGTGAGATGAAACGGCTCAAGGCCGCGAGACATCCCATGACCCTCTGTACGCCTTTTAAGTCCTTGATGGGCCCCATGCTTGTGATGGCTGCGATCTTCTCCGGGTTGGCTTCGATGCCCCGCTCGGAGACGATGAATCCCAGGAGCATGCCTCGGGGCACCCCGAAGACGCACTTCTCGGGATTGAGCTTGACGCCCTTCGCCTTGAGACACCGGAATGTCACTTCAAGGTCGGAGAGAAGGTCGGAGGCTTTCCTTGTCTTGACTACGATGTCATCGACGTAGGCCTCGACCGTGCGACCGATGTGTTTGCCGAACACATGGTTCATGCACCGCTGGTACGTTGCACCCGCGTTCCTCAAACCGAACGGCATGGTGACATAACAGTACATGCCGAAGGGCGTGATGAAAGAAGTCACGAGCTGGTCGGACTCTTTCATCTTGATTTGATGATACCCTGAGTAGGCATCGAGGAAAGACAGGGTTTCGCACCCAGCAGTGGAATCCACGATTTGATCGATGCGAGGTAGAGGGTAGGGAACCTTTGGACATGCTTTGTTGAGACCAGTGTAGTCTACACACATCCGCCATTTCCCCCCTTTCTTCCTCACAAGCACAGGGTTGGCAAGCCATTCGGGATGGAATACCTCTTTGATGAACCCTGCTGCCATCAACTTGTGGATCTCCTCGCCTATCACCCTGCACCTTTCCTCGTCGAATCGGCGCAGAGGCAGTCTGACTGGTCGGGCTCCGGCCCGAATATCCAGCGAGTGCTCGGCGACATCCCTCGGTATGCCGGGCATGTCCGAGGGACTCCACGCAAAGACGTCGGCGTTTGCGCGGAGAAAGTCGACGAGCACTGCTTCCTATTTGGGGTCGAGCCCGGAACCGATCCGGATCTGCTTGGAGGTGTCGCCACTGGGGTCGAGAGGGACGACCTTAACCGTCTCCGCTGGCTCGAAGTTGCCGGCGTGTCGCTTCACGTCCGGCACCTCTCAGGAGAGGTTTTCCAGGTCGGCGATGAGGGCCTCGGACTCGGCGAGGGCCTCGGCGTACTCCATGCACTCCACATCGCATTCGAACGCGTGTTTGTACGTGGGGCCGACGGTGATGACCCCGTTGGGGCCCGGCATCTTGAGCTTCAGGTAGGTGTAGTTGGGGATGGCCATGAACTTCGCGTAGCATGGCCTTCCCAATACTGCGTGGTAGGTTCCTCGGAACCCGACCACCTCGAACGTCAAAGTCTCCCTTCGGAAGTTGGAGGGTGTTCCGAAGCAGACAGGAAGGTCGAGTCATCCGAGGGGCTGGACGCGCTTCCCGGGAATGATCCCGTGGAAGGGCGCAGCGCCTGCTCGGACGGAGGACAGATCGACGCGCAGGAGCCTGAGGGTCTCAGCGTAGATGATATTGAGGCAGCTGCCCCCATCCATCAGGACCTTGGTGAGCCTGACATCGCCGATGATGGGATCGACGACGAGCGGGTACTTCCCCGGGCTTGGCACGTGGTCGGGATGGTCATCTTGGTCGAAGGTGATGGGCTTGTCGGACCAGTCTAGGTAGACTGGTGCCGCCACCTTCACCGAGCAGACCTCCCGGCGCTCTCGCTTGCGATGCCGAGCCGAGGCATTCGCCGCATGCTCTCCGCAGATCATGAAGCAGTCGCGGACTTCGGGGAACTCTCCTGCTTGGTGATCTTCCTTTTTGTCGTCGTCGCGGGCCCTGCCACCCTCTGCGGGTGGCCCGGCCTTGTGGAAGTGGCGCCGAAGCATGGCGCACTCCTCGAGAGTGTGCTTGACGGGCCCCTGATGGTAAGGGCACGTCTCCTTGAGCATCTTGTCGAAGAGGTTGGCACCTCCGGGGGGCTTCCGAGGGTTCTTGTACTCGGTGGCGGCGACAAGGTCCGTGCTGGCGGCGTCGCGTTTCGCTTGCGACTTCCTCCTGCCTTTCTTCTTGGCGCCGAGCGGAGTAGACGCCTCGGGTGCATCTTCCGACGGGCGGCCCTGGGGCTGCTTGTCCTTTCGGAAGATGGCCTCGACCGCCTCCTGGCTAGAGGCGAACTTGGTGGCAATGTCCATCAGCTCGCTCGCCCTGGTGGGGGTCTTGCGACCCAACTTGCTCACCAGGTCACGGCAGGTGGTGCCGGCAAGGAACGCGCCGATGACATCGGAGTCGGTGATGTTGGGCAGCTCGGTGCGCTGCTTCGAGAATCGCAGGATGTAGTCCCGAAGAGACTCTCCCGGCTGTTGCCGGCAGCTTCGGAGGTCCCAGGAATTCCCGGGGCGCACGTACGTGCCCTGGAAGTTGCCGGCGAAAGCTTGGACCAGATCCTTCCAGTTGGAAATCTGCCCCGGAGGCAGGTGCTCCAACCAAGCGCGAGCAGTGTCGGAGAGGAACAGGGGGAGGTTGCGGATGATGAGGTTGTCGTCGTCCGTTCCACCCAGTTGACAGGCCAGGCGGTAGTCCGCGAGCCACAATTCCGGTCTCGTTTCCCCCGAGTACTTTGTGATAGTAGTCGGGGGTCGGAATCGGGTCGGAAACGGCGCCCGCCGAATGGCCCGGCTGAAGACCTGCGGACCGGGTGGTTCGGGCGAGGGACTCCGATCCTCCCCGCTGTCGTAGCGTCCCCCACGCCTGGGGTGATAACCTCGGCGCACCCTTTCGTCGAGGCGGGCCCGACGGTCGCGATGAGGGTGCTCGTCGCCGAGGTGGCCCGGGGCCGCAGGCGCGGTGTTGCGCGTGCGCCCGGTGTAGACCGAGGCTTCCCGCATGAGTCGGGAAGACGCAGCACGAGGTTCCGAGGGGTACCCCTGCCTTCGGGAGGCAGAGCTCTCGGCCCGTCGGGCCGCAGCGCCTTCCAGGAGATGCTTGAGCTCTCCCTGGATTCGCCGACCCTCGGTGGTTGATGACTCCGGCATCGCGCGGAGGAGCATCGCTGCGGCTGCCAGGTCCTGACCGGTTCCGCCGGATGCGGGTGGCGGCCTGTCCCTGGCATCGTTGGCGATGCGGTGCTGGAGACCCTGGGGCGGGTGACGTATTTCTCCGGCCGGGGGCTGGCCCGCCCATACCTGCCCGACGTCCCGGCGGATTGCCTCGAGCGCTCCTGCCCCCTCATCGAGCCCGGCCTGCGCCCCGCGGACTTGCTCGAGCTGTGGGTCGTGACCCCCCGCCGGAACGGGGACCACAGCTAGCTCCCGCGGGATGTCGGCGCGAGGCGCTGGCCTAGGGAGATCACCATCCTCCGGCATGCCGAGACAGCTGCCTCCGGAGGGATCCCCTAGCTCGACGTGGAAACATTCGCGGCTCGGGCCGCAGTCCTTGTCGTCAAGGCTGCGGCTGCCGTCGGAACAGTCGGAGAGGCAGTAGTTGCATGCGGTCATGAAGTCCCGCATGGCACTGGGGTTGCCAGTTCCAGAGAAATCCCAGCAGATGCTGGGGTCGTCGTCTTCCTCGGACCCAGAGGGCCCGTAGGTCGAGACGCCCGTCAATCGGTCCCAAGGCGACCGCACACGAAACCCGAAAGGGGTTGCACTCGCCTCAACGTGAGCGCCCGCCAGAGCGAGGTCACTAGGCGGGTTGAGGTCGAGTCGAAATGACGAAAGATGGGAAGCAGCCGGTACCTTTTGGTCGACGAGGAGCGACGAAGTCACATCGGGGGCTGATCGCGCCGTCGTCCTGGGTACGAGGGCGACGTCCTGTAGGCCCTCCGTGAGCGCGCTGGCATCGTCCACTTGCTCGGGGTTGGCGTGTTGCGGGGGGACGGCGCTCGCCTTCGCCTCAAACGCGAGGGTGACGCCCGACGCGTCCTCCGTTGGGGCGCTGGGGATGTCGATTTGCTCGACAGCCGGCTGAGCGCAGCCTCCCGCTCGGCCCTGGTTGCCCCGCCTCCTCCTCCGATGGCGAGGGAGAGGATGGGGCAAGCTCGAAAGTTGTCCTTCCCCCACGCGGGAAAGACGTCGTCGATTCCGCCGCCGGCGAGCGGGCTGTCGGCCACCGTTGTCGCCGTCGCGCGGCGGTGGAAGGAGTATCATGTCGTAGCTGCCCTCGAAAGACATGAACTCGAGGCTCCCGAAATGGAGCACCGTCCCGGGTTGAAGAGGTCGTTGGAGACTGCCCATCTGGAGCTTGACGGGAAACTGCTCGTCAACACGCAGCAGGCCCCTACCTGGCGCGCCAACTGTCGGCGTTTCGAGACCGGGGGGTCCCCGAGCCGACGAGTGAGTGTGCCGCGTGCCCCAGCCCAGATGGGTCGAGCGCGTGGGCGAGCGCGAAGGGGGGAGAGCGAGGTGGCCGGAGCCGGGTCGTGAGGGAGGCGGAGATCCCGCGGCCTTCGTGTTCGTCCCGCGCCCAGGTCGGGTGCGCTTGCAGTAGGGGGTTACAAGCGTCCGCGCGGGTGACGGGAGCGAGCGGCCCCAAGAGAGCGCCTGCCCCTGCCCTCGTTCTCGCGAGGCCAACCTCCTCTAAGAAGGCCCTGGTCCTTCCTTTTATAGGTGCAAGGAGAGGATCCAGGTGTACAATGGGGATGCAGCAGAGTGCTACGTGTCTAGCGGGGGAGAGCTAGCGCCCTGGGTACATGCCAATGTGGCAGCCGGAGAGAACTTGGCACCCAGCTGGTGTGGTGTCGTGGCTGTCGGAGGAGTAACGGAGCCTGGTGGAGGGACAGCTATTGGAACAGTTGGGCTCTTGCTGACGTCCCCCTGCTTCCGTAAGGGAGCCGAGAGCCGCCGTCGTCATGGGTCTAGCGGGGCGCCATCATTGCCTATCTGGCGGAGCTAGCCAGATGGGACGTCGGTCTTGTTCTCTGCGGCCCAAGTCGGCTCGGGGCAGGGTGATGATGGCGCTTCCTGTTGACGTGGCGGACTTGTGCCCTAGGTCGGGCGACGTGGAGGATCCTCCGAGGCCGAGGCCGAGTCTGTCGTCCATGGCCGAGGCCGAGCCCGAGCTCCTGGGTCGGGCGAGGCGGAGGTCGTTCGGCAGAGGTCAGGGCGGAGTCCGAGCCCTGGGTCGGGCGAAGCGGAGTTCGTCGTCTTCCGGGGCCTTAGCCCGAGTCCGAGCCCTGGGTCGGGCGGAGCGGAGTTCGTCGTCTTCCGGGGCCTTAGCCCGAGTCCGAGCCCTGGGTCGGGCGGAGCGGAGTTCGCCGTCTTCCGGGGCCTTAGCCCGAGTCCGAGCCCTGGGTCGGGCGGAGCGGAGTTTGCCGTCTTCCGGGGCCTTAGCCCGAGTCCGAGCCCTGGGTCGGGCGGAGCGGAGTTCGCCGTCTTCCGGGGCCTTAGCCCGAGTCCGAGCCCTGGGTCGGGCGGAGCTTCCTATGGCGCCTTTGGCAAGGTCTGGTTGCCCGTCAGTCTCACTCTTTGCGTTAAATGCCCCTGTGACTTGGTGAAAGGGAAATGTGCCCTTGGGCCATTTCTAAGTATTTTGGTGATTGAGTGCCAACACATGTGCTTAATTGTGAATTTATGTACATGGATGAACAAGGTGCAAATCATGAGATAAAGGTATGTTTCTAAGTCTTAGTACATTTGTTTTGTGGACTAACATATTTGTCTAAGTGTTAGAAACAGAAAGAAGAAAAAGAGAAAAGGGGAGAGAAAGACTTGGCTGTGTGCAGCCAAGGCCCAGCTCGGTCTGGAGCACCGGACTGTCCGGTGTGCACCGGACAGTGTCCGGTGCGCCAGGCCTACTCGGCGCGAACTGGCCGCTCTCGGGAATTCGCCGACGGCGTACGGCTAAAATTCACCGGACTGTCCGGTGTGCACCGGACTGTCCGGTGAGCCAACGGTCGGCCAGGGCCAACGGTCGGCCGCGCAATCCGCGCGGGACACGTGGCCGAGCCAACGGTCGGAAGACGGCACCGGACTGTCCGGTGTGCACCGGACTGTCCGGTGCGCCAACGGCTCTCAGATCTCCGCTGGTTTGCAACGGTCGGGAAGCGCTGGATAAGGAAAGAAATCGGTCACCGGACATGTCCGGTGTGCACCGGACTGTCTGGTGCCCCCGTCGACAGAAGGCCAGGATAGCCTTCCAGAATTGCTCTCAACGGCTCCTAGCTGCCTTGGGGCTATAAAAGGAGCCCCTAGGCGCATGGAGGAGATACACAAGCAACTCTTGAGCATTCTTGATCATCCACACAAGTTCTTTGCGCATTCGTTTGTGATTCTAAGTGATTCGAGCTCTGTTCTAGCGTGAACTCTGAGATAGTCATTCGAGCTCGAGTCTTGGCCGTGTGTGTGCGCTTTTGTTGTGGATTTGTGTGTGTTGCTTCCCTCCCTTACTCTGAGCTTTCTTTGTGATCATATACTTGTAAGGGCAAGAGACTCCAATTTGTGGAGATTCCTTGCAAACGGGATAGTGAAAGGAACAACAAAACAACGTGGTATTCAAGTGGGTCTTTGGACCGCTTGAGAGGGGTTGATTGCAACCCTCGTCCGTTGGGACGCCACAACGTGGAAGTAGGCAAGCATTGGCTTGGCCGAACCACGGGATAAACCATCGTGTCACATCTGTGCTTGATCTTTGTGGTATTGTGTTTTGTTGAGACTTCACCTTAGCCACTTGGCAATAATCGTGCTAACGCTTAACAAGTTTTTGTGGCTTAAGTTTGAAGTTTTTACAGGATCACCTATTCACCCCCCCCTCTAGGTGCTCTCAATTGGTATCAGAGCCGTTCTCTTCACAAAGGGACTAGCCGCCCGAAGAGATGGATCCTAAGGGGAAGGGTATAGTGATCAACGACAAAGAAAAGGAGACCTTCGTCAACGAGCCGAAGGACGACAAGCCTACCGACTCCGGCTCGGGCCAAAGACGGAAGGAAGGGAAGAAGAAGAAGACAAGGCGCATCAAGGAGATCATCTACTACGACAGCGACGAGTCTACTTCTTCCCAAAAGGACGAGGACCACAACGACTACAGGAAGACGGTCAATTCGAACTTTTCATTTGATTATTCCCGTATTCAACATAGTTCGAATTCGCATTTGCTCTCCATTCCTCTTGGCAAACCTCCACACTTCGATGGGGAGGACTACGGATTTTGGAGTCACAAAATGCGTAGTCACTTATTCTCTCTCCATCCTAGCATATGGGAGATTGTGGAGAACGGAATGAAATTCGATAGCTCGGATAGCCCTATGCTTATAAATGAACAGATTCATAAAAATGCACAGGCTACTACTGTTCTCTTAGCATCTTTGTGCAGGGAAGAGTACAATAAGGTGAGCGGCTTGGACAATGCCAAGCAGATATGGGACACCCTCAAGATCTCTCACGAGGGGAACGACATCACCATGCTCACCAAGATGGAGTTGGTGGAGGGCGAGCTTGGACGGTTCGCCATGATAAGGGGAGAGGAGCCAACTCAGACGTACAACCGGCTCAAGACCCTTATCAACAAAATAAGGAGCTACGGAAGCACGCGTTGGACGGATCACGATGTCGTCCGCCTAATGCTCAGGTCCTTTACCGTTCTTGATCCTCATCTCGTGAACAATATTCGTGAGAATCCCAGGTACACGATGATGACGCCCGAGGAAGTACTTGGAAAATTCGTGAGCGGACGGATGATGATCAAGGAAGCAAGATACGTCGACGACGCGTTGAACGGACCACTCCACGAGCCTCAACCCATTGCTCTAAAGGCAACGAGGAGCAACGAGTCGCTACCTAGCAAGGTGGCGCAAGTTGAGGCGGCCGGACTCAATGATGAAGAGATGGCTCTCATCATTAAAAGATTCAAGACGGTGCTTAAAGGTCACAAGGGACAACCAAGCAAGACCAAAGCCAAGGGGAAGCGCTCATGCTTCAAATGCGGTAAGCTTGGTCATTTCATTGCTAACTGTCCCGATAATGAAAGTGACCAGGAAAAGGGGAACAAAAGAGAGAAGAAGAAGCAATACAAGAAGGCAAAGGGCGAGGCGCATCTAGGAAAGGAGTGGGACTCGGATTGCTCCTCCTCCGACTCCGACAACGAAGGACTCGCCGCCACTGCCTTCAACAAATCGGCTCTCTTCCCCAACGAGCGTCTCACTTGCCTTATGGCAAGGGAGAAGAAGGTGAGTACTCAAGACTCCACTTATACTTCTTCTAGTGATAGTGAGTCTAGTGACGATGATGACATAGATTATTCTTGCTTGTTCAAAGGCTTAGATAGATCTAAGATAGATAAAATCAATGAATTGATTGATGCATTGAATGAAAAGGATAGGCTTTTAGAAAAGCAAGAAGATTTATTGTATGATGAACATGATAAGTTTGTAGAGGCACAAAAATCATATGCTTTAGAAGTAAAAAGAAATGAAATGCTTTCTAGTGAAATATCTTCCTGTCATGAAACCATTTCTACCTTAAGAAGTGTTAATATTGATTTAAGTGCTAAACTAGAAGTAGCTAGTAAATCAAATTCTTGTGTTGAACATGTTGAAATTTGTACTAGGTGTAAGGATTTTGATGTTAATGCTTGTAGTGAACACCTAGTTCTAATTTCCAAATTAAATGATGAAGTGGCTAGTCTTAATGCCCAACTTAAGACTAGCAAGAATGAAGTTGATAAAATAAAATTTGCAAGGGATGCCTACACGGTTGGTAGACACCCCTCAATTAAGGATGGGCTTGGCTTCAAGAGGGAAGCCAAGAACTTAACAAGCCATAAGGCTCCCGTCTTCGTCAAGGAGAAAGGGAAGGCCCCTATGGCTAATAGTGCTAAAAAGAACCATGCTTTCTTATACCATGATAGGAGACATGCTAGAAATATTTATAATGATTCTGATTCACATGTTTATGATTCTCATGCCATGTTTGCCTCTAGTTCCTCTCATAAGCATGATAGAAATATGAGTAGGAGAAATGTTGCGCATATGCCTAGGAGAAATATTGCTCATGTGCCTAGAAAGAATGTTATTCATGCTCCTAGGAAAATAGTGAATGAACCTTCTACCATTTATTATGCTTGTAATGCTCCTTTTGCTATTTGTAGAAAGGGTAAGAAGGTTGTTGCTAGGAAATTAGGGGCTAGATGCAAGGGAGATAAATCTTGCATTTGGGTCCCTAAAGATATTTGTGCTAACCTTGCAGGACCCAACATGAGTTGGGTACCTAAGACCCAAGCCTAAATTTGCCTTGCAGGTTTATGCATCCGGGGGTTCAAGCTGGATTATCGACAGCGGATGCACAAACCATATGACGGGGGAGAAGAAGATGTTCACCTCCTACGTCAAGAATAAGGATTCCCAAGATTCAATTATATTCGGTGATGGGAATCAAGGCAAGGTAAAAGGGTTAGGTAAAATTGCAATTTCTAATGAGCATTCTATCTCAAATGTATTCTTAGTGGAGAGTCTTGGATATAATTTGCTATCTGTTAGTCAATTATGTCAAATGGGATATAATTGTTTATTTACAAATGTAGATGTGTCTGTCTTTAGAAGATGTGATGGTTCACTAGCTTTTAAGGGTGTACTAGACGGCAAGCTTTATTTAGTTGACTTTGCAAAAGAAGAGGCCGGTCTAGATGCATGCTTAATGGCTAAGACTTGCATGGGCTGGCTGTGGCATCGCCGCTTAGCACATGTGGGGATGAAGAACCTCCACAAGCTTCTAAAGGGAGAACACGTGATAGGTCTAACAAATGTTTATTTCGAAAAAGATAGACCTTGTGCAGCTTGTCAGGCAGGTAAACAAGTAGGAGGAGCACATCACAGCAAGAATGTGATGACCACGTCAAGACCTCTGGAGCTGCTGCATATGGACCTCTTCGGACCCGTCGCCTATCTAAGCATAGGAGGAAGTAAGTATGGTTTAGTTATTGTTGATGACTTTTCCCGCTTCACTTGGGTGTTCTTTTTGCAGGATAAGTCTGAAACCCAAGGGACCCTCAAGCGCTTCCTCAGGAGAGCTCAAAATGAGTTTGAGCTCAAGGTGAAGAAGATTAGGAGCGACAACGGGTCCGAGTTCAAGAACCTTCAAGTGGAGGAGTTTCTTGAGGAGGAAGGGATCAAGCACGAGTTCTCCGCTCCCTACACACCACAGCAAAATGGTGTGGTAGAGAGGAAGAACAGGACGCTAATCGATATGGCGAGGACGATGCTTGGAGAGTTCAAGACCCCCGAGTGCTTTTGGTCGGAAGCCGTGAACACGGCTTGCCACGCCATCAACAGGGTCTACCTTCACCGCCTCCTCAAGAAGACTTCGTATGAGCTACTAACCGGTAACAAACCCAATGTATCTTACTTTCGTGTTTTTGGGAGCAAGTGCTACATTCTAGTGAAGAAGGGTAGAAATTCTAAGTTTGCTCCCAAAGCTGTAGAAGGGTTTTTATTAGGTTATGATTCAAATACAAAGGCGTATAGAGTCTTCAACAAATCATCGGGTTTGGTTGAAGTCTCTAGCGACGTTGTATTTGATGAGACTAATGGCTCTCCAAGAGAGCAAGTTGTTGATTGTGATGATGTAGATGAAGAAGATGTTCCGACGGCCGCTATACGAACCATGGCGATTGGAGACGTTCGGCCACAGGAACAAGATGAAGGAGATCAACCTTCTTCCTCAACGACGGTGCATCCCCCACCTCAAGACGATGAACAGGTTCATCAAAAGGAGGCGTGTGATCAAGGGGGAGCACAAGATGATCACGTGATGGAGGAAGAAGCGCAACCGGCACCTCCAACCCAAGTTCGAGCGATGATTCAAAGGGATCATCCCGTCGACCAAATTTTGGGTGACATTAGCAAGGGAGTAACTACTCGATCTAGATTAGTTAATTTTTGTGAGCATTACTCTTTTGTCTCCTCTATTGAGCCTTTCAGGGTAGAGGAGGCCTTGCTAGATCCGGATTGGGTGTTGGCCATGCAGGAGGAACTCAACAACTTCAAGCGCAATGAAGTTTGGACGCTGGTGCCTCGTCCCAAGCAAAACGTTGTGGGAACCAAGTGGGTGTTCCGCAACAAACAAGACGAGCACGGAGTGGTGACAAGGAACAAGGCTCGACTTGTGGCAAAAGGTTATGCCCAAGTCGCAGGTTTGGACTTTGAGGAGACTTTTGCTCCTGTGGCTAGGCTAGAGTCCATTCGTATCTTGCTAGCATATGCCGCTCACCATTCTTTCAGGTTGTACCAAATGGATGTGAAGAGCGCGTTCCTCAACGGGCCAATAAAGGAGGAGGTGTACGTGGAGCAACCCCCTGGCTTCGAGGATGAGCGGTACCCCGACCACGTGTGTAAGCTCTCTAAGGCGCTCTATGGACTTAAACAAGCCCCAAGAGCATGGTATGAATGCCTTAGAGATTTCTTACTTGCTAATGCTTTCAAGGTTGGGAAAGCCGATCCAACTCTCTTTACAAAGACATGTGATGGTGATTTGTTTGTATGCCAAATTTATGTCGATGACATAATATTTGGTTCTACTAATCAAAAGTCTTGTGAAGAGTTTAGCAGGGTGATGACGCAGAAATTCGAGATGTCGATGATGGGCGAGTTGAACTACTTCCTTGGGTTCCAAGTGAAGCAACTCAAGGACGGCACCTTCATCTCCCAAACGAAGTACACGCAAGATCTGCTGAAGCGGTTTGGGATGAAGGACGCCAAGCCCGCAAAGACTCCGATGGGAACCGACGGACACACCGACCTCAACAAAGGAGGTAAGTCCGTTGATCAAAAAGCATACCGGTCAATGATAGGGTCTTTACTTTATTTATGTGCTAGTAGACCGGATATTATGCTTAGCGTATGCATGTGTGCTAGATTTCAATCCGATCCTAAGGAGTGTCACTTGGTGGCGGTGAAGCGAATTCTTAGATATTTAGTCGCTACGCCTTGCTTCGGGATCTGGTATCCAAAGGGGTCTAACTTTGACTTGATTGGGTACTCAGATTCCGACTATGCTGGATGTAAGGTCGATAGGAAGAGTACATCGGGGACGTGCCAATTCTTAGGAAGGTCCCTGGTGTCATGGAACTCTAAGAAACAAACCTCCGTTGCCCTATCCACCGCTGAGGCCGAGTATGTTGCCGCAGGTCAGTGTTGCGCGCAACTACTTTGGATGAGGCAAACCCTCAGGGACTTTGGCTACAATCTGAGCAAAGTCCCACTCCTATGTGACAATGAGAGTGCTATCCGAATAGCGGAAAATCCTGTTGAGCACAGCCGCACAAAGCACATTGACATCCGGCATCACTTTCTGAGAGACCACCAGCAAAAGGGAGATATCGAAGTGTTTTATGTTAGCACCGAGAACCAGCTAGCCGATATCTTTACCAAGCCTTTAGATGAGAAGACCTTTTGCAGGCTGCGTAGTGAGCTAAATGTCTTAGATTCGCGGAACTTGGATTGAAATATAGCATACATGTATTTATGCCTTTGATCATGTTCATTCTGCATTTTGTTGCTTATTATGGTGCTCAAGTTGTACAAACACTCCCTGGACCTCACAAGTCCGTTGCAAAGTGATGCACATGTTTAGGGGGAGATGTGTTACAACTTGACCCTTTGAGACTAACCATATGTTTGAGTTTGCTTGTGTTAGTCACAAAGGAGAATTGAAAGGGAAAAGGTGGACTTGGACCATGCAAGACTTCCACTGCACTCCGATGAGGGGTAACTTACTCCAAGTCCATCTCATTAACTCTTATTGCCATTTGCTCTTAAGTGAAGATTTTGGTGAGGCAATGGGGTTAAAGGGCCAAAATTGATCCCGTTTTGGTGTTTGATGCCAAAGGGGGAGAAAATAAAGGCCAAAGCAATAAATGGATCAGCTACCACTTGAGAGACTTTGAAAATAGTAGAATAGAGTTTTTGATTTGTCAAAATTCTTAAGTTGTCTCTCTTGTCAAAAGTTGGCTTCTTGTGGGGAGAAGTATTGATTATGGGAAAAGGGGGGAGTTTTTGAAATCCTTGATCAATCTCTTTTTTGAATGACTCTCTTTATGCTTAAACATGTGTGTTTAACTTAGAGATAGAGATTTGTGTTTGATTTGCAAAAACAAACCAAGTGGTGGCAAAGGATGATCCATATATGCCAAAATTGATTCAAAATAAATTTAAGTGTTATTTGAATTGAGTTTGCACTTGTTCTAGTGGCTTTATGTTGTGTTGGCATAAATCACCAAAAAGGGGGAGATTGAAAGGGAAATGTGCCCTTGGGCCATTTCTAAGTATTTTGGTGATTGAGTGCCAACACATGTGCTTAATTGTGAATTTATGTACATGGATGAACAAGGTGCAAATCATGAGATAAAGGTATGTTTCTAAGTCTTAGTACATTTGTTTTGTGGACTAACATATTTGTCTAAGTGTTAGAAACAGAAAGAAGAAAAAGAGAAAAGGGGAGAGAAAGACTTGGCTGTGTGCAGCCAAGGCCCAGCTCGGTCTGGAGCACCGGACTGTCCGGTGTGCACCGGACAGTGTCCGGTGCGCCAGGCCTACTCGGCGCGAACTGGCCGCTCTCGGGAATTCGCCGACGGCGTACGGCTAAAATTCACCGGACTGTCCGGTGTGCACCAGACTGTCCGGTGAGCCAACGGTCGGCCAGGGCCAACGGTCGGCCGCGCAATCCGCGCGGGACACGTGGCCGAGCCAACGGTCGGAAGACGGCACCGGACTGTCCGGTGTGCACCGGACTGTCCGGTGCGCCAACGGCTCTCAGATCTCCGCCGGTTTGCAACGGTCGGGAAGCGCTGGATAAGGAAAGAAATCGGTCACCGGACATGTCCGGTGTGCACCGGACTGTCCGGTGCCCCCGTCGACAGAAGGCCAGGATAGCCTTCCAGAATTGCTCTCAACGGCTCCTAGCTGCCTTGGGGCTATAAAAGGAGCCCCTAGGCGCATGGAGGAGATACACAAGCAACTCTTGAGCATTCTTGATCATCCACACAAGTTCTTTGCGCATTCGTTTGTGATTCTAAGTGATTCGAGCTCTGTTCTAGCGTGAACTCTGAGATAGTCATTCGAGCTCGAGTCTTGGCCGTGTGTGTGCGCTTTTGTTGTGGATTTGTGTGTGTTGCTTCCCTCCCTTACTCTGAGCTTTCTTTGTGATCATATACTTGTAAGGGCAAGAGACTCCAATTTGTGGAGATTCCTTGCAAACGGGATAGTGAAAGGAACAACAAAACAACGTGGTATTCAAGTGGGTCTTTGGACCGCTTGAGAGGGGTTGATTGCAACCCTCGTCCGTTGGGACGCCACAACGTGGAAGTAGGCAAGCATTGGCTTGGCCGAACCACGGGATAAACCATCGTGTCACATCTGTGCTTGATCTTTGTGGTATTGTGTTTTGTTGAGACTTCACCTTAGCCACTTGGCAATAATCGTGCTAACGCTTAACAAGTTTTTGTGGCTTAAGTTTGAAGTTTTTACAGGATCACCTATTCACCCCCCCCCTCTAGGTGCTCTCACTTGGTCGGTCGGCGCGGTGATTTAGTCAGGGTTGCTTCTTAACGAAGGCAAGGCCTCGGGCGAGCCGGAGATGCGTCTGCCGTAAAAAAGGGGGCCTCGGGCGAGACGGAAACACCTCGGGGTCGGCTGCCCTTGCCCGAGGCTAGGCTCGGGCGAGGCGTGATCGAGTCGCTCGTACGGACTGATCCCTGACTTAATCAAACCCATCAGGCCTCTGCAGCTTTATGCTGATGGGGGTTACCAGCTGAGAATTAGGCGTCTTGAGGGTACCCCTAATTATGGTCCCCGACATAATCGGAATGGTACTCCTGCTCGTGTTGCTTTTAATACGGGAGCCGAAGATAAATATTTTTTGATGAGATCAAATGCTTTTTGCTGTTCTGCCCCCCAAGCGAATTCGACATCATTCTTAAGCCGAAGAATAGGGGTGAACGCATCAATCTTCCCGGCTAGGTTAGAAATAAACCTTCGTAAATAATTCACCTTACCGAGAAACTTATGTACCTCGACCTTACAGGTCGGAGGTCCCACATTCAGAATAGACTTGATTCGGTCAGGGTCTATCTCTATACCATGTTCATGGATGACAAATCCTAAAAACTTACCAGTCGACACTCCAAAAGCACATTTACGTGGGTTCATTTTCAAACCATACCGACGCATTTTATCAAAGGCTTTGCGCAAATCAGCTATATGAGAACTAAACTTAGCCGATTTGACTACAATATCATCAATGTAAACTTCCACAGTGTTTCCTAACAATTCATGGAAGATCAAATTCATAGCCCTCTGATAAGTAGCACCAGCATTTTTCAGACCAAATGTCATGACAACCCACTCAAATAAACCAATGAAGCCTGGACATATAAAGGTCGTTTTAGACGCATCTTCTTCGGCCATGAAAATCTGATTATATCCGGCATTACCATCAAGGAAGCTAATAATTCTATTTCCTGATGCATTATTGATTAATGTGTCGGCTATGGACATGGGATATTCGTCTTTAGGAGTTGCTCTATTTAAATTGCGAAAATCAATGCATACTCTAAGCTTACCTGACTCCTTCTTCTCCACCGACACAATATTGGAGACCCACTCTGCGTATCTACACGGTCTGATAAAATCAGCTTCTAGCAGCCAGTGGATTTCGTCCTTAATGCGTGGGAGAAGATCTGGACGAAATGTTCTAGCTCTCTGCTTGAAAGGTCTGAAACCAGATTTAATAGGCAGCCGATGCTCTACGATCTCTCAGCTTAATCCAGGCATCTCAGTGTAATTCCAAGCAAAGCAATCTGAATATTCCTTCAATAGACCGATCATCTCATCTCTAGGATCGGTCTCCAGGGTCTTGTTTACAAAAGTCGGCCTTGGAGTTTTACCATCTCCTATGTCAATCTCCTCCAAAGGATCGGCCGATGTAAACCCCTGTCCTAGTTTATCAAGATCTCTGAATTCCTCTATCATGTCCCCCACAGAGGAAGCAGATGATCTTTGTGTGATGGCGGACTTTCCGGTCTCAGGGACCGGATCATCCGTAATACTGTCTTTTTGCTGCAGTAGATGTTCGGTCTTAAAGTCCAAACTGTTTTGTGACAGACCAGACCATCCGGCTTTGAGAGCCGAACTGTCCGTGATCAAAGACTCATGAACTTTGTGTGTATTCATCATTTAAACTTTATTTAGGATTCAGCCGATTCTCCATCGGCTCTAGCATTACCGGAATGAAACCTTTCTTATCTATACTTATGAACTGATAATCAGAAAAATCTACTCCTGTGAGACATGTAGCAGTCTCATAAGTCCAGAGTACAGGGGCATCGGCCACAGCGATGCAGGCCGATATATCAGCATGTACTTGTTCTATATCATCGCCCACCCATTGTATTAACATTTGATGTAATGTAGAAGGTATACATTGATTGGCATGAATCCAATCTCTGCCTAGAATTAAACTGTAATTTCCTTCTACATCAGCGACGAAGAATGCAGCAGCAAGGGTCTTAGTCCCGATGGTTAATTCAACGGACGTGACTCCCCTGGCTTTAATTGAACTATCCCCAACACCGCTGAGGGTCATGTTGGTCTTGACATGTTCGTCATCTTGTTTACCTAATTTTCTGTATAATGAATAAGGCATTAGATTTACAGCTGCCCCTCCATCTACCAACATCTTAGCAATCAGTATCCCATCAATGTGACCATGCACGAAGAGCGGCTTTAAATGATTTACCGATTCCTTTGGTTTAATAAAGGTGGCTTCTTTAGGACCAAAATCGAACTGGGCAACAACAGGTTCATCGTCGCTGACAATAGTACAATCGGCAGAAAATGTAATAACATTTACATCCATACCTTGGCGTTCTGGAGAAGCCTCGTAGTCGACCAAGTCTTCTCCCAGCAGGTCGTCTTCTTCCATTGATGTTGGCATGTCGTTGGAGGCTTCCTTGTGTGGTGCGGACGGTCCGGACTCCGGGGGCGGACGGTCCGCGCCTGGTGCCGATTGCCCAGTCTTGCTGGCCAGGCTACCTGCCATACCTGCAGGGTGCTGTACAAGTGTTGTTTCATTTTCTATCTTTGTGGCCGTTTGTTTTTCTTCAACGGCCTTTGGTCTCCATTTCTTTTGCGGTGGCGGGTACTGTAGATGTGTGTCATTGAATATCTTTTCCGCCTCCTTTTCTTGGTTTTCTTTTGCTCTTAGGCGCTGTAATTTTCTCTTTTGGGACCGTGTCAATCCCGCTGGGCACCATCGAGGCATGGAGTATTTTGGATCTGCTGTTTTGATGGTAGTCATATCTTCTTTTTTGGTTGTGTTGGCCGATTCACCAAAAATCATCGGCCCTTTATTATCTTCTTGTACGACAACATCTGCAGTACCTATTTTGATCACGTCCTTCTTTGTTGTCCTTTTGGTTGCTGTAGCTACATGCCCCTTGCTGGATTGGTCGGCCTTGGAGGCCGAGTAGTCCGGCAATCCTGTTGGGTCTGTGCCTGATGACCGAATTGAGCGGTGCTCAATCGGTCTTGTACTGGTGGTGTCAACCTGTCAAAAACAGATGTTTGGGGTGCCCCCTAGGTGGGGTACTGTGGCATCCCAAATGGATATGGTGGCATGCCCCACATTTGATTTGGGACATATGGTGGAGGTAAATATGTGTATGGATATGGCATAGGCGGATAAGGAGGTGGAGGTGCCCATGTTGGTATGTTATGTCTCAATTGTACACTATGACCTTTCATTTCTTCCGATTGGTGAGGTGGTCCAATCGGCCTGACCTGACGTTGCTCATGAATGGGTGAGCGGGGTCGCTTTACTGGCCGGTCACTGGGGCCGGCCTTCTTTTTTACGTATTTAGACAATAATTGATCGAAAGTTGGGCCGGCTTTGACCAACCGACCGGCTGCCTTGAATGTATTTGTTTTCCACGTACCTATCTCTGGCCGTCGTGGCTTGAAAGTACGTGGCCGTTGCGAGTCTTGAGCACGGCCGGATCGTCCGTTGGAGTTCTCCGGACCGTCCGGCGGGGTCCCGGACCGTCCGCGCCTATGTGCCGGACCGTCCGGAATGCGCAGCACGGGTTCCTGCATCTGTCTCCCTGTCTGCGCTTGCCCCCCAGTGCTAGAGGCTGTGATGGTCACCTTTAGGGTCTCCCCTCCATCGGGAGTCTTCTCGGCCACTACTTTCCTGCAAGAAACTTTACGATCCTCATCGGCCTTTTTAGAATTGCCGATGATTGTCTCTTTGCCTTTGCCTTTATCGGCTGTGTTTGGCAGAACCAGGACTTTCTTGCCCTCGAAGTCGATCATGTTCATTGGAAAGGGCTCTGTATCCACCTGCATTTCCTGTAATTTCAATCGTCTCTCATTAATGGCCAATTGAATCTGTCGACGGAATACAGTACAATCATTAGTGGCATGAGAAAATGAGTTATGCCACTTGCAGTATGCCTGACGTTTTAACTCGTCGGCGGATGGAACAGTGTGATTTATTTTAATGTTGCCATTTTTGAGTAATTCATCAAATATTTTATCATACTTACCAGCATTAAACGTAAACTTAACCTCCTCTTGCTGTTTCGTTTGAACCGGCTGTAAGGAGGAACAAGCTGAAGATTTGGCCTGTTTTGGCCAAACCATTTCAGCAGCATATACTTCTGCTGATTCGTCATCTGAGCTATTTTGGTCGCATTCTATTATATGTACGTTGTGACGAATTGTTTTAGCAGTTTCTTTGCTTCGGCTTTCACAAGCCGAAGCTCTTTGGTGTAACTGTGCTAGTGTAAAAAATTGGATGCCTTCTAATCTTTCTTTTAAATAATATCATAGACCATTAAAGGCTAATTCTGCTAGCTGTTTTTCTGCTAAATGAATTTGGAAGCATCGGTTTCTTGTTTCTCGGAATCTCCGGATGTAATCATTAACCGATTCATCTTTTGCTTGTCGTAATGACACTAAATCTACCAAATCCAACTCATAGTCACCGAAGAAAAAATGATCATGAAATTTTTGTTCTAGATCCCCCCATGATGAAATGGAATTAGGAGGTAAAATGACGTACCATGCAAACGCAGTTCCTGTTAAAGATAATGAAAATAAACGTACGCGAAATGCCTCTATGTCGGCCAACTCTCCTAATTGTGCTAAAAATTGGCCTATGTGTTCACGTGTGTTCTTTCCTTGATCACCCGAAAATTTTGTGAATTCGGGTATCCTGGTTCCCTGTGGGTATGGGTGGTGATCAAATCGGCTGTCATAAGGTTTCCGATATGATTGCTCCCCAGGGACCATGCTTACTCCGAGCTTATCTCGGAACGCCCCGGCTATTTCTTCCCTTACTATATCAATGGCAGCCGGTGCGAGACCACCGGCTCTTTGGTCAAACATAGGTGGTGTTGGCTGGATATTAGCATGTTGTCTTCCCCCCATTGGTTTGAGTTACGTGGTGCATTTTCATTTGCCCTATATGGGTCATAGGTTTGATCGTTTCTTTCCGGCCTCCTGGGTGGGGGCGGAAAGCTTTCCTGGGCTCTGGATCTTGAATTAATGGGCTGGTGCATTGCATAGTGTGATGGGAAGTGTTGCTGGGACGGGTGAGGATTCAGGTAATAATCCTCCTCAAAAGATTCATGCGCGGACTGTCCGGATATGTACCCGGACCGTCCGTGGTTATATGCGGACCGTCCGTCGTTGTATGCGGACCGTCCGACTGGGTAGTTTGGGTTCTGTGCCGTGTGTGGTGGCTCGGGCGCATATCTAGGCAACTCATTAAAAATAGGCCCGACTGTTGCTGGCCCGGACGGTCCGCGCTCACGTGCGGACGGTCCGGGCATGTGCAGATCGGCTGATTTACTGCCGATTTGCGGTTGCTCAGGGTATGTGTCCATCGGCATCCCATAAAGGGGTTGTGACTGGTCGTGACAACCTGTAGCCGATGTATTACGCGTGTTACCCCCTAACTCAACCTCGTGCGAAGGAAAATTTGCGATATTAGATTTATCAAATGCACGTACTAGTCTCTTAAAATCGCTTTGCATACCCCCTATGATGTTCTGCATTTGCTCACGTTGCTCTTCTACATAATTTCTAAGAGATTGTAGCTCGTTGGTATTACTTACATTGGGGATATCTGGTGTGGGTTGGAGCGAAGTCGGATCCGTCGCCCGATGTCGGACGACCTTGTTGTTCCTGTCCACTTTGAAGCTGGCCAATAATTTTGCTTTTGCCTCCTGGATCATACGCTCCTTGTGCTCCTTGAATTGGAGCTGTTCGTCAGACGGCAAGGTCTCCCAAGTCGGCTCTATGATGTTGCTTGGGGAAATATCAGAGCTATCTCTTGAACCGGCCATTGAGGGCCGATTTGATGCGTCTATATTTGCTTTCCCCAGCGGAGTCGCCAAAAAGTATGTTGACACCTTTTGGGAGGCGCCAATCACTTCAAAAGAACCAGCGGTGGTGCTCTCTGGTCAGGCGCGGACGGTCCGCGGCACAGAGCCGGACGGTCCGCGACCTGACGTGAGGTGGCGGTGCTCTCTGGTCAGGCGCGGACGGTCCGCGGCACAGGGCCAGTCGGTCCGCGACCTAGTGCAGGAGCCCGGGTTCCCTGCCTGACGGCCGGACGGTCCGCGCCCTAGGGCCGGACGGTCCGCACGTGCGCAGGGGCGGCGGAAGATCGCCGGCGGCGCCTGGATCTCGCTCCCGGGAGGGACCCTGTCGGGGAGGAGAGATCCTAGGAGTTGTCTAGGCTCGGGCAGGCCGACCTAGACTCCTCTAATCGACGTAGAGTCGAGGAGAGGAGGAGAATTTGGGGATCGAGAGGCTAAACTATAACTAGACTACAACTACTCCTAATTGTACAGGAAATAAATGCGAAATAGAAGTTGTATTGATTCGATTGATGATTACAAATCGGCCGTAGACCTTTCTATTTATAGAGGAGGGGGACTGGACCCTTTACACAACTGATTCCGAGCTAATTCCGCGAATATAGCTAACAACCGTAGCACAAAACTCGGAACCCTAAACTGCTCTGCGCATGCGCGGACCGTCCGGCCCATAGGCGCGGACTGTCCGGACCGCGGACCGTCCGGCCTCAGGGCCGGACTGTCCGCCAGCTCAAAATGGCGCTCAACAGCGAGTGTCTGAAACACTCGGCAAAGTCTAGAAAAAACTCAGCGAAGGCTTTGCCAAGTGTGACACTTGGTAAATAAGTCTCGGTAAACTATACATCAGTAGTAGCTTATTTACGAGTACTTTTTGTCGAGCACTCGGTAAAGACGTTGTCGAGTGCCACCGCGACACTCGGCAAAGAAAAGTCGTTATCACGGCGCTAGATGACGGCGGCAGAGACGTTACCGAGTGCCACCGCGACACTTGACAAAATACTCACTCTTTGTCGAGTGTCTACCTTATAGACACTCAGCAAAGAAGCTCTTTATGGACCCCTTTGCCAATTTCTTTGCTGAGTGTATTAAGAGGCACTCGACAAATGTTGCTTCTTTGCTAAATGTTTACTGTATAGGCACTCAGCAAAGAAGTTCCCCGCAGATCCTTTTGTCAGTTCTTTTGTCAAGTGTATTACGAGGTACTCAGCAAAGGTTGTTTTTTTGTCGAATGTCTTGGACATAGCACTCGACAAAGTAACTTTACCGGTTGCTAGATGTTACTTCTTTGGTGCTTAGGAAGCACACTGAACGTGCATGTAAGGAAGAAGAAAACTAGCCTGTGTTTACATATGCGGAGCTCACACCATCTACGTTACATGCATATCCTAGCTAGCTATATATTGTGCAACTCGTGCGAGCTGTGGAGGTGCTTTCATTTCAACTGGAGAAATTAATTAACGTGCACCATGGCCATAGGATGATGACTGCTGAAAACGGCAGACGAGCTGGCCGTGTCGTCGAGTTCGTCCTCCTCGTGGACGACGACGATTTCGCGGTACTGGCGCGTCGTCGTCTCCATCCCGCCGCCGTGGACGACGACCCGCCTCTTCCCAGCGACGTGGCCCTTGGCCCTGCCCTGCGAGCCGCGGGAGCTGGACCACGTCGAAGAACCGAAGCCGCCGCCGCCGCCGGAGCCACTACTGGCACTGCAACGACAGTGAACGCTGCTCGAGTGGCTGTGCTGGCGGATGTATCCTCGCGGGCCCTGCTGCTCCAAGTCGAAGTCTCGCCGCGTCTGCTCGCCGTCTTGGTCGCGCGGGCGCGGCCGGGAGCCCGAGGACGCGTCGGAGGCCATGGAGTCCTCCACGTCGTCGCCGTCAGCCGCCTGCAGCGCCGACACCCACCTCTGGGCGGCGGCGGGGTCGTCGCAGGGATGGTAACGCATCCCGTTGGAGTGGTCCAGGTAGACCGTCCAGCCGGACTGGCACCCGCTGGTGCTGCGCGACGACGGCGAGCTCTCCGTTGCACCGCCGCCGCACGCCGCCACCTCCCTCCCCCACGGCGGCATCACCTGCAGGTCTCTCTCCATCGCTCGACGGATCGATCGGTGTCGGAGAGTAGTGGTAGTAGCAGCGCACTGCGCACATGGAAAGCCAAGCCGTGTATGTGCTCGCTTGCTATATAGCAAGGGTAGTGAGAGGCGAGTTGGCGGAGTGAGGACTGAGGAGAGTATATGAGGAGAGTGGAGTTGGGGATCTCGAGGGAGTGAAGGCTTTGTTTTATCTCCGGCGCAAATGGGAAGCCAAGTACACAGGCAGATGGCCACCTTCTCGGTTTCTGTCCGAACCCACGGGCACGGGCACATGCGACATGCGTGGCGGACGTGGGAGTCGTGCACGCGAACGAGCGCCTCCCTGCACCTGCACCTGCACCTGCACTGCACGTGTGTTCGCGCGGCTGGGGACCGCTTACTGTCGAAAACGAAATTTCACGGAACTTCGCTCGAATTAATTTTGCCCATCCTGCCCGGTTTACGTTTTCAAATTTGAAATCGACGAATTTCGATGTTTCTCGGTGAGATTCACCGTTTCTCGATCGGGCGTTGCTGCTGATTCACCGAGAATTCACTACCGGAATCAATCGCTTTGCCGAGTGCCTGAAGCACTCGGCGAAGCCTTCAAAACACTCGGCAAAAGCTTTGCCGAGTGTTACACTCGGCAAAGAAGGCTCGGTGAACGGTGCATCGGCAAAGCCTTCTTTGCCGAGAGCTTTTTCTCGGGCACTCGGCAAAGATCTTTGCCGAGTGCCAGAGAGCACTCGGCAAAGAAAAGCGGCCGTTACGGCGTCGGGTGACGGAGACGGCGGCTTTGCCGAGTGTCTTCCGTGCAGCACTCGGCAAAGAATCCATCTTTGCCGAGTGCCACTTGGGACACTCGGCAAAGAACCCGCCAGGGAGGGTCCCCATGTCAGGTTCTTTGCCGAGTGTCCCAAGTGGCACTCGGCAAAGCCGACCTCTTTGCCGAGTGCCAGGGACATAACACTCGGCAAAGAACCTAAGCCGGTGTCCAGGTCTGTGCTCTTTGCCGAGTGTTATGACCCGGACACTCGGCAAAGTGACCAGTATATACCTTTTTAATTTGTTTTTTGTATTCCATCCACACAAACAGAATATATCACATATATATCACATATATACATCACAGATATCATCACAGACATAAATAGCCAACACAAACATAAAACCGTCACCACAAACATAAATATCCATCACAAACATAAGTGTTCAACACAAGTATTAAACACAAACATAAGTCTCAAACGTCGCAAGCTCTCACATAAGTATCAAACACAGACATAAGTATTATACATAAGTTCTGAAGTCTAAAACAATGAAAACACAACACTCATGGAGGTGGGCGGTTTGACCGGGGCTGCGTTGGGCTGAACCCTTCCGGAGGGTTGTTGGATGCCGCCCCAGATTGGCCCTGCACAGAGAAGAGATTGCATGTGTTATACCAGATGCATTACAAACATCTAACTACAATTTTGATACTCACAGGAGTGTGGAAGAGAGTAGGGTCAACTGGAGGGAACAATGGAGGTGGCAGAGGGATGCCCTGTGCGGCGCCAAGGCTCTGCATGTACTGGAACATCTCTGCCATCCTCTGATCAGCCGCCGCCCGCTCCGCCATTATCCTCGCCTCCATCTCTTGACGTTCCCTCCTCTCTTCTTCTAGTTGGGTCTGTAATATTACAAGCCAACGTTATAGTAACTCAAAGAGAAGGTATATAACTCAATAAAGGACGAGTTACAGAAGCACTAACCTCGAGTTGCTGTATGCGATGCTGTGAGCTGTCGTGCCGAGGTCGTATGGCTGGACTCGAGCCCGTGCTCCTTGCTCTCACCTGAGACAGAGTGGGAGTGGAGGACGAGTCGATTGCCCCGTCGGCAATCTAGTACCGCCCATGTCTCTTGCCTCCTCCGACCCTCATGAGCACATCGGTGTCGATCGGCTCGGTGCTCGGATCATAGTCTGGGCCATGGACCTCCTGCGCCATGGCGGTGTAGTCATGGAGGCGGCTGTAGACGGTGGGGTTGGTGTAGGCCTCGGGCCCGTCATCCGGGTTGTAGGTGACGTCGGACGTCGCCTTACCCTTATGGGCCATATATAGCATAGGCCGAGAAGGTGGAGCAAGGCCTGCCACCATGTGACGCCGACTGCAACGAAAACCAACGAGATAGTTAGAAATAATATCTAACTTAGTGCTATATATCTAAATAAAAAAGGTGGCGTACCCATGCTTCGGCATATTGGCCCAGGCTCCGGTTGCCTTGGTGGTGGGAGGGGCCTTGCATCATCAAACGCCGTTCCCTGCTAGCTGTGTGCGCCTCGTCCCACTCAGCCGAACACCACCTATCCACCATCTGCTCCCAGCACAGAGGATGTGCGGCGCACCAATGTGGAATCATCTGCAAAGTAAACACGTAAAGTGCATATCAGAAGATAAAATAAAATTCATGTATGGAGTACTGGTACCAAACATGCATGACTTTACCTGCAGGTACTGCTCCCTGGTCAACGACATGGTTCGGGCTTGAGTTTTGGTCACCTTCTCCCCAAGGACGGAGCCGTGGTAGGTAATGATGGCCTGGATGCGGGCCTCATAGTGCATGTCCACGACGAGCTTCTTACAGCTCGTGGTGGCCACCACATCCGCCCTAGCCTCGTATCCAGCATCGCATCTGAAGAAATCCTGCATACAAAAACGATGTATCCATACATTATTGCTCGGCGTGGACGGTGCACGACGGCGAACGGGCGTGACGGTGTGGAGGTCGCGACGGCGTGGAGGGCGCGACGGCGGGCTTGCGAGGGCGTGGAGGGCGCGACGGCGGCGAACCGGACGGCGAGGGGCGCGGCGAGGGGCGCGACGGCGGCGAACCGGGCGGGCGTGGCGAGGGGCGTGGGCGCGGCGGGCGGCCCCGGCACGGCGAGGGCGAGGGCAAGGGACGCGGCCCCGGAGCAGCGCGCGCGGCGGCGCGGCGAGCAGCGAGCGCACGGCGGCGCGGCGGCGCGACGCGGCCGGGCGGGGCACGTCGAGGGCGAGGGGCGCGGCTGCGGCGAAACCGACGGTGAGGGCGCGGCGGCGGCGACGGTGTGAAAGAGAGTGAGAGTGACGAAGAAAGGGTTACCAGGCGGTAAGTAAACGGTCTTTGCCGAGTGCCCGCGATCTAGCACTCGGCAAAGATTTTTTTTAATTTTAAAATACACTTTGCCGAGTGCCGTAGATGCGGCACTCGGCAAAGGCGTCTTTGCCGAGTGTCATCCGGGGGACACTCGGCAAAGATTATGTCATTACACTTTGCCGAGTGTCACCCAGTTGACACTCGGCAAAGAACTCTTTGCCGAGTGTCATCTCTAGACACTCGGCAAAGTATATTTTTATTTCTTTTATTTTGTCTCCCAAACTTTTTGTGGTATGTTCCTACACTATGTAGACCTACATGTATCATTTGTGGACAATTATAACAGAGTTTCAATCGTTAGTAGATTTAGTTCGTTTATTTGAATTTCTTCGGAAAATTCAAATTTGAACTGCAGGTCACTTGAAACTTGGAAAACCGTGCGTGAAAAAATGATATTCATGTTACTTAGCATAAGTTACGACCGATTGGAGAAGCGTACCGGAAACTTCGAGCAACATGCTCACTAAACATGGCCGTGAACTTGGCATCCACATGTTTAAAAATTGTATAAAACACAAACAAGGTCAGAAATTCCTGAAACTTGTCCACGTGTCATGATATCATATGCACAGGCTGTGATAAAAATTTTAGAATGTTTGGAGAAAGTTATGAGACACTATGTGTAGAAACCTAGAGGACTACACATGAAATCAAAGAGTTTCAATGTGGATCTCTTAGGTTTGTACACATAGTGTCTCACAAAATTCTCCAAACATTCTAAAATTTTTATCGCAGCCTGTACATATGATATCATGACACGTGGACAAGTTTTAGGATTTTCTGACCTTGTTTGTGTTTTATACAATTTTTAAACATGTGAATGGCAAGTTCACGGCCATGTTTAGTGAGCATGTTGCTCGAAGTTTCCGGTCCGCTCCTGGAATCGGTCGTAACTTATGCTAAGTAACATGAATATCATTTTTGCATGCACGGTTTTCCAAGTTTCGAGTGACCTGCAGTTCAAATCTAAATTTTTCGAAGAAATTCAAATAAACGAACTAAATCTACTAACGATTGAAACTCTGTTAAAATTGTCCACAAATGATACATGTAGATCTACATAGTGTAGGAACATACCACAAAAAGTTTGGGAGACAAAATAAAAGAAATAAAAGTATACTTTGTCGAGTGTCTAGAGATGACACTCGGGAAAGAGTTCTTTGCCGAGTGTCAACTGGGTGACACTCGGCAAAGAAGACTCTTTGCCGAGTGCCAACCGTTGGCTCTCGGCAAAGACTGACGGCCGTCAGCTTTGGGACGGCCGCTGACGGCCCTTTGCCGAGAGCCCCCTTTACCGAGTGTTTGACACTCGGCAAACATGTCTTTGCCGAGTGGGGACCTGTGCCGAGTGTCCTGCACTCGGTAAAGAGGCTCGTTACCGAGAGCCGAACTTTGCCGAGTGCGGCTCTCGGCAAAGCCATCTTTGCCGAGTGCCCGAGAAAAGGCGCTCGGCAAAGCGTCCGGCACTCGGCAAAGGCTCGGATTCCGGTAGTGGAAGTGTCGTTCAGTTAGGAAAAAATAAAAAAAAAGAAATTACAGGGTACATTTGTAAATTGTTTAAATCAAGTTGCACAATAAATAACAAACATTCACAAATAATTTGATACTCAAAATCATCGTAAACCATAATTATGCAAATAGAAAACGGTAATTTTAGAGCAACACACACATCAATAGAGGGTTACAATCATGTCATGCAAGTACATATAAAATTTTCTGTAACACAGATTGCCCAATAACACAAATTGCAACGTAAAGCAATAGAAGGTTACAATAGTGTCAATCAAGTACATATAAAGTTTTTTTAGAACACAAATCTTCAAACTAGTCGAATGATAATGCATCCACATATTCAACTGGAGTCGTAATATTAAGGCATGTTCGAAGCATCTAAGTGTGGGCCCATTCCACATATATTCATATACATTTATAAAATAAAATTAGCTAGATAATATGAACAACAAACAAATATTTAATGATGAAGGAAAAGTAACACACTTTGAAAGGTTGTAGAAGCATGTGGATCCTTGTTTGTGACACCATAAAATGGTTGTTCATATGTCGGATCGGGTCTTGGATGCGAGTATGCATATGCGGGTGGAGGAGGGGGTTGTCCATACCCGTACATGACCGACGATGGTATTGGACCAGGTGGTGGTACCCATGTACCACACAAGTTTTGGTCGTGTCGAGGCGGATAGTTATAACTCGAGCTGACTTAGTTGTGGCTACCATCTTCAATAGGTCCACAAATTGAATGACATCGTTGTGAATGAGGTGCTCCATAACTTGAATCTTGAGAGGCATGGCTACCCCCAACACCATATGTTGCAGCACCATATACTCCAGCAACACCTCCACCATCCTTGTGCCTACCATCACCTCCATCATCGTTGCCAACATCACCTTCACTATGGTCAGTTGTGCTTTCTTCAGTCTCAAACTCTTCTTCCTCGTCATCAAATTTGACCCTTTTTCCTTTGCTTTCTGAGGGACCATATTTTGTTTTTCTCTTCCGAGGTGGGTGTTAGCAACTGTTTCATCAGCCCATTTGTGTACATCCTCTATGTATACATGTTGTTGGGCAATTGATGTAAACAACTTGTTAGGAACATGTGTGTCACTATGAGATGAGTCCTCATCCAATGTTAAAGGTGCATTGGATCTCCATTTCTCCAACCAATCATGACTGACTTCGTTATGTATATGTAATGATAGATCCATGAGGGCTAAGGCAGGATCAAAGTAACTAGGTTCAGGTGTATTTGTTGCACGTTGAATGTGTATACATAGGTTGTAGTTCATGAACACCAACTCATGTATCTTCTCGTACCCTAGTCTGTTGTGGAGCTTTGTATGAATGAAAGCAAATGTACTCCAATTGCGCTCACACCCACTTAATGAAACACATTGTGCAAGAAGCCGCTTTGTAACACGTAGAGTCAGTGTCTCTAACCCAAACATAGCCCACCAACTGGATGTAGACGTATCGGTGTCAGTTGCCATTCTCCTTGCCAGGTCATTGGAGAATTCTCCTCTTTTCCTCCTGAAGAACTCATACCAACAAGATACACCTTCTTTTTTGGAAACCTATCTCGGGAGAACCTCTGGGTTAAGTATGCTTGGCTCAGAGCAATTTTGAGATGGGTGACTGACTAGAAAGTTTTCTCAGGTGCTTATGATTGAGGAAAAAGTGTGCACAAAAGACTTGTGTTGGTCTATGTGAATGGTCTATGGTCCTAGAGGGCTGCCAGGAGTAAGTACCGCTAGTCTGGAAGTGGACAGGTTGTTACAAATGGGGATATGCGACCACTTGGACTTGATGAATGGATCCTGTAATCCCACCTACCGAACTCGTCTATGTGCCCATTTTCTCTTAATTTTTTGGTTTGAAGCTTGACCCCCACCATGATGGGGAATATATGTTTTGATGCACACATCATGCTATCGACTGTTCTAGCTTCAGAGGCTTCCTTCTATCGAACTGATATGGCTCTTGGGTTGGGTACTTGGGTTGATTGAAAGGTGGATGCTCATATACCAAAGTTATTGGGGGTATGATTGGTGGGCACCCCAATGGTTTGGCTATGGATGAACCGAAGCATGTGATTTTGAAGGTTACGTCTTTGGTTCCTGGTATTAGACGTGTTACAGAACATAGGGACAGACAATAGGATGCCATGTGGCATACTTCCTTTGGTTGCTTATTTTTTCTTGTGGCTGCCAGCTCTTTTTGTTTCTAGATAGTGATTTCACAAGACTTGTTTGTATGGCCCTTGTTCTCTCCTGTCTCCACAGAATACTGTAGGGTCGAGATGGCGGACTAGAGGGGGGTGAATAGTCCTTTCTAAAACTAATTACAATGGCTAACACAAATAAATATGGAATTAAAACTATTTTGGTTTAGCCAAGACTACACTCCTCTAACTATAACAAACACCTGACAAAAGATTCTAATTGAAGCAACTAAGGTGCCAAGATAGTGAAAGAGCTCTCCCATACAAATCTAGTTAGCAACAACATACAAATTATGCAAATGTAATTCTAAGCACACCGATAGCTCCTAAACATACTAGTAAGCAAAGAGCACAAAGCACAAGCACCACTAGAGAGAAACAACTACTTAGCTACACAAGCTAAGTAAAACAGATTAGCTACACAAGCTAACAACAAGTGAGCAACTATTTTATTATAGGTATGACTAGATATACAAGGGCATACATGAGCAACAAATACTCACTAGCATAAGTATATGAACAAGTAAATACAAGCTAGTGAGGAAAGTTGCAAACCAACGGGAAGATGATGACACGTGGCACAATGTTTTTTTCCCGTGGTGTCGATGACTTGCCGGTCACCCTAGTCCACGTTGAGGTAGATTCAAAGCACCCAACCGCTCCTCTATCAAGTCTCCACATGATATCTTGAGCCGGATTGGTCAATGAACCCTCAAACCTCGATTCCACTAGAGTTGCTTTTCACCGCTCCGGCGAGGCAAGCACAACACCTCTCACAATCACCATCGCGACCTCTTCACAATATCCTTTGAAGAGCTCACGGGGAACCACCACCAAGCTGTCTAGGAGGCGGCAACCTCCAAAAGTAACAAGCCAACGACCTCACTTGATGATCTCCCTAGTGCCTCAAAGATCAACAACTTGATGCAATGCACTAGATGGCTCTCAATCTCACTAGAATGCAATCCCAATCAATATGAGTGAGAGAGAGGGAGAGGAAAGGCTCCAATATGCTCACAAGTGTTCCAACTAGCATCCTACACACTTTCAACTCGGGCAACACAAGTATATATAGCCCCCTCTCCAAAACTAGCCGTTATAGGCCAATTGCCCCTTTTCTGCGCACATATGGACGGTCTGCAATACAAGCCCAGACCGTCCGCACAAGAATCCCAACAGCTATAAACGGTTATAAAAATGTCAGAGCATTCAAAAATGACTTGCAGACGGTCTGCCCCTCAAGGCCGGACGGTCCGCGATACATAAAACTGAGCCAAAACGAAGTTTTGGTGACTCTGCACATTTGCTGAAATTTGTACTAAAGACGGTCTGCACCTGGACCATGGACGGTCCGCAATACAAAATATTTGTACTGTGGACGGTCCACACTCAGGCCCCGGATGGTCCGCAGTTCAAAAAGGAAAACTAAAACAGAACTTCTCGAGTTCTATCCAAACACCAGTCCTTCAACTACGGACGGTCCTTCACCTGGGACCAGACGGTCCGCAGTACAAAAACTTCACGAAACATAGAAACTCCGTGTTTCTGCCCATCATCTCAAGTTAGACCTGCGGACGGTCCGCCATGCTGGCCCGGACGGTCCGCGGTACCTCAATTCAGCCCACATTCAAGAAATCGCTTTTGAATAAGTTTTTCTTTCACGAACCAAAGCGTTGTTATCCCTCATGCAAATGCACCAACTATATGAGCAATGAGGCACTAAAGACATGTCAAGTAAGATAATTGACCCCTCTTGATAGTACGGCTATCTAGCCTAATATCCCGGTCAATTATCAACCTCTAAGCACCTTTTGACCGATAAAACAAAAACCTATTGTTATACCTTTGCCTTGAGCATTCAATTCCATCTCCTTAAATGATGAACAATGGGCATCCATAAGTGTAGCCAACCATGATACCTTTTACCATTTGTCCATAGCATGAAGTTCCTCCACCATCATCATCAAGCCACTTGATCAATAGCCCAGATCAACACATGGCTTGATAATTCTATTATGATATGATCCACTCCATGTTATCACATAGCCTTCTTGGTTCATCAATCTCAACATAGCTTGCTCTTCACCGTTGCTTTATGTCCATCGGTGTTAAGTCCTTGCTCTTGCTTCACCGCGACGCGGTCCCTCACACATGAGCCTTTGACTTGCCCTTCACACTAGCCACTCGGTCCATCGAAACCAAGCCATATCTCTTAATCTTCTCCATATAGCCACATGACACCATGTCATGTCTCCATATGCAATGACCTCCTTTATCACACTAGTTGAGCATCTCAATATCACCAAGCCACATCACTATCACGGCTAAAATAACTCACACTAGTGTACATGTGGACTAATCACCTGTGTATCTCAACATAAACACTTATTAGTCCATATAAGTTGTCAATCAATTAACAAAACCAAACAGGGTATCACAATCTCCCCCTTTTTGGTAATTGATGACAACTCTACAAAGATTTGTCGTTTTTGTTCTTTTTCCAAGCTAGCTTTTCACACAAGTGTAAATTGCTAGTTTGGCAAAGTTCTTATGTTCCTTATCCAACTTTAAGCTCATTTGTTAGGATTTGGATAAGCACCATAAAACGGTTTGGTAGTGATATCCTTGCCTACATGTGTGCTTGGATGGTTTGGTTTCAAGCTTACACACATGCAAAGATATGAAAATTGAGGGGACATTATCACTACCATATGATGCTAAAGTATACAAAATAGAAATGTACCTTTGTAGCGTGTTTACTTCTTTTCATTTCATCCTTAGCATCATATTGCTAGAAATAAGTGAAACTAGATACCACATGAGATCATAATAAATAGGATTCTAGTTACTCCTTTCACACTAAGACTAGGCTTATAAATATCACTAAATCAATCATCATCCAAGTCTTAGTTCTAGCAAACACTTACACACAAGTATGTAGGAATATAAGACAAATGTGATGCAAGCAACCAATGTAGTGCACAAACAAATGCATCAAACATATATTCACGAGCTTGCTCCCCCTACTTGTGTGCATCTCTTGTTCAATAAAATCTCATACCATTATATTTTGCTCTTGATTCATTTGTATTCATTCTAACTCAATTGATCAGTAGCTCCCCCTAAGTTCATGTCCAATTTTCTCTTGTGCATATTTCCATATCTTTGTTCCAACTTGCACTTTTACATATCTTTGTTCCAACTTCTCCCCCTTTGTCATTAATTACCATAAAAGGGTTGTTCTAAGGCTCTAGGAAAATGTACTTGTGAATATTATACCAAATTGAAAGTACTCAATAAGTTTTTGATGGACACCATATGCATGATAAAAATCCTTGACATCACTTGCATGAACTTATTTTAGGAGAGAGTTGGTCTCTTGAGTTGATGTTCACTTAAGGTTGTGGATCACTTGAAGTCTTGTACCACTCAAAGGATATCAATTGTATGATTGATCTAGACACCACTTAGTGAATACCAATTGAAGGAATAATATTGGCCTAGACATTTCTCTGTAGATATTGATGCCACTTGTAGGTTTTGATATTCATTTGCATTGGTATCTTCTTCATAAGTCATCCTTATGAGCAGCTCAATATGTGACTTAACCAAATAGATTTGCTTAAGCTTCCAAGTTCGGGTTGAACCCTCTTTAAGCTTCTTCACACGCATTAAGCGGTTATCTTATCGAGGTTGTTCTTGTAGCTTGTTGCAATCCAAGATAGATTAAGTACATGGGTTCACTTTGCTCATGAATAAACTCATATGCTACCACTAGTTTCAATCAACAAAAATAACCAATAGTGGTAGAACATGAATTTAAATCTTTCATTTAATATGCATGATACTATTAAGTATGTACTATGTGCACTAACCACATACTAGTAGGGGATGATATGATCATGCACATCACAATGATACCTTTGCTATGTTGGAGTAGAGGATAGTCAAGATTCTTTTGATTTAGCTCTCCAATAGAAATGTGAAGTCCAATTGAATAGCTTGGTGAAGACCAATTATCAATAAGAAATCCATTCTTCACCAGTATGAATTTGAGAACCCATTTAAGATCAAGTGCACAATTTGAATGTTGTAGTTCACATGCATTTGTTCCTTCAATACCACTTGTATGTGAGAGAATTATGAATTTGCAAGGAATATAGGAATATCACTTGTAAGGATGATACCACTTGTTGAGATATTGGTCCAGAAAATTCCTTTGTTTATGCAAGACTGCTACTCACGGACGGTCCGCAGTGGGAGCTCAGACGGTCCGTGGCCTGATCTCTCGGACTGTCCGTGGCCTAGGACCGGACGGTCCAAGACCTGGAACTTGCACTCCATTGAGCTGACTGTTAATTTCTCAATAGTTGAATTTTAAAATAGGATCATTGCTCATTCACTACACCAAAATAGTGAACTTCCTAGAGCCTAAACCCTAGGAAGTTAGCCATAAACTCTAGGAAGTTAGCTAAACTCTTGGAAGTTAAGCCATCCCATCGGAAGTTTGGCTCTCAGAAATTTTTTGTCGGAAGTTAGCTTAACTTCCTATAGCCCTCTAGGAAGTTAGCTAACTTCCTACAGCCAAAGAAGCCTCTCGGAAGTTAGTAGATTCTCGGAAGTTAGTAGCTTCACGCCGTCAGAGCCGTCAGCTGGCTAACTTCCTACGACTAACTTCCTACGGCTGACTGTAGCCCTAGGAAATTAGCTGGCTAACTTCCTACGGCTCACTGTAGCCCCTAGGAAGTTAGCTGGCTAACTTCCTACGGCCCAATAAGCCTCTAGGAAGTTAATTTGACCAACATTACAAATGTTGTTTAATTTTATTTTACACCACATTCCACAACATAACAAATATATAGCACAACATATTTTCACATAAAACGTCTCACACACAATCACATAACAATATTTAAATCCATAGTCTCATCAATTACATCACAAAAGTCTCATCCATAGTCATAATAAGACACATCTCTTCCAGTACAAATAAGAAACAATATCTCATACATAGTCATAATAAAAGTCTCAAGTATCATAACACAATGTCTAGTATATCTGTCATGCAAGAGAAATGGAGGACACCTCGAATTCAATCCACAGGACATCAAGCATAACAGCATGTGATGATTGATGCACACGTCCACAGAATTCTATGTGCCCCCATATATAGACAATTTTTTTATAAAAAATAGACTTGTACGTGCCTACTGACCGCCGCTAGGCTTCTCGTCGCCGCCGGTGGTACCAGACTTCAAGAACAGGCTGATGCCGAGCGTCCCGAGGCCGAAGACAGCGCCAGACCCGCCCATCGCGGTCGAGTAGCCGAACTCGTAGCCACTGCATACAATTTCTCAAGCTTTTGAAGCCGCTGCTTCATCTCTTCTAACTCCCTGTACGAAGAGGCTATTTTCCTGGGGGGAAAACAATGGATTAGACAACATGAGAACCAGTCAACTAACTAACTGCATAATGTATTAATATCATAATCCCATTCCAACCATACTGGTCCTAGTTAAATGGACACAAATATAAATGTTAAGACTAGTAAACAGTAAAAATGACTCTCCATGAGCATAATGCTATTAAGTGTAGCTATAGAAGTAACACACATGCAACATACTTGGAAGAGGAGAGCATATTACTTCTTTATACGAGAAGGGATGTTGTCAAGATCAGGCATGTTGTTGCTTTGTCCTATCCTTGATTGTATTTCTTTCGCTTCTTCTCTAAAATAAAAGAGCCACCTAAATGTCGGCACAAGCTTAACTAGCAGATAGTTCCAAAATGGTAAGCAAAAGAACTCATTATCTGTACCCGTCTTCAGCAAAATAAACATGCTTGTTTTGAGGCTTGTTATCAAGTTCATGAAGTGTTGAGCTTAGCTTTTCGATTTTCTACGAAGTGATCCATCCCAATTAAAACATAGTAAAACATTCAGCCACAAGACACCAAATTGTACTTATTTGCTAATGAATACTTTAAAATGTCACAAACCTTTTTTTCACTTTGAATGCTCTGAAGGATATATCCCATATCTTTATTTTTCAACAGAAGAAGTTCCTCTTCAGTATACTTATTATCTTCAGGCCTGAAATGCATGACACAGTCAGAACTAAAATGCAGGGTAGACCAAACCTTACAATACTAGAGTTAATAGGAGCCGAGGGGCTACATTGTACATACTTAGGTCTATGGATTCCACCAACAGTCCTACTGTTGATCATTTTAAAATAGAACTCATCCGGGTTCCTGAATTCCGCCTTTTCCTTCAGTTTCTGCAAATAATAAACAAAAAAGGATTTTAGATTATGCGTAGACCTGTTTGCGTAGACCTGTTTCTAAAAGGAAGATGATATTCCAAAATATTATGGCTGACCACTATCCTTATGTAAGTTATCTGCACCAAGTGTATTTAACAACAAATGAAGGTAAATGTTATAGTTAGGGAAAAGCTAGGAATATGTACACGATTTTGACACCAAGCACTACTCGTAAGAATACAAAAATCCAACAAAATAAAGTGAAAACACATACATCCTTAGAAAACTTCATGATCTTCGAGTATACTTGATTTTGAATTAAATGTGCACGCCTAATTTAATCTAGCACAGCACACATTCTCCATAGAGCAGGTTGTAGGAAGTTAGCTTTTCTTTTGACTGGTCAAAAGCTGAAATCTAACTTCCTAGAGGAGGCCGTAGAAAGTTAGCTGCTCATGCTAACTTCCTAGAGGCAGCCGTAGGAAGTTAGCTTTTTGCTTGACCGGTCAAAAGCTGAAACCTAACTTCCTAGAGGAGGCCGTAGGAAATTAGCTGCCCATGCTAACTTCCTAGAGGCGGCCGTAGGAAGTTAGCGGCTCGTTTGACCGCACCTACGGATCACCAACTAAAAGCTAAGTTCCTAGAGGAGGCCGTAGGAAGTTAGCTGCCCATGCTAACTTCCTACGGCCGCCTCTAGGAAGTTAGCGGCTCGCTTGACCGAACAGACTGGTCAGCATGTGAAAGCTAACTTCCTACAACTTTTATAAAATACCATAGGAAGTTATGTTTATTTACTAGAGCTACCAGTTCCCTCTCGGAAGTTATTTATTTCCTACGGTTTGTTATAAAAGCTGTAGGAAGCTAAAAAACCGTAGGAAGTGTATGATTTTGGTGTAGTGATTTATGAACTTTATGACTGCACCAAGCATTAGTATTCAACCATATATAAATAATTTGCATGAATGTACATTATTTGAGTATAAGTGATCATGAATTGATGTCAAACCAAAAATACTTGGAAAATACTCAAAATCAATCCATGTTTCAAACATCAATCATATTTGCTTGATTTGCCTTTGAATGTGTTGCTTGCTCTCTTTCTCGATCAATCTTTTGATTGCTCCAATTAAGTACCACTTTGCCTCTAGCAATTCTTTTCTTACTTTTTTGGTGAGGAGTAACCAATTTGAACATATGGAATCTCTTTTCACTGAATTTCATGAACAAGCTCAAAAGAGATGTCGTTAGTAATACAAGCACCAATTTCCCTTTTATAACACTTTGAATATATAAAGTAGGCAGTTACTAAAACAAGGAAACCTTATTATATGAACTAAATTTCTCTTAATCTTCAATGCTTAATTTTAACAAATTAAACATGCATGATAAATTGATTAAGTTCAAAGGCTAATTTTAAATCATATCATGGAGAGTATTTAATGTAGAAGAAATAGATCCAAATGTACAAGAGAGAATACATCACATAGTTTTGGATTGTTCTTCTTTATACGTTTAATTGCATAGTCCATTTGAGAAACTCATTCTCATGTTGTGAAACTACATATATCACTTAGGTAAAAACATTAGTTTCACAACTCTAGTCATATAGAGAATTCCCCTTTTGATAGGTGCTTTAAGAATTTGAATTTCTTACTTAGCACCTTATTCATTCATGAACATGGGGTTTTTCTCTTTTATGTCTAGATCATGGCAATAATAGAGTAATCAAATTGAAATGTGCCAAGAAATACTTACAGCCAATTTAAGCATTTGGATTGCCATATGTAAGAAAAAAGATTATGCAATCTGTTATATGATAACCTCAATTTTGATCATCGTTGGTCTTGATCTTCAACTTGGAGTACCAAAATAAATGCCAACATATTTCTCAACGAATATCCTTGTACCCCTTCACTTTCCATGATTATAGATCAATTAAAAACCAAACTATGGTCTCTCAAGCAACTTATGTGATTTATCTTATATGAGAGCCTTCCAATCAAAGTGACTTTCAATATTTCAAATACTTGTCACTTATGACAGATTTTGTATACTCCAAAGAAACATTCATAAATTTTGATGTACAGATCCTATAACCATGAAAATTGGTGGAGATGTGCTTTAATAAGTATGCTAACAGCTGTAAAAAATTGAGACTCATTTGACTTCATATGTGCTGCCAGCCATAACATCTCCCACAGTAGGTACATGCTGAAAACTGCTGTGTTTGTGCTGACAAGATTGACTTAATCAAGAAGTTTCACTTATCCAATGATTATGAAATTTGCACAGACTTCACTATCATATGAATAGAGCAAGTAAACTGAATTTCAAGCCAATCCAAATAGATTTGATCACTCAAACATGGTTATGAGCACAGCCTTGTCAGATTTTCAATATTGGCCAGATTTCAGTATATTGAGTTATTCTTCTTCAAGTTGAATCAAATCTGAAATGAACTACTTGCAAAAGACAAATATCCATTCAAACCACTTACTAAATGAAGTCTCTTGAATTTATTCAACATAAATCAATTCAAACTTGATTATTTAGCAAATTGTCCATTCAATCATCTAAAAGCAAGCAACATATGCATATATATCCAATTCAATCAACTCATATGCATTCAAATGAATTTGATAAACAAATATTATACTTTATATACCTCATGATCATCCAATAGCAAGTTTGAACTTAATTTATTTGCAATCTATTCATAATTTAACCAACTTGAATAAAGCACTTGTATTTGGTAGAATTTGGACTTCACTTATGTCGGGGACCGTAATTAGGGGTACCCCCAATGCTCCTTAATTCAGCTGGAAAACATCTTCAGAACAAACCATAAACGACCGATAAAGCGTGGGCTTCGTCTACCGAGGGACGCGACCTCATCCGAGCCCAGCCTCGAGCAAGGACAGTAGTCTCGAACGAATTCACGCCTCGCCTGAGGGTCCCCTCAGTCAGTAGACACACCCTCGGCTCGCCCAAAGTCTAGCGCAGGCAAGCTTTATCGTACAGCGACCTCGTCCGAATCGCCTTACCAACCAACCGTATCACATGCGCATTTAATGCGGGGATCGCCTGACACCTTATCCTGACACGTGTGCCTCAGTCGGCAAGGTCGAAGTGACCGCAGTCACTTTGCCCCTTTTACTGATCGTTCTGACAGGAAAACAGCGCTGTTCACCCCGCTCCGGCAACTGTGCTAGCTATCAGGGAAAGGCTGACAACAGCAAGTCACGACCTCCCCCGAGTTCGGCCTCGGGCGCAACAGGGAGCTCCGCCTCGCCCGATCCCAGGCCTCGGCCTCAGCTTCGGCCTCGGGAGAAGGTCTCCGCCTCGCCCGACCCCGACCTCGGCCTTGGTTTTGGTCTCGAGAGAAGGTCTCCGCCTCGCCCGACCCTTGGCCTCGGCCTCAACCTCGGCCTCGGGAGAAGGTCTCCACCTCGCTCGACCCTAGGCTTCGGCCTCGGAGGAGTCGCCGCCTCGTCCGACCTCGGCCTCGTATCAACTACGCTACTGGGGATCCATCATTACCCTACCCTTAGCTAGCCGCCTCAGGCTACGAAGGAACAAGACTGGTGTCCCATCTAAGTTACTCCGGTAACAGGTAATGATGGTTCTCCACATGCGCCCATGACGTCGGGTGCTCTCAAACCCCCTACGGAAGCAAGGAAACGTCAGCAAGATCCATACCGCACCGCCAGCTATGCTTCTACAGGGCACGAGGCACTTCTCCGACGGCCACGTTGGTACATCTACAGGGCTCAAGGCACTTCTCCGACGGCCACGTTGGTACATCTATAGGGCTCAAGGCGATCCTCCGACGGCCACGTTATTACCTGTACAGGGCTCAAGGCACTTCCCTGCCAGCTACGTTAGCACATAGCTACACCCCCATTGTATAGCTGGACATCTCCTTGTATCTATAAAAGGGGATGTCTAGGGCCCCACGGAGGAGAAAGGGAGAAAAAGGAGAGGAGGAAGGAGGCGAGAGAGAAAGGGACAAAGGTGCAACGTACGAACACACGGACGCATGACGTAGACGAGCGGAGGCAGGCAGAGTAGGAGAGACGCGGTAGAGGCAGCCCCAGACGGCTCTCCTCAAGGCCGAACCCTCTCCTTCTCACTCTCTCTTGTTCTCGCTCTCCCGCAATGCTTGTAACCCCTACTACGAGCACCCCGGTGCAGGATAACATAAGCCTTATTTTCCTCTTGTGTTCCATCTTGCATCAACCCATCTGGGCAGGGACACGCAACAACAAATTCACTAGTCGGTCCGGTTTAGGGTCCCCCGGGTCCGAAACGCCGACAGTTGGCGCGCCAAGTAGGGGCTCGCTGCGTGTTGACAATACTTTCCCGTTGAGTTCCAGATGGGTAGCTTTCAGCAGCCTCTTCAGCCCGGGGTGGTGCTCCGCTTCGGAACTCTCGAGTTCATGTCCCTCGACGGCGGCTACGACATGGTACTGCTCCCCTCGCAGCAAGACAACGACGACGGTCGTCGGCTCACCCGGCGGAGACGAACACGACGACGACGACATCTCCACATGGCGGAAGAGGAACACCCAGGTCTACCCCGACAACCTCCTCGCTGGAGGAGGAGGAGACGGGGCAACCATGGCCAGGCAGGAGGCAGCACCTCATCGGCTGTCAAACCAGAGCAAGTCGACGACACCGGCACCCCTGCGGGGGACATGTCGGGCGTTGTCCTCACCCCTGAGACAACGACGGATGTCGCTTCCCCGCAACATGCCAACCCCAAGCGGACTGATGACGTCAGCACCCTCACGAAGGACTTGTTGGGCGTTAGCCTCGTACCTGAGATAACGGTGCAGTCCGTCCCCGACGCGACTTCACCACCATCCATCGACCAAAAGGTACCGTCCGTTTTTCACCTTGTCCCCTTTAGATTCAGTTTCGATCCACCAAGCGACCCTGCTTCGGTGAGCGCTTTCGCAAGGGCATATCCTGACCTTCCCGGGTACCATATGTGGTCAACTTGGGACCGACTGACGGCTGTCTCAACCTCTGGACCCGCGGGTTCTGAGGAATAGGATGACCCCGACATCAGTTGGGATTTCTCCGGACTCCGTGATCCCAATGCCATGCGCGACTTCATGTCCGCATGTGACCACTGCCTCTCCGGCTGCTCTGATGATGGTCACAGCCTTGGCGACGAGGGTTGCGACCCAACTCGCGAGTGCTACCACATCGATCAGGAGGATCACGACGAAGAAAACCACCTTGGCATGCCAGGAAGTGACGGCGCCCTTGCACCTGCGTCTCGCGTTGAGATCCCGCGGGAGCTAGCTATGGTCCAAGTCCCTACGGGGGGTCAGGGCACACAACTCGAGCAACTCCGCGAGATGCAGGCCAAGCTCGACGAAGAAGCGGGGCGACTTGTGCAGCTCCAGCAAAACATCGAGCAGGAGTGGGCAGGACAGGCACTCGCCGAGGGAGCGCGACATCAGGCCCAGGCCGTCCAGCACCGCATTGTTGATGATGCCAGGGCAATGCCGCCCCCGGCCTTCAAAAGGGCCAGCCAGAGCCTAGCCGCAGCAGCAATGCTGCTTTGGACAATGCCGGAGCCATCCACCACCGAAGGGCGACGTATCCAGGGCGAGCTCAAGGGCCTCCTGGAAGACGCCGCTGTCTGACAAGCCGAGAGCTCTGCCTCTTGGAGGCGAGGAGACCCCTCGGAGCATCGCGCAGCGCCCTCCTGACACATGTGGGAGGCCTCGGTCCACACCGAGCGCACACGGGACAGGACGCCTGCGGTCCCGGATCGCCTCGGCGCCGAGCAACACCGCTGCCACCGTCGAGCCTGCCTCGAGGAGAAGGTGCGCCGAGGCTACCATCCTAGGTGTGGGGGACGCTACGACAGTGAGGAGGATCGGAGTCCCTCGCCTGAGCCACCAGGTCCACGAGTCTTCAGCCGGGCCATACGACGAGCGCCGTTCCCGGCCTGGTTCCGGGCCCCGACTACCATCACCAAGTACTCGGGGGAGACAAGGCCAGAGTTGTGGCTTGTGGACTACCGGTTGGCATGCCAGTTGGGAGGGGCGGACGACGACAACCTCATCATCCGCAACCTCCCCCTTTTCCTCTCCGACGCTGCCCGGGCCTGGCTGGAGCATCTGCCTCCTGCGCAGATCTCCGACTGCGACGACCTGGTCAAGGCTTTCGCTGGAAATTTCCAGGGTACGTACGTGCGCCCTGGGAACTCATGGGATCTCCGAAGTTGCCGCCAGCAGCCAGGGGAATCCCTACGAGAGTACATCCGGTGGTTTTCAATGCAGCGCACCGAGCTACCCAACATCACCGACTCGGATGTCATCGGGGCTTTCCTCGCTAGCACCACATGCCGAGACCTGGTGAGCAAGCTAGGACGCAAGACACCGACCAAGGCGAGCGAGATGATGGACATCGCCACCAAGTTCGCCTCTAGTCAGGAGGCGGTCGAAGCCATCTTTCGGAAAGACAAGCAGCCTAAGGGAGAGCAGAAGGAAGACACCAAGAAGAAGGCCAAAAAGAAGAAGAAGGCCTAGCGTGGCACGAAGAAGAAGGCCAAAAAGAAGGCACAAGCGAAGCGCAACGCCGTCAACACGGATCTCGTCGCTGCTGCCGAACGCAGGAACCCTCGGAAGCCTCCCGGAGAGGCCAACGCGTTCGACAAGATGCTCAAGGAGTCATGCCCCTATCACCGGGGTCCCGTCAAGCACACCCTTGAAGAGTGCGACATGCTCTGGCGCTACTTCAATAAGGCTGGACCCTCAGCAGAAGGTGGCAAAGACCAAGGCGACAACCAGGGGGGCGACAAGGAAGAGGAGTTCCTGGAGGTCCACAACTGCTTCATGATCTACGACGGACAGGTGGCGAATGCCTCGGCTCGGCACCGCAAGCAGGAGCGCCGGGAGGTCTGCTCAGTGAAGGTAGCGGCGCCAGTCTACCTAGACTGGTCCGACAAGCCCATCACCTTCGACCAAGGCGACCACCCCGACTCGTGCCAAGTCCAGGAAGGTACCCGCTCGTCATCGACCCGATCATCGGCAACGTTAGGCTCTCCAAGGTCCTCATGGACGGAGGCAGCGGCCTCAACATCATTTACGCCGAGACCCTGGAGCTCTTGGGGGTTGATCGGTCCGAGATCCGGGCTGGTGCAGCACCCTTCCACGGGATTGCACCTGGAAAGCATATCCTGCCCCTCGGATAGGTTGACTTGCCCGTCTGCTTCGAAACTCCCTCCAACTTCTGAAAGGAAAACCTCACCTTTGAGGTAGTTGGGTTCCGAGGGACCTATCACGCGGTGCTGGGAAGACCGTGCTACGCCAAGTTCATGGCCATCCCCAACTACACCTACCTCAAGCTCAAGATGCCTGGCCCCAAGGGAGTCATCACCGTCGGGCCCACGTACCGCCACGCTTACGAGTGCGACGTGGAATGCGTGGAGTACACCGAGGCCCTCGCCGAGTCCGAAGCCCTCATCGCCGACATGGATTGCCTCTCCAAGGAGGCGCCCGACGCGAAGCGGCACGCCGGCAACTTCGAGCTGGCCGAGGCGGTCAAGTCCGTCTCTCTCGACCCCAGCAACGACGCCGGCAAGAAACTCAGGATCGGCTCCAAGCTCGACCCCAAATAAAAAGCAGTGCTCGTCGACTTTCTTCATGCAAACGCCAAAGTTTTTGCGTGGAGTCCCTTGGACATGCCGGGCATACCGAGGGATGTCGCCGAGCACTCACTGGACATCCGAGCTGGAGCCCGACCCGTGAAGCAGCACCTACACCGTTTTGATGAAGAAAAGCATAGAGCCATAGGCGAGGAGGTCCACAAGCTGATGGCTGCAGGGTTCATCAAAGAGGTATTCCATCCCGAATGGTTAGCTAACCCTATGCTTGTAAAGAAAAAAGGTGGGAAATGGAGGATGTGTGTAGACTACACTGGTCTAAACAAAGCATGTCCGAAGGTTCCCCACCCTCTGCCCCGCATCGATCAAATTGTGGACTCCACTGCTGGGTGCGAAACCCTGTCATTCCTCGACGCCTATTCAGGCTATCACCAAATCAAGATGAAAGAATCCGACCAGCTCACGACTTCTTTTATCACACCTTTTGGCATGTATTGTTATACTACTATGCCATTTGGCTTGAGGAATGCAGGTGCAACCTACCAGAGGTGCATGAACCATGTGTTTGGAGAACACATCGGCAGGACGGTCAAGGCTTACGTTGATGACATCGTCGTCAAAATAAGGAAAGCCTCCGACCTCCTCTCTGACCTTGAGGTAACATTCAGTTGCCTGAAAGCGAAGAGCGTGAAACTCAATCCTGAGAAGTGTGTCTTCGGAGTTCCCCGAGGCATGCTCTTAGGGTTCATCATCTCCGAACGTGGCATCGAATCCAACCCGGAGAAAATCACGGCCATCACCAACATGGGGCCCATCAAAGATTTGAAAGGAGTACAAAGGGTCATGGGATGCCTTGCGGCTCTGAGCCGCTTCATCTCGTGCCTCAGTGAGAAGGGATTGCCCTTATACCGCCTCTTAAGGAAGGCCGAGCGCTTCACTTGGACCCCAAGGCCAAGGAAGCCCTCGGAAACTTAAAGGCGCTCCTTACAAATGCGCCCATCTTGGTGCCCCCCGCTGCGGGAGAAGCCCTCTTGATTTACGTCGCCGCAACCACTCAGGTGGTCAGCGCTGCGGTCGTAGTCGAGAGACGAGAAGAAGGGCACGCACTGCTCGTCCAGAGGCCAGTCTACTTCATCAGTGAAGTGCTATCCGAGACCAAAGTCCGCTACCCGCAAATCCAGAAGCTGTTGTACGCAGTGATTCTAACACGTGGAAGCTGCGACACTACTTCGAGTCTCATCCAGTTACTGTGGTGTCATCTTTCCCCCTGGGAGAAATCATCCAGAGCCAAGAGGCCTCGGGTAGGATAGCAAAATGGCAGTGGAACTCATGGGTGAAACAAATCTTGGACCGACACCCAGTTGCCGACGGCCCCAATCCAGCCCAAACTTTGGACCATGTACTTCGACGGGTCGTTGATGAAAACCGGAGCGGGCGCGGGCTTGCTCTTCATCTCGCCCCTCGAGAAACATCTGCGCTACGTACTGCGCCTCCATTTTCCGGTGTCAAACAACGTGGACGAGTACGATGCCCTGGTTAATGGCCTGCGCATCGCCGTCGAGCTAGGGGTTCGGCGCCTCGACGCTCGTGGCGACTCGTAGCTCGTCATTGACCAGGTCATGAAGAACTCCCACTGCCGCGACCAAAAAATGGAGGCCTACTGCGATGAAGTTTGGCGCTTGGAAGACAAGTTCTACGGGCTGGAACTCAACCATGTTGCTCGACGGTACAACGAGACTGCGGATGAGCTGGTGAAAATAGCCTCAGGGCGAACCACAGTTCCCCCGGACGTCTTCTCCAGGGACATATATCAGCCATCCATCAAACTCGACGACGTGCCCGAGCCCGAGGAGGCCTCGGTCCAGCCCGAGGTACCCTCGGCCGCCGAGGGTGAGGCCCTGCGTGTCGAGGTGGAGCGGAATGGGGTCGCACCGGTCCCGAACTGGCAGACCCCGTACTTGGAATATCTCCTCCAAGGAGAGCTTCCCCTCTACAAGGCCGAGGCTCGGCGACTAGCTCGCCGCGCCAAGTCATTCATTTTACTGGGTGATGAAAAGGAGCTGTACCACCGCAGCCCCTCAGGCATTCTCCAACGATGCATATCCATTGCCCAAGGACAAGAGCTGTTACAAGAAATACACTCGGGGGCTTGTGGTCACCATGCAGCACCTCGAGCCCTCGTGGGAAACGCTTTCCGACAAGGTTTCTACTGGCCAACCACGGTGGCCGACGCCACTAGGATTGTACGCTCCTGCCGAGGGTGTCAATTCTACGCGAGACAGACACACCTGCTCACTCAAGCCCTGCAGACAATACCCATCACTTGGCCGTTTACCGTGTGAGGTCTGGACCTCGTCGGTCCCTTACAGAAGGCACCCGGGGGCTTCACGCACCTGCTGGTCACCATCGACAAATTCTCCAAGTGGATCGAGGTCCGACCCTTAACCAACATCGGGTCTTAGCAGGCGGTGGCGTTCTTCACAAATATTATCCACCGCTTTGGGGTCCCAAACTCAATCATCACCGACAATGGCACGCAGTTCACTAGGAAAAAGTTCCTGGACTTCTGCGAGGACCACCACATCCGTGTGGACTGGGTCGCCGTAGCGCACCCAATGACGAATGGGCAGCTGGAACACGCCAACGGTATGATTTTGCAGGGACTAAAGCCGAGGATCTACAACGACCTCAATAAGTTCGGCAAGCGGTGGATAAAAGAGCTACCCTCGGTGGTTTGGAGTCTGAGGACGATGCCGAGCCGGGCCACGGGCTTCACGCTGTTTTTCCTAGTCTATGGGGCCGAGGCTATCTTACCCACGGACTTGGAATACGGTTCCTCGAGGACAAAGGCTTACGACGACCAAAGCAACCAGACCATCCGAGAGGATTCATTGGACCAGCTAGAAGAGGCTCGGAACGTGGCCCTACTACACTCGGCGCGGTATCAGCAGTCCCTGCGACGCTACCACGCCCGAAGGGTTCGGCCCCGAGACTTCCAAGTGAGGCCTTGGTACTTCGGCCGCGACAAGACGCCCGAGGGCACCACAAACTTACCCCTCCCTAGGAAGGGCCCTTCATCATCGCCAAGATTTTGAAGCCCGGGACATACAAGCTGGCCAACGATCAAGGCGAGGTCTACAGCGACGCTTGAAACATCGAACAGCTACGTCACTTTTACCCTTAAAATGTTTCAAGTCGTTCATGTATCTCGCTTTCTATACATGCATAGATAAAGTCTAACCATCAAGGAAGGATCAGCCTTGCCTCGGCAAAGCTCGATCCTCCCTTGGGGGCTAGAAGGGGGGAACCCCTTCTGCGTCAAAATTTTCCTCGGAAAAGTCTTTTGCCAGAACGTCTTTCGTGCATTTCGACTGCGTCGATAACAGAATCCTAAAGACAAGCAAGAGAGACCATAAGCGGCAAGGCCGACCGAGCCGAGGGACTCCTACGCCTCCGGGATACGGATACCTCACTCATCACCTTCCGCGAAAAGGTAGCTCACGCTCGGATCAGCGATTCTGCTACCGAACAAGTCCTAACGCTCGAAAACTTTTCTGCCAGAACGACTTTCGTGCCTTTTCGACTGCGTCGCTAATAGAATCCTAAAAATGACAGGAGAACACTTAAGCGGCAAGGCTGACTGAGCCGAGGGACTCCTACGCCTCCGGGATACGGATACCTCACTCATCACCTTCCGCGAAAAGTAACTCACGCTTGGATAAGCGATTCTGCCACCGAACAAGTCCTAACGCACGAAACAAGAGAAAAGAAGACGCAGCTTTATAATACGACAATAATGTTTAGGCCTCATCGGCCGCAAAAGACATACGCATACTTCAAGCAAATTGTTCCTGCAGGCTCAGACATCGACAGGGGGAGGAGCAGCACGCTCAGCGTCATTTCCACCCTAAGCAGAATCTGGCCCAGCCTCAGACGGCGACACGAGCGGAAGGATCTCCACCTCAAAGGAGGAAGCCAGCGCCACACTTGGGCCCTCGACAGCCGCGTCAAGCCTCTGGACCTCGGCTAAGGCAGCCTCCTCTTCATCGGGTAAGCAGTACCCCTTGCTAACCCGCTCCAGATCCATGTCGTAGTGGGAAGCGAGCACGGCGAAGGCCCGCCTAACGCCGTGGTGCAGCGCCCCGCAGAGTTTGTTGCACACATGGCCGCCCAAGGCCCGCAGATGACTCTGGGGGGAGCTACCCGAGGGGACGCCGTCGAGGCCAAAGGCCTGGCAGAAAGCTGAGATGGCCTCAGACATGGCCACGCGCTCGGCCTCCTTTTGCTCAGCCGCCTCGACAAGCACCTTGCAGTTCTTGACGGACTCGTCAAAAGCCATCTTGAACCCTGCAGACAGCCGGGCAACATTCTTCAGAAGCAAGGAGAAGAATGGAGACAAAAGCTGTAACACCCCTGGTGTTACTATTACTAAAACTTGAGCATGACATCATAAACATTGGCATTGCATATGTTTGACACACCTAGAGTGCATTTACTAGGTAAAAATTTCAAACAAGTTGTATTGTTCTGGTGTTTTGCAAATAAGACCCTGGAATAGGATACTTAGCCCTAAATAGGGATTAGAGGGGCAAAACATGACCCAAATTGAGAAAACCCTAAGGTATAAGTAAAACAATCATAAAATGTCACCAAAAATGGATCTACATTACATTTATACCTCTGAGATACCAAAAACCCTAATTGAAACCCTGGAAAACCCTAAATCCAAACCCTAGGGGCCTATGTGCAAAAACAGTGCACATTTGGACTAAAGTGTGAAAACTACTATGTTAAAGCATATTAAGTCACATGGTTCACATTTATGAAGATTTACAAGCTAAACCCTAGGTTTTGGACTAATTTGCAAAAAGACCCCAAATTGTGATTTCACTCTAAGTCTGAAAATCAGTGTTGTAAGCTCAACTTTGGGGCTTTATAACTTTTAAATTATTAAGAATTTGCCCTAGGTCACCACATCAAACTTGTAGACCTAATAAAGGAGAACAACTTTGCTTAAGAGTGTAAGCATAGTTGTTAAGAAGAAATTGGAGATAATTAAGTCTAAAGTCTGGCTGTTGTAACACCCAAAATCTTACTTTGAAAGTTTAGTAAAAGTTCTCCAAAGATTTTGATATTAGAATGCCTTCCAATAAAATTTTGTTACATTTACAACAACATCACCTAAAACAAACACGTTCCTAATAAGAGAATCTCTATATGAATTTGTCACTCCTTGGTTGAAATGAATATTTATAATTATTCTCTAAAAGAATTTTATATTAGAGATTACATTTCTTAAAATACCCATTCTATGTGTGTATGAATCCTATATTTGAAAGCATATCTTAATAAGATTAATAGATAAATAAATTGGCAAAGTTTATACTGGTGTTTTTGTTTGTGCATTAAAAACCTAAATTTAAAATCTCAACTGCAGATTCAAACTCAATTTTGAAATTTGATATCAAATAAAAACAAAATAACAAGAAAAGAAAAAGAAAAGGAATAAAACCTTATATGGGCCTCGTACCTGGAATTCGGCCCAACTCCACCTTTACCCGCGCGCAGCCCACTCCACTCACGCGCCGACACGCGGGTCCCACCGGTCAGCTTCACGCGCTCAACCACGGTTCTCCACTCGCTGCTCTGCCGGACCCACTGACCAGCCTCGCGCTCGCGCCATCTTCTTACTTTGTCGCTGACCGGGTGGGCCAGCTTCGTCAGGGTGCTCTCAGGCGAACGGCCCGCACACTCGTTCGCTGCGTTGCTCACGCTCTGTGCCACTGCGGTGTGGGTCCCGCCTGTCGGCGATCTTCTCCCAACAGAATCGCCGCGGCTCAACGGACTTCGCGAGCTCGCCGGGGCCGTGGTGTTCGGGCGGGGTCTTCGCCGCGGTATCCGCGACTACCTGGGCGCCCGAGAATAAGTAGAGCGCCTCGTGGTCTCTCCTCCCCATCTCCCCCTTGTTGCACGATACCCGCCACCGCGACATCGCCCCACGCCGTGGACTACTGCCGATTAGCCGTCCCTGCTGGTAAGATTCATGCCCTCCGCGCCCCTCTTCTTCCCTTGAACATGCTCCGTCAAGCCGAGCTCGTAGTTACCCAAACGATGACCGAAATTTAGTCACCGAAGTTGTTGCGGTCGTGAAATCCGCTTGGTGGCGTGGGCGCAGTCACCGTCGGCCTCCTTTGGGGATTGGAGTGTTCTAGGATGTTCGTCTAGATCCCTGCTACGTGAAGCGACCACCAATTTGAGGAACGGCCGGGCGGGGAGGCCTTGATTCCTCGCCGGTGTGCGAATCTGGGGCGGAGCTCCCCCTTCCCATGGACAGCTCGCCCGCGCGCCCGATCCTTGGTAATTTCACTTCCTCTGCGTTTGCCATATCTTCCGCTTCGTGTAGCAGCTCATCGTGTCGTGAACCGTGCACTGGGGCGTCGGGTCAGGCGTCGGCGAGGTCGCCACCGCGGTGGGAAGATCTCCGCCGCGCTGTCGGTCGGGGAGGAAGAAAGGCGCGCGGCCGTCGGATTCAGTGGACGGCTAGGATTAGCCCGCGGTTCCGTTCGGCGTGGCGCTCCCTGGGCCGTCGATCGCGGAGCTGACGGCGCAGATTAGATCCCAGGTGCCGGTTCGGCCAGAAGAAATCCAAGCCGTTGGATCAATCGGACGGATGAGGTTCATCTGTGCAGTATAAAATCCTGGCCGTTGGGATATCATCGGACGGCTGTGGGTGGATACCGGTTCATTATATGGGCCGATCTAATCTCGGCCGCCCACGCTCGATTGGATGGCCGTGCTCGGCCGATACCCCTTCGGCCGAGTCATTTTTCATATGAGCCCCTCGGGTTTCACTGAATCAACCCGCCGTCCAGTCTGACTGTGCGCTGTGTCTTAGAAAATTTTACCCGAGCCCCCTGTGCTTCCCAGTAATTGAGGCCCAGTCCAGTGATCATTTAATTTGAATAAAAGAAATAGAAAATGGATTTTTAATATGAAAATAATTGCTAGAACTTAGATAATTCATAGAAAATTCATTTTAGCTCCAAATTGAACCATTCCAGTTTCTAAAAATTTGTAATAATATTCTTCATCATTTAGTGCCTCTGTTTTGTCATGAAAACAATTAGAAATTTAATCTCTCACTTAATCCATTTTAAACACATAAAACCTTTGAAAATCCATAACTTAAAATCTATAACTCCAAAATTAATGATTCTTGTTCCTACGATCTCGTAGCAACGCGTAGATTATTATTATTCAGTTTGTACGTATGTTTGGTGTAATGTTAATTTTGCCTATACAATGTTTGTTTGTATTGCTACGACTAGAGCGAGGTCACGTGTCATCTGAAGAGCAAGTTGGTACCTGGATTCTCAAGGCCCAGGCAAGTTGTGCCCTTGATCACTTACTTTTCCCAGCCATGTTCTTATTAATTTTAATGATCTGCATAGGTTAATTTTGATGGGAGCCTTTATGTACCCCAGTTTTGATTACCTCTATACCTTGTTCACCCCTGGAATATTGTTGGGTAGTACTTGCTATTGCTTTATGTGGATTGGGTATGGAGATTCATTATTCATGATTATTCTGTTATTATCTTGTTATTATTACTGTTCATGTTAAGATCATTAAATTAATGGGAACATGGAGCGACCACCCGGGAAAACAGTGCTACCACAAGGGTTTAATGGGACGCCCTTGGCTGACTAATTAGGAAAGCTAGTGGAAGACTACCTTACCCGAAAGGGGCAAGGGCAGTAGGGGAAAGGTCAGTGTGGGGAGGTCCCTGGTTGATTTTGCTGCGATGGCGGTCAGCCAGGAACCCTGCACTGGATCTTCCTATAAACTGTAGCGGGTTTTTGGAAGCTAGTGGAACTTTGTAAAGGCCTCGTAGTGGATCCCTAGCCATTCACCTCGGTAGTGTCTAAGGGCCTTGCAAACCCAGGCGACATGGGATACACGACTTGTGGGTAAAGATGCGCAACCTCTGCAGAGTGTAAAACTAGTATACTAGCCGTGCTCACGGTCATGAGCGGCTCGGACCCTCACATGATTAAATTATGGAACTTAAACTCAATTTGTCATATGCATTGCATCGCAGGTGAAGTTGTTACTTTTGTTCTACTATTTAACTGGGTTGGTATTTACTTATACTTAGTAACTGCTAATAAAATTTTGACCAACTTTAAAAGCAATGCTCAGCTCTAACCCTCTTCTTTGGTAAGCCTTACACTTCACGTGAGCTCACACCTTTGGCGAGTTCATGCACATTATTCCCCACAACTTGTTGAGCGATGAACGTATGTGAGCTCACTCTTGCTGTCTCACACACCCCACAGGTCAAGAGCAGGTACCACAGGATGAGGCGCTTGGAGGATGCTGCGATGAGTTCGTGAGAGGTCTAGGTCGTCGTCTCCCAGTCAACTTTGGGTTGCTGGACCGTTGTCTCATTATAATGTAATTATTTATTTTGTATAGAACTCCTGTTATGTATAAAGATGTGACATTCGATCCTGTGCCACTATACATCATATGTGTGAGACTTGGTCCCAGCATACCTGGTGTTTATGTTAGCGCCCGGGTTTTGGACCCCTAAAATCCGGGTGTTACAGAAGTGGTATCAGAGGAATGTTGACTGTAGGACGAAACCTAGATAGAACTGGACAACCATTCTTTACTTACCTTACTCTGATTCTTTTCTAAACTTATCTTAATCTTTTCTCATCTATTTCCGCTTTACTCTGATTATTCTTACCTTTTCCTTCTAAAGACAAACTTGGATTTCACACTTTGAAATCCTGTGCCTAAAGTGACTTTTAGGAATAGGAGACCTACTCTTAGGGACAAAAAAAAACAAAACTATTATTTTTATATGCTTGAATGCTTGTTCTTATGATACTTGTCTGATTTGGATCTTTGATTGAGTGTGATGGGTTGTGGAGTAATGTTCACAATTGCATCTGCATATACACATAGGTGTAAACATATAAAATAACTAGACAACCTAAATTATCCCCATTGGAATATATCTAGCTTAAGAGATTTATCTTATCCTAAAAGATCTCATTCTAGCCAATTCATCTTACCTTAAAAGATTCTCCCTTATCTTAGTAGATCCATCTCATCTAAAAAGATTCTATCTTATCTAATGGATTCGTCTTGCCCTAAATTGAATATTTATCCCACTCTAGAATAACAACCGTGACCTAATTAAAATTAATGAGATTCTATCTAGTCTAATCTAGTTATACCAATCTAACCTAAAATTGGTGCCCTAGACCAACTTTACCATATACAACCACCTAACCATATGCAACTACCTTACCCATCTGATAGTTGCATAACCCCTCTGTTTTAACCTAACAGAGATTTTTAAACATATCTTGATAAAATACATCCTACCCAGGAAGATCTATCTAACTTTAACTAGTCTCATCTAGCCATATCCAATCTAATCTAGATCCCATCTAACCTAATATGATCTAATCTAAAGTGAGTTACTTAATGGACCAGTTAATACTTGAGAAATAGATTAGACCCTATCCACATGTTTTTAACTTAGTTCACCCTACACTAAATAAAGAGTGAGAAACCAACCCAACCAATAGAGTCTTGATGGATTGCATGACCTGCCTATTCCCACCTAATAACAAACAAACTTTTAACCTACATCCTGTAGTCCATCTCACCCATATATATCTCTCATCTTGACAGATTCTATCCTACCCTTAGATATTCACCTTATACGACTGGTTACCCTAATCTGAACATAAAACAAAGATTAAGCCCTACTAAAGGATCTTCAGATTATAACCAGCTACTAGCTTATTCATTCCGCCTATTGAATAATTTCCTTTGCAAAACTATTACCATATGCTTCTAACTTTCATGGTCAATACCAGGAAAGGAAAGATTATCACGTAACAACAAACAGAAATGAATCCTCCAAATCCTCCACCTGTTGAGATCGATCAAGTGGTTGCTACCCAAAGACTGGTAATACAACAATTAACAGACCTGGTGACCGAGATGCAAAATCAGATAAGACAACAACGCGAGGAAATACGTCAGGCCCGCCAAGAAATAAGGCAAGCACGGTTGGAGAGACAACAACAACAACAACCTCCACCACCACCACCAGCTCCACCAAGCTACATAGATATAAATTATGATGATTTGTAAGATCTAGATATTACTTTAGTTAGTAGATGATATGATATTAGAAGGAACAATAAGGTCTATTGACCCTATGTTTTGTTGAAGAATTATACCTCATGCCGAGATTTCTTTGTTTGTGCATATGTTCCGAGAACAATATGAGTATACATCCCTTTTTTTACAAATCTCGAGGACGAGATTATTTTTAAGGGGGGTAGGATTTGTAACACCCAAAATCTTACTTTGAAAGTTTAGTAAAAGTTCTCCAAAGATTTTGATATTAGAATGCCTTCCAATAAAATTTTGTTACATTTACAACAACATCACCTAAAACAAACACGTTCCTAATAAGAGAATCTCTATATGAATTTGTCACTCCTTGGTTGAAATGAATATTTATAATTATTCTCTAAAAGAATTTTATATTAGAGATTACATTTCTTAAAATACCCATTCTATGTGTGTATGAATCCTATATTTGAAAGCATATCTTAATAAGATTAATAGATAAATAAATTGGCAAAGTTTATACTGGTGTTTTTGTTTGTGCATTAAAAACCTAAATTTAAAATCTCAACTGCAGATTCAAACTCAATTTTGAAATTTGATATCAAATAAAAACAAAATAACAAGAAAAGAAAAAGAAAAGGAATAAAACCTTATATGGGCCTCGTACCTGGAATTCGGCCCAACTCCACCTTTACCCGCGCGCAGCCCACTCCACTCACGCGCCGACACGCGGGTCCCACCGGTCAGCTTCACGCGCTCAACCACGGTTCTCCACTCGCTGCTCTGCCGGACCCACTGACCAGCCTCGCGCTCGCGCCATCTTCTTACTTTGTCGCTGACCGGGTGGGCCAGCTTCGTCAGGGCGCTCTCGGGCGAACGGCCCGCACACTCGTTCGCTGCGTTGCTCACGCTCTGTGCCACTGCGGTGTGGGTCCCGCCTGTCGGCGATCTTCTCCCAACAGAATCGCCGCGGCTCAACGGACTTCGCGAGCTCGCCGGGGCCGTGGTGTTCGGGCGGGGTCTTCGCCGCGGTATCCGCGACTACCTGGGCGCCCGAGAATAAGTAGAGCGCCTCGTGGTCTCTCCTCCCCATCTCCCCCTTGTTGCACGATACCCGCCACCGCGACATCGCCCCACGCCGTGGACTACTGCCGATTAGCCGTCCCTGCTGGTAAGATTCATGCCCTCCGCGCCCCTCTTCTTCCCTTGAACATGCTCCATCAAGCCGAGCTCGTAGTTACCCAAACCATGACCGAAATTTAGTCACCGAAGTTGTTGCGGTCGTGAAATCCGCTTGGTGGCGTGGGCGCAGTCACCGTCGGCCTCCTTTGGGGATTGGAGTGTTCTAGGATGTTCGTCTAGATCCCTGCTACGTGAAGCGACCACCAATTTGAGGAACGGCCGGGCGGGGAGGCCTTGATTCCTCGCCGGTGTGCGAATCTGGGGCGGAGCTCCCCCTTCCCGTGGACAGCTCGCCCGCGCGCCCGATCCTTGGTAATTTCACTTCCTCTGCGTTTGCCATATCTTCCGCTTCGTGTAGCAGCTCATCGTGTCGTGAACCGTGCACTGGGGCGTCAGGTCAGGCGTCGGCGAGGTCGCTACCGCGGTGGGAAGATCTCCGCCGCGCTGTCGGTCGGGGAGGAAGAAAGGCGCGCGGCCGTCGGATTCAGTGGACGGCTAGGATTAGCCCGCGGTTCCGTTCGGCGTGGCGCTCCCTGGGCCGTCGATCGCGGAGCTGACGGCGCAGATTAGATCCCAGGTGCCGGTTCGGCCAGAAGAAATCCAAGCCGTTGGATCAATCGGACGGATGAGGTTCATCTGTGCAGTATAAAATCCTGGCCGTTGGGATATCATCGGACGGCTGTGGGTGGATACCGGTTCATTATATGGGCCGATCTAATCTCGGCCGCCCACGCTCGATCGGATGGCCGTGCTCGGCCGATACCCCTTCGGCCGAGTCATTTTTCATATGAGCCCCTCGGGTTTCACTGAATCAACCCGCCGTCCAGTCTGACTGTGCGCTGTGTCTTAGAAAATTTTACCCGAGCCCCCTGTGCTTCCCAGTAATTGAGGCCCAGTCCAGTGATCATTTAATTTGAATAAAAGAAATAGAAAATGGATTTTTAATATGAAAATAATTGCTAGAACTTAGATAATTCATAGAAAATTCATTTTAGCTCCAAATTGAACCATTCCAGTTTCTAAAAATTTGTAATAATATTCTTCATCATTTAGTGCCTCTGTTTTGTCATGAAAACAATTAGAAATTTAATCTCTCACTTAATCCATTTTAAACACATAAAACCTTTGAAAATCCATAACTTAAAATCTATAACTCCAAAATTAATGATTCTTGTTCCTACGATCTCGTAGCAACGCGTAGATTATTATTATTCAGTTTGTACGTATGTTTGGTGTAATGTTAATTTTGCCTATACAATGTTTGTTTGTATTGCTACGACTAGAGCGAGGTCACGTGTCATCTGAAGAGCAAGTTGGTACCTGGATTCTCAAGGCCCAGGCAAGTTGTGCCCTTGATCACTTACTTTTCCCAGCCATGTTCTTATTAATTTTAATGATCTGCATAGGTTAATTTTGATGGGAGCCTTTATGTACCCCAGTTTTGATTACCTCTATACCTTGTTCACCCCTGGAATATTGTTGGGTAGTACTTGCTATTGCTTTATGTGGATTGGGTATGGAGATTCATTATTCATGATTATTCTGTTATTATCTTGTTATTATTACTGTTCATGTTAAGATCATTAAATTAATGGGAACATGGAGCGACCACCCGGGAAAACAGTGCTACCACAAGGGTTTAATGGGACGCCCTTGGCTGACTAATTAGGAAAGCTAGTGGAAGACTACCTTACCCGAAAGGGGCAAGGGCAGTAGGGGAAAGGTCAGTGTGGGGAGGTCCCTGGTTGATTTTGCTGCGATGGCGGTCAGCCAGGAACCCTGCACTGGATCTTCCTATAAACTGTAGCGGGTTTTCGGAAGCTAGTGGAACTTTGTAAAGGCCTCGTAGTGGATCCCTAGCCATTCACCTCGGTAGTGTCTAAGGGCCTTGCAAACCCAGGCGACATGGGATACACGACTTGTGGGTAAAGATGCGCAACCTCTGCAGAGTGTAAAACTAGTATACTAGCCGTGCTCACGGTCATGAGCGGCTCGGACCCTCACATGATTAAATTATGGAACTTAAACTCAATTTGTCATATGCATTGCATCGCAGGTGAAGTTGTTACTTTTGTTCTACTATTTAACTGGGTTGGTATTTACTTATACTTAGTAACTGCTAATAAAATTTTGACCAACTTTAAAAGCAATGCTCAGCTCTATCCCTCTTCTTTGGTAAGCCTTACACTTCACGTGAGCTCACACCTTTGGCGAGTTCATGCACATTATTCCCCACAACTTGTTGAGCGATGAACGTATGTGAGCTCACTCTTGCTGTCTCACACACCCCACAGGTCAAGAGCAGGTACCACAGGATGAGGCGCTTGGAGGATGCTGCGATGAGTTCGTGAGAGGTCTAGGTCGTCGTCTCCCAGTCAACTTTGGGTTGCTGGACCGTTGTCTCATTATAATATAATTATTTATTTTGTATAGAACTCCTGTTATGTATAAAGATGTGACATTCGATCCTGTGCCAATATACATCATATGTGTGAGACTTGGTCCCAGCATACCTGGTGTTTATGTTAGCGCCCGGGTTTTGGACCCCTAAAATCCGGGTGTTACAGCTGTCAGGCTGATACAGTCTGAATCTCAGACTAACAGTGACTTTGATCTAAGTTTGAGAGCCATTTCGACTAAGATCCAGTGAGAATCTACCTAGGGTTGCTATAACAAAGTTGTAGAGCTACTATAGAGGAACAACTTTGCTGCAGAACTTGGTATGAGTTGCCATAAAGATTTGGGAGAAAATCCAGCCCAAAGATTAACTGTCAGGTGCACTGAAGGAGTATCCCATGGTACAGTAACCGCATGGATCAGTTTCAGTGATCCTCACCGCCGACGACCGATTCTTCGCCGCGATTCGTGTCACCGGCGACTGGATTCATGCCTGGAGTTGATGGATAGCGTCGTGGGGTAAAAGATCATCGCCGTCGGTGAGCTGGACGTCACTCCGGCTAGCCGCGGTACCTCTCCCCTTACTCACCGCCCTCGGATAAGGATTCTCACCGCCGTTAAGCCGTCGCCGTTGTACGACGCGTGTCCAAGCCTCGCCAACACATCGCCATAAGCCTTAGTGACTCTCCGTTGATCGCCGGAATGACCGCCACGGTAGAGGCCACGAATCCCCTGCGCCAGTGAAACTTCCCTTTCTCCGGCCGCCGTGTGTCTCGTCCAAATTCATGGCCACCGCTCGCTAAGCCTATAAATTAAGCCCGCCGCGAGCTCCGTAAGGCAGTGAAATATCCAGCCACCACAAATTAGCCTTGATCGTTCGCCAGAGCTCATGAATTTCGAAGTCTCCCCAATTCGGGTTTCCGCCAACGTGAAACCAGTCTCACCGCGGCCAGCGTAATTCAGGTCAGCCCCCACCCTCTGCTCCCTCGTTTGAGCATTCTCATAACCCCGTGATGCTTGCCGAACCACCGAATTGGACTGAGAGCTCACCAATCATCGGGAACACGAACAAAGGTCCATGGCCATCGCTATCCTCGCGGGCAGAGCTTGGCAGATCGCCAACCATGAAATTTGGTTGGGGAAAATGACCAGGGAGGGTTCAATTGGGTGACAGCCGCTCGGCAGCGCCAGTCGTTGCCCTGTTCGGCCGGTCTATGTGCTCGCCGGAGCTCTGTCGCGTTCGCCGTCGTCGAGGGTCTCCACCTGCGAAGAATTAGAAACCGAAGGACCTCTGTGCAAATCGTAAGTGACTCAGAAGAATAGTAACCGAACCTGTTTCCAGTTAGCCAGAACTCCGAGGGTCATTCGGTAAAGCCACCAACGTGGGCGCGGGCGCGCCCCTATTCCCTGTGTTGTTGGGCCGTCTGGGCTAGATTCGGCCCACTACTGTTAAATTCTTTCCTTTTTCCTTTTCAGTAGAACTTTGGAAATCTGTAGAAAATTGTAGAAAAATCCTAAAAATGTCAAACCAATTTTCATAGATTCCTTATTTTTCATAGTATTTAATAAAAATAGTTGACTGATTTTTAGAACAAATAGGGAATTTTGGGTTATTTAAAATAGCCTAAAGCATTGCTTCTGAATTTTTAGAAAATAAGTAATAATTCCAAAAATTCCCAAACTTTTTTTATATGAACTCAAAACATTATTTAAAAGCCTTGGGTAGAGTTTGGTTGGATTTGGACCTTGTTTGCTAATTAGAACCCACAACCCCCACCCCTGCCCTTTGAATTCCTTTACTGACTCCGGAAACCCTAAGTTCTCGGAGTTCCGTGAAGGAAAATTGTATTCAAGAACCTTAGATAATAAATTCTTATTATCTTTGCACTCTCATGAGTATTACATGGCATTCATTATTATATACACATATATATGGTGATGTTTAGAAAATGAAGAAGAAGTCGAAGTAACTGAAGAAAAGACACCACCACCACCTTCGGAATCTCAGGCAGGAAATTCTTTCTACTTTGATATCTGCGGGTCCGAGCCTGACTCACCTATCAACGAAGGCAAGCCCCGATGCATTTGCCACCACCCTTGATGCTTTAAAATCTTTCTCACTTGCTTGCTGCATTAGGTAATAGGAATTGAATGCTAAACACTTCCTGCATTACCTTCCTTGAAATTAATTACCTTCCTTGATATCCTGTTTTACAAAAGGTTTTTACTATGCTTAGGATGGCTCTAGCAAAACAAAAGGTTTTGTTTTACAAAAGATGATTGGCAAAGTGGGAGGGATGTTTTGAAAATAAAACTTGATGGTGGATCCATCATGGCCGTGATGGGTTCAACATCGGAAAGGATGTACCTCTGCCAGGTACCAACCTTTGGGTTTAAATGATTAAGCTGAGACCAGGCGGGTTGACTTGCACGAGAAAGAGAGTCTCGGTGTAGTGTCTCCGTCTGAGTCAATTAAGGACCGTCTCGATGTAGGCTTGATGACTGAGGACCCTTTAACTGGTCACATGCCTCGTCATGGGTAAGCCTTGCCTCGGGCAGACTAAGGCCAGAATAAGATGACACGGAATGGGCGTGGAGCTGTGGCGAGAGTAGCGTGTACCCTCCGTGGCAAGAGGCTGGACGGTGGTGTATCTGTGCTCTCGGTTCGCGTGAACCTGATCTGGTCTTAAGAACCCCGGTGGTGGGTTGACATATGCAAGGGTTAAGTGCTACATATGTTGTGTGATTGGAGATCCTCAGCTGAGTATAATCGATTCGGATCGCCGTACCTTCGCGGTTATGAAGACTTCGTCACTGACCTATACGTAGAACTCCAGTAAAGATGAAGGACTTGTTAAGAAATTGGCTAGGCTGGTTAAGTGATTGAACTAGGTTAGCAAGAACTCTAGATGCAGGTAATTTTACCTAACTTGACAATAAAATTGGGTTTTTAAGGATCCACTTTTACTAAGCATTTATGCAAAACAGAGTCTTTGATAATTGAGAAACCTTACCTTGACTCCCTTACAACCAACATACCCTTGAGAGTCTTTTCTTTAGTCAGGTAAGACTTGCTGAGTAATTCCATACTCAGGGTTTTATTCCCTATTGTTTTTAGGTGAGGAAGCAACAAACTTTTGTTGTTTTTGTACCAAGGTGGTGTCAAATGAAGAAAAGCAAGAATGAAGCTACGGGAGGACCTTGTCCTCCATAAAAACTTTTATGTAAGAACTTATCGGGAGGAGTTTTTACCTCCCTTGGTACTGTAATAATAAGTATTATGCACTCGTGTTTATATGCTGGTCTGTAATAACCAACTTTATCTTACTTTCAAATAAATGTAAGTTTATGTAATCGCTTCCGCATTTCTATATCTCCGATGTTCTGTAATGTTTGCGTGACGGGTGAAACGCTCTTGGGAAAGGTAAGAAAAGTAGATACCGAACTTTTCAAGTAATTCAGGGGCATCTACAGGGTTGTCTGAGGTCCGTTGGACAAGGACAACTGTAGGTGGGCCTAATAACTTGGGAGGTTTCGTCACAGCTGGTATCGGAGCGAAGCCCTTCTCTGCAGATATTATGAGGCATCTTCAAAGGAATTTTTCTAACCGACTTATCTAGAAAATTTCTTTCTTATCTAAGTAATTCTGAAGAGTTTATCTTAAAGACCAGATAGGAAGAGTGCAATGTATAGAAGGTGTGAATCAACTAAGGTTGATTCTATAATTACACATGCATCATGCTAAGAACTATACTAATAAAATTTCCCCCTTAGAGAAATGCTGCCGCGCACAAGGAAAACCGCGCGCAAGTCAACTGGCCCGATTGGTGTACCCCGTCATCAACTCGCTCCCAGACACGAGGATAGAAGTAGTGGGAGTAACGATCCGATCGGGGATCTTGAAGCCCAAGTAAATCTGCTTCAACCGGAACTTCAACGCAGGACTAACATATGGGTCGCGGATGGCGATAGAATAAATGAATTGAGAAGCCACATCCGCCGCCTGCAAGATCAGCTTGCTAATCGAGATTTAGCGCTCGACTGGGCGGTTCAGTCTCGTTCGCTTGCCTGGACTAAGGAGGCAAAAGCTCGAGCCCGAGTCGAAGAACTTAGCTCAGCTATTGACAACCTGCAGGCTTATTGCAATACCCTACATGAAGAAGTTTATGTACTGTATTCGCAATTGCACCCCAGTGTACCTGTGAATCCTGTCAGGACAGAAGCCGGACCTTCTCACATAGCGGGAGAAGCTTTTGGTGGCGAATTGGACCTTTTCAGGCCCCCTCCCTCCATGAAGTTGGTCGACAAATGGTCTCCTACGCCCGACAGTGAAGCTACCAAGAGTGATAGGAAGTAGGAATAGTATAGTTGTAGAAATGGTAGTGTATTGTATAATGGGTACTGTACTCCTGTTGTAAAAATTCGAGTCTGTAACATTACTCTTTTTAGTAATGTAAAATGGATGGTTTTTTCTTTGGCATATTATAGTTGTTTCCAAATGTTTGTTGCCACAGATGCCTTCCCAGACTCGTGCTTAGGATGGTGCGTCCCGTGGGAGGGAGGCAACACCGAACCCACCTCCAGTCCCTCCGACACTTGCCGAGGCTATCGCCGCCTTGGTAAACGCGACAGCGGATAATACTCGTTTCCTACGGGAGATGGCGGGTCAATAGTTCCAACAGCAAGGCGGGCGGGGCTATCCGCAAGGGCCCCGTGAGACATCCTATTTAGACTTCTCCGAAACGTGTCCACCGCTGTTTGTCAAGGCCAAAGACCCTTTAGAGGCAGACGAATGGATCCATGTCGTCGAGCAGAAGTTTAAACTTCTTCGATGTTCTGAAACCCAGAAGCCCTTGTTCGCAGCCCAGCAACTGCGTGGCCCTGCCAGCACTTGGTGGGGAAACTTTGTGGCCGTTTAGCCGGCCAATCATCAGATAACATGGGAAGAATTTAAGCTGGCCTTCCGCGAACATTACATACTGAAAGGTGTACTTCACATGAAGCAAGAAGAATTTATGAAGCTGAAGCAAGGAGGGGGATACTGTTAATCAGTATCTCAATAAATTTAATCATTTGTCGCAGTATGCAATCGACCAAGTTAACACCGATCTAAAGAAGAAGAATTGCTTCATGCGAGGACTGAATGATAGGATGCAAAGGAAAATGGCTACTTGCATCGACCTTACCTACGGAAGGGCTGTCAGCACAGCGCTGGCAGTCAAATCTAAATATGCAAGTTCTAGCAAGTCCAGGGGAAATGGAGGTAACAGGCCTACACAGGGACCCGAGAAAAGGCAACGGTTAGTCATCCGGCCTTTTAATCAGGGTCGTTCTTCAGCACGTCCATCCTCCTTCCCATTCAAGCAACCAGTATTCATCCGTCCCAATGCTTCCCCCACTGCCACAAGTCAGCCGGGTGCCCCTGGCACTCGATTCCCTGCCCTTCCCAGTTCATCAACAGGATGTTTCAATTGCGGAAAATTTGGGCACTTTATCAAGGATTGCCCTTATCCGAAGCAGAACAAGTCAAACAATCCACAAGGATCTGGGAATTCATCTCAAGCCAAGGGAAATACTATGGGCAAAAATACAAAGAAGACGGGACGCATATATTATACGCAAGTGACCACCACACCGGACGGTGAACCGGTAATGATGGGTACGTTCCTTGTGGCCAATCATCCTGCAATTATTCTCTTTGATTCTGGTGCTTCACATACATTCATCAGCAAGAAATTTGTGGAGCAACATTGCATTTCATACCATGAATCAAAAGAAGGGTTTAAAATTCAGTCACCTGGGGGACAAATATTTACTAGGGAAGTGGCTTCCCAAGTGCCCGTAACATTGGCCGGACGGGACTTTCCTACTAATATGATTGTTCTGAAAGGCCAAGACATAGATGTGATTTTGGGCATGAATTGGTTGGCCAAACATAAAGCAACCCTCAACACTGATCAGAGAACTATCAGGTTGAGTCATAATCAAGAGGAAATTCTCTTGTCTATCCGCATTCCAACCAAAACTACTGGCAGAGTTTATGAAGCCATTATACCGGAAGTCAAGGATATTCTGGTAGTATGCGAGTTCCTGGATGTCTTTCTAGAGGATTTGCCTGGATTGCCACCCGAGAGAGATGTAGAGTTTGTAATTGAATTGAAGCCCGGTATGGCTCCCATTTCTAGAAGATCGTACCGCATGCCTCCAAATGAGCTGGCAGAACTGAAGATTCAGTTACAAGATCTACTAGCGAAAGGATTCATCCGACCAAGCTCATCACCGTGGGGTTGTCCAGCCATATTCGTTAAGAAGAAGGAACAAACTTTACGGATGTGCGTGGATTATCGACCCCTGAATGAGGTCACTATCAAGAACAAGTACCCTCTTCCGCGGATTGACATTCTATTTGATCAACTGACTGGAGCGAGGGTATTCTCCAAGATTGATCTCAGATCGGGCTATCATCAGATCCGTATTCGGCCGGAGGATATACCAAAGACCACATTCACTACGCGGTACAGATTATTTGAATATCTGGTAATGTCTTTCAGACTGACAAATGCTCCTGCCCACTTTACTTATCTGATGAACTCGGTATTCATGCCCGAGTTGGACAAATTTGTGGTGGTCTTCATAGATGATATTTTGATATATTCAAAGAATGAAGAGGAGCATGCTCAACATTTACGGGTTGTATTAACGGGCTTAAGAGAACATCAATTATATGCCAAGTTCAGTAAATGCGCGTTTTGGTTGGAAGAAATTCAATTTCTGGGACATGTTCTATCTGCCAGGGGGATTGCGGTAGATCCCAGCAAAGTCAAGGACATTTTAGAGTGGAAACCCCCAACCACTGTTCATCAAGTCCGAAGTTTCCTTGGACTGGCTGGTTATTACCACCGATTTATACCAGATTTTTCTAAACTTGTGAAGCCAATCACAAGTCTATTGAAGTATGAGACTAAATTCAATTGGTCTTTAAAGTGTAATGAAGCTTTTGAGAAATTGAAGACATTATTAACCACTGCTCTGGTATTGGCTCAACCGGATATTAACAAGCCATTTGATGTGTATTGTGACGCGTCTGGCAGTGGTCTCGGCTGCGTATTAATGCAAGAAGGCCGAGTAATTGCGTATGCTTCAAGGCAGTTACGCCGGCATGAGGAGCATTATCCTACTCATGATCTGAAGCTAGCTGCAGTGGTTCATGCTCTAAAGATATGGCGTCATTATCTACTGGGAAATGTCTGTCATATTTATACAGACCACAAAAGTTTGAAATATATCTTTACCCAGTCTGAACTCAACATGAGACAAAGGAGATGGCTTGAGCTTATTAAAGGTTATGAACTGGAGATCCATTATTACCCAGGCAAGGCTAATGTAGTGGCAGATGCACTCAGTCGCAAGGCCTCCTGCCATTGTCTAACTATGGGGACTTCTGACATTACATTGTGCCAGGAGATGGAGAATCTAAACCTGGGTATGATTCAACATGGGACTTCAAATCACTTGAAGCTTGAATCAATCATCATACAAAGGATAATTGACGCACATAAAAATGATGAGGGTATGAAACATATACGCGAAAAGATAAGGGCTGGAAAAGCCAATTGTTTCCGAGAAGATGACCAAGGTGTTGTATGGTTCAACAACCGCATAGTGGTGCCTAAAAATGAAGGGGTCCGCCAGCAAATCTTAGACGAAGCACATCTTAGTCGCTATTCTATTCATCCCGGAAGCACTAAAATGTATCAAGATCCGAAACAGCATTATTGGTGGACGAAGATGAAAATTGAAATTGCACGCTATGTGGCTAGGTGTGACACTTGTAAACGTGTCAAGGCCATACACCTGAAAGCTGTCGGTCCATTACAATCTTTACCAATACCAACATGGAAATGGCAAGATATAAGTATGGACTTCATTGTGGGATTGCCCAAAACTGCAAAAGGGTATGATTCTATCTGGGTTATTGTTGATCGGCTCACGAAAATTGCTCACTTTCTGCCAGTCAAAACATATTACCCGGTTCTTACCTATGCAGAATTATACATTGCTCGCATTATCAGTTTGCACGGTATTCCGAAGACTATAGTGTCGGATCGTGGACCTCAATTCGTATCCAAATTTTGGGAAGAACTTCATAAATCCCTGAGTACTAAATTGCTCCACAGTTCGGCCTATCATCCTCAAACAAGTGGGCAGACTGAGAGGGTCAATCAAATACTTGAAGATATGCTGCGAGCATGTGTATTGGAATTCCCACAGAAATGGGATGAATGTTTGCCGTTAGCGGAATTCTCATATAATAATAGCTATGAAGAAAGCATCAAGATGGCACCCTTTGAAGCTTTATATGGACGACGATGTCGTACTCCGCTAAATTGGTTTGAACCTGGTGAAAGGTCCTTCTTTAGGCCTAATATGGTGAAAGAGACCGAAGAAAAGGTTCAGAAAATAACTCATAATATGAAGAAAGCCCAAGCTCGTCAAAAGAGTTATGCAGACAAACGACGAATGCCCTTATATTTTCTTGAGGGAGACTATGTCTACCTAAAGGTTTCGCCAATGAAGGGCGTATCGCTTTTCAGGGTTAAAGGAAACTTGCACCACGATATATTGGTCCTCTTCTCATTCTTGAAAGATATGGGCCAGTGGCGTATCGAATTCAACTACCCGAAACTTTGTCTGTTGTACATAATGTGTTCCACGTGTCTCAACTGAAGAAGTGTCTTCGGGTTCCAGATCGAACCATTGAAATGACAGATGTTGTTCTTGAACCAGACTTGACATATTCTGAACATCCTATTCGAGTCTTGGATCAAAAGGACAGGATTACCCAAAGAAAAACTCTCAAGTTTTACAAGATACAGTGGAACCAACATTCCGAAGATGAGGCTACATGGGAAACTCAAGACTTTTTAGATAGGAATTTCCCAGGCTTTTTAGCCTCTTGTAATTTGTAAAGTATACAACATTGTTGTAATAAAGGAGTGAGCCCCAAACACACCCCTGCCTTGTACCAAAACTCAGGAAATAAAAATGTGAAGCATTTCCTTTTCCATTACTTACCCTAGGACTTTTAATCTCTGGACGAGATTCTTTTATGGGGGAAGGATGTAACACCCCTGGTGTTACTATTACTAAAACTTGAGCATGACATCATAAACATTGGCATTGCATATGTTTGACACACCTAGAGTGCATTTACTAGGTAAAAATTTCAAACAAGTTGTATTGTTCTGGTGTTCTGCAAATAAGACCCTGGAATAGGATACTTAGCCCTAAATAGGGATTAGAGGGGCAAAACATGACCCAAATTGAGAAAACCCTAAGGTATAAGTAAAACAATCATAAAATTTCACCAAAAATGGATCTACATTACATTTATACCTCTGAGATACCAAAAACCCTAATTGAAACCCTGGAAAACCCTAAATCCAAACCCTAGGGGCCTATGTGCAAAAACAGTGCACATTTGGACTAAAGTGTGAAAACTACTATGTTAAAGCATCAAACTTGTAGACCTAATAAAGGAGAACAACTTTGCTTAAGAGTGTAAGCATAGTTGTTAAGAAGAAACTGGAGATAATTAAGTCTAAAGTCTGGCTGTCAGGCTGATACAGTCTGAATCTCAGACTAACAGTGACTTTGATCCAAGTTTGAGAGCCACTTCGACTAAGATCCAGTGAGAATCTACCTAGGGTTGCTATAACAAAGTTGTAGAGCTACTATAGAGGAACAACTTTGCTGAAGAACTTGGTATGAGTTGCCATAAAGATTTGGGAGAAAATCCAGCCCAAAGATTGACTGTCAGGTGCATTGCATATGTTTGACACACCTAGAGTGCATTTACTAGGTAAAAATTCGAGTCTGTAACATTACTCTTTTTAGTAATGTAAAATGGATGGTTTTTTCTTTGGCATATTATAGTTGTTTCCAAATGTTTGTTGCCACAGATGCCTTCCCAGACTCGTGCTTAGGATGGTGCGTCCCGTGGGAGGGAGGCAACACCGAACCCACCTCCAGTCCCTCCGACACTTGCCGAGGCTATCGCCGCCTTGGTAAACGCGACAGCGGATAATACTCGTTTCCTACGGGAGATGGCGGGTCAATAGTTCCAACAGCAAGGCGGGCGGGGCTATCCGCAAGGGCCCCGTGAGACATCCTATTTAGACTTCTCCGAAACGTGTCCACCGCTGTTTGTCAAGGCCAAAGACCCTTTAGAGGCAGACGAATGGATCCATGTCGTCGAGCAGAAGTTTAAACTTCTTCGATGTTCTGAAACCCAGAAGCCCTTGTTCGCAGCCCAGCAACTGCGTGGCCCTGCCAGCACTTGGTGGGGAAACTTTGTGGCCGTTTAGCCGGCCAATCATCAGATAACATGGGAAGAATTTAAGCTGGCCTTCCGCGAACATTACATACTGAAAGGTGTACTTCACATGAAGCAAGAAGAATTTATGAAGCTGAAGCAAGGAGGGGGATACTGTTAATCAGTATCTCAATAAATTTAATCATTTGTCGCAGTATGCAATCGACCAAGTTAACACCGATCTAAAGAAGAAGAATTGCTTCATGCGAGGACTGAATGATAGGATGCAAAGGAAAATGGCTACTTGCATCGACCTTACCTACGGAAGGGCTGTCAGCACAGCGCTGGCAGTCAAATCTAAATATGCAAGTTCTAGCAAGTCCAGGGGAAATGGAGGTAACAGGCCTACACAGGGACCCGAGAAAAGGCAACGGTTAGTCATCCGGCCTTTTAATCAGGGTCGTTCTTCAGCACGTCCATCCTCCTTCCCATTCAAGCAACCAGTATTCATCTGTCCCAATGCTTCCCCCACTGCCACAAGTCAGCCGGGTGCCCCTGGCACTCGATTCCCTGCCCTTCCCAGTTCATCAACAGGATGTTTCAATTGCGGAAAATTTGGGCACTTTATCAAGGATTGCCCTTATCCGAAGCAGAACAAGTCAAACAATCCACAAGGATCTGGGAATTCATCTCAAGCCAAGGGAAATACTATGGGCAAAAATACAAAGAAGACGGGACGCATATATTATACGCAAGTGACCACCACACCGGACGGTGAACCGGTAATGATGGGTACGTTCCTTGTGGCCAATCATCCTGCAATTATTCTCTTTGATTCTGGTGCTTCACATACATTCATCAGCAAGAAATTTGTGGAGCAACATTGCATTTCATACCATGAATCAAAAGAAGGGTTTAAAATTCAGTCACCTGGGGGACAAATATTTACTAGGGAAGTGGCTTCCCAAGTGCCCGTAACATTGGCCGGACGGGACTTTCCTACTAATATGATTGTTCTGAAAGGCCAAGACATAGATGTGATTTTGGGCATGAATTGGTTGGCCAAACATAAAGCAACCCTCAACACTGATCAGAGAACTATCAGGTTGAGTCATAATCAAGAGGAAATTCTCTTGTCTATCCGCATTCCAACCAAAACTACTGGCAGAGTTTATGAAGCCATTATACCGGAAGTCAAGGATATTCTGGTAGTATGCGAGTTCCTGGATGTCTTTCTAGAGGATTTGCCTGGATTGCCACCCGAGAGAGATGTAGAGTTTGTAATTGAATTGAAGCCCGGTATGGCTCCCATTTCTAGAAGATCGTACCGCATGCCTCCAAATGAGCTGGCAGAACTGAAGATTCAGTTACAAGATCTACTAGCGAAAGGATTCATCCGACCAAGCTCATCACCATGGGGTTGTCCAGCCATATTCGTTAAGAAGAAGGAACAAACTTTACGGATGTGCGTGGATTATCGACCCCTGAATGAGGTCACTATCAAGAACAAGTACCCTCTTCCGCGGATTGACATTCTATTTGATCAACTGACTGGAGCGAGGGTATTCTCCAAGATTGATCTCAGATCGGGCTATCATCAGATCCGTATTCGGCCGGAGGATATACCAAAGACCACATTCACTACGCGGTACAGATTATTTGAATATCTGGTAATGTCTTTCAGACTGACAAATGCTCCTGCCCACTTTACTTATCTGATGAACTCGGTATTCATGCCCGAGTTGGACAAATTTGTGGTGGTCTTCATAGATGATATTTTGATATATTCAAAGAATGAAGAGGAGCATGCTCAACATTTACGGGTTGTATTAACGGGCTTAAGAGAACATCAATTATATGCCAAGTTCAGTAAATGCGCGTTTTGGTTGGAAGAAATTCAATTTCTGGGACATGTTCTATCTGCCAGGGGGATTGCGGTAGATCCCAGCAAAGTCAAGGACATTTTAGAGTGGAAACCCCCAACCACTGTTCATCAAGTCCGAAGTTTCCTTGGACTGGCTGGTTATTACCACCGATTTATACCAGATTTTTCTAAACTTGTGAAGCCAATCACAAGTCTATTGAAGTATGAGACTAAATTCAATTGGTCTTTAAAGTGTAATGAAGCTTTTGAGAAATTGAAGACATTATTAACCACTGCTCTGGTATTGGCTCAACCGGATATTAACAAGCCATTTGATGTGTATTGTGACGCGTCTGGCAGTGGTCTCGGCTACGTATTAATGCAAGAAGGCCGAGTAATTGCGTATGCTTCAAGGCAGTTACGCCGGCATGAGGAGCATTATCCTACTCATGATCTGAAGCTAGCTGCAGTGGTTCATGCTCTAAAGATATGGCGTCATTATCTACTGGGAAATGTCTGTCATATTTATACAGACCACAAAAGTTTGAAATATATCTTTACCCAGTCTGAACTCAACATGAGACAAAGGAGATGGCTTGAGCTTATTAAAGGTTATGAACTGGAGATCCATTATTACCCAGGCAAGGCTAATGTAGTGGCAGATGCACTCAGTCGCAAGGCCTCCTGCCATTGTCTAACTATGGGGACTTCTGACATTACATTGTGCCAGGAGATGGAGAATCTAAACCTGGGTATGATTCAACATGGGACTTCAAATCACTTGAAGCTTGAATCAATCATCATACAAAGGATAATTGACGCACATAAAAATGATGAGGGTATGAAACATATACGCGAAAAGATAAGGGCTGGAAAAGCCAATTGTTTCCGAGAAGATGACCAAGGTGTTGTATGGTTCAACAACCGCATAGTGGTGCCTAAAAATGAAGGGGTCCGCCAGCAAATCTTAGACGAAGCACATCTTAGTCGCTATTCTATTCATCCCGGAAGCACTAAAATGTATCAAGATCCGAAACAGCATTATTGGTGGACGAAGATGAAAATTGAAATTGCACGCTATGTGGCTAGGTGTGACACTTGTAAACGTGTCAAGGCCATACACCTGAAAGCTGTCGGTCCATTACAATCTTTACCAATACCAACATGGAAATGGCAAGATATAAGTATGGACTTCATTGTGGGATTGCCCAAAACTGCAAAAGGGTATGATTCTATCTGGGTTATTGTTGATCGGCTCACGAAAATTGCTCACTTTCTGCCAGTCAAAACATATTACCCGGTTCTTACCTATGCAGAATTATACATTGCTCGCATTATCAGTTTGCACGGTATTCTGAAGACTATAGTGTCGGATCGTGGACCTCAATTCGTATCCAAATTTTGGGAAGAACTTCATAAATCCCTGAGTACTAAATTGCTCCACAGTTCGGCCTATCATCCTCAAACAAGTGGGCAGACTGAGAGGGTCAATCAAATACTTGAAGATATGCTGCGAGCATGTGTATTGGAATTCCCACAGAAATGGGATGAATGTTTGCCGTTAGCGGAATTCTCATATAATAATAGCTATGAAGAAAGCATCAAGATGGCACCCTTTGAAGCTTTATATGGACGACGATGTCGTACTCCGCTAAATTGGTTTGAACCTGGTGAAAGGTCCTTCTTTAGGCCTAATATGGTGAAAGAGACCGAAGAAAAGGTTCAGAAAATAACTCATAATATGAAGAAAGCCCAAGCTCGTCAAAAGAGTTATGCAGACAAACGACGAATGCCCTTATATTTTCTTGAGGGAGACTATGTCTACCTAAAGGTTTCGCCAATGAAGGGCGTATCGCTTTTCAGGGTTAAAGGAAACTTGCACCACGATATATTGGTCCTCTTCTCATTCTTGAAAGATATGGGCCAGTGGCGTATCGAATTCAACTACCCGAAACTTTGTCTGTTGTACATAATGTGTTCCACGTGTCTCAACTGAAGAAGTGTCTTCGGGTTCCAGATCGAACCATTGAAATGACAGATGTTGTTCTTGAACCAGACTTGACATATTCTGAACATCCTATTCGAGTCTTGGATCAAAAGGACAGGATTACCCAAAGAAAAACTCTCAAGTTTTACAAGATACAGTGGAACCAACATTCCGAAGATGAGGCTACATGGGAAACTCAAGACTTTTTAGATAGGAATTTCCCAGGCTTTTTAGCCTCTTGTAATTTGTAAAGTATACAACATTGTTGTAATAAAGGAGTGAGCCCCAAACACACCCCTGCCTTGTACCAAAACTCAGGAAATAAAAATGTGAAGCATTTCCTTTTCCATTACTTACCCTAGGACTTTTAATCTCGGGACGAGATTCTTTTATGGGGGAAGGATGTAACACCCCTGGTGTTACTATTACTAAAACTTGAGCATGACATCATAAACATTGGCATTGCATATGTTTGACACACCTAGAGTGCATTTACTAGGTAAAAACTTCAAACAAGTTGTATTGTTCTGGTGTTCTGCAAATAAGACCCTGGAATAGGATACTTAGCCCTAAATAGGGATTAGAGGGGCAAAACATGACCCAAATTGAGAAAACCCTAAGGTATAAGTAAAACAATCATAAAATTTCACCAAAAATGGATCTACATTACATTTATACCTCTGAGATACCAAAAACCCTAATTGAAACCCTGGAAAACCCTAAATCCAAACCCTAGGGGCCTATGTGCAAAAACAGTGCACATTTGGACTAAAGTGTGAAAACTACTATGTTAAAGCATCAAACTTGTAGACCTAATAAAGGAGAACAACTTTGCTTAAGAGTGTAAGCATAGTTGTTAAGAAGAAACTGGAGATAATTAAGTCTAAAGTCTGGCTGTCAGGCTGATACAGTCTGAATCTCAGACTAACAGTGACTTTGATCCAAGTTTGAGAGCCACTTCGACTAAGATCCAGTGAGAATCTACCTAGGGTTGCTATAACAAAGTTGTAGAGCTACTATAGAGGAACAACTTTGCTGAAGAACTTGGTGTGAGTTGCCATAAAGATTTGGGAGAAAATCCAGCCCAAAGATTGACTGTCAGGTGCACTGAAGGAGTATCCCATGGTACAATAACCGCCTGGATCAGTTTCAGTGATCCTCACCGCCGACGATCGATTCTTCGCCATGATTCGTGTCACCGGCGACTGGATTCGTGCCTGGAGTTGATGGATAGCGTCGCGGGGTAAAAGATCATCGCCACCGGTGAGCTAGACGTCACTCCAGCTAGCCGCGGTACCTCTCCCCTTACTCACCGCCCTCTTATAAGGATTCTCATCACCGTTAAGCCGTCGCCGTTGTACGCCGCGTGTCCAAGCCTCGCCAACGCATCGCCATAAGCCTTAGTGACTCTCCGTTGATCGCCGGAATGACCGCCACGGTGGAGGCCACGAATCCCCTGCGCCAGTGAAACTTCCCTTCCTCCGGCCGCCGTGTGTCTCGTCCAAATTCATGGCCACCGCTCGCTAAGCCTATAAATTAAGCCCGCCGTGAGCTCCATAAGGCAGTGAAGTATCTAGCCACCACGAATTAGCCTTGATCGTTCGCTAGAGCTCACGAATTTTGAAGTCTCCCCAATTCGAGTTTCCGCCACCGTGAAACCAGTCTCACCGCGGCCAGCGTAATTTAGGTCAGCCCCCACCCTCTGCTCCCTCGTTTGTGCATTCTCATAACCCTGTGATGCTTGCCGAACCACCGAATTGGACTAAGAGCTCACCAATCACCGGGAACACGAACAAAGGTCCATGGCCATCGCTGTCCTCGCGGGCAGAGCTTGGCAGATCGCCAACCATGAAATTTGGTTGGGGAAAATGACCAGGGAGGGTTCAATTGGGTGACAGCCGATCGGCAGCGCCAGTCGTTGCCCTGTTCGGCCGATCTATGCGCTCGCTGGAGCTCTATCGCGTTCGCCGTCGTCGAGGGTCTCCACCTGCGAAGAATTAGAGACCGAAGGACCTCTATGCAAATCGTCAGTGAATCAGAAGAATAGTAACCGAACCTATTCCAGTTAGCCAGAACTCCGAGGGTCTTTCTGTAAAGCCGCCAGCGCGGGCGCGGGCGCGCCCCTATTCCCTGTGTTGTTGGGCCGTCTGGGCTAGATTCGGCCCACTACTATTAAATTCTTTCCTTTTTCCTTTTCAGTAGAACTTTGGAAATCCGTAGAAAATTGTAGAAAAATCCTAAAAATGTCAAACCAATTTTCATAGATTCCTTATTTTTCATAGTATTTAATAAAAATAGTTGACTGATTTTTAGAACAAATAGGGAATTTTGGGTTATTTAAAATAGCCTAAAGCATTGCTTCTGGATTTTTAGAAAATAAGTAATAATTCCAAAAATTCCCAAACTTTTTTTATATGAACTCAAAACATTATTTAGAAGCCTTGGGTAGAGTTTGGTTGGATTTGGACCTTGTTTGCTAATTAGAACCCACAACCCCCACCCCTGCCCTTTGAATTCCTTTACTGACTCCGGAAACCCTAAGTTCTCGGAGTTCCGTGAAGGAAAATTGTATTCAAGAACCTTAGATAATAAATTCTTATTATCTTTGCACTCTCATGAGCATTACATGGCATTCATTCTTATATACACATATATATGGTGATGTTTAGAAAACGAAGAAGAAGTCGAAGTAACTGAAGAAAAGACACCACCACCACCTTCGAAATCTCAGGCAAGAAATTGTTTCTACTTTGATATCTGTGGGTCCGAGCCTGACTCACCTATCAACGAAGGCAAGCCCTGGTGCATTTGCCACCACCCTTGATGCTTTTAAAATCTTTCTCACTTGCTTGCTGCATTAGGTAATAGGAATTGAATGCTAAACACTTCCTGCATTACCTTCCTTGAAATTAATTACCTTCCTTGATATCCTGTTTTACAAAAGGTTTTTACTATGCTTAGGATGGCTCTAGCAAAACAAAAGGTTTTGTTTTACAAAAGATGATTGGCAAAGTGGGAGGGATGTTTTGAAAATAAAACTTGATGGTGGATCCATCATGGCCGTGATGGGTTCAACATCGAAAAGGATGTACCTCTGCCAGGTACCAACCTTTGGGTTTAAATGATTAAGCTGAGACCGGGCGGGTGACTTGCACGAGAAAGAGAGTCTCGGTGTAGTGTCTCCGTCTGAGTCAATTAAGGACCGTCTCGATGTAGGCTTGATGACCGAGGACCCTTTAACTAGTCACATGCCTCGTCATGGGTAAGCCTTGCCTCGGGCGGACTAAGGCCAGAATAAGATAACATGGAATGGGCGTGGAGCGGTGGCGAGAGTAGCATGTACCCTCCATGGCAAGAGGCTAGACGGTGGTGTATCTGTGCTCTCGGTTCGCGTGAACCTGATTTGGTCTTAAGAACCCCGGTGGTGGATTGACATATGCAAGGGTTAAGTGCTACATATGTCGTGTGATTGGAGATCCTCAGCTGAGTATAATCGATTCGGATCGCCGTACCTTCACGGTTATGAAGACTTGGTCACTGACCTATACGTAGAACTCCAGTAAAGATGAAGGACTTGTTAAGAAATTGGCTAGTGTAGGTTAAGTGATTGAACTAGGTTAGCAAGAACTCTAGATGCAGGTAATTTTACCTAACTTGACAATAAAATTGGGTTTTTAAGGATCCACTTTTAGTAAGCATTTATGCAAAACAGAGTCTTTGATAATTGAGAAACCTTACCTTGACTCCCTTACAACCAGCATACCCTTGAGAGTCTTTTCTTTAGTCGGGTAAGACTTGCTGAGTAATTCCATACTCAGGGTTTTATTCCCTATTGTTTTTAGGTGAGGAAGCAACAAACTTTTGTTGTTTTTGTACCAAGGTGGTGTCAAATGAAGAAAAGCAAGAATGAAGCTGCGGGAGGACCTTGTCTTCCATAAAAACTTTTATGTAAGAACTTATCGGGAGGAGTTTTTACCTCCCTTGGTACTGTAATAATAAGTACTCTGCACTCGTGTTTATATGCTGGTCTGTAATAACCAACTTTATTTAACTTTCAAATAAATGTAAGTTTATGTAATCGCTTCCGCATTTCTATATCTCCATTGTTCTGTAATGTCTGCATGACGGGTGAAACGCTCTTGGGAAAGGTAAGAAAAGAAGATACCGAACTTTTCAAGTAATTCAGGGGCATCTACAGGGTTGTCTGAGGTTCGTTGGACAAGGACAACTGTAGGTGGGCCTAATAACTTGGGAGGTTCCGTCACAAAAACAAAGTCACAAAGAGGGCAAAACATACCTTCGGCCCGGGCACGTCGCTGCAAGGCCATGGCTCGGGTAGACCGGCCAGACCTGATGACCACGGCCAGACCCTCCGCAAGGGTCCCGGCCCGAGCGGTCGCCTCGTGTCTAGAAAGGGGGAAGCCCCCTCTGCGCCGAAAACTTTCCTCAGAAAGGCTTTCCGCCAAAATGACTTTCGTGCCTTTCGACTGCGTCGATAACGGAATCCTAATGACGAGCGAGAGAGACCTTGAACGGCAAGGCCGACCGAGCCGAGGGACTCCTACGCCTCCGGGATACGAATACCTCACTCGTCACCTTCCGCGAAAGGTAGCTCACGCTCGGATAAGTGATTCTGCTACCGACGAACAAGTCCTAATGCTCGAAACAAGAGGAAAGGAGCACGACTTTATGCCCAAATGTTCAGGCCTCAGTAGCCACAAAGAACAAACACACATGGGATAACAATGGTACCTAGACTTACACGTCAGCAGCGCCCTCGGCGGTTTTCTCGACCTACGACAGATGTCTTAGTACTTAAAGCTATTACATCTTGCCCTCAAGAAGGTACCATTACAAACGGGACTCCGGGTCCATTCCAGCAAGAATGAACAACCTCCACACCAGAAGGCCTGCGGGATAACGAGCTCCAAGCGGCTCGCTATCGACCACTGCACCGGCAGCGCGACAACGACCTCCGCCTTGGGTGGTTAGACAGCAGCAGCGATGGCCTCAGGGCAAATGCTACTGCTGAAAGGCCCTCGTTCACATCCCCTCATGGGGGACGAGAACCAGCCATTAAAGCCAAAGAGCCGGAGGTCCGGAGCACAGGTGGCACCGACAGTCTCGTCGGCGAAGGCAACTACTTCGGTAGAGGAAGCCTCAACTATGGCGACCACCACCTCAGCACCGACGACAGCGGCCACCTGCCCACCAACACCGCACCAGCGAACGGCGGCCGCCTCAAAGCACACCGGCAGGTCCTCACTCCCGTCCTCGCTGAGGCTATCCCAGAACACGAGTACCGCCCTCGCGGCGTACGACGTGTTGTGCGACCCCCCGATGCAGCTGACAACGCAAGGAGGATCTGAACGTGGCCGGCCTGCGCACGACGCGACCGACTCCCGTGCGGTGGACGGGCAGCCACGCTCCGCCCCAGTGGTAGGAGGTGGCACCGGAAGCAGCGCCAAAGCCGCTCAGACCGAGGAGCCAGACACGTGGCAGCTGACAGCGCCACGGGCGGCGAACGCCCTTCTCCCCCGATCACTGAGGGAAGGAGCGGGCCGCTGCCCACGCGGAGACAGGCCCCGGCTCGGTGCACCCTCCTCCCCAGCATTGATGATTAACATCCTTGAAGCTGAGGGTAGGGGGGAGGCCATGGCCCGACTCGCTCTCCCCCACCACGAGGCCTGCGGTCATCATCCTGGGTGACCGCCGGTGGGGAACTGCAGCTGGGCTACGTGATGAAAATCCTTGAAGCCGAGCGGTGACGAGAGAGCGCCAACCCCCACGGGGTCGCGCTCCTCGAACCGCAGCAAAAAGAAGGCAACACAGGTGCACCCCATCTGGGGGCTCGGAAGGCGGAAAGGCGCGATGGGTGCAAGGAGTGTGAAGGCATGGCTACCCCCCGGGGGGTCGGTCCCTTTTTAAAGGCAGATCTCCTCACTCGCACCCCCAAGCGTCACGAGCAAAGTCTCCACCGACGTGTTTCAGGGTTCCCACCCTACGACACAGGGGCTGCACGAAGAAGGCAAGCCGCTGCACGCGAAGCACGTAACCGCCCCGCGGTTATAAGCATTCCCTCGTCCTCGCCGAAACCAGCGGTCGAAAGGGCGGACCGCCGTGCAGGGAGCATGCAACTGCACCACGGTTGTGCACCCCTTTGGCTTCGTCGCATCTGGTGGTCCAGCATGGAGGCCCGGGCCCACATGTCATGTAACAGACGCGACGGTTGCTACGTGCAAGGAAACCGCACCGCCACTCGCGCCAATGCTGCGTCTTCTCGACTGCGGAACCAGCGCAGCGACTCAAGGCAGCCCTACGCGTGACCCAACAGTGCCCATTAAGTGTGGCGATCATGGGTCACTCAGCCGCGGAGATAGGCACGACGGTCGATATGATCAGAGACGGGCCGGCAGTAATTGCAGCAACAAGCGTGCAGAAGCAGTGGTCCAATCGCCTACAGGTTCGCATCCTCTCTCAAAATGGCAGGGTAGCCCTCCCCCGCAGCATGAAAAACGACGCACCCGTGTTCTGTTCCTCGAACGACTCACGCACGCGCAACAGACGCCCCGCAAATCGCCCGTCCCGTCGCATTAACTCCTTGGCAGGGCAAGCGACACCTCCGGCAGGAGAAGCGGGCGTCGTTCTGTCTCCATCATGATGACCGCGTCATAAAAGGTGCGCCACATTATTTAAATTTATATCCTTTTCCTTTTCCTCTCTCTCTCTCTCTTGCCACAGGGACGGGGAAAGGGGATATTGCGAAAAGGATCCTTCTCAGCGAAGGAAACGAGCCCCGAGCCCTCCTACTGATCAGGGGTTCGAAGGTTGCGCCCTCCGGGGTTCGGCAACCGCCCCAGAGCACTCGGGCTCTGAGCCCATTACTGATCAGGGGTTCAAAGGCTGGCCCCTCGGAACGGTTCGACAGCCGCCCCAGAGCATGCAGAGTCAGGGATGACCCTGGGTACGTCTGTTACATGGTCGAGGCTCGGGCTATGCTCCCGAGGTACCCTAGGACATTTCTGAGACCAGCGGGAACGATTTGTAATGGAATCCCACCGGAGGGAGGCACTGAGCCATCGGATCCTATCGAATGGGTCCGGGTCCAGCAAATCACCTGCAGGTACTTTTGGAGCGCGCCTCTGGGCCACTAGCCGACCCTTATCGAACGGGGCTTGGGCGTCCACTCGGATCACCCGTTAGCAGCTCACCAGAAACACCATGTTCGGTGCCCTCCGAGGGTAACTTGATGCTTTCTCCCCCTTCCTCCTCGCAGAGAGGCGGCGAAGGGGCATACAATAAAAGTCGAGACGGTCCTTGATCGTCCTCTCGCTCCGTGCAGAGGCTCGGGGGCTGCTCTCACGCCAGGCTACGGCCAAACTGTTGACCACGTCAACAAACCAGCGTGAAAACTTGAAGCCTGACCGTGCACCCGAGCTGCGGCTAGGCTGAATGAGGTAACAACAAGGCTGACTGAGGCATCACAAAAAGGATTAAGACCTCGGAGGAGTAAAACCACTCTTCCGAGGCCTCGGGGGCTACAACCGGCGGGTGCGCTCACGCGCACCCGCCGAAACAAAGCATAACCGAGAAGGGCCGGTCCCCTTGCAAAAAATCCGGCAGAACCTCCAAGCGAGTACTTACACTCCCTTCGAGGCTCGGGAGCTACTGTCGGGGACCGAAATTAGGGGTACCCCCAATGCTCCTTAATCCGGCTGGAAAACATCTTCAGAACAAACCATAAACGACCGATAAAGCGCGGGCTTCGTCTACTGAGGGACGCGACCTCATCCGAGCCCAGCCTCGGGCAAGGACAGTAGTCCCAGACGAATTCACGCCTCGCCCGAGGGTCCCCTCAGTCAGCAGACACACCCTCAGCTCGCCCAAAGTCTTGCGAAGGCAAGCTTTGTCGTACAGCGACCTCGTCCGAATCACCTTACCAACCGACTGTATCGCATGCACATTTAATGCGGGGATCGCTTGACACCTTATCCTGACACGCGTGCCTTAGTCGGCAAGGTCGAAGTGACCGCAGTCACTTCACCCCCTTTACTGACAGTTCTAACAGGAAAACAACGCTGTTCACCCCGCTCTGGCAACTCTGCCAGCTATCAGGGAAAGGCTGACAACAGCAAGTCACGACCTCCCCCAAGTTCGGCCTCGGGCGCAACAGGGAGCTCCGCCTCGCCCGACCCCAGGCCTCGGCCTCAGCTTCAGCCTCGGGAGAAGGTCTCCGCCTCACCCGACCCCGACCTCAGCCTCAGTTTCGGTCTCGAGAGAAGGTCTCCGCCTCGCCCGACCCTGGGCCTCGGCCTCAACCTCGGCCTCGGGAGAAGGTCTCCGCCTCGCCCAACCCTAGGCCTCGGCCTCAGCCTCAGCCTCGAAGGAGTCGCCGCCTTGCCCGACCTCGGCCTCGTATCAACTATGCTACTGGGGATCCATCATTACCCTACCCTTAGCTAGCCGCCTCAGGCTACGAAGAAACAAGACTGGTGTCCCATCTAAGTTACTCCGGTAACAGGTAATGATGGTTCCCCGCATGCGCCCAAGACGTCGGGTGCTCTCAAACCCCCTACGAAAGCAAGGAAACGTCAGCAAGATCCATACCGCACCGCCAGCTATGCTTCTACAGGGCATGAGGCACTTCTCCGACGGCCACATTGGTACATCTACAGGGCTCAATGCCCTTCTCCGACGGCCACGTTGGTACATCTACAGGGCTCAAGACGCTCCTCCGACGGCCACGTTATTACCTGTACAGGGCTCAAGGCACTTCCCTGCCAGCCACGTTAGCACATAGCTATACCCCCATTGTACAGCTGGGAATCTTCTTGTATCTATAAAAGGGGATGTCCAGGGCCCCACGGAGGTGAAAGGGAGAAAAAGGAGAGGAGGAAGGAGGCGAGAGAGAAAGGGACAAAGGTGCAATGTACGAACACATGGACGCACGACACAGACGAGCGGAGGCAGGCAGAGTAGGAGAGACGCGGTAGAGGCAGCCCCAGACGGCTCGCCTCAAGGCCGAACCCTCTCCTTCTCACTCTCCCATGTTCTCGCTCTCCCGCAATGCTTGTAACCCCTACTACGAGCACCCCGGTGCAGGATAACATAAGCCTTATTTCCCTCTTGTGTTCCATCTTGCATCAACCCATCTGGGTAGGGACACGCAGCAACAAATTCACTAGTCGGTCCGGTTTAGGGTCCCCCGGGTCCGAAACGCCGACAACTTATTATTGACTTGGCATTGGGATAGAATTTTATTAGTCTTCAACACTTAATTCAACAAATGGTGATTAAAGAATATTATTGAATCAAGCCTCCAACACCCAAGGTACCTGTTCATGATCATCCACGTTTTGATGGTACCCAAACTAAGTTGGGTCCTCTTAAGTTAGGAGCAACATACTTGGGCATTGCCTTAGTATGAATAGCGAGATGTTTTGCAATTGCAACAAATGAGGTACCATTGCCATCCTTTCTAAGCAAAATATTCTTATGAATTAAAATAGGCTTAGAATTGTTACCTAAGGGACATGAATTTGCCATGTGTCCCCTTTCCCGACATGTGTAGCAAGTTCTCTTTGTTTAAGCCTTCTCTTTCTTTCTCAAATTTTGCTTCACATTGTCTTGCCTCTTCTCATTTGCTTGAGCCTTCTTCTCAAGATTGTTGGGACACCTCGAGGCAAAGTGACCCATATCATCACACATGTAGCACTTGATTTGAGCCAAATCATCCTTCTTTTGATTTGTGCTCATCATGTCATCTTGATTATATATTGAATGCCTTCTTCTTTCTCTTCTTGTTTTCTTTTTCTTCCCCACATCACCATTATATTCATGGTCAATCTTGATTTGCTTTTGGGGATTATTCTTTTGCTCAACTCGTGGCTTTGGTTGAGGCTTCACTTGTGGCTTCACTAATTTCTTGGTTGGGCACATTGAGGTGAGGTGACCCCAAGTGTGGCACTTGAAGCACTTGTCATGCTTTAGCCTCCTTTCTTCCTTCTTCAACTTGAGCTTCCTTTTATTAAGGCATGATGTAAGGCCCAAAATGTGTATAAAAAATAATAAAATAAATATATGAAGAAATATAATTAGTAAATTCAGATATCTCAAATTATACTTGAGTATTGAGAATTGAGGATAGAATCTTGAAAACCAAGAACTATTTTTAAAAAGGAGTAATAGAATTTTTTTTATTTTATTTTATTCAACTAAAGGATTAGGCATTTCATGAAATGATGCATCATAAGCAATCACTTTCATGAATATTTGATTTTTAAGTAATTTTAAACTCATGTCCCATAATGAAAAATAGCATTTTCCTAAAAAGAAAGGAACCATATGAGTATGGCTCATATTTCAAACATTTATCAAACAAATAAATCAATTAAAATAAATATATCTCTATTGCTCCATAATTGATTGTGAATATGTATTAGGTTTGAATTCTTAAACTATATCCTAAATTAGAAATTGGATTTTGAATTTTGAAAGTTAAAAAAATAAATGAGAAATGAAGGAAAGAAAAATAAGCACTATAAAGAGAAAAATAATATTAATGCAAAAATAAAAGTATATGATCAGTAGGGATAGGTTTGATATTTGAGAATTTGAAAATCAAAGCAGAAAAGTTGAAACAGGTTTGAATCTGTAATGGGAATTTAAAATTTGAAATAGAAATAAAAAAAAGAAAATGGACAGACCGTACCTGGGCCAACTTCGGCCGCTCGGCCCAGCCCCATTTCTTGATCCGCACGGCCCACCCTATGCTTCTTCCCTTTACTTTTGTTTCAATCACTTACATGTGGGCCCTCATGGCGGACTCATCTCCCACACTACATCAGGCCGCGCGACCCAGGCTCTCGGTTCTCACCTCGCGCGAATCGCGCCGCGGCGTGCGAGTAGAGGCGACCAAGATCTCAGAAATCCGTTAAAGCTTACCAGCCTGCGCGCGAGTGACTCCACCGGACCTCCGTGATTCACGCGAAGCTCTGGAGCTGATCGGCCATGCTCATCCTCGCCCAGCCGCCACTTCAACCACCTAGGCGACTTCCTCGGAGCTCAACTACTCGCGCCAATCGCGGTCCGGTAGGTAGTGGATTCGGAACCGAGCTCCGCTAGTGATTTAAGCGTTGCTCGGGCTTGCCTTTTTCCTCCTCTCCTGCCTACCCTTGTGCAAAGCCGTCAACACTACCACATGCGGGGAGAGATTTGGGGAGGGAGAGCGCCGTGTTGAGATCCGCCACCGCCATCAATTCGTGCTGCGTTCGTTGGCTCGGGTCGTGCCCTCGGAGTCCTGTGGTGCAAGGGAGAACCTTGTCGTGGGCTTGCAGATATCGAGGAAGCTTGGGGGACCGCTCGGAGCCGATCAATTGCTAGCCGTCGAACCAAATCCGCCGTGGAGCCGCCTCTCGCCGTGGGTAGCGTCGCTGTTGTCGCCTCCAACCTTGGTGAGTAGGGCATCCAGTTAGTTGCGTTAGGGGCAACGCGTAGTCCGTAGGAATTGAGTTATTAGGGCCCTAACCCTGGGATTGGCCGAACGCCGGCCATGGTGCTGTCACAGGGCCGCTTTGTGCCGTGGTTAGCTCTGCGTGCACCCATGCCACCAGAAAATTAGTCATTAGATGATTCCCTAGGTCCTCCATTTCATTTATCTCGCACTTGGAGTAGCAATCGAGGCTCCGGTCTGTAATCGGGATTTTTCCCGGTGATGCTCCGCCGTGGGGAGGAGTTCGCGCCGCCGTGACCCGGTGCGAAGTTGGGAGAAGGCCTCCTGGCCGTTGGATTGGTTAGGGGCGTTTAGGATTAGGTCTGGGATTGGGCATCTCTGGGCCCTTGGATCAAAAGATAGTGGCCTGGATTTGTGCACACATGCCCTTTTGGGTCGGGCTCATCTCAACCGTTGATCTGGTCTCGGATGGGCATGATTCGAGCATGGGCGTGGACGAGTCGCTGGCCATTGATCCTAGATCTAATGGTCGATGTTGTATGCGGGTTCATTAAGGGAAAAGTCTAATCCGGTCCGGTGGTTGACGATCCAACGACTTAGAATCACCAATACCCCTTCGCCGTGGGAGTTTTGCGTAAGAGCCCTCGTAGAATCAGGGATTCAACCCGCGGTCCATGTAGTTGGGTTCTATTTCTGGGTGACACTTGCGCTGAGGCCCCTGAATTTCCGTTTATTAGTGTGCGCGGACCAGAGACAGATGAATTCATTTTAGAAATGATTTTCAATACAAAAATTAATTACAGAAACTTATTTAATTCTTAGAAAATTCATTTGAAGTCCAAATTGACCCATTCCAGTTCCTATAATTTTATAATAATATTGTTTATCAGATAGTGCCACCTCTTTGACATGAAAGCCACATTAAAATTTATTTCCTAATTAATCTTGTACTTAGCACATAAAACCTTCAGAAATTCATAACTCTTTCGTTTTAATTCCGAATTAACTCGTTCCAGTTGCGTTAGCCTCGTATAAATATTTACTACACAGTAACAATATTTATTATACCATGTATCATACTTTTATAATTAGATAATTATTTATCCTATGTTAATTGGATTAACTTCTGATCTTATGGTTATAATTTAACTAGATGATCTTTAATCAAATAATGACTTAGATTAAAGTTGAGCTAATTATTTATGGAATAATCTCTCATATGATCTATACCAACCAATTTATAATATAAGTTTAATATTTAAATCACGTAGAGCTTTTATAGATCATAACTACTTACCCGTAACTTCGATCTTAGTAGAGCTCGATCCCGAGATCTCGTAGCTTCGCGTAGATCATTATTATTCAGTTTGTACTTATGTTTGGTGTGATGTTAATTTTGTCTATACAATGTATGTTTGTATTGCTGCGACTAGCATTGCGGTCACGAGGATTTGAAGAATCACCCTGGTAACTGGAATCTCAAGTGCCAGGCAAGTTGTGCCCTTGATCCACTTTTGTTACCCAATAATGTTCTTTGTTATCACTATTCAATGCATAGGTTTAATTTTGATGGGGCCCAATAGGACACCCTAGTTTGCTTATCCTGTTTACCTTGTTTACCCCTGAATCAATTGGGTAGTTATGCTATTGCTTTATATGGTTTTCGGGTTAATATTTCATTACATCCATGTTCCAATTATTCTGTTATGTTATTTATGTTCATGATAAGATCATTATATTAATTGGAACATGGAGCGACCACCCGGGAAAACAGTGCTACCACAAGGGTTTAATGGGACACCCTTGGCTGATTAACTAGGAAAGCTAGTGGAGGTCTTCCTTACCCGAAAGGGGCAAGGGCAGTAAGGGAGTGGTCAGTGTAGGGAGGTCCTTGGGTTGACTTTGCTGCGATGGCGGTCAGGCAAGAACCCTGCATTGGAGCTTCCTATAAACTGTAGCGGGATTTCTGAAGCTAGTGGAACTTTGTAAAGGCCTCGTAGTGTTACCCTGCCTCGCTTCCTTGGTAGAGGTGTATGGGATTCATGACCCCTTGGCAGATGGGTAACACGGCTTGTGGGTAAAGATGCGCAACCTCTGCAGAGTGTAAAACTAGTATACTAGCCGTGCTCACGGTCATGAGCGGCTCGGACCCTCACATGATTAATTTATGGAACTTAAACTTAATTTGTCATATCATTGCATTTGGGATTATTTTACTATTACTTTTACTTAATATTACTATGGTTTGGTATTCACTTACACTTAGTAATTGCTAAATAAAATTTTGACCAACTTGTAAAAGCAATGCTCAGCTTCAGCCTCTATTCCATTGATCAGCCTTACACTTCATGAACTCTCACCTTTGGTGAGTTCATGCCACATTATTCCCCACGACTTGTTGAGCTATGAACGTATGTGAGCTCACCCTTGCTGTCTCACACCCCCCCCACAGGAGAAGAACAGGTGGTCGAAGAGGAGCTGCCTAACACTGAGGAGTTCGATCTGATCTAGGTGGCGTTTCTCAGTCGACATTGGCGCCGACGATCCTTAGTTCGTTTTACATTTATTCCTTTATTTTGTAATAAGTCTTCCGCTATGTATTAAATACTCTGATGTTTTATGACATTTATCTCTATACACTCTGTTATTATATATGTTGTCTTCTTGGCGCATGTATGAGATGCACCCGGCTTTGTTCCTTAAATCCGGGTGTTACAGAAGTGGTATCAGAGGAATGTTGACTGTAGGACGAAACCTAGATAGAACTGGACAACCCCTACATACTTATCTTTGCTACTCTGATTCTTTTCTAAACTTTTCTTAATCTTTTCTCATCTATTTCCGCTTTACTCTGGTTATTCTTACCTTTTCTTTCTAAAGACAAATGTGGATCTCACACTTTGAGATCTTGTGCTTAAAGTGACCTTTAGGACTAGGAGACCTACTCTTAGGAACAAAAATAAAACTATTTTATAGTTATCCATACGCTTGAATGTTTGTTCTTATGATATTTGTCTGATTTGGATCTTTGATTGAGTGTGATGGGTTGTGGAGTAATGTCCATAATTACATCTGCATATACGTATAGGCTTAAATAGAATTCATAAGAAAACTAAGCAATTTAGATTATCCTCCATTAAAATGTATCTATCTCATAGAGATCCCTCTAATCTTAAAAGACTCTCCCATACCTTAATAGATTCATCATATCTTGTAAGATTCTCTCTTATCTTACTAGATCCACCTCATCTTAAAAGATTCTTCTTACCTTAATAAATTCATCTTATCTTGAAGAGATTCTATCTTATCATAACATATCTAACTAATCTCAAAAGATTCTAACATATCCTAAGAATACATATTCTACCCTGTTGGACCTATCTAACCTAAACTAGTCTAATCTAATCATATCCAATCTAATCTAGATCTTATCTTACCTAATGTGACCTGATCTAGTGTGGTCTAATGTTATCTAACCTAATGTGGTCCACTTAAACAGATTAATGACACTAGTAGAAGAGATTAGACCCTACTAGCCATGTATTAACTTAACTTAGCACATTGGATCAACTCAACCATGAGCTAACCCAACCCATAGAGCCATGATGAATGGTATAACCTTTCTATTCCCACCTAATAACAAACAAACTTTTAACCTACATCTTGTAGTCTATCTCACCCATATATATCTCTCATCTTGACAGATTCTATCTTACCCTTGGATATTCACCTTATACGACTGGTTACCCCAATCTGGACATAAAACAAAGATTAAGCCCTACTAAAGAATCTTCAGATTATAACCAGCTACTAGCTTATTCATTCTACTTATTGAATAATTTCCTTTGCAAAACTATTACCATATGCTTCTAACTTTCATGGTCAATACCAGGAAAGGAAAGATTATCACACAACAGCAAACAGAAATGAATCCTCCAAATCCTCCACCTGTTGAAATCGATCAAGTGGTTGCTGCCCAAAGACTGGTAATACAACAATTAACAGACTTGGTGACCGAGATGCAAAATCAGATAAGACAAGAACGCGAGGAAATACGTCAGGTCCGCCAAGAAATAAGGCAAGCGCGGTTGGAGAGACAACAACAACAACAACAACCTCCACCACCACCAGCAGCTCCACCAAGCCACATAAACATATATATAAATTACTACTATTTGTAAGATCTAGATGTTACTTTAGTTAGTAGATGATATGATACTATCTTGGGAGGAATAATAAGGTCTAATCGACCCCATGTGTTGCTAATAAAGTATGCATCATGCTGAGATTTTTGTTTGTGCATATGTGTCGAGACAATATGAGTATACACCCTTTCCTTACAAATCTCGAGGACGAGATTTCTGTTAAGGGGGGTAGGATTTGTAAGGCCCAAAATGTGTATAAAAAAATAATAAAATAAATATATGAAGAAATATAATTAGTAAATTCAGATATCTCAAATTATACTTGAGTATTGAGAATTGAGGATAGAATCTTGAAAACCAAGAACTATTTTAGAAAAGGAGTAATAGAATTTTTTTTATTTTATTTTATTCAACTAAAGGATTAGGCATTTCATGAAATGATGCATCATAAGCAATCACTTTCATGAATATTTGATTTTTAAGTAATTTTAAACTCATGTCCCATAATGAAAAATAGCATTTTCCTAAAAAGAAAGGAACCATATGAGTATGGCTCATATTTCAAACATTTATCAAACAAATAAATCAATTAAAATAAATATATCTCTATTGCTCCATAATTGATTGTGAATATGTATTAGGTTTGAATTCTTAAACTATATCCTAAATTAGAAATTGGATTTTGAATTTTGAAAGTTAAAAAAATAAATGAGAAATGAAGGAAAGAAAAATAAGCACTATAAAGAGAAAAATAATATTAATGCAAAAATAAAAGTATATGATCAGTAGGGATAGGTTTGATATTTGAGAATTTGAAAATCAAAGCAGAAAAGTTGAAACAGGTTTGAATCTGTAATGGGAATTTAAAATTTGAAATAGAAATAAAAAAAAAGAAAATGGACAGACCGTACCTGGGCCAACTTCGGCCGCTCGGCCCAGCCCCATTTCTTGATCCGCACGGCCCACCCTATGCTTCTTCCCTTTACTTTTGTTTCAATCACTTACATGTGGGCCCTCATGGCGGACTCATCTCCCACACTACATCAGGCCGCGCGACCCAGGCTCTCGGTTCTCACCTCGCGCGAATCGCGCCGCGGCGTGCGAGTAGAGGCGACCAAGATCTCAGAAATCCGTTAAAGCTTACCAGCCTGGGCGCGAGTGACTCCACCGGACCTCCGTGATTCACGCGACGCTCTGGAGCGGATCAGCCATGCTCATCCTCGCCCAGCCGCCACTTCAACCACCTAGGCGACTTCCTCGGAGCTCAACTACTCGCGCCAATCGCGGTCCGGTAGGTAGTGGATTCGGAACCGAGCTCCGCTAGTGATTTAAGCGTTGCTCGGGCTTGCCTTTTTCCTCCTCTCCTGCCTACCCTTGTGCAAAGCCGTCAACACTACCGCATGCGGGGAGAGATTTGGGGAGGGAGAGCGCCGTGTTGAGATCCGCCACCGCCATCAATTCGTGCTGCGTTCGTTGGCTCGGGTCGTGCCCTCGGAGTCCTGTGGTGCAAGGGAGAACCTTGTCGCGGGCTTGAAGATATCGAGGAAGCTTGGGGGACCGCTCGGAGCCGATCAATTGCTAGCCGTCGAACCAAATCCGCCGTGGAGCCGCCTCTCGCCGTGGGTAGCGTCGCTGTTATCGCCTCCAACCTCGGTGAGTAGCGCATCCAGTTAGTTGCGCTAGGGGCAACGCGTAGTCCGTAGGAATTGAGTTATTAGGGCCCTAACCCTGGGATTGGCCGAACGCCGGCCATGGTGCTGTCACAGGGCCGCTTTGTGCCGTGGTTAGCTCTGCGTGCACCCATGCCACCAGAAAATTAGTCATTAGATGATTCCCTAGGTCCTCCATTTCATTTATCTCGCACTTGGAGTAGCAATCGATGCTCCGGTCTGTAATCGGGATTTTTCCCGGTGATGCTCCGCCGTGGGGAGGAGTTCGCGTCGCCGTGACCCGGTGCGAAGTTGGGAGAAGGCCTCCTGGCCGTTGGATTGGTTAGGGGCGTTTAGGATTAGGTCTGGGATTGGGCATCTCTGGGCCCTTGGATCAAAAGATAGTGGCCTGGATTTGTGCACACATGCCCTTTTGGGTCGGGCTCATCTCAACCGTTGATCTGGTCTCGGATGGGCATGATTCGAGCATGGGCGTGGACGAGTCGCTGGCCATTGATCCTAGATCTAATGGTCGACGTTGTATGCGGGTTCATTAAGGGAAAAGTCTAATCCGGTCCGGTGGTTGACGATCCAACGGCTTAGAATCACCAATACCCCTTCGCCGTGGGAGTTTTGCGTAAGAGCCCTCGTAGAATCAGGGATTCAACCCGCGGTCCACGTAGTTGGGTTCTGTTTCTGGGTGACACTTGCGCTGAGGCCCCTGAATTTCCGTTTATTAGTGTGCGCGGACCAGAGACAGATGAATTCATTTTAGAAATGATTTTCAATACAAAAATTAATTACAGAAACTTATTTAATTCTTAGAAAATTCATTTGAAGTCCAAATTGACCCATTCCAGTTCCTATAATTTTATAATAATATTGTTTATCAGATAGTGCCACCTCTTTGACATGAAAGCCACATTAAAATTTATTTCCTAATTAATCTTGTACTTAGCACATAAAACCTTCAGAAATTCATAACTCTTCCGTTTTAATTCCGAATTAACTCGTTCCAGTTGTGTTAGCCTCGTATAAATATTTACTACGCAGTAACAATATTTATTATACCATGTATCATACTTTTATAATTAGATAATTATTTATCCTATGTTAATTGGATTAACTTCTGATCTTATGGTTATAATTTAACTAGATGATCTTTAATCAAATAATGACTTAGATTAAAGTTGAGCTAATTATTTATGGAATAATCTCTCATATGATCTATACCAACCAATTTATAATATAAGTTTAATATTTAAATCACGTAGAGCTTTTATAGATCATAACTACTTACCCGTAACTTCGATCTTAGTAGAGCTCGATCCCGAGATCTCGTAGCTTCACGTAGATCATTATTATTCAATTTGTACTTATGTTTGGTGTGATGTTAATTTTGTCTATACAATGTATGTTTGTATTGCTGCGACTAGCATTGCGGTCACGAGGATTTGAAGAATCACCCTGGTAACTGGAATCTCAAGTGCCAGGCAAGTTGTGCCCTTGATCCACTTTTGTTACCCAATAATGTTCTTTGTTATCACTATTCAATGCATAGGTTTAATTTTGATGGGGCCCAATAGGACACCCTAGTTTGCTTATCCTGTTTACCTTGTTTACCCCTGAATCAATTGGGTAGTTATGCTATTGCTTTATATGGTTTTCGGGTTAATATTTCATTACATCCATGTTCCAATTATTCTGTTATGTTATTTATGTTCATGATAAGATCATTATATTAATTGGAACATGGAGCGACCACCCGGGAAAACAGTGCTACCACAAGGGTTTAATGGGACACCCTTGGCTGATTAACTAGGAAAGCTAGTGGAGGTCTTCCTTACCCGAAAGGGGCAAGGGCAGTAAGGGAGTGGTCAGTGTAGGGAGGTCCTTGGGTTGACTTTGCTGCGATGGCGGTCAGGCAAGAACCCTGCATTGGAGCTTCCTATAAATTGTAGCGGGATTTCTGAAGCTAGTGGAACTTTGTAAAGGCCTCGTAGTGTTACCCTGCCTCGCTTCCTTGGTAGAGGTGTATGGGATTCATGACCCCTTGGCAGATGGGTAACACGGCTTGTGGGTAAAGATGCGCAACCTCTGCAGAGTGTAAAACTAGTATACTAGCCGTGCTCACGGTCATGAGCGGCTCGGACCCTCACATGATTAATTTATGGAACTTAAACTTAATTTGTCATATCATTGCATTTGGGATTATTTTACTATTACTTTTACTTAATATTACTATGGTTTGGTATTCACTTACACTTAGTAATTGCTAAATAAAATTTTGACCAACTTGTAAAAGCAATGCTCAGCTTCAGCCTCTATTCCATTGATCAGCCTTACACTTCATGAACTCCCACCTTTGGTGAGTTCATGCCACATTATTCCCCACGACTTGTTGAGCTATGAACGTATGTGAGCTCACCCTTGCTGTCTCACACCCCCCCACAGGAGAAGAACAGGTGGTCGAAGAGGAGCTGCCTAACACTGAGGAGTTCGATCTGATCTAGGTGGCGTTTCTCAGTCGACATTGGCGCCGACGATCCTTAGTTCGTTTTACATTTATTCCTTTATTTTGTAATAAGTCTTCCGCTATGTATTAAATACTCTGATGTTTTATGACATTTATCTCTATACACTCTGTTATTATATATGTTGTCTTCTTGGCGCATGTATGAGATGCACCCGGCTTTGTTCCTTAAATCCGGGTGTTACACATGCCTTTGCAAGATGACCCATCTCATGGCATTTATAGCACATGAAGTGAGATATCTTATTTCCTTTTACCTTCAATTGCCTGCCTCTGATATTGCTCTTGTTGAAACCAAGGCCACTCTTGTCATCATGTCTTCTTTGATTTTTCAATATAAGATCATGAGTGACTTTAGATTTATGCCACCTCTCAAACATGTTGCTTAAATTCTTCACTTTGTTTTTGAGCTTATTATTTTCCTTCAAAAGGTTAGTCACACAAGACAAGGAAGAATAATAATAATATATAGTTAAAGAACATGGCATAGCTAATAAATCATCACAAGAGGTGGATACATGCTTCTTGTCTTCATCACATGGATTAGCAACATTTTTCAATTGATCATATAATTCATGAGATGAATTCTCACTAGTTTTATTTTCTTTACTAGAAAATTCGTTAGTGAGAAAAGCATGCTCTTGTATCAAATTTTCATGAGCAACACTAAGTTCCTCATGACTCAATTTTAGCTCCTCGTGTGAACAAGTAACAACATAAAGTAGATGCTTTTGTTGTTCACATGAATACTTTAGAAATGAGTTTTCATTTTCCAAGTTTCTTGTTTTATCTTTCTCAATTTCTAAAGCAATGTCCATTCTAGCAAGTATATCAACAAGCTCATCATATGAATATGAATGATTAGTCATATTAGCATTATATACCTTCGTATTACCTTGTGACATGAAGCAATGTGATGTAATGGATGGGCTTGTAGTAGCGATATCATTGTCCGAGCATGAACAATCACCATAATCATCAAGTATGCTTGAGATAGAACCATCATTTGCATCACATGAGTTAAAGTCAACACAATCATCATTATCAAGTGAACTTGTGGTGTGTCTTTCATCATCATCACTTGACCATGAGGTGGAGCAATCTTTCACAACCATCGTGTTGTGGATGTGCTCAACATCCTCACTAGAGATCCTCCCATATATGTCTTCAAGATATGTCCAAATATCATGAGCGGTCTCCATATACATAATTTCCTTAAACACCTTATCACTTATCCATTGATATAAAATGTTAGTAGCTCGGTGTTCAAGATGTAAGTGAGAGCACCTAGAGGGGGGTGAATAGGTGATCTTGTAAAATTCAACAACTAATAGCCACAAAACTTGGTTAAGTGTTAGAATGATAAAACCAAGTGGCTATAGAGCGAGCTCTTAAGAATCACAATAATCACACAGAAAAGCAATCACAAGAGACACGCGAGTTATCCCGTGGTTCGGCCAAGTAATACTTGCCTGCTTCCACGTTGTGGCATTCCAATGGACGAGGGTTACACTCAACCCCTTTAAAGTGATCCAATGATCAACTTGAATACCACAGTGTTCTTCTTTCTTATACTTTCTCCCGTTTGCGAGGAATCTCCACAACTTGGAGCCTCTTGCCCTTACAATTGACGATCACAAAGAAGCACGGAAGTAAGGGAGGGGAGAGCAACGCACACAAGACTCAAATCCACAACACAACCACACACACAAGTCACAACTTGAGCACTAAGTTCAACACACGGAGTTCTCAACTCAAGAGGAGCTCAAATTGCTAGCACAAAGAATCAAATGCGTGGGAGTGGAGTCTGGATGCTTAGGAATGATCAAAGAATGCTTGTGTAACTCCTCCATGCGCCTAGGGATCCCTTTTATAGCCCCAAGGCAGCTAGGAGCCGTTGGAGGCAATCTTGGAAGGCTAATCTTGCCTTCTGTCAGGTGGCGCACCGGACAGTCCGGTGCACCACCGGACAGTCACTGAGCTGTCCGGTGCACGATCTCCTTCCTTTTCTGGCGCATCCGACCGTTGCAGATTTGCGGCAGTTGGCGCACCGGACACTGTCCGGTGCACACCGGATAGTCCGGTGCCCCCTGCCGACCGTTGGCGCGCCCACGCGTCGCGCGAAGATTACGCGGCCGACCATTGGCGCAGTCGACCTTTGGCTCACCAGACAGTCCGGTGCACCACCGGACAGTCCGGTTAATTATAGCCGTACGCCGCCGTCGAGTCCCGAGAGTGGCCTGTTCACCAGAGGCTGGTCTGGCACACCGGACAGTGTCCGGTGCACCCAGACCGAGCAGGAGTTTCCAATTGCATTTCTCCTGTTTCTAGCACTTAGACAACATATGTTAGTACTCAAAACAATGTACTAAGTCTAGAAACATACCTTGTAACATGATTTCCACTTCTTGAATCTTTGGCACAATTTCAACACTTAGAGAATATGTGTTGGGCACTTAATCACCAAAACACTTTAGAAATGGCCCAAGGGCACATTTCCCTTTCAATCTCCCCCTTTTTGGTGATTTTATGCCAACACATCCAAAAGCAACCAAAAGAAGTGCAATATCAATGCAAGAGAGAACAAGATTGTTTTTTATTCAAATTTGGCATATTTGGATCATACTTTGCCACCACTTGGTTTGTTTTCGAAAATCAATTTCATTTTCCTATCTCTACAACAAACTCACTTGTTTGGGCACAAAGAGAGATATTTCAAGAGTGAAAATGATCAAGATTCAAAAACTCCCCCTTTTTCCCATAATCATAGATTCTCCCCACAAGAGGCCAAATTTTGACAATAAGAGTATTTTGAAAAATTAAAAGTTCTAACTCTACTATTTTCAAAATTCTCAAGTGGTAGCTGATCCATTTGCTTTGGCCTTAATTTCTCCCCCTTTGGCAATAAGCACCAAAACGGGATCATTCTTGGCCCTTTAACGCCATTGCCTCACCAAAATTGTCAATTACGAGCACAAAGGCAATAAGAGCATAGATATGAACTTGGAGTGAATACCGGAGTGCAGTGGAAGTCTTTGCATGGTCTAAGTTCACCTTTCCCTTTCAATGCACTTTTGAGACTAAAACAAGTAAACTCAAACACAAGGTTAGTCTCAAAGGGTCAAGTTGTAGCATGCCTCCCCCTAAATAAGTGCATCACTTGCAAATGGACTTGTGAGGTCCGGGGATCATGTGTACAACTTGAGCACCACAAATTAACAAAGTAGATTTAAATGCATAAATTGACATGATCAAAGGCATAAAACACATGTATGTTCTAGATCAATCCAAGTTACGCGAATCTAAGATATTTAGCTCACTATGCAACCTGCAAAACCTTTTCTCATCTAAAGGCTTGGTGAAAATATCGGCTAGCTGTTTCTCGGTGTTAATATGGTACACCTCGATATCCCCCTTTTGCTGGTGGTCTCTCAGGAAGTGATGCCGGATGTCTATGCGCTTAGTGCGGCTGTGTTCAACAGGATTATCCGCCATGCAGATTGCACTCTCATTGTCACATAGGAGTGGGACTTTGCTCAGATTGTAGCCAAAGTCCCGGAGGGTTTGCCCCATCCAAAGTAGTTGCGCGCAACACTGACCTGCGACAACATACTCAGCCTCAGTGGTGGATAGGGCAACGGAAGTTTATTTCTTTGAACTCCAAGACACCAGGGACCTTCCTAGGAATTGGCACGTCCCTGATGTACTCTTCCTATCAACCTTGCACCCGGCATAATCAGAGTCTGAAAATCTAATCATGTCAAAGGTAGACCCCTTTGGATACCAGATCCCGAAGCAAGGCGTAGTGACTAAATATCTAAGAATCCGCTTAACGGCCACAAGGTGACATTCCCTTGGGTCGAATTGATATCTGGCACACATGCAAACGCTAAGCATAATATCTGGTCTACTAGCACACAAATAAAGCAAAGAACCTATCATAGACTGGTATGCCTTTTGATCAACGGACTTACCTCCTTTGTTGAGGTCGACATGTCCGTCGGTTCCCATTGGTGTCTTTGAGGGCTTGGCGTCCTTCATCCCGAACCGCTTGAGCAAGTCTTGTGTGTACTTTGTTTGGGAGATGAAGGTGCCGTCCTTGAGTTGCTTCACTTGGAACCCAAGGAAGTAGTTCAACTCGCCCATCATTGACATCTCAAATTTCTGAGTCATCACCCTGCTAAACTCCTCATAAGACTTTTGGTTAGTAGAACCAAATATTATGTCATCGACATAAATTTGGCACACAAATAGGTCACCATCACAAGTCTTAGTGAAAAGAGTTGGATCGGCTTTCCCAACCTTGAAAGCATTAGCAATTAGAAAATCTCTAAGGCATTCATACCATGCTCTTGGGGCTTGCTTAAGTCCATAGAGCGCCTTAGAGAGCTTACACACATGGTCGGGGTACCGTTCATCCTCAAAGCCAGGGGGTTGCTCCACGTACACCTCCTCCTTGATTGGCCCGTTGAGGAAAGCGCTCTTTACATCCATTTGGAACAACCTGAAAGAGTGGTGAGCGGTATAGGCTAATAGAATGCGAATAGACTCTAGCCTAGCCACAGGCGCAAAAGTCTCCTCGAAATCCAAACCTGTGACTTGGGCATAACCTTTTGCCATAAGTCGAGCCTTGTTTCATGTCACCACCCCGTGCTCATCTTGCTTGTTGCGGAACACCCACTTGGTTCCCAAAACGTTTTGCTTGGGACGTGGCACCAAGGTCCAAACTTCATTTCGCTTGAAGTTGTTGAGCTCTTCCTACATGGCCAACACCCAGTCCGGACCTTGCAAGGCCTCTTCTACCCTGAAAGGCTCAATAGAAGAGACAAACGAGTAATGCTCACAAAAGTTAGCTAGTCTTGAGCGAGTAGTTACTCCCTTGCTTATATCACCCAAAATCTAGTCGACGGGATGATTCCTTTGAATCGTCGCTCGGACTTGAGTTGGAGGGGCCCGTGGTGCTTCTTCCTCCACAACTTGGTCTTCTTGTGCTCCCCCTTGATCACACGCCTCCTCTTGAGGAACCTGTTCATCATCTTGAATTAGAGGATGCACCATCTTTGAGGAAGAAGGTTGATCTTGTTCTTGGTGTTCCTGTGGTCGCACATCTCCAATCGCCATGGTGCGAATTGCGTCCGTTGGAACATCATCTTCATCTACATCATCAAGATCAACTTGCTCTCTTGGAGAGCCATTAGTTTCATCAAATACAACGTTGCTAGAGACTTCAACCAAACCCGATGATTTGTTGAAGACTCTATACGCCTTTGTATTTGAGTCATAGCCTAGCAAAAACCCTTCTACAGCTTTGGGAGCAAATTTGGAATTTCTACCTTTCTTTACTAGAATGTAACATTTACTCCCAAATACACGAAAGTATGACATGTTGGGTTTGTTATCAGTTAGAAGTTCATACGAGGTCTTCTTGAGGAGGCGATGAAGGTAGACCCAGTTTATGGCGTGGCAAGCTGTGTTCACAGCTTCCGACCAAAACCGCTCGGGCGTCTTGAATTCTCCAAGCATCGTCCTCGCCATGTCTATAAGCATCCTGTTCTTCCTCTCTACCACACTGTTTTGTTGTGGTGTGTAGGGAGCGGAGAACTCGTGCTTGATTCCTTCCTCCTTAAGGTACTCCTCCACTTGTAAGTTCTTAAACTCGGACCCGTTGTCGCTTCTTATCTTTTTCACCTTGAGCTCAAATTCGTTTTGAGCTCTCCTTAGAAAGCGCTTTAGGGTCCCTTGGGTTTCTGATTTATCCTGCAAAAAGAATACCCAAGTGAAGCGGGAAAAATCATCAACAATAACAAGACCATACTTACTTCCCCCGATGCTGAGGTAGGCGACGGGTCCGAAGAGGTCCATATGAAGTAGCTCAAGAGGTCTTGATGTGGTCATCACATTCTTGCTGTGATGAGTGCTTCCCACCTGTTTACCTGCTTGACAAGCTGCACAAGGTCTATCTTTTTCGAAAAATACATTGGTTAGACCTAACACATGTTCTCCCTTTAGAAGTTTATGATGGTTCTTCATCCCAACATGTGCTAGACGGCGATGCCACAGCCAGCCCATGCTAGTCTTAGCAATTAAGCATGCATCTAGATCGGCCTCCTCTTTCGAAAAATCAACTAAGTAGAGTTTGCCATCTAGTACACCCTTAAAAGCTAATGACCATCACTCCTTCTAAAGACAGACACATCTACATTGGTAAATAGACAATTGTATCCCATATTACATAGTTGACTGACAGATAATAAATTGTACCTGAGTGATTCAACTAAAAACACATTAGATATGGAATGCTCGGATGAAATGGCTATCTTGCCTAGTCCTTTAACCTTGCCTTGGTTCCCATCTCCAAAGATGATCGAATCTTGGGAATCTTTGTTCTTGACGTAGGAGGTGAACATCTTCTTCTCACCCGTCATGTGGTTTGTGCATCCACTGTCGATAATCCAGCTTGAGCCCCCGGATGCATAAACCTGCAAGGCAAATTAGGCTTGGGTTTTAGGTACCCAACTCTTGTTGGGTCCTACAAGGTTAGTTACAATAGTCTTTGGGACCCAAATGCAAGTCTTGTCTCCCTTACATTTGGACCCCATCTTTCTAGCAACCACTTTTTCATTTTTACACAAAAGTACAAAAGTAGTGTTGCAAGCATGAAAGACAGTGGTAGGTTTATTACACACTTTCCTAGGAGCACGAGACACAAAATTTCTCCTAGGCCTACCATTAAAATTAGAACTTGAAGCAATCATGGCATGTGAGTCAAAAGCATTATAACTCCTATTATAATGAGAATTTCTAGAAAATTTTCTATCATTGTACATGAAAGCATGGTTCTTTTGACTACTACTAGCCATAGGGGCCTTCCCTTTCTCCTTGTAGGAAATGGGAGCCCTTTGACTTGTTAAGTTCTTGGCTTCCTTTCGAAAGCCAAGTCCATCCTTAATTGAGGGATGTCTACCAACGGTGTAGGCATCCCTAGCAAATTTTAACTTATCAAATTCATTTTTGCAAGTCTTAAGTTGGGCATTAAGACTTGCCACTTCACTATTTAATTTTGTAATAGAAGTAACGTGCTCAACACATGCATCAACATCAAAATCCTTACACCTATTACAAATGACAACATGCTCTACACAAGAACTAGATTTATTAACTACTTCTAGCTTAGCATTTAAATCATCATTAATACTCTTTAAGCTAGACACAGTTTCATGACAAGCAGATAATTTAGAAGATAGCATTTCATTCCTTTTAACCTCTAAAGCAAGAGACTTATGCACACTTACAAATTTATCATGCTCTTCATATAAAATATCCTCTTGCTTTTCTAAAAGTCTATTCTTTTCATTTAAAGCATCAATCAATTCATTGATTTTATCTACTTTAGTTCTATCTAAACCTTTGAACAAGCTTGAGTAATCTACTTCATCATCACTAGAGTCATCATCACTTGAAGTAGTATACTTAGGGGTATCTCGAGCGCTTACCTTTTTCTCCTTTGCCATGAGGCAAGTATGGCGCTCGTTGGGGAAGAGAGACGACTTGTTGAAGGCTGAGGCAGCGAGTCCTTCATCGTCAGAGTCGGAAGAAGAGCAATCCGAATCCCATTCTTTGCTGAGGTGCGCCTCGCCCTTCGCCTTCTTGTAGGCTTTCTTCTTCTCCCTCTTCCCGCTCTTTTCTTGTTCCTGGTCATTAGCATTATTGGGACAATTTGCTATGAAATGACCAGTCTTATCACATTTAAAACAGGAGCGCTTTCCCTTTGCTTTGCTCTTGTTGGGATGCTCCTTGCGTCCTTTTAGCGCGGTCTTGAAGCGATTGATGATGAGGGCCATCTCATCTTCGTTTAGCCCGGCAGCCTCAACTTGTGCTACCTTGCTAGGTAGTGCCTCCCTGTTGCTGCTTGTTGCCTTGGGTGCAACGGGCTGAGGCTCATAGATGGGCATTGGGCCATTCAATGCATCATCAACATATCTAGCTTCCTTGACCATCATTCGCCCACTCACAAACTTTCCGAGTATTTCCACAGGCATCATCTTTGTGTACCTAGGATTTTCACGGATGAGGTTCACAAGATGAGGGTCAATAACAGTGAAAGACCTAAGCATAAGTCGGACGACATCGTGGTCCGTCCATCTCGTGCTTCCATAGCTCCTGATCTTGTTGACCAGGGTCTTGAGCCTGTTGTACGTTTGCGTTGGCTCTTCTCCCCTGATCATGGCAAACCTTCCTAGCTCGCCTTCCACCAACTCCATTTTGGTGATCGTGGTGGCGTCGTTCCCCTCATGCGATATCTTGAGGGTGTCCCATATTTGCTTGGCATTGTCCAAGCCGCTCACCTTGTTGTATTCATCTCTGCACAACGATGCTAACAAAATAGTGGTAGCTTGTGCATTCTTATGAATTTGTTCGTTAATGAATACAGGGTTATCCATACTAACAAAATTGCATTCCATTCTCAACTATCTCCCAAATACTAGGATGGAGAGAGAAAAGGTGACTACGCATTTTGTGACTCCAAAAAGCGTAGTCCTCTCCATCAAAGTGTGGAGGTTTACCAAGAGGAATAGAAAGTAAATGGGCATTGGAATTATACGGAATATGAGAATAATCAAATGAAAAATTTGAGTTAACCGGTTTCTTTTTCTCGTCGTAGTCGTCGTCTCTTGGGGAAGAAGAAGACTCGTCGCTATCGTAGTAGACGATCTTCTTGATTCGCCTCTTCTTCTTCCCGTCCTTATTCTTATGACTCGAGCCAGAGTCAGTGGGCTTGTCGTCCCTTGGCTCGTTGAAGATGGACTCCTTCTCCTTATCATTGACCACCATCCCTTTTCCCTTAGGATCCATCTCTTCGGGCGATTAGTCCCTTTCGTGAAGAGAACGGCTCTGATACCAATTGAGAGCACCTAGAGGGGGGTGAATAGGTGATCCTGTAAAATTCAACAACTAATAGCCACAAAACTTGGTTAAGTGTTAGAATGATAAAACCAAGTGGCTATAGAGCGAGCTCTTGTGAATCACAATAATCACACAGAAAAGCAATCACAAGAGACACACGAGTTATCCCGTGGTTCGACCGAGTAATACTTGCCTACTTCCACATTGTGGTGTCCCAATGGACGAGGGTTGCACTCAACCCCTTTCAAGTGATCCAATGATCAACTTGAATACCACAGTGTTCTTCTTTCTTATACTTTCTCTCGTTTGCAAGGAATCTCCACAACTTGGAGCCTCTCGCCCTTACAATTGATGATCACAAAGAAGCACAGAAGTAAGGGAGGGGAGAGCAACACACACAAGACTCAAATCCACAACACAACCACACACACAAATCACAACTTGAGCACTAAGTTCAACACACGGAGTTCTCAACTCAAGAGGAGATCAAATTGCTAGCACAGAGAATCAAATGCGTGGGAGTAGAGTCCGGATGCTTAGGAATGATCAAAGAATGCTTGTGTAACTCCTCCATGCGCCTAGGGGTCCCTTTTATAGCCCCAAGGCAGCTAGGAGCCGTTGGAGGCAATCTTGGAAGGCTAATCTTGCCTTCTGTCGGGTGGCGCACCAGACAGTCCGGTGCACCACCGGACAGTCACTGTAGCTGTTCGGTGCGCGATCTCCTTCCTTTTCTAGCGCATCCGATCGTTGTAGATTTGCGGCAGTTGGCGCACCGGACACTGTCCGGTGCCCCCTGCCGACCGTTGGCGCGCCCACGCGTCGCGCGAAGATTGTGTGGCCGACCGTTGGCGCAGTCGACCGTTGGCTCACCGGATAGTCCGATGCACCACCGGACAGTCCGGTGAATTATAGTCGTACGCCGCCGTCGAGTCCCAAGAGTGACTTGTTCACCGGAGGCTGGTCTGGCGCACCGGACACTGTCCGGTGCACCACCGGACAGTCCGGTGCACCCAGACCGAGCAGGAGAGACAACTCAATTCCAATTGCATTTCTCCTGTTTCTAGCACTTAGAAAACATATGTTAGTACTCAAAACAATGTACTAAGTCTAGAAACATACCTTGTAACATGATTTCCACTTCTTGAATCTTTGGCACAATTTCAACACTTAGGGAATATGTGTTGGGCACTTAATCACCAAAACACTTTAGAAATAGCCCAAGGGCACTTTTCCCTTTCAGTAAGCATTTCTTTTTGGCTTGGGTGAGATCTTTTGTGTTCTCATCAAAAGGTTCATAAAAGCCTACACTTATGATCCACCACAATTTTACATCAATTGTATGAAAATAATGACTCGTGCAAGTTTTCCACTGTGCAAAATGTGTGCCATAAAAAATGTGTGGTTCACAAGCAACCTCAAGCCCTTTAGACGCCATCCAGCTTACTCTCGGGTCGGTTAAGACCACCAAATGAGAGAACCAGCCTCTGATACCACTTGTAGGGTCGAGATGGCGGACTAGAGGGGGGTGAATAGTCCTTTCTAAAACTAATTACAATAGCTAACACAAATAAATACGGAATTAAAACTATTTTGGTTTAGCCAAGACTACACTCCTCTAACTATAACAAACACCTGACAAAAGATCCTAATTGAAGCAACTAAGGTGCCAAGATAGTGAAAGAGCTCTCCCATACAAATCTTGTTAGCAATGACATACAAATTATGCAAATATAATTCTAAGCACACTGATAGCTCCTAAACATACTAGTAAGCAAAGAGCACAAAGCACAAGCACCACTAGAGAGAAACAACTACTTAGCTACACAAGCTAAGTAAAACAGATTAGCTACATAAGCTAACAACAAGTGAGCAACTATTTTATTATAGGTATGACTAGATATACAAGAGCATATACGAGCAACAAATACTCACTAGCATAAGTATATGAACAAGTAAATACAAGCTAGTGAGGAAAGTTGCAAACCAACGGGAAGATGATGACACGTGGCACAATGTTTTTTTCCCGTGGTGTCGATGACTTGCCGGTCACCCCTAGTCCATGTTGAGGTAGATTCAAAGCACCTAACCGCTCCTCTATCAAGTCTCCACTTGATCTCTTGAGCCGGATTGGTCAATGAACCATCAAACCTCGATTCCACTAGAGTTGCTTTTCACCGCTCCGGCGAGGCAAGCACAACGCCTCTCACAATCATCACCGTGGCCTCTTCACAATCTCCTTTGAAGAGCTCACGGGGAACCACCACCAAGCCGTCTAGGATGCGGCAACCTCCAAGAGTAACAAGCCAACGACCTCACTTGATGATCTCCCTAGTGCCTCAAAGATCAACAACTTGATGCAATGCACTAGATGGCTCTCAATCTCACTAGAATGCAATCCCAACCAATATGAGTGAGAGAGAGGGAGAGGAAAGGCTCCAATATGCTCACAAGTGTTCCAACTAGCCTCCTACACACTTTCAACCCAGGCAACACAAGTATATATAGCCCCCTCTCCAAAACTAGCCGTTATGGGCCAATTGCCCCTTTTCTGCGCACATGCGGATGGTCTGCAATACAAGCCCGGACCGTCCGCACAAGAATCCCAACGGCTATAAATGGTTATAAAAATGTCAGAGCATTCAAAAATGACTTGCGGACGGTCTGCCCCTCAAGGCCGGACGGTCCGCGATACATAAAACTGAGCCAAAACGAAGTTTTGCTGACTCTGCACATTTGCTGAAATTTGTACTACAGACGGTCCGCACCTGGACCCCGGACGGTCCGCAATACAAAATATTTGTACTGTGGACAGTCCGCACTCAGGCCCCGGATGGTCCGCAGTTCAAAAAGGAAAACTAAAACAGAACTTCTCGAGTTTTGTCCAAACACCAGTCCTTCAACTACGGACGGTCCTTCACCTGGGACCAGACGGTCCGCAGTACAAAAACTTCGCGAAACACAGAAACTCCGCGTTTCTGCCCATCATCTCAAGTTAGACCTGCGGACGGCCCGCCATGCTGGCCCGGACGATCTGCAGTACCTCAATTCAGCCCACATTCAAGAAATCGCTTTTGAATAAGTTTTTCTTTCACGAACCAAAGCGTTGTTAGCCCTCATGCAAATGCACCAACTATATGAGCAATGAGGCACTAAAGACATGTCAAATAAGATAATTGACCCCTCTTGATAGTACGGCTATCTAGCCTACTAACCTAGTCAATTATCAACCTCTAAGCACCTTTTGACCGGTAAAACAAAAACCTATTGTTATACCTTTGCCTTGAGCATTCAATTCCATCTCCTTAAATGATGAACAATGGGCATCCATAAGTGTAGCCAACCATGATACCTTTTACCATTTGTCCATAGCATGAAGTTCCTCCACCATCATCATCAAGCCACTTGATCAATAGCCCAGATCAACACATGGCTTGATAATTCTATTATGATACGATCCACTCCATGTTATCACATAGCCTTCTTGGTTCATCAATCTCAACATAGCTTGCTCTTCACCATTGCTTTATGTCCATCGGTGCTAAGTCCTTGCTCTTGCTTCACCGCGACGCGGTCCCTCACACATGAGCCTTTGACTTGCCCTTCACACTAGCCACTCGGTCCATCGAAACCAAGCCATATCTCTTGATCTTCTCCATATAGCCACATGACACCATGTCATGTCTTCATATGCAATGAGCTCCTTTATCACACTAGTTGAGCATCTCAATATCACCAAGCCACATCACCATCACGGCTAAAATAACTCACACTAGTGTACTTGTGGACTAATCACCTGTGTATCTCAACATAAACACTTATTAGGCCATATAAGTTGTCAATCAATTACCAAAACCAAACAGGGTCTCACAAATACACAACACAACCTTTGTTGCTACGTGTTTTGGTGGAACCTTCCTCCGAAGTTGTGGCCTCGTCTACCGCCTCATGGTACTAGGGGATGACGAAACCCACCATGTGGATTATGTGTATGTCCACTGGAGGATTGGGCTGACTCGTAAGGATGGAATTATGGCCTTTGAGTCTGGGATTGCTTCTCTTCGTGTGGTTTGGGGTTGTTCGGACATACCTTGAATTTCTAACAAAGTTCCTTGAAATTTTTGTTCACATGTGCATCTCTTGCTGGCGTTGCCAAAAATCATTATCTCATCTAATGTATTTATCCATTTTCTAAAGCAGCTTCTCTAGGGATTAAGGTGGTTTCTTCCAAAATACCGAGATGTCGGGCCTGGCCGAAGCCCTTGACCATGGTCGATGATAATATGATCCAGAACACTTGGTGCCTGTTCACAAAGATAAATGAATCTTTAGATAAAAGCCTAGAGAAACTCATCTAGGGCTTGGGTGCACTAAAACAGGGCCTAAGTAGTCATTGGCTTTGTCTAGAAACACTAGAAACTTTTGAGTAACAAATCCTTAAGATTCTACTATGATGGGATTAATCCTAGCCGAAGGGAGGAATACCAGGTTTGTGCTACATTCCTCACTGTTATGACAAAGGACTTGACCATTACTGTTGTGTTTCCGCCATATGAAGATGTAGTTGCTTCGTAGCTCATCAAAAACTGTTTCAGGTCTGACAGACCGTCATATATGTGGAGTTGTGGTGGTCTATATAGAGCTAGCCATGGCGCCGCCTCAAGGTCAATTGCTAGAGGGGCTATGTTGTCATAGACAAATGGGTCATAATTTTGTCTTTCTAGATGGAGTTCTGCAATGCAAAACAATGTTTTGCACGACCATATGTATGATCGACTAGCCACACCCTTACAAAGGATTCGAGTAGGTAACGAGAGCACCCTCGAAGGTCCCTTTTTGAGAACGGTTAGGTCGCTGCGAAGGTGCCCTTCGGAATAGAACTGATGGCTCCATGGGCCAAAGTTATGAATCGACAAGGGCCCAACTGGAGGGGAGGTTGTAAATGCAAAAGTCCGTCTAGCCTATATGATTATGTGTTAATTGATCATGAATATTGTAGCAGTATATAACATTTATGCATGAGAAAAATTGTATAATCATACTCTAGAGAGACTTGAACTTTAATAAAGAGAGAGAGAGATCACTTATCCTAATTTTCAACAGTAATTTGATCTTAGCGGAGGGAAGGTGGGCCTTCAAGCACATGGCCTTCGCCCGGCCGGCCGGTGTTCTTGTTCACTCTTATACTTGGTGGGGATTCACTATGCCATCAAATATAAATATGATCATCAAGTTACCGTTCTTAGTATTGCTCAGTTCAGTTTTTTTAGGAGGGATTAATCTAACTTTTCTTAGTCGCCGTGATGGAGTTCCTGTTTTTGCCCAACGCGAGGCGGAACACCATTTTTTGTTGCATATATATATCCCTGTAAAAGATACTTCAGGTAAATGCAGAAATACTTATGATCTTCCACTGTCTTGTAGACCTCTGAGCATTAAAGGGGTGTTTAGCATGACTCCAGGTTCAAGTTCCAGTGTAGAGCTGTATCAATTTAAATAGTTTTAAAAATAATTTTTTAAATAATAAATAAAATGAGTTATCTTAATGTTTTCTAAAGGTTTACAGATCTAGCTCCATGATTTTATATATTACTTAATGATTTAATCCATCAAATTTTTTGAAGCTAGAGCTGTTCCAAAAAAAATTCCAAGAAACGCGAAACATGTAGGCTGGACTGAACGTGCTGATGGTATAGGCCCTTCGTGACAAGGTCCCAAGTGTTGAAAAAGAAACAGCAAACAATCCATTATCAGTCGTGCAGGCGGAAGCTGACGGGTTGTATTTTGACTCTGACACCAGTAGGCCATTTCAGGCGTCCAAACGAAAAAAAGAGAAAAGTTCACTTCAAATACGTTCCTGTTTCTAATAAACAAGCAAATTAAAATCCGTTCATCAAGCAAGTATTTCTCTCACTTTAATATTCTCGCAGAACACGTTCCTCCTTTTCTTTTTTATTTGGTAAAAGAACTGCCGTCAATGTTTACATCAGTACTGTAATTTGACATTATATTCTTTCCCGTTCAAAGTCGCCTACACCGGCAGGCAGGCTGGATGGATTCAGCTCGCTCGTTTCGTTTCTTAATTTATTTGCCGGTCGTCCAGCCCAGTTTCCAAGCAACGAACTTCATTATCGCATATGTATATATACGCCTGAATTGGATTCCATTAAGACACCGTACCGTTTGGATCCTTTGAATTGGATTCCATTTTAATAATTAGGCACAGATCAATTAATTAAGTTAATATGAACGTTTATACGCAGTTTAGTTGTCCGACCTAAAATGATTCGCTTTATTTGATGACGACGGAAAAGTATATTTAAATATTTAATAATATGACTGATCCTTGTTTGTTTCAATAAGGAAAAAAACAATGAATCCAATCACAGAGAGAGCAGCGCGCGCGGCCTTGCATGTCCCTGCACCATAACTACACATCTTTCTTTCCTTGACCTAGACGACGACACCTTGCTCGATCCAGACGTCTACTAAAAGAAGAAGATGAAAAAAAAAACGACGATCGTCCCCTCCATCCGTGACCGTGACGAAGAGACAAACTACTACTCTACTGGCCTGATCTTGCAACCCTGTGATTAGCTTAGCTTCAGTTTGCAGAAAAAAAAGCCTGTTAATTATCGCCATCATATATACGTTCATGCAACCGGCTATAGCTACTCCTGCTAATTGCAGCAGTGCGAGGAGCGATTGGAGTTTGACTGCTTCTTGTCGCCGAACATGTCCACCACCATCTGGATCATCGTCCCGGCTTCCGCCTTGAACGGCCTCGCAGACGCAGAGATGGTGAGCACGTTGATGATTTGGATGAAGAGGACGAGCAGCAGCAGCACCTTCGCCATCCCCATGGCCGCCATTATTCTTGGGTTACTGCTTGCGAGTTCCTATATTACAGGGCTGGGCTGGCGATGCGTTGGACGCGTGTTTGCTCGTTCAGGTTCTTGTCGGAGAGCTTGGCCTTGGATGCATGCATTTGCTGCATGCTGGGGCTGTGCTTTTATAGGTGAGGGTTTGGTACCGGGGGCGTACTTGAGTCTTTGAGCCTCGTCGCACTTGGGACAGTGACGGACTGGCGGGTCCTCGCTGCCGTGTGGAAACGGTCGTCGCAGTCTCGCCTTTCGCCCGGACAGGTTCTAACCTCTTGAGGCTTGACCGCATGCAGCAGCTAAACTATACTACTACACACTACGAACGGCCGGTCAGCACCTTTGATCTTTCGAATTGAATCAAAACCCGACTGCCACGGTCGTCACCGTGTCTGACTGCTCCCTGCTCTGCTCCCAAAGTCAAATCTTTCTCATGCGCAAGCAAATGCATGATGCTTCATGGCAACTACTCCTGCCATCACGTTATTTGAATGTATGAAAAGTCCGGTCCGGCCGGTCCGAAATTGAGAATTTAAGATGCAGTGCGGACGAGGGGCGCCTTTTTGGCCAAGTACTAACAATAATCCCCAGTGCCTGCGCGCGGGGTGTGCAGGATTCACGTTCACTACACGATGGTTGAATTTTAATGACTTTTACTGTTGGTTGCTAAAAGCTATAGGCTGATGGTTGGTCGCTAAATACGTTTGTAGTCATGGCCTATTGATCGTTAAAAACCTAGAAATTTAACAACTTATACTAGGTCACTATAGACTACAGAGGCAGGGTCATTTTGGTAGTGATGATTGACTTAGGCTCTGTTTATAAGCAACCTAGTTTTTAAGAAACCAGTTCTTATCTTTTAACTAGCTAGGAGATGCCAAGTTCTTGTTTTTTTAAGAAACTGAAAATCTAATTTATATAAACTGAGTCATAAACTGATATCTGGTATGTTTGGAACCACCTCAATTTATATAAACCAGTTTCTTAAAAACTGGGTTCTTCCAAACATGACCTTATACATCACAAGAAATTAGATGAAAAGGTCGTTATTAAAAAAATATAAAAAAAGTAAAAATAATTTAAAATAACTAAAAATTAATTAAAACAAGTAAAATATTGATGGGCTAAATTATAGAAAAGAAAAAAAGGATTGTACAATTTGAAAAAGGATGTTCAAGGTTTGACTACTATACCTATAGACTTAGATGTTAATGATTTAACCATCTAGATTAGACTCTATTTCATGATGTATTGTGACTGTTTGTTTTATTTACTTACAAAGACCCATCTAAGAGCCTATTCAATAAGCCAACTCGAAAGTCGAAACCCTAGGTTCTCACTCAGCCTGTCAGTCGTCTCCTCCCTCAGTCCCTCCTCCCTTGGACCCTTGCCCAGTCGCCCCTTAGTCCACGGCAGAAATCCGCGCCTCCGCAATCCCTCTCCAGCCTCTCCCTCTCATTATAGTTCGTCAATGCCTCGCCCCTAGTTCTAGTTTCACGTGGCGGCGCCCCTCCTCGTCTGCCTCAGTTCATCTTCCTCAGATCTACAACTACAACGACGACCGCCTTGAGCAATACCTGCAAATTTTTAGCTCAAGCAAACATTAAAACATTGAGCAGCAGTGCTGCTCTTAGGCCCGGCACTACCGTAGTCCGCTAGTCCGGCATTGCCGGATAACCTAAAATGGTCTAAATGCTGCCAAACTTTCACAAAATGAAATTGATACGATTTAGTACTTCTACTTAGAATATGAGGTTCAAACTATTAAAGCGCAGGAAGCAGACTGAATAGAGTGAGGAGAGATTCAAATGAGCTTTACTCAAACCTTAACTAATCAAATGAGCAACACAATTCAGCACACAAAGACAAGGTATTTATCCCATGGTTCAGCTCGCACAAAGGCTTGCCTACCTCCACGCTGTTGAGGAAAGCCACTAAGGCAAAGAGTTCCACAAACTCTTCCTCGATCTTAAGCCAAGAGCTCTTGCTCTTAGTATGAGAAGTTTTCACTATGAATTTGGGTGAATTTATAAAGTACCGAGGCTGCAACAAATTTGTAGCTCGAAGCATGCTAGGAGCATGCTCCAAGATTCAATGAGAGATTCACAAGTCAGCTAGGAGCATGCTCCAAGATTCAATGATAAAAGTTGTCGGCCTTGAGATGCTCCAATGCTCAAATGGGGGCTAAGGAAACTCTAGGGTTCTTGTTGTTCTTGTGGTTTATCTCAGCCTCTTTTTGAAGAATACAACTGAAGTTGGAGTCACAATGGAGCAAGTGTGGGAGAGAGGGATTCAAAAGTGACCAAGGGGTACTTGTAACCCATTCTACTGTATATGTTGTTAGGATTCATAGCAGGTTACTGTTGGAGAGTTGTAGAATAGAAAAATCCTGAGTTTTCACACTCCAACGGTCATTTAATGTTCGGTAGGGCCGACCATTAAGTCTGGCAGTGCCGGGGTGTGGCAGTGCCGCTCATATGCCCGGTAGTGCCACACAGCCCAAACTAATTAGATTGAAATGAGATTTTGGCACTGGCTAACTGGGCTTAGGTAGAGATGTTTGTGGAGTTTGAGCATTAGCAGCCAAACTCATAGAACCTTAGTAGTACGACATCCCTAGTCTATAGAAGTAAACAAAAAGTACACTAGATCGTATATACTCTTGATGTCCCTTCATTGCCATAAGTTTTCTCCCATTTTGGTGCTTTTCCTGTCACATTGCTTAGTAAACAGATTAGAGCTCTAGTTGTGTTGTCATTATCATCAAAACTCACAATTAGAGCTTGATTGCACTTACATTCTCTCTCTTTTTGGTGATTGATGACAACACAATTAGAGCTTACATAAAAACATAAATCTCAACTTCTTTATCAAGCTATGGATGTAAAGCCTCCCCCTAAATTTGTGAAGTGAGAATTGAATTCTCTCTTTGGCTTGAAATGCCAAGTTTTCACAATATGTAGAAATGTGGAACTTTACATCTATAGCACTTGTGGGTGTAGACAAATAAGAGAATATAAACACATCTACATAAGATATCATAGATAGTAGCAGAAGCAGCGGAAATAAAAAACCACACAAGCATTCTTATCATAAACATAGTTCAACCACATGAGTGCATGAAACTTAAGACAGAGTATGAGAGAAATTACTACATCATAGAGTCTGAGGCGCATAGCGCTAAACTAATTACTCTCTCATCTCACAACTAAGCAACAGACTAAGCAACGACATCCATAGCGAAGAAAGGGAGATGACCCCTCTCTAATGCCATAACATTCTCCCCTTTAGCAACAAGCACCAAAAAACGAGAAGCTATAAGCAAGAGAAACTAGTCACTCTCACGATCAATCTCATCCCATGGAATGTCACCACCACCAGCAGGATCAGCATCCTCATCATCAGAGATCACTGCACGACCCCTTCTATGGGTAGAAGAAGTGAAGCGCGAACGACGGGGGCGAGCAGGCCTAATCTCTTTTTCTTCCACTTCCTCATCATCATCTCAGATATCATTGTAAGCTGACGGACACTGAGGAGCAGCGATTGGAGGAAGTCCTGCACACTCACGAAGCTCACGGATCTCCAGACGAGCCACATAAGCAGTGTTAGCTGCATAAGAGCAAGTACCAAAGAGCTTCCTGAACCAACGTGTCATCTTCCATGGCTTCTTCTTGAATGCAGCCGAAGGATGAGAGGTGCCTGGCCAATCACTGGCAAAGGAATGCCTAGCAGGCTCTCCACCAACATATGCCCTCGGACGCTCACTGATAGAAGAGCGAGCCTGAGTAGCAAGAGTTGAGGAACGAGACCTCTCAACTCGAAACGGCTCATGAAGGCAGTCATGGTTGAAGATGTAGCCAGTCACGCTCTCGATAATGAACATAATGTAAGGAGTTGTCACACCCGTTTCTAAGGGGCAGAGCCGGATGCATACCATATATGCGCCAGGATCTATTTCCACACATATGTTGACATCACAAGTGTAATATATCAAAAGAACAATGCATAAAAGCGTAAATGACGATTATATTAACATATTACACTTCGAACAGACATAATGTCTTAACCTTTATTCATCAAAGTACAGCGAAACAAGGACATCCATCCACAGGAAGATGACCGGGGGTATCACTAGACTAGCATCCATGGAGTTCAGCATCATATCTTCATCTGCAACTTCTGATCAAAATTAAGCAAGGGTGAGCTCACTTATGGTCGGGGCTCAGCAAGTGGGGGAAAAACTAATGCAGGTTTAACAAGGCGAGGCTGAGGTTGAGCAGTAAGCATTTTAGTTGGTCAACATTTTATTAACAACATCTGTCTTACTAATAAGTGTGAATCCCAAGTATTCCTATTAAGCAAAAGTACAAGAGTATTTCAAAAACACTTAAGTGAAACCACTTAAGCAAACCATTGGTAGATCATCGGATCTCGATTTATTTCCATCTTCAAGTTCAATTATCATGTGAGGAGTCTAGGCTGCTCATAACCGTGAGCACGGCTGATATATCAGTTTTACACTCTACAGAGGTGACACATCTTTACCCATGAGTTGCGATTCCCTTTTTGCCCGAGTTAGCTAGACCCGTATTCACTTCCGAGGTGAATGGCCAGGGTCTCACTTCGAGGCTTCTCCCTAGAGTCCTCATTACGCAAATGCTGAAAATGGTCAAACTGCATAAGGCACACCTACCGTAACCAACTTATAGTCCAGACTACAGGGTAAAGCTTTGGGAACTATGCCTGTATCCAATCTGCCTGAGCCGGAACTATAAGAGCTTGCCAGATGCCCCCGTTCCTGTTGACCATGACCAGCACCCAACATAAGACTTCCCTAGTTATTTAGCCAAGACCAGAGCCATGATAGTTCTCATGGTAGCACTGTTTTCCCGGGTGGTCACTCCATGTTCCAATTAATATGCAATAATCTTGTTTAACCATCGAGTTAACAACAATAATGTAAACTTACCATTTGGAACATTAACATCATAAGCAGGAGTGACTGCATAAATTTAAAGTTGTAGCAATAGCATAGCTACTAAAGTAAAGTACATTACCCAGGTTTGATCAAGGAATAAGGTTGGAAAGGTTAGGGGTATCTAAATAGGTAACCCATTAAATTATGCATATATATATCGAAAAATAAACTTTATTAAATGTATCATTTGGGATCAAACAGAGTATGCAGAGGGAGAAGTCCACTTGCCTTGCTTATTGAAAACTTGAGGTCCTTCCACAGATAGGAATTGTCGGGGACCATAATTAGGGGTACCCTCAAGGCTCCTAATTCTCAGCTGGTAACCCCCATCAGCATAAAGCCGCAAAGGCCTGATGGGTACAATCAAGTCAGGGATCAGTCCATTCGAGGGACTCGATCACGCCTCGCCCAAGCCTAGCCTCGGACAAGGGCAGCCGACCCCGGAGGATCTCCGCCTCGCCCGAGGCCCCCCTCCAGCGGCGAACACGTTCCCGGCTCGCCCGAGGCCCTGTCTTCGCTGAGAAGCAACCCCGACCAAATCACAGGAGCATTTAATGCAAAGGTAGCCTGACACCTTTATCCTGACGCGCGCCCCTCAGCTGACAGAGCCGAAGTGACCGCCGTCACTTCGCCGCTCCACTGACCAGTCTGATAGAAAGACAGCGTCGCCTGCGCCGCTCCGACTGCGGTGCCACTTGACAGAGTGAGGCTGACAGGCAGTCGGGCCCGGCCGCACACCATGGGAAACTCCGCTCCACCCGACCCAGGGCTCGGACTCGGGCTAAGCCCCGGAAGACGGCGAACTCCGCTCCGCCCGACCCAGGGCTCGGACTCGGGCTAAGCCCTGGAAGACGGCGAACTCCTCTCCGCCCGACCCAGGGCTTGGACTCGGGCTAAGCCCCAGAAGACGACGAACTCTGCCTCGCCCGACCCAGGGGCTCGGACTCGGCCTCGGCCACGGAAGACGACCTCGACCTCGACCTCGGAGGAGCCCCCACATCGCCCAACCTAGGGCACGGACCGGCCACGTCAACAGGAGGCGCCATCATTACCCTACTCCAAGCTAACTCAGGCTACGGAGAACAAGACCGGCATCCCATCTGGCTCGCTCCGCCAGATAGGCGATGATGGCGTCCCGCACGCTCCCTGACGATGGCGGCTCTCGGCCCCCTTACGGAAGCAAGAGGACGTCAGCAAGGACTCGACGGCCCCGACAGCTGTCCCTCCTCCAGGCTCCAGCGCTCCTCCGACGACCATGACATCACACACCGGGCGCCAAAATCTCTCCGGCCGCCATGATGGCATGTACTTAGGGCGCTAGCTCTCCTCCGCTAGACACGTAGCACTCTGCTACACCCCCCATTGTACACCTGGATCCTCTCCTTATGCCTATAAAAGGAAGGACCAGGGCCCTCTTAGAGAAGGTCGGCCGCGCGGGGGCGAGGACGGGACGGGCGCTCGCGTGAGGCCGCTCGCTCCTTCCCCCGTGTGGACGCTTGTAACCCCCTACTGCAAGCACACCCGACCTGGGCGCGGGACGAACACGAAGGCCGCGGGACTTCCACCTCTCTCACTACTCATCTCCTGCCTCCTCGCTTTCCCCCCTTCGCGCTCGGCCCCGCGTCGACCCATCTGGGCTGGGGCACGCGGCGACACATCACTCGTCGGCTCAGGGACCCCCCCGGTCTCGAAACGCCGACAGTTGGCGCGCCAGGTAGGGGCCTGCTGCGTGTTGACGAACAGCTTCCCGTCAAGCTCCAGATGGGTAGTCTCCAGCAACCTCTCCGGCCCAGGACGGTGCTCCGTTTCGGGAGCCTTGAGTTCATGTCCCTCGACGGCAGCTACGACATGATGCTCTTTCCACCGCCGGGCGACAGCGACAATGGCGGCCGATAGCCCACCCGCCGGCGGCGGGATCGACGACGTCTTCCTCGCGTGGTAGAAGAACAACCTTCGGGCTCACCCCATCCTCTTCCCCGTCGACGGAGGAGGAGGAGGCGGGGCAACCAAGGCCAAGCAGGAGGCGGCGCCTCGTCGGCCGTCGAGCGAGTCGACAACGCCAGCACTCCAACGGGGGGCGCGCCGAGCACCGGCCTCGCGCTTGAGACGAAGACGGGCGCTGTCTCCCCGCGACACGTCAACTCCGAGCAAACGGACGACGCCAGCACGCTCGCGAAAGGCTTGCTGGATGTCGCCCTCGTACCTGAGACGACGGTGCAGTCAGCCCCCGACGTGACCTCATCACCACCCGTCGACCAAGAGGTACCGACTGATTCCCATCCCACGCCTTTCAGATTTAGCCTCGACCCGCCTAGCGGCTCCGCTTTGGCGGACGCGCTCGTAGAGGCGAATCCGAACTCTCGGAGGTTTCGTATGCGGTCACCTTGGGACCGGCTGACGGACGTCTCGACCTACGGGCCCTCTGGGTCCGAGGAAGACGACGGGCCCAGTTTCCATTGGGATTTCTCCGGACTTGGCAACCCCGGTGCCATGCGGGACCTCATGCCTGCATGCGACTACTGCCTTTTCGACTGTTCCGATGGTAGCCGTAGCCTCGGCGACGAGGACTACGGCCCGAGCCCCGAATGTTTCCACGTCGACCTAGGGGGTCCCTCTGAAGGCAACCATCTCGGCACGCCGGAGGACGGTGATCTCCCTAGGCCGGTGCCTCGCGTTGACATCCCGTGGGAGCTAGCCGTGGTCCCCGTTCCGGCGGGGGGTCACGATCCACAACTCGAGCAAGTCCGCGGGGTGCAGGCCAGGCTCGACGAGGGAGCAGGAGAGCTTGAGCCAATCCGCCGGGACGTCGGGCAGGCATGGGCGGGCCAACCTCCGCCCGGAGAAATGCGTCATCTACCCCAGGGCTTTCAGCACCGCATGGCCGACGACGTCAGGGTCAGGCCGCCACCCGCATCCAGTGGGGTCGGCCAGAACCTGGCTGCAGCAGCAATGCTCCTCCGCACGATGCCGGAGCCATCAACCACCGAGGGGCGGCGAATCCAGGGAGAGCTCAAGGACCTCCTGGAAGGCGCCGCGGTCCGGCGGGCCGAGAGCTCCACCTCCCGAAGGCAGGGGTACCCCTCAGAGCATCATGCCGCGACTTTCCGATTCATGCGGGAAGCCTCGGTCTGCACCGGGCGCACGCGCAACACAGCGCCTGCGGCCCCGGGTCGCCTCGGCAACGAGCACCATCACCGTGATCGTCGGGCCCACCTCGACAAGAGGGTGCGCCGAGGCTACCACCCCAGGCGTGGGGGGCGCTACGACAGCGGGGAGTATCGGAGTCCCTCGCCCGAACCACCCGGTCCGCAGGCCTTCAGCCGGGCCATACGACGGGCGCCGTTCCCGACCCGGTTCCGACCCCCGACTACTATCACAAAGTACTCGGGGGAGACGAGACCGGAACTGTGGCTCGCGGACTACCGTCTGGCCTGCCAACTGGGTGGAACGGACGATGACAACCTCATCATCCGCAACCTCCCCCTGTTCCTCTCCGACACCGCTCGCGCCTGGTTGGAGCACCTGCCTCCGGGGCAGATCTCCGACTGGGACGACCAAGTCCAAGCTTTCGCCGGCAATTTCCAGGGCACGTACGTGCGCCCTAGGAATTCCTGGGACCTCCGAAGCTGCCGACAGCAGCCGGGAGAGTCTCTCCGGGACTACATCCGGCGATTCTCGAAGCAGCGCACCGAGCTGCCCAACATCACCGACTCGGATGTCATCGGCGTGTTCCTCACCGGCACCACTTGCCGCGACCTGGTTAGCAAGCTGGGTCGCAAGACCCCCACTAGGGCGAGCGAGCTGATGGACATCGCCACCAAGTTCGCCTCCGGCCAGGAGGCGGTCGAGGCTATCTTCCGGAAGGACAAGCAGCCCTAGGGCCGCCCATCGGAAGATGCCCCCGAGGCGTCAGCTCAGTGCGGCGCCAGGAAGAAGGGCAAGAAGAAGTCGCAAGCGAAACGCGACGCCGCCGACGCGGACCTTGTCGCCGCCGCCGAGTACAAGAACCCTCGGAAACCTCCCGGAGGTCCCAACCTCTTCGACAAGATGCTCAAGGAGCCGTGCCCCTATCACCAGGGGCCCGTCAAGCATACCCTTGAGGAGTGCGTCATGCTTCAGCACCACTTCCACAGGGCCGGGCCACCCGCGGAGGGTGGCAGGGCCCGCGACGACGACAAGAAGGAAGATCACCAGGCAGGAGAGTTCCCCGAGGTCCGCGACTGCTTCATGATCTACGGCGGGCAAGCGGCGAATGCCTCGGCTCGGCACCGCAAGCAAGAGCGCCAAGAGGTCTGTTCGGTGAAGGTGGCGGCGCCAGTCTACCTAGACTGGTTCGACAAGGCCATCACCTTCGACCAAGCCAACCACCCCGACCATGTGCCGAGCCCGGGGAGGTACCCGCTCGTCGTCGACCCCGTCATCGGCGACGTCAGGCTCACCAAGGTCCTCATGGACGGAGGCAGCAGCCTCAACATCATCTACGCCGAGACCCTCGGGCTTCTGCGTATTGATCTGTCCTCGGTCCGGGCGGGCGCTGCGCCTTTCCATGGGATCATCCCCGGGAAGTGAGAGCACCTAGAGGGGGGGGTGAATAGGTGATCCTGTGAAACTTTAAAACTTAAGCCACAAAAACTTGTTAAGTGTTAGCACAATAATCGCCAAGTGGCTAGAGAGGAGTCTCAACAAAACACAATAACCACAAAAGATCAATCACAGAGATGGCACAGTGGTTTATCCCGTGGTTCGGCCAAGACCAACGCTTGCCTACTCCACGTTGTGGCGTCCCAACGGACGAGGGTTGCAATCAACCCCTCTCAAGCGGTCCAAAGACCCACTTGAATACCACAGTGTTTTGCTTTCTTTTCTTTATCCCGTTTGCAAGGAATCTCCACAAATTGGAGTCTCTTGCCCTTACAAGTATATGATCACAAAGAAGCACAGAGTAAGGGAGGGAAGCAACACACACAAATCCACAGCAATATGCGCACACACACGACCAAGAATCGAGCTCAAAAGACTATCTCAAAGTTCTCACTAGAATGGAGCTCGAATCACTGAGAATGACAAACGAATGCGCAAAGACTAAGTGTGGATGATCAAGAATGCTCTAAGGTTGCTTGGTTGTCTCCTCCATGCGCCTAGGGGTCCCTTTTATAGCCCCAAGGCAGCTAGGAGCCGTTGAGAGCAAATCTGGAAGGCCATCCTTGCCTTCTGTCGTCGGGTGCACCGGACAGTCCGGTGCACACCGGACACTGTCCGGTGCCTGATTTCTTTCCTTAAATAGCGCTGCCGACCGTTGCAGATCTGGGAGCCGTTGGCGCACCGGACATGTCCGGTGCACACCGGACAGTCCGGTGCCCCCTTCCGACCGTTGGCTCGGCCACGTGTCGCGCGCAGATTCCGCAGCCGACCGTTGGCCCGGCCACGTGTCCCGCGCAGATTGCGCGGCCGATCGTTGGCTCACCGGACAGTCCGGTGCACACCGGACAGTCCGGTGAATTTTAGCCGTACGCCGTCGGCGAATTCCCGAGAGCGGCCTCTTCACGCCGAGTCAGCCTGGCGCACCAGACACTGTCCGGTGCACCACCGGACAGTCCGGTGTGCCAGACCGAGCTGAGTCTTGGCTGTACACAGCCAAGTCTTTTTCCATCTTTCTTCTTTTCTTCTTCTTTCTGTTTCTAACACTTAGACAAGTATATTAGTACACAAAACCAATGTACTAAGGCTTAGAAACATACCTTTACTTCATGATTTGCACTTTGTTCATCCATGGACATAAATTCACATTTAAGCACTTGTGTTGGCACTCAATCACCAAAATACTTAGAAATGGCCCAAGGGCACATTTCCCTTTCAATCTCCCCCTTTTTGGTGATTTATGCCAACACAACATAAAGCAACTAGAACAAGTGCAAACTCACTTCAAATAAAACTCAAATTTATTTTGATTCAATTTTGGCATATATGGATCATCCTTTGCCACCACTTGGTTTGTTTTTGCAAATCAAACTCAAATCTCTATCTCTAAGTCAAACACACATGTTGAAGCATAAAGAGAGTCATTCCAAAAGAGATTGATCAAAGATTTCAAAGACTCCCCCTTTTTCCCATAATTACTACTTCTCCCCACAAGAAGCCAACTTTTGACAAAAGAAACAATAAAAGAGTTTTGACAAACCAAAAGCTCTACTCTACTATTTTCAAATTTCTCAAGTGGTAGCTGATCCATTTATTGCTTTGGCCTTTATTTTCTCCCCCTTTGGCAACAAGCACCAAAACGGGATCAATCTTGGCCCTCTAACCCCATTGCCTCACCAAAATCTTCAATTAAGAACAAATGGCAATAAGAGTTCATGAGATGAACTTGGAATAAGTTACCCTCTCATCGGAGTGCAGTGGAAGTCTTTCATGGTCCAAGTCCACCTTTTCCCTTTCAATTCTCCTTCGAGACTAATACAAGCAAACTCAAGCATATGGTTAGTCTCAAAGGGTCAAGTTGTAACACATCTCCCCCTAAACATGTGCATCACTTTGCAACGGACTTGTGAGGTCCAGGGAGTGTTTGTACAACTTGAGCACCATAATAAGCAACAAAATGCAGAATGGACATGATCAAAGGCATAAACACATATATGCTACAATTCAATCCAAGTTCCGCGAATCTAAGACATTTAGCTCACTACGCAGCCTGCAAAAGGTCTTCTCATCTAGAGGTTTGGTAAAGATATCGGCTAGCTGGTTCTCGGTGCTAACATGAAACACTTCGATATCTCCCTTTTGCTGGTGGTCTCTCAAAAAGTGATGCCGGATGTCTATGTGCTTTGTGCGGCTGTGTTCAACAGGATTTTCCGCTATTCGGATAGCACTCTCATTGTCACATAGGAGTGGGACTTTGCTCAGATTGTAGCCAAAGTCCCTGAGGGTTTGCCTCATCCAAAGTAGTTGCGCACAACACTGTCCTGCGGCAACGTACTCGGCCTCAGCGGTGGATAGGGCAACGGAGGTTTGTTTCTTAGAGTTCCATGACACCAGGGACCTTCCTAAGAATTGGCACGTCCCCGATGTACTCTTCCTATCGACCTTACATCCAGCATAGTCGGCATCTGAGTATCCAATCAAGTCAAAGGTAGACCCCTTTGGATACCAGAGCCCGAAGCAAGGCGTAGCGACTAAATATCGAAGAATTCGCTTCACAGCCACTAAGTGACATTCCTTCGGATCAGATTGAAATCTAGCACACATGCATACGCTAAGCATAATATCCGGTCTACTAGCACATAAATAAAGCAAAGAACCTATCATGGACCGGTATGCTTTTTGATCAACGGACTTACCTCCTTTGTTGAGGTCGGTGTGTCCGTCGGTTCCCATCGGCGTCTTTGCGGGCTTGGCGTCCTTCATCCCAAACCTCTTTAGCAAATCTTGTGTGTACTTCGTTTGGGAGATGAAAGTGCCATCCTTGAGTTGCTTCACTTGGAACCCAAGGAAGTAGTTCAACTCGCCCATCATCGACATCTCGAATTTCTGCATCATTACCCTGCTAAACTCTTCACAAGACTTTTGGTTAGTAGAACCAAATATTATGTCATCAACATAAATTTGGCACACAAACAAATCACCATCACATGTCTTTGTAAAAAGAGTTGGATCGGCTTTCCCAACCTTGAAAGCATTAGCAATTAAAAAGTCTCTAAGGCATTCATACCATGCTCTTGGGGCTTGCTTAAGTCCATAGACCGCCTTAGAGAGCTTACACACGTGGTCGGGGTACTGTTCATCCTCGAAGCCAGGGGGTTGCTCCACGTACACCTCCTCCTTTATTGGCCCGTTGAGGAAAGCGCTCTTCACATCCATTTGGTACAACCTGAAAGAATGGTGAGCGGCATACACTAGCAAGATACGAATGGACTCTAGCCTAGCCACAGGAGCAAAAGTCTCCTCAAAGTCCAAACCTGCGACTTGGGCATAACCTTTTGCCACAAGTCGAGCCTTGTTCCTTGTCACCACTCCGTGCTCGTTTTGTTTGTTGCGGAACACCCACTTGGTTCCCACAACATTTTGCTTGGGACGAGGCACCAGCGTCCAAACTTCATTGCGCTTGAAGTTGTTAAGTTCCTCCTGCATGGCCAACACCCAATCCGGATCTAGCAAGGCCTCCTCTAACCTGAAAGGCTCAATAGAAGAGACAAAAGAGTAATGTTCACAAAAATTAACTAGTCGAGACCGAGTAGTTACTCCCTTGCTAATGTCACCCAGAATTTGGTCGACGGGATGATCCCTTTGAATCATCGCTCGAACTTGGGTTGGAGGTGCCGATTGCGCTTCTTCCTCCATCACATGATCCTCTTGTGCTCCCCCTTGATCACACGCCTCCTGTTGATGAACCTGTTCATCGTCTTGAGTTGGGGGATGCACCGTTGTTGAGGAAGAAGGTTGATCTCGTTCATCTTGTTCCTGTGGCCGAACGTCTCCAATCGCCATGGTTCGTATCGCGGCCGTTGGAACATCTTCTTCATCTACATCATCACAATCAACAACTTGCTCTCTTGGAGAGCCATTAGTTTCATCAAATACAACGTCGCTAGAGACTTCAACCAAACCCGATGATTTGTTGAAGACTCTATACGCCTTTGTATTTGAGTCATAACCTAACAAAAACCCTTCTACAGCTTTGGGAGCAAACTTAGAATTTCTACCCTTCTTCACTAGAATGTAGCATTTGCTCCCAAATACACGAAAGTACGATACATTGGGTTTGTTACAGGTTAGTAGCTCATACGACGTTTTCTTGAGGAGGCGGTGAAGGTAGACCCTGTTGATGGCGTGGCAAGCCGTGTTCACGGCTTCCGACCAAAAGCACTCGGGGGTCTTGAATTCTCCAAGCACAGTCCTCGCCATATCTATGAGCGTCCTGTTCTTCCTCTCTACCACACCATTTTGCTGGGGTGTGTAGGGAGCGGAGAACTCGTGCTTGATCCCTTCCTCCTCAAGAAACTCCTCCACTTGAAGGTTCTTGAATTCGGACCCGTTGTCGCTCCTTGTCTTTTTCACCTTGAGCTCAAACTCATTTTGAGCTCTCCTTAGGAAGCGCTTGAGGGTCCCTTGGGTTTCAGACTTATCCTGCAAAAAGAACACCCAAGTGAAGCGGGAAAAGTCATCAACAATAACTAGACCATACTTACTTCCTCCTATGCTTAGATAGGCGACGGGTCCGAAGAGGTCCATATGCAGCAGCTCCAGAGGTCTTGACGTGGTCATCACATTCTTGCTGTGATGTGCTCCTCCCACTTGTTTACCTGCTTGACAAGCTGCACAAGGTCTATCTTTTTCGAAATAAACATTGGTTAGACCTATCACGTGTTCTCCCTTTAGAAGCTTGTGGAGGTTCTTCATCCCCACATGTGCTAAGCGGCGATGCCACAGCCAGCCCATGCAAGTCTTAGCCATTAAGCATGCATCTAGACCGGCCTCTTCTTTTGCAAAATCAACTAAGTAAAGCTTGCCGTCTAGTACACCCTTAAAGGCTAGTGAACCATCACTTCTTCTAATGACAGACACATCTACATTTGTAAAAAGACAATTATATCCCATATTGCATAGTTGACTAATAGATAGCAAATTGTAACCAAGAGACTCAACTAAAAACACATTGGAGATTGAGTGCTCATTAGAAATTGCAATTTTACCTAACCCTTTTACCTTGCCTTGATTCCCATCACCGAATATAATTGAATCTTGGGAATCCTTATTTTTGACATAGGAGGTGAACATCTTCTCCTCCCCCGTCATATGGTTTGTGCATCCGCTGTCGATAATCCAGCTTGAACCCCCGGATGCATAAACCTGCAAGGCAAATTTAGGCTTGGGTCTTAGGTACCCAACTCATGTTGGGTCCTACAAGGTTAGTGCAAATATCCTTAGGGACCCAAATGCAAGTTTTGTCTCCCTTGCATTTTGCCCCTAGCTTCCTAGCAACTATTTTCCTATCCTTTCTACAAATAGCAAAGGAAGCATTTAAAGCACAATAAATTGTAGAAGGTTCATTCACTACTTTCCTAGGAGCATGAATAATATTCTTTCTAGGCACATGATGAATAGCATTTCTCCTAGACATATTTCTACCATGCATATAGGAAGAACTAGAAGCAAACATGGCATGAGAGTCAAAATCATTATAAGCATTATAACTCCTATAAGCATTTCTAGTTTGTCTCCTATCATGATACATAAAAGCATGGTTCTTTTTAGTATTACTAACCATAGGGGCTTTCCCTTTCTCCTTGACGAAGATGGGAGCCTTATGGCTTGTTAAGTTCTTGGCTTCCCTCTTGAAGCCAAGCCCATCCTTAATTGAGGGATGTCTTCCAATTGTGTAGGCATCCCTTGCAAATTTTAACTTATCAAATTCACTTTTGCTAGTCTTAAGTTGGGCATTAAGACTAGCCAATTCATCATTTAGTTTGGAAATTGAAACTAAGTGTTCACAACAAGCATTAATATCAACAACCTTACACCTAGTGCAAATTTCAACATGTTCAACACAAGAGTTAGATTTACTTGCTACTTCTATTTTCGCATTTAAATCATTAATTTCACTTTTTAAAGAAGAAATGGTTTCATTACAAGTAGAAAGTTCACAAGAAAGCATTCCATTTCTTTTAACTTCTAGAGCAAGTGAATTTTGTGCACTAACAAATTTATCATGCTCTTCGTATAAAAGATCTTCTTGTTTCTCTAAGATTCTATCCTTTTCATTCAAGGCATCAATCAATTCATTAATCTTAGCTATCTTAGTTCTATCCAATCCCTTGAATAAACTAGAGTAATCTATTTCATCCTCACTAGACTCATCATCACTAGAAGAATCATAAGTATTAGTATTACTAGTGATTACCTTCTTCTCCCTTGCCATGAGGCAAGTGTGATGCTCGTTTGGGAAGAGGGCCGATTTGTTGAAGGCAGTGGCGGCGAGTCCTTCGTCGTCGGAGTCGGACGAAGAGCAATCCAAATCCCACTCCTTTCCAAGGTGTGCTTCGCCTTTGGCCTTCTTGTAAACCTTCTTGTTCTCTCTCTTCCCATTTTTCCCTTGCTCCTGGTCACTATCATTTTCGGGACAGTTAGCAATAAAATGACCGACCTTACCACATTTGAAGCATGAGCGCTTCCCCTTTGTCTTGGTCTTCCTTGGTTGCCCCTTGCGACCATTTAGCGCCGTCTTGAATCTCTTGATGATGAGAGCCATCTCTTCATCATTGAGCCCGGCCGCCTCAACTTGCGCCACCTTGCTGGGTAGCGGCTCCTTGCTCCTTGTTGCCTTGAGAGCGATGGGTTGAGACTCGTGGATTGGACCGTTCAATGCTTCGTCGACGTATCTCGCCTCCTTGATCATCATCCGCCCGCTTACGAATTTTCCGAGTACCTCCTCGAGCGTCATCATCGTGTACCTGGGATTCTCACGAATATTGTTCATGAGATGAGGATCAAGAACGGTAAAGGACCTTAGCATTAGGCGGACGACGTCGTGGTCCTTCCATCGCGTGCTTCCGTAGCTCCTTATTTTGTTGATGAGGGTCTTGAGCCGGTTGTACGTTTGGGTTGGCTCCTCTCCCCTTATCATGGCGAATCGTCCAAGCTCGCCCTCCACCAACTCCATTTTGGTGAGCATGGTGATGTCATTCCCCTCGTGAGAGATCTTGAGGGTGTCCCATATTTGCTTGGCATTGTCCAAGCCTCTCACCTTGTTGTACTCTTCCCTGCACAAGGACGCTAAGAGAACAGTAGTAGCTTATGCATTTCTATGGATTTGTTCATTTATGAGCATAGAGTTATCCGAGCTATCAAACTTCATTCCATTCTCTACAATCTCCCAAATGCTTGGATGGAGAGAGAATAAGTGACTACGCATTTTGTGACTCCAAAATCCGTAGTCCTCCCCATCGAAGTGTGGAGGTTTGCCAAGAGGAATGGAAAGCAAATGCGAATTCGAACTATGTTGAATACGAGAATAATCAAATGAAAAGTTCGAATTGACCGTCTTTTTGTAGTCGTTGTCGTCGTCCTTTTGGGAAGAAGTAGACTCATCACTATCGTCGTAGTATATGATCTCCTTGATGCGCTTTGTCTTCTTCTTCTTCCCTTCCTTCCGCTTGTAGCCTGAGCCGGAGTCAGTGGGCTTGTCATCCTTTGGCTCGTTGACGAAAGACTCCTTTTCGTTGTTGACCACCATCCCCTTTCCCTTAGGATCCATCTCTTCGGGCGATTAGTCCCCTCTTGAAGAGAACGGCTCTGATACCAATTGAGAGCACCTAGAGGGGGGGGGGTGAATAGGTGATCCTGTGAAACTTTAAAACTTAAGCCACAAAAACTTGTTAAGTGTTAGCACAATAATCGCCAAGTGGCTAGAGAGGAGTCTCAACAAAACACAATAACCACAGAAGATCAATCACAGAGATGGCACAGTGGTTTATCCCGTGGTTCGGCCAAGACCAACGCTTGCCTACTCCACGTTGTGGCGTCCCAACGGACGAGGGTTGCAATCAACCCCTCTCAAGCGGTCCAAAGACCCACTTGAATACCACAATGTTTTGCTTTCTTTTCTTTATCCCGTTTGCAAGGAATCTCCACAAATTGGAGTCTCTTGCCCTTACAAGTATATGATCACAAAGAAGCACAGAGTAAGGGAGGGAAGCAACACACACAAATCCACAGCAATATGCGCACACACACGACCAAGAATCGAGCTCAAAAGACTATCTCAAAGTTCTCACTAGAACGGAGCTCTTATCACTGAGAATGACAAACGAATGCGCAAAGACTAAGTGTGGATGATCAAGAATGCTCTAAGGTTGCTTGGTTGTCTCCTCCATGCGCCTAGGGGTCCCTTTTATAGCCCCAAGGCAGCTAGGAGCCGTTGAGAGCAAATCTGGAAGGCCATCCTTGCCTTCTGTCGTCGGGTGCACCGGACAGTCCGGTGCACACCGGACACTGTCCGGTGCCCGATTTCTTTCCTTAAACAGCGCTGCCGACCGTTGCAGATCTAGGAGCCGTTGGCGCACCGGACATGTCCGGTGCACACCGGACAGTCCGGTGCCCCCTTCCGACCGTTGGCTCGGCCACGTGTCGCGCGCAGATTCCGCAGCCGACCGTTGGCCCGGCCACGTGTCCCGCGCAGATTGCGCGGCCGACCGTTGGCCCGGCCGACCGTTGGCTCACCGGACAGTCCGGTGCACACCGGACAGTCCGGTGAATTTTAGCCGTACGCCGTCGGCGAATTCCCGAGAGCGGCCTCTTCACGCCGAGTCAGCCTGGCGCACTGGACACTGTCCGGTGCACCACCGGACACTGTCCGGTGCACCACCGGACAGTCCGGTGTGCCAGACCGAGCTGAGTCTTGGCTGTACACAGCCAAGTCTTTTGCACCTTTCTTCTTTTCTTCTTCTTTCTGTTTCTAACACTTAGACAAGTATATTAGTACACAAAACCAATGTACTAAGGCTTAGAAACATACCTTTACTTCATGATTTGCACTTTGTTCATCCATGGACATAAATTCACATTTAAGCACTTGTGTTGGCACTCAATCACCAAAATACTTAGAAATGGCCCAAGGGCACATTTCCCTTTCAGGAAGCGCATCCAGCCCCTCGGACAACTCGATCTTCCCGTCTGCTTCGGAACACCCTCCAACTTCCGAAGGGAGACCCTGACGTTCGAGGTGGTCGGGTTCCGAGGAACCTACCACGCGGTATTGGGGAGGCCCTGCTACGCGAAGTTCATGGCTGTCCCCAACAACACCTACCTCAAGCTCAAGATGCCGGGCCCCAACGGGGTCATCACCGTCGGCCCCACGTACAAACACGTGTTCGAATGCGACGTGGAGTGCGTGGAGTACGCCGAGGCCCTCGCCGAGTCTGAGGCCCTCATCGCCGACCTGGAGAGCCTCTCTAAGGAGGTGCCAGACGTGAAGCATCATGCCGGCAACTTCGAGCCAGCGGAGACGGTTAAGTCCGTTCCCCTCGACCCCAGCAGCGACGCCTCTAAGCAAGTCCGGATCAGCTCCGGGCTCGATCCCAAATAGGAAGCAGTGCTCGTCGACTTTCTCCGCGCAAACGCCGACGTCTTCGCGTGGAGTCCCTCGGACATGCCCGGCATACCGAGGGATGTCACCGAGCACTCGCTGGACATCCGGGCCGGAGCCCGACCGGTCAAGCAGCCTCTGCGCCGATTCGACGAGGAGAAGCGCAGAGCCATAGGCGAGGAGATCCACAAGCTAATGGCGGCAGGGTTCATCAAAGAGGTATTCCATCCCGAATGGCTTGCCAACCCTGTGCTTGTGAGAAAGAAAGGGGGGAAATGGCGGATGTGTGTAGACTACACTGGTCTGAACAAAGCATGTCCGAAGGTTCCCTACCCTCTGCCTCGCATCGATCAGATCGTGGATTCCACTGCTGGGTGCGAAACCCTGTCTTTCCTTGATGCTTACTCAGGGTATCACCAAATCAGGATGAAAGAGTCTGACCAGCTCGCGACTTCTTTCATCACACCCTTCGGCATGTACTGCTATGTCACCATGCCGTTCGGCTTGAGGAATGCGGGCGCGACGTACCAGCGGTGCATGAACCATGTGTTCGGCGAGCATATTGGCCGCACGGTTGAGGCCTACGTCGATGACATCGTAGTCAAGACGAGGAAAGCCTCCGACCTCCTTTCCGACCTTGAAGTGACATTCCGATGTCTCAAGGCGAAAGGTGTCAAGCGCAATCCCGAAAAGTGTGTCTTCGGGGTGCCCCGAGGCATGCTCTTGGGGTTCATCGTCTCCGAGCGGGGCATCGAAGCCAACCCGGAAAAGATCGCAGCCATCACCAGGATGGGGCCCATCTAGGACTTGAAAGGCGTACAGAGGGTCATGGGATGTCTCGCGGCTCTGAGCCGTTTCATCTCACGCCTCGGCGAAAGAGGCCTACCCCTGTACCACCTCTTAAGGAAGGCCGAACGCTTCACTTGGACCCCTGAGGCCGAGGAAGCCCTCGGGAACCTGAAGGCGCTCCTCATGAAGGTGCCTATCTTGGTGCCCCCCGCTGTCGGAGAAGCCCTCTTGGTCTACGTCGCCGCGACCACTCAGGTGGTTAGCGCCGCAATTGTGGTTGAAAGGCAAGAAGAGGGGCATGCATTGCCCGTTCAGAGGCCAATCTACTTCGTTAGCGAGGTACTGTCCGAAACCAAAATCCGCTACCCACAAGTCCAGAAGCTGTTGTACACGGTGATCCTGACACGGAGGAAGTTGCGACACTACTTCGAGTCTCATCCGGTAACTGTGGTGTCATCCTTCCCCTTGGGGGAGATCATCCATTGCCGAGAGGCTTCGGGTAGGATTGCAAAGTGGGCGGTGGAAATCATGGGCGAAACAATCTCGTTCGCCCCTCGGAAGGCAATCAAATCCCAGGTCTTGGCGGACTTCGTGCCTGAATGGGTCGACACCCAGCTACCAATGGCCCCGATCCAACCGGAGCTCTGGACCATGTTCTTCGATGGGTCGCTGATGAAGACAGGAGCCGGCGCAGGCCTACTCTTCATCTCGCCCCTCAGGAAGCACCTACGCTACGTGCTACGCCTCCACTTCCCGGCGTCCAACAATGTAGCTGAGTACGAGGCTCTGGTAAACGGATTGCGGGTCGTCGTCGAGCTAGGGGTCCGACGCCTCGACGCTCGCGGTGACTCGCAGCTCGTCATCGACCAAGTCATGAAGAACTCCCACTGCCGTGACCCGAAGATGGAGGCCTACTGCGATGAGGTTCGGCGCCTAGAAGACAAGTTCTACGGGCTTGAGCTCAACCACATCGCTCGGCGCTACAACGAGACTGCGGACGAGCTGGCTAAAATAGCCTCAGGGCGAACGACGGTTCCCCCGGACGTCTTCTCCCGAGATCTGCATCAACCCTCCGTCAAGATCGACGACGCACCCGAGCCCGAGGCACCCTCGGCCCAGCCCGAGGTACCCTCGGCACCTTCCGAGGCACCCTCGGCTCAGTCCGAGGCACCCTCAGCTCCACCCGAGGTACCCTCGGCCCCCGAGGGCGAAACGCTGCACGTCGAGGGGGAGCGAAGCGGGGTCACACCTGTTCTAAACTGGCAGACCCCGTACCTGCAATATCTCCCCCAAGGAGAGCTACCCCTTGACCGAGCCGAAGCTCGGCGGTTGGCGCGGTGCGCCAAGTCGTTCGTCTTGCTGGGAGAAGGGAAGGAGCTCTACCACCACAGCCCTTCAGGCATCCTCCAGCGATGCATCTCCACCACCGAAGGTCAGGAACTCCTCCGAGAAATACACTCGGGGGCTTGCGGCCACCACGCAGCACCTTGAGCCCTTGTCGGAAATGCTTTCCGACAAGGTTTCTACTGGCCAACGGCGGTGACCAGCGCCACTAGAATCGTCCGCGCCTGCGAAGGGTGTCAGTTCTACGCAAGGTAGACCCACCTGCCCGCTCAGGCTCTTCAGACGATACCCATCACTTGGCCTTTTGCTGTGTGGGGTCTGGACCTCGTCGGCCCCTTGCAGAAGGCACCCGGGGGCTACACGCACCTGTTGGTCGCCATCGACAAATTTTCCAAGTGGATCGAGGTCCGACCCCTGAACAGCATCAGGTCCGAGCAGGCGGTGGCGTTCTTCACCAACATCATCCATCGTTTTGGGATCCCGAACTCCATCATCACCGACAACGGCACCCAGTTCACCGGCAGAAAGTTCCTGGACTTCTGTGAGGATCACCACATCCGGGTAGACTGGGCCGCCGTGGCTCATCCCATGACGAATGGGCAAGTAGAGCGTGCCAACGGCATGATTCTACAAGGGCTCAAGCCTCGGATTTACAACGACCTCAACAAGTTCGGCAAGCGGTGGATGAAGGAACTCCCCTCGGTGGTCTGGAGCCTGAGAACAACACCAAGCCGAGCCACGGGCTTCACGCCGTTCTTTCTAGTCTATGGGGCCGAGGCCATCTTGCCCACAGACCTGGAATACGGTTCCCCAAGGACGAGGGCCTATGACGGCCAAAGCAACCAAGCTAGTCGAGAAGACTCGCTGGACCAGCTGGAAGAGGCTCGGGACAAGGCCTTACTACACTCGGCGCGGTACCAGCAGTCCATGCGACGCTACCACGCCCGAGGGGTCCAGTCCCGAGATCTCCAGGTGGGCGACCTGGTGCTTCGGCTGCGACAAGACGCCCGAGGTCGACACAAGCTCACGCCCCCCTGGGAGGGGCCGTTCGTCATCGCCAAAGTTCTAAAGCCCGGAACATACAAGCTGGCCAACAGTCAAGGCGAGGTCTACAGCAACGCTTGGAACATCCAACAGCTACGTCGCTTCTACCCTTAAGATGTTTTCAAGTTGTTCATATACCTCGCTCCCACGCAAAGTTTAGTCATCAAGGAAGGGTCAGCCTTGCCTCGGCAAAGCCCGACCCTCCCTCGGGGGCTAAAAGGGGGGAACCCCCTCTGCGTCAAAATTTTCCTCGAAAAAAGATCTTTTCTGCCGGAATGTCTTTCGTGCTTTTCGACTACTTCGAAAGTGGATCCTGAAAACAACGGAGTACACATAAGCAGCCAAGGATGACCGAGCCGAGGGACTCCTACGCCTCCGGGATACGGATACCTCACTCATCACCTTCTGCCATAAGTAACTCACATTCGGATAAGTGATTCCGCGGACCGAACAAGTCTTCATGTTCGGAAGCTCTTCCGCCGGAGCGATTCTTCGAGCCTTCTCGACTGCGTCGGTGACAGAACCCCATGGACGGGTAAGAGTGCGAGTAAGCGGCAAGGCCGACCGAGCCAAGGGACTCCTACGCCTCCAGGATACGGATACCTCACTCATCACCTTCCGTGAGAAGCAACTCTCGCTCGCACAAACAGTTCTGTTACCGACAAAAAAGTCCAGATACTCGAAACAAGAGGAAAGGAGACACGGCTTTACAATACGGAGAGGGTGTGTTTCGGCCTCGGCGGCCGCAGAAAACACGCGCTACAAGATAATCCGATCCTGCAGGCTCGGATCTCGACGGCTAAAGGGAGCGGCATCACCCTCGGCATCAACAACACCTTTGGCGAGGTCCGACCTAGCCTCGAACAGCGACGCGGTCCAAGGGTCCCCGCTCTGAAGGACAACGTCATCACCAAGCCCGGGCCATCACCGCCAGGGTCTTCTCCAAGAATCCGGCCCGAGCAGGCGGCTCGGCCGGTCACCCCGGGGCCTCAGCTAGCTGTCCCCCGAGGACATCAGCCCGGCCCGAGGCCTCGGCAGGTCGATTCCGGCGTCGGTCCCACTAGCGGACGACCCGGCCAGGCTCCGGCCGACCTGGTCTTCTTTTCGAGCCGACTCTGCCTCTGTTCGCGCTGGCACCGCTACCCCTGGCCTCGGCTCAACGAAGAGCGGCCGAGGGTTTCCTCTAATTAAGCAAGGGAAGCCCCGAACGATAAGGCTGACCGAGCCGAGGGACTCCTACGCCTCCGGGATACGGATACCTCACTCGTCACCTTTACACGGGGCGACTCCGCTTGGTGAAGCGGTTCAGACAACCAACAGGCGAGTCTTAGTGCTCAAAAATGGGGAAAAAACACGGCTCCTTGCCGGATTTACATACGTGTTCAGGCCTCGACAGCCACAATGAACAAAAACACTGGCATTCAAAGTGCCATTACAAACGGAACTCCGGTTCCACCTCCGTAGGTACGAGCAACCCCACACGATTGGGGGGCCTGCGGAGCAACAGGAGGCCGATGGGTGGCTCGCTGTCGCCCGTTCCGGCAGCAGCAACGATGACCTCCGCCTCGGGCGGAGAAGCAGCTTCAGCAGCGGCTTCCGGGCGGGCGCTACGGCACGGGGGCTCTCGTTCACCGAGGACGAGAACCAGCCATTCAGGCCGGAAGACGGAGGCCCAAGGGTGCGGGCGGAGTTCGGGCGGAGTTGGCAATCTCATGGACAGAGAAGCCTTCTCCGGCTGCCGCCACCTCAGGACCGCGCCAGCAGGCGCCAGACGCCTCAAAGCGCACCGGCAGGTCCTCGCCCTCGCCGGAGCCGCCCAGAACATGAGCGCCGCCCTCGTGGCACACGACGTGCTGGGCGAACCACTAATGCGGCTGTCGGCACGAGGAAGGCCTGGACATGGCCGGCCCGCACGCGGCGCAACCATCGTCCGGGCGGAGGACGGAATGCTGCACCCTGGCTGAGCAGCGGCGGTCCGCCTACCCTGACATGCCTGGGGGAAGCCTCCGCGGAGCTGGGAGATGCCTTTCTCCCCCAGACACCGGGGGAAGAAAAGGGTTACCGACCCACGCGGAGGCAGCCTCCCAACTCGCCTCGCCCTCCGCCCCAGCAAGGGTGATGAAGATCCTTGAAGCTGAGGGCGGGGCGGAGGCAGCAGCTCGGTCCGCTTCACCCCACCGTCAAGCTGGAGGTCACCATCTTGGGTGACCGCCGGCGGAGGGGTGCGACCGGGCTGCATGATGAAAATCCTTGAAGCCGAACAACGGCTGAAAGGTACCAACTCCCGCAGAGTTGTGTTCCTCCAACGACGAAGCGGAAAGACGGCGGATATCCCCCATCCGAGGGCTTGGAAGGTGGAAAGACACGATGCATAAGGGAGCGCGAAGACACGGTCGCCTTCCAGGAGGGTCACCCTCCTTTTAAAGGCGACTCTCCCTACTTGCGTCCCCAGCCGTCGTGGGCTGAGTCTTCTCCAACACGCTCCAAGGTCCTCCCCTACGGCGCGGGGGCTGGGTCCCACACGTCATGCAAGCCGGCCCAGAGCGGAAGAGGCCAAACAGCCGTGCGCGGTGCATGCAACCGCCCAACGGTTACAAGCACTCCACCACTTTTGCCCAGACTAGCGGGCGAAAGGGCGAGCAGCCATGCAGGCGGCATGCAACCGCGCCAAGTGGGCGCACCTCTCCGACTCCCAACACACCCAGCTTGGAGGACCAGGCCCACGCGTCATGCAACTGGTGCGCTGGTCGCTACGTGTGAGTAACTGCACCGCCACTCACGCCACTACCACGCCTCCTCGACTGCGGAGTCAATACCGCGACTCGAGGCAACCCTGCAATGCCAGCCAAGCGCGACGGTCAAATGCGGTCAAAATTGGGCCGGCAGTGATGGCGGTGGCAGGCGAGCAGGAGCAGCGGTCACGTTGTCAGCCAAGCTTACGTCCCATCCGGGGCAGCGAGAGATCCCTCTCTCACGGCGTGAAGACAACGCGCCCGTGTTCCATTCCTCGAACGGCTCGCGCACGCACAACGGCTGCCCTGCGAACCACTCGCCCCGTCGCATTAACTCCGTGGCGGGACAGGCGGCGCCTCTGGCAGGAGAAACGAGCGATGCTTCGCCTTCGCCACAATAACCGCGTCAAAAAAGGTACGCCACGTCGTTCGATTTCGTATCCTTTTCATTTTTTCCTCTTCCTCTCTCTTGCAACAGGGACCGGGAAAGGGGGATACCCCGAAAAGGATCCTTCCCTGTGAAGGAACCAGGCTCTGAGCCTCCCTACTGATCAGAGGTTCGAAGGCTGGCCCCTCGGAAGGGTTCAACAGCCGCCTCAGAGCACATGGGCCCCACACACACTACTGGTCAGAGGTTCAAAGGCTGGCCCCTCGGAAGGGTTCAACGACCGCCTCAGGCTACTCGGGCTCCGCGCCCACTACTGATCAGGGGTTCGAAGGCTGGCCCCCGAAGGGTTCACAGCCGCCTCAGACACAGAGCGAGGGATGACCATGGGTACGTTCAATACATAACCAAGGCTCGGGCTGCGCTCCCGAGGTACCCTAGGACATTTCCGAGACCAGCGGGAACGATCTTGTAATGGAGTCCCATCAGAGGGAGGCCTCGAGCCCTCGGACCCCGTCGCCAGGGGACCGGGTCCGGCAGATCACCCGCAGGTACTTTTGGGCTCGCCTCTGGGCCCCTAGCCGACCCCTAACGAATGGGGCACGGACGTCCGCTCGGATCACCCGCTTGCAGCTCACCGGAGACACCATGTTCGGCGCCCACCGAGGACAACATGGCGCTCTCCCCCCTCCTCCTTGCGGAAAGGCGACGCAGGGGCGTATATAAAAAAGTCGAGTCTGTCCCTGATCGCCCTCTCGCCCTGTGCAGAGGCTCGGGGGCTGCTCTCGCAAACCCGGCTCCGGCCAAACCGTTGACAGCGTCAACATACCAGCCCGAGAACTTGGGACCCGACCGTACACCCGGGCTACGGCCAACTCGCATGAGGGAACGACCAGACCAGCTGAAGCATTGCGCGAGGCATTAAGACCTCGGAGGAGTCAAACCACTCCTCCGAGGCCTCGGGGGCTACACCCGGCGGGTGCGCTCGCGCGCACCCACCGGAACAAAAACGCAACCGAGAAAGGCTGGTCCCCTTGCAAAAAAGTGCGACGAAAGCCTCCAAGCGAGTGCTAACACTCCCTTCGAGGCTCGGGGGCTACTGTCGGGGACCATAATTAGGGGTACCCTCAAAGCTCCTAATTCTCAGCTGGTAACCCCCATCAGCATAAAGCCGCAAAGGCCTGATGGGTACAATCAAGTCAGGGATCAGTCCATTCGAGGGACTCGATCACGCCTCGCCTGAGCCTAGCCTCGGACAAGGGCAGCCGACCCCGGAGGATCTCCGCCTCGCCCGAGGCCCCCCTCCAGCGGCGAACACGTTCCCGGCTCGCCCGAGGCCCTGTCTTCGCCGAGAAGCAACCCCGACCAAATCACAGGAGCATTTAATGCAAAGGTAGCCTGACACCTTTATCCTAACGTGCGCCCCTCAGCTGACAGAGCCGAAGTTACCGCCGTCACTTCGCCGCTCCACTGACCAGTCTGATAGAAAGACAGCGCCGCCTACGCCGCTCCGACTGCGGTGCCACTTGACAGAGTGAGGCTGACAGGCAGTCGGGCCCGGCCGCACACCATGGGAAACTCCGCTCCACCCGACCCAGGGCTCGGACTCGGGCTAAGCCCCGGAAGACGGCGAACTCCGCTCCGCCCGACCCAGGGCTCGGACTCGGGCTAAGCCCCGGAAGACGGTGAACTCCGCTCCGCCCGACCCAGGGCTCGGACTCGGGCTAAGCCCCAGAAGACGACGAACTCCACCTCGCCCGACCCAGGGGCTCGGACTCGGCCTCGGCCACGGAAGACGACCTCGACCTCGACCTCGACCTCGGAGGAGCCCCCACATCGCCCATCCTAGGGCACGGACCGGCCATGTCAACAGGAGGCGCCATCATTACCCTACTCCAAGCTGACTCGGGCTACGGAGAACAAGACCGGCGTCCCATCTGGCTCGCTCCGCCAGATAGGCGATGATGGTGTCCCGCACGCTCCCTGACGATGGCGGCTCTCGGCCCCCTTACGGAAGCAAGAGGACGTCAGCAAGGACTCGACGGCCCCGACAGCTGTCCCTCCTCCAGGCTCCAGCGCTCCTCCGACGACCACGACATCACACACCGGGCGCCAAAATCTCTCCGGCCGCCACGATGGCATGTACTTAGGGCGCTAGCTCTCCTCCGCTAGACACGTAGCACTCTGCTACACCCCCCATTGTACACCTGGATCCTCTCCTTATGCCTATAAAAGGAAGGACCAGGGCCCTCTTAGAGAAGGTCGGCCACGCGGGGGCGAGGACGGGACGGGCGCTCGCGTGAGGCCGCTCGCTCCTTCCCCCGTGTGGACGCTTGTAACCCCCTACTGCAAGCGCACCCGACCTGGGCACGGGACGAACACGAAGGCCATGGGACTTCCACCTCTCTCACGACTCATCTCCTGCCTCCTCACTTTCCCCCCTTCGCGCTTGGCCCCGCGTCGACCCATCTGGGCTGGGGCACGCGGCGACACATCACTCGTCGGCTCAGGGACCCCCCGGTCTCGAAATGCCGACAGGAATAGATCTTGATTCTTAACTACTAGATCAACCACTGAATATCACACAAACAAACAAGAAGAACAAACACCACTCAATAACATACCACATTCACCATACGTAAAGCTAAAAGAAAGCCTAACGAAAAGAGCGTTCGTTTTTCAAAACATCGCAAGTAATGGTTATAATAAGAGGGTATTCTTTCAAAAATGTGTGATCTATACTTTATAAAACAAGACATGAGCTTAAAATATCTTAAAATATATAAATATTAGGTTCACCAAATTAATCTTTTATAAAACGTCATACGTGATACGTCAAGATAAAAGGTTTATAAGATGATAAAACACGTTATAACAATATTAAACATTTTTAACCTTTTAGAACAGATATAAGTTATATATCTAAGGTTAATGAGTTATGAGACATATTATTAAACATTGATTGATGAGAAGCTAATATATAAGCCTAAACATGTTTTATATGGAAAGATAATGAAACAAATAATTATCTTTATCTTTATTAAGAAAACACATGGCTTATATTATTATTAAGAAAGCTATATTCAAAGTCAATATATGTAGTAACATTTTAGTTATTACTTTATTTTACCCTTTAGGAAAAACTAAATGATTTATATAACATGGACTAAATGTGATAAAATAATTAATCAAGCCTATATAACTAGTTATGAACAAATTGACTATCGGTTTGATTAATAAATTGTGATAAAGGATAATTAATCTATTAATTATCTTTAATTCTATTGTAGGAACAAATGATCTAAATGATCTAATTCATTAGAAAGGAAATTATGTATCAACTATTATTTTAGTTTATAAAAGCACTGACCCTTGTTATCTTTTAATTGAGAATATAAATAATCTATTAATTGGACATATGTTTATTTTCTATTTTTATTAAGAAACATATGTCTACATATTATTTTAAGTTTCTATTTAATACGGCTATACTTAAACATCTATAACGAACCTTATTAAATCAAAAACATGATATCTACTAAAAAGATCATTTTAAAAATTAGAAACAAATTATCGACATAACTATTATTTTCTTTATTAGAAAAGTATGAGTGCCTAGTTAAGTCATTTTAACATTATAAATCCTACTATTTCGGTTTTCTCCTTTCATTTCTAAATAGAATTTATACATATAACTGAAAATTGTTTATTTATTTCTTCTAACATTAATATAATAAGAATTAATTGCAAATTACTAAATGAGACTTTTAATAACATATTCATGGTTATTATGAAATAAGTGTCTTACTAATTATAAGTACTTAAGTGCCATGCTTATAAATATATTTATTATGAATAGTAAAAATCTATATTTTCAGTCGATTGGAAATACGTGGCTTAATTTCTATTTCAATTTCTTATATCCATAAGTTTACACTTAAAATACTACTAACAGTTATTGTTCCACACACACTAAAGCGAAATTCAATTTTAAACATTTCTAGTACGAAAACCACGGAAGTAGTGAATAGTGACCGTACTCATTTTTCAAATTATAAAATCATACGCATATTCAAAGTATTGTCGCGGGGTTCGATTTTGGCTATACGTATACATCGCATCTCCAAAAATCATACGCGTGAATCGCCAAATCGCATCAATATTACAACAATAATTCATAAGATCAATAAAGTAATTCAAACATGATTTAGAAAATACATTAACGGGTTGGGGTTGTCTTCAACCTTGGGTTCATGCTCATGCGCGGGGATGGACGTAGACGAGGGGGAGTGTTCGTTGGTAAAGGAAACTCCGGCTGGGGGACGCAGACAGTGAGTACGAACTCCGGCGAGTCTCCACGGACTCCGGCGACGACGGCGGTTTGGTCGACGGCGAGCTCTGGTGACGGTGTTCGACGACAACGGGGCGCGGTCGTCGGTGAGGCACTGGCGTCCGTGGACACAGAGCAACGGCCAACGGCGGCGTACAACACGCACACCAAACACAGGATGCGAGAGGAGGAATGGCGAGAAGGGGGAATGGAGAGAGAGGCTTCGACTGTGGCTTTATAGGCCAAGACAAGGCAAGGGGCAAGAGGGAGAAACGGCGGTGTCTTCAATCGGCCATTAATGGCGCTGGTAATGAGAGAGTTAGTGAGGAGGGAGAAGGGGAAACGGCAGCCGTTTCCGGCTCGGCATCGAGGGGCGGACGAATGCGGAGCACGGGTGGCGCGGTCGGTCCTGGGCGCTGCTTGAGGTCGGGGTCTTCGGTCGCTCGGACTTGGGCTTCGCGATGCTCCCTGGCGGTCGGTGCCGCGGGTGTCACGAGGCTTGCGGCGTGGTTGTAGGGCACGGACGGGCGCGGTGCGGGTTGCGCGCGACGCGACGGGCGCGGTACTCGGCTCGGTCGGACGCACGTGGTCGGTGTCAGGTCGGCTTCCTTGCGCGTTCCTGCGGTCTTGGCGCGGGCGGCTTCGGGGCGTCGAGGCACAGGGCGCGTCGGGCTTCTGAGCACGGCGTCGGGCTGGGCGCTCGAGCTTGCGTCTGGGTAGGCGGCGTCGAGGTTGGAGCGTCGGGCACGGCGACGGCTTGAGGCTGGCGTGCAGGTGGCGCGTCGGGGCCAGCTCGTCGGGGATGGGTGGCACGACGCAGGGCGCACGGGTCGAGGCAGTCGCGGCGCAGCAGGGCGCGGCGCAGAGAGAAGAGGCGGGATGGAGAGAGAAGGGCCGGTGGGAGAGAGAGAAGAGAGAGGAAGGGAGAGAAAGTGCAGAGGGCGGCGGCGGCTAGGAAAGCCTGGGGCGCGCGGGGTGGCTCCTAGGGTTAGGGAGTTGGGCCCTAGCGGGCTGATTAGAATTAAGTTTTTTTTTTGAATTTCTTTTCTAATTCCTTTCTAATTTCAAAATATAATTTTAAATAACCATAAAATTCGTAACAATTAACCTAAAATTATTTATAAATAAGATATTTATTTTTGAACTAATATTATTATATATTATTTAATATGATTTTTATTTAAAACGAAATGCTATTAAATATCCGAAAATCAATCATGCGCAATCAAAATTTATTCCAAAGGTAAATAAATAATGAACACTTAAGAGAAAATTAATTACCATAATATCATTATTAACTAAATGTATTATTTTATTTAATGATTTTCATAGTATTACAGGAGCATAGGGAAGAGCTCTCCTTGCATCTTCAGAAGCCAGCTGAATCTCAGCCCAAAGGAAGCGAGATACTGAGAAAGGAATCAAAGGATCACTATTGGGTGTGATCCTAGCAAGCAGATTTCTGGAATACCCATAGAGGTTTGAGGCTAAACCAATCGTGGGTAAAATAGTCTACCTGAAGAGGTTGTTGAGGATATAAAAGAATGGTTTCAGCCCTCTTGACAGACCATCAGCAGCAGACGAATCAGCATACATGAGAGCAATCTCCTAAACAGTGAGGTTCATTTCACTATTAATCTCATGAAAGCTCCTATCGTCTTCCCCAAAGCCCAACACACGAGCAAAAGTGACAAAATCCAGCCTATAGTGCCTGCCCTCAGTCATCCAGTGCGTCACATCAGAGGAGGACTCACAATAGTAGGTAGCAGCAAGCTGATATAAAATCTCATTATTCCAGTTATGCTGGAAACCCATAAGCTCATAGAGTCCATACTTCTTACATGCATTCACAACATTCTTCAACATTTTGTCTTCCTTTCTATCAATATGCTCTAGGGCCGGAAAAAAGCTTGAGCTCGACGAGCTAGCTCAGGCTCGTAGCAGCTCGGCTCAGACCGGCTCGACGCCCCGAGCCGAGCCTGTTTTTGTGGCTCGTGAAAAGATCGAGCCAGCTCGACTCGGCTCGCTGCAGCTCGCAAGTTGGCTCGTGGCTCAACCTAACAACAATTTATTACATAAAATCCTAATTAGCATATAATATTAATACTGAGTAGACAATTAATTTATATTATTTGAGATTACTATACAAATGTAATCTATTTTCTATATTATATTAGTAATATATCTATTTTACTAATTTAAAATATGTTATTTAAAATATTTTTAAGATTTTATATTATAATTTAGAGAGCAAATTCATGTTTATGGCTAGGCTCGTTGGCTCCGCGAGCCGGCTCTCGAGCCAGGAGCGAGCCGAGCCGAGCCGCTTTCTCAAGCGGGTCAGATGGGCGAGCCGAGCCAAGCTCGGCTCGTTTCCACCCCTAATATGCTCCCAATCAACATACTTCATCCTAAGCACTCTGCCATTCTTTGCAGTGAAAAGTGCAGAGACTCAAGGCAATAGACAAGATTCGCAGGGGTTTTCTTTGGAAAGGAAGAACTGACATTAGAGGAGGACATTGTGTAGTTGGGTGGTCCAAGGTCTGTCGTCCCCTCTCTCTTGGTGGGTTGGGAATTCACAATTTGGAAGTGATGGAATGGTCTTTAAATTTGAGATGGCTTTGGCTCCAGAAAACTGAACCAGCTAGGCCTTGGGCAGATTTTAAAATAAAGGTGCACAGATTTGCTTCAGCTCTCTTCGCAGCCTCTGTGTGTTCGGTGGTTGGTAATGGGGCAAACACTCTCTTCTGGACAGATAAATGGCTTCAGGGCCAATCTTTGCTCTAGATTGCTCCCGCTCTAATAAATCGGGTGCCCGCGAAAATAAGGCGGCACAGATCTGTCCAAGCAGCCTTAACAACCAATGGATGGGTGCATGATATCTCTGGAAGCCTTACGGCGCAGGTGTTGTTTGAGTTTTTGTTGGTCTGGGATTTACTCCAAGAGGTGCAGCTGCATCCTAATGTTGAGGATCGCATCGGTGGTTGCCATCCTCCTCGGGGCTGTATTCAGCCAGCTATGCTTATTTGCGCTTCAATGGTGGTGCAACAACTTTTAAGCCTGCTAAAAGAATCTGGAAGACTTGCCCCCCCCCCCCCCGCGCTGCAAGTATTTCATTTGGCTTGCATCTCTCAACCGATGTTGGACGGCTGATCGACTGGCACGTCATGGAATGGATCATCCAGATAGTTGTCCCTTGTGTGATCAGCAGGATGAGACAGTGCATCACATGCTGGTGGCTTGTGTTTTTACGAGGGAAGTTTGGTTTAGAACACTAAGCAGGCTGGGTTTGCAACATCTTGCTCCTACGTCTGATGCTACAGGGTTTCAAGATTGGTGGAGTGAGACAGAAAGACTGGTGTCTAAGCATAAGAAAAAAAGGTTTCAACTCTATTGTAATTTTAGTAGCTTGGCAGATTTGGAAGCATAGAAATGCGTGTGTGTTTGACAATGCTTACGCAATTTTGCTGTCCATCCATGATGAGGCCTTGTTATGGGGTCTTGGTGGGGCTGCTGCTCTTAGGCAGGTTTGGCTGTAGTTTGATTTTTGGTTTTTTTCCCGAGTGTGCTTTCTTGGCACCTTTGTACTGGGTCTTTTCTAGACCTTTTTTTCTTATCTTCTTAATATACTAGGTTATTAGTGCCCGTGCGTTGCAACGGGAACATATTACTATCATGATAACTTATATATAAATGTGTTATATTTTTATGAGAAAATATTTTGTAATCCATTGGTGATCCTGGCTATACATATAAACTTTGTTATTTTAATCTACATGTTTCACCACTACATTGCAACCATCAATATCATGTAGACCTATATATATGATAGTTAGGTGTCTGTGCGTTGCGACGACTCACAAATTATTAATAAAACGCGAGTGCACAACAATTACATGAAAACAAATAATATATCGACAATCGTACACTAATCTACTCCTTTGTAGAGATATTGATAAGTCTTTGTTGTATGTTTGCATGAAGCATTGAGTTGTATCTATTTGCATAGTGTGGTTTGTTTAGGGGAAATGATAGAATATGTAGTTCTTACATTATAATTGCGAGTTAATTGTGCTATTTTCAGGTGCACTATGGAACGGATTTGTGGTTTTTTGGTTCTTGATTGCTACTGCTCTGGTTCTGGAGTAAAATCGATTAGTTTCCTGCCTTTCCTAATTCAGCATTGCAGTATCATTGCAAGACTTTTTTTCCATGTCCTGTCATATTTTTCTGTTCCAAAACCATACACACTCTGCTGTATAGCTTGGATGAAAATCACTCAAGGGTATCTCCATCACTTAAAGGTGTTTAACTTTGGATTTGTGCATATGGTTTATCCCTGCTCAGGTTTATTACGATAAATGGTGATTAGTGGCACTATATCATATGCATGACTTCAGCTTGTTCCTAAATTCACTTTCTCAAGTCTCACCAATTTTCTTCATGTGAACCTTTTACAGAGTAGATCATGCTCACTTGAAGGTTCAATGAAGTTGAAGAACCTATTTGGATACTGTGAGACCATCAGGCGCTCTTGAATTAGATAAGACAGCAGAACTAAGTGCCGGAGTCCAAATGCTTAGGATCGGAGCAATACCAACTCCCATGATGGCTAGAATATCGTTTGTGTCTGACGACTGGTTAAAGTCCTCACTCAAAGAACACCTAATGGGCGTTTCTGTCGGCTTGCTCTCCACCATGAACCACAACATTGCTTACATTTTGGCATGGAGAAAATTAATTGATCCAACACGCATGCCATCCAATTCTGCACAAGAGGAATTAGGGCATAGCCTTTTGTCCTCTATTAAGTACGCGTACAAGGTTGACCGAAGGGACTCAAGCATAAGACCTGCACGCGGATATGCTTTTATGTCGACTTCTCAAGTTGGAGGGCTTGCACCAGAGAGCAAATATTCACGTTTTCTTAGGCAGGTATATCTCAATTTTCTTTTGTGCTCCATCCTTTGCACTGCTTGAAAACTGGGTTTACATAATACACCTTTTAACTGATTTGAACTGAAAGGTAATTACTATTTTCCTAATTGTATATCAGGAATTTGATCTTCGAGTGGCTTTGCCTCTGGGTGTGCTGAATGGTGCTCTCAACGCCGGAGTGGCCGCGGGAGTCATCCATCCATTGGAAAGGGGATCTGCAGGATCTGTCTCACCACTTGTAGAAAGATTTAACTTGGGTGGTAATAGGCCTCTTGTGTGACACTTGGGTGGACCATCTTCACTATTAGGCTTCAAAACAAGAGAGCTACGGGCAGCAACAGAGTCCAGAACACATGACCCCAACACTCCTGGCAATGGCACTTCCCCTTCCTCTGAGCTAAATGGTCTTAGAGGTGAAGTAGCGGTGACAGCCTTCACCGACCTGTCATTTGATCTGCCTCTGAAGCCACTCAGGGAGCTGGGAATCCATGGTCATGCTTTTGTCTGTGCTGGAAATCTTGGTAGATTAACAGAGTGTGATCTGCGGAAGTTCCCTGCTACTGAATTCCTACAGACATTCAGAAGTTGTGCAGGATGGGGCATAGTTGTGCCGACCAGACTGTTCCGCGTAGAGGTTTTACCCCCTTTGCATTCTTCGTTGCTTTTTTTCTTATTTTCTTTCTGTTAAAGCTGGTGTTTAGTTTAACACGATTTTCTCCTCTTGTCCAGATGAATTACTGCTACATCCTAAAACAGCTTGATCATGACGGGGGGAAGATAGGCATACAGTTTAACTTCTCATCCTCCTAATTTGTAAGATGAAACCAAACAGAGCCTTAGTGGTAACAAAGCTCCTTGTAAACATCTCAATGGCAAACCTCAAAAAACCGGATTTATTAATAAAAAATAAGGTCAAAAACCGGATGTGAAAGACGAGTTCGTATACAAAAGAAAGAAAGAACTGAGTTCTTTAGACTTTGATGGTCCACTGTCTGCGTTTGAATGACAGCCAGAAACTCGGCTTTGCATTGGGGATCTTGTATGTTGACTATGTGTTCCATGGCATACCTCGCTCCTCTCCACTCCAGTCTCCACCATATCTATATGGGAGTGATGAAGCATTTGGCTAGGCAGACCTACTGTCCGTCTTGTTCTTGTATGAGCTGCAGCATCAGCCATTTTTCATGTCTAAGCAGACATTCTTGTAACTTGAGAATTATTAAGGAGGGAATAAGTAAGTTTTTTATAGAATTTTTTATAAAAAAACTACAGAGTGCGTTTGTAATGTATAGTGCGAGAGTAAAAGAAATCAAAACAACACATTCAATCGAATTTGTCAGAGTTGTCCCAGGGAAGAATGTTTTTGTGATTGGCCAAGTTGCACTTTCTGTATAAAGAACTTGAAAGTAGGAAACATGATTTAGAACGAGAAAAATAAAAAAAGGATTCGAAAAGATAGGGAAAAAAGGGAGAAACTTCAAAATGATTTAAAAAAGAGGGAAATAAAAAGAAAATTGGCCCTTCGCATTATTAGCACGACACTCTAACCAACTGAGCTAATAGGCCTGTTTGATATAATCTAAAACCTAATTTTATTTATACACAAAGACGGAAAACATGCACAACCAGCACCACAGTAGAATACAAAACGCAACGCGGTGCGCTAGATGTATGTTGCTCGCACACGAGGGCCATCACCCTTTTTTATGCACCTTCTAGGGTCACGGCCAAGCCTGGCGATACAGTATCGGAGCGAAAGAGCCCAGCCGCGCCTTGCGTGACCGCTTAGCCATGTCTACAAAGATACATGTCTAGACTCTATGCTCGAGATATAGAACATAGCCATTGAATTTAGTAAATAAAGTATGACTGATTGATTGAACTCCAAGTTGGAGAAGCTAGAAGAAAATAATGTAGGGCATTTGAACTACAAGTCGAGCTAATATATAGATTAACAAGTCGTAACAAGGAAACATACATTTGTCTATCTTCACTGTGCCGACACGCAAAAGATTTTATCACACCACTATACATACACATGGTACCAGCTTTCAATAGCTCATGCTGAAACAACCTAATCATCCTATTTCCGATCCCATCGTAAAACATATCACAGGTTGCGCTTCTCAAACTATGGGTCAGGCTGATTTCACTGACTCGCCCAAAAAAGAGTTTCCTGGTACAATAAAGAATATTGATTTCCCAAACTATAAACCATCTACAGCTCCAATGAGGTTCCACTTATGCTTGCAATGGAACAATTCACATCATCATCTAAGCTCCCTGCAAAACCACAATTCAGTAGCCTCCCATTCCGAATGCTGGCATCAGACCAGGGCCCATCGGCGGCATACCCATCCTGGCCATGGGAGGCATGCCCATTCCACCCATCGGAGGTGGAGGGCCACCCATGCCAGTCATTGGCGGCGCCGGCAAAGCCGGCAAAGCGAGAGGAATAAGCAGCTGCGCATACTTGTTCTGCACATCGCATAAGAATGCAACTTGTCATGTCAATGCCTCAGCATGAAAACAAAACACACGCGAGCGCGGTTTTAGGTTTACCTACTAAGCCACAAGGTCTTTCTCCTCCTTCTCCTTAGCTCTTTCTTCCTTCTGCGACTCGACCTTGTCCTTCACTAAATCATCCACCTTGCTAGTGTATTCACGAATGAACTGCGCACACAGTCACATAGCACAGTAGGGATGTTACTATGGTAAACTGTATGTAAATAGACGCCGGCGCGAACATGGACAGAAATTACTATGTACCTGTAACAGGTACGGGAAGGCAAAGTCCACCATGTTGTTCATCCATGCAAGCTCAAGAGCGACATCCGGCCGGATCAGGTCGTAGCAAATGAAGAGGCAAGAAGCAAAACATTCTTTCTTACCCTGCATTACATATGATTGGATGCGTTTACTAATCAGAATGCAAGCATACGCCTTTCGTTGTATATAGTATTGAATTAGCTACTCCCATATCATCAGCCAATACAATGGGTTCGAACCAAACCTGCTCGATGAAATACTCGGTCCTCTGACAGTTCACGGTCGCCAGATTGTGAGCATGTCTCCATGCAGTCCTTGTACATGTTGTCTTTCTTCGATAGAGCAATCGACTACTTCCACCTGCCAGCCTTCTTGTAAATGTAGGCGACGATCCTCCTCATCTCCAGCAATTCATGCTTCTCAAGCTGCTCAATAAATTAACACATGTTATTAAATTAAAAGCGGTAGCGATAGGAATTGCACGACTGTCTGGCTATTTTATTTTTATTTTACCTTCTGGGCAAGACCAATCTAGTCAAAGTTGTCATGCATGTCAACTGATTCATGGAGTCTCTCGTAGTCCTCCTCTTTGACATAAAGCTCATTCAAGGCTTCATTCACGGCAGAGACATTGTTACTCTGAACTGCAACCATATATGGTTTCACAAGATGCAACTGACCAGCCTGTCCAAAGAGCAACAAGAATCAGATTTTTGGGACGGAATTGAAACAAGGCTTCTTTTCAAAGTGCACTGCAGGAATAGATTTTCAATCAGATGCTAACCTTGCGCATTATGTCTACAACTCTAGTGTGATCGAAACGAAGTGCAAACACGTTTAGCATATCATTGATGAGATCAGGATGCTCTTGCAAATAAAAGTGAACTGTCTTGTAATATAGCTCGACATTTGCAACTTTAACACAGACATCCTTGAACTGCATGTGATCCCATGCATCTGGAGAGTGGTTCATAATTGTGGTGGCAGCATTGTCAAATTCATCATACTGTATGTACAGGTAGGTAAGTTCTTTCCAATGCTGCTGTTCGTCACAAGCTCGAATAAGCTTAGGAATGTTGAGCCGGGTGGAGAAAAGTTTGATGTGCTCCATAAGCTTCTCAGAGCGGTATCTAGCATATAGAACTCCCAATTCTGTGAAGATGCCCATGTGTGCACGTTCAAGTCCAAGAGCACTCTCCATGAGAGCAATAAGTTCACTAAAGCATCCTCTGTTCTGGTAGTACTCACTAACTTCTTCCAGGTCATCAACCTAAACAAAAAAAGAGCAGCTATGTCAGAAAGAAATATATCATAGAAACTTTGCAATAAAACAAAGAATACAGAAAAAATCAAGTATGCCCTCCTACTTGTATACCTGAACAATAATATTGAGACCACATATTTGTGCAAGACGGAACTCCTCCGCATCAACACAAGCAAAGCAGACCTCCTTCCACATTTTAGCACTGTTAGCCTTACGAGCAACATCCACAGCACCTTGGTACTACTTCAGCTTAACCAGGGTAACAGCCAGCTTAGCCCAGTTTGAGATGAAAGCATATATGATCTTTGCAGCTTCATATAGTTCTTCATCATATAGACGGTCACCAACATTTTGAAGGTTGGCAACATTTGGCATAAGTATGTATTCTTCAATGTCACTGAGTCTGTCAATCTTAGCGTATGCAAAGATGAGTTCTCCGTCGACTTTAGGTTCCCGTGCCTTTTGCCTTACCATTAGAAGGTACTTCACTAAATCATTGTACACATTGGCTTCCTCAGCCGCACGGATGACATCAAGGAAGTGTGCTGCATCATCTGCACGAATGAAGGACTCAATTGCTTCACTGACCAGATCCTTCACGTAACTGGGCTTTAGCAACCTGGCTCCAAACAACGTCTTCTTCAACACGGAAGGCAAACTCCTCAGCCCTGTCTATGCTTCGGATGTTATCCAAGAGAACATCGACAACCTGCACATTTAAGTTGAACTTCTTAAATATAGCAAAAGCCTCCTCGTACAGCAACTTCTCCAACAGCAGGCCCATCAAAATTGTCTAGTCTGTTAACATAGTCCATGACTCTGGATGGATCCGCCTTGATGGCGGTTAGGATGAGTAGGTTCTGCAGGTTGAAGTTTCCACTGCATGCAGAATTCTGAAGACCTATCTTTTCAAGAAGCTCAATCAATTCGTGAGGAAGGTCAGCAGTCATGAATGCCCGAGATGGCGAGGAGACAGGCCTTCGGAGGAGAGGAACAGGGATGCCTACGTCGAATCGCTACAGGCAGATTTGGTCAATTTGTCATGAAAGAGGTTTAAAAAATAATAGACAGGAAAAAGGGAAAAAACATTTTACACAGCGTGGCATGTGTAGTTAAAGTACCGCTTCAGATCATTGTATCTCTTCTTGGTGACTGTTGCAGTCCCAATGTAGCTTATAGATACCTAACAAGTGACAACAGACAATCAGGTACACAAACAACATTAACCAGAAAGATAACAATGGAAAAAGAAAATGATAGATTGAAAATGTGATTTAGAGAAGGTGGACAAATTGCAGCTTTTGGGACTTCAGGCAAATCCAGTGAGTCAAGACCCATATTTGACTCGTAGTCTTCATCAGGCAGCTTGGTAGCGCTTGCAGCTACTGTTTCGTCATGTTTCTCCTTGTGAGGAGGTAGTGTGGAGCCATTGAAGTAGGTCGACCCAATCTAAGAAGGAAAAACATAGTATCGAGTAAGATTTGAATCATTTGAACTAACCATGTCACTCACAAATCCATATATATACCAATAGATCTTCATGAGGTTTGAGAAATTCTATCTCTATTTCTAATGGATCCCATCAACTTCATGTTCCTCAGCTATTTCTTTCATTAGTTTCAACTTTGCATCAATAGGAGGACGGACAGAGAGTATTTCAATTATCTGCACAAGGTTAAATTAGTTCAAATTCAAAGTGTCATATAACCTGACGATTGACCTCGCAATTAGGCATCAACTCTGAAGCTGTAGCAACAAATTCCTTCCCATATTTAGTTGCAAAGATCATTTTAAGTTGTAACAGTTTTAGTAGATCTGCACATCTTGGAGCAGCAAAACAGATACTTGATATTGCTTCTTTAAGATCAAAAGGACACTCCCTGAAGCCAACAAAACAAGGAAACACAAATCAGTCAGCTTCATAGTCACAAATCAGTTAATCAATTTTATCAACTATAGCCCGTTTGTATTCAAGAGAAGGAACCAGTATCCCTGCTTTATACTTCAAGATATATGCCGTAATATAAATTGCAGCAACAAAGAAAATATCATCGGTAACATCCTTGGAGTTGGGATTATTTTTTCATGACTTAGTACTACATAATTATATTTTTATGTTGTACCACATAACTATCGATGTACTGCTTATTTATGAGTATCCCTGCTTTATACTCACATATGTACTGCTTATTTATAAGTATTTAAATAAAAAAACAAAAAGAGTATGAGTAATAATGAAGGCAAGCAGAAATTGAGTAACAGAAGGTGAAGGTGAATCTGCCTAGCTGAGCAGCAGCCTGTGAGAAGGTGAAGGTGACTGAAATAAGCAACAATAGCCATATAAGAAACCCTGATGCACAAGAGAAATGGAGTAACAGAATGTGCCCCCACTATTGATGTACAACTTATATGGTCGATTGCAAGCCTGGATCGTATGTCGGGTTTCTCAACAGATTGATTAGCTAACAATCGAATAGGCACAATGCAACAAATAGATAAAAGTTGTTGGAAATTTTCCCATTTCCTACAACAAAACAATACATTATGGTAGTAAAAGAATAATAGCCTTTTCAGGAGGCAACTAAAATACATTACATAATTCTTGATCTTGGATGCCCTCAAGACTCTTGTAGATGAATGCATCCAATTCACTTGTTTGTTTATTGTTGCCATATGTAGAATTCCTTTTATGGGCCTCATTCGAAGTATCACCTCCATTTCTTGAATCTGTTAAAACATCACATAAATCTTCAGACAAATGAACACTATGATCCATCTTAAGAATGTAGTGAGATATAAGATGAGAGCCAATATGATGATATACTTTACAATATATGGTTGTATCAAGTACCCATTATATATATATCAGTTATGTACACTTATGGAAATCTGACACAATTAACACAATGCTATCTCCATGAGTAACCAATAAAAAACGGAGCCACATGATAAGTGTAGTAGATATTTTTAGCTAGAGATGATTACCTAAATGCACGTTCATTGGCAGCTATAACCGGCTGTAGTGAAATTTCTAGAAAAAACTGATCAACTTGGTAACTCTCCCTTTGCACTACTTTGAGATATCACTGAAGACATGTTGTCAATATAAGAAATGCCATTAGAGCCCCCCACAATAGCAGTCCTTTGATATTAGACGTTAATACTATAACCAAAAAATGTAAATGCAATATAAAATTAGAGCACAAATATCTATCGAGTTCCAAGTTTTGTGCATCAGGGTTTCTTATATCAATGAAGACATCTTGTGAATTTAGTGTCACGTAGTGTCCATGGAAGTGCAGATATAAGAAGAGGAATATAAAGATTAGGGCATTAAGCCATAGCATTCCTGTAGACAAAGAAGAAATCACTGACTTTAGTTGCTGAAACAATCCAAGATTGGAGAAGAAACTGTAAGAGGACTATTAAGGACTGCTAACTTAAGGGCTTTGCTTGAGTGATTCCCTGCCTACGTAGGTTCATGTTTGGTTTTGGGTCGGCAGTTTACCTACCCTAGTATAGTTTTGAAATATGAATATAACAGTAAGATATAAGTGGACCAGTCATGTCAATTTTATTGCTAGTTTAAAAAGTGATTCTTTTCAAGGAATCTCTCTACTCAACAACACTTGATTAGGACAACAGACTTGCAAATAATATTTTTGTTTGATGTTGAACAAAGGTTAGGGTACGAATGCCAATATGCAAGGATCTTTAAATAAATACATTTGACATTGCTTGCTAATTTTGACAGGTTGGTGTCATACACTACTTTTTATTCTTGAAAGCTAGAGAGAACTCGGCTATGTACCTGTAAGCTGTGGTGAGGCCTCACAAAGGATTAACTGCAACAGTTTCATATTGGCAAAAGCAGAAGGGAAGGGAATTGGATGGCCCACCCGACCATGTCTTCAAATGTAGATGAATATAGTGAGAGGGCTATTCCTTGTCGTCTAATCTCTAAAATATTAGAGGGGGAGATTCATGTAGTCTCAAGTGAATGCATTGTGATGCAAGCATCACTTACTGGACTTACCAGGTCACAATTTTCAAGGGTAGTCCACTTATGTTGTTTGCTTGTTCCTTTCGATCAACAACAGGCCTAGTAGCGATACCTATAAGGGTAGATTCAAGAAAGGGCAAGCATGTATAGAAACTGAATTGTCGGGACTTAAAATAACACAATCTAGCTAATCACCTACAAGCAAACCAACAGCAGATCCACCCGCAAGTAGTAAGATAGATGCCTCCACAATCCCATGCAATCTGAATGCTGCTAGTCACAAATAATATCTAAAACAAAAGGTATCAGAAAGTAGCAGGGCATGAAGACATTGACTGATAATTGGACAGATCGCTCCTCAACAGGTCTACTGAAAGCTATAGAGAGTCCAAGTCTCCATTCAGATAAATAAATGTAAGCAATAAACCAATGTCATGATATCCAGATTGTTCATTATTGATACGATGACCAGTCACATCACGTGCAATTTGTATAGACATTAGAACAGTCAGTGTGGCAGTCATTTTTTAATTTTTGAAACAACCCATAAAAATCTATGAAAAGCAACATAGAAACAACTATAGCTACCCCTAAAGAAGGATCGTAGACATAGTATTTCTCAAGGCAAAACAAGAGAACCAACAACTGACCAACGAGTATGCAGGAACGGGAGATGCGCGTATGGACAGGTATGGGATTAGCACCCGTTGGCTGAAGCAAACGCGCCAAGGATGCGCTTGACGGTAGCGTGAAAGATGCTCAATTCATTAACGAACTTGCAAGGAACTGTCTCAAATTGAATTAGTGTATCTAGATATACTACTAATTCATACAGACAAAAAGTAATGGTGAGTCTGGGAGTAGGAGCTACCATTGTGAATCATAATTTGGAAGAGAACAATTATACCAAGGTAATGGTATTCCCCAATTGTAATGGTATTAGACAAAATATAAAAAAGGTAAAAAAATGGATATCAACACAAAACATTCTTCGAAACCATATGTTATCATATGGCCGCCACTTTCACCTCTTGCCAGCTTGATATAGGGTAACATTATTGTAGAAACCAGTACGTTATATGGATCATATGACTCAGCCGCATATAGCCTCAACAACGACTCTTTTCATAGTCCCAGGGCATGGATCTCCACCAAATGCATCTGGAACCACGCTTACCCCACAGCGCTCTTGACCAATGCAGCTCTGCAAGAAACACCAATTGTAATTGTAGCTAAACACAAATACCGTTTGATGTTTTGGATTTACTTGACCAGTGTTTGCAGATCCTTTACCTTCCAAAATATGTCGTATGACTTGTGTGCATGGCAACTGCCTTCAGAGTAGCTCCCGCAGGAGCCCTGTGGTGTGCCAAAGCTGGCAAATTTTATGTGAGTCATTTTCCGTCCATGATCACACTGGAGGTGGATCTTGGCTTTCTCATAGCCTTTTGTTCGCCAGTTCGCCATCGATGGCTGCCATTTGGAGACATCAGCGCAGATACTCCCTGTTGTTCTTTTCACCATCGAAATTCCGGTAGGATCACCGCCCCACTCCTCAAATATCACCAAAAGGTTCCCCATCGGATTAAGCCATGAACGAGGAACATGGTACCTGAGCGAGCATGACATGAATATAAAGGATTTCAAATGTGAGCTTTCCATGGATATTTCTGCATTGATATACGAAGCGCCTACCATCTCTGAGAAGAGTCACCACAGTTGGTTTGGCACTTCTTTTCATCATACTCTCCACGGTAATCACATATCCCACAGGTTCCAGAAGCTTTGTAGCCAGGCCAGTACCTTCCAATACCTTGTCCATTTATCCAAATTTGACCTTTACCCATGCTACTCATATCCAAAGCTAATGGCTCATTGCCATCAGTTGCATTGAAGAAAGCCTGCACAGGATACAATAAACGATCTTTTTGTAAAATAAAATGTTTTTCCCACATGGAAAGCGATTAAACTTATGATCTTCCTTACCTTGTACCATGACAGAGGCTGCTTCTGCACAGGTTCTCCCCACTCTACTGAAGAGCTGCCACTAAGTGAATGAAGACTCAAAGCCTCACCTTTCAGACCAACCTGGACAAGTACAGAGTTATTTAGGTTCACATGTTTAACACATCATACATAAGGTTAAGGTTCATAACAATGACAGTAGTAACTGAAAGGGAAATAGGGTCAAACCTTTTCCAATATGAATTTTGGTGGTTGAATTGCCCAACACAAATTATTGGACTAACTAGTTTGCTCTAGATTATGAGTTCTACAGGTGCCAAAGGTTCACAACAAACCAATACAAGTCAAAAGAAAGGGTTCAAACAAAGGGAGCAAAAGACAACCGAAGTGTGCCCTGGTCTGGCGCACCGGACTGTCCGGTGTGCCACCGGACTGTGTCCGGTGCACCAGGGAATCCAACTCCAAACTTGCCACCTTCGGGAATTCTGGGAGCCGCTCTGCTATAATTCACCGGACTGTCCGGTGCACCACCGGACTGTCCGGTGTGCCAGCGGAGCAACGACTATTTCGCGCCAACGGTCGTCTGCAAAACGCATTCAATGCACTACAGTGCGTGCCAGAGTCAGAGCAGCGACAGAAGGCGCACCGGACAGTGTACAGTGACTGTCCGGTGCACCACCGGACTGTCCGGTGACCCAGAAGACAGAAGCTCCAACAGTCGAACCTTAACGGTCGGGTGACGTGGCTGGCGCACCGGACAGTGTTCGGTGGCGCACCGGACTGTCCGGTGCGCCATGCGACAGACAGCCTCCCAACGGCCATTTTTGTTGGGTGGGGCTATAAATACCCCCAACCACCCCACATTCATTGCATCCAAGTTTTCAGACTTTCTACACCTTACAAGAGCTATAGCATTCAATACAAGACACACCAAAGAGATCAAATCCTCTCCCAAGTTCGAAGATCATTCCAATCAAATAGTGACTAGTGAGAGAGTGACTTGTGTTCATTTGAGCTCTTGCGCTTGAATTGCTTTTTCTTTCTCATTCTTTCTTGTGATCAACTCAATTGTAACTGAGGCAAGAGACACCTTTTGTGTGGTGGTCCTTGCAGGGACTTAGTGTCCCGTTTGATTGAGAAGAGAAGCTCACTCGGTCTAAATGACTGTTTGAGAGAGGGAAAGGGTTGAAGGAGACCCGGTCTTCGTGACCACCTCAACGGGGAGTAGGTTTGCAAGAACCAAACCTCGGTGAAACAAATCACCGTGTCACACTCTTTATTTGCTTGTGATTTGTTTTCGCCCTCTCTCTCGGACTTGATTTTAATTCTAACGCTAACCCCGGCTTGTAGTTGTGCTTAAACTTTGTAAATTTCAGATTCGCCCTATTCACCCCCTTCTAGGCGACTTTCAATTGGTATCAAAGCCCGGTGCTTCATTAGAGCCTAACTGCTCGAAGTGATGTCGGGAGATCATGCCAAGAAGGAGATGGTGACCGGTGACAAGCCCGCTACAAGCCACGGGAAGGCTCCATCGGGAGAGTCCCGCAACAAGGGGAAGGAGAAGGAATCCCCTTCACACAAGTCGCATTGGAGTGGCGAAAAGAAAAATAAGATGAGGAAGGTGGTCTACTATGAGACCGACTCTTCATCGCCATCCACCTCCGGCTCCGAGGCGCCGTCCGTAACTTCTAAGCGCCATGAGCGCAAGAAGTTTAGTAAGATTCCCCTACACTACCCTCGCATTTCTAAACATACTCCATTACTTTCCGTTCCATTAGGCAAACCACCGGTTTTTGACGGTGAAGATTATAACATGTGGAGTGACAAAATGAGGCATCATCTAACCTCACTCCACACTAGCATTTGGAACGTTGTTGAGTTTGGTGTACAGGTACCATCCGTAGGGGATGAGGACTATGATTCGGACGAAGTTACCCAAATTTGGCACTTCAATTCACAAGCCACCACAATACTCCTCGCCTCTCTAAGTCGAGAGGAGTATAACAAGGTGCAAGGATTGAAGAGTGCCAAAGAGATTTGAGACGTACTCAAAACGGCGCATGAAGGAGATGAGGTGACCATGATCACCAAAAGGGAGACGATCGAGGGGGAGCTCGGTCGATTCATGCTTCACCAAGGGGAAGAGCCACAAGCGATGTACAACCGGCTCAAGACCTTGGTGAACCAAGTGTGCAACCTCGGGAGCACAAAGTGGGATGACCATGAAATGGTCAAGGTTATTCTAAGATCACTAGTTTTTCTTAATCCTACTCAGGTACAATTAATTCGTGGTGATCCTAGATATAAACTAATGTCTCCCGAGGAAGTAATAGGAAAATTTGTGAGCTTTGAACTAATGATCAAAGGCTCCAAAAAGATCATCGAGCAGGGTGCATCCTCCTCCGTACGCGAAGCGCAACTCGTTGCATTCAAAGCAACGGAGGAGAAGAAAGAAGATTCTACTCCAAGTAGAATCCCCATCGACGCCTCCAAGCTTGACAATGAGGAGATGGCGCTCATCATCAAGAGCTTCCATCAAATCCTCAAACAAAGGAAGGGGAAAGATTACAAGCTCCGTTCCAAGAAGGTGTGCTACAAGTGTGGTAAGCCCGGTCATTTCATTGCTAAATGTCCATTATCTAGTGATAGTGACAGGGGCGACGACAAGAAGGGAAAGAGGAGAGAAAAGAAGAGATACTACAAGAAGAAGGGTGGCGATGCCCATGTTTGTCGGGAGTGGGACTCCGACGAGAGCTCCACTGACTCCTCTTCCGACAAGGACGCCGCCAAAATCGCTGTCAACAAAGGGCTCCTCTTCCCCAACGTCGGCCACAAGTGCCTCATGGCGAAGGACGACAAAAGGAAGAAGGTAAAATCAAAATCCTCAACTAAATATGCAACATCTAGCGATGAGGCTAATTCTAGTGATAATGAGGATGACTTGTTTACTCTTTTTGCCAATTTAAACATGCAACAAAAAGAAAAATTAAATGAATTAATTAGTGCTATTCATGATAAGGATGAACTCTTGGATAGCCAAGAGGACTTCCTAATTAAAGAAAACAAGAAGCATGTTAAGGTGAAAAAGGATTATGCTCTAGAAGTTGAAAAATGTGAAAAATTAACTAGTGAGCTAAGCACTTGCCATGATATTATTTCCAACCTTAGAAATGAGAATGCCAACTTAATTGCCAAGGTTGAGAAGCTTGATGATTATGATGATTCAATTGTTAGTCTTAGAAATGATAATGCCAATTTAATTGCTAAGATTGATCAATTGAATACCTCTCTTGCTAGCCTTAGGAATGACAATGAAAAATTGATTGCTAAGGCTAAGGAACTAGATGTTTGCAATGCTACTATTTCCAATCTTAGAGATGAGAATGATATTTTGCATGCTAAGATTGTTGAATTTAATACTTGCAAACCCTCTACATCTTCTGTTGAGCATGTTACTATTTGCACTAGATGTAGAGATATTAATGTTGATGCTGTTCATGATCACCTAGCTTTAATTAAACAACAAAATGATCATATAGCTCAACTTAATGCCAAAATCAATGAGCACGACTTATAAAATGAAAATTTTAAATTTGCTAGAAGCATGCTCTATAGTGGGAGACGCCCTGGCATTAGGGATGGCATTGGCTTCCAAAAGGGAGACAATGTCAAGCTTAATGCCCCACCTAAAAGATTGTCCAATTTTGTTAAGGGCAAGGCTCCCATGGTTCAGGATAACGAGGGTTACATTTTATACCCTGCCGGTTATCCCGAACATAAAATTAGGAGAATTCACTCTATGAAGTCTCACTCTGGCCCTAATCATGCCTTTATGTATAAGAGTGAGACATCTAGTTCTAGGCAATCAACCCATGCTAAATTGCCTAAGAAGAAAACTCCTACAGCATCAAATGATCATAATGTTTCATTTAGAACTTTTGATGCTTCTTATGTGCTAACCAACAAATCAGGCAAGGTAGTTGCCAAGTATGTTGGGGGCAAACACAAGGGATCAAAAACTTGTGTTTGGGTACCCAAAGTTCTTGTATCTAATGTCAAAGGACCCAAAACCGTTTGGGTACCTAAAATCAAGAACTAAATTTGTTTTGTAGGTTTATGCATCCGGAGGCTCAAGTTGGATCATTGACAGCGGGTGCACAAACCATATGACTGGGGAGAAAAATGTGGCAGAACCTCCCAAGTATCGGGCCCACATGCACCTGTCCTTGTATCAAAGACCTCAGACGGCTATGCATGTGCACCAAATAACTTAACAGGATCCGTCCGAGTGTCCCAAGGACCCTGGATAAACCACTCACAACCAGGATCACAAGATTAAGTAATCACAAATCACACACCAACATTTTTGCAGCGGAAATCTTATTACCAAATTTTACAAGTTACATCAAGTTTTACATTATATTTATCGGAGTGGTTACAGATGTGGTTCAAAGAATAAACTTTGAAATGTTATAAATTATTTATAAATTTGAAATATATGCTAGCTCAAGTGACCATCCTCAATAAGAAGTATAGAAGAGTTACTTAGACTTATAAGAAGGCCGAGCCCACCGGCACTTAACATCATCATCAGCAGCACAAAACTATAACCTGAAAAACAACAGGGAATAAAACCCTAAGTACGGAATTACTCAGCAAGACTTACCCAACTAAAGAAAAGACTCTCAAGGGTATGCTGGCTAGAGGGATTCAAGGTATGGCTTATCAAGAATCAAAGACTCCTTTGCAGAAAAGCTTACTAGAAGTGGGTCCTTAAGCCAAAATTTTACATCACAAGTTAAGTACTTTTCCTGAATCTAGATTTGCCTAATCTAGAGCATTCACTTGTCCTACACTAGCTTTCTTTTAAAATCCAACTTTTGTTTCGCTTGTTATCTACGATGAGGGTCGAAGATCCAGTCTTCATATCCGAGAAGTTCGGCGATCCGAATCGATTAATACCCAGCTGGGGATCTCCAACCACACGACATATGCTTCTCTTAACTCTTTTGCACATGTCTACCATTCCCACGGATCCTCCACCACATGAACAGGTCTGCGCCACCCGAGAGCACACCACCCCTTTTAGGCGGTCCGTTGCCAGGAGGGTACGTGCCACTCTCGCCATCTCTCCACTCTCAGTGCGCGATTGTCTTTTCATGTATGGAATAGCCGGGTTCAAGCTTACCCATGACGAGGTATGTGGCCAGATAAAAGGTCCTAGATCAGCAGGCCAACAATCGGTACGGTCCTTAAACGACTCAGACGGTGACACTACACCGAGACTCCTTTCTCGTGCAAGTCACCCGCCCGGTCTCAGCTTTATAATTTAAACCCAAAGTTTGGTATCTGGCAGAGGTACATCTTTTCCGATGTTAAATCCATCATGGCCATGATGGATTCACCATCAAGTTTTATTTTTGAAAACTTCCCATCTAATTTGTAACATCACTTTTGTTTTAAAACAAAACATTTTGTTTTTCTAAAGCAAGGCTAAGCATCAAAAATCCTTTTTATAAAAGGGGTGTCAAGGAGGGGTATTCAATTTTCCAAGGAAGGAAATGCATCAACGGTTTAACACACACTCCTATCACCTAATGCATCAAACAAGGTGATAAAGATTTTAAAATAGCAAGGAGGTGGCAAATGCACCGGGGCTTGCCTTTGTTGCAGAGAAGAGGTTCTAGATACTTCTAACACGATGATCAGTTAGATGGCTCCATCCACTGCATGAACAGGCACTGGAGTAGACTCCTCTTCAGCAACCACTTCATCTTAAATCTTCACTCTTTATTTTGGGAGCTCTACATGAAATGACATGATCATGGATGCTTATGTTTATGTAGTTTGCAACAAAAATATTAAAAAGCATTACCAGACTACACCTATAAACTATGACTACCAAGGGACTAGAACACATTAGATTTCATCCATAAACTTGCTTCATCTTTTCCAAAGGGATTTATCCATCCTATTCGTGACTTTACAAGGCTTTCTAAGCAAAGGATTTTCAAATAGCCTCCAAATTTTACCAAGTGCTTAAATGACCAAAACAAGGTTATTCAAAAATTGCCATATTTTTTTGGCACTGCACTTTTATTTCTAAAATCCAATCCTATTAATTAGACCTAATAGCCAGAGCAATGAATCAGCTCACCTAATCCAACCCGACTCAACAAACGTGAAACAGCATGGTTCTCTAGTCCAGACCTTCTGTAGAGCGCTTGGCGAGTGCTATGCTGATTTCACCTTCATCACCACAAAGGATCTTCAATCACGTATCTAGGGCCTTGACCAGAACATAGCCATGCCGAGAACACTAGGTCAAACCACAGATCGACACATCAATTTTCAACTCATATCAACTGATTAAGACGTTCTCACGTTCAACGAAACTGGTGCTTGCGGCTGGTGGCGACGAACAGATCATCGACTTCGAATGGCATCTCGGCACAAACACATCTGAAAATATGGTGAGGACGAACCATGGTGAGATGGGGATGACCAAACTGCTCATTCTATCGAGCCGGTGGCACATGACGGAAGATGAGCATGCACCCAGCCACAAAAGCGGGAGGAAGCGCACGCACGACACAGTAGCGGAGCCGAGTGGAGGGCGCTGATTTGGAAGGGAGCAGGGATGACCGAACCTGAGAGAGTTCGACGGCAGGTGCAGAGCGTTACCAGGGAACTGGCGAGGTGCTGCAAAGTGAGCAGCAAGGGAGCTGATGCCGAGCTCGACTGCTACTTGCCGCTCCGGCGTGCTGCGTGGGTGACAGGAATGGTGGGAGGAAAAAGGTGACATGAGAGATAGGAGTGAGGAGACTGGTAGAAGAGAGTAGAAATTGAGTACATCTTCTTGCATGAGAAGGAGCGTACATGAGTAAGCTTCTAGACCGTGCATCAACTAGATAAGAACAGGAGCATTCCAAGGATTTCGTCGACCTAAGGATAAGAGAAAATGTGTGGCAGGGAGGGGATAAGGAGAAACGGCTAGGGGGTAAAGGCCATCGGCCAGCACATGGAGAAAGGTGATTTTTCCTTCAAATATTTGGAACGTCTGAACGGCTATACTTCACTGAAACACAGTTTCAATCTTCTAAATCCACTGAATCAGCCACACTGCCCATTGCCCAGCTCTCTGTTTGATCCCCTTTTATATCACAAATTCTCTTAACAACAGGCCCATCTCCCTTAACTAAATTTACTCCCTAAGCATAGTTCTTTCACTTTGGTATAATGCCCATAGGTTGGAAATACTCAGAGAAAAAGTTGTGATGCGCTAAAGTAGAGTATAAATACTGAAATGTCCAAATTCAGCTAATTGGATAGCACAGTTTAAGTCTAACAGAGGGATATGCAATAGGCTGTTCTCCAAGTTCTATACAGTAGCAAGCCAACTCATTGCACAAACCTTGATTATCTATATCAGGTCTATCATTTTGCTACAGACTCTTAACCCAAATATCTTTGGACTAATTACCACAGAGCTCCAAAGGTGGATAAAAACACACAGATTCAGACTTAGATGTTTTACTGTTTGAAAATCCCCAACACCTGACAACTGATCTTTAGGCAAACATTACTCTACTTTTTATGTAGCACCATGTCAATCTCACCTCATGAAACGTATTCACCATACTGTGGTCTCCAAGTTTTCTATAGAAACTACAGTCTAAAACCACTCATATTGATCACAAAACAGCTCCAAACTAGGCATTCTATAATGAAATTCAGATTTCAGAGACAGAACAAAATTCAGCCCAAATAAACTGACAGTTTCAATTTTGAGCCACATTTTCTACACATTTTGTGTAGGATCACACCCATCCCCCTTAAATGAATTTGTACACCAACTTGTGGTCTTTAACTCCTCTATAGACCTCTCAGGCCAAAGCTCCTTAGATTTTCCACAATTGAGCTCCAAAAACAGCACAAACACTGTAATTCAGACTTAACCTTTTGTTCCAGGTCTGAAAACTGAAAAAAAAACTATCAGCCCCACTTTGGGTAACTTTTACTCCATGTTCTGGGTCAGATCAAGCCTAACTCACACAACGAAATTTGTTCACTGACATATGCTCTTCAACTCTACCATAGCAACCATGGTCCAAAACTACCTAGAACAGGCAACACACAGCCTCAAAATGGCACTAAAAACACTGATTTCAGACTTAGGCAACTATTTGAAGTCTGAAAATCCAGAAGTCTGACAGTCCCACTTTGAACACCTTTTCCTCCTAGTTGCATATGGTTTTAGGGCTGCTACATTTCATAAACATTGTTCTCCTATAGTTACTCTACAGGTTGGTTATAGCAACTGTTTCCAAAATACTCATGGATTAAAAGTTACAGGGATTCAAAAACAGATAAACAAAACTGTTTTGGGCTGATTCCAACTAACCCAAATCTGAACTTTTGCAAATTACTTCAAATTCTCCCACATCACTTGGAGAGCTCCAAATATGAAAATTGTTCACTTTTCCAAGGTCCACAACTTTGATATATGGACTTTTAGCAAAACATAGCTAGATCTTAAAATCCACTTTTGGGCTAGTTTAGAGTTGAAATTGGACTTGATCTGCCTCAAGTTTTCATCAATTTATTGCTTGCTACTAGAAACAAGGTTAGCCTTAAGCTCAAACCGAACTTTGGTGTATAGAGCTCATGTCCAAATTTCCATTGGTTTAAAAGTTGTTTGCTTCTACTAGATTTCAAACAAGGTCTCTGAACTTCTCTTGCTCTCTTCGAAACGACACAACCTCACCCTTTTGCAAATTTGTTACCCTAGTGAATGCATTCTAGGTGTATCAAACAAGTTAATGCAAGTGCATATGATGACATGATAAATTTTTAGTTCTCGTAACACCAGGGGTGTTACAAAAAAGATGTTCTCCTTCTATGAGAAAAACCAAGATCCCCAATGAGCTATCACATTCGGGGATGGAAATCAAGGTTTGGTCAAAGGATTGAGTAAAATTGCTATATCACCTAACCATTCTATTTCCAATGTTTTTCTTGTAGATTCTTTAGATTACAACTTGCTTTCTGTTTCTCAATTATGTAAAATGGGCTACAACTGTCTTTTTACGAATACAGGTGTCACTGTCTTTAGAAGAAGTGATGATTCAGTAGCTTTTAAGGGAGTATTAGAGGGTCAGCTATACTTAGTTGATTTCAATAGAGCTGAACTCGATACTTGCTTAATCGCTAAGACTAACATGGGTTGGCTCTGGCATCACCGACTAGCCCATGTTGGGATGAAGAATCTTCACAAGCTTCTAAAGGGAGAACACATTTTGGGACTAACAAATGTGCATTTTGAGAAAGACAGGATTTATAGCGCATGCCAAGCAGGGAAGCAAGTTGGTGTTTATCATCCACACAAGAACATCATGACGACTGACAGGCCACTAGAGTTACTCCACATGGATTTATTCGGCCCGATAGCTTACATAAGCATCGGCGGGAGTAAGTACTGTCTAGTTATTGTGGATGACTATTCTCGCTTCACTTGGGTATTCTTTTTACAGGAAAAATCTCAAACCCAAGAGACCTTAAAGGGATTCTTGAGACGAGCTCAAAATGAGTTCGGCTTGAGGATCAAGAAAATTAGAAGCGATAATGGGACGGAGTTCAAGAACTCTCAAATAGAAGGTTTTCTTGAGGAGGAGGGATCAAGCATGAGTTCTCTTCTCCCTACACGCCACAACAAAATGGTGTAGTGGAGAGGAAGAATAGAACTCTATTGGACATGGCAAGGACCATGCTTGATGAGTACAAGACTTCGGATCGGTTTTGGGCCGAGGCGGTCAACACCGCTTGCTACGCCATCAACCGATTGTATCTACACCGAATCCTCAAGAAGACATCATATGAACTCCTCACCGGTAAAAAGCCAAATGTTTCATATTTTAGAGTCTTTGGTAGCAAATGTTTTATTCTTGTTAAAAGAGGTAGAAAATCCAAATTTGCTCCTAAGGCTGTAGAAGGCTTTTTACTAGGATATGATTCAAACACAAGGGCATATAGAGTCTTTAACAAGTCCACTGGACTAGTTGAAGTTTCTTGTGACATTGTGTTTGATGAGACTAACGGCTCTCAAGTAGAGCAAGTTGATCTTGATGAATTAGATGATGAAGAGGCTCCGTGCGTCGCGCTAACGAACATGTCCATTGGAGATGTGTGTCCTAAGGAATCCGAAGAGCCCATTCAAGCACAAGATCAACCATCTTCCTCCATGCAAGCATCTCCACCAACTCAAGATGAGGATGAGGCTCAAGATAATGAAGAAGAAGATCAAGAAGATGAGCCACCTCAAGAGGAGGGCAATGATCAAGGGGGAGATGCCCAAGATCAAGACAAGGAAGATGAGCAAGTTCCAAGGCCGCCACACCCAAGAGTCCACCAAGCAATCTAACGAGATCACCCCGTGAACACCATCCTCGGCGACATTCATAAGGGGGTAACTACTCGATCTCGTGTTGCTCATTTTTGTGAATATTGCTCTTTTGTTTCCTCTATTGAGCCACATAGGGTAGAGGAAGCACTTCAAGATTCGGATTGGGTGATGGCGTTGCAAGAGGAGCTCAACAACTTCATGAGGAATGAGGTATGGCATTTAGTTCCACGTCCTAACCAAAATGTTGTAGGAACCAAGTGGGTCTTCCGCAACAAACAAGATGAGCATGGTGTGGTGACAAGGAACAAAGCCCGACTTGTGGCCAAGGGATACTCACAAGTCGAAGGTTTGGATTTTGGTGAAACCTATGCACCCGTAGCTAGGCTCGAGTCAATTCGCATTTTACTTGCCTATGCTACTTACCATGGCTTTAAGCTTTATCAAATAGACGTGAAAAGTCCCTTCCTCAATGGACCAATCAAGGAGGAGGTCTATGTTGAGCAACCTCCCGGCTTTGAAGATAGTGAGTATCCTAACCATGTTTATAGACTCTCTAAGGCGCTTTATGGGCTCAAGCAAGCCCCAAGAGCATGGTATGAATGCCTAAGAGACTTTCTTATTGCTAATGGCTTCAAAGTCGGAAAAGCCGATCCTACTCTCTTTACTAAAACACTTGAAAATGATTTGTTTGTATGCCAAAATTTATGTTGATGATATCACATTTGGGTCTACTAATGAATCTACATGTGAAGAGTTTAGTAGGATCATGACACAAAAATTCGAGATGTCTATGATGGGGGAGTTGAAATATTTCTTAGGATTTCAAGTAAAGCAACTCCAAGAGGGCACCTTTATTAGCCAAACGAAGTACATTCAAGACATACTCATAAAGTTTGGGATGAAGGATGCCAAGCCCATCAAGACACCCATGGGAACAAATGGGCATCTCGACCTCGACACAGGAGGTAAATCCGTCGATGAAAAGGTATACCAGTTGATGATAAGTTCCTTACTCTATTTATGTGCCTCACGACCGGATATTATGCTTTCCGTATGCATGTGTGCAAGATTCCAAGCCGATCCTAAGGAAGTTCACCTTAGGGCTGTAAAACGAATCTTGAGATATTTAGTTTATACTCCTAAGTTTGGCCTTTGGTACCCTAGGGGATCCACATTTGATTTAACTGGTTATTCCGATGCTGATTGGGCTGGGTGTAAAATTAATAGAAAGAGCACATCAGGGACTTGCCAGTTCTTAGGAAGATCTCTGGTGTCTTGGGCTTCAAAGAAGCAAAATTCTGTCGCTCTTTCTACCGTCGAAGCCGAGTATATTGCCGTAGGCCATTGTTGCGCGCAATTGCTTTGGATGAGGCAAACCCTTAGGGACTATGGTTACAAATTAACCAAAGTTCCTCTTCTATGTGATAATGAGAGTGCAATCCACATGGCGGATAATCCCGTTGAGCATAGCCGCACTAAACACATAGCCATTCGATATCATTTTCTAAGGGATCACCAACAAAAGGGGGATATCGAGATTGCATATGTTAACACCAAAGATCAATTGGCCGATATCTTTACCAAGCCTTTAGATGAGCAATCCTTTACCAAACTTAGGAATGAGCTAAATATTCTTGATTCTAGGAATTTTGATTGATTATTTGCATACATAGCTCATTCATATACCTTTGATCATATCTCTTTTTATGTCTATGACTAATGTGTTTTCAAGTATCATCTTATGCTTAGTCATAGATATTGAAAGAGAAATGGAGTATTTGGCAAAGAAGGCACTTCCACTCAACTCCAATTATTTTTCCGGTACTCCGCATGTGTTTGCCAAAAGGGGAGAAAGTTTGAAAAAGGGCTTATATCTCACTCACAAGTATCCGTTTTTGGCGATTCATGCCAAAGGGGGAGAAAGTATGAGCCCAAAGCAAAAGGACCGCACCACCACACCACCACCAAATTTAAAAATGAAGTTTTCAATTTGATATCTTATTGTGTTCAAAAGGGGGAGAAAGTAGTAACCTCAAAACTTGCAAAACCCTTCTTGAACACTAAGAGGAGAATTTTATTTAGGGGGAGTTTTTTGTTTAAGTCAAAGGAAAAGCATTTGAGACAGGGGGAGAAAATTTCAAATCTTGAAAAATGCTTTCTTCAATCTTATTCATGTACCTTTGACTATTTGCAAAAGGTTTTTGAAAAGAATTTGCAAAACAAAACCCGTGGTGCAAATGTGGTCCAAAATTTTAAATAAGAAGAAAACCATCCATGCACATCTATTGAGATAAGTATATTGGTTTCTACTCCAAACAACCTTTGCACTTACATTATGCAAACTAGTTCAATTCTGCACTTTTATATTTGCTTTGGTTTGTGTAGGCATCAATCACCAAAAAGGGGGAGATTGAAAGGGAAATAGGGTCAAACCTTTTCCAATATGAATTTTGGTGGTTGAATTGCCCAACACAAATTATTGGACTAACTAGTTTGCTCTAGATTATGAGTTCTATAGGTGCCAAAGGTTCACAACAAACCAATACAAGTCAAAAGAAAGGGTTCAAACAAAGGGAGCAAAAGACAACCGAAGTGTGCCCTGGTCTGGCGCACCGGACTGTCCGGTGTGCCACCGGACAGTGTCCGGTGCACCAGGGAATCCAACTCCGAACTTGCCACCTTCGGGAATTCTGGGAGCCGCTCCGCTATAATTTACCGGACTGTCCGGTGCACCACCGGACTGTCCGATGTGCCAGCGGAGCAACGGCTACTTCGCGCCAACGGTCGTCTGCAAAACGCATTCAATGCACTACAGTGCGCGCCAGAGTCAAAGCAGCGACAGAAGGTGCACCGGACAGTGTACAGTGACTGTCCAGTGCACCACCGGACTGTCCGGTGACCCAGAAGACAGAAGCTCCAATGGTCGAACCCTAACGATCGGGTGACGTGGCTAGCGCACCAGATAGTGTCCGTTGGCGCACCGGACTGTCCAGTGCACCATGCGACCGACAGCCTCCCAACGGCCACTTTTGGTGGGTGGGGCTATAAATACCCCCAACCACCCCACATTCATTGCATCCAAGTTTTCAGACTTCCTACACCTTACAAGAGCTATAGCATTCAATACAAGACACACCAAAGAGATCAAATCCTCTCCCAAGTCCAAAGATCATTCCAATCAAATAGTGACTAGTGAGAGAGTGACTTGTGTTCATTTGAGCTCTTGCGCTTGGATTGCTTTTTCTTTCTCATTCTTTCTTGTGATCAACTCAATTGTAACCGAGGCAAGAGACACCAATTGTGTGGTGGTCCTTGCGGGGACTTAGTGTCCCGTTTGATTGAGAAGAGAAGCTCACTCGGTCTAAGTGACCGTTTGAGAGAGGGAAAGGGTTGAAAGAGACTCGGTCTTCGTGACCACCTCAACGGGAGTAGGTTTGCAAGAACCGAACCTCGGTGAAACAAATCACCGCGTTACACTCTTTATTTGCTTGTGATTTGTTTTCGCCCTCTCTCTCGGACTTGATTTTAATTCTAATGCTAACCCCGACTTGTAGTTGTGCTTAAACTTTGTAAATTTTAGATTCGCCCTATTCACCCCCCTCTAGGCGAATTTCAGTAACCTTATAGGTCCATTTCTGCCATGTGAGATCTCTTCTTCCCTCATTTAGGCCATCCAGTGTCACAGGACCTAGAATTCTAGCATTCCAAGTCTCAAAATGTTCTCCCACATTCTGCAGTGAAGGTTAATGGAATGAATCTCGAAAGGTCCACACAGATCAGAGCCAAGAGTACTGTCAGCTATTGGAAAAAAACAGTCCACTTACCGGGAGACCAACTGCTATACTTAAGCATGAAATAGTGTTACTGCCTGACCAAAGTTTCACATTTCCACTATATGTCAATTTTGGATCTTCTACACTTCCATACACAGTCCCTGCCAATGAATTAGAGAGAATGATGAAAATCAAAAGGATAGAGAGAGAGACAGAGACAGAGACAGAGAGAGTCCTTTGTTTTACCTGTTAGTTGTCCATTAACGAAAATATGCAAAGCATGACCAGCTGACATAACAGTTAGCATAGGATTCTTCCCATTACCGAGAAACTGCTCATTCTGAGCAATATCAACGCTGAAAGTAAAACCTTTAGCATCTTCAAAATGTAAAAGTTATTATTAGATTTTTTGAGGAGTTAGGGACTTGGAGTACTCACTATGTTGTATACCATAAGTAGTCCGTGTTATCCTTGTCACATTTATCTGTTCCAGTAACCCTACTGTTGCAAATGATTCATCACCCATGGAGTTTATATCCTCATTGTATGATTGCCATGTGAATCCTCCAGCCCATTCCATTTTCATTTGTGAAATCTGACTTCCAACCTGTATAAACATATTAGCAGAAAAAGGTTTTCACCAAGAATTATATGGTACAATAGCACCAAAGAAATGTTGTATGAACTCAATATTAGGGAACCCATACAATTTAAGAAAGCAACCCAATTAAAGTAAGAACAAAAGGAAGTTGTAGAATGAACAAAAAGAATCAGGTGCCTAATCTCACGCTGGCGGTGTTATAGACTGTTGTTTTGCAGTCTGGGAGAATACTTATGCACCAGGGAGGTAGATCATAATGCATTCCATTGAATGATACCCTAGCATAAGATACTTTATCCTTGTTCTCAAGGAAGGACACACAAGCATCGGTGCTTGATTTAAAAACGGATGCCTAAAGAGGAAATTACCAAGTCAGTCAAGTACAAAACATTATTGTGTTCAAGAACAGAAGAGTGAACTTAATGTTGTACTAATTAACAACCTGCTGAGCATTGCCAAATGAAGTTACAATTGGGTCTCCTGCAACCAATGCTGGTTCACAAAGCTTGATAGCTTTATGCAACTCCTTCAAGTGACCCCATTTCGGTTCTCTCAGCAAACCTGAGGAAGTGAAGGGGAGGAACTCAGTCAACTTGATCAACATAAGGGATTATTTAATTATGAAAGGATTGAAATATAATCAGTTCCCATTACACACCAAATGTCCCAATGTATTCCATCAAAGTAATGAAATTGTGCTAGATGCATTTGCTTTTGATTGCAAAAACATTTTTTTCATGAACATGCATTGGCATGTGTTTCATTTAGAATAGAATTAGCGCAGGTTACAAACCACCAAAACAGTGGTAGACAACCCAAAGTAACCTAGAACACTAAGAAAAAGTTAGGGAGGGGGTCATCAACCAAGACACCCAAAAAATATGCTAAGCATGTGAAAAAAATAAAAAGACATGAAGTATCCAACCGGAGATGACACGAGCATCCACAAGCATTGGTGGCAAAGTATTTGCCGAAGGCGAGCCCCAAACGACCACGGCAAACCATCTTGTTAGCATTAGCATACTCTATCCATTTCGCAAGGATTCCTATCAGTATCTCTCGAACATGTATGAAAATATATCAAACAAAATTTACTTCACATCGACCAAACGAGTTAAAATTAATTAGCTAATAACCTTATAACATACTCTATCCATTTCGCAATGCATCCATGTCCACCATTAGACACAGAGTAAGGAAAAGCGCATCTCTGGCGGGCAAACGAGTATCCAGGAGAACATTTTAGACGACGAATTGTGCAGGAGAACTTAGAAAGATTGAAAGAAGTAGGAGAAGATTTCAACTCGAGGTACGTGTTGGGCACTCGTCTCGAGCAGAAATCACCATCTTCCCATAGCAGGCTGAAGCTCCTCGCTAACAGCGTGTAACACTTAGTGTCGTTAGCCTTGTCCAGCCACATCCTGCATCCACCGCCGACGTCGATGGGGCCGCCACCGCTGCTATAGAGCGCGATAAACAGCAAATACATAAAACGAAACACGAAATGGAGGAGCAATGTGCGCCAACCTACCTGCTCCTTCTCCAAGTTGGTCGGCCCATCGTTCCCAATCATTGTCGCGTCTCTCCTGCAGAGGATAGACCAAATCAACATAATAGAAACTCAGAACAACACGTCAGGAGTGGAGCTAAGAATCAGCACGGGAAATAGAACCTCATGGGCGAAGAGACCAGGGATCCCTGAGATTCGTGACGCTGAGATTCGATGTCGCGACCAGCAGCCATGCCTCCGCCCCACTCGACATGACCAAGGCGCACGAACTGCCAAAAAAAAGATCAGGAGGTCAGGAAAACCCTAGTCGGTGGTGGCTGTCCTTTCTCTTCGTCGCATCGGGGCCAAGGTCGAGGCGTTGGGCGGGGGCGAGGCAGAGTTGGAGGCGAGGCGCACGAGGTTGAGGTCGGCAGCGGTTCCAGTGTCATCGGGGCCAGAGTCAAGACGTCGGGTGGGGGCGAGGCGCGTGAGGTTGGAGGACAGCAGCTGATGGGGCAGTGGAAGCTTACCGACGGAGGGAAATGGAGGCTTGCCGGCGGGGATGAGAGCCACCGCGCGAGCGCGATTGCCCGCGGGATGAGAGCCGCTGCGCGAGCGTGACTGTCTGCGGGATAACGTCTGTAGGGTTTTTCCCTAGATGGGCCTTATACAATTTAATTGATAGATGGGCCTCATACGTTAACTAAATAACACAACACACGCAGGCTACCGCGGCGTAAATATATTGTACCATATCGGCCAACCAAAGGTTGCGGTAGCAACTTATAAACCTTCCTGCTACAGAGGAAGCAGTCAGCTTGTGTAATCAACTCGTGGTATTGTCAACATGTGTTGAATTTTTGCGCGCGCGGATGAGGCGGTGTGAGGAGGGCGCGGCTAGCAGGTTATTGTGGCGATGGACGATCCAGATTGAACAACAGCGATGGACGATCCAGATTGAATGAAGGCAGAATGGCAAGCTACCCTTACAGCCTTAATAAGTAGTAGAGATTAATACGTGGTTCTCCCACGTGTTCGAGAAAAAAAAGTGCAGAGACATAGTAATCTGAGTGAAAGGTATTCCAGAAGTGATAGTCAATCGTCCTGTCTCTGGGCACTACATATGGCATTCTCATGCGAGTTTCACGGACAGAGCGAAACTGATTTAGGTAACTCACCCTGTGCCTGTCCACAGTGCCATGGGGCCTCCTTTCTGTGACCTCCTCAGTATAATGAATCATGTATGAGGAGTCATAACCATTGATGTCTTCTAGAGTTCCAGGACAAGCATCGTCATCTCAGATAGACCACCCATACATCCCATACATCTCAATCTGCATTTCTTCTCGGGGGCTTCTCGTGGGCGGGTGGGTAACGAATATCCGTTGGATAACGGACACTCGGTGGATATGGGTAAGGATACAAATCCGTACCCACGAGCGTAAATAGGTATGGATATGTGTTTGATTTTATCTCGTGAGTATCAGAGTATGGATAAGCGAACTATATATATCCGCGTTCTACCCATCCAATTACCATCCCTTCTCCTGGGGGCGAGTAGAGGTCCTAGCGGGGTGGGGTATCTGCTGGCAGGGTGAGGGTCCAGGGGGAGTTGTTGGCACCGTGGTGGAGCGAGTGGATATCCTGGCGGGGGGGGGGGGGGGGGTGGAGCCGTGGAGGCTTCTCCGGTCCTCAAGCTTCGCGAATCGTGGGTGTCGCAGAACGGAGGAGGATGGGATGCTTCGCCCGTCGACGCGCCATCTGACGACTGAAATTTTAGACGGTGACGTGGACAGCCTGGCTACACGGCTTTGCTCCCGTATATAAGAAAGAAAGAATAAGAAATGACATGGAGATGGAGCAGTATATTTAATAATATGACTCCTTGTTCCAAAAAGAAAAAAAATAATGAATCCAATCACAGAGCATGGCCTTGCATGTCCCTGTACCACAACTATACATCTTTGATCTTTCTTTTGGCCTAGACACCTAGCTTGCTCCAGACCTCGAAAGAAAATAGAGTAAATAATGATCCCCTCCATCCGTGAAGAAGAGGCAAAACTACTGCTCTACGCACGCCCTGATCCTGCAACCTGTTGTGGTGAGCTTCAGTTTGCAGAGAAAGAAAGAAAGAAAAAAAAAGCCTGTTATCGCCATGCAGCCGGCTAGCTGCTGCTACTACTAATTGCAGCAGTGCGAGGAGCCATTGGATCCCGACTGCTTCTTGTCGCCGAACATGTCCACCACCATCTCGATCCCCACTCCCGCCTTGAGCGGCCTCGCAGCCGCTGAGATGGTGAGCACGTTGATGATTTGGATCAAGAAGACGAGCAGCAGCAGCACCTTCGCCATCCCCACCGTGGCCGCCATTATTATATATACTAATGAGTTGGATGTGTTGCTTGCAGACAGCGCTGATGTGATCCAGCAGCAGGCGGCAAGCCGGAGAAGAGGGTTCTTGTCGGAGCGCTTGGCCTTGGATGTGTTGTGTTGTCGGATGCATTTGTTGCATGGCGCCGGGCTGTGCTTTTATAGGTGAGGGTTTGGTACAGCAGGGGGCGTACGTGAGTGGGCACTTGACGGCTGCATATGCGCATACGTGTAGCCCCTCGCTCTGCCGTGTAGAAACGGTCGCTGTTTTCCGAGTCTCGCCATTGGCCTGGACAGGTTCTAACTTCTTGACCTCAGCAGCAAGCAGCTAAACTGAACGGTCAGCACCTTTGATTTTCCGAATTGAATCAAAACCGATCGCCGAGTCAAATCTTCCTCATGCGCAAGCAAATGCATGCATGCATGATGCTTCATGGCAACTACTCGCGCGTGTGCCAAGGGTTCACCAGGTTATTAGAATATACGAAAAGCCTGGCCAGGTCCGAAATTGAGATGCAGTGGGGGAGCGAGCGGAGCTAGTGTTTGTCTGAATTAGAATGGCAATTGTGGGGCGGGTCAAACAATGAAATTTCATCCGTCCATCCAAGAGCAAACGATAATGCTTGACCAAGTACTTACATACTCCATGTCATTGTCTGGGACGCACTATCGAATTCGGTTCTTTGCCAACACTACCGGAATCAATCGCTTTGCCGAGTGCCTGAAGCACTCGGCGAAGCGTTCAAAACACTCGGCAAAGGCTTTGCCGAGTGTTACACTCGGCAAAGAAGGCTCGGCGAACAGTGCATCGGCAAAGCCTTCTTTGCCGAGAGCTTTTTATCGGGCACTCGGCAAAGATCTTTGCCGAGTGCCAGAGAGCACTCGGCAAAGAAAAGCAGCCGTTACGGCGTCGAGTGACGGAGACGGCGGCTTTGCCGAGTGTCCCATGTGACACTCGGCAAAGAAGTTAGTTTTGCCGAGTGTCTTCTGTGCAGCACTCGGCAAAGAACCCGCCAGGGAGGGTCCCCATGTCAGGTTCTTTGCCGAGTGTCCCGAGTGGCACTCGGCAAAGCCGACCTCTTTGCCGAGTGCCAGGGACGTAACACTCGGCAAAGAACCTAAGCCGGTGCCCAGGTCTGTGCTCTTTGCCGAGTGTTATGACCTTGACACTCGGCAAAGAGCCTCTTTGCCGAGTGTTACACTCGGCAAAGTGACCAGTATATACCTTTTTTATTTGTTTTTTGTATTCCATCCACACAAAGAGAAGATATCACATATATATCACATATATACATCACAAATATCATCACAGACATAAATAGCCAACACAAACATAAAACCGTCACCACAAACATAAATATCCATCACAAACATAAGTGTTCAACATAAGTATCAAACACAAACATAAGTCTCTAACGTCGCAAGCTCTCACATAAGTATCAAACACAGACATAAGTATTATACACAAGTACAGAAGTCTAAAACAATGAAAACACAACACTCATGGAGGTGGGCGGCTTGACCGGGGCTGCGTTGGGCTGAACCCTTCCGGAGGGTTGTTGGATGCCGCCCCAGATTGGCCCTGCACAGAGAAGAGATTGCATGTGTTATACCAGATGCATTACAAACATCTAACTACAATTTTGATACTCACAGGAGTGTGGAAGAGAGCAGGGTCAACTGGAGGGAACAATGGAGGTGGCGGAGCGATGCCCTGTGCGGCGCCAAGGCTCTGCATGTACTGGAACATCTCCGCCATCCTCTGATGATCTGCCCGGCGCTCCGCCTCCCGCTCCGCCATCATCCTCGCCTCCATCTCGCGACGTTCCCTCCTCTCTTCTTCTAGTTGGGTCTGTAATATTACAAGCCAACGTTATAGTAACTCAAAGAGTAGGTATATAACTCAAGGAAGGACGAGTTACACTAACCTCGAGTTGCTGTATGCGATGTTGTGAGCTGTCGTGCCGAGGTCGTATGGCTGGACTCGAGCCCGTGCTCCTTGCTCTCACCTGAGACAGAGTGGGAGTGGAGGACGAGTCGATTGCCCCGTCGGCAATCCAGTACCGCCCATGTCTCTTGCCTCCTCCGACCCTCATGAGCACATCGGTGTCGATCGGCTCGGTGCTCGGATCATAGTCTGGGCCATGGACCTCCTGCGCCATGGCGGTGTAGTCATGGAGGCGGCTGTAGACGGCGGGGTTGGTGTAGGCCTCGGGCCCGTCATCCAGGTTGTAGGTGACGTCGGACGTCGCCTTACCCTTATGGGCCATAGCATAGGCCGAGAAGGTGGAGCAAGGCCTTCCACCATGTGACGCCGACTGCAACGAAAACCAACGAGATAGTTAGAAATAATATCTAACTTAGTGCTATATATCTAAATAAAAAAGGTGGCGTACCCATGCTTCGGCATATTGGCCCAGGCTCCGGCTGCCTTGGTGGTGGGAGGGGCCTTGCATCATCAAACACCGTTCCCGGCTAGCTGTGTGCGCCTCGTCCCACTCAGCCGAACACCACCTATCCACCATCTGCTCCCAGCACAGAGGATGTGTGGCGCACCAATGTGGAATCATCTGCAAAGTAAACACGTAAAGTGCATATCAGAAGATAAAATAAAATTCATGTATGGAGTACTGGTACCAAACATGCATGACTTTACCTGCAGGTACTGCTCCCTGGTCAACGACATGGTTCGGGCTTGAGTTTTGGTCACCTTCTCCCCAAGGACGGAGCCGTGGTAGGTGATGATGGCCTGGATGCGGGCCTCATAGTGCATGTCCACGACGAGCTTCTTACAGCTCGTGGTGGCCACCACATCCGCCCTAGCCTCGTATCCAGCATCGCATCTGAAGAAATCCTGCATACAAAAACGATGTATCCATACATTATTTCAAGAATTTGCAACGAATGCGACATATTTTACATTATACTAAGACTTACCCACAGCTCTTGCTTCACCCGCTCCGCCTTGTTATTGAATTCCCTGCCGTCTCGGTCTACTGCATCGGGGGCGACGGCGTAGTGGTCAAAGGTGAAGGCTGGGCCCGTCACTCCGGCGTACTCCACAAGTCCAGGGAAGTGTTCCCTGCACAGCAGGCCGAGGATGCCATTGGGGGGGCGACGATGACCCCCAGCATAATCCAAAACCGTCCAAGACCTGTCCAAGTGATAAATAAAAAGTATTAGTTTATATTATGATTTTGAACACATAATATGAACAAGAATGAAGAACATAAAGTTACATACCTCTCCCCTTCCGGCCGAATCAGCGGCCGTCTGTCCCGAAGTATGGGACGCTGAGGGAGACTCGCGGGGCCTCGCAGGTAGATGCTCCTCGAACTAGAGCCGCCTGAACCTGAGGCGTCATGCTGCTGGTCGTCGTCGTCCTGCTGCTGGTCGTTGTCGTCCTGAGGCGCCGCCTGCTGCTGCGCTGCCTGCTCTGCCTCGTCCTGTTGCGCTGCCTGCTCTGCATCGTCCGCCGTCCTACTCCTCCTCCCCCTCCTCCTCCTCAGGAAACCGCCCACCATATTTGTCCAACAACCTGCAATTAAGAGTAAACAAATAAGCACATATAAAAAGATGTATTTAAAAACAGGTGCGAAATAAAAAGTCATATAGCATTACATCGATTAAAAATAATCTTCATATGTGTCGGGGTTAGCCGGATCATAACTCTCATCATCACTATCAAGCATTTCAATCTCCACACCATGGGAAGACGCAAGTTCGTCAGTAATGTCATTGCCTTCAAGGATTACTAAGTCATTATCATTTTGCACCTCATCCTCCTCCTCATCAACAACCATTTCAATATCTACGTCCATTCCGATAGCTTCGGTTAAGTCTATCTCAAATCGCCCTTCTAGCCCATCTTCTTGGAAGAACTCTCCATCATATGTGTCCGGGTCTAAGTTGTAATCTTCATCGTTAGGAACAGGTAACCTCCCGTGCGGCGATACCTTATACACAACATCCCAACCCTTAAGATGTTCTTTCGTTTGACACGCATATGGGAGATAATACACTTGTGTGGCCTGTTGGGCAACGATATAGACATCGTCTCCTGCTAAGGTGGAATCTTGTCGAATTTCGACTATCCCAAGATTAGAATGTGTCCGTCTCGTCACTTGAGGGTCAAACCAATGACATTTGAATATCACTGGAGTAAGAGGTTTGGAACCATAAAAATTGAGCTCATATATTTCTTCGATTCGTCCAAAATAATCGACATTGTCAAGGCCCGGCGTAAAGACCCCAGAACACGTTGTTTTCCGATTGGGCCGACTTTTGTCGTAGTGTGTTGTGCGAAAACGGTATCCATTGACGTCATACCCAGAATATTTCTTGACCCTATAAGCAAAGCCGTTGGCTACTTGTCTCAATTCGGCACTCATAGACGGATCTCTTTGGCCCTGCAAGTATTCGCAAGTTAAAAGACGCTAAATTGAGTTTAAAGACGTATCTCTTTTACAAACTAAGCACGTACCTTATGTTTGAACCAGGAAATGAAATCGGGCAACCCATTTCTCGCACCCTTTCTAAGAAGAGCGTCATATTCCTGTGGAGTGGGGTCCCTTGATCGACGCCAGAATTCATGAAGAAATTGTTCCATGTATGGTGTCACCTCTTCAAGGTTGGTCAATACGTATAGCATGATATGCCGCCACTCTTCATGTGTCAGGGTCTTGGTGGTCGAGCCACTTGCGCTTCCGAGTTGGCCTCGAAATATGCTAAGGTTCGATTCATTGTCGCCATCATTGTAACGAGGGGGTGGATTATGCACGCTCGGCAGTTTGTCACCATAATAAGTTGTTGTGAAGTTTGAGACCTCCTCTAGAATGTATGCCTCTGCAATGGAAGCCTCGATTTTGCATTTATTTCTGCATTTCTTTCGAATAGTCTTTAGACATCTCTCGATTGGATAGCACCAACGTCCCTGCACGGGGCCCCCCATTCGTGCCTCATAGGGGAGATGAAGAATCAAATGCTGCATTGGATTGAAGAAGCCAGGTGGTAATATCTTCTCAAGCTTACACAGTAACACGGGGGCCAATCTTTCCAAGTCTGCAACCACGGTCCGAGATAACTCTTTTGCACAAAGCTGACGGAAGAAATAGCTCAACTCTGAAAGCGCTAGCCAGACATGCTCAGGGACATAGCCTCAAACCATCGCAGGAAGAATCCGTTCAATCCATATGTGGAAGTCATGACTCTTCATCCCTAAGACTCGCATAGTAGATAAGTTCACCCCCCTACTCAGGTTAGCTGCATATCCATCAGGGAACATCAACATCTTTATCCACTGAAGTACTTCCTTCCTCTGGGCCCTGCTTAGGACGAAATCGGCCTTAGGCCTTCTCCACGTCTTTCCGCCACTTGGCGGCTTCATCTCTAGTTTTGGTCTATCACATAACGCTGCCAGATCCACTCTTGCCTTCACATTATCCTTTGACTTATCAGGAATGTCCATAATTGTTGCCCACAGTGCCTCGGCAACATTCTTTTCAGTGTGCATCACGTCAATGTTGTGTGGAAGGAGCAGGTCATCATAATAGGGGAGCCGAGTCAAGCCAGACTTATGTGTCCACATATGCTGCTCACCATATCCCACAAAACCACCTTCTGTATTGTCCACGAGCCCATCTATCTGTTGACGAATTTCGGCACCAGTCATCGTTGCAGGTGGGCGGTCTGTCACTACGACACCTTTCATAAAGTTCTTGATGTCTAGGCGGAATGGATGGTCAGCAGGAAGAAATTGTCGATGTTTATCGAAGGACGAATATTTGCCACCCTTTTTCAACCAAATGAACCTGAGAGCTTCCTTGCAAACTCGGCATGGGAATTTACCGTGAACACACCAGGCATAGAATAGCCCATACGCCGGTAAGTCATGCATGGAGTACTGGTACCAAACATGCATTCTGAAGTTTGTCTTCGTAGCTCGGTCATATGTCCATACCCCTTCCTCCCAGGCACGTACCAATTCATCGATCAAAGGCTCCATGTACACGCCCATTTTGTTCCCCGGGTGTCCGGGAATTATCAACGACACGAATATATTCTGCCTTTGAAAGCACACACCAGGGGGGAGATTGATTGGGATAACAAACACGAATATTGTTTATTAACTAATAAACACGCAACATATAAACATGCATAAATTCATGAACACCCATATAAACACGCATATAAACACGCATATAAATAATATAAACACGCATAATTTATACCTTCGGTGGCGGGCGGCGGCGTGACGAGCGAGCGGGTGCGGCGGGCGGCCGCGGAGGACACGGCGCACGGCCGAGGAGGGCGTGGCGCACGGCCGACGAGGGCGTGGTGGGTGGCGCGGTGGGCAGCCGGCGTGGGGAGGGCGCGGCGACGGAGGGCACGGCGCACGGCGCACGGCCGCGGGCACACGGCGCGGCGGCGGAGGGCACACGGCGCGGCGGCGGCGGGCACACGGCGCGGCGGCGGGCACGAAGGCGGCGCGGCGGCGCGGGCAGAGAGGAGGAAGGAAGAGAGCGCGTGAGAGAAGAGAAAGGAGAAAGAAGAACGGTCGGATAGTTATTTTCCTTCTTTGCCGAGTGCCAGATCGGCGGCACTCGGCAAAGAGTTCTTTGCCGAGTGTCCCCCGTTGCGGCACTCGGCAAAGGTTCTTTACTACCTCTTTGCCGAGTGCCACACATCTAGCACTCGGCAAAGACGGCTTTGCCGAGTGTCATCTCTAGACACTCGGCAAAGTGCATTTGTATTTTTTTTTATTTTGTCTCCCAAACTTTTTGTGGTATGTTCCTACACTATGTAGATCTACATGTATCATTTGTGGACAATTTTAACAGAGTTTGAAATAGCTAGTAGATTTAGTTTGTTTATTTGAATTTCTTCGGAAAATTCAAATTTGAACTGCAGGTCACTCGAAACTTGGAAAACCGTGCATGAAAAAATGATATTCATGTTACTTAGCATAAGTTACGACCGATTCTAGGAGCGGACCGAAAACTTCGAGCAACATGCTCACTAAACATGGCCGTGAACTTGCCATCCACATGTTTAAAAATTGTATAAAACACAAACAAAGTCAGAAAATCATGAAACTTGTCCACGTGTCATGATATCATATGTATAGGTTGTGATAAAAAATTGAGAATGTTTGGACAAAGTTGTGAGACACTATGTGTAGAAACCTAAGAGAACTACACATGAAATCATAGAGTTTCAATGTGGATCTCTTAGGTTTGTACACATAGCGCGTCATAGTTTTCTCGAAATTTTTTCAATTTTTTATCGCAGCCTGTACATATGATATCATGACACGTGGACAAGTTTTAAGATTTTCTGACTTTGTTTGTGTTTTATACAATTTTTAAACATGTTGATGACAAGTTCACGACCATGTTTAGTGAGCATGTTGCTCGAAGTTTTTGGTCCGCTCCTGGAATCGGTCGTAACTTATGCTAAGTAACATGAATATCATTTTTTCATGCACGGTTTTCCAAGTTTCGAGTGACCTGCAGTTCAAATCTAAATTTTCCAAAGAAATTCAAATAAACGAACTAAATCTACTAACGATTGAAACTCTGTTAAAATTGTCCACAAATGATACATGTAGGTCTACATAGTGTAGGAACATACCACAAAAAGTTTGGGAGACAAAATAAAAGAAATAAAAATATACTTTGCCGAGTGTCTAGGGATGGCACTCGGCAAAGAGTTCTTTGCCGAGTGTCAACTGGGCGACACTCGGCAAAGAAGACTCTTTGCCGAGTGCCAACCATTGGCTCTCGGCAAAGACTGACGGCCGTCAGCTTTGGGACGGTCGCTGACGGCCCTTTGCCGAGAGCCCCCTTTGCCGAGTGTTTGACACTCGGCAAACATGTATTTGCCGAGTGTGGACCTGTACCGAGTGTCCTACGCTCGGTAAAGACGCTCGTTACCGAGAGTCGAGCTTTGCCGAGTGCGGCTCTCGGCAAAGCCGTCTTTGCCGAGTGCCCGAGAAAAGGCACTCGGCAAAGCGGCCGGCACTCGGCAAAGGCTCGGATTCCGGTAGTGCAAGTATTTGGCGCTTTACCGAGTATCACTCTCGGCGAACTAAGACTTTCGACACATATATAGTTTGTTAAGTGCAAAACACTCGGCAAAGAGGCTTTGTCGAGTGTCAATCTCTCGACAATCGGTAAAGGGCCATCAGCAACCGTCTATAGTTGATGGTCGTTAACTTTGCCGAGTGTCAGGCGTTGACACTTGGCAAAATATCTTCTTTGCCGAGTGTCACCTGACAAACACTCGGCAAACCTATATTCAACAAGGCGAAGCGGGTGAAATAAGAGCTATGGGTAAGTCTTTCTCGCACTATATTGTTTAATACGCCGTATTCGTTACACATTTTTGAAATAATATATAGATACATCGTCTTTGTTTGCAGTATTTCTTCATATGCGAGGCAGGATATAAGACCAGAGCGGATGTAGTGGCTACCACGAGCTGTAAGAAGCTCGTCATGGACATGCACTACGAGTCGTGCATCAAGGCCATCATCACTTACAACGGCTCCGTCCTTGGGGAGAAGGTGAGTAAGCAGGACGTCCAAACCATGTCATTGACTCGGGACTGGTACTTACAGGTAAATACAAAACTTTAATATTCATATAAATATGCTTAATTTTATCTTCCGATAAGCCGTGTACAAGGTTTTTTTTGTAGATGATTCATTATTAGTGCGCTGCGCATCCTTAGTGCTGGGAGCAGATGGTGCAGAGGTGGTGCTCGCCCGAGTGGGATGAGGCGCACAACGTTAGCCGGCAACGACACATGGTGATGCAAGGTCCCTCCCACCACCAAGGAAGTCGCAACCTCGGCAAATACGCAGAAGCATGGATACGCGCTCTTTTTTATTCAGGTATATAACTTTCGATTAGGTATGATTTCTAACCATCTCATTGGTTTTCTCACAGTCGGCGTCACATGGTGGCCAGCCTTCCTCCACCTTCTCGGCGTATGCTATGGCCCACAAGACAAGACGATGTCCGATGTCACCTACAACCCAGAGGACGGGACCAAGGCGTACAACAACCCCGCCGTCCACAACCGCTTCAGTGAGTACACCGTCATGGCCAAGGAGGTCCATGGGCCAGCTTACGATCCAAGGACCGAGGACATCGACGGAGATGTCCTCATGAGGGTAAGAGGAGGCAAGAGGCATGTGCGATACTAGATTGCCGACGGGGCAATCGACTCGTCATCCACTCCCACTCTGTCTCAGGTGCGAGCAAGGAGTACAAGTGCGAGCCCAGCCATACGACCTTGGCAGGACAATTCACATCATTAGATACAACAACTCTAGGTTATTACTTATCTATTTGTCGTTCATTGATTATTATATATCTTCTCTTTTCATTATTGTAACATTAGGGCAAAATATTACAGACTCAGCTAGATGATGAGAGGAGGTAACATGAGGAGATGGAGAAGAGGATGGCAGAGATGTTTCAATACATGTAGAGCCTTGACGCCGCATCCGGTTTTGCTCCACCTCCGTTGTTTCCTGTAGCTGACCCTACTCAGTGCCATACTCCTATGAGTATCAAAAATTTAGCCCTGCATGATATATATTCATCTGGTCTCACATATGCAATCTCTTCTCTATGCAGGGACAATTGGCGGCATCAAATAACCCTCACGCTTCGCTTAGCCCTTCGCCGAACAAGTCCAGCCACCCACCTCGCTGATGATATTTGTGTTGGAGACATGTTTGAGAAACTTATTGTGAGATACTTGTTGTTAAAGATGTTTGTGAAACTCATGTGAGATAATTGGTGAGACTTATGTTTGTGAAACTTGTTTAATGTGGTGATATTTGTGAGATATATGGTGTTGGTGATACATGTGTTGATTATGTGATTTATGTCATGCCAATGATATATATCTTTTGTTTGTTTGGATGGAATAGAAAAAACATATAAAAGGGGGTTTTTTGGTCACTTTACTGAGTGTTACACTCGGTAAAGAAGGCACACCTGGGAACCGGTAATGTTCTTTGCCGAGTGTTGTGGTCCAGGCACTCGGCAAAGAAGTTCTTTTTGCCGAGTGCCTATCATCACACTCGGCAAAGGTACTAGCAAAGGGGCCCACTGGAGCCTCCTTTGCCAAGAGCCTGTCCATCAGGCACTCAGCAAAGAAGCCCGCTTTGCTGAGTGCCTATCGGAGCTCTCGGCAAAGGGGCTGGCAAAAGGGGCCCACTAGAGCCTTCTTTGCCAAGTGCTAGGATAGCATATGCTCAGCAAAGGAGGCCTCTTTACCGAGTGTACGACAGGACACTCAGCAAAGACTCCATCGCCGTCACTTGGCATCGTGACGACGATTTTTCTTTGCAGAGTAACAGATGGCACTCGGCAAAGATTTTGTTGGGTGTCCGGCAAAAAGTACTTGGCAAAAAATCTGTTACCGATGTACAGTTCATAGTGTACTTTTTGTCAAGAGTAACACTCGGCAAAGAGTTTGTCGAGTGAGCACTTAGCAAAGCAACTATGTCTGGTAGTGATGACGAAGACCTTGCATTCGACAAGGTGGACCTCGTCTATTGTAGGCGCTTACAGTGATGCCAAACCATCATCGACGGGTACTGGGGGAGACACCTCGACACAACTCTGAAGGAATGTGTCCTCGTCTTCCTAGGCAACATGAGCTTGGGCTTGCTCATCTCGCTTCTTATTCCGGCACTCCCTGGCCCTATGGCCAATGATGTCTCAGTTCTGGCACCTGTCAGAGTTGCGCCTCGGTGGCGTGCTATTGCCGCGTGCTTTAGAGCTTGAACCACAACAGGACTTGCCCTTTGGTGGACGACGCCTGACGCGATTCCTAGACCCGCCGCCGGCGTGGTTGGACTTGTATCTCTCGAGCCACTGTTCCTCAGTGAGGTACAGTTTCTCGAAGTCTAGATTTTGTTTGGGCTCTGTGTTGTCTTTGGATGCCCGGACGCGCCCAGTGACCTCCTCGATGGACAAAGTTGATATATCGAGCAAGGTTTCCATGGAAACTACGACCTGTTTGTACCTTCTGCGGGCGATGCGAAGAAAGTTTTCAAGAGCCTTCGTAGTATTCTCAAGTTCACCTAGTGTGGTGAGTTGACTGACAATGTTGGTGAGGCGAAGAGCGAAGTCCTCCATGCCCTCACTGTCTTTTAGTGCTAGCTTCTCGTACTAATTAATGACGCACACATTGCGCGCTCATCTTCCTCACACGATCATCTCTGATCCGCAAGAGGCGAATACTCTCCGAAGCCAACTTCGCAGTCGGCTTGACGACGAGAGAAAAGACACCATCTCTGGAGGAACTGCGCTGCAGAGAGCGTCGAGTGCCATTCGGTCCTCCGACTCGCTAACATCTTCACCAGGGTCGATGGCGCGCCAGAGACACCAGGCTTGCATCTTGATCTTCATGAGTAGGGCCCAGTCGTTGTAGTTGGTCTTAGTCAAGATAGGGTACGTCGCCGGTCCTACCGAGGTGATGCGCTCACGATCCTCTCCACCACCCTCTTTTCGATGTCGTCATGTCGTCGTCGACATGGCGGAGACCTCCATTGTCGGCGGCGAGGTGGAGTCAGTGAGCATTCACTAGTGGGCGCTGGCATGCCGGACTTAACTACCAGGCTCCGATACCAACTGTTAGCCGAGCACCCGATCAAAGTCCGACGATCACCGACGCAAGTGAAGAAAGCTGGACCTCACACATACAAACAACCCGAACTGGACTCGGAGGGTTTTGTGCCGTTGTAACTCTAGGCAACGTTTTCTGTTGTTCATATATCAAAACAAATACATGCAGAAAGAGGCTCGAGCGTCTCCCACGACGACGTCCGCTAATGGCGCACGTCCATCCCCACATGCCCGCACGTCGAGGATGCGACCGCGTCCTCAGGTGAGCGCACGACTCGCGCCACCACACACACTGCGCGGGGACGGCGTCCACAGATAACGGAGCTCGTGCGCGCACTGACAGACTAATGCATGAAACTAATCAACTAACTAAAGACTAGTGAACTAAGGCTTATTATTCTAACAGCTAGCGCACACTCGTCCGGCCGGTGGTCAAGTGAGGAACACTTAGATGATAGAATATATTTAATAACATTTCTCCTTGTTTCAGAAAGAAGCTATGGAAAAAAAATGAATCCAATCACAGAGCATGGCCTTGCATGTCCATGATGCACCACAACTATACATCTTTCTTTTCTTGACCTAGACATATATACGCCCTGGCCTGATCTCGCAACCGTCGTCATCCATCGTCGATGCAACCGGCCGGCTAGCTAGAGCTACTATACACACTGCTAATTAATTGCAGCAGTGCGTGTGGGGATTGGATCCCGACTGCTTCTTGTCGCCGAACATGTCCACCACCATCTGGATCGTCGTCCCCGCTTCCGCTTCCGCCTTGAACGGCCTCGCGGCCGCAGAGACGGTGAGCACGTTGATGATTTGGACGAAGAGGACGAGCAGCAGCAGCACCTTCGCCATCCCCATGGCCGCCAATTATATATAGTGTATCAACGCGCGCGCTGTGTGCTCAGGTGTTCTTGTTGATTGGACGTGTGCTCATTATATAGGTGAGGGTGAGGGTTTGGTACCAGGTGGCGTACGTTGGCCTCGTCGCACTTGACGGGTGTGTATGTATGCCCCTGTAGGTAGCCCCTCGCTGCCGTGTAGGTGCAGTATGTAGAAACGGTCGCTGTTTTGACGAGTCTCGCGGAAAGACGAGAGGTTATTAGAGACTCTCTCGCCTTTCGCCCGGACTCTTGACTTCGCGCGGCAGGCAGCAGCGAAAGTATATATATACTAGTATGAATGGTCAGCACCCTTAGCTTTGATATGAAAAGTCTATGAAAAATCTTGACTTCGTTTAATTCATCAGGTTATTCGTTCAATCCAATCCAAGAGCATGCATGCAAACGATGATACTATATATAATGCTGCTTATTGACCAAGTATTCCTATAGCGAGCACTAGGCACTAGCTAGCGCGCGCGGGCAGTACGTAGGTTGACGGGCGTGGTTCCGTCCCCGTATGCGTACGTCTGTTTGACCAGCTGAGTCTACATGCTCGCTCAAAATTTCTTCCCGTTTGACCAGCTGAAACAAGTCTTAACTAATAAACAAAGATTTCAAACATTCAAAAGCACGCTTTATTTCCTCCGGCGCCGCTGCGGTGCACGTTATTTCCGGGCCGGACTAGGCTTTTAATTGCTCGATCCGGTCGTCGAATTGAACGAGGCGCGAACGCGGAGGAACAGGAACCCCGCGGGCGGGGGGGGGGGGGGGGGGGGGGGGGGGGGGGGAGACCGAGCGACCGCGCGCGCCACAGGTTGAAGAACGAGTAGCGCACGGGTCCTCCTTGCTGCTTCTTCCGTCCTCGCGTTTGAACCAGCCGTCCTGCAGGCTGCAGCCAAGAACACGCGCGAGACTTCAAACCGTACTGCACTAGCAGTCTGGCACTGACCGACCGGCTACTACCAACGAGAGGCCGTACGCCTGTCTGAACTCTCGACGCCATCGCCGCTAGATAAACGACCTCCATGCCATGGCTCTCTAGCTCCCAAGCGAGCTCGGCCTGCTGCCTGCTCGTCTCTGACTCTTAAGTCTCAACCCACAGGCCACAGCCCGCCTTCATGCTACGTTCGATTTTAGAATCAAGTATTTCTTCAAAATCGACAACCTTCAAATACTTGTTGCACCCATACACAGTGGCACCATATGACCATAGCCCGAGACGCCCGAGACTAGACCCTAGACCTATGCTAAATCTCTGTTACACCCATACACAGCGGCATCATAGCCCGAAACGCCCGAGATTAAACTCTAGACCTATCCTTTGGTGTGGGACAGACGAGAGGTTTTTTTTTAACTACAGCCTAAAATTTACTTCCACGAGGAGTTGAACACATGACCTGAGGAGTGCTACTTACACCACCTAACCAACTCAGTTAGCAACCCTTAAAGAATATTAGTACGGGTGGAAACATCTATGGTACTAGATTACCTCATTACTGTATAACTAGGATTAAAGATGTCAATCTTTACTTCCGATTGATGGCACTGTATTAAAGGGGTTTTGCTATCGTTTCTTTACTCTAAACCTTGCTAAAAGGTTACTCACTCTAGTCTTGAAATACTTGATATTTAAGTGATTTTCACTTTAGATGCAAATACTTGTACTATATAACTAGGATTAAAGATGTAACTAGGATTAAAGATGTCAATCTTTACTTCCGATTGATGGCGCTGTATTAAAGGGGTTTTGCTATCGTTTCTTTACTCTAAACCTTGCTAAAAGGTTACTCACTCTAGTCTTGAAATACTTGATGTTTAAGTGATATGCACTTTAGATGCAAATACTTGTACTATATAACTAGGATTAAAGATGTCAATCTTTACTTCCGATTGATGCACTGTATTAAAGGGGTTTTGGTATTGTTTCTTTACTCTAAACCTTGATAAAAGGTAACTCACTCCAGTCTTGAAATACTTGATGTTTAAATGATTTTCACTTTAAATATAAATACTTGATGTTGAAGCACTTGAAGCTTATTTTGGACTTGTATACCCTGATATAAGTGGTCCACACATTCTCCCATGCATGCTTAATTATTCTTATCGTGAAGGTTTGATCTCAGGACAAAGTGTAAAATTCTTTACTACCCAACCATCTAGGCTAACATCTTCTTATGTTTGTTGTGGAACCTAAGCGTATTTATTAAGAGTATTATAGGAAATAACATACCTATTTAATAGCTCCTTGGTATATGAGGTCATGTGAAAGGGAAATGGTCTCAACATTTTCTATAATCGATTTTGATGTTTGACGATCATCAAAAACCTTATGGACTAACTAGTTTGCTTAGTTGATATTTTTCTTAGGTACATAAAGTTCATATACACATATAAGGAAAATAACCTTGGGGAATTCTATAAGTTTAGAGCAAAACAAACTTACTGCAACCTGAGGTGCACCAAACTGTCCGGTGCCCAGGCTGGAGCACTCTGCGAACTAGCCGCTCTCGGGAATTCTCAGCGCTCATCCACTAAAATTCATCGGACTGTCCGGTGTGACCACGAGCAACGGTCATCTTCGCCCAATGGTCGACTGCAGTTGACTGCGCCGCAGTCTGCAGCTTCAGAAGTTAGAAGACAGTCTGCGACGACAGGTCGCACTGGACTGTTCGGTGCACCAAAAGGATAGACGATTCAACAGTCAACAGCTTGAAACCCCAACGGTCGGCTGACGTGGCACGCACCGGACAGTGAACAGTCCTGTGTCTGGTATGCCACCTGACTGTCCGGTGCACCAAAAGGTCAGACGACTTCAATGGTCAACAGCTCCAAACCCCAACGGTCGGCTGACACGCACCGGACAGTGAACAGTGTTGTGTCCAGTGTGCCATCAGACTGTCCGGTGTGCCCATCGACAGAGAACTCAGCCAACGGCTAGAATGTTGGTTGGGGCTAAAAATACCCCCAACCACCACCATTCAAGTCATCCAAGCCTTCCACTCCCAACATTCAATACAAGAGCAAAGAATACACTCCAAAGGCACATTCAAAGCCTTTGATCCTCTCCAAGTTTCATAATTAAGTCAAGTGATCAAAAGTGTTTAATGACTTGAGAGAAGGTTATTTGTGTTTCTTTTGTTGCTCTTGTTGCTTGGTTGCTTTCTTCTTCACCTTCTAAACTTTCCAAGTGTGTTTTGTAAAGCAAGCAAGAGACACCTAATTATGTGGTGATCTTTGCGGGGTCTTAGTGACCCGTGAGATTAAGAAAAAACACTCGAGCGGTCTAGGTGACCGATTGAAAGAGGGAAAGGGTTGAAATAGACCCGACCTTTGTGGCCTCCTCAACGGGGAGTGGGTTTTTTGGAACTGAATCTCGAGAAACAAATCACCGTGTTCACTTGTGTTGATCATTCACCATTCGATTTATTTCTTCCATCTCCCCTTTCTCTAAAGTTTTCTTGCTCATATTGTTTTGAGTTCGCTCCCAAGTTATCCGCATTGATTGAGCAACTCATAGTAAGAAGAACTATCTTCCACACCCCGAATTCACTATTATTAATTTTTAACTCTAACACCGGGTGAAGTGTGTATTCAAAGTTTATAATTTTTAGGTTTTACCTATTCACCCCTCCCAACTTTCATCATATCCAAAACATCAAGTATTTGAACACTGGAGGTAGTACCCTTTTACCATTTTTAGAGGGACCTTTTAGTACCGATTTAAACTCAAAACCGATACTAAAGTGGTATATAAACGTGTGCATTAATTAATATATATGCATACAATTATATACACATACATGTATATATTCAGAAATTAGTATTTATATACATAGATGTGTATATTAATATGTGTACATTAATATTTACAAATGAATAGTAATAATAATATGTGTATGTTAGAATAAATAGTAATAGTAATATATAGAAATATACAAGCAAGTACTATAATGTTTACTAACCACTAAAGGTTCCAAGAATTAATAAATAAGCTTTAGTACCGATAAAGTCCATCATCTTATTGTGATAGAAATAAAGAGAAACAAATAAGCTTCTGTTAATGTAATAAATACTTTATTCATTTCGAACAATTCGAATAAGAACAACGTCAAGATAAAGGAGGCATAAATGAAATTTATAATTCAATGAAGTCTCTGTTAGGATATGTCTTATCGAAGGTCCTCAAGACGACTTCACTTCGATATAAACAACTGTGTTTCAGGTATATAGTGAAGAACGGATGAAACTAACCTTCGGTTGGAGCAGTGGATACTCTATTAATTCTATTAAGCCTTGGGTCAGAATATCACCATCTTAGGCGCCAGGATATCACACTTCTCAAGGAAGGAGCTACTATGTCGTGGTAAAACGAGGTGTTCTACCTTGGTAAGTCGTGCTTGTTGGCTTGTGCCTTGGTCGTTTGGGTTTCTCAGGCTGCGTCATTTATGTCAGACGGTATGGGCGGTGAGGAGCTCCGACGCTATCATTACTGTCTTTGTGTCACACCAACCCCTGGTCTCAGTGTCGCTTTTCGTATTGTAGGTCCTATAGACGGCTAGTGCAGTCAGGCCTAGGCTAAATAGGTCATGAGTGGGTCATAGGCCTAGGGGCTCATAGATCATGAGTGGAAGGAGGACCGACTCTCCCACTATGGCTTGGTGCGAGGCGGAGTTAATGCGGTCGGTCACTTATGGTGGGTCAGTCTCAGGTCAGGCGCGGAATCCACTTGAGTGGCTTCCTCTCGGCTCGCTCGGTCCCTCTCTTCCTTCGCCTTGCCTGACCCAAGCTAAGTGCCTCGGGGCTATCCAAGGCAAGTGCTTCTAGGGTAGACTTTTCCCTCACCTTTCTACTGACCAGCAGGCCGTAGGGGCCCGAGGATCTTTTCCTCGACAACCTCCCATTCATCTCTTGACTTGCGCTTAATCCAAAGTGGGATTAGGAGAGATCTAGTTCATTTTCTTTGGCGTTTTACATCTAGTGGTACTAGTTCATAGGTCGAGCTATGTATTTCTTGTTACTATTGGTGGCTCTCGCCACCTATATGTCTTGGTGAATGTGTGCTCCTTAACAGGAGTGTTGGGCATTGTTCTCTATCTCTAAGGGTTATATTGTGAGAGGTTTTCATCCCACCTCATGGAAATGTATGTGGCTAGTTAGAGTGAACCATTCGATTGATTCTTATGGCACTCAAGTCATGGGTTTAGCTGTCACGCTAATTAGCGTGTGTATCACCACTTGGGGAGTCGCCATAATAAGGACATACTCCCTCTGTTGTTTCTTGTTCTCGAATGCTATACATCAAGAACAAAGCAACATAATCGTTAACAATTAGAGACCTTCGTCCTTCGAGGCATTATCTCCTTTAAGATATAATGCTTCTCAGACGAAGGTTATGAAGGACTTACCTTCATCATTTCAATGAATGAATATAAATAGAGACACATGAATACAAAAGAATATAAATAATCATTAGCAATTATTAGATTATTTGTATTCTCATTTTATGAACATGAATAAACATCAATGATATTTATGTTACATTAATACCTTCGGCTCGTCAGAAGGTGAAAATGTGAGAGTGACGAGAGAGTGATTACAATTCGGCGTACTGTTCATCTATTTATAGGCACGGGACGCAGCCCGGACAAAATTACATCTATGTCGGCGTTTCGGACCCGGGGGGTCCCTGGACCGACGAGTGAAATCACTGCGTGCCCCTGCCTAGATGGGTTGGCGCGGGATGGAACACAAGAGGTGGGATAAGCCTTGTATTATCCTGCACCAGGGGTGCCGCTCGTAGTAGGGGTTACAAGCGCATCGCGTGAGGGAGAGAGAGATAGAGAGCGGGAGCCCATTCGTCCGCTCCTTCCCCCGCGCGAACCCCCCTCAGGGTGGCCCTGGACCTCCCTTTTATAGACGCAAGGAGAGGGTCCAGACGTACAACGGGGGGCGTAGCTATGCGCTAACGTGTCCAGCAGTGGAGTGCCTAAGCCCTGTGTACATGCCAACGTGGCTGTCGGGGGAGAGCTTGGGCCCTGTACACGTGATGGCGTGGCCATCGGAGGAGCGCCTGAGTCCTGTAGGAGCACAGCTGGCAGTGCAGCAAGGATCCTGCTGACGTCTCCTTGCTGCCGTAAGGGGCTGAGAGCCACTGACGTCATGGTGCACGCGGGGCACCATCATTACCCGTTGTCGGGGTAAGCCAGATGGGACGCCGGTCTTGTTCCTTGTAGCCTGAGCAGGCTAGGAATAGGGTAATGATGTATCCCCTGTTGGCGCGGTCGATCCGAGCCCAAGGTCGGGCGAGGCGGAGACTTCTCTTGAGGCTGAGGCCGGGGTCGGGCAAGGACGCGATTCCTCCCGAGACCGGGGTCGAGGCCGAATCCGGGGGTCGGGCGAGGCGGAGACCTCCTCCCGAGGCTGGAGCCTGAGGTCGGGCAAGGCGGAGACCTCCCCCCGAGGCCAGAGCCTGAGGTCGAGCGAGGCGGAGCTTCCTGTTGCGCCCGAGGCCGAACTCAGTGGTTGATCGTGACTTGTTGTCAGCCGTCGCCTGGGTGGTTGACACGACAGTCGGAGCGGAGCGAGCGGCGTTGTTTTCCTGTCACATCAGACAGTAAAGAAGAGGGGCGAAGTGACTGCGGTCACTTCGGCCTGGCCGACTGAGGCACGTGTGTCAGGATACGGTGTCAGGCATCCCCTGCATTGAATGCGCCTGCGAAGCGGTCGGTTGGTGAGGCGGTCTGGCCAAGGTTGCTTCACAACGAAGCCTGCTCGAGCCGGGCTTCGGGAGAGCCAAGGGGGCGCCCGCTGCCTGAGGAGGCCCTCGGGCGAGGCGTGAACTTGTTTGGGACTACTGCTCCAGCCCCCTTGGGTGAGCTCGGGTGAGATCACGTCCCTTGGGTAGATGAAGCCTTGACTTGAACCGCACCAGTCAGTTGGTCTGAGGGTGTTTACCAGCCATGATTAGGAGCATTGGAGGTACCCCTAATTATGGTACCCGACAGTAGCCCCCGAGCCTCGAAGGGAGTGTTGGTACTCGCTTGGAGGCTTTTGCCGCATTTTCGGTGAGGGGACCGGCCTTTCTTGGTTTTTGCCTTGTTCTGGTGGGTGCGCGCGAGCGCACCCGCCGGGTGTAGCCCCTGAGGCCTCGGAGGAGTGGTTTGACTCCTCTAAGGTCTGAATGCTTTTCGTGGTGCTTCGGCCGGTCTAATCGTTCCCTCATGCGGCCTGGCCGTAGCCCAGGTGCGTGGTCGGGTTCCGAGTTATCAAGCTGGTTTGTTGATGCTGTCAACAGTTTTGGCCGTAGCCGGGTGCAAGAGCAGACCTCGAGCCTCTGCACGAAGCGAGAGGACGATCAAGGACTTTCCCGACTTTTATCATACGCCCCTGCGTCGCCTTTCCGCAAGGAGGAGGGAGAGAAAGCGCCATGTTGCCCTCGGAGGGCGCCGAACATGGTGTTTCTAGTGAGCTGCTAACGGGTGATCCGAGTGGACGCCCGTGCCCCGTTCGTTAGGGGTCGGCTAGTGGCGCAGAGGCGCGCTCCAAAAGTACCTGCGGGTGATTCGCCGGACCCAGACCCCTTCGACAGGGTCCGAGGGCTCGATGCCTCCCTCCGGTGGGATTCTGTTACGAATCGTTCCCGCCGGTCTCGAAAATGTCCTAGGGTACCTCAGGAGCGTAGCCCGAGCCTTGGCCATGTATCAGACGTACCCAGAGTCATCCCTCACTCTGCATGCTCTGGGGCGACTGTCGAACCCTTCCGAGGGGCTAGCCTACGAACCCCTGATCAGTAATGGGCACGGAGCCCAAGCGCTCTGGGGTGGCTGTCGAACCCTTCCGAGGGGCCAGCCTTCGAACCCCTGATCAGTAATGGGCTTGAAGTCCGAGTGCTCTGGGGCGGCTGTCGAAACCCTTCCGAGGGGCCAGCCTTCGAACCCCTGATCAGTAGGAGGGCTCGGGGCCCGCTTCCTTCGCCGAGAAGGATCCTTTCCACAACATCCCCTTTCCCGGTCCCTATAGCAAGAGGGAGAGAGAGGAGGAGGGGAAGGATATGAATTTAAATAAGGTGGCACACCTTTTTTGACGCGGTCATTATGGCGAAGGCGAAGCGACACCCGCCTCGCCTGCCAGAGGTGTCGCCTGCTCCGCCGGGGAGTTAATGCGACGGGACGGGCGATTCGCGTGGCGCCCGTTGTGCGTGCGAGCCGTTCGAGGAACGGGAAGATCGCTTTATCTTCGAGTTTTAAATTTTGCGGCGAGTTCGGGTGAAGTTTTGAACGGTTCTCGCCTGGGCCTTTATATACTCGGAATGGGGGCCGGCAGTGGTTCGTCACTCTGCCATTTGCGCCTACCTTTTGCTCTGGTTTTTGCAACCTAAGAGAGTAGCCAGGGAAAAGGAAACCGCGCACCTCATCTCCTCCCCCTCCACCACCTCCGTTCGGTGATGGCTGACAGGGTGACCGTTGTCCCGCTGCGCGACCTGTGGCCCTCCTCCACCGTCGTCGCGGAGGATCTGGAGGCCCTTGTCGCTGATGGTCTGCTCCGTCCCCTCTCTGGTGGGGCACAGCCGGAGTGGATGGCCCCGAGCGAGGTCGTCCCTTCCCCACCGCCGGGGTACGTGGTTAGCTTCATCGCCTTCCATGAGCGGGGGTTTGGAGTGCCAGCGAGCCGCTTTATGCGGGTGCTCCTGCACCACTACGGGGTGGAGTTGCACAACCTCAACCCCAACTCCATTGTGCAAGCGGCCATCTTCGCGGCGGTTTGTGAGGGTTTTCTGGGGATCGAGGTTCACTGGGATCTGTGGACCCACCTCTTCTCCGCGGAGCTCTTCGCCGTGACGACAGACACGAAGAAGGTCCGTATGGTGGTGCGGGCCGGTGGCTGCACCCCCTAGCTGAGGCAGGGGCACGCGCAGCAGTACATCCCTGCCATCCTTGTGTCTTTGAACAAGGGGTGGCAGTGCCGATGGTTTTATCTCCGGAACGACGACGGGAGGCTTCCGTCGTTTTCTCAACGAGTGGTGACCGCCGCCGGCAGCAACTGGCGCTGGGGTGCCACGCGCGAGAAACAGGAGAAGCTCCAGCCTATTCTGCAAGCCTTGCAGAAGTTACGAGATGGGGGCCTTACCGCTGCGGGGGTTGTTGCCGCCATCCATCGCCGGAGGGTGCTCCCTTTGGCAGAGCAGCGGTTGCAGCTCTCGGAGATGAGACCGGGGTCGATCTGGAGGGCTCGCAGATGTCCTCGGCCTCCCTCCCTGACGACGACCTCCGTAGGCGGGTAGCGGGTACGGTAGGGAGGCTGGAGGCCGGCGCCCTTACCCAGCCTGCGATGCGTCCCGACCATGGGTATGTTTCCTTGGTAAGTATCTGATCCTTCTCCCGTACTGCGCCGAGTTGCCTCCGATTCCCACTGTTGGGGTCTTTGCTCTTCCAGGGGTTAAGTTTTTACAAACCCGCCCCGCCGCGGGTCCCGGAGAACACGGTGGACTGTAAGACCCAAAATTAGAAGAAAAAAAAAATAAATATAAATAAAGTATCATAATGCTTTGGAAATAAGGGAATAAGAAAAAGATGGGAAAAGAATTTTTCTTTTAAAGGAAACCATTTATACATCCCATGAAATAAATAACAAGGAGAATAAAACTTAAATTAGTAATATTAAAATAGTATGGTTTATATTCACCTTTGGGTCTCAATTGATACATTTGAAAATCTGAAAACTAAAATAGAAGTATAAATTTGAATTTGGAATAGAAAATAGAACATAAATGGGAAAGGAAGAAAAGAGAAGTAATATGAAAACATGAGTAATATATTTGAATAAATATTCCCAAACCAAATACTTTTAATTGCACCAAAATGAACTAGTTACAAGTTTGAATTGAATTGGTATTTTAAATTTGAATTTGTGAAAGATTAGAGAAGGGAAGAACTAAGAAAAATACTACATAAAATAAAATAAAAATCAGAATAAACATCCTTCACACTTATATTATTAAATTATACCATTCAAACTGAGGACAAGTTATTCACAAAGTTTGAATTTAAACTTGAACTCAAATTGGATTTGAAAATGGAGAAAAGAAAATAGAAAATAAAAAGAAAAAGAATAAAAGCCTTCATGGGCCGGCCAGATCCTATTCGGCCCACTTAAACAAACCTGCACGCGCGGCCCAACTTCACCCCCGCCGCGCCGCACTCACTCGCTGACGTGTGGGGCCCTCTGCCCAGCCTCTCCCTCGCGCCGTTCACTCCGCGCGCGGCCACTTACACGTGGGTCCTACTCGTCGGTCACCCACCGCGCTCGCTCCTCCCTCCCTCTCTCTGGTCCGCGGGGCCCGCACGTCAGGCCGTCTTCAACAACCTTGCCGAACGCGGCGGGCGGACCGCGCGGACGCCGCTGTGCTCGCCGTTCGGTTCCCTCCGCTCGGACTTCACCGTGGTGCATAAAAGCCGAAGCTCCGCGACCCCTTCCCTCCATCCACCCGTGAGCCGTCGTCGTAGTGAGAAGGGAGAAAGAAGAAGAATTCCGCCGCCGCGGTTCTTGGCCTCGCCGACGACCGGGCTCGAATTGGGGCACCCAGGGGCTCCCTTCGGCTGCATTGAAGGCAACCGCGACTGAATTACCGAGGATTGTCCACCGGCGGCTCCGGAATTCGTCACCGTCGACTCAGCTCCGCCGCGGATCCGCCTTTGCCGTGGCCGGACCCTCTTCGCGCCGAGACTGCCGGTAAGAACTACTCCAGTGAGTTCGCCATCCCCTAAGCATCGTGTAGCAGCCTTTAATTGAGCTCTAGGGCACTGGAACGATGGATTGGGATTTCTCCGGCGATGATCCGCCGTGATTTCGGGCGGCGCCGCCGTCCCGAGCTGGTGATTGGGGGGGGAACGCAGTGGTCGTTGGATCTCTGATGTGCGGTCCGGATTAGATCGTCGCGTACCGGTTGGGTTGGGATAGCGTGGACCGTCCGATCGGGATCCCGTGACCCTGGTTCAATCTCACTTCATTAAACCGCGACCGTAGGATCTAGATCCAAAGCTCCACATCGTGTACCGGTTCATTATATGGGCCGATCTAATCTCGGCCGTCCGCGCTCGATCGGATGGCCGTGCTCGGCCGATACCCCTTCGGCTTGCACGTTTTGCGTAAGAGCCCCTCAGGTTTCAGTGAATCAACCCGCCGTCCCTGGGCGCTGTTTTCTGTGTCTTGGAAACACTTACACCGAGACCCCTGTAGTTTTCAGTATTTGTGGCCCAGTCCAGAGATCATGAAAATCAAATAAATAAATTCAGAAATAGATTTTTAATATAAAAACAATTCCTAGAACTTATTTAATCCATAGAAAATTCATTTTTAGTCCAAATCACTCCATTCCAGTTTCTAAAATTTTGTAATAATGTTCTCCATCATATTGTGCCTCTGTTTTGGCATGAAGGGCTCATTCAAATTTATCTAATACTTAATCTTGTATTAAATACATAAAAGCTACAGAAATTCATAACTTGAAATATATAACTCCAAATTTAGTGATTCCAGTTCCTATGGGTTCATTTTAATATGTAGATTTTTACTGTGTATTTTATTTACATGTTTGGTGTAATGTTAATTTTGCCTACATATGTTTGTCTGTATTGCTACGTTTAGTGTGAGGTCACGAGTCAACTGAAGATCATCCTGGTACCTGGAATCTCAAGGCCCAGGCAAGTTGTGCCCTTGATCACTTCTTTTCACCTACTCATGTTCTAATTAATCATAATGATCTGCATAGGTTAATTTTGATGGGACCCAATAGGTTACCCTAGTTTGTCTATCTTTATACCTTGTTTACCACTGAACTTTTTGGGTAGTACTTGCTAGTGCTATATGTGGTTTTGGGTATGAAGATTACACTATTCATGATTATACTCTTGTTATCAGTTGTTATTTATTGTTCATGATAAGATCATTATGGTAATTGGAACATGGAGAACCACCCGGGAAAACAGTGCTACCACAAGGGTGGAATGGGACGCCCTTGGCTGATTAATTAGGAAAGCTAGTGGAAGACTACCTTACCCGAAAGGGGCAAGGGCAGTAGGGGAGTGGTCAGTGTAGGGAGGCCCTCGGGAGGATTTTGCTGCGATGGCGGTCCTGCAAGGGATTCCTGCACTGGAACTTCCTATAAACTGTAGCGGGTTTTCTGAAGCTAGTGGAACTTTGTAAAGGCCTCGTAGTGTTACCCTGCCTCGCCTCCTCGGTAGAGGTGTATGGGATTGGCCGTCTCTTGGCAGATGGGTAACACGACTTGTGGGTAAAGATGCGCAACCTCTGCAGAGTGTAAAACTGGTATACTAGCCGTGCTCACGGTCATGAGCAGCTCGGACACTCACATGATTAAATTATGGAACTTAAACTCAATTTGTCATATGCATTGCATCGCAGGTGAAGTTGTTACTTTTGTTCTACTCTTTAACTGGGTTGGTATTTACTTATACTTAGTAACTGCTAATAAAATTTTGACCAACTTTAAAAGCAATGCTCAGCTCTAACCATCTTCTTTAGTAAGCCTTACACTTCACGTGAGCTCCCACCTTTGGCGAGTTCATGCACATTATTCCCCACAACTTGTTGAGCGATGAACGTATGTGAGCTCACTCTTGCTGTCTCACACACCCCACAGGTCAAGAACAGGTACCGCAGGAAGATGCTCATGGAGGATGCTGCGATGTGTTCGTGAGAGGTCTAGGTCGTCGTCTCCCAGTCAACTTTGGGTTGCTGGACCGTTGTCTCCTTATAATGTAATTATTTATTTTGTATAGAACTCCTGTTATATAAAGATGTGACATTCGATCCTGTGCCATGATTCATCATATGTGTGAGACTTGGTCCCAGCACACCTGGTGATTATGTTTACGCCCGGGTTTTGGACCCCTAAAATCCGGGTGTTACAGAAGTGGTATCAGAGGAATGTTGACTGTAGGACGAAACCTAGATAGAACTGGACAACCATTACCTACTTACCTTACTCTGATTTCTTTCTAAACTTTTCTTAATCTTTTCTCATCTATTTCCGCTTACTCTGATTATTCTTATCTTTTCTTTCTAAAAGACAAACTTGGATTTCACACTTTGAAATCCCGTACCTAAAGTGACTTTTAGGAATAAGGAGACCTAATCCTAGGAACAAAAACAAAACTATTTTTATGGTTATCTATGCACTTGAATGTTTGTTCTTATGATATTTGTCTGATTTGGATCTTTGATTGAGTGTGATGGGTTGTGGAGTAATGTCCACAATTACATCTACATATACATCTAGGCATAAAGGATAGCATTTGTAAGATAACTAGACAATCTAGATTATCCCCTTAGAAAATATATGTATATATAGTATTCCGTATCTATCTCATCTTGACATATTCTATCTTACCTTCGGACATTCACCTCGTACGACTAATTCCCCTAGTCTTGACATAAAATATTTGGTCAAGCCCTGCCAAAGAAAGTTTTAGTACATAACCAACTATTAGCTTATTCATTCTGTCTACTAAATGATTCCCTTGCAAAGCTATCTTACCATATGCTTCTAACTTAGATGGTCAATACCAGGCGGGGTGGTGGAATTGATTTACCTGCTAATCGACAACCCCAACCACAGTCAGCAGAGATGAATCCTCCTAATCCTCCACCAGGCGGAGTTGATCCACTAGTCGCAGCTCAAATGAGAATGATGCAGCAAATGGCTGACACTATGGCAGATATGCGCACCCAAATGCAGCAAGAACGCCAAGAAATGCACCAGGAAAGAGAGGATGCACGTCGGGAAATGCGCCAAGAGCGGGAAGAGATACGCCAGGAGAGAAGGGTACAACAGCAGCAGCTGCAACAACAACTTCAACAACAGCAGCAACAACAACAAGTGCCATTGCCTCCACCTCCACCACTAGTTCCACCCCGGGACAAGCACCGGGAATTCATGAGCCACAAACCACCAACCTTCTCCAACTCCGCAGATCCGCTGCAAGCAGATGACTGGTTAAAGTCCATAGGGAAGATGCTCAACATAGCCCAGTGTTCGGACCGAGAGAAAGTACTCTATGCATCGGGTCGTCTTGCTGGTCCCGCTGCGGATTGGTGGGATGCGTACTGTGCAGCTCATGCTGCTGCCGATACAATTACCTGGGCAGAATTCTCCACACAATTCAGGAATTATCATATTCCTGCTGGACTCATGAAGATTAAGAGAAAGGAGTTTCTATCCCTCAAGCAAGGAAGTATGTCCGTGAGTGAATATAGAGACAAATTCATCCAGTTATCTCGATATGCTCCTAGAGATGTAGAGGATGATGAGCAAAAGCAGGAGCTTTTTCTGGACGGTTTGATTGGACCCTTGCAATATCAACTGGTATCGCACACATTCCCATCTTTCCAAAAACTACTTGACAAAGCTATTGCTGTAGAAAACAAGAGGAGTATATTTGGAGAGAAAAGAAAGGCTGTCAACCAAGGGCAGGCTGGAAGCAGTTCCCGTCCTTGCTATACTACCACTCCAAGTACACCAGCTAGTGGCAGTTCTGGACAACAAACTCAACAGACACCAACTGCTCCTCCAAAAGCAAGCACTCCAGTGGGAACCGTTGCTCCCAACACAACCGCCATCAGGACATGCTTCAAGTGTGGACAACCGGGACACTACGCCAACTACTGTCCCAACAAAGCTGCCTACACTACACCGGCTCCAATGAAGCAAGGACAAGCCTCGGCAGGAAAGAGTCAGCCCCTATCTATCAACAGGGGATATGCCCATCATGCAGAAGTAGAAGCTGAACCCGGTGAACTTGAAATTCAAGAAGAAGAGCCAGTTGAAGATGAAGTAGTCGGTGAAGAAGTCAACGAGCAACAAGAATAAAGAGATAAACTTAGATATAAATACATATATATATATATATATTTACTATTTGTAAGACCTAAATATTAGTTTAGCTATTAGTTAGTATTATTACTATTTTAGTTATAATAGTAAGGTCTATTAAACCTATGTTTTGTTAAAGGATTATGCATCATGCCGAGATTTCTTTGTTTATGCATAGAACAATATGAGTATACACCCTTCTTCTTACAAATCTCGAGGACGAGATTATTTTTAAGGGGGGTAGGATTTGTAAGACCCAAAATTAGAAGAAAAAAAAATAAATATAAATAAAGTATCATAATGCTTTGGAAATAAGGGAATAAGAAAAAGATGGGAAAAGAATTTTTCTTTTAAAGGAAACCATTTATACATCCCATGAAATAAATAACAAGGAGAATAAAACTTAAATTAGTAATATTAAAATAGTATGGTTTATATTCACCTTTGGGTCTCAATTGATACATTTGAAAATCTGAAAACTAAAATAGAAGTATAAATTTGAATTTGGAATAGAAAATAGAACATAAATGGGAAAGGAAGAAAAGAGAAGTAATATGAAAACATGAGTAATATATTTGAATAAATATTCCCAAACCAAATACTTTTAATTGCACCAAAATGAACTAGTTACAAGTTTGAATTGAATTGGTATTTTAAATTTGAATTTGTGAAAGATTAGAGAAGGGAAGAACTAAGAAAAATACTACATAAAATAAAATAAAAATCAGAATAAACATCCTTCACACTTATATTATTAAATTATACCATTCAAACTGAGGACAAGTTATTCACAAAGTTTGAATTTAAACTTGAACTCAAATTGGATTTGAAAATGGAGAAAAGAAAATAGAAAATAAAAAGAAAAAGAATAAAAGCCTTCATGGGCCGGCCAGATCCTATTCGGCCCACTTAAACAAACCTGCACGCGCGGCCCAACTTCACCCCCGCCGCGCCGCACTCACTCGCTGACGTGTGGGGCCCTCTGCCCAGCCTCTCCCTCGCGCCGTTCACTCCGCGCGCGACCACTTACACGTGGGTCCTACTCGTCGGTCACCCACCGCGCTCGCTCCTCCCTCCCTCTCTCTGGTCCGCGGGGCCCGCACGTCAGGCCGTCTTCAACAACCTTGCCGAACGCGGTGGGCGGACCGCGCGGACGCCGCTGTGCTCGCCGTTCGGTTCCCTCCGCTCGGACTTCACCGTGGTGCATAAAAGCCAAAGCTCCGCGACCCCTTCCCTCCATCCACCCGTGAGCCGTCGTCGCAGTGAGAAGGGAGAAAGAAGAAGAATTCCGCCGCCGCGGTTCTTGGCCTCGCCGACGACCGGGCTCGAATTGGGGCACCCAGGGGCTCCCTTCGGCTGCATTGAAGGCAACCGCGACTGAATTACCGAGGATTGTCCACCGGCGGCTCCGGAATTCGTCACCGTCGACTCAGCTCCGCCGCGGATCCGCCTTTGCCGTGGCCGGACCCTCTTCGCGCCGAGACTGCCGGTAAGAACTACTCCAGTGAGTTCGCCATCCCCTAAGCATCGTGTAGCAGCCTTTAATTGAGCTCTAGGGCACTGGAACGATGGATTGGGATTTCTCCGGCGATGATCCGCCGTGATTTCGGGCGGCGCCGCCGTCCCGAGCTGGTGATTGGGGGGGGGGGGGGAACGCAGTGGCCGTTGGATCTCTGATGTGCGGTCCGGATTAGATCGTCGCGTACCGGTTGGGTTGGGATAGCGTGGACCGTCCGATCGGGATCCCGTGACCCTGGTTCAATCTCACTTCATTAAACCGCGACCGTAGGATCTAGATCCAAAGCTCCACATCGTGTATCGGTTCATTATATGGGCCGATCTAATCTCGGCCGTCCGCGCTCGATCGGATGGCCGTGCTCGGCCGATACCCCTTCGGCTTGCACGTTTTGCGTAAGAGCCCCTCGGGTTTCAGTGAATCAACCCGCCGTCCCTGGGCGCTGTTTTCTGTGTCTTGGAAACACTTACACCGAGACCCCTGTAGTTTTCAGTATTTGTGGCCCAGTCCAGAGATCATGAAAATCAAATAAATAAATTCAGAAATAGATTTTTAATATAAAAACAATTCCTAGAACTTATTTAATCCATAGAAAATTCATTTTTAGTCCAAATCACTCCATTCCAGTTTCTAAAATTTTGTAATAATGTTCTCCATCATATTGTGCCTCTGTTTTGGCATGAAGGGCTCATTCAAATTTATCTAATACTTAATCTTGTATTAAATACATAAAAGCTACAGAAATTCATAACTTGAAATATATAACTCCAAATTTAGTGATTCCAGTTCCTATGGGTTCATTTTAATATGTAGATTTTTACTGTGTATTTTATTTACATGTTTGGTGTAATGTTAATTTTGCCTACATATGTTTGTCTGTATTGCTACGTTTAGTGTGAGGTCACGAGTCACCTGAAGATCATCCTGGTACCTGGAATCTCAAGGCCCAGGCAAGTTGTGCCCTTGATCACTTCTTTTCACCTACTCATGTTCTAATTAATCATAATGATCTGCATAGGTTAATTTTGATGGGACCCAATAGGTTACCCTAGTTTGTCTATCTTTATACCTTGTTTACCACTGAACTTTTTGGGTAGTACTTGCTAGTGCTATATGTGGTTTTGGGTATGAAGATTACACTATTCATGATTATACTCTTGTTATCAGTTGTTATTTATTGTTCATGATAAGATCATTATGGTAATTGGAACATGGAGAACCACCCGGGAAAACAGTGCTACCACAAGATTGGAATGGGACGCCCTTGGCTGATTAATTAGGAAAGCTAGTGGAAGACTACCTTACCCGAAAGGGGCAAGGGCAGTAGGGGAGTGGTCAGTGTAGGGAGGCCCTCGGGAGGATTTTGCTGCGATGGCGGTCCTGCAAGGGATTCCTGCACTGGAACTTCCTATAAACTGTAGCGGGTTTTCTGAAGCTAGTGGAACTTTGTAAAGGCCTCGTAGTGTTACCCTGCCTCGCCTCCTCGGTAGAGGTGTATGGGATTGGCCGTCTCTTGGCAGATGGGTAACACGACTTGTGGGTAAAGATGCGCAACCTCTGCAGAGTGTAAAACTGGTATACTAGCCGTGCTCACGGTCATGAGCAGCTCGGACACTCACATGATTAAATTATGGAACTTAAACTCAATTTGTCATATGCATTGCATCGCAGGTGAAGTTGTTACTTTTGTTCTACTCTTTAACTGGGTTGGTATTTACTTATACTTAGTAACTGCTAATAAAATTTTGACCAACTTTAAAAGCAATGCTCAGCTCTAACCATCTTCTTTGGTAAGCCTTACACTTCACGTGAGCTCCCACCTTTGGCGAGTTCATGCACATTATTCCCCACAACTTGTTGAGCGATGAACGTATGTGAGCTCACTCTTGCTGTCTCACACACCCCACAGGTCAAGAACAGGTACCGCAGGAAGATGCTCATGGAGGATGCTGCGATGTGTTCGTGAGAGGTCTAGGTCGTCGTCTCCCAGTCAACTTTGGGTTGCTGGACCGTTGTCTCCTTATAATGTAATTATTTATTTTGTATAGAACTCCTGTTATATAAAGATGTGACATTCGATCCTGTGCCATGATTCATCATATGTGTGAGACTTGGTCCCAGCACACCTGGTGATTATGTTTACGCCCGGGTTTTGGACCCCTAAAATCCGGGTGTTACATGGACCGAGCCACGCGGAGGGTCGCCGCGGAGGAGAAGAAGAAGAAGAAGGATGCGGAGAAGGCTCGGGCTCATGAGCGGATGCGAGCTCGGGATGCCTTGGAGAAGCATCGTCGGAGACAAGAGAGGGACAGGCTCCCGAGGGAGCCATCGCCGAAGACGCCCGACGACGATGATGACGATGATGATGATGAGGATGACGACATGGTGGCCCATCTTGGCCTCAGCCCGGACCCGGGGTCGGGCCAGGGGTTGCCGTGCCAGCCTCCAAGAGTTGGTACCATCAGTGCCTGAGGCCGGGACATCGGGGTCCCAGTCCGAGGAGCGGAGGCAGGCCGAGGGGGCACCTGACCCCTCGGCCGAGGTGGCTGCGTTGACTCCGGGGAGTCAGGCCGACCCCTCTGTCCTCCAGGGGCAAGTGCCCATGCCGGCTGCGCAGGAGGTCGACCCTCTAGCCACTGTTGTAACGCCTGGGCAGGCTGCTCCTTCGGCGCCTCGGGCGCCCGAGGTGGGAGCGACGCCAAAGTCGGTAGCGGGGCAACCATTGGCAGCGCCCACGGGGACCGAGGCCCGAGGGGCCTCCCCGCAGGCACGATTGGCCTTGGCACGGAGCGGGTAAGTGTCTGAGAATGCCTCTGTTTTAGCTTCTTTCGTCGCGTGTCTTGAACTTGCTTTCTCTCTTCCTTTCAGCAAGCGGAGGCAGGGTCTGGCCGGCCTAACCCCCATGAAGGCCCTTAAGACGGTGCCGGCGTCTGCAGCCGGTGCCGCGCGCGCCATGCTGGTTGGGTGGCCTCCGCACAGGATGCTCTCGAGCGGGGGGCTCAGGCGGCACGAGTTGCCATGGAGCAAGCCTCCCAGGCCGACCCCTTCGTCGGGGCGGTCGTCGTGCCGGGGGGGGGGGGGGGGGGCTGCTGACGCGGCCGTGGCTCCAAACCCGCCTGACGTGTCACCGGTGCCTGCGTTGACTTCTGCCGCGGTCGTTGCTGATTCGCCCACGGAGCCGTCCATCGTCCCCGACCTCCCCGTTCCTGGCCCTGAGGAGGGGGCCAACGCTGTCGTCGAGGTCGGTGACCGGAATCCCGCCACCTTAGCCGAGGGGGAGCCCAGCGCGTCGGTGGCGAGGGTGCCCGACGTGTTGACTGCAGGGGAACCTGACGCCTTGGCGGAGGAGCGCTCAACGCCGCGACCCTTCTCAGGGGGCGGCGTCGTCATCCCCGCGCAGCGCAACCCCAATGAGTGGTGTGGGCAGGCGTTCCGGTTCTGGAGCCGCGGCGCCTCGAAACCCCTCCTCGTCCTCAACGATGAGCAGGAGGAGCAGTCTCGGGACGAGCTCCGTGAGTATGCCGAGGCGGCGATGGGGTCGCTTCGGTCGACCATGGAGATCCTTTCTACGAACGTTCCTAGGTCCTCCAGGTAAGGATTTCAGTCACGTACCTTGCGTGGCCAAAGCATTCTTTGTAATATCTTGTCTTCCTTGCTCAGGAACTGGCGGATGTAAGCACCGCCAAGTCGCTGTTCATCCGCCGCGAAGGCGGCGTCTGGGGTTCGCTGCGGTCCCAGAGGGCCGCGCTTGCCCAGGCTAATGAGCGCCTTGCCCAACAGAGCACCGAGCTGGCGGACCTTCGGCTGCTTTGTGATGATCTGAAGGTGGAGGCAGCGGCGGCGCGGGCAGAGGCAGCGTTGGCACGGACGGAGGCACAACAGCGACAGCTGGAGCTTGGCCAGGCCATCGACGAGCGGGACCAATCTCAGAACCAGGCTGCCCAGGTCACGGGCCGGGCGGAGGCCCTTGAGAGTCAGCTGGCCGAGGTGTCTGCTCGGGCCGGGGCCCTTGCGGTGGACCTGGTTGTGGCCATCGGATCTGCCCAGTCGGCCCAAGTCGTGGCCTCGCACGAGCGTGCCCGGGCTGAAGGTATGTCTCGCCTACTTCGCGACTTCAATTCCGCTTCACTCTTCAACTCGTGTCTGAAGATATTTGATCAGCTATCTGCAGAGCTTGAGACGGCTCTTAATGAGTCCGCCAAGGCGCACGCCCGGGTGGCTGAGCAGAATGAGGCCGACCGTGTGGCTATGTCTGAGGCTATCTCAGGCTTTTGCCGAGCCTTTGACCTCGACGATGTCCCCTCGGGTAGCTCCCCCCAGAGTCATCTGCGGGCCTTGGGTGGCCATGTGCGCAGCAGACTCCGCGGGGCGCTGTATCACGGCGTTAGGCGGGCCTTCGCCGTGCTGGCTTCCCACTACGATGTGGACTTGGAGCGGGTCAGCGAGGGGTGCTGTCTACCCGACGATGACGAGGCCGCCTTAGCCGAGGTCCAGAGGCTTGACGCGGCCGCCGAGGGCCCGAGCGCGGTGCTGGCCTCCTCCTTCGAGGTGGAGATCCTTCCGCCCGCGTCGTCGTCTGAGGCTGGGCCAGACCTCGCCGAAGGCAGGAACGGCGCCGAGGGTGCAACTGCTTCCCCTGCCGATGCCTGATCCTGCTGGCGCAGTTTATTTGTAGCATGCGTGTGTTCTTTGCGGCCGCCGAGGCCTAAACACTTTCATCGTCGTACCATAAAGTTATGCTTTCTTTTCCTCTTGTTTCGTGCGCCATGACTTGTTCGTTGGTAGCAAAACCACTTGTCCGAGCGAGAGTTACTTTTCGCGGAAGGTGACGAGTGGGGTATCCGTATCCCGGAGGCGTAGGAGTCCCTCGGCTCGGTCGGCCTTGCCGCTTACGTGTACTCTCGTCATTTTTAGGATCCCACTATTGATACAGAAGTCGAAGGCATGAAAGGTTGTTTTGGTAGAAAATTTTTCCGAGGAAAATTTTGACGTAGAGGGGGTTCCCCCCTTCTAGCCCCTGAGGGAGGGTCGGGCTTTGCTGAGGCAAGGCCGACCCTTCCTTGACGGTTAGACTTTGTGTATGTAAATGAGGTACATGAACGACTTAAAACATCTTAAGGGTAGAAGCGATGTAGCTGTTGGATGTTCCAAGCGTTGCTGTAGACCTCGCCTTGGTCGTTGGCCAGCTTGTATGTTCCGGGCTTTAAAATCTTAGCGATGATGAAGGGCCCTTCCCAGGGAGGAGTGAGCTTGTGGCGCCCTCAGGCGTCCTGTCGCAGGCGAAGCACCAAGTCTCCTACTTGGAAGCCTCGGGGCCGGACGCTTCGAGCGTGGTAGCGCCGCAGCGACTGCTGGTGTCGTGCCGAATGTAGTATGGCGACGTCCCGTGCCTCCTCGAGCTGGTCCAGCGAGTCCTCTCGGCTGGTCTGGTTGCTTCGGTCGTCGTACGCCCTGGTCCTCGGGGAGCCGTATTCTAAGTCCGTGGGGAGGACGGCCTCGGCCCCATAGACTAGAAAAAACGGCGAGAAACCCGTGGCACGGCTTGGCGTCGTCCTCAGACTCCAGACTACCGAGGGTAGCTCTTTCATCCACCGTTTGCCGAACTTGTTGAAGTCGTTGTAGATCCTCGGTTTGAGTCCCTGCAAAATCATACTGTTGGCACGCTCCACCTACCCATTCGTCATGGGATGAGCTACGGCGGCCCAGTCCACACGGATGTGGTGGCCGTCGCAGAAGTCTAGGAACTTTTTTCTGGTGAACTGTGTGCCATTGTCGGTGATGATGGAGTTTGGGACCCTGAATCGATGGATGATGTTGGTGAAGAACGCCACCGCCTGCTCGGACCTGATGCTGGTCAAGGGTCTGACCTCGATCCACTTGGAGAATTTGTCGATGGCGACCAGCAGGTGCGAGAAGCCCTCGGGTGCCTTCTGCAAGGGACTGACGAGGTCTAGACTCCACACAGCAAATGGCCAGGCGATGGGTATCGTTTGCAAGGTCTGAGCGGGCAGATGTGTCTGCTTTGCGTAGAATTGACACCCCCAGCAGGAGCGTACAATCCTAGTGGCGTCGGCCACCGCGCTTGGCCAGTAGAAACCTTGTCAGAAGGCATTTCCCACGAGGGCTCGAGGTGCTGCATGGTGGCCACAAGCCCCCAAGTGTATTTCTCGCAACAGCTCCTGTCCTTGGGCGATGGATATGCATCGTTGGAGGATGCCCGAGGGGCTGCGGTGATAGAGTTCCTTTTCATCACCCAGCAAGACGAATGACTTGGCGCGCCGAGCCAGCTGCCGAGCTTTGGTCTTGTCGAGGGGAAGCTCTCCTCGGAGGAGATATTCCAGGTATGGGGTCTGCCAGTCCGGATCTGGCATGACCCCATTCTGTTCCTCCTCGACGGGTGTTGGGGGCCTTCGGCTCCCGAAGGTCGTCAAAAGTAGAGTCTGATAATATTTTCCAAGTGTAATATGTGAACAGGCACCTTCGGAGCAGGCACCTTCGGAGTCAGGCCGCAAATATACAAGAGCATGGTTAAGATGAAGCACGACTGGAATGAAAAACGATCATGACGAAGGATAAGACGATCACGAAGCTATGCGCAGAAAGGCTTCGGCACAATAACAGAAAAGAGGAACCGACTTAAAGATGAAAAACCGAATTGGACCTCGAAGAATTACTGTAGTTATTGATAAATATAAAGGGCATCAATGTAATTTTGTACGGGCTGCGTCCCGTGCCTATAAATAGGTGAACAGTACTCCCGTACTGTTCACGCTGACTTGGCACACACCTTTTCGTATCACGATTTGTACCTTTACCTTACATCAGTCTGAAGGTACATTTGTAATTCGTTTTTATGAATTTAATAATGGAAATGTATCGATGATAATTCTGGTATTTTTACTTGCACATTTTATATATAATTATTCTGTTTACTCATTTATCAACCTAACGAAGGTCTTTTCCTTCGTAACCTTCGTCCGGGATTCATTATATCCAAAGGGATATACTGTTTCTAAGGATGAAGGAGCTTGACATTTAACACTTTTATGTTGTCTTGTTCTTAATTCATAGCATTTGAGAACAAGCACCCAACATTGGCGCCCACCTCCGGTCAACTCACTTCCACTTTTTGGGTTTTGAAAACCTTCGGCAAACGTCATCTTCGTCATGCCGCCGAAAAAAGCTTCAACGACAGGGGCTGCCACTCTGCAGCCACTGGACCCCAATCAGGATGTCGTCTCTCTTAGGGAGGCCCGAAGCCAGAAGAGGAAGGCCATCAACCCAACGCCTCCGGAAGACGACTTGGACCAAGAAATACAAAAAATGGAGATGCTCCATCAACAGGTTCAACGAAAGAAGGAGAAGATGACTCGTCTAGCTGATCTTCAAAAGCAGATAGACGAAGCCTCTGAAGAGCTTCGACATCTCGCTCAAGATGACCAGAATCAAAGGCCCCCGTGCAAAGAGCTTCATCAAGAGGGTTTCTACAACGAGGATGACTGGTATGAAGATTTCCATCACAGAAATTTTGCTTTTGATGATGCTTCTCCCTTGTCAACAGAACTGTAGGCTGTTCCTTGGCCACAGTCTTACAAGCCGCCTCAGCTCCCCATGTACGATGGTCATTCAGACCCAAAACAATTCTTGATGAGCTATGAGGCAACTATATCTTCGTACGGTGGCAACACGGCAGTCATGGCAAAGTCCTTCGTCATGGCTGTCAGAAGCGTTGCACAAACTTGGTACTCTTCCCTTAGGCCAGGGACAATCACCTCATGGCAAAAGTTGAAGGATATGCTGATAACCAGCTTCCAAGGGTTTTAGACGAAGCCAGTCACTGCTCAAGCTTTATTCCAGTGCACCCAGGATCACGAAGAATATCTTCAGGCATATGTCCGAAGGTTCCTACGTCTGAGGGCGCAGGCACCAACAATGCCCAATGAAATTGTCATTGAGGCCATGATCAAGGGGCTTCGGCCAGGACCTGCAGCTGAGTACTTTGCCAGGAAGCCTCCTCAAACTCTGGAGAAGCTGCTCCAGAAGATGGACGAGTACATTCGAGCTGACAATGATTTTCGCCAAAGAAGGGAGGAAGCCCTCAGGTTCTCTGAAATGACTAGGGGCTTCGGAGGAAGATTTTATCCAAGGCACGTCAGGTCAATTCACAATTCTACTCAAAATGACGACAAAGCGAGTCAACAGCAAAGGCCACAGTGCTCTCGCAAGCTTCGGGGCAACAGCAAAGCTCCTTCCGGCCGCCAGCGCCAAGGGGCAGATGCGCCAGGGGCTTCGGGGGAAGATTTGGGGATCAACCAAGAAAAATATACTGCCTATTCTGTGGTGAAGGTAATGGCCACACCACCAGGATGTGTCACATTACCATCCAGAAGCAAAAGGAGCTAGCAGAAGCTGTTGCACAACAGAATCAACCGAAGCAGGTCATGCATACTGCTTCGTACCATTCGCCTTACATTCCAGAATATGTAGGCAATCACCCTGCAGCCTCTGTTGCTTCGGCAAGCCAACCCCAAGCTTCCTGGCAACAGCTTCCACCGCCACCACCAATGCAACGAGCTTCGCAGCCAGAAGGGAGCCAGCACTCTCACCCCTAGAGGGACTTCAGAGAAGAATCCGAAGCTCGCATAGTCAATAGCACTGTGCCAGAGTCGAAGCACATTTACTCACAAAATATCCTATTCCCACAGCAGCTTTTTATGCTTTTACATTCAGTTTTATTTTCTTCGCAGTAAAGAACAATTATGGGGAGTTTAAATGTCTTTTATTGTTTTTCAAATCCTGGTAACAGTTTACCGAATTACCATAACAAAAATATGTATTCTCCATAGGCTTGAGTCGTCGAAGCATACGAATTTATGGTGGCATGAAGGATCGTTGTATTGTCAAAATTTTTTATAACGGACACAGTGCAAATTATTCGAAACAGTGAAAAGTCATTCCTAAAGGAGCGCAGAGTAAGTTTTCTGAGCTTACAGCAAAAAGTCAGCGCTGATTCCGCCGAAAGTAAAAGGCGAAGAAGCTCCTAAGGGAGGCTCACAGCGAAAAATAAACGCTGATTCCGCTGAAAGTAAAAGGCGAAGAAGCTCCTAAGGGAGGCTTACAGCGAAAAATAAACGCTGATTCCGCTGAAAGTAAAAGGCGAAGAAGCTCCTAAGGGAGGCTTACAGCGAAAAGTCTGCGCTGATATAAAAAGTATGTGTGCTCTATTACAGGGATATGTATCTGTGGCACAAATGTCATTTTGCATAACATAACATCATCACATCATTCTGTATAACATAAGCATCATATAGCATATTGCATGCGGAACAAGAAGGGGATACAGTATTGATCTTTGGAGAATATTTTGGAAAAGAGAAAATCGTACTAAAGCACAAAACAAGTCGAAGAAGAAGTACAGCTTCATTAGAGAGGCAACAAAAAACTTTTCTATAGCTTCGGAGAATATTTCACGAAGCTTGGATAATCTTCACCAGGGAAGTGTGCAATTTCTTAAAATATAAGATTTTCTTCACGAAGCATGAAAAGAAGGGAAGGTGTTTTTTCGCCGAAGGCTCAAAAAATGGTATGCAAGATTTCATGCATCGTAAAGAATTAAAACTATACATGGATTATATATTACATTCAAAGTTACAATATATTACATACGTTATGTTCTAAATGTTTTTATAGTAGCATTTAATCCTCTTTAAGAACTATTTCTGCAGCTTCGTTCAGTAGCTGGTCGACAACCTTGTCCATAATGGCTTCGGCCATTTTTCTAATTTCATCGTCCCCCTTCGGGTGGGGGCCCGGAGATGCCTCAGCAGGTTCTGAGCGAAGAGAAGATACGACTATATTACTATTACAAACCATGAACAAAGTCTAGAATCAAAAATTACAACATAATAAAAATCACTAATTAATACCTATTTGCCCTTCGGGCTCTGTACTTTTTTCGGCAGCCGCCGCTACTTTTCTAGCATCATGGATGCCTTTTTCACTCTTTTGAATAATTTCTTGCGCCATTTCTCGGCCGCCGTTGTCCCAGATATCGGTGAAAAATTTTCCGCCGATCATGCTTGCTTCGGTTGAGGGGTCTTTAATGTCTTCGGAGGACAAAGTAGCTTCGGATTGCGCTAAAGATTTTACATGCTCACAACCTTTCTTCTCCAAAACAGTAGCAATTCCTCTAGCACCCGAAAAAGCACATATGTCTCCGCGGCTATTCAGGATTTCTTCGAAGGCCTCAGCTTCGTTACTGATCCATTCCATCGGACCTTCGGGATTGCCCCTTGAGAAATTCTCTTCGCTAGAGAATGCGCCAACGTTGACAAAGCTGGATTTTATCTTTTTAACACACTCTATGGATTTAACATAGCATCTTCTCTGAGAAGCACGAAGTTCTTTAACATTAACTTCCAAATGATCTGCCCATTGATCGCTTAATTCTCGTCTTGTTTCTTCAAGAGTGCGTTCTTCTTTGGCTCGGGCTAGTTGTTTACGAAGATCTTCAATTTCACGCTTCTGAGCTTCGGCTTGAGTTTTAGAGTTAGCTTCGTCTTCCTTCATTTTTTCCACTAATGTAAGCAGAATTCTGTCCTTCTCCAAGGCTTCGTTTCTTAGCCTGATAACCTCTGTTCGAAGGTTGTTGAGAGCAATGGTGCAGCTCTCATCTTCAGCATTCTTCTGAGCCCTTAAGGCATTGCTGAGTATTAAGCCCTATTCAAAAGAATGAATGAGTTAACATAAGAGCAAAAAACTAATTCAAAATTCATAAACTTCAAAATTCACAATTTTTGTACCTTCAGACTATTGTACGCCAGGCTATCCGCAAGATCCTCTTTCGTCATGGCGCAAAGGCCAGCTTCGAGTTTCGGGAACCCCATGCTTCTAGCCATCTCCCGACACACGGATAATTCTTTATTCTCTGGGAGACAGTACAGGAAATCATCTTCGTTTGTCCCATTGAACACTACGGCCCCCCTCGGATACTTTAGTTCTCGGGCATAGTGATTGGCTTCAAAAATCTCTTCTTCAGATAGTTTCTTCCCCGAAGCATGTCGTACAATATAATCATGTATTTTGGAAGATGCTTCGGGGGTGGCAGTGCCAATTTCCTCAGTCAGAATTGGCTCTGCTATTTTTGCTTTTTCGGTTTCTAAACTTGCCTTCAAAGGTTGTATCTTGGTGGATTCCGAAGGCCCAGCTTCAGTTTCAAATTGCTGCTTAGAAGTTTCAGCAGCAAAGGCTTCAGTAGACACTTCAACAGTTTTCTTTGGAGTTGTGCTTGAAGATTTAATTGTCTCCAAAACATCTAGTACATTAACCATCCTTTTTCTTTTCGGGGTCGCTGCTGGCCCCTTCTGGCTTTTAGCTGTCTCAACTTTTGATGAAGGACTTATAACATCTAGTGTTTTTCTTTCTTCAGATTTCTCTTTTCTTATTGCTGGTGCTTCGGCCATTTCTTCAGATTTTGGCGCTGCAGTTGGTTCTCTGGCTTCGGTGGTCGAAGAGGCCTCGCCAATAAACTCGGGCACTGTGGCCGGCTCAATACAGCGTGGTGGGTGTGTGGACACTTTTACTTTCTTCCTCTTCGGCGCTGGCTCCCCGGGAGCAGCCGAAGCAGTGTCCTTTGCAGGAGAAGTATTTTTTCTCTTTTGACCTCGCATTGGATAATAGTAGTCGGGATAGATAAATCCAATTGCATCAAATACTCGGTTGAGTCTCTTCTTTTTTCGGCCTCCGAAAGCCACTGATAATGCAGTGTTTTCGGCCTTCGAGTATGCCCCAAGCAATTCATCACTTACATTCTCAATGCTTTTCAGCCAATCATCATCCGGTTCAACAAACTTATCTCCATACTTGAATGTATATTTCAGCCTGATTAGTCCACCCTCGTCAGTTTCTTTAACGGTCTCCTTCGGCATTTCCCAGTCATCTACAAGTGGCCATACTCTGAAGGCAATGTGCTCTTGCATTAAATCCCTGGTCCCAATAAAAGAACAGACTACACTGAAGGCCCTCTGACATTCTTCAGCTGCTTCGTCCATTTCTACCTTTGGTTTTCGAAGTCCGAAGCGTTGCCAGATAGGGCGCATGATGATATCTTTGATATCTTCCCGAACCTTCAAATCGTTCTTCACATAAAACCATTCCTTCATCCATTCCCCGGGCCATCTCTTCCGAAAGGTTGGCACTGGACAGCTTGACCCAGAGCGGGCACCGAAGCTATAGCAACCAAAATTATTATGATATTGCTCCTTACCCCAGGGTTTTGTCTCATATACTAGCTTGTGTATATTGCAAAAGCTTTTTGCACTTGGCTCCAGGCCCTGGCTCCTCACGGCCCAGACAAAGATTCCCAATCTTATCACTGCCTCGGGGGTAAGTGTCACACCCGGTTTTGGAAGGTAAACCGAATGCGAACTATGTACGTGCCAGGATCAGAACTCACGTACACAGCAATTACATAAATGAACATCATCGCACAGTGCTCGAATAATAACATAAAAGAGTATTAACTTATTACATCACAGAGTCAGAGACATCCACATAGTCATCAACTTAACTGGTAAATCAAAGTGCTAAGCGAAACGCAGTAAAGATAAGGCCTTCACAGGCAGCTGACTGGGGGTTGCCGCCAACCCACACCTAAAACTCGTCGTAGTCTTGGAACTCCTGGAAGTCTCCTTCCACGACTTCGCCTTCTCCTGAGCAATGGTTGCAATGTGGACAACCTGGTGTTTTGTGGTAAAGCAAGGATGAGTACACATCAACGTACTCAGCAAATGCCCCGTTTGGCTGAAGTGGACTAGCTTTATGTGGGGTTAGGCTCAAGCAGTTGCTTTTAGTTGGTCAGGTATTTATTATTAGGGAAGCTAGGTTTTAGCAATAACTAACCCGTGAATCATTTCCTCATCGAGGAACATCATTATCATCATCGAACCCAAAATCATAAATAGAACCATTGTATCTCTAATCAAAGAGGATCCCAAGGCTGCTCTTAACCGTGAGCACGGCTGATATACCAGTTTCACTACCCTCTGCAGAGGTCGCACACTTTACCCATGAGCCGTGATTCCCTCTCTAGCCCGGGCTTGCAAGACCCTTATTCACTCCCAAGGTGAATGGCTAGGGATTCACTACGAAGCCTTTACAAAGATTCCCTAGAGGTCATAGCTGCCCGTTAGGTTTCTCCAGTTTGATAAACACAGTACTTCTCCCCGCAGGAGGGCGACTAAAAAAGCAAAACGAAAGAACCTCGGCACCCAGCCTCGGCAGAGCAAGCACTGTGCCTGGACCCAATTGACGGCACGACGGCGAAGCAACTACACTTCTAGTTCCTCTAATTAATTAGCTAAGGGCACCCCATTCCACCCTCATGGTTGCACTGTTATCCCGGGTGGTCTCTCAACGAACAGGTCCTTACAGAGAGGTACTCAGGAAACAGCCTGAGCCCCCTAGAGTATCACAAGATCAACAATATAATTAGGATAACAGTATCATAAATAGTCTCATCATGTTCATTGATTAAGTTAAGGCAATAGCAAAATGCTAACCATAACAACCCAGAAGGTCATCAAGGATAAAGTAAAGTGTAAAGCTAGTCAATCCTTAGGTTTCAAGTAAGTAATGCGGGGTAGTAAGTTATAAATGAATAGGACATAGTGGGTCAGAGGACACTTGCCTTCACCAAGCTATTGCTGCTCAGGGTCTTCTCCTGCAATTCCCTCAGACTCCACGAACGGCCCGATATCTACGCGAGTGCAAACATACATCCAACATTCTTGAAATGGTAGAAAACAATACACCATACAACAGTATAGATCAAATAAATATGCACGCGACAAAAAAATTCGCGTCTACGACTACGCGAGAACGGAACCGAGACGACTGATACTACGGTCGAGAGATATCACATGTATACTAAGCGAATGTGAATTATAATATTTAATTTGGCTTAATCACATTAACAGACAATGATCACATGCCGAGTAAAATTACTACTTAGTTCCGATTAGTGTGTTGTTCGAATAACCGTTGCTTAAATATATATTTAATTAGCGCGAGCTATTCTAGGTGAGATGAGTCACTAGCGTGCGTAAAACGCACGACGACACGTGTGAACAGCACGCACGACGCGCGCGGACAGCACGCGATGATTTATTGCGCGACGCGCGGGCGATGGCGAACGACACGAACGCGCACGGGGTTAGACGGGGGGGGGGGGGGTAGACGGGGGTAGACGAAAGTCGTCTAGGGGTAGACGAAGGGTGGGCGAACGTAGACGGAGTCCCGTCGACGCACTGCGCGCAAGCAAACGCGAGCGCGCGCACTAGTTGCGCGACACACGACACATTAAATAATTAGCAAACCGCGGCTAATTAACGACGTGACGACGAACAACCTATATTACGTTTAAACGCGACAATTATATTTCTAGTTCCAATTTAGTTGACGCAACTACTTGTGTGGAATATTTTAGATAATCAAAAGAATTATCAATTAATCGGTGCCTAATACGAGAACTAATTGACTAACGCGTACGGACGATTATAACGAAGTAAATAATTATTGCGCGCAAACTGCGCGCGCGACGCGCGCGAAACAGCGCGAGGACTCTACAAACAACGACGACGGCGCGCGAGATACCCGTGATCACGTGCGAAACTGCGCACGCGAGACTGACGAGTACGCGATGCGCTAGGTGATCGTAGCGAGGCACGGCGACGGTAGACGAACGGCCGAGACGAGCTGGACAGCGGCGAGCGCGCAGCAACGCAGCTGCGACGCGCAGAGGCGAGGGCGCGCGGGGTCTACACGCCGGGGCACCGGCTTGCTGCGTGCTGCGATTCACGACGGCAGGGAAACAGCTGCGCGCAGGGACTGCTGGGCTGCGCGCAGGCTGGAGAGGAGTCCGCGGCAGGGGCGAGCTCACCTCGCAGGTTCCCCTGGCCGCGACGCCCTGCAGGGAGAGTCCGTCGAGGGGAAGAGAGAGGATGGGGAAGGAGAGAGAGGGCGGGGCGGGCTCACCTCGGCGGCGCGTGAAGCGGCAAGACACTGCGAGGCGCTGCACGGGCGGGCTCCGGCGACGGCGCTGGCGAGACGGGGAGCGAGGTCGAGGCGAGGAGCGTGGGCGAGAAACTGAGTGCGACGGATACGGGCGGTTCGGTTTTGGAAGATGAACAGCGGGCGTGGCCTGGCTCCTTAACGCGCAGACCCAGGCTGAGCAGGCGGCGGCGCGGACGTGCGTTGGGCGTCCGTTTTCCTTGCGCGGACGTGGGCGCGTGGACGCCAACGCGCAGCTGGGCCACTGGGCCGCAGCGCCGGGCGCGACAGGCGCGCACGCGCTGGGAGCGCGGCAGGTGCACTCGGCCAGGCGGGCGCCTGCGGGGTGGAGCTGGGCCGCGGCCGCTGGCGAGCGCAGGCACGCGCGGGTTGGGCCGCGCGGCCGTGGGGCTGGCACGCGGGCCCCACCGAGCAGCGGCAGCGGGCGCGCAGCTGGGCTGCACAAGCGCGCGCGAGCCCACGAGGGGGAACTGGCGCGGTGGGCCGAGGGGGGGAAAAAGGGGAGAGAGGGAAGGGGCGGCTGGGCCGGCCGAGCTGGGCCAGGGAGGGAGTTGGGCTAAAATCTGTTTTTCCTTTTCTTTTCTTTTTCTTACTCTTTTCTATTTATTTCAGTGTGACACTATGCGCAAACAAATGATTAAATGAAAGATCAGGCAAACCATTCATCAAACAACAAACAAACAAAATAAATGTTTTCCAACATGATGCAACAACTATTGTTCCCTTAGGGTTTAACCTATTAGATTATAATTACCTTTACGATAAAAAAATAACCACTCTTCCTCTATAGAAAAAGAGAAAACAAGGGATTGGAGGAGATGAGATGAGAGGAATAACACCTGAATTTGTGGATATGAGCAAAGAAATTTTATACCCCCAAATTCAGGGTGTTACAAACCTATCCCCCTTAAAAGAATCTCGCCCCGAGATTCAAGGTTGGTCAGCAAAGAGTTCGGGGTATTTGGCTTTCAGATCATCTTCTCGTTCCCAGGTTGCTTCTTCCTCCGAGTGGTGACCCCATCTGACTTTGCACATTCTGATGGTGTTCCTCCGGGTGACTCTGTCTGCAAACTCCAGATTCTGCGTCGGCTTCTCTATGTAGGTCAGATCTTCTTGGACTTCCAAGTCCTCCACTGGCAACTGTTCTTCTGGTACTCGCAGACACTTCTTCAATTGCGACACGTGGAACACATTGTGCACTGCCGACAAACTTTCTGGTAAGTTGAGCTGGTAGGCCACTTCTCCACGCTTTGCTTGAATCTGATAAGGTCCAACGTACCGGGGTGCTAACTTGCCTTTGACTCCGAACCTTCTGACTCCTCTGATAGGTGACACTTTCAGATAGACGTAATCTCCCACTTCAAAACTCAGTTCTCTTCTCCTTCTGTCCGCATAGCTTCGCTGTCTTGATTGTGCTATCTTCAGATTCTCCCGAACCATTTTGATATTCTCTTCGGCTTCAAGCAAAATGTCGGGGCCAAACACCTGTCTCTCTCCAGGCTGGTCCCAATGCAGCGGAGTCCTACAACTCCGTCCATAGAGCGCCTGAAACGGTGACATCTTCAAGCTGGCCTGGTAACTATCGTTGTAGGAGAATTCTGCATAAGGTAACCTTTTGTCCCATCCTGACTTGTCTTGCAACGCACAGGCTCTCAACATATCTTCTAGGATCTGATTAGTTCTTTCAGTCTGACCGTCTGTCTGCGGGTGATAAGCTGAGCTGAAGTTCAAATGCGTGCCCAAAGCTTCTTGTAGCTGCTGCCAGAAATGAGAGGTAAATTGTGTTCCTCGATCTGACACTATCTTCTTTGGCACACCATGAAGGCAGACTATTCGAGACATGTATAACTCAGCTAACACTGCTCCGGTGTACGTTGTCTTCACAGGTATAAAATGGGCTACCTTTGTTAAGCGGTCCACAACCACCCAGATGGAATCATAGCCGGCTCGGGTACGAGGTAGGCCAACTATGAAATCCATCCCGATCTCATCCCACTTCCACTGAGGGATCTGCAATGGCTGCAACAGTCCGGCGGGTCTTTGATGCTCTGCTTTGGTTCTTTGACAGCTATCACAGATGGCGACATATTCTGCGATTTCCCTTTTCATGCCATACCACCAAAATCTCCTTTTTAAATCCTGATACATCTTTTCACTTCCAGGGTGTATGGAGTAGGCTGTCTCATGAGCTTCCTTTAGGATCAGCTCCCGAATAGGTTTGATGTCGGGAACACACAATCGGTCCTTGAACCATATTACTCCCTCTTCATCCTCTCGAAAGTCTTTGCCTCTTCCTTCTAAGATCAGCTGCCGGATATTGTTGATGTTTTCATCATCCTTCTGTCCTTCTTTGATCTCCCGCTCTAGGGTGGGCTCTAATTCCACTGTTACTCCTTGCGTACTGTTCAGGAAACCGAGACTCAGTCTGTCGAACTCCTTGGCTAACTCATATGGCATTGGGTACGTGGCCAACATATTGACTTGACTCTTCCTGCTCAGAGCATCTGCAACAACATTGGCTTTGCCTGGATGGTAATGTATCTCCAACTCATAGTCTTTGATCAATTCCAACCATCTTCGCTGCCTCATGTTTAACTCTGACTGGGTGAATATGTATTTCAGACTCTTGTGATCTGTGTAGATGTCGCACTTCTGCCCGTACAGGTAATGTCTCCAGGTCTTCAAAGCATGAACTACTGCTGCCAACTCCAGATCATGTGTGGGATAATTTTTCTCATGGATCTTCAGCTGTCGAGATGAGTATGCTACAACTCTTCCTTCTTGCATTAGCACACATCCCAATCCGGTGTAAGAAGCATCGCAGTACACCGAGAATGGCTTGTGAACATCAGGCAGAACTAACACAGGTGCTGTGGTCAATCTATTCTTCAGTTCTTCAAATGCTTCTTGACACTTTTGGGTCCACTTAAACTCAACTTTTTTCGCTAGCAACGCTGTCATTGGTCTAGCAATCTTTGAAAAGCCTTCAATGAAACGCCTATAGTATCCGGCCATTCCAATGAAGCTCTTGATCCCACGAACATCCTTCGGTGCCTTCCAATTCAGGATATCTGCTACTTTCTTTGGATCCACAGCTAACCCATCTTGGTTTATGATGTGACCCAGAAACAAGACTTCATGAATCCAGAACTTGCATTTACTCGGCTTGGCATACAACTGATGCTCTCGTAGTCTTTGCAATACCATCTTCAAATGCTCCACATGTTCTTCCTCACTTTTGGAATATATGAGAATATCGTCGATGAACACCACCACAAACTTGTCTAGGTAGTCCATGAACACACTGTTCATCAGATACATAAAGAAGGCTGGCGCATTTGTCAAACCAAAGGACATAACTGTATACTCATATAACCCATACTTGGTGATGAATGCTGTCTTCGGTATGTCCGAGGGTCGGATTCTGAGTTGATGGTAACCCGATCTCAGATCTATCTTCGAAAATATGCTGGCACCTCTGAGCTGGTCGAACAAATCTTCTATTCTTGGCAGGGGGTACTTGTTCTTGATAGTGACTTCATTCAGGGCTCTGTAATCTATGCACATCCTTTTGGTACCATCTTTCTTCTCTACAAACAATACTGGAGCGGCCCAAGGCGAGGTACTTGGTCTGATGTAACCCTTTTCTAATAGCTCATCAATCTGCTTCTTGACTTCCACCAATTCTGGTCCAGACACTCGATAGGCTCTTTTGGAAATGGGGGCGGTACCAGGGATAAGCTCTATGGCAAATTCGACTTTTCTCTCGGGTGGCATGCCCGTTAGCTCCTCGGGAAACACATCCGGAAAGTCTGACACAACCTTGATAGCCTCAAGCGGTTTGGCCTCCTTACTATCAACTGAAATCTGGTGACAATCTCCCTCCGCTGATTTAGGTATCCTTAGCTCAGCCACTACCTCTTCTCCGGACGGGGACTTCAATGTTACGGCCCTCTTGTCACAGCTAACATTCGCTTCATATTTCATTAACCAATTCATCCCTAGGATGACATCTACCCCAAGGGTGTCTATTACTATTAGATCACTGGGGAAACCTATCCCCCTTATTTCCACCCTTATATTTGAGCATACTCTATCTGCTTGCACTTTACCACCAACCGAATTAATCCTCATGGGTGGCATCATTGCCTCTACTGAGATGTTATGCATTTCTACCCATATTGCAGTGACAAATGAATGAGTTGCACCAGTATCAAATAGCACTTTTGCGGGGTGAGATTCGACTGAGAACATACCTACTGCCACATCTGGTGCATCCTGGATCGCTTCGGCCTCCAAGTGGTTCACCTTCCCACGGTTGTACGCTTGGCCACGATTACCTGCTGCCTGTTGAGGTACACCTTGCCTTGCTGGAGCATTGGGGTTGGTCTGCTGCTGCTCCATCTTCTTTGGGCAATGCATCGCCCAGTGGCCTTGTTCCCCACAGTGGAAACATCCTCTGCCTCCTCCTTGTGCTGGGGCTGCTTGGTTGCTCTGATTTGCTGCTAGGGCAGGAAGGCGAGGTGCCTGGTTGTTCTGCCTTTGATACTGGTTACCTCCCTGCTGGCTGTTCTGACGATACTGCTGCTGCTGTGGATACTGCCTCTGAAACTGCTGCTGATGCGGACGCTGATTCTGATTCTGATATCCCTGTGGGTGACCAGGCCTGCCTTGCTGAGATGAACTGCCTGAGAAGCGGGGATGGCTGATGCTCCCGGACTGTGGTCCACTCATCTTGCGCTTCCGATCTTCCATATCCTTGCGCTTTCTCTCGGTCATGATCGCTCTATCGATCAGGTGCTGAAAGGTGGGGAAGGTGTGGTTCATCAGCTGGTAATGCAGGGGATCCACCAAACCCCTCATGAACCTGTACTGCCTTTTAGCATCAGTGTTGACGTCTTCAGGTGCATAACGAGATAGCTGCAGAAACTTGTCCCTGTATTCACTAACAGACAGGGGTCCCTGCCTTAGAGCCAAGAACTCCTCCTTTTTCATGATCATCAATCCCTCTGGAACATGGTACCGACGGAAACTCTCGCTGAATTCCTCCCAAGTGATAGCTTCAGGGTCAGCATGGGTAGCAAGGTAGGACTCCCACCAGGACTGGGCTGCTCCTCTTAGCTGGCGGGGACCATATAGGACCTTCTCCCTGTCGTCACATTGGGCGGTGCGCAGTTCCCTTTCCACTGCACGCAGCCAGTCTTCTGCATCCATGGGGTCAGCAGAATGGGCGAAGGTAGGAGGGTGCCCTCTCATGAACTCGCCACGCTTATCCCGTGGCATCTGGGGCATCTGCACTTGCAACTGGGGTTGGGGTTGCTGTTGAGCCTGCTGCATGGCTGCCAGAGTCTGCCCAATAGCCTGCACTGCCTGAGTCTGCATCAAGAACATCTGCTCCACTGTCATCGGGGGTGGCGGGGGAGGCTGCCTCTGATGTTCCTCCTGCTGAGCACGCCTGTTGCATCGGCGCCTGTTGTCAGACATCTGTGGAAGACATTCACACATCAGCATTGATCTTACAATCCTTCAGCATAAGAAAAGGGAGTACAGAATTCTTCATGACACTGAGTGAATAAAGAGTTTCACTGATCCTCATTATGATTCAACACAGCTTCTCAGATAGAAAGGAAAGTAGAAGTAAATGGCTTCCCAACTAAATAACTGACTTTATTAACATTATAGCTAGGCCAAACTGCAGGGGAAACCCACAGGTTGGCAACAGTCATTACAAAGATTCGAATCCAGCACAAGTTCATCATAACAAGCATGCAAGCAACTGATAAGCAAACTAAGCTAATTGGAAGCTGATAAGCAAACTAAACTGACTATCTAAGACTGAGACATCTGTTTTAAGGATTATTACAAACTTCGACACTAACGATCTAAGGATCTAGATCTATCCTGGTCTTACAGGCAGGGGGAACCATAAGTGTGGTGACCACGTGGCGGCGAGCGGTATGGGTGCTGAGTCCCAACAGGAGCGGGAGAACCACCCTCCTGGTGGCGGCGCTCTGCTAGCTCAGCACGCAACACAGCAATCTCCGTTCGAGCCCTGCTCAGCTCGTCCAGAGAGTGATCCAGCTCAGTGTTAAGCACTGCGACTAGGTTAACTGTGCTGCTCAACCTAGGGTTATCCTCACCAACAGGTGAGACAACCACACTCTCGGTGCTGCCAGTAGGGCGGCGGGGGTAATACCTAAGGTTAAGACCATCGGCCACCCCACCGAACAAGGAACAGTACTGGGAGAGTGCTCGCCGTGCTGCATCCTGCATAGCCGCCTCTGCAGTGTCCCTCTCGGAGATGGAGTAGTGCTCCGAAACGGCCTCTGCACCCCGGAGGTCATCCTCCGGACGGCGAACTAGGCAGGTAGCCTCCCAGCGGTCCAGGTACCTCCCGCGACTGTGCTGGTAGACTACACAACGATACTCGATCGACCAGGTGTGCCGGTCGAAAGCCTGGCGCAGCAAGGTGTCGAGTGCGTCGTGGAAGTGACAACCGCGAGCGGCGTCACGGGTGATGGGTCGGGCGACCCATCCTTCCGCCTCCTGTGGCTCAGAGGACTCTGTGCTGTGGTCTGAGTCGTCGTCGTCGGGGTCTCCTCCAGGACCTCCTCCAGTGGCTCCTCCAACAGCCGGGGCGTCCCGCAGTGGTGCAGGGGGCGCCTCCAGCTGGGGAACAGAGGAGCGGCGCCTCACGGACTCCACCTCCTGCTCAGGTGGGGAGGAAGAGCCCTGCTGCTCCCTGTGCTGGTGCTGGCGCTCCTGCTCCTCACGCAGGCGGTGGTGCAGCCTCTCCAGGTGACTCGACTGACCGGACACAGTGCGGCACAGGGGACGCTCCGCAAGGCGAGACGGCAGGAAAGGAATCACCGACTTACGAGCAGTGTGTCTAAGTCGAGCCATCTACAAAAGACACCGTAAGCATAAGAGTAAGAACAGAACTAATATGACAAATGAGTAAACCATAGACAGAACAAAATAAAATTTTAACGAGGTAAAATATAGTATATATATGTAGTAAAACATAGGGTTGGTCGAGATGACCGACTTTTGAAGTAACATCAGAGGTCAAGGTGAGAGGAAAGGTCAATAGTCCTTAGTACGACCAGTGCTACTCTAGGTCAGCGGTCCTACAGTCAGCACGGCTTTGATACCACTTATGTCACACCCGGTTTTCGAAGGTAAACCGAATGCGAACTATGTACGTGCCAGGATCAGAACTCACGTACACAGCGATTAGATAAATGAACATCATCGCACAGTGCTCGAATAATAACATAAAAGAGTATTAACTTATTACATCACAGAGTCAGAGACATCCACATAGTCATCAACTTAACTGGTAAATCAAAGTGCTAAGCGAAACGCAGTAAAGATAAGGCCTTCACAGGCAGCTGACTGGGGGTTGCCGCCAACCCACACCTAAAACTCGTCGTAGTCTTGGAACTCCTGGAAGTCTCCTTCCACGACTTCGCCTTCTCCTGAGCAATGGTTGCAATGTGGACAACCTGGTGTTTTGTGGTAAAGCAAGGATGAGTACACATCAACGTACTCAGCAAATGCCCCGTTTGGCTGAAGTGGACTAGCTTTATGTGGGGTTAGGCTCAAGCAGTTGCTTTTAGTTGGTCAGGTATTTATTATTAGGGAAGCTAGGTTTTAGCAATAACTAACCCGTGAATCATTTCCTCATCGAGGAACATCATTATCATCATCGAACCCAAAATCATAAATAGAACCATTGTATCTCTAATCAAAGAGGATCCCAAGGCTGCTCTTAACCGTGAGCACGGCTGATATACCAGTTTCACTACCCTCTGCAGAGGTCGCACACTTTACCCATGAGCCGTGATTCCCTCTCTAGCCCGGGCTTGCAAGACCCTTATTCACTCCCAAGGTGAATGGCTAGGGATTCACTACGAAGCCTTTACAAAGATTCCCTAGAGGTCATAGCTGCCCGTTAGGTTTCTCCAGTTTGATAAACACAGTACTTCTCCCTGCAGGAGGGCGACTAAAAAAGCAAAACGAAAGAACCTCGGCACCCAGCCTCGGCAGAGCAAGCACTGTGCCTGGACCCCATTGACGGCACGACGGCGAAGCAACTACACTTCTAGTTCCTCTAATTAATTAGCTAAGGGCACCCCATTCCACCCTCATGGTTGCACTGTTATCCCGGGTGGTCTCTCAACGAACAGGTCCTTACGGAGAGGTACTCAGGAAACAGCCTGAGCCCCCTAGAGTATCACAAGATCAACAATATAATTAGGATAACAGTATCATAAATAGTCTCATCATGTTCATTGATTAAGTTAAGGCAATAGCAAAATGCTAACCATAACAACCCAGAAGGTCATCAAGGATAAAGTAAAGTGTAAAGCTAGTCAATCCTTAGGTTTCAAGTAAGTAATGCGGGGTAGTAAGTTATAAATGAATAGGACATAGTGGGTCAGAGGACACTTGCCTTCACCAAGCTGTTGCTGCTCAGGGTCTTCTCTTGCAATTCCCTCAGACTCCACGAACGGCCCGATATCTACGCGAGTGCAAACATACATCCAACATTCTTGAAATGGTAGAAAACAATACACCATACAACAGTATAGATCAAATAAATATGCACGCGACAAAAAAATTCGCGTCTACGACTACGCGAGAACGGAACCGAGACGACTGATACTACGGTCGAGAGATATCACATGTATACTAAGCGAATGTGAATTATAATATTTAATTTGGCTTAATCACATTAACAGACAATGATCACATGCCGAGTAAAATTACTACTTAGTTCCGATTAGTGTGTTGTTCGAATAACCGTTGCTTAAATATATATTTAATTAGCGCGAGCTATTCTAGGTGAGATGAGTCACTAGCGTGCGTAAAACGCACGACGACACGTGTGAACAGCACGCACGACGCGCGCGGACAGCACGCGACGATTTATTGCGCGACGCGCGGGCGATGGCGAACGACACGAACGCGCACGGGGTTAGACGGGGGGGGGGGGGTAGACGGGGGTAGACGAAGGGTGGGCGAACGTAGACGGAGTCCCGTCGACGCACTGCGCGCAAGCAAACGCGAGCGCGCGCACTAGTTGCGCGACACACGACACATTAAATAATTAGCAAACCGCGGCTAATTAACGACGTGACGACGAACAACCTATATTACGTTTAAACGCGACAATTATATTTCTAGTTCCAATTTAGTTGACGCAACTACTTGTGTGGAATATTTTAGATAATCAAAAGAATTATCAATTAATCGGTGCCTAATACGAGAACTAATTGACTAACGCGTACGGACGATTATAACGAAGTAAATAATTATTGCGCGCAAACTGCACGCGCGACGCGCGCGAAACAACGCGAGGACTCTACAAACAACGACGACGGCGCGCGAGATACCCGTGATCACGTGCGAAACTGCGCACGCGAGACTGACGAGTACGCGATGCGCTAGGTGATCGTAGCGAGGCACGGCGACGGTAGACGAACGGCCGAGACGAGCTGGACAGCGGCGAGCGCGCAGCAACGCAGCTGCGACGCGCAGAGGCGAGGGCACGCGGGGTCTACACGCCGGGGCACCGGCTTGCTGCGTGCTGCGATTCACGACGGCAGGGAAACAGCCGCGCGCAGGGACTGCTGGGCTGCGCGCAGGCTGGAGAGGAGTCCGCGGCAGGGGCGAGCTCACCTCGCAGGTTCCCCTGGCCGCGACGCCCTGCAGGGAGAGTCCGTCGAGGGGAAGAGAGAGGATGGGGAAGGAGAGAGAGGGCGGGGCGGGCTCACCTCGGCGGCGCGTGAAGCGGCAAGACACTGCGAGGCGCTGCACGGGCGGGCTCCGGCGACGGCGCTGGCGAGACGGGGAGCGAGGTCGAGGCGAGGAGCGTGGGCGAGAAACTGAGTGCGACGGATACGGGCGGTTCGGTTTTGGAAGATGAACAGCGGGCGCGGCCTGGCTCCTTGACGCGTAGACCCATGCTGAGCAGGCGGCGGCGCGGACGTGCGCTGGGCGTCCGTTTTCCTCGCGCGGACGTGGGCGCGTGGACGCCAACGCGCAGCTGGGCCACTGGGCCGCAGCGCCGGGCGCGGCAGGCGCGCACGCGCTGGGAGCGCGGCAGGCGCACTCGGCCAGGCGGGCGCCTGCGGGGTGGAGCTGGGCCGCGGCCGCTGGCGAGCGCAGGCGCGCGCGGGTTGGGCCGCGCGGCCGTGGGGCTGGCACGCGGGCCCCACCGAGCAGCGGCAGCGGGCGCGCAGCTGGGCTGCACAAGCGCGCGTGAGCCCACGAGGGGGAACTGGCGCGGTGGGCCGAGGGGGGAAAAAGGGGAGAGAGGGAAGGGGCGGCTGGGCCAGGGAGGGAGTTGGGCTGAAATCTGTTTTTCCTTTTCTTTTCTTTTTCTTACTCTTTTCTATTTATTTCAGTGTGACACTATGCGCAAACAAATGATTAAATGAAAGATTAGGCAAACCATTCATCAAACAACAAACAAACAAAATAAATGTTTTCCAACATGATGCAACAACTATTGTTCCCTTAGGGTTTAACCTATTAGATTATAATTACCTTTACGATAAAAAAATAACCACTCTTCCTCTATAGAAAAAGAGAAAACAAGGGATTGGAGGAGATGAGATGAGAGGAATAACACCTGAATTTGTGGATATGAGCAAAGAAATTTTATACCCCCAAATTCAGGGTGTTACAGTAAGTTGATGAAGGTAGATTTGATTTAATTTCAGAACCTCTACCACAAACCTGCTTAGAGGGATTCGTAGCCCAGCCTTTAAAAAGCTTCGGAAGATCACGACCTCATTATCTTCGGGGGTCGGCATAGTTTTTTCTCTGTCATCTGCCCTCACGATGGATATATCCCGGAAATATCTCCCCCTCATATTTTCAAGGTGACTCTGCTTTATAGTTGATTTTCCGAAGTTTGAGTGACTAGGTCGCCACGGGCGATCTTCGGAGTCCTCCCCACCACTATCCACATCATAACTATCACTGTCGCCAGTATCTTCAGATAAACCCTCCAAAGTTTCCTTGACAATCTTTTCCGTATTGGTCTTCGACATTGACTCAAGAAAACCCAGGTGCATCTCCTCCGAAAGGCTTAGCTTCGAAGCACCAGCAACTATCTTATCCTCAGACATTTTCGCGAATGCTGGCAAACCAGACTTGAAACCGAAGCTTAAAAATCTAAGACCGAGCAAATGCTGACGCGCGCAGGCTGAAAGCTGGATGCGTAGGCTAATAGCTAGGTGAGAAAAAGCAGGTGGCAAAAGGGCGTGCCAAATAAACTCGCGGTGAGCTTGTATTTATACACCCAGTATGTCGAAAACTGGAGGGCCCGCTTGTCAATGACTGTTGCTATTCTAGCAAAAGGAAGGTGTTTTTTTCGGACCTTCGGCTTAAAGCCTTCGTCCATGTCGCAATATGAATTTATCTTTACAATAAATTGACATTGCGAGGGGCTACTGTTGGGGGCCTTCGGCTCCCGAAGGTCCTCAAAAGTAGAGTCTGATAATATTTTCCAAGTGTAATATGTGAACAGGCACCTTCGGAGCAGGCACCTTCAGAGTCAGGCCGCAAATATACAAGAGCATGGTTAAGACGAAGCGCGACTGGAATGAAAAACGATCATGACGAAGGATAAGACGATCACGAAGCTATGCGCAGAAAGGCTTCGACACAATAACAGAAAAGAGGAACCGACTTAAAGATGAAAAGCCGAATTGGACCTCGAAGAATTACTGTAGTTATTGATAAATATAAAGGGCATCAATGTAATTTTGTACGGGCTGCGTCCCGTGCCTATAAATAGGTGAACAGTACTCCCGTACTGTTCACGCTGACTTGGCACACGCCTTTTCGTATCACGATTTGTACCTTTACCTTACATCAGTCTGAAGGTACATTTGTAATTCGTTTTTATGAATTTAATAATGGAAATGTATCGATGATAATTCTGGTATTTTTACTTGCACATTTTATATATAATTATTCTGTTTACTCATTTATCAACCTAACGAAGGTCTTTTCCTTCGTAACCTTCGTCCGGGATTCATTATATCCAAAGGGATATACTGTTTCTAAGGACGAAGGAGCTTGACATTTAACACTTTTATGTTGTCTTGTTCTTAATTCATAGCATTTGAGAACAAGCACCCAACAACACGCAAGGCCTCTTTCTCGATGACCGAGGGTACCTCGGGCTCGGCTGAGGGTACCTCGGGCTCGGGCGCGTCGTCGATCTTGATGGATGGTTGATGTAGGTCTCTGGAGAAGACGTCCGGGGAACCGTCGTCCGCCCCGAGGCTATCTTCGCCAGCTCGTCCGCAGTCTCGTTGTACCGTCGGGCGACGTGGTTGAGCTCCAGCCCGTAAAACTTGTCTTCCAGGCGCCGGACTTCGTCGCAGTAGGCTTCCATCCTCCGCTCGCGACAGTGGGAGTTTTTCATGACTTGGTCAATGACAAGCTGTGAGTCGCCACGAGCGTCGAGGCGCCGGACCCCTAGCTCGACGGTGATGCGCAGCCCGTTAACCAGAGCCTCGTACTCAGCCACGTTATTTGATGCCGGAAAATGGAGGCGAATGACGTAGCGAAGATGCTTTCCGAGGGGTGAAACAAAGAGCAAGCCAGCGCCTGCCCCTGTTTTCATGAGTGACCCATCGAAGTACATGGTCCAGAGCTCGGGTTGGATTGGAGTTGTCGGTAACTGGGTGTCAGTCCACTCAGCCAGGAAGTCTGCCAAGACCAGGGATTTTATGGCTTTCCGAGGAGCGAATGATAGCGTTTCGCCCATGAGCTCCACTGCCCACTTTGCTATCCTACCCGAGGCCTCACGGCACTGGATGATCTCCCCCAGGGGAAGGATGACACCACAGTTACTGGATGAGACTTGAAGTAGTGTCACAACTTTCGCCGTGTCAGAATCACTGCGTAGAGCAGCTTCTGGATCTGTGGGTAGCGGACTTTGGTTTCAGAAAGCACCTCGCTGATGAAGTAGACTGGCCTCTGAACGGGCAGTGCATGCCCTTCTTCTCGTCTCTCGACTACGATCGCGGCGCTGACCACCTGAGTTGTCGCGGGTACGTAGATCAAGAGGGCTTCTCCTACAGCGGGGGGCACCAGGATGGGTGTATTTGTAAGGAGCGCCTTAAGGTTTTCGAGGGCTTCCTCGGCCTCGGGGGTCCAAGTGAAACGCTCGGCCTTCCTTAAGAGGCGGTACAGAGGCAAACCTTTCTCGCCAAGGCGTGAGATGAAGCGGCTCAGAGCCGCAAGGCATCCCATGACCCTCTGTACTCCTTTCAAATCTTTGATCGGTCCCATGTTGGTGATGGCCGCGATTTTCTTTGGATTGTCCTTGATGCCCCATTCGGAGACGATGAATCCTAAGAGCATGCCTTGGGGGACTCCGAAGACACACTTCTCGGGATTGAGTTTCATGCCTTTCGCTCTCAGACACTTGAATGTCGTTTCAAGGTCAGAGAGGAGGTCGAAGGCTTTCTTCGTCTTGACAACGATGTCATCGACATAGGCCTCGACCGTTCTGCCGATGTGCTCTCCGAACACGTGGTTCATGCACCTCTGGTAGGTGGCGCCTGCATTGTAGTGTAACAGTACATGCCAAAAGGTGTGATGAAAGAAGTCGCGAGCTGGTTGGACTCTTTCATCTTGATTTGGTGATAGCCTGAGTAAGCATCGAGGAATGACAGGGTTTCGCACCCAGCAGTGGAGTCCACGATTTGATCGATGCGTGGTAGAGGGTAGGGAACTTTCAGACATGTTTGTTTAGACCAGTGTAGTCTACACACATCCTCCATTTCCCATCCTTTGATGAACAGGGTTAGCTAACCATTCAAGATGGAATACCTCTTTGATGAACCCTGCCGCGAGTAGCTTGTGGATCTCCTCGCTTATGGCCCTGCGCTTTTCTTCGTCAAAACGGCGCAAGGTTTGCTTCACGGGTCGGGCTCCAGCTCTGATGTCCAGTGAGTGCTCGGCGACATCCCTCAGTATGCCGGGCATGTCCGAGGGACTCCACGCAAAGACTTCGGCGTTCGCGCGGAGAAAGTCGACGAGCACTGCTTCCTATTTGGGGTCGAGCTCGGAGCCGATCCGGACTTTCTTGCTGGCATCATTGCTGGGGTCGAGAGAGACGGACTTGACCGCCTCAACTAGTTCGAAGTTGTCGGCGTGCCGCTTCACATTGGGCGCCTCCTTGGAGAGGCGTTCCAGGTCGGCGATGAGGGCCTCGGACTCGGCGAGGGCCTCAGCGTACTCCACGCACTCCACGTCACATTCGTACGCGTGGCGGTACGTGGATCCGACGGTGATGATTCCGTTCGGGCCCGACATCTTGAGCTTGAGGTAGGTGTAGTTGGGGACGGCCATGAACTTAGCGTAGCATGGTCTTCCCAACACCGCATGGTAGGTTCCTCGGAACCCGACGACCTTGAAGGTGAGAGCTTCCTTTTGGAAGTTGGAGGGAGTCCCGAAGCAGACGGGTAAGTCGATCCATCCGAGGGGTAGGATTCGCTTCCCGTGCGCGATCCCGTGGAAGGGTGCCGCACCAGCCCGGACCTCGGACCGATCAACCCCCAAGAGTTCCGGGGTCTTGGTGTAGATGATGTTAAGGCTGCTGCCTCCATCCATGAGGACTTTGGAGAGCCTAACGTTGCCGATGATCAGATCGACGATGAGCGGGTACCTTCCTGGGCTTGGCACGAAGTCGGGGTGGTCCCCTCGATCGAAGGTGATAGGCTTGTCAGACCAGTCTAGGTAGACCGGCGCTGCCACCTTCACCAAGCAAACCTCCCGGTGCTCCTGCTTGCGGTGTCGAGTCGAGGCGTTCGCCGCCTGCCCGCCGTAGATCATGAAGCAGTTGTGGACCTCCGGGAACTCCTCTTCCTTACCGCCCTCCTTCTTGTTGTTGTCATGGCCCTTGCCATCTTCCGCCTAAGGCCCGGTCTTATGGAAGTAGCGTCGGAGCATGACACATTCTTCGAGGGTGTGCTTGATGGGCCCCTGATGATAGGGGCACGACTCCTTGAGCATCTTGTCGAATGCGTCGGCCCCTTCAGTTGGTTTCTGAGGGTTCCTGTGCTCGGTCGTAGCGACGAGATCCGCGTCAGCGGCGTCGCGCTTCGCTTGCGACTTGTTCTTGGCTTTTTTCTTCGTGCCCCACTTGGCGGACGCCTCGGGGGCATCTTTCTTTGGCTCTCCCTGAGGCTGCTTGTCCTTTTGGAAGATGGCTTCGATCGCCTCCTGACCCGAGGCAAACTTGGTGGCAACGTCCATCAGTTCGCTCGCACGGGTGGGAGTCTTGCGCCCCAGTTTGCTCACCAGGTCTCGGCAAGTGATGCCGGTGAGGAAAGCCCCAGTGACATCCGAGTCAGTAACGTTGGGCAGCTCGGTGCGCTGCATCGAAAACCGCCGGATGTACTCTCGGAGGGACTCCCCTGGCTGCTGGCGGCAGCTTCGGAGATCCCATGAGTTCCCAGGGCGCACGTACGTGCCTTGGAAGTTTCCCGCGAAAGCCTTGACCAGATCGTCCTAGTTGGAGATCTGCGCAGGAGGCAGATGCTCCAGCCAGGCTCGGGCGGCGTCGGAGAGGAAAAGGGGTAGATTACGGATGATGAGGTTGTCATCATCCGCCCCTCCCAACTGGCATGCCAGTCGGTAGTCCGCGAGCCACAGCTCCGGCCTCGTCTCCCCTGAGTACTTGGTGATGGTAGTCGGGGCTCGGAAACGGGCAGGGAACGGCACTCGTCGTATGGCCTGGCTGAAGACCCGCAGACCGGGTGGTTCGGGCGAAGGACTGCGATCCTCCTCGCTGTTGTAGCGTCCTCCATGCCTGGGATGGTAGCCTCGGCGCACCTTTCGTCGAGGTGGGCTCGATGGTCGAGATGGTGGTGCTCGTTGCCGAGGCGATCTCGGGCGGCAGGCGCCTCGTCCCGCGTGCGCTCGGGATGGACCGAGGCTTCCCGAATGCGTCGGAAGGACACCGCGTGATGCTCCAAGGGGTCAGCTCGCCTCCGAGAGGCGGAGCTCTCGGCTCGTCGAACTGCGATGCCTTCTAGGAGATCCTTGAGTTTGCCCTGAATGCGCCGTCCCTCGGTGGTGGATGGTTCCGGCATGGCTCGAAGTAGCATCGCCGCTGCAGCTAGGTCCTGGCCACCGGAGAAGCCTGTCATCGGGCCCAAGACATCTGGCGCCGCATCGTCGATAGTGCCAGGACAGCGCTGCCCCCTCCTGGTCGATGTTCTGTCGGAGCTGCACAAGCCGGCCTGTTTCCCCATCGACCCAGGCCTGCATCTCACGAATTTGCTCGAGCTGTATGTCCTGACCCCCCGCAGGGACTGGGACCACAGCTAGCTCTCGCAGGATGTCAACGCGAGATGCGGGCCTAGGGGGATTGTCAACCTCTGGCATACCGAGGTGGTTGCCTTTGTTGTGATCTCCCTGATCGACGTGGAAACATTCGCGACTCGGGCCGTAACCTTTGTCGTCAAGGTCATGGCCATCGTCAGAACAACCGGAGAGGCAGTGGTCACATGCGATCATGAAGTCCCGCATGGCACCAGGGTCACTGAGGTCAGAGAAATCCCAACCGGAGTCGGAGTCGTCCTCTTCCTCGGAACCCGCCGATCCGAAGATTGAGACGGCTGTCAATCGGTCCCAGGTCGACCACATGTGGTACCCCGGAAGGTTTGGATACGCCTTTACGAAGGCGCTCACCGTAGCGGGGTCGCTAGGTGGATCGAAGCTGAATCGAAAAGTTACGGGATGGAAAACGGACGGTACCTCTTGGTCGATGGACGGTGGTGAGGTCGCGTCGGGGGCGGAGCACACCGTCATCTCAGGTACGAGGGTAATGCCCAGCAGATCTTTTGCGAGGGTGCTAGCGTCATCAGTCCGCTTGGGGCTGACACATCGCAGGGAAGTGTCACCCGCTGTCGTCTCAGGTGCGAGGACAATGCCCGACATGTCCCCCAGGGGAGTGCTGGCGTCGTCGACTCACTCTGGTGCGACAGCCGTCAAGGTGCCGCCTCCTGCGTGGCCATGGTTGCCTCGTCTCCGCCTCCTCCGGCGAGGAGGGTGGCGAGGACGACCAGAGCGCACCTCTTCCGCCGCAGGGAGATGCTGTCGCCGAGCTCGCCGCCGTTGGGCGAGTCAGAGACCGTCGTTGTCGTCGCGCCGCGGGGGGAGGAGTACCATGTCGTAGCTGCCGTCGAGGGACATGAACTCGAGACTCCTGAAGTGGAGCATTGTCCCGGGCTAAAGAGGTTGCTGAAGACTCCCCATCTGGAACTCAACGGGAAGGTGTTTGTTAACACGCAACAGGCCCCTACCTGGCGCGCCAACTATCGGCATTTCGGACCCGGGGGGTCCCTGGACCGACGAGTGAAATCGCTGCGTGCCCCTACCCAGATGGGTTGGCGCGGGATGGAACACAAGAGGTGGGACAAGCCTTGTATTATCCTGCACCAGGGGTGCCGCTCGTAGTAGGGGTTACAAGCGCGTCACGTGAGGGAGAGAGAGATAGAGAGCGGGAGCCCGTTCGTCCGCTCCTTCCCCGCGTGAACCCCCCTCAGGGTGGCCCTGGACCTCCCTTTTATAGATGCAAGGAGAGGGTCCATACGTACAACGGGGGGCGTAGCAATGCGCTAACGTGTCCAGCAGTGGAGTGCCTAAGCCCTGTGTACATGCCAACGTGGCTGTCGGGGGAGAGCTTGGGCCCTGTACACGTGATGGCGTGGCCGTCGGAGGAGCGCCTGAGTCTTGTAGGAGCACAGCTGGTAGTGCGGCAAGGATCCTGCTGACGTCTCCTTGCTGCCGTAAGGGGCTGAGAGCCATCAGCGTCATGGTGCACGCGGGGCACCATCATTACCCGTCGCCGGGGTAAGCCAGATGGGACGCCGGTCTTGTTCCTTGTAGCCTGAGCAGGCTAGGAATAGGGTAATGATGTATCCCCTGTTGGCGCGGTCGGTCCGAGCCCAAGGTCGGGCGAGGCGGAGACTTCTCTTGAGGCCGAGGCCAGGGTCGGGCGAGGACGCCATTCCTCCCGAGACCGGGGTTGAGGCCGAGTCTGGTGGTCGGGCGAGGCGGAGACCTCCCCCCGAGGCCAGAGCCTGAGGTCGGGCAAGGCGGAGCTTCCTGTTGCGCCCGAGGCCGAACTCGGTGGTTGATCGTGACTTGTTGTCAGCCGTCGCCTGGGTGGTTGACACGGCAGTCGGAGTGGAGCGAGCGGCGCTATTTTCCTGTCACATCAGACAGTAAAGAAGAGGGGCAAAGTGACTGCGGTCACTTCGGCCTGGCCGACTGAGGCGCGTGTGTCAGGATACGGCGTCAGGCATCCCCTGCATTGAATGCGCCTGTGAAGCGGTCGGTTGGTGAGGCGGTCTGGCCAAGGTTGCTTCACAACGAAGCCTGCCCGAGCCGGGCTTTGGGAGAGCCGAGGGGGCGCCCACTGCCTGAGGAGGCCCTCGGGCGAGGCGTGAACTCGTTTGGGACTACTGCTCCAGCCCGAGGCTGGGCTCGGGTGAGATCGCGTCCCTTGGGTAGACAAAGCCTTGACTTGAACGCACCTGTCATTTGGTCTGAGGGTGTTTACCAGCCATGATTAGGAGGATTGGAGGTACCCCTAATTATGGTACCCGACAATCCATGTCCCTGTTAACTAGTTATAATCATAATGCAAACTATTAAGGACTATATGGTCTTTTCCTCTTTGAGTCGGTATTGTCCTACGCCTTTATCACAATACCAAGTCGAAGCTCCTTCAGCCATAGCTTCGGCTTTTGTCCGCATCGTTTTTGGCTTACATCTTCGAGTTTCACCTGCCATTGTATTGTCTTGCCGAAGGTGTTCTTGCCTTAAGGACCTTCGGCGGAGAAGAAGACCCCTAACAGTAGCCCCTTCGTGGTGCTAGATCGTTTTTCATAACGAGCTCGATCCGTGAAAAACATGAAGGCTTCGGAATGCCGAAGGTCCAAAAAACACCTTCCCTGAGCTCGTTGCCGAGAAACGATTATAATATTCCGGACGTCGGACGGTCCACTGCTCAGCCAGTGCGAGCAGTGTGGCGGTTCGCCTTCTCCCCCTGCAGCACTATATAAATAGACGGGTTGGTGAGGAGTTATCACAGCATTCATTGCCATTGCATTGTTGTGCTGTTAAAAAATTTTAACCATAGCCGAAGCTCTCTGTATTGCACTTTCGAGCAAACGTTTCGTCACTGGTGATTAGCTTCGTCTTAGAAAAAGCATAAACATAAATGGTCAGAGTTTGATCCACCGCTAGGGTGTCTCATGAGGGAGACGAGGCCGAAGCTGCCGAAACAGCGCCCATCTCAGAAGTAATGAAGCAATCAGGTCTAGTTGTGCTAGGGGAAGTTACTGACGAAGGTGTCTCCAATGTCAAAGCTGGTCAAACTGTGGTTGAGGGTGATAGTGGTAACGAGAGCGAGGAGGACTACAACATTCTAAAACCGACAAAGCCTAGTCATCTGGAATTTGAAAAATCTACTGTATCAGAAGATGACATGACTATGATGAAAAAACTAGGCTACTTCGGAGAGTCTGAGAGCAAGCTTGTTCGATTTGTTAGGGAAGAGATAATTCCAGAGCCGAGGGATGATGAAGTTATCGTCTTTAAGAGCTTCTTCAGAGCAGGTCGGTTCTCGCTAAATGACATGATAGGGGAGGTTCTAAAGAACTTTGAAATATACCTTCATCAGCTGACCCCCAATGCCATTGTTAGACTTAGTGTGTACATATGGGCTCTCCGAAGCCAGGGAATGAATGCAAATGTCAAAGCTTTCTGCCGGGTGCACGAACTTCACTACCAGACGAAGGCTAGAGCAGATGGCCTTCATAGGAACTTTGGCTGCTACAATTTTGCGTATCGAAAGGATATGAAGGCCCCGATTATTGGCTATCGTACCAAGTGGCCGACTAGATGGACTAATGAATGGTTCTACATGAAAGCGGATGAGAAAAAGAGGGAGAAGCTAATGAGCATGGTTATGAGTTCGTTAGAATTAAACTTCGGCATGACTCGACCCTTATGTAATATGCAATTGGGGTTACCCTGCCAGCTAGCTGAAGTAGAATTTAGTGTGGTGGCCGAGCACATCAGCACTAGAGACTTAGTGCAAGAGTATTTGTCAAATAGAACATATCCAACATCTAGTGGTTGGGGAATGCCAAAGAGAAAAGAAATGGGAAAGAAGCACAAGCTTGTACGGCTCCCTTATCGTTTTAAGTTCGAAAAGCAATTCAAAAAGCCCTGCAAAGAATGGCTAGATATGATTGAGACCATGTGCAATGAAATACTTGGGAATTATACCAAGAAAGAAGATCAGTTGATGACTGCAGCCTTCGGTACCCGGCCGAAACAAAGATTGAACCGGGTAATGGACGCATTGAACTTCAAATACTCGACTATGAAAAGCTTGACAAAGGGGGCGAAGAGGTGAAAAGGAAATGAGTTGTCAGCATCCTGAATAGGCAGGCTGCCCGGCTGATAAAAGAAGATGAATTTTTTTAAGAAAGCGAAAACAGCTTCTGAGCCAAAGGCAACTCCTTCTAAAAAATGAAAGCTCGATACAACTTCCTCTGCTGAGCCGAAGGTGGGTGAGACAGACGAAACTCCTTCAACACCCTCTGCTGCCGAAGTAGCAGAAATTTGAAAGGTAATGACAGATTCCCTGCCCGTCAAGCTGCTAAGTCCTCTGGGACCGGAACTGACAAAATTTTTATAGAAGAAAGGACAACCTTCGGCAGCAATGGAGAAGGTTGAAGGGCAAAAGAAATGAAGAATAGTCAACGTGATGCAAGCCATTGAGTGAACACCGTCTTCAACCTCAGCGGGCAAAAATGGTGACTGCTACAAGTGCCGAAGCCGAAGCTGCTATCGAAGCTACAAAACTCGCAACCACAATGTCAGGAATTGACAAGCTTATATCAGATATGGTTGCAGAAGAGACAGTTGTGGCTACGGAGGAAAGCATGGCTGCAGTGCCTGATAAAGGGAAAAGAGTTGTTGATACTTCTTCAGGAGAGAAGGATTTTGACCTTCAGCACCTAGGAGGCCAGAAACTGTCTGAGGCAGACAAGGAGGAGCTGAAAGAGTATGGAATATCTTGCGGCTATCAGCCGGGATCTATGCTCTTCGGCGGGGTTGACGAAGAAATTTTGGGATGTATTCGCGACCGCACCGGGGCGAAAATAATCGGCACTCTGTTTAAGAGTGTTGGTTTCCTGAAGCTGGAGTTTAACATCAGCGGTTACCGATGGCAACACATTGTCGGTAGCCTATTCTACTCCAATTTCAAGGTGAAATCTTTGTCTAGATTCTTGTTATCTTTGTGATGGATTAAAATGTTCTAACCTTAGCTTGTTTTCACAGAGCATGCTGCTAAGCAAGGCACTAAGAATGCAGCAGAATTTCGAAGATAAGAAGAATGAAATAATAATTGAAGGCTTGGAGAACAAGATTAAAGATTTTGAAGCTTCTCTCAAAAAGAAAGATTTCCTGCTACAAGCAGCCGAAGGTTCCCTTGTGGAAGCACAAGCTGAAAATGCTAAATTAAGCGAGGAACTTCTCAATGCTTGAACAACTTTAAAAGAAAAATCAGAGTGCTTCGAACAAGAAAGAAAAGAACTGCAAGCAAAATCTAAAGCCGAAGCTGAGAAGAGTACAAAGCTGCAGGAATCACTGAAAGACCTTCATAATAAGTGCTCGGATTTTGCCACCCGCTGTCTGCATCGATTAAATGGAATATTCAACTCTGTTGGGGCTAGCTCTGAAGAAATTACCCCTTCGGATGAAAGACTTCGAGCATATTGAAAATAATGTTGATGCGCTCGATGAAGTTATAACTGGGCACGGGGATTTCTATGCTCTGTTAGCTTCTCGTGGCACGGCTGCTGAAAGGGAAATAGGGTTAACCTTTTCCTATAATTAATTTTGGTGGTTGATAGTCAACACAAACACATAGACTAACTAGTTTGTTCTAGAACTCATGTATTACAGGTGCATAAGGTTCAACACAAACCAATAAAAGAATCAAGTTAGAGACATAATTTGAAATAGAGCAAAGAACTTGAGTGGGCTGCGGGCTGGCGCACCGGACTGTCCGGTGTGCCACCGGACAGTGTTCGGTGCACCAGGGCCGTACACTTCGAACCAGCCACTCTCGGGAATTCAACGGCGCCCTCCGCTATAATTCACCGAACTGTCCGATGAGCCAGCAGAGCAACAGCTACCCGCACGCAACGGTCGACTCTACCAAATGAACAGTGTAGCAACAGTGCAGCGCAGAAGTTAGAGTAGCAAGTCAGAGGGGCACCGGACTGTCCGGTGTGGCACCAGACTGTCCGGTGCCGCAAGAGGACAAAGCTCCAACGGTCAACTTCGCTCCGAACCCTAACAGTTGGGTGACGTGGCGGCGCACTAGACACTGAACAATGTTTGTCCGGTGGCGCACTGGACTGTCCAGTGCGCCCATCGCCAGCAACCTCCCCAATGGCTACCCAAGTGGTTGGGGGCTATAAATACCCCCAACCACCACAACTTCAAGCATCCAAGTTTTCTGCACATCTCATTTAATACAAGAGCTCTAGCATTCACTCCAAGACACAATTCAATAGATCAAATCTTCTCCAAGTCCCAAATCCATCTCAAACACTTAGTGACTTGTGAGAGAGAGATTTTGTGTTTATTTGCGCTCTTGTTGCTTGGACTGCCTTCTTCCTTTCTCATTTCTCTTCTCAAGTGATTTGTAATCAAAGCAAGAGACACCTAAGTGTGTGGTGGTCCTTGCGGGGTCTAAGTGACCCAGGAGATTAAGGAAAAGGCTCACTCGATCTAAGTGACCGTTTAAGAGAGGGAAAGGGTTGAAATAGGCTCGATCTTTGTGACCTCCTCAACGGGGACTAGGTTCTTTGGAACCGAACCTCGATAAAACAAATCATCGTGTTCACTCGCCTTATTTTTTGGTTGATTTGTTTTCCCTCTCTTCAGACTTAAATTTAATTCTAACGCTAACCCCAGCTTGTAGTGTGTGTTTAAAGTTATAAATTTTAGGTTTCGCCTATTCACACCCCCCTCTAGGCAACTTTCAATTGGTATCAGAGCCAGTGCTTCATTAAGAGTCTAACCAACTCAAAGTGATGTCTGGAGATCACGCCAACAGGGAGATGATGATGGGCGACAAGCCCGCAAGCTCGGGGAGGACCCTCTCAAGGGAGTCTGACAACAAACATAAGGAGGAATCCTCTTCCTCCATCAAGTCCCATCGGAGAGGTGACAAGAAGAAGAAGATGAAGAAAGTGGTCTACTATGAGACTGACTCTTCGTCACCCTCCACCTTCGGCTCCGAGTCGTCGACTACTTCTAAGCGCCATGAGCGCAAGAAGTATAGTAAGATGCCCCTTCGCTATCCCTGTATTTCCAAGCGCCCTCCTTTACTTTCCGTTCCCCTAGGCAAACCACCATATTTTGATGGTGAAGATTATTATATGTAGAGTGATAAAATGAGGCACCCTCTAACCTCACTCCACGAAAGTATTTGGGAAATTGTTGAGTATGGAGTGCAGGTACCTAAGGTGGGGGATAAGGACTACGACTCAGACAAGGCCGCACAAATTAGGCACTTTAACTCCCAAGCCACGACTATACTCCTCGCCTCCTTGTGTCGAGAGGAGTATAACAAGGTGCAAGGGTTAAAGAATGCCAAAGAAATTTGGGACGTCCTCAAGACCGCGCACGAAGGGGACGAGGTGACCAAGATCACCAAGTGTGAAACGATCGAGAGAGAACTCGGTCGATTCATCATCAACAAAGGGGAAGAGCCGCAAGGCATGTACAACCGGCTCAAGACAATGGTCAATCAAGTGCGCAACCTCGGGAGCACCAAGTGGGATGACCATGAAATGGTCAAGGTTGTTCTAAGATCCCTTGTTTTTCGCAATCCTACTCAAGTGCAATTAATTCATGGGGATCCTAGATATAAACTAATGTCTCCCGAGGAAGTGATTGGTAAGTTTGTGAGCTTTGAACTTATGATCAAAGACTCCAAACATATTGTCAACTTGGAGCAAGGCGCCACCTCCACACCCGAGGTGCAACCCGTTGCATTCAAGGCAACAGAAGAAGAGAAGAGGGAGTCTTCACCAAGTAGGCTTCCAATCTACGCCTCGAAGCTCGACAACGAGGAGATGGCGCTCATCATCAAGAGCTTCCATCAAATCCTCAAGCAAAGGAGAGGGAAGGATTACAAACCCCGCTCCAAAAATGTGTGCTACAAATGTGGTAAGCCCGGTCATTTCATAGCTAAATGTCCAAATTCTAGTGGAAGTGACAGGGATGAAGACAAAAAGGGGAAGAAGAAGGAGAAAAAAGATATTACAAGAAGATGGGCGGCGATGCCCACATATGTTGGGAATGGGACTCCGATGAGAGCTCCACCGACTCCTCCTCCGACGAGGATGCCACCAACATCGCCATCAACAAGGGTCTCCTCTTTCCCAACGTCGGCCACAAGTGTCTAATGGCTAAGGACGGCAAGAAAAAGAAGGTACACTCTAGAGCCACCCCCAAATATACAACATCTAGTGATGAGGGTAACTCTAGTGATGATGAAGATAATTTAATGTCTATCTTTGCCAACCTTAGCATGGACCAAAATAAAAAATTAAATGAATTAATAGAAGCCATTAATGAGAAGGATGAACTCTTGGAAAGCCAAGAGGACTTCCTCATTAAAGAAAACAAAAAGTTTGTTAAATTGAAAAATGCTTATGCTCAGGAAGTAAAAAAATTAACTAAGGAGCTTAGCATTTGTCATGATTCAATTTCTAGTCTTAGAAATGAAAATGCTAGTTTAGTTTCTAAGGTTAAAGAATTGAATGTTTGCAATGATTCTATTTCCTGTCTTAGAGATGAGAATGTTCGATTAAATGCTGAGATAGAAGAATTAAATATTTCCAAACCATCTACATCTACTATTGAGCATGTTTTCATTTGTACTAGATGTAGAGATGTTAATGTAGAAGCTATGGATGATCACCTTGCCATGATTAAGCAACAAAATGATCACATAGCTAAATTAACTACTAAAATTAATGAGCATGAACTTGAAAATGAAAAGTATAAATTTGCTAGAAGCATGCTCTTTAATGGGAGACGCCCTGGCATTAAGGATGGCATTGGTTTCCAACCGGGGAGCAATGTCAAGCTTAATGCCCCTAAAAATTTTCTAACTTTGTTAAAGGCAAAGCTCCCATGGTTAAGGATAGTGAGGGTTACATTTTATATCCTGCAAACTATCCTAAACACAAAATTAGGAAGATTCATGCTAGGAAACCTCATTCTGTTTCTCATCATGCATTTATGTATAAAAATGAGGCTTCTAGCTCTAGGCATACCACCCATGTTAAAATGCCTAGAAAGAAAATTCCTGCTGCATCAAATAAACATAACATTTCATTTAAGACTTTTTATGCATCTTATATTTTAACTAACAAATCAGGCAAAATAGTTGCCAAATATGTTGGGGGCAAACACAAGAGTCCAAAGGCTTGTGTTTGGGTACCCAAGGTGCTTGTTTCTAACGTCAAAGGACCTAAGACTGTTTGGGTACCTAAGAACAAGGCCTAAATTTGTTTTGTAGATTTATGCATCCGGTGGTTCAAGTTAGATAATCGATAGCGGGTGCACAAACCACATGACAGGGAAGAAAAGAATGTTCTCCTCCTATGAGAAAAACGAAGATCCCCAAAGAGCTATCACATTCGGGGATGGAAATCAAGGTTTGGTCAAAGGCTTGGGTAAAATAGCTATATCCCCTGACCATTCTATTTCCAATGTTTTTCTTGTAGATTATTCTTTAGATTACAACTTGCTTTCTATTTCTCAATTATGTAAAATGGGCTACAACTGTCTTTTTACTGATATAGGTGTTACTGTCTTTAGAAGAAGTGATGATTCAATAGCATTTAAAGGAGTGTTAGATGGTCAGCTATATTTAGTTGATTTTAATGATAACAAAACTGAACTTGGCATTTGCTTAATTGCTAAGACTAATATGGGTTGGCTCTGGCATCACCGACTTGCCCATGTTGGGATGAAGAATCTTCACAAGCTTCTAAAGGGAGAGCACATTTTAGGACTAACCAATGTTCATTTTGAGAAAGACAGGATTTGTAGCGCATGTCAAGCAGGAAAGCAAGTTGGAGCTCATCATCCACACAAGAACATAATGACGACGGACAGACCACTCGAGCTACTCCACATGGACCTATTCGACCCGATCGCTTACATAAGCATCGGTGGGAGTAAGTATTATCTAGTTATTGTGGATGACTATTCTCGCTTCACTTGGGTGTTCTTTTTGCAGGAAAAATCACAAACCCAAGAGACCTTAAAGGGATTCTTGAGATGGGCTCAAAATGAGTTCGGACTGAGAATCAAAAAGATTAGAAGTGATAATGGGACGGAGTTCAAGAATTCTCAAATTGAAGGATTTCTTGAGGAAGAGGGATCAAGCATGAGTTCTCTTCTCCCTACACACCTCAACAAAATGGTGTAGTGGAGAGGAAGAATAGAACTCTACTGGACATGGCAAGAACCATGCTTGATGAGTACAAGACTCCGAACCGGTTTTGGGCGGAAGCAATCAACACTGCTTGCTACTCCATCAACCGGCTCTACCTTCACCGAATCCTCAAGAAAATATCATATGAACTCCTCACTGGTAAAAAGCCTAATGTTTTATATTTTAGAGTCTTTGGGAGTAAATGCTTTATTCTTATTAAAAGAGGTAGAAAATCTAAATTTGCTCCTAAGGCTGTAGAAGGCTTTTTACTAGGATATAACTCAAACACAAGGGCATATAGATTCTTCAACAAATCCGCTGGATTAGTTGAGGTTTCTTGTGACATTGTGTTTGATTTGACTAATGGCTCCCAAGTGGAGCAAGTTGATCTTGATGAACTAGATGATGAAGAGACTCCATGCGTCACGCTAAAGAACATGTCCATTGGGGATGTGTGTCCTAAGGAATCCGAAGAGCCTCCACAAGCACAAGATCAACCGTCATCTTCCAATCAAGTATCTCCACCCACCCAAGATGAGGATCAGGCTCAAGATGATGAAGATGAAGATCAAGAGGATGAGCCACCTCAAGAGAAGGACAATGATCAAGGGGAAGATAAAGATAATGAAGACAAGGAAGATGATCAAGAAGTTTAGGGTCAAAGACCACCACACCCAAGAGTCCACCAAGCAATTCAACGAGATCACCTCGTCAACTCCATTCTTGATGACATTCATAAGGGGGTAACCACTAGATCTCGAGTTGCACATTTCTATGAACATTACTCTTTTGATTCCTCTATTGAGCCATATAGGGTAGAGGATGCACTAAGAGATCTGGGTTGGGTGGTGGCTATGCAAGAGGAACTCAACAACTTCACGAGGAATGAGGTATGGCATTTAGTTCCACATCCTAATCAAAATGTTGTAGGTACCAAATGGGTATTCCGCAACAAGCAAGACGAACATGGTGTGGTGACAAGAAACAAAGCCTGACTTGTGGCAAAGGGATATTCACAAGTCGAAGGTTTGGATTTCAATGAAACTTATGCACACGTAGCTAGGCTTGAGTCAATTCGTATATTACTTGCCTATGCTACTTACCATGGCTTTAAGCTTTATCAAATGGACGTGAAAAGTGCTTTCCTCAATGGACCCATCAAGGAAGAGGTCTATGTTGAGCAACCTTCCGGCTTTGAAGATAGTGAGTATCCTAACCATGTGTATAAACTCTCAAAGGCGCTTTATGGGCTCAAGCAAGCCCCAAGAGCATGGTATGAATGCCTGCGAGATTTTCTTATCACTAATGGCTTCAAAGTTGGTAAAGCTGATCCTACTCTCTTTACAAAACTATTGCAAAAGACTTGTTTATATGCCAAATTTATGTTGATGATATTATATTTGGGTCTACTAACAAGTCAATTTGTGAAGAGTTTAGTAGGATCATAATTCAAAAATTCGAGATGTCAATGATGGGGGAGTTGAAGTATTTCCTAGGTTTTCAAATCAAGCAGCTCTAGGATGGCACCTTCATCAGCCAAACAAAGTACATCCAAGACATACTTAAGAAGTTTGGAATGAAGGACGGCAAACCCATCAAGACACCCATGGGAACCAATGGGCATCTCGACATCGACACGGGAGGTAAATCTGTAGATCAAAAGGTATATCGGTCGATGATAGGGTCTTTACTCTACTTATGTGCATCTCGACCGGATATTATGCTTTCAGTATGCATGTGTGCAAGATTTCAGGCAAATCCTAAGGAAGTTCACCTTAGGGCCATGAAGAGAATCATGAGATACTTAGTTTACACCTAAGTTTGGGCTTTGGTATCCCAAGGGATCCACTTTTGATTTAATAGGATATTTCGATGCTGATTGGGCAGGGTGTAAAATTGATAGGAAGAGCACATCAGGGACTTGTCAGTTTCTGGGGAGATCTTTGATGTCTTGGGCTTCAAAGAAACAAAACTTTGTAGCTCTTTCCACCACTGAAGCCGAGTATATTAGCGCAGGTCATTGTTGTGCGCAATTACTTTGGATGAGGTAAACCCTCAGGGACTATGGCTACAAATTGAGCAAAGTCCCTCTCCTATGTGATAATGAGAGTGCAATCCACATGGCAGACAATCCCGTTGAACACAGCCACACTAAGCACATAGATATTCGGTATCACTTTTTGAGGGATCACCAACAAAAGGGAGATATCGAAATTGCTTATGTTAATACCCAAAACCAATTAGTCAATATCTTTACCAAGCCATTAGATGAGAAAACCTTCAGCAAACTTAGGAATGAGCTAAATATTCTTGATTCTCAGAATTTTGATTGAAACATTGCACACATAGCTATTTTATATACCTTTGATTATATCTCTTTCATTTGGTACAAATGCATACTTCTTATTGTTCTTGTGCCAAAGGCTAAGACTAATGAGCTTCCATGAGTATCTCTTGTATTAGTCTTAGATTGAAAGGGAAAAGGAGTATTCAACAAAGACAACGGTTCCACTCAACTCCAATGGTATTGCCGGTATTCCGCAAACTCTCAATGGTATGACCTTTCACTCGTAATTATTTCACCATTTGGGAGGAAATGCTAGACCCCAAAGGGGGAGAAAATGCAAAAGGGCTCTCGAAGTCTCTGTTTTTGGCGATGTTGGGGACTTGTTCTTAAGTGCTATGAATTAAGAACAAGGCAACACAAAATGTTAAATGTTAAAGCCCTCCGTCCTTTGAAGCATTATCTCCCTCAAGATATAATGATCTTCAGACGAAGGTTATGAAGGACATACCTTCATTATCATAATGCATTTGTATAAAAGACGAAGCATATGAAACATGAGAAACATCATGAATAATTATATGATATCATAATATATATATATATATATATTTCTTATTACATAGTCATGAATAAATATGAATAATATTGAATTACATTTATACCTTCGGCTTGACAGAAAGTGATAATACAAGTGCGCCGCGAAAGCAAATGCCAAATCCCCGTGAACCGTACAGGGACACTGTTCATCTATTTATAGGCACAGGGCGCAACCTGTGAGATATTACAATTATACACTTTACAAAAAATTACAATTATGACGTAGACCCACATGGACTGAATGGTCATTTCATCTTTAAGTCGGTTCCATCCTTCATCTTGAAACACTTCATAATGCCGAAGCTTCATGAGTGGTAGCTTCGGCGTTGTTTTTAGGAGGACCTTCGGCGATGAAGCATGCCCCCAATAGTAGCCCCTTCGCGGTGCTAGATTGTTTATCGTAACGAGCTTGATCCGTGAAAAAATCTCAGGCTTCGGGAAGCCGAAGGTCCGAAAAAACACCTTCCCAGGCTCGTTGCTGAGAAACGATATAAATTCTCCAAGCACGAAAGGATCTCACCATGCAGCGGGTAAATGTGTCCTGGCGATTCACCTTCTCGGGCTTTGTGGTCCACTACTCAGTGGGTGCGGGCGACTGTTCGTCCAGTGCGGAAGACTTGTCGATTCACCTTCCCACCTGCAGTACTATATAAACAGACGGGTAGGTGTGAAGTTACCATAGCATTCATTGCTATTGCACTATTTTGCTGCCAAAAAATTAAACATAGCTGAAGCTTGTTCATTGGGCTCAAACGAAGCACCGCTTTTGGTTCTGCTTCGTCACAAGAGGAAGAGCTTCGGGAAAATCAAAAAAGTCAACAACTTTGCAAAAAATTGTAAGGAATTCGTCATCAAATGGCAAGAGTACGCTCCACTGCCAGGGTTGGTCGCGAGGGAGATGAGGCCAAAGCTGCTGAGACCGCTCTGATTTCTGAAGTGATGAAGCGGTTAGGGCTGGTAGTGCCGGAGGAAGCTTCCGACAAAGTTGCACCTGCTGCCAAAACTAAGCAGGTCGATGCTAGAGAAGATGAATATGAAGACGAGTACGGTGCTACGCCATCTAAGCTGAGCCACCTGGAATTTGGGAAGTCTACTATTACTGAAGGTGATGTGCCTAAGTTGCTGAAGCTAGGCTATTTCAGTGAAGCCAAAAAGAAGCTGATTCGTTTCCGCGGGGAGGAAATTACCCCGAAGCCAGAAAAAGATGAAGTGGTGGTTTTTAAAAGCTTCTTCAAGGCAGGATTGAGATTTCCTTTACATGATATGATCGCAGATGTTTTAGAGAGGTTTGGGATTTATCTCCACCAGCTAACTCCTAATGCCATCGTTAGGCTTAGTATCTACATCTGGGCTCTCCGGAGTCAGGGGGTAGAACCGCTTGCCGAAGGATTTTGCCGAGCACACGAGCTTCATTATCAGACCAAAGCTAGAGAAGATGGTCTGCATGATAACTTCGGCTGTTATAATTTTGCTTACCGCAAAGATGCGAAGTATCCAGTCATCAGCTATCGTACCAAATGGCCAGCTGGCTGGAAGACCGAATGGTTTTATGTCAAAGTAGATGAGAAGGAGGAGAAGCTGGTTCAAAGCCCTTTGAGTTTAATCTTCGGAGAGACTAGGCCCCAGTGTGACATGAAGCCAGATAGTCCATGCCAAATTGCAGTTGGCGAATTTCGGGTTATTGCGGAGCATATTGGCAGTAGGGATCTGGTGCAAGAATTCTTAGCCTTTAGAGTATTTCCAACTTTGAAGGAATGGGACATGCCAAAGCTAAAAGGGGAGAAGAAGAAGAAAGAGCTTGTTCGGCTACCTTACTATTATAAATTCAAGAAGCATTTCAAAGAACCTTGCCAGGAATGGTTGGACACTATCGAAGTTATGTGCAACGAGATCCTTGGCAACTATTCTAAAAAAGAAGATCAGTTAATGACTGCGGCCTTCGGCACTCGTCCGAAGCGAAGATTGAACCGAGTGATGGATGCCTTAAATTTCGATTATCCTGATTATGAGAGACTGGATAAAAGGTGCCGAAGGTCAAAAAAGAAAAAGAGTTGCCAGCGTCCTTGATAGGGAATCTGCTAAGTTAGTGAAAAAGGATGAAGAAATTTTGAAGAAGAGAAAGTTAAGCCCTGAGCCAAAGGCAGCTGCTTCAAAGAAAAGGAAAGCTACGACTCCGAAATAGAAAACAGCTGATACAGAGGAAGAAGCTCCTGCAACACCTCCTACTGTCGATGTGGAAGAAATTTTACAGGTAATGACTGAATCCTTGCCTATCAAGCTAAGTCCGCTAGGGCCGCATTTGACAAAGCTTTTTCAGAAGAAAAAGGAGCCTTCGCCAGTGGAGAAACCTGCTAGGTGGAAAAAACGAAGGATTATTCAGGTGGCCGAAGTCATTCAGCAGACACCTCCGCAGGCGTCGGCGCTGAAGATACCAGTTATTGTTAGCACTGCTGCCTCCGATGCCACAGCAATTGAAGCTGAAGGTGCCGAAGATGTGAATCTGGAGGCCGCACTTGCTGAAATTGATACCATGCTTCTGGGTGCGACCGCAGAAGAAACTGTCGTAGCTGTTGAAAAAGGAAAAGGTAAAGCCAAAGATATTTCCGAAGAGGAGTTTAATTTTCAAGATATACTTGGGCAAGAGTTATCAAAACATGAAAAAGAAGAACTAAAGAAATATGCTATATCTTGTGGATACAAACCGGGAGCTCTACTTTTTGGCGGAGTCAACGAAGGGAGGCTAGGATGTCTTCGGGACCGGACTGGAGCTAAGGTGGTCAGCACTTTATCAAAGAGTGTTGGCTTTCCGATGATGGAGGCGGACCTTTGCAGGTACCGGCGACAGCATATCGCTGATAGCCTTTTCTATACTAATTTTAAGGTTACATTCTTGATGCTTTTCTCCTTTTCTGTTTTTTTATTTTTATATGAAGATGTTCTCTGATGAAGTTTACTCTTAAGCAAAGTCCTAAGAATGCAACAAGACGTAGAGGACAAAAAGAACGAAGCTACAATTGAAGATCTAGAGAGGAAAGTCAAAGATCATGAAGCTATTTTGGAGAAAAAGGACTTCGAACTTCAGACTATGGAAGGTTCACGGGCGGATGCTCAGGCTGAAATTGCTAGATTGAAGAATGAACTATGCTTAGAAAAGAAAAATTTTGAAGTCAGACTCGAAGCTGAAGTTGAGAAGAATTCGAATTTACAGAAATTACTGAGAGAACTTCAGGAAAAGTGTTTGAGCTTCGGCACCCAATGTTTGCAGCGATTGAAACAAGTTTTTAACTCGGTTGGAGCAAGTTCCGAGAAATTCAAACCCTCAGTTGAAAACCTGCTGGAAACCTTCGATCATATTACGGGCGAAGTTGATGCTCTCGACGAAGTTATAGCTGGTCACGCTGATTTTTGTGCTCTGCTAGCTTCTCGGGGCACAGCTGTTGCTTTCATAAAATCTGGCTGCACACATGGCAAAATTGTCAATAGACCAAATTTTAGCTTGTCACCAGCAGATTTAATTGATATTCCTAGCTTAGCTCGAAGCATAGGAAGCAGATTTATAACTCAAGTTTGGATAAAAGGTGGTCGAGAAATAGCTGGCGACGAAGCTCGAAGTCATCTTAAGCTGGTAAAAATAACTTATATTACCTTGCCTTCTCCTTGAACCTTGCACTTGTCTCATACCGTTTTAACATGTATAGGATGACGAAGCCAAGGAAAAATGAGCCGAAGCTTGACAAATGTTCCGAAGCTCAAATGTTCCTCCCAAAGCTAAGACGATTCGAAGCTTAGTGAAGTCAAAACTGGATATCTTGCTGCAAAAGATTCTTAAAGAAATTTTGTAATCTCATTGTTATTTTAAAAACCAGATACTAACTCTGTAAATTCGTGCGTACCTTGTAATATAATTTACCTCTTTGTCCATTTATGAACTGCTTTGCTGTGGACGAAACTTTTTTTTGAGCCGAAGGCGAAAAAACACCTTCCCTTTTTTTCGTTCACAACAAAGCATGAAACTACTTTCCCCTTTTTTTATTTTTGCCGAAGCCTTATCCTTTTGACCGAAGCATCTGCCTTTGTCTATGTGATATGATGATGATCCTATGTATGTCTAAATGAATGTTTATGAATGCAAATGTTATGATGTAATGTGCTTGTGCAAATGAATGTCCAAACACACACATATGAAGCCATAACCATAGCCTTCATTCCCTTGGGAATGTCTGAAGTCTTTTTGCCGCTTATTTTTTGGCTTCACCGTTTATTTTTCGGTGTATCAGTGCTGACTTTTCGCTGTAAGTTCTGCATCCCCTTAGGAACGACTTTTGAACTTCTTCGCCTTCTATTTCGACGGTATTCGCGTTGACTTTTCGCGCTTCGCCTTATATTTCGGCGGTATCAGCGTTGACTTTTCGCTGTAAGCTCTGCATTCCCTTAGGAACGACTTTTGAGCAGAAAACTTACGCTGCGCTCCCTTAGGAACGGCTTTTTTAGCTTTGTCGCGCTCTGCATCCCCTTAGGGACGACTTTTGAGCTTCTCCCTGTTTTTTATCTCTGCACTCGATGGTGCATGCTCATATTTTACATTTACATTTTTTGGGGGATTTTGCTCTCATAGAGCTTGAATAAGAAAAGAGAAATTACATGCTATGGCCCCATTAAAAACCTTTCCCCCCTTTTGGAAAGGAAAAGGGTGCCATTGGAAAAAATAAAAAAGATTACATGAAGTTATACATAATATCGCCGAAGTTTATCCGCATTCCAAGATCTAGGAATGTCGTTGCCGTCCATATCCTTCAATCTGTAAGAACCGGGTCTTGACGAAGATACTACCAGAAAAGGTCCTTCCCACTTCAGCTGTAGCTTGCCTACTGTATCTGGGTTGGCCACTCGCCGAAGTACCAAATGCCCTGGTTTAATATTCTTTAATCGAACTTTTCTGTCCCGCCATTTTATTGTTTCAGCTTGATATTTATTGATATTCTCCACAGCCTGAAGCCTGAACCCTTCTATAGCATCTTTTGCCACAGAATAATTAGCTTCGTGCCCTTCCGAAGCCACTGTTCTTATCGACCCTGCCATAGCTTCTTCTGGGGTTATTGCTTTGTCACCAAATAATAGTTTGAATGGTGTAAAACCTGTTGACCGAGATGTTGTTGTATTGTGGCTCCACACCACTTTGATCAATTCATCTGGCCATTTTCCTCTGGGCTGATTGAAGATTAACTTCATTATTCCCGTCATTATAATGCCATTAGCTCTTTCAACAAGTCCATTTGACTCCAGATGCCTGACCGATGCGAAATGAATCTTCGTGCTAATCTGTTCACAGAATTCCTTGAAAGCTTCGGCATCAAACTGTGTTCCGTTGTCTACAGTAATAGCCTTCGGTACTCCGAAGCGACAAACAATGTTTTGCCAGAAAAATTTCTGAACGGTAACTGAAGTTATTGTGGCCAAAGGTTTCGCCTCAATCCACTTGGAGAAATACTCTACCTTCACTACAACATATTTTAGATTTCCTTGTGCCGGTGGAAGTGGACCTGGCAAATCAAGGCCCCACCTTTGCAACGGCCAGGTGGGCTGTATTAATTGAGTGAGAGATGAAGGTTGTTTCTGATCTCTTGCACATTTTTGGCAGCCTTCGCATTTTTGAACTAATTCTGCTGCATCCGAAGATGCCTTCAGCCAGTAGAATCCTTGTCGAAAAACTTTTCCTAACAGAGGTCTAGACCCAATGTGAGATCCACACAGACCTGCATGTATCTCCTTCATTAATTTGATACCTTCGATCCTTGATAAACACTTGAGAAGTGGGGAACAAACCCCTTGTTTATACAATTCCCCCTCTATCATCACATATGGTCTCGTCCTTGCCTCCATTCTCTTATTATAAGCTTCATCACTTGAAAGACAATTGCCTTGGAGAAAAGATATTATTTCAGTTCTCCAGTCCTCACTGTGTACTGGAGAAATGGTAAGTACAACTCTTTCCATAAGTTCCACGGAAGGTGCCTTTATTGTTTCGAAGAATACTTCCGAAGGTATGGGGAGCCCCTGGGCTGCTGATTTGGCTAACATATCTGCATGTTCATTTTCACCTCTTGGAATATTCTTGACAGAAAAACCTTCGAAGGAAGCTTCCAACCTTCGAACTGCATCCAAATATTTCTCAAGCTTCGGATCTCGGGCTTTACTGCTTTTGTCCACGTGACCAGCAATAACTTGAGAATCGGTTTTCAAAATAGCCCTTCTTATTCCCATTACCCTTAGTTTCCGAAGCCCCAATAGAAGTGCTTCGTACTCAGCAATATTATTTGTACAACTGAAGTCCAACTTGACTGCATAACATGTTTTATTTTTTGATGGTGCCACTAGAACCGCAGTTGCTCCTGCGCCAAAGGTTCCCCAAGAACCGTCGCAGAACACTGTCTAAGCTTCGGTATCCTTGCTTGCCCCTTCTTCATGAGCCCCTGGCGTCCAGTCAGCGATGAAGTCTGCTAGCGCCTAGGATTGAATTGAAGATCTGTGTACATAATCGATGATAAATTCATTGAGCTCCGCGGCCCACTTTCCAATCCTTCCAGTAGCCTCTCTGTTCCTCATAATATCCTTCAGAGGCTGTGATGAGGGAACAATTATATGGTAAGCTTGAAAATAATGCTGAAGCTTCCTGGAGGCCATTAATACAGCATACAACACTTTCTCCAATTCTGTATAATTTTTCTTTGAAAAACTTAATACTTCGGAAACAAAGTATACTGGAACTTGCTTCTTAATTTGTCCTTCAAGCTTCTCCTGTACGAGCGCCGCACTCACTGCAGAGTGGGAAGCTGCCACATACAATAGCAAAGGAGCCCCTGGCATAGGTGGGGTTAGTGTTGTTAGATCAATCAGATATTGCTTCAGCTCTTCGAAGGCTTTCTGCTGAGCTAAACCCCACTAAAAGACTTCGGCCGACTTCAATACTTCAAAGAATGGTAAATTTCTTTCTGCTGATCTAGATATGAATCGATTCAAAGATGCCAATCTTCCTGTCAGCCGCTGAGCCCCCTCTTTGTGCTTGGCGGTTCCATCCGAAGGATAGCTTCGATCTTGTTTGGGTTAGCTTCGATCCCCTTCGTTGAAACCAGACAACCAAAGAACTTGCCCTTCTTTACTCCAAAGACACATTTTTCTGGATTTAATTTCAGGCCGGCCTGCCTAAAGTTAGGAAATGTTTCCTGCAGGTCAGCGATGTGATTTTCCTACTTCGTGCTTTTTACTATGATATTATCAACATATGTTAGCACATTTCTGCCTATCTGAGAGTGAAGTACTTTGGCTGTCATTCTGCTGAAGCTTCCTCCAGCATTCTTGAGCCCCTCAGGCATCCGAAGATAACAATATGTACAACTGGGGGTTATGAAGCTGGTCTTCGAGTCATCTTCCTTCTTCATCCAGATTTGGTGGTAGCCTGAGTAACAGTCTAGTAAACTCATAAGCTCTGATGAAGCTGCTGCATCTACTAGAGAATCTATTCTTGGTAATGGGAACTCATCCTTTGGACAAGCCTTGTTGAGATCAGTAAAATCGATGCACATTCTCCATTTACCATTGGCCTTCTTCACCATAACAGTGTTGGCTAGCCACTCTAGGTATTTTACTTCTCTGATGACACCAGCACTGAGAAGTCTTTTTACTTCATTCCGAGCACCTTCGGCTTTATCATCAGACATTTTCTGAAGCCTCTGCTTTCTAGTTCTGAAGGATGGATCGACATTGAGTGAATGTTCAATGACGTCCCTGTTGACACCACAGAGATCGTTGGCTGACCATGCAAAGACATCTTTATTGTTGAACAAAAACCTTACTAGAGTTTTTTCCTGCTCCTCAGATAATTGAGATCCCAACAATACTTTCTGCTCTGCTATGTCTTCACACAGAAGCATGGGTTTCGGCTGATCGGCCGAAGCAGCCTTCTCCCTTCTGTACTTGTACTGCTCACAAGCTTCGGTTCCGTCTATATTATGGATTGCTTTTGAATCTGTCCAATTTCCTTCAGCCTTTTTGGCAGCTTCCTGACTTCCATTCCAAAGGTATCTTCATGCATAGATATGTTGGGTGAAGAATTACTTTGAAAGCGTTGAGTGTCCCACGACCAATGATTGCATTGTAGGGGTATTCCATGTCAACAATATCAAACACAACCTGTTCAGTCCTCGTATTGTGGACAAATCTGAAGGTCACTGGCATTGTGATTTTGCCAAGTGCTACAATCTGCCTTCCTCCGGAGCCACAAAGAGGGTGTGTAGCATCATGAATCTTGTCCTCTGGCTCTTGCATCTGTCTGAAGGCCTTAGCAAATATGATGTCGGCTGCGCTGCCTGTATCAACCATAACATTGTGGACGAGAAATTTCTTGATGACGCAAGATATGACCATAGCATCATTATGAGGATAATCCTTGAGCTGAAGGTCCTCTTGAGAGAAGGTAATTGGGATGTGGGACCATTTTGACTTGATGAAGGGTCCCTGCACCCCAACATGCTGGACCCTTCTCTGAGCCTCCTTCTTTTGCTTCTTGTTGGCTGGTTCTGAGCATGAACCGCCTGTTATTGGGAGCACCAGCTTCGTAGCCGAAGCAGCTTCAGCTTGGATGTTGGACGAAGCCATCAGCTCAATAGTGGAAGTGAGTTCACCGGAGGTGGGCGCCAATGTTGGGGACTTGTTCTCAAGTGCTATGAATTAAGAACAAGGCAACACAAAATGTTAAATGTTAAAGCCCTCTGTCCTTCGAAGCATTATCTCACTCAGGATATAATGATCTTCAGACAAAGGTTATGAAGGACATACCTTCATCATCATAACACATTTGTATAAAAGACGAAGCATATGAAACATGAGAAATAACATTAATAATTATATGATATCATAATATATATATATTTCTTATTACATAGTCATGAATAAATATGAATAATATTGAATTACATTTATACCTTCGGCTTGACAGAAAGTGATAATACAAGCGCGCCGCGAAAGCAAATGCCAAATCCCCGTGAACCGTACAGGGACACTGTTCATCTATTTATAGGCATAGGGCGCAACCTATGAGATATTACAATTATACCCTTTACAAAAAAATTACAATTATGACGTAGACCCACATGGACTGAATGGTCATTTCATCTTTAAGTCAGTTCCATCCTTCGTCTTGAAACACTTCATAATGCCGAAGCTTCATGAGTGGTAGCTTCGGAGTTGTTTTTAGGAGGACCTTCGGTGATGAAGCATGCCACCAACAGGCGATTAATGCAAAGGGGGAGAGAGTATTAAGCCCAAAGCAAAAGGACCGCACCACCATTTCAAATTTCAAAATTTTCACACAATTTTTGTTTTTTAATTGATATTCAAGCGAATTTTAAATTAGTATGTGTTGGGGGCCTTCGTCTCCCGAAGGTCCTCAAAAACATAGTTTGACAATGTTTTCCGAGTGTAATATGTGAACAGGCACCTTCGGAATCAGGTCGCGGATATACAAGGGCAGGGTTAAGACGAAGCTTGACTGGAACGAAAAACGATCATGACGAAGGATAAGACGATCACGAAGCTATGTGCAGAAAAGCTTCGGCGTAACGACAGAAAAGAGGAACCGACTTAAAGATGAAAAGCCAAATTAGACCTTGAAGAATTACTATAGAGTTATTTATAAATGTAAGGGGTATCAATGTAATTTTACAAGGGCTGCGTCCCGTGGCTATAAATAGGTGAACAGTACTCCCGTACTGTTCACGCTGACTTGGCATACGTTTTTTTTCACATCACGTCTGTACCTTTGCTTTACATCGACCTGAAGGTACATTTGTAATTCGGTTTTATGAATTTAATGATGGAAATACATTAATAATAATACTGGTATTAGTACTCGCGTATTATATATGAATGCTATGTTTTACCATTTGTCGACCCTACGAAGATCTTTCCTTTGGTAACCTTCGTCCGAGATTCATTATATCCGAAGGGATATACTGTTTCTAAGGACGAAGGAGTTTAACATTTAACACTTTTGTGTTGTCTTGTTCTTAGTTCATAGCATTTGAGAACAAGCCCCCAACATTGGCGCCCACCTCCGGTGAACTCACTTCCACTTTTTTGAGTTTTGAAAACCTTCGGCAAGCATCACCTTCGTCATGCCGCCGAAAAAAGCTTAAGCGACAGGGGCTGCCACTCTGCAGCCGCTGGACCCCAATCAGGATGTCGTTTCTCTTAGGGAGGCCCGAAGCCAGAAGAGGAAAGCCACCAGTCCAACGCCTCCGGAAGACAACTTGGACCAAGAAATCCAAAAAAATGGAGGTGCTCCATCAACAGGTCCAACGGAAGGAGAAGATGGCTCGTCTAGCTGATCTTCAAAGGCAGATAGATGAAGCCTCTGAAGAGCTTTGTAACCTCGCTCAAGATGACCAGAATCAAAGGCCCCCGCGCAGAGAGCTTCATCAAGAAGGTTTCTACAACGAGGACGACTGGTATGAAGATTTCCATCATGGAAATTTTGCTTTTGATGATACTTCTCCTATGTCAACAGAACTGCAGGCTACACCTTGGCCACAGTCTTATAAGCCACCTCAGCTCCCCATGTACGACGGTCATTCAGACCCGAAGCAATTTTTGATGAGCTATGAGGCAACTATATCTTCGTATGGTGGCAACACAGCGGTCATGGCAAAGTCCTTTGTCATGGCTATCAGGAGCGTGGCACAAACCTGGTATTCTTCCCTTAGGCCAGGAACAATCACTTCATGGCAAAAGATGAAGGATATGTTGATAACCAGCTTCTAAGGCTTTCAGACGAAGCCGGTCACTGCTCAAGCTTTATTCTAGTGCACCCAGGATCACGAAGAGTACCTTCAGGCATATGTCCAAAGGTTCCTACGTCTGAGGGCACAGGCACCAACAGTACCCAATGAAATTTTCATTGAGGCCATGATCAAGGGGCTTCGGCCAGGACCTTCAGCTCAGTACTTTGCCAGGAAGCCTCCTCAAACTTTGGAGAAGCTGCTCCAGAAGATGGACGAGTATATTCGAGCTGACAATGATTTTCGCCAAAGAAGGGAGGAAGCTCTCAGGTTCTCTGAAATGACCAGGGGCTTCGAAGGAAGGTTTTATCCGAGGCATGTCAGGTCAATTCACAATTCTACTCAAAATGATGATAAAGGGAGTCACCAGCAAAGGCCACAGTGTTCCTCGCAAGCTTCGGGGCAACAGCAAAGCTCTTTTCGGCCGCCAGCGCCAAGAGGCAGAGGCGCCAGGGGCTTCGGAGGAAGATTTGGAGATCAACCAAGAAAAATTTACTGCTTATTCTGCGGTGAAGGCAAGGGCCATACCACCAGAATGTGCCATATTACCATTCAAAAGCAAAAGGAACTAGCAGAGGCTGCAGCGCAACAGAGTCAGCCGAAGCAGGTTATGCATACTGCTTCGTACCATTCGCCTTACATTCCAGAATATGTAGGCAATCACCCTGCAGCCTCTGTTGCTTCGGCAAGCCAACCCCAAGCTTCCTGGCAACAGCTTCCACCGCCACCACCAATACAACGAGCTCCACAACCAGAAGGGAGCCAGCACTCTCACCCCCAGAGGGACTTCAGAGAAGAATCTGAAGTTCGCACAGTTAATAGCACTGTGCCAGAGTCGAAGCACATTTACTGACAAAATATCCTATCTCGACACCAGCTTTTTGCACTATTCGCGTTCAGTTTTACTTTCTTCGTAGTAAAGAACAATTATGGGAAGTTTAAATGGTTTTTGTCGTTTTTCAAATTCTTGTAACAGTTTAGCTCATTATCATAATGAAAATATATCTTCTCCATCGGTTTGAATTGCCGAAGCATAAGAATCTATGGTGGCACGGAGAACCTTCAAATTATCAAAAAATTGTTCTAAGGAACGCAGTGCAATTTCTTCAAAGTAGTAAAAAAAAGTCGTTCCCAAGGGAGCGCAGTGTAAGTTTTTTGCTCAAAAGTCATTCCGAAGGGAATGCAGAGCTTACAGCGAAAAATAAACACTGATTCCGCTGAAAGTAAAAGGCGAAGAAGCTCCTAAGGGAGGCTTACAGCGAAAAATAAACGCTGATTCCGCTGAAAGTAAAAGGCGAAGAAGCTCCTAAGGGAGGCTTACAGCGAAAAGTCAGCGCTGAGATAAAAAGATTATGTGCTCCATTTCAGAGATGTGTGTATCTTCAGCATAAATATCATTTTGCATAGCATAACATCATCCCACCATTTTGCATAACATAAGCATCATACATCATATTGCATGAAAAACGAGAAGGCGACACAGTATTAATCTTCGAAGAATGTTTTGAAGAATGTATTAAGAAGAAGTATAGCTTCATCAGAGAGGCAACATAAAACTCTTTTATAACTTTGAAGAATGTTTCCGCGAAGCTTGGATATTCTTCATCAAGAGAAGTATGAAAATTATTATGATACATAAAAGATTTTTCTTCACGAAGCATGAAAAGAAGAGAAGGTGTTTTTTTTCGCCGGAGGCTCAAAAGCGGTATGTATGTAAAATTTCATGCATCGTAAAGAATTGAACCATAAGTAGATTATATATTACATTCAAAGTTGCAAAGTTTTACACATGTCATGTTCCAAGTGTTTTTTACATTAACACTTAATCTTCCCTAAGAACTACTTCTGCAGCTTCGTTTAATAGCTGATTGACAACTTTGTCCATAATGGCTTCGGCCATTTGTCTAATTTCGTCGTCCCCCTTCGGGGGGTGGGTCCGGAGTTGCCCTAACAGATTCTGAGGGAGGAAAGGATACGACTATATTACTATTACAGAATCGCGAACAAAGTTTAAAATCAAAAATCACAACAGAATAAAAACCACTAGCTAATACCTATTTGCCCTACGGGCCCTGTGCCCTCTTCAGCAGCCTCCGCTACTTTTCTAGCATCATGGATGCCTTTTTCGCTTCTCTGAATAATTTCTTAAGCCATTTCTCGACCGCCATTGTCCCAAATGTCTGTGAAAAATTTTCCACCGACCTGGCTACCTTCGGCTGAAGGGTCTTTGATATCTTCAGAGGATAAAGCAGTTCCAGACTGTGCTAAAGATTTCACATGTTCGCATCCTTTCTTTTCCAAAATAGTAACAATTCCTCTGGTGCCTGAAAAAGCACAAATGTCCCCGCGACTATTCAAGATTTCCTCGAAGGCCTCAACTTCGCGACTGATCCATTCAATCGGGCCTTCTGGATTCCCTCTTGTGAAGTTTTCTTCACTAGAAAATGCGCCGACGCTGGCGAAGCTGGATTTTATCTTTTTAACACACTATATGGATTTATCATAATACCTTTTCTTCGAAGCACGAAGCTCTTCGACATTTATTTCCAAATGATTTGCCCATTGATCGCTTAGTTCTCTCTTTGTTTCTTCAAGAATGCGTTCTTCTTTAGCTCGAGCTAGTTGTTTCCGAAGATCTTCGATTTCGCGCTTCTGAGCTTCGGCTTGAGTTTTAGAGTTAGCTTCTGTCGGGGACCATAATTAGGGGTACCCTCAAGATGCCTAATTCTCAGCTGGTAACCCCCATCAGCATAAAGCTGCAGAGGCCTGATGGGTTTGATTAAGTCAGGGATCAGTCCATACGAGTGACTTGACCACGCCACGCCCGAGCCTAGCCTCGGGCGAGGGCAGCCGACCCTAAGATGACTCCGTCTCGCCTGAGGCCTCCTCTTTCACGGCAGACGCATCTCCGGCTCGCCCTAGGCCCCGCCTTCGATAAGAAGAAACCCTGACTAAATCACCGCGCCAACCGACCGAGTCACCGGGGCGTTTAACGCAAAAGGTAAGACCAACGGGCGACCAGACTTCGCCAGAGGTGCCATAGGAGGCTCTGCCCGACCCAGGGCTTGGACTCGGGCTAAGGCCCCGGAAGACGGCGAACTCCGCTCCGCCCGACCCAGGGCTCGGACTCGGGCTAAGGCCCCGGAAGACGGCGAACTCCGCTCCGCCCGACCCAGGGCTCGGACTCGGGCTAAGGCCCCGGAAGACGGCGAACTCCGCTCCGCCCGACCCAGGGCTCGGACTCGGGCTAAGGCCCCGGAAGACGGCGAACTCCGCTCCGCCCGACCCAGGGCTCGGACTCGGGCTAAGGCCCCGGAAGACGGCGACCTCCGCCTCGCCCGACCCAGGGCTCGGACTCCGCCTCAGCCTCCGCCTAACGATCTCCGCCTCGCCCGACCCAGGGCTCGGACTCTGCTTCTGTCTTGCAGGACGGACTCGACCTCGGCTTCGGAGGAGCCTCCACGACGCCCGACCTAGGATACGAGACCGCCACGTCAACAGGAAGCGTCATCATCACCCTGCCCTGAGCCGACTTGGGTCGCAGAGAACAAGACCGGCGTCCCATCTGGCCAGCTACGCCAGATAGGCAATGATGGTGCCCCGCTAGATCATGACGACGGCGGCTCTCAGCTCCCTTACGAAAGCAGGAGAACGTCAGCAAGGGCCCAGCCACTTCGACAGCTGTCCCCCCGTCCGGCTCCGTTACTCCTCCAACAGCCACGACGCCACAACAACAGGGTGCCAAGACCTCTCCGGCTGCCACCTTGGCATGTACTTAGGCGCTAGCTCTCCCTCGCTAGACACGTAGCACCTTGCTACACCCCCATTCTGTACACCTGGATCCTCTCCTTACGACTATAAAAGGAAGGACCAGGGCCTTCTTAGAGAGGGTTGGCCTCGCGGGGACGAAGGGCAGGGGTAGGCGCTCTCTCGGGGCCGCTCGCTCCCCTCACCTCGCGCGGACGCTTGTAACCCCCTACTGCAAGCGCACCTGACCTGGGCGCGGGACGAATATGAAGGCCGCGGGAATTCTCCGACTCCCTCACGACCCGGCTCCGGCCACCGACCTCTCTCTCTGTTCCCCCCTTCGCGCTCGCCCACGCGCTCGACCCATCTGGGCTGGGGCACGCGGCACTCTCACTCGTCGGCTCGGGGACCCCCCGGTCTCGGAACGCCGACAGTTGGCGCGCCAGGTAGGGGCCTGCTGCGTGTTGACGAGCAGTTTCCCGTCAAGCTCCAGATGGGCAGTCTCCAACGACCCCTTCAACCCGGGACGGTGCTCCGTTTCGGGAGCCTCGAGTTCATGTCTCTCGACAGCGACTACGACATGATACTCCTTCCACCGCCGCGCGACAGCGACAATGGTGGCGGACAGCCCGCCCGCCGGCGGCGGAATCGACGACGTCTTTCCCGCGTGGGGGAAGGACAACTTTCGAGCTCGCCCCATCCTCTCCCTCGCCATCGGAGGAGGAGGAGGCGGGGCAACCAGGGCCGAGCGGGAGGCCGCGCTCCGATGGCTGTCGAGCAAATCGACATCCCCGGCACCCCAACGGAGGACACGCCAAGCGTCGCCCTCGCGTTCGAGGCAAACGCGAGCGCCATCCCCCCGCAACACGTCGACCCCGAGCAAGTGGACGACGCCAGCACGCTCACGGAGGGCCTGCAGGACGTCGCCCTCGTACCCAGGACGACGGCGCGATCTGCCCCCGACTTGACTTCATCGCCCCTCGTCGACAAAAAGGTACCGACTGCTACCCATCTTTCGTCATTTCGACTCGGCCTCAGCCCGCCTGGCGACCTCGCTTTGGCGGGCGCTCACATTGAGGCGAGTGCAACCTCTCTGGGGTTTCGTGTGCGGTCGCCTTGGGACCGATTGACGGGTGTCTCGACCTACGGACCCTCTGGGTCCGAGGAAGATGACGACCCTAGCATCTGCTGGGATTTCTCCGGATCTGGCAACCCTAGTGCCATGCGGGACTTCATGACCGCATGTGACTACTGCCTCTCCGACTGTTCCGACGGCAGCCGCAGCCTTGGCGACAAGGACTGCGGCCCGAGTCGCGAATGTTTCCACATCGAGCTAGGGGATCCCTCCGGAGGCGGCTGTCTCGGCATGCCGGAGGATGGTGATCCCCCTAGGCCAGCGCCTCGCGCCGACATCCCGCGGGAGCTAGCTGTGGTCCCCATTCCGGCGGGGGGTCACGACCCACAGCTCGAGCAAGTCCGCGGGGCGCAGGCCGGGCTCGATGAGGGAGCAGGAGCGCTCGAGGCAATCCGCCAGAACATCGGGCAGGTATGGGCGAGCCAACCCCCGGTCGGAGGAATACGTCACCTGCCCCAAGGTCTCCAGCACCGCATCGCCAACGATGCCAGGGACAGACCGCCACCCGCATCCGGCGGAACCGGTCAGGACCTGGCCGCCGCAGCGATGCTCCTCCGCGCGATGCCGGAGTCATCAACCACCGAGGGTCGGCGAATCCAGGGAGAACTCAAGCATCTCCTGGAAGGCGCTGCGGCCCGGCGGGCCGAGAGCTCTGCCTCCCGAAGGCAGGGGTACCCCTCGGAACCTCGTGCCGCGACTTCCCGACTCACGCGGGAAGCCTCGGTCTTCACCGGGCGCACGCGCAACACCGCGCCTGCGGCCCCGGGCCACCTCGGCGACGAGCACCCTCATCGTGACCGTCGGGCACGCCTCGACGAAAGGGTGCGCCGAGGCTACCACCCCAGGCGTGGGGGACGTTACGACAGCGGGGAGGATCGGAGTCCCTCGCCCGAACCACCCGGTCCGCAGGTCTTTAGCCGAGCCATTCGGCGGGCGCCGTTTCCGCCCCGATTCCGACCCCCGACTACTATCACGAAGTACTCGGGGGAAACGAGACCGGAATTGTGGCTTGCGGACTACCGCCTGGCCTGTCAACTGGGTGGGACGGACGATGACAACCTCATCATCCGTAACCTCCCCCTATTTCTCTCCGACACCGCTCGTGCCTGGTTGGAGCACCTGCCTCCGGGGCAGATTTCCAACTGGGAGGATCTGGTCCAGGCTTTCGCCGGAAACTTCCAGGGCACGTACGTGCGCCCCGGGAATTCCTGGGACCTCCGAAGCTGTCGGCAACTGCCGGGAGAGTCTCTTCGGGACTACATCCGGCGGTTCTCGAAGCAGCGCACCGAGCTGCCCAACATCACCGACTCCGATGTCATCAGCGCGTTCCTCGCCGGCACCACCTGCCGCGACCTGGTGAGCAAGCTGGGTCGCAAGACCCCCACCAGGGCGAGCGAGCTGATGGACATCGCCACCAAGTTCGCCTCCGGCCAGGAGGCGGTAGAGGCCATCTTCCGAAAGGACAAGCAGCCCCAGGGCCGCCCGTCGGAAGATGCTCCCGAGGCGTCTACTCCGCGCGGCGCCAAGAAGAAAGGCAGGAGGAAGTCGCAAGCGAAACGCGACGTTCCCGATGCAGACCTCGTCGCCGCCGCCGAGCACAAGAACCCTCGGAAGCCCCCCGGAGGTGCTAACCTCTTCGACAAGGCACTCAAGGAGACGTGCCCCTACCATCAGGGGCCCGTCAAGCATACCCTCGAAGAGTGCGTCATGCTTCGGCGCCACTTCCACAGGGCCAGACCACCCACAGAGGGTGGCAGGGCTCACGACGACGACAAAAGGGAGGATCGCCAAGCAGGAGAGTTCCCAGAGGTCCGCGATTGCTTCATGATCTACGGAGGGCATGCGGCAAACGCCTCGGCTCGGCATCGTAAGCAAGAGCGTCGGGAGGTCTGCTCGGTGAAGGTGGCGGCGCCAGTCTACCTAGACTGGTCCGACAAGCCCATCACCTTCGACCGGGACGACCATCCCGACCACGTGCCGAGCCCAGGGAAGTACCCGCTCGTCGTCGATCCCGTCATCGGCAACGTCAGGCTCACCAAGGTCCTGATGGATGGAGGCAGCTGCCTCAACATCATCTACGCTGAGACCCTCCGGCTCCTGCGCGTCGATCTGTCATCCGTCCGAGCAGGCGCTGCGCCCTTCCATGGGATCATCCCCGGGAAGCGTGTCCAGCCCCTCGGACAGCTCGACCTCCCTGTCTGCTTCGGGACACCCTCCAACTTCCGAAGGGAGACCTTGACATTCGAGGTGGTCGGGTTCCGAGGAACCTACCACGCAGTGTTGGGGAGGCCATGCTACGCGAAGTTCATGGCCATCCCCAACTACACTTACCTGAAGCTCAAGATGCCAGGCCCCAACGGGGTCATCGCCGTCGGCCCCACGTACAAACACGCATTCGAATGCGATGTGGAGTGCGTAGAGTACGCCGAGGCCCTCGCCGAGTCCGAGGCCCTCATTGCCGACCTGGAAAGCCTCTCCCGAGAGGTGCCGGACGTGAAGCGACATGCCGGCAACTTCGAGCCAGCGGAGACGGTTAAGGCCGTCCCTCTCGACACCAGTGGCGACGCCTCCAAGCATGACCGGATCAGTTCTGGGCTCGGCCCCAAATAAGAAGCGGTACTCGTCGATTTTCCTCGCGCAAACGTCGACATTTTTGCGTGGGGACCCTCGGGCATGCCCGGCATACCGAGGGATGTCACCGAGCACTCGCCGGATATCTGGGCAGGAGCCTGACTCGCCAAACGGCCTCTGCGCGAACGACGCCCGGGGGCTGCGCCCTTTTCCCACTCACACATAAGAATCGGTCATCAAGGAAGGGTCGGCCTCGCCCCGGCAGAGCCCGACCCTCCCTCGGGGGCTAAAAAGGGGGAACCCCTCCCGTCGAGTTTGGACGTACCGTTCCGCGTCAGAAAAACTCTTTTTCGGTCAAGAAGGGTTTTTTGCGTTCTCCTGGATGCGTCAGAAGCAGGGTCCTGAGGAGCGAACTTGGGTACGAGTAAATGGCGAGACCGACTGAGCTAGGGAACACCTATGCCTCCGGGCTAGGGACACCTCACTCGTCGCCTGCCACGAAAAAGGACCCAGCTCGGGAAATCACCCTGTTGTCGACACTACGGGCCAGGCGCGAAAATCAAAACAAAAAGGAGCATAACTTCACGGAAGAAAAGTAAAATGTCTAGGCCCCGGTGGCCGCGGCAAATCACACATCCAATAGAAATTGTCCCAACAAAAATCAGGCGTCGCCTCGGACAGGAGCCGCGCCCTCAACTCCACCCCCGCCGTCGGTAAGATCCGCCTCCGCTTCCGGCGGTGGCGCAGGAGGAAGAATCTCCGCTTCGAAGACGGTCGCCAGCGCCGCGCTCGGACCCGCAGCGACCGCGTCGAGCCGTTGAACTTCCGCCAGGGCAGCCTCGTCTTCATCAGGCAGGCAGTACCCCTCGCTGACCCGCTCCAAGTCCACAACATAGTGGGAAGCGAGCACGGCGAAGGCCCGCCTGACGCCGTGGTGCAGCGCCCCGCGGACTTTACCGCGCGCGTAATCACCTAGGGCTTGAAGGCGGCTTTGGGGAGAGCTTCCTGAAGGGACGTCGCCGGGACCGAGTTTCCGATAGACCTCCGAGACGGCCTCGGACATGGCCGCGAGATCGGCCTCCCTTTGCTCGGCAGCCCCGTCGAGCGCCTCGGCAAGCGCCTTGGCAGACTCATCGAGGGCAGACTCGAGCTCTGCGAGCAACCAGAAGAAAGACCTCAAACACAAGCGGAAGAAACGGACAAGATCGAGAACCGAGGACGGTCGGGCCATACCTCTGGCTCGGACGCGCTGCTCTGAGGCTGCGACTTGGGCTGCGGCCAGATCGGCCGCAAGGATCTTGGCCCGGCTCTCGGCCTCGGCAGCCTGGCCCCGAGATTGGTCCCGCTCCTCGGCAACCTGGGCGAGCTCCGACCACCGTTGTAGCACCTCCGTGCGCGCTGCCGCCGCCTTGGCCTTTAGGTCAGCACAGAGCAGCTGGAGGTCCGCTATCTTAGCGTCCTGCTGAGAAAGGCGTGCGGTAGCTCCGGCAAGCGAAGTCCTCAGGGACCGTAGCGAGCCCCAGACGATGGCCTCGCGGCGAATGAACGACGACTTGGCAGCGCTCCGGTCCGTCAGATCCTGGAAAGGAAAACAAGATATCACGGCGAACGCCTCACTCGCAGAAGCAAGAAGGTACGCCTGAAGCCATTACCTGAAGGATTTTGGGGACGTCCCCGCAGAGAATCTCCAGCGACGATCGGAGCAACCCCACTGACGCCTCCGCACGCTTGCGGAGCTCGTCCCAGGACTGGTCCTCCTCTTCGTCGTCAAGAACGAAGATAGGGCCCGAAGCCTCGCGGGTCCGGAATCGGAGCAACTGGCCCCGGGCCTCGGGGCTCCGCCGCACAGCGACAAGGCTGCCGCCCGCCTGGAAGCACTGCGCGTCCGCGCCCACCTCTTCCGAGGCTCCGGGCGCCGACGCTGCGGCCGTCTCGACGCCGGCGGCAACCGTGCGCTCTCCGACTGGGACGGTGCCAACTGCGGTAGCGGCAGACGCCGGCATGGCCGACATGGCAGGCGAGCTCGGGACCGCATCGGCGCCGGCCGCCTCCCCGATCACGATGGCCACCTCGGCAGAGGAGCCCGCCTCGGGGACCTGCTCCCCCAGAACATGCGACGCCTGAGCCCCGTGCTGCGGAGCACCCTGCGAAAGGGTCGGCTGAGCGGCAGGGCCCGAGGTGGCGCCAGCTGCCTGGACCAACGCCGTCTTGAGGGCCTTCCGAGGCGCCAGGTCAGTAGGGCCATGGCTCCGTTTGCTGGAGAAAACAAAAAAGGGAAAATCACGGCCCAGACATATGAATGAAGCGCCGGGACGGAGACATTCCAAGGTACCTACCCGCTCCGGACCATGATCCACGGTGTCTGGGGGGAGGTCTCTCGGCTCCCGCTTCCCGGAACCACCGCCGAGGTCCGCCTCGCCAACAGCCCCGGCGCCGCCCTCGCCTCGGACGCCCCTGAGGCCCGGGAGGCGGACTGCCCAGGCGCCGCCATGGCAACCTGAGGACCGCTCCCCAGTGCCGCCGACACGGGCGACGGTTCCCGAGGAACGGACCCCTCGGCCCGGCCTCCTGGAGTCGCGTCGGCTCCTTTAGCCGAAGGGTCAAGAACCCTCTCGGGTTGCCCCCGCTCCTCAGGTCGGGGATCCGGCACCTCGGCTCCAGGGACCGACGACGTAGGCCCGCTCGGGGGCTGGCTCGACGACCCCCGGCCACATCCCAAGCCGGGGCTGAGGCCGAGACGAGCGGCCATGTCGTCCTCCTCCTCTTCGTCGTCGTCGTCGTCATCATCGGACGTCTCCGGCGACAGCTCCCTGGGAAGTCCTTCCCTCTCCTGCTGACGACGGCGTTTCTCCAGGGCGTCCCGAGCCCGCCTCCGCCTGCAGGCCCGGGCCTTTTCCGCATCCTTTTTCTTCTTCTCCTCCTCCGCGGCGACCCGCCGCACCGCCCGACCTACCGCGTCCTCCGGGACCGGCGGCAGGGAGGGTTTGTGCCGCCCCACCTCCTAAAAAGGGGGAAGAAAGAAACTCGATAGTGAGAATCAGGAGCAACCCGGTATGTGAAGAAGGAAAGGACGAACACTCACCAGAGCGACGCACCCCTGGTCGGGGCGCATTCGAGGCTGGGAGAAGGCGTGGGGGTCCGGCTTCCCCATCGCGACCGACACCCGCCGGTGGAGGGCATCGTGGGGAAGAGGATCAGGGGACATCCGTGACCCCTCCCAGTCGGCCTCCTGGGTCATCTCCCAAAGCGACAACCGCCGCTCCGCCAGGGGGAGCACCCTCCGGCGATGGATGGCAGCAACCACTCCCGCGGCGGTGAGCCCTTCCTCCCGCAATGCCTTCAGGGCCTGGAGAAGAGGTTCGAGTTTCTTCTGCCTCTCGTGTGGAGTCCCGTGGCGCCAGGCGTCGGGGGCGGCGGTGACAACCCGCTGAGAGAACGGCGGGAGCGACCCTCCGTCATTCCGGAGGTAGAACCACCGGCGCTGCCAACCCTTGTTTGAGGATGAAAGGACGGCAGGGATATACTGCAACGACCGCGACTGCCTCAGCAAGAGGGTGCAGCCGCCGGCCCGCACCGCCGCACGGACCTTCCTCTCCCTCGTCGACGAAGCAAAAAGCTCGGCAAAGAAGAGGTGAGTCCACAAATCCCAATGGGGGGCGATCCCCAGATACCCCTCGCACACCGCTACAAAGATAGCGGCTTGCGCGATGGAGTTGGGGGTGAGGTTGTGCAGCTCCACCCCGTAGTGGAACAGGATGGCCTGCATGAAGCGGCTCGACGGCACACCAAATCCCCGCTCATGGAAGGAGATGAAGCTCACGACATACCCCGGCGGAGGGGATGGAGCGACTCCACCCGCGGGAGGAATCCATTCCGGCCGCTCCTTATCGGTGAGGGGGCGGAGCAAACCCTCGCCGACGAGGTCCTCCAGATCACCCGCCGTCACCGTGGAAAAGGGCCACGGGTCGCGCGGCGGGAGGATGGTCACCCGGTCAGCCATCGCCAAGGCAGAAGGGGTGGCGGCGTGAAGGACAGGGGAGGGCGGTTTCCTTTTCCTGGCTAGATCTCTCAGGCTGCAAAAAACCTGAGAAGGAGGCGAGAAGTGGAGTCGAGAACCGTCACCGGGCCCTCTCCGGGGTACATAAAGACCAAGGTCAAGACGGTTCCAACGTACCGCCCGAACCGGACGCGGAGTTCAAAAAACGGGAAGCAAAACAGCCGTTCCTCGAACGGCTCGCGCACGCAACGGCAGCCTCGCCGACCGCTTACCCCGGCGCATTAACTCCGCGGCGGAACAGGTGACGTTTCTGGCAGGGGCAGCTGGCGACGCTTCGCCTCCGCCGAAACGACCACGCCGAAAAAGGTACGCCACGACGTTCAATTTCGAATCCTTTTTCCCTTTTCCTTCTTTCTCTATCTCTTGCAACAGGGACCAGGAAGGGGGATAACCCCAAAGGGATCCTTCCCCGTGAAGGAACTAGGCTCCGAGCCTCCCTACTGATCAGGGGTTCGAAGGCTGGCCCCCCGAAGGGTTCAACAGCCGCCTCAGATCGCGTGGGCCCGACACCCACTACTGGTCAGGGGTTCGAAGGTCGGCCCCCGAAAGGTCCCACGACCGCCTCAGGCTACTCGGGCTCCGTGCCCCCTACTGATCAGGGGTTCGAAGGCTAGCCTGTCGAAGGGTTCACAGTCGCCTCAGACGCCGAGCGAGGGATGACCAGGGGTACGTTCGATACATAACCAAGGCTCGGGCTGCGCTCCCGAGGTACCCTAGGACATTTCCGAGACCAGCGGGAACGACTCTGTAACGGAATCCCATCGGAGGGAGGCAACGAGCCCTCGGACCCCGTTGCTAGGGGACCGGGTCCGGCAGATCACCCGCAGGTACTTTTGGGCGTGCCTCCGGGCCCCTAGCCGACCCCCAACGAACGGGGCACGGACGTCCACTCGGATTACCCGATCGCAGCTCACCGGAGACACCATGTTCGGTGCCCATCGAGGGTAACATGGCGCACTCCCCCCCTCCTCCTTGCGGAAAGGCGACGTAGGGGCGTATATAAAAAGTCGAGTCTGTCCCTGATCGTCCTCTCGCTCCGTGTGAAGGCTCGGGGGCTGCTCTCGCAAACCCGGCTCCGGCCGAACCGTTGACAGCGTCAACATACCAGCCCGAGAACTTGGGCCCCGACAGTGCACCTGGGTTACGCCCTGCTCGCATGAGGGAACCGCCAGACCAGCCGAGGCATTACGCAAGGCATTAAGACCTCGAAGGAGTGAAACCACTCCTCCGAGGCCTCGGGGGCTACACCCGGCGGGTGCGCTCGCGCGCACCCACCGGAACAAAGTACCACCGAGAAAGGCTGGTCCCCTTGCAAAAAAGTGCGACGCAAGCCTCCAAGCGAGTGTTAACACTCTCTTCGAGGCTCGGGGGCTACTGTCGGGGACCATAATTAGGGGTACCCTCAAGACGCCTAATTCTCAGCTGGTAACCCCCATCAGCATAAAGCTGCAGAGGCCTGATGGGTTTGATTAAGTCAGGGATCAGTCCATACGAGTGACTTGACCACGCCACGCCCGAGCCTAGCCTCGGGCGAGGGCAGCCGACCCTAAGATGACTCCGTCTCGCCTGAGGCCTCCTCTTTCACGGCAGACGCATCTCCGGCTCGCCCTAGGCCCCGCCTTCGATAAGAAGAAACCCTGACTAAATCACCGCGCCAACCGACCGAGTCACCGGGGCGTTTAACGCAAAAGGTAAGACCAACGGGCGACCAGACTTCGCCAGAGGTGCCATAGGAGGCTCTGCCCGACCCAGGGCTCGGACTCGGGCTAAGGCCCCGGAAGACGGCGAACTCCGCTCCGCCCGACCCAGGGCTCGGACTCGGGCTAAGGCCCCGGAAGACGGCGAACTCCGCTCCGCCCGACCCAGGGCTCGGACTCGGGCTAAGGCCCCGGAAGACGGCGAACTCCGCTCCGCCCGACCCAGGGCTCGGACTCGGGCTAAGGCCCCGGAAGACGGTGACCTCCGCCTCGCCCGACCCAGGGCTCGGACTCCGCCTCAGCCTCCGCCTAACGATCTCCGCCTCGCCCGACCCAGGGCTCGGACTCTGCTTCTGTCTTGCAGGACGGACTCGACCTCGGCTTCGGAGGAGCCTCCACGACGCCCGACCTAGGATACGAGACTGCCACGTCAACAGGAAGCGTCATCATCACCCTGCCCTGAGCCGACTTGGGTCGCAGAGAACAAGACCGGCGTCCCATCTGGCCAGCTACGCCAGATAGGCAATGATGGCGCCCCGCTAGATCATGACGACGGCGGCTCTCAGCTCCCTTACGAAAGCAGGAGAACGTCAGCAAGGGCCCAGCCACTTCGACAGCTGTCCCCCCGTCCGGCTCCATTACTCCTCCAACAGCCACGACGCCACAACAACAGGGTGCCAAGACCTCTCCGGCTGCCACCTTGGCATGTACTTAGGCGCTAGCTCTCCCTCGCTAGACACGTAGCACCTTGCTACACCCCCATTCTGTACACCTGGATCCTCTCCTTACGACTATAAAAGGAAGGACCAGGGCCTTCTTAGAGAGGGTTGGCCTCGCGGGGACGAAGGGCAGGGGCAGGCGCTCTCTCGGGGCCGCTCGCTCCCCTCACCTCGCGCGGACGCTTGTAACCCCCTACTGCATGCGCACCCGACCTGGGCGCGGGACGAATACGAAGGCCGCGGGAATTCTCCGACTCCCTCACGACCCGGCTCCGGCCACCGACCTCTCTCTCTGTTCCCCCCTTCGCGCTCGCCCACGCGCTCGACCCATCTGGGCTGGGGCACGCAGCACTCTCACTCGTCGGCTCGGGGACCCCCCGGTCTCGGAACGCCGACAGCTTCGTCTTCCTTCATTTTTTCCACTAACGTAAGCAGAATTTTGTCCTCTGCTCGAAGGTTGTTAAGAGCAATGGTGCAGCTCTCATCTTCGGCATTCTTTTGTGCCCTTAAGGCATTGCTAAGTATTAAGCCCTATTCAAAAGAATGAATGAGTTAACATAAGAACAAAAGACTAATACAAAATTCATAAACTTCAAAATTCACAATTTTTGTACCTTTAGACTATTGTATGCCAGGCTATCCGCAAGATCGTCCTTCGTCATGGCGCAAAGGCCAGCTTCGAGTTTCGGGAACCCCATGCTTCTAGCCATTTCCCGGCAAACGGATAATTCTTTATTGTCTGGGAGACAGTATAGGAAGTCATCTTCGTTTGTTCCATTGAACACTACGGCCCCCTTGGATACTTCAGTTCTCGGGCATAGTGATTGGCTTCAAAAATCTCTTCTTCGGATAGTTTCTTCCCCGAAGCATGTCGCACAATATAATCATGTATTTTGGAAGATGCTTCGGGGGTGGCAGTGTCGATTTCCTCAATAAAAATTGGCTCTGTTGTTTTTGTTTTTTCAGCTTCTAAACTTGCCTCTGACATTTTTTCGGCTTCCAAAGGTTGTATCTTGGTGGGCTCTGAAGGCCCATCTTCAGTTTCAAATTGTTGCTTCGTTCAGCAACAAAGCCTTCCGTAGATACTTCAGAAGTTTCAACGGTTTTCTTTGGAGTTATGCTTGAAGCTTTAATTGTCTCCAAAACATCCAGCACGTTAACCATCCTTTTTCTTTTCGGGGTCGCTGCTAGCCCCTTTTGGCTTTTACCTGCCTCAATTTTTGATGAAGGACTTAAAATGTCTAATGTTTTTCCTTCTTCGGTTCTCAGTTCTTCCGTTTTCTCTATTGCTGGTGCTTCGGCCATTTCTACGGATTTTGGCGCTAGAGTTGGTTCTCTGGCTTCGCTAGCCGAAGAGGCCCCACCAATAAACTCAGGCACTGTGGCTAGCTCAATACAGCATGGAGGGTGGGTGAGCACTTTTACCTTCTTCCTCTTCGGAGCTGGTTCCCTAGCAGCAGTCAAAGCAATTTCCTTTGCAGGAGAAGTATTTTTCCTTTTTTGGTCTCGCATTGGATAATGGTAGTCGGGGTAGATAAACCCAATTGCATCAAATACTCGGTTGAGTCTCTTCTTCTTTCGGCCTCCGAAAGCCACTGACAATGCAGTATTTTCGGCCTTTGAGTATGCCCCAAGCAATTCATCACTTACATTCTCAATGCTTTTAGCCAATCATCATCTGGTTCAACGAACTTATCTCCATACTTGAAGGTATATTTCAGCCTGATTAGCCCACCCTCGTCAGCTTCTTTAACGGTCTCCTTCGGCATTTCCCAGTTATCTGCAAGTGGCCACACTCTGAAGGCAACGTGCTCTTGCATTAAGTCCCTGGTCCCAATAAAAGAGCAGACTACGCCGAAGGCTCTCTGACATTCTTCAGCTGCTTCGTCCATTTCTACCTTCGGTTTCCGGAGTCCAAAGCATTGCCAGATAGGGCGCATGATGATATCTTTAATATCTTCTCGAACCTTCAAATCGTTCTTCACATAGAACCATTCCTTCATCCATTCCCCGGGCCATCTCTTCTGAAAAGTTGGCACAGGACAGCTTGACCCAGAGCGGGCACCGAAGCTATAACAACCAAAATTATTATGATATTGCTCCTTACCCCAGGGCTTCGTCTCATATACTAGCTCGTGTATATTGCAAAAGCTTTTTGCACTTGGCTCCAGGCCCTGGCTCCTCACGGCCCAGACGAAGACTTCCAATCTTATCACTGCTTCAGGGGTAAGTTGATGAAGGTAAACCTGATATATTTTCAGAACTTCTACCACAAATATGCTTAGAGGGAATCGTAGCCTAGCTTTAAAAAAGCTTCGGAAGATCACGACTTCATTATCTTCGGGAGTCGGCGTAGTTTTCTCTCCGTCATCTGCCCTCACAATGGATATATCTCAGAAATATCTCCCCTCATATTTTCAAGGTGACTCTGCTTTATAGTTGATTTTCCAAAATTTGAGTGACTAGGCCGCCACGGGCGATCTTCGGAATCCTCCCCACCACTATCCACATCATAACTATCACTGTCGCCAGTATCTTTAGATAAACCCTCCAAAGTTCCCTGACAATCTTCTCCGTATTGGTCTTCGACATTGATTCAAGAAAACCCAGGTGCATTTCCTCAGAAAGACTTAGCTTCGAAGCACCAGCAGCTTTCTTATCCTCAGACATCTTCGCGAATGTTGGCAAACCAGACTTGAAACCAAAGCTTAAAAACTTAAAACCGAGCAAATGCTGTCGCGTGCAGGCTGAAAAGCTGGGTGAGTAAAGAGCAGATGGCAAGAGAGCGTGCCAAATAAACTCGTGGTGAGCTTGTATTTATACACCCACTGTGTCAAAAACTGGAGGGCCCCGCTTGTCAATGACTGTTGCTATTCTAGCAAAAGGAAGGTGTTTTTTTCGGACCTTCGGCATAAAGCCTTCGTCCATTTCGCAATATGAATTTATCATTACAGTAAATTAATATTGCGAGGGGCTACTGTTGGGGGCCTTCGTCTCCCGAAGGTCCTCAAAAACATAGTTTGACAATGTTTTTCGAGTGTAATATGTGAACAGGCACCTTCGGAATCAGGTCGCGGATATACAAGGGCAGGGTTAAGACGAAGCTTGACTGGAACGAAAAACGATCATGACGAAGGATAAGACGATCACGAAGCTATATGCAGAAAAGCTTCGGCGTAACGACAGAAAAGAGGAACCGACTTAAAGATGAAAAGCCAAATTGGACCTTGAAGAATTACTATAGAGTTATTGATAAATGTAAGGGGTATCAATGTAATTTTACAAGGGCTGCGTCCCGTGGCTATAAATAGGTGAACAGTACTCCCGTACTGTTCACGCTGACTTGGCATACGTTTTTTTCACATCACGTCTGTACCTTTGCTTTACATCGACCTGAAGGTACATTTGTAATTCTGTTTTATGAATTTAATGATGGAAATACATTAATAATAATACTGGTATTAGTACGCGCGTATTATATATGAATGCTATGTTTTACCATTTGTCGACCCTACGAAGATCTTTCCTTTGGTAACCTTCGTCCGAGATTCATTATATCCGAAGGGATATACTGTTTCTAAGGACGAAGGAGTTTAACATTTAACACTTTTGTGTTGTCTTGTTCTTAATTCATAGCATTTGAGAACAAGCCCCCAACAGTATGAACTTTCAATTGGTATCTTAAAAAGTAAAATATTCTCAATTGATATCTATGTTTCACTTGATTTATAAAAGTAAAATTTCAAATTAGTATCTACTTACAAAAAACCCTCTTGAAAGCTAAGAGGAGAATTTCATTCAGGGGGAGTTTTATTTAGTCAAAGGAAAAGCATTTGAAACAGGGGGAGAAATTTCAAATCTTAAAAATGCTTCTTGCAATCTTATTCCTATACCTTTGACTATTTGTAAAAAGATTTTGAAAAGATTTTACAAAAAGATTTGCAAAAACAAAACAAGTGGTGCAAATGTGGTCCAAAATGTTAGATAAAAGAAAGAGCAATCCATTCATATTTAGTAAGATTATCAATTGGTTTAACTCCAAGTAACCTATGCACTTTCCAAATGCAAACTATCCGCACTTTATATTTGCTTTGGTTTGTGTTGGCATCAATCACCAAAAAGGGGGAGATTGAAAGGGAAATAGGGTTAACCTTTTCCTATAATTAATTTTGGTGGTTGATAGTCAACACAAAAACATTGACTAACTAGTTTGCTCTAGAACTCATGTATTACAGGTCCATAAGGTTCAACACAAACCAATAAAAGAATCAAGTTAGGGACATAATTTGAAACGGAGCAAAGAACATGAGTGGGCTGCGGGCTGGCGCACCGGACAGTGTCCGGTGCACCAGGGCCGTACACTCCGAAGCAGCCATTCTCGGGAATTCAACAGCGCCCTCCGCTATAATTCACCGGACTATCCAGTGTGCCAGCAGAGCAACGGCTACCTGCGCGCAACAGTCGACTCTGCCAAATGAACGGTGCAGCAACAGTGCAGCGCAGAAGTCATAGCAGCAAGTCAGAGGTGCACCGGACTGTCCGGTGCCGCAAGAGGACAAAGCTCCAACGGTCAACTTCGCTCCGAACCCTAACGGTTGGGTGATGTGGCGGCGCACCGGACACTGAACAATGTCTGTCTGGTGGCGCACCGGACTGTCCGGTGCGCCCATCACCAGCAACCTCCCCAACGGCTACCCAAGTGGTTGGGGGCTATAAATACCCCCCAACCACCACAACTTCAAGCATCCAAGTTTTCTGCACATCTCATTCAATACAAGAGCTCTAGCATTCACTCCATGACACAATTCAATAGATCAAATCCTCTCCAAGTCTCAAATCCATCTCAAACAATTAGTGACTTGTGAGAGAGAGATTTAGTGTTCATTTGTGCTCTTGTTGCTTGGATTGCCTTCTTCCTTTCTCATTTCTCTTCTCAAGTGATTCGTAATCAAAGCAAGAGACACCTAAGTGTGTGGTGGTCCTTGCGGGGTCTAAGTGATCCGAGAGATTAAGGAAAAGGCTCACTCGGTCTAAGTGACCGTTTGAGAGAGGGAAAGGGTTGAAATAGACCCAGTCTTTGTGACCTCCTCAACGGGGACTAGGTTCTTCAGAACCGAACCTCGGTAAAAAAATCATCGTGTTCACTCGCCTTATTTCTTGATTGATTTGTTTTCCCTCTCTTCGGACTTAAATTTAATTCTAACGCTAACCCCAGCTTGTAGTGTGTGTTTAAAGTTATAAATTTCAGGTTTCGCCTATTCACCCTCCCCTCTAGGCAACTTTCAGCTGCTACATTTTTGAAGGCCGGATGCACACATGCCAAAATAGTGAACAAGCCAAACTTCAGCCTGTCACCATCAGACTTAGTCAATATTCCTGGAGAGGCCCGAAGCATTGGAAATAGGTTTATCACTCAAATTTGGCTAAAGGCGGGCGGGAGCTAGCTGGAGACGAAGCTCGGAAATTACTAAACTCGATATGAAACTTGTACCTGTCTTTTACCTTGATTTTTCTTTATTACACTTGCATTTGCCTTATACCGTCATCTGTCTGTAGGATGGTGGCGCCGAAGTTCAATAAGCCGAAGTGTGTAACGAAGGTCGTCGGGCTGAAGCTTCTTTTTGTGACTTAGTCAATATTCCTGTATAAAGCTTTGGACCTCTTTGCATTATTTTTACAACATTATACATATTTGTCCATACCTTGTAATATAATTTTACCTTTCCGTCCATGTATAAATTGCTTTGTTGTGGACGAAACCCCCAGTTACAGCATTTGAGCCGAAGGCAAAAAACACCTTCCCTTCTTTTCATGCACATCGAAGCATTTTTTCATTGTACAAAGTGCTTCTGTATTCGTCTTGTCTGAGACGAAGCTTCTTTGTATTCAACGAAGCATTTTGCCACCAAAATGAGGCAACTCTTTCATGTTATCGTCTGTGCTTCATGTCTTGATAATGATGATCCTACAAATGTCTAATGAATGTTTGTATGAATGTAAAGAATGATGCAATAAAACATGCAAATGTATGACCCGAACACACATGAAACCACACCTAGACTCTACATCCCTTAGGAACGACTTTTGAGTCTCTTCACCTTCTATTTCGGTGGCATTTAAGCTCTGCATTCCCTTAGGAACGTCTTTTGAGCTTCCTCACCTTCTATTTCGGTGGTATTTTGGCTTTGCATTCCCTTAGGAATGACTTTTGAGCTTCAAAACCTACTCTGCGCTCCCTTAGGAACGACTTTTGTAGCTTCATCACCTTCGAAGTGGCATTGCAGCTCTACATCCCCTTAGGGATGACTTTTGAGCTTTTCGATGTTCTTTTTGCACTCGATGGTGCGGATTCTGATATTACATGTTACATTTTTGGGGGAATTTGGCCCTTGTATTGCATAGGGCTAAACAAAAAATGAAAATTACAAACTATGGCCCCATTAAAAACCTTTCTCCCCTCTTGAAAGGAAAAGGGTGCCATAGGAAAAAATAAAAAGATTACATCAATTACACATAACATCGCTGAAGCTCATCCGCATTCCAAGACCTGGGTATATCGTTGTCGTCTATTCCTTCAGTCTGTAAGAACCGGGTCTTGATGAAGATACCAGAAAAGGACCTTCCCACTTCAGCTGAAGCTTCCCCACTGTGTCTGGTTAGCTATCCTTCGAAGCACCAAATGGCCTGGTTTGATATTTTTCAGTCGAACTTTTCTATCACGCCGTTTTATTGTTTTGGCCTGGTACTTATTGACGTGCTCTATGGCCTGAAGTCTGATCCCTTCTATGGTGTCTTTTGTTATTTGACAATCAGCTTCATCCTCCATTGAAGCTTTAGTTCTTAGTGATCCTGTTCTTGCTTCTTCCAGTGTTATTGCTTCGTCACCGAACAAGAGCTTGAATGGAGTAAAACCTGTTGACCTTGAGACATCAGTGTTGTGGTTCCACACCAACTTTATTAATTCATCTGGCCACTTTCCTCTGGGCTGATTAAAGATTGGCTTCATTATTCCTGTTATTATAATTCCATTTGCTCTTTCTACTAATCCATTTGACTCCGGATGCCTTACTGATGCGAAGTGTATTTTTGTACCAATCTAGTCACAAAAGGCCCTGAATGCTTCATCATCAAATTGAGTTCCGTTATCAACTGTAATAGCCTTCGGCACACCGAAGCGACAAACAATGTTTTGCCAGAAAAACTTCTGGACTGTGGCCGAAGTTATTGTAGCTAGGGTTTAGCTTTGATCTGTTTTGAGAAATATTCCACTGCTACTACAACATATTTCAAGTTTCCTTGTGCTGGTGGAAGCAGTCCTAACAAATCTAGGCCCCATCTCTGTAATGGCCAAGTGGGTTGAATCAGTTGTGTCAGAGACGAAGGTTGTTTCTGGTCTCTGGCACACTTCTGACAGTTTTCACATTTCTGGACCAAATCCATTGCATCCGAAGCTGCCTTCGGCCTATAAAACCCTTGTCTAAAAACTTTTCCTAGTAAAGGCCTGGACCTGATGTGGGCTCCACATAGTTCTGCATGTATCTCCTTCATTAATTCATGTCCTTCATTTATGGACAGGCATTTGAGCAATGGGGAACAAACTCCATGCTTGTATAACTCTCCTTCAATTATTACATAGAGTCTTGTTCTTGCTTCCATTCTTTTATTATGAGCTTCATCATCTGAGAGACAGTTGCCCTAGAGAAAGGATATTATTTTGGTCCTCCAATCTTCACTATGCATAGGTGAGATTGTGAGCACTGCTCTTTCCATGAGCTCGATTGATGGTGCTTTTATTGTTTCAAAAAATACTTCCGAAGGTAAAGGGAGCCCTTGTGCCGCTGATTTAGCTAATAAATCTGCATGCTCATTCTCTCCCCTTGGGATATTTTTTAAAGAAAAACCTTCGAAAGAAGCTTCCAATCTTCGGACTGCATCCAAATACTTTTCAAGCTTCAGATCTCTTGCCTTGCTGCTCTTATCCACATGGCCTGAAATAACTTGTGAATTAGTTTTTAGGATTGCCCTTTGTTGGAACTTGCTCTCCTGGGCAAGTGGATCCAATGGGGTAGTGGAAAAAGCGCAAGCAAAGCTCAAAGTGGGATGACAATTGCTCTGTTAATCTGGCCTCTCAAGGGCACTGTATGAGGGTATTTATAGGTACCCGAGTGTCCAACGTCCCAAGGCAAGGACGTTTATGCCCTTGGGTACCCGGACTATCCCCAGAATATTCCCATAAAGGGAGGTTACAGACCGTCATTACAGAAAAGCTATTACAGATGAGGCCCGTAACATGCTTGTCCACGCGGGGCCCATAACAGTGGGTCGAATTCCTCGTGGGCCTTCGGGCAAGATGAGGACGCAGGACTAGCTGACTTCGTCGGAGTTTGGCCTTCGTCTTGCAATGGAGACGACGAAGGGCAACTGCGCCGATCATCTCGCCTTCGTTGGTGTAGCGTGGCGATGAAGGCTTCGCGCGAAGGGTAGCGTCTTTGCCTTCGCCCCAACATTTGCCCTCCGAGGGACCAGTTCGACTGAGTCATCTGGTGACGACGACGTCGCTAGATGGTGGAGACGCTGTCCTCGCTCAAAGTGGTCCTGCTGGGGTTTTTGAGGTGACCTTTGATGGATGTGGTACTGTTGGACTGCAAGTTTCCCGAAGCGCCACGCCGTGTCTATAAAAAGGGCGGCACGGCTTGGGCTGACTCTTACCATTGCGCGCGCCGGGAAACCCTAAGCTTTTGGAACCGCTCGCCCGCTCGCCTGCCCTCCTTGTTCCTCTGCATCGGAGATCTGGCCCGTGTCAAGCAAACCGCCCGCCGTCGCCGACGGTACGTAGCGATGTCGTCTTCTTCCTCATCTGCTGCAAATGCTCTGTCAGCCGATTCGTCGTCCGAAGATACCTCAAGCGATGTGGCGGCGGTGGAGTTACAGCCAGGCCACACGGTGGAGTTCGGCGTTTCGAGGATTTCCTCGGTTCGCGTGCAGGATATGCAGCAGTTGGGGTATTTTGGGAACGGTGTTGGGTGCGTCCCTAGGGCGGAAGAGATTCCCGAGCCTGAGGGCGAGTTAGTCGTGTTTGAGGCGTTCTTCATCGCTGGCCTTCGCCTCCCTACGCATCGTTTCATGGTGGAGGTCCTACAGAGGTTTGAGGTCCAGGTCCACCAGTTGACACCTAACGCCGTGGTGGCCCTGGCAAAGTATGTCTGGGTGGTGACTTCATAGCGGCTAGCCTTCCGTAGAGGTCTTCGCCAAGAATTACTATCTGCATTGGCAAAAGAGAAAGATTAGAGGTGAGATTGCACAGTTTGGATCGTGCACCTTCAGCCGATGTAACACCCGGATTTTAGGGGTCCAAAACCCGGGCGTAAACATAATCACCAGGTGTGCTGGGACCAAGTCTCACACATATGATGAATCATGGCACAAGATCGAATGTCACATCTTTACTATATAACAGGAGTTCTATACAAAATAAATAATTACATTATAAGGAGACAACGGTCCAGCAACCCAAAGTTGACTGGGAGACGACGACCTAGACCTCTCACGAACTCATCGCAGCATCCTCCAAGCGCCTCATCCGGTGGTACCTGTTCTTGACCTGTGGTGTGTGTGAGACAGCAAGAGTGAGCTCACATACGTTCATCGCTCAACAAGTTGTGGGGAATAATGTGCATGAACTCGCCAAAGGTGGGAGCTCACGTGAAGTGTAAGGCTTACCAAAGAAGATGGTTAGAGCTGAGCATTGCTTTTAAAGTTGGTCAAAATTTTATTAGCAGTTACTAAGTATAAGTAAATACCAACCCAGTTAAATAGAAGAACAAAAGTAACAACTTCACCTGCAATGCAATGCATATGACAAATTGAATTTAAGTTCCATAATTTAAACATCAGAGAGTCCTGAGCTGCTCATGACCGTGAGCTCGGCTAGTATACCAGTTTTACACTCTGCAGAGGTTGTACCCTTTACCCACAAGTCGTGTATCCCATGTCGCCAGGGTTTGCAAGACCCTTAGACACTACCGAGGTGAATGGCTAGGGATCCACTACGAGGCCTTTACAAAGTTCCACTAGCTTCCGAAAACCCGCTACAGTTTATAGGAAGTTCCAATGCAGGAATCCCTTGCAGGACCGCCATCGCAGCAAAATCCTCCCGAGGGCCTCCCTACACTGACCACTCCCCTACTGCCCTTGCCCCTTTCGGGTAAGGTAGTCTTCCACTAGCTTTCCTAATTAATCAGCCAAGGGGTCCCATTCCTCCCTTGTGGTGGCACGTGTTACTCAAGTTAAGCTCTATGTTCCAATTAACATTAATGATATCAACATGAACATAAACAGAAATACAACAAAAATTGGAACATAGAGGTAATAAATGATTATCCCAAAACCATATAAAGCAATAGCAAACTACCCAAGTGATTCAGGGGTAAACAAGGTAGTGAGATAAACAAATCTAGGGTGACCTATTGGGTCCCATCAAAATTAACCTATGCATGGATAATTGATATTAAAGAACATTTTTGGGTAAAAAGTGGTCAAGGGCACAACTTGCCTGGGCCTTGAGATTCCAGGTACCAGGATGATCTTCAGATGACACGTGTCCTCACTGCTAAACGTAGCAATACAGACAAACATTGTGTAGGCAAAATTAACATTACACCAAACATATATGCAAAATACATAGTAATAATCTACACATTAAAATAAAATTCTAGGAACAGAAATCATAATTTTTGGACTTATAGATTTTAAGTTATGCATTTTTCAAAGGTTTTATGTGTTTAAAATGGATTAAGTGAGAGATTAAATTTCTAATTGTTTTCATGCCAAAACAGAGGCTCTAGGTGGTAGAGAATAAGATTACAAAATTTTAGCAAGTGGAATGGATTAATTTGGACTAAAAATGGATTTTCTATGATTTTATCAAGTTCTAGTAATTATTTTTATATTAAAAATCCATTTTCTATTTCATTTATTCAAATTAAATGAGTTCTGGACTGGGCCACAAAAACCAGAGAGGTCAGGGGCCCCGGTGCAAAAGTTCCTAAGACACAAACGACCCACCAGTTGGACGGCGGGTTGATTAACACATTTTCTGGGGTCTCTTATGTAAGTTTGTAACGATGAAGGGGTATCGGGATCACAGGGCCGTCCGATCTTGAATCTAGGGACCAGATTAGATTCCCCCCCCATCCGAACCGGTACGCGCCGTGAGTCGCAAGATTAGAAATCAACGGCTGGTATTTAATGGGGCGAAGGGGTATCCTTACGTATGATCCCGAGCGTTCGTGGCTGATCCAACGGTCGATCACCACAACACATCACAACCCTCCATCCAGGATCCAGCGGCCACCAGCCTTCTTCCCCACCAACCCCGAGCAGAGGCGTCGCCGCCAAGCTCCCACGGTGGAGCACGCGAGTGCGACGGCGATTGGCCAACTCCGAGCGCACCTCAGACAAATTGAATGGGGTGACACGAAGAGGAGGGCAAGGCGGACACAGAGGAGGACTTCTTATCGGAAACCTCGGAGTGATTCCTCCCGACCACGACACGGGGCGGAACACGCCAGCGATGGGCACGACGGCGCGAAATTCACCCACCTCACCGACGCACGACACCAATTGCAGGCGCGGACGGATTCCCCGGACGATTACGACCACCCTTGGCCACGCACCGAAGCAAAACCTCCCTCACCGAGGGAGTTCACCGGCGGCGGCACACGGTTTCTCTCGACGTACGACGAACTGGGTTGTTTCAAGAGCGCCGATTACCTATTTGTACCCTGCAAGGCGTCCGAGTCCGCGCAATGTCCGTGGGCGAGGTGGTTGAAGGAGTCCCGATTTCCCCAGCGGCGCGACTGGTGGAGATCCGAGGAATCGGCCGAAGCTTGCGCTGAGTTTGGGGAGGAGACGGACCTGGCCATCGGGTCCCACAGGTAAGTGAACCTGAGCGAGGGCGCGAGTCTACGGCCCACACGCCAGCGACGACACACCCGCACAAGAGACTGGCCGCCGGGCCCAGGGTGTCGGCGCCACATCTCCAGGAGTTGGGCAGCACGGAGGGGTTGGTTAAATGGGCCGAATACCAGGTTAGGGCCCAGGTAGGTATAGTGTTCTTTTTTTTTCTTTTATTTCCCTTTTTCTTTTTTTTGATTCATTTTCTTTTCATTTGAATCTCTAATTTAAATTTGAATCCTGTTATGAACTTCACTTTTGAGTCAAATGTACCAACTCAGATCTGTACAAGAATAATATATATATTATAATTATTTTTATTCACATAGTAATGTCTTCCTTCTCTTCTCTCTTTTACATATTATTTCTAAAACCCCAAAGTGCAACTTTGGTTAAATTCAAATCTCCATCTCATTATTGTATTTTATTATTATTTTAAATGCACATACAATTAAAACTCCATCTTGAGTGCCAAATATGGTTCTATTTATTATTTTATTCACTTAAGCAAATGCTTTTAAATAGGGAGATGAGTCTTCAAATGTTATGAGAGTCTTAAAGAGAGAAAAAGAAAAATTCTAATGCAAGATCTTTGAAAAGTTTTTACTATATTCTCAAAAATGAGATTTAGGGTGTTACAAATCCTACCCCCCTTAAAAATAATCTCGTCCTCGAGATTAGTAATAAAAGGGGTGTATGCTCATATTGTTCTCGGAACATATGCACAAACAAAGAAATCTCAGCATGAGGTATAATTCTTTAACAAAACATAGGGTCAATAGACCTTATTATTCCTTCTAAAATAATATCATATCATCTACTAACTAAAGTAACATTTAAATCTTATAAATCATCATAATTTATATCTATGTAGCTTGGTGGAGTTGGTGGTGGTGGTGGAGGTTGTTGTTGTTGTTGTCTCTCCAACCGTGCTTGCCTTATTTCTTGGCGGCCCTGACGTATTTCCTCGCGTTGTTGTCTTATCTGATTTTGCATCTCGGTCACCAGGTCTGTTAATTGTTGTATTACCAGTCTTTGGGTAGCAACCACTTGATCGATCTCAACAGGTGGAGGATTTGGAGGATTCATTTCTGTTTGCTGTTACGTGATAATCTTTCTTTTCCTGGTATTGACCATGAAAGTTAGAGGCACAGGGTAATAGTTTTTTTGCAAAGGAAATTATTCAATAAGCGGAATGAATAAGCTAGTAGCTGGTTATAATCTGAAGATTCTTTAGTAGGGCTTAATCTTTGTTTTATGTCCAGATTGGGGTAACCAGTCATATAAGGTGAATATCTAAGGGTAAGATAGAATCTGTCAAGATGAGAGGTATATATGGGTGAGATAGACTACAAGTTGTAGGTTAAAAGTTTGTTTGTTGTTACGTGGGAATAGAAAGGTTATACCATTCATCATGGCTCTATGGGTTGGGTTAGCTCATGGTTGAGTTGATCCAATGTGCTAAGTTAAGTTATTACATGGCTAGTGGGGTCTAATCTCTTCTACTAGTGTCATTAATCTGTTTAAGTGGACCACATTTAGATAACATTAGATCACACTAGATCAGGTCACATTAGGTAAGATAAGATCTAGATTAGATTGGATATGACTAGATTGGACTAGTTTAGGTTAGATAGGTCCAACAGGGTAGAATATGTATTATTAAGATATGTTAGAATCTTTTGAGATTAGTTAGGTAAGATAGAATCTCTTCAAGATAAGATGAATTTATTAAGGTAAGAAGAATCTTTTAAGATGAGGTGGATCTAGTAAGATAAGAGAGAATCTTATGAGATACGATGAATCTATTAAGATATGGGAGAATCTTTTAAGATTAGAGGGATCTCTATGAGATAGATTCATTTTAATGGAGGATAATCTAAATTGCTTAGTTTTCTTATGAATTCTATTTAAGCCTATACGTATATGCAGATGTAATTGTGGACATTACTCCACAACTAATCACACTCAATCAAAGATCCAAATCAGGCAAGTATCATAAGAACAAACATTCAAGTGCATAGATACTTATAAAAATAGTTTTGTTTTTGTTCCTAGGATTAGGTCTCCTATTCCTAAAGGTCACTTTAGGCACAGGATTTCAAAGTGTGAAATCCACATTTGTCTTTAGAAGGAAAAAGGTAAGAATAATCAGAGTAAAGCGGAATTAGATGAGAAAAGATTAAGAAAAGTTTAGAAAAGAATCAGAGTAGCAAAGGTAAGTAGACAATGGTTGTCCAGTTCTATCTAGGTTTCGTCCTACAGTCAACATTCCTCTGATACCACTTCTGTAACACCCGGATTTTAGGGGTCCAAAACCCGGGCGTAAACATAATCACCAGGTGTGCTGGGACCAAGTCTCACACATATGATGAATCATGGCACAGGATCGAATGTCACATCTTTACTATATAACAGGAGTTCTATACAAAATAAATAATTACATTATAAGGAGACAACGGTCCAGCAACCCAAAGTTGACTGGGAGACGACGACCTAGACCTCTCACGAACTCATCGCAGCATCCTCCAAGCGCCTCATCCGGTGGTACCTGTTCTTGACCTGTGGTGTGTGTGAGACAGCAAGAGTGAGCTCACATACGTTCATCGCTCAACAAGTTGTGGGGAATAATGTGCATGAACTCGCCAAAGGTGGGAGCTCACGTGAAGTGTAAGGCTTACCAAAGAAGATGGTTAGAGCTGAGCATTGCTTTTAAAGTTGGTCAAAATTTTATTAGCAGTTACTAAGTATAAGTAAATACCAACCCAGTTAAATAGAAGAACAAAAGTAACAACTTCACCTGCAATGCAATGCATATGACAAATTGAATTTAAGTTCCATAATTTAAACATCAGAGAGTCCTGAGCTGCTCATGACCGTGAGCTCGGCTAGTATACCAGTTTTACACTCTGCAGAGGTTGTACCCTTTACCCACAAGTCGTGTATCCCATGTCGCCAGGGTTTGCAAGACCCTTAGACACTACCGAGGTGAATGGCTAGGGATCCACTACGAGGCCTTTACAAAGTTCCACTAGCTTCCGAAAACCCGCTACAGTTTATAGGAAGTTCCAATGCAGGAATCCCTTGCAGGACCGCCATCGCAGCAAAATCCTCCCGAGGGCCTCCCTACACTGACCACTCCCCTACTGCCCTTGCCCCTTTCGGGTAAGGTAGTCTTCCACTAGCTTTCCTAATTAATCAGCCAAGGGGTCCCATTCCTCCCTTGTGGTGGCACGTGTTACTCAAGTTAAGCTCTATGTTCCAATTAACATTAATGATATCAACATGAACATAAACAGAAATACAACAAAAATTGGAACATAGAGGTAATAAATGATTATCCCAAAACCATATAAAGCAATAGCAAACTACCCAAGTGATTCAGGGGTAAACAAGGTAGTGAGATAAACAAATCTAGGGTGACCTATTGGGTCCCATCAAAATTAACCTATGCATGGATAATTGATATTAAAGAACATTTTTGGGTAAAAAGTGGTCAAGAGCACAACTTGCCTGGGCCTTGAGATTCCAGGTACCAGGATGATCTTCAGATGACACGTGTCCTCACTGCTAAACGTAGCAATACAGACAAACATTGTGTAGGCAAAATTAACATTACACCAAACATATATGCAAAATACATAGTAATAATCTACACATTAAAATAAAATTCTAGGAACAGAAATCATAATTTTTGGACTTATAGATTTTAAGTTATGCATTTTTCAAAGGTTTTATGTGTTTAAAATGGATTAAGTGAGAGATTAAATTTCTAATTGTTTTCATGCCAAAACAGAGGCTCTAGGTGGTAGAGAATAAGATTACAAAATTTTAGCAAGTGGAATGGATTAATTTGGACTAAAAATGGATTTTCTATGATTTTATCAAGTTCTAGTAATTATTTTTATATTAAAAATCCATTTTCTATTTCATTTATTCAAATTAAATGAGTTCTGGACTGGGCCATAAAAACCAGAGAGGTCAGGGGCCCCGGTGCAAAAGTTCCTAAGACACAAACGACCCACCAGTTGGACGGCGGGTTGATTAACACATTTTCTGGGGTCTCTTATGTAAGTTTGTAACGATGAAGGGGTATCGGGATCACAGGGCCGTCCGATCTTGAATCTAGGGACCAGATTAGATTCCCCCCCCCCCCCATCCGAACCGGTACGCGCCGTGAGTCGCAAGATTAGAAATCAACGGCTGGTATTTAATGGGGCGAAGGGGTATCCTTACGTATGATCCCGAGCGTTCGTGGCTGATCCAACGGTCGATCACCACAACACATCACAACCCTCCATCCAGGATCCAGCGGCCACCAGCCTTCTTCCCCACCAACCCCGAGCAGAGGCGTCGCCGCCAAGCTCCCACGGTGGAGCACGCGAGTGCGACGGCGATTGGCCAACTCCGAGCGCACCTCAGACAAATTGAATGGGGTGACACGAAGAGGAGGGCAAGGCGGACACAGAGGAGGACTTCTTACCGGAAACCTCGGAGTGATTCCTCCCGACCACGACACGGGGCGGAACACGCCAGCGATGGGCACGACGGCGCGAAATTCACCCACCTCACCGACGCACGACACCAATTGCAGGCGCGGACGGATTCCCCGGACGATTACGACCACCCTTGGCCACGCACCGAAGCAAAACCTCCCTCACCGAGGGAGTTCACCGGCGGCGGCACACGGTTTCTCTCGACGTACGACGAACTGGGTTGTTTCAAGAGCGCCGATTACCTATTTGTACCCTGCAAGGCGTCCGAGTCCGCGCAATGTCCGTGGGCGAGGTGGTTGAAGGAGTCCCGATTTCCCCGGCGGCGCGACTGGTGGAGATCCGAGGAATCGGCCGAAGCTTGCGCTGAGTTTGGGGAGGAGACGGACCTGGCCATCGGGTCCCACAGGTAAGTGAACCTGAGCGAGGGCGCGAGTCTACGGCCCACACGCCAGCGACAACACACCCGCACAAGAGACTGGCCGCCGGGCCCAGGGTGTCGGCACCACATCTCCAGGAGTTGGGCAGCACGGAGGGGTTGGTTAAATGGGCCGAATACCAGGTTAGGGCCCAGGTAGGTATAGTGTTCTTTTTTTTTCTTTTATTTCCCTTTTTCTTTTTTTTTTGATTCATTTTCTTTTCATTTGAATCTCTAATTTAAATTTGAATCCTGTTATGAACTTCACTTTTGAGTCAAATGTACCAACTCAGATCTGTACAAGAATAATATATATATTATAATTATTTTTATTCACATAGTAATGTCTTCCTTCTCTTCTCTCTTTTACATATTATTTCTAAAACCCCAAAGTGCAACTTTGGTTAAATTCAAATCTCCATCTCATTATTGTATTTTATTATTATTTTAAATGCACATACAATTAAAACTCCATCTTGAGTGCCAAATATGGTTCTATTTATTATTTTATTCACTTAAGCAAATGCTTTTAAATAGGGAGATGAGTCTTCAAATGTTATGAGAGTCTTAAAGAGAGAAAAAGAAAAATTCTAATGCAAGATCTTTGAAAAGTTTTTACTATATTCTCAAAAATGAGATTTAGGGTGTTACAGCCGAGGACCGGAAAGACTTCGGCAGAAGTCATGGAATTAGTTCCCTATGCTCGCAACAAGTGGGGCAACTGGTGGGATTATTGGTTTTATGTTTCAGGATGCAAAGTCGAAGACCTCCCAGGGCTCCACGCGGCCGTAATGTGCTCCCACTGTTATGTGGCGTTCCCACCATTTGAGGTGGCGGAGGATGATGAGGACGAAGGGGCCCTCCGGTGCGCTGCCCGCATGAGCAGCGGGCGTGATTTGGTTGAGGAATTCATTGGTTATGGAGTGTGGCCCCTGGTGCATGGATGGGTGCTTGGCGAAGTATGCCCTCGCCAGATGCCTACTTTGGGCCAGCAGCTGGTGCGAAGTCCGGCCTTCGCTTTGGACCTACGCGGCCGAGACCCATCCGTGTTCGTTCGTGAAGTGGAGGATGGGGTTGTGAGGATTGTAGGGCGGTATGTGTCGAGGACGAAGAGTCTATGGAGTTGGGATATTCGTGGATCCAATGTTCGCTTGAATCGGGTCTTCGAGTTAAACCATTTGCCATACGGTGGTTACCCTGGGGACGATGCTGCTGTGGCTGCTGACCACCGCGGGAAAAACCAGTGGTCGTGGCTGAGGAAGGCCCTTCGCGGGAGGCTGCCCTGGCTATTAAGAAGAGGAAAATAGGTACTGCAGTTGGGGTTGGGGGTCTCTGATTGTTTTGCTGTGGAGTTGATGTGGACTTGTGCGGCCCTCGGGGGAAGGATGTCTTCGCCCGAGCTCCGGGAGTCTTTGGTGCGAATGCTGAAGGTTACCGGGGGTCGATGGTCAAGGAACGTTCTGATTCCCCGGGCGGCCAGTGAGGACATATTTACGTCTCGTTTGGCCCGTGAGATGAAGATTTTTCCATGTGGACGGAATATTGCTGCTGTTGTATCGGCAGTGATGAACAAGGATCGTCAAGATGTGGCACGGAAGTGCTGGGCGCTCACTAGGATCGGGGACCCTAGTCACGAGGTGAAGAGGGCGCGGGGAGGCATGAAGTCCACTGCCCCTGGCAGCAGCAAACCGCCGCCGGCTGTGAAGCCGGCCGTCCCCGGGCCCAGCAAGTCTTCGGCGGGTGCGAGGGTTGTTGCTTCCAGCGCGGGCAAGCCGCCTTCGGCTGAGCCCACGAAGAAGCGAAGGCCGATGTTGCCGGTACGCACCGATGAAGCGGCAGTGGGTGGTGCCGACTTCGACACAAACATCTGCATGGAGGATTACCTCGTTGGTGAGTTTTTTTGGGACTGGGTATTGAACGAGGTTATGGTGCAGGGTCCGATGCGAGGCAGCTAGCTGTTGTCCCGGCTCTGGTGACGGCCACTTCGCCTACGGCGGCAGTTGGAGCGAAGGGTACTTCGCAGGACCCATGGTCCAAATTCTGCGCCAGCGGCAAGATTTCGTTAGCCGCTGCCGCTAAAGACGTGGCGGGCTCTGTGTCCTAGCAGCTGAGGCATGCGTCACAGCAGCTAAAGCATGTAAGTCATCTTGGACTTCATTAGTTCGTTGTTTTTATGTGGTTGCAAATCTGATGGATTTTTCGTGGCAGGCGGCCACCTTCGTCGACCATGTTGCGTCGGACGCCCTTACTTCAGAGTTTGCTGCCGAGAGGCAACGACTCGAGGGCAGGATCGAGTGCCTTCGAGCATAGCATACGGATGTTGTTCGGGACAAGTCAGCTGCGGAAAACAAGAGCCGCAGGCTGACAGAGAGGTTGGCGGCTGCGGAGGCCGAGAAGGAGGATCTCCGACATCAGTTGGTAGAGGAGAGGAGGGACACAAACAGAGCCTGTACTGAGGCGCAGGCTGCACAAGCCGAGGCCAAACTTGCGAGGGTGGAGGCCAGTCTCGCCTGCCAATGTGTCGAGGAGATGGAGACAAGGCTCGGCGGCCTGCGCGACCGCTTGGACAAAATGGAGGCCTCGACGCGAGTGGAGGTCGAGCGGACGCATACGTAGCTCGTGGACGCGTACCGGGAGCTGGGTGCGTGGACCGCTCCCTTCGAAGCGCCCGGTCAGGAGGTGGGCCTCCGCTTCCTTGGGTGGCTACAGGAGGAGCTGGAGGTGCTCCCGATAATTATGACAGGCCTCATGTCCTTCGCCTCTCTCGTCACCTGCGAGGGGGCCGTGAATGCCTTGTCACGCAAGGGATGCAGGCACTTCGAGGTCTTCGACCAGTCGAACGAAGGCTTCAAGAGCGGAATCTTCCAGGTCGAGGATCCGGTGCTGAAGCGGTCAGCTGGGGGCGCTTTTCGATAAGATGTGGGGCCCTCATGACCGAGAGACTATCTGGGAGAGGTCCGACTGGGCGATGGATCAGGTAAAGGTGCATCTGTGTGATTATATGTGTGGGTATGTGTGTGTGGTTGTTGAATGAATGTGCTATTGCTATGGATGGCGCATGATGAAGAGGTCGAGGACCTCAGTGATCTGGACAGCACACTGCCCGAGGCATCGGGGGTGGAGCTGGCGCCACCGTCCGATGCTGGCAAGGGCCCCTTGGCGACCCCCGCGCCGACCGGAGCTGGCGAAGACCCCATGCCGGCCACTGCGCCGACGGGTGAGGACGCTTCGAAGGTGGTGGGCGAACCAGTTGCCGAAGACCCAGCGGCGTCGGCCGAGCCTTCGCAGGTGGCGGAATAGGGGCTACGGCTTTTGGTGTAAACTTTTGTTTTTGTGATACTAAACCTCGGTTGCTGCGCAGGTTCCGACGTTTGGGTCTGCGCAAGCAACCGCTACTGGCAATACTGATTTTGTGGCAGCCTCAACCGTTGTGCCTGCCAATGATAATTTATTTGGCTCTAGATCTGAGTGTTTTGAGTCTGACGGTGAGTCTGGGAGTTCGTTTTCCTGGACGGAGGAGTCCTCGAATGAAGGCTTGGATTATTTTGCTATGTTAGATGTGACCGCAGCGGAGTCTTCGCCACGTGTGGGGGTTGGCGAGGCTGCTGATCTTCCTAGTGCGAGTACTGAGTATAGGCGGCGAAGGGTGGTGTCAAAACACAGTGTGGGTGAGTTTTCATGAAGTGGTAGGCATCGTTGTATGGGGATGGAGCGTGGCCGTCTTCGAGTAGACCGGGTTGGTAAACAAGAATTGCTGTCCTCGCTGTTTAGGGCGAGCATGGTTGAGGGGGATCTGCAAAATCTTTTTGAGGGTGAGGAATTGAGGATAATGTTGTTCAATTTTAGGGAGATGGGTATCATCCCGAAGGTTGAGCCGATGTAGTATATGGTGCCCTCGCCGAGTGTATGTAATTGTAACTTGTATTGTAATGTGGCCTGTTGGCTGTTTTTGGATGCCTGTGCTGGTCCGGCTGCACCCGTGGGTGACTTTTGCGCGGAGTGTAGATTGGCGTGCTTGTTGCTCTTGTCCGTGGGCACCCTTAGGTGATTTTGGCGCGTAGGGTTTCTTCGGCGAAAGACTTCGATGGCGTATTTTATTGTGCCTGTCCAGCTGCACCCTTGGGCATCTTTCGCACGGAGTGTCTTTAATGACAGACTTTGATTGACGCACTAGTTGTGCTGCTCCGGCTGCACCCTTAGGCAACTTTTGCGCGGAGTGTCTTTTTAATAAAAGACTTCGATTAATGCACTTGGTGTGCTATTCCGGCTGCACCCTTAGGCGACTTTTGCATGGAGTGTCTTTTTAATAAAAGACTTCGATTAACGCACTTGTTGTGCTATTCTGGCTGCACCCTTAGGCGACTTTTGCACAGAGTGTCTTTTTAATAAAAGACTTCGATTAACGCACTTGTTGTGCTATTCCGGCTGCACCATTAGGCGACTTTTGCACGGAGTGTCTTTTTAATAAAAGACTTCGATTAACGCACTTGTTGTGCTATTCCGGCTGCACCCTTAGGCGACTTTTGCGTGGAGTGTCGCACGCGAGGGTAGTCTACGCTACCTGTCGCGGTGACTTCGGAGTGGTCGAATGCCGAAGACTGTCGATGTGGTCTTTTTCGACACGTTGCGTCTGAGTTTTTGTTTTTGTGGGGGCTTTTGCTAGTATATTACATGGCTCCGCCTCGTTAAAAACCTCACCCCCCGAGAGGAAAAGAGTGCGGGCCGGATGTCACACCTGGCTTTAAGGAACAAAGCCAGGTGCATCTCATACATGTGCCAAGAAGACAACATATATAATAACAGAGTGTATAGAGATAAATGTCACAATAACATCAGAGTATTATTACATAGGAGAAGTCTTATTACAAAATAAAAGAATAAATATAAAACGAACTAAGGATCATCATTGGCGCCAATGTCAACTGAGAAACGCCACCTAGATCAGATCAAACTTCTCGCCTTGTGGCTCCTCCTGAACCACCTGTTCTTCTCCTGTGGGGGGTGTGAGACAGCTGAAAGCTCTCTTGTGAGTTTTGGTGTTTGGATGACAACTCAATTAAAGGACTAACAAGTGTACTAAGTGTTGAACAGGTACTTAAGGTAAAGCCTACAGGGTTCAACACAAGTGAACAAATGTGATGGTCCAAGAACTGGATTATGGATACATAATGGACATCACAAGTAAGTTGGACATTGCATAAAGTGAGACGGGGTGCGTAGCTCGGAGACAACTGATCAAGCCAAGGACGGAGGCAAGAAGAGCTTCCAGGTACCAAGTGCACGGGAGAAGGTCAAGGAGGCTGAGGAACCCAAAGCCAAGGGTAAAGAAGAAGGCTTGCAAAGTCAAGGGTGATAGAGTTGAGAACAGCTACGGCACATCAAGGATCACTACATAAGGACGTGACTTACAGCCAATGAGGTAACAGCTACAGTTATGTGGTGTAAGTCATAAGGCTCAAGATCAAGCTCTAAGGAGGAATCAAGGTCACTAGAAGGTGAACAAGTGTCAAAACCAGAACTAGAAGCAGCCCAAAAGAGCTAAGTTCACCTTGATCTTTAGTTTGGGTTGTTCCTATGTTTGGAGATGTTCTATGTGACCTTTACAGGATGTTGGAGCCAAGTAATGTCAATCTAGATCAAGACAAGCCGACTTGATGATTTATGAGTCCAACATCAAAGCTCAAGCATGTGGAATGCTATAGATTTAATGATTAAGAGAAGGTATGTTTCTATACTTAGTACATTGGTTTTGTGGACTAATATACTTGTCTAAGTGTTAGAAACAGAAAGAAGAAGAAAAGAAGAGAGGTGCAAAGGGCTTGGCTATGTACAGCCAAGGCAGCTCAGTCTGGCACACCGGACTGTCCGGTGGTGCACCGGACAGTGTCCGGTGGTGCACTGGACAGTGTCCGGTGCTCCATGCTGAACTCTGGCGAACTGGCCGCTCTCGGGAATTCACCGGCGACGTACGGCTATAATTCACCGGACTGTCCGGTGTGCACCGGACTGTCCGGTGAGCCAACGGTCGGCCGGGCCAACGGTCGGCCGCGCGATCTGCGCGGGACACATGGCCGAGCCAACGGCTAGATGGAGGCACCGGACTGTCCGGTGTGCACCGGACATGTCCGGTGCGCCAACGGCTCCAAGACTGCCAACGGTCGGCTTCGCCATAAATGGAAAGAAATCGGGCACTGGACAGTGTCCGGTGTGCACCGGACTGTCCGGTGCGCCACCCGACAGAAGGCAAGATTTGCCTTCCTGGATTGCTTCCAACGGCTCCTAGGCCTCTTGTGCCTATAAAAGGGACCCCTAGGCGCCTCTAGCAATGTACAAGCGCAGCCAACAGTTATAGACTTCACTCGAATCAATTCTCGCTCTCCATCTTGTGTGTAACTCTATAGTTTGTGTAGAAGGCACAACTATAAGCCTTAGAGAGAGGAGTAGTGCTGCTAAGAGCTAGAGCAAGGTCTTGAGCGTATCGTTACTCTGCCGGGGTGCTGCCAAGAAGTCTGTAAGCAGCCGCGGTTCTGTTGTAACTCCACTCAATAGTGAAAGGCTCTATCTGTCATACTGACAGATCTGAGCAAACGGAGGAAGGAGTTGAAATAGACTCCAAGCCCAGGTGTGGCTAACTCCAACGAGGACTAGGCAAGCATTTCAGGCTTGGCCGAACCTCGGGATAAACCCTTGCGTCTGTGTGCTCTGTATATCTGCACTTCAATACTTATCTGTGGTATAAGCTTGATTTGAAGTGTAGGACATTTTGAGACAGGATCTTCCATTCCGCTGCAACCTACTCAAAGAGTCTTCTCACTCCACTGCGTACTAAGTCTTCGAGTAGAGTAAGAATTTAAGTTTTAAAGTAATAAGTTTTATTCGCCTATTCACCCCCCCCCCTCTAGGCGACATCCAGATCCTGTTCCCGGGTCAAAGGGAACTTTCAATTGGTATCGGAGCTAGGCCTCTCCAGTGTGGGCTTAGCCGTCCGGAGATAACGATGTCGTCACAAGAGGTAACTGTAGAAATTCTTTTAGGCGATGGCTCTAATTACAAATCTTGGTCTGTCTCTATTTATAATGCTTTCATGAGTGTTGATTCTGATTTGAGACAGATCTTTAGTAGAAGTATTTTTCCATCTGATATTAGTAAAAATCCCTCTAATGATGAACTAAGATGTTTATCTCTCAATCACCGTGCTTGCAACATCTTAGTTGAGTCTCTTTCTAGAAGTGCCTATTTTGCCATCATGAGTAGTGATAGTGATCTATTTGTTGATGCTCATGATTTATGGAATAGGATTAAAGAAAAATATTTTGTGGCAAAATGTGATGCTCCTACTCCCTATATTACTTGTGTTACTAACCATTCAAAGGGAGAAGAACAAGAACGATGGCGCCCAAACGATGAATTCACCTCGTCGACAGGTTCGTTCTCCACTAGTGATAAGTGTTTTCTTGTTAACAATGACGGTGGAGACAAAAGCCATGATGAGGAGGAATATGAGGATGATAGCGAGGATGAATCTTCATCACCTCAAGGTACATTTTCCTATTTGGCTTCCACTGACATTAATGACAGGGAAAATAAGACCGATGATGTGGAAGAAGAGGAGATTCGCCGTTTCTACAACCATCTCAACAAAGCGGACAAAGCTCTCTTGGTTAAGTTGTTGAGAAGGAACAAGGAACAAGGCGAGACGCTTCTCAGGCTAGAGGAGACCCTCATCAAAACCAACAACAGCCTGGAGAAGATGACCAAAGAACATGAGGAGCTAAAGTGCTCTCATGACGATTTGGTCCAACGGTATGAATCTACTTTATTTGAGCAAAGAAATAATGATGATGCTTTATCCTGTGTTGCTCAACTTAAAATGGAAAACGCCATGCTTAAGAGACAAGTAGAAATTCTAAATTTAGAAAAACTTGCTCTAGGTGAAGAGTATGATATGTTGTCATATTCTCATAATAAACTAGTTGATGACCATATCATGCTTAATGTTGCTCATGAGGTTATAATTGTAAACTTAAATTCATGTGAACCTCATTCTCGCACGTGTGCGCATTTGAATTGTATATCATCATGTGCTAACCCCTGTTGCTCAAAAGAAAGCCAATCATTGATTGAGCAACAAGTTTTAGGGTCACAAAAGAAATTCTGTGGGAATAAGAAGCAACAACAACTGAGGAGAAGACACTTTGCTCAACTCTCTCAAGATATCCACGGGCGTGTGGTGAAGAAGCTTGAGAAAGGAAAAACTGCAGCAAGTGTCAAGCTCAATAAGAGAAATATTCCTAAAGATGAAGAAATCAACATGAGCTTGTAAAAAGGTAAAGATTCAATTAATCATGTTGTTTGCACTAACCTTTTCTCTATGTCATCCAAGAATAAAAAGAGAAAAGGGAAAAGGAGGTGCTTTAAGTGCAACAAGTCAGGACACCTCATTGAGTCGTGTCCATACACCAACAAGGGTGAAGGGATAAGGAGATGCTTCGGATGCAATGACAAGAACCACACGATCACTTCTTGTCCTCTATTGACGGATCAAGCATGTGCAGTCTCCAAGATGACTCTCACCAAGAAAAATGGCAAACAGCAAGCATCATGTCAGAGTGAGCGACGCTTCTGCTACAAGTGTGGTGAGCAGGGTCATCTATCCAAGGTATGTTATAAAGGTAAGATTACTAAGCAAGTGAATTTGTGTCAATCTTATTCGCGTAGGAGACCCAAATCATACACTTGTGCTAGATCTATAACAAGATCACCTAGAACTAGCACAAAGGCAATTTGGGTACCAAAGGCACATTTAGATGATCATTATGGACCCATCCCGAGATGGGTACCAAACTGTGCTAACTAGACCATGCAGGTGCCTTGAGATGGACTGGAGACCATGGGAGAGCTTAAGACGGTTATCTAAAACTCTATGCTTAAGCTGTTAATTGTTTTGGTGTTTATTGACCCAAAGTTGAATTATTGTGAAACACTAATCCCATGTTCATCTCAAGTGAAATAAGGTGTATAGGTCCTGAATCATTATTGGTGAATCAAGTAAAGGACCTTGATGAGAATCTACAACCTGCTCTCCAAAGGACGGTACCTGTGTATTTTAAGTACATAATTGCAATTTAGTATTGCTCTTAAGTTGGCTTGATGTGCTACCTGTCCTTAGAGTAGTTATGCTTTATGATTGCCTGTGTTAAATGGATCATAATGATGGTTGCTTAATCATGGCTGGTGCTCTATAGGATATATCTTTTGAATCATTCATTGGTAGCTCTTTCAGTTGTTATATCCACAACGATTAACTCTCTTGGTGCATATGGATAAACCTGTAACTTTTTGTAAGTAATGCTATGTGCAAATATGACATTTTGTTTAGTCCATGTTCACATGATTACCCTAGTTTGGTACTGTGTGAATTTCAAATCCATGTCGTGCCCTTTTGAGCTATGAGGTGCGTAAGCAAAAGGAGCCCTGAATTGGTGATAACAAGGGCTCTCATAAAGGCAAAGGTATGGAAAATGGAGCTATGCAATTTCATTAAATATTCTTGAAATTCCATTCATTGTGATCATAGCTATGTTCTTGTCTTTCAATTGGTAATATCTTGGCTTAGGTAATTTATGCCTTTAAAATGTTGTTTCTTTTGTGCACCTAAGAAACCTTCTTAATTATGACATGCTTAGATATTTCGCTTTATATACATGATTGTGTTGATCTTCAATTGGTATATGCAATGATAGTTAAGTATGAAGCATGTACAAGTTGCGTAAATGTTAGACTTCCTGTGAGTATTCAATTGGCTTAGGTGCCACTGAGGCGTGCATTGTTGTATTTAGTCAACCTTTCATTTAGCCTTCAATTGGTGTTAAGTGGCTTTTCATTTGATATGCAAATTGGCATCTTTGGGTGATGAAAGTGGTAGAGTATGCCTTGACCAAGGTATGTTGTGATCCCCTCTAGTTCTAAGGAAGCTAGAATGTGCAAAGTGCAAGTCATTCAAATACTTGATGCACAACTTGAGGGGGAGCACACATAACTTGTGTCTTTTGAGACTAACTGTTTCTTGAGCAATCTTGTATAGTCTCTAGGTGGAAAAGAGAAGATAAGCAAGAAATGGAGCAATCAGGACTTGGGTATCTCTGTAAGTCAAGAAATTGGTATCTCAAGTCGTGAGTAAGTGCATATTTTTAGATTGCTCATGCTCTATAATATCTGGTGATAATAGATGCTTATTCTTAAATATCATGGAGCTAGGATAATAAATGAACTTTTGCAATTGGTATCGGTCAATTAGTAGCCGTGATAGTCTACTTCAATTGACATCTTTTGATAATCATTAGAATGGAAGTTTCTTCTTGTGCCCAATACTATAACTTGTTCTAAGTTTGGTGTCTTAGCAACAAGAAAAAGTTAGGATAAAGAATCAGGCACAAGTGTGGAGAAGCTCTCGAGAGATTAAATACTTTCAAGATGGGAAGTACACTACAACATGGTAAAGGTACAAAAGGAAGTATTAATCTTTTTGCATATATGTGATAGTGCATATGTTCAATAAGTAAGGAGGAGTTTTGATAGTCGTTTTTCCTCCTTGACACCCTGCTGTCCCTTGACATCATCCTATGTTCTTGCTTGAGTACGGTTTTTGGTGTTTGATGTCAAAGGGGGAGAATTTGTGTATTAAAGCTTATCTCAACCTGAGAGGAAAGCTTATCCTAAGGGGTGATGTGTTAGTTTAAGCTTTGCTAGTGTGTTAGTCATATGCTTCTTGCAGTATCATATGTATAGACTAGTGTTTCCGCTGCGATGAATTATTTGGCTTCTATAGTGTAATAGATAGTCATGTGGTTAATGGTGCTTTAAGATTGCTTTCAATTAGTGTCTTAGTTTGAATTGGTATCTTAATGATGAATAGTGGTAGGTTGATATTCCTGTGATATATCCACTAAATTGAATGGTGTTTAACTCTGATTATGTGCATTTGTGTGTTATAGCATCATGGTTTGATTCTTGACACAATGCATACTAAAAAGTGCTAAGGTGTAGAAATGTTTCGATTTGCCTAAGTATGTGCAAATTGGCGTCTGAGGCCAAAATTATGTTTTTGAAGTAAGCACTTATTTAGGGGGAGCATTCTATAATCTTAGAATTCAAATTTGTGCTTCAAATCTTATTCTTATGTAAGCTTTAATTGTGTTGCCATCAATCACCAAAAAGGGGGAGATTGAAAGCTCTCTTGTGAGTTTTGGTGTTTGGATGACAACTCAATTAAAGGACTAACAAGTGTACTAAGTGTTGAACAGGTACTTAAGGTAAAGCCTACAGGGTTCAACACAAGTGAACAAATGTGATGGTCCAAGAACTGGATTATGGATACATAATGGACATCACAAGTAAGTTGGACATTGCATAAAGTGAGACGGGGTGCGTAGCTCGGAGACAACTGATCAAGCCAAGGACGGAGGCAAGAAGAGCTTCCAGGTACCAAGTGCACGGGAGAAGGTCAAGGAGGCTGAGGAACCCAAAGCCAAGGGTAAAGAAGAAGGCTTGCAAAGTCAAGGGTGATCGAGTTGAGAACAGCTACGGCACATCAAGGATCACTACTTAAGGACGTGACTTACAGCCAATGAGGTAACAGCTACAGTTATGTGGTGTAAGTCATAAGGCTCAAGATCAAGCTCTAAGGAGGAGATCAAGGTCACTAGAAGGTGAACAAGTGTCAAAACCAGAACTGGAAGCAGCCCAAAAGAGCTAAGTTCACCTTGATCTTTAGTTTGGGTTGTTCCTATGTTTGGAGATGTTCTATGTGACCTTTACAGGATGTTGGAGCCAAGTAATGTCAATCTAGATCAAGACAAGCCGACTTGATGATTTATGAGTCCAACATCAAAGCTCAAGCATGTGGAATGCTATAGATTTAATGATTAAGAGAAGGTATGTTTCTATACTTAGTACATTGGTTTTGTGGACTAATATACTTGTCTAAGTGTTAGAAACAGAAAGAAGAAGAAAAGAAGAGAGGTGCAAAGGGCTTGGCTATGTACAGCCAAGGCAGCTCAGTCTGGCACACCGGACTGTCCGGTGGTGCACCGGACAGTGTCCGGTGCGCCAGGCTGAACTCTGGCGAACTGGCCGCTCTCGGGAATTCACCGGCGACGTACGGCTATAATTCACCGGACTGTCCGGTGTGCACCGGACTGTCCGGTGAGCCAACGGTCGGCCGGGCCAACGGTCGGCCGCGCGATCTGCGCGGGACACGTGGCCGAGCCAACGGCTAGATGGAGGCACCGGACTGTCCGGTGTGCACCGGACATGTCCGGTGTGCACCGGACATGTCCGGTGCGCCAACGGCTCCAAGACTGCCAATGGTCGGCTTCGCCATAAATGGAAAGAAATCGGGCACCGGACAGTGTCCGGTGTGCACCGGACTGTCCGGTGCGCCACCCGACAGAAGGCAAGATTTGCCTTCCTGTATTGCTTCCAACGGCTCCTAGGCCTCTTGTGCCTATAAAAGGGACCCCTAGGCGCCTCTAGCAATGTACAAGCGTAGCCAACAGTTATAGACTTCACTCGAATCAATTCTCGCTCTCCATCTTGTGTGTAACTCTATAGTTTGTGTAGAAGGCACAACTATAAGCCTTAGAGAGAGGAGTAGTGCTGCTAAGAGCTAGAGCAAGGTCTTGAGCGTATCGTTACTCTGCCGGGGTGCTGCCAAGAAGTCTGTAAGCAGCCGCGGTTCTGTTGTAACTCCACTCAATAGTGAAAGGCTCTATCTGTCATACTGACAGATCTGAGCAAACGGAGGAAGGAGTTGAAATAGACTCCAAGCCCAGGTGTGGCTAACTCCAACGAGGACTAGGCAAGCATTTCAGGCTTGGCCGAACCTCGGGATAAACCCATGCGTCTGTGTGCTCTGTTCTATCCTGACTCTCTGCCTTACTCATCTTTATATCTGCACTTCAATACTTATCTGTGGTATAAGCTTGATTTGAAGTGCAGGACATTTTGAGACAGGATCTTCCATTCCGCTGCAACCTACTCGAAGAGTCTTCTCACTCCACTGCGTACTAAGTCTTCGAGTAGAGTAAGAATTTAAGTTTTAAAGTAATAAGTTTTATTCGCCTATTCACCCCCCCTCTAGGCGACATCTAGATCCTGTTCCCGGGTCAAAGGGAACTTTCAACAGCAAGGGTGAGCTCACACATGATCATAGCTCAACAAGTTGTGGGGAACCAGTGGACATGAACTCACAAAGGTGGGAGTTCATGTGATGTGTAAGGCTAATCAATGACAGGGGTTAAAGCTGAGATTGCTTTTAATTAGTTGGTCAAAATTTTATTAGCAGTTACTAAATGTAAGTGAATACCAAACCTTAAATAAAGTAATTGAACAAAATTAATAATAATCCCATGCAATGCAAATGACAAAATTGAATTTAAGTTCTATAAATTAATCATTAGAGAGTCCTGAGCTGCTCATGGCTGTGAGCTCGGCTAGTATACCAGTTTTACACTCCACAGAGGTTGTACCCTTTACCCACAAGTCATGTTACCCATCTGCCAAGGGATCGCGACTCCCATACACCTCTACCTAGGAGGCGAGGCAGGGCAACACTACGAGGCCTTTACAAAGTTCCACTAGCTTCCGAAAACCCGCTACAGTTTATGGGAAGAGCACTTGCAAGAATCCCCCGTCTGACCGCCATCTCAGCTAAATCAACCTGAGAACCTCCTTGCATGCAACTCCCCTACTGCCCTTGCCCCTTTCGGGTAAGGTAGTCTTCCACTAGCTTTCCTAATTAGTCAGCCAAGGGCGTCCCATTAAACCCTTGTGGCGGCACGTGTTTCTCAAGTTAAGCTCTATGTTCCAATTAACATTAATGATCTTGACATGAACATAAATAGAATAACAAAATAATTGGAACATAGATATAATAAATTATTATCCCAAAACCATGTAAAGCAATAGTAAACTACCCAAGTGATCTAGGGGTAAACAAGCTAATGAGATAAACAATCTAGGGTGACCTACCGGATCCCATCAAAATTAAACCTATGCATGAGTAAGTGACATTAAAGAACATTATTGGGTAAAAAGTGGTCAAGGGCACAACTTGCCTTCAATGAGCTCCTGCTCAGCTACTTCTATCTGCTGCTCACCAGGATCCTCAGTCACGGGCTCTTCTACTTGCCACAATACAAACAAGCATAGTGTATAGAGAAAATTAACATCACACCAAACATGTAAACGAAATACATGATAATATTCTACACATTAAAATAAAATCCTAGGAACATGAATCATAATTTTTGGAGTTATAGATTTTGAGATATGAATTTCCAAAGGTTTTATGTGTTTAAAATAGGATTAAGTGGGAAATTAATTTTCTTAATATTTTCATGACAAAATAGAGATTCTAAGTGATAGAGAATAAAATTACAAAAATTTAGAAAGTGGAATGGTTCAATTTGGAGCTCATATGCATTCTCTATGAATTATTAAAGTTCTAGCATATATTTTTGTATTTAAAACCTGTTTTCCAATTCAATTATTCAATTTAAAACAGCTTTGGACCGGGCGCACCAATACTGAGAAAGGCAGGGGCCACGAGGTAAATTATCCAAGACCCAACGCACAACACCACGGACCGCGGGTTGAATTCGGAAAAGTGGAAGGTCTCTGGTGCAAAAATGTCTCGCTGAAAGGGTATCTTTTAATCTGAGCCGTCCGATCCACCCTGGACGCGCCAGATTAGATCGGCTGTAGGATGAAGCGGTACGCGCAGCTAACCATACGATCCGAGAGCTATGGTCCACATCGGACGGAGCGAGGGGAATACCCGGACTTAATCCTGACCATTCATGCGCTAATCAACGACCCCCTCCCCTTCTTCTTCTCTGGTCCTCACAGAATGCGGCGGCGCCCTGGTTTTCATGGAGGCACCATGGCCGGATCTCCCAAACCCCCTATCCCTGCACCTAAACTCCGATCCAAAGGTAGCAACTGACAGCCGTAATGACAGGGAACTACTACGGAAGGTGCTCACCGCCGATCGAAGTCATGGAAATCCTGTCCACGGAGTGCCGCGGACACACAGAGGGGATAGTACTACGGCAACCAATTTCGAGGGCTCCGGTCGCCAACCCACAGCAGGGAAGTCACCGATTCAATTCCTGACGACTCGACAGAGGTAGAGCGCAGGTCGGAGTACGGAGTGGCACCGATCCGGGGCACACGCTGCTAGAGTGCCCGTGGCGACGAGTCGCGCTTGAACGGTTAGGTGCCTTATCGGCTGAGAGCAGAGAATTAGGGTCGAGGAGAAGGTAGGGGCCAACCTGCTACTTATCTCCCGGTGAAGTGGGCGAGGTGTTTGGGGCTAGCTAGAGCTGCAGCGAGAATCACGGTGATGGCCTCGGTTTGTTGCACGGTGAAGGGAGGAGCTGTCGTGATTCTGTTACCGAGAGATGTACAACGACTACGGCCCATGCGTCATTGACCCGGCTGAGGAACGTAGGCGGGGAGGATACGAGGCTGACCAAAGGGTCCCGCATGGCAGAGAACGCAAGCGCGCGGTGGAGAAAATTTGGGCCGCGCGGGTGCAATGGTTAAATGGGCCGAATGGGTGGTAGCCGGCTCGTTTCAAAATAGTTTTGTTTTCCTTTTTCATTTCTCATTCAAATTAGCTCCAAATTCAAATTCAAATGTTTTGTGGCAAATTTTATCCACAGATTATATTTTGTCATGACAAGCTCTAGCTTGGGCATATATATTTATATATATTATTTATATTTTTATTTCACATGATATTTGTTTGTTTCTCTTTCCTAAATTTTAGAATCTCTTTTAAGTTTTGAATTCCACTTTGGACTTTTTACTATATTCCTTATCACAAAATGCACACACAAAAACAATATCCAGCATGATGCATAATTTAGTGGTATATATATTCTTATTAATCATTTATTTTCAAATGAAGTGTTCACATGTGATGATAAATGGAAAAATCACATATAAAGGAAAAGAAATTCTCCTTTTATTTCTTTTACAAAATGGGTATTACACCGAAATAATATTGTTTGGTAGATTACAAGGGCGCGTGGGCCCTGAGGGTTAAACAAAAAATTTGCGGAGATTGTCACTATTCCAGGAGTGCTCTAAGTCTTCGCTGGAGGGCGTTGCTAGCCTGTACGCGCTGGGGGATGCCTTCGTCTTGACGATGAATGGACCCTCCCATTTTGGCTCTAGCTTGCCCCATGATTCTGTCCGGGTGGTCTGGACGAGTACGAGGTCTCCTTTGTTGAACTCCCTTGGGACGACCGTGTTGTCACACCAGGCCTTGGTTTGAGCTTGGTTGAGGGCCTGCAGGGCGAGGACGCGGTCTCCGTCGATGAGGTCTTTAGACGTTGGCTCATCGATGTTGGGGACCGCTGATGTACTTGTTCGGGGCGACCCAGGCTTTATCCCCTGCGGCGTCATGGCCTCTGATCCATATAATAGACGAAAAGGTGTGAATCCGGTTGCCCGGCATTCGGTCGTGTTTAGGGCCTAGACCACTTCAGGTAGTTGGTCGGCCCATTTACCCTTCTTGTCGTCGAGGAGTCTTTTCTTGATGGCAGTGAAAATCTTGCCGTTGGCGCGCTCGACGACGCCGTTGGATTGTGGGTGGTATACCAAGGCGAAGGCAGGCTTAGTGCCGATGGAGAGGCAGAAATCCCTGAAGTCCTGGCTGTCAAACTATTTGTCGTTGTCGACTGTGAGCTCAGACGGGACTCCGAATCGGCAAACAATGTTTTGCCAGAAGAACTTTTGGGTTGTCTACGATGTTATTGTGGATACTGCCTTGGCCTCGATCCACTTGGTGAAGTACTCGACGGCGACGAAGGTGAATTTGAGGTTCCCTTGAGCCATAGGTAGTGGTCTAACAATGTAACACCCGGATTTAAAGGACAAAGCCGGGTGCATGTGACACCCCAGGTGTCAATTTTGCATTATGTCAGGAGATTTATCCTAATCTCGGATGCTCAGTGAAAATTCTATTTCTCGATCGTGCCTATCTCTGTCTATCAGGCTTTCTCATGGAAGTTCACCGAATTCAGAGTTAATCGATTGCGAGAAACAGCCAATTTCGGAGCGTGTTAAAACTTTTAATTCTCAGAACTCATGCAGACTCGAAGATCATTCTCGAATTTTAAATCTCATCTGAAGCTCTTTAAATCAAACTCTCGACGACTATTATCTGACCTGAGCCCGAGTCTAATTCCTCGAACCCCGATCGATGTCCGACTATTTTGATCTGAGTCCGTACTCTCACACGGAGTACTCAGTACGTCGTCCTCTAATTATTTCTTACTCGACTTGGCCGAATATCTCTATGTCCAAACCGAATTTAGAACCCCGTATCAACAGCGATTTTAAAATATCACGATTCGCCTTCTCCGAATAAAAATCCAAAGTCGATAAAAAGTTTGAGAGAAGCACTTGTCTCTAAAATAGTGCGCGACAAAATTTCAAAGCAGAATCTCCAATGGGTTGTCCTCAAATAAATTCCTATCCGACTCGGCTTAATACCTCTGCGTCTGATCTGAAATTCGAAAATCAACACCGCCAATGATTTTATTAACCCGACCCGATTGATCTCGATCACGAATCCAAAACCAATCGGTCTCTATTCATTTTGTTCCTAATTGGGTGCGGGAAATTATATTTTTTTTCCGAGCGACGTTAAACAAATCAAATTCTTCGTACGGATAATCTGTCGTTCTGTCCAACCGAGCACCAGCTCGCTCTGTTTTTACACAGACGGCTTCCGCGAGAGCATTTTTATTTCGGAAAATAAATTAGCGCAGCCCGATAACGTGTTTGGGCCAGCCCAACCCAGCCCATTTGGCCCACTAAGGAAACCCTAACCCTAGCCATCTTCTATAAATAGGGGTGCTCACTTGGAAATTTTCCACTCCCACCCCTCAAAAATTTCCAGCCGCCACTCTCTTCTTCCTCCTCTCCCACACGCACAGCCCTCTTCTCTCCTGTTCATGGCGCAGAGAAGCTCTCTGCCGAGCTGCTCCCATGGCGCCACCCTTCCCTGCCCTAGGTGCGGGCGAGCTCCCTCCCCTGCTGCTGCTCGCCCTTCCTCCCTCCTCTGCGCCAGCCTGCTCCAACCGCTTCTTCCTCCCTCCGCTGTCCATGGCGTGCAGCAAGCTGGGAGCGCAGCTCCTTCCATGGCGCCAAGCAGCAGCACCCTTTTTCCCCAGCCGGCTCCCCCTTCCTCCCTGCGCCCAGCTCTTCTTTCTACTGCGCAGCAGCACCCTCGCCATGGGCGCCAGCAGCATGGATGCCGAGCCCCTTTCTTCTACCTCTGTCCGCGCCCAGCAGCATCCCTGCGCAGCGCCGCTGCTCCATCTCCTCCCCATCTTCCCCACCAAACAGCACCCGCAGCGAGTCGCCATCGTCCATGGCGAGCAGCCTCCCCCGACGCGCAGGAGCCCTTCTTCCTCCCAAGGACAGTGCCCCTATTTCCCTCTCCCGGCAGCGCAGCGCCTCGCAACCTAGTTTTCCCCGCAGCCCCACAACAGCGACGCGCCGTAGGTGTTCGACAAAATGCGCAGCAAGCTGCGCGCTGCAGCAGCACGCCGTGATGCCGCCGTGTGTTCGCTGTTTTGCGCAGCCCCATCCGCGACGCCGTCGAAACCCTTGGTGAGCAAAACCCTCGCTGCCATTGCTGCTATTATATATATTTTTTTTTGTTTTGTGCTCGGTAAAACTGTTGAGCGGTTGTGTGTGTGTCTAATCGCAGCTAGTCGTCAATGCCATTCGTCGCGCACGCGTGTTCGATACAAGACCGGTCGGGTGCACCACGTGCTTGCACAACTCAAATCCGATCCCGTTCAGGTTGATTGATTTATAATAATACATGTGCTTTGGTTGATGTCGGGCAATGCATGTATATATGTGGATGTGTGTAATATGTTTCGGTACTACGCATTGGTAGGATCGCGTTTGCGATTAGAGAACGAGAGGTTGTTGATGTGTGCGATTTGTAGTTTGTCGAATTACGTTTTGGTCGATGTGGTGTAAATTGGTGTTTGACTATATGTGGGTATAAAATGTTTTGGTGAGATGCAGTGGCAAGGTCACATTCACGTTTTGGTAAACAAACGTGTCGTGCTTGTTTTATGTGATGAGTAGGTCTGAAAATACAAGTTATGTGAAGATTTAATTAGTCACGTATGTGTGGGTGTGCCGTGGTGTATTGTAGTAGTGGTGGCGTAAGATAATTGATTGAGGTGCGCGGGTATATGCCGTAATGTGGTTATACTCGCGACGAGGAAAGATGTATGTATTGTGTAACACGACGTTTAGGTCGCTATTATATAATCGCGTAAAGGATGCTAGTGATGGTTGTGTGATTGAGGAGGGATGTAGTGGCAAGCGAGAAGTAAGTTTAATTTTTCAACGGTTAGTGGATAGTATCTGTCGGTGTTGTCATGATTTTTGTTGTATGACCGATCGATGCTTAGCTTTATAAATTATTGCATTCCATGCCCACTGGATAAAGAAATGTCTAGTTGATCGAGTAAGAGTCCTATATGAACGTAATCGCAGCCCAAAAATTATTGGAGGCGAGTAGCGTTCGTAAGTCGATCCTTGTTAGAATCGAAGAACAATCCGATAACATATGCACATAAGTGCCTTAGGTCCTTCAGTAGCAAATGTAAGACTTATGGAGTTTTACGCCGTATGTAGATGCCTCTATGTTAGACCCCAACAACATGCTATCTTAGGTGACTGATGTGTTAACTAAATTAAGTTGAGAAATGGTTAAGAAAAGCTGACTAATCTACTCCAACCCATGTTTTTGAGTTGCAATGTCTGAAATGGTTCGCTAAGTCGTCTGCGGTAATTAGCCAACTCATGTTAAACAGGAGTCGATTTCGTTAAGTGTTTGTTATATATATATATATATATATATATATATATATATATGTTGTGCCTCGGATTGCGATAGTAATAGGCAAGCCGACGTGTATGCTGTCAAGCGGACCGTGTCGTTGCTCTAGTCAGCCAAATTGTTCGATGGCTTGGGTTAAGCTCGTAGTCACGGTGAATTGCTTTTGAAGTCTAAATGCGTATGATTATGGTTGTGGATGAAGATTAGTAGTGCTCATGGGAGGTCTAAGTTAAAATGCAAATTATTGGTTGAAAAGCGTTTCGATGTTGATTATCGTGGAAAACGCGTGGTTAATTGAGTATGGTAAATCTAGAGCACGAAATGACTTGGATAAAATTTATGAGTCAACTTGATGGTCCTAATTTGACTAATTTAACTCTAATCAACGGTGAAGTGTTAGAATAATTCAAGTCTCTAGAACACGACTAATTCTTGAATTATATAGGAGCTGAAATTTATTGATTGTTGTTTTGGACTGCACGCGCTGTTTTAGTTGTGCTGTATGTTTGATGAACTAAATTGTGTTTTCTGTAGATATGTGCTATAGAAAAGTGGTAGATAACTTTATTATCTTGTTGGTGTTAAAATTTGATAGCCATAGGTCTGACAGTTTAGGGATTATGCTTTTTACAAATTCAGTGACTGAATCTGTCCAATTTCTGTACAGATTTCAGAAACTGTACTGGTTGCTTAAGTTAATGTTTGAATCAGTCCTTGTAGATTATAAGAAAGTTGTAGATGCTTTTCTGATCTTGCTTGTGTTAAAATTTCATAACTAAAGGCCTGACGGTTTAAGAGTTATGAATTTTACAACTTGGTTGATGTGTTCTGTCCACTGTCAGAACAGATTTCGAAAACTGTAATGTTTGGTTTGATTAAACCTGGAATCACTTTTTGGTGATTATAGAAGTTATGTAGTACTTTTGCCAAGCTTTCCAAAAAGTCTTGGATCACTCTAATTGGTGGTCTGAAGATTAAGTTCTGAATGTTTGAAGTATAAAATCTGAATCTGTCCAAATCTGGACAGCAACACCTTATAGTGTCTTTTATCCTTAATTGCATATTGAATCACCTTGAGATGTTTATAAATGATATGTAGATAATTTTATTATCTTTCCAGAAAGTCTAGGATCACCTTGTTTGGATGTCTGAATCTTCAGTTATGAATTTTTAAATTCACAAGTCTGAATCTGTCCAAATCTGGACAGCGCTGTTGTATTAGCACGTTTTGACCTTGCTAAGTGCTGAATCTTGTTGATGTGAAAATACCAAAGTTGTAGCTCACTTTTTAGGCTTTCCAGAAAATCTTAGTTTTCTAGTTTTGGATTAATATTTGAAGAGTTATGGTTAAAACAAGTAACTGCTGTACTGCTGTCCTAAAAATCTGCATGTGCTCAATTGATTGTTAGTTCACCCTTTTTGGCTAAAAATGGTTGGTTAACACTAAATTCATATAGAATTACCATGGCTAAGCTTGAGATAACATATGTGTCATGTTTTTATACGTTTCTTTCTCTAGTAAATTGTGATGTAGTATTGTGTTGCGTAAATGTCCAAAATGTTTGTCGTCTTTTTAGTGGTGCTAATGTTGTGCGCTCGACGATATGTAGTTAGCTAACGCTAGTGTGTGTGGTTATTTGTGATGCCTCGCGACTTAGTGTTTAATTCACTAGTGTGTACTTAAAGTATCATGTGCTATTTCATTATATTCATACATATGCATCTTGCATCTCATTTAGGACCGCGAGATGATGATCGTGCAAGTGATGTGGTGCCAACAACAAGATGCAGTTGGTGGACGACCTGAAGAATGGACTTAACCAGTGGATGCTCGCCAAGCGAGTACCTCCCCCAGCAAACACTACCTAAGTGTTAAATTAAAGGCAAGCCCCGGTTTTATGCATAACCGTTATATATGCTATTTTACTGCACTTAATGTTTGTAGGCTTGTACTGTGCACTTAAGTGTAGGAGTTGTTTGAAACCCTAGTTGCATGATCTCAGGAATCCTATTGAGATGGATACTAGTATGCTAGGTCGAGTAGCTGCTTTACTAATTAGGGATCTCGGTAGAAGTCGAGTGATTTTTCTAGCACTCGTGCGAGGTCAGGAATTGCTTGTATCCATTTACATATCGTATTGATGATGGTCTGTGGACAACGGTCCATGGGGATGTGTTGTCTACGAGACGGAAATTGGAATAAGGATTAAGGTGTGGTACCGTGTGTCAAGCGTTTGAACGTACTAAACATATGCCAAGAAATATGGTAAATCGGTAAGCCTAGTACCTGATTGTACCTGGCAGTGGACTTTACCCCTCACGCAACCTGAGACGAGGTCTCCCATTCCGGTTATGGTGGGTACAAGTGCGGTCACTGCACGACGGCCAGTCGGGGTCAGTGAGGCATTGTACGCCAAGGCGGTGAGCCCTGATCTGCTGACGGGGAATCGATGGGGACGGTTGATGTGTGTGGGGACGGAGTGCCTCACCACGTCGTGTGTTTAGGTTTACCTTGCAAGGATAAAAACTAGATTCGAATCGTCTGCTTCTCGCAGCTAATGAGACTGCTTGATCCATGCTGCTACATTGAGTAATAAGTGGAAATGAGTTGATTTGCAAAAGATGTTGATTGATAAAATGTTTGATACCATGTATGATTAGCTAGGTACACATCTAGTTTTAAAAGGATCATACTAAAACTTAAAAAGCTAAAAATTGATTTTAGACTCAGCTAGTGCTTTTGGCAAACCAAACCCCTCAGCCAAATAGCTGCATGTCTAGAGGTAGAGGAGTAGACTCCTCACACCGGGTAAGTCTAGCTGAGTATTAGTATACTCAGCCTTGCTTGTGGCATAATTTTTGCAGGTACTCCTTAGGATGATTGGTTGATGGTGTGACTTGGCCTCCATCCCTGCCACCGGGATAGACGGTCGAGTGGGTTACTGCTTCCACAGGAGAGGACCGGGAGGGGTAGCGTGGCCAGGCTTCGCCATGTTACTCGGTTTTCTCCGTTAGTTATTTCCGCTGCATTAAAATTTATGGTTGTTATTTCTGAAACTCCAATAATGTAATCACTAATGATACTTATTAAATTTGTGGCATTATGTTTTATTGTATTTCTCTGTGCCTCACCTTCGTGTGAGCTAGTGGTATTCGATCCTGGTAAGTGGCTTTATCGGACTAGATCCGAGGGACTGACGGGTTATTCCTGTTTAAGTGTGTTGCTGCCCTCAAGGGTGCGACTTGGGCACTTAAGCTGGAATAATTCGGGCGGTTCCGCCACAGCTGGTATTGGAGCGAATACCAGTACAGAGAAGTCAATAAGTCATGATTCCAACCTTTTCTAAAGTAAAATTTGCTTAGAAACCAGAGTTGGATAGACATCAGGACGATAAGGACAGACTTAGGACGTGAAGCCTTAGCAAATAGATGGGTAGCTAGGTGGCTATTTATATAGGCCATATAGGCTACTATTGCTACTAGCAGGATGCTGTAGAAGCATCCGAAAAATTAGTTAGGTCTGAGAAGACGACTAGAATGAGCATGCATCATGATTGTTGCATTATAATTGTCTCTTGTGCATCAACATGCTTCTCTCACCTTTATTCCAATAACAAGAACTTGTGAATAATGTGATGTACTGCTATGTTCTAAAAACTATAAGAAATGCTTTACCTTGTGTCAGATTGGTAAGTCTTGTTAGTTCGTGCTATGTGTTTGTCTTGTCTTGCTAGCTAGGTGGTATTGTAATTGTTCAACCATCTTTGCCAATAAAAAAAATTTGTTGCCTGTTCTGCCCATAAAAAGACCCCTCCAAACAACCTTGAGTTTAGCAAGTGAAACCTCCTTAAGAAAAAAACAAATCCTACTTGTTGGTATTTTCTAGCCCCCTTGAGTGTTTTACCTTTAAAGTTAAACCTGCACAACTTATAGACCCCTATAGCTTAACCGCTAGCCAACTAAAAACTTCCTTGTGCACTTGTTGTGTCAAAAAAAGATTTGGTGTCTAGTTGCGCAAACCCTATCATGGCCTTGTTTCTTTCCATAATTCCTTGCCCCTAAAACTTCATAGCATTCCTGTTGATCATCCAGCTGATCTTGTTGCCTACCTCTCCTTTCGCCTGGATCTGGTAATCCTCTTTCTTGTGAATCATGTTGGCTTTATCATCCGAATCTCGGGATCCCCTATGATTCTGCCCTATTATCTGGTTATCTGCTATAACCTGTTCTCAAGTATCAGATGTTAATTTACCTGAATCTCTCATTTCAAGTCTTTCTGATGCTCATTCTCTAGGCATCATGACGTTGTTTTATCAATTTTATCTATAGACAGTGTATCCATTTGGTTCAACGGATTTTGCTGTTGTCTTTAGTTCTCTCATGTCTCTAAAAGCTCATCGATCTCGCTCTCATGGTTGGTTCCTCCTCATATTAAATATCATATCAATCTTTGGCTGATAATCCCCGTGATGATCATAAAATAGTTCTCCAAGTTGAAGAAAATTCTCATGTGAGGCTCTTTTGCCAACAATCTCTATTTCAACTCCGGTCACATTCTTATTTTCTAAGCCATACTCTCATGGGCTCCATCTATCTGTGCTATGTGAATTCTTTATTGGTTACGTTTGGTAATGGTGTCATGGCTAACGACTGATGGTGCCGTGACAAAACCGAGAGCCTACTATGGTGCACACATGGTTAGGCTGCTCAGCACGCGCTGGTATCAGGTTAATAGTCGTGATCCATTACAAGACTATACTGATGAGCTACCTTTTGGGCACACTCTCTCAGAATGATCGCTGCATTTTGTCTCGATATGTCGCGATATTCTATCCAAATCTGTCTTCAGTAACTTCTCAGATACCATCTCCGAAATTTGCATCTATCTCCAGCCTGGGAGTTACATGCTTCTCCACCCTTGAAGATCCTCATTCGAATCTCGGGACGAGATTCTTTTTAAGGGGGGAAGGCTGTGACACCCCAGGTGTCAATTTTGCGTTATGTCAGGAGATTTATCCTAATCTCGGATGCTCAGTGAAAATTCTATTTCTCGATCGTGCCTATCTCTGTCTATCAGGCTTTCTCATGGAAGTTCACCGAATTCAGAGTTAATCGATTGCGAGAAACAGCCAATTTCGGAGTGTGTTAAAACTTTTAATTCTCAGAACTCATGCAGACTCGAAGATCATTCTCGAATTTTAAATCTCATCTGAAGCTCTTTAAATCAAACTCTCGACGACTATTATCTGACCTGAGCCTGAGTCTAATTCCTCGAACCCCGATCGATGTCCGACTATTTTGATCTGAGTCCGTACTCTCACACGGAGTACTCAGTACGTCGTCCTCTAATTATTTCTTACTTGACTTGGCCGAATATCTCTATGTCCAAACCGAATTCAGAACCCCGTATCAACAGCGATTTTAAAATATCATGATTCGCCTTCTCCGAATAAAAATCCAAAGTCGATAAAAAGTTTGAGAGAAGCACTTGTCTCTAAAATAGTGCGCGACAAAATTTCAAAGCAGAATCTCCAATGGGTTGTCCTCAAATAAATTCCTATCCGACTCGGCTTAATACCTCTGCGTCTGATCTGAAATTCGAAAATCAACACCGCCAATGATTTTATTAACCCGACCCGATTGATCTCGATCACGAATCCAAAACCAATCGGTCTCTATTCATTTTGTTCCTAATTGGGTGCGGGAAATTATATTTTTTTTCTGAGCGACGTTAAACAAATCAAATTCTTCGTTCTGTCCAACCGAGCACCAACTCGCTCTGTTTTTTACACAGACGGCTTCCGCGAGAGCATTTTTATTTCGGAAAATAAATTAGCGCAGCCCGATAACGTGTTTGGGCCAGCCCAACCCAGCCCATTTGGCCCACTAAGGAAACCCTAACCCTAGCCATCTTCTATAAATAGGGGTGCTCACTTGGAAATTTTCCACTCCCACCCCTCAAAAATTTCCAGCCGCCACTCTCTTCTTCCTCCTCTCCCACACGCACAGCCCTCTTCTCTCCTGTTCATGGCACAGAGAAGCTCTCTGCCGAGCTGCTCCCATGGCGCCACCCTTCCCTGCCCTAGGTGCGGGCGAGCTCCCTCCCCTGCTGCTGCTCGCCCTTCCTCCCTCCTCTGCGCCAGCCTACTCCAATCGCTTCTTCCTCCCTCCGCTGTCCATGGCGTGCAGCAAGCTGGGAGCGCAGCTCCTTCCATGGCGCCAAGCAGCAGCACCCTTTTTCCCCAGCCGGCTCCCCCTTCCTCCCTGCGCCCAGCTCTTCTTTCTACTGCGCAGCAGCACCCTCGCCATGGGCGCCAGCAGCATGGATGCCGAGCCCCTTTCTTCTACCTCTGTCCACGCCCAGCAGCATCCCTACGCAGCGCCGCTGCTCCATCTCCTCCCCATCTTCCCCACCAAACAGCACCCGCAGCGAGTCGCCGTCGTCCATGGCGAGCAGCCTCCCCCGACGCGCAGGAGCCCTTCTTCCTCCCAAGGACAGTGCCCCTATTTCCCTCTCCCGGCAGCGCAGCGCCTCGCAACCTAGATTTCCCCGCAGCCCCACAACAGCGACGCGCCGTAGGTGTTCGACAAAATGCGCAGCAAGCTGCGCGCTGCAGCAGCACGCCGTGATGCCGCCGTGTGTTCGCTGTTTTGCGCAGCCCCATCCGCGACGCCGTCGAAACCCTTGGTGAGCAAAACCCTCACTGCCATTGCTGCTATTATATATATATATTTTTTTGTTTTGTGCTCGGTAAAACTGTTGAGCGGTTGTGTGTGTGTCTAATCGCAGCTAGTCGTCAATGCCATTCGTCGCGCACGCGTGTTCGATACAAGACCGGTCGGGTGCACCACGTGCTTGCACAACTCAAATCCGATCCCGTTCAGGTTGATTGATTTATAATAATACATGTGCTTTGGTTGATGTCGGGCAATGCATGTATATATGTGGATGTGTGTAATATGTTTCGGTACTACGCATTGGTAGGATCACGTTTGCGATTGGAGAACGAGAGGTTGTTGATGTGTGCGATTTGTAGTTTGTCGAATTACGTTTTGGTCGATGTGGTGTAAATTGGTGTTTGACTATATGTGGGTATAAAATGTTTTGGTGAGATGCAGTGGCAAGGTCACATTCACGTTTTGGTAAACAAACTTGTCGTGCTTGTTTTATGTGATGAGTAGGTCTGAAAATACAAGTTATGTGAAGATTTAATTAGTACACGTATGTGTGGGTGTGCCGTGGTGTATTGTAGTAGTGGTGGCGTAAGATAATTGATTGAGGTGCGCGGGTATATGCCGTAATGTGATTATACTCGCGACGAGGAAAGATGTATGTATTGTGTAACACGACGTTTAGGTCGCTATTATATAATCGCGTAAAGGATGCTAGTGATGGTTGTGTGATTGAGGAGGGATGTAGTGGCAAGCGAGAAGTAAGTTTAATTTTTCAACGGTTAGTGGATAGTATCTGTCGGTATTGTCATGATTTTTGTTGTATGACCGATCGATGCTTAGCTTTATAAATTATTGCATTCCATGCCCACTGGATAAAGAAATGTCTAGTTGATCGAGTAAGAGTCCTATATGAACGTAATCGCAGCCCAATAATTATTGGAGGCGAGTAGCGTTCGTAAGTCGATCCTTGTTAGAATCGAAGAACAATCCGATAACATATGCACATAAGTGCCTTAGGTCCTTCACTAGCAAATGTAAGACTTATGGAGTTTTACGCCGTATGTAGATGCCTCTATGTTAGACCCCAACAACATGCTATCTTAGGTGACTGATGTGTTAACTAAATTAAGTTGAGAAATGGTTAAGAAAAGCTGACTAATCTGCTCCAACCCATGTTTTTGAGTTGCAATGTGTCGGGGACCATAATTAGGGGTACCCTCAAGACGCCTAATTCTCAGCTGGTAACCCCCATCAGCATAAAGCTGCAGAGGCCTGATGGGTTTGATTAAGTCAGGGATCAGTCCATACGAGCGACTTGATCACGCCACGCCCGAGCCTAGCCTCGGGCGAGGGCAGCCGACCCTGAGATGGTTCCGTCTCGCCTGAGGCCTCCTCTTTCACGGCAGACGCATCTCCGGCTCGCCCGAGGCCATGCCTTCGATAAGAAGTAACCCTGACTAAATCACCGCACCGACCGACCAAATCACTGGGGCCTTTAACGCAAAAGGTAAGACTGACGGGTAGCCAGGCTTGGCCGAAAGCGCCAGAGGAAGCTCCGCCCGACCCAGGGCTCGGACTTGGGCTAAGGCCCCGGAAGACGGCGAACTCCGCTCCGCCCGACCCAGGGCTCGGACTCAGGCTAAGGCCCCGGAAGACGGCGAACTCCGCTCCGCCCGACCCAGGGCTCGGACTCGGGCTAAGGCCCCGGAAGACGGCGAACTCCGCTCCGCCCGACCCAGGGCTCGGACTCGGGCTAAGGCCCCAGAAGACGGCGAACTCCGCTCCGCCCGACCCAGGGCTCGGACTCGGGCTAAGGCCTCGGAAGACGATGAACTCCGCTCCGCCCGACCCAGGGCTCGGACTCGGGCTAAGGCCTCGGAAGACGATGAACTCCGCTTCGCCCGACCCAGGGCTCGGACTCCACCCCGACCTCCGCCTCGCCCGACCCGGGTGCTCAGGTTCGGCCTCGGCCATGCAGGACAGACTCGACCTCGGCCTCGGAAGAGACTCCATGTCGCCCGACCTAGGGCACAAGTCTGCCACGTCGACAGGAAGCGCCATCATCACCCTACCCCGAGACGACTCGGGCCGCAGAGAACAGGACCGACGTCCCATCTGGCTAGCTCCGCCAGATAGGCAATGATGGCGCCCCGCTGGACCCATGACGACGGCGGCCCCCAGCTCCCTTACGAAAGCAGGGGGACGTCAGCAAGGGCCCAACCACTCCGACAGATGTCCCTCCGTCCGGCTCCATCGCTTCTCCGACAGCCACGACGCCACACTAGCTGGGTGCCAAGATCTCTCTGGCTGCCACCTTGGCATGTACTTAGGGCACTAGCACTCCCCCGCTAGACACGTAGCACCTTGCTACACCCCCATTTGTACACCTGGATCCTCTCCTTACGCCTATAAAAGGAAGGACCAGGGCCTTCTTAGAGAAGGTTGGCCTCGCGGGGACGAAGGGCAGGGGCAGGCGCTCTCTCGGGGCCGCTCGCTCCCCTCACCTCGCGCGGACGCTTGTAACCCCCTACTGCAAGCGCACCCAACCTGGGCGCGGGACGAACACGAAGGCCGCGGGATTTCTCCGACTCCCTCACGACCCGGCTCCGGCCGCCTTGCACTCGCTCTCTCCCCCCTTCGCGCTCGCCCACGCGCTCGACCCATCTGGGCTGGGGCACGCGGCACACTCACTCGTCGGCTCGGGGACCCCCCGGTCTCGGAACGCCGACAGTTGGCGCGCCAGGTAGGGGCCTGCTGCGTGTTGACGAGTAGATTCCCGTCAAGCTCCAGATGGGCAGTCTCCAACGACCTCTTCAACCCGGGACGGTGCTCCGTTTCGGGAGTCTCGAGTTCATGTCTTTCGACGGCAGCTACGACATGATACTCCTTCCACCGCCGCGCGACAGCGACAATGGTGGCGGACAGCCCGCCCGCTGGCGGCGGAATCGACGACGCCTTTCCCGCGTGGGGGAAAGACAACTTTCGAGTTCACCCCGTCCTCTCCCTCGCCATCGGAGGAGGAGGCGGGGGAACCAAAACCAAGCGGGAGGCTGCGCTCCGTCGACTGTCGAGCAAATCGACATCCCCAGTGCCCCAACGGAGGACGCGTCGGGCATCACCCGCGCGTTTGAGGCGAAGACGAGCGCCGCCCCCCCCGCGACACGCCGATCCCGAGCAAGTGGACGACGCCAGCACGCTCACGGAGGGCCTGCAGGACGTCGCCCTCGCACCTAGGACGACAGCACGATCAGCCCCCGATGCGACTTCGTCGATCCTCGTCGACCAAAAGGTACGGGCTGATTCCCATCCTTTGTCATTTCGACTCGGCCTCAACCCGCCTAGCAACCTCGCTTTGGCGGGCGCTCACACTGAGGCGAGTGCAACCTCTCTGGGGTTTCGTGTGCGGTCGCCTTGGGACCGATTGACGGGTGTCTCGACCTATGGACCCTCTAGGTCCGAGGAAGATGACGACCCCAGCATCTGCTGGGATTTCTCTGGATCTGGCAACCCCAGTGCCATGCGGGATTTCATGACCGCATGTAACTACTGCCTCTCCGACTGTTCCGACGGCAGCCGCAGCCTTGGCGACAAGGACTGCGGCCCGAGCCACGAATGTTTCCATGTCGAGCTAGGGGATCCCTCCGGAGGCGGCTGTCTCGGCATGCCGGAGGATGGTGATCCCCCTAGGCCAGCGCCTCGCGCCGACATCCCGCGGGAGCTAGCTGTGGTCCCCGTTCCGGCGGGGGGTCACGACCCACAGCTCGAGCAAGTCCGCGGGGCGCAGGCCGGGCTCGATGAGGGAGCAGGAGCGCTCGAAGCAATCCGCCAGAACATCGGGCAGGTATGGGCAAGCCAGCCCCCGGCCGGAGGAATACGTCACCTGCCCCAAGGTCTCCAGCACCGCATCGCCAACGATGCCAGGGACAGACCGCCACCCGCATCCGGCGGAACCGGTCAGGACCTGGCAGCCGTAGCGATGCTCCTCCGCGTGATGCCGGAGTCATCAACCACCGAGGGTCGGCGAATCCAGGGAGAGCTCAAGCATCTCCTGGAAGGAGCTGCGGCCCGACGGGCCGAGAGCTCTGCCTCCCAAAGGCAGGGGTACCCCTCGGAACCTCGTGCCGCGACTTCCCGACTCACGCGGGAAGCCTCGGTCTTCACCGGGCGCACGCGCAACACCGCGCCTGCGGCCCCGGGCCACCTTGGCGACGAGCACCCTCATCGCGACCGTCGGGCCCGCCTCGACGAAAGGGTGCGCCGAGGTTATCACCCCAGGCGTGGGGGACGCTACGACAGCGGGGAGGATCGGAGTCCCTCGCCCGAACCGCCCGGTCCGCAGGTCTTCAGCCGAGCCATTCGGCGGGCGCCGTTTCCGCCCCGATTCCGACCCCCGACTACTACCACAAAGTACTCGGGGGAAACGAGACCGGAATTGTGGCTTGCGGACTACCGCCTGGCCTGTCAACTGGGTGGGACGGACGACGACAACCTCATCATCCGTAACCTCCCCCTGTTCCTCTCCGATACCGCTCGCGCTTGGTTGGAGCACCTGCCTCCGGGGCAGATTTCCAACTGGGAGGATCTGGTCCAAGCTTTCGCCGGCAACTTCCAGGGCACATACATGCGCCCCGGGAATTCCTGGGACCTTCGAAGCTGTCGGCAGCAGCCGGGAGAGTCTCTTCGGGACTACATCTGGCGATTCTCGAAGCAGCGCACCGAGCTGCCCAACGTCACCGACTCCGATGTCATCGGCTCGTTCCTTGCCGGCACCACCTGCCGTGACCTGGTGAGCAAGTTGGGTCGCAAGACCCCCACCAGGGCGAGCGAGCTGATGGACATCGCCACCAAGTTCGCCTCTGGTCAGGAGGCGGTCGAGGCCATCTTCCGAAAGGACAAGCAGCCCCAGGGCCGCCCGTCGGAAGATGCCCCCGAGGCGTCTACTCCACTCGGCGCCAAGAAGAAAGGCAGGAGGAAGTCGCAAGCGAAACGCGACGCCGCCAGCACAGACCTTGTCGCCGCCGCCGAGTACAAGAACCCTCGGAAGCCCCCCGGAGGCGTCAACCTCTTCGACAAGGCACTCAAGGAGACGTGCCCCTACCATCAGGGGCCCGTCAAGCACACCCTCGAGGAGTGCGTCATGCTTCGGCGCCACTTCCACCGGGCCGGGCCACCCGCAGAGGGCGACAAGGCCCGCGACGACGGCAAGAAGGAAGATCACCAAGCAGGAGAGTTCCCCGAGGTCCGCGACTGCTTCATGATCTATGGAGGGCATGCGGCGAACGCCTCGGCTCGGCATTGTAAGCAGGAGCGTCGGGAGGTCTGCTCGGTGAAGGTGGCGGCGCCAGTCTACCTAGACTGGTCCGACAAGCCCATCACCTTCGACCAAGATGACCACCCCGACCACGTGCCGAGCCCAGGGAAGTACCCGCTCGTCGTCGATCCCGTCATCGGCGACGTTAGGCTCACCAAGGTCCTGATGGATGGGGGCAGCTGCCTCAACATCATCTACGCCGAAACCCTCAAGCTCCTGCGCGTCGATCTGTCATCTGTCCGGGCAGGCGCTGCGCCCTTCCACGGGATCGTTCCAGGGAAGCGCGTCCAGCCCCTCGGACAGCTCGACCTTCCTGTCTGCTTCGGAACACCCTCCAACTTCCGAAGGGAGACTTTGACGTTCGAGGTGGTCGGGTTCCGAGGAACCTACCACGCAGTGTTGGGAAGGCCATGCTACGCGAAGTTCATGGCCATCCCCAACTACACCTACCTGAAGCTCAAGATGCCGGACCCCAACGGGGTCATCACCGTCGGCCCCACGTACAAACACGCATTCGAATGTGATGTGGAGTGCGTGGAGTACGCCGAGGCCCTCGCCGAGTCCGAGGCCCTCATTGTCGACCTGGAAAGCCTCTCCCGAGAGGCGCCGGACGTAAAGCGACATGCCGGCAACTTCGAGCCAGCGGAGACGGTTAAGGCCGTCCCTCTCGACCCCAGCGGTGATACCTCCAAGCAGATCCGGATCGGTTCCGGGCTCGACCCCAAATAGGAAGCAGTACTCGTCGACTTTCCCCGCGCAAACGCTGACATTTTTGCGTGGGGTCCCTCGGATATGCCTGGCATACCGAGGGATGTCACCGAGCACTCGCCGGATATTCGGGCAGGAGCCCGACTCGTCAAATGGCCTCTGCACGGACAACGCTCGGGGGCTACGCCCTTCCCCCACTCACACACGAGAGTCAGTCATCAAGGAAGGGTCGGCCTCGCCCCGGCGGAGCCCGACCCTCCCTCGGGGGCTAAAAAGGGGGAACCCCTCTCGTCGAGTTTGGATGCGCCTCTCCGCGTCAAAAAATTCTTTTTCGATCAAGAAGAGGTTTTTGCGTTCTCCCGGATGCGTCAGAAGCAGGGTCCCGAGGAGCGAACTTGGGCACAAATAAGTGGCGAGACCGACTGAGCCGAGGAACGCCTATGCCTCCGGGCTCGGGACACCTCACTCATCGCCTGCCACGAAGAAAAGACCCAGCTCGGGAAATCACCCTGTTGTTGACAAGTCGGGCCAGGCGCGCAAATTGAAACAGAAAAGAGTATGACTTCGCGCAAGAGAAGTAAAATGTCCAGGCCTCGGCGGCCGCGGCAAATCGCACATCCAACAGGAATTGTTCCAACAAAAGTCAGGCGTCGCCTTGGGAAGGCGCCGCGCCCTCAGCTCCACTCCCGCCGTCGGTAGGGTCCACCTCCGCTTCCGGCGGCGGCACAGGAGGAAGAATCTCCGCCTCGAAGATGGTCGCCAGCGCCGCGCTCGGACCCGCAGCGACCGCGTCGAGCCGCTGAACTTCCGCCAGGGCCGCCTCATCTTCGTCAGGAAGGCAATACCCCTCGCTGACCCGCTCCAGGTCCACGACGTAGTGGGAAGCGAGCACGGCGAAGGCCCGCCTGACGCCGTGGTGTAGCGCCCCGCGGACTTTACCGCGCGCGTAACCACCTAGGGCTTGAAGACGGCTTTGGGGGGAGCTTCCTGAAGGGGCATCGCCGGGACCAAGGGTCTGGTAGGCATCCGAGACGGCCTCGGACATGGCCGCGAGATCGGCCTCCCTCTGCTCAGCGGCCCCAGCGAGCGCCTCGGCGAGCGCTTTGGCAGACTCGTCGAGGGCAGACTCGAGCTCTGCGAACAACCAGAAGAAAGACCTCAAACACAAGCGGAAGAAATGGACAAGAACGAGAACCGAGGACGGTCGAACCATACCTCCGGCTCGGACGCGCTGCTCCGAGGCCGCGACTTGGGCTGCGGCCAGATCGGCCGCGAGGGTCTTGGCCCGGCTTTCGGCCTCGGCAGCCTGGCCCTGAGATTGGTCCCGCTCCTCGGCAACCCGGACGAGCTCCGACCGCTGCCGTAGCGCCTCTGCGCGCCGCCGCCGCCTCGGCCTTCAGGTCAGCACAGAGCAACTGGAGGTCCGCTATCTTAGCGTCCTGCTGAGAGAGGCGCGAGGCAGCCCCGGCGAGCGAAGTCCTCAGGGACCGCAGCGAGCCCCAGACGTCGACCTCGCAGCGGATAAACGACGACTTGGCGGCGCTCCGGTCCGTCAGATCCTGGAAAGGAAGACAAGGCGTCACGACGAACGCCACGCTCGCAGAAAGGAGAAGGTATGCCTGAAACCGTTACCTGGAGGATTTTGGGGACGTCCCCGCAGAGAACTTCCAGCGACGATCGGAGCGACCCCACCGCTGCTTCCGCACGATTGCGGAGCTCGTCCCAGGATCGGTCCTCCTGTTCGTCGTCAAGAACGAAGATGGGGTCCGGGGCCTCGCGGGTCCGGAATCGGAGCAACTGGCCCCGGGCCTCGGGGCTCCGCCGCACAGCGACAAGGCTGCTGCCCGCCTGGATGAACTGCGCGTCCATGCCCACCTCTTCTGAAGCCCCGGGCGCCGACGCTGCGGCCGTCTCGACGCCGGCAGCAACCATATGCTCTCCGACTGGGGCGATGCCAACTGCGGTGGCGGCAGGCGCCGGCATGGCCGACCGGGCAGGCGGGCTCAGGACCGCGTCGGCACCGGCCGCCTCCCCGATCACGATGGCCGCCTCGGCAGAGGAGCCCGCATCGGGGACCTGCTCCCCCGGGACATGCGACGCCTGAGCCCCATGCGGCAAAGCGCCCTGCGGAAGGGTCGGCTGAGCGGCGGGGCCCGGGATGGCGCCAGGCGCCTGGACCGACGCCGTCTTAAGGGCCTTCCGGGGCGCCAGGTCGATAGGGCCATGGCTCCGCTTGCTGAAAATAAAGAAAAAGGAAGAAAGGGAAAATCACGGCCAAGACATACGAATGAAGCGCCGGGATGGAGACATTCCAAGGTACTTACCCGCTCCGGGCCATGATCCACTGTGCCTGGGGGGAGGTCTCTTGGCTCCCGCTCCCTGGAACCACCGCCGGGGCCCGCCTCGCCGACAGCCCTGGCACCGCCCTCGCCTTGGGCGCCCCTGGCGCCCGGGAGGCGGACTGCCTAGGCGCCGCCATGGCAACCTGAGGACCGCTCCCCCGCGCTGCCGGCGCGGGGGACGGCTCTCGAGGGACGAACCCCTCGACCCGGCTCCCTGGAGTCGCGTCAGCTCCTCCAGCCGAGGGATCAAGTACCCTCTCAGGTTGTCCCCGCCCCTCAGGTCGGGGATCCGGCGTCTCGGCCCCAGGAACCGACGACATCGGCCCGCTCGGGGGCTGACTCGACAGCTCTCGGCCACACCCCGAGCTGGGGCTGAGGCCGAGACAGGCGGCCATGTCGTCCTCCTCCTCCTCCTCATCGTCGTCGTCGTCATCGGATGTCTCCGGCGACAGCTCCCTGGGGAGTCCTTCCCTCTCCTGCTGGCGACGGCGTTTCTCCAGGGCGTCCCGAGCCCGCCTCCGCTTGCGGGCCCGGGCCTTCTCCGCGTCCTTTTTCTTTTTCTCCTCCTCCGCGGCGACCCGCCGCGCTGCCCGGCCCACCGCGTCCTCCGGGACCCGCGGCAAGGAGGGTTTGTGCCGTCCCACCTCCTAAAAAGAGGGGGAGGGGAAAAGAAACCCAATCATGAGAACCGGGAGCAACCCGGTATATGAGGAAGGAAGGAGCGAACACTTACCAAAACGATGCACCCCTGGTCGGGGCGCATTCGAGGTTGGGAGAGGGCGTGGGGGTCCGGCTTCCCCATCGCGGCCGACACCCGCCATTGGAGGGCGTCACGGGGAAGAGGATCAGGGGACATCCGTGACCCCTCCCAGTCGGCCTACAGGGTCATCTCCCAGAGCGACAGCCGCCGTTCCGCCAGGGGGAGCACCCTCCGACGGTGGATGGCGGCAACTACTCCCGCGGCGGTGAGTCCTTCCTCCCGCAACACCTTCAGGGCCTGGAGAAGAGGCTCGAGGTTCTTCTGCCTCTCGTGTGGAGTCCCGTGGCGCCAAGCGTCGGGAGCGGCGGTGACAACCCGCTGAGAGAACGGCGGGAGCAACTCTCCGTCGTTCCGGAGGTAGAACCACCGGCGCTGCCAACCCTTGTTGGAGGATGCGAGGACGGCAGGGACATACTGCAACGACCGCGACTGCCTCAACAAAAGGGTGCAGCCGCCGGCCCGCACCGCTGCGCGGACCTTCCTCTCCCCTGTCGGCGAGGCAAAAAGCTCGGCGAAGAAGAGATGGGTCCACAAATCCCAGTGGGGGGCGATCCCCAAATACCCCTCGCACACCGCCACGAAGATAGCGGCCTGCGCGATGGAGTTGGGGGTGAGGTTGTGCAACTCCACCCCGTAATGGAACAGGATGGCCCGCATAAAGCGGCTCGTCGGCACACCAAATCCCCGCTCATGGAAGGAGATGAAGCTCACAACGTACCCCGGCGGAGGGGATGGAGCGACTCCACCCGCGGGAGGAATCCATTTCGGTCGCTGCTCGTCGGTGAGGGGGCGGAGCAAACCCTCGCCGACGAGGTCCTCCAGATCGCCCGCCGTCACCGTGGAGAAGGGCCACGGGTCGCGCGGTGGGATGATGGTCCCCCGGTCAGCCATCACCGAAGCAGAAAGGGTGGCGGCGCGAAGGACAGGGGAGGGCGGTTTTCTCTTCCCTGGCTAGATCTCTCAGACTGCAAAAAACCTAAGAGGGAGACAAGCAGTGGAGTCGAGAACCGTCACTGGACCCTCTCCGGGGGATATAAAGACCAAGGTGACGGCGGTTCCAACGTACCGCCCGAACCGGGCGCGGGGTTCAAACAACGCAAAGCGAAACAGCCGTTCCTCGAACGGCTCACGCACGCAACGGCAGCCTCGCCGACCGCTCGCCCCGGCGCATTAACTCCACGGCTCGACGGGCAGCGCTACGGGCGGGAGCGGCTGGCGACGTTTCGCCTTCGCCAAAACGGCCACACCAAAAAAGGTACGCCACGACGTTCAGTTTCGTATCCTTTTTCCCTTTTCCTTCTTTCTCTATCTCTTGCAACAGGGACCGGGAAAGGGGGATAACCCCAAAGGGATCCTTCCCCGCGAAGGAACTAGGCTCCGAGCCTCCTTACTGATCAGGGGTTCGAAGGCTAGCCCCCCGAAGGGTTCAACAGCCGCCTCAGATCGCGTGGGCCCGACACCCACTACTGGTCAGGGGTTCGAAGGTCGGCCCTCGAAAGGTCCCACGACCGCCTCAGGCTACTCGGGCTCCGTGCCCCTTACTGATCAGGGGTTCGAAGGCTGGCCCCCCGAAGGGTTCACAGTCGCCTCAGACACCGAGCGAGGGATGACCAGGGGTACGTTCGATACATAACCAAGGCTCGGGCTGCGCTCCCGAGGTACCCTAGGACATTTCCGAGACCAGCGGGAACGACTCTGTAACGGAATCCCATCGGAGGGAGGCAACGAGCCCTCGGACCCCGTCGCCAGGGGACCGGGTCCGGCAGATCACCCGCAGGTACTTTTGGGCGTGCCTCCGGGCCCCTAGCCGACCCCCAATGAACGGGGCACGGACGTCCACTCGGATTACCCGATTGCAGCTCACCGGAGACACCATGTTCGGTGCCCATCGAGGGTAACATGGCGCTCTCCCCCCCTCCTCCTTGCGGAAAGGCGACGTAGGGGCGTATGTAAAAAAGCCGAGTCTGTCCCTGATCGTCCTCTTGCTCTGTGCGGAGGCTCGGGGGCTGCTCTCGCAAACCCGGCTCCGGCCGAACCGTTGACAGCGTCAACATACCAGCCCGAGAACTTGGGCCCCGACAGTGCACCTGGGCTACGGCCTGTTCGCATGAGGGAACCACCAGACCAGCCGAAGCATTACGCAAGGCATTAAGACCTCGAAGGAGTGAAACCACTCCTCCGAGGCCTCGGGGGCTACACCCGGCGGGTGCGCTCGCGCGCACCCACCGGAACAAAGTACAACCGAGAAAGGCTGGTCCCCTTGCAAAAAAGTGCGACAAAAGCCTCCAAGCGAGTGATAACACTCCCTTCGAGGCTCGGGGGCTACTGTCGGGGACCATAATTAGGGGTACCCTCAAGACGCCTAATTCTCAGCTGGTAACCCCCATCAGCATAAAGTTGCAGAGGCCTGATGGGTTTGATTAAGTCAGGGATCAGTCCATACGAGCGACTTGATCACGCCACGCCCGAGCCTAGCCTCGGGCGAGGGCAGCCGACCCTGAGATGGTTCCGTCTCGCCTGAGGCCTCCTCTTTCACGGCAGACGCATCTCCGGCTCGCCCGAGGCCATGCCTTCGATAAGAAGTAACCCTGACTAAATCACCGCACCGACCGACCAAATCACTGGGGCCTTTAACGCAAAAGGTAAGACTGACGGGTAGCCAGGCTTGGCCAAAAGCGCCAGAGGAAGCTCCGCCCGACCCAGGGCTCGGACTCGGGCTAAGGCCCCGGAAGACGGCGAACTCCACTCCGCCCGACCCAGGGCTCGGACTCAGGCTAAGGCCCCGGAAGACGGCGAACTCCGCTCCGCCCGACCCAGGGCTCGGACTCGGGCTAAGGCCCCGGAAGACGGCGAACTCCGCTCCGCCCGACCCAGGGCTCGGACTCGGGCTAAGGCCCCGGAAGACGGCGAACTCCGCTCCGCCCGACCCAGGGCTCGGACTCGGGCTAAGGCCTCGGAAGACGATGAACTCCGCTCCGCCCGACCCAGGGCTCGGACTCGGGCTAAGGCCTCGGAAGACGATGAACTCCGCTTCGCCCGACCCAGGGCTCGGACTCCACCCCGACCTCCGCCTCGCCCGACCCGGGTGCTCAGGTTCGGCCTCGGCCATGCAGGACAGACTCGACCTCGGCCTCGGAAGAGACTCCACGTCGCCCGACCTAGGGCACAAGTCCACCACGTCGACAGGAAGCGCCATCATCACCCTACCCCGAGACGACTCGGGCCGCAGAGAACAGGACCGACGTCCCATCTGGCTAGCTCCGCCAGATAGGCAATGATGGCGCCCCGCTGGACCCATGACGACGGCGGCCCCCAGCTCCCTTACGAAAGCAGGGGGACGTCAGCAAGGGCCCAACCACTCCGACAGATGTCCCTCCGTCCGGCTCCATCGCTTCTCCGACAGCCACGACGCCACACTAGCTGGGTGCCAAGATCTCTCTGGCTGCCACCTTGGCATGTACTTAGGGCACTAGCACTCCCCCGCTAGACACGTAGCACCTTGCTACACCCCCATTTGTACACCTGGATCCTCTCCTTACGCCTATAAAAGGAAGGACCAGGGCCTTCTTAGAGAAGGTTGGCCTCGCGGGGACGAAGGGCAGGGGCAGTCGCTCTCTCGGGGCCGCTCGCTCCCCTCACCTCGCGCGGACGCTTGTAACCCCCTACTGCAAGCGCACCCGACCTGGGCGCGGGACGAACACGAAGGCCGCGGGATTTCTCCGACTCCCTCACGACCCGGCTCCGGCCGCCTCGCACTCGCTCTCTCCCCCCTTCGCGCTCGCCCACGCGCTCGACCCATCTGGGCTGGGGCACGCGGCACACTCACTCGTCGGCTCGGGGACCCCCCGGTCTCGGAACGCCGACACAATGTCTGAAATGGTTCGCTAAGTCGTCTGCGGTAATTAGCCAACTCATATTAAACAGGAGTCGATTTCGTTAAGTATTTGTTATATATATATATATATATATATGTTGTGCCTCGGATTGCGATAGTAATAGGCAAGCCGACGTGTATGCTGTCAAGCGGACCGTGTCGTTGCTCTAGTCAGCCAAATTGTTCGATGGCTTGGGTTAAGCTCGTAGTCACGGTAAATTGCTTTTAAAGTCTAAATGCGTATGATTATGGTCGTGGATGAAGATTAGTAGTGCTCATGGGAGGTCTAAGTTAAAATGCAAATTATTGGGTGAAAAGCGCTTCGATGTTGATTATCGTGGAAAACGCGTGGTTAATTGAGTATGGTAAATCTAGAGCACGAAATGACTTGGATAAAATTTATGAGTCAACTTGATGGTCCTAATTTGACTAATTTAACTCTAATCAACGGTGAAGTGTTAGAATAATTCAAGTCTCTAGAACACGACTAATTCTTGAATTATATAGGAGCTGAAATTTATTGATTGTTGTTTTGGACTGCACGCGCTGTTTTAGTTGTGTTGTATGTTTGATGAACTAAATTGTGTTTTCTGTAGATATGTGCTATAGAAAAGTGGTCGATAACTTTATTATCTTGTTGGTGTTAAAATTTGACAGCCATAGATCTGACAGTTTAGGGATTATGCTTTTTACAAATTCAGTGACTGAATCTGTCCAATTTCTGTACAGATTTCAGAAACTGTACTGGTTGCTTAAGTTAATGTTTGAATCAGTCCTTGTAGATTATAAGAAAGTTGTAGATGCTTTTCTGATCTTGCTTGTGTTAAAATTTCATAACTAAAGGCCTGACGGTTTAAGAGTTATGAATTTTACAACTTGGTTGCTGTGTTCTGTCCACTGTCAGAACAGATTTCGAAAACTGTAATGTTTGGTTTGATTAAACCTGGAATCACTTTTTGGTGATTATAGAAGTTATATAGTACTTTTGCCAAGCTTTCCAAAAAGTCTTGGATCACTCTAATTGGTGGTCTGAAGATTATGTTCTGAATGTTTGAAGTATAAAATCTGAATCTGTCCAAATCTGGACAGCAACACCTTATAGTGTCTTTTATCCTTAATTGCATATTGAATCACCTTGAGATGTTTATAAATGATATGTAGATAATTTTATTATCTTTCCAGAAAGTCTAGGATCACCTTGTTTGGATGTCTGAATCTTCAGTTATGAATTTTTAAAGTCACAAGTCTGAATCTGTCCAAATCTGGACAGCGCTGTTGTATTAGCACGTTTGACCTTGCTAAGTGCTGAATCTTGTTGATGTGAAAATACCAAAGTTGTAGCTCACTTTTTAGGCTTTCCAGAAAATCTTAGTTTTCTAGTTTTGGATTAATATTTGAAGAGTTATGGTTAAAACAAGTAACTGCTGTACTGCTGTCCTAAAAATCTGCATGTGCTCAATTGATTGTTAGTTCACCCTTTTTGGCTAAAAATGGTTGGTTAACACTAAATTCATATAGAATTACCATGGCTAAGCTTGAGATAACATATGTGTCATGTTTTTATACGTTTCTTTCTCTAGTAAATTGTGATGTAGTATTGTGTTGCGTAAATGTCCAAAATGTTTGTCGTCTTTTTAGTGGTGCTAATGTTGTGCGCTCGACGATATGTAGTTAGCTAACGCTAGTGTGTGTGGTTATTTGTGATGCCTCGCGACTTAGTGTTTAATTCACTAGTGTGTACTTAAAGTATCATGTGCTATTTCATTATATTCATACATATGCATCTTGCATCTCATTTAGGACCGCGAGATGATGATCGTGCAAGTGATGTGGTGCCAACAACAAGATGCAGTTGGTGGACGACCTAAAGAATGGACTTAACCAATGGATGCTCGCCAAGCGAGTACCTCCCCCAGCAAACACTACCTAAGTGTTAAATTAAAGGCAAGCCCCGGTTTTATGCATAACCGTTATATATGCTATTTTACTGCACTTAATGTTTGTAGGCTTGTACTGTGCACTTAAGTGTAGGAGTTGTTTGAAACCCTAGTTGCATGATCTCAGGAATCCTATTGAGATGGATACTAGTATGCTAGGTCGAGTAGCTGCTTTACTAATTAGGGATCTCGGTAGAAGTCGAGTGATTTTTCTAGCACTCGCGCGAGGTCAGGAATTGCTTGTATCCATTTACATATCGTATTGATGATGGTCTATGGACAACGGTCCATGGGGATGCGTTGTCTACGAGACGGAAATTGGAATAAGGATTAAGGTGTGGTACCGTGTGTCAAGCGTTTGAACGTACTAAACATATGCCGAGAAATATGGTAAATCGGTAAGCCTAGTACCTGATTGAACCTGGCAGTGGACTTTACCCCTCACGCGACCTGAGACGAGGTCTCCCATTCCGGTTATGGTGGGTACAAGTGCGGTCACTGCACGACGGCCAGTCGGGGTCAGTGAGGCATTGTACGCCAAGGCGGTGAGCCCTGATCTGCTGACGGGGAATCGATGGGGACGGTTGATGTGTGTGGGGACGGAGTGCCTCGCCACGTCGTGTGTTTAGGTTTACCTTGCAAGGATAAAAACTAGATTCGAATTGTCTGTTTCTCGCAGCTAATGAGACTGCTTGATCCATGTTGCTACATTGAGTAATAAGTGGAAATGAGTTGATTTGCAAAAGATGTTGATTGATAAAATGTTTGATACCATGTATGATTAGCTTGGTACACATCTAGTTTTAAAAGGATCATACTAAAACTTAAAAAGCTAAAAATTGATTTTAGACTCAGCTAGTGCTTTTGGCAAACCAAACCCCTCAGCCAAACAGCTGCATGTCTAGAGGTAGAGGAGTAGACTCCTCACACCGGGTAAGTCTAGCTGAGTATTAGTATACTCAGCCTTGCTTGTGGCATAATTTTTGCAGGTACTCCTTAGGATAATTGGTTGATGGTGTGACTTGGCCTCCATCCCTGCCACCGGGATAGACGGTCGAGTGGGTTACTGCTTCCACAGGAGAGGACCGGGAGGAGTAGCGTGGCCAGGCTTCGCCATGTTACTCGGTTTTCTCCGTTAGTTATTTCCGCTGCATTAAAATTTATGGTTATTATTTCTGAAACTCCGATAATGTAATCACTAATGATACTTATTAAATTTGTGGCATTATGTTTTATTGTATTTCTCTGTGCCTCACCTTCGTGTGAGCTAGTGGTATTCGATCCTGGTAAGTGGCTTTATAGAACTAGATCCAAGGGACTGACGGGTTATTCCTGTTTAAGTGTGTTGCTGCCCTCAAGGGTGCGACTTGGGCACTTAAGCTGGAATAATTCGGGCGGTTCCGCCACAGTGCATCTCATACATGCGCCAAAGAAGACAACATATATAATAACAGAGTGTATAGAGATAAATGTCACAAAACATCAGAGTATTTATTACATAGCGGAAGACTTATTACAAAGTAAAAGAGTAAATATAAAACGAACTAAGGATCGTCGGCGCCAATGTCAACTGAGAAACGCCACCTAGATCAAGTCGAATGCCTCAGTGTTAGGCGGCTCTTCTTCGACCACCTGTTCTTCTCCTGTGGGGGGGGTGAGACAGCAAGAGTGAGCTCACATACGTTCATAGCTCAACAAGTCGTGGGGAATAATGTGGCATGAACTCACCAAAGGTGGGAGTTCATGTAGTGTAGGGCTGATCAATGAAATAAAGACTGAGGCTGAGCATTGCTTTTATAAGTTGGTCAAAATTTTATTAGCAATTACTAAGTATAAGTAAATACCAAACCTTAATAATAATAAAGAACAGTAATAGTAAAATAATCCCAAATGTGATGCAAATGTCAAATTAAATTTAAGTTCCATAAATTAATCATGTGAGGGTCCGAGCCGCTCATGACCGTGAGCACGGCTAGTATACTAGTTTTATACTCTGCAGAGGTTGCGCATCTTTACCCACAAGTCATGTTACCCATCTGCCAAGAGACGGCCAATCCCATACACCTCTACCGAGGAGGCGAGGCAGGGTAACACTACGAGGCCTTTATAAAGTTCCACTAGCTTCAGAAATCACGCTACAGTTTATAGGAAGCTCCAGTGCAGGAATCCCTCGCCTGACCGCCAAGCAAAATCAACCCAAGGACCTCCCTACACTGACCACCCTCCTACTGCCCTTGCCCCTTTCGGGTAAGGAAGACCTCCACTAGCTTTCCTAGTTAATCAGCCAAGGGCGTCCCATTAAACCCTTGTGGTCGCACTGTTTTCCCGGGTGGTCGCTCCATGTTCCCATTAATTTAATGGTCTTAACATGAATAATAATAGCAAGATAATAACAGAATAATCATGAGTAGTGTATCTCCGTACCCAATCCACATAAAGCAATAGCAAGTACTACCCAAAAATATTTCAGTGGTGAACAAGGTATAAAGATAACCAAAACTGGGGTAACCTAAAGGATCCCATCAAAATTAACCTATACAGATCATTATAATTAATAAGAACATGGCTGAGAAAAAGTAAGTGATCAAGGGCACAACTTGCCTTCAATGAGCTCTTGCTCAGCTACTTCTACTTGCTGAACCTTAGAATCCACAGTGGCTTGCTCGTCTACTCGCATCAACACAATACATACATAGTATAGCATAAATTATTATCACATCAAACATGTAAATAAAATATACAGTAAAAATCTACACATTAAAATGAGATCATAGGAACTGGAATCATCAATTTTGGAGTTATAGATTTCAAGTTATGAATTTCCTAAGATTTCGTGTGCTTGAAATAGGATTAAATGATAAATTAATTTTCTAACTGTTTTCAAGTCAAAACAAAGACACTAAATGATAGATAATATTGTTACAAGATTTTAGAAATTGGAATGGCTCAATTTGGAGCTAAAATGAATCTTCTATGCATTTTACAAGTTTTAGCACCTATTTATATATTAAAAATCATTTCCTGTTATTAATTATTAATTCCCTTTGAATTCTGGGCTGGGCGCATAATAAACAAAAGGTCAGGGGCCCTAGCACAATTATTCCTAAGACCTACAGCGCACTGCGCAGGACGGCGGGTTGAATACACAAAAAGGCAGGGGTTCTTTTGCGAAGTATACAAGCCAAAGGGGTATCGGGTGGCATCAACCATCCGATCGAGTACCAATGGTCCAGATTAGACCTAGGTTTCACCTAAATGGGGGTGCGCTAGTGATGGTTGGATCTCGATCCAACAGTCACGGTCCAGGACACCAGGGGGTTGCGCCACAACCGCAGGATTACAATCCTAGGGTCAAGAACGCTCCCACCGACATGAGTACGCGCGTCCTAATCCAGAACGCACATTCGCGGATCAACGGTCACAACCCTCTCCTTCCTCCCGACCAACTTCGATGGCTCACGGCATCACGCCGCGGCAAAGCCATGGCCGGGGCGATCCAATCCACCTCCACGATGAGTCGACTGCTAAATTAGTTGGTGCAGAATGAAATTGGAGCGATGGCGGATCCGGGACGGAGAAATCTTACAAAGGTTACGCAGTGCCTGACCCAGTCCACGGCGCGCGGCAAATTTGCGGTGGCGGTGACGAACTGGAGGCACCTGTATCGCGCTCCCTTCTAGATTCCACCGCGAATGCGATACGGGTGATTGGGCGGACCCCCTCAACTACGCTCCGAGTCTTCGTCGGCGATGTTCACACACTGCGGCTGCCCCCTTTCCTTTGCAACGATCCGCGCGGACGTCACAGAGGTGCCGAGGCAATTTACGAGGTGTAGGGAAACTAACAAGAGGAGGCGAGGGGGGAAGCCGTGACGATCCGACCTATATGAGCGAGAGGTCATGCGCTATGCGGAGCAGCGGAGCTCTGGGTCGTCGGGGCGCACCCGCCATAGTCGGCGAGGTGGTTGAAGTGCCCACTGACGGCCCGGGTCCAGCCGACAGCGCACGGCGAGAGGATGAGTGCTGCGGTGAGGCTGTGGGTGGGGCCCATGAGCCAGGGCGGCTGCGCGCGCGGTCGAATAGAATGTGGGCTACGCGATGTATTTCCTCTGGTGGGCCGAATTCAGATACTGCAGCCCAGGTAAGTCTTCCCCCTTTCTTTTTATTTTATTTTCTGCATTATCTCCAAATTTGAATTTGAACTCAAATTTAAATTCCAGCTTCTATGGCTCATCACCCCAAATTATATTTGTGAGATTAAAAATACTAATCTTTGAGAATTTAATTTTATTATTTATATTTTTATATCATTTTTCTTCTTCTCATTTTCAAAACCCTAATTTTAATTTAGGTTTTAATTCAACTTCTAGTAATTATTATCTTATTATCATTATCATTATTATTTTATTTAGTGCACAAACATATAAACTCCAGCATAATGCATTTTTATCATTTGTTTGACTTAATCTCTAAATTGTGTGTGTGTGCTCTTTTCTTATGATGCAAATGAGGCACATAGAATTGAGGATAACTCTCTATTATTCTTGGTATACAACTTGGAGTATTACAAACAATATCTAGCCCCCAGCGTTGAAGTGGCCATGTGTGGGCGTTCAGCTTGGTGAACTGCGAAGGGTTGCTTGAGCGGGGAGAAAACTTGGCATGCTTCGCAAGACCTCGTGACTCGATTCGCGGTACAGATTATCGCGGGCCAGTAAAATCCTTGACGGATTACCTTGGCAGCGAGGGCCCTAGGCCTTGAGTGGGATCTGCAAGTTCCGCTATGGACTTCGCGAAGGATTTGAACACCTTCGGCTTCGGTCACGCATTTTAGCATGGGCTGACTGATCCCCTTTTTATATAGCTGGCCCCCGACTAGTACGAAGTCCCGGCTTCGGTGCTTGAGGTGTTTGGCCTCATTGACGTCACTTGGGTGGTAATATCCTTGCAGAAACAGGGTTATTGGGGCCCACCAATCTTCAATCATGATGAGGTTGACTATGCGATGGCCTTCGGCGTCGTTGGTTACTTGTAAGCCCTCGGGGTTGCGAACGGCTGGTGTGCCAATGACGTGGTAGAACACATCAGAGGGCAAGGTCTCGCCTCTAGCCGCTGCCTTAGCCAACGCATCAGCCTCTTCGTTCCTAGCGCGGTCCACATGCTGCAGGGTGAAGCCCTTGAACTGTCTCTCGAGACTGCGAATAGCCGTGAGATACTGCATGAGTCCGGGGTCTTTTGCTTAGTATTCTTTTTCGACCTGGCCGACAACTACTTTGGAATCTATCTTGACTATGCAGGTGGTGACACCAAGCGCTCTCACCTTGCGAAGGCCTAGGATGATGGCTTCGTATTCTACTATGTTGTTGGTGCATCTATCGGACTCCAAAGCGAAGCTAAGGCGTGCTGCCTATCTGTTCTTGACGCCTGTGGGTGACGTGGTAATTGCAGCTGCGCCTGCCCCCGTATGGCACCATGCGCCGTCGCAGTGGATGGTCCATACCTTCTCTAGAGGCTCTTCTTGCTGCCGTGTCGGCCCTGTCCAGTCGACGATGAAGTCTGTCAGGACCTGCGACTTGATTGTTGTCCTAGGTTCGAAGGTGATGTGGTACCCGGAGAGTTTGGCTGCCCATTTGGCGATTCGGACGGACGCCTCCGGGTTTCTGAACAGTTCTCCTAGTCCCCTGTCCAAGGTGACCCGCACCTTGAATGCCTCGAAGTAGTGGCGCAGCTTGCACGATGCCATGACGACTACATAAGAGATTTTTTCCAGTTCAGTCATGTTGCACTTGGAGGTCATGAGGACTTCGGAGACATAGTAGACTGGACACTACCGGGTCGTGCCCTCTCTATCTTGCTCTTGGACTAGCGCTGCGCTAACTGCATATGGTGAGGCCACGATGTAGAGCAGCAGAGGCAGCAAGGGGTCGGGACTAGTGAGAATTGCTAAGTCTGACAGGTGTTGCTTGAGTGATGCGAAGGCTGCCGCCTGTTCTGGTCCCCATGCGAAGTCTTTCGCACCATACAATGTCTTGAGGAAGGGTAGACTTCGCTCTGCGGACTTGAAAATGAATCTATTAAGGGCGGCTAATCTGCCTGTTAGACGCTGGACATCTCTGGTTGACTGCGGGGGTGTCATGTTGATGATTGCTTGAATCTTGGTCGGGTTGGCCTCGATCCCACGGTGCGACACTAGGTAGGCCAGTATCTTCCCTTGGCGAACTCCGAAGACGCACTTCTCGGGGTTGAGTTGAAGTCGTGCGTCCTGCATGTTTGCGAACGTCTCTGCGAGGTTAGCTAGGTGATCTTCTTTATTTTTGCTTGCGACAACGATGTCGTCCACGTATGTGAAAATGTTGCGGCCCACTTGGCTCTCGAGCACCATCTTGGTGAGGCGAGAGAATGTTGACCCAGCGTTCTTGAGTCCCTCTGGCATCCTGATGAAGCAGTACGCGCCAAAGGGTGTGATGAAGCTAGTGCTGGCCTTGTCTTCCTCCTTCATGTATATCTGGTGGTAGCTGGAGAAGCAGTCGAGAAGTGACATGACTTCGCATCCGGCCGCACTATCGACTATCTTGTCGATCTGTGGCAGCGGGAAATTGTCCTTCGGACATGCCTTGTTGAGGCTGGTGAAGTCGATGCACATGCGCCACTTGCCGCTTTTCTTTTGTACCATGACTACGTTGGCGAGACACATAGGGTAGGTGATTGGTTCGATGAAATTGGCCTCCAGCAGGCGGTGGACTTCGGCTTTGGCAGCCTCCGTCTTCTCATCGGACATTTTGCGCAGCCGCTGCTTTTTTGGGCGTACCGAAGGGTCGATGCCGAGACCGTGCTCGATGATGGTGCGGCTGACTCCGACCAGGTCGAGGGCGGACCAGGCGAAGACGTCCTTGTTTCTGGAGAGACAGGAGATGAGTTTCTCCTCGTCTTGCGAAGTCGGGTCTTTGCTTATTACGACCGTTTGCTTGGGGGTCGCCGGGTCGAGGGGAACTGTCTTCGTTCCGTCGTTGCTCTGCAGCTGTGCCTTTACTTTTTCGTCGGCAGTTGGGCGCGTCGCTTTGGAGACTTCGCGCTATGTTGTAAGGTAGTGTACGTTCCGTTGACCTGGAACAAAGTCTCTCTCAATGTTAAGCGCAGTCTGCAGGTTACCATAGATTGTAATCACGCCCTGTGGTCCTAGGATTTTCATGCAAAGGTACAATCCGTGGATGGCGGCTTCAAATTTATTGATAGAGCCCCGGACCATTATAGCGTTGTAAGGATAAACCATATCGACGATGTCAAAGGTGGCCTGCTCACTCCACGCATTGGGTGCTACACCGAATGACAGGGGTAGTTCAATCTTGCCCACGGGGAAAGTGCCCTTGCCGCCGAAGCCGTATAGGGGGTTGTCCGAAGGCTTGAGTAAACTATGGCTGATACCCATGCGGTCGAAGGCGTGCAAGAAGATGATGTCCGTCTGGCTGCTGTTGTTAACTAGGACTTTATGCAGGTCCCAGTCTGCCACGCTGCAATTGATTACCATGGCATCGACATGGGGTGTGCTACGTAGATCGACATCTCTGGCATCGAAGGTTAGTGGCACATGTGACCACCTCGTTTGTACCACTGGGCCGGTGAGGGCGACATGGTTGACGCTTCAGTAGTGATCCCTCTTTTGCTGCTTCGTCTCGAAGTCGACGCTGGACCCTCTAGTAATCATGTGGATGACTCCACGATACGGCTGATCGGCAAAGTCCTCCTTCTTTGGTGCTGGGGTGATTTTGGTGGTGTGGGTTCGGGTGATGCGGAGGCGGAGGCGGGGGAGGAAGGACTTGTACTTCCTGATGGTGCTGATATGCGTGGTTGGGTGGGTGCTGGATATGGCCGTTGTTGTATGGTTGTTGATGGTGGTGGTGATATGTGTGCACAACAACTCTCTGGTTGTCAGCTGGTTGTGCCCGAGTCATTTTGTCCTTGGTGGCCTTTGTTTCCAGGCAATCCCTTGTTGGGTATGTGCAGTCTTCGCTGTGAAACAAACAGTAAAATCTGTGTGGTTGTTGCGCCCGTCCCCGGCCCCGGCCTCGCGTGCCATTACCGCGACCCTAGGGGGGATATTCCTGACGGCGAATGGCTTCGCCGGCTGGATGTTGGTTGGCTATGTTGTGCACCTACTGCTGGTTGCGGCTGTCCCGTGCGGGGTCTGACTATGAAGGCCTGGTCTAGGTTCGACTGGACTGCGGGGGGTCTTTGGGCTTTCTTTGGGACTCGACCTTTCGCTGATGTAGCTCTTCGGATCTGGCGTACTACTCGAATAGCTGATATAGCTCTTGAGATTTTTGGGTGGGTCCCTGATGCAGTGACTATATAGGACGCCAGCCCGAAGGTCGTTGATGGCGTAGTGTATCGTGATGTGGTCATCGACCGAAGGCAGTTGTGACTTGAGAGTCAGGAACTTGCGGTATTACTCCCATAGGGTTTCCTTTTCTTGCTACTTGCAGAGTGATAGTTCGGCCAAGGCGTCGGTATCGGGTCGGTACCCTTGGAAATTGAGCAAAAACTTGTCTAGGAGGCCTTTCCAGGAGTCGATGGACAACGGCGGCAACCTGGTGTACCAGGTCAAGGCCAGACCCTCGAGGGCGATGATAAAAGACTTGGCCATTGTGGCGTCATCCCCTCTGGCCGATGCGACGGTGACTTGGTAGCTCATAATGTACTGTGCTGGGTCGGTGCTGCCGTTGTACTTTGGGTAGGTCCCTGCCCTGAAGTTGGCGGGCCACGGTGATGCTTGGAGTTGCGGAGCTAGGGGACTTCGCTCGTCAAGGTAATTGATGCCTTGGAAAGCTGCGGCATGCGGGACGAAGCGCCCACGCTAGGGTATGAATAAGTCCTCGGTTGGCGCACGCTTTTGGAGGGGCGGGCCGTACTGTAGATCATGCTGGCTTTCGCTCTACATGAGTGCGATTTCTTGCTCGAGCTCCTGGGCTCTCTGTTCCTCGTCCCGTATCATCTGGCACACCTTGGCTTGCGCGGTGACACGCTGGCGCTTGGCCTCGAGGATGTCTCTGTTTTTGGAGGTTGCTGTTCTTGATGCGCAGGGCCCATAGTTGTAGTTGTTCTTCGGCTGAGATGCTGATGACTTCGTCGTCTTCTGCTGCGTCTTCGCCCTCTGGTGGAGGGAAGTCTGGGGGTGGTGCTTGTGGTTGTCCTCTGGAGCTGCAGGTGTGTATGGTGCCTTCGGGGGTGGGGTGTTATTGGCGTTGTCTCTTGCTGAGAGCTTCGTCTTCGGAGGCTTCTTGAAGGGTGTTGTCGGCGAGGGCCTTGCCTTTTTTCTCAGCCAAGAGCGCCGCCTTCGCTGCTTCGTCGATGGATGGGGCAGGCTTCGAACTAGCTCGCTTGGGTGCCATCGCGGGTGATTTGTTCGTAGCACGAACGGTGGGCGCCAAATGTTGGAACTTGCTCTCCTGGGCAAGTGGATCCAACGGGGGAGTGGAAAAAGCGCAAGCAAAGCTCAAAGTGGGATGACAATTGCTCTGTTAATCTAGCCTCTCAAGGGCACTGTACGGGGGTATTTATAGGTACTCGAGTGTCCAACGTCCCAAGGCAAGGACATTTATGCCCTTGGGTACCCGGACTATCCCCAGAATATTCCCATAAAGGGAGGTTATAGACCATCATTACAGAAAAGCTATTACAGATGAGGCCTGTAACATGCTTGTCCACGCGGGGCCCGTAACAGTGGACCGAATTCCTCGTGGGCCTCCGAGCGAGATGAGGACGCAGGACTAGCTGACTTCGTCAGAGTCTGGCCTTCGTCTTGCAATGGAGAGGACAAAGGGCAACTGCGCCGATCATCTCGCCTTCATTGGTGTAGCGTGGTGACGAAGGCTTCACGCGAAGGTTAGCATCTTCGCCTTTGCCCCAACACCCTTCTTATTCCCATTGCCTTTAACTTCCAAAGCCCTAAAAGAAGAGCTTCGTACTCAGCAATGTTATTTGTATAGCTGAAGTCTAACTTTATTGCATAACATGTTCTGACTTTAGAGGGTGCGATTAGGACAGCAGCTGCTCCTGCACCGAAGGCCCCCAAGACCCATTGCAAAATACCATCCAAGCTTCGGCGTCTTTTATTGCTTCTTCATCCTGAGCCCCTGGCGTCCAATCAGCAATGAAGTCTGCTAACGCTTGGGATTGAATTGTGGATCTGTGCATGTAATCAATGGTGAATTCGTTAAGTTCCACGGCCCATTTTCCAATCCTTCATGTAGCTTCTCTGTTCCTCATTATGTCCTTCAGGGGTTGCGATGAAGGCATTATTATGTGATATGCTTGAAAATAATGCCAAAGCTTCCTGGAGGCCATCAATACAACATACAGTACCTTCTCCAATTCTGTGTAATTTTTCTTTGAAGGGCTGAGCACTTCAGAGCCGAAGTATACTGGTGCTTGCTTTTTTACCTGGCCCTCTTGTTTCTCTTGTACAACTGCTGCACTGACTGCAGCATGGGAAGCGGCCACATATAGAAGTAACGGAGCTCCTGATGAAGGTGGGGTTAGAGTTGTCAGATCTATCAAATATTGCTTCAGCTCTTCGAAGGCTTTCTGTTGAGTTGGACCCCATTGGAAGACTTCGGCTGATTTTAGTATTTCAAAGAAAGGTAAATTCCTCTCTGATGATCTTGAAATGAATCTGTTTAATGATGCCAGCCTTCCTGCCAACCGTTGAGCCCCCTTCTTTGAATTTGGTGGCTCCATCCGAAGGATAGCTTCGATTTTGCTTGGGTTAGCTTCGATGCCTTTTGTTGATACCAGGTAACCAAGAAACTTGCCCTTCTTCACTCCGAAGACACATTTTTCTGGATTTAACTTGAGACCAGCTTGTCTAAAATTGGCAAATGTCTCTTGCAAATCGGCAACATGATTTTCTTGCTTTGTGCTTTTTACTATGATGTCATCGATATATGTCAGCACATTCCTACCAATTTGAGAGTGAAGAACCTTGGCAGTCATTCTGCTGAAGCTTCCTCTAGCATTCTTGAACCCCTCAGGCATCCGAAGGTAACAATAGGTACCACTAGGAGTTATGAAACTTGTCTTTGGCTCATCCTCCTTCATCCAAATTTGATGATAGCCCGAGTAGCAGTCCAGTAAACTCATAAGTTCTGAAGAAGCTGCTACATCTACAAGGGAATCTATTCTTGGTAGTGGGAATTCATCCTTCGAACATGCCTTATTGAGATCTATGAAATCGATGCACATTCTCCATTTTCCATTAGCTTTTTTCACCATGACAGTGTTGGCCAGCCACTCCAGGTATGTTACTTCTCTGATAACACCGGCACTTAGAAGTCTCTTTACTTCATTTTGTGCACCTTCGGCTTTATCATCGGACATTTTTCGAAGCCTCTGCTTTCTTGGTTGGAAGGACGGGTCCACATTGAGTGAATGCTCAATGATGTCTCTATTGACGCCGCAGAGATCATTAGCTGTCCAAGCAAAGACATCCTTGTTGTTGAACAAGAATCTTAGCAAAGTCTTTTCCTGTTCACCAGATAGCTGAGATCCTAGCAATACTTTTTGCTCTGCTATGTCTTCACACAAGAGCATAGGCTTCGGCTGATCTACTGAAGCAGCCTTCTCTCTTTTGTGCTTATACTGCTGATAAGCTTCGGCTTCATCTATATTATGAATAGCCTTCGAATCTATCCAACTTCCTTTAGCCCTCTTGATAGCTTCTTGACTCCTGTGTACAGCAATAGGCCCTTGTTCCGAAGGTATCTTCATGCAAAGATATGCTGGATGAAGTATTGCTTCGAAGGCATTAAGCGTCCCTCGACCAATGATTGCATTGTATGGATACTCCATGTCAACAATGTCGAAGATAACCTATTCTGTTCTTGTGTTGTGGACATAGCCGAAGGTAACTGGCATTGTTATCTTACCAAGTGCCACAATCTGTCTTCCTTCGAAGCCACAAAGAGGGTGTGTTGCATCATGTATCTTGTCCTCTGGCTCTTGCATTTGCCTGAAAGCCTTTGCAAAGATGATATCCGCACTGCCTGTATCCACCAGAACATTATGGACCAGAAATCCCTTGATGACACAAGATATGACCATTGCATCGTTGTGAGGATAATCCTTGAGCTGAAGGTCTTCCTGAGAGAAGGTAATTGGAATATGAGACCACTTGGTCTTGATGAAGGGTCCTTGCACCCCAACATGTTGTACCCTTCTCTATGCTTCTTTCTTCTGCTTCTTGTTGGCTGGTTCAGAACTTGAGCCGCCTGTGATGGGGAGCACCAGCTTCATGGTCGAAGGTGCTACATCTTGGTTGTATTGGGAAGCCATCGTCACAACTGTGGAAGTGAGTTCGCCGGAGGTGGGCACCAATGGTGTTCCTTGTTCTCGAATGCTATATATCAAGAACAAAGCAACACAATCGTTAACAATTAGAGACCTTCGTCCTTCGAGGCATTATCTCCTTTAAGATATAATGCTTCTCAGACGAAGGTTATGAAGGACATACTTTCATCATTCAATGAATGAATATAAATAGAGACACATGAAATACAAAAAAAATATAAATAATCATTAGCAATTATTAGATTATTTGTATTCTCATTTTATGAACATGAATAAACATCAATGATATTTATGTTACATTAATACCTTCGGCTCGTTAAGGGGTGAAAATGTGAGAGTGACGCGAGAGTGATTACAATTCAGCGTGAACAGTACAAGGGTACTGTTCATCTATTTATAGGCACGGGATGCAGCCCGAACAAAATTACATCTATGTCCCTGTTAACTAGTTATAATCATACTGCAAACTATTAAGGACTATATGGTCTTTTCCTCTTTGAGTCGGTATTGTCCTACGCCTTTATCACAATACCAAGCCGAAGCTCCTTTAGCCATCGCTTCGGCCTTTGTCCGCATCGTTTTCGGCTTACATCTTCAAGTTTCACTTGCCTTTGTATTGTCTTGCCGAAGGTGTTCTTGCCTTGAGGACCTTCAGCGGAGAAGAAGACCCCTAACAGCCTCTGTCCCCTATCTTAAGGTCACAAAGGTTTGTCCTAAGTCAATGTTTTGAAACTTTGACCAACAATATCTATAAAAAATAATTATTTTTAAATTACAAAAATTATATATTGTGATAGATGGTTTATTAATAAATCTAATAGTTTCATTTTTATTTAGTCAATAGTTATGAATATTTTATTATTAATGGTCAAAGTTGAAAACAATTGACTTAGGACATACCTTCATGACCTTAAGATAGAGGACGAAGGGAGTAGGTTGCCAACAAGCAACTAAACCTTAGAGATAAATCTTATGTCTATCACCTGCCCTCGTTGATACATCGTAGAAAACTAACTTTTTAGCTAGGCATAAGTTGTCTAAAGAAAGTGTGTTGCTTACTAGAAGTTGCCTAGTTTGTCTATGATTATTCTTGGCAACATATCTAGTGTAAAAAGGATTAGAGTGCTAACATGCTAATATCAAATATTGTCCATCAAATCGATCATCTATGGCTAAGTGCAAACCCACCTAAGAATGGTACCTTGTGCTTATTCTATGGAAACATAAGAGGTTTTTTAGAAAATAGTCTGAGAGAAAGTGGGATCGCACTCAATCGTAGATGGTGGATACAATGGACAAGATATAATGTTAACATGTTAGAACTGTTATCCTTTTTACACTAGATATGTTGTCGTCATTATTTATTGAAACTAATTTTTAAACTCAAATTTGACTCAGATGGTCTCTTTTTGCTATCCAGAAAGATGATTTGCTTGATGTGTTTGGTTGAGCATTATGGGTTAGCATAGTCCCATCTTAGTCTAACGTATGGGCCCTACCTAGTCTATGTTATTTCTTGTCATGTGTTGACGCACTGCTCGATCATGTTGCATCACTATTGCTTTGGCCTTATGTGCCATGTGTTAGGTTCTGACACATGGACCTTAACACTGAAGCGATTGAAACAAAACAGTGAGGTGCACAATGTATAGTAGTTTTCAATGTCTTATAAAGCATGTCCCATCCCAGATCTGGACAATGGTATTTATAGGGTAACCGAGGGGCTAGGGCCCAAAGTATCTACGTACCCTCGGTTACCTACTACATTCTTAGAGTATACTTTTCCAACAGGGTAATTATGGAACAGTGCGACCTAGGGCCTAATTACACCAGTTATTGTATCCACTGTTAGGTTAGCGTCATAGACAAACAAGGCTCGCTGGTGGGCCTGCTAAACTAGATGGAAGGCCCACCAAGTCCCCGTTACCTGAGGCTTGGTCCTCTGGCATCATGTCCTAAAGTCCTTGGCTTCGAGGTCTCTGTAGACGTCGGCTTGGCTCGTCCTTTGTCTTCGTGTCTTAGGGGGCAGATGGCCTTCACATGTGGCAGGGTCCTCGGGCCCGATAACTTGGAGCCCACGCTGTGGGCTCAACCTTTGGTGTCTTCCGCTCTTGGTCAAGACTCTTCATCCTGTGCCATCATGTCGAGGGGGCGTCTTCGCCCTGTGCCAAGGGAGCACGGCCTAGACGAAGCCCCCATCTTTGAGTCCTGCCTAGGGCCTTCGATCCCTTCACTCCCAGAAAGGATTAGTATATGATAAGTTATAACTACACTAACTTTGATCGAGGGTTGGTTCGACCTTCATCTCAACACCATGATCCTCTTCTCCAACCCTTCTATAACCCCTTCTCCACCCATGTCCCTTGTCCTCCCTTGTGTGCCATTGTGTGAGCATGTTCGTTCTTTCTAGGTAAGAGTTGATCTTATCTCTTCTATAAAATAAATCCATCCATCATGAAAATATTTTTAGGTTAAAAAATATGAAATGTCATTTGTGTCCTCTAAACAAACACCATAAAAATAAGATCAGCAGTCCACCAAGTGCATCCCATCTATGCAACCAAAACACTACCCCCATATATTCCTTAGCACGAAGACGATACATAGACAAAGTCTATGAGATTATCCACAAACTCGTAAATAGGCTTAAATCAAATTTTACTGGTTATCTATGTAACCTGAAAAGTTAAACATGTTTAGGGCATGTACTACCACGAGACTCTAGAATGATTTTTCAATTACAAGAGACTCCATGATACAACTATGAGACTCTAGATCATAAGTGTAGTTAAGAGACAGTAAGTGTAGAGAGTCAGATAAAGACATGGTCGTTCTTTCATATAGTATCCCTAATAAATACGTTTAGGTTCCATTTAAACATAAGATGTTGTCAGCTTAGATGGTTGTGTAAGGAAAATGGACCTCGGGCCATTTGGCTCAAAAGGTTTTGGTGTTTGATGATCAACATAACTTGTGGACTAATAAGTTTGCTAGTGTTTATGTTTGTAGTTCACAGGATGCTAAAGTGACTTGGACTAAGGCATTGAGGAAAGCAACACCTCAAAAGAAGACATCATGAAGATCACAAGCGAAGATCAACAAGTATCAAGCAAAGTCCAAGAAACGAAGAAATGTGTTGTCACTGGCGGACTGTCCGGTGCCACACGTCGGACTGTCTGGTGCACCAGGGTACAGTAGCTCAATGGCTAGTTCCTGGTGGCACTGTGGAGTAGGGCACGGACTGTTCGGTGCCACACCGAACTATCCAGTGCTAAGGATGACAACACCAACGATCGTCTGATAGATTCAACAGCTAGGCACACCGGACAAGGGCACCAGACTGTTAGGTGTGCCACAGAGGCTGCAGCTTTCCTCCAACAGCTATAATTGAGTTGGGGCCTATAAATACATCACCCAACCGGGCATTTGAAGCTGTGAGAGCCCAAGCAACATACCAAGGCATAGTATAGACATTTCCAAGTGCTCATACACCCAAGTGCTTAATAGAATCACTTGGTAATTAGCGTAGGTGCTTTGCAAAGTGCTTAGGTTAGTTAGATCACTTTAGTGCTTGCTCTATAATCAATTTTGGTGTTTGACATCCATCACAAACCATATGGACTAACTAGTTTGCCTAGTTGCTATTTTTCTCAGGTGCATAAAGTTCAACATAAACATACATAGAAGAAGACCTGAGAGAATTCTACAAAGTTTGGAGCATACAAGAATTGGTGCAGCCAGTGGCGCACCGGACACTGTTCGGTGCCCTGGCTGGAGACCTTCGTGAACTGGCCGCTCTCGGGTTTTCTCAGCGCGCATCCGCAATGTAAGGAAAATGGACCACGGGCCATTTGGCTAATTGAGTTTTGGTGTTTGATGATCAACACAATCCATGAACTAATAAGTTTTCTAGTGTTTATGTTTGTAGTTCATAGGATGCAAGATTTACTTGGACTAAGGAATTGGGGAAAGCAACACCTCAAAAGAAGACATTAAGAAGATCTAAGAAAAGTCCAAGTGTGCTGCCTGTGGACTGTCTGTGTGTGGAGCACCGGACTGTCCGGTGGCACACCGGACTGTCCGGTGCCCACACGCCGGACTGTCCGGTGCACCAGGGAACTCCAGCCCAACGGCTAGTTCCAGGTGGCACCTAGAGAGAAGACTACCGGACTGTCCGGTGTGAGCACCAGACTGTCCGGTGTGGAAAGCCTGCGGCGCCAACGGTCACCTGCTCTGATAGGGCAACGGCTAGGCGCACCGGACAGGCTACAGTGCGCTGTCCGGTGCACCACCGGACTATCCGGTGTGTCGCAGAGAACTGCAGCTTTTCTCCAATGGCTATTTTGGAGTTGGGGCCTATATATACTTCACCCAACCGGCCATTTGAAGGTGTGGGAGCCCAAGCAACATACCAAGGCATAAAGTGCACATTTCCAAGAGCTCAAACACCCAAGTGCTTAATAGAAACACTCGGTGATTATCGTAGGTGCTTTGCGAATTGAAGTTCTTAGGTTAGTTAGACCGCTTTAGCGCTTGCTCTAGGTGAGCCCTAGTTAGTCGAGTGAGTTTTGTAAAACCACAGAACCCCTCGGCTCTTGTGCGAGTCGTTGTAATTGTACCGAGTGGGACAAGAGTCTTACGAGACCGTGACAACCGCATTTGTGTCACGGCCGCCACTGTGTACCGGAGGGAACGAGGCCCACGGCGTTTCGGCCGGAAGCTCGATAGTGGAGATGGCGGGGAGCGTCCGAGAGGAGCCGGAAGCGGAGCACCACTTGTGCGTGGAGAAGGCCCGCGGCTCTCTACGGAGTTACTCGACCGTGGTGCTTGGCCCTCGCGTGGGCTTCCCTTTGCGTAGGGGCACCAACGAGGATTAGTCGAGACCTTGCGTGGTTCCGGATACTATTGGGGGCCTTCGGCTTCCGAAGGTCCTCAAAAACATGATTTAACAATATTCCTGGAAGTATAATGCATAAACAGGTACCTTCGGACTTGAGTTGAAACCACAGCGTGAAGAAGCATAAGAAGGAGTATGAAGGATAGCGTGAAGCCGAAGCTGCGCGCAGGAGAGCTTCGGCGTGATAGCAGAAAAGGGAAACCGACTTAAAGATGAAAAGGCTATTTAGACCTCGATGGATTACTATAGAGTTATTAGAAAATGTAAAGGGCATGAGTGTAATTTTGCATGGGCTGCGTCCCATGCCTATAAATAGATGAACAGTAACCCCGTACTGTTCACACTGACTAGGCATTGGTCCTTGCGCCACGCTGGTACTTTTACCTTCTTTCAAGTCGAAGGTACACTTGTAATTTGATATCATTTCTATTTTTCCATAGTAATAAAATAGAAATGAGATAATAATAATATATGATTGTTTATATTATCTTTTATGTTTTATGTGATTCTTTCTTCATCTCTATATGTTATGTTGATGAAGGTATGTCCTTCATTACCTTCGTCCGAAAGCCATTATATCCTAAGGGAAATAATGCTTCGAAGGACGAAGGGCTTTAACATATAACGTTTTCTGTGTTGCCTTGTTCTTAACTCATAGCATTTGAGAACAAGTCCCCAACAGATACCTCGGTAAAAATACCGGTGTTGGAGCGAAGGCAGAAACGCCACCCTTCGCCCGAAGTCTCCACCGCTTAGCCCCTGCCCTGACAGACAAAGCAGGCAGGGACACCCTTCGCTTGTCGGCACCAGAGACAACACGGAGGCCCTTCGCTCGATTCGGCACCAGACGAAGGCCTGCGGCGACGCCTCCCCATGGCGCGGCCTCGGTCAGCTCCGAGGCCCACATGAGATCTGGCCCATTGTAACGGGCCCTGCGTGGCCGCGTTTGTGTTACGGGCCTAATTTGTAAAGGCGTACTTGTAATTACAGCTTGTAACCCCGCTTTATGGGAATATTCTGGGGATAAACTAGGTACCTGAGGGCACATGCGTCCTTAACGCAAGGCGCCATGCACTCGGATACCTATAAATACCCCCGCACAGTGCCCGTGAGAGGCCAGATTAACAGAGCTTTTGCCATCACGCGCGAGTGCCCTGTTGCCATCACCATTCACCCGTGTTGAATCTCCTTGCTGTCGAGAGACAGTTCCAACATTTGGCGCCCACCGTTCGTGCTACGAGACAACCACCCGCGATGGCACCCAAGAGAGCTAACCCGAAGGCTGACGAGGCTGCGAAGGCAGCACTGCTCGCCGCAAGAAAGGGCAAGGCCCTCGCCCTCACCCAATCCACCCACCAAGAGGCCACTGAAGACGACACCCTCCGCACCTGCAACCCTGAGGGACAACCCTCAGGCTTCGCACCTCCCCCAGGCTTCGCACCTCCCCCAGGCTTCGCACCTCCCTCAGGCTTCGCACCACCGGAGGGCGCGGACCTTGCCGAGGACGGTGAGGTCCTCGGCATCTCCGCAGAAGAACAGCTACAGTTGCGCGCTCTGCGCCTCAAGAACCGCAACCTCCAGAGGCAGAAGGAGATACTGGAGGCCAAGCGCCAGCGTGTGTCCGCACTTGCCAAGGTGCGGCAGATGATACGCGACGAAGAGCACAAGGCCCAGGAACTCGAGCGGGAGATCGCGCTGATGCAGCGCGAAGGCCACCTCAGCCCGCGGCACGAGTCATCCCTCCAGCAGCGCGCACAAAACGAAGACACGCGCGAAGGCCACCCCGGCCTGCAGCATGGGCCACCCCTGCAACACCACGCGCAACCGGAGGACCCGCGTTTCCCCCAGCGCGACTTCACTTTCCAGCACGCCGCGCCATTCCAAGGGGTCAACTATCTCGATGAGCGAAGCCCCCTGGCGCCTCACCTGCAAGTGACGCCGTGGCCAGCTAACTTCCGGGCTGGGACCTACCCCAAGTACAACGGCAGCACCGACCCGGCTCAATACATAATGAGTTACCAGGTCGCCGTCGCATCGTCCGGGGGGGACGACGCCACAATGGCGAAGTCCTTCATCATCGCCCTCGAGGGCCCCGCGCTCACCTGGTTCACCAGGCTGCCCCCGCTGTCCATCGATTCCTGGAGAAGTCTCCGGGACAAGTTCCTCCTCAACTTCCAGGGGTACCGCCCGGACACCGACGCCCTGGCCGAGCTCTCGCTCTGCAAGCAGCTAGAGAAGGAGACCCTGAGGGAATATTACCGCAAATTCTTGACACTCAAGTCACAGCTACCCTCAGTCGATGACCAGATTGCCATCCACTATGCTATCAGTGGTCTTCGCGCTGGCGTCCTTTACAGCCATTGCATCAGGGACCCGCCCAAGAACCTCCAAGAGTTATACCAGCTGTTTGAAAAGTACGCCAGATCCGAGGAGCTCCACCAGCGCAAGATTGAGTCCCAGCGGAAGCCAAAAGATGCTCCGCAGTCCAGCCGCACGTGGACAAGGACTCCGCAGCCAGACTCCGGTCGGGATGGCCGCGGGCAGCAGCAAGTGCACAACATCGCCAACCAGCAGCCGGCCGCTGACCCCCTTCGTCGCCAGGAATATCCCCCCCAGGGCCGCGGAAGTGGAACTCGCGGCAGGGGCCGAGGGCGTGCGCAGCCACCCCCTCCGCCGCGCCGATTTTACTGCCTTTTCCATGGCGAAGACTGCGCCCACCAAACTAAAGACTGCCCCGAAGTGAAGGCCACCAGAGACAGAATGGCGAGGGCGCAGCCAGCCGACAACCCCAGAATTGTCGCGCATAATTACCAGCCACCCCCTCCACCATATATCCACGCTCCCGCCCCGCATCCACCGCACCACGCTTACCAACATCATCAGGAAGTACAAATTGTACATCCTCCGCCTCCACCACCACACTAGCAACAACAAAACATCCCCCATGCCCCAAAACAGGAAGACTTCGCCGATCAACCCTATCGCGGAGTCATTCATATGATAACTGGGGGGTCCAGCACCGACTTCGACACCAAGCGGCAGAAGCGGGACCACTACCGCAGCATAAACCATGTCGCTGTCACGGGCCCAGTTGTGCAGACGAAGTGGTCCCACATACCGCTCACCTTCGACGCACGGGACGTCGACTTGCGCAGCGCCCCCCACTGCGATGCCATGGTCATCAATTGCAGCGTGGCAGGCTGGGACCTACACAAGGTCCTCGTTGACAACGGCAGCCAGGCGGACATCATCTTCCTCCACGCCTTCGATCGCATGGGCATCAGCCACAGCCTGCTTAAGCCTTCGGACAACCCGTTGTATGGCTTCGGCGGCAAAGGCACCTTCCCCGTCGGCAAAATAGAGTTGCCCCTCTCCTTCGGTGTAGCACCCAATGCCCGAAGCGAGCAAGTGACTTTTGACATTGTGGATATGGTATATCCATACAACGCCATCATGGGTCGGGGCTCCATCAATAAGTTTGAAGCTGCCATCCACGGACTGTATTTGTGCATGAAGATACCAGGCCCTCTAGGCGTAATTACAGTCCGCGGTAACCAGCAAGCCGCGCGCAACATAGAGCGGGACTTCGTGCCTGGTCAGAGGAACGTGCACTGTCTCACGGCACAGCGCGAGGTCCCTGCGCCCGCCAGCCCAACTGACAAGCAGCACGACAAGGCTCAGTTGCAGAGTCAGGATGGGACCAAGACTGTCCCCCTCGATCAGGCCACGCCCAAGCAGACAGTCACTATCAGCGAAGACCTTACTTCGCATGAAGAAGAGAAGCTTCTCTGCTGCCTGGCCAAGAATAAAGATGTCTTCGCCTGGTCCGCCCTCGACCTGGTCGGAGTCAGCCGATCCATAATCGAGCACAGTCTGGGGATCGACCCCTCGGTGCGACCAAGAAAGCAAAAGCTTCGCAAAATGTCCGATGAAAAGACAGAGGCCGCCAAGGCGGAGGTGCACCGCCTCCTAGAGGCTAAATTCATTGAGCCAGTGGCTTACCCCACATGGCTCTCCAATGTTGTAATGGTGCAGAAAAAAAGCGGGAAATGGCGGATGTGCATAGACTTCACCAGTCTCAATAAGGCCTGCCCAAAAGACAATTTCCCGTTGCCACGGATCGACAAAATAGTCGATAGCGCGGCCGGATGCGAGGTCATGTCTCTCCTCGACTGCTTCTCCGGCTATCACCAGATATACATGAAGGAGGAAGACAAGGCCAGCACCAGCTTTATAACACCCTTCGGCACTTATTGCTTCATCAGAATGCCGGAGGGTCTCAAGAACGCCGGGTCCACCTTCTCCAGACTCACCAAAACAGTACTCGAGGGGCAGGTCGGCAGAAATATATTTACATATGTGGACGACATCGTCGTCGCCAGCAAAAATAAGGAGGACCACCTCGCCGACCTGGCCGAGACATTCGCAAACATGCGAGACGCACGACTCCGCTTAAACCCGGAAAAGTGCGTTTTCGGTGTTCGCCAAGGCAAGATATTGGGCTACCTGGTGTCGCACCGCGGCATCGAGGCCAACCCAACCAAGATCTAGGCCATCATCGACATGTCGCCTCCGCAGTCCACCAGGGATGTCCAGCGTCTGACAGGCAGATTGGCCGCTCTCAACAGATTCATTTCCAAGTCGGCCGAGCGAAGTCTTCCTTTCCTCAAAACTCTCCGCGGCGCAAAAGACTTCGCCTGGGGGCCGGAGCAAGCAGCGGCCTTTGCCTCATTAAAGTAGTACTTAACGGAGCTGGCCACCCTCACGAGCCCCGACTCCTCGCTCCCCTTATTGCTCTATGTCGCGGCTTCGCCGCACGCGGTCAGCGCGGCACTAGTGCAGGAGCAGACAGTCGAAGGCGCTGTCAGACAGTGCCCTGTTTATTACGTCTCCGAGGTCCTGACTCCGTCCAAATGCAACATGACAGAGCTGGAGAAGATCGCCTACGCAGTCGTTATGTCCTCGCGCAAGCTGCGCCATTATTTTGAAGCATTCAAGGTCCGCGTCACCTCAGATAGGGGGCTCGGCGAACTATTTAGAAACCCGGAGGCATCGGTGAGGATCGCCAAGTGGGCAGCCGAACTCTCCGGCTACCACATCAGCTTCGAGCCCAGGACAGCCATCAAATCGCAAGTCCTGGCAGACTTCGTCGTCGACTGGACCGGGCCAGTAACACAGCCGGACCCGACCACAGAGAAGGTCTGGACGATCCATTGCGACGGCGCATGGTGCCATGCGGGGGCAGGCGTCGCTGCAATCATAACATCACCAGTCGGGGTCAGGCACAGATATGCAGCACGACTCAGCTTCAATCTGGAATCCGACAGGTGCACAAATAATATAGCAGAATACGAAGCAGTCATCCTCGGCCTCCGCAAGCTGAGGGCCCTCGGAGTCACCACTTGCATCATCAAAACAGACTCCAAGGTAGTTGCCGGCCAGGTCGACAAAGACTATGCAGCCAAGGACCCCGCGCTCATGCAGTACCTCGCGGCCATCCGAAGTCTCGAGAGGCAGTTCAAGGGGTTCACCGTGCAGCATGTGGACCGGGCCAAGAATGAGGAGGCCGACACATTGGCCAAGGCCGCGGCCAGGGGCGAAACTCTGCCCTCCGACGTGTTCTTCCACGTCATCGGCACGCCAGCAGTCCGGAGCCCCGAAGGGCTCCAAATAACCAATGACAGCGAGGGCCACCGTACAGTCAACCTCATCATGACCGAAGACTGGCGAGCACCCATTACCCTGTTCCTGCAGGGGTTTTATCACCCAGCCGACATCAGTGAGGCCAAGCGCCTCAGACATCGAAGCCGGGACTTCGCTCTGATTGAAGGCCAACTCTACAAAAAAGGGGTCAGCCAACCAATGCTTAAGTGCGTCACCGAGGCCGAAGGCATGCAGGTCCTACGCGAAGTCCACAGTGGCACGTGCGGCTCGCACGCGGGGCCAAGGGCCCTAGCTGCTAAGGTGATACGCCAGGGTTTTTACTGGCCAGCAATGATTTGCGCCGCGAATCGGGTCACTCGGTCCTGCGAAGCCTGCCAGAAGTTCTCTCCTCAGTCAGGCGGCCCTTCGCAGTACACAAAGCTGATCGCCCACACATGGCCTCTCCAGCGCTGGGGTCTGGACATTGTTGGACCCCTGCCCACCGCTCAGGGGAACCTCAAGTTCGCCTTCGTCGCGGTCGAGTACTTCACCAAATGGATCGAGGCACGGGCTGTCTCCACAATAACGTCGAAGACTGCCCAAAAATTCTTCTGGCAGAACATCGTTTGCCGTTTCGGAGTACCATCCGAGTTAACGGTCGACAACGGCAAACAGTTTGATAACCAAGACTTCAAGGATTTTTGTTTCTCCATTGGCACCAAGCTTGCCTTCGCCTCAGTCTATCATCCGCAGTCCAACGGGGTCGTGGAGCGCGCCAACGGAAAAATCTTCACAGCTATCAAAAAAATGCTCCTCGATGAAAAAAAGGGCAAATGGAGCGATTTCTTACCTGAGGCAGTCTGGGCACTAAACACGACTGAGTGCAGGGCAACCGGGTTTACTCCCTTCCGTCTGTTATACGGATCGGAGGCCATGACCCCGCAGGAAATAAAGCACGGGTCCCCGCGAACAATCCCGTCAGCCGTCCCAGATGTGGACGAGCCAACTTCAAAGGATCTCATCGACGGAGACCGTGTCTTCGCCCTACAGGCCCTGAACAAGTATCAAGCCCAGACCAAAGCATGGCGCGACCACTCAGTCACCCCGAGGGAGTTCAGCGAAGGGGACCTCGTGCTCATTCGGACAGCTCGGACGGAGTCAAAGGGCAAGCTAGAGCCCAAGTGGGAGGGCCCTTTCATCGTCAAAACAAAGGCTTCCCCCAGCGCATACAGGCTCACAACGCCAACCGGCGAGGACCTGGAGCATTCCTGGAACATTGACAACCTCCACAAATTTTTTGTTTGATTCCTCAGGGTTGTCTTCGCCCTTGTAATTCGCAAAAACAATCTTGCACCGGCCCGCACTCTTTTCCTCCCGGGGGGTGAGGTTTTTAACGAGGCGGAGCCATGTAATATATGCGTCAAAAATCCCCCGCAAAAAGACATGCGTCGAAAAAGACCGCGATGACGGTCTTCGACATTCGACCACCACGAGGTCACCGCGAGGCTAAGCGCTAGCTACCCTCGCGTGCGACAAATCCGCGCCGAAGTCGCCTAAGGGTGCAGCCGGATTAGCACAACAAGTGCAGAAAAAATCTAAGTCTATCGCGAAGACTATCCGTGCAGAAGTCGCCTAAGGGTGCAGCCGGGAAAAAATCTAAGTCTATCGCGAAGACTATCCGCGCCGAAGTCGCCTACGGGTGCAGCCGGATTAGCACAACAAGTGCAGAAAAAATCTAAGTCTATCGCGAAGACTATCCGCGCAGAAGTCGCCTAAGGGTGCAGCCGGAAAAGATCTAAGTCTATCGCGAAGACTATCCGCGCCGAAGTCGCCTACGGGTGCAGCCGGATTAGCACAACAAGTGCGAAAAAACCGAAGACTATCCGCGCCGAAGTCGCCTACGGGTGCAGCCGGATTAGCACAACAAGTGCAGAAAAAATCTAAGTCTATCGCGAAGACTATCCGCGCAGAAGTCGCCTAAGGGTGCAGCGGAAAAAAAAATTCTAAGTCTATCGCGAAGACTATCCGCGCAGAAGTCGCCTAAGGGTGCAGCCGGAAAAAATCTAAGTCTATCGCGAAGACTATCCGCGCAGAAGTCGCCTAAGGGTGCAGCCGGAAAAAATCTAAGTCTATCGCGAAGACTATCCGCGCAGAAGTCGCCTAAGGGTATAGCCGGTTTAACACAACAAGTGCGAAAAAACCGAAGACTATCTGTGCAGCGCAACAACGGCCGAAACAACAACATCGAACCATTCACGCCAAGACCAATTATAATCAAGCAAGCACAGCGCAGCCGAACGAATCAGTTAGTACAAAACGCCTTCACACACATGCACGCGAGGGCACACAATTCCACCATACAAGCCTCTACATACGCAAGCGAGGGCACCACACTCTACATCGGCTCAACCTTAGGAATAATTCCCATCTCCCTATAATTAAATAACATTATCGTGAGCTCCTCACCCGCAAAAAGCCTTCGCAGTTCCCCTTCACCTACACTCTCGGCGGTCGGCAGAGACAACAGTTCCTGCCGACCAGCCCCACTCACACGAAGCAGAGCCCGCTCCTCCGCGCTAACCCTACGTTTTGCAACCGCCCTTCGTCGACGGCGCCCGGCGCTAGGGCCTGGCACGTCCGACGCGTCCGCGGCGTGTGGTGAGGCCTCCGCCGCAGCCACGTCCAAGGCCGTAAAATAATCCAAATTCTCCTCCGACGACTCCTCAGTCCACTCAACCGAGCTCCCGGAGTCAGCAAAGTCAAAAAACTCAGATGCAGACCCACTATATTGATTACCACCTTCCGCGGTCGAGGCCGCCAAAAACTCAGTAGCAGTGGTTGCGTGCGCAGGCCCAAAATCTTGAACCTGCGCAGCAACCAAAGTTCAGTACAACATCCAAAATTCCCTAACCCTAAACAACCACTACGCCACCTGCGAGGGCCCTGACGCGGCGGGTGCTCCCGCCATTGTTTCCACCGCCTCCGCCGTCGGATCTTCGACGGTCGGCGCAGCTGCTGCGAGGGCATCGGGAGTGCCTTCGGCCACCTTCAGGGGCAGGTCTTCAACTGTCGCAGCAGATGTGGGGGCGCCTGGTGCGTCTTCCGTGGTCTCCGGGGCCGGCTCCGGGTCAGGCAGGGCGTCGTTCAGTGCTCCGAAATCGTCCACCCGTTCGCCTCGCTCCGCCTAAAACAAAACATACAAAAAATCAGCAAACACACGCACAGTCCACATCCAGCAAACACCGGACAAACGACAACGTTACCTGAGCCCTCGCAGCCTCGGCCCGCTCCCTGACCACTTCACCACCATACAGACCCCACATCCGGTCATAGAGGGCGCCGGCGGACTCCTTCACCACGGGGTCTTCGACCTTATAGATATCTCGCCCAAAGTCTTCATCTGCCTGGTCGAAGGCCTCATAGTGCCAGCACCCTTCGCGAGAGAGTGCGTTCATTGCCCCCTCGCAGGTGACCAGGGAGGCGAACGACATTAACCCACCCAAGACAGTGGGGAGCTCCTGCAGCTCCTCTTGCACCCATTCCAAGCAGCGAAGCCCAGCCTCTCGCTCCGGCACCACGAAGTCACCGGTCCGCGCACCCAGCTCGCGGTATGTGGCCATAAGCTGTGTGCGCGTCCGTTCGGCCTCCGTTCGCGCCGCGGCTTCGGCCCCCTTCGCGTGGCTCTCCAGAGCGGTGAGCCGCCCCCGCAGGTCTTCGGCGAGATCCTTGGCAAGATTGGCCTCCGCACGTGCCAGCCTAGCCTCCGCCTGCGCGGCCTGCTCCTTGGCGACGGCCTCGTTGGCCTCCCTCCTCTCCCCCGCCAGCTGGCGCCGGAGGTCAGCCTTTTCCTCCTCCAGGGCGGCCACCTTGTCCGCCAGTTTACGACACTTGCTGTCGGAGGCCGACTTCTCACGGACAGCGTCAGCATGTTGCGTCCGAAGTCTCTCGACTTCGGCAGATAAGGCTGCCGTAAGCGCCCCCGACGCAGTACGGCTGGTGAAGTCAGCCACCTGCAGAGCACACGTAAGGCCATGGCCGTAAAAAAAAAACAAAGAGCTCGGCGGACCTGACTCAGCGCCTCCGTCGCCTGACTCAGCGCCTCCGTCACTCCTTTCAGCCGGCGGGTCGCCGCGCCAGCCTCGTCTCTGACCAACGCGAGGGCCGACACCTCGCCTCCGGCGCCAAGGGTCCCGCCCCTCGCCTTCGACGACAGCGCAGCCGTCGCAATTGCCGCGGCAGGCACAACCACAGCAGGCCGGCCTTCGTCCGACCCTGCAACGCGTCAACGAGTGTAAAAAAAAAAAAAAAAGAGGCGGCCGGTTGACTTACCCCCAAGATAATCGTCCACACTGATATCGGTGCCGAAGTCGGCAACGCGCTTGCCCGGCGGCGGCAACATTCTGGCCGCCTTCGCAGCCTCCGCCACTCCGCTGGCCGGCGGCACCACCTTCGTCAGTCTGGAGACCCCGGCGCCCGCCGTTGTCTCCGGCGCCTTGCCAGGTGCAGAGGCGCCCGCCTTCGCCGCCAGCGGCGGTTTGCCTCCGCTGGAGGCCGCAGCCTTCGCCGCTCCCCGCTGCCTTTTCGGCCGGGCGTCATGAATCCTGACGGTCACCTGGCGTTTTTGCGCCGCCCCTTGGCGATCCTTGTCCATCACTGCCCACACAACAGCACCGATATTTCGCCCGTAAGGAAAAACTCTCCACTGACGAGCCATACGAGACGTAAAACAGTCTTCCTCAGCCGCGCAGGGGACAGGAACATTTCTAGGCCAGCAGCCCCCGGTAACCCTCAGCATCCGAGCCGAGGACTCCCGGAGCTCGGGCGAAGACATCCTCTCCCCCGGGGCCGCACACGTCCTCATTAACTCTCTAGCAAAACTATCAGACACCCCAATTCCTCCCATCGCAGTACCTAATTTTCTCTTTTTTGAGGGGGGGGGGCGGCCGCCAGCGCAGGGTCGCCTCCAGTCTCCACCGCCGGCTTCTTCCCACGGCGGTCCGCTTCGTCTTGACCAGGGTAGCCGTCGTACGGCAACTGATTTAATTCGAAGACCCTGTTCAAACGTTCATTTGACCCGCGAATATCAAAGCTGCGCTGGCCTTCCGTCCTCGCCACGTACCGCCCCACGAGCCGCACCGCCAAGTCCTCCGCATCACGCACAAAGGCGGCTGGGTCACGGTTTCGCAAATTCAGTGCAAAGGCAGGACTTCGCACCACCCTTCCTCCGTGAAAAGGCATCTGGCGAGGGCACACTTCGCCCAGCGCCCAGCCGTGTGCCAAGGGCCAGACCCCGTACGCCACGAACTCTTCAACTAAATCACGACCACTGCTCTGGCCGGCAGCGCATCGAAGGGCCCCTTCGTCTGCATCCTCTTCTGCCACTTCAAAAGGCGGATACGCAGAGTAATAGTGAGAGCACATCTCAGACACGGGCAGTCCTTCATGGCCTTCGACAGTAGCCTCCGCAACGTAAAACCAAAATTCATTCCAATTGCCCCACTTGTTGCGGGCGCACGGAACCAACTCCACTACTGGCATTGTGGTCTTGCCGGTCTTCGGCGTGAATGTGCACGACCCAAACTGGGCAACTCCGTCCTCAATCACCCTCTTCTGCCAATGCAAGCAGTAATTCTTCGCAAAAACTTCAACCGACGGCTGTCCGCCGTACGAAGTCGTCGCCCAGACATACTTCGCCAGCGCCACCACGGCGTTCGGCGTCAGCTGATGAATTTGAACGTTGAATCTACGCAGGACTTCGCCAACAAACCGGTGCGCAGGCAAGCGGAGACCGGCGACGAAGAACGCCTCGAAAACAACCAACTCACCCTCCGGCTCGGGGACTTCCTCCGTCCCCGGAGCACGAGCGACTCCGCCGCCAAAGTAGCCCAAGCGCTGCATTTCTTCGACGCGGGCCGACGTCATCCGTGACACACCAAAATCAACAGAGTCGCCGGCGCGCAGCTCCTCCACCATCACGCTACTCAACGTCTCCTCAGACGAGGCGGCGGCCGGCGGCGTGGCGTCGGCGGAAGAAGAAGAGGATGGCATTGCTACGTACCGTCGGCGGCGGCGGGCGGTCTGCTTCACTCGAGCCAGATCTCCGACGAGCAAAGGGAGCAGTAGAAGAAGAGGAGCAGAAAGACGGCGGCGGCTAGGGTTTTCACGGAGCGCGGAAGGCAAAGTGCAAACAGCGCCGTCCCCCGCCCCCCTTTATAGGCAGGGCGCGGCTCCTCGGGAAACCCGCAATCCCACAGGGCGCGACGCTTCGGAAAACCCGCAGTCCAACAGTACGATGTCCATCAACGGTCACATCAAAAACCCCCGCGGAACCACTTCGAGCGAGGGCAGCGTCTCCGCCATCTAGCGACGTCTTCGGCACCAGGTGACTTTGTCGAACTGGTCCCTCGGAGGGCAAATGTTGGAGCGAAGGCAGAAACGCCACCCTTCGCCCGAAGTCTCCACCGCTTAGCCCCTGCCCTGACAGACAAAGCAGGCAGGGACACCCTTCGCTTGTCGGCACCAGAGACAACACGGAGGCCCTTCGCTCGATTCGGCACCAGACGAAGGCCTGCGGCGACGCCTCCCCACGGCGCGGCCTTGGTCAGCTCCGAGGCCCACATGAGATCTGGCCCATTGTAACGGGCCCTGCGTGGCCGCGTTTGTGTTACGGGCCTAATTTGTAAAGGCGTACTTGTAATTACAGCTTGTAACCCCGCTTTATGGGAATATTCTGGGGATAAACTAGGTACCTGAGGGCACATGCGTCCTTAACGCAAGGCGCCGTGCACTCGGATACCTATAAATACCCCCGCACAGTGCCCGTGAGAGGCCAGATTAACAGAGCTTTTGCCATCACGCGCGAGTGCCCTGTTGCCATCACCATTCACCCGTGTTGAATCTCCTTGCTGTCGAGAGACAGTTCCAACAACCGGCGTCATCCACGAGAGTTTGCTTCTCTACTTTGCTCTTTAAGTTTTCGCATTTATATTAAGCATTTAAGTTTCAATTTTGTATTCATACTTATTTAGTGTAGATTGAAACTTAGCCTTTGCGGTAGAGATAGCAACACTTAGACAAAACCTAGATTGCACTTTCTAGTTTGATTATTTGCGTAGGTTTTGCTCTAGGGATTTATTTGTGGCCTAGTTTAGTAAAAGTTTTAGAAGTCCTAATTCACCCCCTCTTAGGCGTCACCTGTTTCCTACAAGTGGTATCAAAGCCCGGTTTGGCTCATTTGAAACGCTTTAGCTTCACCTCTAAAAGAGCCGGCGCTTTTTAGAGGAAGGGATGGATACCCATAGGCCACCACACTTCGATGGCATTAACTTCCCATATTATAGTGCTAGAATGGCTTGTTACCTAGAGGTCGTTGATCTAGGTATTTGGAGAGTCACTCGTGATGGGATGAAACCCCTCAAGGATCCCGAGAAACCCACGAGTGAGGAAAAAGAAATTCATTTAAATGCTAGAGCCAAAAATTGCTTGTATGAATCTCTTAGCATGGATATTTTTAATCAAGTATTTACCTTGAAAACTGCTAATGAGATTTGGCTAAAATTGCATGAGCTCCATGACAGCACATCCAATGTCCGTGAGCAAAAACATTGCCTAGTCTTAAATGAGTATAATTCTTTTGCTATGAAAGATGATGAGCTTGTTAGAGACATGTATTCTCATTTGAATCTAATTATCAATGAGCTCAATTCTATTGGCATTAATAAGCTAGGTGATGCAGATATTGTGAGGAAGATTATCTCCCTGCTACCACAACAAAGATATGGGAGCATCATCACCATCCTTCACAACATAGAGGACTTGAGCAACATGACCTCGACCATTGTGATTGGGAAAATCGCGGCTTTTGAGATGTCGCGAAAAATGTGTCGGGGAGAGGAGCCAACTTCCTCAAGACCATATGCTTTTGCATGTGATGAAAGAAAGGGCAAAAAGAAGGCTCCCACTCTAAGTTCCTCAAGTGAAGAAGAGGAAGAAGAAGAAAGTGATAATGATGAAGATAATCAACCATGCACATCATCCTCCAAGGATGAAGAAACAATCCGACGCATAGGAAAGGTAATGAGGATGATCCGCAAGATTAATCTAATGGGTGTGCCCCTGCAGGTCGAAGATCTTCTCTTTAACATTGACAGGAAAAAGCAAAGAAAGAGAGGATGCTTCGCATGTGGGGAGAAGGGCCACTTTAGGGACAACTGTCCAAATATGGCCAAACCCAAAAAGGAGAGGAGAAAAGGCAAGGCGCTAACAAGTGTTAGAACTTGGGATGATTCTTCAAGTGAAGATGAACCTCCAAGGACGTGCAGCCACCGGTCCTCATCACGCTCATCACGGTCATCACACAAATGCCTTATGGCAAGAGGTAACAAAGGCATTCCATCCTCTAGTGATGAAAGTAGTAGTGATGATGAAGGTGAGGGAAAGCCCTCTGTAGATGAGCTTGCGGAAGTCGTAGAATTTTTCCAGGTTGTTTACACCAAGCAAAAAACTCAACTTAAAACTTTGAAAAATAAGTTGATTAGCTCTCAAAATGATTATAAAGGTTTGCTAGAAAAATTTGAAACTTTTGCAAACTTAAATAGTGAGTTGTCAACTAAAATTGAGCTATTAGAATCTAGTGCTCCATCCACCGCTACCAATGATGGTCTCATTAAAAAGAATGAAAAACTTAAGGCTAAGTTAGCTAGCTCCCAAGAAGCTATTGAAAATTTGCTAGAGAAAATGGAAATTCTTAACATACAGAATAATGAGCTAACTACTAAGCTAGAAAACATTGGTAGCACCCTAGCAGCATCTTTAGTTGAAATACCTAAAATTATTAAGAAAGATGCTTCTACTTCCTACTTTGATTTAATTGATGATTCTAACCCCTGCAACCAAGTTCTTGTTGAGAATATTGTTGTAGAAACATGTTCGGATGAGGTTGCAAAGGAAAATGAACAATTAAAGCAATAAGTGGCTCGCCTTGGCAAGACTTTGTATGACAAGAAAGGCAAAGCCAAACAAATCTGACCTCCACAGAATAACACCACTGTGGGAGTGAACAAGCCTATGGAGGGAGAAACTGTGATTTGTAGGCTATGCCACAAGGAAGGCCTTAAGTATTTCTAATGCAAGGCGATGATCGGGGATAAACAAAGGCAAAAGCTCAAGCAAAAGCCATCAAGCAAAATCTCCAACACCTACATCAAAAAGGTAGACAAAAAGACTGCTACACCATATTTGATTAAGAAGAAAAAGAATGGAAAGGTGATAGCAATCAAGGCCAACAAGCAAGCCAACAAAGGAAAAGGGGCCAAACGCATCTGGGTGCCAAAGGAAATAATTTCAACCATGAAAAGCACCAAGAAGGTTTGGATCCCGAAAGGGAAGTGAGTGGACCGAAGGTCGTCGAGAAATTTGGAGACTTGGCAAAGTTGGGATGTATATCATGGGATACATCATATTGGATCAAGTTTACTTGCCAAGTGAGGTTAGTGAAAATTTTGGACCCAAATTTCCCACCCATGACTAAGGTAACTAGATTTATTGTATCTCTTGTTTTTAGATATGCGTATCTATTTACCTTGTATCTAGTTTACCTTTCATGCCTAGTATTACATTTGTTATTTACTTTTGTTTAAAATTATGCATACTAGGTAAATCACATGGTAGGATTGCTTGCTTTCAATTCATATACTTAAGCAAACCTACATGGCTTAAAATGTTTATTTAAGCACGGCACATAGCTTCTATATCACTCCATAATAAATGATACATCAATTGAAAATGTTTGAATTCTACAAGTTGTATCATTTAACTTATATGTGCCAAAGTTCAGATTATAGATAATTTGCCCCTCTTGATATCAAATCAAAGTGCATGTCTCCTACAAGTATTCAAAACTTGTATGCACACCTTCAGGGGGAGGTTACTCTATAATCTAATACTTTGAGATAAACACATTTTCAAGTCTATTTCATGTGATAGTATCATTGTAAGGAAAATGAGGTCCCCGGAGAAAGACAGCAATCTTCCACTGCAAAATCTCCGAGAACTCTCATGTCTCTCAAGCTCGCCATTGACATTCAATTAGTATCTCTTGAGACTACATCTAGTATCATTTACATGTCTTCTCCAATATTTGATTAGACTATATTTCATATCATATACTTCCATGTTGCTAAAAATGCATAAGTGGTTAACTCATATTCTGTTACCTATGCATAACGGAAGTTAGTCTTTTCAAATCATGTCTTGCACCTCTAATTTTCACATGCTTTTTCCTAAGATCTCTGTCAGGGGGAGCTTTTCTTCATCTCTAAAGGGGAGAAAACTCTTTCTAAAGGAGAACATTCTTTTAGGGGGAGTAATCTTTTGAGGACAAGCTTTTATTTACTTCCTACATGCTTTTAATGTCTTCCTTTTCGGTGGTTGATGCCAAAGGGGGAGAAGTTTAGGGACCAAAGCAATGAAAACTATATCAAACACCAAACACCACAAAGTTAAAATTTTAAATCTACAAATAGTTTTTCAAGTGGTTTTGGTTATTTGGTCCTAAAATAGGAAGTAAGTGAATTATGAAGTTAGGGGGAGGCTTAAGTCCATAATATCACATTGTGGGGACAAACATGCATCCTAGCAAGTAGATTGCATATTTTCATTCAAATACTTGTATTATTTGCTTGCTTTGGTTGTGTTGTCATCAATCACCAAAAAGGGGGAGATTGTAAGGAAAATGGACCCCAGGCCATTTGGCTAATTGAGTTTTGGTGTTTGATGATCAACACAATCTATGAACTAATAAGTTTTCTAGTGTTTATGTTTGTAGTTCACAGGATGCAAGATTTACTTGGACTAAGGAATTGGGGAAAGCAACACCTCAAAAGAAGACATTAAAAAGATCCAAGAAAAGTCCAAGTGTGCTGCCTGCGGACTGTCTGTGCGTGGAGCACCAGACTGTCCGGTGGCACACCGGACTGTCCGGTGGCCACACGCCGGACTGTCCAGTGCACCAGGGAACTCCAGCCCAACGGCTAGTTCCAGGTGGCACCCGGAAAGAAGACCACCGGACTGTCCGGTGTGAGCACCAGACTGTCCGGTGTGGAAAGCCTGCGGCACCAACGGTCACCTGCTCTGACAGGGCAACGGCTAGGCGCACCGGACAGGCTACAGTGCGCTGTCCGGTGCACCACCGGATTGTCCGGTGTGCCGCAGAGAACTGCAGCTTTTCTCCAACGGCTATTTTGGAGTTAGGGCCTATATATACTTCACCCAACCGGCCATTTGAAGGTGTGGGAGCCCAAGCAACATACCAAGGCATATAGTGCACATTTCCAAGAGCTCAAACACCCAAGTGCTTAATAGAAACACTCGGTGATTAGCGTAGGTGCTTTGCGAAGTGCTTAGGTTAGTTAGACTGCTTTAGCGCTTGCTCTAGGTGAGCCCTAGTTAATTGAGTGAGTTTTGTAAAACCACACAACCCCTCGGCTCTTGTGCGAGTCGTTGTAATTGTACCGAGTGGGGTGAGAGTCTTGCGAGACCGTGACAACCGCATTTGTGTCACGGCCGCCACCGTGTACCAGAGGGAACAAGGCCCGCGGCGTTTCGGCCGGAAGCTCGATAGTGGAGACGGTGGGGAGCGTCCGAGAGGAGCCAGAAGCGGAGAACCACTTGCGCGTGGAGAAGGCCCACGGCTCTCTAGGGAGTTACTCGACCGTGGTGCTTGGCCCTCACGTGGGCTTCCCTTTGCGTAGGGGCACCAACGAGGATTAGTCGGGACCTTGCGTGGTTCCGGATACCTCGGTAAAAATACCGACGTCATCCACGAGAGTTTGCTTCTCTACTTTGCTCTTTAAGTTTCCGCATTTTTATTAAGCATTTAAGTTTCAATCTTGTATTCATACTTATTTAGTGTAGAGTGAAACTTAGCATTTGCGGTAGAGATAGCAACACTTAGACAAAACTTAGATTGCACTTTCTAGTTTGATTATTTGCATAGGTTTTGCTCTAGGGATTTATTTGTGGCCTAGTTTAGTAAAAGTTTTAGAAGTCCTAATTCACCCCCCCCCCCTCTTAGGCGTCACCTGTTTCCTACACGCTATAATTCATCAGACTGTCCGGTGCACCACCGGACTGTCTGGTGCGACAACGGAGCAACGATCAACTTCGCCCAACGGTCGACTGTGCTGACTGCAGCGTAGTCAGTAAAGCAGAAGTCAAAAGTCAGTCTGCAAAGTCAGAACCCGCCAAACTGTCTGGTGTGCCACCGGACTCTCCGGTGTCGTGAGAGGACAGAAGACTTCAACGGTCAACAGCTCCAAACCCCAATGGTCGGCTGATGTGGCACTCACCGGACAGTGAACAGTGCAGTGTCCGGTGCACCACCGGACTGTCCGATGTGCCCGTCGACAGCAACGGCTAGAATAGTGGTTGGGGCTATAAATACCCCCCAACCACCACCATTCAAGTCATCCAAGCTTCTCGCTCTTCTCATTCAATACAAGAGCAAAAGAATAGACTTCAAGAAAGTCAAATCATCAAATCCTCTCCAAGCCTCAAAATTAAATCAAGTGCTTAGTGACTTGAGAGAGGGAGATTCGTGTTTCCTTTGTTGCTCTTGTTGCTTGGTTGCTTTCTTCTTCTCACTCTAATCTTTCTAAGTGCTTTATAACACTAGCAAGAGACACCTAATTGTGTGGTGATCCTTGCGGGGTCTTAGTGACCCGTGTGATTAAGAAGAAGCACTCGACCGGTCTAAGTGATCGATTGAGAGAGGGAAAGGGTTGGAATAGACTCGGCCTTTGTGGCCTCCTCAACCGGGAGTATGTTCTTTGGAACCGAACCTCGAGAAACAAATCATCGTGTTTATTTGTGTTGATCTTCATCATTCAATTTGTTTCTTTCCTCTCCTCTCTCTCTCTAAAGTTATCTTGCTCTCATTGATTTTAATTTGCTCCCAAAAGTTATCGGCATTGATTGAGCAACTCATAGCAAGAGGAACTATCTTACGCACTCTGAATTCATGATTATTTATTTCTAACCTTAACCCTGGGTGAAGTGTGTGTTCAAAGTTTATAAATTTCAGGTTTCGCCTATTGACCCCCCCCCTCTAGGCGACTTTCAATTGGTATCAGAGTCTGATGCTTCATTAGAGTTTAACAACTCGAAGTGATGTTGGGAGAGCACGCCAAAAGAGAGATGGTGACCGGCCCGAAGCTTCAAGAAAGAAGAAAGAAGAACGGACTCTGTTGAAGGAGGCCGGCGATAAGCACAAGGAGGAATTCGTCGGCTCCATCAAGTCACATAGGAAGGGTGACAAGAAGAAAAAGAAAATAAAGAAGGTGGTCTACTACGAGACCGACTCTTCATCACCTTCCACCTCCGGCGTCGAGTCCACATCTTCAAAGTGCCAAGAGTGTAAGAAGTATAGTAAGAAGCCTCTTCGCTATCCTCGAATTCCTAAACGCACTCCTCTACTTTCTGTACCCCTAGGCAAACCACCATATTTTGATGGTGAAGATTATTGTATGTGGAGTGATAAAATGAGGCACCATCTAACCTCACTCTATGAAAGTATATGAGATATTGTTGAGTTTGGAGCGCATGCACCATAGTTGAGCAACAAGGACTATGACTCCAATGAGGCCGCTCAAATAAGGCACTTCAACTCCCAAGCCACCTCTATACTCCTTGCCTCCTTGTGTCGAGAGGAGTACAACAAGGTGCAAGAATTGAAGAGTCCCAAAGAAATTTGGGACGTCCTCAAAACGGCGCATGAAGGGGACGAGGTGACCAAAATCACCAAGCGCGAAACGATTGAGGGAGAACTCGGTCGATTCGTCATCAACAAAGGAGAGGAGCCGCTTCGGCTCAAGACGATGGTCAACCAAGTCCGCAACCTTGGGAGCACCAAGTGGGATGACCATGAAATGGTCAAGGTTATTCTAAGATCTCTTATTTTTAGTAATCCCACTCAAGTTCAATTAATTCGTGGAGATTCTAGATATAAACAGATGTCTTGCAAGGAGGTCATTGGCAAGTTTGTGAGCTTTGAACTTATGATCAAAGACTCCAAACAAATTGTCAACTTGGAGCAAGGCGCCACCTCCACTCTCGAGGTGCAACCCGTTGCATTCAAAGCAACGGAAGAAAAGAAGTAAGAGTCTACACCAACAACTAGACTTCCAATCGATGCCTCCAAGCTCGACAACAAGGAGATGGCTTTTATCATCAAGAGCTTTCGGCAAATCCTCAAGCAAAGGAAGGGGAGGACTACAAACCCTGTTCCAAACGGGTTTGCTATAGGTGTGGTAAGTTCGATCACTTTATAGTTAAATGTCCATATACAAGTGACAGTGACAGGGACGACGACAAGAAAGGGAAGAATAAGATGGAGAAGAAAAGATATTACAACAAGAAGAAGGGTGGCGAGGCACACATGGGGCGGGAATGGGACTCCTACGAGAGCTCCATCAACTCCTCCGACGAGGATGCCGCCAACATCGTCGTCAACAAAGGCCTTGTCTTCCCCAACGTCGGCCACAAATGCCTCATGGCTAAGGATAGCAAAACAAAGAAGGTACATTCTAGAGATACCCCCAAATACACTACTTCCGATGATGAGGGTAGCTCTAGTGATGATAATGATGATTTAACTTCTCTTTTTGCTAACCTTATCAAAGATCAAAAGAAAAAGATTAATGAATTTATAGAAACCATTAACGAAAAGGATGATATCTTGGAATGCCAAGAGGACTTGCTCGTTAAGGAAAATAAAAAATGTGTCAAGCTAAAAGATGCTTATGCTCTTGAAGTAGAAAATGTGAAAACTTGTCTAAAGAGCTTTTTATTTGCAATGATTCAATTTCTTGTCTTAGAACTAAAAATGCTAAATTAATTGCTAAGATTGAAGAATTGAATGGTTGCAAACCCTTTACATATATTGTTGAGCATGTCACTATTTGCATTAGATGTAGAGATGTAAATATTGATGCTATGAATGATCACCTTGCTATGATTAAAGAACAAAATGATCACATAGCTAAATTAAATGCTAAAATTGACGAGCATGAACTAGAGAATGAAAAATTTAAATTTGCTCGTAGTATGTTCTATAATGGGAGACGCACGGAAATTAAGGATGGCATTGGCTTTCAACAAGGGAGCCAAAGCAACTTCAAACTTAATGCCCCCAAGAATAGGATTTCTAACTTTGTTAAGGGCAAGGCTCCAATGGTTCGGGATAGGGAAGGTTACATTTTATACCCTGATAACTATCCTGAGCACAAAATTAGAAGAATTCATGCCAGGAAATCTCATTCTGTTTCTCATCATGCTTTTATGTATAGTAATGAGGCTTCTAACTCTAAGCATTCAACTCATATCAAAATGCCTAAGAAAAAGATTGTTAATGCATCAAATAAACATAGCATTTCATTTAATACTTTTGATGCATCTTTTGTGCTCACTAACAAATTAGGCAAGGTAGATGCCAAATATGTTGGGGGCAAACACAAGAGTCCAAAGACTTGTGTTTGTGTATCCAAGGTGCTTGTTTCTAATGTGAAAGGACCCAAGACCTTTGGGTACCTAAGAACAAGGCCTAAATTTGTTTTGTAGGTTTATGCATCCGGTGGGACAAGTTGGATAATCGATAGCGGGTGCAAAAACCACATGACAGTGGAGAAAAGGATGTTCTCCTCATATGAGAAAAATGATGATCCCCAAAGAGCAATCACATTCGGGGATGGAAATCAAGGTTTGGGTAAAATTGCTATATGTCCTGACCATTTCATTTCTAATGTTTTTCTTGTAGATTCTTTAGATTATAACTTGCTTTCTGTTTCTCAATTATGCAAAATGGGCTACAACTGTCTATTTACTGATGTTGGTGTTACCATCTTTAGAAGAAGTGATGATTCAATAGCTTTTAAGGGAGTGTTAGATGGTCAGCTATATTTAGTAGATTTCAATGACAACAATGCTGAACTTGACACTTGCTTAATTGCTAAGACTAACATAGGCTGGCTCTGACATCGCCGACTTGCTCAGGTTGGAATGAAGAATCTTCACAAGCTTCTAAAGGGGGATCACATTTTAGGACTAACCAATGTTCATTTTGAGAAATACAGGATTTATAGCGCATGTCAAGCAGGGAAACAGGTTGGAGCTCATCATCCACACAAGAACATCGTGACGATCGAGAGGCCGCTTGAGCAACTCCACATAGATCTATTCGGCCCGATCACTTACATAAGCATCGGCGGGAGAAAATATTGCCTTGCGATTGTAGATGATTATTCTCGCTTCACTAGGGTATTATTTTTGCAGGAAAAATCTCAAACCCAAGAGACCTTAAAGAGATTCTTGAGATAGGCTCAAAATGAGTTCGGATTGAAAATCAAGAAGATTAGAAACGATAATGGAACGGAGTTCAAAAACTCTCAAATTGAAGGATTTCTTGAGGAGGAGGGCATCAAGCATGAGTTCTCTTCTCCCTACACACCTCAACAAAATGGTGTTGTGGAGAGAAAGAATAGAACTCTCTTGGATATGGCGAGGACCATGCTTGATGAGTACAAGACACCGGATCGGTTTTGGGCGGAGGCGATTAACACCACTTGCTACTCCATCAACCGACTCTACCTTCACCAAATCCTCAAGAAAACATCTTATGAACTCCTCACTGGTAAAAAGCCTAATGTTTCTTATTTTAGAGTTTTTGGGAGTAAATGCTTTATTCTTATTAAAAGAGGTAGAAATTCTAAATTTGCTTCTAAAGCAGTAGAAGGCTTTTTACTTGGTTATGACTCACACACAAGGGCATATAGAGTCTTCAACAAGTCCACTGGATTAGTTGAAGTTTCTTGTGACATTGTGTTTGATGAGACTAATGGCTCCCAAGTGGAGCAAGTTGGTCTTGATGAATTAGATGATGAAGAGACTCCATGCGTCGCGCTAAGGAACAAGTCCATTAGGGATGTGTGTCCAAAAGAATCTGAGGAGTCTTCACAAGCACAAGATCAACCATCATCTTCTATACAAGCATCTCCACCAACTCAAGATGAGGAAATGGCTCAAGAAGAAGAGGATGAAGACCAAGACGATGAGCCACCTCAAGAGGAAGACATCGATCAAGGGGGAGATGAAGATGATCAAGACAAGGAAGATGATCAAGAAATTCAGGATCAAAGACCACCACACCTAAGAGTCCACCAAGCAATTCAAAGAAATCACCCTGTCAACTTCATTCTTGGTGATATCCATAAGGGGGCAACCACTAGATCTCGAGTTGCTCATTTTTGTGAACATTACTCTTTTGTGTCTTCTATTGAGACCTACAGGATAGAGGATGCACTTAGAGATCCGGACTGGGTGGTGGCAATGCAATAGGAGCTCAACAATTTCATGAGAAATGAGGTATGGCATTTAGTTCCATGTCCTGACCAAAATGTTGTAGGTACCAGTGGGTATTCCACAACAAACAAGATGAGCATGGTGTGGTGACTAGAAACAAAGCCCGACTTGTTGCCAAGGGATATTCACAAGTCGAAGGTTTGGATTTCGATGAAACCTATGCACACGTAGCAAGGCTTGAGTCAATTCGTATATTACTTGCCTATGCTACTTACCATAGCTTCAAGTTGTATCAAATGGACGTGAAGAGTGCCTTCCTCAATGGCCCTATCAAGGAAGACGTATATGTTGAGCAACCTCCCAGCTTTGGAGATAGTGAGTATCCTTCACATGTTTATAAGCTCTCAAAGGCGCTTTATGGGCTCAAACAAGCCCCAAGAGCATGGTATGAATGCCTAAGAGACTTTCTTCTCACTAATGGTTTTAGATTTGGTAAAGCTGACCCTACTCTCTTCACTAAAATAATTGCTAAAGACTTGTCTATATGCCAAATTTATGTTGATGATATTATCTTTGGGTCTACTAACAAGTCATCTTGTGAAGAGTTTAGTAGGATTGTGATACAGAAATTTGAGATGTCTATGATGGGGGAGTTGAAGTATTTCCTTGGATTCTAAATCAAGCAACTCCAAGAAGGCACCTCCATTTGCCAAACTAAATAAATTCAAGATATACTCAAGAAGTTTGGAATGAAGAATGTCAAACCCATCAAGACACCCATGGGAGCAAATGGGCATCTCGACCTCGACACAGGAGGTAAATTTATAGATCAAAAGGTATACTGGTCGATGATAGGTTCTTTACTCTATTTATGTGTTTCACGACCAGATATTATGCTTTCCATATGCTTGTGTGCAAGGTTCCAGGCAAATCCTAAGGAAGTTCACCTTATGGCCGTGAAAAGAATCATGAGATATTTAGTTTACACTCCTAAGTTTAGGCTTTGATCTAATTATGTATTCCGATGCCGATTATGCCGGATGTAAAATTGATAGGAAGAGCACATCAGAGACTTGTCAGTTTCTGGGAAGATCCCTAGTGTCTTGGGCTTCAAAGAAACAAAACTCCATAGCTCTATCCACCGCCAAGCCGAGTATATTGCTGCAGGACATTGTTGTGCACAATTACTCTAGATGAGGCAAACACTTAGGGACTATAGCTACAAGTTGAGCGAAGTCGCTCTTCTATGTGATAATGAGAGTGCAATCTGCATGGCGGATAATCCCGTTGAACACAGCCGGGCTAAGCATATAGACATCCGGTATCATTTTTTGAGAGATCACCAACAAAAGGGGATATCAAAATTGCTTATGTTAGCACTCACAACCAATTAGCCGATATATTCCTCAAGCCCCTGGATGAAAAGACTTTTAGCAAACTTAGGAATGAACTCAATATCCTCGATTCTCAGAACTTTGATTTAAATCCTGCACACATAGCTCATTTATATACTTTTGATCATATCTCTTTCATTTGGTACAAATGCATATTTCTTATTCTTCTTGTGCCAAAGCTAAGACTAATGTGCTTCCAAGTGTATTACTATCCTTAGTCTTAGATTATTAAAAGGGAAATGGAGTATTCGACAAAGGCAAGGCTTCCACTACGACTCTGTCAGTATCATTTATCCTTTGCCCTACTCATGAACTTTCATTCATATTTTTTTGGGAGAGAGTAATAGGCCTCTAGTTCTCTTTGTTTTTGGCGCTTAATGCCAAAAAGGAAGAGAGTAATAGGCCCAAAGCAAAAGAACCGCACCACCACCATCCTGTTTTCTAAAAACTTTTTCAAAAAGGGGGAGAGAATATTCAAATTGCAAAAACCCTCTTGACAGCTAAGGGGAGAACTTTTTTAGGGGGAGCTTTTGTTTAGCCAAAGGAAAAGCACTTGAAACAGGGGGAGAATTTTCAAAAACATGAAAATGTTTTTAGAAATCATATTCTTATACCATTGGCTATTTGCAAAAGAATTTGAAAAGACTTTTCCAAAAGATTTGCAAAAACAAAACTAAAGTGGTGCAAATGTGGTCCAAAATGTTTAACTAGATTAAAGCAACCATATATGTTTAAAATTGCCTTCATTTCAAAGTAACTTATGCACATCTGACAAAATGCAAACTAGTTACATTTCTACACTTTGTATTTGCTTTGGTTTATGTTAGCATCAATCACCAAAAAGGGGGAGATTGAAAGGGAAATGGGCTTAACCATTTTCTATAATCCATTTTGTTGTTTGACGTCCATCACAAACCATATGGACTAACTAGTTTGCCTAGTTGCTATTTTTCTTAGGTGCAAAGTTCAACGTAAACATACAAAGAAAAAGACTTGAGAGAATTCTACAAAGTTTGGAGCATACAAGAATTGGTGCAGCCAGTGGCGCACCTGACACTGTCTAGTGCCCTGGCTGGAGACCTTCGCGAACTGGGCGCTCTCGGGTTTTCTCAGCGCGTGTCCGCTATAATTCATCGGACTGTCCGGTGCACCATCGGACTGTCAGGTGCGACAACGGAGCAACGGTCAACTTCGCCAAACGGTGGACTGCGCTGACTACAGCGCAGTCAGCAGAGTAGTAGTCAGAAGTCCGTCTGCAAAGTCAGAACGCACCGGACTGTCCTATGCCGCAAGATGGGCTGTTGACCGTTGAAGTCTTCTGTCCTCTTGCGGCACCGGACTATCCGGTGCCGCAAGAGGACAGAAGACTTCAACGGTCAACAGCCCAAACCCCAATGGTTGGCTGACGTGGCACTCACCGGACAGTGAACAATGCAGTGTCCGGTGCACCACGTTACTGTCTGGTGTGCCCATCGACAGCAACGGCTGGAATAGTGGTTGGGGCTACAAATACCCCCCAACCACCACAATTCAAGTCATCCAAGCTTCTCACTCTTCTCATTCAATACAAGAGCAAAAGAATAGACTTTAAGACACAATCAAAGCATCAAATTCTCTCCAAGCCTCAAAATCAAATCAAGTGCTTAGTGACTTGAGAGAGGGTGATTCGTGTTTCCTTTGTTTCTTCTCACTCTAATCTTTCCAAGTGCTTTGTAACACTAGCAAGAGACACCTAATTGTGTGGTGATCCTTGCGGGGTCTTAGTGACCCGTGTGATTAAGAAGAAGCACTCGACTGGTCCAAGTGACCGATTGAGAGAGGGAAAGGGTGGGAATAGACCCGGCTTTTGTGGCCTCCTCAACGGGGAGTAAGTTCTTTGGAACCGAACCTCGAGAAACAAATCACCGTGTTCATTTGTGTTGATCTTCATCATTCAATTTGTTTCTTTCCTCTCCTCTCCTCTCTCTCTCTAAATTCTCTTGCTCTCGTTGATTTGAATTTGCTCCCAAAAGTTATCCGCGTTGATTGAGCAACTCATAGCAAGAGGAACTATATTCCACACTCCGAATTCACAATTATTTATTTCTAACCTTAACCCTGGGTGAAGTGCGTGCTCAAAGTTTATAAATTTCAGGTTTTCCTATTCACCCCCTCTAGGTGACTTTCACTTTGCGTAGGAGCACCAACGAGTATTAGTTGAAACCTTGCATGGTTACGAATACCTCGGTAAAAATACCGGCGTCATCCATGAGAGTTTGCATCTCTATCTTGCTCTTTACCTTCCGCATTTATATTAAGTATTTAAATTCCAATATTGTCGTTATAATTAGATTATTTAGGATTGAAACTTAGACCATGCGGTAGAGATAGCAACACTTAGACAAAACCTAGTTTGCACATTCTAGATTGCTTATTTACATAGGTTCTGCTCTAGGAATTTATTTGTGTCCTAGTTTAGAGAAAGTTTTAGAAGTCCTAATTCACCCCCCCTAGGCGTCACCGTTTCATTCAATTGGTATCAGAGGTTGGTTTGGCTCATTTGAAATGTGTTAGCTTCACCGCGAAAAGAGCCGACGCTTTGTAGAGAAAGGGGATGGATACTCATAGGCCACCACACTTTGATGGCACTAATTTCCCATATTATAGTGCTAGAATGGCTTGTTACCTAGAGGCTGTCGATCTAGGTGTTTGGAGAGTCACTCATGAAGGTATGAAACCACACAAGAATCCCGAGAAACCCACCACGAGTGAGGAAAAAGAAATTCATTTAAATGATAAAGCCAAAAATTGCTTGTATGAATCTCTTAGCATGGATATTTTAATCAAGTTTTTACATTAAAAATTGCTAATGAGATTTGGCTAAAATTGCATGAGCTCCATGACAGCACATCCAATATTCGTGAGCAAAAACATTGCCTAGTCTTAAGTGAGTATAATTCTTTTGCTATGAAGGATAATGAGCTTGTTAGAGACATGTATTCTCGTTTGAATCTGATCATCAATGAGCTTAATTCTATTGGCATTAATAAGCTAGGTGATGCAGACATTGTGAGAAAGATTATCTCCCTACTACCACAACAAAGATACGGGAGCATCATCACTATTCTTCACAACATGGAGGACTTGAGTACAATGACCCCGACCATTGTGATTGGGAAAATTGCGGCATTTGAGCTGTCGCGAAAAATGGGTCGACAAGAGGAGCTAACTTCTTCAAGACCATATGCTTTTGCATGTGATGAAAGAAAAGGCAAAAAGAAGGCTCTCACTCCAAGTTCCTCAAGCGAAGAAGAGGAAGAATAAGAAAGTGTTGATGATGAAGATAATCAACCATCAACATCATCCTCCGAGGACGAAGAAACAATCTGATGCGTCGGAAAGGTAATGGGGATGATCCACAAGATTAATCTAATGGGTGTACCCTTGCAGATCGAGGATCTTCTCTTTAACATTGACAGGAAAAGACAAAGAAAGAGAGGATGCTTCGCATACGGGGAGAAAGGCCACTTTAGGGACATCTGTCCAAATATGGTCGAACCCACAAAGGGGAAGAGCAAAGGCAAGGCGCTTACAAGTGTCAAAACTTGGGATGACTCTTCAAGCGAAGATGAACCTCCAAGGACGTGCAGCCACTGATCCTCATCATGCTCATCATGATCATCACGCAAGTGCCTTATGGCAAGAGGTAAAATAAGTATTCCATCCTCTAGTGATGATAGCAGTAGTGATGATGAAGGTGAGGGAAAGCTCTCCGTAGATGAGCTTGCGGAAGCCGTAAAAAATTTTTAGGACATATGCGCTAAACAAAAGGCTCAACCTAAAACTTTGAAAATAAGTTGATCAGCTCTCAAAATGACTATAAATGTTTGCTAGAAAATTTTGAAACATTTGCAAATTTGAATTGTGAGCTATCAACCAAAATTGAGCAATTAGAGTCTAGTGCTCCATCCTCAGCACCAATGATGGCCTTATTAAAAGAAATAAAAAAACTTAAGGCTAAGTTAGCTAGCTCATAGGAAGTCATTGAAAACTTGCTAGAAAAATGGAAATTCTTAGCATACATAATAATGAGCTAACAACAAAAATAGAAAACATTGGTAGCACCCCAGGAGTATCTTTGGTTGAAATACCTAAGATTATTAAGAAATATGCTTCTACTTCTTTCTTTGATTTAATTGATGATTCTAACCCCTGCAACCAAGTTCTTTTTGAGAATATTGTTGTAGAAACATGTTCAAATGAGGTTGCAAAGGAGAATGAGCAATTAAGGCAAGAAGTGGCTCGCCTTGGCAAGGCTTTGTATGACAAGAAAGGCAAAACCAAACAAATTCAACCTCCTCAGGATAACACCATTGCGAGAGTGAATAAGTCTATGGAGGGAGAAAATGTGATTTGTAGGTTGTGCCACAAGGAAGGCCAAGCAAAAGATCAAGCAAAGGCCAACAAGCAAAATCTCCAACACCTACATCAACAATATGGATAAAAAGACTGCTACACCATACTTAATCAAGAAGAAAAAGAATGGAAAGGTGATAGCAATCAAGGCCAACAAACAAGCCAACAAAGGGAAAAGGGACCAAACGCATCTAGGCGCCAAAGGAAATTATTTCAACCATGAAAAGCACCAAGAGGGTTTGGATCCCAAAAGAGAAGTAAGAAGTCCGAAGGACTACCGAAGAATTTGGAGATTTAGCAAAATTAGGATTTATATCATGGGATGCATCATATTGGATCGAGTCTATTGCCAAGTGGGTTAGTATATACTTTGGACCCAAATTTCCCCACCCATAACTAAGGTAACTAGATTTATTATATTTCCTTTTTAGATATACGTATCTATTTTCTTGTATCTAGTTTTTACCATACATGCCTAGTTTTACATGTAATATTTACTTTTGATTATAGCTGCATGCATACTAGGTCAATCATATGGTAGGATTGCTCGTTTTCAATTCACACTCCTAAGCAAGCCTACATGGTTTAAAATGTTTAGCTAAGCACGGCACAAAGCTTATTCAACATTCCTAAGGAAATGATACATCCATTGGTATTTTCATATGACATATACCACATTGATATACTACAAGTGGTATAATACTTCAATTAGTATCATTTAACTTACATGTGCCAAAGCTCGGATTATAGATAATCAACCTCTCTTGATATTAAAATCAAAGTGCATGTCTCCTACAAGTATTTAAAACTTGTATGCACACTTCCAGGAGGAGGTTACTCTATAATCTAAGTCTTTGAGACTAATACCTGTTTTCAAGTCTATTATATGTAGTAGTCTCATTGAAGGAAAATGGAGTCCCCGCAGAAAGACAATAAGCTTCAACTGCAAATCTACAAGTATTCTAATGTCTCACAAGTCTACAATTGGTATCTTTGAGACTACTTTTGGTATCATTTACATGTCTTCTCCAATATTTGGTTAGACTATATTTCACATCATATACTTTCCATGTTGCTATAAATGCATATGTTGTCAAATTATATCTGTTACCTATGCATAGGGGAAGTTAGTCTATTCAAATCTTGTCTTGTTCCTCTATTTCTCATATGCTTTTTCCTAAGTAGAAGATCTCTATCAGGGGGAGTATTTCTTCGTCTCCAAAGGGGGAGAAAATTCTCTCAAAAGGAGAACAATCATTTAGGGGGAGTATCTTTTAGTGCTTAAATTGTTAAATCTTTTAAAAGGGCAAGTCTTATTTGCTTCCTACATGCTTTTAATGTCTTCCTTTTCGGTGGTTGATGTCAAAGGGGAGAAGTTTTAGGGACCAAAGCAACAAAAATTATGTCAAACACCAAACACCACCAAATTAAAATTTTAAATTCTTTGATCTTGTAAGTGGTTTTGGTTCTTTGGTCTAAAATAGGAAGTAAGTGAATTATGGAGTTAGGGGAGGCTTTAGTCCATAATCTCACATTGTGGGACATTCATGCATCGTAGCAAATAGATTGCATATTTTCACTCAAATGTTTGTTATATTTGCTTGCTTTGGTTGTGTTGTCATCAATCACCAAAAAGAGGGAGATTTTGTAAGGAAAATGGACCCCGGGCCATTTGGCTCAAAAGGTTTTGGTGTTTGATGATCAACATAACATATGGACTAATAAGTTTTTTGGTGTTTATGTTTGTAGATCACAAGATGCTAAAGTGACTTGGACTAAGGCATTGAAGAAAGCAACACCTCAAAAGAAGACATTATGAAGATCACAAGTGAACATCAATAAGTATCAAGCAAAGTCCAAGAAACGAAGAAATGTGTTATCACTGGAGGACTGTCCGGTGCCACACTTCGGACTATCCGGTGCACCAGGGAGCAGTAGCCCAACGACTAGTTCCTGGTGGCACTGTGGAGGAGGGCACGGACTGTCCGGTGCCACACCGGACTGTCCGGTGCTAAGGCTGACAATGCCAAGGGTCGTCCGACAGATTCAACGGTTAGGCGCACCGGACAGGGGCACCAGACTGTCTGGTGTGCCACAGAGGCTACAGCTTTCCTCCAACGACTATAATTGAGTTGGGGCCTATAAATACATCACCCAACCGGCCATTTGAATGTGTGGGAGCCCAAGCAACATACCAAGGCATAGTATAGATATTTCCAAGTGCTCATACACCCAAATGCTTAATAGAATCACTTGGTGATTAGCGTAGATGCTTTGCGAAGTGCTTAGGTTAGTAAGACCACTTTAGCGCTTGCTCTAGGTGAACCCTAGTTAGTTGAGTGGGTTTAGAAAAACCACACAACCCCTCGGCTCTTGCGTGAGTCGTTGAAATTGTACCGAGTGGAGCGAGAGTCTTGTGAGACCGTGATAACCGAGTTTGTGTCACGATCGCCACCGTGTATCGGAGGGAACGAGGCCCGCGGCTTTTCGGCCGGAAGCTCGTTAGTGGAGACGGCGGGGTGCGTCCGAGAGGAGCCGGAAGCGGAGCACCACTTGTGCGTGGAGAAGGCCTGGGACTCTCTACAGAGTTGCTCGACCGAGGTGTTTGGCCCTTACGTGGGCTTCCCTTTTCGTAGGGGCACCAACGAGGATTAGTCGGAACTTGGCATGGTTCCGGATACCTCGGTAAAAATACTGGCATCATACACGAGAGTTTGCATCTCTATCTTGTTCTTTACCTTCCGCATTTATATTAAATATTTAAGTTTCAATCTTGTCTTTATAATCTGGATTGAAACTTAGACTGTGCGATAAAGATAGCAACACTTAGACAAAACCTAGTTTACGCATTCTAAATTGTTTATTTACATAGGTTTACTATAGGGATTTATTTATAGTCGAGTTTAGAGAAAGTTTTAGAGGTCTTAATTCACCCACTCTTAGGCGTCACCGTTTATAATGAGATGAAGATCAACCAATTCGTTCTACAAACCAAACAAATCATACTTATTACCATCTATAAATAGAGGAGATTTTTAGAATATAATATAAGTGAATTGTCCACTCCTATCAGTAAGTTTTTGGGTTGAATTAGTTAATGCATGCAACTTAATATGATATCAAAGACAAAGGTCACGAGTTCGAATACAGACTAGCGCAATTAAATAAAATAATTATTGCTCTTTTCTATTTCACATTTGATATCCAAGAGAGGCTCGACATGAGAGGAAGTATTAAAATATAACATAAGTGAATTGCACAACTCTTATCAGATTAAGCTTTTGGGTTAGATTAGTTGATGCATGCAACTTAATAGGGATATGTCTATATTAAAAAAAATAGATGGGGTTAAGCTCTATGATTTTCTCAACATAATACAGTGTAGAATCACTCATCGCTGCCTGAATCTATATCAGATTCAGCCCCTTGATGGGCCGATCCGTTCACGACCTTCCCCTTCCCTTTCCCCTTGTCCTTCTCATCCTCCTCGTCATCACTGTACTCGCTCTCATAGTCATCATACTCCTCTTCATCTTCCTCCTCTTCGTCCTCAATACCATCTTCTACGGCTGCTGCTGACCCTTCTTCAGGCACATGGCCTCTTGTTCCAGCACGGCTGCGCTTTAGGACCTTGAGCTTGAAGCTGGTCTTGATGTCACAGCCTATCCAAGCGTCGCACAAACAAAAGGAGGTGAGGTTGTGAGTACCCTCTGCTGGGGCTTGGAACTTGCCCATTACCAGTCTACTGCCCTTCACCCTGTCAACTGCCTCCTTAACTGCATTTCCTATTTCCTTTGCACTTGCACCTAGTGCTTCCTGGGTATCTTGTATAGCTTTTGATGCTGCAGTTATGGCAGTGGCCTCATCCATGAAGCTCACTTTCTGTGACAACCAGACATCATTTGATGCCACATCGGCTAGAAGCAGCCAGAAGTTTTCTTCCTTGTGGAATGGGAAGTTGGGACAATGGGGAAGAGCAGCAGTCAGTCCATTACGCCGTCGTAGCGAGACCCAAGCATACATTGTCACGACATCACCCTCTTGAATGCCCTCTTCACCTTCAGTCTCGCATTTGATGTCTACTTCAATACAAGGAATCATCTCCAGTACAAGCTCCACATCCCGAGCTTGTTCTTCAGAAAGCCCAGCAACTTGTGTGAGCAATGCAGCACGACCCTCCACAGACATGTCACAAAGTTCTTGGAAAGCACGGATTTTCTGTAGTCAAACAGAGAATAACGTCATTACATTCCAGAGTTAAAGAATGCTTTAAAAATACTCCCTTCATCCAAAAATAAGTGTTTGTAAGGGACCGGTATGCACGCCCTGGGTTAGTACCACCTCGCCTAGCCAAGGGGGCCGTGTTGCACTTATAAGGGCGGGCCTCCCTCCTCTCTCAGCCTAGGTTTTGAGAGCGAGGTGCCCGTCTGAATAGGCTGCGCGCGAGCGCATGAACGCCCGACGCTGGTGATGGTGGGCTTTGGCGGACTGGCCCAGTGGGTGCGTTACAAATGGTATCGGAGCCTACATTGCCGCTGCTGCCTGGGAGAGCTTTGGGCCTCTTAGTGGGGTGGGATGTAAGGGACCGGTATGCACGCCCTGGGTTAGTACCACCTCGCCTAGCCAAGGGGGCCGTGTTGCACTTATAAGGGCGGGCCTCCCTCCTCTCTCAGCCTAGGTTTTGAGAGCGAGGTGCCCGTCTGAATAGGCTGCGCGCGAGCGCATGAACGCCCGACGCTGGTGATGGTGGGCTTTGGCGGACTGGCCCAGTGGGTGCGTTACAGTGTTGTTCTCGCTTCCCAAGGAGTCAGACGCTTTTAATTTTGACCAAAAATATTAATATTTATAGTACATAATTAGTATCATTAGATTAGATAGATCATTAAATCTATTTTCATAATAAACTTATTTGGAGATACAAATGTAGTTAACACTTTACTACAAATCTAGTCAAACTTAAGAAAGTTAGTCCTGCATGAATACCATAGCTACCCTTAATTTTAGGAAATTTTAGGACGGAGGGAGTATGTCATCGATTTTTAAATTGTTTTGGTTAATCTACTTTCTGTAAAAAGAATTGCAAAGGGCAGTGAGGAAATACCTTGCGAGCAATCTTTTTCACAGTTGCTTCTGTGAAATGTGGCAGCTGCAAGAAATGTGCTATTCCTTCGGAGTTACCTCCAGTAGCTTTTCGTGCGCTGAGTGGTACAGCCTGCATATGTGCCATCCCAATACAACATTGCAATTAATGGTGATGAATGAGGATGCAAATGCAGTGACACAAGCCAAAAGGAAATAGGATCACATGAATTTATAGATGTTAAAAACTGTTACTCTTCTAGACAGTAACTAACATATGTTTACAATATTATTGCTTCAATACCAGGTCCCATATACTTTTCTTGGCAAAGACAGCACCTGACCTAAACAAGTAACAGTACGAAAGATACAGGAAAACAATAGGCATCACTAATACTGACCGGACAGGGAATTCTCTTTTGACAATAATATGCTAGCCAGTTCCAAGTAAATAGTGGAATATTTCACCTGTAGTAAGTTGATAACATGCATCCAACCCAAACTCCAAAAGAAACACTACCTTATTTTTGTTACATTGCACTCTCATCCTGGCAGCATGAGTTGCTGCAATAAGTAGAAATGTGCACCAATCTACTTTTTTTTAACTCCCCCCACTATCTTGTTAAATGGTGATTTTGCCCTTATTTTTAAAACTTTGTGATTTTACCCCTGCGATTTCAAAACGAAGAGTTTGCCCCTATTCCATGAAGCCCTGCTAAAGGTGTTAACTTTTAGACGAAGATCAATTTGTATGATTTTACCCCGGTTTTGTTAGTGACCTTTGTGATTTTACCCCCTTTAAGACCAAAGTTTTGACAAATTCGGTAGGGATACTGACAAAACACAAATTTATGCATTCGTTTTATTATTATAAATTTGGGCAAAATTTATGAAATTTTACAAAAAATATCGACAGCATTTATGAATTTCAGAGGAAAAGGAAATAAAATGTTCAAAAGTTGATACACACGTGAGTGCTCCCAAATCCAGTAACTCCCTGCTGCCCAACGAATTTGAACCAAATGCAATTGGCTATTGGACCAACATCTTGCTGAAGCTAGTAAAAACCCTCCACTGATGGATGACGCCGTTGTATGCCCTCAAGTACAGTCGCAAATCTGATTTATTTTGTCCAGAGCAAATCCATTTACCGCAGTTGGCCATGGTGAGCAAATCCATACAACATGGTAAATCTATGCTAACAAGAAAGCTATAAAAAATACTAAGCATTCAAAAAATGAAAATAAACGGAGAATCTGAATCCTGAAATCACTATGGGATCAACCCTACTAACAAATTCTGCTGCTTTTTTTTCTCGAACACGCAGGAGAACTACGCATCATTCTGCTGCTCGCCGCTGGCGATGGGACAGGATGGCAGCATGCCTCGCATACCACGCCACCGCCCCCCTCTACCTCACACAGCCAAAACCACCTGGCTGCCAACACGACCCATTCCAATACCCTAGTCATCAAACCAGTCCAATGCCAAATTTTAGAGGCATGGAACGAATGGGGTATACCTCCTTGTATGGTTTATTCAACAACCAGAAGGTGACCCATGTAATTTCGGAACGATAATGTGGAATGAGGTTCCCTGAACGAGGAGCATGTTCCCAGTTTTTTTGGGTCAATATCACCGGAACGAAAATAAATTACCATACCAAGTTCATAGCATAATTAAAATAAGTTCAAAGCTTACAAATAATGGCATGCTCATGTACGTGAGCATATAAAATAAGGTTCTAATGAGACTGCTAGCAGCCAGCTAGACAATAACTAATTTTCCTTATGGAATCGTCCCACTCAAGCACAGATCACGTTCCAGCCATGGAACCGCCGCCGTTCCTGGTTACGTTCCACTCGAGCACAGATCACATTCCAGCCATGAAATCATTGTCATTCTTGATCACGTTCCACTCAAGAATAGATCACGTTGCGGCTATGGAATCGTCGTTGTTCCGCATGGTTCCCATCCCTCAATCCGGAACCACATTCCACGAAACGTGGAACCCCATATGGTTCCGGGTTCCCGGCCTCTTAGCGTACACTCGCCCATCTGCCTGCACACTGCACGCACCCTTCGCTCCCTACCTGCCACATGGCCGGCTTCATCTGCCTGCACGGTTGGGCTGGTTCCAATCCTACGGGTCTACATCTACCATCAGCTACTGAACGTACTATCAACCCTATAATCGACCATCACCAACCCTTAGGCCATCTCCAACGCCTCCCCCCACCCCACATCTGGTGCCATATGGGGGGATTTTCCCTCCAACGGCTCCCCCATGGCACCCCCTATATGGAGGGGGTTCTCCCCCATACATGGGAGAGCACTATTCACCCCTATACGTTAATTATGTTAATCTTTTTAAGCTTCATCACATGATAATAATGTGTTATGGTGTATAGGGGAAGCTGAATGGGGGTGGTTGGAATCTTTCAGGGAGATATAGTAAAATATAAGAGAAAGTACAGATAGGGGGAGAAATATGGGGAGAATGGTTGGAGATGGTCTTATCTATCGCGGCGCTCTAGTGCACAGCAGCCTACAACTACTTAGCACGACATCAGATTTTCTTTTACAGACTTTTAGTTGATATGAAACAATTCGTTTTATTAAAATAAAAATACATATGATTACATAACTAAGCAAATAAAATTACATAATTAATAAAAACGATTAGAAACCACATAACTTAAACAAAAAATAAAAATACATACTTCATAAATATAAAAAGTTACATGATTCATAAATAAAATCTAATTTGTAGGCCAAATTCTAGGTGTTTTTTTTTTGAATTTTTAGATTTTCCTGAAATTTTCGAACTTCAAACGATTAAAAAACATCTACTTGACGTGGCACGCGCATGGACAAATCAAAAGGCTCGACGTCACCAAAGACAACCGTTACCGACAGGTTCAAGTCGATAACGACCGAACCGTCCAACGCAGCAGTCGATATTGGTCGTCCCGCACACCACTAACGCGGTTGGTAACACCTCCTGTTGAAACCAACCTTGTTCTGCGGTGTCAACCTTTTTGCTTGCATCCCTACGCGTCGTCGCTTCTTGTTAGGGTGAGGATTTTGGATCGATACTAGGTGAACGGGTACAGGAGAGAAGGCATGGGTCAAAGGAGATAAGGTATTTTGGTCTTTTTGTGTGGCCCTAATTTCGATTTCTAATTTTTTGTCGTTTAATGCGGCGGTAGCAAGCGCCAGTACAAACTAGGGGCAAATGAAAGCTTCAAAAACATGATCGCGAGAGTAAAATCACAGTTAGAAAAGTAGGGGTATAATCACCATTGCATTATACAACAGGGGCAAAAAAAACACCAAATAACCCCCAAAAATAATATTTATAAGTTGTAGCAAATACCATTAGATGAATTATGGAATATACTCTCATAATAAATCTATTTGGAGATGTAAATGTCGATAGTATTTTCTATAAATCTAGTAAAACTTTAAAAAGTTTGACTTAGTCCAAACCTTGAATGACACTCTTTTAGGGATGGAGGTAGTACTATTTTCATATGTTTTACACATTCTAATAAATATATATATTACCATCAATAATTAGGACCACATAATATCATAAGATCGTGTTTACAATCCCGCTAAAAGTGTAAGATTTTGAACAAATGACAGTACCTAGTATTCCATGAACAGTTTCGACATAATCTTAGGATAAGCTAAACAGCTGGTTGTCCACAAGAAATGACAGCTGAAACCCTCACATAAAAAAGTAAACATGCGCCTAAATGATCCAAATCACTTAAGCTACATAAGGGCTTGTTTGGCTGCATTGCAATGTAATCCACCTCAATCCACATGGGTTGGGAAGGCACCTCAATCCCTCTCAACGCATGTAACAAGGTGAATTGGAGTGCAGCCAAACATGGATTAGGAAGTTTCATCTATTTTATTGCCCATCGTAGTACATCAACATGAAATGGTTCACCACAGTTTTCTGACAAAAAATCAGGTTGTAGACAAAAGTACCTGGACAATATTTTGAGAAAGCTCAATAACACCAATTGCAGGCCGGAGCCATCCAAAACCATGGGGATTCCTTGGTAGAACTGCAATCTGCAAGCCAATGAGTATTTCAATGTATTCATGAAACGGTTGGGGGGAGGGGGCTCGGTGAGCTAGTTCAAAGCATAAAGTGAAAGGGTTATAACATAATGTGGCCTCTATTCAAAGTACAATAGACCTTTTTTACTATCAAAGCTTGAAAGAAATAGGAGTACAAATAGTTTGGCAAACACATCACAATATGCACGAGATATATTATTCCTAGCTAGTGCCAAAATAACCCTGGTCCATGTGAGGATGGCATTTTTTGCTTTATTGGAAAAATCACATCACCAGGGCAGAAACATTAGTCTGTTTACATATATTCTACCTTCTATATCTAAATAAGAGAGACCCCCACCACCTGATTTTCATGGTATCTCATGCAGCCACGTCATCACAAACGCTCCACTATTTGATCCTAATTTTATGATCTATCACCTCTCCGGCCCTTTCACATTGACATTCACACACCCATTAAGCTCACCATTCCCTGCTTCATGCCCCAGACCCATCTATTTGCATTCCTGAAACCATGTCTTTCCCCTCCATACCACCTGCTCGCTTTCCTTTCCAGCCTCCCCAATCTGCCGATCTGTCTCCTCTCCAAAGCAGAAGCCTGATGCCTTATTAATAAGATGCCAGCACCCAGCACCAGACATTACCGAACCTGATCACATGCACCCATTTGTTGTCCTCCTTTTTCCCTTTGCTCTATTTAGATTGTCATTCACCAGAGATCATTATGGAGAGGAGCCTAACTTGCTTGGACAAGCTTTAGATCCTTTAAGTTCTGCCTACATCAGGTAACATATTACTACTGTATGCCTGTTGATTGCAACATAAACATCAACATAACCGTTTAGTCCCAAGCAAAAGTTGGGGTAGGCTAGAGTTGAAACCCAACAAGATGTCACCAAAAGGGGGAACGAGAGAGAAAGGGGAGGGAAAAGCTTTTGAGAGCACAAAAAGGAAAAAGGCCTAATCACAGTTCGGACACGTGGATAGCTTCTTTCCAAGCACTTCTATCCAAACACAACTCCATTGGGATATTCCATTCCTTCAAGTCCCTTTTGATTGCCTCCTCCCATGTCAAGTTTGGTCGACCTCTACCTCTCTTCACATTATTGTCCCGTCTTATGATGCCTCTATCTATGCACCGGTGTCTCTAGGGGTCTCCGGTGGACAAACCCAAACTATCTCGGTGTTGAATAAGCTTTTCTTCAATTGGCGCTATTCCTAGCCGATCGCGTATGTCATCGTTTCTCACTCGGTCCAATCTTGTGTGCCCACATATCCAACGCAACATACGCATCTCTGCGACACTTAGTTGTTGGATATGTCGTCTCTTAGTAGGCCAACACTCAGCCCCATATAACATAGCAGGCCTAATCGTTATCCTGTAGAACTTGCCTTCCAACTTCTGTGGCACTCTCTTGTCGCATAGGACTCTCGATGCTTGACGCCATTTCATCCATCCCGTTTTGATTCTATGGCTAACATCTTCATCAATATCATCTCTCTGAAGCATCGATCCTAAATAATGGAAGGTGTCCTTCTTTGGTACTACCTAGCCTCCCAAACTTACATCTCCCTCCTCATTAATTGTAGTACCAAAGTCACATCTCATATACTCGGTTTTGGTCCTGCTAATTCTAAATCCTTTTGACTCTACGATCTGACGCCATAACTCTAGCTTTCTATTTACTCCTTCCCGGCTTTCATCTACTAGAACATCTTTCATCTATTAGAACTACATCGTCAGCGAAAAGCATACACCAAGGGTATTTCCTTGTATATCCCTCGTGACCTCATCTATCACTAAGGCAAATAGATAAGGGCTCAAAGCTGAACCTTGATGTAGTCCTATGTTAATCGGAAAACATTTGTATATTCTTCCCATTGAACAATTTGTCAAAATACTCTCGACATCTATGTCTGGTCTCATTTTCCTTCACCGAGAGGTGCTCTATTTCATCCTTAATGCACTTAACTTGGTTGAAGTCCATTGTCTTCCTCTCACGAACCCTAGTCATCCAATATATGTCCTTCTCTCCTTCCTTCGTACTCAAGAGTTAGTAAAGGTCCTCATACGCCCAATCCTTTGCCACACTTATAGTTTGCTTTGCAGTCTTCTTTGATATCTTGTACTTCTCTATGTTGTCCACACTTCTATCATGTACAGGCATCTATAGCATTCTTCTCCTTAATAGCCCTTTGGACTTCCTCATTCCACAACAAGTATCTTTAGCTCAATCTCCACTTCCCTTAGTTACTCCACACACCTTTGAGGACACCTTCCGAATGCAGGCTGCCATCTTCTTGCACATGTTGTTTGTGTTATCTTCTTCCTTACAAGTGCCCTCTTTTATGGTCCTTTCTTGAAGACTTTTGCCTTTTCCTCTTTCAGATGAACATGTTGCTTATATTAATTCCAATTAAATATATTATCAATCCAACTTATATGAACAAGTTAAAATGTAGGAAAACACAAACCTTACATGAACTGACTATAAATGGTGATCTGAGTTTGTTATGAAATTTGAACAGAAAGGATAAATATAAAACATCATAAATGGTGAGGTGTGCTAACATAATATCAATGACAGAAAACTAATGAGTAAAACATTCAAACAATTACCTTAACGAGTTCTTCCAAAAGACGAGGTGCAAGTTCAAGCATGTGTCTGTAATCTTTAAGAAGTGCTGGGGTCAAAGCAAATGACTCACGAGTGAGATGTGCCTGAATCAGCAGTTCCATCTGAATAAAATAAAGAGGTTTAAGATTGTTGAACTTTTCAGATTGTGGAGATCAGTTTATATCTTGTGTATCATAGAATCTAGTCAGAAAATGTCAACCTTTACTAGGGATGGATGCTGCTTCCAGAACTTTGCTTGTTCTGTCTTAATGTTCTTTAAGTCCAGATTTAACTCACTTCTAACAGCTACAAACAATTTTTGAAGGGGTTCATCATCACTGCGTCGAACTGGCATCTCCATATATTCTGCAGCCTTGATGAAGACATCCATAACTTTGCTGTGACATGGAAACAACCCATGGATCAGGCAAGGGAAAATGAAACATGATTTTGATGGCTAGCAAGTAAATTAAGACCCAATATAGAAGTTTCCCGGAAGCTACTAACAAGATGGACCCATGTCATGATGTCATCCATAAGTTTGCTATGACATGGCACCAAACCTTTGCTCAGATAAGAGAAAAATAAACAAGACCACTAAGGCTAACAAGTATAAAGAACCCAAAATAGAAGTATGTCGGACACCCGAAGAAAGCATGGACACATTTAATCCACCAGATATATAAGCTGGTTAAAATATATGGGGTGTGGTCAGCAGAAATAAACAAAATATGTTAAGAAAAAGTGCATTATCATTTTTACCATTATAAGGTTTTGCAAAATGGGATTCTTGATGTTGTCACTCAAGACTTAGCAATGATTTCATCAAGCGCTGCGGTTTTGCATGTGCATAGCATCTTATTTTTTATCAACTCATCAATGCTTAAAGATAAAATTCAAGCTATGCAAATATATTTACCTGGTAGAAGTTTAAAAAAAGATCTACTGCTAGAACATTTGAGAAAAGAAGACTCAAACAGAAATATGTCAATAATAAAATAAATCACATTTACACTTTCAATATTAACAAAATCCTATGTTGCAAGTGGCATTACAGGCCACATGTGAGTCTAACATTGAAAATTCAAAAAACAGATACAAAGCACTTCCACTTAAACAAGACATGCTAGGGAAGCACAAATATTAAACTCCAAAGGTGACAGTGTTAAATGATGTGTTCGTATGATCATACCTTGGAGCAAGAGATGGCTTCATAAAGTAGTAGTAAGTGGACAGAGTTTGATGCATGACATAGTTTCCAGTATATTTTGACGATCTTGACAAATAAATAACAGCTATCATCAAAGGCAATAATATACAAAATCCGACTATTCCAAGAAGCATTATCCCACCAGATGCACCATCAATATTTAGTAAGAACTTGGGCAAAGCAATGCCCATTTGCAACCCCTGAATCATAAACAAGATGTATAGCCCGTTAGATTTAGCTGTTCATGAAATATGACGTTGTAAAATTTAGATTTCATTGAGACATTAGGATCTAATGATGCTAATATTACCTGCCGCCCATCAGGGTGACCATATTTCTCATAATTCTCTCGAGATATAGGATCAGTTAATGCTTGATATGCCTTGGATATATATTCAACAAAGTACTTATGAGCCTCTGTGTAGGCGGGAGAGAAAGCATAAGTGTTCACCAGGTAAGATATATTTTTTTCTTCATTGAACAGCATTATTATAATGTTACAAAAGAGGTACCTGGATCAGGATTTTTATCAGGATGGTACTGAATAGAAAGCCTCCTATATGATTTCTTGATATCAGATTCAGATGCCCCAGATTCCAGTCCAAGAATACTGAAAGGCTCAAAAACTTGGACCTAAGAAAATTCATAGCAAAGTCATGTAACAAATATTGCAATTATATAACGCTGGGACTTACATATACAATATTTTCATTTCACTGAATGGTTACATGATATCAATATAAAGATGGTTACATAATGAGCCTGTCAATATAAAGAGACAGGAACATGTGAAACCCTGACGTTGCAAAAATCTATACTAGGAAACACATAACTATATCTGGCATAGGTAAAAATCACAGACTACATACACATCACATACAAATGACAACCAAATGATTTTCCACCAGTTAGGGGGAAAAAGCAGACGCAAACAGTGGAAAGTATAAGAAGTTAAGCACTAGAACAGCACACTTCCAACTGCTGATTTAACAAAAAAAACTAGTTCAACGAGGCAGATTTGAGTTTAGTCAACTTGACAAGTATACTTGTATCGCAGAAAGAATTGCTCTATCAGAAAGCATCAAATTCTAAAATAGCTCAAGTTCGCATACCTCGCGGCTAACATGCTTTATGTAGTAAACCAGCAATATCATAACAATCCAGAGCAGAAGGATTGTTAGGTTACTGCACGTGGACAAGTTGGATATCTGCGAAATAAGGGAAGCAGAACATATTAGTCAGAAAGGCAAATCCAGCAACACCCCGAAACAGAAACCAAAAGTAGCGAAACACAAGAAGTTTAAGCAAAACAAAGAACAAGAAGCCCCGTCCGCACCCTCTTGTAGATTGACTTGCGGTACTTGCCGGAGCGGTGGCAACCCGAACAGCGGCAGTGGATGGTCTTGACCTTCTCGGAGGCAGCGCGACACAGGCGCAGGATCGTGTAGGGCACAAGGGGCAGCGCGATCATGGTGAGGACGAAAATCAGGAACAGCGAGCTGTTCTCCTCTGCGGCCGCCATGGCTGCTGCGACCTACCTCCGCTCCCCCACCACCCCCGGCTCGTCTGTGATGTCGCAGGATTTCGCGGAGGCAAGGACGGGTCTGGCAGTGGAGCGGCGGGAGCTCCAGGGCCGGTGGATCTGAGGGAAATGTTTCCCGGCTCGCGGGTAGACGAAGACACGAAATTGAGGAGGCGCGAGTGCGCGACGGAGTGGGGGATAGTTCCAGGGTGTCTAAGGGGCATGTACAGTGTTACCACAATAAAACTAGCTAAGAGCCTAAGACATAGTTGAGTACAAAGGTTATATCTAAAGTCTTATATTTTATTTAATGTTTTATGTTGGGGGTCTATTTCGTCGCCGAAGGTCTTGTGAGAAGAAGCACCTTCGAGAAGCTAGAACAGGAATAATGCTGAAGCTACCAGTCAGTGAGCTTCGTAGTGTATTTCAAAATGCACCGACCTAAAGATGAAATGACCAATCGACCCATGATAACCTGTATAATGATTGTAATCATTTGTAGAGGACATGAATGTAAATTCACGCAAGCTACGCCTTGTGCCTATAAATAAGTGAACGTACTATTCACGCTTTCGCATCTCATTCTTACCTTCGCCCTCTGTCAAGCTCAAGGTACAAATGTAATTTGATATTACTTTCATGTACTCATGATTAATTAATAATAAATGTTTATATTATGATATTAAATAATTGTTTATGTTGTTTTTCTATGTTTCATAAGTTTCATCCTTTGTATATACATATCATATTCATGAAGGTACGCCTTTCATGACCTTCATCTGAAGATCATTATATCCTAAAAGAAAAATGCTTCGAAAGACGAAGGACATTAACATTTAATATTTTGTGTTGCCTTGTTCTTAATTCATAGCATTTGAAAACAAGTTCCCAACATTGGCGCCCACCTCCGGTGAACTCACTTCCACTGTTGAGCTGATGGCTTCGTTCAACAATCAAGCTGAAGTTGTTTCGGCTACCAAGCTGGTGCTCCTGATCACAGGCGGTTCATGCTCACAACCGGCCAACAAGAAGCAGAAGAAGGAGGCTCAGAGAAGGGTACAACATGTTGGGGTGCAGGGGTCCTTCATCAAATCAAAATGATCTCACATCTCAGTCACCTTCTCTCAGGAGGATCTTCAGCTCAAAGATTATCCTCACAATGATGCTATGGTCATATCTTGTGTCATCAAGAGTTTTCTGGTTCATAATGTTCTGGTTGATACAGGCAGTGCAGCAGATATCATATTTGCTAAGGCCTTCAGACAGATGTAAGAGCCAGAAGACAAGATTCACGATGCTACACATCCTCTATGTGGCTTCGGAGGAAGACAGATTGTAGCGCTTGGCAAAATCACAATGCCAGTTACCTTCGGCTTTGTTCACAATACAAGGACTGAACAGGTTGTGTTTGACATTATTGACATGGAGTACCCCTACAATGCAATCATTGGTCATGGGACACTTAATGCTTCTGAAGCAGTACTCCACCCAGCATATCTATGCATGAAGATACCTTCGGAACTGGGCCCATTGCAATTCATGGCAGTCAAGAAGCTGCCAGGAAGGCCGAAGGAAACTGGACAGATTCAAAAGCAATTCACAATATAGATGAAGCCGAAGCTTGTGAACAGTACAAGTACAGAAGAGAGAAGGCTGCTTCGGCTGATCAGCCGAAGCCCATGCTTCTATGTGAAGACATAGCAGAGCAGAAGGTACTGGGGTCTCAACTATCTGAAGAACAGGAGAAAACTTTGATAAGGTTTTTATTCAACAACAAAGATGTTTTTGCTTGGTCGGCAAATGATCTTTGTGGTGTCAACAGAGACGTCATTGAACATTCACTCAATGTCGACCCATCCTTCAGGCCAAGAAAGCAAAGGCTTCGGAAAATGTCTGATGATAAAGCCAAATGTGCTCGGAATGAAGTAAAAAGGCTTCTCAGTGCTGGTGTTATCAGAGAAGTAAAATATCCAGAGTGGCTAGCTAATACTGCTATGGTGAAGAAGGCCAACGACAAATGGAGAATGTGTATTGACTTCACAGATCTTAACAAGGCCTGTCCAAAAGACGAATTTCCGATACCAAGAATAGACTCTCTTGTAGATGCAGCAACTTTTTTAGAGCTTATGAGTCTGCTGGATTGCTACTCAGGATATCATCAAATATGGATGAAGAAGGAGGATGAGCCGAAGACTAGCTTCATAACTCCTAGTGGCACCTATTGCTATCTTCGAATGCCTGAGGGGCTCAAGAATGCTGGAGGAAGCTTCAGCAGAATGACAGCCAAGGTCCTTCATTCCCAGATAGGCAGAAATGTGTTAACATACGTTGATGACATCATAGTAAAAAGCACAAAGCAAGAAAATCACATTACTGATTTGCAAGAAACATTTGCTAATTTCAGACAAGCTGACCTGAAATTAAATCCAGAAAAATGTGTCTTTGGAGTGAAGAAGGGTAAGTTCCTTAGTTGTCTAGTTTCAACAAAGGGGATTGAAGCTAACCCGAACAAGATCGAAGCTATCCTTCGGATGGAGCCGCCAAGCACAAAGAAGGGGGCCCAGCGGCTGACAGGAAGACTGGCGTCATTGAATAGATTCATATCTAGATCAGTAGAAAGAAACTTGCCATTCTTTGAAATACTAAAGTCAGCTGAAGTTTTTCAATGGGGGCCCAACTCAACAGAAAGCTTTCGACGAGCTGAAGCAATATTTGATTGATCTAACAACATTAACTCCACCTGCACCAGGGGCTCCATTACTATTGTATGTGGCAGCTTCGCACTCTGCAGTGAGTGCGGCGCTTGTACAGGAGAAGCTTGAAGGACAAATTAAAAAGCAAGCCCTAGTATACTTTGTCTCCGAAGTTCTAAGTTTATCAAAGAAAAACTATACAGAATTGGAGAAGGTGTTGTATGTTGTGTTAATGGCCTCCAGGAAGCTTCGGCATTATTTTTAAGCATACCACATAATTGTTCCTTCATCACAGCCTCTGAAGGATATTATGAGGAACAGAGAAGCTACTGGAAGGTTTGGAAAGTGGGCTGTGGAGCTTAATGAATTCAGTATGATTATGTGCATAGATCCTCAATTCAGTCTCAGGCGTTAGCAGACTTCATTGTTGATTGGACGCCAGGGGCTCAGGAAGAAGAAGCAAATAAAGATACCGAAGCTTGGACAGTGTTCTGCGACGGTTCCTGGGGAACCTTCGGTGCAGGTGCGGCTGCTGTCCTAGTTGTACCTTCCAAAGTCAGAACATGCTATGCAGTAAGGCTTGACTTTAGCTGTACAAATAATGTTGCTGAATACGAAGCTTTACTTTTAGGACTTTGAAAGTTAAAGGCAATGGGAATAAGAAGGGCAGTCCTTAAAACAGACTCTCAAGTTATTTTTGGTCATGTCGATAAGAGTTCCAAGGCAAGAGATCTGAAGTTTGAGAAATATCTGGACACAGTTCAAAGGCTTGAAGCTTCTTTTGAAGGATTTTCTGTTAAGAATATTCCAAGAGGGGAAAATGAACATGCTGATCTGCTAGCCAAGTCAGCGGCACAGGGGCTTCCTCTACCTTTGAAAGTATTCTTTGAGACAATAAGAGCACCTTCGGTTGAACTCCTCGAAAGAGCAGTGCTCACAATATCTCCTGTCTATAGTGAAGATTAGAGGACTGAGATTATATCTTTCCTCCAGGGTAACTGTCTCTCGGATGATGAAGTTTATAAGAAAATAATGGAGACAAGAACAAGACCATATGTCATAATAGAAGGGGAATTATATAAACATGGAGTTTGTTCTCCACTTCTCAAATGCTTATCCAGAACCGAAGGTATAGAACTGATGAAAGAGATACATGCAGGATTGTGTGGATCTCACATTGGGTCCAGACCTCTTCTGGGAAAGGTTTTTCGACAAGGATTCTATTGGCCGAAGGCAGCTTCGGACGCAGCAGATTTGGTTCAAAGTGCGAAAATTGCCAAAAATGTGCAAGAGATCAGAAGCAACCCTCGTCATTGACTCAGCTAATACAACCAACCTGGCCATTGCAAAGATGGGGCCTGGATTTGCTAGGTCCACTTCCACCAGTGCAGGGCAACTTGAGATATGTCGTGGTGGCGGTAGAATATTTTTCTAAGTGGATCGAAGCGAAGCCTTTGGCTACAATAACTTTGGCTACAGTCCAAAAATTCTTCTGGCGGAATATAGTTTGTCGCTTCGGTGTGCCGAAGGCTATAACTGTGGACAATGGAACACAGTTTGATGCTGAAACTTTCAAAGATTTTTGCGATCAGATTGGCATGAAAATTCATTTTGCATCAGTCAGGCACCCGGAATCAAATGGGCTAGTTGAGAGGGCAAATGGTATTATAATGATGGGAATCAGCCCAGAGGAAAATGGCCAGATGAGTTGGTTAAAGTGGTGTGGAGCCACAATACAACTATATCAGGGTCAATAGGTTTCACACCATTCAAGTTATTGTTCGGTGACGAAGCCATAACCCCTGAAGAGGCTAAAGCGGGGTCAATAAGAACAGTAGCTTCGGCAGAAGACGAAGCTAATTATTTTGTGGCAAAAGATACTATAGAAGGGACCAGACTTTAGGCTGTGGAAAATATCAACAAATACCAAGCCGAAACAATAAAATGGCGTGATAGAAAAGTTCGGTTGAAAAACATTAAGCCAGGACATCTGGTGCTTCGGAGAGTAGCCAACTCTGACACAGTAGGCAAGCTTCAGCTGAAGTGGGAAGGACCCTTTCTGGTAGTATCTTCATCAAGACCCAGTTCTTACAGGTTAAAGGATATGGACGGCAACGACATTCCTAGATCTTGGAATGCGGATGAGCTTCGACGAAACTATGTGTAACTTGATGTAAACTTTTTTTAATTTTTCCTATGGCACCATTTTCCTTTCTAAAGGGGGAGAAAGGTTTTTAATGGGGCCATAGCATGTAATTTTCCTTTTCTTATTTAGCTCTACGAGAGCAAAATTCCCCCAAAATATGTAAAATGTAAAATCTGAGCATGCACCATCGAGTGCACAGAGAGAAAAAAAAAGGAGCAGGGAGAAGCTCGAAAGTCGTCCCTAAGGGGATACAGAGCACGATGAAGCTACAAAAAGCCGCTCCTAAGAGAGCGCAACGTAAGTTTTCTGCTCAAAAGTAGTTCCTAAGGGAATGCAGAGCCAAATACTACCGAAATATAAGGCAAAGCGCGAAAAGTCAATGCGAAAAGTACCGCCGAAATATAAAGCGAAGTGCGAAAAGTCAACGCGAAAAATACCGCCGAAATAGAAGGCGAAGAAGTTCAAAAGGCGTTCCTAAGGGGATGCAGAACTTACACCAAAAAATAAGCGGTGAAGCCGAAAAATAAGTGGCAAAGAGACTTCAGTCATTCCTAAGGGAATGAAGGATATGGATGTGGCTTCGTATGTGTGTGTTTGGGCATTCATTTGCACGATACATTACATCATACATTGCATACATATACATTCATTTCGACATCCATAGGATCATCATCATCATATCATAGAGTACAGATAATTGCTTTAGCTTCAATAACAAGGCTTCGACAAATATGGAAAAAGCATATTTATGCTTTGTTGTGTACGAAAAGAAGGGAAGGTGTTTTTCGCCTTCGGCTCAAAAGGGACAAGTTTCGTCCACATCAAAGCAGTTCATTCAGGGATGGAAAGGTGAAATATATTACAAGGTATTGACAAATTTACAAAGCATTGTTTAATTCTTAAATTATAATATTCTTTACAATGATAATACAAGAGTTTTTCTAGAGATCTTTTACAGCAAGGTTTTTGGCTTCATCATCATTCACTAAGCTTCGGCTCAATGCTCTTCGGCTTCGTCATCCTGTACATATCAAAGCGGTATAAGAAAAGTACAAATTTCAAGGAGAAGGTACAGCAGCAGGCACAAGATTATTACCGGTTTGAGGTGGCTTCGAGCTTCGTCACCGGCCAAGTTTCGCCCGCCCTTTGCCCAGATTTGAGTGACGAATCTGTTTCCGATGCTTCGGGCCAGGCCGGGGATGTCATCTAAGTCTGCTGGTGATAGGCTGAAGTTCGGTCTATTTACAATGTTTCCATGTGTACAGCCAGCCTTCATGAAAGCAACAGCTGTGCCTCGAGAAGCTAGCAAAGCACAAAAGTCACCGTGACCAGCTATAACTTCGTCGAGAGCATCAAATTCACCTTTAATATGATCAAATGTGCCTGACAGGTTTTCAATTGAAGGATTAAACTTTTCGGAACTGGCTCCAACTGAGTTGAAGACCTGCTTTAGCCGTTGAATGCATCGGGTGCCGAAGCCTAAACATCTTTCTTGAAGATTTTTGAGTGATTTCTGCAGATTTGAACTTTTTTCAATTTCAGCTTCGAGTTTTGTTTCGAAATTTTTCTTCTCTTGCTCAAAGCTTTTGGACTTCATGGAAAGTTCACTGTTCAATCTGGCGATCTCGGCTTGAGCTTCTGCCAGTGAACCCTCCATTGTTTGAATCACGAAATCCTTCTTCTCTAAAGCAGCTTCATGCTCTTTAATCTTGCCCTCTAAGCCCTCAATTATAATTTCGTTTTTCTTGTCCTCGAGGTCTTGCTGCATCCTCAAGGTTTTGCTTAGCAATAGACTCTGAGAAAATAACCTTCGTCAGGAGTAACCTTCATCTCAAAAACAATAATAAAGCTTAGGTAAGAATTTCACCTTGAAATTAGAATAAAACAAACTGTCGGCGATATGTTACCGCCGGTATCTGCTGAGTTCAGCCTCAAGCTTCGGAAAGCCAACACTCTTTGATAAAGTGTTGACAACCTTCGCCCCAACCCGGTCCCGGAGGCATCCTAAACTCTCTTCGGCAACACCACCGAAGAGTAGCGCCCCTGGCTGGTACCCGCAAGATATACCATAGTCCCTCAGCTCTTCTTTTTCAGCCTTAGACAGCTCTTGCCCAATTATGTTTTGAAACTTGAAATTTCTTTCTTCCGAAGCATCTTCGGCAAGCTCCTTCTTTTTTTCAGACACTGCAGCCGGGGTTTCCTCAGCAGTTGCAGCAGTTTCTTCCTCAGCCATATTTAAAATCATTTCATCAATATCAGTAAGTGTGTTTGCCAAATCTGTGGCTTCGGTTGCTGCAGCTTCGGAAGTAGAAGCTTCGGCAGGAGCAGCTTCGGCTGCTGCTGTTTTCGGCGCTGAGGTCGACGGTGGTGTTTCTTCAATAGCCTCAATGACAGTAATAATTCTTTGCCTTTTTTCAGCAGGCTTCTTGATTGCTGCATGCTCCTCCTTCTTCTGTAAAAGCTTCATCAGTTGTGGCCCTAGTGGACTTAGCTTGAGAGGTAAAGATTCGGTCATTACCTTTAAAATTTCCTCCACGTCAGTAGCAGGAGGCGTTGAAGGAACTTCTTCCTCTATATCAGTTGTTCTTGGCTTCGCAGCCGCAGCTTGTCTTTTCTTCGGAACAGCCACCTTCGGCTTAGGGCTGGATTTTTTCTTCTTTAAAGCTTTCTCTTCTTCTATCATTCTAACAACTTGTCTCTTCATAACGCTGACAACTCTTTTTCGCTTCGGCCCTTCGGCACCCTTGCTTAATCGTTCATAGTCAGGGTATTCAAATTTTAGAGCGTCCATTACTCGGTTCAGCCTCCGTTTTCGGTCGGGTGCCGAAGGCCGCTGTCATCAATTGATCTTCTTTCTTCGTATAATTTCCCAAGATTTCATTGCACATAACCTCAATCGTATCTAACCATTCTTGGCAGGGTTCTTTGAAGTGTTTCTTGAACTTAAAATGATAGGGCAATCGAACAAGCTCATTCTTTTTCTTTTCTCCTTTAAGCTTTGGCATGCCCCATTCCTTTAACGTCGGAAATACTCTATTGGCTAAGTATTCCTGAACCAAATCCCTAGTGCCAATATGCTTAGACACAACTCTAAATTCGCCCACAGCATTTGGGCATGATGACCCAGGCGCCATGCAGCACTGGGGCCTGGTTAACCCGAAGGTTAGCTCGAGTGGGCTCTGAACTAGCTTCTCCTTTTTCTCATCAACCTTAACATAAAACCATTCAGTTTTCCAGCCGGTTGGCCATTTGGTGCGGTAGCTAACCACCGGTGTCTTCATGTCTTTGTGATAGGCAAAATTATAGCAGCCGAAATTCTCGTGCAGACCATCTTCTCTAGCCTTTGTCTGGTAATGAAGTTCGTGCACCCGGCAGAACGCTTCGGCAAGCGGCTCCACTTCTTGGCTTTGAAGAGCCCAAATAAAGACGCTGAGCCTAATGATAGCGTTAGGAATCAGCTGATGAAGATAAATTTCGAAATTTTCCAAAACATCCGCAATCATTCCATGCAGAGGAAACCTCGGTCCTATTTTAAAGAAACTTCTGAAAACTACCACTTCATCATTTTCTGGCTTCGGAGTAATTTCTTCTCCGCCAAAACGAATCAGCTTCTTCTCGGCTTCCTCGAACTAGCCTAGTTTTGTCATCATGGGCATATCAGCCTTGGAGACTGTAGACTTTCCAAATTCCAGGTGGTTGGGTTTAGATGGCATGGCGGAATAATCTATCTCTTCCTCATCAGCCTCACCTTCAATATCAGCCTGCTCGGTTTCAATAGTAGGTGCACCTTCGTCAGAAACACCCTCTGACACAACCAGGCCTGATTGTCTCATTATTTCGGAGATTGGGGCAGTCTCGGTAGCTTCGGCCTCCTCCTCGTCGCGTGTGACTCTAGCAGTTGAACGCACCCTGGCCATTTTCCTTGCGATTTTGACAAAGTTGATCACTTTTTGATTTTGTTGAAGCTCCTTCTTATGACGAAGCTAAAAAACAAGACGATGCTCTAATTGAGAATACAAAGAATACGCTTCGGCTATGGTCAAAATTTTTAGCAGCACAACAGTACGATAGTAATGAATGTTGCGGTAACTTTACACCTACTCGTCTGTTTATATAGTGCTGCAGGTGGGAAGGTGAATCGTCAAGCCATCTGCACCCACCGAACAGTCGCTCGCATTCACTGAACGGTGGACCGCAGGGCGCGAGGAGAATCATGAGATCGTGTGTACCCGTCCTATGGTGGGACCACCTCGCACTCGGAATATTTAAATTGTTTCTCGACAACGAGCTCAGGGAAGGTGTTTTTCGGACCTTCGACATTCCAAAGCCTAAAAGAATTTTCACGGGTCGAGGTCGTTACAAAAAACGATCTGGCACCGTGAAGGGGCTATTGTTGGGGGTCTGCTTCGTCGCCGAAGGTCCTATGAGAAGAAGCACCTTCGGAAAGCCAGAACATGAACAATGCTGAAGCTACCAGTCAGTGAGCTTCGTAGTGTATTTCAAAATGCACCGACTTAAAGATGAAATGACCAATCGGCCCATGATAACCTGTATAATGATTGTAATCATTTGTAGAGGACATGAATGTAAATTCACGCAGGCTGCGCCCTATGCCTATAAATAGGTGAACAATACCCCTGTACTGTTCACGCTTTCGCATCTCATTCTTACCTTTGCCCTCTATCAAGCTCAAGGTACAAATGTAATTTGATATTACTTTCATGTACTCATAATTAATTAATAATGTTGGGAACTTGTTCTCAAATGCTTCGAATCAAGAACAAGGCAACACAAAGAATGTTAAATATCAAATGCTCTTCGTCCGCTGAAGCATTATCTCCCCAAGGATTTAATGAACTTCGGACGAAGGCCACGAACATAATATTACGAAAGTTTCACCTTCGTAATTAAATTTACAAAGATAATATAAAGTAATGTAAAATGTAAAACATCAAAGATAAACATGTCGGAAATAAATGGCATCATTCACATATTCTATCATATGAATATAAGATGTTTGAATACAATGTTTTAAGGTACGTTTATACCTTCGCTTTGACAAGTAATGATTCCCGAGAGGTGCACTTGCAATTATCAGAATGCGTGAACAGTAAAGAAATACTGTTCACTATTTATAGGCACAGGACGCAGCCTGTGAAGAATTACAATCATGCCCCTCATAAGAGTTTACAACGTTGACTCGGACCCTTAAGGACTAAAAGGTCATTCTATCTTTAAGTCGGTTCGATCCCCCATCTTCGGACATGTTGTAATACCGAAGCTCCATGAATGGTACCTTCGGCATTACGTTCAAGCAGCTTCAGCCGAAGCTGTTTTCTTTCCGCAGGACCTTCAGCGATGAAGCATGGTCCCAACAGTAGCCCCTTCGCGGTGCTAGATCGTTTTTCGTAACGAGCTTGATCCGTGAAAAAAGTCTCTTAGGCTTCAGGAAGTCGAAGGTCCGAAAAACACCTTTCCTGAGCTCGTTGTTGAGAAACGATACAGTTTTCGAGCGCGTAGTAGTCCCACCATGCAGGCTCACTGTTTTGGTCTTTGCGGCCCACCGTGCAGCGGGTGCGAGCAACTGTTTGCCTGGTGTAAAAATCCTGACGATTCACCTTCTTACCTGCAGCACTATATAAACAGACAGGTAGGTGTGAAGTTACCACAGCATTCATTGCTATTGCACTGTTTTGCTGCCAAAAATTTAACCATAGCCGAAACCTGACTTTCGCATTCAAACGAAGCTCCAGCTCTGTGCCTGCTTCGTCAGAAGAAGAGCTTCGGAAGAAAGGTTATTAATTTCCAAGAAATTTTTAAGAAATTTAAAATCAAATGGCCAGAGTGCATTCTATTGCTAGAGTTGAGCGCGAAGGAGACGAAACCGAAGCTGCTGAAACTGTTCCGATTTCTGAAGCGATGAGGCGTTCTGGGCTGGCTCCATCAGAAGACACACCTGCTGCCAAAGCAACGCAATCTGATGTTGAAGAAGTTGGTTCCGAAGATGAGTACAGCTTCGGGATGCCAAGCAAACCTAGTCATTTGGACTTTGGAAAGTCCACCATCTCTGAAGCTGATCTTCCAAAAATGGTGAAGCTGGGCTACTTCAGCGAAGCAAAAAAGAAGCTGGTTCGTTTTGGCAGAGAGGAAACTACTCCGAAGCCAGAAAAGAATGAGGTGGTAGTGTTTAAAAGCTTCTTCAAAGCAGGATTAAGATTTCCTTTGAATGGGATGATTGCTGATGTTTTGAAGAAATTTGGGGTTTACCTTCATCAGCTGACCCCTAATGCCATTGTTAGATTAAGTGTTTATATCTGGGCCCTTCGTAGTCAAGGAGTGGAACCGTTCGGCGAAGGTTTCTGTCGAGTCCATGAACTACACTATCAGACTAAAGCCAGAGGAGATGGTCTTCATGAGAATTTTGGATGTTACAACTTTGCTTATCGTAAAACTTCGAAGTTTCCAGTGATAAGCTACCAAAGCAAATGGCCAGCCGGATGGAAGTCTGAGTGGTTTTATGTTAAAGTTGATAAAGATGAAGATAAATTGGTCCAGAGTCCACTAGAGCTAACCTTCGGAGAAACAAGGCCCCGATGCAACATGATAAGTGGAAGCCCGAGCCAAATTGCTTTGGCTGAATTTCGAATAATTTCAGAACATATTGGCACTAGGGACTTGGTGCAGGAATTTTTGGCTTTTAAAGTGTTCCCAACAATGAGGGATTGGGAGATGTCGAAGCTGGAGGGGGAAAAGAAAAAGGGCGAACTTGTTCGATTACCCTATTACTACAAGTTTAAGAAAAACTTTAAAGAACCCTGCCAGGAATGGTTAGACACAATCGAGATTATGTGCAACGATATCCTTGGAAATTATTCTAAGAAGGAAGATCAGTTGATGACAGCAGCCTTCGGTAGTCGCCCGAAGCGAAGGTTGAATCGGGTGCTAGATGCCTTGATTTTGACTATCCTGATTACGAGCAATTGGGCGGAGATGCCGAAGGCCCGAAGAGAAAAAGAATTGCCAGCGCCCTTGACGAAGAAAGCACCAAATTGGCCAAAAAGAAAAAGGAAATTTCTGAAAAGCTGAGCCCTGAGCCGAAGGTAGCTGCTTCAAGAAAAAGAAAAACTGCATCTCTGGAACCAAAAACATTGGTCCAAGAGGAGGAAACTCCTGCGACACCTTCTGCTGCCGAAGTAGAAGAGATTCTGAAGGTAATGACTGAACCCTTGCCTGTCAAGCTAAGTCCGCTGGCGCCGCAACTGACGAAGTTTTTTCAGAAGGACAAAGAAGCTTCGGTAGCAGAAAGCCCTGTAAAGCCGAAAAAACGAAGAATTATCCAAGTAACAGATGTGATTCATCAGACACCGCCACCGACAATGGAGTCAAAAATTGTTTTTGCCGAGACCGCTGAAGCCGAAGGCGCCGCAGTCGAAGCTACCGGAATGGAAACCATTGAAGCTGAAACCGGCGAAGCCGAAGCTACTGGGGCTGAAGCTGGGACCACCGAAGATTCGAACCTGGAAACCACACTTGAGGTTATTGACAATATTCTTCTGAAAATGGCTGAAGAAGAAGCTGCTGTGACTGCGGTGAACACGGCAACTGAAAAGGGAAAAGAGCAGATTGTTGACATTTTGGAAGAAGGAAATTTTAACTTTCAAGATTTGCTTGGACAAGAGTTAACAGGCGCCAAAAAAGAAGAGCTGAAAAAATATGCCATATCTTGCGGATATAAACCAGGGTCTATGCTATTTGGTGGGGTCAACGAAGGGAAGCTAAGATGCCTTCGGAATCGCACCGAGGCCAAAATTGTTAGAACCTTCTCCAAAAGTGTTGGCCTGCCGAAGATAGAAGCGGACCTTTGCAGGTACTAGCGACAACATATCGCCGGTAGTTTGCTCTATGCTAATTTCAAGGTAAAAAAGTATCAATTTTTTATTATTATATATTTCTTATTTTGAATTAAGTTGTTTTCTGATGAAGGTTGTTTTGGCAGAGTATACTTCTAAGTAAAGTGCTAAGAATGCAGCAAGATCTTGAGGATGAGAAGAACGAAGTTATTATCAAAGATCTAGAAAGCAAAGTCAAAAATTATGAAGCTGCTCTGACGGAAAAAGACTTCGTTATTCAGGATCTTAAAATCAAAGTTAAAGATTACGAAGCTGTCGTGGAAAAGAAAGACTTCGTCATTCAATCTTTGGAAGGTTCGCTGGCTGAAGCCCAAGCCGAAAATAGCAGGTTAAACAATGAATTACTCAATCAGTCGGAAAAATATGAGCAAGAAAAGGAGAAGCTTGAAGCAAGTCTCAAGACTGAGGTCGAGAAAAATTCAAATTTGCAAAAATCATTGAAGGATCTCCAAGAGAAATACCTAAATTTCGGCAGCCGATGCGTGCAACGGCTGAAGGACGTATTTCACTCTATCGGAGCCACTTCTGAAAAATTTTCACCTTCAGCCGAAAACCTGCCCAGCACCTTGGAACATATTGAAGGCGAGGTTGATGCTCTTGACGAAGTTATTGGTGGGCATGCCGATTTTTGCGCCCTGGTAGCTTCTCGAGGCACAGCTGCCGCTTTTCTGAAGGCTGGCTGTACTCATGGAAAAATTGTGAATAGATCGAACTTTAGCTTGTCAGCAGCAGACTTGATTGATATCCCGAGCCTAGCCCGAAGCATCGGAAATAGATTTATGACCCAGATTTGGGTAAACGGCGGGCGAAGGATGGCTGGTGACGAAGCTCGAAGTCACCTTAAGCCGGTAAGAAACTTATATTTGTTACTTTTGCCTTCTCCTTGAAATTTGCACCTTTCTTATTCTGCTCTTTAATATTTGCAGGATGACGAAGCTGAAGTATGACGAAGCTGAAGTATGACGACCTGAAGCTTGATAGTTGCTATAATAGACTTTCCTACAAAAAATTCTGAAGGGATCTTTGTAATATAATTATGGAAAAACTTATATAAATTTGTACATACCTTGTAATATATTTTGTCTCCTTTATCCGTGTACAATCTGCTTTGCTGTGGACGAAACTTCTCTTTTTGAGCCGAAGGCGAAAAACACCTTCCCTTCTTTTCGTACACAACGAAGCATGAAAAATTTTCTCCTTCTTCGAAATTTTTCCTCATTGCCGAAGCATCTGTCTTTTTTGTGTGATATGATGATGATTCTATATATGTCTAAATGAATGTTTATGAATGCAAATGACATGATGTAATATATCGTGCAAATGAATATCGAAACACATATTCAAAAACCATAATCATAGCCCTTCATCCCCTTGAGAATGATTCAAATCTTCTGGCCGTTTACTTTTCGGCTTCACCGTTTACTTTTCGGTGTATCAGCGTTGACTTTTCGTTGTAAGCCTCCCTTAGGAGCTTCTTCGCCTTTTACTTTCAGCGGAATCAGCGTTGACTTTTCGCTGTAAGCCTCCCTTAGGAGCTTCTTCGCCTTTTACTTTCAGCGGAATCAGCGTTGACTTTTCGCTGTAAGCCTCCCTTAGGAGCTTCTTCGCCTTTTACTTTTAGCGGAATCAGCGTTGACTTTTCGCTGTAAGCCTCCCTTAGGAGCTTCTTCGCCTTTTACTTTCGGCGGAATCAGCGTTTATTTTTCGCTGTAAGCTCTGCATTCCATTAGGAACGACTTTTGAGCTTCTCTCTGTTTTCTTTTCTTTTTCTTTTGCATTTACATTTACATTTTTGGGGGATATCACTCTTATAGAATTAAAATAAGGAAAATTACATGTTGTGGCCCCATTAAAAAACCTTTCTCCCCCTTTGGAAAGGAAAAGGGTGCCACAAAAAAGAATAGAAAAAGAAAATTACATCAAGCTAAACATAATATCGCCGAAGCTCATCCGCATTCCATGATCTAGGAATGTCGTTGCCGTCCATATCCTTCAATCTGTAGGAACCGGATCTTGACGAAGATGCTACCAAAAAAGGTCCTTCCCACTTCAGTTGTAATTTGCCTACTGTCTCAGGGTTGGCTATTCTTCGAAGCACCAAGTGTCCTGGCTCAATGTTCTTCAGCCTAACCTTTCTGTCACGCCATTTTATTGTTTCAGCTTGATATTTGTTGATGTTTTCCACAGCTTGAAGCCTGATCCCTTCTATAGCATCTTTCTCCATAGAATGATCAATTGCATCTTCGCCTTCTGCCGAAGCTACTGTTCTTATTGATCCTGCTTTGGCTTCTTCCGGGGTTATTGCTTCGTCACCATACAATAGTTTGAATGGCGTAAAACCTGTTGATCTTGACACTGTTGTGTTATGGCTCCACACCACTTTGATTAATTCTTCTGGCCACTTTCCCCTGGGCTGATTGAAGATTAGCTTCATTATCCCTGTCATTATGATCCCATTAGCTCTTTCAACAAGTCCGTTTGACTCCGGATGTCGAACTGATGCAAAATGGATCTTCGTGCCAATTTGATCGCAAAATTCTCTGAAAGCTTCAGAATCAAACTGTGTCCCATTATCCACAGTAATGGCCTTCGGCACTCTGAAGCGACAAACAATATTTTGCCAGAAAAACTTTTGAATAGTAACCGAAGTTATTGTGGCTAAAGGCTTTGCCTCAATCCACTTAGAAAAATATTCCACTGCCACTACAACATATCTTAAGTTCCCATGTGCTGGTGGTAATGGACCTAGATCAAGGCCCCACCTTTGCAACGGCCAAGTGGGTTGTATTAATTGAGTTAAAGACGAAGGTTGTTTTTGATCTCTTGCACATTTCTGACAACCTTCGCACTTTTGAACTAAATCCGCTGCATCCTGAAGCTGCCTTTGGCCAATAAAATCCTTGACGAAAAACTTTTCCGAGCAAAGGCCTAGATCCAATGTGAGATCCACACAGGCCTGCGTGTATTTCCTTCATCAATTCTATGCCTTCGGCTCTGGATAAACACTTGAGTAACGGGGAACATACCCCCCGCTTGTATAATTCCCCTTCTATTATGACATATGGTCGAGCTCTTGCTTCTATCCTCCTGTTATAGGCTTCATCATCTGAAAGAAAATTGCCCTGAAGAAAAGAGATGATCTCAGTTCTCCAATCTTCACTATAAACAGGGGATATGTTGAGAACTGCTCTTTCAAGAAGCTCGACCGAAGGTGCTTTTATTGTTTCGAAAAATACTTCCGAAGGTAAGGGCAGCCCCTGTGCTGCTGACTTGGCTAATAGATCAGCATATTCATTTTCTCCACGAGGAATATTTTTAATAGAGAATCCTTCGAAGGAAGCCTCAATCCTTCAGACTGTATCTAAATATTTTTCAAGCTTCGGATCTCTTGCTTTGTAGCTTTTGTCAATATGACCAGAAATAACTTGGGAATCAGTTTTAAGAATGGCCCTTCTGATTCCCATTGCCTTTAACTTCTGAAGACCCAGGAGCAGAGCTTCGTACTCAGCAATATTGTTTGTGCAACTGAAATCAAGTCTTGTCGCATAACAAGTTTTAACTTTGGAAGGTGAAACCAACACAGCAGCTGCTCCTGCTCCGAAGGTTCCCCAAGACCCATCGCAAAACACTGTCTATACTTCGGCATCTTTATTCGTTTCTTCCTCTTGAGCCCCTGGCGTCCAGTCAGGAATGAAGTCTGCCAACGCTTGGGATTGAATCGAAGACCTATGCACATAATCAATACAAAATTCATTGAGCTCTGCAGCCCATTTTCCAATCCTTCCAGTAGCTTCTCGATTTCTCATGATGTCCTTCAACGGTTGTGAGGAAGGAACAATTATATTGTAAGCTTGAAAATAATGCCGAAGCTTGCTGGAGGCCATCAAAACAGCATACAGTACCTTCTCCAATTCCGTATAATTTTTCTTTGATAGACTAAGAACTTCTGATACGAAGTATATTGGGGCTTGCTTTTTGACTTGCCTTCAAGCTTCTCCTGGACGAGTGCTGCACTTACCGCTGAGTGCGAAGCTGCCACATATAACAACAGAGGAGCCCCTGGCGTTGGTGGAATTAGTGTTGTTAGGTCTATCAAATATTGCTTCAGCTCTTCGAAGGCTTTCTGCTGAACTGGTCCCCATTGAAAAACTTCAGCTGATTTCAGTACTTCGAAAAATGGTAAGTTTCTCTCTGCTGATCTAGATATAAATCTGTTGAGAGATGCCAGTCTTCCTGTCAATCTTTGAGCCCCCTTCTTTGTACTTGGTGGCTCCATTCGAAGGATAGCTTCGATTTTGTTTGGATTAGCTTCAATCTCTTTTGTTGAGACTAGACAGCCAAGAAATTTCCCTTTCTTCACTCCGAAGACACATTTTTCTGGGTTCAACTTCAAACCAGCCTGTCTAAAATTAGCGAAGGTCTCCTGCAGATCAGCAATGTGATTATCTTGCTTCGTGCTTTTTACAATGATATCATCAACATAAGTTAGCACATTTCTGCCTATCTGGAATGAAGAACCTTCGCTTGTCATTCTGCTGAAGCTTCCTCCAGCATTCTTAAGCCCCTCAGGCATCCGAAGGTAACAATATGTTCCACTAGGGGTTATGAAGCTGGTTTTCGGTTCATCCTCCTTCTTCATCCAAATTTGGTGATAGCCCGAATAACAATCCAGCAGACTCATAAGCTCTGATGAAGCTGCTGCATCAACTAGGGAATCTATCCTTGGCAATGGAAACTCGTCCTTCGGACAGGCCTTATTGAGATCAGTAAAATCGATACACATTCTCCATTTACCATTGGCCTTCTTTACCATAACAGTGTTAGCCAACCATTCTAGGGTATTTTACCTCTCTGATAACTCCTGGCACTGAGGAGTCTTTTCATTTCATTCCGAGCACCTTCGGCCTTGTCATCAGACATCTTCCGAAGCCTCTGCTTTCTGGGTCTGAAAGATGGATCAATATTGAGCGAGTGCTCAATAACATCCCTGTTAACTCCGCAAAGATCATTAGCTGACCAAGCAAAAACATCTTTATTGTTGAACAAAAATCTTATCAAGGTTTTCTCCTGTTCTTTGGACAGTTGAGATCCCAATAGCACCTTCTGCTCTGCTATGTCCTCACATAAGAGCATGGGCTTCGGCTGATCAGCCGAAGCAGCTTTTTCCCTTCTGAACTTGTATTGCTCACAAGCTTCAGCTCCATCTATATTATGGATTGCTTTTGAGTCTGTCCAATTTCCTTCGGCCCTTCTGGCAGCTTCCTGACTTCCATGAATAGCAATGGGCCCTTGATCCGAAGGTATTTTCATGCAAAGATAAGCTGGATGAAGAATTGCTTCGAAGGCATTGAGAGTACCACGACCAATGATTGCATTGTAAGGGTATTCCATGTCAACAATATCAAACACAACTTGTTCAGTCCTTGTGTTATTGATAAATCCGAAGGTCACTGGCATTGTAATTTTTCCAAGTGCCACGATCTGCCTTCCTCCGAAGCCACAAAGGGGATGTGTGGCATCATGGATTTTGTCTTCGGGCTCTTGCATCTGTCTGAAGGCCTTAACAAATATGATATTAGCTGCGCTGCCTGTATCAACCAAAACATTGTGGACCAGAAATCCTTTGATCACACAAGAGATAACCATAGCATCGTTGTGTGGGTAATCCTTGAGTTGAAGATCCTCTTGGGAGAAGGTAATTGGAATGTGAGACCATCTTGATTTGATGAAGGGTCCCTGCACCCCGACATGCTGTACCCTTCTCTGTGCCTCCTTCTTCTGTTTCTTGTTGGCTGGCTTTGAGCATGAACCGCCTGTTATCGAGAGTACCAGCTTCGGAGCCGAAGCAGCTCCAGCTTGATTGTTGAACGAAGCCATCAGCTCAAAAAAGTGGAAGTGAGTTCACCGGAGGTGGGCGCCAATGTTGGGAACTTGTTCTCAAATGCTTCGAATCAAGAACAAGGCAACACAAAGAATGTTAAATATCAAATGCCCTTCGTCCGCTGAAGCATTATCTCCCCAAGGATTTAATGAACTTTCGGACGAAGGCCACGAACATAATATTACGAAAGTTTCACCTTCGTAATTAAATTTACAAAGATAATATAAAGTAATGTAAAATGTAAAACATCAAAGATAAACATATCGGAAATAAATGGCATCATTCACATATTCTATCATATGAATATAAGATGTTTGAATACAATGTTTTAAGGTACGTTTATACCTTCGCTTTGACAAGTAATGATTCCCGAGAGGTGCACTTGCAATTATCAGAATGCGTGAACAGTAAAGAAATAATGTTCACTATTTATAGGCACAGGACGCAGCCTGTGAAGAATTACAATCATGCCCTCATAAGAGTTTACAACATTGACTCAGACCCTTAAGGACTAAAAAGTCATTCTATCTTTAAGTCGGTTCGATCCCCCATCTTCGGACATGCTGTAATACCGAAGCTCCATGAATGGTACCTTCGGCATTACGTTCAAGCAGCTTTAGCCGAAGCTGTTTTCTTTCCGCAGGACCTTCGGCGATGAAGCATGGTCCCAACAAATAATAAATGTTTATATTATGATATTAAATAATTGTTTATGTTGTTTTTCTATGTTTCATAAGCTTCATCCTTTGTATATACATATCATATTCATGAAGGTACGCCCTTCATGACCTTCGTCTGAAGATCATTATATCCTAAGGGAAATAATGCTTCGAAAGACGAAGGACATTAACATTTAATATTTTGTGTTGCCTTGTTCTTAATTCATAGCATTTGAGAACAAGTTCCCAACATTTCATATTTTTTTATTAATGCTCCGATCAATAGATAAAGAGGAGAGGAACGCACAAGATATGTAAGACACGGCATACCACATAAAAACAATAGCATTCCTTCCCTCTTGAAATGCGGTCAAGGAATGGTGTTTGGTCAAGGAACCATCCTTCAATATTTTTGCAAATAACCACCTAAACATCACTTAAGACAAGGGTTAGGAAATGGCTTTGTATATGCCCTAACCGTGTCGGACTAATCGGGTTGGCCCGAAGTGCAGTACGACCCGTAGTACCTGGACCGGCTTGGACACGGTTCAATTAGCTCTCAGGCATAGCTAAGCCTAAGTCGTTTTCAATCCTAACGTGTCGCTCCCTTCTCTTGGGCCTCGCCTCATCAGCGCTCGTTCTCACGCTCTCTTGAACCTCTCCTCTTTGCTCTCCGTCGTCTGACGATTTGAGGGCGATTCCTCGTTCTTCTAGATCTGGCCTGCCACCGCCTGTTCTAATTCGTTGTAGCCTCACCTTCATCCTCTGGAAGAATCCTCCACCTCACGTTCCCCTCCCGGTTTCTCCTCACCTCGCTCATAGATTTGGTAAGAGACGGTAAGATGCTTTAATGTTACGTCGTCTTCTTCCTCTAACCAACGTGTGATGAGGTTGAGACTTATGGTAAGACGATAAGTTATTTGTTATGGACTTGTGGTGCTCTTATCATCTCTAGATCTATTTGTGGTGGATTGTGGTTGCTAACCCTAAGTTTGTAATGTTCTTCTTTGTAACACCCGGCTTTAAGGAACAAAGCCAGGTGCATCTCATACATGCGCCAAGAAGACAACATATATAATAACAGAGTGTATAGAGATAAATGTCATAAAACATCAGAGTATTTATTACATAGCGGAAGACTTATTACAAAATAAAAGATAAATATAAAACGAACTAAGGATCGTCGGCGCCAACGTCAACTGAGAAACGCCACCTAGATTAGATCATACTCCTCGCCTTGTGGCTCCTCCTGAACCACCTGTTCTTCTCCTGTGGGGGGGTGTGAGACAGCAAGGGTGAGCTCACACATGATCATAGCTCAACAAGTTGTGGGGAACCAGTGGACATGAACTCACAAAGGTGTGCGTTCATGTGATGTGTAAGGCTAATCAATGACGGGGGTTAAAGCTGAGCATTGCTTTTAAGTAGTTGGTCAAAATTTTATTAGCAGTTACTAAGTGTAAGTAAATACCAAACCATAAGTAAAGTAATAGAACAAAATTAATAATAAACCCATGCAATGCAAATGACAAAATTGAACTTAAGTTCCATAGTTTAAACATCAGAGAGTCCTGAGCTGCTCATGACCGCGAGCACGGCTAGTATACCAGTTTTACACTCTGCAGAGGTTGTACCCTTTACCCACAAGTCGTGTTTCCCATGTCGCCAGGGTTAGCTAGGCCCTTAGACACTACCGAGGTGAATGGCTAGGGATCCACTACAAGGCCTTTACAAAGTTCCACTAGCTTCCGAAAACCCGCTACAGTTTATAGGAAGTTCTAATGCAGGGTTCTTGGCTGACTGCCATCGCAGCAAAATCAACCAAGGACCTCCCTACACTGACCACTCCCCTACTGCCCTTGCCCCTTTCGGGTAAGGTAGTCTTCCACTAGCTTTCCTAATTAGTCAGCCAAGGGCGTCCCATTAAACCCTTTGTGGTGGCACGTGGTTCTCAAGTTAAGCTCTATGTTCCAATTAACTTTAATGATATCAACATGAACATAAATAGAATAACAAAAAGAATTGGAACATAGAGGTAATAAATGATTATCCCAAAACCAGGTAAAGCCATAGCACACTACCCAAGTGAATCAGGGGTAAACAAGGTAATGAGATAAACAATCTAGGGTGACCTATTGGGTCCCATCAAAATTAACCTATGCATGGATAAATGATATTAAAGAACATTATTGGGTAAAATGTGATCAAGGGCACAACTTGCCTTCAATGAGCTCCTGCTCAGCTACTTCAACCTGCTGCTCACCAGGGTCCTCAGCAACGGGCTCTTCTTCTCGCCACAATACAAACAAGCACAGTGCATATAGAGAAATTAACATTACACCAAACATATAAATAAAATACACAGGAATAATCTACACATTAAAATAAACTCCTAGGAACAGAAATCATAATTTTTGGAGTTATAGAATTTAAGTTATGGATTTCCAAAGGTTTCATGTGTTTAAATTGGATTAAGTGAGGAATTAAATTTATTACTGTTTTCATGACAAAACAGAGACACTAAGTGCTAAAGAATAAAATTACAAAATTTTAGGAACTGGAATGAAGTGATTTGGAGTTAGTATTAATTTTCTATGAATTATTGAAGTTCTAGCAATTATTTTTCTATTAAATATTCAATTTCTAATTCATTTATACAGTTTAAATAAGCTCTGGACTGTGCCTCAATTAATGGGAAACGCAGGGGCCTCAGAGTAAAACTCCTAAGACACAGGGAACAACACACTCTGGACGGCGGGTTTATTCCAGAAATCCCCAGGGTCTCTTTAGCAAAATGTACCCGCGAAGGGGTAAGCTCAATTCTGGGCCGTCCGATCCGGAACGCACGAACCAGATTAGATCTTACTATTTTCGAATGGGTATTCCACCGGCGCCCTTGGATCGAGATCCAATGGTACGGATATTATAAACCCGAGATCTCGCTGCAGCCCTCCGATTCCCATCGTGCGGCCCAGATTGCATCCCGGCCGAAGGGGTATCCTTCAACTAATCGTGATCGCCCATTTTGAATCGGACGGTGCAGCACTGTTCTTCCCACACGCAACCTGGCGACGGTGGCGATCGCGCCCGCACGACGGTGTCCTCGCCGGCGTAAGCCAATACGTCTCTCCGGTGCCCTAACATGTCCCTAATTCGCCCCAAAACGAAGCGGAGATTACTACGAACACGTGAGTCGGTACTTTAGTGGGATCGATGTGAAGACGACGCGTGCCCACGCCCTGATGCGGATCAGCGGCAGCGCAAAAGTCCGTCGAGCTCTTGCGCAAGGCGCCCAGGGGTCTAACCCTACCGGCACTAGTTCTACGCATTCCGGAGAACGAGGCGGACAAGATGGCCGAGTCTTACCGACGCCGCTGACGAGTCGAGGTAGGTCCACGGTACAGCGCGAGTTCGGCGAAGGGCCCCTCTCCGGTGAGGAATCGATGGCAATCCCGACCCAAACACCACCCGCAGAGGACCCGCACAGTTTCCCCGGGATCAAGCGCAACTTCACAGCTAGTAACGGGTTCTGATTCTGGGCGTGGTTGGATTTCCTACTGCGGCGGCACGGTGGAGTTCTCTGCGTGTTATCCGATTGGGAGCGAGGAGGAAGCAAGTGGGGACACCGGTGTCTTTATCCAGCTGAAGAGGATATGGCAGGCGCACGACAGGTGGCGGTTGAGCGCAACGGCCATGCCGATTTCTCCGGCCACCAGCTCCCAGCGCATACGGCGGAGATGGTTACGGACGCACCTAGCTCAGTTCGTCTGTTACCGGTGAAGAAGGGATGACAGGTGGGTCCCGTACGCAGTCACACTGCCCAGAGCGCATGCGGCAAAAGAATTGGCTAGTGGGCCCGCCATGCCAGAGAGCCACCCAGCGCACGCGCGAAGTAAGAGCGACTGACAAGCGGGGCCCGTGTGGCAGAGAGAGTGAGGCAGGCGCGTGCGGGCTGAAGACTTGGGCCGCGGAAGGGGAGGAAAGAGGAGATGGGCCGAATACGAGGTTGGGGCCCAGTTAGGTTAGTTTTGTTTTATTCTTTTCTTTTCCATTTATTTTTTCCCCATTTCAAATTCAATTTGAATTCAGATCTAATTCAAACCTTTTGGCCCTTCCTTACAATTTTATATTGTGCCATTAAAGTACTGACTTTGAAGATACTATTTTTATGTATATATTTTCTATAAATTCTATACTCTTTCCCTTTCTTTTCTATATTCTCATGGTTTTATTTTCAAGTTAAACTTTAAATTCTATGGATCCATTGATATGCTATTAATGGTATATTTATTTTATTAAGCACAAATGCACATCCAAATAATAACTCGGCATGATGCATAAATTTTAATAGTACATCCTTTTATTACTTATTTGTTTTTGAATATAGTGTCCACATGTGATGATGCATAAAGGTCAAACCCATATAAAGAGGAATTGTTTCTCTATTGGTATTATTTCTAGCAAATTACAAAGTGGGTGTTACAAATCCTACCCCCCTTAAAAATAATCTCGTCCTCGAGATTAAGAAGATCTAGGGAAAAGGTGGGGAAAATCTATACGAAGCTCTTCTTCTCTTTCCCAAGTTGCTTCATCTTCACCGTGGTGACTCCATTGGACTTTGCACATCTTTATCACCTTATTTCTTGTAACTCGTGTCAAAGTATCCAAAATCTTGATTGGGTATTCCGTGTAAGTCAAATCACCCTGAACACTGAGCTCTTCCATTGGTAATTGTTCCTCAGGGACACAGAGACACTTCTTCAGTTGAGACACGTGGAACACATTATGCACATCCGATAGACTAGCAGGTAACTCGAGTTGATATGCCATCTCCCCAACTCGCCTAAAGATCAAGAATGGTCCAATATAGCGAGGGGACAATTTGCCCTTAACTTTGAATCTCCTCATTCCACGAAGTGGTGACACCTTGAGGTACACATAATCTCCTTCTTCAAATTCCAGTGGTCTTCTTCTATTATCAGCATAGCTCTTTTGCCTGGTTTGAGCCACTCTCAAATTCTCTCGAATTATACGGACTTGTTCTTCTGCTTCTTGAATCAATTCAGGCCCAAAGAACTGTCTCTCTCCAGTCTGATCCCAATATAGAGGAGTCCTGCACTTCCTCCCATACAAAGCTTCAAAAGGTGACATCTTCAGACTGGCCTGATAACTATTATTATATGAGAATTCAGCATAAGGTAGACTTTTATCCCAACTTCCTCCATGCTGAAGGGCACATGCTCTCAACATATCTTCCAATACTTGGTTAGTCCTTTCAGTCTGTCCATCAGTCTGAGGGTGATAAGCCGTACTAAAATTCAACTTCGTACTCATATTCTCATGAAAGCTTCTCCAAAATCTTGAGGTAAACTGTGAACCTCGATCTGACACGATCTTCTTTGGTACTCCATGTAAACACACAATCCGAGCCATATATAACTCTGCTAGCTGAGAACCTTTATAAGTAGTCTTCACAGGAATAAAGTGAGCCACTTTAGTCAATCTATCCACAATCACCCATATGGCATCATATCCTTTCTGGGTGCGAGGCAATCCAGTAATAAAATCCATACCAATCTCTTCCCATTTCCACTCGGGTATCTTCAGTGGATGCAATAGTCCAGCTGGCCTCTGATGTTCAGCCTTAACTCTTTGACATACATCGCACATAGCCACATGTGCAGCCACATCTCTTTTCAATCCATACCACCAATACTTCCGCTTCAAATCCTGGTACATCTTAGTACTACCAGGATGAATAGAGTAGTCCGAGTCATGGGCCTCCTTTAAAATAGTCTCTCGAAGGCTTTTAATATCAGGAACACACATCCTGTCCTTGAACCATATAGTGCCTTGCTCATCTTCCGTAAATTCCGGAACTCGACCTTCAGTAATCAGATCCTTAATCTCTTTTATTTTAGCATCACCAATTTGCCCTTTGCGGATCTCTTGTCCCAAAGTAGGTTCCACATCAATAGTAACTCCTTCCGTATGAGCAACTATCCCCAGGTTAAGTCTCCTAAAATCCTCAACAATCTCATCGGGTAGCTGGGCAACAATAGCTGAATGAACATGCTCCTTGCGACTCAGGGCATCTGCAACCAAATTTGCCTTGCCCGGGTGATAGTGAATCTCCAAATCATAATCCTTAATAAGCTCCAACCAACGGCGTTGCCTGAGGTTGAGATCCTTCTGAGTGAATATATACTTCAAACTCTTATGATCCGTATATACTTGGCACTTGGTTCCCATGATGTAGTGTCTCCAAATCTTAAGTGCATGCACAACGGCAGCCAATTCCAAGTCATGAGTGGGGTAATTCAATTCATGCTTGCGTAACTGACGAGAAGCACAGGCAATCACATGTCCTTCTTGCATGAGCACACATCCTAAGCCTTGGCCACATGCATCACAATAGATATCAAATCCTTTCTGTAGGTCTGGCATAACCAATACTGGTGGCGACATCAACCTCTTTTTCAATTGCTCATAGCTGTCTTGGCACTTCTCGTCCCACTTAAATTCTCTTCCTTTCTCCAGAAGCAAAGTCATAGGCTTAGCAATCTTAGAAAATCCTTCGATAAATCTCTGATAATATCCTGCTAATCCCAAGAAACTCCGAATCTCAGTAACTGTAGTGGGTACTCTCCAGTCCATTATCTCCTTAACTTTAGCAGGATCCACTGATATTCCTCCATTAGAAATAATATGACCAAGAAATGGCACTTCGCCAATCCAAAACTCGCACTTGCTGAACTTGGCATATAGCTGGTTATCTCGTAGCTTCTGTAGCACCAACCTCAGATGTTCCTCATGATCGCTATCACTCTGAGAATAAATAAGAATATCGTCGATGAATACCACGACGAATCTGTCCAAATACTCCATAAACACCTTATTCATCAAGTTCATAAAATAAGCTGGTGCATTGGTTAATCCAAATGACATAACAGTGAACTCATATAATCCATATCGAGTCGAGAACGCTGTCTTAGGAATATCCGATGGTCTAATCCTCATCTGTTGGTAACCCGATCGGAGATCAATCTTCGAGAATACTCTAGCACCTCTCATCTAATCAAATAAATCCTCAATACGGGGCAACGGATACTTGTTCTTCACCGTAACATCATTAAGAGATCTATAATCCACACACATCCGCTGCGATCCATCCTTCTTCTGTACAAACAAGACCGGTGCTCCCCAAGGTGAGGAACTCGGACGAATGTACCTAGCCTCTTGTAACTCAGTTAACTGCTTCTTAAGTTCCTTCAACTCCTCTACGGACATCCTATATGGCCGTTTAGAAATAGGGGCGATTCCAGGTAAGAGATCAATAACAAACTCAACTTCTCTATCAGGTGGCATCCCTGGTAACTCCTCTGGAAAGACATCCGGAAAATCTCTAACCACCCGGATGTTGTCACCAACAAACTCCTCCGGTATAAAGAACATTGCACGCATGGGTGAGGAGGTTACTGCAATATTAACTTGAAACCTTTCTCCCTTAGTGGTAGTGAGTTCTACGGTACCTCTACCACATGCTATAACGGCCTTTGCCTTTCTTAGCCATGACATACCAAGGATCAGATCTATACTGCTTGACTCTAATATTATAGCAGTAGCTCCAAATTCTCTACCCATAATGGTCAATGTCAATCTACGTGTCATTTGATTCGCCTCAACAGGCCCTTTAGGTGTAATTACTATCATTGGTTTTCTCATATTTAGCAGTGGTATTTCATTTGTGTTGACATATCTAGCAGACATGAATGAATGTGTAGCGCCAGAATCAAATAATATAGTTGCAGGAATTGCATTAACATAAAACATACCAAGTACGAGGTCCCCACCATCCGGAGTAGCATCAACGCTGACTTGATTAACCTTGGCAATAGAATATCCCTTGCCAGATCCTGGAGTTTGCTGCCTGTTCTAAACTGGAGTAGTAGCCATCCTCTGTGGGCAGACATTTGCATAATGACCAGTCTTCCCACACTTGAAACAAGTAGTGCCTGGACTCTGTCCGGAAAACTTCGTCGGGGTGCCGGTAGGGGTAGCCTGTCGAGGAGGTGGAGTCCTCAGTGGTGATTACTGAACTGGGCGCGGTCCTCCTGGTCGAGTCGGGGTACCCTGTGGTGAACTGTAGCGAGGACGAACACTGCTACTTCCTTGTCCTTGAGATATTGCCTTTCTCTTCAAATCACCCAATTGAACACGCTTGTGTTAAATAGCAAGAGCTTTATCCAGTAGCCTCTGAAAGGATGGAAAGGTGTGTGCAACCAGTGCATACTGCAAGGGTCCATTAAGTCCTTCAATGAAGTGCTCCTGCTTCCTCTCATCCTCAGCAACTTCCTCCGGAGCATATCTCGACAGCTGAATAAATTTGTCTCTGTACTCGCTGACTGACATGTTGCCTTGCTTCAATGACAGAAACTCCTTCTTCTTGATCTTTATCATACCAGCTGGAATATGGTAGTTCCTGAACTGTGTACTAAACTCTGCCCAAGTAATAGTATCAGCAGCATCGTGGGCAGCAGTATAAGAATCCCACCAGTCAGCAGCAGGACCTGTCAGACGTCCAGAAGCATATAAAACCTTCTCCCGGTCAGTGCATTGTGCAATATTTAGCATCTTCTCAACGGACTTCAGCCAATCATCCGCGTCCAGTGGATCAGGTGAGCTAGCGAATGTAGGTGGCTTATGACTCATGAACTCCCTATGCTTATCACGGGGTGGAACTGGTGGTGGTGGGGGAGGCAGTGGTACTTGTTGCTGCTGTTGCTGCTGTTGCATTTGTTGTTGCAGCTGCTGTTGTTGTGCCCTCCTTTCCTGGCGTATCTCATCTCGCTCCTGGCGCAACTCCTGGCGTATATCTTCTCTTTCCTGACGCATCTCCTGGCGTTCTTGCTGCATCTGGGCACGCATATCAGCCATAGTGTCCGCCATTTGCTGCATCACCGCCATCTGAGCAGCAACCAGTGGGTCAACTCCGCCTGGTGGAGGATTAGGAGGATTCATCTCTGCAGGCTGTGGCTGGGGTTGTCTGTATATTCTCCGAGTGTGTCGATTAGGAGGCAAATCAATTCCACCACCCCGCCTGGTATTGACCATCTGAGTTAGATACATATGGTAAGAAAATAGTAGACAAGGCAGGTATTTACAAAGCAGGTTACTTTGGGGAATTTTATTTGCTAAGCAGATTAATATTTTACCTACCATAGCTAATTTATTACTTATGGTGGTACATACTAAGATGTCCATCTATAATAATTCAGTCAATCAAGGAAGCAAATCAGGCATTTAGCATCAGAACAATCAACCAACATTTTTAAAATAGAGAAAATAGTTTTATTTTCATCTTAGGTTCCCTATCTCTTAAAAATGTCATAAGGGTAGGGATTCCAAGGTGTGAAATCCATCTTGTCTTAGAGTAGAAAAGGTAAGAATGATCAGAGTAGAACAGTAGAAGGTGAGACAAGATCAAGATGAGATGAGTATAGAATGAATCAGAGTAAGGTAAGTAGGAGAGGGTTTGTCCATTTCTATCTAGGTCTCATCCTACAGTCAACATTTCCTCTGATACCACTTCTGTAACACCCGACTTTAAGGAACAAAGCCAGGTGCATCTCATACATGCGCCAAGAAGACAACATATATAATAACAGAGTGTATAGAGATAAATGTCATAAAACATCAGAGTATTTATTACATAGCGGAAGACTTATTACAAAATAAAAGATAAATATAAAACGAACTAAGGATCGTCGGCGCCAACGTCAACTGAGAAACGCCACCTAGATTAGATCATACTCCTCGCCTTGTGGCTCCTCCTGAACCACCTGTTCTTCTCCTGTGGGGGGGTGTGAGACAGCAAGGGTGAGCTCACACATGATCATAGCTCAACAAGTTGTGGGGAACCAGTGGACATGAACTCACAAAGGTGTGAGTTCATGTGATGTGTAAGGCTAATCAATGACGGGGGTTAAAGCTGAGCATTGCTTTTAAGTAGTTGGTCAAAATTTTATTAGCAGTTACTAAGTGTAAGTAAATACCAAACCATAAGTAAAGTAATAGAACAAAATTAATAATAAACCCATGCAATGCAAATGACAAAATTGAACTTAAGTTCCATAGTTTAAACATCAGAGAGTCCTGAGCTGCTCATGACCGCGAGCACGGCTAGTATACCAGTTTTACACTCTGCAGAGGTTGTACCCTTTACCCACAAGTCGTGTTTCCCATGTCGCCAGGGTTAGCTAGGCCCTTAGACACTACCGAGGTGAATGGCTAGGGATCCACTACGAGGCCTTTACAAAGTTCCACTAGCTTCCGAAAACCCGCTACAGTTTATAGGAAGTTCCAATGCAGGGTTCTTGGCTGACTGCCATCGCAGCAAAATCAACCAAGGACCTCCCTACACTGACCACTCCCCTACTGCCCTTGCCCCTTTCGGGTAAGGTAGTCTTCCACTAGCTTTCCTAATTAGTCAGCCAAGGGCGTCCCATTAAACCCTTGTGGTGGCACGTGGTTCTCAAGTTAAGCTCTATGTTCCAATTAACTTTAATGATCTCAACATGAACATAAATAGAATAACAAAAAGAATTGGAACATAGAGGTAATAAATGATTATCCCAAAACCAGGTAAAGCCATAGCACACTACCCAAGTGAATCAGGGGTAAACAAGGTAATGAGATAAACAATCTAGGGTGACCTATTGGGTCCCATCAAAATTAACCTATGCATGGATAAATGATATTAAAGAACATTATTGGGTAAAATGTGATCAAGGGCACAACTTGCCTTCAATGAGCTCCTGCTCAGCTACTTCAACCTGCTGCTCACCAGGGTCCTCAGCAACGGGCTCTTCTACTCGCCACAATACAAACAAGCATAGTGCATATAGAGAAATTAACATTACACCAAACATATAAACAAAATACACAGTAATAATCTACACATTAAAATAAACTCCTAGGAACAGAAATCATAATTTTTGGAGTTATAGAATTTAAGTTATGGATTTCCAAAGGTTTCATGTGTTTAAATTGGATTAAGTGAGGAATTAAATTTATTACTGTTTTCATGACAAAACAGAGACACTAAGTGCTAAAGAATAAAATTACAAAATTTTAGGAACTGGAATGAAGTGATTTGGAGTTAGTATGAATTTTCTATGAATTATTGAAGTTCTAGCAATTATTTTTCTATTAAATATTCAATTTCTAATTCATTTATACAGTTTAAATAAGCTCTGGACTGTGCCTCAATTAATGGGAAATGCAGGGGCCTCGGAGTAAAACTCCTAAGACACTGGGAACAACACACTCTGGACGGTGGGTTTATTCCAGAAATCCCCAGGGTCTCTTTAGCAAAATGTACCCGCGAAGGGGTAAGCTCAATTCTGGGCCGTCCGATCCGAAATGCATGAACCAGATTAGATCTTACTATTTCCGAATGGGTATTCCACCGGCGCCCTTGGATCGAGATCCAACGGTACGGATATTATAAACCCGAGATCTCGCTGCAGCCCTCCGATTCCCATCGTGCGGCCCAGATTGCATCCCGGCCGAAGGGGTATCCTTCAACTAATCGTGATCGCCCATTTTGAATCGGACGGTGCAGCACTGTTCTTCCCACACGCAACCTGGCGACGGCGGCGACCGCGCCCGCACGACGGTGTCCTCGCCGGCGTAAGCCAATACGTCTCTCCGGTGCCCTAACAAGTCCCTAATTCACCCCAAAACGAAGCGGAGATTACTACGAACACGTGAGTCGGTACTTTAGTGGGATCGATGTGAAGACGACGCGCGCCCACGCCCTGATGCGGATCAGCGGCGGCGCAAAAGTCTGTCGAGCTCTTGCGCAAGGCGCCCAGGGGTCTAACCCTACCGGCACTAGTTCTACGCATTCCGGAGAACGAGGCAGACAAGATGGCCGAGGTCTTACCAACGCCGCTGACGAGTCGAGGTAGGTCCACGGTACAGCGCGAGTTCGGTGAAGGGCCCCTCTCCGACGAGGAATCGATGGCGATCCCGACCCAAACACCACCCGCAGAGGACCCGCACACTTTCCCCGGGATCAAGCGCAACTTCACGGCTAGTAACGGGTTCCGATTCTGGGCGTGGTTGGATTTCCTACTGCGGCGGCACGGTGGAGTTCTCTGCGTGTTCTCCGATTGGGAGCGAGGAGGAAGCAAGCGGGGACACCGGTGTCTTTATCCAGCTGAAGAGGATATGGCAGGCGCACGGCAGGTGGCGGTTGAGCGCAACGGCCATGCCGATTTCTCCGGCCACCAGCTCCCAGCGCATACGGCGGAGATGGTTACGGACGCACCCAGCTCAGTTCGTCTGTTACCGGTGAAGAAGGGATGACAGGTGGGTCCCGTACGCAGTCACACTGCCCAGAGCGCATGCGGCAAAAGAATTGGCCAGTGGGCCCGCCACGCTAGAGAGCCACCCAGCGCGCGCGAAGTAAGAGCGGCTGACAAGCGGGGCCCGTGTGGCAGAGAGAGTGAGGCAGGCGCGTGCGGGCTGAAGACTTGGGCCGCGGAAGGGGAGGAAAGAGGAGATGGGCCGAATACGAGGTTGGGGCCCAGTTAGGTTAGTTTTGTTTTATTCTTTTCTTTTCCATTTCTTTTTTCCCCATTTCAAATTCAATTTGAATTCAGATTTAATTCAAACCTTTTGGCCCTTCCTTACAATTTTATATTGTGCCATTAAAGTACTGACTTTGAAGATACTATTTTTATGTATATATTTTCTATAAATTCTATACTCTTTCCCTTTCTTTTCTATATTCTCATGGTTTTATTTTCAAGTTAAACTTTAAATTCTATGGATCCATTGATATGCTATTAATGGTATATTTATTTTATTAAGCACAAATGCACGTCCAAATAATAACTCGGCATGATGCATAAATTTTAATAGTACATCCTTTTATTACTTATTTGTTTTTGAATATAGTGTCCACATGTGATGATGCATAAAGGTCAAACCCATATAAAGAGGAACTGTTTCTCTATTGGTATTATTTCTAGCAAATTACAAAGTGGGTGTTACATTCTTCCACCTCTAGTTCTTCCACTTCGGTTCTTCTTCATGACTGTCTCTGATTCTCTGTCTCCCACCTCTGTTCCCCTAAGACCCTAACTGTGTTCCTGTCTGTGGACCTGTCAAGGTTTTTAATGAGGCAACCATTGCACTAAACAACTTATTATTTTGTTTTTTCAATGTGTTAACTATGATTGTGTGTTGAATACTATTGTAGTGCTTGAGCCAGCCTGGCACTACGGCCCGCCCTGACCTATCGTGTCGACACGTCACGGCTAAGAGGTGTTAGTGTCGTGCCTGGGCCTAGGACTAGGCACTAGTGTCGTGCCAACATGGTACGGTTATTAAACGGGCTAATCGATTCATGCCTAATCGGGTCATGCCTTAACGGGCTAGTGTCGGGTTAGGCCGGGCCAGGCCGAGCGATCCATTTGGCTATCTATAAGGGTGTCTCAACGGTGGGTTGAGACATAAAACCAAAAACTGAACACCGAAAACCAAAAAGCCAGAACCAAAACCAATCAAACAGTTGTATTCTTCAGTCACCTTTCTTCAACAAACCGAAATTTATTTTGCCTTTGTTTTTTAGTTTAGTTTAAACCGAAAAACTGAGTTGTTAGTCCATCAGCCTATAAAATCCCATTTCAACCTAAGTCTTCAGAAACATGGGCTTCTGTCTTCGAGCCGTCACAGGATCTCAACCCATCATGCCATTACACCGCTAGGGACCAGGGGCAAGCACCCTTGCTCAATCTCATCGGGACCTTTGTGGCCTTGTTCACAAACACGAATCCAAGGTTATATTAAGCACTAGGCGTTAAACGGACATTAGGCCACTGCTTAGTGCCTATAAAGCTTAAGCGTATATTAATCGTGCTTAAGCGTTTGTAGGAATGTACAATATAATATATATTTTTGCACAGAAAAATAGTTTTACCTAGGAATTAGGGGTACTTACCTAGACTAGTGGACATGTTTCTGCAGCCTTGTTACATGTTCCCAGCTTCTTGCCTTCAGCCCTTCACCAAACAGCAGCAGCATCACAAATTAACAAACAATAGATTAAATTGTAAAAGAGATGAACAAATCAATAAGAAGACTAAAAGAAAAGACAATTATGTTCTGCTCGTCTTCTTGCCTTCAGCCCTTCACCAAACATCAGTAGCACAAATATAAGAAAAGTCTCATAATCACAATTCACAAATAAACATTAACATCTCATAGCAGACTTAAACTAGTTCAAATAGATAATAGACTAGTTCATGACACACAACACACTAGTAGTGTAGTGGAGCATCCATACTCCATAGTCCATAACTCCATATAAATATTACAAACTTAGATTAGTTCAAATAAACTGATAAACATAACAGCAGGTCAGTTGCAGTCGTACAATTCACCGTCACTCCACATGGACATGGTCAATGGTGTTTGAAATCTCACAGTTGTCCTCTTCATAATCAATATCCTCATGCACATTGTCTTCATCTTCTTTTTTAGATTCCCAATCTTCTTCATCCACCTCTCTAGACACTCTTGCACTCCTGCGAGGTTGAAGCTCTTCCTCTACTCCCATTGCATCTCCTAGACAGACAATGGTATACATGTCCCTTGCATTTCTCCCTCATCCTCATCCATGATTTGAACTAATGATTGTTCGTCCCCTCCATCAAAGAAAAATCCTTGAGCTTCTGAAGAATTAGAACTCAAGAGCACCTCATAGTTCTTGTTTCGGGAAATTTTCTCTTTCTTGGACAACATTCTATTGTTGAATTGGATGAAGACAAGATTGTTGAGGCATTCTGTTGTTAATCTATTCCTTCTCTTGATATGAGTCTGTAAAATAAATATGCGCACAAGTCATAATCCTTCTCATAAGTGTAAAGAATTGGTACTAGAAAGTCATTTTAAGAGTTAAGGACTATCTAACCTATTCAAAAACGCTCCAAGTTCTTTCACAACTAGATGAGCTAGTGGTTAATGAAAGGATTCTAATGCCAATTGCTTGCAAATCAGGTGCTCCACCCCCATAGAGCCTCCACCAAGATGCTGCAATGAAGAAATTTCATGCTCAAACCATGAAACATGGACAACTGTAGTTCAAATATGATTTATGCACAATATTACCTAGATTGAAATCAAAGCATTGGTAGCTTCTTGCCATATTTTTTGAGAAAGATCCTTGTTTTGTTTGAAACCTATCCAAGTATCATTGACAGCTCTATATGCTTTCTCGTTCTCACAAAGATAAAATTTCTCAACACAACATGATTTTTTCCATAATGGTTGAATCATAGAAGATGTTGTTGTTGTTGTAACTATAGTATGGATTCAACATATATGCAGCCACATGTAGTGGGGAATCAAGCCTACCTTTCACTTTTTTCTCAACAATGGACAAACTTCTTTGTATTTTGTCTCAACATTCCCAAATGCTTCTTTAATGTCCTTCTTTGCTTTGATTAGTTCTCCATAGAGGAAACCCATAGATGGCTTCACATCCCCATCTACCAAACAAAGAAGTTTGACAAGAGGCTCAAATACCTTCAAGCAAAGTGACACACCTGTCCACAATGGTATGCTTAGCGCCATTGTTGTTGCCTCCTTTCCCTTCTTAGAATTCACATCGGGTAAGTAATACCACTTTGAATCAACAACCATCTTTCTAAGGTCATCCTTATTCTCCATCATGCTTTTCGAAGTAAGGTAGACTGTAGCAAATCTTGTTACCCCAGGTCTTATAATATCTCTCTTCAATGTGAATGGTCTCATACATGCCAAGGTGGGGTGGTGACCATAGACAAAGATGGTGAATGATTTAGCTTGGTCAATTCTCTTCTTGAATCTTGGAAGGTTGTCAATGCCTTGTAGCATCAAATTTATTATGTGAGTTGCACAAGAACTCCAAAAAATGTTAGGTCTCTTTTCATGCAACAATGCCTTAGCTCCCATATTGTTAGAAGCATTGTCCATGGCAACTTGCACAACCGAGTTTGGTCCTAAATTCAGAATTGCTTTATCCACCAACTCAAATATGACCTCACTTGTGTGTGGCACATTTGACATCTCCTTTGACTTGATAAAACTAGTCCCTGCAGTGGTATGTGTACAAATGTTCATGATACTTCTCCTCCTCATAATCTGTCCAAGCATCGTCATAATAGAGCAATCATACTTGTTCTTCTCATCCTCGCTGTTGGTCACTTGTTCTCAAATGCTATGAGTTAAGAACAAGGCAACACAAAATGTTAATGGTTAAAGACCTTCATCCTTCAAAGCATTATCTCCCTTCGGACATAATGATCTTTGGACGAAGGTTATGAAGGTCATACCTTCATCATCTTAGTATAAAATAATGAAAGTAGAAGCATATGAAAAATGAAAAATATCATGAATAATCATATGATGTTATTAGCATATTTTTATTATATCATCATGAATAAACATGAACAATATTGAATTACATTTATACCTTCGGTTGAGACAGAAGGTGAGAATCCAGGTGTAACGTACAAATGAGTACAAGACAGCATGAACAGTACGGTGTTACTGTTCATCTATTTATAGGCACAGGACACAGCCTGTGTAAAATTACATCGATGCCCTTGACTTAAGGACAATCTATCGAGGACTAGATGGCCTTTTCCTCTTTAAGTCGGTTTCCTTTTCCACCGCCAAGCCGAAGCTTCTCCACCGCTAAGTCGAAGCTTCCCCACGCGTGGCTTCGGAGCTGGTTCATCCCTTTTTCGGACCACGCTAAATCATGTACAGCTTCATCCCAAGGCCGAAGGTCCTTGTGGACGTATTATACTTGGAGAATATGTTAGTCGTGTTTTTGAGGACCTTCGGAAGACGAAGGCCCCCAACACTCACAGTCTTGCAAGCTTTTAGTTCTAGCATGTTCCTCTTCTAGCAGTTTCTCTCTATACTTATGTTGAGATGGTGGCTAAAAACCAGGGCCAAATCGACCAATAGCCTCAACCATTTCCTTGAACTCATCATTGTTACAAGCATGGGATGGAATACCATTTGTGTACACCCACCTAACAACATATTGCTACACTTGGTGTGTTCTCTCTTTCCAAAGAGCCTGACTAATGTTTTGTTGCCTCCTAACTTCAGCCCGGTTTGCTTTAGGACCAATGGGGTGAGCAAAACTGTCCATGAGGCCAAGTTTGTTTATTGAGTTCGAGCTTCCAATAAAAGATTGCACATACATGGGTTCATCATCAATCACTTGCACATTGTCTCTAACATCTCTATCATGCTACAACTTCTCTCTTTTTCTTTTGAATTGCTGATTCAAAATCTTTCTTGCACTTGGACTTAACATCATCACTCACTTTATTGTATTTTACAACAACACTACCAACATGACCAAGGTGTTGTTTGAACCTGTGTATTACTACTGTGCTCTCATGGCCACAAAAGCAGGCACTTCACTCAGTTCTTGTCATTTGGATCAACTAATCGCCCCCATTCCCATCCTATGTCACTTGATTTCCTCTTTAATTGACTCTCAGGCTCACTAGATGCAACACCTTGGGCTCAAATGAAGACATCATACACAAAGCATGTGCGTGTACTAATTAAACATCCAAGTCAAAGTGTCCATGTTAAACATAGCATAGAACAGAACAGAAGAGATGGAGCAGCAGCAGATTAATAGCAAAGGAGTGAGAGGGAAAGAACACCTGGAATACTAGATGATTGGGGGAAGAGGAGCAGGGCGCCGCTGACCTGGACGATTGGGGAAGAGCTGAAGAGGGCAAACCAGCATGCAGCAACTGTAGACCTGGATGGCTCGGGAAGAGGGCCTGACTGACGGCAGCAGCAACAACTTCCACATGCCTCTTCCCGTTGTTTCCTCTGTCCTCACCCACGCAGTAGCTCCCACCACTTTTCCCTATTCTCAAATGCAGCAGCAGCTCCCGCAACAGATAAAGTGGAAAAGCTTGCCTCTTTATTTCCCACCTTTCTTTTCCACCCTTCTCCCCCCATTCTTTTCCCTATGCAGACACTGCATGCCTTTTGCCTGCGCCTAGGACCGCTTTAGCGCACCCTTTTCCCCTTTAGTGCGCGTAGCCCAAATTAGGTGCCACCTACGCGCACACAACATGGAAAGCAACGCCTTTGGCCTAAGTGTCGTGCTAAGGCACCACTTAGCATTTAACCATGAATAGGTGGGCGCTTAATTACACTTTTCTGAACATTGCATGAATCACGCTCAGCTTCCCTCCCCTCAGCCTCACTCCTCTATCACGAATCTCTATCGGAGCATATGCAATCTAGACTAGAGCTGTACATTTCGACCAGATCTGATGAACTGGCCAGAAGCACAAAAACCAAAGTCAGATCCTGGCACGACCCAAAATATTTTTAGTGTCGGGTTGGCCAGTCATGCTTGGGTCAAGGTCGCGGCCTACAGGCAGGCACTGGCACTGAACATTGGACATTGAACTGAAGTTATGAACTGTATCTAAAGTTAGTTTTACTCTTTTTACCTTCTAACCAAAGGGTTTTTAACTAGGCAGCCATTGCACACCTCTATTAACTTAACAGAGACATTAAATTTTCTTTTCGTCAAATTTGTTTGTCTTTGTCTTTTATTATTTTTATTAAAAATGTTTTGAATTTTGGTGTTTCACAGTCTGATGTGAATTTCATGGCAGAATTCAAATTTCGGGCCACCCGAAATGAGCCTCATATGTTTAAGCAACAATGTATCTTACCGTAGGCCGAGTCATCATGGCTCGTAATAATTGTGGGTTATGCTGACCTAAAATTCAAACATGTTAGACCTTTTTAGGCTTGGGCCAACCGGACTGGACAACCCAAATGTACACCTATAGTCCAAACCGATAATAATCTACTCAGGATTATTTTAGTTCAGGTTTTAATTAGTTGGACCATTAAGTGATCCTTGCTACAATAATAACATAAATTTGTTCCTAACCAAATGCATATCAATTTAAATATGGGTATGAATACTATTGTTTGTAGGCTAAACAAAAATGGTCCTCATGCAGTAAGGTTAATATACAAAGACCAAATTGATAAGACCATCTACAGTAGACCATGTATACAGGCATGTAAAACATTGTTTTACACTGTAGAGTGCACTGTATGTGGAGTGAAGTTTAAAATAGGAAGTTGAATAGGAGGTGGTATAGGGAGGCTGTTGGAGATAACATAATGGTATTAGAGCATATCCAACAAAAAGTCCTATATTTGAGTCCCAAAAATAAATAGGACCTGATTTCAAATGTTTAGGGCTACAAAAACATTTATAGCACCAACAAGTAAGTCTTACATCATATTAGTGGTGGCGATGCAAGGTTGGAGGCATTTCTAGGTTGCAAATACATAAGATTACTGAAACCATTTGGTTGGTGAGTGTAACACCCCAGGTATTACCATGGCTAGAGCCCACTTTGCTATTGAAGGATATAAGCACCTGTGGAAGAACTTAATGAATAAAAGCATAAGGGCCTTGGAAAGCTAGAGGTTAACCAAGGATGGTGAGTAACCAAAAGCATTACTCCAATCCTTGCACACTTATTCTCTTGGATGAGAGGGGAGAAGAACCCTAGATCTCTCTTAAACTCTATCTCCCAAAACCCTAGAAAAGAGGGAAAAGAGAGTGGGCAAGTGTGCAAAACATGAGTAACTTTTACCCAAACCTTAAGTAGCCTTGTAACCAGCAATTAGGGGAGGGAATTATTGCAAAAAGGCCCCTGGTGAATCCCCAAATCAAATCATTAAGTGGAGAGAGAGCTAGAGCTCTCTATTCCTCTCTAAGTCCATTTTTGACCCTAGTTTAAGGATCAGCCGTGTTCACCTTGAAGATGGCATCAAATCCACTTGTGATCTATACCAAAAATGTGGCATACAACCTGGGGCACCCACTGGAAAAAGTTGAGCCCGAGACTCGGACGTTTGACATGCCATGGCATGGCTTTTGTCGCGAAGTGCCCAGTATGACACACCTGTTTTGGCATCCAAAGATCTCCCTCCCTAGGCCGTATCTGCCCCGATTTCTCACAGTGGAGTGACAGCCCTAGGTGCCAGGAAGAGGTCTGCGCCGAACCTTTGCAAAGATTCGCACGTTTGCGACCTCTGTCGACATTAGAACACTGGAAGAAACAAACCGCCACGTGTTCGACGCGTTCTGCCGCGCCAGAGCACGCCCGCGCGCGCCCCCGCGAGCCCCGCGCCGCGCCCGAGCCAAGCCAGCGCCCTGGTCCGCGTCCGCGCCTATAAAACGCCCAAGAACCTTGGCCGTACCCCTCCGCACGCACCCAAGTCTCACCGGAGCTCAGTTCGCCGCCGTCTGCCTGTGCGCGACGTGCCCGCGGCCACTCGAGCCACCGCCGCCGTAGACCGGCCAGCCCAGCCCTCCACAATCCCGTCCAACCCTCGGACGCGAGTGTGCACCCACCAGTAAAGCTCCTCGGGCCGGGAATCGGGCTCTGCTTCGCCGGAGTAGCCGAATCGCGCTCACCGGACTCCACCCGACCGCCGGCAACCGTGGACCGAGGCACACAGTGAGTCTCTCTCCGATTCCTTGCACGGTTAGATTCCTTAGACCTCCATGAAGCTCCCCATGCCCCTGGATTGAACCGTACCGCCGTGGATAGGCCGGAGCCCACGCCGCCGACGAGCTCGCCCGCCTGCGCCCGTGGTCCGGGCGATTCCGGCCATCCCCGACGACGAGCCGTACCTCGACGTGATCGCCAGAACCTCCCCGAGCGAACCCTGCCCTTCGCCGGACCTCCCTCGCCGCCGGTAAGCCGCGCCATTCTTTCCTTCTCCGCGGTTACTGTTCCAGTTGGGGGAGGGACCGCGGGTGTGAGGGAGAGAAACCCTGGGGGGTTAAGTGTAAAGCCAAAGACTCAAGGGAATAGTGGCGTAAGGGCAGATCTGTGAGGTTGGATTCAGTTTAAACCTAGGGGTCTCGGTGCAAACTACGTTTTTAGAAAAACCTAATTAAAACCTGTTTTAAATTCAAACAGAAACTTTAAAAACCCATAACTTCTGTTTGGTTTATCCAAATTTGGTCAAACAAATTTTGCCAGACTCTAAATAATATAACCTGTCTAAGAAAAATATAAAACCCATAAGTACTAGAGAAAAATATAAGGTTCTGATTTATTTTCAGTTTTGGCCAAAAGATTAATAATAGCAAGAAAAATAGTTGTACTATTTAACTAAGGTTAGAAAAATTTAGAGGAGTTATTGTCTACCTACTGACCTAGTTAAAAATGTTAAACCTCTCTGTCCATTACATTAAGTTAGTTTTACCCCTTATTCCATAATATGCTTAAGTTTAAGGAAAATAGAAAAAGTAATATAAATAATGAACCAGAGAACACCCCTATTTTTGTTGAGGCATTTAGTCAATGTAGTTCACTGGAAAAATGTATCATGCCCTGTTGTAGTGTAAAATAAGGAAGCTACCTTTTAAACTAATAAAATAAGGATAACTTAGAAAAACCCTACAAAAATAACCCTAAGGTGAAACCTCCCCAAACCTTAGGATAACTAATGTTTTGATAATAAGAACTTAAGAAAAATCTGAAATCTGTTGTTTGATATTTTTCCAATAACAAGTTAGTTCTAATCACCCTTTGTGCACCAAACTTTACAAATCCATCATTAATTAACCACCATGTTGCTCTCTGCCATTTTTGGTACAAGAGCTTTTTATCACTACTAGAGGCCAACAAAAATAACCCTTAGGTCAGAACCCACTTTAATAAAGGACTTGTAGGGTAAAGTGGCCCATTTTGCCTAACTATTGTTATTTTTGTTTAAAGCCTAGCTTTTGTACTTTAAGCCTCACATTATCAAAACAAGCTAGAATAGCCAGTGACAACCCACTGTAATTTTTACAAAATTTTTGGAAATTTTTAAACTACTGTCATAGTTCAAACCCCTACTAGAAACCCTAAAGGGAAATTAAGGAGAGGAAAAGGGATGATGGAATCTAATATCCTCCTAAGACCTTTATAATTGTCCACTGAAATCTATAAAGGCAATACAAATCCAATATGTTATCTTAAAAGAAAACCTAAACCTAAAAGGTAATAAGTCTATGTATACCACTAGAAGATGCACGTAGCCAAGGAACCCTAAGTTAATTCTTGACTTAATTTCTGTAGCTTAATGTTCTTAAATCTTGCATAATCATGACATACATGTTCATTGCATTTCGATAGACTGTAATCTTGCTGACGGAGAGTACGTCCTCGTGCCGGAGCAAGGAGCTACCCAGGAGGTTGCCCCCGACCCAGCACCAGAGCCTGCACCAGAGGACCTGCCTGCCACTGCTTTGGAAGGCAAGCCCCGGTTTTATGCATAACCTGTTATTTATGCTACTTTACTACACTTAATGTTTGTAGGATTGTTTGTGCACTTAGGTGTAGGAATTGTTTGAAACCCTAGTTGCATGATCTCAGGAATCCTATTGAGATGAATACTAGTATGTTAGGTCGAGTAGCTGCTTTATTAATTAGGATCTCGGTAGAAGTCGAGTGATTTTTCTAGCACTCGCGCGAGGTCAGGAATTGGCTGTATCCACCTTCTTATCATATTGAGGTTGGTTTGTGGGCAACAATCCATGGGGATTGGTTGTTCACGGGATAAAAAGTTGATTAAGGATTAAGGTGTGGTACCGTGAGTCAAGCGTTTGAATGTACTAAGCACATACCGAGAAATATGGTAAATCGGTAAACCTAGTACCTGATTGAACCTGCTAGTGGACATACCCCCTCACGCGACCTGAGACGTAGTCTCCCATTCCGGTTATGGTGGGTACAAGTGCGGTCACTGCACGACGGCCAGTCGGGGTCAGTGAGGCATTGTACGCCAAGGCGGTGAGACCTGATCTGCTGCCAGGGAATCGATGGGGACGGTTGATATGTGTGGGGACGGAGTGCCCCTGCATGTCGTGTGTTTAGGTTTACCTTGCAAGGATAAAAACTCGATTCGAATCGTCTGCTTCTCGCAGCTAATGAGACTGCTTGATCCATGCTGCTACATTGAGTAACAAGTGGAACTGGTTGAGATGATACAAACTGTTGATTGCTAATAATGCTTGCTACTATGTATGAATAGATAGTACACTTTTAGCCTTAAGAGAGTCACACTTAATTTTGATTAAGTTAAAATCTTGATTTAGAAACTCAGCTAGTGCTTTTGGCAACCAAACCCCACAGCCAAACAGCTGCATGTCTAGAGGTAGAGGAGTATAGACTCCTCACACCGGGTAAGTCTAGCTGAGTATTAGTATACTCAGCCTTGCTTGTGGCATAATTTTTACAGGTTCTCTGGAGGACATGGTTGCTGGAGTGACTTGGCCGTCCACCTTACCACCGGGTTGGACTGTTGAGTGGGACCCCGCCTCGGCTGAGGAGGAGCATGAGGAGTGATGGGATAGGCTTCCCCATCTCTCCATGTATTTATCGTTAGTTTATTTCCGCTGCACTTCAAAAACAATGATGGTTACTTTTGCGAAAACTCCGATGGTGACAATGGTGATGTAATAATTTAATACTCTTCCATGCCTGGTTTTATGCTTTATTGTATTTGCTCTGTGACTCACCATCGAGTGAGACTGTGGTACTTGATCCTGTCAGTGGCCGTGTCGGACTAGATCCGAGGGATTGACGGGTTACTCCCATTTAAGTGTGGTCTAGCCTCTAAGGTCGGACTTAGGCATTTAAGTTGGAATAATTCGGGCAGTTCCGCCACAGCTGGTATCGGAGCTTGTACCACCACAGAGGAATCAATAAAACATGAATACCATCCCTTTTCTAAAAATAAAACTTGATAGAAACAATGTTGGATAGATAGTAGGGCGAGCAGGATAGACCTAGGACGTGAAGCCTTAGGATAATAGAAGGGTAGCTAGGTGGCTAAGTGACTAGGCCATATAGGCCACTTTTTAAAGGATGGGAGTCCTTCCCTATTCCTTTTTATCTTTTGGAGAGGTCGTACAGGACGTGCATGCATGCATTCTTAATTAAGTAAATGAATAACTAAGTAAAAGGACTTAAAAATGAGATAGCAGCCAACTAGGTCCCCAGTGCCTTTTTCTTTTAGTTAGAGGTAGGCTGAGTTTTATTTTCTTTGTTCTTTTTGTAATTCTTTTTCTTTACTTACGCTTAACCGTGCACAGATGACTTCCCACGGATCCTCCGAGGATGGAGATGCACTGACCCACACTGACGGACTTGCACGAGAGGGTTTTCCCCGCATCTTGTGGGAAGTACTTCAGGGGGCAGGATATTTGACACCCCCTCAGTACGCGGTGCAGCAGTTCGAGAAGCACCGGGTACCTCGCTGTCGGGTGAGGATGACTTTGGAGCCTCATCCCCTGCAGCCAGGCTGGCGTTCACTGGACTCTGAGTCCTATGGATACCGGGCTGAGGATACTATTGAGGCTATCGCTCTGCATGGACTGACCACCTTCTGTGGATTTCACCCCTTGGAGCTGGCTACTCACCCCATTGGGTTGTTCCCTGCGGAAAAGGAGGACGACCCGATGTGGAAGGATCGGGTGGAGCATGCCAAGGACATCTGGGCTCTCTACCCAGGCCACACCGCTCACTTGTCGGTACGATGCATGAATGCTCTGTATCGTCTGCAAGTGATGCGTGGGGAGGCCATGTCCCACCTGATGGCGTTACTGGAGGCCACCAAGATCACCCTGGATAACAGGGAGGAACTCGTGGTGGATTTATCCCAGGAGCTGGTGGAGAAAGATTTACAGGTGGAGCAGCTGACTGACGAGATTCATGAGTTGGAGGAGCTAGTGGGCACCAGGGAGAATACCATCGAGGTCCTCGAGGATCAGCTCCTCAACACCCAGCAGCAGCTAGCAGAGGCTAATGCGCACCTGGACATGCATCACCAAGAGATCCATGATGCGGAGGCTGACGAGGACGTGGACATCGAGGGAGGAGATGAGCCTGCCTCCAGTGTAGACACCGCTGGCTCAGGGAGACCACCTTCCCCCGAGTCCAGCGTTGCCTCGTTCGCTCACTAGATGCCAGACTAATACTAGAAGTTGATGATAGTTGGACTCCTCGCCGCTAGCTTAGCTTTTGCACCCTTAGGGTACTAGGCTAGGTAGAGTTGAGTCTTTTGATCCTTGATGTAACAAGTGTTAAAACTCTTTTGGATGTTTAGGGATGATTAATGGAAATTTAAATTTGGACGGAAGGATTATGTTTTCGTTTGTTTTATTTGGAATCTATCAAATTACTTTGACTCCCCTACCATGTTCGAACCTTAAGCTTGGAGATGTGTTATTGAGCAACCATGTGACTTTTTCAGATGGCTGGGAGAGCGCGCCGTGGTCAGAATGAGCACGTTCCTCCACCGCCACCGCCTCCCACTCTGCAGGAGCTCATGGCCCAGCAGAATGAGATCCTAAGACAGCTAGCTCAGCGTCAGCCACCACCTCAGCATTATGGTGGAGACCATCAGCGTCACCCCGTCGCTGCTACCTACCAGGAGTTCCTCAGCACTCAGCCACCATTGTTTACCAGGGCGGAGGACCCACTTGATGCAGATGTGTGGTTGAGGGTGGTAGAATCCAAGTTCCCACTGCTCCATGGGGCTTGCTCAGAGGTCACCAAGGTCAGGTTCGCCACCCAGCAGCTTCGCGGACCCGCAAGGACTTGGTGGGACCATTTTCTTGCTATGCAGCCAGATGGTAGAGAGGTGGAGTGGAGGGAGTTCAAGGCCGCTTTCAGAGGGCATCATATTCCCGCTGGCATCATGGACCGGAAGCTCAATGAGTTTCTGGCACTCACTCAGGGCAGCAGGATAGTGTTGCAATATGCCCAGGCCTTCAATGATTTGTGTCAGTATGCTGGATATCATGCAGATACGGATGAGAAGAAGCGAGACAGGTTCAGAAGGGGGCTCAGCACCAAGCTCCGTGACCGTCTCAACACCGTCAGGGCCAACAGTTACAATGAGTTGGTCAACATGGCTATCTCCCAGGAGGACTGCATCTTGGCTCGACAGGCGGAGAAGAAGAGGAAGACCCCTGTGGCCGGACCCTCAGCTCAGCCACAGCGTTTCAGGATTGTGTCTGACTCACAGAGCAGGGGACCTCAGCAGCAGCAAGGGAGGTGGGTGATCAGGCCACCGCAGCAGCAGCAGCAGCAGGCACCCAACCGCGCCCAGTTTCCAGCTCAGAGGAACAATCAGCAGCAGTAGTACCGCCAGGCCAATGATAACAGGTGTTTCACTTGTGGCAGCACTGGGCATTATGCCAAGAATTGCCCCAAGAATCAGCAGAGGCAGGGGCAGAATGTTAATCAGAACCAAGGAAAGAGGCAGAAAGTGCAAGTGAGGCAGGGCAAGCTGAACTTCACTACAATGGCTGACATTCCGGAGGGGGCACCCGTCATGACTGGTATCTTTACAGTTTTAAATTTTCCTGCTACTGTTCTTTTTGATTCTGGTGCATCGCATAGTTTTGTCAGTGCCAAATTTAGTGTCAAGTGCCAGTTGCCTTTTCACCACACCCACGGGGCTATTACCATTTCAACCCCAGGAGGCAGGATTGCCACTAACCAAATCAGCATGAAGGTACCTCTAAAGTTTGGTAGTTTGATAATTAAAACTGACCTTCTTATTTTGGGACTGGATAGTGTGGATATCATCTTGGGAACTGATTGGTTGACCAAACATCAGGCAATATTGGACATTGCAGCCAGAGCCATTGAAATTCATTCCCCTGTTTATGGCGAGACTGTTTTGTATTTACCCAACCCGGGTGGTACCCGGTCTTGTGCCTTTGTTATGGCAGAATCCCCAGTAAGGCAGATCCCAGTAGTCTGCGACTACCCCGATGTTTTTCCGGATGAATTGCCAGGAATGCCACCTGACAGAGATATTGAGTTTGCCATTGAACTGCAACCCGGGACTGCTCCTATCTCCAAGAGACCTTATAGGATGCCTCCCGCGGAGTTGGCGGAATTAAAGAAGCAACTGCAAGAATTATTGGATAAGGGGTTTATTCGTCCAAGTACTTCACCTTGGGGATGCCCAGCTTTATTTGTGAAGAAAAAGGATGAGAGTTTGAGGATGTGTGTTGATTACCGCCCTCTCAATGCGGTGACTATCAAGAACAAGTACCCGTTACCCCGCATTGATGTTCTGTTTGATCAGTTGGTAGGAGCCAAGGTATTCTCCAAGATAGACCTTCGCTCAGGCTACCATCAGATCAAGATCCGTGCCAGTGATATTCCCAAGACGGCCTTCTCTACTAGATATGGGCTGTATGAGTTTTTGGTGATGTCTTTTGGGTTGACCAATGCCCCGGCTTATTTCATGTACTTGATGAACTTAGTATTCATGCCAGAATTGGATAAGTTCGTGGTTGTTTTCATTGATGACATTCTGGTTTATTCCAAGAATGAGGCTGAGCACACTAAACATCTGCATATCGTGCTTCAGAGACTTCGCGACCATCAGTTGTATGCTAAGTTGTCCAAGTGTGAGTTCTGGCTGAAAGAAATAAAATTCTTGGGTCACACAATCTCTCAGGATGGGATATCAGTTGACCCTGAGAAAGTGCAAGAAGTGATGGACTGGAAACCCCCGACTACAGTGAAGCAGATCAGAAGTTTTCTGGGATTAGCAGGATACTACCGACGATTTATTCCGGATTTCTCCAGAATTGCCAAGCCAATGACTGAGCTGCTGAAGAAGGGAGTCAAATTTGAGTGGAGCCAAAAATGTGAAGATGCTTTTCATACCTTGAGGCAACATTTGACAACAGCCCCAGTGCTAGCCCAACCCGACAATACCAAGCCATTTGAAGTTTATTGTGATGCTTCTGGTACAGGATTGGGTTGTGTCTTGATGCAAGATAACCGGGTCATTGCGTATGCTTCCCGAGCCCTCAGACCCCATGAGCAGAACTACCCGACCCATGATCTGGAGTTGGCAGCAGTAGTTCATGCCCTCAAGATATGGAGACACTACTTGATGGGAGCTCACTGTAACATTTACACTGATCACAAGAGCCTCAAGTACATTTTCACTCAGGCAGATCTGAACATGAGGCAGAGAAGATGGTTGGAATTAATCAAGGACTATGATTTGGAGGTGCATTACCATCCTGGCAAGGCAAATGTTGTGGCAGATGCTTTGAGCCGAAAGGCCCAATGTAATTGCATGAACATGGATGCAAGAGTTACCACCTTGTGTGATGAGTTGTGCAAGCTGAATCTGGAAGTTGTTCCTTCCGGTGAATTGAGATATATCGCAGTGGAGCCCACATTGCAAGAACAAATAGCTCAGGCACAGTTTGGGGATAAGGGTGTTCAGGTCATCAAGGATATGATCAAGCAAAAGGTAGAGAAGTACAAGTGTTTCCGCCAGGACAGCAAGGGAATTTTATGGTTTGAAGATCGATTGGTGGTTCCCAAGAACCCTGAGCTCAGAAAGAAGATATTGGATGAAGCTCACCTTTCCAAGTTTTCCATGCACCCTGGTAGCAACAAGATGTACCATGATCTCAGACCTCTTTATTGGTGGACCAGGATGAAGAGGGAAATTGCCAAGTACGTCTCAGAATGTGACACTTGTCAGAGGGTAAAAGCTAGTCATTTGAAAGCAGCAGGCCCTTTGCAACCCCTTCCCATACCATCTTGGAAATGGGAGGACGTTTGCATGGACTTCATAGTGGGATTACCCAATACCTCCAGGCACCATGATTCCATATGGGTTATTGTGGACAGATTGACCAAGACTGCTCATTTCTTGCCAGTGCACACCACCCACCGGACGGAGAAGTATGCGGAAATTTACATCGACCAGATAGTTCGTCTGCATGGGATACCAAGGACCATAGTCTCTGACCGAGGAGCACCTTTTGTGGCACGCTTTTGGGAGCAATTACAAGAATCACTTGGGACCCACGTAATCCGAAGCTCAGCGTATCACCCTCAAACAGATGGCCAAACAGAAAGGGTGAACCAGATTTTAGAAGATATGTTGAGGGCTTGTGCACTGCATTATGGGAAGGATTGGGATAAGTGTCTTTCCTTGGCAGAGTTTTCTTACAATAACAGCTATCAGTCCAGTCTGAAAATGGCACCTTTTGAGGCTTTGTATGGAAGAAGATGCAGAACCCCGTTGAATTGGTCTCAAGCAGGAGAGAGGGAGATATTTGGGCCAGATTTGGTAATTGAAGCAGAGGAAAAGGTCAGAGTCATCAGGAAGAACTTGGAAGCTGCTCAGGCCAGGCAAAAGAGTTATCATGACGAGAGGCGGAAGCCTCTACAGTTTGCGGTGGGAGATCATGTCTATCTTAAGGTATCACCAACCAAGGGTATCCGGAGATTTGGGATCAAGGGCAAGTTGGCCCCTCGCTACATTGGACCATATAAGATCAAGGAAATTTGTGGACCCGTAGCTTACCAATTGGAATTTCCACCCCATTTGTCAGCAGTCCACAATGTGTTCCATGTATCTCAGCTGCGGAAATGTGTTCGTCTACCCACTGAAGTGCTACCAGAACCAGACATTGAGATAGAACCAGACTTGTCCTACCAAGAGTACCCCGTCAAGGTATTGGATCAGAAGGAAAGATCAACTCGGGCAAGGTCAATCAAAATGTATAAGGTTCAGTGGAGTCATCATTCAGCAGAAGAAGCTACATGGGAGACGGAGGAGTTTCTACGCTCTCGCTTCCCCGACTTTCTGCCCAAGGAAATCGGTATGTAACCCCAAAACCCCACCCCCACCTGCCCTTTTGAAGTCAATTATAAGAGAAACTTAGATAACAAGGATAGTCTAAGTTATGGACTTAACTTAAGAAGGGCTTCCTTCTGAAGTTGCAAAGAGGATGACATTCGAAGAACAGTTAAGAAAGTGGAACTTGAGTTTAAGGGGGGGGGGGAGTAGCACCAACACACCTTCAAAGCATCCCTCCAAGGGACTCTACCTAAAATCTCGGGACGAGATTCCTTTAAGGGGGGAGGGTTGTAACACCCCAGGTATTACCATGGCTAGAGCCCACTTTGCTATTGAAGGATATAAGCACCTGTGGAAGAACTTAATGAATAAAAGCATAAGGGCCTTGGAAAGCTAGAGGTTAACCAAGGATGGTGAGTAACCAAAAGCATTACTCCAATCCTTGCACACTTATTCTCTTGGATGAGAGGGGAGAAGAACCCTAGATCTCTCTTAAACTCTATCTCCCAAAACCCTAGAAAAGAGGGAAAAGAGAGTGGGCAAGTGTGCAAAACATGAGTAACTTTTACCCAAACCTTAAGTAGCCTTGTAACCAGCAATTAGGGGAGGGAATTATTGCAAAAAGGCCCCTGGTGAATCCCCAAATCAAATCATTAAGTGGAGAGAGAGCTAGAGCTCTCTATTCCTCTCTAAGTCCATTTTTGACCCTAGTTTAAGGATCAGCCGTGTTCACCTTGAAGATGGCATCAAATCCACTTGTGATCTATACCAAAAATGTGGCATACAACCTGGGGCACCCACTGGAAAAAGTTGAGCCCGAGACTCGGACGTTTGACATGCCATGGCATGGCTTTTGTCGCGAAGTGCCCAGTATGACACACCTGTTTTGGCATCCAAAGATCTCCCTCCCTAGGCCGTATCTGCCCCGACTTCTCACAGTGGAGTGACAGCCCTAGGTGCCAGGAAGAGGTCTACGCCGAACCTTTGCAAAGATTCGCACGTTTGCGACCTCTGTCGACATTAGAACACTGGAAGAAACAAACCGCCACGTGTTCGACGCGTTCTGCCGCGCCAGAGCATGCCCGCGCGCGCCCCCGCGAGCCCCGCGCCGCGCCCGAGCCAAGCCAGCGCCCTGGTCCGCGTCCGCGCCTATAAAACGCCCAAGAACCTTGGCCGTACCCCTCCGCACGCACCCAAGTCTCACCGGAGCTCAGTTCGCCGCCGTCTGCCTGTGCGCGACGTGCCCGCGGCCACTCGAGCCACCGTCGCCGTAGACCGGCCAGCCCAGCCCTCCACAATCCCGTCCAACCCTCGGACGCGAGTGTGCACCCACCAGTAAAGCTCCCCGGGCCGGGAATCGGGCTCTGCTTCGCCGGAGTAGCCGAATCGCGCTCACCGGACTCCACCCGACCGCCGGCAACCGTGGACCGAGGCACACAGTGAGTCTCTCTCCGATTCCTTGCACGGTTAGATTCCTTAGACCTCCATGAAGCTCCCCATGCCCCTGGATTGAACCGTACCGCCGTGGATAGGCCGGAGCCCACGCCGCCGACGAGCTCGCCCGCCTGCGCCCGTGGTCCGGGCGATTCCGGCCATCCCCGACGACGAGCCGTACCTCGACGTGATCGCCAGAACCTCCCCGAGCGAACCCTGCCCTTCGCCGGACCTCCCTCGCCGCCGGTAAGCCGCGCCATTCTTTCCTTCTCCGCGGTTACTGTTCCAGTTGGGGGAGGGACCGCGGGTGTGAGGGAGAGAAACCCTGGGGGGTTAAGTGTAAAGCCAAAGACTCAAGGGAATAGTGGTGTAAGGGCAGATCTGTGAGGTTGGGTTCAGTTTAAACCTAGGGGTCTCGGTGCAAACTACATTTTTAGAAAAACCTAATTAAAACCTGTTTTAAATTCAAACAGAAACTTTAAAAACCCATAACTTCTGTTTGGTTTATCCAAATTTGGTCAAACAAATTTTGCCAGACTCTAAATAATATAACCTGTCTAAGAAAAATATAAAACCCATAAGTACTAGAGAAAAATATAAGGTTCTGATTTATTTTCAGTTTTGGCCAAAAGATTAATAATAGCAAGAAAAATAGTTGTACTATTTAACTAAGGTTAGAAAAATTTAGAGGAGTTATTGTCTACCTACTGACCTAGTTAAAAATGTTAAACCTCTCTGTCCATTACATTAAGTTAGTTTTACCCCTTATTCCATAATATGCTTAAGTTTAAGGAAAATAGAAAAAGTAATATAAATAATGAACCAGAGAACACCCCTATTTTTGTTGAGGCATTTAGTCAATGTAGTTCACTGGAAAAATGTATCATGCCCTGTTGTAGTGTAAAATAAGGAAGCTACCTTTTAAACTAATAAAATAAGGATAACTTAGAAAAACCCTACAAAAATAACCCTAAGGTGAAACCTCCCCAAACCTTAGGATAACTAATGTTTTGATAATAAGAACTTAAGAAAAATCTGAAATCTGTTGTTTGATATTTTTCCAATAACAAGTTAGTTCTAATCACCCTTTGTGCACCAAACTTTACAAATCCATCATTAATTAACCACCATGTTGCTCTCTGCCATTTTTGGTACAAGAGCTTTTTATCACTACTAGAGGCCAACAAAAATAACCCTTAGGTCAGAACCCACTTTAATAAAGGACTTGTAGGGTAAAGTGGCCCATTTTGCCTAACTATTGTTATTTTTGTTTAAAGCCTAGCTTTTGTACTTTAAGCCTCACATTATCAAAACAAGCTAGAATAGCCAGTGACAACCCACTGTAATTTTTACAAAATTTTTGGAAATTTTTAAACTACTGTCATAGTTCAAACCCCTACTAGAAACCCTAAAGGGAAATTAAGGAGAGGAAAAGGGATGATGGAATCTAATATCCTCCTAAGACCTTTATAATTGTCCACTGAAATCTATAAAGGCAATACAAATCCAATATGTTATCTTAAAAGAAAACCTAAACCTAAAAGGTAATAAGTCTATGTATACCACTAGAAGATGCACGTAGCCAAGGAACCCTAAGTTAATTCTTGACTTAATTTCTGTAGCTTAATGTTCTTAAATCTTGCATAATCATGACATACATGTTCATTGCATTTCGATAGACTGTAATCTTGCTGACGAAGAGTACGTCCTCGTGCCGGAGCAAGGAGCTACCCAGGAGGTTGCCCCCGACCCAGCACCAGAGCCTGCACCAGAGGACCTGCCTGCCACTGCTTTGGAAGGCAAGCCCCGGTTTTATGCATAACCTGTTATTTATGCTACTTTACTACACTTAATGTTTGTAGGATTGTTTGTGCACTTAGGTGTAGGAATTGTTTGAAACCCTAGTTGCATGATCTCAGGAATCCTATTGAGATGAATACTAGTATGTTAGGTCGAGTAGCTGCTTTATTAATTAGGATCTCGGTAGAAGTCGAGTGATTTTTCTAGCACTCGCGCGAGGTCAGGAATTGGCTGTATCCACCTTCTTATCATATTGAGGTTGGTTTGTGGGCAACAATCCATGGGGATTGGTTGTTCACGGGATAAAAAGTTGATTAAGGATTAAGGTGTGGTACCGTGAGTTAAGCGTTTGAATGTACTAAGCACATACCGAGAAATATGGTAAATCGGTAAACCTAGTACCTGATTGAACCTGCCAGTGGACATACCCCCTCACGCGACCTGAGTCGTAGTCTCCCATTCCGGTTATGGTGGGTACAAGTGCGGTCACTGCACGACGGCCAGTCGGGGTCAGTGAGGCATTGTACGCCAAGGCGGTGAGACCTGATCTGCTGCCAGGGAATCGATGGGGACGGTTGATATGTGTGGGGACGGAGTGCCCCTGCATGTCGTGTGTTTAGGTTTACCTTGCAAGGATAAAAACTCGATTCGAATCGTCTGCTTCTCGCAGCTAATGAGACTGCTTGATCCATGCTGCTACATTGAGTAACAAGTGGAACTGGTTGAGATGATACAAACTGTTGATTGCTAATAATGCTTGCTACTATGTATGAATAGATAGTACACTTTTAGCCTTAAGAGAGTCACACTTAATTTTGATTAAGTTAAAATCTTGATTTAGAAACTCAGCTAGTGCTTTTGGCAACCAAACCCCACAGCCAAACAGCTGCATGTCTAGAGGTAGAGGAGTATAGACTCCTCACACCGGGTAAGTCTAGCTGAGTATTAGTATACTCAGCCTTGCTTGTGGCATAATTTTTACAGGTTCTCTGGAGGACATGGTTGCTGGAGTGACTTGGCCGTCCACCTTACCACCGGGTTGGACTGTTGAGTGGGACCCCGCCTCGGCTGAGGAGGAGCATGAGGAGTGATGGGATAGGCTTCCCCATCTCTCCATGTATTTATCGTTAGTTTATTTCCGCTGCACTTCAAAAACAATGATGGTTACTTTTGCGAAAACTCCGATGGTGACAATGGTGATGTAATAATTTAATACTCTTCCATGCCTGGTTTTATGCTTTATTGTATTTGCTCTGTGACTCACCATCGAGTGAGACTGTGGTACTTGATCCTGTCAGTGGCCGTGTCGGACTAGATCCGAGGGATTGACGGGTTACTCCCATTTAAGTGTGGTCTAGCCTCTAAGGTCGGACTTAGGCACTTAAGTTGGAATAATTCGGGCAGTTCCGCCACAGTGAGAAATAGGATATGTCCCTTCTAGCCAGGTCCTATATCTAGGTCTCCACCCCACGGGTGCTGTATAGATTCAACAAAATTTTACAAAATAGAACTGTTGGAAGCCATTTAATACTATCAGGCCCTATATTTCAAGATAAGACCTAATTTGATATCTTTGTTGGATATGCTTAGGCAAGACATTTTTTCACCAACACCGAAAAACCGAACCAAAATTTTAAAAATTGAACCGAAATTTCGGTCTTTCAGTGCTCGTGCTTCGTCGCTCCCGATCCATCGACACGAACCCACATGACCTTCACCTTCATCGTCGATCACCATCCCTATGCTCCACACCTGCACACCACAAGCGAACATATATGGTTGCATAACACATAATCTCATACTCTGGTTACTCTACCGACTACATCAAAGTACTACCCATGTTGACAATCACTCATCATCAACCCGAACCATAAGGGATAAGTCAACCTTGTGATCGCATATACATACATAGTATATTTGTTTTCCATATGAGATTAGATCTTATTTTCTATTTTTTTATCTGGGCCTAGTAGTGACAGAAGATGACCCAGTGCTAGCGTCTGCTATAGGTGCAGAATTGACCACTGCTGGTCCTTCAGTCACGGTGCTGCCAGCCTTCGTCTGTATGACGTGACACGAGGGAACCTACTCATCGACTGAAGTTGGAGGCGTCGATGGCGAAGCAATCTTGTTGTCCCCTATGACTTCAATATTAACACCATCCTCTTTGTCATTCTCATCAAGACAATACTTCAACCTGTTAGCCAGCGCTTGAAATGTGATGTACAGTGAAATATAAACATCCACTAGTATATGAAACATTTGCAAGTTGCAACTGCTCTACCATGAACATTGCATTACCACTTCATGTAATATCTTGATAGCGTCCTCCTGTAGGAGTATGTAAAAATTAATGAGAAAACTGACACCAACCCTACAAAGTGGCTTTTGGAAGAGAAATTTGAGCTACCTGGCTAGGCTCATTCACCAATACTGGCTGGAATCTGCGAGCCAAAGTCTTATCCTTCTCAAAATGCACTGTGAGCAAAGACAAAAATAACCACAGGGAAAGAAAACAAATCTCAGGCAGCTGGGTGGCTCATGAAACACTTAATATTCTATCACAGATTGGAAAACCTGTTTTACCTCAAGCAGAAGTGGCTTTCATAAAACCAAATCTCATTCAAGTGACAAAGCATACATTACAGTGTAACAAGAGCAGGGCAGGGTAAGTATCTCATGTATACAGGTAAAACGCGGCAGATACAAATGACTCATACATCACCTTACTGCCTGGTGTCTGCTGGCCTACTGTAAATAGAACATGCTCTGCCTAGCTGAAAATAGAACAGACATGGTACAGTTTAAAGCCATAATGACTAGCAGGAATTTTAATAGCATATCTGGATGGCTTCATTGTGTCCAACAGAACCATGTAAGGTAACTGGGACCATCTCCTACAATGAATGGAGATGTAACTGGGACCATAACATTAGGAGATGGCAAAAGAAGTGGTTTCAGGAGAAAATAACCTGAAAGAGCATCTTGACTGTCAAGGTCGTGTCACTGCACATCAAACAAAATTTGCTAAATGGACTGTATATAAATAAAATAAAGTGAGTATAGGTTAATTCAACAAAAGATACTGCAGTGCTGATTAAAGAAGCCTATTAGTCACCCTTCACCCATCGCTTGCACTGTTTACATAATATAGTTTAAAACAGAAGATAGGAGATGAATAAGGTGTTGTGCTGATGATAGCCCGTAAGCCACAAAGAGAAAGACACCTGAGCACTTGAATGGTCAACTGCTGCTATGTGACTACTGGCTTTGATAAGGGGATTGGACTGGCCCCACCATCAGTTCCGTTTTGGAGATGGAGGAAGTTCAAAGGTACAACTATCCGAATTTGTCAATCAAACAATTTCTTTGAGCTACTTCAGTTTTTTTTCGAATCATCAATCTTTGTTTCTTATTGATCTAGCAATGTTATGTGTATATATATATATATTGTTGGGGCGAAGGCAAAGGCGCCACCCTTCGCTCGAAGCCTTCGCTGCAGCAGCTGAGCTAACACAGACAAAGCAGGCAGGGACACCCCTCGCATGTACCGCGCCAGACGAAGACCGACGACGAAGGGCACCCCACTGTGCGGCTTCGTCCAGCTCAGAGGCCCACGTGCGATCCGGCCCATCTTAACGGGCCCCGCGTGGCCGCTGTGCGTTACGGGCCTAATTTGTAAAAGCATCCCTGTAATTACGGTCTGTAACCCCGCTTTATGGGAATATTCTGGGGATAACCTAGGTAGCTGAGGGCACATGCGTCCTTAGCTCAAGGCGCTGCGCGCTCAGGTACCTATAAATACCCCTGCACAGTGCCCGTGAGAGGCCAGATGAACAGTGCTTTTGCCATCACGTGCTAAAACCCTGGTTGTGCTAACATTCCCCCCACTGTTGGATCGACTTGTGCCCGTGTGCAAGTTCCAACATTTGGCGCCCACCGTTCGTGCTACGAGAAAACCACCCGCGATGGCACCCAAGAGAGCTAACCCGAAGGCTGACGAGGCTGCGAAGGCAGCACTGCTCGCCGCAAGAAAGGGCAAGGCCCTCGCCCTCACCCAATCCACCCACCAAGAGGCCACTGAAGACGATGTTCCTCGCACCTGTGAAGATGACACTCTCCGCACCTGTGGCCCTGAGGGACAACCGCAGCCACCCTCAGGCTTCGCACCACCGGAGGGCGCGGACCTCACCGAGGACGGTGAAGTCCTCGGCGTCTCAGCAGAAGAGCAGCTACAACTACACGCCCTACGCCTCAAGAACCGCAATCTCCAGAGGCAGAAGGAGATACTGGAGGCCAAGCGCTAGCGTGTGTCCGCACTAGCCAAAGTGCGGCAAATGATACGCGATGAAGAGCAGAAGGCCCAGGAACTCGAGCGGGAGATTGCGCTGATGCAGCGCGAAGGCCACCTCGGCCTTCAGCACGAGCCACCCCTCCAGCAGCACGCACAATTCGAGGACATGCGTGAAGGCCACCTCGGCATGCAGCACGGGCCACCCCTGCAACACCGCGCGCAACCGGAGGACCCGCGTTTCCCCCAGCGCGACCACACCTTCCCGCACGCCGCGCCATTCCAAGGAGTCAACTATCTCGACGAGCGAAGTCCCCTGGCGCCACACCTGCAAGTGACGCCTTGGCCAGCTAACTTCCGGGCAGGGACCTATCCCAAGTACAACGGCAGCACCGACCCGACGCAATACATAATGAGTGATCAGGTCGCCGTTGCATCCGCCGGAGGGGACGACGCCACAATGGCGAAGTCTTTCATTATTGCCCTAGAGGGCCCAGCTCTCACCTGGTTCACCAGATTGCCTCCACTGTCCATTGATTCCTGGAGAAGTCTCAGGGACAAGTTCCTGCTCAACTTCCAAGGGTACCGCCCAGACACCGACGCCTTGGCCGAGCTTTCGCTTTGCAAGCAGCTGGAAAAGGAGACTCTGCGGGAGTATTACCGCAAATTTTTAACACTCAAGTCACAGCTGCCCTCCGTTGATGATCAGATAGCTATCCACTACGCCATCAGTGGCCTTCGCGCCGGCGTCCTCTACAGCCACTGTATCAGAGACCCGCCCAAGAACCTCCAGGAGCTATATCAACTCTTTGAAAAATATGCCAAATCCGAGGAGCTCCACCAACGCAAGGTTGAGTCACAGCGGAAACCCAAAGATGCCCCACAGTCTAGCCGCACGTGGACGAGGACTCCGCAGCCAGACTCCGGTCGAGACAGCCGCAATCAGCAGCAAGTGCACAACATCGCCAACCAGCATCCCGCTGCTGACCCCCCTCGTCGCCAGGAATATCCCCCCTAGGGCCGCGGAAATGGAACTCGTGGTAGGGGCCGAGGGCGTGCGCAGCCGCCGCGCCGATTCTACTGCCTCTTCCATGGCGAAGATTGCGCCCACCAGACCAAAGACTGCCCCGAGACGAAGGCCACCAGAGAAAGAATGGCACGGGCGCAGCCGGCCGACAACCCCAGAATTGTCGCGCACAATTACCAGCAACCCCCTCCACCATATATCCACGCTCCCGCCCCGCATCCACCGCACCACGCTTACCAACACCATCAGGAAGTACAAATCGTACCTCCTCCACCCCCACCACCACACCATCAAAACATCCCCCACGCTCCAAAGCAGGAAGACTTCGCCGATCAACCATATCGCGGAGTCATCCACATGATAACTGGGGGGTCCAGCACTGACTTCGACACCAAGCGGCAGAAGCGGGACCACTACCGCAGCATAAACCACGTCGCCGTCACTGGCCCAGTCGTGCAGACAAAGTGGTCCCATATACCGCTAACCTTCGACGCACGAGACGTCGACCTGCGCAGCGCCCCCCACTGCGACGCCATGGTTATCAATTGCAGCGTGGCAGGCTGGGACCTGCATAAAGTCCTAGTTGATAACGGCAGTCAGGCGGACATCATCTTCCTCCACGCCTTCGATCGCATGGGCATAAGCCACAACCTGCTTAAGCCTTCGGACAACCCGCTGTATGGCTTCGGCGGCAAGGGCACCTTCCCCGTCGGCAAGATACAGCTGCCTCTCTCCTTCGGTGTAGCACCCAATGCCCGAAGTGAGCAAATAACCTTTGATATTGTGGACATGGTATATCCTTACAATGCCATCATGGGCCGGGGCTCCATCAATAAGTTCGAAGCAGCTATTCACGGACTGTACCTATGTATGAAGATACCAGGTCCGTTAGGCGTCATCACAGTCTTCGGCAATCAACAGACTGCGCGCAACATAGAGCAGGACTTCGTGCCCGGTCAAAGAAACATGCACTGCCTCACGACCCAACACGAGGTCCCCGCGCCCGCCAGCCCAACCAATAAGCAGCACGACAAGGCACAGCTGCAGAGCAACGACGGGACCAAGACTGTCCCCCTCGATCAGGCCACGCCCAGGCAGACAGTCATTATCAGCGAAGACCTTACTTCGCATGAAGAAGAAAAGCTCCTCTGCTGCCTGTCCAAGAACAAAGATGTCTTCGCCTGGTCAGCCCTCGATCTGGTCGGTGTTAGCCGTTCAATAATTGAGCACAGTCTGGGAATCGACCCCTCGGTACGGCCGAAAAAGCAGCGGCTGCGCAAGATGTCCGACGAGAAGACGGAGGCCGCCAAGGCAGAAGTGCACCGCCTCCTGGAAGCCAAATTCATCGAGCCGGTGGCTTACCCCACATGGCTCTCCAATGTCGTGATGGTGCAGAAAAAGAGCGGGAAGTGGCGAATGTGCATCGACTTCACCAGTCTCAATAAAGCCTGCCCAAAGGACAATTTCCCGTTGCCGCGGATCGACAAAATAGTCGATAGCGCGGCCGGATGCGAAGTCATGTCCCTCCTCGACTGCTTCTCCGGTTACCACCAGATATACATGAAGGAAGAAGACAAGGCTAGCACCAGCTTTATAACACCCTTCGGCACATATTGCTTCATCAGAATGCCGGAGGGACTCAAGAACGCCGGGTCCACCTTCTCTAGGCTCACCAAAACAGTGCTCGAAGGGCAAATTGGCAGAAACATATTCACATATGTGGACGACATTGTTGTCGCCAGCAAGAGCAAGGAGGACCACCTCGCCGACCTCGCCGAAACATTCGCGAACATGCGAGACGCACAACTCCGCCTAAACCCGGAAAAGTGCGTCTTTGGCGTTCGCCAAGGCAAAATATTGGGCTACCTAGTATCACACCGCGGCATCGAGGCCAACCCAACCAAGATTCAAGCCATCATAGACATGACGCCTCCACAGTCCGTCAAGGACATCCAGCGCCTGACAGGCAGATTGGCCGCTCTCAACAGATTCATCTCCAGGTCCGCCAAGCAAAGTCTCCCCTTCCTCAAGACACTCCGTGGTGCAAAAGACTTCGCCTAGGGGCCAGAGCAGGCGGCGGCCTTCGCCTCATTAAAACAGTACCTGACAGAGTTGGCTGTCCTTACCAGCCCCGACCCCTCGCTCCCCCTGCTGCTCTACGTCGCGGCTTCGCCACATGCGGTCAGCGCGACACTAGTGCAGGAGCAGACTGTCGAGGGCGTGGTCCGGCAGTGCCCCGTGTACTATGTCTCCGAGGTACTGACTCCGTCCAAGTGCAACATGACAGAGCTGGAGAAGGTTGCCTACGCAGTCGTCATGTCTTCGCGCAAACTGCGCCACTATTTTTAAGCTTTCAAGGTCCGAGTCACCTCTGACAGGGGACTCGGTGAATTATTCAGAAACCCAGAGGCATCGGTGAGGATTGCCATGTGGGCAGCCGAACTATCCGGCTACCACATCAGCTTCGAGCCCAGGACAGCCATCAAGTCACAAGTCCTGGCAGACTTCGTCGTCGATTGGACTGGGCCAATAACACAACCAGACCCGTCCACAGAGAAGGTTTGGACGATTCATTGCGACGGCGCATGGTGCCATGCGGGGGCAGGCGCCGCTGCAGTCATTACCTCACCAGCCGGGGTCAAGCACAAATATGCAGCGCGCCTCAGCTTCGCTCTGGAATCCGACAGATGCACAAATAATATAGCAGAATATGAAGCAGTCATCCTCGGCCTCTGCAAGCTAAGGGCCCTCGAAGTCACCACCTGTATCATTAAAACAGACTCCAAGATAGTTGCCGGCCAGATCGAGAAAGACTACGCAGCAAAGGACCCCGCACTTATGCAATATCTCTCGGCCATCCGAAGTCTCGAGAGGCAATTCAAGGGGTTCACCCTGCAGCATGTGGATCGGGCCAAAAATGAAGAGGCCGACGCATTGGCCAAGGCTGCCGCCAGGGGCGAAACTCTGCCCTCCGACGTGTTCTTTCATGTCATCGGCACGCCAGCCGTCCGGAGCCCCGAAGGGCTCCAAATAACCAATGACAGCGAAGGCCACCGCATAGTCAACCTTATCATGACCGAAGACTGGCGGGCACCAATAACCCTGTTCCTACAGGGGTATTATCATCCAGCCGACATCAGTGAGGCCAAGCGCCTCAGACATCGAAGCCGAGACTTCGCACTGATTGAAGGCCAACTCTACAAAAAAGGGGTCAGTCAGCCAATGCTTAAGTGCGTCACCGAAGCCGAAGGCATGCAGATCCTACGAGAAGTCCACAGTGGCGCGTGCGGCTCACACGCAGGGCCAAGGGCCCTAGCTGCTAAGGTGATCCGCCAGGGCTTTTACTGGCCCGCAATGATCTGCGCCGCAAATCGGGTCACACGATCCTGCGAAGCCTGCCAGAAGTTTTCTCCTCGGTCAGGCAGCCCCTCGCAGTACACAAAGCTGATCGCCCATACATGGCCCCTCCAGCGCTGGGGCCTGGACATTGTCGGGCCCCTGCCCACCGCTCAGGGGAACCTTAAGTTCGCCTTCGTTGCTGTCGAGTACTTCACCAAATGGATCGAGGCGAGGGCTGTTTCTACAATAACATCAAAGACTGCCCAAAAATTCTTCTGGCAGAACATTGTTTGCCGCTTCGGAGTACCGTCCAAACTAACAGTTGACAACGGCAAGCAGTTTGACAACCAAGACTTCAAGGATTTTTGTTTCTCTATTGGCACCAAGCTTGCCTTCGCCTCAGTCTATCATCCGCAGTCCAACGGGGTCGTGGAACGCGCCAACGGAAAAATCTTCACAGCTGTCAAGAAGATGCTCCTTGATGAAAAGAAGGGCAGATGGACCGATTTGTTACCTGAGGCAGTCTGGGCACTAAACACGACTGAGTGCAGGGCGACCGGGTTTACTCCCTTCAGCCTTCTATACGGATCGGAGGCCATGACCCCGCAAGAAATGAAGCATGGGTCTCCGCGAACAGTTCCGTCAGCCGTCCCCGATGTGGACGAGCCAACTTCAAAGGATCTCATTGACGGAGACCGAGTCTTCGCCCTACAGGCCCTAAACAAATACCAAGCCCAGACCAAAGCATGGTGCGACCACACAGTCATCCCGAGGGAGTTCAGCGAGGGGGACCTCGTACTCGTCCGAACAGCTCGGACGGAGTCCAAGGGCAAGCTGGAGCCCAGGTGGGAGGGCCCCTTCATAGTCAAGACAAAAGCTTCCCCCAGCGCTTACAGGCTCACAACGCCAAACGGCGAGGACCTGGAGCACTCCTGGAACATCGACAACCTCCGCAAATTTTTTGTTTGACTCCTCAGGGCTGATTTCGCCCTTGTAATTTGCAAAAACAATCTTGTACCGGCCCGCACTCTTTTCCTCCCGGGGGGTGAGGTTTTTAACGAGGCGGAGCCATGTAATATATGTGTGAAAATCCCCCGCAAAAACATGCGTCGAAAAAAGACCGCGACGACGGTCTTCGACATTCGACCAATACGAGGTCACCGCGAGGCTAAGCGCTAGCCACCCTCGCGTGCGACAAATCCGCGCAGAAGTCGCCTAAGGGTGCAGCCGGACCAGCACAACAAGTGCGAAAAAATCGAAGTCTATCGCGAAGACTATCCACGCAGAAGTCGCCTAAGGGTGCAGCCGGACCAGCACAACAAGTGCGAAAAAATCGAAGTCTATCGCGAAGGCTATCCGCGCAGAAGTCGCCTAAGGGTGCAGCCGGACCAGCACAACAAGTGCGAAAAAATCGAAGTCTATCGCGAAGACTATCCGCGCAGAAGTCGCCTAAGGGTGCAGCCGGACCAGCACAACAAGTGCGAAAAAAATCGAAGTCTATCGCGAAGACTATCCGCGCAGAAGTCGCCTAAGGGTGCAGCCGGACTAGCACAATAAGTGCGAAAAAACCAAAGCCTACCGCAAAGACTGTCCGCGCAGAAGACACCTAAGGGTGCAACCGGACTAGCACAACAAAGGCAGAAACGACAACATCAAACCGTCCGTGCCAAGACCAACTATAATCACACCAGCACAGCGCAACAAAACAACCCAGACAAAGTACACAACGCCTTCGCACACACATACAAGCGAGGGCACTCAACTTCATCATACGAGCCTCTACACATACAGGCGAGGGCACCACACTCTACATCGGCTCAACCTTAGGAATAATTCCCATCTCCCTATAATTAAATAACATTATCCTAAGCTCCTCACCCGCAAAAAGACTTCGCAGTTCCCCTTCACCTGTATTCACGGCGGCCGGCAAAGACAACAGTTCCTGCTGGCCAGTCCCACTCACACGAAGCCGAGCCGCATCGCCCCATCCTCCGCCTCACGCACAAAGGCGGCCGGATCGCGGTTTTGCAGATTCAGGGCGAAGGCGGGACTCCGCACCACTCTTCCGCCATGGAAAGGCATCTGGCGAGGGCACACTCCGCCCAATGCCCAGCCATGCACCAAGGGCCATACCCCGTACGCCACAAATTCTTCAACCAAGTCGCGCCCACTGCTCAGGCCGGCGGCGCACCGAAGGGCCCCTTCGTCCACATCCTCCTCCTCCACTTCGAAGGGCGGGTACGCTGAGTAAAAATGAGAACACATCTCGGACACGGGAAGCCCCTCATGGCCTTCGACGGTGCCCTCAGCAACGTAAAACCAAAATTCATTCCAGTTGCCCCACTTGTTGCGGGCGCAAGGCACCAACTCGACTACCTGCATCGTGGTTTTGCCGGTCTTCGGCGTGAATGTGCAGGACCCAAACTGAGCAACTTCGTCTCCAATCATCCTCTTCTGCCAGTGCAAACAATAATACTTCGCAAAAACTTCGACCGATGGCTGTCCGCCGTACGAAGTCGTCGCCCAGACATACTTCGACAGAGCCACTATGGCATTCGATGTCAGCTGATGTATTTGAACGTTGAACTTGCGCAGGACTTCGCCAACAAATCGGTGCGCAGGCAAGCGGAGTCCGGCGGCGAAGAACACCTCGAAAACAACCAACTCGCCCTCCAGCTCGGGGACTTCCTCCGTCCCCGGGACTCGAGCAACTACGCCGCCGAAGTAACCCAACCGCTGCATATCTTGCACGCGGACCGACGACATCCGCGATACGCCAAAATCAACAGAATCGCCGGCGCGCAACTCCTCCGCCATTAAACTACTCAGCGTCTCTTCAGACGAGGCAGCGGCCGGCGGCGAGGGAACGGCCGGTGGCGTAGCGGCAGCGGAAGAAGACGAGGACGGCATCGCTACGTACCGTCGGCGGCGGCGGGCGGTCTGCTTCACTCGAGCCAGATCTCCGGCGAACAAGAGCACGGCGGGCCGACGAGCAGCAAGACGGCGGAAAGGGCGGCTAGGGTTTTCGCGGAGCGCGGAAGGTGAAGTTCAAAAAGCGCCGACCCCCGCCCCCTTTTATAGGCAGGGCGCGACGCTTCGGGAAACCCGCAATCCAACAGTACACCGTCAATCAACGGTCATATCAAAAACCCCCGCGGAACCACTTCGAGCGAGGGCAGCGTCTCCGCCATTTAGCGACGTCTTCGGCACCAGGTGACTTTGTCGAACTGGTCCCTCGGAGGGCAAATGTTGGGGCGAAGGCAAAGGCGCCACCCTTCGCTCGAAGCCTTCGCTGCAGCAGCTGAGCTAACACAGACAAAGCAGGCAGGGACACCCCTCGCATGTACCGCGCCAGACGAAGACCGGCGACGAAGGGCACCCCACTGTGCGGCTTCATCCAGCTCAGAGGCCCACGTGCGATCCGGCCCATCGTAACGGGCCCCGCGTGGCCGCTGTGCGTTACGGGCCTAATTTGTAAAAGCATCCCTGTAATTACGGTCTGTAACCCCGCTTTATGGGAATATTCTGGGGATAACCTAGGTAGCTGAGGGCACATGCGTCCTTAGCTCAAGGCGCTGCGCGCTCAGGTACCTATAAATACCCCCGCACAGTGCCCGTGAGAGGCCAGATGAACAGTGCTTTTGCCATCACGTGCTAAAACCCTGTTTGTGCTAACATTCCCCCCACTGTTGGATCGACTTGTGCCCGTGTGCAAGTTCCAACATATATATATATATATATATATATATATATATATATATATATATATAAACACTAATAACAGGTTTAAAGACTGAAGTAATTGCCATCAATTCAAAGGTACAACTACCCTCTCTAATCAGCAATTCAAGGTCATGAAAGTTCTCAATAAGCTATAGGACTCAGTTTGTGTACTTCTAGACTATGGTCTTGAGCAAAGCAATTGCCATCACTTAAAGAAGAGTAACACAAAAATTTTAAAAGAAAAACTATTACTCATAGAAAAAAGGAGCATACCTCTTCCCTGTTTCCCCAGCCATCATAGGCTACAAAGTATCCATTTTGTGCTATAGCTGCAACTGTTGCTTTATACCTAGCATTTTAGCCAATCAAACATGTTGTAATGAAAAGAAGTGAAAAATATTAAAGATAAGATTATCTAGACACAAACAATGATAGGTATATCAAAGAGAAGCTCATACATTCTTCATCTTCACTCCACCCAGCTTGAACTCTAGTACCAACGACAAACCTATGGGAATGTGAAAGATCATCCACTCCTTGCCACAAGACTGTCAGAGTAGAGTAGGAAAGCAAGCCATTATGTCTTAATATAAGCAATGTAAATTGTAATTAGTCAGGACAATCCCTTTTATCAATGGAACAATTGCCATGTATTTATCGCTTATTCAAAATTCCAGCTAAGAAAAGAACCCATCTAACGAGTAACGAAGAATAAAGCTACCTCAGACTGGACTCTAGCTGAATAACCTAGTGGTGATAGACCTACAACATTCTGGACACTCTCGGTTTGCTTTGCAATTGTCAAAATATCTTGGGCTAACGCTATGACTTGCAATAATCACAAAAAATGATGATAAGCATTATAAACACAAGTAACCTCCTAGTAGTATTAAATATGCACCAGTATTTCAAGATCCAACTTAGATCAGCAGCAACAACAATGAAATCGGTAGGGAATATAATCTCGCTGAATTTAACCACATACTGAAGGAAGCAGTAAAAATAGAATGATGCTCAACTACTGTGTTTTGTAGAGGAAACTTAGGTTGGATGAAACCAATACACAATTTTGTTGATCTCAAGTGAGACTAAGACTAACCTTACCTACTTTCTATTGCTGATTAAAACACCATAAGTCCCTAGCTGACAACAGCTTTATGCAATTCTCCATGTCAATATAAAAAATAGAGCAAATCTAATTTATGGAGAATTAATCTAGTCCTAAACCTAATATTAATCAAAATCAGAACACTACAGGGTTAAAGGTAGCTGAGAGTACAGTGACAAGTACCAAACACTCTAAATGGTAGGGTTAAAGATAGCTCTAGCACCACAGATGACAAGTATATGGATCTTACACACTGCTAATTAATCTAGGACAGAGTACGTGGATCCTACACATTGGTGTCACAGACATAGGCGGTCTATACCACAAAGCGATGGAGCTCCCAGTCCCAAACCCAAAGGAAGCTGGCGTGATTCCCTCACACGGCAAACACAATATCTACAGGCGGTACAAGCGTACACCCATACAGAGAGAGAAACACCGGCATTATAGGAGAGAGCGTGAGGATCAGATAGGCATTACCAGCAGAGGAAGAGGAGGAGACGCAGAGGCGACGATCGAATCCAGGAGGCCACCAAGGCAGAACCCCGGCGTCCTTCGGTCCATCGTCTTGGGAGACAACTATAGGTGGACCTCCGCCGTGGGCGCATGTGGTGTGCCGATGAATCGGCGGTGGTCCTCCGGCGCGGCAGATCGGCGGTTGGGCGAGGGCGACCACCATATGACGGCTTGGCGGTAGATCGACTATGCTCCTCCAACTTGGCCATGGGCACTAGGCAGTGAGCCTCTGTCGTGGGTGCCTGTGCGGTGGCTCATTGCTGTGTAACCATGGCTGTCACCGTGGATGGTGGTTCCTGCGACGCTAGGATTGGGGAATGGATACTGGGGAAGCAGGAGGCTCATCAGGGCTGGCGGCTGCGAGTCTGCGAGGGGAACAGGAGTAGGTGATTCAGGTTAGGTCACCGCTACAGTCAGGGAGGAAGATCGAGCCTGTGTTCTAATATTATAAATGTTACTGTACTAGCAACACATATTGTTGTCATGTCCTAATTAATCAATACATTCCCATAGCAACACATATTAAGTGTTGTCGCATCCTATTTAAACAATGGATGGTGCTTGCAACATATATTAAATGTTGCCACCACCCTAATAACTTAACAGATGATGCTTGCAACGCATATGAAGCGGTGCCTGCTAATTTCTTACAGCACATAAAACCATGTGTTGTTGTGGATGCGTTGCTATAGGGGAGTTTGTGTTGTAGTGGTCGAGCATCTCGCGTGAGTACTTCCTCGCAAGCGGCGGCCTCGGTGACGCAGAAACCTCGACGACGCGACACTCTGGCTCCTCGTGAGCAATGGCCGCCGCACGGCGACGAGGAGGACCTGTAACACCTCAGGTGTTACCATGACTAGAACCTACCCTGAATGCTAAGGATTGTGATCACATGTGGAAATAACTTGAGGAGAACAAAGAACCTTGGAGATTATGTGTTAACCAAGAACTCTAAGGACCTAAGGGCACCATTTAAGCTTTTGTGCACTTGCTACATTGGGTAAGAAAGGGGAGAACCCTAGGCCCCTCTTGAACCCTCCTTTCCAAAGCCATGGATGAGAGGGAGAAGAAAATGAGCAAATATGCAAAACATGAGTAATCCTTAAACCAACCTTAAGTAACCTTATAACCAGCAATAAGAGGAGGGAAATATTGCAAAAAGGCCCCTGGAGAAACCCCAAATAAAATCACTAAGTGGAGAGAGAGCTAGAGCTCTCTATTTCTCTCTAAGTTAAAAACTATACCTATACTAAAGATCAGTTGTGTTCACCTCGAAGCTGGCATCAAATCCACTTGTGTTCTATACCAAAAACGTGGCATACCACCTAGGGCACCCACTGGAAAAAGTTGAGCCCAGGACTCGGACGTTTGACATGCCATGGCATGGCTTTTGTCGCGAAGTGAGCAGTGTGACACACCTGTTTTGGCATCCGAAGATCTCCCTCCCTAGGCCATATCTACCTCGGCATCTCACAGTTGAGTGACAGCCCTAGGTGCCAGGAAGAGGTCTGCGCCGGACTTTTGCCAAGATTCGTACGTTTGCGACCTCTGCCGACGTTTGAACAATGGAAGAAACAAACCGCCACGTGTTCGACGCGTTCTGCCGCGCCAGAGCACGCCCGCGCGCGCCCCCGCGAGCCCCGCGCCGCGCCCGAGCCAAGCCAGCGCCCTGGTCCGCGCCCGCGCCTATAAAACCCTCCCAAGCTTCGACCGTACCCTTCCGCACCCGCCCGACCCTCGCCGGAGCTTGGTTCACCGCCGTTGGCCAGTGCGCAGCTTGTCCGCAGCCACCCAGTTCCCCTGCCACCGTAGACCGGCCCGCCCAGCCATTTCCAGCCCCGTCCAGCCCTCGGAGAAGACTGTGCACCCCTCCGTGAGGCTCCCCGAGCGAGGAATCGGAGTTTGCTTCGCCAGAGAGGCCGGCCCAAGGTCGCCGGAGCACTAAACCTCGCCGGAGTACGTGGACCGGGTAATCCACTCAGCCATTCTTCGATTCTTTGTGCACACGGTCACTACGTCACCCAGTGAAGCTCACCGTGCCCTTGGATTGGACTAGCTCGCCGTAGTTTGGCCGGTACACTCGCCGCCGACGAGGATACCCGCCTGCGCACGTGGACTGAGCGACTCCGGCCATTCCCGACGACGAGCCGTACCTCGACGTGATCGCCAGAACCTCCCCGAGCAAACCCTGCCCTTCGCCGGACCTCCCTCGCCGCCGGTAAGCCGCGCCACCCTTTTCTTTCCCGCGGCTACTGTTTCAGTTGGGGGAAGGACTGCGGGTGAGAGGGAGAGAAGGTCAGGGGGTTAAGTGAAATGTCAGAGACTCAGGGGAATAGTGGCGCAAGGGTAGAACTGCGAAGGTTGATTTAGTTTGAACCCAGGGACCTCGGCGCAAACTGCTTTTTCAGAAAAACCTTATTAAAACCTGATTTAAATTCAAACAGAAACTTTAAAAACCCATAACTTCTGTTTGGTTTATCCAAATTTGGTCAAACCAATTTTGCCAGACTCTAAATAATGTAACCTACTTAAGAAAAATATAAAACCCCATAGCTACTATAGGAAACTATAAGGTTCTGATTTAATTATAGTTTTGACCAAAAGCTCAATAATAGCAAGAAAAATGGTTGTACTATTTAACTAGGGTTAGAAAAATTTGGAGAAGTTTATATCTACCTACTGACCTATTTAAAAATGTTAAACCCCTCTGTCCACTACTTTGAGTTCGTTTTTACTCCTTCTTTTGCATTATGCTTAAAGTTAAGAAAAATAGAAAATGTGATTTAAATGGTGAACCAGAGGGCATCCCTATTTTTGTTAGAGTACTTATTCAATGTAGTTTATTAGAAAAATCTATTATACCCTGGTTTAGTATAAAATAAATAGAATACCTTTTATTTTCAGAAAACAAGGGAAACTTAGAAAAACCCTACAAAAATAACCTCATGGTGAAAACACCCCAACCCTTGGGATAACTAATGTTTTGATAATAAGAACTTAAGAAAAATCTGAAATCTGTTGTTTGATATTTTTCAAATGACAAGTTAGTTCTAAGCACCCTTTTTGCACCAAACTTTAGAAATCCATCATTAATTAACCATCATGTTGTTCTCTGTCATTTTTGGTACAAGAGCTTAGTATCCCTATTAGAGGCCAACAAAAATAACCTTTAGGACAGAACCTACCCCTAACTAAGAGGTGTAGTGTAAAGTGGCCCATTTTGCCTAACTATTGTTGTTTTTGTTTAAAGCCTAGCTTTTGTACTTTAAGCCTCAAATTCTTAAAACAAGCTAAAATAGCAAGTGACAACCCACTGTAATTTTTACAGAATTCTTGGAAATTATTAAAACACTGTCGTAGTTCAAACCTACACTAGAAACCCTAAATGGAAATTAAAGAAAGGAAAATGGATAGTGGAAATTAATGTCCTCCTAAGACCTTTGTAAATTTATCCACTGAAATCTGTAAAGACAATGCAAATCCACTAAGTTATCCTCAACAAACATCTAAACCTAGGAGTAATAAGCCTAAACCGCTAAAAGCCCCGTAAGACCCGGAAACCCTAAGTTTTTCCTTAACTTAGTTTTCTTTTGCACAATGTTATTAATCCTGCATAATTATAACATGCATATTCATTGCATTCGATAGACTGTAATCTTGCTGACGGAGAGTACGTCCTCGTGCCGGAGAAAGGAGCTGCTCAGGAGGTAGCCCCAGACCCAGCACCAGAGCCTGCACCAGAGGACCTGCCTGCCACTGCTTTGGAAGGCAAGCCCCGGTTTATGCATAACCTGTTATTTATGCTATTTTACTTCACTTAATGATTGTAGGATTGATTGTGCACTTAGGTGTAGGAATTGTTTGAAACCCTAGTTGCATGATCTCAGGAATCCTTTTGAGATGGATACTAGTATGCTAGGTCGAGTAGCTGCTTTATTTAATTAGGATCTCGGTAGAAGACGAGTGATTTTTCTAGCACTCGCGCGAGGTCAGGAATTGGTTGTACCCACTTTCTTATCACATTGATAGTTGGTTGGTGGACACGGATCCATGGGGATACGTGGTCTATGAGGTAAAATGGGGATAAGGATTAACGTGCGGATACCTGTGTCAAGCGTTTGAATGTACTAAACACATACCGAGAAATATGGTAAATCGGTAAGCCTAGTACCTGAGTGAACCTGCCCGCAGACATATCCCCTCACGCAACCTGAGACGAGGTCTCCCATTCCGGTTATGGTGGGTACAAGTGCGGTCACTGCACGACGGCCAGTCGGGGTCAGTGAGGCATTGTACGCCAAGGCGGTGAGCCCTGATCTGTTGCCAGGGAATCGATGGGGACGGTTGATGTGTGTGGGGACGGAGTGCCTCGCCACGTCGTGTGTTTAGGTTTACCTTGCAAGGATAAAAACTCGATTCGAATCGTCTGCTTCTCGCAGCTAATGAGACTGCTTGATCCATTGTACTGCATTGAGTAACAAGTGGAACTGTGATGAGATGATACAAGATGTTGATTGCTAAAAATGCTTGCTACTATGTATGAGTAGATAGTACACTTTTAGCCTTAAGAGAGTCACACTTAATTTTGACAAAGTTAAAATCTTGATTTAGAAACTCAGCTAGTGCTTTTGGCAACCAAACCCCACAGCCAAACAGCTGCATGTCTAGAGGTAGAGGAGTAGACTCCTCACACCGGGTAAGTCTAGCTGAGTATTAGTATACTCAGCCTTGCTTGTGGCATAATTTTTTTTACAGGTTCTCTGGAGGACGTGGTTGCTGGAGTGACTTGGCCGTCCACCTTGCCACCAGGTTGGACTGTTGAGTGGGACCCTGCCTCGGCTAAGGAGGAGCATGAGGAGTGATGGGACAGGCTTCCCCATCTCTCTATTTATTTACCGTTAGTTTATTTCCGCTGCACTTCGAAACAATGATGGTCACTTTTGCAAAAACTCCGATGAGGATGATGATGATGTAATAATGTAATACTCTGACATGTATGGTTTTATGCTTTATTGTATTTGCTTTGTGACTCACCATCGAGTGAGAGTGTGGTACTTGATCCTGTCAGTGGCCGTGTCGGACTAGATCCGAGGGATTGACGGGTTATTCCCATTTAAGTGTGGTCTAGCCTCTAAGGCAGGGCTTAGGCACTTAAGTTGGAATAATTCGGGCCGTTCCGCCACAGCTGGTATCGAAGCTTGTACCACCACAGAGGAATCAATAAAACATAAATGTCATCCCTTTTCTAAAGTAAAATTTGATAGAAACAATGTTGGATAGATCGTAGGACGAGCAGGATAGACCTAGGACGTGAAGCCTTAGGATGATAGAAGGGTAGCTAGGTGGCTAAGTGACTAGGCCCTACAGGCCACTTTTTAAAGGATGGGAGTTCTTCCCTATTCCTTTTATCTTCTGGAGAGGTCGTTCAGGACGAGCATGCATGCATTCTTAATTAAGCAAATGGATAACTGAGTAAAAGGACTTAAAAACAAGATAACAGCCAACTAGGTCCCCAGTGCCTTTTTCTTTTAACTAGAGACAGGCTGAGTTTTATTTTCCTTGTTCTTTTGTAATTCTTTTTCTTTTACTTACGCTTGACCGTACACAGATGACTTCCCACGGATCCTCCGATGACGGAAATGCACTGACCCACACTGACGGACTTGCACGAGAGGGATTTCCCCGCATCTTGTGGGAGGTACTTCAGGGGGCCGGATACTTGACACCCCCTCAGTACACGGTGCAGCAGTTCGAGAAGCACCGGGTGCCTCGCTGTAGGGTGAGGATGACTTTGGAACCTCATCCCCTGCAGCCAGGCTGGCGCTCTTTGGACTCCGAGTCTTTCGGATACCGAGCGGAGGACACGATCGAGGCAATCGCTCTGCATGGATTGACTACTTTCTGCGGATTCCATCCCTTGGAGCTGGCTACCCACCCCATTGGGTTGTTCCCCACGGAGAAGGAGGACGACCCGATGTGGAAGGATCGGGTGGAGCATGCCAAGGACATCTGGGCCCTCTACCCAGGCCACACGGCTCACTTGTCGGTGCGATGCATGAACGCCCTGTATCATCTGCAAGTGATGCGTGGGGAGGCCATGTCTCATTTGATGGCACTGCTAGAGGCAACCAAGATCACCTTGGACAACAGGGAGGAGCTCGTGGTTGACTTGTCCCAGGAGCTGGTAGAAAAAGATTTGCAAGTGGAGCAGCTGTCTGATGAGATTCATGAGTTGGAGGAGCTAGTGGGCACCAGGGAGAACACCATCGAGGTTCTTGAGGATCAGCTCCTCAACACCCAACAGCAGCTAGCAGAAGCTAATGAGCATCTAGATATGCATCATCAAGAGATCCATGATGAGGAGGCTGATGAGGACGTTGACATCGAGGGAGGGGAGGAGCCTGCTTCCAGTGTAGACACCGCTGGCTCAGGGAGACCACCTTCCCCCGAGTCAAGCGTTGCCTCGTTCGCTCACTAGATGCCAGGGATAATACTAGAGGTTGGTGATAGTTGGACTCCTCGCCGCTAGCTTAGCTTTTGCACCCTTAGGGTACTAGGCTAGGAAGAGTTGAGTCTTTTGGATCATTGATGTAACCGTGTTAAACTCATTTGGAGGTTTGGGGATGATTAATGGCAGTTTAAATTTGGACGGAAGGTTCATGTTTTTTTATTTATGTGGAATCTATCAAATTGCTTTAACTCCCCTACCGTGTTTGAACCTTCAGCTTGGAGATGTGTTATTAAGCAACCATGTGATTTTTCAGATGGCTGGGAGAGCGCGCCGTGGTCAGAATGAGCACGTTCCTCCACCGCCACCGCCTCCCACTCTGCAGGAGCTCATGGCCCAGCAGAATGAGATCCTGAGACAGCTAGCTCAGCGTCAGCCACCGCCTCAGCATTATGGTGGAGACCATCAGCGTCACCCCGTCGCTGCTACCTACCAGGAGTTCCTCAGTACTCAGCCACCATTGTTTACCAGGGCGGAGGACCCGCTTGATGCAGATGTGTGGTTGAGGGTGGTGGAATCCAAATTTCCGCTACTCCATGGAGCTTGCTCAGAGGTCGCCAAGGTCAGGTTCGCCACCCAGCAGCTTTGCGGACCCGCGAGGACTTGGTGGGACCATTTTCTTGCCATGCAGCCAGAAGGTAGAGAGGTGGAATGGAGGGAGTTCAAGGCAGCTTTCAGAGGACACCATATCCCCGCTGGCATCATGGACCGGAAGCTCAATGAGTTTCTGGCACTCACTCAGGGCAATAGGACAGTGTTGCAGTATGCCCATGCCTTTAATGATTTGTGCCAGTATGCTGGGTACCATGCAGACACGGATGAGAAGAAGAGGGACAGGTTCAGACGGGGGCTCAGCACCAAGCTCCGTGATCGTCTCAACACCGTCAGGGCCAACAGTTACAATGAGTTGGTCAACATGGCTATCTCCCAGGAGGACTGCATTATAGCTCGACAGGCAGAGAAGAAGAGGAAGACCCCTGTGGCAGGACCCTCAGCTCAGCCATAGCGCTTCAGGATTGTGTCTGACACGCAGAACAAGGGACCTCAGCAGCAGCAAGGGAGATGGGTGATCAGACCACCACAGCAGCAGCAGCAGGCACCCAACCGCACCCAGTTTCCAGCTCAGAGGAACAATCAGCAGCAGCAGTACCGCCAGGCAAATGACAACAGGTGTTTCACCTGTGGTAACACTAGGCATTATGCTAAGAATTGCCCCAGGAATCAGCAGAGGCAGGGGCAGAATGTTAATCGGAACCAGGGCAAGAGGCAGAAGGTGCAAGTGAGGCAGGGCAGGCTGAACTTCACCACCATGGCTGATATTCCAGAGGGAGCACCCGTCATGACTGGTATCTTTACAGTTTTAAATTATCCTGCTATCACTCTTTTTGATTCTGGTGCATCACATAGCTTTATTAGTGCCAAATTTAGTGCCAAGTGTCAATTGCCCTTTCACCACACCAACGGGGGTATCACCATTTCAACACCCGGAGGCAGAGTTGCCACTTATCAAATCAACAAGAATGTGCCTCTAAAGTTTGGTAGTTTGATAATTAAAACCAACCTTCTTATCTTGGGACTGGATAGTGTGGATATTATTTTGGGAGTTGACTGGTTGACCAGGCATCAGGCAGTATTGGACATTGCAGCCAGAGCCATTGAAATTCATTCCCCTGCTTATGGCGAGACTGTTTTGCATTTACCCAACCAGGGTTGTACCTGATCTTGTGCCTTTGTTATGATAGAATCCCCAGTGGAAAAGATCCCAGTGGTCTGTGACTATCCGGATGTTTTTCCGGATGAATTGCCAGGGATGCCACCTGACCGAGATATTGAGTTCGCCATCGAATTGCAACCCAGGACTGCTCCTATCTCCAAGAGACCCTATAGGATGCCTCCCGCGGAATTGGAAGAATTGAAGAAACAATTGCAAGAGTTGTTGGACAAGGGGTTTATTCGTCCAAGTACTTCACCATGGGGATGTCCCGCCTTATTCGTGAAGAAAAAGGATGAGAGTTTGAGGATGTGTGTTGACTACCGCCCTCTCAATGCGGTGACTATCAAGAACAAATACCCGTTACCCCGCATTGATGTTCTGTTTGATCAGTTGGTAGGAGCCAAGGTATTCTCCAAGATAGACCTTCGCTCAGGCTACCATCAGATCAAGATCCGTGCCAGCGATATTCCCAAGACGGCCTTCTCTACCAGATATGGGCTGTATGAGTTTTTGGTGATGTCTTTTGGGCTGACCAATGCCCCGGCTTATTTTATGTACTTGATGAACTCAGTATTCATGCCAGAGCTAGACAAGTTCGTGGTCGTTTTCATTGATGACATCCTGGTTTATTCCAAGAATGAAGCCGAGCACACCAAACACTTGCATACTGTACTTCAGAGACTGCGTGATCATCAGTTGTATGCTAAGTTGAGTAAGTGTGAGTTCTGGCTGAAGGAGATTAAATTCTTGGGTCACAAAATTTCTCAGAATGGGATATCAGTTGACCCTGAGAAAGTGCAAGAAGTGATGAACTGGAAACCTCCAACTACAGTGAGGCAAATTAGGAGTTTTCTGGGATTGGCAGGGTACTACCGACGATTTATTCCAGATTTCTCCAGAATTGCCAAGTCAATGACTGAGTTATTGAAGAAGGGAGCCAAGTTCACTTGGAGCCAGAAGTGTGAAGATGCTTTTCATTCACTGAGGCAACATTTGACAACAGCCCCAGTGCTGGCTCAACCTGATAGCACTAAGCCCTTCGAAGTTTATTGTGATGCTTCTGGTACAGGATTGGGATGTGTCTTGATGCAAGAGAACAGAGTGATTGCTTATGCTTCCAAAGCACTCAGACCCCATGAGAAGAACTACCCGACACATGATCTGGAGTTGGCAGCAGTAGTTCATGCCCTCAAGATATGGAGACACTACTTGATGGGAGCTCACTGTAACATTTACACTGATCACAAGAGCCTCAAGTACATTTTCACTCAGGCAGATTTGAACATGAGGCAGAGAAGATGGTTGGAATTGATCAAGGACTATGATTTGGAGGTGCATTACCATCCTGGCAAAGCCAATGTTGTGGCAGATGCTTTGAGCAGAAAGGCCCAGTGCAATTGTGTAAGCATGAATGCAAGAATTACCACCCTGTGTGATGAGTTGTGTAAGCTGAACCTGGAAGTCGTTCCTTTCGGTAAGTTAAATTATATCTCGGTGGAGCCCACCTTACAGGAACAAATAATCATGGCACAAATTGAAGACAAGGGTGTTCAGATTATCAAAGAAATGGTCAAACAACAGGCAGAAAAATACAAGTGCTTCCGGCAGGACAGCAAGGGAGTTCTATGGTTTGGAGATCGATTGGTTATTCCCAAGGACCCTGAGCTCAGAAAGAAGATACTAGATGAAGCTCACCTTTCCAAATTCTCCATGCACCCTGGCAGCAACAAGATGTACCATGATCTCAGATCTTTGTATTGGTGGACCAGGATGAAGAGGGAAATTGCCAAGTACATATCCGAGTGTGACACTTGCCAGAGAATCAAGGCCAGTCACTTGAAGACAGCAGGTCCCTTGCAACCCCTTCCCATACCATCTTGGAAATGGGAGGACATTTGCATGGATTTTATCGTAGGATTACCCAATACCTCCAGGCACCATGATTCTATATGGGTTATTGTGGACAGATTGACCAAGACTGCTCATTTCTTGCTAGTGCACACCACCCACAAGACAGAGAAGTACGCAGAAATTTATGTTGATCAGATAGTAAGATTGCATGGTATTCCAAAGACCATTATATCTGACAGAGGAGCACTGTTTGTGGCATGCTTTTGGGAGAAACTGCAAGAAGCCCTCGGGACCCACGTAATTCGGAGCTCAGCATATCACCCTCAAACCGATGGTCAGACAGAAAGGGTGAACCAGATTTTAGAAGATATGTTAAGGGCATGTGCACTACATTATGGGAAGGATTGGGACAAGTGTCTTTCCTTGGCAGAGTTTTCTTACAATAATAGCTATCAATCCAGTCTAAGGATGGCACCTTTTGAGGCTTTGTATGGGAGAAGATGCAGAACCCCGCTGAATTGGTCTCAAGCAGAAGAGAGGGAAATATTTGGGCCAGATTTGGTACTTGAAGCAGAAGCAAAGGTCAGAATTATCAAGAAGAACCTAGAAGCTGCTCAGGCCAGACAAAAGAGTTATCATGACAAGAGGCGGAAGCCTCTACAGTTTGAGGTGGGAGATCATGTCTATCTTAAGATATCACTAACCAAGGGTGTCCAGAGATTCGGGATCAAGGGCAAGTTAGCCCCTCGTTACATTGGACCCTATAAGATCAAGGCAAGTTGTGGACCCGTAGCTTACCAATTGGAATTGCCACCTCGTATGTCAGCAGTTCACAATGTGTTCCATGTATCTCAGCTGCGGAAATGTGTTCGTCTACCCACTGAAGTGCTACCGGAACCGGACATTGAGATAGAACCAGACTTGTCCTACCAAGAGTACCCCGTCAAGGTATTGGATCAAAAGGAGAGATCAACTCGGGCAAGATCAATCAGAATGTATAAGGTTCAGTGGAGTCATCATTCAGCAGAAGAAGCTACATGGGAGACGGAGGATTTTCTACGCTCTCGCTTCCCCGACTTTCTGCCCAAAGGAGTCGGTATGTAACCCCAAAAACCCCACCCCCACCTGCCCTTTGAAGTCAATTATAAGAAAAACTTAGATAACAAGGATAGTCTAAGTCGTGGATTTAACTTAAGAAGGGCTTCCTTCTGAAGTTGCAAAGAGGATGACATTCGAAGAATAGTTAAAAAGTGAAACTTGAGCATAAAGGGAGAGTAGCACTAACACACCTTCAAGCACCCTCCAAGGGACTCTACCTAAAATCTCGGGACGAGATTCCTTTAAGGGGGGAGGGCTGTAACACCTCAGGTGTTACCATGACTAGAACCTACCCTGAATGCTAAGGATTGTGATCACATGTGGAAATAACTTGAGGAGAACAAAGAACCTTGGAGATTATGTGTTAACCAAGAACTCTAAGGACCTAAGGGCACCATTTAAGCTTTTGTGCACTTGCTACATTGGGGTAAGAAAGGGGAGAACCCTAGGCCCCTCTTGAACCCTCCTTTCCAAAGCCATGGATGAGAGGGAGAAGAAAATGAGCAAATATGCAAAACATGAGTAATCCTTAAACCAACCTTAAGTAACCTTATAACCAGCAATAAGAGGAGGGAAATATTGCAAAAAGGCCCCTGGAGAAACCCCAAATAAAATCACTAAGTGGAGAGAGAGCTAGAGCTCTCTATTTCTCTCTAAGTTAAAAACTATACCTATACTAAAGATCAGTTGTGTTCACCTCGAAGCTGGCATCAAATCCACTTGTGTTCTATACCAAAAACGTGGCATACCACCTAGGGCACCCACTGGAAAAAGTTGAGCCTAGGACTCGGACGTTTGACATGCCATGGCATGGCTTTTGTCGCGAAGTGAGCAGTGTGACACACCTGTTTTGGCATCCGAAGATCTCCCTCCCTAGGCCATATCTGCCTCGGCATCTCATAGTTGAGTGATAGCCCTAGGTGCCAGGAAGAGGTCTGCGCCGGACTTTTGCCAAGATTCGTACGTTTGCGACCTCTGCCGACGTTTGAACAATGGAAGAAACAAACCGCCACGTGTTCGACGCGTTCTGCCGCGCCAGAGCACGCCCGCGCGCGCCCCCGCGAGCCCCGCGCCGCACCCGAGCCAAGCCAGCGCCCTGGTCCGCGCCCGCGCCTATAAAACCCTCCCAAGCTTCGACCGTACCCTTCCGCACCCGCCCGACCCTCGCCGGAGCTTGGTTCACCGCCGTTGGCCAGTGCGCAGCTTGTCCGCAGCCACCCAGTTCCCCTGCCACCGTAGACCGGCCCGCCCAGCCATTTCCAGCCCCGTCCAGCCCTCGGAGAAGACTGTGCACCCCTCCGTGAGGCTCCTCGAGCGAGGAATCGGAGTTTGCTTCGCCAGAGAGGCCGGCCCAAGGTCGCCGGAGCACTAAACCTCGCCGGAGTACGTGGACCGGGTAATCCACTCAGCCATTCTTCGATTCTTTGTGCACACGGTCACTACGTCACCAGTGAAGCTCACCGTGCTCTTGGATTGGACTAGCTCGCCGTAGTTTGGACGGTACACTCGCCGCCGACGAGGATACCCGCCTGCGCACGTGGACCGAGCGACTCCGGCCATTCCCGATGACGAGCCGTACCTCGACGTGATCGCCAGAACCTCCCCGAGCAAACCCTGCCCTTCGCCGGACCTCCCTCGCCGCCGGTAAGCCGCGCCACCCTTTTCTTTCCCGCGGCTATTGTTTCAGTTGGGGGAAGGACTGCGGGTGAGAGGGAGAGAAGGTCAGGGGGTTAAGTGAAATGTCAGAGACTCAGGGGAATAGTGGCGCAAGGGTAGAACTGTGAAGGTTGATTTAGTTTGAACCCAGGGACCTCGGCGCAAACTGCTTTTTCAGAAAAACCTTATTAAAACCTGATTTAAATTCAAACAGAAACTTTAAAAACCCATAACTTCTGTTTGGTTTATCCAAATTTGGTCAAACCAATTTTGCCAGACTCTAAATAATGTAACCTACTTAAGAAAAATATAAAACCCCATAGGTACTATAGGAAACTATAAGGTTCTGATTTAATTATAGTTTTGACCAAAAGCTCAATAATAGCAAGAAAAATGGTTGTACTATTTAACTAGGGTTAGAAAAATTTGGAGAAGTTTATATCTACCTACTGACCTTTTAAAAATGTTAAACCCCTCTGTCCACTACTTTGAGTTAGTTTTTACTCCTTCTTTTGCATTATGCTTAAAGTTAAGAAAAATAGAAAATGTGATTTAAATGGTGAACCAGAGGGCATCCCTATTTTTGTTAGAGTACTTATTCAATGTAGTTTATTAGAAAAATCTATTATACCCTGGTTTAGTATAAAATAAATAGAATACCTTTTATTTTCAGAAAACAAGGGAAACTTAGAAAAACCCTACAAAAATAACCTCATGGTGGAAACACCCCAACCCTTGGGATAACTAATGTTTTGATAATAAGAACTTAAGAAAAATCTGAAATCTGTTGTTTGATATTTTTCAAATGACAAGTTAGTTCTAAGCACCCTTTTTGCACCAAACTTTAGAAATCCATCATTAATTAACCATCATGTTGCTCTCTGTCATTTTTGGTACAAGAGCTTAGTATCCCTATTAGAGGCCAACAAAAATAACCTTTAGGACAGAACCTACCCCTAACTAAGAGGTGTAGTGTAAAGTGGCCCATTTTGCCTAACTATTGTTGTTTTTGTTTAAAGCCTAGCTTTTGTACTTTAAGCCTCAAATTCTTAAAACAAGCTAAAATAGCAAGTGACAACCCACTGTAATTTTTACAGAATTCTTGGAAATTATTAAAACACTGTCGTAGTTCAAACCTACACTAGAAACCCTAAATGGAAATTAAAGAAAGGAAAATGGATAGTGGAAATTAATGTCCTCCTAAGACCTTTGTAAATTTATCCACTGAAATCTGTAAAGACAATGCAAATCCACTAAGTTATCCTCAACAAACATCTAAACCTAGGAGTAATAAGCCTAAACCGCTAAAAGCCCCGTAAGACCCGGAAACCCTAAGTTTTTCCTTAACTTAGTTTTCTTTTGCACAATGTTATTAATCCTGCATAATTATAACATGCATGTTCATTGCATTCGATAGACTGTAATCTTGCTGACGGAGAGTACGTCCTCGTGCCGGAGCAAGGAGCTGCTCAGGAGGTAGCCCCAGACCCAGCACCAGAGCCTGCACCAGAGGACCTGCCTGCCACTGCTTTGGAAGGCAAGCCCCGGTTTATGCATAACCTGTTATTTATGCTATTTTACTTCACTTAATGATTGTAGGATTGATTGTGCACTTAGGTGTAGGAATTGTTTGAAACCCTAGTTGCATGATCTCAGGAATCCTTTTGAGATGGATACTAGTATGCTAGGTCGAGTAGCTGCTTTATTTAATTAGGATCTCGGTAGAAGACGAGTGATTTTTCTAGCACTCGCGCGAGGTCAGGAATTGGTTGTACCCACTTTCTTATCACATTGATAGTTGGTTGGTGGACACGGATCCATGGGGATACGTGGTCTATGAGGTAAAATGGGGATAAGGATTAACGTGCGGATACCTGTGTCAAGCGTTTGAATGTACTAAACACATACCGAGAAATATGGTAAATCGGTAAGCCTAGTACCTGAGTGAACCTGCCCGCAGACATATCCCCTCACGCGACCTGAGACGAGGTCTCCCATTCCGGTTATGGTGGGTACAAGTGCGGTCACTGCACGACGGCCAGTCGGGGTCAGTGAGGCATTGTACGCCAAGGCGGTGAGCCCTGATCTGTTGCCAGGGAATCGATGGGGACGGTTGATGTGTGTGGGGACGGAGTGCCTCGCCACGTCGTGTGTTTAGGTTTACCTTGCAAGGATAAAAACTCGATTTGAATCGTCTGCTTCTCGCAGCTAATGAGACTGCTTGATCCATTGTACTGCATTGAGTAACAAGTGGAACTGTGATGAGATGATACAAGATGTTGATTGCTAAAAATGCTTGCTACTATGTATGAGTAGATAGTACACTTTTAGCCTTAAGAGAGTCACACTTAATTTTGACAAAGTTAAAATCTTGATTTAGAAACTCAGCTAGTGCTTTTGGCAACCAAACCCCACAGCCAAACAGCTGCATGTCTAGAGGTAGAGGAGTAGACTCCTCACACCGGGTAAGTCTAGCTGAGTATTAGTATACTCAGCCTTGCTTGTGGCATAATTTTTTTTACAGGTTCTCTGGAGGACGTGGTTGCTGGAGTGACTTGGCCGTCCACCTTGCCACCAGGTTGGACTGTTGAGTGGGACCCTGCCTCGGCTGAGGAGGAGCATGAGTGATGGGACAGGCTTCCCCATCTCTCTATTTATTTACCGTTAGTTTATTTCCGCTGCACTTCGAAACAATGATGGCCACTTTTGCAAAAACTCCGATGAGGATGATGATGATGTAATAATGTAATACTCTGACATGTATGGTTTTATGCTTTATTGTATTTGCTCTGTGACTCACCATCGAGTGAGAGTGTGGTACTTGATCCTGTCAGTGGCCGTGTCGGACTAGATCCGAGGGATTGACGGGTTATTCCCATTTAAGTGTGGTCTAGCCTCTAAGGCAGGGCTTAGGCACTTAAGTTGGAATAATTCGGGCCGTTCCGCCACAGGACCCATTCGGTGACTGGGCGCTAGCGCGAAGCTGAAGGCACTGAAGAGGAGGGGACATGGATTAGGGTTTCTCTAGACGAAGGTGCGATCGACTTTGGAAACCAAATCCCCTTGTATCCCCCTCATGTCCTAGGGTGAGTAATCTTTGGATACATTTGAATAAGATATTTAGTCAGGGCTAGTTTGGCAACCGCATTTTTCCATGGGATTTTTAATTTCACAAGGGAAAATGAACTAATTTTCTTTGGGAGAACGAAAAACCCTTGGGAAAATGTGGTTCCCAAACTAGCCCTTATATGTAGGATTTTCCCTCCCTAGATTTAGGTCCCCTCTCTCCTAAACTAGGCTCTAGGAGCAGCGAGCGGCGAGGCCGAGGGGCACCCACGCCCAGTGTGGACAACAGGTTGATTTCTCAAATAACAAAGGGCCTTTTTATAAGATCATGGACGTAGACACATGTCCAGCTATGGAGGCATTATGCAAGCCGCGAAATGCAGGGTGTGAGCCCGTAGGGATTGCAGTTTTAAGAAAGTATACTAGCCAAATTCATTATTTACTACATTTTTTCATAGTATGTTTTATCAAAAATATCATATAAAGATGGTTTTATATTTAGAAGTGTCTAGTATACTCACTAACATCTAAGACAGTTGTTATAGTCTAGACGACTCTAATAATATCTTTATTTGAGATGGTTTCATATATAAAAGTGTATAATATACTAACCAGAATCTAAGACAATTCTTGCATTCTTAATGACTCAAAAGATATATTTATTTAAGACAGTTTTCAATAACAATATGTCTTAAATCAATATAAGACATTTCTTACGATGTAACTGTCTCAAAATACTTCTTTATTAAAGACATATCTCAAACAAACCGTCTTATCTTACTCATCACTATATGATAAAAGACGCTTCTATAAAATGCACTGATATCCATCTTAAAATGTGCATCTTAAATAAGCATATCTCTAGTAGTGTTTGGGCGGTGGGAACAATTTTTGGTGCAACTCAGAAGGTGGATATGAAGTATACTAGGAAGATGGGGGTAGTTAGATTGCTCGTAGCGATGACCAATGCCAATGGTGTCCCCGGCTCGATAGAAATTGTGGCTGGCGAAGGAGTAGTCTACCGACTACACCAAAGTACTACACAAGTTGACAATCACTCATCATCAACCCAAACCATAAGAGATAAGTCAACCTTATGTTTGCATATACATACATAGTATATATATATATATACTGCATATTAGATTAGATCTTATTTGCCACTTTGGGCGGTGGGAATAATTTTTGGTGCAACTCAGAAGGTGGATATGAAGTATATTAGGAAGATGGGGTAGTTAGATTGCTCGTAGCGGTGGCCAATGTCAACGGTGTCCCCGACTCGATAGAAATTGTGGTTGGCGAAGGAGTGTATGAGATTTTTGTCGAAATTGACAAAATTTGTAAGGATGGGATTTTGGCTGATTATCAACCAGCTACAAATTTCAAAGAAGAGGATAAGACAATGGATGATGATGAGTTTGATGGTCATGTTGATCCAGATGTGACCAAGGGAGATGTGGAAATGAAGGATGACACTAATGTAAGTAACGGGACTCTTACTCTCATCAAGAGGATGACACTATGAGTTGGGGCAATCTTCTGTTTATTTTCTCAAACACTACACAATGCCATACCCGTCTAAGGGTTGGGATACATATTTATAGCCCAAGGGGCTGCAGCATATGCTTCCTAGAGATGTGAATATGATGTCCTACAAACTGCACTACTTGTCCTACAAATTGCACTAACCACTAGGTGCTGTTGTACTCTAGTCAAAAGAAAACTGTAGCAAGCTGTTGTCCTCCAAAAGCTAGAAAAGCGTAAAAGGAGATACCTACAGCACACTGTCCTTGCAGTCAAAAGACTGACATGTTGCTGCTACTATCCCACGTTGTCCTTACAGTCAAAAAATTGAGATGATGATGTCCCTGCAGTCAAATATCGCCAAGGAATGCTGTTGTCCTTCCCTAAGTATTGTGTGTCGTCTTGTTGGATAGTTGGGCCATCCTGGACCTAGAGCAAAGCTCAAGAAACTTGATCCTCCCAAGAGGCTTGGTGAGTAGGTCCGCAAGCTGATCCTTGGTGTTGATATAACACGCCTTGATGCTCCCTTCTGCCAAGCAGTCACGGATGAAGTGGTACCTCACCCGGATGTGCTTGCTCCATTCATGGAACACGGGGTTCTTGGCCAACGTCAGGGCAGACTGGCTATCCACCCAGAGTTCCACTGCTCCAACGTCTCTCCTGAGGAGATCACCGAGCAGGAGAGCAAGCCAGAGCACCTGCGTTGAAGCGGTGGAGGCCGCTATGTACTCGGCCTCGCAGCTGGACATGGCCACCACCTGCCGCTTGACCAACTGCCAGCTGATGGGCCACTTGCCGAGGAAGAAGAGGATCCCGCTTGTGCTCTTGCTGGTGTCGATGTTGTCGGCATGGTCGCTGTCGCTGTACCCGACAAGGTGTGCCTCCCTAGGGCACCTCAGGTAGTAGAGACCATGGTCAAGAGTCCCCGCAACATAGAAGACGATCCTATTCACAGCTTGCTCGTGCTTCATCATCGATCGCTGCTGGAACCGACTAACGTAGCAAACGGAGTATGCCAGATCTGGTCGTGTGTGGACGAGGTAGCGAAGACTCCCCACAAGACGCTGGTACTGAGTAGTGTCCACCTCCTCTGTCGTGCTGTCACGGCTCAGCTTCAGCCTCTCCTCCATCGGAGTGAGAGCTGGGTTGCAATTAGTGAGCCCAGCCAGCTCAATAATATGCTTGGCATAGGCGGTCTGGCGAAGTGTGATCCCAGAGTCACTCTAGTGCACCTCAATCCCTAGGTAGAAGGAGAGATGCCCCAGGTCACTCATCTGGAAGGTGGCCTTCATCTCTTTCTTAAACGCCGCCACCTCTGCATCCTTGGCGCCGGTGATCACAAAATCATTGAAGTAGACACCCACCAGCAGGGCATTTTCTCTATTGCCCCGCCGATAGATGGTCGCCTCATGCGGGCTTGGCATGAAGCCCATCCTCTTGAGCGTGGAATCCAGTTTAGCATTCCACACCCTCGGTACCTGTCGCAAGCCGTAGAGGGCCTTGCGCAGGCGCAACACCTTGCCCTCCTTACCGGGGATAGAAAAACCTGGCGGCTGGTGTATGTAGACCTCCTCCTTTAAATCACCGTTAAGAAACGTCGACTTGACGTCCATGTGATGAACATGCCAGCCCTCCTAGGCTGACAGCGCAAGGAGGAGTCGCACGGATTCCATCCATGCCCCGAGGGTGAAAGCATCGTCGAAGTCGATCCTCTCCTGCGGTAAGAAGCCGCGTGCCACCAAGCGAGCCTTATGCTTGACGATGGCACCATCTTCATCCCTCTTCAGTTTGAACACCCACTTAAAGGTGATCACGCGATGACCATGAGGGAGATCAGCGAGCTCCCAAGTGCGGTTCGTCTCAACCGTGTCCATCTCTGACTGCATCATGGCACGCCAAGCCGTGTGTTTCTTGGCCTCCGCGAAAGACCGAGGTTCGCCATCATCGCATGCAAGATGCAACTCTTCCACTAGAATGCGAGACGCCGGGTTCGGCACCGATGGGTCGATGAGAAGGCCCTCCACATTTCGATACCGCAATGGCTCGCCGTCGTAGCACGCGTTGACACACTCCTCGTCATGGGAGAGCCGGGTCACGAGATCCACTGGGTCGTGCTCGACACGAGCTGGCATCGAAGAGGACGTTCCCGGAGAGGGTACCGTCGATGTTGGAGTACGTGGTGACGGAGAGCTCGCTAGAGCCGGAGTCGTGGCTAGATGGCGTGGTGGCAAAGAGCTCGTTGTAGCTAGAGCTAGAGAGCGTGGTGTTGGAGTCGGTGGAGACTTGGGGGCTAGGGTAGGCCTACTCGAAGAAGGGTCGCCTACTCCCCTGGCTCCCTCAAAGTGGACGTACTCGATGGTGAAGTTGTCGTACGTTGGAGTCATGCTGTCATCTACCGCCTTGTCCCAGGCCCATCCTCGCCCTTCGTCGAATACTACGTCGCGCGCCGTGCGCACACACAGTGTTCCTGGGTCAAGGATGCAGTAGGCCTTCGAGCCCTCCGCGTAGCCAATGAACACCCCTAGGGTGCTCCTGTCGTCGAGCTTGCCAATGTGGCCAAGCTCCTTGGTGAACGCGAGGCAGCCGAAGATCCGTAGGTGAGAGACCGCAGGCTTGCGCCCATGCCAAGCCTCATACGATGTCATCTCGTTGAGTGCCTTGGTGGGCGAGCGGTTGAGGATGTAGACCGCTGTCACCACCACCTCTTCCCAGAAGACAGCCGACATTCCCCTCTGCTTGAGGAGAGCCCAAACCATCCCCACAACCGTCTGGTTGCACCGCTCGATGACACCGTTCTGCTGCGGGTTGTACGGCACGGAGTAGTGGCGTTGAACGCTCTCATCCATGTAGTACGACGTGAACTCAGCCGCTGTGAATTCACTGTCGTTGTCGGTGCGTAGCACACGCAGCTTGCGGCCACATTCCACCTCCACAGTGACCTCACACGCTTGATGGCGTTCGTAGCCTCTCCCTTGCTGCCAAGGACCATCACCCACATGTAGCGAGAGAGGTCATCGACGAGCAGCAAGAAGTAGCATCGTCCTCTAGGTGTGTCTGGTGTCACTGGGCCACACAAGTCCCCATGCACGAGCTCGAGCCTCTCCTTGGCTCGGAAGCTCGACTGTTGGGGAAAGGGGAGCCATCTGTGCTTTGTCAACACACAGACATCACATAATTGCTCCACATGGTCAAGGCATGGCAGGCCTCATACCATCTCCTTAGCACTGAGCCACTTCAAGGCCTCAAAGTTAAGATGTCCGAAGCGCTCGTGCCACTGTCATGCCCCGTCGTCCCGACCAGCAGCAAAACAACAAGGTTGTGCCACCTTCATGTTGAGGATGTAAAGCCGATTTGGACTCCTGCGTACCTTGGCAAGAAGGTGATGAGAGTGGTCCTAGATCCTCATGACTCCTTGCTCGACCTCCACGCATGAACTGTTCTTGTTGGTCCTTTTTCTCAAATGCTATAAATTAAAAACAAGGCAACACAATTGTTAATGGATAAAGACCTTCGTCCTTCGAATCATTATTTCCTCTCGGATATAATGATCTTCAGACGAAGGTTATGGGGACACACCTTCATCATTTTGTCATATAAACGTGAATATAAATAAGAAAGCGAAGGAACACAGAGAAATGAAGATAATAATTGTCATATATCAATGATTCATTTACTATTATCTTCACCAAACATGAATAAGCACTAACAATATTCATATTACAATGGTACCTTCGGCTTTCTAGAAGGTAAGGATGCGAGGATGGCGCGAGAGTGATTACAATCCAGCGTGAACAGCACGGTGTTACTGTTCATCTATTTATAGGCACGAGATGTAGCCCAGACAAAATTACATTCATGTCCTTGACATTTACTCGTAATCATAATGCAAATTATCAGGGACTAAGTAGTCTTTTCCCCCTTTAAGTCGGTATCGTCCTTGGTCTTCGTCACCATACTAAGCCGAAGCTCTTCGGCAATAGCTTCGGTGCGCGTTTCTTTCACCTTCGAGTTGCTCCTTTACACCATGCATACTTTTCGCCATGAGAGAAGGTCTTTATCCGAAATTCAAAGCCTCCTGTAATAATCTATGTCATACTGAAAACATATGGTTAGTCATGTTTTTGAGGACCTTCGGAAGAGGAAGGCCCCTAATAGTTCTCATCCACCTGTCCCAAGCTGATGATGGAGTTTCTCAACGCAGGGATGTAGTAGACTCCGGTGATCAGCTTGTGCTCACCAGATGCGGCGGTGAATACGACAGAGCCGGCGCCCTTGATCTCTATGCTGGAGGCGTCCCCAAACTTGACAAAGCCTCGGACGCTAGAGTCGAGCTCAGTGAAGAACTCCTGTCGACCAGTCATGCGATGAGTGGCACCATGTCGAGGCACCATCCTTCGATCATGTTATTGCTGGAGCCGTCGCCGAGGAAAGCACGTGCTTTCGACTCATCAAGGTGGAGGAGTGTCGCTACGGCCGGTGCCGCTAGAGGTAGCTCGATGCTTGCGTGTGCTAGGAGAAGTGCATAAGGCGATATTTCAAATGGAACTTAATAAAGCTCTAGGAGCTAATGGATTTCCAGTGGAAATTTATCAAGTCTTTTGGGAATTGATCAAGGAAGATCTAATGCTATGTTTTCTAATTTTCATGATAACACCCTTCTGACTTATAACTTGAATTTTGGTGTAATTACACTTATTCCTAAAAAGTGAAATGCTATGAAAATTCAGGAGTATCGACCTATCTGTCTCTTAAAATGTGAGCTTCAAGGTTATTACTAAAGTTCTCACAGGACGGATTGGATCCATAGCAGATAAAATTATCAGACCTTCACAAACAACATTCATGCTAGGCCATAATATACTAGAAGGGGTAATTATGCTTCATGAAACGATTCATGAGCTTCATAAAAAGAAGATGGATGGGGTCATAAATAAATTAGATTTTGAGAAAGTCTATGTTGGTCACTTATTCTCAAATGCTATGAATCAAGAACAAGGCAACACAAATGTTAGTGATTAAAGACCTTCGTCCTTCGAAGCATTGTATCCCTTAGAATATAATGATCTTTAGATGAAGGTTATGAAGGACATACTTTCATCATATCCATATGTAAAAAGCAGAAACATATGAGACATAGAAATAACATGAATACTCATATTAAATCATTAGATTATCAATATTTTCATTATATGATCACGAACAAACGTTAATGATATTAAATTACATTTGTACCTTCGGCTTGACAGAAGGTAAGAATCCAAGAATGACGTGCGAGTGATTACAAGTCAACGTGCCCAGTACGGTGTTACTGTTCATCTATTTATAGACACATGACGCAACCTAGGTAAAATTACATCCATGTCCTTGACATTTACTATTGACTAAGGAATAACCTGTCGAGGACCAAGCAGTCTTTTCTCCTTTAGGTCGGTTTCATTCTCCACCATCATCTTTGCGCTAAGCCGAAGCTTCTCCACCAACAGCTTCGGAACTGGTTCATCCTTCTTCCAGACCGCGCCTTTCATGTCGTGCACACCTTCATCTCAAAGCCGAAGGTCCCTGTGACAGTATATTATTCTTGGAAAACATGTTAGTCGTGTTTTTGAGGACCTTTGGAAGACGAAGGCCCCCAACAGTAGCCTCTTGCAGTATTAACTTGTTATGTCTAATAAATTCAGACTGCGACACGAACGAAGGCCTTTAGCCGAAGGTCCGAAAAAACACCTTCCCTTCGCTAGAATAGCGAAAGTCCGTGACAAATGGGGCCCACCAACTTGCAATGCACTGGGCATATAAATAGAGACCCACAGCGGCGACATTTTCTACGCCATTTCTGTTGCTCGCGTTATTTTCTCAAATTTTTATTTCTCTTGCTGTCAGCTCTCGCTTGGTTTTCGAGCTTCGTGAAATACACAAGTTCTTATTGCATGTCTGAAGAGAAAAAGATGTATGAGGAGAAGAAGGTTGTGGATCCTTTTCTTGCTGGGTTTTATGAATCTATGGCAAAAACAAATACGGAGAAGATTACAAAGGAAATAATGGCGGATTTGTTTGAGGATTCTGATGACAGTGATGATTATGATGTGGAAAATGGGGATGACGATTCTGAAGACCGGCCCTAGCGGCCAAGCCATACCATCTTCGGAAAGTCGACTATTAAACAAAGTCAAATTGACGCCATGAAAGGAAGGTACTTTCATGACATGTCTATTGTGAGGGTTGGAGGAGACAGCACCGCCCTGCTCCTGAAGAAAATGAGGTTGTTGTCTACAGAAGTTTTATGAAGTCGGGTCTTCGGTTCCCATTGAGCAATTTTTTGGTTGAAGTGTTGAAGATATTTCAGATCTTTCTTCATCAACTTACTCCCAAAGCTATAATCAGAATGGGTGTGTTCATTTGGGCTATGAGAAGCCAAGGGCTGGAACCGAGCGCAAAGTGTTTTTGCAAATATGCACAAACTATTGTATGAGACGAAGGCTACCGACAAAGAGCAGTATCACAACAACTTTGGTTGTTATGGATTCGTTGCTCGTTCTAATGCAAGCTACCCGATTCTGACATTTCGGAAGAAGTGGCCTGGGGCCTGGATGGAGGAATGGTTTTATGTTAAGAATAATCTGATTGAAAGGGAGGACATAAAGGGGATTATTCAACGCCCCATCTGGTCTCGCTTCGGCCTTCGAAGGCCGACTGTGGCGATTGACAATGATGTCGAAGCATGTCAAAAGGCTTTCAACAATGTCTGTGCTTTTATTGGTACAAGAGATCTGATCCAAGAACACATAGCCTTTAGGGTATGGCCACTTGTGGATAACTGGGAGATGCTGAGGGAGACTGCTTCGGGGTCCAGCCAAGGTGGATTAGTTCGCTTGAAATACACCTTTAGGTTCAGAGACCGGTTTGATGAACCAAACAACGAGTGGTTGAAATGTATTGAAGCTACTAGCGATGAGTTACTTGGGGCATATACCAGAGCCGAAGATGATGCTTTGTCCTCAGCCTTTGGAGGTCGAGGCAAGAAAAGGCTGAATAGAGTTTTCAATGCAATTGATTTTGTATATCCTGATTATTGCTACCCCTCACAAAGGCAAGGAAAAAAGAGAAAAATTGTCGCTTCGGCCATCTCTACCGTGCCGAAGGACAAGAAGATGAAGGTATTGACCCACCGGCCAAGATATATTGAAACGGCCACAGTGCCAAAATTTGGTAAAGAAACATCTTCTACTGCCGAAGCGGAACAAGCTACCCCCGTCGCTCGGAGCGCTGAGGAAGCGACCATAGTGCCGAAGGTGCCTATAGTCGAGCCAGTCGAAACCGTAGATGAGGTGGTCAAAAAGGCAGAGATAGAGAAAACAATAGTGCTGCCAGAAATCCTGAGCCCACTGGTAGAAGCAGAATTTCCGAAGGTGGCAAAGGCTCCCGCCACAACTCCTAAGAGGAGAAGAATGGCCAACGTGCTAGACGACGTCATGGAGGCAAGGGCATTGACTCCTGTTTCTGCAAAAAAGGTTGCCAAAACGGCTACAGCCCATGCTGAAACTGAAGCTGGGCCTTCAGTATCTATTGAGACGAAGCCTGCCGCGGCTGAGCAGAAAGCCGGAGAAGAATTTCCAGATGCTAACGTAGCTCTGGAGAAGAATGTGGCTAAAGAAGCCAAGTCCCTTGCTCCCGAAGCATCGTCCGAAGATCTTGACTATATTATTCAACATGCTTTGGGGAAAATATTGTCTGAAAAAGAAAATTTTGAAGCCAAACACTATGCCCAGGAATTGAAATACCCGAAGAGGGCCTTAGTGTTCAATGGCACGGACGAAGATGATTTCTTGTACTGTCTCCTGGACAATAAAGAGATATCCGTCTGCTGGGAGATGGCCAAAAGTATGGGATTTCCGAAGCTCGAGGCCGGCCTCTCCGCCATGTCAAAGGATGACCTCGCGGACAGCCTCGCATACAACAGTATGAAGGTACAGAAATTGTGAAGCTTAAAGTTTATGGATTTGGAAATGAATTCTTTTATTCTCATGCTAATCCTTTCTTCTTTCTTGTAGGGCTTAATCCTTAGCAACGCCCTTAGGGCGCAAAAGAATGCTGAAGACGACAGCTACGCTATAGCTCTCGGCAACCTTCGATCAGAGGTAATTAAACTGAGAAACGAAGCCTTGGAGAAGGACAAAATTCTAGTCTCATTGGTGGATAAAGTGAAAGAAGATGAGGCGAATTTTAACACTCAATCCAAAATTCATAAAGCCGAAATTGAAGACCTTCGGAAAAAGCTTGCCGAAGCCAATGAGAACTTTGCAGTTGCAAAAGCTAGTCAAGAGATTAGTGAATGGTGGAAAACTAAGCTAGAGAAAAATGTTGAGGAGCTTCGGGAATCCAAGGAAAGGTGCTTTGAAAAATCCTTGGATTGCGTGAAAAAATTGAAAACAAGCTTTGCTAAAGTATGTGCTTATTCTTCCGAAGAGAACTTCATTTGAGGCGACCCCGAGGGCGTTATTGACTGGATAAGCGGGGAGGCCGAAGCCTTTGAAGAGATCCTAGGTGACCGTGGGGACATCTGTGCCTTCTTCGGCGCTCGAGGGGTTGCAGCTATCTTGGTGAAGGCTGGTTGCGATCATGTAAAAGCTGCGGCCCAGGCCGAAGCCACCTTCTCCATAGACGATACAAAAAACCCTTCGGTCGAAGCTACTTTGGTGGGCGGAAAATTTTATTCCGATGTCTGGGTGAACGGTGGCCGGGAATTGGCCAACGAAATCATCAAGAAAAATGAAAAAGACACCCATGAAGCCCGTGAAGAAGCTAGGCGAGCCGAAGAAGCTTCTGAGCGCGAAAGGCGTATAGGTATTATTGAACTTTTAGCTTCGGTGTTCGCTTTCTAGCTTCGGACTAACAATTTTTACTACAGCCGAACTCTCTCCGCTGCCGGAGCCATATGACCCCTAGGCCGATCCCGTCATGAAGGAGGCGCTGGATATAATGAGTGTCGCTAATTCCATTATCGACGAAGTCGTTGACAAGTTGTTGAACGAAGCCACGGAAAAGATACTGAAGGAAGATTGAACTTTGTTGTAATAATACTTTGTAACATTTGGTGTATGGAACAATCAATTAGACATGCAAATTGTTGTAATATATTTCTTTGCGATGCATGAAATTTACGCACATACCATTTTTGAGCCTTTGGCGAAAAAACACCTTCCCTTCTTTTCATGCTTCGTAAAGAAAGAAACCCCTTCTTTGACGTCTGATAAAATTGTTTTCTCGAAGTTTGCTTCGTGTCTCAGCACATTTTCTTTCAACAAAGTATTGCCAAAGATTGGCTTTGTGTCTCAGCACATTTTCTTTCAACAAAGTATTGTCGAAGATTTGCTTCGTGTCCAAACTTTTTGTCGTTGGTGCGATATGATGTATGATGTAATGTTATGGGAAATGATGCGATGATATGATGCAATATGATGGTGATGTCGAATACACATACACACGTGCCCACACAAAAGACTCTGCATCCCCTTAGGAATGACTTTTGAGTCTTCTTCACCTTATATTTCGGTGGTATTTAAGCTCTGCATCCCCTTAGGAACAACTTTGGAGCTTCTTCACCTTCTATTTCGGTGGAATTTTTGGCTCTGCATTCCCTTAGGAACGACTTTTGAGAAGAAAACTTACGCTGCGCTCCCTTAGGAACGACTTTTTGTAGCTTCAGAGCTGGTATTTAAGCTCTGCATCCCCTTAGGAACGACTTTTGAGCAGAAAACTTACGCTGCGCTCCCTTAGGAACGTCTTTTGTAACTTCAGAAGTCTGTTTGAGACGTATTTTACTTGTTGACACAAGCATACTTATTACATAAAATCGAAATTCAGTCCTTCACGACTTATTTCTCATACAAAAATTAAAATGTCATAAAAGATAAAGATACATTAGGAATAGGATATTCTTTAATAGATATGTTTGGATTCTGGCACATTGTTGTTGACTGTACGAGCTTCAGATTCCTCTCGAAAATCTCGCTACTGCTGAGCGTGTGAATGCCCTTCTGGCTGCTGGCTTCGGGCCTGAGTGGGTGGTAATGGTGGCGTTGACGGGAGCTAGGCCCAGGAAGCTTGAGAGTGACTTGCCGAAGCGACATAAGCCGAAGATTGTTGATTGCCTACATACTCTGGTACATAGGGAGAATAGCATGAAGCAGTATGTAAAACCTGCTTCGGTTGATTCTGCCTCGCCTCAGCTTCGGCAATCTTCCTTTGCTTATGTATTGTGATTTGGCATGTTCTTGTGGTATGGCACTTATCTTCACCACAGAATAAATAATATAACTTTCTAGGCTGATCTCCATATCTTCCACCGAAGCCCCTACCGCCTCTACCCTTAGGACTGGTGGCCTGAAAGAACTTTGTTGTTGCCCTAAAGATTGGGAGCTGTGTTGTGGCCTTTGAGGTTGGCTTCCTCTGTCATCACTTTGGCTGGAATTATGAATTGATCTGACATGTCTGGGGTGGATTCTTCCTTCGAAGCCCCTGGTCATCTCAGAGAACCTGTAGGCTTCTTCCCTTCTCTGACGGAAATCTTTATTAGCTCGGATATATTCATCCATCTTCTGAAGAAGCTTCTCCAGGGTTTGTGGGGGTTTCCTGGCAAAATATTGAGCAGTAGGTCCTGGCCGAAGCCCCTTGATCATGGCCTCAATGACAATTTCATTGGGCACTGTAGGCGCTTGTGCTCTCAGACGTAGAAACCTTCGGACATACGCCTGAAGGTACTCCTCATGGTCTTGTGTGCACTGGAACAAAGCCTAAGCAGTGACTGGCTTCGTTTGGAATCCTTGGAAGCTAGTGATTAGCATGTCTTTAAGCTTCTGCCATGACGTGATTGTCCCTGGCCGGAGAGAAGAGTACCATGTCTGGGCCACACTTCGTACTGCCATGACGAAGGATTTCGCCATGACTGCAGTATTGCCTCCATATGAAGATATGGTTGCTTCATAGCTCATCAAAAACAGTTTAGGATCTGTGTGCCCATCATACATAGGAAGCTGCGGTGGCTTGTATGATGGGGGCCATGGAGTAGCCTGCAACTCTGCTGCCAAAGGAGAAGCATCATCAAAAGCAAAATTGCCATGATGAAAGTCATCGTACCATTCATCATTGTTGAGTGAACTCTCTTGACGAAGCTCCCTGTGCTGGGGCCTTCGGTCCTAGTCATCTTGAGTAAGATGACACATTTCCTCAGTAGCTTCTGCAATTTTCTTCTGTAGATCAGCCAGGCATGCCATCTTCTCCTTCTTCCTTTGTACCTGCTGGTGAATGATTTCTAGGGTCCCTGATCTCCTGGTCCAGCTCCTCCTCCTAAAGTGTTGGGCTAGTAGCCTTCCTCTTCTAGCTCCTGGCTTCGCGTAATGTTTCCTGATTGACATCCAGTGGCTGCAGTGCAGCCCCTAGCCCTGAAGACTTCTTCGACAGCATGACGAAGGTCACAGCTTGCCGAAGGTGGTCAAATGAGTTCACCGGAGGTGGGCGCCAATGTTGGTCACTTGTTCTCAAATGCTATGAATCAAGAACAAGGCAACACAAATGTTAGTGATTAAAGACCTTCATCCTTCAAAGCATTGTATCCCTTAGAATATAATGATCTTCAGACAAAGGTTATGAAGGACATACCTTCATCATATCCATATGTAAAAAGCAGAAACATATGAGACATAGAAATAACATGAATAATCATATTAAATCATTAGATTATCAATATTTTCATTATATGATCACGAACAAACGTTAATGATATTAAATTACATTTGTACCTTCGGCTTGACAGAAGGTAAGAATCCAAGAATGACGTGCGAGTGATTACAAGTCAACGTGCCCAGTACGGTGTTACTGTTCATCTATTTATAGACACATGACACAGCCTGGGTAAAATTACATCCATGTCCTTGACATTTACTATTGACTAAGGAATAATCTATCAAGGACTAAGCAGTCTTTTCTCCTTTAGGTCGGTTTCATTTTCCACCATCATCTTTGCGCTAAGCCGAAGCTTCTCCATCAACAGCTTCGGAACTGGTTCATCCTTCTTCTAGACCGCGCCTTTCATGCCGTGCACACCTTCATCTTAAAGCTGAAGGTTCCTGTGACAGTATATTATTCTTGGTAAGCATGTTAGTCATGTTTTTGAGGACCTTCGGAAGACGAAGGCCCCCAACAGTCTATGACAAGGTTAAATGGATTTTCTCCAACAAGCACTACGTATGAAAGGTTTCTCACCAAAGTGGTGCGAATGGATAAGGAATATATTGTCTGGTGGGCATGTGGGAGTTAAAGTTAATGATGACATAGGACATTTCTTTTGCATGCATAAAGGCTTAGCCAAGGTGATCCTTTATCACCAATCTTGTTTAATATCATTGCTGATATGCTAGCGATCCTCATATCTAGAGCGAAAGAACAAGGATAGTTCTTAGGGATAGTACCTCATTTGGTTGATGAGGGGCTATCAATTTTACAATATGCCTATGACACGGTGCTCTTCATAGATCATAATCTAGAACAAGCCCAAAATCTAAAATTACTCCTCTTTATCTTTGAGCAACTATCTAGGCTAAATTAAACTTTCATAAGAGTGAAATTTATTGCTATGGGGCATCGAAGGATTGTGCATGGCAATACTCTTGTCTTTTTGGCTATGGAGTCAGAAAACCCCCTTTTATTTATCTAGGAATCCCAATGACTCACCGGAGATTGAGAAATAGTGATTGGCAAAGGGTTATTGAGATATTCGAAAAAGACTTAGTTCCTGGAAACGAAAATATTTGTCTTGTAGAGGATGCCTAGTATTGATTAATTCAGGACTAAGCAATTTACCTATTTTTATGATGTCCTTCTTTGAGCTTCTTGGAGGGGTGCTTGAAAAACTAGATGTTATTTGATCCAAATTCTTTTGGCAGGGTGGAAATCACAAAAAATCGGCTTACCAAATGGAACATAATTTGCCAGCCAAAAGACTAAGGAGGGCAGGGGTAGTCAACCTAGCAGCAAAGAATCGTTGTTTGCTAAGCAAATGGATTTACAAAATGCTAAACAAGGATGGCATTTGGCAACAAATCCTTAGGAACAAATACTTAGGAAATAAGACTATGACCCAAGTGTCAAGGACATAGGGTGATTCTCATTTCTGGGCTGGATTAATGAAAGTAAAGGAAGAATTCCTTTGGAGAAGATGGTTCCAAGTTGGTAATGGCTAAGAAGTCAAGTTCTGCAAAGATAATTGGATTAATGGTTTGCCACTTATAGAGCAATTACCTAACTTATATAATATTGTACGCCAGAAAAATGTCTTAGTCCAGACATTCTTCCTCACACAATACAACACTTAACTTTCCATAGACCGATTGTTGGTGTCAAATTGATACAATGGCAACACTTGTTGAACTTGGTTGATAAATAGAAAGAGATCTATTTATGTGGAAGACAAATGCATCTGGGCATTTCTTGGTTCGATCTATGTATAATGATCTAATGACCACCCCAAATTCAAATCAACCGCGATGGATGTGGAAACTAAAATTTCCTCTTAAAATTAAAATATTCCTTTGGTATCTAGGAAGAGGAGTCATTCTTACCAAAGAGATCTTAAAAAAGAGAAGGACAAAAGGAAGCTTAAAGTGCAGTTTTTGTGACCAAAATGAAACGATTCAACACCTTTTCTTCTATTGTTATTTGGCTAAAATGGTCTGGAGAGTTATTTTTATTGCTCTAATATAGATAATCCTAATAGCATTAAGCATATTATAGGGATATGGCAAAATAGCAAAGGAATTGCTCATAAGAAACACATTATAATAGGGGTAGCTGCCATGTTTTGGTCAATCTGGCTATGGAGCAATGATATTGTATTTAATGGAAAACATATACCTTCAATTATGCAGGTTATTTTCAAGGGGTCTTATTGGCTCAGATTCTGGAGACTGTTGCAAAAGGAGGAGGTACACCAAGATATCAAAGATATTTGTCACGCATTGGAAGTGGTGGCAATGGACATTTTTACAACACATGGATGGCGATGCAATGCTAGGATTGAGGCCTATTAGTTTCTTTGTGTCCATGAGAACCATGTGCTTCATTGCTACTTATTGCTTTTGTTAGGTTGAGTATGTTAACTGTGCTATGAAGCCATATGAATCCTTGATGCAAAAGGGTGGAACATATTTTTTCCATTATCAATCTTTTTAATAGATCCATACAATAATTGATATGTTTTATATATGTCTAGATTCATCATCATACATTTTAATATAAACATAAAACAATACATAAAATAGATTCTGAGAAGCGACTAAAATTTTACTAACCTGGTGGTCACCCTCCTACGCGAAGTACCGACTGTCGTAGGCGGTGCTGTCGAGGAGGACAAAGGTGTCGGTGATGTCATTGATGTCTAGTCCTCGCCGCACTCAGAGCATAAGTAAACATGCCTCCTACCGTTCCCATCCACAAAGAAGGGATCCATCGCCTCCTGTAGCGCGAGGTGACGACAGCAGACGGAGGATCCATAAAGCAGGACGCGGGAGGCGATACCATTTCCTTTGCTTGAGAAGACAACGACGGTGATATTTGACGATCGGGAAGCCAGGGTTGGGAGGGGAGAGCACGGTAGGGACAAGATCGATGTTCATTGTTGCGAGCGACGGTCTCATTGACGGGAAGTTGTGGACATTCTATAAGGCACGGGGCTGGCCCCAATTGTTGTCCAGGTATAGGTGGGACCTACTGTAGTAATATGCTTTAAATTTTACACTATAAAATATAAGAATCAGATCGGATTAGAACCAAACTCTATTTCTATTTATTTTTAAACTAAAATTAAATTAAGGGTTTAAACAAATTGTGAAGAAACATTTATATCATGATCCATTACCATCACTAAATAGGACCGGCCTAGTCTGCCCAAAAGCATTCCTTTTGATTTATTATTACTGCTAAAATGATTTCTAGGCATGGCAATATGGCACTAGCCACTAGTGACATCTTTTCTGTTAATAGGAGGCAAGCGATGATAAGATTGGCTAGACTCTAAAGCTGGGAACACAGACTTCGTGTCTCGGTCCTGCCTATCGCAATACTAAGCATAATCTCAGCAAGAACAGATTCAGATAACTGGAAGAACTGAGGGAGTTCAGGTACAGAGGAGAGAAGGGACAGAACCAAGAAGGATTCAGTTATCCGTTGCTCAACCACAATTACAAGAGTAGAGGAATAGAGCATTAAAAATCCAAAGGGTAAAGAGATTCCACTATTCATCCAATCTCACTGCTTTAAATGGAAATGGAAATCAGACCCACGATTGCTCGCTCTGAGAACAGCAGCTACTACAAATTATACTCTCTGCACTAAATTAGAATTCATTTTACCTTTTTGCTGGATTATATGTGTTCTATATGTAATATGTGTGTATACATTCATCATCATCTGGTTGAATATAGATATAAAAATCAAGAGCTAAAACTGGTTGAATATAGATATAAAATTAAGAGCTAAAATAAATAACGGAGAGAGTATCTACTGTTCAAAGATACGATAGAAGGCAACCGATCGATGAGGACCCCTCCTTCAATTACTCAGTCTACCGTGAATGACGCTCCAGACGCTGTTCAATAAAATCTTGGATAGATGGCCAAACGGGAAGGTACGGCCCAACCCGGAACGTGGTAGGCATGGCCCGACCGGCCCGGCTAGCGAAGCGTGCCGTGCCAAGATGAGCCGACGTGCCGCTACCGTGGTCCAGGCACGGCCCGTTAGCCTGGTAGTCGTGCCGGGCCTGTCCGGTGGCACTATAATCCATCTAAGTATATTGTATAATTTAGCAAAAAAAGTATAGTTGTGGAGGCTCAAACTCACAACCTAGTGTATAAAAGACTTAAACACAGTCATCTAGCCAATGCAGCTACAGTTTTATTGTGTTATATGTTGAATTCTTATGTTAAATATATGTAAACTATTATTTTTAAAATAAAAAATGTAACCGTGTCGTGTCCGTGCCAGCACTACGGGTTAAGATGGTGGCCCAGACACGGCACTATAGCCGTGCCGTGCCAGGCACTGGCACTATACTAGTCGGGCCGAATCGTGCCTGGGCCGGCCCATCGTGTTAGTGCCAAATGACCATCTATACCGGCACAAAAGGCACAGCTACGCCTGTATTGGGATAGAGGCTCTTCTGCATGTATCACAACCAACATTAGCTTCGTTAGTCCTACTGCTGTAGTCACTAGTATCGAATATGTATATATGCGCTGGCCAATATCAACAACGAACACTCTACTATTACAAACTAAGAAAAAAAATCAGGAAAAGAGCTATCGAATTCTCCTATATAGTAGACAGAACAGAAATTAATTATAGATAAGCATACAGCCATACACACTGCTTACTAATGATGGTGCATATATTTCAACAATGGGTATTGAAGCTGGCCGTGAAGCCGGGGATTGGGCAAGGCTGTGTTCGCTTGTAGTGCACCTCAGCGAAGAAGCGCTTGATCTTGTTGCTGCGGTTGCGAGCCTAGAAGTTGACATGGAACCATGTTTGACCCCGGGACCCCACGTGGCTCTGCATCAGGGGCTTCACAGCATCAAATTATATGGCCAGTTGGCCACCCTGCATGCAGCAGCAGCAAGAAATTATGCCTACTTGCACCCATGTTGCCCTCCTTCCTCAGTGAATTCTATTATTATATGTTCAAATCATTGTTTATATCTGCAACTCAGTGAATTCTATATGAGTGACATAAATGGATTGCAGTATGCCAAATTCCCTATCATATATACAGTTTACACTCTTCGGTTTGCGGTGCACCATGCAATGGAAATATGGAATAGTCAGCCGGTGTGGTAACCAAGGCTATATATTTTTTTAATATCATATGGGTACTTGGGATGATTAAACTCACTTGAGTTTTCTTTTCCCGAAAAAGAAACCTTAATTACCATTACCCATGATCATTCTTTTGATAGAAACATTTCCCTGATTAGCACTTAGAATGTGCCTCAATATTCTGTTTTACTGGTTTTGAATTGGATGTATATGGAGGGGCCTGTGGAGGTGTGTCAACTTCCAAAGAGCAAGGACAACGTCAAGGAAGTCATGTCCTTCTCTGTCAATTGCTTAGCTGCTCCAAGTTTGGTTAACAAGCTTTTATGTTTGCTTGGATAACGAGTTGTTCCAAGTTTCCAAGTACTGTCACAGTGTAAAATTAGAACATAATCGTAAAATTAGACCATCTTATTTTCCTGGTACTACAGCAGCCGCATTTATCTTTAGTTCTGCAATCTAAGGAGTTTTTTGTGATCAGTAGCCTTTTAGTCAACTGCGAATTAGACTACATTTTCTTTCCGGTCTTGAATCTGTTAACCGAAGTTTAGGGGCGAAGCCAGGATATGAAGACAGAGGGGGCAGGCTTAGCCTCCAAGCGACCAAACCAGCAAGGACACAATTTAAAAATGACAAGGGAACCAACCACAATGTATATATTGATATATAATCTTCATTCATTACAAAAACAGTATAATAAAATAGCATCTATTTTGTCAAACAAAATAAAATTACATCTCAGTTATTTTGAATTTAGCTCTACGTGTATTAGCTAGATAATAGGCCTTGATAATATCATCAGAACTAATCATTGCCGCTAATTCCCTTTCAATATAAACCACTAGATAATCCCGTAAATAGGCATCTCCTATTTTGCTTCGAAGACGTGTCTTCACAAATTTCATAGCCGAAAAGGCTCCCTCTTTGGTCGCAGTTGACACAGGGAGAGTCAAGAGTAATCTCAATAATTTATCTACCATTGGATAAGAAGAATCTTTACCCAACTTAACTAATCCACTTATTAAATCAGCCAAAGATGATAAACCCTTTAGTTCTAGATGGCTGCAAATATCAAGTTGAAAATATGGCAATTGGCACTCTAATTACATTCTTTCTTGATTTGAGAAATATGCAGGATAATACTTTTCTACTAGAGAGCATACATTTTCTATGTCAAAAGAGCCAAGTATTGAATTCAAGGAAGCACAAAGTGATAAAAGGTCTGTCGCTTGGCCACCAAATCGATCTTCTATCTCATTCAGTTGTTGATCATTTGCAACATTAAACACATCAAATTTATAATGATGAAAAACGGTGGTGTTATAAAAAAATTAAGGATTTCAGACTACCAAATAATAAACTAGCAGCAAGATAATGGGCTCTTGGATACATTATTGGTCTAATTTGGTTGAGCCGTTGGGGGTGCCAGGCCCACCCGACCCCCTGGTGGCTTCGCCACTGCCGAAGTTATCAACAGACACATATGTATTTATTTTTTAAAAAAATAATGCTTCCGCATTATGCAAGAACTCATGCATAGTATGTTTTTACCATCTTTCTGACTGTAACCCAGGAATGTAACCATGCGTCTATGATGTATATTTTGGAAAGTATTGTCTTCTAGAGAGGCTGATAGATATTTCGCTTTCATTTTTCTGAGTTTAAAGATCAAGTAAACTCAACTCAACTATCCTAGAAGATGCTAACACAATCTCTTTACTATATCCAGCGATATTAATATTACCAACTTTCTTGTACAGGAGAGAGATATCCTTTTTAATATAATCACTATTTTAGCTAACTCTTCCTTGAGCGATTTTATTTTCTTCTAAGGCTTACGGAGAAGCATGTTATTTATGATAGGAAAATGTCCTGCTACATGTTTATGTTCCATCTACGACCTTTCAAATTTTAACCCCCCCCCCCCCCCCCCCCCCGGTTATATAAAAATTACGCATGAAAATAACTATTAGGTTAAGTACTCTTCATCCATCTCAAAATATAATTTATTTTGATTAAACATATATTCGTTAATTAACCTAGTTTGTATGCATATCTTTATTTATTATCATTCATTCAAACGTGAACAGAAAAAGCTGAAAACTATACTTTGGGACAGAGGGTCCTATTATATGTACAATCTCTTTTGTACCGAGTGTCTTTCATGTATTAACTTCTAATAAATTTAAATAGTTTAGCTCAGACTCATTGTGAAGCCCTACCAAATAATTAAAGAAAAACAACTTCATGGTGGTGATGATCATGAAACTTTTTGGTTAAATATAATAAGACCATTTTAGTCTCTGGATAAAGTTTAGACTTGTTTAGGAACTGTCTGGTCAAGAAATATAATATGCCTCAAAAATAGTAATCCTTGTTAACATATAATAATGGTGGGGCTAATTCTAAAAGCTAAGATTAAGTAAGTTAAGCCTATTAAAGGTTGATATGGTAAAGGTGTAAGTTAAGATGACTTTTAGAAAATTAGATGCCTAGAATGTTCTAGTATAGTAAGCACCGTGAAGGAAAGTTGTATTCAAAACAATGCTTTCTGTTTTCTTGTTTATAAACTTGTATGTTCATGACATAGCATAAGCATAAATACATATTATTGCGTGTAGAGCACGAAGAGGACTATATAGTAGAAGAGGAAGTTGCCCCTCCGACAGAGAACTCTCTTGTGGAGAACAATTTCTACTTTGACATCTGTGGTGAAGAAGCAGCTACTCCTACAACACAAGGTAAGCCCCGGTGCATTTACCTTTCCTTGTATTTTAAAGTGTTATTACCTTTGAATGTTGCATTAGGTAATAGGAATTGTGTGATAAACTATTGATGCATTTCCTTCCTTGAGAAATTGAGTACCATTCCTTGATACCTGATTTACTCAAACTAGTTTTAATGATGCTTAGACTTGCTTAGAAAACAAAATTCTTTGTTTTAAAAAGGTGATGCTTCACCCTAGAATGGAGATTTTTACAAAGAAAACTTATGATGGTGAATCCATCACTACCGTGATGGAATCAACATCTGGAAAAGAGTACCTCTGACAGGTACCAAGCTTTGGGTTATAAATTATAAGATGAGACCGAGCGGGTGACTTGCAAAAGAAGAGAGTCTCGGTGTACTGTCTCCTTCTGAGTCATTTAACGACCGAGCCGATGTAGGCTTGATGATCGAGGACCTTTTAACTGACCACATGCCTCATCATGTGTAAGCTTTCTCCCAGACGGACCAATACTAGAACAGCTCGCTCGCCCTAAGCATGGGAGATGGTGAGAGTAGCGTGTACCCTCCGTGGCAAGAGGCTGGACGATAGAGTAACCGTACTCTCGGGTAGCGGGAACCTGTTCTGGTCTTGAGAAACATGGGTGCAATTTGACATATGCAAGGGTTAAGTGCTACATATATCATGTGGTTGGAGATCCCCAACTGGCCGGTATTAATCGATTTGGATCGCCGTTACTTCTCGGATATGAAGACTGGTCACTGCCCTACACCGTAGTGACAAGTAAACTCAGGGTGTGATAAAAGACAGCTAGAGTAGGCCAAGTGCTTGATCTAGATTATGAAAGAAATCTAGAGTCAAGAAATTACTTAACCGGACAAGTAAAAAGAATTCATAAGGACCAAATTTAGTAAGCTTTGTACAAACTGAGTCATTGTTTCTTGCTAAACCTTACCTTGATTCCTAAAGTCCAGCATATCCTTGAGAGTCTTATCTTTTAGTCGGGTAAGACTTGCGCAAGTACACTCCATACTCAGGGTTTTCGAACCCATGTTGTTGTGGGTGAAGAGACTGCAGAGTTTTGCTGCTTCTGTTTTAAGATCATCCCCAAGCAGTAGGATGAAAACTAAGTACAACTTATGGAAGGTGTCTACCTTCCCGTGATGTAATAAGTAGAAGCACTCAGACCATTATATTGTAATAATCACTCTTTCTATATTGTTACATGTTAATGTAAATTAAGTTATTGTAACGCTTTCCGCTTTTACTTCGATGGTGTGTAATATCTGTGAAATGGGACGTACGCTCTTGGAGATGTTGAAGATGATGCAGGATTCAGGTTCTGTCGAGCTATTGGGTGCATCTACATGACTGTCTAAGGTCCTTGGGACAAGGACAGTTGTAGGTGGGCCTAATATCTTAGGAGGTTCTGTCACATGTTATATCATATTTACTGAGTATAACCTACACCTTGGTGTGATTCATGTTTTTTCTTATCTTTGCATGTGAAGTTGTTTTGTTCAATAAGCTACATGTATCCTTTACATCCAATATTGTTATGTGAGTGGACTAAGTTTTTTTAATCCTTCCAGTAGTAGCTATAACTTACAAATCTTTCATTGATGATTATAGAGGACCACGAAGGGCTTGCACGTTGTACTGGGTACTTCAGCTTGCAGCAGGTGTTGTTAATATTTTAGTGCGCATCGTTATTCATGGACCAACAATTTCATTCTGGCTTTTGCGTTTTGGGTGTTCTCTTTCTTTTTTGAGACATGGTTTGTGCTAGAGCAAACAATTGGCGTACTTATAATATGTTTATACCGTTTGTTGGCGCCTTTTTTTGTCACCAAACACTATAATGAACCGACTGGCGGAACTTGGCACCTTTAGATGATGTAGGGTCGAATAAAATGGTTATCCTGAAGGTGGGGAAACACCTCTATGATGGTCACCACCTATTTGGGACCAAACAACAACGAACCCTAGGGCCTTCTTGTGATGAACAATACCTTGGGTTAGGCTCAGCGAGGTGAATAGTGGCGGCAGTCTGCGATGGGTCGCTGGATCGTCTAGCGGTGCTCGCTGCGGGGGAGCGGACTGTCTATGGCGGCAGAAGCGGCGTCTTTCCTGTGTGATGTTCGGACAGTCTGAGCTCTAGGCTGAACGGTCCGTGATGGCGCAGGGTCGTCTTCTTCTCCTTGTAGCACATAGATCTCACCCCCTGGGTGAAACCTTAGGGTGCTCCGGGTCGGTAGGTCACCTGGGGGAGTCTCCAGACGATGTAGAGTCGCCTACAAATTAAGAGATCAATTCGAGGAAGAGATCTTGATTGAAGTAGACAAAGTAGATCTTGCCCCTTAGGAGGGGTAAAGATCATAGGGTAATCCTAGGGTCGGCAGGCCACCCTAGGACGGATCTAGACGATGTAGAGTCAAATAGGGGTGGAGGTGGATATGCGGAAGGCTACAACTAGAACTATGCTACATCTACACCTATAGCAGGAAAGGTAAATAAAGTAGATAGATTCGATTGGAATGTGTTTGGGGGTTCTCAATCGGTCGTACCCCTTTATATTTATACGGGAGGAGGTCTGGACCTATTCCTAAGAGATAGCCAACAACTCTCACGTGATTAGATGGTTAACCACGCACGGGATAAGGATAATTACCCGAGTTAATCTAATCGCGGGCACGCGGACTGTCTGGGCCCAAGGGCCGGACTGTTCGCCACTTTTGGTGCTCAACATATGTCCCCTGCCTTTTGGTGGAGCTTGGCGAATGAAAGTCGCCTAGAGGGGGGGGGGTGAATAGGCGAAACCTGAAATTTATAAACTTTAAACACACTAAAGGTCGGGGGTTAGCGTTAGAATTAAATTCAAGTCCGAAAGATAGTTTCTTTTGCTAGGAGTTTCTCAAAGGATGCAGATAACGTGTGGGTGCAAACTCAATTCAATACTAGCTTGGAAACGTTAGAGAGGGAAAACAAATCAAACAAGAATCAAGACGAGTGAACACGATGATTTGTTTTATCGAGGTTCGGTTCCAAAGAACGTAGTCTCCGTTGAGGAGGTCACAAAGACCGGGTCTATTTCAACCCTTTCCCTCTCTCAAACGATCACTTAGACCGAGTGAGCCTTTCCCTTAATCACACGGGTCACTAAGACCCTGCAAGGACCACCACACTCTTAGGTGTCTCTTGCTTTGCTTACAAGCACTTAGAAAAGAAGTGAGGAAAGAAAAAAGGCAATCCAAGCAACAATAGCGCAAATGAACACGAACACACACTCTCTCAAGTCACTAAGTAGTTGAGATGAAATCGAGACTTGGAGAGGGTTTGATCTTTGGAAATGTGTCTTGGAGTGAATGCTCTAGCTCTTGTATTGAATGTGATCTTCTAAAAACTTGGATGCCAAAGGATGTGGTGGTTAGGGGTATTTATAGCCCCCAACCACTTTATAGCCGTTGGCCAAGGCTGCTAGCGATGGGCGCACCGGACAGCCCGGTGCGTCATCGGATAGGCACTGTGCACTGTCCGGTGCACGCCATGTCAGCGTATCCGTTAGGGCTTGGAGCAGTTGACCGTTAGAGCGCCTTGTCTTCTAGCTGCACCGGACAGTCCGGTGCCTTCTGACTTTGCTGCTCTGGCTTCTGCGTGGCACTATTCATACTGTTGCTTTTCGCAGAGTCGACCGTTGGCGCCAGAGAGCCGTTGCTTAGAGTTAAACCAATTGAAAGTATTACTAAGAATGAATGGTTTGCTTTTCTTTTATTTAACATTTTGGACCACATTTGCACCATTTGTTTGGTTTTGCAAATCTTTTGGAAAATCTTTTCAAAGTCTTTTTGCAAATAGTCAAAGGTATAAGAATATGATTGCAAGAAGCATTTTTTAGATTTGAAATTTCTCCCCCTATTTCAGATGCTCCCCCTTTGACTAAATAAAAGTCCCCCCTGAATGGAATTCTCCTCTTAGCTTTCAAGAGGGTTTTGAAATAGATACCAATTTGAAATTTTTCTTTCACAAATCAAGACAAATTTATTTCGAAATTTTTTGAAATGGTGGTGCGGTCCTTTTGCTTGGGCTTAATACTTTCTCCCCCTTTGGCATTAATCGCCAAAAACAGAGAATTTGAGAGTCATAGTGCATTTTCTCCCCCTTTGGGGCCTAACATTACCTCCCAAATGGTGAAATAAATATGAGTGAATGGTCATACCATTGAGAGTTTGCGAAATACTGGCAAAGGGTAAATAATATCGTTAGAGTTGAGTGGAAGCGTTGTCTTTGCTGAATACTCGATTTCCCTTTCAATCTAAGACTAATCATAGAGATATACTTGAAAGCACATTAGTATTAGCCTCGACACAAAAAGAGTAAGAAATATGCATTTGTACCAAATGAAAGAGACATGATCAAAGGTATATAAAATAGCTATGTGCACAGTGTTTCAATCAAAATTCCAAGAATTAAGTATATTTAGCTCATTCCTAAGTTTGCTAAAGATTTTCTCATCTAGTGGCTTGGTACAGATATCAGCTAATTGGTTGTGGGTATTAACATAAGCAATCTCGATATCCCCCTTTTGCTGGTGATCTCTCAGAAAGTGATACCGATTATCTATGTGCTTAGTGCGGTTGTGTTCAACAGGATTATCCGCCATGCGGATTGCACTCTTATTGTCACATAGGAGAGGGACTTTGCTCAATTTGTAGCCATAGTCCCTGAGGGTTTGCCTCATCCAAAGTAATTGCACACAACAATGACCTGCGGTAATGTACTCGGCTTCGGTGGTGGAAAGAGCTACGAAGTTTTGTTTTTTAGAAGCCCACGACACCAAGGATCTTCCCAGAAACTGATAAGTCCCTGATGTGCTCTTTCTATCAATTTTACACCCAACATAATCGGCATCAGAATATCCAATTAAATCAAATGTGGATCCCATGGGGTACCAAAGCCCAAACTTAGGAGTGTAAACTAAATATCTCATGATTCGTTTCACGGCCCTAAGGTGAACTTCCTTAGGATTTGCCTGGAACCTTGCACACATGCATACAGAAAGCATAATATCCGGTTGAGATGCACATAAGTAGAGTAAAGATCCTATCATTGACTGGTATACCTTTTGATCTACGGATTTACCTCCCGTGTCGAGGTCGAGATGCCCATTGGTTCCCATGGGTGTCTTGATGGGTTTGCCATCCTTTATTCCAAACTTCTTAAGTATGTCTTGAATGTATTTTCTTTGGCTAATGAAGGTGCCCTCTTGGAGTTGCTTGATTTGAAATCCTAGGAAATACTTCAACTCCCCCATCATTGACATCTCAAATTTGTGAATCATTATCCTACTAAACTCTTCACAAGATGACTTGTTAGTAGACCCAAATATAATATCTTCAACATAAATTTGGCATATAAACAAGTGTTTTGCAATAGTTTTAGTGAAGAGAGTGGAATCAACTTTTCTGACTTTGAAGCCATTAGTGATAAGAAAATTCTTGCAGACATTCATACCATGCTCTTGGGGCTTGCTTGAGCCCATAAAGCGCCTTTGAGAGTTTATACACATGGTTAGGATACTCACTATCTTCAAAGCCGGGAGGTTGCTCAACGTAGACCTCTTCCTTGATAGGGCCGTTGAGGAAGGCACTCTTCACGTCCATTTGATAAAGCTTGAAATCATGGTAAGTAGCATAGGCAAGTAATATACGAATTGATTCATGCCTAGCTACGGGTGCATAAGTTTCATCAAAGTCCAAACCTTCGACATGCGAATAACCTTAGGCCACAAGTCGGGCTTTGTTCCTTGTCACCACACCATGCTCATCTTGCTTGTTGCGGAATACCTATTTGGTTCCTACAACATTTTGATTAGGACGTGGAACCAAATGTCATACCTCATTCCTTGTGAAATTGTTGTGTTCCTCTTGCATAGCCATCACCCAATCCGGATCTCTTAGTGCATCCTCTATCCTGTATGGCTCAATAGAAGACACAAAAGAGTAATGTTCGCAAAAATAAGCAACTCGAGATCTAGTGGTTACCCCCTTATGGATGTCACAAAGAATGGAGTTGACGGGGTGATCTCTTTGAATTGCTTGGTGGACTCTTGGTTGTGGTGGTCTTTGATCTCTTATTTCTTGATCATCTTCCTTGTCTTCATTATCCTCATCTCCCCCTTGATCAATGTCCTCATCTTGAGGTGGCTCATCTTCTTGATCTTGATCTTCATCTTCATCTTCTTGAGCCTGATCCTCATCTTGAGTTGGTGGAGATGCTTGCATGGAAGATGATGGTTGATCTTGTGATTGTGGAGGTTCTTCGGATTATTTAGGACACACATCCCCAATGGACATATTCCTTAGCGCGACGCATGGAGCCTATTCATCATCTAATTTATCAAGATCAAGTTGCTCCACTTGGGAGCCATTAGTCTCATCAAACACAATGTCACAAGAAACCTCAACTAATCCAGTGGATTTGTTGAAGACTCTATATGCCCTTGTGTTTGAGTCATAACCAAATAAAAAGCCTTCTACTGCCTTAGGAGCAAATTTAGATTTTCTAGATCTTTTAATAAGAATAAAGCATTTACTCCCAAAGACTCTAAAATATGAAACATTAGGCTTTTTACCAGTGAGGAGTTCCTATGATGTCTTCTTGAGGATTTGGTGAAGGTAGAGCCGATTGATGGAGTAGCAAGCAGTGTTGATTGCTTCCGCCCAAAACTGCTAAAGAGCCTTGTACCCATCAAGCATGGTCCTTGCCATGTCTAGTAGAGTTCTATTCTTCCTCTCCACTACACCATTTTGTTGAGGTGTGTAGGGAGATGAGAACTCATGCTTGATGCCCTCTTCCTCAAGAAATCCTTCAATTTGAGATTTCTTGAACTCCGTCCCATTATCGCTTCTAATCTTTTTGATTCTCAATCCAAACTCATTTTGAGCCCGTCTCAAGAATCCTTTTAATGTCTCTTGGGTTTGTGATTTTTCCTGCAAAAAGAACACCCAAGTGAAGCGAGAATAATCATCTAGAATAACTAGACAGTACTTACTCCCACCGATGTTTTTGTAAGCGATCGGGCCGAATAGATCTATGTGGAGTAGCTCAAGCGGCCTGTCCGTCATCATTATGTTCTTGTGTGGATGATGGACTCCTACTTGCTTCCCTGCTTGGCATGCGCTACAAATCCTGTCTTTCTCAAAATGAATATTTGTTAGTACTAAAATGTGCTCTCCCTTTAGAAGCTTGTGAAGATTCTTCATCCCAACATGAGCAAGTTGGCGATGCCAGAGCCAACCCATATTAGTATTAGCAATTAAACAAGTGTCTAGTTCAGCTTTGTTATCATTAAAATCAACTAAATATAGCTAACCATCTAACACTCCTTTAAATGCTATTGAATCATCACTTCTTCTAAAGACAGTAACACCTATATCAGTAAATAGACAGTTGTAGCCCATTTTACACAATTGAGAAACAGAAAGCAAATTGTAATCTAAAGAATCTACAAGAAAAACATTGGAAATAGAATGGTCAGGAGATATAGCAATTTTACCCAAACCTTTGACCAATCCTTGATTTCCATCGCCGATTGTGATAGCTCGTTGGGGATCTTCATTTTTCTCATAGGAGAACATTCTTTTCTCCCCAGTCATGTGGTTGTGCACCCGCTATCGATTATCCAACTTGATCCACCAGATGCATAAACCTACAAAACAAATTTAGGCCTTGTTCTTAGGTACCCAAACAGTCTTGGGTCCTTTGATATTAGAAACAAGCACCGTGGGTACCAAACACAAGTCTTAAGACTCTTGTGTTTGACCCCAACATATTTGGCAACTACTTTGCCTGATTTGTTAGTTAAAACATAGGAAGCATCAAAAGTTTTAAATGAAATATTATGCTCATTTGATGCAGCAGGAATTTTCTTCTTAGACATTTTAAAATGAGTGGTATGCCTAGAGCTAGAAGCCTCATTCTTGTACATAAATGCATGATGAGAAACATTGTGAGGTTTCCTAGCATGAATTCTCCTAATTTTGTGCTCATGATAGTTAGCAGGATATGAAATGTAGCCTTCCCTATCCTGAACCATGGAAGCGTTGCCCTTAACAAAGTTAAACAGTTTCTTAGGGGCATTAAGCTTGACATTGCTCCCCTGTTGGAAACCAATGCCATCCTTAATGCCAGGGCGTCTCCCATTATAGACATGTTACGAGCAAACTTAAAATTTTCATTTTCGAGCTCATGCTCGGCAATTTTGGCATTTAATGGAGCTATGTGATCATTTTGTTTTTTTAATCATGGCAAGGTGATCATCATGTAACACCCGGATTTTAGGGATCCAAAACCCGGGGTTAACATAAACACCAGGTATGCTGGGACCAAGTCTCATACATATGATGTATAGTGGCACAGGATCGAATGTCACATCTTTATACATAACCGGAGTTCTATACAAAATAAATAATTACATTATAAGGAGACAACGGTCCAGCAACCCAAAGTTGACTGGGAGACGACGACCTAGACCTCTCACGAACTCATCACAGCATCCTCCATGAGCATCATCCAGCAGTACCTGGTCTTGACCTGTGGTGTATGTGAGACAGCAAGAGTGAGCTCACATACGTTCATCGCTCAACAAGTTGTGGGGAATAATGTGCATGAACTCGCCAAAGGTGGGAGCTCATGTGAAGTGTAAGGCTTACCAAAGAAGATGGTTAGAGCTGAGCATTGCTTTTAAAGTTGGTCAAAATTTTATTAGCAATTACTAAGTATAAATAAATACCAACCCAATTAAACAGTAGAACAAAAGTTAACAACTTCACCTGCAATGCAATGCATATGACAAATTGAATTTAGTTCCATAAATTAATCAGGTGAGGGTCCGAGCTGCTCATGACCGTGAGCACGGCTAGTATACCAGTTTTACACTCTGCAGAGGTTGCGCATCTTTACCCACAAGCCGTGTTACCCATCTGCCAAGGGGTCATGAATCCCATACACCTCTACCAAGGAAGCGAGGCAGGGTAACACTACGAGGCCTTTACAAAGTTCCACTAGCTTCCGAAAACCCGCTACAGTTTATAGGAAGATCCAGTGCAGGAATCCCTTGCAGGACCGCCATCGCAGCAAAATCCTCCCGAGGGCCTCCCTACACTGACCTCTCCCCTACTGCCCTTGCCCCTTTCGGGTAAGGTAGTCTTCCACTAGCTTCCCTAATTAATCAGCCAAGGGCGTCCCATTCCACCCTTGTGGTAGCACTGTTTTCCCGGGTGGTCGCTCCATGTTCCAATTAACATAATGATCTTAACATGAACATTAAATAACAACTGATAACAAAAGTGTAACCATGAATAGTGTATCTCCATACCCAAAACCACATATAGCACTAGCAAGTACTACCCAGAAAGTTCAGTGGTAAACAAGGTATAAAGATAGACAAACTAGGGTAACCTATTGGGTCCCATCAAAATTAACCTATGCAGATCATTATGATTAATCAGAACATGGCTGGGTAAAAAAAAGTGATCAAGGGCACAACTTGCCTGGGCCTTGAGATTCCAGGTACCAGGATGATCTTCAGGTGACACGTAACCTCACTGCTAGTCGTAGCAATTCAAACAAACATGGTATAGGCAAGATTAACATTACACCAAACATATATGCAAAGTACATATTAATAATCTACATATTGAAATAAGATCACAGGAAAAAGAATTATTAATTTTGGAGTTGTAGATTTTAAGTTATGGATTTCCAAAGATTCTATGTGCTTGGTACAAGATTAATTAAGATAACAATTTTAATGTGACTTTTATGTAAAACCAGTGGCACTAATTGATAAACAATAATATTACAAAATTATAGGAAGTGGAATGGATTAATTTGGAGTTCATATGCATTTTCTATGAATTATATAAATTCTAGAAATTATTTAATCATTAAACATCATTTTCTAAATTCATTTATTTGATTTCTTAACTTCCTGGACTGGGCGCACTAATACAAAGAAGCTCAGGGGGCTCGGGGTAAGATTCCCGAGACACAGGGAACAGGGTCCCTGGACGGCGGGTTTATTCCGTGAAAACCGAGGGGCTCTTATGCAAAACAACCCGGCCGAAGGGGTATCGAGCGATCACGGCCGTCCGATCGGAACTCAGGGGCCCGGATTAGATCGCTGAGGTTTACGAATCGGTACGCGATATCGAGCGTTGGATTAGGAATCAATGGCACGGATTTAAATAGATACGATCTAATCTGGACTTTACGATCTCCATCCTACGGTCTAAATCTAAAGTGCGATGGGGTATCCTTTGGCCTAATCTCGGCCGTCCGCTGTCCATCCAACGGCCGAGCGACTTCTTCCCCAAACCATACTTGGACACGGCGGCGCGGGCAGACCGCACGGTGGTGCTCGCCGGAGCTCGCGAAATCCGGTCCCCCCGAGCGCCAAACCCAAATTAAAAGGTGCTGCACGATCTAGAGGGCAAGGCGAACCGCATGAAGGAAGACTCACCATCGATAATGGCGCAGAGACGACCCTCCACGGTGAAGTGCGGATCCAGGCGAAGCTTGCCACACCGATGAGCGATTGCGCGGTCACGGCGACGCCGATGGCAAAATTGGTGGCCGTCGAAGCTCCCAGGGTGCGCAGCGCAGCAGCTGGATGCTTCACGGTGCACGATTTAACGTCTTCACGCCGGTCCACGGCGGCGGCACGAACTTCTCTCCGCGCGGTGATGACACAAGGGTTCGGTTCTTGGTTTGTTGGGCGAGAAGGACCCAAGGGTTCGCTTTTATAGTCCAGAGACGAGGTTGAGTCGGCCAGATCGATCCCATGTCAACCGCGCACGCGATTTCCGCGGCGGCGGCGAGCTCGCGTATTCTGTTGTCGGGAGAGGGGAAGGTTCAGCTGACAGGGGCGGCCCACACGGCAGTGTCGTCCGCGCGGTGTAAACGGCGTGAGTGAGAGGCTGGGCAGAGGGCCCCATACGTCAGCGGCGCGGCAGGGACTGGAGCGTGGGCCCCACCTGTCGGCGCCGGTGGCAAGTTTAATGGGCTCGCGTCTGGTATGGCTTAACTGGGCCAGATTTGAGTTCAGTCGGCCCATGAAGGCATAGTGTTCCTTTTTCTTTTTATTTCCTATTTTCTTTTCTCCATTTTCAAATCCAATTTGAATTCAAGTTTGAGTTTAAACTTTGTGAATAACTTGTCCTCAGTTTGAAAGGTATAATTTATTAATATAAGTGTGAAGGATGTTTATTTATTTTATTTTATGTAATATTTTTCTTAGTTCTTCCCTTCTCTTTTATTTTCTATTTTCTATTCCAAATTCAAATTTATACTCCTATTTTAGTTTTCAGATTTTTCAAATGTATCAATTGAAATCCAAGGGTGAATATAAACCATACTTATTTTATTATTACTAGTTTAAGTTTTATTCTCCTTGTTTATTTATTTCATGGGATGTATAAATGGTTTCCTTTAAAAGAAAAATTCTTTTTCTCCCCATTTTCTTATTTCCTAATTTTCAAAACATTATGATACTTTGTTCAGATTCCAAATTCAGAATTTGAGTGTTACACATCAATAGCTTGAACATTAATATCTCTACATCTAGTGCAAATGGAAACATGTTCAACAATAGATGTAGAAGTTTTGCAAGTATTTAATTCTTCTATCTTTGCATTTATCTAGCATTTTCATCTTTAAGACATGAAATTGAATCATTGCAAACTGTCGGTACCCTGGATCAGGGGTACCCTCTTCTACAGCATGAAGGCACCGCTCCCGTGCAACACCTCAAGGCCACATGGAGAATGGCACCCAACCCCACCACATGGGCAGGTCCAAGGGCGCTGAGTGGCAAGGAAAGGAAGAGCATTCCATGTATTCAGCGTTGGGTCCGGACCTCCACAGAAGGACGTCGAACCCCTATGCGTACAAGTCCGGAGCCCCCAAGAAGGCACGCCGGGCACCTTGGGAGGATCCTAGTCCCTCTCCGAGTGAGGTCCGAGCCTTGGCAAGGTCCCGAGACAAGAAGGACCCTGGCATGAGTAAGGGTCCGGTGCTGGCACGTGTCCAGACATTCCCCTGCGCTCCCCACTATTACCGCACGGCTTGTGGCCCATGAAGCTGACAGGCCGAGCCTGACGTAAGGCCCACAAAGCCGTGCAGCCTCTGCATTTATTGCAGAGAGGACACGCCGCCTACCACCACACAAATGGGCGACGTGCCCTCCCAGCATTTAATGCGTCCTGTCCAATCCGCTGGCAGACGACGTTAAGGTCACCCAACAGGCGGCGCATCAGACCAGTCTGTTGGCAAACAGTATGCCTGTGCCGAGCGGCACACCGTACTCATCATCCCTTCTACAAGAAGCTTCCCTTGCACGCCGAGGATATGGAGATCTTGGGTGTCAAGGCACCAGAGGACCGCCTCAGTGGCAAACATTGGAGGTTCCAAGAGCTACCTTTGTTGTGTCCTTGGGCCCACATGTCGGGGCTCAGTACCTTTGTGCATGCCCCCCTTCAGCTATAAAAGGGGAGGCATGCGGCGTTACTGGGGGAGATCCAACCCTAGGCTCCCTTAGACACTCACAAGTTCATACAAGCTCTCAAGCAATACATCACACAGTGGAGTAGGGTATTACGCTTCGGCGGCCCGAACCACTCTAAACCCTCGCGTGCTCTCGTGTGTTCATCCACCAATCTTGCAACAAGCAAAACACTTAGGCCTCTCCTCTTCTTAGGATTTAGGGCAGGTGCAATACGCCACCCGGCCGAAGAGATTTCCTCTCCGACATTTGGCGTGCCAGGTAGGGGCCTAGGCTTCAAGTTTTTGCTTGTTTTCTCGCTCAGCATGATGGTGCGGATCATCGAGCACCGCGCCGAAACTTTGGAGGATTTCGCGATGGAGCAAGAGGTTGCATCCTCCGCTCCACGAGTGCCCAACCGCCCTGACTTCGGGACTGCTACCGTACACGCCGCGCAGCAGCACACGCCAGCATAGGTGTCTCGGACTCCGTCGAGGGCAGCGCCTATGGCGCTGTCTGCGGCCAGGGAGTTGCTACGCCACCCCTAACTCCACGGCTTCACCGGGGGCCATGAAGCAGTGGCATGACAACGTCGACCGGCTGCTCGGCATGGCACATTCTATTTCGACCAGGTCGAGGCCTCGGTCATCCTGGCGCCAACGCGAGGCGACGGCATCTGTGCGCTCGCCCTCCGTAAGGGGTGCGCAGACTGACGACCTCCGGGCAGAGCTCAACCGCAGGCGTACGGGAGAGGACGCCCGGATCTCTTTGGAAAGGGCGCGTGAGTGCCGACAGAACATCGAGGGTCGCAACCTCGACCGAGATTTCGCTGCGGAAGCACCACAGACACAGATGGGCGCCCGGTCCCAAACGGGTGTCCACTTGGCCGGCGTGGGCTGCGGTGCCCTCGCAGACCATCTCCACACGACGTCATGGCCGCCCAAGTTCCGGCTGCACTTGCTGGAAAAATACGATGGGACATCGAACCCATCGGAGTTCCTATAGGTGTACGTCACCGCCATCATGGCAGCAGGTGGAAACACCGCTGTGATGGCAACATATTTTCATGTCGCCCTGTCTGGACCTGCCCGGACTTAGCTCATGAACCTTGCCCTAGGATCAATCTACACCTAGGAAGAGCTCTACGCACGGTTCGTTGCGAACTTCGCCAGCGCTTACCAACAACATGGTGTGGAGGCCCACCTTCATGCTGTAAGGCAGGAACCCGGGGAGACCCTTCGGACATTTATTTCCCGCTTCACCAAGGTACGAGGTACTATACCTCGTATTTCCGATGCCTCCATCATCATGGCCTTCCGATAGGGGGTACGTGATAAGAAAATGTTGGAGAAGCTGGCCACACATGACGTGGAGACTGTCCCCACACTCTTCGCCCTGGCAGACAAGTGTGCCAGAGCCACCGAAGGCCGGGCATGGCACTCGGCCACCGAAGACCGAAGACAAGTGTCCCAGAGCCACCGAAGGTGGTTCGGGTGCCATCCCCTAGGACGACAAAAAGAAAAAAGAAGGGCCACGGCTACGAGAGGCCGCAGTCTACCGCGCTGGTCGTCGCAGCTGCGACCGGAGGCCGGGGCGACCGCAACAAACACCCACGACCACAAAGGGGTAACAGCGGCTCGTGCCCTGTACACCCCAACGGTCGCCACAGCGCAACGAAGTGTCACGAGATCATTGATCTCGCGAAACGCGTCAGCGAACGCGTCAGCGAGCGACTTGAGCAATCTTCCAAGGACGGCTCCCCACCTCGCCGCCGTCCTGGCAAGGAAAAGGTTGACGACGGCGAGGTGGCTACGGCTGAATAAGACCTCGGGTATCAGTCACCCAAAGGGGACCTAAAGGACGTCTTCACAAAAGACTCCCACTCCGATGGCGACGACTAGACGGACCGCCGGCGGGACCCCATGTCCCCTGACCTACGGAGCTGAAGCCCGCCTTCCTCCAGAAACCCATCTGGATTCCCCACGGGTCTAGACTTCTGACAGGTTCATCCAGGAATGACCACAGCCAAAGGCGGAGCTTCCTTCGTCCAACGCAGATGGAAACCTAGGGTCGGGACCTAATCTTACGGAAGTACCAAGCCAAATTAGGGCTCTGCAACACTCCCCCAGTTGGGAAGGACCCTTCAAGGTAATGGGAATACCCCGACCCGAGGGCAACTGTCTAGCTACAACTAAAGGAGTGCCTCCCCTAGTGCCAGAATATCTCTGTAAGTTTTGTCTATAGGGCAAGTCTGGGGGGTCGAAGTTTTTCCCTTTTGTAACTAGGTAGCGCATACGTGTACGCCAACCCGGTGGGGTCTGTCCCCATAAACCCGGTCTGTTGGTCCACACCCATGCATGATTAGCTATAAAGGAAAACTACCCTCTCAGATGTGCCCCTATGATAGCAATATCCTACTGTTCCATGGTCTTACCCAGCAGTTTTCGGATTGTGTTTTATCTAACCCACCCGACCAGCTCTCGTCCTATCAGGCATAATGACATCTGGATTGAACAGCCAGGCTTGCAGTTTAGGACCTCTATGCGAAAGCAGGAGGGCCCGACAACCTAGGGGCCGGCTCTGAAGAACGAGTGCCTGTTCCATGGGGTGGTACGGAGCCTATGCGGCCGGTTAGCCTGGTTCCGTACCCAAAATCCTGCACACTCCACCACTCCGTGACGAGTGCCCTAGTACTTAGAGCTATAAGTTCTGTGGGTCCGACAACCTAGGGTCCAGAACTAGAGAAGAGACGCTTGACTCCTGGGGTGGTCCGGAACCGTGTAGCCGCTCAGCCTGGTCCCGTACCGTAGGCCTACATGTTCCACCACTCTATGACAGGCGTCCTAGTACCTAGAACCACCATCCAGGGGGTCCGGACACACAACTTGGTTCCTCCAGCTAAAACACTGCAAATCCCGAGAATGTATCAAAGGATGAATAATGCCAGATAACGGGGCCTACGGGTGTATCGCTAACGCTTTTTAGCTAAAAGCTGTGTACAGATCCAGGTCTCGGCGAGGCTGCCTCCCGAAGGCCGTTGACAACTCTTTCATATACGCTGGTGCCCAACCTCGACACATCGAGCCTGCACCCCAGGCGGGGGGCCAGGTACCAAGGGAAGTCAACAATAGGAATGAGCGATGCACAAATAAGTGTTAAACTACTTTATAAATAATACTCAGAAGTACCTTACAAAAACAGGAAAAGCCTGGGGGCCGATTCTAAAGAACAGATGCCCGTTCCATGGGGTGGTCCGGAGCCTGTGTGGCCGGTTAGCCTGGTTCCGTACCCGAAATCCTGCACACTCCATCACTCCGTGACGGGTGCCCTAGTATTTGGAACTATAAGTCATGTGCGTCCGATAGCTTGGGGTCCAGAACTAGAGAAACGATGCTTGTCTCCTGGGGTAGTCCGGAGCCGTGTAGCCGCTCAGCCTGGTCCCGTACCGTGGGCCTGCACACTCCACCACCCTACGGTAGGTGTCCTAGTACCTAGAACCACCATCCAGGGAGTCCGGACGCACAACTTGGCTTTCCAGACTAAGATCCTGTATACATATGTTATTACATTTTGCTTCCGAGCAAGCATATGTTATTACATTCCCTTACAAGCAGGGCCCTAGCTCCATTTTTGCAGGAATGAACTGCGCTGCACCAGCAGGAGTCGCGCTGGAAGTTGGCTCCGAGCAACCTCACCAGCGGCGGCGGCCACCTCTGCATCAGCTGATCGCCAGCGACAGCGACCACCTCTGCACCAGCAGCGACAACGACCCCCACTCCGAGCGCCTTACCAGCGATGGCGATCACCCCAGGGTGTGCACCATTACAAGGAGGTCCTTGCCCCCGTCCTCCTACGGGGGGCGACAACGAGGCCATTAAAGCCAAAGAGTCGGGGACTCGGCGGTAGGTGGCTTTGATGGCCTCACCAGCGGCGGCGACCACCTCAGCACCGACGACAGCGACCACCTCTGCGCTGGTCGGCGGCGGCTGCCTCAGCACGCATGAAGGGGTCCTTGCTCCCGTCCTCTCACAGGAGTGAGGACAAGACCATCCAAGAACACGGCGCCACCACCCACGGCGTACGATGTCTTGTACAACCCCCAGTGTAGCTGGCGGGCAGGAGAAGCCGTAGATGTGGCAGACCCGCGCACGGCGCGACCGTCGCCCGTGCGGTGGACGGACAGCCACGCCCCGGCCAGAGCGGTAGGAGGCAGTGTCAGAGGCGGCACCAAAGCCATCTAGCCCAAAGGGCTAGACACGCTGCAGCTGACGGCCTGCAGCCAGCCGGCCCCGTGTAGCCGAGGTTCACCTCCTCCGCAAGGCTGGTGAATACCCTTCTCCTCCGAATGCTGGAGGAAGAAGTAGGTCACCAGCCCACGCGGAGGGTGGACCCCTGACTTGGCTCGCCCTCCACTCCAGCGAGGATGATGAACATCCTTGAAGCTGAAGCTGGGGGGGAAGCCGCAACCCGGCTTGCTTCTCCCCACCGCGAGGCTGGTGGTCATCCTTCTGGATGGCCACTGGCGGGGGACTGCAGCTGGGCTGCATGATGAAAATCCTTGAAGCCGAGCAATGGCGGAAGAGCGCCAACCCCCACGGGGTTGTGCCCCCCTAACAGCAGTAAGAGGAAAACAAGACCACCGGCACCACCACGAGCGCAAGCTCTCCGACGGTGAGATCGCCGGAAGGGACGGTCCTGACACGGATCTCTCCAGAAGACACAGGCGCACCCCATCTGGGGGCCCAGAAGGCGGAAGGGCGCGAAGGATGCAAAAGGGCTAAGGCATGGCTACTACCCGAGGGGTTGACCCCTTTTTAAAGGGGAGGTTTCCCCTTTGCGCCTCGAAGCATCACGAGTAAAGTCTCCCTCAGTGTGCATCGAGGACCCCGCCCTATGACATGGGGGTCAGGCCCCACGCGTCATATAGGCTGGCCCGAAGCACGAAGAAGGCAAACCACCACACAAGGAGCGTGCAACCGCCCCGTGGTTATACGCCCCTTCATCTTCGGAGCAACCAGCAGTCAGGAAGGCGAACCGCCGCACAAGGAGCATGCAACCGCTCCACGGTTATGCACCCCCTTAGCTTCGCTGTAGCTGGCGGTCCAACGTGGGGGCCCAGACCCACACGTCATACAGCCGGCGCACCGGTTGCCGGGTGCGGAAAAATCGCACCGCCGCTTGCGCCAATACCACGTCTTCTCAGGACCGTCATCACAGACTGAAAAGATAAGTTTTCAGAGCCAGTGCAACGACTCGAGGAATCTCGCATGGCTTAGCAGTGGCATTAAGTGCAAAGGTCACGGGCCAGTCAACCGTGGGAATAGGCACGACAGTCAGCATGAGCACAAGAGGGTCGGCAGTAATTACATCAACAGGCACGTAGGAGCGCTAATCAGACTCTAGCCCCGCCTATAGGTTCACATCCTCCCCTAAGGCAGGCCCGGGGGCTACTGTCGGTACCCTGGATCAGGGGTACCCTCTTCTACAGCATGAAGGCGCCGCTCCTGTGCAACACCTCAAAGCCACACGGAGAATGGCACCCAACCCCACCACATGGGCAGGTCCAAGGGCGCCGAGTGGCAAGGAAAGGAAGAGCATTCCATGTATTCAACGTTGGGCCCGGACCTCCATAGGACGCTAGACCCCTATGCGTACAAGTCCGGAGCCCCCAAGAAGGCACACCGGGCCCCTTGGGAGGATCCCAGTCCCCCTCCGAGTGAGGTCCGAGCCTTGGCAAGGTCCCGGGACAAGAAGGACCCTGGCATGAGTAAGGGTCCGGTGCTGGCATATGTCCAGACCTTCCCTTGCGCTCCCCACTATTACCGCACGGCTTGTGGCCCATGAAGCTGACGGGCCGAGCCTAACGTAAGGCCCACAAAGCCGTGCAGCCTCTGCATTTATTGTGGAGAGGACGCGCCGCCTGCCACCACGCTAACGGGCGATGTGCCCTCCCAGCATTTAATGTGTCCTGTCCAATCTGCTGGCAGACGACGTCAAGGTCACCCAACAGGCGGCGCATCAGACCGGTCTATTGGTAAACAGTACGCCTGTGCCGAGCGGCGCACCGTACTCATCATCCCTTCTACAAGAAGCTTCCCTTGCACGCCGAGGATATGGAGATCTCGAGTGTCAGGGCACCAGAGGACCGCCTCAGCGGCAAACATTGGAGGTTCCAAGAGCTACCTTTGTTGTGTCCCTGGGCCCACATGTCGGGGCTCAGTACCTTTGTGCATGCCCCCCTTCAGCTATAAAAGGGGAGGCATGCGGCATTACTGGGGGAGATCCAACCCTAGGCTCCCTTAGACACTCACAAGTTCATACAAGCTCTCAAGCAATACATCACACAATGGAGTAGGGTATTACGCTCCGGCGGCTCGAACCACTCTAAACCCTCGCTTGCTCTCGTGTGTTCATCCACCAATCTCGCAACAAGCAAAACGCTTAGGCCTCTCCTCTTCTTAGGATTTAGGGCGGGTGCAATCCGCCACCCGGCCGGAGAGATTTCCTCTCCGACACAAACATTCAATTTTTCAATCTTAGAAAATAAACTATCATTCTTAGTTCTAAGACTTGAAATAGAATCATGACAAATGCTAAGCTCCTTAGATAAGTTTTCACATTTTTCTACTTCCTGAGCATAAGCATTTTTCAGCTTAACAAATTTTTTATTCTCTTTAATGAGGAAGTCCTCTTGGCTTTCCAAGAGATCATCCTTCTCATTAATGGTTTCTATTAATTCATTTAATTTTTTCTTTTGATCCATGTTAAGGTTGGCAAAAAGAGCAAGTAAATCATCTTCATTATCGCTAGAGCTACCCTCATCACTAGATGTTGTATATTTGGGGGTGGCTCTAGAGTGTACCTTCTTCTTTTTGCCATCCTTAGCCATGAGACATTTGTGGCCGATGTTGGGGAAGAGGAGGCCCTTGTTGACGGCGATGTTGGCGGCATCCTCATCGGAGGAGTTGGTGGAGCTCTCGTCGGAGTCCCATTCCTGACACATGTGCGCATCGCCACCCTTCTTGTAGTATCTCTTCTTCTCCTTCTTCTTCCCCTTTTTGTCTTCGTCCCTATCACTTTCACTAGAAATTGAACATTTAGTTATGAAATGACCGGACATACCACAATGGTAACACACCCTCTTGGAGCGGGACCTATAGTCTTTCCCTCTCCTTTGTTTGAGGATTTGGCAGAAACTCTTGATGATGAGCGTCATTTCCTCGTTGTCGAGCTTGGAGGCGTCGATTGGAAGCCTACTTGGTGTAGACTCTTCCTTCTTTTCTTCCGTCGCTTTGAATGCGACGGGTTGCACCTTGGGTGTAGAGGTGGCACCTTGCTCCAAGTTGACAATATGTTTGGAGTCTTCGATCACAAGTCCAAAGCTCACAAACTTGCCAATGACCTCCTCAGGAGACATCTATTTGTATCTAGGATCCCCACGTCTTAATTGAACTTGAGTAGGATTATGAAAAATAAGGGATCTTAGAATAACCTTGACCATTTCATGGTCATCCCATTTGGTGCTCCTGAGGTTGCGCACTTGGTTCACCATGGTCTTGAGCCGATTGTACATCGCTTGCGGCTCTTCTCCTTTGTTGAGGACGATCGACCGAGCTCGCCCTCGATTGTCTCCCGCTTGGTGATCTTTGTCACCTCGTCCCCTTCGTGCGCGGTTTTGAGGACGTCCCAAATTTCTTTGGCGTTCTTCAACCCTTGCACCTTATTATACTCCTCTCGACATAAAGAGGTGAGGAGTATAGAAGCTGCTTATGAGTTGAAGTGCCTAATTTGGGCAGCCTCATTCGAGTCATAGTCTTTGTCCCCCACCTTTGGTACCTACGCTCCAAATTCAACAATATCCCAAATACTTTCGTGGAGTGATGTTAGATGGTGCCTCATTTTATCACTCCACATACAATAATCTTCACCATCAAAATATGGTGGTTTGCCTAGGGGTACGGAAAGTAATGGAGCGCGCTTTGAAATTTGGGGATAGCGGAGGGGCATCTTACTATACTTCTTGCGCTCATGGCACTTAGTAGTAGTCAACAACTCGGTGCTGGAGGTGGATGGTGGTGAAGAGTCAGTCTCGTAGTAAACCACCTTCTTCATCATCATCTTCTTCTTATCACCTCTCCTATGTGACTTGATGGAGGAAGAGGATTCCTCCTTGTACTTGTTGCCGGACTCTTTTGATAGAGTCCTCCCCGAGCCCGTGGCCTTCTCGCTGGTCACGATCTCCCTCTTGGCGTGATCTCCAGACATCACTTCGAGTTGGTTAGACTCTTAATGAAGCACTGGTTCTGATACCAATTGAAAGTCGCCTAGAGGGGGGGTGAATAAACAAAACCTAAAATTTATAAACTTTAAACACACTAAAGGTCGGGGGTTAGCGTTAGATTTAAATTCAAGTCCGAAACATAGTTTCTTTTGCTAGGAGTTGCTCAAAGGATGCGGATAACGTGTGGGAGCAAACTCAATTCAATACTAGCAAGGAAACATTAGAGAGGGAAAACAAATCAAACAAGAATCAAGACGAGTGAACACGATGATTTGTTTTATCGAGGTTCGGTTACAAAGAACCTAGTCCCCATTGAGGAGGTCACAAAGACCGGGTCTATTTGAACCCTTTCCCTCTCTCAAACAGTCACTTAGACCGAGTGAGCCTTTCCCTTAATCACATGGGTCACTAAGACCCCGCAAGGACCACCACACTCTTAGGTGTCTCTTGCTTTGCTTACAAGCACTTAGAAAAGAAGTGAGGAAAGAAAAAAGGCAATTCAAGAAACAAGAGCGCAAATGAACACGAAGACACTCTCTCTCAAGTCACTAAGTAGTTGAGATGAAATCGAGACTTGGAGAGGGTTTGATCTTTGGAAATGTGTCCTGGAGTGAATGCTCTAGCTCTTGTATTGAATGTGATCTTCTGAAAACTTGGATGCCAAAGGATGTGGTGGTCGGGGGGTATTTATAGCCCCAACCACTTTGTAGCCGTTGGCCAAGGCTGCTGGCGATAGGCGCACCGGACAGCCCGGTGCGCCACCGGACAAGCACTGTGCACTGTCTGGTGCATGCCACGTCAGCGTATCTGTTAGGGCTTGGAGCAGTTGACCGTTAGAGCGCCTTGTCTTCTAGCTGCACCGGACAGTCCAATGCCTTCTGACTTTGCTGCTCTGACTTCTGTGCGATACTGTTCATCACTGTGCTTTTCGCAGAGTCGACCGTTGGCGCCAGAGAGCCATTGCTTCGCTGGCACACCGGATAGTCCGGTGAATTATAGCGGAGCGCGCCTCCATTTTCCCTAGAGTGGCTGGTTCACATCTGTATGGTCTTGGTGCACCGAACACTGTCCGGTGGCACACCGGACAGTCTGGTGCGCCATTTTTTAGCACACTCAAGTTCTTTGCTCCATTTTTGATTGTGTCCCTAACCTGATTTCTTTCTTGGTTTGTGTTGAACCTTATGCACTTGTAATAGATGAATTCTAGACAAACTAGTTAGTCCAAGTGTTTGTGTTGATCATCAACTACCAAAATTAATTATAGGAAAATGGTTAACCCAATTTCCCTTTCAGCGAACCAAAAGCACCAGCGTACATCGAAAACAATAGATCTCATGAGTTATTTTGTTTCCGAAGTAAGGAGTCAGCTCGACGCAAGTCATCGGCTCTTGCGATCAAATAATATAAATATTTGATGTACAGAAGCTATTTTGGATTGCATCTTGTTCAGCCATGTCTGCCTGATCAACATGCCAATAGGCAAAACTTGTGGTGCCCCCAACCCGCATAAGCAAACAGGTTGGGCCAGCAATACGGATTCATCGGCGTACCAACCCACACTTGAGTAGGACAACACATCAGCGATGAATAAACTGGAAAGCACCGTGACATCTCTAGAGGAGGATGGCCAGGCGATCTTGGTTGCTGAAAGGGAAATGGGCTTAATCATTTCCTATAATCGATTTTGGTGGTTGAAGTCCATCACAAACCATGTGGACTAATTAGTTTGCCAAGATGTCTTTTTATCTCAGGTGCATAAGGTTCAACACAAACCAAGAAAGAAATTCAGTTGGGGACTCAAAATTTATTTGGAGCAAAGAACTTAAGAGTGTGCTGACAATGGCGCACCAGACAGTGTTCGATGCACCAGGCTGAGTTCCACTCGAACAGCTCACTCTCAGGAATTTCCAAAGAGCGCTCCGCTATAATTCACCGAGTTGTCCGATGTGCACCGGACATGTCCGGTGAGCCAACGGAGCAACGATAACCTGGAGCCAACGGTCGACTACAAAAGTGAACAGTTGTGAACAGTGCGCGGCAGGAGTCAGAGCACAGAAGTCAGAGCACACCGGACATGTGCGTTGTGGCACCGGATTGTCCGGTGCAGCTATAGGACAGAAGACTCCAATGGTCAACAGCTCCAAACCCTAATGGGCGTGCAAACGTGGCGCGCACCGGACAGTGTACAGTACCTGTCCGGTGCGCCACCGGACTGTCTGGTGTGCCCATAGACAGCAAACTCAGCCAACGACTAGGAAGTGGTTGGAGGCTATAAATACAACCAACCACCTCCTTCAATGTCATCTAAGTTTTCTAAACTTCACATTCAATACAAGAGCAATAACATTCACTCCAAGACACATTCCAAAGATCAAATCCTCTCCAAGCCTCAAAATCAACTCAATCATTTAGTGACTTGCGAGGGGGTGTTTTGTGTTCTTTTGTTGCTCTTGTTGCTTGGATTGCTTTCTCCTTCCCATTCTTAATTCTCTAAGTGCTTTGTAAAGCAAGCAAGAGACACCTAAGTGTGTGGTGATCCTTGCGGGGTCTTAGTGACCCAAGTGATTAAGGAGAAGGCTCATCCGGTCTAAGTGACCGTTTGGGAGAGTGAAAGGGTTGAAATAGACTCGGCCTTTGTGGCCTCCTCAACGGGACTAGGTTCTTTGGAACCAAACCTCGGTAAAACAAATCACCGTGTTCACTTGTGTTAATTTCCATTTGATTTGTTTTCCCTCTTTCCTCACTCTAGAAGTTCCTGTTCTCATATTGATTTAAGTTGGCTCCCAAAGTTATCCGCATTGATTGAGAAAGTCTAAGCAAGGAGAACTATCTTCTGGTCATCAATTTAATTCTAACGCTAACCCTGACCTTAGTGCAAGTTTTAGTTTATAAAATTCATGTTTCGCCTATTCACCCCCCCTCTAGGTGACTTTCAGTTGCACCACTTTTTGGGCCGGTTTAATCGGCTTTTGCTTTCGCATAGATCGCCTTTTTGACTTTGTTCGTTTAGTGGCCGATCGTGTGGAACGACCTTCTTCATATATTTAGCAAGTAACTGATTAAAGTAGGGTCGACCCTGCTGAGCCGGCCAAACATTCTGGAAGTGTTTTGCTCACTAGTAGTTATCTTAGGACGATGTGGTCTGACGGTCTATGATCACTGCTACTTCTGGTTGTTCGCAGACCGTCCGCCCTTCGTGGTCGGACTGTTCGTGCCTACCCCGGACCATCCGGCATACACATGATAGGTGACCATGATCAGGTATCTAATCATGCTTGCCCCCCGAGCGTCCATCCTACCCTTTGGATGGGGACATAAACTTAGCACGATGATTATAAAGGATTCATCAGCCATACCAGACACTAAGAGCAAAGATGTCTATTGAACTATAGAGCTTGCTCCCATGGAAGAACACAATAATAACCAACTCAATGATGCATAAGTTCGAGTATTGTCTGTACTAATAAATGAATCATTTACTTGAAACTATTTGGCAATACTGATTATACAGTTTGCAATTAAACAATAACCGAATAGTGATAAGTAAATAATATAAGCATGTTCATCCCTTGAATAAACATGACCGAAGCAAATTGTAGCAAGAATCATTACTACCAACAACTGAAATACTTTGGCTTGATGTAAGTAGCAGCATATCACAACTATCCATATGCATAATAATTCGGGTGCACTCCTCCATAATATGAAGATGCATATGGAGCAAAATGATGCCATAAAGGATAACCAAACATACCTTGGGACGACGTATATGACATAGCTAAAAAATATAGACGATGCAATGACCAATAGCTTTGTTGAGCTAGGGCAAACCTTTCACCCAAATGTCTTATTCTTGCTTTCTTCCTTCTGTTTGCCTTTACTCCAATTCTTCCAAAAGCATCATCCTTACCTAGATGTTGAGAACTCCTATTAGGGGCCCATGTCATGCCTCTCTCCTTTAGCTCTCGTGCACCGAGTTTTCCTAGCCTCTTGTGCCATATTGATAATCCGAGTGGGCTTCTCAGTTGTTTAGGCACATTAGGCTTCTTAGGTTCAGATTTATTACCTAGACTATCGCTAGTTAATTTCTCTATTGTTTGGGTACTACTAGCCGAAGTATCCAACACTTCCTCTGGCTCTATAATGCAAGAATTCAGATATGAACTTTTGGCTTTTCTATTATCCTTCTTCACTACATAAACTTGCTTGATCATTCGATTCTTGTTTTGAGCTCTAGACGATTCTTAGAAATAAAACGATCTTTGCCATATGATCGTTTCTCAAAATCAAAATCGAAATGAGCTGAATATTCTATGTTATGTGGTCTAAAATATGAAGAAGAATAAGCATTTGAACCATACCAGCCCCAAGATAGATAAGGATGAAAGTACGAAGGAGCTGAACCATATTGCATTGGTATTGGCGGCCCAAAAGGAGGATATGTTGCTGATGTATGAAACTCCTCCTCGTCAATCCCGATTTCTAGATTTACTCTTCGGAGGTGATTTTGTTGGCTTCAAAGGTGCTCTAGATGGCTTAGCAATGCTAGTTTGATCAACATCCTTTGCCTTAATTTGTTCATGATATTTAGCCAGAAGTTGCTCAAAAGTAACCTTCGGCCTTTTACCCTTTTGTTTATCATTGTAATACTCAAAAGTGTAATAAGGGGGATAGAGATAATCTCAATAGTTTGTGACCTCTACTATTCATTACATGTGATCAACACTGGTTAAAAATGGATAATTGGAACAAAGAACACATAAATAACCTGTGCATCATGTTGGATCTTACTTTGTGTGCATTTTGTGATGATACAAAAATATAGTAAAATAATAATAATAATTATGTTAATGCCCCAATGGGGAATTAAACCCTAAAAGAATATCAAGAATTTAGAAAAAAAAGAGAAGAAGGGAAATTACTATGTGGATAAAAATAAATATATATATATATATGTATATATATATTCTTACACAGATTTAAGTTTGTACATTTGACTCGAATATGAAGTTCATAACAAGATTCAAAATTCAAATTTGAAATTTAAATGAAAAGAAAATGAATCAAAAAGGAAAAAGAAAAAAAGGAAAGCCATGCGCCTGGGCCGCCACTGCTCATTTTCGGCCCACTTCATTCACCCACCGCGTGGCCACCTTGCCGGATCCTTCGCTGACCAGCGGGGCCCAGTCGTCATCTTCTTCCCCCTCCGTCTTCTTTCAACAGAACGCGATTCCGTCGTCTCCGCTCAGCCGTGATCTCAAGCGACCGACCTCCTGCTCGGACTCGGTCTCTAGGGTATAAAGTCGCGCCCTTCCCTCGTTCGTCCAGGGCACGCCACCGTAATCCGTAACGCCGAGCTTCTCCTGCGGCAGGGTAGGTCCGCCGAGAAGGATAGGAGAGAGAATCAGGCATGGAGCACCTCCATCGAGCGGAGCGGTGAGGGAGAGAGATTATGAAACGCCCTGTGCGGATATTTCTTGCGCGCGAAGTAGATGGATTCAATTCGTTGCTTACCGGGGGGACTTCACGTGGAGCTCGAACGGGGGGGGGGGGAATCGATCCGCCATCGATAATCCGCGGGGGCATCATCGGCTTCAATCTGGTAATTGGTTCGGGTGGTAGAATGGAACCCGTAGAAGGTGTAAGCATGAAGATGCGGGCGAATTACCAGCCCGTGGACTCGAAATTGCTCGCCGGTGCAAACCATCCTCCGTGAGGCCGCCTCTCGTCATGGACGGTGCGACTGCGCGCATGATTCTCGGTAAGGGTCGCTTGCCCGAACTCGCTTTTGTCACCGCGTCATTTAGGGCCGATTGGGTTGGGGTTTGGGGCGCCAGGGCTTCGCTCACCCTGCTCCGGCGATGCTCCGCCGCGGTTGGTGGGCGCCGCCGCCAGAGTCGGCTGGGGAGTGTTGGATTGATCAGTGTCCGTTGATCGCGCGATCTGCGGTCTAGAATTGAACTAGCGTCTGCCGTTGATCTTCCGATGAACGCACAAGATTAGATCTAGGTAATGTTTCGCCCGTGACCATCGGATCTAGATCGGGCGGTTGTGGCGTGGGGAGGCGTTATGAAAATCCTGGCCGTGAATCTCTGGATCGACGGTCAATAACGCGTACCTCTTCGTCGTTATAACGGATCCGTCAGATCGAAATCTGACGGCTCATAATCACCCAGATAGCTTCAGCCGAGCTCACTTCTAAAAGAGACCCCGGAAAACTTGTTATTCAACCCGCAGTCCGTGTTGTTGGGCTCTGTGTCTTTGGAGAATTACTCTGGGGCCCCTGTACTTTGTAATATTTGAGGCACAGTCCAGAGGGCAGGGAAAATCATATAATTAATTATAGAAATTGAATTTTAGTGCAAAAATAAATTCATAAACTTGATTAATTCATAGAAAATTCATAGAAACTCCAAATTAATCTATTTCAGTTTCTATAATTTTATAATAATATTGTTTATCATTTAGTTCCACTGTTTTGACATGAAAACCATACTAAAATTCATCTCTTAATTAATCTTATATCCAACACATAAAACCTTAGGAATTCTGTATCTCCTCCGTTTTACCTCCGATTTGATCGGTTCAAGTTGCATTAGTCTTGTACAAGTATTTAATACGCAGTAATAACATTTATTATACCATATCTCATTATTTTATAATTAGATCCTTATTTAATTTATGTTGGTTAGTCTTGTTAAACTGCTTATCATTATAATCTACTAGAATATGATCTATGGTCAATTTATACTTAGAATAAAGTTGAGATAATTATTTATGGAATAACCTCTCATATGATTTACACTAACCAATTTATAATCTAGTTTGATAATTAAATCACATAGAACTCCCATAAACCATAACTTCACAACCGTAACTCCGATTTTAGTGATTCTCGAACCCACGATCTCGTAGCAACGCGTAGATTATTATCATACAGTTTGTTCTTATATTTGGTGTAATGTTAATTTTGCCTATACTATGTTTGTCTGTATTGCTACGTTTAGTAGTGAGGACACGTGTCATCTGAAGAGCAAGTTGGTACCTGGAATCTCAAGTCCTAGGCAAGTTGTGCCCTTGATCACTTCTTTTTACCTAGCCATGTTCTAATTAATCATAATGATCTGCATAGGTTAATTTTGATGGGACCTAATAGGTTACCCTAGTTTGTCTATCTTTATACCTTGTTTACCACTGAACTTTTTGGGTAGTACTTGCTAGTGCTTTATGTGGTTTTGGGTATGAAGATACATTATTCATGATCACACTTTTATTATCTGTTTATTATTACTGTTCATGATAAGATCATTATGTTAATTGGAACATGGAGCGACCACCCGGGAAAACAGTGCTACCACAAGGGTTTAATGGGACGCCCTTGGCTGATTAATTAGGAAAGCTAGTGGAAGACTACCTTACCCGAAAGGGGCAAGGGCAGTAGGGGAGTGGTCAGTGTAGGGAGGTCCTTGGGATGATTTTGCTGCGATGGCGATCATGCGAGGGATCCCTGCATTGGAGCTTCCTATAAACTGTAGCGGGTTTTCTGAAGCTAGTGGAACTTTGTAAAGGCCTCGTAGTGTTACCCTGCCTCGCTCGCCTCCTCGGTAGAGGTGTATGGGAAGTCGCGATCCCTTGGCAGATGGGTAACATGACTTGTGGGTAAAGATGCGCAACCTCTGCAGAGTGTAAAACTGGTATACTAGCCGTGCTCACGGTCATGAGCAGCTCGGACCCTCACATGATTAATTTATGGAACTAAATTCAATTTGTCATATGCATTGCATCGCAGGTGATGATGTTACTTTTGTTCTACTACTTAATTGGGTTGGTATTTACTTATACTTAGTAACTGCTAATAAAATTTTGACCAACTTTAAAAGCAATGCTCAGCTCTAACCATCCTCTTTGGTAAGCCTTACACTTCACGTGAGCTCCCGCCTTTGGCGAGTTCATGCACATTATTCCCCACAACTTGTTGAGCTATGAACGTATGTGAGCTCACTCTTGCTGTCTCACACCCCCCACAGGTCAAGAACAGGTACCACAGGATGAGGCGCATGGAGGATGCTGCGATGTGTTCGTGAGAGATCTAGGTCGTCGTCTCCCAGTCAACTTTGGTTTGCTGGATCGTTGTCTCCTTATAATGTAACTATTTATTTTGTACAGAACTCCTATTATATAGTAAAGATGTGACATTCGATCCTGTGCCATGATTCATCATATGTGTGAGACTTGGTCCCAGCACACCTGGTGATTATGTTCGCGCCCGGGTCTTGGTGCCCCTAAAACCCGGGTGTGACAATCATGACCTTCACCTCCAAAACATTTACATTTGGGCATACCTGGTAGACCATGCCCCCTGGCGCCTCTGGTCTTATTAGCCTTTCTTTTGTCTGGAGCCTTCCGAGTAATCTTCCTATGTGTTAGATTTGGCGCACGAGGGTCACCAATGATAATATTTTTTCCTTTGCCTTTATCGACCGAATATGGCTGAACCAAGACTTTCTTGTCCACTGGTCCTAATGTGTCAACAGGGACAGATTGCATGTCAATCTTTATTTTTTGAAATCTCAATCGGCCTTCATCTATAGCTGATTGTATTTGTCGACAGAAGATATTACAATCATTGATGTTATGAAGAAAGGAACCATGCCATTTACAATATACACACTTTTTCAATTCCTTGCCATTCTTAAGTAGTTCATCAAATATTTTATCACACTTAGCAACATTAAATGTGAACTTAGCTTTCCCTTTTTGTGTCTAATGCAGGGGAGAGCGAGCAGAAGATTTGGCCTTAGCAGGCCAAACAAGCTTAGCGACCTATACTTTTTCTAGCTTTGTAGGGGCCGAAAGGCATTCGACCTCATGCGCGGGTGATGACATGCTGCGACTATGGTGCGCTGCAAGTGTGGTGGGGCATGAAGATTGTGTCTGGCGCGAAGTGTCCTGGTCTGCGCATGCACACCCGGACAGTCAGATCTTGGTGATCGGACGGTCCGCAGAGGGATCAGACGGTTTGGTATTGTATCCGGACCGTCCGGTCGTGCATGGCTTTGCCTGCAAGACTTGTGACAGGCTCGGTGCGATTCTGGACTGTTCGGTGTAAGGTGTTGGATGGTCCGTTGGAGGGCCGGACGGTCCGTGATCGTGCGCGGACTGTCCGGCCGTGCCTAGAGCCGATCTACCATGCAGTGGGGATGGTGACAGCATTTTCCCCAGATATGAGTTCACCGACATAACATAATATTGTTGGGACTGAGAAGCCCCATTTGTCGCCGATGTTTTTGACGCAGTTATTTTAGTGCCCAATTTATGTGACAAAAAATCAGGTGTATGAGTATTTTCTAATACATGCATCATATTCTCTATATCCTCCATTATAATTTTAATCTGATTATCAAAAGAAATTTTAACAAATTGAATATCGGCTAATGGCGCGGTGTTACTTACAATGGGGAGCTGATGCAGCAAGGATGACAGTGAATCGTACTTTACTTCCCTCTTCTTGATGACCTTCTGGTGGTGATCTAACTTGAAGTGCGAGAGGTACCACTTTTCCGCCACCTTGCATATCTGAGCCTATTGTCGTTGGAATTCCTCGTCTAGCCTTTTCATGTGGTCTTCTAATTTCTCATTCTCATCGGTCGGTGAGTTAGTCAGCCTTGTGTTAATGTCTAGGACAATGTTGTTGTGATCTTTGTGATTGGCCATTGCGACCGATCTGATAGGTCTGTTTAATAGATCTGATCTAATGGATCTGAGTTGATAGATCTAATTTTTTGTCCCCAGCGAAGTCGCAAAAAAGTGTGTTTATGCCTTTTTGGTCACCAAACACTATAATGAATCGACTGGCAGTACTTGGCACCTTTAGATGATGTAGAGTCGAATAAAGTGGTTATCCTGAAGGTGGGGCAACACCTCTATGATGGTCACCACCTATTTAGGACTAAACAACAACGAACCCTACGACCTTCTCATGATGAGCAATACATTGGGTTCGGCTCCGCGAGGTGAACAGTGGCGGCGGTCTGCGATGGGTTGCCGGGTCGTCTGGTGGTGCTCGCTGTGGGGGCGTGGACTGTCTGCGGCTCTGGACCGGACGGTACGCGACCTGGCGGTAGAAGCGACGCCTTTCCTGCGTGCTGTCCGGACGGTCCGAGCTCTGGGTCGGACGATCCGTGATGGCGCAAGGTCGTCTTCTTCTCTTTGTAGGGCCTAGATCTCGACCCCTGGGGGAGAAACCTTAGGGTGCTCCAGGTCGGCAGGTCACCCAAGGCGTCTCCAGACGACGTAGAGTCGCCTAGAAATTAAGAGATCAATTCGAGGAAGAGATCTTGATTGAAGTAGACGAAGTAGATCTTGCCCCTCAGGAGTGGTAAAGATTATAGGGTCGTCTTAGGGTCGGCAGGCCACCCTAGGACGGATCTAGACGACGTAGAGTCGAATATGGGTGGAGGTGGATATGCAGAAGGCTATAACTAGAACTATGCTACATCTACTCATATGACAGGAAAGGTAAATAAAGTAGATAGATTCGATTGGAATGTGTTCAGGAGTTCTCAATCGGTCGTACCCCTTTATATTTATAAGGGAGGAGGTCTGAATATGTTCCTATGAGATAGCTAACAACTCCCACGTGATTAGATGATAACAATGCACGAGATAAGGATAATCACCTGAGTTAATCTAATCGCGGGACACGTGGACTGTCTGGGCCCAAGTGCCGGACCGTCCGCCACTTTTGGTGCTCAACACCGTTAATATAATATTAGTGTTATAGTGATATTTTGCTACACAGATTTTGTATATTATAACGCTGTTTGTCGTTCTATATCTAACTTTTATATAGATTTTTAACTTCTGTGGTAAGTCGGTCAAACTTTTTTTTTAAAAACAAACCAATTATAAATGGAGACGGATGAAGTATATGAACGTGTGAGCGTTTGATAGGCCCACCACGCACAGGGACGGAATGGATAAGATCGCATTAATTGACGAAGTACTCCACTACTCCAGTAGTTTAGCAGCACATAGATAAGGCATGCACATAGATAATCCTCGGCACGAGCATGCGTCCAGAAGTGTACCTTTCCTCCTTTCCCCCGGCAGGACCCGCGCACGGCGGCACGCGCGGGTTGCTCTCGCGCGCGAGGTGGCGATCCAGAAGGGAGCAGCACAGAGTTTAGGCAGCCGATTGACCATTATGTCCCCGCCCGTTGTTCCCTTATCCACACAGAGCCCCACCGAGGTCACCTCACGACAGTCCTCGTCATCTGGAAGTACTGCCGGCATCATCATCATCAGCAGCTCAGCAGTTTCTCCTATAGATAGCTCTGCTGCACCGGCTACCTAGTTCGTCCTCCTCGTCAGCATTAAGCAACGAGTACGTGCTCTGTGTGTGAGTGTGACTGAGACCAGAGTGCAGGAGATCGAGCTAGTTTCGTCATCAGTGCAGTTCAGCTGCTTGTTTCCAGTCCAGACAGGTCAAGAGTCTTGCCAGTTAGCTAGCTAGGAAAGGGCTCGGTACGGTGATCCGTTCATGGCGGCGGAGGTGGCCGGAGGAGTTGGAGGAGGAGGAGCTGTTGGTGCGCCGTCGTCGTCCCCGCGGCGCGTGGTGGTGGCGGTGGACGAGAGCGAGGAGAGCATGCACGCGCTCTCCTGGTGCCTCTCCAACGTCGTCTCGGCGGGCAAGGCCGCCGTGGCGCCGCCCCCGTGCGTGGTGCTCGTCCACGCCCGCTCTACTACCCCACCATCGACGGCACCGGTGAGCGGTGCTCGGATGCCTAGCTCTTATTGTCGTTCTGGGCTATATATATTACTGGCGTCGCCGGTATTGATCGGATCGGATGGAGTCGCATCGCATGCAGGGACAGGGTACGTGATGACCCAGCAGGTGGTGGACTGCATGGAGCAGTACATGGCCTCCGCCGCCGACACCGTCGTCACCAAGGCCAAGACCATCTGCACCGCCTTCCCCGACGTACGTCTGACACCGACCGTTAGTTCGTTAGTTAGTTAGTTAGTTACAGTACATACGTTGATCCGACCTTGTGGAATGCTGTTTGCAGGTGAGGGTGGAGACGTGCGTGGAGAAGGGCGACCCGCGCGACGTGATCTGCGGAGCCGCCGAGAAGGCCGGCGCCGACATGCTCGTCATGGGCAGCCACGGCTACGGCTTCCTGCAGAGGGCGCTCATGGGCAGCGTCAGCAACCACTGCGTGCAGAATTGCAAGTGCCCCGTCGTCGTCGTCAAGAGGCCCAACTCTGCTTGAGACACGCCGGTGTGCAGTGTGGCCATTGCTTAATTAGCTTGTGTACAGTTGTGTGTTGCTGATGAGCATCGTTATCGTGTTGTACAGTACCGTGTCATGTAATGACCGTCTGCTATATATATAGGATTGTGAAGTATTGTCCCCCCTTGTTCTGCGCCTCTGTTCCGCCCCTCCAACAAAGGACTCTGAACTCTGGTAATAAAAAAAAGGGGAAAAAAAAAGTCCGTCGATCTCCGCCCATCCGAGCAGCGTCTGCATACGAGAGATGTCGATGAGCTCCGCCGCCGGCATCCCCTCTCCATCTCGATCATCGTACTGGTACGCAGTTCGAAGATTTATTCTTCTTTTGAAAGACCTTGCGTTATATTACTGGATCTAGATTTTTCGTATATATAAATGTAATTAACCAATCTCCTTTGTAAAGGATTTTTCCCATAATAACCTTGATTTCTTGAACAGTTGCTCCTATAGTGGCTAAATAAGGCTTAGCTGCATATTAACAATGACAATTTGACTAGATTTTTTATGTGTGATTTAAATTGACATAAATTTTTACAAATAAATTGTCCAACGTGAATTATTGTCAATTTCTCTTCCCATGAGTTATGATGGAGAAAGAGTCAATTCAAATGGAATGGCTCCAACATGATGTTACTGTCAAAATTCAAAATCCTTTTATTTTCGTCTATTAAAGAGTCCAGAGCTAACCTATGATCGAGGTCCTTTCTAACAATAATTAATATTATACATAAATAGTATGTGTATATATTTTTTTTGAAACAAGTTTATTACCCTGCTTTTAAGAAAGCTGATTAAGATTCACAACCAAAGACACACTAGCAAACGATTCTGGGGATCCAGTTTACAACGAAAAACATCCACACCCTACCTAGACAGATTCTAGGGAGCGAAGCAAACTTATTACAGCTCAGAAAAACATCAAACACTAGACCCTTACCAATCCAAAAGATGCTAACAAAACAAGCTGCAACACAGACTAAATAAAACTATTGGAAAACGTCACGATGCTAACAAATCATTTCCAGAGCTTTCCTCGCTAGGTCCAAACGCTTCAAGCCAGCCACCAAGTTTCATATCACCTCCAAATCAGCCCCCCTTCCTAGCGCCGGCTGAAAGTCAGCTAACCATCTCTTCATAGACTCCATAGCCTTCTCCAGTGAAGGTTGATCTTTGGTGTTGAAGAGGATCCCCCATTTATGCATAAGCGAGACATAATCATACACAATCAACATTGGGTTGTTAGGGAATTTTTTCCCATTGCCATTCTGATTCGGTTGCACCATATGGCCCAAATTAAACCAGCAATGAAAAAAGTGTGGAATCTTGAGGAAACTCTAGGCTTGGTCCCCTTCCAGTCCCCAAACAAATCATCTAACGAATTGGGAATGTTGACCCACACTAAAGGAATTTTGCTATGTTACCAATAGATTCATGATCCCTGCACAAAGCACATAAGACACTCCCCTAGCATCCTTTCCTATGCAAAATTTCGATCGCTTGGATCTTCCTGTTGTAAAGAAGCCACATGAACACCACCCTGACTTTCAAAGGCACCTTGCAGTTCCAAATAGCTTTATGGATTTTGTTCCGTACCCCCCATCCATTATGAACCTATATAGCGAGTTTGTAGTAAATGCTTAGGATTTCTCTAAGGGCCATCTTACCTCATCTCTCCCATGAGTTAGATTGAGACTTTGGAGAGCATCCTGAAGGTCCTACCATAGATTGCACTCACTACTGCTAAGGGGATGCACTAAATCTATGCTCGAATACCCTTCTTCAAAGGAGTCCCCCAATAGGGCATCCTCGTTCCTACTAATAACGAATAATCTAGGGAATTTGACATTCAGAGGCACATCCCCGATTCAAACATCATACTAGAAACGAGTCTCATTCCCGTTATTGACTTTATTCACCACACTCCATTGAAAAAGATGCTTAATTTTGTGAACCCTTTCCAAAATTGAGAAGTCCCTTTGACTTCAGACATGAAAAAATTGTCATTTGTCATATATTTTTCTTTGGCAAGATTATACCAAACCCCCCTGATCCTAGGGCTATTTCCAAATCCATTTGGTGAGTAAACACGCATTCATCAGGCCAGTGTTTATAATGCCCGAACCTCCTTGGTCCTTTGGTCTGATCAACATTTCCCACTTAGCCATATGATAACACTTCCTTTCGTCTACTCCTTGCCAGAAAAAATTGCCTCTAACAAAATCCATTCTGATGACACCCTTTTGGTAAAAGATAAAATCCCATAATGTACATAGGCAAACTACTAAGGCATGTGTTAGTCAAGATTAATCTTCCACCAGAGGAGATATACTTACTTTTCCAAGGATCAAGCCTTTTTTCATTTTTTCTAGGACAAGGTTGAAGATGGAAGACTTAAGATGAGTGTGTAAGATGGGAATCCCCAGGTACCTCATAGACAGGGATCCTAACATGCAATTAGGCATATTGGCCAGGCTCTCTTTTTCTTGTTGGTCTACCCCAAAAACATAAACTTCGCTCTTATGAAAGTTAATCTTTAGGCCCAATAACAATTCGAAGCAATAAAGAATTAACTTTAGATTCATAATCGATTTTTCTGACCCATCTATCATAATGATTGTATCATCAGCATATTGGATGTGCATAATGCCACTCGGTAAAATCTCAGATAGAACACCTGATAAATGGCCTTTGGCTACCCTAGAATCTAACATTTTGCTCATAGCATCGGCCACTAAGTTGAAAAGGAGAGGCAATAACGGGTCGCCTTGCCTCAGCCCCTTAAAGGTTTTGAAGAAATTACTCCTTTCCCATTAATATTCACGCAAACTTTGCCATTTTCAATAGTGCTCATCACCATCTCACTCCACCTATCTACGAAGTTTTTTTGACTTCAACACTTCAGCCAAGAAATCCCACCTAACGTTATCACACTCTTTTTCGAAGTTGATCTACATGATTAGACCTTTCTTCTTCTTGAACTTTAGTTCATGTAACACCTCATGTAAAATAACCACCCCTTCCAAAATATTTCTGTCTTTAACAAAACCCAACTAGTTGTCCCCAATGATCACCTTGGTTATTAGATACATTTTGTTGGTAAGCACTTTAGTGAAAATCTTGAAATCAACATTGAGTAGACAAATGGGCTGATATTGCTTGATAATGTTGGTTTCTTTCAACTTAGGTATCAAAGTGATAACTCCAAAATTCAATCTCTTAATGTCTAGATGCCTTTCATGGAAGTTCTTAAACATTTTCATAAGATCATCTTTGACAAGGAACCAACATTTTTTTGAAGAAAGAGGCCCCAAACCCGCTAGGTCCAGGTGCCGACTCATCATTCATCTGATCAATAGCGTGTTTGACCTCGTCTTCCGTAAACGGTTTCATGAGGCTTGCTTTTTCCTCCTCACAAAGGTTTGGCCTCCCTGTCTAAAAGCCTTCCCCAAGATTCATATTACAAGGCTTGCTAGGGCCAAAAAGACTTTTATAAAAAATCTATAATATGAACCATAAGCTCTTTCTGCTCTCTAATGATCCCCGAAGTTGTCTCCAAGAAAGGAATTCTACTTTTTCTCCTACGCCCATTAGCATATAAATGGAAAAACCAGGAGTTAGAGTCCCCTTTGGTAATCCAATTTTCCTGGCCCATTGGCTCCAAAAATCCTCCTCAAGATGATAAATATGATCTAAATCTTTTTCAATCTTGTATCTTTCCATCTTTGATAGGGTTGGTCCATCAACTCTAATTCCTCATCTAGGTTTTTCAATTGCATCATAAGATCATTCTTTTCTCTTTTTTGGTCCCCCATCGGTTTGTGAGACCCCACTTCGTGATCAATGCAGTTTTGATTGTGTTCTTCATGTTCTTGCTCGTGTTCTTGATTGTGCTTGCAGGGATAAGCCTTCAAGGCGAGGCCACTCGTGTGTCACGAGTGATAACCAATGGAGGAGTGGTATAGTGATTGTGAGGATCTATTCGCGCAGAGCCTTGGATCATCAACGTCGAGATCGCCACCCTATCAAGTTATCGTACTTCATAGAAGATCGAACCTTGCACTCTATCAAGTGGTATCAAGATTTAGGTTGCCCATGAGGTATAATTGTACCTTTAAATTTGGTTTGTTCGTCCTATAACCCACAAAAAAGCCTAAGAGAAAAGAGTCTTAACATTAGGTCGTATCTTTAAAAACCATTAGTGTGTCCTGACCTACAGACTTCATCTTATCCTTTGCACAATTCAATTTTGGAGTCCGTAGTTCTGAGTTCGTGTCCTAGGTCAAGGTCTTGTTGCTGGTTTAGATTTGTTTTGGGTCAGTTTGGTCATTACCATCCGCTGCCATCCAACAAACTCAATCTCGATAATCCGACCTCATCCAAAAAACTGATCCTATCCACAAACCAAACTCATTCACCCTTCATTTGCCTCACCAACAATGCTAATTAAGTTGTTGGTTTAGATTTGTTTTGGATTAGTTTGGTCATTACCATTTGTTGCCATCCAACAAACTCAATCTTGGTAAATCTATTACATCCACAAAACCAACCCTAGCCATAAATCGAACTCAATCACTCATCATTTTCATCTCATCATCTCGTCTTTATCAGATTAGTTTCTGCCTAGTTCGGTATTTTGAGAATTAATCTTACATACGAACTCGAAATTTAGTGTTCTTGTACTTTCTGCAAAGATTAAAAAATTATGTACAACTTTTATATTTACTAGTTTTCCAAAGAAACATCATTATTATAGAGTTATCTGCTTTGGAAGTAAATTTGTTTGTGATTCTAAAATTTCGGACCAGTCTATATTTCGGGGTCAACATCTCCCACTTTATTTATCCGAAGTAGGCGATCCATATATCTAAAAGAAAGAGAAAAAGTATACCTACAACTTTCTTGTGGTTAGTTCTTGCGTTTGAGGTTTTTAAATTTGTCAAACTGTCTGTTGAAGTTATAGCAGAAAATCTATGACAGACATACGAGATTTTTTCGATACTCTTGTGTTATATCTTGTTTTTGCGACATTCTTGTGAAAAAAGAGAATATAAAAATGCAAGTGCAAAAAAATCCGCACAAAACAAACAAAAAACAAGAGAAAAAAATTAGAGAAAAAGAGAAAAGAGTGCGCATAAGCAGGAACACCATTGATCTGTGCACCTTTGTGATTGTTTTTCATTCCAACGAGGGTTGCACTCAACCCCTTTCAAGTGATCCGATGATCAACTTGAATACCATGGTCTTTTCCTTTAGAGTCTTATCTCGTTTGCGAAAAATTTCCACAACTTGGAGTCTCTCATCCTTACAATAGAGATCACAAAGAAAGCACAGAGTAAGGTTGGGAGAAGCAACACACGCAAGACTCAAATACGCAGCACAACCACGCACACAGGTGACGACTTGAGCTCGAAACACAACACACGGAGTTCGCAACTCAAATGGAGCTCAAATCACTAACATAATGAAGCGAACGCGCGGGAGTAGAGTCTGGATGCTTTAGAATACTTAGAGAATGCTTGGTGTTCTTCTCCATGCACCTAGGGGTCTCTTTTATAGCCACAAGGCAGCTAGGAGCTGTTGAAGACCAACTTGGAAGGCCAATCTTGCCTTGTGTCGAGTGGCACACCGGACAGTCCGGTGTGCCATCGGACAGGTCCTGTAGAGTGTCCGGTGCACGATCTCCTTCCAAATTGGGCATATCTGACCGTTGGTCGCCGGGATCGGTTGGCGCACCAGACATTGTCCGGTGCACACCGGACAGTCTGGTGTGCCCAACTGACCGTTGGCGCGACCACATGTCACGCGGAGATTGCGCAGCCGACTGTTGGCGCTGGCGACGTTGGCTCACCGGACAATCCGATGAATTTTAGCCACATCGCCCCGTTGCTTTTCTCGAGAGCGACGAGTTCACCGCAGATGACTCACGGGACAATCCGGTGCACCACCGGACAGTCCGGTGAATTATAGCCGTACACCGCCGTCGATTCCCGAGAGCAGCACTTTCACCGGAGACCAGCCTGGTGCACCGGACACTGTCCGGTGCACCACCGAATAGTCAGGTGTGCCAGATCGAGCTGAAATTTGGCTGCTGAGAGCCAAGCCCTTTCCATTTCTTTTCTCCTTCTTTTGTCACTATTTCTAGCACTTAGACCAACACATTAGCGTTCAAAAAACAATGTACTAAGTCTAGAAACATACCTTGTGCCTTGATTTTCACTTCTCACTTAATTTGGCACATAAAAACTTAATCAAACGTGTTGGACATTTAATCATCAAAACATTATAGAAATGGCCCAAAGGCACATTTCCCTTTCAATCTCCCCTTTTTGGTGATTTTTGCCAACACATCAAAAAGCAACCAAAATAAGTGCAACATCAATGCTAATGAGGACCAAATCATTTTTGCACAAGATTTGACATATTTGGATCATTCTTTGCCACCACTTGGTTTGTTTTTGTAAATCAAATTCATTTTTCTATCTCTAAGTCAAACACGCGTGTTTGAGCACAAAGAGAGATACTCCAAGAATAAAATTGATCAAGTGCCAAAGACTCCCCCTTTTTCCCATAAACAGAATTCTCCTCCATAAGAGACCAAAATTTTCAAATAAGAGGATTTTGGACAAAATACAAATTTCAACTCTACTATTTTTTAAATTCAATTCACAAGTGGTGGCTGATCCATTTGCTTTGGCCTTAATTTCTCCCCCTTTGGAATTAAGCACCAAAACAGGATCACTTTTGGCCTTTTAACCCCATTGCCTCACCAAAAATGTCAATTAAGAGCAAAAAGGCAATGAGATTGTAAGTATGAACTTGAAAGTAAGTACACTAATACCAGAGTGCAGTGGAAGTCTTTTCATCGTCCAAGTTCATTTTTCCCTTTCAATGCACCTGTGAGACTACATCAAATGTACTCAAACAAACATGTTAGTCTCAAAGGGTCAAGTTGTAGCACATCTCCCCCTTAATATGTGCATCATTCGCATATGGACTTGTGAGGTCCGAGGATCACTTTTACAACTTGAGCACCATAAATAACAATAACTGATTGAAATGCATAAAGTAACATGATGAAAGGCATAGAACACATGTATGTTATAGATCAATCCAAGTTACGTGAATCTAAGACATTTAGCTTACTACGCAACCTGCAAAACCTTTTCTCATCTAAAGGCTTAGTGAAGATATCGGCTAGCTGGTTCTCGGTGTTAATATGGTACACCTCGATATCTCCCTTTTGCTGGTGGTCTCTCAGGAAGTGATGCAAGATGTCTATGTGCTTAGTGCGGCTGTGTTCAACAGGATTATCTGCCATGCGAATTGCACTCTCATTGTCACATAGGAGTGGGACTTTGCTCAGATTGTAGCCAAAGTCCCGGAGGGTTTGCCTCATCCAAAGTAGTTGCACGCAACACTGTCCTGCGGCAACATACTCGGCCTCAACGGTGGATAGGGCAACGAATGTCTGTTTCTTTGAACTCCAGGACACCAGGGACCTTCCTAGAAATTGGCACGTCCCTGATGTGCTCTTCCTATCAACCTTGCACCCGGCATAATTGGAGTCTGAGTATCCAATCAAGTCAAAGGTAGACCCCTTTGGATACCAGATCCCGAAGCAAGGCGTAGAAACTAAATATCTAAGAATTCGCTTAACGGCCACAAGGTGACATTCCTTAGGGTCGGATTGATATCTAGCACACATGCATACACTTAGCATAATGTCCGGTCTACTAGCACATAAATAAAGAAATGAACCTATCATGGACTGGTATGCCTTTGGATCAACAGACTTACCTCCTTTGTTGAGGTCAACATGCCCGTCGGTTCCCATAGGTGTCTTTGCGGGCTTGGCGGCCTTCATCCCAAACCACTTGAGAAGATCTTGTGTGTACTTCGTTTGGGAGATGAAGGTGCCGTCCTTGAGTTGCTTTACTTGGAACCCAAGGAAGTAGGTCAACTCGCCCATCATCGACATCTCAAACTTTTGTGTCATCACCCTGCTAAACTCCTCACAAGACTTTTGATTAGTAGAACCAAATATTATGTCATCGACATAAATTTGGCACACAAAGAGATCTCCATCACAAGTCTTTGTAAAAAGAGTGGGATCGGCTTTCCCAACCTTGAAAGCATTGGCAATTAAGAAATCTCTAAGGCATTCATACCATGCTCTTGGGGCTTGCTTAAGTCCATAGAGCGCCTTAAAGAGCTTAAACACGTGGTCGGGATAACTGTCATCCTCAAAGCCAGGGGGTTGTTCCACGTATACCTCCTCCTTGATTGGCCCGTTGAGGAAAGCGCTCTTCACATCCATTTGAAACAACCTAAAAGAGTGGTGAGCAGCATAGGCTAATAATATTCGAATAGACTCTAGCCTAGCTACAGGAGCAAAAGTCTCCTCGAAATCCAAACCTGTGACTTGGGCATAACCTTTTGCCACAAATCGAGCCTTGTTTCTTGTCACCACCCCGTGCTCGTCTTGCTTGTTGCAGAACACCCACTTGGTTCCCACAACGTTTTGCTTTGGACGTGGCACCAGGCTCCAGACTTCATTTCTCTTGAAGTTGTTGAGCTCTTCCTGCATAGCCAACACCCAGTCCAGATCCTGCAAGGCCTCTTCTACCCTGAAAGGCTCAATAGAAGAGACAAACGAGTAATACTCACAAAAATTAGCTAAACGTGAGCGAGTGGTTACTCCCTTGCTGATGTCACCCAAGATTTGATCGATGGGGTGATGTCTTTGGATCGTTGCTCGGACTTGGGTTGGAGGGGCCTAAGGTGCTTCTTCCTCCATCACTTGTTCTTCCTGTGCTCCCCCTTGATCCTGTCCCTCTTCTTGAGGTACCTATTCACTGTCTTGAGTTGGAGGATGCACAATTGTGGAGGAAGATGGCTGATCTTGCTCCTGTTGTTCCTATGGTCGCACATCACCGATCACCATTGTGCGTATTGCGGCCGTCGGAACATCATCTTCATCTATGTCATCAAGATCAACTTGCTCTCTTGGAGAGCCATTAGTCTCATCAAATACAACATCCCTAGAGACTTCAACCAAACCCGATGATTTGTTGAAGACTGTATACGCCTTTGTATTTGAGTCATACCCTAGTAAAAACCCTTCTATTGCCTTGGGAGCAAATTTAGAATGTCTACCTTTCTTCACCAGAATGTAGCATTTGCTCACAAATACACGAAAGTAAGAGACATTGGGTTTGTTACTAGTAAGGAGTTCGTAGGAGGTCTTCTTGAGGAGGCGACGCAGATAGAGCCAGTTTATGGCGTGACAGGCTGTATTCACAGCTTTCGACCAAAACCGCTCGGGTTTCTTGAACTCGCCAAGCATCGTTCTCGCCATGTTGATTATCGTTCTGTTCTTCCTCTATACTACACCATTTTGCTGTGGCGTGTAGGGAGCGGAGAACTCATGCTTGACGCCTTCCTCCTCAAGATACTCCTCAACTTGTAGATTCTTGAACTCGGATCTGTTGTCACTCCTTATCTTTTTCACCTTTAGCTCAAATTCGTTTTGAGCTCTCCTTAAGAAGCACTTTAGGGTCCTTTGGGTTTCTGATTTGTCCTGCAAAAAGAATACCTAAGTGAAGCGGGAAAAGTCATCAACAATCATAAGACCATACTTACTTCCCTCGTTGCTAAGGTAGGCAACGGGTCCAAAGAGGTCCATGTGAAGGAGCTCCAGTGGTCTTGATGTGGTCATCACATTCTTGCTGTGATGAGTGCTTTCCACCTGTTTTCCTGCCTGACATGCTGCACAAGGTCTGTTTTTCTCGAAACAAACATTGGTTAGTCCTAACACATGTTCTCCCTTTAGAAGTTTATGAAGGTTCTTCATCCCAACATGTGCTAGACGGTGATGCCAAGCCAGCCCATACTAGTCTTAGCTATTAAGCATGCATCTAGATTGGCCTCCTCTTTTGAAAAAACAACTAAGTAGAGTTTGCCGTCTAATACACCCTTAAAAGCTAATGAACCATCACTTCTTCTAAAGACAGATACATCAACGTTTGTAAAAAGACAATTGTAACCCATGTGACACAATTGACTTACAGACAGAAGGTTGTACCCAAGCGACTCTACCAAAAATACATTCGAAATCGAGTGCTCGTTAGTGATGGCAATCTTGCCCAGGCCCTTGACCTTGCCTTGGTTCCCATCTCCAAAGATGATCGTATCCTGAGAATCCTTGTTCTTGATATAGGAGGTGAACATCTTCTTCTCCCCCGTCATGTGGTTTGTGCATCCGCTGTCGATTATCCAGCTAGAGCCCCCGGATGCATAAACCTGGAATGAATTAAGCTTGGGTTTTAGGTACCCAACTCTTGTTGGGTCCTACAAGGTTAGTCACAATTACTTTTGGAACCCAAATACAAGTTTTGTCTCCATTGCATTTGGATCCCAACTTCCTAGCAACCACTTTTGCATTTTTACATGAAAGTACAAACGAAGTATTGCAAGCATGATAAATAGTTGAAGATTTTTTGCACAATTTTCTAGAAACATGAGACACAACATGATTTCTCCTAGGTGCATGAGACACGACATGATTGGTCCTAGGCTTATTTCTACTACAATCATAAGTAGAGCTAGAAGCAATCATAGCATGATCATAGTTTCTATCATTATAATCATTCCTAGAAAATTTTCTATCATAAATGTAGGCATGACACTTTTGAGAACTACTAGCCACAGGGGCCTTCCCTTTCTCCTTGTTGAGAACGGGAGCCTTTTGGCTTATTAAGTTCTTGGTTTCCTTTCGAAAACCAAGTCCATCCTTAATTGAGGGGTGTCTACCAACAGTGTAGGCATCCCTAGCAAATTTTAATTTATCAAAATCAATTTTGCAAGTCTTAAGTTGAGCATTAAGACTTGCCACCTCATCATTTAATTTAGCAATATAAATAAGGTGTTCATCACAAGCATTAACATCAAAGTCCTTGCATCTATTGCAAATAACTACATGTTCTACATATGATCTAGTTGCATTTGCCTCCTCTAGCTTAGCATTTAATTCATCATTTAAATTCTTTAAACTAGAGACAGATTCATGGCATGCAGACAACTCAGAGGATAACATTTCATTTCTTTTAATTTCTAGAGCAAGAGATTTTTTAACACTAACAAATTTATCATGTTCTTCATACAAAATGTCCTCTTGCTTTTCTAAAAGTCTATCCTTTTCATTTAGAGCATCAATCAATTCATTAATTTTCTCTACTTTGGCTCTATCTAAACCTTTAAGGTAGCGTTTGGTTGAAGAGCCAAGTAGAACGGAGCTGTTCTTACCTAGTTTTGTTGTTGTTTGGTTATAAAGGAACTAGAATGGAATGGCTCCAATTAGGGAATATTCTCATCAGATCCGGAACCATTCCGCTCCAAAAAATCAACCGAATGGAGCCGCTCCGTTCTCATTCCGCTCGCACAGTCACGCTCCGTTCCGTTCACTCTGTAACCAAACAAAAAATAGAGCCGCTCCGTTCCAGATTACCAAACACAGAACAGAACGGCTCCGTTCATAGAATCGGGGATAGAACGGCTCCGTTCTACTTGGCTCCTCAACCAAACACTACCTAAATAAACTAGAGTAATCTACTTCATCATCGGAGGATTGTTCATCATTAGATGAAGTGTACCTGGGTGTGTCCCGAACACGTATCTTTTTCTCCTTGGCCATAAGACATGCATGACGTTCATTGGGGAAGAGTGAAGATTTGTTGAAGGCTGAGGCATCAAGTCCTTCATCGTTGGAGTCGGAAGAGGAGCAGTTCGAGTCACATTCCTTTCCAAGGTGCGCCTCGCCCTTTGCCTTCCTGTAGTTCTTCTTTTTCTCCTTCTTCCCACTCTTTTCTTGTCCCTGGTCACTATCATTATCAAGACAATTTGCAATGAAGTGACCAGTCTTACTGTACTTGAAGCAGGAGCGTTTTCCCTTTGTTTTATTTCTATTGTGGTACTCCTTGCGTTCTTTGAGTGCAGTCTTAAAGCGCTTGATGATAAGCGCCATCTCATCTTCATTGAGTCCGGCAGCCTCCACTTGAGCTACCTTGCTTGGTAGCGCCTCCTTGTTGCTTGTTGCTTTGAGAGCAACGGGCTACCGCTCGTAGATGGGTAGTGGACCATTCAAGGCGTCATCCACATACCGTGCCTCCTTTACCATCATGCGCCCGCTCACAAATTTTCTGAGTATCTCCTCAGGTGTCATCTTGGTGTACCTCGGGTTTTCACGAATAAGATTGACAAGATGGGGGTCAATTACAGTAAATGACCTTAGCATGAGTCGGACGACATCATGATCCGTCCATCTTGTTCTTCCATAGCTTCGAATCTTGTTGACCAGGGTCTTGAGCCTGTTGTAGGTCTGAGTTGGCTCCTCTCCTCTGATCATCGCGAACCTCCCCAACTCGCCTTCCACTAGTTCCATCTTTGTGATCATAGTGGCATCGTTTCCCTCATGAGATATCTTGAGGGTGTCCCAGATTTGCTTGGCGTTGTCCAAGCCACTCACCTTATTATATTCATCCCTGCAAAGTGAAGCTAGCAAGACAGTAGTAGCTTGTGCATTTTTATGAATTTCCTCATTTATGAAAACGGGATTGTCAGTACTATCGAAATGCATTCCATTTTCAACAATCTCCTAGATATTATGATGGAGAGAAAATAAATGACTACGCATTTTGTGACTCCAGAAAGAGTAGTCTTCTCCATCAAAGTGTGGAGGTTTCCCAAGTGGAATTGATAGGAAATGAGCATTTGAATTAAATGGAATACGAGAATAATCAAATGAATAGTTTTGATTAACCGTTTTCTTCTTTGAAGAGTCGTCGTCGTCGTGGTGTGGTGAAGAAGACGAGGCATCACTGTCGTAGTAGAATATCTTCTTGATGCGCCTCTTCTTCTTCCCGTCTCTCTTCTTTTGACTCGAGCCTGAGTCAGTAAGCTTGTTGTCTCTTGGCTCGTTGAAGATGGACTCCTTTTCCTTATCGTTGACCACCATCCCCTTTCCCTTAGGATCCATCTCTTCAGGCGGTTAGTCCCTTAGATGAAGAGTACGGCTCTGATACCGATTGAGAGCACCTAGAGGGGGGTGAATAGGTGATCATGTAAAATCAAACACTAAATAGCCACAAGACTTAGTTAAAAATGTTAGTGCGACTAAGTAGATTTGAGGCGAGTTCTTGTGAACAACACAATCACAGAGAAAGCAACACAAGAGACACGCGATTTTATCCCGTGGTTCGGCCAAGTAACACTTGCCTACTTCCATGTTATGGCGTCCCAATGGACGAGGGTTGCACTCAACCCCTTGCAAGTGATCCGATGATCAACTTGAATACCACGGTCTTTTCCTTTAGAGCCTTATCCCGTTTGCGAGGAATTTCCACAACTTGAGTCTCTCGCCCTTACAATAGAGATCACAAAGAAAGCATAGAGTAAGGTTGGGAGAAGCAACACACACAAGACTCAAATATGCAGCACAACCACACACACAGGTGACGACTTGAGCTCGAAACACAACACACGGAGTTCTCAACTCAAATGGAGCTCAAATCACTAACACAATGAAGCGAATGCGCGGGAGCGAAGTCTAGATGCTTTAGAATACTTAGAGAATGCTTGGTGTTCTTCTCCATGCGCCTAGGGGTCCCTTTTATAGCCCCAAGGTAGCTAGGAGCCGTTGAAGACCAACTTGGAAGGCCAATCTTGTCTTCTATCGAGTGGCGCACCGGACAGTCTGATGCGCCACCGGACAGGTCCTGTAGAGTGTCCAGTGCACGGTCTCCTTCCAAATTGGGCATATCCGACTGTTGGTCGCCAGGATCGGTTGGCGCACCGGACACTATCCGGTCGGACACTATCCGGTGCACAACGGACAGTCCGGTGTGCCCAACTGACCGTTGGTGTGGCTACGTGTCGCGCGGAGATTGCACAGCCGACCGTTAGCGCTGGCGACCGTTGGCTCACCGGACAGTCCGGTGAATTTTAGTCACGTCACCCCGTTGCTTTTCCCGGGAGCGACGAGTTCGCCGCGGATGACTCACTGGACAGTCCGGTGCACCACCGGACAGTCCGGTGAATTATAGTCGTACACCACCGTCGATTCCCGAGAGCAGCACTTTTACCGGAGACCAGCCTGGCGCACCGGACAGTCCGGTGTGCCAGACCGAGCTGAAATTTGGCTGCTGAGAGCCAAGTCCTTTCCATTTATTTTCTCCTTCTTTTGTCATTGTTTCTAGCACTTAGACAAACACATTAGCGTTCAAAAAACAATGTACTAAGTCTAGAAACATACCTTGTGCCTTGATTTTCACTTCTCACTTAATTTGGCACATAAGAACTTAATGAAACGTGTTGGACATTTAATCACCAAAACATTATAGAAATGGCCAAAGGCACATTTCCCTTTCAAGGTGCTTGTCGCCGGCGTGGGGTTGCAGATGTTCCAACATATGGTGAGCATCAACACTATGATGTACTACAACCTGACAATCGTACAGCTAGCCGGGTCCACGTCATCGTCACCGTTAAGCGATGAGGGGGCATCCTAGGACTGCAGATTGCACGCGATGTATCAAGGTGGCAGGTTCGAGCGTGCGTGACTTTTGTGCATCGGGTGCCGACAAGCTCCTCTCGGACTCATGCCCCTTCACCATATTGACTCGAGGAAGCATAAGTAAAAGACCTCCTATCGGTTTTGTCTGGATCTTTTTGGATATAACAAAGACCCGAACATCGAATAAGCCTTTAAAAACATATTTTAAAAGTTTATGGATCGGGATAACACAACGAGAAAAATTAAGGACCAGAAGTGCATTTTACTTACCTCTAGCTATAAAGAGGATACCACTGGTTGGACAGAAGAGGATGTTTGATGGCAAGGGCCAGTGGCGGAGGCAAGCAGACAGCTTGGTTAGGTCGTGCCCAGCAGACCGTGTGAAAGGGAAATGGGCTACATAGTCATTTCTACCCATTTTGGTGATTAAGTGTCCAACACCATAATGGACTAACTTGTTTGCTATGAGCATGAGCACATGTTCACTTGTAAGCAATTTGAAGGTTTCAAGTCCATAAGAGTTAAAATAGGGACTGTAAATGCAATTTTGAGTAAAATAGTAAATCTGTGAGATTTGCACTCTTATACAGGTTGAATATGCCTATTATAATTTTTCTAGCACTTGCATGTGGTCTCTAACTCCTTTTGTAGCAAAAAGTACTTTTTGGACTTGGTTTGGGCCAAAATAGGAACTCTATTGAAAATCTGTGAAAGTGGAAAGTTTCCCACACTTAGTCAATTGCATTATGCACTAACTATGTTTGTCTAAATTGTAGAGAAGCTCACAAAAAAGGTCAAATCAAATGTAATGAATTAGGCTCAAAACAGCCTAACTTAGGTTGTTCTGGGCATCATCGAACCGATCCGGTGGTGCATCGAACCAAGTCCTTTTTTAGATGGCACATTTTTTTTATGAACCAATTCAACATGGTTGTTGAAATGTACATAATTCTCTTATTGTGCTAGCTTCTATAGTTGTTTGAAACCCTCGAGACCGAAAGCCAAAAGCAATCTAGGATTTGTGGACGCACCGGCTACCAATATGTAGTCCCTCTTACGACATCTCCAATTATTCTCTAAAAAAAGCTCCCCAAACCCATTTAACAAGTTGCTAAATACCTATTGGGAGTAAAAAATAGTTTAGTTTAGTCTCCAACGGTTCCTAATATTTAGAGAGTATTTTAATTTTGAATATGGATTTGGTGGGTCCATTTTTCTCTGTTCAAGTTGTCGTAGGCTGTTACTATTTTCTAGATAAACTTTTACATTTTTTATCTTTTATGGTTGAATTGGTATGAGTTGGTTGACCTAGACAGTTGGTTACCTCAACTGATTGACATGTGCGCCATACTTGATCTGGATGATAATAGTTTTTCTAATTTTGTGTAAGAAACATATAAGATTAAATAAATTTGTGCTTGACAACATTCCATGACTCTATTAGGCCTTGTTCGGTTATTCCCATTATACATGGATTGGATAGGATTGGAAAAAATTTAGAAGAACTTTTACTTGCTTGGGATTTAAACCCACCCAATCCCACTCAATCCACATGGATTGAGAGCTAACCAAACAAGCCCTCAGTGAAAATTCTCTTTCCAATTCCTATGATCCACTTCTTTTGGAGCCTTTGAGCGCGTTTGGGAGTCTTGGGCACCTTCAAAGTGCAGTTTTTCCTTTGGTTTATCATGCACAATAGATGCTGGACCGCAGATCATCTTGCTAAAAGAGGACTACCCCACCCCAGTGCGTGTCCCCTTTGCGACCAAGAAGAGGAAACAATACGACATCTTCTCATCTCTTGCGTCTTTGCAAGATAGTTCTTGTACCTCTTGCTGCGCAGGTCTGGGTTGCCTAATCTTTCACCAGACAATGCTCTTTGCAGCCTTGATGACTGGTGGAGCAGGACTGTGGAAAAGATTCCCTGAGATCTCCAATCAGGCTTCAATTCTCTAGTTATTCTTGGCGCCTGGAGCCTTTTGGCGTCATCGCAACGATTGTGTGTTCAATGGGAGGTCGCCAAGCCTAGCGAGTGCTCTCACCCTCGCTGGTGATGAGCTTAGGATGTGGTGTCGTGCCGGGGCTAAAGGGTTGAACTTGCTTTCAACTCTTGTGTTTATGCTTGACCTGGGTGATAGTCATGTGTCTTGTTCAGAATGGTTGTGTGTGGTGGCTGTGTTGTGTCTTGTGTGTCTTGTTGTGTCGTGTGTGTGTTGTGTGTGTTGAGTTGTGCTGTACCTTCTTGTATCTTCGAGAGAAAAAAATTCTCTTTCCACAGACATCTCTATGTCCCATCTGTGATGTTCTCAATTGCTACGGCCTTGTTCCATCATTTTTCCCTGCAATACAATTTAGCTTCTTTATTCAGGATACATAACTGAACTGTAATCTAGGATGCCTTTTCTTACAGAGAAGAGGCAGTTTGAGGCTAATCGGATCAGAGAGAAGTACCCTGACAGAATTCCAGTAAGCTTCTACCCGCCTATATGCACTGTTCCTTTCTTCATTTGCTTTTATCCAATTTATCATGCAAGAGAGTCTCCAGAGTCATTCGCCTTTCCTCATGGGTTGTTCTTTGATCAAAACCCTCAGCATTAATGACCTCATCTGCCATATCAATTTTGTATTATTGGATATTAATGTTGCAGATGAGACTTCCAATTGATCCATATATCTGTCTTTTCCAGCAAGATCATCCTCCAAATCTCCACTCCCTCCATTTCTTAGTTCATTCTCTTTCTGATAACTTGATATGTTACCAACAACAACCTCAAATTCCCTACAACATCGAGTAAATTGGATGTTTTTTAGATGATGTATTTTCATTCATAAAATTATCTAGAACATCGAGTAAATTGGACATTTATTTTAGATGATGTATTTTCATTCAAAAAAATTAGAAACAGAATTGTTGCCTATACTTTTCTAATTAACTCCCACTTCTCAAGATTTATGCTTTCTCCAATACAAATGATCTCGGTTCCTTAGGACAGTTTAAGAGAGATTTTTGAGACAGATTGATAGAAATGGGTCTAGAGGGAGAATGAGGTGAGACATATTAATAATTAAGCAATGAAAATGGTTTTTAAGGCAAAGTTATCTTAGTTGTAGTGTTTTTGTTGTTTTATGTGGTACTATTGATTGTTCAGTTTGGATCATATTGTTTATTTTAAAATGAACCTCTCGTAGTGAAATTTTGCTCGATCCCAAAAGAAGCGGGAGAGGTCCAGCCATCCAGGGGTGACACTAGCACAGCAAGTGACAACACATGCCTCAGATCTTGCTTAAGTTAATTAAGGAGCATTTCTTTACATGTACTTTACTTCTATACATCGATTGCTAGCCCATTAAAAAATGCTAGCTACTTTAATGTCTTGTTATGTATTGCTTCTTATATTCACAATGTGTTCTTCATGAGATCAAAGATCTACCATTCTATGTTTTTAGGGACGGCTAGGGTGAACTACCCGGAGGTGCCGCATGGTGGGGGAGACAAGAACAGTTGCCATGGGTGCCTAGGATGGGAGTGGGGGTGACATATTGATGGCTAGTTTGGGAGTCCAAAAACCAGAGGGAATTGCAGAGGCTAAAATTCCCTTCTTATTCAAAATTCCGGAGGGGATTGGAGGGATGACATATTGATCGCATCATCTTCCAAAGGTCCTCAAAAACACGGACTAACCATTGGTCATCAGTATATTTGTCAAGCATTGCAGGAGCTTCGGAATCAGACTACCTTCACTGTAGAACGATGGAAGAGTAACGAAGATAACTTCGTCATAACAACAATAGGAATGTGGTGTAAAGAGAAGGTGTTATCATGAACATTGAAGGCAGAAGACAATGTTATCCATGTACCATTTGTAAATCTTGTGTGTAATTTCTTAAGGGCACAAGTGTAATTTCGATGAGGTCATACGATTCCTTATAAATAGATGAACAATGTCCCACATGATGTACCTTTTGGCGGATTGGCCAATCATTGTGTAATTCTCTCTCTACTACACCTTCATTGTAATTCTGTCTGAAGAACCGAAGGTACAATTGTTAATTTATAAAAAGGGGAATATGTTATTGATATATCTTAATTGAGCTTTTATGTTTATATCCTTTTATACTCCTTGCATATTCATTTATTCATATTGATAAACCATGATTTATTCACCTAACAATTAACCTTCATCTCCAAAGTAATCATCTTGAAGGGATAACTTCTTCGTGACGAAGGTTCCCTATATTTTTAATATTGTGTTGCCTTGTTTTTAATTGTGTATAACAATCGAGAATGAGTAACCAACATTGGCGCCCACCTCCAGTAAACTCTACGGCCACCTTCGTCATGCCATCGAAGAAGACAACGACACCAAAGGTTGTCCTTGCTCCCCTGAACACCAATCAGGACGGAGTCCTTCTAAGGGAGGCTCGAAGCTAGAAGAGGAAGGCCACTAGCCCAACTCCACAAGATGAAGAGCTAGATCAAGAGATCAGCAACCTAGAAGCCATACATCAACAGGTGGAAAAGAGAAGGGAGAAAATGCTTCGGCTGGCTGAGCTACAAAAGAAGATTGACGAAGCAGTCGAGGAGATGTGACATATCACATAGGATAATGAGCAAGGACATATACCACAACAAAGAGACCTTCGCAAGGAGGGGCCCAACCACGATGATGTGTGGTATGATGATTTTCATCATGACATCACCGCTTTTGATGATGCTTCTCCTCTAGCTACAGAGTTGCAGGCTGTCCCATGGCCACCTTCGTATAAGCCACCACAGCTACCCATGTACGATGGTCATTCAGACCCAAAGCAATTTCAGCGACCATATCATCTTCTGGTGGCAACACAGCTGTCATGGCGGTGAGGAGTGTTGCTCAAACCTAGTATTTCTCTCTCAGGCTAGGAACAATTACATCATGGTAGAAACTGAAAGACATGTTGGTCACTAGCTTTCAAGGATTTCAGATGAAGCCAGTAACTGCTCAAGCTTTGTTCCAATGCACATAGGATCATGAAGAATATTTGCAGGCATATGTTCGAAGGTTCTTGCGCCTTAGAGCCCAGGCACCAATGGTGCCAAATGAAATCGTCATTGAAGCAATGATCAAGAGACTTTGCCTAGGTCCAACGGCACAATATTTTGCCACGAAACCTCCTCAAACCCTGGAGAAGCTTCTCCAAAAAATGGGTGAGTATATCAGAGCTGACAATGATTTCGACAAAGAAGGGAGGAAGCCTACATGTACTCTGAGATGACCAGGGGCTTTAGGGGAAGGCTTCATCCAAGGCATGTCAGAACAATTCACAACCCCAGTCAAAGTGAAGACAAAAGCAAATACAATCAAGGGCAACAGCGTAGCTCCCAGCCAATAGAGACGCAACAGAACTCCTTCAGACGGCCAGCCCTAAGAGGCAGAGGAGGATGAAGCTTCGGAGGGAGATACAACTCACAACCAAGAAGACTGTTCTGCCTATTCTACGGAGAGAACAAGGGACATACAACAAGTACTTGTCAAGTAACGATACAAAAATAGAAGGAGATAGCTGAGGTCGAAGCACGCTAGAACCAGCCGAAGCAAGTTCTTCACACTACTTCATGCTACTCTCCATACATCCTAGAGTATGTGTGTAACCAATGGCCATTTTCACAACCTACAACTTTGATTGCTTTGGCAATTCACTCTCCAGCTAGGTGGGTTCTACCCCAGCCACCTGTATCAGTACCAACTTCATCTCATAATCAGTAGCCTCAGGGGCAGTGTCAAGTTCAGCAGCAGCATGATGCAAGAAAAGAGTCCGAAGCTCGAACAATTAGCAGCACTGTTCTAGAATCCAGGCATATTTACTAAAGCAATAGAGGGGTTGGATCAAGAACTTAATACACATTTATTGTAATTTTCGTTTCTTTCGCTTTACTCTCTTGCCTTAAAAACAATTTGAGAAGGCACAACCTTCGACACTTTTTAATAAATCTGCGGTTACACCTTCGAGTGTAACAAAAAAACCGAAGAAGCTCCAAAGTTGTTCCTAATGGGATGTAGAGCTAAAATGTCACCTAATAAAGATGAAGAAGCTCCAAAGTCGTTACTAAGGGGATGCAGAGCTAAAATGCCACTTAGTAAAGGTGAAGAAGCTACAAAGTCGTTCCTAAGGGGATGCAGAGCTAGAATACTACCTAGTAAAGGTGAAGAGAGTCCAAAGTCGTCTCTTAGGGGATACAGAGTCTTATTATAATATGTTTTACATCATCATTTTTACCCAATCATTTTTTGCATCATATCATTGCATCATTTGGCATCATACCATCATACATCATGATGCATCATCCTTGAAGTGCAAAGAAGGGGAATGGTTCCCTCCTATGCAGATGTGACTCAGCTACAAAGCTAAATTTGGGATTTTTTTTGAAAAATTATGGATCAAAAGCATGGGGAAAAATAAAGTGCTACAATTATCATCATCAACAGCATGCAGAAAGGTACAATGTCTTGGCTTCGGTGATAGACATTTTACAACATTTTGAAACCTTCGAATAAGAAGGGGATTTTCTTTACGCAGCGTGAAAAGAAGGGAAGGTGTTCTTTCGCCTTCGCCTCAAAAACGATACGTACTATTATTTCACGCAGCATAAAGAAATATAGCACATGATGCAACTAAACACAGCATACAATTGTCTTTACACAAAGCAAGATGCTTTAGAATGTATTTACATATTTTCCACGTACAAAATTTGAAGTTTTACAATAGTTCAATCTTCTTCTTTCAAAACTTTTTCAGCAGCTTCGTTTAACAAAGTATTAATAGCTTCGTCCATTGCTGCGTTGACCACCTTAAATTCATCAAGGATTCCCTGCAGTGCTGGATCAGCGTCAGGATCATATGATTCAGGGGGAGAAAGTTCTGCTACATAAAAACGTAGTTTTGTTAAATACGAAGCTAAAACATTTATGAAGCCATAGCGTAAAAGAAACATACCTCTACTTCTTTCTCGCTCTGCAGCTTCTTCAGCTCTCCTCGCCTCTTCTAAAGCTTGATGGGTCTCTTCTTCATTTTTTCTGATAGCTTTGTCTGCTATTTCCCTTACACCGCTCATTCAGACTTCAGAGTAAAATTTCCCACCAAGGGCGATAGCTTCAGCTGAAGGTTACTTGATGTCATCCACTGAAACTGAAAATTCTAGTTGAATTATAACCTTCGTGTGTTCACATCCAGCTTTTTCAAGCAACGACACGGCCCCTAGGGCACCCACACAGGCACAAAAATCCCCTCTGCCAGTAAGGACTTCGTAAAAGGCTTCAACTTCACCTTCAATCCATTTAACCACACATTCGGGATCACCATGAATAAAATTTTGTTCAGATGAGAAGTGCCAACTTTAGCAAATGTGCTTTTCAACTTATTGCAACATTCCATACAAACATTAAAACATTCTTCCTTTGATTGACGAAGCTTATCAATATTTCTTTGAACTCTGATCCGCTTGGTATCAGATATTTCTTGTTTCTCTTTTTCAACTTCAAAATTCTCATTAACTTTGTCAAGCTTCTTCTCTAGTCTTAACACATCAGACTTGTGGAACTCCACTTGAGTGGATAAAGTATATTCCAAGTCTGCTATGTGTTTTGTGTCAGCTTCTTTCTCTTTTTCAAGCTTCGAGATCTTTTTGGTCCGCCTTAGAGAATGCTACCAAATCAACCTGACTTTTCTTCAGCTTTTTTATTAAAGAAAGTAAAATCTTATCTTTCGAGCGTAGATTGACGAAGGCTATCTGAGTACTTTCGTCCTCGGCATCCTTTTGTGCTTTTAAAGCTTTACTCAAAATGACTCACTGATAGCAGCAAAGCAAAACGATTAAATAACACGGTAAGCAAAAACATTCGAGTGATCGGTAAAATAAAGGAGAAAAGCATAAACAAACCTTCAAGTTATTATATGCTAGACAATCTACGAGATGTGTTATCCATGATTTCTCGACAAACATCAATTTCTTTGTTATCCGGGAGACAATATAGATAATCGTCTTCATCATTGCCCCCATATACTAAAGAGCCTCGAGGATACCTTAGATCTTTGGTATAATGATGTACTTTGGCAATTTGTTCCTTTGTCAGTTGTTTCCCTGAAGCATGGTGAATAATGTAGTCAAGATTTTCATGTGGTGCCATTTCAGGTGTTGGCGTTGCCACCTCCTCTAGTAGGTTCTCAGATTTTTCTTTTGACTGAGCAGGCTCCAAAGGTCTAGCCTTGCCCAAGTCAGAAGAAATATCTAAGATACCAATCATTGCTACATCAGCCTTGCCCTTGGAAACCTTTGGTAGGACAGGGGTCGTTGCCTTTGAAGGCCTCAAAACAGCATCTAGCACATTGCTATTATTTTTCCCTTTTAGGAGTTTTTGTCGGGACAAGTGTTGTCTTTGTTTGTTCTTGTACCTTCAGCAGATCTGACATCTTTGGCTCCAAGACAGACAAATCAGTAGAGGATTTCTTGATTTCCTCCTGTCCCTGTTCAAAAATTCAAAGGATTCAAAAAGAATGTTGGTAGGATAGTTTAAAGTGAAAGCAAAAAAACATTGTAACCTTCAAAGGTATATCACTCACGATCTTAGTAACTGGAAAAGCAAGCAACTCTGCTACTTTCTCCGAATAATATGTTTTTGACTGGTGAGTCAGAACCTTTACTTTCTTCTACTTCGGTGCAGCAGAAGAAGCTTTTAATGCATTCTTTCTTTTTAGCGCCCTCTTCCGAGCAGGGAAGTAATAATTAGGGTAAATAAATCCAATAGCACCAAAAACCCTGTTTAATCTCCTCTTTCCTCGACACCAAAGGCAGAATTCATAGCTTCGTCTTCACTTTGGTGTAGGCCCCTAATAGGTCATCACTTGTTGCTTCGATGGCTTCAAGCCAGTTGTTGGAACCTGCCCTTCAAGACAGGTTGATCCAATGGGAAATTGGGAAGAGAGTTGTAATGCTAACACGGGATGTCAAAAGCCACGTTAATCTCCCTGTGCTTGGGCACAATACGGGGGTATTTATAGGTGCTCGAGGGGCTGCCCGTCCCTGTCAAAGACACTTACACCCTCGATCACCTAGTTTATCCCCAAAATATTCCCACGAGGAGGGTTACAGACAGTCATTATGGTATACTTTATTACAGACACGGCCCAATTCACACATATCCATGCGAGGCCCAGCTTTGTGGGCCGAACAGTACATGGGCCTCTCTCCGTGGTGAGGGAGTGGGAGGTCCAGGGGGTCTTCGGCGGGGCCTTCTTCTTGTCTCCTCGGGGCGAAGGGGTCGAACAAGCCCTCGTCTGGTCCACGCCCTTGGCCTATCTGGTGGATCTTGCGGACGCGGTCTTCGTATGCGCAATGCATGGTGGAAGTCATGGAGCGAAGGGTGGCGTGTTCGCCTTCGTCCCAACATTTGCCCTCCGAGGGACCAGTTCGACTAAGTCAGCTAGTGCCGAAGACCACCGTGAGATGGTGAAGATGCTGCCCTCGCTCAAAGTGGTCCCGCAGGGGTTTTTGAAATGTGACCGTTCATGGACGTGTTACTGTTGGACTGCGGGTTTTCGAGGCATCGCGTTGTGCCTATAAAAAGCTGACCTCGGCCGAGGCCGTTTCCTGCTTGCAATTGTGCTGTAGAAACCATAGCTTTTTCAGTTGCTCGCTTGCCCTCCTTGCTCACTCTGCACCGGAAATCTAGCCCGCATCAAGCAGACCGCGTGCTGCTGCCGACGGTACGTTGCGATGTCTTCTTCCTCGTCTGCTGTGAGTGCATCACCGACCGTGCCGTCGTCCGAGGAGACCTTCAGTGATTTGGCGGTGATTGAGTTGCAGCCTGGCCACACCGTGGAATTTGGTACGTCGAGGATTTTCTTGGGCCATGGGCTGGAGATGCAGCGGCTTGGTTACTTTGGTAACAGTGTCGGGCGGGCCCCGGGTGCAGAGGAAATCCCTGAGCCTGAAGGTGAGTTGATAGTTTTTTAGGCCTTTTTTGCTGCCGGTCTTTGCCTCCCAACACATCAGTTCATGGTGGAGGTGTTGCGACGATTTGAGGTCCAAGTCCACCAGCTGACGCCGAACGCAGTGGTGGCGCTTGCGAAGTATGTCTGGGCAGTTACTTCCTACGGCGGGTAGCCGTCTGTGGAGGTCTTCGCCAAGAATTATTGCATGCATTGGCAGAAGAGGAAGATAGGGAATAAAATAGCCCAATTTGGATCATGCACCATTATGCCGGGGACTGGAAAGACTTCAGCTGAGGTTGTGGAGATAGTCCCCTGTGCTAGGAACAAATGGGGTAACTGGTGGGATTTTTGGTTCTATGTGGCTTCTAGTGATGTCGAAGGCCTGCCGAGTCTGCCTCCAGCCATCCTGTGCTCACACTGTTATGTGGCGTTCCCTCGATTCGAGGTGGCGAAGGAAGACAAAGATGAAGGGGCCCTTTGACATGTTGCCCGCCTGAGTAGCGGCTGTGATTTGGTGGAGGAGTTTATCACCTATGGGGTGTGGCCCTTGGCGCATGGCTAGGTGTTGGACAAAGTGACCCCTTGCCGGATGCCTACCCTTGGCGGCCAGCTGGTGCGAAGTCCAGCCTTCGTGGTGGATTTGCACGGTCGCAATGCGGCCGCGTTTGTGCATGAAGTGGAGGCCGAGGCCATGAAAATTATAGGAAAATATGTGCCGAAGACGGAGACGCTGAGGAGTTGGGATATCCGCGGTTCAAATGTCAGGTTGAACCACGTTTTTTAGTTGAACTGTTTACCGTATGCTAGATACCCGAGGGACGACTATGCTGATGTTACTGTCCGCCAGGGGAAACAGGCGATGCCAACGGCCGACGAGGGCCCCTCACGGTAGACGGAGGCAAACACTGCCTTGGTGCCGATGAAACTGCAGAATTCCTAGAAATCTTGGTTGTCGAACTGTTTGCAGTTGTCAACTGTTAGCTCGGATGGGACTCCGAACTGGCAGACGATGTTTTGCTAGAAGAATTTTTGTGCAGTCTTCGATGTTATCATGGAGACTGCCCTGCCTTCGATCCATTTGGTAAAATATTCGATGGTGACGAAGGTGAATTTTAGGTTCCCTTGCACCGTAGGCAGTGGCCCAACAATGTCTAGCCCCCATCACTAAAGTGGCCACGTGTGTGCGATGAGCTTGGTAAACTGCGAAGGGGTGCCTGACCGAGGGGAGAATTTTTAGCATGCTTCACATGACCTGGCGACTCGGTTGGCCGAGCATATAATCGCGGGCCAATAGAATCCCTGACGAATCACCTTGGCTATGAGGGCCCTGGGTTCTGAGTGTGACCCGCAGGTTCCATCGTGGACTTCATGGAGGATCTCTAGGCCTTTGGTTTTGGTTATGCATTTCAGCATAGGCTGGTTGATGCCCTTTTTGTATAGCTAGCCCTCGACTATTGTGAAGTCCCTGCTTCTGTGTTTCAGCCTTTTGGCCTCGTTGCGATCGAATGGATGGTAATGGCCTTGGAGGTGTAGTGTTATTGGGGCCCACCAGTCTTTGACCATTATGAGGTTGATGATTCGATGGACATCGGCGTCTTGCGTTATCTGTAAGCCCTTGGGATTACGGAGGGCTGGTGTGCCGATGACATGGTAAACCACGTTGGAGGGTAGGGCCTCGCCCTTGGCTGCTGCTTTGGCCAATGCATCAGCCTCTTCCTTCTTGTTTCGCTCGATATGCTGTAGGGTGAAACCCTTGAATTGTTTTTCGAGGCCACGAACGGTGGTGAGGTATTGCATCAACACAGGCTATTTTGCTAAGTACTCCTTATCGATCTAACCAGCGATGACCTTGGAATATGTTCTGATGATGCATGTGGTGACACCAAGGGCCCATAGTTTGTGGAGACCTAGGATGACAACTTCGTATTCTGCTATGTTGTTGGTGCACCTGTCGGATTCTAGAGCAAAGCTGAGGTGCGTGGCGTATCTGTACTTGACCCCGGCGGGTGATGTGATAATTGTTGCAGCGCCTGCCCCCGCATGGCACCATGCGCCATTGCAGTGGATGGTCCAAATTGTTTTTGAGTGCTCCGACAGGGGTCCACGCTGTAGGTTGTATTGGCCTTCGCCTTGCATGAGCGTGATCTCTTGATCTAGCTCTCGAGCTCTCTGTTCCTCATCTTGTATCATCTGACGCACCTTGGCTTGCATGGTGTCACACCCGATTTTAGAAGGCAAACCAAATGCGAACCATGTACGTGCCAGGATCAGCAATTCACATACACATCAGTTACATAACTAGACATCATCACACAGTGCTCAAATCATAATATAAAAGGGGAATAATAGTCGATTACATCATATGTCTAAGACATCCACATAGTTTTTATAATAATCAAAGTGCGGAAAAGAAACGTAGATACACGTGGCCTTCACAGGTAGCCGACTGGGGGTTGCCGCTAACCCACGCCTAGAACTCGTCGTAATCTTGGAACTCCTGAAAGTCTCTTTCCACGACTTCATCTTCTCCTGAGCAGTGGTTGCAATACGGACAACCTGGGGGAAGGGGGGGTTTGGTGTGTAGAGCAAGGGTGAGTACACATCAACATACTTAGCAAGTGTCCTGTTTGGCTGTAGTGGACTAGCTTTATGTGGGGGTAAGTCAAGCAGTTACTTTTAGTTGGTCAGATTATTATTACTAGTAGAGAAAGCCAAGTTTTAGAATTAAACCACGTTATTAACCCAAACGTACTCTTTCCAAACGGAAAGAATACCACTTACTATTACCATAATCAATACCGAAAACCATCAATCTCATTGCCACCTGTAATCCGAACATCTCTGATCAAGTACCACTAATCACTGGAGCTCCCTTGGCCGCTCATAACCGCGAGCACGGCTGATATATCAGTTTTCATACACTCTGCAGAGGTTGCGCACTTTACCCACAAGCCGTGATTTCCCTTTCTGTCCGGAGGTCATGACTCTCCATTGATCACTACCAAGGTGACCCAGCAGGGTATCACTACGAAGCCTTTACAATGATTCCCCAGGGCTATAGCCGCCCGTTAGGTTTCCTAAATGTACCACACTCCTCCCCAAGGGACAAATCAACCTTGGCAGAGCGAGCCGCATACACCGAGCCCCATTGACGGCACGACGACTAAGCGAACTACACCCCGGTTCCTCTAATTATTCAGCTAAGGGCGTCCCACTCCACCCTCATGGTTGCACTGTTTTCCCGGGCGGTCATCCAACGAACAGGTCCTTACGGAGAGGCACTCAAGAAACCGCTCGAGTCCCCTTAAATTCCACAAGTATGATATCGTAAATAAGAGGGAAAACAACGTATCATAGATAATTCTCATCATGTTCATTGATTAATGTTAAGCAATAGCATAAAGCTAAACAATAATAATCCGACCCAAGTAGGTAAACAAGGACATGGATAACAAAAGCTAGTCAATCCTTAGGTATAATTGTGTAATGCGGGAGATGAATTAAAGAATGTATAGGACAAAGATAGGTCAAGGGACACTTGCCTTCACCAATCGACTGCTGCTCAGGGTCTTCACCTGCAACTCCTTCAGACTCCACCAACTGACCGTTATCTATACGAGTTCAGACATACATTCCACACATTTAATACAAAAGAACTGTACACCATACAATGGAATGCAATAATTATACACATGCTCAACGCAGGGCTCGCAATTACGACTAAGCGAGAAAGAAAAAATAGCGGTCGAGTCCACAGTCGAGAAGCGATCACGTTACACAATTATAAATTAAACTACTCGTTTAAACAGAAGGGTATTAATTTGGCCATTGCGTTTAGCATAAAGTAAGGTCATGTTCCACATTTAATTATTATAAGCAGATAAAGGTGAATCAAAACAAATGGTCGCACGGCGAGACGCGCGACGCAGCATTCAAATTGAATTAAGAAATAAACGACTTGTCACGCGATGGGGTGCGCAACGAGACTCCAGCATTACTTTTATAAACAAACATTAAGCGTCGCGCGACGAAACGCACGATGGCTTACGTCAATTGAACTGGATTTAAAACGAATCGTCGCGCGACGAAGCACGCGACACCGCACCTTAATAAATACGAATTTAAATTGAATCGTCGCGCGACGAAGCGCACGACGTAGCACATTGATAAATACGAACTTAAATTGAATCGTCGCGCGACGAAGCACGCGACGCAGCACATTAATGAAACCTGAGACTAAACCAATTCGTCGTGCGACGAAGCGCGCGACTCAACACGCTCATTAAACTAAATTTGAAACTAACTAATCCAAGGGTCGGACGCCGCGCAACGGGGCTAGGACAGCCGCGCGCAGGGGGCCGAGGCCGCGCGCAGGGGCCAGAGCCGCGCCGCCGGGGGAGCCACGCCCGTGCAGGGGGCCGAGGCCGCGCGCCCATGCCGGGGGGCCGCGTGCCCGCACCGGGGCCGCGTCCGCGCCGGGGACGCGCCGCCGGGGAGCCGGGCCGCCGAGGCCGCGCCCGCGGGGAGCACGCGCGCAGGGAGGGAAAAACGGGGGGCGCAGGGGAGAAGAAAGGGGGAGGGGAAGAGAATAGAGAGAGGAGGGGAGGGGAGCTCACCTTGGGGTCCAAATTCCGGTGATTGCCGTCTCCAAACCCTAGGGCACTACGGGGAGAGAGAGGTCGGAGAGGGAGAGGGAGGTTGCTGCGTGGGAAATCCAAATGAGAGAGGGAGAGGAGGAGGAGAGGGCGCATGGGGAGGAGGTGTGGGGCGCCGAGGGCGCGCGGGCCAGACTGGGCCGGACCGGGCCGAGATGGGTCACACCACGGGTCGAAACCTCGTGGCACGCACAACCATAGATCGAAAGATCGATTTGCGAACCGAAATCCGAAACGGGGCGAGACGAACACATGACTAAACACGACATCAGATAAAGAAATGTGCTTCGGCATGATGCAACACTCATGTCAACTTAGGTTTTGTTTATACATGACACGGACACTTGTCACTATACTGGTTTGAAATTGGGAAGAAGGAGCGAAACAGGAAAGGAAAGAGAGTAACGCCTGAATTTGGTGAGTAAAAAGAAGAAAAAATTCTACCCCCAAATTCAGGGCGTTACAAACCTATCCCCCTTAAAAGAATCTCGCCCTCGAGATTCAAGGTTGGCCAGCAAGGAGTTCGGGGTACTTGGCCATCAGATCATTTTCACGCTCCCAGGTTGCTTCCTCCTCAGAGTGGTGACTCCATCTGACTTTGCACATTTTGATTGTCTTCCTTCGAGTGACTCTGTCTGCCATCTCAAGAATCTACGCTGGCTTCTCTATTTAGGTCAAGTCCTCCTGGACCTCAAGACCTTCCACTGGCAACTGCTCTTCTAGCACACGCAAACATTTCTTCAACTGAGACACATGAAAGACATCATGCACTGCGGACAAACCTTCTGGTAAACTGAGCTGATAGGCCACTTCTCCACGCCTTGCAAGAATCTGATACGGACCAACATAGCGGGGCGCTAGCTTGCCTTTGACTCCAAATCTTCTGACTCCTCTGATCGGTGACACTTTTAGGTAGACAAAATCTCCGACTTCGAAATTCAACTCTCTTCTTCTGGTGTCTGCATAGCTTCGCTGCCTTGACTGCGCTATCTTTAGATTCTCCCGAACCATCTTGATGTTCTCTTCAGCTTCAAGCAAAACGTCTGGCCCAAACACTTGCTTTTCTCCAGGTTGATCCCATTGCAATGGAGTTCGACAGCTCCTTCCATAAAGCGCATGAAATGGTGACATCTTCAAGCTTGCCTGGTAACTATTGTTATAGGAGAACTCTGCATAAGGCAACCTCTTGTCCCATCCGGATTGATCTTGCAACGCACAACCTCTCAACATGTCTTCAAGGATTTGATTGGTTCTTTCGGTCTGACCATCTGTCTGCGGATGATAAGCTGAACTGAAATTCAGATGTGTACCCAAGGCTTCATGCAACTGCTGCCAGAAATGAGAGGTGAACTGTGTTCCTCTGTCTGACACTATCTTCTTTGGCACACCATGAAGACAAACGATTCGGGACATGTACAGCTCTGCCAATACTGCACTGCTGTAGTTGGTCTTGACAGGTATGAAGTGGGCTAACTTGGTTAAGCGGTCCACCACTACCCAAATGGAATCATAGTCGGCTTGAGTGCGAGGCAATCCAACTATGAAATCCATACCGATTTCATCCCATTTCCACTGAGGAATTTGCAACAGTTGCAACAATCCAGCCGGCCTCTGATGCTCTGCCTTGATCTTTTGACAACTGTCACAAATAGCCACATGCTCTGCGATCTCCCTTTTCATTTCGTACCACTAGAATTTCTTCTTTAGATCCTGATACATTTTCTCACTTCCAGGGTGTATCGAATAAGCTGACTCATGAGCTTCCTTGAGGATCAATTCCTAAGTAGATTGGACATTGGGAACACACAAGCAGTCTTTGAACCATATCACACCTTCTACATCTTCCCGAAAATCTCTACCTCTACCGTCTAGAATCAGTCGCCGGATTTCACTGATCTTCTCATCATTCCTCTGTGCTTCTTTGATTTCCCGCTCTATGGTAGGCTCTAGCTCAACGGTCACTCCTCGCATATTGTTCAGAAATCCGAGGCTCAACCTGTCAAACTCTTTGGCCAACTCATAAGGCATCGGATGAGCGACCATCAGATTGACTTGACTCTTCCTGCTCAAGGCATCTGCCACTACATTCGCTTTGCCTGGATGGTAATGAATCTCCAATTCATAATCCTTGATCAACTCTAACCATCTTCGTTGCCTCATATTCAGCTCTGACTGAGTGAATATGTACTTCAGACTCTTGTGGTCTGTGTAAACATCACATTTCTGTCCATATAGATAGTGCCTCCATGTCTTTAGTGCATGAACCACTGTTGCCAACTCTAGGTCATGGATTGGGTAATTCTGCTCATGAACCTTCAGCTGTCGGGATGAGTAGGCCACAACTCTTCCCTCCTGCATCAACACACATCCCAAACCAGTGTAACAAGCATCGCAATACACCGAGAAGGGCTTGTGCACATCGGGTAAGACTAAAACAGGCTGTAGTCAACATCTCTTTCAGCGCTTCGAAGGCCTCTTGACATTTCTGGGTCCACTTGAACTCAACTTTGTTGCCTACCAAAGCTATCATTGGTTTCACAATCTTCGAGAACCCTTAAATGAATCACCGATAATATCTGGCCATTCCATTGAAGCTCTTGATTCCTCGGGCATCTGTTGGCGCTTTCCAGTTCAGAATATCTGCCACTTTATTCGGATCCACAGCCAATCCTTCTTTATTGATTACATGACCCAAGAACAGGACTTCATCAATCCAGAACTCGCACTTGCTCAACTTTGCATACAACCAGTGCTATCGCAATCTCTGCAATACCATCCTCAAGTGATCTGCATGCTCTTCCTTGCTTTGAGAATATATAAGAATATCATCGATGAATACCACCACAAACTTGTCAAGATAATCCATGAATACACTGTTCATCAGATTCATGAAGAAGGCTGGCGCATTCCTTAGGCCAAAAGACATCACGGTGAACTCGTACAACCCATACTTGGTAATGAATGCCATCTTCGAAATGTCTAAAGGTCGGATCCTGAGCTGATGATGGTAACCTGACCTCAGATCTATCTTTGAAAACACGCTGGCTCCTCTCAACTGGTCGAACAGATCTTCTATTCTAGGCAAAGGGTACTTGTTCTTGATTGTGACTTCATTCAGAGCTCGATAATCGATACACATCCTTCTGGTGCCATCTTTCTTCTCCATGAATAAGACAGGGGCGGCCCAAGGCGAAGTGCTTGGCCGAATGTAACCTTTCTCTGACAGCTCATCGATTTGCTTCTTAAGCTCAACCAACTCTGGTCCAGATACTCTGTAAGCTCTCTTAAAGATGGGGGCGGTTCCAGGAAGAAGCTCTATGGCAAACTCAACTTTCCGCTCTAGTGGCATACCTGGTAGGTCCTTTGGAAACACATCTGGGAACTCGGACACAACCTTGATAATCTCAAGTGGATCTGCTTCACTGCTAGCAACAGCCATCTGATAACAACTTCCTTTCTTTGGCTCAGGCGGGACTAACTCGGTCACCACTTCCTCTCCTAGTGGGGACACCAACTTAATTGTCCTCTTATCACAACTGATAACTGCCTGATACTTATCTAGCCAATTCATCCCTAGGATGACATCTATTCCCTGAGTACCCATTACTATAAGATTAGCGGGAAATGCTATCCCCCTTATTTCCACACTTACATTCAAGCAAATGCTATCGGCTCGAATTCTACCACCGGCTGAATCAATTTGAATGGGGGTTGACATGGTAGTAATTGGAAGATTATGTGCTTCTACCCATGATGCAGTAATGAAAGAATGTGTTGCTCCAATATCAAATAACACTTTTGCAATATAGGAGTCAACTGGAAACATACCTACTGTCATGCCGGGGTTTTCCTGGACTGCTTCAGCCTCTAAGTGGTTCAGTCTCCCATGGTTGTAGCGCGGCTGAGAGCGGGTGCCTGCTCCAGGCTGGGGCACGTTCTGCTTTGCTGGGGCATTGGGGCCTGACTGCTGCTGGGCTGCCTTCTTTGGACATTGCATCACCCAATGGCCTTGCTCTCCACAGTGGAAACATGCCCTGCTTCTACCCTGAACTGGCGCTGCTTGACTATTCTGCTGGGTCGCTGGGGCAGGAAGACGAGGTGCCTGCTGATTCTGCCTCTAAAATTGGCCTCCTCCTGACTGATTGTTCTAGCGATTCTGCTGCTGGTGCTAAGGGTACTGCCTTTGGAACTGCTGCTGCTGAGGTGGACGCTGGTTTTGCCTGAACTGTTCAGGTTGATTGCCTGAGAAACGAGGGCGATTGCTGCTTCTAGGCTGGGGTCCACTGATCTTGCGCTTGCGATCCTCCATCTCCTTACGCTTCCTCTCTGTCATGATCGCTCTGTCAATCAGGTGCTGAAATGTAGGGAAGGTGTGATTCATCAGCTGATACTGCAGAGGGTCAACCAAGCATCTCAGGAAACGATACTGCCTCTTGGAGTCAGTGTTGACATCTTCGGGAGCATAGCGAGACAGCTGCAGAAACCTGTCTCGATACTCACTAACAGACAATGACCCTTGCTTGAGCGCTAAGAACTCCTCCTTTTTCGCTGTCATCAAACCTGTAGGAACATGGTACTGATGGAAGCTACCTCTGAACTCTTCCTAGGTGATGGTGTCAGGGTTGGCATGGATGGCGAGATAAGACTCCCACCAGGACTGAGCTGCTCCTCTCAACAGACGGGGACCATACATAACTTTCTCCCTGTCGTCACACTGAGCGGTATGCAACTCCCGCTCCACTGTGCGTAGCCAGTCTTCAGCATCAATGGGGTCAGAAGAATGAGCAAACGTCGGGGGATGACCTCTCATGAATTCAGCACGCTTGTCCTTGGGCATCTGAGGCATCTAAGGCTGGGGTGGTGGCTACTGCTGCTGCTGAATGGCGGCCAGAGTCTGACCAATGGCTTGAACTGCCTGAGTCTGCATCATGAACATCTGCTCGATGGACATCGGGGGTGGGGGTGGCAGCTGCTGTTGCTGGGGTGCCTCATCCTGTGGGGCTGCATGCTCCTGCTGAGCACGCCTTCCTCCTCTGTGCCTGTTTTCTGACATCTGCAGAATGCAACCACACATCAGAACTGATCTGGCAAATCTTGCAGCATAAGAAAAGAGTATAGAATTCTTCCACAACACTGAACAGATGAACATCTTCACTGATCTCCAACACAGCTTCTCAGATAAAGAGGAAAGTAGAATAAAAGGCTTCCCAACTAGACAACTAACTTTACTAACATATAACATATAACAGATAAACCAAAATGCAAGGGATACCCACACTCTGGTGACAGTCATTACAAAGATCCAAATCCAACATAGTTCACCATGACAAACATAAATGCACAGGATAAGCAAACTACCCTGTCTAACTAAGACTAACTAAAAGCAAGACTAACGCTAAGACTATAGCTTCTATGTATATATCTTCGTATTAATTACAAGGTCCGACGCTGATGATCTATGGTTCTAAATTTATCTTGGTCTTACAGTCGGGGTTGCCATAAGACTGGTGTCCACGCCGAGGTGAGCGGTACGGGTGCTGAGTCCCGACGGGAGCGAGGAGCCATCATCCAGGTGACGACGCTCCGCGCGCTTAGCCCACAACTGGGCGATCTCAGCACAAGCCCTACTCAGTTAGTCTAGCACATGGTCCAGTTCCGTGTTTAGCACAGCGGCTAGGTTGACTGTGCTGCTCAACCTAGGATTGTCCTCACCAATAGGTGAGACAATCACGCCTCCTATGCTGCCAGATGGACGGCGGGGTAATACTTCAGGTTGAGACCATCGGCTGCCCCGCCGAGAACCGAGTAGTAGTGCGAAAGCGCACGCCATGCGGCATCTTGCATGGCCTCCTCAGCTGAGTCCCGCTCAGAGATGGAATAGTGCTCTGAGTAGATCTCCGCACCCTGGAGACTGTTCTCCGGACAGCGCACCAAGCAGGTCGCCTCCTAGCAGTCCGGGTAGACCTCGCGATTGTGCTGGAAGACCACACAGCGATACTCGATAAACCAAGTACGCCGATCAAATGCCTGACGTAGCAGGGTGTCGAGCGCATCGTGGAAGTGCCACCCGCGAGCAGCGTCGCGAGTGATGGGTCGAGCAACCCATCCTTCCAACTCCTGGTCGGCGGAAAGTTCGGCGTCATGGCTCGAGCTCCTGTCGCCACCTCCGTCGTCTGGGTCTCCTCCAGCAGCTACTCCAGGGGCTGGGGCGCTCTGTGGTGGTGCAGGGGGCGCCTCCAACGGAAGCACGGGGGAGCAGCTCCTCACAGACTCTATCTCCTGCTGGAGCGAGAAAGAAGAGCCCTACTGTTCCTGCTCCTGTCGTCGACGTTCCTGCTCCTCATGCAGGCGGTGGTGTAGCCTCTCCAAATGGCTGGACTGACCGGTCACTGGACGGCGAAGCGGACGCTCCGCGAGACGAGAGGGTAAGAAGGGGATGACGGACTTCCGTGCAGTGTGTCTAAGACGAGCCATCTACAAAAGACACCGTGAGCATAAGAGTGAGAACAGAACTAATATGACCAGCAAGTAATTAACCATAACTAAATGAAGGTTTAGAATGAAACACAATTTTTAGCAAGGTATAATATATAGTAGAACATAGGTTTGGTCGATATGACCAACTTTTGAAGGGATACCAAAAGTCAAGGTAGGAATAGGGGTCTATAATCCTTAGAACGACCATTCTACTCTAGGTTAGCGGTCCTACAGTCAGCACGGCTTTGATACCACCTATGTCACACCTGATTTTAGAAGGCAAACCGAATGCGAACCATGTACGTGCCAGGATCAGCAATTCACGTACACAGCAGTTACATAACTGGACATCATCACACAGTGCTCAAATCATAATATAAAAGGGGAATAATAGTCGATTTCATCATATGTCTGAGACATCCACATAAAGTGTGGAAAAGAAACGTAGATACACGCGGCCTTCACAGGCAGCTGACTGGGGGTTGCCGCTAACCCACGCCTAGAACTCGTCGTAATCTTGGAACTCCTAGAAGTCTCCTTCCACGGCTTCATCTTCTCCTGAGCAGTGGTTGCAATGCGGACAACCTGGGGGAAGGGGGGGTTTGGTGTGTAGAGCAAGGGTGAGTACACATCAACATACTCAGCAAGTGTCCTGTTTGGCTGTAGTGGACTAGCTTTATGTGGGGGTAAGTCAAGCAGTTGCTTTTAGTTGGTCAGATTATTATTACTAGTAGAGAAAGCCAAGTCTTAGAATTAACCCACATTATTAACCCAAACGTACTCTTTCCAAACGGAAAGAATACCACTTACCATTACCATAATCAATACCAAAAACCATCAATCTCATTACCACCTGTAATCCAAACATCTCTAATCAAGTACCACTAATCACTGGAGCTCCCTTGGCCGCTCATAACCGCGAGCACGGCTGATATATCAGTTTTCATACACTCTGCAGAGGTTGCACACTTTACCCACAAGCCGTGATTTTCCTTTCTGCCCGGAGGTCATGACTCTCCATTGATCACTACCAAGGTAACCCAGCAGGGTATCACTTCGTAGCCTTTACAAATATTCCCTGGGGCTGTAGCCGCCCGTTAGGTTTCCTAAATGTACCGCACTCCTCCCCAAGGGACAAATCAACCTTGGCAGAGCGAGCCGCATACACCGAGCCCCATTGACGGCACGATGGCTAAGCGAACTACACCCCGGTTCCTCTAATTATTCAGCCAAGGGCGTCCCACTCCACCCTCATGGTTGCACTATTTTCCCGGGCGGTCACCCAACGAACAGGTCCTTACGGAGAGGCACTCGAGAAACCACTCGAGTCCCCTTAAATGCCACAAGTATGGTATCATAAATAAGAGGGAAAACAGCGTATCATAGATAATTCTCATCATGTTCATTGATTAATGTTAAGCAATAGCATAAAGCTAAACAATAATAATCCGACCCAAGTAGGTAAACAAGGACATGGATAACAAAAGCTAGTCAATCCTTAGGTATAACTGTGTAATGCAGGAGATGAATTAAAGAATGTATAGGACAAAGATAGGTCAAGGGACACTTGCCTTCACCAATCGACTGCTGCTCAGGGTCTTCACCTGCAACTCCTTCGGACTCCACCAACTGACCGTTATCTATACGAGTTCAGACATACATTCCACACATTTAATACAAAAGAACTGTACACCATACAATGGAATGCAATAATTATACACACGTTGTCACACCCGGTTTTAAGGAACAAAGCCAGGTGCATCTCATACATGCGCCAAAGAAGACAACATATATAATAACAGAGTGTATAGAGATAAATGTCACAATAAAATCAGAGTATTATTACATAGCAGAAGACTTACAAAATAAAAGAATAAATATAAAACGAACTAAGGATCGTCGGCGCCAATGTCAACTGAGAAACGCCACCTAGATCAGATCAAACTCCTCGATACTTGACTCCACTTGAAACCACTTGTTCTTCTCCTGTGGGGGGTGTGAGACAGCAAGGGTGAGCTCACACATGTTCATCGCTCAACAAGTTGTGGGGAATAATGTGGCATGAACTCACCAAAGGTGGGAGTTCATGAAGTGTAAGGCTGATCAACAATAGAGGTTAAAGCTGAGCATTGCTTTTATAAGTTGGTCAAAATTTTATTAGCAGTTACTAAGTGTAAGTGAATACCAAACCATAATAAAGTAATAGAACAAAATTAATAACAAATCCCATGCAAATGCAAATGACAAATTGAATTTAGGTTCCATAATTTAATCATCGGAGAGTCCTGAGCCGCTCATGACCGTGAGCTCGGCTAGTATACCAGTTTTACACTCTGCAGAGGTTGTACCCTTTACCCACAAGTCGTGTTTCCCATGTCGCCAGGGTTAGCTAGGCCCTTAGACACTACCAAGGTGAATGGCTAGGGATCCACTACGAGGCCTTTACAAAGTTCCACTAGCTTCCGAAAACCCGCTACAGTTTATGGGAAGTTCCAATGCAGGGTTCCTGGCTGACCGCCATCGCAGCAAAATCAACCAGGGACCTCCCTACACTGACCACTCCCCTACTGCCCTTGCCCCTTTCGGGTAAGGTAGTCTTCCACTAGCTTTCCTAATTAGTCAGCCAAGGGGTCCCATTCCTCCCTTGTGGTGGCACGTGGTTCTCAAGTTAAGCTCCATGTTCCAATTAACAATAACATAATGATCTTGACATGAACATAAATAGAATAACAAAATAACTGGAACATGGATATAATGAGATATTAACCCAAAAACCACGTAAAGCAATAGCATAACTACCCATATGATTCAGGGGTAAACAAGGTAAAATGGATAAACAGTCTAGGGAAACCTATTGGGTCCCATCAAAATTAAACCTAAGCATGGTAAATGATTATAAAGAACATTATTGGGTAACAAAAGTGAATCAAGGGCACAACTTGCCTGGCACTTGAGAATCCAGGTACCAACTTGCTCAGATGACACGTGTCCTCGCGCTAGTCGTAGCAATACAAGCAAACATGGTATAGATAAAATTAACATCACACCAAACATAAGAATATACTGCATAATAATGATCTACGCGTTTCTACGAGACTAACGCAACTTGAACGGATCAATTCGGAGTTAAAACGGATTAGTTACGAATTTCTGAAGATTTTATGTGTTTGGTACGAGAATAACTAGGTGATCAAATTTAATATAGTTTTCATGCTAAAACAGTGTCACTAGGTGATAAACAATAATATTACCAAATTATAGGAACTGGAATGGGTTAAAAATGAGTTAAAATAAATTTTATATGAATTTTACAAGTTCTGGAATTGTTTTTATATAAGAAATTCATTTTATAAATCAATTCCTCTGATTTTACAATTGGATGGACCGCGCGCACAAAAACAGATAAATATAGGGGTCTCTACGCAAGAATTACTAGACTCAGCGCACAGCCACTGTGGACCGCGGGTTTATTACTAAGAAGTCCAGGGACTCTTTATCAAATAGGCACGGCGAAGGGGTATCCCAATATCTCGGCCGTTGGATCTGATCTACGGTCCAGACTAAGTCACACTGGAAGCGAATCGGTATAGAATGTGAACCGCTAGATCCATATCGTACGGCCATTATTAGATCTAGTATCACCCTGAACCGGTATTCAATGTCGACCCCAGGATCCAAATTCTACGGTCTAGGTTTTATTAACGCGTGATCTAACCCCATCCGTCCATAACCGGATGGACGGCCCACGGCACATCTCGCCTATTCCCTCACCTCCCCAACCAAGCAGGGGCACCTCCGCCATGACCGCGCGGTGGAGGAGATCGACGGTGACCCAATCGGTCTCCCCCGAGCACCACCATCAAATTAACTGGAGCTACACGAAGCTATGAACACGGCGAATCAGTGGCAACAGGTCTTACCGAGAATGATGGTGAGGAGGCATCGGTCCACGTGCTCCGCAGATCCGCGGTGGAGATGTGGCGCCGGCGAGAAATTGCGGCGCAATCACCCAAGTTCTGGGGGGGGGGCAAGGTCGTGACACCATTGGAAAGCCCCAGCGACTCTCCCAAGCCATCAATCGAGGATGGAGTTCGATCCTGGACGAAAAGCCGTCGACGGCTCTCCTGTATGCGCTTAGCAGACCGTCGAGCCCTTCATCCATTACGCCCAGCGAGACCACCATCGTATGCGGCGTGATCAGGGGCGCATTCGTACACCCATGGCGAAGGTCCGACGACTCCACACAAAGGAATTGACCCATGCGGCGGTCTTCGGCAGCAGGAGTCGACGGAAGCACCTTTCGTTCTCTCTCTTTGCTCTCACTCTATCGGCGGAATACGCATGGCCCATGGATCTTGTGGATTTGGATTGAGGAGCTAGAGAAACGGGAGAAGGAAGTTTATACTCCGGTTATGCCCCCACAACGGAGCACGCCGAATCCTACGGGCGCGCGCAGCATTCTCGGCAGATGCTGGTGGAGGGGATAGAGATGATGCCTCGGTCCCACAGGCAGTGAGTACGCGAAGGAGATGCGCGGCGCAAACGGGACCGGGCCCACCGATCAGCCAACGGACGAGCGCGCGAGAGAGGCTGACAACAGGGGAGTGGGCCGCGCGTGAGTAATTCGGAGGTGGGCCGAAAGCTGGTCCGCGGCCTAGGTAAGATCTCTTTCTCTTTTTCTTTTATTTCTACATTTCTTTTCTTTCTTTTCAAATTCCATTTGAATTCAAATTTAATTCAAACCTTTGGGGCTCATCATTACAAACTATATTTATGAGATCAAATATACCCATCTTTAAGAATTTAATTTATTATCTATATTTTTATATCACTTCTCTTCTCCTCTTTTTCAAAACCCAATTTTCGATCTAGGGTTTAAATTCTAATTTGGGTATTAACATATTTATTTTTACCTTAGTTTTATATTATCACAAAATGCACACAAAATAAAAACCCAGCATGATGCATATTTTTGTGGCTTTTATGGTATTAATTACTTGTTTTTCTTCTTTTCACATAGGGTGTTCACATGTGATGATGCATAAAGGTCAAACCCATATAAAGAGGAATTGTTTCTCTATTGGTATTATTTCTAGCAAATTACAAAGTAGGTGTTACACACGTTCAACGCAGGGCTCGCAATTACGACTAAGTGAGAAAGAGAAAATAGCGGTCGAGTCCACAGTCGAGAAGCGATCATGTTACACAATTATAAATTAAACTACTCGTTTAAACAGAAGGGTATTAATTTGGCCATTGCGTTTAGCATAAAGTAAGGTCATGTTCCACATTTAATTATTATAAGCAGATAAAGGTGAATCAAAGGAAATGGTCGCACGGCGAGATGCGCGACGTAGCATTCAAATTGAATTAAGAAATAAACGACTTGTCGCGCGATGGGGCACGCAACGAGACTGCTGCATTACTTTTATAAACAGACATTAAGCGTCGCACGACGAAACACACGACGGCTTACGTCAACTGAACTAGATTTAAAACGAATCGCTGCGCGACGAAGCGCGAGACACCGCACCTTAATAAATACGAATTTAAAATGAATCGTCGCGCGATGAAGCGCGTGACGTAGCACATTGCTAAACACAAATTTAAATTGAATCGTCGCGCGACGAAGCGCACGACGCAGCACATTGATAAATACGAACTTAAATTGAATCGTCGCGCGACGCAGCACATTAATAAAACCTGAGACTAAACCAATTCGTCGCGCGACTCAACACGCTCATTAAACTAAATTTGAAACTAACTAATCCGAGGGTCGGACGCCGCGCAACGGGGCCAGGACGGTCGCGCGCAGGGGGCCGAGGCCGCGCGCAGGGGTCGGAGCCGCGTCGCCGGGGGAGCCGCGCCCGTGCAGGGGGCCGAGGCCGCGCGCCAGGGGCCGAAGCCGCGCGCCGGGGGCCGGGGCCGCGCGCCCGCGCCAGGGGGCTGCGCCCATGCCGGAGCCGCACCCGTGCCGGGGCCGTGCCGCCGGGGCCACGCCCGCCGGGAGCGCGCGTGTAGGGAGGGAAAACGGGGGGCGCTGGGGAGAAGAAAGGGGGAGGGGAAGAGAAGAGAGAGAGAGGAGGGGAGGGGAGCTCACCTCGGGGTCCAAATTCCGGTGATTGTCGTCTCCAAACCCTAGGGCACCACGGGGAGAGAGAGGTGGGAGAGGGAGAGGGTGGTTGCTGCGCGGGATATCCAAATGAGAGAGGGAGAGGAGGAGGAGGGGGCGCGCATGGGGAGGAGGTGTGGGGCGCCGGGGGCACGCGGGCCGGACTGGGCCGGACCGGGCCGGGCTGGGTCACACCGCGGGTCGAAAGCTCGTGGCACGCACAACCACAGATCGGAAGATCGATTCGCGAACCGAAATCCGAAACGGGGCGAGACGAACACACGACTAAACACGACATCAGACAAAGAAATGTGCTTCGGCATGATGCAACACTCATGTCAACTTAGGTTTTGTTTATACATGACACAGACACCTGTCATTATACTGGTTTGAAATTGGGAAGAAGGAGCGAAACAGGAAAGGAAAGAGAGTAACGCCTGAATTTGGTGAGTAAAAAGAAGAAAAAATTCTACCCCCAAATTCAGGGCGTTACACATGGTGACTCGTTGGCGCTTGGCTTTGAGGATTTCTTTCTGCTTCTACAGGTGGTTGTTTTTTATGTGCAGATGTCACACCCAGTTTCAAAGGGACAAAGCCGGGTGCATCTCATATATGCGCCAAAGAAGACAACATATATAATAATAGAGTGTATAGAGATTAATGTCACAATATAATCAGAGTACTTATTACATAGCGGAAGTCTTACAAAATAAAAGATAAATATAACAGGATCTAAAATCCATCCTTGGCGCCAGAAAGTCAACTGGGAGACGACGACCTAGACCTCTCACGAACACAACGCAACATCCACCATGCGCCTCATCCAGTGGTACCTGTCCTTGACCTGTGGGGGGTGTGAGACAGCAAGGGTGAGCTCACACATGTTCATCGCTCAACAAGTTGTGGGAAATAATGTGGCATGAACTCACCAAAGGTGGGAGATCATGTAAAGTGTAAGGCTTACCAAAGAGAATAGTTAAAGCTGAGCATTACTTTTAAAGTTGGTCAAAATTTTATTAGCAATTACTAAGTGTAAGTAAATACCAAACCATAATAAATAGTAATAGAACAAAATTAACAAATGATCCCATGCAATGCATATGATAAATTGAATTTAAGTTCCATAGATTAATCATGCGAGAGTCCTGAGCTGCTCTTGATCGTGAGCTCGGCTAGTATACCAGTTTTACACTCTGCAGAGGTTGTACCCTTTACCCACAAGTCGTGTTTCCCATGTCGCCAGGGTTTGCAATGCCCTTAGACACTACCGAGGTGAATGGCTAGGGATCCACTACGAGGCCTTTACAAAGTTCCACTAGCTTTCGAAAACCCACTACAGTTTTTGGGAAGAGCACTTGCAAGAATCCCCTGTCTGACCGCCATCGCAGCAAAATCAACCTGAGAACCTCCTTGCATGCAACTCCCCTACAGCCCTTGCCCCTTTCGGGTAAGGTAGTCTTCGACTAGCTTTCCTAATTAGTTAGCCAAGGGGTCCCATTCCTCCCTTATGGTGGCACGTATTTCTCAAGTTAAGCTCCATGTTCCAATTAACATAATATAATGATCTTGACATGAACATAAATAAAATAATAGAATAATTGGAACATGGATATAATGAAATATTAATCCCAAAACCAAATAAAGCAATAGCAAACTACCCAAGTGAATCAGGGGTAAAAGAAGGTAAAAAGGATAAACGGACTAGGGTGACCTATTGGGTCCCATCAAAATTAAACCTATGCATTGAATAGTGATAATAAAGAATATTATTGGGTAACAAAAGTGAATCAAGGGCACAACTTGCCTGGCACTTGAGATTCCAATTACCATGGTGATACTTCAGAGCCTCGTGACCTCACGCTAGTCGTAGCAATAAAAAAACATGGTATGGATAAAATTAACATCACACCAAACATAAGTACAAACTGAATAATAATAATCTACGTGAAGCTACGAAGTCGTGGGATCGAGAACTACTAAGATCGGGGTCGTCGTCACCAAGTTATGATGTGATTAAATGATTAAAACTAGGTTTTAATTTTATAATTCTAGAGAAAAGATAACCAAAAATAGTAATTAATTTAACTTTAATCTAAATTATAAATTGACTATAGATCATATTTTAGTAGATAATGATGAGCACATTAACAAGACTAACCAAAATAAGTTAAATAAAGACCTAATTATGAAAGAATGAGACATGGTATAATAAGTGTTGTTATTGCATAGTAAATATTCGTACGAGAATAACGCAACTTGAACAGATCAAATCGGAGTTAAAATGAAGAAGTTATGATTTTCTAAGGATTCTATGTATTCAATACCAGATTAATCAAGAGATTAATTTTAATACAGTTTTCATGTCAAACCAGAGGTACTATGTGATAAACAATAATCTTATAGAATTATAGAAATTGGAATGAATAAATTTGGACTAAGTATGCATTTTCTATGAATTAAACATATTCTAGTATTTATTTTTACACTAAAATTCAATTTCTATAACATTTTCCTGTTTTTTCTAATCTTCTGGACTGCGCCCCAAATTCTAGAAAGACCGGGGGCAACCACGGAAAATGCCCGAAGACACAAGACGCCAGTCACTGGATCGCGGGTTGATTTATAAATACTTCAGGGTCTCTTATGCTATTCTGCCATGGCGAAGGGGTATCAGCAACCGTGGGCCGTTGGATTCAATCCGGATGGCTTCGATTAGATCTAATCCACGCGAGACCCGGTAAACGCTGGTGACCGCCAGATCCGAAATCAACGCCCCCCAACTACCCGCGTCACTAATCAAACCCAGCCCTACGATCGGAGATCTACGGCTGACGTTTGTTTCGACCGAAGCAGTATGGCTGACTTGATCATGGTTGTTGCCCTTCCGATCAACGGCCAGGGCCAAACTTCCCCCTAGATCTAATCCTACGCGCCCAATCACAGATCAACGGTTAGGATTCAATTACGAGCGAAGGGTTACGCATGATATGATCTCGGCCGCCCATTAAGATCTAACGGCCGAACGACCTTGCCCCTACCCCCGGCCGACCGACGGCCTCACCTCCGATCCCCATGGCAGAGGCCATGGCCGGCGAGTCGAAAGCTCTGATTCCTGATCGAGCACCCAAGCGGATAGCGCAGCGTGCAATGGAAACGATGACGAAACTGAGGGGAGGAGTCTCACCAGGTATTCTTGATGCAGAACTCGATTCTTCACGGAAAAGCGCTCTGCAGCGATGGTCCTTCGCTGCTAACACCTTTCCTCACCGGTACGACCACCCACACCATCAACGCGCCGCGCCGGCCACCTGATACTACGCAGTGCACAGATGATACGCACCGTGGACCAATTCTTTCCCTCTCTCCGGTCTCACCTCTGCCGCAGAACGCCCGGCGGCAAAACACAAACCCCCAACCCACATGGCTCTAATTCCGGTGATGCCGAGGTGCTACGATGGCGGTGTGAGGTGGTTGGGATAGAGGCGGGGCTCGATTGAGCTTTATACCTAGGACCCGATCAGCGCGGCCCACGGTGGTCAGTTCGGCCACCACGCGAATTCCGCGGGGGTTCGGTACGAGGACGATGGTGGCGGCCTGACATGCAGGACCCACCCGACAGTGGTGATTCCTATACGTGAGCATAGATGCTCCGACTGACTTCGGGGCCCGCGCGTCGGTCAGGAAGGAGCGCCTGCCGTTTCCGCGGGTGCATGTGATGCAGAGCGATCCCACGGGCCCACGCGCCATCGCCCTAGAGAAAGAGAGAGGGGCGGGGTCGAGTTGGGCTGTAGTGATGCGGCAATCTGGGCCGAAACAGGTAAGATTTGGCCCAGGCGCACGTAAGTGGGGCTCTATATCTTTTTCTGATTTCTTTTTCTATTTTTTTCTGTTTTTATTTTCCCTTTGTAAATTCCAATTTCTAATTTGTAGTTCAAGCTTAGGGTCAAAATCACCATGGAAATATCCAGCATTCTACAACTTTATTTAACTATTTATTTATTGTTTTATTTATTCAAATAAATGTTCCTTAATATATTTTTACACCCAATGGAGGATTTTATTTTAAAACCCAATATTTTAATGTGTCTCCCAAAAGGTAGGTGTAAAAATTCATTGTTCATTATTTATTTATTTTAAAAGGATGTAATGTACCCTTTTTGTTAAGAGTTAATTAAATTATATGAACAAGTATTTATAGTTCTCGAGGGAATCAAGTCAATAGAGTCTCTTTCTACTACTTATTCATTTTCTACTTCTCATTACCTATTTATTGGTCACTTAATTTAACTTAATATTATTGTTTAAACACAATGAGGGAGATTTCTATTAGATTTTCAAGGGTCTTTGAAAATTCTCCCAAAACTAGTATATATTCTTATTGCTTTATTTTATTATTTTATGATATATGTTTTCTCCTACCAATTTTAGGTCTTACAGCAGAGCTCGTAGCCTTAGCTGGTCTTTGGCTGAGATGTCGATGACTTCTCCGCCCTCTATGGTGTCTTCACCCTCTGGTAGAGCGAAGCCTGGTGGTGGTGCTTGTGGTGTGCCCTCGGAACTGCAGGTGCGCACAGTACCGTTGGGGGTGGGGTGATCCTAGCGCTATCTCTTGCTGTTGACAGCGTCGTCTTCGAAGGCCTCTTGGGGGTGGTGTCCGTGAGGGCCTTGCCTTTCTTCAACGCGAGTAGTGCTGCCTTCGCTGCGTCGTCAATGGATGCGGCAACCTTCGAAGTTGCTCTCTTGGGGGCCATCCCGGGTTGTTTTTTCGTCGCACGAACGGTGGGCGCCAAATGTTGGAACCTGCCCTTCAAGACAGGTTGATCCAATGGGAAATTGATAAGAGAGTTTGTAATGCTAACACAGGATGTCAAAAGCCATGTTAATCTCCTTGTGCTTGGGCACAATATGGGGGTATTTATAGGTGCTCGAGGGGTTGCCCGTCCCTGTCAAAGACACTTACACCCTCGAGCACCTACTTTATCCCTAGAATATTCCCACGAGGGGGTTACAGACAGTCATTACGGTATAGTTTATTACAGACACGACCCAATTCACACATATCCACGCGGGGCCCAGCTTTGTGGACCGAACCGTACACTGACCTCTCTCCGTGGTGAGGGAATGGGAGGTACAGGGGTCTTCAGCGGGGCCTTCGTCTTGTCTCGTTGGAGCGAAGGGGTTGAACAGGCCTCTGTCTGGTCCGCGCCCTTGGCCTATCCGGTGGATCTTGCAGACGTGGTCTTCGTCTGCGCAATGCATGGTGGAAGTCGTGGAGCGAAGGGTGGCGTGTTCGCCTTCGTCCCAACACCAGTCATTGTCAGGCTCACCAAATTGATTTCTGTACCGATAAGAATACTTCAAATGAACTACACTGCTCTTCCAGCATTATGACTTGTATTAGCCCCAGCATCCTTCGGCATTTCCCACTCGGTATCTAGGGCCATACCTTGAGAGCTATTTGTTGTTTGCACTAAGTATTTAGTGCCAATATAGCTGCACACAGCGTTGAACGCTGCTAGGCAGGCTTGAGATTTTTCCGTATTCACAATAGTTGGTCTCTTTAACCCAAAGCTGGATCGAATAGGCCACTGGATCACGTCCTTCACATCGTTCCTCTGACTCAGGTCATTCTTCACATAAAACCATTGTTTCATCCACGAACCCAGCCATTTCTTCTAGAAAGTTGGCACAGGGTATCGGACATCTGATTGGTACACGAAGGTGTAGCATCCAAATTTGTTGTGATATTGTTCTTTTCTAGTGACCTTCGTCTGATAGGACAACTCATGAATATTACAAAAACAATTGGCATCTGTTTCTAGCCCTTGACTCTTTATGGCCTAGATGAATATTCCAATTTTTACCAAAGTTTCAGGCGTAAGCTGATGGAGAAAGATTTCAAACTTTTTCAAAATTTCAACCAACATCTTATGCAAAGGGAACAACTCAGCTTTCAAGAAGCTTCGGAATACCACCACCTCATTTTTCTTAAGGAGAGGAACAATGTTTTCACCTACGATCCTCACTATAGATACACCATGAAAATACTTGCCCTTCATGGACTCAACATGCCCTTTCTTCACAATCGATTTCCCAAAGACCACGTGACTTGGCCTCCATGGTCGATCTTCGACATCATATGCGCCGCTATCAACATCAAAATACTCGCTGTCTTCCGAATCTTCAGACAGCTCAGCCAAGATCTAATCGGTTATTTTTCAACATTAGTCTTCTTCATGGTTTCGTAGAATCTAGCTAGTATGGCATCTTCACTCTACTTATCTTCAGCCATCTTAACTTTGATTAAGCAACGAGCCGAAGCTTGACGACAAGTGCAATTGCAATAGCTTAGAAAAACAACTGTAAGTCGGTGGCGCGAAAAATATTGTCACAACCCTCATATATATACACAAAACACCACTGCAAAGTGGCCCCACGGTTCAGAAGGTTTTGCTATTCTAGCGAAGGGAAGGCATTTTTTCGGACCTTCGACAAAAGACCTTCGTTCGTTTCGCAGTCTAAGTCTGTAACAAAGAAACAAACTAATACTGTGAGGGGCTACTGCTAGGGGCCTTCGTCTTCCGAAGGTCCTAAAAAATAAGGACTAACCATTGTTCATCAGTATATTTGTCAAGCATTGCAGGAGCTTTAGAATCAGACTACTTTCTGTGTAGAACGATGGAAGAGTAATGAAGGTAACATTGTCATAACAACAATGGGAAGGTGGTGTAAGTAGGTGTTATCACGAACACTGAAGGCAGAAGACAATGTTATCCCTACCATTTGTAAATCTTGTGTGTAATTTCTTAAGGGCACAAGTGTAATTTTGTATGAAGTCGTAGGATTCCCTATAAATAGATGAATAGTGCCCCACATAAAATACCTTTTGGCGGATTGGGCAATCATTGTGTAATTCTCTCTCTACTACACCTTCATTGTAATTCTATCTAAAGAACCAAAGGTACAATTGTAAAGTTAATTTATAAAAAAGGGAATATGTTATTGATATATCTTAATTGAGCTTTTATATTCCTTGCATATTCCTTTATTCATATTGATAAACCATGATTTATTCACCTAACAATTAGCCTTCAGCTGAAAATTTGCCCAAAGCCTTCGATCATATTGAAGCTGAAATTGATGAGCTTGACGAAGTTATAGCCGGGCACGGTGACTTCTGTGCCTGGGTAGCTTCTCGGGGCACTGCTGCAGCGTTCCTGAAGGCCGGCTGTGAACATGGAAAAATCGTCAACAGGCCCAACTTCACTCTGTCTCCATCAATTCTAGACGATATTCCTGACCTCGCCCGAAGCATTTCAAACAGATTTATAAAAATGATATGGACAAAAGGCGGGCGAGAGAAGGCTGGAGACAAAGCTCGAAGTCATCTTGAACCAGTAAGAAATGATACTTTGTGCTTACCTTCTCCTTCACACTTGATTTTTACTCGCAATACCTTGTTTCATGTAGGATGACGAAGGTGAAGATGATGCTTAAAATATGTCGCCGAAGCTGAAGCTCAGTGAAGATCAGTAGGAGTATATTATAGAAAAAATTCAGGAGACTTTTGTAACAACTTTTGTAAATACAATTAAACTGTTCTCAATGAACTTTGTACATACCCTGTAATATATTCTTACCCTTCCATTGAGGCGCTTTGATGTGGACGAAATTAGTATTTTGAGCCGAAGGCGAAAAAACACCTTCCCTTCTTTTCGTACACAACGAAGCATAAAAGACCGCTTCTTCTTTTTTGCCGAAGCAACCACTTAGGAACACAAATGCTATGAATGAATGCTTATGAATGCAAATGCTATGATGTAATGTAATGTGCGAATGAATGTCCAAAACATATATCCAAAGCCACACTCTCAGCCATTATTTCCTTAGAAACAACCACACATCAGCTCTGCATTCCCTTAGGAACGACTTTGGAGCTTGTTCGCCTTTTACTTAGGCGGTATCAGCGTTGACTTTTCGCTGTAAGCTCTGCATCCCCTTAGGGACGTCTTTGGAGCTTCTTCGCCTTTTACTTTCGGCGGAATCAGCGTTGACTTTTCGCTGTAAGCTCTGCATCCCCTTAGGGACGTCTTTGGAGCTTCTTCACTTTTTTAGTTTTCGGCACTCGATGGTGCGTTCTCAGCTTTTACATTTACATTCTTTGGGGGGTTTTGCTCTTATAAAACTAAAAAAGGAAATTACATATGATGGCCCCATTAAAAACCTTTCTCCCCCTTTAGAAAGGAAAAGGGTGCCATGAAAAAGAAAAGACAGAAAAAGAATTACATCAAGTTACACATAATATCGCCGAAGCTCATCCGCATTCCAAGATCTTGGAATGTCGTTGCCGTCCATGTCTTTCAATCTGTATGAACCAGGTCTTGACGAAGATGCTACTAAGAAAGGCCCTTCCCATTTCAACTGTAACTTGCCCACTGTGTCTGGGTTGGCCATTCTCCGAAGCACTAAGTGTCCCGGCTCAATATTTTTTAGGCGGACCTTTCTATCTCGCCATTTGACTGTTTCAGCTTGGTATTTATTGATATTCTCCACAGCTTGAAGCCTGATCCCTTCTAAAGCATCTTTTTCCACAAGACAAGCATCTTCAGGACCTGATTCTGCCGAAGCTATTACTCTTATTGATCCAGCTTTAGCTTCTTCCGGAGTTATTGCTTCGTCACCGAATAATAACTTGAATGGAGTAAAGCCTGTAGACCTTGATGTTGTTGTATTGTGGCTCCACACCACTTTGGTTAACAATTCCGGCCACTTTCCCCTGGGTTGATTGAAGATTAACTTCATTATTCCTGTCATTATAATGCCGTTGGCTCTTTCAACGAGCCCATTTGACTCCGGATGCCTGACTGATGCAAAGTGGATCTTCGTACCGATTTGATCATAGAAATTTCTGAAAGCTTCGGAGTCGAACTGCGTTCCATTATCTACAGTGATGGCCTTCGGTACCCCAAAGCGACAGACAATATTCTGCCAGAAAAACTTTTGGACAGTGGCCGAAGTTATTGTGGCTAATGGCTTCGCCTCAATCCATTTAGAAAAATATTCCACAGCCACTATAACATATTTTAGATTCCCTTGAGCCGGTGGTAATGGACCTAACAAGTCAAGGCCCCACCTTTGCAATGGCCAGATGGGTTGTATTAGCTGTGTCAAAGACGAAGGTTGCTTTTGATCTCTTGCACATTTCTGACAACCTTCGCACTTTTGAACTAACTCCACTGCATCCGAAGCTGCCTTCGGCCAATAAAACCCTTGGCGGAAAACTTTTCCAAGTAACGGCCTAGATCCGATGTGGGATCCACACAGGCCTGCATGTATTTCTTTCATCAACTCTATACCTTCGGTTCTAGATAAGCACTTGAGCAGCGGAGCGCAAACTCCATGTTTGTATAACTCCCCTTCTATCATGACATACGGACGAGCTCTTGCCTCTATCCTTTTATTATAAGCTTCGTCATCTGAAAGGAACTTACCCTGAAGGTAAGAGATGATTTCAGTTCTCCAATCTTCGCTGTAAACAGGAGATATGTTGAGGACTGCTTTTTCAAGGAGCTCCACTGAAGGTGCCTTTATTGTTTCGAAGAACACATCCGAAGGTAACGGCAGCCCCTGTGCTGCAGACTTGGCTAGCAAATCAGCATGCTCATTTTGTCCTCAAGGGATATTCTTGACAGAAAATCCTTCGAAGGAGGCTTCGATCCTTCGGACTGTGTCTAGATATTTTTCAAGCTTCGGATCTTTAGCCTTGCAACTTTTGTCAATATGACCCGAAACAACCTGGGAATCAGTTTTAAGAATCGCCCTTCTGATTCCCATTGCCTTTAATTTTCGAAGGCCCAGGAGCAGGGCTTCGTACTCAGTAATGTTGTTTGTACAGCTGAAATCAAGTCTTGCTGCATAACAAGTTTTAACCTTGGATGGTGAGACCAACACAGCGGCTGCACCTGCTCCGAAGGTTCCCCAAGAGCCATCGCAAAACACTGTCCACACTTCGGCATCTTTATTTGCTTCTTCATCCTGAGCCCCTGGCGTCCAGTCGGTAATGAAATCTGCCAATGCTTGAGACTGGATCGAGGATCTATGCACATAATCAATGTAAAATTCATTGAGCTCTGCAGCCCATTTTCCAATCCGCCCAGTAGCTTCTCTATTTCTCATGATATCCTTCAACGGCTGCGAAGAAGGAACAATAATATTGTATGCCTGAAAATAATGCCAAAGCTTCCTGGATGCCATTAAAACGGCATACAATACCTTCTCCAGCTCTGTATAATTTTTCTTTGATAGACTAAGGACTTCAGATACAAAATACACTGGAACCTGCTTCTTGACTTGGCCATTAAGCTTCTCCTGGACAAGTGCCGCACTTACTGCTGAGTGCGAAGCTGCCACATATAACAACAGAGGAGCCCCTGGCGTTGGTGGAGTTAATGTTGTTAGATCTATCAAATATTGCTTCAGCTCTTCGAAGGCTTTTTGCTGACTTGGTCCCCATTGAAAGACTTCAGCTGACTTCAGCACCTCGAAGAATGGTAAATTTCTTTCTGCTGATCTGGATATGAATCTGTTGAGAGATGCCAGCCTTCCTGTCAATCTTTGGGCCCCCTTTCTTGTGGTTGGTGGCTCCATTCGAAGTATAGCTTCAATTTTATTTGGATTAGCTTCAATTCCCTTTGTTGAAACCAAGCATCCAAGAAATTTCCCCTTCTTTACTCCGAAGACACATTTTTCTGGATTCAGCTTCAAACCAGCTTGTCTGAAACTGGCGAAGGTCTCCTGCAAATCAGCAATATGATTTTCCTGCTTCGTGCTTTTTACAATGATGTCATCGACATAAGTCAACATATTTCTGCCTATCTGAGACTGGAGGACCTTCGCAGTCATTCTGCTGAAACTTCCTCCAGCATTTTTGAGCCCCTCAGGCATCCGAAGATAGCAATATGTGCCACTTGGGGTTATGAATCTAGTCTTCGGCTCATCTTCCTTCTTCATCCAGATTTGATGATAGCCTGAGTAGCAGTCCAGGAGACTCATGAGCTCTGAACAAGCTGCTGCATCGACTAAAGAGTCTATCCTTGGCAGCGGGAATTCGTCCTTCGGACAAGCCTTGTTGAGATCTGTGATATCGATACACATTCTCCACTTGCCATTGGCCTTCTTCACCATAACAGTGTTAGCTAGCCACTCTGGATACTTTACTTCTCTGATAACTCCTGCACTGAGGAGTCTTTTTACTTCATTGCGAGCCCCTTCGGCCTTGTCATCCGACATCTTCCGAAGCCTCTGCTTTCGGGGTCTGAAGGATGGGTCAACATTGAGCGAATGTTCAATAACATCCCGATTTACTCCACAGAGATCATTAGCTGACCATGCAAAAACATCTTTGTTGTTGAATAAAAACCTTATCAAGGTTTTCTCCTGGTCTTCAGATAATTGCGAGCCCAACAGCACCTTCTGCTCTGCTATGTCCTCACACAATAGCATGGGCTTCGGCTGATCTGCTGAAGCTGCTTTCTCCCTTCTGAATTTGTACTGTTCACAAACTTCAGCTCCATCTATGTTATGGATTGCTTTGGAGTCAGTCCAGCTTCCTTCGGCCCTTCTAGCAGCTTCCTGACTTCCATGAATAGCAATAGGCCCTTGGTCCGAAGGTATCTTCATGCAGAGATAAGCTGGGTGAAGAATTGCTTCGAAGGCATTAAGAGTACCGCAACCAATGATAGCATTGTAAGGATACTCCATGTCAACAATATCAAACACAATTTGCTCAGTCCTTGTGTTGTTAACAAATCCGAAGGTTACCGGCATGGTAATCTTCCCAAGTGCTACAATCTGCCGCCCTCCGAAGCCACAAAGAGGGTGCGTAGCATCATGGATCTTGTCTTCTGGCTCTTGCATTTGTCTGAAGGCCTTAGCAAATATAATATCAGCTGCACTGCCTGTATCAACTAAGACATTGTGGACCAGAAATCCTTTGATCACACAAGAAATAACCATGGCATCATTGTGAGGATAATCCTTAAGCTGAAGGTCTTCCTGAGAGAAAGTAATTGGAATGTGGGACCATTTTGACTTGATGAAGGGTCCCTGCACTCCAACATGCTGCACCCTTCTCTGAGCCTCCTTCTTCTGCTTCTTGTTAGCCGGCTCTGAGCAAGAACCGCCTGTTATCGGGAGCACCATCTTCGAAGCCGAAGCAGCTTCAGCTTGATTGTTGAACGAAGCCATCAGCTCAGAAAAGTGGAAGTGAGTTCACCGGAGGTGGGCGCCAATGTTGGGGGCTTGTTCTCAAATGCTAAGAGTTAAGAACAAGGCAACATAGAAAATGTTAAGTGTTAAAGTCCTTCGTCCTCCAAAACATTATATCCCTCCAGGATATAATGAATTTCGGACGAAGGTTACGAAAGACGTATCTTCGTGAGTATAACATTAAGCAACGAAGTATTCATATAAATCATGAGGTATAAAGTAAACATTTAAATATTACCATGGAATTATTTCTATTCTATTATCATGGATGAATATAAATGACTTCAAATTACAGATGTACCTTCGGTCTTGAGAAAGGCAAAAGTACAAGTGTGATGCGAAAGCAAATGTCAAGTTCGCGTGAACAGTACGGGGGTACTGTTCATCTATTTATAGACACAGGACACAGCCTGTGACGAATTACAATTATGCCCCTTACAAAAGTTTACAACATTGACTCAGACCTTCATGGATTAAAAGGTCATTCTATCTCTATGTCGGTTTGTAATGCCGAAGCTCCATGAAAAGGAACCTTCGGCCATCTCCTGGGGACAACTTCAGCCGAAGCTGCTTCTTCGTGTAAGACCTTCGGCGCAACGAAGCATGGCCCCAACAACAACTAAGTTGTATAATATTTAGCACACAATCAATCAACGTATAGAACAAGAACTCGTGATATATATAAAAAATAGAACATTGTCGAAAATGAGAATATATTGCTACAAAACATGTAACAGTAAATAATATGTAATAAAGTCATACCTCTAATTTTGCTAGATACATCTTGGAGACCTAGGCAATTTGCCTATCATTTTTCTTCTGAAATGCCTTCTTAATATTTTGAAGATCCAACCCTTTGAATAGTGTCCTCTCAATGCAGGCCATCATTAAATCATTAAGCCAATAATCACCCATTTTGTTGCACAACTCAGTTTTGATAATTTTCATGGCAGAAAAAGCCCTTTCAACCGTGGTTGTTGCTACTAGGAGTAGCAATGCTAACTCAATGAGCTGGTAGACCAAAGGAAATAAAGTATCCCTACCAATTTCAACCATTGTTTTTGCTAGGCTCGCAAGATCAAGACAAACTTTGAATTCATCAACTCTTCGCACATGAACAATTAATGTCAATAACTGATATTTGATTAACTTGCGATCATCAAAAGAGAAATCCTCCAAATATATCTCTGTAAGACAAGTAAGCTTATTCACATCAAACTTGTTGAATGAATCTCTTGGATCAAGACAAGCAAAGCAAGTAAGCAATTCAGAGGATACCTCATTGAATCGATGATCCAACTCTGCTATAAGAGAGTCAATGGCAGCATAGAAGATATAAATACGGTAAAAATGATCTTGAGTGATATTGTTTTTTCATCCTCTTTTTGACTGACCAAATCTTGGTATTGGACCATTCATATCTAGTATATCAATACCAGCTTCGACACAAAAGCTTTGACTTCTTCAAACAATGGATCCCAACCTTCACTTCTCAAATTATTCAAACGAATTTTCACATCAAAAACTAAAAACATGGTCTGTACAATATTTTGATCCTTCTTTTGCAATAGAAGGGACAACTCATTTGTGATGCAAAGGATTTACAACATCATCTTCATGATTAACACAAACCAAAATGACTCCATGTTAGCAACCAAACCTCTAGCCCTTGATGGATTCTGCTGTCCTTGATTCACAATTCCCAGAACTTCTAATATTGACTCCCACATTGTTTCAATACTAAGCAAGGTCTTGTAGTGAGATCCCCATCTTGTATCTCTAGGTCTAGCCAATGAAGTTTCTCGATTTTGGCCTCTTCCAGATGAAATCTCACCATGACTCAATTTATCCACAAGGATTTTACGATGTTTATCAAACAATACTGTCGGTGTTTTGGACCCGCGAGGACCCTCAACCAACTAGTGAATTTGTTGCTGCGTGTCCCTGCCTAGATGGGTTGATGCAAGATGGAACACAAGAGGGGAATGAGGCTTATGTTATCCTGCACCGGGGTGCTCGTAGTAGGGGTTACAAGCGTTGTGAGGGAGCAAGAGCGAGAGAGAGAGAGAGAAAAAGAGAGGGTTCGGCCTTGAGGTGAGCTATCTGAGTCTGCCTCTACCGCGTCTCTCCTGCTCTGCCTGCCTCTGCTCGTTCGTACGTCGCCTGTTCATACCTTTTCTCCCCCCCCCTCTTTTTTTCCCTAGAAGGCCCTGGACATCCCATTTTATAGATACAAGGAGATGCCCAACTATACAATGGGGGTGTAGCTATGAGCTAACGTGGCTGGCGGAGAAGTGATTTGAGCCCTGTACATGTACTAACGTGGCCGTCGGAGAAGTGCCTTGAGTCCTGTAGAAACATTGATGGCGGTGCGGCATGGATGTTGCTGATGTTCCTCTGCTTCCGTAGGAGGTTGGGAGTGATCCGGCGTCATGGGCGCACGCGGGGAACCATCATTACCTATTACCGGAGTAACCTTAGATGGGACACCAGTCTTGTTCCTTCATAGCCTGAGGTAGCTAGCTAGGAGTAGGGTAATGATGTATCCCCTGTAGCGTAGTCGGTCTGAGGCTGAGGTCGGGCGAGGCGAAGACTTCTCCTGAGGTCGAGGCCGAGGTCGGGCGAGGATGCGACTCCTCCCGAGGCCGAGGCTGAGGCCGAGGCCTGGGGTTGGGCGAGGCGGAGACCTTCTCCCGAGGCTGAGGCTAAGGCCGAGGCCTAAGGTCGGGCGATGTGGAGCTCCCTGTTGCGCCTGAGGCCGAACTCGTGGGAGATCGTGACTCAGTTTTACCCTGGTGGTTGGCACAGTAGCCGGGACAGGATGAATAGTGCTGCTTTCCTGTCAGAACGGTCAGTAAAGGGGCGAAGCGACTGCGGTCACTTCGACCTTGCCGACTGAGGCGCGCGTGTCAGGATAAGGTGTCAGGCGATCCCCGCATTAAATGTGCATGCAATACGGTCGGTTGGTAAGGAGATTTGGGCGAGGTCGCTGCACGACAAAGTCTGCCCGAGCTAGGCTTCGGGCGAGTCGAGGGTGCGTCTGCTGACTAAGGGGACCCTCGGTCGAGGCGTGAATCCGCCCGGGACTACCGTCCTTGCCCGAGGCTGGGCTCGAATGAGGTCGCGTCCCTAGGTAGACGAGGCCTTGGCTTGAACCGCGCTTCATCAGCCGTGTATGGTTTGTTCTGAAGATGTTTTCCATCCGAATTAAGGAGCAATGGGGGTACCCCTAATTACAGTACCCGACAGTAGCCCCCGAGCCTTCAAGGGAGTGTAGGTACTTGCTTGGAGGTTCTGCCGAATTTCTAGCAAGGGGACCAACCTTTCTCGGTTATTTTTGTTCCGGTGGGTGCGCGCGAGCGCACCCGCTGGGTGTAGCCCCCGAGGCCTCGGAGGAGTGGTTTGACTCCTCTGAGGTCTTAATCTTTTTGTGATGCCTTGGTCAGCCTTGTTGTTCCCTCGTGTGGCCTGGCCGCAGCCCAGGTGCACGGTCAGGCCCCGAGTTTTTAAGCTGATTTGTTGACGTGGTCAACAGTTTGGCCGTAGCCCGGTGCGAGAGCAGCCCCCAAGCCTCTGCACGGAGCAAGAGGACGATCAAGGACCATCTTGACTTTTATTGTACGCCCCTTCGTCGCCTCTTCGCGAGGAGGAAGGGGGGAAAGCACCATGTTACCCTCGGAGGGCACCGAACATGGTGTTTCTAGTGAGTTGCTAGCGGGTGATCCGAGTGGACGCCCGAGCCCCATTCGATAAGGGTTGGCTAGTGGACCAGAGGCATGCTCCAAAAGTACCTGCAGGTGATTTGCTGGACCCGGACCCATTCGATAGGGTCCGAGGGCTCGGTGCCTCCCTCCAGTGGGATTCCATTACAAATCGTTCCCGCTGGTCTCAGAAATGTCCTAGGGTACCTCAGGAGCGTAGCCCGAGCCTCGGCCATGTAACGGACGTACCCAGGGTCATCCCTGACTCTGCATGCTCTAGGGCGGCTGTCGAACCCTTCCGAGGGGCCAGCCTTCGAACCCCTGATCAGTAAAGGGCTCGGAGCCCGAGTGCTCTGGGGCGGTTGCCGAACCCCGGAGGGCGCAACCTTCGAACCCCTGATCAGTAGGAGTTCTCGAGGCCCGTTTCCTTCACTTGGAAGGATCCTTTTCCAAATATCCCCTTTCCCGGTCCTTGTGGCAAGAGAGAGAGAGGAAAAGGAAAAGGATATGAATTTAAATAATGTGGCGCACCTTTTTTGACGCGATCGTCATGACGGAGACGAAACAGCGCTTGCTTCGCCTGCCGAAGGTGTCACTTGTCCTGCCAAGGAGTTAATGCGATGGGACGGGCGATTCGCGAGGCATCTATTGCGCGTGCGCGGGTCGTTCGAGGAACGGAACACGGGTGCGTTGTCTTTTATGCTGTGGGAGAGGGCTCCCCTGTCGTTTCGGGAGAGGATGCAAACCTGTAGGTGATTGGACCGCTGCTTCCGCACGCCTGTTGCTGCAATTACTGTCGGCCCGCCTTTGATCATATCGACCGTCGTGCCTATCTCCGTGGCAGAGTGACCCGTGATCGTCGCACTTAATGGGCACTGTTGGGTCACGCGCAGGGCCGCCTTGAGTTGCTATGCTGGTTCTGCAGTCGAGAAGACGCAGCATTGGCGCGAGTGGCGGTGCGGTTTCCTTGCACGTAGTAACCGTCGCGCCGGTTACATGATATGTGGGCCCGGGCTTCCATGCTGGACCGCCGGATGTGACGAAGTCGAAAGGGTGCACAACCGTGGTGCGATTGCATGCTCCCTGTGTGGCGGCCCGCCCTTTCGACTGCTGGTTTCGGCGAGGATGAGGGAACTCTTATAACCGCAGGGCGGTTACATGCTTCGCGTGCGGCGGTTTGCCTTCTTCGCGTTTCGAGTCAGCTCGTATGACGTGTGGGACCCAGCCCCCGTGTCATAGGGTGGGAACCCTGGAGCACGTCGGTGGAGACTTTGCCCATGACGCTTGGGGGTGCGAGTGAGGAGATCTGTCTTTAAAAAGGGATCGACCCCCTGGGCGGTAGCCATGCCTTCACACTCCTCGCATCCATCGCGCCCTTCCGCCTTCCGAGCCCCCAGATGGGATGCACTTGTGTTGCCTTCTTTTTGCTGCTGTTTGAGGAGCGTGACCTCATGGGGGTTGGCGCTCTTCGGTCACCGCTCGGCTCCAAGGATTTTCATCATGCAGCCCGACTGCAGTCCCTCATAAATGGTCATCCGTAGGGATGATCACCAGCCTTGTGGTAGGGAGAAGCAAGCCGGGCTGCGACCTCTGCCCCGCCCTTAGCTTTAAGGATGTTCATCATCTGTGCTGGGGAGGAGGGTGCGCCGAGTTGGGGGCCCGTCTCCATGTGGGCCGATGACCCGCTTCTTCCTCCAGCATTCGAGGGAGAAGGGCATACTCCAGCCCTGCGGAGGAGACGTCCTCCAGCTATGCGGGGGAAGGCGAACTGCTGCTGCCTGGTCAGGGTGTAGCTGTCCGTCCTCCACCCGGGCGACGGTCGTGCCGTGCGCAGGTGGCTACTGTTCGTCGTTGCTGAAGTGGTGGCCGCCGCTGGTGAGGCTTCCCACTGCAGCGGTTGCCTCCGTCGACGAGACCGTTAGTGCCACCTGCGCTCTAGACCTCCGGCTCTTTGGCTTTAATGGCTGGTTCTCGTCCCCCGTGAGGGGACATGAACAAGAGCCTTTCCACAGTAGCGTTTGCCCTGAGGCCATCGCTGTTGCTGTCTAGCCGCCCGAGGCGGAGGTCGTTGTCACGCTGCTGGTGCAGTGGTCGCCGGTGAGCCACCTGGGGTTTGTTATCCCGCAGGCCTTCTAGTGTGGAGGTTGTTCATTCCTGCGGGAATGGAGCCAGAGTCCCGTTTGTAATGGTACCTTCTTGAGAGCAAGATGTAATAGCTTTAAGTACTAAGACATCTGCCGTAGGTCGGGAAAACCGCCGAGGGCACTGCCGACATCTACGTCTAGGTACCATTGTTACCCCAAGTACGTGTGTTTGTTCTTTGTGGCTGCTGAGGCCTGAACATTTGGGTATAAAGCCGTGTTTATTTCCTCTTATTTTGAGCATTAGAACTTGTTTGTCGGTAGCAGAATCACTTATCCGAGCGTGAGCTACCTTTCACGGAAGGTGACGAGTGAGGTATCTATATCCCGGAGGCGTAGGAGTCCCTCGGCTCGGTCGGCCTCGCCGTTCAAGGTCTCTCTCGCTCGTCGTTAGGATTCCATTATCAACGCAGTCGAAATGCACGAAAGTCATTTTGGTAGAAAAACTTTTCCGAGGAAAGTTTCGGCACAGAGGGTGCTCCCCCTTTCTGGACCCCGAGGCGACCGCTCAGGCCGGGACCCTTGCGGAGGGCCTGGCCGTGGCCGTCGGGTCTGCTTGGTCCGCCTAAGCTAGGGTCTTGCGGCAGCGTGTCCAGGCCGAAGGTATGTTTTGCCCGCTTCGTGACTTTGTTTCTGTCTCCATTCTTCACCTTGCGTCTAAAGAATGTTGTCCTGCTATCTGCAGGGTTCGAGACGGCTCTTAGGGAGTCCGTCAAGAAATGCAAGGCGCTTGCCGAGGCGGCTGAGCAGAAGCAGGCCCACCGTGTGGCCATGTCTGAGGCCATCTTGGCTTTCTGCCAGGCCTCTGGCCTCGATGACGTCCCCTCGGGTAGCTCCCCCCAGAGTCATCTGCGGGCCTTAGGCAGCCATGTGCGTAGCAGACTCCATGGGGCGCTGCACCACGGCGTTAGGCGGGCCTTCACCGTGCTCGCTTCCCACTATGACGTGGATCTGGAGCGGGTCAGCGAGGGGTACTGCTTACCTGATGAAGAGGAGGCTGCCTTAGCCGAGGTCCAGAGGCTTGATGTGGCTGTTGAGGGCCCAAGCGCGGCGCTGGCTTCCTCCTTTGAGGTGGAGATCCTTCCGCCCGTGTCACCGTCCGAGGCCGGGCTAGATTCTGCCGAGGGTGGAGATGACGCCGAGTGTGCTGCTCCTCCCCCTGCCGATGTCTGAGCCTGCAGGAACAGTTTGTTTTAAGTATCCGTATGTTTTTTGCGGCCGCTGAGGCCTAAACATTTTAATTGTCGGATTATAAAGCTGTGTTTTCTTTCCTCTTGTTTCGTGCATTAGGACTTGTTCGGTAGCAGAATCGCTTATCCGAGCGTGAGTTACTTTTCGTGAAAGGTGATGAGTGAGGTATCCGTATCCCGGGGGCGTAGGAGTCCCTCGGCTTGGTTGGCCTTGCCGCTTACATGTTCTCTCGTCGTTTTTAGGATTCCATTATTGATATAGTCGAAAAGCACGAAAAGTCGTTTTGGTAGAAAAGTTTTCGAGCGTTAGGACTTGTTCGGTAGCAGAATCGCTTATCCGAGCGTGAGCTACCTTTCGCGGAAGGTGATGAGTGAGGTATCCGTATCCCGGAGGCATAGGAGTCCCTCGCCTCGGTCGGCCTTGCCGCTCAAGGTCTCTCTTGCTCGTCTTTAGGATTCTGTTATCGACGCAATCGAAAAGCACGAAAGTCGTTCTGGTAAAAGACTTTTTCGAGGAAAATTTTGACGCAGAGGGGGTTCCCCCCTTCTAGCCCCCGAGGGAGGGTCAGGCTTTGCCGAGGCAAGGTTGATCCTTCCTTGATGGTTAGACTTTATTTGTGCATGTAAAGAAAATCGAGATACATGAACGACTTGAAACATTTTAAGGATAAAAGCGACGTAGCTGTTCGATGTTCCAAGAGTTGCTGTAGACCTCGCCTTGATCGTTGGCCAGCTTGTATGTCCCAGGCTTCAAAATCTTGGCGATGATGAACGGCCCTTCCCAGGGAGGAGTAAGCTTGTGGCGCCCTTGGGCGTCTTGTCGCAGCCGAAGTACCAAGTCTCCCACTTGGAAGTCTTGGGGCCGAACCCTTCAGGCGTGGTAGCGTCGCAGAGACTGCTAATACCGCGCCGAGTGTAGCAAGGCTACGTCCCTAGCTTCTTCCAGCTAGTCCAATGAATCTTCTCGGCTGGCCTGGTTGCTTTGGTCGTCGTAAGCCTTTGTCCTTAGGGAACCGTATTCTAAGTCCGTGGGTAAGATGGCCTCGGCCCCATAGACTAGGAAAAACGGTGAGAAGCCCGTGGCCCGGCTCGGCGTCGTCCTCAGACTCCAAACCACTGAGGGTAGTTCTTTTATCCACCGCTTGCCAAACTTGTTGAGGTCGTTGTAGATCCTCAGTTTTAGTACCTGCAAAATCATACCATTAGCGCGTTCCACCTTCCCATTTGTCATTGGGTGAGCTACGGCGGCCCAGTCTACACGGATGTGGTGGTCCTCGCAGAAGTCCAGGAACTTTTTCCTAGTGAACTGCGTGCCATTGTCGATGATGATGGAGTTTGGGACCCCAAAGCGATGGATGATATTCGTGAAGAACGTCACCGCCTGCTCAGACCCGATGTTGGTTAAGGGTCGGACTTCGATCCACTTGGAGAATTTGTCGATGGCGACCAGCAGGTGCGTGAAGCCCCCGGGTGCCTTCTGCAAGGGACCGACGAGGTCTAGACCCCACACGGCAAACGACCAAGTGATAGGTATTGTCTGCAGGGCTTGAGCGGGCAGGTGCGTCTGTCTCGTGTAGAATTGACACCCTCGGCAGGAGCGTACAATCCTAGTGGCGTCGGCCACTGCAGTTGGCCAGTAGAAACCTTGTCGGAAAGCATTTCCCACAAGGGCCCGAGGCACTACATGGTGACCGCAAGCCCCCGAGTGTATTTCTTGTAACAACTCTTGTCCTTGGGCAATGGATATGCATCGTTGGAGGATGCCCGAGGGGTTGCGGTGGTATAACTCTTTTTCATCACCCAGTAAAACGAACGACTTGGCGCGCTGAGCCAGTCGCCGAGCTTCGGTCTTGTCGAGGGGCAGCTCTCCTCGGAGGAGATATTCCAGGTACGGGGCCTGCCAGTTTTGGTTTGGCGCAACCCCGTTCTGTTCTCCCTCAACGCGCAGGGCCTCACCCTCGGCGGCCGAGGGTACCTCGGGCTGGGCCGAGGTCTCCTCAGGTTCAGGCGCGTCGTCGAGTTTGACGGATGGTTGATATATGTCCCTGGAGAAGATGTCCGGGGGAACCGCTGTTTGCCCCGAGGCTATTTTTGCCAGCTCATCCACGGTCTCGTTGTACCGTCGAGCAACATGGTTGAGCTCTAGCCCGTAGAACATGTCTTCCAAGCGCCAAACTTTGTCGCAATAGGCCTCCATTTTTCGATCGCAGCAGTGGGAGTTCTTCATGACCTGGTCAATGACGAGCTGCGAGTTGCCACGAGCGTCGAGGCACCGAACCCCTAGCTCGACGATGATGCACAGGCCATTAACCAAGGCTTCATACTCGGCCACGTTGTTTGACGCCGGAAAATGGAGGCACAGTACGTAGCGCACGTGTTTCCCGAGGTGTGAAATGAAGAGCAAGCCCGTGCCTGCTCCGGTTTTCATAAGCGACCCATCGAAGTACATGGCCCAAAGTTTGGGCTATATTGGAGCTGTCGGCAATTGGGTGTTGGCCCATTCAGCCAGGAAGTCTGCCAAGACTTGAGATTTTATGGCCTTCCGAGGAGCGAATGAAAGTGTTTCGCCCATGAGTACACTGCCCATTTTGTTATCCTACCTGAGGCCTCTCGGCACTGGATGATCTCTCCCAGGGGGAAGGACGACACCACAGTCACTGGATGAGACTCGAAGTAGTGTCGCAACTTTCGTCGTATCAGAATTACTGTGTACAGTAGCTTCTGGACTTGTGGGTAGTGGATCTTGGTCTCGGATAGCACTTCGCTGATGAAGTAGACCGGCCTCTGGATGAGCAGTGCATGCCCCTCTTCTTGTCTCTCGACTATGATCACGGCGCTGACCACCTGAGTGGTTGCGGCTACGTAAATCAAGAGGGCTTCTCCTGTAACGGGGGGCACCAAGATGGGCGCATTAGTAAGGAGTGCCTTTAAGTTTCCGAGGGCTTCTTCGGCCTCGAGGGTCCAAGTGAAGCGCTCGGCCTTCCTTAAGAGGCGGTACAAGGGCAATCCTTTCTCGCCGAGATGCGAGATGAAGCGGCTCAGAGCCACAAGGCATCCCATGACCCTTTGTACTCCTTTCAAATCTTTGATGGCCCCATGTTGGTGATGACCGCAATTTTCTCCGGGTTGGCCTCGATGCCTCGTTCGGAGACGATGAACCCTAGGAGCATGCCTCGGGGGACTCTGAAGACACACTTCTTGGGATTGAGTTTCATGCCCTTTGCATGCAGGCACCTAAAAGTTGCTTCAAGGTCGGAGAGGAGGTCGGAGGCTTTCCTTGTCTTGACAACGATGTCATCGACGTAAGCCTCGACCGTTCTGCCGATGTGTTCTCCGAACACATGGTTCATGCACCTTTGGTAGGTGGCACCTGCATTCCTCAAGCCAAATGGCATTGTAGTATAACAATACATGCCAAAGGGTGTGATGAAAGAAGTCGCGAGCTGGTCGGATTCTTTCATCTTGATTTGGTGATAGCCTGAATAGGCGCCGAGGAAAGACAGGGTTTCGCACCCAGCAGTGGAGTCCACAATTTGATCGATGCGGGGCAGAGGGTAGGGAACCTTTGGACAAGCTTTGTTTAAACCAGTGTAGTCTACGCACATCCTCCATTTCCCACCTTTTTTCTTTACAAGCACAGGGTTAGCTAACCATTCGGGATGGAATACCTCTTTGATGAACCCTGCAGCCAGTAGCTTGTGGACCTCCTCGCCTATGGCCCTGCGCTTTTCTTCATCAAAACGGCGCAGGGACTGCTTCATGGGTCGAGCACCGGCTCGGATGTCCAGTGAGTGCTCGGCGACATCCCTCGGTATGCCGGGCATGTCCGAGGGACTCCACGCAAAAATTTCGGCGTTTGCGCGGAGAAAGTCGACGAGCACTACTTCCTATTTGGGGTCGATCTCGGAGCCGATCCTGACTTTCTTGCTGGCGTCGTTGCTGGGGTCGAGGGAGGCAAACTTGACTGCCTCAGCTGGCTCAAAGTTGCCAGCGTGTCGCTTCGCGTCGGGCGCCTCCTTGGAGAGGCAATCCATGTCGGTGATGAGGGCTTCAAACTTGTAGAGGGCTTCGGCGTACTCCACGCATTCCACGTCGCACTCGTAAGCGTGGCGATATGAGGATCCGACAATGATGGTTCCGTTGGGGCCCGGCATCTTGAGCTTGAGGTACGTGTAGTTGGGGATGGCCATGAACTTGGCATAGCACGGTCTTCCCAACACCGCGTGGTAGGTCCCTCGGAACCCAACCACCTCGAAGGTGAGGGTTTCCTTTCGGAAATTGGAGGGAGTTCCGAAGCAGACGGGCAAGTCAAGTTGCCCAAGGGGCTGGACGCGCTTACCGGGGACGATCCCGTGAAAAGGTGCTGCACCGACCCGGATCATGGACAAATCGACCCCCAGGAGCCCTAGGGTCTCGACGTAGATGATGTTGAGGCTGCTACCTCCGTCCATGAGGACCTTGGAGAGCCTAATGTTGACGAGCAGGTACCTTCCTAGGTTCGGCACGTAGTCGAGGTGGTCGCCTTGGTCGAAGGTAATGGGCTTGTCGGACCAGTCTAGGTAGACCGGCGCCGCTACCTTCACCGAGCAGACCTCCCGGCGCTCCTGCTTGCGGTGCCGAGCCGAGGCATTCGCCACTTGTCCACCGCAGATCATGAAGCAGTTGTGGACCTCCGGGAACTCCTATTCCTTGCTGCTCCCCTTCTTGTTGTTGCCTTGGTCCTTGCCACCTTCTGCCGAGGGTCCGGCCTTGTTGAAGTAATGCCGGAGCATGTCGCACTCCTCAAGGGTGTGCTTGATGGGACCCCTGTGATAGGGGCACGACTCCTTGAGTATCTTGTCGAACGCGTTGGCCCCTCTGGGAGGCTTCCGAGGGTTCCTGTGCTTGGCAGCGGCGACGAGATCCGCGTTAACGGCGTTGCGCTTTGCTTGCGCATTCTTCTTGGCCTTCTTCTTCGTGCCACACTGGATGGACGCCTCGGAGGCATCTTCCTTCTGCCCTCCCTGAGGCTGCTTGTCCTTCCGGAAGATGGTTTCGACCGCCTCCTGACCAGAGGCGAACTTGGTGGCGATGTCCATCAATTCGCTCACCTTGGTGGGAGTCTTGCATCCCAGTTTGCTCACCAGGTCTCGGAAAGTGGTGCCAGCGAGGAATGGCCCGATGACGTCCGAGTCGGTGATGTTGGGTAGCTCGGTGCGCTGCTTTGAGAACCGCCGGATGTACTCTCGTAGGGATTCCCCTGGCTGCTGGCGGCAGCTTCGGAGATCCCATGAGTTCCTAGGGCGTACGTACGTACCCTGGAAATTTCCAGCAAAAGCCTTGACTAGGTCATCCCAGTCGAAGATCTGCGCAGGAGGCAGATGCTCCAACCAGGCCCAGGCAGCGTCGGAGAGGAAAAGGGGGAGGTTGCGGATGATGAGGTTGTCGTCGTCTGCCCCTCCCAACTGGCATGCCAGCCGGTAATCCGCAAGCCACAACTCCGGCCTTGTCTCCCCTGAGTACTTGGTGATGGTAGTCGGGGCTCGGAACCGGGCCAGGAACGGCGCTCGTCGTATGGCCTGGCTGAAGGCTCGCGGACCTGGTGGCTCGGGCGAGGGACTTCGATCCTCCTCACTGTCGTAGCGTCCCCCGCGCCTAGGATGGTAGCCTCAGCGCACCTTCTCCTCGAGTCGGGCTCGACGGTCGCGGCGGTGTTGCTCGGCGCCGAGGCGATCCGGGGCTGCAGCCGTCCCGTCCCGTGTGCGCTTGGTGTAGATCGAGGCCTCCCGCATGCATCGGGAGGGCGTTGCGCGATGCTCTGAGGGGTCTCCTCGCCTCCAGGAGGCAGAGCTCTCGGCTTGTCGGGCAGCAGCGTCTTCCAGGAGGCCCTTGATCTCACCATGGATACGTCGCCCCTTGGTGGTGGATGGCTTTTGCATTGTTCGAAGTAGCATCGCCACTGTGGATAGGTTCTGGTCGGCCCCGCTGAAGGCTGGGGGCAGCCCTGCCTTGGCATCGTCAATGATATGGCGCTGGACGTCCTAGGCCCGACGACGCGCTCCTCCAGCGAGTGCCTGGCCTACCCACTCCTGCTTGATGTTTCGTCGGAGCTGCACAAGTCACCCGCTTCTTCGTCGAGCTTGGCTTGCATCTCGTGGAGTTGCTCAAGCTGTGTGTCCTGACCCCCCGCAGGGACTTGGACCACAGCTAGCTCCCGCAGGATCTCAACGCGAGATGCAGGTGCAAGGGCACTGTCACTTCCTGGCATGCCAAGGTGGTTTTCTCCGTCATGATCTTCCTGATCGATATGGTAGCACTCGCGAGTTGGGTCGCAACCCTCGTCATCAAGGTTGTGACCATCATCAGAGCAGCCGGAGAGGCAGTGGTCACATGCGGACATGAAGTCATGCATGGCACCGGGATCACGGAGTCCGGAGAAATCCCAACTGACGTCGGGGTCGTCCTCTTCCTCGGAACCCACGGGTCCGGAGGTTGAGACGGCCGTCAGTCGGTCCCATGTTGACCACATATGGCACCCCGGAAGGTCAGGATATGCCCTTGCGAAAGCGCTCACCGAAGCGGGGTCGCTTGGTCAATCGAAACTGAATCTAAAGGGAACAAGGTGAAAAACGGATGGTACCTCTTGGTTGATGAACGGTGGCGAAGTCGCATCAGGGACGGACTGCACCGTTATCTTAGGTACAAGACTAATGCCCGACAAGTCCTTCGTGAGGGTGCTGGCATCATCAGTCCGCTTGGGGATGGCACGTTGCGGGGAAGCGACATTTGTCGTTGTCTTAGGTGCGAGGGCAACACCCGACATGTCCCCCGCAAGGGTGCCGGCGTCGTCGACTCGCTCTGGTCCGACAGCCGACGAGGTGCTGCCTCCTGCCTGGCCATGGTTTCCCCATCTCCTCCTCCTCTGGCGAGGAGGGTGGCGGGGTAAACCAAGGTGTTCCTCTTCCGCCACATGGAGATGCCTTTGTCGTCGAGTTCGTCTTTGCCGGGCGAGCCGTCGATCGTCGTCGTTGTCGTGCTGTGAGGGGAGCAGTACCATGTCGTAGCCGCCGTCAAGGGACATGAACTCGAGACTTCCGAAGCGGAGCACCGTCCCAGGCTGAAGAGGCTGCTGAAGGCTACCCATCTGGAACTCAACGGGAAAGTATTCGTTAACACGCAGCGAACCCCTACCTGGCGCGCCAACTGTCGGTGTTTTGGACCCGCGAGGACCCTCAACCAACTAGTGAATTTGTTGCTGCATGTCCCTGCGCAGATGGGTTGATGCAAGATGGAACACAAGAGGGGAATGAGGCTTATGCTATCCTGCACCGGGGTGCTCGTAGTAGGGGTTACAAGCGTTGCGAGGGAGCAAGAGCGAGAGAGAGAAAAAGAGAGGGTTCGGCCTTGAGGTGAGATGTCTGAGTCTGCCTCTACCGCGTCTCTTCTGCTCTGCCTGCCTCTGCTTGTTCGTACGTCTCCTGTTCGTACCTTTTCTCCCCCCCCCCCTCTTTTTTCCCTAGAAGGCCCTGGACATTCCCTTTTATAGATACAAGGAGATGCCCAGCTGTACAATGGGGATGTAGCTATGAGCTAACGTGGCTGGCGGAGAAGTGATTTGAGCCCTGTACATGTACTAACGTGGCCGTCGGAGAAGTGCCTTGAGTCCTGTAGAAGCATTGCTGGCGGTGCGGCATGGATGTTGCTGACGTTCCCCTGCTTCCGTAGGAGGTTGGGAGTGATCCGACGTCATGGGCGCACGCGAGGAACCATCATTACCTGTTACCGGAGTAACCTTAGATGTAGTCGGTCCGAGGCTGAGGTCGGGCGAGGTGGAGACTTCTCCTGAGGTCAAGGCCGAGGTCGGGCGAGGATGTGACTCCTCCCGAGACCGAGGCTGAGGCCGAGGCCTGGGGTCGGGCGAGGCGGAGACCTTCTCCCAAGGCCGAGGCTGAGGCCGAGGCCTGACGTCGGGCGAGGCGGAGCTCCCTGTTGTGCCCGAGGCCGAACTCGTGGGAGATTGTGACTCAGTTTTACCCTGGTGGTTGGCACAGTAGCCGGGACGGGATGAATAGTGTTGCTTTCCTGTCAGAACGGTCAGTAAAGGGGCGAAGTGACTGCGGTCACTTCGGCCTTGCCGACTGAGGCGCGCATGTCAGGATAAGGTGTCAGGCGATCCCCGCATTAAATGTGCATGCAATACGGTCGGTTGGTAAGGCAATTTGGGTGAGGTCGCTGCACGACAAAGTCTGTCCGAGCTGGGCTTCGGGCGAGCCGAGGGTGCGTCTGCTGACTGAGGGGACCCTCGGTCGAGGCGTGAATCCGCCCATGACTACCGTCCTTGCCCGAGGCTAGGCTCGGATGAGGTCGCGTCCCTTGGTAGACAAGGCCTTGACTTGAACCGCGCTTCATCAGCCGTGTATGGTTTGTTCTGAAGATGTTTTCCAGCCGGATTAAGGAGCATTGGGGGTACCCCTAATTACGGTACCCGACAAATACATTCATCCTCTTGCAAGGTCCATAAACATTATTCACAATCAAGGTGACATATTCAAAAAAATCCTTAGTACCTAGGCAACATCTTATGATAGAAACAACAACCAACTGCAATTGGTGAGCAAAACAATGGACATAGAAAAGCAAAAGGGTTGTCATCAATGATTTCAAGTTGCCTGGTCGCCTAGTCAAACCTTAGGACCAACCAGGCGACTAGTTGCAATTAGGCGACGACTATAGCGACCCCTAGTTGGTCCCTGGTTGTCCTAGACTAGTAGTTATACTTATATAGGTATATATATAAATATACATGTATACAATATATAAATTAGAACAAACAACTAGGATAAACAAGTAACATATTGCTTCATTGTGATTTGTGACTTACCTGAACTTGACATGTGACATCCCATAATGGCATAATCTCCAATTCTTCATCTCTCCATCTATCCATCAACCTTGCAGCCCTACCTCTTGAGTATTGAAGACTTGGTTCCTAAATAACAACATAAAAGCACAAGCCACAAGCAATTACCCAATTCCAATCATAAAAGCACAAGCCACAAGAAATAAGTTGATGTTTTAACTGACTAGTGCAACAACGAACAATAGCACAAAAGTAGCACAAAAGATATGAGCACCGAGTAGGAATAGAAATGCAACAAACAACTTGCTTGCAGTTGTAGCCTACAATAATCTAAATTCTAAAGCAAATCATCATCCAAAAGGAAGCCTGCATTAGCAACTTTAGCAGGTCTAGATTCATCATCATTGTCTTCATCCATTTCATCTACTGCATCACCTTCAGGCTGTTGGGCTATGTCCCTTTGTCGCTTTCTAGACCAAGAAAAAGAAAAATTATGGCTAGAAACTGCAGCAACACATGTAGAAGCAGCACGAGGCAAGTTACTGCCCCTTAGACCCTCCGTTGCACCAACAATTTCATCCACATTGGCCCAAGTAATATCAGCATCATCACCTGCATGAACCTCATCATTTTCAACAACCCATTCACTCTCCCATTGAAAGTCATTTAGCAGTAGTGGATTGCTCCTCTTTCCTTTAGAACCAAGCTCTCTAATTTTTTTGAAATATGTTTTGCATCTTGCGGTTGTAGCTAACATACACCAATTTATCCAATCTTTTGTGCTCCAACTTGTTCCTCGTTTTGGTGTGGATATAAAAGAAATAAAAAACAGAAAAATAAGAATTGCATGACAATAGTAGTTAATTAAGGACGATAGGAGCAGAACTTCACTTACATTAGCAAATACACTACAATTACGCTCACAACCAGATGCAAAGGAACCTTGTGTCATGGTATGATGGTGAGCGATATCCAGGGCCATACTGCCCAATTGACTCAAGCATAATCTCCCAACTTCTAGATTTAACAACATTTAATGGAATATTATTCTCATATAGGAAATCAGCAACATGGTCATCAACTGTTGGTTTGGCCTCCTTATCTTTTTGCTGTAGTGCTCAAGTGTAGATTGATAAGTTTTAGATCTATTCCTCTCAGAAAACCACTTCTTCCGGTGTCTTGCAAAGCATAGAACTCACTGACTTAGAGTGCTTCTGAGTTTGTGGTTTTGGTGGTGCAGAAACAACAAATGCACTAATGGCTGACTGAGTTATCTTCTTCTTTGCTTGCTTAACCTTAGTCCTAGAACTTGGTTCAGCTGCAAGTTGTTCTTTTTTACCTTCATTTTCATCTTCTCCACCATCTTCATCCATATTCACAACCAAAGACCTTGCTTTCTTCCTTAGGTAAGCAAGTATATCTTTTGAAATCAATTCAAACACACTACCACATTTCGTTGTATCACCAAAACCTCCAACGAGATGTTGCTTGAACCTTTTTATCCCAGAAGAGATGATCTTCCTACAGAAAATGCACTGCACAAAGTCCTTCTTTGTAGCATCTAGCCACCAACCACATTTCCATCCTAGGTCTTTTGATTTGGCTTTCCTCTTCATGTCAATAGCTTGGGATGCAAGCTCTGGTGGAAGTGCTGCTAAAGCCTTTTCAACAAGAGCAGCAGAGTCTGGAGCAATAGAAGCTGCTGAACCAGCACTAGGAGCACCACCTGATGCGGCCAATGATTCCACATTATTCATAATAACTTCCACTTGTGCACGGCCAGCTTCAAACTCTGTAGAGGGCAAACACATAGCAGTGGCTTAGGATTAGAACCTTGAGGTGTGGCAGCAACACAGAGCACTGGTTGAAGAGCAGCAAGCCACAACATCAACCATCCACTACATGGACTACAAAGAAGGGGGAAGTGGGGGCAGTAGGAGGGACCTTGAGATGACGAGCTCATCTCGTCAATAGTGCACATCTGCTAGAGCTTGGAGACGCCGGTAGTCTATCACTGCCTCACTGGTTCACAGTTGTCGTCGGTTGGAGACTGCAGTAGGCAAGCAGGAGAACGGGCAGGGTGGTGTAGCCACCGGTGCCAAGAGAGGAGAGAAGACGTGCAGCCGTAGTGTCCTATAATGTGTTGGCAGCTAGGTTAGAACAAGAGAGGAGAGGATACTCTATAGTATATTGTAGATGGGCTAAAAGGCCCAATAACTAAACCCTAGCCGGGACGATAGGTAACATTACTCGGACGCGCCCTAATCGATGATTAGTTGGATGACTATGCCAACTAGGTATTCTAGTCGAGTCGTTGAGCTAATCATGCCCTAATTGTTGACCAGCCCAACTAATCACGATTAATCGTGATTAGTCGAATGACTTGAAATCTATGGTTGTCATCATGAATTAGCTTTTGAACACCATTGAATTCACCTCTCATGTTAGAAGCTCCATCATAACCATGCCCTCGTATTCTTGCAATAGCTAAATCGTGGTCACTAAGCACCTCAACAACTCCTTTCTTTATTGACTCAGATATAGTATCTTTCACATGCTTCACACCCAGAAACCTTTCAATCACTTGTTCTTTTTTGTTCACATACCTCAAAACAATGGTGCATTTTCTTTAAATTAAAAACTTTGTAATGGTATAATTGATTAATGAAATACAAGGTATAAAATTAGAAAAGTACCTGATAACTATGTCCATTTGCTCTTTGACTAATATATCATGAGACTTATCAACAAGAATACAGAGCAGACAATCACCCATGTCTTCTTTTATTGCCCTCGATATTGCCTCGGCGCAACAACTTGCAAGTTCCTTTTGGATTGTTCCAGAACTCATTTTTGCTTTCTTAAGACAAAGCTCATCAAATGCCTTTCTCACTTCCGCATTTCTAATTTTGTACCACTCAAGAGTCTCATCATGGCCACGAAATGGTTCACCTTGCAATGCAAGCAGACTTACAATACCAAAGGAAGTTTCTAATCGAGTTCCATACTTCACAAGTGCATCTTTTCTATGAGTTTTACTTTATTTTTTAAACTTGATCTTTGATTATCAAAATCCTCAAAAGTCGATCTTGCCCGATTGTGCAAACTACTCAGACCCCCAACATGTTTTCTAAATATCAATAGGGCATTCTTCCATTGCTTGAAGTCCGTTTTTGTGAAAGTGTCATGATAGAATTTCTCATCTTTGCAATCATCTCTAAAAAGAAAGCAATAATATCAAAAAGCACTATCCTTCACCAAACTATGTTCCAACCAATTGTGTTGCTTAAACCAATGTTCCTGAAATGACCTTTTATCATATGCTTTGGGAAAATTATGACCAATGGGTTGTGTTGGACCTTTTTTGTGAATGCCCTCCTAACTCCACTTCTAATATTAGGAGCAAATTGATCAATTGGAATGAAGATACCGGGATCAGAGATAACATGATCCATATAAAACTCATTGATTGTACTACGTGTACCACTGCCATCTTGTTCACATTGGACTTCTTCATTGTCCTCTAATTGAGATCCAATAGCTCCCTCCACAACTGGTGGATTGTTCGCCTCCTGGCCAACTCCACTCCTATGAGTAGCTAGGTTTGTGCTACTAGATGCCCGACTAAAATAGCTCTTCAAATTTACAAATTTGTGACTTCCTTGTGTTCCTTTTCTCTGTCCATGTCCTCTTTCCCTTTGATTTGACATAATTATCACCTGCAAGTTTGTGATAAACATCAACATTCAAAAAATCAAACTGACTAATAGTCTAATACTACTTGCTTGCTTAAATGCTTAATGCTTACAGGTTACAGTTATAGGCATGGTCGCGTGGCCCGTGGGGCACTTGGTGAGTGGTCACTGGTGCCCTGGTGGTGGCCGGTGGGGGCGCTTGGTAGCTGGTCGGAGTCCGGTGACCAGCAGGCTGCCGGTGGCGAGCGGAGCTCGGCGAGTCGGTGGGATAGCTAGACATGTACGGGTGGACGTCACTCGACCAGTCAGCCTCGACCCTCGACGGACGGCACCACGGGCGGACAACACTCAGCGTCGATGGAGGCTGGGCGGCCGAGCTCGGGGTAGAGGCGGACGTAACGCAGCCAGGCGGTGAGGGTGTCTGGGACAGATAACCCCTAGCTCCTCATGGAGCATATTCTCCGCCTAGGGTGTACTTGCAAATAAGATAAGGACTCTAATGAAATCTAAATCGACTAGGAGATATATAGGGAAACCTACTTGTAACCCAGGCCACACCGGATTATATAAGGCGAGCTAGGGATCCCTCCTAAGGGAGATCTTGAGAGGATCTGATATTATACACGCCCCCCTCCCCTCTCTCTCATCAAACATCCAAACCCTAGCCCTCATTGTAACCTCCAGATATCAAAGTAATACTACCCACCGCAAGCAGGATGTAGGGTATTACGCATCTCATGGCCCGAACCTGTATAAACCGCGTGTTTGTCGTATCTCAAAGTGAACCATCGAGCTACAATTGATGTTGCCAACTCACAAAAGCATCTCGTGGTACATCCCGTGGTGCATTGCCGGTACTAAACACCGACAGTTGGCGCGCTAGGTAGGGGAGGTGACATCGACATCAGGCTAGCTCCATGGCGATCATCTTCAACAGCAAGATTGAGTTCAAGATGGAATAGATCTGATCTACTACTAAGCCAAATCGTCGCTACGCATCTCATCTCGCCGTTGTGGCCTCACCTTAGGACCGCTACACCGTCGACACCGTCTAATCAAGCTGTTTCAAAAAAAAGGAAAAACTCTTACACTCAATGCCCGTCGAGTATAGGAAACAGCTCACCGCTAGGAAACAAATTATGTCGCTCCTACATTTGGTCTGGACAAGTTGGACCCAGATTCAAGCCACACGGCGTATATCTAACAGCTAAGTTGTTCTGATTTTACATTTAAATTTACGTCTAATTTTTGTTCTTCTGATTGTTTCGGTCCATCGCCCTGATATAATTTATTAAGTATTCTTTTTGCAAAAACTACCACTCATTTTTATTTCTGATCATTGTTCCAGAAACTTATGGCGGCGCCTCACATGCTTATAACTTACGCTCAGGAGTTGCCAACTTCTCGTTAGTTACTCGGGCTATGGGTCTATCGACTTATTTCTTAGTCATCGAGGCTATGAATCTGCTAGATTATTTTTGAAATATCCGAGTTATTGGATCATTCGGGTTATTCATGGATCACTCATATTATCTATATTACATATATATATATCTCGGATTATTTTTGGATCACCCAGATCATCTCTGGATTATTCGTATCGGTTCTAGTCACTCGTCCTGCATTATCTGGGATTACTCGGATCAACTCTGGACTACTCACTTTATTTCAAAACATTCATATCAATTTCTATATCATTATTTTTGGATCATTCACATTATTGTGGCATCATTATTTCTGGATCAATTATGTTACCTCAGATGCTCAGGCAGGGTCTATGCATGTTACAACAGTCGTCATGAACTCTATATGACCATCATTAAAACAGGGCAGTCAGTATGTCCCGCTCGTGCTACATTCTCACGCTAAATCAGAAAAGGGCACCTCAAAACCCTTCCTACGGAGCAATCGACTTGGGTCTCGGTGCCTGACCCAGGTTCGGTGTTACATGCTCTCGCTAAGTCAGAAAAAGGGTACCTCAAAACCCTTCCTACGGAGCAATCGGCTTGGGTCTCAGTGCCCGACCTAGGTTCGGTGTTACACGCTCACGCTAAATCAGAAAAGGGTACCTCAAAACCCTTCCTTTGGAGCAATCGGCTTGGGTCCCGGTGCCCGACCCAGGTTCGGTGTTACATGCTCGCATAGGGATGGCAACGGGTACATACCCGTCGGGTAGTGCTGTTCCATACCCATACCCATCAAAAAAACTTCTACCCGTCGGATTACCCATATATGCTCGTGGGTATAAAATCCTACCCATACCCGTACCCGCGTGGGTAATTTTACCCGTCGGATAACCCGTACCCGCTAGGAAAGTCTTAAATTCCAATATATCAATCACTCAAAACATTAAATAAACATAAAAAACAAGTCAAACTTCACATATAACAAATCATATGATTACATAACTTGGTAGCTAGACAAATGATAGCTAGAGAAGAGTTTTATTTTAGCTAAGATGGGCTATATTAGATGATTATAGTGGTATTGTTGCGGGTATATTCTACCCATGGGTAGATGGGTATGGGTAGTACCAACCCATACCCGTACCCGTTTACCCAACGGGTAGAGGATCTTGCCCATTAACATACCCGCGGGTAGAGAAATCATCCCATACCCGCCTTTATATCGGGTAAAACCCATCGGGTAGTCAGGTTTCGGGTACCCATTGCCATCTCTATGCTCGCACTAACTCAGTCTGGCCCAACCGACACTCTACGCCTTCGTTATACTCAGAATTAAACATGATCTCATTTTATGTTGCGCCATTGACTTGGGGGACTGGGCTGCCGCCCACCGTGCCGACCACTCCAACAACTCAGGGGCAGGCTGTTGTCCGCCTTGCCGACTCATCGCTTCGTCAGATTGGGGGCTGGACTGTTGTCTGCCTTACCGACTTATCGCTTCATCAGTTCAGGGACTAGCCATCGCCCGCCTCGCCGACTCGCCGCTCAGGAGCTAGGCTATTGCCCATCTCATTGACTTGCTGCTTCTCCAGCTCAGGGGCTACGCCGCCGCCCGCCTCGCTGAGTCACAACTTCGTTGCCTCAGGGGTTGCACCACTGTGCGCCTCGCTGACTCGCTGCTTCACTAGCTCAGGAGATAGGCCATTGCCTGTCTCGCCGACTCAGTGCTTCACCGGCTCAGGGGTTGCACCACCGTGCATCTCGTTGACTCGCTGCTTCGTCGGCTTAGGAGATAGGCCATCGCCTCTCTCACTGACTCGCTGCTTCTTCAGCTTGGGAGTTGGGCTATTGCCCGTCTCACCGACTTGCTGCTTCTCCAGCTCGGAGGCTACACCGTCGCCCGCCTCGCTGAGTCACAACTTCATCACATTAGGGGTTGCACCACCGTGTGCCTCGCTGACTCGCTGCTTCGCTGGCTCAGGAGATAGGCCATTGCCTGTCTCGCCGACTCGCTGCTTCACTGGCTCAAGGGTTGCACCACTGTGCATCTCACTGACTTGTTGCTTCACCGGCTTAGGAGATACTCCATTGCCTCTCTCACTGACTCACTGCTTCTTTGGCTTGAGAGCTGGGCTATCGCCCATCTTGTTGACTCGCTGCTTCTCCAGCTCGAGGGCTACGCCGCCGCCCGCCTCGCTGAGTCACTACTTCGTTGCCTCAGGGGTTGCACCGCCGTGTGCCTCGTCGACTCACTGCTTCGCTGGCTTAGGAGATAGGCCATTGCATGTCTCGCCGACTCACTGCTTCACCGGCTCATGGGTTGCACCGCCGTGCATCTCGCTGACTCGCTGCTTCGCTGGCTCAGGAGATACTCCATCGCCTCTCTCGCTGACTCGCTGCTTCTTCGGCTCGAGAGCTGGGCTATCACCTGTCTCGCCGACTCGCTGCTTCTCTAGCTCAAGGGCTGCGCCACTGTCTGCCTCGCTAAGTCACTACTTCATCGCCTCAGGGGTTGCACCACCGTGCGCCTCGCTGCTTCGCTAGCTCAGGAGATAGGCCATTGCCTGTCTCGCCAACTCGCTGCTTCACTGGCTCTGGGCCACACCGCCGCTCGCCTCTCCGACCCCCTGTTTCACTAACTCGGGGGCTGGGTCATCGCTCGCCTTGCCAACTCTCTGCCTCGTCAGCTTGAGGGTTTGGGTTACCACACACCTCGCCAACCACTTCGTCAGCTCAGGTGCTGCTACCCACCTCACCAAGATCACTCAGAGGAACAAGTTGCTTGATCCTCAACCTAATTATCTTAATCAGCTTGAGGTTCAGGAGCTGCATGGAAGATACCATCAGAAAATTTTCGAAGACTATAAGGCACGACATTCTGAAAAGCAGATTTTGGACCTTCAAGTTGATTGTTTCTCAAGTCAACTTGAAGCTCGAGGGCTTGTCGGGGATAGATAACCCCTGACTCCTCATGAAGCATATCCTCGGCCTAGGGTGTACTTGGCGCACAAGATAAGGACTCTAATGAAATCTAAACTGACTAGGAGATATATAGGGAACCCTACTTATAACCCAAGCCACGCCGGATTATATAAGGTGAGCTAGGGATCCCTCCTAAGAGAGATCTTGAGAGGATCTGATCTTATACACGCCCCCTCTCTCTCATCAAACATCCAAACCCTAGCCCTCATTGTAACCTCCAGATATCAAAGCAATACTACCCATCGCAAACAGGATGTAGGGTATTACACATCTCATGGCCCGAACCTGTATAAATCGCGTGTTTTGTCGCATCTCAAAGCGAACCATCGAGCTACAGTTGATGTTGCCAAGTCACAAAAGCATCTCGTGGTGCGTTGCCAATACTAAACACCGATAGAGGGCTAGTGATGGGAGTTGGGTCGGGCTGGAGCCCATCGTGCTTTGTGCCAAACGGGTTCGGACTAAGAAAGCCCAAAAAAATTTTGGGTCGTGCCATGCCAGCCTAAAGTGTAAAAACAGTGGCCCAGCCCGGCTATAAATTATGTTGTGGCTTCGTTGGGCTATGTCAGTTCATATATTTGACCACATAAATCAAAATATTACAACTACGTAAAGTTCATAGCCTACTAAATTAAAGATATTAAACAATGCTAGCATCATTTGACCATATAAAGTCCAAATATCACAACAATATAAAGTCTATAACTTACTACATTAAAGAAACTAAACAATATGGGCTTAATTAGGCCGTGCCGGTCCAAGCCCAGCCCATCTATGCGGGTTATGTCGGGGGCCTGACAGGCCGGAATTTGAGGTCCAGCCCAGGCCCGTCTTCGGGCCGTGCTAGCCCGGCCCATATTATTTTATGTCAGGCCATACTTTGGGCTCCTCTTTTCGGGTCATGCTCATGCTGGCCAAAAAACCCTGCCCATATTCCCAGCACTAGTGAAGGCTTAGGCGATAGCGGATGTGTCCTTGGGCGAGCGGCTGTTGGCTGAGGACACATGAGAGTAGAGATGGCAATGGGTACCCAAAATCCGAACACCCAACGGGTTTTACCCGATATGAAGGTGGGTACGGGATGATTTCTCTACCCGCGGGTATGTTAATGTGCAAGAACCTCTACCCATACCCGTCTACCCATGGGTAAAATATACTCGCATCAATACCACTATAACCATCTAATAGAGCCCAATCTTAGCTAAAATAAAACCCTTCTCTAGCTAACATTTGTCTAGCTACCAAGTTATGTAATCATATGATTTGTTATATGTGAAGTTAAACTTGTTTTTGTATGTTTATTTAATATTTTGAGTGTTTAGTATATTGGAATTTAAGACTTTTCTAGCGTATACGGATTACCCGACGGGTAAAATTACCCGCGCCGGTACGAGTATGGATGAGGTTTTATGCCCCCGAGTATATATGGGTAACCCGATGGGTAATTTTTTAATAGATACGGATATAGAATGATAATAGTGACGGATATATACCCATTGTCATCACTACTTGAGGGTATGAGAGAGGTTGGGAGGGAGGCTAGCCGCTTGGACTGGCCCGACGCGCGGATATGCTCAGTTGAGACCTACTATTTCTTTTTAGGTATGACTTGGACCGTAACGGTCCCTCCACTCTTGGTCACCTTGCTTGATTGACAAATGTGATGGATACACAGGAGGTCAAGACGATAACATCGCACGTCACGTTATCAATTTGCCGCCACTTGAAGCGATCGAAAAAGCAGATAAGCTCACGTGCAAGTAAAAAAACTAGTAACTGAAGTAAATAATTAAAAATCACGCACGTTGTCCTCACGGCTGGGAGCCTGGGAGGGTTGAGTGGAGTGAGCTTTTTACCTGCGTGCGCTTGGGCTGCTAGGCCGGCCCCACCACGGGATCCCTTTCCGTCCTTCGCTCACGTTTTTTTGTTTCTTTGCTTCCATGTCGGGGTCGTTTTACGCGGACGGGGAGACCGGGAGAAAAGCGGAGCTCACGCGTCCGCTCCGACATTGCTGTACAAGGCCCCACGCGTTAGTGTCACGGGTCGGAGCCTATAAAGAGGCTCGAGAGTCGAGAGAGACGAGCGAGCAGGCAAGCTCAGTCAAGGACAAAAAAAAACAGAGCGCAGCATTGGAGGCGAGGAAGAGCTATCGGCCGGAGATGGACAAGTACTGGGAGGAGACGCAGCGCTACCTGGAGTACGAGGAGCTCAGGTACGAGTACGAACTACGAACGAACGAACCAAAGTCCGCGCGCCGGCGATACAATGCGCGCGCCGACCGACGGCCGGGCCCGAGCATTCATCTATCCATTCCTCCGTCGGTGGTGGTTGCAGCATCTACTTGGAGGCGCAGGAGGACGCCATGTCTTGCTACGACTCCAGCTCGCCGGACGGCTCCATGTCCCACTCGTCCTCGTCGGCTCCGTCGGCGGCGGCGTGCGGCAACAAGAACATCCTGATGGAGCGCGACCGCCGCCGCAAGCTCAACGACAAGCTCTACGCGCTCCGCAGCGTCGTGCCGAACATCACCAAGGCAAGCGCGGCGGTCACGCTGCGACCGACCGAGACGGTCGTCTGTCCCGTCGTCCGTGCTCTCGGCATTATATTATATTGCTGCGGAGTGCGGAATCATCCGGCCGGTCGGCCCAATGCCATGCATGCAGATGGACAAGGCGTCGATCATCAAGGACGCCATCGAGTACATCCAGCAGCTGCAGGCGGAGGAGCGGCGGGTGCTGCAGGAGCTGCGCGTGCTCGACGACGACACCGCCGCCGCGGCGCAGGTGGAGTGCTGCGACGTCGACGGGGGCCTGCTGCGACGGGAAGCCGAGCGCGCGAAGAAGATGAAGCGCGCGCAGTCCGTCGCCAGCGGCGCGCGGTCTGCTCCGCCTCCGCATCCGCCCCCGCCGCCGCACGTCGAGGTGCTGGAGCTGCGCGTGTCGGAGGTGGGCGACCACGTGCTGGTGGTCAGCGTGACGTGCCGCAAGCGACGCGACGCCATGGCCAGGGTGTGCCGCGCCATCGAGGACCTCCGGCTCCGTGTCGTCACTGCCAACGTCACCTCCGTCGCCGGCTGCCACGTGCACACCGTCTTCCTCGAGGTACGTCGCCGGTGGCATGGCATCCGGGACACTCTGTTTTTTTCTTTTTTTCATCCTTGACGATGGATATGACTGACATGACATGGGCGTCGTGCTGATGTCACGGGCCGAATACGTGTTGACCCTGGGCTTGTTCGCTGCGGCTGGATTAAAGCCGTTTGGACTGCTGCAGCTGCAATCCATAGAGAGAAAAATACTGTAGAAGCCGCAGCCGCAGCCGGATTAAAGCCGCAGCGAACAAGCTGAGGACGCTGACTTTTACCACGGTAACACCCACTGTTCATTACGCCTTTTTGGTTTCCGGTTTTCAGTGTGGAAATGGAAATCTGTATAGTCACATGCTCGATCAGTCCCACATTCACATGGCATACATAGCCCGCACGTGCTTCAGATGCAGGATTGGGAAAGAGACAAGAAGCTGGGGCTGAGGATCTCTCCCCACCCGGGTGGGTGGGATCCCATCACGTGCGCCATCTCTCCCCTCGGCGTCAAACGCACATGGCGTACTGTAGTAGTACTAGCAACCACTTTCTGCCTTTTTTGGTGATTCAGAATTGATGAAAATGGAACAGATTAAGCGCGTGGGGACGACATTGGTAAGAAATAGACTTTAGAGGCTGTTTGTTTTAAGATCATAATCTAACTTATTTTGAACTATAGATCGATTTGTTTGAGATTATATAACCTAATTTAATTTAAACTAATACTTAATTTAAAATAAAATAAGTTAGATTATATAATCTGTATAGATTAGAATTCTAAACAAACAGACTTTAAACAGACTCTAAGCGTAAGTTAAAATAAGTTATAGACTACATAATCTAAGCAATTATAATTTCAAACAAACAAGCCTTACATAAGGAACTCAAAACCCCAAGTTATTTTGGATGGGTTTTATAGTTTCATTTTTTCGACGTAACAAAAAAAAGCAACAAATTAAAACTCACTATGTATAGACAGAAACATTTTCTTGAATACGGTATGGACGCTTACTCTCAATGCACTGTCTGTATATTCAGGTAGATAAAATCGACCACATTCAAGTGAAGAACATGATTGAGGCTGCTCTCACGCTGCTCGATGCCACCGGAAGCCCCCACAGCTCGATGAGCTATTAGGAGACCTAACTATGTTGAGCAATGCTTTTCGGACGTCTACTATGTTATAATATTAGAGAAATAAGTGACATGCTTCCAATATATTTAAATAAATTAAATATTCTAATTCCGAATAAAACAAGCATATAACTCAGACAAATGTCATATGTAATTATTGCAACAATGAACAGTAGCAATTCTAGAACATGTAAACATGTAAAATAGCTACTCAGATCCATTTCATAATTAAACATGGCTTGCAGATGAAGAAGGCAGATTAAACTAATAAACATGATTGTTTATCTTAAAATATTGCTCTCAAAATAGCGGGTTGCTGTAATAAACAGCCCTCCAACGCTAATAGGTGATCAGAGATCTTCGACTAACGTGACAGCTCTATCTTACCAAATCAGGGTTTTAGATCAGATGTAATAAGCCTAGTAATCAAATATAAAAACTAATAGTAAGGAGCTATGTACTAAATAAAATAACAGAATTTAACACAGGTAAACAGCCTCAACAAAGAGATATTTAATTAGGCACAAATAATATCAATGCTGAAAATGATAATACACTAGAACCCAGACTGTCACGTTGTCTCACTACACCGCTATCATCATCGAGCACACAAATCCGCCCACAACAGTGCAATCACACCCAAGTATTTAATACTAGCAGATTGCACAAAATTAAACAGTAAATAAAGTGAGGCAACGAATAACTCACAACACGTAGATTGTCTACATGGGAAGATCAGCTCAGCGAACACGAAGTTCTGTCCCAGAAAACCAATTCCGCCGCCCACGTCCGGGCCTGCACGGCAGGAGGTTGACGGAGATACTAGAGCCGCTGCCGGAGCCGAGGGAGACGTCCACGGCACCAGCCCGAGAAGACGAACACCGCGCAGCAGGGAGCCCAGACACCAGGCCACGGTGGACAATAATCAGAACATACAGAGCACCACACAGGTGCACCGGTGAGACAACGGAGCGCAGGAGAACCTCGCTGCGCATAAGCAAGGCCACCTCCACCTTCTTCCACCAGCAGGATTAACACCAGAACACCAAGAATCGAAGGAATCGATCCAAACCGTGACTGGAACCGAGAGGACGAATAGGAGTAGAGAGCTGGGATTTTTCGGTGAGACCTGAGCAGAGAGGTTGTCTCACTAATTAAGGAGTCGTCCTCGAGAAATTTGCGCAGAGATCGGCGAAGCAATCGGCAAGCACCGAACCAACTAGCTCCTAAGCGCCGCCGCCAGGAAGCTAATCTCCTCTGCATGCCTCTGGTCTCAGTCGTGACCTCCACTGCCCTAGTAAACATGCTGCCTGGTGGGCTGCTTGGCCAGCTGGGCCTTGATGCGACCCACCCGGCTGGCCAGCTTACTCCCTTTTTTATAAAGTGAAAATCACAAATATGGACAACAATCCCCACCATTTTCACTCTTATTTTCTGATCAATGTCATTGAGCTCCCATACTGTTTATATACTACTTTTCGGCAGAGGTACTTGTTAGGTTTGAACCAAAGCCTATCCCAGTGTACTCCAACCCTACACGAGTAAGCGGAGGACTACGCCTTGATCTACAAACCCTAGTGTGAGAATCTTCGCACAAAAAGCACATAGTACTAGGCGGATTATCTGCTTCTCTTACGGGGCAGGGCATTACGGTCATATGCCCTTTAATATCTATTCATGAGCTCACTAGAGAGAAAACCTCATTCTCTCCCGGACTGCGACCCCACAGTCAGCTCATATAGGTGAAATCGTTAAGGAAATTCTGTAGGACAATTTCCCTGCTTATAGCATTGACTTCATTAAGAGCATATCGCTCAACCTGCCATACAGACAGAGCACAACAGCTAATGAGACTCTTTGTCTTTTGTGCTTTTGGTTCCACAGTGCTTCGTTTCCTGGAGCCTGGATCTCAGGACCTCCGGTCACACAGGACAGTTATCCGCAGTTGAAACCGCTAACAGGGTACGAGTCCCATTCCCATGCACGCTGCTTGGATTGGCTTTTGAGCCAGTCCTTTAGTGAAAGGATCAGCTAGGTTCCTTTCAGACTTGATGTAATCTACGGTTATTACACCCGTCTCTCTAGCATGCCGACATGAATCAAGTAGTCTTCTGATATGCCTCGAGGATTTTTGGTTGTCCTTTCTACTGTTCACTTTCAGCAACACAGAAGTGTTGTCACAGTATAGTAGGACAGTCGGTATCAGCTTTGCTAACATTGGAAGGTCTGACAACAGGTCTCTCAACCATTCAGCCTCCAATGCTGCTGAATCAAGTGCAACTAATTCAGCCTCCTTGGTGGAACGTGTCGACACTGATTGTTTAGACGATCTCCATGACACTGCCCCACCAGCTAAAGTGAACACATAACCACTTGTAGACTTCATTTGATCCGAGTCAGAGATCCATTTTGCATCACTGAATCCTTCAAGTACTGACGGAAAACCAGTATATTTAATACCAAGATTCATCGCTCCCTTCAAATACCGAAGCACTCTGTACAAGGCTACGCAGTGTCTATCTCCTGAACTAACCGAATAACGAGCCAGTCTGCATACTGCATATGAGATATCTGGTCTAGTTGCACTGCTCAGGTACATGAGAGATCCGATGATCTGCAAATATAGTAGCTGGTTCACAGGCTCGCCTTCATATTTACTGAGCGTGTAGGATGGATCATAGGGCGTGGTGACTGGTTTGCAGTCCATATGTCCAAAGCGAGTCAGGACCTTTTCCACATAATGGGATTGTGACAAAGTAATCCCATCCTCACCCTTTATCAGCTTGATGTTCAGTATAACATCAGCTTCACCCAAGTCCTTCATATCAAAGTTCTTGGAGAGGAATACTTTTGTCTCCATGATAGCCTCCAAATCGGTCCCAAATATCAATATGTCATCAACGTATAAACACATGATGACACCTTTGCCCCCAGAGAAGCGATAATACACACACTTGTCGGCTTCGTTTACACAAAACCTGGCAGTGGTCAGAGTATTATTAAACTTCTCATGCCATTGTCTGGGAGCTTGCTTAAGACCGTATAAGGATTTAATCAAGCGACACACTTTGCTCTCTTGTCCTTTAACCACAAATCCTTCTGGTTGCTGCATATAAATTTCCTCTTCCAGCTCTCCATTTAGGAATGTTGTCTTTACGTCCATTTGATGAACAAGAAGTTTATAAGCAGCTGCCAGCGCTAAAAGCACACGGATTGTGGGCAATCGAGCCACCGGAGAATATGTATCAAAATAATCCTCCTCTTTCTTTTGAGTAAAACCCTTAGCCACGAGACGGGCCTTGTACTTTTCAATAGTACCATCGGGTCTCCTCTTCCTCCTAAAGATCCATTTGCAGCCCACAGGCTTGCAACCAGCAGGGAGATTAGCTATCTCCCAAGTTCCGTTCGAGATGATTGAATCCATCTCGCTACGGACAGCCTCCCTCCAGTACTCTGCATCCGGAGATGTATATGCCTCTGTGAGGGAGCGTGGTTCTTCATCCACTAGATAAATAATATAATCATCACCTAGAGACTTTTCAGTCCTTTGTCTCTTACTCCTCCTTAACTCCAAATCTGGAGTCTGGTCATGGACACTTGAGGGCAGAGAATATGTCCGAGATGGACCATCTGGGGCTACTACTTCCTTATCCCGCATAGGGAAGATGCTCTCGAAGAATGTCACATCCTGAGACTCCATTATTACATTTACAGCGATTTCACTTATCTCGGAATGGACCACTAGAAATCTATAAGCTGCACTGTTATGTGCATAACCCAGGAAGACACAGTCTACGGTCTTAGGGCCTAACTTTCTCTTCTTCGGCAACGGGACATTCACCTTTGCAAGGCAGCCCCAAGTCCGAAGATGCGAAAGATCTGGCTTCCTTCCTTTAAATCCTTCATAAGGCATGGCCCCACGGTTGCGAGGCGGCACCCTGTTCAGGACATAGCACACTATGAGTACTGCCTCGCCCCACCAGATGTTAGGCATCCCCGAACTTTGCAACAAAGCATTAACTAGGTCACACACCGTTCGGTTCTTCCTTTCAGCTACCCCATTTGACTGAGGTGAATATGGAGCAGTGGTTTCATGAATGATTCCACACTCTTTGCAGTACTCATCAAAAAGGTTGGAAAGGTATTCACCTCCTCTATCAGACCGTAGCCTTTTAATATTCTAGTCTAGCTGGTTTTCAACTTCAGTCTTATAGATCTTAAAGTGTTCTAGTGCCGCATCTTTAGTTCTGAGTAAGTAAATATAACAGAACCTGGTAGCATCATCTATCAAGGTAAGAAATTATCTTTTACCGCCTTTTGTGATTATACCATTCATCTCACAGATATTTGAGTGAATTAGTTCTAAAGGAGTGGTACTTCTGCCTTCAACCGTATGAAACGGTTTTCTAGGCTGCTTAGCTTGCACACAAATACCACATTTTACACCTTTAACATGTTTATATTCAGGAATTAAAGACATGTCACTGAAAGGGAATTAGGCTTACACCTAGTCCCTAATTAATTTTGGTGGTTGAATTGCCCAGCACAAATAAATGGACTAACTAGTTTGCTCTAGTGTATAAGTTATACAGGTGTAAAAGGTTCACACTTAGCCAATAAAAAGACCAAGTATTGGGTTCAAACAAAGGAGCAAGGGACAACCGAAGGCACCTCTGGTCTGGCGCACCGGACTGTCCGGTGTGCCACCGGACATGTCCGGTGCACCAGAGGACTCAAACTTCGAACTCATCACCTTCGGGAATTTCTAGAGGCAACTCCGCTATAATTCACCGGACTGTCCGGTGTACACCGGACATGTCCGGTGCTCCAAGGAAGAGCGGCCTCCGGAACTCGCCAGCCTCGGGTTTTCACTTCAGCTGCTCCGCTAAAATTCACCGGACTGTCCGGTGTACACCGGACTGTCCGGTGTAACGGCGGGGCAACGGCTATTTCGGCGCCAACGGCTACCTGCGACGCATTAAATGCGCGCGCTGCGCGCGCAGAGGTCAGGCACGCCCATGCTGGCGCACCCGACAATCTACAGTGCATGTCCGGTGCACCACCGGACATCTAGGCGGGCCCAAAAGTCAGAGCTCCAACGGTCGACCACAACGGCTTTTGGTGACGTGGCTGTCGCACCGGACATGTCCGGTGTGCACCGGACTGTCCGGTGCACCATCGAACAGACAGCCTCACCAAACGGCTAGTTTGGTGGTTGGGGCTATAAATACCCCCAACCACCCCCCATTCGTTGCATCCAAGTTTTCCAGCTTCCAACCACTATACAAGAGCTAGCATTCATTACAAAGCACACCAAAAAGAGATCAAATCCTCTCACAACTCCACACAAAGCCCTAGTGACTAGAGAGAGTGATTTGTAGTGTTCATTTGAGCTCTTGCGCTTGGATCACTTCTTTTTCTTTGGCATTCTTTCTTGTGATCAAACACTCACTTGTAATTGAGGCAAGAGACACCAATCGTGTGGTGATCCTTGCGGGAAGTTTGATTCCCAAGTGATTTGAGAAAGAGAAGCTCACTCGGTCCGAGGGACCGTTTGAGAGAGGGAAGGGTTGAAAGAGACCCGGCCTTTGTGGCCTCCTCAACGGGGAGTAGGTTTGAGAGAACCGAACCTCGGTAAAACAAATCCGCGTGTCTCGCTTCGTTATTCGCTTGCGATTTGTTTTGCCCCCTCTCTCGCGGACTCTATTATATTTCTAACGCTAACCCGGCTTGTAGTTGTGATTATTTTTGAGAATTTCAGTTTCGCCCTATTCACCCCCCTCTAGGCGACTTTCAATTGGTATCAGAGCTCGGTGCTTCATTAGAGCCTAACCGCTCGAAGTGATGTCGGGAGATCACACCAAGAGGGAGATGGAGACCGGCGACAAGCCCACTACAAGCCAAGGGAGCACTTCATCGAAAGAGTCCCGCACCAAGAGGAGGGAGAAGAAGAAGGACTCCTCCAAACGGAAGGAGAAAAGATCTTCCTCTTCTCACCACAAAGAGAAGAAGGAAAAATCTTCTTCTCACAAGTCGCATCGGAAAGGCGACAAGCACAAGAGGATGAGGAAGGTGGTCTACTACGAGACCGACACTTCATCAACATCGACCTCCGACTCCGATGCGCCGTCCGTAACTTCTAAGCGCCAAGAGCACAAGAAGTTTAGTAAGATCCCTTTACACTATCCCCGTACACCTAGACATACTCCATTACTTTCCGTTCCATTAGGCAAACTGCCAACTTTTGATGGCGAAGATTATGCTAGGTGGAGTGATTTAATGAAATTTCATCTAACCTCACTCCACAAAAGTATATGGAATGTTGTTGAGTTTGGAGCACAGGTACCATCCATAGGGGATGAGGATTATGATACGGACGAAGTGGCCCAAATCGAGCACTTCAACTCCCAAGCTACAACCATACTCCTCGCCTCTCTAAGCAAGGAGGAATACAACAAAGTGCAAGGGTTAAAGAATGCAAAGGAGATTTGGGACCTACTCAAGACCGCGCACGAGGGTGATGAACTCACCAAGATCACCAAGAGGGAAACGATCGAGGGGGAGCTCGGTCGCTTCTGTCTTCGCCAAGGGGAGGAGCCACAAGATATGTACAACCGGCTCAAAACCTTGGTAAATCAAGTGCGCAACCTCGGGAGCAAAAAGTGGGACGACCACGAGGTGGTTAAGGTTATTCTAAGAGCTCTCATTTTTCTTAACCCCACTCAAGTTCAATTAATTCATGGTAATCCTAGATACCCACTGATGACCCCCGAGGAAGTTATCGGGAATTTTGTGAGCTTTGAATGTATGATTAAAGGTTCAAAGAAGATCAACAAGCTTGATGAACCCTCCACATCCGAGGCGCAACCGGTGGCGTTTAAGGCGACGGAGGAGAAGAAGGAGGAGTCTACACCAAGTAGACAACCAATTGACGCCTCCAAGCTCGACAATGAGGAGATGGCCTTAATCATCAAAAGCTTTCGGCAAATCCTCAAGCAACGGAAGGGGAAGGATTACAAATCCCGTTCCAAGAAGGTTTGCTACAAGTGTGGTAAGCCCGGTCACTTTATTGCTAAATGTCCATTATCAAGTGACAGTGACAGGGATAACGACAAGAGGGGCAACAGGAGAGAAAAGAAGAGGTACCACAAGAAGAAGGGCGGCGATGCCCACGTGTGCCGCGAGTGGAACTCCGACGAGAGCTCCACCGACTCCTCCTCCGACGACGAGGACGCCGCCAACATCGCCGTCACCAAGGGACTTCTCTTCCCCAACGTCGGCCACAAGTGCCTCATGGCAAAGGACGGCAAAAGGAAGAAGGTTAAATTTAAATCCTCCACTATATATGAGTCCTCTAGTGATGATAATGCTAGTGATGAGGAAAATAATTTGCGTACCCTTTTTGCCAACCTTAACATGGAACAAAAGGAAAAATTGAATGAGCTATTTAGTGCCATCCATGAAAAGGATGATCTCTTGGACTCCCAAGAGGACTTCCTAATCAAGGAAAATAAGAAACATGTTAAGGTTAAGAATGCTTATGCTCTAGAGGTAGAAAAATGTGACAAATTATCTAGTGAGCTAAGCACATGCCATGACACTATTGCCAACCTTAGAAATGAAAATGCTAAATTAATTGCTAAGGTTGATTCTCATGTTTGTATTGATTCAACTTCCTATCCTAGAAATGATAATGTTGATTTGCTTGCTAGGATTGATGAGTTGAATGCTTCTCTTGCTAGCCTTAGAGATGAGAATGAGAAATTGTTTGCTAAGGCTAAAGAATTAGATGTTTGCAATATTACAATTTCCGACCTTAGAACTAAGAATGATATGTTGCATGCTAAGGTTATAGAATTAAAATCTTGCAAACCCTCTACATCTACCGTTGAGCACACTTCTATTTGCACTAGATGTAGAGATGTTGATATCAATGCTATTCATGATCACATGGCTTTAATTAAACAACAAAATGATCATATAGCATTATTAGACGCTAAAATTGCCGAGCATAACTTAGAAAATGAAAAGTTTAAATTTGCTCGAAGTATGCTCTATAATGGGAGACGCCCTGGCATCAAGGATGGCATTGGCTTCCAAAGGGGAGACAATGTCAAACTTAATGCCCCTCCTAAGAATTTATCTAACTTTGTTAAGGGCAAAGCTCCCATGCCTTAGGATAACGAGGGTTACATTTTGTATCCTGCCGGTTATCCCGAGAGCAAAATTAGGAGAACTCATTCTAGGAAGTCTCACTCTGGCCCTAACCATGCTTTTATGTATAAGGGTAAGACATCTAGTTCTAGGCAACCAACCCGTGCTAAGTTGCCTAAAAAGAAAACTCCTAATGCATCAAATGAGCATGACATTTCATTTAAGACTTTTGATGCATCTTATGTTTTAACTAACAAATCCGGCAAGGTAGTTGCCAAGTTTGTTGGGGGCAAACACAAGGGCTCTAAGACTTGTGTTTGGGTACCCAAAGTTCTTGTTTCTAATGCCAAAGGACCCAAAACCGTTTGGGTACCTAAAGTCAAGAACTAAAATTGTTTTGTAGGTTTATGCATCCGGGGGCTCAAGTTGGATACTCGACAGCGGGTGCACAAACCACATGACAGGGGAGAAGAAGATGTTCTCCTCATATGAGAAAAACCAAGACCCCCAACGAGCTATCACATTTGGGGATGGAAATCAAGGTTTGGTCAAAGGATTGGGTAAAATTGCTATATCACCTGACCATACCATTTCCAATGTTTTTCTTGTAGATTCTTTAGATTACAATTTGCTTTCCGTTTCGCAACTATGTCAAATGGGCTACAACTGTCTATTTACTGATGTAGGTGTTACTGTCTTTAGAAGAAGTGATTATTCAATAGCATTTAAGGGAGTGTTAGAGGGTCAGCTATACTTGGTAGATTTTGATAGAGCTGAACTCGACACTTGCTTGGTTGCTAAGACTAACTTGGGTTGGCTCTGGCACCGCCGACTAGCCCATGTTGGAATGAAGAATCTTCATAAGCTTCTAAAGGGGGAACACATTTTAGGACTAACCAATGTTCATTTTGAGAAAGACAGGATTTGTAGCGCATGCCAAGCCGGGAAGCAAGTTGGCACTCATCATCCACACAAGAACATCATGACTAGTGACAGGCCACTGGAGCTCCTACACATGGATTTATTCGGCCCGATTGCTTACATAAGCATCGGCGGGTGTAAGTACTGTCTAGTTATTGTGGATGATTATTCTCGCTTCACTTGGGTATTCTTTTTGCAGGAAAAATCTCATACCCAAGAGACCTTAAAGGGATTCTTGAGACGAGCTCAAAATGAGTTCGGCTTAAGGATCAAGAAAATTAGAAGCGACAATGGGACGGAGTTCAAGAACTCTCAAATTGAAGGCTTTCTTGAGGAGGAGGGCATCAAGCATGAGTTCTCTTCTCCCTACACTCCACAACAAAATGGTGTAGTGGAGAGGAAGAATCGAACTCTATTGGACATGGCAAGAACCATGCTTGATGAGTACAAGACACCGGATCGGTTTTGGGCCGAGGCGGTCAACACCGCCTGCTACGCCATCAACCGGTTATATCTACACCAAATCCTCAAGAAGACATCCTATGAACTCCTAACCGGTAAAAAGCCCAATATTTCATATTTTAGAGTTTTTGGTAGCAAATGCTTTATTCTTGTTAAGAGAGGTAGAAAGTCTAAATTTGCTCCTAAAACTGTAGAAGGCTTTTTACTAGGATATGACTCAAACACAAGGGCATATAGAGTCTTTAACAAGTCCTCAGGACTTGTTGAAGTTTCTTGTGACGTTGTGTTTGATGAGACTAACGGCTCTCAAGTAGAGCAAGTTGATCTTGATGAAATAGGTGAAGAACAGGCTCCGTGCATCGCGCTAAGGAACATGTCCATTGGGGATGTGTGCCCTAAGGAATCCGAAGAGCCTCCACATGCACAAGATCAACCATCCTCCTCCACGCAAGCATCTCCACCAACCCAAAATGAGGACGAGGCTCAAGTTGATAAAGATGAAGAACACAATGATGAGCTACCTCAAGACGACGGCAATGATCAAGGGGGAGACGCAAATAATGAAGACAAGGAGGATGAACAACCAAGGCCGCCACACCCAAGAGTCCACCAAGCAATACAACGAGATCACCCCGTCGACACCATCCTCGGCGACATTCATAAGGGGGTAACCACTCGATCTCGTGTTGCACATTTTTGTGAGCATTACTATTTTGTTTCCTCTATTGAGCCACACAGGGTAGAGGAAGCACTACAAGATTCGGATTGGGTGATGGCGATGCAAGAGGAGCTCAACAATTTCACAAGGAACGAGGTATGGCACTTAGTTCCACGTCCTAACCAAAATGTTGTAGGAACCAAGTGGGTCTTCCGCAACAAGCAAGATGAGCATGGTGTGGTGACTAGGAACAAAGCTCGACTCGTGGCCAAGGGGTATTCACAAGTCGAAGGTTTGGATTTTGGTGAAACCTATGCACCCGTAGCTAGGCTTGAGTCAATTCGCATATTATTAGCCTATGCTACTTACCATGGCTTCAAGCTTTATCAAATGGACGTGAAGAGTGCCTTCCTCAATGGACCGATCAAGGAGGAGGTCTATGTTGAGCAACCTCCCGGCTTTGAAGATAGTGAGTACCCTAACCATGTCTATAGGCTCTCTAAGGCGCTTTATGGGCTCAAGCAAGCCCCAAGAGCATGGTATGAATGCCTTATAGATTTCCTTATTGCAAATGGCTTCAAAGTCGGCAAGGCCGATCCTACTTTGTTCACTAAAACTCTTGACAATGATTTGTTTGTATGCCAAATTTATGTTGATGATATCATATTTGGGTCTACTAACGAATCTACTTGTGAAGAATTTAGTAGGATCATGACACAAAAATTCGAGATGTCTATGATGGGGGAGTTGAAATATTTTCTAGGATTCCAAGTCAAGCAACTCCAAGAGGGCACCTTCATTAGCCAAATGAAGTATACTCAAGACATTCTAAGAAAGTTTGGAATGAAGGATGCCAAGCCCATCAAGACTCCCATGGGAACAAATGGGCATCTCGACCTCGACACGGGAGGTAAGTCCGTGGATCAAAAGGTATACTGGTCGATGATTGGTTCATTGCTTTATTTATGTGCATCTCGACCGGACATTATGCTTTCCGTTTGCATGTGTGCAAGATTCCAAGCCGACCCTAAGGAATCACACCTTACGGCCGTAAAACGAATCTTGAGATACTTGGCTTATACTCCTAAGTTTGGGCTTTGGTACCCTCGGGGATCCACATTTGATTTGATTGGTTATTCGGATGCCGATTGGGCAGGGTGTAAGATTAATAGGAAGAGCACATCGGGGACTTGCCAGTTCTTGGGAAGATCCTTGGTGTCTTGGGCTTCAAAGAAGCAAAATTCGGTCGCTCTTTCTACCGCCGAAGCCGAGTATATTGCCGCAGGCCATTGTTGCGCGCAATTGCTTTGGATGAGGCAAACCCTGCGGGACTATGGTTACAAACTAACCAAAGTTCCTCTTCTATGTGATAATGAGAGTGCAATCCGCATGGCGGATAATCCCGTTGAGCATAGCCGCACTAAACACATAGCCATTCGGTATCATTTTCTTAGGGATCACCAACAAAAGGGGTTATCGAGATTTCATACATTAACACTAAAGATCAATTAGCCGATATCTTTACCAAGCCTCTTGATGAACAAACTTTTACCAAACTTAGGCATGAGCTCAATATTCTTGATTCCAGGAATTTCTTTTGCTAATTTGCACACATAGCACACAAGTATACCTTTGATCATGTCTCTTTTATATATGCTATGACTAATGTGTTTTCAAGTGTATTTCAAACCAAGTCATAGGTATATTGAAAGGGAATTGGAGTCTTCGGCGAAGACAAAGGCTTCCACTCCACTCTACTACTCATCCTTCGCCGTCACTCCGAGCATCTCTCCATCTTTGGTATAATCTTTACTCATATGTTTTATTTATGACCAAAGGGGGAGAAAGTACTTCTAAGGGCTTATATCTCACTCAAAGTATCCGTTTTTGGCGATTCATGCCAAAGGGGGAGAAAGTATGAGCCCAAAGCAAAAGGACCGCACCACCACCCTAATTTTAAATTGATGATTTTCAATTGGTAAATTTCAAAATTTGAAAACTAAAGAGGGAGCAAGTAGTATTTTCAAAATTGATGTCTTAAAACCCTCTTGAACGCTAAGAGAAGAATTTATTTGAGGGGGAGTTTTGTTTAGTCAAAGAAAAAGCATCTCAAACAAAAGAAGAAAATTTCAAATCTTGAAAATGCTTTTCAAAATCCTATTCATTCACCTTTGACTATCTTGCAAAAGAACTTTGAAAAGAATTTACAAAAGAATTTGCAAAAACAAAACATGTGGTGCAAACGTGGTCCAATATGTTAAAAACAAAGAAACAATCCATGCACATCATGTAAGTATTTATATTGGCTCAATTCCAAGCAACCTTTGCACTTACATCATGCAAACTAGTTCAATTATGCACTTTTATATTTGCTTTGGTTTGTGTTGGCATCAATCACCAAAAAGGGGGAGATTGAAAGGGAATTAGGCTTACACCTAGTCCCTAATTAATTTTGGTGGTTGAATTGCCCAGCACAAATAAATGGACTAACTAGTTTGCTCTAGTGTATAAGTTATACAGGTGCAAAAGGTTCACACTTAGCCAATAAAAAGACCAAGTATTGGGTTCAAACAAAGGAGCAAGGGACAACCGAAGGCACCTCTGGTCTGGCGCACCGGACTGTCCGGTGTGCCACCGGACATGTCCGGTGCACCAGAGGACTCAAACTTCGAACTCATCACCTTCAGGAATTTCTAGAGGCAACTTCGCTATAATTCACCGGACTGTCCGGTGTACACCGGACATGTCCGGTGCTCCAAGGAAGAGCGGCCTCCGGAACTCGCCAGCCTCGGGTTTTCACTTCAGCTGCTCCGCTAAAATTCACCGGACTGTCCGGTGTACACCGGACTGTCCATTGTAACGGCGGGGCAACGACTATTTCGGCGCCAACGGCTACCTGCGACGCATTAAATGCGCGCGCTGCGCGCGCAGAGGTCAGGCACGCCCATGCTGGCGCACCGGACAATCTACAGTGCATGTCCGGTGCGCCACCGGACATCTAGGCGGGCCCAGAAGTCAGAGCTCCAATGGTCGACCCCAACGGCTTTTGGTGACGTGGCTGTCGCATCGGACATGTCCGGTGTGCACCGGACTGTCCGGTGCGCCATCGAACAGACAGCCTCACCAAACGGCTAGTTTGGTGGTTGGGGCTATAAATACCCCCAACCACCCCCCATTCATTGCATCCAAGTTTTCCAGCTTCCAACCACTATACAAGAGCTAGCATTCATTACAAAGCACACCAAAAAGAGATCAAATCCTCTCACAACTCCACACAAAGCCCTAGTGACTAGAGAGAGTGATTTGTAGTGTTTATTTGAGCTCTTGCGCTTGGATCACTTCTTTTTCTTTGGCATTCTTTCTTGTGATCAAACACTCACTTGTAATTGAGGCAAGAGACACCAATCGTGTGGTGATCCTTGCGGGAAGTTTGATTCCCAAGTGATTTGAGAAAGAGAAGCTCACTCGGTCCGAGGGACCGTTTGAGAGGGAAGGGTTGAAAGAGACCTGGCCTTTGTGGCCTCCTCAACGGGGAGTAGGTTTGAGAGAACCGAACCTCGGTAAAACAAATCCACGTGTCTCACTTCGTTATTCGCTTGCGATTTGTTTTGCCCCCTCTCTCGCGGACTCTATTATATTTCTAACGCTAACCCGGCTTGTAGTTGTGATTATTTTTGAGAATTTCAGTTTCGCCCTATTCACCCCCCCTCTAGGCGACTTTCAGTCACTTAATATTTTAATGGCCTCAAAATTCACATGATACAAACGGGAATGCCATATATTATTAATGGAGTCGTTATTACAGACCACATTAACATGGTAAGAAGAATGATTGTTCAAAACAGAATGGCGGAACAAACCGCCTGACTCATATGACTTTCCAACAAAAGTACCAAACTTAGACAGGACCACTTTATTAGACTCAAACACTAATTTGAGACCCTGTCGACATAGCAGCGACACTGAAATGAGGTTCCGGCTCATCGAGGGCACATAGAGTACGTCCTTCAGCACGAGCGTCTTTCCTGAAGTTAACTTCAGGTAGACCTGTCCAGTACCTCGAACTGCTGCCGGAGCTGTGGCGGAACTGCCCGAATTATTCCAACTTAAGCGCCTAAATCCGGCCTTAGAGGCTAGACCACACTTAAATGGGAATAACCCGTCAATCCCTCGGATCTAGTCCGACACGGCCACTGACAGGATCAAGTACCACAGTCTCACTCGATGGTGAGTCACAGAGCAAATACAATAAAGCATAAAACCATGCATAGAAGAGTATTAAATTATTACATCACCATTGTCATCATCGGAGTTTTGCCAAAAGTAGTCATCATTGTTTTGAAGTGCAGCGGAAATAAACTAACGACAAATAAATGGAGAGATGGGGAAGCCTGTCCCATCACTCCTCATGCTCCTCCTCAGCCGAGGCAGGGTCCCACTCGACAGTCCAACCCGGTGGCAGGGTGGATGGCCAAGTCACTCCAGCAACCATGTCCTCCAGAGAACCTGTAAAATTATGACACAAGCAAGGCTGAGTATACTAATACTCAGCTAGACTTACCCGGTGTGAGGAGTCTATACTCCTCTACCTCTAGACATGCAGCTGTTTGGCTGTGGGGTTTGGTTGCCAAAAGCACTAGCTGAGTTTCTAAATCAAGATTTTAACTTTGTCAAAATTAAGTGTGACTCTCTTAAGGCTAAAAATGTACTATCTACTCATACATAGTAGCAAGCATTTGTAGCAATCAACAGCTTGTATCATCTCAACACAGTTCCACTTGTTACTCAATGTAGCAGCATGGATCAAGCAGTCTCATTAGCTGCGAGAAGCAGACGATTCGAATCGAGTTTTTAAACCTTGCAAGGTAAACCTAAACACACGACATGTAGGGGCACTCCGTCCCCACACACATCAACCGTCCCCATCGATTCCCCGTCAGCAGATCAGGGCTCACCGCCTTGGCGTACAATGCCTCACTGACCCCGACTGCCGTCGTGCAGTGACCGCACTTGTACCCACCATAACCGGAATGGGAGACTACGTCTCAGGTCGCGTGAGGGGGTATGTCCACTGCCAGGTTCAATCAGGTACTAGGCTTACCGATTTACCATATTTCTCGGCATATGTTTAGTACGTTCAAACGCTTGACTCACGGTACCACACCATAATCCTTAATCAACTTTTTATCCCGTGAACAACCAATCCCCATGGATTGTTGCCCACAAATCAACATCAATATGATAGGAAAGTGGATACAGCCAATTCCTGACCTCGCGCGAGTGCTAGAAAAATCACTCGACTTCTACCGAGATCCTAATTAATAAAGCAGCTACTCGACCTAGCATACTAGTATCCATCTCAAAAGGGAATCCTGAGTTCATGCAACTAAGGTTCCAAACAACTCCTACACTTAAGTGCACAGTACAAGCCTACAAACATTAAGTGTAGTAAAATAGCATACATAAACGGTTATGCATAAAACCGGGGCTTGCCTTCCAAAGCAGTGGCAGGCAGGTCCTCTGGTGCAGGCTCTGGTGCTGGGTCTGGGGCAACCTCCTGGGCAGCTCCTTGCTCCGGCACGAGGATGTACTCTCCGTCGGCGAGATTACAGTCTATCGAAATGCAATGAACATGTATGTCATGATTATGCAGGATTTAAGAACATTAAGCTACAGAAATTAAGTCAAGAATTAACTTAGGGTTTACTGGCTATGCGGGTCTTCTGGTGGTTCATAGAGACTTATACCCTTTTTGGTTTAGGTTTTTCCTTTAGGATAACATGTTGGATTTGCATTGCCTTTATGGATTTTTGTGGACAAGTAATGAAGGTCTTAGGAGGACATTAAATTCCATCATCCATTTTCCTTTCCTTTATTTCCATCTAGGGTTTCTAGTAGGGGTTTGAACTATGACAGCAGTTTAAAAATTTCCAAAAATTCTGTAAAAATTACAGTGGGTTGACACTGGCTATTCTAGCTTGTTTTAAGAATTTGAGGCTTAAAGTACAAAAGTTAGCCTTTAAACAAAAATAACAATAGTTAGGCAAAATGGGCCACTCTACACTACAAGTCTTTGATTAAAGTGGTTTCTGACCTAATGGTTATTTTTGCTGGCCTCTAACAGTGATGAAAAGTTCTTGTACCAAAAATAACAGAGAGCTATAAGATGGTTAATTAATGATGGATTTTTAAAGTTTGGTGCAAAAAGAGTGATTAGAACTAACTTGTTATTTGAAAAATATCAAACAACAGATTTCAGATTTTTCTTAAGTTCTTATTATCAACACATTAGTTATCCTAAGGTTTGGGGAGGTTTCACCTTAGGGGTATTTTTGTAGGGTTTTTCTAAGTTATCTCTATTTTCTCCATTTAAAAGGTATCTTGCTTATCTTTTACTACAACAGGGTATGATACATTTTTCCAGTGAACTACATTGACTAAATATTCCAACAAAAATAGGGGTGCCCTCTGGTTCATTATTTATATTCCTTTTTTCTATTTTCCTTAAGCTTAAGCATATTATAGAATAAGGGGTTAAAACTAACTTAATGTAATGGACAGAGAGGTTTAACATTTTTAACTAGGTCAGTAGGTAGACAATAACTTCTCTAAATTTTTCCAACTCTAGTTAAAAGTGCAACCATTTTTCTTGCTATTACTAAGCTTTTGGCCAAAACTGAAAATAAATCAGAACCCTATATTTTTCTCTAGTGCTTATGGGGTTTTATATTTTTCTTAGACAGGTTATATTATTTAGAGTCTGGCAAAATTAGTTTGACCAAATTTGGATAAATCAAACAGAAGTTATGGGTTTTTAAAGTTTCTGTTTGAATTTAAATCAGGTTTTACTTAAGTTTTTTCTGGAAAAACAGTTTGCGCCGAGACCCCTGAGTTTAAATCGAATCAAGCTTCGCAGATCTACCCTCGGGCCACTATTCATTTGAGTCTCTGGCTTTGCACTTAACCCCCTTGGGTGTCTCTCCCTCACACCCGCAGTCCCTCCCCTAATCAAAACAGTGGCCGCAGAAAAGAAAGGACGGCGCGGCTTACCGGCGGCGAGGGAGGTCCGGCGAGGTGGTCAGAGACACTCGGGAGGTTGCGGCGGTCACGTCGATGTACGGGTCGTCGCTGGAGGTGGTCGGAGTCACACTGGCCACGAGCGCAGGCGGCGGAGGTCGACGGCGACGCCTGCTCCGGCCAAACCACGGCGGCAGAGTTCAATCAAAGGGCACGAGGAGCTTCACGGGATGACGCAGAGGCCATACGCGCAAGGAATCGGAAAATGGTGAAGGGTTTTACCCGGTCCACGTGCGCCGGCGGGTTCGTGAACTCCGGTGAGCGTGATTCGGCTACTCCGGCGATGCAGGCCCTCGGTTCAAGCTTGAGCAAGGCTCACGGCTTCACCAGGAAGCTAACTGAGGGCTTGGATTGAACGGAGGGGGGCTGGAGAGGGGTTGGCCACGACGGTGGCTTTCGGTCGGCACTGGCGGGTCGCGGGGAGGTCGCCGGAGGCGATGGCTGGCTCGGGCAAGTCCGGCGGGGTACGGATGAGGCACTGGGGGAAACAACCGAGCATTGGGGCGGGTTTTATAGGCGCGGGCGTGGCCGGGGCGCCGGCTCGACCGTTTGGCGCGACGCGGGCACGCGGGGCGCGCGCGGGCGTGCTCTGGCGAGCTCAGAGCGCGTCGAACACGTGGCGGTTTGCTTCTGCCCGTGTTCTTCGCTCTGCTGAGCGGCCAGGCGTACGAATCTTGCCCTACCACCTGTGGGAGATCTCTTCCCTGCACCTAGGGCTACCTAGTTCATGTGAGTTCCAAGAGGAGATGTGGTCTGGTTGAGGAGATATGGTAGCGCCAAGTCTTGTCTGTCTGCCCTGTGCAAACCGAGACAAAACCAGTGCCAACTCGTGTCAACCGGTTTTGGCTTTGGTTCAAACTTTTCCAGGGCATTCTAGGGTTCATTTGGCGCCACTTTGTCAATTGGGTCGACAGGTTTTGAAAAGGGAAACAAGGTGAACATGAGGGATCTTTGCTCAAGGGTTGGTTTTTGACTTAGTCAAAATCTGAATTCCTCCCTTGTGTTCAAACTTTGGTGATCTTTTTAGGATTCTTCTGAAAACTTTTTAGGGGTACATCCTTACTATTAATTGTAGGTTATTAAGTGTATTACAACTTTTATATTTGACCCAAACCATGATCATGATGTTTACATGATCTTTTGATCATGGCTTCACTTAGGGTTATAATTGCCTATGGGGGTTTTGTTCTAAGGTTTTGGGAGAAACCCTACTTAGATGTGCATTACAAGCTAGGGCATGATATCCAAGATAGTTTGCACTTGATTAGGACCTTGAGCTCCAAGATTTAAGTACTTTGCCCACAAATCCTTAGGTAATCATGGGCAAAAAGGGGGTAACCCTGGGGTGGACACCCTGAGTAACACCTAGGGTGTTACAGCCCTCCCCCCTTAAAGGAATCTCGTCCCGAGATTTCAGGTAGAGTCCCTTGGAGGGATGCTTTGAAGGTGTGCTGGTGCTACTTTCCCCTTGAACTCAAGTTCCACCTTCCTAACTGCTCTTCGAATGTCATCCTCTTTGCAACTTCAGAAGGAAGCCCTTCTTAAGTTAAATCCATTACTTAGACTATCTTTGTTATCTAAGTTTTTCTTATAATTGACTTCAAAGGGCAGGTGGGGGTGGGGTTTTGGGGTTACATACCGATTCCTTTGGGTAGAAAGTCGGGGAAGCGAGAGCGTAGAAAATCCTCCGTCTCCCATGTGGCTTCTTCTGCTGAGTGGTGACTCCACTGAACCTTATACATTCTGATTGATCTTGCCCGAGTTGATCTTTCCTTTTGATCCAATACCTTGACGGGGTACTCTTGGTAGGACAAGTCTGGCTCTATCTCGATGTCCGGCTCCGGTAGCACTTCAGTGGGTAGACGAACACATTTCCACAGCTGAGATACATGGAACACATTGTGAACTGCTGACATATGGGGTGGCAATTCCAATTGGTAAGCTACGGGCCCACAACTTTCCTTGATCTTATAGGGTCCAATGTATCGAGGGGCCAACTTGCCCTTGATCCCGAATCTCTAGACACCCTTGGTTGGTGATATCTTGAGATAGACATGATCTCCCACCTCAAACTGTAGTGGCTTCCGTCTCTGGTCATGATAACTCTTTTGCCTGGCCTGAGCAGCTTCCAAGTTCTTCCTGATGACTCTGACCTTTTCCTCTGCTTCAATTACCAAATCTGGCCCAAAAATCTCCCTCTCTCCTGCTTGAGCCCAATTCAGCGGGGTTCTGCATCTTCTCCCATACAAAGCCTCAAAAGGTGCCATTTTCAGACTGGACTGATAGCTGTTATTGTAAGAGAACTCTGCCAAGGAGAGACACTTGTCCCAGTCCTTTCCATAGTGTAGTGCACACGCTCTCAACATGTCTTCCAAAATCTGATTTACCCTTTCTGTCTGACCATCTGTTTGAGGGTGATATGCTGAGCTTCGGATTACATGGGTTCCGAGTGATTCCTGTAATTGCTCCCAAAATCGTGCCACAAAAGGTGCTCCTCGGTCAGAGACTATGGTCCTTGGTATCCCATGCAGACGAACTATCTGGTCGATGTAGAGTTCCGCATACTTCTCCGTCCGGTGGGTGGTGTGCACTGGCAAGAAATGAGCAGTCTTGGTCAATCTGTCCACAATCACCCATATAGAATCATGGTGCCTGGAGGTATTGGGCAATCCCACTATGAAGTCCATGCAAACATCCTCCCATTTCCAAGATGGTATGGGAAGGGGTTGCAAAGGGCCTGCTGCTTTCAAATGACTAGCTTTTACCCTCTGACAAGTATCACATTCTGAGACGTACTTGGCAATTTCCCTCTTCATCCTGGTCCACCAATAAAGAGGTCTGAGATCATGGTACATCTTGTTGCTACCAGGGTGCATGGAAAACTTGGAAAGGTGAGCTTCATCCAGTATCTTCTTTCTGAGCTCAGGGTTCTTAGGAACAACCAATCGATCTTCAAACCATAAAGTTCCCTTGCTGTCCTGGCGGAAGCACTTGTATTTCTCTGCCTTTTGCTTGATCATTTCCTTGATGACCTGAACACCCTTATCCCCAAACTGTGCCTGAGCTATTTGTTCTTGCAACGTGGGCTCCACTGCGATATATCTCAATTCACCGGAAGGAACAACTTCTAGATTTAGCTTGCATAACTCATCACACAGGGTGGTAATTCTTGCATCCACGCTCATGCAATTACATTGGGCCTTTCTGCTCAAGGCATCTGCCACAACGTTGGCCTTGCCGGGATGGTAATGCACCTCCAAATCATAGTCCTTGATTAATTCCAACCATCTTCTCTGCCTCATGTTTAGATCTGCTTGAGTGAAAATGTACTTGAGGCTCTTGTGATCAGTGTAAATGTTACAGTGAGCTCCCATCAAGTAGTGTCTCCATATCTTGAGGGCATGAACTACTGCTGCCAACTCCAAATCATGTGTCGGGTAGTTTTGCTCATGGGGCCTGAGTGCCCGGGAAGCATAATCAATCACTCTATTCTCTTGCATCAAGGCACAACCCAATCCTGTACCAGAAGCATCACAATAAACTTCAAATGGCTTGGTATTGTCGGGTTGGGCTAGCACTGGGGCTGTTGTCAACTGTTGCCTCAAGGTATGAAAAGCATCTTCACATTTTTGGCTCCACTCAAATTTGACTCCCTTCTTCAACAGTTCAGTCATTGGCTTGGCAATTCTGGAGAAATCCGGAATAAATCGTCGGTAATACCCTGCTAATCCCAGAAAACTCCTAATCTGCTTTACCGTTGTCGGGGGTTTCCAGTCCATCACCTCTTGCACTTTCTCAGGGTCGACTGATATCCCCTCCTGAGAGATCGTGTGACCCAAGAATTTTATTTCCTTCAGCCAGAATTCACACTTAGACAATTTAGCATACAGACGATGATCACGCAATCGCTGAAGCACGATATGCAGATGCTCAGCATGCTCGTCTTCGTTCTTGGAATAGACCAGAATGTCATCAATGAAAACAACCACAAACTTGTCCAGCTCTGGCATGAATACCGAGTTCATCAAGTACATGAAATAAGCCGGGGCATTGGTCAATCCAAATGACATCACCAAAAACTCATACAGCCCATATCTAGTAGAGAAGGCCGTCTTGGGAATATCACTGGCACGGATCTTGATCTGATGATAGCCTGAGCGAAGGTCTATCTTGGAGAATACCTTGGCTCCTACCAACTGATCAAACAAAACATCAATGCGGGGTAACGGGTACTTGTTCTTGATAGTCACCGCATTGAGAGGGCGGTAATCAACACACATCCTCAAACTTTCATCCTTTTTCTTCACAAATAAAGCTGGGCATCCCCATGGTGAAGTGCTTGGACGAATAAACCCCTTGTCCAACAATTCTTGCAATTGCTTCTTCAATTCTGCCAGTTCCGCGGGAGGCATCCTATAAGGTCTTTTGGAAATAGGAGCAGTCCCGGGTTGCAATTCAATGGCAAACTCAACATCTCTGTCAGGTGGCATTCCTGGCAATTCCTCCGGAAAAACATCTGGGTAGTCACAGACTACCGGGATCTTCCTTAGTGGGGATTCTGCCATAACAAAGGCACAAGACCGGGTACCACTCTGGTTGGGTAAATACAAAACAGTCTCGCCATAAGCAGGGGAATGAATTTCAATGGCTCTGGCTGCAACATCTAATATTGCCTGATGTTTGGTCAACCAATCAGTTCCCAAGATAATATCCACACTGTCCAAACCCAAAATGAGGAGGGTGGTTTTAATTATTAGACTACCAAACTTTATGGGCACATTTTTGCTGATTTGATTTGTGGCAATCCTGCCTCCTGGGGTTGAAATGGTAATAGCCCCATGGGTGTGGCAAAAAGGCAACTGGCACTTGACACTAAATTTGGCACTGACAAAACTATGCGAAGCACCAGAATCAAAAAGAACAATAGCAGGAAAATTTAAAACTGTAAAGATACCAGTCATGACGGGTGCTCCCTCTGGGATGTCAACCATTGTAGTGAAGTTCAGCTTGCCCTGCCTCACTTGCACTTTCTGCCTCTTCCCTTGGTTCTGATTAACATTCTGCCCCTGCCTCTGCTGATTCTTGGGGCAATTCTTGGCATAGTGTCCAGTGCTGCCACAAGCGAAACACCTGTTATCATTGGCCTGGCGGTACTGCTGCTGCTGATTGTTCCTCTGAGCTGGAAACTGGGCACGGTTGGGTGCCTGCTGCTGCTACTGCTGCGGTGGCCTGATCACCCATCTTCCTTGTTGCTGCTGAGGTCCCTTGTTCTGCGAGTCAGACACAATCCTGAAGCGCTGTGGCTGAGACGAGGGTCCTGCCACAGGGGTCTTCCTCTTCTTCTCCGCCTGCCGAGCCAAGATGCAGTCCTCCTGGGAGATAGCCATATTGACCAACTCATTGTAACTGTTGGCCCTAACGGTATTGAGTCGATCACGGAGCTTAGTGCTGAGCCCCCTCCTGAACCTGTCTCGCTTCTTCTCATCCGTATCTGCATGGTATCCGGCATACTGGCATAAATCATTGAAGGCCTGGGCATATTGCAACACTGTCCTGCTGCCCTGAGTGAGTGCCAGAAACTCGTTGAGTTTCCGGTCCATGATGCCAGCTGGAATATGATGCCCTCTGAAAGCGGCCTTGAACTCCCTCCATTCCACCTCTCTACCATCTGGCTGCATAGCAAGAAAATGGTCCCACCAAGTCCTCGCGGGTCCGCGAAGCTGCTGGGTGGCGAACCTGACCTTGGCGACCTCTGAGCAAGCCCCATGGAGCAGTGGGAATTTGGATTCCACCACCCTCAACCACACATCTGCATCAAGTGGGTCCTCTGCCCTGGTAAACAGTGGTGGCTGAGTACTAAGGAACTCCTGGTAGGTAGCAGCGACAGGGTGACGCTGATGGTCTCCACCACCATAGTGTTGTGGTGGCGGCTGACGCTGTGCCAGCTGTCGCAGGATCTCATTTTGCTGGGCCATGAGCTCCTGCAGAGTGGGAGGCGGTGGCGGTGGGGGAACGTGCTCATTCTGACCACGGCGCGCTCTCCCAGCCATCTGAAAAATCACATGGCTGCTCAATAACACATCTCCAAGCTTAAGGTTCAAATATGGTAGGGGCGTTAAAGCAATTTGATAGATTCCAAATAAAAACAAAACGGAAACATAAGACCTTTCGTCCAAATTAAAACTGCCATTAATCATCTCTAAACCTCCAAAAGAGTTTGAAACTGGTTACATCAAGGATCAAAAAGACTCAACTCTACCTAGCCTAGTACCCTAGGGTGCAAAAGCTAAGCTAGCGGCGAGGAGTCCAACTATCATCAACTCCTAGTATTAGTCTGGCATCTAGTGAGCGAACGAGGCGACGCTAGACTCGGGGGAAGGTGGTCTCCCTGAGCCAGCGGTGTCTACACTGGAGGCAGGCTCATCTCCTCCCTCGATGTCCATGTCCTCGTCAGCCTCCTCATCATGGATTTCTTGGTGATGCATGTCCAGGTGCGCATTAGCCTCCGCTAGCTGCTGCTGAGTGTTGAGGAGCTGATCCTCGAGAACCTCAATGGTATTCTCCCTGATGCCCACTAGCTCCTCCAACTCATGAATCTCACTGTTGGAGCGAAGGCAGAAACGCCACCCTTCGCCCGAAGTCTCCACCGCTTAGCCCCCGCCCTGACAGGCAAAGCAGGCAGGGACACTCTTCGCTTGATCGACACCAGGGACAACATGGAGACCCTTCGCTCGATTCGGCACCAGACGAAGGCCTGCGGCAACGCCTCCCTACGGCGCGGCCTCGGTCGGCTCCGAGGCCCACATGAGGTCGGGCCCATTGTAACAGGCCCTGCGTGGCCGCGGTTGTGTTACGGGCCTAATTTGTAAAGGCGTACATGTAATTACAGCTTGTAACCCCGCTTTATAGGAATATTCTGGGGATAAACTAGGTACCTGAGGGCACATGCGTCCTTAACGCAAGGCGCCGTGCACTCGGATACCTATAAATACCCCCGCACAGTGCCCGTGAGAGGCCAGATTAACAGAGCTTTTGCCATCACGCGCGAGTGCCCTGTTGCCATCTCCATTCACCCGTGTTGGATCTCCTTGCTGTCGGGAGACAGTACCAACATTTGGCGCCCACCGTTCGTGCTACGAGACAACCACCCGCGATGGCACCCAAGCGAGCTAACCCGAAGGCTGACGAGGCTGCGAAGGCAGCACTGCTCGCCGCAAGGAAGGGCAAGGCCCTCGCCCTCACCCAATCCACCCACCAAGAGGCCACTGAAGACGACACCCTCCGCACCTGCGACCCTGAGGGACAACCCTCAGGCCTCGCACCTCCCTCAGACATCACTCCACCGGAGGGCGCGGATCTCGTCGAGGACGGTGAGGTCCTCGGCATCTCAACAGAAGAACAGCTACAGCTGCGCGCCCTGCGCCTCAAGAACCGCAACCTCCAGAGGCAGAAGGAGATACTGGAGGCCAAGCGCCAGCGTGTGTCCGCACTCGCCAAAGTGCGGCAGATGATCCGCGACGAAGAGCACAAGGCCCAGGAACTCGAGCGGGAGATCGCGCTGATGCAGCGCGAAGGCCACCTCAGCCCGCGGCACGAGTCATCCCTCCAGCAGCGCGCACAAAACGAAGACACGCGCGAAGGCCACCCCGGCCTGCAGCATGGGCCACCCCTGCAGCACCGCGCGCAGCCGGAGGACCCGCGTTTCCCCCAGCGCGACTTCACTTTCCCGCACGCCGCGCCATTCCAAGGGGTCAACTACCTCGATGAGCGAAGCCCCCTGGCGCCTCACCTGCAAGTGACGCCGTGGCCAGCCAACTTCCGGGCTGGGACCTACCCCAAGTACAACGGCAGCACCGACCCGGCTCAGTACATAATGAGTTACCAGGTCGCCGTCGCATCGTCCGGGGGGGACGACGCCACAATGGCGAAGTCCTTCATCATCGCCCTCGAGGGCCCCGCGCTCACCTGGTTCACCAGGTTGCCTCCGCTGTCCATCGATTCCTGGAGAAGTCTCCGGGACAAGTTCCTCCTCAACTTCCAGGGGTACCGCCCGGACACCGACGCCCTGGCCGAGCTCTCGCTCTGCAAGCAGCTAGAGAAGGAGACCCTGAGGGAATATTACCGCAAATTCTTGACACTCAAGTCACAGCTACCCTCAGTCGATGACCAGATTGCCATCCACTATGCTATCAGTGGTCTTCGCGCTGGCGTCCTTTACAGTCATTGCATCAGGGACCCGCCCAAGAACCTCCAAGAGTTATACCAGCTGTTTGAAAAGTACGCCAGATCCGAGGAGCTCCACCAGCGCAAGATTGAGTCCCAGCGGAAGCCAAAAGATGCTCCGCAGTCCAGCCGCACGTGGACAAGGACTCCGCAGCCAGACTCCGGTCGGGATGGCCGCGGTCAGCAGCAAGTGCACAACATCGCCAACCAGCAGCCGGCCGCTGACCCCCTTCGTCGCCAGGAATATCCCCCCCAGGGCCGCGGAAGTGGGACTCGCGGCAGGGGCCGAGGGCGTGCGCAGCCACCCCCTCCGCCGCGCCGATTTTACTGCCTTTTCCATGGCGAAGACTGCGCCCACCAAACTAAAGACTGCCCCGAAGTAAAGGCCACCAGAGACAGAATGGCGAGGGCGCAGCCAGCCGACAACCCCAGAATTGTCGCGCATAACTACCAGCCACCCCCTCCACCATATATCCACGCTCCCGCCCCGCATCCACCGCACCACGCTTACCAACATCATCAGGAAGTACAAATCGTACATCCTCCGCCTCCACCACCACACCAGCAGCAACAAAACATCCCCCACGCCCCAAAACAGGAAGACTTCGCCGATCAACCTTATCGCGGAGTCATTCATATGATAACTGGGGGGTCCAGCACCGACTTCGACACCAAGCGGCAGAAGCGGGACCACTACCGCAGCGTAAACCATGTCGCTATCACGGGCCCAGTTGTGCAGACGAAGTGGTCCCACATACCGCTCACCTTCGACGCACGGGACGTCGACTTGCATAGCGCCCCCCACTGCGATGCCATGGTCATCAATTGCAGCGTGGCAGGGTGGGACCTACACAAGGTCCTCGTTGACAACGGCAGCCAGGCGGACATCATCTTCCTCCATGCCTTCGATCGCATGGGCATCAGCCACAGCCTGCTCAAGCCTTCGGACAACCCGTTGTATGGCTTCGGCGGCAAAGGCACCTTCCCCGTCGGCAAAATAGAGTTGCCCCTCTCCTTCGGTGTAGCACCCAATGCCCGAAGCGAGCAAGTGACTTTTGACATTGTGGATATGGTATATCCATACAACGCCATCATGGGTCGGGGCTCCATCAATAAGTTTGAAGCTGCCATCCACGGACTGTATTTGTGCATGAAGATACCAGGCCCTCTAGGCGTAATTACAGTCCGCGGTAACCAGCAAGCTGCGCGCAACATAGAGCGGGACTTCGTGCCTGGTCAGAGGAACGTGCACTGTCTCACGACACAGTGCGAGGTCCCTGCGCCCGCCAGCCCAACTGACAAGCACCACGACAAGGCTCAGTTGCAGAGTCAGGATGGGACCAAGACTGTCCCCCTCGATCAGGCCACGCCCAAGCAGACAGTCACTATCAGCGAAGACCTTACTTCGCATGAAGAAGAGAAGCTTCTCTGCTGCCTGGCCAAGAATAAAGATGTCTTCGCCTGGTCCGCCCTCGACCTGGTCGGAGTCAGCCGATCCATAATCGAGCACAGTCTGGGGATCGACCCCTCGGTGCGACCAAGAAAGCAAAAGCTTCGCAAAATGTCCGATGAAAAGACAGAGGCCGCCAAGGCGGAGGTGCACCGCCTCCTAGAGGCTAAATTCATTGAGCCAGTGGCTTACCCCACATGGCTCTCCAATGTTGTAATGGTGCAGAAAAAAAGCGGGAAATGGCGGATGTGCATAGACTTCACCAGTCTCAATAAGGCCTGCCCAAAAGACAATTTCCCGTTGCCACGGATCGACAAAATAGTCGATAGCGCGGCCGGATGCGAGGTCATGTCTCTCCTCGACTGCTTCTCCGGCTATCACCAGATATACATGAAGGAGGAAGACAAGGCTAGCACCAGCTTCATAACACCCTTCGGCACTTATTGCTTCATCAGAATGCCGGAGGGTCTCAAGAACGCCGGGTCCACATTCTCCAGACTCACCAAAACAGTACTCGAGGGACAGGTCGGCAGAAATATATTTACATATGTGGACGACATCGTCGTCGCCAGCAAAAATAAGGAGGACCACCTCGCCGACCTGGCCGAGACATTCGCAAACATGCGAGACGCACGACTCCGCTTAAACCCGGAAAAGTGCGTTTTCGGTGTTCGCCAGGGCAAGATATTGGGCTACCTGGTGTCGCACCGCGGCATCGAGGCTAACCCAACTAAGATCCAGGCCATCATCAACATGTCGCCTCCGCAGTCCACCAGGGATGTCCAGCGTCTGACAGGCAGATTGGCCGCTCTCAACAGATTCATTTCCAGGTCGGCCGAGCGAAGTCTTCCTTTCCTCAAAACTCTCCGCGGCGCAAAAGACTTCGCTTGGGGGCCGGAGCAAGCAGCGGCCTTCGCCTCATTAAAGCAGTACTTAACGGAGCTGGCCACCCTCACGAGCCCCGACTCCTCGCTCCCCTTATTGCTCTATGTCGCGGCTTCGCCGCACGCGGTCAGCGCGGCACTAGTGCAGGAGCAGACAGTCGAAGGCACTGTCAGACAGTGCCCTGTTTATTACGTCTCCGAGGTCCTGACTCCGTCCAAATGCAACATGACAGAGCTGGAGAAGATCGCCTACGCAGTCGTTATGTCCTCGCGCAAGCTGCGCCATTATTTTGAAGCATTCAAGGTCCGCGTCACCTCAGATAGGGGGCTCGGCGAACTGTTTAGAAACCCGGAGGCATCGGTAAGGATCGCCAAGTGGGCAGCCGAACTCTCCGGCTACCACATCAGCTTCGAGCCCAGGACAGCCATCAAATCGCAAGTCCTGGCAGACTTCGTCGTCGACTGGACCGGGCCAGTAACACAGCCGGACCCGACCACAGAGAAGGTCTGGACGATCCATTGCGATGGCGCATGGTGCCATGCGGGGGCAGGCGTCGCTGCAATCATAACATCACCAGTCGGGGTCAAGCACAGATACGCAGCACGACTCAGCTTCAATCTGGAATCCGACAGGTGCACAAATAATATAGCAGAATACGAAGCAGTCATCCTCGGCCTCCGCAAGCTGAGGGCCCTCGGAGTCACCACTTGCATCATCAAAACAGACTCCAAGGTAGTTGCCGGCCAGGTCGACAAAGACTATGCAGCCAAGGACCCCGCGCTCATGCAGTACCTCGCGGCCATCCGAAGTCTCGAGAGACAGTTCAAGGGGTTCACCGTGCAGCATGTGGACCGGGCCAAGAATGAGGAGGCCGACGCATTGGCCAAGGCCGCGGCCAGGGGCGAAACTCTGCCCTCCGACGTGTTCTTCCACGTCATCGGCACGCCAGCAGTCCGGAGCCCCGAAGGGCTCCATATAACCAATGACATCGAGGGCCACCGTACAGTCAACCTCATCATGACCGAAGACTGGCGAGCACCCATTACCCTGTTCCTGCAGGGGTTTTATCACCCAGCCGACATCAGTGAGGCCAAGCGCCTCAGACATCGAAGCCGGGACTTCGCTCTTATTGAAGGCCAACTCTACAAAAAAGGGGTCAGCCAACCAATGCTTAAGTGCGTCACTGAGGCCGAAGGCATGCAGGTCCTACGTGAAGTCCACAGTGGCACGTGCGGCTCGCACGCGGGGCCAAGGGCCCTAGCTGCTAAGGTGATACGCCAGGGTTTTTACTGGCCAGCAATGATTTGCGCCGCGAACCGGGTCACTCGGTCCTGCGAAGCCTGCCAGAAGTTCTCTCCTCGGTCAGGCGGCCCTTCGCAGTACACAAAGCTGATCGCCCACACATGGCCTCTCCAGCGCTGGGGTCTCGACATTGTTGGACCCCTGCCCACCGCTCAGGGGAACCTCAAGTTCGCCTTCGTCGCGGTCGAGTACTTCACCAAATGGATCGAGGCACGGGCTGTCTCCACAATAACATCAAAGACTGCCCAAAAATTCTTCTGGCAGAACATCGTTTGCCGTTTCGGAGTACCGTCCGAGTTAACGGTCGACAACGGCAAACAGTTTGATAACCAAGACTTCAAGGATTTTTGTTTCTCCATTGGCACCAAGCTTGCCTTCGCCTCAGTCTACCATCCGCAGTCCAACGGGGTCGTGGAGCGCGCCAACGGAAAAATCTTCACAGCTATCAAAAAAATGCTCCTCGATCAAAAAAAGGGCAAATGGAGCGATTTCTTACCTGAGGCAGTCTGGGCACTAAACACGACTGAGTGCAGGGCGACCGGGTTTACTCCTTTCCGTCTGTTATACGGATCGGAGGCCATGACCCCGCAGGAAATAAAGCACGGGTCCCCGCGAACGGTCCCGTCAGCCGTCCCAGATGTGGACGAGCCGACTTCAAAGGATCTCATCGACGGAGACCGTGTCTTCGCCCTACAAGCTCTGAACAAGTATCAAGCCCAGACCAAAGCATGGCGCGACCACTCAGTCACCCCGAGGGAGTTCAGCGAGGGGGACCTCGTGCTCATTCGGACAGCTCGGACGGAGTCAAGGGGCAAGCTGGAGCCCAAGTGGGAGGGCCCTTTCATCGTCAAGACGAAGGCCTCCCCCAGCGCATACAGGCTCACAACGCCAACCGGCGAGGACCTGGAGCATTCCTGGAACATTGACAACCTCCGCAAATTTTTTGTTTGATTCCTCAGGGCTGTCTTCGCCCTTGTAATTTGCAAAAACAATCTTGCACCGGCCCGCACTCTTTTCCTCCCGGGGGGTGAGGTTTTTAACGAGGCGGAGCCATGTAATATATGCGTAAAAAATCCCCCGCAAAAAGACATGCGTCGAAAAAGACCGCAATGACGGTCTTCGACATTCGACCACCACGAGGTCACCGCGAGGCTAAGCGCTAGCTACCCTCGCGTGCGACGAATCCGCGCAGAAGTCGCCTAAGGGTGCAGCCGGATTAGCACAACAAGTGCGAAAAAAATCTAAGTCTATCGCGAAGACTATCCGTGCAGAAGTCGCCTAAGGGTGCAGCCGGGAAAAAATCAAAGTCTATCGCGAAGACTATCCGTGCGGAAGTCGCCTACGGGTGCAGCCGGATTAGCACAACAAGTGCGGAAAAAATCTAAGTCTATCGCGAAGACTATCCGTGCAGAAGTCGCCTAAGGGTGCAGCCGGGAAAAAATCTAAGTCTATCGCGAAGACTATCCGTGCCGAAGTCGCCTACGGGTGCAGCCGGATTAGCACAACAAGTGCGGAAAAAATCTAAGTCTATCGCGAAGACTATCCGTGCAGAAGTCGCCTAAGGGTGCAGCCGGGAAAAAATCTAAGTCTATCGCGAAGACTATCCGTGCCGAAGTCGCCTACGGGTGCAGCCGGATTAGCACAACAAGTGCGGAAAAAATCTAAGTCTATCGCGAAGACTATCCGTGCAGAAGTCGCCTAAGGGTGCAGCCGGGAAAAAATCTAAGTCTATCGCGAAGACTATCCGTGCCGAAGTCACCTACGGGTGCAGCCGGATTAGCACAACAAGTGCGGAAAAAATCTAAGTCTATCGCGAAGACTATCCGCGCGGAAGTCGCCTAAGGGTGCAACCGGTTTAACACAGCAAGTGCGAAAAAACCGAAGACTATCCGTGCAGAAGACACTTAAGGGTACACCTGGACTAGCACAACAACGGCCGAAACGACAACATCGAACCATTCACGCCAAGACCAATTATAATCAACCAAGCACAGCGCAGCCGAACGAATCAGTTAGTACAAAACGCCTTCACACACATGCACGCGAGGGCACACAATTCCACCATACAAGACTCTACATACACAAGCGAGGACACCACACTCTACATCGGTTCAACTTTAGGAATAATTCCCATCTCCCTATAATTAAATAACATTATCCTGAGCTCCTCACCCGCAAAAAGCCTTCGCAGTTCCCCCTCACCTACACTCTCGGCGGTCGGCAGAGACAACAGTTCCTGCCGACCGGCCCCACTCACACGAAGCAAAGCCCGCTCCTCCGCGCTAACCCTACGTTTTGCAACCGCCCTTCGTCGACGGCGCCCGGCGCTAGGGCCTGGCACGTCCGACGCGTCCGCGGCGTGTGGCGAGGCCTCCGCCGCAGCCACGTCCAAGGCCGTAAAATAATCCAAATTCTCCTCCGACGACTCCTCAGTCCACTCAACCGAGCTCCCGGAGTCAGCAAAGTCAAAAAACTCAGATGCAGACCCACTATATTGATTACCACCTTCCGCGGTCGAGGCCGCCAAAAACTCAGTAGCAGTGGTTGCGTGCGCAGGCCCAAAATCTTGAACCTGCGCAGCAACCAAAGTTCAGTACAAACATCCAAAATTTCCTAACCCTAGACAACCACTATGCCACCTGCGAGGGCCCTGACGCGGCGGGTGCCTCCGCCGTTGTCTCCGCCGCCACTCCCGCCATTCTTTCCACCGCCTCCGCCGTCGGATCTTCGACGGTCGGCGCGGCTGCTGCGAGGGCATCGGGAGCGCCTTCGGCCACCTTCATGGGCAGGTCTTCAACTGTCGCAGCAGATGTGGGGGCGCCTGGTGCGTCTTCCGTAGTCTCCGGGGCCGGCTCCGGGTCAGGCAGGGCGTCGTTCAGTGCTCCGAAATCGTCCACCCGCTCGCCTCGCTCCGCCTAAAACAAAACATACAAAAAGTCAGCAAACACACGCACAGACCACATCCAGCAAACGCCAAACAAACGACAACGTTACCTGAGCCCTCGCAGCCTCGGCCCGCTCCCTGACCACTTCACCACCATACAGACCCCACATCCGATCATAGAGGGCGCCGGCGGACTCCTTCACCACGGGGTCTTCGACCTTATAGATGTCTCGCCCAAAATCTTCATCTGCCTGGTCGAAGGCCTCATAGTGCCGGCACCCTTCGCGAGAGAGTGCGTTCATTGCCCCCTCGCAGGTGACCAGGGAGGCGAACGACATTAATCCACCCAAGACAGTGGGGAGCTCCTGCAGCTCCTCTTGCACCCATTCCAAGCAGCGAAGCCCGGCCTCTCGCTCCGGCACCACGAAGTCACCGGTCCGCGCACCCAGCTCGCGGTATGTGGCCATAAGCTGTGTGCGCGTCCGTTCGGCCTCCGTTCGTGCCGCGGCTTCGGCCCCCTTCGTGCGGCTCTCCAGAGCGGTGAGCCGCCCCCGCAGGTCCTCGGCGAGATCCTTGGCAAGATTGGCCTCCGCCCGTGCCAGCCTAGCCTCCGCCTGCGCGGCTTGCTCTTTGGCGACGGCCTCGTTGGCCTCCCTCCTCTCCCCCGCCAGCTGGCGCCGGAGATCAGCCTTTTCTTCCTCCAGGGCGGCCACCTTGTCCGCCAGTTTACGACACTTGCTGTCGGAGGCAGACTTCTCACGGACAGCGTCAGCATGTTGCGTCCGGAGTCTCTCGACTTCGGCAGATAAGGCTGCCGTGAGCGCCCCCGACGCAGTACGGCTGGTGAAGTCAGCCACCTGCAGAGAACACGTAAGGCCATGGCCGTAAAAAAAAAAAAAAAAAAACTCGGCGGACCTGACTCAGCGCCTCCGTCGCCTGATTCAGCGCCTCCGTCACTCCCTTCAGCCGGCGGGTCGCCGCGCCAGCCTCGTCTCTGACCTTCGCGAGGGCCGACACCTCGCCTCCGGCGCCAAGGGTCCCGCCTTTCGCCGTCGCGATTGCCCCGGCAGGCACAGCTATAGCAAGCCGGCCCTCGTCCGACCCTGTAGCGCATCAACAATCAAAAAAAAAAAAGAGGCGGCCGGGTGACTTACCCCCAAGATAATCGTCCACGCTAATGTCGGTGCCGAAGTCGGCGATGCGCTTGCCCGGCGGCGGCAACGCTCGGGCCGCCTTCGAAGCCTCCGCCACTCCGCTGGCCGGCGGCACCACCTTCATCGGCTTGGAGACTCCGGCGCCCGCCGCTGTCTCCGGCGCCTTGCTGGGCGCAGCGGCGCCCGCCTTCGCCGCCAGCGGCGGCTTGCCTCCACTGGAGGCCGCAGCCTTCGCCGTTCCCCGTTGCCTTTTCGGCCGGGCGTCGTGAATCCTTACGGTCGCCTGGCGTTTTTGCGCTGCCCCTTGGCGATCCTTGTCCATCACTGCCCACACAACAGCACCGATATTTCGCCCGTAAGGAAAAACCCTCCACTGACGAACCATACGAGATGTAAAACAGTCTTCCTCAGCCGCGCAGGGGACAGGAACATTTCTAGGCCAGCAGCCCCCGGTAACCCTCAGCATCCGAGCCGAAGACTCCCGGAGCTCGGGCGAAGACATCCTCTCCCCCGGGGCCGCGCACGTCCTCATTAACTCCCTAGCAAAACTATCAGACACCCCGATTCCTCCCATCGCAGTACCTAATTTTCTCTTTTTTGAGGAGGGGGCGGCCGTCAGCGCAGGGTCGCCTCCAGTCTCCACCGCCGGCTTCTTCCCACGGCGGTCCGCTTCGTCTTGTCCAGGGTAGCCGTCGTACGGCAATTGATTCAATTCGAAGACCCTGTTCAAACGTTCATTTGACCCGCGAATATCAAAGCTGCGCTGGCCTTCCGTCCTCGCCACGTACCGCCCCACGAGCCGCACCGCCAAGTCCTCCGCATCACGCACAAAGGCGGCCGGGTCACGGTTTCGCAAATTCAGTGCAAAGGCTGGACTTCGCACCACCCTTCCTCCGTGAAAAGGCATCTGGCGAGGGCACACTTCGCCCAACGCCCAGCCGTGCGCCAAGGGCCAGACCCCGTACGCCACAAACTCTTCAACTAAATCACGACCACTGCTCTGGCCGGCGGCGCATCGAAGGGCCCCTTCGTCTGCATCCTCTTCTGCCACTTCAAAGGGCGGATACGCAGAGTAATAGTGAGAGCACATCTCAGACACGGGCAGTCCTTCATGGCCTTCGACAGTAGCCTCAGCAACGTAAAACCAAAATTCATTCCAATTGCCCCACTTGTTGCGGGCGCACGGAACCAACTCCACTACTGGCATTGTGGTCTTGCCGGTCTTCGGCGTGAATGTGCACGACCCAAACTGGGCAACTCCGTCCTCAATCACCCTCTTCTGCCAATGCAAGCAGTAATTCTTCGCAAAAACTTCAACCGACGGCTGTCCGCCGTACGAAGTCGTCGCCCAGACATACTTCGCCAGCGCCACCACGGCGTTCGGTGTCAGCTGATGAATTTGAACGTTGAATCTACGCAGGACTTCGCCAACAAACCGGTGCGCAGGCAAGCGGAGACCGGCGACGAAGAATGCCTCAAAAACAACCAACTCACCCTCCGGCTCGTGGACTTCCTCCGTCCCCGGAGCACGAGCGACTCCGCCGCCAAAGTAGCCCAAGCGCTGCATTTCTTCGACGCGGGCCGACGTCATCCGTGACACACCAAAATCAACAGAGTCGCCGGCGCGCAGCTCCTCCACCATCACGCCACTCAACGTCTCCTCAGACGAGGCGGCGGCCGGCGGCGTGGCGTCGGCGGAAGAAGAAGAGGATGGCATTGCTACGTACCGTCGGCGGCGGCGGGCGGTCTGCTTCACTCGAGCCAGATCTCCGACGAGCAAAGCGAGCAGTAGAAGAAGAGGAGCAGAAAGACGGCGGGCGGCTAGGGTTTTCACGGAGCGCGGAAGGCAAAGTGCAAACAGCGCCGTCCCCCGCCCCCCTTTATAGGCAGGGCGCGGCTCCTCGGGAAACCCGCAATCCCACAGGGCGCGACGCTTCGGAAAACCCGCAGTCCAACAGTACGATGTCCATCAACGGTCACATCAAAAACCCCCGCGGAACCACTTCGAGCGAGGGCAGCGTCTCCGCCATCTAGCGACGTCTTCGGCACCAGGTGACTTTGTCGAACTGGTCCCTCGGAGGGCAAATGTTGGAGCGAAGGCAGAAACGCCACCCTTCGCCCGAAGTCTCCACCGCTTAGCCCCCGCCCTGACAGGCAAAGCAGGCAGGGACACTCTTCGCTTGATCGACACCAGGGACAACATGGAGACCCTTCGCTCGATTCGGCACCAGACGAAGGCCTGCGGCAACGCCTCCCTACGGCGCGGCCTCGGTCGGCTCCGAGGCCCACATGAGGTCGGGCCCATTGTAACAGGCCCTGCGTGGCCGCGGTTGTGTTACGGGCCTAATTTGTAAAGGCGTACATGTAATTACAGCTTGTAACCCCGCTTTATAGGAATATTCTGGGGATAAACTAGGTACCTGAGGGCACATGCGTCCTTAACGCAAGGCGCCGTGCACTCGGATACCTATAAATACCCCCGCACAGTGCCCGTGAGAGGCCAGATTAACAGAGCTTTTGCCATCACGCGCGAGTGCCCTGTTGCCATCTCCATTCACCCGTGTTGGATCTCCTTGCTGTCGGGAGACAGTACCAACACTCACCAGTCAGCTGCTCCACTTGCAAATCCTTCTCCACCAACTCCTGGGATAAATCTACCACGAGCTCCTCCCTGTTGTCCAGGGTGATCTTGGTAGCTTCCAGTAGTGCCATCAACTGAGACATGGCCTCCCCACGCATCACTTGCAGACGATACAGAGCGTTCATGCATCGTACTGACAAGTGAGCGGTGTGGCCTGGGTAGAGAGCCCAAATGTCCTTGGCATGCTCCACCCGATCCTTCCACATCGGATCGTCCTCCTTTTCCGCGGGGAACAACCTAATGGGGTGGGTAGCCAGCTCCAAGGGATGGAATCCGCAGAAGGTAGTCAGTCCATGCAGAGCGATTGCCTCGATGGTGTCCTCCGCTCGGTACCCGAAAGACTCAGAGTCCAAGGAGCGCCAGCCTGGCTGCAGGGGATGAGGCTCCAAAGTCATCCTCACCCTACAGCGAGGCACCCGGTGCTTCTCGAACAGCTGCACTGCGTACTGAGGGGGTGTCAAGTATCCGGCCCCCTGAAGTACCTCCCACAAGATGCGGGGAAAACCCTCTCGTGCAAGTCCGTCAGTGTGGGTCAGTGCATCTCCATCCTCGGAGGATCCGTGGGAAGTCATCTGTGCACGGTTAAGCGTAAGCAAGGAAAAAGAAGTACAAAAAGAACAAGGAAAAACAAAGCTCAGCTTGCCTCTAGCTAAAAGAAAAAGGCATTGGGGACCTAGTTAGCTGCTATCTCATTTTTACATCCTTTTACTTAGTTATTCATTTGCTTAATTAAGAATGCATGCATGCACGTCCTGAACGACCTCACAAGAAAATAAAAGGAATAGGGAAAAACTCCCATCCTGTAAAAGTGGCCTGTAGGGCCTAGTTAATTAGCCACCTAGCTACCCTTCTACCATCCTAAGGCTTCACGTCCTAGGTCTATCCTGCTTGCCCTACTATCTATCCAACTTGTTTCTATCCAGTTTTACTTTTAGAAAAGGGATGGTATTCATGTTTTATTGATTCCTCTGTGGTGGTACAAGCTCCGATACCAGCTGTGGCGGAACTGCCCGAATTATTCCAACTTAAGCGCCTAAATCCGGCCTTAGAGGCTAGACCACACTTAAATGGGAATAACCCGTCAATCCCTCGGATCTAGTCCGACACGGCCACTGACAGGATCAAGTACCACAGTCTCACTCGATGGTGAGTCACAGAGCAAATACAATAAAGCATAAAACCATGCATAGAAGAGTATTAAATTATTACATCACCATTGTCATCATCGGAGTTTTGCCAAAAGTAGTCATCATTGTTTTGAAGTGCAGCGGAAATAAACTAACGACAAATAAATGGAGAGATGGGGAAGCCTGTCCCATCACTCCTCATGCTCCTCCTCAGCCGAGGCAGGGTCCCACTCGACAGTCCAACCCGGTGGCAGGGTGGATGGCCAAGTCACTCCAGCAACCATGTCCTCCAGAGAACCTGTAAAATTATGACACAAGCAAGGCTGAGTATACTAATACTCAGCTAGACTTACCCGGTGTGAGGAGTCTATACTCCTCTACCTCTAGACATGCAGCTGTTTGGCTGTGGGGTTTGGTTGCCAAAAGCACTAGCTGAGTTTCTAAATCAAGATTTTAACTTTGTCAAAATTAAGTGTGACTCTCTTAAGGCTAAAAGTGTACTATCTACTCATACATAGTAGCAAGCATTTGTAGCAATCAACAGCTTGTATCATCTCAACACAGTTCCACTTGTTACTCAATGTAGCAGCATGGATCAAGCAGTCTCATTAGCTGCGAGAAGCAGACGATTCGAATCGAGTTTTTAAACCTTGCAAGGTAAACCTAAACACACGACATGTAGGGGCACTCCGTCCCCACACACATCAACCGTCCCCATCGATTCCCCGTCAGCAGATCAGGGCTCACCGCCTTGGCGTACAATGCCTCACTGACCCCGACTGCCGTCGTGCAGTGACCGCACTTGTACCCACCATAACCGGAATGGGAGACTACGTCTCAGGTCGCGTGAGGGGGTATGTCCACTGCCAGGTTCAATCAGGTACTAGGCTTACCGATTTACCATATTTCTCGGCATATGTTTAGTACGTTCAAACGCTTGACTCACGGTACCACACCATAATCCTTAATCAACTTTTTATCCCGTGAACAACCAATCCCCATGGATTGTTGCCCACAAACCAACATCAATATGATAGGAAAGTGGATACAGCCAATTCCTGACCTCGCGCGAGTGCTAGAAAAATCACTCGACTTCTACCGAGATCCTAATTAATAAAGCAGCTACTCGACCTAGCATACTAGTATCCATCTCAAAAGGGAATCCTGAGTTCATGCAACTAAGGTTCCAAACAACTCCTACACTTAAGTGCACAGTACAAGCCTACAAACATTAAGTGTAGTAAAATAGCATACATAAACGGTTATGCATAAAACCGGGGCTTGCCTTCCAAAGCAGTGGCAGGCAGGTCCTCTGGTGCAGGCTCTGGTGCTGGGTCTGGGGCAACCTCCTGGGCAACTCCTTGCTCCGGCACGAGGATGTACTCTCCGTCGGCGAGATTACAGTCTATCGAAATGCAATGAACATGTATGTCATGATTATGCAGGATTTAAGAACATTAAGCTACAGAAATTAAGTCAAGAATTAACTTAGGGTTTACTGGCTATGCGGGTCTTCTGGTGGTTCATAGAGACTTATACCCTTTTTGGTTTAGGTTTTTCCTTTAGGATAACATGTTGGATTTGCATTGCCTTTATGGATTTTTGTGGACAAGTAATGAAGGTCTTAGGAGGACATTAAATTCCATCATCCATTTTCCTTTCCTTTATTTCCATCTAGGGTTTCTAGTAGGGGTTTGAACTATGACAGCAGTTTAAAAATTTCCAAAAATTCTGTAAAAATTACAGTGGGTTGACACTGGCTATTCTAGCTTGTTTTAAGAATTTGAGGCTTAAAGTACAAAAGTTAGCCTTTAAACAAAAATAACAATAGTTAGGCAAAATGGGCCACTCTACACTACAAGTCTTTGATTAAAGTGGTTTCTGACCTAATGGTTATTTTTGCTGGCCTCTAACAGTGATGAAAAGTTCTTGTACCAAAAATAACAGAGAGCTATAAGATGGTTAATTAATGATGGATTTTTTAAAGTTTGGTGCAAAAAGAGTGATTAGAACTAACTTGTTATTTGAAAAATATCAAACAACAGATTTCAGATTTTTCTTAAGTTCTTATTATCAACACATTAGTTATCCTAAGGTTTGGGGAGGTTTCACCTTAGGGGTATTTTTGTAGGGTTTTTCTAAGTTATCTCTATTTTCTCCATTTAAAAGGTATCTTGCTTATCTTTTACTACAACAGGGTATGATACATTTTTCCAGTGAACTACATTGACTAAATATTCCAACAAAAATAGGGGTGCCCTCTGGTTCATTATTTATATCCCTTTTTTCTATTTTCCTTAAGCTTAAGCATATTATAGAATAAGGGGTTAAAACTAACTTAATGTAATGGACAGAGAGGTTTAACATTTTTAACTAGGTCAGTAGGTAGACAATAACTTCTCTAAATTTTTCCAACTCTAGTTAAATAGTGCAACCATTTTTCTTGCTATTACTAAGCTTTTGGCCAAAACTGAAAATAAATCAGAACCCTATATTTTTCTCTAGTGCTTATGGGGTTTTATATTTTTCTTAGACAGGTTATATTATTTAGAGTCTGGCAAAATTAGTTTGACCAAATTTGGATAAATCAAACAGAAGTTATGGGTTTTTAAAGTTTCTGTTTGAATTTAAATCAGGTTTTACTTAAGTTTTTTCTGGAAAAACAGTTTGCGCCGAGACCCCTGAGTTTAAATCGAATCAAGCTTCGCAGATCTACCCTCGGGCCACTATTCATTTGAGTCTCTGGCTTTGCACTTAACCCCCTTGGGTGTCTCTCCCTCACACCCGCAGTCCCTCCCCTAATCAAAACAGTGGCCGCAGAAAAGAAAGGACGGCGCGGCTTACCGGCGGCGAGGGAGGTCCGGCGAGGTGGTCAGAGACACTCGGGAGGTTGCAGCGGTCACGTCGATGTACGGGTCGTCGCTGGAGGTGGTCGGAGTCACACTGGCCACGAGCGCAGGCGGCGGAGGTCGACGGCGACGCCTGCTCCGGCCAAACCACGGCGGCAGAGTTCAATCAAAGGGCACGAGGAGCTTCACGGGATGACGCAGAGGCCATACGCGCAAGGAATCGGAAAATGGTGAAGGGTTTTACCCGGTCCACGTGCGCCGGCGGGTTCGTGAACTCCGGTGAGCGTGATTCGGCTACTCCGGTGATGCAGGCCCTCGGTTCAAGCTTGAGCAAGGCTCACGGCTTCACCAGGAAGCTAACTGAGGGCTTGGATTGAACGGAGGGGGGCTGGAGAGGGGTTGGCCATGACGGTGGCTTTCGGTCGGCACTGGCGGGTCGCGGGGAGGTCGCCGGAGGCGATGGCTGGCTCGGGCAAGTCCGGCGGGGTATGGATGAGGCACTGGGGGAAACAACCGAGCGCTGGGGCGGGTTTTATAGGCGCGGGCGTGGCCGGGGCGCCGGCTCGACCGTTTGGCGCGACGCGGGCACGCGGGGCGCGCGCGGGCGTGCTCTGGCGAGCTCAGAGCGCGTCGAACACGTGGCGGTTTGCTTCTGCCCGTGTTCTTCGCTCTGCTGAGCGGCCAGGCGTACGAATCTTGCCCTACCGCCTGTGGGAGATCTCTTCCCTGCACCTAGGGCTACCTAGTTCATGTGAGTTCCAAGAGGAGATGTGGTCTGGTTGAGGAGATATGGTAGCGCCAAGTCTTGTCTGTCTGCCCTGTGCAAACCGAGACAAAACCAGTGCCAACTCGTGTCAACCGGTTTTGGCTTTGGTTCAAACTTTTCCAGGGCATTCTAGGGTTCATTTGGCGCCACTTTGTCAATTGGGTCGACAGGTTTTGAAAAGGGAAACAAGGTGAACATGAGGGATCTTTGCTCAAGGGTTGGTTTTTGACTTAGTCAAAATCTGAATTCCTCCCTTGTGTTCAAACTTTGGTGATCTTTTTAGGATTCTTCTGAAAACTTTTTAGGGGTACATCCTTACTATTAATTGTAGGTTATTAAGTGTATTACAACTTTTATATTTGACCCAAACCATGATCATGATGTTTACATGATCTTTTGATCATGGCTTCACTTAGGGTTATAATTGCCTATGGGGGTTTTGTTCTAAGGTTTTGGGAGAAACCCTACTTAGATGTGCATTACAAGCTAGGGCATGATATCCAAGATAGTTTGCACTTGATTAGGACCTTGAGCTCCAAGATTTAAGTACTTTGCCCACAAATCCTTAGGTAATCATGGGAAAAAAGGGGGTAACCCTGGGGTGGACACCCTGAGTAACACCTAGGGTGTTACAAACACCATTTCCCATCAAGACTGGTGCGCTGTTGTATCCCTGGAATGAAGAGAACATGGATCGATCAGCACAAATATGAAAAGTAGCACCAGAATCCATCCACCAGTCATCTGATGGACTTGCCATAAAGGCCTAAAGTGCATACCCTGGGGTGGAGTTAACCACCACGTTCCCTTCTTTGCGCTGAGGTGGAGGACCTTTTCCCTTCCTAAGTTTGCATCTCCGAGCTGTATGCCTAGAGACACCACAAACGTAGCAGATAAAGTCCTCCTTTTTCTTCTTCATCTTTTTGGACTTAGGTTGGTTCATATTCTTCTGTGGAGAGTTCTTCTTCTTCTTCTGGAATTTTCTATCTCCACCCTTCTCAACAACGTGAGCCTGGAGTTGCTGGGATGGCTTGTTACTAGACCTTGCACGCTCTTACACATTTATCGCAGCTGACAACTCAGTGAGAGTCATTTGCTTCTTCATGTGGCGGCGTGAAGTCACAAAGTCTCACCAAGAAGGCGGGAGCTTTGCCAGTATTGCATTCACCTGAAAACTGTCTAGTAGGACGCAGCCATATTGGACCAAGTCCCTAACAAGGAGTTGAATCTCCTGTAGCTGCTCCATAACAGACCTTCCCTCAACCATTTTATAGTTGAGGTAGTTTTCCGTTGTGAATGACTCATTGCCATTGTCAACTTCAGAGAACTCGTTCTCAAGTTCAGTCCATAGACCCTTAGCGGAGGTAAAACCAAAGTACACGTCAAATAAGCGGTTCGACAAGACGTTCAGCAGACGAGACAAGCATGCCTCATTGGCTTCGTCCCACTTGGCTTTCTCCGCTAGTGCGGCGGCCTTCGCTGCATCATCAGAATCATCTGATGCAGCCTGGGGAACAGCCGACGTCACTACCCAAAATAATTTTAGGTCAGTGAGCCATATGCGAGTCTTAATCTGCCAGCGTTTAAAGCTTGCGCCGTCGAACGCTTCAGGCTTAATGACATCAGAACTGGAGGCCATAATACGAATTGGTTTTCTGGATTGTTGTAATATTAGAGACATAAGTGATATGCTTCCAATATATTTAAATAAATTAAATATTCTAATTCCGAAAAAAACAAGCATATAACTCAGACAAATGTCATATGTAATTATTGCAGCAATGAACAGTAGCAATTCTAGAACATGTAAACATGTAAAATAGCTACTCAGATCCATTTCATAATTAAACATGGCTTGCAGATGAAGAAGGCAGATTAAACTAATAAACATGATTGTTTATCTTAAAATATTACTCTCAAAATAGCGGGTTGCTATAATAAACAACCCTCCAACGCTAATAGGTGATCAGAGATCCTCGACTAACGTGACAGCCCTATCTTACCAAATCAGTGTTTTAGATCAGATGTAATAAGCCTAATAATCAAATATAAAAACTAATAGTAAGGAGCTGTGTACTAAATAAAATAACAGAATTTAACACAGGTAAACAGCCTCAACAAAGAGATATTTAATTAGGCACAAATAATATCAATGCTGAAAATGATAATACACTAGAATAATACACTAGAACCCAGACTGTCACGTTGTCTCACTACACCGCTATCATCATCGAGCACACAAATCCGCCCACAACAGTGCAATCACACTCAAGTATTTAATACTAGCAGATTGCACAAAATTAAACAGTAAATAAAGTGAGGCAACGAATAACTCACAGCACGTAGATTGTCTACGTGGAAAGATCAGCTCAGCGAATACGAAGTTCTGTCCAGAAAACCAATTCCGCCGCCCACGTCCGGGCCTGCACGGCGGGAGGTTGACGGAGATACTAGAGCCGCTGCCGGAGCCGAGGGAGACATCCACGGCACCAGCCCGAGAAGACGAACACCGCGCAGCAGGGAGCCCAGACACTAGGCCACGGTGGACAATAATCAGAACATACAGAGCACCACACAGGTGCACCGGTGAGACAACGGAGCGCAGGAGAACCTCGCTGCGCACAAGCAAGGCCACCTCCACCTTCTTCCACCAGCAAGATTAACACCAGAACACCAAGAATCGAAGGAATTGACCCAAACCGTGACTGGAACCGAGAGGAGGAATAGGAATAGAGAGCTGGGATTTTTCGGTGAGACCTGAGCAGAGAGGTTGTCTCACTAATTAAGGAGTCATCTTCGAGAAATTTGCGCAGAGATCGGCGAAGTAATCGGCAAGCACCGAACCAACTAGCTCCTAAGTGCCGTCGCCAGGAAGCTAATCTCCTCTGCATGCCTCTGGTCTCAGCCGTGACCTCCACTGCCCTAGTAAACATGCTGCCTGGTGGGCTGCTTGGCCAGCTGGGCCTTGATGCGGCCCACCTGGCTGGTCTGCTTACTCCCTTTTTTTTATAAAGTGAAAATCACAAATATGGACAACATACTATAGGTCAACAACTCAGTCCGCAATTAACCAGAAAGGAGTATGTCGTGTTTGCTACTATGTGCTTGTGTATTTTGTTTTTCAATATCACCCCTAAGGGGTTTATTTGGTTTACCCCAATCCATATGGATTAAGGAGAATTGAGGGGGTTTCAATCCCTAGTAAGTCAAAATCTCTCTCAATCCGTATCAATCTCCTCTAATCCGTATGGATTGAAAATAACCGAACAAGCCCTAAAAGATGATGGTTGTTTTCTCTAAGATGCAGCTAGTGTACCGAGCAATGTTTGGACTTCGTGTCATACATCACCACGAGGGAGACATATATTTGTCTTTCGAAGAGCTATCACATATGCTATGAAATATAATGTGCGTGTCTGAAAACTTAAGCCCATAAGTAACACTTTAGAAAATGATTGCTTGGTGTTGCAAATTTTTTGCTTAAGGCTAGTTTGAAAACTTAAAAACCCCTCCGGGATATCCAGTGATTGCGTGGAATATGAGCTAATTTCCCCCCTTAATCCTTGGGATTCCCGGAGGAGATTTAAGTTTTTTAAATTAGCCCTTAAAGAGAACCATGGTTTTATCTTCCTTTAGGGCATGTTCGGTTTTAACCAAACTGGAGGTGATTGAGAGGTATTGAATCACTTTCTATTTAATTTTGACTAGGAAGGGATTTAAGCCCTCCAATCCACCTCAATTCACTCATAACTGAACAAGCCCTTAAGGTGTGGCTACCGGAAGGAAAAATGGCACCTAACATAGACCATAAGTGATTTTAGTGGTTGGTTGATAATATGATCAAATGGACTAATATTATTTGCTAGTATACAAGGTATTTAGTTTATTTGAATGCAAAAATGGCTTGGACATAGACACTAGGAAGATCAAATGGTCAACGCCTTAAAGAAGACCGAGAAACTACCAAGAAGATCGCATAAGTCAAGCTACCACTGCTAATAAACTATTTTAAGATACAACCATTTTTATTTTTAGAGGCCAGGCCAAAAAAAACTCAATGTATCTCTAAAATACTTTGGTATTTTAGGAAGAATTTTACTTAATTACATAGACAGATTAATCTCAGAAAAAATAATTAACAAAGATAGGGCACTTATTATGTCCGTTTATAAAAAATAAGAACTATTTTTTGAGGTAGTCATATTAAGAGGTGTTTGAATGCACTAGAGATAATAGTTAGTTGGCTAAAAACTGATATTGAAATTAGCTAGCTAACAAATAGCTAGCTAACTATTAACTAATTTGCTAAAAATAGCTAAGACTATTTGGATGTCTCAACTAATTTTAGCAGCTAACTATTAATTTTAGTACATTCAAACACCCCCTAAGAGGTACACCTCTAAAAAATAGTCAACCCAATTAGCCACAAGGACCAACACTACTTATGTGTTGCATATATACATACTAGTTAGTTGTCTATATGTTACTATGATTTTCATTTATGCTTGAGTATAAAGTATTAAACACAAAAACATGTATATTTTGTTGGTTAGGTGGGTGCACTACTAGAGAGAGAGGGGCATCTTTACTGATTGGAAAGCGAGTACAATACTGGATTCACAACCGGTACTTGGCATCCGATGCTAAAGGCATTGATGTTTAGTCCCGGTTGCAGCGTGGATGTAGACAAACATTTCAGTCTTAATCGAACCACGAGATAAATTAATCTATTTATCTCTTTGTCTCTTGTTTGATTTCTTATTTGCACTTCTCTTCTTATCTTTGGCATAATCTATTCTTGAAGTGCAGAATCTTTTGAGACAGAGACTCGTATTCCACTGCGATCTACTCAAGCTAATCTTCATTCCGCTGCAATCCATACTTCGAGTGGAGTAAGAAAGTTCTAGTTTTGTTTTAAAGTTTTTATTCGCCTATTCACCCCTCTAGGCGATATCCAGATCTGTGTTCCTCCAAATGGGACTTTCAAGTCAGCAAAGGAATCCGCCTTGTGGGTCCGAAGGCAACCGAGGAGTTCCTGGGCCCTTGGTGGGGCGCAGGGAGCAGATGGAGCTGTTGTTGGGTGAAGAAAGCCCTGGGGGGTGTCTGAGGCCCATATTAGGACCCTGAAAATACGTGGTAGCATTAGACCCTACCATAGGCAGGGGTCCGGCTAAGCCACGTGGAATAACTAGACCCTGCCAACCAGTTGGTAAGGGATGTTGCGTAAGGGTGGTCGGTAGAACCATTGTTCTATACTTCTATTAACTTTTTGTACATCATATGCGAATCGAGGGTGGTCGGTAGAATAATTACTGTTCTCGAAGCTAAAAATCTCTCATTTCATCAGCATGTTTTGTGAGGGAACTACATAACGTGACTTTTGCATTGCTAGTAGCGTTAAAACTCAAATTAAGAACTCATGGCGTTGAAACTCAAAGAACTTATCTAGAATTATAATATGACCGTAAGACTGATTTTATTATGGACCGTAGGATTTTTAGGATACAGGCATACAAGACAAATCGACGAGGACAACATATATAGAGCAGGGCATATGCGCAGTTGGCCGAAGCGGCGCCCACAGAGTTGTAGGGTGGTCGCAGTTTTCGTGGTCCGTCCGGTCCTCCAGCGGCCCAGCCTCGTGAGCACACACATCCACGTCGCATCTGCTGCACCTGCACCTCCACTACCGCAGACACCCAGGCGCTTTATTTCTTTGCATCTACAGCCACAGACAGGAGACGGCATCCACGCATTATTTCCAGGCAGAGTGTCCCGCTCTGTGCCTGTGTTCAAGGCGTGATCGCGTGGACCGTGGAGCAAGAGGATGAGAATGGCGGCGTACTACGATGGCTTCCAGTCTCCGTCGAAACTTGAGGTAGACAGACTGATCGATGAGACCGAGAGGCAACACATAGCAACAAGGCACTGGTGAGCTGCCACCGTAGTACCGTACCACGACCGACCACATTACGCTCAATGGCTACGCGCGTATTTGCATGCATTACAGGTGCCGGAAGGCGCGGGGACGGAGAAGGTGGCGGTCGTGAGCCTCCGGTGCGGCAGGGCAAGATCTGCCGGGCGCTAGAGCCGCTGTGCCTCCGGGTCGTCGCCGCCACATCGCGGCCGCCGGCGACGCCATCGTCCACACCATGTTCGTCGAGGTAAGTTAACTTAGTAGTCAGCGGCCGGGCCGTCGGTCGAGCTGTCATGAATAATAATCATTGTAGCTATAGCCTTGTCTTTGCCACGCGTCCGCATGCATTCAGATCGGTCACAACTCACAACTCACATCACATGCATCGCTTTCCCTTTATGCCATGGCGCCATGCCATGTCCTCGGCGGGATGACGTCAGCCGCTGTGACATCACACACGCTGGCCTAGCTACCAGGGCGGTTTCGTATCTCCATCGAGAGCGTTCTTAATTTCTGTATTGTCGTTGTCATTAATTATTATCGTTATTCGATTCTCGGGGGATGGGGGCAGGCACACCGAGTAGCAATGATATCCATTCGGCCCTAACGCATCTTGTACATAAAAAAAAAATCCTATTTTTGTTCTAATTCAGATAAATTTGATAAATCTAGAATAAAACTAAAGCCAACTACGTTTTCGAGCGGATATATTTGGAACTGAAAAAGTTTGATACCTAGGGGTGTTTGCACTACTACAGTAAACCTCTATACAGGCGGTCCAGTTAGCTTCTACACATGCGCTTTTAGAAACCACTTGTGGTGCACCGCCTGTGATGTAAAACAACATCACAGACGGTCAATCAAAAACCGCTTGTGATAGACACACATCACAGGTGGTTCTATCTAAAGGAACCGCCTGTGATAGACACACATCACAGGCGGTTTCTAATCCTAGCCGCTTGTGTTAGACACACATCACAGGCGGTTTCTAATCCTAGCCGCTTGTGTTAGACACATACCATAGGCGGTTTTAAATATAGGTCCGACTGTATTTCAATATACAGATTCCAGATTTATATGCAGATTCCAGATTCATATACAGAACTAATATACAAATGATATTCATAACAAATCAATATACAGAATCCAGATTCATACATCAGATTCATACACATCACAAAACACATTCACAGAACGATAACAGTACTAGTATTAGCACCAAACCACAATGATACACATATCAAGTTCCATATACAACTCAACAACTCAACATCTCAAGTTCCATATACAACTGAACATCTCAAGTTCCAAACTAAAGATCTTAACACTGTGTGATATCGTGTACAAACTTAGTTCTGGGAAGTGTTGCAAATTTCCATTTGTATTGTAGAATAGCCCTTGTTGATGAAGAACTTCACGGCACATAAAGTAAAGCAAGTCTTTTACAACCTTAGCCACGCCGACGGAAACCATATATCTTTCTAACCATTCAACATTGTCTTGGATTTAGGAACCTGCAATGAAAGCAAAAAGCAAGCAGTGCTAAGAGTAATGTGATGAGCAACGATATAACATAAAAATTGCAACATAGACAATGATAGCGAACTTACATCCTCACGATTGACCATATAATGGAAGGTGACACGACACCATTCGCATACATAATAACCGCACAGGACAATACCCGGAGGTTGTTTGTCACCATATGGAAATAATGATATTGACAAATTAGGCTTATCCTCTGGATGTTCGCCGCCAAGATCTTTCCAATAAAAACGGTATGCACTGCATATAAGAATAGCATTGTGAGATTAAGAAAACATTTGTTAAGTTGTAATAAGTACAAGTGTGCAATAATAATCATATTTCTCTAAAATCTTCAAGAAGTCATTATACGCATCCTTTTCCATTCTCAGTGAGTCGAAGACCACGATTTTACCATGCTTTGGAAAGATCATGATACAAATGTAATGGTCACTATATAGACATAGACGAAAACACATGTTAAGATCATGATTGCCATAATTTGTAGTTCAAAACCATGTCGAGAACTTACTTAAAGTGGTGCAGAGCTATTATTAAGTCCTTGCCATGTTGTACATGATTATACATGACTTGTCCAATGTATGCCGCCATTACCTTCATTTTCTTTCTCTGTTTCTGTTTGACCGCTTTCTCAAATTCATCATCATCCAAGTCTTTGTATTCTTCTCCATGTCTTCGAACAACTTCTTTGTAGCGAGCTTGGGATATCATCAACGGGTCAAGAAACCCTGTCTTAAGTTGTTTCTTCTTATCATCCATGTATTGCATCCTACGTGTAAAAAGTGTTAATCGTTAGACTCTCGTTTATGTGTGCGTGTACAAAACTAACAAATATGAAAGTTTAGAGGTACTTACAAGCAAAAGAGGGTTAAGTAGTTGGTTTCCATCCTTTGTCGATGGTACAACGACCACAGATCGTCAAAGAATAAATGCCGCACAAGATCTATATTATCTTTGCTCCAAAATGCATCTTCTGGCACAACAAATGTGAAGTCCTCGAGTTTGTATTTGTTGCTAGCCACCATGTACCACTCATGCATTCTAATCTCCGGAGTCGACAACTTAGAAAGTTGCACCATCGTCAAGAACGGCCTCCCATTCACAAATTTAGGAGGAACATCCTCCTTCTTGTATATCCGGATATTGATTTTAAGACGTAATGATTCTCGAGTATGAATCATTCCATCTTCTTCCCATACTTCGAAATTGTCTATTTGGGACCGTGTGCGTACTCCACGAGATGCTGATTTCGCTTTTGATTGATCTGTCATAACTCTCTTCAATTTTTGCAGGTAGCGTGTCACTGCTTCTGACAGTTTCTAGACATTGTCAGTGGCGATTCGCTGATGAATTTTCTTTGAAATAGTTGGCCCTTCAACATTGGTGTCAACCTTTGCTTCCTTTTTGATGTTTGCGTCGACATTCTAAGGAACAATTTTGTCTATGTCCCCCTCGTCGAGTTCCTTCGCAAGAGGTGATATGATTGTTTCAACGGTTTTTGTGGAGGTCGGTGCTATATTTTCCTGCACCATGGGGTATGGAATGATCGAACTATCTTTCTGTTGCATTGGTGTTGAATTCGGCATTGGTGACTTATGACGCGATAGACGGCTTAAGATCGGCTCATCACCCAACTTGATGTCGCGTCGATGCCAAAGGACCAACTCGTTCATTGCCTCCTGCAAAGTTATGATCCCCTCAACTGGAAATTCTATCTCCCAATCTTCACAACCACTATCTGTGATCTCTAGAACTTGGACCACATCATAGTGTGGCGGGACAGGATTATCCTGGTAGTTAACAAGTCCTGGTTTTACCAAACTAGTAGCAGATTGTTTTGTTTTTGTCCCAGATCAATTGATTGGAATATGAAGAAAGTAAGGCTTGTTCTCAACAATATCGTCTACAGGGTACTTGGTGCCCGATACGAAGTCTTGCACAGATCCTACGCTGCTAGGGACTAGAGGTGGACTCATGTGGCCTGGCTTGAGTTCACATGATATGCATTCTGTTTTCTTCATTTTCTTCATCACGTCATTAATAGCCTTTTGTACCCTTTCATCAATAGTCTCTTCAAGGGTCCTTTTCGACTTCTCGTGTTTCCTATATGACGCCGCATACTCTAGAAATGCCTCTCTCCAGGAAATCTTAGAAGAGATTCCCCGAGCCCGTCCAGTGTGTTCAGGATTACCTAGTGCTGCAGTTAGTATGTCATTCTCCCTCCGAGGCTTAAATTCGCCCTTCTTTCTCTTTTCTGCATATTCTTGAATTTTTGTTGAAACTTTGCCTACCAATTCTGGATGCAAAAGTTTGCCGTCCTCAGTCAAACCTGCCCGACCTAAGATCCAACGAATAGATCGCTCATCGATATCTTTTAATATTGGGTCCAAAGTGCCGTTAGCTATAGCTTCCTCGATTATCCTGTTCCACTGCACAACTTTATGGTGATATCCGGTTGACCCCAGGCGATGGGGGTGTTTGTTCATCTTCGCTCTCTGAGAATTAGTTTCGCCCAGTTCTTTGGCCTTCAGTTCGGTCTTCTAACGAACAAATTCCTCCCACTAAGCTTAAGTGATTTTCCCCATTTTCTTGGGCGGATGAACCTTATTCTTCTTAATAAAATCCCTATTCATCTCGGTCTTCCACCCACGAAACATCTTGGCCATAGCAGAGAGCATCGACTTCCTTACTGCATCCTCTGTGCCTTTTGGGACCTTGAATGACTCAGACAACTTAGCCCATAGCTTATTGCGGGTGTCTTCATCTAAATCCTTCCATTTCTGAAGTGTGATTGGCACTATATCTCTAACAGTAGACCCGCAGGAATTTCGAAACTTTGTAAGCACGTCAAGTGGTTCTTCAGGAAACCCCTCTGCATTGAGTTTTGTTACGTACATAACTGCACCTTCTTTCATCCGATTGGGACCTCGTCGCCCTCGTTTCCGCTTATGTGAAACAGATGATTCAGGCATCGGAGCATCCTCCGTGTTTCGTGTAGAACATGCATCCTCTTTCTTCTCTTCATTTGAAATCTATATATTGAAACAATTAATGGCCTTTCATATATGAACATTATTTTAGAATATAGTCGATATATTTCTATTTACCTCTTCATCGTTGGGAATTGAAAGGGAAATGTGCCCTTGGGCCATTTCTAAGTGTTTTGGTGATTTAGTGTCCAACACAAGTGCCTAAGTGTAAAGAGGTGGACAAAGTACAAATCAAGGATAAAGGTATGTTTCTCAGACTTAGTACATTGTTTTATGGACTAATGTATTGTGTCTAAGTGCTGGAAACAGGAAAAACCCAATTGGAAATGTCTTGGCTCGAGCAGCCAAGAATCTGCTGAGTCTGGGAGCACCGGACTGTCCGGTGGTGCACCGGACAGTGTCCGGTGGTGCACCGGACACTGTCCGGTGCGCCAGGCTGGTTCGAGCGAACTGGCCGCTCTCGGGAATTCACTGGCGATGTACGGCTAAAATTCACCGGACTGTCCGGTGAGCCAACGGTCGGCCGGGCCAACGGTCGGCCGCGCAATCTGCGCGGGACATGTGGCCGAGCCAACGGCTAGAAGATGGCACCGGACTGTCCGGTGTGCACCGAACATATCCGGTGCGCCAACGGCTCTCACGCTGCCAACGGTCGGCTTCGCTATTTAAGGAAGGAAATCGAGCACCGGACAGTGTCCGGTGTGCACCGGACTGTCCGGTGCGCCAGACGACAGAAGGCAAGAATTGCCTTCCCTGATTGCTCTCAACGGCTCCTAGCTGCCTTGGGGCTATAAAAGGGACCCCTAGGCGCATGGAGGAGCACACCAAGCATTCCTACAACATTTCTAAGCACCAAGACATAGATTTCGCGCATTCGTTTCATTGTGATAGCATATAGAGCTCTTGTGGAGTTGTGAACTCATTGAGTCGTGTTGCGAGCTCTTGTTGCGATTTGTGTGCGTGTTGACACTCTGACTCTTGTGTCTTGTGTGCGTTGCTAATCCCTCCCTTGCTCCGTGTTCTTTGTGAATTTCAAGTGTAAGGGCGAGAGGCTCCAAGTTGTGGAGATTCCTCGCAAACGGGATTGAGAAAAAGCAAACAAAACATCGTGGTATTCAAGTAGGTCTTTGGACCGCTTGAGAGGGGTTGATTGCAACCCTCGTCTGTTGGGACGCCACAACGTGGAGTAGGCAAGCGTTGGTCTTGGCCGAACCACGGGATAACCACCGTGCCATCTCTGTGATTGATCCTTGTTGGTTATTGTGTTTTGTTGAGGATTCCTCTTTAGCCACTTGGCAATTATTGTGCTAACAATTAACCAAGTTTTTGTGGCTATAAGTTTTTGAAGTTTTATAGGATCACCTATTCACCCCCCCTCTAGGTGCTCTCAATTGGTATCAGAGGCGTTCTCTTCAAGAAAGGGACTAACCGCCCGAAGAGATGGATCCTAAGGGCAAGGGGATGGTGATCAACGACAAGGAGAAGGAGTCCTTCGTCAAAGAGCCCAATGATGACAGGCCCACCGACTCAGGCTCGGGCCACAAAAGAAAAGACGGGAGGAAGAAGAAGACAAGGCGCATCAAGGAAATTGTCTACTACGACAGCGACGAATCTTCCTCCTCCCAAAAGGACAACGACGACTACGACAGACGAAAGACGGTTAACTCAAACTTTTCTTTCGATTATTCACGCATTCCGCATAGCTCAAATGCTCAATTGCTCCCCATTCCACTTGGCAAGCCCCCTCACTTTGATGGAGAGGACTACGGATTTTGGAGCCACAAAATGCGTACTCACTTGTTTTCTCTCCATCCAAGCATTTGGGAGATTATGGAAAGTGGAATGAAATTTGATAGCTCAGATAGCCCTGTGTTTATTAATGAACAGATTCATAAAAATGCACAAGCTACTACTGTGTTGCTAGCCTCTTTGTGCAGGGACGAGTATCACAAGGTGAGCGGCTTGGACAATGCCAAGCAGATCTGGGACACCCTCAAGATCTCTCATGAGGGGAACGACGTCACCTTGCTCACCAAAATGGAGTTGGTGGAGGGCGAGCTTGGAAGGTTCACGATGATAAGGGGCGAGGAGCCAACTCAAACATACAACTGGCTCAAGACCCTTATCAACAAAATAAGGAGCTACGGAAGCACGCGATGGACGGACCACGACGTCGTCCGACTGATGCTAAGGTCCTTTACCGTTCTTGATCCTCATTTGGTGAATAATATTCGTGAGAATCCCAGGTACACCAAAATGTCGCCCGAAGAAGTCCTCGGAAAATTCGTTAGCGGGCGAATGATGATCAAGGAGGCGAGGTACGTGGACGACGCCTTGAATGGTCCGATCAACGAGCCGCAACCCCTTGCTCTCAAGGCAACAAGAAGCAAGGAGGCGCTACCTAGCAAGGTGGCACAGATTGAGGCGGCCGGACTTAATGATGAAGAGATGGCCCTCATCATCAAAAGATTCAAGACGGTGCTTAAGGGTCGCAAGGGACAGCCAAGCAAGACCAAAGCCAAGGGGAAGCGCTCATGCTTCAAATGCGGTAAGCTTGGTCATTTTATTGCTAACTGTCCCGACAATGATAGTGATCAGGAACAAGGGAACAAGAGGGAGAAGAAGAAGAAGGCATACAAGAAGGCAAAGGGCGAGGCACATCTAGGCAAGGAGTGGGATTCAGATTGCTCCTCCTCCGACTCCGACAATGAAGGACTCGCCGCCACCGCCTTCAACAAGTCATCCCTCTTCCCAAACGAGCGTCACACTTGCCTCATGGCAAGAGAGAAGAAAGTAAGCACTCATGATACTAGTACTTATGCTTCTTCAAGTGAGGATGAGTCTAGTGATGATGATGAGATAGATTACTCATGCTTATTCAAGAGATTAGATAGATCTAAAATTGATAAGATTAATGAGTTGATTGATGCCTTGAATGATAAGAATATGCTTTTAGAAAAGCAAGAGGATTTGTTATATGAAGAACGTGATAAATTTGTAGAAGCACAAAAGTCTCTTGCTCTAGAAATTAAAAGGAATGAAATGCTCTCTAGTGAATTATCTTCTTGTCATGAAACTATTGCTACGTTAAAAGGTTTTAATGATGATTTAAATGCTAAACTAGAAGTAGCTAGTAAATCTAATTCTTGTGTAGAAATTGTTGAAACTTGTAATAGGTGTAAAGATTTTGACATTGATGCTTGTAGTGTTCATTTAGTTTCAATTTCCAAATTAAATGAGGAATTAGCTAGTGTTAATGCCCAACTTAAGACTAGCAAGAATGAATTTGACAAGCTAAAATTTGCAAGGGATGCCTACACGACTGGTAGACACCCCTCAATTAAGGATGGACTTGGCTACAAGAGGGAAGCCAAGAACTTGACAAGCCATAAGGCTCCCATCTCCGCCAAGGAGAAAGGAAAGGCCCCTATGGCTAGTAGTGTGCAAAAGAACCATGCCTTTATGTACCATGATAGGAGACAATCTAGAAATGCTTATAGGAGTTGTAATGCATATAATGCCTTTGATTCTCATGCCATGTTTGCTTCTAGTTCTTCTTATGTGCATGATAGAAATGTTGGTAGGAGAAATGTTGTTCATAATATGCCTAGGAGAAATGTTGTTAATGTTCCTAGGAAAGTAAATGAACCTTCTACAATATATCATGCTTTAAATGCTTCTTTTGCTATTTGTAGAAAGGATAGGAAGATAGTTGCTAGAAAATTAGGGGCAAGATGCAAGGGAGACAAAACTTGCATTTGGGTCCCTAAGGATATTTGTGCTAACCTTGTAGGACCCAACATGAGTTGGGTACCTAAGACCCAAGCCTAAATTTGCCTTGCAGGTTTATGCATCCGGGGGTTCAAGCTGGATTATTGACAGCGGATGCACAAACCATATGACGGGGGAGAAGAAGATGTTCACCTCCTACGTCAAAAACAAAGATTCCCAAGATTCAATAATATTCGGTGATGGGAATCAAGGCAAGGTAAAAGGGCTAGGTAAAATTGCAATCTCCAATGAGCACTCTATCTCTAATGTGTTTTTAGTAGAGTCTCTTGGATATAATTTACTATCTGTTAGTCAATTATGTAATATGGGATATAATTGTTTATTTACAAATGTAGATGTGTCTGTCTTTAGAAGATGTGATGGTTCACTAGCTTTTAAGGGTGTACTAGACGGCAAACTTTACTTAGTTGATTTTGCAAAAGAAGAGGCCGGTCTAGATGCATGCTTAATGGCTAAGACTTGCATGGGCTGGTTGTGGCATCGCCGCCTAGCACATGTGGGGATGAAGAACCTCCACAAGCTTCTAAAGGGAGAACACGTGATAGGTCTAACCAATGTTCATTTCAAAAAAGATAGACCTTGTGCAGCTTGTCAAGCAGGTAAACAAGTGGGAGGAGCACATCACAGCAAGAATGTGATGACCACGTCAAGACCTCTGGAGCTGCTGCATATGGACCTCTTCGGACCCGTCGCCTATCTGAGCATAGGAGGAAGTAAGTATGGTTTAGTTATTGTTGATGACTTTTCCCGCTTCACTTGGGTGTTCTTTTTGCAGGATAAGTCTGAAACCCAAGGGATCCTCAAGCGCTTCCTCAGGAGAGCTCAAAATGAATTTGAGCTCAAGGTGAAGAAGATAAGGAGCAACAACGGGTCCGAATTCAAGAATCTTCAAGTGGAGGAGTTCCTTGAGGAGGAGGGGATCAAGCACGAGTTCTCCGCTCCCTACACACCTCAGCAAAATGGTGTGGTAGAGAGAAAGAACAGGACGCTCATAGATATGGCGAGGACTATGCTTGGAGAGTTCAAGACCCCCGAGTGCTTTTGGTCGGAAGCCGTGAACATGGCTTGCCACGCCATCAACAGGGTCTACCTTCACCGCCTCCTCAAGAAGACTTCATATGAGCTGCTGACTGGTAACAAACCCAATGTATCGTACTTTCGTGTATTTGGGAGTAAATGCTACATTCTAGTGAAGAAGGGTAGGAAGTCCAAATTTGCTCCCAAAGCCGTAGAAGGGTTTTTATTAGGTTATGATTCAAATACAAAGGCGTATAGGGTCTTTAACAAATCATCGGGTTTGGTTGAAGTCTCTAGCGACGTTGTATTTGATGAGACTAATGGCTCTCCAAGAGAGCAAGTTGTTGATCTTGATGATGTAGATGAAGAAGACGTTCCAACGGCCGAAATACGCACCATGGCGATTGGAGATGTACGGCCTCAGGAACATTTGGAGCAAGATCAACTGTCTTCCTCAACTATGGTGCATCCCCCAACCCAGGATGACGAACAGGTACCTCAAGTGGAGGCGCATGATCAAGGGGGAGCACAGGATGTTCAAATTGAAGAGGAAGAAGCACCTCAGGCACCTCCAACCCAAGTTCGAGCGACGATCCAAAGGGATCATCCCGTCGACCAAATTTTGGGTGATATTAGCAAGGGAGTAACTACTCGTTCAAGATTAGTTAATTTTTGTGAGCATTACTCTTTTGTCTCTTCTATTGAGCCTTTCAGGGTAGAAGAGGCCTTGCTAGATCCGGACTGGGTGTTGGCCATGCAGGAGGAACTCAACAATTTCAAGCGCAATGAAGTTTGGACACTGGTGCCTCGCCCCAAGCAAAATGTTGTGGGAACCAAGTGGGTGTTCCGCAACAAACAGGACGAGCACGGGGTGGTGACAAGGAACAAGGCTCGGCTTGTGGCAAAAGGTTATGCCCAAGTCGCAGGTTTGGACTTTGAGGAGACTTTTGCTCCCGTGGCTAGGCTAGAATCAATTCGTATCTTGCTAGCATATGCCGCTCACCATTCTTTCAGGTTGTACCAAATGGATGTGAAGAGCGCTTTCCTCAACGGGCCGATCAAAGAGGAGGTGTACGTGGAGCAACCCCCTGGCTTTGAGGATGAACGGTACCCCGACCATGTGTGTAAGCTCTCTAAGGCGCTCTATGGACTTAAGCAAGCCCCAAGAGCATGGTATGAATGCCTTAGAGACTTTTTAATTGCTAATGCTTTCAAGGTTGGGAAAGCCGATCCAACTCTTTTTACTAAGACTTGCGATGGTGATCTTTTTGTATGCCAAATTTATGTCGATGACATAATATTTGGTTCTACTAATCAAAAGTCTTGTGAAGAGTTTAGCAGGGTGATGACGCAGAAATTCGAGATGTCGATGATGGGCGAGTTGAACTACTTCCTTGGGTTCCAAGTGAAGCAACTCAAGGACGGCACTTTCATCTCCCAAACGAAGTACACGCAAGACTTGCTAAAGCGGTTTGGGATGAAGGACGCCAAGCCCGCAAAGACGCCGATGGGAACTGACGGACACACCGACCTCAACAAAGGTGGTAAGTCCGTTGATCAAAAAGCATACCGGTCCATGATAGGTTCTTTGCTTTATTTATGTGCTAGTAGACCGGATATTATGCTTAGCATATGCATGTGTGCTAGATTTCAATCCGATCCTAAGGAGTGTCACTTAGTGGCTGTGAAGCGAATTCTTAGATATTTAGTCGCTACGCCTTGCTTCGGGATCTGGTATCCAAAGGGGTCTAACTTTGACTTAATTGGGTACTCGGATTCCGACTATGCTGGATGTAAGGTCGATAGGAAGAGTACATCGGGGACGTGCCAATTCTTAGGAAGGTCCCTGGTGTCATGGAACTCTAAGAAACAAACCTCCATTGCCCTATCCACCGCTGAGGCCGAGTACGTTGCCGCAGGACAGTGTTGCGCGCAACTGCTTTGGATGAGGCAAACCCTCCGGGACTTTGGCTACAATCTGAGCAAAGTCCCACTCCTATGTGACAATGAGAGTGCTATCCGAATAGCGGAAAATCCTGTTGAGCACAGCCGCACAAAGCACATTGACATCCGGCATCACTTTTTTGAGAGACCACCAGCAAAAGGGAGATATCGAAGTGTTTCATGTTAGCACCGAGAACCAGCTAGCCGATATCTTTACCAAGCCTCTAGATGAGAAGACCTTTTGCAGGCTGCGTAGTGAGCTCAATATCTTAGATTCGCGGAACTTGGATTGAATTGTAGCATATATGTGTTTATGCCTTTGATCATGTTCATTTTGCATTTTGTTGCTTATTGTGGTGCTCAAGTTGTACAAACACTCCCTGGACCTCACAAGTCCTTTTTGCAAGTGATGCACATATTTAGGGGGAGCTGTGCTACAACTTGACCCTTTGAGACTAACCATGTACTTGAGTTTGGTTGTTTTAGTCTCCTAGGAGAATTGAAAGGGAAAAGGTGGACTTGGACCATGCAAGACTTCCACTGCACTCCGATGAGAAAGAGTAACTTTTCCAAGTTCATCTTTATACTCCTATTTCCTTTGTGTTCTTATTTGAAAATTTTGGTGAGGCAATGGGGTTAAAGGGCCAAGATTGATCCCGTTTTGGTGCTTGATGCCAAAGGGGGAGAGAATAAAGGCCAAAGCAATAAATGGATTAGCTACCACTTGAGAAATTTTGAAAATAGTAGATTAGAGCTTTTGGTTTGTCAAAACTCTTTTATTGTCTTTTATGTCAAAAGTTGGCCTCTTGTGGGGAGAAGTGTTGATTATGGGAAAAAGGGGGAGTTTTTGAAATCCTTGATCAAATTTCTTTGGAAAACCTCTCTTTATGTCTCTACAAGTTGTTTTGACTTAGAGATAGGAATTTGAGTTTGATTTGCAAAAACAAACCAAGTGGTGGCATAGAGTGATCCATATATGTCAAATTGAATCAAAACAATTTTGAGTTCTAAAATGAATTGTTTTTGTACTTGTTCTACTTGCTTTATGTTGTGTTGGCATAAATCACCAAAAAGGGGGAGATTGAAAGGGAAATGTGCCCTTGGGCCATTTCTAAGTGTTTTGGTGATTTAGTGTCCAACACAAGTGCCTAAGTGTAAAGAGGTGGACAAAGTACAAATCAAGGATAAAGGTATGTTTCTCAGACTTAGTACATTGTTTTATGGACTAATGTATTGTGTCTAAGTGCTGGAAACAGGAAAAAACCCAATTGGAAATGTCTTGGCTCGAGCAGCCAAGAATCTGCTGAGTCTGGGAGCACCGGACTGTCCGGTGGTGCACCGGACACTGTCCGGTGCGCCAGGCTGGTTCGAGCGAACTGGCCGCTCTCGGGAATTCACCGGCGACGTACGGCTAAAATTCACCGGACTGTCCGGTGTGCACCGGACTGTCCGGTGAGCCAACGGTCGGCCGGACCAACGGTCGGCCGCGCAATCTGCGCGGGACATGTGGCCGAGCCAACGGCTAGAAGATGGCACCGGACTGTCCGGTGTGCACCGGACATGTCCGGTGCGCCAACGGCTCTCACGCTGCCAACGGTCGGCTTCGCTATTTAAGGAAGGAAATCGGGCACCGGACAGTGTCCGATGTGCACCGGACTGTCCGGTGCGCCAGACGACAGAAGGCAAGAATTGCCTTCCCTGATTGCTCTCAACGGCTCCTAGCTGCCTTGGGGCTATAAAAGGGACCCCTAGGCGCATGGAGGAGCACACCAAGCATTCCTACAACATTTTTAAGCACCAAGACATAGATTTCGCGCATTCGTTTCATTGTGATAGCATATAGAGCTCTTGTGGAGTTGTGAACTCATTGAGTCGTGTTGCGAGCTCTTGTTGCGATTTGTGTGCGTGTTGACACTCTGACTCTTGTGTCTTGTGTGCGTTGCTAATCCCTCCCTTGCTCCGTGTTCTTTGTGAATTTCAAGTGTAAGGGCGAGAGGCTCCAAGTTGTGGAGATTCCTCGCAAACAGGATTGAGAAAAAAGCAAACAAAACATCGTGGTATTCAAGTAGGTCTTTGGACCGCTTGAGAGGGGTTGATTGCAACCCTCGTCCGTTGGGACGCCACAACGTGGAGTAGGCAAGCGTTGGTCTTGGCCGAACCACGGGATAACCACCGTGCCATCTTTGTGATTGATCCTTGTTGGTTATTGTGTTTTGTTGAGGATTCCTCTTTAGCCACTTGGCAATTATTGTGCTAACAATTAACCAAGTTTTTGTGGCTATAAGTTTTTGAAGTTTTACAGGATCACCTATTCACCCCCCCCTCTAGGTGCTCTCAGGAATATAGTCGGCATCAAGCTCATCTGATGTTTTTTTTCTTCCTTGGAGGTATAGGAGGAAAACGATTATCGTCACTAGAACTATCCTCCCCGCTCCCTTCACCGGAGCTGCTCGTTGTCTGCCATTCAAGTTTGGTCACGTCTTCATCAACTCTATTAGACGCACCGGTGCAGAACACATCCATCCTAGTAGGTACCTAGTGCACAGCTGATTCCATCAATAAGGGGGTTGACCGAGGATATACTGTTAGTCTGATATACTGGTTCCATCAATAAGGGAACTTGGAGAAAAGGTGATTCAAAATAAATCGAGTCCAAACCAAAAGGGAACTTTCAAGTCAGCAAAGGAGTCTGCCTTGGGGGTCCGAAGGCAACCTTGGGGTTCCATCAATAAGGGAACTGCGACCACCCTACAACTTTGTGGGCGCCACTTCGGCCAACTGCACATATGCCTTGCGTTATATGTTGTCCTCGTCGACTTGTCTTGTATGCCTGCATCCTAAAAATCCTACGGTCGATAATAAAATCAGTCTTACGGTCTTTACCATACATATTATATTTCTCGATAAGTTCTTTGAGTTTCAACGCCATGACTTCTTAATTTGAGTTTTCACGCTACTAGCAAGTAGCAATGCAAAAGTCACGTTATGTAGTTCCACCACAAAACATACTGATGAAATGAGAGATTTTTAGCTTCGAACAGTAATTATTCTACCAACCACCCTCGATTCTCATATCATGTACAAAAGTTAATAGAACAATGGTTCTATCTACAAAATTATTACAATGAGCGCTCAACCCTACACACACGTAGAGGGCAAACTACGGGACCCGCCTTTGAGACGGGTTAAGTCGACAAGGTTTCCCTAAAGAGACAGGGAGCATATATTGCTAGAATCTCGTCAAGGGCCCGGGAACCCCAAGGTTGCCTTCGGACCCCCAAGGCAGACTCCTTTGCTGACTTGAAAGTTCTCTTTTGGTTTGGGCTCGATTTCTTTTGAATCACCTTTTCTCCAAGTTCCCTTATTGATGGAACCAGTATATCAGACTAACAGTATATCCTCGGTCGATCCCCTTATTGATGGAACCAGCTATGCACTAGGTACCTACTAGGATGGATGTGTTCTGCATCGGTGCGTCTAACAGAGTTGATGAAGACGCGATCAAACTTGAATGGCAGACAACGAGCAGCTCCAATGAAGGGAGCGGGGAGGATAGTTCTAGTGATGACAATCCTTTTCCTCCTATACCTCCAAGGAAAAAAAACATCAGATGAGCTTGATGCCGACTATATTCCCAACGATGAAGAGATAAATAGAAATATGCCGACTATATTCTAAAATAATGTTCATATATGAAAGGCCATTAATTGTTTCAATATATAGATTTCAAATAAAGAGAAGAAAGAGGATGCATGTTCTACACGAAACACGGAAGATGCTCCGATGCCTGAATCATCCGTTTCACATAAGCGGAAACGAGGGCGACGAGGTCCCAATCAGATGAAAGAAGGTGCAGCTATGTACGTAACAAAACTCAATGCAGAGGGGTTTCCTGAAGAACCACTTGACGTGGTTACAAAGTTTCGAAATTCCTGCGGGTCTACTGTTAGAGATATAGTGTCAATCACACTTCAGAAATGGAAGGATTTAGATGAAGACATCTGCAATAAGCTATGGGCTAAGTTGTCTTAGTCATTCAAGGTCCCAAAAGGCATAGAGGATGAAGTAAGGAAGTCGATGCTCTCTGCTATGGCCAAGATGTTTCGTGGGTGGAAGACCGAGATGAATAGGGATTTTGTTAAGAAGAATAAGGTTCCTCCGCCCAAGAAAATGGGGAAAATCACTCAGGCTCAGTGGGAGGAATTTGTTCGTCAGAAGACCGAACTGAAGGCCAAAGAACTGGGCGAAACTAATTCTCAGAGAGCGAAGATGAACAAACACCCCCATCACCTAGGGTCAACCGGATATCACCATAAAGTTATGCAGTGGAACAGGATAATCGAGGAAGCTATAGCTAACGGCACTTTGGACCCAATATTAAAAGATATCGATGAGCGATCTATTCGTTGGATCTTAGGTCGGGCAGGTTTGACTGAGGACGACAAACTTTTGCATCCAGAATTGGTAGGCGAAGTTTCAACAAAAATTCAAGAATATGCAGAAAAGAGAAAGAAGGGCGAATTTAAGCCTCGGAGGGAGAATGACATACTAACTGCAGCACTAGGCAATTCTGAACACACTGGACGGGCTCGGGGAATCTCTTCTAAGATTTCCTAGAGAGAGGCGTTTCCAGAGTATGCGGTGTCATATAGGAAACATGAGAAGTCGAAAAGGACCCTTGAAGAGACTATTGATGAAAGGGTAGAAAATGCTATTAATGACGTGTTGAAGAAAATGAAGAAAACAGAATGCATATCATGTGAACTCAAGCCAGGCCACATGAGTCCACCTCTAGTCCCTAGCAGCGTAGGATCTGTGCAAGACTTCGTATCGGGCACCAAGTACCCTGTAGACGATATTGTTGAGGACACGCCTTGCTTTCTTCATATTCCAATCAATCGATCTGGGACAAAAACAAAACAAGCTGCTACTGGTTTGGTAAAACCAGAACTTGTTAACTACCAGGATAATCCTGTCCCGCCACACTTTGCTGTAGTCCAAGTTCTAGAGATCACAGATAGTGGTTGTGAAGATTGGGAGATAGACTTTCCAGTTGAGGGGATCATAACTTTGTAGGAGGCAATGAACGAGTTGGTCCTTTGGCATCGACGCGACATCAAGTTGGGTGACGAGCCAATCTTAAGACGTCTATCGCGTCATAAGTCACCAACGCCGAAATCAACACCAATGCAACAGAAAGATAGTTCGATCATTACATACCCCATGGTGCAGGAAAATATAGCACCGACCTCCACAAAAACTGTTGAAACAATCATATCACCTCTTGTGAAGGAACTCGACGAGGGGGACGTAGACAAAATTGTTCCTTAGAATGTCGACGCAAACATCAAAAAGGAAGCAAAGGTTGACACCAATGTTGAAGGGGCAACTACTTCAAAGAAAATTCATCAGTGAATCGCCACTGACAATGTCAAGAAACCGTCAGAAGCAGTGACACGCTACCTGCAAAAATTGGAGTTATGACAGATCAATCAAAAGCAGAATCAGCATCTCGTGGAGTACGCACACGGTCCCAAATAGACAATTTCGAAGTATGGGAAGAAGATGGAATGATTCATACTCGAGAATCATTACGTCTTAAAATCAATATCCGGATATACAAGAAGGAGGATGTTCCTCCTAAATTTGTGAATGGGGGCCGTTCTTGACGACGGTGCAACTTTCTAAGTTGTCGACTCCGGAGATTAGAATGCATGAGTAGTACATGGTGGCTAGCAACAAATACAAACTCGAGGACTTTACATTTGTTGTGTTAGAAGATGCATTTTGGAGCAAAGATAATATAGATCCTGTGCGGCATTTATTCTTTGACGATCTATGGTCGTTGTACCTCCGACAAAGGATGGAAACCAACTACTTAACCCTCTTTTGCTTGTAAGTACCTCTAAACTTTCATATTTGTTAGTTTTGTACACGCACACATAAACGAGATTCTAACGATTAACACTTTTTACACGTAGGATGCAATACATGGATGATAAGAAGAAACAACTTAAGACAGGGTTTCTTGACCCGTTGATGATATCCCAAGCTCGCTACAAAGAAGTTGTTCGGAGACAGAGAAGAATACAAAGACTTGGATGATGATGAATTTGAGAAAGCCGCCAAACAGAATCAGAGAAAGAAAATGAAGGTAATGGCGGCATACATTGGACGAGCCATGTATAATCTTGTACAACATGGCAAGGACTTAATAATAGCTTCGCACCACTTTAAGTAAGTTCTTGACATGGTTTTGAACTACAAATTATGGCAATCGTGATCTTAACATGTGTTTTCGTCTATGTCTATATAGTGACCACTACATATGTATCATGATCTTTCCAAAGCATGGTAAAGTCGTGGTCTTCAACTCACTGAGAATGGAAAAGGATGCGTATAATGACTTCTTGAAGATTTTAGAGAAGTATGATTATTATTGCACACTTGTACTTATTACAACTTAACAAATGTATTCTTAATCTCACAATGCTATTCTTATATGCAGTGCATACCGTTTTTATTGGAAAGATCTTGGCGACGAACATCTAGAGGACAAGCCTAATTTGTCAATATCATTATTTCCATATGGTGACAAACAACCTCCATGTACTGTCCTGTGCGGTTATTATGTATGCGAATGGTGTCGTGTCACCTTCCATTACATGGTCAATCGTGAGGATGTAAGTTCGTTATCATTGTCTATGTTGTAATTTTTATGTTATATTGTTGCTCATCACATTACTCTTAGCACTGCTTGCTTTTTGCTTTCATTGCAGGTTGCTAAATCCAAGATCAATGCTGAATGGTTAGAAAGAGATATTGTTTCCATCGGCGTGGCTAAGGTTGTAAAAGACTTGCTTTACTTTATGCGTCGTGAAGTTCTTCATCAACAAGGGCTATTCTACAATACAAATGGAATTTGCAACACTTTCCAGAACTAAGTTTGTACACGATATCACACAGTGTTTAGATCTTTAGTTTGGAACTTGAGATGTTCAGTTATATATGGAACTTGAGATGTTGAGTTGTTGAGTTGTATATGGAACTTGATATGTGTATCGTTGTGGTTTGGTGCTAATACTAGTACTGTTATCGTTCTGTGAATGTGTTTTGTGATGTGTATGAATCTGTTGTATGAATCTGGATTCTGTATATTGATTTGTTATGAATATCATTTGTATATTAATTCTGTATATGAATCTAGAATCTGCATATGAATCTAGAATCTGTATATTGAAATACAGTCGGACCTATATTTAAAACCACCTGTGGTATGTGTCTAACACAAGCGGCTAGGATTAGAAACCGCCTGTGATGTGTGTCTAACACAAGTGGCTAGGATTAGAAACCGCCTGTGATGTGTGTCTATCACAGGCGGTTCCTTTAGATAGAACCGCCTGTGATGTGTGTTTATCACAAGCGGTTTTTGATTGACCGCCTGTGATGTTTTACATCACAGGCGGTGCACCACAAGCGGTTCCTGGAACCGCCTGTGTAGAGGCTAACTGGACCACCTGTATAGAGGTCTACTGTAGTAGTGAGCTCACTACCGAACACAGCTTTCGGTCACTCGACAAAACCTAGAAAATACTCGACAAAGCCAATGGCCGTCTGCTACCGTCGGCAGCTAACAACGCTTTGTCGAGAGTCCACCCTTTTTCGCCAAGTACTTGGCTCTCGGTAAAGAGGTCTTTGCCGAGAGACTTTTTGTGTCGAGAGTTTGGCTGTCGGAAGATACCCTCTTTGCCGAGTGTCGTTCTATACCAAGAGCAAAACTCAGCAAAGTACATCGAGTGTCCGATAAATAGCTCTCGGCAAAGAGTTAGGCACTCGTCAAAGAGCCGGATCTCGATAGTGGCTTCAACTTCATAAAATTTGGTGAAGTTGGTGAAGTAGGTCATTAGTTTGCTTTACAAAATCGTGAAGTTGAAGTTCTAAATTTTTAGAAGATATATACATAAGTTATTTTGTTTTTTATTTAGATTAAATTTTTTTTACAATTGTTTAAATTTATATTATAAATTACATCTTTACGCTCAACCTGAAACCTAGAGGCATCCCAATCACCCCTTTATCGCTAGCGCCTCAAGGGTTTGTAAGCCTGCGGATTTCATGTCCTGACTTGCCTTGTCTCGTCTCTGGAATAGATGTATTCCTTCCATCCTAAAATACCAGTCATTTTAGTTTCTAATTTTTATATTTATATTCAATTGAATGATAATAAATCAATACATATACATAAAACACATATATCAAGTATTCTATGAATCTATTAATTATCTAAACCTGATTTTAATTTAAGGCAGAGTGAGTACTCCTTTCTGTCAACAAAATTATATAACATGTTTTTAGTACGTTATAAGTTTAACTCAATATACGTAAAGATATATATATTTATAGTATCAAATAAATATCATTAAATATAAAATACGTACTTAATATTTATACATAAAGAAATGTATTTTATAATAAATTAATTTGAATTTATAAATATAAAATATCGTTTATTAGAAATTTAGTGAAACAAGAAATCACTTTAACTGACATATAATATGTAGTTATATTTTTTTTAAAAAAAAGAGGTTACGCAGTTAACTCTTAACTATACACGTACGTTCAGTCGTACGTTGAGTTTGCACTATGGATCCACACATATCATGCTTGCACGTAGGGATGACAATGAGTACTGGTATGGGTAAATAATCGTGGATAATTATCCATTAGATATGGATATAGTGAAATTTGATATCCGCGGGTACGGTTATGGATATAATAAGGTATCCGCGGATATTTTTTTCGCGGGTATGGATATCCAGTATCCATACCCGTTACCCAATAGATATCTAACATGTGGGTCATCCGGATTTATATATTATTATAAATTCTTATTTATCAATTTTTATCCATAACATGTTGTTTGATGCTGAAATCTATACTACTTATTAAGAAGGTAAGAGTAGTTTGCCGTTCTGCCATCTCCCGTTCTGCCCTCCCCGTTCCGCACGCAGAAAAAAAAAATCAAATTGTGGCTGCCCAGGGATCAAACCTTGGATCTATTGAGTAGAATGCCTAGCTCTCCACCGTCTAGCCAACGTGACTTATGTTGAATTGTGTACAACTTCAACTAAGACTTTATTTGTGTTTAACTCGCCGTCCACTCTGTATGCTCACTGAGTCTAGAAAAACATTTATAGCTTGGCCCCTGATCTTTCTAGAATTTAGGACGCAGTCCAGGAAATAAAGAAAACAGGGAAAATGAGTTTAGAAATTGATTTTTAGTTTAAAAATAATTGCAGAAATCATTTAATTCATGGAAATTTCATATTAAATCCAAATGAGTTCATTCCAATTTCTATAATTCTATAATATTATTTTTTATCACATAATACCTCTGTTTTGTCATGAAAACAACAATAAAATTGATTTCCTAATTAATCCTATATCAAATACATAGAAACTTTGGAAATTCGTAACTTCCCCATTTTAATTCTAAATTGAACCGTTCCAGTTGTATTAGTCTCGTATGAATATTTACTACGCAGTAACAACATTGATTATACCATATTTCATACTTTTATAATTAGATATTTATTTATCCTATGTTAATTGGGTTAATCTATGTCTATTGGATTAATTTATTTAATATATTAATATAGTATTCTAACTTTATGATTATACGATGTTTGTCCATTAGTCTTGCAAACACACACACTTACCTTTTTGTTTAAGCAAAAGCGTATGGTGGTACGTGTCCGATGACTAACGATGTACAAGGAAATTTCTTCCGGTATGTGTGAAACGTGCTCTCCAATAATGAGACCATGCAAATCGTGACATATATCGAAGTCTGCATGATACTGATGGTTGCAATGTAGTGGTGAAACAGATAGATTATAAATAACAAAATTTATGTATGGCCAGAATCACAAATTGATTATGAAACATTTTCTCATAACGGTATAACACATATTTTGTATATAAGTTATCGTAGTATACTGGTATTATATATTCCCGTTGCAACACACGGGCATTCAGCTAGTTATCATTTAATTCTATTGGAATGATAATTATTTTGAAATGTAATAAAATTGTTATTTAGTGTTTAATGCTAAAATTGTAATGGGCGGACGGGTAACGGGTATCCACTGGATAGCGGATACCCGGTGGGTACGGGTATGGATACAGATCCATACCCACGAACGTTTATGGGTATGGGTTGAGTTTTGTCTCGCGGGTATGAATTCGTGAACTATATATCCGTGTACTACCCGCCCGATTACCATCCCTACTTGCACACTGTAAACTACAGATTGTACGGGTCAGGGGAGAGCCATGGGTAGGGGTGGTAATAGATGGCAATTCAATTATTTTTCACAATTTATTAGGATCCTAAATTAATGTTATTATAATCTGATCTGATCCTTGAACTAGGTTAGTGCCCGTGCGTTGCAACGGGAACATATAATATCATGCCGCCATTTGCCTCAGGTCGCCACGCCATGGCCGCAACATCCGCCACCCTCCCGCCCCCGGCGACGCTCCTCTGCCTCAGCTCCACGCCAACATAGGTCACGCAGCTCGCCGCAGACCTTTCCGCGTCCGAGCTCTCGCACACCGTCTCCACAGTTGATTGCCCATCATCCGCGACTGCTTGATGGGGGAGCGGGATATGGGATCCGGGCTGCGGGCGCCGTATAGGGTTTTGGATCAGAATAGGGGATGTGGAACGGGGGGTCGCGAGCAGGTGTGCGTGGGGGAGATAGTGCGCGCATCGGACGGGAGAGACTCTAGGGCATATTGGACGGTTGAGATCGTCGGAAGGCAGAACAAAGCAGAGGCAGGCTACCCCCTTAGCCTTAATAAGTAGTAATAGATGTAGGATCTCACTTATCTCCCACACAAAGTTTTTTGGTTCTTATGTCTAAACCAGCTACGAGTTTACTGCCCGCTTTTCCACTCTCTTCTCTATTTTGTCCTCCACCTCCGCAGTTATCCTGCTTTTAGCCTCTTATTATACTTGCTTAAACAGCTTCACCGACAGGGTCGTTGAAGGCTCGAAGCAACTGTCAACACACAAGCCGAGCAAGATTGAAGACCCCAATCCCGGCATTGCTTGCAAGTTAAAGGCTACAACTACACTGTACTCCCTCCAGATCCTAAAAACACGTCGTTAAAGCATCCTTCCTGTCATACCAAGGTAAATTTATAGGGTTTTACCAACCTCTATTGTATGGGTACCAGCCATACAAACCCGAATGCCTGATCCCTTTTATTCAAGTCGATGTACCTGTAGGCATCATGCGGCAATGGCCCAGGCGGCTAGGCCCAGGAGCTTTGTGCTGAGTGCTGACCTGACCACCGTCATAACGCTAACCAAAACCACTGTTATAATATTACTATTGGCCAATCAATCCTGATCCTAAGTTGTCGGTGCGGTCAGCTTCATGATAAGCTGCCGGCCGGGGATAGCAACAACCAGCAGCGGCACATGGTAGTTCATCCATGCGTCTAACGCTGCTGGTGTTTTTAGAGGTAACCGTCGAGCGATAGCTGATGATACCGACGTTTTAGAGGTAACGCCGAGTCATGCTCGATGCTGCCGGCGTTTTAGAGGTAACCGCCGAGCGATAGCTGATGATACCTGTCGGCGTTCCGAGACCGGGGGGTCCTCGAGCCGACGAGTGAGAGTGCCGCGTGCCCCAGCCCAGATGGGTCGAGCGCGTGGAGCGAGCGCAAAGGGGGGAACGGAGTGAGAGAGAGGTCGGTGGCCGGAGCCGGATCGCGAGGGAGTCGGAGAAATTCCCACGGCCTTCGTGTTCGTCCCGCGCCCAGGTCGGGTGCGCTTGCAGTAGGGGGTTACAAGCGTCCGCACGAGGTGAAGGGAGAGGGCGGCCCCGAGAGAGCGCCTGCCCCTGCCTTTCGTCCCCGCGAGGCCAACCCTTTCTAAGAAGGCCCTGGCCCTTCCTTTTATAGTCGTAAGGAGAGGGTCCAGGTGTACAAGATGGGGGTGTAGCAAGGTGCTACGTGTCTAGCGAGGGAGAGCTAGCGCCCTATGTACATGCCCAGGTGGCAGCCAGAGAGATCGTGGCACCCTGTTGGAGTGGCGTCGTGGCTGTTGGAGGAGTAACGGAGCCGGACGGGGGGACAGCTGTCGAGGTGGCTGGGTCCTTGCTGACGTTCTCCTGCTTTCGTAAGGGAGCTGGGGGCCGCCGTCGTCATGATCTAGCGGGGCGCCATCATGGCCTATCTGGCATAGCTGGCCAGATGGGACGCCGGTCTTGTTCTCTGCGACCCAAGTCGGCTCAGGGCAGGGTGATGATGACGCTTCCTGTTGACGTGGCGGTCTCGTATCCTAGGTCGGGTGTCGTGGAGGCTCGTCCGAGGCTGTGGCCGAGTCCGTCCTGCAAGACAGAGACAGAGTCCGAGCCCTGGTCGGGCGAGGCGGAGATTATTCGGCAGAGGCCGAGGCGGAGTCCGAGCCCTGGGTCGGGCGAGGCGGAGGTCGCCGTCTTCCGGGGCCTTGGCCCGAGTCCGAGCCCTGGGTCGGGCGGAGCGGAGTTCGCCGTCTTCCGAGGCCTTAGCCTGAGTCCGAGCCCTGGGTCGGGCGGAGCGGAGTTCGCCGTCTTCCGAGGCCTTAGCCTGAGTCCGAGCCCTGGGTCGGGCGGAGCGGAGTTCGCCGTCTTCCGAGGCCTTAGCCTGAGTCCGAGCCCTGGGTCGGGCGGAGTCTCCTATGGCACCACTGGCGAAGTCTGGCCGCCCGTCGGTCTTACCTTTTGCGTTAAACGCCCTGGTGACTCGGTCGGTTGGTGCGGTGATTTAGTCAGGGTTTCTCCTTATCGGAGGCGGGGCCTAGGGCGAGCCGGGGATGCGCCTGCCGTGAAAGAGGAGACCTCAGGCGAGACGGAGTCATCTTAGGGTCGGCTGCCCTCGCCCGAGGCTAGGCTCGGGCGTGGCGTGGTCAAGTCACTCGTGTGGACTGATCCCTGACTTAATCAAACCCATCAGGCCTTTGCAGCTTTATGCTGATGGGGGTTACCAGCTGAGAATTAGGCGTCTTGAGGGTACCCCTAATTATGGTCCCCGACAGTAGCCCCCGAGCCTCGAAGAGAGTGTTAACACTCGCTTGGAGGCTTGCATCGCACTTTTTTGCAAGGGGACCAGCCTTTCTCGGAGGTACCTTGTTCCGGTGGGTGCGCGCGAGCGCACCCGCCGGGTGTAGCCCCCGAGGCCTCGGAGGAGTGGTTTCACTCCTTTGAGGTCTTAATGCCTTGCGCAATGCTTCGGCGTGACTAGCGGTTCCCTCATGCGAGCAGGGCGTAACCCAGGTGCACTGTCGGGGCCCAAGTTCTCGGGCTGGTATGTTGACGCTGTCAACGGTTCGGCCGGAGCCGGGTTTGCGAGAGCAGCCCCCGAGCCTTCGCACGGAGCGAGAGGACGATCAGGGACAGACTCGACTTTTTATATACGCCCCTACGTCGCCTTTCCGCAAGGAGGAGGGGGGGAGTGCGCCATGTTACCCTCGATGGGCACCGAACATGGTGTCTCCGGTGAGCTGCGATCGGGTAATCCGAGTGGACGTCCGTGCCCCGTTCGTTAGGGGTCGGCTAGGGGCCCGGAGGCACGCCCAAAAGTACCTGCGGGTGATCTGCCGGACCCGGTCCCCTAGCGACGGGGTCCGAGGGCTCGTTGCCTCCCTCCGATGGGATTCCGTTACAGAGTCGTTCCCGCTGGTCTCGGAAATGTCCTAGGGTACCTCGGGAGCGCAGCCCGAGCCTTGGTTATGTATCGAACGTACCCCTGGTCATCCCTCGCTCGGCGTCTGAGGCGGCTGTGAACCCTTCGACAGGCCAGCCTTCGAACCCCTGATCAGTAGGGGGCACGGAGCCCTAGTAGCCTGAGGCGGTCATGGAACCTTTCGGGGGCCGACCTTCGAACCCCTGACCAGTAGTGGGTGTCGGGCCCACGCGATCTGAGGCGGCTGTTGAACCCTTCGGGGGGCCAGCCTTCGAACCCCTGATCAGTAGGGAGGCTCGGGGCCTAGTCCCTTCACGGGGAAGGATCCCTTTGGGGTTATCCCCCTTCTCGGTCCCTGTTGCAAGAGATAGAGAAAGAAGGAAAAGGGAAAAAGGGATTCGAAATTGAACTTCGTGGCGTACCTTTCTCGGCGTGGCCGTTTTTGGCGGAGGCGAAGCGCCGCCAGCTGCCCCTGCCAGAAACGTCACCTATTTCGCCGTGGAGTTAATGCGCTGGGGTGAGTAGTTGGCGAGGTCGCCGTTGTGCGCGCGCGGGCCGTTCGAGGTACGGGTCACGGACGCGTCGTCTTCACGCCGTGAGAAGGGTTCTCTTGCTGCCCCCGGATGGGACGTGAGCCTGGCCGATGGCGTAACCGCTGCCCTCACACGCCTGCCACCGTCATTACTGCCGGCCCATTTTTGACCGCGTTTGACCGCTGCGCCAGGCTGGCGCCGCTGGATCGCAGGCTGGGCGGCCTCGAGTCGCGGTATCGGTTCCGCAATCGAGGAGGTGCGGTGGTGGAGCGAGAGGCGCAGCGGTTCGCATGCAGCGCCTGGCGCGCCAGTTGAACGACGCGTGGTCTTGAGCCGTCGCGCTGGCCTGTCAGGAGCCGGGGAGGCGCGTCCACTTGGCGTGGTTGCATGCCGTTTGCATGGCCGCTCGCCCCCTTTGCCCGTTGGTCTGGGCAAAAGTGGAGGGTTACTTGTAACCGCTGGGCGGTTGCGTGCGTCGTGCGCGGCGATTTGGCTCCCTCTGCTTGGAGCTGGTCTTCATGACAGGCGGGCCCCAGCCCCCGCGCCGCGGGGAAGGGCCTTGGAGGCGTGTTGGAGAAGACTCAGCCCATGACGGTTGAGGGCGCTAGCAGGGGGAGTTGCCTTTAAAAGGAGGGCGACCCCCTTCGTGAGGCGACCATGTCTCCTTTCTCCCTTATGCATTATGTCTCTCCATCTTCCAGGCCCCCGGTTGGGGGGGAACCGCCGTCTTTTCGCTCCATCGTTGGAGGAACGCAACCCCGTGGGAGTTGGTATCTTTCAGCCATCGTTCGGCTTCAAGGATTTTCATCACACAGCCCAGCGGCTTCCCTCCGCCGGTGGTCACCCAAGGTGGTGGCCTCCAGCTCCCGAATGGGGAGGGGCAAACCGGGCTGTGGTCTTGGCCCTGCCCCCAGTGTTGAGGGTGTTCGTCATCCTCGCCGGGGACGGAACCAGAGTTCCGTTTACGATGGCGCTTCGAGTGCCGGGTTTTTTGTTCATTTTCGGCTTTCGGGGCCTGAACATGTATGTAACTTCGGCACAGAGCCGTGTTTTTTCCTCATTTCTGAGCAACAAGACTTGCCTATCGATTGTCTGAATCGCTTCACCAAGCATGAGTCGCCCCGTGTCCAGGGGACGAGTGAGGTATCCGTATCCCGGAGGCGTAGGAATCCCTCGGCTCGGTCGGACCTGTTGTCCGAGGCTCCTCTAGCTTAGTTAAAAAGACCCCTCGGTCGCTCTTCGACGAGCCGAGGCCAGGGGTAGCGATATCAGCACAAGCAGAGGCGTTGTTGGCTCGGAAATGGAACCTGGTTGGCCGGAGCCCAGCTGGGTCGTCTGCTGTCAGGCTCGGCGCCGGAGTTGATTGGCCGAGGCCTCGGACCGAGCTGGCGCCCTCGGAAGGGGTCGGCCGAGGCCCCGGAGGTGGCCGGCCGAGCCGTCCGCTTGGGCCGGATTCTCGGGGAAGCCTCTGGCGGAGATTGCTCGAGCGCGGTGTCGACGTCGTCCTTTGGAGCGGAGGCCTTCGGACCGCGTGGCCACCCGAGGCCAGGTCGGGTCTTGCCGAAGGTGCTGCTGGTGCCGAGGGTGTCGCCACCCTCTTCCAGTGCCAAGGTCCGCGCCTGCAGGGTCAAGTCGTCCTGTAGCGTGGGCCTTGTGCGGCCGTTGAGGCCAGAACACACACCCTTGTCGCGTTATAAAGCTGTGTCTCTTTTCCTCTTGCTTCGAGTATCTGGACTTTTTGTCGGTAGCAGGGATGTTAGTGCGAGCAAGAGTTGCTTCTCGCGGGAGGTGATGAGTGAGGTATCCGTATCCCGGAGGCGTGGGAGTCCCTCGGCTCGGTCGGCCTCGCCGCTTACGCGTACTTTTACCCATCCATGAGGCCCTGTCACCGACTCGGTCGAGAAGGCTCGAAGAACCTGCTTCAACAGAAGAGCCTCCGTACGTAAAGACTCATTCGATCCGCGGAGTCACCTTATCCGAACGCGAGTTACTTATCACAGAAGGTGACGAGTGAGGTATCCGTATCCCGGAGGCGTAGGAGTCCCTCGGCTCGGTCGGCCTTGGCTGCTTACGTGTACCCCGTCGTTTCTAGGACCCACTTTTCGAAGTAGTCAAAAAGCACGAAAGATGTTCTGGTAAAAGAGGTTTTTTGTTCGAGGAAAATTTTGACGCAGAGGGGGTTAACCCCCTTTTAGCCCCCGAGGGAGGGTCGGGCTCCGCTGAGGCGATGCCGACCCTTCCTTGTTGACTAAACTTCGCGTGGGTACGGGGTATAAGAACAACTTGGAAACATTCTTAAGGATAGAAGCGACGTAGCTGTTGGATGTTCCAAGCGTTGCCGTAGACCTCGCCTTGACTGTTGGCCAGCTTGTAAGTTCCGGGCTTCAGAACTTTGGCGATGATGAACGGCCCCTCCCAGGGGGGCGTTAGCTTATGCCTCCCTCGGGCGTCCTGCCGCAGCCGAAGCACCAGATCGCCCACCTGGAGATCTCGGGGTCGGACCCCTCGGGCGTGGTAGCGTCGCAGGGACTGCTGATACCGCGCTGAGTGGAGTAGGGCCCTGTCCCGAGCCTCGTCCAGCTGGTCCAGCGAGTCTTCTCGGCTGGCTTGGTTGCTTTCTTCGTCGTAAGCCCTCGTCCTCGGGGAACCGTATTCCAGGTCCGTGGGCAGGATTGCCTCGGCCCCGTAGACCAGGAAGAACGGCGTGAAACCCGTGGCTCGGCTTGGAGTCGTCCTCAGGCTCCAGACCACCGAGGGGAGTTCCTTCATCCATCGCTTGCCGAACTTGTTGAGACTGTTATAAATCCGAGGCTTAAGCCCCCGTAGAATCATGCCATTGGCACGTTCCACTTGCCCATTCGACATGGGGTGAGCTACGGCGGCCCAGTCCACCCGGATGTTGTGATCGTCGCAAAAATCCAAGAATTTTTTGCCGGTGAACTGGGTGCCATTGTCGGTGATGATGGAGTTCGGGACCCCGAAGCGATGGATGATGTTGGTGAAGAATGCCACCGCCTGCTCGGACCTGATGCTGCTTAGGGGTCGGACCTCGATCCACTTGGAGAATTTGTCGATGGCGACCAGCAGGTGCGTGTAGCCCCCGGGTGCCTTCTGCAGTGGGCCGACGAGGTCCAGACCCCACACAGCGAAGGGCCAGGTGATGGGTATCGTCTGCAGAGCCTGAGCGGGCAGGTGGGTCTGCTTCGCATAGAATTGGCACCCTTCGCAGGCGCGGACAATTCTAGTGGCGTCAGCCACCGCCGTTGGCCAGTAGAAGCCTTGGCGGAAAGCATTCCCGACGAGGGTTCGAGGTGCTGCATGATGACCGCAAGCCCCCGAGTGTATTTCCTGCAGGAGGTCCTGACCCTCGGCGATGGTGATGCATCGCTGGAGGATGCCCGAGGGGCTGCGGTGGTAGAGCTCCTTCTCGTCGCCCAGCAGGACGAACGATTTTGCTCGTCGCGTTACCCGCCGAGCCTCGGTTTGGTCGAGGGGCAGCTCTCCTCGGCGGAGATATTGCAGGTACGGGGTCCTCCAATCTTGATCTGGCACGACCCCGTTCTGCTCCTCCTCGACGTGCAGCGCTTCGCGCTCGGGCCCCGAGGGTTCCTCGGATTGAGCCGAGGACGGCTCGGGCTGAGCCGAGGTCACCTCGGACGAGGCCGAGGGTGCCTCGGGTTCGGGCGCGTCGCCTATCTTGACTGAGGGTTGGTGCAGATCCCGGGCGAAGACGTCCGGGGGAACCGTTGTCCGCCCCGAGGCTATCTTCGCCAGCTCGTCCGCAGTCTCGTTATAGCGTCGGGCGATGTGGTTAAGTTCGAGCCCGTAGAACTTGTCCTCCAGGCGTCGAACCTCTTCGCAGTAGGCCTCCATCTTCGGGTCGCGGCAGAGGGAATTCTTCATGACTTGGTCGATGACGAGCTGCGAGTCGCCGCGTGCATCGAGGCGTCGAACCCCTAGCTCGATGGCGATTCGCAACCCGTTGATCAGAGCCTCGTACTCAGCTACATTGTTAGACGCCGGGAAATGGAGGCGAAGCACGTAGCGCAGGTGTTTTCCGAGGGGCGAGACGAAAAGCAGGCCCGCGCCAGCTCCCGTCTTCATCAGCGACCCGTCGAAAAACATGGTCCAGAGTTCTGGATGGATCGGAGCCGTTGGTAACTGGGTATCGACCCATTCGGCTACGAAATCCGCCAGTGCCTGGGACTTGATGGCCTTCCGAGGGGCGAACGAGATCGCCTCGCCCATGATTTCCACCGCCCACTTTGCGATCCGTCCCGAGGCTTCTCGGCACTGGATGATCTCCCCCAGGGGGAAGGATGACACCACAGTCACCGGATGGGACTCGAAGTAATGTCGCAACTTTCGCCTCGTCAGGACCACAGCGTATAGCAGCTTCTGGACTTGTGGGTAGCGGGTCTTGGTCTCGGACAGCACTTCGCTGACGAAGTAAACTGGCCTCTGAATGGGCAAAGCATGCCCTTCTTCCTGCCTTTCGACCACGATCGCGGCGCTGACCACCTGAGTGGTTGCGGCGACGTAGACCAGGAGGGTCTCTCCATCAGTTGGGGGTACCAAGATGGGCGCCTGTGTGAGGAGTGCCTTCAGGCTCCCGAGGGCTTCTTCGGCCTCGGGAGTCCAAGTGAAGCATTCGGCCTTCCTTAAGAGGCGGTACAGGGGCAGGCCTCTTTCGCCGAGGCGCGAGATGAAGCGGCTCAAGGCCGCGAGGCATCCCATGACCCTCTGTACGCCTTTTAAGTCCTTGATAGGTCCCATGTTTGTGATTGCTGCGATCTTCTCCGGATTGGCTTCGATGCCCCGCTCGGAGACGATGAACCCCAAGAGCATGCCCCGGGGCACCCCGAAGACGCACTTCTCGGGATTGAGCTTGACGCCCTTCGCCTTGAGACACCGGAATGTCAGTCCGAGGTCGGAGAGAAGGTCGGAGGCTTTCCTCGTCTTGACCACGATGTCGTCGACGTAGGCCTCGACCGTGCGACCAATGTGTTCGCCGAACACATGGTTCATGCACCGCTGGTACGTTGCACCCGCGTTCCTCAACCCGAACGGCATTGTGACATAACAGTACATGCCGAAGGGCGTGATGAAAGAAGTCGCGAGCTGGTCGGACTCTTTCATCTTGATTTGATGATACCCTGAGTAGGCATCGAGAAAAGACAGGGTTTCGCACCCTGCTGTGGAGTCCACAATTTGGTCGATGCGAGGTAGAGGGTAGGGGACCTTTGGACATGCTTTGTTGAGGCCAGTGTAGTCTACACACATCCGCCACTTCCCCCCTTTTTTCCTCACAAGTACAGGGTTGGCAAGCCATTCGGGATGGAATACCTCTTTAATGAACCCTGCTGCCATCAGCTTGTGGACCTCCTCGCCTATCACTCTGCGCCTTTCCTCGTCGAATCGGCGCAGAGGCTGTCTGACCGGTCGGGCCCCGGCCCGAATATCCAGCGAGTGCTCGGCGACTTCCCTCGGTATGCCGGGCATGTCCGAGGGACTCCACGCGAAAACGTCGGCGTTTGCGCGGAGAAAGTCGACGAGCACTGCCTCCTATTTGGGGTCGAGCCCCGAACCGATCCGGATCTGCTTGGAGGCGTCGCCACTGGGGTCGAGAGGGACGGCCTTAACCGTCTCTGCTGGCTCGAAGTTGCCGGCATGCCGCTTCACATCCGGCACCTCTCGGGAGAGGCTTTCTAGGTCGGCAATGAGGGCCTCGGACTCGGCGAGGGCCTCGGCGTACTCCACGCACTCCACATCGCACTCGAATGCGTGTTTGTATGTGGGGCCGACGGTGATGACCCCGTTGGGGCCCGGCATCTTGAGCTTCAGGTAGGTGTAGTTGGGGATGGCCATGAACTTCGCGTAGCATGGCCTTCCCAACACCGCGTGGTAGGTCCCTCGGAACCCGACCACCTCGAACGTCAAAGTCTCCCTTCGGAAGTTGGAGGGTGTTCCGAAGCAGACAGGGAGGTCGAGCTGTCCGAGGGGCTGGACACGCTTCCCGGGAATGATCCCGTGGAAGGGCGCAGCGCCTCCTCGGACAGACGACAAGTCGACGCGCAGGAGCTTGAGAGTCTCGGCGTAGATGATGTTGAGGCAGCTGCCCCCATCCATCAGGACCTTGGTGAGCCTGACGTCGCCAATGACAGGATCGACGACGAGCGGGTACTTCCCCGGGCTCGGCACGTGGTCGGGGTGGTCGTCCTGGTCGAAGGTGATGGGCTTGTCGGACCAGTCTAGGTAGACTGGCGCCGCCACCTTCACCGAGCAGACCTCCCGACGCTCTTGCTTACGATGCCGAGCCGAGGCATTTGCCACATGCCCTCCGTAGATCATGAAGCAGTCGCGGACCTCGGGGAACTCTCCTGCTTGGTGATCCTCCCTTTTGTCGTCGTCGTGAGCCTTGCCACCCTCGGCGGGTGGCCCGGCCCGATGGAAGTGACGCCGAAGCATGACGCACTCTTCGAGGGTGTGTTTGACGGGCCCCTGATGGTAGGGGCACGTCTCCTTGAGTGCCTTGTCGAAGAGGTTTGCACCTCCGGGGGGTTTCCGAGGGTTCTTGCGCTCGGCGGCGGCGACAAGGTCAGCATCGGGAACGTCGCGCTTCGCTTGCGACTTCCTCCTGCCTTTCTTCTTGGCGCCGCGCGGAGCAGACGCCTCGGGAGCATCTCCCGACGGGCGGCCCTGGGGCTGCTTGTCCTTTCGGAAGATGGCCTCTACCGCCTCCTGGCCGGAGGCGAACTTGGTAGCGATGTCCATCAGCTCGCTCGCCCTGGTGGGGGTCTTGCGACCCAACTTGCTCACCAGGTCGCGGCAGGTGGTGCCGGCGAGGAACGCGCCGATGACATCGGAGTCGGTGATGTTGGGCAGCTCGGTGCGCTGCTTCGAGAACCGCCGGATGTAGTCCCGAAGGGACTCTCCCGGCAATTGCCGACAGCTTCGGAGGTCCCAGGAATTCCCGGGGCGCACGTACGTGCCCTGGAAGTTCCCGGCGAAGGCCTGGACCAGATCCTCCCAGTTGGAAATCTGCCCCGGGGGCAGGTGCTCCAACCAGGCACGAGCGGTGTCGGAGAGAAATAGGGGGAGGTTTCGGATGATGAGGTTGTCATCGTCCGTCCCACCCAGCTGACAGGCCAGGCGGTAGTCTGCAAGCCACAATTCCGGTCTCGTCTCCCCCGAGTACTTCGTGATAGTAGTCGGGGGTCGGAATCGGGGCGGAAACGGCGCCCGCCGAATGGCTCGGCTAAAGACCTGCGGACTGGGTGGTTCGGGCGAGGGACTTCGATCCTCCCCACTGTCATAACGTCCCCCACGCCTGGGGTGGTAGCCTCGGCGCACCCTTTCGTCGAGGCGTGCCCGACGGTCACGATGAGGGTGCTCGTCGCCGAGGTGGCCCGGGGCCGCAGGCGCGGTGTTGCGCGTGCGCCCGGTGAAGACCGAGGCTTCCCGCGTGAGTCGGGAAGTCGCGGCACGAGGATCCGGGGTGTATCCCCGCCTTCGAGAGGCAGAGCTCTCTGCCCGCCGGGCCGCAGCGCCTTCCAGGAGATGCCTGAGTTCTCCCTGGATCCGCCGTCCCTCGGTGGTTGATGACTCCGGCATCGCGCGGAGGAGCATTGCTGCAGCGACCAGGTCCTGGCCAGTCCCGCCGGATGCGGGTGGCGGTTTGTCCCTGGCATCGTTGGCGATGCGGTGCTGGAGACCTTGGGGCAAGTGACGTATTCCTCCGGCCGGGGGTTGGCTCGCCCATACCTGCCCGATGTTCTGACGGATTGCCTCGAGCGCTCCTGCTCCTTCATCGAACCCGGCCTGCGCCCCGCGGACTTGCTCGAGCTGTGGGTCGTGACCTCCCGCCGAAGCGGGGACCACAGCTAGCTCCCGCGGGATGTCAGCGCGAGGCGCTGGCCTAGGGGGATCACCATCCTCCGGCATGCCGAGACAGCCGCCTCCGGAGGGATCCCCTAGCTCGATGTGGAAACATTCGCGACTCAGGCCGCAGTCCTTGTCGCCAAGGCTGCGGCTGCCGTCGGAACAGTCGGAGAGGCAGTAGTCACATGCGGTCATGAAGTCCCGCATGGCACTAGGGTTGCCAGATCCGGAGAAATCCCAGCAGATGCTGGGGTCGTCGTCTTCCTCGGACCCAGAGGGTCCGTAGGTCGAGACACCCGTCAATCGGTCCCAAGGCGACCGCACAGGAAACCCCAGAGAGGTTGCACTCGCCTCAATGTGAGCGCCCGCCAAAGCGAGATCGCCAGGCGGGCTGAGGCCGAGTCGAAATAACGAAAGATGGGTAGCAGTCGATACCTTTTTGTCGACGAGGAGCGATGAAGTCGCGTCGGGGGCTGACCGCGTCGTCGTCTTGGGTCCGAGGGCGACGTCCTGCAGGCCTTCCGTGAGCGTGCTGGCGTCGTCCACTTGCTCGGAGTCGACGTGTTGCGGGGGGATGGCGCTCGCGTCTGCCTTGAACGCGAGGGCGACGCTTGGCGTGTCCTCCGTCGAGGCGCCGGGGATGTCGATTTGCCCGACAGCCGTCGGAGCGCGACCTCCCGCTCGGCCCCGGTTGCCCTGCCTCCTCCTCCTTCGACGGCGAGGGAGAGGATGGGGCGAGCTCGAAAGTTGTCCTTCCCCTACGCGGGAAAGACGTCGTCGATTCCGCCGCCAGCGGGCGGGCTGTCCGCCATCAATGTCGTCGTCGCGCGGCGGTGGAAGGAGTATCATGTCGTAGTCGCCGTCGAGCGAGATGAACTCGAGGTTCCCGAAACGGAGCACCGTCCCGGGTTGAAGAGGTTGTTGGAGACTGCCCATCTGGAGCTTGACGGGAAATCGAACGTCAACACGCAGCGCAGCCCCTACCTGGCGCGCCAACTGTCGGCGTTCCGAGACCGGGGGGTCCTCGAGCCGACGAGTGAGAGTGCCGCGTGCCCCAGCCCAGATGGGTCGAGCGCGTGGAGCGAGCGCAAAGGGGGGAACGGAGTGAGAGAGAGGTCGGTGGCCGGAGCCGGATCGCGAGGGAGTCGGAGAAATTCCCACGGCCTTCGTGTTCGTCCCGCGCCCAGGTCGGGTGCGCTTGCAGTAGGGGGTTACAAGCGTCCGCACGAGGTGAAGGGAGAGGGCGGCCCCGAGAGAGCGCCTGCCCCTGCCTTTCGTCCCCGCGAGGCCAACCCTTTCTAAGAAGGCCCTGGCCCTTCCTTTTATAGTCGTAAGGAGAGGGTCCAGGTGTACAAGATGGGGGTGTAGCAAGGTGCTACGTGTCTAGCGAGGGAGAGCTAGCGCCCTATGTACATGCCCAGGTGGCAGCCAGAGAGATCGTGGCACCCTGTTGGAGTGGCGTCGTGGCTGTTGGAGGAGTAACGGAGCCGGACGGGGGGACAACTGTCGAGGTGGCTGGGTCCTTGCTGACGTTCTCCTGCTTTCGTAAGGGAGCTGGGGGCCGCCGTCGTCATGATCTAGCGGGGCGCCATCATGGCCTATCTGGCATAGCTGGCCAGATGGGACGCCGGTCTTGTTCTCTGCGACCCAAGTCGGCTCAGGGCAGGGTGATGATGACGCTTCCTGTTGACGTGGCGGTCTCGTATCCTAGGTCGGGTGTCGTGGAGGCTCCTCCGAGGCTGTGGCCGAGTCCGTCCTGCAAGACAGAGACAGAGTCCGAGCCCTGGTCGGGCGAGGCGGAGATTATTCGGCAGAGGCCGAGGCGGAGTCCGAGCCCTGGGTCGGGCGAGGCGGAGGTCGCCGTCTTCCGGGGCCTTGGCCCGAGTCCGAGCCCTGGGTCGGGCGGAGCGGAGTTCGCCGTCTTCCGAGGCCTTAGCCTGAGTCCGAGCCCTGGGTCGGGCGGAGCGGAGTTCGCCGTCTTCCGAGGCCTTAGCCTGAGTCCGAGCCCTGGGTCGGGCGGAGCGGAGTTCGCCGTCTTCCGAGGCCTTAGCCTGAGTCCGAGCCCTGGGTCGGGCGGAGTCTCCTATGGCACCACTGGCGAAGTCTGGCCGCCCGTCGGTCTTACCTTTTGCGTTAAACGCCCTGGTGACTCGGTCGGTTGGTGCGGTGATTTAGTCAGGGTTTCTCCTTATCGGAGGCGGGGCCTAGGGCGAGCCGGGGATGCGCCTGCCGTGAAAGAGGAGACCTCAGGCGAGACGGAGTCATCTTAGGGTCGGCTGCCCTCGCCCGAGGCTAGGCTCGGGCGTGGCGTGGTCAAGTCACTCGTGTGGACTGATCCCTGACTTAATCAAACCCATCAGGCCTTTGCAGCTTTATGCTGATGGGGGTTACCAGCTGAGAATTAGGCGTCTTGAGGGTACCCCTAATTATGGTCCCCGACAATACCGGCGTTTTAGAGGTAACTGCCGAGTCATGTCTGAAGTTTTGCTTTCCCAAGTAATGACTTGACACTTTTTTAGAAATAGCGCCCAACCCGGGAAACCCCATTTATACTTGCGCCGACGTGCGTTTATGATTTCTGAGCCCTAACTTCACATTTCCGTCTCGAACCACTCCTCTGCTTCCCTGAGATCTTGCTCCTATTCGTTCCGCCGGCCAGATTGCGATGGTGCCGAAATGGAAGAGGCAAAGCTCTATCACGGCAATCATCCCGCCCATCGACCCCAATAGCTAGTTGCCATTCACGGGTAACCACATGTCCGTTATCTCAGAATCTGACCTCCTTCATCTTGTCGACGTTGGGGTTTTGCTTTCGAAAGAGCTCTGCTCTTGGCGAATTTGCTGCGGGGTCACCGTTCCGACAGAGGATACCCATGAATCTATCGTTTACGTTCCTTTCCTTATTCGTGGTCTTGCTCTTCCCGTCTCTCCCTTTTTCCGTGGCCTCCTTGATTTCTACAAATTGAACTTGACTCATCTGAACCCTAATTTCATCTTGCAAGTTTCCATTTTTGTACATCTATGTGAGGCCTTTCTCGGGATTCTCCCCCATTTCAGTCTCTGGAAATACCTGTATCACTGTCGGCCTAGGATGGCTGGTGGACAGCACCAACTCGTTGGCGGCGCAAGCCTGGAGCTTTGTCGCGGGAGAAAAGTAGAGTATCTCCACATTCCCCACAAAGATAGCATCAAAGGGTGGCACCTTGAGTGGTTCATTGTGGAAAACCACTGCAAGTCACTCCCCCTAGGTCAGGGAGGCAGCCAGATGTCCGCACACCAAGCTGGATAGAATCTCAAACCCCTTCGAAGATAATAGAGGCTAAAGTACTGCTTGCCGAGGTCTGCTTGCTGAAGGATAGAGGTCTGACTGCTGTGGCTGTGGTCGCTGATTTTGTTTTCAAGAACATCTAGCCTTTAAAGGACAGGGCGTACCCTGCTTATTTGTACAGTTATGTCAACGATTCTACCCGGATCACGAACAGGAGAATTCCCACAGAAGATCTGATGAGCCGACTGGACATGATCTTGAGGGGTAGAATTTCAAATGCTGGTGCTCCTGTGGCCTATTCTGCTTGAAACCTGCCACCAATCAGGAAATTTTCTAAGTTTGTGTCCAACCCTCCTGCTCGTGATGGTAGCCTAGGTCTTAGAGTGCGACCCTCTCCAGCAGATATCGAAGCCTTGATTACTTCAATTTAGAACCTTCCTGAAGATGAGAGGTAGACTCACTTCGAGATGCCAGCCAGCACTGATGACACTGAGATAGATGTTGTGCTTAGCCTGCTGGAGGGGAATCATCCGACTCTACCCGCACCGAGCCAATGGCTATCACAACTGGGGAGGAATTTGGTGAAGAGGTGAAAACTCGGAAGTCCGAAGGTGCTCGCCCAAAGCATTTGCACCGAGCGAGACACCCAACTGCACCTGTTGAGGAGAAGAGGAAGAAAAGGCAGCTCCGGCGAATGTCGTGCTTGGGTCAGGATGTCGGCCCTTCCGTGCCAGTTCCTGATGATGTCCCAACAGATGCCATTTCAGAGGCTGATGCCAAGGGTGCATAGGCTGTTGGATGCATGCTTGACAATGATGAAGAGGAAGAAGAGGAAGAAGTCCTGCTGATCCGTAAGAACAGCCGACACTATAGAGGAAGTGAGGGGAGTAGCGACATCCCTACTCCAGCTCTGTCGGCTTTTGTCAGTCTTGAGGGACTTTCAATATCAGACTTTGATCAAGTACTAGAGGAAGTCGTCCCCGAAGATATGCTGTTAGAGCCCACTGCCGATGATATCCCAGCTGTCTGTTCAGAGGTCCCGGACGGTGGGCTTTCCTTGCTTGACTCCGCTGGGCAGGAGGTAACCCGAGCGGTGTCTCGCACATCGTCAACTTTGGAGGGCAGTCTTCAATGCCGAGATGCTGGTCTGAGTCACCTGACTCCCATGGAGGTAACTGAGGAGCCCTCAGCCTTAGAGGTGGCTACTGCAGAAGACCCAGTGCTCGAGGGTGGTGCCGGCAGTTACCCAGCCCCCAAGGGTGTTGCCAGTAGTGATCCAGCTCTAGTGGGTAGCGCAAGCTATGACCCAGCCCTCGAGGGTGTCCAGGTGGGCTCTCTTTCCCACACCTCCATGGATGTCCACATTGGGTCGTCCCCACCTCGGTCCGATGGGGCGACGATGATACATGCTTCCACAGTTTTAAGTGGACAAGTCGCCTTAGAGGTCGACGAGCTAGATGCGGGGAGCCTGCTACCTGCTGGTGGGGCTGAGATCACCCCTGATGATGTCCTTCAGATTGTTCCTACTGATCTTCCCTCGTCGAGCCATGACATGGCTCCTCCTGCCTTGGGTCTACCACTATTCCTCTCCAATCTTCAGGTGAGTCGGCCTCTTGCTCTACATTTTTTATATTAGCGAATTATCTTTCTTCTGCTCATTTGTCTATGATCATAGGCTTTTGTTGATGGAATGTCTGCCCAGCTGAGATCCTGTGGTGCCACTATTCCCGAACAAGCTCTATCTCTGATGCAATGGAATCCATTGCTTCTCCAGAAACAGATTGATGAACTGAAGGCGTCCAACGCTGGTTAGTGATCTTACAGCTTCCCTAATTATTTTTATTGATCAACTTGTTCTTAGTCATGCATCCCCTTTCAGCTGCATTGTCGGATATGGCCCAGCGGTGCTCTGACCTTGAGGAGAAGTATCTTCGAAGTCAAGCCGACTTAACCCAATGGTACTCTAACCTTGAGGAGAAGTACTCTCAAAGTCAAGCCGACTTGGCCCAAATCTCTGCTTCTTTGGATGGCGCGCATTCTTTGAATTCCTCTCTCAGTGCTCAGCTTGACTCTAAAAGGATGGCGCATGAGGTAAACTCCTTTGGTTGACTTTGCCACGCTTATTGTTGACTGGGTGCTGAATGTTGCTTCTTGTTCATAGAAGGAGAAACGAGCACTCGCGGCCTCTCGTGACAATCTGGACAGTTTATACCGTGACGCTAGCAACTCCTTGACTATTTTGGAAAGGAGCCACCACTTCACCATGTCGGACCTGGATCATCATCGTCATGAGCTGCAAGTATCCCAAGATGAAGTTCTGTGGCTTGGACAGCTGTTATCAACCAAGGATTCGACCATTAGAGATCTGCGTGCTTCAAAGAAACTTGTCACACAAGAGCTAGAAGCTGCTCGACTGGCTGTCAAAGCTTCAGAAGACAACTATTCCATTTTGAAGGCTCAGCGTGACAAGGCTATGGACAAAGACATTCGTGCTGGGCGGATCTTGATGAGGAGGCCCGACGTAGTGGTGCCTGACAATTTTGTTGCCGATGTCAAGGCTGCGCCTGATGCCTCGAGTCGTCCTTCTTCTTCCATTGCTCCTGCGAAAGACATTGCTGGCAAAGACGTTTCGATGCAGTGATGTCCTGCAAAACACTTGATGTAATATGAATTCTATGCGCGTTGATGGTTGTGTTCGAATATTTTGTGGACAGGGCGACAGAACGTGCCCCTGGTGCTGACAAGTAAAACGTTCTTTTTTTCTGGAGTGCTAATTGTTTTGATGTTTGGGTATAACAGTCACCCTGAACAATTGTGAAAGTAAGTGTGCCATGCTAATTTAAGGTGTTTTCCGACTTAAGCCGATCGCCTGGCTAGTAGGGCATAGTGGTCGCCCTAAGATAAGTAGACGTGGTCATATCACACCGACTTAAGTCGTCGCCGACTTGAGCCGATTGCTTCGTTAGTAGGGTATAGTGGTCACCCTAAGTCGAGTAAGTGTGAGCATGTTGCACTGACTTAAGTCATTGCCGACTTAAGCCGATTGCTCCATTAGTAGGGTATAGTTGTCACCCTAAGTCGAGTAAGCGTGAGCATGTTGCACCGACTTAAGTCATCACCGACTTAAGCTGATTGCTCCGTTAGTAGGGTATAGTGGTCACCCTAAGCCGAGTAAGCATGAGCATGTTGCACTGACTTAAATCATTACTGACTTAAGCCCATTGCTCCGTTAGTAGGGTATAGTGGTCAACCTAAGCTGAGTAAGCGTGAGCATGTTGCACCGACTTAAATCATTACTGACTTAAGCCGATTGCTCCATTAGTAGGGTATAGTGGTCACCCTAAGTCAAGTGAGCATGCTGATTTCAAGTCCAATCAAATCGAGGTTAGTTGAAAGTCAAGAGTCTGAATGCCTTTGAAAATAAAAACTTTATTGATGATGAAGTCCCTCGATTACAGAGTATGATGTTGCTTCGAGAGCTTTTGAGGCCTTGCTAGGGATAAAACTTTCTAAGATGCTCTATGTTCCATGAATTCCCCACTTCCGTGACATCTATTTGAGTAAGCCGGTATGATCCTGGCCGAGTAACTTCTGATACAATAAATGGCCCTTCCCATAGCGATGACAATTTGTGCCGTCCTTCCCCCGTTAGAATTCGACGAAGGACCAAGTCTCCCACTGTAAAGGACCAGTGCCGAACGGCTTTATCATGATAACGCCTCAAGGTCTGCTACCTGGCCGACTGAATTACTGTGTTCAATCGTTCTTCCTCCAGTACATCAATATCCTCTAGCCTGGTAGCTTCTGCCTCGGCTATGCTTTCGAAGGTCAACCTCGGCGCCCCGAATATGAGGTCGGCGGGTAGCACTGCTTCTGAACCATAAACCATGAAGAACGGAGTATTTCTATGTAGAGCTCGACTAGGTTGAGTTCTCAAGCTCCAAACCACGTATGGCAGCTCTCTGATCCACTTTCCTGCAAGCTTTTCATTTTTGTCGAACACTTTCTTCCTAAGCGCTTCCAGTATCATTCCGTTGGCCCTTCCACCTGGCCATTGGCTCTTGGATGCACTACTGATGCATACTTATTCTGGATACTCCATTGTTCACAGAAATCGAAGAATCCAGAGCTGGTGAAGTTGGATCCCAGGTCAGTTATGATGCTATTGGGTATCCCAAACCTGAATATTATGTCTTGTATGAACTCTACTGCCTTGGCTGAGGTCAAAGAGGAGATAGGCTTATACTCTATCCATTTCGTGAATTTGTCAATGGCAACCAGCACGTGAGTATAGCCTTCCTGAGCTTTCTTGAAGGGTCCGATCATGTCTAGCCCCTAGCATGCAAATGGTCATGTTACAGGGATGGTCTGCAGCTGCTGCGCCGGTAAATGTTGTTGCTTTGACAAGAATTGACAAGCTTCACATCTCTGGACTAACTCAGCGGCATCACTCTTCGCTGTTGGCCAATAGAAACCAGATCTGAAAACTTTCCTAACCAGAGTTCTAGACGCAGCATGTACTCCACATTGTCCGGCATGGATTTCCTCCAACAGTTGCTTCCCAATAGCCGAGTGAATGCACTTCATGAGGACTCCTATCACACCTCTTCTGTACAGTGTGCTCCCTATGAGGGTGTAGTGGGCTGATTGTCTTGCAATACGTTCTGCTGCCGCCTTGTCATCCGGTTTCTCTTCATTTTTTATGTACCTGATGATAGGTTCTCTCTAGTCATTGGGGTCCAACTCTGGTTGGCTCAAGGTGTTGCATTGTTCTACCTGATCTAAGAGAATACTCGAGCGTGATACTTCTTGGACGAAGATCCCGGGTGGGACTTGGGCCCAACTGGATCCCAGCTTCGACAACACGTCTGCTGCTGCGTTGCGATCTCTTTCCACGTGATGGAACTCCAACCCTTCAAATCTGTCTTCTAATTTTTGGACAGCTACACAGTACTTTCCCATAGAATTAGTCGAGCAATCCTAGACTTTATTTATCTGGCTTATGACCACTTGAAAGGGAAATAGGGTCAAACCTTTTCCTAAATTTAATTTTGATGGTTGAATGCCCAACACAAATAATTGGACTAACTAGTTTGCTCTAGATTATATGTTCTACAGGTGTCAAAGGTTCAACACAAACCAATAAAAAGAACAAGTTAGGGTTCAAATACAAAGGAGTGAGAGAAACCAAAGGCTGCCCTGGTCTGGCGCACCGGACTGTCTGGTGTGCCACCGGACTGTCCGGTGCACCAGGGGCCGTACAGTCTGAACTTCCTCAACTTCGGGTTTCTCCAGGCGCACTTCGCTGTAATTCACCGGACTGTCTGGTGCACCAAGCGGAGCAACGACTACCAACGCAACGGTCGACTACACAGTGCCCTGACAGAGCTACAGTTCATGGCAGAAGTCAGAGCAGGCGCCAGAGGCGCACCTGACAGTGCACAGTACCTGTCCGGTGCGGCACCAGACTGTCCGATGCCCCAAGAAGTCAGAGCTCCAATGGTCGAAACCGTCAGAACCCTAACGGTTGGGTGACATGGCTGGCGCACTAGACAGTGTCCGGTGGCGCACCATCGACAGACAGCCTCCCAACGGTTGAATTGGTGGTTGGGGCTATAAATACCCCCCAACCACCTCCACTCCAACCATCCAAGCATTCACTACTCCTCATTCAATACAAGAGCAATACACAACACTCCAAGACACAAATCAAAGCCTCCGATCAAATCAATGTCCATAATTCAACTCTAGTTTTTAAGACTTGTGAGAAGATCGACTTGTGTTCTTTTGTTGCTCTTGTTGCTTGGTTGGCTTTCTTCTTTCTCTCATTCTTACTCTCAAAGCCTTGTAAGCGAAGCAAGAGACACCAATTGTGTGGTGGTCCTTGCGGGGTCTAAGTGACCCGGGAAATCAAGGAAGAAAGTTCACTCGGTCTAGGTGACCGTTTGAGAGAGGGAAAGGGTTGAAAGAGACCCGGTCTTTGTGACCACCTCAACGGGGACTAGGTTTGCAAGAACTGAACCTCGGTAAAACAAATCACCGTGTCACTCGCTTTATTTCTTGGTTGATTTGTTTTTGCCCTCTCTCTCGGACTCGGTTTTTATTCTAACGCTAACCCTGGCTTGTAGTTGTGGTTTAAAGTTATAAATTTCAGATTCCGCCTATTCACCCCCCTCTAGGTGACTTTTAATTGGTATCGGAGCCCGGTGCTTCATTAGAGTTTAACAACTTGAAGTGATGTCGGGAGATCACGCCAAGAGGGAGATCGTGACCGACGACAAGCCCGCCACAAGCCACGGGAAGGCTCCATCGAAGGAGTCCGGCAACAAGCTAAAGGAGGGATCACCTCCTCACAAGTCGCATTGGAGCGGCGACAAGAAAAAGAAGATGAAGAAGGTGGTCTACTACGAGACCGATTCTTCATCGCCATCCACCTCCGGCTCCGACGCGCCATCCGTCACTTCTAAGCACCATGAGCGCAAGAAGTTTAGTAAGATCCCCCTACGCTACCCTCGCATTACTAAACGCACTCCTCTACTTTTTGTCCCCTAGGCAAACCATCGGTTTTTGATGGTGAAGATTATTGTATGTGGAGTGATAAAATGAGGCATCACCTAACCTCACTCCACACTAGCATATGGGACATTGTTGAATTTGGAGCGCAGGTACCATCCGTAGGGGATGAAGGCTACAATTCGGACGAAGTCGCCCAAATCAAGCACTTTGATTCCCAAGCAACTACTATACTCCTCGCCTCTCTATGTCGAGAGGAGAATAATAAGGTGCAAGGGTTCAAAAGTGCCAAGGAGATTTGGGACGTACTAAAGATCGCGCACGAAGGAGATGAGGTGACCAAGATCACCAAGCAGGAGACGATCGAGGGGGAGCTCGGTCGGTTCATCCTCAACCAAGGAGAGGAGCCACAAGCTATGTACAACCAGCTCAAGACCTTGGTGAACCAAGTGCGCAACCTTGGGAGCACCAAATGGGATGACGATGAAATGGTCAAGGTTATTTTTAGATCACTTGTTTTTCGTAATCCCACTCAAGTTCAATTAATTCATGGTGATCCTCGATATAAGTTTGTGAGCTTTGAATTGATGATCAACGGCTCCAAACAAATCATCAACTTGGAGCAAGGCGGCACCTCCACAGCCGAGGCGCAACCCATCGCATTCAAGGCGACGGAGGAGAAGAAAGAAGAGTCTACACCAAGTAGGCTCCCCATTGACGCCTCCAAGCTTGACAATGAGGAGATGGCGCTCATCATCAAGAGCTTCCGTCAAATCCTCAAACAAAGGAAGGGGAAGGATTACAAACCCCGTTCCAAGAGGGTTTGTTACAAGTGTGGTAAGCCCGGTCATTTTATCACTAAATGTCCTATGTCTAGTGATAGTGATAGGAGCGACGACAAAAGGGAGAAGAAAAAGGAAAAGAAGAGGCACTATAAGAAGAAGGGCGGCGATGCCCACGTGTGTCGGGAATGGGACTCCGATGAGAGCTCCACCGACTCCTCCGACGACGAGGACGCAGCCAACATCGCCGTCAACAAAGGCCTCCTCTTCCCCAACATCGGCCACAAATGCTTCATGGCAAAGGACGGCAAAAAGAAGAAGGTAAAATCTAGAGCCTCTACCAAATATACAACATCTAGTGATGAGGCTAGCTCTAGTGATGATGAAGAAAACTTGCTTAGTCTTTTTGCCAACCTTAACATGCAACAAAAGGAGAAACTAAATAAATTGATAAGTACTATTCATGAGAAGGATGAACTCTTGGATAGCCAAGAGGAATTCCTTATTAAGGAAAATAAGAAGCATGTTAAGGTGAAGAATGCTTATGCTCAGGAAGTAGAAAAATATGAAAAATTAACAAATGAGCTTAGCATATGCCATGACATCATTTCTAACCTTAGGAATGAGAATGCTAGTTTAATTACTAAGGTGGAAAATTCAAATGTTTGCAATGATTCAATTATCAGTCTTAAGAATGAAAATGCTTGTTTAATTGCAAATATTGATAAATTGAATGAATCTCTTTCTAGCCTTAGAACTAAGAATGATAAATTAATTGTTAAGGCTAAAGATTTGATTGTTTGCAATGATTCTATTTCCTGTCTTAGAGATGAAAATGCTATGTTAAAATCTAAGATAGATGAATTAAGTTCTTGCAAACCTTCTACATCTAGTGTTGATCATGTCACTATCTGTGCTAGATGTAGAGATATTAATGTTGATACTATCCATGATCACCTAGCCTTAATTAAACAACAAACTGATCACATAGCTCAACTAACTGCTAAGATTAAAGAGCATGAAATTGAAAATGAAAAATTTAAATTTGCTAGAAGCATGCTCTATAATGGGAGACGCCCTAGCATTAAGGATGGCATTGGCTTTCAATAGGGAGGCAATGTCAAGCTTAATGCCCCTAAGAAATTGTCTAACTTTGTTAAGAGTAAAGCTCCCATGGTTCATGATAACGAGGGCTATATTTTATATCCTACTGGTTATCTCGAACACAAACTTAGGAGAATTCATGCTAGGAAGTCCCATTCTATTTCTCACCATGCTTTTATGTACAAGAATGAGGCATCTAGCTCTAGGCAATTCACCTATGTTAAATTGCCTAAATAGAAATCTCCTACTGCATCAAATGAACCTAGCATTTCATTTAAGACCTTTGATGCATCCTATGTGCTTACTAACAAATCAGGCAAAATAGTTGCCAAATATGTTGGAGGCAAACACAAGGGCTCCAAGACTTGTGTTTGGGTACCCAAGGTGCTTGTTTCTAACATCAAAGGACCCAAGACTGTTTGGGTACCTAAGAACAAGGCCTAAATTGTTTTGCAGGTTTATACATCCGGGGGCTCAAGTTGGATCATTGATAGCGAATGCACAAACTATATGACTGGGGAGAAAAGGATGTTCTCCTCCTACAAGAAAAACCAAGATCCCCAAAGAGCTATCACATTCGGGGATAGAAATCAAGGTTTGGTCAAAGGACTTGGTAAAATTGCAATATCCCCTAACCATTCTATTTCCAATGTTTTTCTTGTAGATTCTTTAGATTACAATTTGCTTTCAGTTTCTCAATTATGCAATATGGGCTACAACTGTCTCTTTACAGATGTAGGTGTTATTGTCTTTAGAAGGAGTGATGATTCAGTAGCATTTAAGGGAGTGTTAGAGGGTCTGCTATACTTAGTTGATTTTAATAGAGCTGAACTCGACACTTGCTTAATTGCTAAGACTAATATGGGTTGGCTCTAGTATTGCCGACTAGCCCATGTTGGGATGAAGAATCTCCACAAACTTCTAAAGGGAGAACAAATTTTAGGACTAACAAATGTTCATTTTGAGAAAGACAGGGTTTATAGCGCATGTCAAGCAGGAAAGCAAGTTGGTGCCCACCATCCACACAAGAACATCATGACAACGGACAGGCCACTGGAGTTACTCCATATGGATCTATTCGGCCTGATAGCTTACATAAGCATCGGTGGGAGTAAGTACTGTCTAGTAATTGTGGATGATTATTCTTGTTTCACTTAGGTATTCTTTTTACAGGATAAATCACAGACCTAAGAGACGTTAAAGGGATTCTTGAGATGGGCTCAAAATGAGTACGGATTGAGGATCAAGAAAATAAGAAGCGACAATGGGACGGAGTTCAAGAACTCTCAAATAGAAGGCTTCCTTGAGGAGGAGGGCATCAAACATGAGTTCTCTTCTCCCTACACACCACAACAAAATGGTGTAGTGGAGAGGAAGAATAGAACTCTACTTGACATGGCGAGGACCATGCTTGATGAGTACAAGACATCGGACCAGTTTTGGGCTGAGGCAATTAACACCGCCTGCTACTCCATCAACCGGCTCTACCTTCACCGAATCCTCAAGAAGACATCCTATGAACTCCTAACCGGTAAAAAGCCTAATGTTTCATATTTTAGAGTCTTTGGTAGCAAATGTTTTATTCTTGTTAAAAGAGGTAGAAAATCCAAATTTGCTCCTAAGGCTGTAGAAGGATTTTTACTAGGATATGATTCAAACACAAGGGCATATAGAGTCTTTAACAAGTCTACTGGACTAGTTGAAGTTTCTTGTGATATTGTGTTTGATGAGACTAACGGCTCCCAAGTGGAGCAAGTTGATCTTGATGAATTAGATGATGAAGAGGCTCTGTGCGTCGCGCTAAGGAACATGTCCATTGGGGATGTGTGTCCTAAGGAATCTGAAGAGCCCATTCAAGCACAAGATCAACCATCATCTTCCATTCAAGCATCTCCACCAACCCAAGATGAGGAACAGGCTCAAGATAATGAAGAAGAGGATCAAGAGGATGAGCCATCTCAAGATGTGGTCAATGATCAAGGGGGAGATGATAAAGATAATGACAAGGAAGATGAACAAGAAGCACAGGGTCAAAGACTGCCTCACCAAGAGTCCACCAAGCAATCCAACGAGATCACCCCGTGAACTCCATCCTCGGTGACATTCATAAGGGGGTAACCACTAGATCTCGTGTTGCTCATTTTTGTGAACATTACTGTGGCGAAACCGCCCAAATTATTCCAGCTTAAGTGCCCAAGTCGCACCCTTAAGGGCAGCAACACACTTAAACAGGAACAACCCGTCAGTCCCTCGGATCTAGTCCGATAAAGCCACTTACCAGGATCGAATACCACTAGCTCACACGAAGGTGAGGCACAGAGAAATACAATAAAACATAATACCACAAATTTAATAAGTATCATTAGTGATTACATTATCGGAGTTTCAGAAATAATAACCATAAATTTTAATGCAGCGGAAATAACCAACCAAGAAAACCGAGTAACATGGCGAAGCCTGGCCACGCTACTCCTCCTGGTCCTTTCCTGCGGAAGCAATAACCCGCTCGACCGTCTATCCCGGTGGCAGGGATGGAGGCCAAGTCACACCATCAACCAATCATCCTAAAGAGTACCTGCAAAAATTATGCCACAAGCAAGGCTGAGTATACTAATACTCAGCTAGACTTACCCGGTGTGAGGAGTCTACTCCTCTACCTCTAGACATGCAGCTGTTTGGCTGAGGGGTTTGGTTTGCCAAAAGCACTAGCTGAGTCTAAAATCAAGTTTTAGCTTTTCAAGTTTTTGTATGATCCTTTTTAAACTAGATGAGTACCTAGCTATTCATACATGGTATCAAACATTTTATCAATCAACATCTTTTGACAGTCAACTCATTTCCACTTATTACTCAATGTAGCAGCATGGATCAAGTAGTCTCATTAGCTGCGAGAAGCAGACGATTCGAATCGAGTTTTTATCCTTGCAAGGTAAACCTAAACACACGACGTGGCGAGGCACTCCGTCCCTACACACATCAACCGTCCCTATCGATTCCCTGGCAACAGAAAGGGGCTCACCGCCTTGGTGTACAATGCCTCACTGACCCCGACTGCCGTCGTGCAGTGATCGCACTTGTACCCACCATAACCGGAATGGGAGACCACGTCTCAGGTCGCGTGAGGAGGGCAATCTGCGGGCAGGTTCACTCAGGTACTAGGCTTACCGATTTACCATATTTCTCGGCATGTGCTTAGTACGTTCAAACGCTTGACACACGGTACCACACCTTAATCCTTATTCCAATTTCCATCTCGTAGACAACCAATCCCCATGGATTGTTGTCCACAGACCAACCTCGTTATGATATGAAAGTGGTTACAGCCAATTCCTGACCTCGCGCGAGTGCTAGAAAAATCACTCGACTTCTACCGAGATCCCTAATTAGTAAAGCAGCTACTCGACCTAGCATACTAGTATCCATCTCAAAAAGGAATCCTGAGTTAATGCAACTAAGGTTTCAGTCAACTCCTACACTTAAGTGCACAGTACAAGCCTACAAACATTAAGTGTAGTAAAATAGCATATATAAACGGTTATGCATAAAACCGGAGCTTGCCTTTAATTTTAACACTTAGATAGTGTTTGCTGGGGGAGGTACTCGCTTGGCGAGCATCCACTGGTTATGTCCATCCTTCCTTGGGTCGTCCACCGACTGCATCTTGTGGGTGGCACCACATCACTTGCACGATCATCCTCTCTCGGTCCTAAATGAGATGCAAGATGCATATGTATGAATATAATGAAAAACATCACGAGATATCCCAATACATGATAGCGAACTAAACATTAATTAGTAAAACACTGCAACGACTATACGCACGCGCTAGCTAGTCGTACGTTATCGGCGTTCATCATTAACACCATTAAAAAGACGACGACATTTTAGATACTTACGCAACACAATACTACATCACAATTAACTAGAGAAAGAAACATATAAAAACATGGCACATATGTTATCTCAAGCTTAGCCATGACAATTCTATATGAATTTAGTGCTAACCAACCATTTTTAGCCAAAAGGGTGAACTAACAATTAATTGACCACATGCAGATTTTTGGGACAGCAATACATAATTTACTTGTTTTAACCATAACTTTTCAAATATTAATCCAAAAATAGCAAACTAGGACTTTCTGGAAATCTTTAAAAGTGCTCTACAACATTGGTATTGTCATCACAACATGATTCAACATTTAACAAGGTCAAAACGTGCTAATACAACAGCTCTGTCCAGATTTGGACAGATTCAGACCCTTTATTTCAAAAATTCGTAAACAGAGACTCATGCATCCAAAACAGATGATTCTAGACTTTCTGGAAAAGTAATGAAATTTTCTACATATCATTTATAAACATCCCTGGCTGGTTTAATATGTATCAAGGGTAAAATACACTATGAAGGTTGTGCTGTCCAGAACTGGACAGATTCAGTCCTCACACTTTAAACATTCATAACTTAATTTTCAGATCACTAAAAAGATTGATCCAAGACTTTTTGAAAAGCTTGGCAAAAGCACTACATAACTTCTATAATCACCAAGAAGTGGTTCAAGGTTTAATCAAATCAAACATTATAGTTTTCGAAATCTGTTCTGACTGTGGACAGAACACAGCAACCAGTTTGTAAAATTCATAACTCTTAAACTGTCAGGCCTATGGTTATGAAATTTTAACACAAGCAAGATAAGAAAAGCATCTACAACTTTCTTATAATCGACAAGGACTGATTCTAACATCAACTTAAGCAAACAATGCAGTTTCTAAAATCTGTCCAGAATTTGGACAGATTCAGTTACTGAATTTGTAAAAATCATAACTACTAAACGATCAGACTTATGGCTGCCAAATTTTAACATAAGTAAGATAATAAGGTTATCTACAATCTTCTATATGATTTTTCTACAGAAAATATGTTTTAGTTCATCAAACATACAACATGACAAAAACAGCGCGTGCAGCCCAAAACAGCAATTAATAAATTTCAGCTCCTATACAATTCAAGAATTGCCGCGTTCTAGAGACTTGAATTATTCTAACACTTTACCCTTTGTTAGAGTTAAATTAATCAAATGAGGACTAACAAGTAGACTTACTAATTTTTATCCGTGTCATTTTGTATTACTAGCTCAATCATACTACGCATATAAGTATATTACACCTTCTTCGCCCGAATGACAATCCTCAAGCCCAACACTCATCACACATATATAATGCACTTAGATCACAATCCCAGTACCACTAAATCATATGATGCGCCTATTTCATTTTTTATATACATCCAATTAGCATATACGATGGGTATCATGGCGAAGGCACAACACATCTAGACCCGACTCATAACCGGGGGACTACTTGGTCACGTCACCACTTCATTACCCAAACCAAAACAAATTTCCTAGCCACATCAACTAAACTTCTAATTGAGTAAAACCTACACCTCCTTGTCACGAATACAACCATACACTATGTGCGACGTGAAATTTAATGAACGCCTAATGGGTATTGACTCAACTTATAAACATAGGGAAGCGATGACTACTTTGGCATATCACTACCTCACCTCACACGCAAAATCATTCTTAATTGGACTGACCAATTTGAACGACTGTCCTTCCAATTATTAACATATACCACCTTTCTAGGTTATTTGTATGACAACATAGCATAGGTTAAATCTATTTATCTTGGAAGGGCTCTAACACAGTTCACACATAACTCACCATTTAGGCCCTACTAATAATTCATTGCGAACGACACATATTAAATCTATGGGCTAACTCAATTGGAACACAACATATGACATTCACGTTTTTAGTTTTATCGTATAACAAAGCTTAATCTAATACATCATGGACACTGACGATGCCTACCATAATTCCAAGTTGCTAACACAACCAATTACGACCTACCACCAAACATTTCAACCATAGAGGCGATCATCTCTCTAACGTTCTACACCAAATCATTGTTACCAATTATTATGTGCATAGCATCTAGTTAACCATATTCGACAAATACAGTCTTCGAGCACCCTTTATATAATCTACAACTACCGAATACTAAACGATACTATTAAATCATCACTTATTGCTCGAGAATCATCACGATCACCATACATCTATTTATTTATCAACTTTACCCAAAACAACAAATCAACTTACCAAAAATAACTTAGTTGTTGCTGCTGTTTGCATGGCGCGAAGAGGCTGTGCAGACCCGGCAAAGTGAGACGCGGAGACGTCGGGGCTGCACGGATTGACGACGCGGCTGCTCTCGCCGAGCCGGAACAAGTCGTGGCGCTATGGTTCTCGCTGCACGCGACAGCACGACAAGCGTGAGGAGAGGCGTGGTTGCGGGATTTTTTTTTTGTGGTGCGGCGTGCAGGAGCAGCAGGGGTGTGGCTGCAAGGGGGCGTTGCAAGGAGAGCGACGTCGAGACCATGCCGTGGATCCACAGCGCTACGACGCACAGCGGGACAACACGGATTGAGCAGCACGCCAGAATAAAAGTCGACGATGTTGTCCCCAACACAGTGCTCCACACCGACAGTTTGACAACACCGAAAAGAGCCAAGCAGGGCTGCGCATAACACAAGCAAGACAACATGCAGTCGGCTGCGCATATCGCCGAGCAGGTAGTGCGCGTGGTGGAGCAGTGACATGGGAAGGGACAGCGTCGTCCAGGGAAACAGGGAGGGCGCGGGTTGGGAGAGGGGCTCGGCCTACAACCACCATGGCTAGGCGCTGTGGCGTTGACCCGATCCCTGCTGCTAGACGTTTGGGACAAAGAGAAGGCAGGGAAGGCGCCATGAGCACATGGGCTCGCCGGCGAGCAGGAGCCCGGCGAGGCCACGACAGCGCCCTGCAGGGGATCCCTAGCGAGCAGCGCCATAGCAAGGTGGAGGTCAGCAAAGGGAGCAGAGGCTCATCCAAAGCACAGAGAAAGGAAGGGCTCGGCAAGGGGGAAACAGCCATGGACGGAAAAGCTCCTGCGCCGCTCCTGCTGCGTCCAAGCCATAGAAAAGGGGCAAGGCGCCGAGCTGGAAAGGAGCCGGCGTTGGAGGAGGCCGACGGCGCCGGGGAAGACAAGCCACCGAAGCAAACAGGGGCGTCGCGCCATGGAGGAAAAAGCCCCTGCTCCCTGCGAGCTGCTTCATGGAATGGGGAGCGCGGGCAGAGGAGGCCGACTGGAGCACAGGGAGTTTGGACTCTATGGCTGTTGGTCGAGCTCCTAGCAATGGGGACTGCTGGCGGCCACAGAGCAGAAGGGGGGCACTGGGAGGTGGAGCTCACGTCCATGGAAGAAGAAGGGCAGGGGACACCATGGCTGGCCGAGGGGAGGAGCTCCTGCGCGCTTGAGGAAGAAGAAGAGGGAGCGTGTGCACGTCGGCTGAAGGAGAAGAGAGGGAGAGATAGCTATGGCGGCTAGGGGTAGGGAGTGGTAAATTTTTCCAACTTGCAAGGGGAGGCCTCATATTTATAGACATGGGCAAGGGTTAGGGTTCTTTAGTGGGCCAATTGGGCTAGAATGGGCTTGGCCCAAACACTAAACCGGGCCACGCTAATTCATTTCCATTTTATTTTATGGAGTTTTGATTAAACACGGATTATCGGATCGCTAATTGTTTCCCAGAATACAAATGCTTCTGCGGAATTTGTCTCTACGGAGAACAGAGCGAAATAGAGTTTCGGCGAATGGACGATTGAGCGATTAATTCGGCCGAGAGTCTGATTTGTATTCGCTCGGAAATAACTCCTCGCGCATGATTGAAAATAAATCGTCCAAAGATTTGATCGGCTTTGGATTTTTAGTCGGAGAACGCGAATCGTGATATTTTAAAATCGCTGTCGATACGGGGTTTTGAGTTCGGTTCGGACATGAGATATTTGGCCGAGTCAGATAAATTTGATTAGAAGATGACCTATCGAGTATTTCGTCTGAGAGTACGGACTCAGATTAAGATAGTCAGACATAGATTGAAGGTCGAGGAATCAGACTCGGGCTCATATCAAATAACAGTCGTCGAGAGTTTGATTGAATGAGCTTTAGATGGGATTATAAATCGAGAATGATTAACGAGTTGGCATTCGTGCCGAGAAATAAAAATTTTAACAGGCTCCAAATTTGGCCTTCTGGAGATCGAGTAAAATCAGAAATCGGTGAAACCTTCACAAGTAACTTGATAAATGGAGATAAACGTGATCGAGAAATAGAAAATTTCACTGAGCGTCCGAGATTAGGACAAATCTCCCGACATAACGTGAAATTGACACCTGGGGTGTCACAGCCTTCCCCCCTTAAAAGAATCTCGTCCCGAGATTCGAATGAGGATCTTCAAGGGTGGAGAAGCATGTAACTCCTAGGCTGAAGATAGACGCAAATTCATGGGAGGGTATCTTACAAGATACTGAAGATAGATTGGGATGGAATATCGCGACATATAGAGACAAAATACAGCGATCATTTTGAGAGAATATCCACAAAAGATAGCACATCAGTATAGTCTCGTAATGGATCACGACTATTAACCGTGATACCAGCGCGTGCCGAGCAGCTCAACCTTGTGTGCGCGCCCACAGGAGGCTCTTGGTTTCGTCGCGGCACCATCAGTCGTTAGTCATAACACCATTACCAAACACAACCAATGAGAAATCCACATAGCACAGATAAATGGAGCCCATGAGAGTATGGCTCAGAAAATAAGAATGTGACCGGAGTTGAAGCAAAGATTGTTGGCAAAAGAGCATCACATGAGAATTTTCTTCAACTCAGAGAACTATTTTATGATCATCACGGGGATTATCAGCCAAAGATTGATATGATATTTAATATGAGGAGGAACCAACCATGAGATCGAGATTGATAAGCTTTTAGAGACATGAGAGATCCAAAGATAACAACAACATCCATTAATCCATGTGGATATGCCGTTTAGAGATAAGTTGATAAAACAAGCATCATGATCCTCGGAGAAGGGGGTATGAGAATGACCAGGAATGAGAGATTTAGGCAAGATCATCATCCAATACTTGAGAACGGGTTATAGGAAATAACCAGATAATGAGGCAGAATCAATGAAGGATCCAGAGATTCGGATGATAAAGCCAACATGATTCCCAAGAAAAAGGATTACCAGATCCAGGTGAAAGAAGAGGTAGTCGCATGAGATCGATTAGGATGAGCACCAGAAAGGTTATGAAGATTCGGGAGGATCTATGGAAAGAAACATGGCCTTGATAGGGTTTGGGCAACTAGACACCAAACAACATTTTTTTTGACGTAACAAGTGCAGAAGAAGACTTGGGTTGGTCTAGCGGTCAAGCTGTGGTGGTCTATAAGCTGTGCAGGTGCATTACCAAAAGCGCCACACACAAGGGCTAGAAAATACCAACACAAGCATGTTTTTTTAAAGAGGTTTCACTTGCTAAACTCAATGTTGTTTGGAGGGGGGTCTTTTTATGGGCAAAACAAGCAACAAATTTTTTTTTGGCAAAAAGGGTTAAACAATTGCGATACCACCTAGATAGCAAGACAAGAGAAGCACATAACACAACCTAGTCAAGACTATCATGACGCACAGGATAAGACATTTTTTTGCAGTTCATAGCAATACAACACATTATTCACAATTTTTTATTATTGGAATAAAGGTGAGAAAAGAATGTTGATGCACAAGAGACAATTATAATGCGACAATCATGATGCATGATCATTCTATACGTCTTCTCAGACCTAACTAATTTTTTTCGGGTGCTTGCTATAGCATCCTTCCTAATAGTAGTAGTAGCCTTTATGGCCTATATAAATATAGCCACCTAGCTACCCATCTATTTCCTAAGGCTTCATGTCCTAGGTTTATCTTGATCGTCCTGACGATCTATCCAACATTGGTTTCTAGCAAGTTTTACTTTTAGAAAAGGTTGGTAATCATGACTTATTGACTTCTCTGTGATGGTATTTGCTCCGATACCAGCTGTGGCGAAACCGCCCGAATTATTCCAGCTTAAGTGCCCAAGTCGCACCCTTAAGGGCAGCAACACACTTAAACAGGAATAACCCGTCAGTCCCTCGGATCTAGTCCGATAAAGCCACTTACCAGGATCGAATACCACTAGCTCACACGAAGGTGAGGCACAGAGAAATACAATAAAACATAATACCATAAATTTAATAAGTATCATTAGTGATTACATTATCGGAGTTTCAGAAATAATAACCATAAATTTTAATGCAGCGGAAATAACCAACGAAGAAAACCGAGTAACATGGCGAAGCCTGGCCACGCTACTCCTCCTGGTCCTCTCCTGCGGAAGCAATAACCCGCTCGAACGTTTATCCCGGTGGCAGGGATGGAGGCCAAGTCACACCATCAACCAATCATCCTAAAGAGTACCTGCAAAAATTATGCCACAAGCAAGGCTGAGTATACTAATACTCAGCTAGACTTACCCGGTGTGAGGAGTCTACTCCTCTACCTCTAGACATGCAGCTGTTTGGCTGAGGGGTTTGGTTTGCCAAAAGCACTAGCTGAGTATAAAATCAAGTTTTAGCTTTTCAAGTTTTTGTATGATCCTTTTTAAATTAGATGAGTACCTAGCTATTCATACATGGTATCAAACATTTTATCAATCAACATCTTTTGACAGTCAACTCATTTCCACTTATTACTCAATGTAGCAGCATGGATCAAGTAGTCCCATTAGCTGCGAGAAGCAGATGATTCGAATCGAGTTTTTATCCTTGCAAGGTAAACCTAAACACACGATGTGGCGAGGCACTCCATCCCCACACACATCAACCGTCCCTATCGATTCCCTAGCAACAGAAAGGGGCTCACCGCCTTGGTGTATAATGCCTCATTGACCCCAACTGCCATCGTGCAGTGACCGCATTTGTACCCACCATAACCGGAATGGGAGACCACGTCTCAGGTCACATGAGGAGGGCAATCTGCAGGCAGGTTCACTCAGGTACTAGGCTTACCGATTTACCATATTTCTCGGCATGTGCTTAGTACGTTCAAACACTTGACACATGGTACCACACCTTAATCCTTATTCCAATTTCCATCTCGTAGACAACCAATCCCCATAGATTGTTGTCCACAGACCAACCTCGTTATGATATGAAAGTGGTTACAGCCAATTCCTGACCTCGCGCGAGTGCTAGAAAAATCACTCGACTTCTACCGAGATCCCTAATTAGTAAAGCAGCTACTCGACCTAGCATACTAGTATTCATCTCAAAAAGGAATCCTGAGTTCATGCAACTAAGGTTTCAGTCAACTCCTACACTTAAGTGCACAGTACAAGCCTACAAACATTAAGTGTAGTAAAATAGCATATATAAACGGTTATGCATAAAACCGGGGCTTGCCTTTAATTTTAACACTTAGATAGTGTTTGCTGGGGGAGGTACTCGCTTGGCGAGCATCCACTGGTTATGTCCATCCCTCCTTGGGTCGTCCACCGACTGCATCTTGTGGGTGGCACCACATCACTTGCACGATCATCCTCTCTCGGTCCTAAATGAGATGCAAGATGCATATGTATGAATATAATGAAAAACATCACGAGATATCCCAATACATGATAGCGAACTAAACATTAATTAGTAAAACACTGCAACGACTATACGCACGCGCTAGCTAGTCGTACGTTATCGGCGTTCATCATTAACACCATTAAAAAGACGACGACATTTTAGATACTTACGCAACACAATACTACATCACAATTAACTAGAGAAAGAAACGTATAAAAACATGGCACATATGTTATCTCAAGCTTAGCAATGGCAATTCTATATGAATTTAGTACTAACCAACCATTTTTAGCAAAAAGGGTGAACTAGCAATTAATTGAGCACATGCAGATTTTTGGGACAGCAATATAGCATTTACTTGTTTTAACCATAACTTTTTAAATATTAATCTAAAAATAGCAAACTAGGACTTTCTGGAAAGCTTAAAAAGTGCTCTACAACATTGGTATTGTCATCACAACATGATTCAACATTTAACAAGGTCAAAACGTGCTAATACAACAGCTCTGTCCAGATTTGGACAGATTCAGACCCTTTGTTTCAAAAATTCGTAAACAGAGACTCATGCATCCAAAACAGGTGATTCTAGACTTTCTGGAAAGGTAATGAAATTTTGTACATATCATTTATAAACATCCCTGGCTGGTTTAATATGTATCAAGGGTAAAATACACTATGAAGGTTGTGCTGTACAGAACTGGACAGATTCAGTCCTCACACTTTAAACATCCATAACTTAATTTTCAGATCACTAAAAAGATTGATCCAAGACTTTTTGGAAAGCTTGGGAAAAGCACTACATAACTTCTATAATCACTAAGAAGTGGTTCAAGGTTTAATCAAATCAAACATTATAGTTTTCGAAATCTGTTCTGACAGTGGACAGAACACAGCAACCAGTTTGTAAAATTCATAACTCTTAAACTGTCGGGCCTATGGTTATGAAATTTTAACACAAGCAATATAAGAAAAGCATCTACAACTTTCTTATAATCGACAAGGACTTATTCTAACATCAACTTAAGCAAACAATGCAGTTTCTGAAATCTGTACAGAATTTGGACAGATTCAGTTACTGAATTTGTAAAAATCATAACTCTTAAACGATCAGACTTATGGCTGCCAAATTTTAACACAAGTAAGATAATAAGGTTATCTACAACTCTTCTATATGATTTTTCTACAGAAAACATATTTTAGTTCATCAAACATACAGCATGACAAAAACAGCGCGTGCAGCCCAAAACAGCAATTAATAAATTTCAGCTCCTATACAATTCAAGAATTGCCGCGTTCTAGAGACTTGAATTATTCTAACACTTTAAATTAACCAAATGAGGACTAACAAATAGACTTACTAATTTTTATCCGTGTCATTTTGTATTACTAGGTCAATCATACTACGCATATAAGTATATTACACCTTCTTCGCCCGAATGACAATCCTCAAGCCCAACACTCATCACACATATATAATGCACTTAGATCACAATCCCAGTACCACTAAATCATATGATGCGCCTATTTCATTTTTTATATACATCCAATTAGCATATGCGATGGGTATCACGGCGAAGGCATAACACATCTAGACCCGACTCATAACCTGGGGACTACTTGGTCACGTCACCACTTCATTACCCAAACCGAAACAAATTTCCTAGCCACATCAACCAAACTTCTAATTGAGTAAAACCTACACCTCCTTGTCACGAATACAACCATACACTATGTGCGACGTGAAATTTAATGAACGCCTAATGGGTATTGACTCAACTTATAAACATAGGGAAGTGATGACTACTTTGGCATATCACTACCTCACCTCACACGCAAAATCATTCTTAATTGGACTGACCAATTTGAACGACTGTCCTTCCAATTATTAACATATACCACCTTTCTAGGTTATTTGTATGACAACATAGCATAGGTTAAATCTATTTATCTCGGAAGGGCTCTAACACAGTTCACACATAACTCACCATTTAGGCCCTACTAATAATTCATTGCGAACGACACATATTAAATCTACGGGCTAACTCAATTGGAACACAACATATGACATTCACATTTTTAGTTTTATCGTATAACAAAGCTTAATCTAATACATCATGGACACTGACGATGCCTACCATAATTCCAAGTTGCTAACACAACCAATTACGACCTACCACCAAACATTTCAACCATCTAGGCGATCATCTCCCTAACGTTCTACACCAAATCATTGTTACCAATTATTATGTGCATAGCATCTAGTTAACCATATTCGACAAATACAGTCTTCGAGCACCCTTTATATAATCTACAACTACCGAATACTAAACGATACTATTAAATCATCACTTATTGCTCGAGAATCATCACGATCACCATACATCTATTTATTTATCAACTTTACCCAAAACAACAAATCAACTCACCAAAAATAACTTAGTTGTTGCTGCTGTTCGCATGGCGCGAAGAGGCTGTGCAGACCCGGCAAAGTGAGACGCGGAGACGTCGGGGCTGCACGGATTGACGACGCGGCTGCTCTCGCCGAGCCAGAACAAGTCATGGCGCTATGGTTCTCGCTGCGCGCGACAGCACGACAAGCGCGAGGAGAGGCGTGGTTGCGGGATTTTTTTTTGTGGTGCGGCGTGCGGGAGCAGCAGGGGTGTGGCTGTAAGGGGGCGTTGCAAGGAGAGCGACGTCGAGACCATGCCATGGATCCACAGCGCTACGACGCACAGCGGGACAACACGGATTGAGCAGCACGCTGGAATAAAAGTCGACGATGTTGTCCCCGACACAGTGCTCCACACCGACAGTTTGACAACACCGAAAAGAGCCAAGCAGGGCTGCGCACAACACAAGCAAGACAGCATGCAGTCGGCTGCGCATATCGCCGAGCAGGTAGTGCGCGTGGTGGAGCAGCGGCATGGGAAGGGACAGCGTTGTCCAGGGAAACAGGGAGGGTGCGGGTTGGGAGAGGGGCTCGGCATACAGCCACCATGGCTGGGCGCTGCGGCGTTGACCTGATCCCTGCTGCTAGACGTTTGGGACAAAGAGAAGGCAGGGAAGGCGCCATGAGCACATGGGCTCGCCGGCGAGCAGGAGCCCAGTGAGGCCACGACAGCGCCCTGCAGGGGATCCCCGGCGAGCAGCGCCATAGCAAGGTGGAGGTCAGCATAGGGAGCAGAGGCTCATCCAAAGCACAGAGAAACGAAGGGCTCGGCAAGGGGGAAACAGCCATGGACGGAAAAGCTCCTACGCCGCTCCTGCTGCGTCCAAGCCATAGAAAAGGGGCTAGGCGCCGAGCTGGAAAAGAGCCGGCGTTGGAGGAGGCCGACGGCGCCGGGGAAGACGAGCCACCGGAGCAAACAGGGGCGTCGCGCCATGGAGGAAAAAGCCCCTGCTCCCTGCGAGCTGCTTCATGGAATGGGGAGCGCGGGCAGAGGAGGCCGGCTGGAGCACAGGGAGTTTGGACTCTATGGCTGTTGGTCGAGCTCCTAGCAATGGGGACTGCTGGCGGCCACAGAGCAGAAGGGGGGCACTGGGAGGTGGAGCTCGCGTCCATGGAAGAAGAAGGGCAGGGGACGCCATGGCTGGCCGAGGGGAGGAGCTCCTGCGCGCTTGAGGAAGAAGAAGAGGGAGCGTGTGCACGTCGACTGAAGGAGAAGAGAGGGAGAGATGGCTGTGGCGGCTAGGGGTAGGGAGTGGTAAATTTTTCCAACTTGCAAGGGGAGGCCTCATATTTATAGACATGGGCAAGGGTTAAGGTTCTTTAGTGGGCCAATTGGGCTAGAATGGGCTTGGCCCAAACACTAAACCGGGCCACGCTAATTCATTTCCATTTTATTTTATGGAGTTTTGATTAAACACGGATTATCGGATCGCTAATTGTTTCCCGGAATACAAATGCTTCTGCGGAATTTGTCTCTAAGGAGAACAGAGCGAAATAGAGTTTCGGCGAATGGATGATTGAGCGATTAATTCGGCCGAGAGTCTGATTTGGATTCGCTCGGAAATAACTCCTCGCGCATGATTGAAAATAAATCGTCCAAAGATTTGATCGGCTTTGGATTTTTAGTCGGAGATGGCGAATCGTGATATTTTAAAATCGCTGTCGATACGGGGTTTTGAGTTCGGTTCGGACATGAGATATTTGGCCGAGTCAGATAAATTTGATTAGAAGATGACCTATCGAGTATTCCGTCTGAGAGTACGGACTCAGATTAAGATAGTCGGACATAGATTGAAGGTCGAGGAATCAGACTCGGGCTCAGATCAAATAACAGTCGTCGAGAGTTTGATTGAATGAGCTTTAGATGGGATTATAAATCGAGAATGATTAACGAGTTGGCATTCGTGCCGAGAAATAAAAATTTTAACAGGCTCCAAATTTGGCCTTCTGGAGATCGAGTAAAATCAGAAATCGGTGAAACCTTCACAAGTAACTTGATAAATGGAGATAAACGTGATCGAGAAATAGAAAATTTCACTGAGCGTCCGAGATTAGGACAAATCTCCCGACATAACGTGAAATTGACACCTGGGCTGTCACAATTACTCTTTTGTTTCCTCTATTGGGCCTTACAGGATTGAGGATGCACTAAGATATTTGGATTGGGTGCTGGCAATGCAAGAGGAACTCAACAATTTCACGAGGAATGAGGTATGGCATTTAGTTCCACGACCTAATCAAAATGTTGTAGGTACCAAGTGGGTATTCCGCAAAAAGCAAGATGAGCATGGTGTGGTGATAAGAAACAAAGCACGACTTGTGGCCAAAGGATATTCACAAGTCAAAGGTTTGGACTTTGGTGAAACTTATGCACCCATAGCTAGGCTTGAGTCAATTCGTATATTACTTGTCTATGCTACTTACCATGGCTTCAAGCTCTATCAAATGGACGTGAAGAGTGCCTTCCTCAATGGACCCATCAAGGAAGAGGTCTATGTTGAGCAACCTCCTGGCTTTGAAGATAGTGAGTACCCTAACCATGTCTATAAACTCTCAAAGCCGCTTTATGGGCTTAAGCAAGCCCCAAGAGCATGGTATGAATGCCTTCGAGATTTTCTTATCACTAATGGCTTCAAAGTCGGAAAAGCCGATCCTACACTCTTTACTAAAACTGTTGTAAATGATTTGTTTGTATGCCAAATTTATGTTGACGATATTATATTTGGGTCTACTAACAAATCTACTTGTGAAGAGTTAAGTAGGATAATGGTTCAACAATTTGAGATGTCTATGATGGGGGAGTTGAGATATTTCTTAGGATTCCAAATCAAGCAACTCCAAGACGGCACCTTCATCAGCCAAACGAAATATATTCAAGACATTCTTAAGAAGTTTGGAATGAAGGATGCCAAGCCCATCAAGACACCCATGGGAACCAATGGGCATCTCGACCTCGACACGGGAGTTAAATCCGTAGATCAACAGGTATACCGGTCAATGATAGGATCTTTACTCTATTTATGTGCATCTCAACCGGATGTTATGCTTTTCGTATGCATGTGTGCAAGGTTCCAAGCTGATCCTAAGGAAGTTCACCTTAGGGCCGTGAAATGAATCTTAAGATATTTAGTATACACTCCTAAGTTTGGTCTTTGGTACCCCAAGGGATCCACTTTTGATTTAATAGGATATTCCAATGCCGATTGGGCAGGGTGTAAAATTGATAGGAAAAGCACATCAGGGACTTGTCAGTTTCTGGGGAGATCCCTAGTGTCTTGGGCTTCAAAGAAACAAAATCCAGTAGCCCTATCAACCGCCGAAGCCGTGTATATTGCCGCAGGCCATTGTTGCGCGCAACTGCTTTGGATGAGGCTAACCCTCAGGGACTATGGCTACAAATCGAGCAAAGTTCCTCTCCTATGTGACAATGAGAGTGTTATCCGCATGGCGAAGAATCTCGTTGAACACAGCCGCACTAAGCACATAGACATTCGGTTTCACTTTTTGATGGATCACCAACAAAGGGGGGATATCGAGATAGCCTATATTAACACCAAAGAACAATTAGCCGATATCTTCACCAAGCCTTTAGATGAGAAAACTTTTACAAAACTTAGGAATGAGCTAAATATACTTGATTCTCGGAACTTTGATTGAAACATTGCACACATAGCTCATTTATATACCTTTGATCATATCTCTTTCATTTTTGGTACAAATGCATAATTCTTATTATTTATGTACCAAGGCTATGACTAATGTGTTTTCAAGTGAATTTCTCCTAAGTCATAGATTGAAAGGGAAATGGAGTATTCGGCAAAGACGACACTTCCACTCAACTTCATCGTATTATTTGCTCTTTGCCGGTATTCCGTCATCTCTCCACATTGGTTTAATCTTTCACTCATATATTGTTTGTCAAAGGGGGAGAAAATTTAAAAAGGGCTCTCAAATCTCCGTTTTTGGCGATTAATGCCAAAGGGGGAGAGAGTATTAGCCCAAAGCAAAAGGGCAGCACCACCAACCAATTCTAAAATTTTCGAAATAAAGTTTTCAAATTAGTATCTTTCAAATTGGTTTTCCTCTAATAAGAATATCTCAATTGGTATCTATATTTCAAATTGATATATATCTCAAAACCCTCTTGAAAACTAAGAGGAGAATTTTATTTAGGGTGAGTTTTGTTTAAGTCAAAGGAAAAGCATTTGATACAGGGGGAGAAAATTTCAAATCTTGAAAATGCTTCTTGCAATCTTACTCATATGCCTTTGACTATTTGCAAAAAAGACTTTGAAAAGATTTTCCAAAAGAATTCGCAAAAACAAAACTGTGGTGCAAGTGTGGTCCAAAATGTTAAAAAAAAGAAAGCAACCATGCATATCTAATAGAAATAAGATATTGGTTTAATTCCAAGCAACCTATGCACTTACCTTATGCAAACTAGTTCAATTCAGCACTTATATATTTGCTTTGGTTTGTGTTGGCATCAATCAACAAAAAGGGGGAGATTGAAAGGGAAATAGGGTCAAACCTTTTCCTAAATATAATTTTGATGGTTGAATGCCCAACACAAATAATTGGACTAACTAGTTTGCTCTAGATTATATGTTCTACATGTGTCAAAGGTTCAACACAAACCAATAAAAAGAACAAGTTAGGGTTCAAATACAAAGGAGCAAAAGAAACCGAAGGCTGCCCTGGTCTAGCGCACCGGACAGTGTCCGGTGCACGAGGGGCCATACAGTCTGAACTTCTCAGCTTCGGGTTTCTCTAGGCGCACTCCGCTATAATTCACCGGACTGTCCGGTGCACCAAGCGGAGCAACGGCTACCAGCGCAACGGTCAACTACACAGTGCCGTGACAGAGCTATAGTTCGCGGCAGAATTTAGAGCAGGCGCCAAAGGCGCACCGGACAGTGCACAGTACCTGTCCGGTGCCCCAAGAAGTTAGAGCTCCAACGGTCGAAACCGTCAGAACCCTAACGGTTGGGTGATGTGGCTGGCGCACCAGACAATGTCCAGTGGCGCACCGGACAGTCCGGTGCGCCCATCGACAGACAGCCTCCCCAACGGTTGAATTGGTGGTTGGGGCTATAAATACCCCCCAACCACCTCCACTCCAACCATCCAAGCATTCACTACTCCTCATTCAATATAAGAGCAATACACAACACTCCAAGACACAAATCAAAGCCTCCGATCAAATCAAAGTCCACAATTCAACTCTAGTTTTTAGAACTTGTGAGAAGATCGACTTGTGTTCTTTTGTTGCTCTTGTTGCTTGGTTGGCTTTCTTCTTTCTCTCATTCTTACTCTCAAAGCCTTGTAAGTGAAGCAAGAGACACCAATTGTGTGGTGGTCCTTGCGGGGTCTAAGTGACCCAGAAAATCAAGGAAGAAAGCTCACTCGGTCTAGGTGACCATTTGAGAGAGGGAAAGGGTTGAAAGAGACCCGGTCTTTGTGACCACCTCAATGGGGACTAGGTTTGCAAGAACCGAACCTCGGTAAAACAAATCACTGTGTCACTCGCTTTATTTCTTGGTTGATTTGTTTTCGCCCTCTCTCTTGGACTCGGTTTTTATTCTATTGCTAACCCCGGCTTGTAGTTGTGCTTTAAAGTTATAAATTTCAGATTCCGCCTATTCACCCCCCCTCTAGGTGACTTTCACCACTAGAAAATCTCCATATACCATCAGTTTCTTGACGCCGAGTGATACAACAATGCTCAACCCGTGGATCAGTGCTTCATACTCTGTTGCATTATTTGATGCTGGAAACAGTAATTGGAGTGCATACTTGAGTTGTTCCCCTCCAGGGGCAATGAAGAGGATCCCTGCACCTGCTCCCTGCAGCTTCAGTGAGCCGTCAAAGTACATTCTCCATACTTCGGTAGCCTCTAGGTTGTCTGGGACCTGATGTTCAGTCCACTTGGATATGAACTCGACCAGCGCCTGAGTCTTGATTGCCGTGTGAGGTCGGAACTCTATGTCATGAGCTCCCAACTCATACGCCCACTTGGCTATCCTTCCGATGGCTTCTTTGTTGTGGAGAATGTCCCCTATTGGATATCCTATGACTACTATGACTTTGTGGTCATCAAAGTAGTGTCAGAGTTTGCGTGCGGTTAGAAGTATCGCATACATCAACTTCTGGATTTGAGGATACTTTATTTTTGAGGGCCCAAGGACTTCACTGATGAAGTAGACTGGATGTTGTATCCGGCGCACATGTCCTTCTTCCACCCACTCGACTACTAACATGGTGCTTACCACATGAGTCGTGCAAGAAATGTATAGTAACAGATCTTCTGCTGGCTGATTCGGTGTGGCTCGGCATGGTGGCTTGAGTACTGGTGGTGTGGTCAGGAACTCTTTCAGCGCCTCTAGAGCTTCTTGTGACTCTGTGTTCCACTGAAACTTGTCTACCTTTTTGAGCAACTTGTAGAATGGCATGCCTTTCTCGCCTAGCCTTGATATGAATCTACTCAGATCTGCCATGCATCTAGTAAGTCTCTGTACCTTTTTCTGTGATCGTGGCGCTTCCATTCTCATGATGGCTTTGATTTTCTCTGGGTTGGCTTCGATTCCCTGATGGCTGATAATGAATCCGAGTAACTTTCCTGCCGGTACTCCGAAGACACACTTTTCTGGATTGAGCTTCCACTAGTATCGCCTCAAATTGTTGAAAACCAGCTGCAAATCATCGATGAAGTTTTCTGAGTTTTCTGTTTTGATCACTACATCATCGACGTAGGCTTCCACCCGCTTGCCCAGTGATCGGCTAAGCATGTTTGAATAGCTCTCTAGTAGGTCGCTCCCGCGTTCTTGAGGCTGAACGACATGGAGGTATAGCAGAAGGCTCCAAACGGGGTGATGAATGTCGTTTTCTCTTCATCTTCTTTTTCCAAGCTGATCTGATGGTATCTAGAATAGCAGTCTAGGAAGGATAACATAGAGCACCCAGCAGTCGAATCAACCACCTGATCTATTCTGGGGAGCCCGAAGGGATCCTTCGGACTTTGTTTGTTGAGATCTATATAGTCGACGCACATGCGCTAATCCACTTTATTCTTTTTGAGTACAAGAACAGGATTTCCCAGCCACTCAGGATGCAGCACTTCTCTAATGAACCCTACTGCCACTTAGCGAGCTAACTCGGCGCGAATAGCTTCTCTCTTGTCGGGCATGAAATGATGCAGCTTCTGTTGAATCGGCTTTGCTTGAGGATAGACCTTCAATTTGTGCTCGGCCAGTTCTCTCGAGACTCCCGGCATATCCATAGGTTGCCATGCGAATACGTCCTAGTTATATTGCAGGAACCGGACGAGCGCGCTTTCCTATTTGTCATCGAGGCTGGAACTGATGATGGCGGTTTTGCGTTCATCAGTGAACCCAGGTTGATCCTCTTTGTCTCTTCAGTTGGTTACATAGAGGTCACGACTTGAGCTTCATTGGCGGGTATCGCGAGGTCTCTCTCAGGCTTTGTGTTCGCCTGCGTGGAGGAAGTCGTCGGTGGTCTAGTAGTGAGGGCCGCCTGAATGGCTCCTCGAAAGCATTCTGCGGCGCCTTGGAAGTCAGCACGCACGGTAATGATTCCTTGTGGTCCTGACATCTTCAATATCATGTAAGAATAGTGCAGAATAGCCATGAATTTTGCCAGTCCCAGCCTGCCGATGATGGCATTGTATCCGCAATCAAAACTCGCCACTTCGAACCTCAGGAACTTGGTTCTTTAGTTTTTCGGAGTTCTAAAGGTAACGGGCATGTAGATATGCCCGAGCAGGTACTCCCCTTCGGTCGGCACAATGCCGAAGAAAGGGGTGTCTGATTTGGTGAGGTCTTTGAGCGCGACCCCAAGCCCAGGAGCGTCCGGGGGAAGGTAACATTGATGCTGCTTCCCTTGTCCACTAGTACTTTCTTTACCCTGCTCTCTCGGATCACCGGATCGACGAGGAGTGGGTACTTGCCCGGATGGTCGAAGTTGAGCCATTGATCCACTCGGCTGAAGGTGATCGGGAACTCCGACCACCGGTAGGGAGCTGGGGTACTGGTGGTCGCCACCAGTACCTATCGGTCGTTGAGCTTTTGCTGCCTTCTATTCTCCTATGACCCGTGTCCTCCAAAGATGACGTTGACCTCTCCGTCAACGTGCGGGAATGCTCCACCTCCTCCCCCTTCCTGTTGTCGAGGCTGCCTGGTCTCGCCAGGCCCTCCTCGTGGTGGGGGAGGTGGTAGAGGCTGGAATGGTCAGCCATTCCCGACGGAATGCTTGAAGTCTCTGCAGTTCTGCAGGGTGTGGAGCATATCCTTGTGATACGGGCACTGGGCATCGAGGATGTCATCCAGTGTCCGCTCGCCTCCACGGGGTGCCCCTCAGGCACGAGCGACGGGTGGTCCGACGGCATGGACCTCCTCACGAGGTCTCTTCTCCCAACGCCTGTCGGGTTGCTGGTTCACATCGCGCCACGGTGCCGGTAGTGCAAGTTTTGTTCCCTCGATGAGGTCTTGGGCCCGCTCGTCAGTGGTGATGTATAGGTCCGCTTCTCGAAACAGTTGTTCAGAGGTGGTCAGCGCTTTCTGCAGTATGGCTCGGACGAAGGCCGAGTCATTAGATCCCCGATAGAAGTCCTCAATCACTGCCGCCTCAGTGACCTCGGGGATACGTTTTATCATGGTCTGAAACATCTTGAGGTATGATCGAAGTGTTTCATCCCCCGGTGCCTGATGGATTTGAGATCCCATGGCTATGTCGGCTTGTCGGAGAGGGACTAAAAGTTGGCAATGAAACGCCGACTAAAGTCGCTCCAGTCGTCGATGCAGTGTCGTGGCAGGTGTCATAACCACTGCAATGCATCCTGCCTAAGAACGATGGGCAAATATGCAGTCATTACGTCTTCAATCGCCCCAGCAGCCCGAGCGGCTATCATATAGACGACCAACCAGCCTCCCGAGTCCTGCTTATGCTCATACTTGTCGACATTGGAGACCTTGAAGTTTGGGGGTGTCACACCTAGTTTTGGAAGGTAAACTAAATGCGAACCATGTACGTGCCAGGATCAGAACTCACGTACACAGCGATTACATAGTTGGACATCATCACACAATGCTTGAATTAAATAACGGAAAGGTATTTAGTTACATCAAGATGCCTGAGACATCCACAAAGTCTATTACATAAACACAGTGTTTAACAATAACAACAAAGTGAGGAGTAACGAAACGTAGAATGTAAGCCTACACAGGCAGCTAGCTAGGGGTTTGCCACTAAGATAAACTAGAACTCATCGTATTCCTGGAACTCCTCGAAGTCATCCATGTTGCCAGCTTCACCTCCTGAGCACTGAGAACAATGGGGTCAACCTAGGGTGGGGTGGTTTGTAAAGCAAGGGTGAGTACACATCAACGTACTCAGCAAATGTCCCGTTTGACTAAGGTGGACTAGTTGTATGTGGAGTTTAAAGTTAAGCAGTTGCTTTTAGTTAGTCAAGTTTTACTACTATAAGTAGAGCCAAGTTTTAGTAATAACCCAGTTATTACCCAGAGGCACTCCCTCCAAGAGGAAATACCAAAGATCAGGATTATAATCACCATTGTTAATCATCATCATAAAAGTAACCATTGTTCTTCTAATCGAAGAGGATCCCAAGGCTGCTAATAACCGTGAGCACGACTGATATACTAGTTTCTAACACTCTGCAGAGGTTGCACACTTTACCCACAAGCCATGATTCTCATTCTGCCCAGGGTTCTAGCCTCCCCATTGATCACTACCAAGGTGACCCAGCAGGGTCTCACTATGTAGCCTTTACGAAGATTTCCCAGAGGTCATAGCCGCCCGTTAGGTTCTTCTAATTTGATAAACACAGTACATCTCCCCAAAGGAAGGATGACTAATAAAACCAAATCAAAGAACCTCTGCAACCAGCCTCGGCAGAGCAAGTACTGTGCCCAGACCCCATTGATGGCCCTACGGCGAAGCCAACTACTCCTCTGGTTCCTCTAATTAATCAGCTAAGGGCATCCCATTCCACCCTCATGGTTGCACTGTTATCCCGGGTTGTCACTCCCCAAATAGGTCCTTACAGAGAGGTACTTAGGAAATAGCCTGAGCCCCCTAAGAATCATAAGAACCCCATCGGGATAACATCATCGTATCATAAAAGATCACATCATGTTCATTGATTAAGTTAAAGCAATAGCATAAGCTAACCATGATTAACCCAAAAAGGTAAACAAAGGTAAGGAAAATACAAGCTAGTCACTCCTTAAGTTTCAGTAATGTAATGCGGGACAGTGAATTATAAAGTATAGTAGGACATAGTAGGTCTGAGGACACTTGCCTTTACAAGGTTGTTGCTCAGAGGGATCTTCGGCAACACACTCAGGAACCACGAGCTGCTCGTTGTCTAAGTAAAGTGAGCATACATTTAATACATTTGGAAGGTAAAAATGAACATCATATCACACATGTACAAATATTGGCACACAACTCAAGAAGGTACAATATTAAGTACAGGGGAATGAGGTCAAGTTATAAAATGGACTAATCCTAAGTGGGGAATTGATAATTCTCTAAGTGTTGAAACATAACCTAAAAGGATAGAGTAATAATTAAACAAAGAAAAGATTACATTATAAGATGAACTACTCTTATTTAGGAATTTGATTATCCTTTACACATTATCCATAATTACCTATCTAATTCCATTTATCACATTAGGGTCTAAAGGTTAAACCAAAAATGAATCCATGAAATGCATTACACTAATCTCACAAACTCTAAATATATTTTAGCTCCTAGGATTCCCCTTTTATTTATTTCATTAAATAAATAAATTAACATATACTTTAATTCTATATTCCAAGTGTAAAAATTAAAGAATACAGATTGTAGTTGACTATATTTTATTTGAACAGAGAATAATCTTGTGAACATTTTGCAATTTGAACCACTAAATTTGGAGTTCATATGAAAAAGATATGAAATAAACAAGTTTTGAAGTTTGAAATATAAAATTAAGGCTAAATCTATAATTAAATAAAAGTCCAGGGGCTATTCTAAAGAAACCAGGGACCTATACGCTAAAACAGAGGACGGCGGGTTGATTTCCTAAAACCAGGGGGGTTCTTAAGAAAACGACCACACGAAGGGGTACGAGGTAATCTCAGCCATCGGATCAGAAACCGATGACCCAGATTAGATCGCGCGGGCGCGCGGACACGACTGACAAGTGGGGCAAGGGCGTCAGCGAGCTAGGGCGGGCTGACCAGCCGCGCCCAGGGGCAAAGACACGGGTGAGGGGGAGAGAGGAGAGACGGCTGGATCTGGATCGGACGGCTACGATTAGATCCGCTCGGGTTAGCTCTACACTGTCCGATCTCGAGCGAACGACCGAGATCTAACGGCAGGGGGGCGGACATGGGCACGGTGGCGCTGCTCGGTCCCGTGGCGGGAACTCGCCGGAGACGAGCAGACTGGCCCTGGCGAGGCACCAGTGGATTAGGGGTTGGCCTAGGCGCGCACAGGGGGATCTGGTGGACTCAGCCGAGGGCACCACGCTGGCGCGAGAGCACTAGAGGGTGCTGCACATGGCGAGGCAGGCTAACGGCGGCGCGGGGCAACTCCGGTGAGAAATTGCGTGCTAACCAGTGTAGTACATAGGGAAATAGGGGTGCGGGGAGGTTTCTCACCTTGAGGGGAAACACTGGAGGCATGGGACAACGGCGGAGGCACAGGGACACGATGGGGCGATGGTGGCGGAGCTCCGGCTACACAAGAACCACTCTAGTGAGCGCGGACTGGACGTAGCAGAGGGGGAGAGGGCGCACCGAAGGGTGTCCCAAGTAGCTGACAGCAAGGCGAAGCTTACCGTGGCACTCGACGGGGCACGGGCGCAACGGCGGCCCCGGAACAAGCGGTGGACGTCGGCGGGCGGTGGCGAAGGTTCTCGGTTCGCGTGGGCAGAGCGAGAGAGAGGGCGAGAGAGTTGGGCAGGGGGCGCAAATGGAAGAGGGGAGTTGGGCGAGCAGGGCGCAGGGTTCAAAAGGGGCGCGGGGGCTCGGTCATGGCTGGAGAACGCGCGGTCATGGGCACGTCCACGGCGGGAAGATCGTGTGCGAAAGGTTAGAGACGGCTGACAGGTGGGGACGGCGGGACAGAGAGAGGGGAGCGGGTGCACGCGAGAGAACTAGCGCCGATAGGTCTGGCCCACGTGACAGAGAGAGAGAGAGAGAGAGAGGGAGGGAGAGAGGGGGCGCTTAGGGTTGCACCGACAGCCGTGACCCGCCTGTCAGGCAGAGGGGGCGCGCGCGGGCTGGGCTTAATGGGCTGCCTTGGGCCAAATTAGCTTTTTCCTTTTTCCTGGAATTTCTATTGCCCTTTCTATTTATTTTTCTCTTGGGTTTTCAATTCAAATTCACATCAAGTTTCAAATTCAAACCAAATCATCCATGTGCAACAATTCAAAGAATATTTGGGGTTCAACATGATGCAACATTCCATGACTCATATGTTTTGGGTAAAATAAAATAAATAATCCCTCACTAATACACTAATTCCAATTAAAATAAAAAGAGAGAGAGAAAACTAGAGAGAGAGAAACTAGAGTGAGATAGAGAGGAGAAACACCTAAATTTGGATGGTCTTAAGAAATTTTATACCCCAAATTCAGGGTGTTACAGACCTATCCCCCTTAAAAGAATCTCGCCCTCGAGATTCAAGGCTGGCTAGCAAAGAGTTCAGGGTACTTGGCTCTCAGATCATCTTCTCTTTCCCAGGTTGCTTCTTCTTCTGAGTGATGGCCCCATTTGACCTTGCACATCCTGATGGTGTTCCTCCGAGTAACCTGATCTGTTGTCTCCAAAATCTGCGTTGGCTTCTCGACATATGTCAAATCCTCTTGAATTTCAAGGTCTTCCATTGGCAACTGCTCTTCTCAAGCATTTCTTCAACTGAGACATGTGGAACACATCATGCACTGCGGACAGGTTCTCCGGTAGGCTGAGTTGATAAGCCACTTCTCCACGTCTGGCTTGAATATGATACGGGCCGATATAGAGAGGTGCTAATTTTCCTTTGACTCCAAACCTCTTGGTTCCTCTGATGGGTGACACTTTCAAGTAGACATAGTCTCCCACTTCAAAAACCGAGTTCCCTTTTTTGGTGTCAGCATAGCTTCGCTGCCTGGACTGCGCTGCCTTTAGATTTTCCCGGACCATCCTGATATTCTCTTCGGCTTTAAGCAAAATCTCTGGACCGAATACCTGTCTTTTGCCGGGCTGGTCCCAATGCAATTGAGTTCTGCAATTCCTCCCATAAAGTGCTTCAAAGGGTGACATCTTCAAACTAGCCTAATAGCTGTTGTTGTAGGAGAATTCTGCATATGGTAGCCTCTTGTCCCATCCCAACTTGTCTTTCAAAGCACAAGCTCTCAACATATCCTCAAGAATCTGATTGGTTCTCTCAGTCTGGCCATCTGTCTGTGGGTGGTAAGCTGAACTGAACTTCAAGTGAGTACCCAAAGCTTCATGTAGCTGCTGCCAAAAATGAGAGGTAAACTGGGTGCCTCTATCCAATATTATCTTCTTCAGAATACCATGTAAGCACACAATCCAAGACATGTATAATTCTGCCAACACTGCACTGTTATAGGTGGTCTTGACTAGTATAAAATGGGCCATCTTTGTTAAATGGTCCACTACTACCCAGATGGAGTCATAACCAGCTCGAGTGTGGGGCAGACCAACTATAAAGTCCATCCCAATCTCATCCCATTTCCACTGAGGAATCTGTAACGGCTGCAACAATCCTACGGGTCTCTGATGTTCTGCTTGATCCTCTGACAACTGTCGCATCTAGCCACATACTCTGCTATCTTTCTTTTCATTCCGTACCACCAAAATCTCTTCTTCAGGTCTTGGTACATTTTCTCGCTACCAGGGTGTATAGAATAAGCTATCTCGTGAGCTTCCTTAAGAATCAGTTCTCGGATCGAGGTGATGTCGGAAACACACAACCTATCCTTGAACCATACCACTCCTTCTGCATCTTCACAGAATTCTGGACCTTTCCCATCTATGATTAGCTGTCGGATTTCGTTGATCTTCTCATCATCCTTCTGACCTTTTCTGATGTCTTGCTCTAGAGTGGGCTCTAGCTCAATTGCCACTCCTTGAGTGTTGTTCAGAAATCCAAGACTTAGCCTGTCAAATTCCTTCGCTAGCTCGAACGGCATCGGGTGAGCGGCCAACATATTGACTTGACTCTTCCTGCTAAGAGCATCTGCAACCACATTTGCTTTGCATGGGTGATAATGAATCTCTAGCTCATAGTCTTTGATCAATTCTAGCCATCCTCACTGCCTCATGTTTAACTCTGACTGAGTGAATATGTACTTGAGGCTCTTGTGGTCCATGTAGATATCATACTTCTGCCCATAAAGATAATGTCTCCAGGCCTTCAATGCATGAACCACTGCTGCTAGCTCCAGATCATGAGTGGGGTAATTCTTCTCACGAACTTTCAGCTGTCGGGACGAGTATGCCACTACTTTCCCTTCCTGCATTAACACACATCCTAGTCCAGTGTACGAAGCATCACAGTATACTGAGAATGGCTTGTGAACATCTGGCAGAACCAACACTGGTGCTATTGTCAACTTCTGCTTCAACATTTCATATGATTCTTGGCACGCTGGGGTCCACTTGAACTCAACCTTCTTTGCTAGTAAGGCTGTCATTGGTCTGGCAATCTTGGAGAAATCTTCAATGAAACGCCGATAGTAACCAGCCATTCCAATGAAACTCTTGATTCCTCGGACATCTTTTGGTGCTTTCTAGTCCAGAATCACTGCTACCTTCTTTGGATCCACAACTAGTCCATCTAGGTTTATAATATGGCCCAAGAATAAAACTTCGCTGATCCAGAACTCGCACTTGCTAAGCTTGGCATACAACTAGCAATCTCATAGCCTTTGAAGTACATTCCTCAAATGTTCCTCATGCTCCTGCTCATTCTAGGAATATACGAGAATATCATCAATGAACACCACTACGAATTTGTCGAGGTAGTCCATGAACACACTGTTCATCAGGTACATAAAGTAAGCTGGCGCATTCGTCAATCCGAATGACATAACCATGAACTCATATAGTCCATACTTGGTGATGAATGCTGTCTTCGGTATGTTTAAGGGTCGGATTCCGAGCTGATGGTAATCTGACCTCAGATCTATCTTTGAGAACACACTGGCTCCTCTCAACTGATCAAATGAGTCTTCAATTTGAGGCAGAGGATACTTGTTCTTGACTATGACTTCATTCAAAGCTCTGTAATCAATGCACATCCTCTTCATGCCATCCTTCTTCTCCACAAATAGCACTGGGGCTGCCCAAGGCGAGGTACTTGGTCTGGTGTAGCCTTTCTCTAACAACTCATCAATTTGCTTCTTGAGTTCCACCAACTTTGGTCCGGACACTCGATAAGCTCTCTTGGAAATAGGGGCGGTGCCTGGGATAAGCTCTATGGCAAATTCAACTTTCCTTTCAGGTGGCATGCCTGGTAACTCCTCAGGGAATACATCGGGGAATTCTGACACAATCCTAATTGCTTCAATCGGATTGGACTCCTTGTCATCTACTGATAAATGGTGACAGGCTCCTTCTTCTAGTTCAGGCAAGTACAGCTTGGTTACTACTTCCTTTCTGGATGGAGACACCAACTTAACTTTTCTCTTGTCACACCTGACAGTGGCTTGATTTTTGTGTAGCCAATTCATCCCTAGGATGACATCTAACCCTTGAGTTCCCATTACTACTAGGCTAGCGGGGAAATCTATCCCCCTTATTTCAATCCTTAGATTCGGACAAGTCCTATCGGACTGAACTTTTCCCCCAACTAAATTAACTCTCAAAGGTGGGATCATTGGTTCTATGGGGATGTTATGTGATTCTACCCAAGATGTAGAAACAGAAGAATGCGTGGCACCAGTATCAAATAGAACTTTTGCTGGATAAGATTCGACTGAAAACATACCTACTGCCACGTCCTGAGCATCCTGGATTGCTTCGGCCTCCAAGTGGTTCACCTTTCCACGGTTGTAAGCCTGACCACGGACTCCTGGTGCTTGCTATGGTGCTCCTTGTCTTGCTGGGGCATTGACTGCTGGCGGGTGCTAGGCTGCTTTCTTGGGACAATTCTTCGCCCAGTGATTCTATTCTCCACAGTAGAAGCATGCATGACCTCCTACTTGAGATGGGGCTGCTTGGCCATTCTAGTTGTTTGCTGGGGCAGGAAGACGAGCTGCCTGGTTGTTCTGTCGTTGGTACTAATTTCCTCTCGGCTGAGTGTTCTGACGGTACTGCTACTGCTGCTGCTGAGGAAACTGCCTCTGATACTGGTGTTGGTGCCGACACTGATGCTGGTGCTGGTGACCTTGCTTGAATCGCTAGGCACGTTGCCTGAGTAGCGAGGGCAACTGCTACTCCCAGCCTGAGGTCGACCAATCTTGCGCTTCCTATCCTCCATCTCGCGACGCTTCCTTTCAGTCATGATTGCTCTGTCAATCAAATGCTGGAAGGTGGAGAAAGTGTGGTTCATCAACTGATAATGGAGGGGATCAACCAATCCTCTCAGAAAGCGGTACCGCCTCTTGGCATCTATGTTGACGTCTTTAGGGGCGTAGCGTGATAGCTGTAAAAACTTATCCATGTACTCACTAACGGACAAGGGACCTTGCTTCAGGGTGAGAAACTCCTCCTTCCTCACTATCATCAGTCCCTCAGGCACATGGTAGCAATGGAAGTTATCCCTGAACTCCTCCCAAGTAATGGCTTTAGGGTTAGCTTGGGTGGCGAGGTAGGACTCCCATCAAGACTACGCTGCTCCCCTCAGCTATCGGGGACCATACAACACCTTCTCACGGTCGTTGCACTGGGTAGTGTGCAACTCACGCTCCACGGTGCGCAACCAATCTTCCACATCCATGGGATCAGCAGAGTGGGCAAAGACAGGGGGATGGCCCCTCATGAACTCTGCCCGCTTGTCCCTAGGAACTTGAGGCATCTAGACTTGCACTAGAGGCTGAGGTGGTGGTGGCTGCTGCTGAACCTGCTGCATCGCTGCTAATGTCTGACCAATTGCCTGAACTGTCTGGGTCTGCATCAAGAACATCTGCTCAATGGTCATCGGGGGTGGCGGTGGCAAATGCTGCTGCGGAGCTGCCTCCTCCTAGGGTGCCTGCTGCTCTGGCTTAGCATGCCTCACACCTCTACGCCTCTTCTCAGACATCTGTAGAAACCACACACATATCAGATCTGGCTCTGCAGTCTTTCAGCATAAGAAAAGATATACGGAAAACCTCATAGCATTGAACAATTGACCATCTTCACTGACAGCTTCTCAGATAAAGAGGAAAATAGAAATAAATGGATTACCCAACTAAATAACTGACTTTATTAATAACTACACCAAGTTGTAGGGAATACCCACAGCTTGATGACAATCATTACAAAGATCCAACTTCATTACATGTTCATCATAACAAGCATCCAACATAAGGTAAACAAACTAACTCTAACTAAGACTGACTAGACTAAGACAGTGAATTAAACATTATTACAGACTCCGACTCCATCAATCTATGGATCTAAATCTATGCGGGTCCTGCATTCTGGGGTACCATAGTCGAAGCGACCACGGGGCGGTGAGTGGTAAGGGTGCTGAATCCCAACAGGGGCGGGAGAACCACCATCAAGATAGTGGCGTGCCGCGCATTCAGCACGCAATTCCGCAACCTCCGCCCGAACCTTGCCCAACTCGTCAAGGGCGTGGTCCAACTCTGTGTTGAGCATGAAGACCAAGTTGACCATGCTGCTCTGCCTGGGATTGCCCTCACCAACTGGCGAGACAATCACACCTCCAGCACTGGTGGTCGAACGGCGAGGGTAGTACTTCAGGTCAAGGCCATCAGCTACCCCGTTGAACAACGAGCAATACTAAGAAAGTGTCCGTCGTGCTGCATCTTGCATGGCTGCCTCGGCAGTGTCCCTCTCAGTGATAGAATAGTGCTCTGAGAAGGCCTCTGCACCTCGGAGATCATCGTCTGGACGGTGCACCAAGCAAGTAGCCTCCCACTGGTCTAGGTATAGCCCACGATGATGCTGGTAGACTACACAACGATACTCTATAGACCAAGTGTGTCGGTCAAAGGCCCAACGCAACAGGGTATTGAGAGCGTCGTGGAAGTGACACCCGTGAGCAGCGTCACGAGTAATGGGTCTAGCGATCCATCCCTCCGGCTTCGGCTCCTCCGAGTGCTCCGTGTCGTGGCTCGAACTGCCATCGGCGTCGTCGTCGTCTCCGTCTCCGTCAGGGTCTCCTCTAGCAGCCGGGATGCCCTGTTGTGGTGCAGGGGGCATCTCTGGCTGGGGTGCAGGGGAAGGCGGCCTCTCAGACTCCACCTCCTATTGAGATGAGGGGGAAGAGTCCTGCTGCTCCTGCTCCTGCTCCTAGCGTCGGCGCTCCTGCTCCTCGTGCAGGCGACGATGCAGTCTCTCCAGCAAGCTGGACTGACCTGACACCGTGCGACGCAGGGGACGCTCCGCCAGACGAGAAGGCAAAAAAGGGATCACAGATTTACGTGCAATGCACCTGAGACGAGCCATCTACAAAAGACATCATAAGCACAAGAGTAAGAGTAGAACTATGAGACCAGAAAGTAAACAGAAAGAAAAGTGAGGCAAAACTTTTGAGATAAGTAAATAATATAGAGTTGGTCAAGATAACCAACTTTTGAAAAGACACTAAGGTCAAGGTAAGAGTAGAGGTCTATAGTCCTTAGGCTGAACATTCTAGTCTATGTTAGCGGTCCTACAGTTAGCAAGGCTTTGATACCACTTATGTCACACCCGGTTTTGGAAGGTAAACCAAATGCGAACCATGTACGTGCCAGGATCAGAACTCACGTACATAGCGATTACATAGTTGGACATCATCACACAATGCTTGAATTAAATAACGGAAAGGTACTTAGTTACATCAAGATGTCTGAGACATCCAAAGAGTCTATTACATAAACATAGTGTTTAACAATAACATCAAAGTGCGAAGTAACGAAACGTAGAATGTAAGCCTACACAGGCAGCTAACTGGGGGTTTGCCACTAAGATAAACTAGAACTCATCGTATTCCTAGAACTCCTCAAAGTCATCCATGTTGCCAGCTTCACCTCTTGAGCACTGAGAACAGTGGGGACAACCTGGGGTGGGGTGGTTTGTAAAGCAAGGGTGAGCACACATCAACGTACTCAGCAAATGTCCCGTTTGACTAAGGTGGACTAGCTGTATGTGGAGTTTAAAGTTAAGCAGTTGCTTTTAGTTGGTCAAGTTTTACTACTATAAGTAGAGCCAAGTTTTAGTAATAACCCAGTTATTACCCAGAGGCACTCCCTCCAAGAGGAAATATCAGAGATCAGGATTATAATAACCATTGTTAATCATCATCATAAAAGTAACCATTGTTCTTCTAATCGAAGAGGATCCCATGGCTGCTCATAACCACGAGCACGGCTGATATACCAGTTTCTAACACTCTGCAGAGGTTGCACACTTTACCCACAAGTTGTGATTCCCATTCTGCCCGGGGTTCTAGCCTCCCCATTGATCACTACCAAGGTGACCCAGCAGGGTCTCACTATATAGTCTTTACGAAGATTTCCCAGAGGTCATAGCCGCTCGTTAGGTTTCTCTAGTTTGATAAACACGGTACACCTCCCCAAAGGAAGCGTGACTAACAAAACCAAATCAAAGAACCTCTGCAACCAACCTCGGCAGAGTAAGTACTGTGCCCAGACCCCATTGACGGCCCTACGGCGAAGCCAACTACTCCTCTGGTTCCTCTAATTAATCAGCTAAGGGCATCCCATTCCACCCTCATGGTTGCACTGTTATCCTGGGTTGTCACTCCCCAAACAGGTCCTTACGGAGAGGTACTCAGGAAACAGCCTGAGCCCCCTAAGAATCATAAGAACCCCATCGGGATAACATCATCGTATCATAAAAGATCACATCATGTTCATTGATTAAGTTAAAGCAATAGCATAAGCTAACCATGATTAACCCAAAAAGGTAAACAAAGGTAAGGGAAATACAAGCTAGTCACTCCTTAAGTTTCAGTAATGTAATGCGGGACAGTGAATTATAAAGTATAGTAGGACATAGTAGGTCTGAGGGCACTTGCCTTCACCAGGTTGTTGCTAAGAGGGATCTTCGGCAACACACTCAGGAACCATGAGCTGCTCGTTGTCTAAGTAAAGCGAGCATACATTCAATACATTTGGAAGGTAAAAATGAACATCACATCACACATGTACAAATATTGGCACACAACTCAAGAAGGTACAGTATTAAGTACAGGAGAATGAGGTCAAGTTATAAAATGGACTAATCCTAAGTGGGGAATTGATTATTCTCTAAGTGTTGAAACATAACCTAAAAGGATAGAGTAATAATTAAACAAAGAAAAGATTACATTATAAGATGAACTACTCTTATTTAGGAATTTGATTATCCTTTCACATTATCCATAATTACCTATCGAATTCTATTTATCACATTAGGGTCTAAAGGTTAAACCAAAAATGAATCCATGAAATGCATTACACTAATCTCACAAACTCTAAATATATTTTAACTCCTAGGATTCCCCTTTTATTTATTTCATTCAATAAATAAATTAACATATACTTTAATTCTATATTCCAAGTGTAAAAATTAAAGTATACAGATTGCAGTTGACTATATTTTATTTGAACAGAAAATAATCTTGTGAACATTTTGCAATTTGAACCACTAAATTTGGAGTTCATATGAAAAGATATGAAATAAACAAGTTTTGAAGTTTGAAATATGAAATTAAGGCTAAATTTGTAATTAAATATAAGTCCAGGGGCTATTCTAAAGAAACCAGGGACCTATACGCTAAAACAGAGGACGGTGGGTTGCTTTACTAAAACCAAGGGGGTTCTTAAGCAAAACGACCACGCGAAGGGGTACGGGGTAATCTCAGCCGTCGGATCAGAAACCGACGACCCAGATTAGATCGCGCAGGCTCGAGCGTGCGGACGCGATTGACAAGCGGGGCCAGGGCATCAGCGAGCCAGGGCGGGCTGACCAGCCGGGCCCAGGGGCAGAGACGCGGGTGAGGGGGAGAGAGGAGAGATGGTTGGATCTGGATCAGAGGGCTACGATTAGATCCGCTCGGGTTAGCTCTACACTGTCCGATCTCGAGCGAACGACCAAGATCTAACGGCAGGGGGGCAGACATGGGCACGGTGGCGCCGCTTGGTCCCACCACGGGAACTCGTCGGAGACGACCAGACTGGCCCCGGCGAGGCACCAGCGGCTTGGGGGTTGGCCTAAGCGCGCACAGGGGATCTGGCGGACTCAGCCGAGGGCACCACACCGGCGCAGGAGCACCAGAGGGCCCTGCACACGGCGAGGCGGGCTAACGGCGGCGAGGGGCATCTCCGGTGAGCAATTGCGTGCTAACCAGTGCAGTACACAGGGAAATAGGGGTGCGGGGAGGTTGCTCACCTTGAGGGGAAACGCTGGAGGCACGGACAACGGTGGAGGCACAGGGACGCGACGGGGCGACGGTGGTGGAGCTCCGGCTGCACAAGAACCACTCTGGTGAGCGCGGACTGGACGCAGCAGAGGGGGAGAGGGTGCACCGAAGTGTGTCCCGAGTAGCTGATGGCAAGGTGAAGCTTACCGTGGCACTGGACGGGGCACAGGCGCAAGGTAGCCCCAGAACAGGCGGTGGACGTCGGTGGGCGATGGCAGAGGTTCTTGGTTTGTGTGGGCAGAGCGAGAGAGAGGGCGAGAGAGCTGGGCAGGGGGCACAAATGGAATAGGGGAGGTGGGCGAGCAGGGTGCGGGGTTCAAAAGGGACGCGGGGGCTCGGTCGTGGCCGGAGAACGCGCGGTCGTGGGGACGTGGGCGAGAGGTTAGAGACAGCTGACAGGTGGGGACGTGGGACAGAGAGAGGGGAGCGGGTGTGCGTGAGAGAACTAGCGCCGATAGGTCTAGCCCACGCGATAGAGAGAGAGAGAGGGAGAGAGGGGGCGCTCAGGGTTGCGTCGACAGGCAGGACCCGTCTGTCAGGTAGAGGGGGCGCTCGTGGGCTAGGCTTAATGGGATGCCTTGGGCCGAATTAGCTTTTTCCTTTTTCTTGGAATTTCTATTGCCTTTTCTATTTATTTTTCTCTAGGGTTTTCAATTCAAATTCAAATCAAGTTTTAAATTCAAACCAAATCATCCATGTGCAACAATTCAAGAATATTTGGGGTTCAACATGATGCAACATTCCATGACTCATATGTTTTGGGCAAAATAAAATAAATAATCCCTCACTAATACAACTAATTCCAACTAAAAGAAAAAGAGAGAGAGAAAACTAGAGAGAGAAACTAGAGTGAGATAGAGAGGAGTAACACCTGAATTTGGATGGTCATAAGAAAGAAAATTTGTACCCCCAAATTCATGGTGTTATAGGGGGCCACTGGATGGCCTTGATACGCGGAGTAAGCGCGGATACTCCACATGTGTCCTCCTGCCGACGTTCATGGTGTCGGCCCCGAAGAGGGGAGTCGCTGATGTGTCGTCTCGACCGTCCCCAGGTCAGGCCACTAGTTGAGGCTGCCGCCGACTCAACTCGGGTGGCGCGACTTCGAACCATGACGCCATGGTCCCGATCGTACTCCTCCCGGCGCCTTATCTTGTTTTCGTGTCGTCGTTCGCGTGAAGCATTGATGGAGCTCCGTGCGTCTCGCCGACTGTTGATGGCGTGCCGTAGATCATTCGGGGCATGAGCGAGGGGTAGAAGATGATTAGTTGCTCGAGTGAGCAGCCGCCGATAACCTTCAGCATCCGGAGTCCGGGAGGCCATCAGCTATCCGAGCCAACACTCCTCCGACTTCACTTGGCGTGTTCATTGCACGAGCAAAGTCAGGGTTTAAGTTTCGAGCGAAGAGAGGGTTATCTTGGCGTGACCTCGCATCCTGCTCGGCTTGTTCTCGATCTCGGTCTTGAGCCTATCGGCGGTCACATCGGCGAGAATTCCTCCTTTCTCTGAAGACTCGTTCATCAGGAGTTTCTCCGACTTCTGAGACTTCATCTTGGCATACGGGCTGTGCTGGGTCCCACTCCCCAGCTTCGTGATGTCGCCGAATATTACGGCGTCTGTTTCTCCGTCGTCGAGCTTCCCGCTGGGGAGGTTCTTCCCCTGGTATGGTTGGCTCGTCGTCGGAGATGGGAAATGATTCCAATCTCCCCCTGATGAAGAGGACGTCGGGGTAGAAAGGAGTTGCTGCAGTGACAAATTCCTTTCCGTCCTTCTTTGAGGGCGAAGGTGTCGAAAGGATAACTTGACGGGCCTCCATCCCGCTTGCTTCTTTTTTCCTTGTAATCCTGGCCCTCAAAGGATAACTCCTTTGTGGGCAAAGTGGGCAACGGGGTTCTTCGGGTAAGTGAATTCCTGGCCCTCGACTTGTAAGAAGCAGTCTTCGTCTGAGGCGCAGGTGGTTGCGCTATCCGCTGTCTCGTTCCGACTTCCTCGGAGATTTCCAAGGAAGGCTTTTCTCTGGTGGATCCGCTATGTGGTGCAGAATTCCCTTCTCATCTGCTACGGACGAGATGGTCCTGAAGCAGAATACGGATCTAGGGCGGAGAGCGATCTTGCACTGGGAAGTGATAGCCATTGAGCTAGCTTGGATCAACGACACACCCCCTACCTGGCATGCTAGCTGTCGGTGTTTGGAGCCCGACCGCACACCCGGGGTTACTCCTCGCGGTGCTTTTGGATAGGACAGTGTTGTTGATTGTAACTCAATGGTTCATGCGAGACGCATGAGAGACGACAGGCGATTTTCTACAGGTTCGGGCCGCTTTGAGATGCATAATACCCTACTTCCTGGTGTGGGTCTTTACGTGGTAGGTTACAATAGAAATCTCCGGTATGGAGAAAAGCTAGTGGGCTGAGTAGATGGTCGATGAATCTGATGGGTTACACCCTAGGCCTTATATACTTGACCGTGGGGCATTACATGCGTGTGTGATGACGATGTGTACCTAAGTAATAGTGAACTGACTAAACTTATCTTCCTATAGTCTTGCCGATTTATCATTATTTTGTTCCAACGTCTAAGGGCGCTGCGCGGAAGAATCGGATCAGCGCTGTGGATAATTCTTAAATCCAACGAGCTGCCTGGGCCTAAGTTTGCTTCTTCCTTGTGTCGGCCCATTTCGCCAGCAATTCTCCCCTGGCCCATGAAGGGACGGCCTTGCGAGACAATAAGCCCAAAGCCTTTCGTGAGGCTTTCTTGCCTTCTAGTGGACTGGGGGATTTCCGTCCCCCACAGCCACCATCTGCTTCCGGCATCACCGGGACTGCGCCACGGTGAGCAGCACCGACATGGGGAACCGCGTCTCCACGCCGGGCGCAGACGGGTCCAGCAGCTGCACTGCGTTCACCACGCCGCGCTCGTCCTTCTGGAACGCCTTGTGGCACCCGCCCGACGCGCCCAGGACTGCCACCAGCGCGCGCCGCGGCGTCGTGCTCGCCTGTAGGCTTGGCTTCCAGCATTCACACTAGCCGTGGGATGGCGTTCGCGACCATGGCCTCCTGCCGTAGGCCGGCCTTGCCCGTATTGCCGCAGATCTCCTTGAGCGCTAGGGCGGCCTCAGCGCGGGTGGCGGACCGGTCGCTGCCCAGCGCGATGGCCACGTGCCCTGTCAGGCCGCCAGACGCCGCTATCTCGGTGATGTAGCGGAAGGACGCCATGTTGTAGAGGAGGCCCAGCGCGTGCGCTAGGCCTGGCTCGTTGCCGTGGCGGCCATCAAAGAAGTCGCTAACACACCCGAGCGCGCCCTCTTGGAACGCCTCCACTCGGAGCCGCTGCGCCTCGTTGCGCCATCTCCCGTGGTGAGGCTCTAGAGGCAGGCCAACGCCAGCTCCTGTGCGTGGCGTGTGCCAAGGGAGACCAGCTGCAAGAGCAGTGGCAGCGTGCCCTCGTTGCGAAACGCCGGGAGGAGGTCCGGGAACACGGCGAGGTTCCACAGCACCTCAGCCACCACGGCCTGCACCGCTGGGGTGCCGCCGGCGTAGGCGGCCAGCAGCGACGCCACCCCACCGCGTGACAACCTCGGAGGCCACCAGTCCCTGCAGGAACCCGCAGACGCCGACGACTACCATCTGCTTCCGGCACTGCCGGGACTGCGCCACGGCCAGCAGCACCGACACAGGGAAATACGTCTCCACGCCAGGAGCGGATGGGTCCAGCAGCTGCACCGCATTCGCCACGCCGCGCTCGTCCTTCTGGAACGCCTTGTGGCACCCGCCCGACGCGCCTAGGACCGCCGCTAGCGCGCGCGCCGCGGCGTCACGCTCGCCCGCGGGCTTGGCCTCCAGCATCCACACCAGCTACAGGACGGCGTCCGCGACCATGGCCTCTTGCCATAAGCCGACCTTGCCCACGTTGTCGCAGAGCTCCGCAAGCGCCATGGCGGCCTCGTCACAGGTGGTGGAACGGTCGCTGCCTAGCGCGGCGGCCACGGGTGCTGCCAGGCCGCCGGACGCGCGCCGATCTTGGCGATGTAGCGGAAGGACGCCATGTTGCAAAGGAGGCCCAGCGCGTGCGCCAGACCCGGCTCGTCGCCGCGGCGGCCGTCGAGGAAGTAGCTGACGCACCCGAGCGCGCCCTCCTGGAATGCCTCCATTCTGAGTCACTGCGCCTCATCACCGCCATCTCCCATGGTGAGGCCCTAGAGGCAGGCCAGCGCTAGCTCCTGCGTGCGCGGCATGCCGAGGGAGACCAACTGCAGGAGCAGCGACAGCGCGCCCTCATCACGGAACGCCGGGAGGAGGTCCGAGAACACGGCAAGGTTCTGTAGCACCCCGGTCGCCGCGGCCTGCGCCGTCGGGGTGCCGCCGACGCAGGCGGTCAGCAGCGCCGCCACCCCGCCACGCACCGCCGTCAGCGGGAGCAGCGCTGCGCACGCGTGCACCACCGTGACCGCACCAGACTTGAGCGACTGCTTGATGGGGGGAGCAGGATATGGGATCCAGGCTGCGGGCGCCGTCTAGGGTTTTGGATCGGAATAGGGGATGTGGAACGGGGGTCACGAGCGGGTGTGCGTGGGGGAGAGAGTGCGCGCATCGGACAGGAGATAGACTCTAGGGCGTATTGGACAGTTGAGATCATCGGAAGGCAGAACAAAGTAGAGACAGGCTACCCTTTTAGAGCCTTAATAAGTAGTAATAGATTTTGTAGCGTAAAATTTATAGCCCGTTATCACCCCTAGCCATATGTGTCCAACGGATTCATTTGCAGTTACGTCTAGGGATGTAACTGCAGATGTACCATTGACGTGTGGGTTCGGTTTGAACGGAACCAATTCCTCTGCCGTAATGTTCGCCTGCTACCGGTTGTTCCAACCAGCTCCACACATTAGTCACAGCCAACCGACAATATTTTTGGACGTTACGGCAGAGGATCTTGCCGAGGCCTGACCAAACCTAGCTACAGACAAAATACTTCAGCAGCTGACTTCCTCGTGTACCAGTGACTGGGAGTTCAGGATATTTTTTCTGAATATTCTGCCTGCTTCAGAAAACCCTAAACCCATAAACTGGATGGGATGGACAAGCAATGATCCTTTATTTTATCTTATATCATGTACTCTGTCCGTTCCAATTTATAATTTGTTTGACTTTTTTATCAAATTTGAACAACTCGTCTTATTCATTTTTTTCAAAGAGAAGTACTCCACTGCTACCACAACATATTTCAAATTCCCTTGGGTTGGTGGAAGTGGTCCCAATAAATCTAGTCCCCATCTTTGCAATACCAAGTGGGTTGAATCAGTTGCGTTAGGGATGAAGGTTGTTTCTGGTCCCTAGCACATTTCTGACAATTTTCACATTTTTGCACTAGATCCGCTGCATCCGAAGCAGCCTTTGGCCAGTAAAATCCTTGTCTAAAATTTTTACCAAGGAGTGGCCTAGATCCAATGTGAGCTCTGCATATTCCTGGGTGTATTTCCTGCATCAATTCTTGGCCTTTAGCTGTGGATATGCACTTTAGTAATGGAGAACATATTCCTTGCTTGAACAATTCTCCTTCTATAGTCACACATGGCCTTGTTCTAGCATGCATCCTTTTATGTAAGCTTCATCATCCGAAGGGTAATTTCCCTGGAGAAAGGATACAATTTCTATTCTCCAATCTTCGCTATGCACATGCGAAATTGTAAGCATCGTCCTTTCCATGAGTTCAACTAAAGGTGCTTTGAGAGTTTCAAAGAATACTTCTGTGGGAAGCAGGAACACCTGTGCCGCTGATTTGGCTATCATATCTGCTTGTTCATTGTCTCCTCTCAGGATACTTTTTACTGAGAATCCTTCGAAGGAGGCTTCCATTCTTTGGACCATGTCAAGATATTTTCCAAGCTTCGGATCCCCTGCCTTACTGTTTTTGTCAACCTAGCTTGTGATTACTTGAGAGTTAGATTTAAGCACTACTCTTCTTATCCCCATGACCTTAAGGTTTCGAAGCCCCAAAAGGACCGCTTCGTATTCTGCAATACTGTTTGTGCAATTGAACTCCAACCTGGTTGCATAGCTGGTTTTGATTTTTTGATGGTGAAATTAGAATAGTTGCTGCACCTGCGCTGAAGGTTCCCCATGGTCCATCACAGAATACTGTCCAAACTTCGTCATCTATTAGATGCCTTTCATCCTGAGCCCCTGGCGTCCAATCGGCAATGGAGTCTGCTAATGCTTGAGATTGAATCAAAGATCTATGTACAAAGTCAATGGTGAACTCAGTCAACTCTGTAGCCCACTTGCCAACCCTTCCTGTAGCTTCTCTGTTTCTTATGATGTCCTTTAGAGGTTGGGACGAAGGTACTATTATATGGTAAGACTGGAAATAATGCCGAAGCTTTCTGGAGGCCATCAATATAGCATACAGTATCTTCTCCAACGCTTTATAGTTTCTTTTTGATGGACTTAGTACTTCGAAGACGAAGTACACTAGGACTTGTTTCTTTGTTTGTTCTTCTTGCTTTTCTTGAACCAGCGCTGCACTAACTGCAGCGTGGGAAGCAGCTACATACGATAGAAGTGGGGCTTCTGACGAAGTTGGGGTCAAGGTTGTTAACTGTATAAGATATTGTTTCAAATCTTTGAAGGCTTTTTGATGGGCCGGTCCCCATTAAAAGACTTCGGATGATTTTAGTACTTAGAAGAATGGTAAATTCCTTTCTGCTGATCTTGAAATAAATCTGTTTAATGATGCCAACCTTCCTGTCAATCTCTGAGCACCTTTTCTTGACTTTGGTGGCTCCATTCGAAGTATAGCTTCTATTTTGCTTGGGTTAACTTCAATTCCCTTTGTTGATACTAGACAGCCAAAGAATTTTTCTTTGTTCACCCGAAGACACATTTTTCCGGGTTTAACTTGAGGCCAACCTTTCTGAAGTTGGCAAATGTTTCTTGCAAATCAACAATGTGATTTTCTTGCTTCGTACTTTTGACTATGATATCATCAACATATGTTAAAACATTCCTGCCAATTTGAGTGTAGAGAACCTTGGAACTCATTCTGCTGAAGCTTCCCTCAGCATTCTTGAGCCCCTCAGGCATCCGAAGATAGCAATAAGTTACACTGGGGGTTATGAAGCTTGTTTTGGGCTCATCTTGTTTTTTCATCCAAATCTGATTGTAGCCTGAGTAACAGTCCATCAGGCTTATAAGCTCTAAAGTGGCTACCATATCTATGATAGAATCTATTCTTGGTAAGGGAATTCATCCTTCGGGCATGCCTTGTTGAGATCTGTGAAATCGATACACATGCTGCACTTTCTGTTTTCCTTTTTCACCATCACAGTATTGGCTAGCCATTCTAGATATATCACCTCTCTGATTACTCTGGCACTCATGAGTCTTTTGATTTCGTTTCTTGCACCTTCGGCTTTGTCTTCTGACATCTTCCGAAGCTTCTGCTTCCTTGGTGTGATGGTTGGGTCCATATTAAGAGAATGCTCAATGACATCTCTGTTGACGCCACAAAGATCATTGGTTGACCATGCAAAGACATCCTTATTGTTGAATAAAAACTTTAATAAAACCTTTTCTTGTTCCTTAGATAATTAGGATCCAAACAACACTTTCTGTTCAGCTATGTCTTCACACAAAAGCATAGACTTTGGTTGATCCGCCGAAGCAGCTTTATCTCTTATGAATTTATGCTGCTGGTGAGCTTTGGCTTCGTCTATATTGTGAATAGCCCTGGAATCAGTCCAATTCCCTTCGGCCCTTCTAGGCTTCCATGCACAACAATAGTGCCCTAGTCTGATGGTATTTTCTTACACAAATATGCTGGATGAAGTATTGCTTCGAAACCATTCAATGTTCCTCGTCCAATGACTGCATTGTAAGGATAATCCATGTCTACAATGTTAAATACAACTTGCTCCATTCTGGTGTTGTGCACATAGCCAAAGGTGATTGGCATTGTTATTTTTCCATGTGCCACTATCTGCTTTCCTCCGAAGCTACACAGGGGTGTGTTGCATCGTGTATCTTGTCGTCCTGCTCTTGCATCTGTCTGAAGGCTTTTGCAGAGATGATGTCTACTACATTGCCCGTATCCACGAGGACATTGTGAACAAGAACCCTTCAATGACACATGACATGACCATGGTATCATTGTGGGGATAATCCTTAAGCTGAAGGTCCTCTTGAGAGCATGTAATTGGCACATGAGACCATTTAGACTTGATGAAGGGTCCTTGTACTCCAACATGTTGTACCCTTGTTTGTGCTTTCTTCTTTTGCTTCTTATTGGCTGGTTCGAAGCTTGAGCCACTTGTGGTTGGAAGCACGAGCTTCGTCGCTGAAGGTGACGTAGCTTGATGACTTTGCGAAGCTATTGTCGTAGTTGTGGAAGTGAGTTCACCGGAGGTGGGCTCTAATGTTGATCTCTTGTTTTTTATTACTGAATCATAAAACAAGACAACACAATTGTTAAACGTTAAGGACCTTCGTCCTTCGAAACATTATCTCCCTTCGGGCATAATGGATCGTGGACGAAGGTCATGAAGAACAAGTCTTCATCATTCATAAATATAAAAATGTAGTTACATATGTAACATTATGCTGATTGTTCATTTCATATCAAATGTTAAACAATATTAAGATCCACATCATGCAATAACAAAGTAATATATAATGTATATTACATTTGTACCTTTAGTTTGCTCGAAGGCAAAAGCGCAAATACAATTCCAATCCAGCGTGAATAGTACAGGGGTACTATTCATCTATTTATAGGTAAGGGGCGCATCCCAAGCAAAAGTACATTTATGACCCTAACATGTATACATTATCCTAATACAAACATTAGGGATTAACGAGTCTTTTACTCTTTGGCTCAACATCGCATTTGACCTTCGTAACCGGCTTGGGCCGAAGCTATGATCCTTCGGCATTTTACACATGTTTGTTGCAGCTTCAGCGTTCAGCCCTTTTAGTTGTAGACGATTTCTTCATCCTGAGGACCTTTGACATAGAAGGAGGCCCCCAACAATACATAGTTGGAGCAGAGCTATAACATCGGTGTTATTTGTTAGCACTAGAGGTACTCACAACGACATGAACTTGGTGGATAAGGAAAGAGGGAGGAGGAAGGTGACTGTTATAACTGAGTATATTTTTTCCCTGTCCTCTATTCTTCACAGGTTACCATACTTATACAATTGGCTCATGGCCGGGCCAACTCACACCACCCATTCTGGGCCCGTATAGCACACGTTGGCTTCCTTACACATGGGCCTATGACTTCGGCAGCTGTCGGACGCTCTAGCCTTCCGTCGTCTTCCCGTCAGCATCCTTGGTAGATGAAATTGTGGTTCATGGAGAGTGCATCATCGAAGCCTATCGACCGGACCAAGAGTTGCTCCATCAGTTACTCCTCCGCTCATGATGACCCGAGTGTCCAGGACCGAGAAAGGAAACATTGTGCTTACCTGATGCTTGGGAGGAACAACTTGCTCATGTTGTGACACGTACGTGAAACACTCTGGGTGAGCAGTCGAATTGGAAGGAAGGTCAGGCTGTAGGCCACTGATCCCATGTGTTGCACCACTCGAAAGGTCCCAAAGTACCTAAAGGAAAGTTTGTGGTTGGAGCGTGGGGCGACAGAAATTTGTATGTAAGGCTGGAGCTTCAGGTACAAAATGTCCCAAACAGCAAACTTGCGATCAGAACACCCTTTTTAAGCTTGTTGTTTCATGTAGGACCGGGCATAAAACCCGAGCCCGAAGCCCGTTACCCAAATTACCTGAACCCGTACCCGTTTAGCCCGAGACCCGTTACCCGAACAGCTGCAACGGTTAACAAAACTGAATACCCGAAGTAAGTTTGGGCCTAATCGGGTATTCATCCGCGGTATCCGAAGTACCCATTCTACCCGAAATTAGGCAGACCCAACTCCCAAACCCAACAGCGAAAGTGCGGAACAGCACATGCACAGCCCAGTAGTCTGTAGCGGTGTAGCCCACGGGCCATGCCCACGCCTTGTCGCAACTCGGCAACTCACAAAGTAGCAAGCGGCAAGCCCTAGCTCCTAGCCTCCCAGACTCCCAGTCTCCCACACGCTTCCCACGTGGCCGGTGGCGTTCTCGACTTGAGTCCCAGTCCCAGACGGCGGGCCGATCCTCCCAGGCGGCCAGGCCCCCATCCCCAGGTGGCGTCCTCACCCAAGCGACTTCCCAGTCACGCGGTTTTCCTAGTCACGCGTAGTCGCAGTTGCCAGCCCACGGCACCGCGCAGGCGCGCAGTGTGCAGTCGCGCACACGCGCAGGCGGCGTCCTCACCCAGCGGCGCTACGACCAGGCGGCAGCACAGCGCAGGCGCGCCGTCGCACTCGCGCACACGCAGTCGCAGTCTCCCACTCCCAGGCGGCCAATCCGGCAGTCGCAGCCTCCCAGGCGGCCAGTCCTCCTCCTCCCAGTCTCCCACTCCCAGGCAGCAGGCGCAAGCGCTTAGCCACCAGCTGGCCAGCCGCGAGGAACAGGAAGGTACACATTCTTGAATCTTGCTTAGCTTGTACCTGTAGATTATTATTAGGTAGTAGTGTAAGTATGTAACTCTAGTATTTTTGTGATTCCATTGTCATATAGATGCTAGAAATTGAGGAACACACAAATATGGAGATTGAATCAGTTGCACTTTGTACCGAAACATCACATGTTCAGAATGTAGATGTAGTTGCACCGACATCTCAGTCACATGATGTAATAGCTAGACAAGATGAACCTGAGTTGAGTAAGGATGGGACTAGGAAGGAAATAGCACCGAGGTCAGATGTATGGCAACATTTTATTAAGATAAAAGATGATAAAGACATCGTTAGGCATGCTAAGTGCAAATATTGCCATCGAAACATGAAGGCAGAGGCTGGACATCATGGCACATCTTCATTGAAGAGGCATTTGGTTGCTTGCAAACGCAATCCAAATAAGTTCAACAAAGATCCATCTCAAGGTACTCTACAAGCAACTCAACATGAAGGTGTTAGCACGTGGAGGTTTGATCAAGACACACTAAGAGTTGCTTTTGCTGAGATGGTAATAGAGGATGAGTTGCCATTTTGCTTTGGTGAGAAACCTGGATTTAGAAAGTTTATGTCCAAAGCATGCCCTCGCTTTCTAGTGCCATCTAGAAGAACATGTACTAGAGATGTAGTACATTGTTTCTTCCAGGAGAAAGCTAAGCTAAAGAAATTCTTCAAAGACTCCTATCAACGGGTTTGTTTGACAACAGATGGTTGGACTTCTAAGCAACTAGATAGCTACATGACTGTGACTGCTAGCTTTATTGATGATAATTGGAAGTTCCATAAAAAGTTATTGGTTTCTTCTTGGTAAAGGGACACAAGGGTGATGATATTGGAAAAAAATGTGCTAAGATGCATGGTTGAATGGGGTTTGGAGAGAGTGATGACAAAATGTGCTAAAAAAGTCATATGAGCGTTAATTTGGTTTATACTACTAATCTGCTATAGCTGGTATAGTGTTTACTTCATATAGCTGGTGTATACTACTTTAGTTTGGATTAGTCCTTAGGACAATTCAATGCTCAATTCTGGGTTTTTTTACTTATTTACCTATTGCATATGAAACTCAGTGGATGTAATTTTTAATCCCTTTATTTAGGCATTGTTATGAGCGTTAATCTCTCTAATGGCCCACAGATAAGCCGACTGATGGCCCATCATGGAGTTGGAGGCTTGGAGCTGGCGCCTGGCGAGCTGCAGACCTTGTGAATGTGAATTATGAAGTGGTGAAGTAGTGCAGACCTGGCGCTTGGCGTTGCTGGCTTGCTGCATTGGAGGCTTGGAGCTGGCGAGCTGCACAGTGCAGACCTTGTGAATTGTGATGTAGTGCAGCTGCTGGTTGTTGTTTGTGCTTTTGTTAAAGTACTAAAGTGTGAACTGTGAAGTTGGACTGCAATTTATGTAACTCTAGTACTTTGTCTCTGTTTTCTTGTGTGCATTGTGGACTTGTGCAAGTTATTAAACTCTAGTATTTTGTGATTCCATTGTCATATAGATGCCTTGTGTATGATTTATAATAACGGGTACCCGAATTTTACCCAAACCCAAACCCGAAATTGTGGGTACCCAAAATTGCAGGTACCCGGAAGTTCAGGTACGAGTACGGGTTCTACTGTTGGAAACCCGAAATATAAAAAACCCAAAAAACCCAACCCGAAATTTCGGGTAAACCCTTCATCCTCAACAATGGCGCCGCTACTCAAAATGAGGAACAAGTACCTCAAGATGATGGCAATGATCAAGGGGGAGCACATGAAGAAGAAGAAAAGTAGGGATGGCAATTTTACCCGCAGGTTCGGATATTCGTCGGATATCCGACCCGTCGGGTACGGGTTCGGGCACAAAATTTGACCCGTGGGTCTTACCCGTACCCGACCCGATTTTATTATGGGTCGGGTACAGATTTGATTTCTTACCCGCGGGTACCCGACGGATATCCGAAAATAGTGATTTTAGATTTTTCAACCTACCAGTACGCTAGCTAGTCGTCCATCCTCGACAGCTCATCCTACTGCCATTCCTCCCTGTCTGCTGATGCTTCTGATCTGGTTCTAGTACTAGTGCCAGTACATTTGATAAAGTGCCAGTACGTAGTACCAGTGCTATATAGTACAAGTACTTGAGCTAAGAGAGTGTTAATACACCAGACGACTATGCTAGCTACTCTCCGATTTTGACGAGTTAGAAGTTTATTAACAAAAAACATTAGCAACACATGTCGAGGGCTACATCTACACGACTGCACTGTGCAACAACATTATGTGCCTCCAGTGATCATGGCGATGTGCGACGCTTAGAACTGCACTAGACTTCATTTACGGAGAATGCACCAAGCTGCTATACCCGACGGATATCTGATATCCGCCCGATACCTGACAGGTACGGGCACGAGTACAAAATTTTACCCGTGGGTATAGTCATGGGAGGATATGGATAATCCCCGCGGGTATGGTTACGGGCGGGTATTTACTCTACCCGATCCGAACCCGACCCATTGCCATCCCTAAAGAAAAGGATGATGAAGAAGAAGGTCCACATGCATCGCACCCTCGAATCCGCTCCACCATTCAAAGAGATCATCTCGTTGATAACATCTTAGGAGACATCAACAAGGGAGTAACCACTAGATCTATAATTGCTAATTTTTTTGAGCATTACTCCTTTGTATCCTTTGTTGAGCCTTTCAAGGTCAAAGATGCGTTGAAGGATCTAGACTGGATGATGGCCACATAGGAAGAGCTCAACAACTTCAAGAGAAATGAAGTTTGGAGCCTGGTGCCACATCCAAAGCAAAATGTTGTGGGCACCAAGTGGGTGTTCCACAAGAAGCAAGACAAGTCTAGAGTGGTGACAAGGAACAAGGCTCAACTTATGGCAAAAGGTTATGCCCAAATCACAGGTTTGGACTTTGATGAGGCTTTTGATCCTTTAGCTAGGTTAGAGCCAATTCACATTTTATTGGCCTATGCTACTCGGCACTCTTTCAAGTTGTTTTAGATGGATGTAAAGAGCGCCTTCCTGAATGGACCGATCAAGGAAGAAGTATACGTGGAGCAACCCCATAGCTTTAAGGATGATAGTTATCCCAATCATATTTATAAGATCTCCAAGGTGCTCTATGGGCTTAAGCAAGCACCAAGAGCATGGTATGAATGCCTCAGAGATTTCTTAATTGCTAAGACTGTAGATGTAGATTTATTTGTTTGCTAAATATATGCCGATGATATAATATTTGGCTCTTCTATTCAAAAGTCTTGTGAGGATTTTAGTAGGATTATGGTGCAAAAATTCGAGATGTCAATGATGGGCAAGCTGAACTACTTCGTCTTCCAATTAAAATAGCTCAAGGACAACACCTTCATCTCCCAAACCATGTACACACAGGACATCCTCAAGCAGTTTGGGATGAAGGATACAAAGCCCATCAAGACACCAATAGGAACAAATGGACACCTAGACCTCGACATAGGAGGTAAGTCCATAGATAAAAAGGTATACCAACCTATGATAAGATCCTTGCTTTATCTTTGCATATCTAGACCGGATATTATGCTTTTAGTTTGCATGTGTGCAATGTTTCAATCCGATACTAAGGAATGTCACCTTAGGTCTGTGAAGAAAATTTTGAGGTATTTAGTTCACACACCTCACTTTGGGCTCTGATATCCTAAGGGGTCTACCTTTAACATAATTGGATACTTAGACGTCGATTGTGCCGGATGTAAGGTAGATATGAAGAGCATGTCCAAGACTTACTAATTCTTGGGTAGGTCCCTTATTCCTTAGAGCTCTAAAAAGCAAAATTTTGTTGCCCTAGCCACCACCGAGGCCAAGTATATTGCCACAGGGCATTGCTGTGCGCAATTGCTTTGGATGAGGCAAACACTCTGGGACTTTGGCTACAATCTAAACAAAGTCTCACTCCTATGTGATAACGAGACTGCTATCGCATGGCAGAGAATCCTATTAAACACAGTTGCACTAAGCATATAGATATCTGGCACCACTTCCTGAGAAACCACCAACAAGGGAAGATACCGTAATAGACTATGTGAGCACCCACTCCTAATTAGCTAATATCTTCACTAAGCCTTTGGCAGAGAAGCGATTTTGTGAGTTTAGGAGTGAACTTAATATCTTAGATTCTCAAAACATAGAATGAGATGTTGGACACTTGCATTTTCTTCATATACCTTTCATATTATTGTATTTCATATTATTTGGTTATGTTGGCTCAAAGTGTAGAAACACTACTAAAAAATCACCCTAATGCCACGATAAATATTGCAACAACACTATTTTTGTTGCATTTTGCCACATCATTTGAAAGTAGTTGCAATATATGGATCGTTTTGCCACTATTTTTGTGCATTGCCATAACCATGGCTTTCATTGCATGACAAGATGTTATTGCTACCACAAGAACAGTCGTTGCAAAATCACAGTAATGCCACACAAGATATTGCGACAACACTAAATTTGTAGCATTAGTTGTTAGTTATTGTCATAACCTTTAAAAGTGGTTGCAATATATGCAACTTTTTTGCCACTATTTTTCGATAATCATGACTTTCGTTGCAAGAGAAACATGTTATTGCTACCACTAGAATAGTTGTTGCAAAATCACCCTAATGCCACGCCGGATATTACGACGGCACTAAATTTGTAGCATTAGTTGTTAGTTAATGCCACGACCTTTAAAACCGATTGCAATATATGCAACTTTGTTGCCACCATTTTTGTGTGTTGTGATAACCATGACTTTCGTTGCAAGAGAAATATGTTATTGCTACCACTAGAACAGTTTTTTTTTTGCAAAATCACCCTAATGCCACACCGGATATTGCGATATCACTAAATTTGTAGCATTAGTTGTTAGTTATTGCCAGAACCTTTAAAAGTGGTTGCAATATATGCAACTGTTTTGCGACTATTTTTATGTGTTGTGATAACCATGACTTTCATTGCAAGAGAAATATGTTATTGCTACCACTAGAACAGTTGTTGCAAAATCACCCTAATGCCATACCAGATATTGCGACAGCACAAAATTTGTAGCATTAGTTGTTAGTTATTGCTAGAACCTTTAAAAGTGGTTGCAATATATGCAATTGTTTTGCCACTATTTTTCTGCGTTGCGATAATCATGACTTCGTTGCGAGAGAAAGGTGTTATTGCTACCACATATTTTCTTTGTTGCGATAAAATAAATTTCATTGCAAAATGTTGTTGGCTTGTTGCCGTTTGCAACAAAAATGATCGTAATTCGTTTGTCAATTCGCAACAAATTAACTTTGTTTTCATAATTTAGCCCTTGATTGCAAAAGGTTGAAACTATTAGAATAAGATTGATATATTTGTTACAATAAAATTATAACATGCTACATTAAAAACATTCATTCTATTTTTTGTTAAGAAATGTTGATATACATTACACTAAAATTATAAACCGTTGTTTACACGTTAGTGTTTATGTGTATACCAAAAATAGAAACTAATACAAGGAAATAATTCTTCTCACATACTTTCAAATCTGATATATATGTGCATACCAGGAAATAATTATTTTCACATACTTTAAGTATCACAACATTTCCTTTTCACATACTTTAAGTATCACAACAGTGTTGTTTAAAAAGTATCACATCAATGCAAATATATCTTTTCTTATACTTTCAAATCTGATATATATGTGCATACAAAAATAGAAACTAATACAAGTAAAAGTATCATGTCAGTGTATGAAATGTTCTAACTTTTTTGCAATTTAGCCCTTTTTCAGTTTTTTCCACAAATATGCCCTTTACGGTTTCATTTCAAAAAATGGACCCCTAGCTCGACGCCCATGCTATTGGCGCCGAACTAACACAGGTCGGCGCCAATACTATTGGCGCCTAGTCTCAGACGTGGCAGTGGTGCAGGTGGTGACCTGGCACCTACGTGGCAGGGGGGTCGGCGCCAAGATCTATGGCTCCGACCTTGGTGTCGTAGATCTTGGAGCCGACACACGTGTGCCTATAAAATACGGCACCGGTTCTATCCCCTCCATATCGTTCTTCTCCTCTTCGCTACGTTAAACATCCCTTACTGGTGTCAAGGTAATTTCCTTGTTTTTTGTTTTAGTTATTTTATTCAATCTATTGGTCGCTTGGCATAGTAATCTTTATTGGAGATCCTATATTATTTTTGTACATGTATGTATTTGACTAATTTTTAAACTCCATTTTATTTGATAGTAGGATGTCTAGGTGCGGTAAATCTGCCAAACAAAGGTAAGCGTCATATAGAATGTACCATCTAATCGAAGCAGTTTGTATAATAGTACTTATTAAAATTTAGGAAGGGTCCGTTGACCGGTACTGCCTTCGACCTGCTGCCTTTACCAAGGGGCGTTCCAGTGCCTATTTATTTTTGCGATGATCCTTGCAAGGTTGCTAAGTCAGATGAAGAATACACTTATGGGCAGAGGTATTGGATGTGTGCTAATTATGTTTTTGAGCCAACAATTGCTTAGCGTCGGATCAATTTATTGGTGAGAATAATTGCTTAAATATGTATCGGTTTTCATATGAAGTAATGCTACTAACCATTGGATGCTTTGTAGACTCCTTGACCGCTCTGTGATTTTGAGCAGTGGGTGGACACAGAAATCTCTAAGAAAGATAAAAAAATGGATGGAGAATCTTAAGTGGGATGCAGAGGACAAGGAGATGGTAGATAAGAGACGAGAGGAGCTTGCGACGGAGCAACAACATATTGAAGAGAAGGAAACGAGACGTGTCGCTGATTATAATGAGGAGATGGAGAAGAAGCTTGAGCGTGCACGTCATACAAAGGAGGCAATGGAGGAGAACCCGGATGCTTTTCGAAAGGGAAAGTGGCCCCTCTACACTTAGTAGTGAGCAATCATTTCTGATGTTTAAGTCTCGAAAAATATTATGTACTAATAAACTTTTTTAGACTCCATAAGAACTTGATTTTATTGTTATATTTTTTTGTATTATTAAGTATTTTAGATTTCGTGTCTACTCATATTTTAGTTTGGCATTGGAAGTAACAAATTGTTGACTAAAAGCAATTGATACAGAAGACATAAAGCAACTGATACAGAGGTACACAAGAATAATGCTCCCACATTCTTAATAGTGCTCCCACATTCCGAATTGTGTGGAGCCTTCTCCATAGTATCCTCCCAATGGTTGGTGTAGCTGCGGTGGAGGAGCGGGTAGACCAACATTCGTGTTGTGACAAGGGCACGAACAATTTGGATCGGGGCATAGTTGCACTTGTGAACCATCTCCATTGTTGTTGTCTCCATCTTCCTCCTTCTTGTTTGTGGTGCTTACTTCCCTCTCTAGATTGGATATTCCTTTCTTGTACGTATGATATGTATTGCGCATGCGAAAAAATAGGGCGAGGATATACCCACCTAGTGAACCCATAGTTTTCTTGCACCAATGAATGCTATATAAATATGTAAAGTTAGTTTTACTGAACTATAAAACCATATAAAAACAAATAAGTAGAAATAATAGTTACGTATGCATAAGGACATCTGTAGAAACGCTGGCCTCCGTCTATTCCCCCCTCGACGAACATTTGCACCAAGCAATCCTCACCATGCATACACTTTGGCCAATATTCTTTGCTATTATTGTAAGACCTAAGTCTAACCTCTTTGTTGAAATCTCTTTTACTTTGAACTGGAAAGTTAAAAGCCGCCTCCTCAAAAAAAATCTGGACCAAAAGGGCCATTGAAACAGATGGGAGGTAACTTTCCTCCATCCTTTTGTCTCTCATTTCCCATACCCTTGCCTCGAGAAGACCCGAAAGACATTTGTATTGCACAATGAAGCAAATGTACAAAGGATCGTGTATATATAGGCAAAGGGAGAGGTAGTGTAATGGATTCCGAAAAAGGTATGTACCATCTCTGAAAAGGCTAGAAGTCATACTCTGAAAAGACTATGTACAGGCTCTGAAAAGGCTAGCTGTAATAGCCACAATGTAGGATATTAATGCTCCTGAAAAGGCTACGTAATGGATCTAAAAAGGCTAGAAGTCATACTCACAATATAGGATATTGATGCTTATGAAAAGGCTATGTAATAGCTCTAAAAAGGCTAGATGACATATTCACAGTAAAGGGCAGTGTAAAAGACAAGATTCATTTATTGATATATCTATTCGCATTAGATTCTTCTGTAAAGGACTATGTACTACGATTTTCACAAAATTTTGGTAGAGTTTCCCCAGTTTTATATCAATCCAACATATACACATGCAGAAGCATATAACATATAGGCTCATAAAAGCACATAATAGTCCATACAATCTCATAAAAGTCCATACAAGCACATAATAGTCCATAAAGGTCATGCAAGTCCATAAAAAGTCCGTAGAGGCCAAACAAGTCCATACCAGTGCATACGCTACATAACAACTCTATACAGTCCATACCAGCCCATACCAAGTCAATGCCTCCTAGTCTTACCCTTGCCTAAAGCATCGGTAGGTCCTTCACGAAAAAAGGTTATACTAGCAACAATATGTGTACAACAACTATTCTGCAAAAGTAGTTAAAATTGAATACATGGCCTTCTCCCAGAAGGCGCCCCGGTGGCTCTCGTCGTAGAACGGGTCGAGGAGGTGGAACTGTGCCATCCTACAAAATCAAATTAAGGTTAGAAAGTAATATGGACTTACTAAATAAAAATATGTAATATAAAAATATTAAACAAGACAAACCTAACTAATCTGCCAATGACAAGTGCGTGAATTGTGACCAAGTCTACCGCACTTGCCACACTCATACTGTTCGGGGTCGGTAAGAAATGGTGTTCTTCCTCTCCTACTCCTACCAGCTATCTGATTCATAACCATCTTGTGCCTTGTCCTCTTCCTGGATCCACGCTTGGTCCAACGACTGCTTGGACCCGCAACGTACTTTGGCCCATCGTATGGAGGCCACTCTCCTGGGTCACGGTAAGGAATAAATCAGCGATCTTCAGCGCACAGGTAAAACCTCTTCAACACACATAGGTAAAACTCTCTAGCAGCCTTCAGCGCACAACCTCTAGTAGTCTTCAACACACACAGGAGCAGCCTCCAAATGCGAGGACCTGCTCTACCTCCGGCCCATCCAGTGCCTTTTCCTGTAGCCACCACTAGGGCCTGCTCGGTCGCCGTCAGGACCTCTCCCCCACTGCTAAGTTTATCTTCCAACATAGAGAAAGCTTCCACTACAATAGAAAACAAGAGACATGACCATCAGATGACATGTAATGATCAAATCAACAAGTAGCATGATAAGGAATTAGATAGTGTTACATTGCAGACCTTCACTAGTAATGTTTGCCATGGCTTTAGTTTCCCTAGTAGATAAAGAACCAATCCCAACTCCCAATTGATGGCAGCAGTGCCAACAATGCACATATAAGTACATCCCTCACTGCAACATAAACTTGAAAAATTCACAAATTCATTATAAATGACCAACCTGCAGTTTCTCAAGAAATCATTGTAGTACAAACGAGCAAAGCTTTTCTGTACTCCCTCCGTTTCATTTTAGTTGTCACTGGATAGTGCAAAATTGAACTATCTAGCGACAACTAAAAAGAAACGGAGGGAGTACAAGCTAATTGGCCATCTCATGCTAGACGTCATTGGAAAAGAGATCCTGGTATATTTTACTAAGAATGTTTTTTATTCAAATGTTGCAATCTTCTACTTTGAATATTTCTACCCATTCAGATATTATTTGTATATATGTAGATAACAATGGAGTCTTAAAAAAGGAGGGGCATGATACCCTTAAGGGTACAGCAGCAGCCACCAAGTGAATCAAGAACGATGATCACAAACTTAAGATTGAATTTTCATCCAAGCTTGGAGGTCCTGTAGGACCAAACACTCGCACTTTTGTAAACGAAATCGTATTGTTTACAAGGAAAAAGGCACCGCTCATTGGAGTGAAAAAGTGGAAAGATATAGAGCTCAATGTTAGATCTTCTATAGCCTCTGACATACTGGTATGTGCAATTTCTTTGGTAACTATTAGTTGCCTAGCATGCTATGGCACTACTACTTCACTCGAGATTAAGCCATCTCAAATTTTGTTTGGTATGATCTACTAAGATATGGTCTACTATTCACAAATTACTTATTTATATAAGTAAATCACAAAGTTTACTACTTAAACATGCTTCAAAATACTATGTAGAAATTATTATTTGAATTGAGTAAACTTGAACTACATTGTTCATTTTAGGAGAAGGCATTTGTGAAAATTGTTGAGGAAGTATATCAAGATGACAAATTTGTTCTAACAAGAGAAGACGAAAATGCTATTTTCCAAACATTGTTCAAGGAAACAATTGGATGCAAGGCAAACAAGCTACATGGTCATGGGTACATATCAAGATATCCAACAAGAAGTCAAATGATGGATTCAAAATTCCTCGAACAAGCTCGTGCGACGGCTGCAACAAACCAAAAGAACATTGAACTCAAAACCAGGACCAGCTGTTAAATGAAAAAACTTGCAAGTGAGGTTGCAGAACGGGGAAGAATAGTGCAAGAAAAAGTGCAAGCACTGCAAGAAGAAGAAGAAAGAAAAAGTGAAAGGGAAATGTGCCCTTGGGCCATTTCTAGTATAGTTTTGGTGATTAAGTGCCCAACACGTATTGAGTGAGTAATCTTGTGCCAAATGATTGATGAAGTGCAAATCAACAAGAAGGTATGATTCTAGACTTAGTACATTGGTTTTTGTGTACTAATATATTTGTCTAAGTGCTAGAATCAGAGAAAAGAGAAGAAGAAAAGATCTTGGCTGGAACAGCCAAGACTTAGCATAGTCTGGCACACCGGACTGTCCGGTGGTGCACCGGACAGTGTCCGGTGCGCCAGGCCAGCCTCCGGTGAACAGGCCACTCTCAGGAACTGACGGTGGTGTACGGCTATAATTCACCGGACTGTCCGGTGAGCCATTTGCGGCGAAGTCGTCGCTCTCGGGAATCGTTCAACGGTGTACGACTAAAATTCACCGGACGGTCCGGTGAGGCATCGGACAGTCCGGTGAGTCAACGGTCGACTGCGCCAACGGTCGGCCGCGCAATCTGCGCGTGACGCGTGGCCGCGCCAACGGTCGGCAGGGGGCACCGTACTGTCCGGTGTGCACCGGATAGTGTCCGGTGCGCCAATGGCTCCATTTCTGCAAAGGTCGACTGTGCTATTTTTTGAAGGAGATTTGCACCGGACTATGAATAGGACCTGTCCGGTGCGCCACCCGACAGAAGGCAAGAATTGCCTTCCCAGATTGCTTCCAACGGCTCCTAGCTGCCTTGAGGCTATAAAAGGGACCCCTAGGCACATGGAGGAGATACACCAAGCATTCTTTGATCATCTCTAAGCACCAAGACTCCATTCTCGCGCATTCGATTCTTTGTGATAAGTGACTTGAGCTCTAGTTGAGTAGAGAACTCCCCGCATTGTGTTGTGAGCTCAAGTTGTGGCTTGTGTGCGTGTTTGTGTTCATGCTTTGAGTCTTGTGTGTGTTGCTCTCCCCTCCCTTACTTCCGTGCTTCTTTGTGATCACCATTGGTAAGGGCGAGAGACTCCAAGTTGTGGAGATTCCTCGCAAACGGGAGATAGTAAAAGAAAGCAAAACACCGTGGTATTCAAGTTGATCATTGGATCACTTGAAAGGGGTTGAGAGTGACCCTCGTCCATTAGGACGCCACAACATGGAGTAGGCAAGTGTGATACTTGGCCGAACCACGGGATAAATCATCGTGTCTCTTGTGCCTATTTTCTTCGTGACTATTGTGTTTCACAAGAGCTCGGTCCTTAGCCACTTGTTTCTATTGAGCTAACATTTAACCAAGTTTTTGTGGCTATAAGTGTTTGATTTTTACAGGATCACCTATTCACCCCCCCTCTAGGTGCTCTCAATTGGTATCAGAGCCGTTCTCTTCACGCAAGGGACTAATCACCCGAAGAGATGGATCCTAAAGGAAAGGGGATGGTGGTCAACGACAAGACAAAGGAGTCCATCATCAACGAGCCAAGAGATGATAAGCCCTCGAACTCTGGCTTGAGTCATAAGAAAAAGGACGGGAAGAAGAAGAGGCGCATCAAGAAGATCGTCTACTACGACAGTGGCGAGTCTTCTTCTTCCCAAAGAGACGATGACTACGACGAGAAAAAGAAAACGGTCAACTCAAACTTTTCTTTTGATTATTCTCGTATTCCATTTAACTCTAATGCTCATTTACTTTCAATTCCACTTGGGAAACATCCGCACTTTGATGGAGAAGACTACCCATTTTGGAGTCACAAAATGCGTAGTCACCTATTCTCTCTCCATCCAAGTATTTGGGAGATTGTTGAAAACGGAATGCTTTTTGATAGTACTGACAACCCCGTTTTCATTAATGCACAAGCTACCACTGTTTTGTTAGCATCCTTGTGCAGGGACGAGTATAATAAGGTGATCGGCTTGGACAACGCCGAGCAAATCTGGGACACCCTCAAGATCTCTCATGAGGGGAACGACGCCACCATGAAAACCAAGATGGAGTTGGTGGAAGGCAAACTAGAGAGGTTCGCAATGATCAGGGGAGAGGAGCCAACGCAAACGTACAACCGGCTCAAGACCCTGGTCAACAAAATCAGGAGCTATGCTCAGGTCCTTCACTGTCCTTGATCCTCATCTTGTGAATTCAATCCGTGAGAATCCTTGGTACACAAGGATGACGCCCGAGGAAATACTCGGAAAGTTTGTATGCGGGCGTATGATGATCAAGGAGGCAAGATATGTTGATGAGGCATTGAATGGCCCAATGCCTATCTACGAGCCTCAAACCGTTGCTCTCAAAGCAACAAGCAGCAGGGAGGTGCTACCTAGCAAGGTAGCACAAGTAGAGGCGGCCGGGCTAAACGAGGATGAAATGTCCCTCATCATCAAGCACTTCAAGACGGCGCTAAAAAGTCGCAAGGAGCATCCCAACAAGAGCAAGACGAAGGGAAAGCGCTCCTGCTTCAAGTGTGGTAAGACTGGTCACTTTATTGCTAAATGTCCCGATAATGATAGTGACCAGGGGCAAGAAAAGAGTGGGAAGAGGGAGAAAAAGAAATCCTACAAGAAGGCAAAGGGCGAGGCGCACCTTGGCAAGGAGTGGGATTCGGATTGCTCTTCGTCCGACTCCGATGATGAAGGACTAGCCGCCTCGGCCTTCAACAAGTCGTCCCTCTTCCCCAACGAGTGTCACACCTGCCTCATGGCAAAGGAGAGGAAGGTAAGCGCTCGAGATAACTCTACATATGCTTCTTCTAGAGATGAAGAGTCTAGTGATGATGAAGTAGACTATTCTAGCTTGTTTAAAGGTCTAGATAGAGCCAAGGTAGAAAAGATCAATGAATTGATTGATGCATTAAATGAAAAGAATAGACTCCTAGAAAAGCAAGAGGATTTATTGTATGAAGAACATGATAAGTTTATTAGTGTACAAAAATCTCTTGTTTTGGAAACTAAAAGAAATGAGATTTTATCTTCTGAAATTTCTGCTTGCCATGAATCTATTTCTAGTTTGAGGAGTGTTAACAATGAGTTAATTGCTAAGTTAGAGGTAGCTAACAAATCTAGTTCAAGTGTGGAACATGTCATAATATGTAATAGGTGCAAGGATTTTGATGTTAATGCTTGTAATGAACATCTTGCATCCATTACTAAACTAAATGGTGAAGTGGCTAGTCTTAATGCCCAACTTAAGACTAGCAAAAATGATTTTGATAAACTAAAATTTGCAAGGGATGCCTACACTATTGGTAGACACCCCTCTATTAAGGATGGGCTTGGCTTTCGAAGGGAAGCCAAGAACTTAACAAGTCAAAGGGCTTCCATCTCCGCCAAGGAGAAAGGGAAGGCCCCTATGACTAGTAATGCTCAAAGGAATCATGCTTTTATCTATAGTGATAGGAAATTTTCTAGAAATGCTCATAGGAGTTATGCTTATGATTCACATGCTATGATTGCTTCAAGTTCTTCTTTTGTGCATGGTAAAAATATGCCTAGGAAAAATGTTGCTCATGTGCCTAGGAAAGTTTGTAATGAACCTTCTACAATTTACCATGCTTGCAATACTGCTTTTGCAATTTGTCATAAGAATAAGAAAGTGATTGCTAGGAAGTTGGGGGCCAAATGAAAAGGAGACAAGACTTGCATTTGGGTCCCAAAGACTATTATAACTAACCTTGTAGGACCCAACAAGAGTTGGGTACCTAAAACCCAAGCCTAATTTGCCTTGCAGGTTTATGCATCCGGGGGCTCAAGCTGGATTATCGACAGCGGATGCACAAACCACATGACGGGGGAGAAGAAGATGTTCGCCTCCTACGTCAAGAATAAGGATTCCCAAGATACAATAATATTTGGAGATGGGAATCAAGGCAAGGTCAAAGGCTTAGGCAAGATAGCCATCACTAATGAGCACTCTGTCTCTAATGTATTTCTAGTAGAGTCGCTAGGCTATAATCTGTTGTCTGTTAGTCAATTGTGCCACATGGGTTATAATTGTCTATTTACAAATGTAGATATGTCTGTCTTTAGAAGGACTGATGGTTCACTAGCTTTTAAGGGTGTACTAGATGGCAAACTCTATTTAGTGGATTTTTCGAAAGAGGAGGCCGATCTAGGTACATGCTTAATTGCTAAGACTAGCATGGGCTAGCTGTGGCATCACCGTCTAGCACATGTTGGGATGAAGAACCTTCACAAACTTCTAAAGGGAGAACATGTGTTAGGTCTAACAAATGTGCTTTTCGAAAAAGATAGACCTTGTGCAGCTTGTCAAGCAGGCAAATAGGTGGGAAGCGCTCATCATAGCAAGAATGTGATGACCACATCAAGACCTCTGGAGCTACTGCATATGGACCTCTTCGGACCCATCGCCTACCTTAGCATCGGGGGAAGTAAGTATGGTCTTGTTGTTGTTGATGATTTTTCCCGCTTCACTTGGGTATTCTTTTTGCAGGATAAATCAGAAACCCAAGGGACCCTCAAGCGCTTTCTAAGGCGAGCTCAAAATGAATTTGAGCTCAAGGTGAAAAAGATTAGAAGCGACAACGGGTCCGAGTTCAAGAACCTTCAAGTGGAGGAGTTTCTTGAGGCAGAAGGAATCAAGCACGAGTTCTCCGCTCCCTACACACCACAGCAAAACGGTGTGGTAGAGAGGAAGAACAGGACGCTTATAGACATGGCGAGGACGATGCTTGGAGAATTCAAGACGCCCGAGCGGTTTTGGTCAGAAGCTGTGAACACAGCTTGCCACACCATAAACTGGGTCTACCTTCATCGCCTCCTCAAGAAGACGTCGTATGAACTTCTAACCGGTAACAAACCCAACGTGTCTTATTTTCGTGTATTTGGGAGTAAATGTTATATTCTAGTGAAGAAAGGTAGGAATTCAAAATTTGCTCCCAAAGTTGTAGAAGGGTTTTTACTAGGTTATGACTCAAATACAAAGGCGTATAGGGTCTTCAACAAATCATCGGGTTTGGTTGAAGTCTCTAGCAATGTTGTATTTGATGAAACTAATGGCTCTCCAAGAGAGCAAGTTCATCTTGATGATATAGATGAAGACGATGTTCCAACGGACGTAATTCGTACCATGGCGATTGGAGATGTCCGACCACAAGAACACCAAGTGCAAGATCAACCTTCTTCCTCAACAATGGTGCGCCCCCCAACTCAAGATGATGAACAGGTTCCTCAAGAGGAGGCGTGTGATCAAGGGGGAGCACAAGAAGACCAAGTTGAGGAGGAAGAAGCACCACGGGCCCCTCCAACTCAAGTTCGAGCGACGATTCAAAGGAATCATCCCATCGACCAGATTTTGGGTGATATAAGCAAGGGAGTAACTACTCGCTCACATCTAGCTAATTTTTGTGAGCATTACTCGTTTGTCTCTTCTATTGAGCCTTTCAGGGTAGAAGAAGCCTTGCTAGATCCGGACTGGGTGTTGGCCATGCAGGAAGAGCTCAACAACTTCAAGCGAAATGAAGTTTGGACACTGGTGCCACGTCCCAAGCAAAACGTTGTGGGAACCAAGTGGGTGTTCCGTAACAAACAAGACGAGCACGGGGTGGTGACAAGGAACAAGGCTCGACTTGTGGCAAAAGGTTATGCCCAAGTCGCACGTTTGGACTTTGAGGAGACTTTTGCTCCTGTGGCTAGGCTAGAATCAATTCGCATTTTGTTAGCCTATGCCGCTCACCATTCTTTCAGGTTGTTCCAAATGGACGTGAAGAGCGCTTTCCTCAACGGGCCAATCAAGGAGGAGGTGTACGTGGAGCAACCCCCTGGCTTTGAGGATGAACGGTACCCCGACCACGTGTGTAAGCTCTCTAAGGCGCTCTATGGACTTAAGCAAGCCCCAAGAGCATGGTATGAATGCCTTAGAGACTTTCTAATTGCTAATGCTTTCAAGGTTGGGAAAGTCGATCCAACTCTTTTCACTAAGACTTGTGATGGTGACCTATTTGTATGCCAAATTTATGTCGATGACATAATATTTGGTTCTACTAACCAAAAGTCTTGTGAAGAGTTTAGCAGGGTGATGACATAGAAATTCGAGATGTCAATGATGGGCGAGTTGAACTACTTCCTTGGATTCCAAGTGCAGAAACACAAGGATGGCACCTTCATCTCTCGAACAAAGTACACGCAAGACTTGCTCAAGCGGTTCGAGATGAAGGACGCCAAGCCCGCAAAGACTCCAATGGGAACCGATGGACATGTCGACCTCAACAAAGGAGGTAAGTCCGTTGATCAAAAGGCATACCGGTCTATGATAGGGTCTTTACTTTATTTATGTGCTAGTAGACCGGATATTATGCTTAGCGTATGCATGTGTGCTAGATTTCAATCTGACCCAAGGGAATGTCACCTTGTGGCCGTTAAGCGAATTCTTAGATATTTAGTTGCTAAGCCTTGCTTCAGGATCTGGTATCCAAAATGGTCTACCTTTGACTTAATTGGATATTCAGACTCCGATTATGCTGGATGCAAGGTTGATAGGAAGAGTACATCAGGGACGTGCCAATTCCTAGGAAGGTCCCTGGTGTCTTGGAGTTCTAAGAAACAAACCTCCGTTGCCCTATCCACCGCTGAGGTCGAGTATGTTGCCGCAGGACAGTGTTGCGCGCAACTACTTTGGATGAGGCAAACCCTCCGGGACTTTGGCTACAATCTGAGCAAAGTCCCACTCCTATGTGACAATGAGAGTGCAATCCGCATGGCGGACAACCCTATTGAACACAGCCGCACAAAGCACATAGACATCCAGCATCACTTTTTGAGAGACCACCAGCAAAAGGGAGATATCGAAGTGTTTTATGTTAGCACCGAGAACCAGCTAGTCGATATCTTTACCAAGCCTTTAGATGAGAAGAACTTTTGCAGGCTGCGTAGTGAGCTAAATGTCTTAGATTCGCGTAACTTGGATTGATCTAGAGCATACATGTGTTTTATGCCTTTGATCATGTTCTTTTATGCATATTATTGCTTATCTATGGTGCTCAAGTTGTGCAAGGGATCCCCGGACTTCACAAGTCCATGTGTGAATGATGCACATATTTAGGGGGAGAAATGCTACAACTTGACCCTTTGAGACTAACCGTGTGCTTGAGTTTTCTTAATTTAGTCTCAAAGGTGGATTGAAAGGGAAAAGGTGAACTTGGACCATGCAAGACTTCCACTGCACTCTGATGAGAGGGTACTTTACTCCAAGTTCATCTCTATGCTCTTATTGCCTTTTTACTCTTAATTGATGGTTTTGGTGAGGCAATGGGGTTTAAGGGCCAATAATGATGCCGTTTTGGTGCTTAATGCCAAAGCGGGAGAAATTAAGGCCAAAGCAAATGGATCAGCTACCACTTGAGAATTTTGAAAATAGTAAAGTTAGAACTTTTGTTTTAGCAAAATACTCTTATGTGCAAAATTTGGCCTCTTGTGGGGAGAATGTAGGATTATGGGAAAAAGGGGGAGTTTTTGGCTCTTGATCATTTTTTCTCATGGAATACCTCTCTTTATGCCTAAACAAGTGTGTTTGACTTAAAGATAGGAAATTGAGTTTGATTTCAAAAACAAATCAAGTGGTGGCAAAGAATGATCCAAATATGCCAAATTTGAATCAAAAACAATTCTTGTCCTCAATTGCTTTGATGTTGCACTTCCTTTTAGTTGCTTTTTGATGTGTTGGCATAAATCACCAAAAAGGGGGAGATTGAAAGGGAAATGTGCCCTTGGGCCATTTCTAGTATAGTTTTGGTGATTAAGTGCCCAACACGTATTGAGTGAGTAATCTTGTGCCAAATGATTGATGAAGTGCAAATCAACAAGAAGGTATGATTCTAGACTTAGTACATTGGTTTTTGTGTACTAATATATTTGTCTAAGTGCTGGAATCAGAGAAAAGAGAAGAAGAAAAGATCTTGGCTGGAACAGCCAAGACTCAGCGTAGTCTAGCACACCGGACTGTCCGGTGGTGCACCAGACAGTGTCTGGTGCGCCAGGCTAGCCTCCGGTGAACAGGCCACTCTTTGGAACTGACGGCGGTGAACGGCTATAATTCACTGAACTGTCCGGTGGTGCACCGGACTGTTCGGTGAGCCGTCTGCGGCAAAGTCGTCGCTCTCGGGAATCGTTCAACGGCGTACGGCTAAAATTCACCGGATGGTCCGGTGAGGCACCGGACTGTTCGGTGAGCCAATGATCGACTGCGCCAACGGTCGGCCGCGCAATCCACGCGTGACGCGTGGCCACGCCAACGGTCGGCAGGGGGCATCGGACTGTCCGGTGTGCACCAGACAGTGTCCGGTGCGCCAACGGCTCCATTTCTACAACGGTCGACTATGCTATTTTTGGAAGGAGATCTGCACCGGACTATGAACAATACCTGTCCGGTGGTGCACCGGACTGTCTTGTGCGCCGCCCGACATAAGGCAAGGATTGCCTTCCTAGATTGCTTCCAACGGCTCCTAGCTGCCTTGGGGCTATTAAAGGGACCCCTAGGCACATGGAGGATATACACCCAGCATTCTTTGATCATTTCTAAGCACCAAGACTCCATTCTCGCGTATTCGATTCTTTGTGATAAGTGACTTGAGCTCTAGTTGAGTAGAGAACTCCTCGCATTGTGTTGTGAGCTCAAGTTGTGGCTTGTGTGCGTGTTTGTGTTCGTGCTTTGAGTCTTGTGTGTGTTGCTCTCCCCTCCCTTACTTCCGTGCTTCTTTGTGATCATCATTTGTAAGGGCGAGAGACTCCAAGTTGCGGAGATTCCTCGCAAACGGGAGATAGTAAAAGAAAGCAAAACACCGTGGTATTCAAGTTGATCATTGGATCACTTGAAAGGGGTTGAGAGCGACCCTCGTCCATTGGGACGCCACAACATGGAGTAGGCAAGTGTGATACTTGGCCGAACCACGGGATAAATCATCGTGTCTCTTGTGCCTATTTTCTTCGTGACTATTGTGTTTCACAAGAGCTCGGTCCTTAGCCACTTGTTTCTATTGAGCTAACATTTAACCAAGTTTTTGTGGCTGTAAGTGTTTGATTTTTACAGGATCACCTATTCACCCTCCCCCCTCTAGGTGCTCTCAAAAAGACAAATACTTAGAGAAGAAATGAGGAAAGAAATGGTTGTTGCCCTTTTTGGAGCACAACATGTATAAAATTTGATATTTGTATCTTTTTACCATTGCTGTTAGAAACTTCTTCAACATAAACTATTTGATCAATTGTTTAATGCAGGCCAACCGAGAAAGCATCACTCTAGTGGATCCTCCTTTAGTGATCCCAACTAAAACTCCTAAACTCATCTCAGCTAATCCTCCTGCACCTACACCATGTAGTGCAAACAATGTTCATACCCCAGACACAAATAATAAGAAAGACAATGTGCCAACGAACTATATTAGCTCTTACACTATAAGGAATGTTGTGGCAAGATGTGTGCAAGCAAGGGACAACAAAAGAAGCAAATGTATATGGAATGAAAATGTTCATGCATTGTGGTCATATAAAATTTTTTACGACATTCTTTTAACAGTTTGTTTTTGTAATCCTGAATATGATTATAGGTACAATCTACAAGTGCAGGCGAGAAGGAAGGTAGATCAGCTTAAAAAGCTTTATCAAAGTGTGTTTAAGGTATGTCCACCATCCAATGGAGCACTTCCTGTTTTTATTTCTGTAGTTGTGCATGCAATGAATTTAGTAGTCTAAACAGATTTTAGTTAACCATAGGAGCAGTACACATGTCTATGAAGCATGCTTGTTCGGTAGCTTCTTGTAGCTATTGTTAGGCTGTTGTTGTAGCTGCCTTCTCTGGTAGAGATAAAGTAGAGCACTTGTTGCTTGCTGCATGCTGTTGTTTGCTGCTTGCTGCTGCTGTTTGTTGCGTGCTGCTTGCTAGGAGTTGTGCTATATAAAAAGTTTAGTTCTTGCAAAGCATTTGGAATCTACTTAGAGAGCAACTACATGTTTAACTAAGTATTGTAGTTGTAGCCACTGCAGTTATAGCCTTCCACTTATGGTTAACCAAGTTATTGTAGCTTTACTAATTATTTGTTTTGAACACTTCCAACAAGTTCGTTGTCGTCGTGATATCGTCATCAGCCTAGCTAACCATTGCTTGCATCAATGGAGGGGATGGAGGGGTACACTGTGGCCAAAAACACTTACAGTCATTTGTTAGTCCTACGTAGTTTATTATCTATGTTATCACAATCCAAGCTAATATGAGGATGTTATGATTGTGAGCTGTGTTACCAAATTAATTTGTATTTGGTCACTATTTATTTGGTGCAACATATTTGTTACAACTTATGGTATGGATATAGTTAATATATAAGGCAAGAGACAAATATTATGGTTGCTAATTTTGGTTCTGATGTTACATATGTAAAATATAATTTTTTTGCATAACATTTTATACCCAATAGAAATATAAAATGCATTGTCGTATAAATTATGGGTTTGACTATATGTAAATGCAAAAGTTTTATTCGTTGTTGTATGGTTCTGTTGCATTATCTTTATAGTTGCGACATCATTGATTGCAATGATTTTTTGGTTGCAATAAGATATAATTAACATATATATATTTTTTGTGACTTCATTAGTTGCAACGTTTTCTCCTTGTTGCAACATCATTAGTTGCAACAATGTTTTTTTGTTCCTATAACGGTTTACGATATATATAGCACTTATCCCTTGCATATGTCAACCCGCACTTACATAGGCATCATTAGTTCCTCCGGTACCCCAAGCCTACCTGTCACAACCCAACCAAGTTATCAGGCCCACGTACACCAATCCTTGCCCTTAAGGCCTCAGATGTCAATGTAAGTGTACTAGATAACTTACTCGGGCCTTGTCACACCCGGTTTTGAAGGTAAACCGAATGCGAACCATGTACGTGCCAGGATCAGTAATTCACGTACACAGCGATTACATAAATGACTCATCATAGCACAATGCTTCGAATTACAATAAAGAGTAAGTAATAATATTACAGACTAGAGTCATTTACATAATATAAATCAAAGTACACAGAATCGAAACGTAGCCAATGTAAACAACCCACCACAGGCAACTGACTGGGGGAGGTCGCTAGCCTAATCCTTGAACTCGTCGAAGTCCTGAAACTCCTGGAGATCCGCCTCAACGCCTTGGCAACCTGGTGTTTTGTGAAAGCAAGGGTGAGTACACATCAACGTACTCAGCAAATGTCCTGTTTGGCTGTAGTGGACTAGCTTTATGTGGGGTTAAGTCAAGCAGTTGCTTTTAGTTGGTCAGGTTATTATTACTAGTAGAAAGCCAGGTTTTAGCATTAACCCAAGTTCTTAACCCAAAGTACCCTTTCCAAATGGAAAGAATACCACTTACCATTACCATAAGCATGATCATAACCATCCTCATCATCATCTGTAAACCAACCATCTCTAATCGAAGTATCTAATCAATGGAGCTCCCTTGGCCGCTCATAACCGCGAGCACGGCTGATATATCAGTTTTCAAACACTCTGCAGAGGTTGTGCACTTTACCCACAAGCCGTGATTCCCTTTCTGCCCGGAGAGACCTACTCCCCATTGACCACTACCTAGGTGGTACAGCAGGGCATCACTACGTAGCCTTTACAAAGATTCCCTGAGGCTGTAGCCGCCCGTTAGGTTTCCTAAATATACCGCACTCCTCTCCAAGGGACAAATCAACCTTGGCAGAGCGAGCCGCATACACCGAGCCCCATTGACGGCACGACGGCTAAGCGAACTACACCCCGGTTCCTCTAATTACTCAGCTAAGGTCGTCCCACTCCACCCTTATGGTTGCATTGTTTTCCCGGGCGGTCATCCAACGAACAGGTCATTATGGAGAGGCACTCGAGAAACCGCTCGAGCCCCCTAAAGTATCACCAGTCCAACATCATAATCATAACGACAACATCGTATCATAAGTGTTCACATCATGTTCATTGATTAAATTAAAGCAATAGCATGAATCTAACCATAGTAGCCCAAAAGGTAATCAAGGACCAGGTAAATAGAAAGCTAGTCAATCCTTAGGTTGATCATAATATGCGGGACAGTGAATTATAAAGTAAATGGGACATAATGGGTCAGAGGACACTTGCCTTCACCATACAGATGCTCAGGATCTTCAATCTCGTAGAACTCGGAGAGTTCAATCTCTTGGTCACCGAAGCTTAACTGTCGATTCCTCGAAGCTCGAAAATGGATCGCAGACTATTCGCGACACACAGCGAATACAAACAGGCACAAACAAACAATCATATATATGTGTAAGAACATTACACCATTCAAGTAAGACATAATAAAATACGCAAAATAGAATAGAGTGTGTTACTACGGTCACACGAGGACAAAGAAACACGACGGTCAAGGGTACGGTCGAGAGGTTATCGCGTCTATACTAACCGAGTATTAATCATAACATTTAGTTTGATCTAATTATATTAATCAATGTTTATTTAAAATGAAACTAGAGCTATCGCACAATTTTAATTAGCTGACCACACTAACAATTCTTAGTTAAATAAATAAGTTAAATAACATCAACGACTCTAAGCAGGACGAATTAGCAGAGCGAGACGAAACACGTAACGCGTGAAACAGCACGACAGCGTGCAAACGACGCGCGGACACGCGCGACATAGCACGCTGACGATACACGAAACAACGCTCGCGACGAGCGCAAATGACGTGCCAACTAGCACGCCACCACATGCGGAACAGCACGCGACATCGCGCGCACCAGACATACGGTGCGAACGCACGAACGAACAATGGCGATGCGCAAACAGCATGCGACTGACAGACGAAATAATGCGTGCGACAACGCGCGAACAACACGCTGCAATGCGCGAAACAACGTGTGGATGGCACATGAAACAACGCGTGCGACAGCGCACGCGACGCACGCACACGACGTGCGGCAACGCGTGCGAACAGCACGTGTGACCCGCGCGAACGACACACGCGTTACGCGATACTTGCTAAACCACCACGAGTTTATAATAACAAGTATCGAATGAAAAAACGCTTAAGTTGATATCAATCAAGTTAACATTTATTTATAAAAGCACGGGTTAAAACTATAGACTCGTTCTAATTAAATTGTTATTTTAGTAATCGTCGAACCAACCAATAATTTAATTACTTAACTAAAATATGTGTGGTGGCAACATATATTTAACGTGTGTACGAGATAACCACACGATCAATGTATAATTAATTAAACAACATAGTCGACTTTACGCGAGGAATAATAATAAAGCGCGCAAAGCGTGCGACGCACGTGGGGTAGACCAACGGGCTCGGGGAGGTACTAGGGGTAGACGAGGGCCTAGACGAGTATCATCGGAGTTCCGACGCGTGATAGACGATGACGGCACGAGAGCGATGAGCGCGCTGCGCGCGAGATAGCACGCACGATGGCGTGGATAGGCAGCACGTTCGACGCGCGAACAAACGGTTTGTGTGATGGCGGGGTTATGGTATGGACACGCAGGGGTAGACGGACGTCGTCTATGGGTAGACGAACGTCGTCCAAACCCCAACGGCGCGCTGCGAGGGCGCAGAAACGCATCGCACGAAGGCGCGAGGGCTGTGCGGGGTGCTGCGTAGACCACGCGGGGCACGCGCAGGACTGTGCTGGTCACGGCGGAGCGTCAGCCGAACTAGGACGGACCGGCAAGGACAGGGCCGCACCGGGGGAGGGGCCGGGCGGCGAACGGCGCGCGTAGGGCTACATCGTCTGCGCTGGCAGCGTGCAATCGTGCCGTGCGCACCAACTCGGCTGCGACGAAGCTGGTTGGGCATGGAGCAAGGGCATCCAGGCGGGCTGCTCACGCGAGGAGGCCCCTGTCGCGCGTTGATAGGAAAGAGAAGCTAGCTGAGAGGGAGAAGAAGAGGGGACTCACCTCGCGCTCGCGACGATGGTCGGAGGTGCTGCGAATCGGCATGAACGGCAGTGGTGAGCTTCGGGAGATGGGCGGCGCGGCTAGGCGGGCTCGGTCGCGGGCACCAGGCAGTGACGGCGCTAGGGTTTGGGGCGCCGGGAGCTTGGATAGGAGAGTTGAGTAGGCGGCCGGTGGTTTTCTGCGAGAATCGTGGGAAGCTGTTGGAGGTGGGGCGGATCTGACAAATGGGCCCAGCGGCTCCAGGACGCAGCGGCTCCTCCACCAGCGTTGGGCGCACGCGCAGGGGAAAACGCGACTGGGCCACGCTGGGCCACGAGGGGAGGCGCGGGATGCACCAGCGCGTTGGGCCGAGGGCGCGAGCTGCTGGCCGCGCAATGGGGGAGCGGGGTGGGCCAGGCGCGGGGCAAAGTCGAGCTGGGCCTCGGCGTGCTGGGCTAGGAGAAAGCGTGCACGCAGGCCGGCCAGGGAGGCTGCGGTTGGGCCACGGGGGAGCGCTGGCGCGGGGCGCCGAGTGGGCCTCGGGGCAGGCCGGCCAGGGGGGAGGTTCTGGGCCGAGCTGAGACCAAAGGAGGGAATCTGGATGTGTTTTTCCTTTTTGATTTCTTCCTATTTTCTTCTTTCTATTTGAATATAGCTCTAGCTTTTAGATTCAAAATCAAACATACTTCATGGGTATAAATGGAGGCACGAAAACACAAAACATCATACAAAATTATATGCTCCAGCATGTGACACAACCACCAAAGCACCACTAGGGTTTTACTTTACTAGGCTTACACATAAGTATCAAACAAAAATAACTCCCTACTATTTTGGAAAAAGAGTAGAAAAGAAAGAAAGAAAAGAGGGTAACACCTGAATTTGGTGGATATTAGAAAAGAAATTTTATACCCCCAAATTCAGGGTGTTACAAATCTAACCCCCTTAACAGAATCTCGCCCTCGAGATTCAAGAAAAGGCTAGCAATAAAATGAGATTGGTTCATTAGTCTTCCATAGCTTCTTCTGACTCAACTTTGACTTTGGCAACTTTAACTTGCGGACTGGTTGCTTCAACCTTCAGATGCTTAGGAGCGATTGATGCAATTCTTGAGGATCCCTTGGACCTGTGGGTTAGGACCCACACACGCTTTCGCTGCGCCACTCTGATCTTGTTGGTTGATGTCGATCGCATTGTCTTCATCGGGGATAGCGACTAACCCCCTTAACAGGAGTGTTGATATGCACTTGGTGAAGATGCTGCCGACTCTGATCTTGACTGATTTGGAGGAGTTGGAGGTTACCAACTGAATAGGTGCAAGAGGAAAGAATTGCGAGAAAAGGTAAGTATAGACAGATTAGAGAGAGCAGAGGGGAGAACCCAATTACTTATCTATATGGCACTCAGCTAGTAAACTGATGTCATTGCGGACCAAGGGCCACAACACATCAACACTCATTTCAAAGAAGCAAATCAGTCATGACACAAAGACAAACAACACAAGCATACAAGCAACAAACATCTCATTGCTACACGTTAATGCTAACTAGATGGTGGTCTTCTCTAAAAAGGGAATAACTAATCCTAAGGTTGTCGAAGGATGAGGAGAAGAACAAGACGTGAAGGATAGGAACACGAGCACAATAAAGGATGGAGTTTAAGCAAGGATTGTAATCGACAAGGGAGAAAATGCAACCAAGGGCGTGGTAGGTAAACACCATTCTCAAATCGAGATGGGAAAGATAGTAATTCAAAAGGTAGACATAAGATAAGCATCATAGAAAGATCTAGTGATTAAGATCGAGTTAAGACCAGACCTGCCACAAGACAGAGGAAAAAGGGGACGGACAAGAGCGAGGGGGGGGGTAAGACAACACTCTTGAACTGGAATGGGAGAGGAAGCTTTAAAATGCAGGTACAAGATAAGCATCATGGTAAAGTTCAAGGGATGACAAGGGTTAATGTGATAACAGACAAACACAACCAAGGATGTATTTTAGACAAAACTTGTGAGGCATCAAAGAAGGGGAAGCAATCAATGGTGAAGTAGGTGAGGCATTATCCTCAAACAACGATGAAAAAGAGGAGGCTTTAAAGGGTAGGTTCAAGATAAGCATGTGGGCAAGGGCATATGTATCACGAGGGTTTAAAGGTAATAATAGACAAGGATGTAGAAGAGGAGGTAAATGGGTATAAGAACCAATGATATAAATACCACAGAGGGTGGAGTTAAGACATGACGTGCAAGTGAAAAAAAGAGGGTACGTCCAAGGGCTAGATAGGTAATCTGCCACTCTCAATTTGAGGTGGAAGAGCGGAGATTTTTTTTGAGTATGAATAAAGATGAGTATCAAGGCAAGATCGATGGATGACAGGGTGATGGTGATAGAAAATCAAAACACAGCAAAGGATGGAATTAAGACAAAACTTGTAAGATGATAGAAAGGGAAAAGAAATCAAGGGAGAGATATGTAACTCGCAGCTCTCAAACTGGGTTGAAAGAAAGGGGAGGCCTTTAAAAGATGCATTCAAGGTAAGCATTTAGGTAGAAGACATCAATATCGCAAGGTTCGAAGGCGATAACAGACAAGGGTATGAGAGGAAAGATGAAGGCATTAAAGAGCCAGCGGTACAAGTACAACCAAGAATGGGGTCACGGCAAGACTTGCACATGGCAAAGATGAGGTTACGAACAAGGGTGGAATAAGTAAAACACCACTCTCGAACTGAGATGGGAAATTAGAGATTTTAGATAATAGACATAATGTAATCACAAGGTAGGATAGAGTGATAAGAAGGGTAAAGGAGATGACAAACAAAACACAACAAAGGATAGAGTTAAAAAACTTGCAGGTGACAAAGAAGAGGATACGACCAATGGAGAAATAGGTACAGTACAATGCTCAGATTGAGATGGAAAAGAGGATATTTTAAAGGCTGGTATAAGATAAATATCAAGGTAAGATATAAATGTGATAAGGGTAAAGGTAGTAATGATGAAAAGCATAACCATGGACAGAGTTGAGGCAAGACTGACAAAGTGGAGAAAACAAGCAAGGGTAAGATAGGTAAGGTTCTAACAAAATGGTTGAAGTAAAGAAAATTAATTACCAAGTAGAGTTACAAGGAGACAACGAGATTAGCAAGGATATGCAAAATAAAATGACCGCTCATGGATCGTTAAGAAACAAGGGTGGTCAAGGGCACGTTAACTAAAATGTCTTAAACATATATTGAGATATAAAGGTAAGCACATATAAAAATAAGAGTATGCAAGATTCCAATGGTACGAGCATACCAAGACGACGAGAATACAAATTGTCAAAAGATAGCGACTTAACAATAGAATAGGAAAGGATCTCAAAAGACAGGAAGGTCATGGACATATAAACTGAAATGTATAAATAGACAATAGAGTTTTTAGGGTTAAGTGTTTGAATTAAGGGATAAGGGTATAAAAGAATCCAAAAGATGTAGCATGTCAACACCAAGGGAATAATAATTGTCAAATGGTAGCAACTTAATGATGGAAGAGGAAAGAATCCCAAGAGACTAGAAGGTCATGGTAAGGGGCATCTACAAAGATATCGCAAGCACAAGAGTGAGATCAGATCTAATAGATTGAGAGAAGTATAAACCATACAGAATAAAATAATTTGGCAAGGAGGCATATAGGAGCACAACATAGAATTAGTCGAGGTGACTAACATTTTGAAGCCGAATCAAGGATGAGGTGAAGTAATAGTTAATGAGTCCTTAAAACGGCCAATGCTACTCTAGGCTAGCGGTCCTACAGTCAGCGCGGCTTTGATACCACTTATGTCACACCCGGTTTTGAAGGTAAACCGAATGCGAACCATGTACGTGCCAGGATCAGTAATTCACGTACACAGCGATTACATAAATGACTCATCATAGCACAATGCTTCGAATTACAATAAAGAGTAAGTAATAATATTATAGACTAGAGTCATTTACATAATATAAATCAAAGTACACAGAATCGAAACGTAGCCAATGTAAACAACCCACCATAGGCAGCTGACTGGGGGAGGTCGCTAGCCTAATCCTTGAACTCGTCGAAGTCCTGAAACTCCTAGAGATCCGCCTCAACGCCTTCTTCTTTACCTGAGCATAGATTGCACCAAAGGCAACCTGGTGTTTTGTGAAAGCAAGGGTGAGTACACATCAACGTACTCAGCAAATGTCCTGTTTGGCTGTAGTGGACTAGCTTTATGTGGGGTTAAGTCAAGCAGTTGCTTTTAGTTGGTCAGGTTATTATTACTAGTAGAAAGCCAGGTTTTAGCATTAACCCAAGTTCTTAACCCAAAGTACCCTTTCCAAATGGAAAGAATACCACTTACCATTACCATAAGCATGATCATAACCATCCTCATCATCATCTGTAAACCAACCATCTCTGATCGAAGTATCTAATCAATGGAGCTCCCTTGGCTGCTCATAACCGCGAGCACGGCTGATATATCAGTTTTCAAACACTCTGCAGAGGTTGTGCACTTTACCCACAAGCCGTGATTCCCTTTCTGCCCGGAGAGAGCTACTCCCCATTGACCACTGCCTAGGTGGTCCAGCAGGGTATCACTACGTAGCCTTTACAAAGATTCCCCGAGGCTGTAGCCGCCCGTTAGGTTTCCTAAATGTACCGCACTCCTCCCCAAGGGACAAATCAACCTTGGCAGAGCGAGCCGCATACACCGAGCCCCATTGACGGCACGACGGCTAAGCGAACTATACCCCGGTTCCTCTAATTACTCAGCTAAGGGCGTCCCACTCCACCCTTATGGTTGCATTGTTTTCCCGGGCGGTCATCCAACGAATAGGTCCTTACGGAGAGGCACTCGAGAAACCGCTCGAGCCCCCTAAAGTATCACCAGTCCAACATCATAATCATAACGACAACATCGTATCATAAGTGTTCACATCATGTTCATTGATTAAAGTAAAGCAATAGCATGAATCTAACCATAGTAGCCCAAAAGGTAATCAAGGACCAGGTAAATAGAAAGCTAGTCAATCCTTAGGTTGATCATAATATGCGGGACAGTGAATTATAAAGTAAATGGGACATAATGGGTCAGAGGACACTTGCCTTCACCAAACAGATGCTTAGGATCTTCAATCTCGTAGAACTCGGAGAGTTCAATCTCTTGGTCACCGAAGCTTAACTGTCGATTCCTCGAAGCTCGAAAATGGATCGCAGACTATTCGCGACACACAACGAATACAAACAGGCACAAACAAACAATCATATATATGCGTAAGAACATTACACCATTCAAGTAAGACATAATACAATACGCAAAATAGAATAGAGTGTGTTACTACGGTCACACGAGGACAAAGAAACACGACGGTCGAGGCTACGGTCGAGAGGTTATCGCGTCTATACTAACCGAGTATTAATCATAACATTTAGTTTGACCTAATTATATTAATCAATATTTATTTAAAATGAAACTAGAGCTATCGCACAATTTTAATTAGCTGACCACACTAACGATTCTTAGTTAAATAAATAAGTTAAATAACATAACGACTCTAAGCAGGACGAATTAGCAGAGCGAGACGAAACACGTAACGCGTGAAACAGCACGACAGCGTGCAAACGACGCGCGGACACGCGCGACATAGCACGCTGACGATACACGAAACAGCGCTCGCGACGAGCGCGAATGACGCGCCAACTAGCACGCCACCACATGCGGAACAGCACGCGACATCGCGCGCACCAGACATGCGGCGCGAACGCACGAACGAACAATGGCGATGCGCAAACAGCATGCGACTGACAGACGAAATAATGCGCGCGACAACGCGTGAACAACACGCTGCAATGCGCGAAACAACGTGTGGATGGCACATGAAACAACGCGTGCGACAGCGCACGCGACGCACGCACACGACGTGCGGCAACGCGTGCGAACAGCACGCGTGACCCGCGCGAACGACACACGCGTTACGCGATACTTGCTAAACCACCACGAGTTTATAATAACAAGTATCGAATGAAAAAACGCTTAAGTTGATATCAATCAAGTTAACATTTATTTATAAAAGCACGGGTTAAAACTATAGACTCGTTCTAATTAAATTGTTATTTTAGTAATCGTCGAACCAACCAATAATTTAATTACTTAACTAAAATATGTGTGGTGGCAACATATATTTAACGTGTGTATGAGATAACCACACGATCAATGTATAATTAATTAAACAACATAGTCGACTTTACGCGAGGAATAATAATAACACGCGCAAAGCGTGCGGCGCACGTGGGGTAGACCAACGGGCTCGGGGAGGTACTAGGGGTAGACGAGGGCCTAGACGAGTATCATCGGAGTTCCGACGCGTGATAGACGATGACGGCACGAGAGCGATGAGTGCGCTGCGCGCGAGATAGCACACACGATGGCGTGGATAGGCAGCACGTTCGACGCGCGAACAAACGATTTGTGTGATGGCGGGGTTATGGTATGGACACGCAGGAGTAGACGGACGTCGTCTATGGGTAGACGAACGTCGTCCAAACCCCAACGGCGCGCTGCGAGGGCGCAGAAACGCATCGCACGAAGGCGCGAGGGCTATGCGGGGTGCTGCGTAGACCACGCGGGGCGTGCGCAGGACTGTGCTGGTCACGGCGGAGCGTCAGCCGAACTAGGACGGACTGGCAAGGACAGGGCCGCACCGGGGGAGGGGCCGGGCGGCGAACGGCGCGCGTAGGGCTACATCGTCTGCGCTGGCAGCGTGCAATCGTGTCGTGCGCACCAACTCGGCTGCGACGAAGCTGGTTGGGCATGGAGCAAGGGCATCCAGGCGGGCTGCTCACGCGAGGAGGCCCCTGTCGCGCGTTGATAGGAAAGAGAAGCTAGCTGAGAGGGAGAAGAAGAGGGGACTCACCTCGCGCTCGCGACGACGGTCGGAGGTGCTGCGAATCGGCATAAACGACAGTGGCGAGCTTCAGGAGATGGGCGGCGCGGCTAGGCGGGCTCGGTCGCGGGCACAAGGCAGCGACAGCGCTAGGGTTTGGGGCGCCGGGAGCTTGGATAGGAGAGTTGAGTAGGCGGCCGGTGGTTTTCTGCGAGAATCGTGGGAAGCAGTTGGAGGTGGGGCGGATCTGACAAATGGGCCCAGCGGCTCCAGGACGCAGCGGCTCCTCCACCAGCGTTGGGCGCGCGCGCAGGGGAAAACGCGACTGGGCCACGCTGGGCCACGAGGGGAGGCGCGGGATGCACCAGCGCGTTGGGCCAGGGGCGCGAGCTGCTGGCCGCGCAAGGGGGGAGCGGGGTGGGCCAGGCGCGGGGCAAAGTCGAGCTGGGCCTCGGCGTGCTGGGCTAGGAGAAAGCGCGCACGCAGGCTAGCCAGGGAGGCCGCGGTTGGGCCACGGGGGAGCGCTGGCGCGGGGCACCGAGTGGGCCTCGGGGCAGGCCGGCCAGGGGGGAGGTTCTGGGCCGAGCTGAGACCAAAGGAGGGAATCTGGATGTGTTTTTCCTTTTTGATTTCTTCCTATTTTCTTCTTTCTATTTGAATATAGCTCTAGCTTTTAGATTCAAAATCAAACATACTTCATGGGTATAAATGCAGGCACGAAAACACAAAACATCATACAAAATTATATGCTCCAGCATGTGACACAACCACCAAAGCACCACTAGGGTTTTACTTTACTAGGCTTACACATAAGTATCAAACAAAAATAACTCCCTACTATTTTGGAAAAAGAGTAGAAAGAAAGAAAGAAAAGAGGGTAACACCTGAATTTGGTGGATATTAGAAAAGAAATTTTATACCCCCAAATTCAGGGTGTTACAGGCCTCGAGGTGCCGAGTTTCGATGAACTTGTTAACTCATTCACAATGATAGACATTCACCCATGATTGAGAACATTACAATAACCATCATTTTGAAAACATAAACATCAACATAGGAGATTGAGTGAAAGTCTTTACAATAAAATAATGTACATTAGCAAACTTAAGTTTACAATATATTAGAAGTAGTGATTATTACAGCCCGAGTAGTATAAAAGTGCTAACTTATTACATTATATGGGAAGGTCATAACTTCCCCAAAGTGCACACAATAGCTAAACATAACCAAAAGATCTCCAAGGGCGAGCCTAACAAAAGTAAAACATGTCTAGCACCTCTCTTGCAACAACATAGGGAATAAAACCCTGAGTAGGCAATTACTCAGTAAGACTTACCTTGCTAAAGAAAAGACTCTCAAGGGTATGCTGGTTAAAAAGATTCAAGGTATAGCTTATCAAGTTTCAAAGACTCTTTTTGCAGAAAAGCTTACTAATAGTGGATCCTTAAGCCATGTTTTAATTTTCAAGTTAAGTTATTTTCTTAATCTAGATTTACCTGATCTAGATTAATCACTTATGCTAATCTAGCTTTCTTTTACCAAATTCATATTGCACTTGTTACCTACGATGAAGGTCAAAGATCTAGTCTTCATATCCGAGAAGTAACAACGATCTCAATCGATTAATACCCAGCTGGGGATCTCCAACCACACGATATATGTAGCACTTAACCCTTGCATATGTCAACCCGCACTCGGGTTTCTCAAGACCAGAACGGGTTCCCTCCACCCGAGAATACAATACCCCACCATCCAGCCTCTTACCAAGTGGGTACACGTTACTCTCGCCATATCCCACGCTCAGTGCGGGCGAGCTGTTCTGGTATTGGTTCGGCTGAGGCAAAGCTCACCCATGACGAGGTATGTGGCGAGGTAAAAGGTCCTAGATCAGTAGGCCAACAATCGGAGCGGTGATTAAACGACACAGACGGGCGACCTATCCGGCTCAACGTGTGGTCTACTTGAATAATGAATTCATCATTGCGAGTGATGCCTTCATTATTGCAAATTACTTTTTCATAAAACCCATATCGAGTGTTACACATCATTATTTTAAAAGAAACAACTTTTAGTTTTCTAAGCAGGGCTAAGCATTATTAGTTCTCTTTATAAAATACGTATCAAGTAATGGTAATCAATATTACTAGGGAAGAAATGCATCAAATGTTTCATCACACAACTCCTATCACCTAATGCATCATATAAGGTGATAATTTTTTAAAAATAATAAGGAAGGGGCAAAGGCACTGAGGCTTGCCTTGATGAGAAGGAGAATCGGGCTCTTCTACAAGAATATCACAGTTAGCTACGTAGCCCACTAGAGCACCTTCAGGAGGACCCTCAGAAGGACCTTCAGATTGAGGAGTTGATCCTCTTCCACTTCAACTTCGTCTAGGTATTCTACAAGTCAATTGTAGATATATGAATGCTTATGTAATGATATAAGATGCAAACTATCATAAGGGAGAGGTGGGAGGAACATAAGCATAACTATTTGAAGCCTAAGACAAGCATATATATTTCTACATAACATAAAACTTGATGAAGATAACATAAAATTGAATCTACTTAGAAATATCAGAGAGCTAAGCATGTTTGAACTTACAAAACCCTTTATACCGACAAACAATATTGTCTAACTCCTTTTAAACATACACTAATACTAAGTTTAGCAATTAACTTTTTCCTTTTTGGCTATCTTTAGGTTTTTTAGCCAAACCAACTCCAAACAGGTTCAAAATTTACCCTAAGACTAAAATGGACATGCTAAGCCTACCCAAACAATTTCATAATTTTTTGAGCTCAGAGTTTATTTTTAAAATTCATATAAGTTCGAAAGAGACACCTTTTATTTACTAAGGATTTTCTAACTGCTGAAAAAAACTTAAAACTAACTTTAACAGAGAACATATAATGTTATGAACATAACAAATTTTTTTCGTATTTTTGGCATTTTTATACGATTTCTAACAGATTTCTAAAATATTTTTCTACGATTTCTAAAACAAAGAACAGTTCCGGGCCCAAAGCAAGGAACCCGGCCCACAACACCTAGAAGCCGGCTCCGACCGACAGCCCACCTCGCGCACACCGGCGAGGAGCAGTAGGATCGGCAGAAGCAGGCTGGTGCATGGTGCATGGCAAGCTCCACCGGCGACAAGTTTATGCGAACCCGAGTAAATATCCCGGCGAGGAGATGTGTTTTACACTCATTTTACAGTCCCAGCCCGAATCACAGCGCCCACATCACACCGGCGGCGAGGTGCATTGCACCTGCGCGAACTGAATCAAGTTCAGTTAGCTGAACTGAATCTGCAGACCCCCTCCCCGACTGTCAGGGTGACTTTGAGCACAATTTAATCCCGATTTCATATAGCACCACACTTACTTGTCTTAACAGAATATGTTCACCAAATATATCTCTAATATTATACTGCAGAAACTCAAGGTCAAGGAGCCAAGGATCAAAAGTTACAGGCTCCAAGTTGAACAAAACACACTGTACCCACGCCACTGAACAAGGTTCAGTTCTCTGAATCTGAAACCTCACTGAATTCTTCTTCTTTAGATGACTGAAACCAAGGACCTGACAGTGAATGTTTTGGGACAGTTTACTCCCAACTTTGTACAGCACCAAGCCCGACTTACTTAAGAGAAGCTGTTCACTATTGTATGAGATTTCATTTTTCTATAAAATACTTAACCCAACTCTCCATGGATTAGGTACCACAGAGCTCCAAAGTTGGGCAAGAAGAAAACTGAAACTGCATTTCAGCTTACTGAACCAAACTCAGAAAACTAGTCTGACAGCACAATTTAGCACACCTTTTTATCCCAGTTCCAAATGGTTTTAGAGTTACAATGCTTAACCAAAATTACTCTCCTACCATATCTCTACATGGCTGCTTCAGCTACCACCAACCAAGGGCTCACGGATTAAAAGTTATAGTGCTCCAAATTTGCATCAAAAGCATTAGAATTCAGATTCCGTTGACTGGACTAAGTCTGAAATCCAAAGTCGACATCACATATTTGGACACTGTTTTCACCCAGTTCCAAGCAATTTAAAGGGCATGACCTTTAATAAGACTTACACTCTTCTGTAGCTCTACCATCTTGCTATAGTGAACAAACTTCCAAGGGACTATGGATTGGAGTTACAAGGGCTCAAAGTTGGCTCATTGTCATAGTTTCTCAGAAATCCAAAACTGAACCAAATCTGAATTTTACAAATTACTCCAGATTTCTCTACAAAACTTGAAAATCTCTAAATATGAAAGTTTTTGTCACACCCAGATTTAAGGGCAAATCAGACTGCGTCTCAAATGTGTGCTAGGATCAAGTCTCACATATATGATGACTCATATTACAGAAATCAATGTCACATCTTTATTGCATATATGGGTTCTATACAAAATAACTAAATAAATACATCATATAACAACAACGATCTCCATAACCATAGTTGACTGGGAGGCGACAGCCTAGACCTCTCCGAACTCATTGTAGTATCCTTCGCTCCTCATCTTGCGGTACTTGTTCTTGACCTGTTGCGAGTTTAGCAAGAGTGAGCTCACATAAGTTCATCGCTCAGCAAGTGTGGGGAAAAGTGTAGTGTAAGGCTTACCAAAGAGAATGGTTAAGGCTGAGCATTGCTTTTATTAAGTTGGTCAAAATTTTATTAGCGATTAATAAGTATATACCAACTCAATTAAGTAATTGATCATGATTAATAATGAATCCCACAATGCCATACAAATGACAGATTAAATTTAATTTCATAAATTATTCATGTGAGGGTTCGAGCCGCTCATAACCGTGAGCACGTCTGATATATCAGTTTTACACTCTGCAGAGGTGGCACATCTTTATCCACAAGTCGCATAAAAGTTCAGAGAACTTTGCACCCAACCACGCTTGTGCCGGCCAGCACAATACCACACTACCGAGGTGTGGTGGCATAAGGACACTACGAGGCCTTTACAAAGTTTCACTAGCACGAGGAAACCCGCTACGGTTTCAGGATGAAGGAAGCATGGGCCTTTTTACACGGTTTGTAACCCCCATCGCAGTAATTACAGCCAGCACTATGCTCTGTAGCGACGCCTAGCCACTTGCCCCTTCGGGAAGGATTATCTCACACTAGCTTTACTAATTAATTGGCCAAGACCAGAGCCTTATAGTTCTTGTGGTTGCCCTATTGTCTCGGGTGGTCACTCCATGTTCCAATTAAACAATATGATCTTATCAGGTATCATAATAAAGCCAACAATAATAAATAATAATGGAACATTAGCGTTGTTCAAATGTAGTATTAACCCAAAAATCAAGTAGAGCAATAGCAAGACTACCCAATAATTCATTAGTTTGCAAGGTGTAGGGTAATCAAACTAGGCAACCTATTAGGTCCCATAAGCTTGACCAAACTGTGCCACGGTGATTAACAAAACATTATTAGGTTAAAGAAAGTGATTAAGGACACAACTTTTCTTTTTGGTGCAACTCTAGGTAATTCTCCAATTTGGTCTTCCGGTTCCTCGAAACCTCGCTTCTACTCGCAGCAATACATATAGATAGACATGTAATAGGTAAAAATAAGATTACACACAACATGGAATCAAATTACACAAGAATATTCTATGTAATGCTACGAGACCGTATGTTCGAAAACCACTAAAATCAGAGTTAAAACGTGAAAGTTATTAATTAAACAAGTTTATGGATATTCTTATATAAATTTTATACCTAATAATGATTTTCAAGGACTTCCTACGGTTTTCCTAATTTATTTTATTTACTTAATCAATAAAATGAACGACATGTATAATTTCCAGAGAAGACATGGTCTAATTTATAAGTATTTAGGCCTGATTGTATTAAAACTTGAGCCGGTAGGACGGCAGGTTGATCCGTAAATTCTTTAGAGCTAATTTGGTGCTCGGGGATCCCCAGGGGAAGAAATCCTCTTGCTATTCAAAATTGAATTGCAAGGGGATCTCTCCCCCATGTATCCTCTCGGGATCCCCAATCACCAAATCAGTCCTTAGGGAAAAATTAACCTCGGCTAGCAGTACGCGAGCACCCCTGGCCATCGGTTTCTTGATCTATAGTTATATCAAAGACCTGAAGCGGTATCTAGCCTTCTAATCTCGACTCCTCATCACGCATCGAACGGTTATATTTTATCTCTCCCTATGAACTCCGCGCACAACCAACTGATGACCTTGCGCCCAAACTCTTCTGTCGACCCCAGCTACGCGACGTGGAGACTAATGCCAGCTAGGTTGCGATGCCTTACCGGTGATTTAAGCGATGATGCTTCCCGTCGACGACACACGACAGTCTTAGCCGTGGCTCCTCGGCGAGCTCTACCATGGGAAGTAAGCAAGCATTTGAGGTTTGATCAAACCAGGGGAAAATTTATTGTCTCTCTTGTGTGATTTCTTATTGCGATTGCTTCAACCTCTCTAAGTTCGTGATTACACTTATAATATTCCTCTAAGTCTAATTTAGCATCTAGAGAGCAATCAAGTGCAAGAACGTAACCCTTTTCCCTCCTTCTCTAGCTTGGATCTTGCATATTGAACTAACTCTTAATCAAGATTCAAGTTTTTATTTAAAGTTGTGGTTTAGGCATAACCTATTCACCACTCTCTATGTGACTCTCAATGGCCATGTGTGGGGGCTGTTGGTTGGGCGGGTGCAGGGGCTCGGGCTTTTGGTTGGGTGGGGTACAAGGGCGGTTAGGGCTTCCTCTAACAACTGGGGCAATATATATAGTTTGTATATTACAAGCTCTGAGCTTCCAATAGCTAGGGAAAGCTCTGGGCTAATGTTGCCATCCGGTTAAGCCGAACCAGGTCCCGGTGTCTATAAAAAGAGTCCTAGACCGCCAGGGTTCAGTTTTTGACACCCCACCACGATGCACGAGTGTCGGGCGCCCACCTAGGCGCCCACGGCGGCGGTTCCACAAGAGCGTGAGGCGACGACGACCTCTGGTCGCGCGGCCGATAGTCGATCCCAATCCGAAGGTACGACGACGGCAACTTCCCGATCCGAAGGCGTGACGGTGGCAGCTCTCCGATACGGAGCCATGATGACAGTGGCTCCCTGATCCGACAGCATAGGGCGGCAGCTCCCCGGCGGTGCAACGACGGCGGTTTCTCGATCTGAAGGCGCAACAACGACAGTTCCTCGATCCGGAGGCGCAGTGACAATGGCTCTCCGATCTAGAGGCGCGGCGTCGATGGCTTCCCAGAGGCGTGCGCGTGACGTTGGCTCCTCGGAGGCGCGCGATCTAGAGTGGCACACGCTGGCGTCCCACCTCCCGCAACCATGCGACCTTCCCTAGTTGAGAGCGACGACGACAGACTTCTCTAGGCACGAGCGGTGGCGGATCGACAACCTTGTTTTTATGCTATTATGTATACATATTTATGTCAACGTTAATAGGTTTTTATGATACGTTGTCAGTTTATAGCTCTCCTTCCATCTTTTGTATGTTTATGATATTTCTATTCACATTTTATGTAAAAGTTTGTTGATTTTTACGTAGTGTGCCGTATGCATAAATACCTTTCACGTGTAGCATAATTAATATCAGTATATATCATAAATTTGTTCTAATAAGCCTAACTGCATGGCTATTGGAGAGATCATATATTTGTGGATGAAATAAAGCATTGAAAATCAGATTTTTTTGTTTCCATGCATGCTAATTTATTTCCTTTCAACTCAGATTCTTGCCATCCTAAATTTGTGCGCATGCGGCAGGAAACAGAATTATTACGTAGTCTATCGCAGTGCATAAATACCTTCACCGTGTAGTATAATTAGTATCAGTATATATTATAAACTAGTTCTAACGAGCCTAGATGCATGGTTGTTGAAGAGATCATATATTTATGGAGGAAATTAAACATTTAAATCAGATTTTTTGTTTCCATGCATGCGAATCCATTTCCATTTCAACGGACATTCTTGCCATCCTAAATCCGTGTGAATGCGACAGGAAACAAATTTTTTACACAGTGTACCACACTGAATAAATATCTACATAGTGTAGCATAATTAGTATCAGTATATGTAATAAACTGGTTCAACAAGCATAGCTGCATTGCTGTTGCAGAAATCCTATTTTTATTGACAAAATAAAGCATTAAAATCAGATTTTTTTTGTTGTCATGCATGTCGATCCATTTTCTCTCAACGCACATTATTTTCATCCTAAATTTGTACACATGCAGCATAAAACTAATTTTTTATATAGCATATCGTATTGCATAAATACCTACACCGTGTTGCATAGTTAGTAGCAGTATATTTCATAAATTGTTTCTAACAAGCCTAGCTTTATGACTGTTAGAGAGATTCTATATTTATGGATAGAATAAAGCATTCAAATTAGTTTTTTTGTTTCCATGCATGCATCAGTTAACGGATACGCTTACTAATTTCTCGCGCATGCAAATGGAAACAAACTGCATGCATGCAAGAAATGTGACGCATATGGGAGGTGGGTTAGCGTCCAGGCTGGTCCGGTGGTGTGGGGGTGGCTGGTCGGGGCTTCGTGTATCCTATTGAAAGCCCATGGCTCCCAAAGTGCATACATACATTTTTTATTTTTATGTAGATCCCAAAATTATGGCGTGAGAGTTTCCACTCCATGCGCGCAAATTTTGGATGACGTTTTCGTTTACACAACATATGCACAAAAAATGGATGACACATATCACACAAAGCATAAAAATCTGGCTTGAAGTACACTGGTGGCGCATCTCCATGCCCGAGCATAAAAATCTTCAGATTTAAGCTAAAAACCTATAGTTATGAGCATAAATACCGAGCCACACCCCCTATCCATGCGTCCACCATAAATAAGGGGTTTGATTAGAGGAGTTGATTAGGGGATTTAATAAGGTGGGTTGTTTAGAGAATTTAAATTTTTATGGCAGTAACGGACACCAGAAATCAAGGGAATGCATACGCAAGAATTTATGGAATCATGGCAAATGACCTTATTTTGTAGAGCGGTTACCTTTTCTGTAAATTTTTTTCGCTGTAAATGTGTGTGTCATAAATATCTTGTACATATGATGTAAATGGTAGGAACCCAATATACACACTGAGTAATGCAATGAGGTAATGCATAAAATCAATAAACGTTTGTGTAAAATGTTAATAGCAATTTTAGAAATAGACAATAGATAAAAAGGGAGCCATGAATTAAAAATACGTCGTAAAAATATATTGACATTGGCATAAATATGTATACAAAGTAGCATAAAAACAAGGCCACCGCTATTGGAACCGGCGTCTCGCGTCTGGGATCCGCCACCACTCGCGCTAACGATAGGCCCTCGTCGTCACGTCTAGGGAAATCCACCAGCGCCGCTCCCACCTCGGATGGCATCATTGTTGTGTGCGCCTCAGAGGGTCGCCGTTGCACGTGTGCTCCTAGGACCCGACGCTGCAACCGTTTCCACCCCCCCCCCCCCCCCCCCCGCCGTCGTGCGCGCCTTAATGGGCCATACCACACGCGCTACACCGGGATCCGCTGCAACCGCTCCCACCTCATCGTCGTGCGCGTCTCAAGGAGGCGCCGCCTCGCGCACGCCCCTAGGATCCGCTGTCGGGCGCGCCTGTCACACCCGGTTTTGGAAGGTAAACCGAATGCGAACCATGTACGTGCCAAGATCAGAAACTCACGTACACAGCGATTACATAATTGGACATCATCACACAATGCTTGAAATAAATAGCGGAAAGGTACTTTATTACAACCAGATGTCCAAGACATCCATAGAGTCTAATACATAACCATTGTTCAACATAATTATCAAAGTGCAGAATTAAGAAACGTAGATGCTATGCCTACACAGGCAGCTGACTGAGGGTTTGCCACTAAAGTAAACTAGAACTCGTCGTATTCCTGGAACTCCTCGAAGTCATCCATGTTGCCAACTTCACCTCCTGAGCACTGAGAACAGTGGGGACAACCTGGGGGTGGGGTGGTTTGTAAAGCAAGGGTGAGTACACATCAACGTACTCAGCAAATGTCCCGTTTGGCTAAGGTGGACTAGCGGTATGTGGAGTTAAGGTTAAGCAGTTGCTTTTAGTTGGTCAAGTTTTATTATTATAAGTAGAGCCAAATTTTAGTAATAACCCAGTTATTACCCAGAGGCACTCCCTCCAAGAGGAAATACCAGAGATCAGGATTATAATCACCATTGTTAATCATCATCATAAAAGTAACCATTGTTCTTCTAATCGAAGAGGATCCCAAGGCTACTCATAACCGCGAGCACGGCTGATATACCAGTTTCTAACACTCTGCAGAGGTTGCACACTTTACCTACAAGCCGTGATTCCCATTCTGCCCGGGGTTCTAGCCTCCCCATTGATCACTACCAAGGTGACCTAGCAGGGTCTCACTATGTAGCCTTTACAAAGATTTCCCAGAGGTCATAGCCACCCGTTAGATTTCTCCAGTTTGATAAACACAGTACATCTCACCAAAGGAAGGGTGACTAACAAAACCAAATCAAGAACCTCTGCAACCAACCTCGGCAGAGCAAGTACTGTGCCCGGACCCCATTGACGGCCCTACGGCGAAGCCAACTACACTGGTTCCTCTAATTAATCAGCTAAGGGCGTCCCATTCCACCCCCATGGTTGCACTGTTATCCCGAGTTGTCACTCCCCAAACAGGTCCTTACGGAGAGGTACTCAGGAAAGAGCCTGAGCCCCCTAAATTAATCACAAGGATCCCATCGGGATAACATCATCGTATCATAAAAGATCACATCATGTTCATTGATTAAGTTTAAGCAATAGCATAAGCTAACCGTGATTAACCCAAAAAGGTAAACAAGGGTAAGGGAAATACAAACTAGTCAATCCTTAGGTTTCAATAAAGTAATGCGGGACAGTGAATTATAAAGTAAAGTAGGACATGATAGGTCTAAGGACACTTGCCTTCACCAGGTTGTTGCTCAAAGGGATCTTTGGCAACACACTCAGGAACCACGAGCTACTCGTTGTCTAAGTAAAGCGAGCATACATTCAATACATTTGGAAGGTAAAAATGAACATCACATCACACATGTACAAATATTGGCACACAACTCAAGAAGGTACAATATTAAGTACAGAGGAGTGAGGTCAAGTTATAAAAATGGACTAATCCTAATTAGGGAATTGATTTACTCTCTAAATGTTTGGAACATAGCTCAAAAAGGTTAAGTAGTGATTAAAACAAATGAAAGCTAGAATTATAAGACAAACTACTCTCATTTGGAAATTTGATTATCTTTTTAGTATTATCCATAATTACATTTCCAATTCTATATATGTCATTAAGGCCTAGAGGTTAAGCCAAAAATAATTCCAAGTAATGTATAACACTAATCTCTCAAGATTAAATATACTTTATTCCTAGGGTTCTCGTTTTATTTAATTCATTAAATAAATAAATCAACATATACTTTAATTCTATATTCTAAGTGCAAAATTAAAGTGTACAGATTACAGTTGGTCACATTTTATTTGAATAGAGAATAATTTGGTGAACATTTTGCAATTTGAACCACTAAATTTGGAGTTCATATAAAAAAGATATGAAATAAACAAGTTTTGAAGTTTGAAATATGAAGTTAGGGCTAAATCTGTGATTAAATAAAAGTCCAAGGGTCTAATTAAAACAAACCAGGGACCTATGCGCTAAAATCGAGGACGATGGGTTGATTTCCATTAAACCGAGGGTCTCTTTAAGAAAACTACCGTGCGAAGGGGTATCGGGTGAATCTAACCGTCAGATCTAAACCAACGGATGAGATTAGATCTACGGTCGAGGGCGCGCGCGCAGGCGGGCGAGCACTGACAAGTGGGCCAGGGGGTGTCAGCGACAGAGGGGGGAGCGTGCTGACTGAGCAGGCCCAGCGCTAGAGGGAAACGGACGGCTGCAGGGGTCCGAGCCGTTCGATCAAGATCGGACAAAGGGGGTCCGAGGGGGTCCGAGGGGGTTCGAGCCGTTCGATCAAGATCGAACGAGGGAAATCAGACCGGGAAAACAGACGTGTGCGAAGCGGTATCCCGCGGTCCGGGCCGTGCGATCAAGATCGGACGGGGGAAATCAGACCGGGGAAACCAGACGTGCGCGAAGCGGCGCCACTCCTCTCTGCGGCGGTGAGGTCACCGGAGTTGAGGCAGGCGCGAGCTAGGGTGGCTCCGGGGTCGCTGGAGTTGGGCAGAGGGGAAGAGGGCACTACGGCGAACTCAATGGCGGGGAAGAGGCCATGAATCCACGGGTAGAGAGGGGAGAACGGCGGTGAGAAGGCCTCGGGCGGGTTGGAGAAACTCCGGTGGGCCATTCCAGCCACGGGGAGGGGACTTAAGGCGCACTAAGGCCTTGGCTAACTTCAGTAGAGGCAGGGGTGACACAGGGGTCGACTCCAGTGAACTAGACCAAGCTAAATCGGTCGGCCACCGTCCGAGCACGGCGGACCGCCGCGGCCGAGCACCGGCGAAGGCGAAATTGGCCGAGTATAGAGCGCAATAAGGGAAATTGGGCACGGGCAAAGGTGTCTCACCTCGGGGCGGAGCTCGGGGAGGCTTGGAGCGGCCTCTGGCGAGCTGGATGGTCGGGGACACGGGCGCGGGTCTCCGGCGGCGGCTGTAGGCGAGGGCAGAGCGTGGGTCTCCGGCGGCGGCTGGAGGCGAGGGCAGAGCGCGAGAGAGGGTGAAGCTGCGCGAAATGAGGTGAGGGGTGTGCGCGGGGCACTGGCGAGGCTCTAAAAAGGGAGCTAGGCGCGTGGGCGGGCGTCATGGCCGAGAAATCTGGCGACGTGCGCGAGTGCGCACGCGCTGGTCCACGACGAGCGCGGAGAAGGCGGAACTGACAGGGCAGGCCCACGGTGCAGAGAGAGAAGGGGTGCGCGGGGCAACGGCTCAACGACTGGCGATCCGGGCCCGCGAGACAGAGAGAGAGAGGGAGCACGCGGGCGAGGGGAAACTGGCGCCGTCAGATCGGCCCCAGCGGGCAGAGAGCGAGAAAGTGAGCGCGCGGAAGACTGAAGCCGACAGGCGGGGTTCGCCTGTCAGGAACGGCAGGCGCGCGCGGGGGACTAGGTCTGGTGGGCTGGTTTGTGACAAAATGGCTTTTTTCCTTTTTCCCTGGATTTTCTAATTCCTTTTCTATTTCTTTTCTCTAGGATTTTTAAATTCCAAATTCAAACTAGGTTTCAAATTCAAATAAATTCAAACTTGTGCAACACTTCAAAGAATATTTTAAGCTCAGCATGATGCAACATGCCATGACCCATAAGGTTTTGGCAAAAATAAATAATTAACCTCCACTAGTTTAGACTATCTCTAATCAAAAAGGAAAAAGGGAGAATGAATCTAGAGAGAGAGAAAACCTACAGTGAGAAAAGAAGAGTAACACATGATTTTGGGTGATAATTAGAAATGTGGGTGATAATTAGAAATTTTATACCCCCAAAATCAGGGTGTTACAGCGCCTCAGGGGTCGCCGTCGCACGCGTGCCCTCTGGGATCAACCGTCGCGCGCTTGCCTCCAGATAGCGCTATTTGTCACCTAGGGTGAAGCTTCACCCGGACGAGTCCCGCCCCGTCGTCCAGGGGCACCTTTTCTTCTTTTTTTGTACCGTACATCCCTCAGGCGCATTAATTCTTTCCCTTTTTGCAGGATCAAATAAATCCATGCACATTTTTTCCTTTTTTGTGCATGCATTCACTTCATAGGTGCTATTCGTTGGTTGTTCAGATTTATCAGTAATAACTGAACGTTTCGTCGATAATAACCAAACGCTTCGTCGGTAATAACCAAACGCTTCGTTGGTAATAACCTAACGCTTCGTGGATAATAACCGAATGTTTTGTCAGTAATAACCCAACGCTTTGTCTATAATAAACCCAATGCTTCGCCGGTAATAACCGAGCGTTATGTGGGTAATAGTCCAACGCTTCGTCTGTAATAATCGAACGTTTTTTCGTCGGTAATAACCAAACGCTTTGTTAGTAATAATCAAACGTTTCATCGGTAAATAATGCAACATTCCGTCAGTAATAACTGAACATTTCTTCACTGCTAGAATTATTACTGAGTGAATGTTGTAAAATTACTGACTGATAACTGCAATATTACAGACTACATCTATTACTGCTGTAAAATTAGTAACTCATGGCTGCAATATTACTGACTGCATCTATTAATGAGCGATTACTGCAGTAAAATTACGGACTGATGACTGCAATATTACTTACTGTATTTATTACAGAGCGATGACTGTCGAAAAAATGACCGATTACATCTATGACTGAGTGATTACTGTTGTAAAATTACTCACTGGTAACTACAATATTACTGACCGCATCTATTACTGAGCGATTACTGCTGTAAATGACTGCACTATTACTAACGACAACAACTAATATGCAATTAGGTCTTATGTGCAAGCGTACAAGCGAGGTTCTTGGTCCGTCCAACCATGTATCACATTTAACACTTAAACCCTTCCACCATAAGCTCGTGTAGATTTATAGAAAATCCCTTAATAAACCACGATTATGTCTACCGTTAGATAATGATCTAACGAACCAAGAGTCTCGCTTGTACGCTTACATACAAGGTCTGATTGCATATTAGTTGTTGCCATTACTGACTGCATCTATTACCGAGATATTATTATAAAATTACTAAGTGTATGCGCACATAAAAAATGAAGCAACATGCATGCAAAAAATGAAATGTGTGATGCTTGTTGCAAAAAAGGAAAAGTGTACCCATGCATGCGAGAAATGTGTGTTGTGTGCCGCAAAAAAACTAAAAAGTCTAACCATGCATGCATGCATGAATTGCAGACAATGCGAGCTCCCCCGCATGTGGGCAATGTGGCGTGGTGCGTGTGGGGACCGCCCCTGCTCCATTGTTTTATGCCCGGGTGAAGCTTCACCTAGGGTTACATAATAACCACAGTGCATAAATATTTTCACTGTATATAATATTTTGTATCAGTATATATTATAAACTAATTCTAATGAGTCTAACTGCATGGCTATTGGAGAGATCCTATATTTTTAGAGAAAATAAAACATTTAAGGGCTAGTTTAGGAACCTATTTTCCCGAGGAATTTCTATTTTCCATAGAAAAATAAACTAATTTGCCTTGGAAAAATAGAAATCCCTTGAAAAAGGGTTCCTAAACTAGCTCTAAATCAGATTTTTTTGTTTCCATGCATGCTAATCCAATTTATTTCAACATGCATTCTTGTCATTCTAAATTTGTGCGCATGCAGCAGGAAACATATTTTTTACGTGGTATACCACACTGCATAAATATCTATACCGGCTATCATAAATAGTTTTAGTATATGTCATAAACTGATTCTGAGGAAACATATTTTTTACGTAGTATACCACACTGCATAAATATATATACCGTCTATCATAATTAGTTTTAGTATATGTCATAAACTGATTCTAACGAGTCTAGCTGTATGGCTATTATAGAGATCCTATATTTATGAATAAAATAAAGCATTTCAATCAAATTTTTTGTTTCCATGCATGCAGCAGGAAACATATACGCCTTCCATTTTTTCGCGCATGCAAATAGAAATAAACTTCGCGCATGCACAGGATGGGACGCGTGCGGGGGGTCTAGCGACCAGGCTGGTCCTAATCGGGTGGTGCAGGGGGCGGTTGAGGCTTCCGTTATATGTTCGGAAGCTCAGGGCTCCCAATATCCTCACCATATATATAGACACACACGTACGTTCAAGTCGTCTCCAGTACCTCCCCTATCCTATTCCCTATCTCATCCCATATTTTAAACTTCACTCTGCAAACACTGTTTACAACTTCATCTACATTGTCGCGTCCACTATTTTACATCCATCGAAGACAGTCTAAGGGCAGCTTCAACAATACCAAAAATCAACCTCTTAGAGTATGTTATTTAGTAAAAAAGATAGAATAATAATAGAGTTGTTATTAAAACATGCTAATTAAGCTCAATTCACAAATATATTGTTGGTCACTTGTTTTCAATTGATATATGGCATCAAAAACAAGGCAACACAATTTTAGAAGTTTGGACCTTCGTCCTTAAGTTATCACTTTTTCGAAGTGTTAGCTTGAGGATGAAGGTTTTTAAAAGAAGATGCGAATGAAACAGTATTGAACGAAATGACAATGGACAATAAAGTATGAAACACATCTCTTGTACTTTAGCATTTTTATTCCAACTTCCTTCGTATAATATAAGTTTACAAACAGACCTTCGACTTCTTTGCACATGATAGCTCGAAGATATTTCGAAGGCTGAGCAAAATGAAGCTTAAGGCCCTAAAAAGGTGAATTTATGTAGGGCAAGGTTCACCTATTTATAAGGAAGTTGAACATCTTCGTTGGAAATTACAAACATGCACACAAAGTTTACACACATGATTTACAAAGGATGCAGGGACATCACCATCTTTTCTCTTTCTTTCTTGCTACACAAAGCTTTGGACTTCTTCTCCTTCGTTGCTTTGCATCCAAAACTTTCTCCATGCCGAGGCTAGCGGCCTCGGCACACACCTTCGCTCCTTGCGTATATGGACTAAGCTTCTTTACACACCGCTTCAATCAAAGGCTAGCTTCGTTCGTCCTTCATTATATGTCTGAAACACGTCTTATACCAAAGCATAGGCATTCTGAGAACCTTCTATAAGGCAGGCTCCCAACAATAGCCCCTTGCGGAATGAGTTCATTTCTTCATAACGAGCTTAGATCACAAAAAACATAATTGAGAGGCCTTGTGTTGAAGGTTCGAAAAACACCTTCTCGAAGCTCGTTATGGAGAAGGCAAAACAGATAATTCGGTAAAAAAGAGTTGGACTGGCGGTCCACTAGACAGAGAGAAGGTGGAGGCAATATTACTTGCGCTGGCAGCCTCTTCTTGACCATCTCTCAGTATAAAAGCGGTAGAGCGTGTGAGAGCAAGTCACATGTATCGCCCTCAACCACCTGCTGCTAAAATTTTCTGTGCCTCCAGAACTTTTCATCCACTGCCACTTTGGAAATCAGCTTCAGCAAGAGCATCTTCGAGTATATTTCCCTCAGATGGCTAGAATTTGCTCCATAGCTAAGCTGATCATGCCTACTTATTTGGAGGTGCATCAAAACATTGTGCCAATCTCCGAAGCCATGAAGGCTTCATTATCATCAAAGACTGCCAAGGAGCTATCCAAGGATAGGTTGTCAAAGCCAAGCCACATTGAGATGAGTCGCTCCATTTTGAGGGAAGAAAACTTGCAAATATGAAAAATCTCGGTTACTTCAACAGCAAGGTCAACGTGTGGCTTCCTAACAAAGAAACAACTCCCAACCCAAAGAAAGACGAGATTGTTGTTTACAGAAGATTTTTCAAAGCTAGGCTTCATCTTCTGGTGTATCAACTTATTGTGAAGATTCTGGAAAAGTATAATATATTTATGCACCAACTGACACCAAATGTCATTGTTCGCCTTGGCGCTTTTATTTGGGCTATGTGAAGTCAAGGAGGACGTATTGAAGCTGATGCCTTTTATAGAATTCATGAGTTGCATTATCAGACGAAGGCTAGAGCAGATAAGTTGCATAACAACTTCGGATGCTACAACTTTATATAACATAAAGTGCGGTTGCCCAAGTTCTTGCATATTGGACCAAATGGCATGGGGATTGGATAAAATAATGGTTTTATGCCGAAGTGGATTCTGAAACCCGAACATAATTTAAAAGCATGCTGATGAGTCCATTAAGTAACAACTTCGGCGTGAAGAGACCAGAGTGCAATATGAACGAAGCTGCTGAGACATGTTATAACACTTTCAAGACTGTTGTTGAGGAAGTTGGGACCCGGGATTTGATTCAAGAAGCACTTGCTTACAATATCCTTCCTGCATGTACTAGGTGGAAACTATCGAAGTAGGTGAAATGCAAGGATGGTGAACTTGTCACCTTAGCATTTGAGTTCAAAGAGCAATCTTCATAAAAGGCTCCTTTTGAAGGGTGGTTGAAGCTGATTGAAACAAAGTGCAATGAAATTTGTGAGAACTATCTAACTAGGGAGCATGGAGATATGTCATCCACCTTTAGGAGCATAGAGTTATGGATGCCATAGGGTTTGAGTATCCAGACTATACAGATCTTGCAGCCAACACTAAATCTGGAGAGAAGCAGAAAAGAGTTGCAAAGACTACCAACAAAGCATCAAAGAAAGCCGATGATGATGAAACATGGAGTGATGAGTCTGAGAATGACAAAGAGCCACCTTCGGCCTAGAAAATAAGAAGACCAAGATTGTTGTAAAGAAAGCTCAAGCTACTCAAGAGCAAGGAAAAGGGAGTGCTACAACTATGTTATTGGGTTGTACACGGATCCTTAGGTAATGACCCAAATCGCTGCCATTTTCCATTTTAAGTCCCTTAGGCCTGACGCTGACTTGGTTAATGACAACTACGAAGGACATTGACGATGGTGGCCAAACTTTGGCATCTTCAAAGGGCAAAGATATCTTGTTCGAAAAGGAAGTGGACAGCCCGCATATTCAGAATGTTGGAGACACTGCTTTTGGAGATTCATTGTCCTCGGGAGAGGAGGATGAAAAGAAAACCAACGAAGGCGAGGGATCTTTAGGGCACAAGAAAGCAGAGGAGGAGCCAAGTTTTGCCCTTGGAACATATACAGTCGAGCCCACTCAATCCACTGAAGAGATGGATGAACTTGGCTTCTTTTAAGAAATCTTAGTGGGGAAGAATTGAGCAAAAAGAAGGCTTCAGAGCTAGAGGACAAGGCAGAAGTCATGGGTTATGGTCCTAGAGCTATGCTTTTTGGTGGAGGGGACAAAATGCTAATGTGCATGATCGATGCTGATGAGTCGAAGATTGTGAGAAACATCACCCGAAGCATCAGGTTCCTAGAAATTGAAGACCGACTTAGCGAAGTCAAGAAAAGAAAACTTTCGCACAGTCTGTCTTACACTAGCATCAAGGTAAGAAAACCTTTTTATTTCGATGCAACTTCGTGGGAAAAAAGCTAATTTAACTAAGCCTATTTATTTTCATAACGCAAGGGCTAATGTTAAAGCAAGGCTCTGAGAATACAACAAGAGAAAGAGGATGATGAGCTGTCAAAGCTTCAAGTCAAAGCTAAAACACTTCAAAACTCTCTAGAAGAAAAGGAGACTAAAATAACATCCTTGAAAGAGAAATTAGCCGAAGCTAATAAGGAGAAAGAACAAGTGTAAAAATTCATAATGATGATGTGACAAAGATGAAGGAGCAAGAAAACTCCATCAATGAGCTTCGTGCCAGCCTTGAGGCAACAAAAGAGAACGTTGTTGGAAAGACAGAGAAAAAGAAACTATTGGAAACTTTGAGCCAGCTTCGGGATAACTGTTATGTTGTTGCCTCCCGGTGCTGTGACACTGTGAAGAAGATTTTTTTCCTCTGTAGGCGCAACTTTGAGGGTGAGCTCGTACACCAGCGGTGACACCGAAGGAGCACTTTTTGGATGGAAAAAGAATTAGGTGAAGTTGAAACCATAATCAGTGCTCGTAGCGACTATTGCGTGATGATTGGGTCACATGGCATGGCATCGGTTCTTGACAAAGCTGGGTGTGAACCTGTTAACACCATAGGAAAAGCTGATTTTGGAATAGCTGTGGAGGACATAAAGGCTCCTTTGAAGAGTGTACTTCATGCTACAAAAAGACTATTCTTCGGTTTGTGGGATAAGGGTGGTCGACAACTAGCTGCTTTGGAGGCGAAGCATATACGAGGAAGGTTTGTCTTTTAAGCTTTTATTGTCGAAGCTTTATTCATGAATTTTCCTTAATATTTACTTTTCCTCTCTTTCTTTAGATCAAAGAGGCCAAGAAGAAGACGAGGAAAATGAAGAAGTAGAAAAGAACCGAAGCTCAGCTGAACTATTAGGTTGAAGGGAATTTTGTATTATGAATGAACATTTATGCAGTTGAACTACTGCTTATTATAATATAACACTTTTTTCATCTTGTTCTTTTTTACTCTAAATAATTTGTTGTGCATGAAACCAAATCTTACTGTCTTTTGAGCCGAAGGCGAAAAACACCTTCCCTTCTTTTCACTCGAAACAAAGCCCCTGAAGCTTGGATTATGCTTGTCGGGAATAACTTTAAAAATGCCTAGTACTTTTAACTCAGTACCTTCATCCCTATGGATATTTAGGCAATCGTGATTAAGCTCTGCATCCCTTAGGAATGACTTCAAAGCACTTTACTAGGTGATGATTTTCTAACTCTGCATTCCCTCGGGAACGACTTTGGAGCTTTTTCAGCTTTACTAGGTGATGATTTTCTAGCTCTGCATCCCTTAGGAACGACTTTGGATCTTTCTCACCTTCACTAGGTGATGATTTTCTTGCTCTGCATTCACTTAGGAATGACTTCTAAGCTTTCTCACCTTTACTAGGTGACTTGAAACTTACCTTCGTGCTGAAGACATGAAAATCTAACCTTTTGTTGCTTTTAATTTTTTGCACCCGAAGATACTGCTTTGGTGTAGTCATATTTTGGGGGCAATGTACCTTTATTGACTTTAGGTACCTTTGTAGAATGTTAAATCCTTGGTCCCGTTAAAAAACCTTACCCCTTTATAAGGAAAAAGGATCCCGAAGCTTGTAGCTAGATGTAATATCTTCAGAGCTCATTAGCATTCCAAGACCTTGGAACTTCATTTCCCTCCATGTCTTTTAATCTGTAGGAGCCTGGTTTGTTCGAAGCTAACACCAGAAAGGGACCATCCAACTTTACTTGCAATTTGCTCGCTATGTCTGGGTTGGCCACACTTCGGAGCACTAGATGACCTGGCGCTATGTTTTTTATCTTGACCTTTCTATCTCGCCACCTTATTGTTTCTCCTTGATACTTTCTTATATGCTTGATTGCTTTGAGGCTTGATTCTTCTATTGCATCTTTCAAAAAAAATCCATTGTCTTGATTTTCTGTCGAAGCTATAACCTTTGTAGAAGCCAACCTAATCTCTTCGGGGGTGACTGCTTCATCCTGAGAGCACCTAGAGGGGGGGGTGAATAGGTGATCCTGTAAAACTTGAAACTTAAGCCACAAAAACTTGGTTAAGTGTTAGCACAATAATCGCCAAGTGGCTAGAGAGGAGTCTCAACAAAACACAATAACCACAAGAGATCAATCACAGAGTTGGCACGGTGGTTATCCCGTGGTTCGGCCAAGACCAACGCTTGCCTACTCCACGTTGTGGCGTCCCAACGGACGAGGGTTGCAATCAACCCCTCTCAAGCGGTCCAAAGACCCACTTGAATACCACGGTGTTTTGCTTGCTTTTCTTAATCCCGTTTGCGAGGAATCTCCACAACTTGGAGCCTCTCGCCCTTATACTTGAAGTTCACAAAGAAGCACGGAGTAAGGGAGGGATTAGCAACTCACACAAGACACAAAGATTACAGCAAATACGCACACACAAAACCCAGACTTAAGCTCAAAAGACTAGCACACTAGAACAGAGCTCAAATCACTAGAATGTCGAATAAGTGCGCAAGAATGGAGTGTGAGTGATCAAGAGTGCTCAGGGAATGCTTGTTGTGCTCCTCCATGCGCCTAGGGGTCCCTTTTATAGCCCCAAGGCAGCTAGGAGCCGTTGAGAGCAATCCTGGAAGGCAGATCTTGCCTTCTGTCGATTGGCGCACCGGACAGTCCGGTGCACCACCGGACACTGTCCGGTGCAGATATCCTTCCTTATTTGGCGAAGCCAACCGTTGGAGTCTGAGAGCCGTTGGCGCACCGGACACTGTCCGGTGCACACCGGACAGTCCGGTGCACCAATGTGACCGTTGGCTCGGCCACACGTCACGCGCGGAATCCTCGGCCGACCGTTGCCCCGGCTGACTGTTGACTCACCGGACGGTCCGGTGCGCCACCGGACAGACCGGTGAATTTTAGCCGTACGCCGTTAATCATCTCCCGAGAGCGACGAGTTCGCCTGTGAACGGCTCACCGGACAGTCCCGTGCACCACCGGACAGACCGGTGAATTATAGCCGTACACCACCGTCGAAGTCCCGAGAGCAGCCTGTTCGCCAGAGTCAGCCTGGCGCACCGGACACTGTCTGGTGCTCCACCGGACAGTCCGGTGCACCCAGACTGAGCAGACTTTGGCAGAACAAAGCCATCTCATTTCCAACTCAATTTTTCCTGTTTCCAGCACTTAGACACAATACATTAGTCCGTAAAACAATGTACTAAGTCTAGAAACATACCTTTTGACATGATTTGCACTTTGTCCACCACTTTGCATAGATTAGCACAAAAGCACTTGTGTTGGCACTCAATCACCAAAATACTTAGAAATGGCCCAAGGGCACATTTCCCTTTCAATCTCCCCCTTTTTGGTGATTTATGCCAACACAACATAAAGCAACTAGACCAAGTGCAATATCAATGCAAATGAAAACTCAAAGTTGTTTTGAATCAAATTTGACATATATGGATCACTCTTTGCCACCACTTGGTTTGTTTTTGCAAATCAAACTCAAATTCCTATCTCTAAGTCAAATCCACTTGTAGAGACATAAAGAGAGGTATTCCAAAAGAAATTGATCAAGGATTTCAAAAACTCCCCCTTTTTCCCACAATCAACACTTCTCCCCACAAGAGGCCAACTTTTGACAAAAGAGACAATAAAAGAGTTTTGACAAACCAAAAGCTCTATTCTACTATTCTACTATTTTCAAAGTTTCTCAAGTGGTAGCTGATCCATTTATTGCTTTGGCCTTTATTTTCTCCCCCTTTGGCATCAAGCACCAAAACGGGATCAATCTTGGCCCTGGAACCCCATTGCCTCACCAAAATCTTCAAATAAGAATGCAAAGGCAATAAGAGTATTTGAGATGAACTTGGAATAAGTTACCCTCTCATCGGAGTGCAGTGGAAGTCTTTCATGGTCCAAGTCCACCTTTTCCCTTTCAAACCTCCTTTGAGACAAAATCAAGCAAGCTCAAGCAAACGGTTAGTCTCAAAGGGTCAAGTTGTAGCACAACTCCCCCTAAATATGTGCATCACTTGCAAAAGGACTTGTGAGGTCCGGGGAGTGATTGTACAACTTGAGCACCATACATAAGCAACAAATGCAGAAGGAACATGATCAAAGGCATAAACACATGTATGCTATAAATCAATCCAAGTTCCGCGAATCTAGGACATTTAGCTCACTACGTAGCCTGCAAAAGGTCTTTTCATCTAAAGGCTTAGTGAAGATATCGGCTAGCTGGTTCTCGGTGCTAACATGAAACACTTCGATATCTCCCTTTTGCTGGTGGTCTCTCAAAAAGTGATGCCGGATGTCAATGTGCTTTGTGCGGCTGTGCTCAACAGGATTTTCCGCTATTCGGATAGCACTCTCATTGTCACATAGGAGTGGGACTTTGCTCAGATTGTAGCCAAAGTCCTGGAGAGTTTTCCTCATCCAAAGTAGTTGCGCACAACACTGTCCTGCGACAACGTACTCGGCCTCAGCGGTGGATAGGGCAACAGAAGTTTGTTTCTTAGAGTTCCACGACACCAGGGACCTTCCTAAGAATTGGCACGTCCCCGATGTACTCTTTCTATCGACCTTACATCCAGCATAGTCGGAATCTGAGTATCCAATCAAGTCAAAGTTAGACCCCTTTGGATACCAGATCCCGAAGCAAGGCGTAGCGACTAAATATCGAAGAATTCGCTTTACAGCCACTAAGTGACACTCCTTAGGATCGGATTGAAATCTAGCACACATGCATACGCTAAGCATAATATCCGGTCTACTAGCACACAAATAAAGTAAAGACCCTATCATAGACCGGTATGCCTTTTGATCAACGGACTTACCTCCTTTGTTGAGGTCGGTGTGTCCGTCGGTTCCCATCGGAGTTTTTGCGGGCTTGGCGTCCTTCATCCCAAACCGCTTTAGCAAGTCTTGCGTGTACTTCGTTTGGGAGATGAAAGTGCCGTCCTTGAGTTGCTTCACTTGGAACCCAAGGAAATAGTTCAACTCGCCCATCATCGACATCTCGAATTTCTGCGTCATCACCCTGCTAAACTCTTCACAAGACTTTTGGTTAGTAGAACCAAATATTATGTCATCGACATAAATTTGGCACACAAAAAGATCACCATCGCAAGTCTTAGTGAAAAGAGTTGGATCGGCTTTCCCAACCTTGAAAGCATTAGCAATTAAAAAGTCTCTAAGGCATTCATACCATGCTCTTGGGGCTTGCTTAAGTCCATAGAGCGCCTTAGAGAGCTTACACACGAGGTTGGGGTACCGTTCATCCTCAAAGCCAGGGGGTTGCTCCACGTACACCTCCTCCTTGATCGGCCCGTTGAGGAAAGCGCTCTTCACATCCATTTGGTACAACCTGAAAGAATGGTGAGCGGCATATGCTAGCAAAATACGAATTGATTCTAGCCTAGCCACAGGAGCGAAAGTCTCCTCAAAGTCCAAACCTGCGACTTGGGCATAACCTTTTGCCACAAGTCGAGCCTTGTTCCTTGTCACCACCCCGTGCTCGTCCTGTTTGTTGCGGAACACCCACTTGGTTCCCACAACATTTTGCTTGGGGCGAGGCACCAGTGTCCAAACTTCATTGCGCTTGAAGTTGTTGAATTCCTCCTGCATGGCCAACACCCAGTCTGGATCCAGCAAGGCCTCTTCTACCCTGAAAGGCTCAATAGAAGAGACAAAGGAGTAATGCTCACAAAAATTAACTAATCTTGAACGAGTAGTTACTCCCTTGCTAATATCACCCAAAATTTGGTCGACGGGATGATTCCTTTGAATCGTCGCTCGAACTTGGGTTGGAGGTGCCTGAGGTGCTTCTTCCTCTTCAACTTGATCATCCTGTGCTCCCCCTTGATCATGTGCCTCCACTTGAGGTACCTGTTCGTCATCTTGGGCTGGGGGATGCACCATAGTTGAGGAAGACGGTTGATCTTGCTCCAATTGTTCCTAAGGCCGCACATCTCTAATCGCCATGGTGCGTATTGCGGCCGTTGGAACGTCTTCTTCATCAGTTAGCAGCTTATATGAAGTCTTCTTGAGGAGGCGGTGAAGATAGACCCTGTTGATGGCGTGGCAAGCCGTGTTCATGGCTTCTGACCAAAAACGCTCGGGGTCTTGAACTCTCCAAGCATAGTCCTCGCCATATCGATGAGCGTCCTGTTCTTCCTCTCTACCACACCATTTTGCTGAGGTGTGTAGGGAGCGAAGAACTCGTGCTTGATCCCCTCCTCCTCAAGGAACTCCTCCACTTGAAGATTCTTGAATTCGGACCCGTTGTCGCTCCTTATCTTCTTCACCTTGAGCTCAAACTCATTTTGAGCTCTCCTGAGGAAGCGCTTGAGGGTCCCTTGGGTTTCAGATTTATCCTGCAAAAAGAATACCCAAGTGAAGCGGGAAAAATCATCAACTATAACAAGACCATACTTACTTCCTCCTATGCTTAGATAGGCGACGGGTCTGAAGAGGTCCATATGAAGCATCTCCAAGGGTCTTGATGTGGTCATCACATTTTTGGTGTGATGAGAGCCTCCCACCTGTTTCCCTGCTTGACAAGCTGCACAAGGTCTATCTTTTTCGAAATGTACATTGGTTAGACCTATCACGTGTTCTCCCTTTAAAAGCTTGTGGAGGTTCTTCATCCCCACATGTGCTAAGCGGCGATGCCACAACCAGCCCATGCAAGTCTTAGCCATTAAGCATGCATCTAGACCGGCCTCTTCTTTTGCAAAATCAACCAAATAAAGTTTGCCGTCTAGTACACCCTTAAAAGCTAGTGAACCATCACATCTTCTAAAGACAGACACATCTACATTTGTGAATAGACAATTATATCCCATATTGCATAATTGACTAACAGATAACAAATTATATCCAAGTGGCTCAACTAAAAACACATTAGAAATAGAGTGCTCAGATGAAATAGCAATTTTACCTAACCCTTTTACTTTGCCTTGGTTCCCATCACCGAATATTATTGAATCTTGGGAATCCTTGTTCTTGACGTAGGAAGAGAACATCCTCTTTTCCCCCGTCATGTGGTTTGTGCATCCGCTGTCGATAATCCAGCTTGAACCCCTGGATGCATAAACCTACAAGGCAAATTTAGGCTTGGGTCTTAGGTACCCAACTCTTGTTGGATCCTACAAGGTTAGTCACAATTGTCTTAGGGACCCAGATGCAAGTTTTATCTCCCTTGCATCTTGCCCCTAATTTCCTAGCAATCACCTTCTTATTCTTTCTATAAATGGCAAAAGAAGCATTGCAAGCATGATATATTGTAGAAGGTTCATTAACTTTCCTAGGAACATTAACAACATTTCTCCTAGGCATATTATGAACAACATTTCTCCTACCAACATTTATATCATGCACATAGGAAGAACTAGAAGCAAACATGGCATGAGAATCAAAAACATCATATGCATTACAACTCCTATGAGTATTTCTAGATTGTCTCCTATCATGGTACATAAAGGCATGGTTCTTTTGCACACTACTAGCCATAGGGGCCTTCCCTTTCTCCTTGGCGGAGATGGGAGCCTTATGGCTCGTCAAGTTCTTGGCTTCCCTCTTAAAGCCAAGACCATCCTTAATTGAGGGGTGTCTACCAATTGTGTAGGCATCCCTTGCAAATTTTAGTTTTTCAAATTCACTTTTGCTAGTCTTAAGTTGGGCATTAAGACTAGCCAATTCATCATTTAATTTGGAAATTGAGACTAGGTGTTCACTACAAGCATCAATATCAAAATCTTTACACCTAGTGCAAATCATGACATGTTCTACACAAGAGTTAGATTTATTTGCTACTTCTAATTTAGCATTTAAATCATTGTTAATTCTCTTTAAGCTTGAGATAGAGTCATGACATGCAGACAATTCACTAGAAAGCATTTCATTTCGTTTAACTTCTAAAGCAAGTGAATTTTGTGCACTAATAAATTTATCATGCTCTTCATATAAAAGGTCCTCTTGTTTCTCTAAGAGTTTATCCTTCTCATTCAAGGCATCAATCAATTCATTGATTTTATCAAGTTTATTTCTATCCAATCCCTTGAACAAACTAGAGTAATCTATTTCCTCATCGCTAGACTCATCATCACTAGAAGAATCATAAGTAGTACTGTCTCGAGTACATACCTTCTTCTCCTTCGCCATGAGGCATGTGTGGTGTTCGTTGGGGAAGAGGGATGCCTTGTTGAAGGTGGTGGCGGCGGGTCCTTCATTGTCGGAGTCGGAGGAGGAGCAATCCGAATCCCACTCCTTTCCGATATGTGCCTCGCCCTTGGCCTTCTTGTAATTTTTCTTCTTTTCCCTCTTGCTCCCTTGTTCCTGGTCACTTCCATTATCGGGACAGTTAGCAATAAAATGACCAATCTTACCGCATTGAAGCATGAGCGCTTCCCCTTGGCTTTGGTCTTGCTTGGCTGTCCCTTGCGACTCTTAAGCGCCGTCTTGAAGCGCTTGATGATGAGGGCCATCTCTTCATCATTGAGCCCTGCCGCCTCAACTTGCGCCACCTTGCTAGGTAACGCCTCCTTGCTTCTCATTGCCTTGAGAGCAACGGGTTGAGGCTCATTGATTGGACCATTCAGTGCGTCGTCCACGTACCTCGCCTCCTTGATCATCATTCGCCCGCTTACGAATTTTCCAAGGACTTCTTCGGGCGAAATTTTGGTGTACCTGGGATTCTCACGAATATTATTCACCAAATGAGGATCAAGAATGGTAAAGGACCTTAGCAATAGTCGGACGACGTCGTGGTCTGTCCATCGCGTGCTTCCGTAGCTCCTTATTTTGTTGATAAGGGTCTTGAGCCGGTTGTATGTTTGGGTTGGCTCCTCGCCCCTTATCATCGCAAATCTTCCGAGCTCGCCTTCTACCAACTCCATCTTGGTGAGCAAGGTGACGTCATTCCCCTCATGAGAGATCTTGAGGGTGTCCCAGATTTGCTTGGCATTGTCCAAGCCGCTCACCTTATGGTACTCGTCCCTGCACAAGGAGGCTAACAACACAGTAGTAGCTTGTGCATTTCTATGAATCTGTTCATTAATAAAAATAGGACTATCCGAGCTATCAAACTTCATTCCATTCTCAACAATCTCCCATATGCTTGGATGGAGAGAGAACAAATGACTACGCATTTTGTGACTCCAAAATTCGTAGTCCTCCTCATCAAAGTGTGGAGGCTTGCCGAGAGGAATGGAAAGTAAATGTGAATTTGAACTTTGAGGAATACGCGAATAATCGAAAGAAAAGTTTGAGTTAACCGTCTTTCGTTTGTCGTAGTCGTGGTCGTCGTTGTCCTTATGGGAAGAAGTGGACTCATCACTGTCGTCGTAGTAGACGATCTCCTTGATGTGTCTCGTCTTCTTCTTCCTTCCATCTTTGCGTCTATGGCCCGAGCCCGAGTCGGTAGGCTTATCATCCTTAGGCTCGTTGACGAAGGACTCCTTCTCTTTGTCGTTGATCACGATTCCCTTCCCCTTAGGATCCATCTCTTCGGGCGATTAGTCCCTTGTGAAGAGAACGGTTCTGATACCAATTGAGAGCACCTAGAGGGGGGGGGGTGAATAGGTGATCCTGTAAAACTTGAAACTTAAGCCACAAAAACTTGATTAAGTGTTAGCACAATAATCGCCAAGTGGCTAGAGAGGAGTCTCAACAAAACACAATAACCACAAGAGATCAATCACAGAGTTGGCACGGTGGTTATCCCGTGGTTCGGCCAAGACCAATGCTTGCCTACTCCACGTTGTGGCGTCCCAACGGACGAGGGTTGCAATCAACCCCTCTCAAGCGGTCCAAAGACCCACTTGAATACCACGATGTTTTACTTGCTTTTCTTAATCCCGTTTGCGAGGAATCTCCACAACTTGGAGCCTCTCGCCCTTACACTTGAAGTTCACAAAGAAGCACGGAGTAAGGGATGGATTAGCAACTCACACAAGACATAAAGATTACAGCAAATACGCACACACAAAACCCAGACTTAAGCTCAAAAGACTAGCACACTAGAACGGAGCTCAAATCACTAGAATGTCGAATAAGTGCGCAAGAATGGAGTGTGAGTGATCAAGAGTGCTCAGGGAATGCTTGTTGTGCTCCTCCATGCGCCTAAGGGTCCCTTTTATAGCCCCAAGGCAGCTAGGAGCCGTTGAGAGCAATCCTGGAAGGCAGATCTTGCCTTCTGTCGACTCACGCACCGGACAGTCCGGTGCACCACCGGACACTGTCCGGTGCAGATATCCTTCCTTATTTGGCGAAGCCGACCGTTGGAGTCTGAGAGCCGTTGGCACACCGGACACTGTCCGGTGCACACCGGACAGTCCGGTGCACCAATGTGACCGTTGGCTCGGCCACGCGTCACGCGCGGAATCCTCGGCTGACCGTTGCCCCGGCTGACTGTTGACTCACCGGACGGTCCGGTGCGCCACCGGACAGACCGGTGAATTTTAGCCGTACGTCGTTAATCATCTCCCGAGAGCGACGAGTTCGCCTGTGAACGGCTCACCGGACAGTCCGGTGCACCACCAGACAGACCGATGAATTATAGCCGTACACCGCCGTCGAAGTCCCGAGAGCAGCCTGTTCGCCAGAGTCAGCCTGGCGCACCGGACACTGTCCGGTGCTCCACCGGACACTGTCCGGTGCAGCACCGGACAGTTCGGTGCACCTAGACTGAGCAGACTTTGGCAGAACAAAGCCATCTCATTTCCAACTCGATTTTTCCTGTTTCCAGCACTTAGACACAATACATTAGTCCATAAAACAATGTACTAAGTCTAGAAACATACCTTTTGACATGATTTGCACTTTGTCCACCACTTTGCATAGATTAGCACAAAAGCACTTGTGTTGGCACTCAATCACCAAAATACTTAGAAATGGCCCAAGGGCACATTTCCCTTTCACATCCCCAAAGAGAAGCTTGAATGGTGTAAAACCTGTAGATATTGATATCAAATTATTGTGGTTCCACTCAACTTTGATAAGTTCTTCTATCCATTTCCCTTTGGTAATCTAACTAAGGCCTTTGTAATTCCCAATACAGTTATGTCGTTCACTCTTTCAACTAGTCCATTGGACTCTGGATGTCTGACCAAAGCAAAATGTATGTTAGTTCCCACTTGACTGCAGAATGCTCTAAATGCTTTGGAGTCGAACTGAGTGCCATTGTCAACAGTGATAGACTTTGGGACTCCAAAGCGGCAAATAATGTTCTGTCAGAAGAATTTTTGAATGGTTGTGAAGTTATTGTTGCTAAGGCTTTTGCTTCAATCCATTTGGAGAAGTATTCCACTGCCACCATGGCATATTTCAAGTTCCCATGTGTTGTTGGCATTGGGCCTATTATGTCCATCCCCATATTTGCAAGGGCCATGTAGGTTGTATCGACTGGATTAAGGATGAAGGTTGTTTTTATCTCTTGCACACCTTTGGCAATTGTCACACTTTAGACAAATCCTGTTGTGTCCGAAGCTACCTTCGGCCAGTAGAAACCTTGACGAAAGATTTTCCCTAATATGACCCTAGGGCTAATATGTGATCCACATATGCAAGAATGGATTTCTCTTATCAGCTCTTGACCTTCGTCTCTAGAAATACACTTCAACAAGGGTGAGAAAACACCTTCTTTGTATAATTCCCCTTCTATGACCTTATATGGCCTCGTCCTTGCATGCATCCTTTTAATGTATGCTTCTTCATCATCTGGATGATTTCCCCGAAGGAAGGTTATAATATCCGTTCTCCAGTCTTCGCTGTGTGTAGGAGATACTGTCAAGATGCCCCTTTCCATCAGTTCCATGGAGGGTGCCTTTAATATTTTAAAGAAGACTGGGGGAAAGGGAGCCCCTAGGCGGTAGACTTAGTCAACATGTCGTCATGCTCATTGTCTTGCCTCGGGATATTTTTCACTAAGAACCCTTCGAAGGAAGGCTCCATCTTTCAGACCATATCAAAGTACTTTTCCGAAGATGAATTCTTTGCTTTGCTTGACTAGTCCACTTGGTCTATGATGACCTAGGAATCTGATTTCAAGATTGCACTTATTACACCCATTGTCTTAAGTTTCCTCAAGCCCAACAATAAAGCTTCGTATTCTGCTATGTTGTTTGTGCACTGAAATTGCAGCTTAGCAGCATATGATGTCTTTACTTTGGATGGTGAAATAACAATAGTTATAGCACCAGCCTCGAAGGACCCCCATGAAACATCACAGATTACTGTCCAAACAGCTTTGTCTGATGAGCTAGCTTCGTCTTGTGGACTAGGAGTCCAATCAGCAATGAAGTTTGCCAGTTCTTGGGACTAGATAGATGATCTATGCACAAAATCTATGATGAACTCGTTGAGTTCTGCTACCCATTTTCCAATTCGACCCGAAGCCTCTCTATTTCTTATGATATCTTTAAGTGGCTACGATAAAGGTACGATGATGTTGTGGGAATGGAAATAGTGTTGAAGCTTTCTTGAAGCCATTAAGACTGCATATAAGACTTTTTTCCATTTTGTATAGTTTCTCTTGGATGGACCTAATAATTTGAACATGAAGTAAAATGACATTTTCCTCTTGACGCCTTGCTCCACCACCTCCTAAACCAGGGCAACACTCATAGTAGACTACAAAGTTGATACATAAAGCAACAAAGGAGCCCCTAGCGAAGGCGGGGAGATGTTGTTAGCTTTATCAGATAGTTCTTCAGCTCTTCGAAAGCTTGCTACTGAGAAGGTCCCCACTAAAAAACTTCTGCTGATTTCAATACTTCAAAGAATGGCAAGCTTCACTGTGTAGATCTTGAAATAAACCTATTCAGAAAAGCAATTCTTCCTAGCACTAAGCAATATTTTAACTTCTCTTATAACTCTAGCACTAAGCAATATTTTAACTTCGACCTTTGCACCTTTGGCCTTGACCTCAAACGTCTTGCGAAGCTTCTACTTTCGTGGCCTAGTGCTCGGGTCAACATTTAGAGCATGATCTACTATACTTCTATCAACTCCACACAAGTTGTTTGCTAACCAAACAGAGACATCCTTATTGTGAAACATAAACCTCTTGAGATCGAATTCTTGCTCTGAAGTTAACTGATTGCTGGAGAAAACTCTTTGGTCTGCAACATCTTCACAGAGGTGAACTGGCTTTGGCTGATCTGCTGAAGATTCTTTCTCTTTTACTTGCTTCTCGAATTCTTGAGCTTGTGCTTCAGCTTCGTCTATGTTATAGACTATCCTACTCCCTTCTGCCCTTCTTGCTTCCTCTTAGCTATCATATACTGATATAACCCCTTGGTTGCTATGTATCTTCATGCAGAGCTAAACTGAATGCAAGACTGCTTCGAATATGTTGAGAGTTCCCCTTCCAATGATTGCATTGTATAGGAAATCCATATCAATTATTTCAAACATAACCTCCTCTGTCCTTGTATTGTTGATATAGACGAAGGTAATGAGCATAGCTAGATTTCCTAGTGCCATCACTTGCTGCCCTCCAGAGCCACTGAGAGAAAAAAGCTTAATCTTGAATCTTATCTTCTGGCCCATGGATCTGCTTGAAAGCCTTGAAAAATATGATATCTGCTATGCTGCCTGTGTCAACTAGGACATTGTGTACCACGAAGCCTGTTATGACACATGAGATAACCATGGCATGTCTATGTGGATAGTCCTTAAGACAAAGATCATCTTGACGACGAAGCTTGATGGCTTTCCATACTCTTCGTCGTGATGTAGCTTATTGTGGTCGTGATATCACCGGAGGTGGGCGCCAATGTTGGTCACTTGTTTTCAATTGCTACATGGCATAAAAAACAAGGCAACACAAGTTGAGAAGTTTGGACTTTCGTCTTTAAGTTATCACTTCTTCGAAGTGTTAGCTTAAGGACGAAGGTTTTTAAAAGAAGATGCGAATAAAACAGTATTGAACAAAATGACAATGAACAATAAAGTATGAAACTCATCTTTTGTGCCTTAGCATTTTTTTATTCCATATTCCTTTGTATTGTACAAGTTTACAAACATGCCTTCAGCTTCTTTGCACAAGATAGCTCGAAGATACTTCGAAGATGGAGCGAAATGTAGCTTAATTAAGGCCCTCAAAAAGGTGAATTTATGTAGGGCACCGCTCACCTATTTATAGGGAAGTCCAATAGTTTCGTTAGAAATTACAAACATATCTACAAAGTTTACATACATGATTTATAAATGATGTGGGAACATCACCGTCTTTTCTCTTTCTTTCTTGCTGCATAAGTCTTGGACTTATTCTCCTTCGTTGCTTTGCATCCGAAGCTATCTCCATGCCGAGGCTAGCGACCTCGGCACGCACCTTCGCTGCTTGTGTATATGGACGAAGCTTTTCTTTACAAACTGATTCAGTCGAAGGCTAGATTCGTTCGTCCTTCATTATACGTCTGAAACACATCTTATACAAAAGCAAAAGCATTTTGCGGACCTTTGACATATGTTATCATATATTTTTCTACAGTAATATTGATATGTTAGGTTATTGTTTTAGTTCATATGACTATCGAGGGTGCCCGCTCATGAAGCACCGCCGCCGCTCTACGGTTTTCAATTCGAAGCAACTTTTTACTACTAATACCAGCACCCTCTCGATAAATGTTGCCTTTCTTTTTTTTTACCACTGCCGCTCAAATAATTCCAGAACTAAAGCCTAAACCCAAGCCGATCCCAGCACCACGTCTCAGTACTCTTTGCCGCGTGCGCGCACGCCGCGCGCTGGCCCTCTTCATCCCTCGCAGGCTCGGCCCTGCATTAACTGTGGCGAAGCAAACGTCCCTTTTGGACGACGATCAGACGGCCACACTGCGGTTTGTCGAGAATGTGCAAGCCGCGGCCGGCAAGGACATATGCCCACCTCGAGCTTCGCGAGAATGCTGCCTCGGGTTTCGCAGGAATGCTGCACAGGCACAGGCGCAGCAGCCTGTAGGCATCGTCGTCGGTTGCAGTAGTATCTGCATGGAGTTTTCTTTCCCATGCCAAGATGCCTGCTCATCTCCGTGGACGCATGCGATCACTCGTCGCTCTCGCGTACCACACTACTCTGAAACCCGCCCGGCCGGCCAGTCTGTGCGTGTCTCTGTCTGCGTCCTATCCTATGTGCGCTGCGCATGCATGCATGCTGGGTTGTCGACGCTGATGACCTGATGGGCTAGCGACATAGAGCTTCAGCCTTTTCTCGCTATGGAGGCAGGAGTGTTGTAGGCCAACGGACGGGCAAGGGAATGTAAATTGCTGTCTTTTGCTCGTTTCTGGCGGGCACTACTTTAGGTGCACCTCCAAACTGTGTGTGTGTGTTTTTTTTTTGCTTTATTTTCACGTGACAAACAACATTTATCTAAGGGGCCATTTGGATCTATTCATTTTGGAGGAACTGAAATTTACTTAATAAAATAATCTATTTAGTTTAGAATTTAACATTCCACCCATTTCAAAGCTCAGATTCATGGAGTGTAGTATGGAAAATAAATTTATATATCAATGGAATATGTTTCTACTCTACAAGTCATAAGACGTTCTTGGATCCACTCCTCTATAATAAAAATGTAACACATAAATATCTCTCACATATTACTAATAATAGTGTATAAATATATTTTGCATAAAACCATATTAACTTAATTAATCTTTGTCTAAAATGCTATTATTAAAATGGAATTCCATTACAAGGATCCAAACGGGATATAATCAAAATTCAACGATTAGAACTCTTATCCTTAATCTTATTAGGACCAAACACATTCCCTCAAGCTGTTAGTTTATACCTCTGTTTTCAGAATATCCTGTTTTATTATTTACTCTTTCTTTTTTTTCTTTCGATTTTTTTCTATTTTATTTAAAATGGATCGATTTAGATAATGTATATGATAGTAATATACTTAAATAAAATGGAGAAAATCGTTGCAGTCATTATAGGAAAGTATGGGGAGACTTAGAGCATATCCTATTTAAAGGAGGATGCAATTCTAATCAGGTAAGGGATCCTTTCTTCTATTGATTTGATCAAAATTCTTTTTTCTTTTCCTATCTCTCTGATTTTCGATGAATCAGCCTATGGTAATGCTTTTATCTCTATTCTATGGCGCAACCGTCGAGTCTATAAACAAGTACTAAATAAGGAAAAGAAAACTATACTAAAGGAAACATAAGATATCCATCCTAAAATGGAAAAAAGACGTATATATTAGGGCTATACGGATTCGAACCGTAGTCCTTCTCAGTAAAACAGATCAAACGGATTATTATCGAAATGATTCGAACTGTTTCATTTTCTCTTGCTACTAGTTCATCTTCATTTCCACACATGTATAGAATAAGAAATGTGGTTTCCAAAAGGTAACATGCTAATACTATTTTGTACCTGGTTGATAGAATTGCGGTGACTATTAAGGCGGATGTATAATCGACCAAGAGATGGTAACCGTCTTTTGCTATTTTGGCCCTTTTCGGATTTTATTTTCATAAATATACCATTTCCAGTTCCAATTCAAAAATGGACCCTTAGGTCGGCGCTGGCCTAACACGTATTAACGGCAATCACTTTGGCGCCTAGATTTCAGGATCGACGTCGATGTGGATCTGACGTGGTTGGGGGGTCGGCGCCACAGATTTTAGCAATGACCCCTTTATGTCGTACCGCCATGTGTTGGGGGTCGACGCCAAGATCTGTGGCGCCGACTCCCTTTATACCAGCTTGCATCGTCTTCTTGTCAGGCCACCGCTCGGCTCAGGCGCCTAGATCTTAGGATCGACGTCGACGTGGATCTAACATGGCTGGGGGTCGGCACCACAGAACTAACTTTACACATTTGTATAACATTCATTGGTCTAAGAGAATTGTGGGTTCACTCGGTGGGTAGATCCTCGTCCTATTTTTCTGCATGCGGAATACATATCCTACCTACAGAATAGGATATTCGATCTAGAGAGGGAAGTCAGCAGCAGAAACGAGGAGGAAGAGGAAGACAACAACAATGGAGGTGGTTCATAGGTGCAACTCTGCTTAGATCCATATTGTTGTTGCCCTTGTCACAACAAGAATGGTGGTCCACCACCTCCTCCACCACAGCTACAACATCCATTGGGTGGATACTGTAGAGAAGGCTCTACATAATTTGGAATGTGGGAGCACTACTAGTAAGACCAAAGTTATTTAATTTAGACAACTCTTCTATACCAATGTTTGGTATAATCCTCACATTTCATTCCGAGTGTTTGTTGATTCTCTGTATCATTTGCTTTAAGTATTCTTCATCAATTGCTTTATGTCAGCAACTTGTTATTTCAAGTGGCAAAGTAAAATATGAGTACACACGACATCTAAACCACTACAAAATGCATTAAATACAACCATCTATAAGAAGTCCATAACATATGAACTACATTGGAATCCATAATAAAATTTCATTACTAAATAACATTTTTTGAGACTAAAAAATCATATAAGCATTAAATGAGTTCTTATGGAATCCATAATAATAAGTTCATTGCTACATAACATCATAAAAGCACCTAGACTACTGAGTGCAACGGGGCCATTTTCCCTTGCGAAAAGCATCGGGGTTATCCTCCATTGCCTACTTTGCACGACGTGCTTGCTCAAGCTTCTTCTCCTTCTCCTCCCTGGATTCAGCAACACGCCCCATTTCCTCCTCTTTTATCAGTTGTTGCTCGGCCGCAAGCTCCTCTCGTCTTTTCTCTATCATCTCCTTGTCCTCTGCATCCCACTTAAGATTCTCTAACCATTCTTTGTTTTTCTAGGAGATTTCTGTGTCAATCCACTGCTCAAAATCATAGAGCGGTGGAGGAGTCTAAAAGCATGCAATGGTTAGTACCGAAACAAAACATGGATCACTTCATATGAAAACTGATAACTTTTTAACAACATATTCTCACCATTAAATTCATCCGGCGTTGAGAAATCATTGGCTCAAATGCATAGTAAGCACACATCAAATGCCTCTGTTGATAGGTGTCATGATCCTTGGACTTGTCAACCTTGCAAGGATCACCATAAAAACAAATAGGCATTGGAACATCCCTTGGCAAAGACAGTGGGTCAAAGGCAATTTCGGTCAAAGGACCCTTCCTAAAATTTGGTATGTTTTATAAGAATAAGAAATATTAGTTATTATATTTTATACAACGCTTATCTTTGTTTAGCAGATTTACCATGCCTAGACATCATACAAATTGATAATATGAAGATTATAAATTATTCAAAAACCCTAACCCTAATAATCAAAGACAAAAGGGTAAACCGATAAAGAGAAAAAGGAGGGAGATTAACTTGTCACCAAGGAACAATTGATCGATCACAAGTTTTTATGGTATAAATGGCTGATCTAGGTTGATGTTTGTCGTTTGGAAGAGGAAAAATAACTACATAAATGTGATACGAAGAACTGGCGACCGAAGTGTGGTACTTATAGTCTGTAGGTCGGTACCAAGATCCACGGCGCCTACCTAGGCGCCAAATGCTTTGACGCCTAGCTACCTACAGGCCACGTTAGATCCACGTCTACGTCAAGGACGAGATCTAGACACTAAATTAATTGGTGCCAATACATGTTATGTCGGCGCCCATAGTAACGGCACCGAACTAACGGTCAATTTTTTGAACTGAAATTAAAAAGCGCATGTTTGTGAAAATAAAACCCGAAAAGAGCCAAAAATATAATAGTAAAAAGACGGGAGATGGCAAACTGTAGATTGGAAAACCGTAGAATGAAATTGAAACACAGACATCATTCATTGCATTGGCATGCATGGTCGCGTTTGATAGGATCTGTTGGTTATATTTGAATTTGTTGGATTTTTTTGACATATATATAAAGGGCCGCGAATATAATATCAAATCACTCTGTAAATAATAAAAAATGTAGCTATCCTAAAACTAGAAGTGATTTGGCATGATGGCAAATTTGAATATGATTTCTCATGTACCTACAACCTTGGAATTTGAAGTCCGGTCAAGCACGTCCAGACTTATATGATGAGGAGACTGGAGAGCAGTAGACACCAGTTACGTCGTCGGGATCGATCACGAGGCAAACAACATATTCACGATCAACTATAGCAACATCTACATCAATCAAAGAAGCATTCACAAAAAGAACCTAGTGGATGGTACGTCACATGATTGGGGTCTGTTCACCAAGAATGAAAGTGTATATATACAGACGTATACATGAATCATATATCCATATGACCAATAGGGTGAAAAGAAATCAGACTGACTTCACGTTATCTTGGATGGCTCTGGGTTAGCACGACACCAACTCTACGGTGGTGTTTCGCTACCCATACATTTTGAGAATTGCATCCTATTATCAACTTATGTTGTGATTGTGAGATTTTGACACAAAATCCAATCCAAAAGTCATAAAATGTTTGGCAATGAGATAGTAGAATGAGAATTTAGAAATGACGCATGAACCAAACGGACCCTATGGCAGCGTTCACTAGGATAAAGAAGCTCTATAGAGAGGATTCGTAACCTATTTACACTGGCGTTTTTCAGAAGCGCTAGCGTTAGGAGCCAGTAGAAATGTTTATGATCACATGCAGTTAATTCAGAACCGCCAGTGGAAATCGATTTCCACTGGTGGTTCAGTTAAGACAACCGTCAGTGGAAATCGATTTTTACTGGCGGTTGAGTTAAGAAAATCGTTAGTATAATTTTTTTAGGAAATATAAATCGGGTTTTAGAAATAGCAAAATAAATTATTTCAATCAGGAGAAGCCTAAGTGCCTAACCTGCCCGTCTCCTACGAAGTTGCAAGGAACGACATTTTTCGCGCAGAATTCTCGTGCTACACGGATTATGGCAATCAAACCCCCGACCTCTCCCTTGCGTGTAGCCTCCTCTACCACTCTATCTAGAAGAGAAAATGGATGGAAATGGTTGGAAAACCCCTCTCCCATTTCCGTTACCATATTTTTTTACTAGAAACGGAAGCGGTAGCGGGATAGCTGAAAACGTGAACGGTTGCAGGATATATGGTTACACCAAAATGGATTAAAACAAATAGATATGCAACGAAATAGATGGTGAATGGAAACTTTGGTCGGAATATACAATATCATACCATCACTCAACAATCTATAATATCAAGAGTTTAGGACTCCATAAATCACAACTTCACAAGTTTAAAAATCGGAAACCCACATAAGTTTTTTTTTGTTAAAGATCAACAGCTTACGCAAAGGTAGCACTTTTGCGCCAAGATAGTCCAATAAAGTTCAAATCACAACAAAATTATCCATAAAAGCTAGTTCATACCATTATAGTCCCTAGTAAACAAGAATATAGAAACATAGACTAAGCAAGCAGGCCATAGGATAAGACTAAGGCGGTACTTTTTTTGTCTATTGCTTTTTAGGCTGCTTATCCCGTTGCGTGACTAAAACAGAAATATTCTAGTAAAAACAAGATTTAAAAAATATGGATGGAAAAAACATTGAAACGTTTTCATTACCGTTCCTGCAATATACCATCATGTTTCTATCGTGTTCCCTTTTTTCCGCAAATACGAAAATGGTTTTGGTAAAAACAGAATAAATACGCTATCGGACGAAATAGGTTTTTTCCGTCTGCTTTCATCCCTAACTTCACCATCAATAACTTGTTTCTAGATTGTAGTTTTGTACTGGCGGTATTTGTAACACCCGAAAATCCTATGTTGGGAATTTAATAAAATCCTCCAAAGGTTCGAATTGGAATATTTTTTAGGATTCTCTATCCCTTAAAGTTACTTCTTAAAAAATGATTTCTAATAAGGATTCAATAAAGTATTCTTCACATGAACTAAATTATCCTTATTATAAATTAAGAATTTTTTAGGTATGAGTCACAAATATGTCTTAACAAATACTGTAGAAGATACTTTGAAATAATTGTGCATGTGTGTGTGCATTTCATATTTAAAAGCATTTTCCTAATTAAAAGAAAAAAATAGTTAATATAAATATATGTAAAATAAAATATGCATTGCATGATGGAGTTTATTGCTAGCGCATTTAATTGAATTTTGAACCTTGGTGTAGAATTAGATTATAATACTTGTAAACAAAAAATGGGAATAAGAAAAGAAAATAGAAATAGAAAAAAAGAACTCACCTGCACTCTTGGGCCACATTTCTCCCTCGGCCCAAATTCGTTCCTCTTCCCGTGGCCCGTTCTCCTCTTCCCTTGAGTGCTTGCGCGCGTGGCCTGAAGTGGTCGACTGGCCTAACCCCGCACTTGCACGGCCCACGATCCGTACCCTGGTTGGGTCATGTAACACCTAAAATCCATCAATTAAAAAGAATTCATTATTAGATGCTAAATCTATTATAGAGGAAATGAATTTTAGAAAGGAAAAAATATAATAAAATAATAAAGTTCGAAGTTCAATTGTTTGATGCATTCATTTTTGAAGCATGTCTTTTGTTTGTTAATTTATTTCAAAGGTTATTTTTGTGTTCAGACTATTTTTGTGTGGCCCAATTTATTCATATAAATAGTGCTTGCCCTAAAATTATTTGTTTTCAAAACAAATTTTGTATTTTATTTATGTAAGTATTAATTCTAGATTTATTATAATTTTATGAATATTTAAATATATATATATATATATATATTCGTATAAATGAAAAAAAAGAAAAAACCTAAATCTAAGTTCGGCCAGGCCGAGGCCTAGCGAGGCCCATTAGGCGCCAGCGCGCCCTAGCCGCCGTCGTGCGCCTGTACGCCTTGCATGTGCCCGCTCGAGTGGCACACCGCCGTCACGGCACTGTTTGCCATGCAGGGAGCCGGCAGCCAGATCGTTCGCCCGCACCGTCTCCTCGGCGTCTGCGCCCTCTCATCTCCCTCACGCGCCAAAAACCGCTGCCGTTTCCTCTTCTCCCTCCCCCATTCCTCTCCATTATGGAGGCCGCCGCCATTGATGGTCGGCCGGACGCCTCCTCCACGGTGCCCCTTCTTCTCCTCTCCCCCTCTATAAAACGGCGAGCCGGACTTCTCCCCTCTCCCTTGCCGAGCTCGTCCCTCTCTCCCTCCTCGCGCTCTCTTCTCTCACTCACTCGTCGTGATTCCACCGAGCCTTGCTCGCCAGAGCTCGCCGAGCCGCATTCCAGCACCACCGTTCGTCGCGTCGTACGCCATCGAGCCGAGTGATCCATGACCTGATGACCACCAATGTCCCTGTCCGCCGAACCTCCCTGCTCGTCGAGCTCTTCCCTGTGCACACGAGTTAGCTCAAGGTAGAAGATGAACTTTTTGTGTTTTAGTCCCTATGCTTGTGTGAAACTAATTCTGAAATATCCAGTTCATAAATTTTTAAAAAGAGACCCTGATGTATACGTTTAATTATAGATCAGCCCTGCAACAATATTTTGGATATGGACATTATTTTTGTATTTTGAAAATAAATAAGTTATGTCACCACCGCCACCAAACCCAAACATGGAGCAGTTCATTGCCGCAAAGATGCAACTTCTCTAAGGCCTCACTGCTTCAGTGCAGTAGATTCAACAGAATCAACAGAACCAACAGCAGAATGCACCCCAAGCTCGGGACAAACGTAGGGATTCATGAGCCACCACCCGCCTGCCTTCTCTCATTCAGTTGATCCCTTGGATGTCAATGATTGGCTTAAGGTCATCGGGAAGAAGCTGGACATTACACAGTGCAACAACCGAGAAAAGGTCTTGTACGCTTCTAGAAGTCTTGAGGGCGTCACGTTCGACTGGTGGGATGCCTTCGCTGCAGCACACGCCAACGCAGACACCATAACATGGCAGGAATTCTAGGAGAACTTCTATGCTCATCACATTCCCTCGGGAATCATGAAGCTTAAGAAGAAGGAATTCCTATCTCTTACTTAAGGAAACATGTCCATTAGTGAGTACCGTTATCACTTCACTCAGCTTTCACGTTACACCCCAGAAGAAGTAGACACCGACGAGAAGTGTCAAGAATGTTTCTTGGAAGGCTTGATTAGGCCTTTGAACTATCAGATGCAGAGCCACAACTTTCCCAATTTTCAGACTCTGCTTAACAAAGCAATTGGCCTAGAAAGTAAGAGAAGGGAATTCTTTAATCATAAGAGGAAATTCCAAGGACAGTCCAAAAGAAACACCAGACAAAACAACTCTCAAGGTTCTCAGTTTTGCTCTAGAAATCAGAGTGGAAACAACAACTATCAAGTGCAATGCTCAAGACAACAAGGTCAGAGAAGCAACCAATATCAGAACCAGCAGAGGAACAGCTCTGATACTAGCCAAAGGTCTAGTGGTAATTCGCAGAATCATCAAGGATGTGTCGTGAACACACTGGCCAAAAACAACAGCACAACTACTCCAGTCCAACCCAGTGACTGTTTCAAGTGTGGCGATCTTGGCCACTATGCTAACAACTGCCCAATACGCAATCAACAGATGCCTCAGAGGAACAATAATCCAAGGTTTGACCAAAACATGCCTGCACAAAACACCCAAGGAAAAGGCCAGCAAAGTCAGAGCAGAGCCAAGGTCAATCACATCACGGCTGAGATAGCTCAAGAGGAACCAGAACTTGTACTTGGTACATTCCTTATCAACTCAATACTCGCTTCAGTTATGTTCGATACAGGAGCATCACATTCTTTCATAACCAAAATATTTGTGGAAAAACATAATATTCCTAAACAACCTATGAGAAAGAAACTACTTGTTAGTTCACTAGGAGGTGAAATGGAAGCCACATATCAATGTTCCAATGTTAACCTTAAGATCATGGGAATATATTTTATAGTGGACTTAATAGTCTTGAAATCTAGCGGCATTGATGTGATACTCTAAATGAATTGTCTAGTCAAGTATGATGGAATGATATCATGTGCAAGGAGAGCAGTTGCGTTAACGAGTTCACAAGGAGATAGAGTTGAGATCAGTCTCAACATGCTAGCAAAAGTAGATGCTATGGTGAATCAAGTAGAGGAAAAGTCCCTAGAAAATATCAAGGTGGTCTGTGAGTACCCAGACGTATTTTCGGAAGAATTACTAGGTATGCCACCTGACCGTGATATAGAGTTCTCTATTGAAGTATTACCTAGAACTGCACCTATTTTGAAAAGACCTTATAGAATGGATGTCAAAATTTAGTTGAACTGAAGAAACAAATAGAAGAATTACTAGAAAAAGGTTTTATTTGCTCAAGCTCGTCTCCTTGGGGAGCTCCAGTTCTATTTGTGAGCAAGAAAGATGGTTCGAGAAGAATGTGTGTCGATTATAGGAGTTTGAATGAAGTAACAATTAAGAACAAATACACGTTACCTTGGATTGAAGATTTGTTTGATCAGATGAGAGGAGCTAAAGTATTCTCAAAATGGATCTAAGATCATGATATCATTAGTTGAAGATTCGAACTGAAGATGTACCTAAGACAGCCTTCACTACAAGATATGGACTATATGAGTTTTTGGTTATGTCATTTTGATTAACCAATGCACCGACTTACTTTATGAACTTGATGAATAAAGTATTCATGGAATATCCTGACTAGTTTGTGGTGTTATTCATCGACGATATACTAGTATACTCTCAGAATGAAGAAACACATGAAGATCATCTGAGACTAGTTCTACAGAAGCTTCGAGACATTCAGTTGTATGCGAAATTTTCGAAGTGTGATTTTTGGCTGAAGGAAGTCGCTTTCCTAGGACATATTATCACAGATGGAGGAATCAAGGTAGTGAGAGCACCTAGAGGGGGGGTGAATAGGTGATCCTGTGAAACTTGAAAACTTAAGCCACAAAACTTGGTTAATCGTTAGCACAATAATTGCCAAGTGGCTAGAGAGGAATCCTCAACAAAACACAATAACCAACAAGGATCAATCACAGAGATGGCACGGTGGTTATCCCGTGGTTCGGCCAAGACCAACGCTTGCCTACTCCACGTTGTGGCGTCCCAACGGACGAGGGTTGCAATCAACCCCTCTCAAGCGGTCCAAAGACCCACTTGAATACCACGGTGTTTTGTTTGCTTTACTCAATCCAGTTTGCGAGGAATCTCCACAAATTGGAGCCTCTCGCCCTTACACTTAAAGTTCACAAAGAAGCACGGAGCAAGGGAGGGATTAGCAACACACTCAAGACAAGAAATCACAGTAACACCACGCACACAAGTCGCAACGAGAGCTCACAACACAACTCAATGAGTTCACCACTCAACTAGAGCTCTAATTGCTATCGCAAAGAATCAAAGGCACGTAATTGATGTCTTGGTGCTTAGGAATGTTGTAGGAATGCTTGGTGTGCTCCTCCATGCGCCTAGGGGTCCCTTTTATAGCCCCAAGGCAGCTAGGAGCCGTTGAGAGCAATCTAGGAAGGCTGATCTTGCCTTCTGTCGACTGGTGCACCGGACAGTCCGGTGCCTGATTTCTTTCCTTAACTGGCGCAGTCGACCATTGGCAGCTAGAGAGCCGTTGGCGCACCGGACATGTCCGGTGCACACCGGACAGTCCGGTGCCACCTACTAGCCGTTGGCTCGGCCACGTGTCCCGCGCAGATTGCGCGGCCGACCGTTGGCCCGGCCGACCGTTGGCTCACCGGTCAGTCTGGTGCACACCGGACAGTCTGGTGAATTATAGCCGTACGTCGCCGATGAATTCCCGAGAGCGACGAGTTCGCCTGTGAACGGCTCACCGGACAGTCCGGTGTACCACCGGACAGTCCGGTGATTTATAGCCGTACACCACCGTCGAAGTCCCGAGAGCAGCCACTTTGCTCGAGCCAGCCTGGCGCACCGGACACTGTCCGGTGCACCACCGGACAGTCCGGTGCACCACCGGACAGTCCGGTGCACCAGACTGAGCAAAATCTTGGCTGCCCGAGCCAAGGCTTTTCCAATTGGATTTTTCCTATTTCCAGCACTTAGACACAATACATTAGTCTCTAAAACAATGTACTAAGTCTGAGAAACATACCTTTATCCTTGATTTGTACTTTGTCCACCATTATACACTTAGGCACTTGTGTTGGACACTAAACCACCAAAACACTTAGAAATGGCCCAAGGGCACATTTCCCTTTCAATCTCCCCCTTTTTGGTGATTTATGCCAACACAACATAAAGCAAGTAGAACAAGTACAAAATCAAATCAAATAAGAACTCAAAATTGTTTTGATTCAATTTTGACATATATGGATCACTCTATGCCACCACTTGGTTTGTTTTTGCAAATCAAACTCAAATTTCTATCTCTAAGTCAAACACACATGTTAAGACATAAAGAGAGTCACTCCAAGAGAAATTGATTCAAGATTTCAAAAACTCCCCCTTTTCCCATAATCAACACTTCTCCCCACAAGAAGCCAACTTTTGACAAGAGAGACAACAAAAGAGTTTTCACAAACCAAAAAGCTCTATTCTACTATTTTCAAAATCTCTCAAGTGGTAGCTGATCCATTTATCGCTTTGGCCTTTATTTTCTCCCCCTTTGGCATCAAGCACCAAAACGGGATCAATCTTGGCCCTTTAACCCCATCGCCTCACCAAAATCTTCAAATGAGAACACAAAGGCAATAAGAGTATAAAGATGAACTTGGAAAAGTTACTCTTTTCATCGGAGTGCAGTGGAAGTCTTGCATGGTCCAAGTCCACCTTTCCCTTTCAATCCTCCTTGGAGGCTAAAACAACCAAACTCAAGTACATGATTAGTCTCAAAGGGTCAAGTTGTAGCACAGCTCCCCCTAAATATGTGCATCACTTGCAAAAAGGACTTGTGAGGTCCAGGGAGTGTTTGTACAACTTGAGCACCACAATAAGCAACAAAATGCAGAATGAACATGATCAAAGGCATAAACACATGTATGCTACAATTCAATCCAAGTTCCACGAATCTAGGACATTTAGCTCACTACGCAGCCTGCAAAAGGTCTTTTCATCTAAAGGCTTAGTGAAGATATCGGCTAGCTGGTTCTCGGTGCTAACATGAAGCACTTCGATATCTCCCTTTTGCTGGTGGTCTCTCAAAAAGTGATGCCGGATGTCAATGTGCTTTGTGCGGCTGTGCTCAATAGGATTCTCCGCTATTCGGATAGCACTCTCATTGTCACATAGGAGTGGGACTTTGCTCAGATTGTAGCCAAAGTCCCGGAGGGTTTGCCTCATCCAAAGTAGTTGCGCACAACACTGTCCTGCGGCAACGTACTCGGCCTCAGCGGTGGATAGGGCAACGGAAGTTTGTTTCTTAGAATTCCACGACACCAGGGACCTTCCTAAGAATTGGCACGTCCCCGATGTACTCTTCCTATCGACCTTACATCCAGCATAGTCGGAATCTGAATATCCAATCAAGTCAAAGTTAGACCCCTTTGGATACCAGATCCCGAAGCAAGGCGTAGCGACTAAATATCTCAAAATTCGCTTCACAGCCACTAAGTGACACTCCTTAGGATCGGATTGAAATCTAGCACACATGCATACGCTAAGCATAATATCCGGTCTACTAGCACATAAATAAAGCAAAGAACCTATCATGGACCGGTATGCTTTTTGATCAACGACTTACCTCCTTTGTTGAGGTCGGTGTGTCCGTCAGTTCCCATCGGCGTCTTTGCGGGCTTGGCGTCCTTCATCCCAAACCGCTTTAGCAAATCTTGCGTGTACTTCGTTTGGGAGATGAAGGTGCCGTCCTTGAGTTGCTTCACTTGGAACCCAAGGAAGTAGTTCAACTCGCCCATCATCGACATCTTGAATTTCTGCGTCATCACCCTGCTAAACTCTTCACAAGACTTTTGATTAGTAGAACCAAATATTATGTCATCGACATAAATTTGGCACACAAAAAGATCACCATCGCAAGTCTTAGTAAAAAGAGTTGGATCGGCTTTCCCAACCTTGAAAGCATTAGCAATTAAAAAGTCTCTAAGGCATTCATACCATGCTCTTGGGGCTTGCTTAAGTCCATAGAGCGCCTTAGAGAGCTTACACACGTGGTCGGGGTACCGTTCATCCTCGAAGCCAGGGGGTTGCTCCACGTACACCTCCTCCTTGATTGGCCCGTTGAGGAAAGCGCTCTTCACATCCATTTGGTACAACCTGAAAGAATGGTGAGCGGCATATGCTAGCAAAATACGAATTGATTCTAGCCTAGCCACAGGAGCAAAAGTCTCCTCAAAGTCCAAACCTGTGACTTGGGCATAACCTTTTGCCACAAGTCGAGCCTTGTTCCTTGTCACCACCCCGTGCTCGTCCTGTTTGTTGCGGAACACCCACTTGGTTCCCACAACATTTTGCTTGGGGCGAGGCACTAGTGTCCAAACTTCATTGCGCTTGAAGTTGTTGAGTTCCTCCTGCATGGCCAACACCCAGTCCGGATCTAGCAAGGCCTCTTCTACCCTGAAAGGCTCAATAGAAGAGACAAAAGAGTAATGCTCACAAAAATTAACTAATCTTGAACGAGTAGTTACTCCCTTGCTAATATCACCCAATATTTGGTCGACGGGATGATCCCTTTGGATCGTCGCTCGAACTTGGGTTGGAGGTGCCTGAGGTGCTTCTTCCTCTTCAACTTGATCATCTTGTGCTCCCCCTTGATCAAGGGTTGGGGGATGCACCATAGTTGAGGAAGACGGTTGATCTTGCTCCAATTGTTCCTGAGGCCGTACATCTCCAATCGCCATGGTGCGTATCGCGGTCGTTGGAACGTCTTCTTCATCTATATCATCAAGATCAACAACTTGCTCTCTTGGAGAGCCATTAGTCTCATCAAATACAACGTCGCTAGAGACTTCAACCAAACCCGATGATTTGTTGAAGACCCTATATGCCTTTGTATTTGAATCATAACCTAATAAAAACCCTTCTACGGCTTTGGGAGCAAATTTGGAATTCCTACCCTTCTTCACTAGAATGTAGCATTTACTCCCAAATACACGAAAGTACGATACATTGGGTTTGTTACCAGTCAGCAGCTCATATGAAGTCTTCTTGAGGAGGCGGTGAAGGTAGACCCTGTTGATGGCGTGGCAAGCCGTGTTCACGGCTTCCGACCAAAAGCGCTCGAGGGTCTTGAACTCTCCAAGCATAGTCCTCGCCGTATCGATGAGCGTCCTGTTCTTCCTCTCTACTACACCATTTTGCTGAGGTGTGTAGGGAGCGGAGAACTCGTGCTTGATCCCCTCCTCCTCAAGGAACTCCTCCACTTGAAGATTCTTGAATTCGGACCCGTTGTCGCTCCTTATCTTCTTCACCTTGAGCTCAAACTCATTTTGAGCTCTCCTGAGGAAGCGCTTGAGGGTCCCTTGGGTTTCAGACTTATCCTGCAAAAAGAACACCCAAGTGAAGCGAGAAAAATCATCAACAATAACTAGACCATACTTACTTCCTCCTATGCTCAGATAGGCGACGGGTCCGAAGAGGTCCATATGTAGCAGCTCCAGGGGTCTTGATGTTGTCATCACATTTTTGGTGTGATGAGAGCCTCCCACCTGTTTCCCTGCTTGACAAGCTGCACAAGGTCTATCTTTTTCGAAATGTACATTGGTTAGACCTATCACGTGTTCTCCCTTTAGAAGTTTGTGGAGGTTCTTCATCCCCACATGTGCTAAGCGGCGATGCCACAACCAGCCCATGCAAGTCTTAGCCATTAAGTTATAAAGTTATCTTCTAAAAGCTAGTGGATTTTGTCCCAATTCACATATCTACAATGTCTAATAAAGTTATCTTCTAAAAGCTAGTGGATTTCGTCCTTGATCCTGGGATGCAAGTCGAGATGAAATGATCTTGGATTTTGCTTGAATGGTCTGAAACCTGGTTTAATAGGGAACCGATGTTTGACTAGCTTGTGCCTTAGGCCAGGCATCTCCTATGATAACTCCAAGCAAAACAATCAGAGTATTCTTTGCTAATCCGATCATTTTATTCCTAAGATCAGATTCCAAGTTCTTGTTCACAAAAGTCAGCCTTGGAGCTCTACCGTTTCCTATGTCAACTTCCTCTAATGGATTAGCCGATGTAAACCCCTAACCTAACTTGTCTAAATCCCTAAACTCCTCTATTGTGCTAATATCAAAGGAGATTATAGCCCTCTGCGGGGCGGCGGACTATTCGACCATGGGGGCCGGACCGTCTACGGGAGAGGTTGTGTACTAAAGTGCTCTCTGGTGGACTCTGGACTGTATGGCCTCAAGGGTTGAACCATTCGCGGGAGGGTCTATGGACTGCAACCCTCTCTGTTAGACTCCGGACCGTCCAGCCTTAGGGGTTAGACCATCCACGAGAGGGTCTATGCACCGCAACCCTCTTTGTTGGACTCCGGACTATCCGGCCTTAGGACCCAGACCGTTCACGACTTGGCAAAGATTTGTGGGTGTGTCAATCTTTATTCACTTGTGGTTCAGCCGATTTTCCATCGGCTCTAACATTACTGGAGTGAAGCCTTCCCTGCATACACTTATGAACTAGTAATCTAAAAAATCAACTCTGACGCGTGTAGGGACTTCAAGGCGGGGTCAGGGCGGTGGTTTCGCGCAGAGAGACGACATGGGCACGACCGTCTCGGCGTGCATGCGCGCGGTCCGATCGGGCGGACGGTTGAAGGAAGGGGAGGACTGGCAGTCGGGGCCCGCTGGGCGGTGGCACATGTGCGCGATTAAGGCTGGCAAACCGAGCCCACGGACAGAGGGAGAGCGAGGCACACGCGGATGCGCTGATAGGGTGGGCCCGCCCGGCAGAGAGAGCGGGGAGGGGGAAGCGGGCGCGGGGTTAGGTGGGCTGGATGGGCCTAAAGGCAGAGGGGAGAAGGGATTCGGGCTTCTTTGCCTTTTCTTTTTATTTCCAAATTTCTAATCCTTTTTCTTTTATTTTCTTCTTTTGAATTCAAAACTAATCAAACCACAAATACAAATTTGAATATTTCAAACATGTGCATAAATCAAAAACAAAGTTTAGGCTCTAGGTGATGCAACATTCCACATCCCTTTAGGGTTTTACTTTCCTAGAGCAATAATACATCTCCAAAACTACTAGTCAAACCTCTACTAAATGGAAGAGAAAGAAATCTATAGAGAGAAGAAAAGAGATAACACCTAAATTTGGTAGGTATTAGAGAAGAAATTTTATACCCCCAAATTCAGGGTGTTACAAAGTTGTGGAGAGCTTTGCAGAGACTAGGTCTCACATTTGAGAAAAATGTAAGGGAACTCAAGTTTGATTTTGGACATCACTTGAGTGATGAAGGAGTCAAGAGAGACTCGGTTCGTCGGAATTCCTCAATGGTGACGTAGATTTCATTGGAAATCGAACTCCGGTAAACAAATTATCGTGTGTTTATACTTTTTCCTTTGCGATTTGTTTTCCACCCTTTCCTCCCTGAGTCCATACTTGCCATACGGTTCACATCATATTGGTGCTAAGTTCATATTCCACACCTACATTTATTAGCAACATATCGCAAGTATTGTTCTTATACTCATTGCAGGACTAACCCCTCTTGTTTCATTCACATAGAGTTAAATATTTTAGACCAAGATTTTGTTTTAAGTTAAAATTTCAAGTTTTTCCTTATTCACCTATCTAGGCGGCTTTCATTAGGCTTAGTTAAGAAGAAAGGGAATGGTAGCCTTATGGGAACCCTAATTCGGTTCGTACAAGCATGAATCAAACATCAGCGTATAAATGAATATACAAGGAATCTAAAGAAGTTAAATATGTTAACTCACCTTAGATATTTTCATATCTCATTTCCCCCTTTTATATAATAATGAATGTACAACCGTACCTTCGGTTCCACATAGTGAATTAGAACGAAGGTGATCTGGGGAAGAGATTACACAAGACAATTATCCAGTCCGCCCAAAAAAGGTACTTTATGCAGGGCAACGTTCGTCTATTTATAAGGGAACGTACATGTTGGGGACTTGTTCTCAAATGCTAAGAGTTAAGAACAAGGCAACATAAAAAGTGTTAAATGTTAAAGTCCTTCGTCCTTCGAAACATTATGCCCCTTCGGGAAATAATGAATTTCGGACGAAGGTCATAAGGGACATACCTTCGTAATTATAACGAGTAATGACGAAGGACTTATATAAAGCACGAAATATAATATAAACAACATAAAATCATTTCTATTTTATTAACATGGAAAAATAGAAATGATTTTAAATTACAAATGTACCTTCGGTCCTGAAAGAAGGTATAAAGTACAAGTGTGACGCAAAAGCAGAATGCCAAGTCAGCGTGAACAGTACGGGAGTACTGTTCATCTATTTATAGACGCGGGACGCAGCCCACGTAAAATTACATTCATGTCCATTACATTTGTTAACAGTTTATGGAAATCTGTCGAGGCCCCCGAAGTCTTTTCATCTTTAAGTCGGTTCTCTCGTATGCCAACGCGCCGAAGCTTCCCTGCGCACAGCTTCGGCCACCCTCGACCTTCGTCTGGTTCAGGCTTCGTCCTGGTCGTGCTCCATATCCATAATTCTGAATCCGAAAATACCTGTTCATATAATCCACTTGGAAAACATTGTCAAATCATGTTTTTGAGGACCTTCGGAGGACGAAGGCCCCCAACAGTAGCCCCTCGCAATATTAATTTGTAAATAATAAATTCAGATTGCGATATGGACGAAGGCCTTGAGCCGAAGGTCCGAAAAAAACACCTTCCCTTTGCTAGAATAGCAACATTCACTGACAAGCGGGGCCTTTTAATTTTCAGCGCCCTAGGCGTATAAATAAGATCACATCGCGAACTCATTTGATACGCACACTTGCCTTTTGCTTCGGCCCACTAAAATTTTTAGCGCTTGTTCATTAAGATTTGCTGTTCTTTTTGATTTCGAAGCCTCGGCCCCGGGAAGAATTTTTGAGCGTTCCCGAAGATGTCTGAAGGCAAGAAGACCCCTGCTGAAACGAAGCTGAAGATCCCTGCTGAGACGAAGCTGAGTCTCGAGGAGGAGAAGAATCTAGGGTTCCTGATAGCGATGGCAGAGACTAATACAGAGAAAATTACGAAGGAAATTCTCGAAGGTTTATCTGAAGATTCTGATGACAGCGACAGCTATGATGTGGAAAGTGGTGGGGAAGAGGCCGAAGATCGACCGTGGCGACCAAGTCACACAGTTTTTGGGAAAACGACCATCAAGCAGAGTCACATTGATAATATGAGGGGGCGATATTTCCGAGACATATCTATTGTGAGAGCTGATGCCGGGGAGAAGACTTCTCCCACCCCCGAAGAGGATGAAGTTGTGATTTTCCGAAGCTTCCTCAGGGCTGGGCTTCGATTCCCCCTGAGCAATTTTGTTGTTGAGGTACTAAAAACATTCCAAGTCTACCTTCATCAACTCACTCCCGAAGCTATTATAAGAATGGGGATTTTTGTCTGGGCTGCAAGAAGCCAAGGTTTGGAACCGAACGCTAAAAGCTTCTGCAACATTCATGAGTTATTATACGAGACGAAGCCCTGGGGAAAAGAGCAATACCACAACAACTTTGGGTGCTACAGCTTCGGCGCCCGCTCCGGGTCAAGCTGCCCTGTGCCGACCTTTCGGAAGAGGTGGCCCGGAGCCTGGATGACTGAATGGTTTTATGTAAAGAATGATCTAACAGCTCAAGAGAATGTGAAGAGTATTATTATGCACCCAATCTGGCAACGCTTCGGTCTTCGAAGGCCGAAGGTCGAAATGGACGAAGCCGCCGAAGAATGCCAAAGAGCCTTCGGGGTAGTTTGCTCGTTTATTGGGACAAGGGATTTGGTCCAAGAACACATCGCCTTCAGGGTATGGCCACTTGCAGAAAAGTGGGAAATGCCGAAGGAAACCATCAAAGAGTCCGACGAAGGCGGACTAGTCAGACTAAAGTACACATTCAAATATGCAGATAAATTTATTGAACCTGATGATGACTGGCTGAAAAGCATTGAAACGTTAAGTGATGAATTACTTGGGGCATATTCGAAGGCTGAAAATACTGCACTATCAGCAGCCTTCGGAGGCCGAAAAAAGAAGAGACTGAACCGAGTGTTTGATGCAGTCGGGTTCTTCTACCCTGATTATTGTTATCCCATCCGAAGGCAAAAAAGGAAAAACATAACCTCTGAAAAAGAAGAAGCTGGAACCGCTCCTAGCGAGCCAGAACCAAAAGGAAAAAGGTTGAAGGTCCTCACACACCGACCACGCCATATTGAACCAGCTTCGGTGCCTGAGTTCACTGGAGAAACTTCTTCGGCCGCCGAAGCTGAACAGCCAACCTTGCTGCCAGAAATTGCAGAGATGGCCAAAGCACCATCGACAGGAAAAATGGAAGAAGAGAAAAATCTGACTAAGGAAAAAGCATCAGAAATTTTAAGTCCTGTAGTAAATGTCGAAGCAGCAAAAATCCAAAAGGGTCCAATGGTGACCCCAAAAAGGAAGAGAATGGTAAATGTACTAGATGTCTTGGAGACAATTAAGTCTTCAAGCACAACTCCAAAAAAGAGTGTTGAAATCGCTGAAGCTTCCTCTGAAGCTCCGACGCAACAAGCCGAAGCTGAAGCTGGGCCTTCAGAGCCCTTCAGGGAACAAACTTTGGAAGCCGAAGCAATAAAAATACCAGAACCAATTTTAATTGAAGAGACTGACACTGCCATCCCCGAAGCACCTGCCAGCATGTGTGATTACATCATACGACATGCTTCGGGGAAAAAATTATCTGAAGAAGAAACTCATGAAGCTAACCATTATGCAAAGGAGCTAAAATATCCAAAGGGGGCAGTAATATTCAATGGGACAAATGAAGATGATTTTTTATACTGCCTGCCTGACAACAAAGAGCTCTCTGTCTGCCGAGAAATGGCCAGGAGTATTGGTTTCCCGAAGCTCGAATCTGGATTAAGCGCCATGACAAAAGAAGATCTCGCAGACAGTCTTGCGTACAACAGTCTGAAGGTATGGGAATTTAACGCTTGAAAAGAAATCCCTCTTGTATTATTATATTTTTTACACGACACATTCGTTTTTTCTTATATGAATTCTTTTTCGTATAGGGCCTGATCCTAAGCAACGCGCTGAGAGCGCAAAAGAGCGCCGAAGATGAAAGTTATGAGATTGCGTTCAACAATTTGCGCTCCGAAGTTATCAAATTGAGGAACGAAGCTCTAGAAAAGGATAAAATTCTTCTTACGCTGATAGACAAAGTAAAAAAGGATGAAGCTGCTTCAAAAACCCAGGCCGAAGCCCACAAGCGTGAAATTAAAGATCTTCAGAAACAGCTGACTAGAGCTAGAGAGGAGCGCGTTCTTGAGGAAACAAAACGAGAACTCAGTGATCATATGGTCAACAAATTGGAGTTAAGAGTTAAAGAGCTTCGTACATCTCAGGGAAAGTGTTATGTCAAATCTATAGAATGTGTGAATAAAATTAAAACCAGCTTTGCCAGCGTGGGCGCCTTCTCCAGCGAAGAGAATTTCTCTCGAGGCAATCCCGAAGGTCCACTGGAATGGATTAGTCACGAAGCAGAGGCCTTCGAGGAGATCCTGAGCAGTCGTGGCGATATCTGCGCTTTTTCGGGCGCCAGAGGAATTGCCTCTGTCTTAGAGAAGAAAGGTTGCGATCATGTAAAATTTCTTGCTCAGTCCGAAGCTGCCTTATCTTCCGAAGACATTAAGGACCCCTCGGCCGAAGCAAGCGTGGTTGGCGGCAAATTTTTCACGGATATCTGGAACGACGGCGGCCGAGGAATGGCGCAAGAGATTATCCAAAGGAGTGAAAAAGGTATCCATGATGCTAGAAAAGTGGCGGAAGCTACTGAAAAAAGTACGGAGCCCGAAAGGCAATTAGGTATTAATTAGTTGTTCTTATTGTGTTGTAATTTTTGTTTCAAACTCTGCACTTAGTTTGTAATAGTGATGAAGAAATGTTCTCTTCCCTCAGAAGCTGCTGGGTTGACTGCCGACCCCCACACAAAAGGAGATGAAGAAATCAAACAAATGGCCGAAGCTATCATGGACAAAGTTGTTGACCAACTTTTAAATGAAGTCGCCGAAGCAGTATTAAGAGAGGACTAGATGCTATTAGAAAAACATTTAAATTGTGATCTGTGTAATATTTTGTACATTTGGATGTAATATACAAGTTTCTTTTCATTATTCAATTCTTCACGATGCATGAAACTCTATATACATACCTTTTTGAGCCTTCGGCGAAAAAACACCTTCCCTTCTTTTCATGCTTCGTGAAGAAGACATTCTTTGTTAAAATTATTCTGATGAATGACATCCATGCTTCGTGAAATCATTATCCGAAGCTATACTCCGAGGTTATACAATCTCAATATTGATCTGAAAAAGCTCACCCATGTTTCATAAAAATATTCTCCGAAGCTGTAATCCGAAGCTATACAATTTCGATATCACTTTCTCAGAGCATCCTTTCGAAGGTTGAGAGTGTCACTTTCTTTTGCCAAATGCAATATGATGTATGATGCTTATGTTATGCAAAATGATGTGATGATGTTATGCTATGCATGTGACATTTGTTCCGAAGATACTCATAAAATATATTCGTAAGCTCTGCATTCCCTTAGGAACGTCTTTGGAGCTTCTTCGTCTTTTACTTAGACGATCTCAGCGTTGACTTTTCGCTGTAAGCCTCCCTTAGGAGCTTCTTCGCCCTTTACTTAGGCGGTATCAGCGTTGACTTTTCGCTGTAAGCCTCCCTTGGGAGCTTCTTCGCCTTTTACTTAGGCGGTATCAGCGTTGACTTTTCGCTGTAGGCTCTGCATTCCTTTAGGAACGACTTCTGAGCAGAAAACTTACACTGCGCTCCCTTTGGAACGACTTTTTGTGACTTCGCAAACTTACGCTGCGTTCCTTAGAACGACTTTCTGTTACTCCGAAGGATTTTTAATTCGAAGGTCCTCCTTGGTAACGGAAAAAATTTTAAGCTTCAGCAACTTAAGCTTGTGGAACAAATAGATCTTCCTCGCGGAAAACAACGAAATTATTACATGAAAACTACCAATGTTTTTTGCTTCACAGAAAATAAAACTGAATAGGAAAGAGTGCTATCAAAGGTAGGATATGTGTCAATATATGTGCTTCGACTCTGGCACAGTGCTGTTAACTGTGCGAGCTTCGGACTGCTCTCTGAAGTCCCTCTGATGTGGAGTGTATTGACTCCCTTCTGGCTGTTGGCCTTGCTGCAATGGAGGTGGGGGCGGAAGCTGTTGCCAGGAAGCTTGAGGTTGACTTGCCGAAGCCACAGAAGCTGCAGGGTGGTTGTCTATGTATTGTGGGATATAAGGCGGATGATACGAAGCAGTATGCATAACCTGCTTCGGCTGAGCTTGTTGAGATGCAGCTTCGGCTATTTCCTTTTGTTTCTGGATTGTAACATGGCACGTCCTAGTGGTATGGCCCTTGCCTTCTCCACAGAACAAGCAAAACAGTCTCCTTGGCTGATCTCCGAATCTTCCGCCGAAGCCCCTGGCGCCTCTGCCCCTTGGAGCTGGTGGCCGGAAGGAGGTTTGTTGTTGCGCCGAAGCCTGTGAGGAGCTTTGCGGCCTGTTTTGCTGACTCCCCTTATCATCATTCTGAGTGTTGTGGATGGAACGGACGTGCCTCGGGTAGTATCTTCCTCCGAAGCCCCTGGTCATTTCAGAAAATCTGAAGGCCTCCTCCCTTCTTTGGCGGAAATCATTGTCAGCACGAATGTACTCATCCATCTTTTGGAGCAATTTCTCCAGTGTCTGAGGAGGCTTCCGAGCAAAGTATTGAGCTGCAGGTCCAGGACGGAGTCCCTTGATCATGGCTTCGATAACGATTTCATTGGGCACCGTTGGTGCCTGCGCCCTCAATCGTAAGAACCTTCGGACATACGCCTGAAGGTACTCTTCGTGATCTTGAACACACTGGAACAAGGCTTGAGCTGTGACCGGCTTTGTCTGAAATCCTTGAAAGCTGGTCAGCAACATGTCCTTCAGCTTCTGCCATGAGGTGATTGTTCCTGGCCGAAGGGAGGAATACCAGGTCTGAGCAACATTCCTGACGGCCATAACGAAAGACTTCGCCATGACTGCAGCATTGCCCCCGTACGAAGACACTGTTGCTTCGTAGCTCATCAAGAACTGCTTCGGATCAGAGTGGCCGTCAAACATGGGAAGCTGAGGTGGCTTATAGGATGGAGGCCAAGGTGTAGCCTGCAGCTCAGCGGACAGAGGAGAAGCGTCATCAAAAACAAAATTTCCCTGATGGAAATTGTCATACCAGTCATCTTCGTTGACGAAGCCCTCCTGATGAAGGTCTTTCTGATGAGGTCTTCTGTTCTGCTCATCGTGGGTAAGATGGCGAACTTCCTCAGAGGCTTCGTCTATTTGTCTCTGCAACTCAGCTAGGCGGGCCATCTTCTCCTTCTTCCTCTGCACTTGTTGATGTAGCATCTCCATGTCTCTGATTTCTTGGTCTAGCTCTTCTTCCTCAAGCGTCGGGCTGACGGCCTTTCTCTTCTGGCTTCGGGCCTCCCGAAGAGAGACGGTCTCCTGGTTGTGGTCCAGCGGTTGCAGTGCTGAAGCCCCAATTGCTGAAGCTTTCTTCGGCGCCATAGCGAAGGTCTATAGCTTCCGAAGGTGTTCACAAAAGCTCGAAGTGGAAGTGAGTTCACCGGAGGTGGGCGCCAATGTTGGGGACTTGTTCTCAAATGCTAAGAGTTAAGAACAAGGCAACATAAAAAGTGTTAAATGTTAAAGTCCTTCGTCCTTCGAAACATTATGCCCCTTCGGGAAATAATGAATTTCGGACGAAGGTCATAAGGGACATACCTTCGTAATTATAACGAGTAATGACGAAGGACTTATATAAAGCACGAAATATAATATAAACAACATAAAATCATTTCTATTTTATTAACATGGAAAAATAGAAATGATTTTAAATTACAAATGTACCTTCGGTCCTGAAAGAAGGTATAAAGTACAAGTGTGACGCAAAAGCAGAATGCCAAGTCAGCGTGAACAGTACGGGAGTACTGTTCATCTATTTATAGACGCGGGACGCAGCCCACGTAAAATTACATTCATGTCCATTACATTTGTTAACAGTTTATGGAAATCTGTCGAGGCCCCCGAAGTCTTTTCATCTTTAAGTCGGTTCTCTCGTATGCCAACGCGCCGAAGCTTCCCTGCGCACAGCTTCGGCCACCCTCGACCTTCGTCTGGTTCAGGCTTCGTCCTGGTCGTGCTCCATATCCATAATTCTGAATCCGAAAATACCTGTTCATATAATCCACTTGGAAAACATTGTCAAATCATGTTTTTGAGGACCTTCGGAGGACGAAGGCCCCCAACAGTACAACTTCGTATAAAATTACATGTATGCCCATAGAAACAGTACATAGGATTTACAAATAACGTGAGGGCAATATTGTCTTCGGCATTTAGCATTCTGGATAACACCTTCTGCTGTTATCATCTCCTTGTATTGTTATGACGAAGCTAGCTTTTTCATCTTTCTCCATGTTCTGCATCGAAGGTGTTTCGTCGCCGAAGCTCCTGCAATACTTAATAACATATTGACAGCCAATGGTTAAACGTGTTTTTGAGGACATTCGACAGACGAAGACCCCCAACACCAGTGTAGCAGGAGAAAAATCTTGCCACAACCGTGACTACGAACCAAACACACGTCTAAATCGATCAAACCTGTCTAACCTTAGACCGGTAAACTGTGGCAACCAAGGGAGGTAACCAAACATGCCCTTTAAGGTCTTTTATGCACATGGTGTCAAATGGTTAGCAGATGTGTCTAGAATTAGATTAAAATTTTGGTTTTGCCACAATAAATATGGTGTAACTCTAAAAACACAAGATGATTAAATTGTACGAAGGCCATGTTTGTTTTTTCTGCCTCATTTTCAGAATCTCGTTCTAGAATTTTTATTATTAGCCAAGCACCTCCTAAATTGTGTATTGGATTTTATGCCCCAAAATCTCACAATCTCTCCATGCATAACTTAATAATGGGATTTGTGTAGCATCTGGCTTCTCAAAATCTACGGTAAACCAAATAGTGAACCGATTGTTTTAAGAGAGGTTCCATTATCTGAGAAAAGCGGGGAGCGTATACGCCATCATCATCGCAAGTGAAGTAGAGAGAGACAGAGATGACCTCAGGAGAAAGGCCCAAGTCCGAAAACCTCACGACGTCGACGACTGCAGCTAGCTGAGGTTCCCGCGATATTGGGTCATTTTGAAATGAAGGGTAATAAAGGGGCAGACTTTCACTGCTTTTTAAGAGAAAGTAACTGGTCAAAAAAGCCAGCCACAGCACCAGCAGCAAAAGATGCTACTACAAAGAGAGGGGAAAGGGAGGGGAGGGGGGACACTAGATGGAAAGCATGACTGATGGCGTAGTCTTTGGAAGATTCATGATTTCAGGGTCGTTGGTTTGCATCTTCAGATATGCTAGGCTTATTGCTAGTACGTACTACTTACTGTCGAGGCTAGCATCTCAAGACAGCAAGGGACGCTGCTACAACAACAATACGAAGGCAATGCAAGCAGGCCCTGCATCTCTCGCCTAGTACTACTGTGTAGCGACTGTAGGCCTATGCATACAGGCTTTTGCAAGCTTCATCGGCTGTCTTGCAGCCAAGCTGCTACAGCTGTTCGGACTATTATAGATATAATTTATAAAGATAAAATATTATAAAAGCTGTATTTATAGCTAGATCAAATTCACCATAAGACACAGCGAACAACGATACTGCACCTTTTTCCGCGAGAAAGAAGCGTTGCTTGCTTCACCTGGTTCGGACTGGAGCACCTAGAGCTCCAGCTTAAGGCATCGATATGTGTACAGTGTGGTTGTTCTTTGTGGCACTCCCACGCCAGCTGTACAAGATCCATGCTTTCATAAACCAACAATCCCACGCTCATCATGATTAGGCGAGTCTTTACATAGTCACACACACTCACACCAAAGCGCGAGAAAAAAAAAAGGACAAACGAGGGATTTATATATATAAATTCGTTGCTGCTGGCTGCTGCTGCTCTTGGGAAGGGAGAGTTCGGACGAAAAAGCTCCAGCACCGGAAGACCCGTTTCCTTTTTGCTACAAAGGCACACGGGCGCTCCGTCCTAAATACTTTTTCATGCCCTTTGTCACGCCGCCGTCTGTCTGGCTTGGGTACCGGAGCTTTTGTTTCTACTACCACGCTGAAACCAAACCATGCGCGGATGCACCAACCATCCACTGAAATAATAAGTTCTGAACAGCTATAGAAATTGCTGTTTGTATATACCTACAACTCTCTCTTATTTATTTATATGCATGGCACATGTTAGATACAGGGTTTTTAAGGTAATCTGGAGAGGTAGAAATCCTGATTCTAATCTACATAGATACCTCCGATCTTAAGTAAGCTTGGTAGCAGAGAAAGATAAAAATATCAATTAAACCTTATCTTAACCGCGCGCGCAGAGTTTCTGTTCATTTTTTCCCTTGGTAAAATAAAAAAAAACCTTTGTAAAAATGAGGTTACCGAACTAGCCTTAAAACCAATATTGTAATAACTTCGACAAAATTTCTTTCACCGCCTTTCATAGCCATCAGTGATTTAAGCATCCTGTTAAATAATGAGGAGGTTACCGAATGGTCATAACCAATAAGGCACATACATGAAGAAGTTTATTGTTCTTTTATTTGATGGCGATGTTTAATAACGTTATTAAAATCAATTATGTTATTGCAAAGTGAAAAGAAGTCATTATTGTTTAGGATACTTTTGCATTTCTTTAACCATTGTTTCTGCAAAAAAAATTAAAAAATTGCTACTGTCCAATACGAAGGCAATTGCCTCTTCCCTTGATTGCTCTTTCATGATATAGAATAAATTAAGAGTAATATTATAAGTGAATTTAAAGGACTTAGGAACGATGGGGAAAAATCACAAGCAAATAAGCACACAAGACACCGTGAATTTTCATGTGGTTCAGCCAAGCCTAAAATGTTGTGGTGTCCCAATAGACAAGGGTTGCACTCAACCACTCTCAAGTGATCCAAAGATCGAACTTGAGTGTCACGGTCTTCCTTATATCAACATTGTTTCCCTCGCATGGAATCTCCACAAGTTGGAGTCCCTTGCAGTCGTGCACATATTAATGAAGTTCATAACTCAGTAACGGCACAAGAGAGGAGAGAGCACACACACAAGAGCAAAACGCAGCAATGCAACGCAAGAGAGAAGATCAAAAGAGCGCAAAGACACAAAGTAACAAGAACATCTCAAAAACGGCCCTCGGATCTCGCTAAAATCACTAGAATGCATTGTGGCAGTATGTTCGAGTGATGTGTTGCTTATAAGGAAAATGGACCCCGGGCCATTTGGCTAATTGAGTTTTGGTGTTTGATGAACAACACAATCCGTGAACTAATAAGTTTTCTAGTGTTTGTGTTTGTAGTTCACAGGATGCAAGATGTACTTGGACTAAGGAATTGAGAAAAGCAACACCTCAAAAGAAGACATTAAGAAGATACAAGAAAAGTCCAAGTGTGCTGTTGTGGACTGTCTGTGCGAGGCGCACCGGACTGTCCGGTGGCACACCAGACTGTCCGGTGCCCACACGCCGGATTGTCCGGTGCACCAGGGAACTCCAGCCCAACGGCTAGTTCCAGGTGGCACTCGGAGAGAAGACCACCAGACTGTCCGGTGTGGAAAAGCCTACGGAGCCAACGGTCACCTGCTCTGACAGAGCAACGGCTAGGCGCACCGGACAGGCTAAAGTGCACTGTCCGGTGCACCACCGGACTGTCCGGTGTGCCGCAGAGAACTGCAGCTTTTCTCCAACGGCTAGAATTGAGTTGGGGCCTATATATACTTCACCCAACCGGCCATTTGAAGGTGTGGGAGCCCAAGCAACATACCAAGGCATATAGTGCATATTTCCAAGAGCTCAAATACCCAAGTGCTTAATAGAATCACTCGGTGATTAGCTTAGGTGCTTTGCGAAGTGCTTAGGTTAGTTAGACCGCTTTAGCGCTTGCTCTAGGTGAACCCTAGTTAGTTGAGTGAGTTTAGACAAACCACACAACCCCTCGGCTCTTTCGTGAGCCGTTGTAATTGTACCGAGTGGGGCGAGAGTCTTGCGAGACCGTGACAACCGCGTTTGTGTCACGGCCGCCACCGCGTACCGGAGGGAACGAGGCCCGCGGCGTTTCGGCCGGAAGCTCGATAGTGGAGACGGCGAGGAGCGTCCGAGAGGAGCCGGAAGCGGAGCACCACTTGCGCGTGGAGAAGGCCCGCGACTCTCTACGGAGTTACTGGACAGTGGTGCTTGGCCCTCGCGTGGGCTTCCCTTTGCGTAGGGGCACCAACGAGGATTAGTCGGGACCTTGCGTGGTTCCGGATACCTCGGTAAAAATACCGGCGTCATCCACGAGAGTTTGCATCTCTACTTTGCTCTTTAAGTTTCCGCATTTATATTAAGCATTTAAGTTTCAATCTTGCATTCATACTTATTTAGTGTAGATTGAAACTTAGCCATTGCGGTAGAGATAGCAACACTTAGACAAAACCTAGTTTGCACATTCTAGTTTGATTACTTGCATAGGTTTTGCTCTAGGGATTTAATTGTGGCCTAGTTTAGTAAAAGTTTTAGAAGTCCTAATTCACCCCCCCCCTCTTAGGCGTCACCCGTTTCCTACAAGTGGTATCAGAGGCCGGTTTGGCTCATTTGAAACGCTTTAGCTTCACCGCTAAAAGAGCCGACGCTTTTTTAGAGGATGGGATGGATACCCATAGGCCACCACACTTCGACGGCACTAACTTCCCATATTATAGTGCTAGAATGGCTTGTTACCTAGAGGCCGTTGATCTAGGTGTTTGGAGAGTCACTCGTGATGGGATGAAACCCCTCAAGAATCCCGAGAAACCCACCACGAGTGAGGAAAAAGAAATTCATTTAAATGCTAGAGCCAAAAATTGCTTGTATGAATCTCTTAGCATGGATATTTTTAATCAAGTATTTACCTTGAGAACTGCTAATGAGATTTGGTTAAAATTGCATGAGCTCCATGACGACACATCCAATGTCCGTGAGCAAAAACATTGCCTAGTCTTAAATGAGTATAATTCTTTTGCTATGAAAGATGATGAGCTTGTTCGAGACATGTATTCTCGTTTGAATCTAATTATCAATGAGATCAATTCTATTGGCATTAATAAGCTAGGTGATGCGGACGTTGTGAGGAAGATTATCTCCCTGCTACCACAACAAAGATATGGGAGCATCATCACCATCCTTGACAACATGGAGGACTTGAGCAACATGACCCCGACCATTGTAATTGGGAAAATCGCGGCTTTTGAGATGTCGCGAAAAATGTGTCGGGGAGAGGAGCCAACTTCCTCAAGACCATATGCTTTTGCATGTGATGAAAGAAAGGGCAAAAAGAAGGCTCCTACTCCAAGTTCCTCAAGTGAAGAAGAGGAAGAAGAAGAAAGTGATGATGATGAAGATAATCAACCATGCACATCATCCTCCGAGGACGAAGAAACAATCCGACGCGTCGGAAAGGTAATGAGGATGATCCGCAAGATTAATCTAATGGGTGTGCCCCTGCAGGTCGAGGATCTTCTCTTTAACATTGACAGGAAAAAGCAAAGGAAGAGAGGATGCTTCGCATGTGGGGAGAAGGGCCACTTCAGGGACAACTGTCCAAATATGGCCAAACCCAAAAAGGAGAGGAGCAAAGGCAAGGCGCTAACAAGTGTTAGAACTTGGGATGATTCTTCAAGTGAAGATGAACCTTCAAGGTCGCGCAGCCACCGGTCCTCATCACGCTCATCACGGTCATCACACAAATGCCTTATGGCAAGAGGTAACAAAAGCATTCCATCCTCTAGTGATGATAGCAGTAGTGATGATGAAGGTGAGGGAAACCCTCCATAGATGAGCTTGCGGAAGCCGTTGAATTTTTTCAGGATGTTTGCACTAAACAAAAAGCTCAACTTAAAACCTTGAAAAATAAGTTGGTTAGCTCTCAAAATGATTACAAAGGTTTGCTAGAGAAATTTGAAACTTTTGCAAACTTAAATAGTGAGCTATCAACTAAAATTGAGCTATTAGAATCTAGTGCTCCATCCACTGCTACCGATGATAGCCTTATTAAAAAGAATGAAAAACTTAAGGCTAAGTTAGCTAGCTCCCAAGAAGCTATTGAAAATTTGCTAGAGAAAATGAAAATTCTTAGCATACACAATAATGAGCTAACTACTAAGCTAGAAAACATTGGTAGCACCCCAGCAGCATCTTTAGTTGAAATACCTAAAATTATTAAGAAAGATGCTTCTACTTCCTGCTTTGATTTAATTGATGATTCTAACCCCTGCAACCAAGTCGTTGTTGAGAATATTGTTGTAGAGACATGTTCGGATGAGGTTGCAAAGGAAAATGAACAATTAAAGCAAGAAGTGGCTCGCCTTGGCAAGGCTTTGTATGACAAGAAAGGCAAAGCCAAACAAATCTGACCTCCACAGGATAACACCACTGCGGGAGTGAACAAGCCTGTAGAGGGAGAAACTGTGATTTGTAGGCTATGCCACATGGAAGGCCACAAGTCTTTCCAATGCAAGGCGATGACCGGGGATAAACAAAGACAAAAGCTCAAGCAAAAGCCATCAAGCAAAATCTCCAACACCTACATCAAAAAGGTGAACAAAAAGGATGCTACACCATATTTGATCAAGAAGAAAAAGAATGGAAAGGTGATAGCAATCAAGGCCAACAAGCAAACCAACAAAGGAAAAAGGGCCAGACGCATCTGGGTGCCAAAGGAAATAATTTCAACCATGAAAAGCACCAAGAAGGTTTGGATCCCAAAAGGGAAGTGAGTGGACCGAAGGTCATCGGGAAATTTGAAGACTTGGCAAATTCGGGATGTATATCATGGGATACATCATATTGGAACAAGTTTACTTGCCAAGTGGGTTAGTAAAAATTTTGGACCCAAATTTTCGACCCATGACTAAGGTAACTAGATTTATTGCACTTCTTGTTTTTAGATATGCGTATCTATTTACCTTGTATCTAGTTTACCTTTCTTGCCTAGTATTACATTTGTTATTTACCTTTGTTTTAAATTATGCATACTAGGTGAATCATATGGTAGGATTGCTTGTTTTCAATTCATACACTTAAGCAAACCTACATGGTTTAAAATGTTAATTTGAGCACGACACATAGCTTCTATATCACTCCATAGTAAATGATGCATCAATTGAAAATTTTGATTTCCACAAGTTGTATCATTTAACTTATATGTGCCAAAGTTCGGATTGTAGATTATTTGCCCCTCTTGATATCAAATCAAAGTGCAAGTCTCCTACAAGTATTCAAAACTTGTATGCACATCTTCAGGGGGAGGTTACTCTATAATCTAATACTTTGAGACTAATATCTTTTCAAGTCTATTTCATGTGATAGTCTCATTGTAAGGAAAATGAGGTCCCTGGAGAAAGACAACAATCTTCCACTGCAAAATCTCCAAGAACTCTCATGTCTCTCAAGCTCGCCATTGACTTTCAAGTGGTATCTTTTTGAGACTACGTCAAGTATCACTTACATGTCTTCTCCAATATTTGATTAGACTATATTTCATATCATATGCTTCCATGTTGCTAAAAATGCATAAGTGGTTAACTCATATTCTGTTACCTATGCATAAGGGAAGTCAGTCTTTTAAAATCATGACTTGCACCTCTAATTTTCACATGCTTTTTCCTAAGTAGAGGATCTCTGTCAGGGGGAGTATTTCTTCATCTCTAAAAAAGGGGGAGAAAATTCTTTCTAAAGAGAACACTCGTTTAGGGGGAGTAATCCTTTCAACTGATATCATTCATGTGGTTTAATTTAGTATTCTTCAAGTGGTATCATCTGATAAAATTCTTAATGAGGGCAAGCTTTTATTTACTTCCTGCATGCTTTTAATGTCTTCCTTTTCGGTGGTTGATGCCAAAGGGGGAGAAGTTTAGGGACCAAAGCAATGAAAACTATATCAAACACCAAACACCACAAATTTAAAATTTTAAATCTACAAATGGTTTCTCAAGTGGTTTTGGTTATTTGGTCCAGAAATAGGAAGTAAGTGAATTATGGAGTTAGGGGGAGGCTTAAGTCCATAATATCACATTGTGGGGTCAATCATGCATCCTAGCAAGTAGATTGCATATTTTCTTTCAAATACTTGTATTATTTGCTTGCTTTGGTTGTGTTGTCATCAATCACCAAAAAAGGGGAGATTGTAAGGAAAATGGACCCCGGGCCATTTGGCTAATTGAGTTTTGGTGTTTGATGAACAACACAATCCGTGAACTAATAAGTTTTCTAGTGTTTGTGTTTGTAGTTCACAGGATGCAAGATGTACTTGGACTAAGGAATTGAGGAAAGCAACACCTCAAAAGAAGACATTAAGAAGATCCAAGAAAAGTCCAAGTGTGCTGCTGCGGACTGTCTGTGCGAGGCGCACCGGACTGTCCAGTGGCACACCGGACTGTCCGGTGCCCACACGCCGGATTGTCTAGTGCACCAGGGAACTCCAGCCCAACGGCTAGTTCCAGGTGGCACTCGGAGAGAAGACCACCGGACTATCCGGTGTGAGCACCAGACTGTCCGGTGTGGAAAAGCCTGCGGAGCCAACGGTCACCTGCTCTGATAGACAACGGCTAGGCACACCGGACAGGCTACAGTGCGCTGTCCGGTGCACCACCGGACTGTCCGGTGCACCGCAGAGGACTGCAGCTTTTCTCCAATGGCTAGAATTGAGTTGGGGCCTATATATACTTCACCCAACCGACCATTTGAAGGTGTGGGAGCCCAAGCAACATACCAAGGCATATAGTGCATATTTCCAAGAGCTCAAACACCCAAGTGCCTAATAGAATCACTCGGTGATTAGCGTAGGTGCTTTGCGAAGTGCTTAGGTTAGTTAGACCGATTTAGCGCTTGCTCTAGGTGAACCCTAGTTAGTTGAGTGAGTTTAGACAAACCACACAACCCCTCGGCTCTTGCGTGAGCCGTTGTAATTGTACCGAGTGGGGCGAGAGTCTTGCGAGACCTTGACAACCGTGTTTGTGTCACGGCCGCCACCGTGTACCGGAGGGAACGAGGCCCGCGGCATTTCGGCCGGAAGCTCAATACTGGAGACGGAGGGGAGCGTCCGAGAGGAGCCAGAAGCGGAGCACCACTTGCGCGTGGAGAAGGCCCGCGGCTCTCTACGAAGTTACTCGACCGTGGTGCTTGGCCCTCACGTGGGCTTCCCTTTGCGTAGGGGCACCAACGATGATTAGTCGGGACCTTGCGTGGTTCCGGATACCTCGGTAAAAATACCGGCGTCATCTACGAGAGTTTGCATCTCTACTTTGCTTTTTAAGTTTCCGCATTTATATTAAGCATTTAAGTTTCAATCTTGCATTCATACTTATTTAGTGTAGATTGAAACTTAGCCATTGCGGTATAGATAGCAACACTTAGACAAAACCTAGTTTGCACATTCTAGTTTGATTACTTGCATAGGTTTTGCTCAAGGGATTTAATTGTGGCCTAGTTTAGTAAAAGTTTTAGAAGTCCTAATTCACCCCCCCCTCTTAGGCGTCACTCGTTTCCTACATTGCTCTTGGGGGTGGTTTGTAGCGCCCTGAATTTGGAGATATAAATTTTCGCCTCCAATATTCACCAAATTCAGGCGTTACTCTCTTTTTATCCTCATGTTCCGCTCCTTCCTTCTATTTTCAAAGCAATATAAAGACTAGTGTCCATATCGTGTGTAACCAAAACCTAAGTTGATATTGTTGTTGCTTCATGCCAGAGCATATTTATTTTGTCTGGTGTTGTGCCTAGGTGTGCGTTCGTCTAGTTTTGATTTTTGATTCGCGGATTAATCTTGATTATAAGCAGGCGAGATCGAGTAGAGGGAAGTCGGCCCAGCCTAGCTCGCAGCGTGGCCCAGGCACCCCTGCCCCCTCCCATGCGTGCCCCCTCCCCTCATTCTCTCTTTCCCACGCAAAATAACCTCCCTCTCCCTCTATTCCACCTCTCTCTGCCCTAGGCTAGATCCCTGTGAGCGGTTGCTGCTGTCCGTCGAGCTTGTGGTGAGCTCCCCTCTCCTTCCTTCCCTCTCTCTCCTCCCCATGGTCGATCCCCTCTCCCTAGCGTGCGTGCAGCCCCTGGCGCGGCTCTCCCCCGGTGCGCAGCCTGCCCCGACAGCGTGGCTCACTGGCGTGCGGCCCGACCGTGGCTCGGCGCGGCGCGGCCCTGGCGCGCGGCCCTGCCCCGGCGCGCGCAACCCTAGAGCACGTCGTAATATTTTAAATTTAGTTTAATTCACGTGTAGTGTCGCGTGCTTCGTCGCGCGACAATCCGTTTTAAATTCAGTTTAGATTGCGTGTGGTGTCGCGCGCTTCGTCGCGCAACTATCCGTTTTAAATTCAGTTTAAATGGCGCGTTGTGTCGCGCGCTTCACTGCGAGACAATCCTTTTATTCCATTAGCGTAGTGCGTTGTGTCGCGCGACAATCCTTTTTATTCCCATTTAGATCATGTGTTGTGTCGCGCGCTTTGTCGCGTGAAGACCCTTTTAATTTACCTAGGATCGCGTATAATAATTAAGGTGCGTAGTGTAACAACGATTAATCAAATACCGAGCTAATTAGGATCTAGTGCTAATTTTATTTACGCATTTCACAATTTTTAGTTAATATGATTAAGTTTAGATAAATATATTAATCCATAGCTGCTTAACGTAATTGTCTTTCGGCCGTAGCCTCGATCGTTGTTGTTTCTTTTCTCGCATACTCGTGGATGCGAGTTCTGCGCCACACGTCTGTTTAGTTGTTATATTTTATTGTATGGTGTATTGTTTCTTTCTATGTTAAGATTGTGGAATGTATGTTTCAACTCGTATAGATAACGGTCTGTTGGTGGAGTCCAAAGGAGTTGTAGGCGAAGACCCTAAGCAGCAGCTGGTTGGTGAAGGCAAGTGTCCTCTGACCTATTTATGTCCGACTCATTTTATAATTCATCTCCCGAATTTATACAATTTATACCTAAGCATTTACTAGTTCTTGTTTATCATGTCCTTGTTCTCCTATTTGGGTTGGATTATTTTTGGATTAGCTCTGTGCTAGAGCTTTACTTTAATCAATGAACATGATTAGATTATTTGTGATACGAGGTTTACTTTTGATTATGATGACGATATTGTGACATTTAAGGGGGCTCGATCGGTTTCTCGACTACCTCTCCGTAAGGACTGGTTCGTTGGATGACCACCCGGGAAAACAGTACATCCATGATGGTGGTATGGGACGCCCTTAGCCAAATAATTAGAGGAAATAAGGTGTGGTTTGCTTCACCGTCGTGTCGTCAATGGGGCTCGGTGTATGCGGCTCGCTCTGCCGAGAGACGGGCGGCTACAGCCTCAGGGAATCTTTGTAAAGGCTATATAGTGAAACCTTGCCTACTCACCTTGGTAGTGTTTAAGGGTTTGATCAGCCCAAGGCAAAAAGAAATGACGGCTCGTGGGTAAAGTGTGCAACCTCTATAGAGTGTTATGAAACTGATATATTAGCCGTGCTCACGGTTATGAGCGACCTTGGGAGCTCCATTGATTAGAGATACTATGGTTACAGATAAAGATGAGGATAATTATGGTTTTAATGATGATGATAATTATGGTTTTAATGATTATGATTATGGTTTCTGGTATTCTTTCCGTTTGGAGGAGTACTTTGTGCTAAAAACTCGGGTTTAATGCTAAAACCTGGCTCTCTACTAGTAATAATTACCTGACCAACTAAAAGCAACTGCTTGATCTTAACCCCACGTAAAGCTAGTCCACCACAGCCAAACGGGACAATTGCTGAGTATGTTTGATATGTACTGACCCTTGCTTTACAACACCAACCCCCCAAGGTTGTCCACATTGCAACCACTGCTCAGGAGAAGATGAAGTCATGGTGGAGGATTTCCAGGAGTTCCAAGACTATGATGAGTTCTAGGCATGGGTTAGCGGCAAACCCCTAGTCAGCTGCCTGTGAAGGCCGTGTTTAGCTAGGTTTCGTTTTTTGCACTTTGATCTATGTTAATGACTCTATGGATGTCTCGCCCATCATGATGTAATCAAACTATTACCTCTTTTATGTTATTATTTGAGAACCTATGATGATGTCCAACTATGTAACTGTTGTGTACGTGAATTGCTAATCCTGGCACGTACATGGTTTGCATTTGGTTTGCCTTCTAAAACCGGGTGTGACATAAGTGGTGTCAAAGCCGTGCTGACTGTAGAACTGCTAACCTAGAGTAGAATGGTCGTTCTAAGGATTATAGACTCCTATTCTCATCTTGACCTTGGTGTCACTTCAAAAGTTGGTCATCTCGACCAATCCTATGTTCTACTATATATATTATACCTTACTAAAAATGTTGTTTTATTTTATTTCCTAATACTTTTTATGGTTTACTTGCTGGTCATATTAGTTCTGTTCTTAATCTTATGCTTACGGTGTCTTTTGTAGATGGATCGTCTTAGACACACAGCACGGAAGTCAGTCATTCCTTTCTTGCCTCTCGTCTTGCAGAGCGTCCACTTCGTTGACCAGTGACTGGCCAATCTAGCCACTTGGAGAGGTTGCACCACTGCCTGCACGAGGAGTAGGAGCATCGATGCCAGGAGCTGGAGCAATAGAGCTCTTCCTCGCCTCAGCAGGAGGTAGAGTTTGTGAGGCGTTGCTCCCCTGTGCCCCACTGGAGGCGTCCCCTGCACCACCACTGGGCGCCCCGACCGCTGGAGTAGCTGCTGGAGGAGACCCTGATGATGGAGATGACGACGACAACAACTTGAGCCATAACACCGACCTCTTAGAGGAGTAGGAGCCAGAGGGATGGGTTGCCCGACCCATCACTCGTGACGTTGCTCGCGGGTGTCACTTCCACGATGCGCTTGACACCTTGTTGCATCGAGCACTTCACCAACACACTTGGTCCATCGAGTATTGCTGTGTGGTCTACTAGCACAGTCACGTGGCATACCCGGACCGCTGGCAGGCGACTTGCTTGGTGCACCATCCGGAGGATGGTCTCCGGGGTGCGGTGGTCTGCTCGGAGCATTATTCTATCTCTGAACGGGACTCAGCCGAGGCGGCCATGCAGGATGTCGCACGTCGTGCGCTTTCTCACTACTACTCGGTGCTTGGTGGGGTGGCCGATGGTCTTGCCCTGAGGTATTACCCCCGCCGTCTATCTGGCAGCACTGGAGGTGTGGTTGTCCCACTACTACTTAGTTGCAGGCTGAGCGCATGGAGTGCCATCACCTAGCGGATGGCTCTCCCGCCCTCGTCGGGACTCAGCACCCTTATCGCTCGCCTCGGCATAGACACCATGTCTATGGCAACCCCAACTGCAGGAACCATATAAATTTAGAACCATAGATCGTTAGCATTGGATTTTGTAATTAATGCTTAAAATAAAAGTTTTAGTCTTAGTCTTAGTCAATCTTAGTTAGTCAGGATAGTTTGCTTATCCTGTGTTTTCATGCTTGTCATGATGAACTACGATGGGTTTGGATCTTTGTAATGACTGTCGCTAGAGTGTGGGTGCCCCCTGTATTTTGGTTTAGCTGTTAATGTTAATAAAATTAGTTATTTAGTTGGGAAGCCTTTTCATTTCCACTTTCCTCTTTATCTGAGAAGTTGTGTTTGCCTGTGTTGGGAGTTAGTGAAGATGTTGGTTTGTTCAGTGTTGTGAAGAACTTTATACCCATTTCTTATGCTGCAAGATTTGCAAGATCAGTTCTGATGTGTGATCGTCTTCCGCGGGTGTCAGACAACAGGCGCAGATGAGGGAGGCATGCCCAACAAGAGCAGTAGGCACCACAAGATGAGACACCCTAGCAGTAGTTGCCACCACCACCCCCAATGACAATAGAGCAGATGTTTTTGATGTAGACTTAGGCAGTCCAAGCGATTGGTCAGACTCTGGCAGCCATGCAACAGGTGCAGCAACAACAGCCCCCACCTCAACCTCAACTGCAAGTGCAAATGCCTCAGATGTCGAGAGATAAGTGTGCGGAATTCATGAGAGGTCATCCCCCTGTGTTCGCTCACTCTGTTGACCCCATGGATGCCGAGGATTGGCTACGTACCGTAGAGCGTGAGTTGCACACTGCTCAGTGCAATGCCAGAGAGAAGGTTCTGTATGGTCCCCGTCTGTTGAGGGGAGCAGCTCAGTCCTGGTGGGAGTCTTATCTCACCACCCATGGCGACCCTGAAGCTATCACTTGGGAAGAATTCAGAGATAACTTCCATCGATATCATGCTCTAGCAGGTCTGATGATAATGAAGAAAAGGAGTTTCTAGCACTAAAGCAAGGGCCCATGTCAGTTAGTGAGTACAGAGATAGGTTTCTGTAGCTGTCCTGCTATGCTCCTGAAGATGTCAACACTGATGCTAAGAGGCAGTACCATTTCTTGAGAGGCTTAGTCGATCCCCTACACTATCAACTAATGAATCATACCTTCCTCACCTTCCAGCAACTGATCGACAGAGCAATCATGGCTGAGAAGAAGCGCAAAGAGATGGAAGATCAAAAGCACAAGATTGGTGGATCTCAGCCTGGGAGCAGCAATCGCCCCTATTTCTCAGGTAATCCACCTCAACAATTCAAGCAGAATCACCCTCAGGGATATCAGCACTAGACCCAGTGTCCACCTCAGCAGCAGTTCTAGAGGCAGTGCCCTCAGCATCAGCAGCAGTACCGCTAGAACAGTCAGCCAGGAGGAAGTCAGTTCCAGAGGCAGAATAATCAGGCACCTCATCTTACTGCCCAAGCGACCAACCAGAGCAGTCAAGCAGCCCCAGTGCAAGGAGGAGGTAGAGGATGCTTCCATTGTGGAGAGCAGGGCCATTGGGCGATGCATTGTCCTAAGAAGATGGCTTAGCAGCAGCCAACCCCTAGCGCCCCAGCAAGGCAGAATGTACCTCAGCAAGGAGCAGTCAATCTTGTTCAGATGCGCTACAACCATGGGAGGCTGAACCATCTGGAGGCCGAGGCAGTCTAGAAAACACCAGGCATGATAGTAGGTACATTCCCAGTCGAATCCCATCTTGTAGAAGTGTTATTTGATACTAGAGCAACATATTCATTTATTACTACATCATGGGTAGAAGCGCATAATCTCCTAATAACCACCATGATAACACCAATTCAAATTGACTCAGCCGATGAAAAAGTCCGAACCGATAGTGTATGCTTGAATGTAAGTGTGGAAATAAGGGGGATAGAGTTTCTTGCTAACCTGATAGTGATGGATACTCAGGAAATAGATGTTATCCTAGGGATAAATTGGCTAGATAAGTACCAAGCAGTTATCAGCTATGATAAGGCGATAGTGAAGTTGGTGTCCCCACTAGGAGAAGAAGTGGTGACTGAGCTAGTCTCTCACCCGAGCCAAGGAAAGGAGGTTGTGACCAGATGGATATTGATAGCAAAGATGCTAATCCACTTGAGGCTATCAAGGTTGTGTCAGAATTTCCAGATGTGTTCCCTAAAGATCTACCAGGTATGCCACCTAACCAGAAATTTGAGTTTGCCATAGAGCTTATTCCTAGAACCACCCCTATTTCTAAAAGAGCCTACAGGGTATCTGGACTAGAATTGGTGGAGCTCAAGAAGCAGATTGATGAGCTACCATAGGAAGGTTATATCAGACCAAGTACCTCAGCTTGGGCCGCTCTTGTCCTGTTCGTGGAATAGAAAGATGGCACCAGGAGGATGTGCATCGATTACAGAGCTCTGAATGAAGTCACAATCAAGAACAAGTACCCCCTATCGAGAATAGAAGATCTGTTCGACCAGCTGAGAGGAGCCAGCGTGTTCTCGAAGATAGATCTGAGGTCAGGTTATCATAAGCTCAGGATCCGACCTTTGGACATCCCAAAGACGTCATTTATTACCAAGTATGGGTTGTATGAGTACATAATTATGTATTTTGGCCTCACAAATGCGCCAACCTTCTTCATGAATCTGATGAACAATGTGTTTACGGATTATCTTGACAAGTTTGTGGTGGTATTCATTGATTACATTCTCATATATTCTCAAAGTGAGGAAGAGCATGTGGATCATCTGAAGATGGTATTGCAAAGACTACGAGAGCACCAACTATATGCAAAGTTGAGCAAATGCGAGTTCTAGATTGATGAAGTCCTGTCCTTGGATCACATTATAAACAGAGATGGATTAGCTGTGGATGCGAACAAAGTGGCGAACATTTTGAACTAGAAAGTGCCAACAGATGTTTGAGGAATCAAGAGCTTCATTGGAATGGCCGGATATTATCGGTGATTTATTGAAGGGTTTTTGTAGATTGCGAGACCAATGACAACTCTGCTAGCCAATAAAGTCGAGTTCAACTGGACCTAGAAGTGCCAAGACGCCTTTGAAGCACTAAAAGAGAAGTTGACTACAACGCCTGGCTTAATTTTGCCTGGTGTGCACAAGCCACTCTCGGTGTATTGCGATGCTTGCTACACCGGTTTGGGATGTGTATTGATGCAAGAGAGAAGAGTTGTGGCATACTCGTCCTGACAGCTGAAGGTTCATGAGAAGAATTATCCAATCCATGACCTAGAGTTAGCAACAGTGGTTCACGCAAAGATGACATGGAGGCACTATCTGTATGGGCAGAAGTGCGATGTTTATAAGGACCACAAGATTCTGAAGTACATATTCACCCAGTCGGAGCTAAATATGAGGCAGCGAAGATGGTTAGAGTTGATCAAAGACTATGAATTGGAGATTCACTACCATCCAGGAAAAGCGAACGTAGTGGCAGATGCTTTAAGCAGAAAAAGTCAAGTCAACATGATGGTCGCTCACTCGATGCCCTATGAGTTGGCCAAGGAATTTAACAAATGGAGCCTCAGATTTTGAACAACGCGCAAGGAGTAACAATCGAATTAGAACCCACCTTAGAGCGGGAGATCAAAGAAGCACAAAAGAACAATGAAAATACAAATGAAATCCGGCAACTGATTCTAGAAGGAAGAAGCAAAGATTTTTGGGAAGATGCAGAAGGTGTGGTATGGTTCAAAGACCGCTTGTGTGCTCCCAATGTCCAATCCATTCGGGAGTTGATCCTCAAGGAAGCTCATGAGACAGCTTATTCCATACATCCTGGAAGCGAGAAGATGTATTAGGATTTGAAGAAGAGATTCTGGTGATACAAAATGAAAAGGGAGATCGCGGAGCATGTGGCTATATGTGACAGTTGTTAGAGAATCAAAGCAGAGCATTAGAGGCCCGCAGGTTTGTTTCAGCTGTTGCAGATTCCTCATAGTCGGGTTACCTCGTACTCGAGCCGGCTATGATTCCATTTGGATAGTAGTGGACTACTTGACCAAGTCAGCCCATTTCATACCTGTCAAGACTAGCTACAGTAGTGCAGTATTGGTAGAGCTGTACATGTCCTGGATCGTTTATCTTCATGGTGTGCCAAAGAAGATAGTGTTAGACTGAGGAACACAGTTCACCTCTCATTTCTAGCAGCAGTTGCATGAAGCTTTAGGTACACATTTGAATTTCAGTTCAGCTTATCATCTGCAGACATACGATCAAACTGAAAGAACTAATCAAATCCTAGAAGATATGTTGAGAGCCTATGCATTGCAAGATAAGTTCAGATGGGACAAGAGACTACTTTATGCAGAATTCTCCTACAACAACAGTTATTAGGCTAGTTTGAAGATGCCATCGTTTTAGACACTTTATGGAAGGAGTTGCAGAACTCCGTTGCACTGGGATCAGCCTGGAGAGAAGCAGGTGTTTAGACTCGACATTTTGCTCAAAGCCGAAGAGAATACCAGGATGGTTTGGAGAATCTAAAGATAGCGCAGTCAAGGCAGCGAAGTTATGCAGACACAAGAAAAAGAGAGCTGAGTTTTGAAGTGTGACATTTGTTTACCTGAAGGTATCACCTATCAGAGGAGTCAGAAGGTTCGGAGTCAAAGGCAAGCTAGCACCCTGATATGTTGGTCCATATCAGATTCTCGCAAAGCATGGAGAAGTGGCCTATCAGCTCAGTTTGCTGGAAGATTTGTCAGCGGTGCATGATGTCTTTCTTGTATCTCAGTTGAAGAAGTGTCTTTGTGTGCCAGAAGGGCTAGTGGAAGATCTGGAAGTTCAAGAAGACTTCACCTACATAGAGAAGCCAACATAGATTCTAGAGACTGCAGATAGGGTCACCCAAAGGAACACTATCAGGATGTGCAAAGTCAGATGGGGTCACCACTCTGAGGAAGAAGCAACATGGGAGTGTGAAGATGATCTGATGGCCAATTATCCTGAGCTCTTTGCTGGCCAACCTTGAATCTCGAGGGCAAGATTCTTTTAGAGAGGATAGGTTTGTAACGTCCTAAATTTGGGGGATATAAATTTTCGTCTCCAATATTCACCAAATTCAGGCGTTACTCTCTTTTTCTCTTCCTATTTCGCTCCTTCCTTCTATTTTCAAAGTAATATAGAGACTGATGTCTGTATCACGTGTAACCAAAACCTAAGTGAAAGTCACCTAGAGGGGGTGAATAGGCGAAACCTGTAAATTATAAACTTTGAACACAAACTTCACCCAGGGTTAGGATTAGAAATAGATTATAATGAATGCGAAGTGCGGAAGAGAGTTCTTCTTGCTATGATGTGACACCCAGTGTCACTTAGGGCTTCTCTTAAAATGCCAAACCAAGAACCATCATTTTATGTGAACCAAAGTAAGCATGAGCATCAAAATAACTTAAGTACTAAAGGATTCACCAAGTATATACTTAAAAGTATCATGATCAAAGCAATTGAGTCTTTTAAAAAGATAAGAATGTACAACCCTAATGAAAACCCTAAGTGAGCCCCATGAGCAAAATTCAAGAAAATAAGAAAAAGGGGATGAAAAGTTTAAAATTATGACTTGAGCCAATTATAAAAATTGAAGTATATTTAATGAGCAACAATAAAGGTTGAGAAAGCTTAGCCAAAATAACTCAAGTAAAACCCCAAATCAAGCTTCTCATGTGGGGACTTAATGGGAATTCTGAATTTCAGAATTCTGAAATTCAGACCTTGAGCTAAAGATCAGGGATGTTCACCTTGATCCCCAACTCGAATCCTAATGGCCCCATTGACAAAATTGTGTCTAACTAACCCCTCTGTCGTGTGCCAGAAGATGGCATTGGGACGCGAGCCCTAGACACGACAAAACCTTGGATTTGCCTCGGGTTTGGGCAGGGAGACAGACCGGATTTCCTGGCTCCATATCTCTGCAACCAGTAGGCAAAATCCTATGACCCCCACACAAGAATGGTAGCTTGTAGGGAGGAGAAGAGGTTTTGTGCACTGACCAAGGCAAGAGCGGGCTCGGATGAGCGACCACACGCGCCAGAACTTGGGCAGAACGCACGGGCACACGTGTTCGACCCTGGTCGGCACGCCAGAGCTCGCCCAACCCGCGCGCGCGCTCGCCCCGGCGTCCGGTCAAGTCCGCCGCGTGCCCACGCCCTCGGTCGTGCCCGCCCGCGCCTATAAAGCCTCCCCGGGCGCACCTCACTTCGCCCCGCACTCACCCTCACCGGCCAGCCCCCTCTCCTTAGCTCCGGCGAGCTCAATTCCGCCCGCCATTGCCGCCAGAGCTTCGGCCACCGTGGCCAGCCCACTCCAGCCATCCTCTAGTCGAGCCAGTGCTTTGGCTAGCTCCGCCATAGCCCGTGAAGCTTGCCAAGCCCTCAGACCTGGCCAGACTTCACCGGAGGCCTGAGATCGACCTCACCGGACTTCGGTCTTCTGCCGCCGCGCGTGGACCGAGCTATCCAGTGAGTCTCCGACCGATTCCTTGCACCCATATCTTCTCTGGCATCATGTGAACCCCTCTAACCCATCCAATTGGTCTATCTCGCCGTGACCAGGCCGGACCCCTCGCCGCCGACGAGCATCCCCGCCTGCGCGCGTGGACCGACCGACTCCGGCCATCCCCGACGGCGACCCGCACCTCGTTGTGATCCCCGAGACCTCCCCTACGTCCTCGACCACTTCACCGGAGCAATCTCGCCGCTGGTAAGCCCCTCCGCCCTTTCTTCCGCCGCGGTTACTGTTTAACTTAGAAGAAGGACCTCGGGTTAGGATTTGTAGAACCCGAAGGGTTTTCTGTAACGTCAGTGACTCATGTGAATAGTAGCTTAAGGACTGATTCGCGAGGAAAACTTAAAAACCCGCCAGGGACCCCAGTGCAAAGTGGATTTCCATTAAACCAATTCTGTTATTCTTTTTAATTGACCAGAGAACTTAGAAAATCCATAACTTGATGAATTTTTCATAAAAAGTTGTCAAACTAATTTTGCTAGCTCCTGAATATTATGAACTATCATTTAAAAAATGATAAACCCTATGCTTTCTGTTCTAAATTTTAGAGTTTAAAATTAAAAACAGAAACCCACCAAACCTTGTTTAATTAGGGAAAATTAGTTTTTCTTCTGTGCTGAACTTAAGAAAATTTGTAGGTATTCAAACCTCATTTAGACATTGTCTAAAAATAGTAGGAACCCTAGCATTAGAAATTATGATGTGCTTATTCATTTAAAGCTATTTTGCCCAAAACTTAGGAAAAATCAGAAAGGCATTAGAAATTAATGAACAGTGATTAGGATTATTTTTCCTAGTTTACTTATGTAACAAAGAACCTAGGAAAAATACAGAGACCATTAATTTGGACCAGTTTTAAATTAAAATGTTTTATTTAGCCTTATATGGACTGAAAATCAATTATTAGAGTAGCAAAACTATAACCAAAATGAGTAGTAAAAATCCAGTGGACTTACAACCACCAGAGCCCCACTACAAAAATAAAGAACACCTCAGCCCAACCTTTTAAGTAAGGAAAATAAATATAAAGTGATAATAAGGCATTTTCCAAATAATTCTTGAATAACCCCTAATGATGCAATAATGGGCAACCAAAATTTTGCTAAGTCCATAGTGGGATGAACTAGCAGAGAAAAATGCAAACCCATGAAAAAGAAGCAAACTCATACCTGTTGCTAGTATTTTATGAGAAAGGCCACTTGATTCAAATAATGCATACCACCCCTTTCCTTAAGCAAAAAGATGCCAAACTTCAGAATGATTGCTCTTGCACAAAACAATAACTAAGAAAAATAAGAACTCTGTTGTTTGATATTTTTCAAATATAGTGGTAGTAGAAAGCACCTATTTGGCTAGAAACTTGAGAAAACCATAGTAAAATAACTAAAAGGTATTAATGGCTAGAAAATTGTATCAAGTCATGTTATAACACCTAAAAGCCAGCAAAAATAAGTTTTAGAGAATTATCCACTGTTAAATAGTAGTTGTAGTTCAAGCACCCCTTCTGCCCTAGAATTTAATAATTTTGTCCAGGGAAAACTATTCACTTTCTGATCCCCAAATTTTGAAACAAAGAAGCATACCCCAGTACCAAGCCACTGTAATTTTTGCAGAATTTTTGGAATTCTATAAAAGCAACTTGTAGTTCAAACCTACTCCCAAAACCTTTAAGAGAATAAAAGAAAAGGAAAGAAGAAATAAAACTCACCCCAACAAGCCTATCTTGAATACTTATTAACTCTCAGCAAGACTTAAAAAGAATTCAGTGGAACCCCCAGAAAACAAAACCTACCACTTGCCTTAGCTAAAGTTTAACTTAATTTACCAAGTATACCACCCAAGGGTCTTACATAGGTAAAGTTAACCTTGTTTAACTCAAGTAGGTCATACACCGTCAAAAGTTGTATTTCTAAAAGCACATATTATATTATACATATATCTTACGCATTGCATTCATTAGATTGTAATCTTGCCGACGGAGAGTACGTGCTCATCCCCGAGCAAGGACCTGTCCAAGAGGAGGACCAGGAGCAGGCTTCAGAGGCTGCTATCGAGGATCTCCCCGCAGCCCCAGCAATTGAAGGCAAGCCCCGATTTTATGCATAACCGTTTATATATGCTATTTTACTACACTTAATGTTTGTAGGTTTGTAATGTGCACTTAAGTGTAGGAGTTGCTTGAAACCTCTAGTTGCATGAACTTAGGATTCCTTTTTGAGATGAATACTAGTATGCTAGGTCGAGTAGCTGCTTTGCTAATCAGGATCTCGGTAGAAGTCGAGTGATTTTTCTAACACTCGCGCGAGGTTAGAAATTGATTGTATTCATCTTGATAACGGGGTATATGTTGGTCTATGGACTTGGATCCAGGGAGGATGTCTTGTCCATGAGACGGGAAAAAGAATTAAGGATTAATGTGTGGATACCTGAGTCAAGCTTTTGAACGTACTAAGCACATGCCGGGAAATATGGTAACCGGTAAACCTAGTACCTGAGTGAAGCCGGGCGTGGACTTTATCCCTCATGCGACCTGAGACTGGGTCTCCCATGCTAGCTATGGTGGGTACAAGTGCGGTCACTGCACGGCGGCAGCCGGGGTCAGTGGAGCATTGTATGCCAAGTCGTTGAGGCCTGGACGCGAACGGGGAATCGATGGGGACGGTTGTCATGTGCAGGGTCGGAGTACCCTGACATGCCGTGTGTTTAGGTTTACCTTGCAAGGTTAAAAACTCGATTCAAATCGTCTGCTTCTCGCAGCAAATGAGACTGCTTGATTCCTTGTACTGCATCGAGTAAGAAGTGAAATGAGGTTACATGAGATAACTTGTTGATTGATCTAAATGCTTGTTACCATGTATGCTTAGAAGAAGTAAATCTAGCTAAGTAATGATGGTAGAATTTGAAAAGCTAAAAGTTGATTTTAGAAACAGCTAGTGCTTTTGGCAAACCAAACCCCTCAGCCAAACAGCTGCATAGTCTAGAGGTAGAGGAGTAGATTCCTCACACCGGGTAAGTCTAGCTGAGTATTAGTATACTCAGCCTTGCTTGTGGCACAATTTTTGCAGGTACCATTCAGGAAATGGTTGATGGTGTGACTTGGCCTACCACCCTACCACCGGGTTGGACGGTCGAGTGGGATGCTGCTCCGGCAGGAGAGGAGCACGAGGAGTAGTGGGCTAGGCCTTGCCCAATTCCTCGATACCGACGACATCGATTATCCGCTGCACTTTACTTTGTGAACGCTTATTTGCTACTCAAAAACTCCGAATTATGTAATAACTCAGTACTTAATTTGTGGATTCCTGTTTTATTGTATTGCTTCTGTGACTCACCTTCGTGTGAGATTGTGGAATTTGATCCTGGTTAAGTGGCTCCATCAGACTAGATCTGAGGGACCGACGGGTTATTCCAATTTAAGTGTGTTACGGCCCCTGAGGCGTGACTAAGGCACTTAAGCTGAAATAATTCGGGTGGTTCCGCCACAGCTGGTATCAGAGGAAATTCCACCACAGAGCAGGACAATAAACCATGAATACCAATTTTCAAAATCTAAAACTTGCCTAGAAACTGCTAAGGATCGTCACGACTAGACCGTTAGACCTAGGACGAAAGGCCTTAGGCATAGAGGGAAAAATGGGTGGCTAATCACTTAGGCCCCGTGGGCCAGTACTTATATTTTCAGGGATGCCCTGAAAAGCACCCTATTTTCTTTCGAGAGGCAACATTTTCTTTTTCCCAGCATGCATGCATCATAAAACACAAAGAGGAATTAAAATTTGAGCTAACCGACTTTCTTTAGAACCATCCGGGCTCTCTTTTTCTTTTTCCTTCCACCATAATCTTTACCTTTGATTCCCTTCCGCAGATGAATTCACCCACCCCCGCCAGTGGAGGAGACTCTCGTTTCAGTTCTGACTTCCTTTCTCTCGATAGTTTTCCTTCCATCTTGTGGGAAGTGCTTAGCTCCGCCGGTTACCCTACGCCCCCTTTGTACACGGTGTAGTTGTATGAGGAGCATCGGGTACCTCGTTGTCCGGTCTGGCTGACTTTGGAGGCTCATCCCCTTCAGTCGGGTTGGCGTTCTCTTGATTCTGAGATGATTGGACTTAGGACGGACGACACCATTGAAGCAGCAGCCATGAAGGCCCTGACGACTTTCTGTGGCTACCATCCCCTGGAGATGGTGATGCACCCTTTGGGACTCTTCCCTGCTGAGAGGAAGGATGATCCCATGTGGTGTAACTGCGTGAGCCATGTGAAGGATGTGTGGGCAATGTATCCTGACTTGGTTGGGAGGGTCACTGTCCAGTGCATGAGTGCGCTGTACCGCCTTCAGGCCCTTCAGAGCGATGCTATGGCACTCCTTGCTAACACCGCTCAGACTGCCAAGCTCACTCTCGACAGTCGGGAAGATTTTGTGGTCGACCTATCCACCGAGTTGGTGGAGAAGGATCGGCAGGTGGAGAGGCTGAGCCAGCGCATCACCACCTTGGAGCAGCAGGTGGAGATCCGAGACAACACTATTGATGTCTTGGAGAACCAGCTCCACGATGTGCAGAGGGAACTCGAAGAAGCGAATGACCACTTGGACATGCACCACCTGGAGATGGAGGCCACTGAAGCAGGAAGCGAGGGAGAAGAGGCTCCCGAGGAGCTAGGACCAGTCCCTGGTGCCAATGGGACTACCTCCGCGATGCCTCCTTCACCCGTATCCAGTGTCGCTTCCACCACTCAGGGTTAAGCAGTCGCTTCAACACTTTTAGGCGGATAGAAACCTATGCGAGCTTAGTAATATCACATTTTGGACTAGGCTTATGGGTACTTTCCTCCTAATTGATGTAACCCTGTGAACTTTTGAAATCTGTGGGATATTTGTCACCATGTTATCTTCATTTCGAACCTAATATTATGATTATGGCATTTTTCCTTCCATATGAGATGATATCTTGTCGTTCGAAACTGTGAGTTGGGATAACAATGGCGGCAATCTCTGTTTTCAGATGGCAGCTAGGCAGCGTCACGGGCATAACGAGCAGGTTCCCCCGCCACCTCCTCCAGCTCCCACAGTGCAGGAGCTGATGGCCCAGCAGAATGAGATTCTGCGACAGCTCTTGCAGCGCCAGCCCCACCCTCAGCAGCATGGTGGAGGCCAGCCCAGGGACCCCCGGCAATGGCCACTTACCAGGAGTTTCTGAGCACGCAGCCGCCCTTGTTCACCAAGGCAGAGGATCCGTTGGACGCCAACGTATGGCTTCGCGTCGTCGAGTCCAAGTTTCCCCTCCTCACGGGAGACTGCCCTGATGCTACCAAGACCCGCTTCGCCACGCAGCAGCTTCGCGGATCTGCTCGGACTTGGTGGGATCACTTCCGTGCTATGCTCCCCGCTGATCGTGAGGTATCTTGGGAGGAATTCAAGACTGCCTTCAGAGGACACCACATCCCAGCTGGCATTCTTGATCGGAAGTTGAATGAATTTCTGGCCCTTAATCAAGGAACCCGCACGGTACTGCAGTATGCGCAAGCTTTCAACGACTTATGCCAGTATGCAGGGTACCATGCTGATTCTAATGAGAAGAAGAGGGATCGCTTCCGCAGGGGTCTCAATACCAAGCTGCGGGAATGACTCAACACTATCCGGGCTGATAGCTTCAATGAGTTGGTCAACATGGCCATCTCCCAGGAGGATTGCATTGTTGCTCACCGGGCAGAGAAGAAGAGAAAGGCACCAATGGCAGCACCATCCGCTCAGGCTCAAAGGTTCTGGATTGTTTCTCACAATCAGAGCAGGGGTTTTCAGCAGCAGGCAGGCAGATGGGTGATCAGGCCACCTCAGCAGCAGCAGCCGGCACCCAATCGCTTTCCAGCTCCCGCTCCAAGAAACAACCAGGCGTAGCAGCAGTTCCGCTAGGGCAATGGGAACAAGTGTTTCACTTGTGGCAATGTGGGCCACTATGCCAAGAATTGTCCCAGGAACCAGCAGAGGCAGATGCCAGCACCAAATCAAGACAAGGGAAGAAAGCAGAAGGTGCAAGTCAGGCAGGGGAAGCTCAACTTCACCACTCTGGAGGAAATACCTGAAGGAGCTCCTATCATGACTGGTATCTTTTCAGTTTATAATCAACCTGCTTTAATTCTGTTTGATTCTGGTGCATCTCATAGTTTCATTAGCCAAGAGTTCAGTGCTAGATGCAAACTGCCATTCTCTCACTCTAGAGGGTCATTCATGATAGTCACACCTGGGGGTAAAATTGCAACTAATCAATTAAACCAAAGTGTGCCTATTCAACTGGGAAGCCACATTGTCAAAACCACTCTTCTTGTGTTGGGATTGGAAAATGTGGACATTATTCTAGGAGCTAATTGGATGACCTTGCACCAAGTTGTGCTTGATATAGCCAGTCGTACCGTGGAAGTTAATTCTCCGTTCTGTGGGAACTTCACTTTAATTCTGCCCCGTCAAGGTCCTACTCAGTCATGTGCTTTCACTATGACGGAGTTACCTTTGAAGAAAATCCCAGTGGTCTGTGAGTATGCAGATGTCTTCCCTGATGAATTGCCAGGAATGCCACCGGACCGGGATATTGAATTCGCCATCGAGTTGCAACCGGGAACGGCCCCAATTTCTAGGAGGCCCTACCGAATGCCACCCGCTGAGTTGGCAGAGTTGAAGAAGCAATTGCAAGAGTTGCTGGATAAAGGATTTATTCGCCCAAGCACTTCGCCTTGGGGATGTCCAGCACTATTTGTGAAGAAGAAGGATGAAAGCTTGAGGCTGTGTATAGATTACCGCCCTCTTAATGCGGTAACTATCAAGAACAAGTATCCTTTGCCTCGTATTGATGTTCTTTTTGACCAATTGGTCAGGGCCAAGGTATTTTCCAAGATAGACCTTCGCTCTGGCTACCATCAGATCAAGATACGAGCAAGTGATATTCCGAAGACGGCATTCTCAACCAGATACGGGCTATATGAATTCTTGGTGATGTCATTCGGGCTAACAAATGCACCAACATATTTCATGTATCTGATGAATTCTGTTTTCATGCCTGAATTGGACAAGTTCGTGGTGGTTTTCATCGATGACATCTTGGTGTACTCAAAGAGCGAAGAAGAACATGCCGGGCATTTGCATGTAGTTCTTCAACGTCTGCGAGAGCACCACCTTTATGCCAAGTTATCCAAGTGTGATTTTTGGCTAAAGGAAATCAAATTCTTGGGTCACACTATCTCTCAGGCTGGAATAGCTGTTGATCCTGATAAAGTGCAAGAGGTGATGAACTGGAAGCCACCAACAACTGTTCGTCAGATTCGGAGTTTTCTGGGATTAGCTGGTTATTACCGAAGATTTATTCCAGACTTCTCTCGAATTGCGAAGCCTATAACTGAGTTGCTGAAGAAAGAAGTCAAATTTGTCTGGAGTCAGAAGTGCGAAGATGCCTTCCATGCATTAAGGCAGCATCTGACCACCGCACCAGTGTTGGCACAGCCTGACAATAGCAAGCCTTTTGATGTATATTGCGATGCCTCTGGCACAGGGCTAGGTTGTGTCTTGATGCAAGACAACCGAGTCATTGCTTATGCCTCAAGAGCACTCAGGCCTCATGAGCAGAACTATCCCACTCATGACCTTGAGCTAGCAGCAGTGGTTCATGCATTGAAGATGTGGAGGCATTACCTAATGGGGACCCACTACAACATCTTCACTGATCATAAGAGCCTTAAGTACATTTTTACTCAGGCTGATCTCAACATGAGGCAGAGAAGATGGCTAGAGCTGATCAAGGATTATGACCTGGAGGTACATTACCACCCAGGAAAAGCTAATGTGGTAGCAGATGCCTTGAGCCAGAAGATGCAATGCAATTGTATTCTGATGGATTCTCGCATTAACACCTTGTGTGATGAGTTGAGCAAGATGCAAATTGAAGTGATTCCTTCTGGTTCTTTGTCTCACATTTCTGTTGAGCCAGCTTTGCAAGACCAGATTGTCATGGCCCAGCTCAGTGACAAGGGAGTGCAGATTATCAAGAAGAATCTCCATCAGAAGGTCGAGAAGTATAATTGTTTCTGCCAGGATGAAAAGGGTGTGTTATGGTTTAAAAGTAGATTGGTGATTCCTAAGGACCAGGATCTCAAGAGGAAAATCTTAGACGAGGCTCATCTCTCCAAATTCTCTATGCATCCGGGAAGCACCAAGATGTACCATGATCTGAAGCCTTTGTACTGGTGGACCAGAATGAAGAGGGAGATAGCCCAGTATGTATCAGAATGTGACACCTGTCAGAGGGTAAAGGCAAGCCACTTGAAGTCAGCTGGAGCTTTGTAACCCCTGTCCATACCTTCATGGAAGTGGGATGACATCAGCATGGATTTCATTGTGGGTCTGCCCAACACCTCTCGTCATCATGATTCAATTTGGGTTATTGTGGACCGATTGACGAAAGTGGCACATTTTCTTCCTGTGCACACCACTGATAAGGCTCGGAAGTATGCAGAATTGTATATTGATCGGATCGTGTGTTTGCACGGACTGCCTCAGACCATTGTTTCCGACCGAGGAGCCCAATTTGTTGCCAGATTTTGGGAACAATTGCAAGAGTCTCTGGGAACTAAGCTAATTAGAAGTTCAGCTTACCACCCACAGACTGATGGTCAGACGGAAAGGGTAAACCAAATTCTGGAGGATATGCTAAGAGCTTGTGCAATCGATTGTGGCAAGAACTGGGATAAGCACCTCTCCTTAGCAGAGTTTGCTTATAACAATAGTTATCAATCCAGCCTAAAGATGGCACCTTTTGAAGCTCTCTATGGAAGAAGGTGTAGAACACCACTCAATTGGTCTCAACCTGGAGAAAGAGAAGTTTTTGGACCTGATTTAGTGACTGAAGCCGAAAGGAGGGTCAAACTAATCAGGAAGAATCTAGAAGCTGCTCAGGCCAGGCAGAAGAGTTACCATGATAGAAGAAAGAAACCTCTCCAGTTCGAGGTGGGAAGTTTTGTATACCTCAAGGTATCACCCACCAAGGGAATGCAGAGGTTTGGGATCAAAGGCAAGCTAGCCCCTCGTTACATTGGACCTTATGAGATCATAGAGGCATGTGGACCCGTGGCATACAAGCTGAAGTTACCTTCAAAAATGTCTGCCATTCACGATGTATTCCATGTATCTCAGCTGAAGAAGTGTGTTCGATTGCCGACTGAGATCTTAGCAGAGCCAGAATTGGAGATAGAGTCAGATCTATCGTACCAAGAGTACCCCTCCAAGATTCTGGATTGCAAGGAGAGATCAACTCGGGCTAAATCGATCAAGATGTACAAGGTCCAGTGGAGTAATCACTCAGAGGAGGAAGCTACTTGGGAAACCGAGGAATTCCTGAGATCCAACTTCCCCGATTGCCTACCCAAGGAAGCTGGTACGTAATCACCCGACCCCTCCTCCTGCCCTTCGAATCTAATTTCCAAAAATATGATCTTAATTCAGAATGAAGTAACTATGAAGAAAAACTTAAAAAGGACTTCCTTCTGAAGTTGCAAAGAGAATGACATTCGAAGAGCAGTTTTACCCTAATAATAACAGTAATCACCCCTTTCTTATAAGTCTCACCCTTCGCTTCACCCCGGGAGGACTCTGGCCCGAATCTCAGGACGAGATTCCTTTAAGGGGGGAAGGCTGTGACACCCCAGTGTCACTTAGGGCTTCTCTTAAAATGCCAAACCAAGAACCATCATTTTATGTGAACCAAAGTAAGCATGAGCATCAAAATAACTTAAGTACTAAAGGATTCACCAAGTATATACTTAAAAGTATCATGATCAAAGCAATTGAGTCTTTTAAAAAGATAAGAATGTACAACCCTAATGAAAACCCTAAGTGAGCCCCATGAGCAAAATTCAAGAAAATAAGAAAAAGGGATGAAAAGTTTAAAATTATGACTTGAGCCAATTATAAAAATTGAAGTATATTTAATGAGCAACAAGAAAGGTTGAGAAAGCTTAGCCAAAATAACTCAAGTAAAACCCCAAATCAAGCTTCTCATGTGGGGACTTAATGGGAATTCTGAATTCCAGAATTCTGAAATTCAGACCTTGAGCTAAAGATCAGGGATGTTCGCCTTGATCCCCAACTCGAATCCTAATGGCCCCATTGACAAAATTGTGTCTAACTAACCCCTCTGTCGTGTGCTAGAAGATGGCATTGGGACGCGAGCCCTAGACACGACAAAACCTTGGATTTGCCTCGGGTTTGGGCAGAGAGACAGACCGGATTTCCTGGCTCCATATCTCTGCAACCAGTAGGCAAAATCCTATGACCCCCACACAAGAATGGTAGCTTGTAGGGAGGAGAAGAGGTTTTGTGCACTGACCAAGGCGAGAGCAGGCTCGGATGAGCGACCACACGCGCCAGAACTTGGGCAGAACGCACGGGCACACGTGTTCGACCCTGGTCGGCACGCCAGAGCTCGCCCAACCCGCGCGCGCTCTCGCCCCGGCGTCCGGTCAAGTCCGCCGCGCGCCCACGCCCTCGGTTGTGCCCGCCCGCGCCTATAAAGCCTCCCCGGGCGCACCTCACTTCGCCCCGCACTCACCCTCACCGGCCAGCCCCCTCTCCTTAGCTCCAGTGAGCTCAATTCCACTCGCCATTGCCGCCAGAGCTTCGGCCATCGTGGCCAGCCCACTCCAGCCATCCTCAAGTCGAGCCAGTGCTTCGGCTAGCTCCGCCATAGCCCGTGAAGCTTGCCAAGCCCTCAGACCTGGCCAGACTTCACCGGAGGCCCGAGATCGACCTCACCGGACTTCGGTCTTCCGCCACGGCGCGTGGACCGAGCTATCCAGTGAGTCTCCGACCGATTCCTTGCACCCATATCTTCTCTGGCATCATGTGAACCCCTCTAACCCATCCAATTGGTCTATCTCGCCATGACCAGGCCGGACCCCTCGCCGCCGACGAGCATCCCCACATGCGCGCGTGGACCGAACGACTCCGGCCATCCCCGACGGCGACTCGCACCTCGTTGTGATCCCCGAGACCTCCCCTACGTCCTCGACCACTTCACCGGAGCAATCTCGCCGCCGGTAAGCCCCTCCGCCCTTTCTTCCTCCGCGGTTACTGTTTAACTTAGAAGAAGGACCTCGGGTTAGGATTTGTAGAACCCGAGGGGTTTTCTGTAACGTTAGTGACTCATGTGAATAGTAGCTTAAGGACTGATTCGCGAGGAAAACTTAAAAACCCGCCAGGGACTCCAGTGCAAAGTGGATTTCCATTAAACCAATTCTGTTATTCTTTTTAATTGACCAGAGAACTTAGAAAATCCATAACTTGATGAATTTTTCATAAAAAGTTGTCAAACTAATTTTGCTAGCTCCTGAATATTATGAACTATCATTTAAAAATGATAAACCCTATGCTTTCTGTTTTAAATTTTAGAGTTTAAAATTAAAAACAGAAACCCACCAAACCTTGTTTAATTAAGGAAAATTAGTTTTTCTTCTGTGCTGAACTTAAGAAAATTTGTAGGTATTCAAACCTCATTTAGACATTGTCTAAAAATAGTAGGAACCCCAGCATTAAAAAATATGATGTGCTTATTCATTTAAAGCTATTTTGCCCAAAACTTAGGAAAAATCGGAAAGGCATTAGAAATCATTGAACAGTGATTAGGATTATTTTTCCTAGTTTACTTATGTAACAAAGAACCTAGGAAAAATACAGAGACCATTAATTTGGACCAGTTTTAAATTAAAATGTTTTATTTAGCCTTATATGGACTGAAAATCAATTATTAGAGTAGCAAAACTATAACCAAAATGAGTAGTAAAAATCCAGTGGACTTACAACCACCAGAGCCCCACTACAAAAATAAAGAACACCTCAGCCCAACCTTTTAAGTAAGGAAAATAAATATAAAGTGATAATAAGGCATTTTCCAAATAATTCTTGAATAACCCCTAATGATGCAATAATGGGCAACCAAAATTTTGCTAAGTCCATAGTGGGATGAACTAGCAGAGAAAAATGCAAACCCATGAAAAAGAAGCAAACTCATACCTGTTGCTAGTATTTTATGAGAAAGGCCACTTGATTCAAATAATGCATACCACCCCTTTCCTTAAGCAAAAAGATGCCAAACTTCAGAATGATTGCTCTTGCACAAAACAATAACTAAGAAAAATAAGAACTCTGTTGTTTGATATTTTTCAAATATAGTGTTAGTAGAAAGCACCTATTTGGCTAGAAACTTGAGAAAACCATAGTAAAATAACTAAAAGGTATTAATGGCTAGAAAATTGTATCAAGTCATGTTATAACACCTAAAAGCCAGCAAAAATAAGTTTTAGAGAATTACCCACTGTTAAATAGTAGTTGTAGTTCAAGCACCCCTTCTGCCCTAGAATTTAATAATTTTGTCCAGGGAAAACTATTCACTTTCTGATCCCCAAATTTTGAAACAAAGAAACATACCCCAGTACCAAGCCACTGTAATTTTTGCAGAATTTTTGGAATTTTATAAAAGCAACTTGTAGTTCAAACCTACTCCCAAAACCTTTAAGAGAATAAAAGAAAAGGAAAGAAGAAATAAAACTCACCCCAACAAGCCTATCTTGAATACTTATTAACTCTGAGCAAGACTTAAAAAGAATTCAGTGGAACCCCCAGAAAACAAAACCTACCACTTGCCTTAGCTAAAGTTTAACTTAATTTACCAAGTATACCACCCAAGGGTCTTACATAGGTAAAGTTAACCTTGTTTAACTCAAGTAGGTCATACACCGTCAAAAGTTGTATTTCTAAAAGCACATATCATATTATACATATATCTTACGCATTGCATTCATTAGATTGTAATCTTGCCGACGGAGAGTACGTGCTCATCCCCGAGCAAGGACCTGTCCAAGAGGAGGACCAGGAGCAGGCTTCAGAGGCTGCTATCGAGGATCTCCCCGCAGCCCCAGCAATTGAAGGCAAGCCCTGGTTTTATGCATAACCGTTTATATATGCTATTTTACTACACTTAATGTTTGTAGGTTTGTAATGTGCACTTAAGTGTAGGAGTTGCTTGAAACCTCTAGTTGCATGAACTTAGGATTCCTTTTTGAGATGAATACTAGTATGCTAGGTCGAGTAGCTGCTTTGCTAATCAGGATCTCGGTAGAAGTCGAGTGATTTTTCTAGCACTCGCGCGAGGTCAGGAATTGATTGTATTCATCTTGATAACGGGGTATATGTTGGTCTATGGACTTCGATCCAGGGAGGATGTCTTGTCCATGAGACGGGAAAAAGAATTAAGGATTAATGTGTGGATACCTGAGTCAAGCTTTTGAACGTATTAAGCACATGCCGGGAAATATGGTAACCAGTAAACCTAGTACCTGAGTGAAGCCGGGCGCGGACTTTATCCCTCATGCGACCTGAGACTGGGTCTCCCATGCTAGCTATGGTGGGTACAAGTGCGGTCACTGCACGGCGGCAGCCGGGGTCAGTGGAGCATTGTATGCCAAGGCGGTGAGGCCTGGACGCGAACGGGGAATCGATGGGGACGGTTGTCATGTGCAGGGTCGGAGTACCCTAACATGCCGTGTGTTTAGGTTTACCTTGCAAGGTTAAAAACTCGATTCAAATCGTCTGCTTCTCGCAGCAAATGAGACTGCTTGATTCCTTGTACTGCATCGAGTAAGAAGTGAAATGAGGTTACATGAGATAACTTGTTGATTGATCTAAATGCTTGTTACCATGTATGCTTAGAAGAAGTAAATCTAGCTAAGTAATGATGGTAGAATTTGAAAAGCTAAAAGTTGATTTTAGAAACAGCTAGTGCTTTTGGCAAACCAAACCCCTCAGCCAAACAGCTGCATAGTCTAGAGGTAGAGGAGTAGATTCCTCACACCGAGTAAGTCTAGCTGAGTATTAGTATACTCAGCCTTGCTTGTGGCACAATTTTTGTAGGTACCATTCAGGAAATGGTTGATGGTGTGACTTGGCCTACCACCCTACCACCGGGTTGGACGGTCGAGTGGGATGCTGCTCCGGCAGGAGAGGAGCACGAGGAGTAGTGGGCTAGGCCTTGCCCAATTCCTCGATACCGACGACATCGATTATCCACTGCACTTTACTTTGTGAACTCTTATTTGCTACTCAAAAACTCCGAATTATGTAATAACTCAGTACTTAATTTGTGGATTCCTGTTTTATTATATTGCTTCTGTGACTCACCTTCGTGTGAGATTGTGGAATTTGATCCTGGTTAAGTGGCTCCATCAGACTAGATCTGAGGGACCGACGGGTTATTCCAATTTAAGTGTGTTACGGCCCCTGAGGCGTGACTAAGGCACTTAAGCTGAAATAATTCGGGTGGTTCCGCCACATATGAGTTGCTCATTCAATGCGGATGACTTTGGGAGCTAACTCACAAGATTGTGAGTAAGAGAACTTAGAGAGAGGGAGGGGAAGAATCAAATCAAGCGGTGATGATCAACACAAAAGAACACAACGATTTGTTTCCTGAGGTTCGGTTCCAATGAACATACTCCCCGTTGAAGAGGCCACGGAGGCCGAGTCTTTTTCAACCCTTTCCCTCTCTCAACCGATCACTTAGACTGGTTGAGTGCTTCTTCTTAATCTCAAGGATCACTAAGACCCCAAAAGGATCACCACACACTTAGGTGTCTCTTGCTAGCTTTACAAGTCACTTAGAGAGTTTAGAAGGAGATGAAGAAAGCATGATTAAAAAGCCAAGCAACAAGAGCAATAAATGAAACACGAATCACACTCTCTCAAGTCACTAATCACTAATGATCGCTTGTCTTAATTGTGGCACTTGAGGAGGCTGGAAGCTTTGAATGTGTCTTGGAATTGATTCTTTATTCTTGTATTGAATGTGTAAGAGTGGAAGGCTTGGATGTATTGAATGGAGGTGGTTGGGGGTATTTATAGGCCCCAACCCCATTTCTAGCTATTGGACAGAAAGCAGCAGCTTTCTGTCGATGGGCGCACCAGACAGTCCGGTGCCTACCGGACATGGCACTGTTCACTGTCTGGTGCATGCCATGTCAGCCGACCGTTGGGGTCTTTAGCAGTTGACCATTGGATTTGACCGTTACCCAGACTGTTCGGTGCACACCGGACAGTCCGATGCTACAGCCCGAGGGCGCCTGCCTACGGGCCCCTGTGCGCAGACTATCCGGTTGTTCCATCGGACAGTCTGGTGCACACCGGACAGTTACTGTTCATTGTCCAGTGCACCACCATGCGCTGGCTGACTGCCCTTTTTCTTGGGTTTCTTTGCTGATTCTTTTGGGTTTCATTCTTCTTGAGTCTTGGACTTCTATGCTTTATTTGTGTCTTCTTTTGAGGTGTTGCATCATCATTGCATTAGTCCAATCCTCTTTGCATCCTATGAACTATAAACACTAGCAATCATATTAGTCCACAGGCTATGTTGATCATCAAACACCAAAACCCCTTTAGCCAAATGGCCCGGGGTCTATTTTCCTTACAGATGTATATGAACTTTATGCACCTGAGAAAAGATCAACTAGGCAAACTAGTTAGTCCATAAGTTTTGTGATGGTCATCAAACACCAGAATCGATTATAGGAGATGGTTGAGACCATTTCCCTTTCACTAAGTTGATATTGTTGTTGCATCATGTCGGAGCATATTTATTTTGTCTGATGTTGTGCCTAGGCGTGCATTCGTCTAGTTTTGGTTTTCGATTTGCGAATTAATCTTGATTAGAAGCAGGTGAGATCGAGTAGAGAGAAGTCCGCCTAGCCCACGGCCTTGCCCGGTCCAGGGCGCGCGCCCAGGCGCCCATTCCCCCTCCCATGCGCTCCCCTCCCCTCATTCTCTCTTTCCCACACAAAAAAACTCCCTCTCCCTCTCTTCCACCTCTCTCCCTGCCCTAGGGTGGATCTCAGTGAGCGGTTGCTGCCGTCCATCGAGCCCATGGTGAGCTCTCCTCTCCTCCCTCCCCTCTCTCTCCTCCCCATGGCCGATCCCCTCTCCCTGGCGCGTGTGCAGCCCCCAGCGTGCAGCCCGCCTCGGTGGCACGACCCCTCGCCGGCACGTGGCCCGGCCCCGGCGCGGCCCCATCGTGCAAGGCCCTGCCCCAACACGTGCCGCCCTGCCCCGTGCACGTAGCCCTAGCGCGCGTCATAATATTTTAAATTCAGCTTAATTCACGTGTGGTGTCGCGCGCTTCATCGCGTGACAATCTGTTTTAAATTCAGTTTGGATAGCGTGTGGTGTCGCGCGCTTCATCGCGTGACAATCTGTTTTAAATTCAGTTTGGATAGCGTGTGGTGTCGCACGCTTCGTCGCGCTACAATCCGTTTTAAATTCAGTTTAGATCGCGTGTGGTGTCGCGCGCTTCGTCGCGCGACAATCCGTTTTAAATTTAGTTTAAATTACGTATTGTGTCGTGCGCTTCGCCGCACGACAATCCTTTTAATTTCATTTGCGTAGTGCATTGTGTCGCGTGCTTCGTTGCGCGACAATCCTTTTTATTTCCATTTCGATCATGTGTTGTGTCACGCGCTTTGTCACGCGACGATCCTTTTAAATTTACCTAGGATCACGTATAACAATTAAGGTGCATAGTGTAACGATGATTAATCAAATACCTAGCTAATTAGGATCTAGTGCTAATTTTATTTATGCATTGCGTGATTGTTAATTAATATAATTATGTTTAAATAAGTATTTTAATTCATAGCTGCTTAACATAATTGTCTTTTGGTGTAGCCTCGACCGTTGTAGTTTATTTTCTTGCATAGTCGTGGATACAAGTTCTGTGCCACACGTCTATTTAATTGTTATATTTTATTGTGTGGTGTATTGTTTCTTTTTATGTTAAGATTGTGGAATGTATGTTTAAACTCGTATAGATAAGAATCTGTTGGTGGAGTCCGAAGGAGTTGCAGGTGAAGACCCTAAGCAGCAGCTGGTTGGTGAAAGCAAGTGTCTTCTGACCTATTTATGTTCTACTCATTTTATAATTCATCTCCTGCATTTACACAATTTATACCTAAGGATGTACTAGTTCTTGTTTATCATGTCATTGTTATCCTATTTGGGTTGGATTATTTTTGGATTAGCTCTATGCTAGCGCTTTACTTTAATCAATGAACATGGTCAGATTGTTTATGATACGAGGTTTACTTTTGATTATGATGATGGTAATGTGACATTTAAGGGGGCTCAAGCGGTTTCTCGAGTGCCTCTCTGTAAGGACTGGTTCGTTGGATGACCATCCAAGAAATCAGTACAACCATAAGGGCGGTATGGGACGCCCTTAGCCAAATAATTAGAGGAACTGAGGTGTAGTTTGCTTCGCCGTCGTGCCATCAATGGGGCTCGGTGTATGCGGCTCGCTCTACTGAGGGTGGTTTGCCCCTTGGGGAGGAGTGCGGTACATTTTGGAAACCTAATGGGCGGTTACAGCCTAAGGGAAACTTTGTAAAAGCTACATAGTGAAACCTTGCCTACTCACCTTAGTAGTGTTTAAGGGTTTGACCGGCCCGAGGCAAAAAGGAATCATGGCTCGTGGGTAAAGTGTGCAACCTCTATAGAGTTTTATGAAACTGATATATCAGTCGTGCTCACGGTTATGAGTGGCCTTGGGAGCTCCATTGATAAGAGATACTATGGTTACATATGATGATGAGGATAATTATGGTTTTAATGATGAGGATAATTATGGTTTTAATGATTATTATTATGATTTCTAGTATTCTTTCCGTTTGGAAGGAGTATTTTGGGCTAATAACCCAGGTTTAATGATAAAACCTGGCTCTCTACTAGTATTAATTACATGACCAACTAAACGCAACTACTTAATCTTAACCCTAGATAAAGCTAGTCCACCACAGCCAAATGAGACAATTGCTGAGTATGTTGATGTGTACTCACCCTTGCTTTACAATACCAACCCCCCAGGTTGTCCATATTGCAACCACTACTCAGGAGAAGATGAAGTCGTGGTGGAGGATTTCTAGGAGTTCCAAGACTATGATGTGTTCTAGGCGTGGGTTAGCGGCAAACCCCCAATCGGCTGCCTGTGAAGGCCATGTTTAGCTACGTTTTGTTTTCGCACTTTGATCTATGTTAATGACTTTGTGGATGTCTCGGCCATCATGATGTAATAAAACTATTACCTCTTTTATGTTATTTCTTGAGCACCTATGATGATGTTCATCTATGTAACTGTTGTGTACGTGAATTGTGATCCTGTCATGTACATGGTTTGCATTCGGTTTGCCTTCTAAAACTGGGTGTGACATGCTTGGGTGCTGAAGAGGTGCACCATGGGGTCCTTTCATAGCCCCATAATGATTGCCCCTTCTTTCCAAAAATATGTTGAAATCCAGCTTTCTGTGAGGGCACCAAACCTGTCCGGTCCCTGAGTTCGGGATCTGATTGGCTAGCTTCCTTAGCTAACGGGCACCTCTGGATCAAGTGTCATGTCAGCTAACCGTTGGCCAGCTCGCACGCCCGCGACTTAGCCGTTGGAGGATGGCCTAGCGTGCCACTGGACCATGAACAGTGAAGGCACGATGAATTATAAAAAATAATTCCTGATAGCTCACTGTTCAGCAGTACATGTGATCCCGTGCACACTGGGTCGGTCCGTTGCACCAGGCCAGCAAAAGTTCAAGTCCTAGGCCCTTATGGACTCGGTCCGGTGAGACCCAAAATAGTCCAACTTAGGCCCTTCTGAGCCTAACTTCTCCAATTCTTTTTGGTTGTCCTTGGGAGCTTCCCTATGACCTAGAAAAACATAATTGGCACATAATCCAATTGACTAAGTGTGGGAAACTCACCTCTTTCATAGATCTTCAATAGAGTTCCGGAATTGGTTCAAGTCCAAAATGCAGTTTTTGTTACAAAAGGAGTTAGAGACCAAATGCAAGTGCTAGAAATATTGTAATAGACCTATGCAACATATCTAAGGGTGCAAACCTCACAGATTTACCATTTTATTCCTAGTTGCATTTCCAGACACTTGTTTTAGCTCTTTTGGACTTGAAACTTCCAAATTGCCTTCAAGGGAACCATTGCTCATACTCATATCAAACTATTTAGTCCATGTTGGTGTGTTGGACACTTAATCACCAAAATAGGTATGGCTATCTAGCACATTTCCCTTTTAATCTCCCCCTTTTGTGGTTTATGCGAACGCCCCTAAAGCGACTCAAATATGATTAACTTAAAACAATGTGAGTCAAAAGTGGTAATTTGAAGTTCAAACTCAAATAGATGAAGTATTCGAAGGATTTGGCAATTTGGATCACTTAGCCACCACTTGTTTTTGATTTTCTGATCAAAGCCATTTTCTTACTACTAAGTAAAAAACACTTAGCTTTTGCAAATCAACCCAGTTTTGAAGACTTGTTTTGATCAAAATACCAAATACTTCCCATTTTTCTCATAAGATGAACTTCTCCCCCATAAGAGAATGATTTTTGCAATAAGAGGGCTCCTAATTGCTACCAAGAGGGTTTTGATAAAAAAGACAAGTTTAAAGCTCAAAACATTTTTTTAAACTCAAGTGGTGGTCGATCTAGTTGCTTTGGCCTCTAATTTCTCCCCCTTTGGCATTAAGTACCAAAACAGAGAAATTAAGTGGCCTTACCCCATGGGCTCGCCAAAAATAGTGAATGAACAACAAAAGCAATGAGAACACCAAGGGAATTTGAAACAAAGTACAGTGATACTCGTATGTAGTGGAAACTTCTTCCTTTGTCAAAATTCACCTTTTCCTTTTCAAACCACCTTTGAGACTACACATACTCAAGTCAAAGAAATCATTAGTTTCAAAAGGGACAAGTTGTAGCATATCCTCCCCATAAAGATGTGCATCATTAGACTTGGACTTGTTAGGTTTGAGGATGACATTCTATAATTTGAGGACCAAAATAAGCAATAATATGAAATAAAGCATAAACAACATGATCAAAGTCATATAAAAGATGTACGATATAAATCATTCTAAGTTCCGCAAATCTAAGACATTTAGCTCACTACATAATGAGAGCACCTAGAGGGGGGGGGTGAATAGGTGATCCTGTAAAATCAAATACTAAATAGCCACAAACTTGATTATTAAAGTGTTAGTGCGACTAAGTAGCTATGAAGCGAATTCTTGTGAACAAAACAATCACAGAAAAGCAACACAAGAGACACACGATTTTTATCCCGTGGTTCGGCCAAGTAACTCTTGCCTACTTCCACGTTGTGGCGTCCCAATGGACGAGGGTTGCACTCAACCCCTTTCAAGTGATCCTATGATCAAATTGAATACCATGATCTTTTCTCTTTAGAGTATTCTTCCCGTTTGCGAGGAATCTCCACAAGTTGGAGCCTCTCGCCCTTACAATATAGATCACAAAGAAAGCACAAGAGTAAGGATGGGAGAGCAACACACGCAAGACTCAAATCCGCAGCACAACCACGCACACAAGTGAAGAAGTGAGCACACAAACACAACGCAATGAGTTTACAACTCGAACAATGCTCAAATCTCAAGAACGATGATCCGATTGCGTGAATGCAGAGTCTAGGTGTCTTAGGATGTTTCTTGTAAGCCTGGTGTATTGCTCCATGAGCCTAGGGGTCCCTTTTATAGCCCCAAGGAAGCTAGGAGCCATTGGAAACCAACTTGGAAGGCAATTCCTGCCTTCAGTTGAGTGGCGCACAGGACAGTCCGGTGCGCCACCGGACAACCACTGTAGCAGTCCGGTGCTTGATTTCCTTCCATACCGGGCATAGCCGATCGTTGGTCCGCGGGGCCAGTTGGCGCACCGGACACTATCCGGTGCACACCGAACAGTCCAGTGTGCCAAACCGACCGCTGGTGCGGGCCATGTGTCGCACGTTGATCGTGCGGACGACCGTTGGCCGCAGGCGCCGTTGACTCACCGGACAGTCCGGTGCACCACCGGATATTTCGGTGAATTATAGCCACGTTGCCTTTTTCTTTTCCCGAGATCGACGAGTTCGTCGCTGACGACTCACCGGACAGTTCGGTGATTTATAGCCGCGTCACTCCGTCGTTTCCCGAGAGTAGCTGGTTCACCATCGGCTCGCCTGGGTCACCGGACACTGTCCGGTGCATTACCAGACAGTCCAGTGTGGCAGGCCCGAGCTGGTGTTAACTGTACACAGCCAACTCTTTTCCAATTCTTTTCTTCTTCTTTTGTCACTGTTTCTAGCACTTAGATAAACATGTTAGTACTCAAAAACAATTTACTAAGTCTAGAAACATACCTTGTTCTTTGATTCGCACTTCTTACACATTAGAACTCAATCAATATGTGTTGGACATCTAATCACCAAAACACTTATAGAAATGGCCCAAGGGCACATTTCCCTTTCAATCTCCCCCTTTTTGGTGATTTATGCCAACACATTAAAAAGTGACACAAGAAGTGCAATATCAATTCAAATTGAAGACCAAATTCTTTTTACTTAGGATTTGGCATATTTGGATCATTCTTTGCCACCACTTGGTTTGTTTTTTTTTGCAAATCAAATTCTTTTTCCTATCTCTAAGTCAAACACGCTTGTTTGTGCAAATAGAGAGATATTCCAAGAGTGAATTTTTGTCAAGTGTCAAAAACTCCCCCTTTTTCCCATAATCAAAATTCTCCCCCATAAGAGACCAATTTTTGCAATAAGAGTATTTTGGCAGAACACAAATTCTAACTCTACTATTTTCAAAATTCTCAAGTGGTTGGCTGATCCATTTGCTTTGGCCTTAATTCTTCCCCGTTTGGCATTAAGCACCAAAACGGGATCATTTTTGGCCCTTTAACCCCATTGCCTCACCAAAATGTCAAATAAGAGCAAAAGGCACTAGAGGACAAATATGAACTTCAAGACTAAACATGTGCACTAGAGCACAAATATACACATTTTTCCCTTTCAATGTTCCTTCAAGACTACTTCAAGTGTACTCAAGCAAACAAGTTAGTCTTAAAGGAGTCAAGTTGTAGCATATCTCCCCCTAAACATGTGCATCATTTGCATACGGACTTATGAGGTCCGGGGAGGACTTGTACAACTTGAGCACCACAAACAAATAAGAATTGATTTAAAAGCTTAAAGTAACATGATCAAAGGCATAGAACACATGTATGCTATAGATCAATCCAAGTTACACGAATCTAAGACATTTAGCTCACTACGCAACCTGCAAAACCTTTTCTCATCTAACGGCTTAGTGAAGATATCAGCTAGCTGGTTCTCGGTGCTAATATGGTACACCTCGATATCTCCCTTTTGCTAGTGGTCTCTCAGGAAGTGATGCCGAATGTCTATGTGCTTAGTGCGGCTGTGTTCAATAGGATTATCCGCCAAGCAGATTGCACTCTCATTGTCACATAGGAGTAGGACTTTGCTCAGATTGTAGCCAAAGTCCTGGAGGGTTTGCCTCATCCAAAGTAGTTGTGCGCAACACTGTCCTGCGGCAACGTACTCGGCCTCAGCGGTGGATAGGGCAATGGATGTTTGTTTCTTGGAACTCTAGGACACCAGGGACCTTCCTAGAAATTGGCACATCCCTGATGTGCTCTTCCTATCAACCTTGCACCCGATATAGTCAGAGTCTGAGTATCCAATCAAGTCAAAGGTAAACCCCTTTGGATACCAGATCCCAAAGCAAGGCGTAGAAACTAAATACCTAAGAATTCGCTTAACGGCCACAAGGTGACATTCCTTGGAGTCGGATTGAAATCTAGCACACATGCATACACTAAGCATAATGTTCGGTCTGCTAGCACAAAGGTAAAGTAATGAACCTATCATCGACCGGTATGCCTTTTGATCAACAGACTTACCTCCTTTGTTGAGGTCAAGATGCCCGTCAGTTCCCATCGGTGTCTTCGCAGGCTTGGCGTCCTTCATCCCAAACCTCTTGAGAAGATCTTGAGTGTACTTCGTTTGGGAGATGAAGGTGCCGTCCTTGAGTTGCTTCACTTGGAATCCAAGGAAGTAGGTCAACTCGCCCATCATTGACATCTCGAACTATTGCATCATCACCCTGCTAAACTCCTCACAAGACTTTTGGTTAGTAGAACCAAATATTATGTCATCAACATAAATTTGGCAAACAAAAAGATCACTATTGCATGTCTTTGTGAAAAGAGTGGGATCGGCTTTCCCAACCTTGAAAGCATTAGAAATAAGGAAATCTCTAAGGCATTCATACTATGCTCTTGGGGCTTGCTTAAGTCCATAGAGCACCTTAAAGAGCTTATACACGTGGTTGTGATACCTATCATCCTCAAAGCCAGGGGGTTGTTCCACGTATACCTCCTCCTTGATTGGCCCATTGAGGAAGGCGCTCTTCACGTCCATTTGGAACAGCCTAAAAGAATGATTAGTAGCATAGGCTAATAATATCTGAATGGACTCTAACCTAGCCACAGGAGCAAAAGTCTCCTCAAAATCCAAACCTGCGACTTGGGAATAACCTTTTGCCACAAGTCGAGCCTTGTTACTTGTCACCACTCCGTGCTCGTCTAGCTTGTTGCGGAACACCCACTTGGTTCCCACAACGTTTTGCTTTGGACGTGGCACCAGGCTCCATACTTCATTTCGTTTGAAGTTGTTGAGCTCTTCCTACATGGCCAACACCCAGTCCGGATCCTGCAAGGCCTCTTCTACCCTGAAAGGCTCAATAGAAGAGACAAACGAGTAATACTCACAAAAATTAGCTAATCATGAGCGAGTAGTTACTCTCTTGCTGATGTCAACCAGAATCTGATCGACGAGGTGATGTCTTTGGATCGTCGCTCGGACTTGAGTTGGAGGGACCCGTGGTGCTTCTTCCTCCATAACCTGTTCTTCTTGTGCTCCCCCTTGATCCTGCCCCTCTTCTTGAGTTACCTGTTCACCGTCTTGAGTTGGGGGATGCACCATTGTGGAGGAAGATGGTTGATCTTGCTCTTGTAGTTCCTGTGGTCGCACATCACCTATCGCTATCGTGTGCATTGCGGCCGTCGGAACTTCTTCTTCATCTATATCATCAAGATCAACTTGCTCTCTTAGAGAGCCATTAGTCTCATCAAATACAACATCGCTAGAGACTTCAACTAATCCTAATGATTTGTTGAAGACCCGATACGCCTTTGTATTTGAGTCATATCCTAGTAAAAACCCTTCTACTGCCTTGGGATCAAATTTAGAATGTCTACCTTTCTTTACTAGAATGTAGCATTTGCTCCCAAAAACACGAAAGTAAGAGACATTGGGTTTGTTACCGGTAAGGAGTTCGTAGGAGGTCTTCTTGAGGAGACGTTGCAGGTAGAGTCGATTTATGGCATGGCAAGCTGTGTTTACAACTTCCAACCAAAACCGCTCATGCGTCTTGTACTCTCCAAGCATCGTTCTCGCCATGTCGATTAGCATCCTGTTCTTCCTCTCTACCACACCATTTTGCTGTGGTGTGTAGGGAGCGGAGAACTCGTTCTTGATGCCTTCCTCCTCAAGAAACTCTTTAACTTGTAGATTTTTGAACTCGGACCCATTGTCGCTTCTTATCTTCTTCACCTTTAGCTCAAATTCATTTTGAGCTCTCCTTAAGAAGCGCTTTAGGGTCCCTTGGGTTTCTGACTTATCCTGCAAAAAGAATACCCAAGTGCAGCGGGAAAAATCATCGATAATTACAAGACCATACTTACTTCCTCCGATGTTGAGGTAGGCAATGGGTCCGAAGAGATCCATGTGAAGAAGTTCTAGTGGTCTTGATGTCGTCATCACATTCTTGCTGTGATGAGTGCTTCCCACCTGTTTCCCTGCCATGATTCCCATCTCCAAAGATGATTGTATCCTAGGAATCCTTGCTCTTGATGTAGGAGGTGAACATCTTCTTCTCCCCCATCATGTGGTTCGTGCATCCGCTGTCGATTTAAGCTTGGGTTTTAGGTACCCAACTCTTGTTGGGTCCTACAAGGTTAGTCACAATAGTTTTTGGAACCCATATGCAAGTTTTGTTTCCCTTGCATTTGGATCCCAACTCCTAGCAACTATTTTTTCATTCTTGCATAAAAGTACAAAGGAAGCATTGCAAGCATGGTAAATAGTAGTAGGACCTTTGCAAACTCTCCTAGGCACATGAGTCACAAAAAGATTTCTCCTAGGCCTACTTCTACCATGAACAAAAGTGGAGCTAGATGCAAACATAGCATGTGAATCATTATAAGCATCATGATCATAACATATATTATTATGAGCACGACTAGTAACTTTCCTATCATAAATGTAGGCATGGTTCCTTTGAGGACTACTAGCCATAGGGGCCTTCCCTTTCTCCTTGTTGAGAACGTGAATCCTTTGACTTGTTAAGTTCTTGGTTTCCTTTCGAAAACCAAGTCCATCCTTAATTGAGGGGTGTCTACCAACAGTGTAGGCATCCCTAGCAAATTTTAATTTATCAAAATCATCTTTGCAAGTCTTAAGTTGAGCATTAAGACTTGCCACCTCATTGTTTAATTTAGCAACAGTGGCAGCATGTGCATCAAAATTAATATCTTTACACCTATTGCAAATAACTACATGTTCTACACATGAACTAGTTTCATTAACTTTCTCTAGCTTAGTATTTAATTCATCATTTAAATTCTTTAAGCTAGATATAGATTCATGACATGTAGATACTTCAAAAAATAGCAGTTCATTCTTCTTAATTTCTAAAGCAAGGGATCTTTGAACACTAACAAACTTATCATGTTCTTCATACAAAAGGTCCTCTTGCTTTTCTAGAAGTCTATCCTTCTCATTAAGAGCATCGATTAATTCATTAAATTTTTCTACTTTAGCTCTATCTAACCCCTTAAACAAATTAGAGTAATCTACTTCATCATCAGAAGATTCCTCATCGCTAGAAGAAGAGTACTTGGGGGTATCTTGAATACGTACCTTCTTCTCCTTCACCATAAGGCAAGTGTGGCGTTCATTGGGGAAGAGTGAAGACTTGTCGAAGGCTGTGGCAGCCAGTCCTTCATTGTTGGAGTCCGATGAAGAGCAGTCAGAATCCCATTCCTTTCCAAGATGTGCCTCGCCCTTCGCCTTCCTGTAATTCTTCTTCTTCTTCTTCTTCTTCTTCTTCTTCCCATGTCTTTCTTGTGCCTGGTCATTTTCATTATCGAGACATTGAGCAATAAAATGACTAGTCTTACCGCATTTGAAGCATGAGCGCTTTCCCCTTGTTTTATTCTTGTTGGGGTACTCTTTGCGTCCTTTAAGCGCGGTCTTGAAACGCTTGATGATAAGCATCATTTCATCCTCATTGAGCCCGGTAGCCTCCACTTGTGCTACCTTGCTTGGTAGCGCCTCCTTGCTGCTAGTTGCTTTGAGAGCAACGGGTTGCGGCTCGTAGATGGGTAGTGGACCTTTTAGCGCATCGTCCACGTATCGTGCCTCCTTCACCATCATGCGCCCGCTCACAAATTTTCCGAGGATCTCCTCAGGCGTCATTTTGGTGTACCTAGGATTTTCACGAATAAGGTTGACAAGATGGGGGTCAATAACGATAAATGACCTGAGCATGAGTCGGACGACATCATGATCCGTCCATCTTGTGCTTCCATAGCTTCGGATTTGGTTGACCAGGGTCTTGAGCCTGTTGTAGGTTTGTGTTGGCTCCTCTCCCCTGATCATCGCGAATCTCCCTAGCTCGCCCTCCACCAGTTCCATCTTGGTGATCATGGTGGCATCATTTCCCTCATGTGATATCTTGAGGGTGTCCCAGATTTGTTTGGCGTTGTCCAAGCCGCTAACCTTGTTGTATTCATCCCTGCACAGAGATGCTAGCAAAACAGTAGTGGCTTGGGCATTTTTATGGATTTGCTCATTAATAAACACAGGATTATCGGTACTATCAAAATGCATCCCATTTTCTACAATTTCCCATATACTAGGATGGAGAAAGAATAAATGACTATGCATTTTATGACTCCAAAATGAATAGTCCTTTCCATCGAAGTGTGGAGGTTTTCCAAGGGGAATTGATAGTAAATGCGCATTTGAATTATAGGGAATGCAAGAATAATCAAAAGAATAATTTTGATTAACCGTCTTTTTCTTGGACGAGGAGTTGTCTTCGTCATCGTCCCTTGGTGAAGAAGATGAGGCATCACTGTCGTAGTAGATGATCTTCTTGATGTGCCTCTTCTTCTTCCCGTCCCTCTTCTTATGACTCGAGCCTGAGTCAGTGGGCTTGTCATCTCTTGGCTCGTTGAAGAGGGACTCCTTCTCCTTGTCGTTGACCACCATCCCCTTGCCCTTAGGATCCATCTCTTTGGGCAGTTAGTCCCTTATATGAAGAGTACGACTCTGATACCAATTGAGAGCACCTAGAGGGGGGTGAATAGGTGATCCTGTAAAATCAAATACTAAATAGCCACAAACTTGATTATTAAAGTGTTAGTGCGACTAAGTAGCTATGAAGTGAGTTCTTGTGAACCAAACAATCACAGAAAAGCAACACAAGAGACACACGATTTTTATCCCGTGGTTCGGCCAAGTAACTCTTGCCTACTTCCACGTTGTGGTGTCCCAATGGACGAGGGTTGCACTCAACCCCTTTCAAGTGATCCTATGATCAACTTGAATACCACGATCTTTTCACTTTAGAGTATTCTTCCCGTTTGCGAGGAATCTCCACAAGTTGGAGCCTCTCGCCCTTACAATATAGATCACAAATAAAGCACAAGAGTAAGGATGAGAGAGCAATACACGCAAGACTCAAATCCATAGCACAACCACGCATACAAGTGAAGAAGTGAGCACATAAACACAAGGCAATGAGTTTACAACTCGAAAAGTGCTCAAATCTCAAAAACGATGATCCGATTGCGTGAATGCAGAGCCTAGGTGTCTTAGGATGTTTCTTATAATCTTGGTGTATTGCTCCATGCGCCTAAGGGTCCCTTTTATAGCCCCAAGGCAGCTAGGAGCCGTTGGAAACCAACTTGGAAGGCAATTCCTGCCTTCAGTCGAGTGGCGCACCGAACAGTCCGGTGCGCCACCGGACAACCACTGTAGCAGTCCGGTGCTCGATTTCCTTCCATACCGGGCACAGCCGACCGTTGGTCCGCCGGGCCAGTTGGTGCACCGGACACTGTCCGGTGCACACCGAACAGTTTGGTGTGCCCAACCGACCGTTGGTGCGGGGCACGTGTCACGCGTTGATCACGCGGGCGACCGTTGGACGTAGGCGCCGTTGACTCACCGAACAGTCCGGTGCACCACCGGACAGTCCGGTGAATTATAGCCACATCGCCTTTTTCTTTTCCCGAGAGCGACGAGTTCGTCGCTGACGACTCACCGGACAGTCCGGTGATTTATAGCCGCGTCACTCCGTCGTTTCCCGAGAGCAGCCGGTTCACTGTTGGCTCACCTAGGGCACCGAACACTGTCTGGTGCACCACCGAACAGTCCGGTGTGCCAGGCCCGAGCTGGTGTTGGCTGTACACAGCCAACTCTTTTCCAATTCTTTTCTTCTTCTTTTGTCACTGTTTCTAGCACTTAGATAAACATTTATTACTAAAAAACAATTTACTAAGTCTAGAAACATACCTTGTTCTTTGATTCGCACTTCTTACACATTAGAACTCAATCAATATGTGTTGGACATCTAATCACCAAAACACTTATAGAAATGGCCCAAGGGCACATTTCCCTTTCACATATCTCACAAAACCTCCTCTCATCTAAGGGCTTGGTGAAGATATTGGCTAATTGGTGATCGATGCTAACATGGTTAATATAGATATTCCCCTTTATTGGCGGTCTCTCAAAAAGTTATACCGGATGTATTTGTGCTTAGTGTGGTTGTGTTTAATAGAATTATCCATCAAGCAGATTGCACTCTCATTATCAGATTGTAGCCAAAGTACCTTACAATTTGCCTCATCCAAAGCAATTGCGCACATCAATGGCATGTGGCAATGTACTCAGCCTTGGCGGTGGATAGGGCAAAGGAATTTTGCTTTTTAAAGCTCTAGGACACCAGGACCTCCCTAAAAACTGACATGTCTACCTTGCACCCAAAATAGTCGGAATCTTAGTATCCAATTAGGTCAAAGATAGACCCCTTAAGATACTAGAGCCCAAAGTGAGGTGTATGAACTAAATACCTTAAAATTTGCTTCACGACCATAAGGTGACACTCCTTAGGGTCGGATTGAAATCTAGCACACAAACAAACTATAGCATAATGTCCAGTCTAGAAGCGCAAAGATAAAGCAAGGAATCTATCATAGACTTGTATATCTTTTGATCTACAGACTTACTTCTAGTGTCGAGGTCCAGATGTCTGTTGGTCCCCATTGGAGTTTTGATGCGCTTCGCATCCTTCATCCAAACTTCTTGATGATATCTTGCGTGTACTTGGTTTGAGAGATTAAGGAGTAGTCCTTAAGCTATTTGACTTGAAATCCTAGGAAGTAGTTTTTAGCTCGCCCATCATAGTCATCTCATATTTCTGCACCATTAGCCTGCTAAACTCCTCACAAGAATTTTGGTTAGTAGAACCAAATATTATTTCATCGACATATATTTGGCATACAAATAAATCACCACCACAAATCTTAGTAAAGATAGTGTGATCATCTTTCCTAACGTTGAATGAATTAGAATTAAATCTAGGAGGTTGCTCCACATAGACTTCCTCCTTGATTGGTCCATTTGAAACAACTTGAAAGAGTGCTGAGTAGCATAGACCAATAAAAGTCAAATTGACTCTAACTTAGATAGAGGAGCAAAAGTTACATTGAAGTCCAAACCTATGACATGGGCATAACCTTTTTCCTTGTCACCACTCCATACTCATCGTGTTTGTTGCAGAACACCCACTTGATTCCCACAACGTTTTGCTTTGGACGCGGCACCGGACTCCAAACTTCATTTCTCTTCAAGTTGTTGAGCCCTACCTGCATCTCCATTACCTAGTCCGGATCCTTTAAAGCGTCTTCGATCCTGAAAGGCTCAATATAAAACACAAATGAGTAATTTTAACAAAAAATTTACATCATGAGATCGAGTAGTTACTTGCTTGTTGATGTCCCCTAAGATCATGTCCACCGGATGATCGCGTTGTATGGTGGTGTGGACTCGAGGGTATGGCTCTTGTGGACCTTCTTCTTCCTCCTTGTGTTCTTCTTCATGTACTCCCCCTAGATAAATTCCATCATCTTGAGGTACATGTTCCTCATCTTGAGTAGGGGGTGCACCATTGTTGAGGAAGAAGGTTGATCTTGCTCTTGTGGCTCCAGCGGTCGCACATCTCCAATCGCCAAGTTCCTTAGTGTCGTCGTTGTAGCCTCATCGTCATCTATGTCATCAAGACCAACTTCCTCTCTTGGAGAGCCATTAGTCTCATCAAATACAACATCACTAGTGACTTCAACAAGCCTAGAGGATTTGTTGAAGAACTTAAATGATCTTGTATTTGAATCATAACATAGTAAAAACCCTTCTACAGGTTTGGGAGCAAGTTTAGAATTCCTACCTTTCTTTACCAAAATATAACATTTGCTCCCAAATACTCGAAGATATGTAACATTGGGTTTGTTACTAGTTAGGAGTTCATGTGCAGTCTTCTTGAGGGGGCGTTGTAGGCACAACCGGTTTATGGCATGGCAAGCCGTGTTGACAGCTTCTGCCCAAAACCGATATGACATCTTGTATTCTCCAAGCATCGTCCTCGCCATGTCGTTGAGCGTCATGTTCTTCCTTTCCCCCATGCCATTTTGTTGTGGTGTGTAGGGGGCAGAGAACTCGTGCTTGATGCCTTCTTCAAGATATTCTTCATCTTGTAAGATCTTAAACTTCGTGTCGTTGTTGCTTCTTATCTTCTTGATTCTCAAGTCAAACTCATTTTGAGCTCGCCTTAAGAATCGCTTGAGGTTCCCTTAGATTTCAGATTTATCCTGCAAGAAGAATACCCAAGTGAAGCAAGTAAAGACAACAATAATAAAAAGACCATACTTACCTCTCCCATTGCTAAGATAAGCAATAGGTCCAAATAAGTCCATGTGAAGGAGCTCCAATGGTCTTGATGTCATCATTATGTTCTTTCTTGGATGACTTGAACCAACCCGCTTTCCTACTTGACAAGCTACACAAGGTTTGTCTTTCTCAAAACAAACATTCGTTAGTCCCAAAACATGCTCGCCCTTAAGAAGCTTGTGAAGGTTCCTTATCCCAACATGTGCTAGGCAATGATGCCATAGCCAACCCTTGTTGGTCTTTGCAAGTAAACATGCATCAAGTTCAGCGATATCATTCGAAAGATCTACTAGATAAAGTGAAGGACCGGTGATGTGACAAGAGGGGGTGAATGGGAGCTACTAAAAACTCTCAAGTTACAAGAACACTATGACTTGATTTCTAGTCCCAATACAACCTCAAGGGACACAAAAAACACTTCGCAAAAGAACAGATCAACCATGGATCAATTGACTGCTCCTACCAAGTTATAGAGAAGAATACGAGCATAAAGGAACTTAAAAGAATTGATTTCAACCCAAATTTTCACAAGAAACTTCAAAGGAGACACTAAAGATCCAGTAAAAGTTCTTAGTCAAAGTACGAAAAATTCACCGAGCGACAGTGCCGCTCGTAAGTGCAGCAGTGCCGAACTGCAAAAAAAATCCAAAATTACCTCAAATTTTGTAGGCAGCAAGATACATGGGATAAATGGTGAACCATGAAGTTTGAGTAGAAAAGGATCAAAACTCCTTGCCAGGTAGTGCCGGACTTGAGAGCGGCAGTGTCACATAGTCAAATCTTCACAGAATGTCCTCAAAATTTACAGATATTTTGCACAAAAGAAAATATGTTTACTAGTGAAAGCTCAACCCTAGCAAGACAGAAAATAAAAATGCACATCGAAAATCCCATTTCAGTTGGGGTTTTGATGGGGTTTTCTATTTCGAGTTAAAACTGCGTTTTTCTCAAATCGCGACCAAGAACTGCAACAAGTGTGTGTATGTAGTGATCCGAGAAGTGTGACTCACCACCAATTAATCCCCAAACCAAACCCTCACACAAAACTCGATGGTTCTTCACAAGTTCACAAAATGAGAAAAGGGAAGAACACAAGATCAAAATGGCTCCAAAATTTCAGCAAGAATGAAAACTTGGATTGAAGCCAACAAAAATTTGTGGGCGAAACCGGCCACCCTTCCTCGGATTACACACTGAAGCTTACAAATAATATACCCGAAAGTCCAAAGCACTGTGGATCTCCAGGTACAAAACTAGGGCTCTCTAGGGAATGGAAAACACAAGTGCAAAAACTCTAAGCCAAAGAGATGCTGAACTAAGCAGCCCTATACCTCTATTTATAGAGGGTTATTTCCATTCCTTACTACCTTTAATTACATAGAGTCTATCCACTAAGCCAGGGGTGAAATGGACCAACTCCTGGAGTTTTAATCCGACGGCCACGCGCTCCACACGACGTTGCTTCTCCTTGACGCACCTTTCACTGTGATGCCATGTGCCACCACCGATTCCCTCTAGCACTGTAGCCACCTAGTTTTGAGGCCAAACTCAGCAAAACCCACCATCTATAGCGAAAGGTGGTTTTTCGAGGCTCAACCACCAATCCGCCATGAGTATCGCACCGCGTGCGCGTCTCCCACGTGCTAGACACGTGTCCCGCTAGTCCTCGACCACGCCGACAACACGGCCCGCTCCGCCACATCCTCATGCGAGTGCATGTCCTAGGTGTCAGCCACCACAGCTAGTCACCCAGTGACTCTGGTCCCTCTGTCAAGTCCCAATGCTCGTCCTTCATCGCTCAGGTGCATCAGCATGAACCCGCATGACCTTCACCTTCACCGTCTACCACCGTACTTGAGGTCCACACCTACACATCACAAGCTGACCGACATGGTTGCACATAAAAATCTCTTGTCCCAGTCAGTCCATGACTCGACCCTGGACGCTACCCATTGACAATCACTCATTATCAACCTGAACCACAAGGGACAAGTCAACCATGTGTTCGCAAGAAGCTTTCCCTTAAGTACACCTTTAAATGCAACAGAACCATCACTTATTCTAAAGACTGTCACATCAACATCTATAAATAAGCAATTATGTCCAATGGATCAAAGCTTACTAACAGATAGTAGGTTATAGTCTAAAGAATCTACCAAGAAAACATTTGAAATCAAATGTTTGATAGTAATTGCAATCTTACCCAACCCCTTTACCTAGCCTTGATTCCCATCTCCGAATATGATTTTGTCCTAGGAATCTTTGTTCTTGACATAGGAAGAAAACATCCGCTTCTCCTTCGTCTTGTGGTTTGTGCATCCACTTTCAATAACCTAGCTTGAGCCCTCAGATGCATAAATCGGTAAAATAAATTTTGGCTATTGGTTTAGGTACCTAACTAGAGTTGGGTCCTATCATGTTAGTCACGTACATTTTTGGCATCCAAACACAAGTCTTACCATTCTTGCTTTTGGGTCTCACATGAGCGTCAATTATTTTGTCAGATTCGCAATATAACACTGTGATATCCTGGCCCCTTGGATGGTGATATCCTGGCCCAAGGCTTAATAGAATTAATAGAGTATCCATACCAACAAGGTGCATCTTCTTTTTTGAAATCCTATCTCTAAAGAATCTCCAAGTTAAGCGTGCTTGGCTTGGAGCAATTTGGGATGGATGACAGACCGGGAAGTTTTCATGGGTGTAGTGTAACACCCTGATTTTGGGGGTTTAAAATTTCTTTCTAATTATCACCCAAAATCATGTGTTACTCTTCTTTTTCTCACCCTAGGTTCTATCTCTCTCTAGATTTTCCCTCCCTTTTTCCTTTTTAAGTAGACCTAGCTTAAGTTAGGGAGATTTAATTATTTATTTTTGCCAAAACATTTTGGGTCATGACATGTTGCATCATGCTGAGCTTAAAATATTCTTTGAAGTGTTGCACAAGTTTGAATTTATTTGAATCTGAAACCTAATTTGAATTTGGAATTGAAAGTCCTATATGTGGCAGAACCTCCCAAGTTATTGGGCCCACATGCACCTGCCCTTGTCTCAAAGACCTCGGACGGCTATGCATGTGCACCAGATAACTTAACAGGATCCGTCCGATTGCCCCAAGGACATCGGATAAACCACGAACAACCAGGACTGCAAGATTAAGTAACACAAATCACACACACCAACATTTTTGCAGCGGAAATCTTATTGCCAAATTTTACAAGTTACAAAAATTTTACATTATTTTATCAGAGTGATTACAAAAGTATAAGCTTGAAATATATGCTAGCTCAAGTGACCATCCTCAATAAGAAGTATAGAAGATTTACTTAGACTTATAAGAAGGCCGAGCCCACTGGCACTTAACACCATCATAGCAGCACAAGGTTAGAACCTAAAAACAACAGGGAATAAAACCCTAAGTATGGAATTACTCAGCAAGACTTACCCGACTAAAGAAAAGACTCTCAAGGGTATGCTGGCTAGAGGGATTCAAGGTATGGTTTATCAAGAATCAAAGACTCTGTTTTGCAGAAAAGCTTACTACGAGTGGATCCTTAAAATCCAATTTTACTTGTCAGGTTAAGTAAAATTACCTGCATCTAGAGTTCTGTCTACCCTAGTTTAATCACTTGACCTATACTAGCCAATTTCTTAACAACCCTTCATCTTCACTGGATTGCTACGTGTAAGTCAGTGACCAAGTCTTCATAACCACGAAGTTATGGCGATCCGAATCGATTATACTCAGCTAAGGATCTCTAATCAAACGACATATGTAGCACTTAACCCTTGCATATGTCAACTCGCCACCAGGGTTCTTAAGACCAGATCAGGTTCACGCCAACCGAGAGCACAGATACACCACCGTCCAGCCTCTTGCCACAGAGGGTACACACTACTCTCGCCATCTCTCCACTCCCATTGCGTGTTATCTTATTCTGGTATTAGTCTGCCCGAGGCAAAGCTTACCCATGACGAGGCATGTGACCAGTTAAAAGGTCCTCAATCATCAAGCCTACATCGAGAAGGTCCTTAATCGACTCAGACGGAGACACTACACCAAGACTCCCTTCTCGTGCAAGTCAACCGCCCGGTCTCAGCTTTATTATTTTCAACCCAAAGTTTGGTACCTGGCAGAGGTACATCTTTTCCGATGTTGAACCCATTACGACCGTAATGGATTCACCATCAAGTTTTATTTTTGAAAACATTCCCACCCACTAAAGCATCACCTTTGTTTTAAAACAAAACATTTTTGTTTGCTAAAGCAAGGCTAAGCATCATAAAATTCTTTTCAGAAATGGGTATCAAGGAAGGGTAATCAATTTTCAAAGGAAGGAAATGCATCAACGGTTTAGCACACAACTCCTATCACCTAATGCATCAAACAAGGTGATAAAGATTTTAAAACACAAGGAAGTGGCGAATGCACCAGGGCTTGCCTGAATAACACTAGGTTAGTGTTGTTAGGTGGCGACCACTTGGCGATCATCCTTGTCCTAGCACTTGATCAGATTATCCATCTTTCGGTTCGTCCATCAGCATCATTCTGCGGATTAGCCCGCGCTTGGGGTCGACTTGGATCGTCTTCGCATCACGCAATTATTTTTTGTACCTCATGAGATGCATGATGCACATGTATGAGCACGAGTATAACGAATATAATATAGATAATCTACACTAAAAAGGATGAAACACTTAAAACCAAGCATTAAGCATCATGGATATCACAGCAGCGCATCGACTACATCCATTAATCAAATTGACATAATAACACTAGAACATCTATTTTTATTCCTAGCTTTTTATTAACTCTTTAAACTGTGTATCTTAATTACTTACTTTACCGATTAACCTGTGTATCATATATATATTAATATAATTTCCCATTTTGAACACCTACAATCCCGTAAACACTGAGACCTATTGAGATCTTTTTCATCCTACAACATCGACCAAATTACTCAAACGACTTAGGCAATCTAATAAATATTAAACCTAGTCAAACCATTCATTAATTCACTTGCATGAATAACAAATTTGCTTACCCTGACTAATTTGACGCGATAGTCGCAAGCACGACTATGGGTTCCGGTTGACGTCATCCAGGGGCCTTCTTTTCTTCGGTAATCAATTGCTGAAGATCTTTTCCTCGACTGAATAATTTTGATGAACCAAACTTGAGTCGCGCAGGATGTCCGAGCTTTTTGTCGCACACTTGGTGAATATCACCCTGCTAGCTTCGTCTTCATCCGACGCTTGGGATTTCTTGATGACGCGCGAAACGACGACGAGATCGTGTTTGGAGGAGCTGGTGAGGTGGGGGTCGAGTAGGGGATGACGGGTTTGATGACTCGACGCTAAACGTGAACATGCCAAAACCCGATGGATGAGGAGTGAGCGCATGCGGGGCGAGCAGCACGGATTTGAAGCGTAGAGAAATCGCCCACAGCGAGACGAACAGAACAAGGTGTGCTCGCGAACTCAATGGTGGAATCGGCGGTAGTCGATGCCAGAGCACATGGCGAGGAAGCTTCGCAGTTTGACGAGACCGTGGCCGAGCGAATTTTATGGCGCGGACAGGGGAAGGACTCGGCGAGCAGCGACGCGGAGAGCAAAGCGAGGTTGCGGCCGAGCGGGCTCGGACACAAGCACACGCAGCGTTTCACCGTGTCCAGCGCGCGTGTTACGGACACGATGTTGACTACGAGCAGTTTCGCGCGCACGATAACACGATAGAGGAGAATTGAACAGGGACCTTCACCGAAGCACGCGCAGGAACAACGGAATACTACGCGCGCGATGAGGAAGCAGAAAGCCACAACAAGGGAGCGCGGTGTGCAGACAGGGCGAGCTGGGAACACCGACGAGCTGGGAGAGCTGCGCGCGACCTCGGCGCGCAGGGACGAGCTCGGCGAGGAAGCAGAGCGTGCACAAGGGAGCAGGCCGTGCGCGGGAGTAGGCGCGGCTGCGGCAGTAAGGCAAGACCGCGACCACGAGTTCGGCAAGGGCGCGCTGCTGCACGGCGCTAGAGGAGTCTCCCTGACGACTAGAGTAACGCTGTAGCCATGGCGATCACGGACTGACGGGCGTTACGTCTGGTCGAAGCAGAGTGTGGAGGCGTGGACAGAAATTGGCAAGGCTAGTGCGCAGAATGAAGGCGCTGTTGGAGGGAGCTCGACCGGCGGTCTGCAGCCTAGCGCGCGCAGCAGCCATGGGAGGAAGAACGGTTGGGCACTAGCCAATAGGGGAGCTCGGCGCGGCTGGAGAGCAGCGAGCAGGAACAGTCGGCCATGGATTGGGCGCCTGGCGAGTGGACAGAGGGAGGAAGCGAGGGCGCTTGGGGGAGAAAAGAGACTGCGCGTGCAGGAAAAGGACCTCGGCTGGGAGGTGCTTGGCGTTGAGGGCTGGCGCGCCATGGCGAGCTGGAGCAGGAGAACTGGGTGCGGACGTGGCCATGGACGAGCAGGGATGGCGTGCACAAATCACAGGGAAACGAATGCCGAGCAGGAACGCGGCGAGCTGGGGCAGAGAAACCTCACGTGCGCAGGAGCTTGAGCCCGAGCAGAGGGAGCTGGGCGCGGTGCTGTGGAGCTCCAGCCATGGGTGAGCGTCGGCGAGCCCAGGGACTCCACGGGCTGGAGCAACGCGCAGGGAGTAGAAGAGATGGGAACACGACACTAGGGAGAGGGCGGTGGTAGATTAGGATGAAAGAGATTTTTTATTTCTTCTCTTTTTTTTACCAAAAAATCGTAGATATTTTAGTCCTAGATTTTTAGCGATAAAGTGGGTCAGATCACAATAATATGGGTCAACGAAACTTGTGGTATGGTTTGATTTTTGGATTCAAAACACGATATATTTGATCTGCGGTCAGAACACATGATTTCATGGTCACAGTAATTTACTAGACTCGAAGCTCAATTATAATTCTCGGACGCGCAGTCACGGTTTTGATTTAGCGAATACTTGGAATCAAATGAATTTGCACCCGTCATTTATATCCAAAGTTTTGGATTGGGCAAGAAACGACATACCAAAATAAACTGATTCGGCACTGATAATTTTTTCGGCGTGATTCGACCAAAATTAGCCGAAACAATATCTATGAACGTATACGTGATTTTGTTGTAAAAACAGCATGCAGACGGATAAATTGGATCCTAACCTCACGCACAATTTCGCGCGAGTTGAATTATTTCACCCTGAACATTTTAGTCGTCGAGTTCAAACTAATCTGCCCGGGATAAAATCATCCGAGTGAGTCGGGCTTCCGAATTTGTATTCGCGCGAGCGATGAATTTTAAATAATCACCGGATGCACCGATTGTCGGAGCAACGATGTTTCGAACATCACGAAAATTTAGAAAGACCCGAGATTGATAGAAATAAAAACGATGTCGCACTCGCGACAGACGAAACAGATGCGATATTAAAATCGCGATGAATGACGATAACTAGACCTTAGTGTCCGTCTTATTCACTAATGTCACGTGCTTAAATCCGTACTTGTTGTCGAGCGGAATATAAACACCTGGGGTGTTACAGCCCTTGAAAGGGAATTAGGCTTACACCTATTTCCTAAACTAATTTTGGTGGTTGAATTGCCCAACACAAATAATTGGACTAACTAGTTTGCCCAAGTCTATAAGATCTACAGGTATCAAAGGTTCATAGTAAGCCAATAAAAAGACCAAGAAAAAGAGTTCAAATAAAGGAGCAAAGGGATAACCGAAGGCACCCTGGTCTGGCACACCGGACTGTCCGGTGCACCAGGGAACTCGACGCTGAACTCGCTACCTTCGGGAGTTCTCAAAGTCGTCACGCTATAATTCACTGGACTGTCCGGTGTACACCGGACAGTGTCCGGTGCTTCAAGAAGACGCGGCTCTAAACTCACCAGCCTCGGGAATTCGCATCGGCTGCTCCACTATAATTCTCCGGACATGTCCGGTGTACACTGGACTGTCCGGTGTAACTGCGGGGCAACGGCTACTTCAGGCGCCAACGGCTACCTGCTGCGGCATTTAATGCGCGCCAGAGCGCGCAAAAGTCAGGCACGCGCGAACAGGCGCACCGGACACTCTACAGAACATATCCGGTGCGCCACAGGACATCAAGGCGGGCCCAGCGTCAGAGCTCTAACGGTCGGAACCCTAACGGCCTGGTGACGTGGCTGTCGCACCGGACATGTCCGGTGTGCACCAGACTGTCCAGTGCACCATTCGACAGACAGCCTCCACCAAACGGCTAGTTTGGTGGTTGGGGCTATAAATACCCCCAACCACCCCACATTCAAGTCATCCAAGTTTTCCACTTCTCAACCACTTACAAGAGCTAGGCATTCAATTCTAGACACACTCAAGTGATCAAATCCTCTCCAATTCCACAGAAGGCTTTAGTGATTAGCGAGAGAGATTTGTCGTGTTCTTTTGAGCTCTTGCGCTTGGATTGCTTCTTTTCTTTCTCACTTGTTCTTGTGATCAAAACTCCATTGTAACCGAGGCAAGAGACACCAATTGTGTGGTGGTCCTTGCGGGGAAGTTTAGTTCCCGGTTTTGATTTGAGAAGAGAAGCTCACTCGGTCCGAGGGACCGTTTGAGAGAGGGAAAGGGTTGAAAAAGACCCGGCCTTTGTGGCCTCCTCAACGGGGAGTAGGTTTGCGAGAACCGAACCTTGGTAAAACAAATCCACGTGTCACACTCTTCATTTGCTTGCAATTTGTTTTGCGCCCTCTCTCTCGGACTCATTATTATTTCTAACGCTAACCCGGCTTGTAGTTGTGATTAATTTTGTAAATTTCAGTTTCGCCCTATCCACCCCCCCCCCCTCTAGGCGACTTTCAATTGGTATCAGAGCCCGGTGCTTCATTAGAGCCTAACCGCTCGAAGTGATGTCGGGAGATCACACCAAGAGGGAGATGGAGACCGGCAACAAGCCTACTACGAGTCACGGGAGCACTTCATCGGAAGAGTCCCGCACCAAGAGGAAGGAGAAGAAGAAGAGCTCCTCCAACAAAGGGAAGGGGAAGGAGAAGAAATCCTCTTCCCACAAGTCGCATCGGAAAGGCGACAAGCACAAGAGGATGAGGAAGGTGGTCTACTACGATACCGACACTTCATCAACATCAACCTCCGACTCCGATGCACCGTCCGTCACTTCTAAGCGCCAAGAGCGCAAGAAGTATAGTAAGATCCCCCTACGCTACCCTTCAAAACGTACTCCTTTACTCTCCGTTCCATTAGGCAAACCACCGGTTTTTGACGGTGAAGATTATAATATGTGGAGTGACAAAATGAGGCATCATCTAACCTCACTCCACACAAGCATATGGAATGTTGTTGAGTTTGGTGTACAGGTACCATCCGTAGGGGATGAAGACTACGACTCGGACGAGGTGGCCCAAATCCACCACTTTAACTCCCAAGCCACCACTATACTCCTCGCCTCTCTAAGTCGAGAGGAGTATAACAAGGTGCAAGGGTTAAAAAGTGCGAAGGAAATTTGAGACGTACTCAAGACCGCGCACGAAGGAGACGAGGTGACAAAAATCACCAAGCGGGAGACGATCGAGGGGGAGCTCGGTCGCTTCATGCTTCACCAAGGGGAGGATCCACAAGGGATGTACAACCGCTTGAAGACCTTGGTGAACCAAGTGCGCAACCTCGGGAGCGAAAAATGGGATGACCATGAGATGGTCAAGGTTATTCTTAGATCCCTCGTATTTCTTAACCCTACACAAGTTCAATTAATTCAAGGTGATCCTAGATATAAGCTAATGTCTCCCGAGGAAGTTATAGGAAAATTTGTGAGCTTTGAGCTAATGATTAAAGGCTCAAAGAAAATCATCGAGCAAGGCACTTCCTGCACACCCGAGGCACAACCGGTCGCATTCAAGGCGACGGAAGAAAAGAAGGAGGAAGCTACTTCAAGTCGAACACCCATCGATGCCTCCAAGCTCGACAACGAGGAGATGACGCTCATCATCAAGAGCTTCCGTAAAATCCTTAAGCAAAGGAGGGGGAAAGACTACAAGCCCCGCTCCAAGAAAGTATGTGAAAGTCGCCTAGAGGGGGGGTGAATAGGGCGAAACTGAAAATTACAAATATAAACACAACTACAAGCCGGGTTAGCGTTAGAAATATAATAGAGCCCGCGAGAGAGGGTGCAAAACAAATCGCAAGCGAATAAGAAGTGTGACACGCGGATTTGTTTTACCGAGGTTCGGTTCTCGCAAACCTACTCCCCGTTGAGGAGGCCACAAAGGCCGGGTCTCTTTCAACCCTTACCCTCTCTCAAATGGTCCCTCGGACCGAGTGAGCTTTCTCTTCTCAATCACTTGGAACACAAAGTTCCCACAAGGACCACCACAAGTTTGGTGTCTCTTGCCTCAATTACAAGTGAGTTTGATCGCAATGAAAGAATCAAGAAAGAAGAAAGCAATCCAAGCGCAAGAGCTCGAAAGAACACAAGCAAATCTCTCTCTCTAATCACTAGGGTGTCGTGTGGAATTTGGAGAGGATTTGATCTCTTTGGTGTGTCTAGAATTGAATGCTAGAGCTCTTGTAAGTTGTTGGGAAGTCGAAAACTTGGATGCAATGAATGGTGGGTGGTTGGGGGTATTTATAGCCCCAACCACCAAACTAGCCGTTTGGTGAGGCTGTCTGTTCGATGGCGCACCGGACAGTCCGGTGCACACCGGACATGTCCGGTGCGACAGCCACGTCACCAAAGCCGTTGGGTTCCGACCGTTGGAGCTCTATCTTCTGGGCCCGCCTTGATGTCTGGTGGCGCACCGGACATGAACTGTAGAGTGTCCGGTGCGCCAGCATGGGCGTGCCTGACCTCTGCGCGCGCAGCGCGTGCATTTAATGCGTCGCAGGTAGCCGTTGGCGCCGAAATAGCCGTTGCCCCGCTGTTACACCGGACAGTCCGGTGAATTATAGCGGAGCAGCTTCAATGAATTCCCGAGGCTGGCGAGTTCCGGAGGCCGCTCTTCCTTGGAGCACCGGACATGTTCGGTGTACACCGGACAGTCCGGTGAATTATAGCGGAGCAGCTGAAATGAATTCCCGAGGCTGGCGAGTTCCGGAGGCCGCTCTTCCTTGGAGCACCGGACATGTCCGGTGTACACCGAACAGTCCGGTGAATTATAGCGGAGTCGCCTCTGGAAATTCCCGAAGGTGACGAGTTTGAAGTCGGAGTCCTCTGGTGCACCGGACATGTCCGGTGGCACACCGGACAGTCCGGTGCGCCAGACCAGAGGTGCCTTCGGTTGTCCCTTTGCTCTTTGGTTGAACCCAATACTTTGTCTTTTTATTGGCTAAGTGTGAACCTTTGGTACCTGTATAACTTATACACTAGAGCAAACTAGTTAGTCCAATATTTGTGTTGGGCAATTCAACCACCAAAATTAATTAGGGACTAGGTGTAAGCCTAATTCCCTTTCAATCTCCCCCTTTTTGGTGATTGATGCCAACACAAACCAAAGCAAATGTAAAAGTACATAATTGAACTAGTTTGCATAATGTAAGTGCAAAGGTTGCTTGAAATTGAGCCAATATAAATACTTACATGATGTGCATGGATTGTTTCTTTGGTTTTAACATATTGGACCACATTTGCACCACAAGTTTTGTTTTGCAAATTCTTTTGTAAATTCTTTTCAAAGACTTTTTGCAAGATAGTCAAAGGTAAATGAGTAAGATTTTTGCGAAGCATTTTCAAGAGTGAAAGTTTCTCCCTTTGTTTCAAATGCTTTTCCTTTGACTAAACAAAACTCCCCCTCAAATAAATTCTCCTCTTAGTGTTCAAGAGGGTTTTAAGATATCAAGTTTTAAAAAATACTACTTGCTTCCCCTTTAGAACACAAAGAGATACCAATTTGAAATTTTTCAATTGAAAACCATTAATTTTAAAATTATGGTGGTGGTGCGGTCCTTTTGCTTTGGGCCAATACTTTCTCCCCCTTTGGCATGAATCGCCAAAAATGGATACTTAGAATGAAATATAGGCCCTTTCCTAACTACTTTCTCCCCTTTGGCAAATAAAACATATGAGTGAAGATTATACCAAAGACGGAGAGTGATGCGGAGCGACGGTGAAGGGTGAGTAGTAGAGTGGAGTGGAAGCCTTTGTCTTTGCCGAAGACTCCAATTCCCTTTCAATATACCTATGACTTAGTTTGAAATACACTTGAAAACACATTAGTCATAGCATATATCAAAGGATATGATCAAAGGTATATTTATGAGCTATGTGTGCAAATTAGCAAAAGAAGTTCCTAGAATCAAGAATATTGAGCTCATGCCTAAGTTTGGTAAAAGTTTGTTCATCAAGAGGCTTGGTAAAGATATCGGCTAATTGATCTTTGGTATTAATATATGAAATCTCGATATCCCCCTTTTGTTGGTGATCTCGAAGAAAATGATACCGAATGGCTATGTGTTTAGTGCGGCTATGCTCAACGGGATTATCCGCCATGCGGATTGCACTCTCATTATCACATAGAAGAGGAACTTTGGTTAATTTGTAACCATAGTCCCGCAGGGTTTGCCTCATCCAAAGCAATTGCGTGCAACAGTGACCTACGGCAATATACTTGGCTTCGGCGGTAGAAAGAGCGACCGAATTTTGCTTCTTTGAAGCCCAAGACACCAAGGATCTTCCCAAGAACTGGCAAGTCCCCGATGTGCTCTTCCTATTAATCTTACACCCTGCCCAATCGGCATCCGAATAACCAATCAAATCAAATGTGGATCCTCGAGGGTACCAAAGCCCAAACTTAGGTGTATAAGCCAAATATCTCAAGATTCGCTTTACGGCCGTAAGGTGTGATTCCTTAGGGTCGGCTTGGAATCTTGCACACATGCAAACGGAAAGCATAATGTCCGGTCGAGATGCACATAAATAAAGCAATGAACCAATCATCGACCGGTATACCTTTTGATCCACGGACTTACCTCCCGTGTCGAGGTCGAGATGCCCATTTGTTCCCATGGGTGTCTTGATGGGCTTGGCATCCTTCATTCCAAACTTGGTTAGAATGTCTTGAGTGTACTTCGTTTGGCTAATGAAGGTGCCCTCTTGGAGTTGCTTGACTTGGAATCCTAGAAAATACTTCAACTCCCCCATCATCGACATCTCGAATTTCTGTGTCATGATCCTACTAAATTCTTCACATGTAGATTCACTAGTAGACCCAAATATGATATCATCAACATAAATTTGGCATACAAACAAATCATTGTCAAGAGTCTTAGTGAATAAAGTAGGATCGGCCTTGCCGACTTTGAAGCCATTTGCAATAAGGAAATCCCTAAGGCATTCATACCATGCTCTTGGGGCTTGCTTGAGCCCATAAAGCGCCTTAGAGAGCCTATAAACATGGTTAGGATACTCACTATCTTCAAAGCCGGGAGGTTGCTCAACATAGACTTCTTCCTTGATTGGTCCATTGAGGAAGGCACTCTTCACGTCCATTTGGTAGAGCTTGAAGCCATGGTAAGTAGCATAGGCCAATAATATACGAATTGACTCAAGCCTAGCTACGGGTGCATAGGTTTCACCGAAATCCAAACCTTCGACTTGTGAATACCCCTTGGCCACGAGTCGAGCTTTGTTCCTTGTCACCACACCATGCTCATCTTGCTTGTTGCGGAAGACCCACTTGGTTAATACAACATTTTGGTTAGGACGTGGAACTAAATGCCATACCTCGTTCCTCGTCAAATTGTTGAGCTCCTCTTGCATCGCCATCACCCAATCCGAATCTTGGAGAGCTTCCTCTACCCTGTGTGGCTCAATAGAGGAAACAAAAGAGTAATGCTCACAAAAATGTGCAACCCGAGATCGAGTGGTTACCCCCTTATGAATGTCGCCGAGGATGGTGTCGACGGGGTGATCTCGTTGAATTGCTTGGTGGACTCTTGGGTGTGGCGGCCTTGGTTGTTCATCCTCCTTGTCTTGATCATTTCCATCTCCCCCTTGATCGTTGTCGTCATCTTGAGGGGGCTCATCTCTTTGATCTTCTCCTTCATCAACTTGAGCCTCGTCCTCATTTTGGGTTGGCGGAGATGCTTGCGTGGATGAGGATGGTTGATCTTGTGCATGTGGAGGCTCTTCGGATTCCTTAGGACACACATCCCCAATGGACATGTTCCTTAGCGCTATGCATGGAGCCTGTTCTTCACCTATCTCATCAAGATCAACTTGCTCTACTTGAGAGCCGTTAGTCTCATCAAACACAACGTCACAAGAAACTTAAACTAGTTCTGAGGACTTGTTAAAGACTCTATATGCCCTTGTGTTTGAATCATATCCTAGTAAAAAGCCTTCTACAGTTTTAGGAGCAAATTTAGATTTTCTACCTCTTTTAACAAGAATAAAGCATTTGCTACCAAAAACTCTAAAATATGAAATATTGGGCTTTTTACCGGTTAGGAGTTCATAGGATGTCTTCTTGAGGATTCGGTGTAGATATAATCGGTTGATGGCGTAGCAAGCGGTGTTGACCGCCTCGGCCCAAAACCGATCCGGTGTCTTGTATTCATCAAGCATGGTTCTTGCCATGTCCAATAGAGTTCGATTCTTCCTCTCCACTACACCATTTTGTTGTGGAGTGTAGGGAGAAGAGAACTCATGCTTGATGCCCTCCTCCTCAAGGAAGCCTTCAATTTGAGAGTTCTTGAACTCCGTCCCGTTGTCGCTTCTAATTTTCTTGATCCTTAAGCCGAACTCATTTTGAGCTCGTCTCAAGAATCCCTTTAAGATTTCTTGGGTATGAGATTTTTCCTGCAAAAAGAACACCCAAGTGAAGCGAGAATAATCATCCACAATAACTAGACAGTACTTACTCCCGCCGATGCTTATGTAAGCGATCGGGCCGAATAAATCCATGTGTAGGAGCTCCAGTGGCCTGTCACTTGTCATGATGTTCTTATGTGGATGATGAATGTCAACTTGCTTCCCGGCTTGGCATGCGCTACAAATCCTGTCTTTCTCAAAATGAACATTGGTTAGTCCTAAAATGTGTTCTCCCTTTAGAAGCTTATGAAGATTCTTCATTCCAACATGGGCTAGTCGGCGGTGCCAGAGCCAACCCAAGTTAGTCTTAGCAACCAAGCAAGTGTCGAGTTCAGCTCTATCAAAATCTACCAAGTATAGCTGACCCTCTAACACTCCCTTAAATGCTATTGAATCATCACTTCTTCTAAAGACAGTAACACCTACATCAGTAAATAGACAGTTGTAGCCCATTTGGCATAGTTGGGATTCGGAAAGCAAATTGTAATCTCAAGAATCTACAAGAAAAACATTTGAAATAGTATGGTCAGGTGATATAGCAATTTTACCCAATCCTTTGACCAAACCTTGATTTCCATCCCCGAATGTGATAGCTCGTTGGGGATCTTGGTTTTTCTCATATGAGGAGAACATCTTCTTCTCCCCTGTCATGTGGTTTGTGCACCCGCTATCGAGTATCCAACTTGAGCCCCCGGATGCATAAACCTACAAAACAATTTTAGTTCTTGACTTTAGGTACCCAAACGGTTTTGGGTCCTTTGGCATTAGAAACAAGAACTTTGGGTACCCAAACACAAGTCTTGGAACCCTTGTGTTTGCCCCCAACAAACTTGGCAACTATCTTGCCGGATTTGTTAGTAAGCACATAAGATGCATCAAAAGTTTTAAATGAAATGTTATGATCATTTGATGCATTAGGAGTTTTCTTTCTAGGCAACTTGGCACGGGTTGGTTGCCTAGAGCTAGATGTCTCACCCTTATACATAAAAGCATGATTAGGGCCAGAGTGAGACTTCCTGGAATGAATTTTCCTAATTTTGCTCTCGGGATAACCGGTAGGGTACAAAATGTAACCCTCGTTATCCTGAGGCATGGGAGCCTTGCCCTTAACAAAATTTGACAATCTTTTAGGAGGGGCACTAAGTTTGACATTGTCTCCCCTTTGATAGCCAATGCCATCCTTGATGCCAGGGCGTCTCCCATTATAGAGCATACTTCTAGCAAATTTAAATTTTTCATTTTCTAAGTTATGCTCGGCAATTTTAGCATCTAACATTGCTATATGATCATTTTGTTGTTTAATTAATACCATGTGATCATGAATAGCATTGATATCAACATCTCTACATCTATCACAAATAGAAGTGTGCTCAGTGGTAGATGTAGAGGGTTTGCAAGATTTTAATTCTACAACCTTAGCATGCAACATATCGTTCTTAGTTCTAAGGTCAGAAATAGTAGTATTGGAAACATCAAAATCTTTAACCTTAGCAATTAACTTTTCATTTTCAATCCTAAGGCTATCAAGAGAAATATTCAATTCATCAATCTTAGCAAGCAAATCATCATTATCATTTCTAAGATTGGGAACATCACAAACATGAGAATCAACCTTAGCAATTAATTTGGCATTTTCATTTCTAAGGTTGGCAATGGTCTCATGGCAAGTGCTTAGCTCACTAGACAATTTTTCACATTTTTCAACTTGTAGAGCATAAGCATTTTTGACCTTAACATGCTTTTTGTTTTCCTTAATAAGGAAGTCCTCTTGAGAGTCCAAGAGATCATCCTTCTCATGAATAGCGCTAATCAATTCATTTAATTTTCCCTTTTGTTGCTTGTTAAGGTCGGCAAAAAGGGTACGCAAATTATTCTCCTCATCACTAGCATTATCATCACTAGAGGATTCGTATTTAGTGGAGGATTTAGATTTAACCTTCTTCCTTTTGCCGTCCTTTGCCATGAGGCACTTGTGGCCGACGTTGGGGAAGAGGAGTCCCTTGGTGACGGCGATGTTGGCGGCGTCCTCGTCGTCGTCAGAGGAGTCAGTGGAGCTCTCGTCCGAGTCCCACTCCCGGCAAACATGGGCATCGCCGCCCTTCTTCTTGTAGTACCTCTTCTTTTCTCTCCTCTTTCCCTTCTTGTCGTTGCCCCTGTCACTGTCACTAGATATAGGACATTTTGCAATGAAATGACCGGGCTTACCACACTTGTAGCAAACCTTCTTGGAACGGGATTTGTAGTCCTTCCCCTTCCGTTGCTTGAGGATTTGGCGAAAGCTTTTGATGATTAAAGCCATCTCCTCATTGTCGAGCTTGGAGGCATCAATTAGTTGTCTACTCGGTGTAGACTCCTCCTTCTCCTCCGTCGCCTTAAATGCCACCGGTTGTGCTTCGGACGTGGAGGGTTCGTCAAGCTCGTTGATCTTCTTTGAGCCCTTGATCATACATTCAAAGCTCACAAAATTCCCGATAACTTCCTCGGGGGTCATTAGTGTGTATCTAGGATTACCACGAATTAATTGAACTTGAGTGGGGTTAAGGAAAATGAGAGATCTTAGAATAACCTTAACCACCTCGTGGTCATCCCATTTCTTGCTCCCGAGGTTGCGCACTTGGTTCACCAAGGTTTTGAGCCGGTTGTACATATCTTGTGGCTCCTCCCCTTGGCGAAGACGAAAACGACCGAGCTCCCCCTCGATCGTTTCCCACTTTGTGATCTTGGTGAGTTCATCACCCTCGTGCGCGGTCTTGAGTAGGTCCCAAATCTCCTTTGCATTCTTCAACCCTTGCACCTTGTTGTATTCCTCCTTGCTTAGAGAGGCGAGGAGTATGGTTGTAGCTTGAGAGTTGAAGTGCTCGATTTGGGCCACTTCGTTCGTATCGTAGTCTTCATCCCCTACGGATGGTACCTGTGCTCCAAACTCAACAACATTCCATATACTTTTGTGGAGTGAGGTTAGATGAAATTTCATTAAATCACTCCACCTAGCATAATCTTCGCCATCAAAGGTTGGCGGTTTGCCTAATGGAACGGAAAGTAATGGAGTAGGTCTAGATGTACGAGGATAGTGTAAGGGGATCTTACTAAACTTCTTGCGCTCTTGGCGCTTAGAAGTTATGGACGGCGCATCGGAGTCGGAGGTCGATGTTGATGAAGTGTCGGTCTCGTAGTAGACCACTTTCCTCATCCTCTTGTGCTTGTCGCCTTTCCGATGCGACTTGTGGGAAGAAGATTTTTCCTTCTTCTCTTTATGGTGTGAAGAAGAAGATCTTTTCTCCTTCCGTTTGGAGGAGTCCTTCTTCTTCTCCTTCCTCTTGGTGCGGGACTCTTCCGATGAGGTGCTCCCTTGGCTCGTAGTGGGCTTGTCGCCGGTCTCCATCTCCCTCTTGGTGTGATCTCCCGACATCGCTTCGAGCGGTTAGGCTCTAATGAAGCACCGGCCTTTGATACCAATTGAAAGTCGCCTAGAGGGGGGTGAATAGGGCGAAACTGAAAATTACAAATATAAACACAACTACAAGCCGGGTTAGCGTTAGAAATATAATAGAGCCCGCGAGAGAGGGTGCAAAACAAATCGCAAGCGAATAAGAAGTGTGACACGTGGATTTGTTTTACCGAGGTTCGGTTCTCGCAAACCTACTCCCCGTTGAGGAGGCCACAAAGGCCGGGTCTCTTTCAACCCTTACCCTCTCTCAAACGGTCCCTCGGACCGAGTGAGCTTTCTCTTCTCAATCACTTGGAACACAAAGTTCCCACAAGGACCACCACAAGTTTGGTGTCTTTTGCCTCAATTACAAGTGAGTTTGATCGCAATGAAAGAATCAAGAAAGAAGAAAGCAATCCAAGCGCAAGAGCTCGAAAGAACACAAGCAAATCTCTCTCTCTAATCACTAGGGCGTTGTGTGGAATTTGGAGAGGATTTGATCTCTTTGGTGTGTCTAGAATTGAATGCTAGAGCTCTTGTAAGTAGTTGGGAAGTGGAAAACTTGGATGCAATGAATGGTGGGTGGTTGGGGGTATTTATAGCCCCAACCACCAAACTAGCCGTTTGGTGAGGCTGTCTGTTCGATGGCGCACCGGACAGTCCGGTGCACACCGGACATGTCCGGTGCGACAGCCACGTCACCAAAGCCGTTGGGTTCCGACCGTTGGAGCTCTGTCTTCTGGGCCCGCCTTGATGTCCGGTGGCGCACCGGACATGAACTGTAGAGTGTCCGGTGCGCCAGCATGGGCGTGCCTGACCTCTGCGCGCGCAGCGCGCGCATTTAATGCGTCGCAGGTAGCCGTTGGCGCCGAAATAGCCGTTGCCCCGCTGTTACACCGGACAGTCTGGTGAATTATAGCGGAGCAGCTTCAATGAATTCCCGAGGCTGGTGAGTTCCGGAGGCCGCTCTTCCTTGGAGCACCGGACATGTCCGGTGTACACCGGACAGTCCGGTGAATTATAGCGGAGCAGCTGAAATGAATTCCCGAGGCTGGCGAGTTCTGGAGGCCGCTCTTCCTTGGAGCTCCGGACATGTCCGGTGTACACCGGACAGTCCGGTGAATTATAGCGGAGTCGCCTCTGGAAATTCCCAAAGGTGACGAGTTTGAAGTCGGAGTCCTCTGGTGCACTGGACATGTCCGGTGGCACACCGGACAGTCCGGTGCGCCAGACCAGAGGTGCCTTCGGTTGTCCCTTTGCTCTTTGGTTGAACCCAATACTTTGTCTTTTATTAGCTAAGTGTGAACCTTTGGTACCTGTATAACTTATACACTAGAGCAAACTAGTTAGTCCAATATTTGTGTTGGGCAATTCAACCACCAAAATTAATTAGGGACTAGGTGTAAGCCTAATTCCCTTTCAGTATGCTACAAATGTGGTAAGCCCGGTCATTTTATTGCTAAATGTCCATTATCCAGTGATAGTGACAGGGGCGATGACAAGAAGGGAAGAAGAAAGGAGAAGAAGAGACACTACAAGAAGAAGGGCGGCGATGCCCACGTGTGCCGCGAGTGGGACTCCGACGAGAGCTCCACCGACTCCTCCTCCGACGAGGACGCCGCCAACATCGCCGTCACCAAGGGACTTCTCTTCCCCAACGTCGGCCATAAGTGCCTCATGGCCAAGGACGGCAAAAGGAAGAAGGTTAAATCCAAATCCTCCACTAAATATGAGTCCTCTAGTGATGATAATGCTAGTGATGAGGAGGATAATTTGTGTACCCTTTTTGCCGACCTCAACATGCAACAAAAGGAAAAACTAAATGAGCTAATTAGTGTCATCCATGAGAAGGATGATCTCTTGGACTCCCAAGAGGACTTCCTAATCAAGGAAAATAAAAAGCATGTTAAGGTTAAGAATGCTTATGCTCTAGAGGTAGAAAAATGTGAGAAATTATCTAGTGAGCTAAGCACATGCCATGACACTATTGCCAACATTAGAAATGAAAATGCCAAATTAATTGCTAAGGTTGATTCACATGTTTGTAATGTTTCAACTTCCAATCCTAGAGATGATAATGTTGATTTACTTGCTAGGATTGATGAGTTGAATGTTTCTCTTGCTAGCCTTAGAGATGAGAATGAGAAATTGTTTGCTAAGGCTAAAGATTTTGATGTTTGCAATGTTACAATTTCTGATCTTAGAGATAAAAATGATATATTACGTGCTAAGATTGTTGAACTTAATTCTTGCAAACCCTCTATATCTACTGTTGAGCATGTGTCTATTTGTGATAGATGTAGAGATGTTGATATCAATGCTATTCATGATCACATGGTCTAAATTAAACAACAAAATGATCATATAGCAAAATTAGATGCTAAAATTGCCGAGCATAACTTAGAGAATGAAAAATTTAAATTTGCTAGAAGTATGCTCTATAGTGGGAGACGCCCTGGCATCAAGGATGGCATTGGCTTCCAAAGGGGAGACAATGTCAAACTTAGTGCCCCTCCTAAAAGATTGTCTAATTTTGTTAAGGGCAAGGCTCCCATGCCTCAGGATAACGAGGGTTACATTTTGTACCCTGCCGGTTATCCCGAGAGCAAGATTAGGAGAATTCATTCTAGGAAGTCTCACTCTGGCCCTAATCATGCTTTTATGTATAAGGGGGAGACATCTAGCTCTAGGCAACCAACCCATGCTAAGTTGCCTAAAAGGAAAACTCCTAATGCATCAAATGATCATAGCATTTCATTTAAAACTTTTGATGCATCTTATGTTTTGACTAACAAATCCGGCAAAGTAGTTGCCAAGTTTGTTGGGGGCAAACACAAGGGCTCCAAGACTTGTGTTTGGGTACCCAAAGTTCTTGTTTCTAATGCCAAAGGACCCAAAACCGTTTGGGTACCTAAAATCAAGAACTAAACTTGTTTTGCAGGTTTATGCATCCGGTGGCTCAAGTTGGATCATCGATAGCGGGTGCACAAACCACATGATGGGGGAGAAGAAGATGTTCTCCTCCTACGAGAAAAACCAAGATCCCCAACGAGCTACCACATTCGGGGATGGAAACCAAGGTTTGGTCAAAGGTTTGGGTAAAATTGCTATATCTCCTGACCATTCCATTTCCAATGTTTTTCTTGTAGATTCTTTAGATTACAATTTGCTTTCCGTTTCACAATTATGTCAAATGGGCTACAAATGTCTATTTACTGATGTAGGTGTCACTGTCTTTAGAAGAAGTGATGATTCAATAGCATTTAAGGGAGTGTTAGAGGGTCAGCTATACTTGGTAGATTTTGATAGAGCTGAACTCGACACTTGCTTAATTGCTAAGACTAACATGGATTGGCTCTGGCACCACCGACTAGCTCATGTTGGAATGAAGAATCTTCATAAGCTTCTAAAGGGAGAGCACATTTTAGGACTAACAAATGTTCATTTTGAGAAAGACATGATTTGTAGTGCATGCCAAGCCGGGAAGCAAGTTAACACTCATCATCCACACAAAAACATCATGACAAGTGACAGGCCACTGGAGCTCCTACACATGGACCTATTCGGCCCGATCGCTTACATAAGCATCGGCGGGAGTAAGTACTGTCTAGTTATTGTGGATGATTATTCTCGCTTCACTTGGGTGTTCTTTTTGCAGGAAAAATCTCATACCCAAGAGACCTTAAAGGGATTCTTGAGACGAGCTCAAAATGAGTTCGGCTTAAGGATCAAGAAAATTAGAAGTGACAATGGGACGGAGTTCAAGAACTCACAAATAGAAGGCTTCCTTGAGGAGGAGGGCATCAAGCATGAGTTCTCTTCTCCCTACACTCCACAACAAAATGGTGTAGTGGAGAGGAAGAATCGAACTCTATTGGACATGGCAAGAACCATGCTTGATGAGTACAAGACACCGGATCGGTTTTGGGCCGAGGCGGTCAACACCGCTTGCTACGCCATCAACCGGTTATCTACACCGAATCCTCAAGAAGACATCCTATGAACTCCTAACCGGTAAAAAGCCCAATATCTCATATTTTAGAGTTTTTGGTAGCAAATGCTTTATTCTTGTTAAGAGAGGTAGAATATCCTAAAACTGTAGAAGGCTTTTTACTAGGATATGATTCAAACACAAGGGCATATAGAGTCTTTAACAAGTCCTCAGGACTTGTTGAAGTTTCTTGTGACGTTGTGTTTGATGAAACTAACGGCTCTCAAGTAGAGCAAGTTGATCTTGATGAGATAGGTGAAGAACAGGCTCCGTGCATCGCGCTAAGGAACATGTCCATTGGGGATGTGTGCCCGAAGGAATCCGAAGAGCCTCCACATGCACAAGATCAACCATCCTCCTCCACACAAGCATCTCCACCAACCCAAAATGAGGACGAGGCTCAAGTTGATGAAGGAGAAGATCAAAGAGATGAGCCACCTCAAGATGACGGCAATGATCAAGGGGGAGATGCAAACGATCAAGACAAGGAGGATGAAGAACCTAGGCCGCCACACCCAAGAGTCCACCAAGCAATCCAACGAGATCACCCCGTCGACACCATCCTCGGCGATATTCATAAGGGGGTAACTACTCGATCTCGTGTTGCACATTTTTGTGAGCATTACTCTTTTGTTTCCTCTATTGAGCCACACAGGGTAGAGGAAGCACTCCAAGATTCGGATTGGGTGATGGCGATGCAGGAGGAGCTCAACAACTTCACTCGGAATGAGGTATGGCATTTAGTTCCACGTCCTAATCAAAATGTTGTAGAAACCAAGTGGGTCTTCCGCAACAAGCAAGACGAGCATGGTGTGGTGACAAGGAACAAAGCTCGACTTGTGGCCAAGGGATACTCCCAAGTCGAAGGATTGGATTTCGGTGAAACCTATGCACCCGTAGCTAGGCTTGAATCAATTCGCATATTATTAGCCTATGCTACTTACCATGGCTTCAAGCTTTATCAAATGGACGTGAAGAGTGCCTTCCTCAATGGACCAATCAAGGAAGAGGTCTACGTTGAGCAACCTCCCGGCTTTGAAGATAGTGAGTACCCTAACCATGTCTATAGGCTCTCTAAGGCGCTTTATGGGCTCAAGCAAGCCCCAAGAGCATGGTATGAATGCCTAAGAGGTTTCCTTATTGCTAATGGCTTCAAAGTCAGAAAAGCCGATCCTACTTTATTTACTAAAACTCTTGACAATGATTTGTTCGTATGCCAAATTTATGTTGATGATATTATATTTGGGTCTACTAACAAATCTACATGTGAAGAATTTAGTAGGATCATGACACAGAAATTCGAGATGTCTATGATGGGGGAGTTGAAGTATTTTCTAGGATTTCAAGTCAAGCAACTCCAAGAGAGCACCTTCATTAGCCAAACAAAGTATACTCAAGACATTCTAACCAAGATTGGAATGAAGGATGCCAAGCCCATCAAGACACCCATGGGAACCAATGGGCATCTCGACCTCGACACGGGAGGTAAATCCGTCGATCAAAAGGTATACCGGTCGATGATTGGTTCATTGCTTTGTTTATGTGCATCTCGACCGGACATTATGCTTTCCGTTTGCATGTGTGCAAGATTCCAAGCCGATCCTAAGGAATCTCACCTTACGGCAGTAAAACGAATCTTGAGATATTTGGCTTATACTCCTAAGTTTGGGCTTTGGTACCCTCGGGGATCCACATTTGATTTGATTGGTTATTCGGATGCCGATTGGGCGGGGTGTAAGATTAATAGAAAGAGCACATCGGGGACTTGCCAGTTCTTGGGAAGATCCTTGGTGTCTTGGGCTTCGAAGAAGCAAAATTCGGTCGCTCTTTCTACCGCCGAAGCCGAGTACATTGCCGTAGGCCATTGTTGCGCGCAATTGCTTTGGATGAGGCAAACCCTGCGGGACTATGGTTACAAATTAACCAAAGTTCCTCTTCTATGTGATAATGAGAGTGCAATCCGCATGGCGGATAATCCCGTTGAGCATAGCCGCACTAAACACATAGCCATTCGGTATCATTTTCTTAGGGATCACCAACAAAAGGGGTATATCGAGATTGCATATATTAATACTAAAGATCAATTAGCCGATATCTTTACCAAGCCACTAGATGAACAAACTTTTACCAAACTTAGGCATGAGCTCAATATTCTTGATTCTAGAAATTTCTTTTGCTAATTTGCACACATAGCTCTTAAGTATACCTTTGATCATGTCTCTTTGATATATGCTATGACTAATGTGTTTTCAAGTGTATTTCAAACCAAGTCATAGGTATATTGAAAGGGAATTGGAGTCTTCGGCGAAGACAAAGGCTTCCACTCCACTCTACTACTCATCCTTCGCCGTCGCTCCACTTCACTCTCCGTCTTTGGTATAATCTTCACTCATATGTTTTATTTGCCAAAGGGGAGAAAGTAGTTAGAAAAGGGCTTATATCTCACTCAAAGTATCTGTTTTTGGCGATTCATGCCAAAGGGGGAGAAAGTATGAGCCCAAAGCAAAAGGACCGCACCACCACCCCAATTTTAAAATTAATGATTTTCAATTGGTAAATTTCAAATTTGTATCTCTTTATGTTCTAAAGGGGGAGAAAGTAGTATTTTCAAGATTGATATCTTAAAACCCTCTTGAACACTAAGAGGAGAATTTATTTGAGGGGGAGTTTTGTTTAGTCAAAGGAAAAGCATTTCAAACAAGTGGACAAAATTTCAAATCAAAAAAATGCTTCGCAAAATCTTATTCACTTGCCTTTGACTATTTTGCAAAAGGACTTTGAAAAGGATTTACAAAAAGAATTTGTAAAAACAAAACATGTGGTGCAAGCGTGGTCCAAAATGTTAAAAAATAAAGAAACAATCCATGCATAACTAGTAAGTAATATTTATTGGCTCAAATTCTAAGTAACCTTTGTACTTACATTTTGCAAACTAGTTCAATTCTGCACTTCTATATTTGCTTTGGTTTGTGTTGGCATCAATCACCAAAAAGGGGGAGATTGAAAGGGAATTAGGCTTACACCTATTTCCTAAACTAATTTTGGTGGTTGAATTGCCCAACACAAATAATTGGACTAACTAGTTTGCCCAAGTCTATAAGATCTACAGGTACCAAAGGTTCACAGTAAGCCAATAAAAAGACCAAGAAAAAGGGTTCAAATAAAGGAGCAAAGGGATAACCGAAGGCACCCTGGTCTGGCGCACCGGACTGTCCGGTGTGCCACCGGACAGTGTCCGGTGCACCAGGGAACTCGACGCTGAACTCGCTACCTTCGGGAATTCTCAGAGTCGTCACGCTATAATTCACCGGACTGTCCGGTGTACACCAGACAGTGTCCGGTGCTCCAAGAAGACGCGGCTCTGAACTCGCCAGCCTCGGGAATTCGCATCGGCTGCTCCGCTATAATTCTCCGGACATGTCCGGTGTACACCGGACTATCCGGTGTAACTGCGGGGCAATGGCTGCTTCAAGTGCCAACGGCTACCTGCTGCGGCATTTAATGCGCGTCAGAGCGCGCAAAAGTCAGGCACGCGCGAACAGGCGCACCGGACACTCTATAGAACATGTCCGGTGCGCCACAGGACATCAAGGCGGGCCTAGCGTCAGAGCTCCAACGATCGGAACCCTAACGGCCTGGTGACGTGGCTGTCGCACCGGACATGTCCGGTGTGCACCGGACTGTCCGGTGCACCATTCGACAGACAGCCTCCACCAAACGGCTAGTTTGGTGGTTAGGGCTATAAATACCCCCAACCACCCCACATTCAAGTCATCCATGTTTTCCACTTCTCAACCACTTACAAGAGCTAGGCATTCAATTCTAGACACACTCAAGTGATCAAATCCTCTCCAATTCCACACAAGGCTTTAGTGATTAGCGAGAGAGATTTGTCGTGTTCTTTTGAGCTCTTGCGCTTGGATTGCTTCTTTTCTTTCTCACTTGTTCTTGTGATCAAAACTCCATTGTAACCGAGGCAAGAGACACCAATTGTGTGGTGGTCCTTGTGGGGAAGTTTAGTTCCCGGTTTTGATTTGAGAAGAGAAGCTCACTCGGTCCGAGGGACTGTTTGAGAGAGGGAAAGGGTTGAAAAAGACCCGGCCTTTGTGGCCTCCTCAACGGGGAGTAGGTTTGCGAGAACCGAACCTCGGTAAAACAAATCCACGTGTCACACTCTTCATTTGCTTGCGATTTATTTTGCGCCCTCTCTCTCGGACTCATTATTATTTCTAACGCTAACCCGGCTTGTAGTTGTGATTAATTTTGTAAATTTCAGTTTCGCCCTATTCACCCCCCCTCTAGGTGACTTTCAGCCCTCCCCCCTTAAAAAAATCTCGTCCCGAGATTCGGAGCGAAAGACTTTTAAGAGTAGAGAAGCATGTAACCTATGTCCATATCAGCGATAATCATAAGACATTTTCAATTAAAGGCGAGTGTCTCAGAATGTTGTTTTTCTAGTGGACATATCATGTATCGTCTTAGGCTAATTTAGAGATGTCCAACAATAGAGATAATGTGTGCCAGAGGAACACATAAGGTTCCATGTGTACAGTTTGCCTTTTCTGATGACACTGCACTATCTGATTCTGTTGAGTGAGCGGCAAATACGAAATTTTCCCTAAACAGAATCAGATGCACCATCTTGGGTAAAACACATAGAAGAAGGTTTACCAACAAGTGGTCACGATAAGTTCATAGCACACGGGACTGGTGTGAATATCAAATAACATCACAGTTGACCCGTGGCTAGTCAGAAAATCTAAGTCCATGAAAGGTGATATAGATTCGAGAAAATCACCAGCGGAAGGATCTGTAGATGCGGACTTTGCAACCAGTCCATTCTATCCAGCACTAGTCACGGCTCCACTTGATCACACATGCTGGAAAAGCACGCGTGAGGCGATCGAGGCATGACTAGAGCGATGACTAGGTGGTTACTAGTCGACTTAATCTCGATTCTTAAAAGTACTTCCTTAAGAGGGTTTGAACCAAAGTGAGTTCAGGCAAATCGATAAAACGATCTCTAAACTCAATCTTCGTTCACAAAGCCGTTACAAGTTAGTAAAACCAACTTGTTGAACTACTTTTGACATCGAGCAAGTCCTCTCAGTACCATCGATAAGCCAAGGGTTGAGAGTTCACTTTTGCTAGCAAAAGGTCATGCACTGGGGTAGAAATCCATTTGGTCAGGTTGTTCATCCGTTTCTTCATGCGAGATGAAGTGACTTGGTTCGGGAATACATGAATTAATAAGAAAGCGAATGAACAAACTCCTGCATCTCAGCAGCAGGGGAAATCCAATCTCTAGTTTGAGAGCTAATCAGTTGTCTCTCGACACTAAAAAGCTCCAAGGCTTCACCTTTACATAAAGGATGTAACGGGAACTTATATGAGTAGTCACTTCCAAGATCAAAAGAAATAAGACCACACATGAAGGTGGTATGCCCTTTTGATCCAACGGAGATGACAGAAGTTGCTTGATCACTTCATAAACAACATAGAAACTGTTTCAAGTAAGAGGTCTACGGAAGATAACATATTGATATAATCTCATAATGGATTATGACTACTAACTGTGATACTAGCATGTGCCGAGTAGCGCAACCATGTGCGCACACACAGAAGGCCCTCGGTTTTGTCACGGCACCACTGGTTTTAGTCATAACACCATTATCAGACATAACCAATAAGAAATCTCGTGCGACACCAATGGATTGGGTAAGGGTGACAATATACAAGGAGATATTCCACTTGTAAGGATGGTTACAAGTAGAGAGCCAAACAGATCATGGCCCGATGAAATGATCAAGGTATGGCCATAACCTAAATTTGTATGAGTTTGGTCATGGAGGGATAACGAAAAATTCAAATTTGGGTCATGGTTCACTAAATAAGAACATAGCCTAGTTTTGGGTTTAGGCAAACAAGTCACCAACCTTCTACTGGCACATCAAGCACAAGAGCAAACACCACATAAGACCTTGACAGGTTACCTAAAGAATGGAGGACAACTATTTCATCGAAGTTCATACTACCACATTACACCACATTATCTACAATCAATGTTTACTGGAATAAAGATGAGAGAAGCATTTTGGGCGTATAGGTGACAAACAGGATGCAACAATCAAGATGCATGCTCGTCCTATGCGTCCTCACTGATTTTGCCAACATACTGTGGCATTAACGTTCTATATCGGTGGCATATTTACGACTCTCACGGTATTTTACTAGTCGTCAACTACACATACGTTTTCGAGGTTAGTGTACCTGCAGAAAATTCCATTGCAGCCCAATTCCCATGATGCAAGTCACACATGACAGTTTATCACAGTTTATACTCCATATATTGCTATATGGAGGCCAGCTCATCATTAAGCGCTGAGCCACGCATAGGCGCCGTTGCCACACTTTAACCATAGGGCAACTCATTATGGTAACTTACCTTCTTACCTGAGTGTAGGTGTGTCGTTGCAAGTACATTACACTTCTCATTATTCCCGTGTTTGTATACCCATACACATCCATGGGGTACTGAATCCCAAAAAATGAAATACTCCACATCGCAGCCTTCATATATACATATGTGTAACATGTATATAATCAAGCGCTTTTTACACTCTTCCCTAGACTGACGGTTGTTCGGTCATGCTCTCACATCTCACCTTACCTTGAGCGTCGATCCATTTAGAACTGAATGGCCTCAAAATAACAATACACATGTATGCAATACCACCGGTTGTGGGTTAGCGGTTTTTCAACTAAGCCACCTGATAGTCCTTAATTTAGGGCTTAACAGATGATGTCGCTAGCATTATAGTTTTTCAAAGCTGTTTTTCAAAGCCAAACAATGTGTTTAGTTGAAAATAGGTTTTCTAAAACCAAAACTTTTGTTTGTGCTTTGCTTACTAAAATGTTTAGGAGCTCTTGGTGTGCTTAGAAATATAGTTACATAAGTTTGTATGACCTTGCTAACTAGATTTGTGTGGGAGAGCTCTTTCACTAACTTGGCACCTTAGTTGCTTCAATTAGAATCTTTTGTTAGGTGTTTGTTATAGTTAGAGAAGTGTAGTCTTAGCTAAACCAAAATAGTATTAATTTCGTATTTATTTGTGTTAGCCAATGTAATTAGTTTTAGATAAGACTATTCACCCCCCTCTAGTCCGCCATCTTGACCCTACAAGTGGTATCAGAGCCTAGTTCTCTCATTTGGTGGTCTTAACCGACCCAAGAGTAAGCTGGATGGCGACTAAAGGGCTAGAGGTTACTTGTGAACCACACATTTTGCACAGTGGAAAACTTGGATGAGTCATTATTTTCATACAATTGATGCAAAATTGTGGTGGATCATAAGTGTAGGCTTTTATAAACCCTTTGATGAGAACACAAAAGATCTCACCCAAGCCAAATAGAAATGCTTACATCTTGAACACCAAGCTACTAACATTTTATATCAATGGATAAGTGATAAGGTGTTTAAGGAAATTATGTATATGGAGACCACCCATGATATTTGGACATATCTTGTTTACGTATATGGGAGGATCTCTAGCAAGGATGTGGAGCACATCCTTAACACGGTGGTTGTGGAAGATTGCTCCACCTCATGGTCAAGGGATAATGATGAAAGACATGCCACAAGTTCACTTGATAATCATGATTGTGTTGGCTCAAACTCAAGTGATGCAAATGATTGTTCTATCTCAAGCATACTTGATGATTATGGTGATTGTTCATACTCTGATGATGATATCGCTAGTACAAGCCCATCCATTACACCACATTGCTTCACGTCACAAGGTAATACGAAGGTATATAATGCTAATGTGACTAATCATTCATATTCATATGATGAGCTTGTTGATAGACTTGCTAGCATAAACATCGATTTAGAAAATGAGAAAGATAAAACAAGAAATTTGGAAAGTGAAAACTCATTTCTAAAGTATTCATGTGAACAACAAAAACATCTACTTTATGTTATTACTTGTTTACATGAGGAGCTAAAATTGAGTCATGAGGAACTTAGTGTTGCTCATGAAAATTTGGTACAAGATCATGTTTTTCTCACTAACAGGATTTGTAGTGAAGAAATTAAAACTAGTGAGAATTCATCACATGGTTTATATGATCAATTGCAAAATGTTGCTAATCCATGTGATGAAGATAAGAAGAATATATCCACATCTTGTGATGATTTATTAGCTATGTAATGTTCTTCAACTATAGATTATTATTATTCTTTCTTGTCTTGTGGGACTAACCTTTTGAAGGAAAATAATAAGCTCAAAAACAAAGTGAAGAATTTAAGAAACATGTTTGAGAGGTGGCATAAATCAAAAGTCACTCATGATCTTATAACGAAAAATCAAAGAAGATATGATGACAAGAGTGGCCTTGGTTTCAACAAGAGCAACATCAAAGGCAGGCAATTGAAATTAAAAGGAAATAAGATATCTCACTTCATGTGATATAAATACCATGAGATGGGTCATCTTGCAAAGGCATGCCCTAATAAAAGGAAGCTCAAGTTCAAGAAGGAAGAAAGGAGGCTAAAGCATGACAAATGCTTCAAGTGCCACACTTGGGGTCACCTCACCTCATTGTGCCCAACCAAGAAATTAGTGAAGCCACAAGTGAAGCCTCAACCAAAGCCACAAGTTGAGCAAAAGAAGAATCCCCAAAAGCAAATCAAGCTTAACCATGAATATAATGGTGATGTGGGGAAGAAAAGAAAACAAGAAGAGAAAGAAGAAGGCATTCAATATATAATCAAGATGCCATGATGAGCACAAATCAAAAGAAGAAGGATGATTTGGCTCAAATGAAGTGCTACAAGTGTGATGCTATGGGTCTTTGCCTCGAGGAGTCCCAACAATCTTGAGAAGAAGGCTCAAGCATATGAGAAGAGGCAAGACAATGTGAATTAAAATTTGAGAAAGAAAGAGAAGGCTCAAACAAAGAGAACTTGCTACACATGTCGGGAAAGGGGACACATGGCAAATTCATGTCCCTTAGTTTGGGTACCATCAAAACATGGATGATCATGTATAGGTACCTTGGGCATTGGAGGCTTGATTCAATAATATTCATTTCATCATCATATGTTTAATTAAGTGTTGAAGACTAATAAAATTATATCCCAATGCCAAGTCAATAATAAGTGATGTCCAAATTCTACCAAATACAAGTGCTTTATTCAAGTTGGTTAAATTAAGAATGGATTGCAAATAAGTTAAGTTCAAACTTGCTATTGGATGATCATGAGGTATACAAAGTATAATATTTGTTGATCATATTCATTTGAATGCATATGAGTTGATTGCATAGGATATATATGCATATGTTGCTTGCTATAAGATGATTGAATGGGCAATTTGCTAAATAATCAAGTTTGGATTGATTTATGTTGAATAAATTCAAGAGACTTCATTTAGTAAGTGGTTTGAATGGATATTTGTCTTTTGAAAGTAGTTCATTTCAAATTTGATTCAATTTGAAGAAGAATGACTCAATATACTAAAATCTGGCCAATATTAAAAATCTGACAAGCCTGTGCTCATAGCCATGTTTGAGTGATCAAATCTATTTGGATTGGCTTGAGATCCAGTTTACAGGCTCTACGCATATGATAGCAAAGTCTGTGCAAATTTCATAATCATTGGATAAGTGAAACTTCTTGATGAAGTCAATCTTGTCAGCACAAACACAACAGTTTTCAGCATGTACCTACTGTGGGCGATGTTGTGGCTAGCAGCACATATGAAGTCAAATGAGTGTCAACTTTTTACAGCTGTTAGCAGACTTATTAAGTCACATCTCCACCAATTTTCGTGGTCATAGGATCTGTACATCAAAATTTATGAATGTTTCTTTGGAGTATACAGAATTTGTCATAAGTGACAAGTATTTAAAATATTGAAAGTCACTTTGATTGGAAGGCTCTCATATAGGATAAATCACATAAGTTGTTTGAGAGACCATAGTTTGGGTTTGAATTGATCTATAATCATGGAAACTGAAGGGGTACAAGGATATTTGTTGAGAAATATTTTGGCATTTATCTTGGTACTCCAAGTTGAAGATCAAGACAAAAGATGATCAAAATTGAGTTTATCATATAACAAATTGCATAATCTTTTTACTTACAATATGGCAATCCACATGCTTAAATTGGTTGTAAGTATTTCTTGGCATATTTCAATTTGATTACTCTATTATTGCCATGATCTAGACATAAAGAGAAAATCTCATGTTCGTGAATGAATAAGGTGCTAAGTAAGAAATTCAAATTCTTAAAGCACTTATCAAAAGAGTAATTCTCTATATGACTAGAATTATGAAACTAATGCTTTTTGTCTAAAGTGATTTATCTAGTTTCACATCATGAGAATGAGTTTCTCAAATGGAATATGCAATTAAACGTATAAAGAAGAACAATCCAAAACTATGTGATGTATTCTCTCTTGTACATTTGGATTTATTTCTTCTACATTAAATACTCACCAAGATATGATTTAAAATTAGCCTTTGAACTTAATCAATTTATCATGCAAGTTTAATTTGTTAAAATTAAGCATTGAAGATTAAGAGAAATTTAGTTCATATCATAAGGTTTCCTTGTTTTAGTAACTACCTACTTATATATTCAAAGGGTTATAGAAGGGAAATTGGTGCTTGTATTACTAACGATATCTCTTTTTAGCTTGTCCATGAAATTCAGGGAAAAGAGATTCCGCATGTTCAAATTGTGACACCCCAGTGTCACCTAGGGTTTCTCTCAAAGTGCTAACCCATGAACCATCATCTTATGTGAACCAAATTTAAGTATGAACATCAAATTGACTTAAGAGTAAAGGATCCACCAAGCCTATACTTAAAAGTATCATGTTCAAAACAAATGGGTTTTTCAAAAAGGCAAAATGTGCAACCCCAACAAAAACCCTAATTGAGCCCTATGAGCAAAATTCAAGAGAATGGGGAAAAGGGTATGAAAAATTTAGAATCATGGCCTGGGAAAATTATAAACATTGAAGTATATTTAATAAGCAACAATAAAGATTGAGGAAGCTTGGCCAAAATAATTCAAATAAAACCCCAAGCAAGCTTCTCATGTGGGGACTCAATAGAAAATTCTGAATTTCAGAATTCTGAATTTCAGACCTTGAGCCAAAGATCAAGCGTGTTCACCTTGATCCCTAACTCAAATCCTAATGGCCCCATTAACAAAAACGTGCCTAAGAACCCCTCTATCGCATGCCAGAAGATGGCATTGGGACGCGAGCCCTAGACACGACAAAACCCTGGATTTGCCTCGGGTTTGAGTAGGGAGACAAACCGGATTTCCGGGCTCCATATCTCTGCATCCAGTAGGCAAAATCCTATGACCCCCACACAAGATCGGTAGTTTGTAGGGAGGAGAAGAGGTTTTGTGCACTGACCAAGGCGAGAGCAGGCTCGGATGAGTGACCACACGCACCAGAACTTGGGCAGAACGCACGGGCACACGTGTTCGACCCTAGTCGGCACGCCGGCGCTCGCCCAACCCGCGCGCGCGCTCGCCCCGGCGTTCGGTCAAGTCCGCCGCGCGCCCTTGCCCTCAGTCGTGCTCGCCCGTGCCTATAAAGCCTCCCCGGGCGCGCCTCACTTCACCCCGCGCTCACCATCACTGGCCAGCCACCCCTCCTTAGCTCCGGCGAGCTCTTTTCCGCCCGCCATTGCCGCCAGAGCTTCGGCCACCGTGGCCAGCCCACTCCAATCACCCCAAGTTGCACCAGTGCTTCGGTTAGCTCCGCCATAGGCTCGTGAAGCTCTCCAAGCCCTCGGACCCGGCAGAACTTCACCGGAATCCCGAGATCACCCTCGCCGGACTTCGGTCGCCCGCCCGCACGCGTGGACCGAGCTCTCCGGTGAGCCCTTCTTTAATTCCTCGCGCGCACACCTTCCTTGATCCCTGGTGAAGCTCTCTGACCCGTTTGATTGGTCAATTTCGCCCTGGATAGGTCGGACTCCTCGCCGCCGACGAGCTCCCCCGCCTGCGCACGCGGACCGGCCAACTCCGACCATCCCCGACGGCGACCCGCACATCGTCGTGACCGTCAGGACCTCCCCTACACCCTCGGCCACCTCACCGGAGCAATCTCGCCGCCGGTAAGCCCCTCCGCCCTTTCTTCCGCCGCGGGTACTGTTTAAATTGGGGAAGGACCTCGAGTTAGGATTAGAAGAACCCAGGGGGTTTTCTGCAATGTCAGTGACTCATTTGAATAGTAGCCCAGGGACTAATCTGTGAGGAAAACTTAAAACACCCGCCAGGGACCCCGTTGCAAAGTAGTTTTCCATTTAATCAATTCTGTTTAATCTTTTTAATAAACAGAGAACTTAGAAAATTCATAACTTGATGAATTCTTAAGCAAAAGTTGTCAAACTAATTTTGCTAGACCCTGAATAATATGAGCTATCATTTAAAAATAATGAACCCTATGCTTTCTGTTCTAATTTTTAGAGTTTAAAATTAAAAACAGAAACTGACCAAACCTTGTTTAATTAAGGGAAATTAGTTTTGCTTCTGTGCTGAACCTAAGAAAATTTGTAGATGTTCAACCCTCATTTAAGCACTGTTTAAAAATAGTAAGAACCCCAGTATTGAAAAATATAGTGTAGATATCCATTAAAAGCCATTTCTGCCCAAAACTTAGGAAAATCAGAAATGCATTAGAAACTAATGAACAGTGAGTAAAATTATTTTTCCTAGTTTACTTAAGTAACAGAGAACCTAAGAAAAATAAAGGGACCTCTAGTCCAGATCAGTTTTAAAGTGAAATATGTTATTTAGCATTATTCCAACTAGAAATCAATTATTAGAATTACAAAACCAGACCCAAAATTGATAATAAAAATCCAGTGGACTTATAACCACCAGAACCCCAATGCAAAAATAATGAACACCCCAGCCCATCATTTTAAGTAGGGTAAATAAATGTAATATGATAATGAGTCATTTCCCAAATAAATCATGAATAACCCATAATAATGCAATAATGGGCAAATAAAATTTTGCTAGGTCAATAATGAGATAGGCCACTAGAGAAAAATGCAAACCCATTAAAAAGATGCAAAATAATACCTATTGCTAATATTTTATAAGAAAGGTCATTTAATCCAATTAATGCATACCACCCCTTCCCTTAAGCAAAAAGATGCCAAACTTCAGAATGATTGCTCTTGCGCAAAATAGAAGCTAAAAAAATCAGAAGTATGTTGTTTGATATTTTTCAAATATAGTGGGAGTAGAAAGCACCCCTTTGGCCAAAAACTTTAGAAAATCCTAGTAAAATAACTAATAAGATTTAATGACTAGAATTTTGTGCCAAGTCATTTTATAGCACCTAAAAGCCAGCAAAAATAAGTTTTAGAGAATTACCTACTATTAAATGATAGTGGTAGTTCAAAGCACCCCTTCTGCCCTAAAATTTGGTAATTTTGTCCAGATAAAACTATTCACTTTCTGATCCCCAAATTTTGAGACAGAGAATTATACACCAGTAATAAGCCACTGTAATTTTTACAGAATTTTTGGAAATTTATTAAGATAACTTGTAGTTCAAACCCACTACAAAAACTTAAAGAGAATAAAGAAAAAGAAGGGAGAAATAAATCTCACTCCAATAAGTCCAACTTGAATTCTTGTCAATTCTTACTAAGGCTTTAAAAAGAATTCGGTGGAACCCCAAAAATAAACCTACCACTTACCTTAGCTAAGTTTGATCCAATTTACCAAGTATACCACCCAAAAGTCTCACATAAGTAAGGTTTAACTCTATCTAACTTAAGTAGACCATACACCATCAAAAGTTGAAATTACTAAAGCACATATCATATCATGCATATATCTTACGCATTGCATTCATTAGATTGTAATCTCGCCGACGGAGAGTACGTGCTCATCCCCGAGCAAGGAACTGTCTAAGAGGAGGACCAGGAGCAAGCTTCCGAGGCTGCTATCGAGGATCTCCCTGCAGCCCCAGCTATTGAAGGCAAGCCCCGGTTTTTATGCATAACCGTTTATATATGCTATTTTACTACACTTAATGTTTGTAGGTTTGTAATATGCACTTAAGTGTAGGAGTTGCTTGAAACCTCTAGCTGCATGAACTTAGGATTCCTTTTGAGATGAATACTAGTATGCTAGGTCGAGTAGCTGCTTGCTAATCAGGATCTCGGTAGAAGTCGAGTGATTTTTCTAGCGCTCACGCGAGGTCAGGAATTGATTGTATTCATCTTGATAACGAGATCTATGTTAGTCTATGGACTTGGATCCAGGGAGGATGCCTTGTCCATGAGACGGGAAAAAGGAATTAAGGATTAATGTGTGGATACCTGAGTCAAGCGTTTGAACGTACTAAGCACATGCCGAGAAAAATGGTAATCGGTGAACCTAGTACCTGAGTGAAGCCGGGCGCGGACTTTATCCCTCATGCGACCTGAGACTGGGTCTCCCATGCTAGCTATGGTGGGTACAAGTGCGGTCACTGCACGGCGGCAGCCGGGGTCAGTGGAGCATTGTATGCCAAGGCGGTGAGGCCTGGACACGAACGGGGAATCGATGGGGACGGTTGTCATGTGCGGGGTCGGAGTACCCTGACATGCCGTGTGTTTAGGTTTACCTTGCAAGGATAAAACTCGATTCGAATCGTCTGCTTCTCGCAGCTAATGAGACTGCTTGACCCCTTGTATTGCATCGAGTAAGAAGTGAAATGAGGTTACATGAGACAATTTGTTGATTGAACTAAATGCTTGTCACCATGTATGCTTAGAAGGAGCAAACCTAGCTAAGATAATGATGTTAGAATTTGAAAAGCTAAGAATTGATTTTAGAAACAGCTAGGGCTTTTGGTAAACCAAACCCCTCAGCCAAACAGCTGCATAGTCTAGAGGTAGAGGAGTAGACTCCTCACACCGGGTAAGTCTAGCTGAGTATTAGTATACTCAGCCTTGCTTGTGGCATAATTTTTGTAGGTACCATTCAGGAAATGGTTGATGGTGTGACTTGGCCTACCACCCTACCACCGGGTTGGACGGTCGAGTGGGATGTTGCTCCGGCAGGAGAGGAGCACGAGGAGTAGTGGGCTAGGCCTTGCCCATTTCCTCGATACTGACGACATCGATTATCTGCTGCATTTTATTTCGTGAACTCTTATTTGCTACTCGAAAAACTCCGATCTATGTAATAATTCAGTACTTAATTTGAGGTTTCCTGTTTTATTGTATTTCTTCTGTGACTCAACTTACTCAACTTCGAGTGAGATTGTGGAATTTGATCTTGGTTAAGTGGCACTATCAGACTAGATCTGAGGGACTGACGGGATATTCCGATTTAAGTGTGTTACGGCCCCTGAGGCGTGACTTAGGCACTTAAGCTGGAATAATTCGGGTGGTTCCGCCACAGCTGGTATCGGAGCAAATTCCACCACAGAGAAAGACAATAAACCATGAATACCATTTTCAAAAATTAAAACTTGCCTAGAAACTGCTATGGATCGTCAGGACTAGACCGCTAGACCTAGGACGAAAGGGCTTAGGCATAGAGGGAGGGATAGGTGGCTAATTGATTAGGCCCCGTGGGCTAGTACTTAGACTTTTTAAGGATGCCCTAAGAGCACCCTATTGTTTGGAGAGGAGACGTTACTTTCAGCATGCATGCATTATAAACACAAAAGGGAATTAAAACTTGAGCTAACCCACTTCCTTTAAAACCATTCAGGCCCTCTTTCTCTTTTTTTCCTTCCACCATAATCTTTACCTTTGATTCCCTTCCGTAGATGAATTCACCCACCCCCGCCAGTGGAGGAGACACTCGTTTCAGTTCCAACTTCCTTTCTCGCGATGGCTTTCCTTCCATCTTGTGGGAAGTGCTTAACTCCGTCGGTTACCATACGCCCCCTTTGTACACAGTGCAGTTGTATGAGGAGCATCGGGTACCTCGTTGTCGGGTCTGGCTGACTTTGGGGGCTCATCCCCTTCAGCCGGGTTGGCGTTCTCTTGATTCCGAGACAGTTGGATTCAGGACGGACGACACCATTGAAACGGCAGCCATGAAGACTCTGACGACTTTCTGTGGCTATCATCCCCTGGAGATGGTGATGCACCCCTTGGGACTCTTCCCTGCTGAGAAGAAGGATGACCCCTGTTGGGGACTTGTTCTCAAATGCTTTGAATTAAGAACAAGGCAACATAAAATGTCAAATGTTAATGCCCTTCGTCCGCTGAAGCATTATCTCCTTTAGGATATAATGAACTTCGGACGAAGACCATAAGCAAAATATCACGAAGGTCTTATCTTTGTTATCAGTTCTATAAAATTATGTAAACAATGCTGGGACATGAAACATTAAGGAAATTTATATCAAGAACAAATATTAATATACATAAATTTCATTATACAAATTTAAGTATTAGAACATGATATTTAAGTACATTTATACCTTTGCCTTGGCAAAGAACGATAATTCCAGTGTGATGCGCCGATGATTACAGGATTGTGTGAACAGTAAAGGAGTACTGTTCATCTATTTATAGGCACAGGGCGCAGCCTGTGAGAAATTACAATCATGCCCCTTATAAAAGATTACAATTATGACTCAGACCCTTATGGACTAAGAAGTCATTTCATCTTTAAGTCGGTTCGAACCTTCGTCTTCAGATACGTTACAGTACCGAAGCTTCATGAGCGGTAGCTTCGGTACTACGTTTAAACGGGTTTGCCGAAGGTGTTTCTTCCTGCGGGACCTTCGGCGACGAAGCATGGCCCCAACAGTAGCCCCTTCGCGGTGCTAGATCGTTTTTCGTAACGAGCTTGATCCGTGAAAAAGTCTCTTAGGCTTTGGGTAGCCGAAGGCCCGAAAAACACCTTCCCTGAGCTCGTTGCCGGGAAACGATAAAACTTCCGAGCGCGGAGTGGTCCCACCATGTATATTCACCTTCTCGGGTTTTATGGCCCACCGTTCAGTGGGTGCGAGCGACTGTTCGTCCGGTGTAGGAGACTTGACGATTCACCTTCTTACCTGCAGCACTATATAAACAGACGAGTAGGTGTGAAGTTACCATAGCATTCATTGCTATTGCATTGTTTTGCTGCCAGGAATTTAACCATAGCTGAAGCTTGACCCTTGCACTCAAACGAAGCACCACCTTGGATTCTGCTTCGTTACAAGAAGAGCTTCAGAAAAAAGGTCATTAATTTCAAAAAACTTTAGGAATTCATAATCAAATGGCTATATTGCGTTCCACTGCCAGGATTGAGCGTGAGGGAGATGAGGCTGAAGCCACTGAAACTGTTCCAATTTCTGAAGCAATGAGGCGGTCTGGGCTGGCAACATCAGAGGATATATCTGCTGCCGAAGCAAAACAAGCTGTCGTTGAAGAAAATGAATCTGAGGATGAGTACGGTGCGATGCCATCTAAACCCAGCCACCTAGAGTTTGGGAAGTCTACTATTACTGAGAGTGATATGGCTAAGTTACTGAAGTTAGGCTATTTCAGTGAAGACAAAAAGGAGCTGATTCGCTTCGGGGGAGAAGAGATTACCCCGAAGCCTAAAAAAGATGAGGTAGTGGTTTTTAAGAGCTTCTTCAAAGCGGGGTTAAGATTTCCCCTTCATGGGATGATTGCAGATGTTTTAGAGAGATTTGGGATTCACCTTCATCAGTTAACTCCTAACGCCATTGTTAGGCTTAGTGTTTACATCTGGGCACTCCGAAGCCAGGAGGCAGAGCCACTTGCCGAAGGTTTTTGCCGGGCACACGAGCTTCATTACCAGACAAAAGCTAGAGAAGATGGGCTGCATGATAATTTCGGCTGCTAAAATTTTGCATATCGGAAAGATGCCAAGTATCCAGTTATCAGCTATCGTACAAAATGGCCAGCTGGCTGGAAGAGTGAATGGTTTTATGTCAAAGTAGATGAGAAGAAGGAGAAGCTAGTTCAGAGCCCTTTGAGTTTAACCTTCGGAGAAACTAGGCCCCAATGCGTCATGGATCCAGATAGTCCATGCCAGATTGCGCTGGGCAAATTTCGGGTTGTTGCAGAGCACATTGGTACCAGGGATCTGGTCCAAGAATTCTTAGCCTTCAGAGTATTCCCAACTTTGAAGGAATGGGACATGTCGAAGCTGAAAGGGGAGAAGAAGAAAGAGCTTGTTCGGCTACCTTATTATTACAAGTTTAAAAAACATTTTAAAGGACCCTGCCAAGAGTGGTTGGACACAATTGAGGTTATGTGTAACGAGATCCTTGGCAACTATTCTAAGAAAGAAGATCAGTTAATGACTGCGGCTTTCGGTACTCGTCCGAAGCGAAGAATGAATCGGGTGCTGGATGCCTTGAATTTTGATTATCCTGACTATGAGCAATTGGGCAGAGGTGCTGAAGGCCAGAAAAGAAAAAGAGTTGCTAGCGTCCTCGACAAAGAAGTTACCAAATTGGCTAAAAAGGACAAAGAAATATTTGAGAAAAGAAAGCCGAGCCCTGAGCCGAAGATAGCTACTTCAAAGAAAAGAAAAGCTACGGCCCTGAAACCAAAAACGTCGGCCAAGAGGGAGAAGCTCCTGCTACGCCATCTGCTGCCAATGTGGATGTGGAAGAAATTCTAAAGGTAATGACTGAACCTTTGCCTATCAAGCTAAGTCCGCTGGCACCACAACTGACAAAGCTTTTTCAGAAGGAAAAGGAGCCTTCGGCAACGAAAATTCCTGCTAAGCTGAAAAAACGGAGAATTATCCAAGTGGCCGATGTTATTCATCAGACACCGCCGCCGGCATCGGCGTCAAAAGTACCAATTACTGAAGGCGCTGGCACTGCCAAAGTCGCAGCCACTGGAGCCAAAGGTGCCACAGCCGAAACCGCCGAAGATTCTAATCTAGAAACCACACTTGGTGATATTGATAACATGCTTCTAAAAATGGCTGAGGAAGAAGCTGTTGCGGCTGCGGTGGATACAACAATTGAGAAAGGAAAAGAGCAAATTGAAGATACTTTGGAAGAGGAAAACTTCAATTTTCAAGATATACTAGGGCAAGAGTTATCAGAAACTGAAAAAGAAGAACTGAAGAAAAATGTTGTATCCTGTGGGTACAAACCAGGGGCTTTGCTGTTTGGCGGAGTCAATGAAGGGAAATTGAGATGCCTTCGGAATCAAACCGAGGCAAAGGTCGTTAGGACTTTCTCTAAGAATGTTGGCCTGCCAAAGATTGAGGCGGACCTCTGCAGGTACCGTCGACAGCATATCGCCGGTAGCCTGTTCTATGCTAATTTTAAGGTAAAAATCAACTTTTTATTATTTTTTGAATTAAGATGTTTTTCTGACGAAGGTTGTTTTGGCAGAGTATATTACTAAGTAAAGTGCTGAGGATGCAGCAAGATCTCGAAGATGAGAAAAACGAAGCTACAATTAAAGATCTAGAAAATAAAGTCAAAGATCACGAAGATGTTTTGGAGAAAAAGGACTCCGTCATTCAAGATCTAGAAAATAAAGTCAAAGATCGCGAAGCTGCTTTGGAGAAAAAGGACTTCGTCATCCACTCTATGGAGGGTTCGCTGGCAGAAGCTCAAGCCGAAATTGACAGATTAAACAGCGAATTGCTCATAAAATCAGAAAAATCTGAGCAAGAAAAGACGAATCTTGAAACGAATCTCAAAACCGAAATTGAGAAGAGTTCAAATTTGCAAAAATCATTGAAGGAGCTTCAGGATAAATGTTTAGACTTCGGCAACCAATGCGTGCAGCGGCTGAAGGTTGTCTTTCACTCAATTGGAGCCAGCTTTGAGAAGTTTACACCTTCAGTTGAAAACCTGCCAAGCACCTTTGAATATATTGAGGGCGAAGTTGATGCACTTGACGAAGTTATCGCTGGGCATGCCGATTTCTGCGCCCTGTTAGCTTCTCGAGGCACAACTACTGCTTTCCTGAAGACCGGCTGCACGCACGGGAAAATTGTTAATAGGCCAAACTTCAGTTTGTCACCAGCAGATTTGATTGACATCCCCAGCCTAGCTCGAAGCATAGGAAACAGGTTTATGACTCAAATTTGGATAAACGGCGGGCGAAAAATGGCTGGTGACGAAGCTCGAAGCCACCTTAAGCTAGTGAGAAACTTATACTCGTTACTTTTACCTTCTCCTTGAACTCTACACTTTTCTCATTTTGTTTTAACATGTACAGGATGATGAAGCTAAAGAATGATGAGCTGAAGCCTTAACAGATGCTCCGAAAGGCTTTGCTGCAGAAGATTCTAGAGAAAATTTTGTAATATGATTGTAAAGAAATTTATGTAAATTTGTGCGTACCTCGTAATATATCTTTACCCCTTTGTCCGTGTATGATCTGCTTTGCTGTGGACGAAATTTTCTTTTTGAGCCGAAGGCGAAAAATACCTTCCCTTCTTTTCGTACACAACGAAGCATGAAAATTTCTTCTTTCTGTTTTTCCCCGAAGCTTTATCCTTATGGCCGAAGCATCTGCCTTCTCTGTATGATATGATGATAATGATCCTATATATATCTAAATGAATGTTTATGAATGCAAATGTCATGATGTGATGTATCGTGCAAATGAATGTCCAAATACATATTCGAAGCCATAACCAAAACCTTCATTCCCTTGGGAATGACTCAAATCTCTTTGCCGCTTATTTTTCGGCTTCACCGTTTATTTTTCTGTGTATCAACACTGACTTTTCGCTGTAAGCCTCCCTTAGGAGCTTCTTCGCCTTCTACTTCGGCGGAATCAGCGTTTATTTTTCGCTGTAAGCCTCCCTTAGGAGCTTCTTCGCCTTCTACTTCGGTGGAATCAGCGTTTATTTTTCGCTGTAAGCTCTGCATTCCCTTAGGAACAACTTTTGAGCTTCTCGTTGTTTTCTTTTCTTTTTCCTTTGCACTCGATGGTGCGTTCTCAGCTTTTACATTTACATCTTTGGGGGATATTGCTCTTATAGAGCTGAAATAAGAAAAAGAGAAATTACATGCTATGGCCCCATTAAAAACCTTTCTCCCCCTTTAGAAAGGAAAAGGGTGCCATAAGAAAGAATAGAAAAAATTACATCAAGCTAGACATAATATCACCGAAGCTCATCCGCATTCCATGATCTAGGAATGTCGTTGCCGTCCATATCCTTCAATCTGTAGGAACTGGGTCTTGACGAAGATACTACCAGAAAAGGTCCTTCCCACTTCAGTTGTAGCTTGCCTACTGTGTCTGGGTTGGCCACTCTCCGAAGCACCAAATGTCCTGGCTCAATATTCTTTAACCGAACCTTTCTATCACGCCATTTTATTGTTTCGGCTTGGTATTTATTGATGTTTTCCACAGCCTGAAGCCTGATCCCTTCTATAGCATCTTTGTCCACAGAGTAATGAGCTTCGTCTTCTGTCGAAGCCACTGTTCTTATTTATCCTGCTTTTGCTTCGTCCGGAGTTATTGCTTCGTCACCAAATAATAACTTGAATGGTGTAAAGCCTGTTGACCTTGATGTCGTTGTATTGTGGCTCCACACCACTTTAATTAATTCATCTGGACATTTCCCTCTAGGCTGATTGAAGATTAATTTCATTATTCCCATCATTATGATGCCATTAGCTCTTTCGACAAGTCCATTTGACTCTGGATGCCTAACCGATGCAAAATGGATCTTCGTGCCAATTTGTCTACAGAACTCTTTAAAAGCTTCAGCATCAAACTGTGTTCCGTTATCCACAGTAATGGCCTTCGGCACACCGAGGTGACAAACGATATTCTGCCAGAAAAATTTCTAAATGGTAACCGAAGTTATTGTGGCTAAAGGCTTTGCTTCAATCCACTTGGAAAAATATTCTACTGCTACTACGACATATTTTAAATTTCCTTGTGCTGGTGGTAGCGGGCCTAACAAATCAAGGCCCCACCTTTGCAATGGCCAAGTGGGTTGTATTAACTGAGTCAGAGACGAAGGCTGCTTTTGATCTCTTGCGCATTTCTGACAGCCTTCGCACTTTTGGACTAGTTCTGCTGCATCCAAAGCTGCCTTTGGCCAATAAAATCCTTGACGGAAAACTTTTCCCAGCAAAGGCCTGGATCCAATGTGAGATCCACACAGGCCTGCATGTATTTCCTTCATCAATTCTATACCTTCGGCTCTGGATAAACATTTGAGTAATGGAGAACAGACTCTATGCTTGTACAGCTCTCCTTCTATTATAACATATGGTCGGGCTCTTGCCTCTATTCTCTTGTTATAAGCTTCGTCATCTGAAAGGAAATTACCTTGAAGAAAAGAAATGATCTCAGTTCTCCAATCTTCACTATGAACAGGAGATATGTTGAGGACTGCTCTTTCAAGAAGTTCAACCGAAGGTGCTTTTATTGTTTCAAAAAATACTTCCGAAGGTAAAGGCAGCCCCTGTGCTGCAGACTTGGCTAGCAAATCAGCATGTTCATTTTCTCCCCGATGAATGTTTTTGACAGAAAACCCTTCGAAGGAAGCTTCAATCCTTCGGACTGTGTCTAAATATTTCTCAAGCTTCGGGTCTCTTGCTTTACAACTTTTGTCAATATGACTAGAAATAACCTGGGAATCGGTTTTGAGAACCGCCCTTCTAATCCTCATTGCCTTTAACTTCCGAAGGCCCAAAAGCAAAGCTTCGTACTCAGCAATATTATTTGAGCAGCTAAAATCAAGTCTTGCTGCGTAGCAAGTTTTAACTCTGGAGGGTGCTACTAACACAGCAGCTGCTCCTGCCCCGAAGGTTCCCCAAGAACCATCACAAAATACTGTCCATACTTCAGTATCTTTAGTTGTTTCTTCTCCTTGAGCCCCTGGCGTCCAATCGGCAATAAAGTCTGCTAACGCCTGGGATTGTATTGAGGATCTGCGCACATAATCAATGCTGAACTCATTGAGTTCCGCAGCCCACTTTCCAATTCTTCCAGTAGCTTCTCTGTTCCTCATGACATCCTTCAAACGTTGTGACGAAGGAACAACTATATGATATGCTTGAAAATAATGTCGAAGCTTTCTGGATGCCATTAAGACGGCATATAAGACCTTCTCCAATTCTGTATAATTCTTCTTTGATAGACTAAGGACTTCGGAGACAAAGTATATTGGGGCTTGCCTTTTGGTTTGTCCCTCAAGTTTTTCTTGAACAAGTGCTGCACTCACTGCTGAATGTGAAGCTGCCACGTACAGCAACAGAGGAGCCCCTGGCGTTGGTGGAGTTAACGTCGTTAAGTCTATCAAATATTGCTTCAGCTCTTCGAAGGCTCTCTGCTGAGCTGATCCCCATTGAAAGACTTTGGCTGACTTCAGTACTTCGAAGAATGGTAAATTTCTCTCTGCTGATCTAGATATGAATCGATTAAGAGATGCCAGTCTTCCTGTCAGTCATTGAGCCCCCTTCTTTGTGCTTGGCGACTCCATCCGAAGAATAGCTTCGATCTTATTTGGATTAGCTTCGATTCCCTTTGTTGAGACCAAACAACCAAGGAATTTCCTGTAACACCCCAGGTGTTACAGTGGCTAGGTCACACCTATGCACTAATAACTATGATCACATGTGGAAGAAACTTAAGGAGCAAAAAGTGGAAGGGCCTTGGAAGCTAGGTTTTAACCAAGAGATGTGGATGACCAAAAGCATTACCCAAATTGTGTGCACTTATCACTTTGGACAAGGGGGGAGTAAACCCTAGACCTCTCTTGAACCCTATCTCCTAAGCACCTTGGTTAAAGGGGAGAGATTAAGCAAAGGTGCATGTCATGACCAAACTTTTGGCACAAAGTTAAGTAACTTATTAACCTACAATTATAGAGAGGAAACATTGCTGAAAGACCCCCTAAGAAACCCCAAATCCATTCCTTAAGTAGAGAAAGAGCTAGAGCTCTCTAATTCTCTCTAAGTCAAAAACTACACCTAATCTAAAGATCCACCGTGTTCACCTTGAAGATGGCACCAAAACCACCTATGTTCTATACCAAAAATGTGGCATACCACCTAGGGCACCCACTGGAAAAAGCTGAGCCCGAGACCTTGACGTTTGACATGCCTTGGCATGGTTTTTGTCGCGAGGTGGGCAGAGTGACATACCTGATTTGGCGACCGAAGATCTCCCTACCTAGGCCATATCTGTGTAACACCCGGATTTTAGGGGTCCAAAACCCGGGGTTAACATAAACACCAGGTATGCTGGGACCAAGTCTCATACATATGATGTATAGTGGCACAGGATCGAATGTCACATCTTTACATATAACAGGAGTTCTATACAAAATAAATAATTACATTATAAGGAGACAACGGTCCAGCAACCCAAAGTTGACTGGGAGACGACGACCTAGACCTCTCACGAACTCATCGCAGCATCCTCCAAGCGCCTCATCCTGTGGTACCTGTTCTTGACCTGTGGTGTATGTGAGACAGCAAGAGTGAGCTCACATACGTTCATCGCTCAACAAGTTGTGGGGAATAATGTGCATGAACTCGCCAAAGGTGGGAGCTCACGTGAAGTGTAAGGCTTACCAAAGAAGATGGTTAGAGCTGAGCATTGCTTTTAAAGTTGGTCAAAATTTTATTAGCAATTACTAAGTATAAGTAAATACCAGCCCAATTAAGTAGTAGAACAAAAGTAACAACATCACCTGCGATGCAATGCATATGACAAATTGAGTTTAAGTTCCATAATTTAATCATGTGAGGGTCCGAGCTGCTCATGACCGTGAGCACGGCTAGTATACCAGTTTTACACTCTGCAGAGGTTGCGCATCTTTACCCACAAGTCGTGTATCCCATGTCGCCAGGGTTTGCAAGGCCCTTAGACACTTCCGAGGTGAATGGCTAGGGATCCACTACGAGGCCTTTACAAAGTTCCACTAGCTTCCGAAAACCCGCTACAGTTTATAGGAAGATCCAGTGCAGGAATCCCTTGCAGGACCGCCATCGCAGCAAAATCCTCCCGAGGGCCTCCCTACACTGACCTCTCCCCTACTGCCCTTGCCCCTTTCGGGTAAGGTAGTCTTCCACTAGCTTTCCTAATTAATCAGCCAAGGGCGTCCCATTCCACCCTTGTGGTAGCACTGTTTTCCCGGGTGGTCGCTCCATGTTCCAATTAACATAATGATCTTAACATGAACAGTAAATAACAACTGATAATAAAAGTGTGATCATGAATATTGTATCTTCATACCCAAAACCACATAAAGCACTAGCAAGTACTACCCAGAAGGTTCAGTGGTAAACAAGGTATAAAGATAGACAAACTAGGGTAACCTATTGGGTCCCATCAAAATTAACCTATGCAGATCATTATGATTAATCAGAACATGGCTGGGTAAAAAGAAGTGATCAAGGGCACAACTTGCCTGGGCCTTGAGAATCCAGGTACCAAGATGATCTTCAGGTGACACGTGACCTCGCACTAGTCGTAGCAATACAAACAAACAGTGTATAGGCAAAATTAACATTACACCAAACATGTATGCCAAAATACATATTAATAATCTACATATTAAAATGAGATCACAGGAAAAAGGAATCATTAATTTTGGAGTTATAGATTTTAAGTTATGAATTTTCAAAGGTTTTATGTGTTTAAAATGGATTAAGTGAGAGATTAAATTTCTAATTGTTTTCATGACAAAACAGAGGTACCAAATGATGAAGAATATTATTACAAAATTTTAGAAACTGGAATGGTTCAATTTGGAGCTAAAATGAATTTTCTATGAATTATCAAAGTTCTAGCAATTATTTTCATATTAAAAATCTATTTTCTACTTTATTTATTCAGTTTAAACAAGTTCTGGACTGGGCCTCAATTAAACAGAAGCACAGGGGTTTCTGCGCAAATAAACCTAAGACTCAGGCTACACCCGCACAGGACGGCGGGTTGATTTTCAAATTCCAGGAGGGCTCTTTTGCAAAACAGTAAGCCGAAGGGGTATGAATCTGTATCAGCCGTTGGATTAAAAGCCCACGGCCCAGATTAGATCGTTACCTCATTGAATCGGTATGCAATATTAGGCATCGGATCAACAATCGACGATCGAGGATTCCCCACGCGCGCAGGACATACTAGTCCTCAGATCAAGGATCAACGGTCATGGACGAAGCGTTTCATATGTGCCGATCCTGGCCCTTCATTCCGATCCGACGCCCCCAGGCCATCTTCCCCAACACGCACTGAGCAGAGGCAGCGCTCCCTGCCCATGGTGGCAGAGCACGCCGTAGTACACCGACCCAGTATTCTCGAGGCCGATTAGCCAGGGGTGGGGTGCAAATGGATGCAGACATCATGGCGAAGCGATTAGGGAAGAACTCACCGCGGATGGGGCACGCAGAAGCCTTGCGCTTGGGGTTAGGCGGATCGGTGGCGGCCCGGAAGCTCCGGTGAGCAATCAATGACGATTCGGTCATCGATCCTACATGTCAGCGCCATGGACGGTTTCCCAACGGCTTGGTGCAAGACCCAGACCCGATCTTAGGTTCTGGGTGACCGTGGGGGAAGGGATTCACGGCAGCGCGGGGCGGCTTGATGCAAGATCTCGTTTTCCCTCTCCCTCTCTTTCTTGTGGCTGATGGCAAACCGATGGTGCAGCACAGCTTTATAATCTCCAGGGAGCGGCGCCACGATATGCCCCAACGAGTCAACGACCATCCCCCCAGCTGGGCAAGTCCGCGACCAGGGCGCCATGCGTGGATCTCGGGTGTGTTTGTTGTGTCGGAGGGGACAAGTCCGCACCACGAATGTCGGTCGGAAGTTGGCGGAGGTTCGGAGAGGTCATTGCGCGGTCCGGTTGCAACGACCCGCGAGATCCATGGCGAGCTGGAGGCGGTGATTGCTGCTTCTCTCCGAGGCCGAGCGGGATCTGCGGTGAATTGGGGATGGATCTGACCGTGAGGGCCCGCCGGCCGGTGACCACCAAGGCATTGCGCGCAACAGGGAGGCTGGAGTAGTGGACCCACCCGTCAGAGTGAGAAGAAGCGCGCGCCGGTGGACGTGGGATTGGGCTGCGCGATCCAGGAAAGGTGGGCCGGCGAGGGGAGAAACAGCCCAGGCACAGGTTTGCCTTTTTTTTATTCTATTTTGTTTTCCTTCCAAATTTTCAAATTTAATATTTGAGTTCAAATTGGATATGTAGATTTCAAACAAATTTTATGCCCAAATAAAAGTATCAATTTAAATAGATATATCTATATTGTTATTTATATATTTGTTCATACTTTATACTCTTTTCTTTCCTTTTCTAGGGTTTCCTTTAGATTGTCCAATTCTACTTTGGACTTTAATATATTTCTTGTCACATTTTTATTTTATTTTGTCATAATATGCACACATAAAAATAATGTCCAGCATGATGCATATTTTAAGGGCATATATTCTTTTATTAATTATTTGTTTTTTTGAATATGGTGTTCACATGTGAAGATAAGTAAATTCAACATACACATCAAATATAGGAAAAATAACTTTTCTCCTCTTTTATTATCTATTACAAATTGGGTATTACAAATCCTACCCCCCTTAAAAAGAATCTCGTCCTCGAGATTAGTAAGAGGATGTAGAAGAAATTGTTTGTAGTCTATGGGTTAGTTTCTAATTGATTTTAATACCAAAACTCTTCTCTTTTTTTTTATCACCAATTATCAGGTGATTAGAAAAACATGGGTATATATGGGTATAGCCACTTTATTATGCAGGATAAATGATATCCTTTAAAGCCTATATAGGTTTGGGCAAAAAGAGTGGGGTAAAGAAAGACTCCATCCAAGATTGTGGATCTTGACTCATCTTGGTGACCTCACTTGATCCTTGAAGACTTGAGTTGGTGCTCATCCTTTCTTGATGAAGTTGATCATCTTCTTCGGTCTTGTCTCATTGATTAGGAGTTAGTGTATATTATTGGGCTGGGGAATATGGTTAAGATAGGTATGGATGAGATAGACTACATGATATAGGTCTACAGTTTGTTTGATGTTAGGTGGGGATAGGCAGGTCATGCAATCTATCAAGGCTCTATTGGTGGGGTTGGTTTCTCATTCTTTATTTAGTGTAGGGTGAGCTAAGTTAAAACATGTGGAGAGGGTCTAATCTTTTTCACAAGTATTATCTAACATGTTTAGTAAGTCACTTTAGATTAGATCAGATCTATGTTAGATGGGTGTGACTAGTTTGACTATATAAGATCTAATTGATTTGCATTAGATCATGGTTGTTTAATCTAGGGTGGATAAGTATGCTTATTAGGATAAGATGAATCCATAAAGATAAGATAAAATCTTTTGAGGTCAGTTAGATCTATTAGGATGAGATAAAATCTTTTCAAGATAAGATGAGTATCTTTTAAGATGAGATGGATCTATTAAGATAAGGGAGAATCTTTTAAGATAAGATGAATTGGTTAGAATGAGATCTTTTAGGATAAGATAAATCTCTTATGCTAGATATGTTCCAATGGGGATAATCTAGGTTGTCTAGTTATTTTATGAATATATTTTTATACCTATGTGTATATGCAGATGCAATTGTGGACATTACTCCACAACTCATCACACTCAAACAAAGATCCAAATCAGACAAGTATCATAAGAACAAACATTCAAATACATAGACACTTATAAAAATAGTTTTGTTTTCTTTCCTATGAGTAGGTCTCCTATTCCTAAAGGTCACTTTAGGCACAGGATTTCAAAGTTTGAAATCCACATTTGTCTTTAGAATAAATAGGTAAGAATAATCAGAGTGAAGCGGAAAATAGATAAGAATAGATTAAGAAAAGTATAGAAAAGAATCAGAGTAAGGTAAGTAAAGAATGGTTGTCCAGTTCTATCTAGGTTTCGTCCTACAGTCAACATTCCTCTGATACCACTTCTGTAACACCCGGATTTTAGGGGTCCAAAACCCGGGGTTAACATAAACACCAGGTATGCTGGGACCAAGTCTCATACATATGATGTATAGTGGCACAGGATCGAATGTCACATCTTTACATATAACAGGAGTTCTATACAAAATAAATAATTACATTATAAGGAGACAACGGTCCAGCAACCCAAAGTTGACTGGGAGACGACGACCTAGACCTCTCACGAACTCATCGCAGCATCCTCCAAGCGCCTCATCCTGTGGTACCTGTTCTTGACCTGTGGTGTATGTGAGACAGCAAGAGTGAGCTCACATACGTTCATCGCTCAACAAGTTGTGGGGAATAATGTGCATGAACTCGCCAAAGGTGGGAGCTCACGTGAAGTGTAAGGCTTACCAAAGAAGATGGTTAGAGCTGAGCATTGCTTTTAAAGTTGGTCAAAATTTTATTAGCAATTACTAAGTATAAGTAAATACCAGCCCAATTAAGTAGTAGAACAAAAGTAACAACATCACCTGCGATGCAATGCATATGACAAATTGAGTTTAAGTTCCATAATTTAATCATGTGAGGGTCCGAGCTGCTCATGACCGTGAGCACGGCTAGTATACCAGTTTTACACTCTGCAGAGGTTGCGCATCTTTACCCACAAGTCGTGTATCCCATGTCGCCAGGGTTTGCAAGGCCCTTAGACACTTCCGAGGTGAATGGCTAGGGATCCACTACGAGGCCTTTACAAAGTTCCACTAGCTTCCGAAAACCCGCTACAGTTTATAGGAAGATCCAGTGCAGGAATCCCTTGCAGGACCGCCATCGCAGCAAAATCCTCCCGAGGGCCTCCCTACACTGACCTCTCCCCTACTGCCCTTGCCCCTTTCGGGTAAGGTAGTCTTCCACTAGCTTTCCTAATTAATCAGCCAAGGGCGTCCCATTCCACCCTTGTGGTAGCACTATTTTCCCGGGTGGTCGCTCCATGTTCCAATTAACATAATGATCTTAACATGAACAGTAAATAACAACTGATAATAAAAGTGTGATCATGAATATTGTATCTTCATACCCAAAACCACATAAAGCACTAGCAAGTACTACCCAGAAGGTTCAGTGGTAAACAAGGTATAAAGATAGACAAACTAGGGTAACCTATTGGGTCCCATCAAAATTAACCTATGCAGATCATTATGATTAATCAGAACATGGCTGGGTAAAAAGAAGTGATCAAGGGCACAACTTGCCTGGGCCTTGAGAATCCAGGTACCAAGATGATCTTCAGGTGACACGTGACCTCGCACTAGTCGTAGCAATACAAACAAACAGTGTATAGGCAAAATTAACATTACACCAAACATGTATGCCAAAATACATATTAATAATCTACATATTAAAATGAGATCACAGGAAAAAGGAATCATTAATTTTGGAGTTATAGATTTTAAGTTATGAATTTTCAAAGGTTTTATGTGTTTAAAATGGATTAAGTGAGAGATTAAATTTCTAATTGTTTTCATGACAAAACAGAGGTACCAAATGATGAAGAATATTATTACAAAATTTTAGAAACTGGAATGGTTCAATTTGGAGCTAAAATGAATTTTCTATGAATTATCAAAGTTCTAGCAATTATTTTCATATTAAAAATCTATTTTCTACTTTATTTATTCAGTTTAAACAAGTTCTGGACTGGGCCTCAATTAAACAGAAGCACAGGGGTTTCTGCGCAAATAAACCTAAGACTCAGGCTACACCCGCACAGGACGGCGGGTTGATTTTCAAATTCCAGGAGGGCTCTTTTGCAAAACAGTAAGCCGAAGGGGTATGAATCTGTATCAGCCGTTGGATTAAAAGCCCACGGCCCAGATTAGATCGTTACCTCATTGAATCGGTATGCAATATTAGGCATCGGATCAACAATCGACGATCGAGGATTCCCCACGCGCGCAGGACATACTAGTCCTCAGATCAAGGATCAACGGTCATGGACGAAGCGTTTCATATGTGCCGATCCTGGCCCTTCATTCCGATCCGACGCCCCCAGGCCATCTTCCCCAACACGCACTGAGCAGAGGCAGCGCTCCCTGCCCATGGTGGCAGAGCACGCCGTAGTACACCGACCCAGTATTCTCGAGGCCGATTAGCCAGGGGTGGGGTGCAAATGGATGCAGACATCATGGCGAAGCGATTAGGGAAGAACTCACCGCGGATGGGGCACGCAGAAGCCTTGCGCTTGGGGTTAGGCGGATCGGTGGCGGCCCGGAAGCTCCGGTGAGCAATCAATGACGATTCGGTCATCGATCCTACATGTCAGCGCCATGGACGGTTTCCCAACGGCTTGGTGCAAGACCCAGACCCGATCTTAGGTTCTGGGTGACCGTGGGGGAAGGGATTCACGGCAGCGCGGGGCGGCTTGATGCAAGATCTCGTTTTCCCTCTCCCTCTCTTTCTTGTGGCTGATGGCAAACCGATGGTGCAGCACAGCTTTATAATCTCCAGGGAGCGGCGCCACGATATGCCCCAACGAGTCAACGACCATCCCCCCCAGCTGGGCAAGTCCGCGACCAGGGCGCCATGCGTGGATCTCGGGTGTGTTTGTTGTGTCGGAGGGGACAAGTCCGCACCACGAATGTCGGTCGGAAGTTGGCGGAGGTTCGGAGAGGTCATTGCGCGGTCCGGTTGCAACGACCCGCGAGATCCATGGCGAGCTGGAGGCGGTGATTGCTGCTTCTCTCCGAGGCCGAGCGGGATCTGCGGTGAATTGGGGATGGATCTGACCGTGAGGGCCCGCCGGCCGGTGACCACCAAGGCATTGCGCGCAACAGGGAGGCTGGAGTAGTGGACCCACCCGTCAGAGTGAGAAGAAGCGCGCGCCGGTGGACGTGGGATTGGGCTGCGCGATCCAGGAAAGGTGGGCCGGCGAGGGGAGAAACAGCCCAGGCACAGGTTTGCCTTTTTTTTTATTCTATTTTGTTTTCCTTCCAAATTTTCAAATTTAATATTTGAGTTCAAATTGGATATGTAGATTTCAAACAAATTTTATGCCCAAATAAAAGTATCAATTTAAATAGATATATCTATATTGTTATTTATATATTTGTTCATACTTTATACTCTTTTCTTTCCTTTTCTAGGGTTTCCTTTAGATTGTCCAATTCTACTTTGGACTTTAATATATTTCTTGTCACATTTTTATTTTATTTTGTCATAATATGCACACATAAAAATAATGTCCAGCATGATGCATATTTTAAGGGCATATATTCTTTTATTAATTATTTGTTTTTTTGAATATGGTGTTCACATGTGAAGATAAGTAAATTCAACATACACATCAAATATAGGAAAAATAACTTTTCTCCTCTTTTATTATCTATTACAAATTGGGTATTACAATCTGCCATGGCAACTCATGGATGAGAGACAACCCTAGGTGCCAGGAAAAGACTCGCGCCGGATTTTTGCCAAGATTCGCACGTTTGCAACTTGGGTGAGCTGTGGAACACGGGCAGAAGAAAACTTACACGTGCTCGACGCGCTCTGCGCACGCCAGAGCACGCCCGCGCCCGACCCCGCGCCGCGCCGAGCCGCGCCCGTGTCCCCTGTGTGCGCCGCGCCTATAAAGCCCACTCAGGCGTCGACCACACTCTTCCGCGCACGCTCAAACCTCACCGGAGCTCAATTCACCGTCGTTTGCCCGTGCACGGCGTGTCCGCGGCCACCCGAGCCCCTGCCGTCGTGGACCGGCCAGCCCAGCCTTTCCCAACCCTGTCCAACCTCGGAGACGAGTGAGCACACCTCGGTGAAGCTCCCCGAGCGAGGAATCGAAGCCTGCTTCGCCGGAGAGGCCAGTCCACGGTCGCCGGAGTTCACAACCCCGCCAGAGTGCGTGGACCGGGTAATCCACTGAACCATTTTCCGATTCCTTGTACGCACAGTCTCTACGTCACCCCGTGAAGCTCACCGTGCCATTGGATTGAACCAGATCGCCTTGATTTGGCCGGCACACCCGCCGCCGATGAGGACACCCGCCTGCGCACGTGGACCGAGCGATTCCGGCCATCCCCGCCGTCGAGCCGTACCTCGCTGTGACCGCTAGAGCCTCCCCGAGCCAACCCCGCCCCTCGCCGGACCTATCTCGCCACCGGTAAGCCGCGCCGCCCTTTTCTTTCCCGCGGGTACTGTTTACATTAGGGGAAGGACTTCGGGGAAGAAGAAGGAAAGGTCAGGGGGCTTTTTGAACTGTCAGTGACTCAAATAAATAGTAACGCGAGGGTATAACTCAGAGAGTTAGTTTGGAAATACCCCAGGGTCCTCGGTGTAAACTGCTTTTCCAGAAAACCTTTATTAAATCTGATTTTAAATTTGAGCAGAAACTTTAATAATTCATAACTTCTGTTTAGTTCATTCAAATTTGGTCAAACCAATTTTGTCAGGCTCTAAATAATGTAAACTACTTAAGAAAAATATAAAACCCCTATGTACTACAGAAAACTTTAGGGTTCTGATTTAATTATTGTTTTGACCAAAAGCTAAATAATAGGGATAAAAATAGTTGCACTATTTGACTAGAGTTAGAAAAATTTGGAGAAGTTTATATCCACATACTGACCTGTTTAAAAATGTTAAACCTCTCTGTCCATCCCATTAAGTTAGCTTTTACCATTTATTTTATAATATGCTTAAAGTTAAGAAAAATAGAAAAGGTGATTAAAATGAGGAACCAGAGGGCACTCCTACTTTTGTTAGGGTAATTGTTTAAGGTAGTTCACTAGAAAAATCTATGATACCCTGGTTTAGTATAAAATAAATAGGATACCTTTTATTTTAAGGAAACAAGGAAAGTTTAGAAAAACCCTAGAAAAATAACCCCAAGGAGAGAACACCCCAAACCTTGGGATAACTAATGTTTTGTTATTATGAACATAGGAAAAATACAAAATCTGTTGTTTGATATTTTTCAAATGGCAAGTTAATTATAAGCACCTTTTTGGCATAGAACTTTAAGAAATCACAACTAAATAACCACCAATTAACCTTCTGTGATTTTTGGCACAGAAGCTTATTATTACTGTTAGATACCAACAAAAATAACCCTTAGAGCAGAACCTACTCCTAATTAAGAGTTGTAGTACAAAGTGGCCCATTTTACACAACCTTTGCTATTTTTGTCTAAAGCATAGCCTTTTATTTTAAACCTCAAATTCCTAGAACAGGCTATAATGACCAATGGCAACCCACTGTAATTTTTATAGAATTTTTGGAAAATATTAAACCACTGTCGTAGATCAAACCTACACTAGAAACCCTAAGTAGAAAATAAAGAAAGGGAAAGATGAATAATAGGAAATGAGTGTCATCCTAAAACCCTTTATAACTTGTCCACTGAAATATATAAAGGCAATACCAATTCCCTATGTTTATCCCTAGCAAAACCTAAACCTAGAAATGATAAGCATAAACCATTAAAAGCCACGTATGACCCAGAAACCCTAAATTGCTCATTAACTTAGTTTTTCTTCTCTTAGCATAATGTTATTAAATCCTGCATAATCATGACATACGTGTTCATTGCATTTTGATAGACTGTAACCTTGCTGACGGAGAGTACGTCCTCGTGCCGGAGCAAGGAGCTGCTCAGGAGGTAGCCCCGGATCCAGCACCCGAGCCCGCACCAGAGGATCTGCCTGCCACAGCCTTGGAAGGCAAGCCCCGGTTTATGCATAACCTGTTATTTATGCTATTTTACTACACTTATTGTTTGTAGGCTTGTACTGTGCACTTAAGTGTAGGAGTTGACTGAAACCCTAGTTGCATGAACTCAGGATTCCTTTTGAGATGGATACTAGTATGCTAGGTCGAGTAGCTGCTTTATTTAATTAGGATCTTGGTAGAAGACGAGTGATTTTTCTAACACTCGCGCGAGATCAGGAATTGGTTGTACCCACTTTTCTTATCATATTGATAGTGGTTGGTGGACACGGATCCATGGGGATGCGTGGTCTACGAGGTAAAAATGGGAATAAGGATTAACGTGCGGATACCTGTGTCAAGCGTTTGAACGTACTAAACATATGTCGAGAAATATGGTAAATCGGTAAGCCTAGTACCTAATTGAACCTGGCAGCAGATTGCCCTCCTCACGCGACCTGAGACGTGGTCTCCCATTCCGGTTATGGTGGGTACAAGTGCGATCACTGCACGACGGCGGTCGGGGTCAGTGAGGCATTGTACACCAAGGCGGTGAGCCCCTCTCTGCTGACGGGGAATCGATGGGGACGGTTGATGTGTGTGGGGACGGAGTGCCTCGCCACGTCGTGTGTTTAGGTTTACCTTGCAAGGATAAAAAACTCAATTCGAATTGTCTGCTTCTCGCAGCTAATGAGACTGCTTGATCCTTTGTACTGCATTGAGTAAAAAGTGAAAATATGATGAGTTGATATAAGATGTTGATTGCTAATAATGTTTGCTACTATGTATGAGTAGATAGTACACATTTAGCCTTAAGAGAGTCACACTTAAATTGACAAAGTTAAAACTTGACTTAGAAACTCAGCTAGTGCTTTTGGCAACCAAACCCCACAGCCAAACAGCTGCATGTCTAGAGGTAGAGGAGTAGACTCCTCACACTGGGTAAGTCTAGCTGAGTATTAGTATACTCAGCCTTGCTTGTGGCATAATTTTACAAGTTCTCTAGAGGACATGGTTGCGGGAGTGACTTGGCCGTCCATCTTGCCACCGGGTTGGACTGTCGAGTGGGACCCCACCTCGGCTGAGGAGGAGCATGAGGAGTGATGGGACAGGCTTCCCCATCTCTCTGTTTATTTATCGTTAGTTTCATTCCGCTGCACTTCGAACAATGATGGCTACTTTTGCAAAACTCCGATGGTGATGTAATAATTTAATACTCCTTAAATTATGGTTTTTATGTTTTATTGTATTTGCTCTGTGACTCACCTTCGAGTGAGATTGTGGTACTTGATCCTGTCAGTGGCCTCGTCGGACTAGATCCGAGGGATTGACGGGTTATTCCCATTTAAGTGTGGTCTAGCCTCTAAGGCGGGACTTACGTACTTAAGTCGGAATAATTCGGGCAGTTCCGCCACATTTCCCCTTCTTTACTCCGAAGACACACTTCTCTGGATTCAGCTTCAGACCAGCCTGTCTGAAATTAGCGAATGTCTCCTGCAGATCAGCAATGTGATTTTCTTTCTTGGTGCTTTTTACTATAATATCATCAACATAGGTTAGCACATTTCTGCCTATCTGAGAATGGAGAACCTTCGCTGTCATTCTGCTGAAGCTTCCTCCAGCATTCTTGAGCCCCTCAGGCATCCGAAGATAACAATATGTTCCACTAGGGGTTATGAAGCTGGTTTTTGGCTCGTCCTCTTTCTTCATCCAAATTTGATGGTAGCCCGAGTAACAATCTAGCAGACTCATAAGCTCTGACGAAGCTACTGCGTCAACTAGGGAATCTATCCTTGGCAATGGAAACTCATCCTTCGGACAAGCCTTGTTGAGATCAGTGAAATCAATACACATCCTCCATTTGCCATTGGCCTTTTTTACCATGACAGTGTTAGCCAGCCATTCTGGATACTTCACTTCTCTGATGACTCCGGCGCTGAGGAGTCTTTTTACTTCATTTCGAGCACCTTCGGCCTTGTCATCAGACATCTTCCGAAGCCTCTGCTTTCTGGGTCTGAAGGATGGATCAACATTGAGCGAGTGTTCAATAACATCCCTGTTAACACCATAGAGATCATTAGCTGACCATGCAAAGACATATTTGTTGTTGAACAGAAACCTTTTCAAGGTTTTCTCTTGTTCCTCAGATAATTGAGATCCTAGCAGCACCTTCTGCTCTGCGATATCTTCGCATAAAAGCATGGGTTTCGGCTGATCGGCCGAAGCAGCCTTCTCCCTTCTGTACTTGTACTGCTCACAAGCTTCGGCTTCATCTATATTGTGGATTGCCTTTGAATCTGTCCAATTCCCCTCAGCCTTTCTAGCAGCTTCCTGACTCCCATAAATAGCAATAGGTCCTTGATCCGAAGGTATCTTCATGCAAAGATATGCTGGATGAAGAATTGCTTCGAAAGCATTGAGTGTTCCGCGACCAATGATTGCATTGTAAGGATACTCCATGTCGACAATGTCAAACACAACTTGCTCAGTCCTTGTATTATTGACAAATCCGAAGGTCACTGGCATGGTAATCTTGCCAAGCGCTACAATTTGTCTTCCTTTGAAGCCACAAAGAGGGTGCGCAGCATCATGAATTTTGTCTTCTGGCTCTTGCATCTGTCTGAAGGCTTTAGCAAATATAATGTCGGCTGCACTGCCTGTATCAACCAAAACATTATGGACTAGAAATCCTTTGATGACACAAGATATGACCATAGCATCATTGTGAGGGTAATCCTTGAGCTGAAGGTCCTCTTGGGAGAAGGTAATTGGGATATGAGACCATCTTGACTTAATGAAGGGTCCCTGTACCCCGACATGCTGTACCCTTCTCTGTGCCTCCTTCTTCTGCTTCTTATTGGCCGGTTCTGAGCACGATCCGCCTGTTATTGGGAGCACCAGCTTCGTAGCCGAAGCAGCGCTAGCTTTGTTGTTGAATGAAGCCATCAGCTCAGAAAGTGGAAGTGAGTTCACTGGAGGTGGGCGCCAATGTTGGGGACTTGTTCTCAAATGCTTTGAATTAAGAACAAGGCAACATAAAATGTTAAATGTTAATGCCCTTCGTCCGCTGAAGCATTATCTCCTTTAGGATATAATGAACTTCGGACGAAGACCATAAGCAAAATATCACGAAGGCCTTATCTTCGTGATCAGTTCTATAAAATTATGTAAACAATGCTAGGACATGAAACATTAAGGAAATTTATATCAAGAACAAATATTAATATACATAAATTTCATTATACAAATTTAAGTATTAGAACATGATATTTAAGTACAATTATACCTTTGCCTTGGCAAAGAATGATAATTCCAGTGCGATGCGCCGATGATTACAGGATTGCGTGAACAGTAAAGGAGTACTGTTCATCTATTTATAGGCACAGGGCGCAGCCTGTGAGAAATTACAATCATGCCCCTTACAAAAGATTACAATTATGACTCAGACCCTTATGGACTAAGAAGTCATTTCATCTTTAAGTCGGTTTGAACCTTCGTCTTCAGATACGTTACAGTACCGAAGCTTCATGAGCGGTAGCTTCGGTACTACGATTAAACGGGTTTGCCGAAGGTGTTTCTTCCTGCGGGACCTTCGGTGACGAAGCATGGCCCCAACAACCCCATGTGGTGTAACCGCATGAGCCATGTGAAGGATGTGTGGGCAATGTATCCTGACTTGGTTGGGAGGGTCACCGTTCAGTGCATGAGTGCGCTATACCGCCTTCAGGCCCTTCAGAGCGATGCTATGGCACACCTTGCTAACATCGCTCAAACCGCCAAGCTCACTCTCGACAGTCAGGAAGATTTTGTGGTCGATTTATCCACCGAGTTGGTAGAAAAGGATCTGCAGGTGCAAAGGCTGAGCCAGCGCATTACCACCTTGGAGCAGCAGGTGGAGATCCAAGACAACACTATTGATGTCTTGGAGAACCAGCTTCACGATGTGCAGAGGGAACTTGAAGAAGCGAATGACCACCTGGACATGCACCACTTGGAGATGGAGGCCAATGAAGCCGGAAGCGAGGGAGAAGAGGCTCTCGAGGAGCTAGGACCAGCCCCTGGTGCCAATGGGACTACCTCCGCGATGACTCCTTCACCTGTATCCAGTGTCGCTTCCACCGCTCAGGGTTAAGCAGTCACATCGACACTTTTAGGCGGATAGAAACCTATGCGAGCTTAGTTAATGTCAGATTTTGGACTAGGCTTACGGGTACCTTCCCCTGATTGATGTAACCCTGTGAACTTTTGAAATCTGTGGGATGTTTGTCACCATGTTATCTTCATTTCGAACCTAATATTATGATTATGGCATTTTTCCTTCCATATGAGATGATATCTTGTCGTTCGAAACTGTGAGTTGGGATAACAATGGCGACAATCTCTGTTTTTAGATGGCAGCTAGGCAGCCTCACGGGCATAACGAGCAGGTTCCCCCGCCACCTCTCCAGCTCCCACAGTGCAGGAGCTGATGGCCCAGCAGAACGAGATTCTGCGATAGCTCTTGCAGCGCCAGCCCCACCCTCAGCAGCATGGTGGAGGCCAGCATCAGCGACCTCCGGCAGCGGCAACCTACCAGGAGTTTCTGAGTACGCAGCCGCCCTTGTTCACCAAGGCAGAGGATCCATTGGACGCTAACGTGTGGCTCCGCATCGTTGAGTCCAAGTTTCCCCTCCTCACGGGAGACTGCCCTGATGCTACCAAGACTCGCTTCACCGCGCAGCAGCTTCGCGGATCTGCTCGGACTTGGTGGAACCACTTCCGTGCTATGCTCCCCGCCGATCGTGAAGTGTCTTGGGAGGAATTCAAGACTTCTTTCAGAGGGCACCACATCCCATCTGGCATTCTTGATCGCAAGCTGAATGAGTTTCTGGCACTTAATCAAGGAACCCGCACGGTACTGCAGTATGCGCAAGCCTTCAACGACCTGTGCCAGTATGCAGGGTACCATGCTGATTCTGATGAGAAGAAGAGAGACCGCTTCCGCAGGGGTCTTAACACCAAGCTGTGGGAACGACTCAACACTGTCCGGGCTGATAGCTTCAATGAGTTGGTCAACCTAGCCATCTCCCAGGAGGATTGCATTGTAGCTCACCGGGCAGAGAAGAAGAGAAAGGCACCAATGGCAGCACCATCCGCTCAGGCCCAAAGGTTCCGGATTGTTTCTCACAATCAGAGCAAGGGTTTCCAGCAGCAGGCAGGCAGATGGGTGATCAGGCCACCTCAGCAGCAGCAGCCGGCACCCAACCGCTTTCTAGCTCCCGCTCCAAGGAACAATCAGCCTCCGCAGCAGCAGCAGTTCCACCAGGGCAATGGAAACAAGTGTTTCACTTGTGGCAATGTGGGCCACTATGCCAAGAATTGTCCCAGGAACCAGCAGAGGCAGATGTCAGCACCAAATCAAGACAAGGGAAGAAAGCAGAAGGTACAAGTCAGGCAAGGGAAGCTTAACTTCACTACTCTGGAGGAAGTACCTGAGGGAGCTCCTATCATGACTGGTATCTTTTCAGTTTATAATCAACCTGTTTTAATTCTGTTTGATTCTGGTGCATCTCATAGTTTCATTAGCCAAAAGTTCAGTGCTAAATGTGAACTGCCGTTCTCTCGCTCAAAAGGGTCATTTATGATAGCCACACCTGGGGGTAAAATTTCAACTAATAAATTAAACCAAAGTGTGCCTATTCAACTGGGAAGCCACATTGTCAAAACCACTCTTCTTGTGTTGGGTTTGGAAAATGTGGACATTATTCTGGGAGCTAATTGGATGACCTTGCACCAAGTTGTGCTTGATGTAGTCAGTCGTACCGTGGAAATTAATTCTCCGTTCTGTGGGAACTTCACCTTAATTCTGCCCAGTCAGGGTTCTACTCAGTCATGTGCTTTCTCTATGACGGAGTTACCTCTGAAGAAGATCCCAGTGGTGTGTGAGTATGCAGATGTCTTTCCTGATGAATTTCTAGGAATGCCACCAGACCGGGATATTGAATTTGCCATCGAGTTGCAACCGGGAACGGCACCAATTTCCAAGAGGCCCTACCGAATGCCACCCGCTGAGTTGGCAGAATTAAAGAAGCAATTGCAGGAGTTGCTGGATAAGGGATTTATTCACCCAAGTACTTCGCCTTGGGGATGTCTAGCACTGTTTGTGAAGAAGAAGGATGAAAGCTTGAGGCTGTGTATAGATTACCGCCCTCTTAATGCGGTAACTATCAAGAACAAGTATCCTTTGTCTCGTATTGATGTTCTTTTTGACCAGTTGGTCGGGGCCAAGGTATTTTCCAAAATAGACCTTCGCTCCGGCTAGCATCAGATCAAGATACGAGCAAGCGAAATTCCGAAGACGACATTCTCAACCAGATATGGGTTATATGAATTTTTGGTGATGTCATTCGGGCTGACAAATGCACCAGCATATTTCATGTATCTGATGAATTCTGTTTTCATTCCTGAATTGGACAAATTCGTAGTGGTTTTCATTGATGATACTTTGGTGTACTCGAAGAACGAAGAAGAAAATGTTGGGCATTTGCATGTAGTGCTTCAACGTCTGCGAGAGCACCACCTTTATGCCAAGTTGTCCAAGTGTGATTTTTGGCTAAAGGAAATCAAATTCTTGGGTCACACTATCTCTCATGCAGGAATAGCTGTTGATCCTGATAAAGTGCAAGAGGTGATGAACTGGAAGCCACCAACGACTGTCCGTCAGATTCAGAGTTTTCTGGGATTAGCTGGTTATTACCGAAGATTTATTCCGGATTTCTCTCGAATTGCGAAGCCTATAACTGAGTTGCTAAAGAAAGAAGCCAAGTTTGTTTGGAGTCAGAAGTGCGAAGATGCCTTCCATGCATTAAGGCAGCATCTGACCACAGCACCAGTGTTACCACAACCCGACAACAACAAGCCTTTTGATGTATATTGTGATGCCTCTGGCACTGGACTAGGTTGTGTCTTAATGCAAGACAACCGAGTCATTGCTTATGCCTCAAGAGCACTCAGGCCTCATGAGCAGAATTATCCCACTCATGACCTTGAGTTGGCAGCAGTGGTTCATGCATTAAAAATGTGGAGGCACTATTTAATGGGAACCCACTGCAACATCTTCACTGATGATAAGAGCCTTAAGTACATCTTTACTCAGGCTGATCTCAACATGAGGCAGAGAATATGGCTAGAGCTGATCAAGGATTATGACCTGGAGGTACATTATCACCTAGGAAAAGCCAATGTGGTAGCAGATGCCTTGAGTTGGAAGTTGCAATGCAATTGTGTTCTGATGGATTCTCGCATCAACACCTTGTGTGATGAGTTGAGCAAGATGCAAATCGAAGTGATTCCTTCTGGTGCTCTGTCTCACATTTCTGTCGAGCCAGCTTTGCAAGACCAGATCATCATGGCCCAGCTCAGTGACAAGGGAGTACAGATTATCAAGAAGAATATCCATCAGAAGGTTGAGAAGTATAATTGTTTCCGCCAAGATGAAAAGGGTGTGTTATGGTTCAAAAGCAGATTGGTGATTCCTAAAAACCAGGACCTCAAGAGGAAAATCTTGGATGAGGCTCATCTCTCAAAATTCTCTATGCATCCGGGAAGCACCAAAATGTACCATGATCTAAAGCCTTTGTATTGGTGGACCAGAATGAAGAGGGAGATAGCCCAGCATGTATCGGAATGTGACACCTGTCAGAGGGTAAAGGCAAGCCACTTGAAATCAGCTGGAGCTTTGCAACCCCTATCTATACCTTCATGGAAATGGGATGACATCAGTATGGATTTCATTGTGGGTCTACCCAACACCTCTCGTCATCATGATTCGATTTGGGTTATTGTTGACCACTATACGACGGTTGATCTTTAGCGACCCTTATTAGGGACAGACGGTTGGTCGCTAAAAGTTATGTACCGACAGTTGGTCGCTAAATGCATTTGTAGCGACAGGCCACCGGTCACTAAAAGTCTAGAAATTTAACTACTCACGGTTGGTCGCTATAGAGACAGGTGGACATCCGACAGTTGGTCGCTATTGATTGACATGTGACTGTTGGTCTAAGAGGCAGCTTCGTCCATTGATGGGAACATCTTTCACACGATATAGAACTGCACGTGTTTGCGTCCCGCTTTGACGCTTTGTAGAGCAGTAACTCCTTACACTCTACCGAGTGGTGGACCCAAATGTCATGGACACAGTTATCTCCTAGACCTATCCAAAGTCCAAACACCATGCTCGTGTGGGCCCTGAGTGCCAGTAGCATATCCTATGATTCTCGCTCCCTACTCCTCCAGTCCTCCTCTCTGCAGATCTGTGCGTGTTCTTCTCAATCCAATCAAGATTCCACGCTGCAGAAGCCAAGGGGATGGAGGTCACAATAGCAGAGAAGAAGCCTCGGGCCGCCGGCGACGTTGGCGGCCTGGTTGAGAGGCTCCCCGAGGCGCTCCTGGTGGAGGTGCTGGCCTGTGTCGATGTCGACGGTGCCTGCTCCGCCGCCGCGTCCTACCGCTCGCTCTACTCCGCCGCCAACGCCGTTCTCCCTGCCCTCACCTCCATCGACCTCTCCGTGAGATTTAGCCTCCCCTTCTCACCCACCGCCCGCCAAACAGGTTCCTTTCCCTTCCTCCCCCACTAACCCCCACTCTAGGGTTTCGGTTCGGTCGCTCGCCCGCCGCAGGCCTTTGCCCCGTCGAACGACATCCTCAGCAGGATTCTCGCGGGGAATGGCGTGGTCCGCAGCCTCACCGTCAACTGCAGCGTCCTCGACGACTCCGCCACCTCCATCATCGCCAGGGGTAGCCTGCGCGACCTCTTGCTGCTCAAGTGCTCCTTCTCGATGAGCTTTTTTGTGGCTCTTGGTGGGGCATGCCACGATTTAAGGTGTGCTTCTTCAGCACTTTCTGGTTCATGTTTTTGTGTATGCACGCGGATGCAAGTTATGAAATTGAACTATACAAGTAACGGTCTGGAGTTTGGGCTATTGCTTTCAAGCCATAGTGATTGACAAGTCCAAGCATTCTTTAACCCAAGTTTGAATTTAGATCGTTGAAGCTGGAGATGGCGGTTTGTCCGTACACTCTATATCCTTGCCTAGCACCTGTCTACGTGGGATGTGTTCACTTGGAGGTGAGAGATTTGTCTGATATGGATATGATATTCTTCCTCACCTAGAAACATGGCAATTTTGTAGAAATAATTTGTTTGCTTTCATTGTCTTTCGATTTTCATGCTTTACATGGAACTGCATATGATTAACTGTAGCCTTTGAATAATGTTATTGCTCATTTGGTTGCTTGGTCTAAGCAGTATTTTTCGCACTGAGTACAAGTCCATGGCCTTTGGTATAAAAAATCAAATTCATTTCGCACTGAGTGCACTTGGTGTATGCAGCCAGCATACCCCAGCAGCATTTCAGGCTTTAGAAACTACAAATTTCTGACGACCTGATCATGTGTTATTAGGATCCAGGACACCTGGACATGTATTACTAAATTTCAGAGGGACCTGATTAGGATTCAAGACACATATATCCGCGACGCCAGCATGCAGAAGTATAATCCCGTCCATTGCTTCTGTTTCAAATTGTAAGTCATTTTGGCTCTTCTGGGTACATACCTTCTGCTATGCACCTATGTATATCCTGTCTTAGATAAATAGTACAAGCTATGTATACCTAAAAAAGCCAATGCTACTTGCATTTTGGAACAACGAGATTACATGATTTTTGGACTTGTACAAAAGGCAGCCTATAATGGTATCTCAAAAAGAATAGAATGATCCAAAGTCATGCAGGAACCTGAATAAACAAAGGTCAGATACAAATGAGGACTTTTAACTGGTGGTTGACTAAATATTAGAGCTCAAATAAAAATTTGTTGATGACATGTAGGTAAGTTTTGATTCTTTCTACAATAGCAATGATATGTTCAAAGGTAAGTCAATTAAGTTCCGTTAATTCATTCCAATCCAAAAACAAATACAGTGAGATGTCTGTTGTGAACTAATGCTTGTAAAATACTCCAAATCTTAATTCATTCACAAAACCAATAATCTAATAAGCAGTATTATGGCAGATATGGCGCATGAGACTTTAGAGAGCCCTTTCCAGATATCTCAGGAAGAAAAAATAATTGTACTAATTCAAAGTAGGCTTATGTTTTCATAATGCTATTACTCTACAAGTCCACAGGTTTGCATATCACTCACCAAGCAAAGCATTGAAGTGTACAAGCAGGAACACAGTCTAGCAATTCAAGATAACAATATGATTCTGCAGGAAGTAGATTGTAAGGGGTAAAGACTGAAGGAGGACAGCCAGGTGAGCTCGCTTAGATAGGAATTACACTAAAAGGCTTAAATAGTTAAACTGACTCTTCATGTGTTTGAATTGGTACATTAAGATCATTGAACTGTTAGATGGTAAGATCTCAAGATTATTTCTATGATACTATTGTCTACTTATTGATGCCATAACCAAGAATAAACTTGGCTCTCAAATCCAAACATGCTATCAATATAGTAGCAAAGAAACAAAGATGACATCACAAAATAAGTCATTATGAACATGAATATATGACAACTTATAAGCAAAGGAAATTAACTGAAAGGAATATCCATACTACAAGATGATGGTCTTCGATTTGGAACTTTTGATATAGCATTGAAATCTAAGCTGGTTTCAGAAACATATATTTCCATAGCACAATGGTGAACCAAAACAAAACCCTAGTATGTATTCAGATTTCAGAATATTAGTGAATCAAGACAGAAAAGTCACACTATGGTTAGCTAAAAAGAGCAGATTTTGGAGATGGAGATAAATAGATGTTACAACATTAAACAGTCATTTACTAATAAAACGCTTAGGTTTTGAGTGAAAAAAATATTTTTACCTTCATAAACTTCGCTCCACCAAAATACTCCTCTTGTTTGAGGTGGGCAGTCTTCACATATCTGCTACGAGACTCCCTCATCAGCTTCTAATCTCAACGAACAGCTACTGCCATGGACTTGTACATCTCGACAGTAAGGCCTTGGCGACCATCCCGGCGCACGCGAGGCCGAAGATGAGCATGTTGTAGATGACGAGCTTGGGGTTGACGCCATCGCTCCTCATCTCCTAGAACAGCCCTATAATCGGCAAAACAATAAGGATTTTTTGTTCAAAACGATAAGGCAAAACAACACTAAACTCTGAATCAAATGCCTCGTGCCTTGGCTACCTGAGGGCGTGGAGGTGGAGTGCATGCTGATGGTAAATGATGTCTGCTCTATGATACAATTCGTTATATTAGAGTGGTAAATGATAAGCAATTCCTTTTTGTGTTTTTTTTCTGCAGCATCTTGTCTGAAATCGTCTAGACCAAACACCATAGTTCTATCTGGGCTTAGTGGCAGTGGCAAAACCACTATTTACTACCAGGTAACTTCCAACTTTTTTGGTCTATGTTTTTACAAGTTAAGGACAAGGTTGTAGCATCTAGTTTGCAAAATAATATCTGAACCTCATTTTTTGATTCTATTTAGGGTGTGGGATGAGCATTCTAGACGGATATCAGTTCTGCTAGTAATGTAAATAGTTTTGTTTCTTGTGAAAAAACATGCATATCCTGACTGCGATATTCCTGCCTAAAGTTGCTGCGGTTGTCTTTGTTGTTGATGCTCAAGATTTCTTGTCTAGCATGCAAGCTGCTGCAGAGTAAATTTTGCCCCTCCCCCTCCTTAATTTTTACCAAATGCATTTGGTGTCTATTTCTATTTCATCTACTTTCACTTTTATGTTTAGATTTATATGAGCCATCAACTTAATGATGATTAACCTTGATTGCACCAGCTGAAGTTGGTGCATAAGGCTGCAACACCGTCTAGTGGAGGTAGATAAGGCATCAAAACTGTATTTTTATTTGCAAATGTAGCAACAATATACTAATTTAATGTACTTTTTTCTAGGGTGTTCTGGACAAAGAAAGCTTGTACCTTAAAACAGGAGGATACAAGAAGCTGGAGTGGTTGTCTGAAGGCTTTTGAACTGCTTGAAGCATTAGTGTAGCTTTGGTGCTTTTGTGACTGATCAGCTCTGGAGCAGCTAGAGTGATGTAGTTGTGGGCTATTGAACTGCTTCAAGTTGGAATGATATGAAACATTAGTGTCGGGGACCATAATTAGGGGTACCCTCAAGACGCCTAATTCTCAGCTGGTAACCCCCATCAGCATAAAGCTGCAAAGGCCTGATGGGTTTGATTAAGTCAGGGATCAGTCCACACGAGTGACTTGACCACGCCACGCCCGAGCCTAGCCTCGGGCGAGGGCAGCCGACCCTAAGATGACTCCGTCTCGCCTGAGGTCTCCTCTTTCACGGCAGGCGCATCCCCGGCTCGCCCTAGGCCCCGCCTCCGATAAGGAGAAACCCTGACTAAATCACCGCACCAACCGACCGAGTCACCAGGGCGTTTAACGCAAAAGGTAAGACCGACGGGCGGCCAGACTTCGCCAGTGGTGCCATAGGAGACTCCGCCCGACCCAGGGCTCGGACTCAGGCTAAGGCCTCGGAAGACGGCGAACTCCGCTCCGCCCGACCCAGGGCTCGGACTCAGGCTAAGGCCTCGGAAGACGGCGAACTCCGCTCCGCCCGACCCAGGGCTCGGACTCAGGCTAAGGCCTCGGAAGACGGCGAACTCCGCTCCGCCCGACCCAGGGCTCGGACTCAGGCTAAGGCCTCGGAAGACGGCGAACTCCGCTCCGCCCGACCCAGGGCTCGGACTCAGGCTAAGGCCTCGGAAGACGGCGACCTCCGCCTCGCCCGACCCAGGGCTCGGACTCCGCCTCGGCCTCTGCCGAATAATCTCCGCCTCGCCCGACCAGGGCTCGGACTCTGTCTCTGTCTTGCAGGACGGACTCGGCCACAGCCTCGGAGGAGCCTCCACGACGCCCGACCTAGGATACGAGACCGCCACGTCAACAGGAAGCGTCATCATCACCCTGCCCCGAGCCGACTTGGGTCGCAGAGAACAAGACCGGCGTCCCATCTGGCCAGCTATGCCAGATAGGCCATGATGGCGCCCCGCTAGATCATGACGACGGCGGCTCCCAGCTCCCTTACGAAAGCAGGAGAACGTCAGCAAGGACCCAGCCACCTCGACAGCTGTCCCCCCGTCCGGCTCCGTTACTCCTCCAACAGCCACGACGCCACTCCAACAGGGTGCCACGATCTCTCTGGCCGCCACCTGGGCATGTACATAGGGCGCTAGCTCTCCCTCGCTAGACACGTAGCACCTTGCTACACCCCCGTCTTGTACACCTGGACCCTCTCCTTACGACTATAAAAGGAAGGGCCAGGGCCTTCTTAGAGAAGGTTGGCCTCGCGGGGACGAAAGGCAGGGGCAGGCGCTCTCTCGGGGCCGCCCTCTCCCTTCACCTCGTGCGGACGCTTGTAACCCCCTACTGCAAGCGCACCCGACCTGGGCGCGGGACGAACACGAAGGCCGTGGGAATTTCTCCGACTCCCTCGCGATCCGGCTCCGGCCACCGACCTCTCTCTCACTCCGTTCCCCCCTTTGCGCTCGCTCCACGCGCTCGACCCATCTGGGCTGGGGCACGCGGCACTCTCACTCGTCGGCTCGAGGACCCCCCGGTCTCGGAACGCCGACAGTTGGCGCGCCAGGTAGGGGCTGCGCTGCGTGTTGACGTTTGATTTCCCGTCAAGCTCCAGATGGGCAGTCTCCAACAACCTCTTCAACCCGGGACGGTGCTCCGTTTCGGGAACCTCGAGTTCATCTCGCTCGACGGCGACTACGACATGATACTCCTTCCACCGCCGCGCGACGACGACATTGATGGCGGACAGCCCGCCCGCTGGCGGCGGAATCGACGACGTCTTTCCCGCGTAGGGGAAGGACAACTTTCGAGCTCGCCCCATCCTCTCCCTCGCCGTCGAAGGAGGAGGAGGCAGGGCAACCGGGGCCGAGCGGGAGGTCGCGCTCCGACGGCTGTCGGGCAAATCGACATCCCCGGCGCCTCGACGGAGGACACGCCAAGCGTCGCCCTCGCGTTCAAGGCAGACGCGAGCGCCATCCCCCCGCAACACGTCGACTCCGAGCAAGTGGACGACGCCAGCACGCTCACGGAAGGCCTGCAGGACGTCGCCCTCGGACCCAAGACGACGACGCGGTCAGCCCCCGACGCGACTTCATCGCTCCTCGTCGACAAAAAGGTATCGACTGCTACCCATCTTTCGTTATTTCGACTCGGCCTCAGCCCGCCTGGCGATCTCGCTTTGGCGGGCGCTCACATTGAGGCGAGTGCAACCTCTCTGGGGTTTCCTGTGCGGTCGCCTTGGGACCGATTGACGGGTGTCTCGACCTACGGACCCTCTGGGTCCGAGGAAGACGACGACCCCAGCATCTGCTGGGATTTCTCCGGATCTGGCAACCCTAGTGCCATGCGGGACTTCATGACCGCATGTGACTACTGCCTCTCCGACTGTTCCGACGGCAGCCGCAGCCTTGGCGACAAGGACTGCGGCCTGAGTCGCGAATGTTTCCACATCGAGCTAGGGGATCCCTCCGGAGGCGGCTGTCTCGGCATGCCGGAGGATGGTGATCCCCCTAGGCCAGCGCCTCGCGCTGACATCCCGCGGGAGCTAGCTGTGGTCCCCGCTTCGGCGGGAGGTCACGACCCACAGCTCGAGCAAGTCCGCGGGGCGCAGGCCGGGTTCGATGAAGGAGCAGGAGCGCTCGAGGCAATCCGTCAGAACATCGGGCAGGTATGGGCGAGCCAACCCCCGGCCGGAGGAATACGTCACTTGCCCCAAGGTCTCCAGCACCGCATCGCCAACGATGCCAGGGACAAACCGCCACCCGCATCCGGCGGGACTGGCCAGGACCTGGTCGCTGCAGCAATGCTCCTCCGCGCGATGCCGGAGTCATCAACCACCGAGGGACGGCGGATCCAGGGAGAACTCAGGCATCTCCTGGAAGGCGCTGCGGCCCGGCGGGCAGAGAGCTCTGCCTCTCGAAGGCGGGGATACACCCCGGATCCTCGTGCCGCGACTTCCCGACTCACGCGGGAAGCCTCGGTCTTCACCGGGCGCACGCGCAACACCGCGCCTGCGGCCCTGGGCCACCTCGGCGAGGAGCACCCTCATCGTGACCGTCGGGCACGCCTCGACGAAAGGGTGCGCCGAGGCTACCACCCCAGGCGTGGGGGACGTTATGACAGCGGGGAGGATCGAAGTCCCTCGCCCGAACCACCCGGTCCGCAGGTCTTTAGCCGAGCCATTCGGCGGGCGCCGTTTCCGCCCCGATTCCGACCCCCGACTACTATCACGAAGTACTCGGGGGAGACGAGACCGGAATTGTGGCTTGCAGACTACCGCCTGGCCTGTCAGCTGGGTGGGACGGACGATGACAACCTCATCATCCGAAACCTCCCCCTATTTCTCTCCGACACCGCTCGTGCCTGGTTGGAGCACCTGCCCCCGGGGCAGATTTCCAACTGGGAGGATCTGGTCCAGGCCTTCGCCGGGAACTTCCAGGGCACGTACGTGCGCCCCGGGAATTCCTGGGACCTCCGAAGCTGTCGGCAATTGCCGGGAGAGTCCCTTCGGGACTACATCCGGCGGTTCTCGAAGCAGCGCACCGAGCTGCCCAACATCACCGACTCCGATGTCATCGGCGCGTTCCTCGCTGGCACCACCTGCCGCGACCTGGTGAGCAAGTTGGGTCGCAAGACCCCCACCAGGGCGAGCGAGCTGATGGACATCGCTACCAAGTTCGCCTCCGGCCAGGAGGCGGTAGAGGCCATCTTCCGAAAGGACAAGCAGCCCCAGGGCCACCCGTCGGAAGATGCTCCCGAGGCGTCTGCTCCGCGCGGCGCCAAGAAGAAAGGCAGGAGGAAGTCGCAAGCGAAACGCGACGTTCCCGATGCTGACCTTGTCGCCGCCGCCGAGCGCAAGAACCCTCGAAAACCCCCCGGAGGTGCAAACCTCTTCGACAAGGCACTCAAGGAGACGTGCCCCTACCATCAGGGGCCCGTCAAGCACACCCTCGAAGAGTGCGTCATGCTTCGGCGTCACTTCCATCGGGCCGGGCCACCCGCCGAGGGTGGCAAGGCTCACGACGACGACAAAAGGGAGGATCACCAAGCAGGAGAGTTCCCCGAGGTCCGCGACTGCTTCATGATCTACGGAGGGCATGTGGCAAATGCCTCGGCTCGGCATCGTAAGCAAGAGCGTCGGGAGGTCTGCTCGGTGAAGGTGGCGGCGCCAGTCTACCTAGACTGGTCCGACAAGCCCATCACCTTCGACCAGGACGACCACCCCGACCACGTGCCGAGCCCGGGGAAGTACCCGCTCGTCGTCGATCCTGTCATTGGCGACGTCAGGCTCACCAAGGTCCTGACGGATGGGGGCAGCTGCCTCAACATCATCTACGCCGAGACTCTCAAGCTCCTGCGCGTCGACTTGTCGTCCGTCCGAGCAGGCGCTGCGCCCTTCCACGGGATCATTCCCGGGAAGCGTGTCCAGCCCCTCGGACAGCTCGACCTCCCTGTCTGCTTCGGAACACCCTCCAACTTCCGAAGGGAGACTTTGACGTTCGAGGTGGTCGGGTTCCGAGGGACCTACCACGCGGTGTTGGGAAGGCCATGCTACGCGAAGTTCATGGCCATCCCCAACTACACCTACCTGAAGCTCAAGATGCCGGGCCCCAACGGGGTCATCACCGTCGGCCCCACGTATAAACACGCATTCGAGTGCGATGTGGAGTGCGTGGAGTACGCCGAGGCCCTCGCCGAGTCCGAGGCCCTCATTGCCGACCTAGAAAGCCTCTCCCGAGAGGTGCCGGACGTGAAGCGGCATGCCGGCAACTTCGAGCCAGCAGAGACGGTTAAGGCCGTCCCTCTCGACCCCAGTGGCGACGCCTCCAAGCAGATCCGGATCGGTTCGGGGCTCGACCCCAAATAGGAGGCAGTGCTCGTCGACCTTCTCCGCGCAAACGCCGACGTTTTCGCGTGGAGTCCCTCGGACATGCCCGGCATACCGAGGGAAGTCGCCGAGCACTCGCTGGATATTCGGGCCGGGGCCCGACCGGTCAGACAGCCTCTGCGCCGATTCGACGAGGAAAGGCGCAGAGTGATAGGCGAGGAGGTCCACAAGCTGATGGCAGCAGGGTTCATTAAAGAGGTATTCCATCCCGAATGGCTTGCCAACCCTGTACTTGTGAGGAAAAAAGGGGGGAAGTGGCGGATGTGTGTAGACTACACTGGCCTCAACAAAGCATGTCCAAAGGTCCCCTACCCTCTACCTCGCATCGACCAAATTGTGGACTCCACAGCAGGGTGCGAAACCCTGTCTTTTCTCGATGCCTACTCAGGGTATCATCAAATCAAGATGAAAGAGTCCGACCAGCTCGCGACTTCTTTCATCACGCCCTTCGGCATGTACTGTTATGTCACAATGCCGTTCGGGTTGAGGAACGCGGGTGCAACGTACCAGCGGTGCATGAACCATGTGTTCGGCGAACACATTGGTCGCACGGTCGAGGCCTACGTCGACGACATCGTGGTCAAGACGAGGAAAGCCTCCGACCTTCTCTCCGACCTCGGACTGACATTCCGGTGTCTCAAGGCGAAGGGCGTCAAGCTCAATCCCGAGAAGTGCGTCTTCGGGGTGCCCCGGGGCATGCTCTTGGGGTTCATCGTCTCCGAGCGGGGCATCGAAGCCAATCCGGAGAAGATCGCAGCAATCACAAACATGGGACCTATCAAGGACTTAAAAGGCGTACAGAGGGTCATGGGATGCCTCGCGGCCTTGAGCCGCTTCATCTCGCGCCTCGGCGAAAGAGGCCTGCCCCTGTACCGCCTCTTAAGGAAGGCCGAATGCTTCACTTGGACTCCCGAGGCCGAAGAAGCCCTCGGGAGCCTGAAGGCACTCCTCACACAGGCGCCCATCTTGGTACCCCCAACTGATGGAGAGACCCTCCTGGTCAACGTCGCCGCAACCACTCAGGTGGTCAGCGCCGCGATCGTGGTCGAAAGGCAGGAAGAAGGGCATGCTTTGCCCATTCAGAGGCCAGTTTACTTCGTCAGCGAAGTGCTGTCCGAGACCAAGACCCGCTACCCACAAGTCCAGAAGCTGCTATACGCTGTGGTCCTGACGAGGCGAAAGTTGCGACATTACTTCGAGTCCCATCCGGTGACTGTGGTGTCATCCTTCCCCCTGGGGGAGATCATCCAGTGCCGAGAAGCCTCGGGACGGATCGCAAAGTGGGCGGTGGAAATCATGGGCGAGGCGATCTCGTTCGCCCCTCGGAAGGCCATCAAGTCCCAGGCACTGGCGGATTTCGTAGCCGAATGGGTCGATACCCAGTTACCAACGGCTCCGATCCAACCAGAACTCTGGACCATGTTTTTCGACGGGTCGCTGATGAAGACGGGAGCTGGCGCGGGCCTGCTTTTCGTCTCGCCCCTCGGAAAACACCTGCGCTACGTGCTTCGCCTCCATTTCCCGGCGTCTAACAATGTAGCTGAGTACGAGGCTCTGATCAACGGGTTGCGGATCGCCATCGAGCTAGGGGTTCGACGCCTCGATGCACGCGGCGACTCGCAGCTCGTCATCGACCAAGTCATGAAGAATTCCCTCTGCCGCGACCCGAAGATGGAGGCCTACTGCGAAGAGGTTCGACGCCTGGAGGACAAGTTCTACGGGCTCGAACTTAACCACATCGCCCGACGCTATAACGAGACTGCGGACGAGCTGGCGAAGATAGCCTCGGGGCGGACAACGGTTCCCCCGGACGTCTTCGCCCGGGATCTGCACCAACCCTCAGTCAAGATAGGCGACGCGCCCGAACCCGAGGCACCCTCGGCCTCGTCCGAGGTGACCTCGGCTCAGCCCGAGCCGTCCTCGGCTCAATCCGAGGAACCCTCGGGGCCCGAGCGCGAAGCGCTGCACGTCGAGGAGGAGCAGAACGGGGTCGTGCCAGATCAAGATTGGAGGACCCCGTACCTGCAATATCTCCGCCGAGGAGAGCTGCCCCTCGACCAAACCGAGGCTCGGCGGGTAACGCGACGAGCAAAATCGTTCGTCCTGCTGGGCGACGAGAAGGAGCTCTACCACCGCAGCCCCTCGGGCATCCTCCAGCGATGCATCACCATCGCCGAGGGTCAGGACCTCCTGCAGGAAATACACTCGGGGGCTTGCGGTCATCATGCGGCACCTCGAACCCTCGTCGGGAATGCTTTCCGCCAAGGCTTCTACTGGCCAACGGCGGTGGCTGACGCCACTAGAATTGTCCGCGCCTGCGAAGGGTGCCAATTCTATGCGAAGCAGACCCACCTGCCCGCTCAGGCTCTGCAGACGATACCCATCACCTGGCCCTTCGCTGTGTGGGGTCTGGACCTCGTCGGCCCACTGCAGAAGGCACCCGGGGGCTACACGCACCTGCTGGTCGCCATCGACAAATTCTCCAAGTGGATCGAGGTCCGACCCCTAAGCAGCATCAGGTCCGAGCAGGCGGTGGCATTCTTCACCAACATCATCCATCGCTTCGGGGTCCCGAACTCCATCATCACCGACAATGGCACCCAGTTCACCGGCAAAAAATTCTTGGATTTTTGCGACGATCACAACATCCGGGTGAACTGGGCCGCCGTAGCTCACCCCATGTCGAATGGGCAAGTGGAACGTGCCGATGGCATGATTCTACGGGGGCTTAAGCCTCGGATTTATAACAGTCTCAACAAGTTCGGCAAGCGATGGATGAAGGAACTCCCCTCGGTGGTCTGGAGCCTGAGGACGACTCCAAGCCGAGCCACGGGTTTCACGCCGTTCTTCCTGGTCTACGGGGCCGAGGCAATCTGCCCACGGACCTGGAATACGGTTCCCCGAGGACGAGGGCTTACGACGAAGAAAGCAACCAAGCCAGCCGAGAAGACTCGCTGGACCAGCTGGACGAGGCTCGGGACAGGGCCCTACTACACTCAGCGCGGTATCAGCAGTCCCTGCGACGCTACCACGCCCGAGGGGTCCGACCCCGAGATCTCCAGGTGGGCGATCTGGTGCTTCGGCTGCGGCAGGACGCCCGAGGGAGGCATAAGCTAACGCCCCCCTGGGAGGGGCCGTTCATCATCGCCAAAGTTCTGAAGCCCGGAACTTACAAGCTGGCCAACAGTCAAGGCGAGGTCTACGGCAACGCTTGGAACATCCAACAGCTACGTCGCTTCTATCCTTAAGAATGTTTCCAAGTTGTTCTTATACCCCGTACCCACGCGAAGTTTAGTCAACAAGGAAGTGTCGGCCTCGCCTCAGCGGAGCCCGACCCTCCCTCGGGGGCTAAAAGGGGGTTAACCCCCTCTGCGTCAAAATTTTCCTCGAACAAAAAACCTCTTTTACCAGAACATCTTTCGTGCTTTTTGACTGCTTCGAAAAGTGGGTCCTAGAAACGACGGGGTACACGTAAGCAGCCAAGGCCGACCGAGCCGAGGGACTCCTACGCCTCCGGGATACGGATACCTCACTCGTCACCTTCTGTGATAAGTAACTCGCGTTCGGATAAGGTGACTCCGCGGATCGAATGAGTCTTTACGTACGGAGGTTCTTCTGTTGAAGCAGGTTCTTCGAGCCTTCTCGACCGAGTCGGTGACAGGGCCTCATGGATGGGTAAAAGTACGCGTAAGCGGCGAGGCCGACCGAGCCGAGGGACTCCCACGCCTCCGGGATACGGATACCTCACTCATCACCTCCCGCGAGAAGCAACTCTTGCTCGCACTAACATCCCTGCTACGGACAAAAAGTCCAGATACTCGAAGCAAGAGGAAAAGAGACACAGCTTTATAACGCGACAAGGGTGTGTGTTCTGGCCTCAACGGCCGCACAAGGCCCACGCTACAGAACGACTTGACCCTGCAGGCGCGGACCTCGGCGCTGGAAGAGGGTGACGACACCCTCGGCATCAGCAGCACCTTCGGCAAGACCCGACCTGGCCTCGGGTGGCCACGCGGTCCGAAGGCCTCCGCTCCAAAGGACGACGTCGACACCGCTCTCGAGCAATCTCCGCCAGAGGCTTCCCCGAGAATCCGGCCCAAGCGGACGGCTCGGCCGGCCACCTCCGGGGCCTCGGCCGACCCCTTCCGAGGGCGCCAGCTCGGTCCGAGGCCTCGGCCAATCAACTCCGGCGCCGAGCCTGCCAGCAGACGACCCAGCTGGGCTCCGGCCAACCAGGTTCCATTTCCGAGCCAACAACGCCTCTGCTTGCGCTGATATCGCTACCCCTGGCCTCGGCTCGTCGAAGAGCGACCGAGGGGTCTTTTTAACTAAGCTAGAGGAGCCTCGGACAACAGGTCCGACCGAGCCGAGGGATTCCTACGCCTCCGGGATACGGATACCTCACTCGTCACCTGGACACGGGGCGACTCATGCTTGGTGAAGCGATTCAGACAATCGATAGGCAAGTCTTATTGCTCAGAAATGAGGAAAAAAACACGGCTCTGTGCCGGAGTTACATACATGTTCAGGCCCCGAAAGCCGAAAATGAACGAAAAAACCCGGCACTCGAAGCGCCATCGTAAACGGAACTCTGGTTCCGTCCCCGCGGGTACGGACAACCTCCCCGCCTGGGAAGCCCGTGGAGCAACAAGCTCCGGGCGAATCACCAGCAAACGCGGGACACCCCTAATCACCCCGGCAGATCCTCGCAGCCGCCCTCGCCGCGAACGCGAGGAGGGAGGCGGAATGTTGCATCCTAGCTGGGCAGCAACAGTTCTCCTTCCCCGGCATGGCTGGAGGATGTCTCCGCCATGGGGCTAAAAGGCGATTGCCGCCACCAGAAGCTGGAAAATGAGGTGGCCCGCCGGCCCGCGTAGGAGGTGGGGCCCCGGCTCGCCTCGATCTCCGCCCCGGCGAGGACGACGAACACCCTCAACACTGGGGGCAGGGCCAAGACCACAGCCCGGTTTGCCCCTCCCCATTCGGGAGCTGGAGGCCACCACCTTGGGTGACCACCGGCGGAGGGAAGCCGCTGGGCTGTGTGATGAAAATCCTTGAAGCCGAACGATGGCTGAAAGGTACCAACCCCCGCGGGGTCGCGTTCCTCCAACGATGGAGCGAAAAGACGGCGGTTCCCCCCAACCGGGGGCCTGGAAGATGGAGAGACATAATGCATAAGGGAGAAAGGAGACATGGTCGCCTCACGAAGGGGGTCGCCCTCCTTTTAAAGGCAACTCCCCCTGCTAGCGCCCTCAACCGTCATGGGCTGAGTCTTCTCCAACACGCCTCCAAGGCCCTTCCCCGCGGCGCGGGGGCTGGGGCCCGCCTGTCATGCAGACCAGCTCCAAGCAGAGGGAGCCGAACCGCCGCGCACGACGCACGCAACCGCCCAGCGGTTACAAGTAACCCTCCACTTTTGCCCAGACCAACGGGCAAAGGGGGCGAGCGGCCATGCAAGCGGCATGCAACCACGCCAAGTGGACGCGCCTCCCCGACTCCTGACAGGCCAGCGCGACGGCTCAAGACCACGCGTCGTTCAACTGGCGCGCCAGGCGCTGCATGCGAACCGCTGCGCCTCTCGCTCCACCATCGCACCTCCTCGATTGCGGAACCGATACCGCGACTCGAGGCCGCCCAGCCTGCGATCCAGCGGCGCCAGCCTGGCGCAGCGGTCAAACGCGGTCAAAAATGGGCCGGCAGTAATGACGGTGGCAGGCGTGTGAGGGCAGCGGTCACGCCATCGGCCAGGCTCACGTCCCATCCGGGGGCAGCAAGAGAACCCTTCTCACGGCGTGAAGACGACGCGTCCGTGACCCGTACCTCGAACGGCCCGCGCGCGCACAACGGCGACCTCGCCAACTACTCACCCCAGCGCATTAACTCCACGGCGAAATAGGTGACGTTTCTGGCAGGGGCAGCTGGCGGCGCTTCGCCTCCGCCAAAAACGGCCACGCCGAGAAAGGTACGCCACGAAGTTCAATTTCGAATTCCTTTTTCCCTTTTCCTTCTTTCTCTATCTCTTGCGACAGGGACCGAGAAGGGGGATAACCCCAAAGGGATCCTTCCCCGTGAAGGAACTAGGCCCCGAGCCTCCCTACTGATCAGGGGTTCGAAGGCTGGCCCCCCGAAGGGTTCAACAGCCGCCTCAGATCGCGTGGGCCCGACACCCACTACTGGTCAGGGGTTCGAAGGTCGGCCCCCGAAAGGTTCCATGACCGCCTCAGGCTACTAGGGCTCCGTGCCCCCTACTGATCAGGGGTTCGAAGGCTGGCCTGTCGAAGGGTTCACAGCCGCCTCAGACGCCGAGCGAGGGATGACCAGGGGTACGTTCGATACATAACCAAGGCTCGGGCTGCGCTCCCGAGGTACCCTAGGACATTTCCGAGACCAGCGGGAACGACTCTGTAACGGAATCCCATCGGAGGGAGGCAACGAGCCCTCGGACCCCGTCGCTAGGGGACCGGGTCCGGCAGATCACCCGCAGGTACTTTTGGGCGTGCCTCCGGGCCCCTAGCCGACCCCTAACGAACGGGGCACGGACGTCCACTCGGATTACCCGATCGCAGCTCACCGGAGACACCATGTTCGGTGCCCATCGAGGGTAACATGGCGCACTCCCCCCCTCCTCCTTGTGGAAAGGCGACGTAGGGGCGTATATAAAAAGTCGAGTCTGTCCCTGATCGTCCTCTCGCTCCGTGCGAAGGCTCGGGGGCTGCTCTCGCAAACCCGGCTCCGGCCGAACCGTTGACAGCGTCAACATACCAGCCCGAGAACTTGGGCCCCGACAGTGCACCTGGGTTACGCCCTGCTCGCATGAGGGAACCGCTAGTCACGCCGAAGCATTGCGCAAGGCATTAAGACCTCGAAGGAGTGAAACCACTCCTCCGAGGCCTCGGGGGCTACACCCGGCGGGTGCGCTCGCGCGCACCCACCGGAACAAGGTACCTCCGAGAAAGGCTGGTCCCCTTGCAAAAAAGTGCGATGCAAGCCTCCAAGCGAGTGTTAACACTCTCTTCGAGGCTCGGGGGCTACTGTCGGGGACCATAATTAGGGGTACCCTCAAGACGCCTAATTCTCAGCTGGTAACCCCCATCAGCATAAAGCTGCAAAGGCCTGATGGGTTTGATTAAGTCAGGGATCAGTCCACACGAGTGACTTGACCACGCCACGCCCGAGCCTAGCCTCGGGCGAGGGCAGCCGACCCTAAGATGACTCCGTCTCGCCTGAGGTCTCCTCTTTCACGGCAGGCGCATCCCCGGCTCGCCCTAGGCCCCGCCTCCGATAAGGAGAAACCCTGACTAAATCACCGCACCAACCGACCGAGTCACCAGGGTGTTTAACGCAAAAGGTAAGACCGACGGGCGGCCAGACTTCGCCAGTGGTGCCATAGGAGACTCCGCCCGACCCAGGGCTCGGACTCAGGCTAAGGCCTCGGAAGACGGCGAACTCCGCTCCGCCCGACCCAGGGCTCGGACTCAGGCTAAGGCCTCGGAAGACGGCGAACTCCGCTCCGCCCGACCCAGGGCTCGGACTCAGGCTAAGGCCTCGGAAGACGGCGAACTCCGCTCCGCCCGACCCAGGGCTCGGACTCAGGCTAAGGCCTCGGAAGACGGCGAACTCCGCTCCGCCCGACCCAGGGCTCGGACTCAGGCTAAGGCCTCGGAAGACGGCGACCTCCGCCTCGCCCGACCCAGGGCTCGGACTCCGCCTCGGCCTCTGCCGAATAATCTCCGCCTCGCCCGACCAGGGCTCGGACTCTGTCTCTGTCTTGCAGGACGGACTCGGCCACAGCCTCGGAGGAGCCTCCACGACGCCCGACCTAGGATACGAGACCGCCACGTCAACAGGAAGCGTCATCATCACCCTGCCCCGAGCCGACTTGGGTCGCAGAGAACAAGACCGGCGTCCCATCTGGCCAGCTATGCCAGATAGGCCATGATGGCGCCCCGCTAGATCATGACGACGGCGGCTCCCAGCTCCCTTACGAAAGCAGGAGAACGTCAGCAAGGACCCAGCCACCTCGACAGCTGTCCCCCCGTCCGGCTCCGTTACTCCTCCAACAGCCACGACGCCACTCCAACAGGGTGCCACGATCTCTCTGGCCGCCACCTGGGCATGTACATAGGGCGCTAGCTCTCCCTCGCTAGACACGTAGCACCTTGCTACACCCCCGTCTTGTACACCTGGACCCTCTCCTTACGACTATAAAAGGAAGGGCCAGGGCCTTCTTAGAGAAGGTTGGCCTCGCGGGGACGAAAGGCAGGGGCAGGCGCTCTCTCGGGGCCGCCCTCTCCCTTCACCTCGTGCGGACGCTTGTAACCCCCTACTGCAAGCGCACCCGACCTGGGCGCGGGACGAACACGAAGGCCGTGGGAATTTCTCCGACTCCCTCGCGATCCGGCTCCGGCCACCGACCTCTCTCTCACTCCGTTCCCCCCTTTGCGCTCGCTCCACGCGCTCGACCCATCTGGGCTGGGGCACGCGGCACTCTCACTCGTCGGCTCGAGGACCCCCCGGTCTCGGAACGCCGACAATTAGTGATGTAGTTGTGGGCTTTTGAACTGCTTCAAGCTGGAGTGATGTCGCTGTGGTGCTTTTGTGACTGATCATCTCTGGAGCTTTTGTGAATGATCTAGCTAGCTATCTGTAAATGATCTAGTTGTGAATGATATTATAATTGTGATGCTTTTGTGAATATATAATTGTGGTGCTTTTGTGTTTATGTGATGGATCTATGACTGTGGTATACTGATTAACTGTGTATGTCTTTATGATTTGTGTATAAAAAATCTGTGATTTGTGGTGCTTAATTAAATGTATATTTTTATTAATAACAACTGTAAAAAGGGTGACTTTCTGTTGGTTGCTAAATGTATAGTATGACGACTTACGGTTGGTTGTTAAATCTATAGTACAGCAACCCACGGTTGGTCGCTAAATATATAATATTAGCAAGGGACGGTTGGTCGCTAAAAAGATGTCGGTCGCTAAAGCCTTTAGCGACGGCACCTACAGCGACCATCCTTATGGGTCGCTAAAAGTTTTTAGCGACCAACCGTAGGTCGCTGAAGGCCGTTTTAGCAACCAACCGAGGTCGCTGTAAGTGAACCGTCGTGTAGTGGACCGACTGACGAAAGTGGCAAATTTTCTTCCTATGCACACCACTGATAAGGCTCAAAAGTATGCAGAGTTGTACATTGACCGGATCGTGTGTTTGCACGGATTACCTCGGACCATTGTTTCTGACCGAGGAGCCCAATTTGTTGCTAGATTTTGGGAACAACTGCAGGAGTCTTTGGGAACCAAGCTAATCAGAAGTTCAGCTTACCACCCACAGACTGATGGTCAGACAGAAAGGGTAAACCAAATTCTGGAGGATATGCTGAGAGCTTGTGCAATCGATTGTGGCAAGAACTGGGATAAGCACCTCTCCTTGGCAGAGTTTGCTTATAACAACAATTATCAATCCAGCCTGAGGATGGCACCTTTCGAAGCTCTCTATGGAAGAAGGTGTAGGACACCACTCAATTGGTCTCAGCCTGGAGAAAGAGGAGTTTTTGGACCTGACTTAGTGACTGAAGCCAAAAGGAAGGTCAAACTAATCAGGAAGAATCTAGAAGCTGCTCAGGCCAGGCAGAAGAGTTACCATGATAGAAGAAGGAAACCTCTCTAGTTCAAGGTGGGAGATTTCGTGTACCTCAAGGTATCACCCACCAAGGGAGTGCAGAGGTTTGGGATCAAAGGCAAGCTAGCCCCTCGTTACATTGGACCTTATGAGATCATCGAAGCATGTGGACCTGTGGCATATAAGTTGAAGTTACCTTCAAAAATGTCTGCCATTCACAGTGTGTTCCATGTATCTCAGCTGAAGAAGTGTGTTTGATTGCCGATCGAGATCATAGCAGAGCTAGAATTGGAGATAGAACCAGATCTATCGTACCAAGAGTACTCTTCCAAGATTCTGGATTGCAAGGAAAGATCAACTCGGGCTAAGTCAATCAAGATGTACAAAGTCCAGTGGAGTAATCACTCAGAGGAAGAAGCTACTTGGGAAACTGAGGAATTCTTGAGATCCAACTTCCCCGATTGCCTACCTAAGGATGCTAGTACGTAATCACACCCAACCCCTCCTCCTGCCCTTCGAATCTAAATTTCAAAGATATAATCTTAAATCAGGATGAAGTAATCATGAAACAAATTTAAGAAGGACTTCCTTCTGAAGTTGCAAAGAGAATGACATTCGAAGAGCAGTTTGCTCTAATAATAACAATAATCACCCACTTCCTATAAGTCTCACCCTTTGCTTCACCCCGGGAGGACTCTGGCCTGAATCTCAGGACGAGATTCCTTTAAGGGGGGAAGGCTGTGACACCCCAGTGTCACCTAGGGTTTCTCTCAAAGTGCTAACCCATGAACCATCATCTTATGTGAACCAAATTTAAGTATGAATGTCAAATTGACTTAAGAGTAAAGGATCCACCAAGCCTATACTTAAAAGTATCATGTTCAAAACAAATGGGTTTTTCAAAAAGGCAAAATGTGCAACCCCAACAAAAACCCTAATTGAGCCCTATGAGCAAAATTCAAGAGAATGGGGAAAAGGGTATGAAAAAATTTAGAATCATGGCTTGGGCCAATTATAAACATTGAAGTATATTTAATAAGAAACAATAAAGATTGAGGAAGCTTGGCCAAAATAATTCAAATAAAACCCCAAGCAAGCTTCTCATGTGGGGACTCAATAGGAAATTCTGAATTTCAGAATTCTGAATTTCAGACCTTGAGCCAAAGATCAAGCGTGTATCCCTAACTCAAATCCTAATGGCCCAATTAACAAAAATGTGCCTAACTAACCCCTCTGTCGCATGCCAGAAGATGGCATTGGGACGCGAGCCCTACACACGACAAAACCCTGGATTTGCCTTGGGTTTGAGCAGGGAGACAGACCGGATTTCCGGGCTCCATATCTCTGCAACCAGTAGGCAAAATCCTATGACCTCCACACAAGATCGGTAGCTTGTAGGGAGGAGAAGAGGTTTTGTGCACTGACCAAGGCGAGAGCAGGCTCGGATGAGTGACCACACGCACCAGAACATGGGCAGAACGCACGGGCACACGTGTTCGACCCTGGTCGGCACGCCGGGGCTCGCCCAACCCGCGCGCGCGCTCGCCCTGGCGTTCAGTCAAGTCCGCCGCGCGCCCTTGCCCTCGGTCGTGCCCGCCCGTGCCTATAAAGCCTCCCCGGGCGCGTCTCACTTCACCCCTCGCTCACCATCAACGGCCAGCCACCCCTCCTTAGCTCCGGCGAGCTCTTTTCCGCCCGCCATTGCCGCTAGAGCTTCGGCCACCGTGGCCAGCCCACTCCAGTCACCCCCAAGTCATGCCAGCGCTTCGGTTAGCTCCGCCATAGGCCTGTGAAGCTCTCCAAGCCCTCGGACCCGGCAGAACTTCACTGGAAGCCCAAGATCACCCTCGTCGGACTTCGGTCGCCCGCCCGCACGCGTGGACCGAGCTCTCCGGTGAGCCCTTCTTCAATTCCTTGCGTGCACACCTTCCTTGATCCCTGGTGAAGCTCTATGACCCGTTTGATTGGTCAATTTCGCCCTGGATAGGCCGGACTCCTCACAGCCGACGAGCTCCCCCGCCTGCGCACGCAAACCGGCCAACTCCGACCGTCCCTGACGGCGACCCGCACATCGTCGTGACCGTCAGGACCTCCCCTACACCCTCGGCCACCTCACCGGAGCAATCTCGCCGTCGGTAAGCCCCTCCGCCCTTTCTTCCACCGCGGGGACTGTTTAAATTGGGGAAAGGACCTCGGGTTAGGATTAGAAGAACCCAGGGGGTTTTCTGCAATGTCAGTGATTCATTTGAATAGTAGCCCAGGGACTAATCTGTGAGGAAAACTTAAAACACCCGCCAGGGACACCGTTGCAAAGTAGTTTTCCATTCAATCAATTCTATTTAATCTTTTTAATAAACAGAGAACTTAGAAAATTCATAACTTGATGAATTCTTAAGCAAAAGTTGTCAAACTAATTTTGCTAGACCCTGAATAATATGAGCTATCATTTAAAAATAATGAACCCTATGCTTTCTGTTCTAATTTTTAGACTTTAAAATTTAAAACAGAAACTGACCAAACCTTGTTTAATTAAGGGAAATTAGTTTTGCTTCTGTGCTTAACCTAAGAAAATTTGTAGATGTTCAACCATCATTTAAACACTGTTTAAAAATAGTAAGAACCCCAGTATTGAAAAATCAGAAAGGCATTAGAAATTAATGAACAGTGAGTAAAATTATTTTTCCTAGTTTACTTAAGTAACAGAGAACCTAAGAAAAATAAAGGGACCTCTAGTCCAGATCAGTTTTAAAGTGAAATATGTTATTTAGAAATCCAGTGGACTTATAACCACCAGAACCCCACTGCAAAAATAATGAACACCCCAGCCCATCAATTTAAGTAGGGTAAATAAATGTAATATGATAATGAGTCATTTTACAAATAAATCATGAATAACCCATAATAATGCAATAATGGGCAAATAAAATTTTGCTAGGTCAATAATGAGATAGGCCACTAGATAAAAATGCAAACCCATTAAAAAGATGCAAAATAATACCTATTGCTAATATTTTATAAGAAAGGCCATTTAATCCAATTAATGCATACCACCCCTTCCCTTAAGCAAAAAGATTCCAAACTTCAGAATGATTGCTCTTGCGCAAAATAGAAGCTAAGAAAAATCAGAAGTCTGTTGTTTGATATTTTTCAAATATAGTGGGAGTAGAAAGCACCCCTTTGGCCAGAAACTTTAAAAAATCCTAGTAAAATAACTAATAAGAATTAATGACTAGAATTTTGTTCCAAGTCATGTTATAGCACCTAAAAGCCAGCAAAAATAAGTTTTAGAGAATTACCTACTATTAAATGATAGTGGTAGTTCAAAGCACCCCTTCTGCCCTAAAATTTGGTAATTTTGTCCATAGAAAACTATTCACTTTCTAATCCCCAAATTTTGAGACAGAGAATTATACACCAGTAATAAGCCACTGTAATTTTTACAGAATTTTTGGAAATTTATTAAGACAACTTGTAGTTCAAACCCACTCCAAAAACTTAAAGAGAATAAAGAAAAAGAAGTGAGAAATAAATCTCACTCCAATAAGTCCAACTTGAATTCTTGTCAATTCTCACTAAGGCTTTAAAAATAATTCGGTGGAACCCCAAAAATAAACCTACCACTTACCTTAGCTAAGTTTGATCCAATTTACCAAGTATACCACCCAAAAGTCTCACATAAGTAAGGTTTAACTCTATCTAACTTAAGTAGACCATACACCATCAAAAGTTGAAATTACTAAAGCACATATCATATCATGCATATATCTTACGCATTGCATTCATTAGATTGTAATCTCGCTGACGGAGAGTACGTGCTCATCCCCGAGCAAGGAACTGTCCAAGAGGAGGACCAGGAGCAAGCTTTTGAGGCTGCTATCGAGGATCTCCCTGCAGCCCCAGCTATTGAAGGCAAGCCCCGGTTTTTATGCATAACCGTTTATATATGCTATTTTACTACACTTAATGTTTGTAGGTTTGTAATGTGCACTTAAGTGTAGGAGTTGCTTGAAACCTCTAGCTGCATGAACTTAGGATTCCTTTTGAGATGAATACTAGTATGCTAGGTCGAGTAGCTACTTGCTAATCAGGATCTCGGTAGAAGTCGAGTGATTTTTCTAGCGCTCGCGCGAGGTCAGGAATTGATTGTATTCATCTTGATAACGGGATCTATGTTAGTCTATGGACTTGGATCCTGGGAGGATGCCTTGTCCATGAGACGGGAAAAAGGAATTAAGGATTAATGTGTGGATACCTGAGTCAAGCGTTTGAACGTACTAACCACATGCTGGGAAAAATGGTAACCGGTAAACCTAGTACCTGAGTGAAGCCGGGCGCGGACTTTATCCCTCATGCGACTTGAGACTGGGTCTCCCATGCTAGCTATGGTGGGTACAAGTGCGGTCACTGCACGGCGGCAGCCGGGGTCAGTGGAGCATTGTATGCCAAGGCGGTGAGGCCTGGACGCGAACGGGGAATCGATGGGGACGGTTGTCATGTGCGGGGTCGGAGTACCCTGACATGCCGTGTGTTTAGGTTTACCTTGCAAGGATAAAACTCTATTCGAATCGTCTGCTTCTCGTAGCTAATGAGACTGCTTGACCCCTTGTACTGCATCGAGTAAGAAGTGAAATGAGGTTACATGAGACAATTTGTTGATTGAACTAAATGTTTGTCACCATGTATGCTTAGAAGGTGCAAACCTAGCTAAGATAATGATGTTAGAATTTGAAAAGCTAAGAATTGATTTTAGAAACAGCTAGTGCTTTTGGTAAACCAAACCCCTCAGCGAAACAGCTGCATAGTCTAGAGGTAGAGGAGTAGACTCCTCACACCGGGTAAGTCTAGCTGAGTATTAGTATACTCAGCCTTGCTTGTGGCATAATTTTTGCAGGTACCATTCAGAAAATGGTTGATGGTGTGACTTGGCCTACCACCCTACCACCGGGTTGGACGGTCGAGTGGGATGTTGCTCCGGCAGGAGAGGAGCACGAGGAGTAGTGGGCTAGGCCTTGCCCATTTCCTCGATACCGACGACATTGATTATCCGCTGCATTTTATTTCGTGAACTCTTATTTGCTACTCGAAAAACTCCGATCTATGTAATAATTCAGTACTTAATTTGAGGTTTCCTGTTTTATTGTATTTCTTCTGTGACTCACCTTCGAGTGAGATTGTGGAATTTGATCCTGGTTAAGTGGCTCTATCAGACTAGATCTGAGGGACTGACGGGTTATTCCAATTTAAGTGTGTTACGGCCCCTGAGGCGTGACTTAGGCACTTAAGCTGGAATAATTCAGGTGGTCCCGCCACACAAATTGGTTACTCATCACCAAAGAGTAAGAAAAAAATTGTTAGAGGTAAAGTGGTACTTAATTGGAGCAATCAAAAGATTGATCGAGAAAGAGAGTAAGCAACACATTCAAAGGCAAATCAAGCAAATATGATCGATGTTTCAAACATGGATTGATTTTGAGTATTTTCCAAGTATTTCTGATTTGACATCAATTCATGATCACTTATACTCAAATCATGTACATTCATGCAAATTATGTGTCTATGGTTGCATACTAATGCTTGGTGCAGTCATAAAGTTCATAAATGAGCAATGATCCTATTTTGAAATTCAACTATTGAGAAATTAACAGTCAGCTCAATGGAGTGCAAGTTCTAGGTCTCGGACCGTCCGGTCCTAGGCCATAGACAGTCCGAGAAATCAGGCCACGGACCGTCCGAGCTCCCACTGCAGGATGTCTGTGAGCAGCAGTCTTGCATGAACAAAGGAATAATCTGGACCATTATCGCAAAAAGTGGTATCATCCTCACAAGTGATATTCCTATATTTCATGCAAATTCATAATTCTCTCACATACAAGTGGTATTGAAAGAAGATACAAATGGCATAAGCAAACTTGTTAGAGGTAAAGAGGGTTCAACCCAAACTTGGAAGCATAAGCAAATCTATTTGGTTAAGTCACATATTGAGATACTCATGAGGATGACTTATGAAGAAGATACAAATGCAAATGAATATCAAAATCTACAAGTGGCATCAATATCTACAGAGAAATATCCAGGCCAATATTATTCCTTCAAATGGTATTCACTAAGTGGTGTCTAGATCAATCATACAATTGATATCCTTCGAGTGGTACAAGACTTCAAGTGATCCATAACCTTAAGTGATCATCAACTCAAAAGAGCAACTCTCTCCTAAAATAAGTTCATGCAAGTGGTGTCAAGGATTTTATCATGCATATGGTGTCCATCAAAAACTTATTGAGTACTTTCAAGTTGGTATAATATTCACAAGTACATTTTCCTAGAGCCATAGAACAACCCTTCTATGGTAATTAATGACAAAGGGGGAGAAGTTGGAACAAAGATATACAAATGTGCAAGTTGGAACAAATATATGGAAATATGCACAAGAGAAAATTGGACATGAACTCAGGAGAAGTTACTGATCAATTGAGTTAGAATGAATACAAATGGATCAAGATCAAAGTATAATGGTATGAGATTTTATTGAACAAGAGATGCACACAAGTAGGGGGAGCAAGCTCGTGAATATATGTTTGATGCATTTGTTTGTGCGCTACATTGCTTGCTTGCATCACATTTGTCTTATATTCCTAAATACTTGTGTGTAAGTGTTTGCTAGAACTAAAACTTGGATGATGATTGATTTACTGATATTTATAAGCCTAGTCTTAGTGTGAAAGGAGTAACTAGAACCCTATTTATTATGTTGATCTCATGTGGTATCTAGTTTCACTTGTTTCTAGCAAGATGATGCTAAGAGTGCGATGAAAAGTAGTAAACACGCTACAAAGGTACATTTCTATCTTGTATATTTTAGCATCATATAGTAGTGATAATATCCCCACAAACTTCATATATTTGCATGTGTAAGCTTGAAACCAAACCATCCAAGCACACATGTAGGGGAGGATATCACTACCAAACCATTTTTATGGTGCCTATCCAAATCTTAACAAATAAGATTAAAGTTGGATAAGGAACATAAAAATTTTGCCAAACTAGCAATTTACACTTGTGTGAAAAGCTAGCGTGCAAAAAGAACAAAAATGACAAATCTTTGTAGAATTATCATCAATTACCAAAAAGGGGAGATTGTGAGACCCTATTTGGTTTTGCTAATTGATTGATAAATTATATGGACTAATAAGTGTTTATGTTGAGATACACAGGTGATTAGTCCACAGGTACACTAGTTTGAGTTATTTAAGCCATGGTGGTGATGTGGCTTGGTGATATTGAGATGCACAACTAGTGTGATAAAGGGGCTCATTGCATATGAAGACATGACATGGTGTCATGTGGCTATACGGAGAAGATCAAGAGATATGGCTTGGTTTCGATGGACTGAGTGGCTAGTGTGAAGGGCAAGTCAAAGTCTCATGTGTGAGGGACCGCGTGCGGTGAAGCAAGAGCAAGGACTTAGCACCGATGGACATAAAGCAACGGTGAAGAGCAAGCTATGTTGAGATTGATGAACCAAGAAGGCCATGTGATAACATGGAGTGGATCATATCATTATAGAATTATCAAGCCATGTGTTGATCTAGGCTATTGATCAAGTGGCTTGATGATGATGGTGGAGGAACTTCATGCTATGGATAAATGGTAAAAGGTATCATGGTTGGCTACACTTACGGATGCCCATTGTTCATCATTCGAGGAGATGGAATTGAATGCTCAAGGAAAAGGTATAACAATAGGTTTTTGTTTTACCGATCAAAAGGTGCTTAGAGGTTGATAATTGACCGAGTAGGCTAGATAGTTGTACTATCAAGAGGGGTCAATTATCTTACTTCACATGTCTTTAGTGCCTCATTGCTCATATAGTTGGTGCATTTGCATGAGGGCTAACAACGCTTTGGTTCCTGAAAGAAAAACTTATTCAAAAGCGATTTCTTGAATGTGGGCTAAATTGATGTATCGCGGACCGTCCGGGCCAACATGGCGGACCGTTCGTAGGTCTAACTTGATGTGACGGGCAGAAATGCAAAGTTTCTGTGTTTCATGAAGTTTTTGTACTGCGGACTGTCTGGTCCTAGGTGGCGGACCGTCCGTAGTTGAAGGACTGGTGTTTAGACAGAACTCAAGAAGTTCTGTTTTGGTTTTCTTTTTTGAATTGTGGACCGTCGGGGGCCTAAGTGTGGACCGTCCTCAGTACAAATATTTTGTATTGCGGGCCGTCCAAGGTCCAGGTGCGGACCGTCCACAACATAAATTTCAGCAAATGTGCAGTGTCCGCAAAACTTCGTTTTGGCTCAATTTTATGTATCGCGGAATGTTCGACCTTGAGGGGCAGACCGTCCGCGAGTCTTTTTTGAATTTTTTGACATTTTTATAACCGTTTATAGCTGTTGGGATTCTTGTGCGGATGGTCCGGGCTTGTATTGCAGACCGTCCGCGTGTGCGTAGAAAAGGGGCAATTGGCGCATAACGGCTAGTTTTGGAGAGGGGGCTATATATACTTGTGTTGCCCGGGTTGAAAGGTGGAAAAAGGCCATTTGGAACACTTGTGAGCATATTGGAGCATTTCCTCTCCCTCTCTCTCACTCATATTGGTTGGGATTGCATTCTAGTGAGAATGAGAGCCATCTAGTGCATTGCATCAAGTTGTTTATCTTTGAGGCACTAGGGAGATCATCAAGTGAGATCGTTGGCTTGTTACTCTTGGAGGTTGCCGCCTCCTAGATGGCTTGGTGGTGGTTCCCCGTGAGCTCTTCAAAGGAGATTATGAAGAGGCCGCGGTGGTGATTGTGAGAGGCGTTGTGCTTGCCTCACTGGAGCGGTGAAAAGCAGCTCTATTGGAATCGAGGTTTGAGGATTCATTGACCAATACGGCTCAAGAGATCAAGTGGAGAAATGATAGAGGAGCGGTTGGGTGCTTTGAATCTACCTCAACGTGGACTAGGAGTGACCGGCAAGTCATCAACACCACGGGAAAAATCATTGTGTCAAGTGTCATCATCTCCCTGTTGATTTGCAACTTTCCTCACTAGCTTGTATTTACTTGTTCATATACTTATGCTAGTGAGTATTTGATTCTCTTGTATGCTCTTGTATATCTAGTCATACTTGTAGTAAAATAGTTACTCATTTGTTAGCTTGTGTAGCTAATCCGTTTTGCTTAGCTTGTGTGGCTAAGTAGTTCTTTCTCTCTCGTTATGCCTATATAGTGCAACTAGTGAGTTTTGCTAGTAGTGCTTAAAGCTCTGTGCGCTTTGCTTACTAAAATGTTTAGGAGCTCTTGGTGTGCTTAGAAATATAATTGCATAAGTTTGTATGACCTTGCTAACTAGATTTGTTTGGGAGAGGTCTTTCACTAACTTGGCACCTTAGTTGCTTCAATTAGAATCTTTTGTCAAGTGATTGTTATAGTTAGAAAAGTGTAGTCTTGGCTAAACCAAAATGGTATTAATTCCGTATTTATTTGTGTTAACCAACGTAATTAGTTTTAGAAAAGACTATTCATCCCCCTCTAGTCCGCCATCTCGACCCTACAGCCCTACCGAACTGATATCCTTGCTCTAATCAGTGTCGTCCATTCTGAGATCAACAACCATCTTTCTCCACTCGACAACCCAGCTGTGGTGGCGACCATGCCGGTGAGCAGTGGTTTTGCCCCCCTCTCCCTTGACCTATTCCCCAATTGAATAGGTGCTACGCGTAGTGAACTTTATGGAGTATGTCTCAACGTGTGTTATGCAGCCGAGGACTTCAACAAGCAATTCTGGGTCATTCCGTGCCTCTTTTGTGGATCTGGTGGTAGTCGTGGCTTCCACGCGCCCGGGTGAGGTGAGGGACGACGTCGGCGGCTATCTCCCTCTCTTCTTTCTCTGTTCTGCCTGCTTTCTTTGCTATTGCAACTTACTGGATGTATGAGGGAAGAGGTCATGGGGTATGGTTTTATACCCGAGGCCAGGTGAGGGCTAGCGGTGATTGGGATACGAACTCTGATCTAAACCACATGGTTTGTTGCAATTTGGCTACGACATTCTTATCAGCTCATAGAGAAGAAGGACCTAACGTCTTAGGCCTGCAGTGTTAGTGACTGGTCGCGCGTGTAGGTACGGACCGGCTGACGACGTGAGTCCCGCCTGCTAGTGACTGATTGGTGGCAAGCGCGTTCATCGCGCATGGAGATAAGGAGTGACTAGCGGCTGACAGCATGAGTCCATGTGTCAGCAGCAGGAGGGACATGGCGCTGCGGAAGCGTGGGCCGGCAGCGTATGAGTGGTGTTAGGCCACACGGAGAGGAATAGGGGAAATGAAAAAGAAAGTTGGGTGGGTTGGGCATGAGTTTCGGCAGATGTCTCTTTTTCTTTATTTATTTTTCCTTTTCTATTTTGAGTTTTGAATTACCATATTCAAATCTAATTTGGATTTCAAGTCTAAGATTAGACTTCAAATGAAACTAGATGCACATTAAACCAGCATGATGCATAGTTAAATTTTACTTATTTAATTTATTTTACTATTTTATCCATCTAGATGAATGTTTGTATACATGAAAAAATAACTCACATAAATTCTAATTTTATTCTTCCAATAATAAAAGAACTACCTAAGTTTTCTTAAATCAATAGTTTAGGGTTTACAAACAAAGCATAGACCGACAACATGAGCACGTGCACGACAGCTAAATCTCCACATTCGTTCTAACCGAGTTAATTGTGTTTTAGAGCTTACACTTGGTGCCATGGATGTATAGATGATTAGGACTTTGAAGAGGACTAGTAAGAACTTGGGAAACGCCAAGATGTAAATGAGGAGAAGCTAGGACTTTCACACCAAGAGAAAGCTAAGTCTGATTCAACTTCATCTCCACCTCAGAGTCTAGGACCAGTCTGCACTAAATGGATGCCCAGGATAAATCCTAACTCCAATTATGTTGGAATTTACATAGATAGAAAGATAAGAAGATAAGCTTCCTAACCCAACTAGAAGCAGCTTAAAATTTATCCAGAGTCAACAGGAATCGTCAAAACAAGTCAGCGTTCATATTCTAGTTTAGTTCTGCGATACCGTCTGTTGGGCCGTTGGCCCGTGTATCATGTTGGATCCCATTAAGAGTACCTCCATGTGTTGTGCACGCCCCTAACCTCTATTTTATTAGCAGTCATCGCCATATTAGGGTTTTGGTTTTGCTAAGATCATATCTGTCATCGAACAATGTCGTTGTTCATCGCTTTGTGAGACCCCAACTCGTAATCAACATAGTTTTGGTTGCATTCTTCAAGTTCTTGCTTGTGTTCTTGATTGCGCTTGTAGAGATAAGTCTTTGTGGCGAGGTCACTCTGTGTCACGGTGATAACCAATGGAGGAGTGGTGTAGTGATTGCGAGGATCTGTTCGGCGGAGCCTTGGATCATCAACGTCAAGATCTCCACCCAATCAAGTTATCCTACCTCATGTAAGATCGAGCCTCACCCTCTATCAAGTGGTATCAAAATTTAGGTTGCAAATAAGGTATAATCTTAACTTTAGATTCAATTTGTTTCGTCCCATAGTCCACAAAAAGCATAAAAACTATGATTAGTTTATCCCGACCTAAAACCATCGCCTTAGCCTTTGGACAATTAAATTTTGGAGTCCACAGTTTTGAGTTTGTGTTCTAGGTTGAGTCGGTTGGTGGCTTAGAATTGTTTTGGTTCAGTTTGATCCCTTCCATCCGCTGTCATCCCTTAAACTCAATCTCGATAAACCGATCTCATCCACAAAACCGACTCTATCCATAAACCAAAACCATTCATTCTTCATTTGCCTCGACAACAACCCTAATTAGGTTGTTGGTTTAGAATTCTTTTGGTTCAATTTGGTCATTACCATCCGCTATCATCCCACGAAATTCATCTCGATAAATCGATCCAATACACAAAATCAACCCTATCCATAAATCGAACCCATTCACCTATCGTTTTTCATCTCGTCTTTATCAAATTAGTTTATGCCTAGTTCAGTATATTGAGCATAAATCTCACATACGAACTTGGAATTTAGTTTTCTTGTACTTTATGGAAAGCATAGAAAATTATATACAACTTTTTATTTATGAGATTTCTAGAAAACGTTAGTATCAAGGAGTTATTTGTATTGGAAGTAAATCCTAAGATTTCGGCCCATTCTTTATTTTGGGGTCAATATCTCCTAGTTACTTTATCCAAAATAGGCAATCCATATATCTAAAAGTAAGAGAAAAAGGAGACCTACACCTTTCGTATTGTGAGATTTGCATTTGAGGTCTCTAAATTTGTCAAACAACATGTTGACCTTAGAGTAGAAAATCTATAACAGACGGACAAGATTTTTCTGATACTCTTGTGTTATATCTTGTTTTTGCGGCATTCTTGTGAAAAAAAGAGAATATAAAAAGGCAAGTGCAAAAAAGTTACACAAAAAAAGAAAAAGGAAGAAAAAAATCAGAGAAAAAAGAGAAAAAGAGTGAGCATAAACAGGAACACCATTGATTTGTGCACCTTTGTGATTATTTTGCTCCCAACTTGTTTCCTTGTTGTACCTAGACCCTTGTTACCTCCTTTCTTGTGCCTTGATCCAACTGTTCTAATATATTTTCTAGGCCAGCAACTAGGATGAGTACTTGGAACACTTATTCAACATTGTTATTTGTTACTGACTTGTGTCATACATATATATTTAGTGAGCCTTCCCAAAGCTCCACCTTCCTCTCGAGTAGAGCATGCTCTCCTTTGGAATCACACCCTTCCTCTTTGGGCTTTCACACCGACCATTGTTTGCCACGTACAGTGCTAGAAAGAACCTTGTAAGAGCGGGGTAAGACGCTTCACAACTTGTGTTCCACCACCACCCTCGAGAGTGGTTGTAGGATTCACACCTTTTGCTTGTTGCCTTGTTTATGTTTTGTACTAACAATGACAGGAACATACTATCTGGAGCTCCGCAACATGATGAGAGCTATGTGTGATGCACTCAACATAGATACTAAAAGGTTGAAGAGAGTTTCAAGACTTGTTGAACAGACGGAAACGATGGAGACTTGTCTACCACAGCCTACAACTTCTTCGGCAGGTGATTCTATTTTTTCCCATCTTATGATGGTATAGAAGTTGAAAATATATTGAGTGGGAAACTAAGATAGATTGTCTTTTTGCAAAGTATTTTATGTGCGAATGGAAAAAGATCAGAAAGGCAAATTGATATGTCACGATGCCCGATCTTCACGACGTAGGATCAATCTTTGGATAACTAGCTTCGAAGAAGCCAAGATAACTTGCTGCAAGCAGCGATAATTAGTGCAACCTGACAAATAAAACTCGAAGCCAACCACCATCTTTAACCGGCAACCTAAATCGAGGATTCGCCCAACCACACTCTCAAAGAACCAACCAACACAGCCTACAATCAATCGAGGAGACCTCAAAGGGAGTAGGAGCACCACTTGGGAGCGGATGAAGCTGCCGCTTCTGCAATCCCGCGAAGGAATTCACAAGAGCAAAGGGGTAGAGATCACTCTCAATATTTGTTAGCACATAGCTGAACAAAAGGGTTCTATTTTTAGATTATCCAAAGCTGCCTTACATCATAGACATAGGGGGTATTTATACTAGTAACAACCAGCCTTAGAGAGGTATAAACACGAAACGAAAGTATTTTCACGTGCTAATGTGAAGGAGCCTCTTCAGGAGATCTGCAGAGCTGAATTCCGTGTGGCTGTTTGACTTCTACGCAACCTTCAGTATTTTGATAATAACATCTCCTAGGAATCTCCAAATGACATGGGGCTGGTTGTGTTGGAAATCTGACTTGATATGCTTTCTCACCATATATAGCATGCTTAATGAAACTTCATAGAATGATGCAGTTTAATACGAAAACTTGGTCATCAAGTAGACTGTTGACCTTTTGACCAGTCAGTACTAAAGTAGGTCGGCTGCCTTTCTGGTAGATTTAATTAAGTCGGCTTTAGAAGCATTGGAAACTAGACTTCAAGAGCTTTCCAAAAAGTACTTATGGACCTTCATAGCTTTTGGGAATCAAAAGATATGAATGTTTCTTCTGGACGGTTCTGTTGCACTGGACTGACTCGAACATAGCTCTTCTTGTTGATTCGCCCTTGATATGTTTTGTCCTTCCTCTATGGTGAACCTAAGAAATATCAACATACACGACTTAGGTAGCATAAAGTTCTCATTAGTGTTTAATTGAGATTCATAAAGTAGCACGTGCACCTCTTGTTGTAGCTTCTTAGCTCGGCTACGTGTAATTGGTCCATCAAAGGCTTGGGTTGGTGATGATGTTGGTTGTACTTGAGTTGATGTAGTATGACTTGGGGGTTGTAATGTGTTGCTTAATGGCATGGTCGTATCATCCTCCCCCCTTGAAAAGGAGTCGTCCTCGACTCTGAAGTGTCTTCACTCATATATGGTAAGAGGTAAGCAACATTGAACGTGTTGCTCACGCCATAGCTTGGTGGAAGATCTATCTTGTATGCATTATCATTGATCATGGCAAGAACACGAAATGGACCATCCCCTTGTGGCATCAATTTGGATTTGCACTGATCAAGAAAACGCTCCTTGCGCAAGTGAAACCAAACCAAGTCCCCCGGTTCAAATAACATTTTCTTCCTATGCTTGTTCATGCTTGCAGTCTTGCGTACTGCTTTAAGCTCAATTGCTTCCTTGGTCTTCTCATGTATCATTTTTATGTATGCAACACGCTTGGAAGCTTCCATATTGGTTCTTTCCTGCAATGGAAGGGGCAACAAATCTATCGGAGCAGTAGGTTTGAACCCATATACAATTTCGAAGGGGCATAGATTAGTTGTAGAATGTACTGCCCTGTTATAAGCAAACTCCACACGTGTGGCAAACATTCCTCCCAATCCTTCAAGTTCTTCTTTACCATTGTTCGCAGCAGCATTGACAATGTACGATTCACCACTTCAGTTAGTCCATCAGTTTGGGGTGGCATGTGGTGGAGAACAAAAGTTTAGTCCCAAGCTTTGCCCACAATGTTTTCCAAAAATAGCTCATGAACTTCACATCATGGTCAGATACAATGGTCTTGGGCATTCCATGTAGTCTCAAGATTTCTCTGAAAAACAAATTGGCAACATGTGAAGCATCGTCGCTCTTGTTGCATGGAATAAAATGAGCCATTTTTGAAAATCTATCAACCACAACAAAAATAGAATCTCTCTTTTTTTGAGTCCTAGGTAGCCCTAAAATAAAATCCATGCTTATGTCTTCCCAAGGAATTTTAGGAGCGGGTAAAGGAGTATATAAACCATGAGGGTTCAATTTTGACTTAGCTTTATGACAGGTGACACAACGCTCCACAAATCTGATGACGTCTCTTCTCATCTTGGGCCAATAGAAATGATCATTGAGCATTTCATAAGTCTTCTTTTGTCCAAAATGACCTGTTAGACCTCCTCCATGTGACTCCTGCAATAAAAGCAATCTAACCGAAGAATTTGGTACACAAAGTTTGTTAGCTCTAAACAAAAATCCATCATGTATATGATATTTTTCCCAACCTTTTCCATCTTTACAATGAATGTATGGTTCTAAAAATTCAGGATCATCATTATACATTTCTTTCAAATTTTCAAGACCCAAAACTTTTACCTCTATTTGATTCAACAACACATTCCTTCGAGACAAGGCATCAGCGACCACATTGTCCTTACCTTTCTTATATTTCACAATGTATGGAAATGTTTCGATAAACTCAACCCATTTGGCATGGTGACGGTTCAGTTTGGCTTGCCCTTTCAAATACTTCAAAGCTTAATGATCGGAATGAATAACAAACTCTTTTGGCCATAAGTAGTGCTGCCATGTTTCAAGCGTTCGGACCAAAGCATACAATTCTTTGTCATACACAGAATAATTTAATTAAGCACCTCCCAATTTTTCACTAAAATATGCTATAGGTTTTCCTTGTTGCATTAAAACTCCTCCTATCCCAATCCCACTAGCATCACATTCTACTTCAAAAGTTTTAGTGAAATCAGGAAGCATAAGTACAGGTGCTTCAGTCAAACGTTTCTTCAATTCTTGAAAAGCATCTTCTTGTGAGTTTCCCCATTTAAATTCAACACCTTTCTTTGTCAATTCATTTAAAGGGGAAGCGATAGTACTAAAATCTCGCACAAATCTTCTATAAAAACCAGCAAGACCATGAAAACTTCTTACTTGACTTACATTCGTTGGAGCTGGCCAATCCTTGATTGCTTTCACCTTGGATTCATCCACCTCTATTCCTTTTGCTGAAACAACAAAGCCAAGAAACACAACATGGTCTGTGCAAAAACTGCACTTCTCAAGATTAGCAAATAATTTCTCCTTTCTAAGCTCATCTAAAACTTGTCGAATGTGTTTCACATGTTCATAAAATTGCTAGGAGCATTTATCAAACCAAATGGCATCACTAACCATTCATACAACCCAAATTTTGTTTTAAATGCAGTCTTCCATTCATCTCTAGTTTTCATTCTTATTTGATGGTATCCACTTCTCAAATCAATTTTAGTGAAAATTGTGGAACCACTTAATTCATCAAGCATGTCTTCTAGCCGTGGAATAGGATGGCGATAGCGAACGGTATTATTATTCATAGCTCTACAATCAACACATATCCTCTAAGATCCATCTTTCTTAGGTACTAAAATCACAGGAACAGCACAAGGGCTTAAGCTTTCACGAACAAAACCTTTATCAAGAAGTTCTTGCACTTGCCTTTGTATTTCCTTAGTTTCTTCAGGATTGGTTCGATATGGTGGACGGTTAGGAAGTGCAGCCCTTGGAATAAGATCAATTTGATGCTCAATCCCACGAATTGGAGGTAGTCCAGCCGGTGTTTCTTGTGGAAACACGTCTTCAAAGTCCTGCAAAAGATCAGCCACAACACTAGGAAGAGATGTTATGTCGTTAGAAGAAATCAAAACATCTTTGTTCACAAGTACAAAGAGCACTTGATATGGGTTGTTCCTCACTTCTCTCAGCTCAGATTTTGTGGCTAGCATAACTAGAATATCTCCCTCTTCCTTCTTTTTATCTCTTGAATTTGACTTGTAGCACTCGCTCACCGAATTGTGGATGGCACTCAATTTCTTTTGCTCTTCTCCTCTACTTGCTGCACTAATTTCAGTTTTCTTTTGTAAATGTTCAGCCATGATTTGTTGAGGGGTCATAGGCTTGAGTACAAACTTTCTCCCTTTTAGATCTAGCGTCTATTGATTTGTTCTTCCACAATGCTGAGCATATCAGTCATATTGCCAAGGTCTCCCTAGCAGCATGTGACACACAGACATGGGTGCAACATCGCATTCCACTGTGTCAACATACACTCCAATCTTGAACGGAACTTTCACTTTATAACCAATCTTGATATCTCCCGATTCATTCAACCATTGGACATGATATGGATGAGGGCGTCGCTGCAACTTCAAACCAAGCTTTTTAACCATCTCACAACTTACAAGATTATGGCAGCTTCCTCCATCAATGATCACCTTTACTACTTTGTCTTGCACTTTTGCTCGCGTTTGAAAAAGATTATGTCGCTGTCCAATTTCAGCTTCTTCATTTGAACACTCAAGATTTGTGTAACCACAAGAGCAATACCATGCTCAAATTCACATCCAGTATGTTCCTCAATTTTATGAGTGTCATCTACATTTCCTGCTTCAGCTTCCTCTTCACTAGCTGATGTATATTCTCCATCATCATTCACAAGGATCACACGATTATTTGGACACTCCTTTATGACATGACCACGATCTCCACACTTGAAGCACTAAATACCACTACTCTTGGCTGTTGAACCCAATGATGTAGAAGTGGATGCTGCTGGTTTATAACTCATGTTTGGAGCAGCACCGTTCTTTCCACTAGAATTGCCTTGAATATTGGATTGTAAGCCTCTAGTTGAACCTTTTGTCACTGAGGATGCAGCAGTAAACCTTGAGATTGATTTGCTTCCTCCAGTCATGGTTTGTGCACCATATGACAAGGGCTTGCTGCTCTTAGCATCTTGTTGTAGCTGGCGTTCAGCTTTGGTGGCTTGATGTACCAAATCAATAAGACATTGGTATGGCTGAAACTCAACAATTCACTGAATGCTACGGTGTAACCAGCCATGAAACGTGCAATGGTTTGCTCTTCATCTTCATACACATTGGCTCTAATCATGGCCTTCTCCATCTCCTTATAATACTCCTCAACAGAGAAACTTCCTTGCCTCAAATTCTGCAATTTATCAAAAAGATCACGCGGATAATGCTTCGGCACAAAACGAATTCTCATTTCTCGCTTCATCTCTTGCCAAGTAACAATAGGGTCCTCTCCATCTTCTTCACGATCACGAAGTAGTTGCTCCCACCAAATCAGAGCATATCCTTCAAACTCAAGAGATGCCATTGCAAGTTTCTTCTCCTCTGAATAATTATGTAGGTGGAAGATTTTCTCCACCTTTAGTTCCCATGTGAAATAATCTTCAGGATCAAATCTACCATCAAATTTTGGCATGGTAAACTTAAGTTTTCCAAATCTCTCTTCTTGGTTGATGCTTCTATGATGACGACGACCATGGCGAAGTTGGGACAGATCATCATCATCCCCAAATTCAGATTCTTCATTGTCATCATTTCTTCGATTCCGTCCTCTTCCTCTACCACGTGCAGCACCTTGATTTCTCCTCCCATGTTCGCTTGCTCTTCTAGAATAATTTCCTTCACCTTCTTCCCCATCTTCATCATGGTTTCTTGCACCATCGGGGAGTCGACGACCTCTGATTTCAGCCATAAGTGTCTAAAGATCTTGTGCCAACTGATCTTGCTTGTCTTCTATGCTTTGTTTGAGCTCATTGAATTGTATCATGGTGACACATTCTTCAATCTCAGCGTTGGGATCCATCTTCCTGCGAAATTAGTGGCGACAAGACAACAAATATAGGTGGAATATGAAGTTATATATAATCGCACAACCTCACCACTCTTACCAACCAAAGCTCTTATGAGGTCCCTGCGGGTTGCAAGAAAAATGTGTGGTGGTAACAAGAAAGTGGTGGTTAAGCGAATACAAGACCAGACTACTGATTATGATGGCTTATATGTGGAGCTTGGTGGGGAATAATAAACAAGGAATGCAATCTGAATTCTAGTTGTTGTAAATTTAAATAACCATCCAACTAGAAGTTCACTGCCTAGTGCTGACCACAAGATACGAATGATGTAAGTAGATCAAACACACGCGCAAAGAAATTTCAGATTTGATGCAAATCAAGGAGTATGATTGGAATGCAAGTGTTGCGATCACACCCAACCAAAATTTTGTACCAAATGACAATAGCAAACTGGTTGAACAACTTGATGAACTTTCAGTACTTGTGCACATAAATAAACTGATCGTTTTACTTTTCTTTCACAATCTTGCTCAACACTTTTTGGTACTTTTCGTTCTTCTCTTTTTTTGATACTCTTTTTTTATAGAACAAAACACAGAGATCTGATATGATATTGCACACTTTATAATAATTAACAAAGAACTCGACCAGCAGCTATAACTTAAATAGGATCAAAGTTAACACGAAGGAAATGATGAGGGTTTTTAGATTTTTTTCTTTTATATTTTCAGATATATATATATAAGAGGCTCAAAGGGAACACAAAGGATAGAGTGACCAGCAACTAAACAAAGACTCTAAGGACTGAAACTTAACAAAACTCACTAGAACAACAGATTGAAACAAAGGGCTATGGCAAAAATATTTTATGGCTTTTTGGTGGATAGGACGAACACAAAATATATGTAGCTAAGGGTAAAGAATCCTACCGTGGCAACTGAGGCTTTGATACCAGATGATGCATCACGATGCCCGATCTTCACGATGTAGGATTAATCTTCAGGTAACTAGCTTCGAAGAAGCCAAGATAACTTGATGCAAACAGCGATAACTAGTACAACCTGACAAATAAAACTCAAAGCCAACCACCGTCTTTAACTGGCAACCTAAATCGAGGATTCGCCCAACCACACTCTCAAAGAACTAACCAACACAGCCTACAATCAATCGAGGAGACCTCGAAGGGAGTAGGAGCACTACTTGGGAGCGGATGAAGCCGCCGCTTATGCAATCCCGCGAAGGAATTCACAAGAGCAAAGGGGTAGAGATCACTCTCAATATTTGTTAGTACACAGCTGAACAAAAGGGTTCTGTTTTTAGATTATCCAAAGCTCCCTTACATCATAGACATAGGTGGTATTTATACTAGTAACAACCAGCCTTAGAGAGGTATAAACACGAAACAAAAGTATTTTCAAGTGCTGATGTGAAGGAGCCTCTTTGGGAGATCTGTAGAGCTGAATTCCGTGTGGCTGTTTGACTTCTGTGCAGTCTTCAGTATTTTGATAATAACTTCTCCTAGGAATCTCCAAATGACATGGGGCTGGTTGCGTTGGAAAGCTGACTTGATGAGCGTTCTCACCATATATAGCATGCTTAGTGAAACTTCATAGAATGATGCAGTTTAATACGAAAACTTGGTCATCAAGCAGACTGTTTACCTTCTGACCAGTCAGCACTAAAGTAGATCGGATGCCTTTCTGGTAGATTTAATTAAGTCGGCTTTAGAAGCATTGGAAACTAGACTTCTAGAGCTTTCCAAAAAGTACTTATAGGCCTTCATAGCTTTTGGGAATCAAAAGATATGACTGTTTCTTCTGGATGGTTCTGTTGCGCTGGACTGACTCGGACATAGCTCTTCTTGCTGATTCGCCCTTGATATGTTTTGTCCTTCCTCTATGGTGAACCTAAGTAATATCAACATACATGACTTAGGTAGCATAAAGTTCTCATTAGTGTTTAATTGAAATTCATAAAGTAGCGCGTGCAACTTTTGTTGTAGCTTCTTAGCTCGGCTACGTGTAATTGGTTCATCAAAGGCTTGGGTTGGTGATGATGTTGGTTGTACTTGAGTTGATGTAGTATGACTTGGGGGTTGTAATGTGTTGCTTAATGGCGTGGTCATATCACAAATACTGTTTTGACCCATTCTACTTTATCTTGGTGGGAGTCCTTAACCCCAAATGATAAACCACAACCTGGGAAAGATCTGAAAATTCTTATACGAGAAACTTTTAATAATACACCTCCTAAATTAAATTCATCTAATGGGGTGCATCATCTAGTGAATCATACTATTTTTATTCCTCTTGCTATGACTAACCTTTTGTAGGATCGTATACAAAAGCGAGAGCATGATGTTAAAGAAAATGAGGTGCTCATAGCAACATCAGAAAGTTCAGACCCATCATTTCACAATTCATCAAGTATTCTCTTTTGAGAGTAAATGTAATGCTCATGGTGAGACTTCTCTTGATGTGTTAAAATTTCTCCTAATCATCAACATATTCCTTGTGGAAAAGAAGTGTTGTGTGATGATGCTTCTATTGTTTCTGTGCCACAACTTATGCAAGAAGTTAGAACATTCAATCCCATAACTAGTGTGCATGATGAGCTAAAATTGTTATATTCTTTAAATACTTTGGCTAATATTGATTTTGATGTTCTATGTAATCTAAATAATTTAGAGAAAGAACTTTCCTTTATTTTTGATTTTCCATGGACATCTAAACAGACATATCATTTTATTGGAAGATATAATTAGAAAGAAGAATATATGGTGCATTGAGTATATATTTGTTCAAATATGAAACCTCCTTTTGTCATGAAACAATATGATCAATTAGAGGGATGTTTAAAGATAACCATATCATGTCCAGTTCCACTAGTCCTTCATTGTATGTTTTACAACAATTGGGTCAACTTCAAGAAAGAGGAGCAAGTTGGACAACATCAACCACTACATCAACACCTTATGCAGGAACCAACGACTTTGACTCGAGGATGACTCAAAACCAAGAAGGGGAGAATGATGAGTACATGGAAGTCAACTATATGGTCAAGGCCCAATCAATCATAAAGTCCTAAGCTTAAGCGGAGTTGAAGTCCAGTTTATTTGCGAATTAGATTAGGACTGCCAGAGTGGTCCTCACTAAAACAAACACCCAGGCCACATACAGACCCTATTGTTTATGTTCTAGATACCATTTGGAAGCTAAACAGATAAGCTTTCCAACCCAACTGTTCCCACATCAAAATATGCTCGGAGCTGATGGGAATCGTCGTAACAAGATGACGTCCAGAATCTGCATCGACGCCTGTTTTTGGCCTAAAGGCCTTGAACACCCTAGGATTTCTTTGCCACCCCCTTGGACACCTCCTAAGTCAAGGATGACTCCAATTCAAGTGTGGGAGGATGATGAGGCCATCACTCCCATACAAACATTGCATGGACCAACTACACGAGCACGTGCACGATAGCTAAACCTACAGGTTCATTCTAACCTAGTTAATTGTGTTTTAGAGCTTACACTTGGTATCATGGATGTTTTCATGATTAGGAACCTTGAAGAGGACTAGCAAGGACTTGGGAAAGGCCAAGATGTCAAGGAGGAGAAGCTAGGACGTTCACAACAAGAAAAAACCAAGTCTGACTCAACTTTGTCTCCACCTTAGAGTCCAGGACCAGTCTGCACTAAAACGGACGCCAGGATGAATTCAAACTCTAATTAGGTTGGGATTTATATGGATGGGAAGCGAAGGAGATATAGTTTCCAACCCAATTGGAACCAACATAAAATTTATTGGGAGTCAACGGGGATCATCAAAACAAGTCAGCGTTTAGATTCTATTTTAGTGTTGCGACACCGTCTGTTGGGTTCTTGGCCCGTGTATCTTGTTGGAACCCATTAGGGGTACCTCCAGGGGTTATGCACACCCCTAACCTCTATTTTATTAGAAGACGCCACATTAGGGTTTTGGTTTTTCTTAGATCATATCTGTCATCGAATGGTGTTGCCGTTCATCGGTTTGTGAGACCCCAACTCGTAATCAACAGAGTTTTGGTTGCATTCTTCCTATTATTGCTTATGTTCTTGAATGTGCTTGTAGAAATAATCCTTCATGGAGAGATCACTCGTGTGTCATAGGTGATAACCAACGGAGCAGTGGTGTAGTGATTGCGAGTATCCGTTCTCTCAGAGCCTTAGATCATCAACATTGAGATCTCCACCCAATCAAGTTATCCTACCTCACGGAAGATCAGGCATCGCCCTCTATCACTAGACATGACTGAGAGTTAGCACATGAGCAGTTAGAGAGGTTTAGGCCATACTACGAATAATATCCTTTGTCCTCTTACTACTCATCGATTGATGAATATAAAAGAGGAAAAGACTACAAGCTCAAACACTAATAAGTGTTAAGACCTAGTTCCCCTCACCTCTCGACTTTGGTGGGAGTGCTAGCCTAATGTTCCTAATCCACCTTTATGCCTACCTGCTAGATAAACTCTATGTAATTGTCTAGAGCTGAGTTTAAAGTCCCCTAAAACATTACATGCACCCTCCCTATTATAGAGCAAGGGAGGGGAAAGGTTGCATGTACCTCGAATTCTACAGGCTAAGGCTTAACTACCCTATTCTTACCCTGTTCTTGGAGTTAGAAATGTCCTTTTTCAGGTGGTTGATGTACCTACCATAGGGGCACGTTTGATATGTCACATCAATAGACCTCGATGCCTGTGTCGCCTAGTATGTTGTAGTTGGCTGGTGGTGTAGCCTTTTATACTTGATAATACTTAATGGTACACTTCATGTGCGCATGCGTGGATGCAGGATCGATGCACGTACCCCATAATGATCTCAAGTACCCTATAGACTAAGTCATGGCAACAACACGCTTGTTAGTCATGTAATATCTCATATCACTCGTTTAATGCATTGTACCATGACTTATCTGTTAAGCCAATGCAATGGACTCATCTTCACACCTTTAGATGTGGGGTCCAAGACTCTAGTAGTTGTACTATCCTCGATGAGCCCAACCACATTTTTCTAAATTGTTATAGGATTTTAGTTAGGCACACTAAGTCCCTTGTTCCCAAAAAAAGATCAGGCCTCCAAGGGTTCAAGGTCTAGCGGCTCTCGTGATCCGAGGCTAGGGAACTTAAAGATCTTGGGCTAACAGAAGACCCTTAGTGTCTAAGTGTTGTTAAGCACTCTAAGACCCAAACTGCCTCAAGCATGTATACTTCATAATGCCCTAGGGAAATAGGGGCCCTCAGGACTTAGACATATATGTGCCCCAGGGCAAGAGTGGCCTGAGACTTACTCATATAAGTTCCCTTGAGCAAGAGTAGCTTGTGGACTTATTCTCATGAGTGCCTTGGGCCACTAGGGTCTCTAGGGACAGCTGGTTATTGCCCTAAGGCACAAGGATTCCATGGGACATAGATTGTTCAACACTAGAGAGATTATTCTATATTGTGTTGTCACATGGCGCTAGGAGCCCTAGTCCATAAAGTGCTAAGGGTCCAGAGGGTTCCAGATCTCTTTCTGTCTGCAATATTTAGTGATATATCGTGTCCCTATATCAAGTTACTCGATGTTAAAACCCTTTCTGTGATGGGGCCAGGGGAGGTCCCTGAGGCATGGGACCCTGTGAGCTATGTTCCCAGCATGGAAGGTTGTATAGTAGCTCATACTAGGGTCCTTGAATGTGTCTTGACGATTGTCATGAGTATGGCTTTTCTGTAGCGTTGACAATGGTGTGTGAAGTTAAGATAGAAAAATATGATTATTTGTGCATAAAAATAGATAGAAAATTTCAAAAAAAAGATGATTATTTTCATTGTTTGGAAAACATAAAAATTCTAGAGTGTTATATATATATATATATATATATATCTTATTTACATGTACAACTAGATATATAAAGATGATTATTGTATAAAATATATAAAAAAATAAAAGCTTTGCAATATTGTATACTAACTTTAGTGATACATATGTGATAGTGATATATTTAATTCATTGTATTATTGGCAAAAGGTTGAACATACGCAAGGGCAGGGTGTGACGGTGGCATGGCACGACCGACGACTACGAGGCATGACGAGGCAAGAGTGGGACTAGAGGTGTCAATGAGGTTAAACCTATATTAGGGTTGGGATATGAACAAATTTTAATCTCTATGGGTACAGATTTGGGAGAAATTATTTACCCATTAGGTATGGTGGGTATGGGTATGGGCATGAGAAAGCAAAATCTGAATCTGATTAACCGTGGTAATATTCACCTAGTAAAATTAGGCGTGCAACCAAATATGCAATAAGAACGACAACTAACTTTACGTCTCCCAACCATTATATGCACTCATCCACCCAACTCAAGTGGCTAGCCACCCTGCCCACCAGTCCACGTGTCACTATGTTTTTGATATTTTGTATAGTTAAACAATATTTTTCTTATTACATGTCAGATTTATTGGTGATGTATTATGTTGGAACCTGCCTTCCTAGGCAATTTGATCCAACGGGGAAGCAGAAAGCGTGTATGCAAAGTTTAGCACGGAATGCCAAAAGCTTCATTAATCACCCCGTGCCTGGGCACTGTACGGGGGTATTTATAGGTACTCGAGGAGCCACCTGTCCCTGTCAAAGACGTTTAGACCCTTAAGTACCCGGTTTGTCCCCAGAGTATTCCCATGAGGGGAGGTTACAGATGGTCATTAAGGTAAACCTAATTACAGACACGACCCTTATCACACTTATCCTTGCGGGGCCAAATCACACATGGGCCTCCCCCGGTGGCGAGAGCGGGAGGTCCGTAGTCATTGATGGGGCCTTCGTCTTGCAACACGAGAGCGAAGGGGGTCACACAGGCCTCTGGCCGGTCGGCGCCCTCGGCTCTTTCTGGTGTTCTGTGGATTTAGCCTTCATCTGCGCAGTGAGAGGACGAAGTCGTAGACCAAAGGGTGGCATGTTCGCCTTTTCCCCAACATTTGCCCTCCGAGGGACCAGTTCGACTAAGTCAGCTGGTGCTGAAGACCACCGCTAGATGGTGAAGACGCTGCCCTCGCTCGAAGTGGTCCCGCAGGGGTTTTTGAAATGTGACCATGTCAGATAGCAGAGACTTCACACCTTTAAGGTGATCATAATAGACTTTGCGCCAATAGGCTGATGTCGCGTATTTGTATGTCCGACTGCGCGGATGACTTATTGTAAAGACCTCGTATGACGCGCTTGTGGTGCATATCCGGCTGCACCCTTGGGCGGCTTTTTGCTCGGATTTGTCTTCTAGTAAAGATCTCGTATGACACGCTTGTGGTGCATATCCGGCTGTACCCTTGGGCGGCTTTTTGCTCGGATTTGTCTTTTAGTAAACACCTCGTATCGTGCACTTGTTGTGCTTATCCGGCTGCACCCTTAGGCGGCTTTTGCTCGGATGTCTTTTAGTAAAGACTTCGTATTCTGCACTTGTTGTGCTTATCCAGTTGCACCCTTAGGCGGCCTTTGCTCGGATATGTCTTTTAGTAAAGACTTCGTATGGTGCACTTGTTGTGCTTATCCGGCTGCACCCTTAGGCGGATTTTGCTTGGATTTGTCACACGTGAGAGTAGTCTAGGCTACATGTCACGGTGACTGCGTATGCGTCGAATGTCGAAGACCATCGATGCAGTCTTTTTCGACACTTATGGTAATGATGCTTGCTAGAGTTTTTGCGGGGGCTTTTCGTTGATATATTACATGACGCCGACTCGTTAAAAACCTCACCCCCCGGGAGGAAAAGAGTGCGGGCCTGAATGACATTGTTTGAATAATTACAAAGGTGCTTAGGCCTTGGATCTTAAATGAAAAATTTTTGGAGATTGTCGATGTTCCATGAGTGTTCTAGGTCTTCGCCGGATGACGTTGCTAGTCTATAAGCATTTGGGGATGCCTTTGTCTTGACTATGTATGGCCCTTCCCACTTTGGCTCTAGCTTGCCTCGGGACTCTGTCCTGGTGGTCCTTACAAGTACTAGGGCCCCTTCATTGAATTCCCTTGGGAAGAAAGTGTTGTCACGCCATGCTTTGGTCTGGACCTGATACTTGTTGAGGGCCTGCAGGTCGAGGACGCGGTCTCCGTCGATGAGATCTTTGGAGGTCGATTCATCGACGTCGGGGTTGGTTGATTCGTCTGTTCGGGGGGACCCATGCTTTAACTCTTGCTGTGTCATCGCTTCTGATCCATACATCAGACGGAAAGGTGTGAACCCGGTTGCCCGGCACTCTGTCGTGTTCAGCGCCCATATGACCTCGGGTAATTGGTCTGCCCATTTGCCCTTTTTGTCGTCAAGGAGCCTTTTCTTAATGGCGCTAAAATTTTTGCCATTGGCACGTTCGACGACGCTGTTGGACTGTGGGTGGTAGATGGAGGCGACGACCGGCTTTGTGTCGATGGAGCTGCAGAATTCCATAAAGTCTTGGCTGTCAAACTGCTTGCCATTGTTGACTGTTAGTTCGAACGGGACTCCGAAGCGGTAGACAATGTTTTGCTAGAAAAATTTTTGGGCGGTCTTCGTTGTTATCGTGGAGACTGCCCTTGCCTCGATCCACTTTGTAAAATATTCGACGGTGACGAAGGTGAACTTTAAGTTTCCTTGAGCCGTAGGCAGTGGCCCGACGATGTCTAGCCCCCAACGCTGAAGTGGCCATGTCTGTGCAATGAGCTTAGTGAATTGCGAAGGGTTGCCTGAGCGAGGAGAGAACTTTTGGCATGCCTTGCATGACCTAGTGACTCGGTTGGCCGTGCAAATTATGGCGGGCTAGTAAAATCCCTGACGGATCACCTTGGCTGCGAGGGCCCTGGGTCCTGAGTGTGAGCCGCAGGTTCCGCCGTGGACTTCGCGAAGGATTTCTAGGCCTTCGGTTTCGGTTATGCATTTCAGCATAGGCTGGTGGATGCCCTTTTTGTACAGATGGCCCTTGACTATTGCGAAATCCCTGCTCCTGTGTTTCAGTCATTTGGCCTCATTGCGATCGATTGGGTGGTAGTGGCCTTGCAAGTACAATGTTATTGGGGCCCGCCAGTCTTCCGCCATGATGAGGTTGACGATTCGATGGCCTTCAGCGTCTTGAGTTATTAGCAAGCCTTCGGGGTTACGGACGGCTGGTGTGCTGATGACGTGGTAGAACACGTCGGAGGGCAGGACCTCACCCTTGGCTGCTGCCTTGGCCAACGCATCAGGCTCTTCGTTCTTGTTGCGGTCGACATGCTACAGGGTGAAGCCCTTGAATTGTCTTTCAAAGCCATGGATGGCGGTGAGGTATTGCATGAGCACAGGCTCTTTTGTTGAATAATCTTTTTCGATCTGGCTAGCGAAGACCTTGGAGTCTATCCTGATGATGCATGTGGTAACACCGAGGGTCCATAGTTTGCAAAGTCCCAGGATTATGGCTTCGTATTCTGCAATGTTGTTGGTGCACCTGTCAGACTCTAGAGCAAAGCTGAGGCGCGCGGCGTATCTGTACTTGACGCCGGCGGGTGATGTGATGATCGTCGCGGCGCCTGCCCCCGCATGGCACAATGCGCCGTTGTAGTGGATGGTCCAGACTTTCTCCGAGTGCTCTTGTTGTGGCCCCATGGGTCCTGTCCAGTCGATGATGAAGTCCGCCAAGACTTGTGACTAGATTGCTGTTCTGGGCTTGAAGGTGATGTGGTACCTAGAGAGCTCGACTCACCATTTTGCAATTCTGGCGGATGCCTCCGGGTTCCTGAACAATTCCCCCAGACCCCTGTCCGAAGTGACCCGTACTTTGAATGCCTCAAAATAGTGTCGTAGTTTGCGCGAAGCCATGACCACTGCGTATGAAATTTTCTCGAGTTTGGTCATGTTGCACTTGGAAGCCATGAGGACTTCGGAAACATAATACACTAGGCATTGCTGACTTTTCCATCTTTGTCCTGCTCTTGGACTAATGCTGCGCTGACTGTGCATGGTGAAGCCACAATGTATAGAAGTAGTGGCAGCGAAGGGTCAGGGCTTGTCAGAGTTGCTAAGTCAGACAGGTGCTATTTGACCGATTCGAAGGCCGCTGCCTGCTCTGGGCCCCAAGCGAAATCTTTCAGAGTTGCTAAGTCAGAGTTGCTAAGTCAGACACAGTGTTTTAAGGAAAGGTAGGCTTCGCTCAGCGGACTTAGAGATAAATCTATTCAGAGCCGCCAATCTTCCTGTCAGTCGTTGGACGTCCCTCGTGGACTGCGGAGGTGTCATGTTGATGATCGCTTGGATCTTGGTTGGGTTGGCCTCAATCTCTCGGTGCGATACTAGGTAACCAAGTATTTTCCCCTGGTGAACCTCGAAGGCGCACTTCTCAGGGTTGAGCCAGAGTTGTGCGTCGCGCATGTTTGTGAATGTTTCTGCGAGGTCAGCCAGGTGGTCCTCTTTGCTTTTGCTTGCAACGACAATGTCGTCGACGTAACTAAAAATGTTGCGGTTGACTTGGTTTTCGAGGACCTTCTTGGTGAGGCGAGAAAAGGTTGAGCCGGCGTTCTTGAGTCCCTCGGGCATTCGTATGAAGCAGTATGTGCCGAAGGGTGTGATGAAGCTTGTGCTTGCCTTGTCCTCCTCTTTCATGTAAATTTGGTGGTACCCCAAGAAGCAATCAAAGAGGGACATAACTTCGCAGCCTGTTGCGCTATCGAAAATTTTGTCGATTCGTGGCAAGGGAAAATTGTCCTTGGGACAAGCCTTATTGAGGCTTGTGAAGTCGATGCACATGCGCCACTTGCCACTCTTCTTCTGCACCATGACCACGTTGGCGAGCCATGTTGGACAAGCAATTGGCTCGATGAATCTGGCTTCCAGCAGGCGATGCACCTCGGCCTTGGCTACCTCAGTTTTCTCATCGGACATTTCCCGCAGTTGCTGTTTTTTTGGGCGCACCGAGGGGTCGATGCCCAGGCTATGCTCAATGACAGAGCGGCTGTCCCCAACCAGATCGAGGGCAGACCAAGCGAAGACGTCCTTGTTTTGGGAGAGATAGGAAAGAAGTTTTTCCTCATCTCACAAGGTTAGATCTTTGCTTATTATTACTGTTTGCCTCGGCGTTGCCGAGTCGAGGGGTACCGCCTTTGTTCTGTCATTGCTTTGGAGCTACACTTTGACTTTTTCGTCTTCGACCGGGTGATTGCTTTTGTAGCCTTCATGCTCTGCCATGAGGCAGTGTATGTTCCGTTGCCCTGGAACGAAGTACCTTTCGATGTTGCGTGCTGTCTGTTGGTCGCCATAGACGGTGATCACGCTTTGCGGGCCTGGGATTTTCATACAGAGGTAGAGTCCATGAATGACCACCTTAAACTTGTTGATCGATCCCCGACCCATTATGGCATTGTATGGGTAGACCATGTCGATAATGTCGAAAGTGACCTGCTCATTTCGCGCGTTGGGCGCTGCACCAAATGATAGGGGGAGCTCTATCTTGCCGACAGGAAAGGTGCCCTTGCCGCCGAAGCCATAGAGAGGATTGTCTGCAGGCTTGAGGAGGCTATGGCTTATTCCCATGCGATCGAAGGCGTGCAGAAAAATGATGTCAGCTTGACTGCCGTTGTCGACCAGCACCTTGTGTAGGTCCTAGCCTGCTACCCTGCAGTTGATCACCATGGCGTTGCGTGAGGAGCGCTGCGCAAGTCAACATCTCTGGCGTCGAAAGTAAGCGGTACATGGGATGATTTTTGTTTGCACCACTAGGCCAGTGAGAGCGACATGGTTCACACTTTGGTAGTGGTCCCTTTTCTGCCGCTTTGTGTCAAAGTCCACGCTTGATCCCCTAGTGATCATGTGGATGACTCCACGATATGGTGGTTCAGCGAAGTCTTCTTGTTTGGGTGCTTGTGGGGGGTGGTTGTGGTGCGGGGGATTTGGGTGGTGCAGAGGCGGTGGTGGTAGAACTTGCACCTCTTGATGGTGCTAGTAGGCATGGTTAGGTGGATGCTAGATTTGTTCGTTGTGGTAGGGTTGCTGGTGATGGTATGTGTGCGCGACGACCCTCTGGTTGTCGGCTGGTTGTGCTCTGGACATTCTGTCCCTGGTGGCCTTGGTCTCCGGACAATCCCTTGTTGGGTGTGCGCAGTCTTCACCGTGAAACAAGCAATAAAATCCGCGCGACTGTTGTGTGCGTCCGCGGCCTCTTCCTCTTGCGCCATTGTCGCAGCCTTGGGGGGTATTCCTGATGATGGGTGGTCTCTCCGGCTAGGTGTTGAATGGCTATGTTATGCACCGGTTGATGATTGCGATTGTCCCGACCGGAGTCTGGCTGTGCCGGCCTGGTCCAGGTTCTGCTGGACTACGGAGGGTCCTTGGGCTTCCTCTAAGATTCAACCTTGCGTTGACGGAGCTCCTTAGACCTGGCATACTTTTCAAATAATTGGTATATATCTTGTAGATTCTTGGGTGGGTCCCTAATGCAATGACTGTATAGGACGCCCGCCCGAAGACCGCTGATGGCGTAGTGGATTGCGATGTGGTCATCAACTGACGGCAGTTGTGACTTGAGCGTCAGGAATTTCCTGTAGTACTCGCGAAGGGTTTCCTTCTCTTGCTACTTGCAGAGGGATAACTCAGCCAGGGTGTCTATATCGGGTCGATACCCTTGAAAGTTGAGTACGAACTTGTCATGAAGCCCTTTCTAGGACTCAATGGACAGTGGTGGTAACCTGGTGTACCAAGTCAAGGCCGGGCCTTCGAGTGCGATGATGAAGGATTTGACCATGGTGGCATCGTCCCCTCCGGACGACGCGATGGCTACCTGGTAGCTCATGATGTACTGAGCTGGGTCGGTGCTGCCGTTGTATTTGGGGTAGGTGCTGGCCCTAAAGTTAGCGGGCTAGGGTGATGTCTGAAGTTGCGGAGCTAGGGGGCTTTGCTCGTCGAGATAGTTGATTCCCTAGAAGGCTACGGCGGGCGGGATGTAGGGGTCGCGCTGTGGTATGAAAGGGTCTCCGGCTTGGATGTATCGCTGGAGAAGCGGCGGTGGTGCGAGGGGTCCGCGCTGCAGGTTGTATTGGCCTTCGCCTTGCATGAGCGTGATCTCTTGCTCTAGCTCCCGAGCTCTCTGCTCCTCATCTTGTATCATCTGACGCACCTTGGCTTGCATGGTGACTCGTTGGCGCTTGGCTTCGAGGATTTCTTTCTGCTTCTGCAGGTGTTGGTTTTTTATGCGCAGAGCTCGCAGCTTTAGCTGGTCTTCGGCTGAGATGCCGATGACTTCTCCATCCTCTATGGTGTCTTCGCCCTCTGGTGGAGCGAAGCCTAGTGATGGTGCTTGTGGTGCGCCTTCAGAACTGCATGTGCGTACAGTGCCTTCGGCGGTGGGGTGGCCTTGGCGCTGTCTTTTGCTGTTGATAGTGTCATCTTCGAAGGCCACTTGGGGGATGGTGTCCGCGAGGGCCGTGCCTTTCTTTTCCGCCAGTAGTGTTGCCTTCGCCACGTCGTCAATGGATGGAGCAGCCTTTGAATTTGCTCTCTTGGGGGCCATCACGGGTTGTTTGTCATAGTACAAATGGTGGGCGCCAAATGTTGGAACCTGCCTTCCTAGGCAAATTGATCCAACGGGGAAGCGGAAAGCGTGTTTGCAAAGTTTAGCATGGAATGCCAAAAGCTTCGTTAATCACCCCGTGCCTGGGCACTATACGGGGGTATTTATAGGTACTTGAGGGGCCGCCTGTCCCTGTCAAAGACGTTTAGACCCTCGAATACCCGGTTTATCCCCAGAATATTCTCATGAGGGGAGGTTACAAATGGTCATTGAGGTAAACCTAATTACAGACATGGCCCTTATCACACTTATCCTTGCGGGGCCCATCTCCATGGGCCGAATCACACATGGGCCTCCCCCGGTGGCGAGAGCAGGAGGTTCGTAGACATCGACGGAGCCTTCATCTTGCAACACGAGAGCGAAGGGGGTAGCACAGGCCTCCGGCCGGTCGGCGCCCTCGGCTCGTTCTGGTGTTCTGTGGATTTAGCCTTCGTCTGCGCAGTGAGAGGACGAAGTCTTAGAGCGAAGGGTGGCGTGTTCGCCTTCGCCCCAACATATTGTTGTGGACGTCGTGTGACTTTTAATGTCATATAAATTATAATGCGATGATATTTTTCTTGTCGGGGATGATGAACATTATGGACCATAAGCCTGAATGGGATGGGGATGGGATGAATCTTATACACATGATGGATATGGGTACGGAGATGTGGATGTGTATAGCTCAATGAGGATGGGTATAGGGTGTCTAAATCCGGTGGGAAATTCCGCATCAACACATCTAAGTCCTTTTTCGGTTATTCATATGTCTCATGGATTAAAAGGGATTGAAAAAAATTAATAATAATTTTAATTTACTATGGATTGAAACTCTTCTCATCCCTTTTTAATCCGTATGAAATTGGATGAAACGGAATGTGTGTTGGTGGGGGCACAGCGGCGAGAGCTAGAGCGAGGGAGCTCGGCGCGATGGCAGCGCGGCGGCACGACCTGGGGCATGGCGCGGCGACGCGGTGGCCAGCAGCGGCGCTCTGGCGCTGGGCAAAATGGAATACTTAAATTAAAACATAAAAAATGTTGAAACATAGTCATATAACTTTTGTTCTGCTTCTAGATTTATAAAAAAGAAAAAAATGAAAATGATCATGATGACCGTTAAAGAATTCAAACGCGTTAAATGTAAAAATGAGAACGCGACGGAATGAGATTTTATTCGGCCATTTTCACCTGTATCTATGAGTGGTTGTAGTAGCATATAGTCTATAGACCGCAGCTACAAAGAATATACGGCCTGTGAAAAATTAGATGCGTCAGCAAAAGACTGTTTCCATTATGAATTCAATTCAAAAAGAAAAGAGGACCGAGAAAAAGACACTCGTATAATACGCTGCTAAAGCAGAAAGGCATGAGTGACACTGAAGCACAAAGCTCATGTGATTTTCAGGGCGTTTAAAGCTGAGTTTAAAGGTCTGATCCCAAAGCATCATGCGCATCTCTTCTTTTAACACTCCCCCTCAAAAATTGGAATGCACGATCGGGTATGAATGTGTAAAAGCAAAAGCTTTCATTTGCATGTACTGCTTGTATTTAAAATAATTATGAAATATGTGTCAGTTAAAGTGGTTTGTATTTGACTAAGTTACAGGTGTTGAGTACTAGATTTGGTACCTGAACATGGTCTGGCGTTCCGCACTGGAACAGTAAGTGGGTGTAGCTCGGACGGTCTGCGATTAGATTAGTTTAGACGATAGTTTTTATCTCATTCGTGCTTATCCAACTAATTGCACCAGAATTTGTTGGAAAGCGCCTAGGAAAGGGCCTAAACCTCCACCCCCTATATATGTGGGAGTATGGCCAATTATATCATCACCCAATCGATCAAATCAATCTATTTATCGGTTCCTATAAATTCTTGTCCTATAAGTAGCAGTAACTTAGTCTTTTTTATCTCCAATCTTCACTTCTCGACTCAACGTCGTTTATAGATATTTTGGGTGGCCTGCCGACCCAAGACAACCCTACGATCTTTTCTCCTTGACGGGTCCCTCTTGGGAAGCGAGATCTAAGATCTAAAGAAGATCATCGCAGCATTTACACACGTGCGGACAGTCTCTGCTCACGCAGAGAGCACCCTAGTCCTCGCTCCCTGCGAGCGGGGTCAGAATGCGCTAGGAGATTGGTCAAAAGAGAGATAATAATAAGAAATGATATCTATATTTATGAAATGAAATTGATTCATTATAGAAATATTTATTTGTAATTAATGTAATAATGTTTATCTAGTATTATAAATATTAATATTTTTATCTATAATTGGTTAAATTTAAGATATAAAATAAGGCATTATGCTATAATTGTATTCTATCTGGAATAGTGGAAGTAGGTGAATATGAAATTATACGTTTGAAGAATGTCCACATATATGGTCTTAGATCCAAACTAGATAGTGGACTATAGAGGTATCACAAAGAAACTTTAAGTTTGTTGCTAATTTATTTGAAATCAGATTATCAAACCGAGTAATTAATTTATTTCATAAAAAAATTAAATGGCTCCCCCCAAGTTTAAGCAATGTCTAGATTACACAATTAATTAATCTTTGGTCCAATTTACTCGCTGTAAGGAAAATGGACCCCGATTCATTTGGCTAAGTGATTTTGTCGTTTGATCATCAACATAACCTTGTGGACTAATGTTTCCCTAGTGTTTGTGCATTGTAGTTCACAGAATATGAAGTGGATTAGACTAAGGCTCTGAGGATTCAACAACTCAAAGAAGACATTATAAGACCCATAGAAGACATTACAAAGTTATATTGAAGACACTTTATGCATTCTAAGAGTCCGACACATCAAGTAGAAGTGGGATGTAAAGCCACAAAACAAAAGTGAAGTTGACAAAGTTGAGAGGAAGGGCTGACTGAATTGAAAGTGTTTCATAATATCAAATCTACTGAAACTGACATGGCTTTAACTCTGGGATGTAGATAATTTTATAAGCTTTCCAAAAAGTCCAATATCATCAAAATCGGAGTTCAGAGCTAAAAGTTATGCCCACAATACAAAGTTGGAATTGCTGAAAAAACTGTCGCAGCATAGGAGCTGTTTCACCGGACTGTACAGTATGCCAAATTTGCTCAAAATGATATGGCTTCAACTCAGGGATGTATAGAATTTTATAAGCTTTTCAAAAAGTACAAGATCATCGAAATCGGAGTTCGTAACTAAAAGTTATGACCAAAATACGACAAACAATCATGTTCTACATGGGCTGTCCAGTACACACCGGATGTCCGGTGCGCCATGTCCGGTGTGCCATCTTCAGAAGCTCTAAGGCTACCTTTAACGGTTAGTACATGTGGCATGTCCGGTGCACCACCGGATAGTCCGGCGCACCTATACGGTGCGCCACAGAAAGTTGCAAAACTGCTTTCCAACAGCTATATTTAACTTGGGGCCTATATATACTTCACCCAACCGGTCATTTGAAGGTGTGGAAGCCCAAGCAACATACCAACACATGTTATAGACATTTCAAAGTGCTCAAACACCTACGTTCTTAATAGAATCACTCGGTGATTAGCATAGGTGCTTTGTGAAGTGCTTAGGTTAGTTAGATCGCTTATGCGCTTGCTCTAGGTTGTTCCTAGTAAGTTGAGTGAGTTTAGAAAAACCTACAAAACCCTTCAGCTCTTGTGTGAGTCATTGTAAAATTGTATCGAGTGAGGCGAGAGTCTTGCGGACCGTGACAACCGAATTTGTGTCAAATGAGGCCCGCGGCGTTTCGAATGGAAGCTCGATAGTGGATGTAATACTCCAAGTTGTATACCAAGAATAATAGAGAGTTAGCCTCAATTCTATGTGCCTCATTTGCATCATAAGAAAAGAGCACACACACACAATTTAGAGATTAAGTCAAACAAATGATAAAAAAATGCATCATGGTGGAGTTTTTATGTTTGTGCATTAAATAAAATAATAATAGTAATAATAATAATAAGGATAATAAGAGAATAAATACTAGGAATTAAATCAAACCCTAAATTAAAACTAGGGTTTTCAAAAATGAGAGAAGAAAAAAAGGTGTAAGAATATAAATAATATACTATATTCTCCAGGATTTATATTCTCATTTCACAATAGGAATGGAGGATAAATTTGCACAAGTTTGAATACTAAATTTGAATTCAAACTAAACCTTAGAAATGAAGAAGAAAATTAAAGAAAAAAAAAAGAAAGGAATTCTACCCTAAATGGGCTGCGGTACCCCTTTTTGGCCCACTCAAACTCACCCTCCGCGCAGCCCAGGCGGGAGCATGACTAGCGTTGCTGGCTCTGCTGACGCGTGGGACCCACTTGGAAGACACTCACTCGCACCTCGCACTGAAACGCGGGACCCGCTGTCAGGTTCATCCTCAACACCGGAAGCTTCGGAACAAACTCGCGCGCGGAAATCCTGGTGTCGACCGAGTCTACCACGTTGGGGTGATAAAACCTTCCCCTGGGTTCTCCACGATCCCTCATGCGCGGAATCGTGAATCTTGTGACCCTCCCTGCTACCTTCTCGCGTGATTATCGCCCCCAGAAACCCTGCCGTCTTCGTGTTCCTCGCCGCCGCCGCGGGCATCGGTTGACCGCTCGAATTGGACCCTAATCGGAGCACCGAGAGATCGTGCGGGTCTCGGTGAAGCCGTTCGTGGGCGCAATCGGCCGGTGGTGACCGGAGACCGTGTGAATCGCTCGCCGGACGTCCCTACAGCCGCAAAGCCGCTGCGCGTCGGGGACCGACTACAACTCTCGCTCGAGGCTGGTAATTACTCATCTCTGCCGTTTGTATCGACCCGCACTACGCATAGCATGTCTCGGTTTGGCTTGTGGGGCAGTGGGCGGTCCACGGGGGCTCGCCGGAGTCTTCTCCGCCGCGGAGGGGAACTCGTCGTCATCGCTCAGCTGGGTAGAGGAGGAATACTTGGATTCGCGCCGTCGGATGTGTTTTGGATGGCCGTGATTAGATGTAGGGTCGGAGTAGCGTGAGCCGTCGGATCGGATTGGGCGCTGAGATCGGTGGCGGTGGGCTCGCCTGGGATGGAAATACCGAGGGCCGTCCGATTTCGATCTAGCGCGGTAAAATAGATCAGGTCGTTTTAAATCTTGATCGTTCATCACAGAATCAGTGGCCCGCGCGGTTCACCCGATCGTCGCATTCCAGATCTAATCCGTACCACCAGTTTTTGATCCAACGGCCAATATTAGATCATACCCCTTCGGCCTGCACCTTTTGTTAAAGAGACCCTGGGTAAAGCGAAAATCAACCCGCCATCCGTATAGACTGTTCCCTGAGTCTGGGGTATCTTGCGCCGAACCCCCTGGCTTTTGATTAAATTCTGTGCGCAGTACAGAGTGAAATACAAATAAAGGAATAATTAGGGAAATTGATTTTAGTATATAAATAATTGAAGAAACTTGTTTAAACCCTAGAAAATTCATATGAACTCCAAATTGATCCATTCCAATTCCTATAATTTTGTAATAATGTTGTTTATCACCCTGTATCTCTGTTTTGACATGAAAACAGTTAGAAAATTAATTTATCATTTTATCCTATTTCAAGCACATTAAATCTTAGGAAATTCATAACTTGAAATCTATAACTCCAAATTCAGTGATTCCAGTTCCTATGATCTCATTTTAATGTGTAGATTTTTACTGTATATTTTATTTTGCATGTTTGGTGTGATGTTAATTTATGCTATACTATGTATGTATTTGTGTTGATGCGAGTAGACGAGCAAGCCACTGTGGATCCTGAGGTTCAACAAGTTGAGATAGCTGAGCAGGAGCTCATTGAAGGCAAGTTGTGCCCTTGATCACTTACTTTTCCCAGCCATGTTCTTATTAATTTTAATGATCTGCATAGGTTAATTTTGATGGGAGCCTTTATGTTACCCCAGTTTTGATTACCTCTATACCTTGTTCACCCCTGAAATATTTTTGGGTAGTACTTGCTATTGCTTTATGTGGATTGGGTATGGAGATACACTACTCATGATTATTTTGTTATTATCTTGTTATTATTACTGTTCATGTTAAGATCATTAAATTAATGGGAACATGGAGCGACCACCCGGGAAAACAGTGCTACCACAAGGGTTTAATGGGACGCCCTTGGCTGATTAACTAGGAAAGCTAGTGGAGGGCTACCTTACCCGAAAGGGGCAAGGGCAGTAGGGGAGTGGTCAGTGTAGGGAGGTCCTTGTTTGATTTTGCTGCGATGGCGGTCAGGCAAGAACCCTGCACTAGAGCTTCCTATAAACTGTAGCGGGTAGTCTGAAGCTAGTGGAACTTTGTAAAGGCCTCGTAGTGTTACCCTGCCTCGCTTCCTTGGTAGAGGTGTATGGGATTCATGACCCCTTGGCAGATGGGTAACACGGCTTGTGGGTAAAGATGTGCAACCTCTGCAGAGTGTAAAACTAGTATACTAGCCGTGCTCACGGTCAAGAGCGGCTCGGACCCTCACATGGTTAATTATGGAACTTAAATTCAATTTGACATTTGCATCGCATTTGGGATTATTTTACTATTACTGATCTTTATTATTATTAAGGTTTGGTATTTACTTACACTTAGTAATTGCTAATAAAATTTTGACCAACTTATAAAAGCAATGCTCAGCCTCAGCCTTTATTTCATTGATCAGCCTTACACTTCATGAACTCCCACCTTTGGTGAGTTCATGCCACATTATTCCCCACGACTTGTTGAGCTATGAACGTATGTGAGCTCACTCTTGCTGTCTCACACCCCCCCACAGGAGAAGAGCAGGTGGTCAAAGAGGAGCCGCCTAACACTGAGGAGTTCAATCTGATCTAGGTGACGTTTCTCAGTCAACATTGGCGCCGACGATCCTTAGTTCGTTTTATATTTATCTTTATTTTGTAATAAGTCTTCCGCTATGTAATAAATACTCTGATGTTATTGACATTTATCTCTATACACTCTGTTATTATATGTGTTGTCTTCTTGGCGCATGTATGAGATGCACCCGGCTTTGTCCTTTAAAACCGGGTGTTACAGTGGAGACGACGGGGAATGTCTGAGAGGAGCTAGAAGCGGAGCACCACTTGCATGTAGAGAAGGCTCACTGCTCTCTACAGAGTTACTCGACCGAGGTGCTTGGCCCTCACGTAGGTTACCCTTTGCGTAGGGGCACCAACAAGGATTAGTCGGAATCTTGTGTGGTTCTAGATACCTTGGTAAACATACTGGCGTCGTCCACGGGAGTTTGCATCTCTACTCTTGCTCTTTATGTTCTGCATTTAAATTAAGTACTTAAGTTTCAATCTCCCTTCTCTAGTTAGAATATTTAGGATTAAAACTTAGGTTCCTTAGTTCGTTTTATATTTATCTTTATTTTGTAATAAGTCTTCCGCTATGTAATAAATACTCTGATGTTATTGACATTTATCTCTATACACTCTGTTATTATATGTGTTGTCTTCTTGGCGCATGTATGAGATGCACCCGGCTTTGTCCTTTAAAACCGGGTGTTACAGAAGTGGTATCAGAGGCAAATGTTGACTGTAGGACGAAACCTAGATAGAAATGGATAAAACCCCTACCTACTTACCTTACTCTGATTCTTCCTATACTTATCTTGATCCTGTCTCACCTTCTACTGTTCTACTCTGATCATTCTTATCTTTTCTACTCTTAGACAAGATGGATTTCACACCTTGGAATCCCTACCCCTATGACATTTTTAAGAGATAGGGAACCTAAGACAAAATTAAAACTATTTTCTCTATTTAAAATGTTGTTTGATTGTGCTGATGCTAAATGCCTGATTTGCTTCTTTGATTGATTGAATTATGGACATCTTAGTATGTACCACCATAAGGTATTGAATTAGCTATGATAGGTAAAATATTAATCTGCTTAGCTGATAAAATTCCCCAAAGTAACCCGATTTGTAAATACCTGCCTTGTCTACTATTTTCTTACCATATGTATCTAACTCAGATGGTCAATACCAGGTGGGGTGGTGGAATTGATTTGCCTCCTAACCAACACACTCGAAGGATATATAGACAACCTCAGCCACAGCCTGCAGAGATGAATCCTCCTAATCCTCCACCAGGCGGAGTTGATCCACTGGTTGTTGCTCAGATGGCGGTGATGCAGCAAATGGCAGACACTATGGCTGATATGCGTGCCCAGATGCAGCAAGAACGCCAGGAAATGCGTCAGGAAAGAGAAGATATACGCTAGGAGTTGCGCCAGGAGACAGATGAGATACGCCAAGAAAGGAGGGCGCAACAACAGCAGCTACAACAACAGCTTCAACAACAGCAGCAACAGCAACAAGTACCACTGCCTCCACCACCACCACCAGTTCCACCTCGTGATAAGCACCGGGAGTTTATGAGTCATAAGCCACCAACCTTCGCCAGCTCGCCAGATCCACTTGATGCAGACGATTGGTTGAAGTCAATTGAGAAGATGCTGAATATTGCACAATGCACTGACCGGGAGAAGGTTTTATATGCTTCTGGACGTCTGATTGGTCCTGCTGCTGACTGGTGGGATTCTTATACTGCTGCCCACGATGCTGCGAATATTATTACTTGGGCAGAGTTTAGTACACAGTTCAGGAACTACCATATTCCAGCTGGTATGATAAAGATCAAGAAGAAGGAGTTTCTGTCGCTGAAGCAAGGAAGTATGTCAGTCAGCGAGTACCGCGACAAGTTTATTCAGTTATCCAGATATGCCCCTGAAGAAGTTGCTGAAGACGAGAGGAAGCAGGAGCATTTCATTGAAGGACTTAATGGACCACTGCAGTATGCTCTAGTGGCACACACATTTCCATCATTTCAGAGACTGTTGGATAAGGCTCTTGCTATTGAGCACAAGCGTGTTCAACTGGGCGATTTGAAGAGAAAGGCTATCTCACAAGGACAGGGTAGCAGCAGTGTTTGTCCTCGCTACAGTTCACCACTGTAATACTCCAAATTGTATACCAGGAATAATAGAGAGTTATCCTCAATTTTGTATGTCTCATTTGCATCATGAAAAGAGCCTACACAAAAATTTAAGAGCTTAAGTCCAACAAATGATAAAAAAAAATTTTGCATCATGTTGGAGTTTTATTGTTTGTGCATTAAATAAAATAATAATGTTAATAATAATAATAAAACAATGATTCTAAAGGTTGAATTGATCCCTAAATTAAAATTTAGGGGTTTGAAAATAGGGAGAATAGGAAAGATATAGAAATACAAAAATATACATATTCTTAGGCTTACTACTTTTTACTGTACAAACATAGTGTAAATGTGGCCACAAAATTTTGAATTTAAGACTTGAATCCAAAATTGGATTTGAAAATGGAGAAAAAGGAGAGAAAAACAGAAAATATAAAAAAGAAAAAAATAAAAGCGATACATGGGCCAACAGTACTCAAATCGGCCCACTCAGGAAACTCACCCGCGCGGCCCAGCTTACCAATGCCCGCGTGCGCCGACAGGTGGGCTCCGCCCGTCAGCCTCCCTCTCGCGCTCGCTTGCTTCCCGCGGTCTCTGACCGGTGGGGCCTACCCGAGTCGTCAACCACCTTCCGACCTGGGCGCAGCTCGCGCGGACTCGCCCGGATCGCTCGGATCCTCCCCGCGAATGTCGCCGATGACCGAAACCCACCGTGGAGATTAAAACCCCAATCGGCCCCGCCTCCTCCTCAATTACTCCGCGTGCACCTCCTTCCCCCTCTCGCCCTGCTAAACCGCTCGTCGCCGTTAGAAGCCACCGAGAGCGCTTCGCCACCACAAATTCACACCGCCGCCGCGCCATACCCTGATTCGGGGGTGTTCCGGTACCTAGGAGTGTGTCTGGAGCTTCCCGCGTGGATGCGAATGTGGTAGCGTCAACCTGGGAGATCGGCAGCCACCGCCGCGCCCGTAATTCCTCACCGTCGTTGGGCCTCCGCCGCGGGATTTCGCCATCGCGCGGCCAGGGGATTCTTCGCCGCGAATCGAGGTAATTGGTGTACCATCTTCTTCGCTTTTCATTGGTCGAGGTGCAGGGTAGTGGAATTTGGGGATTAGCGCTCGGATGCGGGGAATCATTGGCGGTCCGGCGATCTTCCGCCGCATTGGGGCGGCGGCGCCACTGTTCTGGCCGCGGGAGAGGGAAGATGGGTTGCTGGCCGTTGATTCGTGAATGGACGGCTGTGATTAGAACTTGGTGATACCCTTCCGTGTGAGTAAATCCTGGCCGTCGGATTCCGATCCTGCGAACACGGATGGTTATAGAATAATTGAATCCGAGCCGTTGCCCTCTGATCCTGAGGCCCATATCGCGTACCGGTTCGAACTCGGCTTGATCTAATCCTAGCCGTAGGATTCTAATCTAAGGGCCACGGTCGGCCGATACCTCTTCGGCCAGGTACTTTTGCATAAGAGTCCCTGGTCTTTGCTGTAATCAACCCGCGGTCCACCTGTATAGTGCGTTGAGTCTTGGGGATTCTTTCACGCTAGCCCCTGCGCTTTACAGATTTTGACGCCTAGTCCAGGAATCAATAAAATCAGAGAAAATCCATTCTAAATTCATTTTCAATACAAAAATAATTGCTGAAACTTGTTTAAATTATAGAAAATGCATATGAACACCAAATTTAATGATTCCAGTTCCTAAATTTTTGTAATAATATTGTCTACCCATTAGTGCCTCTGTTCTGACATGACAAACACATTAAAATTATTCTTTCACTTAATCTTGTATTAAGCACATAAAACATTAGAAAATCCATAACTTGAAATATATAACTCCAAATTTAATGATTCCAGTTCCTGTAATCTTATTTTAATGTCTAGTTTATTACTGTATATTCTATTTGCATGTTTGATGTGATGTTAATTTATGCTATGCCATGTATGTATTGTATTGATGCGAGTAGACGAGCAACCCACTGTGGAACCTGAGCTTCAACAAGTTGAAGTAGCTGAGCAGGAGCTCGTGGAAGGCAAGTTGTGCCCTTGATCACTTCTTTTACCTATTCATGTTCTTATTAATCATAATGATCTGCATAGGATAATTTTGATGGGACCCAATAGGATGCCCTAGATTTTGACTATCTTTATACCTTGTTTTACCACTGGTTTTACTACTAAAGTTTTGGGTAGTACATGCTATTGCTTTATGTGGATTTGGGTATAGAGATATTCATCACTCATTGATATACTTTTTATTATCTGTGTTATTCTTTACTGTTCATGTTAAGATCATTATGTTAATGGGAACATGGAGAACCACCCGGGAAAACAGTGCTACCACAAGGGTTTAATGGGACGCCCTTGGCTGATTAACTAGGAAAGCTAGGGGAGGGCTACCTTACCCGAAAGGGGCAAGGGCAGTAGGGGAGAGGTCAGTGCAGGGAGGTCCCTGGTTGATTTTGCTGCGATGGCGGTCAGCCAGGAACCCTGTACTGGATCTTCCTATAAACTGTAGCGGGTAGTCTGAAGCTAGTGGAACTTTGTAAAGGCCTCGTAGTGGTACCCTGCCTCGCTTCCTAGGTAGAGGTGTATGGAGTCTGATCAACTCTGTGGCAAATGGGTAACACGACTTGTGGGTAAAGATGCGCAACCTCTGCAGAGTGTAAAACTGGTATACTAGCCGTGCTCACGGTCATGAGCGGCTCGGACACTCACATGATTAATTTATGGAACTTAAACTTAATCTGTCATTTCATTGCATTTGGGATTATTTTATTATTACTTTTACTTATTATTACTATTGGTTTGGTATTTACTTACACTTAGTAACTGCTAATAAAATTTTGACCAACTTATAAAAGCAATGCTCAGCTTCAACCTTTATTTTATTGATCAGCCTTACACTTCATGAACTCCCACCTTTGGTGAGTTCATGCCACATTATTCCCCACGACTTGTTGAGCTATGAATGTATGTGAGCTCACTCTTGCTGTCTCACACCCCCCCCCACAGGAGAAGAGCAGGTGGTTCAGGAGGAGCTGCCTAACACTGAGGAGTTCGATCTGATCTAGGTGGCGTTTCTCAGTCGACATTGGCGCCATCGATCCTTAGTTCGTTTTATAATTATCTTTATTTTGTAATAAGTCTTCCGCTATGTAATAAATACTCTGATGATTTATGACATTTATCTCTATACACTCTGTTATTATATATGTTGTCTTCTTGGCGCATGTATGAGATGCACCCGGCTTTGTTTCTTTAAAACCGGGTGTTACAGAAGTGGTATCAGAGGAAATGTTGACTGTAGGACGAAACCTAGATAGACTGGACAAACCCTTACCTACTTATCTTATTCTGATTCATTCTACACTCACCTTACTCTGATTCTTTCTACACTTATCTTGATCCTGTCTCACCTTCTACTGTTCTACTCTGATTATTCTTACCTTTTCTACTCTGAGACAAGATGGATTTCAAACTTTGGAATCCCTACCCTTATGACATTTTAAGAGATAGGGAACCTAAGACAAAATTAAAACTATTTTCTCTATTTTAAAATGTTGGTTGATTGTTCTGATGATCAATGCCTGATTTGCTTCTTTGATTGATTGAAATAGTATAGATGGACATCTTAGCATGTACCACTATAAGGTATTGTATTAGCTTTAGTAGGTGACAAACTAATCTGCTTAGCTAATAAATCCCCCAAAGTAACATGATTGTAATTACTGCCTTGTCTACTGCTCTTTCTTACCATATGTATCTAACTCAGATGGTCAATACCAGGAGGGGTGGTGGAATTGACTTGCCTCCTAACCAACACACTCGAAGACAACCTCAGCCATAACCTGCCGGGATGAATCCTCCCAATCCTCCACCAGGCGGAGTTGACCCACTGGTTGCTGCTCAGATGGCGGTGATGCAGCAGATGGCAGACACCATGGCTGATATGCGTGCCCAGATGCAGCAAGAACACCAGGAGATGCGTCAAGAAAGAGAAGATATACGCCAGGAGCTGCGCCAGGAGAGAGATGAGATACGCCAAGAAAGGAGGGCGCAACAACAGCAGCTGCAACAACAAATGCAACAGCAACAATAGCAGCAACAAGTGCCATTGCCTCCACCACCACCACCAGTTCCACCTCGTGATAAGCACCGGGAGTTTATGAGTCATAAGCCACCTACATTCGCCAGCTCACCTGATCCACTGGACGTGGATGATTGGTTGAAGTCAATTGAGAAGATGTTGAATATTGCACAATGCACTGATCGGGAGAAGGTCTTATATGCTTCTGGACGTCTGACGGGTCCTGCTGCTGACTGGTGGGATTCTTATACTGCTGCCCATGATGCTGCGGATACTATTACTTGGGCAGAGTTCAGTACGCAATTCAGGAACTACCATATTCCAGCTGGTATGATCAAGATCAAGAAGAAGGAGTTTCTGTCATTGAAGCAAGGTAACATGTCAGTCAGCGAGTACAGAGACAAATTCATTCAGTTGTCGAGGTATGCTCCAGAGGAAGTTGCTGAGGATGAGAGAAAGCAGGAGCATTTCATTGAAGGACTTAATGGACCACTGCAGTATGCTCTAGTGGCACACACTTTTCCATCATTTCAGAGGCTACTTGATAAGGCTCTTGCTATTGAACACAAGCGTGTTCAACTGGGTGATTTGAAGAGAAAGGCTATCTCACAAGGACAGGGTAGCAGCAGTGTTCGTCCTCGCTACAGCTCACCACAGAGTACACCGACTCGACCAGGAGGACCACGCCCAGTTCAGCAATCACCACTGAGGACTCCACCTCCTCGACAGGCTACTCCCACGGGCACCCCGACGAAGTTTGCAGGACAGAGTCCGGGCACTCAATGTTTCAAGTGTGGGAAGATTGGTCATTATGCAAATGTCTGCCCACAAAGGATTGCTACTACTCCAGCTCAGAACAAGCAACAGACCCCTGGCAAGGGATATTCTATAGCCAGGGTGAATCAAGTCAGCGTTGATGATACTCCTGATGGTGGTGACCTCGTAATTGGTATGTTTTATGTTAATGCAATTCCTGCAACCATATTATTTGATTCTGGTGCTACACATTCATTCATGTCTGCTAGATATGCCAACACAAATGAAATACCACTGCTAAATATGAGAAAACCCCTGATAGTAATTACACCTAAAGGGCCTGTTGAGGCGAATCAAATGACACGTAGATTGACATTAACCATTATGGGTAGAGACTTTGGAGCTACTGCTATAATATTGGAGTCAAGCAGTATAGATTTGATCCTTGGTATGTCATGGCTAAGAAAGGCAAAGGCCGTTATAGCATGTGGTAGAGGTACCGTAGAACTCACTACTACTAAAGGAGAAAGGTTTCAAGTTAACATTTCAGTAACCTCCTCATCCATGCATGCAATGTTCTTTATGCCGGAGGAGTTTGTTGGTGACAACATCCGGGTGGTTAGAGATTTTCCGGATGTCTTTCCAGAGGAGTTACCAGGGATGCCACCTGATAGAGAAGTTGAGTTTGTTATTGATCTCTTGCCTGGAACCGCCCCTATTTCTAAACGGCCATATAGAATGTCCGTAGAGGAGTTGAAGGAACTGAAGAAGCAGTTGACGGAGTTACAAGAGGCGGGTTACATTCGTCCAAGTTCCTCACCTTGGGGAGCACCGGTGTTATTTGTGCAGAAGAAGGATGGATCGCAACGGATGTGTGTGGATTATAGGTCTCTTAATGATGTTACGGTGAAGAACAAGTACCCGTTGCCCCGTATTGAGGATTTATTTGACCAGATGAGAGGAGCCAGGGTATTCTCGAAGATTGATCTCCGATCGGGATACCATCAGATGAAGATTAGACCATCGGATATTCCTAAGACGGCTTTCTCGACTCGATATGGATTATATGAGTTTACTGTTATGTCCATTGGACTGACCAATGCACCAGCTTATTTCATGAATTTGATGAACAAAGTGTTTATGGAGTATTTGGACAGATTCGTCGTGGTATTCATCGACGATATTCTTATCTATTCTAAGAATGAAGGTGATCATGAACAACATCTAAGATTGGTGCTACAGAAGCTACGAGATAATGAGCTCTACGCTAAGTTTAGCAAGTGTGAGTTTTGGATTGACAAGGTGCCATTCCTTGGTCATATTATTTCTAATGGAGGGATAGCAGTGGATCCTGCTAAAGTGAAGGAGATTATGGAATGGAGAGTGCCCACTACAGTTACTGAGATCCGGAGTTTCTTGGGACTCGCAGGATATTATCGGAGATTTATTGAGGGATTCTCTAAGATTGCCAAGCCTATGACCTCGCTTTTGGAGAAAGGAAAAGAGTTTAAGTGGGATGAGAAATGTCAAGAGAGCTTTGATCAATTGAAGGAAAGATTGATGTCTCCACCAGTATTGGTTATGCCAGATCTACAGAAAGGATTTGATATCTATTGTGATGCATGTGGCCAAGGCTTAGGATGTGTGCTTATGCAAGAAGGTCATGTGATTGCCTATGCATCTCGTCAGTTGCGGAAGCATGAATTGAACTACCCCACTCATGACTTGGAACTAGCTGCAGTTGTGCATGCACTGAAGATTTGGAGACACTACGTTATGGGAACTAAGTGCCAAGTATACACGGATCATAAGAGTTTGAAGTATATATTCACTCAGAAGGATCTCAACCTTAGACAACGTCGTTGGTTGGAGCTCATCAAGGATTATGATTTGGAGATTCACTATCACCCGGGCAAGGCGAATTTGGTTGCAGATGCCTTGAGCCGGAAGGAGCATGTTCACTCCGCTTTCGTTGTCCAGCTACCTGATGATTTAGCAAAAGACTTTGAGAGACTCAATTTGGGAATTGTTACTCATACTGAAGGAGTTACCATTGAGTTGGAACCTACCTTGGAGCAAGAGATTCGTAAAGGTCAGGTTGGTGATGCTAAGATTCAAGAAATCAAGGATCTTATTACGGAAGGACGAGTTCCGGAATTCACGGAGGATGAGCAAGGTACTATATGGTTCAAAGATCGGATATGTGTTCCAGAGATCGATAGTCTCCGTGAGGCTATATTGAAAGAAGCTCATGATTCTGATTACTCCATCCATCCTGGAAGCACTAAGATGTATCAAGATTTGAAGCGAAAGTACTGGTGGTATGGACTGAAAAGAGATGTGGCTGCTCATGTGGCTAAGTGTGATGTATGTCAAAGAGTCAAGGCCGAACATCAAAGACCCGCTGGATTATTGCACCCATTGAAGATACCTGAGTGGAAATGGGAAGAAATTGGTATGGATTTTATTGTTGGACTACCCCGCACTCCAGCAGGATATGACTCTATTTGGGTAATTGTGGACAGATTGACGAAGGTGGCTCATTTTATACCTGTGAGGACTAATTATACGGGAGCCAAGCTAGCAGAATTGTATATGACTCGAATAGTTTGTCTACATGGAGTGCCTAAGAAGATCGTGTCTGATCGAGGATCACAATTTACTTCTCGATTTTGGAAGAAGTTGCATGAGAGCTTGGATACAAAGTTGAATTTTAGTTCAGCCTACCATCCTCAGACTGATGGACAGACAGAGAGGACAAATCAAGTACTGGAGGATATGTTAAGAGCGTGTGCTCTTAAACATGGTGGCAGTTGGGAGAAGAGTTTACCATATGCTGAGTTTTCTTATAATAATAGCTATCATGCCAGTTTGAAGATGTCACCATTTGAGGCTTTGTATGGCAGAAAGTGCAGGACTCCCCTGTATTGGGATCAGACTGGAGAAAGACAGTTCTTTGGGCCTGAATTGATTCAAGAGGCAGAAGAACAAGTTCGGATGATAAGAGAAAATTTGAGAATTGCACAATCCAGGCAAAAGAGCTATGCTGACAATAGGAGAAGATTACTGGAGTTTAAGGAGGGTGATCATGTCTATTTGAAGGTGTCACCACTTCGTGGTATGAGGAGATTTAAAGTTAAAGGAAAGTTGTCCCCTCGCTTCATTGGACCTTTCTTGATCTTAAAGCGAGTGGGAGAAGTTGCATATCAACTGGAGTTACCTAATCATCTGTCAGATGTACATGATGTGTTTCATGTGTCCCAGCTAAAGAAGTGCCTCAGGGTACCTGAGGAGCAGCTACCACTAGAGGACCTTAGTGTTCAAGATGATTTGACTTATGCTGAGTACCCTATTAAGATTCTGGACACTTTGACTCGAGTTACAAGGAATAAGGTGATTAAGATGTGCAAAGTTCAATGGAGCCACCACGGTGAAGATGAAGCAACTTGGGAAAGAGAAGAAGAGCTTCGCATAGATTTTCCCCATCTTTTCCCTAGTCCTTCTTAAATCTCGAGGACGAGATTATTTTTAAGGGGGGTAGGATTTGTAATACTCCAAATTGTATACCAGGAATAATAGAGAGTTATCCTCAATTTTGTATGTCTCATTTGCATCATGAAAAGAGCCTACACAAAAATTTAAGAGCTTAATTCCAACAAATGATAAAAAAAAATTTTGCATCATGTTGGAGTTTTATTGTTTGTGCATTAAATAAAATAATAATGTTAATAATAATAATAAAACAATGATTCTAAAGGTTGAATTGATCCCTAAATTAAAATTTAGGGGTTTGAAAATAGGGAGAATAGGAAAGATATAGAAATACAAAAATATACATATTCTTAGGCTTACTACTTTTTACTGTACAAACATAGTGTAAATGTGGCCACAAAATTTTGAATTTAAGACTTGAATCCAAAATTGGATTTGAAAATGGAGAAAAAGGAGAGAAAAACAGAAAATATAAAAAAGAAAAAAATAAAAGCGATACATGGGCCAACAGTACTCAAATCGGCCCACTCAGGAAACTCACCCGCGCGGCCCAGCTTACCAATGCCCGCGTGCGCCGACAGGTGGGCTCCGCCCGTCAGCCTCCCTCTCGCGCTCGCTTGCTTCCCGCGGTCTCTGACCGGTGGGGCCTACCCGAGTCGTCAACCACCTTCCGACCTGGGCGCAGCTCGCGCGGACTCGCCCGGATCGCTCGGATCCTCCCCGCGAATGTCGCCGATGACCGAAACCCACCGTGGAGATTAAAACCCCAATCGGCCCCGCCTCCTCCTCAATTACTCCGCGTGCACCTCCTTCCCCCTCTCGCCCTGCTAAACCGCTCGTCGCCGTTAGAAGCCACCGAGAGCGCTTCGCCACCACAAATTCACACCGCCGCCGCGCCATACCCTGATTCGGGGGTGTTCCGGTACCTAGGAGTGTGTCTGGAGCTTCCCCGCGTGGATGCGAATGTGGTAGCGTCAACCTGGGAGATCGGCAGCCACCGCCGCGCCCGTAATTCCTCACCGTCGTTGGGCCTCCGCCGCGGGATTTCGCCATCGCGCGGCCAGGGGATTCTTCACCGCGAATCGAGGTAATTGGTGTACCATCTTCTTCGCTTTTCATTGGTCGAGGTGCAGGGTAGTGGAATTTGGGGATTAGCGCTCGGATGCGGGGAATCATTGGCGGTCCGGCGATCTTCCGCCGCATTGGGGCGGCGGCGCCACTGTTCTGGCCGCGGGAGAGGGAAGATGGGTTGCTGGCCGTTGATTCGTGAATGGACGGCTGTGATTAGAACTTGGTGATACCCTTCCGTGTGAGTAAATCCTGGCCGTCGGATTCCGATCCTGCGAACACGGATGGTTATAGAATAATTGAATCCGAGCCGTTGCCCTCTGATCCTGAGGCCCATATCGCGTACCGGTTCGAACTCGGCTTGATCTAATCCTAGCCGTAGGATTCTAATCTAAGGGCCACGGTCGGCCGATACCTCTTCGGCCAGGTACTTTTGCATAAGAGTCCCTGGTCTTTGCTGTAATCAACCCGCGGTCCACCTGTATAGTGCGTTGAGTCTTGGGGATTCTTTCACGCTAGCCCCTGCGCTTTACAGATTTTGACGCCTAGTCCAGGAATCAATAAAATCAGAGAAAATCCATTCTAAATTCATTTTCAATACAAAAATAATTGCTGAAACTTGTTTAAATTATAGAAAATGCATATGAACACCAAATTTAATGATTCCAGTTCCTAAATTTTTGTAATAATATTGTCTACCCATTAGTGCCTCTGTTCTGACATGACAAACACATTAAAATTATTCTTTCACTTAATCTTGTATTAAGCACATAAAACATTAGAAAATCCATAACTTAAAATATATAACTCCAAATTTAATGATTCCAGTTCCTGTAATCTTATTTTAATGTCTAGTTTATTACTGTATATTCTATTTGCATGTTTGATGTGATGTTAATTTATGCTATGCCATGTATGTATTGTATTGATGCGAGTAGACGAGCAACCCACTGTGGAACCTGAGCTTCAACAAGTTGAAGTAGCTGAGCAGGAGCTCGTGGAAGGCAAGTTGTGCCCTTGATCACTTCTTTTACCTATTCATGTTCTTATTAATCATAATGATCTGCATAGGATAATTTTGATGGGACCCAATAGGATGCCCTAGATTTTGACTATCTTTATACCTTGTTTTACCACTGGTTTTACTACTAAAGTTTTGGGTAGTACATGCTATTGCTTTATGTGGATTTGGGTATAGAGATATTCATCACTCATTGATATACTTTTTATTATCTGTGTTATTCTTTACTGTTCATGTTAAGATCATTATGTTAATGGGAACATGGAGAACCACCCGGGAAAACAGTGCTACCACAAGGGTTTAATGGGACGCCCTTGGCTGATTAACTAGGAAAGCTAGGGGAGGGCTACCTTACCCGAAAGGGGCAAGGGCAGTAGGGGAGAGGTCAGTGCAGGGAGGTCCCTGGTTGATTTTGCTGCGATGGCGGTCAGCCAGGAACCCTGTACTGGATCTTCCTATAAACTGTAGCGGGTAGTCTGAAGCTAGTGGAACTTTGTAAAGGCCTCGTAGTGGTACCCTGCCTCGCTTCCTAGGTAGAGGTGTATGGAGTCTGATCAACTCTGTGGCAAATGGGTAACACGACTTGTGGGTAAAGATGCGCAACCTCTGCAGAGTGTAAAACTGGTATACTAGCCGTGCTCACGGTCATGAGCGGCTCGGACACTCACATGATTAATTTATGGAACTTAAACTTAATCTGTCATTTCATTGCATTTGGGATTATTTTATTATTACTTTTACTTATTATTACTATTGGTTTGGTATTTACTTACACTTAGTAACTGCTAATAAAATTTTGACCAACTTATAAAAGCAATGCTCAGCTTCAACCTTTATTTTATTGATCAGCCTTACACTTCATGAACTCCCACCTTTGGTGAGTTCATGCCACATTATTCCCCACGACTTGTTGAGCTATGAACGTATGTGAGCTCACTCTTGCTGTCTCACACCCCCCCACAGGAGAAGAGCAGGTGGTTCAGGAGGAGCTGCCTAACACTGAGGAGTTCGATCTGATCTAGGTGGCGTTTCTCAGTCGACATTGGCGCCATCGATCCTTAGTTCGTTTTATAATTATCTTTATTTTGTAATAAGTCTTCCGCTATGTAATAAATACTCTGATGATTTATGACATTTATCTCTATACACTCTGTTATTATATATGTTGTCTTCTTGGCGCATGTATGAGATGCACCCAGCTTTGTTTCTTTAAAACCGGGTGTTACAACCACAGGGTACACCGACCCGACCAGGAGGACCACGCCCAGTTCAGCAATCACCACTGAGGACTCCACCCCCTCGACAGGCTACTCCCACTGGCACCCCGACGAAGTTTGCAGGATAGAGTCCAGGCACTACGTGTTTCAAGTGTGGGAAGACTGGTCATTATGCAAATGTCTGCCCACAGAGGATTGCTACTACTCCAGTTCAGAACAAGCAACAGACCCCTGGCAAGGGATATTCTATAGCCAGGGTGAATCAAGTCAGCGTTGATGATACTCCTGATGGTGGGGACCTCGTAATTGGTATGTTTTATGTTAATGCAATTCCTGCAACCATATTATTTGATTCTGGTGCTACACATTCATTCATGTCTGCTAGATATGCCAACACAAATGAAATACCACTGCTAAATATGAGAAAACCCATGATAGTAATTACACCTAAAGGGCCTGTTGAGGCGAATCAAATGACACGTAGATTGACCTTGACCATTATGGGTAGAGAATTTGGAGCTACTGCTATAATATTAGAGTCAAGCAGTATAGATCTGATCCTTGGTATGTCATGGCTAAGAAAGGCAAAGGCCGTTATAGCATGTGGTAGAGGTACCGTAGAGCTCACTACCACTAAAGGAGAAAGATTTCAAGTTAATATTGCAGTAACCTCCTCATCCATGCGTGCAATGTTCTTTATGCCTGAGGAGTTTGTTGGTAACAACATCCGGGTGGTTAGAGATTTTCCGGATGTCTTTCCAGAGGAGTTACCAGGGATGCCACCTGATAGAGAAGTTGAGTTTGTTATTGATCTCCTACCTGGAACCGCCCCTATTTCTGAACGGCCATATAGAATGTCCGTAGAAGAGTTGAAGGAGCTTAAGAAGCAGTTAACTGAGTTACAAGAGGCGGGGTATATTCGTCCGAGTTCCTCACCTTGGGGAGCACCGGTGTTATTTGTGCAGAAGAAGGATGGATCGCAACGGATGTGTGTGGATTATAGATCTCTTAAAGATGTTACGGTGAAGAACAAGTATCCGTTGCCCCGTATTGAGGATTTATTTGATCAGATGCGAGGTGCTAGAGTATTCTCGAAGATTGATCTCCGATCCGGTTACCATCAGATGAGGATTAGACCATCGGATATTCCTAAGACAGCATTCTCGACTCGATATGGATTATATGAGTTTACTGTTATGTCATTTGGATTAACCAATGCACCGGCTTATTTTATGAATTTGAAGAATAAGGTGTTTATGGAGTATTTGGACAGATTCGTCGTGGTGTTCATCGACGATATTCTTATCTATTCTAAGAATGAAAGCGATCATGAACAACATCTAAGGTTGGTGCTACAGAAGTTACGAGATAATCAACTCTACGCTAAGTTCAGCAAGTGCGAGTTTTGGATTGACAGGGTGCCATTCCTCGGTCATATTATTTCTAATGGAGGAATAGCAGTGGATCCTGCTAAAGTGAAGGAGATAATGGAGTGGAGAGTGCCCACTACAGTTACGGAGATTCGGAGTTTCTTGGGTCTCGCAGGATATTATCGGAGATTTATTGAAGGTTTCTCTAAGATTGCCAAGCCTATGACCTCGCTTTTGGAGAAAGGAAGAGAATTTAAGTGGGATGAGAAGTGCCAAGAAAGCTTTGATCAGTTGAAGGAGAGATTGATGTCACCTCCAGTATTGATTATGCCAGATCTGCAGAAGGGATTTGACATTTACTGTGATGCATGTGGCCAAGGACTTGGATGTGTGCTCATGCAAGATGGTCATGTGATTGCCTATGCATCTCGTCAGTTGAGGAAGCATGAACTGAACTACCCCACTCATGACTTGGAACTAGCTGCCGTTGTGCATGCACTTAAGATTTGGAGACACTACATCATGGGAACTAAGTGCCAAGTATACACGGATCATAAGAGTTTGAAGTATATATTCACTCAGAAGGACCTCAACCTTAGGCAACGCCGTTGGTTGGAGCTCATTAAGGATTATGATTTGGAGATTCGCTATCACCCAGGCAAGGCAAATTTGGTTGCAGATGCCTTGAGTCGGAAGGAGCATGTTCACTCCGCTTTCGTTGTCCAGCTACCTGATGAATTAGCAAAAGATTTTGAGAGACTCAACTTGGGAATTGTTACACATACGGAAGGAGTGACTATTGAATTGGAACCTACCTTGGAGCAAGAAATTCGTAAAGGTCAGGTTGGTGATGCCAAAATCCAGGAGATCAAGGATCTGATAACAGAGAGTAGAGGCCCAGAGTTCACGGAGGATGAGCAAGGCACGATATGGTTCAAGAATCGGATCTGTGTTCCCGATATTGATAGTCTTCGGGAAACCATATTGAAGGAAGCACATGACTCAATTTATTCTATCCACCCTGGGAGTACTAAGATGTATCAAGATTTGAAGCAGAAATATTGGTGGTATGGATTGAAGAGAGATGTGGCTGCACATGTGGCTATGTGCGATGTGTGCCAAAGAGTTAAGGCTGAACACCAGAGGCCAGCCGGACTATTGCATCCACTGAAGATACCTGAGTGGAAATGGGAAGAGATTGGCATGGACTTCATTGTTGGATTACCCCGCACGTCTGCTGGGTATGATTCTATATGGGTGATTGTGGACAGGCTAACTAAAGTAGCCCACTTTATTCCAGTGAAGACCACGTATTCAGGAGCCAAGTTGGCAGAGTTGTACATGGCACGGATTGTATGCCTGCATGGTGTGCCAAAGAAAATCGTGTCTGATCGAGGATCACAGTTTACCTCTCGGTATTGGAAGAAGTTACACGAGTCCTTGGATACGAGATTGAATTTTAGCTCGGCTTACCATCCACAGACTGATGGGCAGACTAAGAGGACCAACCAAGTGCTAGAGGATATGTTAAGAGCTTGTGCTCTTAGGCACGGTGGAAGTTGGGATAAGAGTTTACCTTATGCGGAGTTCTCTTATAATAATAGCTATCAGGCCAGTTTGAAGATGTCACCGTTTGAGGCTTTGTATGGCAGAAAGTGCAGGACTCCCTTGTATTGGAACCAAACTGGTGAAAGACAGTTGTTTGGGCCTGAGATTATACAGGAAGCAGAGGAACAAGTTCAGCAAATAAGGGAGAATTTGAGAACTGCGCAGTCAAGACAGAAAAGTTATGCTGATACCCGGAGAAGACTGCTTGAGTTTCAGGAGGGTGATCATGTCTATTTGAAGGTGTCACCACTCCGGGGCATGAGAAGGTTCAAAGTCAAAGGAAAGTTGTCCCCTCGCTTTATTGGACCCTTCTTAATCTTAAAGCGAGTGGGAGAGGTTGCATATCAATTGGAGTTACCGGATCATCTCGCGGATGTTCACGATGTCTTTCATGTATCTCAGCTAAAGAAATGTCTCAGGGTACCTGAGGAGCAACTACCAATGGAAGACCTTAGTGTTCAAGAGGATTTGACTTATGCTGAGTACCCCATCAAGATTTTGGATACTTTGACTCGAGTTACGAGGAATAAAGTTATAAAGATGTGCAAAGTGCAATGGAGCCACCACGGTGAAGATGAAGCAACTTGGGAAAGAGAAGAAGAGCTTCGCATAGATTTTCCCCACCTTTTCCCTAGATCCTCTTAAATCTCGAGGACGAGATTATTTTAAGGGGGGTAGGATTTGTAATACTCCAAGTTGTATACCAAGAATAATAGAGAGTTAGCCTCAATTCTATGTGCCTCATTTGCATCATAAGAAAAGAGCACACACACACAATTTAGAGATTAAGTCAAACAAATGATAAAAAAATGCATCATGCTGGAGTTTTTATGTTTGTGCATTAAATAAAATAATAATAGTAATAATAATAATAAGGATAATAAGAGAATAAATACTAGGAATTAAATCAAACCCTAAATTAAAACTAGGGTTTTCAAAAATGAGAGAAGAAAAAAAGGGTGTAAGAATATAAATAATATACTATATTCTCCAGGATTTATATTCTCATTTCACAATAGGAATGGAGGATAAATTTGCACAAGTTTGAATACTAAATTTGAATTCAAACTAAACCTTAGAAATGAAGAAGAAAATTAAAGAAAAAAAAGAAAGGAATTCTACCCTAAATGGGCCGCGGTACCCCTTTTTGGCCCACTCGAACTCACCCTCCGCACAGCCCAGGCGGGAGCATGACTAGCGTTGCTGGCTCTGCTGACGCGTGGGACCCACTTGGCAGACACTCACTCGCACCTCGCACTGAAACGCGGGACCCGCTGTCAGGTTCATCCTCAACACCGGAAGCTTCGGAACAAACTCGCGCGTGGAAATCCTGGTGTCGACCGAGTCTACCGCGTTGGGGTGATAAAACCTTCCCCTGGGTTCTCCACGATCCCTCATGCGCGGAATCGTGAATCTTGTGACCCTCCCTGCTACCTTCTCGCGTGATTATCGCCCCCAGAAACCCTGCCGTCTTCGTGTTCCTCGCCGCCGCCGCGGGCATCGGTTGACCGCTCGAATTGGACCCTAATCGGAGCACCGAGAGATCGTGCGGGTCTCGGTGAAGCCGTTCGTGGGCGCAATCGGCCGGTGGTGACCGGAGACCGTGTGAATCGCTCGCCGGACGTCCCTACAGCCGCAAAGCCGCTGCGCGTCGGGGACCGACTACAACTCTCGCTCGAGGCCGGTAATTACTCATCTCTGCCGTTTGTATCGACCCGCACTACGCATAGCATGTCTCGGTTTGGCTTGTGGGGCAGTGGGCGGTCCACGGGGGCTCGCCGGAGTCTTCTCCGCCGCGGAGGGGAACTCGTCGTCATCGCTCAGCCGGGTAGAGGAGGAATACTTGGATTCGCGCCGTCGGATGTGTTTTGGATGGCCGTGATTAGATGTAGGGTCGGAGTAGCGTGAGCCGTCGGATCGGATTGGGCGCTGAGATCGGTGGCGGTGGGCTCGCCTGGGATGGAAATACCGAGGGCCGTCCGATTTCGATCTAGCGCGGTAAAATAGATCAGGTCGTTTTAAATCTTGATCGTTCATCACAGAATCAGTGGCCCGCGCGGTTCACCCGATCGTCGCATTCCAGATCTAATCCGTACCACCAGTTTTTGATCCAACGGCCAATATTAGATCATACCCCTTCGGCCTGCACCTTTTGTTAAAGAGACCCTGGGTAAAGCGAAAATCAACCCGCCGTCCGTATAGACTGTTCCCTGAGTCTGGGGTATCTTGCGCCGAACCCCCTGGCTTTTGATTAAATTCTGTGCGCAGTACAGAGTGAAATAAAAATAAAGGAATAATTAGGGAAATTGATTTTAGTATATAAATAATTGCAGAAACTTGTTTAAACCCTATAAAATTCATATGAACTCCAAATTGATCCATTCCAATTCCTATAATTTTGTAATAATGTTGTTTATCACCCTGTATCTCTGTTTTGACATGAAAACAATTAGAAAATTAATTTATCATTTTATCCTATTTCAAGCACATTAAATCTTAGGAAATTCATAACTTGAAATCTATAACTCCAAATTCAGTGATTCCAGTTCCTATGATCTCATTTTAATGTGTAGATTTTTACTGTATATTTTATTTTGCATGTTTGGTGTGATGTTAATTTATGCTATACTATGTATGTATTTGTGTTGATGCGAGTAGACGAGCAAGCCACTGTGGATCCTGAGGTTCAACAAGTTGAGATAGCTGAGCAGGAGCTCATTGAAGGCAAGTTGTGCCCTTGATCACTTACTTTTCCCAGCCATGTTCTTATTAATTTTAATGATCTGTATAGGTTAATTTTGATGGGAGCCTTTATGTTACCCCAGTTTTGATTACCTCTATACCTTGTTCACCCCTGAAATATTTTTGGGTAGTACTTGCTATTGCTTTATGTGGATTGGGTATGGAGATACACTACTCATGATTATTTTGTTATTATCTTGTTATTATTACTGTTCATGTTAAGATCATTAAATTAATGGGAACATGGAGCGACCACCCGGGAAAACAGTGCTACCACAAGGGTTTAATGGGACGCCCTTGGCTGATTAACTAGGAAAGCTAGTGGAGGGCTACCTTACCCGAAAGGGGCAAGGGCAGTAGGGGAGTGGTCAGTGTAGGGAGGTCCTTGTTTGATTTTGCTGCGATGGCGGTCAGGCAAGAACCCTGCACTGGAGCTTCCTATAAACTGTAGCGGGTAGTCTGAAGCTAGTGGAACTTTGTAAAGGCCTCGTAGTGTTACCCTGCCTCGCTTCCTTGGTAGAGGTGTATGGGATTCATGACCCCTTGGCAGATGGGTAACACGGCTTGTGGGTAAAGATGTGCAACCTCTGCAGAGTGTAAAACTAGTATACTAGCCGTGCTCACGGTCAAGAGCGGCTCGGACCCTCACATGGTTAATTATGGAACTTAAATTCAATTTGACATTTGCATCGCATTTGGGATTATTTTACTATTACTGATCTTTATTATTATTAAGGTTTGGTATTTACTTACACTTAGTAATTGCTAATAAAATTTTGACCAACTTATAAAAGCAATGCTCAGCCTCAGCCTTTATTTCATTGATCAGCCTTACACTTCATGAACTCCCACCTTTGGTGAGTTCATGCCACATTATTCCCCACGACTTGTTGAGCTATGAACGTATGTGAGCTCACTCTTGCTGTCTCACACCCCCCCACAGGAGAAGAGCAGGTGGTCGAAGAGGAGCCGCCTAACACTGAGGAGTTCGATCTGATCTAGGTGGCGTTTCTCAGTCAACATTGGCGCCGACGATCCTTAGTTCGTTTTATATTTATCTTTATTTTGTAATAAGTCTTCCGCTATGTAATTAATACTCTGATGTTATTGACATTTATCTCTATACACTCTGTTATTATATGTGTTGTCTTCTTGGCGCATGTATGAGATGCACCCGGCTTTGTCCTTTAAAACCGGGTGTTACAGTGGAGACGACGGGGAATGTCTGAGAGGAGCTAGAAGCGGAGCACCACTTGCGTGTAGAGAAGGCTCACTGCTCTCTACGGAGTTACTCGACCGAGGTGCTTGGCCCTCACGTAGGCTACCCTTTGCGTAGGGGCACCAACAAGGATTAGTCGGAATCTTGTGTGGTTCTAGATACCTTGGTAAACATACTGGCGTCGTCCACGGGAGTTTGCATCTCTACTCTTGCTCTTTATGTTCTGCATTTAAATTAAGTACTTAAGTTTCAATCTCCCTTCTCTAGTTAGAATATTTAGGATTAAAACTTAGGTTTTGCGGAAGAGATAGCAACACATAGACTAAACCTAGTTTATACATTCTAGATTGTTTATTTGCATAGGTTTTGGTCTAGGGATTTATTTGTGTCTTAGTCTAGAGATAGTTTTTAGAAGTCCTAATTGACCCCCCCCCCCCTCTTAGGCGTCATCGTTTCCTACACTCCACTCAACTCTTTTAGTTGTGAAAGTCGTAGTTTGGGTTCGATAATTGAGTGTCAACTATATTTAATCATGTTTTCATTAAGTAAGTTTGAGCTAGGGTCCATTTAAAGGTCATGAACAAGGCATATGAGATGATGAAGGTCATGATCACAAGCATGCAAGGGTTCATCTATTGGAGAGTGAAAAGCAAGCAACAAGGCAAAGGTATATTGTTAAAGCTTTATTTTTGCCAAGTAAGGTGCAATAGAGTGCATGGTTTAGTTTAAAATAGAAGGATGTTCCATAAAGAGGAGAAACATTTAGTTACAATGACGGTTATATATCTAATGGCACAAAATGTGAGTCTTATGTGCACATGCATTACACTTATCAACATGGTGATGTTCTTTCAGTGACCATCGAATTTATCTAGTTCTACCCTTAAGTTTGTGAATGCTCTCTTGTGGGTTTTGGTGGTTTGGATGACAACCCAATTAATGGACACACATGTGTGCTAAGTGTTGAATGGGTGCATAGTGCAAAGCTTGTAGAGTACAACACAAGTGTTCAAGTGTGATGGTCCAAAGGTTGAGTTGAACATGGTTATGGACATAACAAGTAAAGTAGAACATTGCTTATATGAGACTTGGTGTGCATATCTTGGAGACAACTGATCAAGCCAAGGATGGAGGCAAGAAGAGCTTCGAGGTAACGAGTGTACAGGAGGAGCTCAAGGAGGCCGATGAACCCAAAGCCATGGGTGAAGAAGAGGACTTGCTAACTCAAGGTTGATCGAATTGAGAAGAGCTATGGTGCATCGAGGATCACTACCTAAGGACGTGACTTACAACCAATGAGGCAACATCTCTGTTTATGTGGTGTAAGTCACAAGGCTCAAGATCAAGCTCAAGATGTAGGATAAGGTCACTAGAAGGAGGAGTAGTGTCAAAGCCAGAACCTGGAAGCAACCCAAAAGAGCTAAGCTTACTCTAACCTTGAGTTTGGGTTGTTCCTCTATTTGGATATGTTCCGTGTGACCTTTGCAGGGTGTTGGAGCTCATAGATGGCAATCTAAATAAAGTCTTGGAGACTTGGAGTTCTGGAATTCAACATCAACCTCAAACAAGCCAAAAGAAGCAAAACGGTGAAGAAGATTAAGTATGCAGGTTTGAGTATTCAAATATGTTGCATACACCTTCTACTATGCATATGGCACTTTGGTTTTGCTCTTTAACCATGTTTGTAGAAAAAGTGTCATTTGGAGCTCTGTTTGAGGTGAAACATAAGTTCTAGAGAAGAGAAGTGAAGGAGGCATTAACCCATCACTTAGTCAATTTTTAGTGGCTAACTATGTTTGTCTAAGTGTTAGGGGGACTCTCAAAAAGAATCAAGAAGAAGCGAAGGAGTTTGTCTCAAAAGAGCCAAATTTGGGCTAGATTAGGCTTCACCGGATAGTACGGTGTGCACCGGACATGTCTAGTGCTGGCCTGGTCAACTAGTCGCTCTCAGCCTCCGTTGGCTATAATTCACCAGATAGTCCAATGTGAAACAGACATGTTTGGTGTGCCAGGTGTCCAACGGCTCTCCAGGCGGCGCAACAATCGCCGAGCAACGGTCGGCTCAGCCACATCAGCATGCAACGGTCGGATGGGGTCATCAGACAGTCTGATGCCCACCCAAAAAGGAAAGGAACCGGTCACCTGGTCTGGTGACCGTTGCATAGGGAGGTGTCCGGTGTGCATCGGGTTGTACAGTGCACCTGCGGACAGAGGAAGATCTAAAATTTCCAAAGGAAGGAACAACTGCTCCTAGGACCCTTGGGGCTATAAAAGGGACCCCTAGGCACCCATTTGTACAACACAAGTGCAACAAACAAGTCCATACATCAAGTGATCATATTCTTTCTCTCCCTCTCTTGTGTATCTCACTAGTTTCTGTAGAGGCACAGTTATAGGACTTTAGAGAGAGGTGAAGTGCTGCTGAGAGCAAGAGCAAGATCTTGAGCATTGTTACTCTGCCGGAGTGCTGTCGGGAAGATTGTAAACAGCCGCAGAGTCGTTGTAACTAACAAGTGACATAGCAGAAGGCTCTATCTATCGCATTGAACCATTGATAGATCTAAGAAAATGGAAGGAGTTGAAATAGACTCCAAGCCAAGGTGTGGCCAACTCCAACGAATTTCAAGCTTGATCGAACCTCGGGATAAATCCCTGTGTATGTGTGCTTTGTTATGTGGTGTGTGCTATCTTTCTGTCTTGTTTGATTTTAATACTTGCACTTCAATAGTTACCTATGGTATGAGCTATCTTGAAGTGCAGGGTATTTTGAGATAGGAACTTCATTTCCTCTGCAACCTACACGAAGTGTTCTTTAATCCATTGCGATCTAGTCTTCGAGTAGTGTAAGAATTTTCTGTTTTTAAGTGATAATTTTTACTTACTTATTCACCCCTCTTGGCGACATCTAGATCCCATTCTCGGGCAAAGGGAACTTTCAATTGGTGTCAAAGCTTGGCCTCTCCAGTGTGGGCTTAGCCATCTGGAGATGATGATGTCGTCACAAGAGGTAACTCTAGAACTTCTTTTAGGCGATGGTTCTAATTATAAATCTTTGTCTGTCTCTATTTTTAATGCTTTGATGTATATTGATCCTGATTTGAGACAGATTTTTAGTAGAAGTATTTTTCACTCTGATATTAGTAAAAATCCTTCTAAGGAAGAACTAAAATGTTTATCTCTCAATCACCATGCTTGCAACAACTTAGTTGACTCTCTGTCTAGAAATGCTTATTTTGCCATCATGACTAGTGATAGTGATTTATTTGTTGATGCTCATGATCTATGGACTAGAATTATGTTGAAATTTTTTAAGTCCACATGCACTACTTCTGCTCCCTCTGTTGCTTGTGCTACTAACTTGTCCAAGGGAGAAGAACAAGAACGATGGCAACCAAACAATGAATCCACCTAACCGATAGGTTCATCTCCCACTAGTGATAAATGTCTTGTTGCTAACAATGATAGTGGAGATAAAAGTGATGACGAGGAGGAACATGATGATAGCGAGGATGAATCTACATCATCACAAGGTACATTTTCCCGGATTGCTTCCGCTAATGATGATGACAGGGGAATTCGCCAGTTCTACACCAATCTCAACAAAGTAGGCAAGATGATCTTGATGAAATTGTTGAGAATAAACAAAGAACAAGGCGAGTCGCTTCTCAGGCTGGAGGAAATACTCATCAAGACAAACAACCGCCTGAAGAAGATGACCAAAGAACATGAGGAGCTAAGGTGCTCTCATGATGATTTGGTCCAACGGTATGATTCGGTTTTAATTGAGAAAGAAATAATGATGATGCTTTATCTTGTGTTGCTGAACTTAAAATTGAAAATGACATGCTTAAGAGTCAAGTAGAATTGCTAAATTTTGAGAAACTTGCTCTTAATGAAAGATATGATGTGTTGTCTTGCTCTCATGATAATCTTGTAGATAGTCATATCATGCTTAATGTTGCTCATGACATTGTTATTAATAGTTTAAATTCATGTCAACCTCATTCTTGCTCATGTACGAAACTACATAATATTCCGTCGTGTGCTAACCCCTGCTGCTCCAAGAAAGGCCAATCTTTGATTGAGCAACAAAATGCAGAATAAAAAGAAAAGGTTCTTAGGAACAAGAAAACATGACAACTAAGGATAAGACACCATGCTCAACCTCCTGAAGATATCCACGGGCACATGGTGAATAAGCTTGAGAAGGGAGAAACCACAACAAGCATGAAACTCCACAAGAAGCAAGTTCCTAAAGCAATAAATGAAACAAGCAACATGAACAAGAAAAAAGGTAAAAATTCAATTAATCATGTTGTTTGCGCTAATAATCTCTTTATGTCCTCCAAGCACAAAAAGGGAAGAGGCAAAAGGAGACGCTTCAAGTGTAAGGAGCTAGGCCACTATATTGCCTCATGTTCACACATGGACACAGAGAATGAAGTGAGGAGACGTTTCACATGTAACAAGGAAGATCAAGTGATCACTTCATGCTCGCTCATGAAGAATCAAGAACTTGCATCCCCCACGATGACCCACACTAAAAACAAGAATGAACAACAAGCGCCATGCCAAGCTGAAAGGGAAATGTGCCCGTGGGCCATTTCTATAAATATTTTGGTGATTAGATGTCCAACACATATTGTTTTGAGGTGATATGTGCCAAATGATAAAGAAGTGCAAATCAAGAATCAAGGTATGTTTCTAGCCTTAGTGAATTGTTTTTGATACTAACATATTTACCTAAATGCTAGGAACAGTATCAAAGCAAATGAGAATGGAGTGGAGAAGTGGTTGAGTCCAGCCAAACCTGCACCAGCCTTCGGTGCACCGGACTGTCCGGTGTGCATCGGACAATGTCTGGTGCATAGGCTGGTTCAGCAGCGAAGTCGCTGCTCTCGGGAATCTGTGAGGGTGACATGGCTAAAAATCACCAGACTGTCCGGTGGTGCACCGGACTGTCCGGTGAGCCATCAGCGCCCGCGCTCAATGCTCAGCGACAAACTCGTCGCTCTCGAGAATTCACCGAGGGCGCCGCGGCTAAAATTCACCGGACTGTCCGATGAGTCAACGACACCCGTGGCCAACGGTCGGCAGCGCGATTAACGGGCGACACGTGGCCCGAGCCAACGGTCGCTTGGTCGCATCGGACTATCTGGTGCGCCAAGGGAACCAAGGACGCAACGGTTGGCTTTGCCAGAAAAGTAAAGAGATCGGGCACCAGACAAGGACTGTTTATGTTCGGTGGTGCACCGGACTGTCCGGTGCGCCATCCGACAGAAGGCAAGAATTGTCTTCCAAATGGAACTCCAACGGCTCCTAGCTACCTTGGGGCTATAAAAGGGACCCGAGCACAACACCAAGCATCCATTGAACATTCTAAGACACCTAGACTCTGCAACCACACAATCGGATCGTCGTGTTTGAGATTTGAGCACCATTTGAGTTGTAAACTCCCTGCGCTGTGTTTGTGTGCTCACGTCTTGACTTGTGTGCGTGTGTTTGCTGCAATTCTTGCGTGAGTTTCTTTCCCTACCTTACTCTTGTGCTTTTATTGTGATAAACATTGTAAGGGTGAGAGGCTCCAACTTGTGGAGATTCCTCACGAACGGGAAAAGAGTACTAAAGAAGAAAACTACGGTACTCAAGGTTGATCATTGGATCACTTGAGAGGGATTGAGTGTAATCCTTGACCGAAGAAGGTCACCACAACGTGGAGTAGGCATTGGCCGAAACACGGGATAAAATCACCGTGTCTCTTGTGTCGCTTTTCTGTGGGATTGGTTTCTTCTCTCGAGTTCTCACTTAATCACTTGTGCTATTGTTCCAAAGTTCAATACTCACTCTAAAGGAACAATCAAGTGAGAGTTCTCGCTTTAATAACTTGGGTTCAATCTTTCTAACATTGCATAACCATGTTGGGATATTTAGTGTTGAATTTTTACAGGATCACCTATTCACTCCCCCCTCTAGGTGCTCTAACAAGCTGAGCGACGTTCCTGCTACAAGTGTGGTGAGCAAGGTCATTTACGTAAGGCATGTAAAAAGGGTAGGATTTCTAAGCAAATAAATTCATCTCATTCTTATTCTCTTAGGAGAACCAAATCATACACTTGTGCTAGACCCATGTTGAGATCACCTAGAACTAGCACAAATGCTATTTGGGTACCCAAAGGCACTTTTAGAAGATCTTTATGGACCCATCCCAAGATGGGTACCAAACTATGCCAACTAGACAATGCAGGTGCCCCGAGATGGACTAGAGACCTTGGGAGAGCTTAAGACAATTAATTTGAACTCTCATACTTAAGCTATCAATTTTATTTATTAACCCAAGGTTGAGTTATTGTGTACTACTAATCCCATGTTCATCTCTAGTTAAATAAGATGTAGAGGTCCATAATCATTATTGGTGAATCAAGCAAAGGACCTTGATGAACAGCTACAACTTGCTCTCCAAAGGATGGTAACTTTGTATCTAAGCATTATTTTCAATTGGTATTGCTCTTGAGATGGCTTATCTTGCTTGATCATCCTTGGAGTAATTAAGCTTTTGAGATTGCTTGTGTTGTATGTCTTTTAATTAATGTTCTTGCAATCCATGTCTTTTTTTAATATGAGAATCATGCTTGATTAATTATGGTTGTATGCTTTGTAGCTTATTTTTCTTCAATAGTAGCTTTTCATTTGACATGTCTATCTGCCATGATTAGCCCTTTTAGTGTATATGGCTAAGCCTATATCTTTTTGTATAAATCATGTTGTGTTGTTTTTTATATTGATCTATATGCAAGCATGATGGTTTTGTTTAGTCCATATTTGCTTGATTTCGTTGTCTTGGTACTTTATGTGTACCAAAACAAGAAATCACTGCTAGTTTCTTGCCTTTCAATTGGTAGTATCATGGATTAGGAGCTTGGTGTTTTAATGTGGTGTTTTATTTCTATTGGTGTACCAAAGAAATTTCTTTTTAATCATAGTGTGCCTAGATCCCATGCTTAGATGTTGTTCTTTCGATGTATGATCATGCCTTCTTTAATTGGTATATATGTTTGCAATGATCATCATGTGTGTAGCATGCCTAGGTTGTTTTTAAAGAGTTATATCTCTTGAAGCATGCTTTGTTTCCACTAGGCATAGGTTGAATTATGTCATTTTCAATTGGTATCTTTTGTGATCGAATTGATATATTATGTCTATACCAAGGTATTTTGTGATCCCTTATAGTTCTGAGGATGCTAAAATGTGCAGGGTGCAAGTCATTCAAAGACTTCATGCACATCTTTAGGGGAGCACACATAACTTGTGTCTTTTGATACCAACTAATTCTTGAGTGATCATATAGTCTCAAGATGGAAAAGGGAAGATGAGCAAGATATGGAAATCTGAACTTGGGTACCTCTGCAAGTCGTGTATTGGTATCTAAAGTTGTGAGTAATTACGTATTTTAAAATTGCTCGTGCTCTATGTTGCTTTCTCCATGATAGTTGGTGATCCTAGATGTTTTTCTTTCAAATCATGGAACTGTTTTAGTGTTTCACTTGTATAGTGATGATCTTTCAATTGGTAGCCTCGATAGTGTGCTCCAACTAATATCTCTTGTGGTGATCACTAGAATAGAAGGGTTTATTTTCTCTTGTGACATAATGATATAAATTGTTCTAAGTTTGGTGTCTTAGTAACAATAAAAAATCAGGATAAAGGATTAGGCACAAGTGTGGAGAAGCTCCATGGAGATAAAGCTATCAAGGTGGAAATCTTAAATTGATGACATAGGGAACTCCACCAACTTAGATGGAAAGGACACCATCACATGGTAAAGGTACAAAAGGAGGTATTAACTTTCTTATATCAAGTGTTTGTACCTCGATCTCCCTTCGATGCTCGTGTTCCATGTATTCAATATGCAAGGGGGAGTAATGTTAGTGTGTTGCATTTTCCTTGCTTCATACCCTGATGTCCCTTGACATCATCCTACATTTTTGTTTGAATTATGGTTTTGGTGTTTGATGTCAAATGGGGAGAATTTGTGCATTTAAACTTACCTCGACCTAAGAGGGAAGCTTATCTTAAGGGTGAAGGTGTTTTGTGTGCATTAAAGCTTAGCTCGACCTGAGAGGGAAGCTTATCTTAAGGGTGAAGGTGTTTTGTGTGCTAAAGGGGGAGCTCAACCTTGTGATGAGGATGAGCTCACCTTGGGTAAGGTGGGGTTTCCTTGAGTTGCTTTTGATCTTAAGGGGAGAATGCTTTGTTTTTGTTGATAATGCTTTATTCTTGATATCATCTTGTGTTTGATGTATATATCAACTAACATTTATGATGCTTGTTGTTTATCTTGTCTTAGATATTCATGTGTTGATTATAATCATGGTTCTTTAATTGGTATCTTTATGGTAAATAGTGGTAGGTTGATATCTTGTGTTATATTTGCTTAATTGGTGTTTATATGGTGCTTCACTCTGATATGTGCATTTGTGTGTCATGCGCATCACAGTTTGATTCTTGACACAATGCACCCCACGGATGCTACGATATAGTAATGCTTCGTGCTTAGCCAAAGTATGTGCAATTTGACATTTTGAGGCTAAAGTTGAGATTTTCAAGTAAGCACATATTTAGGGGGGGCATTCTATAGCTTAGAATCAATCGTGCTTTAAATCTTAATCATGTGTAAGCTTTAATTGTGTTGCCATCAATCACCAAAAAAGGAGAGAATGAAAGCTCTTTTGTGGGTTTTGGTGGTTTGGATGACAACCCAATTAAAGGACTAACATGTGTGCTAAGTGTTGATGGGTGCATAGTGCAAAGCTTGTAGAGTTCAACACAAGTGTTCAAGTGCGATGGTCCAAAGGCTGAGTTGATCATGGTTATGGACATCACAAGTAATGGAGAACATTGCTTATATGAGACTTGGTGTGCATATCTTGGAGACAACTGATCAAGCCAAGGATGGAGGCAAGAAGAGCTTTGAGGTATCGAGTGCATGGGAGAAGGTCAAGGAGGTCAAGGAACCCAAAGCCAAGGGTGAAGAAGAAGACTTGCTAAGTCAACGTTGATCGAGTTGAGAAGAGCTATGGTGCATCAAGGATCACTAGCTAAGGACGTGACTTACAACCAATGAGGCAACATCTCTGATTATGTGGCATAAGCCATAAGGCTCAAGATCAAACTCAAGATGTAGGATAAGGTCACTAGAAGGAGTAGTTTCAAATCTAGAAGCTAGAAGCAACCCAAAAGAGCTAATTTTACTCCGACCTTGTGTTTGGGTTGTTCCTGTGTTTGGATATGTTCTGTGTGAACTTTGCAAGGTGTTGGAGCTCATAGATGGCAGTCTAGATCAAGTCTTGGAGACTTGGAGTTTTGGAATCCAACATCGACCTCAAATAGGCCAAAAAGAAGCAAAATAGTGAAGAAGGTTAAGTATGCATGTTTGAGTATTTAAATATGTTGCATACACCTTCTACTATGCATATGGCATTTTGGTTTTGCTCTCTAAACATGTTTGTAGAGAAAGTATCATTTGGAGCTCTGTTTGAGGTGAAACATAAATCCTAGAGAAAAGAAGTGAAGGAGGCATGAACCCATCACTTAGTCAACTGTTTTAGTGGCTAACTATATTTGTCTAAGTGTTAGGGAACCTCTCAAAAAGAGTCGATATAAGTGAAGGAGTTTGGCTCAAAAGAGCCAAATTTGGGCCAGGCTGGGCTTCACCAGACAGTTTGGTGCTGGCCTAGTCAATTGGTCGCTCTCGGCCTTCGCTCAGGCTCGCTGGCTATAATTCACTAGACAATCTGGTGTGCCAGGCGGCCAACAACTCTCCAGGCAGAGCAACGGTCGGTGGGCAACTGTCGGCTCAGCCATGTCAGCGCACAACGGTGGGATGGGGTCATCGGACAGTACGATGCCCACTCGAAAAGGAAAGGAAAACTAGTCACCTAATCTGGTGACCGTTGCACAGGGAGATGTCCGGTGTGCACCGGACTGTTCGGTGCACCCACTGGCAGAGGAAGATATGAAGTTTCCATGGGAAGGAGCAATGGCTCCTAGGCCCTTTGGGGCTATAAAAAGCATCCCTAGGCGCCCATTTGGACAACATAAGTGCAGCAAACAAGTACATACATCAAGTGATCATATTATTTCTCTTTGTCGCATTGACAGATCTGAGCAAACAGAGGAAGGAGTTGAAATAGACTCCAAGCCAAGGTGTGGGTAACTCGAAGGAGGACTAGGCAAGCATTTCAAGCTTGGTCAAACCTCGGGATAAATCCCCGTGTCTGTATGCTCTGCTCTATTGTCGGGGACCATAATTAGGGGTACCCCCAAGACTCCTAATCTCAGCTGGTAAACCCCATCAGCACAAAGTTGCGAAGGCCTGATGGGCGCGATTCAGGCCAAGGCTCCGCCCAAGGGACACGATCCTGCCTCGCCCGAGCCCGGCCTCGAGCAAAGACAGCCGACCCCGGAGGATTCACGTCTCGCCCGAGGGTCCCCTCAAGCAACGGGCGCACCACCGACTCGCCCGAGGCCCAGTTCGGGCAGGCTTCACGGAGAAGCAACCTTGGCCAAATCGCCATGCCAACCGACCGTATCGCAGGAGCATTTAATGCAAGGATCGCCTGAAATCTTATCCTGATGCGCGCTCCAGTCGATAAGGCCAAAGTGACCGCAGTCACTGAAAGCTCTCTTGTGAGTTTTGGTGTTTGGATGACAACTCAATTAAAGGACTAACAAGTGTACTAAGTGTTGAACAGGTACTTAAGGTAAAGCCTACAGGGTTCAACACAAGTGAACAAATGTGATGGTCCAAGAACTGGATTATGGATACATAATGGACATCACAAGTAAGTTGGACATTGCATAAAGTGAGACTCGAGTGCGTAGCTCGGAGACAACTGATCAAGCCAAGGACGGAGGCAAGAAGAGCTTCGAGGTACCAAGTGCACGGGAGAAGGTCAAGGAGGCTGAGGAACCCAAAGCCAAGGGTGAAGAAGAAGGCTTGCAAAGTCAAGGGTGATCGAGTTGAGAACAGCTACGGCACATCAAGGATCACTACATAAGAACGTGACTTACAGCCAATGAGGTAACAGCTACAGTTATGTGGTGTAAGTCATAAGGCTCAAGATCAAGCTCTAAGAAGGAGATCAAGGTCACTAGAAAGAGAACAAGTGTCAAAACCAGAACTGGAAGCAGCCCAAAAGAGCTAAGTTCACCTTAATCTTTAGTTTGGGTTGTTCCTATGTTTGGAGATGTTCTATGTGACCTTTGCAGGATGTTGGAGCCAAGAAATGTCAATCTAGATCAAGTCAAGCCGACTTGATGATCTATGAGTCCAACATCAAAGCTCAAGCATGTGAAATGCTATAGATGTAATAATTAAGAGAAGGTATGTTTCTAGACTTAGTACATTGGTTTTGTGGACTAATATACTGGTCTAAGTGTTAGAAACAGAAAGAAGAAGAAAAGGAAAGAGGTGCCAAAGGCTTGGCTGTGTACAGCCAAGACTTAGTTCAGTCTGGCACACCGGACTGTCCGGTGGTGCACCGGACAGTGTCCGGTGCGCCAGGCTGGCTCGAGCGAAGTGGCCGCTCTCGGGAATTCACCGGCGACATACGGCTATAATTCACCGGACTGTCCGGTGTGCACCGGACTGTCCGGTGAGCCAACGGTTGGCCGGGCCAACGGTCGGCCGCGCGATCTGCGCGGGACACGTGGCCGAGCCAACGGCTAGATGGAGGCACCGGACTGTCCGGTGTGCACCGGACATGTCCGGTGCACCAATGGCTCCAAGACTGCCAACGGTCGGCTTCGACATAGAAGGAAAGAAATCGGGCACCGGACAGTGTCCGGTGTGCACCGGACTGTCCGGTGCGCCACCCGACAGAAAGAAAGTATTGCCTTCCAAATGGGATTCCAACGGCTCCTAGGCCCCTTGTGCCTATAAAAGGGACCCCTAGGCGCCTCAAGCAAAGTATAAGCGCAGCCAACAAGTGTAGACTTCACTCGAATCAATTCTCACTCTCCCTCTTGTGTGTAACTCTATAGTTTGTGTAGAAGGCACAGCTATAAGCCTTAAGAGAGAGGAGAAGTGCTGCTTAGAGCTAGAGCAAGGTCTTGAGCGTATCGTTACTCTGCCGGGGTGCTGCCAAGAAGTTTGTAAGCAGCCGCGGTTCTGTTGTAACCCCACTCAATAGTGAAAGGCTCTATCTGTCATACTGACAGATCTGAGCAAACGGAGGAAGGAGTTGAAATAGACTCCAAGCCCAGGTGTGGCTAACTCCAACGAGGACTAGGCAAGCATTTCAGGCTTGGCCGAACCTCGGGATAAATCCTTGCGTCTGTGTGCTCTGTTCTGTATTGTACTCTGACTCTCTGTCTTACTCGCTTATATATCTGCACTTCACTACTTACTTGTGGTACTAGCTTTCCTTGAAGTGCAGGATATTCGTAAGACAGGAACTTCAATTCCACTGCAACCTACTCGAAGGGTTCTTCACTCCACTGCGATCCTGTCTTCGAGTAGAGTAAGATTTAAGTTTTAAAGTGATAATTTTTATTCGCCTATTCACCCCCCCCCCCTCTAGGCGACATCTAGATCCTGTTCCCGGGCCAAAGGGAACTTTCAATTGGTATCGGAGCTAGGCCTCTCCAGTGTGGGCTTAGCCGTCCAGAGATAACGATGTCGTCACAAGAGGTAACTGTAGAAATTCTTTTAGGCGGTGGCTCTAATTACAAATCTTGGTCTGTCTCTATTTATAATGCTTTCATGAGTGTTGATTCTGATTTGAGACAGATCTTTAGTAGAAGTATTTTTCCATCTGATATTAGTAAAAATCCCTCTAATGATGAACTAAGATGTTTATCTCTCAATCACCGTGCTTGCAACATCTTAGTTGAGTCTCTTTCTAGAAGTGCCTATTTTGCCATCATGAGTAGTGATAATGATTTGTTTGTTGATGCTCATGATTTATGGAATAGAATTAAAGTAAAATATTTTGTGGCAAATTGTACTACTTCTACTCCCTATATTGCTTGTGATGCTAACCATTCAAAGGGAGAAGATCAAGAACGATGGACACCCAACGATGAATCTACCTCGTCGACAGGTTTGGTCTCCACTAATAATAAGTGTTTTATTGCTAACAATGACGGTGGAGACAAAAGCCATGATGAGGAGGAATATGAGGATGATAGCGAGGATGAATCTTCATCATCACAAGGTACATTTTCCTATATTGCTTCCACTGACATTAATGACAGGGAAAATGAGACCGATGATGTGGAAGAAGAGGAGATTCGCGGTTTCTACAACCATCTCAACAAAGCGGACAAAGCTCTCTTGGTTAAGTTGTTGAGAAGGAACAAGGAACAAGGCAAGACGCTTCTCAGGCTAGAGGAGACTCTCATCAAAACAAACAACAGCCTGGAGAAGATGACCAAAGAACATGAGGAGCTAAGGTGCTCTCATGATGTCTTGGTCCAACGGTATGATTCAATGTTAATTGAGCAAAGTAATAATTATGACGCTCTATCTAATGTTGCTCAACTTAAAACTGAAAATTCTATGCTTAGAAGTCAAGTAGAAACAATGAATTTAGAAAAGCTTGCTCTTAGTGAAAAGTATGATATGTTGTCATACTCTCATAGTAAACTAGTTGATGATCATATCATGCTCGATACTGCTCATGAGGTAGTAATTACTAGTTTAAACTCATATGAACCTCATTCTTGCACTAATAATCAATTGGTCAAAATATTATCATGTGCTGACCTCCACCGCCCCAAGAAAGGCCAATCTTTGTTTGAGAAACAAGTTGCAGGATCAAAAAGAAAATTGCGTGGGAACAAGAAGCAAAGACAGCTAAGGAGAAGACACATTGCTCAACTCTCTCAAGATATCCACGGGCGCGTGGTGAAGAAGCTTGAGAAAGGAAAAACTGCAGCAAGTGTAAAGCTCAACAAGAAGAATGTTCCCAAAGCTATAAATGAAGAAATCAACATGAAAAAGGAAAAAGGTAAAGATTCAATTAATCATGTTGTTTGCACTGACCTTCTCTCCATGTCATTCAAGTACAAAAAGGGAAAAGGAAAAAGGAGGTGTTTCAAGTGCAAGAAGTTAGGCCACCTCATCGCGTCTTGTCCGTACAAAGACAAGAATGAAGGGACAAGGAGTTGTTTTGGATGCAACAAAAAGGACCACACGATCACTTCATGTCCGGTCATGAAGAATCAAGGATGTGCATCCTCCAAGGTGACCCTCACCAAGGAAAATGACACACAGCAAGCGTCGTGTCAAGTTGAGCGACGCTTCTGCTACAAGTGTGGTGAGTAAGGTCATCTATCCAAGGTATGTTATAAAGGTAAGATTCTTAAACAAGTAAATTTATCTCAATCTTATTCGCTTAGGAGACCCAAATCATACACTTGTGCTAGATCAGTAATGAGATCACCTAGAACTAGCACAACTGCTATTTGGGTACCAAAGGCCCTTTTAGATGAACGTTATGGACCCATCTCGAGATGGGTACCAAACTGTGCTAACTAGACCATGCAGGTGCCTTGAGATGGACTGGAGACCATGGGAGAGCTTAAGACGGTTATCTAAAACTCTATGCTTAAGCTGTCAATTGTTTTGGTGTTTATTGACCCAAGGTTGAATTATTGTAAAACACTAATCCCATGTTCATCTCAAGTGAAATAAGGTATATAGGTCCTGAATCATTATTGGTGAATCAAGTAAATGACTTTGATGAGAATCTACAAGTTGCTCTCCAAAGGACGGTACCCGTGTATTTTAAGTACATAATTGCAATTTAGTATTGCTCTTAAGTTGGCTTGTTGTGCTACCTGTCTTTGGAGTAGTTATGCTTTATGATTGCCTGTGTTAAATGAATCATAATGATGTTTGCTTAATCATGACTGGTGCTATATAGGATATATCTTTTGAATCATTCATTGGTAGCTATTTCATTTGTTATATCCACAACGATTAACTCTCTTGGTGTATATGGATAAACCTGTAACTTTTTGTAAGTCATGCTATGTGCAATTATGACATTTTGTTTAGTCCATGTTCACATGATTACCCTAGTTTGGTACTGTGTGAATTTCAAGTCCATGTCGTGCCCTTTTGAGCTATGAGGTGCGTAAGCAAAAGGAGCCCTGAATTGGCGATAACAAGGGCTCTCATAAGGGCAAAGGTATGGAAAATGGAGCTATGCAATTTCATTAAATATTCTTGAAATTTCATTCATTGTGATCATAGCTATGTTCTTGTCTTTCAATTGGTAATATCTTGGCTTAGGTAATTTATGCCTTTAAAATGTTGTTTTTTTGTGCACCTAAGAAACCTTCTTAATTATGACATGCCCAGATATTTCGCTTTATATACATGATTGTGTTGATCTTCAATTGGTATATGCAATGATAGTTAAGTATGAAGCATGTCTAAGTTGCGTGTAAATGTTATACTTCCTTGAGTATTGAATTGGCTTAGGTGCCACTGAGGCATGCATTGTTGAATTTAGTCAACCTTTCATTTAGCCTTCAATTGGTGTTAAGTGGTTTTTCAATTGATATTCAAATTGGCATCCTTGTGTGATGAAAGTGATAGAGTATGCCTTGACCAAGGTATGTTGTGATCCCCTCTAGTTCTAATGAAGCTAGAATGTGCAAAGTGCAAGTCATTCAAATACTTGATGCACAACTTGAGGGGGAGCACACATAACTTGTGTCTTTCGAGACTAACTGTTTCTTGAGCAATCTTGTATAGTCTCTAGGTGGAAAAGAGAAGATAAGCAAGAAATGGAGCAATCAGGACTTGGGTACCTCTGTAAGTCAAGAAATTGGTATCTCAAGTTGTGAGTAAGTGTATATTTTTAGATTGCTCACGCTCTATAATATCTGGTGATAATAGATGCTTATTCTTAAATATCATGGAGCCATGATAATAAATGAACTTTGCACAACTTTGCAATTGGTATTTTTAAATTGGTATCTTTCAATTGGTAGTCGTAATAGTTCGCTTCAATTGACATCTTTTGATAATCATTAGAATGGAAGTTTCTTCTTGTGCCCAATACTATAACTTGTTCTAAGTTTGGTGTCTTAGCAACAAGAAAAAGTTAGGATAAAGAATCAGGCACAAGTGTGGAGTAGCTCTCGAGAGATTAAATACTTTCAAGATGGGAAGTACACTACAACATGGTAAAGGTACAAAAGGAAGTATTAATCTTTTTGCATATATGTGATAGTGCATATGTTCAATAAGTAAGGAGGAGTTTTGATAGTCGTTTTTTTCCTCCTTGACACCCTGCTGTCCCTTGACATCATCCTATGTTCTTGCTTGAGTATGGTTTTTGGTGTTTGATGTCAAAGGGGGAGAATTTGTGTATTAAAGCTTATCTCAACCTGAGAGGAAAGCTTATCCTAAGGGGTGATGTGTTAGTTTAAGCTTTGCTAGTGTGTTAGTCATATGCTTCTTGCAGTATCATATGTATAGACTAGTGTTTCCGCTGCGCTGAATTATTTGGCTTCTATAGTGTAATAGATAGTCATGTGGTTAATGGTGCTTTAAGATTGCTTTAAATTAGTGTCTTAGTTTAAATTGGTATTAGTTTGAATTGGTATCTTAATGATGAATAGTGGTAGGTTGATATTCCTGTGATATATCCACTAAATTGAATGGTGTTTAACTCTGATTATGTGCATTTGTGTGTTACAGCATCATGGTTTGATTCTTGACACAATGCATTCCAAAATTGCTAAGGTATAGAAATGCTTCGAATTGCCTAAGTATGTGCAAATTGGCGTCTGAGGCCAAAATTATGTTTTTGAAGTAAGCACATATTTAGGGGGAGCATTCTATAAACTTAGAATTCAAAATTTGTGCTTCTAATCTTATTCTTATGTAAGCTTTAATTGTGTTGCCATCAATCACCAAAAAGGGGGAGATTGAAAGCTCTCTTGTGAGTTTTGGTGTTTGGATGACAACTCAATTAAAGGACTAACAAGTGTACTAAGTGTTGAACAGGTACTTAAGGTAAAGCCTACAGGGTTCAACACAAGTGAACAAATGTGATGGTCCAAGAACTGGATTATGGATACATAATGGACATCACAAGTAAGTTGGACATTGCATAAAGTGAGACTCGGGTGCGTAGCTCGGAGACAACTGATCAAGCCAAGGACGGAGGCAAGAAGAGCTTCGAGGTACCAAGTGCACGGGAGAAGGTCAAGGAGGCTGAGGAACCCAAAGCCAAGGGTGAAGAAGAAGGCTTGCAAAGTCAAGGGTGATCGAGTTGAGAATAGCTACGGCACATCAAGGATCACTACATAAGAACGTGACTTACAGCCAATGAGGTAACAGCTACAGTTATGTGGTGTAAGTCATAAGGCTCAAGATCAAGCTCTAAGAAGGAGATCAAGGTCACTAGAAGGAGAACAAGTGTCAAAACCAGAACTAGAAGCAGCCCAAAAGAGCTAAGTTCACCTTAATCTTTAGTTTGGGTTGTTCCTATGTTTGGAGATGTTCTATGTGACCTTTGCAGGATGTTGGAGCCAAGAAATGTCAATCTAGATCAAGTCAAGCCGACTTGATGATTTATGAGTCCAACATCAAAGCTCAAGCATGTGAAATGCTATAGATGTAATAATTAAGAGAAGGTATGTTTCTAGACTTAGTACATTGGTTTTGTGGACTAATATACTGGTCTAAGTGTTAGAAATAGAAAGAAGAAGAAAAGGAAAGAGGTGCCAAAGGCTTGGATGTGTACAGCCAAGACTTAGTTCAGTCTGGCACACCGGACTGTCCGGTGGTGCACCGGACAGTGTCCGGTGCGCCAGGCTGGCTCGAGCGAAGTGGCCGCTCTCGGGAATTCACCGGCGACGTACGGCTATAATTCACCGGACTGTCCGGTGTGCACCGGACTGTCCGGTGAGCCAACGGTCGGCCGGGCCAACGGTCGGCCGCGCGATCTACGCGGGACACGTGGCCAAGCCAACGGCTAGATGGAGGCACCGGACTGTCCGGTGTGCACCGGACATGTCCGGTGTGCACCGGACATGTCCGGTGCGCCAATGGCTCCAAGACTGCCAACGGTCGGCTTCGACATAGAAGGAAAGAAATCGGGCACCAGACAGTGTCCGGTGTGCACCGGACTGTCCGGTGCGCCACCCGACAGAAAGAAAGTATTGCCTTCCAAATGGGATTCCAACGGCTCCTAGGCCCCTTGTGCCTATAAAAGGGACCCCTAGGCGCCTCAAGCAAAGTATAAGCGCAGCCAACAAGTGTAGACTTCACTCGAATCAATTCTCACTCTCCCTCTTGTGTGTAACTCTATAGTTTGTGTAGAAGGCACAGCTATAAGCCTTAAGAGAGAGGAGAAGTGCTGCTTAGAGCTAGAGCAAGGTCTTGAGCGTATCGTTACTCTGCCGGGGTGCTGCCAAGAAGTTTGTAAGCAGCCGCGGTTCTGTTGTAACCCCACTCAATAGTGAAAGGCTCTATCTGTCATACTGACAGATCTGAGCAAACGGAGGAAGGAGTTGAAATAGACTCCAAGCCCAGGTGTGGCTAACTCCAACGAGGACTAGGCAAGCATTTCAGGCTTGGCCGAACCTCGGGATAAATCCTTGCGTCTGTGTGCTCTGTTCTGTATTGTACTCTGACTCTCTGTCTTACTCGCTTATATATCTGCACTTCACTACTTACTTGTGGTACTAGCTTTCCTTGAAGTGCAGGATATTCGTAAGACAGGAACTTCAATTCCACTGCAACCTACTCGAAGGGTTCTTCACTCCACTGCGATCCTGTCTTCGAGTAGAGTAAGATTTAAGTTTTAAAGTGATAATTTTTATTCGCCTATTCACCCCCCCCCTCTAGGCGACATCTAGATCCTGTTCCCGGGCCAAAGGGAACTTTCAGTCACTTCGCCGCTCCGCTGACCGACCTGACAGGAATACAGCGCCGCCTGCCCTGCTCCGACTGTCGTGCCACTCGCTAGAGTGAGGTCGACAGCGGCTAAGTCCAGCCTCGGGCGACATAGGAAGCTCTGCCTCGCTCAACCCCAGGGCTCAGCCCTCGTCTCGGCCTCGGAAGATGGACTTTGCCTCGCCCGACCCCAGGGCTTGGCCCCCATCTCAGCCTCGGAAGATGGACTTCGCCTCGCCCGACCCCAGGGCTCGGACTCGGCCTCGGCTCCGGAAGACGACGAACTCTGCCTCGCCCAACCCCAGGGCTCGGACTCGGTCTTGGCTCCGGAAGACGATAGACTCCGCCTCGCCCGACCCCAGGGCTTGGACTCAACCTCGACCTCGGAGGAATCGCCACCTCACCCAAACTCGGGTTCGGACCAGCCACGTCGCTAGGAGGGCCATCATTACCCTACCCCTAGCTAGCTCAGGCTACGGGGAACAAGACCGGCGTCCCATCTGGCTCGCCCCAATAAACAAGTAATGATGACACCCCGCACGCTCCATGACGGCGGCAGCTCCCAGCCTCTTATGTCAGCAAGGAGACGTCAGCGTGGACCCGACAGCCCCGACAGCTGTACTTCCGCAGGGCTCTAGCGCTCCTCCGACGGCCACGACATCACATGAACAGGGTGCCACAACCCCTCCGACCGCCACGATGGCATGTACTTAGGGCTCTAGCTCCTCTCTGCTAGACACGTTAGCACATTGCTACACCCCCCATTATACACCTGGGCCCTCTCCTTACGTCTATAAAAGGAAGGTCCAGGGCTCTCGTACGGGGAGGTTGGCCGCGCGGGAGAACGGGCCGGCGCATAAGGCTCCCTCTCTCTCTCCCACTCCCGCGTGAACGCTTGTAACCCCCTACTGCAAGCGCATCCAGCCGCCCTGGGCGTAGGACAACACGAAGGCCGCGGTTTTCCCCTCGCTGTTCTCCCCCTTTGTGTCCCGTCTCGCGCCGACCCATTTGGGCTGGGGCATGCAGCGACAATTTACTCGTCGGTCCAGGGACCCCCCGGGGTCGAAACGCCAACAGTTGGCGCGCCAGGTAGGGGCCTGCTACGTGTTGACGAGCAACTTCCCGTCAAGCTCCAGATGGGTAGTCCCCAGCAACCTTTCCAACCCGGGACGACGCTCCGTTTCGGGAGTCTTGAGTTCATGTCCCTCGACGGCAGCTACGACATGATACTCCTTCCTCCGCCGCGCGACAGCGACAATGGCAGCCGTCAGCCCGCCCGCCGGCGGCGGAATCGACGACGTCTTCCCCACGTGGCGGAAGAGCAACATTCAGTTCTGTCCCATCGCCTCCCCCGCCGATGGAGGAGGAGGCGGGGTAGGCATGACCAAGCAGGGGGCGACACCGCGTCGGCTGTCGAGCGAGACGACGGCACCGGCGCCCCAGCGGGGGACACGCCGGGCGTTGACCTCGCGTCGGAGACGAAGGCGAGCGCCGTTTCCCCGCAACACGCCAACATCAAGCTAATGGATGACGCCAGCACGCTCGCAAAGGGCATGCTGGGCGTCGCCCTCGTACCTGAGACAACGGTGTAGTCCGCCCCTGACGCGACTTCGTCACCACCCGTCGATCGAGAGGTACCGACCGTTTCCCATCCCATGCCTTTTAGATTCAGCTTCGATCCACCAAGCGACCCCGCTTCAGTGGAGGCTTTCGCAAAGGCATGTCCAAACCCTCCGGGGTACCATGTGCGGTCACCCTGGGACAGACTGACGGCCGTCTCGACCTACGGGCCCTCGGGTTCTGAGGAAGATGACGAGCCCGACTCTGGTTGGGATTTCTCCGGGCTTGGTAACCCCAATGCCATGCGGGACTTCATGACCGCATGTTACTACTGCCTCTCCGATTGTTCCGATGGTAGCCACAGCCTTGGCAAAGAGGACTGTGGCCCAAGTCGCGAATGTTTCCACGTCGATCTTGGGGGTCTCGGCGAAGGCAACCATCTTGGTATGCCGGAGAACAGCGATCCCCCTAGGCCTACGCCTCGCGTTGACATCCTTGGGAGCTAGCTGTGGTCCCAGTCCCTGTGGGTGGTCAGGACGCACAGCTCAAGCAAATCCGCGAGATCCAGGCCAGGCTCGACGAGGAGGCAAGAACACTTGCGCAGCCTCGGCTGAACCTCGGACAGGAGAGGGCAGGCCGAGCTCCGGCTGGAGAAGCGCGTCATCTGGCCTAGGACATCCAGCACCGCATCGCCGACGATACCAGGCCAAGGCTGCCCCTGGTTTCCATTGGGGTCGGCTAGAACCTGGCTGTAGCTGCGATACTACTCCGAGCGGTGCCGGAACCCTCCACCACCGAGGGGCGGCGTATCCAGGGAGAGCTCAAGAACCTCCTAGAAGATGCCGCGGTCCGACGGGCCGAAAGCTCTGCCTCCCGAAGGCAGGGGTACCCCCTGGAGCATCACGCCACGACTTCCGGATTCGTGCGAGAAGCCTCGGTCCATACCGGGCGCACGCGCAACTTGGCGCCTGTGGCCCCGGGTCGCCTCGGCAACGAGCACCACCACCACAACCGTCGAGCCCACCTCAACGAAAGGGTGCGCCGAGGCTACCACCCCAGGCGTGGGGGACGCTACGACAGCGGGGAGGATCGGAGCCCCTCGCCCGAACCACCCGGTCCACAGGCTTTCAGCCGGGCCATACGACGGGCGCCATTCCCGACCCGGTTCCGAACCCCGACTACCATCACAAAGTACTCGGGGGAGACGAGGCCAGAACTGTGGCTCGCGGACTACTGACTGGCCTGCCAGCTGGGTGGAACGGACGATGACAACCTCATCATCCGCAACCTCCCCCTGTTCCTCTCCGACACTGCTCGAGCCTAGCTGGAGCATCTGCCTCCGAGGCAGATCTCCAACTGGGACGACCTGGTCCAAGCCTTCACCGGCAACTTCTAGGGCACGTATGTGCGCCCTGGGAACTCCTGGGATCTCCGAAGCTGCCGCCAGCAGCTGGGAGAATCTCTTCGGGACTACATCCGGCGATTCTCGAAGCAGCGCACCGAGCTGCCCAACATCACCGACTCCGATGTCATCGGCGCGTTCCTCGCCGGCACCACCTGTCGCGACCTGGTGAGCAAGCTGGGTCACAAGACCCCCACCAGGGCGAGCGAGCTGATGGACATCGCCACCAAGTTCGCCTCTGGCCAGGAGGCGGTTGAGGCCATCTTCCGGAAGGACAAGCAGCCCCAGGGCTGCCAGCCAGAAGACGTCTCCGAGCCGTCCGCTCGGCGCGACACCAAGAAGACGAACAAGAAGAAGTCGCAAGCAAAACGCGACGCCGCCGATGTGGACCTTGTCGCCGCCGCTGAGTACAAGAACCCTCGGAAAACTCCTGGAGGTGCCAATCTCTTCGACAAGATGCTCAAGGAGCCGTGCCCCTATCATCAGGGGCTCGTCAAGCACACCCTTGAGGAGTGCGTCATGCTTCGGCGCCACTTTCACAAGGCCGGGCCACCGGCGGAAGGTGGCAGGGCCCACAACAACGACAAGAAGGAGGACCACAAGGCAGAGGAGTTTCCCGAGGTCCACGACTGCTTCATGATCTACGGTGGGCAAGTGGCGAACGCTTCGGCTCGGCACCGCAAGCAAGAGCGTTGGGAGGTCTGCTCGGTAAAGGTGGCGGAGCCAGTCTACCTAGACTGGTCCGACAAGCCCATCACCTTCGACCAAGGCAACCACCCCGACCGCGTGCCGAGCCCGGGGAAATATCCACTCGTTGTCGACCCCGTCATCGGCAACGTCAGGCTCACCAAGGTCCTCATGGACGGAGGCAGCAGCCTCAACATCATCTACGCCGAGACCCTCGGGCTCCTGCAGATCGATCTGTCCTCGATCCGGGCAGGCGCGGCGCCTTTTCACGGGATCATCCCCAGGAAACGCGTCCAACCCCTCGGACAACTCGATCTGGCCGTCTACTTCGGGACTCCCTCCAACTTCCGAAGGGAAACCCTCACGTTCGAGGTGGTCGAGTTCCGAGGAGCCTACCACGTAGTGCTGGGGAGGCCATGTTACGCCAAGTTCATGGTCGTCCCCAACTACACCTACCTCAAGCTCAAGATGCCGGGCCCCAACGGGGTCATCACCGTCGGCCCCACATACCGACATGCGTACGAATGCGACGTGGAGTGCGTGGAGTACGCCAAGGCCCTCGCCGAATCTGAGGCCCTCATCGCCGACATGGAAAGCCTCCCCAAGGAGGTTCCAGATGCGAAGCGCCACGCTGACAACTTCGAACCAGCAGAGGCGGTTAAATCAGTCCATCTCGATCCCAGCAACGACACCTCCAAGCAGATCTGGATCGGCTCCGAGCTCGACCCCAAATAGGAAGCAGTGCTCGTCGACTTTCTCCGCGCAAACGCCGACGTTTTCGCGTGGAGTCCCTCGGACATGCCTGGCATACCGAGGGATGTCGCCGAGCACTCACTGGATATCCGAGCTGGAGCCCGACCCGTGAAGCAGCCTCTGCGCCGATTCGACGAAGAAAAGCGCAGAGCCATAGGCGAGGAGATCCACAAGCTGATGGCCGCTGGGTTCATCAAAGAGGTATTCCATCCTGAATGGCTTGCCAACCCTGTGCTTGTGAGAAAGAAAGGAGGGAAATGGCAGATGTGTGTAGACTACACTGGTCTAAACAAAGCATGTCCGAAGGTTCCCTACCCTCTGCCTCGTATCGACCAAATCGTGGATTCCACTGCTGGGTGCGAAACCCTGTCGTTCCTCGATGCCTACTCAGGGTATCACCAAAACAGGATGAAAGAGTCTGACCAGCTCGCAACTTCTTTCATCACACCTTTTGGCATGTACTGCTACGTTACTATGCCATTTGGTTTGAGGAATGCAGGTGCGACGTACCAAAGGTGCATGAACCACATGTTCGGAGAGCACATTGGTCGAACCGTCGAGGCTTACGTCGATGACATCGTAGTCAAGACGAGGAAAGCCTCTGACCTCTTCTCTGACCTTGAAACGACATTCAAGTGTTTCAAGGCGAAAGGCGTAAAACTCAACCCCGAGAAGTGCGTCTTCGGAGTCCCCCGAGGCATGCTCTTGGGGTTCATCGTCTCCGAGCGGGGCATCGAGGCCAACCCAGAAAAAATCACGGCCATCACCAACATGGGGCCCATCAAGGACTTGAAAGGCATACAGAGGGTCATGGGATGCCTTGCGGCCCTGAGCCGCTTCATCTCGCGCCTCAGCGAAAGAGGCCTACCTCTGTACCGCCTCTTAAGAAAGATCGAGTGCTTCACTTGGACCCCCGAGGCCGAGGAAGCCCTCGGGAACCTGAAGGCGCTCCTTACGAACGCACCCATCCTGGTGCCCCCCGCTGCTGGAGAAGCCCTCTTGATATACGTCGCTGCTATCACTCAGGTGGTCAGCGCCACGATCATGGTCGAAAGGCGAGAAGAAGGGCATGCATTGCCCGTCCAGAGGCCGGTCTACTTCATCAGTGAGGTACTGTTCGAGACCAAGATCCGCTACCCACAAATTCAGAAGCTACTGTACGCGGTGATTCTGACGCGGCGGAAGTTGCGACACTACTTTGAGTCTCATCCGGTGACTGTGGTGTCATCCTCCCCCCTGGGGGAGATCATCCAGTGCCGAGAGGCCTTGGGTAGGATTGCGAAGTGGGCGGTGGAAATCATGGGCGAGACAATCTCGTTCGCCCCTCGGAAGGCCATCAAGTCCCAAGTCTTGGCAGACTTTGTAGCTGAATGGGTCGACACCCAGCTTCCGGCGGCTCCGATCCAATCGGGACTCTGGACCATGTTTTTCGACGGGTCGCTGATGAAAACAGGGGCGGGCGCGGGCCTGCTCTTCATCTTGCCCCTCGGGAAGCACCTCCGCTACGTACTGCGCCTCCATATCCCGGCGTCCAACAACGTGGCTGAGTACGAGGCTCTGGTCAACGGGTTGCGCATCGCCCTCGAGCTAGGGATCTGACGCCTCGACGCTCGCGGTGGCTCGCAGCTTGTCATCGACCAAGTCATGAAGAACTCCCACTGCCGCGACCCGAAGATGGAAGCCTACTGCGACGAGGTTCGGCGCCTGGAAGACAAGTTCTACAGGCTCGAGGTCAACCACGTCGCCCGACGATACAACGAGACTACGGATGAGCTGGTGAAGATTGCTTCGGGGCGGACAACAGTTCCCCCGGACGTCTTCTCTCGAGACCTACATCAACCCTCGGTCAAGACCAACGACACGACCAAGCCCGAGGCACCCTCGGCTCAGCCCGAGGCATCCTCAGCTTTGCTCGAGGCACCCTCGGCAGAGCCCGAGGCACCCTCGGCTCAGCCCGAGGCATCCTCGACTTCGCCCAAGGCACCCTCGGCTCTGCCCGAGACACCCTTGGCCCCCGAGGGTGAGGCACTGCGCGTCGAGGGAGAGCGGAATGAGGTCCCGCCTGATCGAGACTGGCAGACCCCGTACCTGCAATATCTCCACCGAGGAGAGCTGCCCCTCGACCGAGCCAAAGCTCGGCAACTGGCGCGGCTCGCCAAGTCATTCGTCTTGCTGGGTGACGGGAAGGAGCTCTACCACCGCAGCCCCTCTGGCATCCTCCAGCGATGCATATCCATCGCCGAAGGCCAGGAACTCTTACAAGAAATACACTCGGGGGCTTGCGGTCACCACGCAGCGCCTCGAGCCCTTGTTGGAAACGCTTTCCGACAAGGTTTCTACTGGCCGACCGTGGTGGCCGACGCCACAAGAATTGTCCTCACCTGCCAAGGGTGTCAGTTCTACGTAAGGCAGACGCACCTACCCGCTCAGGCTCTGCAAACAATACCCATCACCTGGCCGTTTGTTGTGTGGGGTCTGGACCTCGTCGGTCCCTTGCAGAAGGCACCCGGGGGCTACACGCACTTGCTGGTCGCCATCGACAAATTCTCCAAGTGGATCGAGGTCCGACCCCTAAACAGCATCAGGTCCGAACAGGCGGTGGCGTTCTTCACCAACATTATCCATCGCTTTGGGGTCCCGAACTCCAAAATCACCGACAACGGCACCCAGTTCACCGGCAGAAAGTTCCTGGACTTCTGCGAGGACCACCACATCTGGGTGGACTGGGCCGCCGTGGCTCACCCCATGACGAATGGGTAGGTAGAGCGTGCCAACGACATGATTCTGCAAGGACTCAAGTCGAGGATCTACAACGACCTCCACAAGTTCGGCAGGTGATGGATGAAGGAACTCCCCTTGGTGGTCTGGAGCCTGAGGACGACACCAAGTCGAGCCACGGGCTTCACGCCGTTCTTTCTAGTCTACGAGGCCGAGGCCATCTTGCCCATAGACTTAGAATACGATTCCCCAAGGACGAGGGCCTACGACGATCGACGCAACCAGACCAACCGAGAAGACTCACTGGACCAGCTAGAAGAGGCTCGGGATGTGGCCTTCCTACACTCGGCGCGGTATCAGCAGTCCCTGCGACGCTACCACGCCTGAGGGGTTCTATCCGAGACCTCCAGGTGGGCGACTTGGTGCTTCGACTACGACAAGATGCCCGAGGGCGGCACAAGCTCACGCCTCCCTGGGAAAGGCCATTCATCATCGCCAAGGTTTTGAAGCCCGGGACATACAAGCTGGCCAACAGTCAAGGCGAGGTCTACAGCAACGCTTGGAACATCCGACAGCTACGTTGCTTCTACCCTTAAGATGTTTTCAAGCCATTCATATACCTCGTTTACATATGAAGTCTAACCATCAAGGAAGGGTCGGCCTTGCCTCGGCAAAGCCTGACCCTCCCTCGGGGGCTAGAAGGGGCGAACCCCCTCTGTGTCAAAATTTTCCTGAAAAAAGTCTTTCGGCCAGAACATTTTTCGTGTTTTTCGACTACTTCGATGGTGGGATCCTGAAAACGATGGAGTACACGTAAGCAGGCAAGGCTGACCGAGTCGAGGGACTCCTACGCCTCCGGGATATGGATACCTCACTCATCACCTTCTGCGATAAGTAACTCGCGCTCGGATAAACGGTTCCGCTGATCGAACAAGTCTTAACGCTCGAAGACTCTTCTGCCGAAACGATTTTTCGTGCCATCACGACCATGTCGACAAAAGAATCCTACGGACGAGTGAGAGTACACGTAAGCGGCAAGGCCGACCGAGCTGAGGGACTCCTATGCCTCCGAGATACGGATACCTCACTCATCACCTTCCGCGAGAAGTAACTCTCGCTCGGATGAACGATTCTGCCACCGACAAGCAAGTCTTGATACTCGAAATAAGGGGGAAAAGAAACGCAACTTTACAACACGACGACAGTATGTTTGGGCCTCGGCGGCCGCAAAAAACACATGCATACTACAGGCGAACCGATCCTGCAAGCTCAGGTGTCGATGGAGAGGGAACAGCAGCATCCTCGGCGTCAACTCCACCTTCGGCGAAGTCCGACCGAGCCTTGGACTGCAACACAGGTGAAGGATCTCTGAGGCCTCGGGGGCTACACCGAAGGACGACGTCAGCACCATGCCCGAGCCATCGCCGCCAGGGTCTCCTCCAGGAACCCGGCCCGAGCAGACGGCTCGGCCAGCCACCCTGAAGCCTCAGCCAGCTGTCCCCCGAGGACACCAGCCCGGCTCATGGCCTCGGCAACCCGACTCCGGCGCCGGTCCCGCCAGTGGACGGCCCGGCCAGGCTCCGGCCGACGAAGCTCCCTTTTTCAAGCCAACTTCGCCTCTGTCCATGCTGGCACCGCTCCCTCCGGCTCCGGCTCATCGCAGAGCGGCCGAGGGTTTCTTTGACTAAACAAGTGAAGCCTCGGGCGGCAAGGCCAACCGAGCCGAGGGATTCCTACGCCTCCGAGATACGGATACCTCACTCGTCACCTTCCGCACAGAGCAACTCACATTTGGTCAATCGGTTCGGCTAGCCGACAGGCGAGTTCTATTGCTCAAAATGAGGGAAAAACATGGTATTACACCCAAAAATACCTACATGTTTAGGCCCCGACAGCCACAATGAATAAACACCGGCACTCAAGGTGCCATTACAAACGGAACTTTGGTTCCACCCCCGTAGGTACGAACAACACCCCACGCTGGAGGGCCTGCGGGGCAACAAAACCCCTGGTGGCTCGCCGACGCCCGCTCCGGTAGCAGCGACAACGACCCCCGCTCCGAAGTGGCCAAACAGCAGCAGCGATGACCTCAGGGCGGACGCTGCTGCGACGAGCTCCTCGCCCACGCTCCCACTCGAGGGGCGAGGACAAGCAGAAGGCCGTAGAGTCGGAGGTCAGTCCGCGGGTGGCACCGACTATCCCGTCGGCAGAGAAACCTCTTCTGGCTGCCTCGGTGGGAGGTGGCATCGGAAGTAGCGCCGGAGCCGCTCAGGCCGGGGAGCCGGGCACGCGGCAGTTGCCAGCGCCACGAACGGCGAACGCCCTTCCCCCCGATCACTGAAGGAAGGAGCGGGCCGCTGCCCGCGCGGAGACAGGCCCCAACTTGGCGCACTCCCCTCCCCAGCACTGATGATGAACATCCTTGAAGCTGAGGGAGGGGCAGAGGCCGCAGCCCGACTCGCTTCTCCCCACCATCAAACTGGTGGTCACCGTCTTGGGTGACCAGCGGCGAGGGGATGCAGCCGGACTGCCTGATGAAAATCCTTGAAGCCGAGTGATGGCTGAAAGGTACCAACTTCCGCAAAGTTGCGTTCCTCCAACGACAGCAAGACGAAAGCGACGCGAGCGCTCCTCATCCGGGGGCTCGGAAGGTGGAAGGATGCGATACATGGAGTGCGAAGACATGGTTGCCGTCCAAGGGGGTCACCATCCTTTTAAAGGCGAATCTCCCCACTTGCGTCCTCAGCCGTCACGGGCTGAGTCTTCTCCAACACGCTCTAAGGTCCTCCCCCTACGACGCGGGGGCTGGGTCCCACACGTCATGCAAGCTGGCCTAGGACAGAAGAAGCCAGACCGCCGCGCGCAGAGCGCACAACGGCCCAGCGGTTACAAGCATTCCTCCACTATCGCCCGGACCAGGGGGTGAAAGGGCAGACCGCCATGCAGGCAGCATGCAACCGCACCAAGGTGGCGCACCCTTTCGACTTCGACACGTCTAGCTTAGAGGCCCAAGCCCACACGTCATGTAACCGGCGCGCCGGTTACTACGTGCGAGAAACTGCACCGCCACTCGCGCCAGTCCCGTGCCTCCTCGACTGCGGAACCGGAGCCGCAACTCGAGGCAACCCTGTGCACGGCCCAGCAGTACCAACCAGGCGCACCGGTCACGGGTCAGTCAGCCGCGGGAGAAGGCGCGACGGTCGATACGGCCAAAAATGGGCCAGCAGTAATGGCAATGCCAGGCAGGCGGAAGCAGCAGTCAAATCATCTGCAGGCTCACGTCCCCTCCTGGAACAGCGAGAGAACCCTCTCCCACGGCGTGAAGACGACGCGCCCGTGCTCCACTCCTCGAACGGCTCGCGCACGCACAACGGCTGCCCCACGAACCACTCGTCCCATCGCATTAACTCTGCGGCACGGCAGGCGGCACCTTTGGCAGGCAAAGCGGGCGACGCTTTACCTTCGCCATAATGACCGCGTCAAAAAAGGTGTGCCACGACGTTCGATTTCGTATCCTTTTCCATTTCCTCTTTCTCTCTCTTGCCACAGGGACCGGGAAAGGGGATACTCCGAAAGGGATCCTTCTCCATGAAGGAAACGGGCCCCGAGCCCCCCCTACTGATCAGAGGTTCGAAGGCTGGCCCCTTGAAAGGGTTCGACAGCTGCCTCAGAGCACTCGGGCTCCGCGCCCACTACTGGTCAGAGGTTCAAAGGCTGGCCCCTCGGAAGGGTTCAACAGCCGCCTCAGGCCACTCGGGCTCCGCGCCCACTACTGATCAGGGGTTCGTAGGCTGGCCCCCGAAGGGTTCGACAGCCGCCTCAGAGCACGCAGAGCGAGGGATGACCCTGGGTACGTTCGATACATAACCAAGGCTTGGGCTACGCTCCCGAGGTACCCTAGGACATTTCCGAGACCAGCGGGAGCGATTTTCGTAACGGAATCCCACCAGAGGGAGGCATCGAGCCCTCGGACCCCGTCAAAAGGGGACCGGGTCCGGCGAATCACCTGCAGGTACTTTTGGAGCGCGCCTCCGGGCAACTAGCCGACCCCTAATGAATGGGGCACGGGCGTCCACTCAGATTACCCGCTAGCAACTCACTGGAGACACCATGTTCGGCGCCCTCCGAGGGCAACATGGCGCTTTCCACCCTCCTCGCAAAAAGGCGACGCAGGGGCGTATGAAAAAAGCCGAGTCTGTCCTTGACCGTCCTCTCGCTCTGTGCGGAGGCTCGGGGGTTGCTCTCGCAAACCCGGCTCCGGCCAAACCGTTGACAGCGTCAACATACCAGCCCGAGAACTTGGGACTTGACTATGCACCCGGGCTACAGCCAGTTCGCATGAGGGAACAACCAGATCGGCTGAGCCATCGCAAAAGGCATTAAGACCTCGAAGGAGTCAAACCACTCCTCCGAGGCCTCGGGGGCTACACCCGGCGGGTGCGCTCGCGCGCACCCACCAGAACAAAATGCAACCGAGAAAGGTCGGTCCCCTTGCAAAAAAGTGTGAACAAACGCCTCCAAGCGAGTATTAACACTCCCTTCGAGGCTCGGGGGCTACTGTCGGGGACCATAATTAGGGGTACCCCTAAGACTCCTAATCTCAGCTGGTAAACCCCATCAGCACAAAGCTGCGAAGACCTGATGGGCGTGATTCAGGCCAAGGCTCCGCCCAAGGGACACAATCCCGCCTCGCCCGAGCCCGGCCTCGGGCAAAGACAGCCGACCCCGGAGGATTCACATCTCGCCCGAGGGTCCCCTCAAGCAACGGGCGCACCACCGACTCGCCTGAGGCCCAGTTCGGGCAGGCTTCGCGGAGAAGCAACCTTGGCCAAATGGCCATGCCAACCGACCATATTGCAGGAGCATTTAATGCAAGGATCGCCTGACATCTTATCCTGATGCGCGCTCCAGTCGACAAGGCCGAAGTGACCGCAGTCACTTCGCCGCTCCGCTGACCGACCTGACAGGAATACAGCGCCGCCTGCCCTGCTCCGACTGTCGTGCCACTCGCCAGAGTGAGGTCGACAGCGGCTAAGTCCAGCCTCGGGCAACATAGGAAGCTCCGCCTCGCCCGACCCCAAGGCTCGGCCCCCGTCTCGGCCTCGGAAGATGGACTTTGCCTCGCCCGACCCCAGGGCTCGGACTCGGCCTCGGCTCCGGAAGATGACGAACTCCGCCTCGCCCGACCCCAGGGCTCGGAGTCAGCCTCGGCTCCGGAAGACGATGGACTTCGCCTCGCCCGACCCCAGGGCTCGGACTCAACCTCGACCTCGGAGGAATCGCCACCTCACCCAAACTCGGGTTCGGACCAGCCACATCGCCAGGAGGGCCATCATTACCCTACCCCTAGCTAGCTCAGGCTACGAGGAACAAGACCGGTGTCCCATCTGGATCGCCCCAGTAAACAAGTAATGATGACACCCCGCACGCTCCATGACGGCGGCAGCTCCTAGCCTCTTATGTCAGCAAGGAGACGTCAGCGTGGACCCGACAGCCCCGACAGCTATACTTCCGCAGTGCTCCAGCGCTCCTTCGACGGCCACGACATCATATGAACAGGGTGCCACAACCCCTCTGACCGCCACGACGGCATGTACTTAGGGCTCTAGCTCCTCTCTGCTAGACACGTTAGCACATTGCTACACCCCCCATTGTACACCTGGGCCCTCTCCTTACGTCTATAAAAGGAAGGTCTAGGGCTCTCGTACGGGGAGGTTGGCCGTGCGGGAGAACGGGCCGGCGCATAAGGCTCCCTCTCTCTCTCCCACTCCCGCGCGAACGCTTGTAACCCCCTACTGCAAGCGCATCCAGCCGCCCTGGGCGCAGGACAACACGAAGGCCACGGTTTTCCCCTCGCTGTTCTCCCCCCTTTGTGTCCCGTCTCGCGCCGACCCATCTGGGCTGGGGCACGTAGCGACAATTTACTCGTCGGTCCAGGGACCCCCCGGGGTCGAAACGCCGACATCTATGTTGTGTGTTGTCTTTCTGTCTTGTATGATTTTAATACTTACACTTCAATACTTATCTATGGTATAAGTTGTCTTTAAAGTGCATGGTATTTTGATACAGGAACTTCATTTCCGCTGCAACCTACTCGAAGTTTTCTTTATTCCACTGCGATCCAGTCTCTGAGTAGTGTAAGAATTTCTAGTTTTTAAGTGATAATTTTTAATCGCCTATTCACCCCCCTCTAGGCAACATCTAGATCATGTTCTCGAGCAAAGAGAACTTTCAGTTTGGTATTGGACTAATACTTATGGTGTAAAAGGACACAAAGAGAGGAGCTTGAATAGGGTTTTGTCCACCTGGCTCTAGGATCGCTCGTAGTGCCGATGGAACTATCAGGGTCTAGCAAGCATGGGAAGGTAGTTGTTTGAAACGAGGCATGTAGTGCATGGTTGAATGATTGCTCACATGGGCAACTAGCCCATCTGGATCATTATTCGGCCCTTGGGTCACCTGTTGGTGCCTAGCTTTTGGACCACGGCTACATGAGGATAAGCATGACGTAATTGAGTGAACCAAATACTAATAGGGATACAAGGCTAAGCACTACACTAACCCAGTGATGATTTTATTGTTTTGGAGCTCTCTAGTGACCATCAAAATAGTTTTATGGTTAAGGCACTAGATCAAAACACTAGACTAATGAAACTAGTCATTATGGTCACTATCAGTAGCCATTGACATGTGACAATTGGACCACTAGGCCCAAACTATTTGACTAAGAGGTCGTGAAGCTAATGCATGGGGTAATAGTTATTCTATTTGTTCCCCTCTATAAATAGTTGGTTGGATGAATTTAAGGGGGTCTCATGGCCATTTGTTGAAGTGCATCATCATTCTAAGTTGAAACACTCTCCCACTCCCTCTCTTGACTTAATGATCACATTTGTGAGAGATTGAGAGCCTCTAATGTTTTGTATTAGAGAGGTTGTATTTGGTGGTACTAGTTGGTATTTGTTGGCTTGAGATTTCTTGTTACTATTAGCTATTACTATCACCTAGCATGCTTGGTTCTTATGAAGATTGTTGAGGGGATCTTGGTGATTCTGGCCACCCCAACCATTGGTTGTTGTGAGGTGCTTTGTGCTCACCCTACGAGATATTCACAGAGTAACACTAATCAAAGTGTTATTATCAACTTCTAGTGGTTCCCTATGTCATAGGGGTTGAGGTTAGGTGCTCATTCAGCTAAGTGAAGTGGTGATCTATGGATCCAACACAACTCAAACATAGGTTGCAAACAAGCAATTGAACCTTAGAAAAAAATTTGTGTCAATTGCCCTCGATGGTTTACACTCTCAATAATTGCAATTTTATTTCATATATAATCTGCTTATGTTGTTGTTTTAGTGGTAGTATCTAGAAGCTTGTTTAGTTGCTAGTTTAGCTTAGCTCTCTAGTGAGCAGTATAGTTTAGTTTAGTTTAGTTTAGTTTCTATCATCCTAAGCTCACTAGTTGGTAGGTGTTGCTTCTAGTTGTTAGTGTGCTTGAGTGGTTATTTAGTTAAGTTTGCAATTAGACTTGTGTAGGGCGTTTGCTTTGTATTGATTAAGCTAGAAAGGTTGTGGTTATTGGGTTTGTCTCTCGTACTAATACACATTTCGTACTATATTAGTGTTTGTAAAATTTTATTAGGCTATTTATCTCCTGCTAGTCATCTATAGACGATCCTTTTAAGTAGGTCTCATTTGCCCTCTAATAATATTTGGGTTTTTTTCTCCATGCACAAGTCAAATTTCGATTTCAATTTTTATGTGGTATACCCATATAAATATTGCATACATATGTAGCTAGATCGAAATATCACATATTTTTAATATGTGTATGTCACGGTTTGTCCTACATGAAATTTTTGGCAGCTCCGCTAGTGATATAGATGCATGTGAGGCAAGTTCTTCATTTGTTTACTCCTACTCCCTCAGTTTTCGATGTAATACTCCCTCCGTTTCAAATTATAATTTGTTTGACTTTTTCAAACTCAAGTTTGACCACTCATCTTATTCAAAAAAATCATAAAAATGAAATTTTTTATGTCATATGTAAAGTATATTTGATAATAAATAAAACCATGATGATTTTTTTTGTTTCTCACGATTTTTTAAGACGGGTGTTCAAAATTAGGATTGAAATAAACGGATTATAAATTAGGGCTATAAAATCGGGAGCGAGGGAGTACTATTTATATTTTTGAGAAGTCAAACCATTTTAAATTTAATCAAATATATAAAAAAAACATGTATTATATGTAATAAATACAATTGAATTTGGCATAAAATATTTTTTCCATAGTATATGTATTTTGAATCAATTATTTTAATGATGCTTTTTATAAATTAGTAAGCCTTGATCTAAAACGAAATGGTATCTTTTTTTCTGAAGGGGGGGTGTAGTATTTGTGGAGTATGTACATGAATGAGGTAGAATATAATGTGGTCCACGTCCATCCTGTGCCCTAGTATATAAAGAAACAAAACGAAGGGAGCACTTCTGCATCACTGCATGTCTGCATGGATAGGCAATTGTGTGTGAAAGGGGAAGCTCGATCGATCCCTACTTCCCTGAAAAACAGAGTCTGCCAAGAAAAGGACCCTTGCATGGCATCGGCGCGCGCACAACGCGTGAGAGAGAAAGCAGGGAGCAAAGGCTGACGCGGCTATGCAAAAGACGCGGCAACTTAGCAGGCGGCAAATACTACACCCCTATCCTCTGTCCCACTCAATCTCAAATTCTTCGTAGAGAGCCTTTGGTGCCTATCTTAAATCGTGAAGTTGTTTGTAAAATATGCTCCCTCTATCCCATTAATTAGAGCGTATAAGTTTTTGGCAGTCTTTAAAACAAAACTTTGAACATTTAATATTTTTTCAAAATATATCATCAATAAATATAAAAATACAATCATCTTAAAATACTTTTGTATATGAATCCAAATATATAGCATGCATGCACTACTAAATTATTAGTCAAAGATTTAAAAGGTTGACTAAACATGCACGGCTTAATAAATGGGATAGTGGGAATATAAGACAACACATTAAATTTGGTTATGATAATCACAATTCAATATGTGCGCCATATACACCAAAGACATATTACACCTGATATAGTTTCTAGTCCCTGCTCTAAGCAGCGATAAGGCTAGATTCAGCTTTGGACGATATCGCCTACATGCATGGCACCCATTGATATCACCTATCACGACTCCAACAATGGTCGAAGCGCGCACGATCATTGACCGACCGAGCGCCAGGGTCAGTTCAGACCGTGTTGGTCCCATGTCGATCGGTACCGACCCAACAGTTGCAGCCATGGTCGGTATCGGCTGCCTGGTGCCACATGGTACGTTCTAGTTGGTTCGCTCCATTTTGAATTTTAATTTTTTAAAAATACAAAAAGTCCTACAACATGGTCTATAAATAGATGAGTGTTTGAGCTCATTCACACAACTCACACTTCAAATTTCTCTACCACCTCCTCATAGTCGTCTCACACTCTCATTCGAATCAAGTGTTGTTGTGATGTCTTCGTCCAGCTCGAACATCGACATGATCGAAGAGTTGTTCGAGTTACTGCAGCAAAATATAATGTAGCAGGTAGCAGATCTTGCCTCTAAGTTTTCCGCATCGAGAAGCGACCAGGCAATGTTGGAGATACATCAACCATGACCATGTTTTGCACGTAACCGATTGATCCAAGACTACTCAACGACCCATGCGTCTACCCGCTGGAGAGGTTGGGTGAGCACTCTCCCTACTTCACAATTCGAACTGATGCACTCAACTACATCAGTTCTCCCCCGACCAGAAGTGCACAACTGCCCTACGCATGCTTGTGTATGGTAGTGTTGCTGACTCCATCGATGATTATATTAAAATGGGGGAAAACTCTGTCTTAGTCACTGAAACTATTCTATAAATGTGTTATTAAGGATGAAAACAAATACTTATTTGGATATCAATTGTTTGGTCTTTTTACTTTGGTTGTGAACAAATACAATATAAAATCTGCAATGCAAATTCGTGTTCTTGTTTTTAGCATTAAATTTGTAAAGATTCGTAAACATTAACCTCAAATTTATCATATAATCTTCTCAAATGATACATATAAAATTCAGATATAGATATATATTTAGATTTTTTTTCACCTTTTTGTTGTATGGAGCAAATGATGCATACAACAATTTATGCAAAAAATTATTCTTGCTTGATAATGTGCTTGATAATATAAGAAAATATCAGCACTAAATTTCATACATATTTATATTAAAATATTATTATTTTTCTAACAATTTGGATATCCACTTTCATCCCTAGGTGTTATTGCATGTTTTGGGGTGGAGTACAGTTGTCGTCGTTCCACTGTTGATGACCTTAGGCGTCTGTTAGCTAAGGGGGTGAAGGGGATTTCCTTGTATGTCAGGGAGTATAAAATGCACACATTAGATCCCGACCATCATGCTCAAGACGGTTGCCTCATATGACTTGTAGATCTGGCATGTTTTTGGAGTGGCAGGATCTAACAACAATATGAATGTGCTCGACCAATCACTGTTGTTCACTGATGTGCTTAAGGGTGAAGCACTGTAACACCCAAATTCTGAATTTGGGATTGATAGAAGAAATCTGAGCAAAATACCATTGATAAATAATTAAACTTTATAATTCACCCTTTTTAAAGGTAAATACTCATAATAAAATAAATGAAGAAACACTATGTAGTAATTGTGCATCATGTGAAAGTTTAACTTGTGCATAAATTTGAAATCTAGAATTTAAAAATTGGTTTGATTTGAATTGGAAATAGGGTTTGAAATAAGAGAAGGGAAGAACTAAGAAAAATACTACATAAAATAAAATAAAAATCAGAATAAACATCCTTCACACTTAAATTATTAAATTATACCATTCAAACTGAGGACAAGTTATTTCACAAAGTTTGAATTTAAACTTGAACTCAAATTGGATTTGAAAATGGAGAAAAGAAAATAGAAAAGATAAAAGAAAAGGAATAAAACCTTATATGGGCCTCGTACCTGGAATTCGGCCCAACTAACACCTGCACCGCGCGGCCCACCTCTTCTCCCACGCGGTCTATCACCTCCATGTGGGTCCCTCTGGTCGGATCCCACCCGCGCGCGCCTGCTTTCCTTTCTGCTCCGCCGTTCCACTTACATGTGGGACCCCCCTGTCAGGATTATCTCCTACCCCAGATTCACTCGCTGACCGAAGAACCTCCTACCGATCTCCTCGCCGTAGATCCCGCTCCCGTAACCACCTGTGCGCTTCGACCGGGTTGTTGGAGCTCGTCCTCGCGCCCTACATAAACTGCCCCCTGACTGTTTCACCAGGGCCACCATTGTCGAACCATGGAGCGCAGAGAAGAATAGGATTTCGCCGCCGTAGCCGTCTGTGGCCTCTACCGCCGTTTGAAGCCCATCGGGTGCTCGAGGATGGCCGCCGGGATGCGTACATGCGTTTTGTGGCGTTGGCGGGTGAAGACTGCCACCGTTCCCGACCCAATTTCTCGCCGGACTTGGGGAGGGGCCGGTGTTCCGCGCTACACCGTGGGCAGGCTCCTCCGCGATCTCTTGCAGGTGAGAAACCCTTCCATGCTGACCGCCATGTCCTTCCCTGCGTATAGCTCTTCGGAATCGAGGTTTGGGCGTCGGGCGCACTGGCCACCGGCGTCGCCGCCGTGCGGACTGTTTGGCGCCGCCGTATTCACGGGCGCGGAGTGCGCCGTAGGGATGATGGTGCAAACACCGTCGGATCGTAGTAAACGGCTAGGATTAGATCTGGCATAGGATGGCCCTCGTCCGTCGATCATGTAACAAGCGGTCGCGATTAGATGTGTGTACCCCTTCACGCATGATTAAATCCTGGCCGCTAACTCTAGATCGTGCGGTCGGGTTTTGATCCTGTTTCTATAACACGAGAACCGTTGGATCGCGATCCAGTGGCTGGCGTCTGATACCGGTTCGTTTAAAAACCCGATCTAATCTGGATCGTTGGGCTCTGATCCAACGGCCCAGATATCGCGATACCCCTTCGCGGGGCATTTTTCTAAAGAGCCCCTCGGGTTTCACTGAATCAACCCGCCGTCCAGAGAACACTATTCTCTGTGTCTCGGGTTTCTTGCGCTGAGGCCCCTGACTTTCTCTGGTTTTGGCGCGCAGTCCAAGGGAATAGAAAATCCAGTAAAATGAAATAGAAAATGATTTTTGATACAAAAATAATTCCAGAAACTTGTTTAAATCATAGAAAATCCATTTTTAGTCCAAATTAATCCATTCCACTTTCTAAAATTTTGTAATTTTATTCTCTACCACCTAGAACCTCTGTTTTGTCATGAAAACAATTAGAAATTTAATCTCTCACTTAATCCATTTTAGACACATAAAACCTTTGAAAATTCATAACTTAAAATCTATAACTCCAAAATTAATGATTCCTGTTCCTATGATCTTATTTTAATATGTATATTATTAATGTGTATTTTGTTCTTATGGTTGGTGTAATGTTAATTTTGCCTATACCATGTATGTTTGTATTGCTACGACTAGCAGTGAGGTCACGAGAACCTGAAGATCATCCTGGTACCTGGATTCTCAAGGCCCAGGCAAGTTGTGCCCTTGATCACTTCTTTTTACCCACTCATGTTCTAATTAACCATAATGATCTGCATAGGTTAATTTTGATGGGACCCAATAGGTTACCTTAGTTTGTCTATCTTTATACCTTGTTTACCACTGAACCTTCTGGGTAGTATTTGCTAGTGCTATATGTGGTTTTGGGTATGGAGATACACTATTCATGTTTACACTTTTGTTATCAGTTGTTATTTATTGTTCATGATAAGATCATTATGTTAATTGGAACATGGAGCGACCACCCGGGAAAACAGTGCTACCACAAGGGAGGAATGGGACCCCTTGGCTGATTAATTAGGAAAGCTAGTGGAAGACTACCTTACCCGAAAGGGGCAAGGGCAGTAGGGGAGAGGTCAGTGTAGGGAGGCCCTCGGGAGGATTTTGCTGCGATGGCGGTCCTGCAAGGGATTCCTGCACTGGATCTTCCTATAACTGTAGCGGGTTTTCGGAAGCTAGTGGAACTTTGTAAAGGCCTCGTAGTGGATCCCTAGCCATTCACCTCGGAAGTGTCTAAGGGCCTTGCAAACCCTGGCGACATGGGATACACGACTTGTGGGTAAAGATGCGCAACCTCTGCAGAGTGTAAAACTGGTATACTAGCCGTGCTCACGGTCATGAGCAGCTCGGACCCTCACATGATTAAATTATGGAACTTAAACTCAATTTGCCATATGCATTGCATCGCAGGTGAAGTTGTTACTTTTGTTCTACTATTTAATTGGGTTTGGTATTTACTTATACTTAGTAATTGCTAATAAAAGTTTGATCAACTTTAAAAGCAATGCTCAGCTCTAACCATCTCCTTTGGTAAGCCTTACACATCACGTGAGCTCCCACCTTTGGCGAGTTCATACACATTATTCCCCACAACTTGTTGAGCAATGAACGTATGTGAGCTCACTCTTGCTGTCTCACCCCCCCCCCCACAGGTCAAGAACAGGTACCACAGGATGAAGCGCTTGGAGGATGCCGTGATGTGTTCGTGAGAGGTCTAGGTCGTCGTCTCCCAGTCAACTTTGGGTTGCTGGACCGTTGTCTCCTTATAATGTAATTAATTATTTTGTATAGAACTCCTGTTATATATAAAGATGTGACATTCGATCCTGTGCCACTATACATCATATGTGTGAGACTTGGTCCCAGCATACCTGGTGTTTATGTTAGCGCCCGGGTTTTGGACCCCTAAAATCCGGGTGTTACAGAAGTGGTATCAGAGGAATGTTGACTGTAGGACGAAACCTAGATAGAACTGGACAACCATTCTTTACCTACCTTACTCTGATTCTTTCTAAACTTACCTTAATCTTTTCTCATCTAATGCTGCTTTACTCTGATTATTCTTATCTTTTCTTTCTAAAGACAAATGTGGATTTCACTCTTTGAAATCCTGTGCTTAAAGCGACCTTTAGGAATAGGATACCTAATCTTAGGAACAAAATCAAAAATATTTTTGTAAATATTTGTATGCTTGAAAGTTTGTTCTTATGATACATGTCTGATTTGGATCTTTGATTGAGTGTGATGGGTTGTGGAGTAATGTCCACAATTACATTTGCATATACATATAGGAAAAAAAATGATCATCAAAATAACTAGACCAACTAGAATATATCAAATAGATCTATCTTATCTCTAAGGATTCTCTCTAAACTTAAAAGATTCTTCCTTAATAGATTTATATTATCTTGAAAGGTTCCATCTTATCCTAAAATATATCTAGTTTAATAGCCATCTTATCTTACAAGGTTCTCTCTTATCATAATAGATCCATCTCATCTTAAAAAGATTCTATCCTACACTCATAAGATCTATCTTATCTCAAAAGGTCTTAACTTATCCTAATGTATATAGATCCATCTTATCTTAAAAGGTTTTCTCTTATCTTAATAGATTTATCTTATCTTGAAGAGACTCTAACCTACCTACATCATATAATCCATCTTATCCTAAAAAGATACTCATCTTATCTTGAAGAGATTTTATGTCATCCTAATAGATCTAACTGACCTCAAAAGATTATACCTTATCATTATGAATTCATCCTACCCTAATTAGCATATTTATCCTAGTCTAAAATATCAACCATGATCTAATTCAAAGTAATTAGATATTGTCTAGACTAATCCGGTGATACCAATCTAGATCCCACCTAATCTAATATGATCCAATCTAAAGTAAGTTATTTAATAAATTAGTTAGTACTAGTGAAATGGATTAGACCTCACTCATATAAAAATGATTTAAGCTAAATTGATGCCCTAGATTAACTTGACCATATACATATGCAACTACCTTACCCATCCGATAGTTGCATAATCCCTCTGTGTTAACCTAATAGAGCTTCTGACCTACCTACACCGTATACCCCATCCTATCTCAAAAGATTTTAACATATCCTAACAAGATATATCTTACCCTGATAAATTTATCTAACTTAAACTAGTCTAATCTAGATCATATCTAACCTAAATATGTTCTAATCTAGTGTGAGTTACTTAATGTTGATACAAAGGATAAGGCCATACTCCTAAATTACTTAAACCTAATTTGGAGACTTATATCAACTTGGCCATACACAACAACTCGACCTATATCACAAGTTACATAACTTACCCAATCAATAGAGTCTTAATGGATTGCATAACCTATCAACCACCACCTGATATCAAACCAGATTTTGATCTACGTCATGTAGTCTATCTCCCCCATATATATCTAATCGTGACAGATTCTATCTTACCCTTGGATATTCACCTTATATGATTGGTTACCCCAATCTGGACATAAAACAAAGATTAAGTCCTACCAAAGAATCTTTAGATTATAACCAGCTACTAGCTTATTTATTCCGCTTATTGAATAATTTCCTTTGCAAAACTATTACCATATACTTCTAACTTTCATGGTCAATACCAGGAAAGGAAAGATTATCACGTAACAACAAACAGAAAATGAATCCTCCAAATCCTCCACCTGTTGAAATCGATCAAGTGGTTGCTGCCCAAAGACTGGTAATACAACAATTAACAGACCTGGTGACCGAGATGCAAAAACAGATAAGACAAGAACGCGAGGAGATACGTCAGGTCCGCCAAGAAATAAGGCAAGCACGGTTGGAGAGACAACAACAACAACAACCTCCACTACCACCACCAGCTCCACCAAGCTACATAGATATAAATTATGATGATTTGTAAGATCTAGATGATACTTTAGTTAGCAGATGATATGATATTATTTTAGAAGGAACAATAAGGTCTATTGACCCTATGTTTTGTTAAAGAATTATACCTCATGCTGAGATTTCTTTGTTTGTGCATATGTTCCGAGAACAATATGAATATACATCCCTTTTCTTACAATCTCGAGGACGAGATTATTTTTAAGGGGGGTAGGATTTGTAACACCCAAATTCTGAATTTGGGATTGATAGAAGAAATCTGAGCAAAATACCATTGATAAATAATTAAACTTTATAATTCACCATTTTTAAAGGTAAATACTCATAATAAAATAAATGAAGAAACACTATGTAGTAATTGTGCATCATGTGAAAGTTTAACTTGTGCATAAATTTGAAATCTAGAATTTAAAACTTGGTTTGATTTGAATTGGAAATAGGGTTTGAAATAAGAGAAGGGAAGAACTAAGAAAAATACTACATAAAATAAAATAAAAATCAGAATAAACATCCTTCACACTTAAATTATTAAATTATACCATTCAAACTGAGGACAAGTTATTTCACAAAGTTTGAATTTAAACTTGAACTCAAATTGGATTTGAAAATGGAGAAAAGAAAATAGAAAAGATAAAAGAAAAGGAATAAAACCTTATATGGGCCTCGTACCTGGAATTTGGCCCAACTAACACCTGCACCGCGCGGCCCACCTCTTCTCCCACGCGGTCTATCACCTCCATGTGGGTCCCTCTGGTCGGATCCCACCCGCGCGCGCCTGCTTTCCTTTCTGCTCCGCCGTTCCACTTACATGTGGGACCCCCCTGTCAGGATTATCTCCTACCCCAGATTCACTCGCTGACCGAAGAACCTCCTACCGATCTCCTCGCCGTAGATCCCGCTCCCGTAACCACCTGTGCGCTTCGACCGGGTTGTTGGAGCTCGTCCTCGCGCCCTACATAAACTGCCCCCTGACTGTTTCACCAGGGCCACCATTGTCGAACCATGGAGCGCAGAGAAGAATAGGATTTCGCCGCCGCAGCCGTCCGTGGCCTCTACCGCCGTTTGAAGCCCATCGGGTGCTCGAGGATGGCCGCCGGGATGCGTACATGCGTTTTGTGGCGTTGGCGGGTGAAGACTGCCACCGTTCCCGACCCAATTTCTCGCCGGACTTGGGGAGGGGCCGGTGTTCCGCGCTACACCGTGGGCAGGCTCCTCCGCGATCTCTTGCAGGTGAGAAACCCTTCCATGCTGACCGCCATGTCCTTCCCTGCGTATAGCTCTTCGGAATCGAGGTTTGGGCGTCGGGCGCACTGGCCACCGGCGTCGCCGCCGTGCGGACTGTTTGGCGCCGCCGTATTCACGGGCGCGGAGTGCGCCGTAGGGATGATGGTGCAAACACCGTCGGATCGTAGTAAACGGCTAGGATTAGATCTGGCATAGGATGGCCCTCGTCCGTCGATCATGTAACAAGCGGTCGCGATTAGATGTGTGTACCCCTTCACGCATGATTAAATCCTGGCCGCTAACTCTAGATCGTGCGGTCGGGTTTTGATCCTGTTTCTATAACACGAGAACCGTTGGATCGCGATCCAGTGGCTGGCGTCTGATACCGGTTCGTTTAAAAACCCGATCTAATCTGGATCGTTGGGCTCTGATCCAACGGCCCAGATATCGCGATACCCCTTCGCGGGGCATTTTTCTAAAGAGCCCCTCGGGTTTCACTAAATCAACCCGCCGTCCAGAGAACACTATTCTCTGTGTCTCGGGTTTCTTGCGCTGAGGCCCCTGACTTTCTCTGGTTTTGGCGCGCAGTCCAAGGGAATAGAAAATCCAGTAAAATGAAATAGAAAATGATTTTTGATACAAAAATAATTCCAGAAACTTGTTTAAATCATAGAAAATCCATTTTTAGTCCAAATTAATCCATTCCACTTTCTAAAATTTTGTAATTTTATTCTCTACCACCTAGAACCTCTGTTTTGTCATGAAAACAATTAGAAATTTAATCTCTCACTTAATCCATTTTAGACACATAAAACCTTTGAAAATTCATAACTTAAAATCTATAACTCCAAAATTAATGATTCCTGTTCCTATGATCTTATTTTAATATGTATATTATTAATGTGTATTTTGTTCTTATGGTTGGTGTAATGTTAATTTTGCCTATACCATGTATGTTTGTATTGCTACGACTAGCAGTGAGGTCACGAGAACCTGAAGATCATCCTGGTACCTGGATTCTCAAGGCCCAGGCAAGTTGTGCCCTTGATCACTTCTTTTTACCCACTCATGTTCTAATTAACCATAATGATCTGCATAGGTTAATTTTGATGGGACCCAATAGGTTACCTTAGTTTGTCTATCTTTATACCTTGTTTACCACTGAACCTTCTGGGTAGTATTTGCTAGTGCTATATGTGGTTTTGGGTATGGAGATACACTATTCATGTTTACACTTTTGTTATCAGTTGTTATTTATTGTTCATGATAAGATCATTATGTTAATTGGAACATGGAGCGACCACCCGGGAAAACAGTGCTACCACAAGGGAGGAATGGGACCCCTTGGCTGATTAATTAGGAAAGCTAGTGGAAGACTACCTTACCCGAAAGGGGCAAGGGCAGTAGGGGAGAGGTCAGTGTAGGGAGGCCCTCGGGAGGATTTTGCTGCGATGACGGTCCTGCAAGGGATTCCTGCACTGGATCTTCCTATAAACTGTAGCGGGTTTTCGGAAGCTAGTGGAACTTTGTAAAGGCCTCGTAGTGGATCCCTAGCCATTCACCTCGGAAGTGTCTAAGGGCCTTGCAAACCCTGGCGACATGGGATACACGACTTGTGGGTAAAGATGCGCAACCTCTGCAGAGTGTAAAACTGGTATACTAGCCATGCTCACGGTCATGAGCAGCTCGGACCCTCACATGATTAAATTATGGAACTTAAACTCAATTTGCCATATGCATTGCATCGCAGGTGAAGTTGTTACTTTTGTTCTACTATTTAATTGGGTTTGGTATTTACTTATACTTAGTAATTGCTAATAAAAGTTTGATCAACTTTAAAAGCAATGCTCAGCTCTAACCATCTCCTTTGGTAAGCCTTACACATCATGTGAGCTCCCACCTTTGGCGAGTTCATACACATTATTCCCCACAACTTGTTGAGCAATGAACGTATGTGAGCTCACTCTTGCTGTCTCACCCCCCCCCCACAGGTCAAGAACAGGTACCACAGGATGAAGCGCTTGGAGGATGCCGTGATGTGTTCGTGAGAGGTCTAGGTCGTCGTCTCCCAGTCAACTTTGGGTTGCTGGACTGTTGTCTCCTTATAATGTAATTAATTATTTTGTATAGAACTCCTGTTATATATAAAGATGTGACATTCGATCCTGTGCCACTATACATCATATGTGTGAGACTTGGTTCCAGCATACCTGGTGTTTATGTTAGCGCCCGGGTTTTGGACCCCTAAAATCCGGGTGTTACAAGCACCAAACATGAACTTCATGGTGAATGGTCATGAGTACAACCAGGGGTACTACCTCATTGATGACATTTATCCTCGGTGTCCGATGTACATGAAGACCATTCCGCACCCATAGACTCCAAAGCAATGGATGTTTGCTACATGCTAGGAGGGCACACGGAAGGACGTGGAGAAGGCAGTTCGGGTGCTCAAGGGTCGATTTCATATTCTCAACCCTAGTTTGTTCTTTTTTCACCAGTTACTCATTGTGATCATCTGTGCATGTATCATTTTGCACAATATGATCATTATGGATGACCGTGGAACATCATACAACATGGATTGCTATGAGACAATCAGAGTCCTCTATTGTAGTACCAACTATTACAGCTAAACACCAACATGCTTTGTTGACATTCTTTAGCATGTGGGCGCACTCCATACAACCCTAGTGCATGATTAACCCCAACATAATTTAATGGGGGCATATTTAGGATCGGCACCAAAGGAATTCGATTTTTATTAGTTATGTATTTTTTAATTTTTTCAAGTTTTATGTTTTATGCATTGTGTAATTTTTGTTTTAGTTTGACCTATGTGTTGTGTATTTTTAAATAATGTAATTTTTAATTCTCTTTATAAATTACAGAGTTTCTATTTGCTTATTTATATGTTCGATAGTTTTTTCTTTCAATGAAGCATTGTATTTCATTTACAACAAAAGGGCCTGAAAAAACTTCTTTATGAAGAGCTTTTGCTTTTTTGAGAATCCAAATTTCTGGATAATCTAGCTGTCGCGGGAATCTTAATATCGTGAGGCTTACATGAGGAGGAAGATGAAAAGATCTATATGGTTTAGGTTTTTCGAAGCTGGCGGATTCTCCTGTCATGATGGCTCGACAGGTTTTGCATTCACGTTGAATTGGACGATCAACGATTTTTATTAAAGTGATTGTCACATAAGTAGACTAAGAAGCGGATCATTTTGGCTGTTAGAAGCCGATTCTGACGATCAGAATCCAGCCAAAAGATGAAACAAACATGGTCTATAAAAGAAAAGCCGACGTGACGCTGATATGGCTGTATAATGACGATAAAGATTGTGTACTAGAAAGTTTGATAAATAAGACAATTAAAGATTGCACATTTGAAAGTTGTGATAGATAAAAGGTGATGCTGGTAGATATAGAACGTCGATAATGACGTGACCATAGATATAGCCTAGAGGCTGAATCCGGTCTAGACCGTGTTTGGTTTCTCTTCAGTCCATTATGTTTAGATGAAACGTAAAGATTCTCATGATTATTTATTCGATTCCCTTATTAGTTTAACAGGTGCACTGTTACGAGAAACGAAAATAATCTACGCAGTTAGCGAGATTCTTGCTTATTTTCATTCATAAGCGGCACGCTCTAAATGGAAGCAGCTCCGCTAGCTAGCCTACGCCCTACACACAGACGGCCTACCGAGCACAAGTAGAGCGCTCGCGTCTGATCTGATAAAAAGAGAGTGAAGAAGCGCTCAGCTAGCTCACACGCCATCATTGCTGCGCTGCCTCCCAACGTTCGGGCAAGAACGAAGGCGTCTTTCGCTTCCATTGCTGCAGCGAGGGAGAAGAAGCAAGGACAAGAACGTGAGACACACATACATCGTGTGAGGTGGCGTGGTGACGGTGAGGGATGCGGGCGGGGGCATACACTATCCACCAGTCGCTCACCGCCGAGGCGGCCGCCGTGCTCAAGCTCGCGCTCGCTCTCGCGCGCCGGCGTGGCCATGCGCAGGTCACGCCGCTGCACGTCGCGTTCGCGCTGCTGACCGGCCCCGCCGCGTGCGCGCAGCCTCTCGCGGCCTTCTCCTCACCCGCGTCTCCGGCGGTGCCGTACGGTCTGCTCAAACGTGCCTGCTTGCGCTCGCACCCGGCGCCCGGTCCGGCGGCGTGTCACGGCGCGCCCCAGCACCCACTGCAGTGCCGCGCGCTTGAGCTGTGCTTCAATGTAGCGCTCAACCGCCTGCCCGCTTCCGGCCCGCAGTCGGCGCCCTCCTCGACGTCGCCATTCACGTCGCCGCTTATCCAGCCCAGCCCCACACTCTCCAACGCGCTCGTCGCCGCCCTCAAGCGCGCGCAGGCCAACCAGCGCCGCGGGTGCGTTGAGCTCCAGCAGCCGCCGCCACCAGCAAATGCGCCGCCAGCACAGCAGCAGGCGCTCCTCGCCATCAAGGTGGAGCTGGAGCAGCTGGTCATCTCCATCCTCGAAGACCCCAGCGTGAGCCGCGTCATGCGGGAAGCCGGCTTCTCCAGCGCCACCGTCAAGAGCAACCTCGAGGAGGAGAGCGCGCTCATGCCGCCGCGTTCCTCGTCGTCCCCACCGCTGCCGCCGCCGCCCATCGCTCCCCACTTCTTCATCGACCCCAGCATTCCCTCCAGCGGCAAAGGTGGTGACCGCTTCGGGCTCTGGCCGGCGCACTTCTTGTCCGCGGCGCCGGGCCCGGGCGCATGCAACGACGACGTCCGCGCGGTCCTGGAGGTGATGGTCCGAAAGCAGGGGCGGCGAAGCAACCCCGTTGTGGTTGGCGACTCGGTGTCCATGGCGGAGGCCGTGGCCGACGAGCTGCTCCGGCGCCTCGAGCGCGGCGACGTCCCAGAAGAGCTCGCCGGCGCACACCTCCTCAAACTGCAGCTCTCCTACGTGCACGTCCGCCTCATGAGCCGCGCCGACGTGAACGCCCGGGCCTCGGACCTCCGCCGTAGCGTGGACGCCGTCCAGCTCCAGCGCGGTGGCGGGCTGGTGGTCTACGTGGGCGACCTGCGGTGGGCGCTCGACGAGGAAGCCAACGACAACCACGCGGTCTCGTCGTACAGCCCCGTGGAGCACATGGTCGCCGAGCTCGGCCGCCTCCTCGACGACCTCCGAGCTTCCTGCGGCCGCGCCTGGCTCGTGGCCACTGCCAGCTACCAGACGTACATGAGGTGGCAGCAGCGGCGCCGGCGGCCGCTGGAGTCAGCATGGACGCTGCAGGCCGTGGTGGTCCCCACCGGCAGCGGCACCGGTCTGTCCCTCAACAGCCTCGGTTCCTCATCGTCTTGTTCCTCCCTCCAAAGGTAAGCAGCAAGCAAACCAGTTCTCAACCGAGAAACCAGCTTTCCTACAGAGTACAGTACTATGCTCTCCATCTGCCACCATGGGTGTGTTCGGCTGGCTTGTAGCCGACACTGTTGCAGCTGTTTGGACTGCTGCAGCTGCAATCCATAGAGAGAAAAATACTGTAGAAGCCGCAGCCGCAGCCGGATTGCAGCCGCAGCAAGCCGCAGCGAACAGCCTGATGTTTCTGTCTGTGCTCGTGTCTGTGTTCCCTTTTGCTCACTACTGGCTACTGTAGTACTGTTGCATTCTTGCTCTGGAGTCTGGAGTCTGGACCTCCATTGATGCTGTCGAGAACAAGCAAACGGACAAGCTGGTCAGGTCAGAGTCCGGCCATGCATGTTGCAGAGCAGAGCTCCCCGTGAGGCAGCATCCAGCTGCTAGCTGCTACACTAGTTCCTAATAGCCATTAATGAGCTAGCTTGTCATGTAAACTCAAGGTAGTGGATTCTTGAGGGGAAGAAGAAGAAACGGTGGTTGTTGGGGCCTTGGGGAACGGGATGGTAGCCTAGCAGCCCTGTCTGACGAGGAAAAGAGCTTCATCTGAAGCAGCGACAGTGCTTGCCGTCCTGAGCCCGGCCCTTTTGGTACACTACGAGGACCCGTCAGACTGATCCGATGCGGTGCGTCGCGTCGCGTCCCCTTTTCCTTGCAATGATGCTGCCTTTCACAAGCTCAAATCACATTTCTGTATCGCAATGCAGAGTTGAGGGGGGAAATCTCTGATAAAATAGTACGTACATAGTGGTAATATAATTTCGATTATGTCTAGTATGAAAACAAAAACACTTAGGCCCTGTTCGGTTTCACCGGAATAGACCAAGATTTATTCCAGCTCATCAAAATCTATATAAATCAGAGAAGTAATCCGGCTAGGAATCAATCCGGGGCTCAAATCCATGACAACCGAACAGAGCCTTATCTTCTCTGATAATGTCTAGTAGACTTCTCTTGTGGCCAATGTTGAAAATAACGAACTACGGTATTTAGTGGTGTCCTGCTCAGATAGGCAGATAGCTATGAAGAATATAGCAGCCGGTAAGTCATTTAGCATTTAAAAAAAACTAAATACAGTATAATTTATAGGCTAGAACATACATTATTCCAATAAAAATTTAATTGATTTCTCACATAGCAAGAAGGTAAGATATGATCTGTTTGTCTCCGAAAGAATGTACCTCTTACTTTCTGAGGATTCAAACAATCGTATATTTGACAAAAAAGTATTTATGAACAGTACTAATATTTATAATACATACTAGATTAAGCATGAATTATAACTATATATTTATAATTTAAATATTTGAAGATATAATTCTTGGTAGTATTTTCTTATACTTAAACTTGGAATTGTTTAAAAAGAAGAACAAAAAAATCATAGTGGGGAGAAGGTCCAGCCGCTATAAAACCACTATACCCTGCTATTTTGAACATTGTTTGTAGTTCATCTTGTTTCAGAAGTACCCATCTCCTATAATCCATAGTCGAAGGCTAGAAGCTATATCATATCTTTGTCCCCAGTTCCAGTGTTCATTCATAATCTGTTTGCTGAAGTTTGTGATTACATGAAACTGTTAGCTAGACTACTGGTAATTAATAAAGTACGTTAAGTAAGACTCGATTACTAGTTTGTTGGTCAATTTTCTGTGAAAGGTGTCCACTCTTATATATAGTAGAAGGCTAGAAGCTTCGTCATGATCTTTTTTTTTTAAGAACGATTGTCATGCCCTTATTGTTTGACATGGCTTTCTTTGTCCTGTCTAGTGCCAGTGCAGGGGTGCCTCCGCCAATGCTGACATCACAGCCGCTTGGGCAGAATCCTTTTCCAATGGTTGGGGCGGCGACGGCGTTTGCAGGCAGAGATGAGCAGGAGGGTGAGATGCAGCTGGCGCTCTGCACCGAGTGCACCAAGAACTACGAGAGGGAGGCGACGCTCGTGAAGGCAGAGGCTGATGCGGAGGGCCCACGTGCCAGCCTCCCAGGCTGGCTGGTGCTGGACAGGCCACCGGCAGACCAAACACCACACGAGGTAAGAAAGCAAAAACGGCATTGGATTTCTTGGCATGCCAAGGAGCTACTGACCTTAACAGGGTGTTGCTTAACTGAGATTGTTTTGATGGTTTAGCAGAAGTATCTGACCGTGTTGAAGAGGAAATGGAGCCGGCTGTGCAGGAAGCTTCACCTCTGCTCTGATCCAGGCTCCCCTCCGTGTCCATGGTGGTCTGGTTCTTGCTCGCTACCGCCCAGCAAGGGTAAGCCAAGCGAGCCGAGGTTCTTGGGCTTGGATGGCTTGATGAGGCAACACACGAGCAGGTGGTCCCCGCCGTCACCATCGAGGAGTCCTCGTTGGGGTCCGAGTCCACCGATGGGGCCGGGATGCCAGGGCGTGGGAACTACGCTTGCTCTCGCCAGCCATCTGCTCTCGGACTCGGCGACCTCCGACAGCCGCGCCCCGGGAAGCGGTGATGGATCCGCGGCGGCGCGCGAGCTGGAGCAGAGGCTGCGCAGGAACATCCCGTGGCAGCCCGGAGCCATCGTCGCGGAGATTGCCAATGCGGTGGTCGCTAGCCGAGAGAGCGACGACGGGGCGACGGGCGTGTGGCTGTACGTGAAGGGGAGCGACCACGTCGCCACGCGGCGCGCTGTCACGGTGATCGCGGAGACGCGCTGCGGCTCGGCTGACCGCGTGATCCGCGCCGACCCGAGCAAGTTCGGCTCCGCAGAGAGGTTGTGCTCAGATGTTGTCTCCAGGGCGTCCGCGATGGGTGGCAAGATGGTGGTGGTCGTCGTCGACGATGTCGAGAACGCGTCACGCGACGTCGCCGACTGCCTAGTCGCCGCATCGAAGAGCGGTTCTCTGAAGGATCGTCAGTCCGGACAAGCACTGGATCTCTCTGGCTGCATCGTGATCCTGCTAGCATCGAAGTGGACCGGCGGCTCCAGCGACCAGATCAGCCTGCGTCTATGGGCGGAGGACGAGGCGTCGTCCGCCGCTCTCAAGAGGAAGACGGAGTCACCGCAGCGCGAGGGCAAGCGAGCACGGCACGACGCCGGGCTGGGCGGCCTTGATCTCAACCTCTGCGCCGAGGATGACCCAGCAGACGAAGACGACGAAGCCCTGCCCAGCGACATAACCGACGAAGGCGACTCTAGTGACACGAGTGAGCACGGACAACCCCACGGCCTCCTCGAGGCCCTCGCGGCCCGCGTGGTCACCCTCGACAAGGACGGCGGCAGTGGCGACAGCGACGCCACAGCCTCCATCCGCGCGAGGCTTGCCAGGGCCATCGGCCAAGGATGGACACGTGTGGAGGAGACGGCGGTGCAAGTGCTCGCAGCGGCGTCCGGACAGTTCCTCGAGGAGGAGTTTGAGAGTTGGACGTCGGAGGTGCTTGAACCGGCGGTGGCGCTGGCAACGGTCAAAAATGGCGGGAAAGGGAAGGTGATAGTACTTGGATTGGGGCCCTGTGGCGAGAGCCGGGAGACACCAGGGTTTATGGGCTCTATCCTTCCAAGTAGGGTCCAGGTGGACTGAGCTGTGTACTGTTTTTTGGTCTCATTTTTTAGAGGGGAAGTGGTTTGTATGTATGGTATGTAAAGCGTAGGATTGGGGCCTGGAAATGAAAGGGATCAAATGTCGTACTATTATTATATATAAGTAGTTTTGCAGGGTTAATTATCACTACGGACTAATTTGGAAACTTAAACCCTCTTGAGATTAGAGAGAACTGATGTGAAAATGCACTAATTTTTCTTCAAGTCCCTACGACTTGTTCGATTATTTTTAATTCATATGGATCAGAGAAAATTGATATGGATTAGAAGAAATTTTAACTTATTAGGAATTGAAACTCTCACTCAATCCCCCTCAATTCATATGGATTGGGGTTGAACCGAACATACCCTCCAATCCACTCAATCTACTTTAAACCGAACAAGCTCACAAGGGTTTGAGTTTCAAGACTAGCCATACGTGGATTGCTCAACAGGAAACTTGGAATAGGTTCACTCAAAGTATTATAGTTATTTCTATATATACATACTACCAATATAAACAATTAATATATTTCTAAAAATATTCATATCAAACACCAAGTAAATAATATATATAGCAGATCTATTCATGACCTAGGGTACTCGACCCAGCGATCCATCACCTAGGTCGGACCACGTGCACTAGACACACACCGGATCACGCGCCCAAGCGCACGCCGCCTTGTGCCTCCCGCATGAGTCTCCCTCTCACCCACTCACATGTCACTTTAGTGGGCCTCAGCATGCATGCAAAGTTAAAATATTAATATCTCCTAAATTAAAGATCAAAATTGGAAACCGATTTCACCGTTGTATTCGTCGTGATTAAAACTTCAAAACTAGATCCCACATGCATGAGTGGGAGGGACCAGGCGTCTCGCGCGTGGGTCGCTCACCTGGTTTGGGTGATGGACCAACTCGTCTATCACCCTAGATGATGTATAGCATATAGATACTAGGTATGTGCCTCGTACGTTGCGACAAGAGTAAAAAATGTGTAGGAAACATAGATATGAAACGATAAACATCACTATGATATGTAAAATCTGTGTGGCAAACATTATCAATATCGTAAAACAACTCATGTACTGCTAGCGTTGGCCTCGGGGTGAGTCGTGACTATGTTTCCCGCTTGGGGTTGGCCTTGGGCGTGTCGTGACTGCGTCTCCCGCCCGGAGGTGCCCTCAGTCGAGTTGTGACTGTGTCTCCCGCCTAGGGCCTTGCATAGTTGGTCGGTGGAGTTGGGCACCTTCCAGAGCATCGTCCGAGATGCCCTCGGGTGAGTCAGAAATGCGCTGCTTGTCTAGGGTTGGCCTCGGGCGAGTCGTGACTGCATCCCCCCCGACGTTGGCCTCGGGTGAGTCGTGACTGTGTCTCTCGCCCGGGGTTGGCCTCCAGCGAGTCAGAAATGCGATGCTTGTCCAAGGTTGGCCTCGGGCAAGCCGTGGCTGCATCTCCCGCCTAGGGTTGGCCTCGGGGCAAGCCGTGACTGCGTCTGCAGCACAAGGTTGGCCTTGGGCGAGTCGTGACTACGTTTCCCGCCCAGAGTTGGCCTCAAGCGAGTCGTGATTGCATCTCCCGCTTGGTGTTGGCCGCAGGCGAGTCATGACTGTATCTCCCGCCTGGGGTTGCCCTCGGGCAAGTCGTGACTACATCATCTCCCACCTGAGGTTGGCCTTGGGCGAGTCTTGACTACGTCTCCTGCCCCGGGGGTGGCCTCGGGCGAGTCGTGATTGCGTCTCCCGTCCGGGGTTGGCCTCGAGCGAGTCGTGACTTAGGTCCCTTGTGCTTTAGTAAGGTTGGGAGCGTGTTTGTTATGACCCTTTCTTACTTTTATCTAGGCACTTTAGGGTCATGCCTTGAGACGACTTGCATGGACAATGGAGCAAGTAATCACCATCACTTTCATAATCCTAGCTATCAAGAGCGAATCCGGGGGCACCATGGGAGGTGGCATTTGTGATGCCTAGGATAGGGCCGGAGGGCGGTGTCGTCTGCGAGCTGCATGCGTCGCTGGGATGAGGGAGTGTATCTGAGGGGCGACGCTGCACGTGAAGCGGATAGGGTCGGGGCACATTCCTAGAGGAACCCTCTCTTTGGGCCCAGAAAAGAACCGCCCTCGGCGGGCGCGCATTTGGGCCTCGACGGGAACCTTGGGATCGGTTGTAGCGGCACGACAGTGAGGCCACAGGCGGGGGACAGGGTAGCCGAGGACATGGGTGAAGGCACCGCAAGCGGGTGCAGTTGACGGCGACGCCAAATCAGTGTCGATCTCCAAATCGATGATGGACCCCCATTTCCCCCACATGATCTCCAATTGCCAAATCGGTACAGTACCTCCCAACATTCAAGACTCGAGGCATATAATGGGGTGCTGGAATCGCGAGGATGGAAGGATCGTTGACGTCAGGGTGAGGTTGGGCGTGTCGGCGCACAGTAGACGCCAGAAATAACGGGCGTGGCGAGGAATGAGCGTGATGCCGAGGAAAAAAAGAAGTGTGCAACGTGGTTAGAGACGGGGCTCGGGCGGGGGCATGGAAGGAACGCGCACGTGGCATGGTTGGAGTTTTACGTAGGTGGGGGCGGGGGGCAGGGTGTGGACACTGATGGTAGACTCTTAATAGAGTAGTGTAGATATAGGGTGAGGATATTGCAAGCTCTGAGCTTCCAAATATATGATGGAAGCCCCAGCCACCCTCTGCACCATTCGACTAGGACCAGCCTGGCCACCTCCACCCCACACGCACATCCCTTACATGCACAACCTTTGTTTTCATTTGCATGTGAGAGAAAATTGGAAGACATACGCACAAATTTATGAAATAGACTGTCATGTATAGAAACAAAAAAATCTTATTTAAATGCTTTATTTTCTGTATAAATATATGAACGTTACAACGTTCATGCAATCAAGTTCGTTAAAACCAGTTTATAATATATGGAGATACTAAGGGGGTGTTTGGTTACCCCAAACTAAAATTTAGCCCCTGTCATATCGAATGTTTGAACCTCCGTTCCGGGTATTAAATGTAGTCGGATTATAAAACTAATTTGTCAACCGAAGATTAAAAGACGAGACGAATCTAGTCCAGTTGGTTGGGTCTATATTTCATACTCCTATTTAAAAGTCAAACGCTTGATGTGACCCAGGCTAAACTTTAGCAGGAGCAACCAAACACCCCCTAATTATTGGAAATAGGTGAATAGAAAACGTTTCTATATAATTAAAATGTTTTTGCTTTGTTCACATGAGGCGTAAGAAGGGTTTGGGAAACTTTGAGCTCTGCCACATAAGACAATGAAGCACTGCTTACCTGCAGATGATGTGCTGGCTAGTCCCTAGCATGACTGCGCGAGAGAGGAGAGAGAGAGAGAGAGAGAGGACACGATGAGTGACACGCATCGCACGGACACGACGCACGCGACGCGACGGGAACCGAGGGAAAGGGCAGAATATCGCTGGTTCCGATGCGCGCAGGAAAGCGGACGCGACGGCGGCGAGAGGGACAAAGGAACACTCGCTTTCTTTCGCTTTCCATCAGCCTTTCCTTTTGCCGGACGACGTCCTCGGGTCGGCTCGCTCCTTCTTCTCAGTCTCCGCCGGTCGCCGGCCGGCCCTTTTGGAGGAGACGGGCTCCTTTTGGCTTTCCTCTTCCCCGCTTTGGCCGCATGCGCGCAGGAAAAGACCACGCCGTGCCCGCGCACCTGGCAAACCCCCCTGTCCTGTCTCTATTTTATTTTATTTTATTTTTTATCATGTTATTGATAGGAGTAATAATTATATAGCGAGCGTGATTTCATTACTGCTACGCCATTCCGTGGAAAAAAATATATTTTATTTTATTACATTGATATTTGTAATATTTATAGAGCGAGCGAGATTTCATGACTCTGTTCCCAATAACACGTTGTAGGACGGATGTTGAGTAAACTTTTACAAACTTAACTATGTTTATAAACAAAAAAATATTATTAATATTTAAATCTTTGGAAATTTACTATAAAAATAGATTAAGTGATTTCCCTGATAATATTAATTATGCGTCAAAACATATTTGATTGATCAAAGTTAAAATATTCAGCCTTACGAAAGATGAGAATTACACCTTTCTAGAACAAAGGGCGCACATGTTTTCGAATACGCACGCAGTCAGACTTTATATAGAAACACTAATGAACTTTATATTTTACCCACTAATACAAAAAAATCTATGACAATTTCCTGGTAAATCATTGCCTGCGTAGAATACTCCAGCAAGGTAGTGCTCTAACCACTCTTCCCATTTTTTTAAATATTGAACTACCTTTATATATATATATGGAATAGAATATTAGGTAAAAGCATCTTTTCTTCATTTTAGACTTTCTGTTTGACTATCTATTTATCTTTCCATAAAGATTATACTGTATATATAACATCTTATTTCAACAGACCATGTATCTAGATCGATTAGTCAGGTGGCTAGCTAAATTTGGCTAGTGAGAGAGCCGGAGAGCTGGATAGCGAGTCAGATAGCTAGTCTATTGAAGAGTTATTTTGCTGTTGAATAGCTAAAATTTGGTTTGACGAGTATTTAGCTAGTCTCTTGCAGATGTTCTAAGTACTAAAGACCTATTAGCTACTATGTAAAGCTCTAATGTTCTGAAGATGAACTGTCGATTGTCCTAAATACAGAAACGTCTCCGCTCTTATCCTCTGCAGAGCTTCCGATCGCATATTTTTGGGAACTTCTCGATCCGTCACAGTAAAGACTAAGAGAAAGGCCGGGGGCTACTACCTTTGTGACCGATCCATCACCTTTTTCTTTACACTTTTCCAGTCTCATTTTAAAGCGTGCCTATACTATGTATAAAAAGGCGGCAACTATTTACAGATAGCCATCCGTTCCAAAAATGTTTAAACACCACATTTTTAAAGCTCGCTTGTTCGCTGCGGCTACAGCTGCGGCATCTACAGTATTATGGTTGCAGTAGCAGTAGTACGAACAGCTACAGCAGCCATACAAACATTTACTATACCATATTCAGATCTAAATACTTAGATTTCAGTCCCCCTCTCTCTATATATGCTAAGGTCCAGCGGGCAGCAAACGAACATGCTGTGCCGCCCATGATTTTGTTCTCTCGCATTGTTCCATCTCCATTGTTCTCTCGCAGCCGTTTCTCTGTAATACCGAAAATTTTAGAAAATAAAGGAAATCCTTTTAAGTACATGATTTTGTGATTTTTATTTCCAACATAAACAAATAAAAGTTTAATCGAAGCAATTAATAAATAAACAAAATAAGTTGATGCATCTCATGCTGTTTTTTTGTGGGTGCATTTAACTAATAATGGGTAGAACTAACTTGGATTTTGCAATTTATTTGAAACCAAACTCAGATTTGAAATTTGCAAGGAAAATAAAATGGAAATAGGAAACATCAAATAAAAAAAAGAGAAGAAGCCTCGTGCTGGGCCTAAATTTGCTGTCCGGCCCACTTACGGCCACGTTGTGCGGCCCAGCCGCGTGCGCTGCTGGTAGACAAGGCCCGCAGCCAGCCGCACCCCTCCATTGCACTATGTCGCTGCCTGGTGGACCCGAGCACTCCAAGCCGCCTCGTGCCGGGCCTAAATTATGCTCAATCATTGTAATTGGGTAGTTAGCCATTCTAAATTATGGTGGGATCATTTTGTTTTGTCTTCAACAAATGTTTTTGTGAATGTTTTCGTAATCTATATTTATTTGTAATTTGTGTAACCAGTCATTCTAATAACATATCATACATTACAATTTGTAGTTAGCCATCCTGTTATTTTTTATGTTTGTCGGGCTATGGCTAGCAGTGATAAGCCATCTGATGTACAAAGGAAGACTAGATCTGTTGTTAGGAAGGTTTCTACCAGCTGAGCAATTTCAAAAGGCAAAGCGGTTGTTCAAATTTCTGATGATGACAGTGCTTTTACAATCCCACCAGAAGAGATGAAGGAAAAAATAGTGAGATTTACAACTGATGTATGCTATGCCCTTTTTATTTACTAATTCATTGTATTCAGTTATTGTAGTTTATCTGTGCTAGTCATTCCTTGATATGAGTATGGTTATCAATGTCTAGTCACTACATCCTTTTTACTAGATAGGCATTTTTTCTATCATTATGTTTTTCTGTCATTTTTTCATTGATTTTTTTGTTTTGTACATTGAAAAAGGTTTTTATTCAACTATGAGTTGCTCGCCAGCTGTTATATTCAGATCAATAGGTGTCATGTTTGATAGTTTCAAGAAGAGATTGTCTGAGATTGGTTTTTGGTCAGTTTTTACACTTACAAAATGATAAACTTGACAACAAAGCCTTAGGGATGTTTTTAATGAAGAATATCAAAGAGGACCCCTGAGGATCGAATTTTCTAGGAAGATTTTGTCTATCACTCCTCAAGTGTTGCATAAGATATTAGGAATCCCAACTAAGGGTCAGTCATTCCCAATTTTGAATGACAAGGTTAAGAAAGCAGTGAGGAAAGAGCTCAGGAAGATTTTTGATGACAAGGGAATGAAAAGACTATTTGAGGAAAAGGGTGGAAACTATGGGGCCTTAGGGCCATGTGAAGTGCCCCGGTGGATTCTGGAAGAGTTCATGGATACCCATTCTGAGAATGTTGATGACTAGTCTATCAAGTGTTTTTTTTTTGATGATATTATGCAATAGCCCCCTTTTCCCGAATAGTAGCTATTACATATCTGGCGCTAACTACCTTGTGTGCAAGAACTTGGATGTTGTTTCTAGTTTTGATTGGTGTACAACTGTAGTTGAAGATATAAAGGACAAAGCTGCAATTTTGAAGAGGAAATTTGGAAAAAAAAAAGACACCAATCATACAGGATGCACTGCACTTTTGATTGTCAGAAATATTTTAAGTTTTAGCTTTTTTTCATTCTAAGATATTTCACTCATGTGTCAGTTATTCAGTGATTGGTTTTAATATTTATCATTATTCAGTCATTCTTTTTCTAATTCATGTATCAGTAACTGCAAGTTATTCAGTCTTTTGCATCAGTTATTCTGTTATAAGTAAAGCAATTTTATTTTTTTATATTGTCAGTCATTTTGTAATTTACATTGCTGGTTTAGTGGCATTTTTTGTTTTCCATGTTTAGTTTTTGTAGTTCCATTTGGTTGTTCAGCCATTTTTACGTGGTTTGTTTTATGATAAACTGACCGTACAATTTTGTTCAGTTATTCTTGTCAATCATTTTTAACCTATCAGTCATTGTCCTCGGTTGTTCTGTTTGACGTTTTTTTTAGTTTTTCATTTTTCATTCATGTCTCAGTCATTCTATGATTTTCTTTTCATTGATAGTTAGTCTTCATTTTTCTTGATTTTTTTAGCTATTGCACTAAGCCCTTACAGTTTATTCGGAGATGCGTCCTAATGAAGTAGAGCAATTATCTGGTGCACAGAATGTCCAAAAAGTTGTTGCAGATAGTGGTGTATGTGCATACGCGACGCAAACAAGAGCAAGAGCCTTCACATGCGGGGGACATCATGTTCAGTTGGTGGAGTAGAGGGTTTTCCCTTTGGCCTTAGTTGGAGTTGGAGCCTCTTTTGGCAGGGCGCACTTCATCATTTATTGATATCAGACAGGGGGATGTTATGCACGATGCTGTGAAATAATATGATAGCAGCATGGCCAAGGCTTGTCATATTATTCAAAAAAGCCATCACAAGATTGATGAAGCTAAGCACGCCATTAAACTTGCAAAAAGCAAAAATCCAGAGAGGGAAACAGAAGATTTTTTGTGAATGAGGTTAAAGATATTTTAAAAGTAAATGAGAAACAAGATGTTAAACCATCTCCACATGAACAACGCGAAAAACGGCGCTCATCTGTGAGTTTTGTTTGTCCTCATTTTTCTAGTTTCAGTCGTTCCATGTTTTATATTTTCACTAATTTATTTCATTAAGTCATTCTTAGTATCATTCATTCTCAGCTTTATCAGCCATTCAGTCATACTCTTTGATTTGAAGTCATTTTCTTTTTATATCTCAGTCATTTTCTTTCATTCTGCCTGTCATTATCAATCATTTATTATTCCTCATTTCATTCTTCCATTCTCAGTCATTCTTCATCAGCTACTTAGTTATTCTGTTCTTTATTTTTTTATTTAGGCAACTGTTTATAGAGAAAATATTAAGCGTGAGAAAGATAGTAATGAAAAGAAGGTAGAAGCAGCTGAAGATGTAGCCCGCGAAGATAGTAATCAAAAGAAGGCAGAAGCAGCTGAAGTTGTAGCCCGCATTGAGCCAAACAGATCAAACGAGCCAATTCGGCTCGGCTCGTTCGAGTTCAAGCTAGCTCGACTCGACTCGTTAAATTAACGAGTCATAGAGTCAGCTCGAGCTCGTTTACGAGCTCGAGCTGGCTCGTTTAGCTCGCGAGCCATATTAGAAAAAATAATATGTATATAATAATTAATTTCTATTTAATTTCAAACTAATTTAACAATAGAAAATAGTAATTATACTCATAACAAACCACTTCAATGTAACATCAAATTAACACAATTCATCACTCATCAATTCACAATTCACATACATGTTCATCAGTTTAACTCACAATAATATTTGCATAGACCAATTTAATACATAGACATAGTTTATTAATCACTAGTTTAACTCATAGGTCATAAAGACACCTCAAATACATATAACATGTTCATAAATTATTCCGTAAATGATATGCATATAGTTTCGTTTCGCTAGAATGTGGTAGCTCGTTTAGCTCGAGAGCTGGCTCGTTAACGAATCGAGCTCGCTCATTAACGAACCGAGCTAGGATGTTAGCTCAGCTCGTGAACAAAATTCAAACGAGCCGAGTCGAGCCGAGCTGACCATGAACCGAGCGAGCCAACGAGCCACGAGCATTTCATCCAGCCCTACTCGAGGGTGAATCTGAGGAGGGTTGGTTATACTGGTTCAAGCTGGAGCCCTAGTCCAATGCAGTGCTGATCGTGGTATTGCTTAGAACGTGTTACAGTTGAGTGCTTGTGTGAAGTCGTAGAGATATGAATGATCATTGGATGAGGGTTGTCTTGCCCCTTTTTATAGCCCAAGGGTAGACGTTACAATGAGGACTATTATTCTACTTGGGTGGAGTTTGGCCTCCTGCTTCTAGGCCTCGTAGCCTCTATGGAGTCGTTTGTCGAGGCGTGCGCTGCCGTACCTCTGATATGGCGTCATGTCATGTCCACTTTCCTGTAGCTACTCCGATTTAAATGTGGCGGTGCTTGGTAGGTTCTGTTGACTCATCTCAAGGAGTGGTTTAGGGATGTCTTCAATACAACTTCATCTTCCGTCATCCCCTTAATGTCATCTTTCATCATGCGTAGACGCACGCCTGGTACGACGTATTGCCCCATCCCCTCCGGTGTATGGGTCGCTGTAGAGACCCCAATGCTGAGGTTTCTACGACCGAGGCTGTCAGGTCCCACTGGTCAACAGGGATACGTATCCGGCATCGTGCCTGACAGGGACCCCTCGGTACCGCTTCCATAGTCCAGGCATGGCTAGGTGATGTCCTATCGTGCCGACGTAGCTTGATAGTACTAGATCGGCTCTTCCTGATAGTTGGTTGCCGACGTAGCTTGATAGTACTAGGTCGGCTCTTCCTGATAGTTGGTTGTCGTCTTGCTGGGATGCTCGACGGGCAGGTTTGTCGGTAGCCTCACTTCGCTGGGTTGCTCGACGGGCACGTTGGTCGGCAGCCCCGCCTCGCTAGGTTGGTCGGCGGGCAGGTTGCTTGATAGCCTCGCCTCACTGGGTTGCTCGGCGGATATTTGTTCGGTGGGCTAGCTGGTCGGCCCGACGGGTCGTCTCTGGGAGGCCTTTTGGACCTTGACCTTAAGCTGCTTGGCAGACGGGCAGTCCGGTTCATGGGCTGTATCTAGAAGGCCTCCGGGCCCTCTTTTGGTACCCTATTTCCAGGTATCCAACAGTATCCATACCTTTTTAGTTATTTTGTTTACTTTTTCGCTTTTGTTTTTCATATTTGTCTCTTTTCTTGGGATAAAGGCAAGGTTTCTGCTAATGTGTCACCTCAGTCCTTATCATCAGGAGTTCCTTAGGAATTATTTGACCATGATAAATGGGCAGATGTTTTTGATATTCTCCGCGCTCTAGACGATGATGACACAAAATAAGCTTCGTGTTGAGGTTGAAAAGGAAGAATCTGTTTTGGAGGTGAATCTTCTTACCTTTTTTGTACCATGTCTTTTTTGTATATTTTTTACACAAAAAAACTACAATCATGTGGTACAACATATCTCAACTGGTCAAAGAGTTAATGTTTATTCGAGACAGTGACATATGGCATCTGGCCAATCAAATTTGGTTTGTCATTTCGTTTCTCTTTTTTTCAAGCATTTTTATTTGTTTTTATGGTTGTTATTTTTTGGTTATCATTGGGTCAATAATTTTTTCATTACCTTTAGTAATTTTTGTTCAGTCATGGGGGGGGGGGGGGGGGGTCATTCAGTAATTCTTTTTTTACTTTTCATATAGGAACCTGAGCAAATTGACGATGAGATCCCAACGTACACTCCTGGACTGCGCATTCCACTGTAACAAGTGATGTAAAAAATTGCTTCAGGGTTGAACACAGAAAAGGAGAAGATTGTGAAGGAGAAGAAGAAAAGACAGAGGAAGACACGAAAGGAACAACAAAAGCCAACGGTGGTTTGAGATTCCAGACTTCCCCTTTTGTGTCCCATCACCTCATCTTGGCGTTCCATTGAAAAGCTGTAATTCTAAAACCTTTGAAAAATCGGCAAATTCAGTGGAACCATTCAAAGATGAGTGGCACTGTCGGTTGCCTGATCCTGAGCAAGCTTTGCTCATGAGGGTACTCATTTATGTGAACATGGATCAGGAGCCATTCGAGATGTTTCGCATGTTTGACTCAGATTTTTATGTTTAATATGAGTTTTTTTATGATGTAGTGACCCTTATCTTCTTTTGGAAATAATTTCCAGTCTTACGTACATTGAATATAGCAAGAAGTGCTCTAGTGAAGATGTCGATGGTTCTGATTTGGATCGCATCATTTAATCAACGATGATGTGAACGACACATTTGCTGATGATGTTATGTTAGGGGATACACTAACAATGCTGATCTTTTTTGCTGCATTCATGATAAGCGTTAGTTGACAAGGATTATAGGGGAGCTTCCAAAGGTTACCACATTGTATTGCCAACAGCCGTACTTGTGAGTTGTTCAGTTAATTTTCAGTAATCTACTAGACATAGATCTTAGTTTTTTGCATTATCCGATTTTTATTCAATAAATTTTCAGTTACTATTTTTCTTTATGCATTTTTTGTCATTTGTTTGTTTTTATGTGCAGATCACACTTCTGTCTGAGGTCATTGTCAGAGATTGAGAGTATGACATTGGTCTTTCACTTAAATTCTTGTGTATGCGTCTTACCCTAGAGGATTTGAAATATGCCACCGTTGTAAGTTTTTTTGTTAACTCAATTTTTTAGTGTAAACAAATAAGTCATTTTTTTTTCATCATGTTTCTTTTTTAGTTATTCCTATGGGTTATGCGAGATCAGTCATTCATGATTTTTAGTTCTGATTCACTCAGTATAAATTTTTTACTTTTTTAGTGTGCGATGTTTAGATGTTGTTACTTTTTTGTATGTTTTTAGACATTTTTCGTTTTGTTATGGGGGGTGGGGGTGGCACTTGGGATTTTAGTCATTGTATTTAGTTCTTCACTCAGTCATTGTATTTTTTTTACTATGTTATTTTTCTGGAATTTTTGTTATTGATTTTTTTACATTTTACTTTTTTACAAGTATTCCTTCCTGTGTGTTTCAGAGATCACTAGACATTATATTGTATTAACAAGTATCACAAACATATTGATATATTAGACCCCTTGGATTGGGTTCAAAAAGAAGACATGGATAGGTATCACGCAATCATATGTGGTATAATCGGTGAAAGGCTTAATGAGGTGTTATCTGTGTTCACCAAATGACCTTTTTCCTGATATTGGCAAATGTGATATGCCATATGTTCCCATGCCAAAACAAAAGTTTAGATCAAATGACTGTGTTTTCTTTTGTATGTTGTACATGGAAAACTATATAGGGTCTACTCGGGAGATGGACGTTTCTTTTGAGTTGGTTAGTTTCACAGTTTTTCCTGCAAATTTGATATACATTTTTATGTGATATGGAAATATCTAACTTTTTTCATATTTCATTTTGACAGCTAAAAGGAAATGAAATCAGTGCGCAATTCGTCCATTATTTGATGTTCCACAGGATGAACCAGGCCCCACGTCCTTTCCCTCATATCATTGGATTTTATGGACAAAAGGATGACGATGCCGCTCCTTCTGGATAGTGATGGCATATGAGAGGGAGGGGAGGAGAGGACAGATTAGTTGTTTTTGACTCAGTACTAGTTTTTGCATGTATATAGTTGGTGGGAGTTTTTAGATAGTGATGGACATGTTTACGACAAAGTCATGTCCTTCTGGACTAGTTGCTGAACTTAGTCATGAGTTTTTAGGTTTCATATTTTGTGATGTAAAACTAAAACATCCCTTGTTGATACAATGAATGTTTCCTAAGCCACTCAGCCATTGTGCTCATCTTAGTTTCTTGACTTAGTTTTCTGCACAACGATGGACATGTTGATAGAGGGCAAGGCCCAATATTACGTGAGTTAGGATAACTTGATTGGGCGAAGATCTCCACGTTGATGATCTAAGGCTCCAAGCTAACGGATCCTTGAATCACTAGACCACTGCTCCGTTGGTTATCACCCGTGACACACGAGTGACCTTATCAAGGAGTCTTATCCTTGCAAGCAAAATCAAGAACACAAGCAAGAATACAAAAGAACGCAACCAAAATTATGTTGATTACGAGTTTGGGTCTCACAAACCGATGAACGACGACACTGTTCGATGACAGAATGAATCTAAGAAAAACTCAAACCCTAATGTGGTGGTGGTTGCTGATAAAATAGAGGTTAGGGGTGTGCAAAACCCCTGGAGGTACTCCTAATGGGCTCCAACACGATACATGGGCCAACAGCCCAACAGACGGTGTCACAGCACCGAGACAGAATCTGAATGCTGATTTATTTCGACGATTCTAGTTGACGCTAGATAAATTTTATGTTGGTTCCAGTTGGATTGGAAAGCTTATATACTTAGCTTTCCATCTATATATAGTCCAACCTAATCGAAGTTCAGATGCATCCTAGGCATCTATTTCAGTGCAGACTGATCCTGGACTCCAAGGTGGAGATGAAGTTGGGTCAAACTTGGATCCCTCTTGTTAATAATGGCATAGCTTATCATCCTTGACATCTTGGCCTTTCCTAAGTCCTTCTTGGTCCTCTCCAAGGTTCCTAATCATCAAAACATCCATGGCACCAAGTATAAACTTTAAAACACAATTGACTAGGTTAGAACGAACCTGTAGATTCAGATGTCGTGCACGTGCTTGTGTTATCGGTCCATGCGTTGTATGTATGGGAGTGATGTCCTCATCATCCTACCCCTCTTGAATTCAGGTCATCCTCTACTCAGGTGGTGGGCAATGGGGTGACCGAGCAACCCTAGGTTGTACAAGACCTTCAGGCTCCAAAACAGGCATCGTTGATTTCTTGCAGATTCTGAATGTCATTTTGTTACGATGATTCCTGTCAGCTCGTAGCATATTTTGATGTGGGACCTATTCGCATGGAAATATTATCTTCTTAGCTTTAAAACGATATCTAAAACATGAGAGCACCTAGAGGGGGGTGAATAGGTGATCCTGTAAAATTTAACACTAAATAGCCACAAGCTTGGTTATAAAGATGTTAGTGCAATAGAACCAAGTGGCTATAGAGCGAGCTCTTGCGAATCACAATAATCACAGAGAAAGACAACACAAGAGACACAGTGTTTTATCCCGTGGTTCGGCCAAGTATAACACTTGCCTACTTCCACGTTGTGGCGTCCCAATGGACGAGGGTTGCAATCAACCCCTTTCAAGTGATCTAATGATCAACTTGAATACCACGATGTTCTTCCTTATACTTTTCTTCCCGTTTGCAAGGAATCTCCACAAGTTGGAGTCTCTCGCCCTTACAAGATTGTTCACAAAGAAAGCACGGAGTAAGGTTGGGAAGAGCAACGCACACTAGAATTAAATCCACACAGCAAACACGCATACAAGTGAGAAGACGAGCACACAAAACACGCGCAAGGAGTTTACAACTCGAAAAGTGCTCCAATCTCAAGAATGATGAACGATTGCGTGAAAGTGAGGACTAGAAGTCTTGGAATGCTTAGAGTGTGCTTGGGTGACTCCTCCATGCGCCTAGGGGTCCCTTTTATAGCCCCAAGGCAGCTAGGAGCCGTTGGAGACAATCTTGGAAGGTTATTCTTGCCTTCTGTCGGGTGGCGCACCGGACAGTCTGGTGCGCCACCGGACAGTCACCGTAGACGGTCCGGTGCGGATCTGTTTCCTTTTCTGGCGCAGATGACCGTTGCAGCGCCGTGGCAGTTGGCGCACCGGACACTGTCCGGTGCACACCGGACAGTTCGGTGCCCCCTGTCGACCGTTGGCGCGAGCCACGCGTCGCCCGCGGATTGCGCGGCCGACCGTTGCGCAGACGACCGTTGGCTCACCGGACAGTCCGGTGCACCACCGGACAGTCCGATGAATTTTAGCCGTACGCCGCTGATCCTTTTCCCGAGAGCGACGACTTCGCCGCGGACGACTCACCGGACAGTCCGGTGCACCACCGGACAGTCCGGTGAATTATAGCCGTACGCCGCTGTTGAGTCCCGAGAGCGGTCAGTTCACCTTGGACTCGCCTGGCGCACTGGACACTGTCCAGTGCACCACCGGACAGTCCGGTGCACCCAAACCGAGCAGGAGTTGGCTTTTCCAATTCCTTTTCTCCTGTTTCTAGCACTTAGACAAAATATGTTAGTACTCAAAATAATGTACTAAGTCTAGAAACGTACCTCGTTACATGATTTGCACCTTTTTGCTTGTTTGGCACACAATATCTCATTCACTATGTGTTGGACACTTAATCACCAAAACATTATAGAAATGGCCCAAGGGCACATTTCCCTTTCAATCTCCCCCTTTTTGGTGATTTATGCCAACACATCAAAAAGCAATGCAAAACATGCAACATCGATTCAAATTGAAGACCAAATTGTTTTTGACTCTAATTTGGCATATTTGGATCATTATTTGCCACCACTTGGTTTGTTTTTGCAAATCAAATTCATTTTCCTATCTCTAAGTCAAACTCACTTGTTTGGGCATTAAGAGAGATATTGCAAGAGTGAAGATCCAAAAACTCCCCCTTTTTCCCATAATCATAAATTCTCCCCACAAGAGACCAAGTTTTGATAATAAGAGTATTTGACAAATCAAAAGTTCTAACTCTATTGTTTTCAAAATACTCAAGTGGTAGCTGATCCATTTGCTTTGGCCTTAATTTCTCCCCCTTTGGCATTAAGCACCAAAACGGGATCATTTTTGGCCCTTTAACCCCATTGCCTCACCAAAAATTGTCAGTTAAGAGCAAAAGGCAATAAGAGCATAAGAATGAACTTGGAGGTGAGTACATTAATACCGGAGTGCAATGGAAGTCTTTGCATGGTCCAAGTTCACCTTTCCCTTTCAATGCACCTTTGAGACTGCATCAAGTAACTCAAACACAAGGATTAGTCTCAAAGGGTCAAGTTGTAGCACTTCTCCCACTAAATATGTGCATCATTCACACATGGACTTGTGAGGTCCGGGGATCCCTTGCACAACTTGAGCACCATAAATAAGCAACAAATTGCATAAGTAACATGATCAAAGGCATAAAACACATGTATGCTATAGATCAATCCAAGTTACGCGAATCTAAGACATTTAGCTCAGTACGCAGCCTGCAAAAGGTTTTCTCATCTAACGGCTTGGTAAAGATATCAGCTAGCTGGTTCTCGGTGTTAATATGGAACACCTTGATATCTCCCTTTTGCTGGTGGTCTCTCAGAAAGTGATGCCGGATGTCTATGTGCTTAGTGCGGCTGTGTTCAACAGGATTATCTGCTATGCGGATTGCACTCTCATTGTCACATAGGAGTGGGACTTTGCTCAGATTGTAGCCAAAGTCCCGGAGGATTTGCCTCATCCAAAGTAGTTGCGCGCAACACTGTCCTGCGGCAACATACTCGGCCTCAGCGGTGGATAGGGCAACATAGGTTTGTTTCTTTGAACTCCAAGACACCAGGGACCTTCCTAGGAATTGGCACGTCCCTGATGTACTCTTCCTATCAACCTTGCATCCAGCATAATCGGAGTCTGAATATCCAATTAAGTCAAAGGTAGACCCCTTTGGATACCAGATCCCGAAGTAAGGCGTAGCAACTAAATATCTAAGAATCCGCTTAACGGCCACAAGGTGACATTCCCTTAGGTCGGATTGATATCTAGCACACATGCATACGATAAGCATAATATCTGGTCTACTAGCACATAAATAAAGTAATGACCCTATCATAGACCGGTATGCCTTTTGATCAACAGACTTACCTCCTTTGTTGAGGTCGACATGTCCGTCGGTTCCCATTGGTGTCTTCGCGGGCTTGGCGTCCTTCATTCCAAACTGCTTGAGAAGATCTTAAGTGTACTTTGTTTGGGAGATGAAGGTGCCGTCCTTGAGTTGCTTCACTTGGAACCCAAGGAAGTAGTTCAACTCGCCCATCATCGACATCTCAAATTTCTGTGTCATCACCCTGCTAAACTCCTCACAAGACTTTTGGTTAGTAGAACCAAATATTATGTCATCGACATAGATTTGGCACACAAAAGATCACCATCACAAGTCTTAGTGAAAAGAGTGGGATTGGCTTTCCCAACCTTGAAAGCGTTAGCAATTAAGAAATCTCTAAGGCATTCATACCATGCTCTTGGGTCTTGCTTAAGTCCATAGAGCGCCTTAGAGAGCTTACACATATGGTCGGGGTACCTTTCATCCTCAAAGCCAGGGGGTTGTTCCACGTATACCTCCTCCTTGATCGGCTCGTTGAGGAAAGCGCTCTTCACATCCATTTGAAACAACCTGAAAGAATGGTGAGCGACATAGGCTAACAATATTCGAATAGACTCTAGCCTAGCCACAGGAGCAAAAGTCTCCTCGAAATCCAAACCTGCGACTTGGGCATAACCTTTTGCCACAAGTCGAGCCTTGTTTCTTGTCACCACCCGTGCTCGTCTTGCTTGTTGCGGAACACCACTTGGTTCCCACAACATTTTGCTTGGGACGAGGCACCAGGCTCTAAACTTCATTCCTCTTGAAGTTGTTGAGCTCTCTTCCTGCATGGCCAACGCCCAGTCCGGATCTTGCAAGGCCTCTTCTACCCTGAAAGGCTCAATAGAAGAGACAAACGAGTAATGCTCACAAAAGTTAGCTAATCTTGAGCGAGTAGTTACTCCCTTGCTTATATCACCCAGAATCTGGTCGACGGGATGATTCCTTTGAATCATCGCTCGGACTTCAGTTGGAGGGGCCCGTGGTGCTTCTTCCTCCATAGCTGGTTCTTCTTGTGCTCCCCCTTGACCACGTGCCTCTTCTTGAGGAACCTATTCATCATCTTGAGTTGGGGGATGCACCATTGTTGAGGAAGAAGGTTGATCTTGCACTTGTTGTTCCTGTGGTCGCACATCACCTATCACCATCATGTGTATTGCGACCGTTGGAACATCATATTCATCTACATCATCAAGATCAACTTGCTCTCTTGGAGAGCCATTAGTCTCATCAAATACAACGTCGCTAGAGACTTCAACCAAACCCGATGATTTGTTGAAGACTCTATACGCCCTTGTATTTGAGTCATACCCTAGTAAAAACCCTTCTACAGCTTTGGGAGCAAATTTAGAGTTTCTACCTTTCTTCACTAGAATGTAACATTTACTCCCAAATACACGAAAGTATGAGACGTTGGGTTTGTTACCGGTAAAAAGTTCATACGAGGTCTTCTTGAGGAGGCGATGAAGGTAGACCCGGTTTATGGCGTGGCAAGCTATGTTCACAGCTTCCAACCAAAACCGCTCGGACGTCTTGAATTCTCCAAGCATCGTCCTCGCCATGTCGATAAGCGTCCTGTTCTTCCTCTCTACCACACCATTTTGCTGTGGTGTGTAGGGAGCGGAGAAATCGTGCTTGACGCCTTCTTCTTCAAGGTACTCCTCCACTTGCAGATTCTTGAACTCGGACCCGTTGTTGCTTCTAATCTTTTTCACCTTGAGCTCAAATTCGTTTTGAGCTCGCCTTAGAAAGCGCTTGAGGGTCCCTTGGGTTTCTGATTTATCCTGCAAAAAGAATACCCAAGTGAAGCGGGAAAAATCATCAACAATTACTAGACCATACTTACTTCCCCTGATGCTAAGGTAGGCGACGAGTCCGAAGAGGTCCATGTGAAGAAGCTCGAGTGGTCTTGATGTAGTCATCACATTCTTGTTGTGATGAGTGCTTCCCACCTGTTTCCTTGCCTGACAAGCTGCACAAGGTCTATCTTTCTCGAAGTAGACATTGGTTAGTCCTAACACATGCTCTCCCTTTAGAAGTTTGTGAAGGTTCTTCATCCCAACATGTGCTAGACGGTGATGCCACAGCCAGCCCATACTAGTCTTAGCGATTAAGCATGCATCTAGATCGGCCTCCTCTTTCGAAAAATCAACTAAGTAGAGTTTGCCATCTAGTACACCCTTAAACGCTAATGAACCATCACTCCTTCTAAAGACAGATACATCAACATTTGTAAACAAACAATTGTAGCCCATGTGGCACAATTGACTTACAAACAGGAGATTATATCCTAGCGACTCTACTAAAAATACATTGGAAATAGAGTGCTCGCTTGTGATGGCTATTTTTCCCAAACCTTTGACCTTGCCTTGATTCCCATCTCCAAATATGATTGTATCCTGGGAATCCTTGTTCTTGATGTAGGAGGTGAACATCTTTTTCTCCCCTGTCATGTGGTTTGTGCATCCGCTGTCGATAATCTAGCTTGAGCCCCCGGATGCATAAACCTGCAAGGCAAATTAGGCTTGGGTTTTAGGTACCCAACTCTTGTTGGATCCTACGAGGTTAGTCATAATAGCCTTTGGGACCCAAATACAAGTCTTGTCTTCCTTGCATTTGGCCCCCAATTTCCTAGCAATCACCTTTTTATTTTTACATGAAAGTACAAAAGTGGTGTTGCAAGCATGGAATATAGTAGTAGATTCATTACACATTTTTCTAGGCACATGATGCACAATATTACTTTTCCTAGGCCTACTTCTATGTAATACCCTATTTGTAATTTGTTAGAAATAATATCAATAGAGAAACAATTTCTCCCTGTGTGAGTTTGACCTTTTTGTATCATCACAAGTGAATCCCACATTTAAAAAACAAACAATTATAAAATACATTCCACCAAATTATGCATCATGCTGAATTTTATTTTGTGTGCATTTTGTGACAATATAAAATAATGCAAAAAGAAATATATTAAAATCCAAGGTGGAATTTAAGATCTAAAAGAAATTCTAGAAGTTAGGAGTGGAGGAAGAAAAGAAATACCACATAGAACATACGAAATAAATATATACATTAAAATATTCTTTTCATCCCCCAAAATTGATTTGGTACATTTGACATATGTGCAAATATATACCTGAAATTAAAATTTGAATTTGAAATCCAAAAGGAGAAAGGAAAAATAAAAAGAAAAGAGAAAAGGAATTCTAAAAAGAAAAAGAAAAAGGGGGGGGAGTGTGTGCTGCCGCATTGGGCCCAATCCCAAGTGAGCGGCCTACTTAACCCGCGCGCGTGGCCCAGCTGTTGCCTGGCGCCGACAGGTAGGCCTGGCCTGCCAGTCACCCAACGCTTGCTCCCGCATCTGGCTGATTGGTGGGGGCCACGGGTCAGACTCTCTCCCTTGCGCAGCTCATAACAATCTCACCGATGCGGGCGCGAAGATCTCGCCGGCGGGCCAACCGCGCGGACTTCTTCCTAGCCTTACACTATAAGAACACGTTCCCTGGTACCCAAATTTCCCCTTTGACCATACCTCGGAACCAGGGAAGAAAACCTGATCCACCAGCACTCGTATGAGCTCGGGCGAGAAATCACGCTGCGCCGCCGCGTTAGTTTCTTGGAATGCCACCGTCCTGATTCCAGGGGTGGTGCAATTGGTGTTCGCGGGAACGCGAGGGTCACCGACGGGCAGGCCTCTGGGCGTGGCAGTCACTGTGGTCTAGCCAATTCGTCGCCGGAGTACGCAACTCGGTGGAATCCGTGGTCGGTCGTGGCCGGCTGATTTGGGCGCCCAATAACCGGTACGTCCTCACCTAATGTGTTCCCCGTCTCCTCCGCAATTGTTTCCAGGAATCGTGGGTCGAAGTGGAGGGCCGACTCGCAAAATCACCTCACCACAGCGGGTCGCCGGTGAGAGTTGGGGGCGGCGCGGTCGCATGTTGTCGAGGGGAGGAAGACGGAGTGAGTGTCGTTGATTCAAATTGAACGGTCCTGATTAGAAGCCGCACGTACCCCTTCGCAAGAATCGTCTTAACCGTAGGATCGTGATCGGTTGGTCAGAGGGTGTCAGGGTATTAGGAAATATGGGACGTTGGATTTCGATCCATCAACCGGTATTGAATACCGATTCGGTCGAGTATGCACCTAATCCTAGCGCTCGGCTTTAGATCGGACGACAGAGATCCTCCCGTACCCCTTCGCGGGTGCGCTCTTTCATATGAACCCCTCGGTTTCATCAAAAACAACCCGCCGTCCATTTTCACTATGCACTGAGTCTAGGATATCTTACGCAGAGCCCCCTGCACTCTCTAGAAAACGAGGCCCAGTCCAGAGCTGTTTTAAATTGAATAAATTAATTAGAAAATGGATTTTTAATATGAAAATAATTACTAGAACTTGATAAATTCATAGAAAATCCATACTTGGTCCAAATTAACCCATGCCACTTTCTAAAATTTTGTAATATTATTCTCTATCACCTAGAGTCTCTGTTTTGTCATGAAAACAGTAGGAAAACTTATTCCTCACTTAATCCTATTTCAAGCACATAAAACCTTTGGAAATTCATATCTTAAAATCTGTAACTCCAAAAATTACGATTCCTGTTCCTAGGATTTTATTTTAATGTGTAGATTATTACTGTTTATTTTGTTTATATGTTTGGTGTGATGTTAATTTTCTCTATATACTGTGCTTGTTTGTATTGTGGCGAGTAGAAGAGCCCGTGATTGAGGATCCTGGTAAGCAGCAGATAGAAGTAGCTGAGCAGGAGCTCATTGAAGGCAAGTTGTGCCCTTGAACACTTTTTACCCAATAATGTTCTTTAATATCATTTACTCATGCATAGGCTAATTTTGATGGGACCCGATAGGTCATCCTAGATTGTTTACCTCATTACCTTGTTTACCCCTGAATCACTTGGGTAGTTTGCTATTGCTTTACATGGTTTTGGGATAATCATTCATTTTATCTATATTCCAATTCTTTTGTTATTCTATTTATGTTCATGTCAAGATCATTAATGTTAATTGGAACATAGAGCTTAACTTGAGAAACACGTGCCACCACAAGGGTTTAATGGGACGCCCTTGGCTGACTAATTAGGAAAGCTAGTGGAAGAATACCTTACCCGAAAGGGGCAAGGGCAGTAGGGGAGTTGCATGCAAGGAGGTTCTCGGGTTGATTTAGCTGCGATGGCGGTCAGACGGGGGATTCTTGCAAGTGCTCTTCCCATAAACTGTAGCGGGTTTTCGGAAGCTAGTGGAACTTTGTAAAGGCCTCGTAGTGTTGCCCTGCCGCGCTTCCTAGGTAGAGGTGTATGGGAGTCGCGACCCCTTGGCAGATGGGTAACATGACTTGTGGGTAAAGGGTACAACCTCTGCAGAGTGTAAAATTGGTATACTAGCCGAGCTCACGGTCATGAGCGGCTCAGGACTCTCTAATGTTTAAATTATGGAACTTAAATTCAATTTTGTCATTTGCATTGCATGGGTTTATTATTAATTTTGTTCAATTACTTTACTTAAGGTTTGGTATTCACTTACATCTAGTAACTGCTAATAAAATTTTGACCAACTACTTAAAAGCAATGCTCAGCTTTAACCCCTGTCATTGATTAGCCTTACACATCACATGAACTCCCACCTTCGTGAGTTCATGTCCACTGGTTCCCCACAACTTGTTGAGCTATGATCATGTGTGAGCTCACCCTTGCTGTCTCACACCCCCCATAGGAGAAGAACAGGTGGTTCAGGAGGAGCCACAAGGCGAGGAGTATGATCTGGTCTAGGTGGCGTTTCTAAGTTGACATTGGCGCCGGCGATCCTTTGTTTGTTTTATATTTATTCTTTTATTTTGTAATAAGTCTTCCGCTATGTAATAAATACTCTGATGTTTTATGACATTTATCTCTATACACTCTGTTATTATATATCTTGTCTTCTTGGCGCATGTATGAGATGCACCTGGCTTTGTTCCTTAAAGCCGGGTGTGACAGAAGTGGTATCAGAGGAAATGTTGACTGTAGGACGAAACCTAGATAGAAATGGACAAAACCCTTACCTTACTCTGATTCATTCTATACTTATCTCATCTTGATCTTGTCTCACCTTTTGCTTTTCTACTCTAACCATTTTTATCTTTTCTACTCTAAGACAAGAAGGATTTCACACCTTGGAATCCAACATTTATAACCTTTTTAAGAGATTGGAGACCAAAAAAAAAGAAATTAAAAATTATTTTCTCTATTAAAAATGTTGGTTGATTGTTCTGATGATCAATGCCTGATTTGCTTCTTTGATTGATTGAAATAGTATAGACGGGCATCTTAGCATGTACCACCATAAGGTAATGTATTAGCGTTAGTAGGTGACACACTAATCTACTTAGCTAATAAATCCCCCGCAGTAACATTCCTCGTAATTACTCGCCTTGTCTACAATTCTTCCTTTCTTACCCTGTGTTTCTAACCCAGATGGGCTACCCCTATAGTGTTAGAAGAGAGCACTATAGACGTGATCTTTAGTATGTCATGGTTAAGAAAGGCAAAGGCAGTATATACACTGTGCTAAGTGAACCGTAGAACTCACCGGTTCCAAAGGAGAAAGATTTCAAGTTCAAATTGCAGTGACCACCTCATCCAAACGTGTGATATACTTTATAGCTGAGGAGTTTGTTGGTGACAACATTCGTGTGGTTAGAGATTTTTTGGATGTCTTTCCAGAAGAGTTACTAGGGATGCCACCAGATAGGGAAGTTGAGTTTGTCATAGATCTCTTACCTGGAACTACCCCTATTTCTAAACGGCCATACAGGATGTCTATAGAAGAGTTAAAAGAACCTAAGAAGCAGTTAATGGAGTTGCAAGAGGCTAGGTACATTCGTCCGAGTTCCTCACCTTGGGGAGCGCGGGTTCTGTTTGTACAGAAGAAGGATGGATCACAAAGAATGTGTGTGGATTATAGATCCCTCAACGATGTTACTGTGAAGAACAAGTATCCATTACCCCGTATTGAGGATTTGTTTGATCAAATGAGAGGTGCAAGAGTATTCTCGAAAATTGATCTCCGATCGGGTTACCATCAAATGAAGATTAGGCCATCGGATATTCCCAAGACGGATTTCTCGACCCGATATGGTTTATATGAGTTCACTGTTATGTCATTTGGACTAACTAATGCACCAGCCTATTTTATGGATCTGAAGAATAAGGTGTTCATAATCTGGACAGATTCGTCGTGGTTTTCATCGACGATATTTTTATTTATTCCAAGAGTGTTAGTGATCATGAAAAACATCTGAGATTGGTGCTACAGAGGCTACGAGACAATCAACTCTACACCAAGTACAGTAAATGCGAGTTCTGGATTGACGAGGTGTCATTCCTCGGACATATCATTTCTAATGGAGGGATAACAGTGGATCCTGCTAAAGTCAAGGGGATAGTGGCGTGGAGCATACCCACTACAGTTATGGAGATTCGGAGTTTCTTAGGACTTGTAGGATGCTATCGGAGATTTATTGAAGGATTTTCCCAAGATTGCCAAGCCTATGACCTCACTTCTGGAGAAGGAAAGAGAGTTTAAGTGGGACGAGAAGTGCCAAGATAACTTTGACCAATTAAAGAAGAGGTTGATGTCGCCACCAGTGTTGGTTATGCCAGATCTACAGAAGGGATTTGATATTTATTGTGATGCATGTGGCCAAGTCTTGGGATGTGTACTTATGCGAGAAGGACGTGATTGCCTACGCGTCTCGACAGTTGCGGAAACAAGAGTTGAACTACCCCACTCATGACTTAGAACTGGTAGCCGTTGTGCATGCGCTTAAGATTTGGAGACATTATATCATGGGAACCAAGTGTCAAGTGTACACGGATCATAAGAGTTTGAAGTATATATTCACTCAGAAGGATCTCAACCTTAGGCAACACCGTTGGATGGGGCTTATTAAGGACTATGATTTGGAAATTCACTCTCACCCAGGCAAGGCGAATTTGGTTGCAGATGCCTTGAGTCGAACGGAGCATGTTCATTCAGCTGTTGTTGCCCAGCTACCCGATGAGATTGTTGAGGATTTCAGGAGACTTAACCTGGGGATAGTTGCTCACACTAAAGGAGTTATTATTGATGTGGAACCTACCTTGGAGAAAGAAATCCGCAGAAGGACAGATTAGTGAGGCTAAAATACAAGAGATTAGGGATCTGATTACTGAAGGTAGAGGTCCAGAATTCACGGAGGATGAGCAAGGCACGATATGGATCAAGGATCGGATATGTGTTCTGGAGATTGAAAGCCGTCGTGAGACTATTTTAAAGGAAGCCCATGACTCGGATTATTCTATTCATCCTGGTAGTACCAAGATGTATCAGGATTTGAAGCAGAAATATTGGTGGTATGGATTGAAGAGAGATGTGGCTGCACATGTGGCTATGTACGATGTATGTCAAAGAGTTAAGGCTGAACACCAGAGGCCAGTTGGACTATTGCACCCACTGAAGATACCCGAGTGGAAATGGGAAGAGATTGGTATGGATTTCATTACTGGATTGCCTCGCACCCAGAAAGGATATGATGCTATATGGGTGATTGTGGATAGATTGACTAAAGTGGCTCACTTTATTCCTATCAAGACTACTTATAAAGGTTCTCAGCTAGCAGAGTTGTATATGGCTCGGATTGTGTGTTTACATGGAGTACCAAAGAAGATCGTGTCTGATCGAGGTTCGCAGTTTACCTCAAGATTTTGGAGAAGCTTTCATGAGAACATGAGCACGAAGTTGAATTTCAGTACGGCTTATCACCCTCAGACTGATGGACAGACTGAAAGGACTAATCAAGTATTGGAAGATATGTTGAGAGCTTGTGCCCTTCAGCACGGAGGGAGTTGGGATAAAAGTCTACCTTATGCTGAGTTCTCATATAATAATAGTTATCAGGCTAGTCTGAAGATGTCACCTTTTGAAGCTTTATATGGGAGGAAATGCAGGACTCCTTTGTATTGGGATCAAACTAGAGAAAGACAGTTCTTTGAGCCTGAACTGATTCAAGAAGCAGAAGAACAAGTTCGTTTAATTCGAGAGAATTTGAGGGTGGCTCAAACCAGGCAAAAGAGCTATGCTGATAATAGAAGGAGGCCACTGGAATTTGAAGAAGGAGATTATGTGTACCTCAAGGTGTCACCACTTCGTAGAATGAGGAGATTCAAGGTTAAGGGCAAATTGGCCCCTCGCTATATTGGACCATTCATGATCTTTAGGCGAGTTGGGGAGATGGCATACCAACTCGAGCTACCTGATAATCTATCTGATGTGCACAATGTATTTTATGTGTCTCAGCTTAAGAAGTGTCTCCGTGTCCCTGAGGAACAGTTACCAATGGAAGAGCTCAGTGTTCAGGGTGATTTGACTTACACGGAGTATCTTGTCAAGATTCTTGATACATTGACTCGAGTTACAAGAAATAAGGTGATAAAGATGTACAAAGTGCAGTGGAGTCACCATGGAGAAGATGAAGCAACTTGGGAAAGAGAAGAAGAGCTTCGCATAGATTTTCCCCATCTTTTCCCTAGTCCTTCCTAAATCTCGAGGACGAGATTCTTTTTAAGGGGGGTAGGATTTGTAATACCCTATTTGTAATTTGTTAGAAATAATATCAATAGAGAAACAATTTCTCCTTGTGTGAGTTTGACCTTTTTGTATCATCACATGTGAATCCCACATTTAAAAAACAAACAATTATAAAATACATTCCGCCAAATTATGCATCATGCTGAATTTTATTTTGTGTGCATTTTGTGACAATATAAAATAATGCAAAAAGAAATATATTAAAATCCAAGGTGGAATTTAAGATCTAAAAGAAATTCTAGAAGTTAGGAGTGGAGGAAGAAAAGAAATACCACATAGAACATACGAAATAAATATATACATTAAAATATTCTTTTCATCCCCCAAATTTGATTTGGTACATTTGACATATGTGCAAATATATACCTGAAATTAAAATTTGAATTTGAAATCCAAAAGGAGAAAGGAAAAATAAAAAGAAAAGAGAAAAGGAATTTTAAAAAGAAAAAGAAAAGGGGGGGAGTGTGTGCTGCCGCATTGGGCCCAATCCCAAGTGAGCGGCCTACTTAACCCGCGCGCGTGGCCCAGCTGTTGTCTGGCGCCGACAGGTAGGCCCGGCCTGCCAATCACCCAACGCGTTCACTTGCTCCCGCATCTGGCTGATTGGTGGGGGCCGCGGGTCAGACTCTCTCCCTTGCGCAGCTCGTAACAATCTCACCGATGCGGGCACGAAGATCTCGCCGGCGGGCCAACCGCGCGGACTTCTTCCTAGCCTTACACTATAAGAGCACGTTTGTAACACCCTAAAGTTCAATTTTGTGAAGACAAGGAAAAATTCTCAAAAATTTTAAATCAAAACACCTTTCCTTAAAGATAATCATAATATAAGAAGTTTCCACTCATGAATATGCTAAAAATACATAATTAAAGATACTTAGATAATCTAAATTGCCTTTGGGTTAAGTTATACAGGAGAATTATGATTAAACTATTTCTTAATATATATAGTCTACAAAATAAATTTGATTTCCCTAGATGTAATAAGGTATGGATTATTCTCTACTATATGATTAAAAGCTTGTCTAAAAGAACTAAAATAAATAAAGAAATATATAAAATATGTTTTTGCACATTATGCTGAAGTTCTATATGTGTATCCGAATTAAGTGTTTGAACTTTAAACTTGTGTTGATTTGAAATTCAAATGGAAAGGAAAATAGAAAATAGAAAATAAATGGGAAGGGAAGAAAAGAAAAGAGATATGAAAATATACATAAAATGTATAACTAAATATCTTCAGGCTTAGCACTTTTAATTTCAAAAATAGAGTTTATAAATGAAGATCCACAAAAGTTTGAATTTAAACTTGAACTCAAATTGGATTTGAAAATGGAGAAAAGAAAATAGAAAATAAAAAGAAAAAGAATAAAAACCTTACCTGGGCCGGCTACCTGGAATTCGGCCCATCTCTACAATCCATCCCGCGCGGCCCATTCTTCATCGCTCGCGCGCGCGCCGACATCGTGGGCCCACGGGCCAGCCTCTCCCTCACGTTCTCGTCACTTCCGCGTGGGCCACACCCGTCAGTCGCATTCGTGTGCGCTCGGACTCACTGCTCCGCGGGACCCGCATGTCAGCTCGTTCTCCCTCAACGGAAACGCGCGCGATCCCGCCATGGTCGTCGCCAGGAATCTCGCTCCTCGCTCGGACTCTGGGGGGATAAAAGACCCACATGTTCTCCCCTGCTCCCTCAATCCTCCAAGCCGGACACCAAGGCGAGAAATCGCGTAGTCATCGCCGAGAGAGAAAAGAGAGGAGGGCCGCCGCCGGGGATAGCCGCCGCTGGGGGGGTCTCCGCTCTCGAAGTCGGATCGTGGAGTATCGTCTTCGCCTGAGGAAGCTATCCGCGCCTCCAATTCAAGTTGGACACCACCGTGGCGCTCTGAATTGCTCACCGGAGCCGCTGCGCCGCCGTGACTCCGCGCCGCACCGTGGGCAGAGCTCCGAACGCCACGATTCTTGGAGGTAAGCTCGCCTTCTGCTTCGCGATCGCCTCCACATCGTTTTGCGCTAGTCGGTCGGCGAGTGGGGGTCCTGGGTCACGGGAACGCTATCGCCGGCAATGTCCTCCGCCGTGGGTGGCGGCGGCGCCGCTGATCTCCCGGTCGAGATTGGGGGACGGTGTTCTGGCCGTCGGATCGAAGGTGAACGGCCTGGATTAGATCCTGGCTTACCCCTTCGCGCGTTGGATCTGGCCCGTTGATGCGTGGATCGATGGATGGGAATTGAATACGGCTTGATTAAATCGTGACCAGAGATCTGGGATTCAACGGCTCACACGGCGTACCGGTTCACTTATGGCGCCAATCTAATCTGGCGCGTAGGATCTGGATCGTGCGGCCAGGATTAGATGATACCCCTTCGCCCTGGTCATATTGCTAAAGAGTCCCTCTGCTTCCAGAAAACCAACCCGCCGTCCAGAGTGTATTATTCCCTGTGTCTTAGGAAACTTACCCCGAGCCCCCTGCGCTTTGCTGTAATTGAGGCCCAGTCCAGTGCAGAATTAAAGTGATTAAATGAATTAGAAATTAGATTTTTAATATGAAAATAATTGCTAGAACTTGTTTAAATCATAGAAAATCCATTTTTAGTCCAAATTAATCCATTCCACTTTCTAAAATTTTGTAATTTTATTCTCTACCACCTAGAGCCTCTGTTTGGTCATGAAGACAATTAGAAATTTAATCTCTCACTAAATCCACTTTAAACACATAAAACCTTTGAAAATTCATAACTTGAATTCTATAACTCAAAAATTAATAATTCTTTTTCCTGTGATCTTATTTTAATATATATATTATTAATGTGTATTTTGTCCTTATGTTTGGTGTAATGTTAATTTTGCCTATACCATGTATGTTTGAATTGCTACGACTAGCAGTGAGGTCACGAGTCACCTGAAGATCATCCTGGTACCTGGATTCTCAAGGCCCAGGCAAGTTGTGCCCTTGATCACTTCTTTTTACCCAGCCATGTTCTGATTAATCATAATGATCTGCATAGGTTAATTTTGATGGGACCCAATAGGATACCCTAGTTTGTCTATCTTTATACCTTGTTTACCACTGATCTTTCTGGGTAGTACTTGCTAGTGCTATATGTGGTTTTGGGTATGGAGATACACTATTTATGATTACACTTTTTGTTATCAGTTGTTATTTAATGTTCATGTTAAGATCATTATGTTAATTGGAACATGGAGCGACCACCCGGGAAAACAGTGCTACCACAAGGGTGGAATGGGACGCCCTTGGCTGATTAATTAGGAAAGCTAGTGGAAGACTACCTTACCCGAAAGGGGCAAGGGCAGTAGGGGAGAGGTCAGTGTAGGGAGGCCCTCGGGAGGATTTTGCTGCGATGGCGGTCCTGCAAGGGATTCCTGCACTGGATCTTCCTATAAACTGTAGCGGGTTTTCGGAAGCTAGTGGAACTTTGTAAAGGCCTCGTAGTGTTACCCTGCCTCGCTTCCTTGGTAGAGGTGTATGGGATTCATGACCCCTTGGCAGATGGGTAACACGGCTTGTGGGTAAAGATGCGCAACCTCTGCAGAGTGTAAAACTGGTATACTAGCCGTGCTCACGGTCATGAGCAGCTCGGACCCTCACATGATTAATTTATGGAACTAAATTCAATTTGTCATATGCATTGCATTGCAGGTGATGTGGTTGTTACTTTTGTTCTACTATTTAATTGGGTTTGGTATTTACTTATACTTAGTAACTGCTAATAAAATTTTGACCAACTTTAAAAGCAATGCTCAGCTCTAACCATCTTCTTTGGTAAGCCTTACACTTCACGTGAGCTCCCACCTTTGGCGAGTTCATGCACATTATTCCCCACAGAAGTGGTATCAGAGCAATGTTGACTGTAGGATGAAACCTAGATAGAACTGGACAACCATTATCTACTTACCTTTGCTACTCTGATTCTTTCTGAAACTTTTCTTAATCTTTTCTCATCTATTTCCGCTTTACTCTGATTATTCTTATTTTTTTTTCTTTTCTAAAGACAAATGTGGATCTCACACTTTGAAATCCGTACCTAAAGTAACTTTTAGGAATAGGAGACCTAATCCTAGGAACAAAAACAAAACTATTTTTGTGGTTATCTATGCACTTGAATGTTTGTTCTTATGATACTTGTCTGATTTGGATCTTTGATTGAGTGTGATGGGTTGTGGAGTAATGTCCACAATTGCATCTGCATATACACATAGGTATAAAATTATAAAATAACTAGACAAACTAAATTATCCTTCAATAAAGTAACTAGCCTAACAATACCCACCTTATCTTAAAGATTCTCTCTCATCTTAATAGATCCATCTCATCTTAAAAAGATTCTATCCTACACTCATAGATCTATCTTATCTCAAAAGGTCTTAACTTATCCTAATAGAGATCCATCTTATCTTAAAAGGTTTTCTCTTATCTTAATAGATTTATCTTATCTTGAAGAGATTCTAACCTACCTACATCATATAATCCATCTTATCCTAAAAAAAAAAGATACTCATCTTATCTTGAAAAGATTTTATCCTTATCCTAATAGATCTAACTGACCTCAGAAGATTCTATCTTATCTTTATGGATCTGTCTTATCCTAATAAGCATACTTATCCACCCTAGTTTAACAACCATGATCTAAAGCAAATTAATTAGATCTCATCTAGTCAAACTGGTCATACCAATCTAATCTAGATCCCATCCAATCTAATATGATCTAATCTAATGTGGTCTACTTAAACATATTGGTGATACTGGTAGAAGAGATTAAACTTTACTAGCCATGTAATAACTTAACCTAGAGCCATGATGAATGGTATAACCTTTCTATTCCCACCTAATAACAAACAAACTTTTAACCTACATCCTGTAGTCCATCTCACTCATATATATCTCTCATCTTGACAGATTCTATCCTACCCTTAGATATTCACCTTATATGACTGATTACCTCAATCTGGACATAAAACAAAGATTAAGCCATACCAAAGAATCTTTAGATTATAACCAGCTACTAGCCTATTCATTCTGCTTATCGAATATGGTCATTTGCAAAAAAACTATTGCCACATGCTTCTAACTTTCATGGTCAATACCAGGAAAGGAAAGATTATCACGTAACAACAAACAGAAAATGAATCCTCCAAATCCTCCACCTGTTGAGGTCGATCAAGTGGTTGCTACCCAAAGACTGGTAATACAACAGTTAACAGACCTGGTGACCGAGATGCAGAATCAGATAAGACAACAACGCAAGGAAATACGTCAGGCCCGCCAAGAAATAAGGCAAGCACGGTTGGAGAGACAACAACAACAACCTCCACTACCACCACCAGCCCCACCAAGCTACATAGATATAGATTATGATGATTTGTAAGATCTAGATGTTACTTTAGTTAGTAGATGATATGATATTATTTTAGAAGGAACAATAAGGTCTATTGACCCTATGTTTTGTTAAAGAATTATACCTCATGCTGAGATCTCTTTGTTTGTGCATATGTTCCGAGAACAATATGAGTATACATCCTTTTTCTTACAAATCTCGGGGACGAGATTATTTTTAAGGGGGGTAGGATTTGTAACACCCTAAAGTTCAATTTTGTGAAGACAAGGAAAAATTCTCAAAAATTTTAAATCAAAACACCTTTCCTTAAAGATAATCATAATATAAGAAGTTTCCACTCATGAATATGCTAAAAATACATAATTAAAGATACTTAGATAATCTAAATTGCCTTTGGGTTAAGTTATACAGGAGAATTATGATTAAACTATTTCTTAATATATATAGTCTACAAAATAAATTTGATTTCCCTAGATGTAATAAGGTATGGATTATTCTCTACTATATGATTAAAAGCTTGTCTAAAAGAACTAAAATAAATAAAGAAATATATAAAATATGTTTTTGCACATTATGCTGAAGTTCTATATGTGTATCCGAATTAAGTGTTTGAACTTTAAACTTGTGTTGATTTGAAATTCAAATGGAAAGGAAAATAGAAAATAGAAAATAAATGGGAAGGGAAGAAAAGAAAAGAGATATGAAAATATACATAAAATGTATAACTAAATATCTTCAGGCTTAGCACTTTTAATTTCAAAAATAGAGTTTATAAATGAAGATCCACAAAAGTTTGAATTTAAACTTGAACTCAAATTGGATTTGAAAATGGAGAAAAGAAAATAGAAAATAAAAAGAAAAAGAATAAAAACCTTACCTGGGCCGGCTACCTGGAATTCGGCCCATCTCCACAATCCATCCCGCGCGGCCCATTCTTCATCGCTCGCGCGCGCGCCGACATCGTGGGCCCACGGGCCAGCCTCTCCCTCGCGTTCTCGTCACTTCCGCGTGGGCCACACCCGTCAGTCGCATTCGTGTGCGCTCGGACTCACTGCTCCGCGGGACCCGCATGTCAGCTCGTTCTCCCTCAACGGAAACGCGCGCGATCCCGCCATGGTCGTCGCCGGGAATCTCGCTCCTCGCTCGGACTCTGGGGGGATAAAAGACCCACATGTTCTCCCCTGCTCCCTCAATCCTCCAAGCCGGACACCAAGGCGAGAAATCGCGTAGTCATCGCCGAGAGAGAAAAGAGAGGAGGGCCGCCGCCGGGGATAGCCGCCGCTGGGGGGGTCTCCGCTCTCGAAGTCGGATCGTGGAGTATCGTCTTCGCCTGAGGAAGCTATCCGCGCCTCCAATTCAAGTTGGACACCACCGTGGCGCTCTGAATTGCTCACCGGAGCCGCTGCGCCGCCGTGACTCCGCGCCGCACCGTGGGCAGAGCTCCGAACGCCACGATTCTTGGAGGTAAGCTCGCCTTCTGCTTCGCGATCGCCTCCACATCGTTTTGCGCTAGTCGGTCGGCGAGTGGGGGTCCTGGGTCACGGGAACGCTATCGCCGGCAATGTCCTCCGCCGTGGGTGGCGGCGGCGCCGCTGATCTCCCGGTCGAGATTGGGGGACGGTGTTCTGGCCGTCGGATCGAAGGTGAACGGCCTGGATTAGATCCTGGCTTACCCCTTCGCGCGTTGGATCTGGCCCGTTGATGCGTGGATCGATGGATGGGAATTGAATACGGCTTGATTAAATCGTGACCAGAGATCTGGGATTCAACGGCTCACACGGCGTACCGGTTCACTTATGGCGCCAATCTAATCTGGCGCGTAGGATCTGGATCGTGCGGCCAGGATTAGATGATACCCCTTCGCCCTGGTCATATTGCTAAAGAGTCCCTCTGCTTCCAGAAAACCAACCCGCCGTCCAGAGTGTATTATTCCCTGTGTCTTAGGAAACTTACCCCGAGCCCCCTGCGCTTTGCTGTAATTGAGGCCCAGTCCAGTGCAGAATTAAAGTGATTAAATGAATTAGAAATTAGATTTTTAATATGAAAATAATTGCTAGAACTTGTTTAAATCATAGAAAATCCATTTTTAGTCCAAATTAATCCATTCCACTTTCTAAAATTTTGTAATTTTATTCTCTACCACCTAGAGCCTCTGTTTGGTCATGAAGACAATTAGAAATTTAATCTCTCACTAAATCCACTTTAAACACATAAAACCTTTGAAAATTCATAACTTGAATTCTATAACTCAAAAATTAATAATTCTTTTTCCTGTGATCTTATTTTAATATATATATTATTAATGTGTATTTTGTCCTTATGTTTGGTGTAATGTTAATTTTGCCTATACCATGTATGTTTGAATTGCTACGACTAGCAGTGAGGTCACGAGTCACCTGAAGATCATCCTGGTACCTGGATTCTCAAGGCCCAGGCAAGTTGTGCCCTTGATCACTTCTTTTTACCCAGCCATGTTCTGATTAATCATAATGATCTGCATAGGTTAATTTTGATGGGACCCAATAGGATACCCTAGTTTGTCTATCTTTATACCTTGTTTACCACTGATCTTTCTGGGTAGTACTTGCTAGTGCTATATGTGGTTTTGGGTATGGAGATACACTATTTATGATTACACTTTTTGTTATCAGTTGTTATTTAATGTTCATGTTAAGATCATTATGTTAATTGGAACATGGAGCGACCACCCGGGAAAACAGTGCTACCACAAGGGTGGAATGGGACGCCCTTGGCTGATTAATTAGGAAAGCTAGTGGAAGACTACCTTACCCGAAAGGGGCAAGGGCAGTAGGGGAGAGGTCAGTGTAGGGAGGCCCTCGGGAGGATTTTGCTGCGATGGCGGTCCTGCAAGGGATTCCTGCACTGGATCTTCCTATAAACTGTAGCGGGTTTTCGGAAGCTAGTGGAACTTTGTAAAGGCCTCGTAGTGTTACCCTGCCTCGCTTCCTTGGTAGAGGTGTATGGGATTCATGACCCCTTGGCAGATGGGTAACACGGCTTGTGGGTAAAGATGCGCAACCTCTGCAGAGTGTAAAACTGGTATACTAGCCGTGCTCACGGTCATGAGCAGCTCGGACCCTCACATGATTAATTTATGGAACTAAATTCAATTTGTCATATGCATTGCATTGCAGGTGATGTGGTTGTTACTTTTGTTCTACTATTTAATTGGGTTTGGTATTTACTTATACTTAGTAACTGCTAATAAAATTTTGACCAACTTTAAAAGCAATGCTCAGCTCTAACCATCTTCTTTGGTAAGCCTTACACTTCACGTGAGCTCCCACCTTTGGCGAGTTCATGCACATTATTCCCCACAACTTGTTGAGCGATGAACGTATGTGAGCTCACTCTTGCTGTCTCACACACACCACAGGTCAAGACCAGGTACTGCAGGATGATGCTCATGGAGGATGCTGTGATGAGTTCGTGAGAGGTCTAGGCCGTCGTCTCCCAGTCAACTTTGGGGTTGCTGGACCGTTGTCTCCTTATAATGTAATTATTTATTCTGTATAGAACTCCTGTTATATATAAAGATGTGACATTCGATCCTGTGCCACTATACATCATATGTATGAGACTTGGTCCCAGCATACCTGGTGTTTATGTTAACCCCGGGTTTTGGACCCCTAAAATCCGGGTGTTACAACGTTCCCCGGTACCCGAATTTCCCCTTTGACCATATCTCGGAACCAGGGAAGAAAACCCGATCCACCAGCACTCGTACGAGCTCGGGCGAGAAATCACGCTACGCCGCCGCGTTAGTTTCTTGGAATGCCACCGTCCTAATTCCAAGTGTGGTGCAATTGGTGTTCGCGGGAACGCGAGGGTCACCGACGGGCAGGCCTCTGGGCGTGGCAGTCACTGTGGTCTAGCCAATTCCTCGCCGGAGTATGCAACTCGGTGGAATCCGTGGTCAGTCGTGGCCGGCTGATTTGGGCGCCCAATAACCGGTACGTCCTCACCTAATGTGTTCCCCGTCTCCTCCGCAATTGTTTCCGGGAATCGTGGGTCGAAGTGGAGGGCCGACTCGCAAAATCACCTCACCACAGCGGGTCGCCGGTGAGAGTTGGGGGCGGCGTGGTCGCATGTTGTCGAGGGGAGGAAGACGGAGTGACTGCCGTTGATTCAAATTGAACGGTCCTGATTAGAAGCCGCACGTACCCCTTCGCAAGAATCGTCTTAACCGTAGGATCGTGATCGGTTGGTCAGAGGGTGTCAGGGTATTAGGAAATATGGGACATTGGATTTCGATCCATCAACCGGTATTGAATACCGATTCGGTCGAGTATGCACCTAATCCTAGCGCTCGGCTTTAGATCGGACGACAGAGATCCTCCTGTACCCCTTCGCAGGTGCGCTCTTTCATATGAACCCCTCGGTTTCATCAAAAACAACCCGCCGTCCATTTTCACTATGCACTGAGTCTAGGATATCTTGCGTAGAGCCCCCTGCACTCTCTGGAAAACGAGGCCCAGTCCAGAGCTGTTTTAAATTGAATAGATTAATTAGAAAATGGATTTTTAATATGAAAATAATTACTAGAACTTGATAAATTCATAGAAAATCCATACTTGGTCCAAATTAACCCATGCCACTTTCTAAAATTTTGTAATATTATTTTCTATCACCTAGAGTCTCTGTTTTGTCATGAAAACAGTAGGAAAACTTATTCCTCACTTAATCCTATTTCAAGCACATAAAACCTTTAGAAATTCATATCTTAAAATTTGTAACTCCAAAAATTACGATTCCTGTTCCTAGGATTTTATTTTAATGTGTAGATTATTACTGTGTATTTGGTTTATATGTTTGGTGTGATGTTAATTTTCTCTATATACTGTGCTTGTTTGTATTGTGGCGAGTAGAAGAGCCTGTGACTGAGGATCCTGGTAAGCAGCAGATAGAAGTAGCTGAGCAGGAGCTCATTGAAGGCAAGTTGTGCCCTTGGCCACTTTTTACCCAATAATGTTCTTTAATATCATTTACTCATGCATAGGCTAATTTTGATGGGACCCGATATGTCATCCTAGATTGTTTATCTGATTACCTTGTTTACCCCTGAATCACTTGGGTAGTTTGCTATTGCTTTACATGGTTTTGGGATAATCATTCATTTTATCTATGTTCCAATTCTTTTGTTATTCTATTTATGTTCATGTCGAGATCATTAATGTTAATTGGAACATAGAGCTTAACTTGAGAAACACGTGCTACCATAAGGGTTTAATGGGACGCCCTTGGCTGACTAATTAGGAAAGCTAGTGGAAGACTACCTTATCCGAAAGGGGCAAGGGCAGTAGGGGAGTTGCATGCAAGGAGGTTCTCGGGTTGATTTAGCTGCGATGGCGGTCAGTCGGGGGATTCTTGCAAGTGCTCTTCCCATAAACTGTAGTGGGTTTTCGGAAGCTAGTGGAACTTTGTAAAGGCCTCGTAGTGTTGCCCTGCCGCGCTTCCTAGGTAGAGGTGTATGGGAGTCACGACCCCTTGGCAGATGGGTAACATGACTTGTGGGTAAAGGGTACAACCTCTGCAGAGTGTAAAACTGGTATACTAGCCGAGCTCACGGTCATGAGCGGCTCAGGACTCTCTAATGTTTAAATTATGGAACTTAAATTCAATTTTGTCATTTGCATTGCATGAGTTTATTATTAATTTTGTTCAATTACTTTACTTAAGGTTTGGTATTCACTTACATCTAGTAACTGCTAATAAAATTTTGACCAACTACTTAAAAGCAATGCTCAGCTTTAACCCCTGTCATTGATTAGCCTTACACATCACATGAACTCCCACCTTTGTGAGTTCATGTCCACTGGTTCCCCACAACTTGTTGAGCTATGATCATGTGTGAGCTCACCCTTGCTGTCTCACCCCCCCACAGGAGAAGAACAGGTGGTTCAGGAGGAGCCACAAGGCGAGGAGTATGATCTGATCTAGGTGGCGTTTCTCAGTTGACATTGGCGCCGGCGATCCTTAGTTCGTTTTATATTTATTCTTTTATTTTGTAATAAGTCTTCCACTATGTAATAAATACTCTGATGTTTTATGACATTTATCTCTATACACTCTGTTATTATATATGTTGTCTTCTTGGCGCATGTATGAGATGCACCTGGCTTTGTTCCTTAAAGCCGGGTGTGACATTCTACCATGCACAAAAGTAGAGCTAGAGGCAAACATGGCATGTGAATCATTATAATCAACATAACTCCTATTAAAATGAGCATTCCTAGAAAATTTTCTATCATAAATGAAAGCATGATTTTTTTGATTACTACTAGACATAGGGGCCTTCCCTTTCTCCTTGTTGGGAATGGGAGCCCTTTGGCTTGTTAAGTTCTCGGCTTCCTTTTGAAAGCCAAGTCCATCCTTAATTGAGGGGTGTCTACCAATTGTGTAGGCATCCCTAGCAAACTTTAATTTATCTAAATCTATCTTGCAAGTCTTAAGTTGAGCATTAAGACTTGCCACCTCATCTTTTAATTTAGAAATGGAAATTAAGTGTTCATCACAAGCATCAACATTAAAATCCTTGCATCTATTGCAAATTACAACATGTTCTACACATGAATTATATTTATTTGCTTCCTCTAGCTTAGCATTTAAATCATCATTTACACTCTTTAAACTAGACACAGTTTCATGGCAAGCAGATAATTCAGAAGATAGCATTTCATTTCTTTTGAGCTCTAAAGCAAGAGATTTTTGCACACTAACAAACTTATCATGCTCTTTATACAAAATATCCTCTTGCTTTTCTAAGAGTCTATTCTTTTCATTTAAAGCATCAATCAATTCATTGATTTTATCTACTTTAGCTCTATCTAAACCTTTGAATAAGCTTGAGTAATCTACTTCATCATCACTAGAATCATCATCACTAGAAGTAGTGTATTTAGGGGTATCACGAACACTTACCTTCTTCTCCTTGGCCTTGAGGCAAGTGTGTCGTTTGTTGGGGAAGAGAGCGGACTTGTTGAAGGCCGAGGCAGTGAGTCCTTCGTCGTCGGAGTCGGAAGAAGAGCAGTCCGAGTCCCATTCCTTCCCGAGGTGTGCCTCGCCCTTTGCCTTCCTATAGTTCTTTTTCTTCTCCTTCTTCTCGCTCTTTTCTTGTTCCTGGTCATTAGCATTATCGGGATAATTTGCTATAAACTGACCAGTCTTACCGCACTTGAAGCAGGAGCGCTTTCCCCTTGTTTTATTCTTGTTGGGGTACTCCTTGCATCCTTTAAGAGCGGTCTTGAAGCGCTTGATGATGAGCGCCATTTCATCCTCGTTGAGCCCGATAGCCTCTACTTGTGCCACCTTGCTAGGTAGCACCTCCTTGTTGCTTGTTGCCTTGAGTGCAACGGGCTGCGGCTCATAGATGGGCATTGGGTCGTTTAATGCATCATCAACATACCTTGCCTCTTTGACCATCATGCGCCCGCTCACAAATTTTCCAAGTATGTCCTCGGGCATCATCTTTGTGTACCTAGGATTTTCACGGATGAGGTTCACAAGATGAGGGTCAATAACAGTAAAAGACCTGAGCATAAGTCGGACGACGTCGTGGTCCGTCCATCTTGTGCTTCCATAGCTCCTAATCTTGTTGACCAGGGTCTTGAGCCTGTTGTACGTTTGTGTTGGCTCCTCTCCCCTGATCATCGCGAACCTTCCCAGCTCGCCTTCCACCAACCCCATTTTGGTGATCATGGTGGCGTCGTTTCCCTCATGTGATATTTTGAGGGTGTCCCAGATTTGCTTGTCGTTGTCCAAGCCGCTCACCTTGTTGTACTCGTCCCTGCACAAGGATGCTAGCAAAACAGTGGTAGCTTGTGCATTCTTATGAATTTGCTCATTGATAAACACAGGATTATCGGTACTGTCGAAATGCATTCCATTTTCAACTATCTCCCATATACTAGGATGGAGAGAAAATAAGTGACTACGCATTTTGTGACTCCAAAAAGCATAGTCCTCTCCATCAAAGTGTGGAGGTTTACCAAGAGGAATTGAAAGCAAATGAACATTGGAAATAAAAGGAATACGCGAATAATCAAATGAATAATTTGAATTAACTGGTTTCTTTTTCTCATCGTCGTCGTCGTCTCTTGGTGAAGAAGAAGATTCGTCACTGTCGTAGTAGACAATCTTCTTGATGCGCCTCTTCTTCTTCCCGTCCTTCTTCTTGTGACTCAAGCCAGAGTCAATGGGCTTGTTGTCCCTTGGCTCGTTGAAGATGGACTCCTTCTCCTTATCGTTGACCACCATCCCCTTTCCCTTAGGATCTATTTCTTCGGGCAATTAGTCCCTTACGTGAAGAGAATGGCTCCGATACCAATTGAGAGCACCTAGAGGGGGGGGTGAATAGGTGATCCTGTAAAATTTAACACTAAATGGCCACAAGCTTGGTTATAAAGATGTTAGTGCAATAGAACCAAGTGGCTATAGAGCGAGCTCTTGCGAATCACAATAATCACAGAGAAAGACAACACAAGAGACACAGTGTTTTATCCCGTGGTTCGGCCAAGTATAACACTTGCCTACTTCCACGTTGTGGCGTCCCAATGGACGAGGGTTGCAATCAACCCCTTTCAAGTGATCCAATGATCAACTTGAATACCATGGTGTTCTTCCTTATACTTTTCTTCCCGTTTGCAAGGAATCTCCACAAGTTGGAGCCTCTCGCCCTTACAAGATTGTTCACAAAGAAAGCATGGAGTAAGGTTGGGAAGAGCAACGCACACTAGAATTAAATCCACACCGCAAACACGCACACAAGTGAGAAGACGAGCACACAAAACACGCGCAAGGAGTTTATAACTCGAAAAGTGCTCCAATCTCAAGAACGATGAACGATTGCGTGAAAGTGAGGACTAGAAGTCTTGGAATGCTTCGAGTGTGCTTGGGTGACTCCTCCATGCGCCTAGGGGTCCCTTTTATAGCCCCAAGGCAGCTAGGAGCTGTTGGAGACAATCTTGGAAGGTTATTCTTGCCTTCTGTCGGGTGGCGCACCGGACAGTCCGGTGTGCCACCGGACAGTTCGGTGCGCCACCGGACAGTCACTGTAGACGGTCCGGTGCGGATCTGTTTCCTTTTCTGGCGTAGATGACCATTGTAGCGTCGTGGCAGTTAGCGCACCGGACACTGTCCGGTGCACACCGGACAGTCCGGTGCCCCCTGCCAACCGTTGGCGCGGGTCACGCATCGCCCGCTGATTGCGCGGCCGACCGTTGGCTCACCGGACAGTCCGGTGCACCACCGGACAGTCCGGTGAATTTTAGCCGTATGCCGCTGATCCTTTTCCCGAGAGCGACGACTTCACCGCGGACGACTCACCGGACAGTCCGGTGCACCACCGGACAGTCCGGTGATTTATAGCCGTACGCTGCCGTCGAGTCCCGAGAGCGGCCAGTTCACCTTGGACTCGCATGGCGCACCGGACACTGTCCGGTGCACCCAGACCGAGCAGGAGTTGGCTGTACACAGCCAACTCTTTTCCAATTCCTTTTCTCCTGTTTCTAGCACTTAGACAAAATATGTTAGTATTCAAAACAATGTACTAAGTCTAGAAACGTACCTCGTTACATGATTTGCACCTTTTTGCTTGTTTGGCACACAATATCTCATTCACTATGTGTTGGACACTTAATCACCAAAACATTATAGAAATGGCCCAAGGGCACATTTCCCTTTCAGAACATCAAAAACAGAGTATGTATGTGGCCTAGGCGTCTGTTTTCGTGAGACCCACTCTATAGTCCAAACCGGATTCACGAATAAACTAGACTTCAATTATTCTTGAGCATGGGAATCAATGATTGCTTGGGCCTTGACCATATAGTTGACGTTCATGTACTCATCATTCTCCCATTCTTGGTTTTGAGTCATCTTCAACCCAAAGTTGTTGGTGCCTGTATAAGGTATTGTTGTAGGTCTTGACATCGTCCAACCTTGCTCCCCTTCTTGAAGTTGACCTTGTTGTTGCAAAATAAGCAAAGAAGGACAAGTGGAAGTAGACATGATATGGTTAACTTTAACACAACCCTCTAGTTGATTATATTATTTCATGACAAAAGGCAAATTCATATTTAAACAAATATATACTCGATGTACCATATATTCTCTTTTCTAATTATATCTTCCAATAAAATGATATGTATGTTTAAACATCCATGACAAATCAGTACTAAAAAAAGTTGCTCTTCTAAATTATTCAGATTACATAGAACATCAAATTCAATATAATCCTAAGTATTTGAAGAAGATAACGATTTTAGCTCATCATGCACAACAGTTATGAGATTGAAAATTCTAATTTCAGCACAACTAATATGAATGGAAGCAGCAATATCAAGTTTGTTCTCAAGTTGTGGCACATAAGTAATAGAAGAATCATCACTCAACTCTTTGTTATCACAAGAATTAGTAGTACAATCATCATGTAACAAAGGTAACACAGATTTATTTAATGGCATCACATCATGGGAAGAAACAAATTGTTCTCTCATAAGCGCATTCATATCAGCCCACATTTTTTGTTTGTCATAGTCATGGAAATTGTTCCACCAAACTAATGCATGATTCGTTAAAGTGCTAGCCATAATTTTAATTTCTCTCCTATCACATGTACAACGTCGTGCAAAAATCTTATACATCGATACTTTCCATTCAGTATACTCATTTGCAATATTTTCATCCAAGGAAGAGAAAAATGGATATATAGAACCTGAGGGTGACAAATCAGCATCAATGGTGTGGCTCTCAAAATCTTTAGTCAATGTGTGCACCATCTCCTTCAATTCTAGATGGGAGACACACTCACCATCAGTAGGATTAGGGCCCTTATCCTTGACCGTTTGGGTCTTTGTTCCTATCATTGTTAGTATAAAACAGAAACAAAGGCAACAATGAAAGGGAAATGTGCCCTTGGGCTATTTCTATAATGTTTTGGTGATTAAATGTCCAACACATATTGATTAAGTTCTTATGTGCCAAATAAGTGAGAAGTGTGAAATCAAGAACAAGGTATGTTTCTAGACTTAGTGAATTGTTTTTGAATACTAACATGGTTATCTATAGGGGTGAAAACGGGTCGGGTATACCCGTCGGGTACCGGATATGGATAGTGCAAATACCCATTTTTTCGGATACGGATTCGTGTATTTTTATATTCAGGATGGATACGGGCAATAGCCGGATATTGAAGCTTCGGATTCGGGTCGGGTACGGAGCAAGGAATACCCGGTAAATACCCGGATAGTCGGGTCGGATACGGGTACCCGGAATTTGGGTACCCGTTTTTTCATGTCCCGCATAATAATATAGTTATAAAATCATAGCTTTTACATATGAAATCGGATGAAGATAAAGTTTATATGAAAATTGTAGAGCTCGAAGAGATCTATAACTTTGTAGTACATCAATTTTTTGTTTAAACATATCTTTAGGCCAAAATCATTGAAATAATGTCCAAATTTATATCAAATTAATATACTTTATCATTTTTATGTGGGGGGACTTAATGTTATCTCCACGTGGGAACTTAAGGTTATCTTTGTAGAGACTATTTATAAGTATTGGTAACTTATTTGCAATTTTCGATCGATGCTACGTTATTTTATGGATTTAATTATATTTTGATGATTTTCTATGTCAAGAAATTAATAGATGTATAAATGGCCTCAAAAAATCATGAAATTTTACGGAGGCACAACATGTGTTCATATATAATCATAAAAAATGTTTGGATCATAAGATCTATAAGATGTCCGCGTTTCTTACATTTCACTTTAACTTATTTGTATGAGTTACATGTGAAATCACTGTAAGTATCCAAGTTTCAACATAATCAATACTTTTTACTTTATCATTTTCATATGAGGACTTGAGTTATCTTCGTATAAAATGTTTATTAGTTTTTGTAACTTATTTGCAATTTTTGAGTGAAACTAGAATATTTTATGAATTTTTAATATTGTGGTGTTGGTTCTACAATGTCCTCGTGATTAGTAACTTTGAACTGCATAATGTCAATTTTATCGGTTTCCTTTCCTACATTTGATCTATCATATACATGATTTTGTATTGCTTAATTTATGTATTTGTTGGATGGTTGGACAATTAATATCATCGAGACGAACTACCCGATAATTATCCGGAACAAACCCGAGTAGTATCCGTTATCTGTTTCTTACCCGCCTAGATTATTACCTGGTCCCGTCCTATATCCGTCCCGAATCTTAACTACCCGTATCCGGTCTCATATCCGAGAGAAATACATTAGGGTAAGATACGGGATGACCCTATATCCGGCTGTATCCGTCCCGTTTTCATCCCTAGTTATCTAAGTGCTAGAAACAGTACCAAGAAAAGAAGATTTGAATTGGAGAAGAGTTGGCAAAGTACAGCCAACACCAGCTCGGTCCTGGCACATCGGACTGTCCGGTGGTGCACCGGACAGTGTCCGGTGGTGCAGGCTGGTCAATGGTTAACTGGCTGCTCTCGGGAAAAGAGAAAGGCGACATGACTATAATTCACCAGACTGTCCGGTGGTGCACCGGACTGTCCGGTGAGTCAACGGCACCAGCGGCCAACGGTCGTCCGCGCAATCAACGCACGACACGTGGTCCGCGCCAACGGTCGGCTGGGGTGCACCGGACTGTCCGGTGTGCACCGGACTGTCCGGTGCGCCAACGGCCCAAGAGGACCAACGGTCGACTGTGCCCAATATGGAAGGAGATCACGCACCGGACTGCTACAGGAGCTGTCTGGCACCACTCGACAGAAGGCAAGAATTGCCTACCAAATTGATCTCCAACGGCTCCTAGCTGCCTTGGGGCTATAGAAGGGACCCCTTGGCGCATGGAGCTGTACACCAAGCATTCTCTAAGCATACTAAGATATCCAGACTCCGCCTCCACGCATTTGATTCGTTGTGTTAGTGATTTGAGCTTCGTTCGAGTTGTGAACTCCCTGTGTTGTGCTTTGAGCTCAAGTCTTGGCTTGTGTGCGTGTGTGTGGTGTGGATTGAATCTTGTGTGCGTTGCTTTCCCACCCTTACTCTTGTGCTGCTTGTGATCAAAACTTTGTAAGGGCGAGAGGCTCCAACTTGTGGAGATTCCTCGCAAACGGGAAAAGATCTCAAAAGAAAAGACTGTGATATTCAAGTTGATCATTGGATCACTTGAAAGGGGTTGAGTGCGACCCTCGTCCATTGGGACGCCACAACGTGGAAGTAGGCAAGTGTTACTTGGACAAACCATGGGATAAAAATCGTGTGTCTCTTGTGTTGCTCTTTTTTGTGATTGTTTGTGTTCGCAAGAGCTCGCTTCATAAACTTGATTAACTCGCACTAACATCTTTATAATCAAGTTTGTAGCTATTTAGTGTTTGATTTTATAGGATCACCTATTCATCCCCCCTCTAGGTGCTCTCAAACAAACAAAGCGTAGAAACACTACAACTACTCTAAGGGGCGGTGGTGGAACACAAGTTATGAAGCATCTTACCATGCTCTTACAAAGTTCTTACTAGCATTGCAGGTGGCAAACGGTGGCCGGTGTGACAACACTTGGAGCGTGGGCGTAATTGCAAAGGAGTAATTGTTCTGCTCGAGAGTAAGGTGGAGATTGGGGAAGGCCCACTAAAAATATATATGTGGCACACAAGTCAGTAAAAAATAGCAATATTGAATAAGTGTCCAAAGTACTTGCCAAATTTGCCAGCCTAAATGCATTCCAAAAACTAGTTTAAGCGAGCTACTCACGTATCTATAGCACAACAGACACAATGGATGCGAGCATTTCTGTTTTCTTTCTTTCTTTTTTCCTCTTTTCTTTGTTCTATGCGCCTTTTTTCTTGCACTTGCCTTTTATGTTCTCTTTTTTCACAAAAGTGTCACAAAACAAGATACAACACAAGAGTATCAAAAAATTTCTCACATGTCTAATACAGATTTTCTGCTCTAACTTCAACAGACTATTTGACAAATTTAACGACATCAACCACAAAAACTCACAACATGAAAGTTGTAGGTCTACTTTTTCTCTTTCTTTTATAAACATGGATGCCTCTTTTGGATAAAGAAAGTGGGAGATATTGACCCTGAAATACAGACTGGTCCAAAAATTTGGGATCACAAACAGATTTACTTCCAATAAAAATAACTCCTTGCTATTGACGTTTTCTTAAACTCTCATAAATAAGAAAGTTGTAGATAATTTTCTAATCTTTCCAGACTCTGCATCCCCTTAGGAACAATTTTGGAGTCTCTTCACCTTTAGTAGGTGGTATTTTAGCTCTGCATCCCCTTAGGAACGACTTTGGAGATTAGCTCTGCATCCCCTTAGGAACGACTTTGGAGCTTCATTACCTTTATTAGGTGGTATCTTAGCTCTGCATCCCCTTAATAACGACTTTGGAGCTTCTTCACCTTTATTAGGTGGTATCTTAGCTCTGCATCCGCTTAGGAACGACTTTGGAGCTTCTTCATATCTTACACTCGATGGTGTAATCCTAGCTTTTTACATTTTACATGTGGGGGAAATTTTCCCTTGTATTGAATAGGGCTGTGAAAAGAAAACGAAAATTACAACCTATGGCCCCATTAAAAACCTTTCTCCCCTCTTGAAAGGAAAAAGGGTACCATAGGAAAAGGAAAATTACATGATTATTATACATAGTATCTCCGAAGCTCATCTGCGTTCCAGGACCTTGGAATATCATTCCCCTCCATGTCTCTTAATCTGTATGATCCTGGTCTTGATGAAGATGCTACCAGAAAAGGACCCTCTCACTTGAGTTGTAGCTTCCCTATAGTTTTTGGGTTAGCTATTCTTCGAAGTACCAAATGTCCTGGCTCAATGTTCTTTAATCTAACTTTTCTGTCTCGCCACTTTGCTGTTTTGGCTTGGTATTTATTAATATGATCTAATGTCTGAAGCATGACCCCTTCTATAGAGTCTTTTGACACTTTGCAAGTATCTTCATCCTCTGCCAAAGCTAGAGTCCTTATTGATCCTGTCTTCGCTTCCTCCAGAGTTATTGCTTCATCGCCAAACAAAAGTCTAAACGGAGTGAAACCCATTGATCTTGAAACCACATTATTATGATTCCACACCACTTTTACTAACTCATCTGACCACTTTCCCTTTTGGCAGATAAAAAATTGACCTCATTATTCCTATGATAATGATCCCATTTGCTCGCTCTACTAAACCGTTGGACTCTGAGTGTCTTACCGATGCGAAATGTATCTTTGTTCCAATCTATTCACAAAAAGTTTTAAATTCTTCGGAGTCAAACTGTGCTCCATTATCAACTGTGATAGCCTTCGGCACCCCAAACCGGCAAATGATATTTTGCCAGAAAAATTTCTGGACTGGCCAAGTGGGCTGAATTAGTTGTGTTAGGGATGAAGGTTGCTTTTGATCCCTGGCACACTTCTGAAAATTCTCACATTTTTGCACCAGGTCTGCTACATCCGATGTAGCCTTCGGCCAGTAGAAACATTGTCTAAAGACCTTGCCTAGGAGTGGTCTGGATCATATATGAGCACCACATATACCTGAGGGTATTTCTTTCATCAACTCTTGAACTTCGGCTCTGGATAGACACTTCAGCAGTGGGGAGAAGACCCCTTGCTTAAACAATTCCCCTTCTATAATCATATATGGTCTTGTTCTGGCCTGCATCCTTTTTATGTAAACTTCATCATCCGAAGATGTCAGTGTTTCGAAACCCGAGGGGTCCCTGGACCGACGAGTGAATTGTCGCCACATGCCCCAGCCCAGATGGGTCGGCGCGAGGCGGAACGCGAAGGGGGGAAAAAGCAGCCGAAGGGAGACAGGCGTGGGAGGTGGAACCCGCGGCCTTCGTGTTAGCCCCGCGCCCAGGTCGGGTGCGCTTGCAGTAGGGGGTTACAAGCGTCCACGCGGGAGGGAGCGAGCGGCCTTGCGCGAGCGTCGTCCCGTCCTTCCCCGCGCGGCCAACCCTCTGTAAGAGGGCCCTGAACCTCCCTTTTATATGCGAAGGAGAGGATCCAGGTGTACAATGGGGAGTGTAGCAGTGTGCTACCGTGTCTAGCGAAGGAGAGCTAGCGCCCTAAGTACATGCCATCGTGGCAGCCGGAGAGGTTTTGGCACCCAGTTCGCGTGATGTCATGGCCGTCGGAGGAGCGCTGGAGCCTGGCGGAAGGATAGCTGCCGGGGCTGTCGAGTCCTTGCTGACGTCCTCTTGCTTCCGTAAGGGGGCTAAGAGCCGCCGTCGTCACAGGGCATGCGGGGCGCCATCATTACTCGTATAGTGGAGCGAGCCAGATGGGACGCCGGTCTTGTTCCCCGTAGCCTGAGTCAGCTTGGGGTATGGTAATGATGGCGCCTCCTGTCGACGTGGTCGGTCCGTGCCCTAGGCTGGGCGAGGTGGAGGCTCCTCCGAGGTCGAGGTCGAGTCTGTCTTCCAGGGTCGAGGTCGAGTCCGAGCCCCCGGGTCGGACAAGGTGGAGACCGTCGGCTGAGGCCAGGGCTAAGTCCGAGCCCTGGGGTCGGGCGAAGCGGAGTTCGTCGTCCTTCGGGGCTGAGCCCGAGTCCGAGCCCTGGGGTCGGGCGAAGCGGAGTTCGTCGTCTTCCAGGGCTGAGCCTGAGTCCGAGCCCTGGGGTCGGGCGAAGCGGAGTTCGTCGTCTTCCAGGGCCGAGCCCGAGTCCGAGCCCTAGGGTCAGGCGAAGCGGAGTTCGTCGTCTTCCGGGGCTAAGCCCGAGTCCGAGCCCTGGGGTCGGGCGAAGCGGAGTTCGTCGTCTTCCGGGGCTGAGCCTGAGTCCGAGCCCTGGGGTCGGGCGAGGCGGAGTTTCCTATGACGCCTGAGGCCAGACTTGGCTGCTGTCAGCCTCACTCTATCGAGTGGCTCAGCAGTCGGAGCGGCGCAGGCGGCGCTGTCCTCTTGTCAGACCGGTCAGTGGAGCGGCGAAGTGACTGCGGTCACTTCGGCTCTGTCGACTGGAGGGCGTGCGTCAGGATAAAGGTGTCAGGCCACCTTTGCATTAAATGCCCCTGCGATTTGGTCGGTTGGCGTGGCGATTCGGCCAAGGTTGCTTCTTGGTGAAGACTGGGCCTCGGCCGAGCCAAAGGTGTGTCCGTTGCTGGAGGGGGTCCTCGGGCGAGACGTAGATCCTCCGGGGTCGGCTGCCCTTGCCCGAGGCTGGGCTCGGGTGAGGTGTGATCGCGTCCCTCGAATGGACCGATCCTTGACTTAATCGCACCCATCAGGCCTTTGCAGCTTTGTGCTGATGGGGGTTACCAGCTGAGATTTAGGAGTCTTGAGGGTACCCCTAATTATGGTCCCCGACAGTAGCCCCCGAGCCTCGAAGGGAGTGTTAATACTCGCTTGGAGGCTTTTGTCGCACTTTTTTGCAAGGGGACCAGCCTTTTTTGGTTGCATTTTGTTCCGGTGGGTGCGCGCGAGCGCACCCGCTGGGTGTAGCCCCCGAGGCCTCGGAGGAGTAGTTTGACTCCTTCGAGGTCTTAGTGCGTTTTGCAACACTTCAGCTGGTCTGGTTGTTCCCTCATGCGAGCTGGCCATAGCCCGGGTGCACGGTCAGGTCCCAAGTTCTCGGGCTGGTATGTTGACGCTATCAACGGTTTGGCCGGAGCCGGGTTTGCGAGAGCAGCCCCCGAGCCTCTGCACAGGGCGAGAGGACGGTCAAGGACAGACTCGACTTTTTTACATACGCCCCTGCGTCACCTTTCCGCAAGGAGGAGGGGGGGGGAAGCGCCATGTTGCCCTCGGAGGGCGCCGAACATGGTGTCTCCAATGAGCTGCTGGCGGGTAATCCGAGTGGATGCCCGTGCCCCATTTGTTAGGGTCGGCTAGAGGCCCGGAGGCGTGCTCCAAAAGTACCTGCGGGTGATCTACCGGACCTGGTCCCCTTTTGACGGGGTCCGAGGGCTCGATGCCTCCCTCTGATGGGATTCCGTTACAAGATCGTTCCCGCTGGTCTCGAAAATGTCCTAGGGTACCTCGGGAGCGTAGCCCGAGCCTTGGTTATGTATCGAACGTACCCAGGGTCATCCCTCGCTCTGTGTCTGAGGCGACTGTGAACCCTTCGAGGGACAGCCTACGAACCCCTGATCAGTAGTGGGCGCGGAGCCCGAGTGGCCTGAGGCGGCCGTTGAACCCTTCCGAGGGGCCGGCCATCGAACCTCTGACCAGTAGTGGGCGCAGAACCCAAGCGCTCTAAGGCGGCCGTTGAACCCCTCCGAGGGGCCAGCCTTTGAACCTCTGATTAGTAGGGAGGCTCGGGGCCTATTTCCTTCACGGAGAAGGATCCTTTTCAGGGTATCCCCCTTTCCCAATCCCTGTTGTAAGAGAGAGAAAGAGGAAAAGGAAAAGGATACGAAATCGAATGACGTGGCGTACCTTTTTCGACGCGGTCATTATGGCGAAGGCGAAGAGTCGCTTGCTTCTCCCGCCTGAGGCGCCGCCTGTCCCGCCGTGGAGTTAATGCGACGGGGCGAGTGGTTCGCGAGGCGGTCGTTGCGCGTGTGCGAGCCGTTCGAGGAACGGATCATGGGCGCGCCGTCTTCACGCCGTGAGAGAGGGTTCTCTCGCTGCCCCTGGATGGGACGTAAGCTTGGCTGGCGACATGACCGCTGCTCCTGCCCGCCTGCCACTGCCATCACTGCCGGCCCATTTTTGGCCGTATTGACCGTCGCGCCTGGCTGGCACTGCTAGGTCATACACAGGGTTGCCTCGAGTCGCAGTACTGGTTCCGCAGGCGAGGAGGCGCGGTAGTGGTGTGAGTGGCGGTGCAGTTGCTCGCACGTAGCAACCGGCGCGCTGGTTGCATGACGCGTGGGTCTAGACCTCCATGCTGGGCACGTTGGAGTCGAAGGGGCGCACCCACTTGGCGCGGTTGCATGCCGACTGCATGGCTGTCCACCCTTCCACCCGTTGGTCTGGGCGAAAGTGGAGGAATGCTTGTAACCGCTGGGCAGTTGCATGCCCTGCGCGGCGGTTTGGCTCCTTCTGCCCTGGACCAGCTTGTATGAAGCGTGGGGCCCAGCCCCCGTGTCGTATGGGGAGGACCTTGGAGCGTGTTGGAGAAGACTCAGCCCGCGATGGCTGAGGACCCAAGCGGGGAGAGTCGCCTTTAAAAGGAGGGTGATCTCCTTGAAAGGCGGCCATGTCTTCGCGCTCCCTTATGCACCGTGTCTTTCCACCTTCCGAGCCCCCGGATGGGGGACGCCCGCAATCCTTCCGCCTTGTCGTCAGAGGAACACAACTTCGTGGAAGTTGGTACCTTTCAGCCATCGTTCGGCTTCAAGGATTTTCATCATGCAGCTCGGCTGCATCCCCTCGCCGGTGGTCACCCAAGACGGTGACCTCCAGCTTGATGGTGGGGAGAAGCGAACCGGGCTGCGGCCTCTGCCCCTCCCTCAGCTTCAAGGATGTTCATCATCAGTGCTGGGGAGGGGAGTGTGCCGAGTTGGGGTCGGTCCCTGCGCGGGCGGCGGCCCGCTCCTTCCCTCAGCGATCAGGGGGAAGGGCGTTCGCCATTCGTGGCGCTGGCAGCTGCCGCGTGCCTGGCTCTCTGAGCCGAGTGGCTTCGGAGCCGCTCCCGGCGCCGCCTTCCGCCACGGCAGCCGGAAGAGGTTTCTCCACCGACGAGCTAGCCGGTGCCGCCCATGGACTGACCTCCAACTCTACGGCCTTCTGCCCGTCCTTGCCTCTCGAGCGAGGGCTTGGGTGAGGGCCTCATGGCAGCAGCATCCGCCCTGAGGTCATCGCTGCTGCTGTTCGGCCCCCCGGAGTAGAAGTCGTCATCGTCGCCGCTGCTGGAGCGGGCGACGGCGAGCCGTTCGTCGGTCTTCTGTTGCTCCATAGGCCCCCCTATCGTGCAGGGTTGTTCGTACCTGCGGAGGTGGAACCGGAGTTCCGTTTGTAATGGCACTTTGAGTGTCGGTGTCTTGTTCATTGTGGCCGTTGGGGCCTGAACATGTATGTATTTTCGGCACGGGGCCGTGTTTTTCCTTCATTTCGAGCACTAAGACTCGCCTGTTGGTTATCTGAACCGCTTCACCAAGCGTGAGTTGCCTCGTGCGAAGGTGACGAGTGAGGTATCCGTATCCCGGAGGCGTAGGAGTCCCTCGGCTCGGTCGGCCTTGCTGTCCGAGGCTTCTCTTGCTTAGTTAAAGGAACCCCTCGGCCGCTCTTCGATGAGCCGAAGCCGGAGGTAGCGGTGTCAGCATGGACAGAGGCAGAGTTGGCTTGAAAAGAAGATTTGGTCGGCCGAAGCCTGGCCGGGTCGTCCGCTGGCGGAACCGACGCCGGAGTTGAGCTGCCGAGGCCACAAGCCAGGCTGATGTCTTCGGGGGACAGCTGGTCGAGGCCTCGGGGTGGCCGGCCGAGCCGTCTGCTCGAGCCGGATTCTTGGAGAAGACCCTGGCGGCGATGGCCCGGGTGTGGTGCTGATGTCGTCCTTCAGAGTGGAGATCCTCCGACCGCGTCGCCGTCCGAGGCTAGGTCGGACCTCGCCAAAGGTGTAGTTGACGCCGAGGGTGCTGCTGCCCCCTTCAACTGTCGACGTCCGAGCCTGCAGGATCGGGTTGTCTTGTAGTGTGTGTATGCTTTCTGCGGCCGCCGAGGCCCAAACACACTGTCGTCGTGTTGTAAAGCTGCGTCCCTTTTCCTCTTGTTTCGAGTATCCGGACTTATTTGTTGGTAACAGAATTGTTTGTGCGGGCAAGAGTTGCTTTTCACGGAAGGTGATGAGTGAGGTATCCGTATCCCGGAGGCGTAGGAATCCCTCGGCTCGGTCGGCCTTGCCGCTTACGCGCACTCTTACTCGTCCATAGGGTTCTGTCACCGACGCAGTCGAGAAGGCCCGAAAAACCGTTCCGGCAGAGGAGCTTTCGAGCGTGAAGACTTGTTCGGTCCGCGGAATCACTTATCCGAGCGCGAGTTACTTATCGCAGAAGGTGATGAGTGAGGTATTCGTATCCCGGAGGCGTAGGAGTCCCTCGGCTTGGTCAGCCTTGGCTGCTTACGTGTACTCCGTCGTTTTTAGGATCCACTTTCGAAGTAGTCGAAAAGCACGAAAGGCATTCTGGCAGGAAAGATTTTTTTTTAGGAAAATTTCGACGCAGAGGGGGTTCCCCCCTTCTAGCCCCCGAGGGAGGGTCGGGCTTTGCCGAGGCAAGGCTGACCCTTCCTTGACGACCAGACTTTGTGTGTGAACGGGGTGTACGAATAACTTGGAAGCATCTTAAGGGTAGAAGCGACGTAGCTGTTGGATGTTCCAAGCGTTGCTGTAGACCTCGCCTTGACTGTTGGCCAGCTTGTATGTTCCGGGCTTCAGAATTTTGGCGACGACGAACGGCCCTTCCCAGGGAGGCGTGAGTTTGTGCCGCCCTCGGGCGTCTTGTCGCAGCCGAAGCACCAGGTCACCCACCTGGAGGTCTCAGGACCGAACCCCTCGGGCGTGGTAGCGTCGCAGGGACTGCTGGTACCGCGCCGAGTGTAGTAAGGCCATGTCCCGAGCCTCTTCCAGCTGGTCCAGTGAGTCTTCTCGATTAGCTTGATTGCTTTGGTCGGCGTAGGCCCTCGTCCTCGGGGAACCGTATTCTATGTCTGTGGGCAAGATGGCCTCGGCCCCATAAACTACAAAGAACGGTGTGAAGCCCGTGGCTCGGCTCGGCGTTGTCCTCAGACTCCAGACCACCGAGGGGAGCTCCTTCATCCATCGCTTGCCGAACTTGTTGAGGTCGTTGTAGATCCGAGGCTTGAGTCCTTGCAGAATCATGCCGTTGGCACTTTCTACCTGCCCATTCGTCATGGGGTGAGCCACGGCGGCCCAGTCCACCCGGATGTGGTGATCCTCACAGAAGTCCAGGAACTTTCTGCTGGTGAACTGGGTGCCGTTGTCGGTGATGATGGAGTTCGGGACCCCAAAGCAATGGATGATGTTGGTGAAGAACGCCACCGCCTGTTCGGACCTGATGCTGTTTAGGGGTCGGACCTCGATCCACTTGGAGAATTTGTCGATGGCGACCAGCAGGTGCATGTAGCCCCCGGGTGCCTTCTGCAAAGGGCCGACGAGGTCCAGACCCCACACAGAAAACGGCCAGGTGATGGGTATGGTCTGCAGAGCCTGAGCGGGCAGGTGGGTCTGCCTTGCGTAGAACTGACACCCTTCGCAGGTGCGGACAATTCTAGTGGCGTCGGCCACCGCCGTCGGCCAGTAGAAACATTGTCGGAAGGCGTTTCCAACAAGGGTTCGAGGTGCTGCGTGATGGCCACAAGCCCCCGAGTGTATCTCTTGTAAGAGCTCCTGACCTTCGGCGATGGAAATGCATCGCTGGAGGATGCCCGAGGGGCTGCGGTGGTAGAGCTCCTTCCCATCTCCCAGCAAGACGAAAGACTTGGCGCGTCGCGCCAACCGCCGAGCTTCGGCTTGGTCGAGGGGTAGCTCTCCTCGGTGGAGATATTGCAGGTACGGGGTCTGCCAGTTTTGATTAGGCGTGACCTCGCTCCGCTCCCCCTCGACGCGTAGTGCCTCACCCTCGGGGGCCGAGGGTACCTCGGGCCGAGCCGAGGGTACCTCGGACCGTGCCGAGGGTACCTCGGACCGTGCTGAGGGTACCTCGGACTGAGCCGAGGGTGCCTCGGGCTGGGCCGAGGCCTTCTCGGGCTCGGGCGCGTCGTCGGCCTTGACGGAGGGTTGATGCAGGTCTCGGGAGAATACGTCCGGGGGAACCATTGTTCACCCCGAGGCTATTTTTGCCAGCTCGTCCGCAGTCTCGTTGTAGCGTCGGGCGATGTGGTTGAGCTCGAGCCCGTAGAACTTGTCTTTCAGGCGCCAAACCTCATCGCAGTAGGCTTCCATCTTCGGGTCGCGGCAGTGGGAGTTCTTCATGACTTGGTCGATGACGAGCTACGAGTCACCGCGAGCGTCGAGGCATCGGACCCCTAGCTCGATGACGATTCGCAGCCCGTTTACCAGAGCCTCGTACTCAGCCACGTTGTTGGACGCCGGGAAGTGGAGGCGTAGCTTGTAGCGTAGGTGCTTCCCGAGGGGCGAGATGAAGAGCAGGCCCACGCCAGCCCCCGTCTTCATCAGCGACCCGTCGAAAAACATGGTCCAGAGCTCCGGTTGGATCGGAGCTGTTGGGAGCTGGGTGTCGACCCATTCAGCCACGAAGTCCGCCAAGACCTGGGACTTGATGGCCTTCTGAGGGGCGAACGAGATCGTCTCGCCCATGATCTCCACCGCCCACTTTGCAATTCTACCCGAGGCCTCTCGGGACTAGATGATCTCCCCCAAGGGGAAGGATGACACCACAGTTACCGGATGAGACTCGAAGTAGTGTCGCAACTTCCGCCGCGTCAGGATCACCGCGTACAGCAGCTTCTGAATTTGTGGGTAGCGGATCTTGGTCTCGGACAGTACCTCACTGATGAAGTAGACTGGCCTCTGGACGGGCAATGCATGCCCCTCTTCTCGTCTCTCAACCATAATCGCGGCGCTAACCACCTGAGTGGTCGCGGCGACGTAGATCAAGAGGGCTTCTCCGGCAGCGGGGGGCACCAAGATGGGCGCGTTCGTGAGGAGCGCCTTCAGGTTCCCGAGGGCTTCCTCAGCCTCAGGGGTCCAAGCGAAGCACTCGGCCTTCCTTAAGAGGCGGTACAGAGGCAGGCCTCTTTCGCCGAGGCGCGGATGAAACGGCTCAGAGCCGCGAGGCATCCCATGACCCTCTGTACGCCTTTCAAGTCCTTGATGGGCCCCATGCTGGTGATGGCTGCGATCTTCTCCGGGTTGGCCTCGATGCCCCGCTCGGAAACGATGAACCCCAAGAGCATGCCTCGGGGGACCCCGAAGACACACTTTTCGGGATTGAGCTTCACGCCTTTCGCCTTGAGACATCGGAATGTCACTTCAAGGTCAGAAAGGAGGTCGGAGGCTTTCCTCGTCTTGACTACGATGTCATCAACATAGGCCTCGACCGTTCGGCCGATGTGTTCGCCGAACACATGGTTCATGCATCGCTGGTACGTTGCACCCGCATTCCTCAAACCAAACGGCATGGTAACATAGCAGTACATGCCGAAGGGTGTGATGAAAGATGTCACGAGCTGGTCGGACTCTTTCATCCTGATCTGGTGATACCCTGAGTAGGCATCGAGGAAAGACAGGGTTTTGCACCCAGCAGTGGAATCCACGATTTGATCGATGCGAGGCAGAGGGTAGGGAACTTTCGGACATGCTTTGTTTAGACCAGTGTAGTCTACACACATCCGCCATTTCCCCCCTTTCTTTCTCACAAGCACAGGGTTGGCAAGCCATTCGGGATGGAATACCTCTTTGATGAACCCTACCGCCATTAGCTTGTGGATCTCCTCGCCTATGGCTCTGCGCTTTTCTTCGTTGAATCGGCGCAGAGGCTGCTTCACGGGTCGGGCTCCAGCTCGGATATCCAGCGAGTGCTCGGCGACTTCCCTCGGTATGCCGGGCATGTCCGAGGGACTCCACGCGAAAACATCGGCGTTTGCGCGGAGAAAGTCGACGAGCACTACTTCCTATTTGGGGTCGAGCTCAGAGCCGATCTGGATCTGCTTGGAGGCGTCGTTGCAAGGGTCGAGAGGGACGGACTTAACCGTCTCCGCTGGCTCGAAGTTGCCGGCGTGGCGCTTCACGTCTGGCGCCTCCCTAGAGAGGCCCTCCAGGTCGGCGATGAGGGCCTCGGACTCGGCGAGGGCCTCGGCGTACTCCACGCACTCCACGTCGCATTCGTACGCGTGTCGGTACGTGGGCCCGACGATGATGACCTCGTTGGGGCCCGACATCTTGAGCTTGAGGTAGGTGTAGTTGGGGACGGCCATGAACTTGGCATAGCATGGCCTCCCCAACACTGCGTGGTAGGTTCCTCGAAACCCGACCACTTCGAACGTGAGGGTCTCCCTTTGAAAGTTGGAGGGCATCCCGAAGCAGACGGATAGATTGAGTTGTCCGAGGGGTTGGACGCGATTCCCGGGGATGATCCCGTGGAAAGGCGCAGCGTCCGTCCGGACCGAGGACAGATCGATCCGCAGGAGCCCGAGGGTCTCGGCGTAGATGATGTTGAGGCTGCTGCCTCCGTCCATGAGGACCTTGGTGAGCCTGACATTGCCGATGATGGGGTCGACAACGAGCGGGTATTTCCCCGGGCTCGGCACATGGTCGGGATGGTCGGCCTGGTCGAAGGTGATGGGCTTGTCGGACCAGTCTAGGTAGACTGGTGCCGCCACCTTTACCGAGTAGACCTCCCGACGCTCTTGCTTGCGGTGCCGAGCCGAGGCGTTTGCCACTTGCCCACCGTAGATCATGAAGCAATCGCGGACCTCGGGGAACTCTCCTGCCTTGTGATCTTCCTTCTTAGCGTCGTCGAGAGCCTTGCCACCCTCCGCGGGTGGCCCGGCCTTGTGAAAGTGGCGTCGAAGCATGGCACACTCCTTAAGGGTGTGCTTGACGAGCCCCTGATGATAGGGGCACGGCTCCTTGAGCATCTTGTCGAAGAGGTTGGCACCTCCGGGAGGTTTCCGAGGGTTCTTGTACTCGGCGGCGGCGACAAGGTCCGCGTCGGTGGCGTCGCGTTTCGCTTGCGACTTCTTCTTGCCTTTCTTCTTGGTGCCGCGCTGAGTTGACGCCTCGGGGACTTCTTCCGGTGGGCCACCCTGGGGCTGCTTGTCCTTCCGGAAGATGGCCTCAACCGCCTCCTAGCCAGAGGCGAACTTGGTGGTGATGTCCATCAGCTCGCTCGCCCTAGTGGGGGTCTTGCGACCCAGCTTGCTCACCAGGTCGCGGCAGGTGGTGCCGGCGAGGAACGCGCCGATGACATCCGAATCGGTGACGTTGGGCAGCTCGGTGCGCTGCTTCGAGAATCGCTGGATGTAGTCCCGGAGAGACTCTCCTGGCTGCTGGCGGCAGCTTCGAAGATCCCAGGAGTTTCCAGGGCGCACGTACGTGCCTTGGAAATTGCCGGTGAAGGCTTGGACCAGGTCGTCCCAGTTGGAGATCTGCCCCGGGGGCAGGTGCTCCAGCCAGGCTCGAGCGGTGTCGGAGAGGAACAGGGGGAGGTTGCGGATGATGAGATTATCATCGTCCGTTCCACCCAGTTGGCAGGCCAGCCGATAGTCTGTGAGCCACAGTTCTGGTCTCGTCTCCCCCGAGTACTTTGTGATAGTAGTCGGGGTTCAGAACCGGGTCGGGAACGACGCCCATCGTATGGCGCGGCTGAAAGCCTGCGGACCGGGTGGTTCGGGCGAAGGACTCCGATCCTCCCCGCTGTCGTAGCGTCCCCCACGCCTGGGGTGGTAGCCTCAGCGCACCCTCTCGTCGAGGTGGGCCCGATGGCTGTGGTGATGGTGCTCGTTGCCGAGGCGACCCGGGGCCGCAGGCGCTGTGTTGCGCGTGCGCCCGGTGTGGACCGAGGCTTCCCGCATGAATCGGGAAGTCACGGCGCAATGTTTCGAGGGGTACCCCTGCCTTCGGGAGGCAGAGCTTTCGGCCCGTCGGACCGCGACGTCCTCCAGGAGATTCTTGAGCTCTCCCTAGATACGCCGCCCCTCAGTGGTTGATGGCTCCGGCATCGCGCGAAGAAGTATTGCCGCTGCAGCCAGGTTCTGGCCGACTCCACTGGAAACCAGTGGCGGCCTTACCCTGACGTCGTCGGCGATGTGGTGCTGGATGCCCTGGGGGAGATGACGCGCTTCTCCGGCCGGAGGTTGGCCCGCCCATTCCTGCCCGATGTCCCAGCGGATCGGCTCAAGCGTTCCTGCTCCCTCGTCGAGCCTGGCCTGCATCTCGCGGATTTGCTCAAGCTGTGGGTCATGACCCCCCGCCGGGACGGGGACCACAGCTAGCTCCCGAAGGATGTCAACGTGAGGCACGGGCCTAGGGGGATCACCGTTCTCCGGTATACCAAGATGGTTGCCTTCACCGGGACCCCCTAGATCGACGTGGAAACATTCGCGACTTGGACCGCAGTCCTCGTCACCGAGGCTGCGGCTACCGTCGGAACAGTCGGAAAGGCAGTAGTCGCATGCGATCATGAAGTCCCGCACGGCACTGGGGTTACCAAGTCCGGAGAAATCTTAACAGAGGTCAGGCTCGCCATCTTCCTCGGACCCCGAGGGCCCGTAGGTCGAGACGGCCATCAGCCGGTCCCAAGGTGACCGCACACGATACCCCAGAGGGTTTGGACTCGCCTCTATGAGAGTGTCCACCGAAGCGGAGTTGCTTGGCGGGTCGAGGCCGAATCCAAAAGGCGCGAGATGGGAATCGGTCAGTACCTTTTGGTCGACGGGCGGTGACGAAGTCACGTCAGGGACTGACTGCACCGTCGTCTCAGGTACGAGGGTGACGCCCAGCAAGTCCTTCACGAGCGTGCTGGCGTCGTCCGTTTGCTTGAGGTTGGTGTGTTGCGGGGAGATGGCGCTCGTCTTCGTCTCAGACGCGAGGCCGATGCCCGACGCGCTCTCCGTTGGGGTGCCGGCACTGTCGACTCGTTCGACAGCCAACGAGGTGCCGCCTCCTGCTTGGCCTTGGTTGCCCCGCCTCCTCCTCCATCGGTGGGGGAGGGGACGGGACAAGCCCGAATGTCGTCCTTCCACCACGTGGGGAAGGCGTCGTCGATTTCCCCGCCGGCGGGCGGGTTGTTGACCGCCATTGTCGCTGTCACGCGGCGGGGGAAGGAGTATCATGTCGTAGCTGCCGTCGAGGGATATGAACTCAAGACTCCCGAAACGGAGCACCGTCCCGGGTTGGAGAGGTTGCTGGAGACTGCCCATCTGGAGCTTGACGGGAAGCTGTTCGTCAACACGCAGTAGGCCCCTACCTGGCGCGCCAACTGTCGGTGTTTCGAAACCTGGGGGGTCCCTGGACCGACGAGTGAATTGTCGCCGTGTGCCCCAGCCCAGATGGGTCGGCGCGAGGCGGAACGCGAAGGGGGGAAAAAGCAGCCGGAGGGAGACAGGCGTGGGAGGTGGAACCCGCGGCCTTCGTGTTAGCCCCGCGCCCAGGTCGGGTGCGCTTGCAGTAGGGGGTTACAAGCGTCCACGCGGGAGGGAGCGAGCGGCCTTGCGCGAGCGCCGTCCCGTCCTTCCCCGCGCGGCCAACCCTCTGTAAGAGGGCCCTGGACCTCCCTTTTATATGCGAAGGAGAGGATCCAGGTGTACAATGGGGGGTGTAGCAGTGTGCTACCGTGTCTAGCGGAGGAGAGCTAGCGCCCTAAGTACATGCCATCGTGGCAGCCGGAGAGGTTTTGGCACCCAGTTCGCGTGATGTCGTGGCCGTCGGAGGAGCGCTGGAGCCTGGCGGAAGGACAGCTGTCGGGGCTTTCGAGTCCTTGCTGACGTCCTCTTGCTTCCGTAAGGGGGCTGAGAGCCGCCGTCGTCACAGGGCATGTGGGGCGCCATCATTACTCGTATAGTGGAGCGAGCCAGATGGGACGCCGGTCTTGTTGCCCGTAGCCTGAGTCAGCTTGGGGTAGGGTAATGATGGCACCTCCTGTCGACGTGGTCGGTCTGTGCCCTAGGCTGGGCGAGGTGGAGGCTCCTCCGAGGTCGAGGTCGAGTCTGTCTTCCAGGGTCGAGGTCGAGTCCGAGCCCCCTGGTCGGACAAGGCGGAGACCGTCGGCTGAGGCCAGGGCTGAGTCCGAGCCCTGGGGTCGGGCGAAGCGGAGTTCGTCGTCCTTCGGGGCTGAGCCCGAGTCTGAGCCCTGGGGTCGGGCGAAGCGGAGTTCGTCGTCTTCCGGGGCTGATCCCGAGTCCGAGCCCTGGGGTCGGGCGAAGCGGAGTTCGTCGTCTTCCGGGGCCGAGCCCGAGTCCGAGCCCTGGGGTCGGGCGAAGCGGAGTTCGTCGTCTTCCGGGGCTGAGCCCGAGTCCGAGCCCTGGGGTCGGGCGAAGCAGAGTTCGTCGTCTTTCGGGGCTGAGCCCGCGTCCGAGCCCTGGGGTCGGGCGAGGCGGAGTTTCCTATGACGCCTGAGGCCGGACTTGGCTGCTGTCAGCCTCACTCTGTCGAGTGGCTCAGCAGTCGGAGCGGCGCAGGCGGCGCTGTCCTCTTGTCAGATCGGTCAGTGGAGCGGCGAAGTGACTGCGGTCACTTCGGCTCTGTCGACTGGAGGGCGTGCGTCAGGATAAAGGTGTCAGGCCACCTTTGCATTAAATGCTCCTGCGATTTGGTCGGTTGGCGTGGCGATTCGGCCAAGGTTGCTTCTTGGTGAAGACTGGGCCTCGGGCGAGCCGAAGGTGTGTCCGTTGCTGGAGGGGGTCCTCGAGCGAGACGTAGATCCTCCGGGGTCGGCTGCCCTTGCCTGAGGCTGGGCTCGGGCGAGGCGTGATCGCGTCCCTTGAATGGACCGATCCTTGACTTAATCGCACCCATCAGGCCTTTGCAGCTTTGTGCTGATGGAGGTTACCAGCTGAGATTTAGGAGTCTTGAGGGTACCCCTAATTATGGTCCCCGACAGAAGGGTAGTTGCCCTGGAGGAAGGATACAATTTCTGTTCTCCAATCTTCGCTATGCACAAACAATATTGTGAGTACAACCCTTTCCATGAGCTCAACCGAAGGTGCTTTGAAAGTTTCGAAGAACACTTCTGGTGGGAGCGGGAGCCCCTTTGCCGCTGGTTTAGCTAGCAAGTATGCTTATTCATTATCGCCTCTTTGGATATTTTTAATGAAAATCCTTTGAAGGAGGCTTCCATCCTTCGGACTATGTCAAGATATTTTTTTGAGTTTTGGGTCCTTTGCCTTGCTGCTTTTTTTCAACATGACCCATAATTACTTGGGAGTCAGATTTAAGTACTGATCTTCTTATCCCCATGGACTTAAGCTTTTGAAGCCCTAATAGCACTACTTCATATTCTGCAATATTGTTTGTGCACTTGAATTCCAGCCTGGTTGCATAGCAGGTTCTTATTTTTTTATGGTGAAATTAAAACAGTTGTTGCGCCTGCGCTGAAGGTTCCCCATGAGCTATCATAGAACACTGTCCAATAGGGCTGGAAAAAAAGCTCGAGCTCGACGAGCTGGCTCGAGCTTGCAGTAGCTCGGCTTGGCTCAGACCGGCTCGCGCTCAAAACGAGCCCGAGCCGAGCCTGTTTTTGTGGCTCATGAAAAGAGCGAGCCAGCTCGGCTCGGCTCGATGCAGCTCGCGAGCTGGCTCATGGTTCGACGCAACAACAATTTGTTACATAAAATCTTAATTAGCATATAATATTAGTACCGAGTAGACAGTTAATTTATGTTATTTGAGCTTACTATAAAAATAATCTATTTTCTATATTATATTAGTGATATATCTATTTTACTAATTTAAAATATATTATTTAAAATATTTTTAAAATTTTATATTATAATTTAGAGAGCAGAGTCACGGTTATGGTTAGGCTCGTTGGCTCGGCAAGCCGGCTCGCGAGCCAGGAGCGAGCCGAGCCGAGCTCAGCTCGGCTCGTTTCCACCCCTACTGTCCAAGCTTCTTCATCTATCAAATGTCCTTCTTCGTGAGCCCCTAGCGTCCAATCAGTAATGAAGTCTGCTAGTGCTTGAGATTGAATCGAAGATCGGTGGATAAAGTCAATAGTGAATTCATTCAACTCTGCAGTCCATTTGCCAACCCTTCCTGTGGCTTCTCTATTTCTTATGATGTCTTTCAAGGGTTGAGACGAAGATACTATTATATGATAAGATTGAAAATAATGTTGAAGCTTTCTAGAGGCCATCAACACGGCATAGTACCTTCTCCAATTCTGTGTAATTTCATTTTAATGGACTCAAGACTTCGGAGATGAAGTAGACTAGGACTAGTCTCTTCGTTTGTCCATCCTGTTTTTCTTGGACCAGTACTGCACTGACTGCAGAATGAGAGACAGCTACATACAGTAACAGTGGAGCTCCTGATGAAGGTGCAGTTAAGGTTGTTAACTATATAAGGTACTGCTTCAAGTCTTCAAAGGCTTTTTGTTGAATTGGTCCCCATTGAAAGATTTCGGCTGACTTTAGTACTTCAAAGAACGGTAGTTTCCTCTATGTCGATATTGAGATAAATCTATTCAATGATGCTAGCCTTCATGCCAATCTCTGGGCGGTTCCATTCGAAGTATGACTTCTATCTTGCTCAGATTAGCTTCGATCCCTTTTGTTGATACTAAGCAGCCAAGGAATTTGCCCTTCTTTACTCCGAAGACACATTTTTCTGGGTTCAGCTTAAGGCCAGCTTTCCTAAAGTTAGCAAATGTTTCTTGCAAATCAATAATGTGATTTTCTTGCTTCATACTCTTAACTATGATGCCAGCAACATATGTCAAGCCATTTCTACCAATTTGAGTGCTTAGAACCTTGGATGTCATTCTGTTGAAGCTTCCTCCAGCATTTTTTAGCCCCACAGGCATCCGAAGATAGAAATATGTTCCACTAGGGGTTATGAAGCTTGTCTTGGGCTTATCTCCTTTTTTCATCAAAATCTGATGATAACCTGAGTAACAGTCCAGTAGACTCATGAGCTCTGAAGTAGTTGCTGCATCTACAAGCGAGTCTATTATAGGCAGAGGAAACTCATCCTTCGGGCATGCGTTGTTGAGATCTATGAAATCAATACACATTCTCCACTTCCCGTTGACCTTTTTTACCATTACGGTATTGGCTAACCATTCTGCATATGTCACTTCTCTAATTACTCCAGCACTTAGAAGTCTTTTGACTTCATTTCTTACTCCTTCGGCTTTGTCATTCGACATTTTCTAAAGCTTCTGCTTTCCTGGTCTAATGGTTCGATCTACATTGAGAGAATGTTCGATGACATCTCTGTTGACACCACACAAATCATTGGCTGACCAGGAAAAGACATTTCTGTTGTTGAATAAGAACTTTGATAGTTTTTTCTTGTTCCTCAGATAACTGGGATCCGAACAACACTTTTTGTTCGACTATGTCTTCACACAGAAGCATGGACTTCGGCTAGTCAGCCGAAGCTGCTTTATCTCTTATGTATTTGTGCTGCTAGTGAGCTTCAGCTTTGTCTATGTTGTGAATAGCCCTTAAATTTGTCCAATTTCTTCGGCTTTTCTAGCAGCCTCTTGGCTTCCATGTATGTCAGTTGGACACTGATCTAATGGTATTTTCATGCACAAGTACGCTGGATGTAGTATTGCCTCAAAAGCATTTAATGTTCCTTTTCCAATGATTGCATTGTAGAGATAATCCATATCTACAATTTTAAACACAGCTTGTTCAATTCTGGCGTTGTGCACGTAACCGAAGGTGATTGGCATTGTTATCTTTCCAAGTGCTGCTATCTGTGTTCCTCCAAAGCCATAGAGAGGATGTGTTGCATCGTGTCCTCTTGCTCTTACATTTGTTTGAAAGTCTTTGCAAAGATAATATCTGCTGCACAACATGTATCCACCAGGACATTGTGGACCAAAAATCCTTTTATAACACGGGATATAACCATGTCATCATTGTGGAGATAATCCTTGAGTTGAAGGTCCTCTTGAGAGAATGTGATCAGCACATGATACTATTTGGATTTGATGTAGGGTCCTTGCACTCCAACATGTTGTACCCTTCTTTGAGCCTCCTTCTTCTGCTTTTTGTTGGCTGGTTCAGAACTTGAGCCACCTGTGATCGGAAGCACGAGCTTCGTCGTCGAAGGTGGTGCAGCTTGATGACTTTGTGAAGCCATTGTTGTGGTCGTGGAAGTGAGTTCACCGGAGGTGGACGCCAATGTTGGTCACGTGTTCTCAATTACTGTGAATCAGAAACAAGACAACACAAATATTAAATGTTAAGGATCTTCATCCTTCGAAGTATTATCTTCTCTCAAAGATAATGAATATTGGACGAAGGTGGTGAAGAACAGATCTTCATCTTTCACAAAGATAATATTACAATATAATATTATATCAAGTATTTTATTTTGCACATCAGGATACTGTCATAATTTGGATTAATGAAGCATTACAAGCATTACATTATATTAGTACCTTCGGCTTGATCGAAGGAAAGAATGTGAGAATGACTCTCAAAAAGCGTGAACAGTACGGTGATACTGTTCATCTATTTATAGACATGAGACGTAACCCAAGTAAAAGTACAATTATGACTCTGATATCTATACATTGCTTTAATACAAATATCAAGGATAAACATGTCTTTTCATTACTGGCTTCACGTCATGTATGACCTTCATGACCATATTAAGCCGAAGCTCTAATTATTGTCGAAGGTTTGTTGCATTCTATGCATGTCTGTTGCAGCTTCAACACTTAATTCTTTTTACTAGTCATACCCATACATAGGTTTTTTGATATTTTTCTAAGATTTAATTGAATTTAAAAAACCTATTAATCCAACATACCTGAGACCCGTTCCTGATCGGGCCCCTGCCTTTAGTCTTTTACAACGAGCTTTAAATCGCTGCGTTGCTGATGGGCCTGGATCGTGGTGCATTATTTGCAACCCAAACAAAGAAACAGGCAACAGTCCAGCAGTTTACTAATCCAGCCTTTTCCTAGCCACGGCTCACGAGCGCACATTGGGATCAGGTGTATCGTTGTCGTACACATCAAACGCAAGTACGCAACTTGCTCAACTGGATAAACGCGTGCCATCGTCACGCCATGATTGTGGCCTGGCCTAGGAAGTTTGTCCAGGACGAGATAAGGCTAATAAAATGGGGGAGAATGACGACTCTGATGTTTCGGTTCAGCTGTCCACTTCTCGGGTACTTGTGCTAATAAGGTTGTAAATGGTAAAGATAGATCTGACCGTAGTCTGGTTGTTCAGTATCCAATCCTTATGCGATTTATAACTGTATACGTGCACTTAAAGTTGAATATTTAAAATGTTGATACTCGTTTAAATTTTATCAAACATAACTCGATAATATCTATAATTGAATTGATTCTAAATAGAAAAATACGGAAATAAGTAAAAAAAGTTATATCCATCTAATATCTTATCTGATTACTAGGTGAGTGCCCGTGCGTTGCAATGGAACCGTATAATAACACGATAACTTATTTACATATGTGTTGTATTGTTATAGGTATGTGCCCGTGTGTTACGACAGAAGTAAAAAAGTTTGTATCAAACATTGATACGGATGAATCTCCCATGACAATGCCACAAAACAAAAGGTTCTCGATGTAAAGACCAACTTTGAAACCAGTTAAATTGAGTCATTGTGTGTTATACTTGTACTCTGTTCTATGTATGTGTATCTCTCGAGCTTGAAGTAAAATATAGCTGTGGGCATGATTGCTTCTGCGTTAGTTAGTTTTCAGTTTGAAGTAGAATATAGCTGTGGGCATGATTGGTTGATGTACATATATTGCAGCACATCTCTGCCAAAACATGCCCCAGTTTGTTTGCCACGCCCTAGGGCACGGTTTGACAAAGGCCCTAGGGCAGCCTAAACTTCAACTACCACGTTGTCACGAGAATTAATCGATGGTTACGTGTCCATGCGTTACTACGGTTTCTATATATCACATAGACAGACCTTGTTTAAATGGTGTAATTGCTATCAAGATAAGTCGACATATTTAAAACCCTCTAGAAATAGCATTCTAGTATGATTTCTAGAAGAAAAAGGAAATGTACAAGCGCACAGAAGTTTCATGGCATTATGGCTCATGGAACATTGGAATAATCATTGAGAGACACTTTTTTAGAGTGAGAGATTAAGATGTGATCAATGAGCCAGTTTCATGGCATTATGGCACAGAAGTTTCATCATACTATTATGGCACAGAAGTTTCATCATACTGAATACACTTCTCAAACCTCTCGGAGTAAAATGATTTTAATCAAAATAAAATCCTTAGGACAATGTAATAAATAGCTTAATAATACTTTACATGGTGACAATGAAGGGTGCACAATAGTATCCTCCTCGGCCCGGGACCTCTAGCCTTCACAGCGGAGTATAGTGAAACATGACACTATCGTAGGAGGTGTGAGAAGTGTATTCGGTATGGTGAAACTCTGAGAGGGACCTCTCGTATAGTGAAACATGACACTATCGTAGGAGGTGTGAGAAGTGTATTCAGTATAGGGACGATAGTGTCATGTTTCACTAAACTCTGAGACAGTTGCAAGGGCATAAAAAATTCAGCTAGTTGTTTGTAGAGATCCCTTGCAGAGCTTCAGATTCCTTTCAACGATATTCTCTAAAAATAGTAGGAGACATTGTTTAGTCGAAGTGTAAAAACCCAATATAAAAATACATTTATAGATTTCCAAACAAAGGACACGAAATCTGACTTTTATATATGATTGGATGGACATATAATTGTGAATATTTAGTTCTGGTTCACTTGATACTTTCGAACAGATACTATAAGCAGTGCAATTATACAATCCCCCAACACCAAGGACACGAAACTCTAAGGCTTTGGAGATGGCTACCTGATTTGAAAATGGCATGGTGACAAGAAGTAGAAAACACCCTACGCTTCCTGATCACCCCATTTCTCCTTGGGTATCTCACCAGCGTCGGTGATCACCGCCTTCTTCCTTGGCTTGCCATTGTAAGTCCCAGCGCCCCCTTCTATGGCATACACGGTATCCATTCCTTGGATCACCCTGCCGAAGACAACATGCTCCCCATCCAACCTACAAAGCTACCATTTCAGGAGCTGCAGCTTCCAAGTCAATCATTGGTGAGACGTGGTGTACAACACAACTCACCAGCTTGTCTTGATAGTAGTTATGTAAACTGAGATCCATTAGAATCAAGTCCAGAATTCGCCATAGCAACAACCCCTGCAAGACAGCAAAGCAGGGGTAGAGTTGGAAATGACCATCCTAATTTAAAAATTTTCAGATAGATACCTGTCAAAAGATCAAACATCCATTCATGATTTGGCCACATTGACCGGTTGCTAACCAAGTCAGGATGAAATAAATATAAACAAAGTAAAACAAAAGGAAAAAACACCAGAATATTTGGACTTGTTGCTGACAAACAACTTAGTAGGTCTCGGTACAAAGCTTTCTTGAAATCAGGTGTAGCTACATAGTGAATCAAATCAGAAACCAGACCCCGTTGTAATCTAAAAAAGATGCCATCAACTAAAAGTTGTATATTCTTTAATAGATAGCATCATTAGTGTCAAATAAAATAGTGGTGGTTTCCTTGAAAATAAATGTGTAACTGAGTACACATGAACTTCGACAAAGGCAAAGTGCAAACTGGATGATAAAGTTCACTGGCTGAATAATCACACCTGGATGTGTATGTTTTACAGTGAAATTCTCATCTGGGAAGATGCCTCCATATATAGACTCACTCCCTTTGCCGTCGCCTCTAACTATGTCACCGCCCTGAATCATGAAGCTAGGGATAATACGATGGAATGGTATTCCCTTATAGTGAAGAGGTTTGCCATTGGACCCGACACCTTTTTCACCTGAAATGGTGAACAAATGGACATGAACGATCAGCTCAGACGAGGTTGCTGGCGAGAAAATAAGCCATGGAGACCAGAGAGAAAATACCTATACAAAGAGCCCTAAAGTTTTCTGCAGAGTGTAGAACAAAAAAATTTAGTACATGAACTATAATCTGTGAAGGCAAGAAAAAAATTTAGTACATGAACTATAATCTGTGAAGGCAAGATAATTTATCGATAAACTTTCATTATTTGGTTCTGTTCTCGTTTCTGGGACTGGCACTTCTGCTCGTGTGACAAGAACATTTGGCCGATTTGAAAATTGCACACCAGCAGACTATGGAGGCAAGATAAATGATAGCTTCAGCTATATATCATAATAAACACTGTAAGAACCAAAAACAGCTACTTTCTATTGTAAGCTAACAACAAAATAATATGTTCAAGAGAAGGAATGTGCTGCAGATATTGGAGCCATAGAAGTGGTTAAGGAATAAATCTTGCAACCACCAAGTAAACAAAAGCACCACAGAAGTATGTAGAACATTTTTATGAGTCTTCACATATTTATAAATAAATTGACAAACAATTTGCACATGTGTTTCAATTGAGCAGGAAAAAAACTTCTAGTAAAAGGAATAAACGCACCAACAGTTAAACATAGCGCTACCAAAATTCTCAACACAAATACATGGGAATAAACAAAGGGAATCAAGGAAAATTCTCAGCTGCAAATATGATACCTACCACCAACTCATAGTATGCTTCATAGTACTGAGGGAACCTTGCTTTAGCTCCACCAAGGGATGTTTGTGTTGCATCTAACAGAAGAAATATTTTTTCTCGAACTGGTAAATCCGTCTGCAACCAAGATAGTGTGTTACGTCAAGACCAATTGGTGAGGGCGAATTCATCGTCACAGGCTTCAGCCAGCAAAAGTTGCAATGCTACTCGGTAACCAATGGTTCCGAAAGGAAAAAAAACAGGAGGGGGATGGCAAGCATACCCAGGAGAGGGGGAGCATCGCGGGCGGGGGCGTGGTGAGGCTTGTGGACACCCTCCGTCAACCCTTAAGGATTAGTAGAGATTTAGTTGTAACAAGCTAAACCCTTTTATTGTGCAAGAAAACTAATAGACAATTTTACCTAATGCAACACCTGGTACTTCCAGAAAGCGTTACATCATTGATGAGCAACATGACAGGAATTGTGTTCAGTTTCTCAAGAATTGTGTTCAGTTTCTCAAGAACATATCATATAAAAGGCACAACTATATTTAGTACATGTGAATTTATCTCCTTTACATACGCTAGGAAGAACAGCAAGAGCACCTTTCACTGGTGGGACCCCAGCGGCACTGAGGTTCTCTGTGTTCTACCTCCTTCCCATTGAAGTGAATCTGCTGCTGCCGCAACGGCTCCCGAGTCTGGCCACACACACACACACACACCCAAAACCAGCAATGTGAGATCAAAAGTAGTAGCATCAAAGCTTCAGAGAAGACTGCACTTGATGTAAGGGAATGCACGGATAGGTCGTTATAACTTGCGAGCACCACAGCTAGCGATTAATATTAATTCATTGGTGTCAAATTCAGTTACCTGTTGCTATGATACTTTCCCCTGGAGCAAGTACGCCGCCGGGAGGCCTCATGAAGCAACTCTTTGGTGCAGTCGTTTGGAACTGGAACATCAAACATGCTTAGAATCAGTGCTCTGCTGATGGGAACTGAGGGTTTAACAATTGGACCAGTTGCGGTAGTTAGTGGTAAAGCTGCCTAGGAACAGACTGGTTGGAAAATTTGCAAAAGAACATTTCAGCAAAGCATGTAGCTATAACATGTAGTTAACTAAGAGACAATTGGTTGTTACCTTGAAAGCCACATGAGACTTGCTGATGTTCTTGATCCTGACAGCGCTCCGGACTTGCTTACCGGGTTCATCTGTAGACAGTCACAATTAGAGACCAAAATTAGTCGAAAACAGCTGGATGGGGGAAAAATGCAGTAAACTGCATATCTGCCATGCCCTTTAACTATCCGTCGATTTAATCTCTATATAAGAACAGTCGCCCAAAGTTCGTATAATAAAAAAATCCCCTTTTCTCGACGAATAGAAGTTCTGTCCGACGGAAGTTGAAAAGGAATAGCAGCTTTCACCGAGCAAGCAAAGAGACAGTTGCGGAAGCAGAAAAATTGAGGAAATCAAACGAAAGGCGACGCGTTGACGAGACAGCGCGATCGAATCTAAGAACTCGTATAGCAGCGGGAGACGGGATGCAGCCGCGGTGAAAGAATGATAAGAGGAGCAAACGGTTGAAAGGCGCCTTCTTCTCCACGGGCCATCCGTGCTAGTAGAAAGGAAACAGTAAACCACCAGAGCAGGAGCAGTCGAGAGGCGGCAAGAAAATTAACAGAGCGCCACGCACAGATTGCTTACATGGGAAATAAAGCTTAGCGGGCGGGTCGAGGCGGAGGTGGCGCCGGGTGGGGAGCAGCGACCGGATCACCTTGAGTCTGTATTTTATAAATATAAAAGATTACTAAAGTTTTGCCATTAGTATGAGCTACACTTAGTTTACATGTGGAAAATTAGAGCTACACAAATACATGTGGATTAGGACATATTGTGTGTGTTTCTTAATTTGACATCCATCATGCTGCTTTGACTACGTATAGATCCTGAGATAAACGCCAAGTTAACAAAACACATCCATATAACTGGTAGGAACAGATAGAGTTCAAAACTACCCGAACACGATACTTATACAAAAGTGAGGGATAAAATATAGTTAAAACATGGGTCAACAGCTATCATATGCGAAACAATATTAAAGCTCGTTCCGAACTATTCATCATCCAAAAAGAAGCATACAGAAAAAGAAAAGCTTTCGATAAATGGTATTATCCAAAGTACATGTTAATTATAACACATTGAAAATATACATACCCAGACCTTTATTTTCTTTGGTTTAGAGCTTTCTCGTTAGTCGTTATGATGTGGAAAATTCCATGAATCTGTTGTGGGCTATATATGCTCATTGCGTAAAATAAGATCCAAAAAGTAGTACCCCAAAACGATTCAGGTAACGAGCACAGCTCGTGCAAGGCTCACAATCCAAATCATCATATTTTTACAACCAATGAACCGAACAGGAGGTACCGAAACAGGGTTGTAGCCTGTAGGACCAACAAGGTAATGCTCGAACAACAGCACCAGCTAGAGGGTTGGAGCACTCGCGGAACTGGATACCCAATTCATGCCAGGCTACCTTCCAATCCGCGGAGAATTCTCACAAGCACCATCTCCCGCAAAATTTGAAGCCACGTGGAGGGAATTTTGCACGAACGTGTCGATCACCCCGCCCAGCCATCCTCACGCCACCTGTGTGCGTGGTCTATATTGGCATCCAGTACCGTTCGCCCATCGTAGTTTAGTTCATACCACCATACAGCAAGGCACCCAACTCACGGAGCAAGCTACATGACCGATGGAGGAGGGGGACTCGAGATGGGAGGTCACAAGTCGTCGGAAGCTACGGCTTGGTGACCGTGGGAATGGACGCGATCTACCAGCGCAAGATGTGGGCGACACCCTGGAGAGCGGATAAAGGTCTCACCGGCGAGGAGGCACCTTGGGAGGGAGAAGGACAGCCGAGGAAGAGGAGTGTCCCTGCGGGGGAAGGGGACTTGCCACCTCGGGAGGAAGAACGTGGAGCTGCGGTCGAGCTTGGGGACCTTGCGGCGATGGCCTTGGGACGCCATCTGCGGTGATCGCCAGCTGCAGTCGAGATTGAAGGGGGACGGGTGTCGCCGATGGTGGGGTGATGCCGGTCGGTGGCAGGGGACTCCCCTTCCGTGGAGAGCACGGATCGAGAGCCGGTGCGTCGATCCGGGGCATCTGATTCGTCTTCCATGGAGAGCGCGGCGCGAACGCGGATGGGAATCTGGGGAGAGAGCAGGGATTGCAGCGATCCGGCGGATGATTCGCCTTCCATGGAGAGCGCGACGGATTGCGGGCGAGGATTGCGCGCTGGCGATGGCAGGCCGTGGATTGCGCGCGGAGAAATCGTGGCTGGCAGAACACTGCCTGTGGACGCCTACACTAACAACATAATAGAGTAGTAGAGATTACAACAGTTTCTTCGTACTGAGTCATTCGACAGAGAAAGAGACCCAACAAGTACCCCTCACGTACATGCAACCAAACTCATATCAACCGCACACACTCTGAATGCCTAACTCAAGCAGAATCTCTGTAACTACTATACTGCCTTAACAACCCAACCCGTGACAAGAAACAGAATCGCGAGCAAGCCGATGCTCCCCGGTGCCGAACTCGGCGATGGTGACCTTGTGCGGCCACGACCGCGGCAGCGCCTGGTCCCGCAGCTCACCGCGGACAGGGCCGGCCGAGCGCGGCGGCGAGCACCAGTGCAAGGACAACCTGCAGAGCAGAGCAGCATTACCGTCAACGGCTTGCAGGTTGCAGCAAGAGTGAGTGGACAATCTTTCCACGTACACTAGCTGAACACGCGCATTGAACTGGAAGCTAAAACCATTCAGCTCCCGTAACTTGGGTTGAGTACTCGCGATGGGCACATCCAAAGGGCATCTTCGTTGGCGCAAGATCTCTGACCAGGATCCCGAATTCTGGCATGAATCGCGCGTGACGGTAGGCAGACGCTCGACGGCCACAGCGAAATTACGCGCGTAAAGCGAAAACACAAAGAAGAATCCAAGAGCTAGTCGCCCACCATTTCGGGAGCGAGCAAGAAATGGATCGTCTTTTAACAGCTAAGGAAAACAACCGAGAGCGACAAGCGAGTCATCAAGAGAACATAGCAGCAGGCGGCCATTCGATCCAATCACGAGAGGAAACGTACTTACTACGGCGGCGACGAACCCGTCGAACTGCTCCAACTCCGACGGCGAGAAGCGCCGCCGCAGTGGCCGCGACGCGGCGAGGTGCAGGTCGTCCCGCGAGGGGCAGCGTCGGTGGAGTGTGGCGGCTGCGCGGGAAGGGAGAGACCAAGAGAGCACGGTGGGTGTCGGCGTGGCCGGGCGAGAGGAGACGGGTGGGTTCGTCATCGTGGGAGGCAGGTAGACTTCCAGGGGTATGCTCGCATCGCATCGTCGAAGAAGGGAATTGAAGGGGAGGGGAGGCCCAGGCGGAGGTGGAGGCGAGTTCGGGTCTGTGTGGGCACGCCCACGTGTAGATCGTAGCGACGACCGAGAAGCCCCTGAATCGCGGAGAGGGTCTAGATCACGTGTCTCTTTTAATATACTAGAAAAAAAGCGCCTTATCAGGCGCTCTACCATTCGTGTGTACAAAATAATAGAACTGCAATTGCTGGTGAATATAGACAGCATTATATATCTTTGTCATAAAAGTGTCATATAATATAAATGCTAAAAACACATAAGAAATGATGATATGGTATCTTGGCTCATAGAATTATTGTTTCTCCATAGTTTCGATGTGACTTCATTCATTGCTACCAAATGGTTTATCCGATAGCATAGAATGGTTTACATCAAGGTCACCATATCAAGTTTAGTACGCTAATACATAAACAAGTAGCATAAAGTCCGTCATAGCATGCCATCACACACATATAAACAGCCTAGGCACCTCATGTCTGCACTCATACAAATGGGTGACACTTCCAATCTAGAATGTTCAACAATGCAATGGGCACTTTTGCAGACAGAAATACCTAAGAAAAAACCACTTAAATCCTAAGCAAAAGTCACCAGCAAATGAAAACATGAAATTATAAATGTTCACTTGGGTAGATGTTTGCTCATGTGGAAGCTTCATCTACGCAGGCATGGAAGGAGGGTGTCTCAGCTATTTGATGCGAGTCCAGATCAAAAGTTGTTTCATCTAGCATTATGTGTTTGTTTCCAGCCCAAACTTTCTATGGCCCATTAAACCCTTCTCAGACTGAACAAAAAAACAACTTAGGCCCCCTATCAAATCGCTCCAAGGTATATTAGTGCAAGAGGGAATAAACAAAGAAAATTCTCCAAACGGATTTCAGATGCTTATATTAACTTGAATGCCCAACGGTGCAATGTCCATGATTTCAAGTTCCTGGACGACAGCTCCACTTACGATTGGTTTCAGCCTAATAGCCTTGGACTTCCTGGAATGGAACAAGTCAGTTTTGGGTCTATACAAAAGGGATCATGCAATAGTTACCTATTCTCTAATGTTTTTTTGAACCATATTGTGAATTGATGAGGAAAAAAAACATGCAACCAAATTTGTTATGATCAAGATGTTCTTCATTTAAACATAGCAGTGCAATTGTATATTGGGTATATATATGTTCCAATTTACCCTTACTGAACGATATAGAGATTGCCACATTGCGACTGGTGAAGAAAAAAGAAAAATAAATGCAATTGCATTTGTTATGATCCAGCATTCAGATGTACTTTCGGTAAATGAAATGCAACTATATTGGGGTATATATCTGCTCTAGTTTACCAAACAAATAACACATCCTAATTGAAAAATCCAGGGTCTGTTTTCCCCATATAATCCATTGCATATATTAAGATCAGTTTTTGGCACATTGCAAGTTAATGCCACTGGGCTGGGAAGATAGTTACAAAAAACAGTCACCTGAAATTTACTTGTAGAGAAACAAGCTCGAATAATTACCAGCAAGAAGTGTTCCTTTGCAGTTAAACATGATACATTTCATAGTGTCTTGGACGTAAGGTTGGTCAGCCGGTGAAAAATGGACTTGTTGAGTACCTCTTTAGCAAGGATGGGAATGGACATCTACACTATGATAAGTTCTCTAGTTTTTTTAAGCAGTTGCATGATGAGGTGATCTATTTCTTTTCATTTTTGTTTGTTAATATATTGTCAATCTAGATAATGTCTGTATCAATATAATTATTGAGAGACATAGCGTAAGCCAAATAACCCGTTTATATCAGTCAACTATATTTTGTGATTATTTGTTTCTTTATTTCTTCAGGTTTCCAAACAGTCCGTTCATTTCATAAATGAAGATTTACAAAGATTTTCCTTGCATACTGTTGTCCCTCTTTTGGCAACCTTGCTTTTTGGATTTTGATTTTTTGCTGTAGAGCCTATCTAATAAGTACACACCCAATTCATGAAAGCAGGGATCACAGATAGTTATATAATCTCTAAAGATGTAGGAATCAAGTAGAGGTACCGAGGTTTAGCAGGAACGTCGATGCAGCCGTCACCGCAGAAGAGGAATAAATGTATGGAAATGCAAATAGTTGGCTTCTGCTGGTAGAGGAAGATGAAAGATTGAAAGGGGATTGAAACAGACTGGACTGACCTCCCCGAGCCTGTCCTTGCATTTGCGCTCGTCACCGCAGAAGACCCACGAGTCACAGCGGCAGGCCCCGTTCTTGGGGTGAGGGCACATGGCCTTGCAGGCAGCACAGCAGGCAGTGGTGGAGGGCAGGCGGTGGTCTGAGCCCCACTTGACCACCGGGCCCCAGAGCTCGAGGCCCTCCATACCCCTGCAGCAGTCGGCCTCCGTCCGGACCGCCGGGGGCGATGTCCGCCCAGCAGAGGGGAAAGATAGGTAGGCGAGGGCTGCGGTGGCGGAGACAGCAACGAAGATGACGAGGGAAAGGACGAGGCGACCACGGCGTCTAGCATCGGATGGGCGGCGGGTGAGGGGAAAAGCGGGAAGAGCTAGCATTGCTGCGCTTGCTTCAGGAGACATGAGGGAATCACAATCGAAATACCGGTGCGCCACCGCAGCCGCAGCCACCGCCTCAGCGTGTTGCGTCGTCCACTCCAGGCGTTCACGCTTTACCCGCCCAAGTGCCTGACACGACCCGACCCTATGGGCTATCGCCCCATCCGCCGCCCAGGTCTGCCGCAATTCCACGTTCCACCAGACCGAAAAAGCAGATCTCAGGTGTTCGCCCCATACGACAGTGGGAAGTGGCGTCCATGGGAAGGACTCGCGGATGCGTGGAGCGAGCCAGCGAGGTGAAGCAGCTATGTGGAAGATGGACCAATGGGCGATGGCGAGGCCGACCTGTCTGTGGAGCAGGGCGCGATAGGGGAAGCACTGTTTGAGGGGTGAGGCCGTGGGGGCACGCGTCTGTCGGCAAAGGCACGAAACGGAGCGCGTAGCGTGGGCGCTGGCAGGGACACGCGTGACACGTCAGTCCGTGGAGTCAAGAAAACGACTGCGAAGCGCGGAGGCTCACTCACGCGGTAAGATATATGTACTGCGCTTCAGCTGGTGATCCGAGCGAGTGTTTCTGTATAGCCACGCGTCATAGGTAGAGAGGCTACAAGGCCGGGAAGTGCGGGGAGGGCTTGGAAATGCTTCAGGTTTTAAGGAACCTGACTAGTGTATAACACGCGTCCTGCGCGTGATTTTTTATGGTCTTATTAGAATGTACATATAAAGAAGGAATGGTATATATGAAGATTTGGTGTAACATAACATTGATTGTTTTCCCTTTATAAACAAACTGAATTTATATAACTTTAGTATCAGTTTGAATTTTGATATCATTGAATATATATATATAATCTAACTTAATTGGAACTAATTGTTAATTGAAAATAAGTTAGATTATATAATATGGATAGATTATAATCCTAAACAAACATTCTCTAACTATATATTCATGCACTATCTCAAGTTACAAAACACTAACATATGCTAATATATGTAGGACATATTTCGAGATTAATGGAAGCATTTGCACAAAAGTTATACAGCGGGCAGTATTATGGCTGAAGGGCTATAGTCGGATTGATAAATCCTTTTAGCTGGTAGAATTGTTGATGTGCAGTGATCCTTGTTTAACCCTGTGAAATGGAATGTAAAGTTTTGTTAATGTGACCGATCATCTGGTAATAGAGTATGGACATGCGTTCTGTGATTAACATGTGGACAAGAAGTTAATCATTTGGAAGTTCACCTTTTTGGAGGAGACTGAAGAGGAGGCACAACCTTTTTTACCTTTATCAGTGTGAGTTTGAAGCAACTGCTATAAAATAGAATGAGTGAGCTATACAAAATGTGCTCAAGAGTTTGTTTGAAATGTTACGATGATAAGTGCTATGTAGAGTCTTACATTAAATCAATTATGATTATTTTAACACTACAGAAATGGCAAAGAAAATCAGGCAAAATGGTTTTATTTTAATATGTAGGTCTAATATATAGCTAGATTTTCTTGACAGTGATAGCGCCGGTCATGATGACATTATACTGATGCATTATAAGGGAGAGTGGATGTAATATATATATATATATATATATATATATATATATATATATATATATGTGTGTGTGTGTGTGTGTGTGTGTGTGTGTGTGTGTAGTAGTGAGGTATGTATATCGCATTATAAGGTGTATGATTTGTTTTTGCTCACTGAAACCTGGATACTGGAGATTGCAGTGCTTGGCAATTACACTGGACATCCAAGCCAGCAGAGTATTAGAAGATATTAACAACTTTTCAAGCATATCAGGTGGTTTCAGACATTCACACTATGTGAAACATTTTCTTAGAATTATGGTTCTTTAACAACTAACAATAATATATCTAGTTATATAAAATAAACCATTTAGCAGTTATATAGCGGCAGGATACTGCTAGATGTCAAGAGACATAATGTGTAACATGATGAAATCATGGTACCGCTTATATTTGGTAAATGAAGGAAGCTGAAATGCAAAGAATAAACTGAACTATCAAGCAACATGAACCACAAATACTGTTCCGAGCTTTAGACCAATATAAGAGATTGCTCAAATAGCATTTGCTAGTTGCTTCAGCCCATTAGAAGCAACAGAACCAATTGCAATAACAACTTGAAATATATAAAAATGATCATCAAAACTATGTCATATCTGTTCTCTTTTGCTCCTGGTCCAAACAGTTGATCTTTCAAACTTCAGCTACTAATGCACACAAAAGTATTTATATCTGTCTCATACAATATTAGTATATTCCAACAACAAGCACTTCTCAGGTCATTAGATTTCCAATATGTATTAGCAATTACAAGCAACAACAACCAGGGGCGGACCCACAGGGGGGTCCAGGTGGGCCCCGACACACCCTAAGTCGGGCCCACCGCGGACCCCACCTGGCCATTATGTTCGCTGTTGGGCCGTGCGTTCCAACTTCTGCAGTTTCAATCGTTCGGCCAGCTCCTAACTTCCTGGCGGCAGCACGATTGTTCCAGGGTTCCTTAGTTCTGGCGCTGGCGGCTGGAAAGTGGAAGGCACTGGCGGCCGGAAAGTGGAAAATCTGGCGATCTTGCTTGATCCGCTACTCTGCTCCGGCTGTCGACGACCGACGCCTATGGCCCTGTCCTCACCAGCGCTCGCACGAAGACGGAGGTGTGAGGTGTCCTACAGCCCTTCCCCGCGTACAGCCGTACAGAACATCGCGCCCATGCTGTTGATTTTTGTCTTATTAATTATTGATTCACTACCTTTATTTTTGTAGTGATTAAAATATGAAGAAGCAGAGAGATATTGCCTCTCTTTTTCGCAATCATGCTGTAAAGAAACAAAAGTTTATTGCTTCTTCATTATCTCCGGATGTTACTCAAACGTCGACACATCAAGAACAAGAGAAAGAGATAATAAATAAAGAAATTGTGAATCCAATGCCATCTGCATCGCCACCGCCAACAATTTATGATGTCAGTCGTCTTCCACACGATCCAGGTGAAAGAAAACCTATTGCAAGTTACCATGCTAATGATCACGATGCAATTCGAAGAGCATATATTCTTAGAGGTCCATTTCAACCATATGCACATGAATTCCCAAATAGGAAAATTGGAGATAGAGATCGCCATTTTAATTTTGTGTGGTTTCAAAATTTTCCTTGGATTGAATATAGTGTCAAGAAAGATGCTGCATTTTTTTATGTGCTACTTATTCAAAAGTAAAGCAAATAAGGGAAAAGGGACTTCTGCATTTACTTTAGATGGTTGGAATAATTGGAATAAAGGGTCTGAAGCACTTCTAAAACATGTGGGTTCTATGTCACATAAGACAGCCGAAGAGAAATATCTTGGCTTTATAAATCCTAATGCAGCAATTGATAATAAAATTGAGAAGTGGAGTGATGATGATCGCAATATTTATAAGATAAGGTTGACATATTCACTTTGATGTTTGAAGTTTCTTTTGCATCAAGGATTGTAATTCCGTGGACATGATGAAAGTGAAGAGTCTAGCAACAGAGGAAACTTTATTGAAATCTTGAAATTTCTTGCTGTAAATAGTGAAGAGGTCAACAAGTATGTTCTTAACAATGCTCCAGGTAATTGCACTTTGACTAGCCCAAAGATACAAAAGCAGATTATTCAGTGTTGCGCTATAGAAACTAGAAAGAAAATAATTGAAGAGCTTGGGGAAGAGCCATTTGCAATTTTAGCGGATGAGTCTAGTGACATATCACACAAAGAACAACTAGCTCTTTGCTTGCGTTATGTTGATGCATTGGGAAGGCCATGTGTGCACTTCATTGGAGTTGTTCATGTAGATGATACTAGCTCTTTATCACTTAAGGATGCAATTGAAGCTTTACTTGTTAGTCATGGCTTGACTTTGACACGAATTCGTGGACAAGGTTATGATGGGGCTAGCAACATGAGAGGTGATATTAAAGGATTGAAAACATTGATCATGCAAGAGTCACCTTCTGCTTATTATATCCATTGTTTTGCACATCAACTCCAACTAGTTCTTGTTGTTGTTACCAAGGGAAATAATGATTGTGTGTGGTTTTTTGATCAAGTAACTCTCTTATTGAATATCGTTGGAGTTTCTTGTAAGCGTCACGGTATGCTTCGAGATGCTAGACTTGAGAATCTCATGAAATCACTTGAATGTGGTGAACTTGATACTGGGAGAGGATTGAATCAAGAGATGGGGTTGCCTAGGCCTGGTGAGACTCGATGGGGCTCTTATTACAAAACTATATGCAACATAATTACTATGTGTCGGGGACCATAATTAGGGGTACCCTCAAGACTCCTAATCTCAGCTGGTAACCCCCATCAGCACAAAGCTGCAAAGGCCTGATGGGTGCGATTAAGTCAAGGATCGGTCCACTCAAGGGACACGATCTCACCTCGCCTGAGCCCAGCCTCGGGCAAGGGCAGCCGACCCCGGAGGATTTACGCTTCGCCCGAGGACCCCCTCCAGCAACAGACACACCTTCGGCTCGCCCGAGGCCCAGACTTCGACAAGAAGCAACCTTGGCCAAGCCGCCACGTCGACCGACCGTATCGCAGGAGCCTTTAATGCAAAGGTGGCCTGACACCTTATCCTGACGCGCGCCCTTCAGTCGACAGAGCCGAAGTGACCGCAGTCACTTCGCCGCTCCACTGACCGGCCTGACAAGAGGACAGCGCCGCCTGCGCCGCTCCGACTGCTGTGCCACTCGGCAGGGTGAGGCTGACAGCAGCCAAGTCCGGCCTCAGGCGCCATAGGAAACTCCACCTCGCCCGACCCAGGGCTCGGACTCGGGCTTAGCCCCGGAAGACGACGAACTCCGCTTCGCCTGACCCTAGGGCTCGGACTCGGGCTCAGCCCCGGAAGACGACGAACTCCGCTTCGCTCGACCCCAGGGCTCGGACTCGGGCTCGGCCCCAGAAGACGACGAACTCCGCCTCGCCCGACCCAGGGCTCGGACTCGGGCTCAGCCCCGAAAGACGACGAACTCCGCTTCGCCCGACCCCAGGGCTCAGACTCGGGCTCGGCCTCGGAAGACGATGGGCTTGAAAGGGAAATGTGCCCTTGGGCCATTTCTAAGTATTTTGGTGATTGAGTGCCAACACAAGTGCTTTTATGCTAATCTATGCAAAGTGGTGGACAAAGTGAAAATCTTGTCAAAAGGTATGTTTCTAGACTTAGTACATTGTTTTTATGGACTAATGTATTGTGTCTAAGTGCTGGAAACAGGAAAGATTGAATTGGAAATGAGATGGCCTTGTTCAGCCAAAGTCTGCTCTGTCTGGGTTCACCGGACTGTCCGGTGGTGCACCGGACAGTGTCCGGTGCGCCAGGCTAGCTCTGGCAAACAGGCTGCTCTCAGGACTTCGACGGTGGTGTACGGCTAAAATTCACCGGTCTATCCGGTGGTGCACCGGACTGTCCGGTGAGCCGTTCACAGGCGAACTCGTCGCTCTCGGGAAACCATCAACGACGTACGGCTAAAATTCACCGGTCTGTCCGGTGGTGCACCGGACTGTCCGGTGAGTCAACGGTCAGCCGGGGCAACGGTCGGCCGAGGATTCCGCGCGTGACGCGTGGCTGAGCCAACGGTCACATTGGTGCATCGGACTGTCCGGTGTGCACCGGACAGTGTCCGGTGCGCCAACGGCTCTCAGACTCCAATGGTCGGCTTCGCCAATTAAGGAAGGAGATCTGCACCGGACAGTGTCCGGTGGTGCACCGGACTGTCTGGTGCGCCAGTCGACAGAAGGCAAGATCTGCCTTCCAGGATTGTTCTCAACGGCTCCTAGCTGCCTTGGGGCTATAAAAGGGACCCCTAGGCGCATGGAGGAGGACACCAAGCATTCCTGCAACATTCCTAAGCACCAAGACCTCGATTCCGCGCATTTGTTTCTTTGTGATAGCATATAGAGCTCTAGTGGAGTTGTGAACTCATTGGGTTGTGTTGCGAGCTCTTGTTGCGACTTGTGTGCGTGTTGACACTCTGATTCTTGTGTCTTGTGTGCGTTGCTAATCCCTCCCTTGCTCCGTGCTTCTTTGTGAACTTCAAGTGTAAGGGCGAGAGGCTCCAAGTTGTGGAGATTCCTCGCAAACGGGATTAAGAAAAGCAAGCAAAACACCGTGGTATTCAAGTGGGTCTTTGGACCGCTTGAGAGGGGTTGATTGCAACCCTCGTCCGTTGGGACGCCACAACGTGGAGTAGGCAAGCGTTGGTCTTGGCCGAACCACGGGATAACCACCGTGCCATCTCTGTGATTGATTTCTTGTGGTTATTGTGTTTTGTTGAGACTCCTCTCTAGCCACTTGGCAATTATTGTGCTAACACTTAACCAAGCTTTGTGGCTTAAGTTTTAAGTTTGATAGGATCACCTATTCACCCCCCCTCTAGGTGCTCTCAATTGGTATCAGAGCCGTTCTCTTCGCAAAGGGACTAATCACCCGAAGAGATGGATCCTAAGGGGAAGGGAATCATGATCAACGACAAAGAGAAGGAGTCCTTCGTCAACGAGCCTAAGGATGATAAGCCTACCGACTCGGGCTCGGGCCATAGACGCAAAGATGGAACGAAGAAGAAGACGAGACGCATCAAGGAGATCGTCTACTACGACGACAACGATGAGTCTACTTCTTCCCAAAAGAACGATGACCACAACGACTACGAGAGAAGGAAACCGGTTAATTCGAACTTTTCTTTTGACTACTCTCGTATTCCGCAAAGTACAAATACTCATTTGCTCTCCATTCCACTTGGCAAACCTCCTCACTTTGATGGAGAGTAGGGATGAAAACGGTCGGAAACGGTATTTATTCGGTAATCAGTTTTTTCTTTGATTGCGAATAAATAGGATATAGAATATACAATATAAATTTGTATTCTTGTTTTTAACATCCAGCTTATTAAGATTCATAAAAGATAAACCTTAAATTCATCCTACATTTTCTCAAATAATAGATATAAACTTCGGTATGGATTCGGAAACAAATTCGGTAATTTTTTCAACTTTTTGTGTTGTAAGAAGCAAATAATATATAAAACAATTTATATAATATTTTATTCATATTTGTACTAATGTGCTTGATAACATAAGAAAAGATCAACATCAAATTTTATACATATCTATTTTAAAATATTAAATTTGTTCTAACAGTTCGGATTACCACTTTCATCCCTAATGGAGAGGACTACAGATTTTGGAGCCACAAAATGCGTAGTCACCTGTTCTCTCTCCATCCGAGCATATGGGAGATTGTGGAAAGTGGAATGAAGTTTGATAGCTCGGATAGTCCTATATTTATTAATGAACAGATTCATAGAAATGCACAAGCTACTACTGTGTTGTTAGCCTCCTTGTGCAGGGACGAGTACCATAAGGTGAGCGGCTTGGACAATGCCAAGCAAATCTGGGACACCCTCAAGATCTCTCATGAGGGGAATGACGTCACCTTGCTCACCAAGATGGAGTTGGTAGAAGGCGAGCTCAGAATATTTGCAATGATAAGGGGCGAGGAGCCAACTCAAACATACAACCGGCTCAAGACCCTTATAAACAAAATAAGGAGCTACGGAAGCACGCGATGGACGGACCACGACGTCGTCCGTCTAATGCTAAGGTCCTTTACCGTTCTTGATCCTCATTTGGTGAATAATATTCGTGAGAATCCCAGGTACACCAAAATGTCGCCCGAAGAAGTCCTTGGAAAATTCGTAAGCGGGCGAATGATGATCAAGGAGGCGAGGTACGTTGACGACGCACTGAATGGTCCAATCAATGACCCTCAACCCGTTGCTCTCAAGGCAACGAGAAGCAAGGAGGCGTTACCTAGCAAGATGGCACAAGTTGAGGTGGCAGGGCTCAATGATGAAGAGATGGCCCTCATCATCAAGCGCTTCAAGACGGCGCTTAAGGGTCGCAAGGGACAGCCAAGCAAGACCAAAGCCAAGGGGAAGCGCTCATGCTTCAAATGCGGTAAGATTGGTCATTTTATTGCTAACTGTCCTGATAATGAAAGTGACCAGGAACACGGGAGCAAGAGGGAAAAGAAGAAAAATTACAAGAAGGCCAAGGGCGAGGCACATCTAGGAAAGGAGTGGGATTCGGATTGCTCCTCCTCCGACTCCGACAATGAAGGACTCGCCGCCACCGCCTTCAACAAGTCATCCCTCTTTCCCAACGAGCGTCACACATGCCTCATGGCAAAGGAGAAGAAGGTATGTACTCGAGACAGTACTACTTATGATTCTTCTAGTGATGATGAGTCTAGCGATGAGGAAATAGATTACTCTAGCTTGTTCAAGGGATTGGATAGAAATAAAATTGATAAAATCAATGAATTGATTGATGCCTTGAATGAGAAGGATAGACTCTTAGAGAAACAAGAGGACCTTTTATATGAAGAGCATGATAATTTGTTAGTGCACAAAATTCACTTGCTTTAGAAGTTAAACGAAATGAAATGCTTTCAAGTGAAGTGTCTGCATGTCATGACTCTATCTCAAGCTTAAAAAGAATTAACAATGATTTAAATGCTAAATTAGAAGTAGCAAATAAATCTAACTCTTGTGTAGAACATGTCATGATTTGCACTAGGTGTAAAGACTTTGATATTGATGCTTGTAGTGAACACCTAGTTTCAATTTCCAAATTAAATGAGGAATTGGCTAGTCTTAATGCCCAACTTAAGACTAGCAAAAGTGAATTTGACAAATTAAAATTTGCAAGGGATGCCTACTCGATTGGTAGACACCCCTCAATTAAGGATGGTCTTGGCTTCAAGAGAGAAGCCAAGAACTTGACAAGCCATAAGGCTCTCATCTCTGCCAAGGAGAAAGGGAAGGCCCCTATGGCTAATAGTGTGCAAAAGAATCATGCTTTTATGTACCATGATAGGAAACAATCTAGAAATAATTATAGGAGTTGTAATGCATATGATGTTTTTGATTCTCATGCCATGTTTGCTTCTAGTTCTTCCTATATGCATGGTAGAAATATGTCTAGGAGAAATGTTATTCATCATGTGCCTAGAAAGAATGTTGTTAATGTTCCTAGGAAAGTTAATGAACCTTCTACAATATATCATGCTTGCAATGCTTCATTTGCCATTTGTAGAAAGGGTAAGAAGGTAGTTGCTAGGAAGCTAGGGGCCAAATGTAAGGGTGACAAAACTTGCATTTGGGTCCCTAGGACTATTCTGACTAACCTTGTAGGACCCAACAAGAGTTGGGTACCTAAGACCCAAGCCTGAATTTACCTTGCAGGTTTATGCATCCGGGGGCTCAAGCTGGATTATCGACAGCGGATGCACAAACCACATGACGGGAGAGAAGAGGATGTTCTCTTCCTACGTCAAGAACAAGGATCCCCAAGATTCAATAATATTCGGTGATGGGAACCAAGGCAAGGTAAAAGGGTTAGGTAAAATTGCTATTTCGTCCGAGCACTCTATTTCTAATGTGTTTTTAGTTGAGTCGCTTGGATATAATCTGTTATCCGTTAGTCAATTATGCAATATGGGATATAATTGTCTATTCACAAATGTAGATGTGTCTGTCTTTAGAAGATGTGATGGTTCACTAGCTTTTAAGGGTGTACTAGACAGCAAACTTTATTTGGTTGATTTTGCAAAAGAAGAGGTCAGTCTAGATGCATGCTTAATCGCTAAGACTTGCATGGGCTGGTTGTGGCATCGCCGCTTAGCACATGTGGGGATGAAGAACCTCCACAAGCTTCTAAAGGGAGAACACGTGATAGGTCTAACCAATGTACATTTCAAAAAAGATAGACCTTGTGCAGCTTGTCAAGCAGGGAAACAGGTGGGAGTCTCTCATCACACCAAAAATGTGATGACCACATCAAGACCCTTGGAGATGCTTCATATGGACCTCTTCGGACCCATCGCCTATCTAAGCATAGGAGGAAGTAAGTATGGTCTTGTTATAGTTGATGATTTTTCCCGCTTCACTTGGGTATTCTTCTTGCAGGATAAATCTGAAACCCAAGGGACCCTCAAGCGCTTCCTCAGGAGAGCTCAAAATGAGTTTGAGCTCAAGGTGAAGAAGATAAGAAGCGACAACGGGTCCGAATTCAAGAATCTCCAAGTGGAGGAGTTCCTTGAGGAGGAGGGGATCAAGCACGAGTTCTCCGCTCCCTACACACCTCAACAAAATGGTGTGGTAGAGAGGAAGAACAGGACGCTCATCGATATGGCGAGGACTATGCTTGGAGAGTTCAAGACCCCCGAGCGCTTTTGGTCGGAAGCCGTGAACACGGCTTGCCACGCCATCAACCGGGTCTACCTTCACCGCCTCCTCAAGAAGACTTCATATGAGCTGCTAACTGGTAACAAACCCAATGTGTCTTATTTTCGTGTATTTGGGAGCAAGTGTTATATTCTTGTGAAGAAAGGTAGAACTTCTAAATTTGCTCCCAAAGCTGTAGAAGGGTTTTTATTAGGTTATGACTCAAATACAAAGGCGTATAGGGTCTTCAACAAATCATCGGGTTTGGTTGAAGTCTCTAGCGACGCTGTATTTGATGAGACTAATGGCTCTCCAAGAGAGCAAGTTGTTGATCTTGATAATGTAGATGAAGAAGATGTTCCAACGGCCGCAATGCGCACCATGGCGATTGGCGATGTGCGACCACAGGAACAATTGGAGCAAGATCAACCATCTTCCTCAACTACGGTGCATCCCCCAACTCAAGACGATGAACAGGTTCATCATGAGGAGGCGTGTGATCAAGGGGGAGCACAAGATGTTCAAGTTGAAGAGGAAGAAGCACCTCAGGCACCTCCAACCCAAGTTCGAGCGACGATTCAAAGGGATCATCCCGTTGACCAAATATTGGGTGATATTAGCAAGGGAGTAACTACTCGTTCAAGATTAGTTAATTTTTGTGAGCATTACTCTTTTGTCTCTTCTATTGAGCCTTTCAGGGTAGAAGAGGCCTTGCTAGATCCGGACTGGGTGTTGGCCATGCAGGAGGAACTCAACAATTTCAAGCGCAATGAAGTTTGGACACTGGTGCCTCGTCCCAAGCAAAATGTTGTGGGAACCAAATGGGTGTTTCGCAACAAACAGGACGAGCACGGGGTGGTGACGAGGAACAAGGCTCGACTTGTGGCAAAAGGTTATGCCCAAGTCGCAGGTTTGGACTTTGAGGAGACGTTCGCTCCTGTGGCTAGGCTAGAATCAATTCGTATTTTGCTAGCATATGCCGCTCACCATTCTTTCAGGTTGTACCAAATGGATGTGAAGAGCGCTTTCCTCAACGGGCCGATCAAAGAGGAGGTGTACGTGGAGCAACCCCCTGGCTTCGAGGATGAACGGTACCCCGACCACGTGTGTAAGCTCTCTAAGGCGCTCTATGGACTTTAGCAAGCCCCAAGAGCATGGTATGAATGCCTTAGAGACTTTTTAATTGCTAATGCTTTCAAGGTTGGGAAAGTCGATCCAACTCTTTTCACTAAGACTTGCGATGGTGATCTTTTTGTGTGCCAAATTTATGTCGATGACATAATATTTGGCTCTACTAACCAAAAGTCTTGTGAAGAGTTTAGCAGGGTGATGACTCAGAAATTCGAGATGTCGATGACGGGCGAGTTGAACTACTTCCTTGGGTTCCAAGTGAAGCAACTCAAGGACGGCACTTTCATCTCCCAAACAAAGTACACGCAAGACTTGCTAAAGCGGTTTGGGATGAAGGACGCCAAGCCCACAAAGACTCCGATGGGAACCGACGGACACACCGACCTCAACAAAGGAGGTAAGTCTGTTTATCAAAAGGCATACCGATCTATGATAGGGTCTTTACTTTATTTGTGTGCTAGTAGACCGGATATTATGCTTAGCGTATGCATGTGTGCTAGATTTCAATCTGATCCTAAGGAGTGTCACTTAGTGGCTATGAAGCGAATTCTTCGATATTTAGTCGCTACGCCTTGCTTCGGGATCTGGTATCCAAAGGGGTCTAACTTTGACTTGATTGGATACTCAGATTCCGACTATGCTGGATGTAAGGTCGATAGGAAGAGTACATCGGGGACGTGCCAATTCTTAGGAAGGTCCCTGGTGTCGTGGAACTCTAAGAAACAAACTTCCGTTGCCCTATCCACCGCTGAGGCCGAGTACGTTGCCGCAGGACAGTGTTGTGCGCAACTACTTTGGATGAGGCAAACCCTCCGGGACTTTGGCTACAATCTGAGCAAAGTCCCACTCCTATGTGACAATGAGAGTGCTATCCGAATAGCGGAAAATCCTGTTGAGCACAGCCGCACAAAGCACATTGACATCCGGCATCACTTTTTGAGAGACCACCAGCAAAAGGGAGATATCGAAGTGTTTCATGTTAGCACCGAGAACCAGCTAGCCGATATCTTCAATAAGCCTTTAGATGAAAAGACCTTTTGCAGGCTGCGTAGTGAGCTAAATATCCTAGATTCGCGGAACTTGGATTGATTTATAGCATACATGTGTTTATACCCTTGATCATGTTCCTTCTGCATTTGTTGCTTATGTATGGTGCTCAAGTTGTACAAACACTTCCTGGACCTCACAAGTCCTTGTGCAAGTGATGCACATATTTAGGGGGAGTTATGCTACAACTTGACCCTTTGAGACTAACCGTTTGCTTGAGTTTGCTTGTTTTAGTCTCAAAGGAGGTTCGAAAGGGAAAAGATGGACTTGGACCATGAAAGACTTCCACTGCACTCCGATGAGAGGGTAACCTATTCCAAGTTCATCTCATGTCCTCTTATTGCCTTTGTACTCTTATTTGAAGATCTTGGTGAGGCAATGGGGTTTAAGGGCCAAGATGGATCCCGTTTTGGTGCTTGATGCCAAAGGGGGAGAAAATAAAGGCCAAAGCAATAGATGGATCAGCTACCACTTGAGAAATTTTGAAAATAGTAGATTAGAGCTTTTGGTTTGTCAAAACTCTTTTATTGTCTCTTTTGTCAAAAGTTGGCCTCTTGTGGGGAGAAGTGTTGATTATGGGAAAAAGGGGGAGTAGATTAGAGCTTTTGGTTTGTCAAAACTCTTTTATTGTCTCTTTTGTCAAAAGTTGGCCTCTTGTGGGGAGAAGTGTTGATTATGGGAAAAAGGGGGAGTTTTTGAAATCCTTGCTAAATTTCCTATGGAATACCTCTCTCTATGTCTCTACAAGTGGATTTGACTTAGAGATAGGAATTTGAGTTTGATTTACAAAAACAAACCAAGTGGTGGCAAGGAGTGATCCATATATGTCAAATTTGATTCAAAACAACTTTGAGTTTTCATTTGCATTGATATTGCACTTGTTCTAGTTGCTTTATGTTGTGTTGGCATAAATCACCAAAAAGGGGGAGATTGAAAGGGAAATGTGCCCTTGGGCCATTTCTAAGTATTTTGGTGATTGAGTGCCAACACAAGTGCTTTTATGCTAATCTATGCAAAGTGGTGGACAAAGTGAAAATCTTGTCAAAAGGTATGTTTCTAGACTTAGTACATTGTTTTTATGGACTAATGTATTGTGTCTAAGTGCTGGAAACAGGAAAGATTGAATTGGAAATGAGATGGCCTTGTTCAGCCAAAGTCTGCTCTGTCTGGGTTCACCGGACTGTCCGGTGGTGCACCGGACAGTGTCCGGTGCGCCAGGCTAGCTCTGGCAAATAGGCTGCTCTCGGGACTTCGACGGCAATGTACGGCTAAAATTCACCGGTCTGTTCGGTGGTGCACCGGACTGTCCGGTGAGCCGTTCACAAGCGAACTCGTCGCTCTCGGGAAACCATCAACGGCATATGGCTAAAATTCACCGGTCTGTCCGGTGGTGCACCGGACTGTCCGGTGAGTCAACGGTCAGCCGGGGCAACGGTCGGCCGAGGATTCCGCGCGTGACGCGTGGCTGAGCCAACGGTCACATTGGTGCACCGGACTGTCCGGTGTGCACTGGACTGTCCGGTGTGCACCAGACAGTGTCCGGTGCGCCAACGGCTCTCAGACTCCAACGGTCGGCTTCGCCAATTAAGGAAGGAGATCTGCACCGGACAGTGTCCGGTGGCGCACCGGACTGTCCGATGCGCCAGTCGACAGAAGGCAAGATCTGCCTTCCAGGATTGTTATCAACGGCTCCTAGCTGCCTTGGGGCTATAAAAGGGACCCCTAGGCGCATGGAGGAGGACACCAAGCATTCCTGCAACATTCCTAAGCACCAAGACCTCGATTCCGCGCATTTGTTTCTTTGTGATAGCATATAGAGCTCTAGTGGAGTTGTGAACTCATTGGGTTGTGTTGCGAGCTCTTGTTGCGACTTGTGTGCGTGTTGACACTCTGATTCTTGTGTCTTGTGTGCGTTGCTAATCCCTCCCTTGCTCCGTGCTTCTTTGTGAACTTCAAGTGTAAGGGCGAGAGGCTCCAAGTTGTGGAGATTCCTCGCAAACGGGATTAAGAAAAGCAAGCAAAACACCGTGGTATTCAAGTGGGTCTTTGGACCGCTTGAGAGGGGTTGATTGCAACCCTCGTCCGTTGGGACGCCACAACGTGGAGTAGGCAAGCGTTGGTCTTGGCCGAACCACGGGATAACCACCGTGCCATCTCTGTGATTGATTTCTTGTGGTTATTGTGTTTTGTTGAGACTCCTCTCTAGCCACTTGGCAATTATTGTGCTAACACTTAACCAAGCTTTATGGCTTAAGTTTTAAGTTTGATAGGATCACCTATTCACCCCCCCCCTCTAGGTGCTCTCAGGACTCCGCCTCGCCAACCCAGGGCTCGGACTCGGGCTCAGCCCCGGAAGACGACGAACTCTGCCTCGCCCGACCCCAGGGCTCGGACTCAGCCCTGGCCTCAGCCGACAGTCTCCGCCTCGCCCGACCTAGGGGCTCGGACTCGACCTCAGCCTCGGAAGACAGACTCGACTTCGACCTTGGAGGAGCCTCCGCCTCGCCCAACCCAGGGCTCGGACCGACCGCGTCACAGGAAGCGCCATCATTACCCTACCCCAAGCTAACTCAGGCTATGGGGAACAAGACCGGCGTCTCATCTGGCTCACCCCGATAAACAAGTAATGATGGCGCCCCGCATGCTCCATGACGACGGCGGCTCTCAGCCCCCTTACGGAAGCAAGGAGACGTCAGCAAGGACTCGACAGCCCCAATAGTTGTCCTTCCACCAGGCTCCAGCGCTCCTCCGACGGTCACGACACCACACGAACCGGGTGCCAAAACCTCTCCGGCTGCCACGACGGCATGTACTTAGGGCGCTAGCTCTTCTCCGCTAGACACGTTAGCACACTGCTACACCCCCCATTGTACACCTGGATCCTCTCCTTACGCCTATAAAAGGAAGGTCCAGGGCCCTCTTACAGAGGGTTGGCCGCGCGGGGAAGGACGGGACGGCGCTTGTGCAAGCCTCTCGCTCCCTCCCGCGTGGACGCTTGTAACCCCCTACTGCAAGCGCACCCGACCTGGGCGCGGGACAAACACGAAGGCCACGGGTTTCCCCCTTTACGCCTGTCTCCCTCCGGCTTCTTCCCCCCTTCGCGCTCCGTCTCACGCCGACCCATCTGGGCTGGGGCACGCGGCAACAATTTACTCGTCGGTCCAGGGACCCCCCCGGGGTCGAAACGCAGACAGTTGGCGCGCCAGGTAGGGGCCTGCTGCGTGTTGACGAACAGCTTCCCGTCAAGCTCCAGATGGGTAGTCTCCAGCAACCTTTCCAGCCCGGGACGGTGCTCCGTTTCGGGAGTCTTGAGTTCATGTCCCTCGATGGCAGCTACGACATGATACTCCTTCCCCCGCTGCGCGACAGCGACAATGGCGGCCGACAATCCGCCCGCCGGCGGCGGGATCGACGACGTCTTCCCCACGTGGTGGAAGAACGACATTCGAGCTTGTCCCGTCCCCTCCCCCGCCGACCGAGGAAGAGGCGGGGCAACCAAGGCCAAGCAGGAGGCAGCATCTCGTCGGCTGTCGAGCGAGTCGACGGCGCCAGCGCCCCAACGGGGGGCACGTTGGGCATCGACCTCGCGTCTGAGACGAAGACGAGCGTCGTCTCCCTGCAACACGCCAACTCCAAGCAAACAGACGGCGCCAGCACGCTCGCAAAGGACATGCTGGGCGTCACCCTCGTACCTGAGACGACGGTGCAGTCTGCCCCTGACGGACTTCGTCACCGCCCATCGACCAAGAGGTACCGACCGACTCCCATCTCGTGCCTTTTGGATTCAGCCTCGACCCACCAAGCGACTTCGCTTCGGTGGACGCTCCCATAGAGGCGAGTCCAAACCCTCTGGGGTATTGTATGCGGTCACCCTGGGACCGGCTGACGGCCGTCTCGACCTACGGGCCCTCGGGTTCCGAGGAAGATGATGAGCCCGACTTTTGTTGGGATTTCTCCGGACTTGGTAACCCCAGTGCCATGCGGGACTTCATGACCGCATGCGACTACTGCCTTTCCGATTGTTCCGACGGTAGCCGCAGCCTCGGCGACGAGGACTGCGGCCCAAGTCGTGAATGTTTCCACGTTGATCTAGGGGGTCTCGGCGAAGGCAACCATCTTGGTACGCCGGAAAATGGTGATCCCCCTAGGCCTGCGCCTCGCGTTGACATCCTTCGGGAGCTAGTTGTGGCCCCCGTCCCAGCGGGGGGTCACGACCCACAGCTTGAGCAAATCCGCGAGATGCAGCCAGGCTCGACGAGGGAGCAGGAACACTTGAGCCGTTCTGCCGGAACATTGGGCAGGAATGGGCAGGCCAACCTCCGGCCGGAGAAGCGCGTCATCTACCCTAGGGCATCTAGCACCGCATCGCCGACGATGTCAGGGCAAGGCCGCCACCGGCTTCTAGTGGGGTCGGCCAGAACCTGGCAGCAGCGGCAATACTTCTCCGCGCGATGCCGGAGCCATCTACCACCGAGGGGCGGCGTATCCAGGGAGAGCTAAAGAATCTCCTGGAGGATGTCGCGGTCCGACGGGCCGAAAGCTCCGCCTCCCGAAGGCAAGGGTACCCCTCGGAACATCGCACCGCGACTTCCCGATTCATGCGGGAAGCCTCGGTCGACACCGGGCGCACGCGCAACACAGCGCCTGCGGCCCCGGGTCGCCTCGGCAATGAACACCCTCACCGCAACCGTCGAACCCACCTCGACGAGAGGGTGCGCCGAGGCTACCACCCCAGGCGTGGGGGACGCTACGACAGCGGGGAGGATCGGAGTCCCTCGCCTGAACCACCCGGTCTGCAGGCTTTCAGCCGAGCCATACGACGGGCGCCGTTCCCGACCCGGTTCCGAACCCCGACTACTATCACAAAGTACTCGGGGGGAGACGAGACCGGAACTGTGGCTCGCGGACTATCGGCTGGCCTGCCAACTGGGTGGAACGGACGATGACAACCTCGTCATCCGTAACCTCCCCCTGTTCCTCTTCGACTCCGCTCGGGCCTGGCTAGAGCATTTGCCTCCGGGGCAGATCTCCAACTGGGACGACCTGGTCCAAGCCTTCGCCGGCAACTTCTAGGGCACGTACGTGCGCCCTGGGAACTCCTGGGATCTCTGAAGCTGCCGCCAGCAGCCGGGGGAGTCCCTCCGGGACTACATCTGGCGATTCTCGAAGCAGCGCACCAAGCTGCCCAACGTCACCGACTCGGATGTCATCGGCGCGTTCCTTGCCGGCACCACCTGCCACGACCTGGTGAGCAAGCTGGGTCGCAAGACCCCCACCAGGGTGAGCGAGCTGATGGACATCGCCACCAAGTTCGCCTCTGGCCAGGAGGCGGTTGAGGCCATCTTCCGGAAGGATAAGTAGCCCCAGGGCCACCCACTGGAAGATGTCCCCGAGGCGTCAACTCAGCGTAGCACCAAGAAGAAAGGCAGGAAGAAGTCGCAAGCGAAACACGACGCCGCCGACGCGGACCTTGTCGCCGCTGCCGAGTACAAGAACCCTCGGAAACCTCCCGGAGGTGCCAATCTCTTCGACAAGATGCTCAAGGAGTCGTGCCCCTATCATCAGGGGCCCGTCAAGCACACCCTTGAGGAGTGTGCCATGCTTCGGCGCCACTTTCACAAGGTCGGGCCACCTGCGGAAGGTGGCAGGGCCCGCGACGACGATAAAAAGGAGGATCACAAGGCAGGAGAGTTCCCCGAGGTCCACGACTGCTTCATGATCTACGGTGGGCCAGTGGCGAACGCCTCGGCTCGGCACCGCAAGCAAGAGCGTCGGGAGGTCTGCTCAGTAAAGGTGGCGGCGCCGGTCTACCTAGACTGGTCCGACAAGCCCATCACTTTCGACCAGGGCGATCACCCCGACCGCGTGTCGAGCCCGGGGAAATACCCGCTCGTTGTCGACCCCGTCATCGGCAACGTCAGGCTCACCAAGGTCCTCATGGACGGAGGCAGCAACCTCAACATCATCTACGCCGAGACCCTCGGGCTCCTGCGGATCGACCTGTCCTCGGTCCGGGCAGGCGCTGCGCCTTTTCACGGGATCATCCCCGGGAAACGCGTCCAGCCCCTCGGACAACTCGATCTACCCGTCTGCTTTGGGACACCCTCCAACTTCCGAAGGGAGACCCTCACGTTCGAGGTGGTCGGGTTTCGAGGAACCTACCATGCAGTGCTGGGGAGGCCATGCTACGCCAAGTTCATGGCCGTCCCCAACTACACCTACCTCAAGCTCAAAATGTCGGCCCCAACGGGGTCATCACCGTCGGCCCCACGTATCGACACGCGTACGAATGCGACGTGGAGTGCGTGGAGTACGCCGAGGCCCTCGCCGAATCCGAGGCCCTCATCGCCGACCTGGAGAGCCTCTCTAAGGAGGCGCCAGACGTGAAGCGCCATGCCGGCAACTTCGAGCCGGTGGAGACGGTTAAGTCCGTCCCTCTCGACCCCAACAACGACGCCTCCAAGCAGATCCGGATCGGCTCCGAGCTCGACCCCAAATAGGAAGCAGTGCTCGTCGACTTTCTCCGCGTGAATGCCGACGTTTTCGTGTGGAGTCCCTCGGACATGCCTGGTATACCGAGGGATGTCGCCGAGCACTCGCTGGATATCCGAGCTGGAGCCCGACAAGTGAAGCAGCCTCTGCGTCGATTCGACGAAGAAAAGCACAGAGCCATAGGCGAGGAGATCCACAAGCTAATGGCAGCAGGGTTCATCAAAGAGTTATTCCATCCCGAATGGCTTGCCAACCCTGTGCTTGTGAGAAAGAAAGGAAGGAAATGGCGGATGTGTGTAGATTACACTGGTCTAAACAAAGCATGTCCGAAAGTTCCCTACCCTCTGCCTCGCATCGATCAAATCATGGATTCCACTGCTGGGTGCGAAACCCTGTCTTTCCTCGATGCCTACTCAGGGTATCACCAAATCAGGATGAAAGAGTCCGACCAGCTCGCGACTTCTTTCATCACACCCTTCGGCATGTACTGCTATGTTACCATGCCGTTCGGTTTGAGGAATGCGGGTGCGACATACCAAAGGTGCATGAACCACGTGTTTGGCGAACACATTGGTCAAACGGTCGAGGCCTACATCGATGACATCATAGTCAAGACGAGTAAAGCCTCCGACCTCCTTTCCGACCTTGAAGTGACATTCCGATGTCTCAAGGCGAAAGGCGTAAAGCTCAATCCCGAGAAGTGCGTTTTCGGGGTCCCCTGAGGCATGCTCTTGGGGTTCATCGTCTCCGAGCGGGGCATCGAGGCCAACCCGGAAAAATCGCGGCCATCACCAACATGGGGCCCATCAAGGACTTGAAAGGCGTACAGAGGGTCACGGGATGCCTTGCGGCTCTGAGCCGTTTCATCTCACGCCTCGGCGAAAGAGGCCTGCCTCTGTACCGCCTCTTAAGGAAGGCCGAGTGCTTCACTTGGACCCCTGAGGCCGAGGAAGCCCTCGGGAACCTGAAGGCGCTCCTCACGAACGTGCCCATCTTGGTGCCTCCCGCCGCCGGAGAAGACCTCTTGATCTACGTCGCCACTACCACTCAGGTGGTCAGTGCCGCGATCGTGGTTGAGAGACAAGAAGAAGGGCATGCATTGCCCGTCCAGAGGCCAGTCTACTTCATCAGTGAGGTACTGTCCGAGACCAAGATCCGCTACCCACAAATTCAGAAGTTGTTGTACGCGATAATCCTGACGCGGCGGAAGTTGCGACACTACTTCGAGTCTCACCCAGTGACTGTGGTGTCATCCTTCCCCCTGGGGGAGATCATCCAGTGCCGAGAGGCCTCGGGTAGAATTGCAAAGTGGGCGGTGGAAATCATGGGCGAGACGATCTCGTTCGCCCCTCGGAAGGCCATCAAGTCCCAGGTCTTGGCGGACTTTGTGGCTGAATGGGTCGACACCCAGCTCCCCGGAACTCTGGACCATGTTTTTCGACGGGTCGCTGATGAAGACAGGGGCAGGCGCGGGCCTGCTCTTCATCTCGCCCCTCGGAAAGCACCTACACTACGTGCTACGCCTCCACTTCCTAGCGTCCAATAATGTGGCTGAGTACGAGGCTCTGGTCAACGGGTTGCGCATCGCCATCGAGCTAGGGGTCCGACGCCTCAACGCTCGCAGTGACTCGCAGCTCGTCATCGACCAAGTCATGAAGAACTCCCACTGCCGCGACCCGAAGATGGAAGCCTACTGCGATGAGGTTCGGCGCCTGGAAGACAAGTTCTACGGGCTCGAGCTCAACCACATCGCCCGACGCTACAACGAGACTGCAGACGAGCTGGCTAAGATAGCCTCGGGGCGAACAACGGTTCCCCCGGACGTCTTCTCTCGAGACCTGCACCAAGCCTCCGTCAAGACCGACGACACGCCCGAGCCCGAGAAGGCCTCGGCCCAGCCCGAGGCGTCCTCGGCTCGGCCCGAGGCACCCTCGGCTCAGCCTGAGGCAACCTCAGCCACCGAAGATGAGGCACTGCGCGTCGAGGAAGAGCGAAGCGGGGTCACGCCTAATCGAAACTGGCAGACCCCGTACCTGCAATATCTCCACCAAGGAGAGCTACCCCTCGACCGAGCCGAAGCTCGGCGGTTGGCGCGGCGCGCCAAGTCATTCGTCTTGCTGGGGGACGGGAAGGAGCTCTACCACCGCAGCCCCTCAGGCATCCTCCAGCGATGCATATCCATCGCTGAAGGCCAGGAGCTCTTACAAGAAATACACTCGGGGGCTTGCGGTCATCACACAGCACCTCGAGCCCTTGTTGGAAACGCCTTCCGACAAGGCTTCTACTGGCCGAGCGCGGTGGCCGACGCCACTAGAATTGTGCGCACCTGCAAAGGGTGTCAATTCTACGCAAGGCAGACCCACCTGCCCGCTCAGGCTCTCGAGACCATACCCATCACCTGGCCGTTTGTTGTGTGGGGTCTGGACCTCGTCGGCCCCTTGTAGAAGGCACCCGGGGGCTACACGCACCTGCTGGTCGCCATCGACAAATTCTCCAAGTGGATTGAGGTTCGGCCCCTAAACAGCATCAGGTCCGAACAGGCGGTGGCGTTCTTCACCAACATCATCCATCGCTTTGGGGTCCCGAACTCCATCATGACTGACAACGGCACCCAGTTCACCGGCAGAAAGTTCCTGGACTTCTGCGAGGATCACCACATCCAGGTGGACTGGGCCGCCGTGGCTCACCCCATGACGAATGGGCAAGTAGAGCGTGCCAACGGCATGATCCTGCAAGGACTCAAGCCGCGGATCTACAACGACCTCAACAAGTTCGGCAAGCGATGGATAAAGGAGCTCCCCTCGGTGGTCTAGAGTCTGAGGACAACGCCGAGCCGAGCCACGGGCTTCACACCGTTCTTTCTAGTCTATGGGGCCGAGGCCATCTTGCCCATAGACTTAGAATATGGTTCCCCGAGGGCGAGGGCCTACGACGATCAAAGCAACCAAGCTAACCGAGAAGACTCACTAGACCAGCTGGAGGAGGCTCGGGACATGGCCTTGCTACACTCGGTGCGGTATCAGCAGTCCCTGCGACGCTACCACGCCCGAGGGGTTCGGTCCCGAGACCTCCAGGTGGGCGACCTGGTGCTTCGGCTGCGACAAGACGCCCGAGGGCGGCACAAGCTCACGCCTCCCTGGGAAGGGCCGTTCGTCATCGCCAAAGTTCTGAAGCCCGGGACGTACAAGCTGGCCAACAGTCAAGGCAAGGTCTACAGCAACGCTTGGAACATCCGATAGCTACGTCGCTTCTACCCTTAAGATGCTTTCAAGTCGTTCATACACCTCGTTCACACACAAAGTCTAACCATCAAGGAAGGGTCGGCCTTGCCTCGGCAAAAAGCCCAACCCTCCCTCGGGGGCTAGAAGGGGGGAACCCCTCTGCGTCAAAATTTTTCCTCGAAAAAAGATCTTTTCTGCCAGAATATCTCTCGTGCTTTTCGACTACTTCGAAAGTGGATCCTGAAAACGACGGAGTACACGTAAGCAGCCAAGGCTGACCGAGCCGAGGGACTCTTACGCCTCCGGGATACGGATACCTCACTCATCACCTTCTGCGATAAGTAACTCACGCTCGGATAAGCGATTCTGCTGATCGAACAAGTCCCAACGCTCGAAGACCCTTCTGCTGAAACGATTTTTCAGGCCTTCTCGACTACATCGATAGCAGAATCCGGCGGACGAGTAAGAGTACACGTAAGCGGCAAGGCCGACCGAGCCGAGGGATTCCTACGCCTCCGGGATACGGACACCTCACTCATCACCTTCCGTGAAAAGTAACTCTCGCTTGGAAAAACAACTCTGTTACCGACAAATAAGTCCAGATACTCGAAGCAAGGGGAAAAGACACGCAGCTTTACAACACGACAACAGTATGTTTGGGCCTCGGCGACCGCAGAAAACATACACACACTACAAGATAACCCGATCCTGCAGGCTCAGACCTTGACGGTTGAAGGGAGCAGCAGCACCCTCGGCGTCAACTGCACCTTCGGCGCGGTCCGACCTAGCCTCGGATGGCGACGCAGTCGGAGGATCTCCACTTCGAAGGACGACATCAGCACCACGCTCGAGCCATCGCCGCTAGGGTCTCTTCCAGGAGTCCGGCTCGAGCAGACGGCTTGGCCGGTCACCCCGAAGCCTCAGCCGGTTGTCCCCCGAGGACATCAGCCCAGCCCATGGCCTCGGCAACTCGACTCCAGCGTCGGTCCCGCCAGCAGACGACCCGGTCAGGCTCCGGCCGACGAAGTCTTCTTTTCGAGTCAACTCCGCCTCTGTCTGTGCTGACACCGCTACCTCCGGCTTCGGCTCATCGAAGAGTGGCCGAGGGTTTCTTTAACTAAGCAAGAGAAACCTCGGACAGCAAGGCCGACCGAGCCGAGGGACTCCTACGCCTCCGGGATACGGATACCTCACTCGTCACCTTCGCATGAGGCAACTCACGCTTGGTGAAGCGGTTCAGATAGCCGACAGGCGAGTCTTAGTTCTCGAAATGAAGAAAAAACACGGCTCCGTGCCGAAAATACATACATGTTCAGGCCCCGACAGCCACAATGAACAGACTCCGGCACTCAAGGTGCCATTACAAACGGAACTCCGGTTCCGCCCCCACAGGTACGAACAACCCCCCACGTTGGAGGGCCTGCGGGGCGACAAAACCCCTGGTGGCTCGCCGACGCCCGCTCCGAAGTGGCCAAACAGCAGCAGCGATGACCTTAGGGCGGACGCTGCTGCGACGGGCTCCTTGCCCACGCCCCCACTCAAAGGGCGAGGACAAGCTGTCAGAACCAAAGAGCCGGAGGTTGGATCACGGGTGGCGCTGACGGTCTCGTCGGCAGAAAAGCCCACCTCTCCAGCTGCCACCGCCTCAGCACCGACGGCGGCATCCACCTGTCCGCCAAAACCGCACCGGCGAGCGTCGGCCGCCCCAAAGTGCACCGGCAGGTCCTCGCTCGCGTCCTCGCCACGAAAGCAAGGACAGAGGACGGAATGTTGCATCCTAGCTGGGCAGCAATAGTCCGCCCTCCCCGGCAAGGCTGGAGGACGCCTCCTCCGTAGAGCTGGGGATGGTTTCCACCATCAGAAGCTGGAAGAAGAGGTGGCCGGTCGACCCGTGCAGAGGCAGAGCTCCGGCTCAGCCCGGCCTCTGCCCCAGCAAGGATGACGAAGATCCTTGAAGCTGAGGGCGGAACCAAGATCGCAGCCCGGCTCGCTTCTCCCCACCATCGAACTGGAGGTCACCGTCTTGGGTGACCACCGGCGATGGGATGCGGCCAGGCTGCCTGATGAAAATCCTTGAAGCCGAACGATGGCTGAAAGGTACCAACTTCCGCGAAGTTGCATTTCCCCAACGACGACAAGGCGGAAGAACCACGGGCGCCCCCCATCTGGGGGCTCGAAAGGTGGAAAGACACGATGCATGAGGGGAGCGCGAAGACATGGTTGCCCTTCAAGGGGGTCGCCCTCCTTTTAGAGGCAACTCTCCCCACTTGCGTCCTCAGCCGTCGCGGGCTGAGTCTTCTCCAACACGCTTCAAGGTCCTCTCCCTACGACACGGGGGCTGGGTCCCACGCGTCATGCAAGCTGGCCCAGGGCAGAAGAAGCCAAACCACCGCGCGCGGCGCGCGCAACTGCCCAGCGGTTACAAGCATTCCCCCACTTTCGCCCAGACCAGCGGGTGAAAGGGCGGACCGCCATGCAGGCGGCATGCAACCGCACCGAAGGGGCGCACCTATTCGACTTCGACGCGTCCAGCATGGGGGCCCAGGCCCACGTGTCATGCAACCGGCGGCGGTCGCTATGTGCAAGAAACCGCACCGCTACTCACGCCACTACCGCGCCTCCTCGACTGCGGAACCAGTACCGCGACTTGAGGCAACCCTGCGCATGACCCAACAGTGCCAACCAGGCGCATCGGTCACGGGCCAGTCAGCTGCAGTCGAAGGCGCGACGGTCGATGCGGCCAGAAATAGGCCGGCAGTAATGGCGGTGGCAGGCGGGCGAAAGCAGCGGTCAAGTCGTCAGCCAGGCTCACGTCCCCTCCTGGGACAGCGGGAGAGCCCTCTCCCACGGCGTGAAGACGGCGCGCCCGTGTCCCGTTCCTCGAACGGCTCGCGCACGCGCAACGGCTGCCCCGCGAACCACCCGTCTCGCCGCATTAACTCCGCCGCGGGACAGGCGGCACCTTTAGCAGGAGAAGCGGGCGATGCTTCGCCTTCGCCATAATGACCGCGTCCAAAAAGGTATGCCACGTCATTCGATTTCGTATCCTTTTCCTCTTTCTCTCTCTTACAACAGGGACCGGGAAAGGGGATGCCCCGAAAGGGATCCTTCTCCGCGAAGGAAACGAGCCCCGAGCCCCCCTACTGATTAGAAGTTCAAAGGCTGGCCCCTCGGAGGGGTTCAACAGCCGCCTCAGAGCGCTCGGGCTCCGCGCCCACTACTGGTCAGAGGTTCAAAGGCCGGCCCCTCGGAAGGGTTCAACGACCGCCTCAGGCCACTCGGGCTCCGCGCCCACTACTGATCAGGGGTTCGTAGGCTGGCCCTCGAAGAGTTCACAGCCGCCTCAGACGCAGAGCGAGGGATGACCCTAGGTACGTTTGATACATAACCAAGGCTCGGGCTACGCTCCCGAGGTACCCTAGGACATTTCTGAGACCAGCGGGAACGATCTTGTAACGGAATCCCATCAGAGGGAGGCATCGAGCCCTCGGACCCCGTCAAAAGGGGACCGGGTCCGGCAGATCACCCGCAGGTACTTTTGGAGCGCGCCTCTGGGCCTCTAGCCGACCCCTAACAAATGGGGCACGGGCGTCCACTCGGATTACCCGTTAGCAGCTCACCGGAGACACCATGTTTGACGCCCTCCGAGGGCAACATGGCGCTTTTCCCCCCCTCCTCCTTGCAGAAAGGCGACGCAGGGGCGTATGTAAAGAAGTCGAGTCTGTCCTTGACCGTCCTCTCGCCCTGTGCGGAGGCTCGGGGGCTGCTCTCACAAACCCGGCTCCGGCCAAACCGTTGACAGCGTCAACATACCAGCCCGAGAACTTGGGACCCGACCGTGCACCCGGGCTACGGCCAGCTCGCATGAGGGAACAACCAGACCGGCCGAAGCTGCAAAACGCCTTAAGACCTCGAAGGAGTCAAACCACTCCTCCGAGGCCTTGGGGGCTACACCCGGCGGGTGCGCTCGTGCGCACCCACCGGAACAAAATGCAACCGAGAAAGGCCGGTCCCCTCGCAAAAAAGTGCGACAAAAGCCTCCAAGCAAATATTAACACTCCCTTCGAGGCTCGGGGGCTACTATCGGGGACCATAATTAGGGGTACCCTCAAGACTCCTAATCTCAGCTGGTAACCCCATCAGCACAAAGCTACAAAGGCCTGATGAGTGCGATTAAGTCAAGGATCGGTCCACTCAAGGGACACGATCTCGCCTCGCCCGAGCCCAGCCTCGGGCAAGGGCAACCGACCCCGGAGGATTTACACCTCGCCCGAGGACCCCCTCCAGCAACAGACACACCTTCGGCTCGCCAGAGGCCCAGACTTCAACAAGAAGCAACCTTGGCCAAGCCGCCACGCCGACCGACCGTATCGCAGGAGCCTTTAATGCAAAGGTGGCCTGACACCTTATCCTGACGCGCGCCCTTCAGTCGACAGAGCCGAAGTGACCGCAGTCACTTCGCTGCTCCACTGACCGGCCTGACAAGAGGACAGCGCTGCCTGCGCCGCTCCGACTGTTGTGCCACTCGGCAGGGTGAGGCTGACAGCAGCCAAGTCCGGCCTCAGGCGCCATAGGAAACTCCGCCTCGCCCGACCCAGGGCTCGGACTCGGGCTCAGCCCCGGAAGACAACGAACTCCGCTTCGCCCGACCCCAGGGCTCGGACTCGGGCTCAGTCCCGAAAGACGACGAACTCCGCTTCGCCCGACCCCAGGGCTCGGACTCGGGCTCGGCCCCGGAAGACGACGAACTCCGCCTCGCCTGACCCAGGGCTCGGACTCGGGCTCAGCCCCGGAAGACGACGAACTCCGCTTCGCCCGACCCCAGGGCTCGGGCTCGGCCCCGGAAGACGACGGACTCTGCCTCGCCCGACCCAGGGCTCGGACTCGGGCTCAGCCCCGGAAGACGACGAACTCCGCCTCGCCCGACCCCAGGGCTCGGACTCAGCCCTGGCCTCAGCCGACAGTCTCCGCCTTGCCCGACCCAGGGGCTCGGACTCGACCTCGGCCTCGGAAGACAGACTCGACCTCGACCTCGGAGGAGCCTCCGCCTCGCCCAACCCAGGGCTCGGACCGACCGCGTCACAGGAGGCGCCATCATTACCCTACCCCAAGCTAACTCAGGCTACGGGGAACAAGACCGGTGTCCCATCTGGCTCGCCCCGATAAACAAGTAATGATGGTGCCCCGCATGCTCCATGACGACGGCGGCTCTTAGCCCCCTTACGGAAGCAAGGAGACGTCAGCAAGGACTCGACAGCCCCAACAACTGTCCTTCCACCAGGCTCCAGCGCTCCTCTGACGGCCACGACACCACACGAACCGGGTGCCAAAACCTCTCCGGCTGCCACGACGGCATGTACTTAGGGCGCTAGCTCTTCTCCGCTAGACACGTTAGCACACTGCTACACCCCCCATTGTACACCTGGATCCTCTCCTTACGCCTATAAAAGGAAGGTCCAGGGCCCTCTTACAGAGGGTTGGCCGCGCGGGGAAGGACGGGACGGCGCTCGCGCAAGCCTCTCGCTCCCTCCCGCGTGGACGCTTGTAACCCCCTACTACAAGCGCACCCGACCTGGGCGCGGGACAAACACGAAGGCCGCGGGTTTCCCCCTTTACACCTGTCTCCCTCCGGCTTCTTCCCCCCTTCGCGCTCCGTCTCGCGCCGACCCATCTGGGCTGGGGCACGCGGCGACAATTTACTCGTCGGTCCAGGGACCCCCCAGGGTCAAAACGTCGACACTATGTATCCTGTAATCCGAGATGTTCTCATGATTCTTGGAGAGGATACTACAATTAGAAGTGATTGGACAAGGATACATTCTATGCTTGGAGCATTTGAGTCATTTGACTTTGTTTTTGATGCACACTTAATGTTTGTTATTCTTGGATATACAAATGATTTATCAGTGTGTTTGCGAAGAAGGGAACAAGATATTATTAATGCAATTTCACTTGTTAATGTGGCAAAGAGAAGAATGCAACAGTTAAGGCTTGATGGTTGGGATCAATTCCTTCAAAGAACCACTTCATTTTGCAACAAACATGATATCCAAGTTCCTGCTATGGATGGAAATTATAAGCCTTATGGAAGATCATCACGATTTGTTCATAACCAAACCAATGATGACCACTTCAGAAGAGAAGTATATATTGGGGTCATTGATCAAATTAGCCTAGAGCTTGATAGTCGGTTTAGTGAGGCTAATATGGAGCTGCTTTCTTGTATGTCAGCATTAGATCCTTCCAACTCTTTTGCTTCTTTTGATGCACACAAGGTACGGAAGCTAGCTGATTTCTATCCTAATGACATGTCAAGCACTGACTTGTTAAAACTTGACTTGCAACTTGACAATTATATTGATGGCATAAGAGAAGATGATAGATTCAAAGACATAACTAATCTTGTGGACCTCTCAGTTAAGCTTGTTGAAACAAAGAGACATAAGGTGTTTGATATAGTTTATTTGCTTCTCAAATTGGTATTGATTTTGCCGGTGGCAACAGCAAGTGTTGAAAGGGCATTTTCTGCAATGAGTTTGGTGAAGACTAAATTGAGAAACAAGATGTGTGATAGTCTTTTGGATGATTGTCTTGTTACATACATCGAGAGGGATATTTTCTTCGAAGTGAATGAAGAAGATATAATTGAAACTTTTATGGCGTTGAGAAAGCGCAGACCAGATAAGTAGTATTATTGTAATCTTTATGTTTAATATATACAATTTTCATGCTTATTTGTTGAGTGTCAAACTTTATATCTATATATCAAATTGTTTACCAAATTTACTATGAAATTATATGTACATTAGATAGAATTTTATATGAAAATTTTGTTGCGGCACACCCTATATAAAAATCCTAGGTCTGCCACTGACAACAATTGTTGTTTGTAAACTTTGCGATTGCAATCAAAATGAGAGTTGAAGTTCTGGAGCCAAAATCATCTCTGGACAATATATATGTGAGCAACTACATAACTAAACCACTATTGCACAACTTTCACTTGATGAAATCTGAACATAGCACAGAAGCCCTAAAAGAATAAAAAGGTGCTGCTATTGGAACAGCCATGGAATAAGTAGATAGCAATTTCAATACATGTGTTGCATAGCTTAAAACAAGCATCATGTCCTCCACATATATCGCCACATAACTATGTAAAATCACATGACTTCCAATCAATGTCACCACAAGAAGTACAATCGTGCATTTAGTTTTAATAAAGAAGATTAATCCTTCAAAACGAAAAAAGAGATGTGTTGGGGACTTGTTCTTAAGTGCTATGAATTAGGAACAAGGCAACATAAAATGTCAGATGTTAACGCCCTTCGTCCGCTGAAGCATTATTTCCCCAAGGATCTAATGAACTTCGGACGAAGGTTTTGAATAAAATATCACGAAGGTACTTTCATGATCAAAGATAAAATAATGCAAAATAAAATATAAAACATTATAGAATAGGAAGAATAAATAATATTATTTGATTATTTTGTCATCTGAACTTGAATATCAAAATATAATGTTTAGGCACATTTGTACCTTCGCCTTGGCAGAGAATGTTAATACCAGAGTAGCACGTCAGCAATTACAAGATTGCGTGAACAGTAAAGAAGTACTGTTCACCTATTTATAGGCACAGGACGCAGCCTGTAAGAAATTACAATCATGCCCCTTACAGAAAATCACAATCATAACTTAGACTCTTATGGACTAAAAAGTAATTCCATATTTAAGTCGGTTCGATCCTTCGTCCTTGGATACGCTATAGCGTCGAAGCTTTGTGAGTGGTAGCTTCGGTATCTCATATAAACAGATTTGCTGAAGGTGTTTTCTTCCTGCAGGACCTTCGGCGACGAAGCATGAACCCAACAGTAGCCCCTTCGCGGCGCCAGATCATTTTTCGTAACGAGCTTGACCCGTGAAAAAGTCTCTTAAGCTTCGGGTAGCCGAAGGTCCGAAAAACACCTTCCCTGAGCTCGTTGCGGAGAAATGATACAACTTCCGAGCGTGGAGTAGTCCCATCATGCATATTTACCTTCTCGGGTTTTGTGGCCCACCGTTCAGTGGGTGCGGGCGAGTGTTCGTCTGGTGTAGGAGACTTAACGATTCACCTTTTTACCTGCAGCGCTATATAAACAGACAAGTAGGTGTAAAGTTACCACAGCATTCATTGCAATTGCACTGTTTTGCTGCCAAAAATTTCACCATAGCCGAAGCTTGACCTTTGCACTCAAACAAAGCACCACTCCGGACTCTGCTTCGTCACAAGAAGAGCTTCGGAAAAAAGGTCATTAATTTCAAAAAACTTTAGGAATTCATAATCAAATGGCTAGACTGCACTCCACTGCTTGGATTGAGCGTGAGGGAGACGAGGCCGAAGCCACCGAAACCGTTTCGATTTCCGAAGCAATGAGGCGTTCCGGGCTCGTTTCATCAGAGGACACACCTGCTGCCGAAGCAACACAAGCTGTTGTTGAAGAAATTGGTTCCGAGGATGAGTACAGCTTCGGGATGCCAAGTAAACCTAGCCATCTGGACTTTGGAAGGTCCACCATCTCTAAAGCTGATCTTCCTAAGATGGTGAAGCTGGGTTATTTTAGCGAGGCCAAGAAGGAATTAATTCGTTTTGGTGGAGAAGAAACTATCCCAAAACCAGGAAAGAATGAGGTAGTAGTCTTCAAAAGTTTTCTGAAGGCTGGTTTAAGGTTCCCCCTTAACAAGATGATTGCTATTGTACTGAAGAAGTTTGGGATTTACCTTCACCAGCTGACCCCTAACGCTATCGTTAGGTTGAGCGTTTATATTTGGGCCCTTCGTAGCCAGGGAGTGGAACCATTTGGTGAGGGTTTCTGCTGAGTTCATGAATTACACTACCAAACTAAAGCCAGAGGAGACGATTTGCACGAGAATTTTGGCTGCTACAACTTTGCTTAGCGCAAGACTACGAAGTTTCCAGTGATAAGCTATTGAAGCAAATGGCCAGCCGGATGGAAGTCTAAATGGTTTTATGTTAAAGTTGACGAAGATGAGGATAAATTGGTCCAGAGTCCGCTAGAACTGACCTTCGGAGAAACGAGGCCCCAATGCAACATGATAATGGGGAGCCCGAGTCAGATTGCTTTGGCTGAATTTCGAGTGATTTCAGATCATATCAGCACTAGGGACTTAGTGCAGGAATTCTTGGCTTTTAAAGTGTTCCCAACACTGAGGGACTAGGAGATGCCGAAGCTAAAGGGAGAAAAGAAGAAGGGAGAACTTGTTCGATTACCTTATCACTACAAATTTAAGAAACATTTTAAAGCGCCATGCCAAGAATGGTTGGACACAATTGAGGTTATGTGCAACGAGATTCTCGGCTGCTATTCTAAGAAAGAAGATCAGTTAATGACTGCGGCCTTCGGCACTCGTCCGAAACGAAGATTGAATTGGGTGCTGGATGCCTTGAATTTTGACTACCCTGATTATGAGCAACTGAGCGGAGATGCCGATGGCCAGAAAAGAAAAAGGGTTGCCGGCATCCTTGATAAAGAAGGCACTAAATCGGCTAAAAAGGACAAAGAAAATTCTGAGAAAAGAAAATTGAGCCTTGAGCCGAAGATAGCTGCTCCAAAGAGAAGAAAAGCTGCATCCCAAAAACCGAAGACGCCAGCCCAAGAGGAGGAAGCTCCTGCAACACCTTCTGCTGCCGAAGTGGAGGAGATTCTAAAGGTAATGACTGAACCTTTGCCTATCAAGCTAAGTCCGCTGGCGCCAGAACTGACGAAGTTTTTTCAAAAGAAAAAAGAACCTTCGGCAACAGAAAGTCCTGTCAGGCCAAAGAAGAAAAGAAGAATTATGCAAGTGGCCGATGTTATTCATCAGACACCACCACCAACATCGGCGGCGAAAATAATTGAAAGCGCTATTACTGCTGAAACCACAGCCACTGGAGCCGAAACTGAGATCACCGAAGATCCTAATCTAGAAACCACACTTGGTGATATTGATAACATACTTCTGAAAATGGCTGAAGAAGAAGCTGCTGCGGTCGCGGTGGACACGACGATTGAGAAAGGAAAAGGGCAGATTGAAGACACTTTGGAAGAAGAAAACTTTAATTTTCAAGATATACTTGGACAAGAGTTATCAGAAGCTGAAAAAGAAGAACTAAAGAAATATGCTATATCCTGTGGATACAAACCAGGGGCTCTGCTGTTTGGCGGAGTCAATGAAGGAAAACTGAGATGCCTTCGGAATCGAACCGAGGCTAAAGTTGTTAGAACTTTCTCAAAGAATGTTGGGCTGCCGAAGATTGAAGCGGACTTGTACAGATACCAGCGACAACATATCGCCGGGAGCTTGTTCTATGCTAATTTCAAGGTAAAAACTCTCAACTTTTACTGTTTTTTTAATTAATATGTTTCCTAACGAAGGTTGTTTTGCTAGAGTATATTATTAAGTAAAGTGCTGAGGATACAGCAAGATCTCGAAGACCAGAAAAACGAAGCTACTATCAGAGATCTAGAAAATAAAGTCGAAAGCTACGAAGCTGCTATGAAGAAAAAGGACTTCGACATTCAAGAACTTGAACATAAAGCTAAAGATCACGAGGCTGCCTTGGATAAAAAGGACTTCATAATTCACTCTATGGAGGGCTCGCTAGCTGAAGCTCAAGCTGAAATTGACAAATTAAACAACGAATTGCTCATAAAATTAGAGAAATCTGAGCAGGAAAAGAAGAATCTTGAAACAAGTCTCAAGGCCTAAATTGAGAAGAACTCAAATTTGCAAAAATTACTGAAAGAGCTTCAGGAAAAATGCTTAGATTTCGGCAACCGATGCGTGCAACGGCTGAAGAATGTGTTTCACTCAATTGGAGCCAGCTCTGATAAATTTACACCTTCAGCTGAAAACCTGCCAAGCACCTTCGAATACATTGAGGGCGAAGTTGATGCACTTGATGAAGTTATCGCTGGGCATGCCGATTTCTGCGCCCTGCTAGCTTCTCGAGGCACAGCTGATGCTTTCTTGAAGGCTGGTTGCACGCACGGGAAAACTGTCAATAGGCCAAACTTCAGCTTGTCACCAGCAGATTTAATTGACATTCCCAGCCTAGCTCGAAGCATAGGAAACAGGTTTATGACCCAGATTTGGATAAACGGCGGGCGAAAAATGGCTGGTGACGAAGCTCGGAGCCACCTCAAGCCAGTGAGAAACTCATAGTTGTTACTTTTACCTTCTCCTTGAACTCTGCGGTTTTCTCATTCCGTTTTAACATGAACAGGATGATGAAGCTAAAGAATGAGGAGCTGAAGCTTTAACAGATATCCCGAAAGACTCCGCTGCACAAGATATTAGAGAAAATTTTGTAATATAATTGTAAAGAAACTTATGTAAATTTGCGCGTACCTTGTAATATATCTTTCCCCTTTGTCCATGTACAACCTGCTTTGCTGTGGACGAAATTTTCTTTTTGAGCCGAAGGCGAAAAACACCTTCCCTTCTTTTCATACACAACGAAGCATGAAAATTCCTTCTTTCTGTTTTTCTCCGAAGCTTTATCCTCATAACCGAAACATCTATCTTCTCTGAATGATATGATGATAATGATCCTATGTATGTCTAAATGAATGTTTATGAATGCAAATGTCATGATGTGATGTATCGTGCAAATGAATATCCGGATATATATTCGAAGCTATAATCATTGACTTCATTCCCGTAGGAATGACTCAAATCTTTTTGCCGCTTATTTTTCGGCTTCACCGTTTATTTTTCGGTGTATCAGCATTGACTTTTCGCTGTAAGCCTCCCTTAGGAGCTTCTTCGCCTTTTACTTCAGCGGAATCAGCGTTTATTTTTCGCTGCAAGCCTCCCTTAGGAGCTTCTTCGCCTTTTACTTCAGCGGAATCAGCGTTTATTTTTCGCTGCAAGCTCTGCATTCCCTTAGGAACGACTTTTGAGCTTCTCCCTGTTTTCTTTTCTTTTTTGTTTGCACTCGATGGTGCATTCTCAGCTTTTACATTTACATCTTTGGGGGATATTGCTCTTATAGAGGTGAAATAAGAAAAAAGAGAAATTACATGCTATGGCCCCATTAAAAACCTTTCTCCCCCTTTGGAAAGGAAAAGGGTGCCATAAGAAAAAACTAGAACAATAAAAAATAAAAAAGATTACATCAGGTTACACATAATACCGCCGAAGCTCATCCGCATTCCACGATCTAGGAATGTCGTTGCCGTCCATATCCTTTAGTCTGTAGGAACCGGGTCTTAACGAAGATACTACCAGAAAGGGGTCTTCCCACTTTAGCTGTAGTTTGCCCACTGTGTCTGGGTTGGCCACTCTTCGAAGCACCAAATGTCCTGGCTTAATGTTCTTCAACCGAACCTTTCTATCACGCCATTTTATTGTTTCGGCTTGGTATTTATTGATGTTTTCCACAGCCTGAAGCCTGATCCCTTCTATAGCACCTTTGTCCACAGAGCAATCAGCTTCGTCTTTCGCCGAAGCCACTGTTCTTATTGATCCTGCCTTAGCCTCTTCTGGGGTTATTGCTTCATCACCAAACAACAATTTGAATGGTGTAAAACCTGTTGACCTTGATACTGTTGTGTTGTGGCTCCACACCACTTTGATTAATTCATCTGGCCACTTTTCGCTTGGCTGATTGAATATTAACTTCATTATTCCTGTCATTATGATGCCATTAGCTCTTTCAACTAGTCCATTTGATTCTGGATGTCGAACTGATGCAAAATGGATCTTTGTGCCAATTTGTTCACAAAATTCTTTGAAAGCTTCGGAATCAAACTGTGTTCCATTGTCCACAGTGATGGCCTTCGGTACTCCAAAACGACAGACAATGTTTTGCCAGAAAAACTTTTGAACAGTAACCGAAGTTATTGTGGCTAAAGGCTTTGCCTCAATTCATTTACAAAAATATTCCACTGTCACTACAACATATCTTAAGTTCCCTTGTGCTGGTGGTAGCGGACCTAACAAATCAAGGCCCCACCTTTGCAATGGCCAAGTGGGTTGTATTAACTGGGTTAGAGACGAAGGTTGTTTTTGATCTCTTGCACATTTCTGACAACCTTCGCACTTTTTGGACTAACTCCGCTGCATCCGAAGCTGCCTTTGGCCAATAAAATCCTTGGCGAAAAACTTTTCCCAGCAAAGGCCTAGATCTAATGTGAGATCCACACAGACCTGCATGTATTTCCTTCATCAATTCTATACCTTCGGCTCTGGATAAACATTTGAGTAACGAAGAGCAGACCCCATGCTTGTACAGCTCCCCTTCTATTATTACATATGGACGAGCTCTTGCCTCTATTCTCTTGTTCTAAGCTTCGTCATCTGAAAGGAAGTTACCCTAAAGGTAGGAGATGATCTCAGTTCTCCAGTCTTCACTATAGACAGGAGATATATTGAGGACCGCTCTTTCAAGGAGTTCAACCGAAGGTGCTTTTATTATTTCAAAAAATACTTCCGAAGGTAAGGGCAGCCCCTGTGCTGCTGACTTGGCTAGCAAATCGGCATGTTCATTTTCTCCTCGAGGAATATTTTTTACAGAAAACCCTTCAAAGGAAGCTTCAATCCTTCGGACCGTATCTAAATACTTCTCAAGCTTCGGATCTCTTGCCTTACAACTCTTGTCAATATGACCAGAGATAACCTGGGAATCAGTTTTAAGAACCGCCCTTCTGATTCCCATTGCCTTTAACTTCCGAAGACCCAAAAGTAAAGCTTCATACTCAGCAATGTTATTCGTGCAACTAAAATCGAGTCTTGCTACGTAGCAAGTTTTAACTTTGGAGGGTGCGACCAACACAGCGGCTGCTCCTGCCCCGAAGGTTCCCCAAGAACCATCGCAGAATACTGTCCATGCTTCGGCATCTTTACGCGCTTCTTCTTCTTGAGCCCCTGGCGTCCAGTCATGTCACACCCGGGTTTCGGGGCACCAAGACCCGGGCGCGAACATAATCACCAGGTGTGCTGGGACCAAGTCTCACACATATGATGAATCATGGCACAGGATCGAATGTCACATCATTACTATATAACAGGAGTTCTATACAAAATAAATAAATAATTACATTTTAAGGAAACAACGGTCCAGCAACCTAAAGTTGACTGGGAGACGACGGCCTAGACCTCTCACGAACTCGTCACAACATCCTCCAAGCGCCTCATCCTGTGGTATCTGTTCTTGACCTGTGGGGGGGTGTGAGACAGCAAGAGTGAGCTCACATACGTTCATAGCTCAACAAGTTGTGGGGAATAATGTGTATGAACTCGCCAAAGGTGGGAGCTCATGTGAAGTGTAAGGCTTACCAAAAGAGGATGGTTAGAGCTGAGCATTGCTTTTAAAGTTGGTCAAAATTTTATTAGCAGTTACTAAGTATAAGTAAATACCAACCCAATTAAGTAGTAGAACAAAAGTAATAACATCACCTGCGATGCAATGCATATGACAAATTGAATTTAGTTCCATAGATTAATCATGTGAGGGTCCGAGCTGCTCATGACCGTGAGCATGGCTAGTATACCAGTTTTACACTCTACAGAGGTTGCGCATCTTTACCCACAAGTCATGTTACCCATCTGCCAAGAGATCGCGACTTCTCATACACCTCTACCGAGGAGGAGAGGCAGGGTAACACTACGAGGCCTTTACAAAGTTCCACTAGCTTCAGAAAACCCGCTACAGTTTATAGGAAGCTCTAATGCAAGAATCCCTCGCATGACCGCCATCGCAGCAAAATCATCCCAAGGGCCTCCCTACACTGACCACTCCCCTACTGCCCTTGCCCCTTTCGGGTAAGGTAGTCATCCACTATCTTTCCTAATTAATCAGCCAAGGGCGTCCCATTAAACCCTTGTGGTAGCACTGTTTTCCCGGGTGGTCGCTCCATGTTCCAATTAACATAATGATCTTATCATGAACAGAAATAATAAACTGATAATAAAAGTGTAATCATGAATGATGTATCTTCATACCCAAAACCACATAAAGCACTAGCAAGTACTACCCAAAAAGTTCAGTGGTAAACAAGGTATAAAGATAGACAAACTAGGGTAACTTATTGGGTCCCATCAAAATTAAACTATGCAGATCATTATGATTAATCAGAACATGGCTGGGTAAAAAGAAGTGATCAAGGGCACAACTTGCCTGGGACTTGAGATTCCAGGTACCAGGATGATCTTCAGGTGACTCGTAACCTCGCGCTAGTCGTAGCAATACAAACAAGCATGGTATAGGCAAAATTAACATCACACCAAGCATAAGAATAATTGAGTAATAATAATCTACGCGTTGCCACGAGATCGTGGGTTCGAGAATCACTACAATCGGAGCTACAGTTAAGAAGTTATGGTTTTCCGAAGATCCACGTGATTAAGTATATAACAGACTAAGTGCAACATTTTAACCTATATCGCATTACAAAACAAAGTTACCAGATGATAATAAATATTATTGTGAGACTAACGCAACTAGAATGGATCAAAACGGAGTTACGGTTATTGAGTTATGAATTTCTGAAATTATTTAGCACCTAGAATAGATTAATTTAATTGGGCAATCTTAATTCAAGTTTCATGGTTAACAAAGGTACTAGGTGATAAACAATATTAATACAAATTTAATGCAACTGGAATGGATGAATTTGGAGTTAGAATGAATTAAATATGAATTATATAAGTTTCTGAAATTGTTTTGTATTAAAAATCGATTTCTACAATTATTTTTCTAATTCTTTCTGATCTCTGGATTGGGCGCCAATAACAGAGAAACACAGGGACTAATGTATAAAAATATCCCAGACTCAGATTCAACCCGCGGTGGACGGCGGGTTCTTTTGAAGAAAACCAAGGGGTCTATTTGAAACTTTGCCCGCGAAGGGGTATGGGCTGACCTGTGCCGCCCAATCCAAATCGGATGCACGAGATCAGATCGCGGTGTAGGTGAGTCAGTAAACTACGCTGGACCCTAGATCTAGATCCAACGGTCCACATTTAATGAGTCGTGCGATGCCCGCCGACCGCCCGATGGAAGATCAACGCCCCAGATCGCGATCGGGCGAAGCCGTATCCTCCAACTAATCTTAGCCACTCGTGTACGATCGGACGGTGCGCATTTAGTTTGAACCCGATCTAATCTAGATCGTTGTTTCACGGATCCACGGCTAGAAGTATGTCTTCTTCTCCCAGCGGGAATACGGCAGCACACCGGCCCTACCCACGGCGGCGCCATGACTGACCCAGGCCCAAGCGGCACCCGGTGAAAACTCCATTCCCGACGCGACAACGCATAGAGGGGGGGTCCAAGGTGAATTCGGAAGGCATCTTACCGCGCATCTAGGTTGCCATAGCGTTGATGTCGGCGGCAACAATCCCACGGCGTTCTTGGAGAGCAGCGAGCAATCCACCGACCACCAGGGCCCACCCCCCGACCACCGCTGCAAGCCTAGGTTCAACAGCGACGATTCTTCTCTCTGTGCAACTATCTTTTGGTTGCCACGGATGTCTATGGGGAGAACAGAGGATGCGGGAGCCGGGTCTTATAACCCTGAGCGAGGAGCTCGGGCTGCCGCGAATCCCGGGCGGATGCGGAAGAATAGCAACAAATTCGAGACAGGGAGGGAGGGATTTGTTTAACAGAAAACCGAGATCTCCAGCGCGGCCGTCGCGAGCAGCTGAGCCCGTGTTCGCTGCGAGAGTTTAGCATGGAGGGAGAAGATTCTGGCCATCCGGGCCCGGCTGCCAGTGACAGCGGCAAGAAGGGATGCGAATGCGCACACAGGTGGCTGCCACGCGGGCCCCGCATGTCGGCCAAGAGGGTCCGCGCGCGTGTATGGCTGAGGAGAGCTGGTAGTTGGGCCAGGACGAGGCAAATTTGGCCCATGACGCAGGGAAAATCTTTTCTTCTCTTTTTTTTATGATTTCTTTTTCAAGCTTTCAACTCCTATTTCAAATTCAAACACGATTCAACTTTGAATTTCAAACATCATTCTAATGTGAACCCAAATCCTAACGTCATGTTTACTATTATTTATATTATTATTATTATTATTATTATTATTATTATTATTATTATTATTATTATTATTATTATTATTATTTATCTTTCCCTCACCATTTAATTAAATGATTATCATAATTATCTTTCTCAATTCTTTTCAAATCCATGTTTTGATCTTCAAATTTCCAAGTGTCTAAATTCACACTAATGTGAATATAACTTATATCGTTTACAATGTTATTATTATTAGTTTTTTTTATTCTTCTCATTGTTATGTATTCATGTTCTTTTCTTCTTCTACTATTTATTATTTATTTTCTTTTGATGCAAATTTTGGGCTTTACAAATCCTACCCCCCTTAACAGAAATCTCGTCCTCGAGATTTGTAAGGAAAAAGGGTGCATGTTCATATCGTCTCAACACATATGCACAAACAAAATCTCAGCATGATGCATATCTTATTAGCAAAACACAGGGTCAAGTAGACCTTATTATTATTACTAAAATAGTAAAATACTACTACTAGCTAAACTAATATTTAGGTCTTACAAATAGTAAAATATGTATATATGTATCTATGTTTACGTTTATCTCTATTCTTGTTGTTCGTTGACTTCTTCACCGACTACTTCATCTTCAACTAGCTCTTCTTCTTGAATTTCATGTTCACCTGGTTCAGCTTCTACTTCTGCATGATGGGCTTGTCCCCGGTTGACAGATAGGGGCTGGCTCTTTCCTGCCGAGGCTTGACCTAGCTTCATTGGAGCCGGTGTGGTGTAGGTAGCCCTGTTGGGACAGTAGTTGGCGTAGTGTCCCGGTTGTCCACACTTGAAGCATGCCCTGTTGGTGGTTGTGTTAGGAGCAACGGGTCCTGCTGGGGTGCTTGCTTGCGGAGGAGCAGTTGGTGCTCGTTGAGTTTGTTGTCCGGAATTGCCACTAGCTGGTGTACTTGGGGTGGTAGTATAGCGAGGACGGGAACTACTTCCAGCCTGCCCTTGGTTAGCAGCCTTTCTTTTCTCTCCAAATATACTCCTCTTGTTTTCTACAGCAATAGCTTTGTCAAGCATCCTTTGGAAGGATGGGAATGTGTGCGATACCAATTGATATTGCAAAGGTCCAATCAAACCGTCCAGAAAAAGCTCCTGCTTTTGCTCATCACCCTCAACATCTCTAGGAGCATATCGAGATAACTGGATGAATTTGTCCCTATATTCACTCACGGACATACTTCCTTGCTTAAGGGATAGAAAATCCTTTCTCTTAATCTTCATGAGCCCAGCAGGAATATGGTAATTCCTGAATTGAGTGGAGAATTCTGCCCAGGTAATTGTATCGACAGCAGCATGAGCAGCGCAGTACGCATCCCACCAATCCGCAGCAGGACCAGCAAGACGACCTGATGCGTAGAGTACTTTCTCTCTGTCCGAGCACTGAGCTATGTTGAGCATCTTTTCTATAGACTTTAGCCAGTCATCTGCTTGCAGCGGATCCGTGGAGTTGGAGAAGGTCGGTGGTTTGTGGCTCATGAATTCCCGGTGCTTGTCCCGAGGTGGAACTGGTGGTGGAGGTGGAGGCAGTGGCGCTTGTTGTTGTTGCTGTTGCGCCCTTCTCTCTTGACGTATCTCCTCCCGCTCTTGGCGCATCTCCCGACGTGCATCCTCTCTTTCCTGGCGCATTTCCTGGCGTTCCTGCTGCATCTGAGCGCGCATATCTGCCATAGTGTCTGCCATTTGCTGCATCATCCTCATCTGAGCTGCAATCAGTGGGTCAACTCCGCCTGGTGGAGGATTAGGAGGATTCATCTCTGCTGGCTGTGACTGGGGTTGTCTATATATCCACCGAGTGTGTCGATTAGGAGGTAAATCAATTCCACCACCCCGCCTGGTATTGACCATCTGAGTTAGATACATATGGTAAGATAGTCGAAGGAATCATTTGTAGGCAGAATGAATAAGCTAATAGTTGGTTATGTACTGAAAATTCTTTGGCAGGGCTTGACCAGATATTTTATGTTAAGACTAGGGTAACTAATTGTATGAGGTGAATGTCCAAAGGTAAGATAGAACTTATCAAGACGAGATAGATACGGAATACTAGATTTTTTTTAAGGGGGATAATCTAGATTGTCTAGTTGTCTTACAAATACTATCCTTTATGCCTAGATGTATATGCAGATGTAATTGTGGACATTGATCCACAACCCATCACACTCAATTGAAGATCCAAATCAGACAAATATCATAAGAACAAGCATTCAAGTTCATAGATATCTATATAAAAAAATAGTTTTGTTTTTTTGTTCCTAAGAATAGGTCTCCTATTCCTAAAGGTTACTTTAGGCACAGGATTTCAAAGTGTGAAATCCACATTTGTCTTTTAGAAATAAAAGATAAGAATAATCAGAGTAAAGCGGAAATAGATAAGAAAGGATTAAGAAAAGTTTTGGAAAGAATCAGAGTAGTAAAGATAAGTAGATAAGGATTATCCAGTTCTATCTAGGTTTCGTCCTACAGTCAACATTCCTCTGATACCACTTCTGTCACACCCGGGTTTCGGGGCACCAAGACCCGGGCGCGAACATAATCACCAGGTGTGCTGGGACCAAGTCTCACACATATGATGAATCATGGCACAGGATCGAATGTCACATCATTACTATATAACAGGAGTTCTATACTAAATAAATAAATAATTACATTTTAAGGAGACAATGGTCCAGCAACCCAAAGTTGACTGGGAGACGACGGCCTAGACCTCTCACGAACTCGTCACAGCATCCTCCAAGCGCCTCATCCTGTGGTATCTGTTCTTGACCTGTGGGGGGGTGAGACAGCAAGAGTGAGCTCACATACGTTCATAGCTCAACAAGTTGTGGGGAATAATGTGTATGAACTCGCCAAAGGTGGGAGCTCATGTGAAGTGTAAGGCTTACCAAAAGAGGATGGTTAGAGCTGAGCATTGCTTTTAAAGTTGGTCAAAATTTTATTAGCAGTTACTAAGTATAAGTAAATACCAACCCAATTAAGTAGTAGAACAAAAGTAATAACATCACCTGCGATGCAATGCATATGACAAATTGAATTTAGTTCCATAGATTAATCATGTGAGGGTCCGAGCTGCTCATGACCGTGAGCACGGCTAGTATACCAGTTTTACACTCTGCAGAGGTTGCGCATCTTTACCCACAAGTCATGTTACCCATCTGCCAAGGGATCGTGACTTCCCATACACCTCTACCGAGGAGGCGAGGCAGGGTAACACTACGAGGCTTTTACAAAGTTCCACTAGCTTCAGAAAACCCGCTACAGTTTATAGGAAGCTCCAATGCAGGAATCCCTCGCATGACCGCCATCGCAGCAAAATCATCCCAAGGGCCTCCCTACACTGACCACTCCCCTACTGCCCTTGCCCCTTTCGGGTAAGGTAGTCATCCACTAGCTTTCCTAATTAATCAGCCAAGGGCGTCCCATTAAACCCTTGTGGTAGCACTATTTTCCCGGGTGGTCGCTCCATGTTCCAATTAACATAATGATCTTATCATGAACAGAAATAATAAACTGATAATAAAAGTGTAATCATGAATGATGTATCTTCATACCCAAAACCACATAAAGCACTAGCAAGTACTACCCAAAAAGTTCAGTGGTAAACAAGGTATAAAGATAGACAAACTAGGGTAACTTATTGGGTCCCATCAAAATAAACCTATGCAGATCATTATGATTAATCAGAACATGGCTGGGTAAAAAGAAGTGATCAAGGGCACAACTTGCCTGGGACTTGAGATTCCAGGTACCAGGATGATCTTCAGGTGACTCGTAACCTCACGCTAGTCGTAGCAATACAAACAAGCATAGTATAGGCAAAATTAACATCACACCAAGCATAAGAATAATTGAGTAATAATAATCTACGCGTTGCCACGAGATCGTGGGTTCGAGAATCACTACAATCGAAGCTACAGTTAAGAAGTTATGGTTTTCCGAAGAACCACGTGATTAAGTATATAACAGACTAAGTGCAACATTTTAACCTATATCGCATGGCAAAACAAAGTTACCAGATGATAATAAATATTATTGTGATACTAACGCAACTAGAATGGATCAAAACGGAGTTACGGTTATTGAGTTATGAATTTCTGAAATTATTTAGCACCTAGAATAGATTAATTTAATTGGGCAATCTTAATTCAAGTTTCATGGTTAACAAAGGTACTAGGTGATAAACAATATTAATACAAATTTAATGCAACTGGAATGGATGAATTTGGAGTTAGAATGAATTAAATATGAATTATATAAGTTTCTGAAATTGTTTTGTATTAAAAATCGATTTCTACAATTATTTTTCTAATTCTTTCTGATCTCTGGATTGGGCGCCAATAACAGAGAAACACAGGGACTAATGTATAAAAATATCCCAGACTCAGATTCAACCCGCGGTGGACGGCGGGTTCTTTTGAAGAAAACCAAGGGGTCTATTTGAAACTTTGCCCGCGAAGGGGTATGGGCTTACCTATGCCGCCCGATCCAAATCGGACACACGAGATCAGATCGCGGCGTAGGTGAGTCGGTAAACTACGCTGGACCCTAGATCTAGATCCAACGGTCCACATTTAATGAGTCGTGCGATGCCCGCCGACCGCCCGATGGAAGATCAACGCCCCAGATCGCGATCGGGCGAAGCGGTATCCTCCAACTAATCTTAGCCACTCGTGTACGATCGGACGGTGCGCAATTAGTTTGAACCCGATCTAATCTAGATCGTTGTTTCACGGATCCACGGCTAGAAGTATGTCTTCTTCTCCCAGCCGGAATACGGCAGCACGCCGGCCCTACCCACGGCGGCGCCATGACTGACCCAGGCCCAAGCGGCACCCGGTGAAAACTCCATTCCCGACGCGACAACGCATAGAGGGGGGGTCCAAGGTGAATTCGGAAGGCATCTTACCGCGCATCTAGGTTGCCATAGCGTTGATGTCGGCGGCAACAATCCCACGGCGTTCTTGGAGAGCAGCGAGCAATCCACCGACCACCAGGGCCCACCCCCCCGATCACCGCTGCAAGCCTAGGTTCAACAGCGACGATTCTTCTCTCTGTGCAACTATCTTTTGGTCGTCACGGATGTCTATGGGGAGAACAGAGGATGCGGGAGCCGGGTCTTATAACCCTGAGCGAGGAGCACGGGCTGCCGCGAATCCCGGGCGGATGCGGAAGAATAGCAACAAATTCGAGACAGGGAGGGAGGGATTTGTTTAACAGAAAACCGAGATCTCCGGCGCGGCCGTCGCGAGCAGCTGAGCCCGTGTTCGCTGCGAGAGTTTAGCATGGAGGGAGAAGATTCTGGCCATCCGGGCCCGGCTGCCAGTGACAGCGGCAAGAAGGGATGCGAATGCGCGCACAGGTGGCTGCCACGCGGGCCCCGCATGTCGGCCAAGAGGGTCCGCGCGCGCGTGTATGGCTGAGGAGAGCTGGTAGTTGGGCCAGGACGAGGCAAATTTGGCCCATGACGCAGGGAAAATCTTTTCTTCTCTTTTTTTTATGATTTCTTTTTCAAGCTTTCAACTCCTATTTCAAATTCAAACACGATTCAACTTTGAATTTCAAACATCATTCTAATGTAAACCCAAATCCTAACTTCATGTTTACTATTATTTATATTATTATTATTATTATTTATCTTCCCCTCACCATTTAATTAAATGATTATCATAATTATCTTTCTCAATTCTTTTCAAATCCATGTTTTGATCTTCAAATTTCCAAGTGTCTAAATTCACACTAATGTGAATATAACTTATATCGTTTACAATGTTATTATTATTAGTTTTTTTTATTCTTCTCATTGTTATGTATTCATGTTCTTTTCTTCTTCTACTATTTATTATTTATTTTCTTCTGATGCAAATTTTGGGCTTTACAAGTCAGCAATGAAGTCAGCTAACGCCTGGGCCTGAATCGAAGATCTGTGCACATAATCAATGCAGAATTCATTGAGTTCCGCAGCCCACTTTCCAATTCTTCCAGTAGCTTCTCTATTTCTCATAATGTCCTTCAATGGTTGTGAAGAAGGGACAATTATATTGTATGCTTGAAAATAATGCCGAAGCTTTCTGGAAGCCATCAAAACAGCATACAGCACCTTCTCCAATTCTGTATAATTTTTCTTTGATAAACTAAGAACTTCAGATACAAAGTATATTGGAGCTTGCTTTTTGACCTGCCTTCAAGCTTCTCTTGTACAAGTGCCGCACTTACCGCTGAGTGCGAGGCTGCCACATATAACAACAGAGGAGCCCCTGGCGTTGGTGGAGTTAACGTCGTTAAGTCTATCAAATATTGCTTCATCTCTTCGAAGGCTCTCTGCTGAACTGGTCCCCATTGAAAAACTTCGGCTGATTTCAGCACTTCGAAGAATGGTAAATTTCTCTCTGCTGATCTAGATATGAATCTGTTGAGAGATGCCAATCTTCCTGTCAATCGTTGAGCCCCTTTCTTTGTGCTTGGTGGTTCCATTCGAAGAATAGCTTCAATTTTGCTTGGATTAGCCTCAATCCCTTTTGTCAAAACTAGGCAACCAAGGAATTTCCCTTTCTTTACTCTGAAAACACACTTTTCTGGATTCAGTTTTAGACCGACCTGTCTAAAATTAGCGAAAGTCTCCTGCAACTCAGCAATGTGATTTTCTTGCTTCGTGCTTTTTACAATGATATCATCGACATAAGTTAACACATTTCTGCCTATCTAAGAATGAAGAACCCTTGCTGTCATTCTGCTGAAGCTTCCTCCAGCATTTTTAAGCCCTTCAGGCATCCGAAGGTAACAATATGTTCCGCTAGGGGTTATGAAACTGGTTTTTGGCTCATCCTCCTTTTTCATCCAAATCTGATGATAGCCTGAATAACAGTCCAAGAGACTCATAAGTTCTGATGAAGGTGCTGCATCAACTAGGGAGTCTATCCTTGGTAATGGAAACTCATCCTTCGGACAAGCCTTGTTGAGATCAGTGAAATCAATACACATCCTCCATTTGCCGTTAGCCTTTTTTACCATAACAGTGTTAGCCAGCCATTCTGGATATTTCACTTCTCTGATGACTCCGGCACTGAGGAGTCTTTTTACTTCATTTTGAGCTCCTTCGGCCTTGTCATCAGACATCTTCCGAAGCCTCTGCTTTCTGGACCTGAAGGATGGATCAACATTGAGCGAGTGTTCAATAACATCCCTGTTGACGCCACAAAGATCATTAGCCGACCATGCAAAGACATCTTTGTTGTTGAACAAGAATCTTATCAGGGTTTTCTCTTGTTCCTCAGACAATTGAGATCCCAGCAGCACCTTCTGCTCTGCGATATCTTCGCATAAAAGCATGGGTTTCGGCAGATCGGCCGAAGCAGCCTTCTCCCTTCTGTGCTTGTACTGCTCACAAGCTTCGGCTTCATCTATGTTGTGGATTGCCTTTGAATCAGTCCAATTCCCTTCGGCCTTTCTGGCGGCTTCCTGACTCCCATGAATAGCAATAGGTCCCTGATCCGAAGGTATCTTCATGCAAAGATATGCTGGATGAAGAATTGCTTCGAAAGCATTGAGTGTTCCGCGACCAATGATAGCATTGTAAGGATACTCCATGTCAATAATGTCAAACACAATTTGCTCAGTCCTTGTGTTGTTGACGAATCCGAAGGTTATTGGCATGGTAATCTTACCAAACGCTACAATCTATCGCCCTCCGAAGCCACAAAGAGGGTGCGTAGCATCATGAATCTTGTCTTCGGGCTCTTGCATTTGTCTGAAGGCCTTAGCAAATATGATATCCGCTGCACTGCCTGTATCGACCAAGACATTGTGGACCAGAAATCCTTTGATCACACAAGAGATAACCATAGCATCATTATGTGGGTAATCCTTGAGCTGAAGATCCTCTTGAGAGAAGGTAATTGGGATGTGAGACCATCTTGACTTGATGAAGGGTCCTTGTACCCCTACATGTTGTACTCTTCTTTGTGCCTCCTTCTTTTGCTTCTTGTTAGCCGGCTCTGAGCATGAACCGCCTGTTATCGGGAGAATCAGCTTCGGAGCCGAAGCAGTTCCAGCTTGGTTCTTGAACGAAGCCATCAGCTCAAAAAGTGGAAGTGAGTTCACCGGAGGTGGGCGCCAATGTTGGGGACTTGTTCTTAAGTGCTATGAATTAGAAACAAGCCAACATAAAATGTCAGATGTTAAAACCCTTCGTCCGCTGAAGCATTATTTTCCCAAGGATCTAATGAACTTTGGACGAAGGTTTTGAATAAAATATCACGAAGGTACTTTCATGATCAAAGATAAAATAATGCAAAATAAAATATAAAACATTATAGAATAGGAAGAATAAATAATATTATTTGATTATTTTGTCATCTGAACTTGAATATCAAAATATAATGTTTAGGCACATTTGTACCTTCGCCTTGGCAGAGAACGTTAATACCAGAGTAGCACGTCAGCCATTACAAGATTGCGTGAACAGTAAAGAAGTACTGTTCACCTATTTATAGGCACAGGACGCAGCCTATAAGAAATTACAATCATGCCCCTTACAGAAAATCACAATCATAACTTAGACTCTTATGGACTAAAAAGTAATTCCATCTTTAAGTCGGTTCGATCCTTCGTCCTTGGATACGCTATAGCGTCGAAGCTTTGTGAGTGGTAGCTTCGGTATCTCATATAAACAGATTTGCTGAAGGTGTTTTCTTCCTGCAGGACCTTCGGCGACGAAGCATGAACCCAACAAGATGTATCCTTCAAGGTAAGGAATCATCAGCATCGCACAGAACGCGCATTAATCAGAATCAAATAAAAATAAAGTATAGAAAATACTGGTGTGCGAAAACAGCAATATAAAGGAGAGGTACAAATCGACTTAAACTGGATCGAGCTTCCAATAACTTATAATAAACATTTTGCAAGAAAAGAGAAAGATTGGAGAATTTGCAACAAACCTTGCTGCTCATCGTGGAAGCGCGGATGCCGCGGTAGGTGGGACCGGGGCGGTGGGATGAAGCGTCGGTGCTGGGGCTGCGGGCTCCTAGGATGCCGCCTCTCCGGTGGTGGCGGCAGCGGCGACCGGCGCCTCACCCAACCACAGGGAGGCGACGGTGAGAAGTCCCGTCGTCGCCGCGGGGGCGAGGCCCCGCGGCCTCGGTGTCCGCCGGTGCTGGGAGAAGGCGAGCGGGCGGAGGATGAGGGCGGGGAGGATCCGCCGCCGTTCTCCTGCTGCTGCGGTGGCGACCTGACAACGAGACTGCTGAGAGGGGCACGCGCGGGATGTGGTGGGGCGGGGGCAGGAGCGGGCGAGGGCGAGGGCGAGCGGACGGGGTCGGTCTCAGGCTCTGGCGTTCTTCGAGGGGGCGTGATGTCCTCGTACTCATCCTCGTCGTCTTCGATGTCATCGCCCCTGCCCCGCGGCCTCATCTTGCTGCGTGTGGGGGTGCAAGGGGCGAACGGGAGGGCGTTGAGGAGAAAGCAAGGGGCGAAGGGGAGGGCGGCTGTGATGGAGGTGAGACTGAGGTGGGGAGCTGCGGCGAGCAGCGAGGCCAAAAGGTGGGGGTGCAGCAGGAGGACCTCGCTGTGAGGACGGGGGTGAGCCAGTGAGGGAGGACGATGGGGGAGGGAGAGAGTACGCTTTACTGGAAGTCTGGAAGTTTCCAGGCGCATGTAGCGACGGAAGCATATTGAGAAGCAGACCTGTCCATCGATGCACTATCGTGTGGATGTGATTTTTTTAGCTGACGTGGATGAACGATGGCGCTGGTTTTGAACCGGCTTTGTATATAAGGAAATTTTAATATAAGGACCCGTTTGTTTCGTTGGAATTGAATTTTATTTTAATAATTATAATTTAGACAAAATTAATTAAATTCATATATTTATATATAATATATTTGTATATTATCTTAAATCATATGAGAGAGATAGTTATATACTATATTCATATTATAACGAAGCAAGTAGAAGAGTGTGCTATAAGTTGTACATCGGAAAAATAGCGTGTAAACCTATAGAATCAATTTCCATCTCTCACCCCAAGAATTTGAGATAGACTTATATGATAACTTTGGAAAGTGGTGTAATGTCACATTCTAAAAAATTAGCATATTCCAATAGTAAGATTCCAATTCCTCAAAATGAAGGAGATAAACGGAGCCTAAGAGATTGAATCAAGCTTGGTCCTCTAGTCCTCGGGCTACAGTAGCAGACCCAGCTGCTACGCTTAGGGTGTGCCAGAAAAAATATAAAAAAAAGAAAAAAATAGAGATCAACAAGACTCGAACCTTGACTGTCAAGTTCAAAGAGTAATAGTTACACCACTACACTAACTAACCTTATATGATTTTAGGGTGTGCCGTGGCTCATATGGATCACCCACTGAGTCCACCCCTGTCGGGCTAGACTGGACTTTGGGTCATGTCAACGTGTTGTGTGGCTATCTATATTTACATATGTATATACTAATCTAATGACGTGATGGCCTAGACTAAAACAGACATGACCACTTATATTTCTTTAGGAGACGGTCACTTAACAGAGACCTAACTATCAATACTCCTAGTAGGTCAGCTCAAATATACTCGCAAAAAAAAATGTTTGTTTAGATTTAGCAAACTGGGCCTCCTGCGTTTGTTTCGCGCTCCGTCATTCCACAAAGGCATCGTCCCACGATGTCGGGCCGAGGTTTCGCATGCCTATATAAAAGCTCCGTCCAAAATACCCTCTTTTTATTAAGAAATGATTCACCTACGATCCACTCATACGACTAAAGTTCGACCAACGTCAATCTATTATTGTTATCGTCTTTTGTTCTAAACTAATGAATTATAGATTACTCTAGTGGTACCTGAGTCTACCATTAGAGTCACACGTGTAGCAGCGTTCATCGTTCTTTTATTGAATTAGAGGATACTCCATCCAAAGAGTAGCGCATTGGCACATTTAAAGATTGTAACCAAATATAAAAAATATTTTAGAGGACAAAAGATAGTTTCATTAAATTACAAGAGACAGTTTTATTAAACTTGAGATGCAAGACAGGTTATACACATAACTCTCAAAATATATATATATATATATATATATATATATATATATATATATATATATATATATATATATATATATATATATACTAATAATTTAAAATTTTAAAAATATAATTGTGTTTTAAATTTAAAAATATAATTGTGTTTTAATAAATATCTTATTTAAGCAATGTCTACGTATGTAATAGCACGGACAACTAACAGTTACTAGGTATTTCGCTGATGGAAGCACCTGAATGAAAATGGAGGTGTACATGTGTATTATATTATCATTTAGGGGATATTTAGTTTCTAGAGATTAATTTTTAATCACTATATTTTATTTTATTTGTCTCTAAAATAATAAATATGAAAACTAAAATAGAGTTTTAATTTTCGTATGTATTTAGTAATTTAGAAACTAAAATAAAATAAAATAGTGAGACTAAAAATTAGTACCTAAAAACCAAACAACTCTGAGTATATCCTACAATCTTTATAATACACGATAAAGAGAGTACTCCATTTAAAAAAAAATCAGTTGCCACCGTGCGTAGCTGCAACAGCACCGCAGGTGTAGTGCACAATCGAAATGCGACACCAAGCAGCACGTCATTCAGACATCCCACATCTGATGCGGAATAAACTTGTGACCGCTGTTCATGCCCAAATACATGTACCATTTCCAACCAAAAAAAAAGGAACTGAAACAATTGTGACACTTTCCTGATTCGAAGAAATCGCCAGTTATCTTGTACCCTACCTCTGCAGTCTGGACATCGTCTGATCGGTACGTCAACTTATAACACCATTGCACCAGCATGCAACATGTTCCACACATCAAATATCCCAACTAGGTGTTACACTTCAACAGTACAATTCAAAAAATAAGAACAGCCAGCAAACAGTACAAGAGAATTGCATGAACCTTGACGTCTGATATAGGGCCCGTTTGGTTCAGCTTTTTTCTGACCAGCTTTTCTGAAAATCTGGCTGTGGGAAGAATCTGACTGTGGGGAGAATTTGAGTATCATTACGATTACGTGTGAAGGAAGATAAAGTTGTTCATAGGTCTCAGGATCTAGAAAGTGACGGATTCCTACTATTACAATGACTCAACCGATTATGTGTTTATATTGATTTTGAATGGTTTTTGCCTCCAACGAATTTTATGGAAGCTGGCTGAAAAGCTGAGCGTTTGGTAGTCCGCAGCAGCTTTTGGTGGCCAGAAGCTGCCAGAAGCCGAAACAAACAGGGCCATATATAACCGAAAGCACTAGGTTTCACCGGCAATAGTTAGTAATTCAAAGAACACAAAGGAACCAACAGTCCATGAACATTCATATTTCCAAGAAAAATTATCGATCTGACATTTTATTACCACATAGGCAAGGCTTGCTTTGACAACAGGTATGACTAACTGCAAATTTCTTTAAACATTTCGTGTGCACAACACAACTGTGCCCTGAAACTTAACAAAGAATGGGTTTTGATGTGATATATAAGGTTACAACGGGCAAGGAGAGAAACAAACTATTGTACAAAGAATCCTATCCAGCTAGTTCAACTCAGGACGGCCCGAAACTCTACAGTTGTGTGTTAACAAGGAGACATCTCTAATCTCCCAATGTAATGTACAGAATTGTCGATGACTTGCCATGGTGGGTTTTCCTGCCAGCATGCTTGAAATGTTCAATGCGGCACTTTTGCGGCCATCTGTTGCCATGTCTCCTTAATTGAGAAGCTCAACACTGCACTTGATGAAAATTTAGTCATGATCCATCATCAGAAGGGGTTTCGTGTGAAGTCTGGGGGTGCTGCATTCCATCCTCAGGCATGTCAAATTCAACCAATGGCTTCAATTGCTCTGCAACAGCACCTCGTTGAAGTTTCATCTCTTCAATAACCATACTCTCTGCAACCTTACAGGACTGCTCGTCCCTAAAAGCAAGGGTCCATCTCCCATCAACAAGATACTTCTTTGTCTTCGCTTTATGCTTCTCAGTGTCCAAAAAAGGGACCGAAGAAGGGCGAATGCGTAGATGTAACCACTTCCCATGCTTTGTATCTATTCTTGGCTGAAACAAAACCAAACAAAGGATTCCCAATGAGATATGCCTGTGACAAATAAATTCATTTTGGTGCACCACAATTCATAGAATATGGTTCACTTCATCTAATGGGCACAGCAAAGTGAAAAGAGCAACGAAACAGATTTTCCATGGCATCATGACACATACATCAGATCCTGCCAAAGGTGCCATGACACGGACAATTCCTCGTTCCCGTTTTAGAGGTAATTCTTCTAGAAGAAGAATCCAACCAGAAGTTGCATGAGCTATGGCTAAAAAGCAGAAGTGCCGTTCTTTGCCCCTCTCAAATGCTATTCGACAAGGAACAGCGTCGACTGCAAGAATAACATGCCAGACAATTATGCTTTCAGAAATCTAGAGGAACTAAGATAACTTTGCATTTCTCATAATGCTAGCATAAAGATATCTAGGTAAACACAGACCTAAGTTGACTTCAAGCCCAGGTTTAGGAACTGAACCACCAAAATCTGCAGCGCTTGCCCTAGTATTTATAGGCAAATCAACCAGAGGGTAAATAGGAGGTAGCTCTGTGAAAGTTTCTCCAAGGCAGAAGAGTATAACTTGATGCTGCAGCACAAAACCCTGAAAATCACAATAATTCAGCAACTTGCGTAACTCAAAGTTTTATCTACAAATTAAGCGGAGAAGACCAATCAACTTAACAGAGGAAATCGAAAAAAAGAACAGTATAAAAAATTCACTTCACGGCATTATACGCTTAACCTCAAAAGCGTCATTAAAGTTTCTTATGAAGCATGCAACGTGGAGGCAATACAGAATATTTGTCTAATCGAGGTACTGTAGCAGCAGCTTTGCTAAGGTAGTAACTCCAGTTGATCTGTTAGGAGGAAAAAATTCGAGCACAACTTATTGATGCTCACCAGTTCACCAAACAAAGGAATGTTAACTCAAAATTTTAACTCGAGATCCTCCACCGAAAATAACATTGAAGAATGCAAATGAAGACTGACGATTTCAAAATACTCAACTGAGATAGAATGAGTACATTCTGGTGCACTCCGGTCATTCCCTTCCTCAACCTCCCAACTCCTATGCGCATTCAACAATATGTACACAACCATCCATGGCCACCAATATCATTGCACCAGCATCCAGCTACTGCCGCTGTGTAGTGGCCATCATGCCATGCTTGCTATATCTGCTACAACTAGAAGCCTACAACCAGGCTAGAGAGGCCCGTAGGCACCACTGCTGCCACATACTTTTGTTTTGCAAACGCAGCTGCTGCCAAGCCATGCGTTCACATGAGACTTACGTGCTCTAGAGCTACCAGGATCAACCTGTGTGCCAGTGTCTGCTATCTGTGCACAGTGAACACATCAGCCACCACCAAATTCTAGTGTCTACAAATCAGTCTAGCTGTGTTGTTGAACCATGTAGTAATACCGATGGTCCTGCTATTTGCCCTACCAAACATTTGACAACAAATTCTAGGTAAACAATAAAATGCATTGATCTGTAAATTTGTGGCTCTGGAAATGAAAACTCTAGAAATTTTAAACAGGTTCCCAATTTTTGACCTAGTCACAGTTGCAAGTTAAGATTAAATTCCAATACAACTGTCTTAATTTCTACAATGCATTTTTTGTGGTATTTTCAGTATAAAACTGATGGCCACAGAACCCTTGAATATCAACAGTTAAAACATCATCCAATTATTGTAAGTGCATTAGCTGCAAAACACTTATTGAGTTATTGAGTTGCATGCACCAACCAGTTCAAACCAAAAGCTTAAGAGGGTGGAGAGAGGTGAGCAATTCACTTTATTTTAACACTCCTCACACCGAGCCAAGGCTATCTCAGGCCTCAAACATGGAGTAGGTGTAAGTAACAACTATTTTATGTAATTATGCTAACCAAGATTTGAACTCAAGACCTCTGGCTTAAATACCATATTAATTTGCATGCATGAATCAGTTAACCCAAAAGCTTAAGTTGATGGAGATGTGGGCAATTCGCTTGTATTCTAACAACTTTATACGGCATGTTTGGGAGCAAGGGGAATGGAGGTGATTGGAGGGGCTAAAATACCCTTGCTGAGGTGTTGAAATTGGATGGCTGACACCTCGGCTCCCTACCCTGGCGCCTCGGCTCCCTACCCTGGCGCCTCGCCCTCCCCCTCGGAACCCCAACCCGCCCGTTCGGCTCCCCTCCCCGCTCCCCTTCCCACCAGCCCCTCGCCGGTCATCACCCCGGTACCGGTGACCACCCCCTTGACTTCCACCTCCTCGACGTCTGCGTCCTAGCCGTCCGGGCGGCTGAGCTCCCTGGATGGGCGGTCCAAGGCCCAGCGTTGGCGCGGCGACTCTTCAGCTGGAGGTTCCATTCCACCTTCTCGATCCTTTAAAGATGCACTCCTCTCCAGCTCGATTTGCACCACCGGCCTCTCTCCCTTGGCAAGCCATGTCTCCCCTTCCCCTTCCGCGTTAGCTGCTCTTGCTTTCCCCGCCAAGGAGTCGACTGGTGCGGCCCTTCCGGTTGATGAAGAAGGCTGGCAGGTGGTTGGTCGTAGACAGAGGACCTGTGGTGTGCACCTCCCTCGTCGAGGGTCCCGAGTGGATCTCTGAGGTCGGTGCTACAACTGCCTCTACTTCTCACCGTGTTGCTACCTGCCGGCGGCCTACAAGGTGCTTTCGGTGTTTCAGCTTTGGACACCGGGCGGCAGACTGTTCATCTCTGTCGGTCGATACACAGAAGCAGTCAGTGTGGCAGCGCCTGGGCTACGTCAGGCAGCGTCTTCCGGGGAGACAGGAAACCTCCCAGAGAGCTCTGGTGAGGCCGAGGATTCCGGAGCGGCCTCCGGTGTGGCAGAGGCTGTCTGGCATGGACAAAGCTCATCCTCTGGAGGGCGCGCGCAAGACCTCGGTCTGGAGACGTCTTGCTTCGTCGCATGATCATGTTGCGATGGAGCCCACCATGGATTCAGTGAGGCAGCCGCCCTTACAGCCCAAGCGTAAAAGAAGGCGTTCTAAGCGCGGGAAAGGGGCTACGGTGCAGGGTTTGGGGCACAGTCAGTCTCCCCCTGCTGACATGGTTCCTATCATGTCGGACTTACCCTCTTGCGTTCTGGAACTATCGACGGACATGGCAAGAGAAGAAGTAGCACTCCGTCAAGCATTATTTGTCATTGTTATTGGAACCAGACCTGCTGTTCTCGGCTCGGATGTGCTGGAGGAAGTGGCCCGTCGTTATTGCATCAATATTGATGATATGTCTATTCACCAGTCCATGCCGGAAGACTTCCTTCTGTTTTTGCCGGATGAAGAAGTGGCGACAAGAGTGCTTAATGAAGGAAAGCCATTCAGAGGCCCTATGTTCTCGCTCGTGTTCAAGCAGTGGACAAGATTTGCACATGCTTCGGCTACGTCACTACCTCACTTGATGGATATTGAGATCCGTGGGATCCCAGCGTACGCGTGGGGTCTGACCACAGCCAAGAAGCTTCTTCACGACTCCTGTCACATTTTGGAGTTGCACCCGCCTCTGCGAGCAAGTTAGATCTCTCCTCACTCAAGCTTCGGGCATGGTGTTTGGATCTGATGAAGCTTCGCAAGGATATGGACCTCCACATCATTGAGCGAGGGCCATTTAATCAGGAGGCGAGATGTCTGACCTACAAGATTAGCATTGCTGTTCTTCCGGCTCCCATTCAGTTTCCCTCGGACAGCAGTCTGCCACCTTCAGATGAGAATGAGCTTCATGGTGAGGAGGATGAGGATGTCCGGGGTCCGTCCAATCCCCGGATCCGACGGCTGGGTCCTTTGCAGCGTCAGTCTATCCACCTTCGCCTCGGTTCACATCAGAGAGCGGACAGAGAACGGTCTGTAGCTGTGCAGGGGGATATGATTGCGGCGCCGGTTTTAGCTCTGGAAGATGGTGCTGCTTTCTGTGTTGGTGATGGGCCGCTGACCTCACCTGGACCTTCTTCGCCTCAGCACAGAAGTATGGCTGAGCCGCTGGAGAAGGCTGGGTTGAGCTCGCCCCGTTTTGTCACTCAAGTTCCATGCATGACAACCTCGAAGAATAACTTAGCTGGGTCGTCTGGGCCGACTGCTGTGGGATCGCCGGATTCAGTCCTCCCTGTTTCGCCGGGGCAAAACAGGGTTGTTGCTGGGTCGCTGGAACAGGCTGGCGAGAATTCGCCCCATCCTGATGGTCCATCTGCTGCTAAGGCCCCCTTGAGAGTCCACTCGAGAAGCAGATTCAAAAGCAAACATGCCCCGATTCAGGAGGGACAGATGATACAGGTCGTGGAGGCCAACATTACAGAGATGTTTTGCCTGCCTCATTCGGAGTCCTTGGGTAATTCTATGCCTATGTGCACTGCTGGTGTCCCTGCCCTTAGTTTTGCTGTTGAAACCCAACCCCATGAAGCAGCAAGCTTTGAAGCCAGAAAACATGAGTTTTTCAATGGAATCACCAAGCAATCTTCTGGGATTCTTCCTGTTCCGCGGGCTGATTTGCATGCAGATCCTCCACCTTCCCCACCTGCTGCTCCCATGCCAAGAAGAAGTCGACGTGTTGCGGGTGTTGGAGTGGAATTTAATTTACATGGCCTAGGAGGAAGAACTACCAGGAAAGTCATGAGATCCTTGCATATTATTTCCGAGAATGAGGGGATTAGTCAGGAAGCCTTGGACGAATATGCTCAACTTTTCAAGCGCCCCCTGACCCGTAGTGAGGTGGAGGCTCTAGCTGCCCTGTTTGGGTGGAGAGCCCCTGAGTTAGTCCCCCTTCAGTAAGGGTGTTGTTATCTGGTTGGTGCTGTAATCTGTGTGTTTTTTAATGGATCCATCCAAAATTCTGATTTGGAATGTGCGAGGGCTCAATTCTCATGCTCGCCAAGATTCAGTTAGAGAATTAGCTCTGTCCGTTAAGGCTGAGATGGTATGTTTGCAGGAAACTAAGATGCAATATATTGCTAGAAGCACCTTAATCTCTGTTTTGGGTGCTGAATTTACTGAGTATGTTTTCTTGCCTTCGGATGGGGCCAGTGGAGGAATTCTGGTGGCCTGGAAAAATCATTTGAGATACACAGGTGCGAGCAGAGTTGATAATCAGTGTCTCCATTCAGTTCCATAAGCAGGAAGGAGGTACCTGGTGGTTAACCTGTGTGTATGGTCCCCAAGGGGATGAAGAGAATATCTCTTTTTTGCAGGAGCTAAGAAATGTCAGAGAGGGCTGCAATGGACCTTGGGTTGTTGCTGGGGATTTCAACTTAATTTACAAAACCTCTGACAAGAACAACAACAATTTCAACAGAGCTATGATGGGGCGTTTTAGGCGCTTTATCAATGATCTTGCCCTTAAAGAAGTTCCTCTCCATGGTCGGCGTTTTACTTGGTCAAATCAACAAGTGGAAACCATTCTTGTCAGGTTGGACAGGGTGCTATGCTCAGTTGACTGGGAGTTGCTTTTCCCTAATGTGCTGCTGCAGAGTTCTGCTTCCCAAGACTCTGATCACTGCCCCTTAATTCTGGGTCTTCGAGATAATAAATCAGGGAGTCGACGTTTTCATTTTGAGGCTTTTTGGCCTAAACTGGAGGGATTTCATGATACTGTGCGTGATGCCTGGGACTCCGTTGGAACAGCGAACTGCCCTTTTCTCACTCTTCACCATAAACTGAAGAAGACAGCCAGGAGGCTGCAAGCTTGGAGTGATTTGCAAGTTGGTCACATTAGATCTCAACTAGCTTTGGCAAAGGAAATTTCACATATGCTGGAAATTGCTAAAGATGAAAGGGTGTTGACTCCGGATGAATTTTGGCTGAAAGGCAAGCTTAAAAAACATTCTTTGCTTCTATCCTCCCTGAAGCGTACTATGGCTAGGATGAGATCAAGGATTTTGTGGCTTAAGGATGGTGATGCCAACACAAAATTTTTCCACTTGCATGCCAAGCACCATAAGAGAAAGAATTTTATTGCTACATTGTTTGATGGGGATGCTATTCTTACTAGCCATCGGGACAAGGCTGCAGCAGTGGATGATTTCTTTTTAAATTTAATTGGTTCATGTCAGGAGAGAGAGCAAGCAGTGGATTTGGAGGCCCTTGGCCTTTCTCAGCATGACTTGGCTGCGCTTGAGGCTCCCTGTTCAGAAAGGGAAATATGGGAAAACATTAAGCTTTTACCTTCCGATAAAGCTCCGGGGCCGGATGGATTTACTGGATGTTTTTATAAGTCCTGTTGGAACGTTATCAAATCTGATATCATGGCTGCAATTCAAGCTATCTGGAATAAAAATTTTGTTAACTTTGACATGCTGAATTCTGCTTACATTACCTTGATCCCAAAAAAAGAGGGGGCTGAACATGTGAAGGATTTTAGACCAATAAGCCTTGTGCACAGTTTTGGCAAGCTGATTACAAAAATCCTTGCCAACAGGCTGGCTAGCAAACTTAACGGATTGATCTCTCCAAATCAGAGTGCCTTCATCAAAGGGCGGATTATCCAAGGTAACTTCATGCTGGTGCAGCAGACTTCCAGATTCCTTCACCGTCAGAAAAAGGCTAGTTTACTTCTCAAATTGGACATCACCAAGGCCTTCGATTCGGTCTCGTGGCCTTTTCTCATTGAGGTCTTGACGCAGCTTGGTTTTGGACAGCTTTGGAGGGATATTATTTGTGGGCTGTTGGCCTCATCTTCTACTCAGGTCCTTCTTAATGGGTTTTCAGGGAGGAGGATAATTCACAGAAGAGGACTTCGGCAAGGCGACCCTCTTTCCCCGATGCTATTTATCTTGGTAATGGACATCTTGGCCCTGCTCTTTAATAGGGCTGAGGAATCAGGTTTATTGCAGCGCCTGTCGGACAGGGTTAAACTCCACCGGATGTCTATGTATGCTGATGATGTTGTCATATTTTTGAGGCCCTCGGCTGCAGACATTTCCACTACATTAAGTATCTTGGATTTGTTTGGGAAGGCGTCTGGACTCCGTAACAATGAGCAGAAATCTAATGTTTTTCCCATCCAGTGCCCTGCGGATGACCTTATGTTGGTCCAGAATTTATTGCCTTTTGAGAGGTCTGAATTCCCTTGCAAATATCTTGGAATTCCTCTCTCCCTTCATAAGCTGACCAAGGAACAAATTCAATCTATCATAGACAGGGTGGCCGACCGTCTTCCGAGTTGGAAAGCTGATCTTATGACAAGAGCTGGTAGGAAAATTATGGTTCAGCATGTGCTCACCAGTATGATCGTCTATTTAGCTATGGCCATTGATTTTCCTCCTTGGGCTTTGGAGGCAGTTGATAAAATTAGAAAGGGTTTTCTATGGAAAGGCCGCAAGGAGGTCAGGGGAGGACATTGTCTGGTTGCCTGGGGAAGGGTGTGCAGACCCCTCCATCTGGGAGGTTTGGGTATTTCTAGTTTGAAGGAATTATGCTAGGCCCTTCGTATGAGATGGTTATGGCTTCATAAAACTGATCCAGAAAAACCTTGGGCAAACCTCCCTATCCAAGTTCCAAAAAAGGCGGGATCTTTCTTCTCCACTGTTTTGGTCTCTAAAGTTGGAAATGGAGCACACACTTTGTTTTGGACAGATAAATGGCTCTTGGGCCAGAATGTGTGTAATCTGGGTCCTAGGTTATTTGCCATCATTCCTAAAAGGATTGCGAATAGAAGAATTGTTCTTGAGGCTCTTTCCAACAGAAAATGGATATCTGATATAAAGGGTGCTCTGTCTGTGGGAGTTCTAGTGGAATATTTGAACCTTTGGGAGCTTCTTTCAGAAATAGTGTTGCAGCCTGAAGTGGAAGATATGCATATATTTAGTATTGCGGCAGACGGCAATTATTCGGCTAAGTCGGCGTATGAAGGCCTCTTTGTTGGATCAACGTCCTTTGGTCACTATCACCTGGTTTAGAAAACCTAGGCACCTCCAAAGTGTCGGTTTTTTCTTTGGCTGGTGGCTAACAAGAGATGCTGGACTACTGACAGACTTGCAAAGAGAGGCTTGGATCATCCAGCTAGGTGCCTTTTGTGACCAGGAAGCTGAAACTATTGACCATATCCTTGTCTCCTGTGTGTTCACAAGAGTGTTCTGGTTTACTCTACTTAAACCGTTTGGGTTTCAAAGACTGGCTCCCCAGCCAGGACATTCATCTTTTATGACTTGGTGGGAGCAAATCTCAGGGATGGCTACTGGTCTTCCTGGTAAAGGTCTTAACTCGCTTGCGGCCTTAGGAGCATGGACAACGTGGAAGCTTCGAAATAGTTGTGTTTTTGATGGTTGTACTCCTAGTTTAGATTTGTCCATTAAGTTAGCTAGGGAGGAGAGGCAGTCTTGGGAAATGGCCGGGGCTAAAGGTCTTTCATACCTTGCTGCCCTAATTCCTGGAGACTAGGGAGTTGCAGGGTGAGTTTGATGGATTTTTTCAGTTTCCTGTGTTTCTGGCCTCCCTAAGGAGGCCTTGTAATATGTCCAGGTCTCTTTGACCCGGGCTTATTTCTTCTTAATATATTGAGGTGCAGTTCTCCTGCGTTTTCCAAAAAAAATAGCCTTGCTATTCGAATAGCAAGGGAATTTTAGCCCCTCCAATCCTCTCCATTCCCCTTCATTCCCAAACAAGCCCTAAGTAGAACATCTTTCTTTGTACACACAACTATCGATGTGTTGAAGATGGAATACAATTGCATCATAATAAATCCACTGTATTTAAATATAAAGACAGCTTTTTCAGTGGACACCAGGAGTAAAGATTGATGGTTTAATATTTAAACTAATTTAGCAAGAGAAACATTGAAGTGACAATATAGTAATAATATATAGGTTTCCTTTCATATGTGGCAACAAGTCCCATTACCAAAAAAAACACGGCAATCAAGGAAGAAGAATTAGTCCTAGATCTCTCTAATAGTCTAGTCCCCCCCAAGCCGACTCCGCCTGGCTATCTTCCCGACGTTGTTTATCCCGTTATAAACTAAGATTCATAACATCTGGTATCATGAGTCAGGGATCCTTTCCCATGAATTCTGCTACGGACGATCTCCACACCTAGTGTGAGGAGCTCGCTCGTGCTAGGGCAGATCTGGAGCAGGCTCGATCTGCTATCTTCTAGCTCTATGATCTACTCAGTATAAAGGTGGAGTCTGACCGCCGATCAGCGGCAGCAACACGACTGCAGGCGGCTGCACGTGGCTTCCTGGTGTGGCGTCCAGTGTGGCAAGTTGCGACAGCAGGCAGTGGCTTGCCGTCTTCAGTCTGCGACACGCGGCTTCCTGGCGCAGCGTCAAGCACTTCACAATCTTACAAGGACATCTTCCCCTTGATGGCTCCTCCACACCTCCTGACCTCGACTCTCATTGACAATGACGTCGATGTCGCTCCTCTTCCCTTACCACTGGTCCTGGCAACCTCCTATGTGCCATGCGCGGCACCGTCACCTTCGATCGTGCCACGTGTGTCCCTGTCGCCTTCAACGGCACCACACGCAGTCATGTGCGGTATCTCTTCAACCACCTCCAACTCACTTCGTTGATCGTGCGTGCGTCTACTAGTGATGCGTGCTCCCCCCCACACACACACACTAGTCCCCTCCCTGTCGTGTCGCCGGTATACCACCCCATTGTTATCCACTGCAACCCCGACGGTACGCGGCGGTCCGTCGGTGTTCTCTGTCCCATCGACCGATTGGTGCTCACGATCGCCAAGAGTCTGCCTCCTCGGTCTGTAGCACACTCATCGATCCCCACTGGTGTCGTGCTATGGAGGAATATGAGGTCGTGCTGGCCAACCACACCTGGGACTTGGTGTTGTGTACCCCTAGCATCAACGTGGTAATCGGCAAGTGGATCTTCCGTAAAAACTCAAGGTCGTTTGTTCCCTAGATCTGTACAAGGCTTGTTGGGTCCTTTGAGGCTTCACTTTGCGCCCCGAAGCGAACTACGACGAGACCTTCAGTCCCGACGTGAAGCCCAACACTGTTCGTACCGTCCTCTCCCTCGCCCTCCTCCGAGACTAGGCAGTCCATCAGTTGGACATCAAAAATGCCTTCCTACACTGCACTCTAACCGAGACAGTGTACTATAACCAACCCGCTAGCTTCGTCGACTCCACCCGTCTAGGTATGGTGTGTAAGCTTAACTGCTCTTTTTATGGCCTCTAGTAGGTGTCACGGACCAGGTACAGTGGCTTCGTCGAGGCCAAGTCAGACACGTCCCCGTTCATCTTCAGCACGGCGATGACAGCGTTTACCTCTTGCTCTATGTCGACGACATCATGCTCATGGAATCCAATGCCACCCTTCTCCAATGCACGATCGCCTCCTAGAAGTGCAATGGACTTGGGCCCTCCACCACTTCCTAGGGGCATCATGAAGCGTTGACCTAGGGCCTCTTCCTTCAGCAACGCTAGTACGCCATTGACAATTTGGAGCGAGCAAGCATATCAGACTGCAAGCCTTGCTCCACGCCTGTTGACACTCAGGCAAATGTCTCTGACAACGACGACACCTGGGTCGGTGACGTGATGGCCTACCGAAGCCTCATAGGGGCTCTATAGTACCTCACCTTCACCCACGTCGACATCTCCTACATGGTCCAGCAGGTGTGTCTTCACATGCACACCCTGCGAGAGCCACATCATCACAACAAATCGATTTCTTCACTACCTCTGCAACACCCTTGACTATGGCCTTCTTCGACCCTCTCCAACTTCTGAGCTAGTTGTCTATGTCAAGGATGATTGAGTTGGTTGCCCCAATACGCGTTGGTCCACCTCTAGCTATGTCGTGTTCTAGTGCGCCAATTTCGACCCCTGGTCCTCGAAGCGACAGCTCGTCTTCTCACGTTCTAGCGTTGAGGCCGAGAAACGTGTTGTGACCAACAGCATGGCTGAGGCATCCTAGCTCAATCGGCTGCTCCAGAAGCTTCATAGCCCCTCGCGTGTGCCACCCTCATCTACTGCGACAATGTCAGCGAGATCTACCTCTAACCTCTCCACCAATCTCATGCAGCACCAGAGCACGAATAACGTGGAAATCAACCTTTACTTCGTCCGCGAGCGTGTCGCTGTCGGCGATGTCTGCATCATCCGCGTCCCGACCACTTTGCAGTTCGTCGACATCTTCACCAAGGGGATATCAACCATGGTGTTCACGGAGTTTTGGTCTAGTCTCATCATTTGTACAGGCTAGAGTTGCGATTGTCAGGGGGTGTTAGATTATTATGTGTGTTCTCCTAATGTAATGGGCCTTGGCCCAACCCATGTACTATTGCTATATACATGATGTGATGATGAGCCTCCTTAATTAGGGTTATAACAAAGCCTTCTTAGCACAACGCCCGACGGTCGTCTTACCTCTCGTAGATCAAGGTTTTAGATAGAGGACAAAGGGCGAGCACAGCGCTCTGGACACTGACTCAAGGGCAACTAATCTGCTATGTGATGGCCACATGGAAGCAGGTCAGCCTGCACGGAGCTAGATTTTGGGCAGTATTGTGCTCCTGCAAGAGGAAGGAGAAAAGCAATGGGGCGGAAATAAAAGCGAGGGTCATTCTGAATGGTCAAATTTACCAGACAGCTTTTGTTCTTACATGGCATGACCCCGAAAGGTTTTGGGTCTAGAGACATGAGCCTATAATCATTCAGAAGGCACAATTAAACTCCAAAATTGCAACTGAAGCAATGGCATGAACGAAAATTTCCCAATTTCAAGATGTAAAATATATCAGACATGCATAGTTATGCACTTGCATTGAGGTAATATAGGGTTGATCGAATTGTCCAATGAAGAAAACACTGAAGCGTCCTGAAGCAACACCTAGTATATGGCAACTGACCAAGCAACCTGACCCTCTTTTGTAAGCTTCCCAAATGTTCAACTCAAGTGTGTTCAGCGTGTTAAGCTGTTGCAGTTTATAGCGATTGTTCAGCAGTTCGTCTCAACTTATAGCTGCTGAAAGTCTGCCTTCTACAACCTCTTTTTGCATCATGAGTCGACATCAGCGGTTCAGTGTAGCTGAGTGAGTATTCCTCCATTCTGCTAGTATTGATCTCTTCTCCCCACATTGGTTGCTTGCACCAGCGAAATGTTTCTATGCCCTTGGAGACGCATGGAGGATATCCTAAGTATTTGGGTGGGCTTTCCTCTTGGCAGTCCTCTACATCTTTCGTAATTCTACAACTAGCAAGAATGCAATGCTGCCCAATTTCCTAGAGTCCAGCTAATCACCACGAAAAAGTTATGGCATTTTCTATTAAGAAATCTGGTTGCAATCAAATAAGGGATATTGTGTCACTTGCTCAATGGTCACAAAATACAAAAGCTAATATAAAGTTCATGCGTTTAGAAGGCAAATTTCAGAAGCAAATTTGAGTAAAGCATCTTTAGAAACAATGCGTTAATAGGAACACAACTTGTTCCTTTTTTGACATTGGATAATGCATCTGCATATGAAGGCTAACACTGGTAAGCACTTTCTTGTGAGATGTGCGAACACTGATAAGCACTTTCATGTGAGATGTGCTATCTTCAAAAGGTAAGATAACATTCATTCCATTCATGATTATTATTACGAGCACCTTATCCAATGGGAGGACAGAACAAGCTTCTGATATAAAATTGTACACATTTTAGGTCTCAAACAATAGATGGGAAATCAACTAATAAAAGTCCATCCATACCTTAACCATCTCATAGAGTGCCTCTGCGACGGCAACAGAAGAATCTCCTGAAATACAGTGCATATGACTCAGTACCTCACAAGTTTATGGAAGCTTATCACTGTGTAGCCACAAGACATGACTGGGCCAAGGATAATATATCAAATTAGTCCTAACTGCTAGCATATTTAATACTGTGTTTAATGCCTGCCAGCTGTGTTTATTGCGTGTCTGCTGTTGACCGGGGTTCTCCCCTCACGTGTTGCCCGGGGTTCTCCCCCTCCGGCTGTGTTATTGCCTGCATGCTATTGCCTGGGATTCTTCCCTGGCATGTTGTCTGAGATTCTCCCCCTTTCTTAATTACTAGCTTAGCTTCTCCTATAAATCCTTGGTAACCTCTACTGCTATCAATCAATCAATATACAGAAGCGTGTTTATGCTTTAATACTAACCTTCAAATGAACACAAATCCATGGGTACAATAATAGATTTGGATCCTTTTGGTGGCGAAGATGCCTCAATTGCTAAGAAAAAACACATATTAGGTGGGAATGTTACATACAGGACACAAACAGATAACATTCATATCAAGATCAAAATTTACCTTTCTTGCAGTTCCTCCAAGCCTCTTTAACAATAGGAAGAAGCATGTCACACCAGCATCCTCCAGATTCCTCAGAAAGCTTTGAGCTACAATCCTTGTGTGAATCCTACAGATAGCATTTAATAATCAGCAGGAGGCAAAAAACACTAATATGTCTACATCTCTGGTGAGGCTGATTCAATATATAAGGATAAACATTTAAGCAAAGCATTTCACTTATCTGTATGATTCTGTACATTTGGGTAAGGGCACTCTCAATGCAGAAACTACTAGATATTTTTCATAGCCTAAGAAACTACCATGGAATCCACACCGCACAATACAGAATTTTTTGTATGGGGCCCTTTGTTTACCTCCATTCAATCCGCTCTCCCTGTCCAACAACAGGAAGAAACTAGCAGCCATCACTGATGCAATGCATGTAGTTTCATCTACCATCGATTTGCGTGAAGACACAGTTTCTTATTTAGAAACCGTTTTTTTTTAAATTAATCTCTCCCCGATAAATTACTTGCCATACAAAATGTCTACCTAGCAAGGTAATTGATGGAGACAGAAACCATGCTGATTTTCTGCATTGGAAGTGACCAAAACCCAATTAGGAATTTAAATATAGTGCTTACTTCACATCTACTCCCTCCTTTCAAATTGCAAGACATTTTGGCGTTTCTAGATACATTGTTTTTACTGCATATCCAAACACAGCATATATCTGTTAGATGCATATGCATGTGTCCTTGTTGTATTTGGTCTCATATATAGAGTCATCGTTGTCCATGGTCTCTATCCTGTGTCAGTGTATATATTTGGGTCTAGTGTCCTCGTATTGAATACAAGTGCTATTCATATCATGGTATACATATTACAGAGCCAGAATTAGGGTTAGATATTCCTCTCTATCTCTAATTGTTCCTTCATGTTGCACTTGCATGCCTCCACCACACAATTTCATCGTCAATCTTCTTCATTTTGAAGCCCAGCATTGATCACTAATGTTGGGGCGAAGGCGAACACGCTATCCTTCGCTTGATGCCTTCGTCGCCTCGTCACTCCGGCGGAGACTACATCCACAGAACACGCCCGAGCAAGCCGAAGGCGTCGATTGGATGAAGACCGGCGCAGTCCCCCTTCGTCGTCGCCGTTGCGAGACGAAGGCTCTGTCGAAGTCTACAAGTCTCACGTCGTCACCGCGCCGGGAGGCCCATGCGGGATTCGGCCCACTGTAACGGGCCCCGCGCGGAGAACCGTATTACGGGCCGCGTTTGTAATAGCCTTTACTGTAATGACTGTCTGTAACCTCCCCTCGTGGGAATATTCTGGGGATGAACTGGGTACTCGAGGGCACAAACGTCTTTGACAAGGGGCGGGTGGCCGCTCGAGTGACTATAAATACCCCCGTACAGTGCCCTCTCATGGGTAGATTAACAAAGCTTTTGCCACCCCACGACAAGCCTTACCAATACTCTTTCTACTTTCCCGTTGGATCTACTTGCCCAGGAGAGCAAGTGCCAACAAGTAACATCCAACATGACACCAGCAGGTCGCCTATTCTTCCACGCCTAGCCTGCTCATGCTCGTCGTGGGCCTCCCACCCGACAGTAGGCCGCCTCTAGCTGGCGCCGCTCACGTCGATCAAATCTTCTCGCTTGTGTGCCTAGCTCGACCATTTACGAGCATCTAAGTGTATGTCGGGCCAAGCTCTATTTTCTGAGGAGCTCGTCTAGGAAAAAAAACTTGCACTGCTTTTTTGTAGTGCTCTCGCCTGTTAGAATGGACGCACTAAACAGTTCAATTCAAAAGCTTAAGCTATTAGGCAAAGGTAAGTAGTCCACTTATACAGTTCAACACCTCCACTCACGTGCAGCCAAATATAAAGGCACAAACGTGGACATAAAGGGCAAAGGGACAAGTAAAGCATCTGTCAAGATTCGAACTCGAGACCTCTGACTCTGATACCATGTTAAGTTGCATGCACCAACCAATTCAACCTAAAAGCTTAAACTTTTAGGAGAAGGTAGCAATCCACTTATACACTTCAACAGCGCCATCGCCCGCCGCTATTCCTTTGCGCTCTTGCCATCGCATGTTCCATCCTATGATGCACCTTTTTGGCTTCTTCTGGTGGTGTTCCCGTTACATGGAATCCAATGCTTTTTTATGGCACCAAGTACCATGCATGGGTTCCTCGCATGCGCTGGCATATGTGTGTCTTCGAGTTCCTTACCAGCGACATTACCTACCCACCTCATCCTACTGCTCTTGTATAGCTTTCAGCTCTAGCTACGACAACGGGTGATGAGAAGAAGCTTTTAAAATGTCATGTTGATCTTTTGGCTTCGTACGAGTCCTAGTTTGCTGGCTATCGGACATGTGTCGATGAGGAATTGAGGATGCTCAGGCTGGTTCTATTCTCACGGCTAGTATGATCGCTTTGCTGATGAGGATGTTGGCTATGGAAGGCATCAAATGTGGACTCTTCTTCGTGATCTCTATGAGTGTACTAGTCACTCTACTTATCTTGCTACTATTCGTTAGGATCAATTGTTGCGTGTTATGGCTCTTGGGACGGCAGAGGTGACCAAGTTACAATGGTTGCTTGCAAATTTTGGTGTTTCTGTTTCTATGTCGACTCCTTTGACTGATAGTACAGGTGCTATTAGTATTGCTCGTGTTCCGATCAAACATGAGTTTACTAAGCATATAGGTTGTTGGGATGGGCGTGCTAACCAATTCAAGCCAAAAGCTTAATCTTTTGGCTTGAACTGGTTAGTGCGTCCACTCTAACATGGTATCAAAGTCAGAGGTCTCGAGTTTGAATCCTGACAGAGCCTTTATTTGTGTCTCCACCCATTTATGTCCATGTTTGTGTCTTTCTCTCTGACTGTGTTTGCGTCTCTCTCGCGCCTCTCTCTGGTTGCACGTGAGTGGGGGTGTTGAAGTGTATAAGTAGATTGGCTACCTTCTCCCATAAGCTTAAGCTTCTAGGTTGAACTTATTAGTGTGTCCACTCTAACATAGTATCGAAGCTAGAGGTCTCGAGTTTGAATCCTGGTAGAGGCTTTATTTGTGCATCCACCCATTTATTTCCATGTTTGCGTCTTTCTCTCTGGCTGTGTTTGTACCTTTCTCTTTGGTTGCACGTGAATGGGGGTGTTAAAGTATATAAGTGGATTGACTGCCTTATCTCATCAGCTTAAGCTTTTGGGTTGAACTGGTTAGTGCGTCCACTCTAACATAGGTGTTGATGCCTATTAGACGTGTGCATAGGTTCATGATGATGTGATTGATCTTCGCTATGTGCCTTTAGATTCAGTAGGCCGATTCACGAAAGCGCTGACCAGAGCTTAGCATAGATTGCTCGTGATCCAATCAAACATGAGTTTACTAAGCATATAGGTGTTGATGCCTATTACACGTGTGCATAGGTTCAAGATGATGTGATTGATCTTCGCTATGTGCCTTTATAGCTTTAGTTGGTTGATTCATGAAGGTGCTGACTAGAGCTTAGCATATGTTTTATCTCTTCAAATTCAGTGTTCGAACCACCTTGAGTTTGAGGGGGATGTTAGATGCCAACACATATGTCCTTGTTGTATTCGGTCTCATACACGGTTTCTATCCTATATCGGTGTATATATTCGAGTCTAGTGCCCTCATATTGAATACAAGTGCTATTCATAACAATATATAGATGCATAATAAAAGCTATGTACCTAGAAAAGACAAAACAACTTACATTTGGAAAGGAGATGATACTATTTTTTTCTTTACATGCAATTTTGAACAGCAAAAGGCAACGTTAAGTGAAAGATTGTTCTGAACTGTGATGCACTCGCAAGATAGTCCCGGTACTCAGCCCTCCCGTAGGAGGCCCTAGGAGTAAACCAGATCTATTATTCTTGCTTCTCTCCACTAACACCCTGCCCCTCCTTATATAGAGAGGTAACCCTAACTGAATACCTAAGCAACATAACAAACCCTATCTGGCCGGCACTGTTCACGCACACGTGAACAGTGGCCGTGACTAACCTAACCATAATGACCTAGCTAATGAGCTTAAGGCCCATAACAAAGATAGAAATCTGAGTTGCAAGAAACCAAAGAGAAAATATCAATGTGCAGTTGTGCACTCAAACATAAGTGAGATGAGGCAATGTTGCTTCAATGCAAACAAGCAAGAATTGTCACTACAACACCAATAGCATAGACCACAGAAAGTTAAAACTATACTGTAATTTGTTGAGGCACTAATACGAACTGATTCCAATAAAAGTGTCCTCATAGCGAAATTTGGTAATAATAAATAGGAATAGAATCGTAGTTCTCCCCTTGCATTTTTCTGAGAAAGAAATAAAGAAGCAGACTGCTATTATATCTCTAAACCCCAGCATAAGTATTACAGGAACGAATGATAAGGCAGTATGAATGTACCTTTAGTCGTCTTAGATGAAAAGCAGTGAACTCTTCCTCTCCATGGGGCAGCAGTTGCCGGAAAAGCCAGCCACCAACCAAACGAACATCTGCAGAAACCTTTGACCTGCAGAAAAGGTCGACTAAAGCATCGAGCACCTACAAAAACAATCAATGTGTATAAATGGCAAAGAAACACGTAAACATCCCACGACATATTATAAAGCATCAGGTATTTAGAAAAAAGGCTCATAAAGCAAAAGGCCAATATATTAAGTGTAAGTTTGAAGTCACAGCAATGTGTCACAATCACGGAATCACCCTCAAAACATTAAGCAAGAATTATGGTGGTGTTTGGTTCGCCGAAATGTAATGTAAATGGATTACATGGGGTAATGGATACTGATATTTCTGTTTGGTTGAGTTCTTTCTAGTAATACTAGGTACTACTATCCAATCCAATTATAACTAGTAACCATTACCGCCGGTAAGAGATCCCATTACCATTCCCTTAACAACGTCTGAACCAAACAGCACCTATAGCTAGAACTAGTGAGGCAGATACAATATCATTAACTAAGTCCAGAAGATTAGCATCTGTGACACGGATAGATCTGGATAAATGTCCAATGCTGCAAACAAATTATTTAAAATAACCTTTCTAGGTTACAACTTACAAGATAATCCTAAAGGAATTAAAATACAAGTTATATCAGTTACTGGGATGCCCAACATAGATGTCCACGGTGGTAACACAAAATCTCAATGGATGAACTGTAATATTAGCCTAGATGAAAAGTTGAAGTAATGTTGAGAGACATCACATCCAACACCTTATGATATACTTCATTAACGTGCCTAGAGGTTTTTAGTACATGCAGATACTCCCAATGAAAGCAAGAAAGATTATTTCTGCACTGATACAAAAGCAATGTTATTTTCTGATTCAAAGTACAAAAATAAGAAGGATGCCATCAATATTTCAAGAGTCCACAAATTAAAGGAACCAAACAGGTAATTCGTGTAAGGATCAACAAATAACCTGATATCTGTGAGCTTTGGAAGTCATTTGCCGTGGATGGTGACATTGTAGCCCATATTTATCCTGTAGAGAGGAAAATAATATATTAAGGATGTCCTAAAAAAACTAAGAATCTAAAGAAAAAATAAAAAATAAGATAGCAAGTGTGAAGAACTAAATAAAACTGTTATCAGTATTTCAAGAAAAAGGGTAAACCCAATGCCAAAGGCTACCACATGAGTGGGATCTAAAAAAGGGATAAACCAGGCAAGCCTTCCCCGCAAATATGGAAAGACTGCTTCGAACCCGCGACCTAGTGACTCAGTGAGACAGCTCTACCACTGCACCAGGTCTGCCCTCTATCAGTATTTCACAGATGAAATCAAAATAAATAGAGTAAATTTTGGATAACTATACTTGATCTAAATTTCACAAACCTACACCGTTAGCTTGAACATCAATTAGCATTCAGTCCCACACGTCAGACAAATTACTTTATGATGTATTCCAGAAGCAATGGTTTTTAATTCAAACCATGTGTAGTTCTCTTAGATTTACTCGACTAACTCACCCATAGAGTTGGATCAAGCAAAAGTTTATCACAGCAGTGCACATATTTATAAAAATAAAGATTAATACAGTTACAACTTCCAAAAACTTCAGATAATTAAATAAAACTTCAGAATTATTGTGACACATCTTTGTTTAGGTTGAATGAATAAATTACAACCATGAGCTGTGATAGTACGAGGTTCAAATATCACTAATTTCCCACCACTAATGTACACAGTTGAGTAGATATTTGTACTTATATGCCACTCAATCTATATTGAATATTGCACAGTGGTGAGAAGCTTTTCCACTAAGCCAAAGATTCTAAGTTTGATGCAGCCTCTCCGCAAAATGCACGGGTAAGGCTTCCCTCGGTTATTCCTTCCCTAGACCCCACTAATGTGGGGGCCACCAGCACTGGGTCAGTGGGTCTGTCCTTTTATATCGCTTACAAAATATGGATGAGTACCACACAGCTCACATCAGATTCACTTCATCGACCCAATTATTTAGAAAACAAACATGAATTTCCAAAAAAAGGAGAAATTGAATAAAGTTGTGGTAGTCTAACACCATACAGAGTCTATATATATAGCACAACTGTTGAAATGATACAGGCAGAAACATGAGGATAAATCTCTTTGAAGTCATAACTTGAGTGGTAGAAAATAAAGTAAACTAATATAGCAAAAGTCGATGTATTTTCTATATTTTCAATTTCTTCAAACAAATGTGGACTCAGAGGGTATCTTCTGCTCCAATACGATCAGAATCTAAGAACAGAATGTAATGGATGGGTGACAGACATTGCACTCTAAGCATTGCTAAGGGGCTGAGGTGCAAATGTACAAGAAGATGATAAATCCCACTTCCACAATTCACATTAATTTGTTCTTCATCTGATGGCAAAATGGTTTGGAGCACTTGATACATTTACCATAGACCGAGAACTGCAGTAGTTGGTAGGTAACTGTTTAAGTGTATAAGTGGATTGACTACCTTCTCTCATCAGCTTAAACTTTTGGGTTGAACTGGTCAGTGCATCCACTCTAACATGGTATCAAAGCCACAGGTCTCGAGTTCGAATCCTGACAGAGGCTTTATTTGTGTCTCCACCCATTTATTTCAACGTTTGCGCCTTTCTCTCTGGCTGCACGTGAGTGAGGGTGTTGAAGTGTATAAGTGGATTGACAACTACATTCTCTCATCAGCTTAATCTTTTGGGTTGAAGTGGTTGATGGAATAAATCTTGTGGTCTGTGGAAGGACAACAGCAGTCCTTATTGGTCTTTGGTGGACAGCATCAGTCCTTTTTTATCTTTGCTATAAGACAGCATCTGCTTTTGCGGAGGCATAGGACAGCAGGCAGGGCAGCACAACAGCAGGCAACCGATGACGCTCCAGACAAGAACGCGCGCAGCAGCAACCCAGACGGGCGCGAACGCACCGGGGGTGCTCCCGGTGGGAGCGGCCAGGTCGACAGAGATCGCGGCCTCTACAGGCAACGTGACTCTCCCTCCCCGGATCAATACCATGGTCAGCGTGGAGTCCAAGCCGTTGTCAAGGACATCGGTCCAGGCGGTGGGTGGCCTACCCTCATGAAGACTAACTACGTCGAGTGGACCACGGTGATGAGGGCACTGCTCTAGGTTCGCCACATGTGGGAAGCAGTTCGGTGCGGCGACGTTGACTACTACGAGGATTGACGGGCGCTGGATGCCCTCATTGCTGCAGTCCCACCCAAGATGCAGTTTTATCTTTCTAGAAGCGGACTGCAAAGGAGGACTGGGACGCCATCGCTGCAACCCACATCGGCAAACCGTGCCCGCAAGACCACACTGCAGGCACTTCGCAAGGAATGGGAGAACCTGGCCTTCAAGCCAGGTAAGGATGTTGATGACTTTGCTCTCCGCCTCAACACTCTGTCACAAAAGATGGTGCAGTTCAGTGACGACACCTACGATGAGGAGAGAGCTGTTGAGAAGCTCTTATGTTGCATCCTCGAAAAGTACAAGCAGATCGGTCGCTCGATCGAGTCTCTGCTAGACCTCTCCACGATGACGATCGAAGAGGCGATAGGTCATCTCAAGGTCGTCGCCGGCGACGAACCACATGCTCTCTCTAGGCCTATCACCATGACGAGAAGCTACATCTTACTCGGGAGCAGTGGGAGGCCTGCCAGGGTTTCAAGAAGGGGGGAGTCCTCGACACATGGCCGCAAACACGGCAAGCCGCGCAAGGCACGCGGAGGCCCCCAAGCTAGGGACGAGGACATGCTGAGGATGGTGCCCGCGGAGGCGCCCAAGGCGGCGCCGTCGGCAACAAGAAGCTAGCACGAGACGACGGTTGTCACAACTGTGGCAAGCTTGGCCACTGGGCCAGGGACTGTCACCAGCCACGACGCGGCTAGGCCAACTCGCACAGGCGAAGGAGGCTCTGTTCCAAGCACACGCATGCATCGAGCTATCTCCAGCAGCACCAACAGCAGCGACACTCCTCCACCTCGATGAGTCGAAAGCACGCACTTTTCTCGGTGACGGCTCTAGCAAAGACATGATCGAAGGATGGTGCCTCGACATCGGCGCCACTCATCACATGACTGGCCGAAGGGAGTTCCTCACCGAGCTTGACTCTAGCGTTTGAGGCTCCATCAAGTTTGGAGGCGCCTCCGGCGTAGAGATCAAGCGCGTCGGCTCAGTCGTCTTCACCGCCAGTCTGGTGAGCACAGGCTGCTCACCGGAGTCTACTATATCCCCACGTTGAGGAACTCTATCATCAACTTGGGACAGCTGGATGAGAACGGTTCACGTGTGGAGGTCGAGCACGGAGTCATGAGGATCTAGGACCCTTCTCGTCGCCTTCTTGCCAAGGTACGCAGGAGTCCAAATCGTCTTTACATCCTCAACGTGAAGTTGGCACAACCTTGCTGCCTTGTTGCTCGTCGGGATAACGGGGCATGGCAGTGGCACGAGCGCTTTCGGGCACCTTAACTTCGAGGCCCTGAATCGGCTCAGTGCAAAGGAGATGGTACGAGGCCTGTCGTGCCTTGACCATGTGGAGCAATTTGCAACGTCTACGTGTTGACAAAGCAGAGACGGCTCCCCTTTCCCTAGCAGTCAAGCTTTCGAGCCAAAGAGACGCTCGAGCTCGTGCATGGGGACTTGTGTGGCCCAGTGACACCAACCACACCAGGAGGACGACACTACTTCTTACTGCTTGTCGACGACCTCTCCCGCTACATGTGGGTGATGGTCCTTAGCAGCAAGGGAGAGGCGGCAAACACCATCAGGCGTGTGCAGGTCGCTGCGGAGGCGGAGTGCGACCGCAAGTTGCGCGTGCTGCGCATCGACAACGACGGCGAATTCACGGCGGCTGAGTTCGCGTCGTACTACGCGGATGAGGGCGTTCAGCGCCACTACTCCGCGTCGTACAGCCCGCAGCAGAACGGCATCATCGAGCGGCGCAACCAGACGGTTGTGGGGATGGCTCGGACTCTCCTCAAGCAAAGAGATATGTCGGTTGTCTTATGGGGAGAGGCGGTGGTGACAGCGGTCTACATCCTCAACCGCTCGCCCACCAAGGCACTCAACGGGATGACATCGTATGAGGCTTGGCATGGGCGCAAGTCGGTGGTCTCTCACCTACGGGTCTTTGGCTGCCTCGCGTACACCAAGGAGCTTGGCCACATCGCCAAGCTCGATGACAGGAGCACCCCGGGGGTGTTCATTGGCTATGCGGAAGGCTCGAAGGCCTACTGCATCATTGACCCAGAAACAGCGTGTGCGCACGGCGCGTGACGTAGTGTTCAAAAAAGGGCGAGGATGAGCATGGGACAAGGCGGTGGACGGCAGCTCAACTCCGACGTACGACAACTTCACCATCGAGTACGTCCACTTCGAGAGAGCTAGGGGAGTAGGCAACTCTTCTCCAAGCAGGTCAACCCTAGCCCCCAAGTCTCCACCGACTCCAATGCCACGCTCTCCAGCTCCGGCTACAACGAGCTCTTAGCCACCACGCTCTCCAGCCACGACTCTGGCTATAGTGAGTTCTTCGCCACCACGTACTCCAGCACCGACAGTAACCCCTCTGGAAACGTCCTCTCCGCACCAACTCGTGTCGAGCACAACCCGGTGTAGCTCATTACCCCGCTCTCCCACGACGAGGAGCGCATCGATGCGTGCCACAACGGCGAGCCATTGTGATATCGTAAGGTGGAGGGCCTTCTCATTGACCTGTCGGTGTCGGGCCCGGTGTCTCGCATTCTAGCGGGAGAGTTGCATCTTGCAGGCGACGACAACGAGCCTCAGTCTTTTGCGGAGGCCGAGAAACACGCGGCTTGGTGTGCCGCGATGCAGTCGGAGATGGACGCTGTTGAGATGAACCGCAGCTGGGAGCTCATTGATCTCCCTCATGGTCATCGCGCGATCACCCTTAAGTGGATGTTCAAACTGAAGAGGGATGAAGTCGACGTCATCGTCAAGCACAAGGCTCGATTGGTGGCACGTGGTTTCTTGCAGCAGGAGGGGATCGACTTCGACGATGCCTTCGCCCTCGTGGCACGGATGGAATCTGTGTGACTCCTTGCGCTGGCAGCCCAGGAGGGCTGGCATGTTCATCACATGGACATCAAGTCAGTGTTTCTTAACAGCGACTTAAAGTAGGAGGTCTACGTACACCAGCCGACAGGATTTGTGATCCCTGACAAAGAGGGCAAGGTGTTGCGCCTGTGGAAGGCCCTATATGGCTTGCGACAGGCACAGAGAGCGTGGAATGCCAAGTTGGATTCCACGCTCAAGGGGATGGGCTTTATGCCAATCCCGCACGAGGCGGCCATCTATCAGCGGGGCTATGGAGGAAATGCCCTGCTGGTGGGTGTCTACGTCGACGGCTTGGTGATCACCGGCACCATGGATGCAGAGGTGGCAGCGTTCAAGGAAGGGATGAAGGCCACTTTCCAGATGAGTGACCTGAGGCATCTCTCCTACCTAGGAATTGAGGTGCACCAGGGCGACTCCGGGATCACACTTCACCAGACTGCCTACGCCAAGCGCATTGTTGAGCTAGTTGGGCTCACCAACTGCAACCCAGCTCTCACTCCGATAGAGGAGAGGCTGAAGCTGAGTCGCGACAGCACGACGGAGGAGGTGGACGCCACTCAATACCGGCGTCTTGTGGGGAGCCTTCACTATCTCATCCACACACAACCGGACTTGGCATACTCCGTCGACTACGTCAGTCGGGTACTGCAGTGACCAACGGCGAAGGACGAGCAGGTTGTGAAGAGGATGGTCTACTATGTTGCGGGGACTCTCGACCAAGGTCTCTACTACCCGAGGTGCCCTGGGGAGGCACACCTTGTCGGGTACAACAACAACGACCACGCCGGCGACATCGACACTAGCAAGAGCACAAGCAGAATCCTCTTCTTCCTCGGCAAGTGCCCCATCAGCTGGCAGTCGGTCAAGCAGCAGGTGATGGCCATGTCCAGCTGCGAGGCCGAGTACATAGCGGCCTCCACCGCTTCGATTCAAGCGCTCTAGCTGGCTCGACTGCTCGGTGATCTCCTCGAGAGAGACACTGTAGCGGCGGAACTCAGGGTGGACAGTCAGTCTGCTCTAGCGTTGGCCAAGAACCCCGTGTTTCATGAACGGAGCAAGCACATCTGGGTGAGGTACTACTTCATCCGTGACTTCTTGGCAAAAGGAAGCATCAACGCGCGCTACATCAACACCAAGGATTAGCTTACGGACCTACTCACCAAGCCCCTTGGGAGGATCAAATTCCTTGAGCTTTGCTCCAGGTCCAGAATGGCCCAACTATCCAACAAAACGACGCACAAGACTTAGGGGGGGAATTATTGGAATAAGTCTCATGGTCTGTGGGAAGGACAGCAGAAGTCCTTGTTGGTCTTTGCTGCAGTGGACAGCAGCAGTCCTTTTTGGTCTTTGCTCGAGGACAGCAGCTGCTTTTGTGGAGGCATAGGACATCAGGCAGAGCAACACAACAGCAGGCAGGGCAGCACCTTTCCTTACTGCAGTTTTGACTGCTTTAAGGACAGCAACTTGGGTAAAGGACAGCAGTGCATTGCTGCAGTTCTTTTGACTAGAGGACAGCATCTTTTGTGTAGTGTTTAGTGCAGTTTGTAGGACAGCATATTCGCATCTCTAAGAAGCATATGCTGCAGCCCTTGGGCTATAAATATGTATCCCAACCCTTAGATGGATATGGCATTTGAGTAGTGTGTGAGAAATAAAATGAAAATTGCCCCAACTCATAGTGTCATCCTCTCAATGAGAGTAAGAATCCAGTTGCTTACACTGGTTAGTGCATCCACTCTAATAGTAACTCAAAGCACTTATTTTGTTCTCGTTCTAGAAATTCAAGTAGCTATGGCATGACCGCATGATAAGCCAAATTTTAAGACATAAGAAGGGATTTGCGGTCAGGTATGGTGGGCATGGGTACGTTCTCTCTTGCCCCATACCCACTACTCGAACCCGATGAGAAACCCGCTAACCTATGACATGTTGGTCCAGATTATTAGAAGTGTTCTATGTAAAATAAAATGCCAAAGCCCTAACCCTAATTCCCTGTGGGAAATTGCGGATGCGACCCAAGTTCTGGCATTCTGTGGCTGAGGCGCTACAAGTGCCTGAGCGGCTCTACCTCTGTCGTCTCTTTCTCTTCCCTTGTGCTTGCGTGTTTGCTTCTTGGTACCTACTTTTGTGATTAAAATGATCATGTCTACTGGAATGTTCGTGGGTACCCACTACCCGTGGTGGGTATGGGTATAGGGTAATGTTGTACTCATGATGGGTAGTGGGTACGGATAATGGGGTATTCTTTCGCTAGTGGGTATGGGCATGGCCTTGTGTGCCCATTGGGTACCTTATCCGCTGTCATCCCTACTCCAGATTCTATTATTGGGAATGGACTACATTTTCCTTAGCGTGTTTTTCTGGTCAGGTTTCTCTTATCATTTTTAAGTGGACGCTTATTATAATGTGTAAAGACCTGTACACTCTATTTCTTCTACTTTAATGAAATAATATGCAGCATATTCAAGACAAAAATGTAAGGATAAAGAGCAGCAGTGTACCTGAAGCTTTCTTACATAAATATCAAAATCACTACAAATGCTGTCATCAGTTAGACCGCTGCTTGACGAAAATAATTGTGTTTCAGCAAGGTCTTCACCTACTAAAGCTTGCTGCAGAAAGAGAAGACAGGTGTCAGAAAATTAAAGCAAAATAAAGTACTATGATCATGTTTCCAAATACAAAGGAGGTAATACAAAGACATAACTAGAACCAAGGAACAGGGGACTGCAAAACGATGAAGGGCCAACAAACCTGCCAAATCTTGTTCATTTAACCCTAATCACGACTACCCATAAAATATTATACTAGCTGCCTTATGTGATTTTTAATGGGAAGAGAAACCCTGCATATGATAGAACTGTAACTATTGAAGAAAAAAACATAGCACAATAACCATTCACATAGACATCAACAAACAAGGTGTCAGAATTTTAGGATGCTAACAACATAGTCAACTAATGTTGAGGAAAACATGGGTGCATTCTACAGTTGACCACATTATAGTAAGTAAACAAGTAAAATAACTGTTTTTTCTCTCAAAGTGGGAAGGTGAAAGTACTTACTAATAGAAGTTTCTTATGCTGCTTTCTTTGAGGGAGGATTCCAAGGGCATCCAGCATTGATTCATCAAGTTCTATAAAGCAAACAATTACTTACAATCATTTTCTGGGAAAGCCACAGTCAAAAGGATAAGTATATGACTATATGAGAAAATGTCAAACACACCTTTCGTCTGCAATAATGTAGCGAATAAGCACAATGAACCCAAAGCTTGTGAATCATCTCCTTCTGTGATATAGGACAGCAAGTGTTCCCTGAAAATTGCATGAATCAACACAAATGTACAATAATCTGATATCTGAACTGTGGAAAGCAATACTCCAATATCTAAATAGTATGCTAGTTGTGATGAGGAACATACTATTTAGATGTATCATTTGAGGAAAAATAATAAAATATTTTAAGTAATTTGCTATTTGTGAGGGTTATGCTAGAGTTGTATTGTTTTGATGTATAGTTGGTTTATGCTAGAGTTGTATTGATTTGCGCGAAGTTTGGAGTTAGTTCTTGTACTGGCCAGATCTGGAGCCCTGGGTGCTCCTAGTATAGTTTCAGATTTATTATATTTGTGTAATAGTAGTTGATGCCATCGTTTAAGTGATTGTCTGTTGATGAACTCTGAGTCTGGACACAGAATCTTGTAATTTTGCCGCATATATAGTAATAAATTCAGGATTGTTCCATTAAAAATAGTATTGTATGCAGATTTAGAACAATTTTAGAACAAAATAAAGTATGAATAGGATAAAGTTGCATAACGGAAGCACCTTTTAAGCTATAGTAAGATACCTTGGTGTGTTTCCTTGGCAGCAATCACTTCGCGATGAATTGTTGGGAAAGTGTTTCCAACTAACAGAAGACAGAGAATTTGGCTCCTCACTTGATTGCTCAATACCAGAGGCAGTGGTGCAATGATTCTCAGATTTGCAACTATCATGCTCAGATGTATATCCATTAGGTGTCCTTTGCTTCCTATCATCAGGGCCATCAGGTTGATGAAAAAGGGCAGCAGCTACAGTACTTGCCATATCCTTATTCTTAAAAATGTGTAGTATACAACAAAGTAGATACATGGATGTAGTGACACTTAAGTCCAGATCCTAGAGAAAAAATTATAAGAAAATATAAGAAATAAGCCAATACAAAATTAGATGATATAATATGTAAAATGTTTCTCAGCACTTACTGTGCTCTGCCTCTGCAGTGACGGGAGTAAGAATCGAAATACCAGAACTCGCAAGATATTTTCAGTGATGAACCTTTCAAGATCAGGAATACCAGAAGACATAACATCACTGAAATAATACAGTGTGTCTTCAATTTGCACAATTGCATCTTCAATAGAAGATATTGGCACAGAAGAATTTCCCTTTCTGTAATTAAACAAATAATCCAGCATAAGGAGTATAAATTTATCTCAAAAAAACATTCTAGTGATGCCACTTAAGTTACCGTGAGGAGCATGCAACCAACTTATCCAAGTCAATGCACTGCTTCTGAAAATGCTGAACCATGTCTGAAAAATAATCTGATAAAGGCGTGCGGGAAACAAATCTGTTAACAGATTCATCTCCAACTGAAAACAAAGAATTGTCCAATAAGCAAAAGTGGACACAGGACACAAGCATTCATAATTGGCATCAAGGGTTTACCAACTTACCGTGATAGACATTGAGTGTCAAGGTACGTATAGCAACTCGAATCATGCTATCCTCGTGAAAAGCAAACTTTAAGGCCTCAACATAAAGAGGAAAGGAAGTGACCTCATCCTGCATAGAACACAGAGGATGAGAGAAAGCTAGTAAACAAGGGACCTGCGATGCACAACAAACCTCTAAAGCTCAACTAGTCCAAACTTTTAGTGGGCAAACAAATAAATGAAGTGATTAGAATAGCCAGGTGAGACAAGCATATAACTATCTTCAGAATATAAGCCTATATTTCCATATGGGTGCCACCCCTAACAAATAAGGGTAAGAACTATATGGGTGGCACAACCCTAGCAAAACAGGGTAACAACAATATGGGTGGCACACCCCTAGCAAAACAGGGTAACAACAATATGAGTGACACCCCTATCAAAGCAGAGCAAGAACCTGATCTGGCCTACAGCACACTCATATCCCAAACTTAACCACGGTAGTGCATTGGCTCTTATTTGGGCATATTTGCCCTTGAAGTAATAAAATGCTGCTGCTGACCACAATAACATGGTAACAGGAGCTTTTTTGCAGTCCACTCAGTGAAGCTGCATTACATCTGAGGACTCACGATTGTTGGTTGGATACAGAAAAAATGTTGTGCTACACTAATTGTACACATAAAACAAACCAAGAACTATGGAAGGGAACAGAATAGAATATACTTAGTGGTTCAAACAAAAGAAGCAAGGAACAAGGCTAGAGTATCTGTCGTCCATAAGTTCAGATATATACATTTTTCGTCTTCACGAGCAAAGAAATTGTATTCTTGTTCAACTTCCCACTTATCGCCCTTCATAAAATGGAACCAGGTAAGCTGATGTGTATAATGGTCAGTAATAAAACTAATGTTATACAGGCGGGTGTTACGAACCGCAGAAAAGATATGTAGTAAGATAACATCTCATCAATTCGAAAATCGAATGGGTATGTAACCAAGAAGTTGATGTGCTCATTGCTAAAAATGTAATCTGCAGAAAACATAACGACTTGCATATTAGGTGTTTCAACTATCTACATTGCAAAAACTGAGTGGATGCTGCAAAGTAGAACATACAAATTGAATGTTCATTTCTCAGATTTTGGATCATGATACTCATTGTCTGTAGCAATTGGAGTGACACTCTTGACAGCTTTGAGATCCTTAGAACACGAGCAAATTCACCCATGATCTGTTTCTCCATAAAATATCTGAAAGAGAACAATAAGTAAATAGACCCAGAGCAAATTTCCTGCAATGTTTGATTGTTCGACACTTACTCAAAAAACAAAGCATCATGCTGGTCACCGTATATCATAAGTTCCGCAATTGATCGCAATGCTTCAATCACAAATTCCTATATGACAAACATCAGCATCAATAGAACAACTATGAAGTCTAAATGAAATTCAAAAAAATATTGGGATGGCCAGCTAAACCTGCCTTATTAGCTTCATTGACAACATGAACCTTTTGTAGCTGATCTGTTAGATACCTGAAGTAAAAGATCTGAGTTGTCACAAAATATGATACAATTATGATCACGATGAAGAATTTGAAATTCTTGCACATAACGTGAATACAAAATCAAATTGCAAGAACTTTTTTACATCAATCACATTGAGGGAAGAGTAGAAAGGTAATGGGATAGTAGTTTCCAAAAAAATGAAATTGGCCATAGCAACATAGGATCAATGCTTTGCTATTTTTGGCAGTGGATTGTCATCTTCAACAAACAATTTCAACACTGACAAAATACACAATCATATGCGCAAACAAAAATATAAGAAGAATACACAAAACGAAGACTCAATTATTCTAATAAGAAAATAGAAGGGCATTAGCTAGCAGAAATATTTGAGCTTATGTGCTACGTACAGACTGCTGTTGCTGATTAACAATAAAATGGGCATGAAGCCAGATTTTTTATGCCCAGGTAAAGATTATTGCAGATGAAAAGTACACAGTTGCATCGTGTACACTTTATGCGTGTTTAATTTTTCTACACTCCCTCGGCCTCCATTTGTTTTGTTTTGTTTTTTACACAGGAGCAACATTTCAGAATACATATTTGTGAAATATTTGTGAATTGAAGAAAAAAATTATTAGCTATTGCAATACAACTCCCTACCACTACTACACTCGTGAAGCAGACGAGTTTGAGTGATAGCATGAATGTGTGGTCACTTATCAACTTATTTCTTTCAGTGAGATACTCTTCCATTAGTATGAATCGAAAATTACTAGTGAAATACACTTAATCTTATCTCTGGTGCTTCCTCGACGCTAGGGGACTTTTGCTGCATTTGCTTTGGGTCATTTTAATAAATTAGGTGGGGTTTCTGCCACCTCTTCTAGTTAGGGAGCTTAATGCAATGACAGCAGCTCTCTTGCATGTTTGAGAAAAAAAATCGGGCGAGCAACTGCGCGGATCTACGGGCAGCGCGCTCCGGTGACCTAATTCGACCACGTCGGCCGTCGGGCCAGGCAGGGCAGCGCAAGGGGTATGTGACTCACCGGAGCTCCTCAAGGGAGAAGCGGTTCCTAGTGCGCCAGAAAAGCCACATGTTGGGGGATCCGCTCCGCCCCGCGGCGATAGCGCGGGCGCAGGGAGCGAACTCGGACTCGGAGCCACAGTAACCTGGGCGCGTGGCGGAGGGCCCCTCACGAACGTGCGCGGGCCACCACGCTGCCGCCGCCGGAGGGGGAGCGCATCTCATCCGCGGCGGCGACGAACGCCGGCGGCCGGTGTGCGGGGATCGCGGGTAGAGGGAGCTCGCTCTTTGCCTTTTCGATTCGCCTTTTCTTTTCTTTTTTCTTTTTTCCCTCGCCTTCTCCTTGCTGTTGGGTTTCGCACTTCGGCTATCCTTTTCGGCGCCTGGTTGCTTCGTTTGGTCGTCACGTCGTTTGGCCGCGCTGGCTTTGGCGCGGGGTTGCGGTGCAGCAACTGTATTTGAGGACTGCCGGGTCGTGTTCGGCTATATATCGATTCGGGACGGGTGGTGATACTGTGATAGTAACCGACTGGTATATGATATGCCATGTCATACAGGTGAGCTGGCTCAAAAAAAATAAAGAAAACAAGATATAGCTGTTGAAGTAAGAGCAACTCTAATAGTTATGTAAATTTTAGCTCTCTAAATCACAGATTTAAGAAGTTGATAAATAGCTTTTGGAATAAAAAATTATGAGTTCTCCAATAGTTCTCTAAATATAGGTTGTAATTTTGTTTTGTATCTATCCACATAAAAAAATAAGTCACAAAAACTACATAATGCAGTCAACATTTTTGTTTAGTGAGTTATTAAATGGTTGCCAAATGTAGAGAGAAAATGAGATTAGATGACAAGTTGTTAAATTTAGAAAGTTCATTTAGAGAACTGTTGAGAATAGTTTTTATGTTAACTACCTAAATTATTGATTTAGGAAGCCTTAGACAACTACTAGAGTTGCTCTAATTACGGCGGGAGGCAAGACAGATTCGGCAGTATTTACGTTTCCATCCGTGTACCTTTTTTTCCAAACGCAAACGAACTTGGAATTTGCACATTGACCGCCCGCGATGAGTGATCAGATAGTCTGCTACTACGTAGAGAATTGTGCTTCTACTTTGTAGGTGCGTGTACCGTTCATGTGTAAGGCATTACCGTCTGCGATGTGTAGAGATCTCCGAAAAACCAAGATTTCATCACTTAGGAGGGACCTGTCGAGAGTAAAGATCTTGGTGTTGCTTTAACATCGGCAGGCCACCCAAAGCTCCCCTGAACGACATAGGAGTTGAAGAGGGACGAAGATTGGAGATTAGGGAACTACATCTAAGGCTAAAACTACTATTAAGGCTAATGCATAAGGTAAACAAAGATAAAATTAATGTTTAGATTCAATTGTTGAATGATTCGATTGTACTTCTTTATATATGTTTCCTATATATGAAAGTCGATTCAAAACATCTGCTCTCACAGAAATGTTTTCAGGCGGATTTCCAATCAACGACCACGTCGCCTCATTTAATTTTAGTCATTCGATCGCATATCAACCACGGGCACAAACAGTAGCCTCTCTCCACCGGCACTTGGCGTACGCTGCTTCTGGAAGCATCACATCGCATCGTGGCAGCGTCATCCCCCCTTCCCCAAACCGTTGTCGCGATGCCGTCTCGGGTGGTCGCCAGGAGGTCCATTCTCCCTCCCTCCGCTCAAACAACGCCATGATGTCTGGATAGGCCGTGGTGTTGTCTCCTCGCCTTTCCTTCTCCTACTGCTGGTGGCGGCGCGACCGCATGCACCATGGATCTCCGTGGATCCGTGGACGTCGGTGCGCTCCTCGACAAGCCCTAGAAGGGTAGGGGGACACAGCGAGGTGTGCAGCGGCGAACCACATCGTTGGGAGCAGCAGAGCAGGGTGTTAGGGATGGAGGTGGACATCATCAATGCCAACATGGCAGGCTCGTCCGACGGCGCGTGACGCCGGTGCTCCCACCATTCCATTGCACGCGGTGGCGTTGGCGAGTGCTCATCCGGCGAGCACCGCCGCCATATAGTCGACAACGATGCTGTAGATTCTATTCTCGGTGGGTACACCAAGGTACAGGTCTCGTCTCTTCCCTTCCTTCTCCACACACGTACATGCGGCTAATTCTCCTTCTATTTTCCTCACCTTAGGTTGTGTTGATCTAGCAATGCGCTTTTCGGTGTTTTCAGTCATTTTTTCTCTGTCATGTGAGATTACAACGCTTATTTATGAGTAATATTCCTACGCTTATTTCTGACACGCCTTTATTTCATTAAACATTCTTATGCGAGGCTTATATGTTGTTTTTGGAATTTAGTTCCAAGAAGGACACCAAGGGGAACAAATCTAGCAACGAAAGAAACAATTTCTTGAAGAACATTGACCTTGTTTTTAGGACATCCAGGGAAGCCATTGAAGGTCAATATTTCTTTTCTTGTCCAGCCAAGTTGTCGGTGTTTCTATTAGCTTGTTATCCCGTACGAATCTATGAAGAATCCACATCACGCATATAGTACAGATCTGTTTTGAAGTGATGAAACCAGTAATTTATTAATAACTTAGTTGTGCAGCTACCATACATGCTAACTGTTTGACGCTATCTATCTTAATTACCTTGTTGTAATTAAAAAGAGGAAACACATGGTCTCTATAGTGTAAATAAATACCAAAGTTGCATGCTAAAATCGTAAAACAAGTGTTGTGATGTGTCTGTTGTGTGTAGATTGGAAGATAGATGATGTTAAGGATAAACGAAAAAGCCTCTAGCTAAGTTGGCTAAATCACAATCCGTTGTAAGGAATCTCCACAAATTGGAGCCTCTCACGCCCTACACAATTGATTACAATCAAAACAGAGTAAGGATGGGAGTAGAAACGCATAAAAGAGCACAGCGCAGCAACAATGTGCGCACAAGTGAAAAGAGAGAGCGCACGAAACACAATGATAGAGTTATAGCTCAAGAACACGCCCAAATCTATCTATAGCAAAATAACAGCGTGGTCACAAAGATTCAGAGTTGTAGTGTGCTCAAAGAGTGGTTGGATTTTAGCTCCATACGATAGGGTTTCTTTTATAGCCCCAAGGGACCAAGGATTCATTTGATCTTCATTTGGACAGCTCTGGTTACCTTCTGTCTATGGGTGCACCGGACAGTCCGGTGCACATCGGACATTCAACAGTCATAGATTCCTTTCCTTAATCGATCGAGCCGATTGTTGCCTGTCGTTGGTCACTTGACACACCGGACAATCTGATGGCGCACCGGACAATCCGGTGCGACCTAGTGACTGTTGGCTGGGTTGATGTGGCCTGCATAGATTGTGTAGCCGACCGTTGGCTAGACGCGCGAACGGGTACACCGGACACTGTTCAGTGCACACCGGACAGTCCAGTGCTCCCCAGACTGGCACAAGTTTGGTCAAACTTAGTCAAGCACCATCTATCCAAAATGGTTCAACTTGAGAGGTTTCCTAGTGAAAGGGAAATAGGGTCAAACCTTTTCCTATATGAATTTTTGGTGGTTGAATTGCCCAACACAAATAATTGGACTAACTAGTTTGCTCTAGATTATGAGTTCTACAGGTGCCAAAGGTTCACAACAAACTAATACAAAGTCAAAATAAAGGGTTCAAAACAAAGGAGCAAAGTATACCGAAAGCAGCCCTAGTCTGGCGCACTGGACTGTCCGATGTGCCACCAGACAGTGTCCGGTGCACCAGGGAGGATCAACTCAAACTTGCCAGCTTCGGAAACTTGGGGAAGCCGCTCCGCTATAATTCACCGGATTGTCCAGTGTAACACCGGACTGTCCGGTGTGCCAGCGGAGCAACAGCTACTTCGCACCAACGGTAGCGTGCAAGTGAACAGTAAAAGCAAACAGTGCGCGCTTGCGTGCGCAGAAGTCAGAGCAGGCGCCAGAAGGCGCACCGGACAGTGAACATGACCTGTCCGGTGCACCACCGGACTGTCCGGTGGCCCCACAAGTTAGAGCTCCAACGGTCAAACCCCAACGGTTGGGTGACGTGGCTGGCGCACCGGACAGTGTCTGGTGGCGCACCGGACTGTCCGGTGCGCCATACGACAGATAGCCTCCCCAACGGCCACTTTGGTGGTTGGGGCTATAAATACCCCCAACCACCACACTTCAAGGCATCCAAGTTTCAGCCATTTGCATTCAATACAAGAGCTCTAGACTTCACTCCAAGACACAAACAAAGAGATCAAATCCTCTCCCAAGTCCAAAGTTCATTCCAATCAAATAGTGACTAGAGAGAGCAACATTTGTGTTCTTTTGAGTTCTTGCGCTTGGATCGCTTTTCTTCTTCTTTCTTTCTTGTTCCAAACTCAATTGTAATCAAGGCAAGAGACACCAATTGTGTGGTGGTCCTTGTGGGGACTTGGTGTCCCGATTGATTGAGAAGAGAAGCTCACTCGGTCTAGGTGACCGTTTGAGAGAGGGAAAGGGTTGAAAGAGACCCGGTCTTTGTGACCACCTCAACGGGGAGTAGGTTTGCAAGAACTGAACCTCGGTAAAACAAATCACCGCATCTCACTCCTCATTTGCTTGTGATTTATTTTCGCCCTCTCTTTTGGACTCGATTATATTTCTAACACTAACCCCGGCTTGTAGTTGTGCTTAAGTTTGTAATTTTCAGATTCCGCCTATTCACCCCCCTTTAGGCGACTTTCAATTAATATCAAAGCCCGGTGCTTCATTAGAGCCTAACCGCTTGAAGTAATGTCGGGAAATCACGCCAAGAAGGAGATGGTGACCGGCGAGAAGCCCGCTACAAGCCTCGAGAAGGCTCCATCAAGGGAGTCCGGCTCCAAAGGAAAGGGAGAATCACACTCCCACAACAAGTCGCATCGGAGTGGCGACAAGAAAAAGAAGATGAAGAAGGTGGTCTACTATGAGACCGATTCTTCGTCGCCATCCACCTCCGGCTTCGACGCACCGTCCGTAACTTCTATGCGCCATGAGCGCAAGAAGTTTAGTAAGATCCCCCTACGCTACCCTCGCATTTCTAAACGTACTCCATTACTTTTTGTTCCATTAGGCAAACCACCGGTTTTTGATGGTGAAGATTATAACATGTGGAGTGATAAAATGAGGCATCACCTAACCTCACTCCACACAAGTATTTGGGATGTTGTTGAGTTTGGAGTACAGGTACCATTGCCGGGGGATGAAGACTATGACTCGGATGAAGTTGCCCAAATTAGGCACTTCAACTCCCAAGCTACCACTATACTCCTCGCCTCTCTAAGTCGAGAGGAGTATAACAAGGTGCAAGGGTTGAAGAGCGCCAAGAAAATTTGGGACGTGCTCAAGACCGCGCACGAAGGAGACGAGGTGACCAAGATCACCAAGAGGGAAATGATCGAGGGGGAGCTCAGTCGTTTTATGCTCAACCAAGGAGAAGACCCACAAGCCACGTACAACCGGCTAAAGGCCTTGGTTAATCAAGTGCGCAACCTCGGGAGCACCAAGTGGGATGACCATGAGATGGTCAAGTTTATTCTTAGATCACTCGTATTTCTTAACCCTACTCAAGTTCAATTAATTCGTGGTGATCTAAGATATAAACTAATGTCTCCCGAGGAAGTAATAGGAAAATTTGTGAGCTTTGAATTGATGATCAAAGGCTCCAAAAAGATCATCGAGCAAGGCGCATCATCCTCCGTACCCGAGGCACAACCCGTTGCATTCAAGGCAACGGAGGAGAAGAAAGAAGACTCTACACCGAGTAGGGTCTCCATCGACGCCTCCAAGCTAGACAATAAGGAGATGGCGCTCATCATCAAGAGCTTCCGCCAAATCCTCAAACAAAGGAGGGGGAAAGACTACAAGCCCCGCTCCAAGAAAGTATGCTACAAGTGTGGTAAGCCCGGTCATTTTATCATTAAATGCCCTTTGTCTAGTGATAGTGAAAGGGATAACGACAAGAGGGGGAAGAAGGAGAAGAAGAGGTATTACAAGAAGAAGGGCGGCGATGCCCATGTTTACCGGGAGTGAGACTCCAACGAGAGCTCCACCGACTCCTCCGACGACGAGGACGCCGCCAACATCGCCGTCAACAAGGGACTTCTCTTCCCCAACATCGGCCACAAGTGCCTCATGGCAAAGGACGGCAAGAAGAAGAAGGTAAAATCAAGATCCTCCACTAAATATGCAACTTCTAGTGATGAGGAAAACTCTAGTGATGATGAGGATAACTTGCTTACTCTTTTTGCCAATCTTAACATGCAACAAAAAGAGAAATTGAATGAATTGATTAGTGTTATTCATGAGAAGGATGAACTCTTGGATAGCCAAGAGGACTTCCTTATTAAGGAAAACAAAAAGCATGTTAAGGCTAAAAATGCTTATGCTCAGGAGGTAGAGAAAAATGAAAAATTAACTAGTGAGCTAAGTACTTGCCATGACACTATCTCCAACCTTAGAATTGAGAATGCCAATTTGATTGCTAAGGTTGAGAAGTCAAATATTTGTGATGATTCAATTACCAATCTTAGAAATGATAATGCCAATTTAATTGCTAAGATTGATAAATTGAATGCCTCTCTTGCTAGCCTTAGGAATAAGAATGAAAAATTAATTGCTAAGGCTAAAGACTTAGATGTTTGCAATGTTTCTATTTCCAATCTTAGAGATGAGAATGCCATTTTACATGCTAAGATTGTTGAATTAAATGATTGCAAACCCTCTACATCTACCGTTGAGCATGTTTCTATTTGCACTAGATGTAGAGATGTTAATGTAGATGCTATCCATGATCACCTTGCTATGATTAAACATCAAAATGATCATATAGCAAAATTAGATGCTAAAATTGCCGAGCATGAACTAGAAAATGAGAAATTTAAATTTGCTCGTAGCATGCTTTATAGTGGGAGACGCCCTAGCATTAAGGATGGCATTGGCTTCCAACAGGGAAACAATGTCAAGCTTAATGCCCCACCTAAAAGGTTGTCTAATTTTGTTAAGGGCAAAGCTCCCATGCCTCAGGATAACGAGGGTTATATTTTGTATCCTGCTGGTTATCCTGAGGATAAGATTAGGAGAATTCATGCAAAGAAGACTCATTCTATTACTCACCATGCTTTTATTTATAAGAATGAGGCTTCTAGCTCTAGGCATTCTACACATGTTAAAATGCCTAAAAAGAAATCTCCTATTGCATCAAATGATCATAATGTTTCGTTCAAAACTTTTGATGCATCTTATGTGCTTACTAACAAATCAGGCAAAGTAGTTGCCAAACATGTTGGGGGCAAACACAAGGGCTCCAAGACTTGTGTTTGGGTACCCAAGGTACTTGTTTCTAATGTAAAAGGACCCAAGTCCGTTTGGGTACCTAAGAACAAGGCCTAAAACTGTTTTGTAGGTTTATGCATCCGGGGGCTCAAGTTGGATCATCGACAGCGGGTGCACAAACCACATGACTGGGGAGAAAAGAATGTTCTCCTCCTACGAGAAAAACCAAGATCCCCAACGAGCTATCACATTCGGGGATGGAAATCAAGGTTTGGTCAAAGGACTTGGTAAAATTGCTATATCACCTGACCATTCTATTTCCAATGTTTTTCTTGTAGATTCTTTAGATTACAACTTGCTTTCAGTTTCTCAATTATGCAAAATGGGTTACAACTGTCTTTTTACGGATACAGGTGTTACTGTCTTTAGAAGAAGTGATGATTTAGTAGCTTTTAAGGGAGTATTAGAGGTTCAGCTATATTTAGTTGATTTCAATAGAGCTGAACTTGATACTTGCTTAATTGCTAAGACTAACATGGGTTGGCTTTGGCACCGCCGACTAGCCCATGTTGGGATGAAGAATCTTCACAAGCTTCTAAAGGGAGAGCACATTTTGGGACTAACCAATGTTCACTTTGAGAAAGACAGGATTTGTAGCGCATGTCAAGCAGGGAAGCAAGTTGGTGTTCACCATCCACATAAGAACATCATGACGACTGACAGGCATCTGGAGCTACTCCACATGGATTTATTCGGCCCGATAACTTACATAAGCATCGGTGGGAGTAAGTACTGTCTAGTTATTGTGGATGTCTATTCTCGCTTCACTTGGGTATTCTTTTTATAGGATAAATCTCAAACCCAAGAGACTTTGAAAGGATTCTTGAGATGGGCTCAAAATGAGTTCGGCTTGAGGATCAAGAAAATAAGAAGCGATAATGGAACGGAGTTCAAAAACTCACAAATAGAAGGCTTTCTTGAGGAGGAGGGCATCAAGCATGAGTTCTCTTCTCCCTACACGCCACAACAAAATGGTGTAGTGGAGAGGAAGAATAGAACTCTATTGGACATGGCAAGGACCATGCTTGATGAGTACAAGACTTCGGATCGGTTTTGGGCCGAGGCGGTCAACACAGCCTGCTACGCCATCAACCGGTTATATCTACACCGAATCCTCAAGAAGACATCATATGAACTCCTCACCGGTAAAAAGCCCAATATTTCATATTTTAGAGTCTTTGGTAGCAAATGCTTTATTCTTGTTAAAAGAGGTAGAAAATCTAAATTTGCTCCTAAGGCTGTAGAAGGCTTTTTACTTGGTTATGATTCAAACACAAGGGCATATAGAGTCTTTAACAAGTCCACTGGACTAGTTGAAGTTTCTTGTGACATTGTGTTTGATGAGACTAACGGCTTTCAAGTAGAGCAAGTTGATCTTGATGAGCTAGATGATGAAGAGGCTCCATGCGTCGCACTAAGGAACATGTCCATTGGGGATGTGTGTCCTAAGGAATCCGAAGAGCCTCCACAAGCACAAGATCAACCATCTTCCTCCATGCAAGCATCTCCACCAACTCAAGATGAGGATGAGGCTCAAGATGATGAAGGTGAAGATCAAGAGGATGAGCCACCTCAAGAGGAGGACATTGATCAAGGGGGAGATGCCCATGATCAAGAAAAGGAGGATGAGCAAGAACCAAGGCCGCCACACCCAAGAGTCCACCAAGCAATCCAACGAGATCACCCCATGAACACCATCCTAGGAGACATTCATAAGGGGGTAACCACTCGATCTTGTGTTGCTCATTTTTGTGAACATTACTCTTTTGTTTCCTCTATTGAGCCACACAGGGTAGAGGAAGCACTTCAAGATTCGGATTGGGTGCTGACGATGCAAGAGGAGCTCAACAACTTCACAAGGAATGAGGTATGGCATTTAGTTCCACGTCCTAACCAAAATATTGTAGGAACCAAGTGGGTCTTCCGCAACAAACAAGATGAGCATGGTGTGGTGACAAGGAACAAAGAAAGACTTGTGGCCGAAGGGTATTCACAAGTCGAAGGTTTGGATTTTGGTGAAACCTATGCACCCGTAGCTAGGCTTGAGTCAATTCGCATATTACTTGCCTATGCTACTTACCGTGGCTTTAAGCTTTACCAAATGGACGTGAAGAGTGCCTTCCTCAATGGACCAATCAAGGAAGAAGTCTATGTTGAGCAACCTCCCAGCTTTGAGGATAGTGAGTATCCTAACCATGTGTATAAACTTTCAAAGGCGCTTTATGGGCTCAAGCAAGCCCCAAGAGCATGGTATGAATGCCTAAGAGATTTTCTTATCACTAATGGCTTCAAAGTCGATAAAGCCGATCCTACTCTCTTTACTAAAACCATTGAAAATGATTTGTTTGTATGCCAAATTTATGTTGATGATATCATATTTGTGTCTACTAACAAATCTATTTGTGAAGAGTTTAGTAGGATCATGATTCAAAAATTCGAGATGTCTATGATGGGGGAGTTGAAGTATTTTCTAGGATTTCAAGTCAAGCAACTCCAAGATGGCACCTTCATCAGCCAAACAAAGTACATTCAAGACATACTCACCAAGTTTGGAATGAAGGATGCCAAGCCCATCAAGACACCCATGGGAACCAATGGGCATCTCGACCTTGACACGAGAGGTAAATCCGTCGATCAAAAGGTATATCGGTCGATAGGATCTCTACTTTATTTATGTGCATCTCGACCGGAAATTATGCTTTCTATATGCATGTGTGCAAGATTCCAAGCCGACCCTAAGGAAGTTCACCTTAGGGCCGTGAAGCGAATCTTAAGATATTTAGTTCAAACACCTAAGTTTGGCCTTTGGTATCCCAAGGGATCCTCTTTTGATTTATTAGGATATCCCGATGCTGATTGGGCAGGGTGTAAGATTGATAGGAAGAGCACATCAAGGACTTGTCAGTTTCTGGGAAGATCCCTGGTGTCATGGGCTTCAAAGAAACAAAACTCAGTAGCTCTTTCTACCGCCGAAGCCGAGTATATTGCCGCAGGTCATTGTTGCGCGCAATTGCTTTAGATGAGGCAAACCCTTAGGGACTATGGCTACAAATTTAGCAAAGTCCCTCTCCTATGTGATAATGGGAGTGCAATCCGCATGGCGGATAATCCCGTTGAACACAGCCGCACTAAGCACATAACCATTCGGTATCACTTTTTGAGATATCACCAACAAAAGGGGATATCGAGATAGCCTATATAAACACCAAAGATCAATTGGCCGATATCTTTACCAAGCCACTAGATGAGAAAACCTTTACCAAACTTAGGAATGAGCTAAATATTCTTGATTCTAGGAATTTTGATTGATTCTTTGCACACATAGCTCATTTACATACCTTTGATCATATCTCTTTATGTCTATGACTAATGTGTTTTCAAGTGTATTATTATGCTTAGTCATAGAATTGAAAGGGAAATGGAGTATTCGGCAAAGAAGGCGCTTCCACTCAACTCCATCGATATTTGCCGGTATTCCGCATCATTCTCCACTTTGGTATAATTTTCACTCATATTCATTTATTTGCCATTGAGGAGAAAATAAAAAGGGCTTATATTTCACTCACAAGTATCCGTTTTTGGCGATTCATGCCAAAGGGGGAGAAAGTATGAGCCCAAAGCAAAAGGACCGCACCACCACCGAATTTTAAAAATGAAGTTTTTTTTTCAAATTGATATCTTATTGTGTTCAAAAGGGGGAGAAAGTAGTATCTTCAAAACTTACAAAACCCTCTTGAACACTAAGAGGAGAATTTTATTTAGGGGGAGTTTTGTTTAAGTCAAAGGAAAAGCATTTGAAACAGGGGGAGAAAATTTCAAATCTTGAAAATGCTTCTTTCAATCTTATTCATGTACCTTTGACTATTTGCAAAATGTTTTGAAAAGAATTTTACAAAAGGATTTGCAAAAACAAAACCCGTGGTGCAAATGTGGTCCAAAATTTTAAGTAAGAAGAAAACAATCCATGCATATCTATTGAAATAATTATATTGGTTTCAATTCCAAGCAACCTTTGCACTTACCTTATGCAAACTAGTTCAATTCTGCACTTTTATATTTGCTTTGGTTTGTGTTGGCATCAATCACCAAAAAGGGGAGATTGAAAGGGAAATAGGGTCAAACCTTTTCCTATATGAATTTTTGGTGGTTGAATTGCCCAACACAAACAATTGGACTAACTAGTTTGCTCTAGATTATGAGTTCTACAGGTGCCAAAGGTTCACAACAAACCAATACAAAGTCAAAAGAAAGGGTTCAAAACAAAGGAGCAAATTATACCGAAAGCAGCCCTGGTCTGGCGCACCGGACAGTGTCCGGTGCACCACCGGACAGTGTCCAGTGCACCAGGGAGGATCAACTCAAACTTGCCAGCTTCGGGAATTTGGGGAAGCCGCTCCGCTATAATTCACCAGACTGTCCGGTGTAACACCGGACTGCCCGGTGTGCCAGCAGAGCAACGGCTACTTCGCGCCAACGGTCGCGTGCAAGTGAAAAGTAAAAGCAAACAGTGCGCGCCTGCGCGCGCAGAAGTCAGAGCAGGCGCCAGAAGGCGCACCGGACAGTGAACAGGACCTGTCCGGTGCACCACCGGACTGTCCGATGGCCCCACAAGTCAGAGCTCCAACGGTCAAACCCCAACGGTTGGGTGACGTGGCTGGCGCACCGGACTGTCCGGTGCGCCATACGACAGACAGCCTCCCCAACGGCCACTTTGGTGGTTGGGGCTATAAATACCCCCCAACCACCACACTTCAAGGCATCCAAGTTTCAGTCATTTGCATTCAATACAAGAGCTCTAGACTTCACTCCAAGACACAAACAAAGAGATCAAATCCTCTCCCAAGTCCAAAGTTCATTCCAATCAAATAGTGACTAGAGAGAGCAACATTTGTGTTCTTTTGAGTTCTTGCGCTTGGATCGCTTTTCTTCTTCTTTCTTTCTTGTTCCAAACTCAATTGTAATCAAGGTAAGAGACACCAATTGTGTGGTGGTCCTTGTGGGGACTTGGTGTCCTGATTGATTGAGAAGAGAAGCTCACTCGGTCTAGGTGACCGTTTGAGAGAGGGAAAGGGTTGAAAGAGACCCGGTCTTTGTGACCACCTCAACAGGGAGTAGGTTTGTAAGAACCGAACCTCGGTAAAACAAATCACCGCGTCTCACTCCTCATTTGCTTGTGATTTGTTTTCGCCCTCTCTTTTGGACTCGATTATATTTCTAACGCTAACCCCGGCTTGTAGTTGTGCTTAAGTTTGTAATTTTCAGATTTCGCCTATTCACCCCCCTCTAGGCGACTTTCACCTAGCACTTAGATGAACATTGTTAGCAACTAAAACAATTTACTAAGTGCTAGAATCATACCTTTGTTCCTTCAATGTAATAGAATTTGCAATATACTTCTATATTTCTCAATTTGCCTTTTGAGTACCTGTGCTCATGCTCATATGTGGATTTGTTAGTTAGTAGTAGTGTGTTGAGCATTCTAATCACCAAAACAACTGGAAAATGGGTCAAGGGCACATTTCCCTTTCAATCTCCCCTTTTTGGTGATTTATGCCAACACACCAAAACAACTTAAAGAGGCACAACACAATCCAATATGAGCCAACTTTTGCAAATTGAAGTCGAATCAAACACCAATAGGATAATTATAGGATTTGGATCATTTTGCCACCACTTGGTTTATTTTCACAAAGCAAATTCATTTTCTTACTTCTATGACAAAAACACTTTGTTTTAGCGAATCAAACCATTTCTCAAGACTAGTTTTGATCAAAACAAAACTCCCCCTTTTCCATAAAAAAGATTTCTTCCCCTCGAGAGAGTAGATTTGCAATAAGTGAGTTTTGATAAAAAGACAGTTATTAATACATTAATAAAATTTTGAAATTCACATGTGGTGGTTGAACCAGTTGCTTTAGCCTTAATTTCTCCCCTTGTGGCATTAAGCTCCAAAACTGAGATACTAGTGGCCTTTAAACCTTATTGCCTCACCAAAAATTGCAAATTAAGAGCAAGAAGGCAATGAACACCAAGTGCAACTTGAACATGATACTGTTATGTAGTGGAAGCCTTGTTCGTTGTTCAAATTCACCATTTTCTTCTCCATTCATCTTTGAGACTACACCAAAATCACTTAAGCAAAATATTAGTCTCAAAGGGTCAAGTTGTATCATATCCTCCCCCTAAACATATGCATCGTTTGCACAAGGACTTGTGAGGTCTGTGGATGATATTTTACAACTTGAACACCAAAATACATAATTAAACTTAAAATGATATGCCTAAAACATAAAAGACATATATGTTATAGATCAATCCAAGTTTCGCGAATCTAAAACATTTAACTCACTACGTAGCTTACAAAACCTTTTCTTATCTAAAGGCTTGATAAAGATATAGGCTAGCTGGTGATTGGTGCTAATATGGCAAACATCGATATATCTGTTTTGCTGGTGATCTCTTAGAAAGTGATGTCGGATGTCTATGTTCTTAGTGTGGTTGTATTTAGTTTATCAACGGTGACATTCTGGTGATCGAAAGATCCCTTCCCCCCCAATTTTGGGCAAAAACTATCGGCTAGATCAGCGAGCTTTACTTTCAACAGGAGGTACGAATCCATGAACGTTAAAACAAGCCTTTATCCCCCTTTTTTGATACCTTATACAATTTTATGGAATAAATACAGTCGTTTCTCATGATGGGCTCTATATGACAGTTTTTATAACTTTTAGTTAAAAAAGAGAGTATCATAATGAAGCGTCCCAATCCTTTGGGACTCAAATGTGATACACTTACTAGTCCCAGGAGGCTAGTAAACACATTCCTTACTTCAAATAGTACAGAGTTTAAATAGAGGTTATTACAATACCGGGGTACAAGCTCGGGAGAGCCAGAATAAAAAGCGCAGTAGGGAAATATACTAGCCCAAGCCACAGGCAGAACTGGGTGCAGACACAACCCTCTCAATCAAGCATAGCAGAAAAGAAGTCTTCGACTGCTGAAAAACATGAATAAATCTGGGTGAATACACTAGGTATTCCACAAGCCCACCCCGCTCCCGTAAAGAGAAAGAGACCTATATCATACATGCTTTATTTGGTGGAGTTGAAGTCACTCTTCATTCTCTTAGAGAAAGGCAGTTGCTGTGAGGTTTTTCCCAAAGACTTAAAAGTAACAAAATACTCAAATCACCACTGAGCTTCCCGCTCCCGTGGCCTTATTTTCTTTTTTCGAATGCACTTACACACACATTTCCCTATTTACGGAGGTTATGAAAACACTAATTGTCATACCACACCAGACTCATCCATACCAGTGGACACAGACTATTCGAATAGATTTCAACTCTGCGCAAAGGGGTACACTTTACCCACTAGTCTGGTTTCTGCGATCTCACCATCGCGAGACCCGAATGCCGGAGCTCTTTCCTTCCTCGCACGTCCTAACCTTAACGGTTATACCGGAAGGAGTCAGGCCACCGCCATGCCCAAACCGGACAAAACATTCCCCCTCCTTATCCTCCCGGTGCTCCCCAGCCTTCATAACCCTGGGGTTGGACCGTACGAGTTTAGATTGAGTGACTGCCCACACAGTCTCGAGTGGTTGTACTATTAAAGAGTACGGGTAGTGAAGATGACAAACCGGTCCTTATATGAGGGGACAATCCTTCTGCTCACGCCTAAACCAGCTGAGCCAACACCTTAGGCCCTCCCCTAAACCAGGGAGTCCTTGATCATCCCACTCCCAAGGTGATGAGGGTGAGTACCCTTCATCGCACACCTCTTTTCAAAAGAAACCTTATTTGAAGCATCATATTCCCCATTCTCCCAACCCACATTTCGCATCCAAAAAATGTATGTTAATGCAGGCTATCTCTTTGCTCACAATGCAAATATCCAACCCTGAAATCCCGGCCTAGGTAGTGGTAGAAGGAATAGGAAACTTATGCATCAAGGGAAGGATGGACTTGCCTTCGTCGAAGCTTTCCTGGCACAAAAGATCTACTTCCGGGAGATCGGGCTCTAGCCCTTCTTCCAGGGCTACGGGTTCCGGATCAACGGTCCCCGCTTCTTCTAGTAAAAACAGTCAATAAAACAATACATCAACAGTGGTTTTCCAAATGCAGTATGTCATTTTCTAACATTATTATTACTTGTGACCTTAGGAATCATTTTGATAATTTTTGGTGCATAAAATATTGAGAAACGCTAATTGAATGAGAAAAGGTTGGAAAAAGGAAAAAGAAAAAGGATTTCCTCGCAGGTGGGCCGGGGGGGAGATTTTTGGCCCAGCCAGGCACAGCGCGCGTGCGCGAGGGCGCCGGCCCAGCTGTGGCCCAAGGCGAGGAGACGGTGCGAGCGCGCGGGAGCGATGGCGTCACCGTGGGGCCCACACGTGAGCGAGAGCGGAGGGGGAAACGACACCACGGGTCGACGGCGCGGGCGAACCGGCCGCCCGCGGGGGAAGAAACCCGGCCGCCGGTGGGCTCAGCGGCGATTCGCCGCCGGTGGCCCGGTTCTCGGACAACAGGGAGGTGCCTTAGCACGGGGAGGGGCTGGCGAACCTAGGGGTGGGCTCAATTTGGCTAGAGGGGCCGGGAGGGGGCTGTCCGCGGGGAGATGGCGGAGCTCCACGGCGGGGATCGCCGTCGGTGAGCTTCGGGCGAGGGATTGGGGCGAGGGAGTGGTGTTCTGAGTTCGCGGCAATGTGATGAAGCTGGTAGGCCAACTTAATCGCTCGCTGGACCAACAGAGAGGGAGGGGAGCAGAGGGGGAAGGGCTCACCGGAGAGGGAGAAGACGGCGGCGCTTCGCGAATTGAGCTCGGGCGAGGGGAGGAGGGTGGTGGCTGAGGCCGGTGCGGGGAGGGAGGTGCCCGGGGTGACCTTTTTATAGGCGCCCGAGGGAAGGGGAGCGGCGGAGCTCGGCGGGCGCCGGTGAGGTGCACAACGTCGGCATTAATGCCGCACAACGGCGACGACGAGACCTCACAGCGGGGGCGGTACCGGGCAAGGACGCAGTCAAGCGGCGAGGACGGGGCGGTGCCGAACTCTCCTGTGCGGCGAGGGGATGGGCGAGGGGACGACGATGGAGGGGACGACAGTGCGTCGTATGCGGGGAAGACGACGAAGCGGCTGACCGGTGGGGCCGGTTTGCCAGTGAGAGGGAGCGCGCGGGAGGGAGTGGCTGGCAGGTGGGGCTGGCTTGCCAGCGAGAGAGAGGGAGGGGAGCGCGGAGCGGCTGCGCGCGCGCGGGAGCGGGCCGGCAATGGGCCGAAAGGGGGAAACGCGGGCGCGAGGAGGAGGGGAGGCGGCCGCGGCGTGGGCCGGATTCGACCCAGCAGGGGGGAGAGCTTTCTCTTTCTCTTTTTATTTTCTAATTCCCATTTCCATTTTTGTTTCTTTTCTTTTTGAACAATTTATTTAGTAGATAATCTAGGTGCTGGAAAATAAAATCTAAGTGTGGTGTTCATAATCAAACAAAGTGTATGCATATGATGGGAAGAATCTAAGGGAGTTTTGGGATAGATAGTAAGTAAAAGGGGGGGGGGGGGTTAGATTAGGGTTTCAAACCTAGGTTAGAATTTGGGATGTTACACATAATATCGTCGAACTGAGATAAATTGTGAAAGTATACAACCATTGAACTTCCTATTCTTTGAACATCCTTTACTATTATATTAATCATCTATATCCAACAAGCAAACTACACTCTCATTATCACATAGAAGTGGGATTTTGCTCAGATTGTAGCCGAAGTCCCGGAGAGTTTGCCTCATCCATAATAGTTGCGCGCAACATTGACCTGCGGCAACATACTCGGCCTCGGCGATGGATAGGGAAACGTAGATTTGTTTCTTTGAACTCCAAGACACCAGGGACCTTCCCAGAAACTGACAAGTCCTTGATGTGCTCTTCCTATCAACCTTGCACCTGGCATAGTCGGAGTCTGAGTATCCAATCATGTGAAAGGTAGACCACTTAGGATACCAGAGCTCGATGTAAGGCATATGAACTAAATATCGAAGAATACGCTTCATAGCCACAAGGTGACATTCCTTGGGGTCGGATTGAAATCTATGACATATGCAAACAGAATGCATAATATCCGGTCTACTAGCACAAAGATAAAGCAAGGATTCTATCATAGATCGATATACCTTTTGATCTACGGACTTACCTCCTGCGTTGAGGTCCAAGTGTTTGTCAGTTCCCATTGGCGTCTTAGCAGGCTTTGAGTCCTTCATCCCAAACTTCTTTAGTATATCTTGGATGTACTATGTTTGAGAGAGGAATGTCCCTTCCTTGAGTTGCTTGACTCGAAACCCAAGTAAGTAAGTCAACTCTCCTATCATGGCATCTCAAATTTCTATGTCATCACCCTGCTAGACTCCTCACATGACTTTTGATTAGTAGAATCAAATATCATGTCATCAACATATATTTGGCATATAAACAAATCACCATTGCAAGTATTAGTGAAAAGAGTAGGATCAGCTTTCCAGACCTTGAAAGCATTAGAAATAAGGAAATCTCTAAGGCATTCATACCATACTCTTGGGGCTTGCTTAAGTCCATAGAGTGCCTTAGAGAGCTTGTACACATGGTCGGGGTACCTGTCATCCTCAAAGCCAGGGGTTGCTCCATGTACACCTCATCCTTGATTGGCCCATTGAGGAAAGCGCTCTTCACGTCCATTTGGTAGAGCTTAAAAGTGTGGTGAGCAGCATAGGCTATTAGTATTCGAATAGACTCAAGCCTAGCTATAGGAGCAAAAGTCTCCTTAAAATCCAAACCTACGACTTGGGCATAACCTTTTGCCAGAAGTCTCACCTTGTTTCTTGTCACCACCCCGTACTCATCTTGTTTGTTGTGAAACACCCACTTGGTGCCTACAACATTTTGCTTTGAACGTGTCATCAACCTCCATACTTCATTTCTCTTGAAGTTGTTTTGCTTCTCTTGCATGGCCAACATGAGAGCACCTAGAGGGGGGGGGGTGAATAGGTGATCCTGTAAACTTGAAACTTAAGCCACAAAAACTTGGTTAAGCGTTAGCACAATAATCACCAAGTGGCTAGAGAGGAGTCTCAACAAAACACAATAACCACAAGAGATCAATCACAGAGTTGGCACGGTGGTTATCCCGTGGTTCGGCCAAGACCAACGCTTGCTTACTCCACGTTGTGGCGTCCCAACGGACGAGGGTTGCAATCAACCCCTCTCAAGCGGTCTAAAGACCCACTTGAATACCACGGTGTTTTGCTTGCTTTTCTTAATCCCGTTTGCGAGGAATCTCCACAACTTGGAGCCTCTCGCCCTTACACTTGAAGTTCACAAAGAAGCACGGAGTAAGGGAGGGATTAGCAACTCACACAAGACACTAAGATCACAGCAAATACACACACAAGACCCAGACTTAAGCTCAAAAGACTAGCACACTAGAACGGAGCTTAAATCACTAGAATGTCGAACAAGTGCGTAAGAATGGAGTATGAGTGATCAAGAGTGCTCTAGGAATGCTTGGTTTGCTCCTCCATGCGCATAGGGGTCCCTTTTATAGCCCCAAGGCAGCTAGGAGCCGTTGAGAGCAATCCTGGAAGGCAGATCTTGCCTTCTGTCGACTGGCGCACCGGACAGTCCGGTGCACCACCGGACACTGTCCGGTGCAGATATCCTTCCTTATTTGGCGAAGCCGACCGTTGGAGTGTGAGAGCCGTTGGCGCATCGGACACTGTCCGGTGCACACCGGACAGTCCGGTGCACCAATGTGACCGTTGGCTCGCCCACGCGTCACGCGCGGAATCCTCGGCCGATCGTTGCCCCGGCTGACTGTTGACTCACCGGACAGTCCGGTGCACCACCGGACAGACCGGTGAATTTTAGCCGTACACCGTTAATCATCTCCCGAGAGCGACGAGTTCGCCTGTGAACGGCTCACCGGACAGTCCGGTGCACCACCGGACAGACCGGTGAATTATAGCCGTACACCGCCGTCGAAGTCCCGAGAGCAGCTTGTTCGCCAGAGTCAGCTTGGCGCACCGGACACTGTCCGGTGCACCACCGGACAGTCCGGTGCACCCAGACTGAGCAGACCTTGGCTGAACAAAGACATCTCATTTCTAATTCAATCTTTCCTGTTTCCAGCACTTAGACACAATACATTAGTCCATAAAACAATGTACTAAGTCTAGAAACATACCTTTTGACAAGATTTGCACTTTGTCCACCACTTTGCATAGATTAGCACAAAAGCACTTGTGTTGGCACTCAATCACCAAAATACTTAGAAATGGCCCAGGGCACATTTTCCTTTCAATCTCCCCCTTTTTGGTGATTTATGCCAACACAACATAAAGCAACTAGAACAAGTGCAATATCAATGCAAATGAAAACTCAAAGTTGTTTTGAATCAAATTTGACATATATGGATCACTCTTTGCCACCACTTGGTTTGTTTTTGCAAATCAAACTCAATTTCCTATCTCTAAGTCAAATCCACTTGTAGAGACATAAAGAGAGGTATTCCAAAAGAAATTGATCAAGGATTTCAAAACTCCCCATTTTTCCCATAATCAACACTTCTCCCCACAAGAGGCCAACTTTTGACATAAGAGACAATAAAAGAGTTTTGACAAACCAAAAGCTCTAATCTACTATTTTCAAAATTTCTATTTCTCAAGTGGTAGCTGATCCATCTATTGCTTTGGCCTTTATTTTCTCCCCCTTTGGCATCAAGCACCAAAACAGGATCAATCTTGGCCCTTGAACCCCATTGCCTCACCGAAATCTTCAATAAGAATACACAGGCGATAAGAGTAGATGAGATGAACTTGGAATAAGTTACCCTCTCATCAAAGTGCAGTGGAAGTCTTTCATGGTCCAAGTCCACCTTTTCCCTTTCAAACCTCCTTTGAGACTAAATCAAGCAAGCTCAAGCAAACGGTTAGTCTCAAAGGGTCAAGTTGTAGCACAACTCCCCCTAAATATGTGCATCACTTGCAAAAGGACTTGTGAGGTCCGGGGAGTGATTGTACAACTTGAGCACCATACATAAGCAACAAATGTAGAAGGAACATGATCAAAGGCATAAACACATATATGCTATAAATCAATCCAAGTTCCGCGAATCTAGGACATTTAGCTCACTACGCAGCCTGCAAAAGGTCTTTTCATCTAAAGGCTTAGTGAAGATATCGGCTAGCTGGTTCTTGGTGCTAACATGAAACACTTCGATATCTCCCTTTTGCTGGTGGTCTCTCAAAAAGTGATGCCGGATGTCAATGTGCTTTGTGCGGCTGTGCTCAACAGGATTTTCCGCTATTCAGATAGCACTCTCATTGTCACATAGGAGTGGGACTTTGCTCAGATTGTAGCCAAAGTCCCGGAGGGTTTGCCTCATCCAAAGTAGTTGCGCACAACACTGTCCTGCGGCAACGTACTCGGCCTCAGCGGTGGATAGGGCAACGAAAGTTTGTTTCTTAGAGTTCCACGACACTAGGGACCTTCCTAAGAATTGGCACGTCCCCGATGTACTCTTCCTATCGACCTTACATCCAGCATAGTCGGAATCTGAGTATCCAATCAAGTCAAAGTTAGACCCCTTTGGATACCAAATCCCGAAGCAAGGCGTAGCGACTAAATATCGAAGAATTCGCTTTACAGACACTAAGTGACACTCCTTAGGATCGGATTGAAATCTAGCACACATGCATACGCTAAGCATAATATCCGGTCTTCTAGCACACAAATAAAGTAAAGACCCTATCATAGACCGGTATGCCTTTTGATCAACGGACTTACCTCCTTTGTTGAGGTCGGTGTGCCCGTCGGTTCCCATCAGCGTCTTTGCGGGCTTGGCGTCCTTCATCCCAAACCGCTTTAGCAAGTCTTGTGTGTACTTTGTTTAGGAGATGAAGGTGGCGTCCTTGAGTTGCTTCACTTGGAACCTAAGGAAGTAGTTCAACTCGCCCATCATTGACATCTCGAATTTCTGCGTAATCACCCTGCTAAACTCTTCACAAGACTTTTGGTTAGTAGAACCAAATATTATGTCATCGACATAAATTTGGCACACAAAAAGATCACCATCGCAAGTCTTAGTGAAAAGAGTTGGATCGGCTTTCCCAACCTTGAAAGCATTAGCAATTAAAAAGTCTCTAAGGCATTCATACCATGCTCTTGGGCTTGCTTAAGTCCATAGAGCGCCTTAGAGAGCTTACACACGTGGTCGGGGTACCGTTCATCCTCGAAGCCAGGGGGTTGCTCCACGTACACCTCCTCCTTGATCGACCCATTGAGGAAAGCTCTTCACATCCATTTGGTACAACCTAAAAGAATGGTGAGCGGCATATGCTAGCAAAATACGAATTGATTCTAGCCTAGCCACAGGAGCGAATGTCTCCTCAAAGTCCAAACCTGCGACTTGGCATAACCTTTTGCCACAAGTCGAGCCTTGTTCCTTGTCACCACCCCATGCTCGTCCTGTTTGTTGCGGAACACCCACTTGGTTACCACAACATTTTGCTTGGGACGAGGCACCAGTGTCCAAACTTCATTGCGCTTGAAGTTGTTGAGTTCCTCCTGCATGGCCAACACCCAGTCCGGATCTAGCAAGGCCTCTTCTACCCTGAAAGGCTCAATAGAAGAGACAAAGGAGTAATGCTCACAAAAATTAACTAATCTTGAACGAGTAGTTACTCCCTTGCTAATATCACCCAATATTTGGTCGACGGGATGATCCCTTTGAATCGTCGCTCGAACTTGAGTTGGAGGTGCCTGAGGTGCTTCTTCCTCTTCAACTTGATCATCATGTGCTCCCCCTCGATCATGCGCCTCTACTTGAGGTACCTGTTCGTCATCTTGGGTTGGGGGATACACCATAGTTGAGGAAGACGGTTGATCTTGCTCCAATTTTTCCTGAGGCCACACATCTCCAATCGCCATGGTGCGTATCGCGGCCGTTGGAACATCTTCTTCATCTACATCATCAAGATCAACAACTTGCTCTCTTGGAGAGCCATTAGTCTCATCAAATACAACGTTGCTAGAGACTTCAACCAAACCCGATGATTTGTTGAAGACCCTATACGCCTTTGTATTTGAGTCATAACCTAATAAAAACCCTTCTACAGCTTTGGGAGCAAATTTAGAGGTTCTACCTTTCTTCACAAGAATGTAACACTTGCTCCCAAATACACGAAAATAAGACACATTGGGTTTGTTACCAGTTAGCAGCTCATATGAAGTCTTCTTGAGGAGGCGGTGAAGATAGACCCTGTTGATGGCGTGGCAAGCCGTGTTCACGGCTTCCGACCAAAAACGCTCGGGGGTCTTGAACTCTCCAAGCATAGTCCTCGCCATATCAATGAGCGTCCTGTTCTTCCTTTCTACCACACCATTTTGCTGAGGTGTGTAGGGAGCGGAGAACTCGTGCTTGATCCCCTCCTCCTCAAGGAACTCCTCCACTTGAAGATTCTTGAATTCGGACCTGTTGTCGCTCCTTATCTTCTTCACCTTGAGCTCAAACTCATTTTGAGCTCTCCTGAGGAAGCGCTTGAGGGTCCCTTGGGTTTCAGATTTATCCTGCAAAAAGAATACCCAAGTGAAGCGGGAAAAATCATCAACTATAACAAGACCATACTTACTTCCTCCTATACTTAGATAGGCGACGGGTCCGAAGAGGTCCATATGAAGCATCTCCAAGGGTCTTGATGTGGTCATCACATTTTTGGTGTGATGAGAGCCTCCCACCTTTTTCCCTGCTTGACAAGCTGCACAAGGTCTATCTTTTTCTAAATGTACATTAGTTAGACCTATCACGTGTTCTCCCTTTAGAAGCTTGTGGAGGTTCTTCATCCCCACATGTGCTAAGCGGCGATGCCACAACCAGCCCATGCAAGTCTTAGCAATTAAGCATGCATCTAGACCGGCCTCTTCTTTTGCAAAATCAACCAAATAAAGTTTGCCGTCTAGTACACCCTTAAAAGCTAGTGAACCATCACATCTTCTAAAGACAGACACATCTACATTTGTAAATAGACAATTATATCCCATTTTGCATAATTGACTAACAGATAACAAATTATATCCACGCGACTCAACTAAAAACACATTAGAAATAGAGTGCTCAGATGAAATAGCAATTTTACCTAACCCTTTTACCTTGCCTTGGTTCCCATCACCGAATATTATTGAATCTTGGGAATCCTTGTTCTTGACGTAGGAAGAGAACATCCTCTTTTCCCCCGTCATGTGGTTCGTGCATCCGCTGTCGATAATCCAACTTGAACCCCCGGATGCATAAACCTGCAAGGCAAATTTAGGCTTGGGTCTTAGGTACCCAACTCTTGTTGGGTCCTACAAGGTTAGTCACAATTGTCTTGGGGACCCAAATGCAAGTTTTATCTCCCTTGCATCTTGCCCCTAATTTTCTAGCAATCACCTTCTTATTCTTTCTATAAATGGCAAAAGAAGCATTGCAAGCATGATATATTGTAGACGGTTCATTAACTTTCTTATTAACAACATTTCTCCTAGGCATATTATGAATAACATTTCTCCTACCAACATTTCTATCATGCACATAGGAAGAACTAGAAGCAAACATGGTATGAGAATCAAAAGCATCATACGCATTACAACTCCTATGAGTATTTCTCGATTGTCTCCTATCATGGAACATAAAGGCATGGTTCTTTTTCACACTACTAGCCATAGGGGCCTTCCCTTTCTCCTTAGCGGAGATGGGAGCCTTATGGCTTGTTAAGTTCTTGACTTCCCTCTTGAAGCCAAGACCATCCTTAATTGAGGGGTGTCTACCAATTGCGTAGGCATCCCTTGCAAATTTTAGTTTGTCAAATTCACTTTTGCTAGTCTTAAGTTGGGTATTAAGACTAGCCAATTCATCATTTAATTTGGAAATTGAAACTAGGTGTTCACTACAAGCATCAATATCAAAATCTTTACACCTAGTGCAAATCATGACATGTTCTACACAAGAGTTAGATTTATTTGCTACTTCTAATTTAGCATTTAAATCATTGTTAATTCTCTTTAAGCTTGAGATAGAGTCATGACATGCAGACAATTCACTAGAAAGCATTTCATTTCGTTTAACTTCTAAAGCACGTGAATTTTGTGCACTAACAAATTTATCATGCTCTTCATATAAAAGGTCCTCTTGTTTCTCTAAGAGTCTATCCTTCTCATTCAAGGCATCAATCAATTCATTGATTTTATCAATTTTATTTCTATCCAATCCCTTGAACAAGCTAGAGTAATCTATTTCCTCATCGCTAGACTCATCATCACTAGAAGAATCATAAGTAGTACTGTCTCGAGTACATACCTTCTTCTCCTTTGCCATGAGGCATGTGTGACGCTCGTTGGGGGAAGAGGGATGACTTATTGAAGGCGGTGGCGGCGAGTCCTTCATTGTCGGAGTCGGAGGAGGAGCAATCCGAATCCCACTCCTTTCCTAGATGTGCCTCGCCCTTGGCCTTCTTGTAATTTTTCTTCTTTTCCCTCTTGCTCCCGTGTTCCTGGTCACTTTCATTGTAACACCCCTGGTGTTACTGTAACTAAAACCTGAGCATGGCATCATAAGCATTGGCATTGCATATGTTTGACACACCTAGAGTGCATTCACTAGGCAAAAATTTCAAACAAGTTGTATTGTTTTAAGGTTTTGCAAATAGGACCCTAGATAGGAAGCTTTACCCTAAACAGGGATTAAAGGGGTAAGACTTAACCCAACTTGAGAAAATCCAAATACTCTAGGGTAATAGTTATGAAATATCCCCAAAAACAAAGTTGAACCACAATTGTACCCCTGGGATACTAAAAACCCTAATTGGAACCCTGGAAAACCCTAAGACTAAACCCTAGGGGCCTAAGTGCAAAATTAGCCCACTTTTGGGCTAAAGTGCAAAAACCAAGTCAAATAAGTGTTTTAAGTCATTTGGTTCATAAATCTGTGGACTTGAAAGCTAAACCCTAAGTTTTGGACTCATTTGCAAAAAGGACCCCAACTTTGAATTCTATACTAAGTCTGAAATTCAGTGTTGAAGGCTCAACTTTAGGGCTTTGTAACATTCAAAGCATAGGGTCTTTGCCCTAGGTCACCACACCAAATTTGTAAAGCAATTAAAGGAGAACAACTTTGCTTAAGAGTGGGAGCATTGTTGTTAAGGAAATGTTGGAGATAATTAAGCCTGAAGATTGGCTGTCAGGCTGATTCAGTCTAAAATTCAGAAGTTCAGTGTAACAAAGCCATCTTTGGGGTTGAATTAAACCTTAGTCCATTGCTCAAATAGGTTTAATCCCTATAGTCGATTTGTAGCTGGTATGTAGCACTACAACTTTGGTGCAGAGACTTGGGCCTGTTGCCACATGAAATTGGAAGAAAACTCCCCTGCAAATTGCTCTGTCAGACTGTCTGAACCGAGCTCGCCATGGTACAGTGCTTCAGACAGATCAGGACGACAGCACGGCAATCCCTCACCGCCGACGACCAACCCCCGCTGAGATTCACGTCGCCGCCATTGCGATTCACGTCGCCGGTGATCAGATGAGGCCGCCAGGTAAAAGCCACCCCCTGGGGATAACTCCGGTGACTCACCGTGACTGCCCTTTTTTCTCTGCGGCTGAGCGATAGGCTCGCCGGTGAACCGCCGCCTCCCGGCCGTGCGCCGCGTGGCTCTCACTTTCCACCGCACCGCCACGACTTACTCTAACTCCCTGTCGATCGCCGGAACAACCGCCACGCCTCTGGGCACGTATTCACCGCGCCAGGATTCTTCCTCACCTCCGGCCGACGCGTTGCTCGTCCAAAATTTGCGGCCACCGCTCACTCCGCCTATAAATTGAGCCCTCCCCTAGCTGCATAACATCATCACCCACTCATCCACCAACAATCGCTAGCACCTGTGCCTCCGAGAGCTCGAATTTTGGTTTTGCCCCAAATCCACTCTCCGCCACCGTGAAAATCCGTTCGTCGCGGCCAGCTCAACTCAGGTTAGTTCAAGCTGTACCGTTGCTTGTTCTAGCATCCCTAAGCTCTCCACATGATCCCTGACCCTTTTGATTGAACCAAACCACCATGGATTACCGGGAACACCTTCACCCATCCGCAATGTTCTCGGTTCATGCGGACAGAGCTTGATAGTTCATTATTCGTGCAATTAGATTAGGGAAAACACTCGGGCTTGGTCCAATTTGATGTCCGCCGCTCGGGAACCCTAGCCGTTGCCCCAATCGGCCGGCGTAGGTGCTCGCCGGAGCTCGGCTGGGCGTGAACGACGTCGGGGACTCCACCTTGCAAAAGAACAGAACTACGGGGGTCTATCTGTAAACGTCAGAGACTCTGTTAAACAGTGAAAGAATTCGTTCGCAGATAGACAGAAACGCGGGGGCCCCTGTGCAAAATCGCCAGAGCGCGGGCGCGCGCGGGCGCTTTTTCCCCCTGACTGGGCCGTACGGGCTGCTTTTGGCCCAGAACTGTTCACTGTTTTTCTTTTTCTTTTATTTCCAGAGCTAAAACAATTATTGAAAATTGTAGAAAAATGATAAAATTGTGAAACCAATTTTTCTAGGCTTGTTATTTTCCCTAGTATTTAATAAAAATAATTTCATGATTTTTAGTTTAAACAGAGAATTTTAGGGCATTTAAAGCAGCTTAAAGAATTTGTTTTGGATTTTTAGAAAATAATTAGTAAGTCCAAAAATGCCCAAACTTTTTATGGGAACTTAAAGCAATATTTAGAAGCCTTGGGTAAATTTTGAGTTGATTTGGACCACGTTTGATCACTAAACCCCAAAACACCCCCCTGCCCTATGAACTCCTTTACTGACTCCGGAAACCCTAGGTTCTCGGAGTACCGTGAAGGAAAGTTGTACTCAAGACTTAGATAATAAGTTTATATTATCTTTGCATCCTCATGAGCATCCCATGGCATCCATTCTTATGCATATATATGGATATGTTAGAACACGAAGAAGAAGAAGGAGTCACTGAAGAAAGGACACCACCACCCTCAGATCCTCAAGCAGGCAATTGCTTTTATTTTGATATTTGTGGATCCGAGCCGGACTCACCTGTTAGCAAAGGCAAGCCCCGGTGCATATGCCCCCTTCCTTGATGTTTTTAAAATCTTTCTCACTTGATTACTGCATTAGGTGATAGGAGTTGATTGCTAAAACAATTCCTGCATTACCTTCCTTGAACTTGATTACCTTCCTTGATCACCCGTTTTATAAAAGATTTTTGATGCTTAGTCTTGCTTTAGAAAAACAAAATGTTTTGTTTTTACAAAATATGATGTGGCAAAAGTGGGTGGGATGTTTTCAAAAATAAAACTTGATGGTGAATCTGTCAAAGGCCTTGATGGATTCAACATCAGAAAAGATGTACCTCTGCCAGGTACCAAGTTTTTGGGATAAAATACTTAAGCTGATACTGGGCGGTTGACTTGCACGAGAAGAGAGTCTCGGTGTAGTGTCTCCGTCTGAGTCGATTAAGGACTGTCTCAATGTAGGCTTGATGATCGAGGACCCTTTAGCTGGTCACATGCCTCGTCATGGGTAAGCCTTGCCTCGGGCAGACTAAGGCCGGAATAAGATAACACGAAATGGACGTGGAGCGGTGGCGAGAGTAGCGTGTACCCTCCGTGGCAAGAGGCTGGACGGTGGTGTATCTGTGCTCTCGGTTTGCGTGAACCTGATCCGGTCTTAAGAACCCCGGTGGCGGGTTGACATATGCAAGGGTTAAGTGCTACATATGTCGTGTGATTGGAGATCCTCAGCTGAGTATAATCGATTCGGATCGCCGTACCTTCGCGGTTATGAAGACTTGGTCACTGACCTACACGTAGCATTCCACTAAAGATGATGGGTTTTTGTTGAAGAAATTGGCTAGTATAGGACCAGTGATTGAACTAGGGTAGAAATAACTCTAGTTACAGGTAAATGTATTTAACTTGACAAATAAAATTTGGATTTTTTTAAGGATCCACTTTAGTAAGCATTTCAGCAAAACAGAGTCCTTGATTATTGAAAAACCTTACCTTGACTCCCATATATCCAGCATACCCTTGAGAGTCTTTTCCTTAGTCGGGTAAGACTTGCTGAGTAATTCCGTACTCAGGGTTTATCCCTTCGTTGTTTTTAGGTGAGGAAGTAGCAGATTTCTGCTGCTTCTGTGCCAAGGTGGTTCCTAAAGAAGAAACACAAGACTGAAGTGCGGGAGGACTTGGTCCTCAATCTAGATCTTTTACTTAAAACTTATCGGGAGGAGTTTTTGTCTCCCTTGGTTTGTATAATATTACTACTCAGCACTCGCTCTTAGTTCTGGTCTGTAATAAACCAACTTGAGCTTGCTTTTAAATAAATGTGAATTATGTAATCGCTTCCGCAATTCTTTATCTCCGATGTTCTGTAATGTCTGCAAGACGGGTGAATCGTTCCTGGTAAGGTAAGGAAAGATACCAAACTTGTCAAGCAGTTCAGGGGCACCTACAGGGTTGTCTGAAGTCCGTAGGACAAGGACAACTGTAGGTGGGCCTAATTACTTGGGAGGTTCCGTCACAGATGGTATCGGAGCGTAGCCCTTCTTGTTAGATATTATGTGACATCTTCAAAAGGATTTTCTGAGACTTATCTAGAAAATTGCTTCTCTTCTTACCTAAGTATTTCTGAAGAGTTTACTTCAAGGACCAGATAGGAAGAGTGCAATGTATAGAAGGTTGAATCGACTCAGGTTGATTCTGTACTTATTCATGCATCATGCTAAGAATTATACTAATAAATTTTTCCCCCTTAGCAAATGCCGCCACGTACAAGGAAAACGACACGTAAGCATATTGGACCCATTGGTGTGCCTCGGCATCAACTTGCCCCGCGGGAGCAAGAGCAAAACAGCAGTAGCGGGAGCAACGATCCCATTGGTGATCTAGAAGCTCGCGTGAATCATCTCCAAGAGGAGCTACAGCGCAGGACTAATCTATGGGTTGCGGACGGTGACCGAATCAATGATTTAAGAAGTTACATCCGCACCCTGCAAGATCAACTAGCTGACCGAGATTTGGCACTTGATTGGGCAGTGCAGTCTCGTTCGGTGGCTTTAGCTAAGGAAGCAAAGGCTCGAGCACGAGTCAATGAACTTAGCGTTGCTATTGATAACTTGCAGGTATATTGCAATACTTTGCATGAAGAAGTTCATGTACTGTATTCGCAACTACACCCAAATGTCCCTGCGGATCCCGTCAGGTCTGAAGCTGGACCCTCGCATACTGCGGGCGAAGCGCTTGGTGGAGAGCTAGATCTTTTTAGGCCCCCTCCTTATTTGAGGTTGGTCGACGTATGGTCTCCCACCCCTGACGATGAAGCTACCAAGAATAAGCAGGAATAATAGTGTAGCTTGTAAAAGTAGAAATAGTAAGTTGTATAATAGGTAGAACTTTTGTACAATGGGTAATGTGTCCTGTTATGTAATATCGAGTCTGTACCATTACTTTTTATAGTAATGTAAAATGGAAGGTCTCTTTGGCATATTATGTTTATTTCGAATGTTTTTGCCTCAGATGCCGACCAGGACTCGCGGACAGGACGCAGCCGGAACTTTTGGGGGTCGGGATGTCACCCCAAATCCACCTCCGGTTCCACCCACGCTAGCCGAGGCGATTGCCGCCTTGGTAAATGCCACCGCCGACAATACCCGCTTCCTTAGGGAAATGGCGGGTCAACAGCAGTTCCAACAGCAGGCAGGAAGGGGTTTCCAGCAAGGTCCCCGTGAAACCACCTATCTGGACTTCTCCGAAACTCGTCCACCTCTATTCACCAAGGCAGAAGACCCGCTAGAAGCCGACGAGTGGATACGAGTCGTTGAACAAAAGTTTGGTCTCCTTCGTTGTTCGGAAACGCAGAAGCCATTGTTCGCGGCACAGCAACTACGTGGCCCTGCCAGTACTTGGTGGGGAAATTTCGTGGCTATCCAACCTGACAACCATCAAATCACTTGGGAAGAATTTAAAGCAGCCTTCCGTGAGCACTACATACCTGAAGGGGTGCTGCATATGAAACAAGAGGAATTCATGAAGCTGAAACAAGGAGGAGATACCATCAATCAGTATCTCAACAAGTTTAATCACCTGTCGCAATATGCCATCGACCAGGTGAATACTGATTTGAAGAAAAAGAACTGCTTCATGAGGGGTCTAAATGACCGGTTGCAGCGAAAGATGGCCACATGTATTGATCTCACGTATGGAAAGGCTGTCAGTACAGCCTTATCTGTGGAAGCAAAATACGCAAGTTCTGGGAAGAATAAGGGATTCAGTGGTGAGAGGCCTAATCAGGGCCAGGCGAAGAGGCAACGGTTCGTCATCCGGCCTTCTAGCCAAAACCGCACTTTTTCTCGTCCACCAACATTCCCTTTCAAACAGCCCATTATTATTCGCCCCAACAATACCCCCACTTCCCCAAATCAGCCGAGTGCCCCAGGCACTTGATTCCCTGCCTTGCCCAGCTCTTCAACTGGGTGTTTCAACTGCGGCAAGTCGGGACATTTTATCAAAGACTGCCCATACCCCAAGCAAAATCAATCCAATGCTCAGCAAGGAACTGGGAAGTCTACTCAACCCAAAGGAAATACTGTGGGGAGGAATACCAAGAAAACGGGGCGTGTATACTACACCCAGGTGGCCACTACACCGGAAGGAGAGCCGGTGATGATGGGTACGTTTCCCGTGGCCAGTCACCCTGCAATTATTCTTTTTGATTCTGGTGCTTCGCATACCTTCATTAGCAAGAAATTTGTGGAGCAACATCACATTGCATGCCATGAATCAAAAGAGGGATTTAAAATTCATTCACCTGGGGGATATATTTTTACTCGAGAAGTGGCCTATGAAGTGCCAGTAATAATGGCCGGACGGAACTTTCCTGCTAACATGATTGTTCTGAAGGGCCAGGATATAGATGTAATTTTGGGTATGAATTGGTTAACCCAATACAAGGCAATACTCAACACTGAACTCAGAACCGTTAGGTTGAGCTTTAATCAAGAAGAAATTCTTTTGTCTCTCCCCGTGACCAATCCGGCCAAAGCTTCTGGTAGAGTATACGAAGCCATTGTACCGGAAATCAAGGATATTCCGGTAGTATGTGAGTTTCCAGATGTATTTCTGGAAGATTTGCCTGGACTGCCCCCTGAAAGAGATGTAGAATTTGTAATTGAGCTAAAGCCCGGTACGGCTCCCATCTCTCGAAGATCGTACCGTATGCCCCCTAATGAGTTGGCGGAATTGAAGATTCAATTACAAGATCTACTGAATAAGGGATTCATCCGGCCAAGCTCGTCTCCATGGGGTTGCCCCGCCATTTTTGTTAAAAAGAAGGATCAAACCTTGCGGATGTGCGTGGATTATCGGCCCCTGAATGAGGTCACCATCAAGAATAAGTACCCTCTTCCAAGGATCGACATCTTATTTGATCAACTGACTGGGGCGAGGGTATTTTCTAAAATTGATCTCAGGTCGGGCTATCATCAAATCCATATTCGGCCCGAGGATATACCGAAGACCGCATTTACTACGCGGTATGGATTGTTTGAATACTTGGTAATGTCTTTCGGGCTCACTAATGCTCCTGCCCACTTCACCTATTTGATGAACTCGGTGTTCATGCCCGAGTTGGACAAGTTCGTGGTGGTCTTCATCGACGATATTTTGATATATTCTAAAAATGAAGAGGAGCATGCTCAACATCTACGGATTGTATTGACGCGCCTGAGGGAACATCAGCTGTATGCCAAGTTCAGTAAGTGCGCGTTCTGGCTGGAGGAAATTCAATTTTTGGGGCACGTGTTATCAGCCAAAGGAATTGCGGTAGATCCTAGCAAAGTCAAAGATATTCTGGAATGGAAAACCCCAACCACTGTTCACCAAGTCTGGAGTTTTCTTGGACTAGCTGGATATTATCGCAGATTCATACCCGATTTTTCTAAGCTTGTGAAGCCAATCACAAGTCTATTAAAGAATGACATTAAGTTCAATTGGTCTTCTAAGTGTAATGAAGCCTTTGAGCAATTGAAGACATTATTAACCACTGCTCCGGTATTGGCTCAGCCAGACATCACTAAGCCTTTTGATGTATATTGTGATGCATCTGGCAGTGGACTCGGCTGTGTATTAATGCAAGAAGGCCGAGTAATTGCGTATGCTTCAAGGCAGTTGCGCCGACATGAGGAGCATTACCCAACTCATGATCTGGAGCTAGTTGCTGTGGTTCATGCCCTGAAAATATAGCGTCACTATCTGCTGGGAAATATCTGTCACATATATACAGATCATAAAAGCTTGAAGTACATCTTCACCCAGTCAGAATTAAATATGAGGCAAAGACGATGGCTTGAGCTTATTAAGGACTATGAACTGGAGATCCATTATCACCTAGGCAAGGCCAATGTGGTGGCAGATGCACTAAGTCGTAAGGCTTCCTGCCACTGCCTTATGGTGAAAACCTCTTACAACACTTTATGTCAAGAGATGGAAAAGTTAAATCTGGGGATAATCCAACAAGGGACTCTAAATCAGCTAAAGCTTGAGTCAATCATTTTGCAAAGGATAATTGATGCTCAAAAGGATAATCTGGGTATGAAGCACATACGAGAGAAGATAAGGGCTGGAACAGCCAAATGTTTCAAGGAAGACGATCAAGGTGTGTTATGGTTTAACAACCGCATAGTAGTGCCAAAGAATGAAGAACTCCGCCAGCAAATCTTAGATGAAGCGCATCTTAGTCGCTATTCTATTCATCCGGGAAGCACTAAGATGTATCATGATTTAAAACAGCACTACTGGTGGACGAAGATGAAAATTGAAATTGCACGCTATGTGGCTAAGTGTGACACTTGCAGACGTGTCAAAGCCATACACATGAAAACTGCCGGTCCATTGCAGTCATTACCAGTACCAACATGGAAATGGGAAGACATAAGCATGGACTTCATTGTGGGATTGCCCAGGACCGCAAAAGGATATGACTCTATTTGGGTGATTGTTGATCGACTTACAAAGATTGCTCACTTTCTACCGGTCAAGACCTATTATCCGGTACTTACCTATGCGGAGTTATACATTGCCCGTATTCTCAGTTTGCATGGTGTCCCAAAGACTATAATGTCGGATCGTGGACCACAATTTGTATCCAAATTTTGGGAAGAACTTCATAAATCCCTGGGTACTAAGTTACTCCACAGTTCGGCCTATCATCCTCAAACCAGTGGACAGACTGAGAGAGTGAACCAAATACTTGAAGATATGCTGCGGGCATGTGTTCTGGACTTCTCACAGAAATGGGATGAATGTTTACCTTTGGCGGAGTTTTCATATAATAATAGCTATCAAGAAAGTATTAAGATGGAACCCTTCGAAGCTTTATATGGACGACGGTGTCGGACTCCGCTAAATTGGTCTGAACCTGGTGAAAGGTGCTTCTTTAGACCTGATCTGGTGAAAGGAGCCGAGGATAAGGTTCAGAAAATTATTCATAATATGAAGAAAGCACAAGCTCGTCAGAAGAGTTATGCAGACCAACGGCGAATGCCCTTATACTTCCTGGAAGGAGACTATGTCTACTTGAAGGTTTCACCAATAAAGGGAGTATCGCGTTTCGGGGTAAAGGGAAAGCTTGCACCCAGGTACATTGGTCCATTTCCTATTCTTCAAAGATATGGGCCAGTGGCGTATCGACTTCAACTTCCCGAAACATTGTCTGCTGTACATAATGTGTTCCATGTATCGCAATTGAAGAAGTGTCTTCGGGTTCCCGATCGAACCATTGAAGTGACAGATGTTGTCCTGGAACCAGACTTAACGTACTCGGAACATCCTATTCGAGTTCTGGATCAAAAGGACAGGGTTACCCGGAGAAAGACTCTCAAGTTCTACAAGGTACAATGGAACCAGCATTCTGAGGAAGAGGCTACGTGGGAAACTCAAGACTTCTTGAATCAGAATTTCCCAGGCTTTCTAGCCTCATGTAATTTGTAAAGTGTATATAGTTATTGCAATAAAGGAGTGAACCCCCACACCACCCCTGCCTTGTACCAGAAATAAGGAAATAAAAATGTGACACATTTCCTTTTCCATTACTCACCCTAGGACTTTAAATCTCGGGACGAGATTCTTTTATGGGGGGAAGGATGTAACACCCCTGGTGTTACTGTAACTAAAACCTGAGCATGGCATCATAAGCATTGGCATTGCATATGTTTGACACACCTAGAGTGCATTCACTAGGCAAAAATTTCAAACAAGTTGTATTGTTTTAAGGTTTTGCAAATAGGGCTATGAACTGGAGATCCATTATCACCCAGGCAAGGCCAATGTGGTGGCAGATGCACTAAGTCGTAAGGCTTCCTGCCACTGCCTTATGGTGAAAACCTCTGACAACACTTTATGTCAAGAGATGGAAAAGTTAAATCTGGGGATAATCCAACAAGGGATTCTAAATCAGCTAAAGCTTGAGTCAATCATTTTGCAAAGGATAATTGATGCTCAAAAGGATAATCTGGGTATGAAGCACATACGAGAGAAGATAAGGGCTGGAACAGCCAAATGTTTCAAGGAAGACGATCAAGGTGTGTTATGGTTTAACAACCGCATAGTAGTGCCAAAGAATGAAGAACTCCACCAGCAAATCTTAGATAAAGCGCATCTTAGTCGCTATTCTATTCATCCGGGAAGCACTAAGATGTATCATGATTTAAAACAGCACTACTGGTGGACGAAGATGAAAATTGAAATTGCACGCTATGTGGCTAAGTGTGACACTTGCAGACGTGTCAAAGCCATACACATGAAAACTGTCGGTCCATTGCAGTCATTACCAGTACCAACATGGAAATGGGAAGACATAAGCATGGACTTCATTGTGGGATTGCCCAGGACCGCAAAAGGATATGACTCTATTTGGGTGATTGTTGATCGACTTACAAAGATTGCTCACTTTCTACCGGTCAAGACCTATTATCCGGTACTTACCTATGCGGAGTTATACATTGCCCGTATTCTCAGTTTGCATGGTGTCCCAAAGACTATAATGTCGGATCGTGGACCACAATTTGTATCCAAATTTTGGGAAGAACTTCATAAATCCCTGGGTACTAAGTTACTCCACAGTTCGACCTATCATCCTCAAACCAGTGGACACACTGAGAGAGTGAACCAAATACTTGAAGATATGCTGCGGGCATGTGTTCTTGACTTCTCACAGAAATGGGATGAATGTTTACCTTTGGCGGAGTTTTCATATAATAATAGCTATCAAGAAAGTATTAAGATGGCACCCTTCGAAGCTTTATATGGACGACGGTGTCGGACTCCGCTAAATTGGTCTGAACCTGGTGAAAGGTGCTTCTTTAGACCTGATCTGGTGAAAGGAGCCGAGGATAAGGTTCAGAAAATTATTCATAATATGAAGAAAGCACAAGCTCGTCAGAAGAGTTATGCAGACCAACGGCGAATGCCCTTATACTTCCTGGAAGGAGACTATGTCTACTTGAAGGTTTCACCAATAAAGGGAGTATCGCGTTTCGGGGTAAAGGGAAAGCTTGCACCCAGGTACATTGGTCCATTTCCTATTCTTCAAAGATATGGGCCAGTGGCGTATCGACTTCAACTTCCCGAAACATTGTCTGCTGTACATAATGTGTTCCATGTATCGCAATTGAAGAAGTGTCTTCGGGTTCCCGATCGAACCATTGAAGTGACAGATGTTGTCCTGGAACCAGACTTAACGTACTCGGAACATCCTATTCGAGTTCTGGATCAAAAGGACAGGGTTACCCGGAGAAAGACTCTCAAGTTCTACAAGGTACAATGGAACCAGCATTCTGAGGAAGAGGCTACGTGGGAAACTCAAGACTTCTTGAATCAGAATTTCCCAGGCTTTCTAGCCTCATGTAATTTGTAAAGTGTATATAGTTATTGCAATAAAGGAGTGAACCCCCACACCACCCCTGCCTTGTACCAGAAATAAGGAAATAAAAATGTGACACATTTCCTTTTCCATTACTCACCCTAGGACTTTAAATCTCGGGACGAGATTCTTTTATGGGGGGAAGGATGTAACACCCCTGGTGTTACTGTAACTAAAACCTGAGCATGGCATCATAAGCATTGGCATTGCATATGTTTGACACACCTAGAGTGCATTCACTAGGCAAAAATTTCAAACAAGTTGTATTGTTTTAAGGTTTTGCAAATAGGACCCTAGATAGGAAGCTTTACCCTAAACAGGGATTAAAGGGGTAAGACTTAACCCAACTTGAGAAAATCCAAATACTCTAGGGTAATAGTTATGAAATATCCCCAAAAACAAAGTTGAACCACAATTGTACCCCTGGGATACTAAAAACCCTAATTGGAACCCTGGAAAACCCTAAGACTAAACCCTAGGGGCCTAAGTGCAAAATTAGCCCACTTTTGGGCTAAAGTGCAAAAACCAAGTCAAATAAGTGTTTTAAGTCATTTGGTTCATAAATCTGTGGACTTGAAAGCTAAACCCTAAGTTTTGGACTCATTTGCAAAAAGGACCCCAACTTTGAATTCTATACTAAGTCTGAAATTCAGTGTTGAAGGCTCAACTTTAGGGCTTTGTAACATTCAAAGCATAGGGTCTTTGCCCTAGGTCACCACACCAAATTTGTAAGGCAATTAAAGGAGAACAACTTTTCTTAAGAGTGGGAGCATTGTTGTTATGGAAATGTTGGAGATAATTAAGCCTGAAGATTGGCTGTCAGGCTGATTCAGTCTAAAATTTAGAAGTTCAGTGTAACAAAGCCATCTTTGGGGTTGAATTAAACCTTGGTCCATTGCTCAAATAGGTTTAATCCCTATAGTCGATTTGTAGCTGGTATGTAGCACTACAACTTTGGTGCAGAGACTTGGGCCTGTTGCCACATGAAATTGGAAGAAAACTCCCCTGCAAATTGCTCTGTCAGACTATCTGAACCGAGCTCGCCATGGTACAGTGCTTCAGACAGATCAGAACGACAGCACGGCAATCCCTCACCGCCGACGACCAACCCCCGCTGAGATTCACGTCGCCGCCGTTGCGATTCACGTCGCCGGTGATCAGATGAGGCCGCCAGGTAAAAGCCACCCCCTGGGGATAACTCCGGTGACTCACCATGACTGCCCTTTTTTCTCTGCGGCTGAGCGATAGGCTCGCCGGTGAACCGCCGCCTCCCGGCCGTGCGCCGCGTGGCTCTCACTTTCCACCGCACCGCCACGACTTACTCTAACTCCCCGTCGATCGCCGGAACAACCGCCACGCCTCTGGGCACGTATTCACCGCGCCAGGATTCTTCCTCACCTCCGGCCGCCGCGTTGCTCGTCCAAAATTTGCGGCCACCGCTCACTCCGCCTATAAATTGAGCCCTCCCCTAGCTGCATAACATCATCACCCACTCATCCACCAACAATCGCTAGCACCCGTGCCTCCGAGAGCTCGAATTTTGGTTTTGCCCCAAATCCACTCTCCGCCACCGTGAAAATCCGTTCGTCGCGGCCAGCTCAACTCAGGTTAGTTCAAGCTGTACCGTTGCTTTTTCTAGCATCCCTAAGCTCTCCACATGATCCCTGACCCTTTTGATTGAACCAAACCACCATGGATTACCGGGAACACCTTCACCCATCCGCAATGTTCTCGGTTCATGCGGACAGAGCTTGATAGCTCATTATTCGTGCAATTAGATTAGGGAAAACACTCGGGCTTGGTCCAATTTGATGTCCGCCGCTCGAGAACCCTAGCCGTTGCCCCAATCGGCCGGCATAGGTGCTCGCCGGAGCTCGGCTGGGCGTGAACGACGTCGGGGACTCCACCTTGCAAAAGAACAGAACTACGGGGGTCTATCTGTAAACGTCAGAGACTCTGTTAAACAGTGAAAGAATTCGTTCGCAGATAGACAGAAACGCGGGGGCCCCTGTGCAAAATCGCCAGGGCGTGGGCGCGCGCGGGCGCTTTTCCCCCCTGACTGGGCCGTACGGGCTGCTTTTGGCCCAGAACTGTTCACTGTTTTTCTTTTTCTTTTATTTCCAGAGCTAAAACAATTATTGAAAATTGTAGAAAAATGATAAAATTGTGAAACCAATTTTTCTAGGCTTGTTATTTTCCCTAGTATTTAATAAAAATAATTTCATGATTTTTAGTTTAAACAGAGAATTTTAGGGCATTTAAAGCAGCTTAAAGAATTAGTTTTGGATTTTTAGAAAATAATTAGTAAGTCCAAAAATGCCCAAACTTTTTATGGGAACTTAAAGCAATATTTAGAAGCCTTGGGTAAAATTTGAGTTGATTTGGACCATGTTTGATCACTAAACCCCAAAACACCCCCCCTGCCCTATGAACTCCTTTACTGACTCTGGAAACCCTAGGTTCTCGGAGTACCGTGAAGGAAAGTTGTACTCAAGACTTAGATAATAAGTTTATATTATCTTTGCATCCTCATGAGCATCCCATGGCATCCATTCTTATGCATATATATGGATATGTTAGAACACGAAGAAGAAGAAGGAGTCACTGAAGAAAGGACACCACCACCCTCAGATCCTCAAGCAGGCAACTGCTTTTATTTTGATATTTGCGAATCTGAGCCGGACTCACCTGTTAACAAAGGCAAGCCCCGGTGCATATGCCCCCTTCCTTGATGTTTTTAAAATCTTTCTCACTTGATTGCTGCATTAGGTGATAGGAGTTGATTGCTAAAACAATTCCTGCATTACCTTCCTTGAACTTGATTACCTTCCTTGATCACCCGTTTTATAAAAGATTTTTGATGCTTAGTCTTGCTTTAGAAAAACAAAATGTTTTGTTTTTACAAAATATGATGTGGCAAAAGTGGGTGGGATGTTTTCAAAAATAAAACTTGATGGTGAATCTGTCAAAGGCCTTGATGGATTAAACATCGGAAAAGATGTACCTCTGCCAGGTACCAAGTTTTTGGGATAAAATACTTAAGCTGAGACCGGGCGGTTGACTTGCACGAGAAGAGAGTCTCGGTGTAGTGTCTCCGTCTAAGTCGATTAAGGACTGTCTCGATGTAGGCTTGATGATCGAGGACCCTTTAGCTGGTCACATGCCTCGTCATGGGTAAGCCTTGCCTCGGGCAGACTAAGGCCGGAATAAGATAACACGAAATGGACGTGGAGCGGTGGCGAGAGTAGCGTGTACCCTCCGTGGCAAGAGGCTGGACGGTGGTGTATCTGTGCTCTCGGTTTGCGTGAACCTGATCTGGTCTTAAGAACCCCGGTGGCGGGTTGACATATGCAAGGGTTAAGTGCTACATATGTCGTGTGATTGGAGATCCTCAGCTGAGTATAATCGATTCGGATCGCCGTACCTTCGCGGTTATGAAGACTTGGTCACTGACCTACACGTAGCATTCCACTAAAGATGATGGGTTTTTGTTGAAGAAATTGGCTAGTATAGGACCAGTGATTGAACTAGGGTAGAAATAACTCTAGTTACAGGTAAATGTATTTAACTTGACAAATAAAATTTGGATTTTTTTAAGGATCCACTTTAGTAAGCATTTCAGCAAAACAGAGTCCTTGATTATTGAAAAACCTTACCTTGACTCCCATATATCCAGCATACCCTTGAGAGTCTTTTCCTTAGTCGGGTAAGACTTGCTGAGTAATTCCGTACTCAGGGTTTATCCCTTCATTGTTTTTAGGTGAGGAAGTAGCAGATTTCTGCTGCTTCTGTGCCAAGGTGGTTCCTAAAGAAGAAACACAAGACTGAAGTGCGGGAGGACTTGGTCCTCAATCTAGATCTTTTACTTAAAACTTATCGGGAGGAGTTTTTGCCTCCCTTGGTTTGTATAATATTACTACTCAGCACTCTCTCTTAGTTCTGGTCTGTAATAAACCAACTTGAGCTTGCTTTTAAATAAATGTGAATTATGTAATCGCTTCCGCAATTCTTTATCTCCGATGTTCTGTAATGTCTGCAAGACGGGTGAATCGTTCCTGGTAAGGTAAGGAAAGATACCAAACTTGTCAAGTAGTTCAGGGGCACCTACAGGGTTGTCTGAAGTCCGTAGGACAAGGACAACTGTAGGTGGGCCTAATTACTTGGGAGGTTCCGTCACATTCATTATTGGGGCAGTTAGCAATAAAATGACCAATCTTACCGCATTTGAAGCATGAGCGCTGTCACACCCGGTTTTGGAAGGCAAACCGAATGCGGACTATGTACGTGCCAGGATCCGAACTCACGTACACAGTGATTACATAAATGAACATCATCGCACAATGCTCGAATAGTAACATAAAAGAGTAATAACCGATTACATCACAGAGTCTTAGACATCCACATAGTCATCAACTTAACAGTTAATCAAAGTGCTAACGAAACGCAGTAAAGATAAGGCCTTCACAGGCAGCTGACTGGGGGTTGCCGCCAACCCACACCTAGAATTCGTCGTAGTCTTGGAACTCCTGGAAGTCTCCTTCCACGGCTTCGCCTTCTCCTGAGCAGTGATTACAATGCGGACAACCTGGTGTTTTGTGGTAAAGCAAGGATGAGTACACATCAACGTACTCAGCAAATGTCCCGTTTGGCTGAAGTGGACTAGCTTTATGTGGGGTTAGGTTCAAGCAGTTGCTTTTAGTTGGTCAGGTATTTATCATTAGTAGAAGCCAGATTTTATCATTAACCAACCCATAAACCATTTCCTCATCGAGGAACAACATCATCATATTCGAACCAAAACCATAACATAATCCTTGTATCTCGAACCATCTGTATCTCTAATCAAAGAGGATCCCAAGGCTGCTCTTAACCGTGAGCACGGCTGATATATCAGTTTCACTACCCTCTGCAGAGGTCGCACACTTTACCCATGAGTCATGATTCCCTTTCTGCCCGGGGAGAGCTAATCCCCATTGACCACTACCTAGGTGGTCCGGCAGGGTCTCACTACGTAGCTGTTACAAAGATTCCCTAGAGGTCATAGCTGCCCGTTAGGTTTCTCCAGTTTGATAAACACAGTACTCCTCCCCGCAGGAGAGTGGCTAACAAAAGCAAAACGAAAGAACCTCGGCACTCAGCCTCGGCAGAGCAAGCACTGTGCCTGGACCCCATTGACGGCACGACGGCGAAGCAACTACACCTCTAGTTCCTCTGATTACTTAGCTAGGGGTGCCCCATTTCACCCTCATGGTTGCACTGTTATCCCGGGTGGTCTCTCAACGAACAGGTCCTTACGGAGAGGTACTCAGGAAACAGCCTGAGCCCCCTAGAGTATCACAAGATCATCAACATAATCAGGATAACAGTATCATAAATATTCGCATCATGTTCATTGATTAAGTTAAGGCAGTAGCAGGATGCTAACCATATAACCCAAAAGGTAATCAAGGATAAAGTAAAGTGTAAAGCTAGTCAGTCCTTAGGTTTCAAGTAAGTAATGCGGGGTAGTAAGTTATAAATGAATAGGACATAATGGGTCAGAGGACACTTGCCTTCACCAAACTGTTGCTCAGGGACTTCCTCTGCAACTTCCTCGGGAAACACAGACTGCTCGTTGTCTACGTAAAGTAATCATTCACACTATGCACTTGGGGAAATAACAAATAAAAACAATATACCAAACATATGCAGCAGAGGGTGATCACAAATTCATTACAGAAAAGGGATAGGCACTCTGGTGTTTCCTAGGTCTGGGGTAGAGGACTATACAAAATGAGTCATTATCCACTACTCAGGTTTAAGTCAGTGGTGGAATTAAATAATTATCTGGTTTAAGTTCCTAAACTTAAGGGTTTGAGTCCATAAACTTAAGTGCTCCAACTTTTATTAAAGTCTACTACCTTTTATTTATCCCAAAATAGAGTTCCAATAACCTTAATCCTGTCCTAAAGATTAACCATTAATTGGAACATGGAAACAGCAGGAAAACAGTGCATAATAAGATAGATAATAATTTTATGAACATTTTGCAATTTGAAGCACCTAATTTGGAGTTCATATGGCAAAGTTATGAATTTTACAAGTTTAGGGGTTAAAAATATGCCCTAGGGACCTATTTTGAATTAAGTAAAAGGGCTGAGGACTTAACTGCGAGAAACCAGGGACGGCGGGCGCAAAATCCGGAAAACCGGGGGGTTCTTTAAGAAAAAGCGCGGGCGAAGGGGTATCGGGCGCTTACAGCCGTTAGATCTCAGATCAACGGCCAGGATTAGATCCTGCGGCGGGCGCGCGGGCGCGCGGCGGCTCGGGGTGGCTGACAGGCGGGGCCGGGCGGGCAGAGCGCGCGGGCGGACTGACAGGCGGGGCCGGGCGGACAGCGCGAGCGCGCGGGCGAGCTGACAAGTGGGGCCGGGCGGACAGCGCGAGCGCGGGCGACTGGCAAGCGGGGCCGGGCGGGCAGAGCGCGCGGGCGAGCTGACAGGCGGGGCCGGGCGGACAGCGCGAGCGCGGGCGACTGGCAAGCGGGGCCTAACGGGCAGAGAGACGGGGTGAGGGGACAGTGGACCTGGGCCGCTGGATCTCTGGCGGACGGCCATGATTAGGTCCGGGCGGGTTGAATCAGGGTCGCCCGATCTGGGTTGAACGGCGGAGATCGGATGGGCGGCCTGGGTCTTCCCCACGGCTAGCTGGGGCGGCAGCGCTCGTCCCCGCGGCGGAGGGCTCGCCGGAGACGAGGGGCGCGGGCGATTGGCGGGACTCTGGGGTGACCTGGGTGGTCGGGGAGGTCGGGGAGGGCGCGGGGAGTTCTCCGGTAGGGTCTGGGTCGGGGCAGAGGCACCGGAGGGGGGCGATTCACGGCGGGGCGGCTCGGCGGCGGGATTACTCTACTCCGGCGAGGAATTACACACGGCAGAGAGCAAAACAAGGGGCGATAGGGGCGGGAGAGGTCCCTTACCTCAAGGCGGGCTCCAGGGACTTCTCGGCGACGACGGAGACGCGACGGTGGCCCGGGTCGACGGCGGCGGCTGCACGGCGGACGACGGGTGAGCGCGGGCAGAGAGAAATAGGGAGGGGGAGAGGGAATTGGGGCGCGTTCCGGGTTGCGGACGTCGGGGTGGAGCTCACCGGGGCTAAGGGTGCGGCGGAGCTCCAACGGCGACGGGGAACCGAGCTCGGGACGGCGGGGTTATGGCGGCGGCGCTCTGCGTGCGCGCAGCGAGAGGGAAAGAGGGTCTACTGGAGCGCAAATGGGGGAGAGGGTGAGGGCGAGTGGGGCTCGGGGCTCAAGTGGCCGAGGGCGAGGTGGGGCGAGCTCCCCACGCGCGACGTGGGCGCGAGGAAGGCGGGCGCGCGCGGCTCGGCGGCGGTTACGCGAGAACGGCGAAGCTGACAGCCGGGACCCGCGACGTAGAGAGAGAGAAGAAGTCGGGCGCGAGCGCGAGGAAAGCGGGGCTGACCGGGAGGGCCCACGGGCAGAGAGAGCGAGGGAGATGGCGCACGCGCGGGCGGGGGCGCCGACAGGTGGGACCGGGCAACCAGAGAGAGCGAGGGAGCGAGCGCGGAGACGGCGGCCGCGCCGACAGGCGGGCCCGCTCGCGCAGAGAGAGAAGGGGCGGGAGGGAGAGCGCGCGGGTTGGGCCTGGTGGGCCGAAAGGCCGAGCAGGCTGAGGTAACGGGCTTCTTCCCTTTTTCTTTTTATTTTGTAATTTCCTTTCTCTTTTCTTTTTATTTTCTCCATTTGATTCAAATTCAAATGTGCCACAAATTCAAATTAGACCTTTTGAGAATTATGCACCAAACAAAAGTGAAATCTAGGGTTCAACATGATGCAACAATTCATAGTCCCTTAGGGTTTAACCTATCACACTACTATTACAAATAAAATAAGCATTTCTCTCCTATAGAAATGAGAAAGAAAAGATTGGGGAAGGATGAGAAAAGAAAAGTAACACCTGAATTTGTGAATATGAGCAAAGAAATTTTATACCCCCCAAATTCAGGGTGTTACAAGCGCTTCCCCTTGGCTTTGGTCTTGCTTGGCTGTCCCTTGCGACCCTTAAGCGCCGTCTTGAAGCGCTTGATGATGAGGGCCATCTCTTCATCATTGAGCCTTGCCGCCTCAACTTGCGCCACCTTGCTAGGTAACGCCTCCTTGCTTCTCGTTGCCTTGAGAGCAACGGGTTGAGGCTCATTGATTGGACCATTCAGTGCGTCATCCACGTACCTCGCCTCCTTGATCATCATTCGCCCGCTTACGAATTTTCCAAGGACTTCTTCAGGCGACATTTTGGTGTACCTGGGATTCTCACGAATATTATTCACCAAATGAGGATCAAGAACGGTAAAGGACCTTAGCAATAGTCGGACGACGTCGTGGTCCGTCCATCGCGTGCTTCCGTAGCTCCTTATTTTGTTGATAAGGGTCTTGAGCCGGTTGTATGTTTGGGTTGGCTCCTCGCCCCTTATCATCGCAAATCTTCCGAGCTCGCCTTCTACCAACTCCATCTTGGTGAGCAAGGTGACATCATTCCCCTCATGAGAGATCTTGAGGGTGTCCCAGATTTGCTTGGCATTGTCCAAGCCGCTCACCTTACGGTACTCATCCCTGCACAAGGAGGCTAACAACACAGTAGTAGCTTGTGCATTTCTATGAATCTGTTCATTAATAAAAATAGGACTATCCGAGCTATCAAACTTCATTCCATTCTCAACAATCTCCCATATGCTTGAATGGAGAGAGAACAAATGACTACGCATTTTGTGACTCCAAAATCCGTAGTCCTCCCCATCAAAGTGTGGAGGCTTGCCGAGAGGAATGAAAAGTAAATGTGAATTTGAACTTTGAGGAATACGTGAATAATCGAAAGAAAAGTTTGAGTTAACCGTCTTTCGTTTGTCGTAGTCGTGGTCGTCGTTGTCCTTATGGGAAGAAGTGGACTCATCACTGTCGTCGTAGTAGACGATCTCCTTGATGTGTCTCGTCTTCTTCTTCCTTCCATCTTTGCGTCTATGGCCCAAGCCCGAGTCGGTAGGCTTATCATCCTTAGGCTCGTTGACGAAGGACTCCTTCTCTTTGTCGTTGATCACGATTCCCTTCCCCTTAGGATCCATCTCTTCGGGCGATTAGTCCCTTGTGAAGAGAACGGCTCTGATACCAATTGAGAGCACCTAGAGGGGGGGGGGTGAATAGGTGATCCTGTAAACTTGAAACTTAAGCCACAAAAACTTGGTTAAGCGTTAGCACAATAATCGCCAAGTGGCTAGAGAGGAGTCTCAACAAAACACAATAACCACAAGAGATCAATCACAGAGTTGGCACGGTGGTTATCCCGTGGTTCGGCCAAGACCAACGCTTGCCTACTCCACGTTGTGGCGTCCCAACGGACGAGGGTTGCAATCAACCCCTCTCAAGCGGTCCAAAGACCCACTTGAATACCACGGTGTTTTGCTTGCTTTTCTTAATCCCGTTTGCGAGGAATCTCCACAACTTGGAGCCTCTCGCCCTTACACTTGAAGTTCACAAAGAAGCACAGAGTAAGGGAGGGATTAGCAACTCACACAAGACACTAAGATCACAGCAAATACACACACACAAGACCCAGACTTAAGCTCAAAAGACTAGCACACTAGAACGGAGCTTAAATCACTAGAATATCGAACAAGTGTGTAAGAATGGAGTATGAGTGATCAAGAGTGCTCTAGGAATGCTTGGTTTGCTCCTCCATGCACATAGGGGTCCCTTTTATAGCCCCAAGGCAGCTAGGAGCCGTTGAGAGCAATCCTGGAAGGCAGATCTTGCCTTCTGTCGATTGGCGCACCGGACAGTCCGGTGCACCACCGGACACTGTCCGGTGCAGATATCCTTCCTTATTTGGCGAAGCCGACCGTTGGAGTGTGAGAGCCGTTGGCGCACCGAACAGTGTCCGGTGCACACCGGACAGTCCGGTGCACCAATGTGACCGTTGGCTCGCCCACGCGTCACGCGCGGAATCCTCGGCCGACCGTTGCCCCGGCTGACTGTTGACTCACCGGACAGTCCGGTGCACCACCGGACAGACCGGTGAATTTTAGCCGTACGCCGTTAATCATCTCTCGAGAGCGACGAGTTCGCCTGTGAACGGCTCACCGGACAGTCCGGTGCACCACCGGACAGACCGGTGAATTATAGCCGTACACCACCGTCGAAGTCCCGAGAGCAGCTTGTTCGCCAGAGTCAGCCTGGCGCACCGGACACTGTCCGGTGCACCACCGGACAGTCCGGTGCACCCAGACTGAGCAGACCTTGGCTGAACAAAGCCATCTCATTTCCAATTCAATCTTTCCTGTTTCCAGCACTTAGACACAATACATTAGTCCATAAAACAATGTACTAAGTCTAGAAACATACCTTTTGACAAGATTTGCACTTTGTCCACCACTTTGCATAGATTAGCACAAAAGCACTTGTGTTGGCACTCAATCACCAAAATACTTAGAAATGGCCCAAGGGCACATTTCCCTTTCAATCTCCCCCTTTTTGGTGATTTATGCCAACACAACATAAAGCAACTAGAACAAGTGCAATATCAATGCAAATGAAAACTCAAAGTTGTTTTGAATCAAATTTGACATATATGGATCACTCTTTGCCACCACTTGGTTTGTTTTTGCAAATCAAACTCAATTTCCTATCTCTAAGTCAAATCCACTTGTAGAGACATAAAGAGAGGTATTCCAAAAGAAATTGATCAAGGATTTCAAAAACTCCCCCTTTTTCCCATAATCAACACTTCTCCCCACAAGAGGCCAACTTTTGACATAAGAGACAATAAAAGAGTTTTGACAAACCAAAAGCTCTAATCTACTATTTTCAAAATTTCTATTTCTCAAGTGGTAGCTGATCCATCTATTGCTTTGGCCTTTATTTTCTCCCCCTTTGGCATCAAGCACCAAAACGGGATCAATCTTGGCCCTTGAACCCCATCGCCATAGTCCTTATTGTGGCTATTGGAACCTTGTGTTCATCTAAGTCATCAAGATCAACTTGCTCTTTTGGAGAGTCATTAGTCTCATCAAATACAACATCACTAGTGACTTCAACTAAATCCAAAGATTTGTTGAAGACCCTATCTGTCGTTGTATTTGAATCATAACCAAGTAAAAGCCCTTCAACGGCTTTGGGAGCAAACTTTGAATGCCTACCTTTTTTGACCAAGATTTAGCATTCGCTCCCAAACACACGAAAGTACGAAACATTGGGTTTGTTACCGGTGAGTAGCTCATATGCCATCTTCTTCAGGAGGTGATGAAGATAAAGACAATTTATGGCATGGCAAGCCGTAGTTACGGCTTACGACCAAAACAGTTCTAGCGTCTTGTATTCTCCTAGCATCGTCCTTGCCATATCAATAAGTGTTATGTTCTTCCTCTCCACTACACCATTTTGCTGTGGAGTGTAGGGAGTGGAGAAATCATGCTTGATGCCTTCTTCCTCAAGATATTCCTCCACTCGAAGATTTTTAAACTTAGATCCATTATTGCTTCTTATCTTCTTTACTTTTAGCTCAAGTTCATTTTGAGCCCGTCTTAGGAAGCGCTTGAGAGTTTCTTGGGCTTCAGATTTATCCTACAAAAAGAATACCCAAGTGAAGCGGGAATAGTCATCAACAATTACTAGACCATATTTACTTCCACCGATGCTAAGATAAGCAATGGGCCCAAAGAGATCCATATGGAGAAGTTCTAATGGTCTTGATGTCATCATCACATTCTTACTTGGATAACTTATTCCCACCTGTTTCTCTGCTTGACATGTTGCACAAGGCCTGTCTTTCTCAAAATGGACATTGGTTAGTGCTAACACTTGTTGTCCCTTCAGAAGCTTATGAAGGTTCTTCATCCCAACATGAGCTAAACGGTGATGCCAAAGCCAACCTAGGTTGGTCTTAGCAAGTAAACATGCATCTAGTTCAATATTTTCTTTAGTAAAATATACTAAATAAAGCTTGCCATCAGATACACCTTTAATGCTAATGAACCATCACTTCTTCTAAAGACAGTTAAATCAACATTTGTAAATAAACAATTATATCCCATGTGACATAACTGACTAGCAGAAAGCAGATTATATCCAAGCGATTCTACCAAAAAGACATTGGAAATGGAATGCTTGGTAGTAATTGTTGTTATACCTATCCCCTTTACCTTGCCTTGGTTCCCATCTCCAAAGATGATCGTGTCACGGGAATCCTTATTCTTGACATAGGAGGTGAACATGTTCTTCTCCCCCATCATGTGATTTGTGCATCCGCTATCAATGATCCAGCTTGAGCCCCCGGATGCATAAACCTACAAGGAATTTAGGGGGTTTAAGTCCCCAACTTGTGTTGGGCCTTGTCAGGTTAGTTCCATAAGATTTTGGAACCCAAAAGCAAGTCTTACCTTTCTTGCATTTCGGTCTCACATTTGTAGCAATAATTCTATCATTCTTACAATGAATTACATAGGATGCATCAAAAGTACAGAATAGAATAGAAGGTCCATGAGATGCATTCCTATCCTTAGGCACACTAGAAACAACATGAGAAGCATGGCGTCTAGTTCTATTCCTATTAGATTCACTAGATGAAGCAAACATGGTGCGAGGAGTAAAGACACCATCATGATGCTTGAGAAAAGTAAAACTGTCATTGCAAGTATCATGATGAGCATTATGAGAAGCATTTTTGACATGAGAATACAAATAAGCATGGTTTTTATTTTCATGAGAAGAATGCAAGCTACTAGCCATAGGTGCCTTCCCCTTCTCCTTTATGAAGTTGAGGACCTTTTGGCTTTTAGTGTTCTTGGTTCCCTTTTGGAAACCAAGTCCATCCTTAATAGAGGGATGTCTACCAATGGTGAAGGCATCCCTAACAAATTTAACTTTCTCTACTTCATTTTTGCAAGTTTTAAGTTGAGTATTTAATTGAACAATTTCATCATTCAACTTTGCTCTAGTAGAAGCATGATTACTACAAGCATCAAAATCATGGTCTTTACATTTAGTACAAATTGAAACATGCTCCATGGATGAACTAGCAACACTTAATTTCTCTATTCTAGCATTCAAATCATCATTTAAACTCTTAAGGTTAGCAATAGAGGAATGCCAAGAAGACAATTCATATGCAAGCATTTCATTCTTCTTTATTTCTAAAGCAAGGATTTTTCTACTTCTACTACTTTATCATATTCTTCATATAGCAGATCCTCTTGCTTTTCTAAAAATCTACCCTTTTCATTAAGAGCATCAATTAATTCATTAATTTTATCTACCTTAGATCTATCTAAGCACTTAAAAAGATCGCTATAGTCTACGTCGTCGTCGTCATCACATTCCTCATCACAAGAAGAGGTATACTTAGGAGTATCACATTTATGTACCTTCTTCTCTTTTGCCATTAGGCAAGTGTGATGCTCGTTGGGGAAGAGGGAGGATTTGTCAAAGGCAGAGGCAGCAAGTCATTCATCGTTGGAGTTAGATGAAGAGCAGTTCGAGTCCCATTTCTTGCTGATGTGTGCCTCGCCCTTCGTCTTTCTATAGAACTTCATTTTCTCCTTCTTCCCTTTCTTGTCTTGTTCCTGATCATTTTCATTATCGGGCCATTGAGCAATAAAATGACCAGTCCCGGGGCATATCTGGTCGCGTAGAGTCAAAGAGAGATAGTTGTGGCAGGCCATAAATAAATCTAAACTAAGGCTACGCTATGCCTACTCCTATGGCATGAAAGATAAATGCAGGTAAATAGGTTGGTTCGACTGGAATGTGTTCGGGGGTCCTTAATCGGTCGTACCCCTTCATATATATATATATATATATGGAGAGATCTAGATCCATTTCTAGGTGATTGCCAACCGATCCCACGTGATTAGATGGATAGCCACGCACAAGATAAGGATAATTGTCCGAGTCAATCTGATAGTGGGGGTGTGGATCGTCCGGGGCTCCGGGCCTTAGGACCGGACCGTCTGCCACTTTTGGTGTTCAATAGTACGACCTAAAAATGTCGGCTCCACCTTCTCCAGATTTAAAAAACCATCCTAGAGGGGTAGATGGGTCGCGACATATTCACATACATCGATGACGTAGTTGTCGCAAGCAAAAGCAAGGAGGATCACCTCACTGACGTCGCAGAAACATTTGCAACACGCGAGAAGCTAGACTTCGCCTCAACCCAAAAAAATGAATATTCAGAGTCTGTTAGGGCAAGATATTGGGCTACCTCGTATCACACAGGGAAATAGAGTGAAAGGGAAATAGGGTTAACCTTTTCCTATAATTAATTTTGGTGGTTGATGACCAACACAAACATGTGGACTAACTAGTTTGTCTAGAATTCATGTATTACAGGTGTATAAGGTTCAACACAAATCAAGAAAGAAATCAAGTTAGGGACACAATTTTATTGGAGCAAAAGGACTTGAGTGTGGTGAATAATGGCGCACTAGACCGTCCGGTGTGCCACCGGATAGTGTCCGGTGCACTAGGACCGTACAATCCTCAACCTGCCACTCTCGGGAATACCAGGGCGCGTTCCGCTATAATTCACCGGACTGTCCGGTGTGCCACCAGACTGTTCAGTGAGCTAGCGGAGCAACGGCTCCCTGCGCCAATGATCGACTCTGCAAAGTGCTACAGTGATGAACAGTGTCGCGCAGAAGTCAGAGGGCACCAAACTGTCTGGTGTGGCACCGGATTGTCCGGTGCCGCAAGAGGACAAAGCCTCCAACGGTCGACCAACTCCAGACCCTAACGGTTGGCTGACGTGGCGGCGCACCGGACAGCGCACAGTACCTGTCTGGTGGCACACCGGACTGTCCGGTGCGCCCATCGCCAGCAGCCTTGGCCAACGGCTACCAAGTGGTTGGGGGCTATAAATACCCCCAACCACCACAACCTTTGGCATCCAAGTTTTTCAGAGATCACATTCAATACAAGAGCTCTAGTGTTCACTCAAAGACACAATTCAAAAGATCAAATCCTCTCCATGTCCCAAATCCATCTCCAACACTTAGTGACTTGTGAGAGAGAGATTTTGTGTTCATTTGCGCTCTTGTTGCTTGGATTGCCTTTCTTCCTTTCTCATTCTTGTTCTCAAGTGACTTGTAATCAAAGCAAGAGACACCTAAGAGTGTGGTGGTCCTTGCGGGGTCTTAGTGACCCAATTGATTAAGGAGAAGGCTCACTCGGTCTAAGTGACCGTTTGAGAGAGGGAAAGGGATGAAATAGACCCGGTCTTTGTGACCTCCTCAACGGGGACTAGGTTCTTTGGAACCGAACCTCTGTAAAACAAATCATCGTGTTCACTCGTCTTATTTCTTGTTTGATTTATTTTCCCTCACTTCGGACTTGAAGTTAATTCTAACGCTAATCCCGGCTTGTAGTGTGTGTTTAAAGTTATAAATTTCAGGTTTCACGTATTCACTCTGTTGGTGACTTGTTCTCAAATGCTTCGGATTAAGAACAAGGCAACATAGAAAGTGTTTAAATGATAAGGTCCTTCGTCCTTTGAAACATTATTTCCCTTCGGGATATAATGTGTTCCGGACGAAGGTCACAAACAATATATCTTCGTAAACGGAATAAGCTATGACGAAGGACATACACGCAACATAAAAAGTAATATAAGTATTTAAGTTTTATCATAATGTCATTTCTATTTCATTATCATATAACAATAGAAATGACTTCAAATTACAAGTGTACCTTCGGATTGCAGGAAGACAAAAGTACAAGGATGACGCAAGAGCAAATGCCAAGTCAGCGTGAACAGTACGGGAGTACTGTTCATCTATTTATAGGCGTGGGACGCAGCCCATGTAAAATTACATTCATGCCCATTACATTTGTTAATGACTTATGGGAATTTGTCAAGGCCTAAGTAGTCTTTTCATCTTTAAGTCGGTTCCTCTTCCTGCTATCATGACGAAGCTTTCCTGCGCACAGCTTCGTCTGTGCGCCATCCTTCGTGCAGCTTGGCAATCAGCCCGTCCTTCATCTCAATCCCCCTTCGTCTGGCTTAGGCTTCGTCCTGACCGTACTCCATGTTCATAATTCTGAGTCCGAAGATACCTGTTCATATAATCCACTTGGAAAACATTGTCAAATCATGTTTTTGAGGACCTTCGGAGGACGAAGGTCCCCAACAGTAGCCCCTCGCAATATTAATTTGTTAATGATAAATTCAAATTGCGATATGGACGAAGGCCTTAAGCCGAAGGTCCGAAAAAACACCTTCCCTTTGCTAGAATAGCAACATTCACTGACAAGCGGGGTCTTTCAATTTTCAACGCACTGGGCGTATAAATAAGATCGTAACGCAAACTCATTTTGGTACTCACTCTTGCCATCTGCTTCCGCCCACTAAATTTTTAGCTCTTGCGCACTAAGATTTGCTGATCCTTTGGTTTTGAAGCTTCGGCCTTGAAAACAGTTTTTTAGTGTTTCCGAAGATGTCTGAAGATAAGAAGGTCACTGCTGAGATGAAGCTGAGTCTCGACGAAGAGAAGAACTTGGGGTTCCTTATAGCGATGGCGGAGACTAATACGGAAAAAATCACCAAGGAGATTCTGGAAGGTCTGTCCGAAGATACTGGTGACAGCGACAGTTATGATGCAGAAAGCTGTGGGGGAGAGTCCGAAGATCGACCATGGCGGCCAAGTCACACGGTTTTCGGGAAAACCACTGTTAAGCAGAGTCAAATTGACAATATGAGGGGGAGATATTTTCGAGATATATCTATTGTGAGGGCTGATGCTGGAGAAAAAACTTCTCCCACTCCCGAAGAAGATGAAGTCGTAATCTTCCGAAGCTTTCTCAAGGCTGGGCTTCGATTCCCCCTAAGCAGCTTTGTTGTCGAAGTCCTGAAGACGTTTCAAATCTACCTTCATCAAATTACTCCCGAAGCTATCATTAGAATGGGGATCTTTGTCTGGGCTGTAAGGAGCCAAGGTTTGGAACCAAATGCTAAAAGCTTTTGCAACATTCATGAGTTGTTATACGAGACGAAGCCCTGGGGGAAAGAACAATATCACAACAACTTTGGTTGCTACAGCTTCGGTGCCCGCACCGGGTCAAGCTGCCCCGTGCCAACCTTTCGGAAGAGGTGGCCCGGTGCCTGGATGACAGAATGGTTTTATGTAAAGAATGACTTGACAGCGCAGGAAGATATTAAAAGTATCATTATGCGCCCCATCTGGCAACGCTTCGGACTTCGAAGGCCGAAGGTTGAAATGGATGAAGCAGCCGAGGAATGCCAAAGAGCCTTCGGCGTAATCTGCTCTTTTATTGGGACAAGGGACTTGGTCCAAGAGCATATTGCGTTCAGGGTGTGGCCACTTGCTGGAAAGTGGGAAATGCCGAAGGAGACCATCAAAGAGTCCGACGAAGGCAGACTGGTCAGACTGAAATACGCATTCAAATACGGGGATAAGTTTGTTGAACCTGATGACGACTGGTTGAAAAGCATTGAAACATTAAGTGACGAACTGCTTGGGGTGTATTCGAAGGCCGAGAACACCGCATTATCGGCAGCCTTCGGAGGCCGAAAGAAGAAAAGGCTCAACCGGGTATTTGATGCAATCGGGTTTGTCTACCCTGACTACCATTATCCGGTGCCGGGCCGCAAAAGAAAAAATACTTCTCCTGCAACAGAAGTTGCCACAAGTGCTTCTAGTGAGCCAGCGCCGCAAAGAAAAAAGATGAAGGTGCTCACCCACCGAGCACGTTTTATTGAGCCGGCCACAGTGCCAGAATTTATTGGTGAAGTCTCTTTGGCCTCTGAAGCTACAGAACCAGCTCCAGTGCCGAAGATAGAAGAAAAAACTGAAGCGCCTTCAGCAGACAAGGCAGAAAAACCGAGAATTGAAGGACCAAAAATATCGGAAATCTTAAGTCCTTCAGTAAATGTTGAAACAATAAAAAATCAAAAGGGCCCATCGGTGACCCCAAAAAGAAAAAGAATGGTAAACGTGCTAGATGTCTTGGAGACAATTAAGTCTTCAAGCACAACTCCAAAGAAGACTGTTGAACTTGCTAAAGCGTCTACTGAAGCTTCGAAGCAACAACTGGAAGCTGAAGCTGGGTCTTCAGAGCCCACCAAGGAACAATCTTTGGAAACCGAAAAAATAAAAATATCAGAACCAGTTTTGGTTGAAGAGATTGACACTGCCTCCCCCGAAGCTCCTTCCAACATATGCGATTACATCGTGCGACATGCTTCGGGGAAGAAATTATCTGAAGAAGAGACTTATGAAGCCAATCACTATGCTAGAGAGTTAAAATATCCGAAGGGGGCAGTAGTGTTCAATGGGACAAATGAAGATGACTTCCTATACTGCCTCCCTGATAACAAAGAATTATCTGTCTGCCGGGAGATGGCTAGAAGCATGGGGTTTCCGAAGCTCGAAGCTGGATTATGTGCTATGACGAAGGAGGATCTCGCGGACAGTCTTGCGTACAATAGCCTAAAGGTATGGGAATTAGGCGCTTGAAATTTTTTTTGATTCGTAACTCATTCTTTTATTCTTATACCAACTTTTTTACATATAGGGTTTAATCCTAAGCAACGCATTAAGAGCACAAAAGAGTGCCGAAGATGAGAGCTATGAAATTGCGTTCAACAACCTACGGTCAGAAGTTATTAAACTGAGAAACGAAGCTCTGGAAAAGGATAAAATTCTGCTTACATTGGTAGACAAGGTAAAAAAGGACGAAGCTGCTTCAAAGGTCCAGGCCGAAGCCCAAAAACGTGAGATTAAAGATCTTCAGAAACAGCTAGCTAGAGCTAAAGAGGAACGTGTGCTTGAAGAAACAAAACGAGAGCTTAGTGATCAACTGGCCAATCATTTAGAGATAAGTGTTAAGGAGCTTCGTGCATCGCAGAGAAAATGCTATGTTAAATCTATAGAATGCGTCAAAAAGATAAAATCCAGCTTCGCCAGCGTTGGCGCATTCTCTAGTGAAGAAAATTTCTCAAGAGGCAATCCCGAAGGTCCGATGGAATGGATCAGCCACGAAGCAGAAGCCTTCGAGGAAATCCTGAGCAGCCGCGGTGACATTTGCGCTTTTTCGGGCGCCAGAGGAGTTGCTACTGTTTTGGAGAGGAAAGGTTGTGAGCATGTAAAATCTTTAGCTCAGTCCAAAGCTGCCTTATCCTCCGAAGACATCAAAGACCCCTCGGCCGAAGCAAGCATGGTTGGTGGTAAATTCTTTACTGATATCTGGGACAACGGCGGCCGAGAAATGGCGCAAGAAATTATTCAAAGGAGTGAAAAAGGCATCCATGATGCTAGGAAAGTGACAGAGGTTGCCAAAAAAAGTACAGAGCCCGAAGGGCAAATAGGTATTAATTAGTCGTTCTTACTGTGTTGTAATTTTTATTTCAAACTTTGTTCGCGGTTTGTAATAGTAATGTAGAAATATTCTCTTCCCTCAGAACCTGCTGGATCGTCTGCTGATCCTCACACGAAAGGGGATGACGAAATTAAACAAGTGGCCGAAGCTATCATGGATAAAGTTGTTGAACAACTTCTAAATGAGGCTGCCGAAGTAGTACTAAGAGAAGACTAGATGTTATTAGAAAAAACATTTGAAGTGTGATCTATGTAATATTTTGTACATTTGAATGTAATATACAAGTCTCTTTTCATTATTCAATTCTTTACGATGCATGAAATTCTACATACATACCATTTTTGAGCCTTCGGCGAAAAAACACCTTCCCTTCTTTTCATGCTTCGTGAAGAAGACATTCTCCGTTAATACTATTCTGATGAATCACGTCCACGCTTCGTGAAAACATTCTCCGAAGCTGTACAATTTCGATATTACTCTGATGAAGCACGTCCATGCTTCGTGAAAACATTCTCCAAAGCTGTATTCCGAAGATCATCATTGTATTCCCTCGTGACTTTACACAATTTTCACTTTCTCAAAGCGTCCTTTCGAAGGTTGATACTGTGTCCCCTTCTTTTGCCATATGCAACATGATGTATGATGCTTATGCTATGCAAAATGATGTGATGATGTTATGTTATGTAAATGACGTTTGTTCCGAAGATACACACAAAATATCTTTGTAAGCTCTGCATTCCCTTAGGAACGTCTTTGGAGCTTCTTCGCCTTTTACTTAGGCGGTATCAGCGTTGACTTTTCGCTGTAAGCTCTGCATTCCCTTAGGAACGTCTTTGGAGCTTCTTCGCCTTTTACTTAGGCGGTATCAGCGTTGACTTTTCGCTGTATGCTCTGCATTCCCTTAGGAACGTCTTTGGAGCAAAAAACTTACACTGCGCTCCCTTTGGAACGGCTTTTTGTAACTTCAGCAACTTACTCTGCGTTCCTTAGAACGACTTTTTGTTGCTTCGAAGGATTTTTAATAATTCGAAGGTCCTCCTTGTTACCGCAAATTTTTAAGCTTCAGCAACTTAAGCCTGTGGAGAAAATAGGTTTTCCTCATAACCAACCACGAAACTATTACATGAAAACTGAAATGTTCTTTATTACACAGAAAATAGAACTAAACGGAAAAGACTGTTATCAAAGTAGGATATTTGTCAATAAATGTGCTTCGACTCTGGCACAGTACTATTGACTGTGCGAGCTTCAGATTGCTCTCTGAGATCCCTTTGGTGTGGAACATATTGGCTCCCTTCCGGCTGTTGGCCTTGTTGCAGCGGAGGTGGAGGCGGGGGCTGTTGCCATGAAGCTTGAGGTTGACTCGCCGAAGCTACGGAAACTGCAGGGTGATTGCCCACGTATTCTGGGATGTAAGGCTGATGGTACGAAGCAGTGTGCATGACCTGCTTCGGCTGGCCCTGTTGCGCTGCAGCTTCTGCTAGCTCCTTTTGTTTCTGGATGGTAACATGGCACATCCTGGTGGTATGGCCCTTGTTTTCACCACAGAATAAGCAAAATACCCTCCTTGGTTGATCTCCAAATCTTCCGCCGAAGCCCCTGGCGCCTCTGCCTCTTGGAGCTGGTGGCCGGAAGAAAGTTTGCTGTTGCCCCGAAGCCTGTGAGGAGCACTGCGGTCTGTTCTGCTGACTCCCCTTATCATCATTTTGAGTAGAGTTGTGGATGGACCTGACATGCCTCGGATAGAATCTTCCTCCGAAGCCCCTGGTCATTTCAGAAAATCTGAAAGCCTCCTCCCTTCTTTGGCGAAAATCATTGTCGGCACGAATGTACTCGTCCATCTTTTGGAGCAGCTTCTCCAGAGTCTGAGGAGGCTTCCTAGCAAAGTATTGAGCTGCAGGTCCAGGACGAAGCCCCTTGATCATGGCTTCGATGACAATTTCATTGGGCACCGTTGGTGCCTGCGCCCTCAAACGCAAGAACCTTCTGACATACGCCTGAAGGTATTCTTCATGATCCTGAGTGCACTGGAACAAGGCTTGAGCAGTGACCGGCTTCGTCTGAAACCCTTGAAAGCTGGTTAACAACATGTCCTTCAGCTTTTGCCATGAAGTGATTGTTCCTGGTCGAAGGGAGGAATACCAGGTCTGAGCAACATTCCTGACAGCCATAACAAAAGACTTTGCCATGACTGCAGCATTGCCACCATACGAAGACACTGTTGCTTCGTAGCTCATCAAAAACTGCTTCGGGTCTGAATGGCCATCGAACATGGGAAGCTAGGGTGGCTTGTAGGACGGAGGCCAAGGTGTAGCCTGCAGCTCAGCGGACAGGGGAGAAGCATCATCGAAAACAAAATTTCCATGATGGAAATTGTCATACCAGTCATCTTCATTGAAGAAGCCCTCCTGATGAAGGTCTTTTTGTTGAGGCCTTCTGTTCTGCTCATCGTGAGTAAGATGGCGAACTTCTTCAGAAGCTTCGTCTATCTGCCTCTGCAGCTCAGCTAGCCTGGCCATCTTTTCCTTCTTCCTCTGCACCTGTTGATGAAGCATCTCCATATTCCTGATCTCTTGATCTAGCTCATCCTCCTGAAGCGTCGGGCTGACGGCCTTCCTCTTCTGGCTTCGGGCCTCCCGAAGAGAGACAGTCTCCTGGTTGGGGTCCAGCGGTTGCAGAGCTGTAGCCCCAGTCGCTGAAGCTTTCTTCGGTGCCATAGCGAGGGTCTATGGCTTCCGAAGGTGTTCAAAAAACTCGAAGTGGAAGTGAGTTCACCGGAGGTGGGCGCCAATGTTGGTGACTTGTTCTCAAATGCTTCGGATTAAGAACAAGGCAACATAGAAAGTGTTTAAATGATAAGGTCCTTCGTCCTTTGAAACATTATTTCCCTTCGGGATATAATGTGTTCCGGACGAAGGTCACAAACAATATATCTTCGTAAACGGAATAAGCTATGACGAAGGACATACACGCAACATAAAAAGTAATATAAGTATTTAAGTTTTATCATAATGTCATTTCTATTTCATTATCGTATAACAATAGAAATGACTTCAAATTACAAGTGTACCTTCGGATTGCAGGAAGACAAAAGTACAAGGATGACGCAAGAGCAAATGCCAAGTCAGCGTGAACAGTACGGGAGTACTGTTCATCTATTTATAGGCGTGGGACGCAGCCCATGTAAAATTACATTCATGCCCATTACATTTGTTAATGACTTATGGGAATTTGTCAAGGCCTAAGTAGTCTTTTCATCTTTAAGTCGGTTCCTCTTCCTGCTATCATGACGAAGCTTTCCTGCGCACAGCTTCGTCTGTGCGCCATCCTTCGTGCAGCTTGGCAATCAGCCCGTCCTTCATCTCAATCCCCCTTCGTCTGGCTTAGGCTTCGTCCTGACCGTACTCCATGTTCATAATTCTGAGTTCGAAGATACCTGTTCATATAATCCACTTGGAAATCATTGTCAAATCATGTTTTTGAGGACCTTCGGAGGACGAAGGTCCCCAACACACTCCCCTCTAGGCGACTTTCAATTGGTATCAGAACCATTGCTTCATTAAGAACCTAACCAACTCGAAGTGATGTCTGGAGATCACGCCAAGAGGGAGATAATGACCGGTGACAAGCCTGCAAGCTCGGGGAGGACCCTCTCAAGGGAGTCCGGCAACAAACACAAGGAGGAATCCTCTTCCTCCATCAAGTCCCTTCGGAGAGGTGACAAGAAGAAGAAGATGAAGAAAGTGGTCTACTACGAGACCGACTCTTCGTCACCCTCCACCTCCGGCTCTGAGTCGTCAACTACTTCTAAGCGCCATGTGCGCAAGAAGTATAGTAAGATGCCCCTGTGCTATCCATGTATTTCAAAGCATGCTCCATTACTTTTTGTTCCTTTAGGCAAACCACCATATTTTGATGGTGAAGATTATTGTATGTGGAGTGATAAAGTGAGGCACCATCTAACCTCACTCCACACAAGTATTTGGGATATTGTTGAGTATGGAGCACAGGTACCTAAGGTGGGGGACAAAGACTACGACTCGGATGAAGTCGCCCAAATTAGGCACTTCAACTCCCAAGCCACGACTATACTCCTCGCCTCCTTGTGTCGAGAGGAGTATAACAAGGTGCAAGGGTTAAAGAGCGCCAAAGAAATTTGGGACGTCCTCAAAACTGCGCACGAAGGGGACAAGGTGACAAAGATCACCAAGTGCGAAATGATCGAGGGAGAACTCGGTCGATTTGTCCTCAACAAAGGGGAAGAGCCGCAAGCCATGTACAACTGGCTCAAGATGATGGTCAATCAAGTGCGCAACCTCAAGAGCACCAAATGGGATGACCATGAAATGGTCAAGGTTATTCTAAGATCCCTTGTTTTTCGTAATCCTACTCAAGTATAATTAATACGTGGGGATCCTAGATACAAGCTAATGTTTCTCGAGGAACTTATTGGTATGTTTGTGAGCTTTGAACTTATGATCAAAGACTCCAAACATATTGTCAACTTGGAGCAAGGCATCACCTCAACACCCAAGGTGCAACCCATCGCATTCAAAGCGACGAAAGAAGAGAAGAGGGAGTCTACACCAAGTAGGCTTCCAATCGACGCCTCCAAGCTCGACAATGAGGAGAAGGCGCTCATCATCAAGAGCTTTCGTCAAATCCTCAAGCAAAGGAGGGGGAAGGACTACAAACCCCGCTCCAAAAGTGTGTGCTACAAATGTGGTAAGCCCGGTCATTTCATAGCTAAATGTCCAATTTCTAGTGGAAGTGACAGGGATGAAGACAAGAAGGGGAAGAAGAAGGAGAAGAAGAGGTACTACAAGAAGAAGGGAGGCGATGCCCACATATGTCGAGAATGGGACTCCAACGAGAGCTCCACCGATTCCTCCTCAGACGAGGACACTGCAAACATCGCCATCAACAAGGGCCTCCTCTTCCACAACGTTGGCCACAAGTGTCTCATGGCTAAGGACAACAAGAAAAAGAAGGCACACTTTAGAGCCACCCCAAATATACAACATCTAGTGATGAGGGTAGCTCTAGCGATAGTGAAGATAATTTAATGTCTCTTTTTGCCAACCTTAGCATGGACCAAAAGAAAAAATTAAACAAGTTAATAGAAGCCATTAATGAGAAGGATGAACCCTTGGAATGCCAAGAGGACTTCCTTATTAAAGAAAACAAAAGAATTGTTAAGTTGAAAAATGCTTATGCTCAAGAAGTAGAAAAGAATGATAATATTTCTAAAGAGCTTAGCATTTGCAATGATTCAATTATCTGTCTTAAAAATGAAAATGCTAGCCTAAATGCTAAGATTGATGAATTGAATGTTTGCAATGATACAATTTCCTGTCTTAGAGATGAGAATGCCATTTTAAATGCTAAGATAGAAGAATTAAATACTTGCAAACCCTCTACATCTACTGTCAAACATGTTGCTATTTGTACTAGATGTAGAGATGTTAATGTTGATGCTATAGATGATCACCTCGCCATAATTAAGAAACAAAATGATCACATAGCTCAATTAAATGCTAAAATTAATGAGCATGAACTTGAAAATGAAAAGTTTAAATTTGCTATAAGCATGCTCTATAATGGCAAACGCCCTAGCATTAAGGATGGCATTGGTTTCCAACATGGGAGCAATGTCAAGCTTAATGCCCCTAAGAAATTATCTAACTTTGTAAAGGGAAAGGCTCCCATGGTTCAGAATAGGGAAGGCTACATTTTATATCCTGCTAACTATCCTAAGCACAAAATTAGGAGAATTCATGCTAGAAAACCTGACACTGTTTCTCATCATGCATTTATGTATAAAAATGAGGCTTCTAGCTCTAGGCATTCCACTCATGTTAAAATGCCTAAAAAGAAAACTCCTACTGCATCAAATGAGCATAACATTTCATTTAAGACCTTTGATGCTTCGTATGTTTTAACTAACAAATCAGGCAAAGTAGTTGCCAAATATGTTGGGGGCAAACACAAGAGTTTAAAGACTTGTGTTTGGGTACCCAAGGTGCTTGTTTCTAATGTGAAAGGACCCAAGACCGTTTGGGTACCTAAGAACAAGGCCTAAATTGTTTTGTAGGTTTATGCATCCGGTGGTTCAAGTTGGATAATTGATAGCGGGTGCACAAACCACATGACAGGGGAGAAGAGAATGTTCTCCTCCTATGAGAAAAACGAAGATCCCTAAAGAGCTATCACATTCGGGGATGGAAATCAAGGTTTGGTCAAAGGCCAAATAAAATAGCTATATCACCTAACCATTCTATTTCCAATGTTTTTCTTGTAGATTCTTTAGATTACAACTTGCTTTCAGTTTCTCAATTATGCAAAATGGGTTACAACTGTCTTTTTACTGATTTAGGTGTTACTGTCATTAGAAGAAGTGATGATTCAATAACATTTAAGGGAGTGTTAGATGGTCAGCTATATTTAGTTGATTTTAATGATAACAAAGCCGAACTTGACACTTGTTTAACTGCTAAGTCTAATATGGGTTGGCTCTGGCATCGCCGACTTGCCTATGTTGGAATGAAGAATCTTCACAAACTTCTAAAGGTACACATTTTAGGACTAACCAATGTTCATTTTGAGAAAGACAAAATTTGTAGCGCATGCCAAGCAGGAAATCAAGTTGGTGCTCATCATCCACACAAGAACATAATGACGACGGACAGACCGGTCGAGTTGCTCCACATGGATCTATTCGGCCCGATCACTTACATAAGCATCGGCGGGAGTAAGTACTATTTAGTTATTGTGGATGATTATTCTCGCTTCACTTGGGTGTTCTTTTTGTAGGAAAATCATAAACCCAAGAGACATTAAAAGGATTTTTGAGACAGGCTCAAAATGAGTTCGGGTTGAGAATCAAAAAGATTAGAAGCGACAATGGGACGGAGTTCAAGAACTCACAAATCTAAGGATTTCTTGAGGAGGAGGGCATTAAGCATGAGTTCTCTTCTCCCTACACACCTTAACAAAATGGTGTAGTGGAGAGGAAGAATAGAACTCTACTAGATATGGCAAGAACCATGCTTGATGAGTATAAGACACCGAACCGGTTTTGGGCTGAGGCGATTAACACTGCCTGCTACTCTATCAACTGGTTATATATCCACCCAATTCTCAAGAAAACATCATATGAACTCCTCACTGGTAAAAAGCCCAATCTTTCATATTTTAGAGTCTTTGGAGCAAATGTTTTATTCTTATTAAAAGAGGTAGAAAATCTAAATTTGCTCCTAAAGCTGTAGAAGGTTTTTACTAGGTTATGATTCAAACACAAGGGCATATAGAGTCTTTAACAAGTCCATTGGACTAGTTGAAGTTTCTTGTGACATTGTGTTTGATGAGACTAATGGCTCCCAAGTGGAGCAAGTTGATATTGATGCATTAGATGATGAAGAGGCTCCGTGCATCGCGCTAAGGAACATGTCCATTGGGGATGTGTGTCCTAAGGAATCCGAAGAGCCTACACAAGCATAAGATCAACCATCATCTTCCAACCAAGCATCTCCACTAACTCAAGATGAGGATCAGGCTCAAGATGATGAAAATAAAGAACAAGAGGATGAGCCACCTCAAGAGGAGGACAATGATCAAGGTGGAGATGAAGACAATGAAGACAAGGAAGATGAGCAAGAAATACAGGGTCAAATACTGCCACACCCAAGAGTCTACCAAGCAATTCAACGAGATCACCCCGTCAACTCCATCCTTGGTGACATTCATAAGGGGGTAACCACTAGATCTCGAGTTGCTCATTTCTGTGAACATTACTCTTTTGTGTCCTCTGTTGAGCCATACAGGGTAGAGGATGCACTAAGAGATTCGGATTGGGTGGTGGCTATGCAAGAGGAGCTCAACAACTTCACAAGGAATGAGGTATGGCATTTAGTTCCACTTCCTAATCAAAATGTTGTAGGTACCAAATGGGTATTCTGCAACACGCAAGATGAGCATGGTGTGGTGACAAGAAACAAAGCCCGACTTGTGGCTAAAGGTTATTCACAAGTCGAAGGTTTGGACTTTGATGAAACATATGCACCCGTAGCTAGGCTTGAGTCAATTCGGATATTACTTGCCTATGCTACTTACCATGGATTTAAGCTCTATCAAATGGACGTGAAAAGTGCCTTCCTCAACAGACCTATCAAGGAAGAGGTCTATGTTGAGCAACATCCTGGCTTTGAAGATAGTGAGTACCCTAACCATGTTTATAAACTCTCAAAGGCGCTTTATGGGCTCAAGCAAGCCCTAAGAGCATGGTATGAATGCCTAAGAGATTTTCTTATCACTAATGGCTTCAAAGTCGGTAAAGCCGATCCTACCCTCTTCACTAAAACTGTTGAAACAGACTTGTTTATATGCCAAATTTATGTTGATGATATCATATTTGGGTCTACTAACAAGTATACCTGTAAAGAGTTTAGCAGGATCATGATATAGAAATTCGAGATGTCTATGATGGGGGAGTTGAGATATTTCCTTGGATTTCAAATCAAGCAACTCCAAGAGGGAACCTTCATCAGCCAAACAAAGTACATTCAAGACATACTTTAGAAGTTTGGGATGAAGGATGACAAACCCATAAAGACACCCATGGGAACCAATGGGCATCTCGACCTCGATGCGGAAGGTAAATATGTAGATCAGAAGGTATACCGGTCGATGATAGGATCTTTACTCTATTTATGTGCATCTCGACCGAATATTATGCTTTATGTATGCATGTGTGCAAGGTTCCAGGCAAATCCTAAGGAAATTCACCTTAGGGTCGTGAAGAGAATCATGAGATACTTAGTTTACACTCCTAAGTTTGGGCTCTGATATCCCAAGGGATACACTTTTGATTTATTAGGATATTTTGATGCCGACTGGGCAGGATGTAAAATTGATAGGAAGAGCACATCAGGGACTTGTCAGTTTCTGTGGAGATCCCTGATGTCTTGGGCTTCAAAGAAACAAAATTCCATAGCTCTTTCCACCGCCGAAGCCGAGTATATCGCCACAGGTCATTGTTGCGTGCAATTACTTTGGATGAGACAAAACCTTAAGGACTATGGCTACAAATTGAGCAAAGTCCCTCTCCTATGTGATAATGAGAGTGCAATCCGCATGGCGGATAATCCCGTTGAACACAACCGCACTAAGCACATAGACATTCGGTATCACTTTCTGAGGGATCACCAGCAAAAGGGAGATATCAAAATTGCTTATGTTAATACCCAAAACCAATTAGCCAATATCTTTACCAAGCCACTAGATGAGAAAACCTTTAGCAAACTTAGAAATGAGCTAAATGTACTTGATTATCGGAATTTTGATTGAAACATTGCACACATAGCCCATTTATATACCTTTGATCATATCTCTTTTATTTGGTACAAATGCATATTTCTTATTGTTCTTGTGCCAAAGCTAAGACTAATGTGCTTTCAAGTATATTTCTATACTTAGTCTTAGATTGAAAGGGAAATGGAGTATTCGACAAAGACAAGGCTTCCACTCCAACTCTGACGATATCATTTAAACTTTGTCGTTACTCCGCAAACTCTCAATGGTATGACCTTCACTCACATTTATTTTACCATGTGTGAGAGATAGTGTTAGGCCCCAAAGGGGAGAAATTGCAAAAGGGCTCCAAAGTTCTCCGTTTTTGGCGATTAATACCAAAGGGGGAGAAAGTATTAAGCCCAAAGCAAAAGGACTGCACCACCATTTCAAAAAAAAAATCGAAATGAATTTTCCAAATGATGTATTTTCAATTGGTATCTATGTTTCACTTAATTTGTGAAAGTAAAATTTCACTTTGGTATCCTCAAAACTTCACATTAAAACACAAAAATTCCAATTGGTATAAAATTTCAAGTTGATATCTATTTCAAAACCCTCTTGAAAGCTAAGAAAATAATTTCATTCAGGGGGAGCATTTATTTAGTTAAAGGAAAGGCATCTGAAACAGGGGAGAAATTTCAAATCTTGAAAATGCTTCTTGCAATCTTATTCATATACCTTTGATTATTTGCAAAAGGACTTTGAAAATATTTTCCAAAAAGATTTGCAAAACCAAACAAGTGGTGCAAATGTGGTCCAAAATGTTAAATAAAAGAAATGTGATCCATTCACTCTTATTCTTAGTAAGAATTTCTATTGGTTTAATTCTAAGTAACCTATCCACAATCAACTCAAAATGGAAACTAGTTACATTTCTGCATTTTATATTTGCTTTGGTTTGTGTTGGCATCTATCCCCAAAAAGGGGGATATTGAAAGGGAAATAGGGTTAACCTTTTCCAATAATTAAGTTTGGTGGTTGACGACCAACGCAAACATGTGGACTAACTAGTTTGTCTAGAATTCATGTATTATAGGTGCATAAGGTTCAACACAAACCAAGAAAGAAACCAAGTTAGGGACACAATTTTATTGGAGTAAAAGGACTTGAGTGTGCTGAAGAATGGCGCACCGGACTGTCCGGTGTGCCGCCGGACAGTGTCCGGTGCACTAGGACCGTACAATCCTCAACCAGCCACTCTCGGGAATTCTAGGGCGTGCACCGCTATAATTCACCGGACTGTCCGGTGTGCCACCGGACTATCGGGTGAGCTAGCGGAGCAACGATTCTCTACGCCAACGGTCGACTCTGCAAAGTGCTACAGTGGTGAGCAGTGTCGCGCAGAAGTTAGAGCAGCGAAGTCAGAGGGGCACCTGACTGTTTGGTGCCGCAAGAGGACAAAGCCTCCAACGGTCAACCACCTCCAGACCCTAATGGTTGGCTGACGTGGCGGCGCACTGGACAACGCACAATACCTGTCCGGTGGTGCACCGGACTGTTCGGTGCACCCATCGCCAGCAGCCTTGGCCAACGGCTACCAAGTGGTTGGGGGCTATAAATACCCCCCAACCACCACAACCTTTGGCATCCAAGTTTTTCAGAGATCACATTCAATACAAGAGCTCTAGTATTCACTCCAAGACACAATTCAAAAGATCAAATCCTCTCCAAGTCCTAAATCCATCTCCAACACTTAGTGACTTGTGAGAGAGAGATTTTGTGTTCATTTGCGCTCTTGTTGCTTGGATTGCCTTTCTTCCTTTCTCATTCTTGTTCTCAAGTGACTTCTAATCAAAGCAAGAGACACCTAAGAGTGTGGTGGTCCTTGCGGGGTCTTAGTGACCCGATTGATTAAGGAGAAGGCTCACTCGATCTAAGTGACCGTTTGAGAGAGGGAAAGGGTTGAAATAGACCTGGTCTTTGTGACCTCCTCAACAGGGACTAGGTTCTTTGGAACCGAACCTCGGTAAAACAAATCATCGTGTTCACTCACCTTATTTCTTGTTTGATTTGTTTCCCTCTCTTTAGACTTGAAGTTAATTCTAACGCTAACCCTGACTTGTAGTGTGTGTTTAAAGTTATAAGTTTCAGGTTTCGCCTATTCACCCCCCCTCTAGGCGAATTTCATAGAGGCAACCCATCAAAGATAAAAGCAATATTGGACATGCAGCCTCTGCAATCAGCAAGGGATGTGCAAAAACTGACAGGAAAGCTAGCGGCGTTGAACAGGTTCATCTCGTGGTCTACAGAACGGAGTCTGCCCTTTCTCCAAACACTACAAGGGACAAAGGACTTCACTTGGGGCCCTAAACAGGCAGCAACCTTCGAGTCATTAAAGGCATATTTGCCAGAACTCATAACTTTGGTTAGTCCAGACGCCGCCTCCCCACTGTTACTATACATCATAGCTTCACATGGTGTGGTCAGCGCAACACTAGTCTAAGAAAGACCCAAGGATGGAAAATTGCAATAGTACCCTATCGACTTCGTCTCCGAGGTCCTCACTAGCTCAAAATGCAATATGACTGAGATGGAAAAAGTAGACTATGTAGTCCTCATGGCGTCACGCAAAGTCGAGCCACTACTTCGAGGCACACAAAATAAGAGTGCCCATAGATCGAAGTCTAAATGACCTATTCAACAATCCAGGAGCCTCCACCAGAATTGGCAAATGGGCAACGAAACTCTTTGACTACAATATTGTCTTCGAGTCTAGAAGCACCACAAAGTCCCAAGTCCTCATCGACTGGACATGATCTTCGTCCTCTAGCCCCTAGATTCAGAAACATTATGGACCATTCACTGCGATGGCGCTTGGTGCCATGCAGGGGCTACCGTCGCAGTAATAATTATAGCACCATTCAAGGCCAAGTACAAATATGCTGCATGCCTCAGCTTCGCTCTCGAATGGACAAGTGCACCAACAATATAACAGAATATGAAGTCGTCATTCTTGGTCTTGGCAAGTTTAGAGCCCTCGGCATCAAAACATGCATAGTCCGGATTGACTGCAAAATCGTCGCTGGGCAAATAGAAAAAGACTACACAGCTCAAGAACCAATCCTCCTCCAATACTTATCAACAGTGCGTAATCTAGAAAAGAAGTTTAAAGGCTTCACTCTCCAACACATAGACAGAAGCAAAAATGAAGAAGCAGATGTGTTGGCAAAAGCCACCGCTAGAGGTGACCCTATGCCTTCGGATGTATTCTTTCAAGTAATCGAAGCCTTGGTTGTGAGGGACCCTGACGGCCAAAGAATAATAAGCCTCATCATGACCAAAGACTGGAGGTCCCCCATAACTCTATACCTTCAAGGTCGCTACCACCCCCACAGACCAAGCCGAGGCCAAAAGATTGAAATACCGAAGTCGTGGGTTCACAATAATGAAAAGCCAATTTTTAGAAAAGGGATCAGTCTATCGATGTTTGGAGCCCGACCGCACACCCGAGGTTGCCCCTCGTGGTGCTTTTGGGTAGGACGATGTTGTTGACTATAACTTAATGGTTCGTGCGAGATGCACGAAGGACGACAGGCGGTTTTCTACAGGTTCGGGCCGCTTTGAGATGCGTAATACCCTACTTCCTGGTGTGGATCTTTATGTGGTAGGTTACAAGAGAAGTCTCCAGTATGGAGAAAGGCTAATGAGTTGAGTAGATGGTTAATGGAAATGATGGGGTACCCCCTAGGCCTTATATACTCGACCATGAGGCACTACATGCATATATGATGATGATGTGTACCTAAACAATAGTGAACCGACTGAACTTATCTTCCTATAATCTTGTCGGTTTATCTCTAATCCATTCCGATGTTCAAGGGCGCTGCGCGCGGGAAAGTCGGGCGGACGCTTCGAATGGTGCTCGAGTTTGACGAGCTGCTTGGGCCTGAGCCTGTTCCCTCCTCACGTCGGCCCATTCCGCCAGCAGTTTTCTCCTAGCCCGCGAAGGAATGGCCTAGCGGAATAACAGGCCCAAAGCTTCTCGCGAGGCCTTCTTACCATCTAGTGGACCCGGGGATATCTATCTCCCACAAGCCCTCAATCTTTGAGTTGATTTTGAAATAATCAGGCCAAAGATTCTAGATCCAGCTCGCGAGTTTGTGGCATGATTTCCACTCTGGCAATGGGTGTGCCAAAAGTGCACCTTATTGAGCGTTGCTCCTAAACTTTGAATGACTCAGTAAAAACAGTCTTCTCAAAGGTCTCCATTTGATGCTTTGGAGATCTACGTCTTGTCATCATATCATGCTTTAGAAGTTAGCATTTCGTCTTCCGGGATTAAAAATCTATTGAAGGTGCACCCAATGGATGTAGCCCTGAACTTTGAGTGGATTTTTGAAAATAATCCACTCAAAGGTCTTCATCTCATGCCTTAAAAATCAGCATTCTGTCATCACCTTATGCTTTAGAAATCAACATTTTGTCTTCCGGGATTTAAAAATCTATTGGGTGCACCGAAGATGCACCTAATGGGTGTAGCCCCCAAGCTTTGAGTGGATTTTTGAAAATGATCCACTCAAAGATCTTCATTTTATGCTTTAGAAATCAGCATTCTATCGTCATCTTATGCTTTAGAAATCAGCATTTTATCTTCATCTCATGCTCTTGCGAATTCAAACAATATTATCTACCCACACCTTGTTAGGTCTAAAATTTATTTGATCGGTGACAAATTTGATGTTTGGTAGATGGCTCTTGGCTGGTCATCACCCCGCCCTGTGTTTCAATGCCTCTGCTGATTAGACTTGCGGTTAAGTAGCTATATTTGGATTTCCTCCAATCTCTACCGATCTCTTCCTTCTGTCTCAGCACATTCGTTGTGTATACTGTATGGATATGACTTCTTCAGAAAATCTTTTGAAAATTCCTGGTTACCCCCTAATGGGTGTGACCAAGGGACATCTTGGTACGCAGAGCGTTTAACACACTGTCCTGGAGTAATAACTTGATGTGACAGTGGGGTGTAATCATACCGCCCGAGCAGTTGACCTTGGTCCAAATGGTGTCGTGTTATGCGAAGCGGCGTCTGTTGCCTGACTCATTTTTAGGTGGCTTGAATTGCTTATTGAATACGTGCGACTGTTCGGTGGGCGTGGTAGGAAGTGGACAGTCACCCCCGACCTCTATAAATAGCCTGCTTGCACCGTTGTTCTCTTCACTCATCTTTCGATCATCTGTTGCTTTCTTCTAACTTCCTTTTCTTCTCCATCCGACCATGGGCAAAGGCAAGAGAGGTCGAGGTTTGCCCCATCGCGCAGGTGACAAGCGGAAGCGCGACCCAGGTCCTCCCTCGGAGGACTTCAACGATTCGGAGTATTCGGAGGAGGTTTCCTCCGGGTCCAAGGGATCGATGGCTCTCGCTTGTCCCCCAGCGTCGTCCGATGACTCGGACGACTCCTAGGGGTTAGCCGCTGAGGTGTGGACGTACATCCGTTCCATCGAGCACGCCGGGCTCGAGGGGTCGGATGAGTCGGAGGTCTCCTCGAATGAGGAGAGCTCCTCCAACTCGTCCGAGGAGCAGAGCGGCGATGACAACAACGATGAGGGCGGCGGCAGCGGCGACGACAGTGGCGATGGTGACGGCGGCAAAGGCGACGACGACGGTGGCAAGGGCGGTGGTGGCGACGACGGCGGCGACGGCGACCGCGACGGTGGCGACGACGACGGCGACGACGACGACGACGGTGGCAGCAGCAAGGCCAGTGGCAAAGCGCCACTGGTCTAAATATTAGTATAGATAATTAGTAGTAGTAGTAGTAGTAATAGTAGTAGTAGAATAATGTAGTGGTAGTTAGTAGTGTGATGTAGTGTAAGTAGTGTAGTAATGTAATGTAGTAAAAAAGGGGGAAAAGGTCGACTCATAATGAGTCGGCTTTTGAGTTTGTGTAACCCCCTCCAATATTAATGAAGAACTTTAGTTGCTCCAAGTGATTGCTGTCTTTTGCTGCTTGTTCTGTTTACGCGCTTGATAGTTCGTCCATATGCCTGACACTACCGGCATTTTAGAGGTAACCGCCGAGTGATGCCTGAAATTTTGCTTTCCCAAGTAGTGATCTGGCACTTTAGAAATAGTGCCTAACCCCAGAAACCCCATTTATACTCGCGCCGATGTGCCTTTTTTGATTTTCGAGCCCTAGCTTCACTTTCTCTCTTCATCCGCTCCTCTGCTTCCCCTAAATTTCCGAGCCTGCTCACCTCGCTGGAGAAAAAATCGCGATGGCCCCCAAGAGGAAGAGGCAGAGCACCGCTACTGCATTCATCCCGCCCATCGACCCTAACAGCCAGCTTCCCTTTGCTGGTAATCACATGTATGTCATTTCTGAATCCGACCTCCTTCATCTCGTTGAAATTGAAGTTTTGCTTCCAAAAGAGCTCTGCTCTTGGCAGATTTGCCGCGGTATCACCGTTCTGACAGAGGATACCCATGAATCTATCGTTTACGTTCCTTTTCTCATTCGTGGGCTTGCTCTTCCCATCTCCCCCTTTTTCCGCGGTCTCCTTGATTTCTATGAGTTGAACTTGACACATCTGAACCCTAATTCCATTCTACAAATTTCCATTTTCGTACATCTGTGCGAGGCCTTTCTTGGGATTCTCCCCCACTTCGGTCTCTGGAAATAACTTTATCATTGTCGGCTCAGGATGGCTGGGGGACAGCACCAGCTTGTTGGCGGCGCAAGTCTAGAGCTTCACCGGGGGAGGAAAGCAGAGTATCTTGACATTCCTCTCAAGGACAGTATCAAGGGGTGGCACCTTGAGTGGTTCATTGTAGAGAACCACTGCAAATCTCCCCCCTCGGCCGGGGAGGCAGCTAGATGTTCGCACACCTAGCTGGATAGAATCTCCGACCTCTTCAGATATAACAGAGGCCAAAGTGCTGCTTGCCGAGATCTGCTCGCTGAAGGATGGGGGTCTAACTGCTGAAGCTGTAGTTGCTGACTTCGTATTCAAGAACATTCAACCTTTAAAGGACATGATTTATCCCGCTTACTTATATAGCGGTGTCAACGATTCTACCCGGGTCACAAACAGAAGGATTCCCACTGAAGATTTGCTGAGTCGACTGGACATGATCCTGAGGGGCAGTGTTTCAAATGCTGGTGCTCCTGTGGCCTATTCTGCATGGAACCTGCCGCCACTTAGGCCATTCTCTGAGTTTGTATCCAACCCTCTTGCTCATGACGGTAGCCTGGGTCATAAAGTGCGACCCTCTCCTGAGGACATTGAGGCATTGATTGCTCCACTTCGAAGTCTTCCTGAGGATGAGAGGCAAATTCACTTTGAGATGCCAGCGAGCACTGATGATGCTGAGATGGATGTTGTGCTTAGCCTGCTGGCTGGGGAATCATCCGACTCTACCCGCACCGAGCCAATGGCCATCACAACTGGGCAAGAATTTGGTGAGGAGGTGGAAACTCGAAAACCCTAAGGTGCCCGCCCAAAGCGTCCATGCCGAGTGAACCGCCCGACTGCACCTGTCGAGGAGAAAAGGAAGAAGAGGTGACTTCGGCGACTGTCCTACTTAGATCAGGATGCCGGCCCTTCTGTATCGGTTCCTGATGATGTCCCGGTAGAGGCCATTCCTAAAGTTGACACCAAAGGCTGTGATCATGCGCAGGCTACTGGCGGCATGTTTGATGAGGATGGAGAGGTGGAAGAAGAAGAAATCCCATTGATTCGCAAGAACAACCAGCACTATAGAGGCAACGAGGGGAGTAGCGATATTCCCTCTCCAGCTCTATCGGCACTTGTCAGTCTCCAAGGGCTTTCAATATCAAATTTTGACCAAGCACTAAAGGAGGTGATTCCTGAAGACATGCTATCAAAGCCTCCTAAAGATGATATCCCAGCCGTCTGCTCAGAGGTCCCAGATGGTAGGCTTTTGTTGCTTGATTCTGCCGGGCAAGAGGTAACCCGAGTGGTGTCTCGTGCATCGTCGACCTTGGAGGGTAGTCTTTTATGCAGAGACATTGATCTGATGGAGGTGGCTGAGGGGCCTTCAGCCTTAGAAGTGGCTGCTGCAGAAGACCCAGCCCCCGAGGGTGGTGCTGGCAGCTACCCAGCCCCCGAGAGTGTTGCTGGTAGCGACCCAACTCTTGTGGGTAGTGCAAACTACAACCCAGCCCCCAAGGGTGTTCAGGTGTGCTCTCTTTCCAATGCCTCCTTGGATGTCCACATCGGGTCATCCCCACCTCGGTCCGATGGAGCGACGACAGTCCGTGCTTCTACAACTTTAACTGGACAAGTAGCCTTAGAAGTCGACGAGTTAGATGCAAGGAGCCTGCTGTATGCTGGTGGGGCTGAGGTCACCCCGGGTAGCGCTCTTTAGATTGTTCCTGCTGACCTTCCCTCGTCAAGCCATGTCCCAGCTCCTCCTGCCCTAGGTCTACTATTGTTCCTTTCTAATCTCCAGGTGAGTCGATCTTTTGCAGTATGTTGTACATACTAGCGAATTATCTTTCTTCTGCTCATCTGTCTATGTTCACAAGATTTTGTTGATGGAGTATCTGCCCAGTTGAAATCTAGCGGCGCCGCTATTCCTAAACAAGCTCTATCTCTGATGCAGTGGAATCCATTGCTGCTCCAGAAATAGATCGATGATCTGAAGGCGTCGAATGCTGGTTAGTGAGCTTACAGCCTCCCTAGCTGCTTTGATTGATCAACTTGTTCTTAATCGTGTATTCCCTTTCAGTTGTGTTGTCAGATATGGCTCAACGATGCTCTGACCTTGAGGAGAAGTATTCTTAAAGTCAAGCCGACTTGGCCGAGACTTTTGCTTTTCTAGACGGTGCATGCTCTCTGAATTCCTCTCTTAATGCCTAGCTTGAATCTGAAAAGATGGCGCATGAGGTAAACTTCCTTGGCTGCCCCTGCCATGTTATTTTTGCTTTGGTACTAAATGTTGTTTTCTGTTTGCAGGAGGAGAAGCGAGCACTTGTTTCCTCTTGTGACAACCTAGATAGGCTGTACCGTGATGCCAATAACTCCTTGACCATCTTGGAGAGGAGCCACCGCTTCACCATGTCTGACCTAGATCATCACTACCATGAGCTGTAGGCATCCCAAGACGAAGTTCTGCGACTTGGACAACTGCTATCGACCAAGGATTCCACCATCAAGGATCTGCGCGCTTCCAAGAAGTTTGTCACGCAGGAGCTAGAGGACACTCTACTGGATGTTAAAGCTTTAGAGGACAGTTGCGTTGTCTTGAAGGCCCAGCGCGACAAGGATATGGATAAAGCCATTCGTGTTGGACGGATCCTGATAAAGAGGCCTAGCGTCGTGGTGCCTGACGATATTGTTGCTGATGTCAAGGCCGTGTCCGATGCTGCAAACCGTCTTTCTTCTTCTGTTGCGCCTGCGAGAGACATTGCCAGCAAAGATGTTTCGATATAGTGATGTCCTGCAAAACACTCTTTTTTATTGAGTTAGCATATTTTTAGAGGATGTAATATGAACTCTATGTGCATGTGATAGCTGAGTTAGAACTAGAATATTTTGTGGACAGGGTGCTAGAAAATGCCCCTGGATCAAGCGAGTAAGATGTTCTTTTTTCCTGAAGAGCTTTTATTCTTAGCCAATTATTTCGCTGTTAGGGTATAGTGGTCACCCTGAACAACGCGAAGGCAAGTGCTCCATGCTGGTTGAAAGGCGTTTTCTGACTTAAGCCAATCACCTGGCTGGTAGGGCATAGTGGTCGCCCTAAGTCGAGTAAGCGTGAGCATGCCGCACCAACTTAAGTCATCGCCGACTTAAGCCGATTGCTCCGTTAGTAGGGTATAGTGATCACCCTAAGTCGAGTAAGCGCGAGCATGTTACACCGACTTAAGTCAATGCCGACTTAAGCCGATTGCTCCGTTAGTAGGGTATAGTGGTCACCCTAAGTCGAGTAAGCGTGATAATGTCGCACCGACTTAAGTCGTCGCCGACTTAAGCCAATTGCTCCGTTAGTAGGGTATAGTGATCATCCTAAGTCGAGTAAGCACGAGCATGTTGCATCGACTTAAGTTATCGCCGACTTAAGCCGATTGCTCCATTAGTAGGGTTTAGTGGTCACCCTAAGTCGAGTAAGCGTGAGCATGTTGCACCAACTTAAGTCGTCGCCGACTTAAACCGATTGCTCCGTTAATAGGGTATAGTGGTCACCCTAAGCTGAGTAAGCGTGTTGATTTCAAGCCCAGCCCAATCGCAATCAGTTGTAAGTCAAGAATATGAATGCCTTTGAAAACGAAAACTTTATTGATGATGAAGTCCCTAGATTACAGAGTATAATGTTTTTTCAAGAATTTTTGAGGCCTCGCTAGGGATAGAACTTTCCGAGGTGCTCTATGTTCCATGAGTTCCCCACTTCCGTGCTATCCATTTGAGTAAGCCAGTACGATCCTGGCCGTGTAACCTCCGATACAATGAATGGCCCTTCCCATAGTGGTGATAGCTTGTGCCGTCCTTCCCTCGTTAGAATTCGGTGAAGGACCAAGTCTCCCACTGCAAAGGACCGGTGTCGCACGGCTTTATCATGATAGCGCTTCAAGGTCTGCTGGTACCTAGCCGATTGAATTACTTCTTTCAATCGTTCTTCCTCCAGCACATCGATATCTTCTAGCCTCGTAGCTTCTGCTTCGGCTATGCTTTCGAAAGTCAACCTCGGTGCCCCGAATATTAGGTCAGCGGGCAGCACCGCCTCTGATCCATAGACCATGAAGAACGGGGCATTTCCATGCAGAGCTCGACTGGGTTGAGTTCTCAGGCTCCAAACCACGTATGGTAGCTCTCTGATCCATTTTCCTGCAAGCTTTTCATTCTTGTCAAATACTTTCTTTCTGAGTGCTTCCAATATCATTCCATTGGCTCTTTCTACTTGGCCATTAGCTCTTAGGTGCGCCACTGATGCATACTTGATCTAGATGCTCCGTTGCTCGCAGAAATCAAACAATTCAGAACTAGTGAAGTTGGATCCCAGATCAGTGATGATGCTATTTGGTATCCCAAACTTGAATATTATGTCTTGTATAAACTCAACCGCTTTGGATGAGGTCAGAGAAGCGATTGGCTTATACTCTATCTATTTTGTGAATTTGTCAACGGCAACCAATACGTGAGTATAGCCTCCCTGAGCTTTCTTGAAAGGTCCAATCATGTCCAGCCCCCAGCATGTAAATGGCCATGTTACAGGGATGGTCTGCAGTTGCTGTGCGGGTAAATGTTGTTGCTTTGATAAGAATTGGCAAGCTTCACATCTCTGGACTAATTCCGCAGCATCACTCTTCACAGTTGGCCAATAGAAACCAGATCTGAAAGCCTTCCCGACCATAGTTCTAGACGCTGCATGTATTCCACACTGCCCGGTGTGGATTTCCTCCAACAATTGCTTCCCAGCGACCGAATGAATGCATCTCATGAGGACTCCTACCGCACCTCTTATGTATAGTAGGCCCCTATGATGGTGTAGTGGGCCAACTACCTCGTGATGCCTTCTGCTTTAGCCTTATCATCTGGATCTTCTTCATTTTTATATACCTGATGATAGGCTCTCTCTAGTCATTAGGGTCTGATCCTGGTTGGCTCAAGGTGTTGCACTCTTCTGCCTGACCTGAGAGGATGCTTGGTTGTGATATTTCTTGGATGAAGAACCCAGGCGGAGCCTGGGCCCGACTGGATCCTAGCTTCAACAACACGTCTGCTGCTGCGTTGCGGTCTCTTTCCACATGATGGAACTCTAACCCTTCGAATTTGTCCTCCAGTTTTCACACAGTTGTGCAGTACTTGCCCATGGAGTCAGTCGAGCAGTCCCAGTCTTTGTTTATCTCGCTTATGACGACTAGCGAGTCACCATATACCATCAGTTTCTTGATGCCGAGTGATACAACAATGCTTAACCCGTGGATCAGTGCTTCATACTCTGCTGCATTATTTCATGCTGGAAATAGTAGCTGGAGTGCATACTTGAGTTGTTCTCCTCCAGGAGCAACAAAGAGAATCCCTGCACCTGCTCCTTGCAGCTTCAGCGAGCCGTCAAAGTACATTTTCCATACTTCGATGATCTTTGGGCTGTCTAGGACCTGATGTTCAGTCCACTCAGATACAAAGTCAACCAGTGCCTGAGTCTTGATTGTCGTATGAGGCCAGAACTCTATGTCATGAGCTCCTAGCTCGCATGCCCACTTGGCTATCCTTCTGATAGCTTCTTTGTTGTGGAGAATGTCCCCTGTTGGAAATCCTGTGACTACTATGACTTTGCGGTCGTCAAAGTAGTGTCGGAGTTTGCGTGCGGTTAGAAGTACTGCATACAACAACTTCTGGATTTGAGGATACCTTATCTTTGAGGGCCTGAGGACTTCACTGATGAAGTAGACTGGATGTTGCACCGAGTGCGCATGTCCTTCTTCCACCCGCTCGACTACCAACGCGGTGCTTACCACGTGAGTCATGGAGGAGATATATAGCAACAGATCTTTCGCCGATTGATTTGGAGTAGCTCGGCGTGGTGGCTTGAGTACTGATGGTGTAGTTAGGAACTTTTTTAGTGCATCTAGAGCTTCCAGTGCCTCTGTGGTCCACTGAAACTTGTCCACCTTTTTGAGTAATTTGTAGAATGGCATGCCTTTCTCGCCTAGCCTTGATATGAATCTGCTTAGGGCTGCCATGCATCCAGTAAGCCTCTGTACCTTTTTTGTGATCGTGACGCTTCCATTCTCATGATGGCCTCGATTTTTCTAGGTTAGCTTCAATCCCTCGGTGGCTAACAATGAATCCGAGTAACTTCTCTGTCGGTACTCTGAAGACACACTTTTCTGGGTTGAGCTTCCACCGGTAGTGCCTCAAGTTGTTGAAGACCAGCTGCAAATCTTCAATTAAGTTTCCTGAGTTTTTTGTTTTGATCACCATGTCATCGACATAGGCTTCCACTCGCTTGCTCCAGTGGTCAGCTAAGCATGTCTGAATGGCTCTCTGGTAAGTCGCTCCCGCGTTCTTGAGGCCGAACAGCATGAATAACAGTCATCTTCTTTTGCCGAGTAGCAGGAAGCTCCAAATGGGGTGATGAATGCAGTTTTCTCCTCATCTTCTTTTGCTAGGCTGATCTGATGGTATCCAGAATAACAGTCTAGGAAGGACTGTAGGATTACGGGGAGGCTACGCTAGCGCAAAACAAAATTTTCAACCCCATAATACCAAGAACTACTGCGGTTATAGGTCATGGAATTACCACTAGACGCGCAGAGCAGCGGAAGACGTCTCGATGTAGACGAACGCGTCGAGCAGTGCCGTGCAGTCGCCGGCGTCCTTCACATCCTCGCACGGTTCGTCCAAGTGCTCCAGATGCAGCACCTCCGAGGTATCCACACGTACAGGGAGGAGGCGCCGCGTACCGAACTGCTAGGTTCACGAACGACGGCGGCTTGGCGAGGGCGAGAGGCGAGCGGCGGTTGCTGGTTTGCAGGTGGCGAATTAGGTTATCTCTTAACCGCGCCCCCGCCCTCATTATATAGGCGTTATGGTGGGCTTCTGACGCCGAGGCCCATCATTAACCCTAAAGCCCAGTCTAATTTCGGATCTAATCCGAATTAGGCTTCCTTCCCCTTAAGTGTGTGACCCTATAGGTTCACGTACAAATAGACATAGCCCGAGTACTCTTACTTGGCCCAATAATTGACAGCGGCCTCTAGCAAGACATGTCAACTCCTATGTGTATGTAAAGATCATATCAGACGAACCATTGCGACATTAAGTACATGCTGTTCCCTTTGTCTCACGATATTTGGTCTGGCTCTAAGCTGACCTCTCTTTCTCGATACTGTGAATTGGAATCCTTTCAATGGTTAACTCTTAAACCTAGCACGACCATGCATTTCTTGATCCAATCACTCGAGGGGCCCAGAGATATCTCTCTCACAAAGAGAGGGACAAATTCCATCTTGACTGACCATGCCTCATAGCATGCTTCCTGACAAACCCAAAACTACCTTTATAACTACCCAGTTATGGGATAGCGTTTGATAGTCCCTAAGTAAGTCAATTCACATCTTGAGAACATGCGACAATCTCAGGTCTAAGGATACAGTATTCATGTTGCAAGAAGAGAACTATATTACAATATCTCACGTTGGGTCGGTCCAGCCTCATGTCATACATACACCCACATTATTAATTTAACATCTCCATGTTCATGACTTGTGAAATGTATTCATCAACTAATACATGTGCTAGTCATCGACTCTGACTAGGGACATCATTTAGAATAACCATATAAGTAAAGAATCTCACAAACAATTCACATAATTGCTAATCAATACAAGGTGCCTTCCATGGATATTCAATTAAGCAATATATATATCATGGATACAAAGAAATATGCTCATCTCTATGATTATCTCTAGGGCATATTTCTAACAAGGACTACATAGAACAACCAGCGGTCGAATCAACCACCTGGTCTATTCTAGGGAGCCCGAAGGGATCCTTCGGACAATGCTTGTTGAGATCAGTATAGTCGACGTACATGCACCAATCCACTTTATTCTTTTTGAGTACAGGAACAGGATTTGCTAGCCACTCAGGATGCAGTACCTCCCTAATGAACCCTGCAGCCACCAGGTGAGCTAACTCGGCACGAATAGCTTCTCTTTTTTCAGGCGTGAAACGACGCAACTTCTGTCGAATCAGCTTTGCTTGAGGATAGACCTTCAATTTGTGCTCGGCTAGTTCTCTCGAGACTCCCGGCATATCCGCAGGTTGCCATGCGAATACGTATCGGTTGTCTTGCAGGAAGCGGATGAGCGTGCCTTCCTATTTGTCGTCATGGCTGGAACTGATGATGGTAGTCTTGCATTCATCGGCAAATCCCAGGTTGATTCTTTTAGTCTCCTCAGTCGGCCGCATAGAGATCACGTCTTGAGCTTCATTTGTGGGTATTGTGAGGCCTTCCTATGGCTTGGTGTCCGCTTGTGCGAGGGGAGCTGATGGGGGCCTAGCGATGAGGGCCGCTTGAATGGCCCCCCGAAAGCACTCCACGGTGCCTTGGAAGTCAGCGCGCATGGTGATGATCCCTTGCGGTCCTGGCATCTTCAATATCATGTATGAATAGTGCGGAATGGCCATGAATTTTGCCAGTCCCGGCCTGCCGATGATGGCGTTGTACCCGCAGTCGAAATGCGCCACCTCGAACCTTAGGAACTCGGTTTTTTAGTTTTCCAGAGTTCCAAAGGTGACGAGCATGTAGATGTGCCCAAGCGGGTACTCTCCTTCGATCGGCACAATGCCGAAGAAAGGGGCGTCTGACTTGGTGAGGTCTTTGAGTGCAACCCCCAAGGCCAGGAGCAGGTACTTGCCAGGGTGTTCGGGGGAAGGTAACGTTAATGCTACTTCCCCCGTCCACTAGTACTTTATTTACCCTGCTCTCTCGGATCACCAGATCGACGAGGAGCGGGTACTTGCCAGGGTGGTCGAAGTTGAGCCACTGATCTGCCCAGCTGAAGGTTATCGCGTGCTTTGACCACTGATAAGGAGTTGGGGCACTGGTGGTTGCCGCTAGGACCTACCGGTCGTTGAGCTTCTGTTGCCTTCTGTTCTCTTGTGATCTGTGGCCTCCGAAGATGACGTTGACCACCCTGTCAGTGCGTGGGAATGCTCCACCCCCTCCCCCTTCTGGTTGCTGAGGCTGCCTGGGCTCGCCAGGCCCTCCTCATGGTGGGGGAGGTGGTAGAGGCTGGAACGGACGACCATTCCCGACGGAGTGCAAGTCCCTGCACTTCCATAAGGTATGGCGCATGTCCTTGTGGTACGGGCACTGGGCGTCGAGGATGTCATCCAGTGTCCGCTCGCCTCCATGGGGTGCCCCTCGGGCATGAGCAACGGGTGGTCCGGCGGCGTGGACCTCCTCACGAGGCCTCTTCTCCCAACGCCTGTCAAGTTGCTGGTTCGCATCGCGTCGTGGTGCCGATGGTGCAGGTTTCGTTCCTCTGATGAGGTCTTGGGCCCACTCATCAGCGGTGATGTAGAGGTCTACCTCTCGAAACAGTTGTTCGGAGGTGTCGGTGCTTTCTGCAGTATGGCTCGGATGAAGGTCGAGTCATTAGATCCCCGGTAGAGATCTTCAATCGCCGCTGCTTCGGTGACTTCGGGGATGCGATTTCTCATGGTCTGAAACCTCTTGAGGTACGATCGATGTGTTTCATCGCCTCGACGCCTGATGGATTTGAGGTCCCATGGCTGCACCGGCTTGTCGGAGAGGGACTGGGAGTTGGCGATGAAGCACCGACTGAAATCGCTCCAATCGTCGATGTAGTGTCGTGGCAGATGTCGTAGCCACTGCAATGCATCTTACCCAAGGACAATGGGCAAGTATGCTATCATCACATCTTCTGTTGCCCCGGCGACCGAGCGGCAGACATGTAGATGGCCAACCAGCCTCCTGGGTCCTGCTTAGGCTCGTACTTGTCGACGTTAGAGACCTTGAAGTTAGGGGGTCACTGGATGGCTCAGAGACATGGAGTAAGCGCGGATACTCCACATGTCGATGATGTGTCGACGTTCATGGTGTTGGTCCCGGGGAGGGGAGTCGGTGATGTGTCGTCTCGACCGTCCCCGTGTCGGACCACTAGTTGAGGTTGCGGCCGATTCAACTTGAGTGGTGTGGCGTCAGGCCGGGATGTCGTGGTCCCAGTCATACTCCTCCCGACACCTTATCTTGTTCTCGTGTCGTCGGTCGCGCGAAGCATTCATGGAGCTCCGTGCATCCCGCTGACTGTTGATGGCGTGTCGTAGGTCGCTCGGGGGATGAGCGATAGGCAGAAGATGGCTAGCTGCCCGAGTAAGCAGCCGTTGATAGCCTTTAGCGTCTGGAGTTTGTGGAAGGCCACAGCTATCTGGACCAGCACCCCTCCGACTTCGCTTGGCGTGTTCATTGCGTGAGCAAAATCAGGGTTCAGGTTTTGAGCAAAGAGGGGATTCTCTCGGCATAACCTCGCGCCCTGCTCGGCTTGTTCTCGATCTTGGTCCTGAGCTTGTCGGCGATCACGTCAGCGAGAATTCCTCCTTTCTCGGTATACCCGCTCATCAGGTGTTTCCCCTACTTCTGAAACTTCATCCTGAGATACGGGCTGTGCTGGGTCCCGCTCCCCAGCCTCGTGATGTTGTCGAATATTCCAACGCTTGTTTCTTCGTCGTCGTGCTTCGCACCGGGGAGGTTCTTCCCCCTGCATGATCGGTTCGTCGTCGGAGATGGGAGACGATTCCAATCTGCCCCCGATGAAAAGGATGTCGGGGTAGAAAGGAGCGGTTGCGATGGCGAGTTTTTTCTGTCCTCCTTTGAGGGCGAAGATGTCGGAAAGATAACTCGACGGACCTCCATCCCTTTTCTAGGAATGCTTGATTCTTTCTTTCTCGTAATCCGTGTCCACTCCTTTGTGGGCGTAGTGGGCAACGGAGTTCTTCGGGCAGGTGAATTCTCGATCTTCCGCTTGTAAGAAGTAGTTTTTGCCCGAGGCACAGGAGGCTGTGCTATCTGTTTTCTTGTTCCGACTTTCCTGGGAATTTCCAAGGAGAATTTCTCCTTTGGTGGATCTGCTATGCGGTGTAGAATTCCATCCTCGTCTGCTACGGACGAGATGGTCCTAAAGCAGAATACGGATCTAGGGCGAAGAGCGATTTTGCACTGGGAAGTGACGGCTATTGAGCTAGCTTGGATCAACGACACACCCCCTACCTGGCGCGCCAGCTGTCGGTGTTTGGAGCCCGACCGCACACCCGGGGTTGTCCCTTGTGGTGCTTTTGGGTAGGACGGTGTTGTTGACTGTAACTCAATGGTTCGTGCAAGATGCATGAAGGACGACATGCGGTTTTCTACAGGTTCGGGCCTCTTTGAGATGTGTAATACCCTACTTCCTGGTGTGGATCTTTATGTGGTAGGTTACAAGAGAAGTCTACAGTATGGAGAAAGGCTAATGAGTTGAGTAGATAGTTGATGGAAATGATGGGGTACCCCCTAGGCCTTATATACTCGACCGTGGGGCACTACATGTGTATATGTTGATGATGTGTACCTAAACAATAGTGAACTGACTGAACTTATCTTCCTATAATCTTGTCGGTTTATCTCTAATCCATTCCGATGTTCAAGGGCGCTGCGCGTAGGAAAGTCGAGCGAACGCTTTGGATGGCGCTCGAGTTTGACGAGCTGCTTGGGCCTGAGCCTGCTCCCTCCTCACGTTTGGCCCATAACACCAGCAGTTTTCTCCTGGCCCACGAAGGAATGGCCTGGCGGAATAATAGGCCTAAAGCTTCTCACGAGGCCTTCTTACCTTCTAGTGGACCCAGGGGATATCTATCTCCCACACAGTCAGATTCTGCTCAAATGCATCACATAGATTGAAGGCATGGAGCTTCTCCTCGAGATCCATAAAGGAGTATGCAGATTTCAATCAGGCCCTAGGGCCCTCGCTGCCTAGGTCATGCACCAAGGTTTTATTGGCCAGTCATTGTCTATGCGGCTAACCGCATCGTGCATTTGTGTGAAGCATGCCAGAAGTTTTTGCCATGATGTGGGCCCCTTGTAGCTAACAAAACGCATTGCTCACACCTGACACTACAGTGATGGGATCTCGATATAGTCGACCAGCTTCCCATGGCACAAGGCAACCTCAAAATACGTCTTTGTCGATGTGAAATACTTTACCAAATGGATAGCGGCAAGTGCAATCTCCATAGTAACAACGAAGACGGCGCAAAAAATATTCTAGCAAAACATCGTTTGTCGCTTCTGCGTACCCTTCGAGCTAATAGTCGACAACATAAAACAATTTGATAATCAATGCTTCCAAGATTTTTGTGCTTCCATAGGCATCCAGTCAGTCTTCGCATCGGTTTACCACCCATAATCCAACAGGGTGGTAGAGCACGCAAATGGCAAAAATCTTCACTGCCATCAAGAAAAGACTTCTCAAGGATAAGAAGGGCAAGTGGGTAGATCAATTACCCGAAGTACTCTAGGTCTTAAACGCAAAGGAGTCATGAGCAATTGGATTCACGCCTTTCACGCTCATGTATGGAGCCAAAGCAATGACTCCACAAGAGCTCAGACATGGCTCGCCTCATCATACCCCGACGTAATCCCAGACAACGACGAAATGACAACAAAAGACCTCCCTAACGGAGACCAAGTTCAAGCCCTTGACACACTCAACAAATATCAACCGACAACAAAAAGTTGGAGGGACAAAGCCTCTGTTCCCAAAGGATTTGAAGAAGGGGACCTCGTTCTCATCCGAATAGCGAGAACAAAATCAATGGATAAGCTTGAGCCAAAGTGGGAAGGCCCATTCATAATCAAAAAGAAGACTTTGCCCAACTCTTATAGACTCGCAAGCCAGACGGGCATAGACCTCGAACATTCATGGAATGTAGACAACTTAAGAAAGTAATATGTGTAGAACAACTTTGTCTAGTAGGGCCCTTTGCGACATTGTAAAAACCATGCATACATTTTTCATGATCAGGCCAGCACTTTTTTCCTTGCAAGGGGCGAGGTTTTTAATGAGACAGAGCCATGTAATAATAAATGTAGAAATACCCCTACAAAAGCTCTGTAAAGACATAAAAAAGGCCATGAGAACGACCTTACCATTCGACAGCTAGCAAAGTCACCATGACAGTAAACAAAAAGCAATTCTCATGTGCGACATGACCATATCTGTGCAAAAGTCACCTAAGAGTGCAGCCGAACCAGCACAATTAATGTGCAAAGACACCTAAGGATGCTGCCGGACGAGCACAAGAAATGTGCGAAGACACCTTAGGGTGCGAAGTCATCTAACGACAACCATATCCGTGCAAAAGTTGCCCAAGGATGCATCCAGACTAGCAGAATAAATGTGCGAAGACACCTAAGGGTGTGAAGTCGTCTAATGACAACCATATATGTGCAAAAGTCCCCTAAGTGTGTAGCCAAACTAGCACAATAAATGTGCGAAGGCATCTAAGGGTACGAAGTCATCAAACAACGACCATAGTCGTGTAAAAGTCGCCCAAGGGTGCATCCGGATCAGCACAAATGCACGAAACACCCAAAGGTGCGAAGTCGCCTACAACGACCGTATCCGAGCAAAAGTCCCCATATTTTTTTTGCTATAGATCGTTTTCACATCAGTCCCAAGCAAAATACGCATGGGCCACCATGCAACCTACAAATACGAGCACCAAAATAACAACGAACAACCATCTAGGTGTAACACCTCAGGTGTTAGCAAGGGAGGTTAACCCAACCCACACTCATTAACCTATTATAACATGTGATTACTTAAAGCAAATGTCACCAAAGCCAAGGGTCAAAGCCATAATTGAGTGTTAAACATTTTAGAAGGTTTAGTTTAACCAACCCATAACGATCAAATGAGGAGAGGTAACCAAACTAGAAACCCTAAATTGACCCTTTTAAGAAGTCTAGAAGCACACACATTGAGTGGTTAAGAAGGCTAACTCAATCACTTAATCACAAAAGTGGGACCTTAACAAAAGTTTAGCTAATTAAGTGCCCAACACAAGTTAATAAGAATTGAACGCCAAAAATGTCATAGAAATAATCTAAAGCATGTCATATGTGTGAGAAAACGGAGAAACATTCAAGTTTTTCATAACTCAAGAAATCATCCAGCTCACAAAACCCTACATGTTCACCAAGCTATAAACCCCAAAGCCTTTAGCTCTAATTGTGGAAAGTGTGCCTAATTACCTTAAGCATGCCCTAGAAAAATTTGAATTCGAGACCCCACTTTTTGACAAGACAAGACACTAGTTTTCTCTTGGAATTGGGCAGGGAGACAAACCAACTCTGCCCTTCTATTATCTCCTAACCCTTTGAACAAAATCCCTTAACCCCCATAAGGAAGAGCTAGCTTATAATGTAAGCAACAATCTTTAGATAAAGATCTTAGTGTGATCGGGCCTGGTGAGGTGACAAAATGCTAGGAAAGATAGGAACAAGTAAACAACCACATGTTCGACATTAGCTATGTGTGCTCACCATGCACTGGGCATGCCCCGTGCGTGCCCCGCATGTTGGTCGGCCACTGTCGCGCCACGCCCGCCCGTGCCTATAAAATCCATACAACGACTCCTAGTAAACGTCCCCCGAGCTGCATCCCTCACCTCACTTGAGCTCGATGGAGATAGCCCTCGCCAGCCACCGCTTCACCGCCCGCCAACCTCCCCGTAGTTCAGCCACTGTGGCCTGAGCAATCCATCGCCTCCCTGTCTTAGCCGAGGCCATTGATGTGTTCCCTGTGCCTCAATGAAGCTCACCCACCCATTCCCGAGCTCGCAACTGAAAGGGAAATGTGCCTTTGGGTCATTTCTATTATGTTTTGGTGATTTGATGCTCAACACATATTGTCTTGCCTAAATATGAGCTAAGACCTAAAGAGGTGCAAATGGAAAAGCAAGGTAGGATCCTAGCCTTAGTGAATTGTTTTTGGTACTAACATCATTCTACTAAGTGCTAGGAATCTTCTCAAAGTGAGAGAAAGTGAATTGGAGAAAGTTTGGCTAAGGAGAACCAGACATGCACCCGCCTGTGGTGCACCGGGCAGTGTCCGGTGCCCAGGCTGGCGCCTCGACGAACAGGCCAAATCAAGCTAAATATGAAGCTTTGATATTTGGTTTGGAACCCATAAAATATATGGGGGGTAAGAAATGGTGATTCTCAGTGTCGGTGTTTCAAACCTCGCTCCGATAAGTAAATTTACTGTGCGCGTTCCAGGTTCTCGAGGGTGTGCACGATGGGCACAAGATTTATACTAGTTCGGGCAGGATGTCCCAACTTCCAGTCATGAGCGGCTTGCGCTACTTACACCATTGATGATCAAAACTTGCAGTAGCGGTTACAAGCGGGCGAGAGAGGGAGGAGAGGCTCCTAAGTCTCTCTATTAGGGTGGAAGTGGAGCATAGAAGCTACAGAATAGAGTTCTAGCTAAATCTTGGCTTGGCGGCAGGTCTCCGGCCTCCTAGTCCTCGTCGGCGTCCTCCTCCACCGGCTCGTCCTTGTGGATGCATGTCCAAGTGAGCTTGGCTTTGTCTCCAAACGCCTGGAGGCCTCCCCTTGCATAGAGGCCTACCCCTCCCTTTTATAGGCCGGGAGAGTGGTTGGCTAGTGGTGTTTTCCTTGGGGTAAATCAAATATTCTACCTAGGCTAAGTCACGTGTACTCATGGGGCCCAGGGTCGCTTGGATGTCTCGTATTTATCGTGGCGGATGGTGCGGGTTGCGAGGGTCCCAGGCGCCATCATTTAGACTACGCTGACCCCTAGCCTTTGTAGCTTGGAGCTCGGCATCCACCTCTTCCAATCTGACCAACGGGCCCTAGTGATTAGAGGCGCTTTCCTTAGCGCCCTCTGATTGGTGAGCCCAAGGGACCAAGGATCATTTCCATGATAGTAGCCCATGAGGGGAGAAGTATCACCCTTCAGAACTGATGAAGAGTCGGACGGTGTCCTGTCCCCTTTTGTCGCTTGCCGCTGTCAAGTAAGATTCGCGAGGCCTGCTATCGGCTTTGAGGGATCATTCGACACTATAAGTAGGGGGTCGCTCCATGTTTACCCAATCGATTTGTTGTTCCATGCTTTCCAAAAGTAGTATTTACTTAGGAGGGTTTCGTTACCTTCAACCCCTTAGTATCCTATTAGCTAGCCATGGATCGTGGTAAACATCCCACTCTAGAATGCTCTCACCAAGGTCGGTCCCATAGCCGCCCATCATAGGAAAGGTGGGTAGTGTCTAGGCACTTGCTTGACTTTCACCCCTCCATTGTTCCAGTGACTAGCATTCTTCGTGGGGCGGTGGGCTCGAACGTTGGAGGAGAAGTCATATCGCTTTCATCTTCCAGCTCCCTAGATGGGGAATCAAGGGCCGGTCCTTATGATGGCGAGCCTACATCGACATCTTTGCCGGCCAACACTGTTAGTGCCCCGGTAATTGCTGGTCGTCTCATGACAGTGGTAATGTCGGTTGCTGTTGGGCCCCAATAATCTAGTCGTGTTATCTTATGTAGGAGGGTAGTCGCTTCTTCCTCCCCCGCCCTCATCTGCCATCTTGCAGGATCGGATCCTTGGCCCTTCCGCTATTGGCGATGGCCGAGCTACGGTGCCAGCTGGAGGTGTCTCGGTCGGTCGTGTAGACGTCTGACGCTCATATTGCTGGTCTCCAAGCGTGATTAGCCATCGCGAAGGCCCATGTGGCAAGTATGCCACTCACCCCGCTTCTTGTCCCTCCCTGCCTCACGGGGATGCTAAGGCTCCTCTTTTTTTGTTTGAACATGGCATGAGTCCGAGTTGGTGGAGCTACGCCAAGAAGTTGACTCGGTGACCTGAAAAATTCGTGCATGCAAAGCGACTCACCTGCATCGCCTGCTCGATATTCTAAGCCATGCTCGGAGCGTCGTGGACCTCAACATTCATCGTGGGGTCGTCTTTGCCCTCGTCGTTGCTCAGCTTCGCACTGGGGTTCACCTCCATGTTTTAATGATGCTTCCTTAGGCCGCCTCGTTTGTGGTCTTAGAGAACCTAATCCAGGGATACGATGAGGCCACTTGTGGGGTGTGGCTAGTGTTGTGTCTTCAAAGGACCTAATCCAGTGGGCTCCCTAGAGCTCCCCTCGGGCGCTCATCTTTTGGTTTCCCGGCGTAGGCAGCCGCCATTGCAGCTTTGTCAGTTGTTAGGATGGAAGAAGGGGGACAATCAGACTTCCCTCCTTTCTTAGTTGTTGGTCTTTGCTTATTTTATTTTGGATGCTGGGTTTCACGTCTCGCCTCCGATTCCAGAATTGTAGTTTGTGAGAGACTCGAGGCCCCCTTTATGTAAACAACGACGTAATCTAGGGGAGACCTTTGCCTAATTTATCCCGACGTTCCTACTTGCATGAAAAAAATACTTACTCAAGTCCTTCTTTGAGAGGCAAAAATATTTACACCGGTGGGCCAGGCTGCTTCCTCGTCTGGCAGGTCTTTTCCATCGACCCCACGTGATATGGTTTCACGTCACTCTCCTTGTCTTGTCCATCTTACTTTCGGTTCCCTAGACCCTTGTCTTCCTCGCTTGGCTCATTTTTCTCTTGTTCGGGTCTTTCGTTGTGCCTCCTATGGCGATTTGGCGCTGGTCCTTATCGAGTCAAGAGAACCATCGGTCCCTCGTCAGTCGTGGTCTACTGGATGAAGGCTGATGGATGATTCTAGGTGCCGAGGAGGCCCTGGCCACACCTCCTGGTTACGTGGTTTTGGTCATTTGTTTCCACAAGCGAGGTCTCGCTCTTCCCCTTCATGTGGCAGAACCACCCGAATTATTCCAGCTTAAGTGCCTAAGTCATGCCTTAAGGGCCGTGACACACTTAAATCGGAATAACCCGTCAGTCCTTCAGATCTAGTCTGATAGAGCCACTTAACCAGGATCAAATTCCACAATCTCACTCGAAGGTGAGTCACAGAAGAAATACAATAAAACAGGAAACCTCAAATTAAGTACTGAATTATTACATAAATCGGAGTTCTGGAGTAGCAAATATAGTTCATAAAGTAAAGTGCAGCGGATAATCGATGTCGTCGGTAATGAGGAAATGGGCAAGGCCTAGCCCACTACTCCTCATGCTCCTCTCCTGCCGGAGCAACATCCCACTCGACCGTCCAACCCGGTGGCAGGGTGGTAGGCCAAGTCACACCATCAATCAAATCCTGCATGGTACCTGCAAAAATGGTGCCACAAGCAAGGCTGAGTATACTAATACTCAGCTAGACTTACCCGGTGTGAGGAGTCTACTCCTCTACCTCTAGACCATGCAGCTGTTTGGCTGAGGGGTTTGGTTTGCCAAAAGCACTAGCTGTTACTAAAAGCAATTTTTAGCTTTTCCAAATTTTACCATCATTAACTTAGCTAGATTTGCTCCTTCTAAACATACATGGTAACAATCAATTAGTTCAATCAACAAGTTATCTCATGTAACCACATTTCACTTCTTACTCGATGCAGTACAAGGAATCAAGCAGTCTCATTAGCTGCGAGAAGCAGACGATTCGAATCGAGTTTTAACCTTGCAAGGTAAACCTAAACACACGGCATGTCAGGGTACTCCGACCCTGCACATGACAACCGTCCCCATCGATTCCCCGTTCGCGTCCAGGCCTCACCGCCTTGGCATACAATGCTCCACTGACCCCGGCTGCCGCCGTGCAGTGACCGCACTTGTACCCACCATAGCTAGCATGGGAGACCCAGTCTCAGGTCGCATGAGGGATAAAGTCCGCGCCCGGCTTCACTCAGGTACTAGGTTTACCGGTCACTATATTTCCCGGCATGTGCTTAGTACGTTCAAAAGCTTGACTCAGGTATCCACACATTAATCCTTAATTCATTTTCCCGTCTCATGGACAAGGCATCCTCCCTGGATCTAAGTTCATAGACCAACATATACCCCGTTATCAAGATGAATACAATCAATTCCTGACCTCGCGCGAGTGCTAGAAAAATCACTCGACTTCTACCGAGATCCTGATTAGCAAGCAGCTACTCGACCTAGTATACTAGTATTCATCTCAAAAAGGAATCCTAAGTTCATGCAACTAGAGGTTTCAAGCAACTCCTACACTTAAGTGCACATTGCAATCCTACAAGCATTAAGTGTAGTAAAATAGCATAATTAATAGGTTATGCATAAAACCGGGGCTTGCCTTCAATTGCTGGGGCTGCGGGGAGATCCTCGATAGCAGCCTCTGAAGCCTGCTCCTGGTCCTCCTCTTGGACAGGTCCTTGCTCGGGGATGAGCACGTACTCTCCGTCGGCAAGATTACAATCTAATGAATGCAATGCGTAAGATATATGCATGATATGATATGTGCTTTTAGAAATCACAACTTAAAAGGTGTATGATCTTTCTTGAGTTAAACAAAGTTAACTTTACTTATGCAAGACCCTTGGGTGGTATACTTGGTAAATTGGTTCAAATTTAGCTAAGGTAAAAGGTAGGTTTAATTTTGGGGTTCCTCTGAATTCTTTTTAAGTCTTAGGGATAAATGATAAGTACTCAAGTTAGACTTATTGAGGTGGGGTTTATTTCTTCTTTCCTTTTCCTTTATTCTCTTTAATGTTTTGGAGTAGGTTTGAATTACAAGTTGCTTTTATAAAATTCTAAAAATTCTGTAAAAATTACAGTGGCTTGCTACTGGTGTGTGTTTCTCCGTCTTAAAATTTGGGGATCAGAAAGTGAATAGTTTTCTCTGCACAAAATTATTAACTCTAGGGTAGAAGGGGTGCTTTGAACTACAACTACTATTTAACAGTGGGTAATTCTTCAGAACTTATTTTTGCTGGCTTTTAGGTGTTATAACATGACTTGATACAAATTTCTAGTCATTAATACCTTTTAATTATTTTTCTATGGTTTTCTCAAGTTCCTAGCCAAATGGGTGCTTTCTACTACCACTATACTTGAAAAATATCAAACAACAGAGTTCTTATTTTTCTTGGTTATTATTTTGTGCAAGAGCAATCATTCTGAAGTTTGGCATCTTTTTGCTTAAGGGAAGGGGTGGTATACATTATTTGAATTAAATGGCTTTTCTCTTAAATCATTAGCAATTGGTAAGAGTTTGCCTCCTTTTCATGGGTTTGCATTTTTCCCTGGTAGTTTACCCCATCATAGACTTAGCTAATTTTTGGTTGCCCATTATCACATTATTTGAGGTTGTTCATGATTTAGTTGGAAAATGCCTTATTATCACCTGGTATTTATTTCCCTTACTTAAAAAGTTGGACTGAGGTGCTCTGTATTTTTGTAGTGGGGCTCTGGTGGTTATAAGTTCACTAGATTTTTGTTAAGCATTTTGGTTATAGTTTTGCCTCTTTAATAATTGATTTTCAGTCTTATTTAGGCTAAACAAATCATTTTAATTTAAAACTGATCCAAATTAATGGTCTCTGTATTTTTCCTAAGTCCTCTGTTACATAAGTAAACTAGGAAAAATAATATTAATCACTGCTCATTAATTTCTAATATCTTTCTGATTTTCTCTAAGTTTTGGACAAAACATCTTTAAATGAGAAACTACATCATAATTTCCAATGCTGGGGTTCCTACTATTTTTAAACAGTGTCTAAAAGAGGTTTGAATACCCACAAATTTTCTTAAGTCTAGCACAGAAGAAAAACTAATTTTCCTTGATTAAATAAGGTTTAGTGGGTTTCTGTTTTTAATTTTAAACTCTAAAATTTTGAACAGAAAGCATAGGGTCTACTATTTTTAAATGATAGATTATAATATACAGAGGCTAGCAAAATTGGTTTGACATTTTTTGATTAAGAATTCATCAAGTTATGAATTTTACAATTTCTCTGGTTATTTAAAAAGAATATCAGAATCGATTTAATTGAAAATCTACTTTGCACTGGGGTCCCTGGCGGTTTTCTAAGTTTTCTTCGCGAATCAGTCCTCAGGCTACTATTCACCTGAGTCTCTGACATTACAGAAAACCCCTCGGGTTCTACAAAAATCTAACCCGAGGTCCTTCTTCTACCTTAAACAGTAGCCGCGGCGGGGAAAAGGGCGGAGGGGCTTACCGGCGGCGAGACTGTTCCGGTGAAGAGGTCGAGGATGAAGGGGAGGTCTCGGGGATCACAACGGTGTGCGGAACGCCGTCGGAGATGGCCGGAGTCGGTCGGTCCACGCGCGCAGGCGGGGATGCTCGTCGGCGGCGAGGAGACCGGCCTGGTCACGGCGAGATAGTTCAATCAAATGGGTCAGGGAGGTCCACGGGATGCCAGAGAAGTCATGAGCGAGACGAATTGGGCGGAGACTCACTGGATAGCTCGGTCCACGCGCGACGGCGGAAGACCGAAGTCCGGTGAAGTCAATCTCGGGCCTCCGGTGAAGTCCGGCCGGGTCCGAGGGCTTGGCAAGCTTCACGGGCTACTGGCGGAGCTAGCCGAAGCGCTGGCTTGCCTAGAGGATGGCTGGGGTGGGCTGGCCACGATGGCCGAAGCTCTGGCGGCAATGGCAGGCGGAAATTGAGCTCGCCGGAGCTAAGGAAAAGTGGCTGGCCGGTGAGGGTGAGTGCGGGGCGAAGTGAGGTGCGCCTGGGGAGGCTTTATAGGCGCGGGCGGGCACGGCCGAGGGCGTGGGCGCGTGGCGGACTTGACCGGACGCCGGGGCGAGCGCGCGCGCGGGTTGGGCGAGCTCTGGCGTGCCGACCAGGGTCGAACACGTGTGCCCGTGCGTTCTGCCCAAGTTCTGGCGCGTGTGGTCGCTCATCCGAGCCTGCTCTTGCCTTGGTCAGTGCACAAAACCTCTTCTCCTCCCTACAAGCTACCATTCTTGTGTGGGGGTCAAAGGATTTGGCCTACTGGTTGCAGAGATATGGAGCCAGGAAATCTGGTCTGTCTCCCTGCGCAAATCCGAGGCAAATCCAAGGTTTAGTCGTGTCTAGGGCTCGCGTCCCAATGCCATCTTCTGGCACACGACAGAGGGGTTAGTTAGACACATTTTTGTCAATGGGGCCATTAGGATTCGAGTTAGGGATCAAGGTGAACATCCCTGATCTTTGGCTCAAGGTCTGAATTTCAGAAATCTGAAATTCAGAATTCTCATTAAGTCCACACATGGAAAGCTTGATTTGGGGTTTTATTTGAGCTATTTTGGCTAAGCTTTCTCAACCTTTCTTGTTGCCCATTAAATATACTTCAATTTTTATAATTGGCTCAATTCAAAATTTTAAACTTTTCACTCCCTTTTTCTTACTTTTTTGAATTTTGCTCATGGGGTTCATTTAGGGTTTTTAAACTAGGGTTGCATAATCTTATCTTTTAAAGGACTCAATTGCTTTGATCATGACACTTTTAAGTATATACTTGGTGACTTCATCATTACTTAAGTTATTTTGATGCTCATGCTTACTTTGGTTCATATAAAATGATGGCTCTTGGTTTGGCTTTTTGAGAAAAACCCTGAGTGACACTGGGGTGTCACACTTCATCCCTTTGTTATAACCCTCTTCAAGTACATGCAGTTGCAACTCCATTTTCTAAACCCGAACGAGATCCAACACATTGTTGCCCTCATCGCATTGTGTGAGGGGTATCTAGGCGTCGAGCCCAACCTCACCTTATGGCGGTACTTCTTATGTGTCGAGCTATTGTATAAGAGGGAGAAGCCGAGGATAACGGAAGCGTGGCCAGTTGGGTGCGCCGGCATCCATCTCCGCAGCGGGAGGTTGCGCGAGTACATCCTGATTCCCCTCTCCTTGTCTAACAAAGGCTAGCATAGGCGATGGTTTTATCTACGGGATGTCGGTCCAGGGCCCTTTCCGGGGCCATAGCTCCTTGGCGTCGACCGGAGCACTCCGTATTAGGCTCCCTCTAATTGGAGCTAAGATGTTACGCCTAAGGAGAAAGTTCGAGTCCGAAGCCATCTAGCAGGGGTGGTCCTCCTCCAAGAGAAAGGTGTCTTAGGCGCGGGCGTCATCAGAGCCTATCTTCGGCGAGGGGTGGCTCCTCTGAAGGCTTGATCCGTGCCCTTGTACCAGATGGGGAAGGATTCTTCACCACCGATCATTGGGGTCCTTCTAAGCAACTCGGACATCGCCCAATAGGTTAGCCAAGATTTGGAAATTCAAAAGGAGGCACGGGATTGGGGCGGCCACAGTTGCCTATAGCTCTCGAGTGCCCCCCTATGCGCCCTGAGCTAGGCTTCATCAAATTCGTGAGCAACTTTTGTCGCTCCCTTGGTTGCCTCCCCTTATCTTATGGGAGCCTGCCGTGGCGAGCGCGGTTGACGATGGGCATCCTCAGTCGGGGATCTCGCCACCATCGGACTGCCTTCTAGGATGTTAGCCTCCCTACGCCAATCATCGCTCCCAGGGAGTTAGAACCTCCTCGTCAATGGGGAGAATCACGACCGAAGGGCAGGGATGGTCTTCACACAACGTCTGAGGTGTGCAGCCAACCTACGGTGGTCGAGGGAGTGTTTTATTATCCCGATCCCGGGCGTCAGTAGTTCAACAATGACTCAGCTATTTGAAGAGGCATGCGGCTCGCACTGCTGTCTGAAGTCCCACTGCTGGGGAAGTCATAGTAGCAAGGTATGAGTCCAGCCAATCAGTGCGGCCTAGGCATCTCACAACTGAGATGAATGATGGCCCCTCAACGACATAGCCAGGTCTCACGGGGACGCGGTTACCTGGCTATGGTGTCGATGGATTCACGTCGGGGTCCTTGACTAAGGTGAGTCTCATACTCTCCCATCCCTGACTTTTGATCCTTTTAGTTGCACCAGGCTGCTGATGGGTTTTCCCGTTTTTCGCCAGCGATGGTGCTAGAGGAGCTTGCATGTATGGAGGAGCGCCTCCGGGCCCTTAGCACTAAGCGCTCCAATCTATCTGCGGCCATCGACCTCGTATGTGATCATCTGGGGGTACGTTTCACAGTCATGGGAAGTGTCCACCCAAACTCCCAGGAAGGCGCTCGTCTCTAGCCGCATTCATGAATTGGAGGCCACTGCGTTCCGGCTTGGGGTCCTCTATGCCTTGGTCACCGCTCGTCCTCTTAGTGAGGACTCGGTCGTGCGGGGATGAGCCTGCCTTGGATGTGCCAGCAATCAATCACACGACGAGCTCTGAGGACCTGAGGGCATTGGCGGAACCCATCGCGCGGCACCCGTTCTACGGTCACTGATTTTTTGAGTTTCCTAGAGAATAAAGGTAGAGAATTAAAATTTTCAAAGAGCATCGTAAAATCAGAGATATGTTTAATAAATGTGATTAGGGTCTTTGGAGTTGTGCTTTTCATTCGTCTTTGCTAGCTACTGTTCTGCCGGGACGGGTGTTCGCAAGTTTTTGGGTCCCTCGGTTCCACCGGTGACCATTACCGTAGCCTTCGAGGCATAGGTGTTCGCAGTCTCGACCAGCTTCCCTAGAAGGTCCCTCCATTCACATTGCCCGCCCCATGGGTCCATTTCTATTGAAGATGGGGATGAAGTCGCCCCGCTCGATGCTTTCCCCGAGGTTTGGCCACAGGGGTTTCTGGTTACATTGTCCTGATATCCCCTTCCCGTCAAGGGTGCCACGAAGAAGCGCGAGCGGTGCGGTGTTGTGTTTTTCCTAGGACTCTTCGACAAAAGGTTATAAAGACTCAAGGTGAGAGGTTATAGAAAAAATAAAATAGCATAGTTGGTTTCGCGATTGGAGTTTTTGTTCGCTACTCCGCCAAGTCTGTTGTCCATTCGTTCCACCTCATTCGGCTTCTGCTATGCTTCATATCCTAAAAGTCACTAATGGGAAATGAGTAGAAGTAAAAGGAAAGGAGGAAATTGGGAGAGAGAAAACTAGGGTTTGACCGAGGCTCCCTCCCCTGCTAATTATGTTCGTCGTAAAGGGCGTTTTTGAAAACACACTTTATTTATAAACGTTTGGGAGGTTTTACAAAAAAGGTGTGGACCTGGTCCGATTGTTCATCTACTATGGGCTCTTTTGTCGTAGGCATTACATCCGGTGATCCCTTCGATACTACCATGCACGATGTCCCACCCTGCTAGGATTGCCGATGAGGCCATGGTAGCTGGGCGATCCACGTCCCCCTTGGCACCGTGGGAGTCACTCATCATAGCTCCTAGAGGGACCTAGATCCGAGTCCGAGTCCAGTGCAGAGTGAGTCAAAGATGAGGTCCTCGTTGCTGTTGGCCATCCCCATGAACTCTAGATCGTCCAATGTGGAGAGGTGGCCGCGAGCCACGAGGGCGGCTATTACCGTCGGGGCATCGCGCACTTGAGGCGGAAAGGCGCTGTAGCCGCTACAAGAGCCACCATAGTAGAATGATGTCTTTGCATCATATGACACAGAGAGCTCTGCATAGGATGCGAAGAAAACTGACAGATCGTTGTATGAGAGGTTTGACCAATATGAATCGCGATCTGTTGCCTTATTTTGTCGACCTTAGAAGGTGGGGCCGGTCTGGTCCCCTCACGCCGCCCGCACGGGGCGAGGCTGAGGACCCCTAGGGCCATCGAGACAGTGCTGGGGTTCTTAGGTGAAGCAGGTTGGGTAGGCACTGCCCTGGCCGTGTTACCCTCCTGGATGATGGCAAAGTCAAGGCTCTCGAAGCGGATGGATGCTCCAGGGTGCATTCGATATGGGGTCCCCCGTTGTCCCTTGTTGTCATACTGAGACTCCTCGGTAGAAGGGGTTGGGCTTCCTGGGCCCTGATCGCTTCTCCTTCGCCGTTGAAGGTGAAGACAAGGCTCTTGAAATAGATCACTATTTCGAGAGGTCGAATGGCGTTGCCGCTTGCCATTTGAAGCTTGGAGAATCTCATCATGGAACGCGCAAGCCCCTACTTGTTTTGAACCTCGCTTCGACAAGTAAACTTATTGTGTGTGTCCCGGGCTCTGGAGGGTGTGTGTGGTGGGCGCAAGATTTATACTAGTTTGGGGAGAACGTCCATACTTCCAGTCATCGACGGCTTGCGCTACCAGCACCATTGATGATCAAGACTCATAGTAGTGGTTACAAGCGGGCAAGAGAGGGAGGAGAGGCTCCCATGTCCCTTTATCGGGGTGAAAGTGGAGCTTAGAAGCTATAGAGTGGAGTTCTAGCTAAATCTTGGCTTGCAGCAGGGCTCCGGCCTCCTAGTCCTCGTCGGCGCTCCTCCTCTTGTTCGTCCTTGTGGACGCATGTTCGAGTGAGCTCGGCTCCGTCTCCAAACATCTGGAGGCCTCCCTTTGCCTAGAGGCCAACCCCTCGCTTTTATAGGCTGGGAGAGGAGTCGGCTAGCGGTGCCTTCCTTGGGAAGGAGCAGTGAAGCAAGGGTAAATCCAATATTCTACCCAAGGTAAAGCCACATGTACTTGTGGGGCTCAGAGTCGCTTGACTGTCTTGTATTTTACCGTGGCAGACGGACATGGGGTTGTGAGGGTCCTAGGCACCATCATTTAGGCTACACCGACCCTTGACCTTCGTAGCCTAGGGCTCGACGCGGCCCAACGTGTTTTGCCCTGCCAGAAGTCTATGCACTCAGGCCTAGTCTGATAGGCCATGAGTGCATCATAGGATGAGGGGGGCGCAAACCATAAATGCACCACAGGCCGGGGGCTCATAGGTCATGAGTGCTATTCGACCTGAGGGATTCCTAGTTCATAAGTGGGAAGAGGACCGGTGCCTGCCCTATGGCTTAGTGCCATGAGTGGTTAATGTGGCCATTTATTTACAACAGATCAGTCTAGGGCTGGGCGCGGGATCCACTCGAGTGATTCCCTTCCGATACCCCCCTGTTAGGCTTCGCCACACCTGACCTTGGGCTCAATGGCACGGAGTTCGACCGAGGGTGGGCTCTTTCAGGGTTGATGCATCCACCTCTTCCAATTTGACCAATGGGCCCCATCGATCAGGGGCTCTTTCCTCAGCGCACTCTCTGATTGGTGGGCCCTAGGGACTAGGGATCATTTCCCCAACACTCAGTTAGAACTCCAATAGGTTTTGGGAGAATATCAATGATTAGACAATACTTTAAATGGTCATCTCAAAAAATATAGGGACATAATATGTTCATTTGATTAATTTGTCATTTATCATATTTTTAGAACTAACAATTTTAGAGCTGATAACTTGGCAGAAGAGGCTCCGAGGTATCAGACAAACAATGGATTTTTTCATATTTTCGAAATCTGATGTCAGGGTTGTCAGTACGCCAAGGTTACAGGTGCAAGACCATTCAGTTGAGGCCATCGGATGATACCCCTAATCACATATATATGGGATCATAATGTTCGAACAAATTGGAGTATTCGGCACACAACTTCTAAATATGCTCTCATTGATGATGGGATTCGTCATCGAACTCCTAGTGATGTTTTTCTTAAGTGGTTGGACCTATGACCAAAATGCATAAAGGCATTTGTTGTACTTATCAATCAAGCCCAAAACAAAGTGGGTTCTAAGAAAGGCTAGGTTTTATTGGCCTAATATGACTGTCAATTGTTTTAATTACTACAAATGATGTCAAGTGTGTCAAAAGTTTGGTGATTTACAAATGACTCCTACCATCGAACTACATCCTACAATCAAACCTTGGCCCTTTAGGGAATGGGGTTTCGAGTAATGCATTCTGATTTACAGAGAAAATCAATGGCCAAGCTTATGGAATTACACTTCAAAATTGTGTATAGAAAAGGCAAAGCGAATCTAGCTGCAGCTGCTCTATCCAGAGTGGGACATTGCATGTCATTACAATTATACTCTAAGGTGAGACCCTTGTGGATTCAAGAAGTGATAAACTCGTATATCACCGATGAAGAGGCTCAACAGTTACTGTCTCAGTTGGTAGTTCACAGTCCAAATCAACAGGGTTTTCTCTTTAGTAAGGGGTCATCAGGAGGGGTTCTCATATTTAGATTGCTAATAACACCGCTCTAAAAACTAGAATTGTTGTTGCTCTACATGACATTGTAGTGGGAGGACATTCTGGTGGTCAGGCTACATATCATAGAGTGAATAGGTTGTTTTGGTGGAAGGGTCTTAAATCTTATGTGACTGATTTCATCAAGCAGTGCAGCACTATTCAATAGGCTAAAGTGGAAAGAATTCACTCTCTAAGGTTGCTTCAATAATTACCTATACCTTAGGGAGCCTAGCAAGATTTGACTCTTGATTTATAGAAGGACTTCCAAAATCTGATGGGTATGACTCTATTTTGGTGGTGGTGGACAGGTTTTCAAAATATGCACATTTCTTTCCATTGAAACACCCATTTTCTGCCCCTAAAGTGGCTCAAACACTCTTGGATAATATAGTGAAGTGACATAGCACTCCTAAGTCCTTGGTCACTAACAGGGATAAAGTGTTCACAAGCACTTTCCGAAAGTACTTATTTCAGTCTCTAGATACAAAACTAGCTCTGACCACATCCTATCACTCTCAAACAAATGGGAAATCTGGGAGGGTAAACCAGTGCCTTGAAATGTATTTGAGAGGTGTTATACATGAGACTCCAACTCTTTGGAAGAAATGGATGCCATTAGCTAAGTTTTTGTACAACTCCACTTATCACACAGCTTTGGGTTATTCCCCATTCAAGGCTCTATATGGGTATGACCCAATGTTTGTTGTTGTTCCTATGGTTTTAGTGGAGGGTTGAGAGAAAGACTAGTAACTACACAAAATAGAATGAAAGTTCAAACTAACAAGCACATAACTAAGAGGACATTTTAGGTGGGAGAAATGGTGTTGTTCATTACAACCTTATATGCAAAGTTTTGTGGTCAAAAGGCCCTATCCTAAAGTGGCCTTCAAGTATTTTGGACCCTTCAAGGTGCTTCAAAAAATTGGGTTGGTGTCTCTTAAGCTAGATTTGCCAGATTCAGCTAAGATAAACCATGTATTTCATGTATCTGAATTAAAGCCCTTCACTCCATCCAAAGCTCAACTTTACTCAGATTTCTCTTCAATGGTGGATTTGTCTAGTGTACCCTATGAAAGTTGTGGAACGCCGTGCGCAAAGTGAGTCATCATATGGTTCAAGTGAGAGTGGCCTAGTCCAATCTACCAGAAGATGCTACAACTTGGGAAGATTTTGAAGTTTTGAAGAAGAGATTTCCATATGTGCTTGATTGGGGGGAAATCAAATCTTGAACGGGGGGAAGATATTAGTACTGCATGACTCAGAGGAGTTGGTTCAGGAGTTTAGAAAGAGGGTTTACCCATTATGGGAGATTAGTAGAAGATTTTATGCCTTATTAGTGGAAAGGGGATTAAGCAATGAATAACAGAACACAAATCCACCAAATATTACCTAATTCTTACCCGGAACTTGGTGTTCGGTAGAAGAAGTTCTTCTCGGGAGTAGCTCACATCGAGGAGGCGAGCACCCTTCATCCATGGGCTGTGACAGTCTTGCGTGGGAAAGGGGAAGCCGTTTGGAGATCCTGTGGAGTTTGTGGCTGGGGCGCGGACTAGAGGGGGAGGCGACGTTGCGTCGGATAGCGACTAGGTTGGGGGTGGCGGTGAGGTCGAGATCAAGGGCACAAAGTCTGTCCACGCGTCGGCACGTGAAGAGTTAAAGCTATCAGAGTCGTGTATGGAACAAGTAAACGAGGTGGAGTTTTAATATAAGGGGTGCTTAATTAGACTTAATAAATTTGTCTCGTTGTTTAGTCTTCATCTATATACTTAGTTTTAAAATTAGACTATATCTAATACCCTTGATTGTTATTTAAACATTTGATGCGGTACAGACTAAACTGAGTTTAGTTTAGTAGAACCAACCATCCCCTAGAGAAGAGTAGAGAAGAGATTATAAATAAAATACATATTTTTTTATTTGTCGTATAACAACGACCAGTATACAATATTTGCATTATTTTTTAAAAAAATGTTAAAAACATAAATATAGTTTATTTCAATAATGATTTGATTATTTTATCTTAACGATACATGTGTGTATAACATAAAAATACCTATTTTTATTGTCATAGAATAAGACCACGTTTACACTCTTTGTTATTGTCGTTTCAAGCCATTCATATTGTGGTTTTTATTTACTGTTATCTGAGATTTTATTTATTTATTATGAAAAAGTCATACTATGGTAACTACATTGCTATGTGCGACAACATATTAAATATGAAAGCCTATGTGGCAATGAGGCATGCCCTTACACTAGCTAACATGGATAATAGTATTATTAAAAAATAAATTATATATCTGTGACGTATGTGCATTATCGTGCAATACCGTCACAATTATTATGTTGAGAAGGTTATGACGATTTATTCTTATGATGCTTACTATATTGTCAAAGAAAATTGTCATAAACATGATAATACAATCTCTACTATCCTATATGAACGTAGTGTGGGCGTGCACAGTACTCACCATGCCCCCGCCCTTCCCCCAACGCACATCTGCACCGCACACGCCTGGCATCCGGCAGCACTTCCCACGCATCCGGCAGTGCGCATGGCTACTTCCCATGCGTGCCGGCTCTGCAGCGCGCAATCCCGCAATCCCTCCCCCAACCTGCAATCTCTCCACGCCCTTCCCGTAATCCCTCCCCTGTGCGCATCTACTTCCCATGCGCGTCGGCTCCGCAGCACGCAATCCCTCCCCAGGGCGTGCATCTCGCATCCGCCATCGCGCATGGCGGAGGCGCTCCACTCCAACAATCCCTCCCTAGCCCGCAATCTCTCCACGCCCTACTTCCCAGCGCGCTGGCTCTGCCCCGACGCCCCCGCACCGCTGCGCGATCCCTGCCTCGATAGCTGCGTGCCTGCTGCACCCGATGCCCACCCCTTTCGAGATCGGCACCACCACGTCGCCCCCGTCCTATGACTCGCGACCCACCACCTTGCTGCGCTCAATTGTCGCGCGTTCCACCGCAACCTGATCCCTCCGCACGCCCGATGCCCACCCCTTCCGAGATCGGCATCGTCACCGCGCCCCCCGTCCTCCGACTCGCGACCCACCATCTCACTCCGCTCAGCTGTCGCGCATTCCGCCGCAACTTGATCCCTCCACGCGCCACGCAATGTCGGCCGACCAGCCACACGCGCATGAGGTTGTCGACGACGGCGCTGCGAACCTCTCCAACTGTCGACAGCCGACCCACTTGCCATCGCCGCTCCCCGTGGAGGTGGTTCCGATGTACCTGTGACTTGCTCCTTCCGCCTCCTCGCACTTCTCTAAGAACACCGCCGACCTACTTAGCATATCGCCGCACCACTTCATTCCAGGTCATTCAGCTCCAAAGTGATCAACGCAAGAACGACCTCATGTAAAACTACTATATCCATCAGTTCGCTTTCGACCGGCGCCCAAGCGCGAGGCAGCTAGGCCTTAACTAACAAGCCCCAAGGTGAACAGGCAATGACGCAAGGTCGCTGTCGGTACCCTGAAACTAGGGGTACCCCTTACTGCTATATAAAGACGCAGTACCCACACGACTATCTTTAGTCGCATGGTAAAAGAGCTGTATGTGGGACCAGGCCATGACTCGCCCCAGCCTTGGGCGACTACTCTGGGCCAGCAACAACACCTGACCCCACCACAGGGGTGGGTCTGGAGCTGCCACGTGTCCAGAGAAGGTGACATACTCTGAGGCATCACCAGTGAGTTCGGACCCCATGGGAAGGTGCCGGACCCCTATATATACGGTCCGGGCCTCCAAGTTTGGTCCGGGATCTCCACGTGTGCAAACCGGACCCCTGGAATGGGATTCAGACCCCCCCTGTGTGGGGTCCAGGCCGCCCACAGTGGGGTCCTAGGGTCCCAGGACAGAACATACCCGAGCCTTAATCAGGGCCCAGGCAGAGGGCCCAGGCAGGGGTCTGGTGCCGACACGTGTCCAGACCTAGTCTGGTGGGATCCGGACCAATCCGCATACACTCCTGCTTTCCGCCCAGGCGGAGGCCCAGTGCTGCCACATGGCTTACAGCGCGCAGCGTAAGCTAACGGGCAGAACCTGGCATAAAACCTCTGGGCTACGCGCGTCTTTGCATTTATTACGGATAAGACGTGCGCCTGTCCATTCCAGTGACAGGCGGCGCACCCAATCCACATTACGTGGGTCGTGCTGTTACTCACCATTACTCGCACGTTTCCAAGAAAATGGTTACTGACTATCCATGCTGCATGGACTGCGGTCATCATGACTCCCGCTGATTACTCACGCGTTACTAAGGCGGAGGATCTTTGTGTGCTGTCAGCATTTACTATTCACATAATGTATTCCTACCATTATGCTCTTGGGCCCGCATGTCGGGGCTCAGCATCCTTGTATGTACCTCCCTTAAACTATAAAAGAGAAGGGACACAGCGTTACAAGGGGACACGCTCAACACGCTCAATACAACTTACACACAGTGGAGGTAGGGTATTACGCTCCTGCGGCCTGAACCACTATAAACCCTCGAGTGTTCTTGTGTTCATCCCGAATTCACCAAATAGGCAACCGCTTAGGCCCCCTCCTCATCTTAGGATTAGGGCGGGTGCATTCCACCACCCGGTCGGAGGATTTTCCCTTCGACATTTAGCGTGCTAGGTAGGGGACCGCTTTAGGTTTTTCGCCTGTTTTCTTGTTGACACAATGGATCAGATCGTCGAGCATCGCAACTTGTCTCCCGAGGACTTCCGGATGGAGGAAGGAGCAGCATCTTCCATGCCACGAGTCTCTTACCACCCTGCTCCTAGAGCTGCTGCTATGCACGCTACGCAGCAGCACACGCCTGTGCAGACATCCAGCGCTCCGTCGAGGGCTGCTCCTGGTGGGGCACTGTCTGCAGCTAGGGAGTTGCTACGTAACCCCCCAAGCTCCATAGCCTCGCCGGGGGCCATGAGGCAGTGGCGCGAGGATGTGGACCGTCTCCTCGGCATGGCGCATTCTGGCTCGGCCAGGCCTAGGCCTCGATCATTCCGGCGTCAACACGAGGCGTCAGCATCTGTGCGCTCACCCTCAGTGAGGGCTGCACGAACTGACGACCTGCGGGCAGAGCTCAACCGCAGGCGTGTGGGCGACGATGCTCGAATCTCTCTGGAGAGGGCTGACGACCTGTGGGCAGAGCTCAACCGTAGGCGTGCGGGCGAGGATGCTCGAGTCTCTCTAGAGAGGGCGCGTGAGCGCTGGCAAAACTTCGAGGGTTGCGACCTCGACCAAGACTTCGCTCCAGTTGCGCCACAAACACCAAGGGGCGCCCGAATCCAGGCGGGTGTCCCATTGGTCGGTGTGGGCTGTGCCGCACTAGCGGATCACCTCCGTGCGGCGACTTGACCATCCAAGTTCCGGCCACACCAGCCGGAGAAGTACGACGGTACATCAAACCTGTCGGAATTCTTGCAGGTCTACGTCACCGCCATTACGGCAGCTAGTGGAAACACTGCTGTCATGGCGAGCTACTTCCATGTAGCCTTGACCGGGCCGGCCCGGACCTAGCTCATGAACCTTACCCTAGGGTCTATCTACTCCTAGGAAGAGCTCTATGCACGATTCACAGCAAACTTCACCAGTGCTTATCAACAGCATGGTGTGGAGGCTCATCTCCATGCCGTAAGGCAGGAACCCGGGGAGACTCTCAGGGCTTTCATCTCTCGCTTCACCAAGGTACGAGGGAATATACCTCGTGTCTCCGATGCCTCCATTATCACTGCTTTCTGACAGGGGGTGCGTGATGAGAAGATGTTGGAGAAATTGGCGACGCATGACGTGGAAACCGTCACTACGCTCTTTGCTCTGGCCGACAAATGTGCCAGAGCTGCCGAGGGCCGTGCATGGCACTCGGCACCATAGACCAGAGTTACCCAGACGGGTGGATTGGGTGCCACCACCTAGGGCGGCAACAAGAAGAAGAACCGTGACCATGATAGGCCACAGTCTGCTGCTATGGTCGCCGCAGCCGCGGCTGGGGGCCGTAACGAGCACAGCAAGCGCCCATGGCAACAGGGAGGCAACAGTGGGTCTTGCCCTGTCCACCCCAACAGTCGCCGCAGTGCCTCGGAATGCCGCGAGATCCTCAAGCTCGCGAAGCGCATCAGCGAGCGACGCGAGCAGGCCTCCAAGGATGGCTCGCCGCCTTGTCGCCGGCCTGCCAAGGAGAAGGTCGACGAAGGTGACGTGGCCATGGGAGAACGGGACCTCGGGTATCAGTCCCTTGAGGGAGTCCTCAAGGATGTCTTCACTAGAGACTCTGACTCCGGTGATGACAACGACTACCACAAGAAGCTGTACGTGATGTACGGCAGGAGCTGGGAGCTCACCTCCCGTAGGAATGTGAAGTCCCTGCGCCGAGAGGTCCTTTCGGCGACCCCAGGGGTCCCGAAGGCTGCTCCACATCAGCGGTGGAGGAGCACCACTATCTCCTTCGGGGCATCCGACTGCCCCAAAAACATGGCAGGGGCTGGCATACTACCACTCATCACCGCCCCTGTCATCGCCAACATGAGGCTGCATCGTGTCCTGATTGACGGTGGGGCTGGGCTCAACGTCATCAGTCACGCTGCGTTCAAGCAGCTGCAGATTCCAGGATCCCGACTGGAACCCTGTCGTCCATTCTCCGGAGTGGGCCCTCAATCGGTGTATCCCCTTGGGATCATCGTACTCCCTGTTACATTCGGGACCGAGGAGAACTTCCGCACAGACAAGGTCTAGTTCGACGTCGCCGAGGTTAACCTCCCTTTCAATGCCATCATTGGCAGGCCGGCCCTGTACCGGTTCATGGCCATTGCCCATTATGGGTACTTGGTCCTCAAGATGTCGTCCCCTGTTGGGGTCCTCACTGTGCGGGGTGACCGCGCTGCTGCGCTTGCAGCTGTCGAGAAGTTGCACGCCCTAGCAGCAGAAACTGCTCGCCCAGATGACGGGGGGAGGGACCCCTCGACTTCCTATACCAAGGCACCTACCAAGGTGCCAAAGGTGAGGCCATCCGGAGCAGATGGCGGTCCCGTCAAAACCATCCAGGTTGGTGTGGATTCCTCCTAGACCACCCGCATCGCGGGCAATCTAGAGGAAAAATAGGAAATCACGCTTGTCGCCTTACTCCAGGCAAATGCCGACGTATTCGCATGGGAACCGTCGTAGATGCCTGTTGTCGGTGTTTCGAAACCCAGGGGGTCCCTGGACCGACGAGTGAATTGTCGCCGCGTGCCCCAGCCCAGATGGGTCGACGCGAGGCGGAACGCGAAGGGGGGAGAAAGCAGCCGAAGCGAGACAGGCGTGGGAGGTGGAACCCGTGGCCTTCGTGTTAGCCCCGCGCCCAGGTCGGGTGCGCTTGCAGTAGGGGGTTACAAGCGTCCACGCGGGAGGGAGCGAGCGGCCTTGCGCGAGCGCCGTCCCGTCCTTCCCCACGCGGCCAACCCTCTGTAAGAGGGCCCTGGACCTCCCTTTTATAGGCGTAAGGAGAGGATCCAGGTGTACAATGGGGGTGTAGCAGTGTGCTAACGTGTCTAGCGGTGGAGAGCTAGCACCCTAGGTACATGCCATCGTGGCAGCCGGAGAGGTTTTGGCACCCAGTTCGCGTGATGTCGTGGCCGTCGGAGGAGCGCTGGAGCCTGGCGGAAGGACAGCTGTCGGGGCTGTCGAGTCCTTGCTAACGTCCTCTTGCTTCCGTAAGGGGGCTGAGAGCCGCCGTCGTCACAGGGCATGCGGGACGCCATCATTACTCGTATAGTGGAGCGAGCGAGATGGGACGCCGGTCTTGTTCCCTGTAGCCTGAGTCAGCTCAGGGTAGGGTAATGATGGCGCCTCCTATCGACGTGGTCGGTACGTGCCCTAGGTTGGGCGAGGTGGAGGCTCCTCCGAGGTCGAGGTCGAGTCTGTCTTCCAAGGTCGGGGTCTAGTCCGAGCCCTCGGGTCGGACAAGGCGGAGACCGTCGGCTGAGGCCAGGGCTGAGTCCGAGCCCTAGGGTCGGGCGAAGCAGAGTTCGTCGTCCTTCGGGGCTGAGCCCGAGTCCGAGCCCTGGGGTCGGGCGAGGCGGAGTTCGTCGTCTTCCGGGGCTGAGCCCGTGTCCGAGCCCTGGGGTCGGGCGGAGCGGAGTTCGCCGTCTTCCGGGGCTGAGCCCGTGTCCGAGCCCTGGGGTCGGGCGGAGCGGAGTTCGCCGTCTTCCAGGGCTGAGACCAAGTCCGAGCCTTGGGGTCGGGCGGAGCGGAGTTCGCCTTCTTCCGGGGCTGAGCCCGAGTCCGAGCCCTAGGGTCGGGCGGAGCGGAGTTCGCCGTCTTCCGGGGCTGAGCCCGAGTCCGAGCCCTGGGGTCGGGCGGAGCAGAGTTTCCTATGACACCTGAGGCCGGACTTGGCTGCTGTTAGCCTCACTCTATCGAGTGGCTCCGCAGTCGGAGCGGCGCAGGCGGCGCTGTCCTCTTGTCAGACCGGTCAGTGGAGCGGCGAAGTGACTGCGGTCACTTCGGCTCTGTCGACTGGAGGGCGTGCGTCAGGATAAAGGTGTCAGGCCACCTTTGCATTAAATGCCCTTGCGATTTGGTCAGTTGGCATGGCGATTTGGCCGAGGTTGCTTCTTGGTGAAGACTGGGCCTCGGGCGAGCCGAAGGTGTGTCCGTTGCTGGAGGGGGTCCTCGGGCGAGACGTAGATCCTCCGGGGTCGGCTGCCCTTGCCCGAGGCTGGGCTCGGGCGAGGCGCGATCGCGTCCCTCGAATGGACCGATCCTTGACTTAATCGCACCTATCAGGCCTTTGCAGCTTTGTGCTGATGGGGGTTACCAGCTGAGATTTAGGAGTCTTGAGGGTACCCCTAATTATGGTCCCCGACAGTAGCCCCCGAGCCTCGAAGGGAGTGTTAATACTCGCTTGGAGGCTTTTGCCGAACTTTTTTGCAAGGGGACCAGCCTTTTTTGGTTGCATTTCATTCCGGTGGGTGCGCGCGAGCGCACCCGCCGGGTGTAGCCCCCGAGGCCTCGAAGGAGTAGTTTGACTCCTTCGAGGTCTTAGTGCGTTTCGCAACACTTTGGCTGGTCTGGTTGTTCCCTCATGCGAGCTGGTCGTAGCCCGGGTGCACGGTCGGGTCCCAAGTTCTCGGGCTGGTATGTTGACACTGTCAACGGTGTGGCCGGAGCTGGGTTTGCGAGAGCAGCCCCCGAGCCTCTGCACAGGGCGAGAGGACGATCAAGGACAGACTCGTCTTTTTTACATACGCCCCTGCGTCGCCTTTCCGCAAGGAGGAGGGGGGAAGCGCCATGTTGCCCTCGGAGGGCGCCGAACAATTTGTTAGGGGTCGGCTAGAGGCCCGGAGGCGCGCTCCAAAAGTACCTACGGGTGATCTGCCGGATCCGGTCCCCTTTGACGGGGTCTGAGGGCTCGATGTCTCCCTCTGATGGGATTCCGTTACAAGATCGCTCCCGCTGGTCTCGGAAATGTCCTAGGGTACCTCGGGAGCGTAGCCCGAGCCTTGGTTATGTATCGAACGTACCCAGGGTCATCCCTCGCTCTGTGTCTAAGGCGATTGTGAACCCTTCGAGGGCCAGCCTACGAACCCCTGATCAGTAGTGGGCGCGGAGCCCGACTGGCCTGAGGCGGCCGTTGAACCCTTCCGAGGGGCCGGCCATCGAACCTCTGACCAGTAGTGGGCGCAGAACCCAAGCGCTCTGAGGCGGCCGTTGAACCCCTCCGAGGGGCCAGCCTTTGAACCTCTGATCAGTAGGGAGGCTCGGGGCCTGTTTCCTTCATGGAGAAGTATCCTTTTCGGGGTATCCCCCTTTCCCGGTCCCTGTTGTAAGAGAGAGAAAGAGGAAAAGGAAAAGGATACGAAATCGAATGACGTGGCGTACCTTTTTTTTGACGCGGTCATTATGGCGAAGGTGAAGCGTCGCTTGCTTCTCCCGCCTGAGGCGCCGCCTGTCCCGTCGCGGAGTTAATGCGACGGGGCGAGTGGTTCGCGAGGCGGTCGTCGCGCGTGCGCGGGCCGTTCGAGGAACGGATCACGGGCGCGCCGTCTTCACGCCGTGAGAGAGGGTTCTCTCGCTGCCCCTGGATGGGACGTAAACTTGGCTGACGACGTGACCGCTGCTCCTGTCCCGCCTGCCACCGCCATTACTGCCGGCCCATTTGTGGCCGCATAGACCATCGCGCCTGGCTGGCACTGCTGGGTCACACGCAGGGTTGCCTCGAGTCGCGGTATTGGCTCCGCAGTCGAGGAGGCGCGGTAGTGGTGCGAGTGGCGGTGCAGTTGCTCGCACGTAGCAACCGGTGTGCCGGTTGCATGACTGTGTGGGCCTAGGCCTCCATGCTAGGCGCGTTGGAGTCGAAGGGGCGCACCCACTTGGCACGGTTGCATGCCGACTGCATGGCTGTCCACCCTTTCACCCGTTGGTCTAGGCGAAAGTGGAGGAATGCTTGTAACCGCTGGGCAGTTGCATGCCCTGCGCACGGCGGTTTGGCTCCTTCTGCCCTGGACCAGCTTGCATGACGCGTGGGGCCCAGCCCCCGTGCCGTAGGGGGAGGACCTTGGAGTGTGTTGGAGAAGACTCAGCCCGCAACGACTGAGGACACAAGTGGGGAGAGTTGCCTTTAAAAGGAGGGTGACCTCCTTGAAAGGCGGCCATGTCTTCGCGCTCCCTTGTGCACTGTGTCTTTCCACCTTCCGAGCCCTCGAATGGGGGACGCCCGCAATCCTTCCGCCTTGTCGTCGGAGGAACGCAACTTCGTGGAAGTTGGTACCTTTCAGCCATCGTTCGGCTTCAAGGATTTTCATCACGCGGCCCGGCCACATCCCCTCACCGGTGGTCACCCAAGATGGTGACCTCCAGCTTGATGGTGGGGAGAAGCGAACCGGGCTGCGGCCTCTGCCCCTCCCTCAGCTTCAAGGATGTTCATCATCAGTGCTGGGGAGGGGAGTGTGCCGAGTTGGGGTCGGTCCCTGCGCGGGCGGCGGCCCGCTCCTTCCCTCAGTGATCGGGGGGAAGGGCGTTCGCTGTTTGTGGCGTTGGCAGCTGCCGCGTGCCTGGCTCTCTGAGCCGGGTGGCTTCGGAGCCAATCCCGGCGCCGCCTTCCGCCACAGCATCCGGAAGAGGTTTCTCCGCTGACGAGCTAGCCGGTGCCGCCCATGGACTGACCTCCAACTCTACGGCCTTCTGCCCGTCCTTGCCTCTCGAGTGAGGGCATGGGCGAGGGTCTCATGGCAGCAGCATCCGCCCTGAGGTCATCGTTGATGCTGTTCGGCCCCCCGGAGCAGAAGTCGTCATCGTTGCCGCTGCTGGGGCGGGCGACGGCGAGCCGTTCGTCGGTCTTCTGTTGCTCCGCAGGCCCCCCAATCGTGTGGGGTTGTTTGTACCCGCGGAGGTGGAACCGGAGTTCTGTTTGTAATGGCACTTTGAGTGTCGGTGTCTTGTTCATTGCGGCTATCGGGGCCTGAACATGTATGTATTTTCGGCGCGGAGCCGTGTTTTTTCTTCATTTCGGGCACTAAGACTCGCCTGTTGGTTATCTGAACCGCTTCACCAAGCGTGAGTCGCCTCGTGCGTAGGTAACGAGTGAGGTATCCATATCCCGGAGGCGTAGGAGTCCCTCAGCTTGGTCGGCCTTGTTGTCCGATGCTTCTCTTGCTTAGTTAAAGGAACCCCTCGGCCGCTCTTTGATGAGCCGAAGCCGGAGGTAGCGGCGTCAGCACGGACAGAGGCAGAGTTGGCTTTGAAAAGAAGATGTGGTCGGCCGGAGCCTGGCCGGGTCGTCCACTGGTGGGACCGACGCTGGAGTTGAGCTGCCAAGGCCACAAGCCGGGCTGATGTCGTCAGGGGACAGCTGGCCGAGGCCTCAGGGTGGCCGGCCGAGCCGTCTGCTCGAGCCGGATTCCTAGAGAAGACCCTGGCAGCGATGGTCCGGGTGTGGTGCTGATGTCGTCCTTCAGAGTGGAGATCCTCCGACCGCGTCGCCGTCCGAGGCTAGGTCAGACCCCGCCGAAGGTGTAGTTGATGCTGAGGGTGCTGCTGCCCCCTTCAACTGTCGACGTCCGAGCCTGCAGGATCGGGTTGTCTTGTAGCGTGTGTATGTTTTCTGCGGCCGCCGAGGACCAAACATACCATCGTCGTGTTGTAAAGCTGTGTTTCTTTTCCTCTTGTTTGAGTATCCGGACTTATTTGTCGGTAACAGAATTGTTTGTGTGGGCGAGAGTTGCTTTTCACGGAAGGTGATGAGTGAGGTATCCGTATCCCGGAGGCGTAGGAATCCCTCGGCTCGGTTGGCCTTGCCGCTTACGCGCACTCTTACTCGTCCATAGGGTTCTGTCACCTACGCAGTCGAGAAGGCCCGGAAAATCGTTCTGGCAGAGGAGCTTTCGAGCGTGAAGACTTGTTCGGTCCGCGGAATCACTTATCCGAGCGTGAGTTACTTATCGCAGAAGGTGATGAGTGAGGTATCCATATCCCGGAGGCGTAGGAGTCCCTCGGCTCGGTCAGCCTTGGCTGCTTACGTGTACTCCGTCGTTTTCAGGATCCACTTTCGAAGTAGTCGAAAAGCACGAAAGGCATTCTGGCAGAAAAGATTTTTTCTTTTTTCAAGGAAAATTTTGACGCAGAGGGGGTTCCCCCTTCTAGCCCCCGAGGGAGGGTCGAGCTTTGCCGAGGCAAGGCTGACCCTTCCTTGACGACCAGACTTTGTGTGTGAACGAGGTATACGAACAACTTGAAAGCATCTTAAGGGTAGAAGCGACGTAGCTGTTGGATGTTCCAAGCGTTGCTGTAGACCTCGCCTTGGCTGTTGGCCAGCTTGTATGTTCCGGGCTTCAGAACCTTGGCGACGACGAACGGCCCTTCCCAGGGAGGCATGAGTTTGTGCCGCCCTCGGGCGTCTTGTCACAGCCGAAGCACCAGGTCGCCCACCTGGAGGTCTCGGGACCGAACCCCTCGGGCGTGGTAGCGTCGCAGGGACTGCTGGTACCGCACCGAGTGTAGTAAGGCCACGTCCCGAGCCTCTTCCAGCTGGTCCAGTGGGTCTTCTCGATTAGCTCGATTGCTTCGGTCGACGTAGGCCCTCGTCCTCGGGGAACCGTATTCTAAGTCTGTGGGCAAGATGGCGTCGGCCCCATAGACTAGAAAGAACGGTGTGAAGCCCGTGGCTCGGCTCGGCATTGTCCTCAGACTCCAGACCACCGAGGGGAGCTCCTTCATCCATCGCTTGCCGAACTTGTTGAGGTCGTTGTAGATCCGAGGCTTGAGTCCTTGCAGAATCATGTCGTTGGCACGTTCTACCTGCCCATTCGTCATGGGGTGAGCCACGGCGGCCCAGTCCACCCGGATGTGGTGATCCTCGCAGAAGTCCAGGAACTTTCTGCCAGTGAACTGGGTGCCGTTGTCGGTGATGATGGAGTTTGGGACCCGAAAGCGATGGATGATGTTGGTGAAGAACGCCACCGCCTGTTCGGACCTGATGCTGTTTAGGGGTCGGACCTCGATCCACTTGGAGAATTTGTCGATGGCGACCAGGTGATGGGTATGGTCTGCAAAGCCTGAGTGGGCAGGTGGGTCTGCCTTGCGTAGAACTGACACCCTTCGCAGGTGCGGACAATTCTAGTGGCGTCGGCCACCGCCGTCGACCAGTAGAAACCTTGTCGGAAGGCGTTTCCAACAAGGGTTCGAGGTGCTGCGTGATGGTCGCAAGCCCCCGAGTGTATCTCTTGTAAGAGCTCCTGACCTTCGGCGATGGAAATGCATCACTGGAGGATGCCCGAGGGGCTACGGTGGTAGAGCTCCTTCCCATCTCCGAGCAAGACGAACGACTTGGCGCGCCGCGCCACTCGCCGAGCTTCGGCTTGGTCGAGGGGTAGCTCTCCTCGGTGGAGATATTGCAGGTACGGGGTCTGCCAGTTTTGATCAGGCGTGACCTTGCTCCGCTCCCCGTCGATGCACAGTGCCTCGCCCTCGGGGGCCGAGGGTACCTCGGGCTAAGCCGAGGGTGCCTCGGGCTGAGCCGAGGGTACCTCGAACCGTGCCGAGGGTACCTCGGACTGAGCCGAGGGTGTCTCGGGCTAGGCCGAGGCCTTCTCGGGATCGGGCGTGTCGTCGGTCTTGACGGAGGGTTGATGCAGGTCTCGGGAGAATACGTCCGGGGGAACGGTTGTTCGCCCCGAGGCTATTTTAGCCAGCTCGTCCGCAGTCTCGTTGTAGCGTCGGGCGATGTGGTTGAGCTCGAGCCCGTAGAACTTGTCTTCCAGGCGCCGAACCTCATCGCAGTAGGCTTCCATCTTCGGGTCGTGGCAGTGGGAGTTCTTCATGACTTGGTCGAACAAGCTGCGAGTCACCGCGAGCGTCGAGGCGTCGGACCCCTAGCTCGATGGCGATTCGCAACCCGTTTACCAGAGCCTCATACTCAGCCACGTTGTTGGACGCTGGGAAGTGGAGGCGTAGCACGTAGCGTAGGTGCTTCCCGAGGGGTGAGACAAAGAGCAGGCCCGCGCCGGCCCCCGTCTTCATCAGCGACCCGTCGAAAAAACATGGTCCAGAGCTCCGGTTGGATCGGAGCTGTTGGGAGCTGGGTGTCGACCCATTCAGCCACGAAGTCCGCCAAGACCTGGGACTTGATGGCCTTTCGAGGGGCGAACGAGATCGTCTCGCCCATGATCTCCACCGCCCACTTTGCAATTCTACCCGAGGCCTCTCGGGACTGGATGATCTCCCCCAGGGGGAAGGATGACACCACAGTCACCGGATGAGACTCGAAGTAGTCTCGCAACTTCCGTCGCGTCAGGATCACCACGTACAGCAGCTTCTGAATTTGTGGGTAGCGGATCTTGGTCTCGGACAGTACCTCACTGATGAAGTAGACTGGCCTCTAGACGGGCAATGCATGCCCTTCTTCTCGTCTCTCAACCACAATCGCAGCGCTAACCACCTGAGTGGTCGCGGCGACGTAGATCAAGAGGGCTTCTCCGGCAGCGGGGGGCACCAAGATGGGCGCGTTCGTGAGGAGCGCCTTCAGGTTCCCGAGGGCTTCCTCGGCCTCAGGGGTCCAGGAGAAGCACTCGGCCTTCCTTAAGAGGCGGTACAGAGGCAGGCCTCTTTCGCCGAGGCACAAGATGAAACGGCTCAGAGCCGCGAGGCATCCCATGACCCTCTGTACGCCTTTCAAGTCCTTGATGGGCCCCATGCTGGTGATGGCCGCGATCTTCTCCGGGTTGGCCTCGATGCCTCGCTCAGAGACGATGAACCCCAAGAGCATGCCTCGGGGGACCCCGAAGACACACTTTTCGGGATTGAGCTTCACGCCTTTCGCCTTGAGACATCGGAATGTCACTTCAAGGTCGGAAAGGAGGTCAGAGGCTTTCCTCGTCTTGACTACGATGTCATCGACGTAGGCCTCGACCGTTCGGCCGATGTGTTCACCGAACACATGGTTCATGCATCGCTGGTACGTTGCACCCGCGTTCCTCAAGCCGAACGGCATGGTAACATAGCAGTACATGCCGAAGGGTGTGATGAAAGAAGTCGCGAGCTGGTCGGACTCTTTCATCCTGATCTAGTGATACCCTGAGTAAGCATCAAGGAAAGACAGGGTTTCGCACCCAGCAGTGGAATCCACGATTTGATCGATGCGAGGCAGAGGGTAGGGAACTTTCAAACATGCTTTGTTTAGACCAGTGTAGTCTACACACATCCGCCATTTCCCCCCTTTCTTTCTCACAAGCACAGGGTTGGCAAGCCATTCGGGATGGAATACCTCTTTGATGAACCCTGCCGCCATTAGCTTGTGGATCTCCTCGCCTATGGCTCTGCGCTTTTCTTCGTCGAATCAGCGCAGAGGCTGCTTCACGGGTCGGGCTCCAGCTCGGATATCCAGCGAGTGCTCGACGACTTCCCTCGGTATGTCGGGCATGTCCGAGGGACTCCACGCGAAAACGTCGGCATTTGCGCGGAGAAAGTCGACGAGCACTGCTTCCTATTTGGGGTCGAGCTCGGAGCCGATCCGGATCTGCTTGGAGGCGTCGCTGCAGGGGTCGAGAGGAACGGACTTAACCGTCTCCGCTGGCTCGAAGTTGCTGGTGTGGCGCTTCACGTCTGGCGCCTCCCTAGAGAGGTTCTCTAGGTCGGCGATGAGGGCCTCGGACTCGGCGAGGGCCTCGGCGTACTCCACGCACTCCACGTCACATTCGTACGCGTGTCGGTACGTGGGCCCGACGGTGATGACCCCGTTGGGGCCCGGCATCTTGAGCTTGAGGTAGGTGTAGTTGGGGACGGCCATGAACTTGGCGTAGCATGGCCTCCCCAACACTGCGTGGTAGGTTCCTCGAAACCCGATCACTTCGAACATGAGGGTCTCCCTTCAAAAGTTGGAGGGCGTCCCGAAGCAGACGGGTAGATCGGGTTGTCCGAGGGGTTGGACGCGCTTCCCGGGGATGATCCCGTGGAAAGGCGCAGCGCCCGTCCGGACCGAGGACAGATCGATCCGCAGGAGCTCGAGGGTCTCGACTTAGATGATGTTGAGGCTGCTGCCTCCGTCCATGAGGACCTTGGTGAGCCTGACGTTGCCGATGATGGGGTCGACAACGAGCGGGTATTTCCCCGGGCTCGGCACATGGTCGGGATGGTTGGCCTGGTCGAAGGTGATGGGCTTGTCGGACCAGTCTAGGTAGACTGGCGCCGCCACCTTTACCGAGCAGACCTCCCGACGCTCTTGCTTGCGGTGCCGAGCCAAGGCATTTGCCACTCGCCCACCGTAGATCATGAAGCAGTCGCGGACCTCGGGGAACTCCCCTACCTTGTGATCTTCCTTCTTAGTGTCGTCGAGGGCCTTGCCACCCTCCGCGGATGGCCCGACCTTGTGAAGTGGCGTCGAAGCATGGCACACTCCTCAAGGGTGTGCTTGACGGGCCCCTGATGATAGGGGCACGGCTCCTTGAGCATCTTGTCGAAGAGGTTGGCACCTCCGGGAGGTTTCCGAGGGTTCTTGTACTCAGCGGCGGCGACAAGGTCCGCGTCGGCGGCATCGCGTTTCGCTTGCGACTTCTTCTTGCCTTTCTTCTTGGCGCCGCGCTGAGTTGACGCCTCGGGGACATCTTCCAGTGGGCGGCCCTGGGGCTGCTTGTCCTTCCGGAAGATGGCCTCAACCGCCTCCTGGCCAGAGGCGAACTTGGTGGCGATGTCCATCAGCTCGCTCGCCCTGGTGGGGTCTTGCGGCCCAGCTTGCTCACCAGGTCGCGGCAGGTGGTGCCGGCGAGGAACGCGCCGATGACATCCGAATCGATGACGTTGGGCAGCTCAGTGCGCTGCTTCGAGAATCGCCGGATGTAGTCCCGGAGAGACTCTCCCGGCTGCTGGCGGCAGCTTCGGAGATCCCAGGAGTTTCCAGGGCGCATGTACGTGCCTTGGAAATTGCCGGCGAAGGCTTGGACCAGGTCGTCCCAGTTGGAGATCTGCCCCGGAGGCATGTGCTCCAGCCATGGCTCGAGCGGTGTCGAAGAGGAACAGGGGGAGGTTGCGGATGATGAGATTATCATCGTCCATTCCACCCAGTTGGCAGGCCAGCCGATAGTCCGCGAGCCACAGTTTCGGTCTCGTCTCCCCCGAGTACTTTGTGATAGTAGTAGGGGTTCGGAACCGGGTCAGGAACGGCGCCTGTCGTATGGCGCGGCTGAAAGCTTGCGGACCGGGTGGTTCAGGCGAAGGACTCCGATCCTCCCCACTGTCGTAGCGTCCCCCACGCCTGGGGTGGTAGCCTCGGCGCACCCTCTCGTCGAGGTGGGCCCGACGGCTGTGGTGATGGTGCTCGTTGCCGAGGCGACCTGGGGCCGCAGGCGCTGTATTGCGCGTGCGCCCGGTGTGGACCGAGGCTTCCCGCATGAATCGGGAAGTCGCGGCACGATGTTCCAAGGGGTACCCCTGCCTTTGGGAGGCGGAGCTTTCGGCCCGTCGGACCGCGGCGTCCTCTAGGAGATTCTTGAGCTCTCCCTGGATACGCCGCCCCTTGGTGGTTGATGGCTCCGGCATCGCGCGGAGAAGTATTGCCGCTGCAGCCAGGTTCTGGCCAACTCCACTGGAAACCGGTGGTGGCCTTACCCTGACGTCGTCGGCGATGCGGTGCTGGATGCCCTAGGGGAGATGACGTGCTTCTCCGGCCGGAGGTTGGCCCGCCCATTCCTGCCCAATGTCCCGGCGGACCGGCACAAGCGTTCCTGCTCCCTCGTCGAGCCTGGCCTGCATTCTCGCGGATTTGCTCGAGCTGTGGGTCAGGACCCCCCGCCGGGACGGGGACCACAGCTAGCTCCCGAAGGATGTCGACACGAGGCACGGGCCTAGGGGATCACCGTTCTCCGGCATACCAAGATGGTTGCCTTCGCTGGGACCCCCTAGATCGACGTGGAAACATTCGCGACTTGGGCCGCAGTCCTCGTCGTCGAGGCTGCGGCTACCGTCGGAACAGTCGGAAAGGCAGTTGTCGCATGCGGTCATGAAGTCCCGCATGGCACTGGGGTAACCAAGTCCGGAGAAATCCCAATAGAGGTCAGGCTCGCCATCTTCCTCAGACCCCGAGGGCCTGTAGGTCGAGACGGTCGTCAGCCGGTCCTAGGGTGACCGCACACGATACCCTAGAGGGTTTGGACTCGCCTCTATAAGAGTGTCCACCGAAGCGGAGTTGCTTGGCGGGTCGAGGCTGAATCCAAAAGGCGTGAGGTGGGAATCGGTCGGTACCTTTTGGTCGACGGGTGGTGACAAAGTCACATCAGGGACTGACTGCACCGTCGTCTCAGGTACGAGGGTGATGCCTAGCAAGTCCTTCGCGAGCGTGCTGGCGTCGTCCGTTTGCTTGGGGTTGGTGTGTTGCGGGGAGATGACGCTCGTCTTCGTCTCAGACGCGAGGCTGATGTCCGACGCGCTCTCCGTTGGGGCGCCGGTGCCTGTCGACTCGCTCGACAGCCAACGAGGTGCCGCCTCCTGCTTGGCCTTGGTTGCCCCGCCTCCTCCTCCGTCGGCGGGGGAGGGGACGGGACAAGCCCGAATGTCGTCCTTCCACCACGTGGGGAAGGCGTCGTCGATTTCTCCGCCGGCGGGCGGGTTGTCGACCGCCATTGTCGCTGCCGCGCGGCGGGGAAAGGAGTATCATGTCGTAGCTGCCGTCGAGGGACATGAACTCAAGACTCCCGAAACGGAGCACCGTCCCGGGCTGGAGAGGTTGCTGGAGACTGCCCATCTGGAGCTTGACGGGAAGCTGTTCGTCAACACTGCAGCAGGCCCCTACCTGGCGCGCCAACTGTCGGTGTTTCGAAACCCGGGGGCGTCCCTGGACCGACGAGTGAATTGTCGCCGCGTGCCCCAGCCCAGATGGGTCGGCGCGAGGTGGAACGCGAAGGGGGGAGAAAGCAGCCGGAGCGAGACAGGCGTGGGAGGTGGAACCCGCGGCCTTCGTGTTAGCCCCGCGCCCAGGTCGGGTGCGCTTACAGTAGGGGGTTACAAGCGTCCACGCGGGAGGGAGCGAGCGGCCTTGCGCGAGCGCCGTCCCGTCCTTCCCCACGCGGCCAACCCTCTGCAAGAGGGCCCTGGACCTCCCTTTTATAGGCGTAAGGAGAGGATCCAGGTGTACAATGGGGGTGTAGCAGTGTGCTAACGTGTCTAGCGGTGGAGAGCTAGCGCCCTAGGTACATGCCATCGTGGCAGCCGGAGAGGTTTTGACACCCAGTTCGCATGATGTCGTGGCCGTTGGAGGAGCACTGGAGCCTGGCGGAAGGACAGCTGTCGGGGTTGTCGAGTCCTTGCTGACGTCCTCTTGCTTCCGTAAGGGGGCTGAGAGCCGCCGTCGTCACAGGGCATGCGGGACGCCATCATTACTCGTATAGTGGAGCGAGCCAGATGGGACGCCGATCTTGTTCCCCGTAGCCTGAGTCAGCTCGGGGTAGGGTAATGATGGCGCCTCCTGTCGATGTGGTCGGTACGTGCCCTAGGTTGGGCGAGGTGGAGGCTCCTTCGAGGTCGAGGTCGAGTCTGTCTTCCAAGGTCGGGGTCTAGTCCGAGCCCCCTGGGTCGGACAAGGCAGAGATCGTCGGCTGAGGCCAGGGCTGAGTCCGAGCCCTGGGGTCGGGCAAAGCGGAGTTCGTCGTCCTTCGGGGCTGAGCCCGAGTCCGAGCCCTGGGGTCGGGCGAGGCGGAGTTCGTCGTCTTCCGGGGCTGAGCCTGTGTCCGAGCCCTAGGGTCGAGCGGAGCGGAGTTCGCCGTCTTCCGGGGCTGAGCCCGTGTCCGAGCCCTGGGGTCGGGCGGAGCGGAGTTTGCCGTCTTCCGGAGCTGAGCCCGAGTCCGAGCCCTGGGGTCGGGCGAAGCAGAGTTCGTCGTCTTCCGGGGCTGAGCCCGAGTCCGAGCCCTGGGGTCGGGCGGAGCGGAGTTCGCCGTCTTCCGGGGCTGAGCCCGAGTCCAAGCCCTGGGGTCGGGCAGAGCGGAGTTTCCTATGACGCCTGAGGCCGGACTTGGCTGCTGTCAGCCTCACTCTGTCGAGTGGCTCCGCAGTCGGAGCGGCGCAGGCGGCGCTGTCCTCTTGTCAGACCGGTCAGTGGAGCGGCGAAGTGACTGCGATCACTTCGGCTCTATCGACTGGAGGGCGTGCGTCAGGATAAAGGTGTCAGGCCACCTTTGCATTAAATGCCCCTGCGATTTGGTCGGTTGGCGTGGCGATTTGGCCAAGGTTGCTTCTTGGTGAAGACTGGGCCTCGGGCGAGCCGAAGGTGTGTCCGTTGCTGGAGGGGGTCCTCGGGCGAGACGTAGATCCTCCGGGGTCGGCTGCCCTTGCCCGAGGCTGGGCTCGGGCGAGGCGCGATCGCGTCCCTCGAATGGACCGATCCTTGACTTAATCGCACCCATCAGGCCTTTGCAGCTTTGTGTTGATGGGGGTTACCAGCTGAGATTTAGGAGTCTTGAGGGTACCCCTAATTATGGTCCCCGACACCTGTGATCCCTAGGGAGGTGATTGAGCACCATCTGAAGATCCACCCTGACGCCAAACCAGTGAGTCAGAAGCCTCGGAGACCATCCGTTGAGCGACAGGATTTCATCCGTGAGGAGGTCCGGAAGCTGCTACACGCTGGCTTCATCGAAGAGGTCCATCACCCAGTATGGCTGGCCAATCCAGTCACGTTCCTAAGGAAAACGGGAAACTTCGGATGTGCATCGACTACACTAGCCTCAATAAGGCCTGCCCCAAGAACCCATATCCACTTCCACGAATAGATCAAATCGTGGATTCTACCTCCAGGTGTGACCTCCTGTCCTTCCTAGTTGCTTACTCTGGTTTCCATCAGATCCAGATGTCTAGGCAAGATAGGAAACATATCGCTTTTGTAACTGTGGATGGGCTTTACTGTTATGTTGTAATGCCTTACGGTCTGAAACATGCCTTGCCGACATTTGTATGGGCGATGAGTAAGACCTTTGGTGACTTGATTAGGGACAGGATAGAGATATACGTCGATGACATCGTGGTCAAGACTAAGAGAGGGTCGACCCTAGTGGAAGACTTAACCCTGGTCTTTAACAAGCTGCGGGCAACGCGCACGAAGCTAAACCTAAAAAAGTGCGTCTTTGGTGTCTCCGCAGGGAAGTTACTGGGATTCCTGGTTTCGCACCGGGGCATTGAAGCAAACCCGGAGAAGATCAAAGCAATTGAGGCAATGAGACCTCCAGCCCAAATCAAGGATGTCCAGAAGCTTACGGGGTCGCTAGCCGCCCTTAGCCGCTTCATCTCAAGATTGGCTGAGAGGGCACTGCCCTTCTTCAAGATATTATAGAAGTCCGACCCATTCTCTTGGACCGAGGAGGCAGAACGTGCCTTTCAAGAGTTGAAGCAGCACCTTATGTCCCTACCAATACTAAAAGCTCTAGAACTAGGGGAGCCATTGTACTTATACATAGCAAGGGCTACAGAGGTGGTGAGCATGGTGCTAGTTGTCGAAAGGATGACACAACATCCCCAGGGGAGCCAAAAAGTTCCCCTAGGAGAAGGTGGTGGTCCGACCACCACGGTGCTGATGGAAGGTCAAGAGTTTGAGGACTCGAGACCAACCCTAGGGGTCTGAACCATCCAGAAGCCACTCTACTACGTCAGCAAAGTCCTCCATGAGGTGAAGGCCAGGTACCTTGAGACGCACAAGCTTATCTATGTTATACTTGTTGCGTCCAGGAAGTTGCGCCACTATTTTCAGGCACACAGGGTCGTGGTAGTGACCTCCTTCCCGTTAAGGGCCATTCTCCACAACTCTAACGCCACAGGCAACATCGCCAAGTGGGCCGCAGAGCTTGCCGAGTTCCAACTGGACTTCTAGCCTCGCCACGTTGTCAAGAGCCAGGTTCTGTCTGACTTCATCGTGGAATGGACCCCTCCCCCGAGCACTCCTGGGGCCCACACCTATGGAGCTTAGGGCCCTGGTCTTCACCGAGCCCCACTGGACACCCTTCTTCGACGGGTCCGCCCGCCAGCACGGTGGCGGTGCTGGGGTGGTCCTCGTCGACCCAAGTGGAGATCAAGTGAAGTACATGGTGCACCTTGAGTTCAAGGCCACCAACAATATGGTAGAGCATGAAGCACTGATCTTCGGCTTGTCTGTGGCCCTATCCCTAGGGATCCGCTAGCTCCTCGTGAAGGGGGACTCCTAGCTGATTACCAAGCAGGCCATGCACCAGATTAAGCGCTCCCTCAGACTGAAAGCGGTCAGGATGACCAAGCAAAGCCATGGCGTGTGCGACGGCGCGGGCGTAGAGCAGAAGGGCACAAAGGCAAAGGGGCACAGTCGATTGGGAGAGAATGCGAAAAGGTAACTGCTGCACGCGGGGTGAATCCTTTTTTAAGGAAACCTGAGTCCTTGTTCAGGGAAACCCTTCCGCACGCCCCAGAATTGCCACAGGAAATCTCGCTCGACGGGCACCTAGGACCCAGGCAGCCCAGTCTATGACACGGGGCCCTGGGTCCATGAGTCATACAACTTGGGTGCCAGATTTCGGGTGCGGGAACCGCCGCACGCGGTAGCGCGCCTCCTCGAGGCCGCCGCAGGAGGCAAAAGGTTATTTTTAAAATCAACGCAGCGGCAACGAGGCGCCCCGCGCGTGGCCCGACGAAACCACCAGGCATGGGGGCCGTGGGCCAGTCAGCCGCGGGGACAGATATGGCAGTTGGCGTGACCGAAGGTGGTTGACAGTGGGTGCATCAGCAGACGCCCTGAAACGGCGCGCCAATCACCAATCAGGCCATATTAAGGCAAAGTACAAGCTTTGGCCCCACCTGCAGGCTCGCATCCTCCCCTGAGGTGGGCCCGGGGGGCACTGTCGGTACCCTGAAACTAGGGTACCCCTTACTGTTGTATAAAGACGCAGTACCCACGCGACTATCTTTAGTCACGTGGTAAAAGAGTTGTATGTGGGACCAGGCCATGACTCGCCCCAGCCTTGGGCGACTACTCTGGGCCAGCAACAACACCTGACCCCACCACTAGGGGCTGGTCCTGGAGCTGCCACGTGTCCAGAGAAGGTGGCATACTCTGAGGCATCACCAATGAGTCCGGACCCCCATGGGAAGGTGCCGGACCCCTGTATATACGGTCCGGGCCTCCAAGTTTGGTCCAGGACCTCCACGTGTGCAAACCAGACCCCTGGAATGGGATCCGAACCCCCCTGTGTGGGGTCCAGGCCGCCCACAGTGGGGTCCCAGGATCCCAGGACAGAACATACCCGGGCCTTAATTAGGGCCCAAGCGGGGGTCCGGTGCTGACACGTGTCTAGACCTGGTCTGGTGGGATCCGGACCAATCCGCATACACTCCTGCTCCCCGCCCAGGTGGAGGTCCAGTGCTGCCACATGGCTTACTGCGCGCGGCATAAGCCAATGGGCGGAACCTGGCATAAAACCTCTAGGCTACGCGCGTCTTTGCATTTATTATGGATAAGACGTGCGCCTGTCCATTCCACTGATAGGCGGCGCGCCCAGTCCACATTACATGGGTCATGCTGTTACTCACCATTACTCGCACGTTTCCAAGAAAAGGGTTACTGACTATCAATGTTGCATGAACTGCGGTCATCATGACTCCCGCTGATTACTCACGCGTTACTAAGGCGGAGGATCTTTGTGTGCTGTCAGCATTTACTATTCACATAATGTATTCCTACCATTATGCTCCTGGGCCCACATGTCAGGGCTCAACATCCTTGTATGTACCTTCCTTAAACTATAAAAGGGAAGGGACACAACGTTACAAGGGGACACGCTCAATACAACTTACACACAGTGGAGGTAGGGTATTACGCTCCTGCGGCCTGAACCACTATAAACCCTCGAGTGTTCTTGTGTTCATCCCGAAATCACCAAACAGGCAACCGCTTAGGCCCCCTCCTCATCTTAGGATTAGGGAGGGTGCATTCCGCCACCTGGCCGGAGGATTTTCCCTCCGACATTTGGCACGCCAGGTAGGGGACCAGCTTTAGGTTTTTCGCCTATTTTCTTGTCGACACAATGGTTCAGATCGTCGAGCACCGCGACTTGTAGGACGCTTCAGGTTTTGGGTATGGAATTCGAAATGCTCTTTCCTCTGTTTTGTTGGTATTATTCTATTTTCTTTATTAATATATCAAAGTTTGTAACAGGACTTACCAACTGACCGTATGAAAATATCATGAATGTAATTGGAGATTGAGCGCCCTTCCTCACTGTTTGAACTTTACTCATCCTCATGAAACTGTAATGCTATCTGTAGGAGCGGTTTGTTAAAGGAGGGAATGACTTTTAGACCCTAATAACTTGTTTACACTCAAGGTAAAAATTGTTGCCATTACTATGGTTACCTCCTTTAGTGTCGTAAACTCAGAATAGATCCCTTTATTGCTTACACATTAGTCATGTTCTATAGGCTATTAATATTTTGACTAGCTGCTATATTTTAGTGCAGGTTTTCATAATTTCTTATCTTTATATCTACATTTTAGATTTCCTCCCTTTTGACACTATTTATTATTGTTGTTGTCTTTCCCAATGAAAAGGAAATACTGTTGCGGCCATGGGCCTGTGTTGTTCCACCTCTCATTTCTCTGGAACAAGTGAGAAAGATTGTAGAGGATTGCATGAAGAATGTAAAGAAAAAATGCTATAGGTCTGTGTTGTTCCACCTCTCGTTTACCTAAAACAAGTGAGAAGGATTATAGAGGATTGCATGAAGAATGTAAAGCAAAAATGCTACAGGCATGTGTTGTTCCACTTCTTGTTTTCCTTGTTCTTCTTTTTCCAGTCGACAAAATGGTGGTTAAGCTATTGTTATATTGCTAACCTAATTGGTTTACAAATTCAGTTTGAGGCACCTTAGTTAGAGTGCATGGTTACTCGAGATTGTTGTGTTTCTTTGTTTCTATGACTTGGATAAATGCGATTACTTCATTTTGGTGTGCATGACCACTGAATCTCTTTAAGGTTGGCATAATGTCCTCTACATAGAACTAGAGACTGTTGTTTTCCTTTTTTTGCTACCAACTTAGAAGAGATCTAGGTGCTCTGTTATTCATAGAGGTAACTGCATGCCTGAGTAACTAATATTGGATTTTCTTTATCATTTTGTACCACACTTTGTTAGCTATTTCTGGTTGCATTTTAGTTGGTGATATGGGGTAATAAGATGATCAGAACCCCCCTCTGTTTTCCATTATAATACTTTCATATAATTCATAGTACTACTTGTTTTCTTTGACCTTCATTTGATTACTAGCCATTGTGTTATACAGCTACTTCTAAATTGTATGCCAAATTACAAGTTATGACTGTTCATTCGAAGATAATCAGTACTTTTCAATTTTGATGTATCTAGCCCAAGCCAACTTGATGATGACGGGCGGCGGGCCATGGATCTGTATGAGAAGCTAGAAAAAGTTGGATGTATGTCTAATCTTAATTTTAGTTTGAACCCTACAAATTGTTGGAACCTAGAGGACTGTATTTTGTGTCATATTTAAGTCGTTTTCATGTCACCGCGTCAGCACATTCTCATTCATTACATTTATTTTAAGAGTCATTGTAGGTTCATTCTATAGTCGCTTTCGTAATGTTGCTTTAGTTGCTTCAGTCTTTTGAAATTGCTGATATGTTTTTTAGAGTTGTTGACACCTTTTCGGAGGCACCAAATACTCAGGAAGAACCGGCGGCGGTGCTCTCTGGTCAGGCACGGACGGTCCGCGACCTGGTGTGAGGCGGCGGTGCTCTCTGGTCAAGCGCGGACGGTCCGCGGCATAGGGCCGGACAGTCCGTGACCTGGTGCAGGAGCTCGGGTTCCCTGCCTGACGGCCGGACGGTCCGCGCCCTAGGGCCGGACGGTCCGCGCGTGCGCAGGGGTGGCGGAAGATTGCTGGCGGCGCCTGGATCTCGCTCCCGGGAGGGACCCCGTCGGGGAGGAGAGATCCTAGGAGTTGTCTAGGCTCGGGCAGGCCGACCTAGACTCCTCTAATCGACGTAGAGTCGAGGAGAGGCGGAGAATTTAGGGATCGAGAGGCTAAACCTAAACTAGACTAGAACTACTCCTAGGATAAAATGCGAAATAGAAGTGTTTGATTCGATTGATGATGATTACAAATCGGCCGTAGACCTCTCTATTTATAGAGGAGGGGGGCTGGACCCTTTACCGTCAGAACTCCGAGCAAATCCCGCGATTTTCGCCAACAAACGCAGCGAAAAACTCGGAACCCTAATCTGTTCTGCGCGTGCGTGGACCGTCCGGCCCACAGGCGCGGACCATCCGGACCGCAGACCGTCCGGCCTCAGGGCCGGACTGTCCGCACCTCATTTTGGTGCTCAACATATGCCCCCCTGCCTTTTGGTGGAGCTGAGCAAACCAAAAGCAAATAACTCGATGAGATTACATCGGTTCTCTTAGGTATCTTGCGACATACTAGGATGGTACTACTTAAGGAAACGCCCATTCAAGGCTTTGGGTAGATCTTTGCCTTGTAATGTTTGCAATAAATAGGTGTTACCAGATATCACCTATTTTACTTTATATGGACCCTCCCAGCTTGGCGACCACTTACCAAACTTTCGGTCTTTACTCCTTAGAGGCAGGATGGTCTTCCACACCAGGTCCCCTATTTGAAATGACTTTGCTTTGACCTTCTTGTTGTAGGCCCTGGCTACTTTGATCTTGTCCTTTTCTATTGCTCCCAAAGCTATCACCCTCTTGTCGGTCACCTCATCAATATTATCCATCATTGAATTATAATAATCCATGACGGTTAGATCATTTTGTCTGGCGAACCTGACAGCATTCAAACTTATTTCCACAGGCAACACTGCTTCCTGCCCATAGACAAGCTCAAAAGGAGACACTTTAGTAGCACGATGTTTAGATATTCTATGAGCCCATAAAGCTTCGGACAAAATCTTATGCCAATGCTTAGGATTATCAGATATCTTCTTTTTTATCAAGTTGATCAATGTCCTATTACTAGACTCGGCCTGTCCATTGGCCTGAGCATAGTATGGAGATGAATTAAGCAACTTAATTCTATATAATTCAGCAAATTCACGTACCTCTTTTGACATAAAAGAAGTCCCTTGATCTGTAGTCAAGGTCTGGGGAATGCCGAATCTATGAATAATATGCTCAGTTATGAACTCAATTACCTCCTTGTGTGTCATGTTCTTCAGAGCAATGGCTTCAGTCCATTTGGTAAAGTAGTCAGTGGCAACTAACACGAACCGATGCCCCTTTGATGATGAAGGATGAATTTCTCCAATAAAGTCTAATCCCCATCCTCTGAACGGCCAAGGCTTGATGATAGGATGTAATTCGGCTGCAGGGACCAACTGTAGGTCGCCGAATTTTTGACACACTTGGCAACCCTTGTAGTACTTGAAACAATCAGCTATCATATTAGGCCAATAAAAACCAGACCTTCGCAACAACCACTTCATCTTTGGAGCTGATTGATGTGTACCACAAATTCCTTCATGTACTTTGGCCATGGCTAATATAGCATCATCTGGGCCCAAGCACTTAAGCGGGACGTCATTGACTGTTCGGTGGTAAAGTTCATCACTCATCAAAACATACTTGAAAGTTGTTCTCCGAATGTTTTTATCTGTCCTGATATTGGGATTTCGTAAATAATTAAGTATAGGTGTCCTCCAATCACTTGCATTGGCTTCATTGTCAGCCGAATCGATTAAGAGAACATTTCTGGTAACCCCGGACGGTCCGGCGTCATCACGCGGACGGTCCGCGACCTGGAAATTTGGCTCTACACTGGTTATCAGATTTTCAGTTTTGTGAAATTTCCCTCTCTTTATCCGATAACCTGATGCATCTTGTGCCAAATCATTAGCTCTATGATTCTCAACTCTAGAGATATGTCGAATATTGAATTCGTCAAAAGAATGGATTATGCTCCAACATTTCTCAAGGTAACTATTTAGAGTATCATCAAAACATTGATATTCTTCCAACACCTGTTGGACGACTAGCTGAGAATCACCAAATGCTTTTACATGTTTTACTCCCATACCATTTAAAAGTTCTAAACCGAACAAAAGTGCTTCATATTCGGCTTGATTGTTAGTGCAATAAGTTTTCAATCGGCTAGAGAAGTCAAAGGAGACATTACTTGGTGAAACAAGCACAATGCCAATTCCTTGCCCTTCATTGCAAACCGATCCATCAAAATATAAAGTCCAAGGAGTAATAATGAGGTATGACATGTCTAGTTCATGAATATCATTAACCCGATGTTCTACAATGAAATCCGCTATGACTTGGCCTTTCATAGATTTCAATGGTTCATAGGCCAAGTCATATTCTATAAGTGCATAAGCCCACTTACCAATTCTACCACTCATAATTGGGTTATGCAACATGTATTTGATCACATCGGCTTGACCAGAAACAGTGCAATGACTAGACAGTAAATAACATCTACATTTGGTGCATGCATAAAAAAGCATAAGCATAACTTTTCAATAAAAGTGTACCTTGTTTCAGCATCCACCAACCTTCGGCTTAGATATATCACCACATGTTCCTTCCCCTCAGTTTCTTGTGTCAGAACATCCCCAATGACCTTATCCTCAGCTGCAATGTATAATCGGAATGGTACTCCTGCTCGTGGTGCTTTTAATACGGGCGCCGAAGATAAGTATTTTTTGATGAGATCAAATGCTTCTTGTTGTTCTGCCCCCCAAGCAAATTCGGCATCATTCTTAAGCCGAAGAATAGGGTTGAACGCATCAATCTTCCCAGCTAGGTTAGAAATAAACCTTCGTAAATAATTCACCTTGCCGAGAAACCTCTGTACCTCGACCTTACAGGTCGGAGGTCCCACATTCCGAATAGACTTGATTCGGTCAGGGTCTATCTCTATACCATGTTCATGTATGACAAATCCTAAAAACTTACCAGCCGACACTCCAAAAGCACATTTACGTGGGTTCATTTTCAAACCATACTGACGCATTTTATCAAAGGCTTTGCGCAAATCAGCTATATGAGAACTAAACTCAGCCGATTTGACTACAATATCATCAATGTAAACTTCCACGGTGTTTCCTAACAATTCATGGAAGATCAAATTCATAGCCCTTTGATAAGTAGCACCAGCATTTTTCAAACCAAATGTCATGACAACCCACTCAAATAAACCAATGAAGCCTGGACATATAAAGACCGTTTTAGATGCATCTTCTTCGGCCATGAAAATCTGATTATATCCGGCATTACCATCAAGGAAGCTAATAATTCTATTTCCTAATGCATTATTGATTAATGTGTCGGCTATGGGCATGGGATATTCGTCTTTAGGAGTTGCTCTATTTAAATTGCGAAAATCAATGCATACTCTAAGTTTACCTGACTCCTTCTTCTCCACCGGCACAATATTGGAGACCCACTCTGCGTATCTGCAAGGTCTGATAAAATCAGCTTCTAGCAGCCGATGGATTTCGTCCTTGATGCGTGGGAGAAGATCTGGACGAAATGTTCTAGCTTTTTGCTTGAAAGGTCTGAAACCAGATTTAATAGGCAGCCGATGCTCTACGATCTCTCGGCTTAATCCAGGCATCTCAGTGTAATTCCAAGCAAAGCAATCTGAATATTCCTTCAATAGACCGATCATCTCATCTCTAGGATCGGTCTCCAGGGTCTTGTTTACGAAAGTCGGCCTTGGAGTTTTACCATCTCCTATGTCAATCTCCTCCAAAGGATCGGCCGATGTAAACCCCTGTCCTAGTTTATCAAGGTCTTTGAATTCCTCTATCATGTTCCCCACAGAGGAATTAGAAGATCTTTGTGTGGCGGCGGACTCTCCGGTCTCGGGGACCGGATCATCCGTAATACTGTCCTTTTGTTGTGATATATGTTCGGTCTTAAAGTCCGAACCCTTTTGTGAAAGACCAGACCATCCAGCCTTGGAAGCCGAACTGTCCGTGACCAGAGACTCATGAACTTTGTGTGTATTCATCATTTAAACTTTATTTAGGATTTAGCCGATTCTCCATTGGCTCTAGCATTACAGGAATGAAACCTTTCTTATCTATACTTATGAATTGATAATCAGAAAAATCTACTCCTATGAGACATGTAGCAGTCTCATAAATCCAGAGTACACGGGCATCGGCCACAGCGATGCAGGCTGATACATCAGCATGTACTTGTTCTATGTCATCACCTACCCATTGTATTAGCATTTGATGTAATGTAGAAGGTATACATTGATTGGCGTGAATCCAATCTCTGCCTAGGATTAAACTGTAATTTCCTTCTACATCAGCGACAAAGAATGCAGCAGCAAGGGTCTTAGTCCCGATGGTTAATTCAACGGACGTGACTCCCCTGGCTTTGATCGAACTATCAGTCCCAACACCGCTGAGGGTCATGTTGGTCTTGACAAGTTCATCATCTTGTTTACCTAATTTTCTGTATAATGAATAAGGCATTAGATTTACAGCCGCCCCTCCATCTACTAGCATCTTAGCAATCGGTATCCCATCAATGTGGCCGCGCACGAAGAGCGGCTTTAAATGATTTACCGATTCCTTTGGTTTAGTAAAGGCGGCTTCTTTAGGACCAAAATCAAACTGGGCAACAACAGGTTCATCATCGCCGATGATAGTACAATCGGCAGAAAATGTAATAATATTTACATCCATACCTGGGCGTTCTGGAGAAGCCTCGTAGTCGACCAGGTCTTCTCCCAGTAGGTCGTCCTCTTCCATTGATGTTGTCGTGTCGTTGGAGGCTTCCTGGTGAATGGCGGACGGTCCGCACGCGGGGGCCGGACGGTCCGCGCCTGGTGCAGGTTGTCCAGAGGCTTCCTGGTGAACGGCGGACGGTCCGTGCGCGGGGGCCGGACGGTCCGCGCCTGGTGCAGGTTGACTTTCTATTTCTGTGGTCGTTTGTTTTTTCTCAACGGCCTTCGGTCTCCATTTCTTTTGCGGTGGCGGGTATAGTGGATGTGTGTCATTAAATGTCTTTTCCGCCTCCTTCTCCTGGCTCTCCTTTGCTCTTAGGCGCTGTAATTTTCTCTTTTGGGATCGTGTCAATCCCGCTGGGCACCATCGAGGCATGGAGTATTTTGGATCGGCTGTTTTGATGGTAGCCGTATCCTTTTCGGTTGTGTTGGCCGATTCGCCGAAAATCATCGGCCCTTTATTGTCTCCCTGTATGACAACATCTGCGGTGCCTATTTTGATGATGTCCGGCAATCTTGTTGGGTCTGTGCCTGGTGATCGGATTTAGCAGCGCTCAATCGGTCTTGCACTGGCGGTGCCAACCTATCAAAAACAGATGTTTGGGGTGCCCCCCAGGCGGGGTACTGTGGTATCCCAAATGGATATGGTGGCATGCCCCACATTTGATTTGGGACATACGGTGGAGGTAAGTATGTGTATGGATATGTCATAGATGGATAAGGGGGTGGAGGGGTCCATGTCGGCATGTTAGGTCTTAATTGTACAATAGGACCTTTCATTTCTTCCGATTGGTGAGGTGGTCCAATCGGCCTGGCCTGACGTTGCTCATGAATGGGTGAGCGGGGTCACTTTGGTGGCCGGTCACTGGGGCCGGCCTTCTTTTTTACGTATTTAGACAACAATTGATCAAAAGTCGGGCCAGGCTTGATCAGCCGACCAGCTGCTTTAAATGTATTTGTTTTCCACATACCTATCTCTGGTCGTCGTGGTTTGAAGGTACGTGGTCGCTGCGAGTCCTGAGCATGGCTGGACCGTCCGTTGGAGTTATCTGGACCGTCCGGAGAAGCGTCGGACCGTCCACGTTTGGACGGCGGACTGTCCGTGATGCGCAGCACGGGTTCCCGCAACTGTCTCCCTGTCTGCGCTTGCCCCCCAGTGCTAGAGGCTGTGATGGTCACCTTCAGGGTCTCCCCTCCATCGGGAGTCTTCTCGGCCACCACTTTCCTGCAAGAAACTTTACAATCCCCATCGGCCTTTTTAGCATTGCCGATGATTGTTTCCTTGCCTTTGCCTTTATCGGCTGTATTTGGCCGAACCAGGACTTTCTTGCCCTCGAAGTCAATCATGTTCATCGGAAAGGGCTCTGTATCCACCTGCATTTCCTAAAATTTCAATCGTCCTTCGTTAATGGCCGATTGAATCTGTCGCCGAAATACATTACAATCATTAGTGGCATGAGAAAATGAGTTATGCCACTTGCAGTACGCTCGACGTTTTAGCTCGTCGGCGGATGGAATAGTGTGATTTATTTTAATATTGCCATTTTTGAGTAATTCGTCAAATATTCTATCACACTTACCAACATTAAACGTAAACTTAACCTCCTCTTGCCGTTTCTTTTGAACCGGCTGTAAGGAGGAACAAGCCGAAGATTTGGCCTGTTTTGGCCAAACCATTTCAGCAGCGTACACTTCTGCTAATTCGTCATCTGAGCTACTTTGGTCGCATTCTACTATATGTACGTTATGACGCATTGTTTTAGCAGTTTCTTTACTCCGGCTTTCACAAGCCAAAGCTCGCTGGTGTAACTGTGCTAGTGTAAAAAATTGGATGCCTTCTAATCTTTCTTTTAAATAATATCGTAGACCATTAAAGGCTAATCCTACTAGCTGTTTTTCTGCTAAATGGATTTGAAAGCATCGGTTTCTTGTATCTCGGAATCTCCGGATGTAATCATTAACCGATTCATCTTTCGTCTGTCGCAATGACACTAAATCTACCAAATCCAACTCATAGTCACCGGAGAAAAAATGATCATGAAATTTTTGTTCTAGATCCCCCCATGATGAAATGAAATTAGGAGGTAAAGTGGCATACCATGCAAACGCGGTTCCTGTTAGCGATAATGAAAATAAACGCACGCGAAATACCTCTATGTCGGCCAATTCTCCCAATTGTGCTAAGAACTAGCCTATATGTCCGCGCGTGTTTTTCCCTTGATCACCCGAAAATTTTGCGAATTCGGGTATTCTAGTTCCCTGTGGGTACAGGTGGTGATCAAATCGGCTGTCATAAGGTTTCCGATATGATTGCCCCCCAGGGATCATGCTTACTCCGAGCTTATCTCAGAACGCCCCGGCTATCTCTTCCCTCACTATATCAATGGCAGCCGGTGCAAGACCACCGGCTCTCTGGTCAAACATAGGTGGGGTTGGTTGCATGTTAGTATGTTGTCGTTCCCCCCATTGGTTTGAGCTACGTGGTACATTTCCATTTGCCCTATATGGCTCATAGGTTCGATCGTTTCTTTCCGGCCTTCTAGGTGGGGTCGGAAAGCTTTCCTGGGCTCTGGATGCTAAATTAATGGGCTGGTGCACTGCATAGTGTGATGGGAAGTGTTGCTGGGACGGGCGAGGATTCAGGTAATAATCCTCCTCAAAAAACTCATGCGCGGACTGTCCGGATACGTACCCGGACCGTCCGTGGTTATATGCGGACCGTCCGTCGTTGTATGCGGACCGTCCGGCTAGGTAGTTTGGGTTCTGTGTCATATGTGGTGGCTCGGGTGCGTGTCTGGGTACTTCATTGAAAATGGGTCCGGCCGTGGCTGGCCCGGACGGTCCGCGCTCACGTGCGGACGGTCCGGGCATGTGCAGATCGGCTGTTTTGCTGCCGATTTGCGGTTGCTCAGGGTACGTGTCCATCGGCATCCCATAAAGGGGTTGTGACTGGTCGTGACAACCTACAGTCGATGTATTACGTGTGTTACCCCCTAATTCTACCTCGTGTGATGGAAAATTTTAATGCTAGATTTGACAAATGCGCGTGCTAATCTCCTATAGTCGTTTTGCATATCCCCTATGATATTTTGCATTTGTTCACGCTGTTCATCTACATAATTCTTAAGAGATTGCAGCTCGTTTGTATTACTTACATTGGGGATGTCTGGCGTGGGTCGCAGTGAAGCCGGATCTGTCGCCCGATGTCGGACGACTTTGTTGTTCCTGTCCACTTTGAAGTTGGCCAAGAACCTCGCTTTTGCCTCCTGGATCATCTGCTCCTTGTGCTCCTCGAACTGGAGCTGTTCGTCAGCCGGCAATGTGTCCCAAGTCGGCTCTATGATGTTGCTTGGGGAAATATCAGAGTTATCCCTTGAACCGGCCATTGAGGGCCGATTTGATAGGTCTAAATATGCTTTCCCCAGCGGAGTCGCCAAAAAGTATGTTGACACCTTTTCGAAGGCGCCAAATACTCAGGAAGAACCGGCGGCGATGCTCTCTAGTCAGGCGCGGACGGTCCGCGACCTGGCGTGAGGCGGCGGTGCTCTCTGGTCAAGCGCGGACGGTCCGCGGCACAGGGCCGGACAGTCCGTGACCTGGTGCAGGAGCTTGGGTTCCCTGCCTGATGACCGGACGGTCCGTGCCCTAGGGCCGGACGGTCCGCGCGTGCGCAGGGGCGGCGGAAGATCGCCGGCGGCGCCTGGATCTCGCTCCCGGGAGGGACCTCGTCGGGGAGGAGAGATCCTAGGAGTTGTCTAGGCTCGGGCAGGCCGACCTAGACTCCTCTAATCGACGTAGAGTCGAGGAGAGGCGGAGAATTTAGGGATCGAGAGGCTAAACCTAAACTAGACTAGAACTACTCCTAGGATAAAATGCGAAATAGAAGTGTTTGATTCGATTGATGATGATTACAAATCGGCCGTAGACCTCTCTATTTATAGAGGAGGGGGGCTGGACCCTTTACCGTCAGAACTCCGAGCAAATCCCGCGATTTTCGCCAACAAACGCAGCGAAAAACTCGGAACCCTAATCTGTTCTGCGCGTGCGCGGACCGTCCGGCCCACAGGCGCGGACCGTCCGGACCGCGGACCGTCCGGCCTCAGGGCCGGACTGTCCGCACCTCATTTTGGTGCTCAACAAGAGTGCAAACTTATTTCCTATCTGAGCATACAAAAGACAAATAGTTGCAAAAATATTTTGAAGTTCACATATTTCTACTAGCACTTTAGAAGTTGTCCGTGTTTTCATCAAATTTCTTTACTCTGCACGATATGGTTGGTATTTAGTATCCTCTAAAGATCAGATTTTGGCCCAAACAGTTTGCAATGATTGAAGCTAGAGACTGCATATTTTCTTCTGTACCATGCAAGTAGTGCTATCTCTTCCTTAACTGCACCACTTAATGTCTGTCTAAATGTAGTCATTCCATATCCCTCATTTGAAACTTTTCATCTGTGAAGACCGTCAATAAATGAATTCTTATATTCACTAATGAAGAAGTTCCTTTTGGTACTATTACAGGAGCAGTGAAAACTGAAATCTGATATGATTAGGACAACATATCAACGTGTAGAGGCAATTCTTCTATTTAAAATTGCATGCTGCCATCACATCTCAAAATGTTTATTGTCCTTTGTTTACACTAACAATACTCTCTTCTCAACGATGCATAAGATCTTAGCCTATCTATTGAACTTCTTCCACTGAGCCGCCCTGATGAGCAGTTCGACATGTCCCTATTTTATGCGGTAAGTCTCCATAATTATTTTTTTATCTTCTCTATGTTCTCTGCTAAACTGGTCCAATTGCACAGGATTTGATTGGTCTGGATGGGGACGAGATAATCGAGTATTTTGCCGAGAAGTAAAACCAAACTACCATGTCATGATGCAGTCTCAGTGTCAACACTCAAGTACAGTTCACTAATATATATGAGAAAAATATGAACTCATGTACAGCCATCCATCCAACTTAGTTGTGAGGCCCAATAGAATCACCTTCTTGTATGTGATCTTCTCAGTCCTTCAGTTATGTCCTTGACCAGTGGATTTTTTGTCTTGTATGTATTTTTCAAATCTTGCTATAGTGTGGACTTCAATTGTTTTAGTACTTTCGGTGCACTTTCTGTTTGTGAAACATCTAAAACAGACTGATAACCTGTATTTTGTGTGGATTTCAAACAATTCATTCATGTATCTAAAGTTTCCTATTGAAGCAGTTTAACCCATCTGTTGTAGCGTAATAAGTGGATTTCAGGCAATAGTAGTCTCCTGGTTCCGTCTTTGAAGAAATAAACCTGCATGACCACACACTTCTGGCAGTAGTGCAACACATGCCAGATCTGCAGTTGCCAACTTGACTCAGAGGTGGTAGGCAATCCTGCTCGACCTTGCCCTAAGCACCCTTGAGTAGAAGGTGGGGGAGCAGACATCGAAAAGGGATGGTGCGGGGCAGCAGTGAGGGTTGGTGCACGATAGAGATGGGTGTCGCAGCCAATAGAGAAGGACAAGTAGAGAGGGCTCAGTCAACGCATGAATGCAGAGTGATAAATGAGAGTATGTATTTTGTTCTGTGAGTTCATTCCAAAGATGGTGAATCAATACACGGGTGGAGCTTGAGCAGCCAATTTAGTGCTCTTTTTGGTTGCTTGATATGCCTGTAGTTTGTGTGGATTTCAAACAATTCCTTCACTGACTGTTGAACTGATGCAAAAATATGAGAGCCCTATCGCTCTTTGGTTTTGTGGATCTTCCATGATAAATAATTTTGCAAAGGTTAAACTAAATTTATAGCTTGCAAACTTAAGTAAAGCTCTGATTTGTGCAAGTATGTGTGTCTGTGTTGTTCCGTTGTCTGGTGTTTAATGCAACTGAAATGAATCAACAAATGTGTTCTGTCCAAAAAAGGAGTACACATATGTAGAAATCCTCAAGTTGACATTTTGATTTTTGTTCCATGCAGTTCAAAACTTTGGACTACGTCATGTACGGAAGCTACGGTTCTATGTGATGTGTGGACTTTAGTCAGAGAATATTGTGTTGTTTCAATTGGAATTATCTGAAATTTGACGTGATAATCGCTGCAATGAGGAACCTATTTGAGAGATAAGAGTCATGTAAGGATTGACATTATTTGAATTTAGGTCTAATTGGGTTGTAAAGTGCACCCTTCATCAGTAATTGCAGTGTGAATTGTGCAAATGAGGAGAAATTGTAGTTCAAGATGACATAAATTGTTCTTTTATTCTCTGTTTTTACAACGCAGTCAAGCACACTATCAAAAGTACATGGAAACAGGACAGCTTGGAATAGAGTTATTACAATTCTAAGACACGCGGAAGCAGATAACATGTGATATACAAAAGCAAAGAGCATCTGGTTCAAAACCACTAAATTCTCGAATGGTTTCTCCCACTGGTCAGCTTGGCAATCCTTGTCACTAAAATTGTGAATACGAGAAAAAAAAGAGATGTCTGGAGCCTGAACATAAATAGCTGGTTTGTTTCACTTTTGCAATGCTTCTGACTAAGCTCTCCTGATGATACACGACATATGCATTTGTCTGTTGCATCAGCATGATACATATTACTCCTTGCCAAAATGTACACCATAATGTGCACTCATTCCAGTTTTAGCATTTAGCTTCCTCAACTTAAAATAGAAGTTGCGAAGATTTTGAGTGTCAATGTTTAACTACCACCTTCACGAATTGTTGATTGGATTGGTGAACTGAGTATAAATGGTGCCAATTCATCGATGTGTGCTGTCGCAACGCACGGGCACTATACTAGTATATTGTGATGGTTTTAATGACAGGAGTTAATTTTTTATCATTATATTGAGCCATCTTTTAAAAATTATCATAAACAGACTGATCTAGTGACAAATTAGTGTATTGTCATCGACCTCTCCATGAATATTTTTAATAGATCCTTCTACTTCCATCCTTATGTCTTGGCTGCATAGTTGCATCAATAGATATAATTACACCTGATACGTTTTCTTTAGCTTCTCCAAAATAAAAGGATCGGAGCCTTAAACAATATTCAAACATGCCTAAGAGTCCTTAATAAGATCCCAAAGCTCAAAAGAAAGCCCATCTGGTCCTAGAGCACCTTTAGCACAGTAACTCCAAACAAACCCCTTCCTTTATTTCGTTCTCAGAAAATGAGCTACCAATAAATATTTTTCGCTATCTAACACTCGCATCTCGTTCCAAAAATCATGAGGCAAGGATACCTCTAGTTCATCTTCCTTTTCAAACATGTCTTTATAAAAGGCTAAAGCAATGTCCATCGCACCTTTCATATCTTCCACTGGACCATCAGGACCTACTAAAGCACCACCATTTTCTTTCTATTTCTATGGTTAGCCACAGCTTGAAAATACACTGTACTTCTATCTCCGTCCGAAATATTTATCTCTCGATCTTTATCTAGATTTGATTTATTCTAAAGCAAAAAATCTTACCTAACTCACTGCCCGCGCGCTAACTCCACTCTACTTTTTTTATGCACTAGACAAATCCCTACTTTCCATCTCCGAATCCAGATCATTATATTCTAGGGCCAATTCAGATTTATATTTATTAAGACTGGCCACCTCATTCATGGGTTGCCTCCGCTGTGTGTGACTCTGGATCATCCATCCTCTTTGGAGCAGCCAGATTCCATTTGGTAGTTAACTTTTCTAGCGAATGGTTGTTAGCTATTCTTGCATTTCTGGTGTCCGAGATCGATAGTGACCTCAAGCCAGTCGCGACCCTTTTCCACTGTTTTAATTGGTCCCATCGATTTCCATTGAGTATTTCTTTTCCATCTCTTATGTACTCTCATACAACAGAGTAGTTAGAATTTCAAATTTATGATGCAAAACTAAAATTATTACAAATAATTTGAATACCAACAAACCTAATGTTGGAAAAAAGCTTTATTAAATTTTAACATGACATCAATTTGGACAGCCTCAATGGATTAGAGATGACAATAAAAACCTCAACCCGATTCTCTACAGAGAATTTCTTTGTCGAGGGAGGAGATAAAGACCATTTAATCTCCACGACAACGGGGAATATAGTCCCATCAAGTTCATAAGAACGGGGATGTAGATGGAGATAGGAAATCATCCCCCATCTCCGTTCTCCATGCCTCGCAATTTTTCTTCCTCTAAATTAGTTTTTTAGCATGTTATTTTTTTAAAAAAAACTTAACACGTAACCTAGTATAATTAGCAAACTAAACTTTGGAGTAGATGTTTCTTGTTATTTTAAATCTTGCCTATTTAATTTATATGCATTTGATATTACTAATTTGTATTTGACATTAAAAATGTATTTCATAACGGGAAGAGCTAAATTCCTCGTGCATGGACCGAGATCGGAGAAAAAGCTTCTTGATGAGTGTTCACAAGGACAGAGATGAAAAAAAATTCCGCTCTCGAGGATGGAAATTGGAAGCTATTCGCCAATGTGAATTAGTCATTGGCATCCCTATATTGAAAGCACAAGAAAAAATTAAAACTCTAATTGATTTGAGTGACACAAGAAAATTAAAACTCTAACTGATTTGGGTGACACTTGAGGGATGTTTGGATACAAGGACTAAACTTTCATCCATGTCACATCATATGTTTGATGTTAGTTAGAGGTATTAAATATAATTTAATTATAAAACTAATTGCACAAATAAGAACTAAATTTCAAGACAAACTGTTGGTGCCTTTTTGTCACCAAACACTATAATGAACCGCTTGGCGGTAATTGGCACCTTGAGATGATGTAGGGTCAAATAAAGTGGTTATCCTAAATGTGGGGCAACACCTCTATGATAGTCACCACCAATTTGAGACCAAATAGCAACGAACCATATGACCTTCTTGTGATGAGCAATACCTTGGGTTCGGCTCCGCGAGGTGAACAGTGGTGGCGGCCTGCGACAGGTCGCCGGGTTGCCTGATAGTGTCCTCCGCGGCGGCGCGGACGGTCCGCGGCCTTGGGCCGGACGGTCCGCGACCTGGGCGCAAGAGCGGTGTCTTCCCTGCGTCACACCGGACGGTCCGCAGCTCTGGGCCGGACGGTCCGCGACCTGGCGACAGGGTCGTCTTCCTACTCCTTGCTGGAATCTAGATCTCGTCCCCTGGGGGGAAAAGATCTTAAGGTGCTCCGGGTCGACAGGTTACCCGGGCGTCCCCAGACAACGTGGAGTCGCCTAGGAATTAAGAGATCAATTCGAGGAAGAGGTCTCGAGTGGACAACTAGATCTTGCCCCCCGGGAGGGGTGAGATCGTAGGATTGTCTTGGGATCGGCAGACCACCCAAGACGGATCTAGACGACGTAGAGTCGAATAGAGATGGAGGTGGATATATGGAAGGCTACAACTAGAACTACGCTACATCTACTCCTAGGGCAGGAAAAGTAAGTAAAGTAATTGGTTCGATTGGAATGTGTTTGGGGTTCTCAATCGGTCGTACCTCTTTATATTTATAGGGGAGGAGGTCTGGACCTTTTCCTAAGAGATAGCCAACAAACTCCCTCGTGATTAGATGGATAACCACGCACGAGATAAGGATAAACATCCGAGTTAATCTTATCTCGGGACACGCGGACTGTCCGGGCCTAAGGGCCGGACCGTCCGCTCATTTTAGTGTCCAACACAAACATATTAAGGCTATTAGTCCATGGTTTACTAAATATTTTCTAATAAATTAATCACACTTAATAAATTTGCCTTGCCCTTTAGTATTTATCTATATAATTAGTTTTATAATTAGACTATATTTAAGGAGTGTTTAGTTTCTTCTGACTAAAGTTTAGTTCATGTCACATCAGATGTATAAATGTTAATTATGAGTATTAAATATAGTCTATGTTGGGGGCCTTCGTCTACCGAAGGTCCTCAAAAACATGATTTAACAACGTTTCTGGAGTATAATACATGAACAGGTACCTTCGGACTCGGATCAGAACCACAATATGAAGAAGTGCGAAGAATGCGAAGGTTGGCGCAGAGCCGAAGCTATACTTAGGGGACCTTCAGCGTGATATCAGAAAAAGGGAACCGACTTAAAAGGGAAAAGACTATTCAGACCTCGATGGATTACTATAGAATCATTAGCAGATGTAAAGGGCATAAGTGTAATTTTACATGGGCTGCGTCCTGTGCCTATAAATAGATGAACAGTGTTCCCGTACTGTTCACGCGGACTTGACATTTGCTTTTGCGTCACGCTTGTACTTTTACCTTCTTTCAAGCCAAAGGTACATTTGTAATTTGATATCATTTCTATTTTTCCATAATAATAAAATAGAAATGAGCCGATAATAATACATTATTGTTTATATTATCTTTCTTATATCATATGATTTCTTCTTCATTATTATATGTTATGCTGATGAAGGTATGTCCTTCATAACCTTCGTCCGAAAATCATTATATCTCAAGGGAAATAATGCTTCGAAGGACGAAGGACTTTAACATTTAACATTCTCTGTGTTGCCTTGTTCTTAACTCATAGCATTTGAGAACAAGTCCCCAACATTGGCGCCCACCTCCGGTGAACTCTTTTCGACCACCTTCGGCAAGCATTGACCTCTGTCATGCCACCGAAGAAAGCTTCAGCGACAGGGGTTGCCGCTCTGCAACCGCTGGACCCAAACTAGGAGACCCTTTCTCTTCGAGAAGCCTGAAGCCAGAAGAGGAAGGCCACTAGTCCAACACCCCAGGAGGACGAGTTGGACCAAGAAATCAGAAACATGGAGATGCTTCATTAACAAGTACAAAGGAATAAGGAGAAGATGGCCCGACTAGCTGATCTTCAAAGGCAGATTGACGAAGCCACTGAAGAAGTACGCCATCTTGCTCAAGACGAACAAGAGCGAAGGCCCCAACATAGGGAGCTTCATCAAAAAGGCTTCTTCAACGAGGATGAATGGTATGAAGATTTCCATCATGGAAATTTTGCTTTTGATGATGCTTCTCCTCTGTCAGCAAACTGCAAGCTACACCTTGGCCCCCGTCTTACAAGCCACCCTAGCTCCCCATGTATGACGGGCACTCAGATCCGAAGTAGTTTCTGATGAGCTACGAAGCAACTATATCTTCATATGGAGGCAATACCGCAGTCATGGCGAAATCTTTCGTCATGGCAGTCAAGAATGTTGCGCAAACCTGGTACTCCTCTCTTCGGCCAGGAACAATCACATCATGGCAGAAGCTGAATGACATGCTGATCACCAGTTTCCAAGGGTTTCAGATGAAGCCGGTTACTGCTCAAGCTTTGTTCCAGTGCATGCAAGATCATGAGGAATACCTCTAGGCGTATGTCCGAAGGTTCTTGCGTCTGAGGGCACAAGCGCCAACAGTGCCTAATGAAATTGTCATTGAGGCCATGATCAAGGGGCTTCGGCCAGGACCTACGGCCCAATACTTCACCAGGAAACCCCCTCATACCCTAGAGAAATTGCTTCAAAAGATGGATGAATACATCCGCGCTGATAATGACTTTCGTCAAAGAAGGGAGGAAGCTTACAGGTTCTCCGAGATGACCAAGGGCTTCGGAGGGAGAATCCACCCAAGGCACGTCAGATCAATCCACTCCACCCAGAATGACGACAGAGGAAGTCAGCAACAGAGGCCACAATATTCCTCGCAAGTTTCGGGCCAGCAACAAAGCTATCTTCGGCCGCCAGCTCCAAGGGGCAGAGGCGCCAGGGGCTTCGGAGGAAGGTTTGGGGATCAGCCCAGGAAAATTTATTGCCTATTATGCGGAGAGGACAAGGGCCATACTACAAGGATGTGCCATGTCACCATTCAGAAACAGAAGGAAATAGCAGAAGCTGCAGCTCAGCAGAACCAGCCGAAGCAGGTCATGCATACTGCTTTGTATCACTCACCCTACATACCAGAGTATGTAGGTAACCATCCTGCAGCTTCTGTTGCTTCGGCTAGTCAGCCACAGGCATCCTGGCCACAACTCCCGCCTCCGACACCACCACAACCTGCATATTCACGCGGTCAACAGCCAGAAGGGAGTCAATAGACCCATCAGCAGAGAGACTTCAGGGAGGAGTCCGAAGCTCGCACAGTCAACAGTACTGTACCAGAATCGAAGCATATCTACTAAAGAGATATCCTACCCCTAAAACAGTTTTTACAGTTATTGTCATTTTCTTTCTTACTAAGGAATAATTGTTGAAAACTTAGTTTTCTCGTCGTTTTCAATTCCTTATAATAGCTTCGTTTTTGCCATAGTGAAAATATGTTTTCTCCACAGACTTACGGAGTCTAAAAAATCACCAAAGCACAAAAAGTCGTTCCTAAGAGAACGCGCGGCTAAAAAAGTACATCACAAGAATTTCCGAAGCTACAAAAAGTCGTTCTAGAACAGAACGCAGCGTAAGTTTGCCGAAGCTACAAAAAGTCGTTCCTAAAGGAGCGCAATGTAAGTCTTCTGCTCAAAAGTCGTTCCAAAGGGAATGCAGAGCCAAATACCGCCAAAATATAAGGCGAAGCGCGAAAAGTCAACGTGAATACCGCTGAAATAGAAGGCGAAGAAGTTCAAAAGACATTCCTAAGGGAATGCAGAACTTACAGCGAAAAGTCAGCGCTGATACACCAAAAAATAAGCGGTGAAGCCAAAAAATAAATGACAAAGAGATTGTGTATTCCATTGTGGGGATGTGTGTATGTCTTCGGCACAAATATCATCTTGCACGGCATAACATCATCACATCATTTGCATAGCATAACATCATACATCATGTTGCATCAATGACACAAGAAGGAGGTACAATGTTAACCTTCGGAGAATGCTTCGAAAAAGTGAAATCATGCTAAGACACAAAATAAGTTTTGAAGAGATACAGATTTATCAGCTCTAAAGTTGAGGAAAAAAGTGTATTGTTGACGAAGCATCAGTGTCATGGCGATGCTTAAAGCATTTTTTATGAAGTGCTCTGGTATCGACGAAGAAAGGCTATTATTGACGAAGCATTAATGTTTCTGTGACGATTGGAGGATTTTTTACGGAGCATAAAAACTCTTCTTTACGAAGCATGAAAAGAAGGGAAGGTGTTTTTTCGCCGAAGGCTCAAAAACGGTATGTACAATAAAAGTTTCATTCATCGCAAAGAAAGGAATTACAAAGCCATTTATATATTACATTAAAAACTCATGAGCGCCAAATATTACAAGCATAGTCCAGCAAATGTTACATTAATATTCTAACAATGTTTTTACAATATCTATTATTCTTCCTTCAATACTTTGTCCGCAGCTTCAGTCAGCAGTTGGGTAACGACTTCGTCCAAAATACTTTCGGCCACTTTAATAATTTCTGCTGGTTCCTTTGCCTCTGGCTCGATCAATGACTCGAAGGGCTCTGGGGGAGGAGATAGTTCGGCTGCGGTAGAAAACGTAAATAAGTTTGAAGTCACAAAAATAAAAAATAAAGTTAAAAGCTATTAAGCAATACCTATCCGCCTTTCGAGTTCCGCAGCTTTTTCAGCTGCCTTCGTTGCTTCCCTTGCATCGTGAGTATCTTTTTCGCTTTTTTTATTATTTCATGGGCCATCCCTCGGCCGTCATTTTCCCATATGTCAGTAAAGAATTTTCCACCAACTAAGCTCGCTTCGGCCGAGGGGTCCTTCGTGTCATCAATAGATAAAGTAGCTTCGGCTTGGGCCAAAGCTTTCACATGATCGCAACCTGACTTCTCTAAGATAGCCGCAATTCCCCTCGCACCTGAGAAGGCGCAGACGTCCCCACGGTCATTTAAAATCTCCTCAAAGGTTTCGGTCTCGCTGCTGATCCACTCAATTGGCCCCTCGGGATCCCCCTGTACGAAGTTGTCTTCACTTGAATATGCACCAACATTGGCGAAGTTAGTTTTTATCTTTTCCACACATTCTATGGATTTTTCATAACATCTTTCTTTTGAAGAGCGAAGTTCTACAACTGTTTTCTCCCAATAATCTTTCCAGTAATCACTGGCGCCTCGGTCAGCTTCGGCAATAGCACATTTTAAATTTTGCTTCTGTCACCTGTTTCCGAAGATCTTCAATTTCGCATTTCTGGGCTTCAGCTTGGGCTTTGAAAGTAGCTTCGTCTTCTTTTATTTTGTTCACCAATGAGATTAATATTTTATCTTTTTCAAGACCTTCGTTCCTTAGTTCAATTACTTCAGAACGAAGGTTGTTCAAAGCTATAGTGCATCCTTCGTCTTCGGCACTTTTCTGCGCCCTAAGGGCATTGCTAAGAATTAGGCCCTGCAAAAGAAGTGTGGAATTAAGCATAAGCAAATAAACAAAAATTTTCGTTTTTAAGTACAAAAAATTTTAGTCTCACACCTTTAAACTATTATATGCTAAGCTATCTGCCAATTCATCTTTCGATAGCGCCGAAAGACCGACTTCCAGTGTCGGGAATCCGAAGCTTCTGCTCATCTCCCGGCAGACAGAAATCTCCTTGCTGTCTGGGAGACAATACAAGAATTCTTCTTCTCCGATGCCGTTGAATATCAATGCCCCCTTTGGATATTTCAGTTTCTGGGTATAGTATTGAGCTTCTCGCTTTTCTTCTTTAGATAACCTTTTTCCCGAAGCATGTCATACAATATAATCAAGAACTTCGGAGGATGCTTCGGGAGTAGGAGTGGCAGTTTTTTCAGGCAGAATTTGTTCTGCAGCTTCTTTTTCTGTTTCCTCTTCTCCGGTTTCCAAGGATTTCTCCTTGGCGGGCTCTGAAGGCCCAGCTTCGGTTTCGACCTGGCTCTTTGCAGCTTCGGCTTCGGTTAGTTTTGTCTCAGCCTGTGGCTTTGGTGCTTCGGCAATTTTCCTTGGAGTAGAGCTTGATGTCTTTATCGTCTCCAACGCATCTAGTACGTTGACCATTCTTTTCCTCTTGGGGGTCGCTGTAAGACCTTTTTGTGCCTTCGGCACTGTCACTTCTGCCGAAGGGCTTGTAGCTTCTAATATCTTTGTTCCTTCGACCCCTATCTCTTCAATATTATCGGCCTTCAGCTCAGCTAATTTGGTCAAGGATGTCTTTGGCTTTACAGCCAGCTCTTCAATCCTTTGCGTAAGCGCAGGTTCTTTGGCTTCAGTAGCCGAAGAGGTCTCACCGCCAAATTCAGGCATTGTGGCCGGTTCAATATAGCGCGGTCGATAAGTAAGAACCTTCACCTTTTTCCTCTTTGGTGCGGGCTCGCTTGGAGCAGCTGAAGCATCATCCTTCCCTGAAGTTGCACTTTTTCTTTTCTGCCCCCGTGACGGGTAGTGGTAGTCAGGGTACATGAACCCAATAGCATCAAAAACTCTATTTAGCCTTTTCTTTTTCCGGCTTCCGAAACCCGTAGATAATGCATTATCTTCTGCTTTGGAGTACCGCCCAAGCAGTTCATCACTTGTAGCTTCGATACACGTCAGCCAGTCATCGTCTGGTTCGATAAATTGGTCTCCAAACCTGAAGGTATATTTCAGTCGAACCAAACCACCTTCATTGGAATTGCTGATGGTTTCTTTTGGCATCTCCCAGTTGACTACCAATGGCCATATCCTGTAGGCCATGTGCTCTTGGACTAAGTCCCGTGTCCCGATGAAAGAACAAACTATGCCAAAGGCCCTTCGGCATCCTTCGGCTGCTTCATCAATCTCTACCTTCGGTTTCCGAAGGCCGAAGCGGGACCAGATGGGGCGCATAATGATTTCTTTAATATCTTCTCTCGCTTTTAGATCATTTTTCACATAGAACCATTCTTTCATCCAGTCTCCAGGCCACCTCTTTCAAAAACTTGGCACTGGGCAGCTTGAGCTTGAACGAGCAACGAAGCTGTATCAACCAAAATTGTTATGATACTGCTCCTTACCCCAGGGCTTCGTCTCGTATAAAAGTTCATGCATACTGCAGAAACTTTTTGCACTTGGCTCTAAACCTTGACTCCTCACAGCCCATACGAAGATTCCCATTCTTATGATGGCTTTGGGAGTAATCTGGTGAAGAAAAATCTAGTATATTTTTAAAACTTCAACCACAAAACTGCTTAGGGGGGATCGAAGCCCAGCCTTGAAGAAGCTTCGATAGATTACGACTTCATTCTCTTCAGGAGTAGGAGCAGTCCTGTCTCCGTTGTCAGCCCTCACGATGGATATATCTCAAAAATACCTTCCTCTCATGTTATCAAGATGACTTTGCCTGATAGTCGATTTTCCGAAGACTGTGTGCCTTGGTCGCCAGGGCCGATCTTCGGAGTCTTCGCCCCCACTTTCCACATCATAACTATCGCTGTCATCGGTATCTTCAGATAAGCCTTCTAGAATTTCTTTTGTAATCTTTTCTGTGTTGGTCTTTGCAATTGACTCGATAAATCTAGCGGTTTTTTCCTTAAGAAGCTTCTCCTCTTTGGTTAGCTTCGCTTCAGCAACTGTCTTCTTGTCTTGAGACATTTTATCTTTGGAACTGACGAAAATATGTCCTTCAAATCCGAAGCTCAGAAGCTCAGAAAACTTAAGAAACAAAGCAACTAAGTATCAAATGTGCTCGGGGTGAGTTCCTATTTATACGCCCAGCGTGCTCCAAGTTGGAGGGCCCCGACTGTCATTGACTGTTGCTATTCTAGCAAAGGGAAGGTGTTTTTTCGGACCTTCGGCTTAGGGCCTTCGTCCATATCGCAATCTGAATTCGTTATTCTAACAAATTAACCTTGCGAGGGGCTACTGTTGGGGGCCTTCGTCTTCCGAAGGTCCTCAAAAACATGATTTAACAACATTTCTGGAGTATAATACATGAACAGGTACCTTCGGACTCGGATCAGAACCACAATATGAAGAAGTGCGAAGAATGCGAAGGTTGGCGCAGAGCCGAAGCTATACTCAGGGGACCTTCGGTGTGATATCAGAAAAAGAGAACCGACTTAAAAGGAAAAAGGCTATTCAGACCTCGATGAATTACTATAGAATCATTAGCAGATGTAAAGGGCATAAGTGTAATTTTACATGGGCTGCGTCTCGTGCCTATAAATAGATGAACAGTGTTCCCGTACTGTTCACGCGGACTTGGCATTTGCTTTTGCGTCATGCTTGTACTTTTACCTTATTTCAAGCCGAAGGTACATTTGTAATTTGATATCATTTCTATTTTTCCATAATAATAAAATAGAAATGAGTTGATAATAATACATTATTGTTTATATTATCTTTTATATCTCATATGATTCCTTCTTCATTATTATATGTTATGCTGATGAAGGTATGTCCTTCATAACCTTCGTCCGAAAATCATTATATCTCAAAGGAAATAATGCTTCGAAGGACGAAGGACTTTAACATTTAACATTCTCTGTGTTGCCTTGTTCTTAACTCATAGCATTTGAGAACAAGTCCCCAACAGTCTAATTACAAAAATAATTACAGAACTGAAAACTAAATAACTAATCTATGATTAGCAAATATTTATTGTAGCATCTCATTGGTGAATTATAGACTAATTAGGCTTATTAGGTTCGCATTGCTATTTAGTCCACATCTGTGTAATTTGATTTATAATTAGACCATATTTAATACTCTTAACTAACATCAAATATCTAATGTGACAGAGACTAAATTTTGGTTGATGTATACAAGCACCCCTTTAATACTCGTAATTGACATTTACACAAACTAAACAAACTAAACATTAGTTAGGGAAATCAAACAACCCCCAAGAAAAAGGAAAAAAATTAGAACTCCAACTGACTTAGGAGTAAAATGCCATTTTATCCACATGTTTGATGCTATTAGATGTATGTGCAACGAAAATAATTAAGAGGACAAGAGTATTGTTGTGTCCTCGAAACTTCTTACATAACTACTAGATATGCGCCCGTGCGTTGCCACAAGAGTTAAAATTTCTAAGACAATAATAACCCCACGTAGATAGTTAAATTTCTAACCTGTCTTATGTTGCACAAGCTGAAGCACATATTCGTGCACAAATCATATATCGTTTTATCACCAGTCGTACCTTCAGCCTTCGGCTCCATCTAGTCGCCGGGGCGGGGAACACGCACAAGCAGAGGAGCAGTAGCAGTGCTGAAAGGGAAATGTGCCCTTGGGCCATTTCTAAGTATTTTGGTGATTGAGTGCCAACACAAGTGCTTTTGTGTTAATCTATGCAAAGTGGTGGACAAAGTGCAAATCATGTCAAAAGGTATGTTTCTAGACTAAGTACATTGTTTTATGGACTAATGTATTGTGTCTAAGTGCTGGAAACAGGAAAAATCGAATTGGAAAAGAGATGATTTTGTTCAGCCAAAGACAGCTCGGTCTGGGTGCACCGGACTGTCCGGTGGTGCACCGGACAGTGTCCGGTGCGCCAGGCTGACTCTGGCGAACTTGCTACTCTCGGGACTTCGACGGCGGTGTACGGCTATAATTCACCGGACTGTCCGGTGGTGCACCGGACTGTCCGGTGAGCCGTTCACAGGCGAACTCGTCGCTCTCGGGAGATGATTAACGGCGTAAGGCTAAAATTCACCGGACTGTCCGGTGGTGCACCGGACTGTCCGGTGGTGCACCGGACTGTCCGGTGAACCAACGGTCAGCCGGGGCAACGGTCGGCCGAGGATTCCGCGCGTGACGCGTGGCCAAGCCAACGGTCACATTGGGGCACCGGACTGTCCGATGTGCACCGGACAGTGTCCGGTGTGCCAACGGCTCTCAATCAGCAACGGTCGGCTTCGCCAAATAAGGAAACAAATCCGCACCGGACAGTGTCCGGTGGTGCACCGGACTGTCCGGTGCGCCAGGCGACAGAAGGCAAGATCTGCCTTCCTGGAATGCTCTCAACGGCTCCTAGCTGCCTTGGGGCTATAAAAGGGACCCTAGGCGCATGGAGGAGGACATCAAGCATACAATAAGCATTCCTAAGCACCAAGACTTCGATTCCGCGCATTTGTTCATTCGTGATAGCATCTAGAGCTCTAGTTGAGTTGTGAACTCATTGGGTTGTGTTGCGAGCTCTTGTTGCGACTTGTGTGCGTGTTGACATTCTGATTTTGTGTCTTGTGTGCGTTGCTCATCCCTCCCTTACTCCGTGCTTCTTTGTGAACTTCAAGTGTAAGGGCGAGAGACTCCAAGTTGTGGAGATTCCTCGCGAACGGGATATAGAAAAGCAAAGCAAAACACCGTGGTATTCAAGTGGGTCTTTGGACCGCTTGAGAGGGGTTGATTGCAACCCTCATCCATTGGGACGCCACAACATGGAGTAGGCAAGCGTTGGTCTTGGCCGAACCACGGTGTTGGGGACTTGTTCTCAAAGGCTAAGGGTTAAGAACAAGGCAACATAAAAAATGTTAAGTGTTAAAGTCCTTCGTCCTTCGAAACATTATGTCCCTTCGGGAGATAATGTATTTCGGACGAAGGTCACAAGAGACATACCTTCGTAAACATAATAAGTAATGACGAAGGACTCATATAAGGCATGAAATATAATATAAACACCATCATAGAATCATTTCTATTTTATTAACATGGAAAAATAGAAATGATTTCAAATTACAAATGTACCTTCGGTCCTGAGAGAAGGTAAAAAGTACAAGCGTGACGCAAAAGCAGATGCCAAGTCAGCGTGAACAGTACGGGAGTACTGTTCATCTATTTATAGACGCGGGACGCAGCTCACGTAAAATTACATCCATGTCCATTACATTTGTTAATGACTTATGGAAATCTGTCGAGGCCCACGTAGTCTTTTCATCTTTAAGTCGGTTCCCCTTTCCGCTATCGCGACGAAGCTTCCCTGCACACAGCTTCGGCTGTGCACCGTCCTTCGTAGAACTTGGTAATCAGCTCGTCCTTCGTCTGGTTCAGGCTTCGTCCTGACCGTGCTTTATGTTCATAATTCTGAGTCCGAAGATACCTGTTCACATAATCCACTTGGAAAACATTGTCAAGTCATGTTTTTGAGGACCTTCGGAGGACAAAGGCCCCCAACAGTAGCCCCTCACAATATTAATTTGTTAATAATAAATTCAGATTGCGATATGGACGAAGGCCTTGAGCCGAAGGTCCGAAAAAACACCTTCCCTTTGCTAGAATAGCAACATTCACTGACAAGCGGGGTCTTTTAATTTTCAACGCCCTGGGCGTATAAATAAGATCACACCGCCAACTCATTTGGTACGCACACTTGCCATCTGCTTCGGTCCACTAAATTTTTAGCTCTTGTGCATTAAGATTGGTGACCTTTTTGATTTCGAAGCTTCGGCCCTGAAAACAGTTTTTCAGCGTTTCCGAAGATGTCTGAAGGTAAGAAGATCCCTGCTGAGACGAAGCTGAGTCTCGAGGAAGAGAAGAATTTGGGGTTCCTCATAGCGATGGCGGAGACCAATACAGAGAAAATCACGAAGGAGATTCTTGAAGGTTTGTCCGAAGATACTCGTGACAGCGATAGCTATGATGTAGAAAGTGGTGGGGAAGAGGCCGAAGATCGGCCATGGCGGCCAAGTCACACGGTTTTCGGGAAAACCACTATCAAGCAGAGTCATATTGATAATATGAGGGGGCGGTATTTTCGAGATATATCTATTGTGAGGGCTGACGCTGGAGAGAAGACTTCTCCCACCCCAGAAGAAGATGAAGTCGTAATCTTCCGAAGCTTTCTCAAGGCTGGGCTTCGATTCCCCCTAAGCAACTTTGTTGTTGAAGTCCTGAAGACATTTCAAGTCTACCTTCATCAGATTACCCCCGAAGCCATCATAAGAATGGGGGTGTTTGTCTGGGCTGTGAGGAGCCAAGGTTTGGAACCAAACGCTAAAAGCTTCTGCAACATTCATGAGTTACTATACGAGACGAAGCCCTGGGGAAAAGAACAATATCACAACAATTTTGGGTGTTATAGCTTCGGTGCCCGCTCCGGGTCGAGCTGCCCTGTGCCGACCTTTCGGAAGAGGTGGCCCGGAGCCTGGATGACAGAGTGGTTCTATGTGAAGAATGACTTAACAGCGCAAGAAAATGTCAAGAGTATCATTATGCGCCCCATCTGGCAACGCTTCGGACTTCGAAGGCCGAAGGTTGAAATGGATGAAGCAGCCGAAGAATGCCAAAGAGCCTTCGGCATAATCTGCTCTTTCATTGGGACAAGGGACTTAGTCCAAGAGCACATTGCCTTCAGGGTATGGCCACTTGTAGAAAAGTGGGAAATGCCGAAGGAGACCATTAAAGAGTCCGACGAAGGCGGACTAGTCAGACTAAAATACACATTCAAATATGGGGATAAATTTGTTGAACCTGATGACGATTGGTTGAAAAGCATTGACATATTAAGTGACGAACTTCTTGGGGCATATTCGAAGGCCGAGAACACTGCGTTATCAGCAGCCTTCGGAGGCCGAAAGAAGAAAAGGCTCAACCGTGTATTTGACGCAGTCGGGTTTATCTACCCTGACTATCACTATCCGGTATTGGGTCGCAAAAGGAAAAATACTTCTCCTGCGACAGAAGCTACCACGAGTGCCACTAGTGAGCCAGCGCCTCAAAGGAAAAAGATGAAGGTGCTCACCCATCGAACTCGCTTTATTGAGCCGGCCACAGTGCCAGAATTTATTGGTGAAGTTTCTTTGGCCTCTGAAGCTACAGAACCAGCTCCAGTGCCGAAGATAGAAGAAAAAACTGAAGCACCTTCAGCCGAAAAAGCAGAAAAACCGAAGACTGAAGGGCCAAAAACATCAGAAATTTTAAGTCCTTCAGCAAATGTCGAAACAACAAAAAATCAAAAGGGCCCATTGGTGACCCCAAGAAGAAAACGGATGGTGAACGTACTGGATGTCTTGGAGACAATTAAGTCTTCAAGCACAACCGCAAAGGAGTCTGCTGAACTCGCTGAAGCATCTACTGAAGCTTCGAAACAACAAGCTGAAGCTGAAGCTAGGCCTTCAGAGCCCACCAAGGAACAATCCGAGAAAATATCAGAACCAGCCTTGGTTGAAGAAATTGACACGGCCACCCCCGAAGCTCCCTCCAGCATACGCGATTACATCGTGCGACATGCTTCGGGGAAGAAACTGTCTGAAGAAGAGACCTATGAAGCGAATCACTATGCTAGGGAGTTAAAGTATCCGAAGGGGGCAGTAGTATTCAATGGGACAAATGAAGATGACTTCCTATACTGCCTCCCTGATAACAAAGAATTATCTGTCTGCCGGGAGATGGCCAGGAGTATGGGTTTCCCAAAACTCGAAGCTGGATTATGCGCCATGACGAAAGAGGATCTCGCAGACATTCTTGCGTACAATAGCCTAAAGGTATGGAAATTAAGCGTTTGAAAAAACTTTTTTAATACGTAATTCATTCCTTTATTCTTATATGGATTCTTTTTCGTATAGGGCTTGATTCTAAGCAACGCATTAAGAGCCCAAAAAAGCGCCGAAGATGAAAGCTACGACATTGCGTTTAACAATTTACGCTCCGAAGTTATCAAACTGAGAAACGAAGCTCTGGAAAAGGATAAGATTCTGCTTACACTGGTAGATAAAGTAAAGAAAGACGAAGCTGCTTCAAAATCCCAGGCCGAAGCCCAAAAACGTGAAATTAAAGATCTTCAGAAACAGCTGGCTAGAGCTAAAGAGGAACGTGTACTGGAGGAAACAAAACGAGAACTCAGTGATCATATGGTCAATAATTTGGAGTTAAGTGTTAAAGAGCTTCGTGCATCTCAGAGGAAATGTTATGTTAAATCTGTAGAATGCGTGAAAAAGATAAAATCCAGCTTCGCCGGCGTTGGCGCCTTTTCTAGTGAAGAGGACTTTTCAAGAGGCAATCCCGAAGGTCCACTGGACTGGATTAGTCACGAAGCAGAAGCCTTCGAGGAAATCCTGAGCAGCCGCGGTGACATCTGCGCTTTTTCAGGCGCCAGGGGAATTGCTGCTGTTTTGGAGAAAAAAGGTTGTGAACATATAAAATCCTTAGCTCAATCCGAAGCTGCCCTATCCTCGGAAGATATCAAAGATCCCTCGACCGAAGCCAGCATGGTTGGCGGTAAATTCTTCACTGATATCTGGGTCAATGGCGGCCGAGAAATGGCGCAAGAAATAATTCAAAGAAGCGAAAAAGGCATCCATGATGCTAGGAAAGTGACAGAAGCTGCCGAAAGAAGTACAGGGCCCGAAAGGCAATTAGGTATTAATTAGTCGTTCTTATTGTGTTGTAATTTTTATTTCAAACTTTGCTCGCGATTTGTAATAGTAATGAAGAAATGTTTTCTTCCCTCAGAAGCTGCTGGATCGACTGCCGACCCCCACACAAAAGGGGATGATGAAATTAAACAAATGGCCGAAGCTATCATGGATAAAGTTGTTGATCAACTTCTAAATGAAGCCGCCGAGGCAGTATTAAGAGAAGACTAGATGCTATTTAGAAAAAACATTTAAAGTGTGATCTATGTAACATTTTGTACATTTGAATGTAATATACAAGTCTCTTTTCATTATTCAATTCTTTATGATGCATGAAACTCTATATACATACCATTTTTGAGCCTTCGGCGAAAAAACACCTTCCCTTCTTTTCATGCTTCGTGAAGAAGACATTCTCCGTTAAAATTATTCTGATGAAACACGTTCATGCTTCATGAAAACATTCTCCGAAGCTATACAATTTCGGTATTGCTCTGATGAAGCTCGTCCATGCTTCGTAAAAATATTCTCCGAAGCTGTATTCCGAAGATTATCATTGTATTCCCTCGTGACTTTACACAATTTTCACTTTCTCAAAGCGTCCTTTCGAAGGTTGATACTGTGTACCCTTCTTTTGCCAAATGCAACATGATGTATGATGCTTATGTTATGCAAAATGATGTGATGATGTTATGTTATGCAAATGACATCTGTTCCGAAGATACACACAAAATATATTCGTAAGCTCTGCATTCCCTTAGGAACGTCTTTGGAGCTTCTTCGCCTTTTACTTAGACGGTATAAGCTCTGCATTCCCTTAGGAACGTCTTTGGAGCTTCTTCGCCTTTTACTTAGGCGGTATCAGCGTTGACTTTTCGCTGTATGCTCTGCATTCCCTTAGGAACGTCTTTGGAGCAAAAAACTTACACTGCGCTCCCTTTGGAACGGCTTTTTGTAACTTCGGCAACTTACTCTGCGCTCCTTAGAACGACTTTTTGTTGTTTCGAAGGGTTTTTAATAATCCGAAGATCCTCCTTGTTACCGCAAATTTTTAAGCTTCAGCAACTTAAACCTGTAGAGAAGATAGGTTTTTCTGATAACCAACCGCGAAACTATTATATGAAAACTGAAGTGTTCTTTATTACGCAGAAAACAGAACTTAAACGGAAAAGACTGCTATCAAAGTAGGATATTTGTCAATAAATGTGCTTCGACTCTGGCACAGTACTATTGACTGTACGGGCTTCAGATTGCTCTCTGAGATCCCTTTGGTGCGGAACATATTGGCTCCCTTCTGGCTGCTGGCCTTGTTGCAGCGGAGGTGGAGGCGGGGGCTGTTGCCATGAAGCTTGAGGTTGACTTGCCGAAGCTACGGAAACTGCAGGGTGGTTGCCCACGTACTCCGGGATGTAAGGCTGATGGTACGAAGCAGTATGCATGACCTGCTTCGGCTGTCCCTGTTGCGCTGCAGCTTCTGCTAGCTCCTTTTGTTTCTGGATGGTAACATGGCACATCCTGGTGGTATGGCCCTTGTTCTCACCGCAGAATAAGCAAAATGTCCTCCTTGGTTGATCTCCAAATCTCCCGCCGAAGCCCCTGGCGCCTCTGCCTCTTGGAGCTGGTGGCCGGAAGAAAGTTTGCTGCTGCCCCGAAGCCTGTGAGGAGCACTGCGGCCTGTTCTGCTGACTCCCCTTATCATCATTTTGAGTGTTGTGGATGGACCTGACATGCCTCGGATAGAATCGTCCCCCGAAGCCCCTGGTCATCTCAGAAAATCTGAAGGCCTCCTCCCTTCTTTGGCGAAAGTCGTTATCTGCACGAATGTACTCGTCCATCTTTTGGAGTAGCTTCTCCAGAGTCTGAGGAGGCTTCCTAGCAAAGTATTGGGCTGCAGGTCCAGGACGAAGCCCCTTGATCATGGCTTCGATAACAATTTCATTGGGCACCGTTGGTGCCTGTGCCCTCAAACGCAAGAACCTTCTGACATACGCCTGAAGGTATTCTTCATGATCCTGAGTGCACTGAAACAAGGCTTGAGCAGTAACCGGCTTCGTCTGAAATCCTTGAAAGCTGGTTAACAACATATCCTTCAGCTTCTGCCATGAGGTGATCGTTCCTGGTCGAAGGGAGGAATACCAGGTCTGAGCAACATTCCTGACGGCCATAACGAAAGACTTCGCCATGACTGCAGCATTGCCCCCATACGAAGACACTGTTGCTTCGTAGCTCATTAAGAACTGCTTTGGGTCTGAGTGGCCGTCGAACATGGGAAGCTGGGGTGGCTTATAGGATGGAGGCCAAGGTGTAGCCTGCAGCTCAGCGGACAAAGGAGAAGCATCATCGAAAACAAAATTTCCCTGATGGAAATTGTCATACCAGTCATCTTCGTTGACGAAGCCCTCCTGATGAAGGTCTTTCTGCTGAGGCCTTCTGTTTTGCTCATCGTGAGTAAGATGGCGAACTTCCTCAGAGGCTTCGTCTATCTGCCGTTGCAACTCAGCTAGCCGGGCCATCTTCTCCTTCTTCCTCTGCACCTGTTGATGTAGCATCTCCATATCCCTGATTTCTTGGTCTAGCTCTTCCTCCTGAAGCGTTGGGCTGACGGCCTTTCTCTTCTGGCTTCGGGCCTCCCGAAGAGAGACGGTCTCCTGGTTGTGGTCCAGCGGTTGCAGTGCTGCAGCCCCAGCCGCTGAAGCTTTCTTCGGTGCCATAGCGAAGGTCTACAGCTTCCGAAGGTGTTCAAAAAACTCGAAGTGGAAGTGAGTTCACCGGAGGTGGGCGCCAATGTTGGGGACTTGTTCTCAAAGGCTAAGGGTTAAGAACAAGGCAACATAAAAAATGTTAAGTGTTAAAGTCCTTCGTCCTTCGAAACATTATGTCCCTTCGGGAGATAATGTATTTCGGACGAAGGTCACAAGAGACATACCTTCGTAAACATAATAAGTAATGACGAAGGACTCATATAAGGCATGAAATATAATATAAACACCATCATAGAATCATTTCTATTTTATTAACATGGAAAAATAGAAATGATTTCAAATTACAAATGTACCTTCGGTCCTGAGAGAAGGTAAAAAGTACAAGCGTGACGCAAAAGCAGATGCCAAGTCAGCGTGAACAGTACGGGAGTACTGTTCATCTATTTATAGACGCGGGACGCAGCTCACGTAAAATTACATCCATGTCCATTACATTTGTTAATGACTTATGGAAATCTGTCGAGGCCCACGTAGTCTTTTCATCTTTAAGTCGGTTCCCCTTTCCGCTATCGCGACGAAGCTTCCCTGCACACAGCTTCGGCTGTGCACCGTCCTTCGTAGAACTTGGTAATCAGCTCGTCCTTCGTCTGGTTCAGGCTTCGTCCTGACCGTGCTTTATGTTCATAATTCTGAGTCCGAAGATACCTGTTCACATAATCCACTTGGAAAACATTGTCAAGTCATGTTTTTGAGGACCTTCGGAGGACGAAGGCCCCCAACACACGGGATAAACCACTGTGCCATCTCTGTGTTGATCTCTTGTGGTTATTGTGTTTTGTTGAGACTCCTCTCTAGTCACTTGGCGATTATTGTGCTAACGCTTAACCAAGTTTTTGTGGCTTAAGTTTTTAAGTTTACAGGATCACCTATTCACCCCCCTCTAGGTGCTCTTAATTGGTATCGGAGTCGTTCTCTTCACGAAGGGACTAATCGCCCGAAGAGATGGATCCTAAGGGGAAGGGAATCGTGATCAACGATAAGGAGAAGGAGTCCTTCGTCAACGAGCCGAAGGATGACAAGCCTAACGACTCGGGCTCGGGCCACAAACGCAAAGATGGGAAGAAGAAGAAGAAGACGAGATGCATCAAGGAGATCGTCTACTACGACGACAGCGATGAGTCCACTTCTTCCCAAAAGGACAACGACGACAACGACTACGACAAAATAAAGACGGTTAACTCAAACTTTTCTTTCGATTATTCGCGTATTCCGCATAGCTCAAATTCACATTTGATTTCCATTCCTCTCGGCAAGCCTCCACACTTTGATGGGGAGGACTACGGATTTTGGAGCCACAAAATGCGTAGTCACTTGTTCTCTCTCCATCCAAGCATATGGGAGATTGTTGAGAATGGAATGAAATTTGATAGCTCGGATAGTCCTATATTTATTAATGAATAGATTCATAAAAATGCACAAGCTACTACTGTGTTGTTAGCCTCTTTGTGCAGGGACGAGTACCATAAGGTGAGCGGCTTGGACAATGCCAAGCAGATCTGGGACACCCTCAAGATCTCTCATGAGGGGAACGACGTCACCTTGCTCACCAAGATGGAGTTGGTGGAGGGCAAGCTTGGAAGATTCGCGATGATAAGGGAGAGGAGCCAACCCAAACATACAACCGGCTCAAGACCCTTATCAACAAAATAAGGAGCTACGGAAGCACGCGATGGACGGACCACGACATCATCCGCCTAATGCTAAGGTCCTTTACTGTACTTGATCCACATCTGGTGAACAATATTCGTGAAAATCCTAGGTACACCAAGATGTCGCCTGAAGAAGTTCTTGGGAAGTTCGTAAGCGGGCGAATGATGATCAAGGAGGCGAGATACGTGGACGACGCGTTGAATGGTCCAATCAATGAGCCTCAACCCGTTGCTCTCAAGGCAACGAGAAGCAAGGAGGCGCTACCTAGCAAGGTGGCGCAAGTTGAGGCGGCAGGGCTCAATGATGAAGAGATGGCCCTCATCATCAAGCGCTTCAAGACGGCGCTAAAGGGTCGCAAGGGACAGCCAAGCAAGACCAAGACAAAGGGGAAGCGCTCATGCTTCAAATGTGGTAAGATTGGTCATTTTATTGCTAACTATCCCGATAATGATAGCGACCAGGAAAAAGGGAACAAAAGGGAAAAGAAGAAGAATTACAAGAAGGCCAAGGGCGAGGCACATCTCGGAAAGGAGTGGGATTTGGATTGCTCCTCTTCCGACTCCGACAATGAAGGACTCGCCGCCACCGCCTTCAACAAGTCATCCCTCTTCCCCAACGAGCGTCACAGATGCCTCATGGCGAAGGAGAAGAAGGTATGTACTCGAAACAATGCCACTTATGATTCTTCTAGTGATGATGAGTCTAGTGATGAAGAAATAGATTACTCTAGTTTGTTCAAGGGACTGGATAGAACTAAAATAGATAAGATCAATGAATTGATTGATGCCTTGAATGAAAAGGATAGACTTTTAGAGAAACAAGAGGACCTTTTATATGAAGAGCATGATAAATTTGTTAGTGCACAAAATTCACTTGCTCTAGAAGTTAAAAGGAATGAAATGCTTTCTTGTGAACTATCTACTTGTCATGAAACCATTTCTACTTTAAAAGGTGTTAATGATAATTTAAATGCTAAACTAGAAGTAGCAAGTAAATCTAACTCTTGTGTAAAACATGTTATGATTTGCAATAGGTGCAAAGATTTTAATGTTGATGCTTGTAGTGAACACCTAGTTTGCATTTCTAAATTAAATGATGAAGTGGCTAGTCTTAATGCCCAACTTAAGACTAGCAAGAATGAATTTGACAAGCTAAAATTTGCAAGGGATGCCTACACGATTGGTAGACACCCCTCAATTAAGGATGGACTTGGCTTCAAGAGGGAAGCCAAGGACTTAACAAGCCATAAGGCTCCCATCTCCGCCAAGGAGAAAGGGAAGGCCCCTATGGCTAGTAGTGCTAAAAAGAACCATGCTTTCTTATATCATGATAGGAGACATTCTAGGAATGATTTTAGAAGTTATGGTGCTTTTGATTCTCATGCCATGTTTGCTTCTAGTTCTTCCTATATGCATGGTAGAGACATGTCTAGGAGAAATGTTTTTCATCATATGCCTAGGAGAAATGTTTTTCATCATATGCCTAGGAGAAATGTTGTTAATGTTCCTAGGAAAATTAATGAACCCTCTACAATATATCATGCTTGTAATGCTTCATTTGCCATTTGTAGAAAGAATAAGAAGGTGATTGCTAGGAAGTTAGGGGCAAGATGCAAGGGAGATAAAACTTGCATTTGGGTCCCTAAGACTATTGTGACTAACCTTGTAGGACCCAACAAGAGTTGGGTACCTAAGACCCAAGCCTAAATTTGCCTTGCAGGTTTATGCATCCGGGGGCTCAAGCTGGATTATCGACAGGGATGCACAAACCACATGACGGGAGAGAAGAGGATGTTCTCTTCCTACGTCAAGAACAAGGATCCCCAAGATTCAATAATATTCGGTGATGGGAACCAAGGCAAGGTGAAAGGGTTAGGTAAAATTGCTATTTCGTCCGAGCACTCTATTTCTAATGTGTTTTTAGTTGAGTCGCTTGGATATAATCTGTTATCCGTTAGTCAACTTTGCAAGATGGGATATTTTTGTTTATTCACTAATGTAGATGTGTTTGTCTTTAGAAGGTGTGATGGTTCACTAGCTTTTAAGGGTGTACTAGACGGCAAACTTTATTTAGTTGATTTTGCAAAAGAGGAGGCCGGTCTAGATGCATGCTTAATTGCTAAGACTTGCATGGGCTGGCTGTGGCATCGCCGCTTAGCACATGTGGGGATGAAGAACCTTCACAAGCTTCTAAAGGGAGAACACGTGATAGGTCTAACTAATGTGCATTTCGAAAAAGATAGACCTTGTGCAGCTTGTCAAGCAGGGAAACAGGTAAGAAGCTCTCATCACACCAAAAATGTGATGACCACATCAAGACCCTTGGAGATGCTTCATATGGACCTCTTCGGACCCGTCGCCTATCTAAGCATAGGAGGAAGTAAGTATGGTCTGGTTATAGTTGATGATTTTTCCCGCTTCACTTGGGTATTCTTTTTGCAGGATAAATCTAAAACCCAAGGGACCCTCAAGCGCTTCCTCAGGAGAGCTCAAAATGAGTTTGAGCTCAAGGTGAAGAAGATAAGGAGCGACAACGGGTCCGAGTTCAAGAACCTTCAAGTGGAGGAGTTCCTTGAGGAGGAGGGGATCAAGCATAAGTTCTCCGCTCCCTACACACCACAGCAAAATGGTGTGGTAGAGAGGAAGAACAGGACGCTCATAGACATGGCGAGGACGATGCTTGGAGAGTTCAAGACCCCCGAGCGTTTTTGGTCGGAAGCTGTGAACACGGCTTGCCACGCCATCAACCGGGTCTACCTTCACTGCCTCCTCAAGAAGACTTCGTATGAGCTTCTAACCAGTAACAAACCCAATGTGTCTTACTTTCGTGTATTTGGGAGCAAGTGTTATATTCTTGTGAAGAAAGGTAGAACTTCTAAATTTGCTCCCAAAGCTGTAGAAGGGTTTTTATTAGGTTATGACTCAAATACAAAGGCGTATAGGGTCTTCAACAAATCATCGGGTTTGGTTGAAGTCTCTAGCGATGTTGTATTTGATGAGACTAATGGCTCTCCAAGAGAGCAAGTTGTTGATCTTGATGATGTAGATGAAGAAGACGTTCCAACGGTCGCAATGCGCACCATGGCGATTGGCGATGTGCGACCACAGGAACAATTGGAGTAAGATCAACCTTCTTCCTCAACAATGGTGCATCCTCCAACTCAAGATGATGAACAGGTTCATCAGGAGGAGGTGTGTGATCAAGGGGGAGCACAAGATGATCATGTGAGGGAGGAAGAAGCACAACCGGCACCTCCAACCCAAGTTCGAGCGACGATTCAAAGGAATCATCCCGTCGACCAAATATTGGGTGATATTAGCAAGGGAGTAACTACTCGTTTTAGATTAGTTAATTTTTGTGAGCATTACTCCTTTGTCTCTTCTATTGAGCCTTTCAGGGTAGAAGAGGCCTTGCTAGATCCGGACTGGGTGTTGGCCATGCAGGAGGAGCTAAACAACTTCAAGCGTAATGAAGTTTGGACACTGGTGCCTCGTCCCAAGCAAAATGTTGTGGGAACCAAGTGGGTGTTCCGCAACAAACAGGACGAGCACGGGGTGGTGACGAGGAATAAGGCTCGACTTGTGGCAAAAGGTTATGCCCAAGTCGCAGGTTTGGACTTTGAGGAGACTTTCGCTCCTGTGGCTAGGCTAGAATCAATTCGTATTTTGCTAGCATATGCCGCTCACCATTCTTTCAGGTTGTTCCAAATGGATGTGAAGAGCGCTTTCCTCAACGGGCCGATCAAGGAGGAGGTGTACGTGGAGCAACCCCCTGGCTTCGAGGATGAACGGTACCCCGACCACGTGTGTAAGCTCTCTAAGGCGCTCTATGGACTTAAGCAAGCCCCAAGAGCATGGTATGAATGCCTTAGAGACTTTTTAATTGCTAATGATTTCAAGGTTGGGAAAGCCGATCCAACTCTTTTTACTAAGACTTGCAATGGTGATCTTTTTGTGTGCCAAATTTATGTCGATGACATAATATTTGGTTCTACTAATCAAAAGTCTTGTGAAGAGTTTAGCAGGGTGATGACGCAGAAATTCGAGATGTCGATGATGGGCGAGTTGAACTACTTCCTTGGGTTCCAAGTGAAGCAACTTAAGGATGGCACCTTCATCTCCCAAACGAAGTACACGCAAGACTTGCTAAAGCGGTTTGGGATGAAGAACGCCAAGCCCGCAAAGACTCCGATGGGAACCGATGGACACACCGACCTCAACAAAGGAGGTAAGTCCGTTGATCAAAAGGCATACCGGTCTATGATAGGGTCTTTACTTTATTTGTGTGCTAGTAGACCGGATATTATGCTTAGTGTATGCATGTGTGCTAGATTTCAATCCGATCCAAGGGAGTGTCACTTAGTGGCTGTGAAGCAAATTCTTAGATATTTAGTCGCTACGCCTTGCTTCGGGATCTGGTATCCAAAGGGGTCTAACTTTGACTTGATTGGATATTCAGATTCCGACTATGCTGGATGTAAGGTCGATAGGAAGAGTACATCGGGGACGTGCCAATTCTTAGGAAGGTCCCTGGTGTCATGGAACTCTAAGAAACAAACTTCCGTTGCCCTATCCACCGCTAAGGCCGAGTATGTTGCCGCAGGACAATGTTGCGCGCAACTACTTTGGATGAGGCAAACCCTCCGGGACTTTGGCTACAATCTGAGCAAAGTCCCACTCCTATGTGACAATGAGAGTGCTATCCGAATAGCGGAAAATCCTGTTGAGCACAGCCGCACAAAGCACATTAACATCCGGCATCACTTTTTGAGAGACCACCAGCAAAAGGGAGATATCGAAGTGTTTTATGTTAGCACCGAGAACCAGCTAGCTGATATCTTTACCAAGCCTTTAGATGAGAAGACCTTTTGCAGGCTGCGTAGTGAGCTAAATGTCTTAGATTCGCGGAACTTGGATTGATTTATAGCATACATGTGTTTATGCCTTTGATCATGTTCCTTATGCATATTATTGTTTACTTGAGGTGCTCAAGTTGTACAAACACTCTCCGGACCTCACAAGTCCTTTTTGCAAGTAATGCACATATTTAGGGGGAGATGTGCTACAACTTGACCCTTTGAGACTAACCATGTGCTTGAGTTTTCTTAATTTAGTCTCAAAGGAGGTTTGAAAGGGAAAAGGTGGACTTGGACCATGAAAGACTTCCACTGCACTCCGATGAGAGGGTAACTTAATTCCAAGTTCATCTCATGTACTCTTATTGCCTTGTATTCTCATTTGAAGATTTTGGTGAGGCAATGGGGTTTTAGGGCCAAGATTGATCCCGTTTTGGTGCTTGATGCCAAAGGGGGAGAAAATAAGACCAAAGCAATAAATGGATCAGCTACCACTTGAGCAATTTTGAAAATAGTAGAATAGAGATTTTGGTTTCTCAAAACTCTCATGTTGTCTCTTTTGTCAAAAGTTGGCCTCTTGTAGGGAGAATAGTCGATTATGGGAAAAAGGGGGAGTTTTTGAAATCTTGAATCAATTTCTCTTGGAACGACTCTATGTCTTAACAAGTGTGTTTGACTTAGAGATAGGAATTTGAGTTTGATTTGCAAAAACAAACCAAGTGGTGGCAAAGAGTGATCCATATATGCCAAATCTGAATCAAAACAATTTTGAGTTTTCATTTGCATTGATATTGCACTTGTTCTAGTTACTTTATGTTGTGTTGGCATAAATCACCAAAAAGGGGGAGATTGAAAGGGAAATGTGCCATTGGGCCATTTCTAAGTATTTTGGTGATTGAGTGCCAACACAAGTGCTTTTGTGTTAATCTATGCAAAGTGGTGGACAAAGTGCAAATCATATCAAAAGGTATGTTTCTAGACTAAGTACATTGTTTTATAGACTAATGTATTGTGTCTAAGTGCTGGAAACAGGAAAGATCGAATTGGAAAAGAGATGATTTTGTTCAGCCAAAGACAGCTCGGTCTGGGTGCACCGGACAGTGTCCGGTGGTGCACCGGACAGTGTCCGGTGCGCCAGGCTGACTCTAGCGAACTTGCTGCTCTCGGGACTTCGACGGTGGTGTACGGCTATAATTCACCGGACTGTCCGGTGGTGCACCGGACTGTCCGGTGAGCCGTTCACAGGCGAACTCGTCGCTCTCGGGAGATGATTAACGGCGTACGGCTAAAATTCACCGGACTGTCCGGTGGTGCACCGGACTGTCCGGTGAACCAACGGTCAGCCGGGGCAACGGTCGACCGAGGATTCCGCGCGTGACGCGTGGCCGAGCCAACGGTCACATTGGGGCACCGGACTGTCCGATGTGCACCGGACAGTGTCCGGTGTGCCAACGGCTCTCAATCAGCAACGGTCGGCTTCACCAAATAAGGAAACAAATCCGCACCGGACTGTGTCCGGTGGTGCACCGGACTGTCCGGTGCGCCAGGCGACAGAAGGCAAGATCTTCCTTCCTGAAATGCTCTCAACGGCTCCTAGCTGCCTTGGGGCTATAAAAGGGACCCCTAGGCGCATGGAGGAGGACATCAAGCATACACTAAGCATTCCTAAGCACCAAGACTTCGATTCCGCGCATTTGTTCATTCGTGATAGCATCTAGAGCTCTAGTTGAGTTGTGAACTCGTCGGGTTGTGTTGCGAGCTCTTGTTGCGACTTGTGTGCGTGTTGACATTCTGATTTTGTGTCTTGTGTGCGTTGCTCATCCCTCCCTTACTCCGTGCTTCTTTGTGAACTTCAAGTGTAAGGGCGAGAGACTCCAAGTTGTGGAGATTCCTCGCGAACGGGATATAGAAAAGCAAAGCAAAACACTGTGGTATTCAAGTGGGTCTTTGGACCGCTTGAGAGGGGTTGATTGCAACCCTCGTCCGTTGGGACGCCACAACGTGGAGTAGGCAAGCGTTGGTCTTGGCCGAACCACGGGATAAACCACTGTGCCATCTCTGTGTTGATCTCTTGTGGTTATTGTGTTTTGTTGAGACTCCTCTCTAGTCACTTGGCGATTATTGTGCTAACGCTTAACCAAGTTTTTGTGGCTTAAGTTTTTAAGTTTACAGGATCACCTATTCACCCCCCCTCTAGGTGCTCTCAAGTGCGCTCAGCCTCAGTGCATGCACAGGCGGCCATCGCATCGTGTCTTTCACTGTGGATAGGCGACGGAAAAGGCGGCGACAACGGACACGTATGTGTCCCCGGGCTGCATGACGTAGGTGACGAGCGTCGTGGCGTTGTCAGCGGCGGCCGGGCACTGGTAGAAGACGGGGAACGTGACCATGGTGCCGACGTCGAGGTCGGTGGGCACTAGCGTGGGGTTCACGTGCTCCACGGACTGGTACCGCGTGAGGTTCTACAGCTTGGTGGTGGAGACGATCCAGTAGGTGTCCCCCGGGCCGATCTGTACTGCATCGGCGCGTACGAGCTGGGGGACCGGGAGGGGCAGTCGCACTGGAGCGGCACGAGCAGCGGCTGCCCGTTGGCCGGCGCGGCCGTGGTGGAGAGGTTGTTGGCGTGTGCGACCATGAATCGGCTGACGGCGAAGAGGTCACCGATGGCCACGAGATCGAGTGGCACACCCGCGAAGCCGACGCGGTAGAGCGCGTACGCCTGGCACGGGTACGTGCGGTTGGCGGTGTAGTTGAACCCCTCGACAGACGTCGGCGCGACCGTGGCCATGGTCGTGTTCTGCGACCACGCCGGGGTGGGGAATGCGCACAGGCAGAGGAGCAGCAGCAACGCGTTCAGCCTCAGTGCATGCAACAAGACAATGATGATCGCAGAGCTTCAGAGGAAACACGATGGGTGGCGCCTCGCTAGGTTCCTCCCGCCCAGCCCAGTCAGTGCTTGCATAGTGTTCCTTAGTGCATAGTGGTTGATGACAGTGCAGCATGAGTAGAAGGAGACACGAGGGTCAGCTTCTACGGCTTGCATGTAACTTCTGCGGCTTGCATGCAGTGGGAGGGTAGGCGGCTTGCATACTTGCATGTTGCATGCAGTGGGGGGGGGGGTAGGTGCACGCGACGCGCAATAAGGGGAGGTGGGGGCACGACGTGATCTACGTTAGCTTCTTAATAGTTAGTAGAGAAGTAAAGCTTACTTGGTACAACTTACTTTTACCGGTGAAGCAGTTTTTCTAACTTTAGTTTGATAAAATAATTTTCACCAGTGAAGTTAAAAACTATTTCTATAAAAATTTGGTAAAATAATTTTTAGCGAGACGGTGTGGACCATAAAGCTAAGGGAAGATAGTATTTTGAGCTTTATCTTACATCACTTAGACTAACTCCAACCTGAATATATATTTGATGTTGGAAAATTAATAGGGTCTAAAATTAATTTGATAATACAACATAAAACGTAAAACTCAGATCTAATGTCAGATAATATCTATGACTAACTCAACAAGATTAACGCATAAAAGAAAAATCAACAACGGATCTAACCATAAGACCGTCATCCCAATAAACTAAAAGTGCAGATTTACTTACAGCAGTTTCCACGAGTGATGATGAGGAACCCGAGCAGATGTGCACGAAGTACTTTCTAAAAACCTGATTCACCGGTACCCGTGCAGGTCGTCAAAATGTCGGTGGTGGTTCGAAGACACCACTCTCCCTTGATCTGCTGCACGACAGACGAATGGACGATAGGGCAGAGAAGTGGCAACGCAGAGAAATGAGAAGAAGAGGACGAGTCGGTTGCTATTCACATATGTCCTCTGACTGAAGGACGTATGCCCTTTATTGAGGGGTCGCCGCAACTTCCTTGATTCTGCTAAATTCCAGGAACCGCCTCCTGAAATCTCTCTACATGTAACCGCCCGGAGATCTCGCACGTAACGTGCGTGCTCATTACTCCCGGTTGACGTTGCAGTTTAGATGTGATATTTGTTAATCAAATAAACAATTGGCAAAAATTAAACTGTCGTTTAGAACACGCCACGACGCGATGCCATCGCGCATCATCACAAGTCACGCGATAAGTAACGCGAAACGCGAGCGAGCACACGGACCATAGCACTTTATTTGCCTCATGTGAAAACCAGTGAATACTCTCACATATAAGTCGTTTCTCTTCTACCTAGATGAGCAATAAGAGACTAAGTCATTATGCTATCTCTACACACCACCTTGTCTTTTTATTAAATTGGGATACACTAGTTGGCCTAATTCCAACATTTGAGCACCCAAAACTAAAATGAGTTTCTTAGGCTGCCAAAGCACGCGGCACATCTTTAACTATCTCCAATGGATAACTTAAAAAAGCGCACAATATTGTACTGTTTCCGTTCTCCAATATTTGAACTAAAATGCGATAAATAAAAAAGAGGGCATGGAGCATTTGATGCAGGAGGTGAGCCAAAAAATAGGTGACCTCGTGCAAGCACTCTAAAATGGGTGTTAGATATAGGTATCGTTGAAGGCCGATAGAACATCGAGCCCTAAACTGAGTTCTATTTTAAAATATAAGACTTTAACAGCAAAAATATGCTTACATGGCTCTATTTTACAAAAATTTATCAAACGATTATATGCTCTCTCGGGTCCTAAATATAGTACCCCATATACCAGAGCTCTATCCTCGTTCCGTACACTATTCCTAACAATTTATTTCCTAAATAATATTATCTATTTTCTAATAAAATGATATATGTCTCAACTATTGGATCTGCAAACATTTTTATGACATTAAACATTTTAAATGAGGTTCTATTTTAATTTTGTGGACTCAAATATATGAATTTTTGTTGGAGATGCTCTTAAATATTTTGCAGTGGTATTTTAGTACCTAAAATGAAGATAGTTCAACTCGTTTAAGTCATTTAGGGTGTGTTTGGTTGGATGTATAACGAGGGATAGAAGAGTGGGTCATAGTTTATATAGTGTTTAGATAAGAGTCAATTGGGGACGAGTTAAACAACAGAGCAATTTTTTGTAGCGGTGTGATCTCAAAAATTAAAATTAAAAGGATGGTATCGCCCCGACCTCATCCTACTTTGATCTTAAACCAAACGCATCATAGATATGACAAGCTGTTTCACACGATCTATATGACAGAAAAACCTAAAAAAGCTGTTTCACCACGATCTATTTGATAAAAAAACATAAAAATGTGTTGGGACAGAAGTTATACCAAATTTCGATATTTTAATAGCACTCAGAGACTCAGAGTCATAGTCATAGAAAACGACACTTTCTTTCTCATACTGTTCAAGGCATGGCAATCCCCTGTGCACGAGTCCCTCCCACGAATGGGAGCTGGACTGTTGCAGTGCTGCACCCCACCCGCGGCAGCACCACCGGCGACGCCGGCACGCCTAAATGCTTCGTCCCCTCGCCTTCGCGGCCCTCCGCCTCCGCTGCCTCTCCTTCACCTCCCGTACCCGCCTCCTCTCGCACTGCCCATTTTTCCTATCCCGCCGTGACAACGACGGCGGCCGCGAGGGCCCCTCGTCGCCGCTGCCCCCGCTCTCGCCTTCTGGCTCGACTTGCTGGCCCCGCCCGCTCCTCTTGTCTGCGTCAGATGCCGCGGGTCTCTTCAGCCTTCGTGGCGGGTGGCGGAGGCGGGCTCTTCCTCCCGCGGCGTCACGGCCCCCCGGCGCCCTCACCGACGCAGCTCCCGTCCGGCTCACCGTCTCCCGCAGTAAGGAATGGCTGGCCCCTTCTTTCATTCCCTCGGCGTGCCTCCTTTTTTTATTTGTTTAGCTCTTGCCTTATGTTGTGCGCTGTTGTTTTTCTGATGCAGAATATTCTCTGCGTGTGGCCAAGGGGAAGAAGGCACATTTTGACGATGAACACAGGTAATTCCCCTTCCTTTATCTCCCTCAGTAGTCACACTTTCACGATGGACCTTCATACACTTTACACCTCAGAAGTCAGAACATTGCGTATCCAGTAAAACAGAATTCTAAAGTTGTCTTCTCGTCATGGATTATTAATATTCTTAGTTTTCATGCAAATCTAAATAGGCTATTTGTACCCTATATATCAGATAAATTGTGACATTGCGATAAAATAGATGCTCAGCACAGTGCCTCGTACCCTATATATCAGATAAATTGTGACATTGTGTGTGAGTGACTGGTTTTGGTATATGTGCATCTGTGGATTCTGTGCTCTGATTAAACACAAATGCTCTTGCCTTGATGTTGCACCAGTACACAGTAGGGGATATAAATGGCCAATAAGCATAAGGCCCGTGAGCCCGGCACAAAGCCCGCTGTTTAGGCCCGATCCGAGCCCGGCACGGCCCGGTTCTATGCGGGTCCGGGTCGGGCCGACACGAATAAGCGGGCCGGGCCCAGGCAGGAAACCAAGCACAGTGGTCTGGCCCGACACGACCCGTTTACCTCAAAGCCCGTCAAGCCCGCTTTTTACACTAAACCGTGCCTATCGGCTCACATTTTCCATGCTTACCGGCCCGGCCCATTTAGGCCCGTTGCGGGCCGGCTCGGCTAGGGAAACGAGCCCACGGGTTCAAATGGCCTGACCCAGTTTTCTAACCGTGACTGGCGGGCCGGGCCCAAAACGGGTCAGGCGGCCCGTTTGGCCATCTGTAGTAGGGGATATGTTCTTCGTTTTAGGTTGGGTCCAACGGCAGTCGACGTCGCCCGCTGATTTGCACGAGCCAGCGGTCGGTACCTACCAATCCGACTCCAACGCTGGTTGGTGGGCCTGCCGATTGGTGTCTGGTTGGTATCGACCGCATTGGAGCCAGACCAGTAAGTACCAACCCACGCCGCGCGCAGGAGAAACAGTAGGTGGTCGGTACCAACCACCTATTGCCACATGCCATCTCCTGATTGGTTCTTGACATTTTGACTGCTTGAAGTCCCAAGAAAAATCATGTCTTTTTTGTTGTTATCATATATACCTCAAATTTATCATATATCTTCTCAAATGACAAATAAAATTCAGATATAGATTCAATTCTTTTTACCTTTTTCGTTGTAAGGAGCAAATAATGAATAAAAGAATTTATTCAAAACTTTATTCTTATTTGTACTAATGTGCTTAACATAAGAAAAGATCAGCATCAAATTTCATACATCTCTATTTTAAAATATTAAATTTGTCCTAACAATTCGGATATCCACTTTCATCCCTAGTGTCGTGTTCTAACAGGTGGGAACCAAACAACTGGAAATGACTAGGGCAAAACAATGTGACAAACTGGGAACAATGGATCTCAAAATGTCTTGTCAAGCGTGTCCTCTCCCTGTCCGGGTGAGGGTATTTATAGCGTAACTAAAAGGAAGAGCCCTAAAATACGTGCCTACCCTTGGTTATTTGCCACATTTCTGGAATATAATGTACACCGACGTAAACAAAGAACAGTGCAAACCAAGTTCTAATTACACCTATTACTATACCCCTAACTATGATAACAATATGCTTGGGACCGATAGGTAGGCCTGTTGCGTTTGACGGAAGGCCACCATGGTTATGGTACCCGGACACAGCTCTTCGACACTACGTGCCGAAGACCTTCGCTCTGAGGTCTTCGCTGGCACCACTTTGGTTCACCCTTTGGCCTTGCTCGCCATAGGAAGTTGTGGACCATGCTCGTGATGGAGCCTTCGTTTGAACCTTTGCGACCCACGCTGGAAAAGGCGTCCGCCGTAGATAGCCGAGCCCTTCGAAGGGCTTGGTTCTTGATAAGCGAAGTCCCTCCAGTAGTCCTAACCTTTGGCGAGTCTTTCACCTTCGGTCGGGTTTGTTGGGGTCGGTCTTCGAAATTGACTTGGTCTTCAACGAGTGGGGAGGTAGCGGGGGCATCGTCCCATACCGGAGGGGGGCACGACCACGACGAAGCCCCCTTCGGGTCATACTTGGGGTCTTCGGACTTTGCGTTCTCAAACAGGGGTTAGTGTGTGGTTAGTTGTAGCCGATTTAGATTATGATCGAGGTCTGATTTGGCCTTCTCTCAAACATGACTACATGAGGCATGAGAGAATGTAGCTTTGGAGGATAGGGTGATTGACCTACCCATTTATTGGATGAGGTGATGTGACAAGGAAAAAAACCCACTTCGAATATGCTTCAGGTTGAACTATGAGTCTGAATCATGATGCTACACGATAAATACTCATTGCGCACTATCCTTTTTTTGTCATTGTTGTAAAGAAATACAATTACAAAGGATAACCTATACTAGTTGCTCCAGTTATCAACAGAATAGTGCCATTGCTACTTGTTTGGATTGCTTATGAAGTTATATTTTGGTGTACATTTCGTTTAATGTAATTGATAATGGAATGTGACCTCAGCCATCGAGCGGTTAACATGGCACTATGGTGCAACTTTCTCGTCTTCTCTCTAAAGTTTGGAGTGTGGATTTCAACTTCAAGTCATGTTATGCTAGCTGAGCTAGTGCATTCCATTGCAGACTTTGCTAACCAGGTAAGTTTTTTTCGTATGCCAGTTGATGTGTATACCTTTCCTCTCTGTTTCATTACCATGAACAAAGAATTTTAGGGCTAATTGTTCATCAACTTTCAGGCTCTTCTTGCTTATGGTTTGAGCAGCTCAAGACGTGCTCCAGATGCTCTACACCCGTACGTATAATAAGTTCTTCTGGTATATATGCTTTGTCAGAAAATAATTGGAGCATTCTTAGTTCTTTACTGTACTGTATTTGGTTAAATAAATTTATTCCCTCTTTCATAAATGAGAACCACTCCTTTCCTTTGATGTTAAATATGATGGATTCAAGATTAGGAAAGCCTGTTTTTATATCACTCCAATTTTCTAATAGACATTAGACAACCAGTGACGGGATTAAATATGATACATCATAAGCTGCAATGATGCCTTATGTTTTGAATTAACAGATGTTAATCCTGGCTTTCTTCTTTGCAGCTATGGTTATTCGAAGGAAAGATTTGTATGGTCTCTCATATCTGCAGTTGGAATATTTTGCTTGGGTTCAGGTGCTACCATAGTGCACGGTGTTCAAAATTTATGGAATTGTCTTGTATGTCACCAAAGTGTCATTTGAGTCATGAGAACTTTATGCACAAAATTGCATTTTATTATGAAATGTCATCAGTCGCCATCCAAGTATGATAATGCCCATACCCATACTTTTGTTTGACAGCCTCCAGAGAATATTCATTGGGCTGCATTAGTGATTGGTGGGTCCTTCCTAATTGAAGGTGTTGCTCCCTTGCTGCTACCTCACTCACCCCTCTCTTTTTCTTGGGGTGTCTATTTTAGCTATAATTTACTTGAGAAATCCTGTTGTCTGTTAGGTGCCTCACTGCTTGTTGCTATAAAGGCTGTTAGGAAAGGTGCAGAAGCAGAGGGAATGAGTATTTGGGACTATATCTGGCGTGGTCATGATCCAACTTCTGTTGCTGTTATGACTGAAGTCAGTAATATGACTACCTAACTGCTTTTTATGTAGTTCAATCACAGCATCATACTCATTTTCATTTCTGCCATTTGTAATGGTCGACTTTAATGAAAATTATTATCTCATAGTTTTCTTAATTGATTTCTTGTTTCATTTACTTTTCATCACCTAGTACTTTTCTGTATTGATTTTATTCTCATTTTTTCACATCGGATATTGGTCTGCAGGATGGTGCAGCTGTTACAGGCCTTGCTATTGCTGCAACATCTTTGGTAGCTGTTCAAATGACAGGAAATGCTATGTATGATCCAATTGGTTCAATCATTGTTGGCAATTTACTAGGGCTGGTATGCTATTCATTGTATGTTTGTGCTTCATACATCTTACACGTGGCTCATAGTTCTGTTTTATAAATGAATAATTGATGTAAATCTAAAGTTGACTGCGTTGTATAATTGTATTTGCTTGTGTTAAGTTACTTAGGTGTCTCAACATATACAGTTGTGAAACAAATTTACTGAATAATTTTTATGCTTTAGCAGCGAAGCAAAAAGCCACGTCTTTCACAATTTGGACTATCTCTAATTGCCACACTGAAACTTGTTACATGGCATATAATAGAAGGTGGGTTATGACTTCCTTGTTTTGGGTTTGCACATCAGGATGTGCCATTGTCAAGTTGTGTTAATGAGGCCTCTGTATGTGGCAGTTGTTAGGTGCTATTATACTTAATGTTTGAAGGGGTTGTTTGGTTCTTGAGTTTTGAAAGAAATAAATTGTGATTTTTTAGAGCATAACCAAAAAAAGGTTTGTGTTATAGTAAATAATAATACCACATTGTCTACCCATATGAGTTATAACCAGCCCGGAAGGCCTAATGCAATACAATGAATATTTCACCAATTCTATTCTTATACATAGTATCACGAGTCTAGGTTTAGTTCCTAACCCTAGTCGCCGCTGCTTCCACACCGTGTGCCCCTAGGGAGAGACTGATCTCCGCTAAGGGCAATGCCACCATTTAGGCACATGATCTATCTTCTGCCCTTGTTCTCGTTCTAGCGTGGGTCGCAACAATAGATTGTGTACCTCTCCACCAACATTCTTTGTTCAAATCTCCGTTATCGGACTACTCTATTTGGTGCTTAAAGGCGACCTCAGGCACTTGATTGTGAAGAATACAAGGGTTTCTGGAGCTTTAGTGCAAAGAAGGGGATCTAGATTGTACAATCTTGGATTGCGAGTTGATTTGGCAGAACTCTAGGGCTTCTTTAGCAAAAGTGTTGTCGGTAGTGATGAGGCAGTGACGTGGTGCTCTTTGAGCGCTTGGATCCGGCACCATTAGTTAAGATTAGACGATGGCATGTGAAGCGACATCTGGTGCTCTGGGCCGTCAGATCGTGGGCAAGCTATGGGGATCAGTTGAGGGGCTACGGCAATCAAGAGGGGAGGGTTGCGACGGCCCAATTTCGACTATGTGTCGGAGGTTAGTCGACGTGCGAGCACACTTGCGATTGGGTGAGGCTCGGGCCGAAGGGATGGGCCAGTGACAATGACGTGACACCACGAACCTAGCTTGGGGGTTGGGAAAGTCTGATGATGGCTTGGAAAAGGCGGTGCATCAGTGTGTAGGGGCGTTGGTGGCCTCGCCAACTACGACGAGTGATTGTCGTCTGATCAGATAGAGAAAGAGGGCAAGACCTAGTCGGGGGAGTTCCTCACCTCAAGGCACATGTTAGGGAGGCGAGCTTGACGATGGCGCCGAACGGCGATGGCGGGCAATGGTGAACTCGGTCTTTACGGAGGAGGATGGGTGAGTGTCACTAGGATAAAGGAAGTGAGAGGGAAACAGGGAGAGCGTGGTACATCGCACCTAACGACAAAGCTCCTGTTGGGGTCCTGGATGGCGAAGGCGACTCTGGTGGGGCAGTACGTGGCGAACAATGTTGTGGCGATGACATCAACTTTGGCATGAACCCTCCCTTTCTTACCCCTTCTGCCTTGATTGCATTGTCATCTTTTCGTCTATGCCCTTGATGGCCCTGATTGCGTCGTCCTCGACATCCACCCCTTTAATGACAACTGGCTCGATGTGTCTCCATCATCACCATGGCGCCCCTTGACATCGACTTCCTCAGATGCTATGTTGACCATGGCTATCAACAACATGGCATTCACAGCCATGACTCCTCCACCCTCACTCTTGGTTACCTTGACATCGACACAATGGGCTACCACTTTGCATGAGGACCCATCGGCTTCTTCAGCCACAACATACACGATACATCGACTCTTATAGTTGTCGAGGGATGTTAGCTGTCAGCTTCTTCTCCAGTCTCACCGCTCCTGCTGTGATATTGTGTGTGTGTGTGGGGGGGGGGTATGTTAGCTTGTCATCTTCTCCACATCTCGTTTCATGTGGCTTGACTGCATCGACTTTGATGTCGACCCTTGCGTTCCACCCTGTCTGTCTTGGTTGCATCATTGCCTTTTGTATACATCCTCTACAACCTTGATTGTGTCGACCTTGGTTGCATCATTGCCTTTTGTATACATCCTCGACAACCTTGATTGTCTCGAACTCGACATCTGCCCCCCATCCATGATGGCTGCCTCAACATTCTTCTATCATTACCATGTCACCTCTTTGCTCTTGTAGGTGTGCGACTGCCTTGACATGGCTACCTCGACTGCTAAGTTGACCATGTCTACCTTCAACATGGCACACAACAACGTCTCCTCCACCCTCATGCTCGACTACCTCAATATTGGCGCAAGGGACTACTGTCTTGCATGAGGACTTATCAGCTTTCTTCTCTTGCGATAACATACATGACACAACGACTGATATAATTGTGGAGGGAAAAAGTCTAAGTTACTCAACAACTTTTTTCTCTAGAAATAGCTGTGTTTGATAAAAAATCTCCCAACATTGAAGAGGCAATTCTCAAGGCTGATAAAGAAAAGGAGATGTGGAGTCGTGCTGGGGCTGGGGATCTTTCGCTCCTCACAGTCCCCATTCCTGGTCTCTAGGTCTTTGTGGGTAGTGTTTCTTTAGGAGTTATGGATCTATTCGTGTATCTTTGTTTTTGGCCTCCGTAAGTTGGCTTTGTGTCTGTGTTGTTCTAGTCCATTTTGGACTATTCTCTTTCTTCTTTATATAATGATGCGCAGTTCTTCTGCGCATTCCAGTGCAATACAATTAATTGACCAATTCTATTCTCCTACCATTTGGATCTCGAGTCCTGAGAAACAAAATTGGTTAAAAAATTTTCAGAGTCCAACCATGTAAATCCCTAAATCCTAATTAGTCAGTATGAGTCTAACAAAATACTGGGATAACAAGAACGTCTTGCCAGGATGCAGATTACATTTTTTATGAAGAAAGCTTGTGTTCTTCATTTAAATGGATTCACATTAGAAATGGTTGAATATCCAACTTTGGCCAAAGGTTTCCATTTCTGGTTAAACTTGCACAAAAATTATGTTTCTGCAAAGTCCTAGTGATTTACTATATATTTATTGATTTATTCATTCATTCTGACATTGTTGGGACCTCAGCATGTTTTGCTGATGTTTTTGATTTTCTGTGCATGACTTGTTGGAAAGCAGCTGTTCAATAGATTTGCTCTCCGTGTAGGTTGCTATTTTTCTGATTCAGAGGAATAGGCATGCTTTAATTGGCCGGGCCATTGATGATCATGACATGCAGCGAGTCCTTGAATTTCTTAAGTCTGATCAGGTAAGCTTTGGCATTATAATTTTGGAACTGCTTCGAAGTTTTTTTATGAAGTTAATTATATCTTTTTGCAGGTCGTAGATGCTCTTTATGATTGCAAAAGCGAGGTGATTGGGCCAGGATTTTTTAGATTCAAGGCTGAAATTGGTAGTCTTTTTATTCTGGCATTTCACCATATATCTAAAACAGATACATCATTTTCATCACTTTCAGTTCGTGTCTGATAGCATGGCCAGTTGAGGGCAAATGCGCCATTGTAAATTTGTGCACATTATTTCTAATCCAGGAATGGCTCCTTTTATGACTTAATCTGAGCTAGACTTGTTTACTACTTGCCAGAATGTAGTGCTATTGGAATAGTAGGAAAAGAATGAGTGGCTTTCATGGTTATGGGTGAAATTATCCAGTATGCAGTACAGCAGTAACCTATGACATAATATCCTTAAAAGTATTGAAGTTGGTACCAGTTAGCCACCAGCGATATTGTCATCCGAAACCCTGTTAACCAAGACAGACAATTTAAATAACTTTGCATATTCCTTGTTATTGAACATTTCAGATGGTTAATCTTGTCCTTTTCTCGTGAAGTGAATTTTGATTTGTAACTTAATCTAGTTGGTTTGGTCTATATGTAAAGAGTTGTCACACCTTGCATTAATGGTTTAAATATAGATGGTGCTGAATTTGAAGACATGCTACAGACATCTTTCATTTTTGACCCTAAACCCTAAAACCCTCCAAATCTGTGAGAATGTCTACAGTACAGAAACCCTAGCTACAGTGCGGCTACAGTACAAGTGACCTAATGGGCCAGGCCCATGTACATATAACTATAACACCCCCCGCAGTCGAATTCTAGCCACTGCAGATGTTGAGACTGGACCGAAACTCTGCAAACACCGCGGACAGAAGCCCTTTGGTGAAGACGTCAGCGAACTGGGAGGTGGTCGGGACGTGAAGGACGCGAACAGCTCCACAGGCAACTCGTTCGCGGACGAAGTGAAGGTCGATCTCGACATGCTTCGTGCGCTAGTGCTGGACGGGGTTGGTGGAGAGATAGACGGCGCTGACGTTGTCACAGAATACCAGGGTGCTCGTGGTCAGCGGACTGTGGAGCTCTTGAAGAAGCTGGCGTAGCCAGGCCGCCTTAGCCACACCGTTGGCCACAGCGCGGTACTCGACCTCGGCGCTGGAGCAGGAGACGACCGGCTGGCGCTTGGACGACCAGGAGTCGAGGTTGTCCCCGAGGAACACGGCATAGCCCGAGGTGGATCGGCGCGTGTCCGGACAGCCTGCCCAATCGGCATCGGTGTAGACGCGAAGCTCCGTGGTCGAGGACCGGCGGAGAAGGAGCCCGAAGTCGAGGGTGCCACGCAAGTACCGCAGGATCCGCTTCATCGCGGTGAGGTGCGGCTCCCGAGGATCGTGCATGTGGAGGCATATCTGTTGGACGACGTAGGCAATGTTGGGCCGGGTGAAGACGAGGTACTGAAGTGCCCCAACGATGCTCCGGTAGCCGGTTGGATCGGCAACCAGGGGGCCGGCGGCGAAGACCTTGCCCTGCGTGTCCACCGGGGTCGCGCAGGGCTTGCACTCGTCCATGCCAACGCGCTCGAGGAGGTCGACGGTGTACTGTCACTGGTGAAGGAACATGCCCTGGGGACGGCGCTCGACGGTGATCCCCAGGAAGTGATGGAGCGCCCCCAGGTCCTTCATCGCGAACTCCTGCTGAAGGCAGGAGATGATGCGATGCAGGAGCCCAGTGGAGGAGGCGGTGAGCACAATATCGTCTACGTAGAGGAGGTACACAGTGTCCGGGCCGCGACGGAGGAGGAACAGGGATATGTTCGACTTGGCTTCGATGAAGCCCTGCGAACACAAGAAAGTGGCGAAGCGGCTATACCAAGCCCGGGGGGCCTGCTTGAGGCCGTAGAGTGACTTGTTGAGCTTGCAGACCATGTCGGGGTGAGCAGGCTCAACGAACCCAACGGGCTGAGTGCAGTAGACTGTCTCCGTCAGGGTGCCGTGGAGAAAAGCGTTCTTCACGTTGAGCTGGTGGACCAACCAATCTCGGGACAGAGCAAGAGCCAGGACAGTCCGGATGGTGGCAGGCTTGACCACCGGACTGAAGGTCTCGTCGTAGTCATCTCCAGGGCGCTGGGTAAAGCCCCGGAGCACATAGCGGGCCTTGTACCGCTCCAGGGACCCGTTGGCATGCAACTTCAGCTTGAAGATCCATTTCCCGGTGACCACGTTGGCGCCATGGGGACGCGGCACCAAGTCCCAGGTGTGGTTGGCCTGGAGAGCGTCGTACTCCTCTGCCATGGCACGCCGCCACTGCGGATCGGCAAGCGCACCACGAACAGTCGTGGGAGTCGGCGGTAGGGTCAGAGAGGAGATCGCGGCGAGAGTCAGGCGATCGGGGGCCCGGAGGACACCCGCCGCGCCGGGTGACCATCGGGTGGATGTGGCGAGGGTCTCGGTGGACGATGACAGGGTGAGAGGCCGAGGGGTCGGCGCAAGGGCGAGCCAGTGCATCGCGACGACCACGGCGCTGGTACGTCTGGATGGGGTTGGTGTAGCGAGACGACAGGGCCGGTCGAGGCGATGCGGGAGACGCTGAGGCCGCACGTGGCTGTGCGGGGGTCGCGCGAGGCGACGTAGGGGATGCCGTGGCCGCACGTGGAGACTTAGGAGACGCCGAGGCCGCACGTGGTTGTGCGGGGGAGGGTGGCACCGGTGGGGTCGAGCGAGGCGACGTAGGGGACCCGAGACCGCACGAGGCTGTGCGGTGGAGAGCGTCGCAGGCAGGGCCGCGCGAGGAGGCATGGTGAACGGACCTACAGGGAAGGGGGGGGGGACGACAGTGGGGGACACAGGGGCGGGATCGAGGAACACGTCGAGCTCGGTGAAAGAGGTAGTGGAGGATGAAGAGGGAAAGGGGAAATCCAGCTCGTCGAAGACGACGTGGCGAGAGATGAGGACTCTATGTGAGGTGAGATCGAGGCACCGGTACCCCTTATGGTCGGGGGAGTACCCGAGGAGGACACAACGAGTGGAACGGGGCACTAACTTGTGAGGAGTGGTGGAGGCGAGATTAGGATAGCAAGCGCACCCGAAGACACGGAGATGATCGTAGGAGGGGTGGGTGCCGAAGAGAGCAAAATAAGGAGTGGGGTGAGCAACCGCCTTGGTGGGCAGACGGTTGAGGAGGTAGGTGGCAGTGGTGAGGGCCTCAGCCCAGTAGTGAGCAGGAAGGGAGGCCTGAAAGAGCAGGGAGTGCATGACATCGTTCGCTGTGCGAATCATGCGCTCAGCCCTACCGTTCTGAGGGGCGTGTAGGGGCACGACATACGAAGGTGGACACCGCGGGAGAGAAAGAAGTCACGGGACGTATTGTTATAAAACTCCCGCCCGTTGTCGCACTGGATACTCCGGATGGTGTGACCGAACTGAGTGGAGACCCAAGCGAAGAAGTGAGACAGGGTGGGAAAGGTGTCCGACTTCTGACGTAAGGGAAAAGTCCACAAATAGTGTGAGAAGTCATCGAGAACGAGTAAATAGTACTTATAGCCAGAAATGCTGATTACAGGGGATGTCCATACATCACAGTGTATCAGATCAAAAGTGCCTGCAGCCCTAGAGGAGGAGAGGAGGTGGGGAACGGGAGCCGAACATGGTGACCTAACTGACAAGCATGACTCAAAAGATCCCCTACAACCAGAAACAGAGGTACTATTGGAGAGCTTGGACATCACATCACGCTCGGGGTGACCGAGACGACGATGCCAAGTCACAGAGGAGGCGGCCGCTGCAAGGACAGGCGGGGCAGAAGTCGATGTAAGGGAAGCAGGCAGGCGGAGCGTGTAGAGGGGCCCGGGGTTGTCACACCGAGCGAGAAGGGTCCTGGTGGCAAGATCCTTCACTGACAGACCAAACGGGTCAAATTCCATAGAGCAAGAATTGTCAGTAGTGAACTGACGAACGAAAAGAAGATTTTGAATGATATCGGGGGCGACAAGGACGTTGGTTAAATGGAAGGGACCAGGAAGAACCGCGGTACCAACGGAGGTGACGGGTAGGGCAGAGCCATTTCCCACAACGATGGAAGAAGGAAGGGAGGGGTGGGGGGGGGGAGGTGGAAGACAGTATACCTGCGTCCGGGGTGGTGTGATAGGAGGCGCCGGAGTCAGCCACCCAGTCATACACCACGGTAGGTGGGGCTAGCGTCATCGTGGAGAAGGAGCTGGCGAGAGACTAGGCGTCCCACCCATTGGTCCAGGGCCCCACACGGGCTGGGCCGGAGGCCCCGGGAGGGGAAGGAGCCCCTGCTGAGGTGGGGGAGGAGCCGAAGGCGTAGTAGGCGGTGGAGCGGTAAAGAAGACCGGCGACGGGGGGGGGGGGGAGGGGGGGGGGCGAGGAGTCGAGGCACCCGCGGATGGCCCGGGCCACATGTGGATGGTGCCAGTCCACGGTTTGTAGAGGGATGGCCACTGAGAGCCACTCGGAGAGCTGCCCCGGCCACCCGACATGCCACCGCGACCACCCTTGTGACCGTGGCTGCGGCCGGGATCGCGACCCCCCTCAGAGCCAGGAGGCTGTCGAAGAGCTCTAGGGGGCGGTGGTGCCGAGGTGCGGTGAAGCCTCCCGGAGTCAGAGGGGGCAGGCCGAGAGGCGTTGTAGAGCGCCGTGGCGGGAGTGGAGGTCGAAGTGGCAGAGAGGCGAAGCTCCTCGAGAAGCAGGTCGTTCTTGACCTGCAAATGTGGGAAACGACTTCATGCGAGTGAGGATAGGAGTCACGCGATTGAAGCGAGGGCTCAAACCGCGTAGGAGATTGAGGACGAGGCTCTCATCAGTGATGGGGGCACCGAGGGTGCGAAGAGTGTCCGCCATGGTCTTCATCTGACGTCAGTACTCGTCCATAGAGAGATCGCCCTAAGCAAGCTGCCGGAAGGCGGTCTTGAAGTACAGAATCCGAGTCTGGCGGTTGTCGAGGAACTGAGCCTCAAGGGCACCCCAGATTCGATGAGCCGTATCGTCCGGCACACGAACGATGTCTTGGAGTTCGGCGGTGAGGATGCCATGGATCCAAGAAAGCACCACCTCATCCATCAGGAGCCAATCCTCCGTCGGGTCAGAGACCGGAGAGAGGACGTGGTCGGCGAGGGCGTAGCGGCGCAGGGTCTACAGGACCTGGTCATGCCACCAAGGGTATTGAGTGGAGTCCGGCGCGAGGACGTCGGTGACCGTGGCCCAGATGCTGGTGAGGGCCGCCGCTTGAGCATGAAGAGAGGCGCGAAGAGTCGAGGTCGGGGTGGCCGCAGGCTCGAAGGTGTCGGCGTATTGTCGAGCAGACGTGGAGAGCCATCCGAAACGCCCTTGCCGGCGAGACGTCGGTAGGTCTCGAGGTACTGGCGCTCGATGGCGTCGACAACCGCCTGCTCATGCTCAAGTGCACGGGCGGCGTCCTAGGCACGCTGGCGAGCCGCCGTAACGGCGGCCCGGGTGGCGACAAGGAGGGCAACAACGTCATCCAAAGGAGTACGTAGGGATGATGTGATGGCCGAGGGCTGGCTGTAGACAGTCAGCGGTGGTGGACAGTCACGCACGGGGGCCCCAATAGGCATGTCGAGCGGGACATGGGGAAAGCCCGATGCCAGCAGCTGAGAGCGAAGGAGGGCCGCGTCGGGCAGGGAGATGACACTGAAAGGGAAGCCGGGGTGGAGGGCTGTGGCCGCCCAGGTAGGGGCCGGCAGGGAGGTGGATGAGGGCAGTGCCGACGCGGGGGGAGAGGCCGGCTCAGCTGGAGCCTGCTAGGGTGCGGCCGGAGCGGCCGGAGGAGGGGGCGTCGCGGCAGCGGCGACAAGGACAGGGGCGCGCGCGGAGCCGGGCACGGTGAGGGCCGCCCGGTAGGAGAGAGGGAGAGGGGGAAAGGAGTCGGGAGTTGCGGCGGAGGAGGTGGGGAATGGGGGACGGCCGGCCATGGTCCGCAGCAACTGCAGTGTTGGAGGCGGCAGCGACAGAGGTGTCCCTGCAGCACCGCGAGAACGACGGCGTTGCCGGCGGCTGCAGGAAACGTGGCTGAAGACGGCCAAAAACGCGGCTGAAGGCGGCGGCTGCAGGAAACGCGGCTGAAGACGGCGGCTGCAGGCTTCCGGCGACTGAAGACGGCCGGAAACGCGGGGGCTGCAGGCTTCTTTTCTGCGGGCGCGAGGCCTCGCGCGCCGACGAGGCGCCGGAGCAGTGTCAGCGGGGCGTGTTGGGGCGGCGGCGGCTGCGGCTGCCGGCGGCCGAGCAGGGCGTGGAGAGGCGGCGACGGCCGCACAGGAGGCTAGATACCATGTGAGAATGTCTACAGTACAGAAACCCTAGCTACAGTGCGGCTACAGTACAAGTGACCTAATGGGCTTTGGACCAATCACGATTAATCGCCTAAGTCGTCCAACTAATTGTGATTAATCGCCCAAGTCAGTCAGGCAGAACGATCAGCAAGTCGTCCGACTTGAAAACATTTCACTTGTGGTTGAAGTTTATCTACATGTGGCATGGGGGCAAGCACTAGGAGATTATCTATAGTTTATCTCACAACATATCATGTTTTTTTTGTGGGTCAGCTTTTCTGCATGCTTGATTGCCATCGGCATCCCTACCTAGGTTACTTATTGCCAATTATTTTGTCTTCTCTTGCATGGCCTTATATCCTTGTTACAGTTCATTTCCCGCAATAGATGTTTTTTTTACTTCAAAAAATTCTGTTATTTATTGTCATCTGGATTGTCTTACAGATTTCAATGGAGTTGTTCTGGTACAAAATTATTTGGAAAGGACTGGACGTGGGACTTGGGCAAAACAGGTGCCTTGCCCTTGAAAATACTTTATCTACAGTCATTAATTGATGTGCATTTTTGACCTTTAAACTAGGTCATTTATTGCCCTATTATTAGTCTGTTCAAATTGTATGGCTAAAATTCTAGCTGCCATTTTATTGATGTTTGATTAGTTTAATCTGGAAAAAGGATGATGTCAAGGAAGCAAATTGTGTCCTAGTTTCATCTTTGTTACAGCTGTCTGGCAGTTTGAGCTTGTGGTCTTGTACCCTTCTTCCACTATACCTTTCACAAAGAACATTAAAGGCTAGTTTGGGAACTCAAAACCTCTTGGGCTTGTTTGGAAGAAAGAGTATTGAAGGGGATCGAAAGGGTTATAATCCTTTGCTATTCAAAATTAAATAACAAGGGATTATAACCCCATCAATTCCCTCCAATACTCTTATTTTCAAACATGCCCTTGGGATTCCTGTCTTTTTCTGCGCTGGTTTGGGAGCAAGGGGTTTAAAGGGTCTCTCCAATCCCTTTGCTCCCGAAAGCCCTCTAGGGCGAGCAATCACATGGGTATCATTTGAATAAGTCATTTAATTATTCATGGGAGACTTTTTTCATAGGTTTGGCCTCGCTTGCTTTCAAACTACCCTTCGTGGATATTTGGTTTCTAGGGACTAATTTTTAGTTTCTCCATTTTTATTCTATTTTAGTCCCTAAATTACCAGATACAGAAACTAAAATTCTATTTCAATTTCCGTATTTGGTAATTTAGAGATAAATGGAATAAAATGGATAGACTAAAAATTAGTTCATACAAACCAAACACCCCCTTAAGAAGGGCTGTTCCAACACATCGGGCAACTCGTTCTCAAGAAAAGACTGCCAATATCTCACAACATACTGTGGGGGAATTAACACATTTTACTCCCTGACTTACCATTTTCATTCTACAGTTCAGGGAAGCTGCAATGTCCAAGGATGATACGGAATTACTAAGGGTCATGGCTAACTACGGTATGTGAAATACATGTTGCTCTATAGATGGTGGATATAAGCTTTGCTTACCTTGGTCTGAAACTACACTGCTTCGACAGGTGAGGATGTAGTTGAAGCTCTGGGATATGAAGTGGATCGGCTGGAGTCTGAGATCAAAAAGCTTGTGCCTGGGATTAAACATGTTGACATCGAGGCACACAATCCAGAAGGACTTTCTCTTAGAGCAGAAGTTTTGTAGATTACCTGTGTACGTACATTGCATTTTATTTAGACAACTTACACATAGAGCATCTGTATACTACTAAACAGAAACCACACAACTAGAGAGCATGCATGAACAACATAAGAGAGCGGCTACACAAGTTGCATCAAATCCACACGACTTTACATATACATGTACATCACACAATCAGTAAATGTTGAGATGACTGGATTGCTCGACTTGTTGGATAGACATCTCATGCAAAATAGCTATATGCCTATATCAAGAATGAACAAGATGCTATCTTGTTATACACAGAAAACATTTTGAAGCACTATGCTTACATGAATACTGTTGGGCCTTCTTTGTCTGAAGGTCATCAAAATATTAACTTAACAGTTACTCTTTAGTCTGTTTTAAGTGTAACATGACGATTGGCGAAGACCTTCGGTTGGAGCTATTGCGTAAACATCACATAAAAAACAAAGGTACCAACTTCGGACTAATGACATGTATGCATGACAGATGAACAAGTCGGAGCTATGTGAAGTCTCTAAGACTTGTTTAGCAAGATCACTGAAGGAAAAGACAACTTTACCTTTAGCTTACTCATTAGTTGAAATATATAGACTTAAGGGCATAATTGTAATCTTGCCGAAGCTGTATACCACGACTATAAATAGGGGCATAGTCCTATGCATATAAACGCTTTTTGGCCAAAGAGAATCGAATCGCTTTGCCTATGAAGCTGTATTTCTCTTACCGTTGTATTGTAACTTCAAGGAATCGAAAGTATACTTGTAATTCTTCGTTAAATAATAAAAAGAGAGGAAAATAATTGTAAGGAAAATGGACCCCGGGCCTTATGGCTAATTGAGTTTTGGTGTTTGATGAACAACACAATCCGTGAACTAATAAGTCTTCTAGTGTTTGTGTTTGTAGTTCACAGGATGCGAAGAGAATTGGACCAAGGCAATGAGGATGCAACATCTCAAAAGAAGACATAAAAAGATGCATAGGAGTCCAAGACTCAAGAACAAAGAAGCCCGAAGAAATCAGCGAAGAAATCCAAAGAGAAGGGCTGTCAGCCAGCGCTTGGTGGCGCACCGGACATCGGTGTCCGGTGTGCACCGGACTGTCCGGTGAGGTACTGGACAGTCTGCGCAGAGAGGCCGCACACAGGCGCTCTCTGGCTGTAGCACCGGACTGTCCGGTGTGCACCGGACTGTCCGGTGTGCCAACGGGCAGACGGCAACGGTCGAATCCAACGGTCGGATCCAACGGTCGACTGCTACAGGCGCCAACGGTCGGCTGACGTGGCGAGCACCGGACACTGAACAGTAGATGTCCGGTGTGCCAACGGGCAGACGGCAACGGTCGAATCCAACGGTCGGATCCAACGGTCGACTGCTACAGGCGCCAACGGTCGGCTGACGTGGCGAGCACCGGACACTGAACAGTAGATGTCCGGTGTGCACCGGACTGTCCGGTGCACCCGACGACAGAAACCTGCTGCTTTCTGTCCAACGGCTAGTTGGGGGCTTGGAGGCTATAAATACCACCCCAACCGGCCATTCTCTAGTGTGAGAGCCCAAGCAACATACCAATACACATAGTGCATATTTCCAAGAGCTCAAACACCCAAGTGCTTAATAGAATCACTCGGTGATTAGCGTAGGTGCTTTGCGAAGTGCTTAGGTTAGTTAGACCGCTTTAGCGCTTGCTCTAGGTGAATCCTAGTTAGTTGAGTGAGTTTTGTAAAACCACACAACCCCTCGGCTCTTGCGCGAGCCGTTGTAATTGTACCGAGTGGGGCGAGAGTCTTGCGAGACCGTGACAACCGCGTTTGTATCACGGCCGCCACCGTGTACCGGAGGGAACGAGGCCCGCGGCGTTTTCGGCCGGAAGCTCGATAGTGGAGACGGCGGGGAGCGTCCGAGAGGAGCCGGAAGCGGAGCACCACTTGCGCGTGGAGAAGGCCCGCGGCTCTCTACGGAGTTACTCGACCGTGGTGCTTGGCCCTCGCGTGGGCTTCCCTTTGCGTAGGGGCACCAACGAGGATTAGTCGGGACCTTGCGTGGTTCCGGATACCTCGGTAAAAATACCGGCGTCATCCACGAGAGTTTGCTTCTCTACTTAGCTCTTTACATTCCGCATTTATATTAAGCATTTAAGTTTCAATCTTGTAGTCATACTTATTTAGTATAGATTGAAACTTAGTCTTTTGCGGTAGAGATAGCAACACTTAGACAAAACCTAGTTTGCACATTCTAGTTTTGATTATTTGCATAGGTTTTGCTCTAGGGATTTATTTGTGGCCTAGTTAAGTAAAAGTTTTAGAAGTCCTAATTCACCCCCCCTCTTAGGCGTCACCCGTTTCCTACAAGTGGTATCAGAACCCGGTTTGGCTCATTTGAAACGCTTTAGCTTCACCGCTAAAAGAACCGACGCTTTTTAGAGGAAGGGATGGATACCCATAGGCCACCACACTTCGACGGCACTAACTTCCCATATTATAGTGCTAGAATGGCTTGTTACCTAGAGGTCGTTGATCTAGGTGTTTGGAGAGTCACTCGTGACGGGATGAAACCCCTCAAGAATCCCGAGAAACCCACCACGAGTGAGGAAAAAGAAATTCATTTAAATGCTAGAGCCAAAAATTGCTTGTATGAATCTCTTAGCATGGATATTTTTAATCAAGTATTTACCTTGAAAACTGCTAATGAGATTTGGCTAAAATTGCATGAGCTCCATGACGGCACATCCAATGTCCGTGAACAAAAACATTGCCTAGTCTTAAATGAGTATAATTCTTTTGCCATGAAAGATGATGAGCTTGTTAGAGACATGTATTCTCGTTTGAATCTAATTATCAATGAGCTCAATTCTATTGGCATTAATAAGCTAGGTGATGCGGACATTGTGAGGAAGATTATCTCCCTGCTACCACAACAAAGATATGGGAGCATCATCACCATCCTTCACAACATGGAGGATTTGAGCAACATGACCCCGACCATTGTGATTGGGAAAATCGCGGCCTTTGAGATGTCGCAAAAAATGAGTCGGGGAGAGGAGCCAACTTCCTCAAGGCCATATGCTTTTGCATGTGATGAAAGGAAGGGCAAAAAGAAGGCTCCCACTCCAAGTTCCTCAAGTGAAGAAGAGGAAGAAGAAGAAAGTGATGATGATGAAGATAATCAACCATGCACATCATCCTCCGAGGACGAAGAAACAATCCGACGCGTCGGAAAGGTAATGAGGATGATCCGCAAGATTAATCTAATGGGTGTGCCCCTGCAGGTCGAGGATCTTCTCTTTAACATTGACAGGAAAAAGCAAAGGAAGAGAGGATGCTTCGCATGTGGGGAGAAGGGCCACTTCAGGGACAACTGTCCAAATATGGCCAAACCCAAAAAGGAGAGGAGCAAAGGCAAGGCGCTCACAAGTGTTAGAACTTGGGATGATTCTTCAAGTGAAGATGAACCTCCAAGGACGCGCAGCCACCGGTCCTCATCACGATCATCACGGTCATCACACAAATGCCTTATGGCAAGAGGTAACAAAAGCATTCCATCCTCTAGTGATGAAAATAGTAGTGATGATGAAGGTGAGGGAAAGGCCTCTCTAGAAGAGCTTGCGGAAGCCGTAAACTTTTTCCAGGATGTTTGCACTAAGCAAAAAGCTCAACTTAAAACTTTGAAAAATAAGTTGGTTAGCTCTCAAAATGATTACAAAGGTTTGCTAGAAAAATTTGAAACTTTTGCAAACTTAAATAGTGAGCTATCAACTAAAATTGAGCTATTAGAATCTAGTGCTCCATCCACTGCTACCGATGATAGCCTTATTAAAAAGAATGAAAAACTTAAGGCTAAGTTAGCTAGCTCCCAAGAAGCTATTGAAAGTTTGCTAGAGAAAATGGAAATTCTTAGCATACACAATAATGAGCTAACTACTAAGCTAGAAAACATTGGTAGCACCCCAGCAGCATCTTTAGTTGAAATACCTGAAATAATTAAGAAAGATGCTTCTACTTCCTGCTTTGATTTAATTAATGATTCTAATCCCTGCAACCAAGTCGTTGTTGAGAATATTGTTGTAGAGACATGTACGGATGAGGTTGCAAAGGAAAATGAACAATTAAAGCAAGAAGTGGCTCGCCTTGGAAAGGCTTTGTATGACAAGAAAGGCAAAGCCAAACAAATCCGACCTCCACAGGATAACACCACTGCGGGAGTGAACAAGCCTGTAGAGGGAGAAATTGTGATTTGTAGGCTATGCCACATGGAAGGCCACAAGTCTTTCCAATGCAAGGCGATGACCGGGGATAAACAAAGGCAAAAGCTCAAGCAAAAGCCATCAAGCAAAATCTCCAACACCTACATCAAAAAGGAGAACAAAAAGGATGCTACACCATTTTTGATCAAGAAGAAAAAGAATGGAAAGGTGATAGCAATCAGGGCCAACAAGCAAGCCAACAAAGGAAAGGGGGCCAAACGCATCTGGGTGCCAAAGGAGATAATTTCAACCATGAAAAGCACCAAGAAGGTTTGGATCCCGAAAGGGAAGTGAGTGGACCGAAGGTAGTCGGGAAATTTGGAGACTTGGCAAAATTGGGATGTATATCATGGGGTACATCATATTGGATCAAGTTTATTGCCAAGTGGGTTAATGAAAATTTTGGACCCAAATTTCCCACCCATGACTAAGGTAACTAGATTTATTGTATTTCTTGTTTTTAGATATGCGTATCTACTTACCTTGTATCTAGTTTACCTTCCTTGCCTAGTATTACATTTGTTATGTACTTTTGTTTAAAATCATGCATACTAGGTAAATCATATGGTAGGATTGCTTGTTTTCAATTCATATACTTAAGCAAACCTACATGGCTTAAAATGTTTATTTAAGCACGGCACATAGCTTCTATATCACTCCATAGTAAATGATGCATAAATTGAAAATTTTGATTTCTACAAAGTGTATCATTTAACTTATATGTGCCAAAGTTTGGATTATGGATAATTTGCCCCTCTTGATATCAAATCAAAGTGCATGTCTCCTACAAGTATTCAAAACTTGTATGCACACCTTTAGGGGGAGGTTACTCTATAATCTAACACTTTGAGACTAACACCTTTTCAAGTCTATTTCATGTGATAGTCTCATTGTAAGGAAAATGAAGTCCCCGGAGAAAGACAACAATCTTCCACTGCAAAATCTCCAAGAACTCTTATGTCTCTCAAGCTCACCATTGACTTTCAATTGGTATCTTTTGAGATTACATTCAGTATCATTTACATGTCTTCTCCAATATTTGATTAGACTATATTTCATATCATATGCTTCCATGTTGCAAAAATGCATAAGTAGTTAACTCATATTCTGTTACCTATGCATAAGGGAAGTTAGTCTTTTCAAATCATGTCTTGCACCTCTAATTTTCACATGCTTTTTCCTAAGTAGAGGATCTCTGTCAGGGGGAGTATTTCTTCATCTCTAAAGGGGGAGAAAAACTCTTTCTAAAGGAGAATACTCATTTAGGGGGAGTAATCTTTCGAGGACTCTTTCAAGTGGTATCATTCATATTGTTTAATTTAATATCCTTCAATTGTGGTATCATTTGATAGATCCCTTGATGAGGGCAAGCTTTTATTTACTTCCTACATGCTTTTAATGTCTTCCTTTTCGGTGGTTGATGCCAAAGGGGGAGAAGTTTAGGGACCAAAGCAATGAAAACTATATCAAACACCAAACACCACCAATTTAAAATTTTATATCTACAAATGGCTTTTCAAGTGGTTTTGGTTATTTGGTCCAAAAATAGGAAGTAAGTGAATTATGGAGTTAGGGGGAGGCTTAAGTCCATAATATCACATTGTGGGGACAATCATGCATCTTAGCAAGTAGATTGCATATTTTCACTCAAATTCTTGTATTATTTGCTTGCTTTGGTTGTGTTGTCATCAATCACCAAAAAGGGGGAGATTGTAAGGAAAATGGACCCCGGGCCTTATGGCTAATTGAGTTTTGGTGTTTGATGAACAACACAATCCGTGAACTAATAAGTCTTCTAGTGTTTGTGTTTGTAGTTCACAGGATGCGAAGAGAATTGGACCAAGGCAATGAGGATGCAACACCTCAAAAGAAGACATAAAAAGATGCATAGGAGTCCAAGACTCAAGAACAAAGAAGCCCGAAGAAATCAGCGAAGAAATCCAAAGAGAAGGGCTGTCAGCCAGCGCCTGGTGGCGCACCGGACATCGGTGTCCGGTGTGCACCGGACTGTCCGGTGAGGTACTGGACAGTCTGCGCAGAGAGGCCGCAGACAGGCGCTCTCTGGCTGTAGCACCGGACTGTCCGGTGTGCACCGGACTGTCCGGTGTGCCAACGGGCAGACGGCAACGGTCGAATCCAACGGTCGGATCCAACGGTCGACTGCTACAGGCGCCAACGGTCGGCTGACGTGGCGAGCACCGGACACTGAACAGTAGATGTCCGGTGTGCACCGGACTGTCCGGTGCACCCGACGACAGAAAGCTGCTGCTTTCTGTCCAACGGCTAGTTGGGGGCTTGGAGGCTATAAATACCACCCCAACCGGCCATTCTCTAGTGTGAGAGCCCAAGCAACATACCAATACACATAGTGCATATTTCCAAGAGCTCAAACACCCAAGTGCTTAATAGAATCACTCGGTGATTAGCGTAGGTGCTTTGCGAAGTGCTTAGGTTAGTTAGACCGCTTTAGCGCTTGCTCTAGGTGAATCCTAGTTAGTTGAGTGAGTTTTGTAAAACCACACAACCCCTCGGCTCTTGCGCGAGCCGTTGTAATTGTACCGAGTGGGGCGAGAGTCTTGCGAGACCGTGACAACCGCGTTTGTGTCACGGCCGCCACCGTGTACCGGAGGGAACGAGGCCCGCGGCGTTTTCGGCCGGAAGCTCGATAGTGGAGACGGCGGGGAGCGTCCGAGAGGAGCCGGAAGCGGAGCACCACTTGCGCGTGGAGAAGGCCCGCGGCTCTCTACGGAGTTACTCGACCGTGGTGCTTGGCCCTCGCGTGGGCTTCCCTTTGCGTAGGGGCACCAACGAGGATTAGTCGGGACCTTGCGTGGTTCCGGATACCTCGGTAAAAATACCGGCGTCATCCACGAGAGTTTGCTTCTCTACTTAGCTCTTTACATTTCGCATTTATATTAAGCATTTAAGTTTCAATCTTGTAGTCATACTTATTTAGTATAGATTGAAACTTAGTCTTTTGCGGTAGAGATAGCAACACTTAGACAAAACCTAGTTTGCACATTCTAGTTTTGATTATTTGCATAGGTTTTGCTCTAGGGATTTATTTGTGGCCTAGTTAAGTAAAAGTTTTAGAAGTCCTAATTCACCCCCCCCTCTTAGGCGTCACCCGTTTCCTACAATAATGTCTATTAAGGTTGAATTGTGTGCTTCGTCTGTGTACTATGCATAAACTACCCTTAACATCTTTCATTTACCCCTTGTCGATTCCTCATATCTTTATCCTTCAATCAATTTCTCCTTCAAGAGGGATGGATTAAAGGATGAAGATGAAGCTTAATTTAATTGTGTTGCCTTGTTTTTGATATCCTAAAGGAATAAAAAACGAGTGACCAACAAATACTTAATTACTAAATTTGATGGTTAATATTATACAACAAGTTTACAAGTTGCTTCAAACTAGTTAGCTTAACGTTATTACTGCCATGAGCAAACTTTAGCAATCATACAAACACCATGTTGGGGGTCTATCATGCCGAAGGTCCCCATTTAACCTTCATTTTGGCACCATTTAACCTTCATTTTGGCACAATTAATTGTGTTTCAGGCACTTTTCAATTAGTGGACGAAGCTGACCTTCGACCGAAGGAACATGTAAAGAAGTTTCGTCTATACACGCAAGAGGCAAAGGTGCGGACCGAAGTCGATACCTTCGGGAAAGGAGAAAAGCTTCAAATGCCAGCTAGCGGAGAAGCTCTCATATGACGAAGGCCAAGACCTACGTAGCAGCGGAGAAATGAGAAAATACAATACTGCACTGATGCCATTTGTAAACATTGAGTGTAAAACATTGAGGGGCACGATTGTAATTTTTTACAAAGTCGATTCATCTTTCATATAAATAGGTGAACAATGCTCTGCATAAAGTACCATTTTTGGAGGGCATAACTTCGTGCTGCTTAGCCTACGAAAGCCTTCATGCCATCTTATGTCCAGGAGCCAAAGGTATGCTTGTAGACCCATTTATCAGGAGAGATGGAATAAAATGCCAAGGCATATGAGATGAGTTTAATATGAAGTTCTACTTTGTCGCTTTCATGTTATTTCATTATGCTTCTTTCTAAAAACCTTCATCTCACGTTCTAACACTTCGAAGAAGTGTTAAATCAAGAGGACAAAGGTCTTTACATCTAACTTGTGTTGCCTTGATTTTCGATACCTTTAGGGGAATTGAAATCAAGTACCAACATTGGTGCCCACCTCTAGTGATCTCACGACCACAACTCGCACCATGCCACTGAAGAAAGCAACAATAACTTACTCTGTCCTTAGGACCTTGGACACCAATCAAGGGGATGAAGCTCTTCTCAGAGAGGCAAGAAACCAAAAGAGGAAGGCAATCAACCCAGAGCCACAAGACCAAGAGCTTGATCAAGAGATTAACAATCTCGAAGCAAGCCACCAACAATTGGAGAAGCGCATGGAAAAGGTGCTTTGTCTTTCTGAGCTTCAGAAAAAAGATTGACGAAGTAACTGAAGAAATGCGCAACATTGAAGTGCAGGACCAAAACAACTACATGGACCAAAATTATTAGGATTTTAACCAAGACACCCTTCTTCATGAACCAGTCAACTTCTAATATTTCCTCTATGACAAAGCTTCCCCACTAACACCAGAGTTACATGCGACACCCTAGCCACTGCAATACAGGCCCCCACATTGCCAATGTATGATGGCCTAACTGATCCAAAGCAATTCTTTATATGTTACGAAGCTACCATATCTTCGTATGGTGGTAATTCAATAGTCATGGAGAAGTCCTTTATCATGGCAGTCAGGAATGTGGCTCATACCTGGTACTCGTCGCTTCGTCCAAGAACTATAACTTCATGGCAAAAGTTGAAGTAGATGCTCCTCACTAGGTTCCAAGGCTTCTAGTCAAAGCTAGTCACTGCACAAGCTTTGTTACAGTGTACCCAGGACCCAGATGAGTACCTCCAGACATTCGTCCGAAGATTTCTTCTTCTTCAAGCCCAGGCACCAGCAGTCCAAGACGAGATTGTCATCGAGGTCATGGTCAAAGGGTCATCGTGCATCTAGATCTTATCAAGGACCCGTTGGCTAGAGAAGGCAGGTGTGCCCCTCACGACTTCGATTGGCGGCTTGGCATAATTGACAGTGAGCGCGAGCCAAGTTATCGCCACGACCCAGCTCCACTGGTCCACAACAACGGGTGCCGCCACCATGACGACGAGGATCGCCAAAGATGCTGTTGCCATAGGGAGAGCTGCTAGAGCACCTGGCTCTTTCAGAACCTACTGCGCCCCCAAGGATAGGGAGTGAGACCGCTCGAAATCACGGCAGGACCATCATCGTGACTGCGTGGGTCTGGTGTGTGTGGGGGGCAGTGGTGGCACCATGGCCTGACATGCATTAGGGAGTCAACTGTCGGGGGACAATGCTTCTGCCGCACATGGCCATAGCTGCGAGCGGTAGCGACATCGACGGGCGGAGCACCACGAGTACTCGACTCCACAACACTATTGCGTGCCTCATCGAGGCACACCTAGGGCTAGTTTGGGAGTCCAAATACCGGAGGGGATTGGAGGGGCTAAAATCCCCTCCTTATTCAATTTTGAATAAGGAGGGGATTTTAGCCCCTCCAATCCCCTCCGGTTTTGTGGCTCCCAAACCAGCCCGTAGAGGTCGGGGTGCCACAACCCAGCGCCTTGTGTCGGGCACAACAATGACCAATCCCCACCAGCTCCTTCGAAGGTATGCACACATCGGTTGTTAATGCTGCCTCCATTTCAGGACCAAGATCTTACTCCAATCATTGCCTGCGTCCCACAAGCTTTTTTAGTGATGCCTGTCCTTGCCATCATTGCTTCCACTAATCAGCCTGTACAGGAACCTAGAGTAGTGAAGAACCACTTCAGCCTAGGATATGTAACTGCAGGGCGCAACTACTCCACTCCCGTAGACGTCAAAAGGGATGAGGCCTAGTCCAGACCTTACAGGCAGGTCGATGCCTAGCTAGGCTATAGACCTTGGGGTTTCCTCTATAGATGCGGCACTTGTCTTCAAGCGAATCCTAGAATCCTTGCCGAAGATGTCTCAGCAATTGCTGTTGTAGGTCAGTGGGGGCGAGGCGCTGCCCCAGCCTCATGCTAACCCTAGAGCGCCACCGCTAACCATAGCGGTGGTTGGCAACTCCATTCTCCAAGCCCTCTTCGTCAAGCCTACAACTGCTCTCCTACTGCCTAAGGCGCCATAGTCGGTCCTACCATCACATGCCATGGCTAAGCGACAGTGGATCCCCTTGTGCCGATCAGGGCTGTGGCGGTTGGGTGTGGCCATCGTCGCGTGTCCAACATGTCCACGGTACGCCGGAGCACAAGGATCGCCGAAACCCGTCCAATGCCTATTACGAAATGTGCCTAGCGCAATCTGTGCCGCAAGCTCACCTGTCAGGACTGATGATATGGAAGATGGTTGTTACTACTCCACCATTGCCAGATGGTGCACAGGATGCTGCACAAGGCCAAGCTTCTTGGCGTGAACCTGGCACCAGACTGCGTCGCGTCAATTGCCACCTTAGTGGTCTAAGGGAGTGTGAGTTTTGGCTGTGTTGGGCTGCTAGTGATGGGCCGTGAATTGTAACCGTGGCTGGTATAACTTGAGGACCAGACAAAGTACTAGGGATATGGAAAAACTGAGAATAGAATTGTCCGTTCCCTACCTCTTCCCTTCTTCCTTCTGAATCCTCCGTTCTTCCTCCTCATCTAGATCCTCTTCCCAATACCAGTAGCTAACAATTAGTATCAGAGCGCGTTCAAGGTGCTCGACCGAATGTCCGAGAGCGCAAGAGCCGACAGTCTAGTGGTGAACCCATTCGAGGAGCTGGAAAGCGGCTTGACGGCACTTCTTGCGGAGGCGACGGGCGAAAAGGTGATCGTCGTCGGGTCTGTCTCACTATGCCGCTCACCAAGTCTCTACCCTCAATCCATGTCGTGTGACACAAGGCAATGCATGGCATGGCTGGATGCCAAGGCGCCCAAGTCTGTGGTGTACGTGAGCTTCGGTAGTGCCAGACGCATGCCACCCATTCAGCTCATGCAGTTCGGCATGGCGTTTGCCTCATGCCACTCGCTTGTGCTCTGGCTCATCAAGGACGCTGACTCCCTGCCCAACAACGTCAAGGATTGGCTACACGAGAACACTGTTGCAGACGATGTCGCAGGAAGAAAGTGCCTGGTGGTGCGCGGTTGGGCGCTACAGGTGGCCATCCTGGCCCATCCAGCCAGTGACGGCTTCATGGCGCTCTGTGGATGGGGCTCCACTCTGGAGGCTGTTGCAGCCGGTCTGCCCATGGCTACCTGGCCCTTTTTCGCTGAGCAATTTATCAACGAGCAGCTCATCATGGACGTGCTTGGTATTGGATTGTCTGTCGGTGTGATGAAGCCAACTGAAAATGTTATGACTACCAGTAACACGGGTGGTGCTGTTGTGATGATATATGCTCCTGGTTTTTGGTCCTACCTGACAAGCTTCATACTTGGAATCCATGCTCAGATAGTTGGGGTTATATGTTGGCCATTTCTGATAATTCAACTGAATAGCAGTATAGTTGTCCAGCAACCGTTCTTATGGGATCCAGGTGGTGACCAGTGTTGCTTACTGAATCTGTTTATTAATGGCTTAGGGGACTTGCAGATGCAACAAGCTAGTCTGTTTTTTGTCACTAAGACAGAATGGCTGATGATTATCCTTTCGTTGCTGCTAACTGGCGATGCAAAGAATATAGAAGAACATCATGAAGTAGACTGTCAGAAAGTGTGCTGTTGTCATAAGCCAAAGCCACCATCCTGCCTTTCGTCATTTTCATCTAGCCAATTTGCTTGGAGTAGGGGTTTCTCCTCTCAACCAGGTGCAAATTCTGGTGACAAGGATGATGCATTAGAGCTCAAATGTTCTGGCAATTACATAATTGAGACAGTAGCTTACAGAATGAAGAATATTTTGGAAAACAATCTGTCAGATCCTTTTGAGGTCAACAAGATGATTGAAACATTATCACAGATGATTTTATTGGCAATTACAGGACTGGACAACCTATCATTTTTCAAAAAGCTCAAGTATTCATCATCAGTTCAGGAATTTTGTGGTCCACAATTTTCATTTCCTAATATTTTGTTGTCCAAATCTTGGGCACAAAAGTTAGCCACCAACACAGAAAGGCAGTTACTACCAGAAATGCTAGAAGTGGTCAATGGCTATAATTTTCATGAGCTTCATCTGATGCTTACCTTTATTGGAGTGACACATATGATCGGTTGTGGTAAATATTTGATATGGATCATTGGCTTGCTAACTCCATGGGATCCCGGTAGAGTGGTCTTTGACCTCAAGTTTCTAATGCTTTGGCTTGAGGGCAAGCCAAATCTTAAGAAGGGGGGGAATGTCAGGACTGATGATATGGAAGATGGTTGTTACTACTCCACCGGAGCACAAGGATCGCCGCTACCCGTCCAATGCCTATTACGAAACGTGCCTAGCGCAATCTGTGCCGCAAGCTCACCTATCAAGACTGATGATATGGAAGATGGTTGTTACTACTCCACCATTGCCAGATGGTGCACAGGATGCTGCACAAGGCCAAGCTTCTTGGCGTGAACCTGGCACCAGACTGCGTCGCGTCAACTGCCACCTTAGTGGTCTGAGGGAGTGTGAGTTTTGGCTGTGTTGGGCCGCTAGTGATGGGCCGTGAATTGTAACCGTGGCTGGTATAACTTGAGGACCAGACAGAGTACGAGGGATATGGAAAAACTGAGAATAGAATTGTCCGTTCCCTATCTCTTCCCTTCTTCCTTCTGAATCCTCCGTTCTTCCTCCTCCTCTAGATCCTCTTCCCAATACCAGTAGCTAACATCACCCTTCTCGATGCTAATGTAGCGTGGTCCTTTAGCAAACTCTCTCCAAGAATGTGACAGTTTAGGGATAATACCACCAATAACAAATTTGCCGGGAAACACACATCTGAACTGTCCGAGTTCTTTAGTAGTACCTGTATTTCATGAGCTTGTTCGATCACAAAATAATTATCAACCATTTTGTAGTTGTACAACTGCTCCATGGTGTGCAGCTCACTACCAGCATCAGAAACTCTAAATTTCTCATCAAGTGCATTCCATAACAATTTACCGATGGTGAATGTTTTGTAAGAATCAACATATTTGTCAGCAAGTGCACTAATCACGATGCCTCGAAATAGGTTATCGTCCACCTAGAACACTCACTCCTCTTTAGGAGTGAATTATTTAGGTTTCCCCTATGCAACATGATAGCATTTCATTGTTGTGAACCACATTATCATCTTTCTACGCCATCTCTTGTAAAATGAACCATCAAAGGTATCGGTCGGCTTCCATGTAGCAGCAAAACCACTAACAGAAAATTGCCTAACATTAGGCTTTTTTATTGTTAGGAATTTAGGCATTTTCATTTTAGATTTAATCCAAAAATAGCATACAAGATTTGTGATGACATATATGTGCACATGCATGGTACTTGCTAAAGTAGCAACAAACATACTTATCAATAAATAAACAACCCAGAGAAAGTTTAGGGTGTACCTAGCGGAGGGACCCATGCTCAAGGCACCAGTTGCTCCATTCACACTAGTCGACATAGTGTGTTGTTCGATATCGTCAATTGGGGCTTGATGGACTTCGATGTTCACAGTGTAGTCCCTCAAACGTCCTCCGGGAATAAGACCAGTGGCAGCACTTCAGGAAGAAGACGTACAACATCAAAGTTGCAATGTTCTCTGAGAAGAAGATGAACACCACCAACAAATAGTCATGATAGCACTCCCTAAAAACCTGATCGCACATGCACCCGATAGATGGCTCGGTGGACAGTGGTTTTAGAGGCCTACTATCTTAACTCTCCTTGCGTGCAAAGATTTGGATGAGGAAGGCTTCAGAGGCAACTCAACTGTGAAAGATAGAGCAAAAACAACAAAAGGATGTTTTCCACCCACGTGATTGAAGAGTTGTATGCTCTTATATAGGTGCAAGAGAGTAGGTGAAGGGGTGCTATCAAATAGCTTAATGACAGCCATCACTAGCCATCATTCATAAAATTGATCGCTACCAGCTACTATCAAAATGGATGTAACTAGTAACTCCCAAGCTATAAGTTAGCATCCATAATTCACCCACTTACTCATGGATAACTCATAGCTTAAACATGAGCATTAGGATTTATAGAATATTAAATAAATTTTCTTATCCAAAATATTCTAACACATGCCACGTACACAACAATAAATAAATACATTGTAAAAAAATATATACATTAATGGTGATTACAAATGATGATTGTGTTACGGCTAACCTTATCCAATAGAGAACTTAAATCGATGCTAAATCATTCTTCTTCACTAACTATGACGTCTCTATTTATTTTATTTTCTAAACATATAATTTTCAGAAAAGTAAACTATTTTCCAAGAATAACATATAGCATATCACAAAAATAGAATTATATAGGAAAAAGCACTAAACAATTTACACAACATATATGAATAATTTTAATCTATTTTCATCTTTTGGTCGCACACACATATGTCCCTTTTTACTTAGCACTATTTAAACCACTTAGTGATAGAAACTGTGGTGCCTAGGATCATACCTAAGCCCCTAGAATACGTATTCGTACTTATGGAAAAACCTCGGTAGTGAGTAGATCTAATCTACTGAGAGGTTGCGTTCGTTGTTGTTGTTCATGGCTACTGCAGTGATGATGACAACTTCTTGCATCGCGCTCCTGCCTCCTTCGTGGCCATCTCCTTGCAGTTGAGGTTGAGGCGGACGATCTAGAGTTGCTCCCTGCACTGTGGCAGGGGCTCGGATCTGGTTTTCGTTAGGGCGCCATTGTTCCCCACGTCCATCATCTCCCTGTTGCATGCTCTTCCAGTCACTACGCGCGAAAAATTGCCACACAATTTTTTCCACACTATTAAGGGCATGTTTGGTTGCATGCTTAAGGTGCCAAAAATTGCCACACAATTTTTCCACACTTGCCTAAGGTTAGACACTCAAATTCTGCGCCGCACTATGGCATGCCTATGGGAATCTTGCCACACTTTTACTAGTCATTGATGAGTGGGGCTTACACAGCAGAAGGAAAAATCATGCCACAACTGTGGCTACAAAATTAAATGCATGCCTAACTCAGTCAAACCCGCCTAAACTTAGACATGGCAAACTGTGATAAGTGAGGCAGCAAACCAAACATGGCTTAAGTGCTTGCATCTATTAATCATTAGTAGAGGTGGTCTTCTTAACACGAATGTTTCTATTAATGGGCCTTTAACAGACATGGTCAATTAAGGCGACGACCTTAGGGGTCTCTTGAGGGGTTTCTAGGGGGTTAAGTGAAAAAAATCAAGAGACAGACTCTTCACGAAGAGCCCATCTCTTCACAACTTTCTATACACATTGTCTCTTAACTGCATTGATGATCTAAGAACTCAAGGGTTGTATCATGCGGTCTCTTAACTGTCTCTTATGCCTAGAAAACTGTTCCAATGGCTGTAAGTTGTACATGCCCTTTATTTGTATTGTAGAGAGTTTCAATACACTGTTTCAAAAAATGTCACATTAACTTTTGTCTATAAAACCGCACATCCTGAGTTTCATGCAACGCTCGTTTGGATCCTTGGAGTTGAATTTCATTCTAATAATCATAATTTAGACATAGATCAATTAAGCTAATAAAGTTTTATACGTAATATATTTGTATCTACTATTGGCCATATGAGGTGAGATATTTATATGCTACATTTTTACTATAGGAGAGTGAGTCGAAGAGCGTGTTATAAGTTGCAGAGTAAAAATATAGACTAATGATATAAATTAATTTTTACCCCATCATCCTATGAATTTAGGATAAGCTTATAGATAAACTTTGGAAAGTGGTGGAATGTCAAATTCCAAACCAAATAACATACTCTATTAGGTGTGTTTGGTTGAGGAGCGGAGAGGAATGGAACGACTCCATTCTTATTTTTTGATGTTGGTTTCCAACGGAGGAGAGCGGAATGGCTCCTGGAGTCTATATATAGCAAATATTTGGGATGCTCTTGCTCCACCAAAACGACCGGATGCGAGTGCTCTCGCGGACGCGAGCGTTCTCCTCCCTCTCCTCCACTCCACACTCATATGGCTCTCCAACTAAACAATGAACGGAGCGGCTCCGCTCTATTCTACTCTTTAACCAAACAAAAAATGGAGCGGTTCCATTCTGCTTGCGAAACACATAATGAAATGGCTCAATTCCTAGATACTAGAATGGAGCCGCTCCATCCCAGTTGGCTCCTCAACCAAACGCAAGTAAATTCCAATTCATTCAAAATGAAGGCATCTAAACGACCCCTAAGAGTTGATTTGGTGACCAGTGATCACGGGGGATTCGAGGGTATTGAGGTGGAAATTAGTTCATTTCCTTCTCAATCCCCTCCAACCCTCGTGATCCCTTGTCACTAAATCAACCCTAAATGAAATTCTCTTATCTCCCATAAAACTCCCTCTCTATCTTATTATTAAATTATTGTCATGTCACCGTGTTTGCTTATATGGCGGGGTATTTGTTGAAGATAAAATCACTGCATTTAACTGATAGAGACAGGCTCTTTCAGGGCTGCCTTGCCATTTATAGAGGTGTGCAGCACCTCTTAGTGCGTGCCCCTTTCAATCCACTAGAACAGTAGGCACCCTCTGGGCGCCCTGCAGTTTTGTTTGGAATACATCACTTTCCACTGACAAAAAATGTTAGTACACACTTTGTAATACGTTCTTATAGAGCTAGTTAACACCTACTGCTAGTATAGAACGAACACAACACCTAACGTTTAGTCATTTGATGTGTACTGTTGTTTGTTGTCATTCTGAACCATAGCAGTAATGGCATGCGACAAACAGAAGTGACAACAACATAAGCGTGTAGTAAACAAAACAATAGCAAGTGAGATGCATGTAGTTTTCTATTTGATATGTTTTCCAGTTTATAAGTAAATAAATAGACAAATATGGCATATGAATCTGCAAAAAACAAGATAACAGTTAGAGCGATTAATACCTTTGTACGACATAGGCTCCATTTGAAAGGAAGTAAAGAACTACTTATACTAAATACTTTGATCAACAACATTTTGGTCATGGGCAAACCATTGCCAGAAATGATTGTGCATAAGACTCAAAAATTGGCAGTTGCACATCTAAGCAACTAAATATCAAAGCAAAATGTTGTAGAATAAACATTTCACATTGCGATTATTTAACGATGGATAGGATCAATGCAAAATACTTCATAAGTGTAGCTACTCATTGGTTCTAAGAAAATAAGTACCCTAACGAACAACCAAATAGATAACAACAGTTCAAGAGAATTGTGTTAGCATACATCTAAACATCACTATGGCCATGGATGGGAGCGTTGTGATTGCAGACATAGTGCAAATTTGAGAAATGTAAAGGAAAAATAATAAGTGGAGCACGAACATGCTTCATATTCAACACATAAGAATGGTGAGAATCTGAGAAGCGTTGCATGTAAAAGAAGACAAGTCAGTATTGTCAAGTAGAACCACATCAAAAGGCAAACACAAAATGTTCTATTAATCAATGGTTTATGCAAGTAGCAACAAATGCATTTCTATCTAGCATATTAATAAATACAAATGCATGGAATATTTGTTGGATGGATAAACATAATAAAAAGCATGTGTTTGAGCAGGATCAAAATGTCAGAAAAGTGTCTTTTCTTGTGCTAAATTTTGAGAGCATGAGCGAAGAGATATGAATATAACAGGAAAGGATACACTTGCATCTAGTTTAGGATTTAGAGGCCTGACAGGCCAGCTGCCACACTAATCGAAGGCAAAATAGAAGACACTAAACCTGAGAAAACAGGTCCTGCACATATGCAGTCTTCGTACACCTAGTAGCTATTAGTTCTGAAATTGTGTGAAACAAATGGAGAAAACATGTACGTGTAAACAAGCTCCGGCAGCGAGTCTCATGCTAGGTTCTCCAAACGATGAAGGGGTCGGCGGAGTATCTCAGGACGAGGAAGCAAGCGCGGGCGGGGGTGGGGGCAGGATCCGAAAGGGGAGACTTCGGACGGGAGCCTTGTCGGCGCAGGCATCGAGCTTTGGCGGCGAATGATCCAGAGGGGGGAGGATCGACCGCACTTTGCCCCTGCGTGCGACGGCAAGAATCGCCTCGACGGGGCCCAACACGTCAAGGATCCTGCCGCTGAGGCTCTCCTCGGAACAGTGACAGCAGAGGCATCGACAGGGCCACCGATGGAGGATCCGAGAGAGGGAGACTGTATCCACGGACCCGGACGACGAAACTGGCATGGGGGTCGGGAGGGGAGGGCGTGGTGACATTGGGATGAGGTGATAACACCAGCACGCGGACGTGAGCCATGGCGGCGGAGGATTTGGAGAGGGAAGAGAGCACAGAGGACAAGAGAGAAGGGGATGGCGGCATCGCGAGGGTTTGAGGGAGAAAGAAGGTACTGGATGGCCGCGCGAGCCGGATTCGAGCCGGGAGTGGGCACAGGGGTTGTTGCCGTCGAGGAGGGATGGGCGGACATGACGAAGCTCGACGCGCACGACCTATGAAAATTTTGGGTCCGAGCCATGGAGCATGTGTCCACACGCGATGGGTTGAAGACGCGCCGAACGCGGAGAGCGCCTGAATCGCGTTGAGGTTTTAACTATCTAGATGGGGTTGTCTCTAGAAATCTCTATTGCATTATTGTTATGAACTACGAAGAAGACAACACACAACTGTTTTTAGCACATAAACGGAAATTTTATGGACAAAAGATTTAAAAAAAATTGTGCATCTCAACACTTAATAGTATCACATCTTTAGACATGTTCGACATTGCCACAATTCAAACAAATGCAGAAATGTATCCAATCAATTTATTCAAATTACAAACATATGGCATCCATATCTAGTCAAACAATATGTAGTAGTAGATATTACACTGCTGGATCACCTTGTTCTATTATTGAAACATGATCTCTCATTCAGATCGACCTTTATTTACCAGCTGGCACTTAGTAGGAGAACTAATCGGTAGTTATATCACTGGAGTAGGCTGACACTAAAATCCCAGAGCTTTTTGGACAACTCCTTGTCGGTTGCAGGCGGTTTTAGTTCAACAGCATTGAAATCCACAAAGTATTTGCCGGTGACTCCAGCAACCTGAGGATGCAATGCCAGATAACAAACGGTGGCTGCACCCTGCAAAACGATCAGTAATAAGCAGTGGTAGAGTTTGAGTAATAATAATAATACTCCCTCCGTCCCAATTTATAATTTGTTTGACTTTTTTTACCAATTTTAACTAACTCGTTTTATTCAAATATTTTAGAAAAATTTTAAAAAAATAAAGCAATACTTAAAGTATATTATATGCTAAACAATATAGTAAATATTAATAATAATTAGATTTTTTAATAAAACGAGCCGGTCAAACTTAGGATAAAAGAGTCAAACGGATTATAAATTGGAATGAAGAGAGTACTTCTTCTTGTTGTTGTTATTTATTATATGGATTATAAGTTTGGTAATGAGACTTTATTAAGTTGTAGGAACAGGAAAATAAGTTATTAATTTCTCTAATTTTTCAGAGAAAAAATAAAACAATTATCAGTGAACTAAGCTCTAAAATAAAAAAGACAATTGGTTTAACCGAGGCTGAACTGCTTGGCATTGAGCTTAAAGAGGTGGAGTTTGTCCACTGTAATAGAGAATAGATCGTGTAATAGGGTTGGTCATGAATTAGTCCAGCATGCATGTAAACATCTTACTTCGACTCTATGGTGATGGATCCTTAGATCCTTTCAGTCCCTTAGAAAAATACTGACTCCCTCTATACAGTCCCTAATCTTCTATTTAGATCAATATATGTTTATATCTGTTGGAGACCAAATGTGTCTCGCGGACGGTCCGGCCCTGAGGCCGGACGGTCCGCGGTCCGGACTGTCCACGGTGGTGGGCTGGTGGCGCGGACGGTCCGCGCGTACGCAGAATCAGTTAGGGTTCCTAGTTTCTCGCGGGATTGGTTACCTAAAACCACGGGATTAACTCGGAAATCAGTTTGAAGTGGATCCAGACCTCCCCTTTATATAGATGAAGGGCTATGGCCGATTGAACCCCCCAACAATCGATCAAATCCACTTTATTACTCGTTTTTACCTTATGCATTAGGAGTAGTTCTAGTCTAGCCCTAGTTTAGTATTCCAATCCCCAAATTCTCCGCTTCTCTTCGACTCTACGTCGATTAGAGGAGTCTAGGTCGGCATACCGAGCCTAGACAACTCCTAGGATCTCTCCTCCTCGACGGGGTCCCTCCCGGGAGCGAGATCCAGGCGCCGCCGGCGATCTTCCGCCGCCCCTGCGCACGCATGGACCGTCTGGCCCTAGGGCGCGGACCATCCGGCCGTCAGGCAGGGAACCCGTGCTCCTGCACCAGGTCGCGGACCGTCCGGCCCTGTGCCGCGGACCGTCCGCGTCTGACCAGAGAGCACCGCCGCCTCGCGCCAGGTCGCGGACCGTCCGGCTCTGTGCCGCGGACCGTCCGTGCCTGACCAGAGAGCACCGCCGCTGGTTCTTTTGAGTGATTGACGCCTCCAAAAAGGTGTCAACATACTTTTTGGTGACTCCGCTGGGGACAGATGTTTAGATCTACTAAAAATCAGACCCTCAAATGGCCGGTTCTAAAGATCACACCGATATCTCCCCAGATAATATCCTGAAGACAGCTGTCGAAATTCTAACAGCCGATGAGCAACAGCAATACGAGGACTACATGCGCCAAGCGAAGGAGAAATTCTTGTCGCAATACACGGTGGATCGCCACCAGAAGGTTATCAAACATGGAGAGACCGACGTTGCATCTCTTCTATCTTCGCTTCAAGTCCCCAACGTAAGTAAACCCGACGATATCCAGTCTATTAAATATTATGTAGATCAGCAGCAGGATCAAATGAAACAACAAATTGTAGGGTTAGAAGAATCAATTAGAAAGTTAACGCGTACGTTGGAGAAGTCTGTTGCTCCTAGTTTTCCATCATATGAGACTAGTAACAGGATATCTATGTCTAATACATCGGCAACAAATGGGGATTTGAAGCCCCAACCATTATATGGTATGCCGATGAACTCATATCCAGGGCAAGTACCACCACCGCCATCCCTGCTTGGCAGATCGGCGCCCCTGAACACGGTCGGACCGTCCGAGCTTCTGCCCGGACCGTCCGGCCCATACGCGGACCGTTTGGCTTGCTCTGCCGGACAGTCTGGGGTCGCCTTAGGACCACCGCCGTCCCTGCTTGGCAGATCGGCGACCCTGGACGCGGTTGGACCGTCCGAGCTTCTACCCGGACCGTCCGACCCTTACGCGGACCGTCCGGCTTTCTATGCCGGACAGCCCGGGGCCGTACCAGAACTGACGCGTGGCGCCCCAATAATGGCGAACACGACCGGCTAGTTCGGATGTACCACTGTACAAACCGGATACACATATACAGAACCTATTGTTGCACACCATGCGCCAAATTATTACACACCACAGCGGCAGTATGTTTCGCCCTCTGCATATTTAAACTATAACGCACCATATAATCACAGACCGATCAACACTATCGATCGGTCACGGCAAGAAGGTCGGTATACTAATGCCCGACCAAATGAGCCCCACAGCCCAGGATCCGGTGGTCTGCCACCGGGTGCAATGGAAAAACTTAGGGAAGAGATGACTGAACTATTTCGAGATAAGTTCGGAGTTAGTGTAGCCAGAGTAGGGCAATCATACCAAAAGCCGTATAATCACCGGTTTGACACTGTCCCATATCCACAAGGGGCAAGGATACCGGAATTTTCTAAGTTTTCTGGTGAGAATGGGAGTGTTGAGCACCAAATTGAGCCGTGCGGACGGTCCGGCCCTGAGGCCGGACGGTCCGCGGTCCGGACAGTCCGCGCCTGTGGGCCGGACGGTCCGCGCATGCGCAGAACAGTTTAGGGTTCCGAGTTTTGTGCTACGGTTATTAGCTATATTCGCGGGATTAGCTCGGAATCAGTTGTGTAAAGGGTCCAGCCCCCCTCCTCTATAAATAGAGAGGTCTACGGCCGATTTGTAATCATCAACAATCGAATCAATACCACTTCTATTTCGCATTTTATCCTAGGAGTAGTTCTAGTCTAGTTTAGGTTTAGATATCCAATCCCCAAATTCTTTGTCTCTTTTCGGCTCTACGTCGATTAGAGGAGTTTAGGTCGGCCAGCCCGAGCCTAAACACAACCTAGGATCTCTACTCCCCGACGGGGTCCCTCCCGGGAGCGAGATCCAGGCGCCGTCGGCGATCTTCCTCCGTCCCTGCGTACGCGCGGACCGTCCGGCCCCAGGGCGCGGACCGTCCGGCCGTCAGGCAGGAGCCCTAGCCGCGCACCAGGTCGTGGACCGTCCGGCCCCAGGCCGCGGACAGTCCGCCCTTACGCAGAGAGCATTACCGCGCCTCGCACCAGGCCGCGGACCGTCCGGCCCCTGCGCGCGGACCGTCCGCCCCTGTGCAGAGGGCACCGCCACGGTTCTTGTTGAGTGTTTGGCGCTCCGAAAAGGCGTCAACATACTTTTTGGCGACTCCGCTGGGGAAAACACATCTAAGCTCATCAGATCAGCCCTCAATGGCCGGTTCAAAGGATAGCTCTGATATTTCTCTAAGCAACATCATAGAGCCGACTTGGGAAACCTTGCCGGCTGACGAGCAGCTCCAGTTTGAGGAGCACAAGGAGCGGATGATCCAGGAGGCGAAAGCAAGGTTCTTGGCTAACTTCAAAGTGGACAGAAACAACAAGGTCGTCCGACATCGGGCGACGGATCCGGCTTCGCTCCAACCCACGCCAGATATCCCCAATGTAAGTAATACCAACGATCTGCAATCTCTTAGAAATTATGTAGAAGATCAGCGTGAACAAATGCAGAACATCATAGGGGGTATGCAAAGCGATCTTAAGAGACTAGTACGTGCATTCGATAAATCTAGTACCGCAAATTTTCCTTCGCACGAGGTTGAGTTGGGAGATAACGCGCATAACACATCGGCTACAGGTTGTCACGACCAGTCACAACCCCTTTATGGGATGCCGATGGACACATACCCTAAGCAACCGCAAATCGGCAGCAAACCAGCCGATCTGCACATGCCCGGACCGTCCGCACGTGAGCGCGGACCGTCCGGGCCAACAGCAGTCGGGCCTATTTTTAATGAGTTACCTAGATATGCGCCCGAGCCACCACATATGACACAGAACCCAAATTACCCAGTCGGACGGTCTGCATACAATGACAGACGGTCCGCATATGACCACGGACGGTTCGGGTACGTATCCGGACAGTCCGCACATGAGCCTTTTGAAGAGAATTATTACATGAATCCTCGCCCGTCCCAGCAACACTTCCCATCATACTATGCAATGCACCAGCCCACTAATTCAGGATCCAAAGCCCAGGAAAGCTTTCCGGCCCCACCTAGAAGTCCGGAAAGAAACGATCAAACATATGAGCCATATAGAGCAAATGGAAATGCACCACGTAGCTCAAACCAATGGGGGGAAAGACAACATGCTAATATCCAGCCAACCCCACCTATGTTTGACCAGAGAGCCGGTGGTCTCGCACCGGCTGCCATTGATATAGTAAGGGAAGAAATAGCTGGGGCGTTCCGAGATAAGCTCGGAGTAAGCATGGTCCCTGGGGGGCAATCATATCGGAAACCTTATGACAGCCGATTTGATCACCACCCATACCCACAGGGAACCAAGATACCCGAATTCACAAAATTTTCGGGTGATCAAGGAAAGAACACACGTGAACACATAGGCCAATTTTTAGCACAATTAGGAGAGTTAGCCGACACAGAGGCATTTCGCGTACGTTTGTTTTCATTATCTTTAACAGGAACTGCGTTTGCATGGTACGCCACTTTACCTCCTAATTCCGTTTCATCATGGGGGGATTTAGAACAAAAATTTCATGATCATTTTTTCTCCGGTGACTATGAATTGGATTTAGTAGATTTAGCGTCGTTGCGACAGACGAAAGATGAATCGGTTAATGATTACATCCGGAGATTCCGAGATACAAGAAACCGATGCTTTCAAATTCATTTAGCAGAGAAACAGCTAGTAGGATTAGCCTTTAACGGTCTACGATATTATTTAAAAGAGAGATTAGAAGGCATCCAATTTTTTACACTAGCACAGTTACACCAGAGGGCTTTGGCTTGCGAAAGCCGGAGCAAAGAAACTGCTAAGACAATGCGTCACAATGTACATATAGTAGAATACGACCAAAGTAGCTCAGATGACGAATCAACAGAAGTGTATGCTGCTGAAATGGTTTGGCCAAAACAGGCCAAATCTTCGGCTTGTTCCTCCTTGCAGCCGGTTCAAAAGAAACGGCAAGAGGAGGTTAAGTTTACGTTTAATGTTGGTAAATATGATAAAATATTTGACGAACTACTTAAAAATGGCAATATTAAAATAAATCACACTGTTCCATCCGCCGACGAGCTAAAACGTCGTGCATACTGCAAGTGGCATAACTCATTTTCTCATGCCACTAATGATTGTAATGTATTCCGACGACAGATTCAATCGGCCATTAATGAGGGACGATTGAAATTTCAGGAAATGCAGGTGGATACAGAGCCATTTCCAATGAACGTGATCGACTTCGAGGGCAAGAAAGTCCTGGTTCGGCCAAACACGGCCGATAAAGGCAAAGGCAAAAAGGCAATCATCGGCAGTTCTAAAAGGGCCGATGAGGATCATAAAGTTTCTTGCAGGAAAGTGGTAGCCGAGAAGACTCCCGATGGAGGGGAGACCATAAAGGTGACCATCACAACCTCCAGTACTGGGGGGCAAGCGCAGACAGGGAGACAGATACAGGAACCCGTGCTGCGTATCCCGGACGGTCCGGCACGTAGGAGCGGACGGTCCGGGACCCCACCGGACAGTCCGGAGAGCTCCGGCGGACGGTCCGGCCATGCTCAGGACTCGCAGCGACCACGTACCTTCAAACCACGACGACCAGAGATAGGTACGTGGAAAACAAATACATTTAAAGCAGCTGGTCGGCTGATCAAGCCTGGCCCGACTTTCGATCAATTGTTGTCTAAATATGTGAAAAAGAAGGCTGGCCCCAGTGACCGGCCACCGAAGCGACCCCGCTCACCCATTCATGAGCAACGTCAGGTCAGGCCGATTGGACCACATCACCAATCGGAAAAAATGAAAGGTCCTATTGTACAATTGAGACCTAACATGCCGACATGGACCCCCCCACCTCCTTATCCATCTATGCCATATCCATACACATACTTACCTCCACCATATGTCCCAAATCAAATGTGGGGCATGCCACCATATCCATTTGGGATGCCACAGTACCCCGCCTGGGGGGCACCCCAAACATCCGTTTTTGATAGGTTGGCACCGCCAGTGCAAGACCGATTGAGCACTGCTGAATCCGGTCACCAGGCACAGGCCCAACAAGGTTGCCGGACTACTCGGCCTCCTAGGCCGACCAATCCGGCAGGGGGGCATATGCCTGTAGCAACTCAAAGAACAAAAAAGGACATCATCAAAATAGGCACTGCGGATGTTGTCATACAGGGAGACAATAAAGGGCCGATGATTTTCGGCGAATCGGCCAACACAACCGAAAAGGATACGACTACCATCAAAACAGTCGATCCAAAATACTCCATGCCTCGATGGTGCCCAGCGGGATTGACACGATCCCAAAAGAGAAAATTACAGCGCCTAAGAGCAAAGGAGAGCCAGGAGAAGGAGGCGGAAAAGACATTTAATGACACACATCCACTATACCCGCCACCACAAAAGAAATGGAGACCAAAGGCCGTTGAGAAAAAACAAACGGCCACAGAAATAGAAAGTCAACCTGCACCAGGCGCGGACCGTCCGGCCCCCGCGTGCGGACCGTCCGTCGTTCACCAGGAAGGCTCTGAACAACCTGCACCAGGCGCGGACCATCCGGCCCCCGCGTGTGGACCGTCCGCCGTTCATCAGGAAGCCTCCAACAACACAACAACATCCATGGAAGAGGATGACCTGCTAGGAGAAGACCTGGTCGACTACGAGGCTTCTCCAGAACGCCCAGGTATGGATGTAAATATTATTACATTTTCTTCCGATTGCACTATCATTGGCGACGATGAACCTGTTGCTGCCCAGTTTGATTTTGGTCCTAAAGAAGCCGCCTTTACTAAACCAAAGGAATCGGTAAATCATTTAAAGCCGCTCTTCGTGCGCGGTCACATTGATGGAATACTGATTGCTAAGATGTTGGTGGATGGAGGGGCGGCTGTAAATCTAATGCCTTATTCATTATACAGAAAATTAGGTAAACAAGATGATGAACTTATCAAAACCAACATGACCCTCAGCGGTGTTGGGGATAGTTCGATTAAAGCCAGGGGAGTCACGTCCGTTGAATTAACCATCGGGACTAAGACCCTTGCTGCTGCATTCTTCGTCGCTGATGTAGAAGGGAATTACAGTTTAATTCTAGGCAGAGATTGGATTCATGCCAATCAATGTATACCTTCTACATTACATCAAATGCTAATACAATGGGTAGGCGATGAGGTAGAACAAGTACATGCTGATGTATCGGCCTGCATCGCTGTGGCCGATGCCCCTGTACTCTGGACTTATGAGACTGCTACATGTCTCACAGGAGTAGATTTTTCTGATTATCAGTTCATAAGTATAGATAAGAAAGGTTTCGTTCCTGTAATGCTAGAGCCGATGGAGAATCGGCTAAATCCTAAATAAAGTTTAAATGATGAATACACACAAAGTTCATGAGTCGTTGATCACGGACAATTCGGCTCTCAAAGCCGGATGGTCCGGTCTTTCACAAAACAGTTCGGACTTTAAGACCGAACATCTATCACAGCGAAAAGACAGTATTACGGATGATCCGGTCCCCGAGACCGGAGAGTCCGCCATCACACAAAGGTCATCTGATTCCTCTGTGGGGGACATGATAGAGGAATTCAGAGATCTTGATAAACTAGGACAGGGGTTTACATCGGCTGATCCTTTGGAGGAGATTGACATAGGAAATGGTAAAACTCCAAGGCCGACTTTTGTAAACAAGACCCTGGAGACCGATTCTAGAAATGAGATGATTGGTCTATTGAAGGAATATTCAGATTGTTTTGCTTGGAATTACACTGAAATGCCTGGACTAAGCCGAGAGATTATCGAACATCGGCTGCCCATTAAGTCTGGTTTTAGACCCTTCAAGCAGAAAGCTAGAACATTTCGTCCAGATCTTCTCCCATGAATCAAGGACGAAATCCACCGGCTGTTAGAAGCTAATTTTATTAGACCTTGCAGATACGCAGAGTGGGTCTCCAATATTGTGCCGGTGGAGAAGAAGGAGTCAGGTAAGCTTAGAGTATGCATTGATTTTCGTAATTTAAATAAAGCAACTCCTAAAGATGAATACCCCATGCCCATAGCCGACACATTAATCAATAATGCATCAGGAAATAGAATTATTAGCTTCCTTGATGGTAATGCCGGATATAATCAGATTTTCATGGCCGAAGAAGATGCGTCTAAAACGGCCTTTATATGTCCAGGCTTCATTGGTTTATTTGAATGGGTTGTCATGACATTCGGTCTTAAAAATGCTGGTGCTACTTATCAGAGGGCTATGAATCTGATCTTCCATGAGTTGTTAGGAAATACTGTGGAAGTCTACATTGATGATATTGTAGTCAAATCGGCTAAGTTTAGTTCTCATATAGCTGATTTGCGCAAAGCCTTTGATAAGATGCGTCGATATGGTTTAAAAATGAACCCACGTAAATGTGCTTTTGGAGTGTCGGCTGGTAAGTTTTTAGGATTTGTCATCCATGAAAATGGTATAGAAATAGACCCTGACCGAATCAAGTCTATTCGGAATGTGGGGCCTCCGACTTGTAAGGTCGAAGTGCAGAGGTTTCTCGGCAAGGTGAATTATTTACGAAGGTTTATTTCTAACCTAGCCGGGAAGATTGATGCCTTCACCCCTATCCTTCGGCTTAAGAATGATGCTGAATTCACTTGGGGGGCAGAGCAGCAGGAAGCATTTGATCTCATTAAAAAAATACTTGTCTTCGGCTCCCGTGTTAAAAGCACCACAAGTAGGAGCGCCATTCAGATTATACATTGCAGCTGAAGACAAGGTTATTGGGGCTGTTCTGACACAAGAAACTGAGGGGAAGGAGCATGCGGTGACATATATAAGCCGAAGGTTGGTGGATGCTGAAACAAGGTACACTTTTATTGAAAAGTTATGTTTATGCTTGTTTTATGCATGCACCAAATGTAGATGTTATTTACTGTCTAGTCATTGCACTGTTTCTGGTCAAGCCGATGTAATCAAATACATGTTGCATAACCCAATTATGAGTGGTAGAATTGGTAAGTGGGCTTATGCACTCATAGAATATGACTTGGCCTATGAACCATTGAAATCTATGAAAGGCCAAGTCGTAGCGGATTTTATTGTAGAACATCGGGTTAATGATATTCATGAACTAGACATGTCATACCTCACTATTACTCCTTGGACTTTATATTTTGATGGATCGGTTTGCAATGAAGGGCAAGGAATTGGCATTGTGCTTGTTTCACCAAGTAATGTCTCCTTTGACTTCTCTAGCCGATTGAAAACTTATTGCACTAATAATCAAGCCGAATATGAGGCCCTCCTATTCGGCCTAGAACTTTTAAATGGTATGGGAGTAAAACATGTGAAGGTATTTGGTGATTCTCAGCTGGTTGTCCAACAAGTGTTAGAAGAATATCAATGTTTTGATAGTACTCTAAATAGTTACCTTGAGAAATGTTGGAGCATAATCCATTCTTTTGACGAATTCAGTATTCGACATATCTCTAGAGTTGAGAATCATAGAGCTAATGATTTGGCACAAGATGCATCAGGTTATCGGATAAAGAGAGGGAAATTTCACAAAACTGAAATTCCGATAACCAGTGCAGAGCCAAATTCCCAGGTCGAGGACCGTCCGCGTGACGACGCCGGACCGTCCGGGGTTTCCAGAAATGTTCTCTTAATCGATTCGGCTGGCAATGAAGCCGATGTAAGTGATTGGAGGACACCTATACTTAATTATTTACGAAATCCCAATATTAGGACAGATAAGAACATTCGGCGAACAGCTTTCAAGTATGTTTTGATGAGTGATGAACTTTACCGCCGAACAGTCAGTGACGTCCTGCTGAAGTGCTTGGGCCCAGATGATGCTATATTAGCCATGGCCGAAGTACATGAAGGAATTTGTGGTACTCATCAATCGGCTCCAAAGATGAAGTGGTTGTTACGAAGGTCTGGTTTTTATTGGCCTAGTATGATAGCTGATTGTTTCAAGTACTACAAGGGATGCCAAGTGTGTCAAAAATTCGGCGACCTACAGTTGGTCCCTGCAGCCGAATTGCATCCTATCATCAAGCCTTGGCCATTCAGAGGATGGGGATTAGACTTTATTGGAGAAATTCATCCTTCATCATCGAAGGGGCATCGGTTTGTGTTAGTTGCCACTGACTACTTCACCAAATGGACTGAAGCCGTTGCTCTAAAGAACATGACACACAAGGAGGTAATTGAGTTTATAACTGAGCATATCATTCATAGATTCGGCATTCCCCAGACCTTAACTACAGATCAAGGTACTTCTTTTATGTCAAAGGAGGTACGTGAATTTGCTGAATTATACAGAATTAAGCTGCTTAATTCATCTCCATATTATGCTCAGGCCAATGGTCAGGCCGAGTCTAGCAATAGGACATTGATTAATTTGATAAAAAAGAAAATATCTGATAATCCTAAACATTGGCATAAGATTTTGTCTGAGGCTTTATGGGCTCATAGAATATCTAAACATAGGGCTACTAAAGTATCTCCTTTTGAGCTTGTCTATGGGCAGGAAGCGGTGTTGCCTGTGGAAATAAGTTTGAATGCTATCAGGTTCGCCAGACAAAATGATCTAACTGTTACCGATTATTATGATTCAATGATGGATAATATTGATGAGGTGACTGACAAAAGGATGATAGCTTTGGGAGCAATAGAAAAGGACAAAATCATGGTAGCCAGGGCCTACAACAAGAAGGTCAAAGCAAAATCATTTCAAGTAGGGGACCTGGTGTGGAAGACCATTCTGCCTCTAAGGAATAAAGATCGGAAGTTCGGGAAATGGTCACCAAGTTGGGAAGGTCCTTATAAAGTAAAACAGGTGATGTCTGGCAACGCCTATTTGCTACAAACATTACAAGGCAAGGATTTGCCTAAGGCTTTGAATGGGCGTTTCCTCAAGCAGTACCATCCTAGTATGTGGCAAGATGCCTAAGAAAACCGATGTGCTCACATCGAGTTAGTTGCTTTTGGTTTGCTCAGCTCCACCAAAAGGCAGGGGGGCATATGTTGAGCACCAAATTGAGCCGTGCGGACGGTCCGGCCCTGAGGCCGGACGGTCCGCGGTCCAGACAATCCGCGCCTGTGGGCCGGACGGTCCGCGCATGCGCAGAACAGTTTAGGGTTCCAAGTTTTGTGCTACGGTTATTAGCTATATTCGCGGGATTAGCTCGGAATCAGTTGTGTAAAGGGTCCAGCCCCCCTCCTCTATAAATAGAGAGGTCTACGGCCGATTTGTAATCATCAACAATCGAATCAATACCACTTCTATTTCGCATTTTATCCTAGGAGTAGTTCTAGTCTAGTTTAGGTTTAGATATCCAATCCCCAAATTCTTCGTCTCTTTTCGGCTCTACGTTGATTAGAGGAGTTTAGGTCGGCCAGCCCGAGCCTAAACACAACCTAGGATCTCTACTCCCCGACGGGGTCCCTCCCGGGAGCGAGATCCAGGCGCCGTCGGCGATCTTCCGCCGTCCCTGCGTACGCGCGGACCGTCCGGCCCCAGGGCGCGGACCGTCCGGCCGTCAGGCAGGAGCCCTAGCCGCGCACCAGGTCGCGGACCGTCCGGCCCCAGGCCGCGGACAGTCCGCCCTTGCGCAGAGAGCATTACCGCGCCTCGCACCAGGCCGCGGACCGTCCGGCCCCTGCGCGCGGACCGTCCGCCCCTGTGCAGAGGGCACCGCCACGGTTCTTGTTGAGTGTTTGGCGCTCCGAAAAGGCGTCAACAGGGAGAAGCACACACGAACACATAGGCCAGTTCCTAGCACACCTAGGCGAATTGGCCGATGGAGAAGCATTCCGTGTTCGGTTATTTTCTTTATCCCTTACTGGTACCGCTTTTGCATGGTACGCCGCCCTGCCTCCTAATTCCATTAATTCCTGGAATGAGTTAGAAAGTAAATTTCATGAACATTTCTTTGCCGGGGAATATGAATTAGGGCTAGCTGACTTAGCTTCAGTCCGCCAAGGACACGAAGAATCGGTTAATGACTATATCCGGAGGTTCCAGGACACTAGAAACCGATGCTTTCGGATCCATGTCGCAGACAAAGAGCTAGCAGGGTTAGCTTTTAATGGGTTGCTATCCTACTTAAGAGACAAATTAGATGGGACCCAGTTCTTTTCGATAACCCAGCTACATCAGCGGGCTTTAGCCTGTGAAAGCCAATTTAAAGAGACATCAAAATCGACCGCCCGTACTATACATCTGATAGAGCGTGATAATTCAGATGATGAATCTGCAGATGTATATACCGCTGAGTTTATTTGGCCAACAAAGGCCAAATCTTCAGCATGTTCCTCCTTACAGCCGGTTCAAAAGAATTAGCAAGAAGAGATTAAATTTACCTTTAATGTTGCCAAATGTGATAAAATATTTGATGAGCTACTTAAAAATGGCAACATTAAATTAACTCATACTATCCCTCCTATAGATGAATTAAAGAGACGTGCTTATTGTAAGTGGCATAATTCTTTTCTCATGCCACCAATGACTGTAATGTTTTTCGTCGACAGGTACAATCGGCCATAAATGAAGGCCGGTTGGCTTTTCAGGAGATGCAAGTGGACACACAGCCATTTCCTGTTAATACAATAGATATCGCATGCAAAAAGATCTTAGTTCGGCCTGAAATGGCCGATAAAGGCAAAAGCAAAGACATCATCATTGGCAGTCCTCACACGTCGAATATATCACAAAAGGAGATTGCTCAAAAGGCTCTGGACGATAAGGCTAAAAAGTCCGGAGGCACCGGGGGACAGGCACAATTAATGAGCCAAGCACGACAGCCTGGCCTGAACACCACAAACGGTATGGCACCTACGTGCGGACGGTCCGGTGTTCAGATAGACGGTTCGGCTAACTCTGCCGGACAGTCCGCCTATGTCCAAAGGCGTCAGCCTCCACACAAAACCTTAAAAGGGAAGGAGACACAACGGCAAAGCACAAATGGTCGGCTAATCAAAGCTGACTCTACCGTTGATCAGTTGCTCTCCAAGAATACCAGCGAGAAGACCATTCTACGCGATCGGTCAACGAAGAAACCTCGGTCACCTGTTAAAACGAAACGGGTAAACAAAACGGCCCGAAAGGTGACACAACAAGCATCGCCTATTCATCCTATGAGACCAGGGTACTTTTCACCCGTTTACTCATCGTCGGTATATTATCCTGTTCAAACATGGAATGGTACGATGATGAATCCATGGTACATGTATAGTCTCTTTGTCTATTCATACTGGGGGGCACCTCCATTCTATTCCTTTTGATTCAGTGATCAAACGGTCATGGCCGAGAAAGATAAAATCTGAAATGACCTTTATACATTGGTGCTTTATTAAATGATCTCAATATTGAAAAGCCGGTGACTTACATCAGGTTTAGTTCATATGCTTTTGGTTCGTCAACCTTCACCAAAAGGCAGGGGGGCATATGTTAGAGACCAAATGTGTCTCGGGGACGGTTCGGCCCTGAGGCCGGACGGTCTGCGGTCCGGACTGTCCGCGGTGGTGGCGCGGACGGTCCGCGCGTGCGCAGAATCAGTTAGGGTTCCTAGTTTCTCGCGGGATTGGTTACCTAAAACCATGGGATTAACTCGGAAATCAGTTTGAAGCAGATCCAGACCTCCCCCTTTATATAGATGAAGGGCTACGGCCGATTGAACCCCCCAACAATCGATCAAATCCACTTTATTACTCGTTTTTACCTTATGCATTAGGAGTAGTTCTAGTCTAGCCCTAGTTTAGTATTCCAATCCCCAAATTCTCCGCTTCTCTTCGACTCTACGTCGATTAGAGGAGTCTAGGTCGGCATACCGAGCCTAGACAACTCCTAGGATCTCTCCTCCCCGACGGGGTCCCTCCCGGGAGCGAGATCCAGGCGCCGCCGGCGATCTTGAAATACCGTGCAACGGTCTCTATCTTGTACATGCCCTTAGTCATACCTCCGGGGCTGAGGTGAGCGGTGATGATCAATGTCGCCGTGGTGTCTTGAACTTGAGTGCCAGTGTCTAGGTTCGGTTCGGCTCCTCTTTGCATAATAGGATTTTGGGGTGGCACATTGGTGACCGGTGGTGACGTGAAACATTGGTTTTTATGGGCGCTATCAATTTCTCAGTTGAGCAATTCTGGTCACTAGGCGCTAGAGAGAGATCATCTCGAGGGTGTCTATGGTGGCCAGGGTTTACGGGAACAAGAAGCATTGGCATCCATGTCAACCATTTTCTCCTTGATATAGCGACTATTTGACCGGATGCTATAACCTAGGACAGGGTCACACACTCACACCCTCTATTAGGGCATGGTTAGTTGATGATCGACTCAAACTTGGCCCACTTGACCGAGCCCGAGAACGCATCCAATATTCTCTCCTTTATTCTTGATTTTCTTGTTCTTTAAGTTTCTATGTTCCACCCTTTGACAAATTAATAAATCAAGATCAATGCATTACAGGATCAATTATGTGCCACCTAACCCATTGATTATAGCATTCCCCTCTGCTTTAAGGTAGAGTAACTTTCTTAATCTTTCGATAGCTAAAGTATATGATACTGACTTCATCTCATTGATTTTCAAGACACTAATAATTTCCAAATTTATCACCCTTGACTATTGGCGTAAGGGAGGGCCTACACTTATACATATAGTACCTTTTAGTACATTTTCTATGTATGCTTTCTTTGAAATTCATAATATATCTTTGTTTCTGTCTCTATGAATTTCTATTCCTAGTAATATGAAGACTTCTACCATGTATTTCATATCAAAATTCAAGAAAAAAACTTTTTTTGTCTCCAGCGAGATATACTTTACATTCTTAAACTTTGCATAAATACAATTATCTTCCCTGTTTTTCTAGAAACCATATTTTTCTTGTAGTCTATTCAAACTTGAGGAGGCAATGTAGGATTAGATAATCAATACTATAATGTTGTGCCTAACAAGACTCGACTTAGGGTTGGTGATTAAGAAAACATTCAGGATTTCTTTTTATTTATATTGTAACGACATATACAAACCTAAATTTCACATACAAAAAAAATAAAAACTACTTCTTTGTAGTAGGAAGCGAATATGATTGCAGACTTACTTGTTCAACACCCCTTAGTACAAGTTTAGCAATTGGAGAAAGAATATCTGAAATGAACATTACAAGAAATAGAAAATTCAGAATTCGGTTTCCAGGAATTAGGGTAGAAAAATCATAATACAAATGGTTTTCTTCGAATTGATAAAAGGAAGGATTACCTTTCTCGGAGAAAGAACAGAGCCTGCTTAAAAACATGACTATATCTCTTAGAGCTAGTTTGGTAATTCCACTTTTTCAATGGAATCGCATTTTTCTAAGGAAAAATGAACTATTCCCTTGAAAAAAATGAAAATTCTTTGAAAAATGGGGTTACCAAACTAGCCCTTAACCATAACCTTTTCATCGTTAAATTCATTATTCTAAATGAAACTTTAGAAAATATTGGCGTTATTCAAAAATACAGTTTTCATAGACCAAAACAGGTGCATTTTCAGTACTTGGTACGCTATTTAGATTCAAATGACAAAGAGGGCACAAGAACTGAACTAGCTAAACAGTTCTAAGTTATGACAAGAAATTTATATGTAGGGTGATATTGATGAGGAATGGGTGAATTGATAGAACCGTTTCATCGATAAATCTATTATTCTAAATGGAACTTCTTAGATAATCTTGATGTCATTCCAGTACATAATTTTCTTGATGTCTAAAATAGATGGATTTTCATGTCGCTCTCTGCTTAGTAGAAAGAACAGGTTAAGGTGGCTGACACCAATGACAGGATCATCCCATGGCTTAAGGAGTTGAGCCGGCTTCTACACTGATTTCAGATGTCTGTGAAATTTAGAACTATGTAATAGTATAGTTGGTCCTGCTCTTTTTCTGTACCTTAAGGGAACATTATTTAGATTCAAACCTTTTCCTGTGAAAATTTCGGATGCCTATGTAATTTAAAACTTTGTAATAGCTTTCAGTACTTTAAGGGTATATTATTTAGATTCAAACAACAAAGAAGGCACAATACCTGAAATATATAACTAAGTAGTTGTAAGTTATGACAAGGATTGATATATATGGTGAAATTTGATGAGGAATAGGTGAATTGAAAACTTGATAGAAAGTTAAGACAATTTAGTGAGTTTTGTTTGATAATTTGAAATATTCCGCACCTTTTATGATACCCAGATGGCGCGTGATGTTGGTGGCAACAACTCCCGGATGCAGTGAGTTGACTACTACTTTTGCATCTTCTTCCTGTGCTCATACAAACAGTCAAGGTCAGCATTATATGATATAATTTGTGATAGTTCTTAATACGTGCTTACACCCGGCACTATTTGGTTCCAGACATAATTTTTAACGATCGACTAATTCTAATTAGAAAAGTATGGTTAGAAAATTTAAGGGTCAGGCTTAGCCATATATAATATAATAAGCGGATATAACCATCTCTATAACTTGTGTGAAGCCAACAAAATATGTGAACATGTATGGCTCCTCAACTACGTCCAACATATCTCTAGTACAACTCCGGTCCTTTTGTAAGGTGGAGGTATTGTCTTTTTTTATAGGGTACAAAAACGCCATACACACTCACACCACTACATATGTGCGTGTCCAATACATATACTAAATTGATTGAGAGCTTTAGACCTTTAATATGTGGTCCTAGGTAAATGGTGCGTCACCCAGGGCTTAACCTTCCGGCCAATGGCCTTTGCCACTTCGCCGTGAGCCCCTTTGCATAATGTGGGGGTATTGTCTTGGTATAACCTCATGGTGCTTTTAATGGTTTGGTTGGTCCGTTAAAACTCGTGTTTCTTCTTCATGCTTTTATAAGTTCAATCCAAAAAATGAACATGGTAGTAAAAAGTGTACAATTTATCCATTCACTATTTACATAGAAGGTAATAATATAATACATGTCTCTACGACGATCATTTTGCGTCTTAAGGTGGCCAAATAAACAAAAAAAAAAACTTATGTGCTTCACAGGACTTGAACTCATAACCTACAAGGCTACAACTCAACGAATAAACCCCATACTAGTGCACCACAAAATCACCACAAAATGGATTTAAGAGTCTATCTTTTTCTATAAATATCTTGTAATCTTGTATTAAATATTCTGACTACTAATGATAAATATGAACCATAAATAGCAGTAGAACTTTGGTATAGGATATATTTCCAATTAAAAAGTTTTTAAAAAAAATCAAAATTTAAAATATGAAAACAAATTAAAAAGTTGAGACACTAAATAACTTTAAATTTAAACATATCAATAGAAAAATATAGATCAAGTCATCTAGTACAACTTTGCTATTAGAGGTGTGAACATTCATAGTCGTTTAAAAACTCTAAATTTGAATTTTAAAATCTATAAACTTACAACACATATTTTAGACTCCAAACAACTTCAAATAGAAAATTATTTAACTACAAAATTATACAATTTTAGTATAGACCATATCAACAATCGAGGTTGTTTAAATTTTTTAAATAATTTCGAAATCCATAAACATAAAGTGGTATTTTACAACTCTAAAAAATTTCAAATAAAAACTTTAAACTCGAAAGTTGTAGACCACATTGAGAGCTACAATTTGATATAAATTGTCTTTATCTAAGTTCATACGGAAAAGTTATGAATTATTTTTTAATACAACTATTTATAGAGACATGAATCATAAGATGACGATCTTAAAAAATATTTTTAGAGGTGCATGCCTCTGAAAACGGTATACTGGGACAGACATCCTAATGAGACTGCGTGTGTTAATCGAGGGTTGTAAGATGCAATCGCCTTAGCAAGTCCGTCTTTATAAGTGTTTGTTCGTTTTGCACTTAATCCATGTGGATTGGATGAGATTGAGTGGTTTAAATATCAAACAAGTCAAAATCTTTCAAAAAAATTTCTAATCTCATCCAATCCACACGTGATAGAAATAACCGAACAAGGTCTAAATGATTTTTAGATGCAACCATTTTCCTAGTGGCCCATGATTATTGACGGATGTGGTCGCTATGTTTGACTGCCTTTGTTAATTAGAGAGGATGTCATCTAAAATCATTTTTCTAGTAGTGTTGAACTTGAGACCGCTAGCCTTGATATACTAAATTAAATAGTATGCATCGATCAGTCCAATCCAAAACTAAACTTAGTATAAGACTGCCTCTAGCAGCTTACTCATCATATATCTCCTATTTTAAACTTTACATTGTGAATAGTGTGGTCTACAGTACAAAACAATGTTTTGAACGATTATATATACGGTCTGCTGGAGACAACCTAAAAGGATGCACAAATAAGCCACACATGCAGGTCTCGAACGTTAAAACAGTACATTACACAAAAAAGAATGAGTAAAATATAGTAGCAGTCCTCAAACTTGGAACACTATATCACATGGGTCCTTGAACTTAGAAAACCAGTAAAATGGGTCCTCTAACTTAGTCGGCACATACAAAATCGTCCAAAACCGGGTTTGCTCAAACTGAATGCCGATGTGGTGTGCCATATTGGTACACACTCATCAAAGTTCGAGGATCTAAGTGACAAATCATGCCAAGTTCGAGGATCCAAGTGACGCAACATGCAAAGTTTGAGGACCCAAGTGACTCCAACGTGGCATGCCACATATGGTTTTGCATGGGCCGCCTAAGTTAGAGGACCCATTTTGCTAGTTTTCCGAGTTCCTGAACCCAAGTGACACATTGTGTCAAGGTCGAGGCCTGCTGATGCATTTTACTTAAAAACAATCATTATCGAACCATCATTGTCGGTTCGTGGCTTCTACCAAAAGTAATAGTAGCACCACTGCTAGAATGTTAGTTCATGGCCACACACTAGTGATGGCATGTTTTGTAACACTTTTATAGTTGTGCATCTGGGCCCATAAACTTGTTTTTGGTATAATCACAGCTCTATGTTTTGTAACACTTCTATGTTATGTTTATATTGTAACCCTTCTATATTGTAACACTTCTATGTTTTGGTGGCATGTTTTGTAACACTTCTATGCTTTGTAACAATTCTACCAACATACACATTTCTGGTCTCTACACTTCTATTTTAGTATCATCTATGTCCATAAACTTGTTTTTGGTGTCATCACATGTACGTTTGATGGCAACAAAAATAAGTTTAGAGACCCAGATGATACACAATTATAAAAATATAATGACCGAAATGTGCATGTTGATAATTTCTGGACCAGAACGATACAACTTCATAACTTTATAACTTTAGGGACCATAGATGTGCTCTTTCTGAGTTTAGGGACCAGAATGATACAACGCTACAAGTTTAGGGACCGCCAATGTAATTTACTCTTTTGTAAAAGTCATAACCTTTTGTATGATATTGTAGATTTTAAAGATATCTCAAACTTTGTGGTTGTAATTTTTTTATTTAGGATATTTTATAAGTCTAAATATGCAACATAAGTTATAATATCATATTTGAGATGATTAGCATGTTAAATGGAGATGAATAAATATTGTAATATCCAATAAACTTTGCAATAACAACTTTTCATTTGAGATTGGTTATAGTATCAAATATACAATATTTTAAAACTATGTAGTTAAAATAGCATCATCTATATATTCATATGTGTTGTGTAATCTATCTGATACATAAGCTCAAGAGAACATTAAATTAAGGTATCAAGTTTGTGTCATGAGAAATTCAATTTTTTAGCCAATTATCATTGTTGGTTTTTACTATTTTTTGTTTTTCTACACTTATTAGTGATGATTTGAATTTTTAACCAATTGTCATTACTGGTTCTTACAATTTTCTGATTTTTTTCACCACTAACCATTGCGATTCTAATAGATTATGAAATTTGGTGTACAACAAGTCTACTATAATTTAGGGTTTTTAACATGCCTTTCAAGATTTAAACTCAAAACCTTTAGCCTTGATATATCATGTTAAGTTTTATGTACCCATCTGTCCAAGCCAAAAACTTAAACTGACAAGAAAGCTAGCCAAATCACTAATGCTTCGACACTGATCTTCACATGAAATAGGTGTGGCTACTAGTTGTATTTTATTTAATTGTGGTATCAAGGATTTACATGCTTCTGATAGTTTAACCCGGAAGCTTAAATTGACTCGTAAAGATGTGCAGTTCACTTATATTTCAACACGTATTGTTTTCTGGTGTTCCATAGCAACAACGTTCTGTAGAGCAATGATCGTCCAATATATATTTCTTCACAATGTTCTAGTCACACCATATATTATTAAAAACCTTGTTTCCATTCGTCCATATTCTCATTGGCAATAATTACTTTGTTGATGTTTAACCTCTTTGATTTTCTATGAAGGATCTTCCTAAACGAGCATGATTGTCAAGTAATGGAATAGTTCAAGTGAGCTTTATTTGTCCCTGCCTAATCAGTGCTAAAGTCTGCCTTGGTGACATGATGCTCTCATGTAATAAGAGTAGCACTAATTCTTTATGTCATGCATCTACATTTGTGTGACATGTATATCTTCCTTTTTGCTCATCCAAATCTCTGAGTACTTGATCAATTTGAATTAGTATATTATAATATATGGACCCCTCTAGTTCTTAGTGTCTCTAAATATAAATATTATCTTATCATCATTGGTGATTGCTTGCATTTTCTATGGGTGTTTCCCTTACAACAAAAAATCGATACGTTCTTTAATTTTTTTTCATGCTTTTGTGTGCCTATGTAGATACGTCGGTTGGTCTCAACCTATGTGTAATTGTTAGGATTGAGTGCTATTTAAGCAAATCCACCAATCCAAACCTACTACCTACAATGGGTGAAAATCATCCATCAATAACATTGTACTACATATGGTCACAACTTTGACAATACCTCTAGTTGATAATTCTTCATTACCATAACATTGTTGTCAATATTTCATTCTCATATATTTCTTAACAAAAAGTGTCATGCCAAACATGCCACATGTATAATTAACAATACTCCACACTCCATTACCTCAAGCATGTATTCATCATTTTGGGCCAATGCATTGAGCAATGCCACATATCTTCTCAACCACCATCCCACAAAAACCCTTCGATTAGACTCTGTGGCACTCATCCATCATATTTTCATCTTCAAGATTTAGGTTGGGTCAAATATCCTAACTTATGTGCTACTATAACTCACAAACACAAACCATAATCATCCTTAATTTTTTCCTTGGATACTCATTCATCCATAAATCATGTAATTATTTCTTGCCACATGGTGTTTGATGAATTTTCCTTTCGTTATTCTTCATCTTACAAGCAAACACCACCCTCCTCTAATGTTTATAATAACGTATCTAGCGGTGGTGTACAACCCTTTCCTCATGATGCTACTACATATTTTTTACTGAAGGAGGATTTTCTTCTATGCCTTGTAGTTTTGCTACAATGCTTCATCTAATTAGTACATAATGGTGCAAAACTCCTTATATCACGTCCCTTCTTATGACTTGATCTCATTTACCATAGCCAAAATATTACGAATTCATTCTCCATCAATTATAGGCTTGTACTTATACAATTCTAGCTTAGCTCCTCCTTTAGTAGATTCTAGGCCACCTTCTCATACCTAAATATCAAAGAGTGGGTCGGGTCTTGTTTCAACTTTAGTTCCTTATATGCATTTTTTGATTGTAGCATTGCTAAAAGTTAATATTTTTCTTTGGTAACTTCATATAGGAGTAATTTTGACAAAAGATAATCTAGTTAGTCATAATTGGCAGGGGAGCAAACATGTTGCTTTTTCACAAGGATGATACAATCAGGCATTTGATTTTTTACTGACATTTTGCTAGGATGATTTGGAGCTTAATTCAATTATCTCTAGGTATTCCTAGACCCTATGGAGTTTCTAACATGTTTGGGAATTAGCTAGAGGGTTTCACAAAAGAATTTAGAAGTCTTATCCTAGTAGGAGCAGCAACCACTGTTTGGACGCTCTCGGTAAGTAAGAAAGATTTAGTTTTCAAGAAAAGATCACATTAACTCCCTTGAAGGATATCTTTACTACTAACCATTGGCTATGCTCGTTGGTTGTATTATAGAAGCAGGAGCTACATTCTGTAATGATGGACGTTTCACTATCTTCTATATATGATGGTCTATTTGTTTATCATCGCTAGTACATAATAGATCATGTTGGTTTGAGCAATTGAAATACTTTCAATGCTCTAGTGGATACTTGCATCAAATTGTTTGCTTTTGGTGTTGATGTTGAAGATATTTTCTACATGCTACAATACTATAGTTGTGCATTAGTTAGTATGGTTGCTACAATACATTATTTTTACTATATAGCCATCTAATAAACTTTGACATCCAAGAACTTTTCCGATAGATTGGTATAAAGGTGAAATGACTACGGTGCCCTATTTATTCTAGTTAACCATCTCCGGCTGATGTTCTTTATGAAAAACACCATCCACTCTCTCCTCTCCCCACGCCTAGCTATATACTGCAAAAAAAAACACTCTGCGTGCTCAGCTAAAGGTTGTTGAAAGAAAGGTTTAGATTGATTTTGTGCATATGTGTACAAACGTGGTCTTGTGCATAGGATACGTTCTTCCAGCTAAGATTTGTAATCAGCTAGAATCAGAACGTATATAGGCTCATGTATATAACAAACATTAGTCTATGAAACAAAGATTTCCTTGCCGCTAATGTTGTATTCTATCTACAACACCTAATTATTAACATGTTTTTTGACACATTTGACTAGCATATCATTTTTATTTAGAGAATGCTACATACAATAATTTGTTGCAAAATAAGAAAAATGGTTGAAACTTTACTAGTCACTCTTAAATGTCAGCTCGACGAATAAACATTGTTGGAATAAAAAAACATAAAAGAATGATTACCTTCAAGCGGCAAGAAAGTTCATTGGAATGCAATATGTTGGCCAGCTTCTATTGGCCATAAGCCAGGACGCCTTTATAACTACGAACAAAAATAGAGTTACAATTCTTTGTGATGATGAAATCAAATTGGTATTAACCACCAAAAACAAGAAAACAAGTTAGGGTGAAGAAACAATACCCTGATGCATCATTGAGTTTATCAAAACAAATTCCCTCTCGATACGTGTGCTTGTAGCTGTCAGAAGCAACAATCACAACCCTACCTTCTATTCCACTCTCCATGGCCGTGATTTTCATCTTTTCAAGTAAAAGATTAGTGAGTAGAAAATGGCCTGCATGCAAGTACCAATTTGCTTAGCATTTCGTAGTAACTTACGGGGTGTTTGAGATAGCTCTTCCAATATGGAGCTATAGTTTATAATATTAATTTAAATAGTTTTAAAAATATTTTAATTTAAATAATAAACAAAATGACTTATCTAAGGCCCTGTTTAGGAGAGCTTCACTTCAAGAATTTCAATTTCGTTCTAACTTCTTCAACCCAAACAGGTCCAGCTCCACGAGCTTTAGTTTTAAAAAAAAATCGAAACTAAAGACCCGTTTCATGAAATTCATGAAGCTCCTTAGAGGGTGCTTCAAAAACACTGTTTTTATATCTCCTCATGAAGCTGTACGAAAATTACCCACCATGCCACTGGTTACGCAACATACAACTTCCGTTCTCTCTGGCGACAACACACTAATCATCAAGGGTAATCAAGGAAACCCACACAAATCAATTGTACTATAGAAGTTGGAGTCCATATACAAACCAAACGCTCCTAGAACTCACCTTAACAATTTGCTGGAGCTGTTTTATAGTGAAATTGGAAAACTAAAGCTGAAGTTTTTGAAGCAAAGCTCTCTCAAACAGGCCCTAAATGTCTTTTAAAACCTTACAGCTTTAGTTCCACTATTTTTTTGGAGCACCTAATGACCTGCTCCACCAGCTCCACTAAATTTTCTAGAGTTAGAGCTGTCTCAAACATGATGTTAATGTCTTTGTTAATTGTTAAATCATAGGTAAGCATGTCAAAGACTAACCAAATATAAATACAAAATATTTTTTTGTTTTGCGTTAACGCGGCATAGATTTTGCTGGTAATTGAAAAAATGTAGAGATTTGCTTTTTAAAACTTGAAAAAACAAGAGAGTTTGGCATACCAAGGTAATTTGTTGCAAATTGTAGCTCAATTCGATCATCCGAAAGGGTGAAAGGAGAAAATGCGATTCCTGCATTATTACTTCAAAAGCAGTCCACTCAACCACTTTGTGTAATATAAGTATTAGGGAAAATTATCGGTGTGGTTTCAGCTGTATGACACTAGAAATAGCAATATTTATCAGGAACACAACGAGAAACGTTAGTTATTATCAGCGACACATCGTAGCGATTAAAATTTTCATTTTCGGCAAGACTTTGTCTACAATATTTTTCAAAAATGTAAATTTTAATCGTTGCGGTGTACCACTGATAATAAATTATATATCTGCAAACATTAGCAAATAATCTTAGTCCAAGTAGTTATGTTGACTATTAAATATCAGATTAATTTATCAAATGAGTCTTGGTCCATTTTTCTTACCGACACAATTATTAATAAAAGTCCATGATACGAATTTCAATCTATCTAGTTGTAATCGATTAGAATCGTTATCTCTTTCTTAAGCAATTAAAAATTTTGTTAATGTAAAGTATCATAAGAACTCTATGGAACATGATGATAACTACCATTCACAATATGATTGTTTAGTACAGTCCTGCTTGAATTGACATTATAAGTATCGATACTTATATATACCTACAGAAAATCGAGGAGCTTCCTATGGTCTCTAGAATGCCGGCAAAAATAAATCTATTACTTTTGGTCGCCTTTATTAATTATAGTAAATAAGATAATTCTAGGTAACCACAGGATAATGTCGAAAATAAGTATTTATTTTCAGCGCTATAGTCTAGCCACTGAAATTAAGTCTATTTTTTCTGGCTTAAGGCTACCCCCACTCTGCATGCCACCATCACCGCCCCCTTGGCTAGCTGACATTGTTTGTGTGCCCCTAGCTCTTGCGTGCGGCTACACGCTACCACTTGCTTGCCCTCCCCTGCCATTGCCCCTGTTTGTTTCAGTTTTTTGGAGCTTCTGGCCACCAAAAGCTGTTGCAGACTGTCAAACGCTCAGCTTTTCAGTCAGCTTCTATAAAATTCGTTTGGATAAAAACCATTCAAAATCAACATAAACACATAATCAGTTGAGTCGATGCAATAGTAGGAATCCGTCATTTTCTATATCTTGAGTCCTATGGACACCTTTATCTTTCTCCGCATGTAATCTTCATGATACGCAGATTCTCTATACAGTCAGATTCTCTCCACAACCAGATTCTCAGAAAAGCTGGTCAGAAAAAGTTGAACCAAACAGGCCCATCGTGTATCGCTCGGTCGCCCACCGCCTCGTGCCCACCCCCGCTACTGGCTATCGCCACCGTGCTCGTGCCTTCCTGCTGCCATCGTCGTGCTCGCTCGTTATTATCAATGCATGCCGGCTTCCATGCCTATCCACCATGTTCACCGGCAATCGAAAAGAAAGGCCCTCACACTTGGCCCTCACGCTAAGCGTAGCCCTGCCTCGTCCATCCCGTGTCGAGACCTCCAACAACGACAAACAAGTGCGACTTGGCCCCATGTAGGGTTATTTAAATGTTTTAATATTGGGTTAGTAGAGTAACAAAACGTATGCATCACTCATTTTGGACCAACACTTGTCATGTATCTCATGCATGTGAGGTTTGTCGATCTAAAATTGTCCTTTTTTTAGATAGCCTCTAATTTCTATATACATAAAGCTCAAACTTGTGTTGAACAGGCACCCATTGATAGAGATGGATAACGAGCCAGCTCGGCTCGGCTCGTTCGAGTTCAAGCTGGCTCGTTAAGCTAACGAGCCAGCTCCACTCGGCTCGTTCAATTAACGAGCCACAGAGTCAGCTCGGCTCGGCTCGTTTACGAGCTCGAGCTGGCTCGTTTAGCTCGCGAGTCAGAGCATAAAAAATAATAATATATACATAATAATTAATTTTTAGTTAATTTTAAACTAATTTAACAATAGAAAATAGTAATTATACTCATAGTTTCACAAACCACGTCAATGTAACACCAAATTACAATTCATCACTCATCAATTCACAATTCACAATTCACATACATGTTCATTAGTTTAACCCACAATTATATTTTTATAGACCAAATTAACACATAGACATAGTTCATTAATCATTAGTTTAACTCATAGTCCATAGACACCTCACATATATATAACATGTTTATCAATTATTCTGTAAATGATATGCATATAGTTTCGTTTTGCTGGAATGTGGTAGCTCGTTTAGCTCGCGAGCTGGCTCGTTAACGAACCGAGCTGACTCGTTAACGAACCGAGCTAGGATGTCAGCTCAGCTCGTGAAAAATTCAAACGAGCTGATCCGAGTCGAGCCGAGCTGACCATGAAACAAGCGAGCCAACAAGCCAACGAGCATTTCGTCCAGCCCTACCCATTGATGTGTATCTCTAGAGCATAGAGTACCAGACCCAACATATCCTAAGGTCCTGTGCAGTTAACAAGCATTAGAATGATTGATCTGTTGTTCATAATTTAATTTGAACTAGTTGTATAACATTGAAGCTCTAAGTTCTAAATTTATTTTTAAATTGTAGGAGCATTAAGGGTAGGAGATGATTAGATGCCATATATCGAAAGCTCCAGCAGCGTGGTAGCAACATTGAGAGACGATGATGTTAGTTTGTAAGTTCTCCACAAATACATTTAGTTTCACACTACTTGTAATGCTATAACTGATAATTTGTCATACGATGATGGACTTGGCTCTTTTATTCAAACATGAACGAGCTACTGATTTTGCTCTTTTATAACTGATAATTTGTCATACGTGGTAGCACGTTTGTAAAGTATACTTACATGAGAATGTTGAGTGGGAGATTTAGTCCGTTGAAGTTGTCAGCGAATCTCTTGACGGATGACATGCTGCTAACATCAAGTTGGAGGACGTCGATACTGGCAGCGGGGACGTTCTTCACGATCTCTTCCTTGACGCGCTCACCGGCAGACGGTGTCCTCACGCCCATCACAACGCGAACGCCCCGCAGCGCCAGAACTCGGCAGGTCTCGGCACCGATCCCACTAGACGCGCCTGCCGGAAAGTTTTGTGAGTGCCAGGAGGAGGAAGGAGAGATGCTATAGCTAGACAGAGAGCAGAGGCCGGCCGGCAATTCAAGCTGCACATGTGGCGAGACAGACCCGTGACGATCGCGACGAGGCCGGAGCCATCGATGCCGGCGGTGACCTCCTCGGCGGCTGACGACGACGAGAACCCTGATGGGCTCTGCCTCCGTTGTTTCAGAAAGCCGAACATGTCGCCGCGCTCTGAGTACTATGAGCAAGTTTGGAACGTACGTGCACAACAAGGATCTGGGCGTGTGTACCAGCCAAGAGCCTTTCAGGCTTTCAGCTAGCTAGCAAGTTCCAGCATCCATCCCATGTCATAATAGCTACGACAAGGACTGTGACAAGGAAGTCCCGGATTGATTGTTTGGCGCACGCCTCCTATCTCATATATATACATGTAGCCAAAAATATATATATATATATATATATATATATATATATATATATATATATATATATATATGACGTGGCATCGCCCAGGCCGCACGTTGTACCAGAACACTTCGCTGGCAACAAGTTCCATTCAGCCGGCCGGCGCTAAAAAACTTCAGATAAACAAGGGCTATAAGTAGCACAGTAGCATATCCTTCAACGATAGGAAGCTATATGATAAAAAATCGGAGCGCAGATAACACATGACATACTAATTTAAAGTTGTTGCTCAACTTCACCACTGGTTTGGCTTATACTTGCCTTCAGGTAATCAAATAGGCTAATTTGGTAACCTTATTTTTCCAAGATATTTTTATTTTCCTATGAGAAATTAGTTCATTTTTTCTTGAAAATTTGGAATCCCTTAGAAAAAGAGTGTTTCCAAATCAGCCCTTATCATATGTTTCTCCCTTCTTATGACAAATACCTACCATTCCACTACCGGTAGCTTTTCTTGCAAACAATTCTTATAAAGATTATAGAACAATTAGCAGAAACTTAGGATTTTGTTTTGAAGCAAGTTGTTGGGAACATAGACCCCACCCCTTTCACTACCGAACACAGCTGCTTTGCCGAGTGGTTCGCCCAGAAAACACTCGACAAACTTTTTGCTGAGTGTGACTCTCGGCAAAGATAACTCGATGAACTGTACATCGGCAACAACTTCTTTGCCGAGTATTTTTTGTCGAGCACTTGGCAAAGTCATTGTCGAGTGTCATATAGTGCTCAGCAAAGAAAAGTCGTCATGACGGCGACAAATGACGGAGACTTTGTCGAATGTGCTCAATGGCATTCTACAAAGAGGGAGCCTTTGCTGAGTGCTTACTGCTCTGGCACTAGGCAAAGATGGCTTCAGTGGACTTCCACGACAGCCTCTGTGCCGAGAGCCTCAACCTGGCATTCGGCAAAGTGAGTTTGGTTCGAAAACTCAATCTTGAAAGTGAACTATAAGGACCAGTGTTTTAATTTGTGTGTAGGGATCAAAAACAGACATTGATATATGTTTTTATTGTTGTTATAGATATATATAAAAGTCGGCCGTGTATAAATGGGTCATGCCCCGTCTGTTTCCCCTTGCTAACGTTTAGCACATTCTAGTTAAAAATGTTGTGCTAATGTTCATTACCCATTATTACTTTAGCTCCATCAAAAATCCTAAACTGTGCTAAAAGTGGTCCCTCAGCCCCATTTACACCTTTCTCTCTCCCCCACCTTACGCCACCTACCCCTTTCTATTTTCCCCACCCTACATCCCTCAAATGCGCAGAAAAAATAGGCATTAATTAGGGAAAATGTTATTTATATGCTAAAGTTTAGCACTTGTATCCAAACGGCCTCAAGTAGTAAAGTTTAGTAAGAGTTTATCAGGTGCTAAACATTAGCACTATATATGAAAACAAACAAGCCCTCAGTAAACACTTGATCTTAGTTACCATTAACAAATCCCCTGCTTGTTATAGTAGTACCTCCTAATACCTTTAATATTCTACAAACAATTTTAATCTAGTTGATCTAAGGTCCGCTAAAACCCTCTTTGGGATGAATCAATCGGAGGGATGAATCAATCATTTCCCCACATGAGTGGGGTGACATTAGAAACACACTAATGGCAACACGTATAGAGAACCTTCAAACAAGGCTTCACTACCTTTTCAACACCTTGGTTGGAAAGCATAGACCAAAGCATCAACAAGTGTTAGCCTTCCCTCTGCGTCGGTGCTATTTACCTAAAATCTGTTCACAAAAGAAAAGGTTTAGTAAAAAGTAGCAGACATGGAGCAGAAGAACTATGATCTATGACTGCTAAGACTACATTCTGAACAAGCAGATTCCTTATAACAAATATTCATGAATCATGCGCAATCTGGTTATTTAGGGATAGTTTGGGAAACCAATTTTCCTATGACATTCCTATTTTCCTACGAAAAATAAACTAATTTCTCTTGAAAAATTTGAAATCCTTTAGAAAAATAGGATTTCTAAACTAGCCCTTATAATGTGTTGGAAAAAACATACTTCAATTGTCTTCCCATTTGAAGTAGTTACAATATCACCAGGTCTCATGCATGTGCCACGCTAATAATATTTTCACAGACAACGACTATAAAATGAAACCGTGAGAAGGAAAAATCACAGAAATTTAATAGATAAACGAATATGGGTAAAACCTCTATAGCTAGGCGGCCTTGAAAAATGAAGTACCTACGCTCTTACGCTCCGGCTAGTTTGGAAACCACATTTTTCCAAGAAATCTTCATTTTACTAAAGAAAATTAGTTTATTTTTCTTTATAAAAATCAAAATTCCTTAAGAAAATGTTGTTTCCAAACTAGCCCTCCGGGGGGCCTTGATTTAATTTGTCCTAAATCTTTAGCTGCACCAAATACGCTAGAGCCTCCCATGTCAAATTTCATCAGTTCGATACTGCAGTCTGGCTCAGTCTTAATGTTGTAGCCATCACTAGATTCATTGGCAAATCAAGCATAGGAAAATAAGAAAATGTTCCACCTACACGTCTACTTCTAATTTTTCATAAACCCACTATATGTCGCAGGTACAAAAATCGCTGGTGCTAAAAATCTGTCAAAAATTAAACCCTTTCCAACAATAACCAACTTTCTCTTGGCATTCTAAAGGATCGAAAAGGTGACTAGAGTGAGGTGAATGGGAGTTAATCAAGTTCTGGTGCTTAAAATTGGAACTTGAGCACTTAACTTCAATTGAGATAAAGAAGTCGCTCAAACCAAAATCACATCAACAAATTAGTGATCCCATATTTTGAAAATGTTCCTAGGACTCACACGGGACCAACAAAATGAACGGATCACAAATCGAACACTGAAAAATCTGAATCGACCCAAAATCATGTCGCTATCTAGGGTTGTTTTAAGCAGCTCGAAATTCAGTTTTCGAATGCGAAACTAATCCAAACGGACCTCGATTGAGCTGAAATTGTACACACACCTCGACAAACGAGTTTTCAAGGTCTCCACAAATTTTGAGCTCAAACGGATTTGTAAATCAATCGCAGATCAGAAAACACAGACTAGACCGAGGTTTAGTTGGGGTTTTCAAAACGAGTTCAGATTGGATCACAACCACAACCAGCTCAAACCAGATAATTGCAGTGGTATAGAGAGTGATCTTTATCCTAAGGCAATCCCCAAAACAATCCCCAACTCAAGAAATCAATAATTCTCACAAAATCCAAAGAGAGGGGTTGAGAGAGGAGAAATCGATTAAAAATACAGTGAGATCAATAAGACATGATCTAAACAAACGTTGTACTGTGGATGGTTACAGCCACCCTTCCTCTTAAAATCACGATTATATAGATGTGGAGTTCACAAGAACACCTATGAATCTCCAAACTAAGAACTAGAGTAACTTAGAAAAATGGAAAGTAGAGTTTTCTAACAAGTGCCTAATGAGATAGCCAAAAAAGATGGTTGTTCACAATAGCCCACCCATCTATTTATAAAGGGTTATTCCACTAGTCTAAAATACCCCTAAATACATATAGCTCATCCACTTAACCAGGGGCAAAATGGACCAACTCCTATGATTTTGATCTGACGGTCACGCGCTCCACACGAAGTTGCTTCGCCTCAATGCACCCTTCGTGATGCGCGACGTGCCGCCTCCGATTCTCGCTGGAACCATGCCACCGAGTTTTGAGGCCCAAACCTAACATTTTGGGTGGTATTGAGGCGCAACCACAGAAACCGTCGTGAGTAGCACACTGCATGTGCGTCCCCCACATCCTAAACACATGTCCCGCCAGTCCTTGACCGCGTCGGCGACATGATCCGCTCTGCCACGTCCTCGCGCCTGTGCGTGTTCTAGGTGTCAGCCACCACGGCTAGTCACACATCTTCTCTAGTCCCTCAGTCAAGTTCCGGCGCCCGTCCTTTGCCGCTCCCAATCCATCAGGATGAACTCGCATGAATTTCACCTTCATCGTAGGCCACCGTTCGTATGCTCCACACCTGCACACCACAAGCCGACAGACATGGTTGCACAACATGGGCTCTCGTACTCTGGTTGGTCCAAGACTCACACCAAAGCACTACCCGTTGATAATCACTCATCATCAACCCAAACCACAAGGGACAAGTCAACCTTGTGTTCGCACAATCCCATCAGTGGGTTTGCAACACAAATGGATGAAGTGAGGAGAGTTAGCAGAAGCTACAACAACTCCTAAGTAGGAACCCATCTTTAGGATGGGAAAAGTGGGGAAAGCCAGAAACACGCCGGTCACTACTGCTCCGACCATCGTGGACACCCTATTTCCATGTCAGTATCCGTCACAGAAAAAGAAGAGTGTTTGAGATAGACTACATTGTGTTGTCATTGTTTTATTACCAAGATGCACTATGGAGATAAGGTGAAAGCTCTCTTGTGGGTTTTGGTGTTTGGATGACAACTCAATTAAAGGACTAACAAGTGTGCTAAGTGTTGAACAGGTGCTCAATATAAAGCTAACAGGGTTCAACATAAGTGAACAAGTGTGATGTCCAAGGACTAGATGTGGGATAAATAATGGGCATCACAAGTAAGATGGACATTGCATAAAGTGAGACTCGGGTGCATAGCTCGGAGACAACTGATCAAGCCAAGGACGGAGGCAAGAAGAGCTTCGAGGTACCAAGTGCACGGGAGAAGGTCAAAGAGGCTGAGGAACCCAAAGCCAAGGGTGAAGAAGAAGGCTTGCAAAGTCAAGGGTGATCGAGTTGAGAATAGCTACGGCACATCAAGGATCACTACATAAGGATGTGACTTACAACCAATGAGGAAATGTCTATAGTTATGTGGTGTAAGTCATAAGGCTCAAGACCAAGCTCTAAGAAGGAGATCAAGGTCACTAGAACGAGAACAAATGTCAAAAACAGAACTGGAAGCAGCCCAAAAGAGCTAAGTGCACTCTGACCTTTAGTTTGGGTTGTTCCTATGTTTGGAGACATTCTATGTAACCTTTGCAGGATGTTGGAGCTCAGAAATGTCAATGTAAATCAAGTTAAGCTGACTTGATGATTTATGAGTCCAACATCTGTCTTAAGCATGTCAAATGCTAGAGAGGTGGAAATCCAAGAGAAGGTATGTTTCTAGACTTAGTACATTGGTTTTTGTGTACTAAGATATTTGTCTAAGTGTTAGAAACAGAAGGAAGAAGAAAAGGAAAGAAAATGCAAAAGGCTTGGATGTGTACAGCAAAGTCTGAGCTCAGTCTGGCAAATCGAACTGTCCGGTGGTGCACCAGACAGTGTCCGGTGCGCCAAGCTGAACTCCGGTGAACAGGTCGCTCTCGGGAGAAGTCTGGCGGCGTAAGGCTATAAATCACCGGACTGTCCGGTGGTGCACCGGACAGTGTCCGGTGAGCCAACGGTCGGCCGCGCAATCCGCGCGTGACGCGTGGCCAAGCCAACGGTCAGATGGGGGCACCGGACTGTCCGGTGTGCACCGGACAGTGTCCGGTGCGCCAACGGCTCCAAGAATGCAACGGTCGTCTGCACCAGTTATGGAAGGAAATCAGGCACCGGACAGTGTCCGGTGCGCCACCCGACTGAAGGCAAGAATTGCCTTCCTGGATTGCTCTCAACGGCTCCTAGGCCCCTTGGGTCTATAAAAGGGACTCCTAGGCGCCTCCAACAAACATATAAGTGCAGCCAACAAGTGTAGACATCACTCTGATCAATTCTCACTCTCCCTCTTGTGTGTATCTCTCTAGTTTGTGTAGAAGGCAAAGCTATAAGCCTTTAGAGAGTGGAGAAGTGCTGCTAAGAGCTAGAGCAAGGTCTTGAGCATATTGTTACTCTGCCGGGGTGCTGCCAAGAAGTTTGTAAGCAGCCGCGGTTTTGTTGTAACCCAACTCAACATAGTGAAAGGCTCTATCTGTCATACTGACAGATCTGAGCAAACGGAGGAAGGAGTTGAAACAGACTCCAAGCCCAGGTGTGGCTAACTCCAACGAGGACTAGGCTAGCATTTCAGGCTTGGCCGAACCTCGGGATAAATCCTTGCGTCTGTGTGCTCTGTTCTGTATTGTGCTCTAACTTTCTGTCTTACTCGCTTTTGTATCTACACTTCAATACTTACTCGTGGTACAAGCTATATTTGAAGTGCAGGGCTGCAACCTACTCGAAGGATTCTTCATTCCACTGCGTTCTAGTCTTCGAGTAGAGTAAGAGTTTAAGTTTTAAAGTGATAATTTTTATTCGCCTATTCACCCCCCTCTAGGCGACATCCAGATCCTGTTCCCGGGCCAAAGGGAACTTTCAATTGGTATCAGAGCTAGGCCTCTCCAGTGTGGGCTTAGCCATCCGGAGATGACGATGTCGTCACAAGAGGTAACTGTAGAACTTCTTTTAGGCAATGGCTCTAATTACAAGTCTTGGTCTGTCTCTATTTATAATGCTTTCATGAGTGTTGATCCTGATTTGAGACAGGTCTTTAGTAGAAGTATTTTTCCCTCTAATGTTAGTAAAAATCCTTCTAATGATGAACTAAGATGTCTATCTCTAAATCACCATGCTTGCAACATCTTAGTTGATTCTCTTTCTAAAGGTGCCTATTTTGCCATTGTTGGGGGTTTGTTCTCAAATGCTATGAATTAAGAACAAGACAACATAAAAGTGTTAAATGTCGAACTCCTTCGTCCCTAGAAACAGTATATCCCTTCGGGTATAATGAATCTCGGACGAAGGTTACGAAAGAAAAGACCTTCGTTAGGTTGATAAATGGTTAAACAGAGTAATTACATATATAATGTGCGAGTAATAATACCAGCATTATCATCGATATATTTCCATTATTAAATTCATAAAAACGAATTACAAATGTACCTTCAGATTGATGTAAAGTAAAGGTACAAACGTGATGCGAAAAAGCGTATGCCAAGTCAGCGTGAACAGTACGGGAGTACTGTTCACCTATTTATAGGCACGGGACGTAGCCCGTGTAAAATTACATTGATGCCCTTTACATTTATCAATAACTACAGTAATTCTTCGAGGTCCAATTTGGCTTTTCATCTTTAAGTCGGTTCCTCTTTTCTGTTATTGTGCCGAAGCCTTTCTGCACATAGCTTCGTGATCGTCTTATCCTTCGTCATGATCGTTTTTCATTCCAGTCACACTTCGTCTTAACCATGCTCTTGTATATTCGCGACCTGACTCCGAAGGTGCCTGTTCCGAAGGTGCCTGTTCACATATTACACTTGGAAAATATTATCAAACTATGCTTTTGAGGACCTTCGGGAGCCGAAGGCCCCCAACAGTAGCCCCTCGCAATATCAATTTATTGTAAAGATAAATTCATATTGCAACATGGACGAAGGCTTTAAGCCGAAGGTCCGAAAAAACACCTTCCTTTTGCTAGAATAGCAACAGTCATTGACAAGCGGGGCCCTCCAGTTTTCGACATACTGGGTGTATAAATACAAGCTCACCGCGAGTTTATTTGGCACGCCCTTTTGCCACCTGCTTTTTACTCACCCAGCTTTTAGCCTGCACACCCAGCTTTTAGCCTGCGCGCGACAGCATTTGCTCGGTCTTAAATTTTTAAGCTTCGGTTTCAAGTCTGGTTTGCCAACATTCGCGAAAATGTCTGAGGATAAGATAGTTGCTGGTGCTTCGAAGCTAAGCCTTTCGGAGGAAATGCACCTGGGTTTTCTTGAGTCAATGTCGAAGACCAATACGGAAAAGATTGTCAAGGAAACTTTGGAGGGTTTATCTGAAGATACTGGCGACAGTGATAGTTATGATGTGGATAATGGTAGAGAGGACTCCGAAGATCGCCCGTGGCGGCCTAGTCACTCAAACTTCGGAAAATCAACTATAAAGCAGAGTCACCTTGAAAATATGAGGGGGAGATATTTCCGAGATATATCCATCGCGAGGGCAGATGACGGAGAAAAAACTACGCCGACCCCCGAAGATAATGAGGTCGTGATCTTCCGAAGCTTTTTAAAGGCTGGGCTACGATTCCCTCTAAGCAGGTTTGTGGTAGAAGTTCTGAAAATATATCAAATTTACCTTCATCAACTTACCCCTGAGGCAGTGATAAGATTGGGAATCTTCGTCTGGGCCTTGAGGAGCCAGGGCCTGGAGCCAAGTGCAAAAAGCTTTTGCAATATACACGAGCTAGTATATGAGACGAAACCCTAGGGTAAGGAGCAATATCATAATAATTTTGGTTGCTATAGCTTCGGTGCCCGCTCTGGGTCAAGCTGTCCCGTGCCAACCTTTCGGAAGAGATGGCCCGGGGAATGGATGAAGGAATGGTTCTATGTGAAGAACGATTTGAAGGTTCGGGAAGATATCAAAGATATCATCATGCGCCCTATCTGGCAGCGCTTCGGACTTCGGAAACCAAAGGTAGAAATAGACGAAGCAACTGAAGAATGTCAGAGGGCCTTCGGCGTAGTCTGTTCTTTTATTGGGACCAGGGATTTAATGCAAGAGCACATTGCCTTCAGAGTGTGGCCACTTGTAGATAACTGGGAAATGCCGAAGGAGACCGTTAAAGAAACTGACGAGGGTGGACTAATCAGGCTGAAATATACATTCAAGTATGGAGATAAGTTTGTTGAACCGGATGATGATTGGCTGAAAAGCATTGAGAATGTAAGTGATGAATTGCTTGGGGTATACTCAAAGGCCGAAAACACTGCATTATCAGCGGCTTTCGGAGGCCGAAAGAAGAAGAGACTCAACCGAGTATTTGATGCAATTGGGTTTATCTATCCCGACTACTATTATCCAATGCGAGGTCAAAAGAGAAAAAATACTTCTCCTGCAAAGGACACTGCTTCGGCTGCTCCCGGGGAGCCAGCGCCGAAGAGGAAGAAGGTAAAAGTGTTCACACACCCTCCACGCTGTATTGAGTCGGCCATAGTGCCCGAGTTTATTGGCGAGGCCTCTTCGGCCACCGAAGCCAGAGAACCAACTACAGCGCCAAAATCCGAAGAAATGGCCGAAGCACCAGCAATAGAAAAACAGGAAAAGAGAGATCTGAAGAAAGAAAAACACTAGATGTTTTAAGTCCTTCATCAAAAGTTGAGGCAGCTAAAAGCCAGAAGGGGCCAGCAGCGACCCTGAAAAGAAAAAGGATGGTTAATGTGCTGGATGTTTTGGAGACAAATAAATCTTCAAGCACAACTCCAAAGAAAACTGTTGAAGTGTCTACTGAAGCCTTTGCTGCTGAAACTTCGAAGCAGCAATTTGAAACTGAAGCTGGGCCTTCAGAATCCACCAAGATACAACCTTTGGAGGTCGAAAAAATGTCAAAGGCAAGTTTAGAAACTGAAAAAGCAAAAATAACAGAGCCGATTCTGACTGAGGAAATTGGTACTGCCATCCCCGAAGCATCTTCCAAAATACATGATTATATTGTGCGACATGCTTCGGGGAAGAAACTATCTGAAGAAGAGATTTTTGAAGCCAATCACTATGCCCGAGAACTGAAGTATCCGAGAGGGGCCGTAGTGTTCAATGGGACAAACAAAGATGATTTCCTGTACTGTCTCCCAGACAATAAAGAATTATCCGTGTGCCGGGAGATGGCTAGAAGCATGGCGTTCCCGAAACTCGAAGCTGGCCTTTGCGCCATGACGAAGGACGATCTTGCGGATAGCCTGGCATACAATAGTCTGAAGGTACAAAAATTGTGAATTTTGAAGTTTATGAATTTTGAATTAGTTTTTTGCTCTTATGTTAACTCATTCATTCTTTTGAATAGGGCTTAATACTCAGCAATGCCTTAAGGGCTCAGAAGAATGCCGAAGATGAGAGCTGCACCATTGCTCTCAACAACCTTCGAATAGAGGTTATCAGGCTAAGAAACGAAGCCTTGGAGAAGGACAGAATTCTGCTTACATTAGTGGAAAAAATGAAGGAAGACGAAGCTAACTCTAAAACTCAAGCCGAAGCTCAGAAGCGTGAAATCGAAGATCTTCGTAAACAACTAGCCCGAGCCAAAGAAGAACGCATTCTTGAAGAAACAAAACAAGAATTAAGCGATCAATGGGCAGATCATTTGGAAGTAAATGTTAAAGAGCTTCGTGCTTCGAAGAAGAGGTGCTACGATAAATCCATAGAATGTGTTAAGAAAATAAAATCCAGCTTCGCCAGCATTGGCGCGTTCTCTAGTGAAGAAAATTTCACAAGAGGAAATCCAGAAGGCCCGATTGAATGGATTAGTCGCGAAGCTGATGTCTTCGACGAAATCTTGAATAGTCGCGGGGACATTTGTGCTTTTTCGGACGCCAGGGGAATTGTTACCATTTTAGAGAAGAAAGGGTGCGAGCATGTGAAATCTTTGGCGCAGTCTGAAGCTACTTTATCCTCTGAAGATATCACAGACCCTTCAGCCGAAGCAAGCCAGGTTGGTGGAAAATATTTCACTGACATTTGGGACAATGGCGGCCGAAAAATGGCTCAAGAGATCATTCAGAGAAGTGAAAAAGGCATCCATGATGCTAGAGAGGTAGCGAGAGCTGCTGAAAAAAACACAGGGCTTGAAGGGCAAATAGGTATTAATTAGTGATTTTTATTTTGTTGTAATTCTTGATTTTGAACTTTATTCGTAGTTTGTAATAGTAATATATCCGTGTCCTCTCCTCCCTCAGAACCCACTGAGGCATCTGCGGACCCTCCCCCAAAGGGAGACGACGAAATTAGACAAATGGCCGAAGCCATTATGGACGAAGTTGTCAATCAGCTGCTAAACGAAGCTGCAGAAGTAGTTCTTAGGGAAGATTAAATGCTATTGTAAAAATACTTGGAACATGACAAATGTAAAACTTTGTAACTTTGAATGTAATATATAATCTATTTACGGTTCAATTCTTTACGATGCATGAAATTTTTTTATACATACCGTTTTTTGAGCCTTCGGCGAAAAAACACCTTCCCTTCTTTTCATGCTTCGTAAAGAAAATCTTTTATGTGTCACAAGAATTGCCATATTTCTTTGATGAAGAATCTCCGAACTTCATGAAAACATTCTTTGAATCCATAAAAAAGTCTTATGTTGCCTCTCAAATGAAGCTACACTTCTTCTCAATTTATCTTGTGCCTTGGCACGATTTTCTCTTTTTCAAAACATTCTTCGAAGAGCAATGCTGTGTCCCCTTCCTGTTCTCCATGTGAAATGATGGATGATGCTTATGTTATGCAAAATGATGTAATGATGTTATGCTATGCAAAATGACATTTATGCTGAAAATACACATATCCCTGCCATAGAGCACACAATCTTTTTATCTCAGCGTTGACTTTTCGCTGTAAGCCTCCCTTAGGAGCTTCTTCGCTTTTTACTTTCAGCGGAATCAACATTTATTTTTCGCTGTAAGCCTCCCTTAGGAGCTTCTTCGCCTTTTACTTTCAGCGGAATCAGCGTTTATTTTTCGCTGTAAGCTCTGCATTCCCTTTGGAACGACTTTCGAGCAGAAAACTTACACTGCGCTCCCTTAGGAGCGACTTTTTATTACTTCAAAAAAGTTACGGCTCATTCCTTAGAACAAGTTTTCGATAATCCGAAGGTTCTCCGTGCCTCCATAAATTCTTGTGCTTCGGTAACTCAAGCCTTTGGAGGAGATATATTTTCATTATGATAATACGGTAAAATGTTACAAGGATTTGAAAAACAATAAAAAACACTTAAACTCCCCATAATTGTTCTTTACTGCGAAGAAAATAAAACTGAACGTGAAAGCATAAAAAACTGCTATGGGAGTAGGATATTTTGTCAGTAAATGTGCTTCGACTCTGGTACAGTGCTATTGACTGTGCGAGCTTCGGATTCTTCTCTGAAGTCCCTCTAGGGGTGAGAGTGCTGGCTCCCTTCTGGCTGCGAAGCTCGTTGTATTGGTGGTGGCGGTGGAAGCTGTTGCCAGGAAGCTTGGGGTTGGCTTGCCGAAGCAACAGAGGCTGCAGGGTGATTGCCTACATATTCTGGAATGTAAGGCGAATGATACGAAGTAGTATGCATAACCTGCTTCGGCTGGCTCTGTTGTGCTGCAGCCTCTGCTAGCTCCTTTTGCTTTTGAATGGTAACATGACACATTCTGGTAGTATGGCCCTTGCCTTCACCGCAGAATAAGCAGTAAATTTTTCTTGGTTGATCTCCAAATCTTCCCCCGAAGCCCCTGGCGCCTCTGCCTCTTGGCGCTTGCGGCCGAAAAGAGCTTTGCTGTTGCCCCGAAGCTTGCTGTTGCCCCAAAGCTTGCGAGGAATACTGTGACCTTTGCTGCTGACTCCCTTTGTCATCATTTTGAGTAGAATTGTGAATTGACCTGACATGCCTCGGATAAAACCTTCCTCTGAAGCCCCTGGCCATTTCAGAAAACCTAAGAGCTTCCTCCCTTCTTTGGCGAAAATCATTGTCAGCTCGAATATACTCGTCCGTCTTCTGGAGCAGCTTCTCCAAAGTTTGAGGAGGTTTCCTGGCAAAGTACTGAGCTGAAGGTCCTGGCCGAAGCCCCTTAATCATGGCCTCAATGACAATTTCATTGGGCACTGTTGGTGCCTGTGCCCTCAGACGTAGAAACCTTCGGACATATGCCTGAAGGTACTCTTCGTGATCCTGGGTGCACTGGAATAAAGCTTGAGCAGTGACTGGCTTCGTCTGAAAACCTTGGAAGCTGGTTATCAACATATCCTTCAGCTTTTGCCATGAGGTGATTGTTCCTGGCCTAAGGGAGGAGTACCAGGTTTGTGCAACGCTCCTGACAGCCATGACGAAAGACTTTGCCATGACCGCTGTGTTGCCACCATACGAAGATATAGTTGCCTCATAGCTCATCAAGAATTGCTTCGGGTCTGAATGACCGTCATACATAGGGAGCTGAGGTGGCTTATAAGACTGTGGCCAAGGTGTAGCCTGCAGTTCTGTTGACAGGGGAGAAGTGTCATCAAAAGCAAAATTTCCATGATGGAAATCTTCATACCAGTCATCCTCGTTGTAGAAACCCTCTTGATGAAGCTCTCTGCGCGGGGGCCTTTGATTCTGGTCATCTTGAGCGAGATGTCGAAGCTCTTCAGAGGCTTCATCTATCTGCTTTTGAAGATCAGCTAGACGAGCCATCTTCTCCTTCTTCTGTTGAACCTGTTGATGGAGCATCTCCATTTTTGTATTTCTTGGTCCAAGTCGTCTTCCGGAGGCGTTGGACTGATGGCCTTCCTCTTCTGGCTTCGGGCCTCCCTAAGAGAGACGACATCCTGATTGCGGTCCAGCGGCTGCAGAGTGGCAGCCCCTGTCGTTGAAGCTTTTTTCGGCGACATGACGAAGGTGACGCTTGCCGAAGGTTTTCAAAACCCAAAAAGTGGAAGTAAGTTCACCGGAGGTGGGCGCCAATGTTGGGGGTTTGTTCTCAAATGCTATGAATTAAGAACAAGACAACATAAAAGTGTTAAATGTCGAACTCCTTCGTCCCTAGAAACAGTATATCCCTTCGGGTATAATGAATCTCGGACGAAGGTTACGAAAGAAAAGACCTTCGTTAGGTTGATAAATGGTTAAACAGAGTAATTACATATATAATGTGCGAGTAATAATACCAGCATTATCATCGATATATTTCCATTATTAAATTCATAAAAACGAATTACAAATGTACCTTCAGATTGATGTAAAGTAAAGGTACAAACGTGATGCGAAAAAGCGTATGCCAAGTCAGCGTGAACAGTACGGGAGTACTGTTCACCTATTTATAGGCACGGGACGCAGCCCGTGTAAAATTACATTGATGCCCTTTACATTTATCAATAACTACAGTAATTCTTCGAGGTCCAATTTGGCTTTTCATCTTTAAGTCGGTTCCTCTTTTCTGTTATTGTGTCGAAGCCTTTCTGCACATAGCTTCGTGATCTCTTATCCTTCATCATGATCGTTTTTCATTCTAGTCACACTTCGTCTTAACCATGCTCTTGTATATTCGTGACCTGACTCCGAAGGTGCCTGTTCCGAAGGTGCCTGTTCACATATTACACTTGGAAAATATTATCAAACTATGCTTTTGAGGACCTTCGGGAGCCGAAGGCCCCCAACAGCCATCATGAGTAGTGATAGTGACTTATTTGTTGATGCTCATGATCTATGGACTAAACTTAAGTTGAAATTTTTTAAGTCCATATGCACTTCCTCTGCTCCCTTTATTGTGGGTGATACTAACTTGACCAAGGGAGAAGAACAAGAACGATGGCAACCAAATGATGAATCCACCTCATCAACAGGTTTGTCTTCCACTAGTAATAAATGTCTTATTGCTAACTGTTGGGGGCCTTCGGCTTCCGAAGGTCCTCAAAAATATGATTTAACAGTGTTTCTGGAGTATAATGTGTGAATAGGTATCTTCGGACTCGAATCAGCACCACAGTGGGAGAAGAATACGAAGGTTGATACAGCGCCGAAGCTGTGAGCAAGAAAGCTTCGGCATGATAGCAGAAAAGGAAACCGACTTAAAGATGAAAATGCTATTTAGGCCTCGGTGGATTACTATAGAATCACTACCAAATGTAAAGAGCATGGATGTAATTTTACATGGGCTGTGTCCCGTGCCTATAAATAGGTGAACAGTGCCCCCGTACTGTTCACGCTGACTTGGCATTTTACTTTTGCGTCACGCTTGTACTTACATCTTCCTTCAAGTCGAAGGTACATTTGTTATTGGATATCATTTCTATTTTTCCATAATAATAATATAAAAAATGAGTTGATGATTATACATAATTGTTTACGTTATTCTTTATATTTTATATGATTCTTTCTTCATTATTATATGTTGTGTTGATGAAGGTATGTCCTTCATAACCTTCGTCCGAGAATCATTATATCCCAAGGGAAATAATGCTTCGAAGGACGAAGGACTTTATCACTTAGCATTTTTTGTGTTGCCTTGTTCTTAACTCATAGCATTTGAGAACAAGTCCCCAACATTGGCGCCCACCTCCGGTGAACTCACTTCCACTCTGAGTTTTGAACATCTTCGACAACCATAAACCTTCGCTATGGCGCCGAAGAAAGCTTCAGCAACTGGGGCTGCAGTTCTGCAACCGCTGGACCCTAATCAGGAGACTCTCTCTCTTCGGGAGGCCCGAAGCCAGAAGAGGAAGGCTATCAGCCCGACACTGCAAGAGGATGAGCTAGACCAAGAAATCAAAGACATGGAGGTGCTTCATCAGCAGGTGCAGAGGAAGAAGGAAAAGATGGCCAGGCTAGCAGAACTGCAAAGGCAGATAGACGAAGCCTCTGAAGAAGTTCGTCATCTTACTCAGGATGAGCAGAACCGAAGGCCTCAGCACAAGGATCTTCATCAGGAGGGTTTCTTCAATGAAGATGACTGGTATGAGAATTTCCACCATGGAAATTTTGCTTTTGATGATGCTTCTCCTCTGTCCGCTGAGCTGCAGGCTACACCTTGGCCTTCATCCTACAAGCTGCCCCAGCTTCCCATGTTCGATGACCATTCAGACCCGAAGCAATTTTTGATGAGCTACGAAGCAACAGTATCTTCGTATGGTGGCAATACTGCAGTCATGGCAAAATCTTTTGTTATGGCTGTCAGGAGTGTTGCTCAAACCTGGTATTCCTCCCTTCGACCAGGAACGATCACTTCATGGCAAAAGCTGAAGGACATGTTGTTAACCAGCTTCCAGGGGTTTCAGACGAAGCCGGTCACTGCTCAAGCTCTATTCCAGTGCACCCAGGATCACGAAGAATACCTTCAGGCGTATGTCCGGAGGTTCTTACGATTGAGGGCACAGGCGCCAACAGTGCCCAACGAAATTGTAATTGAGGCCATGATCAAGGGACTTCGGCTGGGACCTTCAGCTCAGTACTTTGCTAGGAAACCTCCTCAAACTTTGGAGAAGCTGCTCCAGAAGATGGACGAGTATATTCGGGCCGACAATGATTTTCGTCAAAGAAGGGAGGAAGCTTTCAGGTTTTCCGAAATGACCAGGGGCTTCGGAGGAAGATTTTATCCGAGGCACGTCAGGTCAATTCACAACTCTACTCAAAATGATGATAAGGGGAGTCAGCAGCAAAGGCCACAATGCTCCTCACAAGCTTCGGGGCAACAGCAAAGCTTCTTCCGGCCGCCAGCTCCAAGAGGCAGAGGCGCCAGGGGCTTCGGCGGAAGATTTGGAGATCAACCAAGGAGAACATTTTGCTTGTTCTGTGGTGAAAACAAGGGCCATACCACCAGGATGTGCCATGTTACCATCCAGAAGCAAAAGGAGATAGCCGAAGCTGCAGCACAACAGGGTCAGCCGAAGCAGATTATGCACACTGCTTCGTATCATTCGCCTTACATCCCAGAATATGTAGGCAATCACCCTGCAGTTTTTGTTGCTTCGGCGAGTCAACCTCAAGCTTCCTGGCAACAGCCTCCGCCTCCACCACCGCTGCAACAAGGCCAGCAGCCAGAAGGGGGCCAATATGTTCAACAGCAAAGGGACTTCAGAGAACAGTCCGAAGCTCGCACAGTCAATAGCACTGTGCCAGAGTCGAAGCACATTTATTGACAAATATCCTACTTTGATAGTAGTCTTTTCCATTCAGTTTTATTTTCTGTGTAATAAAGGACAATTTTTAAATCTCATGTAATAGTTCCGTTGATTGCCACAAGGAAAGTATATCTTCTCCACAGGCTTAAGTTGTTGAAGCTTAAAGATTTGCGATAGCAAGGAGGATCTTCGAATTATCAAAAATTTATTTTAAATGGCACAGCATGAATTCTTCGAAGCATCAAAAAGTCGTTCTAAGGAACGCAGAGTAAGTTTGCTGAAGTTACAAAAAGCCGTTCCAAATGGAGCGCAGTGTAAGTTTTCTGCTCAGAAGTCATTCCAAAGGGAATGCAGAGCTTACAGCGAAAAATAAACGCTGATACCGCCTAAGTAAAAGGCGAAGCGCGAAAAGTCAACGCGAATACCGCCGAAAGTAAAAGGCGAAGAAGCTCCTAAGGGAGGCTTACAGCGAAAAATAAACGCTGATTCCGCTGAAGTAAAAGGCGAAGAAGCTCCTAAGGGAGGCTTACAGCGAAAAGTCAACGCTGATTTAAAAAGATTATGTGTTTTATTGCAGGGATGTGAGTGTATCTTCAGAATAAATACCATTTTACATAACATAACATCATCACATCATTTCGCATAGCATAAGCATCATACATCATGCTGCATATGGCACAAGAAGGGGGCACAATATCGATCTTCGGAAAAATGTTTTGAAAAAGGGAAAGTTATGCAAAGTCACAAGGAGATACAATATTGATCTTCGGAGTGTAGCTTCGGAAAATATTTTCACGAAGCTTGGAAATTCTTCATCAGAGCACTATGGATATCGTTGTGATGAATGAAAATTCTTCTTCACGAAGCATGAAAAGAAGGGAAGGTGTTTTTTCGTCAGACTCAAAAACGGTATGTATGTAAAATTTCATGCATCGTAAAGAATTGAACCATAAAAACAAGTATATTACATTCAGGGTTACAAGATATTACACATATTACATTTCAGATGTTTTTACAATAGCACCTAGTCTTCCCTAAGTACTACTTCTGCAGCTTCGTTCAGGAGTTGATTGACAACTTGATCCATGATAGCTTCGGCCATCTTTTTGATTTCATCGTCGTCCTTCGGGTGAGGGCCCGGAGGCGTTTTAGCAGGATCTGAGGGAGGACAGGATACGGCTACATTGCTATTACAATTGGCGAACGAAGTTTGAAATCAAAAATTACAACACAATAAAAACCATTAGTTAATACCTATTTGCCCTTCGGGCTCTGCGCTTTTCTCAGTAGCCTTGGCCACTTTTCTAGCATCATGAATGCCTTTTTCGCTTTTTTGGATAATTTCTCGGGCCATTTCTCGGCCACCATTATCCCAGATATCGGTGAAAAATTTTCCACCAACTATGCTAGCTTCAGCCGAAGGGTCTTTAGCGTCTTCAAAGGACAAGGCAGTTTCGGATTGTGCTAAAATTTTTACATGTTCGCAGCCTTTCCTTTCTAAAATGGTGGCAATCCCCCTGGCACCCGAAAAAGCGCATATGTCTCCGCGACTATTTAAAATTTCTTCAAAGGCCTCAGCTTCGTGATTAATCCATTCAATGGGACCTTCGGGGTTGCCTCTCGTAAAGTTTTCTTCACTCGAAAATGCGCCAACGCTGGCGAAGCTAGCTTTCATTTTCTTAACACACTCCATAGATTTGTCATAGCATCTTTTCTTGGACGAACGAAGCTCTTCGACAGTTCCTTCTAAATGATTTGCCCATTGGTCGCTAAGTTCTCGCTTCGTTTCTTCAAGTATGCGTTCTTCTTTAGCCCGGGCTAATTGCTTCCGAAGATCGTCAATCTCGTGCTTTTGAGCTGCAACTTGTGCTTTAGACGCAGCTTCGTTCTCCTTTATTTTATCCACCAATGTAACTAGAATTTGTCCTTTTCCAAGGCTTCATTCCTTAGTTTGATAACCTCTGTTCGAAGGTTGTTGAAAGCAATTTCATAGCTCTCGTCTTCGGCATTCTTTTGCGCTCTCAGCGCGTTGCTAAGTATTAAACCCTATATGAAAAAGAGTTAGTATAAGAATAAAACAATAGATTTCAAATCATAAAGTTTCCAAATGCGCAGATCTCGTACCTTCAGGCTATTATACGCAAGGCTGTCCGCAAGATCGTCCTTTGTCATCGCGCAGAGGCCAGCCTCCAGCTTAGGAAACCCCATGCTTCGGGCCATTTCCCGGCAGACGAGTAGTTCTTTGTTATCCGGGAGGCAGTATAGGAAATCTTCTTCATCTGTACCATTGAACACTAGTGCCCCCTTCGGATATTTCAATTCTTTGGCATAGTGATTAGCTTCAAAAACTTCTTCTTCTAATAATTTTTTTCCCCGAAGCGTGCCGAACAATATAATCAAGGACTTTGGAGGATGCTTCGGGGGCAACAGCACTGACTTCTTCAACAAGAATTGGCTCCGTCATTTTTTCTTCCTCGGTTTCCAAGGATTTTACCTTTGTGGGCTCTGAAGGCCCAGCCTCAGTCTCAGGAGTCGGACACTACGACTTCGTTTTCCTCAGGAGTCGGAACAAGTCTTCTCTCCTTCGTCGGCCCTCACAATGGACAAGTCCCGGAAATATCTTCCCCTCATATTGACAAGATGATTTTCTTTGATACTCGATTTGCCGAAAACCGCATGGCTTGGTCGCCAAGGGCGATCTTTGGAGTCTTCACCACCACTATCCACATCATAACTGTCGCTGTCATCAGTATCTTCAGATAAACCTTCTAAAATCTCTTTGGTGATTTTTTCTGTATTGGTCTTCGACATTGCTTCAAGAAACCCCAGGTTTTTCTCTTCAGAAAGACTCAGCTTCATCTCGGCAGCAGCCTTTTTACCTTCAGACATCTTCAAAAATGCTAAAAACTGTTTTCAGAGCCGAAGCTTAAAAACTTAAAAAACTAAGCAGTTGGTGCGCAAGAGCTAAAAAATTAAGCAAGAGCAGACGGCAAGAAAGCGTACCAAATAAGTTCGTGGTATGCTCTTATTTATATGCCCAGTGCATTGAAAATTGGGAGACCCTACTTGTCAGTGAATGTTGCTATTCTAGCAAAGGGAAGGTGTTTTTTTCGGACCTTCGGCTTAAGGCCTTCGTCCATGTCGCAATCTAAATTTATCATTCTAACAAATTAATATTGCGAGGGGCTACTGTTGGGGGCCTTCGGCTTCCGAAGGTCCTCAAAAATATGATTTAACAGTGTTTCTGGAGTATAATGTGTGAACAGGTATCTTCGGACTCGAATCAGCACCACAGTGGGAGAAGAATACGAAGGTTGATATAGCGCCGAAGCTGTGAGCAGGAAAGCTTCGGCATGATAGCAGAAAAGGAAACCGACTTAAAGATGAAAATGCTATTTAGGCCTCGATGGATTACTACAAAATCACTACCAAATGTAAAGGGCATGGATGTAATTTTACATGGGCTGTGTCCCGTGCCTATAAATAGGTGAACAGTGCCCCCGTACTGTTCACGCTGACTTGGCATTTTACTTTTGCGTCACGCTTGTACTTACATCTTCCTTCAAGTCGAAGGTACATTTGTTATTGGATATCATTTCTATTTTTCCATAATAATAATATAAAAAATGAGTTGATGATTATACATAATTGTTTACGTTATTCTTTATATTTTATATGATTCTTTCTTCATTATTATATGTTGTGTTGATGAAGGTATGTCCTTCATAACCTTCGTCCGAGAATCATTATATCCCAAGGGAAATAATGCTTCGAAGGACGAAGGACTTTATCACTTAGCATTTTTTGTGTTGCCTTGTTCTTAACTCATAGCATTTGAGAACAAGTCCCCAACACTAACAATGATGGTGGAGACAAAAGCGATGATGAGGAAGAATATGAGGATGAGGAGTCTACATCATCACAAGGTACATTTTCCTGTTTTGCTTCCACTGATAATAATGACAGGGAAAATGAGACCGACGATGTGGAAGAGGAGATTCGCCGTTTCTACATCCATCTCAACAAAGAAGACAAAGCGCTCTTGATTAAGCTGTTGAGAAGGAACAAGGAACAAGGCGAGACGCTTCTCAGGCTAGAGGAGACTCTCATCAAAACCAACGACAGCCTGGAGAAGATGACCAAAAAACATGAGGAGCTAAAGTACTCTCATGAGAATTTGGTCCAACGGTATGAATCTGTTTTAATTGAGCAAAGAAATAATCATGATGTATTATCTAATGCTGCTCAACTTAAAACTGAAAATTCTATGCTTAGGAGTCAAGTAGAATTGTTAAGTCATGATAACCTTGCTCTAACTAAAAAATATGACTTATTGTCTTGTTATCATGATAATCTCTTGGATAGACATATCATGCTTGAAGTTGCTCATGAGGTCGTAATTACGAACTTAAATTCATGTGAACCTCATTCTTGCACAAGTACACATTTGGATAATCTATCACCATGTGCTAACCCCTATCACTCAAAAGGAAGCGAGTGTTTAAATGAGCAAAAAGTTGCAGGGTCACAAAAGAAATTGTGTGGGAACAAGAAGCAAAGACAACTAAGGAGAAGACGCATTGCTCAACTCTCTCAAGATATCCACAGGCGCATGGTGAAGAAGCTTGAGAAAGGAAAAACTACAGCAAGTGTTAAGCTCCATAAGAAGAATGTTCCTAAAGATGAAGAAATCAACATGAGCTTGGAAAAAGGTAAAGATTCAATTAATCATGTTGTTTGCACTAACCATTTCTCTATGTCATCAAAGAACAAAAAGAGAAAAGGGAAAAGGGGGTGTTTTAAGTGCAATAAGGCAGGACACCTCATTGCGTCGTGTCCATACAACGACAAGGGAGAAGGGATAAGGAGATGCTTCGGATGCAATGACAAGAACCACACGATCACTTCTTGTCCGTTATTGATGAACCAAGCATGTGCATTCTCCAAGATGACTCTCACCAAGGAAAATGACAAACGGCAAGCATCATGTCAAGTTGAGCGACGCTTCTGCTACAAGTGTGGCGAGCAGGGTCATCTATCCAAGGTATGTAATAAAGGTGAGGTTTCTAAGCAAGTAAAGCTGTCTCAATCTTATTTGCTTAGGAGACCCAAATCGTACCCTTGTGCTAGATCAATCGTAAGATCACCTAGAACTAACACAAAGACTGTTTGGGTACCAAAGGCACTTTTAGTTGAACGTCATGGACCCATTCCGAGGTGGGTACCAACTTGTGCTAACTGGACCATGCAGGTGCCTTGAGATGGATTGGAGACCATGGAAGAGCTTAAGACGGTTATCTCAAATTCTATGCTTAAGCTATTAATTGTTTTGGTGTTTATTCATTGACCCAAGGTTGAATTATTATGAGACACTAATCCCATGTTCATCTCAAGTGAAATAAAGTAAATAGGTCCTTAATCATTATTGGTGAATCAAGCAAAGGACCTTGATGAGATTCTGCAACTTGCTCTCCATAGGATGGTACCCTTGTATCTTAAGTACTTTGTTGATAATCAGTACTGCTCTTAAGTCTGATTGATGTGCTACCTGTCCTTGGAGCAGTTATGCTTTGTTGATTGCCTGTGTTGAGTACCTTTCAATCAATGATTAATGATTACCAAGATCGTAACCATGCGTGCTTAATCATGATTGTGTGCTTTAGAGGTTATGTCTCTTGAATCATTTAAATGGATAGCTTTTCATTAGATATATCCACCATGATTAACTCTTTTTGTGTTCATAAATAAACCTATCATGCTATATGGTTTTAATGATTTACCTATGTGCAAATATGACATTTTGTTTAGTTTATGTTCACATGATTACTCTAGTCTGGTATGGTGTGAATACCAAAATCCATGTTGTGCCTCTAATGCACCCTTTTGAGCTATAAGGTGCAAAATCAAAAGGAGCCCTTAATTAGTGACAACTGGTGCTCTCATGGCAATTCAGGAAAAGGCAAAGGTATGGAGAATGGAACTATGCAATTTCATTAAATATCTTGAAGTTCCATTGATTGTGATCACAGCTATGGTCTTGCCTCTGAATTGGTAGTATCTTGGCTTAGGTGCTCCTTACTTTAAAACGCTGTTCTTTTGGTGTACCTAAGGAACCTTCTTAATTATGATGTGCTTAGACATTGCGCTTTATATGCATGATCGTGTTGCCTTTCAATTGGTATATGTGGTGCAATGATTATCAAGTATGAAGCATGTCTAGGTTGCTTGTAAAATGTTATACTTCTTGAGGCATGCATTGTTGTATTAAGTCAACCCTTCATTTGGTATTCAATTGTTATCTCTTTGTGATGAAATTGAGAGTATGCCTTGATCAAGAGATGTTGTGATCCCCTGTAGTTCTGAGAAAGCTAGAATATGCAAAGTGCAAGTTATTCAAATACTTGATGCACAAGTTCAGGGGGGAGCACACATAACTTGTGTCTTTTGAGACTAACCATTTCTTGAGCGACCTTGTGTAGTCTCAAGGTGGAAAAGAGAAGATGAGCAAGAAATGGAGCAATCAGGACTTGGGTACCTCTGTATGTCAAGAAATTGGTATCTTAAGTCGTAAGTAAATGCATATTTTTAGATTGCTCATGCTCTACAATATTTGGTGATACTAGTTGCTTATCATTAAATATCATGGAACTATGATAATGAATGACCTTTCAATTGGTAGCCGTGATAGTTTGCTTCAATTGACCTCTTTTGGTAATCACTAGAGTAGAAGCTTCATCTTGTGCCACTATACTATAACTTGCTCTAAGCTTGGTGACTTAGCAACAAGAAAAGGTTAGGATGAAGAATCAGGCACAAGTGTGGAGAAGCTACCGAGAGATTAATACTTTCAAGATGGAAAGTACACCACAACATGGTAAAGGTACAAAAGGAAGTATTGATCTTTTTGCGTATATGTATCTTCTTAAATGTTGGTAGTGCATATGTTCAATAAGTAAGGGGGAGTTTTGATAGTGTGTTTTTCCTCCTTAACACCCTGCTGTCCCTTGACATCATCCTATGTTCTTGCTTGTATATGGTTTTGGTGTTTGATGTCAAAGGGGGAGAATTTGTGCATTAAAGCTTATCTCAACCTGAGAGGAAAGCTTAACCTAAGGGGTGATGTGTTAGTTTGAGCATTGTTAGTGTGTTATTGTGTTATTGACTATTCTTATCATATGCCTCTTGCAGTATTATATGTGTTGCATCATATGGACTAGTGTTTCCGCTGCTATGAATTAATTGGCATCTATAGTGTTTACTCTATAATAGATATTCATGTGGTTAATGGTGCTTTAAGAGTAATGGTGCTTTAAGATTAATGGTGCTTTAAGATTGATTTAAATTGGTATCTTAGTTTAAATTGGTATCTTAATGGTGAATAGTGGTAGGTTGATATACCTGTGATATATCCACTCAAGTGAATGGTGTTTAACTCTGATTCTGTGATATTCCTGTGATATATCCACTCAAGTGAATGGTGTTTAACTCTGATCCTGTGCATTTGTGTGTTATACGCATCATGGTTTGATCCTTGACACAATGCATCCCACAGGTGCTAAGGTGTAGCAATGCTTCGATTTAGCCTAAGTATGTGCATTTTGGCATTTAAGGCCAAAGCTAAGATTTTAATGTAATCACATATTTAGGGGGAGCATTCTACAATCTTAGAACTCAAAATGTGTGCTTTAAATTTCACTTTTATGTAAGCTTTAATTGTGTTGCCATCAATCACCAAAAAGGGGGAGATTGAAAGCTCTCTTGTGGGTTTTGGTGTTTGGATGACAACTCAATTAAAGGACTAACAAGTGTGCTAAGTATTGAACAGGTGCTCAATATAAAGCTAACAGGGTTCAACACAAGTGAACAAGTGTGATGGTCCAAGGACTAGATGTGGGATAAATAATGGGCATCACAAGTAAGATGGACATTGCATAAAGTGAGACTCGGGTGCATAGCTCGGAGACAACTGATCAAGCCAAGGACGGAGGCAAGAAGAGCTTCGAGGTACCAAGTGCACGGGAGAAGGTCAAAGAGGCTGAGGAACCCAAAGCCAAGGGTGAAGAAGAAGGCTTGCAAAGTCAAGGGTGATCGAGTTGAGAACAGCTACGGCACATCAAGGATCACTACATAAGGACGTGACTTACAACCAATGAGGAAATGTCTATAGTTATGTGGTGTAAGTCATAAGGCTCAAGACCAAGCTCTAAGAAGGAGATCAAGGTCACTAGAACGAGAACAAATGTCAAAAACAGAACTGGAAGCAGCCCAAAAGAGCTAAGTGCACTCTGACCTTTAGTTTGGGTTGTTCCTATGTTTGGAGACATTCTATGTAACCTTTGCAGGATGTTGGAGCTCGGAAATGTCAATGTAAATCAAGTTAAGCTGACTTGATGATTTATGAGTCCAACATCTGCCTTAAGCATGTCAAATGCTAGAGAGGTGGAAATCCAAGAGAAGGTATGTTTCTAGACTTAGTACATTGGTTTTTGTGTACTAATATATTTGTCTAAGTGTTAGAAACAGAAGGAAGAAGAAAAGGAAAGAAATGCAAAAGGCTTGGATGTGTACAGCAAAGTCTGAGCTCAGTCTGGCACACCGGACTGTCTGGTGGTGCACCGGACAATGTCCAGTGCGCCAGGCTGAACTCCGGTGGACAGGCCGCTCTTGGGAGAAGTCTGGCGGCGTACGGCTATAAATCACCGGACTGTGCGGTGGTGCACCGGACAGTGTCCGGTGAGCCAACGGTCGGCTGGCCAACGGTCGGTCGCGCAATCCGCGCGTGACGCGTGGCCAAGCCAACGGTTAGATGGGGGCACCGGACTGTCCGGTGTGCACCGGACAGTGTCCGGTGCGCCAACGGCTCCAAGACTGCAACGGTCGTCTGCGCCAGTTATGGAAGGAAATCAGGCACCGGACAGTGTCCGGTGGTGCACCGGACTGTCCGATGCGCCACCCGACTGAAGGCAAGAATTGTCTTCCTGGATTGCTCTCAACGGCTCCTAGGCCCCTTGGGTCTATAAAAGGGACTCCTAGGCGCCTCCAACAAACATATAAGTGCAGCCAACAAGTGTAGACATCACTCTGATCAATTCTCACTCTCCCTCTTGTGTGTATCTCTCTAGTTTGTGTAGAAGGCAAAGCTATAAGCCTTTAGAGAGTGGAGAAGTGCTGCTAAGAGCTAGAGCAAGGTCTTGAGCGTATCGCTACTCTGCCAGGGTGCTGCCAAGAAGTTTGTAAGCAGCCGCGGTTTTGTTGTAACCCAACTCAACATAGTGAAAGGCTCTATCTGTCATACTGACAGATCTGAGCAAACGGAGGAAGGAGTTGAAACAGACTCCAAGCCCAGGTGTGGCTAACTCCAACGAGGACTAGGCAAGCATTTCAGGCTTGGCCGAACCTCGGGATAAATCCTTGCGTCTGTGTGCTCTGTTCTGTATTGTGCTCTGACTTTCTGTCTTACTCGCTTTTGTATCTGCACTTCAATACTTACTCGTGGTACAAGCTATATTTGAAGTGCAGGGCTGCAACCTACTCGAAGGATTCTTCATTCCACTGCGTTCTAGTCTTCGAGTAGAGTAAGAGTTTAAGTTTTAAAGTGATAATTTTTATTCGCCTATTCAACCCCCCCCCTCTAGGCGACATCCAGATCCTGTTCCCGGGCCAAAGGGAACTTTCAGAAGGGACGACCAGCACCGAAGGGACCTAGGGTCAAGCGCGGTGAGGAGGAATCTTGTGTAGGGTTGAAAATGGGACAAATACAGGCAAATACTAGGTCATCCCGTATCCTACCCTAATATAGTTCTCTCGGATATGGAATCGAGTACCAGTAGTTAAAATTCGGTACATATATAGGACAAAGTCGGGTAACAATTTGGGCAGGAAAGAAACAAATATCAGATATGGATAGATAACAAATATTTGTCGGATACATCGTCCCAATAATATTAGTTGTCCAACCATTCAACAAACTAATAATTTGAGAAATATATAATCATGTATATGATAGCCCAAATATAGAAAATTATACCGACAAAATTGATATCATTCAGCTCAAAGTTACAAATCACAAGGACATTATAAAACAACACAATTTCAAAAAACAACAGCATATACCCTCTTTCAGGCATAGTCCACAAGTCCACAAATATACAACAGATAGTAGATAATTGGCATTAATTAACATGTCCAAGTTTTCAACACTTTCACATCACAAAATGATGAGTCATTTGATCATGTCCAGTCCAGAACAGCACAACAAGTGAAGAAATGCAAAACAAGCAGTAACAATAAATATAATCCCAACTTCCAAATAGCCAACAAGCATCCACTCCGGTTCCAAAAAATAACTTAAGAAGTCCACAACATTACAATAAGTAGGTAGTGGGCTAGCAGTAAAAGTGCAGAAGTAACAACCACCAGGCAGTAGACATTAGAAGAAGTGCAGACCCTCCACTCCTCTGGTTCCAAACAACAAGCCTGAAAAGTGTTATGAGCATGTCAATAAATAATAAAACAACCACAATTTACATATATGATAAATGTACAAGTAAGTGACCCAAATAATTAATCATGTAGCCTTTGGTTTGGGGAGTTACTAATCACAAGGGCATAGTTCGAATAATAAGACATAATGATAATGTTTGAATAACACAATAGTCCAACAACACATAATGATATTATTGAAATGACAAAAGATAGTGCAGGGATCACATTAGTCACTGTCAATCCATGGTAGCTTGAAGTTGAACATCTCAAGTTTTGATTCCAACATCATCCTCCATGTCATTGGCACTCATAAAAAAAGGAATAAAAGAGGAATGAGACTCAGTTCGGTACCTTGAAAGCACCAATGTAGTGCCCATTCCCAAGCATATCCTGAACCGTTCCCTGGCATGGTGTTTTGTTTGGTCATTCCAAGAATTAATGCATCTAGCACAAAAACCTAGAATTGGTTTTTACTTCGACATTAGAAGCCTCACTTACAAATTCGAAATGAAAATGTGTACTTGTAATACTCAAAATTATATACAAGAAATATATAGGTCTTCTTATTTTGTATGCCATATTTTCATCATAAAAGAGCATACCTACAATTAACAGATGAATTAAAACAAATGATAAAAAAATAATATGCATCATGTTGGAGTTATATGTTTGTGCATTAAATAAAAATAATAAGGATAATAATAATAATAAGATGATAATTCTAAAGGTTGGATTAAACCCTAAATTAAATTAGGGCTTTGAAAGTAAGAAGAAGAGAAATAATATAAAAATATAAATAATATAATTATATTTCCAAAATTGGTATTTTTAATTTTACAATATGATTTGAGAATAAATCTGGCACAAGTTTGAATTCAAAATTTGAATTCAAATTGAACTTAGAAATAGAGAAAAGAAGATAAAAGATAAAAAGAAAAAAAAGAAAAAAGAAAAGAGCTACATGGGCCGACTGCCTCCTTTCTGGCCCACGGCTCCTTTCCACTCCCGCGCAGCCCAACTAGCTGAAACGCGCGCCATTACACTGCTCGTGGGTCCGCCTGCTCAGCCGCTGCCTCGCGCCCACGGTGGCCTTACCCTTCACTGCACTACTGGGCCCACTAGTCATTCAACTCTCGCGTACTCGCTTCCACTCCTCGCGCCGCAAATCATTGACGGATGGGTCCTGCAGCTTGGGTTTCAGACTGTGCACGAATTCTCCTTGCTGGCGTGTGGACCTCTCGTGTCAGTACCGGCCTCAACGAACTCGCCGCGCATGGCGGCATGCGCAGCCTCCGCGCAACCCGTCGTGACGTCGTGGCCACGTCGCGTACATATAGAGGGGGGCACGATGGGATTAGCCTGTTTCTCCTCTGTTTCCCATCTTCTCTCCACCAAATATCTGAGCCAATCACCGCGCCGCCGTGGAGCACTCGGTCGCCGTGGAGTCAAGCGTGGGCGCCGCTGTCGTCGACCGCGATTCACTTCTCCGTCGGTAAATCCCCAGCCCAAGAACCCTAACTAGCATTCTCCGCCATGTGTAGAAGCATTCCGTGCCGGTAATCGGTCATCTGGGTGCGTGTATTTGGACATCGTCGTTGATGTTCTGCCGCCGCGCATGGGGGCTGGGGGTGAGTACTTAGGCGCTGGTATTCTCGAGAAAAGCTATTCCCATATCTTCGCTTCCTCGGCGCAATCGCGTAGGACCAATCGGATTTAAGGTTGGGGGCCGGAACGACGCGCTGCAGCTTCTCCGACCATGGCGCCACCGCGGGCGTGTGTTTCGCTGTCGCCTGTGACCGGGAGGTGGAAGGGCTTAGGAGCGCCATCCGATAACCATTGCACGACCGAGATAGATCGTGGGGATACCCCCTTTCGGATTTGATCGTGGACCGTTGGATGGGATCTGACGGACCCAATCCGATTCCGCTTTCATAAAATAGCCACCATCAGATTCGGATCCGAGGGCCTAGAATGGATACCAGTTCGTTTTAAACAGCCTTCTAATCTTAACCGCCGCGCGGTGATCCAACGGCCGAGATCCGCCCGAACCCTTTCAGTCGCGCATGTTTGCATATAAAACCCTCGGATTTAGGATTTTTGAACCCGCCGTCCACGCCAGGATTTATCTGTGTCTTAGGAAAACTTATGTAGAGGCCCCTGCTCTTTTCTATTTTTATGCGCCCAGTCCAGAACCTATTTAAAATGAATAAATGAATTAGTAAATGCATTTTTAATACAAAAACAATTGCTAGAACTTGTAAAATTCATAGAAAATTCATTTTTAGTCTAAATGGATCCATTCCAATTTCTATAATTTTATAATATTAATGTTTATCCAGTGCCACTGTTTTGACATGAAAGACACATTAAAATTTATGTCTCACTTAACCTTGTATTAAATACATAAAACCTTTGGAAATTCATAACTTAAAATCTATAACTCCAAAATTAATGAGTCCTGTTCCTAGGTTCTTATTTTAATGTGTAGATTTTCATTGTGTATTTTATTTACATGTTTGGTGTGATGTTAATTTTTGCTATACTATGTATGTATTGTGTTGATGCGAGTAGACGAGCAAGCTACTGTGGATCCTGAGGTTCAACAGGTAGAAGTTGCTGAGCAGGAGCTCATTGAAGGCAAGTTGTGCCTTGATCACTTCTTTTTACCCAGCCATATTCTTATTATTAATACTGATCTGCATAGGTTAATTTTGATGGGATCCAATAGGTTATCCCAGTTTTGGCTATCTTTATACCTTGTTTTGCCACAGAGTATTTTTGGGTAGTACTTGATATTGCTTATTGTGGTTTTAGGTATGGAGATACACTATTTATGGTTACACTTTTATTATCTGTTTATTATTACTGTTTATGTTAAGATCATTATGTTAATGGGAACATGGAGCGACCACCCGGAAAAACAGTGCTACCACAAGGATAGTATGGGATGCCCTTGGCTGATTAACTAGGAAAGCTAGTGGATGACTTCCTTACCCAAAAGGGGCAAGGGCAGTATGAGAGTGGTCAGTGTAGGGAGGTCCTTGGGTTGATTTTGCTGTGATGGCGGTCAGGCGAGGGATTCCTGCACTGGAGCTTCCTATAAACTGTAGCGGGTTTTCTGAAGCTACTGGAACTTTGTAAAGGCCTCGTAGTGTTACCCTGCCTCGCCTCCTCGGTAGAGGTGTATGGGATTGGCCATCTCTTGGCAGATGGGTAACATGACTTGTGGGTAAAGATGTGCAACCTCTGCTGAGTGTAAAACTGGTATACTAGCCGTGCTCACGGTCATGAGCAGCTTGGACCCTCACATGATTAATCTATGAAATTAAAACTCAATTTGTCATTTGCATCGCATTTAGGATTATTTTATTATTACTTTTATTTATTATTACTAAGGTTTGGTATATACTTACACTTAGTAACTGCTAATAAAATTTTGACCAACTTATAAAAGCAATGCTCAGCTTCAGCCTTTATTTTGTTGATCAGCCTTACACTTCACATGAACTCCCACCTTTGGCTAGTTCATGCACATTATTTCCCACAACTTGTTGAGCTATGATCGTATGTGAGCTCACTCTTGCTGTCTCACACACCCCCACAGGAGAAGAACAGGTGGTCGAAGAGGAGCCGCCTAACACTGAGGCTTTCGACTTGATCTAGGTGGCGTCTCCCAGTCAGCTTTGTGGCACCAGGGAACAATATTTAGTTTGCTTTATTTTATCATTTATTTTTGCAAGACTTCCGCTATGTAATAAGTACATTTATGATATTTATGACATTTATTTCTATGCACTCTGTTATTATATGTGTTGTCTTCTTTGGCGCATATATGAGGTGCACCCGGCTTTGTTCATTAAATCCGGGTGTGACAGAAGTGGTGTCAGAGGAAATGTTGACTGTAGGACGAAACCTAGATAGAAATGGACAAAACTCTTACCTACTTACGTTACTCTGATTCTCTCTATACTTATCTTGATCCTGTCTCACCTTCTACTGTTCTACTCTGATCATTCTTATCTTTTCTATTCTAAGACAAGATGGAAATTCACACCTTGGAATCCTATATTTATGACCTTTTAAGAGATAGGAGACCTAAGACAAAATTAAAACTATTTTCTCTATTTAAAAATGTTGGTTGATTGTTCTGATGATAAATGCTTGATTTGCTTCTTTGATTGATTGAAACATTATAGTTGGGCATCTTAGCATGTACCACCATAAGGTAATGTATTAGCTTTAGTAGGTGACACACTAATCTACTTAGCCAATAAATCCCCCAAAGTAACAGGATTCGTAATTACTCGCCTTGTCTACAATTCTTCCTTTCTTACCCTGTGTTTCTAACCTAGATGGGCTACCCCTATAGTGTTAGAAGAGAGCATTATAGACTTGATCCTTGGTATGTCATGGTTAAGAAAGGCAAAGACAGTTTATACACTGTGCTAAAGGAACCATAGAACTCACCAGTTCCAAAGGAGAAAGATTTGAAGTTGGAATTGCAGTAACTACCGCCACTATACTAGCGGCATTCTTAGTAGATGGGAAGTTTGTTGGTGACAACATCTGTGTGGTTAAGGATTTTCCGGATGTCTTTCCAGAGGAGTTACCAGGGATGCCACCAGATAGGGAAGTTGAGTTTGTCATTGATCTCTTACCTGGGACTACTCCTACTTCCAAATGGCCATACAGGATGTCTATAGAAGAGTTAAAAGAACTTAAGAAGCAGTTAACAGAGTTGCAAGAGGCTGGGTACATTCGACCGAGTTCTTCACCTTGGGGAGCGTCGGTTCTATTTGTACAAAAGAAGGACGAATCACAGCGGATGTGTGTGGATTATAGGTCCCTTAATGATGTTACCGTGAAGAACAAGTACCCGTTACCCCGCATTGAGGATTTATTTGATCAGATGAGAGGTGCTAGGGTATTCTTGAAGATTGATCTCTGATCGGGTTATCACCAAGTGAAGATTAGGCCATCTGATATTCCCAAGACGACTTTCTCAAACCCAATATGGTTTATATGAGTTCACCGTTATGTCATTTGGACTAACTAATGCACCAGCCTATTTTATGAATCTAAAAGAATAAGGTGTTCATGATCTGGATAGATTCGTCGTTGTTTTCATCGACGATATTCTTCTTTATTCCAAGAGTGACAGTGATCCTAGGGAACATCTGAGATTGGTGCTACAAAAGCTACGAGATAATCAACTCTATGCCAAGTATAGCAAATGCGAGTTCTAGATTGACGAGGTGCCATTCCTTGGACATATCATTTCTAATGGAGGGATATCAGTGGATCCTGCTAAAGTCAAGGAGATAGAGGCGTGGAGCATACCCACTACAGTTACTAAGGTCCAAAGTTTCTTGGGACTTGCAGGATATTATCGGAGATTTATTGAAGGATTTTCTAAGATTGCTAAGCCTATGACCTCACTTCTGGAGAAAGGAAGAGAGTTTAAGTGGGACGAGAAGTGCCAAGATAGTTTTAACCAACTGAAGTTGAGATTGATGTCACCCCCAATATTGGTTATGCCAGATCTACAGAAGGGATTTGACAGATATTGAGATGCATGCGACCAAGGCATGGGATGTGTACTTATGCGAGAAGGACACGTGATTGCCTACATGTCTCGTCAGTTGCGGAAACATGAGTTGAACTAGCCCACTCAAGACTTAGAACTGGCAGCCGTAGTGCATGCGCTAAAGATATGGAGGCATTATATCATGGGAACCAAGTGCCAAGTGTACACGGATCATAAGAGTTTGTAGTACAGATTCACTCAGAAGGATCTCAATTTTAGGCAACGTCGATGGTTGGAGCTTATTAAGGATTATGATTTGAAAATTCAATATCACCCGGGCAAGGCGAATTTGGTTGCAGATGCCTTGAGTCGAAAGGAGCACGTTCATTCAGCTATTGTTGCCCAGCTACCCGATGAGATTGTTGAGGATTTCAGGAGACTTAACCTGGGGATATTTACTCACATTGAAGGAGTTACTATTGATGTGGAACCTACCTTGGAGCAAAAAATCCGCAAAGGACAGACTGGCGATGCTAGGATACAAGAGATCAAGGATCTTATTACTGAAGGTAGAGGTCCTGAATTCATGGAGGATGAGCAAGGCACCGTATGGTTCAAGGACAGGATATGTGTTCCTGAGATTAATAACCTTCATGAGACTATACTAAAGGAAGCCCATGACTCAGATTATTCTATTCATCCTAGGAGTACCAAGATGTATCAGGATTTGAAGCAGAAATACTGGTGGTATGGATTGAAGAGAGATGTGGCTGCACATGTGGTTATGTGCGATGTGTGTCAAAGAGTTAAGGCTGAACACTAGAGGCCAGCTGGACTACTGCATCCACTAAAGATACCCGAGTGGAAGTGGGAAGAGATTGGTATGGACTTCATTACTGGATTGCCTTGCACCTCGAAAGGATATGATTCTACATGGGTTATTGTGGATAGACTGACCAAAGTGGCTCATTTCATTCCGGTCAAGACTACTTATAAGGGATCTCAATTGGTAGAGTATATATGGCTCGGATTGTGTCTCTACACGGTGTACCGAAGAAGATCGTTTCTGATAGAGGATCACAGTTTACCTCCAGATTTTGGAAAAGTTTTCATGAGAATATGGATACGAAGTTGAATTTTAGTTCAGCCTACCATCCTTAGACTGATGGACAGACTGAAAGGACTAATCAAGTATTGGAGGACATGTTGAGGGCTTGTGCCCTTCAGCATAGTAGTAGTTGGGACAAGAGTCTACCTTATGCTGAGTTCTCATATAATAATAGTTACCAGGCCAGTCTAAGATGTCACTGTTCGAGGCTCTATATGGCAGGAAGTGCATGACTCCTCTATATTAGGACTAGACTGGAGGAAGACAATTCTTTGGACCTGAACTTATTCAAGAGGCAGAAGAACAAGTCTGTATAATCAGGGAGAACTTGAGGGTAGCTCAGACCAGGCAAAAGAGCTACGTTGATAATAGAACAAGACCACTGGAGTTTGAGGAAGGTGATCATGTGTACCTCAAGGTGTCACCACTTCATGGAATGAGGAGATTTAAAGTCAAGGGCAAGTTGTCCCCTCGCTTCATTGGACCCTTGAAAGTCGCCTAGAGGGGGGTGAATAGGGCGAAACTGAAATTTACAAAGTTAATCACAACTACAAGTCGGGTTAGCGTTAGAAATATAATGCGAGTCCGAGAGAGGGCGTAAAAACAAATCGCAAGCGAATAAAGAAGTGAGACACAAGGATTTGTTTTACCGAGGTTCGGTTCTCTCAAACCTACTCCCCGTTGAGGTGGTCACAAATACCGGGTCTCTTTCAACCCTTTCCCTCTCTCAAACGGTCCCTCGGACCGAGTGAGCTTCTCTTCTCAATCAAACGGGAAACAAGCTTCCCCGCAAGGACCACCACACAATTGGTGTCTCTTGCCTTGATTACAAGTGAAATTGATCACAAAAGAATGAGAAAGAAAAGAAGCAATCCAAGCGCAAGAGCTCAAATGAACACAACAAATCTCTCTCTCTAATCACTAAAGCTTTGTGTGGAGTTGGGAGAGGATTTGATCTCTTTGGTGTGTCTTGTATTGAATGCTATAGCTCTTGTAAGGTGTAGAAGTGAAGAAACTTGGATGACTTGAATGTGGGGTGGTTGGGGGTATTTATAACCCCAACCACCAAAAGTGGTCGTTGGGAGACTGTCTGTCGCATGGCGCACCGGACAGTTCGGTGCGCCACCGGACACTGTCCGGTGCGCCAGCCACGTCACCTGGCCGTTGGGTTCCGACCGTCGGAGCTCTATCTTGTGGGCCCGCCTGGCTGTCCAGTGGCGCACCGGACAGGCCCTGTAGACTGTCCGGTGTACCACCCGCGCGTGCTCTGCTCCTCTGCGCGCTGGCGCGCATTTAATGCGTTGCAGTCGACCGTTGCGCGCGAAGTAGCCGTTGCTCCGCTGACTCACCGGACAGTCCGGTGAATTTTAGCGGAGCAGATTCCCGAAGCTGGCGAGTTCAGAGTCGCTCTCCCTTGGGGCACCGGACACTGTCCGGTGGTGCACCGGACAATCCGGTGAATTATAGCGAAGCGCCTCTGAGATTTCCCGAAGGTGAGGAGTTCAGCTTGGAGTCCCCTGGTGCACCGGACACTGTCCGGTGGCACACCGGACAGTCCGGTGCGCCAGACCAGGGCAGCCTTCGGTTGTCCCTTGCTCTCTTTGTTTGAACCCATCCTTGGTCTTTTTATTGACTTATTGTGAACCTTTGGCACCTGTAGAACTTATAGACTAGAGCAAACTAGTTAGTCCAATTATTTGTGTTGGGCAATTCAACCACCAAAATCAATTAGGAAATAGGTGTAAGCCTAATTCCCTTTCAATCTCCCCCTTTTTGGTGATTGATGCCAACACAAACCAAAGCAAGTATAGAAGTGCATAGTTGAACTAGTTGGCATAATTTGTAAGTGCAAAGATTACTTAGAATTGAGCCAATAGAAATTCATAAGATATGCATGGATTGTTTCTTTATAATTTTAACATTTTGGACCACGCTTGCACCACATGTTTTGTTTTTGCAAAGTTTTGGAAAATCTTTTCAAAGTCCTTTTGCAAATAGTCAAGGATAAATGAATTAGAATTTTGAGAAGCATTTATAAGATTTGAAAATTTCTCCCCCTGTTTCAAATGCTTTTTCTTTAACTAAACAAAACTCCCCCTCAATAAAATCTTCCTCTTAGTGTTCAAGAGGGTTTTAAGACATCAATTTTGAAAATACTACTTTCTCCCCCTTTTGAACACAATGAGATACCAATTTGAAAATCATTAGTTTTTAAAATTAGTTGGTGGTGCGATCCTTTTGCTTTGGGCTCATACTCTCTCCCCCTTTGGCATGAATCGCCAAAAAACGGAATTATTAGAGCCCTTTGAGAGCACCTAGAGGGGGGATGAATAGGTGATCCTGTAAAAACTTAAACTTAAAGCCACAAAAACTTGTTTAAGTGTTAGCACAATAATGCCAAGTGGCTAGAGAGGATTCTTAACAAACACAATAACCACAAGAGATCAACACAGAGACGGCACAGTGGTTTATCCCGTGGTTCGGCCAAGTCCAACGCTTGCCTACTCCACGTTGTGGCGTCCCAACGGACGAGGGTTGCAATAAACCCCTCTCAAGCGGTCCAAAGACCCACTTGAATACCATGGTGTTTTGCTTTGCTTTTCTTTATCCCGTTTGCGAGGAATCTCCACAACTTGGAGTCTCTCGCCCTTACACTTGAAGTTCACAAAGAAGCACGGAGTAAGGGAGGGTTGAGCAACTCACACACGACACAAAGATCACAGCAAATACGCACACACAAGACCCAGACTTGAGCTCAAGAGACTATCACGAGTTTCTCACTAGAACGGAGCTCAAATCACTAAGAATGTTGAACAAGTGCGCAAGAACGAAGTGTGAGTGATCAACTATGCTCAAAGAATGCTTGGATGTCTTCTCCATGCGCCAAGGGGTCCCTTTTATAGCCCCAAGGCAGCTAGGAGCCGTTGAGAGCATTGTAGGAAGGAAATTCTTGCCTTCTGTCGACTGGCGCACCGGACAGTCCGGTGCGGATTTGTTTCCTTATTTGGCGAAGCCGACCGCTGGAGATTCAGAGCTGTTGGCGCACCAGACACTGTCCGGTGCACACCGGACAGTCCGGTGCTCCAATGTGACCGTTGGCTCGGCCACGCGTCACGCGCGGAATCCTCGGCCGACCGTTGCCCCGGCTGACCGTTGGCTCACCGGACAGTTCGGTGCCTCACCGGACAGTCCGGTGAATTATAGTCGTACGCCGTTGATGGCTTCCCGAGACCGACGACTTCACCTGTGAACGGCTCACCGGACAGTCCGGTGAATTATAGCCGTACACCGCCGTCGAAGTCCCGAGAACAGCAAGTTCGCCAGAGTCAGCCTGGCGCACCGGACACTGTCCGGTGCACCACCGGACTGTCCGGTGCACCCAGACTGCGCAGACTTTGGCTGAACAAAGCCATCTCTTTTCCAATTCAATTTCTCCTGTTTCTAGCACTTAGACACAATACATTAGTCCATAAAACAATGTACTAAGTCTAGAAACATACCTTTTAACTTGATTTGCCCTTTGTCCACCACTTTGCATAGATTAACACAAAAGCACTTGTGTTGGCACTCAATCACCAAAATACTTAGAAATGGCCCAAGGGCACATTTCCCTTTCAATCTCCCCCTTTTTGGTGATTTATGCCAACACAACATAAAACAACTAGAACAAGTGCAATATCAATGCAAATGAACACTCAAAATTATTTTGATTCAAATTTGGCATATATGGATCATACTTTGCCACCACTTGGTTTGTTTTTGCAAATCAACCTCAATTTCCTATCTCTAAGTCAAACACACTTGTAGAGACATAAAGAGAGTTGTTCCAATAGAAATTGATCACAGTATCAAAAACTCCCCCTATTTCCCATAATCAACCATTCTCCCCACAAGAGACCAACTTTTGACAAAAAGAGCCAATAAGAGTATTTTGACAAAACAAAAGCTCTATTCTATTATTTTCAAAATTCTCAAGTGGTATAGCTGATCCATTTATTGCTTTGGCCTTATTTTCTCCCCCTTTGGCATCAAGCACCAAAACGGGATCAATCTTGGCCCTTAAACCCCATTGCCTCACCAAAATCTTCAAATAAGAATACAAAGGCAATAAGAGTACATGAGATGAACTTGGAATAAGTTACCCTCTCATCGGAGTGCAGTGGAAGTCTTTCATGGTCCAAGTTCACCTTTTCCCTTTCAAACCTCCTTTGAGACTAAATTAAGAAAACTCAAACACATGGTTAGTCTCAAAGTGTCAAGTTGTAGCACATCTCCCCCTAAATATGTGCATCACTTGCAAAAGGACTTGTGAGGTCCGGGGAATGTTTGTACAACTTGAGCACCACAAGTAAACAACAAAATGCATAAGGAACATGATCAAGGGCATAAACACATGTATGCGATAAATCAATCCAAGTTCCGCGAATCTAAGACATTTAGCTCACTACGCAGCCTGCAAAAGGTCTTCTCATCTAAAGGCTTGGTAAAGATATCGGCTAGCTGGTTCTCGGTGCTAACATAAAACACTTCAATATCTCCCTTTTGCTGGTGGTCTCTCAAAAAGTGATGCCGGATGTCAATGTGCTTTGTGCGGCTGTGCTCAACAGGATTTTCCGCTATTCGGATAGCACTCTCATTGTCACATAGGAGTGGGACTTTGCTCAGATTATAGCCAAAGTCCCGGAGGGTTTGCCTCATCCAAAGTAGTTGCGCGCAACACTGTCCTGCGGCAACGTACTCGGCCTCAGCGGTGGATAGGGCAACGGAAGTTTGTTTCTTAGAGTTCCATGACACCAGGGACCTTCCTAAGAATTGGCATGTCCCCGATGTACTCTTCCTATCGACCTTACATCCAGCATAGTCGGAGTCTGAATATCCAATTAAGTCAAAGTTAGACCCCTTTGGATACCAGATCTCGAAGCAAGGCGTAGCTACTAAATATCTAAGGATTCGCTTCACAGCCACTAAGTGACACTCCCTTGGATCGGATTGAAATCTAGCACACATGCATACGCTAAGCATAATATCCAGTCTACTAGCACATAAATAAAGTAAAGACCCTATCACTGATCGGTATGCCTTTTGATCAACGGACTTACCTCCTTTGTTGAGGTCGGTGTGTCCGTCGGTTCCCATCGGAGACTTTGCGGGCTTGGCGTCCTTCATCCCAAACCGCTTTAGCAAGTCTTGCGTGTACTTCATTTGGGAGATGAAGGTGCCATCCTTGAGTTGCTTCACTTGGAACCCAAGGAAGTAGTTCAACTCGCCCATCATCGACATCTCGAATTTCTGCGTCATCGCCCTGCTAAACTCTTCACAAGACTTTTGGTTAGTAGAACCAAATATTATGTCATCGACATAAATTTGGCACACAAAAAGATCACCATCGCAAGTCTTAGTGAAAAGAGTTGGATCGGCTTTCCCAACCTTGAAAGCATTAGCAATTAAAAAGTCTCTAAGGCATTCATACCATGCTCTTGGGGCTTGCTTAAGTCCATAGAGCGCCTTAGAGAGCTTACACACGTGGTCGGGGTACCGTTCATCCTCGAAGCCAGGGGGTTGCTCCACGTACACCTCCTCCTTGATTGGCCCGTTGAGGAAAGCGCTCTTCACATCCATTTGGAACAACCTGCGACTTGGGCATAACCTTTTGCCACAAGTCGAGCCTTGTTCCTCGTCACCACCCCGTGCTCGTCCTGTTTGTTGTGAAACACCCACTTGGTTCCCACAACATTTTGCTTGGGACGAGGCACCAGTGTCCAAACTTCATTGCGCTTGAAGTTGTTGAGCTCCTCCTGCATGGCCAACACCTAGTCCGGATCTAGCAAGGCCTCTTCTACCCTGAAAGGCTCAATAGAAGAGACAAAGGAGTAATGCTCACAAAAATTAACTAATCTAGAACGAGTAGTTACTCCCTTGCTAATGTCACCCAATATTTGATCGACGGGATGATTCCTTTGAATCGTCGCTTGAACTTGGGTTGGAGGTGCCGGTTGTGCTTCTTCCTCCCTCACATGATCATCTTGTGCTCCCCGTTGATCACACGCCTCCTCCTGATGAACCTGTTCATCGTCTTGAGTTGGGGGATGCACCATTGTTGAGGAAGAAGGTTGATCTTGCTCCAATTGTTCATGTGGTCGCACATCGCCAATCGCCATGGTGCGCATTGCGGCCGTTGGAACGTCTTCTTCATCTACATCATCAAGATCAACAACTTGCTCTCTTGGAGAGCCATTAGTCTCATCAAATACAACGTCGCTAGAGACTTCAACCAAACCCGATGATTTGTTGAAGACCCAATACGCCTTTGTATTTGAATCATAACCTAATAAAAACCCTTCTACAGCTTTGGGAGCAAATTTAGAAGTTCTACCTTTCTTCACAAGAATATAACACTTGCTCCCAAATACACGAAAATAAGACACATTGGGTTTGTTACCAGTTAGCAGCTCATACGAAGTCTTCTTGAGGAGGCGGTGAAGGTAGACCCGGTTGATGGCGTGGCAAGCCGTGTTCACGGCTTCCGACCAAAACCGCTCGGGGGTCTTGAACTCTCCAAGCATCGTCCTCGCCATATCGATGAGCGTCCTGTTCTTCCTCTCTACCACACCATTTTGTTGTGGTGTGTAGGGAGCAGAGAACTCGTGCTTGATCCCCTCCTCCTCAAGGAACTCCTCCACTTGAAGGTTCTTGAACTCGGACCCGTTGTCGCTCCTTATCTTCTTCAACTTGAGCTCAAACTCATTTTGAGCTCTCCTTAGGAAGCGCTTGAGGGTCCCTTGGGTTTCAGATTTATCCTGCAAAAAGAATACCCAAGTGAAGCAGGAAAAATCATCAACTATAACAAGACCATACTTACTTCCTCCTATACTTAGATAGGCGACGGGTCCGAAGAGGTCCATATGAAGCATCTCCAAAGGTCTTGATGTGGTCATCACATTTTTGGTGTGATGAGAGCTTCCCACCTGTTTGCCTGCTTGACAAGCTGCACAAGGTCTATCTTTTTCGAAATGCACATTAGTTAGACCTATCACGTGTTCTCCCTTTAGAAGCTTGTGGAGGTTCTTCATCCCCACGTGTGCTAGACGGCGATGCCACAGCCAGCCCATGCAAGTCTTAGCAATTAAGCATGCATCTAGACCGGCCTCTTCTTTTGCAAAATCAACTAAATAAAGTTTGTCGTCTAGTACACCCTCAAAAGCTAGTGAACCATCACACCTTCTAAAGACAGACATGTCTACATTTGTGAATAAACAATTATATCCCATATTGCATAATTGACTCACAGACAGCAAGTTATATCCAAGCGACTCAACTAAGAACACATTAGAAATAGAGTGCTCGGACGAAATAGCAATTTTACCTAACCCTTTCACCTTGCCTTGGTTCCCATCACCGAATATTATTGAATCTTGGGGATCCTTGTTCTTGACATAGGAAGAGAACATCCTCTTCTCCCCTGTCATGTGGTTTGTGCATTCGCTGTTGATAATCCAGCTTGAACCCCCGGATGCATAAACCTGCAAGGCAAATTTAGGCTTGGGTCTTAGGTACCCAACTCTTGTTGGGTCCTACAAGGTTAGTTACAATAGTCTTAGGGACCCAAATGCAAGTTTTGTCTCCCTTACATTTGGCCCCTAACTTCCTAGCAATTATCTTCTTATCCTTTCTACAAATAGCAAAGGAAGCATTGCAAGCATGATATATTGTCGAAGGTTCATTAATTTTCCTAGGAACATTAACAACATTTCTCCTAGGCATATGATGAACAACATTTCTCCTAGACATATCTCTACCATGCATATAGGAAGAACTAGAAGCAAACATGGCATGAGAATCAAAAACATCATAACTTCTATAGGCATTCCTAGAATGTCTCCTATCATGATACATGAAAGCATGGTTCTTTTTAGCACTACTAGCCATAGGGGCCTTCCCTTTCTCCTTGGCGGAGATGGGAGCCTTATGGCTTGTTAAGTTCTTGGCTTCCCTCTTGAAGCCAAGACCATCCTTAATTGAGGGGTGTCTACCAATCGTGTAGGCATCCCTTGCAAATTTTAGTTTGTCAAATTCACTTTTGCTAGTCTTAAGTTGGGCATTAAGACTAGCCAATTCATCATTCAATTTGGAAATTGAAACTAGGTGTTCACTACAAGCATCAATGTCAAAATCTTTACACCTATTGCAAATCATAACATGTTCTACACAAGAGTTAGATTTACTTGCTACTTCTAGTTTAGCATTTAAATCATCATTAACACCTTTTAAAGTAGAAATGGTTTCATGACAAGCAGATAGTTCACAAGAAAGCATTTCATTCCTTTTGATTTCTAAAGCAAGGGATTTTTGAGCCTCTACAAACTTATCATGTTCTTCGTACAAAAGATCCTCTTGCTTTTCTAATAACCTATTCTTATCATTCAAAGCATCAATCAATTCATTGATTTTGTCAATTTTATTTCTATCTAAACCTTGAAATAAACTAGAATGGTCTATTTCATCGTCATCACTAGACTCCTCATTACTTGAAGAAGTATAAGTGGTATTCTGAGTGCATACCTTCTTCTCCTTCACCATGAGGCATGTGTGATGCTCGTTTGAGAAGAGGGATGACTTGTTGAAGGCGGTGGCGGCGAGTCCTTCATTGTCGGAGTCGAAAGAGGAGCAATCCGAATCCCACTCCTTTCCGAGATGTGCCTCGCCCTTGGCCTTCTTGTAATTCTTCTTCTTTTCCCTTTTGTTCCCTTTTTCCTGGTCACTATCATTATCGGGACAGTTAGCAATAAAATGACCAATCTTACCACATTTGAAGCATGAGCGCTTCCCCTTTGTCTTGGTCTTGCTTGGTTGTCCCTTGCGACCCTTTAGCGCTGTCTTGAAGCGCTTGATGATGAAGGCCATCTCTTCATCATTGAGCCCTGCCACCTCAACTTGCGCCACCTTGCTAGGTAGCGCCTCCTTGCTCCTCGTTGCCTTGAGAGCAACGGGTTGAGGCTCATTGATTGGACCATTCAACGCGTCGTCCACGTATCTCGCCTCCTTGATCATCATTCGCCCGCTTACGAACCTCCCAAGAACTTCTTCGGGTGACATCTTGGTGTACCTAGGTTTTTCACGAATATTGTTCACTAGATGTGGATCAAGTACAGTAAAAGACCTTAGCATTAGGCGAACGACGTCGTGATCCATCCATCACGTGCTTTCGTAGCTCCTTATCTTGTTGATGAGGGTCTTGAGCCGGTTGTATGTTTGGGTTGGCTCCTCTCTCCTTATCATTGCAAATCTTCCAAGCTCGCCCTCCACCAACTCCATCTTGGTGAGCATGGTGACGTCGTTCCCCTCATGTGAGATCCTGAGGGTGTCCCAGATCTGCTTGGCATTGTCCAAGCCGCTCACCTTATTGTACTCTTCCCTGCACAAAGATGCTAAGAGAACAGTAGTAGCTTGTGCATTTTTATGGATTTGTTCATTTATAAACATGGGACTATCCGAGCTATCAAATTTCATTCCACTCTCTACAATCTCCCATATGCTTGGATGGAGAGAGAACAAGTGACTACGCATTTTGTGACTCCAAAATCCGTAGTCCTCCCCATCAAAGTGTGGAGGTTTGTCAAGAGGAATGGAAAGCAAATGTGCATTTGAACTATGCGGAATACGAGAGTAATCGAAAGAAAAGTTCGAATTAACCGTCTTTCTTTTGTCGTAGTCGTTGTCGTCGTTGTCCTTTTGGGAAGAAGTGGACTCGTCGCTGTCGTCGTAGTAGACGATCTCCTTGATGCGCCTTGTCTTCTTCTTCTTCCCATCTTTACATTTGTGGCCCGAGCCCGAGTCGGTAGGCTTGTCATCCTTCGGCTCGTTGACGAAGGACTCCTTCTCCTTATCGTTGATCACAATTCCCTTCCCCTTAGGATCCATCTCTTCGGGCGATTAGTCCCTTCGTGAAGAGAACGGCTCTGATACCAATTGAGAGCACCTAGAGGGGGGTGAATAGGTGATCCTGTAAAAACTTAAACTTAAAGCCACAAAAACTTGTTTAAGTGTTAGCACAATAATGCCAAGTGGCTAGAGAGGATTCTTAACAAAACACAATAACCACAAGAGATCAACACAGAGATGGCACAGTGGTTTATCCCGTGGTTCGGCCAAGTCCAACGCTTGCCTACTCCACGTTGTGGTGTCCCAACGGACGAGGGTTGCAATCAACCCCTCTCAAGCGGTCCAAAGACCCACTTGAATACCATGGTGTTTTGCTTTGCTTTTCTATATCCCGTTTGCGAGGAATCTCCACAACTTGGAGTCTCTCGCCCTTACACTTGAAGTTCACAAAGAAGCACGGAGTAAGGGAGGGATGAGCAACTCACACACGACACAAAGATCACAGCAAATACACACACACAAGACCCAGACTTGAGCTCAAGAGACTATCACGAGTTTCTCACTAGAACGGAGCTCAAATCACTAAGAATGTTGAACAAGTGCGCAAGAACGAAGTGTGAGTGATCAACTATGCTCAAAGAATGCTTGGATGTCTTCTCCATGCGCCAAGGGGTCCCTTTTATAGCCCCAAGGCAGCTAGGAGCCATTGAGAGCATTGTAGGAAGGCAATTCTTGCCTTCTGTCGACTGGCGCACCGGACAATCCGGTGCACCACCGGACACTGTCCGGTGCGGATTTGTTTCCTTATTTGGCGAAGCCGACCGTTGGAGATTCAGAGCCGTTGGCACACCGGACACTGTCCGGTGCACACCGGACAGTCCGGTGCTCCAATGTGACCGTTGGCTCGGCCACGCGTCACGCGCGGAATCCTCGGCCGACCGTTGCCCTGGCTGACCGTTGGCTCACCGGACAGTCCGGTGCCTCACCGGAAAGTCTGGAGAATTATAGCCGTACGCTGTTGATGGCTTCCCAAGACCGACGACTTCGCCTGTGAACGGCTCACCGGACAGTCCGGTGAATTATAGCCGTACACCGCCGTCGAAGTCCTGAGAACAGCAAGTTCGCTAGAGTCAGCCTGGCGCACCGGACACTGTCCGGTGCACCACCGGACACTGTCCGGTGCACTTAGACTACGCAGACTTTGGCTGAACAAAGCCATCTCTTTTCCAATTCAATTTCTCCTGTTTCCAGCACTTAGACACAATACATTAGTCCATAAAACAATGTACTAAGTCTAGAAACATACCTTTTAACTTGATTTGCCCTTTGTCCACCACTTTGCATAGATTAACACAAAAGCACTTGTGTTGGCACTCAATCACCAAAATACTTAGAAATGGCCCAAGGGCACATTTCCCTTTCACCCTTTTGCTACTTTCTCCCCCTTTGGTAAATAACATATGAGTGAAGATTATACCAAAGACAAAGAATTGCTCGGAGCGACGGCAAAGGATGAGTTATGGAGTGGAGTGGAAGCCTTTGTTTTCGCCGAAGATTCCAATTCCCTTTCAATATACCTATGACTTGGTTTGAAATATACTTGAAAACACATTAGTCATGGCATATAAGAGAGATATGATCAAAGGTTTATATGAGCTATGTATGCAAGACATCAATAAAAATTCCTAGAATCAAGAATATTTAGCTCATGCCTAAGTCTGGTAAATGTTTGTTCATCCAATGGCTTGGTAAAGATATCGGCTAATTGATCTTTAGTATTAATGTAGGCAATCTCGATATCTCCCTTTTGTTGGTGATCCCTTAAGAAGTGATACCGAATGGCTATGTGTTTAGTGCGGCTATGCTCAACGGGATTATCCGCCATGCGGATTGCACTCTCATTATCACATAGAAGAGGAACTTTGGTTAATTTGTAACCATAGTCCCTGAGGGTTTGCCTCATCCAAAGCAATTGCACGCAACAATGGCCTGCGGCAATATACTCGGCTTCGGCGGTTGAAAGAGCGACAAAATTTTGCTTCTTTGAAGCCCAAGACACCAAGGATCTTCCCAAGAACTGGCAAGTCCCCGATGTGCTCTTTCTATTAATTTTGCACCCTGCCCAATCGGCATCGGAATAACCAATTAAATCAAATGTGGATCCTCTGGGGTACTAAAGGCGAAACTTAGGAGTATAAGCCAAATTTCTCAAGATTCATTTTACGGCCGTAAGGTGAGCTTCCTTAGGGTCGGCTTGGAATCTTGCACACATGCATACGGAAAGCATAATGTCCGGTCGAGATGCACATAAATAGAGTAATGAACCTATCATTGACCGGTATACCTTTTGATCGACGGATTTACCTTCCATGTCGAGGTCGAGATGCCCACTGGTTCCCATGGGAGTCTGAAAGTTCCCTTTGGCCCGGGAACAGGATCTAGATGTCGCCTAGAGGGGGGGTGAATAGGCGAATAAAATTATCACTTTAAAACTTAAATCTTACTCTACTCGAAGACAGGATCGCAGTGGAGTGAAGAACCCTTCGAGTAGGTTGCAGTGGAATTGAAGTTCCTGTCTTACGAATATCCTGCACTTCAAGGAAAGCTAGTACCACAAGTAAGTAGTGAAGTGCAGATATAAAAGCGAGTAAGACAGAGAGTCAGAGTACAATACAGAACAGAGCACACAGACACAAGGATTTATCCCGAGGTTCAGCCAAGCCTGAAATGCTTGCCTAGTCCTCGTTGGAGTTAGCCACACCTAGGCTTGGAGTCTATTTCAACTCCTTCCTCCGTTTGCTCAGATCTGTCAGTATGACAGATAGAGCCTTTCACTATTGAGTGGGGTTACAACAGAACCGCGGCTGCTTACAAACTTCTTGGCAGCACCCCGGCAGAGTAACGATACGCTCAAGACCTTGCTCTAGCTCTAAGCAGCACTTCTCCTCTCTCTTAAGGCTTATAGCTGTGCCTTCTACACAAACTATAGAGTTACACACAAGAGGGAGAGTGAGAATTGATTCGAGTGAAGTCTACACTTGTTGGCTGCGCTTGTACATTGCTTGAGGCGCCTAGGGGTCCCTTTTATAGGCACAAGGGGCCTAGGAGCTGTTGGAAGCAATCCAGGAAGGCAAATCTTGCCTTCTGTCGGGTGGTGCACCGGACAGTCCGGTGCACACCAAAAAGGGGGAGATTGAAAGCTCTCTTGTGAGCTTTAATTTGTGCTTCAAATCTTATTCTTATGTAAGCTTTAATTGTGTTGCCATCAATCACCAAAAAGGGGGAGATTGAAAGCTCTCTTGTGAGTTTTGGTGTTTGGATGACAACTCAATTAAAGGACTAACAAGTGTACTAAGCGTTGAACAGGTGCTTAAGGTAAAGCCTACAGGGTTCAACACAAGTGAACAAATGTGATGGTCCAAGAATTGGATTATGGATACATAATGGACATCACAAGTAAGCTGGACATTGCAAAAGTGATACTCGGGTGCGTAGCTCGGAGACAACTGATCAAGCCAAGGACGGAGGCAAGAAAAGCTTCGAGGTACCAAGTGCACGGGAGAAGGTCAAGGAGGCTGGGGAACCCAAAGCCAAGGGTGAAGAAGAAGGCTTGCAAAGTCAAGGGTGATCGAGTTGAGAACAGCTACGACACATCAAGGATCACTACATAAGGACGTGACTTAAAACCAATGAGGTAACAGCTACAGTTATGTGGTATAAGTCATAAGGCTCAAGATCAAGCTCTAAGAAGGAGATCAAGGTCACTAGAAGGAGAACAAGTGTCAAAACCAGAACTGGAAGCAGCCCAAAAGAGCTAAGTTCACCTTAATCTTTAGTTTGGGTTGTTCCTGTGTTTAGAGATGTTCTATATGACCTTTACAGGATGTTGGAGCCAAGTGATGTCAATCTAGATCAAGTCAAGCCGACTTGATGATTTATGAGTCCAACATCAAAGCTCAAACATGTGAAATGCTATAGATGTAATGATTAAGAGACGGTATGTTTCTATACTTAGTACATTGGTTTTGTGGACTAATATACTTGTCTAAGTGTTAGAAACAGAAAGAAGAAGAAAAGAAGAGAGGTGCAAAGGGCTTGGCTATGTACAGCCAAGGCAGCTCAGTCTGGCACACCGGACTGTCCGGTGGTGCACCGGATAGTGTCCGGTGCGCCAGGCTGAACTCTGGCGAACTGGCCGCTCTCGAGAATTCACCGGCGACGTACGGCTATAATTCACCGGACTGTCCGGTGTGCACCAGACTGTCCGGTGAGCCAACGGTCAGCCGGGCCAACGGTCGGCCGCGCGATCTGCGCGGGACACGTGGCCGAGCCAACGGCTAGATGGAGGCACCGGACTGTCCGGTGTGCACCGGACATGTCCGGTGCGCCAACGGCTCCAAGACTGCCAACGGTCGGCTTCGCCATAAAAGGAAAGAAATCGGGCAGCGGACAGTGTCCGGTGTGCACCGGACTGTCCGGTGCGCCACCCGACAGAAGGCAAGATTTGCCTTCCTGGTTTGCTTCCAACGGCTCCTAGGCCCCCTGTGCCTATAAAAGGGACCCCTAGGCGCCTCAAGCATAGTATAAGTGCAGCCAACAAGTATAGACTTCACTCGAATCAATTCTCACTCTCCCTCTTGTGTGTAACTCTATAGTTTGTGTAGAAGGCACAGCTATAAGCCTTAAGAGAGAGGAGAAGTGCTGCTTAGAGCTAGAGCAAGGTCTTGAGTGTATCGTTACTCTGCCGGGGTTGGCGCACCGGACAGTCCGGTGCACCCAGACTGAGCAGAGTCTTGGCTGTACACAGCCAAGCCTTTTGCACCTCTTTCCTTTTCTTCTTCTTTCTGTTTCTAACACTTAGACAAGTATATTAGTACACTAAAACCAATGTACTAAGTCTAGAAACATATCTTCTCTTAATTATCACATCTATAGCATTTCACATGCTTGAGTTTCGATGATGGACTCATAAATCATCAAGTCTGCTTGGTACCTCGAAGCTTTTCTTGCCTCCGTCCTTGGCTTGATCAGTTGTCTCCGAGCTACGCACCCGAGTATCACTTTTGCAATGTCCAACTTACTTGTGATGTCCATTATGTATCCATAATCCAATTCTTGGACCATCACATTTGTTCACTTGTGTTGAACCCTGTAGGCTTTACCTTAAGCACCTGTTCAACACTTAGTACACTTGTTAGTCCTTTGATTGAGTTGTCATCCAAACACCAAAACTCACAAGAGAGCTTTCAATCTCCCCCTTTTTGGTGATTGATGGCAACACAATTAAAGCTTACATAAGAATAAGATTTGAAGCACAAATTTGAATTCTAAGATTATAGAATGCTCCCCCTAAATAAGTGCTTACTTCAAAAACATAATTTTGGCCTCAGACGCCAATTTGCACATACTTAGGCAAATCGAAACATTTCTACACCTTAGCACTTTTTAGTGTGCATTGTGTCAAGAATCAAACCATGATGCTATACCACACAAATGCATGTAATCAGAGTTAAACATCATTCAATTTAGTGGATATATCACAGGAATATCAACCTACCACTATTCACCATTAAGATACCAATTTACACTAAGATACCAATTTAAAGCAATCTTAAAGCCACTATTCACCATTAAGATACCAATTTAAACTAAGACACTAATTTAAAGCAATCTTAAGGCACCATTAACCACATGGCTATCTATTACGCTAAGCCAAATAATTCATCGCGGCGAACACACTAGTCCATATGATGCAACACATATAATACTGCAAGAAGCATATGAATAACACACTAGCAAAGCTGATACCAATTTAAACTAAGACACTAATTTAAAGCAATCTTAAGGCACCATTAACCACATGGCTATCTATTACACTAAGCCAAATAATTCATCGCGGCGAACACACTAGTCCATATGATGCAACACATATAATACTGCAAGAAGCATATGAATAACACACTAGCAAAGCTAACACATCACCCCTTAGGATAAGCTTTCCTCTCAGGTTGAGATAAGCTTTAATACACAAATTCTCCCCCTTTGACATCAAACACCAAAAACCATACTCAAGCAAGAACATAGGATGATGTCAAGGGACATCAGGGTGTTTAAGGAGGAAAAACGACTATCAAAACTCCCCCTTACTTATTGAACATATGCACTATCAACATTTAGGTAAGATACATATATGCAAATAAGATTAATACTTCCTTTTGTACCTTTACCATGTTGTAGTGTACTTCCCATCTTGAAAGTATTTAATCTCTCGAGAGCTTCTCCACACTTGTGCCTGATTCTTTATCCTAACTTTTTCTTGTTGCTAAGACACCAAACTTAGAACAAGTTATAGTATTGGGCACAAGAAGAAACTTCTATTCTAATGATTATCAGAAGATGTCAATTGAAGCAAACTATTACGGCTACTAATTGAAAGATCCCATTTGCAAAGTTCATTTATTATCATAGCTCCATGATATTTAAGAATAAGCATTTATTATCACCAGATATTATAGAGCATGAGCAATCTAAAAATATGCACTTACTCATGACTTGAGATACCAATTTCTTGACTTACAGAGGTACCCAAGTCCTGATTGCTCCATTTCTTGCTTATCTTCTCTTTTCCACCTAGAGACTATACAAGATTGCTCAAGAAACAGTTAGTCTCGAAAGACACAAGTTATGTGTGCTCCCCCTCAAGTTGCGCATCAAGTATTTGAATGACTTGCACTTTGCACATTCTAGCTTCCTTAGAACTAGAGGGGATCACAACATACCTTGGTCAAGGCATACTCTATCACTTTCATCACACAAGGATGCCAATTTGAATATCAATTGAAAAACCACTTAACACCAATTGAAGGCTAAATGAAAGGTTGACTAAATTCAACAATGCATGCCTCAGTGGAACCTAAGCCAATTCAATACTCAAGGAAGTATAACATTTACACGCAACTTAGACATGCTTCATACTTAACTATCATTGCATCACATATACTAATTGAAAAACAACATGATCATGTCTAAGCACATCATAGTTAAGAAGGTTCTTTAGGTACACCAAAAGAAACAACATTTTAAGGCATAAGTCTTCTAAGCCACGATACTACCAATGAAATGCAAGAACACAGCTATGATCACTATCAATGGAACTTTAAGATATTCAATAAAATTGCACAGTTCCATTTTCCATACCTTTGCCTTTTTTAGAGCACTTGTTATCACCAATTCAGGGCTCCTTTTGCTCATGCACCACATAGCTCAAAAGGGCACAACATGGATTTGAAATTCACACAGTACCAAACTAGGGTAATCATGTGAACATGGACTAAACAAAATGTCATAATTGCACATAGCATGACATACAAAAGTTGCAGGTTTATCCATATACACCAAGAGAGTTAATCATGTGGATATAACAAATGAAAGAGCTACCCATGAATGATTCAAAAGATATATCCTATATAGCACCAGTCATGATTAAGCAAACATCATTATGATTCATTTAACACAGGCAATCATAAAGCATAACTACTCTAAAGACAGGTAGCACAACAAGCAAACTTAAGAGCAATACTAAATTGCAATTATGTACTTAAAACACACGGGTACCATCTTTTGCAGAGCAAGTTGTAAATTCTCATCAAAGTCCTTTACTTGATACACCATTAATGATTCAGGACCTATACACTTTGTTTCACTTGAGATGAACATGGGATTAGTGTTTCACAATAATTCAACCTTGGGTCAATAAACACCAAAACAATTAATAGCTTAAGCATAGAGTTTTAGATAACCATCTTAAGCTCTCCCATGGTCTCCAGTCCATCTCAAGGCACCTGCATGGTCTAGTTAGCACAGTTTGGTACCCATCTCGGGATGGGTCCATAATGATCATCTAAATGTGCCTTTGGTACCCAAATTGCCTTTGTGCTAGTTCTAGGTGATCTCGTTATAGATCTAGCACAAGTGTATGATTTGGGTCTCCTACGCGAATAAGATTGACACAAATTAACTTGCTTAGGAATCTTACCTTTATAACATACCTTGGATATATGACCCTGCTCACCACACTTGTAGCAGAAGCGTCGCTCAACCTGACATGACGCTTGCTGTGTGTCACTTTCCTTGGTGAGGGTCACCTTGGAGGATGCACATTCTTGATTCTTCATGACCGGACATGAAGTGATCGTGTGGTCCTTATTGTTGCATCCAAAACAACTCCTTGTCCCTTCATTCTTGTCTTTGTACGGACAAGACGCGATGAGGTGGCCTAACTTCTTGCACTTGAAACACCTCCTTTTTCCTTTTCCCTTTTTGTACTTGAATGACATGGAGAGAGGGTCAGTGCAAACAACATGATTAATTGAATCTTTACCTTTTTCCAAGCTCATGTTGATTTCTTCATCTTTAGGAACACTTTTCTTATTGAGCTTGACACTTGCTGCAGTTTTTCCTTTCTCAAGCTTCTTCACCACGCGCTCGTGGATATCTTGAGAGAGTTGAGCAAAGTGTCTTCTCCTCAGTTGTCGTTGTTTCTTATTCCCACAGAATTTCTTTTGTGACCCTAAAACTTGTTGCTCAATCAATGATTGGCTTTCTTTTGAGCAACATGGCTTAGCACATGATGATATACAATTCAAATGCGCACACGTGCGAGAATGAGGTTCACATGAATTTAAGTTTGCAATTATAACCTCATGAGCAACATTAAGCATGATATGGTCATCAACTAATTTATTATGAGAATATGACAACATATCATACTTTTTACCTAGAGCACGTTTTTCTAAGTCCATTGTTTCTACTTGACTCTTAAGCATAGAATTTTCCGTTTTAAGTTGAGCAATATTAGATAATGCATCATGACTATTTCTTTGCTCAATTAAAACATATTCATACCTTTGGACCAAATCATCATGAGAGCACTTTAGCTCCTCATGTTCTTTGGTCATCTTTTCCAGGCTGTTGTTGGTTTTGATGAGGGACTCCTCTAGCCTGAGAAGCGTCTCGCCTTGTTCCTTCTCAACAGCTTAACCAAGAGTGCCTTGTCCTCTTTGTTGAGATGGATGTAGAAACGGCGAATTTCCTCTTCTTCCACATCATCGGTATCATTTTCCCTGTCATTAATGTCAGTGGAAGCCAAACAAGAAAATGTACCTTGAGGTGATGAAGATTCATCCTCGCTATCATCCTCATATTCCTCCTCATCATGGCTTTTGTCTCCACCGTCATTGTTAGCAATAAAACACTTATTATTAGTGGAGACCAAACCTGTCGATGAGGTGGATTCATCGTTGGGTGCCCATCGTTCTTGATCTTCTCCCTTTGAAAGGTTAGTATCACAAGCAATATAGGTGAAAGCTCTCTTGTGAGTTTTGGTGTTTGGATGACAACTCAATTAAAGGACTAACAAGTGTACTAAGTGTTGAACAGGTGCTTAAGGTAAAGCCTACAGGGTTCAACACAAGTGAACAAATGTGATGGTCCAAGAATTGGATTATGGATACATAATGGACATCACAAGTAAGTTGGACATTGCAAAAGTGATACTCGGGTGCGTAGCTCGGAGACAACTGATCAAGCCAAGGACGGAGGCAAGAAAAGCTTCGAGGTACCAAGTGCACGGGAGAAGGTCAAGGAGGCTGGGGAACCCAAAGCCAAGGGTGAAGAAGAAGGCTTGCAAAGTCAAGGGTGGTCGAGTTGAGAACAGCTACAGCACATCAAGGATCACTACATAAGGACGTGACTTACACCCAATGAGGTAACAGCTACAGTTATGTGGTATAAGTCATAAGGCACAAGATCAAGCTCAAGAAGGAGATCAAGGTCACTAGAAGGAGAACAAGTGTCAAAACCAGAACTGGAAGCAGCCCAAAAGAGCTAAGTTCACCTTAATCTTTAGTTTGGGTTGTTCCTGTGTTTGGAGATGTTCTATATGACCTTTACAGGATGTTGGAGCCAAGTGATGTCAATCTAGATCAAGTCAAGCCGACTTGATGATTTATGAGTCCAACATCAAAGCTCAAGCATGTGAATGCTATAGATGTAATGATTAAGAGACGGTATGTTTCTATACTTAGTACATTGGTTTTGTGGACTAATATACTTGTCTAAGTGTTAGAAATAGAAAGAAGAAGAAAAGAAGTGAGGTGCAAAGGGCTTGGCTATGTACAGCCAAGGCAGCTCAGTCTGGCACACCGGACTGTCCGGTGGTGCACCGGACAGTGTCCGGTGCGCCAGGCTGAACTCTGGCGAACTGGCCTCTCGGGAATTCACCGGCGACGTACGGCTATAATTCACCGGACTGTCCGGTGTGCACCGGACTGTCCGGTGAGCCAACGGTCGGCCGGGCCAACGGTCGGCCACGCGATCTGCGCGGGACACGTGGCCGAGCCAACGGCTAGATGGAGGCACCGGACTATCCGGTGTGCACCGGACATGTCCGGTGCGCCAACGGCTCCAAGACTGCCAACGGTCGGCTTCGCCATAAAAAGAAAGAAATCGTGCACCGGACAGTGTCCGGTGTGCACCGGACTGTCCAGTGCGCCACCCGACAGAAGGCAAGATTTGCCTTCCTGGTTTGCTTCCAACGGCTCCTAGGCCCCCTGTGCCTATAAAAGGGACCCCTAGGCGCCTCAAGCATAGTATAAGTGCAGCCAACAAGTATAGACTTCACTCGAATCAATTCTCACTCTCCCTCTTGTGTGTAACTCTATAGTTTGTGTAGAAGGCACAGCTATAAGCCTTAAGAGAGAGGAGAAGTGCTGCTTAGAGCTAGAGCAAGGTCTTGAGCGTATCGTTACTCTGCCGGGGTGCTGCCAAGAAGTTTGTAAGCAGCCGCGGTTCTGTTGTAACCCCACTCAATAGTGAAAGGCTCTATCTGTCATACTGACAGATCTGAGCAAACGGAGGAAGGAGTTGAAATAGACTCCAAGCCCAGGTGTGGCTAACTCCAACGAGGACTAGGCAAGCATTTCAGGCTTGGCCGAACCTCGGGATAAATCCTGGCGTCTGTGTGCTCTGTTCTGTATTGTATCCTGACTCTCTGCCTTACTCGTATTTATATCTGCACTTCAATACTTATCTGTGGTATAAGCTTCATTTGAAGTGCAGGACATTTTGAGACAGGATCTTCCATTCCGCTGCAACCTACTCGAAGAGTCTTCTCACTCCACTGCGTACTAAGTCTTCGAGTAGAGTAAGAATTTAAGTTTTAAAGTATTAAGTTTTATTCGCCTATTCACCCCCCCTCTAGGCGACATCCAGATCCTGTTCCCGGGTCAAAGGGAACTTTCAATTGGTATCAGAGCTAGGCCTCTCCAGTGTGGGCTTAGCCGTCCGGAGATAACGATGTCGTCACAAGAGGTAACTGTAGAACTTCTCTTAGGCGATGGTTCTAATTACAAATCTTGGTCTGTCTCTATTTATAATGCTTTCATGAGTGTTGATCCTGATTTGAGACAGATCTTTAGTAGAAGTATTTTTCCATCTAATATTAGTAAAAATCCTTCCAATGAAGAACTAAGATGTCTAACTCTAAATCACCATGCATGCAACATCCTAGTTGATTCTCTATCTAGAGGTGCCTATTTTGCCATCATGAGTAGTGATAGTGATCTATTTGTTGATGCTCATGATTTATGGAATAGGATTAAAGAAAAATATTTTGTAGCAAACTGTGATGCTCCTACTCCCTATATTACTTGTGATACTAACCATTCAAAGGGAGAAGAACAAGAACGATGGCACCCAAACGATGAATCCACCTCGTCGACAGGTTTGTTCTCCACTAGTGATAAATGTTTTATTGTTAATAATGACGGTGGAGACAAAAGCCATGATGAGGAGGAATATGAGGATGATAGCGAGGATGAATCTTCATCACCTCAAGGTACATTTTCCTGTTTGGCTTCCACTGACATTAATGACAGGGAAAATGAGACCGATGATGTGGAAGAAGAGGAAATTCGCCGTTTCTACAACCATCTCAACAAAGCAGACAAAGCTCTCTTGGTTAAGTTGTTGAGAAGAAACAAGGAACAAGGCGAGACGCTTCTCAGGCTAGAGGAAACACTCATCAAAACCAACGACAGCCTGGAGAAGATGACCAAAGAACATGAGGAGCTAAAGTACTCTCATGGGAATTTGGTCCAAAGGTATGAATATGTTTTAATTGAGCAAAGAAATAGTCATGATGCATTATCTAATATTGCTCAACTTAAAACGGAAAATTCTATGCTTAAGAGTCAAGTAGAAACAATGGATTTAGAAAAACGTGCTCTAGGTAAAAAGTATGATATGTTGTCATATTCTCATAATAAATTAGTTGATGACCATATCATGCTTAATGTTGCTCATGAGGTTATAATTGCAAACTTAAATTCATGTGAACCTCATTCTCGCACGTGTGCGCATTTGAATTGTATATCATCATGTGCTAACCCCTGTTGCTCAAAAGAAAGCCAATCATTGATTGAGCAACAAGTTTTAGGGTCACAAAAGAAATTCTGTGGGAATAAGAAACAACGACAACTGAGGAGAAGACACTTTGCTCAACTCTCTCAAGATATCCACGGGCGCGTGGTGAAGAAGCTTTAGAAAGGAAAAACTGCAGCAAGTGTCAAGCTCAATAAGAAAAGTGTTCCTAAAGATGAAGAAATCAATATGAGCTTGGAAAAGGGTAAAGATTCAATTAATCATGTTGTTTGCACTGACCCTCTCTCCATGTCATTCAAGTACAAAAAGGGAAAAGGAAAAAGGAGGTGTTTCAAGTGCAAGAAGTTAGGCCACCTCATCGCATCTTGTCCGTACAAAGACAAGAATGAAGGGACAAAAAGTTGTTTTGGATGCAACAATAAGGACCACACGATCACTTCATGTCCGGTCATGAAGAATCAAGGATGTGCATCCTCCAAAGTGACCCTCACCAAGGAAAATGACACACAGCAAGCGTCATGTCAAGTTGAGCGACGCTTCTGCTACAAGTGTGGTGAGCAGGGTCATCTATCCAAGGTATGTTACAAAGGTAAGATTCCTAATCAAGTGAATTTGTGTCAATCTTATTCGCGTAGGAGACCCAAATCATACACTTGTGCTAGATCTATAACAAGATCACCTAGAACTAGCACAAAGGCAATTTGGGTACCAAAGGCACATTTACATGATCATTATGTACCCATCCCGAGATGGGTACCAAACTGTGCTAACTAGACCATGCAGGTGCCTTGAGATGGACTGGAGACCATGGGAGAGCTTAAGACGGTTATCTAAAACTCTATACTTAAGCTATTAATTGTTTTGGTGTTTATTGACCCAAGGTTGAATTATTGTGAAACACTAATCCCATGTTCATCTCAAGTGAAATAAGGTGTATAGGTCCTGAATCATTATTGGTGAATCAAGTAAAGGACTTTAATGAAAGTCCACAACTTGCTCTCCAAAGGATGGTACCCATGTATTTTAAGTACATAATTGCAATTTAGTATTGCTCTTAAGTTGGCTTGTTGTGCTACCTGTCTTTGGAGTAGTTATGCTTTATGATTGCCTCTGTTAAATGAATCATAATGATGTTTGCTTAATCATGACTGGTGCTATATCTTTTGAATCATTCATGGGTAGCTCTTTCATTTGTTATATCCACAACGATTAACTCTCTTGGTGTATATGGATAAACCTCTTTTTGTAAGTCATGTTATGTGCAATTATGACATTTTGTTTAGTCCATGTTCACATGATTACCCTAGTTTGGTACTGTGTGAATTTCAAATCCATGTCGTGCTCTCTTGAGCTATGAGGTACATGAGCAAAAGGAGCCCTGAATTGGTGATAACAAGTGCTCTCATAAAGGCAAAGGTATGGAAAATGGAACTGTGCAATTTTATTGAATATCTTGAAGTTCCATTGATAGTGATCATAGCTGTGTTCTTGCATTTCATTGGTAGCATCGTGGCTTAGGAGACTTATGCCTTAAAATGATGTTTCTTTTGTGCCTTCTTAACTATGGCATGCTTAGACATTACGCTTTATACATGATTGTGTTGATCTTCAATTGGTATATGCAATGATAGTTGAGTATGAAGCATGTCCAAGTTGCGGAAATGTTAGACTTTCTGTGAGTATTCAAATGGCTTAGGTGCTCCTAAGGCATGCTTGTTGTATTTAGTTAACCTTTCATTCAGCCCTCAATTTGTATTAAGTGGCTCTCAATTTGGTATTTAATTGATATCTCTTTGGGATGAAAGTGATGGAGTATGCCGTGACCAAGGTATGTTGTGATCTCCTCTAGTTCTAAGGAAGCTAGAATGTGCAAAGTGCAAGTCATTCAAATACTTGATGCACAACTTGAGGGGGAGCACACATAACTTGTGTCTTTTGAGACTAACTGTTTCTTGAGCAATCTTGTATAGTCTCTAGGTGGAAAAGAGAAGATAAGCAAGAAATAGAGCAATCAGGACTTGGGTACCTCTGTAAGTCAAGAAATTGGTATCTCAAGTCGTGAGTAAGTGCATATTTTTAGATTGCTCATGCTCTATAATATCTGGTGATAATAGATGCTTATTCTTAAATATCATGGAGCTATGATAATAAATGAACTTTTGCAATTGGTATCTTTCAATTAGTAGCCGTGATAGTCTACTTCAATTGACATCTTTTGATAATCATTAGAATGGAAGTTTCTTCTTGTGCCAAATACTATAACTTGTTCTAAGTTTGGTGTCTTAGCAACAAGAAAAAGTAAGGATAAAGAATCAGGCACAAGTGTGAAGAAGCTCTTGAGAGATTAGATACTTTCAAGATGGGAAGTACACTACAACATGGTAAAGGTACAAAGGGAGTATTAATCTTTTTGCATATATGTATCTTACCTAAATGTTGATAGTGCATATGTTCAATAAGTAAGGGGGAGTTTTTGATAGTCGTTTTTCCTCCTTAACACCCTGCTGTCCCTTGACATCATCCTATGTTCTTGCTTGAGTATGGTTTTTGGTGTTTGATGTCAAAGGGGGAGAATTTGTGTATTAAAGCTTATCTCAACCTGAGAGGAAAGCTTATCCTAATGGGTGATGTGTTAGTTTGAGCTTTGCCAAGTGTGATATTCATATGTTTCTTGCAGTATTATATGTGTTGCTCATATGGACTAGTGTTTCCGCAGTATTATATGTGTTGCTCATATGGACTAGTGTTTCCGCTGCGATGAATTATTTGGCTTCTATAGTGTAATAGATAGTCATGTGGTTAATGGTGCTTTAAGATTGTCTTAAATTAGTGTCTTAGTTTAAATTGGTATTAGTTTGAATTGGTATCTTAATGATGAATAGTGGCAGGCTGATATTCCTGTGATATATCCACTAATTTGAATGGTGTTTAACTCTGATCATGTGCATTTGTGTGTTATAGCATCATGGTTTGATTCTTGACACAATGCATCCTAAAAAGTGCTAAGGTGTAGAAATGTTTTGAATTGCCTAAGTATGTGCAAATTGGCATCTGAGGCCAAAATTAGGTTCTTGAAGTAAGCACATATTTAGGGGGAGCATTCTATAAACTTAGAATTCAAAATTTGTGCTTCAAATCTTATTCTTATGTAAGCTTTAATTGTGTTGCCATCAATCACCAAAAAGGGGGAGATTGAAAGCTCTCTTGTGAGTTTTGGTGTTTGGATGACAACTCAATTAAAGGACTAACAAGTGTACTAAGTGTTGAACAGGTGCTTAAGGTAAAGCCTACAGGGTTCAACACAAGTGAACAAATGTGATGGTCCAAGAATTGGATTATGGATACATAATGGACATCACAAGTAAGCTAGACATTGCAAAAGTGATACTCGGGTGCGTAGCTCGGAGACAACTGATCAAGCCAAGGACGGAGGCAAGAAAAGCTTCGAGGTACCAAGTGCACGGGAGAAGGTCAAGGAGGCTGGGGAACCCAAAGCCAAGGGTGAAGAAGAAGGCTTGCAAAGTCAAGGGTGATCGAGTTGAGAACAGCTACGACACATCAAGGATCACTACATAAGGACGTGACTTAAAACCAATGAGGTAACAGCTACAGTTATGTGGTATAAGTCATAAGGCTCAAGATCAAGCTCTAAGAAGGAGATCAAGGTCACTAGAAGGAGAACAAGTGTCAAAACCAGAACTGGAAGCAGCCCAAAAGAGCTAAGTTCACCTTAATCTTTAGTTTGGGTTGTTCCTGTGTTTGGAGATGTTCTATATGACCTTTACAGGATGTTGGAGCCAAGTGATGTCAATCTAGATCAAGTCAAGCCGACTTGATGATTTATGAGTCCAACATCAAAGCTCAAACATGTGAAATGCTATAGATGTAATGATTAAGAGACGGTATGTTTCTATACTTAGTACATTGGTTTTGTGGACTAATATACTTGTCTAAGTGTTAGAAACAGAAAGAAGAAGAAAAGAAGAGAGGTGCAAAGGGCTTGGCTATGTACAGCCAAGGCAGCTCAGTCTGGCACACCGGACTGTCCGGTGGTGCACCGGACAGTGTCCGGTGCGCCAGGCTGAACTCTGGCGAACTGGCCGCTCTCGGGAATTCACCGGCGACGTACGGCTATAATTCACCGGACTGTCCGGTGTGCACCAGACTGTCCGGTGAGCCAACGGTCAGCCGGGCCAACGGTCGGCCGCGCGATCTGCGCGGGACACGTGGCCGAGACAACGGCTAGATGGAGGCACCGGACTGTCCGGTGTGCACCGGACATGTCCGGTGTGCACCGGACATGTCCGGTGCGCCAACGGCTCCAAGACTGCCAACGGTCGGCTTCGCCATAAAAGGAAAGAAATCGGGCAGCGGACAGTGTCCGGTGTGCACCGGACTGTCCGGTGCGCCACCCGATAGAAGGCAAGATTTGCCTTCCTGGTTTGCTTCCAACGGCTCCTAGGCCCCCTGTGCCTATAAAAGGGACCCCTAGGCGCCTCAAGCATAGTATAAGTGCAGCCAACAAGTATAGACTTCACTCGAATCAATTCTCACTCTCCCTCTTGTGTGTAACTCTATAGTTTGTGTAGAAGGCACAGCTATAAGCCTTAAGAGAGAGGAGAAGTGCTGCTTAGAGCTAGAGCAAGGTCTTGAGTGTATCGTTACTCTGCCGGGGTGCTGCCAAGAAGTTTGTAAGCTGTCGCGGTTCTGTTGTAACCCCACTCAATAGTGAAAGGCTCTATCTGTCATACTGACAGATCTGAGCAAATGGAGGAAGGAGTTGAAATAGACTCCAAACCCAGGTGTGGCTAACTCCAACGAGGACTAGGCAAGCATTTCAGGCTTGGCTGAACCTCGGGATAAATCCTGGCGTCTGTGTGCTCTGTTCTGTATTGTATCCTGACTCTCTGCCTTACTCGTATTTATATCTTAGGGATGTAATATGGTTCGGAAAATATCCGTCCGGATCCGGATTCGAAGATGGTGAACACTGGTTCGGATAGAATTTTCGGATATCCGGACTTCTTTTCGGATAACGGATACGAATACGGATATTTTGTTCGGATATCGAATTCGAATACAATATGTCTGGTATCCGTCGGATATCGAATATCCGGATATTTTCTCGGATAAGTATTCTCGGATATCCGGATATCTTATCCGGATAGCTGGGTGCATTTTGTTGATTTTTTGTAGAAAGAAATTAATAATACACAAATAGCCTCATAAATTCATGAAAATTTATGGAGGCATACCATATGTCCATATGTAATCCTCTAAAATATTTGGACCATAAAATCCACAATATGATAGTATTTCTTTCATTTCACTTTCACTTGTTGTGTGAATTACACGTGAAATCACTCTAAGTATCCAAGTTCACTTTACCATTTTAATGTGGAGACTTTAGGTTATATTCTTATAGAATGTTTATTAGTTTTGGTAACTTATTTGCATTTTGATGATTTTATGCAATATAAATTAATAACACGCACATAGGCTAAAAATTCATGATTTTTTACAAAAAACGAGACATATATACACATATAATACTAAAAAATGTTTGGACTCAAGGAGTGGATACATGATTACAACCATGATATGTGTGGAATGATGTCTTACACGATATCCGACAAAAAATTCGTTACCGACAATATCCGTGTCCGACTAGTTCCGTATTCGACACACAGCTATCCGTATTTGTATCCGAGAATATCCGTATTCGTATTCGTATCCGAAGCTATCCGTATTCGAATTCGAATTCGAATAAAAATATGAAAACAAATATGGTTTCAGTGATATCCGTCCGTATTCGATCCGATTACATCCCTATTATATCTGCACTTCAATACTTATCTGTGGTATAAGCTTCATTTGAAGTGTAGGACATTTTGAGACAGGATCTTCCATTCCGCTGCAACCTACTCGAAGAGTCTTCTCACTCCACTGCGTACTAAGTCTTCGAGTAGATTAAGAATTTAAGTTTTAAAGTATTAAGTTTTATTCGCCTATTCACCCCCCCCCCTCTAGGCGACATCCAGATCCTGTTCCCGGGTCAAAGGGAACTTTCAATAGGGAGTAGAAGCAGTACAATTTGCCACACAATATTTTACTTTAATTCTATTCCATAAATCATGAGCATCAACAAATAAATCATTATCACTACTCATGATGGCAAAATAAGCACCTCTAGAAAGAGAATCAACTAAGATGCTGCAAGCACGGTGATTGAGAGATAAACATCTTAGTTCATCATTAGAGGGATTTTTACTAATATCAGATGGAAAAATACTTCTACTAAAGATCTGTCTCAAATCAGAATCAACACTCATGAAAGCATTATAAATAGAGACAGACCAAGATTTGTAATTAGAGCCATCGCCTAAAAGAAGTTCTACAGTTACCTCTTGTGACGACATCGTTATCTCCGGACGGCTAAGCCCACACTGGAGAGGCCTAGCTCTGATACCAATTGAAAGTTCCCTTTGGCCCGGGAACAGGATCTAGATGTCGCCTAGAGGGGGGTGAATAGGCGAATAAAAATTATCACTTTAAAACTTAAATCTTACTCTACTCGAAGACAGGATCGCAGTGGGGTGAAGAACCCTTCGAGTAGGTTGCAGTGGAATTGAAGTTCCTGTCTTACGAATATCCTGCACTTCAAGGAAAGCTAGTACCACAAGTAAGTAGTGAAGTGCAGATATAAAAGCGAGTAAGACAGAGAGTCAGAGTACAATACAGAACAGAGCACACAGACGCAAGGATTTATCCCGAGGTTCGGCCAAGCCTGAAATGCTTGCCTAGTCCTCGTTGGAGTTAGCCACACCTAGGCTTGGAGTCTATTTCAACTCCTTCCTCCGTTTGCTCAGATCTGTCAGTATGACAGATAGAGCCTTTCACTATTGAGTGGGGTTACAACAGAACCGCGGCTGCTTACAAACTTCTTGGCAGCACCCCAGCAGAGTAACGATACGCTCAAGACCTTGCTCTAGCTCTAAGCAGCACTTCTCCTCTCTCTTAAGGCTTATAGCTGTGCCTTCTACACAAACTATAGAGTTACACACAAGAGGGAGAGTGAGAATTGATTCGAGTGAAGTCTACACTTGTTGGCTGCGCTTGTACATTGCTTGAGGCGCCTAGGGGTCCCTTTTATAGGCATAAGGGGCCTAGGAGCCGTTGGAAGCAATCCAGGAAGGCAAATCTTGCCTTCTGTTGGGTGGCGCACCGGACAGTCCGGTGCACACCGGACACTGTCTGGTGCCCGATTTCTTTCCTTCTATGGCAAAGCCGACCGTTGGCAGTCTTGGAGCCGTTGGCGCACCGGACATGTCCGGTGCACACCGGACAGTCCGGTGCCTCCATCTAGCCGTTGGCTCGGCCACGTGTCCCGCGCAGATCGCGCGGCCGACCGTTGGCTCGGCCGACCGTTAGCTCACCGGACAGTCCGGTGCACACCGGACAGTCCGGTGAATTATAGCCGTACGTCGCCGGTGAATTCCCGAGAGCGGCCAGGTCGCTCGAGCCAGCCTGGCGCACCGGACACTGTCCGGTGAGCCACCGGACAGTCCGGTGCACCCAGACTGAGCAGAGTCTCGGCTGTACACAGCCAAGCCTTTTGCACCTCTTTCCTTTTCTTCTTCTTTCTGTTTCTAACACTTAGACAAGTATATTAGTACACTAAAACCAATGTACTAAGTCTAGAAACATACCTTCTCTTAATTATCACATCTATAGCATTTCACATGCTTGAGTTTCGATGTTGGACTCATAAATCATCAAGTCTACTTGACTTAATCTAGATTGACATTTCTTGGCTCCAACATCCTGCAAAGATCACATAGAACATCTCCAAACATAGGAACAACCCAAGCTAAAGATTAAGGTGAACTTAGCTCTTTTGGGCTGCTTCCAGTTCTGGTTTTGACACTTGTTCTCCTTCTAGTGACCTTGATCTCCTTCTTAGAGCTTGATCTTGAGCCTTATGACTCACACCACATAACTGTAGCTGTTACCTCATTGGCTGTAAGTCACGTCCTTATGTAGTGATCCTTGGTGTGTCGTAGCTGTTCTCAACTCGATCACCCTTGACTTTGCAAGCCTTCTTCTTCACCCTTGGCTTTGGGTTCCTCAGCCTCCTTGACCTTCTCCCGTGCACTTGGTACCTCGAAGCTTTTCTTGCCTCCGTCCTTGGCTTGATCAGTTGTCTTCGTGCTACGCACCCGAGTATCACTTTTGCAATGTCCAACTTACTTGTGATGTCCAATATGTATCCATAATCCAGTTCTTGGACTATCACATTTGTTCACTTGTGTTGAACCCTGTAGGCTTTACCTTAAGCACCTGTTCAACACTTAGTACACTTGTTAGTCCTTTGATTGAGTTGTCATCCAAACACCAAAACTCACAAGAGAGCTTTCAGAGTCTTGATGAGCTTGGCATCCTTCATTCCAAACTTGTTTAGAATGTCTTGAGTATACTTCATTTGGCTAATGAAGGTGCCCTCTTGGAGTTGCTTCACTTGAAATCCTAAGAAATACTTCAACTCCCCCATCATTGACATCTCGAATTTCTGTGTCATGATCCTACTAAATTCTTCACATGTAGATTCGTTAGTAGACCCAAATATAATATCATCAACATAAATTTGGCATACAAACAAATCATTGTCAAGAGTTTTAGTGAATAGAGTAGGATTGGCCTTTCTGACTTTGAAGCCATTAGCAATAAGGAAATCTCTTAGGCATTCATACCATGCTCTTGGGGCTTGCTTGAGCCCATAAAGCGCCTTAGAGAACCTATAGACATGGTTAGGGTACTCACCGTCTTCAAAGCCGGGAGGTTGCTCAACATAGACCTCTTCCTTGATTGGTCCATTGAGGAAGGCACACTTCACGTCCATTTGGTAGAGCTTGAAGCCATGGTAAGTAGCATAGGCTAATAATATACGAATTGACTCAAGCCTAGCTACGGGTGCATAGGTTTCACCGAAATCCAAACCTTCGACTTGTGAATATCCCTTGGCCACAAGTCGGGCTTTGTTCCTAGTCACCACACCATGCTCGTCTTGTTTGTTGCGGAAAACCCACTTGGTTCCTACAACATTTTGGTTAGGACGTGGAACTAAATGCCATACCTCGTTCCTACTGAAGTTGTTGAGCTCCTCTTGCATTGCCACCACCCAATCCGAATCTTGAAGTGCTTCCTCTACCCTGTGTGGCTCAATAGAGGAAACAAAAGAGTAATGCTCACAAAAATGTGCAACACGAGATCTAGTGGTTACCCCCTTATGAATGTCGCCGAGGATGGTGTCGACGGGGTGATCTTGTTGGATTGCTTGGTGGACTCTTGGGTGTGACGGTCTTGGTTCTTCATCCTCCTTGTCTTGATCATTTGCATCTCCCCCTTGATCATTGCCATCATCTTGAGGTGGCTCATCATTTTGATTTTCTCCTTCATCAACTTGAGCCTCGTCCTCATTTTGAGTTGGTGGAGATGCTTGCGTGGAGGAGGATGGTTGATCTTGTGCATGTGGTGGCTCTTCGGATTCCTTAGGACACACATCCCTAATGGACATGTTCCTTAGCGCGATGCACGGAGCCTCTTCATTACCTATCTCATCAAGATCAACTTGCTCTACTTGAGAGCCGTTAGTTTCATCAAACACAACGTCACAAGAAACTTCAACTAGTCCTGAGGACTTGTTAAAGACTCTATATGCCCTTGTGTTTGAATCATATCCTAGTAAAAAGCCTTCTACAGTCTTAGGAGCAAATTTAGATTTTCTACCTCTTTTAACAAGAATAAAGCATTTGCTACCAAAGACTCTAAAATATGAAATATTGGGCTTTTTACCGGTTAGGAGTTCGTATGATGTCTTCTTGAGGATTCGGTGTAGATACAACCGGTTGATGGCGTAGCAGGCGGTGTTAACCGCCTCGGTCCAAAACCGATCCAAAGTCTTGTATTCATCAAGCATGGTCCTTGCCATGTCCAATAGAGTTCGATTCTTCCTCTCCACTACACCATTTTGTTATGGGGTGTAGGGAGAAGAGAACTCATGCTTGATGCCCTCCTCCTCAAGGAAGCCTTCAATTTGAGAGTTCTTGAACTTCGTTCCGTTGTCGCTTCTTATTTTCTTGATCCTTAAGCCGAACTCATTTTGAGCCCGTCTCAAGAATCCCTTTAAGGTCTCTTGGGTTTGAGATTTTTCCTGCAAAAAGAATACCCAAGTGAAGCGAGAATAATCATCCACAATAACTAGACAGTACTTACTCCCGCCGATGCTTATGTAAGCAATCGGGCCGAATAGATCCATGTGTAGGAGCTCCAGTGGCTTGTCAGTCGTCATGATGTTCTTATGCGGATGATGAACACCAACTTGCTTCCCTGCTTGGCATGCGCTACAAATCCTATCTTCCTCAAAATGAACATTTGTTAATCCTAAAATGTGCTCTCCCTTTAGAAGCTTATGAAGATTCTTCATTCCAACATGTGCTAGTCGGCGATGCCAGAGCAAGCCCATGTTAGTCTTAGCAATTAAGCAAGTGTCGAGTTCAGCTCTATTGAAATCAACTAAGTATAGCTGACCCTCTAACACTCCCTTAAATGCTACTGAATCATCACTTCTTCTAAAGACAGTGACACCAACATCAGTAAATAGACAGTTGTAGCCCATTTTGCATAATTGGGAAACGGAAAGCAAGTTATAATCTAAAGAATCTACAAGAAAAACATTGGAAATGGAATGGTCAGGTGAAATAGCAATTTTACCCAAACCTTTGACCAAACCTTGATTTCCATCCCCGAATGTGATAGCTCGTTGGGGATCTTGATTTTTCTCGTAAGAGGAGAACATCTTCTTCTCCCCTGTCATGTGGTTTGTGCACCCGCTATCGATGATCCAACTTGAGCCCTCGGATGCATAAACCTACAAAACAAGTTTAGTTCTTGATTTTAGGTACCCAAACAGTTTTGGGTCCTTTAGCATTAGAGGCAAGAACTTTGGGTACCCAAACACAAGTTTTGGAGCTCTTGTGTTTGCCCCCAACATACTTGGCAACTACCTTGCCTGATTTGTTGGTTAGCACATAAGAAGCATCAAAAGTTTTAAATGAAATGCTATGATCATTTGATGCAGTAGGAGTTTTTTTCTTAGGCAACTTAGCGTGGGTTGGTTGCCTAGAGCTAGATGTCTCACCCTTATACATAAAAGCATGATTAGGGCTAGAGTGAGACTTCCTAGAGTGAATTCTCCTAATTTTATGCTCGGGATAACCGGCAGGGTACAAAATGTAACCCTCATTATCCTGAGGCATGGGAGCCTTGCCCTTAACAAAGTTGGATAGTTTCTTAGGAGGGGCATTAAGTTTGACATTGTCTCCCTTTTGGAAGCCAATGCCATCCTTGATGCCAGGGCGTCTCCCACTATAGAGCATGCTTCTAGCAAATTTAAACTTTTCATTTTCTAAGTCATGCTCATTTATTTTAGTATTAAGTTGAGCTATATGATCATTTTGTTTCTTAATTAAAGCTAGGTGATCATGAATAGCATCAACATTAATGTCTCTACATCTAGTGCAAATGGAAACAAGCTCAATGGTAGATGTAGAGGGTTTGCAAGAATTTAATTCTACAACCTTAGCATGCAATATATCATTTTCACTTCTAAGGTTAGAAATAGTAACATTGCAAACATCAAAATCTTTAGCCTTAGCAGTCAATTTTTCATTTTCATTTCTAAGGCTAGCAAGAGAATCATTCAATTCTTCAATCTTAGCGAGTAAATCAACATTATCATCTCTAAGATTGGGAATTGAAACATTACAAACATTAGAATCAACCTTAGCAATAAGTTTAGCATTTTCATTTCTAAGGTTGACAATTAAATCATGGCAAGTGCTTAGCTCACTAGACAATTTTTCACATTTTCAACTTCTAGAGCGTAAACATTTTTAACCTTAACATGCTTTTTGTTTTCCTTGATTAGAAAGTCCTCTTGAGAGTCCAAGAGATCATCCTTCTCATGAATAGCACTAATTAATTCATTTAATTTTTTCTTTTGTTGCATGTTGAGGTTGGCAAAAAGGGTACGCAAATTATCCTCCTCATCACTAGCATTACCCTCATCACTAGAGGTTTCATATTTAGTGGAGCATCTTGATTTTACCTTCTTCCTTTTGCCGTCCTTAGCCATGAGGCACTTGTGGCCAACGTTGGGGAAGAGAAGACCCTTGGTGACGGCGATGTTTGCGGCGTCCTCGTCGGAGGAGGAGTCGGTGGAGCTCTTGTCGGAGTCCCACTCCCGGCAAACATAGGCATCGCCGCCCTTCTTCTTGTAGTATCTCTTCTTCTCCTTTCTTCTCCCTTTCTTGTTGTCGCCCCTGTCACTATCACTAGATAATGGACATTTTGCAATAAAATGACCGGGCTTACCACATTTGTAGCACACTTTCTTGGAGCGGGGCTTGTAATCCTTCCCCCTCCTTTGCTTGAGGATTTGACGGAAGCTCTTGATGATGAGCGCCATCTCCTCATTGTCGAGCTTTGAGGCGTCGATTGGTTGTCTACTTGATGTAGACTCCTCCTTCTTCTCCTCCGTCGCTTTGAATGCGACTGGTTGTGCTTCGGACGTGGAAGGGCCATCAAGCTCGTTGATCTTCTTTGAGCCTTTGATCATCAATTCAAAGCTCACAAAATTCCCGATTACTTCCTCGGGAGTCATTAGTGTATATCTAGGATTGCCACGAATCAATTGAACCTGAGTAGGGTTAAGGAAAACAAGTGATCTTAGAATAACCTTAACCACTTCGTGGTCATCCCATTTTTTGCTCCCGAGGTTGCGCACTTGGTTCACCAAGGTTTTGAGCCGGTTGTACATGTCTTGTGGCTCCTCCCCTTGGCGAAGACGGAAGCGACCGAGCTCCCCCTCGATCGTTTCCCGCTTGGTGATCTTGGTCACCTCATCTCCTTCGTGCGCGGTCTTTAGCACGTCCCAAATTTCCTTAGCACTCTTCAACCCTTGCACCTTATTATACTCCTCTCGACTTAGAGAGGCGAGAAGTATAGTTGTGGCTTGGGAGTTGAAGTGTTGGATTTGGGCCACTTCGTCCTCATCATAATCTTCATCCCCTACGGATGGTACATGTACACCAAATTCAACAACATCCCATATACTTTTGTGGAGTGAGGTTAGGTGATATCGCATCATAACATTCCACCTAGCATAATCTTCACCATCAAACGTTGGTGGTTTGCCTAATGGGACGGAAAGTAAAGGCGTATGTTTAGGAATGCGAGGATAGCGTAGGGGGATCTTACTAAACTTCTTGCGCTCATGGCGCTTAGAAGTAATGGACGGCGCGTCGGAGCCAGAGGTGGAAGGTGATGAAGAATTGGTCTCGTAGTAAACCACCTTCCTCATCTTCTTTTTCTTGTCGCCACTCCGATGCGACTTGTGGGAAGAGGATTTCTTCTCCTTCCCCTTCCCCTTGTTGCGGGACTCTTCCGATGAAGCCTTCCCGTGGCTTGTAGTGGGCTTGTCGCCGGTCTCCATCTCCCTCTTGGCGTGATCTCTCGACATCACTTCGAGCAGTTAGGCTCTAATGAAGCACGGGGTTCTGATACCAATTGAAAGTCACCTAAAGGGGGGTGAATAGGGCGAAACTGAAATTTACAAAGTTAATCACAACTACAAGCCGGGTTAGCATTAGAAATATAATGCGAGTCTGAGAGAGGGCGTAAAAACAAATCGCAAGCGAATAAAGAAGTGAGACACAAGGATTTGCTTTACCGAGGTTCGGTTCTCTCAAACCTACTCCCCGTTGAGGTGGTCACAAAGACTGGGTCTCTTTCAACCCTTTCCCTCTCTCAAACGGTCCCTCGGACCGAGTGAGCTTCTCTTCTCAATCAAACGGGAAACAAGCTTCCCCGCAAGGACCACCACACAATTGATGTCTCTTGCCATGATTACAAGTGAAATTGATCACAAAAGAATGGGAAAGAAAAGAAGCAATCCAAGCGCAAGAGCTCAAATGGACATAACAAATCTCTCTCTCTAATCACTAAAGCTTTGTGTGGAGTTGGGAGAGGATTTGATCTCTTTGGTGTGTCTTGTATTGAATGCTATAGCTCTTGTAAGGTGTAGAAGTGAAGAAACTTGGATGACTTGAATGTGGGGTGGTTGTAAAGCCCAAAATTTGTATCAGAGAAAAAGAATGAAATAAATAAATAAATATAATTAAGTTAGTGTTTTAAGAATGTATTAAAAAAAATTCTCCAACGATTTTGAATTGGAATACCTTATAGTAAGGGGTTCATTGTGTGGAAGCTACAATCCCTAAAGTAAACATGTTTTCTAATAGTCATTAAAGAAAAGGATTCTATTTAATTTTTATTGGTTGAATTGTATAATTAAATTAACACTTCTCCAAAAGTACAGATTAAACATTTGTTCATTCTAAAATAAGCAACGAATATTTATTAACCTTTGATCTTGGCACACATTCAATATACTACTTATCTAAAGGGGACAATATGAGAGTATTTCATAGATATTTGATATACAAAATAAAATAAACCAAGTATAACATGTTGGGGTTTTGTTTGGACACTTGAATATACTTTAAGTTTAAACTCTATGTGAACTTAATTCGAAATTGAATTTGAATTTAATGAGAAATTAGAAAAAAAAAGAAAGAAAAAAAAAGAGAAGAAGACCTACCACTACATGGGTCGAATCCCCACTCTGGCCCAGTTATTACTCGACCGCGCCAGCCATCTCCCCTTGCGCGCGCACTCCCTGGCCAGTGGGACCCCTGCTCCAGCCTCCCTCCTATCTGTTCCGCGTAATGCGCATGTGTGTGGCGTCGCTGCCCTGTGGGACCCCTATGTCGGGTCCGTGTCCGTCTTCCCCGCTGGGCGTGCGCAACTAACGACGCGCGTAGCTCGCGCGCCTCCGACTGACCTTCCCCCCCAAAATCGGCGCGGAGTTCGGAACACCACATGGCCGCCGCGCTATAAAATCCGGGATCCATGGCAGCAAATAGAGAGAGAGAGTTGAGACGACTTCAGCCACCGCCCGCTTGGAGCTTACGGGGGCAACGAATCGACCGCCGCGTGCGCTTCTCTGCATACCCGCCACCACGCTCGGTGAGCCCCCATCCGTGCTTTGCTTGAGTTCCCCAATATGTATCGGGTAGCAGAGTCGACTCATATGCGCTAATACCTGGGGCTCTGTGCCGCCTGCTATGGCACCGCCGCGGTGCGCCGTGGACCGAGCCCTGTGCTCGACGACGACAGAAATTGGTAGGGGAAGAGAGTTTATAGCATTGCCAATTGGGCGTGGAGCGAAGGAATTGGTAAATGTGGGTCGGATGGCCGGAATCGCCGCATGCCGGTGGAGGGCGGCCGCGGGCCTCTGCTCCACCTTCGCTGGTCGTCGGAGGAGGAAGAGCATACGCGCGCCGTTGGATCTAGATGTAGGGGCAAGATTAGCTCTCCGCATAATGTCTTAAGCACCGTTGGATTAGAATCCAATGAATCTCGTGACGTACCGGTTTGCGGGTGATGGGGATCGGATCTGGTCCGTGCGATCGCGATTGGACGACTGCGATTAAACCCTCGCGTACCGGTTCGGGGTCGCGTTGGGGTCGTTGGATCTGAATCCGGTGGCTCGAGTGCGATCTCGGTTGTTTAAAATCGTAGCCATAGGTCTCCAATCCGACGGCTAAATGCGCATACCTGTTTGATGTGGCGCCAGATATGATCTGGGCGCTTGAATGATGATTCGATGACCCAGATCACACCGTACCCCTTCGCTGAGCCATGTTTACAAATAAACCCTTGAAGAAATAGATAATGAACCCGCAGTCCATTTTGACTGTTGACTGAGTCTTGGGCTTTATTGCGCTTAAGCCCCTGCGTTCCTGTTTAATTGAGGCCCAGTCCAGAGAGTTATAGAATCAAGAAAATGAATTAGAAAATGAGTTTTTAATATAAAAACAATTCATAGAATTTGTATAAATCATAGAAAATGCATATGAACCCCAAATTGGACCATTCAAGTTCCTATAATTTTGTAATATTATTCTCTATCAAATAGTGCCACTGTTTTTACATAAAAGTCACATTAAAATTTTTATCTTAATTAATCTTGTACTAAACACATAGGATCTTTGGAAATTCATAACTTAAAATCTATAACTCCAAAATTAATGATTCCTGTTCCTAGAATCTGATTTTGATGTGTAGAATATTATTATGTATTTTGTTTACATGTTTGGTGTGATGTTAATTTTGCCTATGCACTGCTTGTTTGTATTGCTACGTTTAGCAGTGAGGATACGTGTCACCTGAAGATCATCCTGGTACCTGGAATCTCAAGTCCCAGGCAAGTTGTGCCCGTGATCACTTCTTTTTACCCACTCATGTTCTAATTAATCATAATGATCTGCATAGGTTAATTTTGATGGGACCCAATAGGTTACCCTAGTTTGTCTATCTTTATACCTTGTTTACCACTGAACTTTTTGGGTAGTACTTGCTAGTGCTTTATGTGGTTTTGGGTATGAAGGTACATTTTTCATGATCACACTTTTATTATATGTTTATTATTACTGTTCATGATAAGATCATTATGTTAATTGGAACATGGAGCGACCACCCGGGAAAACAGTGCTACCACAAGGGAGGAATGGGACCCCTTGGCTGATTAATTAGGAAAGCTAGTGGAAGACTACCTTACCCGAAAGGGGCAAGGGCAGTAGGGGAGTGGTCAGTGTAGGGAGGCCCTCGGGAGGATTTTGCTGCGATGGCGGTCCTGCAAGGGATTCCTGCATTGGAGCTTCCTATAAACTGTAGCGGGTTTTCTGAAGCTAGTGGAACTTTGTAAAGGCCTCGTAGTGTTACCCTGCCTCGCCTCCTCGGTAGAGGTGTATGGGAAGTCGCGATCCCTTGGCAGATGGGTAACATGACTTGTGGGTAAAGATGCGCAACCTCTGCAGAGTGTAAAACTGGTATACTAGCCGTGCTCACGGTCAAGAGCAGCTCGGACCCTCACATGATTAATCTATGGAACTAAATTCAATTTGTCATATGCATTGCATCGCAGGTGATGTTGTTATTTTTGTTCTACTACTTAATTGGGTTTGGTATTTACTTATACTTAGTAATTGCTAATAATATTTTGACCAACTTTAAAAGCAATGCTCAGCTCTAACCATCCTTTTTGGTAAGCCTTACACTTCACGTGAGCTCCCACCTTTGGCGAGTTCATGCACATTATTCCCCACAACTTGTTGAGCGATGAACGTATGTGAGCTCACTCTTGCTGTCTCACACACCCCACAGGTCAAGAACAGGTACCGCAGGATGAGGCGCAAGGAGGATGCTGTGGCGATTTTGTGAGAGGTCTAGGTCGTCGTCTCCCAGTCAACTTTGGGTTGCTGGACCGTTGTCTCCTTATAATGTAACTATTTATTTATTTTGTACAAGAACTTCTATTATGTAGTAAAGATGTGACATTCGATCCTGTGCCATGATTCATCATATGTGTGAGACTTGGTCCCAGCACACCTGGTGATTATGTTCGCGCCCGGGTTTTGGATCCCTAAAATCCGAGTGTGACAGAAGTGGTATCAGAGGAATGTTGACTGTAGGACGAAACCTAGATAGAACTGGATAACCAATTCTCTACTTACCTTGGCCACTCTGATTCTTTTAAAAAAACTTATCTTAATCTTTTCTCATCTATTTCCGCTTTACTCTGATTATTCTTACCTTTTCTTTCTAAAGACAAACTTGGATTTCACACTTTGGAATCCCGTGCCTAAAGTGACCTTTAGGACTAGGGGGCCTACTCTTAGGAACAAAAACAAAACTATTTTTATAAGTGTCTAAGTATTTGAATGTTTGCTCTTATGATATATGTCTGATTTGGATCTTTGTTTGAGTGTGATGGGTTGTGGATCAATGTCCACAATTACATCTGCATATACCTCTAGGCATAAAGGATAGCATTTGTAAGATAACTAGACAATCTAGATTATCCCCTTAGAAAATATATATATATATGTCGGCGTTCCGAGACCGGGGGGTCCCCGAGCCGACGAGTGAGAGTGCCGCGTGCCCCAGCCCAGATGGGTCGAGCGCGTGGGCGAGCGCGAAGGGGGGAGTAGAGCGAGAGGTCGGTGGCCGGAGCCGGGTGGCGACGAGGGAGTCGGAGAATTCCCGCGGCCTTCGTGTTCGTCCCGCGCCCAGGTCGGGTGCACTTGCAGTAGGGGGTTACAAGCGTCCGCGCGAGGTGAGGGGAGCGAGCGGCCCCGAGAGAGCGCCTGCCCCTGCCCTTCGTCCCCGCGAGGCCAACCTTCTCTAAGAAGGCCCTGGTCCTTCCTTTTATAGTCGTAAGGAGAGGATCCAGGTGTACAAAATGGGGGTGTAGCAAGGTGCTACGTGTCTAGCGAGGGAGAGCTAGCGCCCTAAGTACATGCCAAGGTGGCAGCCGGAGAGATCTTGGCACCCTGTTGGTGTGGCATCGTGGCTGTTGGAGGAGTAACGTAGCCGGACGGAGGGACAGCTGTCGGAGCGGCTGGGCCCTTGCTGACGTCCTCCTGCTTTCGTAAGGGAGCTGGGAGCCGCCGTCGTCATGGTCTAGTGAGGCGCCATCATTGCCTATCTGGCGGGGCTGGCCAGATGGGACGCCGGTCTTGTTCTCCGTGACCCAAGTCGGCTCAGGGCAGGGTGATGATGACGCTTCCTGTTGACGTGGCGGTCTTGTGTCCTAGGTCGGGCGTCGTGGAGGCTCCTCCGAAGTCGAGGTCGAGTCCGTCCTGCAAGACAGAGGCCGAGCCCGAACTCCTGGGTCGGGCGAGGCGGAGGTCGTTCGGCAGAGGCCGAGGCGGAGTCCGAGCCCTGGGTCGGGCGAGGCGGAGTTCGTCGTCTTCCGGGGCCTTAGCCCGAGTCCGAGCCCTGGGTCGGGCGGAGCGAAGTTCGCCGTCTTCCGGGGCCTTAGCCCGAGTCCGAGCCCTAGGTCGGGCGGAGCGGAGTTCGCCGTCTTCCGGGGCCTTAGCCAGAGTCCGAGCCCTGGGTCGGGCGGAGCGGAGTTCGCCGTCTTCCGGGGCCTTAGCCCGAGTCCGAGCCCTGGGTCGGGCGGAGCGGAGTTCGCCGTCTTCCGGGGCCTTAGCCCGAGTCCGAGCCCTGGGTCGGGCGGAGCGGAGTTCGCCGTCTTCCGGGGCCTTAGCCCGAGTCCGAGCCCTGGGTCGGGCGGAGCGGAGTTTGGTCGCCCGTTGGTCTTACCTTTTGCATTAAACGCCCCGGTGACTCGGTCGGTTGGCGCGGTGATTTAGTCAGGGTTACTTCTTATCGAAGGCGGGGCCTCGGGCGAGCCGGTGATGCATCTGCCGTGAAAGAGGAGACCTCAGGCGAGACGGAGTCATCTTAGGGTCGGCTGCCCTCGCCCGAGGCTAGGCTCGGGCGTGGCGTGATCGAGTCACTCGTATGGACTGATCCCTGACTTAATCAAACCCATCAGGCCTTTGCAGCTTTATGCTGATGGGGGTTACCAGCTGAGAATTAGGCGTCTTGAGGGTACCCCTAATTATGGTCCCCGACAGTAGCCCCCGAGCCTCGAAGAGAGTGTTAACACTCGCTTGGAGGCTTGCGTCGCACTTTTTTGCAAGGGGACCAGCCTTTCTCGGAGGTACTTTGTTCCGGTGGGTGCGCGCGAGCGCACCCGCCGGGTGTAGCCCCCGAGGCCTCGGAGGAGTGGTTTCACTCCTTCGAGGTCTTAATGCCTTGCGTAATGCCTCGGCTGGTCTGGCGGTTCCCTCATGCGAGCAGGGCGTAGCCCAGGTGCACTGTCGGGGCCCAAGTTCTCGGGCTGGTATGTTGACGCTGTCAACGGTTTGGCCGGAGCCGGGTTTGCGAGAGCAGCCCCCGAGCCTCCGCACGGAGCGAGAGGACGATCAGGGACAGACTCGGCTTTTTTATATACGCCCCTACGTCGCCTTTCCGCAAGGAGGAGGGGGGAGTGCGCCATGTTACCCTCGATGGGCACCGAACATGGTGTCTCCGGTGAGCTGCAATCGGGTAATCCGAGTGGACGTCCGTGCCCCGTTCGTTGGGGGTCGGCTAGGGGCCCGGAGGCACGCCCAAAAGTACCTGCGGGTGATCTGCCGGACCCGGTCCCCTAGCGACGGGGTCTGAGGGCTCGTTGCCTCCCTCCGATGGGATTCCGTTACAGAGTCGTTCCCGCTGGTCTCGGAAATGTCCTAGGGTACCTCGGTAGCGCAGCCCGAGCCTTGGTTATGTATCGAACGTACCCCTGGTCATCCCTCGCTCGGCGTCTGAGGCGACTGTGAACCCTTCGACAGGCCAGCCTTCGAACCCCTGATCAGTAGGGGGCACGGAGCCCGAGTAGCCTGAGGCGGTCGTGAGACCTTTCGGGGGCCGACCTTCGAACCCCTGACCAGTAGTGGGTGTCGGGCCCACGCGATCTGAGGCGGCTGTTGAACCCTTCGGGGGGCCAGCCTTCGAACCCCTGATCAGTAAGGAGGCTCGGAGCCTAGTTCCTTCACGGGGAAGGATCCCTTTGGGGTTATCCCCCTTCTCGGTCCCTGTTGCAAGAGATAGAGAAAGAGGAAAAGGGAAAAAGGATGCGAAATTGAACGTCGTGGCGTACCTTTTTCGGCGTGGTTGTTTTGGCGAAGGCGAAACGTCGCCAGCCTCTCCCGCCCGTAGCGCTGTCCGTCGAGCCGCGGAGTTAATGCGCCGGGGTGAGTAGTTGGCGAGGTTGCCGTTGCGCGTGCGCGAGCCGTTCGAGGTACGGGTCACGGGTGCGTCGTCTTCACGCCGCGAGAGGTGGTTCTCTTGCTGCCTTCGGATGGGACATGAGCCTGGCAGATGGCGTGACCGCTGCCCTCGCGCGCCTGCCACCGTCATTACTGCCGGCCCATTTTTGACCGCGTTTGACCGCTGCGCCAGGCTGGCGCTGCTGGGTCGCGGGCTGGGTCGCCTCGAATCGCGGTATCGGTTCCGCAATCGAGGAGGTGCGGTGGTGGAGCGAGTGGCACAGCGGTTCGCATGCAGCACCCGGCGCGCCAGTTGCACGACGCGTGGGCTTGAGCCGTCACGCTGGCCTGTCAGGCGTCGGAGAGGCGCGTCCACTTGGCGCGGTTGCATGCCGCCTGCATGGCCGCCTGCCCCTTTTGCCCGCCGGTCTGGGCAAAAGTGGAGGGTTACTTGTAACCGCTGGGCGGTTGCGTGCGTCGTGCGCGGCGGTTCGGCTTCTTCTGCTTGGAGCCGGTCTGCATGACAGGCGGGCCCCAGCCCCCGCGCTGCAGGGGAGGACTTTGGAGGCGTGTTGGAGAAGACTCAGCCCGTGACGGTTGAGGGTGCAAGCAGGGGAAGTTGCCTTTAAAAGGAGGGCGACCCCCTTCGCAGGGTGACCATGTCTCCTTCCTTCCCTATGCATTGTGTCTCTCCATCTTCCAAGCCCACGGATGGGGGGGAACCGCCGTCTTTTCGCTCCATCGCTGGAGGAACGCAACTCCGTGGGAGTTGGTACCTTTCAGCCATCGTTCGGCTTCAAGGATTTTCATCATGCAGCCCGGCTGCACCCCTCCACCGGCGGTCACCCAAGAGGGCGACCTCCGGCTTGATGGTGGGGGAAAGCGAGCCGGGCTGCGGCCTCTGCCCCTCCCTCAGCCTCAAGGATTTTCATCACCAGGGCTGAGGAGGGGCGTGTGCCGAGTCGGGGTTGGCCCCTGCGCGGGTGGTGGCCCGCTCCTTCCCTCAGTGATCGGGGGGAAGGGCGGGAGTCATCCGTGGCGCCAACAGCTGCAGCGTGCCCGGCTCTCTGAGCCGAGCACTCTCGGAGCCGCCCTCGGTGCCGCCTCCCGCCACGGCAGCTGGAAGAGGTTCTTCCGCCGGCGCGACAGCCGAGGTTGGCCACGGACCGACCTCCGACTCTACGGCCTTCTGTCCGTCCTTGCCTCTCGAGTTTGGGCAAGGGCGGGGGCCTCCCAGCGGCAGCATCCGCCCTGAGGCCATCACTGCTGCTGTTGGGCTCCCCAGGACAGACGTCTTCATCGTCGCCGCTGCCGGGGCGGGCGGCGACGTGCCGTTCGTCGGCCTTCTGCTGCCCCGCAGGCCCACCCCCATCGAGTGGGGTTGTTCGTACCTGCGGGGGGGGGGAACCGGAGTTCCGTTTGTAATGGCACTTCGAGTGCCGGGTTTTTTGTTCATTTCGGCTTTCGGGGCCTGAACATGTATGTAACTTCGGCACAAAGCCGTGTTTTTTTCCTCATTTCTGAGCACTAAGACTCGCCTGTTGTTTGCCCGAACCGCTTCACCAAGCGTGAGTCGCCCCGTGTCAAGGTGACGAGTGAGGTATCCGTATCCCGGAGGCGTAGGAATCCCTCGGCTCGGTCGGACCTGTTGTCCGAGGCTCCTCTAGCTTAGTTAAAGAGACCCCTCGGCCGCTCTTCGACGAGCCGAGGCCAGGGGTAGCGATATCAGCACGAGCAGAGGCGGAGTTGGCTCGAGAAATAAAACCTAGTTGGCCGGAGCCTAGCCGGGTTGTCCGTTGGCAGGATCGACGTCGGAGCTGATCAGCCGAGGCTTCGGACCGAGCTGGCGCCCTCGGAAGGAGGTCGGCCGAGGCCCCGGAGGTGGCCGGCCGAGCCGTCCGCTCGGGCCGGGTTCTCGGAAAAGTCCCTGGCAGAGATTGCTCGAGCGTGGTGATGACGTTGTCCTTCGGAGCGGAGGCCCTCGGACCGCGTCGCCGTCCGAGGCTAGGTCGGGCCTTGCCGAAGGTGCTGTCGACGCCGAGGGTGTCATCGCCTTCTTCCAACGTCAAGATCCGAGCCTGCAGGGTCAAATCGTCTTGTAGCGTGGGCCTTGTGCGGCCGTCGAGGCCAGAACACACACCCTTGCTTCGTTATAAAGCTGCGTCTCTTTTCCTCTTGTTTCGAGTATCTGGACTTTTTGTCGGTAGCAGGGATGTTAGTGCGAGCGAGAGTTGCTTCTCACGGAAGGTGATGAGTGAGGTATCCGTATCCCGGAGGCGTGGGAGTCCCTCGGCTCGGTCGGCCTTGCCGCTTACGCGTACTTTCACCCGTCCATGAGGCCCTGTCACCGACTCGGTCGAGAAGGCTCGAAGAATCGCTTCGGCAGAAGAGCTTCCGTACGTAAAGACTCGTTCGATCCGCGGATTCACCTTATCCGAGCGCGAGTTACTTATCGCAGAAGGTGATGAGTGAGGTATCCGTATCCCGGAGGCGTAGGAGTCCCTCGGCTCGGTCAGCCTTGACTGCTTACGTGTACCCCGTCGTTTCCAGGACCCACTTTTCGAAGTAGTCAGAAAGCACGAAAGATATTCTGGTAAAAGAGATTTTTTTTTCGAGGAAAATTTTGACGCAGAGGGGGCTTCCCCCCTTTTAGCCCCCGAGGGAGGGTCGGGCTTTGCCGAGGCGAGGCCGACCCTTCCTTGTTGACTAAACTTTGCGTGGGTGCGGGGTATATGAACAACTTGGAAACATCTTAAGGGTAGAAGCGACGTAGCTGTTGGATGTTCCAAGCGTTGCCGTAGACCTCGCCTTGACTGTTGGTCAGCTTGTACGTTCCGGGCTTCAGAACTTTGGCGATGATGAACGGCCCCTCCCAGGGGGGCGTGAGCTTGTGTCTCCCTCGGGCGTCTTGCCGAAGCCGAAGCACCAGATCGCCCACCTGGAGGTCTCGGGGTCGGACCCCTCGGGCGTGGTAGCGTCGCAGGGACTGCTGGTACCGCGCCGAGTGTAGTAAGGCCCTGTCCCGAGCCTCGTCCAGCTGGTCCTGCGAGTCTTCTCGGCTAGCTTGGTTGCTTTCTTCGTGGTAAGCCCTCGTCCTCGGGGAGCCGTATTCCAGGTCCGTGGGCAGAACGGCCTCGGCCCCGTAGACCAGGAAGAAAGGCGTGAAACCCGTGGCCCGGCTCGGCGTCGTCCTCAGGCTCCAGACCACCGAGGGGAGTTCCTTCATCCATCGCTTGCCGAACTTATTGAGGTCGTTGTAGATCCGAGGCTTGAGCCCTTGTAGGATCATGCCATTGGCACGTTCCACTTGCCCATTCGACATGGGGTGAGCTACGGCAGCCCAGTCTACCCGGATGTTGTAATCCTCGCAAAAATCCAAGAATTTTTTGCCGGTGAACTGGGTGCCATTGTCGGTGATGATGGAGTTCGGGACCCCGAAGCGATGGATGATGTTGGTGAAGAACGCCACCGCCTGCTCGGACCTGATGCTGTTCAGAGGTCGGACCTCGATCCACTTGGAGAATTTGTCGATGGCGACCAGCAGGTGCGTGTAGCCCCCGGGCGCCTTCTGCAGAGGGCCGACGAGGTCCAGACCCCACACGGCGAAGGGCCAGGTGATGGGTATCGTCTGCAGAGCCTGAGCGGGCAGGTGGGTCTGCTTCGCATAAAATTGGCACCCTTCGCAGGCGCGGACAATTCTAGTGGCGTCAGCCACCGCCGTCGGCCAGTAGAAGCCTTGGCGGAAAGCGTTCCCGACGAGGGTTCGAGGTGCTGCATGATGACCGCAAGCCCCCCAGTGTATTTCCTGCAGGAGTTCCTGACCCTCGGTGATGGAGATGCATCGCTGGAGGATGCCCGAGGGGCTGCGGTGGTAGAGCTCCTTCTCATCGCCCAGCAAGACGAACGACTTTGCGCGTCGCGCTACCCGCCGAGCCTCGGCTCGGTCGAGGGGCAGTTCCCCTCGGCGGAGATATTGCAGGTACGGGGTTTGCCAATCTTGATCTGGTATGACCCCGCTCTGCTCTTCCTCGATGCGCAGCGCTTCGCCCTCGGGCTCCGAGGGTTCCTCGGGTTGAGCCGAGGATGGCTCAGGCTGGGCCGAGGTCACCTCGGACGAGGCCGAGGGTGGCTCGGGCTCGGGCGCGTCGCCTATCTTGACGGAGGGTTGGTGCAGATCCCGGGAGAAGACGTCCGGGGGAACCGTCGTTCGCCCCGAGGCTATCTTCGCCAGCTCGTCCGCAGTCTCGTTGTAGCGCCGGGCGATGTGGTTAAGCTCGAGCCCGTAGAACTTGTCTTCCAGGCGTCGAACCTCCTCACAGTAGGCCTCCATCTTCGGGTCGCGGCAGAGGGAGTTCTTCATGACTTGGTCGATGACGAGCTGCGAGTCGCCGCGTGCATCGAGGCGTCGGACCCCTAGCTCGATGGCGATTCGCAATCCGTTGATCAGAGCCTCGTACTCAGCCACGTTGTTGGACGCCGGGAAATGGAGGCGGAGCACGTAACGCAGGTGTTTCCCGAGGGGCGAGACGAAGAGCAGGCCCGCGCCGGCTCCCGTCTTCATCAGCGACCCGTCGAAAAACATGGTCCAGAGCTCTGGTTGGATCGGAGCCGTTGGCAACTGGGTATCGACCCATTCGGCTACGAAATCCGCCAGTACCTGGGACTTGATGGCCTTCCGAGGGGCGAACGAGATTGCCTCGCCCATGATTTCCACCGCCCACTTTGCGATCCGTCCTGAGGCTTCTCGGCACTGGATGATGTTGAGGCAGCTGCCCCCATCTATCAAGACCTTGGTGAGCCTGACGTCGCCTATGACGGGGTCGACGACGAGCGGGTACTTCCCTTGTCTCGGCACGTGGTCGGGGTGGTCGTCCCGGTCGAAGGTGATGGGCTCGTCGGACCAGTCTAGATAGACTGGCGCCGCCACCTTCACCGAGCAGACCTCCCGACGCTCTTGCTTACGATGCCGAGCCGAGGCATTCGCCGCATGCCCTCCGTAGATCATGAAGCAGTCGCGGACCTCTGGGAACTCTCCTGCTTGGCGATCTTCCTTCTTGCCGTCGTCGTGAGCCCTGCCACCCTCTGCGGGTGGCCCGGCCCTGTGGAAGTGGCGCCGAAGCATGACGCATTCCTCGAGGGTGTGCTTGACAGGCCCCTGATGGTAGGGGCACGTCTCCTTGAGTGCCTTGTCGAAGAGGTTAGCACCTCCGGGGGGCTTCCGAGGGTTCTTGTGCTCGGCAGCGGCGACAAGGTCTGCATCGGGAACGTCGCGTTTCGCTTGCGACTTCCTCCTGCCTTTCTTCTTGGCACCGCGCGGAGCAGACGCCTCGGGAGCATCTTCCGACGGGCGGCCCTGGGGCTGCTTGTCCTTTCGGAAGATGGCCTCTACCGCCTCCTGGCCGGAGGCGAACTTGGTGGCGATGTCCATCAGCTCGCTCGCCCTGGTGGGGGTCTTGCGACCCAACTTGCTCACCAGGTCACGGCAGGTGGTGCCGGCGAGGAACGCGCCGATGACATCGGAGTCGGTGATGTTGGGCAGCTCGGTGCGCTGCTTCGAGAACCGCCGGATGTAGTCCCGGAGAGACTCTCCCGGCAGTTGCCGACAGCTTCGGAGATCCCAGGAATTCCCGGGGCGCACGTACGTGCCCTGGAAGTTGCCGGCGAAAGCCTGGACCAGATCCTCCCAGTTGGAAATCTGCCCCGGAGGCAGGTGCTCCAACCAGGCACGAGCAGTGTCGGAGAGGAACAGGGGGAGGTTTCGGATGATGAGGTTGTCATCGTCCGTTCCACCCAGTTGACAGGCCAGGCGGTAGTCCGCGAGCCACAATTCCGGTCTTGTTTCCCCCGAGTACTTCGTGATAGTAGTCGGGGGTCGGAATCGGGGCGGAAACAGCGCCCGCCGAATGGCTCGGCTGAAGACCTGCGGACCGGGTGGTTCGGGCGAGGGACTCCGATCCTCCCCGCTGTCGTAGCGTCCCCCACGCCTGGGGTGATAGCCTCGGCGCACCCTTTCGTCGAGGCGTGCCCGACGGTCGCGATGAGGGTGCTCGTCGCCGAGGCGGCCCGGGGCCGCAGGCGCGGTGTTGCGCGTGCGCCCGGTGTAGACCGAGGCTTCCCGCGTGAGTCGGGAAGTCGCGGCACGAGGTTCCGAGGGGTATCCCTGCCTTCGGGAGGCAGAGCTCTCGGCCCGCCGGGCCGCAGCGCCTTCCAGGAGATGCTTGAGTTCTCCCTGGATTCGCCGACCCTCGGTGGTTGATGACTCCGGCATCGCGCGGAGGAGCATCGCTGCAGCGGCCAGGTCCTGACCGGTTCCGCCGGATGCGGGAGGCGGTCTGTCCCTGGCATCGTTGGCGATGCGGTGCTGGAGACCTTGGGGCAGGTGACGTATTCCTCCGGCCGGGGGCTGGCTCGCCCATACCTGCCCGATGTTCTGGCGGATCGCCTCGAGCACTCCTGCTCCCTCATCGAGCCCGGCTTGCGCCCCGCGGACTTGCTCGAGCTGTGGGTCGTAACCCCCCGCCGGAACGGGGACCACAGCTAGCTCCCGCGGGATGTCGGCGCGAGGCGCTGGCCTAGGGGGATCACCATCCTCCGGCATGCCGAGACAGCCGCCTCCGGAGGGATCCCCTAGCTCGATGTGGAAACATTCGCGGCTCGGGCCGCAGTCCTTGTCGCCAAGGCTGCGGCTGCCGTCGGAACAGTCGGAGAGGCAGTAGTCACATGCGGTCATGAAGTCCCGCATGGCACTAGGGTTGCCAGATCCGGAGAAATCCCAGCAGATGCTGGGGTCGTCATCTTCCTCGGACCCAGAGGGTCCGTAGGTCGAGACACCCGTCAATCGGTCCCAAGGCGACCGCACACGAAACCCCAGAGAGGTTGCACTCGCCTTAACATGAGCGCCCGCCAAAGCGAGGTCGCCAGGTGGGTTGAGGCCGAGTCGAAATGACGAAAGATGGGTAGCAGTCGATACCTTTTTGTCGACGAGGAGCGATGAAGTCACGTCGGGGGCTGATCGCGCCGTCGTCCTGGGTATGAGGGCGACGTCCTGCAGGCCCTTCGCGAGTGTGTTGGCGTCGTCCGCCTGCTCGGGGTCGACGTGCTGTGGGGGGGTGGCGCTCGCCTTTGCCTCGAACGCGAGGGCGACGCTTGGTGTGTCCTCCGTCGGGGCGCCGGGGATGTCGATTTGCTCGACAGCCATCGGAGCGCGGCCTCCCGCTCGGCCCTGGTTGCCCCGCCTCCTCCTCCTCCGATGGCGAGGGAGAGGATGGGGCGAGCTCGAAAGTTGTCCTTCCCCCACGCGGGAAAGACGTCGTCGATTCCGCCGCCGGCGAGCGGGCTATCTGCCACCATTGTCGCTGTCGCGCGGCGGTGGAAGGAGTATCATGTCGTAGCCGCTGTCGAGAGACATGAACTCGAGACTCCCGAAACGGAGCACCGATCCGGGTTGAAGAGGTCGTTGGAGACTGCCCATCTGGAGCTTGACGGGAATCTACTCGTCAACACGCAGCAGGCCCCTACCTGGCGCGCCAACTGTCGGCGTTCCGAGACCGGGGGGTCCCCGAGCCGACGAGTGAGAGTGCCGCGTGCCCCAGCCCAGATGGGTCGAGCGCGTGGGCGAGCGCGAAGGGGGGAGTAGAGCGAGAGGTCGGTGGCCGGAGCCGGGTGGCGACGAGGGAGTCGGAGAATTCCCGCGGCCTTCGTGTTCGTCCCGCGCCCAGGTCGGGTGCGCTTGCAGTAGGGGGTTACAAGCGTCCGCGCGAGGTGAGGGGAGCGAGCGGCCCCGAGAGAGCGCCTGCCCCTGCCCTTCGTCCCCGCGAGGCCAACCTTCTCTAAGAAGGCCCTGGTCCTTCCTTTTATAGTCGTAAGGAGAGGATCCAGGTGTACAAAATGGGGGTGTAGCAAGGTGCTACGTGTCTAGCGAGGGAGAGCTAGCGCCCTAAGTACATGCCAAGGTGGCAGCCGGAGAGATCTTGGCACCCTGTTGGTGTGGCGTCGTGGCTGTTGGAGGAGTAACGTAGCCAGACGGAGGGACAGCTGTCGGAGCGGCTGGGCCCTTGCTGACGTCCTCCTGCTTTCGTAAGGGAGCTGGGAGCCGCCGTCGTCATGGTCTAGTGAGGCGCCATCATTGCCTATCTGGCGGGGCTGGCCAGATGGGACGCCGGTCTTGTTCTCCGTGACCCAAGTCGGCTCAGGGCAGGGTGATGATGACGCTTCCTGTTGACGTGGCGGTCTTGTGTCCTAGGTCGGGCGTCGTGGAGGCTCCTCCGAAGTCGAGGTCGAGTCCGTCCTGCAAGACAGAGGCCGAGCCCGAACTCCTGGGTCGGGCGAGGCGGAGGTCGTTCGGCAGAGGCCGAGGCGGAGTCCGAGCCCTGGGTCGGGCGAAGCGGAGTTCGTCGTCTTCCGGGGCCTTAGCCCGAGTCCGAGCCCTGGGTCGGGCGGAGCGAAGTTCGCCGTCTTCCGGGGCCTTAGCCCGAGTCCGAGCCCTGGGTCGGGCGGAGCGGAGTTCGCCGTCTTCCGGGGCCTTAGCCCGAGTCCGAGCCCTGGGTCGGGCGGAGCGGAGTTCGCCGTCTTCCGGGGCCTTAGCCCGAGTCCGAGCCCTGGGTCGGGCGGAGCGGAGTTCGCCGTCTTCCGGGGCCTTAGCCCGAGTCCGAGCCCTGGGTCGGGCGGAGCGGAGTTCGCCGTCTTCCGGGGCCTTAGCCCGAGTCCGAGCCCTGGGTCGGGCGGAGCGGAGTTTGGTCGCCCGTTGGTCTTACCTTTTGCGTTAAACGCCCCGGTGACTCGGTCGGTTGGCGCGGTGATTTAGTCAGGGTTACTTCTTATCGAAGGCGGGGCCTCGGGCGAGCCGGTGATGCGTCTGCCGTGAAAGAGGAGACCTCAGGCGAGACGGAGTCATCTTAGGGTCGGCTGCCCTCGCCCGAGGCTAGGCTCGGGTGTGGCGTGATCGAGTCACTCGTATGGACTGATCCCTGACTTAATCAAACCCATCAGGCCTTTGCAGCTTTATGCTGATGGGGGTTACCAGCTGAGAATTAGGCGTCTTGAGGGTACCCCTAATTATGGTCCCCGACAATATAGTATTCCGTATCTATCTCATCTTGACATATTCTATCTTACCTTTGGACATTCACCTCGTACAACTAATTACCCTAGTCTTGACATAGAATATCTGGCCCAGCCCTGCCAAAGAAGTTTCAATACATAACCAACTATTAGCTTATTCATTCTGTCTACTAAATGATTCCCTTGCAAAGCTATCTTACCATATGCTTCTAACTTAGATGGTCAATACCAGGCGGGGTGGTGGAATTGATTTACCTCCTAATCGACACACTCGGTGGATATATCGACAACCCCAACCACAGCCAGCAGAGATGAATCCTCCTAATCCCCCACCAGGCGGAGTCGATCCACTAATTGCAGCTCAAATGAGGATGATGCAGCAAATGGCTGACACTATGGCAGATATGCGCACCCAAATGCAGCAAGAACGCCAGGAAATGCACCAGGAAAGAGAGGATGCACGTCGGGAAATGCGCCAAGAGTGGGAAGAGATACGCCAGGAGAGAAGGGTGCAACAACAGCAGCGGCAACAACAACAACAACCTCCACCACCACCAGCTCCACTAAGCTACATAAACATATATATAAATTACTACTATTTGTAATATCTAGATGTTACTTTAGTTAGTAGATGATATGATATTATTTTAGAAGTAATAATAAGGTCTAGTCGATCCCATGTGTTGCTAATGAATTATGCATCATGCTGAGATTTTGTTTGTGCATGTGTTTTGAGGTAACATGGTTATATACCCTTTCTCACAAATCTCGAGGTCGAGATTTCTGTTAAGGGGGGTAGGATTTGTAAAGCCCAAAATTTGTATCAGAGAAAAAGAATGAAATAAATAAATAAATATAATTAAGTTAGTGTTTTAAGAATGTATTAAAAAAATTCTCCAACGATTTTGAATTGGAATACCTTATAGTAAGGGGTTCATTGTGTGGAAGCTACAATCCCTAAAGTAAACATGTTTTCTAATAGTCATTAAAGAAAAGGATTCTATTTAATTTTTATTGGTTGAATTGTATAATTAAATTAACACTTCTCCAAAAGTACAGATTAAACATTTGTTCATTCTAAAATAAGCAACGAATATTTATTAACCTTTGATCTTGGCACACATTCAATATACTACTTATCTAAAGGGGACAATATGAGAGTATTTCATAGATATTTGATATACAAAATAAAATAAACCAAGTATAACATGTTGGGGTTTTGTTTGGACACTTGAATATACTTTAAGTTTAAACTCTATGTGAACTTAATTCGAAATTGAATTTGAATTTAATGAGAAATTAGAAAAAAAGAAAGAAAAAAAAAGAGAAGAAGACCTACCACTACATGGGCCGAATCCCCACTCTGGCCCAGTTATTACTCGACCGCGCCAGCCATCTCCCCTTGCGCGCGCACTCCCTGGCCAGTGGGACCCCTGCTCCAGCCTCCCTCCTATCTGTTCCGCGTAATGCGCATGTGTGTGGCGTCGCTGCCCTGTGGGACCCCTATGTCGGGTCCGTGTCCGTCTTCCCCGCTGGGCGTGCGCAACTAACGACGCGCGTAGCTCGCGCGCCTCCGACTGACCTTCCCCCCCAAAATCGGCGCGGAGTTCGGAACACCACATGGCCGCCGCGCTATAAAATCCGGGATCCATGGCAGCAAATAGAGAGAGAGAGTTGAGACGACTTCAGCCACCGCCCGCTTGGAGCTTACGGGGGCAACGAATCGACCGCCGCGTGCGCTTCTCTGCATACCCGCCACCACGCTCGGTGAGCCCCCATCCGTGCTTTGCTTGAGTTCCCCAATATGTATCGGGTAGCAGAGTCGACTCATATGCGCTAATACCTGGGGCTCTGTGCCGCCTGCTATGGCACCGCCGCGGTGCGCAGTGGACCGAGCCCTGTGCTCGACGACGACAGAAATTGGTAGGGGAAGAGAGTTTATAGCATTGCCAATTGGGCGTGGAGCGAAGGAATTGGTAAATGTGGGTCGGATGGCCGGAATCGCCGCATGCCGGTGGAGGGCGGCCACGGGCCTCTGCTCCACCTTCGCTGGTCGTCGGAGGAGGAAGAGCATACGCGCGTCGTTGGATCTAGATGTAGGGGCAAGATTAGCTCTCCGCGTAATGTCTTAAGCACCGTTGGATTAGAATCCAATGAATCTCGTGACGTACCGGTTTGCGGGTGATGGGGATCGGATCTGGTCCGTGCGATCGCGATTGGACGACTGCGATTAAACCCTCGCGTACCGGTTCGGGGTCGCGTTGGGGTCGTTGGATCTGAATCCGGTGGCTCGAGTGCGATCTCGGTTGTTTAAAATCGTAGCCATAGGTCTCCAATCCGACGGCTAAATGCGCATACCTGTTTGATGTGGCGCCAGATATGATCTGGGCGCTTGAATGATGATCCGATGACCCAGATCACACCGTACCCCTTCGCTGAGCCATGTTTACAAATAAACCCTTGAAGAAATAGATAATGAACCCGCAGTCCATTTTGACTGTTGACTGAGTCTTGGGCTTTATTGCGCTTAAGCCCCTGCGTTCCTGTTTAATTGAGGCCCAGTCCAGAGAGTTATAGAATCAAGAAAATGAATTAGAAAATGAGTTTTTAATATAAAAACAATTCATAGAATTTGTATAAATCATAGAAAATGCATATGAACCCCAAATTGGACCATTCAAGTTCCTATAATTTTGTAATATTATTCTCTATCAAATAGTGCCACTGTTTTTACATAAAAGTCACATTAAAATTTTTATCTTAATTAATCTTGTACTAAACACATAGGATCTTTGGAAATTCATAACTTAAAATCTATAACTCCAAAATTAATGATTCCTGTTCCTAGAATCTGATTTTGATGTGTAGAATATTATTATGTATTTTGTTTACATGTTTGGTGTGATGTTAATTTTGCCTATGCACTGCTTGTTTGTATTGCTACGTTTAGCAGTGAGGATACGTGTCACCTGAAGATCATCCTGGTACCTGGAATCTCAAGTCCCAGGCAAGTTGTGCCCGTGATCACTTCTTTTTACCCACTCATGTTCTAATTAATCATAATGATCTGTATAGGTTAATTTTGATGGGACCCAATAGGTTACCCTAGTTTGTCTATCTTTATACCTTGTTTACCACTGAACTTTTTGGGTAGTACTTGCTAGTGCTTTATGTGGTTTTGGGTATGAAGGTACATTATTCATGATCACACTTTTATTATATGTTTATTATTACTGTTCATGATAAGATCATTATGTTAATTGGAACATGGAGCGACCACCCGGGAAAACAGTGCTACCACAAGGGAGGAATGGGACCCCTTGGCTGATTAATTAGGAAAGCTAGTGGAAGACTACCTTACCCGAAAGGGGCAAGGGCAGTAGGGGAGTGGTCAGTGTAGGGAGGCCCTCGGGAGGATTTTGCTGCGATGGCGGTCCTGCAAGGGATTCCTGCATTGGAGCTTCCTATAAACTGTAGCGGGTTTTCTGAAGCTAGTTGTCGGCGTTCCGAGACCGGGGGGTCCCCGAGCCGACGAGTGAGAGTGCCGCGTGCCCCAGCCCAGATGGGTCGAGCGCGTGGGCGAGCGCGAAGGGGGGAGAGAGAGAGAGAGAGCGAGAGCGAGGCGGCCGGAGCCGGGTCGCGAGGGAGTCGGAGAATTCCCGCGGCCTTCGTGTTCGTCCCGCGCCCAGGTCGGGTGCGCTTGCAGTAGGGGGTTACAAGCGTCCGCGCGAGGTGAGGGGAGCGGGCGGCCCCGAGAGAGCGCCTGCCCCTGCCCTTCGTCCCCGCGAGGCCAACCTTCTCTAAGAAGGCCCTGGTCCTTCCTTTTATAAGCGTAAGGAGAGGATCCAGGTGTACAAAATGGGGGTGTAGCAAGGTGCTACGTGTCTAGCGAGGGAGAGCTAGCGCCCTAAGTACATGCCAAGGTGGCAGCCGGAGAGATCTTGGCACCCTGTTGGTGTGGCGTCGTGGCTGTTGGAGGAGTAACGCAGCCGGACGGAGGGACAGCTGTCGGAGTGGCTGGGCCCTTGCTGACGTCCTCCTGCTTTTGTAAGGGAGCTGAGAGCCGCCGTCGTCATGGTCTAGCGGGGCGCCATCATTGCCTATCTGGCGGAGCTGGCCAGACAGGACGCCGGTCTTGTTCTCTGCGACCCGAGTCGGCTTAGGGCAGGGTGATGATGACGCTTCCTGTTGACGTGGCGGTCTTGTGTCCTAGGTTGGGCGTCGTGGAGGCTCCTCCGAAGTCGAGGTCGAGTCCGTCCTGCAAGACAGAGGCCGAGCCCGAACTCCTGGGTCGGGCGAGGCGGAGGTCGTTCGGCAGAGGCCGAGGCGGAGTCCGAGCCCTGGGTCGGGCGAGGCGGAGTTCGTCGTCTTCCGGGGCCTTAGCCCGAGTCCGAGCCCTGGGTCGGGCGGAGCGGAGTTCGCCGTCTTCCGGGGCCTTAGCCCGAGTCCGAGCCTTGGGTCGGGCGGAGTGGAGTTCGCCGTCTTCCGGGGCCTTAGCCCGAGTCCGAGCCCTGGGTCGGGCGGAGCGGAGTTCGCCGTCTTCCGGGGCCTTAGCCCGAGTCCGAGCCCTGGGTCGGGCGGAGCGGAGTTCGCCGTCTTCCGGGGCCTTAGCCCGAGTCCGAGCCCTGGGTCGGGCGGAGCGGAGTTCGCCGTCTTCCGGGGCCTTAGCCCGAGTCCGAGCCCTGGGTCGGGCAGAGCCTCCTATGGCACCTCTGGCGAAGTCTGGTCGCCCGTCGGTCTTACCTTTTGCGTTAAACGCCCCGGTGACTTGGTCGGTTGGCGCGGTGATTTAGTCAGGGTTACTTCTTATCGAAGGCGGGGCCTCGGGCGAGCCGGAGATGCGTCTGCCGTGAAAGAGGAGGCCTCAGGCGAGACGGAGTCATCTTAGGGTCGGCTGCCCTCGCCCGAGGCTAGGCTCGGGCGTGGCGTGATCGAGTCACTCGTATGGACTGATCCCTGACTTAATCAAACCCATCAGGCCTCTGCAGCTTTATGCTGATGGGGGTTACCAGCTGAGAATTAGGCGTCTTGAGGGTACCCCTAATTATGGTCCCCGACAGTAGCCCCCGAGCCTCGAAGAGAGTGTTAAACACTCGCTTGGAGGCTTGCGTCGCACTTTTTTGCAAGGGGACCAGCCTTTCTCGGTGGTACTTTGTTCCGGTGGGTGCGCGCGAGCGCACCCGCCGGGTGTAGCCCCCGAGGCCTCGGAGGAGTGGTTTCACTCCTTCGAGGTCTTAATGCCTTGCGTAATGCCTCGGCTGGTCTGGCGGTTCCCTCATGCGAGCAGGGCGTAGCCCAGGTGCACTGTCGGGGCCCAAGTTCTCGGGCTGGTATGTTGACGCTGTCAACGGTTCGGCCGGAGCTGGGTTTGCGAGAGCAGCCCCCGAGCCTCCGCACGGAGCGAGAGGACAATCAGGGACAGACTCGACTTTTTACATACGCCCCTACGTCGCCTTTCCGCAAGGAGGAGGGGGGGAGAGCGCCATGTTACCCTCGATGGGCACCGAACATGGTGTCTCCGGTGAGCTGCGAACGGGTAATCCGAGTGGACGTCCGTGCCCCGTTCGTTGGGGGTCGGCTAGGGGCCCGGAGGCACGCCCAAAAGTACCTGCGGGTGATCTGCCGGACCCGGTCCCCTAGCGACGGGGTCCGAGGGCTCGTTGCCTCCCTCCGATGGGATTCCGTTACAGAGTCGTTCCCGCTGGTCTCGGAAATGTCCTAGGGTACCTCGGGAGCGCAGCCCGAGCCTTGGTTATGTATCGAACGTACCCCTGGTCATCCCTCGCTCGGCGTCTGAGGCGACTGTGAACCCTTCGACAGGCCAGCCTTCGAACCCCTGATCAGTAATGGGCGCGGAGCCCTAGTAGCCTGAGGCGGTCGTGGAACCTTTCGGGAGGCCGACCTTCGAACCCCTGACCAGTAGTGGGTGTCGGGCCCACGCGATCTGAGGCGGCTGTTGAACCCCTCGGGGGGCCAGCCTTCGAACCCCTGATCAGTAGGGAGGCTCGGAGCCTAGTTCCTTCACGGGGAAGGATCCCTTTAGGGGTATCCCCTTTCCCGGTCCCTGTTGCAAGAGATAGAGAAAGAAGGAAAAGGGAAAAAAGGATACGAAATTGAACGACGTGGCGTACCTTTTTTGGTGTGGTCGTTTTGTCGAAGGCGAAACGTCGCCCGCCGCTCCCGCCCGTAGCGCTGTCCGTCGAGCCGCGGAGTTAATGCGCCGGGGTGAGTAGTTGGCGAGGTTGCCGTTGCGCGTGCGCGAGCCGTTCGAGGTACGGGTCACGGGCGCGTCGTCTTCGCACCGCGAGAGGGGGTTCTCTTGCTGCCTCCGGATGGGACAGGAGCTTGGCAGATGGCGTGACCGCTGCACTCGCGCGCCTGCCACCGTCATTACTGCCGGCCCATTTTTGACCGCGTTTGACCGCTGCGCCAGGCTGGCGCTGCTGGGTCGCGGGCTGGGTCGCCTCGAATCGCGGTATCGGTTCCGCAATCGAGGAGGTGCGGTGGTGGAGCGAGTGGCACAGCGGCTCGCATGCAGCACCCGGCGCGCCAGTTGCACGACGCGTGGTCTTGAGCCGTCGCGCTGGCCTGTCAGGAGTCGGAGAGGCGCGTCCACTTGGCGCGGTTGCATGCCGCCTGCATGGCCGCCTGCCCCTTTCGCCCGCTGGTCTGGGCAAAAGTGGAGGGTTAACTTGTAACCGCTGGGTGGTTGCGCGCGTCGTGCGCGGTGGTTCGGCTTCTTCTGCTTGGAGCCGGTCTGCATGACAGGCGGGCCCCAGCCCCCGCGCCGCAGGGGAGGACTTTGGAGGCGTGTTGGAGAAGACTCAGCCCGTGATGGTTGAGGGTGCAAGCAGGGGGGTTGCCTTTAAAAGGAGGGCGACTCCCTTCGTAAGGTGACCATGTCTCCTTCCTCCCCTATGCATTGTGTCTCTCCATCTTCCGAGCCCCCGGATGGGGGGAACCGCCGTCTTTTCGCTCCATCGCTGGAGGAACGCAACTCCGTGGGAGTTGGTACCTTTCAGCCATCGTTCGGCTTCAAGGATTTTCATCATGCAGCCCGGTTGCCCCCCTCGGCTGGGGGTCACCCGAGACGGTGACCACCAGCTCCTGGGTGGGGAGGGGCAAACCGGACTGCGGTCCCGGCGCCGCCCTCAGTGTTGAGGGTGTTCGTCATCCTCGCCGGGGCGGGGAGCGAGGCGAGCCGGGGCCCCACCTCCTACGCGGGTCGGCGGGCCACCTCATTTTCCAGCTTCTGGTGGTGGCAATCGCCTTTTAGCCCCACGGCGGAGACATCCTCCAGTCATGCCGGGGAAGGAGAACTGTTGCTGCCCAGCTAGGATGCAACATTCCGTCTTCCTCCTCGCATTCGCGGCGAGGACGGCTGCGAGGATCTGCCGGGGTGCTTAGGGGCGTCCCGCGTTTGCTGGTGATTCGCCCAGAGCTTGTCGCTCCACGGGCTTCCCTGGCGGGGAGGTTGTTCGTACCCGCGGGGATGGAACCGGAGTTCCGTTTTGTAATGGCACTTCGAGTGCCGGGTTTTTTGTTCATTTTGGCTTTCGGGGCCTGAACATGTATGTAATTACGGCGCGGAGCCGTGTTTTTTCCTCATTTCTGAGCACTAAGACTCATCTGCTGATTGTCTGAACCGCTTCACCAAGCATGAGTCCACCGTGTCAAGGTGACGAGTGAGGTATCCGTATCCCGGAGGCGTAGGAATCCCTCGGCTCGATCGGACCTGTTGTCCGAGGCTCCTCTAGCTTAGTTAAAGAGACCCCTCGGCCGCTCTTCGACGAGCCGAGGCCAGGGGTAGCGATATCAGCACGAGCAGAGGCGGAGTCGGCTCGAGAAATAAAACCTGGTTGGCCGGAGCCTAGCCGGGTTGTCCGTTGGCAGGATTGTCGTCGGAGTTGCTCAGCCGAGGCTTCGGATCGAGCTGGCGACCTCGGAAGGCGGTTGGCCGAGGCCCCGGGGGTGGCCGGCCGAGCCGTCCGCTCGGGCCGGGTTCTCGGAAAAGTCCCTGGCAGAGATTGCTCGAGCGTGGTGATGACGTCGTCCTTCGGAGCGGAGGCCCTCGGACCGCGTCGCCGTCCGAGGCTAGGTCGGGCCTTGCCGAAGGTGCTGTCGATGCCGAGGGTGTCATCGCCCTCTTCCAGCGTCAAGATCCGAGCCTGCAGGGTCAAACCGTCTTGTAGCGTGGGCCTTGTGCGGCCATCGAGGCCAGAACACACACCCTTGCTGCGTTATAAAGCTGCGTCTCTTTTCCTCTTGTTTCGAGTATCTGGACTTTTTGTCGGTAGCAGGGATGTTAGTGCGAGCAAGAGTTGCTTCTCGCGGAAGGTGATGAGTGAGGTATCCGTATCCCGGAGGCGTGGGAATCCCTCGGCTCGGTCGGCCTTGCCGCTTACGCGTACTTTTACCCGTCCATGAGGCCCCTTCACCGACTCGGTCGAGAAGGCTCAAAGAATCGCTTCGACAGAAGAGCTTCCGTACGTAAAGACTTGTTCGATCCGCGGAGTCACTTTATCCGAGCGCGAGTTACTTATCGCAGAAGGTGATGAGTGAGGTATCCGTATCCCGGAGGCGTAGGAGTCCCTCGGCTCGGTCAGCCTTGGCTGCTTACGTGTACTCTGTCGTTTCCATGACCCACTTTTCGAAGTAGTCAAAAAGCACGAAAAGATGTTCTGATAAAAGAGATTTTCTGTTCGAGGAAAATTTTGACGCAGAGGGGGGTTTCCCCCCTTTTAGCCCCCGAGGGAGGGTCGGGCTTTGCCGAAGCGAGGCCGACCCTTCCTTGTTGACTAAACTTTGCGTGGGTGCGAGGTATATGAACAGCTGGGAAACATCTTAAGGGTAGAAGCGACGTAGCTGTTGGATGTTCCAAGCGTTGTCGTAGACCTCGCCTTGACTGTTGGCCAGCTTGTACGTTCCGGGCTTCAGAACTTTGCGATGATGAACGGCCCCTCCCAGGGGGGCGTGAGCTTGTGCCTCCCTCGGGCGTCTTGCCGCAGCCGAAGCACCAGGTCGCCCACCTGGAGATCTCGGGGTCAGACCCCCCGGGCGTGGTAGCGTCGCAGGGACTGCTGGTACCGCGCCGAGTGTAGTAAGGCCCTGTCCCGAGCCTCGTCCAGCTGGTCCAGCGAGTCTTCTCGGCTAGCTTGGTTGCTTTCTTCGTTGTAGGCCCTCGTCCTCGGGGAGCCGTATTCCAGGTCCGTGGGCAGGATGGCCTCGGCCCCGTAGACCAGGAAGAACGGCGTGAAACCCGTGGCTCGGCTTGGCGTCGTCCTCAGGCTCCAGACCACCGAGGGGAGTTCCTTCATCCATCGCTTGCCGAACTTGTTGAGATCATTGTAAATTCGAGGCTTGAGCCCTTGTAGGATCATGCCGTTGGCACGCTCTACTTGCCCATTCGACATGGGATGAGCTACGGCGGCCCAGTCCACCCGGATGCTGTGATCCTCGCAAAAATCCAAGAATTTTTTGCCGGTGAACTGGGTGCCATTGTCGGTGATGATGGAGTTCGGGACCCCGAAGCGATGGATGATGTTGGTGAAGAACGCCACCGCCTGCTCGGACCTGATGCTGTTCAGGGGTCGGACCTCGATCCACTTGGAGAATTTGTCGATGGCGACCAGCAGGTGCGTGTAGCCCCCGGGCGCCTTCTGCAGAGGGCCGACAAGGTCCAGACCCCACACAGCGAAGGGCCAGGTGATGGGTATCGTCTGCAGAGCCTGAGCGGGCAGGTGGGTCTGCTTCGCATAGAATTGGCACCCTTCGCAGGCGCGGACAATTCTAGTGGCGTCAGCCACCGCCGTTGGCCAGTAGAAGCCTTGGCGGAAAGCGTTCCCGACGAGGGTTCGAGGTGCTGCATGATGACCGCAAGCCCCCGAGTGTATTTCCCGCAGGAGTTCCTGACCTTCGGCGATGGAGATGCATCGCTGGAGGATGCCCAAGGGGCTACGGTGGTAGAGCTCCTTCTCATCGTCCAGCAAGACGAACGATTTGGCGCGTCGCACTATCCGCCAAGCCTCGGCTCGGTCGAGGGGCAGTTCTCCTTGGCGGAGATATTGCAGGTACGGGGTTTGCCAATCTTGATCTGGCCTGACCCCGCTCTGCTCCTCCTCGATGCGCAGTGCTTCGCCCTCGGGCTCCGAGGTTTCCTCGGGTTGAGCCGAGGATGGCTCGGGCTGGGCCGAGGTCACCTCGGATGAGGCCGAGGGTGCCTCGGGCTCGGGCGCGTCGCCTATCTTGACGGAGGGTTGGTGCAGATCCCGGGAGAAGACGTTCGGGGGAACCGTCGTTCGCCCCGAGGCTATCTTCGCCAGCTCGTCCGCAGTCTCGTTGTAGCGCCGGGCGATGTGGTTAAGCTCGAGCCCGTAGAACTTGTCTTCCAGGCGTCGAACCTCCTCACAGTAGGCCTCCATCTTCGGGTCGCGGCAGAGGGAGTTCTTCATGACTTGGTCGATGACGAGTTGCGAGTCGCCGCGTGCATCGAGGCGTCGGACCCCTAGCTCGATGGCGATTCGCAATCCGTTGATCAGAGCCTCGTACTCAGCCACATTGTTGGACGCCGGGAAATGGAGGCGGAGCACGTAGCGCAAGTGTTTCCCGAGGGGCGAGACGAAGAGCAGGCCCGCGCCAGCTCCCGTCTTCATCAGCGACCCGTCGAAAAACATGGTCCAGAGCTCCGGCTGGATCGGAGCCGTCGGCAACTGGGTGTCGACCCATTCGGCTACGAAGTCCGCCAGTGCCTGGGACTTGATGGCCTTCCGAGGGGCGAACGAGATTGCCTCGCCCATGATTTCCACCGCCCACTTCGCAATCCGTCCCGAGGCTTCTCGGCACTGGATGATCTCCCCCAGGGGGAAGGATGACACCACAGTCACCGGATGGGACTCGAAGTAATGTCGCAGCTTTCGCCTCGTCAGGATCACTGCATATAGCAGCTTCTGGACTTGTGGGTAGCGGATCTTGGTCTCGGACAGCACTTCGCTGACGAAGTAAACTGGCCTCTGAATGGGCAAAGCATGCCCCTCTTCCTGCCTTTCGACCACGATGACGGGGTCGACGACGAGCGGGTACTTCCCCGGGCTCGGCACGTGGTCGGGGTGATCGTCCCGGTCGAAGGTGATGGGCTTGTCGGACCAGTCTAGGTAGACCGGCGTCGCCACCTTCACCGAGCAGACCTCCCGACGCTCTTGCTTACGATGCCGAGCCGAGGCATTCGCCGCATGCCCTTCGTAGATCATGAAGCAGTCGCGGACCTCGGGGAACTCTCCTGCTCGGTGATCTTCCTTTTTGTCGTCGTCGTGAGCCCTGCCACCCTCTGCGGGTGGCCCGGCCCTGTGGAAGTGGCGCCGAAGCATGACGCACTCCTCGAGGGTGTGCTTGACGGGCCCCTTATGGTAGGGGCACGTCTCCTTGAGTGCCTTGTCGAAGAGGTTAGCACCTCCGGGGGGCTTCCGAGGGTTCTTGTGCTCGGCGGCGGCGACAAGGTCTGCATCGGGAACGTCGCGTTTCGCTTGCGACTTCCTCCTGCCTTTCTTCTTGGCGCCGCGCGGAGTAGACGCCTCGGGAGCATCTTCCGACGGGCGGCCCTGGGGCTGCTTGTCCTTTCGGAAGATGGCCTCTACCGCCTCCTGGCCGGAGGCGAACTTGGTGGCGATGTCCATCAGCTCGCTCGCCCTGGTGGGGGTCTTGCGACCCAACTTGCTCACCAGGTCACGGCAGGTGGTGCCGGCGAGGAACGCGCCAATGACATCGGAGTCGGTGACGTTGGGCAGCTCGGTGCGCTGCTTCGAGAACCGCCGGATGTAGTCCCGTAGAGACTCTCCCGGCAGTTGCCGACAGCTTCGGAGGTCCCAGGAATTCCCGGGGCGCACGTACGTGCCCTGGAAGTTGCCGGCGAAAACTCGGACCAGATCCTCCCAGTTGGAAATCTGCCCCGGAGGCAGGTGCTCCAACCAGGCACGAGCAGTGTCGGAGAGGAACAGGGGGAGGTTTCGGATGATGAGGTTGTCATCGTCCGTTCCACCCAGTTGACAGGCCAGGCGGTAGTCCGCGAGCCACAATTCCGGTCTTGTTTCCCCCGAGTACTTCGTGATAGTAGTCGGGGGTCGGAATCGGGGCGGAAACGGCGCCCGCCGAATGGCTCGGCTGAAGACCTGCGGACCGAGTGGTTCGGGCGAGGGACTCCGATCCTCCCCGCTGTCGTAGCGTCCCCCACGCCTGGGGTGATAGCCTCGGCGCACCCTTTCGTCGAGGCGTGCCCGACGGTCACGATGAGGGTGCTCGTCGCCGAGGTGGCCCGGGGCCGCAGGCGCGGTGTTACGCGTGCGTCTGGTGAAGACCGAGGCTTCCCGCGTGAGTCGGGAAGTCGCGGCACGAGGTTCCGAGGGGTATCCCTGCCTTCGGGAGGCAGAGCTCTCGGCCCGCCGGGCCGCAGCGCCCTCCAGGAGATGCTTGAGTTCTCCCTGGATTCGCCGACCCTCGGTGGTTGATGACTCCGGCATCGCGCGGAGGAGCATCGCTGCGGCGGCCAGGTCCTGACCGGTTCCGCCGGATGCGGGTGGCGGTCTGTCCCTGGCATCGTTGGTGATGCGGTGCTGGAGACCTTGGGGCAGGTGACGTATTCCTCCGGCCGGGGGCTGGCTCGCCCACACCTGCCCGATGTTCTGGCGGATTGCCTCGAGTGCTCCTGCTCCCTCATCGAGCCCGGCCTGCGCCCCGCGGACTTGCTCGAGCTGTGGGTCGTAACCCCCCGCCGGAACGGGGACCACAGCTAGCTCCCGCGGGATGTCGGCGCGAGGCGCTGGCCTAGGGGGATCACCATCCTCCGGCATGCCGAGACAGCCGCCTCCGGAGGGATCCCCTAGCTCGATGTGGAAACATTCGCGGCTCGGGCCGCAGTCCTTGTCGTCAAGGCTGCGGCTGCCGTCGGAACAGTCGGAGAGGCAGTAGTCACATGCGGTCATGAAGTCCCGCATGGCACTAGGGTTGCCAGATCCGGAGAAATCCCAGCAGATGCTGGGGTCGTCATCTTCCTCGGACCCAGAGGGTCCGAGGGTCGAGACACCCGTCAATCGGTCCCAAGGCGACCGCACACGAAACCCCAGAGAGGTTGCACTCGCCTCAACGTGAGCGCCCGCCAAAGCGAGGTCGCCAGGCGGGTTGAGGCCGAGTCAAAATGACGAAAGATGGGGAGCAGTCGGTACCTTTTTGTCGACGAGGAGCGATGAAGTCACGTTGGGGGCTGATCGCGCCGTCGTCGTGGGTACGAGGGCGACGTCCTGCAGGCCCTTCGTGAGCGCGCCGGCGTCGTCCACCTGCCCGGGGTCGACGTGTTGCGGGGGGATGCTGCTCGCCGTTGCCTCGAACGCGAGGGCGACGCTAAGCGTGTCCTCCGTTGGGGCGCCGGGGATGTCGATTTGCTCGACAGCCGTCGGAGCGCGGCCTCCCGCTCGGCCCTGGTTGCCCCGCCTCCTCCTCCTCCGATGGCGAGGGAGAGGATGGGGCGAGCTCGAAAGTTGTCCTTCCCCCACGCGGGAAAGACGTCGTCGATTCCGCCGCCGGCGGGCGGGCTGTCGACCACCATTGTCGCCGTCGCGCGGCGGTGGAAGGAGTATCATGTCGTAGTTGCCGTCGAGGGTCATGAACTCGAGACTCCCGAAACGGAGCACCGATCCGGGTTGAAGAGGTCGTTGGAGACTGCCCATCTGGAGCTTGACGGGAAACTGCTCGTCAACACGCAGCGTGCCCCTACCTGGCGCGCCAACTGTCGGCGTTCCGAGACCGGGGGGTCCCCGAGCCGACGAGTGAGAGTGCCGCGTGCCCCAGCCCAGATGGGTCGAGCGCGTGGGCGAGCGTGAAGGGGGGAGAGAGAGAGAGAGAGAGCGAGAGCGAGGCGGCCAGAGCCGGGTCGTGAGGGAGTCGGAGAATTCCCGCGGCCTTCGTGTTCGTCCCGCGCCCAGGTCGGGTGCGCTTGCAGTAGGGGGTTACAAGCGTCCGCGCGAGGTGAGGGGAGCGGGCGGCCCCGAGAGAGCGCCTGCCCCTGCCCTTCGTCCCCGCGAGGCCAACCTTCTCTAAGAAGGCCCTGGTCCTTCCTTTTATAAGCGTAAGGAGAGGATCCAGGTGTACAAAATGGGGGTGTAGCAAGGTGCTACGTGTCTAGCGAGGGAGAGCTAGCGCCCTAAGTACATGCCAAGGTGGCAGCCGGAGAGATCTTGGCACCCTGTTGGTGTGGCGTCGTGGCTGTTGGAGGAGTAACGCAGCCGGACGGAGGGACAGCTGTCGAAGTGGCTGGGCCCTTGCTGACGTCCTCCTGCTTTCGTAAGGGAGCTGAGAGCCGCCGTCGTCATGGTCTAGCGGGGCGCCATCATTGCCTATCTGGCGGAGCTGGCCAGACGGGACGCCGGTCTTGTTCTCTGCGACCCGAGTCGGCTCAGGGCAGGGTGATGATGACGCTTCCTGTTGACGTGGCGGTCTTGTGTCCTAGGTTGGGCGTCGTGGAGGCTCCTCCGAAGTCGAGGTCGAGTCCGTCCTGCAAGACAGAGGCCGAGCCCGAACTCCTGGGTCGGGCGAGGCGGAGGTCGTTCGGCAGAGGCCGAGGCGGAGTCCGAGCCCTGGGTCGGGCGAGGCGGAGTTCGTCGTCTTCCGGGGCCTTAGCCTGAGTCCGAGCCCTGGGTCGGGCGGAGCGGAGTTCACCGTCTTTCGGGGCCTTAGCCCGAGTCCGAGCCCTGGGTCGGGCGGAGTGGAGTTCGCCGTCTTCCGGGGCCTTAGCCCGAGTCCGAGCCCTGGGTCGGGCGGAGCGGAGTTCGCCGTCTTCTGGGGCCTTAGCCCGAGTCCGAGCCCTGGGTCGGGCGGAGCGGAGTTCGCCGTCTTCCGGGGCCTTAGCCCGAGTCCGAGCCCTGGGTCGGGCGGAGCGGAGTTCGCCGTCTTCCAGGGCCTTAGCCCGAGTCCGAGCCCTGGGTCGGGCAGAGCCTCCTATGGCACCTCTAGCGAAGTCTGGTCGCCCGTCGGTCTTACCTTTTGCGTTAAACGCCCCGGTGACTTGGTCGGTTGGCGCGGTGATTTAGTCAGGGTTACTTCTTATCGAAGGCGGGGCCTCGGGCGAGCCGGAGATGCGTCTGCCGTGAAAGAGGAGGCCTCAGGCGAGACAGAGTCATCTTAGGGTCGGCTGCCCTCGCCCGAGGCTAGGCTCGGGCGTGGCGTGATCGAGTCACTCGTATGGACTGATCCCTGACTTAATCAAACCCATCAGGCCTCTGCAGCTTTATGCTGATGGGGGTTACCAGCTGAGAATTAGGCGTCTTGAGGGTACCCCTAATTATGGTCCCCGACACTAGTGGAACTTTGTAAAGGCCTCGTAGTGTTACCCTGCCTCGCCTCCTCGGTAGAGGTGTATGGGAAGTCGCGATCCCTTGGCAGATGGGTAACATGACTTGTGGGTAAAGATGTGCAACCTCTGCAGAGTGTAAAACTGGTATACTAGCCGTGCTCACGGTCAAGAGCAGCTCGGACCCTCACATGATTAATCTATGGAACTAAATTCAATTTGTCATATGCATTGCATCGCAGGTGATGTTGTTATTTTTGTTCTACTACTTAATTGGGTTTGGTATTTACTTATACTTAGTAATTGCTAATAATATTTTGACCAACTTTAAAAGCAATGCTCAGCTCTAACCATCCTTTTTGGTAAGCCTTACACTTCACGTGAGCTCCCACCTTTGGCGAGTTCATGCACATTATTCCCCACAACTTGTTGAGCGATGAACGTATGTGAGCTCACTCTTGCTGTCTCACACACCCCACAGGTCAAGAACAGGTACCGCAGGATGAGGCGCAAGGAGGATGCTGTGGCGATTTTGTGAGAGGTCTAGGTCGTCGTCTCCCAGTCAACTTTGGGTTGCTGGACCGTTGTCTCCTTATAATGTAACTATTTATTTATTTTGTACAAGAACTTCTGTTATGTAGTAAAGATGTGACATTCGATCCTGTGCCATGATTCATCATATGTGTGAGACTTGGTCCCAGCACACCTGGTGATTATGTTCGCGCCCGGGTTTTGGATCCCTAAAATCCGGGTGTGACAGTGGTTGGGGGTATTTATAACCCCAACCACCAAAAGTGGTCGTTGGGAGACTGTCTGTCGCATGGCGCACCGGACAGTCCGGTGCGCCACCGGACACTATCCGGTGCGCCAGCCACGTCACCTGGCCGTTGGGTTCCGACCGTTGGAGCTCTGTCTTGTGGGCCCGCCTGGCTGTCCAGTGGCGCACCGGACAAGCCCTGTAGACTGTCCGGTGTACCACCCGCGCGTGCTCTGCTCCTCTGCGCGCGCTGGTGCGCATTTAATGCGTTGCAGTCGACCGTTGCGCGCGAAGTAGCCGTTGCTCCGCTGGCTCACCGGACAGTCCGGTGTTACACCGGACAGTCCGGTGAATTTTAGCGGAGCGGATTCCCGAAGCTGGCGAGTTCAGAGTCGCTCTCCCCTAGGGCACCGGACACTGTCCGGTGGTGCACCGGACAGTCCGGTGAATTATAGCGAAGCGCCTCTGAGATTTCCCGAAGGTGAAGAGTTCAGCTTGGAGTCCCCTGGTGCACCGGACACTGTCCGGTGCGCTAGACCAGGGCAGCCTTCGGTTGTCCCTTTCTCTCTTTGTTTGAACCCATCCTTGGTCTTTTTATTGACTTATTGTGAACCTTTGGCACCTGTAGAACTTATATACTAGAGCAAACTAGTTAGTCCAATTATTTGTGTTGGGCAATTCAACCACCAAAATCAATTAGGAAATAGGTGTAAGCCTAATTCCTTTCAACCCTTCTTAATCCTAAAGCGAGTGGGAGAGGTGGCTTATCAATTGGAGTTACCTGATCATCTTGTGGATGTGCATGATGTCTTTCATGTGTCACAACTGAAGAAGTGTCTCAGGGTACCTGAAGAGCAGCTACCAATGGAGGACTTTAGTGTTCAAGATGATCTGACTTATGCTGAATATCTCATCAAGATTCTTGATACACTAACTCGAGTCACGAGGAGTAAAGTGATTAAAATATGCAAAGTGCAATGGAGTCACCATGGAGAAGATGAAGCAACTTGGGAGAGAGAAGAAGAACTACGCATAGATTTTCCCCATCTTTTCCCTAGACCTTCCTAAATCTCAAGGACGAGATTCTTTGTAAGGGGGGTAGGATTTGTAATACTCAAAATTATATACAAGAAATATATATAGGTCTTCTTATTTTGTATGTCATATTTTCATCATAAAAGAGCATACCTACAATTAAGAGATGAATTAAAACAAATGATAAAAAAATAATATGCATCATGTTGGAGTTATATGTTTGTGTATTAAATAAAAATAATAAGGATAATAATAATAAGATAATAATTCTAAAGGTTGGATTAAACCCTAAATTAAAATTAGGGTTTTGAAAGTAAGAAGAAGAGAAATGATATAAATATATAAATAATATAATTATATTTCCAAAATTGGTATTTTTAATTCCACAATATGATTTGAGAATAAATTTGGCACAAGTTTGAATTCAAAATTCGAATTCAAATTGAACTTAGAAATAGAGAAAAGAAGATAAAAGATAAAAAGAAAAAAAAAGAAAAGAGCTACATGGGCCGACTGCCTCCTTTCTGGCCCACGGCTCCTTTCCACTCCCGCACAGCCCAACTAGCTGAAACGCGCGTCGTTACACTGCCCATGGGCCCGCCTGCTCAGCCACTGCCTCACGCCCACGATGGCCTTACCCTTCACTGCACTACTGGGCCCACTAGTCATCTAGCTCTCGTGTACCCGCTTCCACTCCTCGCGGCGTGAATCATTGACGGGTGGGTCCCACAGCTCGGGTTTCAGACTGTGCACGAATTCTCCTCGCTGGCGTGTGGGCCTCTCGTGTTAGTACCGTCCTCAACGAACTCGCCGCGCATGGCGGCATGCGCAGCCTCCGCGCAACCCACCGTGACGCCCTGGCCATGTCGCTTACATATAGAGGGGGCACGACGGGATTCGCCTGTTTCTCCTCTGTTTCCCATCTTCTCTCCACCAAATATCTGAGCCAATCATCGCGCCGCTGTGGACCACTTGGTCACCGTGGAGTCAAGCGTGGGCGCCGCTGTCGTCGACCGCGATTCACTTCACCTCAGTAAATCCCCAGCCCAAGAACCCTAATTAGCATTCTCCGCCATGTGTAGAAGCATTCCGTGCCGGTAATCGGTCGTCTGGGTGCGTGTATTTGGACATCGCCGTTGATGTTCCGCCGCGGCGCATCGGGGCTGGGGGGCGAGTACTTAGGCACTGGTGTTCTCGAGAAAAGCTATTCTCATATCTTCGCTTCCTCTGGCGTTCGCGTAGGACCAATCAGATTTAAGGTTGGGGGCCGAAATGATGCTGCAGCTTCTCCGGCCATGGCGCCACCGCGGGCGCGTGTTTCGCTGTTGCCTGTGACCGGGAGGTGGAAGGGCTTAGGCTTAGGAGCGCTGTTCGATAACCATCGCACGGTCGAGATAGATCGTGGGGATACCCCCTTTTGGATTTGATCGTGGATCGTTGGATGGGATCTAACGGACCCGATCCGATTCCGCTTTCATAAAATAGCCACCGTCAGATTCGGATCCGAGGGCCTAGAATGGATATCGGTTTGTTTTAAACAGCCTTCTAATCTTAACCGTCGCACGGTGATCCAAGGCTGAGATCCGCCTGAACCCTTTCAGTCGCGCATGTTTGCATATAAAACCCTTGGGTTTAGGATTTTTGAACCCGCCGTCCACGCCAGGATTTCTCTGTGTCTTAGGTAGAGATGTCAATGGGGAATTCCCCATCAGGTTATAGCATCCCATACCTATCCCCATCATATTTGATCCATCCCCATACCCATCCCCATACCCATCATGGGTGCAAAACTCATCCCATACCCATCCCCATTCGGGTTTCGGGTCCCCAATGGGTCTCTATCCCCAATTGAGGGATAACTAGGTACTAACAAGTAGCACAAACAATCTATATTTCAGACATCACCACATCGGTAAGCACTCATCCATGAACCATGATCCATTCATCCATCTATCAGAAAAGAATTAAGTACTTCGGGGCCGATAGAAGAAATGGATAAATGGAATTTGCTCACCTTCCTTGTCACCATCTGAGTTCGTTGACACCTAAGAATCCATGGCCGTCACTGTCGTCTAGGCAGGGCGTAGCATATGGCTGGTTATTTTTTTTGTTTTTTTTTTGCTAGTCTGCTAGTTGCCTTGCCGTGTTGCCTTGTTGGGCTACGACCTGGGGCCTGGTGCGCTGCCGTGCTGGGCTTGGTGGCCGGATCGGCCTCAACACATTCATACAAACACGACAGGTGTACACGTCCGAAATACCCATGGATAATCAGGTTCAGATTATTGCTTTCCAAACCCATACCCGTTTACCTAATGGGTGGAGATTTTGTCCCATATCCATACCCATGGGGACAACTTTTGTCCCATACCCGTACCCTAATAGGGGAATTCCCCATGGGTTGGCGGGTATTGGGTCCTCATTAACATCTCTATCTTAGGAAAACTTATGTAGAGGCCCCTGCTCTTTTCCGTTTTATGCGCCCAGTCCAGAACCTATTTAAAATGAATAAATGAATTAGTAAATGCATTTTTAATAAAAAAACAATTGCTAGAACTTGTAAAATTCATAGAAAATTCATTTTTAGTCTAAATTGATCCATTCCAATTTTTATAATTTTATAATATTATTGTTTATCTATTAGTGCCACTGTTTTGACATGAAATATACATTAAAATTTATCTCTCACTTAACCTTATATTAAATACATAAAACCTTTGGAAATTCATAACTTAAAATCTATAACTCCAAAATTAATGAGTCATGTTCCTAGGTTCTTATTTTAATGTGTAGATTTTTATTGTGTATTTTATTTACATGTTTGGTGTGATGTTAATTTTTGCTATACTATGTATGTACTGTGTTGATGCGAGTAGACGAGCAAGCTACTGTGGATCATGAGGTTCAACAGGTAGAAGTTGCTGAACAGGAGTTCATTGAAGGCAAGTTGTGTCCTTGATCACTTCTTTTTACCCAGCCATATTCTTATTATTCATACTGATCTGCATAAGTTAATTTTGATGGGATCCAATAGGTTACCTCAGTTTTGGCTATCTTTATTCCTTGTTTTGCCACATAATATTTTTGGGTAGTACTTGCTATTGCTTATTATGGTTTTGGGTATGGAGATACACTATTTATGATTACACTTTTATTATCTGTTTATTAGTACTGTTCTTGTTAAGATCATTATGTTAATGGGAACATGGAGCGACCACCCGAGAAAACAGTGCTACCACAAGGGTAGTATGGGATGCTCTTGGCTGATTAACTAGGAAAGCTAGTGGATGACTTCCTTGCCCGAAAGGGGCAAGGGCAGTAGGGGAGTGGTCAGTGTAGGGAGGTCATTGGGTAGATTTTGCTACGATGGCGGTCAGGCGAGGGATTCCTGCACTAGAGCTTCCTATAAACTGCAGCGGGTTTTCTAAAGCTAGTGGAACTTTGTAAAAGCCTTGTAGTGTTACCCTGCCTCGCCTCCTCGGTAGAGGTGTATGGGATTGACCGTCTCTTGGTAGATGGGTAACATGACTTGTGGGTAAAGATGTGCAACCTCTGCAGAGTGTAAAACTGGTATACTAGCCGTGCTCACGGTCATGAGCAGCTTGGACCCTCAAATGATTAATCTATGGAATTAAAACTCAATTTGTCATTTGCATCGCATTTGGGATTATTTTATTATTACTAAGGTTTGGTATATACTTACACTTAGTAACTGCTAATAAAATTTTGACCAACTTATAAAAGCAATGCTCAGCTTCAGCCTTTATTTTGTTGATCAGCCTTACACTTCACATGAACTCTCACTTTTGGCGAGTTCATGCACATTATTCCCCACAACTTGTTGAGCTATGATCGTATGTGAGCTTACTCTTGCTGTCTCATATCCCCCACAGGAGAAGAACAGGTGGTCGAAAAAGAGCCGCCTAACACTAAGGCTTTCGACTTGATCTAGGTGACGTCTCCCAGTCAGCTTTGTGGCACGAGGGAATAATATTTAGTTCGCTTTATTTTATCATTTATTTTTGCAAGACTTTTGCTATGTAATAAGTACATTTATGATATTTATCTCTATGCACTATGTTATTATATGTGTTGTCTTCTCTGGCGCATATATGAGGTGCACCCGGCTTTGTTCATCCGGGTGTGACAGTACTGAAAAAGGAGACCCTTTGCTCTTGCCTAGAATATGGAAACGAACACATGTTATTGTCCGTGCAAATTATTGATGCATAAAAATAAAATGGCACACTACCCCCAGATGGCCAGACCCATAGGTAAGCGTCCGCAGACTTGCTTCGCGTCTTCACCACGGAGTTCGGTTGCTAGCCTTCCGCCGCCTCCCTCAGCAATCCCTACCCCAAGAGGTACGGTACAACCGGTAAGCTAACCCAAACCAGTTAGGCATTTGCGAAGTTTCCTTACGAATGGGAGTGATTTGCCGTGGTGCAGGAGGTGTAGGTGGTGCCGTGGTGGTCACTGGTGAGCGTTGTCCCGGTGAAGGTCATGGTCAGGCTGCGCATCAGTGTCAGGGGAGCCATTGCTGCTGTGATTGAGAGGTACGCCAAGGAGATGAGAAGCCAGCGCCTGGACCCGGCTGTAGCCGAGAGCTTCCAACTTGACCACTCCCATTTCAGCCTTCGGAGTAAACCACCAGTACGCTTGATTTTAGCAAAGAAATTTGTTTAGCTGGAATTGGAGGGAGCGAGTAGCGAGCGTGAAGAAGTGGGGAGAAGAATATACCCAAAAGGTGGGGATGATGATAAAATGGTCATCGCACGCGTAATGGTCACGATGGTGGTTGGCTCCAGCGAGAAGGGCAGTGCGCTCAGCAGACGACCTTGTCGACGGAGATGCAGAGGAGCGGGAGTGAGTCGGCGGCGGTGGCAACGCAGCAGTAGGGAAGGGTGCCGGCCTTGAGGTCATTGAGGGTTATGAAGCGGGAGGTCTTGGACGAGGAGGAGAGGTAGTGGAGGATGTGCTCGAAGAGGACCTCGTCGTAGGGGACAACGGTGAGGGGTGGCTGAGCGGTGGGAGAGAAATGCGACGACAAAGAAGGGGGTGGGAGAGGGGTCTCGAAGCATCATAACACCGAATGGATTCCGCGTCAGACCGCGACTTTGCGGTAAGGAAGCGTGAAACATTTTTAGGCATCGGATTGTTATCACACGGTTGGAGAAAAAAAGACGATGTGGATAGCGTAGATGCTCAGCTTTGCGTCTGCCTTTAATATATAGAATAGAAATAGCTGGAATTGGAGGGAGCGAGCGTGAAGAAGTGGAGAGAAGAATATACCTAAAAGGTGGGGATGATGATAAAATGGTCGTCGCGCGTGTAATGGTCACGATGGTGGCTGGCTCCAGCGAGAAGGGCGGCGCGCTCGGTAGATGACCTTGTCGATGGAGATGACGTAGAGGAGCGGGAGCGAGTCACCGGTGGTGGCAACACAGCAGCAGGGAACGGTGCCGACCTTGAGGTCATCGAGGGTTATGAAGCGGGAGGTCTTGGACGGGAGGAGAGGTGGTGGAGGACGTGCTCGAAGAGGACCTCGTCGCAGGGGAGCACGGTGATCGACTTGACGGGAGGGGTGGTTGAGCGGTGGGAGAGAAATGCGACGACAGAGAAGTGGGTGGGAAAGGGGTCTCGACGCATCATGACACCGAATGGATTCTGCGCCAGACCGCGGCTTTGCGGTAAGGAAGCGTGAAACATTTTTAGGCATCGGATTGTGATCACACGGCTGAAGAAAAAAGAGACAACGTGAATAGCATAGATGCTCAGCTTTACGTCCGTCTTTAATATATAGAAATAGAAACACCCTATAAGTGCTAGAACTATAAGTGCTAGAAGGACGAGAGGGACATTTGAGGCCAACGGGTATACAGGCCCATTTGCTAGACGAGTTATTCAATCGGATGAGTATTTTGATTTTTGACGAAGAGAGCATATTTGACCGACCCATTTTAAACTATCTACTAACTTATCCATTTTTATATCTATATTTAAATTTTAATCTGCGAACAAATGAGGACTATTCGACAGTCTCATGCTAAAAGCGACAAAGAACATCACTGTGTAGACTAACCAAATTCCCCGCGGGCTTGCGGCCAAACCTTTCGCCATCGGCCGAGGCCGCACCCCCCCGTGCATGTCACTCCCGCCGGCGCCAGGCGTCCTATGGTAGAGACTCGCCGCTCAGCGCGGAGGAGCGGCAGCGGTTCGCTCCCGGCCGACGGAGCGCCGTCCGAGCCGGCATCCAGCTCCCCTGCAACCTCCCTCCCCCCGCGGTGCGTCCTTGATGCTTCCCCGCCTCAACGGGCTGACCATACTAGGTTTGCCTCCGACCTCTCAGGGTGCGCATGCGCCCCCCTTCAGAGCACTTCGCTGCGGCAGAGCCAGTGAAAAGCCCGTCGCCCCGCCTCCTGTCTCGAATCTGGTGTATTGGCGATGGCATCTGTTGAACCTACTTGTGGCATCTGTTTATTAACTGTTTCTTTTCAAATAATCTTTACTCAAAGGGCTAAACATTAAGTATTGAGTTAAGTCACGCTCAAGGAACTAGTTTGAGTTTTTTTTTAACTTCCGGATGTAGCTACCCCTTTCTGTTATTTGGTTTAGGTTCATTAAGATCCAATAGGCACTAATCAGTTAAACGGCTAGCACTATTTTCTTGGCCTGATGCATATACATGCGGTCTCAAACTCTCAATTGGATAAGGACGATGTGGAGTATATATCTGTATACTCTAAACAGGTATACAGTATGTACACTCTTTACTCTTATAAAGTAGGAGTATATGTGGGTACACACTTGGAAGGCAAGTAGTGTATCTGTATACTGATGAGTGGAATATGTGTATATACATGAGTAGAGCAAATATAACAGTAATAGTAAAGTATCACATGATACTCTCATTTGAAAAAATATTGCCATGGATTCTGGATGATAAGATTTGAAAGAAGTATCTACTGCTGGTACTATAATGTGAAAAAGTATCAACTGATACCATAACATGAAAAAAATTATCAAGTGATACTCAAATCTGAAAAATATTAGTTGTACCATGATATTAAAAAAATTATCTAGTGATACTCTAGTCTGAAAAAAGTATCAGATGATACTCTCATTTGAAAAAAAAAAATCCATGAAGTTGCAGGTGCTATTGCATGTGTCTCGCGCTCTCCTGTTCTACTGCTGGGTACAAGACTACAAGTTTGTAGATTCAGGTGGAGAGTTTGGGTAATTGTGCTAAAAGGATCAGAGCAGGTATACACGTATAGTCGTATACTATCGTCGAAGGGGTTTGGACGGATTCAGAGGCAAAGGCAATAACCTAGTCACTGTTTACTTGTTGGGCAGCAAGATTGGCAATGGGCCGAGGACCCTGTACAGTTCATTGACGACTTGCCAGATGAACTACCAACTAGAACAAAACATATATCATATATGACAAAGCAGGGCAGTTTGTGACCCCCTTGACAGCGATGGGTCATATGTGACGATCAACTTGATGAGGATGAAGATGAACTGAAGCACTAGTCTGTTGGAAATATCTGGATATCTACCAACATCCTATGTCCTGCCCAGCCTGGAACACCATATATTCTCTGTCAGGTTACACGTTTGTGACACACTAAGAGCGAGTGTGACTAGTCTAGGATGCAGGTGAGCAAGCCTCGAGCGTGGTTAATATAATGGAGTAGGTACATCAGGGAATATAAATGATTTTCCATATATATACCTAAGTTCAAATATTCAGCTATTCAAGGTTTAGTTTAAGCAATTCAAGGTTTGTAGGAACAAACATTCAGCCATTCTTGGTTTTATTCAGTCATTCAAGGTTTTTACTTTAGCCATTCAATGTTTATTTTAGCCATTTAAGGTTTACTTCAGCCATTCCAGGTTTATTTTAGCCATTCAAGATTTATTTTAGCCATTCAAAGTTTACTTCAGCCATTCCAGGTTTATTTCAGTCATTCCAGGTTTACTTCAACATACAACAGGAACAAATATTCAGCCATTCAACGGTTACTTCAGCCATTACGGACTTCAGGGGCAGCGGGGGTTGGTGCGGCGGAGGAATTACTGGCGGAGGCACGACGAGTGAAGACATGATTAACGGGGCTTGGATGAGCGGGTGTGCGAGCGGGGGCCGTGGTGCGGACGATGCATGGCCGAACGTGGGGCACGTGACTAGGGTAGCGCTACTCGTCACCCTACGTGATGATCACTCACCTTAAAATGTCTTAAGAAACGACTTAAAAAATCACGAATAAGTTAACTTTTGTTAAGTCATTCCAGGGTGGATGATCATCACCTAAGGTGCTGAATAACACACACACACACACACACACACACACACACACACACACACATATATATATATAAAATAACGCATTCATCAATTTTACTATTTTATTTAAAGTTATCGGCAATAGTTAGCACATCAGATGATTTTGTTGTGTTAAATTTAGTTCTTTCATAGTAGCGTTCACACAACTATTAATTTAGCATCTTTTCATGATTTTCTGGTTCCACCATAGGGAGAATAATGGCTTGGTTATCTCTAGTGACAACACATTGAAGCAGATCGTGGAGGTAGAAAAACAGGGGAGGCAAGGTAAGGAGGTCTTAGTGGTTCAGGAATTGGATGAGTTGAATGAGGATTCTGGGTCATTGGATGAGCCGCCGGGTTGGCTTCCTGACGGTTGGACTATGGAGGTCTGTCAAGAAGACAATGACTCCATCTACAAGGTATGCATGCTTCCACATATGCCCTTGCCTATGAACATATATGTCATGTGATGTTTCAAATGCTGACCATACATATGTTTGTGTAGATCTTATGAACCTGATTCTGGAGTTTATAGAACATTTATTTGTTAATATTTGTGAAAATTTTTGTTACTTGTTTTCTGCAGTACTACATTTCCCCAATGTCCGGATACACGTTCACATCAAAGATGGAGACATTGCATTATCTTTTCTCAGGGGTGGAAGAACGTATGTTGGAGTTGCAGGCAAGCGCCGAGGATAGCGAGCTTCATGTTAGTCAATTCTTATTCAGTCATGCCATATTGTATGACACTGCTGATTAAACTGATGTGCTTCCCTGATTGTTGCATGCAGGAGTCACATACATGGCTTCCACGTGGGTGGGTGATTGAAGTCAGAGCCGGTGGGAAGAAAATGGACAAAATGTACAAGGTAGGTTGGAGATTTGTTGCACAATAACATCTAGGGATGCAAGGAGGCTTGTCCGTGAACCCACTAACAGTCTTAATTTTTGAAGTTCTCTGCGGAACCCACAAAAATCAAGCATATTTGCGGGTTCACGGATAAGCTCACCTGTGTGGGCCTTTCATTACATCCATATGGTGCGGTACTTTACTGCAACTATACATATTGGATATAAAAAATACAACAGTTTTCCAATAAGATGTAGCTGGCAAGACAAGATGTTCCCATCTAAAAGCGAGTACAAAACCGAAAGAACAATTGGGGTAGGTATTGGCTGCAGGCACACACTGGCATGCTTGGTCAGGAGCCAAGGTGATGAAGCTTGATGTCACCTCAACCTTGGATGGTGGCTCATAGCATCCTCTGGTTTTACCTGATAGATGCAGAGGATACATGTCATGGAGGGTTAGGTGAGTGAGGCAATGCCACAGCTGTGGATGGAATGGAAGAAGATATCCAAAAAAAAAAAAAATAAATAAAGGCAGGAGTTCACTTGTGACTCTCTCAATGCTTACTATTTTCAGCTCAACATAAACCATGATATCAATCAACATTGTACACATAGTTACCATATCAATGGAATTCTAGGGTTCAAGGGGATTATCTGCAGTTGTTTGAATGGTTGAAATAAATCTTCTCTTTTATAATTCAGGGTTGAATTTTATGTCTTTAAGAGTGGGTGTTGTTAGAATACAAGTGAATTGCCCATCTCTTCTATCAGCTTGAGCTTTTGGGTTGAATTGGTTGGATAAGAGATTGAAGTCTCGAGTTCGAATCCTGGTTAGCGCAATTAAATAAAATAATTGTTGCTTGCTTTTATTCCACGTCTGAGGCTTGAGAGAGCCTCGACGTCAGGAGTGTTAGAATACAAGTGAATTGTCATGCAACTTAATTTGTGTAGGGGCAGGAGGTATAAATCTTTGCTCGTTCAGAAGAAAGCTATTAGGTTGAGAGTGAGGAGGAAGTTTTAGTTACATGGTGGATTTGTTAGTTCCTTGGAGGAAATTGAAGTCACACAAACGTTAGATGAGATATGAGCATATGACATTTCTTTTTTGTTTTGAAGCTTATGCCTTCTGCAGTTCTATGTTCACCTACCTACTGGGCAGCGATTCTTGTCAAAAGCAGAAGTATTGCACTTTGTTAATAAGGGCATGGTTTCTACATGTGATATGGATGTGCTGTGCGACACTAGCGCTGATGATAATGTATGGCTCTTGCTGGAACTGTTCCTTCTGTTTTGAACTCTACAAGTTTGTGACTTTCTTCAGAACTAACCTTCAAGCTTATTTATAGATACTTGCTCATGTGGAATTCAATCCTGATGGTTTACCAGATGGATGGGTGAAAGAAACGATATCTAGAAAGTTCAATGATGGAATCAGAAAAGACCAGGTACATTAGCCTAGTGCATCTAACCGTTTATATCTAGTATGTTTGAAAAAGTTGCTTATTCCTTCATTATTCATCAGCAGCCCTAGTTTGATAAGATTTCTAACTTGATTATGCAGTACTATACTGATCCTGTTAGTCACCGTGTATTTCGCACGCTTAAGTCTGTATTGAGCTACCTTGGAACCGGAGAAATATCTAGGCATTCCTATTTTCCAAGGAGAAATGTCATTGACATGTATTCATTTGATAAGTGTGCAGATCTGGTATTTCCTTTTTCGCATTGTATTTGTCCTTGTCAGGTTGTGTAATTATCCTTCAGAGACCTTTAATTCTTAAAGCAAAATGATTTTTTTTGGTTTTTGACAACTCTTGTTTCATACGCTCAGGCACTGTAGAGAATTAGATACAGTTTTCCTAGGTTCAGAAAACTAATTTTCAATTTGCTAGCCTACATTGCTTTTGATATACTATACTTAATGTATTTTGTTTTCTCCCAGAACTATTGTTTTAGCATAGCCCCTTTTGTCATCTTATGTCTACTAGCTAACCCCTCAATTCTAAATTATAAGATGTTTTGGATATTCTAGATACATTGATTTTCCTATGTATGTAGACATAGTGTACATCTAAATGCATAACAAAAACTACATATCTAGAAAAGCGAGAACATTTTATAATTTGGAATGGAGGGAGCATGGTTTTTAAAGCGGTAAGGCGGTCCAAGGCGTTGGAGCACCGCCTGGACGCCTAGGCGAGGTAGGCGGGCAAGGCGCCTAGGCGACGCCTTAAGAACAGAGGGAGGGAGCACTACTTTCAAATGGTTCACTCAATTTGCTAAAAAAGGCAAGTTTCATTGGGTTTCTATTTTCTAAGTCATAAGTCCTATCATTATACTTGCTTGTGGAAGACAAATCTCAAAGTTGAACACTATTAACTTATTACTCCCTACATTCTAGGACATGCATTTTGTTAGGACAGCGCAATTAAATAAGACAATAGATTTAAAAAAGTTGTCCATAAACTATACTTGTCATGTTCATCTACTAGTTACTATGGCATAGACTAGCAAGAGTGTTGTCTAAAAAGATTATATTTCATGCCTTTTATATATGTACCTTCTTGATAATCTCCAAGATATGATGTTCAACCTCTTCTTTCTGACAAATGATGCAATTTTTTTCTTGTACCATCAGCCCAAAAGTATGGTGAAAAGACTGAAAGCAAAAGGACAAGCAAAGAAAAAATTCATGAGAGCACAGGTTTTAGACAAGGAATTATCTAATGGGCAGACTTCAAATCACTGTAAGTTCTAGTTATATGGCAGGTTCACAAATTTAGGCCAATTTAACTTCTTCTAAGTAGTAGTTGTTGTAGGATAGTTCTTTCTTATGACAGTTTTTATGTTTCTTTGTTTTCGTCCTTCGTAAGGAGGCTTGTATTGTAATGGTGACTGTTGGTCTATTTTGGACCGCTCTTAATATAATGATGTGTAGCTCTCCTACGCGTTCGAGAAAAAAACCTCTCTATCTTTGACCAAGTTCTTACAAAAGTATATTAACATCTAAAAGTTGAAATAAATTATCTATCAATCCTGGTAAAGGAGGAGGGTTGTGTTAGGCTTCAAGCCAAGCCCGCACGAGGCGGCCATCTACCGGCGGGGCAATGGAGGAAATGCCCTGTTGGTGGGTGTCTACGTCAACGACTTGGTGATCACCGGGTCCAAGGATGCGGAGGTGGCAACGTTCAAGGAAGAGATGATCACCTTCCAAATGAGTGATCTGGAGCATCACTCCTACCCGGGGATTGAGGTGAACTAGGGCGACTCCGGGATCACGCTTCGTTGGACCACCTATGCCAAGCACATCATTGAGCTGGCTGGGCTCACCGACTGCAACCTAGCTCTCACTCCGATGGAGAAGCTGAAGCTGAGTCGCGACATCACGACGAAGGAGGTGGACGCTACGCAGTACCAGCATCTTGTGGAGAGCCTTTGTTACCTTGTCCATACATGACTGGACTGCAGGGCAGTACAACATCTTGTGGGGAGATTTTGACTGCTCGGTCATCTCCTCGGCAGAGACACTGGAGTGGTGGAACTCAGGGTGGACAGCCAGTCCACTTTGGCCCTGGCGAAGAACCTCATTTTCCATGAACGGAGGAAGCACATCCGAGTTAGGTACCACTTCATCCGAGACTGTCTGGCAGAAGGGAGCATCAAGACACGCTACATCATCACTAGGGACTAGCTTGCGGACCTGCTCACTAAGCCCCTTGCGAGGATCAAGTTCCTTAAGCTTTGCTCTAGGTCCGGGATGATCCAACTTTCTCTCTAGACGACGCACAAGACTTAGGGGGGAATGATGGAATACGTCTTTGTGGTCCTTTTGTGGACATCTAGGACAACATCTTAGACTAGAGGACAACATCTAGGACATCATCTTAAACTAGAGGACATCTAGCACAACATCTTAGACTAGAGGACAACATCTAGGACACATCTTAGACTAGAGGACATCTAGGACATCTTAGACTAGAGGACAGTATTTTAGCATTTGCTTGGCTGCCTGGCTAGCTATTAATATGTAATCCCAACCCCTCAGGTTGGTATGACATTGTGTGTTGTGTGAGAAATAAACCAGAAAATTGCCCCAACTCCTAATGTCATCCTTTTGATGAGAGTAAGAGTTTATATACTTCAACGTCCTCAGTCACATACAACCAAAGAGAAAGGCGCAAACGTGGAAATAAAGGGACAGAGGCACAAATTAAGCCTCTAATAGGATTCGAGCACGAGACCTCTGTCTTTGATACCATGTTAGAGTGGATGCACTAACCAGTTCAACACAAAAGTTTAAGTTGTTAGGAAAAGATCAGCTATTCACTTATACACTTCAACACCCCCACTCACGTGCAGGCAGAGAGAAAGGAACAACAATGAAATAGAGGGGCAGAGGCACAAATAAAGCCTTTGCCAGGATTCGAACTCAAAACCTTTGGCATTTTTTTGACCCTATACCTTCTCTTAGATTTTAGATAATGGAAAATGTTCCGGCTTTCGGCCTTTTCGCAGAAAAGGTCTCAGACCAAAATTATTACATACATAGAACTCAATGTGATAACAAGATCATCTTAGCAAGAAAGACGAAACACAAAAGGCCATCCACGTGACGCAAAAAAGTCCATTGCTCTTGATCCTAGATGATGACTGTTATGTATGGCCAAGCCTATGTTAGGCGCAATAGGGCCAAGGCTGCCCAGGTGGGGCCCAAGGCCCAATAGCTAATAGATAAGCTCTATCTAGTTAGTTATACTTATCCAAAGATAGTAGATAAAGATCAGCTCTATCTAGATAGTTATACTTATCCAAAGTTAGTAGATAGACTTGAGATAGCTCTATATATAGATCTGTAAACTCTGGAATAAAGGCAAGCAGAATTCCAATCTATTCTGGCTTCCCAGAGGGAGCCAGAGTCTCCTGTGATCTTCTCCCTGCGCACAACCCAGCCAGGATCACGACGACGCCCCAGCGCCGCCACCCTGGTCCCACCAAATCCCCTCCCTACAATCTTCGCAATCTGCCCGGTAGAATCCGTAGTTCTACCAATCTGGTATCAGAGGTCTCGACGATCATGAGTTCCTCCAAGTCGCCGTCACCGGGACAGCAGCCGCCGCCGGCCTCAAGCCCGCCCGCAGCGCCGGTCGTCTCCCTGGCCGCGGTCCCTACGTCGTCCGAGGCCATGGCGCTCGGCCCTCCCGGCGCGGCCATCAACCAGCAGGCCGCCCCCGCGCTCACACCGGCCCAGATCGCGGCGTCCTTGGCGGATCTCAGCCACGCCGTGCGCGATATGCAGATCACCATGAACGCCATGCTGACAGGCCACCTCCCCTTCCCCAATCCACAAGCCGCCAATCCACCCCAGCCGCCGCACCCGTCCCTGACAGCGCAGCCACCGCCGGCCGCACTGCCCCCACCCACGCAGCCACCTGCGCCACTCCCTCCACTCGCCCAGCAACCAATTTCTTACCAGTACGGCATGCCGATCGACCCCGGGCCTTCATCCACCGCATCACCGACCACAGCCCCCATCCATATGATCCGCTTCCCACCATCCCCATCCCCCATCCCATCTTGGGCGCAGGGCGCGCCTACGGTTTCACCACCAGTGTACTCTGAGGCACTCCCGCGACCGGCGCTCACGACTTCCTTACCCAGCAGCACCGTCGGTGGGCCTCCCGGGATGCTGTTAGGAGGCGGCGACGGCCCCCTGTTCCCGGGTCGGGGGCCCTTGCGCCCCCACGTACCCGCAGCGACAGCAGCGTGGTCACCGTACCACGGGCTACCTCAGGACGACGACGTGGAGACCGCAGCCTACGGGGGCGCTGAGGCGCGCGCGCCTCCACGCTACTACAAACTGGATTTTGCCACATACGATGGCTCCGAGGATCCGCTGAACTGGCTAAATCATTGTGAGCAGTTCTTCCGGGGGCAGCGCACGCCAGCCTCGGATCGCACGTGGCTGGCCTCGTACCATCTTAAGGGGCCGGCACAGACGTGGTACTATGCCCTGGAACAGGACGAGGGCATGCCGTCTTGGGATCGCTTCGCCGAGCTGTGTCGCCTTCGCTTCGGTCCAGCAGTGCGCGGTTCTCGCCTTGCGGAACTGGGACGCCTCCCCTTCCTGTCCACGGTCCAGGAGTACTCGGACCGCTTCCAGGCGTTGCTGTGTCGAGCTCGGGACGTCTCCCCCATGCAGAAGACGGAGCTATTCGTGGGCGGCCTTCCCGAGTACTTGCGGGTGGACGTTGAGCTGCGCGACCCGCAGGATCTACAAACTGCCATGTACCTGGCACGGGCGTTCGAACGGCGCGCGGCGGCCTGGCCCCCATTCCAGCAGCACGGGTCGCGACCACCGCAACGGGCGCAGGGCTCGGGTCGCGTGACACCAGCACCGCCCGGGGCTCTACTGACCGGTACGACGACGCCAGGCGATAGTACGACTCCGACACGCCCGTTTCGCCGATTGTCCCCGGGCGAGCAGCAGGAGCGGCGCCGGCAGGGGCTCTGCTTCAACTGCGATGAACCCTACGTTCGGGGACACGTCTGCCAGCGGCTGTTCTACTTGGAGGTCGACGACTTCCTCGACGAGGCGTCCGGTGAGGGTGGGGTCGACCCCCTTGAGGAGTCGGCCGCCCCAGACGTCACGGGAGCCAACGCGTTGGTGGTCTCGTTACACGCGCTGGCGGGCATCCGGACGGACAAGACGCTGCTGCTACCAGTCACTATCAACGGCGAGCGACTACTCGCGCTCATGGACACAGGGTCAACCCACAACTTCCTCAACGCTGACACAATGAGCCGCCTCGGGTTAGCCATGGCGGGTGGCGAGCACCTTCGGGTCACAGTGGCCAACGGTGACCGCCTACCCTGCGCCGGCATCGCCCGCGACGTCCCCGTCATCATCAACGACGAGTCCTTCTCCATCACGTGCGTTGGGATGCGCCTGGGCTGCTTCGACTTCATCCTCGGCGTGGACTTCCTGGAGACGCTGGGCACCATCAAGTGGAACTTCCGAGCACTGACCCTGTCGTTCCAGCGCCAGGGCCGGCGCATCCACTGGCAGGGTGTGCGGGCCACGCAACAGCCTGCCCCGCAGCAGCTGGCTGTGGCAGTCGTCGACACTGCCCAACAGCCCCTCATGGACGTCCTTCTGCAGCAACATGGCGCCATCTTCGACGAGCCCACGGGACTGCCCCCGGCCCGCCCCTATGACCATCGCATCCACCTGCTGCCCGGTACAGCTCCGGTGGCCGTACGACCGTACCGGTACGCACAGCTGCAGAAGGACAAGCTGGAGCGACAGTGTGAGGCCATGCTCACACAAGGCATCATACGACCCAGCACGTCGCCGTTCTCCGCTCCGGTGCTCTTGGTTCGCAAGGCGGACCGCTCGTGGCGTTTCTGCATTGACTACCGTGCCCTCAACGCCAAGACGTCCAAGGACAAGTTCCCGATCCCGGTGGTGGACGAGCTCCTCGACGAGCTCCATGGAGCCCGTTTCTTCTCCAAGCTGGACCTACGCTCAGGCTACCACCAGGTGCGGATGCACACCGATGACATCGCCAAGACGGCATTCCGCACCCATCATGGCCACTATGAGTTCCTGGTCATGCCGTTCGGCCTCTCGAACGCGCCTGCTACGTTCCAGGCCCTGATGAACGACGTACTCCGCCCATATCTTCGGAAGTTTGTGCTTGTCTTCTTCGACGATATCCTGATCTACAGTGCATCATGGGCGGAGCACCTCCAGCATGTGGGCATCGTCCTCGAGACATTGCAGGCAAACCACCTCCACCTGAAGCGCTCCAAGTGTTCCTTCGGCGCCACATCAGTGGCCTATCTGGGCCATGTCATCTCCGAGGGCGGGGTCGCCATGGACGCCGACAAGGTCGCGGCAGTGGCCTCCTGGCCGCCCCCGCGGTCTGCACGAGGCCTCCGGGGCTTCTTGGGACTAGCAGGGTACTACCGGAAGTTCATCAAAGACTTCAGCCTCATCGCAGCCCCGCTGACACGTCTCTTGCGACGAGACGCGTTTGCCTGGGACGATGACGCGACAACAGCCTTCCACGCCCTAAAGCACGCCCTAACGACGGGTCCAGTGCTCCAGATGCCAGACTTCGCCAAGCTCTTCGTCGTCGACTGTGACGCGTCAGGTGCAGGGTTCGGTACTGTCCTTCATCAGGGCGCGGGACCTCTCGCCTACTTCAGCAAGCCATTTGCAGCCCGCCACCTTAAGTTGGCGGCCTACGAGAGGGAGCTCATCGGCCTCGTACAGGCCGTCCGTCACTGGCGCCCGTACTTGTGGGGGCGCCACTTTTCTGTTCGGACTGACCACTACAGTCTCAAATTCTTGCTGGATCAGCGCTTGTCCACAGTTCCTCAGCATCAGTGGACCAGCAAGTTGTTCGGTTTCGATTTCTCGGTGGAATACAGGCCGGGGCGCCTGAACACCGTGGCCGACGCCCTGTCCCGCCGCGACTCGGAGGCTGCCGTGGAGGACACGGCTATGGCAGCACTGGCCATCTCGGGCCCGACATTCTCCCTGCTGGACGACATCAGGCGGGCGCTGGCAGCTGCACCTGACGGGCAGCACCTCCTCCAGCAGCTGCGGGACGGCGTATTGGCTGCGCCATGGCGCCTCGTCGACGGGCTGCTCCTGCACGGCACACGCATCTTCGTGACGAACTACGACGACCTGCGCCACCAGGTGCTAACACTGGCGCACTCGGCAGGTCATGAGGGCATCCAGAAAACCCTCCATCGACTACGGGCAGACTTCTACATGCCACATGATCGCGCGCTCGTCCAGGACTGGGTGCGCACCTGCACCACGTGCCAGCAAAACAAGACACTGGCGCAGCAGCCGGGCGGCCTCCTGCAACCCCTTGAGGTGCCGTCCCAGGTGTGGGCCGACATCTCCATGGACTTCATCGAGGGGCTGCCCAAGGTGGCAGACAAGTCCGTCATCCTCACGGTGGTGGATCGCTTCTCCAAATACGCCCACTTCATCGCCCTCGGCCACCCCTACACCGCGTCGTCCGTAGCACAGGCATTCTTCGACGGCATCGTACGACTGCACGGGTTCCCGTTGTCTATTGTCAGTGACCGGGACCCCGTCTTCACCGGGCACGTGTGGCGCGACCTCTTCAGGATGGCGGGGGTGACACTAAAAATGAGCACCGCCTTCCACCCACAGACGGATGGACAATCGGAGGTGGTCAACAAAATTATTGCGATGTATCTTCGGTGTGTCACCGGCGATCGACCGCGGGCATGGGTGGATTGGCTGTCCTGGGCGGAGTATTGCTATAATACCTCCTACCACACAGCATTGCGTGCCACTTCCTTCGAGGTGGTCTATGGCAGATCCCCACCGTCCATGCTACCTTACACGCCAGGGACGGCACGTACTGAGGCCGCAGACGACATGCTACACTCCAGAGATGAGATGCTGGCCGAGGTGCGCCAGCGCCTTTTGCAGGCCCAGCAGCTCGCCAAGAAGTATTACGATGCCGGGCATCGGGAGGTCCAGTTCCAGGTGGGCGACTGGGTGTGGCTACGCCTGCTACACCGCACCTTTCAGTCCCTCCATCCGCGCGCGAAGGGAAAGCTAGGACCTCGCTACGCAGGCCCTTTCCGTGTCCAGGAAAGGATTGGGTCGGTAGCCTACCGCCTGCAGTTGCCAGATGGTGCTCGCATCCATGATGTCTTCCACGTCAGCCTGCTGAAGCCGCATCGTGGGGATCCTCCTGCAACTCCGGGGACGCTTGACCCAGTGATGGATGGTCGGCTGCTTCCTGTGCCGGCCAAGGTGCTTCGCGCTCAACTTAGGCGGGGCGTGTGGCAGGTTCTTGTACAGTGGCGTGGACTGGCTGAAGATGACGCCACGTGGGAAAAGCTTGAAGAGTTCTGTGCTGTTTACCCCAACTTACAGCTTGAGGACGAGCTGTTTGAGAAGGCGGGGAGAGATGTTATGTATGGCCAAGCCTATGTTAGGCGCAATAGGGCCAAGGCTGCCCAGGTGGGGCCCAAGGCCCAATAGCTAATAGATAAGCTCTATCTAGTTAGTTATACTTATCCAAAGATAGTAGATAAAGATCAGCTCTATCTAGATAGTTATACTTATCCAAAGTTAGTAGATAGACTTGAGATAGCTCTATATATAGATCTGTAAACTCTGGAATAAAGGCAAGCAGAATTCCAATCTATTCTGGCTTCCCAGAGGGAGCCAGAGTCTCCTGTGATCTTCTCCCTGCGCACAACCCAGCCAGGATCACGACGACGCCCCAGCGCCGCCACCCTGGTCCCACCAAATCCCCTCCCTACAATCTTCGCAATCTGCCCGGTAGAATCCGTAGTTCTACCAATGACAAACTTGAACTAACTCCTCCCTCTGCTCATCCATGCGCTGTAACTGAGCCCAGGATCGAAGCCAGTGTGTTTCCCTAAATAGAACCTCCAAGTAAGATTTTGGTTTCCTCTTGTCGAGCCATATCGCCCAACAAAGAGCACTCGCTCCAGTTAATAACATAGAATTACTCCTGACCCCTATGTTGTACCCAATTATTGAATAAATGAGCACAACTCGTAGGTGGGGGGATTCCAAAAACAATATGAACAGCACGCCATACCTTCTCTTAGATAGACTCAAAACCTTTGGCATTTTTCTGACCCTATACCTTCTCTTAGATGATAGACTGAGTTGCATTTTTCTAGCATTCAGTTTAATGGCATTTTGTTTTACAACTCCATACGATGTAATGATTTCTATATGCCATGTAGCTGAAGGTGCTATTGGGTTAACTCAATCTGACCCGGAAGGAGATAAGTTTGGATCTATGGAAGCGGCATGTGAAAAGGGGACCAGTTCAGAGACTACGAAACAGCGAATAGGGAGGCCAAAGAAAATCTTGAAGCAAACAAATGATAGCATTTCAGATCGTGACAAGGGTTCACATAAGGAGCACATCGAGTGCAAAGAGAAAGTTGATATCGGTGGTGGGGAAGACTTGACGAATTTGAAAACTCTGGAGCGTACCGAGGCTCATAATAGCACAATGATAACCAAGGAAGTAAACAACAACGACACAGCAGAGAAAAACCTATCCAAGATAGAGGGAGACAACGCGGATCTGGTAACCGGCACGGGTTTGCACAAGCAAGAGAATAGCAGATTAACTGAAGTTAGTGAGAAGGCAACATTCTCCACAGGTTACAAATTTTACAAGAGGAGAAGTTGCAACAAGACATGAGGTTCAAGAAAAGCATAAAACTAGATCAAGTTATCTGGTGAGTTTTATGGGGTCGCCGCCCAAAATTGTATCATACTTCTTCAGGGAACAAATGGAACCAAAGTTGATCTGGTGTGTCCAGGTTTTCATCTTTTCGTTTTGTTTATTCCCTTCTGCATGCTTCTGCTTCTAGTTGATGTGGAGGGTGTCTAGTGGAAGTAATCTGTTTGATTCTTGTATCATAGGAATTAATACTGGTTGTAGAGAGCAGGATTTAACACTTGACAGCAGGAGCATCAAAGGAATCAAATTTAAGAAGCTTTCGTTAACCTGAGGGCTGAGACATAAATGCCGTCAATACGGACATAAATGCCGTCAATGAGCATATTTTCTTTCTTCTCTATCTGCTCCAGAGTTCAGGTGAAAGAAAATAAATAGTAAACAAGGTATTGTTAAACCATCACATTCAGAGATTAAGTGCTGACGATAGTGACCCAGCAACACGTGCCTTTGAAAAGGTGATTCCAGATTGCATGCTGTACGAACTTAAGGTGCCCAGTGCACTTCCCTGCTCAAACACCGATGGGAGCGCCACCTATAGGCGTCCATGCCGAGACCCTGAAAATTACGTGTAGGAAAACCACGCCCCAAACAATAGAAAACCTTTTTACTGGAACACCTCAAAACCATCAACTAAAAATAACGCATTTAAATTATTATATAAAGAATTTTTCTTTCAAGTGTTTGATCTTATTTATCTTCAGAAGAATTTTTGATTGCTCATAATTGTTCGATTACTGTTTTCATATAATTCTTTTATATGAAAACTCAACTAATTAATATAAGAACTTTGGTTTAAAAATAAATTCTTTGTTGATAAATATTGTTGATATAATTATTATGAATTTTTAGAGACAATTAAAAATATATATTTATTTATATTTTTTGTTTTGGGAAATAAGGATAAAAGGAAAAAAAAAGAAAAGAAACACTAATCTATCCAGCCATCCGGCCCAAGCTGCGCCTCACTCCCTCTCTCTAACCGCCATGTGGGACCCACCCGCAGGCATCTCCTCTTCTATTCCTCCTCAAGCCACGCCGCCGTCCTGCACCACCGTAGCTCGATCAAACATAGAGAAGGCTGCCCCGAGAGCAAGGACAACCAGTATCTCCCAATCAACGGACGAGGAACCCCGTGATAGTGTCGGCCCAACCACGACGAGGTGGTGGACGTACACTCATCGCGGCACCTAGCGTCCATGGCCGCATTATCGAGGATGAAAGCAAACTGCCAGGATTTCCTTGACAAATTCCCGGAAGCCGAAACATTGGACAAGCGCAAGACCTAGTGTGAGATTCGGGGTCAACTCGACCTTGATGCACACCTATAGGCCCAGATCACCGTGTCACAATGGAGGGAGCCTGAGCTCGTCCAGCATACCACGTCCACACTATCGGGGGCGACACCTCGTCAGACAAGCCGCTCGATTACGACGAGGAAGGCGCGATATGGGTCCCACCCCGCTGACGCTTGGGATCAGGCAAGAATGCGCCCAAGCCTAGGGTCGGGGCGAAAGGGCCTAGAGGACTAGACAATGGTCGTTGGTACAACCAACGCCGCTGAGGACGCTTTGACCGCAACAATATCTTAGGTTATCCCCAAACGGTATGCTATCCCAGCCGTAGGTTTTAGGATCTACGATCAGCGTTTAATAGAACTTGATCACATCGCGCTCGTTGAATCTGATCTCGACGTCCTAGATCCCATGGAACGAAAAGGCACCCCTATCTAATCCTATCTTAACAGCACACTACAGAGGGAAGGGTAATGACACTCAGGAAGGTTCCTCAGGAGGAAGAAGGGTGACTATAGGGTTTAGATTACAGTATTCAGTATTTTCTTGACATCCCTCTCCAGCCCTCAGCTCTCGTACAAATACCTCCTCTTACACAACCCACTCTGGACCCATGTAACGTACATTAGCACGCCTGGCTCGGCGGCCCAACTGTTGCTGAGAATGCTCCTGCTTTGTCTTTTTGTGTCTTCGTCTTGCTTGGCATGTGTGGTGCTGACATTCCCCTCCCCTTGAGGTGTCGCTTGCCCCCAAGCGGCTGCTTGAGGAAACTGTTGTCGAAGAGCTTCATAGTCTTCCCAAGTGTCGAGGGCCTCGTCGAACCCAGACCAGTGGACGAGGACCTGGTCGACTGAACTTCCTCCGCGCGAGATAGTACGCCGGTCCAACACCTATGCTGGTACCTGGTTGTCAACAGCATCGTCAGGTAAGGTAGCACTCACCGGCTGGGACAGAGATATGGCGCGTTTAAGCTACGACACGTGGAACACCGGATGCACCATGGATCCCTGTGGAAGCTGGAGTTTGTACGCCACTGATCCCATGTGCTGCAACACCGGGAAGGGACCAAAGAATTTGAACGACAGCTTGTGATTTGCTCTGGGAGCAATGGAAGTCTGAATATATGGTTGCAGTTTGAGGTAGACAAGGTCTCCCACAGCAAACTGCCTCTCACTCCTACCCTTGTCTGCTTGTTGCTTCATACGGACTTGGGCTCGCAGCAGGTGCTGTTTGACCACACGGAGCATCACTTCTCTGTTGGACAGCCAGGTGGACAGGTCTGGATCCGTTATAGTGTCAGCAGGAGCAATACCAAAGTGTCGTGGTGGTCGACCATACAACACCTCGAATGGGGATCTTCCCAGAGCAGAATGAAATGTTGTGTTGTACCAGAATTCCGCCATTGGTAGCCAATGATGCCACTTGTGAGGACAAGAGTGAACAAAGCAGCGCAAATAAGTCTCTAGGCATTGGTTGACCCTTTCGGTTTGGCCATCTGTCTGGGGATGATACGAAGTGCTCATACGCAATTGCGTGCCTGATAATTTGAAAAGTTCTTGCCAAAAGGAGCTGGTGAATATATGATCTCGATTAGAGACTATAGCTGCTGGCATACCATGAAGCTTGTACACTGAGGACATGAATACTTTGGCGACCTTGGATGCAGTGAATGGATGAATGAGAGGCAGAAAGTGTGCAAACTTGGAATATTTGTCCACGACCACCAAAATGCAATTCGCACGAGCAGCACGGGGTAAACCTTCTATGAAGTCAAGAGTAATGACTTGCCAGGCTTGGTCCAGCACTGCTAACGGCTGTAACAAGCCAGGATACTTGGATCTGTCGGGCTTGGACTGTTGACATACAGTGCATTGCGCCACAAAATCCTGGACGTGCTGCTTCATGTGTGGCCATGCGAAGAGCTGGTGGATACGTCGATAAGTGACAGGGAATCCCGAGTGACCACCGATTTCACTAGAGTGAAAGGCCTGAAGTACCTTGAGCTGCAGAGGGGTATTGGTGCCCAACCAGATGCGCCCCTTGTATCTGATAACCCCATTTTGCAGTTGATAAGGAGTAGCAGAGGACTGGTGCAGTGCCAGCTCAGACAGCAAACGCTTAGCCTGGGAATCCTGCTGATACCCTTCGACCACTTCTGTCAGCCACTGTGGGTTGCTGTACGAGATAAGGTTGCAATCCAAGGTGTCATGTGGACGACGGGAAAGAGCATCTGCGGCTCCGTTCTTGAGCCCTTTTTTTGTAGACGACTTTGTACTGGAGCCCCAAAAGTCTAGTGAAGACCTTTTGCTGCCAAGGGGTGTGCAATTTCTGCTTGGACAGATGGGATAGACTATGATGGTCGGTATAAATTAGGAACTCAGCATGCTGGAGGTATGACCGCCACTGGTCTACAACCATCAAAATAGCGAGGTATTCCTTTTCGTATGTTGAAAGACCTTTGTTCTTTATTCCCAATGCTTTACTGATAAAGGCGAGTGGGTGACCTTGTTGACTGAGTACCGCACCGATCCCTGAGCTAGATGCATCAGTCTCAATGGCAAAGGGCAAGGAAAAGTTGGGTAGTTGCAAGACGGGCGATGAGGCCAATGCCAACTTTAGGGTCTGAAAGGCAGTCTCATGGTCTGCTGTCCAAACGAACAGTGTGTGTTTCTTCAAAAGATTAGTTAATGGTTTGGCTATCACTGCAAAGTGTTTCACGAACTTACGGTAATAACCTGCCAACCCAAGAAATCCCCTTAACTCTTTGCAATTAGTTGGTGTCGGCCAGGAAGACACAGCTGTAACCTTGGTGGGATCGGTGGCAACTCCCTGTGCTGAAATGACATGCCCGAGGTAGGCGATTTTCTGTTGTGCAAAGGAACATTTACTCAGCTTAATTTGCCACTTATCTGCGTGGAGGAGATCGAAAACCAATGTTAGATGGTGGATATGTTCCTCCCATGATGAACTGTAAACCAATATGTCATCAAAAAACACCAGGGCACATCGGCGAAGAATAGGAGCAAGTGTGCGATTCATTGCTCCCTGGAAGGTGGCTGGTGCTCCGGACAACCCAAAAGCCATAACCTTGAACTCAAAATGGTCGTGGTGGGTTTGAAAGGCTGTTTTGTGGCGGTCTTCCGGTGCCATGCGGATATGATGAAATCCAGCGCGAAGGTCCAAGGAGGAAAACCATGCTGCTCTGTGAAGCTCATCAAGGAATTCATTGATAATTGGTACAGGGAACTTGGTCTTCACAGTGAGTGCATTAAGATGCCGGTAATCGACACAAAATCGATAGGTATTGTCCTTCTTCTTAACAAGAATAACGGAAGATGAGAATGCACTCTTGCTATGCTGGATAATTCCGGACTGAAGCATCTCTGCCACCTGGTTTTCCATTTCAGTTTTCAAGGCTGGCGCATACCGGTAAGGCCTCATCTGCACCGGACGAGCTCCATCGATGAGCTGAATGCGATGGTCACATTCTCGCTGCGGTGGTAAACCTTGGGGGACCTCAAACAAATCAGCATAAGTGCCCAATAGGTGCTGAAGTTCCTGAGGTAGCTGTTGCACCAGAGTTTGATCTTTGTCAGGAAGGGTCTCAATAGCACATACTTCTATTGCTGCACATTGAACATCAGGAGCCCCCATTCCCCATAACTTGACTGAAGAACCTTTGTAGGGAATAATTAGCCACTTAGCAGACCAGTGAATACACATTGGGCTGTAATGTGAGAGCCAATCCATACCAAGTATTACGTCATAATGACTGAGGTCCAAAACCTTCAGAGTAGAAGAAAACTCATATTCATTGAGGTACCATGTAGTATTGAGCAGCTCTCGAACACATGATAATTGTCCACCATTGGCCACTTGCACAAGCAAGGATTTGGACACTGGTGTACAATGGGGAAGGTGATCGGCCACTCGCTGACTGATGAAGGACACAGAACTTCCAGAGTCCAGCAGTATTAGAATTTCCATTCCCCCAATATGGCCTAGAAACCTGATAGTTTTAGGAGCATCAGCACGCACCGTGGCAGCCTGTGACAAGGAAATCATATTGGCCTCTTCGGCAGTGGGTGAATTAGGACTGTCATCTTCATCAGACAATTGAAGGGATTGCCAAACTTCCTCAATGAGATGAAGTTGGACTGTATCAGCACATCGGTGGCCACGTGAGTATTGCAACCCACACTTGTAACAGAGTCCTTTGGCCTTGCGGTAAGCATACAATGCAGTCAATTTCTCTTCAGTTGTGGAGGATTTAGATACCGATGATTCCAGCTTGGCTGAGGATGGATGTTTGATGTCCAAGGTGGCAGCAGAAGAAGCATATGGCCTCGGCACACCTCTGGCATACGTCTTGGTCTCACGAGGCTTGTTCGCGTCGTGCAGCTCCTCCTGCAACTAAGCAAGAACATAGGCAGTATCGAGATCACGAGGGCGTTGCACTAAAACAGTAGCACGAACATCATCACGCAACCCATCAATAAATTTGGTGGTATAGTAAAGAGGATCTGCATGTGGTTGATAAGCATTGAGGTGGTCTACTAGTTGTGCGAACTGCTCAACATAATCAGAGACACTAGTGACCTGGCGTATATGCAACAGCTGTCTCAGTAAGTGCTCGTGCTGATCCTTGCCGAAGCGTTCACGAATCATGGAACCAAATTCAGGCCATGAGACTTGAGAGCACCTAGAGGGTGGGGGGTGAATAGGTGATCCTGTAAAAACTTGAAACTTAATCTACAAAGCTTGATTAGGGGTTAGCACAATTAAGCCAAGTGGCTAGAGAGGAGTTCTTGCAAAACACAACAACCACAAGAAGTTCAACACAGATAGACTCAGTGGTTTATCCCGTGGTTCGGCCAAGTACAAAACTTGCCTACTTCCACGTTGTGGCGTCCCAACGGACAAGGGTTGCAATCAACCCCTCTCAAGCGGTCCAAAGACCCACTTGAATACCACGGTGTTTTGCTTTGTTTACTATATCCCGCTCGCGAGGAATCTCCACAATTTGGAGCCTCTCGCCCTTACACTTTGATGTTCATAAAGAAGCACGGAGTAAGGGAGGGATGAGCAATGCACACAAGACACAAAATCACAGCAAATACGCACACACAAGACCCAGACTTGAGCTCAAAAAGAATATCACGAGGTTCTCACTAGAACGGAGCTCAAATCACTAAGAATGTCGAACAAGTGCGCAAGAATGAAGTGTGAGTGATCAACAATGCTCAAAGGATGCTTGGTGTCCTCCTCCATGCGCCTAGGGGTCCCTTTTATAGCCCCAAGGCAGCCAGGAGCCGTTGAGAGCATTCCAGGAAGGCAATCCTTGCCTTCTGTCGACTGGCGCACCGGACAGTCCGGTGCACCACTGGACACTGTCCGGTGCGGATTTCTTTCCAAGTTTGGCGCAGCCGACCGTTGCAGATTCAGAGCCGTTGGCGCACCGGACACTGTCCGGTGCACACCGGACAGTCCGGTGCCCCCTTCTGACCGTTGGCTCGGCCACGCGTCACACGCGGAATCCTCGGCCGACCGTTGGCCCGGCTGACCGTTGGCTCACCGGACAGTCCGGTGAATTATAGCCGTACGCCGTTAATTGCTTCCCGAGAGCGACGACTTCGCCTGTGAATGGCTCACCGGACAGTCCGGTGCACTACCGGACACTGTGGTGATTTATAGCCGTACGACGCCGACGAAACCCGAGAGCAGCCAGTTCGCCCGAGCCAGCCTGGCGCACCGAACACTGTCCGGTGCACCACCGGACAGTCCGGTGCACCCAGACTGTGCAGACTTTGGCTGAACAAAGCCATCTCTTTTCCAACTTGATTTCTCCTGTTTCCAGCACTTAGACACAATACATTAGTCCATAAAACAATGTACTAAGTCTAGAAACATACCTTTACTTTTGATTTGCACTTTGTCCATCACTTGGCATACTTTAACACTTAAGCACTTGTGTTGGCACTCAATCACCAAAATACTTAGAAATGGCCCAAGGGCACATTTCCCTTTCAATCTCCCCCTTTTTGGTGATTTATGCCAACACAACAAAAAGCAACTAAAAGAAGTGCAACATCAATGCAAATGAGAACTCAAAATTGTTTTTGATTCAAATTTGGCATATATGGATCATTCTTTGCTACCACTTGGTTTAGTTTTTGCAAATCAACCTCAATTTCCTATCTCTAAGTCAAACACACTTGTTGAGACATAAAGAGAGTTGTTTCAAGAGAAATTGATCAAAGATTTCAAAAACTCCCCCTTTTTCCCATAATCAACTATTCTCCCAACAAGAGGCCAACTTTTGACAAAAGAGACAACAAGAGAGTTTTGACAAACCAAAAAGCTCTATTCTACTATTTTCAAAATTCTCAAGTGGTAGCTGATCCATTTATTGCTTTGGCCTTATTTTCTCCCCCTTTGGCATCAAGCACCAAAACGGGATCAACCTTGGCCCTTTAAACCCCATTGCCTCACCAAAATCTTCAAATAAGAGTACAAAGGCAATAAGGATATTGAGATGAACTTGGAGTAAGTTACCCTCTCATCGGAGTGCAGTGGAAGTCTTGCATAGTGAAAGGGAATTAGGCGTACACATATTTCCTAAACTAATTTTGGTGGTTGAATTGCCCAACACAAATAATTGGACTAACTAGTTTGCCCAAGTTCATAAGTTCTACAGGTACCAAAGGTTCACAATAAGCCAATAAAAAGATCAAGAGAAAGGGTTCAAACAAAGGAGCAAAGGGACAACCGAAGGCACCGTGGTCTAGCGCACCGGACTGTCCGGTGCACCACCGGACATGTCCGATGCACCAGGGTTCTCCACGCACTGAACTCCTCACCTTCGGGAAAACGCAGAGTCGCTCCGCTATAATTCACCGGACTGTCCGGTGTACACCAGACAGTGTCCGGTGCTCCAGGAATGAAGCGACTCTGAACTCGCCAGCTTCGGGACTTCGCAACGGCTACTCCGCTATAATTCACCGGACATGTCTAGTGTACACCAGACTGTCCGGTGTAACTACGGAGCAACGGCTACTTCGGCGCCAACGGTCACCTGTCGGCGCATTAAATGCGCGCCAGAGCGCGCAGAAGTCAGGCACGCGCGAAGAGGCGCACCGGACACTCTACAGTACACGTCCGGTGTGCCACCGGACATCCAGGCGGGCCCAGCAGTCAGAGCTCCAACGGTCGGAACCCTAACGTTCGGGTGACGTGGCTGGCGCACTGGACATGTCCAGTGTGCACCGGACTGTCCGGTGCACCATGCGACAGACAGCCTCCACCCAAACGGCTAGTTTGGTGGTTGGGGCTATAAATACCCCCAACCACCCCACATTCAAGTCATCCAAGTTTTCAACCTTCCAACCACTTACAAGAGCTAGGCATTCAATTCTAGACACACTCAAGTGATCAAATCCTCTCCAATTCCACACAAGGCTTTAGCGATTAGCGAGAGAGATTTGCCGTGTTCTTTTGAGCTCTTGCGCTTGGATTACTTCCTTCTTTCTCACTTGTTCTTGTGATCAAAACTCCATTGTAACCGAGGCAAGAGACACCGATTGTGTGGTGGTCCTTGCGGGGAAGTTTTGTTCCCGGTTTGATTTGAGAAGAGAAGCTCACTCGGTCCGAGGGACCGTTTGAGAGAGGGAAAGGGTTGAAAGAGACCCGGTCTTTGTGACCACCTCAACGGGGAGTAGGTTTGCAAGAACCGAACCTCGGTAAAACAAATCCGCGTGTCACACTCTTCATTCGCTTGCGATTTGTTTTGCGCCCTCTCTCTCGGACTCTTTATTACTTCTAACGCTAACCCGGCTTGTAGTTGTGTTTATATTTGTAAATTTCAGTTTCGCCCTATTCACCCCCCCTCTAGGCGACTTTCACATAGTCCAAGTCCACCTTTTCCCTCTCAAGCCACCTTTGAGACTAAATCAAGCAAACTCAAGCACACAGTTAGTCTCAAAGGGTCAAGTTGTAGCATGCCTCCCCCTAAATACGTGCATCACTTGCAAAAGGACTTGTGAGGTCCGGGGATCATGAGTACAACTTGAGCACCATAAATAAACAACAAAATGTATAAGGAACATGATCAAAGGCATGAACACATGTATGCTTTAAATCAATCCAAGTTCCGCGAATCTAAGACATTTAGTTCACTACGCAGCCTACAAAAGGTCTTCTCATCTAGAGGCTTGGTAAAGATATCGGCTAGCTGGTTCTCGGTGCTAATATAAAACACTTCGATATCTCCCTTTTGCTGGTGGTCTCTCAAAAAGTGATGCCGGATGTCAATGTGCTTTGTGCGGCTGTACTCAACAGGATTATCCGCTATGCGGATAGCACTCTCATTATCACATAGGAGTGAGACTTTGCTCAAATTGTAGCTAAAGTCCCAGAGGGTTTGCCTCATCCAAAGTAGTTGCGCACAACACTGTCCTGCGGCAACGTACTCGGCCTCAGCGGTGGATAGGGCAACAGAAGTTTGTTTCTTAGAGCTCCATGACACCAGGGACCTTCCTAAGAATTGGCACGTCCCCGATGTACTCTTCCTATCGACCTTACATCCAGCATAATCGGAGTTTGAATATCCAATTAAGTCAAAGGTACACCCCTTTGGATACCAGATCCCGAAGCAAGGCATAGCGACTAAATATCTAAGAATTCGCTTCACGGCCACTAAGTGACACTCCCTTGGATCGGATTGAAATCTAGCACACATGCATACACTAAGCATAATATCCGGTCTACTAGCACATAAATAAAGCAAGGAACCTATCATGGACCGGTATGCTTTTTGATCAACGGACTTACCTCCTTTGTTGAGGTCGACGTGTCTGTCAGTTCCCATCGGAGTCTTTGCGGGCTTGGCGTCCTTCATCCCAAACCGCTTTAGCAAGTCTTGCGTGTACTTCGTTTGGGAGATGAAGGTGCCGTCCTTGAGTTGCTTCACTTGGAACCCAAGGAAGTAGTTCAACTCGCCCATCATCGACATCTCGAATTTTTGCGTCATCACCCTGCTAAACTCTTCACAAGACTTTTGGTTAGTAGAACCAAATATTATGTCATCGACATAAATTTGGCACACAAAAAGATCACCATCACAAGTCTTAGTGAAAAGAGTTGGATCGGCCTTCCCAACCTTGAAAGCATTAGCAATTAAAAAGTCTCTAAGGCATTCATACCATGCTCTTGGGGCTTGCTTAAGTCCATAGAGCGCCTTAGAGAGCTTACACACGTGGTCGGGGTACCGTTCATCCTCGAAGCCAAGGGGTTGCTCCACGTACACCTCCTCCTTGATTGGCCCGTTGAGGAAAGCGCTCTTCACATCCATTCGAAACAACCTGAAAGAATGGTGAGCGGCATATGCTAGCAAGATACGAATGGACTCTAGCCTAGCCACAGGAGCAAAAGTCTCCTCAAAGTCCAAACCTACGACTTGGGCATAACCTTTTGCCACAAGTCGAGCCTTGTTCCTTGTCACCACCCCGTGCTCGTCTTGTTTGTTGCGGAACACCCACTTGGTTCCCACAACATTTTGCTTAGGACGAGGCACCAGTGTCCAAACTTCATTTCTCTTGAAGTTGTTGAGCTCCTCCTGCATGGCCAACACCTAGTCCGGATCTAGCAAGGCCTCTTCTACCCTGAAAGGCTCAATAGAAGAGACAAAGGAGTAATGCTCACAAAAATTAACTAATCTAGAATGAGTAGTTACTCCCTTGCTAATGTCACCTAATATTTGGTTGACAGGATGATTCCTTTGAATCGTCGCTCGAACTTGGGTTGGAGGTGCCGGTTATGCTTCTTCCTCCATCACATGATCATCTTGTGCTCCCCCTTGATCACACGCCTCCTCTTGATGAACCTGTTCATCGTCTTGAGTTGGGGGATGCACCATTGTTGAGGAAGAAGGTTGATCTTGCTCCAATTGTTCCTGTGGTCGCACATCGCCAATCGCCATGGTGCGTATTGCGGCCGTTGGAACGTCTTCTTCATCTACATCATCAAGATCAACAACTTGCTCTCTTGGAGAGCCATTAGTCTCATCAAATACAACGTCGCTAGAGACTTCAACCAAACCCGATGATTTGTTGAAGACTCTATACGCCTTTGTATTTGAGTCATAACCTAACAAAAACCCTTCTACAGCTTTGGGAGCAAACTTAGAATTTCTACCTTTCTTCACTAGAATATAGCATTTGCTCCCAAATACACGAAAGTAAGACACATTGGGTTTGTTACCGGTTAGAAGCTCATACGAAGTCTTCTTGAGGAGGCGGTGAAGGTAGACTCGGTTGATGGCGTGGCAAGCCGTGTTCACGGCTTCCGACCAAAACCGCTCGGGGGTCTTGAACTCTCTAAGCATCGTCCTCGCCATGTCTATGAGCGTCCTGTTCTTCCTCTCTACCACACCATTTTGCTGTGGTGTGTAGGCAGCGGAGAACTCGTGCTTGATCCCTTCCTCCTCAAGGTACTCCTCCACTTGAAGATTCTTGAACTCGGACCCGTTGTCGCTCCTTATCTTCTTCACCTTGAGCTCAAACTCATTTTGAGCTCTCCTTAGGAAGCGTTTGAGGGTCCCTTGGGTTTTAGATTTATCCTGCAAAAAGAATACCCAAGTGAAGCGGGAAAAATCATCAACAATTACTAAACCATACTTACTTCCCCCGATGCTTAGGTAGGCGACGGGTTCGAAGAGGTCCATATGCAGCAGCTCTAGGGGTCTTGATGTAGTCATCACGTTCTTGATGTGATGAGCACTTTCCACTTGTTTACCTGCTTGACAAGCTGCACAAGGTCTATCTTTTTCGAAATGCACATTAGTTAGACCTATCACGTGTTCTCCCTTTAGAAGCATGTGAAGGTTCTTCATCCCCACATGTGCTAAACGGCGATGCCACAACTAGCCCATGCTAGTCTTAGCAATTAAGCATGCATCTAGACCGGCCTCCTCTTTTGCAAAATCAACTAAGTAGAGTTTGTCGTCTAATACACCCTTAAAAGCTAATGAACCATCACACCTTCTAAAGACAGACACGTCTACATTTGTGAATAAGCAGTTATATCCCATATTACAAAGCTGACTCACAGACAACAAGTTATATCCAAGCGACTCAACTAAGAATACATTAGAAATGGAGTGCTCGGATGAAATAGCAATCTTTCCTAACCCTTTCACCTTACCTTGATTCCCGTCACCGAATATGATTGAGTCTTGGGAGTCTTTGTTCTTGACGTAGGAAGAGAACATCTTCTTCTCCCCAGTCATGTGGTTTGTGCATCCGCTGTCGATAATCCAGCTTGATCCCCCGGATGCATAAACCTGCAAGGCAAATTTAGGCTTGGGTCTTAGGTACCCAACTCTTGTTGGGTCCTACAAGATCAGTCACAATGGTCTTAGGAACCCAAATGCAAGTTTTATCTCCCTTGCATCTTGCCCCTAACTTCCTAGCAATTACCTTCTTATCCTTTCTACAAATAGCAAAGGAAGCATTGCAAGTATGAAAAATTGTAGAAGGTTCATTGTTTACTTTCCTAGGAACATGAACAACATTTCTTCTAGGCATAGCATTTTTCCTAGCCAAGTTTCTATCATGCATAATAGAAGAACTAGAGGCAATCATGGCATGAGAATCAAAAGTATCATAACTTCTACAAGCATTCCTAGAATGTCTCCTATCATGGTACATGAAAGCACGGTTCTTTTGAGCACTACTAGTCATAGGGGCCTTCCCTTTCTCCTTGGTGGAGATGGAAGCCTTATGGCTTGTTAAGTTCTTGACTTCCCTCTTGAAGCCAAGACCATCCTTAATTGAGGGGTGTCTACCACACGTGTAGGCATCCCTTGCAAATTTTAGTTTGTCAAATTCACTCTTGCTAGTCTTAAGTTGGGCATTAAGACTAGCCAATTCATCATTCAATTTAGAAATTGAGACTAGGTGGTCACTACAAGCATCAACATTAAAATCTTTACACCTATTGCAAATTATAACATGTTCTACACAAGATGTTGATTTATTAGCTATTTCTAACTTAGCATTCAAATCATCATTTATGCTCTTTAAGCTAGAAATAGAATCATGGCATGTAGACAATTCACAAGAAAGCATTTCATTCCTTTTAATTTCTAAAGCAAGGGATTTTTGAGCCTCTACAAACTTATCATGTTCTTCATATAAAAGGTCCTCTTGCTTTTCTAATAATCTATTCTTATCATTCAAGGCATCAATCAATTCATTAATCTTATCAACTTTAGTTCTATCTAATCCCTTGAATAAGCATGAATAGTCTATTTCATCATCGCTAGATTCTTCATCACTTGAGGAAGCGTAAGTACTAGTATCATGAGTGCTTACCTTCTTTTCCCTTGCCATGAGGCAAGTGTGATGCTCGTTTGGGAAGAGGGATGACTTGTTGAAGGCGGTTGCGGCGAGTCCTTCGTTGTCGGAGTCGGACGACGAACAATCCGAGTCCCACTCCTTGCCAAGGTGTGCCTCGCCCTTAGCCTTCTTGTATGCCTTCTTCTTTTCCCTCTTGTTCCCTTGTTCCTGGTCACTCACATTATCGGGACAATTAGCGATAAAATGACCAATCTTACCACATTTGAAGCATGATCGCTTCCCCTTCGTCTTGGTCTTGTTGGGATGCTCCTTGCGACCCTTTAGCGCTGTCGGCGTTCCGAGACCGGGGGGTCCTCGAGCCGACGAGTGAGAGTGCCGCGTGCCCCAGCCCAGATGGGTCGAGCGCGTGGAGCGAGCGCGAAGGGGGGAACAGAGAGAGAGAGAGAGTCGGTGGCCGGAGCCGGGTCGTGAGGGAGTCGGAGAAATTCCCGCGGCCTTCGTGTTCGTCCCGCGCCCAGGTCGGGTGCGCTTGCAGTAGGGGGTTACAAGCGTCCGCACGAGGTGAAGGGAGAGAGCGGCCCCGAGAGAGCGCCTGCCCCTGCCTTTCGTCCCCGTGAGGCCAACCTTCTCTAAGAAGGCCCTGGCCCTTCCTTTTATAGTCGTAAGGAGAGGGTCCAGGTGTACAAGATGGGGGTGTAGCAAGGTGCTACGTGTCTAGCGAGGGAGAGCTAACGCCCTATGTACATGCCCAGGTGGCAGCCGGAGAGATCTTGGCACCCTGTTGGTGTGGCGTCGTGGCTGTTGGAGGAGTAACGGAGCCGGACGGGAGGACAGCTGTCGAGGTGGCTGGGTCCTTGCTGACGTTCTCCTGCTTTCGTAAGGGAGCTGGGAGCCGCCGTCGTCATGATCTAGCGGGGCGCCATCATGGCCTATCTGGCATAGCTGGCCAGATGGGACGCCGGTCTTGTTCTCTGCGACCCAAGTCGGCTCAGGGCAGGGTGATGATGACGCTTCCTGTTGACGTGGCGGTCTCGTATCCTAGGTCGGGCGTCGTGGAGGCTCCTCCGAGGCCGAGGCCGAGTCCGTCCTGCAAGACAGAGACAGAGTCCGAGCCCTGGGTCGGGCGAGGCGGAGATTATTCGGCAGAGGCCGAGGCGGAGTCCGAGCCCTGGGTCGGGCGAGGCGGAGGTCGCCGTCTTCCGGGGCCTTAGCCCGAGTCCGAGCCCTGGGTCGGGCGGAGCGGAGTTCGCCGTCTTCCGAGGCCTTAGCCTGAGTCCGAGCCCTGGGTCGGGCGGAGCGGAGTTCGCCGTCTTCCGGGGCCTTAGCCCGAGTCCGAGCCCTGGGTCGGGCGGAGCGGAGTTCGCCGTCTTCCGGGGCCTTAGCCCGAGTCCGAGCCCTGGGGTCGGGCGGAGCGGAGTTCGCCGTCTTCCGGGGCCTTAGCCCGAGTCCGAGCCCTGGGTCGGGCAGAGCGGAGTTCGCCGTCTTCCGGGGCCTTAGCCCGAGTCCGAGCCCTGGGTCGGGCGGAGTCTCCTATGGCACCACTGGCGAAGTCTGGTCGCCCGTCGGTCTTACCTTTTGCGTTAAACGCCCTGGTGACTCGGTCGGTTGGTGCGGTGATTTAGTCAGGGTTTCTCCTTATCGGAGGCGGGGCCTAGGGCGAGCCGGAGATGCGTCTGCCGTGAAAGAGGAGACCTCAGGCGAGACGGAGTCATCTTAGGGTCGGCTGCCCTCGCCCGAGGCTAGGCTCGGGCGTGGCGTGGTCAAGTCACTCGTATGGACTGATCCCTGACTTAATCAAACCCATCAGGCCTTTGCAGCTTTATGCTGATGGGGGTTACCAGCTGAGAATTAGGCGTCTTGAGGGTACCCCTAATTATGGTCCCCGACAGTAGCCCCCGAGCCTCGAAGAGAGTGTTAACACTCGCTTGGAGGCTTGCATCGCACTTTTTTGCAAGGGGACCAGCCTTTCTCGGAGGTACTTTGTTCCGGTGGGTGCGCGCGAGCGCACCCGCCGGGTGTAGCCCTCGAGGCCTCGGAGGAGTGGTTTCACTCCTTCGAGGTCTTAATGCCTTGCGCAATGCTTCGGCTGGTCTGGCGGTTCCCTCATGCGAGCAGGGCGTAACCCAGGTGCACTGTCGGGGCCCAAGTTCTCGGGCTGGTATGTTGACGCTGTCAACGGTTCGGCCGGAGCCGGGTTTGCGAGAGCAGCCCCCGAGCCCTCGCACGGAGCGAGAGGACGATCAGGGACAGACTCGACTTTTTATATACGCCCCTACGTCGCCTTTCCGCAAGGAGGAGGGGGGGAGTGCGCCATGTTACCCTCGGTGGGCACCGAACATGGTGTCTCCGGTGAGCTGCAATCGGGTAATCCGAGTGGACGTCCGTGCCCCGTTCGTTGGGGGTCGGCTAGGGGCCCGGAGGCACGCCCAAAAGTACCTGCGGGTGATCTGCCGGACCCGGTCCCCTAGCGACGGGGTCCGAGGGCTCGTTGCCTCCCTCCGATGGGATTCCGTTACAGAGTCGTTCCCGCTGGTCTCGGAAATGTCCTAGGGTACCTCGGGAGCGCAGCCCGAGCCTTGGTTATGTATCGAACGTACCCCTGGTCATCCCTCGCTCGGCGTCTGAGGCGGCTGTGAACCCTTCGACAGGCCAGCCTTCGAACCCCTGATCAGTAGGGGGCACGGAGCCCGAGTAGCCTGAGGCGGTCGTGGAACCTTTCGGGGGCCGACCTTCGAACCCCTGACCAGTAGTGGGTGTCGGGCCCACGCGATCTGAGGCGGCTGTTGAACCCTTCGGGGGGCCAGCCTTCGAACCCCTGATCAGTAGGGAGGCTCGGAGCCTAGTTCCTTCACGGGGAAGGATCCCTTTGGGGTTATCCCCCTTCTCGGTCCCTGTTGCAAGAGATAGAGAAAGAAGGAAAAGGGAAATGGGTTCGAAATTGAACGTCGTGGCGTACCTTTTTCGGCGTGGTCGTTTTGGCGAAGGCGAAACGTCACCAGCCGCTCCCGCTCGTAGCGCTGTCCGTCGAGCCGCGGAGTTAATGCGCCGGGGTGAGTAGTTGGCGAGGTTGCCGTTGCGCGGTGATGACGTCGTCCTTCGGAGCGGAGGCCCTCGGACCGCGTCGCCGCCCGAGGCTAGGTCGGGCCTTGCCGAAGGTGCTGTTGATGCCGAGGGTGTCGTCGCCCTCTCCCATCGTCAAGATCCGCGTCTGCAGGGTCAAGTCGTCTTGTAGCGTGGGCCTTGTGTGGCCGTTGAGGCCAGAACACACACCCTTGTTGCGTTGTGAAGCTGTGTCTCTTTTCCTCTTGTTTCGAGTATCTGGACTTTTTGTCGGTAGCAGGGATGTTAGTGCGAGCAAGAGTTGCTTCTCGCGGGAGGTGATGAGTGAGGTATCCGTATCCCGGAGGCGTGGGAGTCCCTCGGCTCGGTCGGCCTCGCCGCTTACGCGTACTTTTACCCATCCATGAGGCCCTGTTACCGACTCGGTCGAGAAGTGTCGAAGAACCGCTTCAACAGAAGAGCTTCCGTACGTAAAGACTCGTTCGATCCGCGGAGTCACTTTATCCGAGCGCGAGTTACTTATCGCAGAAGGTGATGAGTGAGGTATCCGTATCCCGGAGGCGTAGGTGTCCCTCGGCTCGGTCAGCCTTGACTGCTTACGTGTACCCCGTCGTTTCCAGGACCCACTTTCCGAAGTAGTCAAAAAGCACGAAAGATGTTCTGGTGAAAGAGGTTTTTTGTTCGAGGAAAATTTTGACGCAGAGGGGGTTAACCCCCTTTTAGCCCCCGAGGGAGGGTCGGGCTCTGCCGAGGCGAGGCCGACCCTTCCTCGTTGACTAAACTTTGCGCAGGTGCGAGGTATATGAATAACTTGGAAACATCTTAAGGGTAAAAGCGACGTAGCTGTTGGATGTTCCAAGCGTTGCCGTAGACCTCGCCTTGACTGTTGGCCAGCTTGTACGTTCCGGGCTTCAGAACTTTGGCGATGATGAACGGCCCCTCCCAGGGGGGCGTGAGCTTGTGCCTCCCTCGGGCGTCTTGCCGCAGCCGAAGCACCAGATCGCCCACCTGGAGTTCTCGGGGTCGGACCCCTCGGGCGTGGTAGCGTCGCAGGGACTGCTGATACCGTGCCGAGTGTAGTAAGGCCCTGTCCCGAGCCTCGTCCAGCTGGTCCAGCGAGTCTTCTCGGCTGGCTTGGTTGCTTTCTTTGTTGTAGGCCCTCGTCCTCGGGGAGCCGTATTCCAGGTCCGTGGGCAGGATTGCCTCGGCCCCGTAGACCAGGAAGAACGGCGTGAAACCCGTGGCTCGGCTTGGAGTCGTCCTCAGGCTCCAGACCACCGAGGGGAGTTCCTTCATCCATCGCTTGCCGAACTTGTTGAGGTCGTTGTAAATCCGAGGCTTGAGCCCTCGTAGAATCATGCCATTGGCACGTTCCACTTGCCCATTCGACATGGGGTGAGCTACGGCGGCCCAGTCCACCCAGATGTTGTGATCCTCGCAAAAATCCAAGAATTTTTTGCCGGTGAACTGGGTGCCATTGTCGGTGATGATGGAGTTCGGGACCCCGAAGCGATGGATGATGTTGGTGAAGAACGCCACCGCCTGCTCGGACCTGATGCTGTTTAGGGGTCGGACCTCGATCCACTTGGAGAATTTGTCGATGGCGACCAGCAGGTGCGTGTAGCCCCCGGGCGCCTTCTGCAGCGGGCCGACGAGGTCCAGACCCCACACAGCGAAGGGCCAGGTGATGGGTATCGTCTGCAGAGCCTGAGCGGGCAGGTGGGTCTGCTTCGCATAGAATTGGCACCCTTCGCAGGCGCGGACAATTCTAGTGGCATCAGCCACCGCCGTTGGCCAGTAGAAGCCTTGGCGGAAAGCGTTCCCAACGAGGGTTCGAGGTGCTGCATGATGACCGCAAGCCCCCGAGTGTATTTCCTGCAGGAGGTCCTGACCCTCGGCGATGGAGATGCATCGCTGGGGGATGCCCGAGGGGCTGCGGTGGTAGAGCTCCTTCTCATCGCCCAGCAGGACGAACGATTTTGCTCGTCGCGCTACCCGCCGAGCCTCGGCTCGGTCGAGGGGCAGTTCTCCTCGGCGGAGATACTGCAGGTACGGGGTTTTCCAGTCTTGATCTGGCGCGACCCCGTTCTGCTCCTCCTCGATGTGCAGCGCTTCGCCCTTGGGCTCCGAGGGTTCCTCGGGTTGAACCGAGGATGGCTCGGGCTGGGCCGAGGTTACCTCGGACGAGGCCGAGGGTGCCTTGGGCTCGGTCGCATCGCCTATCTTGACGGAGGGTTGGTGCAGATCCCAGGAGAAGACGTCCGGGGGAACCGTTGTCCGCCCCGAGGCTATCTTCGCCAACTCGTCCGCAGTCTCGTTGTAGCGCCGGGCGATGTGGTTAAGTTCGAGCCCGTAGAACTTGTCTTCCAGGCGTCGAACCTCTTCACAGTAGGCCTCCATCTTCGGGTCGCGGCAGTGGGAGCTCTTCATGACTTGGTCGATGACGAGCTGCGAGTCGCCGCGCGCATCGAGGCGTCGAACCCCTAGTTCGATGGCGATTCGCAACCCGTTGATCAGGGCCTCGTACTCAGCCACATTGTTGGACGCCGGGAAATGGAGGCGGAGTACATAGCGCAGGTGTTTTCCGAGGGGCGAGACGAAAAGCAGGCCCGCGCCAGCTCCCGTCTTCATCAGCGACCCGTCGAAAAACATGGTCCAGAGCTCTGGCTGGATCGGAGCCGTTGGCAACTGGGTATCGACCCATTCGGCCACGAAATCCGCCAGTACCTGGGACTTGATGGCCTTCCGAGGGGCGAACGAGATTGCCTCGCCCATGATTTCCACCGCCCACTTCGCGATCCGTCCCGAGGCTTCTCGGCACTGGATGATCTCCCCCAGGGGGAAGGATGACACCACAGTCACCGGATGGGACTCGAAGTAATGTCGTAGCTTTCGCCTCGTCAGGATCACAGCGTATAGCAGCTTCTGGACTTGTGGGTAGCGGATCTTGGTCTCGGACAGCACTTCGCTGACGAAGTAGACTGGCCTCTGAACGGGCAAAGCATGCCCCTCTTCCTGCCTTTCGACTACGATCGCGGCGCTGACCACCTGAGTGGTTGCGGCGACGTAGACCAGGAGGGTTTCTCCATCCGCTGGGGGTACCAAGATGGGCGCCTGGGTGAGGAGCACCTTCAGGTTCCCGAGGGCTTCCTCGGCCTCGGGAGTCCAAGTGAAGCACTCGGCCTTTCTTAAGAGGCGGTACAGGGGCAGGCCTCTTTCGCCGAGGCGCGAGATGAAACGGCTCAAGGCCGCGAGGCATCCCATGACCCTCTGTACGCCTTTTAAGTCTTTGATGGGCCCCATGTTTGTGATCGCTGCGATCTTCTCCGGGTTGGCTTCGATGCCCCGCTCGGAGACGATGAACCCCAAGAGCATGCCTCGGGGCACCCCGAAGACGCACTTCTCGGGATTGAGCTTGACGCCCTTCGCCTTGAGACACCGGAATGTCAGTTCGAGGTCGGAGAGAAGGTCGGAGGCTTTCCTCGTCTTGACTACGATGTCATCGACGTAGGCCTCGACCGTGCGACCAATGTGTTCACCGAACACATGGTTCATGCACCGCTGGTACGTTGCACCCGCGTTCCTCAAACCGAACGGCATTGTGATGTAACAGTACATGCCGAAGGGCGTGATGAAAGAAGTCGCGAGCTGGTCGGACTCTTTCATCTTGATTTGATGATACCCTGAGTAAGCATCGAGGAAAGACAGGGTTTCGCACCCTGCAGTGGAGTCCACGATCTGATCGATGCGAGGTAGAGGGTAGGGGACCTTCGGACATGCTTTGTTGAGACCAGTGTAGTCTACACACATCCGCCACTTCCCCCCTTTTTTCTTCACAAGCACAGGGTTGGCAAGCCATTCGGGATGGAATACCTCTTTGATAAACCCTGCTGCCATCAGCTTGTGGACCTCCTCGCCTATCACCCTGCGCCTTTCCTCGTCGAATCGGCGCAGAGGTTGTCTGACCGGTCGGGCCCTGGCCCGAATATCCAGCGAGTGCTCGGCGACTTCCCTCGGTATGCCGGGCATGTCCGAGGGACTCCACGCGAAAACGTCGGCGTTTGCGCGGAGAAAGTCGACGAGCACTGCTTCCTATTTGGGGTCGAGCCCGGAACCGATCCGGATCTGCTTGGAGGTGTCGCCACTGGGGTCGAGAGGGACGGCCTTAACCGTCTCCGCTGGCTCGAAGTTGCCGGCATGCCGCTTCACGTCCGGCACCTCTCGGGAGAGGCTTTCCAGGTCGGCAATGAGGGCCTCGGACTCGGCGAGGGCCTCGGCGTACTCCACGCACTCCACATCGCATTCGAAGGCGTGTTTGTACGTGGGGCCGACGGTGATGACCCCGTTGGGTCCCGGCATCTTGAGCTTCAGGTAGGTGTAGTTGGGGATGGCCATGAACTTCGCGTAGCATGGCCTTCCCAACACTGCGTGGTAGGTTCCTCGGAACCCGACCACCTCGAACGTCAAAGTCTCCCCTCGGAAGTTGGAGGGTGTTCCGAAGCAGACAGGGAGGTCGAGCTGTCCAAGGGGCTGGACGCGCCTCCCGGGAATGATCCCGTGGAAGGGCGCAGCGCCTGCTCGGACAGACGACAGGTCGACGCGCAGGAGCCTGAGGGTCTCGGCGTAGATGATGTTGAGGCAGCTGCCTCCGTCCATCAGGACCTTGGTGAGCCTGACGTCGCCAATGACGGGATCGACGACGAGCGGGTACTTCCCCGGGCTCGGCACGTGGTCGGGGTGGTCGTCCCGGTCGAAGGTGATGGGCTTGTCGGACCAGTCTAGGTAGACTGGCGCCGCCACCTTCACCGAGCAGACCTCCCGACGCTCTTGCTTACGATGCCGAGCCGAGGCATTTGCCGCATGCCCTCCGTAGATCATGAAGCAATCGCGGACCTCTGGGAACTCTCCTGCTTGGCGATCCTCCCTTTTGTCGTCGTCGTGAGCCCTGCCACCCTCTGCGGGTGGCCCGGCCCGATGGAAGTGACGCCGAAGCATGACGCACTCTTCGAGAGTATGCTTGACGGGCCCCTGATGGTAGGGGCACGTCTCCTTGAGTGCCTTGTCGAAGAGGTTTGCACCTCCAGGGGGCTTCCGAGGGTTCTTGCGCTCGGCGGCGGCGACAAGGTCTGCTTCGGGAACGTCGCGTTTCGCTTGCGACTTCCTCCTGCCTCTCTTCTTGGCGCCGCGCGGAGTGGACGCCTCGGGAGCATCTTCCGACGGGCGGCCCTGGGGCTGCTTGTCCTTTCGGAAGATGGCCTCTACCGCCTCCTGGCCGGAGGCGAACTTGGTGGCGATGTCCATCAGCTCGCTCGCCCTGGTGGGGGTCTTGCGGCCCAGCTTGCTCACCAGGTCGCGGCAGGTGGTGCTGGCGAGGAACGCGCCGATGACATCGGAGTCGGTGATGTTAGGCAGCTCGGTGCGCTGCTTCGAGAACCGCCGGATGTAGTCCCGAAGGGACTCTCCCGGCAGTTGCCGACAGCTACGGAGGTCCCAGGAATTCCCGGGGCGCACGTACGTGCCCTGGAAGTTCCCGGCGAAAGCCTGGACCAGATCCTCCCAGTTGGAAATCTGCCCCGGGGGCAGGTGCTCCAACCAGGCACGAGCGGTGTCGGAGAGAAACAGGGGGAGGTTTCGGATGATGAGATTGTCATCGTCCGTCCCACCCAGCTGACAGGCCAGGCGGTAGTCCGCAAGCCACAATTCCGGTCTCGTTTCCCCCGAGTACTTCGTGATAGTAGTCGGGGGTCGGAATCGGGGCGGAAACGGCGCCCGCCGAATGGCTCGGCTAAAGACCTGCGGGCCGGGTGGTTCGGGCGAGGGACTCCGATCCTCCCCGCTGTCGTAACGTCCCCCTCGCCTAGGGTGGTAGCCTCGGCGCACCCTTTCGTCGAGGCGTGCCCGACAGTCGCGATGAGGGTGCTCGACGCCGAGGTGGCCCGGGGCCGCAGGCGCGGTGTTGCGCGTGCGCCCGGTGAAGGCCGAGGCTTCCCGCGTGAGTCGGGAAGTCGCGGCACGAGGTTCCGAGGGGTATCCCTGCCTGCGGGAGGCAGAGCTCTCGGCCCGCCGGGCCGCAGCGCCTTCCAGGAGATGCTTGAGTTCTCCCTGGATTCGCCGACCCTCGGTGGTTGATGACTCCGGCATCGCGCGGAGGAGCATTGCTGCAGCGACCAGGTCCTGGCCAGTCCCGCCGGATGCGGGTGGCGGTTTGTCCCTGGCATCGTTGGCGATGCGGTGCTGGAGACCTTGGGGCAGGTGACGTATTCCTCCGGCCGGGGGTTGGCTCGCCCATACCTGCCCGATGTTCTGGCGGATTGCCTCGAGCGCTCCTGCTCCTTCATCGAACCCGGCCTGCGCCCCGCGGACTTGCTCGAGCTGTGGGTCGTGACCCCCCGCCGGAACGGGGACCACAGCTAGCTCCCGCGGGATGTCGGCGCGAGGCGCTGGCCTAGGGGGATCACCGTCCTCCGGCATGCCGAGACAGCCGCCTCCGGAGGGATCCCCTAGCTCGATGTGGAAACATTCGCGACTCGGGCCGCAGTCCTTGTCGCCAAGGCTGCGGCTGCCGTCGGAACAGTCGGAGAGGCAATAGTCACATGCGGTCATGAAGTCCCGCATGGCACTAGGGTTGCCAGATCCGGAGAAATCCCAGCAGATGCTGGGGTCGTCATCTTCCTCGGACCCAGAGGGTCCGTAGGTCGAGACGCCCGTCAATCGGTCCCAAGGCGACCGCACACGAAACCCCAGAGAGGTTGCACTCGCCTCAATGTGAGCGCCCGCCAAAGCGAGGTCGCCAGGCGGGCTGAGGCCGAGTCGAAATAACGAAAGATGGGGAGCAGTCGGTACCTTTTTGTCGACGAGGAGCGATGAAGTCGTGTCGGGGGCTGACCGCGTCGTCGTCTTGGGTACGAGGGCGACGTCCTGCAGGCCCTCCGTGAGCGCGCTGGCGTCGTCCACTTGCTCGGGGTCGACGTGTTGCGGGGGGATGGCGCTCGCGTTTGCCTCGAACGCGAGGGCGACGCTTGGCGTGTCCTCCGCTGGGGCGCCGGGGATGTCGATTTGCTCGACAGCCGTCGGAGCGCGGCCTCCCGCTCGGCCCCGGTTGCCCCGCCTCCTCCTCCTCCGACGGCGAGGGAGAGGATGGGGCGAGCTCGAACGTTGTCCTTCCCCAACGCGGGAAAGACGTCGTCGATTCCGCCGCCGGCGGGCGGGCTGTCCGCCACCAATGTCGTCGTCGCGCGGCGGTGGAAGGAGTATCATGTCGTAGTCGCCATCGAGAGACATGAACTCGAGGTTCCCGAAATGGAGCACCGTCCCGGGTTGAAGAGGTTGTTGGAGACTGCCCATCTGGAGCTTGACGGGAAATCGAACGTCAACACGCAGCGGTCCCCTACCTGGCGCGCCAACTGTCGGCGTTCCGAGACCGGGGGGTCCTCGAGCCGACGAGTGAGAGTGCCGCGTGCCCCAGCCCAGATGGGTCGAGCGCGTGGAGCGAGCGCGAAGGGGGGAACAGAGAGAGAGAGAGAGTCGGTGGCCGGAGCCGGGTCGTGAGGGAGTCGGAGAAATTCCCGCGGCCTTCGTGTTCGTCCCGCGCCCAGGTCGGGTGCGCTTGCAGTAGGGGGTTACAAGCGTCCGCACGAGGTGAAGGGAGAGAGCGGCCCCGAGAGAGCGCCTGCCCCTGCCTTTCGTCCCCGTGAGGCCAACCTTCTCTAAGAAGGCCCTGGCCCTTCCTTTTATAGTCGTAAGGAGAGGGTCCAGGTGTACAAGATGGGGGTGTAGCAAGGTGCTACGTGTCTAGCGAGGGAGAGCTAACGCCCTATGTACATGCCCAGGTGGCAGCCGGAGAGATCTTGGCACCCTGTTGGTGTGGCGTCGTGGCTGTTGGAGGAGTAACGGAGCCGGACGGGAGGACAGCTGTCGAGGTGGCTGGGTCCTTGCTGACGTTCTCCTGCTTTCGTAAGGGAGCTGGGAGCCGCCGTCGTCATGATCTAGCGGGGCGCCATCATGGCCTATCTGGCATAGCTGGCCAGATGGGACGCCGGTCTTGTTCTCTGCGACCCAAGTCGGCTCAGGGCAGGGTGATGATGACGCTTCCTGTTGACGTGGCGGTCTCGTATCCTAGGTCGGGCGTCGTGGAGGCTCCTCCGAGGCCGAGGCCGAGTCCGTCCTGCAAGACAGAGACAGAGTCCGAGCCCTGGGTCGGGCGAGGCGGAGATTATTCGGCAGAGGCCGAGGCGGAGTCCGAGCCCTGGGTCGGGCGAGGCGGAGGTCGCCGTCTTCCGGGGCCTTAGCCCGAGTCCGAGCCCTGGGTCGGGCGGAGCGGAGTTCGCCGTCTTCCGAGGCCTTAGCCTGAGTCCGAGCCCTGGGTCGGGCGGAGCGGAGTTCGCCGTCTTCCGGGGCCTTAGCCCGAGTCCGAGCCCTGGGTCGGGCGGAGCGGAGTTCGCCGTCTTCCGGGGCCTTAGCCCGAGTCCGAGCCCTGGGGTCGGGCGGAGCGGAGTTCGCCGTCTTCCGGGGCCTTAGCCCGAGTCCGAGCCCTGGGTCGGGCGGAGCGGAGTTCGCCGTCTTCCGGGGCCTTAGCCCGAGTCCGAGCCCTGGGTCGGGCGGAGTCTCCTATGGCACCACTGGCGAAGTCTGGTCGCCCGTCGGTCTTACCTTTTGCGTTAAACGCCCTGGTGACTCGGTCGGTTGGTGCGGTGATTTAGTCAGGGTTTCTCCTTATCGGAGGCGGGGCCTAGGGCGAGCCGGAGATGCGTCTGCCGTGAAAGAGGAGACCTCAGGCGAGACGGAGTCATCTTAGGGTCGGCTGCCCTCGCCCGAGGCTAGGCTCGGGCGTGGCGTGGTCAAGTCACTCGTATGGACTGATCCCTGACTTAATCAAACCCATCAGGCCTTTGCAGCTTTATGCTGATGGGGGTTACCAGCTGAGAATTAGGCGTCTTGAGGGTACCCCTAATTATGGTCCCCGACAAGCGCCGTCTTGAAACGCTTGATGATGAGGGCTATTTCTTCATCATTAAGTCCGGCCGCATCCACTTGCGCCACCTTGTTAGGTAACGCGTCCTTGCTCCTCGTTGCTTTGAGAGCAATGGTTTGAGGCTCTTGGATTGGGCCATTCAACGCATCATCAACGTATCTAGCCTCCTTGATCATCATCCACCCGCTTACGAACTTTCCAAGAATCTCCTCGGGCGACATCTTGGTGTACCTGGGATTCTCACGAATATTGTTCACAAGATGTGGATCGAGGACAGTAAAAGTCCTTAGCATTAGGCGGACGACGTCGTTGTCCGTCCATCGCGTTCTTCCATAGCTCCTTATTTTGTTGACGAGGGTCTTGAGCCGGTTGTACATTTGGGTTGGCTCCTCGCCCCTGATCATTGCGAATCTCCCAAGTTCGCCCTCCACCAACTCCATTTTGGTGAGCATGGTGACGTCGTTCCCCTTATGTGAGATCTTGAGGGTGTCCCAAATTTGCTTGGCGTTATCCAAGCCGCTCACCTTATGGTATTCATCCCTGCACAATGAAGCTAGAAGAACAGTAGTAGCTTGTGCATTTTTGTGAATTTGCTCATTGATAAACATGGGACTATCAGTACTATCAAATTTCATTCCACTCTCGACTATCTCCCATATGCTTGGATGGAGAGAGAACAAGTGACTACGCATTTTGTGACTCCAAAATCCGTAGTCCTCTCCATCAAAGTGAGGGGGTTTACCAAGTGGAATGGAGAGTAAATGAGCATTGGTACTTTGCGGAATATGAGAGTAATCAAAAGAAAAGTTCGAATTGACCGTTTTCCTTTTCTCGTAGTCGTTGTCGTCGTCCTTTTGGGAAGAGGAAGATTCGTCGCTGTCGTAGTAGATTATCTCCTTGATGCGCCTCGTTTTCTTCTTCTTCCCGTCTTTTCTTTTGTAGCCCGACCCCGAGTCAGTGGGCTTGTCATCCTTTGGATCATTGATGAAGGACTCCTTCTCCTTATCATTGACCACCATCCCCTTGCCCTTAGGATCCATCTCTTCGGGCGATTAGTCCCTCACGTGAAGAGAACGGCTATAATACCAATTGAGAGCACCTAGAGGGGGGGGGGTGAATAGGTGATCCTGTAAAACTTGAAACTTAATCCACAAAGCTTGATTAGGGGTTAGCACAATTAAGCCAAGTGGCTAGAGAGAAGTTCTTGCAAAACACAACAACCACAAGAAGATCAACACAGATAGACTCAGTGGTTTATCCCGTGGTTCGGCCAAGTAAAAAACTTGCCTACTTCCACGTTGTGGCGTCCCAACGGACGAGGGTTGCAATCAACCCCTCTCAAGCGGTCCAAAGGCCCACTTGAATACCACAGTGTTTTGCTTTGTTTACTATATCCCGCTCGCGAGGAATCTCCACAACTTGGAGCCTCTCGCCCTTACACTTTGATGTTCACAAAGAAGCATGGAGTAAGGGAGGGATGAGCAACGCACACAAGACACAAAATCACAGCAAATACGCACACACAAGACCCAGACTCGAGCTTAAAAAGAATATCACGAGGTTCTCACTAGAACGGAGCTCAAATCACTAAGAATGTCGAACAAGTGCGCAAGAATGAAGTGTGAGTGATCAAAAATGCTCAAAGGATGCTTGGTGTCCTCCTCCATGCGCCTAGGGGTCCCTTTTATAGCCCCAAGGCAGCTAGGAGCCGTTGAGAGCATTCCAGGAAGGCAATCCTTGCCTTCTGTCGACTGGCGCACCGGACAGTCCGGTGCACCACCGGACACTGTCCGGTGCGGATTTCTTTCCAAGTTTGGCGCAGCCGACCGTTGCAGATTCAGAGCCGTTGGCGCACCGGACACTGTCCGGTGCACACCAGACAGTCCGGTGCCCCCTTCTGACCGTTGGCTCGACCACGCGTCACGCGCGGAATCCTCGGTCGACCGTTGGCCCGGCTGACCGTTGGCTCACCGGACACTCCGGTGAATTATAGTCGTACGCCGTTAATTGCTTCCCGAGAGCAACGACTTCGCCTGTGAATGGCTCACCGGACAGTCCGGTGCACCACCAGACACTCCGGTGATTTATAGCCGTACGACACCGACGAAACCCGAGAGCAGCCAGTTCGCCCGAGCCAGCCTGGCACACCGAACACTGTCCGGTGCACCACCGGACAGTCCGGTGCACCACCGGACAGTCCGGTGCACCCAGACTGTGCAGACTTTGGCTGAACAAAGCCATCTCTTTTCCAACTTGATTTCTCCTATTTCCAGCACTTAGACACAATACATTAGTCCATAAAACAATGTACTAAGTCTAGAAACATACCTTTACTTTTGATTTGCACTTTGTCCATCACTTGGCATACTTTAACACTTAAGCACTTGTGTTGTCACTCAATCACCAAAATACTCAGAAATGGCCCAAGGGCACATTTCCCTTTCAAGACTTGGGCTAGACGGTATTCGACCGACTGCAACCAACGGCTCGCAGGACCCTTGAAATTCATGGTGGCTACTTGAATCCAAACAGAGGGATCTACCATGTACGCATTGAAATAAAATTCACATCGAGACTGTCATAGTTTGGGTAGAGTGCCATCGAATTCGGGGAAATTAATTTTAGGCAATTGTCCCAAATAATTAGTGAATTGAGCCCCATGAGCACGACCCCCAAACGCTGAATGTGGTGTGGGGTAAGACCATCCAGTGATGAACTCTTGAGAATTTGCAGCAGGGAAATTAGGAGCGAAGGATGGAGCAGGGTCCAGATGCGTACCCAATGCCGGAGGTGGGTGATGGGTGTATGGAACCCCAAAACCCAGCCCCCGTGGTTGCAGATCAACGTGGTGCCCGACTAGGCCGTCGGCGGTCCACGAGGGAGCAGGTGGGCGCTCCGCCGTCGACTGGTACGGGCCCAGGATGTCGCGTGGGTCTTCGGCCTCCGCCACGGCGCCTCGCTCGAGGAAGCGTGAGACCTTGGTGAGATCTGCGCGCATGCCGTCGACGGACGCATCCATCCGGGCGCGCCACGATCGAAAACAGACTGGACGTTCTCGAGCGCGGCGACTCTTGTGTTGGTGTGGGAGACGAAATCAGCGCTGGTGTCCAATCCGGACCCCCGATCCGCGCGGTCCGCGAGTTGGGTCTGAAGAATGGCGATGTCGTCGGAGTTGTGGGCGACCGATTTCTCCAGGGAACTCCATCGAGCGTCTTGCGATTCGAAACGTTCGCACAATTGCTGGAGAATTTTGGATTGGGCGGCGATGTTGCGCGACTGAGCATCCAGCTGCTTCGACTGCGCCGCGAGAGCAGTCGCGATACTCGGATCTGATGCCCCCGCCATCTTCGCCCGGCGTGTGTAGTGGATAGCACCCTCTAGTCCAGCGATCGGTAGTCTGATACCACTTGTTAACAGCACACTACAGAGGGAAGGGTAATGTCACTCAGGAAGGTTCCTCAGGAGGAAGAAGGGTTAGTATAGGGTTTAGATTACAGTATTCAGTATTTTCTTGACATCCCTCTCCAGCCCTCAGCTCTCGTACAAATACCTCCTCTTACACAACCCACTCTGGGCCCATGTAACGTACATTAGCACGCCTGGCTCGGTGGCCCAACTGTTGCTGAGAATGCTCGTGCTTTGTCTTGTTTGTGCCTTCGTCTTGCTTGGCATGTGCGGTGCTGACATCCTAGCCGTGCATATATCATCCAACGTTTCACCGACCGTCTTCCTCCCATGCTACCCTCTGGTCAGCGGCAAACGCCAGCCACGGCCGCGCCATTGCTGGCACACGCCCATGTGGCGCGCCTATGACCACCACTGTCAATAATGGGATGCTAAACTATGCGGAGTTTGTAGCAAGCCGGATAGGGAAAAGACACACCAACGCATAGGCGAAGGCGACGTGAAGCTTCGCCATGCGTCGCGAGTTCCGTGAGGGATCGCCACCGAAGATCCATAATACGCCCGCTAGTGTCTGCTTGGTCCACGGTGGTGATGGGTCCCTCGGCGCCGGCAACGCTCGTCTACCAGCGATCCTGCTCCACCGAACTCCTCACCATTGCCTGAACACCGGTGAGACATGGAGGAGCTCGCGACGAACCACTCTTCCTTTCTTTGATCTCCCACCTCGTCTGTGAGGCGAACATCGATGAAGCTTGCCACTTAGATGGCCCGGGGGTCGTGGGATTGCGTAAATATATGCTCGGCAAGCCCTTAGGGCTTGTTCGTTTGCGTCGGATTGCACCCGGAATCGTTCCGGCTAATCAAAGTTTATATAAATTAGAGAAGCAATCCGGCCGAAAATTGTTCCGACCCATCAATCCGGCACAAACGGAACAAGGCCTTAAGCGGGTTGGAAATCGGTTGGCAGCGGCGATTACTGATCTAATCCCCCCCCCCGCAACCCAAACGCATGATTTCCCTGAACAGAATTCAGTTAGGCGGCTCCTGGTACTTGGGACCCGCACAACAGTGTAATAGAGACAGAGATTTATTTGAGCACGGAGGGGGAACGCTGGCAAAATGGGCCCACCGGGCAGGGACGTAACGCACGCGCGAAGGAATCACATGCTGGTGCGTGGTGTGATTTCGCGGGAACCTGCCTTATCTACTCGACATGATGAAGTTTATTCACTTATAACCTTTAAGTAGAAAATAGAAATAATGCTTTTAAATATGAAATGCACACACATGATTCTTTTTAAGAAAAGGTGATTTTGAATGCGTAGCTCTATTAAATATATATATTCCAAAGTTAATACTTATTTACTAAAGGAGAGGTTAGTGTATAATCTTTACCATGAATTACCCCATTCCAAGTATAGAAAGTGTTCTATGTATAGTTTATAATGGGAATAATAAATGAATTGAAAGTCTTTCTTTTATTCTTTGTACCAACCTTTTGTTTTAATTTTTTTATATCTTAGTTTTGAATGTCAAATTCTTACTATTTCTATTCATATAATTTAGAGGCATATAGTTTATAAGGGAATGAAATTATTATTAGTAGTCATTTTATCCCAAATCTTTTGGAGAAAACTTATTTAGAATTTGTAAAATCCAAAAATAGGATTTCAGGCGTTACAACTACGCATTTTGTGAGTCCACCATGAATAATCGTCCCCATCAAAGTGAGGAGGCTCGCCAAGAGTTATAGAAAGTAAGTGAGCATTGGCATTGTAAGGAATTCAAGAGTAATTAAAACACAATTTTGAGTAATTTTGTTTAGCCATCTTTTTCTTTGTAGAGGAGTCATCGGCGTCCTTGTGCAAAGAGGAGGATAAGTCGCAGTCGTAGTAGATGATCTTCTTGATGCGCTTCCTTCTCTTACCCTCCTTGTTTGATCTCGAGTCGATGGGCTTGTCTCCCTTAGGCTCGTCGTTGGTGGAGATCGTCTCCTTCTCATCAGTCACCTTGCCCTTCCCTTTTGTTGTTGCTAGCCATCTTTTTGGGTTGTTAGAGCCAATAGAAGAGACTGGCTCTGATACCAATTAAAAGTGGATAGAGGGGGTGAATAGGTGATCCTGTAATAATAACTTAAAATAACACGAACTTGGTCTAATAATAAAGTTAGAGTAAACTAAAGCCAAGTTTGAGTATAGAACAAGAGGGAAAAGTTCCCTTCACTTGATTGCTCTTCCAAGATATGAATTATACTAAGAGCAATATTATAAGTGAGAAATGAGAACTTGGGAAGAAGGAAAATCGCAATAAAGTAAAAGAGACAAGTGAGACAATGATTTTTATCCCGTGGTTTGGCAAAAGCCTACCTTCTCGCTGTGGTGTCCTTCTTTGGATAAGGGTTGCAATTAACCCCTCTCAAGTGATCACGTAGACCAAACTTGAGTCCCACGGTTCTTCCTTATATCTCAAGTATTCCCATTTGTGAGGAATCTCTATAACTTGGAGTCTCTCACAATCTTACAAAAGATCAAAGTCATAACTTAGAGTAAGGTTGAGAGAGAGAGAGTACACACAGAAGAGCAAATTGCAGCAACACACGCAAGAAAGTCAAAGAAACGAGCGCAAGAACACGGTATCACAAGAACGGCTCAAAACTGCTCAAAACTGGCGCTCAGATCTCACTAAAAACACTAGAATGCGTTGTTGCAAAGAGTTTAGAGTATTGGTGTGCTCTTGGAATACTTGGGTATTGTATGAAGACATCTAGAGGGTCCTTTTGTAGGCCAAGAGGGCCTAGGAGCCGTTGCCTCCTCCAAATGGAAGCTGGAAAACCTCCCTGCTTGCGGGCACACTGGAGTTACTGATTTCCTAGCGGGCTAAGTCCTGGCACCTTCAAATTGAAGGCCCAACGATAGAAGTCGAAGCTGATGCTGGCAAACAATTTTGCTATAATTTCCTACCCACACAACTTCTCGTCTGCTTGTTACAAACATTCTTTCCACAGAAAGATGTTGCCATAACGAAACATACACAGAATTTACGGCTGTAGTAAGAAGTTCAAGGTCAATCCACCCAGTACACGCAAGAACGATGCAGTCAAGCACAATTCAGCCTTCGTTACTTGTATACATGTAAGAACCCTTCGTTACTTGATCGCCCTCCAGAGCCTCCGATGAATGGCCGGCGGCTTCAGCGTGGGTACGCGGCGATCTCGACGCCCTTGCTGCCGAGCGCCGACGGCGGGGGCGCCTCGTAGGCGCTGAAGAGGCGGTAGGAGGAGAGGAGGGAGAGGAGGATGAAACAGAGCACGGCGCCGAAGGTGATGGCCACGGAGGTGCGCGCCTGTCGGCAGAAGCTGCCGAAAACACCGCACGCCTCGCTCCACGTCACCTCCTTGTCGCCGTTGTAGGCGAGGTACAGCAGCTCCGCCGCCGCAGCACCTGCCGCCAGGATCAGGTACGTGAACACCTGCGGAATAAACATGGCATGGATGGATCAATCTCGTTCTCCCTCACGTGTCAGTCATCAAGTCCTCTTATGCAGTGGTTTGAAACCAAACTTAGGATCTGACAGGATTCGTTTCAGAATTTAACTAGAGATGGCAACGGTGAATTTCCTGTCGGGTTTTGGCTCTCTATATTCGTTTCCGCGACAAAAAATAAAATCCTCACGGGGATCCCCACGAACTCTTGCGGGAGACATTTCTTCTCCATCCCTGTTTCCCGCGCGTCCCCGCTTAAATTATAATTATGACATACTTTCTTTTTATTAATACAAAACATTGTCACTTATACACATTATTATATGTTAGAAATCATTATGTGTACATCAAAATAAATATATTTATACAACGAGTTATTTCTTAACAATGTAATTATTTATTTTTATCATTATATATTACATGAAAACATCATCATATATAAGTTTAACGGGTCCCCGCGGAGAATGGGACGTGCATTTACCCGTCGGGGAAAGATTTTTCCCTGTTTACCTCCCCACGGTGGGAGAACCTTCCCCATCCCACCTCTAAGGGCTTGTTCGGTTCTGCCCTAATCCATATGGATTGAGGGGGATTGAGTGAGTTTCAATCCCTAGAAAGTCAAAATCTCTTCCAATTCGTATCAATCCCCTTCAATCTATATGGATTGAAAATAACCAAACAAGCCCTAATAGAGGAATTCACCGCGGAGAATCGGGGATCGGGATTCATGTCTAAATTTAACAGTAGGCATGATGATGGACTGATGAATCAAGCACATAAAGACTAATTTTTTTATTCTTGCAAGCATTCTTCACATGCTACTGCAACAAAAGTGTGTGAGAGGCAGAGAGCAGACACGCAGGGCAAGAACGGACCTGGTCGAGGAGGAAGACGACCCAGGAGCGCGACACGGTGGCGGGCCTCGGCACGGCCGTGTAGAACGCGGACGCCAGCGAGTAGGCGGCGCACAAGCCGTTGGCGTAGACGAGGTATTTGAAGCCCCCCAGGTCGGAGTAGGCGACGGTGCCGTACTCATTGCTCTGCTGGTCACGGAGCATGAGGGTCATGGCGGCCACGCACAGCACCAGCGGCGCCGCGCGCAGCAGCGTCTCGATGGGCCGCGCCGCCCGCGCCACCGCAGCATCACCCGCCGCCAGCTGCTGCTGCTGCGCCGCGTCCGCCGCCCCGGCTCCTCCGAGTCTGCCGACGCCCGCCGTTTTAGACATCCCCGTATCTCTTCTGCTTTTTCTGTATACTAGAGTAGACGAGTCCAGGCAGGCGAGGTGTCCACTTCTCTCGTCTCTCCCTGAGTCTGAGTCTCTGAGATGGGAACTAGCAGAATGGGAGGGGAATATTGCATTTAAAAAAAAAAAGAGCGAGTGGTGGACTGGTGGTTGGAGCACACTGAATGCGCGGAGTTATTGTCGTGAGTATGGGGGATGCATTCCGTTGATCCCTATCCATGTGCAGAATCCATGAAATAGCACTTGTTTGAGACGGCGTTCACGAAATAGCATCCGATTTCAAGTAATTCATAGAATAGCACTTGTTTTACCAAATTAATTCAGAAAACAACACTCTATCTATATTTTGCATTCTTTTATTGCTTACCTCACATACAAATGGACCAAATTACCCCTATTTATCACAACCTTCTTTTTTATCTCTTATGTCCATGGCTGTGTTCGCTGCGGCTTAAAGCCGTACTGTTACGGCTGTTTGTACTGCTGCAGCTGCAATCAGTAGAGACAAAATACTGTAGAAGCCGCAGCCGCAGCCGGATTAAAGCCGAAACAAGCCGCAGCGAACACAGCCCATAAGAACAACATAAATAAATAAAATATATGACCTCTATTTTTATAGTGTTAAACATACAAATAGACACATATGTTTTATAAACGAAGAAGTCTATATTTAACTATTAAATTTAGAACCAGGTATCTTCGGTCGTCGAACTTTTAAAATTAGACATATTTGGTCCATTAAAAGATACGATTGTTTTTTTTTCACCTGAAGTACAATCTAAGACCTTTTAATGGACCAAATATGTCTAATTTTAAAAGTTCGACGACCGAAGATACCTGGTTCTAAATTTAATAATTAAATATAGACTTCTTCGTTCATAAAACATATGTGTCTATTTGTATGTTTAACACTATAAAAATAGAGGTCATATATTTTATTTATTTATGTTGTTCTTATGGACATAAGAGATAAAAAAAGAAGGTTGTGATAAATAGGGGTAATTTGGTCCATTTGTATGTGAGGTAAGCAATAAAAGAATGCAAAATATAGATAGAGTGTTGTTTTCTGAATTAATTTGATAAAACAAGTGCTATTCTATGAATTACTTAAAATCGGATGCTATTTCGTGAACGCCGTCTCAAACAAGTGCTATTTCATGGATTCTCCCATGTGATTGCTGAGCACGCCGCCACGCTCGCGGGAGCTTGGCCGGCCGGATATAAGAACAACTCTAATGTTACGTAAATTTTAGCTCTATAAATCACAGATTTAAAAAGTTGCTAAATAGAGTTCTCCAATAGTTCTCTAAATATAGGTTGTAGTTTTGTTTTGTATCTATCCACATAAAAAAATAAAGTCATAAATGTCATCAATTACCTTCATTATCTACATAATGCAGTAAACATTTTCGTTTAGAGAGTTGCTAAATGGTTGCCAAATGTAGAGAGGAAATAAGGTTAGATGAGAAGTTGTTAAATTTAGAAAGTTTATTTAGAGAACTATTGGAGATGAGTTTTTATATTAACTATTTAAATTGTTGATTTAGAAAGTCTATTAGAGAATTATTGGAGTTGCTCTAAGATTTTGCAGTATGGGTAGATGCACCTAAATAGTCTCAAAATAAATTATTTTGCATCTATTTATTATAAGCCGGATCTTCTTTATACAGCCAACCAAACACACGCTTACACAAAATCAACGCACGCGGTGGCCTAAGACAAGATGATGTGAGCAACCAATCAAGCCATATGTGGCCGCGGCGATTGGTGGCACGGCGCCCGCCCGGTTTCGTCGTGCCTGCATCGCGTTCTTGCTTACCCGTCGGCATTGGCCGCATGTGCGCGGCTGGGTTGTGTCATGTGCTCGCCTTGGCGGTGGGGTGAAACAGGTCAGATATACCCACCGGATACCGGATACAGATAGTATAAATATCTATTTTTTGATACAGATTCAGATATTTTTATATTCAAGATGTATACAGGTAATACTCGGATAGTGCAGCTTCGGATTCGGGTCGGATACAGAGCGAGGACTACCTGATAAATACCCCGGATATTCGGGTCGGATACGGATACCGGAATTCGGGTACCCGTTTTTCTTTTTCTGTGAAATATAGTTATAAAATCATAACTTTTACATATGAAATTGGATGAAGATAAAGTTTATATGAAAATTGTAGAGCAAAAAGAGATCTATAACTTTGTAGTACATCATATTTTTGTTTAAACACATTTTAGGCCAAAATCATTTAAATAATTTCCAAATTTATATCAAATTAATAGACTTTATCATTTTCATGTGGGGGAGTTAAGGTTAACTCCATGTGGGAAGGTTATCTTTTTATAGACTTGGTAACTTATGTGCAATTTTCGGTCGACGCTACAATATTTTAGTAATTTAATTGTATTTTGATGATTTTCTATATCAAGAAAGTAATAATACACAAATGGCCTAAAAATCATAAAACTTTACGGAGGCACAACGTATGTCCATATATAACCATAAAAATGTTTGGATCTTAAGATCTATAAGATGCCTGTATTTCTTCCATTTCACTTTCACTTATTTGTATGAGTTACATGTGAAACACTCTAAGTATCCAAGTTTCAACATAATCAATACTTTATCATTTTCGTATGAGGACTTGAGTTATCTTCGTATAGAATGTTTATTAGTTTTTGTAACTTATTTGCAATTTTTGTGTGAAACTAGAATATTTTATGAATTTAATTGCATTTTATGATTTTCTATAGAAAATAATAATAATATACAAATAGCCTCAGAAATCCATAAATTTTTACAGAGACACAACATTGTCGGCGTTTCGAGACCGGGGGTCCCTAGGCCGACGAGTGAATGTCGCCGCGTGCCCCAGCCCAGATGGGTCGAGCGCGAGGGCGAGCGCGAAGGGGGGAGAGCGAGGCGGCCGGAGACCGGCGTGAGAGAGGTGGGAAACCCGCGGCCTTCGTGTTCGTCCCGCGTCCAGGTCGGGTGCGCTTGCAGTAGGGGGTTACAAGCGTCCACGCGGGAGAGGGAGCGAGCGGCCTCCAGCGAGCGCCTGTCTCGTCCTCGTCCCCGCGCGGCCAACCCTCTCTAAGAGGGCCCTGGTCCTCCCTTTTATAGGCGCAAGGAGAGGATCCAGGTGTACAATGGGGGTGTAGCAGAGTGCTACGTGTCTAGCGGAGGAGAGCTAGCGCCCTAAGTACATGCCGTTGTGGCAGACGGAGAGATTTTGGCACCCAGCTAGTGTGATGTCGTGGCCGTCGGAGGAGTGCTGGAGGTTGACGGAGGGACAGCTGTCGGAGCGGTTGGGTCCTTGCTGACGTCCTCTTGCTTCCGTAAGGGGGCTGAGAGCCGCAGTCGTCACAGAGTATGCGGGGCGCCATCATTGCCTATCTGGCGAAGCGAGCCAGATGGGACGCCGGTCTTGTTCCCTGCGGCCCGGGTCAGCTCGGGGTAGGGTGATGATGGCGCCTCCTGTTGACGTGGCTGGTCTGCGCCCTAGATTGGGCGATGTGGAAGCTCCTCCGAAGCCGAGGTCGAGTCTGTCTTCTATGGCCGAGGTCGGGTCCGAGCCCCAGGTTCGGGCGAGGCGGAGATTGCCGGCTGGTGCCGAGGCGGAGTCCGAGCCCTGGGGTCGAGCGAAGCGGAGTTTGTCGTCTTCTGGGGCCGAGCCCAAGTCCGAGCCCTGGGTCGGGCGAGGCGGAGATCGTCGTCTTCTAGGACTTAGCCCGAGTCCGAGCCCTGGGTCGGGCGGAGAGGAGTTCACCGTCTTTCGGGACTTAGCCCGAGTCCGAGCCTTGGGTCGGGCGGAGTTCGCCGTCTTCCGGGACTTAGCCCGAGTCCGAGCCCTGGGTCGGGCGGAGCGGAGCTTCCTATGGTGCCTTTGGCCGGGCCTGACTGCCTGTCAGTCTCACTCTGTCAAGTGGCACCGCAGTCGGAGTGGCGCAGGAGGCGCTGTCCTTCTGTCAGGCCGGTCAGTGGAGCTGCGAAGTGACGGCGGTCACTTCGGCTCTGCCGGCTAGGGGGCGCGCGTCAGGATAAAGGTGTCAGGCCACCTTTGCATTAAATGCTCCTGCGATTTGGTCGGTCGGTTCGGCGATTTGGTCAGGGTTGCTTCTTGGCGAAGGCAGGGCCTCGGGCGAGCCGGAAATATGTTCGCCGCTGAAGGGGGGCCTCGGGCGAGACGGAAATCCTCCGGGGTCGGCTGCCCTTGTCCGAGGCTAGGCTCGGGCGAGGCGTGTTCGAGTCCCTCGAATGGACTGATCCCTGACTTAATCGCACCCATCAGGCCTTTGCAGCTTTGTGCTGATGGGGGTTACCAGCTGACAATTAGGAGCCTTGAGGGTACCCCTAATTATGGTCCCCGACAGTAGCCCCCGAGCCTCGAAGGGAGTGTTTGCACTCGCTTGGAGGCTTTCGTCGCACTTTTTTGCAAGGGGACCAGCCTTTCTTGGTTGTGTTTTGTTCCGGTGGGTGCGCGCGAGCGCACCTGCCGGGTGTAGCCCCCGAGGCCTCGGAGGAGTGGTTTCACTCCTTCGAGGTCTTAATGCCTTGCGTAGTGCTTCGGCTGGTCTGGTCGTTCCCTCATGCGAGCTGGCCGTAGCCCAGGTGTACGGTCGGGTCCCAAGTTCTCGGGCTGGTATGTTGACGCTGTCAACGGTTCGGCCGGAGCCTGGTTTGCGAGAGCAGCCCCCGAGCCTCTGCACAGGGCGAGAGGACGATCAGGGACAGACTCGACTTTTTTACATACGCCCCTGCGTCGCCTTTCCGCAAGGAGGAGGGGGGGAAAGCGCCATGTTGCCCTCGATGGGCACCGAACATGGTGTCTCCGGTGAGCTGCAAGCGAGTAATCCGAGTGGACGTCCGTGCCCCGTTCGTTGGGGGTCGGCTATGGGCCTAGGGGCACGCCCAAAAGTACCTGCGGGTGATCTGCCGGACCCGGTCCCCTGGCGACGGGGTCCGAGGGCTCGATGCCTCCCTCTGATGGGATTCCGTTACAAGATCGTTCCCGCTGGTCTCGGAAATGTCCTAGGGTACCTCGGGAGCGCAGCCTGAGCCTTGGTTATGTATCGAACGTACCCATGGTCATCCCTCGCTCGGCGTCTGAGGCGGCTGTGAACCCTTCGGGGGTCAGCCTTCGAACCCCTGATCAGTAATGGGCGTGGAGCCCGAGTAGCCTGAGGCGGCCGTGGAACCCTTCCGAGGGGCTGGCCTTCAAACCTCTGACCAGTAGTGGGTGTAGGGCCCACGCGATCTGAGGCGGCTGTCGACCCCTTCCGGGGGCCAGCCTTCGAACCTCTGATCAGTAGGGGGGCTCGGAGCCTGGTTCCTTCACGAGGAAGGATCCTTTTCGGGGTATTCCCCTTTCCCGGTCCCTGCTGCAAGAGAGAGAAAGAGGAAAAAAGGAAAAGGATACGAAATCGAATGACGCGGTGTACCTTTTTTGACGCGGTCATTATGGCGAAGGCGAAGCATCGCCCGCTTCTCCTGCCAGTGGCACTGCCTGTCCCGCCGCGGAGTTAATGCGACAGGGCGAGTGGTTGGCGGGGCGGCCGTTGTGCGTGCGTGAGCCGTTCGAGGAACGAATCACGGGCGCGTTGTCTTCACGCCGTGAGAGAGGGTTCTCTCGCTGCCCCCGGACGAGATGTAAGCTTGGCTGACGACGTGACCGCTGCACCTACCCGCCTGCCACCGCCATTACTGCCGGCCCGTCTTCGGCCGTATTGACCGTCGCGCCAGGCTGGAGCCGCTGGGTCGTGCGCTGGTGGGACCGACGCCGGAGTTGACCAGCCGAGGCTTCGGGTCGGGCCGACGTCCTTGGAGGACAGCTGGCCGAGCCCCCGGGGTGACCGGCCGAGCCGCCTGCTCGGGCCGGATTCCCGAGAAGACCCTGGCAGCGATGGCCCGGGCGTGGCGATGACGTCGTCCTTCAGAGTGGAGATCTTCGGACCGCGTCGCCGTCTGAGGCTAGGTCGGACCTTGCCGAAGGTGTCGTCGATGCCGAGGGTGCTGCTGCTCCCTTCGGCCGTCAAGATCCGAGCCTGCAGGATCAGATTATCTTGTCGCGTGTGTTTTCTGCGGCCGCCGAGGCCTAAACACACCCTCGCCGTGTTGTAAAGCTACGTCTCTTTTCCTCTTGTTTCGAGTATCTGGACTTTTCTATCGGTAACAGAATTGTTTTGTGCAAGCGAGAGTTGCTTCTCACGGAAGGTGATGAGTGAGGTATCCGTATCCCGGAGGCGTAGGAGTCCCTCGGCTCGGTCAGCCTTACCGTTTACGCGCACTCTTACCCGTCCATGGGGTTCTGTTCCCGACGCAGTCGAGAAGGCTCGAGAAATCGCTTCAGCAGAAGAGCTTCCGAACTCGAAGTAGTCAAAAAGCACGAAAGCCATTGGCAGAAAGGACCTTTTTTTTCGAGGAAAAAATTCGACGCAGAGGGGGTTCCCCCCTTTTAGCCCCCGAGGGAGGGTCGGGCTTTGCCGAGGCAAGGCTGACCCTTCCTTGATTACTAAACTTTGCGTGGGAGCGAGGTATATGAACAACTTGAAAACATCTTAAGGGTAGAAGCGACGTAGCTGTTGGATGTTCCAAGCGTTGTTGTAGACCTCGCCTTGACTGTTGGCCAGCTTGTATGTTCTGGGCTTCAGAACTTTGGCGATGACGAACAGCCCCTCCCAGGGAGGCGTGAGCTTGTGCTGCCCTCGGGCGTCTTGTCGCAGCCGAAGCACCAGGTCGCCCACCTGGAGGTCTCGGGACCGGACCCCTCGGGCGTGGTAGTGTCGCAGGGACTGCTGGTACCGCGCCGAGTGTAGTAAGGCCTTGTCCCGAGCCTCCTCCAGCTGGTCCAGCGAGTCTTCTCGGCTTGCTTGGTTGCTTTGGTCGGTGTAGGCCCTCGTCCTCGGGGAACCGTATTCTAAGTCTGTGGGTAAGATGGCCTCGGCCCCGTAGACTAGGAAGAACGGCGTGAAGCCCGTGGCTCGGCTCGGTGTTGTCCTCAGACTCCAGACCACCGAGGGGAGTTCCTTCATCCATCGCTTGCCAAACTTGTTGAGGTCGTTGTAGATCCGAGGCTTGAGCCCTTGTAGAATCATGCCGTTGGCACGCTCTACTTGCCCATTTGACATGGGGTGAGCCACGGCGGCCCAGTCCACCCGGATGTGGTGGTCCTCGCAGAAGTCCAGGAACTTTCTGCCGGTGAACTGGGTGCCGTTGTCGGTGATGATGGAGTTCGGGACCCTGAAGCGATGGATGATGTTGGTGAAGAACGCCTCCGCCTGCTCGGACCTGATGCTGTTCAGGGGTCGGACCTCGATCCACTTGGAGAATATGTCGATGGCGACCAGCAGGTGCGTGTAGCCCCCGGGTGCCTTCTGCAAGGGGCCGATGAGATCCAGACCCCACACAGCAAAAGGCCAGGTGATGGGTATCGTCTGCAGAGCCTGAGCGGGCAGGTGGGTCTGCCTTGCGTAGAACTGACACCCTTCGCAGGTGCGGACAATTCTAGTGGCGTCGGCCACCGCCGTCGGCCAGTAGAAGCCTTGCCGGAAAGCATTCCCGACAAGGGCTTGAGGCGCTGTGTGATGGCCGCAAGCCCCCGAGTGTATCTTTCGCAGGAGTTCCTGACCTTCGGCGATGGAGATGCATCGCTGGAGGATGCCGGAGGGGCTCCGGTGGTAGAGCTCCTTCTCATCTCCCAGCAAGACGAACGACTTGGCGCGCCGCGCCACCCGCCGAGCCTCAGCTTGGTCGCGGGGTAGCTCTCCCCGGTGGAGATATTGCAGGTACGTGGTCTGCCAGTTTTGATCAGGCGTGACCCCGCTTTGCTCCCCCTCGACGTGCAGCGTCTCGCCCTCGGGGGCCGAGGGTACCTCGGGTTGAACCGAGGATACCTCGGGCCGAGCCGAGGGTGCCTCGGAATGATCCGAGGGTACCTCGGGCTGGGCCGAGGGTGCCTCGGGCTCGAGCGTGTCATCGACCTTGATGGAGGGTTGATGCAGATCCCGGGAGAAGACGTCCGGGGGAACCGTCATTCGCCCCGAGGCTATTTTAGCCAGCTCGTCCGCAGTCTCGTTGTAGCGCCGAGCGATGTGGTTGAGCTCAAGCCCGTAGAACTTGTCTTCCAGGCACCGAACCTCATCGCAGTAGGCCTCCATCTTCGGGTCGTGGCAGTGGGAGTTCTTCATGACTTGGTCAATGACAAGCTGCAAGTCACCGCGAGCGTCGAGGCGTCGGACCCCTAGCTCGATGGCGATCCGCAACCCATTGACCAGAGCCTCATACTCGGCCACATTGTTGGACGCCGGGAAATGGAGGCGTAGCACGTAGCGTGGGTGCTTCCCGAGGGGCGAGATGAAGAGTAGGCCTGCACCGGCTCCTGTCTTCATCAGCGACCCGTCGAAGAACATGGTCCAGAGCTCCGGTTGGATCGGAGCCGTCGGTAGCCGGGTGTCGACCCATTCAGCTATGAAGTCCGCCAAGACCTGGGACTTGATGGCCTTTTGAGGAGCGAACGAGATTGTCTTGCCCATGATTTGCACCGCCCACTTTGCAATCCTACCCGAGGCCTCTCGGCACTGGATGATCTCCCCCAGGGGGAAGGATGACACCACAGTTACCGGATGAGACTCGAAGTAGTGTCGCAGCTTCCGCCGCGTTAGAATCACCGCGTACAGCAGCTTATGAACTTGTGGGTAGCGGATCTTGGTTTCGGACAGTACCTCGCTGACGAAGTAGACTGGCCTCTGAACGGGCAATGCATGCCCCTCTTCTTGCCTCTCGACCACAATCGCGGCGCTAACCACCTAAGTGGTCGCGGCGATGTAAACTAGGAGGGCTTCTCCGGCAGCTGGGGGCACCAAGATAGGCGCCTTTGTGAGGAGCGCCTTCAGGTTCCCGAGGGCTTCCTCGGCCTCAGGGGTCCAAGTGAAGCACTCGGCCTTCCTTAAGAGGCGGTACAGAGGTAGACCTCTTTCGCCAAGGCGTGAGATGAAACGGCTCAGAGCCGCGAGGCATCCCATGACCCTCTGTACGCCTTTCAAGTCCTTGATGGGCCCCATGCTGGTGATGGCTGCGATCTTCTCCAGGTTGGCCTCGATGCCCCGCTCGGAGATGATGAACCCCAAGAGCATGCCTCGGGGTACTCCGAAAACACACTTTTCGGGATTGAGCTTGACGCCTTTTGCCTTGAGACATCAGAATGTCGCTTCAAGGTCGGAAAGGAGGTCGGAGGCTTTCCTCGTCTTGACTACGATGTCATCGACGTAGGCCTCGACCGTGCGGCCAATGTGTTCGCCGAACACATGGTTCATGCACCGCCGGTACGTCGCGCCCGCATTCCTCAAGCCGAACGGCATGGTGACATAGCAGTACATGCCGAAGGGTGTGATGAAAGAAGTCGCGAGCTGGTCAGACTCTTTCATCCTGATTTGATGATACCCTGAGTAGGCATCGAGGAAAGACAGGGTTTCGCACCTAGCAGTGGAATCCACGATTTGGTCGATGCGAGGCAGAGAGTAGGGAACCTTTGGACATGCTTTGTTGAGACCAGTGTAGTCTACACACATTCACCATTTCCCCCCTTCCTTTCTCACAAGCACCGGGTTAGCAAGCCATTCGGGATGGAATACCTATTTGATGAACCCTGCTGCCATTAGCTTGTGGATCTCCTCGCCTATGGCTCTGCGCTTCTCCTCGTCGAATCGGCGCAGTGGCTGCTTGACGGGTCGGGCTCCGGCTCGGATGTCCAGCGAGTGCTCGGCGACATCCCTCTGTATGTCGGGCATGTCCGAGGGACTCCACACGAAGACATCGGCGTTCGCGTGGAGAAAGTCGACGAGCACTGCTTCCTATTTGGGATCGAGCCCGGAGCCGATCTGGACCTGCTTGGAGGCGTCGCCGCTGGGGTCGAGGGGGACGGACTTAACCGTCTCCGCTGGCTCAAAGTTGCCGGCATGACGCTTCACGTCTGGCACCTCCTTAGAGAGGCTCTCTAGGTCGGCGATGAGGGCCTCGGACTCGGCGAGGGCCTCGGCGTACTCCACGCACTCCACGTCGCATTCGAACGCGTGTTTGTACGTGGGGCCGACGGTGATGACCCCGTTGGGGCCCGACATCTTGAGCTTCAGGTAGGTGTAGTTGGGGACGGCCATGAACTTCGCGTAGCATGGCCTCCCCAGTACCACGTGGTAGGTTCCTCGGAACCCGACCACCTCGAACGTCAGGGTCTCCCTTCGGAAGTTGGAGGGTGTTTCGAAGCAGACGGGAAGGTCGAGCTGTCCGAGGGGCTGGACGCGCTTCCCGGGAATGATCCCATGGAAGGGTGCATCGCCTGCCCGGACAGAGGACAGATCAACACGCAGGAGCCCGAGGGTCTCGGCGTAGATGATGTTGAGGCTGCTGCCTCCGTCCATGAGGACCTTGGAGAGCCTGACGTCGCCGATGATGGGGTCGACGACGAGCGGGTATTTCCCCGGGCTCGGCACATGGTCGGTGTGGTCGGCTTGGTCGAAGGTGATGGGCTTGTCAGACCAGTCTAGGTAGACTGGCGCCGCCACCTTCACCGAACAGACCTCCCGGCGCTCTTGCTTGCGGTGCCGAGCCGAGGCATTCGCCGCCTGCCCACCGTAGATCATGAAGCAGTCGCGGACCTCAGGGAACTCTCCTACCTGGTGATCTTCCTTCTTGTCGTCGTCGCGGGCCTTGCCACCCTCCGCGGGTGGCCCGGCCCTGTGGAAGTGGCGCTAAAGCATGACGCACTCCTCAAGGGTGTGCTTGACGGGCCCCTGGTGATAGGGGCACGGCTCCTTGAGCATCTTGTCGAAGAGGTTGGCACCTCCGGGGGGCTTCCAAGGGTTCTTGTACTCGGCGGCGGCGACAAGGTCCGCGTCGGCAGCGTCGCGTTTCGCTTGCGACTTCTTCTTGCCCTTCTTCTTGGCGCCGCGCTGAGTTGACGCCTCGGGGGCATCTTCCGAAGGGCGGCCCTGGGGCTGCTTGTCCTTCCGGAAGATAGCCTCGACCGCCTCTTGGCCGGAGGCGAACTTGGTGGCGATGTCCATCAGCTCGCTCGCCCTGGTGGGGGTTTTGCGACCCAGCTTGCTCACCAGGTCGCGGCAGGTGGTGCCAGCGAGGAACGCGTCGATGACATCCGAGTCGGTGATGTTGGGCAGCTCGGTGCGCTGCTTCGAGAATCGCCGGATGTAGTCCCAGAGAGATTCTCCCGGCTGCTGTCGGCAGCTTCGAAGGTCCCAGGAATTCCCAGGGCGCACGTATGTGCCCTGGAAATTCCCAGCGAAAGCTTGGACTAGGTCATCCCAGTTGGAGATCTGCCCCGGAGGCAGGTGCTCCAACCAGGCGCGAGCGGTGTCGGAGAGGAACAGAGGGAGGTTGCGGATGATGAGGTTGTCATCGTCCATTCCACCCAGTTGGCAGGCCAGACGGTAGTCCGCGATCCACAGTTCCGGTCTCGTCTCCCCCAAGTACTTTGTGATAGTAGTCGGGGGTCGGAACCGGGTCAGGAACGGCGCCCGTCGTATGGCTCGGCTGAAGGCCTGCGGACCGGGTGGCTCGGGCGAGGGACTCCGATCCTCCCCGCTGTCGTAGCGCCCCCCATGCCTGGGATGGTAGCCTCGGCACACCCTCTCGTCGAGGTGGGCCCGACGGTCGCGGTGATGGTGCTCGTTGCCGAGGTGACCCGGGGCCGCAGGCGCGGTGTTGCACGTGCGCCCGGTGTTGACCGAGGCTTCCCGCATGAATCGGGAAGTCGCGACATGAGGTTCCGAGGGGTACCCTTGCCTTCGGGAGGCAGAGCTCTCGGCCCGTCGGACCGCGGCGCCTTCCAGGAGATTCTTGAGCTCTCCCTGGATTCGCCGCCCCTCGGTGGTTGATGGCTCCGGCATCGCGCGAAGAAGCATTGCTACTGCCGCCAGGTTCTGGCCGACCCCACTGGATGCGGGCGGTGGCCTGACCCTGACGTCGTCGGTGATGTGGTGCTGGAAGCCCTGGGGTAGATGACGTATTTATCCGGCCGGAGGTTGGCCCGCCCATGCCTGCCCGACGTCCCGACGGATCGGCTCAAGCGCTCCTGCTCCCTCGTCGAGCCTGGCCTGCACCCCGCGGATTTGCTCGAGCTGTGGGTCATGGCCCCCCGCCTGAACGGGGACCACAGCTAGCTCCCGTGGGATGTCAACGCGAGGCACCGGCCTAGGGAGGTCACCGTCCTCCGGCATGCCGAGATGGTTGCCTTCGGAGGGACCCCCTAGATCGACGTGGAAGCATTCGCGACTTGGGCCGCAGTCCTCGTCGCCGAGGCTACGGCTACCGTCGGAACAGTCGGAAAGGCAGTAGTCGCATGCGGTCATGAAGTCCCGCATGGCACTGGGGTTGCCAAGTCCAAAGAAACCCCAATAGATGCTGGGCTCGTCGTCTTCCTCGGACCCAGAGGGCCCGTAGGTCGAGACGTCCGTCAACCGGTCCCAAGGTGACCGCATACGAAACCCCAGAGGGTTTGGACTCGCCTCTACAAGAGCGCCCGCCAAAGCAGGGCCGCTAGGCGGGTCGAGGCTGAATCCAAAAGATGTGGGATGGGAATCGATCGGTACCTTTTGGTCAACGGGCGGCGATGAGGTCACGTCGGGGACTGACTGCGCCGTCGTCTCAGGTACGAGGGTGACGTCCAGCAAGCTTTTTGCGAGCGTGCTGGCGTCGTCCGCTTGCTCGGGATTGGCGTGTCGCGGGGGGACGACGCTCGCCTTCGTCTCAAACGCGAGGTCGACGCCTGGTGCGCCCCCCATTGGGGCGCCTGGGCCGTCGACTCGCTCGACAGCCGACGAGGCGCTGTCTCCTGCTTGGCCTTGGTTGCCCCGCCTCCTCCTCCGTCGGCGGGGGAGAGGACGGGGTGAGCTCGAAGGTTGTTCTTCCACCATGCGGGGAAGACGTCGCCGATCCCGCCGCCGGCGGGCGGGTTGTCGGCCGCCAGTGTCGTTGTCGCACGGCGGTGGAAGGAGTATCACGTCGTAGCTGCCGTCGAGGGACATGAACTCAAGACTCCCGAAACGGAGCACCGTCCCGGGTTGGAGAGGTTGCTGGAGACTGCCCATCTGGAGCTTGACGGGAAGCTGTTCGTCAACACGCAGCAGGCCCCTACCTGGCGCGCCAATTGTCGGCGTTTCGAGACCGGGGGGTCCCTAGGCCGATGAGTGAATGTCGCCGCGTGCCCCAGCCTAGATGGGTCGAGCGCGAGGGCGAGCGCGAAGGGGGGAGAGCGAGGCGGCCGGAGACCGGCGTGAGAGAGGTGGGAAACCCGCGGCCTTCGTGTTCGTCCCTCGCCCAGGTCGGGTGCGCTTGCAGTAGGGGGTTACAAGCGTCCATGCGGGAGAGGGAGCGAGCGGCCTCCAGCGAGCGCCTGTCTCGTCCTCGTCCCCGTGCGGCCAACCCTCTCTAAGAGGGCCCTGGTCCTCCCTTTTATAGGCGCAAGGAGAGGATCCAGGTGTACAATGGGGGGTGTAGCAGAGTGCTACGTGTCTAGCGGAGGAGAGCTAGCGCCCTAAGTACATGCCGTTGTGGCAGCCGGAGAGATTTTGGCACCCAGCTGGTGTGATGTCGTGGCCGTCGGAGGAGTGCTGGAGCTTGACGGAGGGACAACTGTCGGAGCGGTTGGGTCCTTGCTGACGTCCTCTTGCTTTTGTAAGGGGGCTGAGAGCCGCAGTCGTCACAGAGTATGCGGGGCGCCATCATTGCCTATCTGGCGGAGCGAGATAGATGGGACGCCGGTCTTGTTCCCTGCGGCCCGGGTCAGCTCGGGGTAGGGTGATGATGGCGCCTCCTGTTGACGTGGCTGGTCTGTGCCCTAAGTTGGGCGATGTGGAAGCTCTTCCGAAGCCGAGGTCGAGTCTGTCTTCCGTGGCCGAGGTCGGGTCCGAGCCCCAGGTTCGGGCGAGGTGGAGATTGCCGGCTGGTGCCAGGGCGGAGTCCGAGCCCTGGGGTCGGGCGAAGCGGAGTTCGTCGTCTTCTGGGGCCGAGCCCAAGTCCGAGCCCTGGGTCGGGCGAGGCGGAGATCGTCGTCTTCTGGGACTTAGCCCGAGTCCGAGCCCTGGGTCGGTCGGAGAGGAATTCGCCGTCTTCCGGGACTTAGCCCAAGTCCGAGCCTTGGGTCGGGCGGAGTTCGCCGTCTTCCGGGACTTAGCCCGAGTCCGAGCCCTGGGTCGGGCGGAGCGGAGCTTCCTATGGTGCCTTTGGCCGGGCCTGACTGCCTGTCAGTCTCACTCTGTCAAGTGGCACCACAGTCGGAGTGGCGCAGGCGGCGCTGTCCTTCTATCAGGCCGGTCAGTGGAGCGGCGAAGTGACGGCGGTCACTTCGGCTCTGCCGGCTAGGGGGCGCGTGTCAGGATAAAGGTGTCAGGCCACCTTTGCATTAAATGCTCCTGCAATTTGGTCGGTCGGTGCGGCAATTTGGTCAGGGTTGCTTCTTGGCGAAGGCAGGGCCTCGGGCGAGCCAGAAATATGTTCGCCGCTGAAGGGGGGCCTCGGGCGAGACGGAAATCCTCCGGGGTCGGCTGCCCTTGTCCGAGGCTAGGCTCGGGCGAGGCGTGATCGAGTCCCTCGAATGGACTGATCCCTGACTTAATCGCACCCATCAGGCCTTTGCAGCTTTGTGCTGATGGGGGATACCAGCTGAGAATTAGGAGCCTTGAGGGTACCCCTAATTATGGTCCCCGACAAACATATATCCACATATACTTCTCAAAAACATTTGGACTATAAAATCCACCAGATGCTAGTTCTCTTCTATTCCAGTTCCACTTATTACGTGAGTTACACATGAAATCACTCTATGTATCGAAGTTTCAACATAATCAATACTTCACTTCTCATTTTCATGTGGGGACTTGAGGTTATCTTCGAATAGAATGTTTATTAGTTTTGGTAACTTTTTTATAATTTTGGGTCGAAACTAGTGTATTTTATAAATTTAATTATATTTCGATGCTTTTATATAGAAAGAAATTAATAATGCACAAATAGTCTCAGAAAATCATGAAATTATACGGAGCTAAAACATATGGCCACATATAGTCATTAGTAATGGGACCATAAAATCCACAAGATGTCAATGTTTCTTCTATTTTATTTTCACTTATTGCGTGAGTTACACGTGAAATCACTCTAAGTATCAAGTTTCAACATAATCAATACTTCACTTTATCATTTTTATGTGAGAACTTGAAGTTATCTTCTTATAAAATGATTATTAGTCTTGATAGTTTATTTGCAATTTTGTGGTCAAACAAGAATATTTTATGATAAGCAATTAATGCATTATCTGATAAGTACCCGATATCCGACCGACCAATATTCGTATCCGTTACTTATCCGTCCGAATAAATATCTGATTCATGTATCTGTATCCGTTCCGTTTTTAATTATCCGAAACTAATTTCGAATCCGTCTTAAATATATTAGTGTACCATACAGGATGAACTACTGTGCGTCCATTTTCACCATACGGCCTGGGGTCTGCTGTGGCCGGTCTACTGCATAGGAAACGGCCATTCTAAAACCCTCTCATTAATTACATATCCTTCAGCTTGACATGGATGCGCAGGACGTTTGTTTTTCTGGCATAGGATTCCTGTTCCGGCTCGATCAGGCCAAGGCGGGAGCGAGACCAGCGAGGCTAACCGGCTGTACGGTGTTTGTTTGTTTGGGCTGGATTATAGATGTCCAAACGGGCGGCACGGCCCGGCCCAGCCCGAGCCCGACTCGGCCCGGCCCGTTTGAGCCCGGCACGGTTAGGCCCGGTCACTTAATCGTGCCGGGCCGTGCCGCCCGACGGGCCCAAACCTCTTCCCGAGCACGGCACGGTATAGGCCCGATCGTGCCGGGCCGGCCCGAATAGCACGACCCATTTAGTGGCTCGTGCCAGCCCGAGCCCGCTCTACCTCCTCCCGCAGCGCGTCCTGCTAGTCTGGGTGCGCGGCGAGCAGGAGCAGCGTCCTAGCGCCAGTGTCGTGGTCTCGTGCTCGCCAAAGAAGAAGGTCTTGCACTCGCCCACCAGCTCCCTCGTGGTGAGCCGCCGGTCGGTGGCCTCCTCCGTCCCGGCCAGCAGCATCGACAGGAGGTCCTTCCCCTGGCGGCGGCAGCGCGCGTGGATGATGTGCCTCCTCCGTTCCGGCCAGCAGCGGCAGCCAGCAGCAGCGACAGGAGGTCCTCCTCCGTCCTGCAGCTTCCAGAACACCGTGCGTAGGGAGGTTTGTGGAGCGGGCTGGCAGCTCCCGTCCTGCAGCTTCCAGAACCCCGGTAAGTACGTTGAGATTTGTGGCGGAGAAGGCTGGCGCGATGATGTGTCCGTGCAGGGAGGGAGCCAGCCGCCAGGAAAGAGGAGGAATTGAGGGAGGAAGACTGGGTTAGGGTTTGTCGGTGGCCGATAATGTTATACGTGGCTGGGGTTGGGCTGAGATTGGGGTTGGGCCGTCGGAGACTTGTGGCCTTACGCCTTGCGGTTAAAATAAACGGGCCGGTTAAAAGGCCCGGCAGACACCGTGCCGTGCTCGGGCCAGCCCAACGGGCTCAAATGTCTGTCGGGCCCGGCACGCTATTCGGGCCGGGCTGAGCCCGAGCCCGCTTCAACTCGTGCCGTGTCGTGCTCGTGTCGTGCTAAAATAACGTGCTTCGTGCCGGGCTAACGGGCCACGTGCTTTCTGGACATCTATAGGCTGGATCAGCTGTTAATTGAGGACGAAATTTGCATCTACGGATAAGCTCATGCACCTGTCTAACTACCATACACATGCTCATTCCAAATACACATGCTCATTCCAAATACCATAACTGAAATGCAATCTTGTTGAGATGACAACTGTTGAGCACTATTTGTGTCATTGGGCACGCCCGGATGGTCCGCCCCTAGGCGCGGACGATCCACGATCAGATCAGACCAAGCGTGATTAACCCATTTTCCGTGCATGTTTGTCCCTCTAATCTCGCGGATTCTGTTGAGGAACGTTTAGAAACGGGTTCAGACCACTCCTTATATATATATATAAAGTAGTACGACCGATTGCGCGCATCAACAATCGAATCAAATCATTATATCTTCGATTCCTTTACTTTTTTTCTCTAGGAGTAGACAGTAACATAGTCTTCTTCACCTCATTCTTCACGTCTCTTCAACTCTATGTCGTCTGGAGGTGTCTTTGGTGGCCTGTTGATCCCAAGATAAATCCTAGTATCTCTCCTCCCTAATGGGGACCCTCCCAGGGGCGAGATCCAGTTGCCGTTGGCGAACGCCGCCACTCTGCGCACACACGGTTAGTCCGGCCACCAGGCGTGAACCGTCTGGCGCAGCACAGAAAACCCCGCTCTTGCTTTTAGGTCGCGGACCGTCCGGCCGTAGGCCACGGACCGTCTGCCGAGCGGAACAACTCCTAAGTGTTTGCCGTCCGAATCGGAGCCAACACACTTTTTGGCAACTCTGTTGAGGACAAGGCAGTTGGATCCATTGAATCGGTCCCTAATGGCCGGTCCCAAGGACTACTCCGATATTTCCCCTAGCAATATCATTGAGCCGACTATGGAGGCAGTGTTGGCTCATGAATAGCAGGAATTCGAGGAGTACACGGAGCAGCCGATCAAGGAGGCCAGGGCGACATACTTGGCCCATTTCATGGTGGATAGGAACCATATTGTCGTCCGTATACATGAGACTAACCTGATGTCACTCCGACCTACTACAGCGACCCCACTGTAAGTAACACAGACGACATCCAAGCACTTCAATCTTACGTATATGAACAATGGGATCGGATGCAACAAATAATAGGGGGTGTGCAAGAAGATTATAGGAGAGTAGTACACTCATTCGATAAATCTGTCATTGCTAGTTTTCCATCACATGATGTCCAAACTAAAGATAACCCACAAGATCCATCTGCTGCAAATGGGCATGCCCAATCCTAGCCACTTTATGGGATGCCGATCATTTCCTATAGCAGACGACTGCATCCTCCCCCATTTATATGGGAGGAACCAATGCCCTGCATACGACCAGATGGTTCGGGTCTGAGTCCAAATGGTCCGGCCTAGCGGTGGTCGGCTCTATTTCTGCGATGAGCCACCAAACACACTAGGGATGGCAAAGATGCTCGGACAGTCAGGCTATACGCGCGAACCGTCCAACCACATCACTGGACCATCAGGATATCATGTCAGACCATCCGCGACATGGTATGTTGAGCAAATCGCAGATTATTACCAACAACCCTCCTACCATCCCCAAACTAACGTCTCTAGCAACCACGACCACTCAAAAACGTGGAATAATCTCACCCACATGTGGATATGAGCCCTTTTGGATCCTAAAAGACCAGAAAGATTCAACATGCAATATGGAGTACCTAGCACCAACACTAATGCCTCACATAATCCAAACCCATGGGCAAGGGAATGACATAATGATACACTAGCACACACACATATGGATCAAAGGGCCAGTGGATTGCCACCGATCGCCATTAACATAGTTAGAGAGGAGATAGCTAGGGCATTCCGGGACAAACTCAGAGTCAGCATGTGCCCTGGGGGCAGTCATATCGGAGACCATATGATAGCGTATTCAACTACGACCCATACCCACAAAAAATTAGAAGGCACCCATTTTTTTTATGCTAGCTCAGTTACACCAGAGAGATTTGTCTTGCGAGAGCTGAAGCAAAGACACTGCTAAAGTAGCTCGTCACAATGTCCATATAGTAGATTGTAAACATGATAGTTTGGATGACGAGCCACTAGAACTATATACCACTGAATTGGTTTGGCCAAATCCTCAGTGTGTTTCTCTCTATAGCCGACTCAAAGGAAGCAGCAAGAAGAAGTTATATTTACATTTAATGTTGCCAAGTGTGCCAAAATATTTGACGAATTACTAAAAAGCGTCAATATTAAAATAACTCACACCATCCCATCCATCGACGAGCTCAAATGTCGTGCTTATTATAAGGGGCACAACTCATTCTCTCATACCACTAATAATTGTAATGTGTTTCGACGACAGGTCCAATCAGCTATTAACGAGGACAGTTGAGTTTTTAAGAAATATAGGTGGATACATAACCTTTTCCTATAAACATGATAGATTTTGATGGTAAGAAAGTCCTGGTTTGGCATGACGCAGCCGATAAGGGCAAAGGCAAAGAGATCAGCATCATCAACGATTCTCGAGCTGCTGACGAAAATGTCAGACCTACTTACTAGAAAGTGGTTACTGAAAAGACCCCTGATGGAGGAGAGACAATGAAGATCACTATCACATCCTCCCACACTAGGGGACAGACGTAGAGAGAGGGCGGGATCAAGTCCCCTATTCTGCGCATCGCAGACGGTCTAGCCAGTCAGGGTAGACGGTCCGACTAGAAGCAGCAGCGACCACACCCTTCAAGACTCGACAACCCAAAATAGCTACGAGGAAGCAAAACATGGCTAAAGTAATTGGTTGGCTGATTAAGGTCGGCCCAACTTTTGACCAGCTGTTGTCCAAGTAGGTCAACAAGAAGGCTAGTCACCATGATTGGCCAGGAAAGCGATCTTGCTCACTTGACCCAGAAAAGCGAGCAAAAACAATTGGACCCTTCCACCAAAAAGCCAAATAAATCTCCCTAGATGTCGTACAATTGACACCACAAGCACCAGCATGGTCGCCTCCACCCTAATATCCACCTTACTATCCACCCCAATATCCACCCATGACATTCCCACCTTAATTCCCATACCCTCATGCATACACACCCACACCTTATATGCCAAATCAAATGTGGGGCATACCACCATACCCTTACACGATGCCACCACGCCCCGCCTAGGGGCACAACAAACATCTGTGTTTGACAGGTTAACCCCACCAGTGCAAGACCGATTGGGTCTCCCTCAATCTGGTCAGCATGAACAACTCTAGCAAGATTGCCAGAATACTTGGCCACAAAGGCCTACCAATCCAACAGGGGCATAGAGAGAAAATGTCCACAATTGAAGATACCAATGCTAAAAGGACAACCAACCGTGATGTTATTAAGATAGGAACCACAAACGTCATCATACAAGGAAATAACGAGGGACCGATGATCTTTGGTGAATCAGCTAAAACAAAGGAAGAGAAAGACATAGAAGCAACTAGTAAAACATCTGACCTAAAATACTCCATGCCTCGATGGTGCCCATTGGGACTAACATGTTCGCAAAAGCGCAAATTGCAGGGTTTGAGAGCAAAGGAGAGCAAGGAAAAGGAGGCAGAACAAATATTCAATGAAACACATCCATAGTACCCAAGCGGTGGAAACTAAAGGCCACAAAAGCAACTCAAGCAGTTACAAAAATAGAAAACAAAGAAACACATGTGCAACTCCCTATAGGTACCGTGGACAGTCTGGCTCCATCAGCTGGACCATCGGAACTTAGCGCGGACCGTCTGACCCTTGTGTCTGGACCATCCGTGCTTCACCAGGAGGCATCCAAAGACACACCGATGCCAACGAATGAGGACAACTTTGAAGAAGACAACCTACTAGGAGAGGACCTAGTCGACTATGGAGCCTCGCCCGAGCACCTAGGTATGGATGTTAATGTAATTACATTTTCAGCTAGTTACACTATTATCGATGACGATGAACCTATAGTTGCTCAATTCGATTATGGTCCTAAAGAGGCGGTCTTCACCGAACCCAAGAAATTGGTTAAACACTTAAAACCACTCTTTGTGCGTGGACACATTGATGGGATACCGATTTCCAGAATGTTGGTAGATGGTGGGGCAACCATGAATTTAATGCCATATTTGTTGTACAAAAAATTAGGAAAGCAGGACAATGAGCTGATCAGGACTAATAGGATGCTCAACGGCATTGGGAGCGACAATCCAATCGAGGCCAATAGTGTCATGTTCGTTGAGGTAATCCTCGGGACAAAGACCCTCGCTGCTGCATTCTTTGTCACCGAAGTAGACGGGTATTATAGTCTTATCTTGGGCAGAGATTGGATTCATGTTAATTAATGTATACCTTCTACTTTACACCAGATATTATTGCAATGGGTAGGTGAAAGTCGCCTAGAGGGGGGGGGGTGAATAGGCGGAATCTGAAATTACTTAAGCACACACTACAAGCCGGGGTTATCGTTAGAACAAATATCAAGTGCGGGAGAGAAGGGAAAAACAAATCAAATGGAAATAAAGCGGATGAACATGGTGATTTGTTTTACCGAGGTTCAGTTCCAAAGAACCTAGTCCCCGTTGAGGTGGTCACAAAGACCGGGTCTCTTTCAACCCTTTCCCTCTCTCAAACGGTCACTTAGACCAAGTGAGCCTTCTTCCTTGATTTCATGGGTCACTTAGACCCCGCAAGGACCACCCCATAATTGGTGTCTCTTGCCTTGCTTACAAAGCACTTGAGAGTAAGAATTGAAAAGAAAAAGAAGGCCAAGCCAAGCAAACAAGAGCAACAAAGGAACACAAGAGATCCTCTCACAAGTCCTAATGCACTAGAGTTGATTTGGGGACTTTGAGTGGATCGATCGCTTTGATTGTGTCTTGGAGTGAAGTCTATTGCCCTTGTATTGAATGCAATGTTCAGAATGCTTGGGTGCTTGGAGTTGTGGTGGTTGGGGGATATTTATAGCCCTTAACCACCAACAAGTCGTTGGGGAAGGCTGCTGGCGATGGGCGCACTGGACAGTCCGGTGCGCCACCGAACACTATCCGGTGCGCCGTCACGTCACCCAACCGTTAGGGTTTTGACTCAGTTGACCATTGGAGAGCTTGTCCTCTTGTGGCACCGGACAGTCTGGTGCGCCACCGGACAGGTACTGTTCACTGTCCGGTGCACCTCTGGCTCTGCGGCTATGACTCTGCGCGCACTGTTCATCTATTACCCGCTTTTGCAGTCGACCGTTGGAGCGAGTAGCCGTTGCTCCGCTGGTACACCGGACAATCCAGTGAATTATAGCGGAGCGCGCCTGGAGAAACCCGAGAGTGGCTGGTTTTAGTTGTACGGTCCTGGTGCACCAGACACTGTCCGGTGGCACATCGGACGGTCCGGTGCGCCGTTTCTCAGCACACTCAAGTTTCTTTTGCTCCTTTGTATTTGATCCCTTTCTTGAATATTTATTGGTTTGTGTTGAACCTTTTTGCACATGTAGAACATGTATTCTAGAGCAAACTAGTTAGTCCATATATTTGTGTTGGGCATTCAACCACCAAAAATAATTGTGGGAAGAGGTTAACCCTATTTCCTTTTCAATCTCCTCCTTTTTGGTGATTGATGCCAACACAAACCAAAGCAAATATATGAAGTGTAGAAATGAACTAGTTTGCATAAGGTAAGTGCATAGGTTACTCGGAATTAAACCAATTTATAATTTCACTGGATATGAATGGATTGCTTTCTTTAATTTAACATTTTGGACCACATTTGCACCACTTGTTTTGTTTTTGCAAATCTTTTTGGAAAATATTTTCAAAGTCTTTTGCAAATAGTCAAAGGCATATAAATAAGATTGCACGAAGCATTTTCAAGATTTGAAATTTCTCCCCCTGTTTCAAATGCTTTTCCTCTGACTAAACAAAACTCCCCCTAAATGAAATTCTCCCCTTAATTTTTCAATAGGGTTTTTGAAATAGATACCAATTGGAAGTATATTTGTAATTTAGATGTCAATTTTGAAAATCTATCTTTAAATATACCAATTGAAAATAAACATACCATTTTGAAAAGATTGTCATAACAAGATACCAATTGAAGTTTACAACAATACCACTTGAGATTTTGCTTTCTCAAGATAAGGATATCAATTGATATATTGTCATGACATAAATACCAATGAAAAAATATCAATTAAATCTTTATTTGTGGTATCAATTGAAAAACAACATTTGTGAAAACCAAATGATCTTCATTTTGAAAATTTTGAAATTGGTGGTGCGGTTCTTTTGCTTTGGGCTTAATATTTTCTCCCCCTTTGGCATAAAACGCCAAAAACAGAGACATTTGAGAGCCCTTAAGTTATTGTCTCCCCCATTGGTAAATGAAATATGAGTGTAGGATTATACCAAATTGGAGTGATGTGGAGTGACAGCGAAGGGTAAATCATACCGTTAGAGTGGAGTGGAAGTCTTGTCTTCGCCGAATACTCCATTTCCCTTTCAATCTACGCCTTAGTATAGAAATATACTTGGAAACACATTAGTCATAGCCTTGGTAAATATGCATTTGCACCAAAATGAAAGAGATAGGATCAAAGGTATATAAATGAGCTATGTGTGCAATGTTTCAATCAAAATTCCGAGAATCAAGAATATTTAGCTCATTCCTAAGTTTGCTAAAGGTTTTCTCATCTAATGGCCTGGTAAAGATATCGGCTAATTGATCTTTGGTGTTCACATAAGCTATCTCGATATCCCCCCTTTGCTGGTGATCTCTCAAAAAGTGATACCAAATGTCTATGTGCTTAGTGCGGCTGTGTTCAACGGGATTATCCGCCATGCGAATTGCACCCTCATTATCACATAGGAGAGAGACTTTGCTCAATTTGTAGCCATAGTCCCTAAGGGTTTGCCTCATCTAAAGTAGTTGCGCACAGCAATGGCCTGCAGCAATATACTCGGCTTCGGCGGTAGAAAGAGCTACTGAGTTTTGTTTCCTTGAAGCCCAAGACACCAGGGATCTCCCCAGTAATTGACAAGTCCCTGATGTGCTCTTCCTATCAATTTTACACCCTGCCCAATCGGCATCAGAATAACCTATTAAATCAAAAGTTGATCCTTTGGGTACCAAAGTCCAAACTTAGGAGTGTAAACTAAATACCTCATGATTCTCTTCACGACCCTAAGGTGAACTTCCTTAGAATCGACCTGGAACCTTGCACACATGCCTATAGAAAGCATAATATCCGGTCGAGATGCACACAAGTAGAGTAAAGATCCTATCATCGACCGATATACCTTTTGATCTATGGACTTACCTCCCGTGTCGAGGTCGAGATGCCCATTTGTTCCCATGGGTGTCTTGATGGGCTTGGCATCCTTCATTCCAAACTTGTTAAGTATGTCTTGAATGTACTTTGTTTGGCTGATGAAGGTGCCGTCTTGGAGTTGCATGACTTGAAATCCTAGAAAATACTTCAACTCCCCCATCATAGATATCTCAAATTTTTGTATCATGATCCTACTAAACTCTTCACAAGTAGATTTGTTAGTAGACCCAAATATGATATCATCAACATAAATTTGGCATACAAACAAATCTTTTGCAATAGTTTTAGTAAAGAGTGTAGGATCGACTTTTCCGACTTTGAAGCCATTAGTGATAAGAAAATCTCTTAGGCATTCATACCATGCTCTTGGGGCTTGCTTGAGCCCATAAAGCGCCTTAGAGAGTTTATAAACATGGTTAGGGTACTCACTATCTTCAAAGCCGGGAGGTTTCTCAACATAGGCCTCTTCCTTGATTGGTCCATTGAGGAAGACACTTTTCACGTCCATTTGGTAAAGCTTAAAGCCATGGTAAGTAGCATAGGCAAGTAATATATGAATTGACTCAAGCCTAGCTACGGGTGCATAAGTCTCATCAAAGTCCAAACCTTCGACTTGTGAATAACCTTTGGCCACAAGTTGGGCTTTGTTCCTTGTCACCACACCATGCTCATCTTGCTTGTTGCGGAATACCCACTTGGTACCTACAACATTTTGATTAGGACGTGGAACTAAATGCCATACCTCATTCCTTGTGAAGTTGTTGAGTTCCTCTTGCATTGCCAGCACCCAATCCGGATCTCTTAATGCATCCTCAATCCTGTATGGATCAATAGAGGACACCAAAGAGTAATGTTCACAAAAATGAGCAACTCGAGATCTAGTGGTTACCCCCTAATGGATATCACCAAGGATGGAGTTGACGGGGTGATCTCGTTGAATTGTTTGGTGGACTCTTGGGTGTGGCGGCCTTTGACCCTGAATTTCTTGATCATCTTCCTTGTCTTTATTAACTTCATCTCCCCCTTGATCATTATCTTCCTCTTGAGGTGGCTCATCCTCCTGATCTTCATCATCTTGCGCCTGTTCCTCATCTTGAGTTGGTGGAGATGCTTGATTGGAAGATGACGGTTGATCTTGTGCTTGTGTGGGCTCTTCGGATTCCTTAGGACACACATCTCCAATGGACATGTTCCTTAGCGCGATGCACGGAGCCTCTTCATCATCTAATTCATCAAGTTCAACTTGCTCCACTTGGGAGCCATTAGTCTCATAAAACATAATGTCACAAGAAACCTCAACTAATCCAGTGGATTTGTTGAAGACTCTATATGCCCTTGTGTTTGAGTCATATCCTAGTAAAAAGCCTTCTACAGCCTTAGGAGCAAATTTAGGTTTTCTACCTCTTTTAATAAGAATAAAACATTTGCTACCAAAGACTCTAAAATATGAAACATTGGACTTTTTACCGATGAGGAGTTCGTATGATGTCTTCTTGAGGATTCAGTGAAGATATAACCGGTTGATGGAGTAGCAGGCGGTGTTAATTGCCTCAGCCCAAAACCGGTCCGGTGTTTTGTACTCATCAAGCATGGTCCTTGCCATGTCCAGTAGAGTTCTATTCTTCCTCTCCATTAAAACATTTTGTTGAGGTGTGTAGGGAGAAGAGAACTCATGCTTGATGCCCTCTTCCTTAAGAAAGCCTTCGATTTGTGAGTTCTTGAACTCCGTTCCATTATCGCTTCTTATCTTTTTGATCCTTAATCCGAACTCGTTTTGAGCTCGTCTTAAGAATCCCTTTAAGGTCTCTTGGGTTTGTGATTTCTCCTGTAAAAAGAATACCCAAGTGAAGCAAGAATAATCATCCACAATAACTAGACAGTACTTACTCCCGCCGATGCTTATGTAAGCAATTGGGCCGAATAAATCCATGTGGAGTAGCTCGAGCGGCCTGTCAGTTGTCATGATGTTCTTGTGTGGATGGTGGGCGCCAACTTGCTTTCCTGCTTGACAGGCACTACAAGCCCTGTCTTTCTCAAAATGAACATTTGTTAGTCCCAAAATGTGCTCTCCCTTTAGAAGCTTGTGAAGATTCTTCATTCCAACATGGGCTAGTCGGCGATGCTAGAGCCAACCCATATTAGTCTTAGCAATTAAACAAGTGTTGAGTTCAGCTGTGTTGAGTTGAGCTTAGAGGCATCGATAGGAAGCCTACTTGATGTAGACTCCTCTTTCTTCTCTTCCATCGCTTTGAAAGCGACGGGTTGCACGTCGAGTGTTGAGGTGGCGCCTTGCTCCAAGTTGACGATGTGTTTGGAATCTTTGATCATTAGCTCAAAGCTCACAAACTTTCCAATAACCTCCTTAGGAGACATTAGTTTATATCTAGGATCCCCACGTATTAATTGAACTTGAGTAGGATTGCAAAATATGAGGGATCTAATAATAACCTTGACCATTTCATGGTCGTCCCACTTGGTGCTCTCGAGGTTGCGCACATGGTTGACCAAGGTCTTGAGCTGGTTGTACATAGCTTGTGGCTCCTCTCCCTTGTTGAGGGTGAATCGACCGAGTTCCCCCTCGATCGTTTCGCGCTTGGTGATCTTGGTCACCTTGTCCCCTTCGTGCGCCGTCTTGAGGACGTCCCAAATTTCTTTGGCACTCTTTAACCCTTGCACCTTATTATACTCCTCTCGACACAAGGAGGCGAGGAGTATAGTTGTGGCTTGGGAGTTAAAGTGCCTAATTTTGGCGACCTTGTCCGAGTCGTAGCCCTCGTCTCTCACCGTAGGTACCTACGCTCCAAACCTAACAATATCCCAAATGCTTGCGTGGAGTGAGGTTAGGTGATGCCTCATTTTATCACTCCACATATAATAATCTTCACCATCAAAATATGGTGGCTTGCCTAAGGGAACAGAAAGTAATGGAGTGTGCTTAGAAATACGGGGATAGCGTAGGGGCATCTTACTATACTTCTTGCGCTCATGGCGCTTAGAAGCGACGGACGAGTCAGAGCTTGACGACGTGGAGGGTGACGAAGAGTCGGTCTCGTAGTATACCACCTTCTTCATCTTGTCACCCTTCCGATGCGTCTTGTTGGAGGAAGAGGATTCCTCCTTGTGCTTGTGGCCGGTCTCTCTCGAAAGAGTTCTCCCCGAGCTTGCGGGCTTGTCGCCAGTCACGATCTCCCTCTTGGCATGTTCTCCCGACATCACTTTGAGTTGTTGGACTCTTAATGAAGCACCGGGCTTTGATACCAATTGAAAGTCGCCTAAAGGGAGGGGGTGAATAGGCAGAATCTGAAATTTATAACCTTAAGCACACACTACAAGCCGGGGTTAGCGTTAGAACAAATATCAAGTCCGGGAGAGAAGGAAAAACAAATCAAATGGAAATAAAGCGGATGAACACGGTGATTTGTTTTATCGAGGTTCGGTTCCAAAGAACCTAGTCCCCGTTGAGGTGGTCACAAAGACCGGGTCTCTTTCAACCCTTTCCCTCTCTCAAACGGTCACTTAGACCGAGTGAGCCTTCTTCCTTAATTTCATGGGTCACTTAGACCCCGCAAGGACCACCACACAATTGGTGTCTCTTGCCTTGCTAACGAAGCACTTGAGAGTAAGAATTGAAAAGAAAAAGAAGGCCAAGCCAAGCAAACAAGAGCAACGAAGGAACAAAAGAGATCCTCTCACAAGTCCTAATGCACTAGAGTTGATTTGGGGAGTTTGAGTGGATCGATCGTTTTGATTGTGTCTTGGAGTGAAGCCTATTGCCCTTGTATTGAATGCAATGTTCAGAATGCTTGGGTACTTGGAGTTGTGGTGGTTGGGGGGTATTTATAGCCCTCAACCACCAACAAGCCGTTGGGGAAGGCTGCTTGTTGGGGGTCTGCTTCGTCGCCGAAGGTCCCTTAAGAAGAAACACCTTCGGAAGATTGATACAAAGCCAAAGCTATCAATCAGAGAGCTTCGTAGCGTACTTCCAGATGCACCGACTTAAAGATAAAATGACCAATCGGCCCATGATAACTTGTATTGTGATTGTAATCATTTGTAAAGGGCATGAATGTAATTTCTTACAGGATGCGTCCTGTGCCTATAAATCTGTACTGTTCACACTATCTGGTATTCGCTCGAACGCCACGTTTGGATTTCTTTGCCTTCTGTCAAGCCGAAGGTACAAATGTAATTAAATATTATCTTTATTTATTCGTGATTATATAATGAAGGCATGTGAATTATGTTATATGATTATTCATGTTATCTTTCATGTTTCATACGCTCAATCTTTCATTAACGTATATTGTGATGATGAAGGTACGTCCTTCATGACCTTCGTCCGAAGATCGTTATATCCTAAGAGAAATAATGCTTCGAAGGACGAAGGACATTAACATTTAATATTTTGTGTTGCCTTGTTCTTAACTCATAGCATTTGAGAACAAGTCCCCAACATTGGCGCCCAGCTCCGGTGAACTCACTTCCACTGTTGAGCTGATGGCTTCGTTCAACAATCAAGCTGAAGTTGCTTCGGCTACGAAGCTGGTGCTCCCGATAACAGGCGGTTCATGCTCAGAACCGGCCAACAAGAAGCAGAAGAAGGAGGCTCAGAGAAGGGTACAACATGTTGGGGTGCAGGGACCCTTCATCAAGTCAAAATGGTCTCACATCCCAATCACCTTCTCCCAGGAGGACCATCAGCTCAAGGATTACCCTCATAATGATGCTATGGTCATATCTTGTGTCATCAAGGGATTTCTAGTCCATAATGTTCTAGTTGATACAAGCAGTGTAGCGGATATCATATTTGCTAAGGCCTTCAGACAGATGCAAGAGCCAGAAGACAAGATTCATGATGCTACACACCCTCTTTGTGGCTTCGGAGGAAGGCAAATTGCAGCACTCGGCAAAATCACGATGTCAGTAACCTTTGGCTTCGTCCACAACAGAAGGACTGAACATGTTGTGTTTGACATCGTTGATATGGAATATCCCTACAATGCAATCATTGGTCGTGGGACACTCAATGCTTTCGAAGCAATACTTCATCCAGCATATCTATGCATGAAGATACCTTCGGAACAAGGGCCCATTGCTGTTCATGGGAGTCAGGAAGCTGCTAAAAAAGCCGAAGGAAACTAGACAGACTCAAAAGCAATCCACAATATAGATGGAGCCGAAGTTGTGAATAGTACAAGTACAGAAGAGAGAAGGCTGTTTCGGCTGATCAGCCAAAACCTATGCTACTATGTGAAGACATAGCAGAGCAAAAGGTACTGCTAGGATCTCAGCTATCTGAAGAGCAGGAGAAAACTTTGATAAGGTTTTTATTCAACAACAAAGATGTTTTTGCTTGGTCGGCCAATGATCTCTGTGGTGTCAACAGAGACGTCATTGAACATTCACTCAATGTCGACCCATCCTTCGGGCCAAGAAAGCAAAGGCTTCGAAAAATGTCTGATGATAAAGCCGAAGGTGCTCGAAATGAAGTAAAAAGACTTCTCAGTGCTGGTGTTATCAGATAGGTAAAATATCCAGAGTGGCTAGCCAACACTGTTATGGTGAAGAAGGCTAATGGCAAATGGAGAATGTGTATTGATTTCACAGATCTTAACAAGGCCTGTCCGAAGGACGAATTTCCATTACCAAGGATAGACTCTCTTGTAGATGCAGTAGCTTCTTCATAACTTATGAGTCTGCTGGATTGCTACTCAGGATATCATCAAATATGGATGAAGAAGGAGGATGAGCCGAAGACCAGCTTCATAACTCCCAGTGACACCTATTTTTATCTTCGGATGCCTGAGGGGCTCAAGAATGCTGGAGGAAGCTTCAGCAGAATGACAGCCAAGGTCCTTCATTCTCAGATAGGCAGAAATGTGCTAACTTACGTTGATGATATCATAGTAAAAAGCACGAAGCAAGAAAATCATATCATTGATCTGCAAGAAACATTCGCTAATTTCAGGCAAGCTGGCCTAAAATTAAATCCTGAAAAATATGTCTTTGGAGTGAAGAAGGGTAAGTTCCTTGGCTGTCTAGTTTCAACGAAGGGGATTGAAGCTAACCCAAGCAAGATCGAAGCTATCCTTCGAATGGAGCTGCCAAGCACAAAGAAGGGGGCCCAACGGTTGGCAGGAAGGCTGGCTTCATTGAATAGATTTATATCTAGATAAGCAGAAAGAAACTTGCCATTCTTTGAAATACTAAAGTCAGCCAAAGTTTTCAATGGGGCCCAACTCAACAGAAAGCCTTCGAAGAGCTAAAACAATATCTGATTGATCTAACAACATTAACTCCACCTGCGCTAGGGGCTCCATTACTATTGTATGTGGCAGCTTCACATTCTACAGTGAGTGCGACACTTGTACAGGAGAAGCTTGCAGGACAAATTAAAAAGCAAGCCCCATTATACTTTGTCTCTGAACTTCTAAGTTTATCAAAGAAAAACTATACAGAATTGGAGAATGTGTTGTATGCTGTCTTAATGGCCTCCAGGAAGCTTCGACATTATTTTCAAGCATACCACATAATTGTTCCTTCATCACAGCCTCTGAAGGATATTATGAGGAACAGAGAAGCTACTGGAAGGATTGGAAAGTGGGCTGTAGAGCTTACTGAATTCAGTATTGACTACATGCATAGATCCTCAATTCAGTCCCAGGCGTTAGCAGACTTCATCGCTGACTGGACGTCAGGGGCTCAGGAAGAAGAAGAAAATAAAGATACCGAAGCTTGGATAGTGTTCTGCGACGGTTCCTGGGGAACCTTCGGTGCAGATGCGGCTGCTGTCCTAGTTGCACCTTCCAAAGTCAGAACATGCTATGCGACAAGGCTTGACTTCAATTATACAAATAATATTGCTGAATATGAAGCTCTACTTTTGGGGCTTCGAAAGTTAATGGCAATGGGAATAAGAAGGGCAGTCCTTAAAACAGACTCTAAAGTTATTTCTGGTCATATTGACAAGAGTTGCAAGGCAAGAGATTCGAAGCTTGAGAAATATCTAGACACAGTTCGAAGGCTTTAAGCTTCTTTCGAAGGATTTTCTGTTAAAAATATTCCAAGAGGGGAAAATGAGCATGCTGATCTGCTAGCCAAGTCAGTGACACAAGGGCTTTCTCTACCTTCGGAAGTATTTTTTTGAGACAATTAGAGCACCTTCGGTTGAACTCCTCAAAAGAGCAGTACTTACAATATCCCCTGTCCATAGTGAAGATTGGAGGACTGAGATTATATCTTTCCTCCAAGGTAATTGTCTTTCAGATGACGAAGCTTATAATATAGAATGGAGGCAAGAACAAGACCATATGTGATAATAGAAGGGGAGTTATACAAACATGGAGTTTGCTCTCCACTTCTCAAGTGTTTATCCAGAACTGAAGGTATAGAGCTGATGAAGGAAATACATGCAGGTTTATGTGGATCTCACATTGGGTCTAGACCTTTGCTGGGGAAGTCTTCAAACAAGGATTTTATTGGCCGAAGGCAGCTTTGGATGCAACAGATCTGGTTCAAAAGTGCGAAAATTGTCAAAAATGTGCAAGAGACCGAAAACAACCTTCGTCGTTAACCCAATTAATATAGCTAGCCTGGCCATTGCAAAGATGGGGCTTGGATTTGTTAGGTCCGCTTCCACCAGCACAAGGCAATTTAAAATATGTTGTGGTAGCTGTAGAATATTTTTCCAAGTGGATTGAAGCGAAGCCTTTGGCCACAATAACTTCGGTCACAATCCAGAAATTCTTATGGCAAAACATTGTTTGTCGCTTCGACGTACTGAAGGCTATAACTGTGGACAACATAACACAATTTGATGTCGAAGCTTTCAAGGAATTCTGTGATCAAATCGGCACGAAAATTCATTTTGCGTCAGTTAGACATCCAGAGTCAAATGGACTTGTCGAAAGAGCAAATGGTATTATAATGACAAGAATAATGAAGCTAATCTTTAATCAGCCCAGAGGAAAGTGGCCAAAAGAGTTGATTAAAGTGTTGTGGAGCCACAATACAACCGTATCAAGATCAACAGATTTTACGCCATTCAAGTTATTATTTGGTGACGAAGCTATAACCCCAGAAGAAGCTAAAACGGGGTCAATAAGAACAATAGCTTCGACATAAGACGAAGCTGATTATCACGTGGCAAAAGACACTATAGAAGGGACCAGACTTCAGGCTGTGGAAAATATCAATAAATATCAAGCCGAAACAATAAAATGACATGACAGAAAAGTCCGGCTGAAAAATATCAAGACAGGGCATTTGGTGCTTCGGAGAGTGGCTAATCCGGACACAGTGGGCAAACTACAGCTGAAGTGGGAAAAACCTTTTCTGGTGGTATCTTCGTCAAGGCCCGGTTCTTACAGATTGAAGGATATGGATGGCAATGACATTCCCAGATCTTGGAATGCAGATGAGCTTCGATGGTATTATGTATAAATTGATGTAATCTTTTTCATTTTTCTATGGCACCCTTTTCCTTTCCAAAGAGGGAGAAAGGTTTTTAATGTGGCCATAGTTTGTAATTTTTCCTTTCTTATTCAGCTCTACAAGAGCAAAATCCCCCAAAATATGTAAATGTAAAATCTGAGCATGCACCATCGAGTGCAGGGAAAAGGGAAAAACAGGGAGAAGCTCGAAAGTCGTCCCTTAGGGGATGCAGAGCACGACGAAGCTACAAAAAGCCGTTCCTAAGGGAGCGCAGCGTAAGTTTTCTGTTCAAAATTCGTTCCTAAGGGAATGCAGAGCCAAATACCGCCGAAATATAAGGCGAAGCACGAAAAGTCAACGCGAATACCGCTGAAATAGAAGGCAAAGAAGTTCAAAAGATGTTCCTAAGGGGATGCAGAACTTACACCGAAAAATAAGCGGTGCAGCCAAAAAATAAACGACAAAGAGACTTCAGTCATTCCTAAGGGAATGAAGGTTATGGATGAGGCTTCGTATGTGTGTGTTTGGTCATTCATTGGCACGATACATTACATCATACATTGCATTCAAAAACATTCATCTAGACATACATAGGATCATCATCATCATATCATACAGACACAGACAGTTGCTTCGACTATAAGAATACAGCTTCGGAAGCAGATTTATGCTTCGTTGTGTACGAAAAGAAGGGAAGGTGTTTTTTGCCTTTGGCTCAAAAACTATGAGTTTCATCCACATCAAAGCAGTTCATACATTGACAGAAAGGTAAAAACATATTGCAAGGTATGGACAAATTTACAGAATAGTATCTGATTTACAAATTACAATATTCTTTACAAAGGATAATACAAGAGTTTTTCTAGAGTTTTTTCATAGCTAGGTTTTTGGCTTCATCATCGTCTACTAAGCTTCGACTCAATGCTCCTCGGCTTCGTCATCCTATACATATCAAAGCATTATAAGGTAAACTCAAGTTTCAAGGAGAAGGTATGTATCAGGTATGACTTTATTACCGGCTTAAGGTAACTTCGAGCTTCGTCACCAGCTAAGCTTCGCACACCCTTCGTCTAGATTTGCGTTATAAATCTGTTTCCTATGCTTCGAGCCAGGCTGGGGATATCAATTAAATCTACTGGTGATAAGCTGAAGTTTGGTCTATTAACAATCTTCTCATGCGTGCAACTAGACTTCATGAAGGCAACATCTATGCCCCGAGAAGCTAGCAGGACACAGAAATCGCCGTGTCCAGCTATAACTTCGTAAAGAGCATCAACTTCGCCTTCAATATGTTCGAAGGTCCCTGGCAGGTCTTTAACTGAAGGATCGAATTTCTCAGAGCTGGCTCCAACCGAGTTGAAGACTTGCTTTAGCCGATGCACGCATCGGTTGCCGAACTCTAGACATCTATCTTGAAGCTCTTTCAATGATTTCTGCAAATTTGAACTTTTTTCGACTTCAGCCTCAAACTTCGTATCAAATTTCTGCTTTTCTTGTTCGAAGTTTTCTGACTTTGAGAGGAGTTCACTATTCAATCTTGCAATTTTGGCTTCAGCTTCTGCCAGTAAACCCTCCATTGTTTGAAGTTCGAAATCTTTCTTTTCAAGAGCAGCTGCATGATCTTTTATTTTGTTCTCTAAACCTTCAATTATAACCTCATGTTTTTTTATCTTCAAGGTTCTGTTGCATCCTCAAAGCCTTACTTAATAGCATACTCTGTGCAAAAACAACCTTCGTCAGAAAACACCTTCGTTGTTAAAACAATGAAAAGCCGAAGAAAAATTTTACCTTAAAATTAGAATAGAATAAACTACCGACGATATGTTGTCGTTGGTAGCGGCTGATATCGGCCTCAAGCTTCGGGAAACCAATACTCTTCGACAGAGTACTGATAACCTTCGCTCCAGTTCGGTCTTGGAGGCAACCTAAGCTTTCATCGTCAATACCATCGAAGAGCAGCGCCCCTGGCTGGTACCCGCAAGATATGGCATAGTCCCTCAGCTCTTCTTTTCCAGCCTTTGACAATTCTTGTCCAATTAAGTTTTGAAAGTTGAAATTTTCTTCTTCTGAAGTATCTTTGGCCGCCTCCTTCTCCTTTCCAGGCACTGTGGCCAGGGTCTCTTCGGCGGCTGTAGCAGCTTCTTCCGCAGCCATATCTAGAAACATTTTATCAATATCAGAAAATGTGCTCTCTAGATTTGTATCTTCGACCGTTGTAGCTTCGGTAGTTACAGCTTCGATAGGTGCAACTTCGGTAGCTGTAGCGCTCTCGACAGCTAGTGTCTTTGACGCTAAGGCCGGTGGTGGTGTTTCTTCAATAGCTTCAGTCACAGTAATAATCCTCTGTTTTTTTGGCCCAGCAGACTTCTTCGCTGCCGAGGGCTCCTTCTTCTTCTGTAAAAGCTTCGTCAGATGTGGCCCTAGTGGACTTAGCTTGATAGGCAAGGATTCAGTCATTACCTTTAGGATTTCTTCCACGTCGGCAGCAGAAGGTGTTGAAGGAGTCTCTTCCTCTATATCAGTCGTTTTCTGCTTCGGAGCCACAACTTTCCTTTTCTTCGGAGCAACTACCTTTAGCTCAGGGCTCGATTTTCTCCTCTTCAGAATTTCTTCATCTTCTTTCACCATTCTAGCAGCTTGTCTGCCCAGAACGCTAACAATTCTCTTTCTTTTTTGCCCTTCGGCGCCCTTGTTCAATCGCTCATAATCAGGATATTCAAAATTCAGGGCATCCATTACCCGATTCAACCTTCGCTTCGGTCGGGAGCCGAAGTCTACAGTCATCAATTGATCTTCTTTTTTCGTATAATTGCCCAAGATCTCATTGCACATAACCTCAATTGTATCTAACCATTGTTGGCAGGGTTCTTTGAAGTGTTTCTTGAACTTAAAATGATAGGGCAGCCGAACGAGTTCATTCTTTTTCTTCTCTCCTTTGAGCTTTGGCATACCCCATTCCTTTAACGTTGGGAATACCCTGTTAGCTAAGTTCCTGAACTAAATCCCTTGTACCAATATGTTCAGACACAACTCTAAATTCGCCCACAGCATCTGGGCATGATGCCCCCGGCGTCATGTTGCACTGAGGCCTAGTCAACCCGAAGGTTAGCTTCATCGGGCTCTGAACTAGCTTCTCCTTTTTTTCATCAATCTTAACATAAAACCATTCAGTCTTCCAACCGGTTGGCCACTTGGTGCGGTAGCTGACCACTGGTGTCTTCATGTCTTTGCGGTAAGCAAAATTATAGCAACCGAAGTTCTCGTGTAGTCCATCTTCTCTAGCCTTCATCTGATAGTGAAGTTCGTGTACACGGCAGAAGGCTTCGGCGAGCGGCTCCACTCCTTGGCTTCGAAGAGCCCAGATAAAGACGCTGAGCCTAAAGATAGCGTTAGGAGTTAGCTGATGAAGATAAATCTCAAAATTTTCCAAAACATCTGCAATCATCCAGTGCAGAGGAAATCTCAACCCTGCTTTGAAGAAGCTCTTAAAAACTACCACTTCATCATTTTCTGGTTTCGAGATGGTCTCTTCCCCGCCAAAGCGAATCAACTTCTTCTCGGCTTCCCCGAAGTAGCCTAGCTTCGTCATCATGGGCATATCAGCTTCGGACACAGTCGACTTCCCAAAATCCAAATGGCTGGGCTTGGATGGCATAGCAGTGTTATAATCAATCTCTTCTTCACCAGTATCGCCCTCTTCAATATCTGCCTGCTCGACTTCAGTAGCAGGTGCACCTTCGTCAGAAGCGCCTTCCGTCACAACCAGTCCCGACCGCCTCATAACTTCGGAGATTAGGGCAGTCTCAGTAGCTTCGGTCTCCTCTCCGTCACGGGTTATCCTAGCCGTCGAGCGCACCCTGGCCATTTGGTGCTGAGTTTCTTGCGTTTTGGCAAAGTTGAATACTTTTTGTTTTTGCCAAAGCTCCCTCTTGTGACGAAGCTAAAACAAAATGATGCTTCGATTGAGAGTACGGTGAATAAGCTTCGGCTGTGGTCAAATTTTTCGGTAGCACAACAGTGCAATAGCAGTAAATGCTGTGGTAACTTCACACCTACCCGTCTGTTTATATAGTGCTGCAGGTGGGAAGGTGAATCGTCAAGCCGCTCGCACCCGCTGAACAATCGCCTGCACCCACTGAACGGTGGACCATAGTGCCCAAGAAGGTGAATCACTAGATCGCGCGTGCCCGTTGTATGGTGGGACCACCTTTCACTCGGAATATTTAAATTGTTTCTCGACAACGAGCTCAGGGAAGGTGTTTTTTGAACCTTCGGCATTCCGAAGCCTGAGAAAATTTTTCACGGGTCGAGCTCGTTACAAAAAACGATCTAGCACCGTGAAGGGGCTACTGTTGGGGGTCTGCTTTGTCGCCGAAGGTCCCATAAGAAGAAACTCCTTCGAAAGATTGATACAAAGCCGAAGCTATCAATCATAGAGCTTCGTAGCGTACTTCCAGATGCACCGACTTAAAGATGAAATGACCAATCGACCCATGATAACTTGTATTGTGATTGTAATCATTTGTAAAGGGCATGGATGTAATTTCTCACAGGCTGCGTCCTGTGCCTATAAATAGATGAACAGTACCCCTGTACTGTTCACGCTATCTGGTATTCGCTCGAACGCCACGTTTGGATTTCTTTGCCTTCTATCAAGCCGAAGGTACAAATGTAATTAAATATTATCTTTATCTATTCGAGATTATATAATGAAGGCATGTGAATTATGTTATATGATTATTCATGTTATTTTTCATGTTTCATATGCTCTATCTTTCATTAACGTATATTGTGATGATGAAGGTACGTCCTTCATGACCTTCATCCCAAGATCGTTATATCCTAAGGGAAATAATGCTTTGAAGGACGAAGGACATTAACATTTAATATTTTGTGTTGCCTTGTTCTTAACTCATAGCATTTGAGAACAAGTCCCCAACACTGCTGTCGATGGGCGCACCGGACAGTCCGGTGCGCCACCGGATACTGTCCGGTGCGCCGCCACGTCACCCAACTGTTAGGGTTCTGACTCAGTCGACCGTTGGAGAGCTTGTCCTCTTGTGGCACCGGAGAGTCCGGTGCGCCACCGGACAGGTACTGTTCACTGTCCGGTGCGCCTCTGGCTCTGCGGCTCTGACTGTGCGTGCACTATTCATCTGTCACCCTCTTTTGTAGTCGACTGTTGGAGCGAGTAGCCGTTGCTCCGCTGGTACACCGGACAGTCCGGTGGCACACCGGACAGTCCGGTGAATTATAGCGGAGCGCGCCTGGAGAAACCCGAGAGTGGTTGGTTTGAGTTGTACGGTCCTCGTGCACCGGACATTGTCCGGTGCGCCGTTTCTCAGCACACTCAAGTTTCTTTTGCTCGTTTGTATTTGATCCCTAACTTGAATATTTATTGGTTTGTGTTGAACCTTTTTGCACCTGTTGAACATGTATTCTAGAGCAAACTAGTTAGTCCATATATTTGTGTTGGGCATTCAACCACCAAAATTAATTGTGGGAGGGGGTTAACCCTATTTCCATTTTAGTAGGTGATGACATAGAGAAGGTACATGCAGATGCATAGGCTTGTATTGCTTTAGTCAATGCCCTGTACTTTGGACCTATGAGACTGCCATGTGTCTCACAGGGCTTGATTTTTCTGATTATCAGTTCATAAGTATAAACAAGAAAGGCTTCATCCTTGTAATGCTAGAGCCGATGGAGAATAGGATAAATCATAAATAAATTTAAAATGATGCACACACAAAAAAGGGACATATTAGGTTGCAGACGGTCTGGCCCTAGAGGCCGGACGATCCAGAGTGCACCAGAGAGCACAACAGTACAAGTCCGCCATCGCGGACAGTCTGACCCCAAGGCCAGATGGTCCGATGATAATGAGAGAGCACCTCAGCGCGAGATGGCCACCGCGGACAGTATGGCCCCCAAGGACGAACGGTTCGGTGACGACCAGAAAACACTGCAGCACAAGTCTGATATCATGGACAGTCCAACCACCAAGACCGAATAGTCCCAACCACGCATGAAGTCTCAAACTCTTCTAAAATGAACACAATAGAAGAGTTTAGAGACTTTGACAAGTTAGGACAGGGATTTACATCGGTCAATCCTTTAGAGGAAGTTGACATACGAGATGGCAGAACTCCAAGGCTAACTTTTATAAACAAGACCCTGAAAGTCGATCCTAGGAATAAGATGATCAGTTTATTAAAAGAGTACTCTGATGGCTTTGCGTGGAGCTATACTTAAATGCCAGGGCTATGCCAAGAGCTAATGGAGCACCCGTTACCAATTAATCCTTGTTTCAGACCCTTTAAGCAAAGACCAAGGTTGTTTCGTTCGGATTTACATCCCAGAATTAAGGACAAAACTCACTGGCTTTTAGAAGATAACTTTATTAGGCCTTGCAGATATGCGGAATGGGTCTCTAATATTGTGCCAGTGGAAAAGAAAGATTCGGGTAAGCTCAGAGTATGCATTGATTTTCGTAATTTAAATAAAAGCAACTCCTAAAGATGAATACCCTATGCCTATAGCCGACATGTTAATTAATAATGTATCAGGAAATAGAGTTACAAGCTTCCTTGATGGTAATGACGGATATAAGCAAATCTTTATGGCCAAGGAAGATACCTCTAAAATGGCCTTTATATGTCCAGGCTTCATTGGGCTGTTCAAGTGGGTTCTTATGACATTTGGTGTGCAAAATTTTGGTGCCACTTATCGAAGGGCTATAAATTTTATCATTCTTGAGTTATTAGTAAAAATTATGGAAGATTACATGGATGGTATAGTTTTCAAATCAGATGAATATGATTCTCATATAGCTGATTTGCGTAAATCCTTTTATAAGATTTGTCGGTATGGTCTAAAAATGAACCCACACAAGTACACTTTTGGGGTGTCGGTTGGCAAGTTCTTAGGATTCATTTTTCATGAGCATGGCATAGAGATAGGTCCCAACCGAATTAAGTCCATTCATAATGTGGGGCTTTTACTTGCAAACTTGAAATGCAGAAGTTTGTTGGCAAAGCGAATTATTTGTGAATGTTCATCTCTAACTTAGCCGGGAAAGTTGATGCTTCCACTCCTATTCTTCTACTTAAAATAATGTTGTTTTCGCTTGGGGGGGGCAGAGCAGCAAGCAACTTTTGATCTTAATAAAACTATTTTTCTTCGGATCTAGTATTAATTGAAAGCACTAAAGATTGTGATACCTTTTAGATTATATGACGACCAAAGATAGAGTTATTAGAGCTATTCTGACTCAAGAGGCTGAAGGAAAGGAGCATGTTGTGACATACTTGAGTCAATGATTGGTGGATGCTGGAATAAGGTACAACTTTGTTGAGAAATTATGTTAGTGCTTGTTTTATGCATGCTCCAAACTTAGATGTTATCTACTGTCTTGTTCTTGCATCATTTCTTATCAACCCGATGTGATTAAATACATGTTGCAAAACCTAATCATGAGTGCTTGAATTGGCAAATGGGCTTATGCACTTATAGAATATGATCGACTTATGAATCATTAAAATCTATGAAAGGCCAAATTGTAGCTGATTTTGTTGTAGAACATCAGATTGATGATACTCATGAGCTAGACATGTCATGCCTTACTGTTACTCTCTAGAGTCTATATTTCGATGGATCGATCTGCAATGAAGGACAAGGGATTGGTATCGTGCTTGTTTCACCAAGGATTGCCACTTTTGACTTCTCTAGCCGATTGAAAACTTATTGCACTAACAATCAAGCCGAATATGAAGCTCTCTTGTTCGGTTTAGAAGTTTTAGAATATATGGGAGTGAAACATGTGAAGGTATTTGGTGGTTCTCAGCTAGTCTTCCAACAAATTTTAGAGGAATACCAATGTTTAGATGGAACTTTAAATAGTTATTTTGAGAAGTGTTGGGACATAATCTAACCTTTTGACGAATTTGACATCCGACATGTATCTAGAGATGTGAATTGCAGAGCTAACAGCTTGGCACAAGACACATCATGTTATCGAATAAAGAGAGGAAGATTCGATAATTCTGGAAGTTCGACAACCGATGTTCAGCCAAGTACCTAGGTCATAGACCATCTGGGTTAGGTCACCGGACCATCCGCAACAGGGTTGGACCGTCCGGGTTAGAGGGTCGGACCGTTCGGTGACACTAGAGACATTGCTTTAATCAATTCGGCCGACAATACAGCTCATGTGATTGACTAGAGGACACCTTTAATCAATTACTAATGAGATCCTAGTGTTAGGATAAATATAAATGTTCGGTGTACAACTTTCAAGTATGTTTTAATTGATAATGAACTTTATCGCCGAGCTCCTAATGATAATTTTCTTAAGTGCTTGGGCCCTGATGATGCTATGTTAGCTATGACCGAAATACATGAAGTGATTTATGGTACTCATCAATTGGCTCTAAAGATGAAATGGCTATTGAGGAGATCTGGCTTCTATTGGCCTGACATGATAGCTGATTGTTTTAAGTACTATAGAGGGTGTCAAGTATGTCAAAACTTCGATGATCTACAATTAGTTCTTGCAGCCGAACTGCATCCTATTATCAAACCTTGACCCTTTAGAGGATGGGGTTTGGACTTTGTAGGAGAAATTCACCCTTCGTCGTTAAAAGGGCATCAGTTTGTGTTGGTTGCCACATATTATTTCGCCAAATGGATCGAAGTTGTTGCTCTGAAGAACATGAGACACATGGAAGTGATTTATTTTATAATTGAGCATATTATTCATAGATTTAGCATTCCCCAAACTTTAACCATTGACCAAGGACTTCTTTTATGTCAAGAGAGGTACATGAGTTTGCTGAATCATACAAGATCAAATTGCTCAATTCATCCCCATATTATGCTCAGACCAATGGATAGGCTAAGTCTAGTAATAGGACATTGATTAGCCTTGTTAAGAAGAAGATATCTAATCATCCTATGAATTGGCATAAGGTTTTGTCTGAGGCTCTATGGGCTCATAGAATATCTAAGCACCATGCAACTAAAGTTTCCCCTTTTGAGCTTGTTTATGGACAGGAAGTTGTCTTACCTATGGAGATCAGCTTAAATGTTATCAGGTTCACTAGGCAGAATGATTTGTCTGTCGATGATTACTTTGGTCTTATGATGGAAAATATTGATGAGGTGACTGACAAGAGATTGGTAGCTCTAAGGGAGATTAAGAAGGACAAGATCGTAGTTGACAAAGCTTACAACAAGAAGGTTAAGACTAAGACGTTCCAGGTTGGAGACCCTGTGTGTAAGACCATCTTGCCGCTAAGATGTAGTGATGGGAAGTTCAGCAAATGGTCTCCAAGCTCAGAAGGACCTTACAAAATCACACAGGTAATATCTGGTAATGCCTACATGCTGCACACTTTACAAGGTGAGGACCTACCCAAAGCACTGGACGGTCATTTCTTGAAGCAATATCATCCTAGTGTATGGTAAGATGCTTACAAAAACTGATGTTGTCACATCGAGTTGATTCTAACCTGAACCACTGCTTTTGGTCTGCTCAGCTTTCCCAAAAGGAAGGGGCATGTGTTGAGCACCATTTGTGGCACTAGGCATGGCCAGACAGTACGAGTCGCGGATAGTCCACCCCTAGGCATGAACGATCAGCGATCAGATCAGTTAAGTCACAGTTAACCCCCTTTCCACACATGTTTATCCCTTTAATCTCACAGATTCTATTGGAAACACCTAGAAATGGGTCCAGACATCTCTTATATATGAAGGGGTACGACCGATTACGTGCATCAACAATCAAATCAAATCAATATATCTTATGTTCCTGTACTTTTTGCCCTAGGAGTAGGCAGTAACATAGCCTTCTTCACCTCAATCTTCACCTCTCTTCGACTCTACATCATCTGGAGGCGTCTTGGGTGGCCTGCCGTTTCCAATACAAACCCTAGGATCTCTCCTCCTTGATAGGGTCCCTCCCCGGGGGCGAGATCTAGGTGTCGTTGGCAATCAATGCCACTTTGCGCACACGCGGACTGTTCGACCACCAGACATGGACCATCCGATGCAGCATAGGAAACCCCGTTCTTGCTTCCAGGTTGCGGACCATATGACCCAAGGCCGTGGATCGTCCACACTACCGCAAAGAGCCCACCGAGCGGAACAACTCCCAAGTGTTTGGTGCCCGGATCGGCGCCAACAACAACAATTTTTAGGTAACAACAATAGTGACACTTGCACAAGTTAAGCTTCTTCCAAAGCACATGGATATACACTTGGAGAACAACAAATTATAACAATTTTAGAGAAATAGAGGAGGCATTAAGATTGTGTTGATTATCAAGTTTTGCAGGAAGAGGAGGTTCCGTGGGAGAAGTTAGGTGGCAAGAAGAGAGCACACTAGTAGTTGAGTTGATGAAGGAGCAAAAATTTCTAGATACTCCATTAGACCGGGTCCAATAGTTCACCCACGTTGTTCGCATAGTGGAGTTTGAATATGGGTATGAGGATAGGTAAGATATTGGACATAGCCTTATAACTGGCATATTTGAGATGAGAAGTACAAAAGTGTCGGCGTTTCGAGACCGGGGGGTCCCTAAGCCGACGAGTGAGTGTGCCGCGTGCCCCAGCCCAGATGGGTCGAGCGCGTGGGCGAGCGCGAAGGGGGGAAGAGCGAGGTGGCCGGAGCCGAGTCGAGAGGGAGGTGGAGATCCCGCGGCCTTCGTGTTCGTCCCGCGCCCAGGTCGGGTGCGCTTGCAGTAGGGGGTTACAAGCGTCCACACGGGTGAGGGGAGCGAGCGGCCCCAAGAGAGCGCCTGCCCCTGCCCTCGATCCCGCGGGGCCAACCTCCTCTAAGAAGGCCCTGGTCCTTCCTTTTATAGGCGTAAGGAGAGGATCCAGGTGTACAAATGGGGGTGTAGCAAGGTGCTACGTGTCTAGCGGGGGAGAGCTAGTGCCCTAAGTACATGCCAAGGTGGCAGCCGGAGAGATCTTGGCACCCAGCTGGTGTGGCGTCGTGGCTGTCGGAGAAGCAATGGAGCCTGGCGGAAGGACAGCTGTCGGAGTGGTTGGGCCCTTGCTGACGTCCCCCTGCTTCCGTAAGGGAGCTGAGAGCCGCCGTCGTCATGGGTCTAGCGGGGCGCCATCATTGCCTATCTGGCGGAGCTAGCCAGATGGGACGTCGGTCCTGTTTTCTGCGGCCCGAGTCGGCTCGGGGTAGGGTGATGATGGCGCTTCCTGTTGACGTGGCAGACTTGTGCCCTAGGTCGGGCGACGTGGAGGCTCCTCCGAAGCCGAGGTCGAGTCTATCCTGCATGGCCGAGGCCGAGCTCCTGGGTCGGGCGAGGCGGAGGTCTTTCGGCAGAGGCCAGGGCGGAGTCCGACCCCTGGGGTCGGGCGAGGCGGAGTTCGTCGTCTTCCGGGGCCTTAGCCCGAGTCCGAGCCCTAGGTCGGGCGGAGCGGAGTTCGTCGTATTCCGGGGCCTTAGCCCGAGTCCGAGCCCTGGGTCGGGCGGAGCGGAGTTCGCCGTCTTCCGGGGCCTTAGCCCGAGTCCGAGCCCTGGGTCGGGCGGAGCGGAGTTCGCCGTCTTCCGGGGCCTTAGCCCGAGTCCGAGCCCTGGGTCGGGCGGAGCGGAGTTCGCCGTCTTCCGGGGCCTTAGCCCGAGTCCGAGCCCTGGGTCGGGCGGAGCGGAGTTCGCCGTCTTCCGGGGCCTTAGCCCGAGTCTGAGCCCTGGGTCGGGCGGAGCGGAGTTCGCCGTCTTCCGGGGCCTTAGCCCGAGTCCAAGCCCTGGGTCGGGCGGAGCTTCCTATGGCGCCTTTGGCAAGGCCTGGCTGCCTGTCAGTCTCACTCTATCAAGTGGCACTGCAGCCGGGATGGCGCAGGCGGCGCTGTCCTTTTGTCAGACCGGTCAGTGGAGCGGCGAAGTGACGGCGATCACTTCGGCTCTGCCAGGGGGCGCGCGTCAGGATAAAGGTGCCAGGCTACCTTTGCGTTAAATGCCCCTGTGACTTGGTCTGTCGGTGCGGCGATTTAGTCAGGGTTACTTCTTAACGAAGGCAAGGCCTCGGGCGAGCCGGAGGTGCGTCTGCCGTAAAAAGGGGGCCTCGGGCGAGACAGAAACACCTCAGGGTTGGCTGCCCTTGCCCGAGGCTAGGCTCGGGCGAGGCGTGATCGAGTCGCTCGCATGGATCGATCCCTGACTTAATCATACCCATCAGGCCTCTGCAGCTTTATGCTGATGGGGGTTACCAGCTGAGAATTAGGCGTCTTGAGGGTACCCCTAATTATGGTCCCCGACAGTAGCCCCCGAGCCTCGAAGGGAGTGTCAGCACTCGCTTGGAGGCTTTCGTCGCACTTTTTTGCAAGGGGACCAGCCTTTCTCGGTTGCATTTTGTTCCGGTGGGTGCGCGCGAGCGCACCCGCCGGGTGTAGCCCCCGAGGCCTCGGAGGAGCGGTTTCACTCCTTCAAGGTCTTAATGCCTTGCGTAACGCTTCGGCTGGTCTGGTGGTTCCCTCATGCGAACTGGCCGTAGCCCGGGTGCACTGTCGGGGCCCAAGTTCTCGGGCTGGTATGTTGACGCTGTCAACGGTTTGGCCGGAGCCGGGTTTGCGAGAGCAGCCCCCGAGCCTCCGCACAGGGCGAGAGGGCGATCAGGGACAGACTCGGCTTTTTTACATACGCCCCTACGTCGCCTTTCCGCAAGGAGGAGGGGGGGAGAGCGCCATGTTACCCTCGATGGGCACCGAACATGGTGTCTCCGGTGAGCTGCAAGCGGGTAATCCGAGTGGACGTCCGTGCCCCGTTCGTTGGGGGTCGGCTAGGGGCCCAGAGGCACGCACAAAAGTACCTGCGGGTGATCTGCCGGACCCGGTCCCCTGGCGACGGGGTCCGAGGGCTCAATGCCTCCCTCCGATGGGATTCCGTTACAGGATCGTTCCCGCTGGTCTCGGAAATGTCCTAGGGTACCTCGGGAGCGCAGCCCGAGCCTCGGTTATGTATCGAACGTACCCCTGGTCATCCCTTGCTCGGTGTCTGAGGCGACTGTGAACCCTTCGGGGGGCCAGCCTTCGAACCCCTGATCAGTAATGGGCGCGGAGCCCGAGTAGCCTGAGGCGGCCGTGGAACCTTTCGGGAAGCCGACCTTCGAACCTCTGACCAGTAGTGGGTGTCGGGCCCACGCGATCTGAGGCGGCTGTTGAACCCTTTGGGGGGCCAGCCTTCGAACCCCTGATCAGTAGGGAGGCTCGGAGCCTAGTTCCTTCACGGGGAAGGATCCCTTTAGGGGTATCCCCTTTCCCGGTCCCTGTTGCAAGAGATTGAGAAAGAGAAAAAGAGGGAAAAGGATACGAAATTGAACGACGCGGCATACCTTTTTTGGCGCGGTTGTTTTGGCGAAGGCGAAGCGTCACCAGCTGCTCCTGCCAGAAGCGCCGCCTGTCCAGCCGTGGAGTTAATGCGACGGGGCGAGTAGTTGGCGAGGCTGCCGTTGCGCGTGCGCGAGCCGTTCGAGGAACGGGTCACGGGCGCGTCGTCTTCACGCCGTGAGAGGGGGTTTTCTCGCTGGCTCCGGATGGGACGTGAGCTTAGCTGACGGCGTGACCGCTGCTCCCGTGTGCCTGCCACCGTCATTGCTGCCAGCCCACTTTTGACCGCGTTTGACCGCTGCGTCAGGCTGGCGCTGTTGGGTCGCGCGCTGAGTCGCCTTGGGTCGCGGTATTGGTTCCGCAATCGAGGAGGCGCGGTGGTGGCGCAAGTGGTACAGTTGCTTGCATGCAGCATCCGGCGCGCCGATCGCGCGACGCGTGGGCCTGGGCCTCCATGCTGGCGTGTCAGGAGTCGGAGAGGCGCGCCCACTTGGCGCGGTTGCATGCCGCCTGCATGGCTGCCTGCCTCTTTCGCCCGTTGGCTTGGGCAAAAGTGGAGGGTCGCTCGTAATCGCTGGGTGGTTGCGTGCGCCGTGCGCGGCGGTTTGGCTTTTTCCGCTCGGAGCCGGTCTGCATGACATGCGGGACCCAGCCCCCGCGCCGCAGGGGAGGGCTTTGGAGGCGTGTTGGAGAAGACTCAGCCCATGACGGTTGGGGGCGCAAGCAGGGAGAGTCACCTTTAAAAGGAGGGCGACCCCTTCCGTAAGGCGACCACGTCTTCTTTCTCCTTATGCACCGCATCTTTCCACCTTTCAAGCCCCCGGATGGGGGAAACCGCCGTCTTTTCGCCCCATCGTTGGAGGAACGTAACTCCGTGGGAGTTGGTACCTTTCAGCCACCGTTCGGCTTCGAGGATTTTCATCAGGCAGCCCGGTTGCTCCCCTCCGCTGGGGGTCACCGGAGACGGTGACCACCAGCTCCTGGGTGGGGAGGAGCTAACCGGGCTACGATCTTGGTCCCACCCTCAGCTTCAAGGATGTTCATCATCCTCGCTGGGGTGGGTGCCGGGCTGAGCCGGCGCTCTACCTCCCGCACGGGTTCGTGGGTCGTCCTCTCCCGCAACATTCGAGGGAGAGGGCGCTCACTGGCCCTGCGGGCGGCCCGGACTTCGACAATGCGGGGTGGATCGACGGCGAGCGTCGTCACCTCCAGCGTGTCGGGTCCGCTGGCTTGGCTCCCGGCGGCCCCCTTCTGTCGGGGGGCAGCTGCCGCGCCGTGTATACGGGAGGACCACCCTAGACGCCGCGCGCTGCTAGGGCGGCGTTCGTGTTCTGGGGTGGTCCTGCCTTTGCACCGGGGCGGCGCCTTTTCACGGAGGCCGGTGCCCCACTCATCTGGGAGGACTCGAGTGGGGATCTGCCGGTAGGCTGACGGCTCCTGCTGTCGGTGCCGAGGCGGAGGCGACTCGAGAAGTCCCCGTTGCCGACGGGGTTACCGCCACCATCCGCGCTTCGGGCCTCCGGCTCTTTGTACCTGTCCTCGCCCCTCGAGCGTCGGCGTGGGCGAGGGCAAGACTGCAGCGGCGCCTACCCTGAGGCCTGCGCTGCTGTAGTCCGGCCATCCAGAGTGGGGGCCGTCGTCGTTGTGGCCAGGGCGGGCGGCGGCGAGCCGCCCATCAGTCTTTTGCAGCCCCGCAGGCCCGCCCCTATCGAGTGGGGTTGTTCGTACCTGCGGGGGGGAACCGGAGTTCCATTGGTAATGGCACCCCGAATGCCAGGGTTTTTTGTTCATTTTGGCTTTCGGGGCCTGAACATGTATGTAATTACGGCACGGAGCCGCGTTTTTCCCTCATTTTTGAGCACTAAGACACGCCTGTTGACTATCTGAACCGCTTCACCAAGCATGAGTCACCCCGTGTCAAGGTGACAAGTGAGGTATCCGTATCCCGAAGGTGTAGGAGTCCCTCGGCTCGGTCGGCCTTGCTGTCCGAGGTTCCTCTAGCTTAGTTAAAGAGACCCCTCGGCCGCTCTTCGTCGAGCCGAGGCCAGGGGTAGCGATATCAGCATGAACAGAGGCGAAATTGGCTCGGAAATGAAACCTGGTTGGCCGGAGCCTAGCCGGGTTGTCCGTTGGCCGGATCGACGTCGGAGCTGATCAGCCGAGGCTTCGAACCGGGCCGGCACCCTTGGAAGATGGTTGGCCGAGGCCCCAGGGGTAACCGGCCGAGCCGCCAGCTCGGGCCGGATCCCCGGAGAAGTCCCTGGCAGCGATAGCTCGGGCGTGGTGATGACGTCGTCCTCCGGAGCGGAGAGCCTCGGACCCCGTCTTCGTTCGAGGCTAGGTCGGGCCTCACCGAAGGTGCCGTCGATGCCGAGGGTGTTGCTGCCCCCTTCCAGCGCCAAGACCCGAGCCTGCAGGATCAGATTGTCTTGTAGCGTGTGCCTCGTGCGGCCGTCGAGGCCAGGGCGCACACCCTCGCTGCGTTGTAAAGCTGCGTCACTTTTCCTCTTGTTTCGAGTATCTGGACTTTTTGTCGGTAACAGGGATGTTTGTGCGAGCGAGAGTTGCTTTTCGCAGAAGGTGATGAGTGAGGTATCCGTATCCCGGAGGCGTAGGAATCCCTCGGCTCGGTCGGCCTTGCCGCTTACGCGTACTTTCACCCATCCATGAGGCCCTGTCGCCGACTCGGTCGAGAAGGCTCGAAGGATCGCTTCGGCAGAAGGGCTTCCGAACGTAAAGACTTGTTCGATCCGCGGAGCCACTTTATCCGAACGCGAGTTACTTATCGCAGAAGGTGATGAGTGAGGTATCCGTATCCTGGAGGCGTAGGAGTCCCTCGGCTCGGTCAACCTTGGCTGCTTACGTGCACTCCGTCATTTCCAGGACCCACTTTTCGAAGTAGCCAAAAAGCACAAAAGATATTCTGGTAGAAGAGATTTTTTTCGAGGAAAATTTTGACGCAGAGGGGGTTTCCCCCCTTTTAGCCCCCGAGGGAGGGTCGGGCTTTGCCGAGGCGAGGCCGACCCTTCCTTGTTGACTAAACTTTGCGTGGGTGCGAGGTATATGAACAACTTGGAAACATCTTAAGGGTAGAAGCGACGTAGCTGTTGGATGTTCCAAGCGTTGCCGTAGACCTCGCCTTGACTGTTGGCCAGCTTGTACGTTCCGGGCTTCAGAACTTTGGCGATGACGAATGGCCCCTCCCAGGGGGGCGTGAGCTTGTGCCTCCCTCGGGCGTCTTGCCGCAGCCGAAGCACCAGGTCGCCCACCTGGAGATCTCGGGGTCGGACCCCTCGGGCGTGGTATCGTCGTAGGGACTGCTGATACCGCGCCGAGTGTAGTAAGGCCTTGTCCCGAGCCTCTTCCAGCTGGTCCAGCGAGTCTTCTCGGCCAGCTTGGTTGCTTTGATCGTCGTAGGCTCTCGTCCTCGGGGAGCCGTATTCCCGGTCCGTGGGCAAGACAGCCTCGGCCCCGTAGACCAGGAAGAACGGCGTGAAACCCGTGGCTCGGCTCGGCGTCGTCCTCAGGCTCCAGACCACCAAGGGGAGTTCCTTCATCCATCGCTTGCCGAACTTGTTGAGGTCGTTGTAAATCCGAGGCTTGAGCCCTTGTAGAATCATGCCATTGGCACGCTCTACTTGCCCATTTGACATGGGATGAGCTACGGCAGCCCAGTCCACCCGGATGTTGTGATCCTCGCAAAAATCCAAGAATTTTTTGCCGGTGAACTGGGTGCCGTTGTCGGTGATGATGGAGTTTGGGACCCCGAAGCGATGGATGATGTTGGTGAAGAACGCCACCGCCTGCTCGGACCTGATGCTGTTCGGGGGTCGGACCTCGATCCACTTGGAGAATTTGTCGACGGCGACCAGCAGGTGCGTGTAGCCCCTGGGCGCCTTCTGCAGAGGGCCAACGAGGTCCAGACCCCACACAGCGAAGGGCCAGGTGATGGGTATCGTCTGCAGAGCCTGAGCGGGCAGGTGGGTCTGCTTCGCATAGAATTGACACCCTTCGCAGGTGCGGACAATTCTAGTGGCGTCAGCCACCGCCGTCGGCCAGTAGAAGCCTTGCCGGAAAGCGTTCCCGACAAGGGCTCGAGGCGCTGCGTGATGACCGCAAGCCCCCGAGTGTATCTCTTGCAGGAGTTCCTGACCTTCGGCGATGGAGATGCACCGCTGGAGGATGCCCGAGGGGCTGCGGTGGTAGATCTCCTTCTCATCGCCCAGCAAGACGAACGACTTGGCGCGTCGCGCTACCCGCCGAGCCTCGGCCTGGTCGAGGGGTAGCTCTCCTTGGCGGAGATATTGCAGGTACGGGGCCTGCCAATCCTGATCAGTCGTGACCCCGCTCCGCTCCTTCTCGATGCGCAGCGCCTCGCCCTCGGGAGCCGAGGGTCCCTCGGGCTGAACCGAGGACGGCTCGGGCTGGGCCGAGGTTACCTCGGACGGGGCCGAGGGCGCCTCAGGCTCGGGCGTGTCGCTGATCTTGACGGAGGGTTGGTGCAGATCCCGGGAGAAGACGTCCGGGGGAACCGTCGTTCGCCCCGAGGCTATCTTTGCCAGCTCGTCCGCAGTCTCGTTGTAGCACCGGGCGATGTGGTTAAGCTCGAGCCCGTAGAACTTGTCTTCCAGGCGTCGAACCTCATCACAGTAGGCCTCCATCTTCGGGTTGCGGCAGTGGGAGTTCTTCATGACCTGGTCGATGACGAGCTGCGAGTCGCCGCGTACGTCGAGGCGTCGGACCCCTAGCTCGATGGCGATTCGCAATCCGTTGATCAGAGCTTCGTACTCAGCCACATTGTTGGATGCCGGGAAATGGAGGCGCAGCACGTAGCGCAGGTGTTTCCCGAGGGGCAAGACGAAAAGCAGGCCCGCGCCGGCTCCCGTCTTCATCAGCGACCCGTCGAAAAACATGCTCCAGAGCTCCGGTTGGATCGGAGCCGTCGGCAACTGTGTGTCGACCCATTCGGCTACGAAGTCCGCCAGTACCTGGGACTTGATGGCCTTCCGAGGGGCGAACGAGATTGTCTCGCCCATGATTTCCACTGCCCACTTTGCGATCCATCCCGAGGCCTCTCGGCACTGTATGATCTCCCCCAGGGGGAAGGATGACATCACAGTTACCGGATGAGACTCGAAGTAATGTCGCAACTTTCGCCTCGTCAGGATCACTGCATACAGCAGCTTCTGGACTTGTGGGTAGCGGATCTTGGTTTCAGACAGCACCTCGCTGACGAAGTAAACTGGCCTCTGAATGGGCAATGCATGCCCCTCTTCTTGCCTTTCGACCACGATCGCGGCGCTAACCACCTGAGTGGTAGCGGCGACGTAGACCAAGAGGGCTTCTCCATCAGCTGGGGGTACCAAGACGGGCGCCTGGGTGAGGAGCGCCTTCAGGTTCCCGAGAGCTTCCTCGGCCTCGGGAGTCCAAGTGAAGCACTCGGCCTTCCTTAAGAGAGGGTACAGAGGCAGGCCTCTTTCGCCGAGGCGCGAGATGAAACGGCTCAAGGCCGCGAGACATCCCATGACCCTCTGTACGCCTTTTAAGTCCTTGATGGGCCCCATGCTGGTGATGGCTGCGATCTTCTCCGGGTTGGCTTCGATGCCCCGCTCGGAGACGATGAATCCCAGGAGCATGCCTCGGGGCACCCCAAAGACACACTTCTCGGGATTGAGCTTGACGCCCTTTGCCTTGAGACACCGGAATGTCACTTCAAGGTCGGAGAGAAGGTCGGAGGCTTTCCTTGTCTTGACTACGATGTCATCGACGTAGGCCTCGACCGTGCGACTGATGTGTTCGCCGAACACATGGTTCATGCACCGCTGGTACGTTGCACCCGCGTTCCTCAAACCGAACGACATGGTGACGTAGCAGTACATGCCGAAGGGCGTGATGAAAGAAGTCGCGAGCTGGTCGGAGTCTTTCATCTTGATTTGATGATACCCTGAGTAGGCATCGAGGAAAGACAGGGTTTCGCACCCAGCAGTGGAATCCACGATTTGATCGATGCGAGGTAGAGGGTAGGGAACCTTCGGACATGCTTTGTTGAGACCAGTGTAGTCCACACACATCCGCCATTTCCCCCCTTTCTTCCTTACAAGCACAGGGTTGGCAAGCCATTCGGGATGGAATACCTCTTTGATGAACCCTGCGGCCATTAGCTTGTGGATCTCCTCGCCTATCACCCTGCGCCTTTCCTCGTCGAATCGGCGCAGAGGCTGCCTGACCGGCCGGGCTCCGGCCCGAATATCCAGCGAGTGCTCGGCGACATCCCTCGGTATGCCGGGCATGTCCGAGGGACTCCACGCAATGACGTCGGCGTTTGCGCGGAGAAAGTCGATGAGCACTGCTTCCTATTTGGGGTCGAGCCCGGAACCGATCCGGATCTGCTTGGAGGTATCGCCACTGGGGTCGAGAGGGACGGCCTTAACCGTCTCCGCTGGCTCGAAGTTGCCGGCGTGTCGCTTCACGTCCGGCACCTCTCGGGAGAGGTTTTCCAGGTCGGCGATGAGGGCCTTGGACTCGGCGAGGGCCTCGGCGTACTCCACGCACTCCACATCGCATTCGAACGCGTGCTTGTACGTGGGGCCGACGGTGATGATCCCGTTGGGGCCCGGCATCTTGAGCTTCAGGTAGGTGTAGTTGGGGATGGCCATGAACTTCGCGTAGCATGGCCTCCCCAATACTGCGTGGTAGGTTCCTTGGAACCCGACCACCTCGAACGTCAAAGTCTCCCTTCGAAAGTTGGAGGGTGTTCCGAAGCAGACAGGAAGGTCGAGCCGACCGAGGGGCTGGACGCGCTTCCCAAGAATGATCCCGTGGAAGGGCGCAGCGCCTGCTCGGACGGAGGACAGATCGACGCGCAGGAGCCTGAGGGTCTCGGCGTAGATGATATTGAGGCAGCTGCCCCCATCCATCAGGACCTTGGTGAGCCTAACGTCGCCGATGATGGGGTCGACGACGAGCGGGTACTTCCCCGGGCTCGGCACGTGGTCGGGGTGGTCATCTTGGTTGAAGGTGATGGGCTTGTCGGACCAGTCTAGGTAGACTGGCGCCGCCACCTTCACCGAGCCGACCTCCCGACGCTCTCGCTTGCGATGCCGAGCCGAGGCATTCGCCGCATGCCCTCCGTAGATCATGAAGCAGTCGCGGACCTCGGGGAACTCTCCTGCTTGGTGATCTTCCTTTTTGTCGTCGTCGCGGGCCCTGCCACCCTCAGCGGGTGGCCCGGCCTTGTGGAAGTGGCGCCGAAGCATGACGCACTCCTCGAGGGTGTGTTTGACGGGCCCCTGATGGTAAGGGCACGTCTCCTTGAGCATCTTGTCGAAGAGGCTGGCACCTCCGGGGGGCTTCCGAGGGTTCTTGTACTCGGTGGCGGCGACAAGGTCTGTGTCGGCTGCGTCGCGTTTCGCTTGCGACTTCTTCCTGCCTTTCTTCTTGGCGCCGCACGGAGTAGACGCCTCGGGAGCATCTTCCGAAGGGCGGCCCTGGGGCTGCTTGTCCTTTTGGAAGATGGCCTCGACCGCCTCCTGGCCAGAGGCGAACTTGGTGGCGATGTCCATCAGCTCGCTCGCCCTGGTGGGGGTCTTGCGACCCAACTTGCTCACCAGGTCACGGCAAGTGGTGCCGGCAAGGAACGCGCCGATGACATCGGAGTCGGTGATGTTGGGCAGCTCGGTGCGCTACTTCGAGAACCGCCGGATGTAGTCCCGAAGAGACTCTCCCGGCTGTTGCCGGCAGCTTCGGAGGTCCCAGGAATTCCCGGGGCGCATGTACGTGCCCTGGAAGTTGCCGGCGAAAGCTTGGACCAAATCCTCCCAGTTGGAAATCTGCCCCGAAGGCAGGTGCTCCAACCAAGCGCGAGCAGTGTCGGAGAGGAACAGGGGGAGGTTGCGGATGATGAGGTTGTCGTCGTCCGTTCCACCCAGTTGACAGGCCAGGCGGTAGTCCGCGAGCCACAACTCCGGTCTTGTTTCCCCCGAGTACTTTGTGATAGTAGTCGGGGGTCGGAATCGGGCCGGAAACGGTGCCCGCCGAATGGCCCGGCTGAAGACCTGCGGACCGGGTGGTTCGGGCGAGGGACTCCGATCCTCCCCGCTGTCGTAGCGTCCCCCACGCCTGGGGTGATAGCCTCGGCACACCCTTTCGTCGAGGCGGGCCCGACGGTCGCGATGAGGGTGCTCGTCGCCGAGGTGGCCCGGGGCCGCAGGCGCGGTGTTGCGCGTGCGCCCGGTGTAGACCGAGGCTTCCCGCATGAGTCGGGAAGTCGCGGCACGAGGTTCCGAGGGGTGCCCCTGCCTGCGGGAGGCAGAGCTCTCGGCCCGACGGGCCGCAGCGCCTTCCAGGAGGTGCTTGAGCTCTCCCTGGATTCGCCGGCCCTCGGTGGTTGATGACTCCGGCATCGTGCGGAGGAGCATCGCTGCGGCTGCCAGGTCCTGACCGGTCCCGCTGGATGCGGGTGGCGGCCTGTCCCTGGCATCGTTGGCGATGCGGTGCTGGAGACCTTGGGGCAGGTGACGTATTTCTCCGGCCGGGGGCTGGCCCGCTGTAACACCCGGATTTTAGGGGTCCAAAACCCGGGGTTAACATAAACACCAGGTATGCTGGGACCAAGTCTCAAACATATGATGTATAGTGGCACAGGATCGAATGTCACAACTTTATATACAACAGGAGTTCTATACAAAATAAATAATTACATTATAGGGAGACAACGGTCCAGCAACCCAAAATTGACTGGGAGACGACGGCCTAGACCACTCACGAACTCATCACAGCATCCTCCATGAGCATCATCCTGCAGTACCTGGTCTTGACCTGTGGTGTATGTGAGACAGCAAGAGTGAGCTCACATACGTTCATCGCTCAACAAGTTGTGGGGAATAATGTGCATGAACTCGCCAAAGGTGGGAGCTCACGTGAAGTGTAAGGCTTACCAAAGAAGATGGTTAGAGCTGAGCATTGCTTTTAAAGTTGGTCAAAATTTTATTAGCAGTTACTAAGTATAAGTAAATACCAAACCCAATTAAGTAATAGAACAAAAAGTAACAACTTCACCTGCGATGCAATGCATATGACAAATTGAATTTAGTTCCATAATTTAATCATGTGAGGGTCCGAGCTGCTCTTGACCGTGAGCACGGCTAGTATACCAGTTTTACACTCTGCAGAGGTTGCGCATCTTTACCCACAAGTCGTGTATCCCATGTTGCCAGGGTTTGCAAGGCCCTTAGACACTTCCGAGGTGAATGGCTAGGGATCCACTACGAGGCCTTTACAAAGTTCCACTAGCTTCCGAAAACCCGCTACAGTTTATAGGAAGATCCAGTACAGGAATCCCTTGCAGGACCGCCATCGCAGCAAAATCCTCCCGAGGGCCTCCCCGCACTGACCTCTCCCCTACTGCCCTTGCCCCTTTCGGGTAAGGTAGTCTTCCACTAGCTTTCCTAATTAATCAGCCAAGGGCGTCCCATTCCACCCTTATGGTAGCACTGTTTTCCCGGGTGGTCGCTCCATGTTCCAATTAACATAATGATCTCAACATGAACCATAAATAGCAACTGATAACCAAAGTATAATCATGAATAGTAATGTGTATCTCTATACCCAAAGCCACATATAGCACTAGCAAGTACTACCCAAAGATTCAGTGGTGAACAAGGTATAAAGATAGTCAAACTAGGGTAACCTATTGGGTCCCATCAAATTAACCTATGCAGATCATTATGATTAATCAGAACATGGCTGGGTAAAAGAAGTGATCAAGGGCACAACTTGCCTGGGACTTGAGATTCCAGGTACCAGGATGATCTTCAGATGACTCGTGACCTCGCACTAGTCGTAGCAATACAAACAAACAGTGTATAGGCAAAATTAACATTACACCAAACATGTATGCCAAAATACATATTAATAATCTACATATTAAAAATAAGATCACAGGAAAAAGAATTATTAATTTTGGAGTTGTAGAATTCAAGTTATGATTTTCCTAAGGTGTAATGTGATTAAAATATGATTAAATGATAAATAAATTTTCTGACAGAGTTCATGTCAAAACAGAGGCTCAAAATGATGAAGAATATTATTACAAAATTTTAGAAACTGGAATGGTTCAATTTGGAGCTAAAATGAATTAAATATGAATTATCTAAGTTCTAGCAATTATTTTTGTATTAAAAATCTAATTTCTAATTCATTTAATCATTTTATTACTGCACTGGACTGGGCCTCAATTACAGCAAAGCGCAGGGGGCTCGGCGCAAGAATCCCGAGACACAGCGCACAGTGCTACTGGACGGCGGGTTGATTCTCTGAAACCCGAGGGGCTCTTTAACAAAAATAACCCGCGAAGGGGTATCGGGATATTACGGCCATCCGATTAGAATTCTACGGCGCAGATTAAATCTAACTTACTGCGAAGCGGTACGCAATCAGGGCGGTTGGATCAGCGATCCACGGCCCGCGTCAACCGAGCCCACAGATCAATCCTACGTCGTTCGATCAAAGGTCAACGGTCCCGATTTAATGATGCGAAGAGGTATCGCCAGCTTCTAATCAGAGCCGTCGCCTAAAAGATCTACGGTGCACATCGTTTCTCCCAACCTCCAGCTCGGGACGGCGGCGCCGCCCAAGCCACACGGCGAACCATCGCCGGAGGAAACCCAATCCGACGACCGGGCGCGTTATTCTAGAAATTAAACGGTGCGCCACGCAGCCGAGGGTATGGCGAACATGGTAGAAGGGTTATTACCGACAATTCTGGCGCGCAGAGGATCCGGCGACGATGAAGGCGGATCCGCGGCGGAGGATTGAAGATCGACGAGGAATTGCGCCACGCTCAGTGGCCGACTTCGCCCGCGAACGACTCGACACCCTTCGAATAGACTTGGAGACGCTCCAAGGCCGATCACCGGGGACCCGACGCCGACGATCACGCGTTTTGGTCACGGCGGCGAACTTGGCCCGAGGAAATCGCGACGGTGGTTTGGTGGCTGGCGAGGGGTTGCGACTACCGGTGAGGATGGGAAGGGGGGTCGCGGAGCTTCGGCTTTATACCCACGGAACGACCCGCGGCCGTTACACGGAGGCCGAGAATCCACGGTGAGCCTTGCGGAGTCCGCGCGGCGCGATCGGCAAAGCTGTTGAAGACGGGCCTGACACGCGGGCCCCGAGAGTCAGCGAGAAGGCGGGGAGAAGCGAGCGCGGGACGAGAGACCGACCAGTGGGACCCACGGGTCAGCGTCAGGATGGCGGGAGCACGCGCGGATGTAGAGACTTGGGCCGCGCGGGAGAGAAAGGCCAAGTGGGCCGAATTCCAGGTTGCGGCCCAACAGCAGGTTTTTATTCTTTTTCTTTTTATTTCTATTTTCTTTTCTCCATTTTCAAATCCAATTTGAATTCAAGTTTAAATTCAAACTTTGTGAATAACTTGTCCTCAGTTTGAATAGTATAATTTAATAATATAAGTGTGAAGGATGTTTATTCTGATTTTATTTTATTTTATGTAGTATTTTTCTTAGTTCTTCCCTTCTCCTTTTATTTTCTATTTTCTATTTTCTATTTTCCTTTCCATTTGAATTTCAAATCAACACAAGTTTAAAGTTCATACACTTAATTTGGATATACATATAGAACTTCAGCATAATGTGCAAAAACCTATTTTATGTATTTCTTTATTTATTTTAGTTCTTTTAGACAAGCTTTTAATCATATAGTAGAATAATCCCTACCTTATTACTTCTAGGGAAATCAAATTTATATTGTAGACTATATATATTAAGAAATAGTTTAATCCTAATTCTTTTATATATCCTAACCCGAAGGCAATTTAGATTATCTAAGTATCTTTAATTATGTATTTTTAACATATTCATGAGTGGAAACTTCTAAATTATGATTATTTTTAAGGAAAGGTGTTTTGATTTAAAATCTTTGAGAATTTTTCCTTGTCTTCACAAGATTGAACTTTAGGGTGTCACAAATCCCACCCCCCTTAAAAATAATCTCGTCCTCGAGATTTGTAAGAAAAGGGATGTATACTCATATTGTTCTCGGAACATATGCACAGACAAAGAAATCTCAGCATGAGGTATAATTCTTTAACAAAACATAGGGTCAATAGACCTTATTGTTCCTTCTAAAATAATATCATATCATCTACTAACTAAAGTAACATCTAGACCTTACAAATCATCATAATTTATATCTATGTAGCTTGGTGGAGCGGGTGGTGGTGGTGGAGGTTGTTGTTGTTGTTGTCTCTCTAACCGTGCTTGCCTTATTTCTTGGCGGACCTGACGTATTTCCTCGCGTTGTTGCCTTATCTGATTCTGCATCTCGGTCACCAGGTCTGTTAACTGTTGTATTACCAGTCTTTGGGTAGCAACCACTTGATCGATCTCAACAGGTGGGGGATTTGGAGGATTCATTTCTGTTTGCTGTTACGTGATAATCTTTCCTTTCCTGGTATTGACCATGAAAGTTAGAAGCATATGGTAATAGTTTTGCAAAGGAAATTATTCAATAAGCGGAATGAATAAGCTAGTAGCTGGTCATAATTCTGAAGATTCTTTAGTAGGGCTTGGTCTTTGTTTTTATGTCCAGATTTGGGGTAACCAGTCATATAAGGTGAATATCCAAGGGTAAGATAGAATCTGTCAAGATGAGAGGTATATATGGGTGAGGTAGACTACAAGATGTAGGCTAAAAGTTTGTTTGTTATTAGGTGGGAATAGAAAGGTTATATCATTCATCATGGGTTGGGTTAGCTCATAGTCGAGTTGATCCAATGTGTTAAGTTAAGTTAATACATGGCTAGTAGGGTCTAATCTCTTTTTACCTGTATCATTAGTCTGATTAAGTAGGCCACATTAGATTAGTTTAGTAGATGGCTATAAGTTAAATGAGATTAGTCAGAGTCTGGTTTGATTGTTTTGCTTCTGCATGGTTTGGATAGGGTATGTAACCTGGGTATGGCTGAACTGATCTAAGTCATCAATTTAGACTTAAGTGAATTAGGAGCATGGCCATATCTTTTGCACCAGCATTAAGTAACACACACTAGATTAGATCATATTAGATTAAGTAGGAGCTAGATTAGATTGAATATGACTAGATTAGACTAGTTTAGGTTAAATAGATCTACTAGGGTAGGATAAATGTTATTAGGATATGTTAGAATCTTTAGATTTATTAGGACCAGATAAAATCTTTTTAAGGTAAGATAAATCTATTAAGGTAATAGAATATCCTTTAAGATAAGATGGATCTATTACACAAGATTGAATCTAGGTTAGATTGGTATGACTATTTTGACTAAATAAGATCTAATTAAGTTGCACTAGATCATGGTTGTTTAATCTAGGGTGGATAAGTATGCTTATTAGGATAAGATGAATCTTTTGAGGTCAGTTAGATCTATTAGGATGATATAAAATCTTTTCAAGATAAGTTGAGTATCTTTTAAGATGAGATGGATCTTATTAAGATAAGGGAGAATCTTTTAAGGTAAGATGAATTGGTTAGAATGAGATCTTTTAGGATAAGATAAATCTTCTTAAGCTAGATATGTTCCAATGGGGATAATCTAGGTTGTCTAGTTATTTTATAAATATATTTTTATACCTATGTGTATATGCAGATGCAATCGTGGACATTACTCCACAACTCATCACACTCAAACAAAGATCCAAATCATACAAGTATCATAAGAACAAACATTCAAGTGCATAGATAACCATAAAAATAGTTTTGTTTTTGTTCCTGAGAGTAGGTCTCCTATTCCTAAAGGTCACTTTAGGCACAGGATTTCAAAGTGTGAATTCCACATTTGTCTTTAGAAAGAAAAGATAAGAATAATCAGAGTAAAGCGGAATTAGATGAGAAAAGATTGAGAAAAGTTTAGAAAGAATCAGAGTAGCAAAGGTAAGTAAGTATTGGTTGTCCAGTTCTATCTAGGTTTCGTCCTACAGTCAACATTCCTCTGATACCACTTCTGTAACACCCGGATTTTAGGGGTCCAAAACCCGGGGTTAACATAAACACCAGGTATGCTGGGACCAAGTCTCAAACATATGATGTATAGTGGCACAGGATCGAATGTCACAACTTTATATACAACAGGAGTTCTATACAAAATAAATAATTACATTATAGGGAGACAACGGTCCAGCAACCCAAAATTGACTGGGAGACGACGGCCTAGACCACTCACGAACTCATCACAGCATCCTCCATGAGCATCATCCTGCAGTACCTGGTCTTGACCTGTGGTGTATGTGAGACAGCAAGAGTGAGCTCACATACGTTCATCGCTCAACAAGTTGTGGGGAATAATGTGCATGAACTCGCCAAAGGTGGGAGCTCACGTGAAGTGTAAGGCTTACCAAAGAAGATGGTTAGAGCTGAGCATTGCTTTTAAAGTTGGTCAAAATTTTATTAGCAGTTACTAAGTATAAGTAAATACCAAACCCAATTAAGTAATAGAACAAAAAGTAACAACTTCACCTGCGATGCAATGCATATGACAAATTGAATTTAGTTCCATAATTTAATCATGTGAGGGTCCGAGCTGCTCTTGACCGTGAGCACGGCTAGTATACCAGTTTTACACTCTGCAGAGGTTGCGCATCTTTACCCACAAGTCGTGTATCCCATGTTGCCAGGGTTTGCAAGGCCCTTAGACACTTCCGAGGTGAATGGCTAGGGATCCACTACGAGACCTTTACAAAGTTCCACTAGCTTCCGAAAACCCGCTACAGTTTATAGGAAGATCCAGTACAGGAATCCCTTGCAGGACCGCCATCGCAGCAAAATCCTCCCGAGGGCCTCCCCGCACTGACCTCTCCCCTACTGCCCTTGCCCCTTTCGGGTAAGGTAGTCTTCCACTAGCTTTCCTAATTAATCAGCCAAGGGCGTCCCATTCCACCCTTATGGTAGCACTGTTTTCCCGGGTGGTCGCTCCATGTTCCAATTAACATAATGATCTCAACATGAACCATAAATAGCAACTGATAACCAAAGTATAATCATGAATAGTAATGTGTATCTCTATACCCAAAGCCACATATAGCACTAGCAAGTACTACCCAAAGATTCAGTGGTGAACAAGGTATAAAGATAGTCAAACTAGGGTAACCTATTGGGTCCCATCAAATTAACCTATGCAGATCATTATGATTAATCAGAACATGGCTGGGTAAAAGAAGTGATCAAGGGCACAACTTGCCTGGGACTTGAGATTCCAGGTACCAGGATGATCTTCAGATGACTCGTGACCTCGCACTAGTCGTAGCAATACAAACAAACAGTGTATAGGCAAAATTAACATTACACCAAACATGTATGCCAAAATACATATTAATAATCTACATATTAAAAATAAGATCACAGGAAAAAGAATTATTAATTTTGGAGTTGTAGAATTCAAGTTATGATTTTCCTAAGGTGTAATGTGATTAAAATATGATTAAATGATAAATAAATTTTCTGACAGAGTTCATGTCAAAACAGAGGCTCAAAATGATGAAGAATATTATTACAAAATTTTAGAAACTGGAATGGTTCAATTTGGAGCTAAAATGAATTAAATATGAATTATCTAAGTTCTAGCAATTATTTTTGTATTAAAAATCTAATTTCTAATTCATTTAATCATTTTATTACTGCACTGGACTGGTCCTCAATTACAGCAAAGCGCAGGGGGCTCGGCGCAAGAATCCCGAGACACAGCGCACAGTGCTACTGGACGGCGGGTTGATTCTCTGAAACCCGAGGGGCTCTTTAACAAAAATAACCCGCGAAGGGGTATCGAGATATTACGGCCATCCGATTAGAATTCTACGGCGCAGATTAAATCTAACTTACTGCGAAGCGGTACGCAATCAGGGCGGTTGGATCAGCGATCCACGGCCCGCGTCAACCGAGCCCACAGATCAATCCTACGTCGTTCGATCAAAGGTCAACGGTCCCGATTTAATGATGCGAAGAGGTATCGCCAGCTTCTAATCAGAGCCGTCGCCTAAAAGATCTACGGTGCACATCGTTTCCCCCAACCTCCAGCTCGGGACGGCGGCGCCGCCCAAGCCACACGGCGAACCATCGCCGGAGGAAACCCAATCCGACGACCGGGCGCGTTATTCTAGAAATTAAACGGTGCGCCACGCAGCCGAGGGTATGGCGAACATGGTAGAAGGGTTATTACCGACAATTCTGGCGCGCAGAGGATCCGGCGACGACGAAGGCGGATCCGCGGCGGAGGATTGAAGATCGACGAGGAATTGCGCCACGCTCAGTGGCCGACTTCGCCCGCGAACGACTCGACACCCTTCGAATAGACTTGGAGACGCTCCAAGGCCGATCACCGGGGACCCGACGCCGACGATCACGCGTTTTGGTCACGGCGGCGAACTTGGCCCGAGGAAATCGCGACGGTGGTTTGGTGGCTGGCGAGGGGTTGCGACTACCGGTGAGGATGGGAAGGGGGGTCGCGGAGCTTCGGCTTTATACCCACGGAACGACCCGCGGCCGTTACACGGAGGCCGAGAATCCACGGTGAGCCTTGTGGAGTCCGCGCGGCGCGATCGGCAAAGCTGTTGAAGACGGGCCTGACACGCGGGCCCCGAGAGTCAGCGAGAAGGCGGGGAGAAGCGAGCGCGGGACGAGAGACCGACCAGTGGGACCCACGGGTCAGCGTCAGGATGGCGGGAGCACGCGCGGATGTAGAGACTTGGGCCGCGCGGGAGAGAAAGGCCAAGTGGGCCGAATTCCAGGTTGCGGCCCAACAGCAGGTTTTTATTCTTTTTCTTTTTATTTTCTATTTTCTTTTCTCCATTTTCAAATCCAATTTGAATTCAAGTTTAAATTCAAACTTTGTGAATAACTTGTCCTCAGTTTGAATAGTATAATTTAATAATATAAGTGTGAAGGATGTTTATTCTGATTTTATTTTATTTTATGTAGTATTTTTCTTAGTTCTTCCCTTCTCCTTTTATTTTCTATTTTCTATTTTCTATTTTCCTTTCCATTTGAATTTCAAATCAACACAAGTTTAAAGTTCATACACTTAATTTGGATATACATATAGAACTTCAGCATAATGTGCAAAAACCTATTTTATGTATTTCTTTATTTATTTTAGTTCTTTTAGACAAGCTTTTAATCATATAGTAGAATAATCCCTACCTTATTACTTCTAGGGAAATCAAATTTATATTGTAGACTATATATATTAAGAAATAGTTTAATCCTAATTCTTTTATATATCCTAACCCGAAGGCAATTTAGATTATCTAAGTATCTTTAATTATGTATTTTTAACATATTCATGAGTGGAAACTTCTAAATTATGATTATTTTTAAGGAAAGGTGTTTTGATTTAAAATCTTTGAGAATTTTTCCTTGTCTTCACAAGATTGAACTTTAGGGTGTCACACCCGCCCATACCTGCACGACGTCCCGGCGGATCGACTCGAGCGCTCCTGCTCCCTCGTCGAGCCCGGCCTGCGCCCCACGGACTTGCTCGAGCTGTGGGTCGTGACCCCCCACCGGAGCGGGGACCACAACTAGCTCCCGCGGGATGTCGGCGCGAGGCACTGGCCTAGGGAGATCACCATCCTCCGGCATGCCGAGACGGTTGCCTCCGGAGGGATCCCCTAGCTCGACATGGAAACATTCGCGGCTCGGGCCGCAGTCCTTGTCGTCAAGGCTGCGGCTGCCATCGGAACAGTCGGAGAGGCAGTAGTTGCATGCGGTCATGAAGTCCCGCATGGCACTGGGGTTGCCAGGTCCAGAGAAATCCCAGCAGATGCTGGGGTCGTCGTCTTCCTCGGACCCTGAGGGCCCGTAGGTCGAGACGCCCGTCAATCAGTCCCAAGGCGACCGCACACGAAACCCAAGTGAGGTTGTACTCGCCTCAACGTGAGCGCCCGCGAGAGCGAGGTCGCTAGGCGGGTTGAGGTCGAGTCGAAATGACGAAGGATGGGAATCGGTCGGTACCTTTTGGTCGACGAGGAGCGACGAAGTCACATCGGGGGCTGATCGCGCCGTCGTCTTGGGTACGAGGGCGACGTCCTGCAGGCCCTCCGTGAGCGTGCTGGCGTCGTCCACTTGCTCGGGGTCGGCGTGTTGCGGGGGGACGGCGCTTGCCTTCGCCTCAAACGTGATGGTGACGCCCGACGCGTCCTCCGTTGGGGTGCTGGTGATGTCGATTCGCTCGACAGCCGACGAAGCGCAGCCTCCCGCTCGGCCCTGGTTGCCCCGCCTCCTCCTCCGATGGCGAGGGAGAGGATGGGGCGAGCTCGAAGGTTGTTCTTCCCCCACGCGGGGAAGACGTCGTCGAATCCGCCGCCGGCGGGCGGGCTGTCGGCCACCATCGTCGCCGTCGCGCGGCGGTGGAAGGAGTTTCATGTCGTAGCTGCCGTCGAAAGACATGAACTCGAGACTCCCGAAACGGAGCACCGTCCCAGGTTGGAGAGGTCGTTGAAGACTGCCCATCTGGAGCTTGACGGGAAACTGCTCGTCAACACGCAGCAGGCCCCTACCTGGCGCGCCAACTGTCGGCGTTTCGAGACCGGGGGTCCCTAAGCCGACGAGTGAGTGTGCCGCGTGCCCCAGCCCAGATGGGTCGAGCGCGTGGGCGAGCGCGAAGGGGGGAAGAGCGAGGTGGCCGGAGCCGAGTCGAGAGGGAGGTGGAGATCCCGCGGCCTTCGTGTTCGTCCCGCGCCCAGGTCGGGTGCGCTTGCAGTAGGGGGTTACAAGCGTCCACACGGGTGAGGGGAGCGAGCGGCCCCAAGAGAGCGCCTGCCCCTGCCCTCGATCCCGCGGGGCCAACCTCCTCTAAGAAGGCCCTGGTCCTTCCTTTTATAGGCGTAAGGAGAGGATCCAGGTGTACAAATGGGGGTGTAGCAAGGTGCTACGTGTCTAGCGGGGGAGAGCTAGTGCCCTAAGTACATGCCAAGGTGGCAGCCGGAGAGATCTTGGCACCCAGCTGGTGTGGCGTCGTGGCTGTCGGAGAAGCAATGGAGCCTGGCGGAAGGACAACTGTCGGAGTGGTTGGGCCCTTGCTGACGTCCCCCTGCTTCCGTAAGGGAGCTGAGAGCCGCCGTCGTCATGGGTCTAGCGGGGCGCCATCATTGCCTATCTGGCGGAGCTAGCCAGATGGGACGTCGGTCCTGTTTTCTGCGGCTCGAGTCGGCTCGGGGTAGGGTGATGATGGCGCTTCCTGTTGACGTGGCGGACTTGTGCCCTAGGTCGGGCGACGTGGAGGCTCCTCCGAAGCCGAGGTCGAGTCTATCCTGCATGGCCGAGGCCGAGCTCCTGGGTCGGGCGAGGCGGAGGTCTTTCGGCAGAGGCCAGGGCGGAGTCCGACCCCTGGGGTCGGGCGAGGCGGAGTTCGTCGTCTTCCGGGGCCTTAGCCCGAGTCCGAGCCCTGGGTCGGGCGGAGCGGAGTTCGCCGTCTTCCGGGGCCTTAGCCCGAGTCCGAGCCCTAGGTCGGGCGGAGCGGAGTTCGCCGTCTTCCGGGGCCTTAGCCCGAGTCCGAGCCATGGGTCGGGCGGAGCGGAGTTCGCCGTCTTCCGGGGCCTTAGCCCGAGTCCGAGCCCTGGGTCGGGCGGAGCGGAGTTCGCCGTCTTCCAGGGCCTTAGCCCGAGTCCGAGCCCTGGGTCGGGCGGAGCGGAGTTTGCCGTCTTCCGGGGCCTTAGCCCGAGTCCGAGCCCTGGGTCGGGCAGAGCGGAGTTCGCCGTCTTCCGGGGCCTTAGCCCGAGTCCGAGCCCTGGGTCGGGCGGAGCGGAGTTCGCCGTCTTCCGGGGCCTTAGCCCGAGTCCGAGCCCTGGGTCGGGCGGAGCTTCCTATGGCGCCTTTGGCAAGGCCTGGCTGCCTGTCAGTCTCACTCTGTCAAGTGGCACTGCAGCCGGGATGGCGCAGGCGGCGCTGTCCTTTTGTCAGACCGGTCAGTGGAGCGGCGAAGTGACGGCGGTCACTTCGGCTCTGCCAGGGGGCGCGTGTCAGGATAAAGGTGCCAGGCTACCTTTGCGTTAAATGCCCCTATGACTTGGTCTGTCGGTGCGGCGATTTAGTCAGGGTTACTTCTTAACGAAGGCAAGGCCTCGGGCGAGCCGGAGGTGCGTCTGCCGTAAAAAGGGGGCCTCGGGCGAGACGGAAACACCTCAGGGTCGGCTGCCCTTGCCCGAGGCTAGGCTCGGGCGAGGTGTGATCGAGTCGCTCGCATGGATCGATCCCTGACTTAATCATACCCATCAGGCCTCTGCAGCTTTATGCTGATGGGGGTTACCAGCTGAGAATTAGGCATCTTGAGGGTACCCCTAATTATGGTCCCCGACAAAAAGAAACTATGAACCTATGCTTTTTCCTCATGCCGCATGGAGTAAACTCCAAAGTACCTACCCTTGAATATGACATACCACGTGTTAATAATATGTACTATAGTTACCCAGATCAACCTTAGAATAGATAGAGACCGATACAAATAGGTCAATAGGCTCGGCCGAGAGCCTAGGGAGTCAAACGTCAAGACCAGAAGGAAGGCCTACCACCAAAAGGATTCCAGAAGGATAAACATGATAAAAATCTTACCAAATTTGGAGACATGATTGAGATCTAAATAGGTATTGCAATATACTAGCAGATAAGGAAGAAACACTTGTAAAGATAGATCTTGACTCCCTAATAGACTCGATATGATCCCAATCATGTAACCCATATGACCAAGATTCCTAGTATACAATCTCCATCTTGATGAATTCAGGTCGATCTGATCTTATCACATCTGTCATAACCGGATTTAAGGGCAAACCTGGGCGCGAATCAAATATGTGCTAGGATCAAGTCTCACACATATGATGACTCATGTTATAGAAATCAATGTCACTTCTTTATAATATAATAGGGGTTCTATTCAAAATAGCTAAATAAATATATCATATGATGACAACAATCCTCTGTAACCATAGTTGACTAGGAGATGACGACCTAGACCTCTCTGAACTCATTATAGCATCCTTCATGCTCCTCATGTTGCGGTACCTATTCTTGACCTGGTGTGAGTTTAGCAAGAGTGAGCTCACATATGTTTATCGCTCAACAAGTTGTGGAGAATAATGTGCATGAGCTCACTTACGGTGGGGGCTCATGTGAAGTGTAAGGCTTACCAAGGATAAAGTGGTTAAGGCTGAGCATTGCTTTTAATAAGTTGGTCAAAATTTTATTAACAATTACTAAATGTAAGTAGATAATAACCCAATTAGATAATTGGTCACAGTTAATGATAAATCTCATAATGCAATACAAATGACAGATTAAGTTTAATTCCATAAGTTACTCATATGAGGGTCCGAGCCGCTGTTGACCATGAACACGACTGATATACCAGTTTTATACTCTGTAGAGGTTTCATATCTTTACCCACAAGCCGTGTTACCCATCTGCCACTAGGTTGTATGGACCCCATACACCTCTACCGAGGAGATGAGACAAGGTTGCACTACGAGACCTTTTCAAAGTTACACTAGCATGAGAGAACCCGCTACGGTTTTGGGTAGAGGGGGCGATATAGGAATCCCTCGTCCAAAAAGCTATCAGAGACAGATTGACCTTAAACCACGCTATACCGGCATCTCCCCACACCTCGCTTGCCCCTTTCGGGAAAGGATTAACTCACACTAGCTTTCCTAATTAATCAGCCAAGGGCGTTCCATTCCACCCTTGTGGTAGCACTTTTTTCTTGATGGTCGCTCCATGTTCCAATTAACATACTAATCTTATCATTACCAATAATTAAACCAACAATAACAATAGAACATGACAATAACTCAGATATAATATAAATCTCAAAACTAGGTAGAGCAATAGCAAGACTACCCAATAATTCATTTGTTTGCAAGGTATATGGTGAACAAAACTAGGGTAACCTATTATGCCCCATCAAATTAACCTGAACATGTCATAGTGATTATAGAGAACATTATTAGAAAAAAAGTGATCAAGGCACAAATTGGCTTTTTAGTGCAACTCCAGGTACTTCTCTAATTTGGACTTCAATTTTTTCATGACCTCGCTTCTATGTGTAGCAATACATACAGATATGCAAGGAATAGATAAAAATAATATTACACAAAAGCATGATAACAAACCGTGTAGGAATATTCTACGTATCACTAAGAGAACGTAGGTTCGAGAACCACTAAATCGGAGTTAAAACAAAAAAGTTATGGGTAAAACAATAATTTTAGGTGCAATAAATGTAATAGATATTGCATTTAAATTAAGAACGTATTAAATTAAATCGTTTGAGTCGATATTAATCACTTTAACAATTATTTATAAAAACGTAGGTTAGAACTATAAATTAGATTAACTATATTGTCTAGCTAATTAACATTAATTAAACAAATATTTAAATAATTAATTATTTAACATATCGTAAATATTAATATGAACCTATTGTAATTTGAATAAATTAAAACAAATTATTTTGACCCAGAAGATATCGTATTTTTAATAAATTAGTAGGCCTGCACAGAAATAGGTGATATGACACAATTTGATTAGTTAGATCAATTCGTTAAAGGTGGGAAAGATGTCTTTACAAAGGCATGGCAACTAATGCAAACTTATCATGATTATATCTACTGTTAAATTCGTGCTGACTGATAGTTTTGCATGTAAAAGATCATATGGTGGTGGTTATCTATCATTCTGAAAGCGCCAAGCCTATCACACGAGAAAGACCATTAACCTACCACCAACTTACTTTCCAACCAAGTCCTTCGGTCTCGCACTGCTGCTGGACGTCTTGGTTTTTTCGTAGATTAACGTTGAACCAGAGATATGGTCGACGAAGCGAAAATGTGGTGACAAAGCTCTCGCCGAGCCGGTCACGACGATGTTTTAGGTTGCCTGGGAGGATGAACGAAAAGAGAGAAATTCCCTGCCGGATTTGTCGACAAAGTCAGGGAGAAAGTCGAACTTCGATGAGATGGTCATGGCGGCTTATGGCTGCGAGCCTAGCTGGCGGCGGGCTGCTGTGGTTTGTATGGCGGCGGCGCTACTGTAGAGGAGATGAGTCTGTGGTTGATGGCTTGAGGTGTTAGGATGACACGTATTTATATAGACAGAGAGGTGGGCGGTTACATGACAGATCTAATATGATACTTATCTGTTAGAATAATATCCTATCTATTTGGAACTCTAACTTGTCTCTCTTTTTCCAATAATATTGTTGTTAATTTGTTAATCATATTAGACCATCAATTTAAATAAATTTTAGATTATATGTTTATTTAAATTTTAAATTAATTTATTGGGTGTTACACGCGAGTCGAAAGGAGTATTTTCTTAAATATCTTATTGTGATATCCTAATTTGTATCGACTTTATCTAAATGACGTCGTGTACAAATAAAGCAACCAAACATACATTGATACATTATATTAACTTATATTTTACTTCTAATTTCTGCTTTCTATTATAAATTTAAAATTCAAGTATAATTTATAACTAAGTTAAATTTTCTATTTCAAACTGCAATAAACAAAAATTCAACAAGAATGCAAAACATTTTTATTAATTAATTTATCCATTTAAACAAATGTTTCAAACAATACATATAACTCAGTAGGAATAATTGATGTAAGATGTTTTACCATAATAATTATTTTAAAAATAATTTAAACACATAGCCAAATTTTTATATTTAACATTTATTTAAATTTTAGGAAAATAGTTTTAACTTATAACTTTATTATAAAGTCTCTAAATTTTAAATCTTTAGATATTTTTTCTAAATCCTAAAAATAGAATTTTGGTGTGTTACAACATCAACTTAGACTCAGACTTAATTTCGACCTCAAGTCAGACTTGAACTCTGACTCCAACCCCTACTCGAACTCAGACTTGTACGATCTACTTGAAGGTTGTTTTGTGTTTATGACTGACTCAACAGAGGACATCAAGAAGATCACCGTTCTAACTTAGAACATAACAATGCAGCAAGGAATAGAAGGATCCTTAAATAACTAAGAGAGTGATGCAGATCCGTTCACAACCAAAAAAATGGTGGACTTCCATGGACAACTAGTTTACACTACACCAACCTAGAACATCATGTCAATAATGCTACTGTTTGATCGGATCACACCATTGCTACCCAAGGACAATGTGCAATCCCACAAGGACTTGAATCAAATCAACAACATGCTAGTCTAGATGGTCATGTGCACCAAGGCTCTAGCAGCACCAGCGTCAAGTCATACCAAACCCAAGCTCTCGGCTGAACCAACTTGGAATGAGCCAGAGCACTCATAGGAAAGCTGCATTCATTCTCAAACTAATTCTCCAATTCCTCCCACACGTAATCTTCATGATGCGACTCGACAAGGGGCTCAACCTCCCTAGGACCAAACTTGTAATCCAGCACGATATGAAAAACATCATGCCAACTGACATCATCGATAGCAAGGTGAGTCCATGCCAGACTTTAGGACTAGGAAGACGATAGATATGAAGGTGAGAGCACCTAAAGGGAGGGTGAATAGGTGATCCTGCAAATTTGACACTAAAAACACAAACTTGGTCTAAAAGAGAGAGTTAGTGCAAAACTAAACCAAGTTTAAGCAGAGAGAAGAGAGAAAGGTTCTCTTCACTTGATTGCTATTTCAAGATGTAAATTAGACCAAGTGCAATATCGCAAGTGAAAAGATACAACTTAGAAAGAGAGTAAACCACAAGAAAGTAAATGAACACAAGACACAAGTGATTTTTCTGCTTCGGTCAACCCTAAAATGCTTGCCTACTCCATGTTGTGGTGTCCCAATGGACAAGGGTTGCTTTCGACCCCTCTCAAGTGACCACTTAGATTGAACTTGAGCGCCACAGACTTCCTTATCAATATGAATCCCTTTCGCAAGGAATCTCCAAAGTTTGGAGTGTCTTGCAGCCTTAGACAAAATCAAAGTTACAACTCAAATAGCACAAGGGAGATGCAGAACACACACAAGAGCAGCAACACAACACTAGAAAGAAGATCACAAAAGCACAACAACAAGAATCACAAGAACAGTTTCGAAACGACGCTTAGATCTTGTTAGAATCACTGAATGGCGTTGTGGTAGAGTTCTGGAGAGTTGAGTAGCTCTTGAAGTGCTTGGGTACTGAAGGAAGTTTCCATGAGTGTCCTTTTATAGCCCCAAAAGGCCCCATAGTCGTTGGTCCCACCTTACGAAAACATGTCAAAAATTGGCTGACTGCAGACGCACCGGACCAGTCCAGTGCACCACCGAATCAGGTCCATGTGCCCGTGTCTGGGATCTAATTGGGTGCCTTCTTTCGCTGGTGGGCACCAGACCGGTCCAATGCACCACCGAACCGGGTGCCACGTTAGCTTGCCGTTGGCTCGCCCGCGCGCCCATAAAGTAGACGTTGGAGGGTGGTCTGGCGCGCCACCGGATCGACACTATTCACGGTCCAGTGAATTTTATAATAAATTCCCGAGACCGCCATGTTGGGCCATATAGGCGGTCCGGTGCGTCAGGCCACCCAGCGGCCAATTCTAGGCCCTCAGACCTGGTTCTGTGCGCCACCAGATCGATCCGATGAGACCCAGACCAGCACAACTTAGGGCCTTAGGCTCTTTTGAGCCTAAGTTCTCCAATTTTTTTGGCTCTTAGTAGCTTCCTTATGACTTAGACAAACATAGTTAGCAAATAATCTAGTTTACTAAGTGTGGGAAACTCAACTCTTTGCCATAGTTTCACCAGGATTTGCAATATGGCTTAAACCAAGTCCAAAATGAACTTTTTGCTACAAAATGAGTTAGAGACCAAATGCAAGTGCCACAAACATTGTAATAGGCCTATGCAACTTATTCAAACACTCAAACCTGATGTTTACACTATTTTACCCAAAGTTGCACTTTTGGCCTCCAACTTAGCTCATTTGGACTTAGTTCCATCAATTTGTCTTCTAGTGAACCTGTGCTCATACTCATATCAAACTAGTCAGTCCAAGGTGGTGTGTTGGAAACTTAATCACCAAAATAGGTAGAAATGGCTATGTAGCACATTTCCCTTTCAATCTACCCCTTATTGGTGATTTATGCAAACACGTCTAAAGCAACTCAGAAATGACTAACTTAAACTAATATGAGTCAAAAGTAGCAAATTGAAGTTCAAATCAAACAAATGAAATATTTGAATGATTCCGCATATTTGGATTACTTAGCCACCACTTAATTTTGATTTTGCAATCAAAGCCATTTTTTTATACTACTAAGTCAAAAAAACCCTTGGATTTTGCAAATCAAATTAGTTTTCTAGACTTGTTTTGATCAAACCTCAAAAATCCCCTTTTCATAAGATAACTTCTACCCCGTAAGAGAACAATTTTTGCAATAAGAGGGCTCCTCTTTTCTATCAAGAGTGTTTTGATCAAAAGGACAAGTTTAAATCTCAGAGACTTTTAAAACTTCAAGTGGTGGTCGAACATGTTGCTTTGGCCTTTAGTTTCTCCCCCTTTGGCATTAAACACCAAAATGGAGAAACTGGTGGCCTAACCCCATTGCTTCACCAGAAATAGAGAATGAACATCGAGAGCAATGAGAAACTAAGAGAATTTGAACCAAATGACATTCATATTGTTCATATAGCGAAAGCTTCTTCCTTTGTCCAAATTCACCTTGTCCCTTTCAATTTTCCTTTGAGACTACATCAACTTAAACAAATCATTAGTATCAAAGGGTCAAATTGTAGGATAGCCTCCCGCTAAACATATGCATCAATGCACTCTGGGATTGACATTCTACAACTTGAGCAACAAAATAAACAATAAAGCATAAATACCATGATCAAAGGCATATGAAAGAATGTATGCTATAAATCAATCCAATTTCTATGAATCTAAGACATTTAGCTCACTACACAACTCACAAAAACTCCTCTCATCTAAAGGCTTGGTAAACATATCAGCTAGCTGGTGATCGGTGCTAACATAGTTAATATTGATATCTCCCATTTGCTGGTGATCTCTCAGGAAGTGATACTGGATGTCTATGTGCTTAGTGTGGCTATGTTCAATAGAATTATCTGCCAAGCGGATTGCACTCTCATTATAACACAGGAGGGAAACTTTGCTTAGATTGTATCCATAGTCTCTTAGAGTTTTGCCTCGTCCAAAGCAATTGCGCACAACAATGGCCTGCGATAATGTACTTTGCCTCGGCGGTGGCTAGGTGTGACGGGACTGCCCAATCTATAAAAGCACAAGTACCAAAAACATGTGCTTCAATAGTTGTTTTAGCATACTTGAACATATATAGATCCGATAGACCGTCGAGTATGCTGAAGGACCTTGGTAAATCAACTCACAACCAAGATTGCAGATTAAGTAAATACATATTAACATACTAGAGTTTTTGTAGCGGAAATAATATTACACCAAGTTTACAAATAAGAAAAGAGGAGCAAGTATAAAATATGATTTGAAACAAATACTGTTGGGGGTCTGCTTCGTCGCCAAAGGTCCTGTAAGAAGAAATACCTTCGGAAGATCAACACAGAAGCAACGCCGAAGCTACCATCCAGGGAGCTTCGGCATAGCGATACGCCTTGAGACGAAGGGATGCACCGACTTAAAGATGAAAAGACCGATCGGCCTATGATAATTTGTGTCATGATTGTAACTAGTTGTAAAGAACATGAATGTAATTTCATACAGGCTGCGACCTGTGCCTATAAATAGATGAACAGTACCCTCATACTGTTCATGTTGACGTGTACTCGCTCGTGCATCACGCTTGTACCTTTGCCTTCTATCAAGCCGAAGGTACAAATGTAATTCAATATTGTTCTTATTCATTCATGATTATATAATAAAAGATATAACAATGATGTTATATGATTATCCATGTTATTTCTCATGTTTTATATGCTTCGTCTTTCATTGATATATGTTGTGATGATGAAGGTACGTCCTTCATGACCTTCGTCCGAAGATCGTTATATCCTTAGGGAAATAATGCTTTGAAGGATGAAGGGCATTAACCATTAACCTATTTTTGTGTTGCCTTGTTCTTAATGCATAGCATTTGAGAACAAGTCCCCAACATTGGTGCCCACCTCCGGTGAACTCACTTCCACTATTGAGCTGATGGCTTCGTTCAACAACCACGCCAAAGCATCTTCGGCTACAAAGCTGGTGCTCCCGATAACAGGCGGTTCAAATTCAAAGCTGGCTAACAAGAAGCAGAAGAAGGAAGCACAGAAAAGGGTACAACATGTTGGGGTGCAGGGACCCTTCATCAAGTCAAAATGGTCTCACATCCCAATCACCTTCTCCCAGGACGACCTTCAGCTCAAAGATTACCCTCACAATGATGCTATGGTCATATCTTGTGTCATCAAGGGATTTCTGGTCCATAATATTGTGGTTGATACAGGCAGTGCAGCGGATATCATATTTGCTAAGGCATTCAGACAGATGCAAGAGCCAGAAGACAAGATTCATGATGCTACACACCCTCTTTGTGGCTTCGGAGGAAGACAGATTGTAGCGCTCGGCAAAATCACAATGCTAGTGACCTTCGGCTTTGTCCATAACACAAGGACTGAACATGTTGTCTTTGACATTGTTGACTTGGAGTACCCATATAATGTAATCATTGGTCGAGGGACACTTAATGCTTTCGAAGCGATACTTCATCTAGCATACCTATGCATGAAGATACCTGTTGGGGGCATGCTTCGTAGCCGAAGGTCCCATAAGAAGAAACACTTTCGGAAGATTGACACGAAGCTGAAGCTATCAATCAGAAGGCTTCGGAGTACATTTTCCAAATGCACCGACTTAATGATGGAATGACCAATCGGCCCATGATAACTTGTATTGTGATTGTAAACCTTTGTAAAGGGTATAAATGTAATTCCTCACAGGTTGCGTCCTGTGCCTATAAATAGATGAACAGTACCCCCGTACTGTTCACGCTATCCTGTAATCGCTCGCGCGCAACACTTGGATTTTTACCTTCTGTCAAGCCGAAAGTATGAATGTAATTAAATATCATATTTAATATCCAAGTTTATATAATGATAACATGTGATTGATATTATATATTTGTTCATATTATCTTTCATATTCCATATATTTCACTTTTCATTATCTTATAACCGTGATGATGAAGGTACGTTCTTCATGACCTTCGTCCGAAGATCGTTATATCCTAAGGGAAATAATGCTTCGAAGGACGAAGGACATTAACATTTAATACTTTGTGTTGCCTTGTTCTTGACTCATAGCATTTGAGAACAAGTCTCCAACATTGGCGCCCACCTCCGGTGAACTCACTTCCACTATTGAGCTGATGGCTTCGTCCAACATCCAAGCTAAAGCTTCTTCGGCTACGAAGCTGGTGCTCCCAATAACAGGTGGTTCATGCTCAGAACCAGCCAACAAGAAGCAGAAGGAGGCTCAAAGAAGGGTACAACATGTTGGGGTGCAGGGACCCTTCATCAAGTCAAAATGGTCCCACATCCCAATCACCTTCTCCCAGGAGGACCTTCAGCTCAAGGATTATCCTCAAAATGATGCTATGCTCATATCTTGTGTCATCAAGGGATTTCTGGTCCACAATGTTTTGGTTGATATAGGCAGTGCAGCTGACATCATATTTGCTAAGGCCTTCATGCAGATGCAAGAGCCAGAGGACAAGATTCATGATGCTACACACCCTCTTTGTGGCTTCAGAGGAAGGCAGATTGCAGCGCTCGGCAAAATCACGATGTCAGTGACTTTCGGCTTTGTCCACAATACAAGGACTGAACAGGTTGTGTTCGATATTGTTGACATGGAATACCCCTATAATGCAATCATTGGTCGTGGGACACTCAATGCTTTCGAAGCAATACTTCATCCAGCATATCTATGCATGAAGATACCTTCGGAACAAGGACCCATTGCTGTTCATGGCAATCAGGAAGCTGCTAGAAAAGCTGAAGGAAACTGGATAGATTCAAAAGCAATCCACAACATAGATGGAAATGAAGCTTGTGAACAGTACAAGTACAGAAGAGAGAAGGCTGCCTCGGCTGATCAGCCGAAGCCTATGCTTCTATGTGAAGATATAACAGAGCAGAAGGTATTGTTGGGTTCTCAGTTATCTGAAGAGCAGGAGAAAACCTTGATAAGGTTTTTATTCAACAACAAAGATGTGTTTACTTGGTCAGCTAATGATCTTTGCGGTGTCAATAGAGATGTCATGGAGCATTCACTAAATGTGGATCCATCTTTCAGGCCAAGAAAACAAAGGCTTCGGAAAATGTCCGATGACAAAGCTAAAGGTGCTCGAAACGAAGTGAAGAGGCTTCTTAGTGTTGGTGTTATCAGAGAGGTCAAATACCCAGAGTGGCTAGCTAACACTGTTATGGTGAAGAAGGCAAATGGTAAATGGAGAATGTGCATCGATTTTACAGATCTTAACAAGGCTTGTCCAAAGGATGAGTTCCCATTGCCAAGAATAGATTCTCTAGTAGATGCAGCAGCTTCATCAGAGCTTATGAGTTTACTAGATTGTTACTTAGGCTACCACCAAATCTGGATGAAGAAGGAAGATGAGTCGAAGACCAGCTTCATAACCCCCAGTGGTACATATTGCTATCTTCGGATGCTTGAGGGGCTCAAGAATGCTAGAGGAAGCTTCAGCAGAATGACAGCCAAGGTCCTTCATTCTCAGATAGGCAGAAATGTGCTAACATATGTTGATGACATCATAGTAAAAAGCACGAAGCAAGAGAATCATATCACTGATCTGCAAGAAACATTTGCTAATTTCAGGCAAGTTGGCCTGAAATTAAATCCTGAAAATGTGTCTTTGGAGTAAAGAAGGGTAAGTTCCTTGGTTGCCTAGTTTCAATGAAGGGGATCGAAGCTAATCCAAGCAAGATCGAAGCCATACTTCGAATGGAACCGCTAAGTACGAAGAAGGGGGCCCAACGGTTGGCAGGAAGATTGGCTTCACTGAACAGATTTATATCTAGATCAGTAGAAAGAAACTTGCCATTCTTTGAAATACTAAAGTCATCCAAAGTCTTTCTGTCACACCCAGGTTTTGGGGGTTCAAAGCCCGGGCGCGAACATAATCACCAGGTGTGCTGGGACCAAGTCTCACACATATGATGAATCATGGCACAGGATCGAATGTCACATCTTTACTATATAATAGGAGTTCTGTACAAAATAAATAATTACATTATAAGGAGACAATGGTCCAGCAACCCAAAGTTGACTAGGAGACGATGGCCTAGACCTCTCACGAACTCGTCACGGCATCCTCCATGCGCCTCATCCTGTGGTACCTGTTCTTGACCTGTGGGGGGGGGGGGGTGTGAGACAGCAAGAGTGAGCTCACATACGTTCATCGCTCAACAAGTTTAGGGGAATAATGTGCATGAACTCGCCAAAGGTGGGAGCTCACGTGAAGTGTAAGGCTTACCAAAAAGGATGGTTAGAGTTGAGCATTGCTTTTAAAGTTAGTCAAAATTTTATTAGCAGTTACTAAGTATAAGTAAATACCAACCCAATTAAGAAAAGTAATAACATCACCTACGATGCAATGCATATGACAAATTGAATTTAGTTCCATAAATTAATCATGTGAGGGTCCGAGCTGCTCAAGACCGTGAGCACGGCTAGTATACCAGTTTTACACTCTGCAGAGGTTGCACATCTTTACCCACAAGTCATGTTACCCATCTGCCAAGGGATCGTGACTTCCCATATACCTCTACCAAGGAGGCGTGGCAGGGTAACACTACGAGGCCTTTACAAAGTTCCACTAGCTTCAGAAAACCCGCTACAGTTTATAGGAAGCTCCAATGCAGGGATCCCTTGCCTGACCGCCATTGCAGCAAAACCAACCAAGGACCTCCCTACACTGACCACTCCCCTACTGCCCTTGCCCCTTTCAGGTAAGGTACTCCTCCACTAGCTTTCCTAATTAATCAGCCAAGGGCGTCCATAAACCCTTGTGGTAGCACTATTTTCCCGGGTGGTCGCTCCATGTTCCAATTAACATAATGATCTTATCATGAACAATAATAATAAACAGATAATAACAGTGTGATCATGAATAATGTATCTTCATACCCAAAACCACATAAAGCACTAGCAAGTACTACCCAAAAAGTTCAGTGGTAAACAAGGTATAAAGATAGACAAACTAGGGTAACCTATTGGGTCCCATCAAAATTAACCTATGCAGATCATTATGATTAATTAGAACATGAGTGGGTAAAAAGAAGTGATCAAGGGCACAACTTGCCTAGGACTTGAGATACCAGGTACCAACTTGCTATTCGGATGACACGTAACCTCGCGCTAATCGTAGCAATACAAACAAACATGGTACAGGCAAAATTAACATCACACCAAACATATGAACAAAATACATATTACTAATCTACACATTAAAATAAGATTATAGGAACAGGAATCATTAATTTTGGAGTTATGGATTTCAAGTTATGAATTTCCAAAAGTTCTAGGTGAGGGGTACAAAAGAAATTAAGTATAAAATTTTAGTTTAGGTTTCATAATAAAATAAAGTTACCAGGCGATAAACCATTTTAATATGAATTTAATGCAACTGGAATGGATTAAAAAACAGCTAAGATGAATTTTCTATAAATTATTTAAGTTCTGGAATTATTTTGGCACTAGAAATCCATTTTCTAAATTATTTTCCATATTTTCATAGAGTTCTGGACTGGGCGCATAATTATCCGAAACCGCAGGGGCTAACTCACAATATTTCCCAGACTCAGGCTTCCCCACAGTGTAGACTGCGGGTTGGTTTTCTGGAATCCTGGGGTTTCTTTTACAAAATGGTTAAACCGAAGGGGTACAGTGCAGATCTGGCCGTCCGATCAGAGACGAACGCGCCAGATTAGATCGAGCAAACCATGATCCACTAAGCGCTCGCGGCCGCATGATTAACAATCGACGGCCGAGATTCTATCAACGAAGAGGTATGCTGCTGTGACATCACAGCCACACGCTCCAAAACCTACGGTTGAAATTGCTCCTCTCACGAGATCTAATCTTACCCCTCCGTTTAACATCCGACGGCAATCGGGTCATCTCCCACCAGCCGAGCCGCGACGGTGTCCCCCAGCGGCGGCGGCGCCATGACCAGGACCGAGCGAGGAGCTCCTCCCAGTGGTCACCATCGAATTGAAACAAAGCTACACATTGCTGAGACTACGACGAGCAGGTATAGGGCACACTTACCCGCAGTTAGGAAGTCGAGATACCCCGACCACGGGCGGGGCAGATCTATGGCGGCACACGAACGACGGTGAGAAATTCCTCGACAACCAGCCGGTCTTTGCTCCCAGCGCCGCATCGAGCATGCCCCTGAGCACCTGGCGAAGCCTATAGATCTATCTTCACGCTCTGAACGGCCATAGGTGCTTGAATCGATGGCGACGCCGTGTTCGGCATCCAGTTTTCTCTCTCTTCTCGCTCTTGGTGCTCGGTTACGGTAGCGTGATGCCAGAGCACAAGCATCGACGCCCAAGCTCTCCATGCTTCTGCTGCGCGGGTACTTTTATAGAGGCGTAGGGAAGAAAATTGCGTCGAGGAGCTCGGTGGTTGAGGTGCGGAATTTTGGCGAGCACGGATTCCGTTGCTAGCCGCGAGTCCGAGTCGCAGCCAAGAGGTAGGATACGCCCGCGGCCCAGAGTTCACCCAGCTTTCCAGGGAACCGCTGGGACCGGAACACTAGGATTTGGTGGCACGCGGCGGCAAACGCGGAGGAGTTGTTACGGTGAAGGAGACGCATCAGACAATCGGGCCCCATATGTCATTGTCTTCGCGCGCACAATGTCAAGCGCCTGACCCGCGGGTCCCATCGTTCAGTGGCCACAGGAGCGCGCGTGGTGGTCGTTCTGATGGAGATGGGCCACAGTAGATTCAGCCCAAATAGGTCTTGTTTCCCCTTTTTCTTTATTATTTCCTATTTTCTTTCCTATTCTTTATTCTTTTGAATTTGAACTTCAAATTAATTCAATTCTAAGTTTTAACAAACAAAATAATCCCAGTATGATGTGATAATTATTTTATTATTTATTTTATTATTTGAATAATATCGATGCATAATTCATGAGAGAGAGAAAAGAATAATTAACTCATCCGAAATTAGAAATCTTTACGTTTATTAAAAGATTTTCAACTTTGACTTTTAGTTTTGAGACTCCAATCTATCTTTGATAAAATAATAAAAAGAATATATATAATATTGCCACTTACTTATTTCCAAGAAATATTTACTAACCTAATAAAGTTCTTATTCATTTGTTTTCTCGTTTCAAGTTGAATCCTAGTTCCAATCTTTAACTCAAATATTTTGGACAAACTTTTTATGAAATTCCAAAGTTAGGATTTTGGGATGTTACAAATCCTACCCCCCTTAACAGAAATCTCGTCCTCGAGATTTGTAAGATAAGGGATACAGAGGGATTGGTTAGTTTCTAATTGGTTTTATTACCCAAAAGATTTTTTTTCTAGTCTATGTCTCAAATTATTAGGTGACTAAGAAAGCATGGGTATGTATATGTATAGCCACCTTATTGTGTAGGATGCAAGATAGGTTAGGGCAAGAATAGCTAGAGGTAAGAAAGTTTATGGTGAGGAAGAACTCCGTGCTGGGTGGTAATGCATCCAAAGGTTGAGTTTGACTTCTCTCCTTCCTTGACGAGGTTGATCTTTTCTTCTCCGGTCTTGAGCTCATTGATTCGAGGTTAGTGTATATTATCGAAGTTGGGGAAATATGGTTAGAATAGTTATGGGTGAGATGGACTAGATGATGTAGGTCAAAATCTGGTTGGTCAGGTGGGGGTTAATAGATTATGCAATCCATCAAGACTCTATTGGTTGGGTTAGCTCATGGTTGTTATTCTAGAGTGGGATAAATATGCTAATTAGGGCAGGATGAATCCCGTAGAATCTTTTGAGGTCAGTTAGATCTATTAGGATGACATGAAATCTTTTTCAAGATAGGATGATTCTATTAAGGCAGTAGAGTATCTCTTAAGATAAGGTAAATCTATTAAGCTAGATTAGGATAAGTTAGGATCTTTTGAGAGGAGATGGATCTATTAAGATAAGGGAGAATCTTTTAAGAAAAGATGAATTGGTTCGAATGAGACCTTTTAGGATAAGATAAATCTCTTAAGCTAGATATGTTCCAATGGGGATATCTAGGTTGTCTAGTTATTTTATAAATATATTTTTTATACCTATGTGTATATGCAGATGCAATTGTGGATATTACTCCACAACCCATCACACTCAATCAAAGATCCAAATCAGACAAGTATCATAAGAACAAGCATTCAAGCATATAGATAAAAAAATAGTTTTGTTTTTGTTCCTAAGATTATGTCTCCTAGTCTTAAAGTCACTTTAGGCACAGGATTTCAAAGTGTGAAATCCACATTTGTCTTTAGAAATAAAAGGTAAGAATAATCAGAGTAAAGCGGAAATAGATGAGAAAAGATTAAGAAAAGTTTTGAAAAGAATTAGAGTAGTAAAGGTAAGTAGATAAGGGTTATCCAGTTCTATCTAGGTTTCGTCCTACAGTCAACATTCCTCTGATACCACTTCTGTCACACCCGGGTTTTGGGGGTCCAAAGCCCGGGCGCGAACATAATCACCAGGTGTGCTGGGACCAAGTCTCACACATATGATGAATCATGGCACAGGATCGAATGTCACATCTTTACTATATAATAGGAGTTCTGTACAAAATAAATAATTACATTATAAGGATACAACGGTCCAGCAACCCAAAGTTGCCTGGGAGACGACGGCCTAGACCTCTCACGAACTCGTCACAACATCCTCCATGCGCCTCATCCTGTGGTACCTGTTCTTGACCTGTGGGGGGTGTGAGACAGCAAGAGTGAGCTCACATACGTTCATCGCTCAACAAGTTGTGGGGAATAATGTGCATGAACTCGCCAAAGGTGGGAGCTCACGTGAAGTGTTAGGCTTACCAAAGAGGATGGTTAGAGCTGAGCATTGCTTTTAAAGTTGGTCAAAATTTTATTAGCAGTTACTAAGTATAAGTAAATACCAACCCAATTAAGAAAAGTAATAACATCACCTGTGATGCAATGCATATGACAAATTGAATTTAGTTCCATAAATTAATCATGTGAGGGTCCGAGCTGCTCATGACCGTGAGCACGGCTAGTATACCAGTATTACACTCTGCAGAGGTTGCGCATCTTTACCCACAAGTCATGTTACCCATCTGCCAAGGGATCGTGACTTCCCATACACCTCTACCGAGGAGGCGAGGCAGGGTAACACTACGAGGCCTTTACAAAGTTCCACTAGCTTCAGAAAACCCGCTATAGTTTATAGGAAGCTCCAATGCAGGGATCCCTTGCCTGACCGCCATCGTAGCAAAACCAACCAAGGACCTCCCTACACTGACCACTCCCCTATTGCCCTTGCCCCTTTCAGGTAAGGTACTCCTCCACTAGCTTTCCTAATTAATCAGCCAAGGGCGTCCATAAACCCTTGTGGTAGCACTGTTTTTCCAGGTGGTCACTCCATGTTCCAATTAACATAATGATCTTATCATGAACAGTAATAATAAACAGATAATAACAGTGTGATCATGAATAATGTATCTTCATACCCAAAACCACATAAAGCACTAGCAAGTACTACCCAAAAAGTTCAGTGGTAAACAAGGTATAAAGATAGACAAACTAGGGTAACCTATTGGGTCCTATCAAAATTAACCTATGCAGATCATTATGATTAATTAGAACATGAGTGGGTAAAAAGAAGTGATCAAGGGCACAACTTGCCTGGGACTTGAGATTCCAGGTACCAACTTGCTCTTTGGATGACACGTAACCTCGCGGTAATCGTAGCAATACAAACAAACATGGTATAGGTAAAATTAACATCACACCAAACATATGAACAAAATACATATTACTAATCTACACATTAAAATAAGATTATAGGAACAGGAATCATTAATTTTGGAGTTATGGATTTCAAGTTATGAATTTCCAAAAGTTCTAGGTGAGGGGTACAAAAGAAACTAAGTATAAAATTTTTGTTTAGGTTTCATAATAAAATAAAGTTACCAGGCGATAAACCATTTTAATATGAATTTAATGCAACTGGAATGGATTAAAAAGAAGCTAAGATGAATTTTCTATAAATTATTTAAGTTCTGGAATTATTTTGGCACTAGAAATCCATTTTCTAAATTATTTTCCATATTTTCATATTGTTCTGGACTGGGCGCATAATTATCCAAAACCGCAGGGGCTAACTCACAATATTTCCCAAACTCAGGCTTCCCCACAGTGTAGACTGCTGGTTGGTTTTCTGGAATCCTGGGGTTTCTTTTACAAAATGGTTAAACCAAAGGGGTACGGTGCAGATCTGGCCGTCCGATCAGAGACAAACGCGCCAGATTAGATCGCGCAAACCATGATCCACTAAGCGCTCGCGGCCGCATGATTAATAATCAACGGCCGAAATTCTATCAACGAAGAGGTATGCTGCTGTGACATCACAACTGCACGCTCCAAAACCTACGGTTGAAACTGCTCCTCTCACGAGATCTAATCTTACCCCTCCGTTTAACATCCGACGGCAATCGGGTCATCCCCCACCCGCCGAGCCGCGGCGGCGTCCCCCAGCGGTGGCGGCGCCATGACCAGGACCGAGCGAGGAGCTCCTCCTAGTGGTCACCATCGAATTGAAACAAAGCTACAAGTTGCTGAGACTACGACGAGCAGGTATAGGGCACACTTACCCACAGTTAGGAAGTCGAGATACCCCAACCACGGGCGGGGCGGATCTATGGCGGCACACGAACAACGGTGAGAAATTCCTCGACTACCAGCCGATCTTTGCTCCCAGCGCCGCATCGAGCACGCCCCTGAGCACCTGGCAAAGCCCATAGATCTATCTTCATGCTCTGAACGGACATAGGTGTTTGAATCGATGGCGACGGCGTGTTCGGCATCCAGTTTTCTCCCTCTTCTCGCTCTTGGTGCTCGGTTACGGCAACGCGATGCCAGAGCACAAGCATCGACGCCCAAGCTCTCCATGCTTCCGCTGCGCGGGTACTTTTATAGAGGCGTGGGGATGAAAATTGCGCCGAGGAGCTCGGTGGTTGAGGTGCAGAATTTGGGCGAGCACGGATTCCGTTGCTAGCCGCGAGTCCGAGTCGCAGCCAGGAGGTAGGATACGCCCGCGGCCCAGAGTTCACCCAGCTTTCCAGGGAACCACTGAAACCGAAACTCTAGGATTTGGTGGTGTGCGGCGGCAAACGCGGAGGAGTTGTTACGGTGAAGGAGACGCATCAGACAATCGGGCCCCATATGTCATTGTCTTTGCGCGCACAACGTCAAGCGCCCGACCCGCGGGTCCCACCGTTCAGTGGCCACAGGAGCACGCGTGGTGGTCGTTCCGATGGAGATGGGCCACGGTAGATTCGGCCCAAATAGGTCTTGTTTCCCCTTTTTCTTTATTATTTCCTATTTTCTTTCCTATTCTTTATTCTTTTGAATTTGAACTTCAAATTAATTCAATTCTAAGTTTTAACAAACAAAATAATCCCAGTATGATGTGATAATTATTTTATTATTTATTTTATTATTTGAATAATATCGATGCATAATTCATGAGAGAGAGAAAAGAATAACTAACTCATCCGAAATTAGAAATCTTTATGTTTATTAAAAGATTTTCAACTTTGACTTTTAGTTTTGAGACTCCAATCTATCTTTGATAAAATAATAAAAAGAATATATATAATATTGCCACTTACTTATTTCCAAGAAATATTTACTAACCTAATAAAGTTCTTATTCATTTGTTTTCTCGTTTCAAGTTGAATCCTAGTTCCAATCTTTAACTCAAATATTTTGGACAAACTTTTTATGAAATTCCAAAGTTAGGATTTTGGAATGTTACACTTTCAGTGGGGCCTAGCTCAACAGAAAGCCTTCGAAGAGCTGAAGCAATACCTGATTGATCTAACAACATTTACTCCACGTGCGCTAGGGGCTCCGTTACTATTATATGTGGCAGCTTCGCACTCTGCAGTGAGTGCAGCGCTTGTGCAGGAGAAATTGGAAGAACAAATCAAAAAGCAAGCCCTAGTATACTTTGTCTCCGAAGTTCTAAGCTTATCAAAGAAAAATTATACAGAATTGGAGAAGGTGTTGTATGCTGTCTTAATGGCCTCCAGGAAGCTTCGGCATTATTTTCAAGCATTTCATATAATTGTTCCTTCGTCACAGCCTTTGAAGGATATCATGAGGAACAGAGAAGCTACTGGAAGGATTGGAAAGTGGGCTATGGAACTCAACAAATTCAGCATTGATTATGTGCATGGATCCTCGATTCAGTCCCAGGCGCTAGCAGACTTCATCGCCGATTAGACGCCAGGGGCCCAGGAAGAAGAAGCAAATAAAGATGTCGAAGCTTGGACGGTGTTCTGCGACGATTCTTGGGGAACCTTTAGGGTAGGTGCGGTTGCTGTCTTAGTTGCACCTTCCAAAGTCAGAACATGCTATGCAAGAGACCCGAAGCTTGAGAAATATGTGGATACAGTTCGAAGGCTTGAAGCTTCTTTCGAAGGGTTTTCTGTCAAGAATATTCCACGAGGAGAAAATGAGCACGCTGATCTGCTAGCCAAGTCAGCGGCATAGGGGCTGCCTTTACCTTCAGAAGTATTCTTTGAGATAATAAGAGCACCTTCGGTAGAACTTCTTGAAAGAGCAGTGCTCAATATATCTCCTGTTCATAGTGAACATTGGAGAACCGAGATTATATCTTTTCTCCAAGGCAACTGCCTTTCAGATGACGAAGCTTATAATAAGAGAATAGAGGCAAGAGCTCGACCATATATAATAATAGAAGGGGAGTTATACAAACATGGAGTCTGCTCTCCACTGCTCAAGTATCTATCCAGAGCTGAAGGTATAGAATTGATGAAGGAAATACATGTAGGATTGTGTGGATCTTACATTGGATCTAGACCTTTGCTGGGGAAAGTCTTTAGACAAGGATTTTATTGGCCGAAGGCAGCTTCGGATGCAGCGGATCTGGTTCAAATTTGTGAAAATTGCCAAAAATGCGCAAGAGACCAGAAACAACCTTCGTCATTAACCCAACTGATACAACCAACCTGGACATTGCAAAGATGGGGCCTAGATTTGTTAGGTCCACTTCCACCAGCACAAGGCAATTTAAAATATGTTGTGGTGGCTGTAGAATATTTTTGCAAGTGGATTGAAGCGAAGCCTTTGGCCACAATAACTTCGGTCACAGTCCAGAAATTCTTTTGGCAAAACATTGTTTGTCGCTTCGGCGTACCAAAGGCTATAACTGTGGACAATGGAACACAGTTTGATGCTGAAACCTTCAAGGAATTCTATGCTCAAATCGGCACAAAGATCCATTTTGCGTCAGTCAGACATACAAAATCAAATGGACTTGTCGAAAGAGCAAATGGTATTATAATGACAGGAATAATGAAGTTAATTTTTAACCAGCCCAGAGGAAAGTGGCCGGAAGAGTTGATTAAAGTGGTGTGGAGCCACAACATGACTGTATCAAGATCAACAGGTTTTATGCCATTCAAGCTATTATTTGGTGACGAAGCCATAACCCCAGAAGAAGCTAAAACGGGGTCAATAAGAACAACAGCTTCGACTGAAGACGAAGCTGATTATCATGTAGCAAAAGACAATATAGAAGGGATCAGACTTCAGGCTGTGGAAAATATTAATAAATATCAAGCCAAAACAATAAAATGGCACGACAGAAAAGTCCGGCTGAAAAATATCAAGCCAGGGCATCTAGTGCTTCGGAGAGTGGCTAATCCGGACACAGTAGGCAAACTACAGTTGAAGTGGGAGGGACCTTTTCTGGTCGTATCTTCGTCAAGGCCCGATTCTTACAGATTAAAAGATATGGATGGCAATGATATTCCTAGGTCTTGGAATGCGGACGAGCTTCGGCGCTATTATGTATAGATTCATGTAATCTTTTTTTATTTTTCTATGGCACCCTTTTCCTTTCCGAAGGGGAAAGGTTTTTAATGGGGCCATAGTTTGTAATATTTTCCTTTCTTTTTCAGCTCCACAAGAGCAAAATCCCCCAAATATGTAAATGTAAAATCTGAGCATGCACCATCGAGTGCAGAGAAAAAGAAAAAACAGGGAGAAGCTCGAAAGTCGTCCCTAAGGGGATGCAGAGCATGACGAAGCTACAAAAAGCCGTTCCTAAGGGAGCGCAGCGTAAGTTTTCTGCTCAAAAGTCATTCCTTAGGGAATGCAGAGCCAAATACCGCCGAAATATAAGGCAAAGCGCGAAAAGTCAACACGAATACCGCCAAAATAGAAGGCGAAGAAGTTCAAAAGACGTTCCTTAGGGAATGTAGAACTTACACCGAAAAGTAAACGGTGCAGCCGAAAAATAAATGGCAAAGAGATTCCAGTCATTCCTTAGGGAATGAAGGTTGTGGATGAAGCTTCGGATGTGTGTGTTTGGACATTCATTTGCACGATACATTACATCATACATTGCATACATAAACATTCATTTAGACATACATAGGATCATCATCATCATATCATACAGATACAGACAGTTGCTTCGGCTCTAAGAATGCAGCTTCGAAAGTAGAATCATGCTAAAAAAGTACAAAGTTTCGTTCACATCGAAGCATTTCACACATTGATGGAAAGGTAAAAATATATTACAAAGGTATGGACAAAATTTACAGAGTAGAATCTAATTCTTAAATTACAATATTCTTTATAAAGGTTAATATAAGAGTTCTTAGAGTTTTTTCCACAGCTAGCTATTCAAGCTTCATCACCATCTATTGAGCTTCGGATTGTTTGCTAAGCTTCGGCTTTGTGTTCTTCGACTTCGTCATCCTGTATATATTAAAGTGTTATAAGGAAAATTCAAGTTTAAAGAAAAAGGTAAGCACAAGGTATGATTTTGTTACTGGCTTAAGATGACTTCGAGCTTCGTCACCAGCTAAGCTTCGTCCACCCTTCATCCATACTAGCTTTATAAATCTATTTCCTATGCTTCGGGTAAGACTGGGAATATCAATCAGATCTACTGGTGATAAGCTAAAGTTTGGTCTATTAACAATTTTCCCATGTGTGCAACCAGATTTTAGGAAGGCAACAGCTGTGCCTCGAGAAGCTACTAGGGCACAGAAATCGTCGTGTCCAGCTATAATTTCATCAAGAGCATCAATTTCACCCTCGATGTGTTCGAAGGCCCCTGACAGGTCTTCAATCGAAGGACTAAATTTTTCATAGCCGGCTCCAACTGAATTGAAGACCTATTTCAGCCATTGCACACATCGGTTGCTAAACTCCAGACATTTATTTTGAAGCTCTTTCAATGATTTTTGCAAATTTGAACTTTTTTCGACCTCAGCCTCAAATTTTGCATCAAAATTCTGTTTTTCTTGTTCGAAGCTTTCTGACTTTGAGAGAAGCTCCATATTCAACTTTGCAATTTTAGCTTCAGCTTCTGCCAATAAACCCTCTGTTGTCTGAAGTTCGAAATCCTTCTTTTCAAGAGCAGCTGCTTGATCTTTTATTTTGCTTTCTAAACCCTCAATTATAACTTCATGCTTTTTATCTTCAAGGTCTTGTTGCATCCTCAAAGCTTTACTCAATAGCATGCTCTGTGCAGAAGCAACCTATGTTAGAAAACACCTTCATTGTTAAAAACAATAAAAAGTCGAAGAAAAGTTTTTACCTTGAAATTAGAAAAGAATAAACTACCGACGATATGCTATCGTCGGTAGCGACTGATGTCAGTCTCAAGCTTCGGGAAACCAATAATCTTCGACAGAGTATCGATAACCTTCGCTCCGGTTCAGTCTCGGAGACAGCCTAAGCTTTCATCGTCAACAACGCCGAAGAGTAGCGCTCCTGGTTCATACCCATAGGATATGGCATAGTCTCTCAATTCTTCTTTCTCAGCCTTCGACAATTCTTGTCCAATTAAGTTTTGAAAATTGAAATTTTCTTCTTCCGAAGCATCTTCGGCTATTTCCTTCTCTTTCTCAGGCACTGTGGCCATATCAAGAAGTATCTTATCAATATTAGAAAGTGTGCTTTCTAGATTTGCATCTTTGGCCGGTTCAGCTTCGGCAGTTGCAGCTTCAGTAGGTACAGCTTCGTTAGCTGTAGCGCTCTCAACAGCTGGTGCCTTTGAAGCCGAAGGTGGTCATGGTGTCTCTTCAATAACTTCTGTCACAGTAATAATTCTTCGTTTTTTTGGCCCAGCTGCCTTCTTTGCCATCGAAGGCTCCTTCTTCTTCTGAAAAAGCTTCATCAGATGTGGCGCTAGTGGACTTAGCTTGATGGGCAAGGATTCAGTCATTACCTTCAGAATTTCTGCCACGTTGGTAGCAGAAGGTGTTGCAGGAGTTTCTTCTTCTATATCAGTCGCCTTCTGCTTCGGAGCCACAACTTTTCTCTTCTTCGGAGCAACTGCCGTCGGCTCAGGGCTCAATTTCCTCTTCTTCAGGTTTTCTTCATCTTCTTTTACCATTCTAGCGGCCTGTCTGCCCTCAACGCTGACAACTCTTTTTCTTTTTTGCCCTTCGGCGCCCTTACTCAATCGCTCATAGTCAGGATATTCAAAATTTAGGGCATCCATTACCCGATTCAATCTTCGCTTCGGTCGGGCGCCGAAGGCTACAGTCATCAACTGGTCTTCTTTTCTCGTATAATTGCCCAAAATCTTGTTGCACATAACTTCAATTGTATCCAACCATTCTTGGCAGGGTTCCTTGAAGTGTTTCTTGAACTTGAAATGGTAGGGCAGCCGAACGAGTTCTTTCTTCTTTTTCTCTCCTTCAAGGTTCGGCATACCCCATTCCCTTAGCGTTTGAAATACTCTGTTGGCTAAGTATTCCTGGACTAGATCCCTAGTTCCAATATGTTCGGACACAATTCTAAACTCATACACAACAACTGGGCATGGTGTCCCTGGCGTCATGTTGCACTGAGGCCTAGTCAGCCCGAAGGTTAGCTCCAGCGGGCTCTGTACTAGCTTCTCCTTTTTCTCATCAATCTTAACATAAAACCATTCAGATTTCCAGCCGGTCGGCCATTTAGAGCGATAGCTGACCACCGGTGTCTTCATATCCTTTCGATAAGCAAAATTATAGCAGTCGAAGTTCTCATGCAATCCGTCTTCTCTAGCCTTCATCTGATAGTGAAGTTCATGTACTCGGCAGAAGGCTTCGGCGAGCGGCTCCACCCCTTGACTTTGGAGAGCCCAGATATACACGCTGAGCCTAACAATGGCGTTAGGGGTCAGCTGATGAAGGTAAATCTCAAAATTTTCCAAGACATCTACAATCATCCTGTGCAGAGGAAATCTCTGCCCTGCTTTGAAGAAGCTCTTAAAGACCACCACCTCATCATTTTCTGGTTTTGGGATAGTGTTTTCCCCACCAAAGCGAATCAACCCCTTGTCGGTTTCTCTAAAGTAGCCTAGCTTTGTCATCATAGCCATATCAGCTTCAGACACAGTCGACTTTCCAAAATCCAAATGGTTGGGTTTCGATGGCATAATAGTGTTAAAATCAACTTCTTCTTCACCAGCATCGCCCTCTTCAACATCTGCCTGCTCAGCTTAAGTAGCGGGTGTATCTTTGTCAGAAGCGCCCTCAGTTTCAACCTATTCTGATCGCCTCATAACTTCGGAGATCGGGGCAATTTCAGCAGCTTCGGTTTTCTCTCCGTCGCGTGTAACCCTTGCTGTTGAACGCACCCTGGCCATTTGATATTAAATTTCTTGCGTTTTGACGAAGTTGAGAATTTTTTTTATCTTTTGTTGAAGCTCCTTCTTATCACGAAGCTGGAGCAAATTAATCCTTCGGTTGAGAATGCAGTGAAAAAGCTTCGGCTGTGGTCAAATTTTTTGGCAGCACAACAATGCAATAGCAGTAAATGCTATGGTAACTTCACACCTACCCGTCTGTTTATATAGTGCTGCAGGTGGGAAGGTGAATTGTCAAGCCGCTCGCACCCGCCGAACAGTCACCCGCACTCGCTGAACGGTGGACCATAGTGCCCAAGAAGCTGAATCGCTAGATCGCGCGTGCTCGTTGCATGGTGGGACCATCCTTCACTCGGAATATTTAAATCGTTTCTCGGCAATAAGCTCAGGGAAGGTGTTTTTCGGACCTTCGGCATTCCGAAGCCTGAGAGAGTTTTTCACGGATCGAGCTCATCACGAAAAACGATCTGGCACCATGAAGGGGCTACTGTTGGGGGTATGCTTCGTAGCCGAAGGTCCCATAAGAAGAAACACCTTCGAAAGATTGACATGAAGCCGAAGCTATCCATCAGAAGGCTTCGGAGTACATTTTCCAAATGCACCGACTTAAAGATGGAATGACCAATCGGCCCATGATAACTTGTATTATGATTGTAAACCTTTATAAAGGGTATAAATGTAATTCCTCACAGGCTGCGTCCTGTGCCTATAAATAGATGAACAGTACCCCCGTACTGTTCACGCTATCCTATAATCGCTCGCGCGCAACACTTGGATTTCTACCTTCTGTCAAGCCGAAGGTATGAATATAATTAAATATCATATTTAATATCCAAGTTTATATAATGATAACATGTGATTGATATTATGTATTTGTTCATATTATCTTTCATATTCCATATATTTCACTTTTCATTATCTTATAACCGTGATGATGAAGGTACATCCTTCATGACCTTCGTCCGAAGATCGTTATATCTTAAGGGAAATAATGCTTCGAAGGACGAAGGACATTAACATTTTATACTTCGTGTTGCCTTGTTTTTGACTCATAGCATTTGAGAACAAGTCTCCAACAATACCTTCGGAACAAGGATCCATTGCTGTCCATGGGAGTCAAGAAGCTGCCAGAAAAGCCGAAGGAAACTGGACAGATTCAAAGGCAATTCATAATATAGATGGAGCCAAAGCCTGTGAGCAGTACAAATACAAAAGAGAGAAGGCTGCTTCGGCGGATCAGCCGAAACCTATGCTTCTATGTGAAGATATAGCAGAACAAAAGGTACTGCTGGGGTCTCAGCTATCGGAGGAACAAGAGAAGACTTTGATAAGATTTCTATTCAACAACAAAGATGTCTTTGCTTGGTCAGTCAATGATCTTTGTGGTGTTAACAGAGATGTCATTAAACATTCACTCATTGTGGATCCATCCTTCAGGCCAAGAAAACAAAGGCTTCGGAAAATGTCTGAAGACAAAGCCGAAGGTGCTCGGAACGAAGTGAAGAGACTTCTTAGTGCTGGTGTTATCAGAGAAGTGAAATACCCAGAATGGCTAGCCAACACTGTTATGGTGAAGAAGGCCAACGGTAAATGGAGAATGTGCATTGATTTTACAGATCTTAACAAGGCTTGTCCAAAGGACGAGTTCTCATTGCCAAGAATAGACTCTCTAGTAGATGCAGCAGCTTCTTCAGAGCTCATGAGTCTACTGGACTGTTACTCAGGCTATCACCAAATTTGGATGAAGAAGGAAGATAAGCCAAAGACTAGTTTCATAACTCCTAGTGGCACCTATTGCTATCTTTGGATGCCTGAGGGGCTCAAAAATGCTGGAGGAAGCTTCAGCAGAATGACAGCTAAGGTCCTTCATTCTCAAATAGGCAGGAATGTACTGACCTATGTTGATGATATCATAGTGAAAAGCACGAAGCAAGAAAATCACATTGCTGACTTGCAAGAGACATTTGCCAATTTTAGGCAAGCTGGCCTGAAGTTAAATCCAGAAAAGTGTGTTTTTGGGGTAAAGAAGGGCAAGTTCCTGGGTTGCTTAGTATCAACGAAGGGAATTGAAGCCAACCCAAGCAAGATTGAAGCTATCCTTTGGATGGAGCCACCAAGCACAAAGAAAGGGGCCCAGCGGCTAGCAGGTAGACTAGCATCATTAAATAGATTCATATCTAGATTAGCAGAAAGAAATATGCCATTCTTTGAAATACTGAAGTCAGCCGAAGTTTTTCAGTGGGGTCCGGTTCAACAAAAAGCCTTCAAAGAGTTGAAGCAATACTTGATTGTTTTAACAACACTAACTCCACCTTCGCCAGGGGCTCCATTGCTCTTATATGTGGCAGCTTCGCACTCTGCAGTAAGTGTGGCGCTTGTACAGGAGAAGCTAGATGGCCAAGTCAAAAAGCAAGCTCCAGTGTACTTCGTTTCTGAAGTCTTGAGTTTGTCAAAGAAAAATTATACAGAATTAGAGAAGGTGTTGTATGCTGTGTTAATGGCATCCAGAAAGCTTCGACACTATTTTCAAGCATATCACATAATTGTTCCTTCGTCACAGCCTTTGAAGGACATAATGAAGAACATGGAAGCTACTGGAAGGATTGGAAAATGGGCTGCGAAGCTTAACGAATTCGCTATTGATTATGTGCATAGATCTTCAATTCAGTCCTAGGCGTTAGCAGACTTCATCGCTGACTGGATGCCAGGGGCTTAGGAAGAAGAAATAAATAAAGACGCCGAAGCTTGGACAATGTTCTGTGATGGTTCTTGGGGAACCTTCGGTGCAGGAGTGGCTGTTGTCCTAGTAGCACCTTCGAAAGTCAGAACATGTTACGCAGCCAAGCTTGACTTTAGTTGTACAAATAATATTGCTAAATACGAAGCACTTCTGTTGGGGCTTCGAAAGTTAAGAGCAATGGGAATAAGAAGGGCCATCCTGAAAAGTGATTCTCAAGTCATTTCTGGCCATGTACACAAAAGTAGCAAGGCAAGAGACCCGAAGCTTGAAAAATATCTGGATGCAGCTCGAAGGTTGGAGGCTTCTTTCGAAGGTTTTTCTGTTAAGAATATTCCAAGAGGTGAAAATGAGCATGCAGATCTGCTAGCCAAATCAGCGGCTCAGGGGCTCCCTCTACCTTCGGAAGTATTTTTTGAAACAATAAAGGCACCTTCGGTTGAACTCATGGAGAGAGCAGTGCTTGCTATTTCTCCAGTACATAGTGAAGATTGGAGGACTGAAATTATATCTTTTTTCTAAGGTAATTGTCTTTCGGATGACGAAGCTTATAATAAGAGAATGGAAGCAAGGACAAGACCATATGTGATAATAGAAGGCGAATTATATAAACATGGAGTCTGTTCTCCACTCCTCAAGTGTTTATCAAGAGCTGAAGGTATTGAATTAATGAAGGAGATACATGCAGGTCTGTGTGGATCTCATATCGGGTCTAGGCCCTTGTTGGGAAAAGTATTTAGACAAGGATTTTACTGGCTAAAGGCAGCTTTGGATGCAGCAGAACTAGTTCAAAAATGTGAAAATTGTAAAAAATGTGTAAGAGACCAGAAACAACCTTCATCTCTCACTCAGCTAATACAGCCCACCTGGCCGTTGCAAAGATGGGGTCTGGATTTGTTAGGCCCACTTCCACTAGCGCAAGGCAATTTGAGATATGTTGTGGTAGCTGTAGAATATTTTTCTAAGTGGATTGAAGCGAAGCCTTTGGCTACAATAACTTCGGTTACAGTCCAGAAATTCTTCTGGCAAAATATTGTTTGTCGCTTCGGCGTGCTGAAGGCTATAACTATGGACAACAGAACACAGTTTGATACCGAAACTTTCAAGGATTTCTGTGATCAGATTGGCATGAAGATTCATTTTGCATCAGTTAGGCATCCAGAGTCAAATGGGCTGGTCGAAAGAGCAAATGACATTATAATGACGGGAATAATGAAGCTAATCTTCAATCAGCCCAGAGGGAAGTGGCCAGATGAGTTGATTAAAGTGGTGTGGATTCACAATACAACTATATCAAGATCACAGGTCTTACACCGTTCAAATTATTATTTGGTGACGAAGCTATAACCCCAGAAGAAGCCAAAACAGGGTCAATAAGAATAGCAGCTTCGACAGAAGACGAAGCTGATTATCACGTAGCAAAACATACTATAGAAGGGACCAGACTTTAGGCTGTGGAGAATATCAATAAATACAAAGATGAAACAGTAAAATGGCATGACAGAAAAGTTTGGTTGAAAAATATTAAGCTAGGGCATTTGGTGCTTCGAAGAGTGGCTAATCCAGACACAGTAGGAAAATTGCAGCTGAAGTGGGAATGACCTTTTTTGGTAGTATCTTTGTCGAGGCCCGACTCTTACAGATTGAAGGATATGGACGGCAACGACATTCCTAGATCTTGGAATGCGGACGAGCTTCGATGATATTATGTGTGATTTGATGTAATCTCTTTTCATTTTTTCCTATGGCATCCTTTTCCTTTCCGAAGGGGGAGAAAGGTTTTTAATGGGGCCATAGCTTGTAATTTTTTCTCTCTTACTTAGCTCCATGAGAGCAAATCCCCCAAAAGAAAGTAAACTGTAAAATCTGAGCATGCACCATCGAGTGCAGGAAAAAGAAAAAAAGCAGGGAGAAGCTCAAAAGTCATCCCTAAGGGGATGCAGAGCACGACGAAGCTACAAAAAGTCGTTCCTAAGGGAGTGCAGTGTAAGTTTTCTGCTCAAAAGTCGTTCCTAAGGGAGTGCAGAGCCAAATACCGCCGAAATATAAGGCGAAGAAGTTCCAAAGTCGTCCCTAAGGGGATGCAGAACTTATACCGCCGAAATATAAGGCGAAGAAGTTCCAAAGTCGTCCCTAAGGGGATGCAGAACTTATACCACCGAAATAGAAGGCGAAGAAGTTCCAAAGTCGTTCCTAAGGGGATGCAAAACTTACACCGAAAAATAAACGGTGAACACCGGAAAATAAACGGTGAAGAAGACTCAAAAGTCGTTCCTAAGGGGATGCAGAGTCTGGGTGTGGCTTCATAAGCGTGTGTTTGGACATTCATTTGCACGTTACATCACATCATTCATTTGCATTCATACACATTCATTTAGACATTCGTAGGATCATCATCATCATAACATAGAATACAAACAGATGCTTCGGCTCTGATGACAAGGCTTCGATGAGCATACAAGAAGCAAAGTTATGCTTCGTTGTGTACGAAACGAAGCGAAGGTGTTTTTCGCCTTCGGCTCAAAAAATACAAGTTTCGTCCACATCAAAGCAGTTCATACATGGATGGAAAGGTAAAAATATATTACAAGGTATGAACAAATTTACAGAGCAGTGTTTGATTCCTAAATTACAATATCTTTTACAAAGTTAATTTAAAATTTCTCTAAGAGCTTTTTGCAGCAGCTTCATCAATATCTGTCAAGCTTCGGATCATTGATCTTCGGCTTCGTCATCCTATACATAACAAAGTGGTATAAGGTAAATAGAAATCTCAGGAGAAGGTAAGCGACAGGCACAAGTTTAAATACCGGCTTGAGATGACTTCGAGCTTCGTCACCAGCTAAGTCTTGACCTCCCTTCGTCCATATTTGAGTTATAAATCTATTTCCAATGCTTCGGGCCAGGCTGGGGATGTTAGTTAAATCCGCTAGTGATAGGCTGAAGTTTGGTTTGTTTACGATTTCCCATGCGTGCAACCAGTCTTCATGAAAGCAACAGCTGTGCCGCGAGAAGCTAGCAGGGCACAGAATTCACCATGCCCAGCAATAACTTCGTCGTGTGCATCAACTTCGCCCTCAATATGATCGAAGGTGCTTGGCAGGTCTTCAACCGAAGGTTCAAATTTTTCAGAACTGGCTCTAACTGAGTTGAAGACCTGCTTCAGTCGTTGCACGCATCGGTTGCTGAAGTCTAGACATTTGTCCTGAAGCTCCTTCAGCGATTTTTGCAAATTCGAACTCTTCTCGACTTCGGCTTTGAGCTTCGTATCAAAATTCTTCTTTTCTTGCTCGAAGTTTTCTGACTTCAAGAGGAGTTCACTGTTTAATATGGTAATTTCGGCTTGAGCCTCTGCCAATGAACCCTCCATTGATTGAAGAACAAAATCTTTCTTTTCAAAAGCAGCTTCATGATCTTTGATTTTGCTTTCCAAGCCTTCAATTATAACCTCATTTTTCTTATCTTCGAGGTCCTGTTGCATCCTCAAGGCTTTACTCAGTAGCATACTCTGTTCAAAACAACCTTCGTCAGAAACCACCTTCATCGTAAAACAATAAAAAGCTGAGGGAAATATTTTACCTTGAAATTGGAATAAAATAAACTGTCGACGATATGCTGTCGTCGGTAGCGACTGATGTCAGCTTCAAGCTTCGGAAAACCAACACTCTTCGACAGAGTGCTGATAATTTTTGCTCCAGTTCGATCTCGAATGCATCCTAGGCTCTCTTCATTAATTCCGTCGAAGAGCATCGCTCCTGGCTGGTAGCCACAGGATATAGCATACTCCTACAGCTCCTCTTTCTCAGCCTTGGACAATTCTTGACCAATTATATTTTGAAAATTAAAGCCTTTTTCCTCCAAAATATCTTCGGCGATTTCCTTCCCTTTTTCAGGCACTGCGGCCAGGGTTTCTTCGGTAGCTGCAGCAGCTTCTTCCTCCGCCATATCCAAGAGCATTTTATTCAATATCAGAGAATGTGCTTTCCAAATTGGTAGCTTCGGAAGTTGCAGCTTCGACAGTTGTAGCTTCGGGTGGAGCAGCTTCGGCAGAGGCAGCAACTTCGGCAGCTGGTGTTATTTTTGACCCTAAGGCTGACGGTGGCGTTTCTTCAATTGCTTGCATAACAGTAACAATCCTTCGCTTTTTTCTCCCAACCGCCTTCTTCGCTGCCAAAGGCTCGTCCTTCTTCTGTAAAAGCTTCGTCAGTTGCGGCCTCAGTGGACTTAGCAGCTTGACAGGTAAAGATTCAGTCATTACTTTTAAAATTTCTTCTACTTCGGCAGCAGAAGGTGTCGAAAGAGTTTCCTCCTCTATCTCAGCCGCTTCTGGCTCTAGAGCTGCATTCTTTCTTTTCTTCGAAGTAGCCACCTTCGGCTCAGGACTGGATTTTCTCTTTTTTAGAGCTTCTTCATCTTCTTTCACCATCCTAGCAGCCTGTATGCTTAGAACGCTAACAATCCTTTTTCTCTTTTGCCCTTCGGCACCCTTGTTTAATCGTTCATAGTCAGGGTATTCAAAGTTCAAAGCATCCGTCACCCGATTCAACCTTCGTTTCGGTTGGGTACCGAAGGCTGCAGTCATCAGTTGATCCTCTTTTTTGGTGTAATTTCCCAGCACTTCATTACACACTGTTTCAATCATTTCCAGCCACTCTTGGCAAGGTTCTTTAAATTGTTCTCAAATTTAAACCGATAAGGAAGTCGCACAAGCACAAGTCCCTTCTTCGTTCCTTTTAGCTTTGGCATGCTAAATTCGCTCAAAGTCGGAGATGTTTTGTTAGCCAAATATTCTTGAACTAGATCTCTGGTGCTGATCTGTTCGGCTACCACCCTGAATTCTGCCACAGCTTGTTAGCATGGTTACCCCGACGTCATGCGACACAGGGGCCTAGTCAACTCGAAGCTAAAACTTAGCGGGCTCATCACTAGCATTTTCAACTTCTCCCTCTTCTTCTCATCGGCCTGGACAAAAACCACTCACTTTTCTAATCGGTTGGCCACTTGGTGCGATAGCTAAGCACCGGAGCCTTCATATCCTTGCGATATGCGAAGTTATAACAGCCAAAGTTTTCATGCAGCCCGTCTTCTCTGGCCTTCGTCTGGTAATGCAGCTCATGCACTCGGCAGAAAGCTTCAGCATTCGGGTCCACTCCTTGGCTTCGAAGGGCCCAGATGAAGACGCTGAGCCTAACGATAGCGTTAGGGGTCAGCTGATGAAGATATATTTCATAATTATCTAAAACTTCCCCAATCATCTCATTCAAGGGAAACCACAATCCCGCTCTAACAAAGCTCTTGAAAACCACCACTTCATCTTTTTTGGGCTCTAGAGTGATTTCTTCTCTGGCAAAGCAAATAAGCTTCTTCTCAGTCTCCCCAAAATAACCTAGCTTCATCATCATGGGCATATCAGCTTCAGAAATGGTAGATTTTCCAAAATCCAAGTGGCTAGGTTTTGACAGGATCAGAGTGCCATAATCTTCTTCTTCTTCTTCATCAACTATTTCTTCCTCAATATCTTGTTCAGTTTCGGCAGTAGGAGCACCTTGTTCAATGTCTTCCTCTGTCACAACTAGTCCCGACTGTCTCATCATCTTTGGAGATTGGGGCAGTCTCGGTGGCTTCGGCCTCCTCTCCATCACGGGTCACCCTTGCAGTTGAATGTACTCTGGCCATCTGATGTTGAATTTCTTGCGATTCTTACGAAGTTGATGGTTTTTACAGTTTTGACGAAGCTTTCTCTTATGACAAAGCTAAATCAAGACGATGCTTTGCTCGATAATGCGATGAAAAAGCTTCAGCTATGGTTAAATTTTTTCAGCAGCACAACAGTAGCAATGGCAATGAATGTTGTGGTAACTTCACACCTACCCGTCTGTTTATATAGTGCTGCAGATGTGAAGGTGAATTGTTAAGTCGCCCGCACACGCTGAACAGTTACCTGCACCCACTGAACGGTGGACCACCCGGCGCATGGGAGGTGAATCGCCAGATCACGCATACCCACCGCATGGTGGGCCACCTCATGCTCGGAATATTTTAATCGTTTCTCGGCAACGAGCTCAGGAAAGGTGTTTTTCGGACCTTCGGCATTCCGAAGCTTTGGAGAATTTTTCACTGGGTCAAGCTCGTTATGAAAAACAATCTGGCACCGCTGAAGGGGCTACTGTTGGGGGTCTGCTTCGTCGCCAATGGTCCTGTAAGAAGAAACACCTTCGGAAGAGCAACGCAGAAGCAACGCCAAAGCTACCATCCAGGGAGCTTCGACATAGCGATACGCCTTGAGACGAAGGGATGCACCGACTTAAAGATGAAAAGACCAGATCGGCCCACGATAATTTGGTGTCATGATTGTAACTAGTTGTAAAGGACATGAATGTAATTTCATACAGGCTGCGACCTGTGCCTATAAATAGATGAACAGTACCCTCATACTGTTCATGTTGACTTGTACTCGCTCGTGCATCACGCTTGTACCTTTGCCTTCTGTCAAGCCGAAAGTACAAATGTAATTCAATATTGTTCTTATTCATTCATGATTATATAATAAAAGATATAACAATGATGTCATATGATTATCCATGTTATTTCTCATGTTTCATATGCTTCGTCTTTCATTGATATATGCTGTGATGATGAAGGTACGTCTTCGTCCGAAGATCGTTGTATCCTTAGGGAAATAATGCTTCGAAGGATGAAGGGCATTAACCATTAACCTATTTTTGTGTTGACTTGTTCTTAATGCATAGCATTTGAGAACAAGTCCCCAAAAAATACAATTTTGAACAATATAGATATAACCATAGTTTTGAAATACATTGCTAGCTCAGTGACAGTCCTCCAAAAAAGCAGAGATGAGATAAATATATAGAAGGTCGAGCCCACCGGCACTTATCCGCAGCAGTCCTACATCTTCACCTGCAACATGGTGGGATAAACCCTGAGTACTCGAATGTACTCAGCTAGACTTAACCGTCCAAAACCTAGAAAATAAGAAAGTAAAAGACACCAATGATCATGCAAGGCTTTTGGTTCTTTATTTTGGAAGAGTACAAGAATAAATGTAGTTATTAATAACTTAAGGGGCATCATGATAATTAATCATCCTTTAGCAGTTTAGTATTATTGCCTATTCTACGACAAAGCTAGCTTAGCACCTAATTAGCTAGATGATGTATGCCAATTCACTATAAGTCTAGTTATAACTTTAGTGATGAATCTAGTTGATCAATTTTCTTAATTGCTAGACAAGAAAGAGTAAACCAAACCCTGATTAAAATTATTCATGTCATCATCTTTAATCTATATCATCATCCTTAGGATTATCATTGTTCTTACTACGATGAGATAGCTAGAGTCAAGTGCTCACTGTCCAGGAGCGATGACAATTCAAATCGATTAATAACCAGTTGGCGGGGTAACCTTCTCTACCAGAGCTTCGTCTAAAGAGAAGGATTTTTTAGATGGTGACTTGGTGGGCTTAATACGGTGGATGCTTAGTGAAACTCGTGCTTATAAAAGCGTTCTCTCAGCATGAGAGGACTATTGTTGGGTACCCAAGAACGGGGTACCTAAGGCAAGGCCCACAAACCCTCTCTGGCCCATTTACAAAGTCCCTGCCGAGCAAGTCTTCGGGGCAAACGACCAAGTCTCCACTGAGTGTCTGTACCATAATTTAGGGTACCCAGATCACAACCCTAAAGTGTATAGCCACTTGGGTATGAAGGGTTCATAAGCAAACACGCTCCCAACCTTACCAAGGCACGAGGGGCCTAAGTCACGACTCCCCGAAGCCAACTCTGGGTGGGAGACATAGTCACGACTCGCCCGAGGCGAACCTCGGGTGGGAGACACAGTCACCACTCACCTGAGGCCAACCTCGGACGGGAGATGAAGTCACACCTCGCTCGAGGCCAACCTCGGGCAGGAGACACAGTCATGGCTCACCCGAGACCAACCTCGGGCGGGAGATGCAGTCACGACTTGCCCGAGGCCACCCACGGGCGGGAGACACAGTCACGGCCCGCCCGAGGCCAACCCCAAACGAGCAACGCATTTCTGACTTGCCTAAGGGCATCTCGGGTGATGCTCCGGAAGGTACTCAACTCCACCGACCAACTCTGCGAGGCAGATCGGCCAACCAACTCTTTGATGACCAAATTCATCGACCAACTCTACAAGGAGGACCAGCTGACCAACTCTAATGACCAACTCTGATGACTAACTCCCGCCAATTAGCTCCAGCTGACCAACTCACTATCGAGCAACCAGATGAGGCAAAGATCTGAATCTAGTGCTACTGATCCGCATCAGCTACGACATGATGCATCACCATCAAGCCACATCTGGACATACAAACATCACGATGAATGGGCACCAAGGTCTCTACAATGACCCATACATCGGAAGGACAGGACAGCGTGCTATACCGAGTGTATGCCTACGCACACTAACATGTGACGAAGGGATCATGATGACAATAGAAGCCACATCACGTACGACTGCACCATAAAACTGATCCATGGGACCCACCATGCACCACTACAAAGACGTTAGCAATGGACTCACTACAGGAGCTAGAGTAACAGATGACGCAATACCGGGAGTATGGCTACACACGACCCAACGAAGGACCCACCATGCAAACCCGGGGAGCAGATCTCTCTCTCCCTTTCTCTCTCTTTCTCTATCAAGTAGAATACAAGTCCCACTGTAAGGTCCTACCCTTGAGATATAAAAGGCCAGGGCCCCCCTCCTCCTTCAAGGGAGGCACATGACCACACAAGCACACTAGCTGTAACATGCTCTACTACAATACTACAATCAACACTACACTGGACTAGGGCTCTAGCCTAAACGAGTATAACCCACTGTCTCAAATCCAGTGCTTGAGTCCCAGTGTCTCAGTTCTTTGCTCGGATCTCCGTGATCCACCATTCATAGTGAGTCCACGCTTGCATCCCCACCAAACACAAATATATTGTCCCCTTGTTTCCGAAACCACAAAAGTTGGCGCACTAGGTAGGGGCCCGCAAGCGTGTCGAGCGACATTTTTCACTCTGATGGCCAGTTCATCCGCTTTTGCTGGGGGCGAAACCTTAGCCCCTTGGAGCAGCATCAAGTTCCTCGCCACGGTCACCGACAAACCTCGCATCATCCACTCGAACAACATCTGTGGCGGCTCACCGACATCGGGCGTGCTAGGGGTTGCAAGGGCAGCGCCATGATCTGCATGGTCCACCACGATGATCATCAACTGAACCTCATGTCATACGAGGTTGCCATCGTCGGCCACTAGCCAAACTCTGCCCTCAACACTAATGAGGACAGCCCAAGTCGCCGCCTAACTGAAGAAGTCTGAAGCCCATCGTCGCTTGGAGCAGTTGGTGGGGCACCTACACCATTCATCCAAAAGGTATCATGACAATGAACTCTTCCTTTGTAATAGGATAGCATCTACATGTGACCCAACTGATGAGGTCCACCCTCATAAACCCGATATCTAGAATCCATCGCATAATTCTTTTGCACCCGTGAGGTTCGCCCTCATAAACCCAGTCTCGGGCATCCATCGCCTAGCTCTTATGTATCCAAATATAAAGGAAGAATTTGCTCTTAGTTCAATCCTTTTCCTGCTTTAATTTACATATATTGTTTTCTCTAACCCCCACGTGGTTTCAAACTTCTGTTGTGATCATGTAACTAGCTTGTCGCTTAGTTTGGAGCCACCTTTGGCGCGGAACAAGGATGAACTGCTAGGGACCTCTAGCCAGGGGAAAGGACCACATTCTTGGGGTGGTTTAGAACTAGGTAGCCACTTAGCTTGGTTTTGTTCCGTAAGCCTACACCATCCACCACCCTAGCACAACTGTCCTAGTATCTTGGGCTTGGTCCCTAAAGGTCCGAACCACGACCAAACTTAAGGGTTGGTTCCCAAAACTTTGCTTGGCAAGCTCCAGTTACATGATTCGAAAGATTGAGCACAACAAAGTAGGAGCCCCGAGGGTATAGTACTAAGCGTTGATCATGAGTTGTGTTCACGATCGATTTTTGGTATTATCACGGCTTCAGAAGTGCATCACTGCAGGGGGTACACCACTAACAAGCAAGGCAGCTAACCACCCATCATGCCACCTGCACATGATACAGTGAATAAGTTGTTTCACGTCCCATCAAGCCACCCTCGCCGAACGACGTCATGATGGACACCTCGTTTACCAAGCCGCCACAATAACTACCTCATATCGACCAGATCAAAAACCAAAACTCACCCCAACTTCTCACATAGAGCGAGGGGTGGACCGAGTAAGCTCCCAGTGAGCCGCAAGCTAGGTCACCGGCCCATAGGTCATTTGCTCGTGCCCACGTCCAAGGTCGTACCTCACATTCTCCTATGGTAACCCGTCGGACGGGGTGGCCACGGGGCCACTCTTTGGTCGGCCATACCGAACAAAGGGCTGATACAGGATCAAATAAGGAAGGACTCAATGAGATTCCTCCAACGGGTCGAGCCCCCAGTGGGACCACTCACCGAGACCTAACCCTACCGAAGGGTGGTCGGATCTCACTTGGATAATGTAACACCCTAAGAATTCTAACTTAGGATATTGGAGAATTCTTCAAAGATTTTGATTTAAAATATGACTTGTAATTTAAAAAGTAAATAAAAATATTTATATATGAATTAAGCTAATCCTAGCTGACTTTTACATATATAAGTATTCTTTGAGTATTTAAGATAAGTCATCTCTTAATCAAGGATTATACACTAGGAATTATGATTAATGTTAGTTCAGATGACTATACTTCTAGCCTTTTCTTAAAAAGGGTAATTAAAACGTTTCAAGTAAAGTAATTAATATAAAAATATATTGCATACATGATGGGTCTTTTCTTATGCATTTAGTGAAAATCTTGAGATTCAAAACTCAGTTGTAAATTTTGATTTGAAAACTACCAAAATTGAAATAGGAAATTTAGAAAAGAAAATGAAAAAGGAGGAAATAGAAAAAAGAAAAGGGCCACTATACCCCCAGGTCCCTCTCGGCCTAGTAAGGAAACCCATGGCTAGGCCCAGCTTTTCCCGGCATCGACAGGTGGGCCCCCCTTGTTTGCGACCGCCATGCACTCAGCCACGCGCGTCCGCGTGCCAGCCACCCCTCTCTCCGATGTGTGGGCCCCCACCAGATCCTGGGAGCCTGGTCAGTATCACGTGGGTCCCCTGTGTCAGCCGCTCCCCTCTATTTTTCAGCACGAAGAGCCACTCATTGACGCGCGAGCCCCAGTCGTTGGACTCATCCCCTTTCTCAACTAAACGCGTGCATGGCGCCGCGTTGCCTGGGACCCGATCAACCTCCTTCAGGTTCGCTGCCCCTTAGACCCAACCCCTGTGTATATAAGTGTCCCCTTCCTGGAGTCGTGTTGAGAACCGAGGGCGCCTTATCGGAGCCAACATGAGTGAGGAGAGGGTGAGGTCCGCCACGGTGGTAGCTTGGGTTCGATCACCGCCGGGACCTCCAAGCTTGACTGGGGTGTTGCCCCTGAGGGTTGTGCTCAAGGGTGTGATTGAGCGTTGAAGGCCTCAACAGCGCCTTAATTGCTCATCATCGTTCGTCGCCGCCGCCAAGCTGCCCTTCACTATGGTTAGTGAGCTCTACTGCTCGAACTGAGGTAAGGATCTGCCTATTATCTTCTCCATCAGTTCTCGTCGTGATAGCTCCGTCCAATTTGGCTTTGGTGTTCTAGGGTGGCCGATCGGTGTCTTGTCGGCGTGCTCCACCGTCTGGGAAGGGCGATGCTACCGCCAGGTTCGGTCGTCGAGTTAGGAGGTGGTGTCCTGGGTGTCAATCTGTAGATAAGCGGTCTGAATTGTATGGGCAGCGAATTGATCTGGGCGGTTAGATCCTTATCAGAAGGGAGAGACTAGCCTAGGTCATTTTAAAATCTGGAGCATTAACCCTGGATCCTAGGGGCGACGATGAGCGTATGATTCATTGAGTCACGATCTGATCTCTGCCGTTGTAACCTGATCGAGCGGCCGAAAATCAAGGGTACCCCTTCGGCCATGCGCAAATTGCTAAAGAGTCCCAGTACTATGTAGTAATCAACCCGCCATCCACTCCCGGGATAAGATCATTACCTCCAGGTCCAGTTTTATTTGGATTAGCCTCTAGACTCTTTGGAATTAGTAACCATAGTCCATAGCCCTAGTTTTAAGTAAATAAAAATCTAGAAATGATTTATAATATAGAAATAAATCAAATAATCTTAGAAAATCTATAACTTGCATGTTTTAACTCCAAATTGGCCTATTCAAGTTGCATTAGCTTTGTAATAAAAATGCCTACGCAATAAACAACATTGTTTTTATCATATCACATGTTCTAAAAAAAGTAGATAAATACATGTTTAACTTATGATTAAACTTGCTAATTGAAGTAAAAATATTATTTCAAATTGTCTACAAGTATGCTTTGAATAAAATATGGTCTCCAATTAACTTATAACTTAGATTAAAATAGAATTAGTTACTTCTCTAATATTTTTCTCATGTGATTTACAAAGAGTTATTTTACTATTTAATCACCTAAAACTTAAGAAAACCATAACTTTTAATGGTAACTTCGAATTTAGTAATTCTCGAACCCACGATCTCGTGGCAGCATGTAGAATATTCTTACGCTGTTTGTTCTCATGTTTGGTGTACTATTATTTTTAGTACTTCTTGTCTATTTATATGTATTGCTACGAGTAGCAGCGAGGTTACGAGTCACCCGAAGACCAATTTGGTGGAGTACCTAGGATCTCAAGTCACAGGCAAGTTGCGCCCTTGATCACTCTTCTTTACCTAATAATGTTCTTGTTAATCACTATGATATGCTCAGGTTAATTTGATGGGATCCAATAGGTTTGCCTAGTTTTGTTTACCCCACACCTTGCAGACAAGTGAACTATTAGGTAGACTTGCTATTGCTCTATCTAGTTTTGGAAAATTAATGTTATATATGATCATATTCCAATTTTTTGTTGATTTAATTATTGTTCATGACAAGATTATTGTATTAATTTGAACATGAAGAACCACCTGGTAAAACAGTGCTACCACAAGGGTGGTATGGGACACCCTTGGCTAACTAATTAGGAAAGCTAGTGGAGGACTACCTTACCCGAAAGGGGCAAGGGCGGTGAGGAGCTGTCGGTATAGGGAGGTTCCCAGATCGATCATGCTGCGATGGCTTTTCGGATGAGGGATTCCTATATCGCCCTTCTCAGAAACCGTAGCTGGTTTTCTGAAGCTAGTGAAACTTTGTAAAGGCCTCATAGTGCTACCCTGCCTCATCTCCTCAGTAGAGATGTATGGGATTCATGACCCCGTGGTAAATGGGTAACACGACTTGTGGGTAAAGATGTGCAACCTTTGCAGAGTGTAAAACAGGTATATCAGCCATGCTCACTGTCATGACCGGCTCGGACACTCACATGAGTAATTTATGGAACTAAACTTAATTTATCATTTGCATCGCATTGTGGGTTTTATTATTAATTGAGATCTCTTATTTGATTGGGTTGGTATCTACTTATACCTAGTAACTGAAAGGGAAATAGGGTTTAACCTTTTCCTATAAATAATTTTGGTGGTTGAATGCCCAACACAAATATTGGACTAACTAGTTTGCTCTGGATTATATATTCTACAGGTGCATAAAGGTTCAACACAAACCAATAAAAGGTTGAAGTTAGGGTTCAAAAAGAAAGGAGCAAAGAAACCGAGTGTGCCCTGGCCTGGCGCACCGGACTGTCTGGTGTGCCACCGGACAGTGTCCGGTGCACCAGGACCATACAGTCTCAAACTCGCCACTCTCGGGTTTCTCAGGGCGCGCTCCGCTATAATTCACTGGACTGTCCAGTGCACCAGTGGAGTAACGACTATCCAGCGCAACGGTCGACTGCAAAAGCGTGGACACAGGCTACAGTGCACGAACAATGCGAGTAGAAGTCAGAGCAGTCGTCAGAGGCGCACCAGACAGTGAACAATGCTTGTCCGGTGCCACTAGAGGACAAAGCCTCCAATGGTTATAAGCTCCCGAACCCTAACGGTTGGGTGACGTGGCTGGCGCACCGGACAGTGTCCGGTGGCGCACCGGACTGTCTGGTGCGCCCATTGACAGCAGCCTGCCCTAATGGTCAATTGGTGGTTGAGGGCTATAAATACCCCTTAACTATCACCACTCCAAGCATCCAAGTTTCTAGCACTTCACATTCAATACAAGAGCTAGTGCATTCACTCCTAGACACAATTCAATAGAATCAAAGTCTATCCAAGTCCCAAATCCACTCCAAACACCTAGTGACTTGAGAGAGTGTTTTGTTCGTGTTCTTTGTGCTCTTGTTGCTTGGATCGCTTTCTTTCTTCCTCATTCTTGTTTCAAAGTGACTTGTAATCAAAGCAAGAGACACCAAGTGTGTGGTGGCACTTGTGCGGTCTAAGTGACCCGTTTGATTAAGGAGAAAGCTCACTCGGTCTAAGTGACCGTTTGAGAGAGGGAAAGGGTTGAAAGATACCCAGTCTTTGTGACAACCTCAACGGGGACTAGGTTCTTTAGAACCGAACCTCGGTAAAACAAATCACCGTGTTCATCCGCTTTATTTCTTGGTTGATTTGTTTTCTCCTCTCTCCCGGACTTGATATTTGTTCTAACGCTAACCCCAGCTTGTAGCATGTATTTAAAGTTGTAAATTTTAGATTCCGCCTATTCACCCCCCTCTAGGCGAATTTCAATTGGTATCGGAGCCCGGTGCTTCATTTAGAGTCTAACCACTCGAAGTGATGTCGGCAGGATCCGCCAAGAGGGAAATGGAAACCGGCGAGAAGGCCACAAGCCACGGGAAGGCTCCATCAAGGGAGTCCGGCGCCAAAGGTAAGGAGGAATCCCCTCCTCACATCAAGTCGCATTGGAGTGGTGACAAGAAGAAAAAGATGAAGAAAGTGGTCTACTACGAGACCGACTCTTTGTCGCCCTCCACATCTGGCTCCGATGCCGCGTCCGTCACTTCTAAGCGCCATGAGCGTAAGAAGTATAATAAGATGCCCCTACACTATCCCTGCATTTCTAAGCGCACTCCTTTACTTTCCATTCCATTAGGCAAACCACCATATTTTGATGGTGAGGATTATTGTATGTGGAGTGATAAAATGAGGCATCACCTAACCTCACTCTACACAAGCATATGGGACATTGTTGAATTTGGAGCGCAGGTACCTACCGTGGGGGACGAGGGCTACGACTCGGACGAGGTCACCCAAATACAACACTTTAACTCCCAAGCCACTACTATACTCCTTGCCTCTCTATGTCGAGAGGAGTATAATAAGGTGCAAGGGTTAAAGAGCGCCAAGGAGATTTGGGACGTCCTAAAGACCGCACACGAAGGAGATGAGGTGACCAAGATCACTAAGCAGGAGACGATCGCGGGAGAGCTTGGTCGATTCGTCCTCCACCAAGGAGAGGAGCCACAAGCAATGTACAACCGGCTCAAAACCTTGGTGAATCAAGTGCGCAACCTCGAAAGCACAAAATGAGATGACCATGAGATGGTTAAGGTTATTTTAAGATCCCTTGTTTTTTGGAATCCTACTCAAGTACAATTAATTTGTGGGGATCCTAGATACAAATTAATGTCTCCCGAGGAAGTAATAGGAAAGTTTGTGAGCTTTGAACTAATGATCAAAGGCTCCAAACACATCGTCAACTTGGAGCAAGGCGGCACCTCCACACCCGAGGTGCAACCCATCGCATTCAAAGCGACGGAAGAAAAGAAAGAAGAGTCTATATCAAGTAGGCTCCCTATCGACACCTCCAAGCTCGACAATGAGGAGATGGCGCTCATCATCAAGAGCTTCCGTCAAATCCTCAAGCAAAGGAGGGGGAAGGACTACAAACCCCGCTCCAAGAGGGTGTGGTACAAGTGTGGTAAGCCCGGTCATTTTATCGCTAAATGCCAAATGTCTAGTGATAGTGATAGGGACAACGACAAGAGGGGAAAGAAGAAGGAGAAGAAAAGATACTACAAGAAGAAGGGTGGCGATGTCCACGTGTGTCGGGAATTGGACTCCAATGAGAGCTCCATCAACTCGTCCTCCGACGAGGATGCTGCCAACATCGTCGTCAACAAAGGCCTTCTCTTCCCCAACGTCGGCCACAAGTGTTTCATGGCAAAGGACGACAAAAAGAAGAAGGTACAATCTAGAACCAACCCCAAGTATACAACATCTAGTGATGAGGGTAGTTCTAGTGAAGATGAAGATGATTTGCTTACTCTTTTTGCTAACCTTACATGCAACAAAAAGAAAAATTGAATGAATTGATAGGAGCCATTCATGAGAAGGATGAACTCTTGGATAGCCAAGAGGAATTCCTTATTAAAGAAAATAGGAAGCATGTTAAAGTAAAAAATGCTTATGCTCAGGAAGTAGAGAAAAATGAAAACTTGACTAAGGAGCTTAGCATTTGCCATGACACTATTTCAAACCTTAGAACTGAGAATGCTAGTTTAATTGCTAAGGTTGAAAAATTAAATGCTTGTAATGGTTCAATTGCTAGTCTTATAACTGAAAATGAAAATTTAGTTTCTAAGATTAAAGAGCTAAATGTTTGCAATGATACTATTTCCTGTCTTAGAAATGAGAATGCTATTTTACATGCTAAGATAGATGAATTAAGTGTTTGCAAACCCTCTACATCTACTTTTGATCATGTTACTATTTGTACTAGATGTAGAGATGTTAATATTGATGCTATAGATTGTTGGGGACTTGTTCTCAAATGCTATGAGTTAAGAACAAGGCAACACAAAACGTTAGTGGTTAAAGTCCTTCGTCCTTTGAAGCATTATTTCCCTTAGGATATAATGATCTTCGGACGAAGGTTATAAAGGACGTACCTTCATCATCACAGTGTATATTAATGGAAGTAGAAGCATATGAAACATGAGAAATAACAAGAATAATCATGGGACATCATTTATATATCTTTATTATATCATTATGAATAAACATGAACAATATTGAATTACATTTGTACCTTCGGCTTGATAGAAGGCAAAAAGTCCAAGTATGACGCACGAGTGAATACAAGTCAGCGTGAACAGTACGGGGGTACTGTTAATCTATTTATAGGCACAGGGCGCAGCCTGTGTAAACTTACATTCATGCCTTTATGTTTACTATGGACTTAAGGACAATCTATCGAGGACTAGATAGCCTTTTCCTCTTTAAGTTGGTTCCGTTTTCTGCTGCTGAGCCGAAGCTTCCCTGCGCGTAGCTTCGGAACTGATTCAACCTTCGTCCCGACCATGCTTTTCATACTGTGTACAACTTCTTTCTGAGTTTGAAGGTTCCTATACATATATTATACATGGGAAACATTGTTAATCGTGTTTTTGAGGACCTTCGGAAGACGAAGGCCCCCAACAGTAGCACCTCGCAGTATTAATTTGTTATAACAACGAATTCAGACTGCGACGTGAACGAAGGCCTTAAGCCGAAGGTCCGAAAAAACAGCTTCCCTTTGCTACAATAGAAACAGTCAATGTGAGACGGGGCCCACCAAGTTGCAACACACTAGGAGTATAAATATGAACCATAGCGGCAGCATTTGATACGCCATTTCTACTGTTCGCGTTATTTTCTCAAACTTTTAGCTCTTGCTCATTAGCTCTTGCCTGATTTTTGAGTTTTTAGAGCTTCGGTTTAAAGGCGTGTTTGCTCCAAATTTGAAGAGAAGAAGATGAGTGAGGAGAAGAAGATGGCTGAAAAGAAGAAAATAACCGAGGAGACAAAGCTGTATGAAGAGAAAAAAGTTGCAGATCCTTTCATTGCTGGTTTTTATGAGTCCATGGCAAAAATGATTATAGAGAAAATTACTAAGGAGATCATGGAGGGTTTATTCAAAGATTCTGAGGACAGTGATAGTTATGACGTGGAGAGTGGGGATGAAGCTTCTGAGGATCGGTCCTGGCGGCCAAGTCATACTATCTTCGGAAAGTCGACTATCAAACAGAGTCATATTGACGCCATGAGAGGGAGGTATTTTCGCGACATGTCTATTGTCAGAGCTGGAGGAGATAGTACTGCCCTTGCTCCGGAGGAAAACGAAGTTGTTATTTCCCGAAGCTTCTTGAACGCAGGCCTCCGGTTTCCGCGGAGTAAATTTGTGGTCAAAGTATTAAAGATATTCCAAATCTTTCTTCATCAGATTACCCCTGAAGCTATAATCAGAATGGGGATATTTGTCTGGGCTGTAAGGAGCCAGGGGCTGGAGCCAAGCGCAAAGTGCTTCTGCAGCATGCACGAGCTTTTATATGAGATGAAGGCTATTGACAAAGAACAATACCATAACAACTTCGGTTGTTACGGGTTCATTGTCTGTTCTAATGTAAGCCACCTGGTGCCAACATTCTGGAAAATATGGCCCGGGGCCTGGATGGAGGAGTGGTTTTACGTTAAAAATGATTTAAAGACAATGGAAGACATCAAGGAAATTATCCAGCGCCCCATCTGGTCTCGCTTTGGCCTCCGAAGGCCGAAGGTGGAAATTGATGACAATGTTGAAGTATGTCAGAAGGCCTTTAGTACTGTGTGTGCCTTTATTGGCACGAGGGATTTAATTCAAGGGCATATAGCCTTCAGGGTATGGCCACTTGTGGAGAGCTGGGATATGCCAAAGGAGACCACTGCCGATTCCAGTGAGGGTGGTCTGGTCCGATTGAAGTATACCTTCAGATTTAGGGAGAAGTTTGATGAGCCAGACGATGACTGGTTGAAATGTATTGAAGCTACCAGTGACGAGCTGGTTTGAACATATTCCAAGGCCGAAGATGATGCCTTGTCCGCAGCCTTCGGGGGCCGAAGAAAAAAAGATTGAACAGGGTATTCGATGCAATCGGCTTTGTATACCCTGATTATCACTACCCGCTGCGAAGGCAAGGGGAAAAGAGAAAAGATGCTGCTTCGGCCACCACTGATGTGTCGAAGAGCAAAAAAGTGAAGATTCTGACACACCAGCCGTGTTATATTGAATAGGCCGTGGTGCCTAAATTTAGCGAAGGAACCTCTTCAACTGCCGAAGTAAAACAAGCTGCTCCAATTGCGCAGAGCGCCGAAGAGCCGATTGTAGTGCCGAAGGTGCCTGAAGTCGGGCCTACCGAAGCCAAAGATGGTGCGGCCGAAGAGCCGATAGTGGAAAAGGTATTGAAACTGCCAGAAATTCTGAGCCCATTAGCAGGAGTGGAATTGCCAAAGGTACAAAAAACTGTTGCCGCAACTCCCAAAAGGAGGAGGATGGCCAGTGTACTAGACAATGTCATAGAGACCACGAAGGCCTTAACTTCTGCTGCTACCAAGAAAGCTGCCGAAGCTGCCAAAAACCAAGTCGAAGCCGAAGCTAGGCCTTCAGCGCCCACTGAGACGAAGGCTGCCGTGCCTGAAGATAAGGTGGGTCAGCTAATTTCAGATACCGGCAAGAGGATAGAGCAAGACATGCAAGAAAAAGCAAAATCTCCTATCCCCGGAGCCTTAGTTGAAGATATTGATTACATTGTTCGACATGCTTCAGGGAAAAAATTATCTGAAGAAGAAATCCTGGAGGCCAAACACTATGCCCAAAGACTGAAATATCCGAAGGGGCCTTAGTTTTCAATGGTACTAACAAAGATGATTTCCTGTACTGTCTCCCAGATAACAAAGAAATATCCGTTTGCTGGGAGATAGCTAAGAGTATGGGATTTCCTAAGCTTGAAGAAGGCCTTTCGGTCTTGTCGAAGGATGATCTTGCTGATAGCCTCGCGTACAACAGTATAAAGGTATAGAGGTTAACTTTGAAGCTAGAAAATGAAGTATTTTGTTGCCATGCTCAACTCTTTCTTTTTCTTTGCAAAGCTTAATTCTTAGTAATGCCTTGAGGGCTTAGAAGAGCACCGAAGACGAAGGCTGTACAAGGGCTCTTAACAACCTTCGCTCAGAGGTGATTGAACTGAGAAACGAAGGTCTAGAGAAAGACAAAATTTTGATTTCATTGGTGAACAAAGTAAAGGAAGACAAAGCTAATTACAATGCTCAGGCCAAAGCCTAGAAAACCGGAATTGAAGACCTTCAGAGACAACTGGCCAAAGCTAAGGAGAACTGCGCGCTCGCACAGGCTAATCAAGAGATCAGTGAATACTGGAAAAATAAGCTAGAGAAAAATGTTGAAGAACTTCGCGAATCCATGGAAAGGTGCTTTGAGAAATCCTTGGATTACGTGAAGAAATTAAAAGCTAGCTTCGCCAAAGTGGGCGCCTACTCTGCTGAAGAAAACATCATACGAGGCGACCCCGAGGGCGTTGTTGAATGGATAAGTGGAGAAGCTGAAGCCTTTGATGAAATTTTGAGTGATTGTGGGGATATTTGCACATTTTCCGGTGCGCGGGGAATCTCAGCTATTCTGGAGAAGGCCGGATGTGATCACATTAAGGCTATAGTCCAGGCCGAAGCTGCCTTCTCCATAGACGATACGAAGGATCCTTCAGCTGAAGCAACTTTAATGGGCGGGTAGTTTTATAATGATGTCTGGGTGAATGGTGGCCGAGAGCTGACCCACGAGATTATAAAAAAGAGTGAAAAAGACACCCACAACACTCGGGCAAAAGCAAAGCGAGTTGAAGAGGGTGCTGAACGTGAAAGGCGTATAGGTATTGTTTTTTAATTTTTTAGCTTCGGTACTTGCTTTGTAACTTTGAACTTAATCAATTTGCCTACTTCAGCTGAATTATCTCCACCACCGGAATCGTACGATCCCCTAGCTGATCCAGAAATGAAGGAGGCACTGGATATTATAAGCATGGCAAACTCCATTATTGATGAAGTCGTCGATAAACTTTTGAACAAAGTTGCGGAAAAAGTCCTTAGAGAAGAATAGGTTTTATTGTAATAATATTTTGAAATGCTTGATGTATGGGACAATGGAATGAACATTAAGATTCTATTGTAACAAAACTATGTAACATTTGATGTATGTAACATTGAATCGAATATGTAAATTATTGTAACTTATTTCTTTGCGATGCATGAAATTTACACATACCGTTTTTGAGCCTTCAGCGAAAAAAATATCTTCCCTTCTTTTCATGCTTCATAAAGAAAGAGCTCCCTTCTTATGGCAAGTCTGATAAAACTGTATTTCCCAAAGCTTACTTCGTGCCTTAGCACATTTTCAGTTTGACGAAGCATTTGCCGAAGATTGGCTTCGTATTCGATTCTTATGTCGTTAATGCAGTATGATGTATGATGTAATGTTATGCAAAATGATGTGATGATATGATGCAAAATGATGAGGATGCCGAAGACACACACCCACGCGCCCACACTGGAATACACAAAACTCTGCATCCCCTTAGGAACGACTTTTGAGCTTCTTCACCTTCTATTTCGGTGGTATAAGTTCTGCATCCACTTAGGAACGACTTTTGAACTTCTTCGCCTTTTATTTTGGTGGTATAAGTTTTGCATCCCCTTAGGAACGACTTTTGAACTTCTTCGCCTTATATTTTGGCGGTATTTGGCTCTGCATTCCCTTTGGAACGACTTTTGAGCAGAAAACTTACACTGCGCTCTCTTAGGAACAACTTTTTGTAGCTTCGTCAATTATGGCTCTGCATTCCCTTAGGAATGACTTTTGAGCAAAAAACTTACGCTGCGCTCCCTTAGGAACGACTTTTGTAGTTTCGTTTATTTTGGTTCTGCATTCCCTTAGGAACGACTTTTGAGCTTCGTAAATCTGTGAAGAAGATATATTTCATTCTGGTACAAGCAGAATCATTACAAGAAATTAAAACTAAGTTTTCGTTGCTTGTTCCTCATATAGAAAGCAAAATGGCGTAAAAAGTAAAAGTATTTCAGAAGTAGGATATTGCTCAGTATATGTGCTTTGATTCTGGTATAGTGTTGTTGACCATACGAGCTTCGGATTCCTCCCTGAAGTCACGTTGCTGTTGTGGGTGTTCGCGCCCTTCTGGCTGCTGGCTTCGGGTATAAGTAGGTTGCAATGGTGGTGGCGGTGGGAGCTGAGGCCAGGAAGCTTGTGAATGGCTTGCTAAAGCAACAGAAGTTGCAGGTTGATTGCCCACATATTCTGGTATGTAGGGAGAGTGGCATGAAGCCATATGTAAGACCTGCTTCGGCTGATTCTGCCGGGCTTCTGCTTCGGCAATCTCTTTTTGCTTCTGAATGATGATCTGACACGTTCTTGTAGTGTGGCCCTTGTCTTCACCATAGAATAAGCAATAGATTTTCCTGGGCTGATCCCCATATCTTCCTCCGAAGCCCCTGCCGCCTCGGCCCCTTGGAGCTGGTGGCCTGAAGGAGCTTTGCTGCTGTCCTGAGGACTGTGAGCTGTGCTGTGGCCTCTAAAACTGGCCTCCTTTGTCATTGTTCTGACTGGAGCTGTGGATTGATCTGACATGCCTAGGGTGAATTCTTCCTCCAAAGCCCCTAGTCATCTCAGAAAATCTTTAAGCTTCCTCCCTTCTTTGGTGGAAGTCATTGTCAGCCCGGATGTACTCATCCATTTTCAGAAGCAGCTTCTCCAGAGTCTGGGGGGGCTTCCTGGCGAAGTACTGAGTCGTAGGCCCTGGCCGAAGACCTTTGATCATGGCCTCAATGACGATTTCATTAGGCACCGCAGGCGCTTGTGCTCTCAGGCGCAAGGACCTTTGGACATATGCTGAGAAATTAGGAGAAAATTAGGAGAATTCATGCTAAGAAATCTCGTTCTGTTTCTCATCATGCTTTTATGTATAAAAATGAGGCTTCTAGCTCTAGGCAATCAACCCATGTTAAATTGCCTAAAAAGAAAAGTCCTACTACATCAAATGAGCCTAATATTTCATTTAAGACTTTTGATGCATAATATGTTTTAACTAACAAATCAGGCAAAGTAGTTGCCAAATAGGTTGAGGGCAAACACAAGGGATCAAAGACCTGTGTTTGGGTACCCAAGGTGCTTGTTTCTAATGTGAAAGGACCCAAGACTGTTTGGGTACCTAAGAACAAGGCCTAAATTTTTTTGTAGGTTTATGCATCCGGGGGCTCAAGCTGGATAATTGATAGCGGATGCACAAACCATATGACAGGGGAGAAAAGAATGTTCTCCTCCTACGAGAAAAACGAAGATCCCCAAAGAGCTATCACATTCGGGGATGGAAATCAAGGTTTGGTCAAAAGACTTGGTAAAATTGCTATATCACCTGACCATTCTATTCCCAATGTTTTTCTTGTAGATGCTTTAGATTACAAATTGCTTTCTATTTCTCAATTATGTAAAATGGGCTACAACTGTCTTTTTACGGATTTAGGTGTTACTATCTTTAGAAGAAGTGATGATTCAATAGCATTTAAGGGAGTGTTAGAGGGTCAGCTATATTTAGTTGATTTTAATGAAAACACAGCTAAACTCAACACTTGTTTAATTGCTAAGACTAATATGGTTTGGCTCTGGCATCGCCGACTAGCCCATGTTGGAATGAAGAATCTTCACAAACTTCTAAAGGGAGAACACATTTTGGGACTAACAAATGTTCATTTTGAGAAAGACAGGGTTTGTAGAGCATGTCAAGCAGGAAAGCAAGTTGGCGCCCACCATCCACACAAGAACATAATGACAACGGACAGGCCACTAGAGCTACTCCACATGGATCTATTCGGCTCGATAGCTTACATAAGCATCGGCGTGAGTAAGTACTGTCTATTAATTGTGGATGATTATTCTTGCTTCACTTGGGTATTCTTTTTGCAGGAAAAATCTCAAACCCAAGATACACTCAAAGGATTCTTGAGACGGGCTCAAAATGAGTTCGGATGGAGAATCAAAAAGATAAGAAGCGACAATGGAACGGAGTTCAAGAACTCACAAATCGAAGGCTTTCTTGAGGATAAGGGCATCAAGCATGAGTTCTATTCTCCCTACACACCTCAACAAAATGGTGTAGTGGAGAGGAAGAATAGAACTCTATTAAACATGGCGAGGACCATGCTTGATGAGTACAAGACTCCGGACCGGTTTTGGGCAGAAGCAATCAACACTGCTTGCTACTCCATCAACCGGTTATATCTTCATCGAATCCCCAAGAAGACATCATACGAGCTCCTCACCGGTAAAAGCCCAATGTTTCATATTTTAGAGTCTTTGGTAGCTAATGCTTTATTCTTATTAAAATAGGTAGAAAATCTAAATTTTCTCCTAAGGTTGTAGAAGGCTTTTTACATAGTTATGACTCAAACACAAGGGCATATAGAGTCTTCAACAAATCCACTAGATTAGTTGAAGTTTCTTGTGACGTTGTGTTTGATGAGACTAATGGCTCCCAAGTGGAGCAAGTTGATCTTGATGAGCTAGATGATGAAGAGGCTCCATACATCGCGCTAAGGGACATGTCCATTGGGGATGTGTGTCCTAAGGAATCCGAAGAGCCCACACAAGCACAAGATCACCGTCATCTTCCATGCAAGTATCTCCACCAACTCAAGATGAGGATCAGGCTCAAGATGATGAAGATCAAGAGGATGAGCCACCTCAAGAGGAGGACAATGATCAAGGGGGAGATCAAGTCAATAAGGACAAGGAAGATGATCAAGAAATACAGGTGTTGGGACTTGTTCTCAAATGCTATGATATAAGAACAAGGCAACACAAAATATTAAAGGTTAAGGCCCTTCGTCCTTCGAAGCTTTTTTCCCTTAGGACATAATGATTTTCAGACGAAGGTCATGAAGGACATTGTTGGGGGCCTACTTCGCCGCTGAAGGTCCCATAAGAAGAAACACCTTCGGAAGACTGGCACAAAGCCGAAGCTATCAATCAAAGGGCTTCGGAGTACATTTCCAAATGCACCGACTTAAAGATGAAATGACCAATCGGCCCATGATAACTTGTATTATGATTGTAAACCTTTGTAAAGGACATGAATGTAATTTCTCATAGGCTGCGTCCTGTGCCTATAAATAGATGAACAGTACCCCTGTACTGTTCACGCTATCTTGTATTCGCTCGTGCGCAACGCTTGGATTTTTTGCCTTCTGTCAAGCCAAAGGTGTAAAAGTGATTAAATATTGTATTTAAATACTTGAATTTATGTAATGAAGATATGTGAATAATGCTATATGATTGTTCATGTTATCTTTCATGTTTCATATGTTTCGTCTTTCATTATCACTTATCATGATGATGAAGGTACATCCTTCATGACCTTCGTCCGAAGATCGTTATATCCCAAGGGAAATAATGCTTCGAAGGACGAAGGATATTAACCTTTAACACTGTGTTGCCTTGTTCTTGGTTCATAGCATTTGAGAATAAGTCCCTAACATTGGCGCCCACCTCTGGTGAACTCACTTCCACTATCAAGCTGATGGCTTCGTTCAACAATGAAGCTGAAGCAGCTTCGACTACGAAGATGGTGCTCCCGATAACAGGCGGTTCATGTTCAGAACCGGCCAACAAGAAGTAGAAGAAGGAGGCTCAGAGAAGGGTGTAGCATGTTGGGGTGCAGGGACCCTTCATCAGGTCAAAGTGGTCCCACATCCCAATCACCTTCTCCAAGGAGGACCTTCAGCTCAAGGATTACCCTCATAATGATGCTATGGTTATATCTTGTGTCATCAAGGGATTTTTGGTCCACAATTGTTGGTGACTTGTTCTCAAATGCTTCGGATTAAGAACAAGGCAACATAAAAAGTGTTAAATGATAAGGTCCTTCGTCCTTCGAAACATTATCTCCCTTCGGCATATAACGTGCTTCGGACGAAGGTCATAAACAACATATCTTCGTAAGCATGATAAGTTACGACGAAGGACTTATGCATAACATAAATAGTAATGTAAACATTTAAATTTTATCACAATGTCATTTCTATTTTATTACTATGTAAAAATAGAAATGACTTCAAATTACAAATGTACCTTCGGACTGCAGGAAGGCAAAAGTACAAGAATGACGCAAAAGCAAATGCCAAATTGTAACACCCACTTTGTAATTGCTAGGAATAATATCAATAGAGAAACATTTTCTCTTTATGTGAGTTTGATCTTTATTCATCATCATATGAGAACACCATGTCCAAGAACAAATAATGAAAAGATATGCTACTAAATTGTTGCATCATGCTGGATATTTTATTTTTGTGTGCATTTTGTGACAAGAAAAATATTAAATATCCAAATGAGAAATTAAATCCTAAAAGAAATGCTAAAATTGGGAAAGAAAGAAAGAAAAATGCTATGTAATACAAAGAAATAAAACTTATAAATGGATAGATTTGTTCCACAATGCTTTATCCAAATCATATACTTAGAAAACTTTGAGTACAAGTTCATCACAAGTTGGAAATTCAAAACTTAGATTCAAAAGTAAAAGAAAGGAAAACAGAAAATAAAAAGGGAAAAAGATAAAAGAGCTAGCTGGGCCGACTTCGCGCATTTCGGCCCACTATCTGTTTTCCCTCAGCGCGGCCCAGACCACCAAAAGCCGGCGCCGACATGTGGGACCCATCGGTCAGCTCCGCACGCACGCTCGCTTTTCCCTCACTGCCAGCCGGGCCCGCTGGTCAGTCACCCTGCGCGCCCGTCGCCGACAGCTCGACCCCACCTCGTCAGCCTCTTGTTCGTCGTCTCCAACAGAATCCGCCGCGACCCCGTCGGAATCGCTCAGCTAACGCTCACCTCCCGGAGATCTCGGCCGCCACTCGGGCCTTATTTAGCACCCCCGTGACCCGTTCCTCCGTTCCCCTCCTTAGCCTCAACCGCTCGTCGCCACCAACTCGCTGCCGCACGCCGCGTAAAGAAGTTCGGCCCGCCGTCGTTGAACCGCGCCGCCGTCGCCCCTCTACTCCGATTGCCTCGTCCTGAGCGTTCGGGAGGTTGCACGGAACACGCGCGGGGCCATTACCGGGGAAGCACGACATCAACAGGCCGGGAATTCCTCACCGGAGCGCGCAAACCACCGCGTATCCGCACCGCACCGTGGCCAACGTCGACGAGTCCACAATTCGCGGTAATAAACCTACCCCTACCTTCCTTAAGCCGTCCGCATTGCGTAGCTGAATTTAATTAGGAAATGGGGGTGTGAACGGGGGGATTTACCCTCGCCGGCCATGGCGCGCCGCCGTGGGATGTTGCTCCGCCGCGCGTGGATGCCCTGTTGGGGCAGAGAACGTGCGCCGTTAGATCCTTAGTGTGCGGCCAGGATTAGAGTGAGTGTACCCCCTTCGCATGATCGAATCGTGGCCGTCGGTCGGTGGATCGACGATCAGCGCTGGATCCGGATATCATTAAATCTAGAGCGCTAATCTCAGATCGGACGGTCGGCGTTGCGTACCGCTTCGCCACCTTTGCTGATTGATCCGAACCACCCATCTGGGATCGGACGGTTGAAAGCGCGCCCTGAGTCATAACCTCCCTGATCTAATCAGTGCCGCTCAGTTCAGATCGTACGGCCGAGATTCAACCATACCCTTTCGCGCTGGCATATTTGTTAAAGAACCCCTCGGGTTTCACTAAATCAACCCGCCGTCCATATGTTACTGTGCGCTGTGTCTCGGGCAACTTGCTCCAAGCCCCCTGGGTTTCTCTGGAATTGAGGCCCAGTCCAGTCAACACGAAAACCAGAGAAAATGTTTATTAAATAGATTTTTAATATGAAAATAATTGCTAGAACTTCAATAATTCATAGAAAATTCATACTAACTCCAAATTAATCCATTCCAGTTCCTAAAATTTTGTAATTTTATTCTTTATCAACTAGTGCCTCTGTTATGTCATAAAAACAGTAAGGAAATTCATTTATCACTTAATCCTATTTAAAGCACATAAAACCTTTGAAAATGCATAACTTAAAATCCATAACTCAGAAAATTATGATTTCTGTTCCAAGGATTTTATTTTAACATGTAGAACATCTCTGTGTATTTAGTATATATGTTTGGTGTGATGTTAATTTCTCTATATGCACTGTGCTTGTTTGTATTGTGGCGAGTAGAAGAGCCCGTTGCTGAGGATCCTGGTGAGCAGCAGGTTGAAGTAGCTGAGCAGGAGCTCATTGAAGGCAAGTTGTGCCCTTGACCACTTTTTACCCAATAATGTTCTTTAATATCACATACTCATGCATAGGTTAATTTTGATGGGACCCAATAGGTCACCCTAGATTTGTTTATCTCATTACCTTGTTTACCCCTGAATCACTTGGGTAGTTTGCTATTGCTTTATATGGTTTTGGGATAATCATTTATTACCTCTATGTTCCAATTCTTGTTGTTATTTTGTTTATGTTCATATTGTTATCGTTAATGTTAATTGGAACATAGAGCATAACTTGAGAACCACGTGCCACCACAAGGGAGGAATGGGACCCCTTGGCTGACTAATTAGGAAAGCTAGTGGAAGACTACCTTACCCGAAAGGGGCAAGGGCAGTAGGGGAGAGGTCAGTGCGGGGAGGTCCCTGGTTGATTTTGCTGCGATGGCGGTCAGCCAGGAACCCTTTACTGGATCTTCCCATAAACTGTAGCGGGTTTTCGGAAGCTAGTGGAACTTTGTAAAGGCCTCGTAGTGTTGCCCTGCCGTGCTTCCTAGGTAGAGGTATATGGGATTCATGACCCCTTGGCAGATGGGTAACATGACTTGTGGGTAAAGGGTACAACCTCTGCAGAGTGTAAAACTGGTATACTAGCCGAGCTCACGGTCATGAGCAGCTCAGGACTCTCTGATGTTTAAATTATGGAACTTAAATTCAATTTGTCATTCGCATATGCATGGGTTTGTTATTAATTTTGTTATATTACTTTACTTATGGTTTGGTATCTACTTACACTTAGTAATTGCTAATGAAATTTTGACCAACTACTTAAAAGCAATGCTCAGCTTTAACCCCTGTCATTGATTAGCCTTACACATCACATGAACTCACACCTTTGTGAGTTTATGTCCACTGGTTCCCCACAACTTGTTGAGCTATGATCATGTGTGAGCTCACCCTTGCTGTCTCACACCCCCCCACAGGAGATGACCAGGTGGTTCAGGAGGAGCCGCCTAACACTGAGGAGTTCGATCTGATCTAGGTGGCGTTTCCCAGTCGACATTGGCGCCGACGATCCTTAGTTTGTTTTATCTTTATTACTTCATTTTGTAATAAGTCTTCCGCTATGTAATAAATACTCTGATGTTTTATGACATTTATCTCTATACACTCTGTTATTATATATGTTGTCTTCTTGGCGCATGTATGAGATGCACCCGGCTTTGTTCTTTAAAACCGGGTGTTACAGAAGTGGTATCAGAGGAAATGTTGACTGTAGGACGAGACCTAGATAGAAATGGACAAAACCCTTACCTACTTATCTCATTCTGGTTCATTCTACACTCACCTTACTCTGATTCTTTCTACACTTATCTTGATCCTGTCTCACCTTCTACTGTTCTACTCTGATCATTCTTACCTTTTCTACTCTGAGACAAGATGGATTTCACACCTTGGAATCCCTACCCTTATGACATTTTAAGAGATAGGGAACCTAAGACAAAATTAAAACTATTTTCTCTATTTTAAAATGTTGTTTGATTGTGCTGATGCTAAATGCCTGATTTGCTTCTTTGATTGATTGAATTATTATAGATGGACATCTTAGCATGTACCAACATAAGGTATTGAATTAGTTATAGTAGGTGAAAAAAATTAATCTGCATAGCTAATAAATCCCCAAAGTAACCTGATTTGTAAATAACTGCCTTGGCTATTATTTTCTTACCATATGTATCTAACTCAGATGGTCAATACCAGGCGGGGTGGTGGAATTGACTTGCCTCCTAACCAACACACTCGAAGACAACCTCAGCCACAACCTGCAGGGATGAATCCTCCTAATCCTCCACCAGGCGGAGTTGACCCACTGGTTGCTGCTCAGATGGCGGTGATGCAGCAAATGGCGGACACCATGGCTGATATGCGTGCTCAGATGCAACAAGAACGCCAGGAGATGCGTCAGGAAAGAGAAGATATACGGCAGGAGTTGCGCCAGGAGCGAGATGAGATACGCCAGGAAAGGAGGGCGCAACAACAACAGCTGCAACAGCAAATGCAACAACAACAGCAACAAGTACCACTGCCTCCACCACCACCACCACCAGTTCCACCCCGAGACAAGCATAGGGAGTTCATGAGTCATAAGCCACCTACATTCGCTAGCTCACCTGATCCACTGGACGCGGATGATTGGCTGAAAGCAATTGAGAAGATGCTCAACATTGCACAATGCACTGACCGGGAGAAGGTTTTATATGCTTCTGGACGTCTGATTGGTCCTGCTGCTGACTGGTGGGATTCTTATACTGCTGCCCACGATGCTGCTGATACTATTACCTGGGCAGAGTTCAGTACGCAGTTCAGGAACTACCATATTCCAGCTGGGATGATAAAGATCAAGAAGAAGGAATTTCTGTCGCTGAAGCAAGGAAGTATGTCAGTCAGCGAGTACCGCGACAAGTTTATTCAGTTATCCAGATATGCCCCTGAAGAAGTTGCTGAAGACGAGAGGAAGCAGGAGCATTTTATTGAAGGACTTAATGGACCACTGCAGTATGCTCTAGTGGCACACACATTTCCATCATTTCAGAGGCTGCTTGATAAGGCCCTGGCTATTGAACACAAGCGTGTTCAGCTGGGAGATTTGAAGAGGAAGGCAATATCTCAAGGACAAGGAAGCAGCAGTGTTCGTCCTCGCTACAGTTCACCACAGAGTACACCGACTCGACCCGGAGGACCACGCCCAGTTCAGCAGTCACCACTGAGGACTCCACCTCCTCGACAGGCTACCCCTACTGGCACCCCGACGAAGTTTTCAGGACAGAGTCCGGGCACTCAATGTTACAAGTGTGGGAAGATTGGTCATTATGCAAATGTCTGCCCACAGAGGATTGCTACTACTCCAGTTCAGAACAGGCAGCAAACTCCAGGAACTGGCAAGGGATATTCTATTGCCAAGGTTAATCAAGTCAGCGTTGATGCTACTCCGGACGGAGGGGACCTCGTAATTGGTATGTTTTATGTTAATGCAATACCTGCAACCATATTATTTGATTCTGGTGCTACACATTCATTCATGTCTGCTAGATATGCCAACACAAATGAAATACCACTGCTAAATATGAGAACACCCCTGATAGTAATTACACCTAAAGGGCCTGTTGAGGCGAATCAAATGACACGTAGATTGACATTAACCATTATGGGTAGAGAATTTGGAGCTACTGCTATAATATTGGAGTCAAGCAGTATAGATTTGATTCTTGGTATGTCATGGCTAAGAAAAGCAAAGGCCATTATAGCATGTGGTAGAGGTACCGTAGAACTCACTACTACTAAAGGAGAAAGGTTTCAAGTTAATATTGCAGTAACCTCCTCATCTATGCGTGCAATGTTCTTTATGCCGAAGGAGTTTGTTGGTGACAATATCCGGGTGGTTAGAGATTTTCCGGATGTCTTTCCAGAGGAGTTACCAGGAATGCCACCTGATAGAGAAGTTGAGTTTGTGATTGACCTCTTACCTGGAACCGCCCCTATTTCTAAACGGCCATATAGGATGTCCGTAGAGGAGTTGAAGGAGCTTAAGAAGCAGTTAACTGAGTTACAAGAGGCTGGGTACATTCGTCCGAGTTCCTCGCCTTGGGGAGCACCGGTCTTGTTTGTACAGAAGAAGGATGGATCGCAACGGATGTGTGTGGATTATAGATCTCTTAATGATGTTACGGTGAAGAACAAGTATCCGTTGCCCCGTATTGAGGATTTATTTGATCAGATGAGAGGTGCAAGAGTATTTTCGAAGATTGATCTCCGATCAGGATACCATCAGATGAGGATTAGACCATCGGATATTCCCAAGACGGCTTTCTCGACTAGATATGGATTATATGAGTTTACTGTTATGTCGTTCGGATTAACCAATGCACCAGCTTATTTTATGAACTTAATGAACAAGGTGTTTATGGAGTATTTGGACAGATTCGTCGTGGTATTCATCGACGATATTCTTATTTATTCTCAGAGTGAAAGTGATCACGAGGAACATCTGAGGATGGTGCTACAGAAGCTACGAGATAATCAACTCTATGCCAAGTTCAGCAAGTGCGAGTTTTGGATTGGCGAAGTGCCATTTCTTGGTCATATTATTTCTAATGGAGGAATAGCAGTGGATCCTGCTAAAGTTAAGGAGATAATGGAGTGGAGAGTACCCACTACAGTTACTGAGATTCGAAGTTTCTTAGGACTTGCTGGATATTATCGGAGGTTTATTGAAGGATTTTCTAAGATTGCTAAGCCGATGACTTCGCTTTTGGAGAAAGGAAAAGAATTTAAGTGGGACGAGAAGTGTCAAGACAGCTTTGATCTATTGAAGAAGAAGTTGATGTCGCCACCAGTTTTGGTTATGCCAGACTTACAGAAAGGATTTGACATCTATTGCGATGCATGTGGCCAAGGCTTAGGATGTGTGCTCATGCAAGAAGGACATGTGATTGCTTATGCTTCTCGTCAGTTGCGGAGACATGAATTGAACTACCCCACTCATGACTTGGAATTGGCAGCTGTTGTGCATGCACTTAAGATCTGGAGACATTATATCATGGGGACCAAGTGTCAAGTATATACGGATCATAAGAGTTTGAAGTATATATTCACTCAGAAGGATCTCAACCTTAGGCAACGCCGTTGGTTGGAGCTTATTAAGGATTATGATTTGGAGATTCACTATCACCCGGGCAAGGCAAACTTGGTTGCAGATGCCTTGAGTCGCAAGGAGCATGTTCATTCAGCTGTTGTTGCCCAGCTACCCGATGAGATTGTTGAGGACTTCAGGAGACTTAACCTGGGGATAGTTGCTCATACTGAGGGAGTTACTATTGATGTGGAACCTACTTTGGAGCAAGAAATTCGCAAAGGACAAGTTGGTGATGCTAAAATAAAAGAGATTAAGGATCTGATTACTGAAGGTCGAGTTCCGGAATTCACGGAAGATGAGCAGGGCACTGTATGGTTCAAGGACAGAATATGTGTTCCTGATATTAAAAGCCTTCGAGAGACTATTTTAAAGGAGGCCCATGACTCGGATTATTCCATTCATCCTGGAAGTACCAAGATGTATCAAGATTTGAAACGGAAATATTGGTGGTATGGATTGAAAAGAGATGTAGCTGCACATGTGGCTATGTGTGATGTATGTCAAAGAGTTAAGGCTGAACACCAGAGGCCAGCTGGATTATTGCATCCACTGAAGATACCCGAGTGGAAATGGGAAGAGATTGGTATGGATTTCATTACTGGATTGCCTCGCACCCAGAAAGGATATGATGCTATATGGGTGATTGTTGATAGATTGACTAAAGTGGCTCACTTTATTCCTGTCAAGACTACGTATAAAGGTTCTCAGCTAGCAGAGTTATATATGGCTCGGATTGTGTGTTTACATGGAGTACCAAAGAAGATTGTGTCTGATCGAGGTTCGCAGTTTACCTCAAGATTTTGGAGAAGCTTTCATGAGAACATGAGTACGAAGTTGAATTTCAGTACAGCTTATCACCCTCAGACGGATGGACAGACTGAAAGGACAAACCAAGTTTTGGAAGATATGTTGAGAGCATGTGCCCTTCAGCATGGAGGAAGTTGGGAGAAGAGTCTACCTTATGCTGAGTTCTCGTACAATAATAGTTACCAGGCCAGTCTGAAGATGTCACCTTTTGAAGCTTTATATGGGAGGAAGTGCAGGACTCCTTTGTATTGGGATCAGACCGGAGAGAGACAGTTCTTTGGGCCTGAACTGATTCAAGAAGCAGAAGAACAAGTTCGTATAATTCGAGAGAATTTGAGAGTGGCTCAAACCAGGCAAAAGAGCTATGCTGATAATAGAAGGAGGCCACTGGAATTTGAAGAAGGAGATCATGTATATCTCAAGGTGTCACCACTACGTGGAATGAGGAGATTTAAAGTTAAGGGCAAATTATCCCCTCGTTATATTGGACCATTCTTGATCTTTAGGAGAGTTGGGGAGATGGCATACCAACTTGAGTTACCTGCTAGTCTATCAGACGTGCATAACGTGTTCCACGTATCTCAACTAAAGAAGTGTCTCCGTGTTCCCGAGGAACAGTTACCAATGGAAGAGCTCAGTGTTCAAGGTGATTTGACTTACACGGAGTACCCGATCAAGATTTTGGATACTTTGACTCGGGTTACAAGGAATAAGGTGATAAAAATGTGCAAAGTGCAATGGAGTCACCACAGTGAAGATGAAGCGACTTGGGAAAGAGAAGAAGAGCTTCGCCTAGATTTTCCCCACCTTTTCCCTAGACCTTCTTAAATCTCGAGGACGAGATTATTTTTAAGGGGGGTAGGATTTGTAACACCCACTTTGTAATTGCTAGGAATAATATCAATAGAGAAACATTTTCTCTTTATGTGAGTTTGATCTTTATTCATCATCATATGAGAACACCATGTCCAAGAACAAATAATGAAAAGATATGCTACTAAATTGTTGCATCATGCTGGATATTTTATTTTTGTGTGCATTTTGTGACAAGAAAAATATTAAATATCCAAATGAGAAATTAAATCCTAAAAGAAATGCTAAAATTGGGAAAGAAAGAAAGAAAAATGCTATGTAATACAAAGAAATAAAACTTATAAATGGATAGATTTGTTCCACAATGCTTTATCCAAATCATATACTTAGAAAACTTTGAGTACAAGTTCATCACAAGTTGGAAATTCAAAACTTAGATTCAAAAGTAAAAGAAAGGAAAACAGAAAATAAAAAGGGAAAAAGATAAAAGAGCTAGCTGGGCCGACTTCGCGCATTTCGGCCCACTATTTGTTTTCCCTCAGCGCGGCCCAGACCACCAAAAGCCGGCGCCGACATGTGGGACCCATCGGTCAGCTCCGCACGCACGCTCGCTTTTCCCTCACTGCCAGCCGGGCCCGCTGGTCAGTCACCCTGCGCGCCCGTCGCCGACAGCTCGACCCCACCTCGTCAGCCTCTTGTTCGTCGTCTCCAACAGAATCCGCCGCGACCCCGTCGGAATCGCTCAGCTAACGCTCACCTCCCGGAGATCTCGGCCGCCACTCGGGCCTTATTTAGCACCCCCGTGACCCGTTCCTCCGTTCCCCTCCTTAGCCTCAACCGCTCGTCGCCACCAACTCGCTGCCGCACGCCGCGTAAAGAAGTTCGGCCCGCCGTCGTTGAACCGCGCCGCCGTCGCCCCTCTACTCCGATTGCCTCGTCCTGAGCGTTCGGGAGGTTGCACGGAACACGCGCGGGGCCGTTACCGGGGAAGCACGACATCAACAGGCCGGGAATTCCTCACCGGAGCGCGCAAACCACCGCGTATCCGCACCGCACCGTGGCCAACGTCGACGAGTCCACAATTCGCGGTAATAAACCTACCCCTACCTTCCTTAAGCCGTCCGCATTGCGTAGCTGAATTTAATTAGGAAATGGGGGTGTGAACGGGGGGATTTACCCTCGCCGGCCATGGCGCGCCGCCGTGGGATGTTGCTCCGCCGCGCGTGGATGCCCTGTTGGGGCAGAGAACGTGCGCCGTTAGATCCTTAGTGTGCGGCCAGGATTAGAGTGAGTGTACCCCCTTCGCATGATCGAATCGTGGCCGTCGGTCGGTGGATCGACGATCAGCGCTGGATCCGGATATCATTAAATCTAGAGCGCTAATCTCAGATCGGACGGTCGGCGTTGCGTACCGCTTCGCCACCTTTGCTGATTGATCCGAACCACCCATCTGGGATCGGACGGTTGAAAGCGCGCCCTGAGTCATAACCTCCCTGATCTAATCAGTGCCGCTCAGTTCAGATCGTACGGCCGAGATTCAACCATACCCTTTCGCGCTGGCATATTTGTTAAAGAACCCCTCGGGTTTCACTAAATCAACCCGCCGTCCATATGTTACTGTGCGCTGTGTCTCGGGCAACTTGCTCCGAGCCCCCTGGGTTTCTCTGGAATTGAGGCCCAGTCCAGTCAACACGAAAACCAGAGAAAATGTTTATTAAATAGATTTTTAATATGAAAATAATTGCTAGAACTTCAATAATTCATAGAAAATTCATACTAACTCCAAATTAATCCATTCCAGTTCCTAAAATTTTGTAATTTTATTCTTTATCAACTAGTGCCTCTGTTATGTCATAAAAACAGTAAGGAAATTCATTTATCACTTAATCCTATTTAAAGCACATAAAACCTTTGAAAATGCATAACTTAAAATCCATAACTCAGAAAATTATGATTTCTGTTCCTAGGATTTTATTTTAACATGTAGAACATCTCTGTGTATTTTGTATATATGTTTGGTGTGATGTTAATTTCTCTATATGCACTGTGCTTGTTTGTATTGTGGCGAGTAGAAGAGCCCGTTGCTGAGGATCCTGGTGAGCAGCAGGTTGAAGTAGCTGAGCAGGAGCTCATTGAAGGCAAGTTGTGCCCTTGACCACTTTTTACCCAATAATGTTCTTTAATATCACATACTCATGCATAGGTTAATTTTGATGGGACCCAATAGGTCACCCTAGATTTGTTTATCTCATTACCTTGTTTACCCCTGAATCACTTGGGTAGTTTGCTATTGCTTTATATGGTTTTGGGATAATCATTTATTACCTCTATGTTCCAATTCTTGTTGTTATTTTGTTTATGTTCATATTGTTATCATTAATGTTAATTGGAACATAGAGCTTAACTTGAGAACCACGTGCCACCACAAGGGAGGAATGGGACCCCTTGGCTGACTAATTAGGAAAGCTAGTGGAAGACTACCTTACCCGAAAGGGGCAAGGGCAGTAGGGGAGAGGTCAGTGCGGGGAGGTCCCTGGTTGATTTTGCTGCGATGGCGGTCAGCCAGGAACCCTTTACTGGATCTTCCCATAAACTGTAGCGGGTTTTCGGAAGCTAGTGGAACTTTGTAAAGGCCTCGTAGTGTTGCCCTGCCGTGCTTCCTAGGTAGAGGTATATGGGATTCATGACCCCTTGGCAGATGGGTAACATGACTTGTGGGTAAAGGGTACAACCTCTGCAGAGTGTAAAACTGGTATACTAGCCGAGCTCACGGTCATGAGCAGCTCAGGACTCTCTGATGTTTAAATTATGGAACTTAAATTCAATTTGTCATTCGCATATGCATGGGTTTGTTATTAATTTTGTTATATTACTTTACTTATGGTTTGGTATCTACTTACACTTAGTAATTGCTAATGAAATTTTGACCAACTACTTAAAAGCAATGCTCAGCTTTAACCCCTGTCATTGATTAGCCTTACACATCACATGAACTCACACCTTTGTGAGTTTATGTCCACTGGTTCCCCACAACTTGTTGAGCTATGATCATGTGTGAGCTCACCCTTGCTGTCTCACACCCCCCCCACAGGAGATGACCAGGTGGTTCAGGAGGAGCCGCCTAACACTGAGGAGTTCGATCTGATCTAGGTGGCGTTTCCCAGTCGACATTGGCGCCGACGATCCTTAGTTTGTTTTATCTTTATTACTTCATTTTGTAATAAGTCTTCCGCTATGTAATAAATACTCTGATGTTTTATGACATTTATCTCTATACACTCTGTTATTATATATGTTGTCTTCTTGGCGCATGTATGAGATGCACCCGGCTTTGTTCTTTAAAACCGGGTGTTACACAAATCAGCGTGAACAGTACGGGAGTACTGTTCATCTATTTATAGGCGTGAGACACAGCCCATACAAAATTACATTCATGTCCATTACATTTGCTAATGACTTATGGAAATCTGTCAAGGCCTAAGTAGTCTTTTCATCTTTAAGTCGGTTCCCCTTTCTGCTATCGCGACGAAGCTTTCCTGCGCACAGCTTCGGCTGTGCATCATCCTTCGTAGAGCTTGGTAATCAGCCCGTCCTCCATTTCAATCCCCCTTCGTCTGGTACAGGCTTCGTCCTGACCGTACTTCATGTTCATAATTCTGAGTCCGAAGGTACCTGTTCATATAATCCACTTGGAAAACATTGTCAAATCATGTTTTTGAGGACCTTCGGAGGACGAAGGCCCCCAACAACAATGTTCTGGTTGATACAGGCAGTGTAGCGGATATCATATTTGCTAAGGCCTTCAAACAGATGCAAGAGCCAGAGGACAAGATTCATGATGCTACACACCCTCTTTGTGGCTTTGGAGGAAGGTAGATCGTAGCACTTGGCAAAATCACAATGCTAGTGACCTTCGGATTTGTCCACAACACAAGGACTGAACATGTTGTGTTCGATATTGTTGACATGGAATACCCCTACAATGCAATCATTGGTCGTGAGACACTTAATGCTTTTGAAGCAATTCTTCATCTAGCATATCTATGCATGAAGATACTTCGGAACAAGGGCCTATTGCAATTCATGGAAGTCAAGAAGCTGCCAGAAAGGTTGAAGAAAATTGGACGGACTCAAAAGCCATCCACAATATAGATGGAGCTGAAGCTTGTGAGTAGTACAAGTACAGAAGAGAGAAGGCTGCTTCGGCTGATCAGCCGAAGCCCATGCTTCTATGTGAAGACATAGCAGAACAGAAGGTATTGCTGGGGTCTCAATTATTTGAAGAGCAAGAAAAAACTATGATAAGGTTTTTATTCAACAACAAAGATGTTTTTGCATGGTCGGCCAATGATCTCTGTGGAGTCAACAGGGACGTCATTGAACATTCACTCAATGTCGATCCATCCTTCAGGCCCAGAAAGCAAAAGCTTCGGAAAATGTCTGATGATAAAGCCGAAGGTGCTCGGAATGAAGTAAAAAGACTTCTCAGTGCTGGTGTCATCAGAGAAGTAAAATATCTAGAGTGGCTAGCCAATACTGTTATGGTGAAGAAGGCCAATGGCGAATGGAGAATGTGTATTGATTTCACGGATCTCAACAAGACCTGTCCGAAGGACGAATTTCCATTACCAAGGATAGACTCTCTTGTGGATGCAACAGCTTCTTCAGAACTTATGAGTCTTCTGGATTGCTACTCAGGATATCATCAAATATGGATGAAGAAGGAGGATGAGCCAAAGACTAGTTTCATAACTCCCAGTGGAACCTATTGCTATCTTCGGATGCCTGAGGGGCTAAAAAATGTTGGAGGCAGTTTCAGCAGGATGACGGCCAAGGTCCTTCATTCCTAGATAGGCAGAAATGTGCTAACATACGTTGATGATATCATAGTAAAAAGCACGAAGCAAGAAAATCATATCACTGATCTGCAAGAAACATTTGCTAATTTCAGACAAGCTGGCCTGAAATTAAATCCTGAAAAGTGTGTCTTTGGAGTGAAGAAGGGCAAGTTCCTTGGCTGTCTGGTTTCGACGAAGGGGATTGAAGCTAACCCAAGGAAGATCGAAGCTATCCTTCGAATGGAACCACCGAGCACAAAGAAGGGGGCTCAACGGTTGGCAGGAAGATTGGCTTCATTGAATAGATTTATATCTAGATCAGCAGAAAGAAACTTGCCATTCTTTGAAATACTAAAGCCAGCCGAAGTCTTTCAATGGGGCCCAGCTCAACAAAAAGCCTTTGAAGAGCTGAAGCAATACTTGATTGATATAACAACATTAACTCCACCTGCGCCAGGGGCTCCGTTACTATTATATGTGGCAGCTTCACACTCTGCAGTGAGTGCAGCGCTTGTGCAGGAGAAATTGGAAGGACAAATCAAAAAGCAAGCCCCAGTATACTTTGTCTCTGAAGTTTTAAGCTTCTCAAAGAAAAATTATACAGAATTGGAGAAAGTGTTGTATGCTGTCTTAATGGCCTCTAGGAAGCTTCAGCATTATTTTCAAGCATTCCATATAATTGTTCCTTCATCACAGCCTCTGAAGGACATCATGAGGAACAGAGAAGCTACTAGAAGGATTGGAAAGTGGGCTGCGAAACTCAAAGAATTCAGCATTGATTATGTGCATAGATCCTCGATTCAGTCCCCGGCGCTAGCAGACTTCATCGCTAACTAGATCCCAGGGGCTCAGGAAGAAGAAGCAAATAAAGATGCCGAAGCTTGCACGGTGTTCTGCGACGATTCTTGGGGAACCTTCAGGGTAGGTGCGGCTGCTGTCTTAGTTGCACCTTCCAAAGTCAGAACATGCTATGCAATAAAGCTTGACTTCAGCTACACAAATAATATTGCTGAATACGAAGCTTTGCTTTTGGGGCTTCGGAAGTTAAAAGCAATGGGGATAAGAAGGGCGGTCCTTAAAACCGATTCCCAAGTTATTTCTGGTCTTGTTGACAAGAGTTGCAGGGCAAGAGACCCGAAGCTTGAGAAATACCTCGACACAGTTCAAAGGCTTGAAGCTTCTTTCAAAGGGTATTCTGTCAAGAATATTCCACGAGGAGAAAACGAGCACGCTGATCTCCTAGCCAAGTCAGCGGCACATGGGCTGCCTCTACCTTCGAAAGTATTATTTGAGACAATAAGAGCACCTTCGGTGGAACTTCTCGAAAGAGCAGTGCTCAATATATCTCATGTTCATAGTGAGGATTGGAGGACTGAGATTACATCTTTTCTCCAAGGTAACTGCCTTTCAGATGACAAAGCTTATGATAAGAGAATGGAGGTAAGAACAAGGCCATATGTAATAATAGAAGGGGAGTTATACAAACATGGAGTCTGCTCTCCACTTCTCAAGTGTCTATCCAGAACCGAAGGTATATAGCTGATGAAGGAAATACAGACAGGCTTGTGTGGATCTCATATTGGATCTAGACCTTTGCTGGGGAAGGTCTTCAGACAAGGATTTTATTGGCCAAAGGTAGCTTCGGATGCAACGGATCTGGACCAAAAGTGTGAAAATTGTCAAAAATGTGCAAGAGACCAGAAACAACCTTCGTCGCTAACCCAATTAATATAACCAACTTGGCCATTGCAAAGATGGGGCCTGGATTTATTAGGTCCACTTCCACCAGCACAAGGCAATTTAAGATATGTTGTGGTGGCTGTGGAGTATTTTTCCAAGTGGATTGAAGCAAAGCCTTTGGCCACAATAACTTCGGTCACAATATAGAAATTCTTTTGGCAAAACATTGTTTGTCGTTTCGGCGTACCAAAGGCTATAACTGTGGACAACGGAACACAGTTTGATGCCGAAGCTTTCAAGGAATTCTGTGATCAAATCGGCACGAAGATTCATTTTTCGTCAGTCAGACATCTAGAGTCAAATGGACTTGTGGAAAGAGCAAATGATATTATAATGACAGGAATAATGAAGTTAATTTTTAATCAGCCTAGAGGAAAGTGGCCAGAAGAGTTGATTAAAGTGGTGTGGAGCCACAATACCACCGTATCAAGATCAACAGGTTTCACGCCATTCAAGTTACTATTTGGCGACGAAGCTATAACTCCAGAAGAAGCTAAAACAGGGTCAATAAGAACAACAGCTTCGGTAGAAGACGAAGCTGATTTTCATGTGGCAAAAGACACTATAGAAGGGGTCAGACTTCAAGCTGTGGAAAATATTAATAAATATCAAGCCGAAACAATAAAATGGCGCGATAGAAAAGTTCAACTGAAAAATATCAAGCCAGGGCATTTGGTGCTTCGGAGAGTGGCTAATCCGGACACAGTAGGCAAACTACAGCTGAAGTGAGAAGGACCTTTTCTGGTAGTATCTTCGTCAAGGCCCGGTTCTTACAGATTAAAGGATATGGATGGCAATGACATTCCTAGATCTTGGAACGCGGATGAGCTTCGACGGTATTATGTATAGATTGATGTAATCTTTTTCATTTTTCTATGGCACCCTTTTCCTTTCCAAAGGGGGAGAAAGGTTTTTAATGGGGCCATAGTTTGTAATTTTTTCTTTTCTCATTCAGCTCCATGAGAGCAAAATCTCCCAAATATGTAAATGTAAAATCTGAGCATGCACCATCGAGTGCAGAGAGAGAAAAAATAGGGAGAAGCTCGAAAGTCGTCCCTAAGGGGATGTAGAGCACGACGAAGCTACAAAAAGCCGTTCCTAAGGGAGTGCAGCGTAAGTTTTCTGCTCAAAAGTCATTCCTAAGGGAATGCAGAGCTAAATACCGCCGAAATATAAGGCGAAGCGCGAAAAGTCAACGCGAATACCGCCGAAATATAAGGCGAAGCGCGAAAAGTCAACACGAATACCGCCGAAATAGAAGGCGAAGAAGTTCAAAAGACGTTCCTAAGGGGATGCAGAACTTACACCGAAAAATAAGCGGTGAGATTTCAGTCATTCCTAAGGGAATGAAGTTTGTGGATGAAGCTTCGAATGTGTGTGTTTGGACATTCATTTGCACGATACATTACATCAAACATTGCATTCATAAACATTCATTTAGACATACATAGGATCATCATCATATCATATAGATACAGACAGTTGCTTCGGTTTTAAGCATATAGCTTCAAGAAGCAGATTCATGCTTCGTTGTGTATGAAAAGAAGGGAAGGTGTTTTTCGCCTTCGGCTCAAAAATACAGGTTTTGACCACATCAAAGCATTTCATACATCGATGGAAAGGTAAAAAAATATTACAAGGTATGGACAAATTTACAGAGTAGAATTTGATTCTTAAGTTACAATATTTTTTACAAGGGTTAATACAAAAGTTTTCTTAGAATTTTTCCACAGCTAGTTATTCGAGCTTCATCATCATCTGTTGAGCTTCGGATTGCCTGCTAAGCTTCGACTCTGTGTTCTTCGGCTTCGTCATCCTGTACATATCAAAGCATTATAAGGAAAATTCAAGCTTCAAGGAAAAGGTAAGTACAAGGTATGATTTTATTACCGGCTTAAGATGACTTCGAGCTTCGTCACTAGCTAGGCTTCGCCCACCCTTCATCCATATTTGCTTTATAAATCTGTTTCCTATGCTTCGAGCAAGGCTGGGGATATCAATCAAATCTGCTGGTGATAAGCTGAAATTTGGTCTATTAACAATTTTCCCATGCGTGCAACCAAACTTCATGAAGGCAACAGCTGTGCCCCGAGAAGCTAGCAGGGCACAAAAATCACCATGTCCAGCTATAACTTCATCAAGAGCATCAACTTCGCCCTCAATGTGTTCAAAGGTCCCTGGCAGGTCTTCAACCGAAGGACTGAATTTCTCAGAGCTGGCTCCAACCGAGTTAAAGACCTGTTTTAGCCGCTGCACGCATCGGTTGCTGAACTCTAGACATCTATCTTGAAGCTCTTTCAACGATTTTTGCAAATTTGAACTTTTTTCGACCTCAGCCTCAAACTTCGTATCAAATTTCTGCTTTTCTTGTTCGAAGCTTTCTGATTTTGAGAGAGGCTCCTTATCCAACTTTGAAATTTTGGCTTCAGCTTCTGCCAGTAAGCCTTCCATTGTCTGAAGTTCGAAATCCTTCTTTTCAAGAGCAGTTACGTGATCTTTTATTTTGTTTTCTAAACCTTCAATTATAATCTCATGTTTTTTGTCTTCAAGGTCCTGTTGCATCCTCAAAGCTTTGCTCAATAACATACTCTGTACAGAAGCAACCTTCGTTAGAAAACACCTTCGTTGTTAAAAACAATGCAAAGTTGAAGAAAAGTTTTTACCTTGAAGTTAGAATAGAATAAACTACCGATGATATGTCGTCGGTAGCGGCTGATATCGGTCTCAAGCTTCGAGAAACCAATACTCTTCGACAGAGTACCGACAACCTTCGCTCCAGTCTGGTCTCAGAGGCAACCTAAGCTTTCATCGTCGATACCGCCAAAGAGTAGAGCCCCTGGCTGATACCCGCAGGATATGGCATAATCTCTCAACTCTTCTTTCTCAGTCTTTGTTAATTCTTGTCCAATTAAGTTTTGAAAGTTGAGATTTTCTTCTTCTAAAGTATCTTCGATTATTTCCTTCTCTTTCCCAGGCACTGTGGCCATGGTCTCTTCGGCGGCTGTAGCAGCTTCTTCTGCGGCCATATCCAGAAGTATTTTATCTATATCAGAAAGTGTGCTTTCTAAGTTTGCATCCTTGGTTGTTGCAGCTTCGGTAATTGCGGCTTCGGCAGGTGCAGCTTCGGTAGCTGCAGCGCTCTCGACAGCTGGTGCTTTTGACGCCGAAGCTGGTGGTGGTGTTTCTTCAATGGCCTCTGTCACAGTGATAATTCTTTGTTTTTTCAGCCCAGCAGACTTCTTCGTTGTCGAGGGCTCCTTCTTCTATAAAAGCTTCGTCAGATGTGGCCCCAGTGGACTTAGCTTGATAGGCAAGGATTCAGTCATTACCTTTAGAATTTCTTCCACGTTGGCAGCAGAAGGTGTCAAAGGAGTTTCTTCTTCTGTATCAGTCGCCTTCTGCTTCGGAGCCGCAACCTTCCTTTTCTTCGGAGCAACTGCCTTCGGCTCAGGGCTCAATTTTCTTTTCTTCAGGATTTCTTCATCTTCTTTCACCTTTCTAGCAGCCTGTCTGCCCACAACACTAAAAATTCTTTTTCTTTTCTGCCCTTTGGCGCCCTTGTTCAATCGCTCATAGTCTGGATATTCAAAATTCAGGGCATCCATTACTCGATTCAATCTTCGCTTCGGTTGGGTGCCGAAGGCTGCAGTCATCAACTGATCTTCTTTTCTCGTATAATTGCCTAAAATCTCGTTACACATAACTTCAATTGTATCCAACCATTCTTGGCAGGGTTCTTTGAAGTGTTTCTTGAACTTGAAATGATAGGGCAGCCGAACGAGTTCATTCTTCTTTTTCTTTCCTTCAAGCTTCGGCATACCCCATTCCCTCAGCGTTGGAAATACTCGGTTGGCCAAGCATTCTTGAACTAAGTCCCTAGTTCCGATGTGTTCAGATACAACTCTAAACTCATACACAGCATCTGGGCATGGTGCCCCCGGCATCATGTTGCACTGAGGCCTAGTTAGCCCGAAGGTTAACTCCAGTGGGCTCTGCACTAGCTTCTCCTTTTTCTCATCAATTTTAACATAAAACCATTCAGATTTCCAACCGGTCGGCCATTTAGTGCGATAGCTGACCACCGTTGTCTTCATGTATTTGCGATAAGCAAAGTTGTAGCAGCCGAAGTTCTCATGCAGTCTGTCTTCCCTAGCGTTCGTCTGATAGTGAAGTTCATGTACTCGGCAGAAGGCTTCGGCGAGTGGCTCCACCCCTTGACTTCGGAGGGCCCAGATGTAAACGCTGAGCCTAACAATGGCATTAGGGGTCAGCTGATGAAGGTAAATCTCAAAATTTTGCAAGACATCTCCAATCATCCCGTGTAGAGGAAATCTCAGCCCTGCTTTGAAGAAGCTCTTAAAGACCACCACTTCATCATTTTCTAGTTTCGGGATAGTTTCTTCCCCACCAAAGTGAATCAACCCCTTGTCGGCTTCTCTGAAGTAGCCTACCTTCATCATCATAGCCATATCAGCTTCAGACACAGTCGACTTTCCAAAATCCAAATGGCTGGGCTTCGATGGCATAGCGGTGTTATAATCAATCTCTTCTTCAACAATATCACCTTCTTCAATGTCTGTCTGCTCCGCTTCAATAGCAGGGGCGCCTTCATCAGGAGCACCCTCCATTACAACTAGTCCCGACCGCCTCATAACTTTGGAGATCGGAGCAGTTTCAGTAGCTTTGGTTTCCTCTCCGTCGTGTGTAACCCTAGCTGTTGAGCGCACTCTGGCCATTTGATGTTGAATTTCTTGCATTTTAACGAAATTGAGTATTTTTGATGAAGCTCCCTCTTCTCACGAAGCTAGAGCAAAGTGATCCTTTGACTGAGAATACGGTGAATAAGCTTCGGCGATGGTCAAATTTTTCGGCAGCACAACAGTACAATAGCAGTAAATGCTGTGGTAACTTCACAACTACCCGTCTATTTATATAGTGCTGCAGGTTGGAAGGTGAATCATCAAGTCGCTCGCACCCGCTGAATAGTCACCCGCACTCGCTGAACGGTGGACCATAGTGCCCAAGAAGTTGAATCATCAGATCGCGCGTACCCATTGCATGGTGGGACCATCCTTCACCCGAAATATTTAAATCGTTTCCCGGCAACGAGCTCAGGGAAGGTGTTTTTCGGACCTTCGGCATTCTGAAGCCTGAGAGAGTTTTTCACGGGTCGAGCTCGTTACGAAAAACAATGTGGCACCGTGAAGGGGCTACTGTTGGGGGCTTGCTTCATCGCCGAAGGTCCCATAAGAAGAAACACCTTCGGAAGACTGGCACAAAGCCGAAGCTATTAATCAAAGGGCTTCGGAGTACATTTCCAAATGCACTGACTTAAATATGAAATGACCAATCGGCCCATGATAACTTGTATTATGATTGTAAACCTTTGTAAAGGACATGAATGTAATTTCTCACAGGCTGCGTCCTGTGCCTATAAATAGATGAACAGTACCCCTGTACTGTTCACGCTATCTTGTATTCGCTCGTGCGCAACGCTTGGATTTTTTGCCTTCTGTCAAGCCGAAGGTATAAAAGTGATTAAATATTGTATTTAAATACTTGAATTTATGTAATGAAGATATGTGAATAATGTTATAGATTGTTCATATTATCTTTCATGTTTCATATACTTCGTCTTTCATTATCACTTATCATGATGATGAAGGTACGTCCTTCATGACCTTCGTCCGAAGATCGTTATATCCCAAGGGAAATAATGCTTCGAAGGACGAAGGATATTAACCTTTAACACTGTGTTGCCTTGTTCTTGATTCATAGCATTTGAGAACAAGTCCCCAACAGACATACCTTCATGATTGCAGTATACATTAATGAAAGAAGCATGTAAAACATAGAAAACAATGTGAATGATTATATAGCATTATTAATTCACCTTTTATTATATTACCATGAATAAACAAGAATAATACAGAATTATATTTGTACCTTTGGCTTGACAGAAGGAAATAGAACAAGCGTAATGCACGAGCGAATACTAATCAGCGTGAACAGTACGAGGGTACTGTTCATCTATTTATAGGCACAGGACGCAGCCTGTGAGAAATTATATTCATGCCCTTTATATTTACTATTGACTTATAGACAAATCTATGAGGACTAGATAGCCTTTCCCCCCCTTAAGTCGGTTCCTTTTCCTGCTATTTAGCCGAAGCTCCCTTGTGCGTAGCTTCGGAGCAACTCCAGCCTTCGTCACGATCATGCTTCTTACATCGTATATGCTTTTAACCCGAGTTCAAAGGTACCTATTCATATGTCACACTTGGAAGACATTGTTAAATCACGTTTTTGAGGACCTTCGGAGGACGAAGGCCCCCAACAGTAGCCCCTCGCAGTATTAATTTGTTTAAGATAACGAATTCAGACTGCAACATGGACGAAGGCCTTAAGTCGAAGGTCTGAAAAAACACCATCCCTTTGCTAGAATAGCAATAGTCAGTGACGGACGGGGCCCCCCAATTTGGAGCGTGGTGAGCGTATAAATAAGAACTCACACCAGCTACATTTGATACAATGCTTGTGCCATTTGCTTTATTTTCTCAATTTCATAGCTCTTGCTCACTAATGCTTGCTAGTTTTTCAAGCTTTCTGAGCTTCGGTTAAAAAGACGCATTTTCGCCATTTCTGAGGAAGAAATGTCTCAAGACAAGAAGGTTGCTGCTGAGACGAAGCTGACTGAAGAGGAGAAGCTTTTTGAGGAGAAGGCTGTGAATCCTTACATTGCTCGATTTATCGAGCCAATGGCAAAAACAAATACAGAGAAGATTACTAAGGAGATACTGGAAGGCCTATCTAAAGATACTGGTGACAGTGATAGCTATGATGTGAAAAGTGGGGGCAAAGATTCTGAGGATCGACCCTAGAGACCAAGTCATTTAATTTTCGGAAAATTGACCATCAAACAGAGTCACCTCGAAAACATGAGGGGAAGATACTTTCGGGATATGTCTATTGTGAGGACTGGCGGAGACAACAACGTTCCTGCCCCTGAGGAGAACGAAGTTGTGATTTTTCAAAGCTTCTTCAAGGCTGGGCTTCGGTTCCCTTTGAGTAAGTTTGTAGTTGAAGTGCTGAAGACGTTCTAAATCTTTCTTCACCAGATTACCCCCGAAGCCATAGTAAGGATGGGGATTTTTGTTTGGGCAGTAAGGAGCTAGGGGTTAGAACCAAGCGCTAAATGCTTCTGCAATATGCACAAATTGTTATACGAGACGAAGGCCATGGGTAAGGAACAGTACCACAACAACTTCGGTTGTTATGGATTTATCGCCCGTCCCAACGCAAGCCACCCAGTGCCAATATTTCGGAAGAGATGGCCCGGAGCTTGGATGGAAAAATGGTTTTATGTGAAGAACGATTTGACAGCGAGGGAGGACATTAAGGAGGTTATCATGCGCCCCATATGGTCCCGCTTCGGTCTCCGAAAGCCGAAGGTCGAAATTGATGATGTCGCCGAAGTGTGTCAAAGGCATTCGGTACTGTCTGCTCCTTCATTGGTACAAGAGATTTAATTCAAGAGCATATAGCATTCAGAGTATGGCCGCTTGTAGAAAGCTGGGAAATGCCGAAGGAGACCATCACCAAGCCTAGCAAAGGTGATCTGGTCCGGCTGAAGTATACATTCAGGTTTGGGGATAAGTTCGATGAACCAAACAATGACTGGCTGAAATGCATCAAAGCTACAAGTGATGAACTGCTTGGAGCTTATTCCAAGGCAGAAGATAATGCACTATCTGCAGCCTTCGGAGGTCGGGGAAAAAAGAGAATGAACAGAGTTTTTGATGCCATCGGCTTCGTCTACCCCGACTACCGCTACCCGCTATGGGGACAGGGGAAGAAGAGGAAAGCTACTGCTTTGGCTGCCCCAGCCGAGCCGGTGCCGAAGGCTACGGGCAAAAAGATGAAGGTTCTTACCCACCGGCCGCTTTACATTGAATCGGCTGTGGTGCATAAGTTTGACGGGGAGGCCTCTTCAGCTGCTGAAACAAGAGAAACTATTCCTCCCGTGCAGAGGACTAAAGAGCCGGCTATAAGCCGAAGGCACCTTCGGTTGAGCTAGTTGAAACGAAGGCTGACAAAGATAATGCTGAAAGGTCAAAAACTGAAGAAGTAACAAAGATGCCAGAGATTTTAAGCCCTTCAACAGAAACAACAGCGCCAAAGACACAAAAGAGTTCTGCCACAACTCCTAAGAGGAGGAGGATGGCAAATGTGCTAGATGTTGTATTAGAAACAGTAAAAACTTTGAATCCTGCTCCTATCAAAAAAATTGCCGAGGCTTCTAAGGCGCAACCCGAAGCTGAAACGAAACAGGCAGAAGTCGAAGCTACAATAATTCAAACTGAAACCAAAGCTGGGCCTTCAGAGCCCGCTGAGATAGAGCTTGCTGAAATTGAAGAAAAGGCAACAGAAGAAAAGGCCGCAGAGCAAATTTGTCTGAAAAGGTTGCAACTCTTGCTCCCGAAGCTTTAAAAGAGAGCATTGATTACATTATTCGCCATGCTTCGAGAAAGGGACTTTCTCAAGAAAAAAACGAGAAGCACAACACTATGCCCAAAAATTGAAATACCCGAAGGGGGCATTAGTGTTTAATGGCAGTGGGGAAGAAGATTTTTTGTACTGTCTCCCGGATAATAAAGAGATATCCGTTTGTCGGGAGATAGGTAGAAGCATCGGATTCCCGAAGCTAGAAGACGGTCTTTCGATCTTATCGAAGGATGAGCTTGCTGACAGCTTAGCATATAATAGCATAAAGGTATAAAAGCTTATTTTGTATTTTGAGAACGAAATATTTATTTTCTTATACTTAATTTCGTCCTTCTCTTGCAGGGCTTAATTCTTAGCAATGCGCTTAGGGCTCAGAAAAACATTGAAGATGAAGGATATACGATGGCTCTGAACAACCTTCGTTCAGAGGTAATCGAACTAAGGAACGAAGGTCTTGAAAAAGACAAAATCTTGATTTCATTAGTAAACAAAGTGAAAGAAGATGAAGCTAGTTTCAAGGCTCAAGCTGAAATCCAAAAGAATGAGATCGAAGACCTTCGGAAACAGTTGGCCGAAGCCAAAGAAAAATGCGGTCTCGCAGAAGCTAACGAAGATATTAGTGAATATTGGAAAAACTATTTAGAAAAAATAGTTGAAGAACTTCGCTCATCCAAAGAAAGATGCTTCAAAAAATCCTTAGGCTGTGTGGAGAAGGTAAAGGCTAGCTTTGCCAACGTGGGCGCCTATTCTAATGAAGATAACTTCATACGAGGCGACCCTGAAGGTGTTATCGAGTGGATAAGTGGAGAGGCCGAAGCTTTTGAAGAAATTTTAAGTGATCGCGGGGACGTCTGCGCATTCTCCAGTGCAAGGGGAATTTCAGCCATCCTGGAGAAGGCGGGATGCGACCATGTCAAGACCCTGGCTCAGGCCGAAACTGCCTTCTCCGTGGATGATACAAAGGATCCCTTAGCTGAAGCATGTTTAATGGGCGGGAAATTTTACAATGATATCTGAGCAAATGGTGGCCTAGAGATGGCTCACGAAATCATGAAGAAAAGCGAAAAAGACATTCATCGCCCGAGTACAAGCAAAACAAGCTGAAGAAGCTGCAGAACGCGAGAGACGCATAGGTATTGTTTCGTAATCTCTAGCTTCGGCGTTTGTTTTTATGGCTTCGAACTAATTGACTTTTTTGTTGTAGCTGAATTATCTCTGCCACCAGAACTGTTTGATCCCCTGGCCGATCCAGAAACAAAGGAAGCATTGGAAATTATTAATACAGTCGAATCTGTTGTTGACGAAGTCATTAACAAATTGCTGAATGAAGTTGCGGAGAAGGTCCTGAAGGAAGACTAATACATATTGTAAAAACATTTTTAGACAATCAATGTAACTTTGCTGCAACAAGACTGTAATATTCGATGTATATAATTTTTGAATCTAATATGTAAATTATTTGCAATTCGTTTCTTTGCGACGCATGAAACTTATACATACCGTTTTTGAGCCTTCGGCGAAAAAACACCTTCCCTTCTTTTCATGCTTCGTAAAGAAAAATCCCATGCTTCGTGAAAATATCCATACTTCGTAAAACATCCAAGCTTCGTAAACAAAGGGTCCCATCTTTTGCAATAGAGCTGACGAAACTGTATTTCTCAGCTTACTTTGTGCCTTAGCACATTTTCATTTTTATAAAGCATTCTCCAAAGATCGACTTCGTATTCAATTCGTGTATATTGGTGCGATATGATGTATGATGTGATGCTATGCGGGATGATGTGATGATATGATGCGAAGAATGATGCCAATGCCGAAGACACACACACACCCACACGCCCATACTAAAACACACAACCTCTGCGTTCCCTTAGGAACGATCGGAACCTTTTTGCCGTTTATTTTTCGGCTTCACCTCTTATTTTTCGGTGTAAGTTCTGCATCCCCTTAGGAACGTCTTTTGAACTTCTTCGCCTTCTATTTTGGCGGTATAAGTTCTGCATCCCCTTAGGAACGTCTTTTGAACTTCTTCGCCTTATATTTCGGCGGTATTTGGCTCTGCATTCCCTTAGGAACGACTTTTGAGCAGAAAACTTGCACTGCGCTCCCTTAGGAACAACTTTTTGTAGCTTCAGCAAAACTTACACTACGCTCCCTTAGGAACGACTTTTTGTAGCTTCAGCAAAACTTACACTGCGCTCCCTTAGGAACGACTTTTGAGCTTCGGTAGCTTCGTAAATTTGTGAAGAAGATATATTTCATTCTAATAGAAGCGAAACTATTACAAAGAATTAAAACTAAATTTACTTTACTTGTTCCTTATTGAAAAACAAAAAGACATAGGACGTAAAGGTATTTCAGAGGTAGGATATCTCTCAATAAATGTGCTTTGATTCCGGCACAGTACTATTGACTGTTCGAGCTTCGGATTCCTCCCTGAATTCCCGTTGCTGTTGAGAGTGCTGGCGCCCCTCTAGCTGTTGGCCCCGTGAATAGGTAAGTTGAAGTGGTGGTGGAGGTGGGGGCTGTGGCCAGGAAGCATGTGACTGAATAGCTGAAGCAACAGAAGCTGCAGGATGATTGCCCACATACTCTGGTATGTAGGGAGAGTGGCACGAAGCAGTGTGCAAGACCTGCTTCGGCTGATTCTACCGAGCTTCGGCTTCTGTGATCTCCTTTTGCTTCTGAATAGTGATTTGGCACATTCTTGTAGTATGGCCCTTGTCCTCGCCACAGAATAAACAGTAGATCTTCCTGGGCTGATCCCCAAATCTTCCTCCGAAGCCCCTGGCACCTCTGCCCCTTGGAGCTGGTGGCCTGAAAGAGCTTTGTTGTTGGGTCGAAGATTGTGAGGTGTAATGTGACCTCTGAGGCTGGCTCCCTTTGTCGTCGTTCTAACTGGAGCTATGAATCGACCTGACATGCCTTGGGTGGATTCGTCCTCCGAAGCACCTGGTCATCTCAGAGAATCTGTACACTTCCTCCCTTCTTTGGCGGAAGTCGTTATCAACTCGAATGTACTCATCCATCTTCTGAAGTAGCTTCTCCAGGGTCTGTGGGGGCTTTCTGGTGAAATATTGAGCAGTAGGTCCTGGCCTAAGGCCCTTGATCATGGCCTCAATGACAATTTCATTGGGCACTGAAGGCGCTTGTGCCCTCAGTCGCAAGAACCTTCGTACATATGCCTGAAGGTATTCTTCGTGGTCTTGCGTACATTGGAACAGGGCCTGAGCTGTGACTGGCTTTGTTTGGAAGCCTTGGAAACTGGTAACCAGCATGTCCTTAAGCTTCTGCCACGCTGTGATAGTCCCTGGCCGAAGAGAAGAATACCATGTTTGGGCTACATTCCGGACTGCCATGACGAAGGACTTCGCCATGACTGTGGTATTGCCTCCATACGAAGATATAGTTGCTTCGTAGCTCATCAGAAACTGCTTTGGATCTGAGTGCCCATCATACATGGGAAGCTGAGGTGGCTTGTATGACAGGGGCCATGGGGTAGCCTGTAGTTCTACTGCCAAGGGAGAAGCATCATCAAAAGTAAAGGTATCATGATTAAAATCATCATACCATCCATCTTCGTTGAATAAGGCTTCTTGACGAAGCTCTCTGTGTTGAGGCCTTCAATCTTGTTCATCTTGAGCAAGATGATGTACTTCTTCAGTAGCTTTGTCGATCTTCCTTTGAAGATCAGCCAGCCGCGCCATCTTCTCCTTCTTCCTTTGTACTTGCTGATGGATGATTTCCATGTCCCTGATCTCTTGGTTCAACTCCTCCTCCTGGAGTGTTGGACTGGTGGCCTTCCTCTTCTAGCTTCGAGCTTCTCGGAGAGAAAGAGTTTCCTGGTTTGGGTCCAGTGGCTGCAGTGCCGTACCCCTGGCGCTGAAGCTTTCTTCGACGGCATGACGAAGGTCAGTGCTTGCCGAAGGTGGTCGAAAAAGTTCATCGGAGGTGGGCACCAATGTTGGGGACTTCTTCTCAAATGCTATGAATTAAGAACAAGGCAACACAAAATATTAAAGGTTAAGGCCCTTCGTCCTTCGAAGTATTATTTCCCTTACGACATAATGATTTTCAGACGAAGGTCATGAAGGACATACCTTCATGATTGCAGTATACATTAATGAAAGAAGAAGCATGTAAAACATAGAAAACAACGTGAATGATTATATAGCATTATTAATTCATCTTTTATTATATTACCATGAATAAACAGGAATAATACAGAATTACATTTGTACCTTCGGCTTGACAGAAGGAAATAAAACAAGCGTAATGCACGAGCGAATACTAATCGGCGTGAACAGTACGAGGGTACTGTTCATCTATTTATAGGCACAGGACGCAGCCTGTGAGAAATTACATTCATGCCCTTTATATTTACTATTGACTTATAGATAAATCTATGAGGACTAGATAGCCTTTTCCCCCTTAAGTCGGTTCCTTTTTCCGCTATTTAGCCGAAGCTCCCTTGCGTGTAGCTTCGGAGCAACTGCAGCCTTCGTCACGATCATGCTTTTTACATCGTATATGCTTTTAACCTGAGTTCGAAAGTACCTGTTCATATGTCACACTTGGAAGACATTGTTAAATCACGTTTTTGAGGACCTTCGGAGGACGAAGGCCCCCAACAACAGGGTCAAAGACCGCCACACCCAAGAGTCCATCAAGCGATTCAAAGAGATCACGCCGTCAACTCCATTCTTGGTGATATTCATAAGGGGGTAACTACTCGATCTCGAGTTGCTCATTTTTGTGAACATTACTCTTTTGTGTCCTCTATTGAGCCATACAGGGTAGAGGATGCACTAAGAGATTCGGATTGGGTGCTGGCAATGCAAGAGGAGCTCAACAACTTCACGAGGAATGAGGTATGGCATTTAGTTCCACGTCCTAACTATGACACCCTAGTGTCACCTAGGGTTTCTCTCAAGTGCTAACCCAAGAACCATCATTTTATTTGAACCAAATTGGGCATGAACATCAAATTGACTTAAGAATAAAGGATCCACTAAGCTTATACTTAAAAGTATCATGTTCAAAACACATGGGTTTTTCAAAAAGGTAAAATGTGCAACCCCAACAAAAACCCTAATTGAGCCTTATAAACAAAATTCAAGAGAAAGGGCAAAAGAGTATGAAAAATGTAGAATCATGGCTTGGGCTAATTATAAACATTAAAGTATACTAAATAAGCAACAACAAAGATTAAAGAAGCTTGGCCAAAACAATTTAAATAAAACTCTAAACAAGCTTCTCAAGTGGGATTTCATTAGGGAATTCTGAAATTCAGAATTCTGAATTTCAGACCTTGAGCCAAAGACCAAGCGTGTTCACCTTGATCCCTAACTCAAATCCTAATGGCCCCATTGACAAAAACGTGCCTAACTAACCTCTCTATCTTATGCCAGAAGATGGCATTGGGACACGTGCCATGGACACGTCAAACTAGAGATCTTCTCCCTGTGTGCGGCAGTGAGACAAACCAGATTTCTCCCCTCTCTATCTCTCAATCCAGTCAGCCAAACCTGCTAGCCTCCACACACAAATGACAAAGGGACCTGAGAGGAAGAGATCTCTCAACGGGATCATGGCCATAATCTCAAAGATTTGGGGCCAATCCGAACTCGACCTCTCTCTGCGGTGCCTCGAGCTCGACGCTGTGCCAGACGCCAGAGCGCGCACTGGCATTCGCCGCGCACGCCCCGAGCGCTTGTCAGAGCCCCGCCCTCGGTCATGCTCGCCCGCGCCTATAAAGCCTCCCTAGGCGCGCCTCACTTCACCCCGCGCTCACCATCGCCGGCCAGACACCCCTCCCTAGCTCCGGCGAGCTCCTTTCCGCCCGCCATTGCAGCCAGAGCTTCGGCCACCGTGGCCAGCCCACTCTAGTCACCCCCAAGTCGCGCCAGCGCTTCGGTTAGCTCCGCCATTGGCCCGTGAACCTTTCCAAGCCCTCGGACCTGGCAGAACTTCACCGGAAGGCGAAGATCGACCTCACCGGACTTTGGCCGCCCGCCTGCACGTGTAGACTGGGCACTCCGGTGAGCCATTCTTCAATTCCTCGTGCACACCCCTTCCTTGATCCCTAGTGAAGCTCTCTGACCCGTTTGATTGGTCAATTGCGCCCTGGATAGGCCAGACTCCTCGCCGCCGACAAGCTCCCCCGCCTGCGCACGCGGACCGGCCGACTCCGACCATCCCGACGGCGACCCGCACATCGCCGTGACCCTCAGGACCTCCCCTATACCCTCGGCCACCTCACTGGAGCAATCTCGCTGCCGGTAAGCCCCTCTACCCTTTCTTCCGCCGCGGGTACTGTTTAATTTAGGGGAAGGACCTCGGGTTAGGATTAGAAGAATCTAGGGGGTTTTCTGAGATGTCAGTGACTCAATTGAATAGTAGCCCAGGGACTAGTCTGTAAGGAAAACTTAAAACACCCGCCAGGAACCCCGTTGCAAAGTAGTTTTCCATTTAATCATTTCTGTTTAATCTTTTTAATAAACAGAGAACTTAGAAAATTCATAACTTGATGAATACTTAACCAAAAGTTGTCAAACCAATTTTGCTAAATTCTAAATATTATGAACTATCAATTAAAAATACTGAACTCTATGCTTTCTGTTCTAATTTTTAGAGTTTAAAATTAAATACAGAAACTGACCAAACCTTGTTTAATTAAGGAAAATTAGTTATGCTTCTGTGCTGAACCTAAGAAAATTTGTAGATGTTCAAACCCCATTTAAACACTGTTTAAAAATAGTGAGAACCCCAGTATTGAAAAATTTAGTGTAGATATCCATTAAAAGCCATTTCTGCCCAAACCTTAGGAAAATCAAAAAGGCCTTAGAAATTAATGACCAATGGATGAAATTATTTTTCCTAGTTTGCTTAAGTAACAAAGAACCTAGGAAAAATAAAGGAACCTCTAGTCCAGATCAGACTTAAAGTGAAATATTTTATTTAGCATTATTCCAACTAGAAATCAATTATTAGAATTACAAAACCAGACCCAAAATTGATAATAAAATTCCAGTGGACTTGTAACCACCAAAACCCTACTGCAAAAATAATAAACATCTCAGCCCCTCATTTTAAGTAGGATAAATAAATATAATATGATAATGAGTAATGATCCAAATAAATCATGAATAACCCATAATAATGCAATAATGGGCAAATAAAATTTGCTAGGTCAATAAAGAGATAGGCCACCAGAGAAAAATACAAACCCATTGGAAAGATGCAAAATAATACCTATTGCCAATATTTTATAAGAAAGGCCATTCAATCCAATTAATGCATACCACCCCTTCCCTTAAGCAAAAAGATACCAAACTTCAGAATAATTGCTCTTGCGCAAAATAAAAGCTAGGAAAAATCAGAAATCTGTTGTTGGATATTTTTCAAATATAATGGTAGTAGAAAGCACCCCTTTGGCTAGAAACTTTAGAAAATCCTAGTAAAATAACTAATAAGTATTAATAGCTAGAAATTTGTACCAAATCATGTTGTAGCATCTAAATGCCAGCAAAAATAAGTCCCAGAGAATTACCTACTATTAAATGATAGCTGTAGTTCAAATCACCCCTTCTACCCTAAAATTTGGTAATTTTGTCCAGAGAAAACTATTCACTTTTTGAACCCCAAATTTTGAGACAGAGAATTATACACCAGTAATAAGCCACTGTAATTTTTACAGAATTTTTGGAAATTTATTAAGGTGACTTGTAGTTCAAACCCACTCCAAAAACTTAAAGAGAATAAAGAAAAAGAAAGGAGAAATAAACCTCACTCCAATAAGTGCAACTTGAATTCTTGGCAATTCTCACTAAGGCTTTCAAAAGAATTCAGTGGAACCCCAAAAATAAACGTACCACTTAACTTAGCTAAGGATGATCCAATTTACCAAGTATACCACCCAAAAGTCTCGTATAAGTAAGGTTTAGCTCTATCTAACTCAAGTAGATCATATACCATCAAAAGTTGAAATTGCTAAAGCACATATCAAATCATGCATATATCTTACGCATTGCATTTATTAGATTGTAATCTCGCCGACGGAGAGTACGTGCTCATCCCCGAGCAAGGAACTGTCCAAGAGGAGGACCAGGAGCAAGCTTCCGAGGCTGCTATCGAGGATCTCCCCGCAGCCCCAGCTATTGAAGGCAAGCCCCGGTTTATATGCATAACCGTATTATTATATGCTACTTTACTACACTTAATGCTTGTAGGATTGTAATGTGCACTTAAGTGTAGGAGTTGCTTGAAACCTCTAGTTGCATGAACTTAGGATTCCTTTTTGAGATGAATACTAGTATGCTAGGTCGAGTAGCTGCTTGCTAATCAGGATCTCGATAGAAGTCGAGTGATTTTTCTAGCACTCGCGCGAGGTCAGGAATTGATTGTATTCATCTTGATAACGGGATCTATGTTAGTCTATGGACTTGGATCCAGGGAGGATGCCTTGACCATGAGACGGGAAAAAGGAATTAAGGATTAATGTGTGGATACCTGAGTCAAGCTTTTGAACGTACTAAGCACATGTCGGGAAAAATGGTAACCGGTAAACCTAGTACCTGAGTGAAGCCGGGCGCGGACTTTATCCCTCATGTGACCTGAGACTGGGTCTCCCATGCTAGCTATGGTGGGTACAAGTGCGGTCACTGCACGGCGGCAGCCGGGGTCAGTGGAGCATTGTATGCCAAGGCGGTGAGGCCTGGACGCGAACGGGGAATCGATGGGGACGGTTGACATGTGTGGGGACGGAGTGCCCCGACATGTCGTGTGTTTAGGTTTACCTTGTAAGGATAAAACTCGATTCGAATCGTCTGCTTCTCGCAGCCAATGAGACTGCTTGACCCCTTGTACTACATCGAGTAAGAAGTGAAATGAGGTTACATAAGACAATTTGTTGATTGAACTAAATGCTTGTCACCATGTATGCTTAGAAGGAGCAAACCTAGCTAAGATAATGATGCTAGAAATTGAAAAGCTAAAAATTGATTTTAGAAACAGCTAGTGCTTTTGGCAAACCAAACCCCTCAGCCAAACAGCTGCATAGTATAGAGGTAGAGGAGTAGACTCCTCACACCGGGTAAGTCTAGCTGAGTATTAGTATACTCAGCCTTGCTTGTGGCATAATTTTTTGCAGGTGCGATTCAGGATATGGTTGATGGTGTGACTTGGCCTACCACCCTGCCACCGGGTTGGACGGTCGAGTGGGATGCTGCTCCGGCAGGAGAGGAGCACGAGGAGTAGTGGGCTAGGCCTTACCCATTTCCTCGATACCGACGACATCGATTATCCGCTGCATTTTATTTCGTGAACTCTTATTTGCTACTCGAAAACTCCGATCTATGTAACAATTCAGCACTTAATTTGAGGTTTCCTGTTTTATTGTATTTCTTCTGTGACTCACCTTCGAGTGAGATTGTGGAATTTGATCCTGGTTGAGTGGCTCTATCAGACTAGATCTGAGGGACTGACGGGTTATTCCGATTTAAGTGTGTTATAGCCCCTGAGGCGTGACTTAGGCACTTAAGCTAGAATAATTTGGGTGGTTCTGCCACAGCTGGTATGGGAGCAAATTCCACCACAGAGAAGGACAATAAACCATGAATACCATTTTCAAAAATTAAAACTTGCCTAGAAACTGCTACGGATCGTCAAGACTGGACCGCTAGACCTAGGACGAAAGGCCTTAGGCATAGAGGGAGAAATAGGTGGCTAATTAATTAGGCCCCGTGGGCCAATACCTAGACTTTTTAAGGATGCCCTAAGAGCACCCTATTGTTTGGAGAGGAGACATTACTTCCAGCATGCATGCATTATAAACACAAAAAGGAATTAAAACTTGAGCTAACCCACTTCCTTCAAAAACCATCCGGGCTCTTTTATTTCTTTTCCTTCCACCATATCTTTACCTTTGATACCCTTCCACAGATGAATTCACCCACCCCCGCCAGTGGAGGAGACACTCGTTTCAGTTCTGACTTCCTTTCTCGCGATGGCTTTCCTTCCATCTTGTGGGAAGTGCTTAACTCCGTCGGTTACCCTGCGCCCCCTTTGTACACGGTGCAGTTGTATGAGGAGCATCGGGTACCTTGTAGTCGGGTCTGGCTGACTTTGGAGGCTCATCCCCTTTAGTCAGGTTAGCGTTCTCTTGATTCCGAGACAATTGGATTCAGGACGGATGACACCACTGAAGCGGCAGCCATGAAGACTCTGACGACTTTCTGTGGCTACCATCCCCTGGAGATGGTGATGCACCCCTTGGGACTCATCCCTGCTGAGAAGAAGGATGACCCCATGTGGTGTAACCGCATGAGCCATGTGAAGGATGTGTGGGCAATGTATCCGGACTTGGTTGGGAGGGTCACCGTTCAGTGCATGAGTGCGCTGTACCACCTTCAGGCCCTTTAGAGCGACGCTATGGCACACCTTGCTAACATTGCTCAAACCTCCAAGCTCACTCTCGACAGTCAAGAAGACTTTGTGGTCGATTTATCCTCCGAGTTGGTGGAGAAGGATCTGCAGGTGGAAAGGCTGAGCCAGCGCATTACCACCTTGGAGCAGCATGTGGAGATCCGAGACAACACTATTGATGTCTTGGAGAACCAGCTCCACGATGTGCAGAGGGAACTTGAAGAGGCGAATGACCACCTGGACATGCACCACTTGGAGATGGAGGCCAATGAAGCCAGAAGCGAGGGAGAAGAGGCTCCCGAGGAGCTAGGACCAGCCCCTGGTGCCAATGGGACTACCTCCGCGATGCCTCCCTCACCCGTATCCAGTGTCGCTTCCACCGCTCAGGGTTAATCAGTCACTTCGACACTTTTAGGGGGATAGAAACCTATGCGAGCTTAGTTAATGTCAGATTTTGGACTAGGCTTACGGGTACTTTCCCCTGATTGATGTAACCCTATGAACTTTTGAAATCTGTGGGATGTTTGTCACCTTGTTATCTTCATTTCGAACCTAATATTATGACTATGACATTGTTGGTGACTTGTTCTTAAATGCTTCGGATTAAGAACAAGGCAACATAAAAAGTGTTAAATGATAAGGTCCTTCGTCCTTTGAAACATTATTTCCCTTCGGGATATAATGTGTTCCAGACGAAGGTTACAAATAATATATCTTCGTAAGCACAATAAGCTATGACGAAAGGATTTACACGCAACATAAAAAGAAGTATAAACATTTAAATCTCATAATATCATTTCTATTTTATTATCGCATAACAATAGAAATGACTTTAGATTGCAAGTGTACCTTCGGATTGCAGGAAGACAAAAGTACAAAGATGACGCAAAAGCAAATGCCAAGTCAGCGTGAACAGTACGGGAATACTGTTCATCTATTTATAGGCGTGGGACGCAGCCCATGTAAAATTACATTCATGCCCATTACATTTGTTAATGACTTATGGGAATTTGTCAAGGCCTAAGTAGTCTTTTCATCTTTAAGTCGGTTCCTCTTCCTGCTATCGTGACGAAGCTTTCCTGCGCACAGCTTCGTCTGTGCGCCATCCTTCGTGCAGCTTGGCAATCAGCCCGTCCTTCATCTCAATCCCCCTTCGTCTGGCTTAGGCTTCGTCCTGACCGTACTCCATGTTCATAATTCTGAGTCCGAAGATACCTGTTCATATAATCCACTTGGAAAACATTGTCAAATCATGTTTTTGAGGACCTTCGGAGGACGAAGGTCCCCAACAGTAGCCCCTCGCAATATTAATTTGTTAATGATAAATTCAGATTGCGATATGGACGAAGGCCTTAAGCCGAAGGTCCGAAAAAACACCTTCCCTTTGCTAGAATAGCAACATTCACTGACAAGCGGGGTCTTTCAATTTTCAACGCACTGGGCGTATAAATAAGATCGTAACGCAAACTCATTTTGGTACTCACTCTTGCCATCTACTTCCGCCCACTAAATTTTTAGCTCTTGCGCACTAAGATTTGCTGATCCTTTGGTTTTGAAGCTTCGGCCTTGAAAACAGTTTTTAGTGTTTCCGAAGATGTCTGAAGATAAGAAGGTCCCTGCTGAGGTGAAGCTGAGTCTCGACGAAGAGAAGAACTTGGGGTTCCTTATAGCGATGGCGGAGACCAATACGGAAAAAATCACCAAGGAGATTCTGGAAGGTTTGTCTGAAGATACTGGTGACAGCGACAGTTATGATGCAGAAAGCTGTGGGGGAGAGTCCGAAGATCGACCATGGCGGCCAAGTCACACGGTTTTCGGGAAAACCACTGTTAAGCAGAGCCATATTGACAATATGAGGGGGAGATATTTTCGAGATATATCTATTGTGAGGGCTGATGCTGGAGAAAAGACTTCTCCCACCCCCGAAGAAGATGAAGTCGTAATCTTCCGAAACTTTCTCAAGGCTGGGCTTCGATTTCCCCTAAGCAGCTTTGTTGTCGAAGTCCTGAAGACGTTTCAAATCTACCTTCATCAAATTACTCCCGAAGCTATCATTAGAATGGGGATCTTTGTCTGGGCTGTAAGGAGCCAAGGTTTGGAACCAAATGCTAAAAGCTTTTGCAACATTCATGAGTTGTTATATGAGACGAAGCCCTGGGGGAAAGAACAATATCACAACAACTTTGGTTGCTACAGCTTCGGTGCCCGCACCGGGTCAAGCTGCCCCGTGCCAACCTTTCGGAAGAGGTGGCCCGGTGCCTGGATGACAGAATGGTTTTATGTAAAGAATGACTTGACAGCGCAGGAAGATATTAAAAGTATCATTATGCGCCCCATCTGGCAACGCTTCGGACTTCGAAGGCCGAAGGTTGAAATGGATGAAGCAGCCGAGGAATGCCAAAGAGCCTTCGGCGTAATCTGCTCTTTTATTGGGACAAGGGACTTGGTCCAAGAGCATATTGCGTTCAGGGTGTGGCCACTTGCAGGAAAGTGGGAAATGCCGAAGGAGACCATCAAAGAGTCCGACGAAGGCGGACTGGTCAGACTGAAATACACATTCAAATACGGGGATAAGTTTGTTGAACCTGATGACGACTGGTTGAAAAGCATTGAAACATTAAGTGACGAACTGCTTGGGTGTATTCGAAGGCCGAGAACACTGCATTATCGGCAGCCTTCGGAGGCCGAAAGAAGAAAAGGCTCAACCGGGTATTTGATGCAATCGGGTTTGTCTACCCTGACTACCATTATCCGATGCCGGGTCGCAAAAGAAAAAATACTTCTCCTGCAACAGAAGTTGCCACAAGTGCTTCTAGTGAGCCAGCGCCGCAAAGAAAAAAGATGAAGGTGCTCACCCACCGGGCACGTTTTATTGAGCCGGCCACAGTGCCAGAATTTATTGGTGAAGTCTCTTTGGCCTCTGAAGCTACAGAACCAGCTCGAGTGCCGAAGATAGAAGAAAAAATTGAAGCGCCTTCAGCAGAGAAGGCAGAAAAACCGAGAATTGAAGGACCAAAAATATCGGAAATCTTAAGTCCTTCAGTAAATGTTGAAACAATAAAAAATCAAAAGGGCCCATCGGTGACCCCAAAAAGAAAAAGAATGGTAAACGTGCTAGATGTCTTGGAGACAATTAAGTCTTCAAGCACAACTCCAAAGAAGACTGTTGAACTTGCTGAAGCGTCTACTGAAGCTTCGAAGCAACAACTGGAAGCTGAAGCTGGGTCTTCAGAGCCCACCAAGGAACAATCTTTGGAAACCGAAAAAATAAAAATATCAGAACCAGTTTTGGTTGAAGAGATTGACACTGCCTCCCCCGAAGCTCCTTCCAACATATGCGATTACATCGTGCGACATGCTTCGGGGAAGAAATTATCTGAAGAAGAGACTTATGAAGCCAATCACTATGCTAGAGAGTTAAAATATCCGAAGGGGGCAGTAGTGTTCAATGGGACAAATGAAGATGACTTCCTATACTGCCTCCCTGATAACAAAGAATTATCTGTCTGCCGGGAGATGGCTAGAAGCATGGGGTTCCCGAAGCTCGAAGCTGGATTATGTGCTATGACGAAGGAGGATCTCGCGGACAGTCTTGCGTATAATAGCCTAAAGGTATGGGAATTAGGCGCTTGAAAATTTTTTAATTCGTAACTCATTCTTTTATTTTTATACCAACTTTTTTACATATAGGGCTTAATCCTAAGCAACGCATTAAGAGCACAAAAGAGTGCCGAAGATGAGAGCTATGAAATTGCGTTCAACAACCTACGGTCAGAAGTTATTAAACTGAGAAACGAAGCTTTGGAAAAGGATAAAATTCTGCTTACATTGGTAGACAAGGTAAAAAAGGACGAAGCTGCTTCAAAGGTCCAGGCCGAAGCCCAAAAACGTGAGATTAAAGATCTTCAGAAACAGCTAGCTAGAGCTAAAGAGGAACGTGTGCTTGAAGAAACAAAACGAGAGCTTAGTGATCAGTTGGTCAATCATTTAGAGTTAAGTGTTAAGGAGCTTCGTGCATCCCAGAGGAAATGCTATGTTAAATCTATAGAATGCGTCAAAAAGATAAAATCCAGCTTCGCCAGCGTTGGCGCATTTTCTAGTGAAGAGAATTTCTCAAGAGGCAATCCCGAAGGTCCACTGGATTGGATCAGTCACGAAGCAGAGGCCTTCGAGGAAATCCTGAGCAGCCGCGGTGACATCTGCGCTTTTTCAGGCGCCAGAGGAGTTGCTACCGTTTTGGAGAAGAAAGGTTGTGAGCATGTAAAATCCTTAGCTCAGTCCGAAGCTGCCTTGTCCTCCGAAGACATCAAAGACCCCTCGACCGAAGCAAGCATGGTTGGCGGTAAATTCTTTACTGATATCTAGGACAACGGCGGCCGAGAAATGGCGCAAGAAATTATTCAAAGAAGTGAAAAAGGCATCCATGATGCTAGGAAAGTGACAGAAGTTGCCGAAAAGAGTACAGAGCCCGAAGGGCAAATAGGTATTAATTAGTCGTTCTTATTGTGTTGTAATTTTTTATTTCAAACTTTGTTCGCGGTTTGTGATAGTAATGTAGACATATTCCCTTCCCTCAGAACCTACTGGATCGTCTGCTGACCCTCACACGAAAGGGGATGACGAAATTAAGCAAATGGCCGAAGCTATCATGGATAAAGTTGTTGAACAACTTCTAAATGAGGCTGCCGAAGTAGTACTAAGAGAAGACTAGATGTTATTAGAAAAAACATTTGAAATGTGATGTATGTAATATTTTGTACATTTGAATGTGATATACAAGTTTCTTTTCATTATTCAATTCTTTACGATGCATGAAACTTTACATACGTACCGTTTTTAAGCCTTCGGCGAAAAAACACCTTCCCTTCTTTTCATGCTTCGTGAAGATAGAAAAACTTTTATGCATCTCAAAATCCATAGCGCTCTGATGAAAAATATCCAAACTTCGTGAAAACATTCTTCGAAGTTGTATTCCGAAGATTTTTACTTTCTCAAAGCATTCTTCCGAAGGTTGCTACTGTCCTCCCTTCTTTTGCCATATGCAATATGATGTATGATGCTTATGCTATGCAAAATGATGGGATGATGTTATGTTATGTAGATGAGATTGATTCCGAAGATACACACATATCCCCGTGAAACACACAATCTTTTTATATCAGCGCTAACTTTTCGCTGTAAGCTCTGCATTCCCTTAGGAACGTCTTTTGAGCTTCTTCGCCTTTTACTTAGGCGGTATCAGCGTTGACTTTTCGCTGTAAGCTCTGCATTCCCTTAGGAACGTCTTTTGAGCTTCTTCGCCTTTTACTTAGGCGGTATCAGCGTTGACTTTTCGCTGTAAGCTCTGCATTCCCTTAGGAACGACTTTTGAGCAGAAAACTTACACTGCGCTCCCTTTGGAACGGCTTTTTGTGACTTCAGCAACTTACTCTGCGTTCCTTAGAACGACTTTCTGTTGCTTCGAAGGATTTTTAATAATTCGAAGGTCCTCCTTGTTATCGCAAATTTTTAAGCTTCAGCAACTTAAGCCTGTGGAGAAAATAGGTTTTCCTCGTGGGAAACAACGAAATTATTACATGAAAACTAACAATGTTCTTTGTTACACAGAAAATAGAACTGAATAGAAAAGACTGCTATCAAAGGTAGGATATGTGTCAATAAATGTGCTTCGACTCTGGCACAGTGCTATTGACTGTGCGAGCTTCGGATTGTTCTCTGAAGTCCCTTTGGTGTGGAGCATATTGACTCCCTTCTGGCTGTTGGCCTTGTTGTAGTGGAGGCGGAGGCGGAGGCTGTTGCCAGGAAGCTTGAGGTTGACTTGCCGAAGCTACAGAAACTGCAGGGTGGTTGTCTATGTATTGTGGGATGTAAGGCGGATGGTACGAAGCAGTATGCATGACCTGCTTCGGCTGAGCTTGTTGCGCTGCAGCTTCGGCTATTTCCTTTTGCTTCTGGATTGTAACATGGCACATCCTGGTGGTATGGCCCTTGTTTTCTCCATAGAACAAGCAAAACATTTTCCTTGGTTGATCTCCAAATCTTCCGCCGAAGCCCCTGGCGCTTCTGCCTCTTGGAGCTGGTGGCCGGAAGAAACTTTGCTGTTGCCCCGAAGCCTGTGAGGAGCACTGCGGCCTGTTCTGCTGACTCCCCTTATCATCATTTTGAGTAGAGTTGTGGATTGACCTGACATGCCTCGGATAGAATCTTCCTCCGAAGCCCCTGGTCATTTCAGAAAATCTGAAAGCCTCCTCCCTTCTTTGACGAAAATCATTGTCGGCACGAATGTACTCGTCCATCTTCTGGAGCAGCTTCTCCAAAGTCTGAGGAGGCTTCCTGGCGAAGTATTGAGCTGAAGGTCCAGGTCGAAGCCCCTTGATCATGGCTTCGATGACAATTTCATTGGGCACCGTTGGTGCCTGCGCCCTCAAACGTAAGAACCTTCTGACATACGCCTGAAGGTATTCTTCATGATCCTGAGTGCACTGGAACAAGGCTTGAGCAGTAACCGGCTTCGTCTGAAACCCTTGAAAGCTAGTTAACAACATGTCCTTTAGCTTTTGCCATGAAGTAATCGTTCCTGGTCGAAGGGAGGAATACCAGGTCTGAGCAACACTCCTGACAGCCATAACAAAAGACTTTGCCATGACTGCAGCATTGCCACCATACAAAGACACTGTTGCTTCGTAGCTCATCAAAAACTGCTTCGGGTCTGAATGGCCATCGAACATGGGAAGCTGGGGTGGCTTGTAGGATGGAGGCCAAGGTGTAGCCTGCAGCTCAGCGGACAGGGGAGAAGCATCATCGAAAACAAAATTTCCATGATGGAAATTGTCATACCAGTCATCTTCGTTGAAGAAGCCCTCCTGATGAAGGTCTTTTTGTTGAGGCCTTTTGTTCTGCTCATCGTGAGTAAGATGGCGAACTTCTTCAGAAGCTTCGTCTATCTGCCTCTGCAGCTCAGCTAGCCTGGCCATCTTTTCCTTCTTCCTCTGCACCTGTTGATGAAGCATCTTCATATCCCTGATCTCTTGGTCTAGCTCGTCCTCCTGAAGCGTCGGGCTGACGGCCTTCCTCTTCTGGCTTCGGGCCTCCCGAAGAGAGACAGTCTCCTGATTGGGGTCCAGCGGTTGCAGTGCTGCAGCCCCAGTCGCTGAAGCTTTCTTCGGCGCCATAGCGAGGGTCTATGGCTTCCGAAGGTGTTATAAAAACTCAAAGTGGAAGTGAGTTCACCGGAGGTGGGCGCCAATGTTGGTGACTTGTTCTTAAATGCTTCGGATTAAGAACAAGGCAACATAAAAAGTGTTAAATGATAAGGTCCTTCGTCCTTTGAAACATTATTTCCCTTCGGGATATAATGTGTTCCAGACGAAGGTTACAAATAATATATCTTCGTAAGCACAATAAGCTATGACGAAAGGATTTACACGCAACATAAAAAGAAGTATAAACATTTAAATCTCATAATATCATTTCTATTTTATTATCGCATAACAATAGAAATGACTTTAGATTGCAAGTGTACCTTCGGATTGCAGGAAGACAAAAGTACAAGGATGACGCAAAAGCAAATGCCAAGTCAGCGTGAACAGTACGGGAATACTGTTCATCTATTTATAGGCGTGGGACGCAGCCCATGTAAAATTACATTCATGCCCATTACATTTGTTAATGACTTATGGGAATTTGTCAAGGCCTAAGTAGTCTTTTCATCTTTAAGTCGGTTCCTCTTCCTGCTATCGTGACGAAGCTTTCCTGCGCACAGCTTCGTCTGTGCGCCATCCTTCGTGCAGCTTGGCAATCAGCCCGTCCTTCATCTCAATCCCCCTTCGTCTGGCTTAGGCTTCGTCCTGACCGTACTCCATGTTCATAATTCTGAGTCCGAAGATACCTGTTCATATAATCCACTTGGAAAACATTGTCAAATCATGTTTTTGAGGACCTTCGGAGGACGAAGGTCCCCAACAGACATTTTTCCTTCCATACGAAATAATATCTTGTCGTCCGAAATTGTGAGTTGGGATAACAATGGCGGCAATCTCTGTTTTCAGATGGTAGCTAGGCAGCGTCGCGGGCATAACGAGCAGGTTCCCCCGCCACCTCCTCCAGCTCCCACAGTGGAGGAGCTGATGGCCCAGCAGAATGAGACTCTGCGACAGCTCTTGCAGCGCCAGCCCCACCCTCAGTAGCATGGTGGAGGCCAGCATCAGCGACCTCCGGCAGCGGCAACCTACCAGGAGTTCCTGAGTACGCAGCCACCCTTGTTCACCAAGGCAGAGGATCCATTGGACGCCGACGTGTGGCTCCGCGTCGTTGAGTCCAAGTTTCCCCTCCTCACAGGAGACTGCCCTGATGAAGCCAAGGCTCGCTTCGCCGCGCAGCAGCTTCGCGGCCCTGCTCGGACTTGGTGGGACCACTTCCGTGCTATGCTCCCCGCTGATCATGAAGTGTCTTGGGAGGAATTCAAGACTGCTTTCAGAGGACACCACATCCCAGCTGGCATCCTTGATCGCAAGCTGAATGAGTTTCTAGTGCTTAACCAAGGAACCCACACGATACTGCAGTATGTGCAGGCCTTCAACGACCTATGCCAGTATGCAGAGTACCATGCTGATTCTGATGAGAAGAAGAGAGATCGCTTTCGCAGGGGTCTTAACACCAAGCTGTGGGAACGACTCAACACTGTCCGGGCTGATAGCTTCAATGAGTTGGTCAACCTGGCCATCTCCCAGGAGGATTGCATTGTATCTCACCAGGCAGAGAAGAAGAGAAAGGCACCAATGGCAGCACCATCCGCTCAGGCCCAGAGGTTCAGAATTGTTTCTCACAATCAGAGCAGGGGTTTCCAGCAGCAGGCAGGCAGATGGGTGATCAGGCCACCTCAGCAGCAGCAGCCGGCACCCAACCGCTTTCCAGCTCCTGCTCCAAGGAACAATCAGCCTCTGCAGCAGCTGCAGTTCCGCCAGGGCAATGGGAACAAGTGTTTTACTTGTGGCAATGTGGGCCACTATGCCAAGAATTGTCCCAGGAACCAGTAAAGGCAGATGTCAGCACCAAGTCAAGACAAGGGAAGAAAGCAGAAGGTACAAGTCAGGCAAGGGAAGCTTAACTTCACTACTCTAGAGGAAGTACCTGAGGGAGCTCCTATCATGACCGGTATCTTTTCAGTTTATAATCAACCTACTTTAATTCTGTTTGATTCTGGTGCATCTCATAGTCTCATTAGCCAAAAGTTCAGTGCTAAATGTGAACTGCCATTCTCTCACTCAAAAGGGTCATTTATGATAGTCACACCTGGGGGTAAAATTTCAACTAATCAATTAAACCAAAGTGTGCCTATTCAACTGGGAAGCCACATTGTCAAAACCACCCTTCTTGTTTTGGGTTTGGAAAATGTGGACATTATTCTGGGAGCTAATTGGATGACCCTGCACCAAGTTGTGCTTGATGTAGCCAGCCGTACCGTGGAAATCAATTCTCCGTTCTGTGGAAACTTCACCTTAATTCTGCCCAGTCAAGGTTCTACTCAGTCATGTGCTTTTTCTATGACCGAGTTACCTCTGAAGAAAATCCCAGTGGTCTGTGAGTATGCGGATGTCTTTCCTGATGAATTGCCAGGAATGCCACCAGACCGGGATATTGAATTTGCCATCGAGTTGCAACCGGGAACGACACCAATTTCCAAGAGGCCCTACCGAATGCCACCCGCTGAGTTGGCAGAATTGAAGAAGCAATTGCAGGAGTTGCTGGATAAGGGATTTATTCGCCCAAGTACTTCGCCTTGGGGATGTCCAGCACTGTTTGTGAAGAAGAAGGATGAAAGCTTGAGGTTGTGTATAGATTACCGCCCTCTTAATGCGGTAACTATCAAGAACAAGTATCCTTTGCCTCATATTGATGTTCTTTTTGACCAGTTGGTCGGGGCCAAGGTGTTTTCCAAGATAGACCTTCGCTCCGGCTACCATCAGATCAAGATACGAGCAAGCGATATTCCGAAGACGGCATTCTCAACCAGATATGGGCTATATGAATTCTTGGTGATGTCATTCGGGCTGACAAATGCACCAGCATATTTCATGTATCTGATGAATTCTGTTTTCATGCCTGAATTGGACAAATTCGTAGTGGTGTTCATCGACGATATCTTGGTGTACTCTAAGAACGAAGAAGAACATGTCGGGCATTTGCATGTAGTGCTTCAACGTCTACGAGAGCACCACCTTTATGCCAAGTTGTCCAAGTGTGATTTTTGGCTAAAGGAAATCAAATTCTTGGGTCACACTATCTCTCAGGCAGGAATAGTTGTTGATCCTGATAAGGTGCAAGAGGTGATGAACTGGAAGCCACCAACGACTGTCCGTCAAATTCGGAGTTTTCTGGGATTAGCTGGTTATTACCGAAGATTTATTCTGGATTTCTCTCTAATTGCGAAGCCTATAACTAAGCTGTTGAAGAAAGAAGCCAAGTTTGTTTGGAGTTAGAAGTGCGAAGATGCCTTCCATGCATTAAGGAAGCATCTGACCACAGCACCAGTGCTAGCGCAACCCGACAACAGCAAGCCTTTTGATGTATATTGTGATGCCTCTGGCACTGGACTAGGTTGTGTCTTAATGCAAGACAACCGAGTCATTGCTTATGCCTCAAGAGCACTTAGGCCTCATGAGCAAAATTATCCCACTCATGACCTCGAGTTGGCAGCAGTGGTTCATGCATTAAAAATGTGGAGGCACTATTTAATGGGAACCCACTGCAACATCTTCACTGATCATAAGAGCCTTAAGTACATCTTTACTCAGGTTGATCTCAACATGAGGCAGAGAAGATGGCTAGAGCTGATCAAGGATTATGACTTGGAGGTACATTATCACCCAGGAAAAGCCAATGTGGTAGCAGATGCCTTGAGTCGAAAGTTGCAATGCAATTACATTCTGATGGATTCTCGCGTCAACACCTTGTGTGATGAGTTGAGCAAGATGCAAATAGAAGTGATTCCTTCTGGTGCTCTGTCTCACATTTTTGTCGAGCCAGCTTTGCAAGACCAGATCGTCATGGCCCAGCTCAGTGACAAGGGAGTGCAGATTATCAAGGAGAATCTCCATCAGAAGGTTGAAAAGTATAAATGTTTCCGCCAAGATGAAAAGGGTGTGTTATGGTTCAAAAGCAGATTGGTGATTCCTAAAAACAAGGACCTCAAGAGGAAAATCTTGGACGAGGCTCATCTCTCCAAATTCTCTATGCATCCGGGAAGCACCAAAATGTACCATGATCTGAAGCCTTTGTATTGGTGGACCAGAATGAAGAGGGAGATAGCCTAGTATGTATCGGAATGTGACACCTGTCAGAGGATAAAGGCAAGCCACTTGAAATCAGCTGGAGCTTTGCAACCCCTATCTATACCTTCGTGGAAATGGGATGACATCAGCATGGATTTCATTGTGGGTTTGCCCAACACCTCTCGTCATCATGATTCGATTTGGGTTATTGTGGACCAACAGACGAAAGTGGCACATTTTCTCCCTGTGCACACCACTGATAAGGCTCAAAAGTATGCAGAGTTGTACATTGACCGGATCGTGTGTTTGCACGAATTACCTCGGACCATTGTTTCTGACCGAGGAGTCCAATTTGTTGCCAGATTTTGGGAACAACTGCAGGAGTCTTTGGGAACCAAGCTAATCAGAAGTTCAGCTTACCACCCACAGACTGATGGTCAGACGGAAAGGGTAAACCAAATTCTGGAGGATATGCTGAGAGCTTGTGCAATCGATTGTGGCAAGAACTGGGATAAGCACCTCTCCTTGGTAGAGTTTGCTTATAACAACAGTTATCAATCCAGCCTAAGGATGGCACCTTTCGAAGCTCTCTATGGAAGAAGGTGTAGGACACCACTCAATTGGTCTCAACCTGGAGAAAGAGGAGTTTTCGGACCTGACTTAGTGACTGAAGCCGAAAGGAAGGTCAAACTAATCAGGAAAAATCTAGAAGCTGCTCAGGCCAGGCAGAAGAGTTACCATGATAAAAGAAGGATTGAAAGGGAAATGTGCCCTTGGGCCATTTCTAAGTATTTTGGTGATTGAGTGCCAACACATGTGCTTAATTGTGAATTTATGTTCATGGATGAACAAGGTGCAAATCATGAAGTAAAGGTATGTTTCTAAGCCTTAGTACATTGGTTTTGTGTACTAATATATTTGTCTAAGTGTTAGAAACAAAAAGAGAGAAGAGGAGAAAAGACTTGGCTGTGTGCTGCCAAGACCCAGCTCGAGCTGGAGCACCGGACTGTCCGGTGTGCACCGGACAGTGTCCGGTGCGCCAGGCTGCCTCGGCGCAAAGTGGCCGCTCTCGGGAAATTGGCCGACGGCGTACGGCTAAAATTCACCGGACTGTCCGGTGTGCACCGGACTGTCCGGTGAGCCAACGGTCGGCCGGGCCAACGGTCGGCCGCGCAATCTGCGCGGGACACGTGGCGGAGCCAACGGTCGGAAGACGGCACCGGACTGTCCGGTGTGCACCGGACATGTCCGGTGCGCCAACGGCTCCAGATCTTCCAACGGTCGGCAACGGTCGGAAGCGCCAGTTATGGAAACAAATCGGGCACCGGACAGTGTCCGGTGTGCACCGGACTGTCCGGTGCCCCCGACGACAGAAGGCAAGGATGGCCTTCCGGATTTGCTCTCAACGGCTCCTAGCTGCCTTGGGGCTATAAAAGGAGCCCCTAGGCGTATGGAGGAGACACACAAGCAACCTTTGAGCATTCCTGATCATCCACACTTAGTCTTTGCGCTTTCATTTGTGACTCTAAGTGTTTCGAGCTCCGTTCTAGTGAGAACTTTGTGATACTCTTGTGAGCTCGATTCTTGGCCGTGTGTGTGCGCGTTTCGCTGTGGATTTGTGTGTGTTGCTTCCCTCCCTTACTCTGTGTTTCATTTGTGATCATATACTTGTAAGGGCAAGAGACTCCAATTTGTGGAGATTCCTTGCAAACGGGATAGTGAAAGGCAAAACAAAACACCGTGGTATTCAAGTGGGTCTTTGGACCGCTTGAGAGGGGTTGATTGCAACCCTCGTCCGTTGGGACGCCACAACGTGGAGTAGGCAAGCGTTGGTCTTGGCCGAACCACGGGATAAACCACCGTGTCACCTCTGTGCTTGATCTCTTGTGGTATTGTGTTTTGTTGAGACTTCACCTTAGCCACTTGGCAAATAATCGTGCTAACACTTAACAAGTTTTTGTGGCTTAAGTTTGAAGTTTTTACAGGATCACCTATTCACCCCCCCCCTCTAGGTGCTCTCAATTGGTATCAGAGCCGTTCTCTTCACAAAGGGACTAACCGCCCGAAGAGATGGATCCTAAGGGGAAGGGTATCGTGATCAACGACAAAGAGAAGGAATCCTTCGTCAACGAGCCGAAGGACGATAAGCCTACCGACTCCGGCTCGGGCCAAAGACGGAAGGAAGGGAAGAAGAAGAAGACAAGGCGCATCAAGGAGATCGTCTACTACGACAGCGACGAGTCTACTTCTTCCCAAAAGGACGAGGACCACAATGACTACGAGAGAAGGAAACCGGTTAATTCGAACTTTTCTTTTGATTACTCTCGTATTCCGCAAAGTTCACATTCTCATTTGCTCTCCATTCCACTCGGCAAGCCCCCACACTTTGATGGAGAGGACTACGGATTTTGGAGCCACAAAATGCGTAGTCACCTATTCTCTCTCCATCCTAGTATATGGGAGATTGTAGAGAGTGGAATGCACTTTGATAGTTCGGATAGTCCCATGTTCATTAATGAACAAATTCATAACAATGCACAAGCTACTAATGTCCTTCTAGCTTCCTTGTGCAGGGATGAATACCATAAAGTGAGCGGCTTGGATAACGCCAAGCAAATCTGGGACACCCTCAAGATTTCTCATGAGGGGAACGACGTCACCTTGCTCACCAAGATGGAGTTGGTGGAAGGTGAGCTTGGACGGTTCGCAATGATAAGGGGCGAGGAGCCGACGCAAACATACAACCGGCTCAAGACCCTTATCAACAAGATAAGGAGCTACGGAAGCACACGATGGACGGACCACGACGTCGTCTGCCTAATGCTCAGGTCATTTACCGTTCTTGATCCTCATTTGGTAAACAATATACGTGAAAATCCCAGGTACACCAAGATGTCGCCCGAAGAAGTTCTTGGGAAATTTGTTAGCGGGCGAATGATGATCAAGGAGGCGAGGTATGTGGACGACGCCTTGAATGGTCCGATCAACGAGCCGCAACCCCTTGCTCTCAAGGCAACACGAAGCAAGGAGGCGCTACCCAGCAAGGTGGCACAGATTGAGGCGGCCGAACTCAATGATGAAGAGATGGCTCTCATCATCAAGAGATTCAAGACGGTGCTAAATGGTCGCAAGGGGCAGCCAAGCAAGACCAAGACAAAGGGGAAGCGCTCATGCTTCAAGTGCGGTAAGCTTGGTCATTTTATCGCTAACTGTCCCGATAATGAAAGTGACCAGGAAAAGGGGAACAAAAGAGAGAAGAAGAAGCAATACAAGAAGGCAAAGGGCGAGGCGCATCTAGGAAAGGAGTGGGACTCGGATTGCTCCTCCTCCGACTCCGACAATGAAGGACTCGCTGCTACTGCCTTCAACAAGTATTCCCTCTTCCCCAACGAGCGTCTCACATGCCTTATGGCAAGGGAGAAGAAGGTGAGTACTCAAGACTCCACTTATGCTTCTTCTAGTGATAATGAATCTAGTGATGATGATGACATAGATTATTCATGCTTGTTCAAGGGCTTAGATAGATCTAAGATAGATAAAATCAATGAATTGATTGATGCATTGAATGAAAAGGATAGGCTTTTAGAAAAGCAGGAGGATTTATTGTATGATGAACATGATAAATTTGTAGAGGCACAAAAATCATATGCTTTAGAAGTGAAAAGAAATGAAATGCTTTCTTATGAACTATCTACTTGTCATGAAACCATTTCTACTTTACAAGGTGCTAACAATGATTTAAATGCTAAGTTAGAAGTAGCAAATAAATCTAATTCTTGTGTAGAACATGTTATGATTTGCACTAGGTGTAAGGATTTCGATGTTGATGCCTGTAGTGAACACCTAGTTTTAATTTCCAAATTAAATGAGGAATTGGCTAGTCTTAATGCCCAACTTAAGACTAGCAAGAGTGAAGTTGATAAGATAAAATTTGCAAGGGATGCCTACACGGTTGGTAGACACCCCTCAATTAAGGATGGGCTTGGCTTCAAGAGGGAAGCCAAGAACTTAACAAGCCATAAGGCTCCCATCTTCGTCAAGGAGAAAGGGAAGGCCCCTATGGCTAGTAGTGCTAAAAAGAATCATGCTTTCGTATACCATGATAGGAGACATGCTAGAAATGCTTATAATGATTTTGATTCACATGTTTATGATTCTCATGCCATGTTTGCTTCTAGTTCTTCTTATAAGCATGATAGAGATATGCGTAGGAGAAATGTTGTACATATGCCTAGGAGAAATATTGCTCATGTGCCTAGAAAGAATGTTATTCATGCTCCTAGGAAAATAGTGAATGAACCTTCTATAATTTATTGTGCTTTAAACACTTCCTTTGCTATTTGTAGAAAGGATAGGAAAATAGTTGCTAGGAAGTTAGGGGCAAAATGCAAGGGAGACAGGACTTGCATTTGGGTCCCTAAGGACATATGTGCTAACCTTGCAGGACCCAACATGAGTTGGGTACCTAAGACCCAAACCTAAATTTGCCTTGCAGGTTTATGCATCCGGGGGTTCAAGCTGGATTATCGACAGCGGATGCACAAACCATATGACGGGGGAGAAGAAGATGTTCACCTCCTACGTCAAAAATAATGATTCCCAAGATTCAATTATATTCGGTGATGGGAATCAAGGCAAGGTAAAAGGGTTAGGTAAAATTGCAATTTCTAATGAGCACTCAATATCAAATGTATTTTTAGTTGAGTCTCTTGGTTACAATTTGCTATCTGTTAGTCAACTATGTAACATGGGATATAATTGCCTTTTTACTAATGTAGATGTGTCTGTCGTTAGAAGATGTGATGGTTCACTAGCTTTTAAGGGTGTACTAGACGGCAAGCTTTACTTAGTTGATTTTGCAAAAGAAGAGGCCGGTCTAGATGCATGCTTAATGGCTAAGACCTGCATGGGCTGGCTGTGGCATCGCCGCTTAGCACATGTGGGGATGAAGAACCTCCACAAGCTTCTAAAGGGAGAACACGTGATAGGTCTAACAAATGTTTATTTCGAAAAAGATAGACCTTGTGCAGCTTGTCAAGCAGGTAAACAAGTGGGAGGAGCGCATCACAGCAAGAATGTGATGACCACGTCAAGACCTCTGGAGCTGCTGCATATGGACCTCTTCGGACCCGTCGCCTATCTAAGCATAGGAGGGTGTAAGTATGGTTTAGTTATTGTTGATGACTTTTCCCGCTTCACTTGGGTGTTCTTTTTGCAGGATAAGTCTGAAACTCAAGGGACCCTCAAGCGCTTCCTCAGGAGAGCTCAAAATGAGTTTGAGCTCAAGGTGAAGAAGATAAGGAGCGACAACGGGTCCGAGTTCAAGAACCTTCAAGTGGAGGAGTTTCTTGAGGAGGAAGGGATCAAGCACGAATTCTCCGCTCCCTACACACCACAGCAAAATGGTGTGGTAGAGAGGAAGAACAGGACGCTAATCGATATGGCGAGGACGATGCTTGGAGAATTCAAGACCCCCGAGTGCTTTTGGTCGGAAGCTGTGAACACGGCTTGCCACGCCATCAACAGGGTCTATCTTCATCGACTCCTCAAGAAGACTTCGTATGAGCTACTAACCGGTAACAAACCCAATGTATCGTACTTTCGTGTATTTGGGAGCAAGTGCTACATTCTAGTGAAGAAGGGTAGAAATTCTAAGTTTGCTCCCAAAGCTGTAGAAGGGTTTTTATTAGGTTATGATTCAAATACAAAGGCGTATAGAGTCTTCAACAAATCGTCGGGTTTGGTTGAAGTCTCTAGCGATGTTGTATTTGATGAGACTAATGGCTCTCCAAGAGAGCAAGTTGTTGATTGTGATGATGTAGATGAAGAAGATGTTCCAACGGCCGCTATACGAACCATGGCGATTGGAGACGTTCGGCCACAGGAACAAGATGAACAAGGTCAACCTTCTTCCTCAACAACGGTGCATCCCCCAACTCAAGACGATGAACAGGTTCATCAAAAGGAGGCGTGTGATCAAGGGGGAGCACAAGATGATCATGTGATGGAGGAAGAAGCGCAACCGGCACCTCCAACCCAAGTTCGAGCGATGATTCAAAGGGATCATCCCGTCGACCAAATTCTGGGTGACATTAGCAAGGGAGTAACTACTCGGTCTCGACTAGTTAATTTTTGTGAACATTACTCTTTTGTCTCCTCTATTGAGCCTTTCAGGGTAGAGGAGGCCTTGCTAGATCCGGATTGGGTGTTGGCCATGCAGGAGGAACTTAACAACTTCAAGCGCAATGAAGTTTGGACGCTGGTGCCTCGTCCCAAGCAAAATGTTGTGGGAACCAAGTGGGTATTCCACAACAAACAAGACGAGCACGGGGTGGTGACAAGGAACAAGGCTCGACTTGTGGCAAAAGGTTATGCCCAAGTCGCAGGTTTGGACTTTGAGGAGACTTTTGCTCCTGTGGCTAGGCTAGAATCAATTCGTATCTTGCTAGCATACGCCGCTCACCATTCTTTCAGGTTGTACCAAATGGATGTGAAGAGCGCTTTCCTCAACGGGCCAATAAAGGAGGAGGTGTACGTAGAGCAACCCCCTGGCTTCGAGGATGAACGGTACCCCGACCACGTGTGTAAGCTCTCTAAGGCGCTCTATGGACTTAAACAAGCCCCAAGAGCATGGTATGAATGCCTTAGAGATTTCTTACTTGCTAATGCTTTCAAGGTTGGGAAAGCCGATCCAACTCTTTTTACAAAGACATGTGATGGTGATTTGTTTGTATGCCAAATTTATGTCGATGACATAATATTTGGTTCTACTAATCAAAAGTCTTGTGAAGAGTTTAGCAGGGTGATGACGCAGAAATTCGAGATGTCGATGATGGGCGAGTTGAACTACTTCCTTGGGTTCCAAGTGAAGCAACTCAAGGACGGCACCTTCATCTCCCAAACGAAGTACACGCAAGATCTGCTAAAGCGGTTTGGGATGAAGGACGCCAAGCCCGCAAAGACTCCGATGGGAACCGACGGACACACCGACCTCAACAAAGGAGGTAAGTCCGTTGATCAAAAAGCATACCGGTCAATGATAGGGTCTTTACTTTATTTATGTGCTAGTAGACCAGATATTATGCTTAGCGTATGCATGTGTGCTAGATTTCAATCCGATCCTAAGGAGTGTCACTTGGTGGCGGTGAAGCGAATTCTTAGATATTTAGTCGCTACGCCTTGCTTCGGGATCTGGTATCCAAAGGGGTCTAACTTTGACTTGATTGGGTACTCAGATTCCGACTATGCTGGATGTAAGGTCGATAGGAAGAGTACATCGGGGACGTGCCAATTCTTAGGAAGGTCCCTGGTGTCATGGAACTCTAAGAAACAAACATCCGTTGCCCTATCCACCGCTGAGGCCGAGTACGTTGCCGCAGGACAGTGTTGTGCGCAACTACTTTGGATGAGGCAAACCCTCAGGGACTTTGGCTACAATCTGAGCAAAGTCCCACTCCTATGTGACAATGAGAGTGCTATCCGAATAGCGGAAAATCCTGTTGAGCACAGCCGCACAAAGCACATTGACATCCGGCATCACTTTCTGAGAGACCACCAGCAAAAGGGAGATATCGAAGTGTTTTATGTTAGCACCGAGAACCAGCTAGCCGATATCTTTACCAAGCCTTTAGATGAGAAGACCTTTTGTAGGCTGCGTAGTGAGCTAAATGTCTTAGATTCGCGGAACTTGGATTGAATTGTAGCATACATGTGCTTATGCCTTTGATCATGTTCATTCTGCATTTTGTTGCTTATTATGGTGCTCAAGTTGTACAAACACTCCCTGGACCTCACAAGTCCGTTGCAAAGTGATGCACATGTTTAGGGGGAGATGTGTTACAACTTGATCCCTTGAGACTAACCATATGCTTGAGTTTGTTTGATTTAGTCTCAAAGGAGAATTGAAAGGGAAAAGGTGGACTTGGATCATGCAAGACTTCCACTGCACTCCGATGAGAGGGTAATTAATTCCAAGTCCATCTCATGAACTCTTATTGCCATTTGCTCTTAATTGTAGATTTTGGTAAGGCAATGGGGTTAAAGGGCCAAGATTGATCCCATTTTGGTGCTTGATGCCAAAGGGGGAGAAAATAAAGGCCAAAGCAATAAATGGATCAGCTACCACTTGAGAGATTTTGAAAATAGTAGAATAGAGTTTTTGGTTTGTCAAAATTCTTATGTTGTCTCTCTTGTCAAAAGTTGGCTTCTTGTGGGGAGAAGTAGTAATTATGGGAAAAAGGGGGAGTTTTTGAAATCTTTGATCAATCTCTTTTGGAATGACTCTCTTTATGCTTCAACATGTGTGTTTAACTTAGAGATAGAGATTTGTGTTTGATTTGCAAAAACAAACCAAGTGGTGGCAAAGGATGATCCATATATGCCAAAATTGAATCAAAATAAATTTGAGCTTTAATTTGAAGTGAGTTTGCACTTGTTCTAGTTGCTTTATGTTGTGTTGGCATAAATCACCAAAAAGGGGGAGATTGAAAGGGAAATGTGCCCTTGGGCCATTTCTAAGTATTTTGGTGATTGAGTGCCAACACATGTGCTTAATTGTGAATTTATGTTCATGGATGAACAAGGTGCAAATCATGAAGTAAAGGTATGTTTCTAAGCCTTAGTACATTGGTTTTGTGTACTAATATATTTGTCTAAGTGTTAGAAACAAAAAGAGAGAAGAGGAGAAAAGACTTGGCTGTGTGCTGCCAAGACCCAGCTCGGGCTGGAGCACCGGACTGTCCGGTGTGCACCGGACAGTGTCCGGTGCGCCAGGCTGCCTCGGCGCAAAGTGGCCGCTCTCGGGAAATTGGCCGACGGCGTACGGCTAAAATTCACCGGACTGTCCGGTGTGCACCGGACTGTCCGGTGAGCCAACGGTCAGTCGGGCCAACGGTCGGCCGCGCAATCTGCGCGGGACACGTGGCGGAGCCAACGGTCGGAAGACAGCACCGGACTGTCCGGTGTGCACCGGACATGTCCGGTGCGCCAACGGCTCCAGATCTTCCAACGGTCGGCAACGGTCGGAAGCGCCAGTTATGGAAACAAATCGGGCACCGGACAGTGTCTGGTGTGCACCGGACTGTCCGGTGCCCCCGACGACAGAAGGCAAGGATGGCCTTCCGGATTTGCTCTCAACGGCTCCTAGCTGCCTTGGGGCTATAAAAGGAGCCCCTAGGCGTATGGAGGAGACACACAAGCAACCTTTGAGCATTCCTGATCATCCACACTTAGTCTTTGCGCTTTCATTTGTGACTCTAAGTGTTTCGAGCTCCGTTCTAGTGAGAACTTTGTGATACTCTTGTGAGCTCGATTCTTGGCCGTGTGTGTGCGCGTTTCGCTGTGGATTTGTGTGTGTTGCTTCCCTCCCTTACTCTGTGTTTCATTTGTGATCATATACTTGTAAGGGCAAGAGACTCCAATTTGTGGAGATTCCTTGCAAACGGGATAGTGAAAGGCAAAACAAAACACCGTGGTATTCAAGTGGGTCTTTGGACCGCTTGAGAGGGGTTGATTGCAACCCTCGTCCGTTGGGACGCCACAACGTGGAGTAGGCAAGCGTTGGTCTTGGCCGAACCACGGGATAAACCACCGTGTCACCTCTGTGCTTGATCTCTTGTGGTATTGTGTTTTGTTGAGACTTCACCTTAGCCACTTGGCAAATAATCGTGCTAACACTTAACAAGTTTTTGTGGCTTAAGTTTGAAGTTTTTACAGGATCACCTATTCACCCCCCCCCTCTAGGTGCTCTCAGAAACCTCTCCAGTTCAAGGTAGGAGATTTCGTGTACCTCAAGGTATCACCCACCAAGGGAGTGCAGAGGTTTGGAATCAAAGGCAAGCTAGCCCCTCGTTACATTGGACCTTATGAGATCATAGAAGCCTGTGGACCCGTGGCATATAAGCTGAAGTTACCTTCAAAAATGTCTGCCATTCATAGTGTGTTCCATGTATCTCAGCTGAAGAAGTGTGTTCGATTGCCGACTGAGATCATAGCAGAGCCAGAATTGGAGATAGAGCCAGATCTATCGTACCAAGAGTATCCTTCCAAGATTCTGGATTGCAAAGAAAGATCAACTCGGGCTAAATCGATCAAGATGTACAAGGTCCAGTGGAGTAATCACTCAGAGGAAGAAGCTACTTGGGAGACTGAGGAATTCTTGAGATCCAACTTCCCCGATTGCCTACCTAAGGAAACTGGTACGTAATCACGCCCAACCCCTCCTCCTGCCCTTCGAATCTAAATTTCAAAGATATGATCTTAAATCAGAATGAAGTAATCATGAAACAAAATTTAAAAGGACTTCCTTCTGAAGTTGCAAAGAGAATGACATTCGAAGAGAAGTTTGCCCTGATAATAACAATAAGCACCCACTTCCTATAAGTCTCACTCTTCGCTTCACCCCAGGAGGACTCTGGCCCGAATCTCGGGACGAGATTCCTTTAAGGGGGGGAAGGCTGTGACACCCCAGTGTCACCTAGGGTTTTTCTCAAGTGCTAACCCAAGAACCATCATTTTATGTGAACCAAATTGGGCATGAACATCAAATTGACTTAAGAATAAAGGATCCACTAAGCTTATACTTAAAAGTATCATGTTCAAAACACATGGGTTTTTCAAAAAGGCAAAATGTGCAACCCCAACAAAAACCCTAATTGAGCTATATAAACAAAATTCAAGAGAAAGGGCAAAAGAGTATGAAAAATTTAGAATCATGGCTTGGGCTAATTATAAACATTAAAGTATACTAAATAAGCAACAACAAAGATTAAAGAAGCTTGGCCAAAACAATTTAAATAAAACTCTAAACAAGCTTCTCAAGTGGGATTTCATTAGGGAATTCTGAAATTCAGAATTCTAAATTTCAGACCTTGAGCCAAAGATCAAGCGTGTTCACCTTGATCCCTAACTCAAATCCTAATAGCCCCATTGACAAAAACATGCCTAACTAACCTCTCTGTCTTAAGATGGCATTGGGACGCGTGCCATGGACACGTCAAACCAGAGATCTTCTCCCTGTGTGCGGCAGTGAGACAAACCAGATTTCTCCCCTCTCTATCTCTCAATCCAGTTAGCCAAACCTGCTAGCCTCCACACATAAACGACAAAGGGGCCTGAGAGGAAGAGATCTCTCAACGGGATCATGGCCATAATCTCAAAGATTTGGGGCCAATCTGCGCTTGAACTCGACCTCTCTCTGCGCTGCCTCGAGCTCGACGCTGTGCCAGACGCCAGAGCGCGCACTGGCATTCGCCGCCCACGCCCCGAGCGCTTGTCAGAGCCCCTCCCTCGGTCGTGCTCGCCCGCGCCTATAAAGCCTCCCCGGGCGCGCCTCACTTCACCCCGCGCTCACCATCACCGGCCAGACACCCCTCTCTAGCTTCGGCGAGCTCCTTTCCGCCTGCCATTGCCGCCAGAGCTTCAGCCACCGTGGCCAGCCCACTCCGGTCACTCCCAAGTCGCGCCAGCGCTTCGGTTAGCTCTGCCATTGGCCAATGAAGCTTTCCAAGCCCTCGGACCCGGCAGAACTTCAACGGAAGGAGAAGATCGACCTCATCGGACTTCGGCCGCCCGCCTGCACGCGTAGACTGGGCACTCCGGTGAGCCATTCTTCAATTCCTCGCACACACCCCTTCCTTGATCCTTGGTGAAGCTCTCTGACCCGTTTGATTGGTCAATTGTGCCCTGGATAGGCTGGACTCCTCGCCGCCGACGAGCTCCCCCGCCTGCGCACGTGGACCGGCCGACTCCGACCATCCCTGACGGTGACCCGCACATCGCCGTGACCCTCAGGACCTCCCCTACACCCTTGGCCACCTCACCGGACCAATCTCGCTGCCGGTAAGCCCCTCCACCCTTTCTTCCGCCGCGGGTACTGTTTAATTTAGGGGAAGGACCTCGGGTTAGGATTAGAAGAATCCAGGGGTTTTTCTGAGATGTCAGTGACTCAATTGAATAGTAGCCTAGGGACTAGTCTGTAAGGAAAACTTAAAACACCCGCCAGGGACCCTGTTGCAAAGTAGTTTTCCATTTAATCATTTCTGTTTAATCTTTTTAATAAACAGAGAACTTAGAAAATTCATAACTTGATGAATACTTAACCAAAAGTTGTCAAACTAATTTTGCTAAATTCTAAATATTATGAACTATCAATTAAAATTACTGAACCCTATGCTTTCTGTTCTAATTTTTAGAGTTTAAAATTAAATACAGAAACTGACCAAACCTTGTTTAATTAAGGAAAATTAGTTATGCTTCTGTCCTGAACCTAAGAAAATTTGTAGATGTTCAAACCCCATTTAAACACTGTTTAAAAATAGTGAGAACCCCAGCATTGAAAAATTTAGTGTAGATATCCATTAAAAGCCATTTCTGCCCAAACCTTAGGAAAATCAGAAAGGCCTTAGAAATTAATGACCAATGGATAAAATTATTTTTCCTAGTTTGCTTAAGTAACAAAGAACCTAGAAAAAATAAAGGAACCTCTAGTCTAGATCAGACTTAAAGTGAAATATTTTATTTAGCATTATTCCAACTAGAAATCAATTATTAGAATTATAAAACCAGATCCAAAGTTGATAATAAAATTCCAATGGACTTGTAACCACCAAAACTCCACTGCAAAAATAATAAACACCCTAGCCCCTCATTTTAAGTAGGGTAAATAAATATAATATGATAATGAGTCATATTCCAAATAAATCATGAATAACCCATAATAATGCAATAATGGGCAAATAAAATTTGCTAGGTCAATAAGGAGATAGGCCACCAGAGAAAAATACAAACCCATTGGAAAGATGCAAAATAATACCTATTGCTAATATTTTATAAGAAAGGCCATTTAATCCAACTAATGCATACCACCCCTTCCCTTAAGCAAAAAGATATCAAACTTCAGAATGATTGCTCTTGCGCAAAATAGAAGCTAGGAAAAATCAGAAATCTGTTGTTGGATATTTTTCAAATATAGTGGTAGTAGAAAGCACCCCTTTGGCTAGAAACTTTAGAAAATCCTAGTAAAATAACTAATAAGTATTTGTTGGGACTATGCTTCATCGCCGAAGGTCTTGTAGGAATAAGCGGTTTTCAGCTGAAGCTGTTTGTATGAGTTGGCCGAAGGTTCCTCTTCATGAAGCTTCGGTATTACAAACCGACTTAAAGATAGAATGACCTTTTAGTCCATAAAGGTCTGAGTCAATGTTGTAAACTTTTATGAGGGGCATAATTGTAATTCTTCACAGGTTGTGTCCTGTGTCTATAAATAGTGAACAGTATTCCTTTACTGTTCACGGATTCCGGTAATTGTAATCGCATCATTCGGGAACCAATCTTTGTCAAGGCAGAGGTAAAGCTGTATTCAATGATTTAATATATTATAATATGATTCGTTTATGATTCATTTACCTTTGATACCCTTTATTTTATATTATCTTGTACAATCTATTAAAATTTGATTACGAAGACTTAACCTTCGTAATCATATTCTCATTAACCTTCATCCAAGGTTCATTATCCTCAAGGGAATAATTCTTCGTGGACGAAGGACGTTAACATTTAACATTTTATGCTGCCTTGTTTTTAATTCATAGCATTTGAGAACAAGTCTCCAACATTGGCGCCCACCTCCGGTGAACTCACTTCCACTTTTTTTGAGCTGATGGCTTCGTTCAACGATCAAGCTGGAGCTGCTTCGGCTCCGAAGCTGCTACTCCCGATAACAGGCGGTTCATGTTCAGAGCCAGCCAACAAGAAGCAGAAGAAGGAAGCACAGAGAAGGGTACCGCCTGTTGGGGTGCAAGGACCCTTCATCAAGTCGAGATGGTCTCACATTCCTATTACCTTCTCCCAAGAGGACCTTCAACTCAAGGATTACCCACACAACGATGCCATGGTTATCTCTTGTGTTATCAAAGGATTTCAGGTCCACAATGTCTTGGTTGATACAGGCAGTGCAGCTGATATCATATTTGCTAAGGCCTTCAGGCAAATGCAAGAGCCAGAAGATAAGATTCATGATGCTACGCACCCTCTCTGTGGCTTTGGAGGAAGACAGATTGTAGCACTGGGCAAGATCACCATGTCAGTGACCTTCGGGTTCATCAACAACACTAGAACTGAGCAAGTTGTGTTTGACATTGTTGACATGGAATACCCTTACAATGCAATTATTGGTCGTGGCACCCTCAATGCTTTCGAAGCAATTCTTCATCCTGCCTATCTTTGCATGAAGATACCTTCGGATCAAGGACCCATCGCTATTCATGGAAGTCAGGAAGCTGCCAGAAGGGCCGAAGGAAACTGGACTGACTCAAAAGCAATCCATAACATAGATGGAGCTGAAGCCTGTGAACAGTACAAATTCAGAAGGGAGAAAGCAGCTTCAGCAGATCAGCCGAAGCCCATGCTCTTATGTGAGGACATAGCATAGCAGAAGGTGCTGTTGGGCTCTCAATTATCCGAAGAGCAGGAGAAAACCTTGATAAGGTTTTTGTTCAACAACAAAGATGTTTTTGCATGGTCAGCCAATGACCTCTGCGGAGTAAATAGGGGTGTTATTGAACACTCGCTCAATGTTGACCCATCCTTCAGACCCAGAAAGCAGAGGCTTCGGAAAATGTCTGATGATAAGGCCGAAGGTGCTCGTAATGAAGTCAAAAGACTCCTCAGTGCAGGAGTTATCAGAGAAGTAAAGTACCCAGAATGGCTAGCTAACACTGTTATGGTAAAAAAGGCCAATGGCAAGTGGCAAATGTGTATCGATTTTACAGATCTCAACAAGGCTTGTCTGAAGGACGAATTCCCATTGCCAAGGATAGACTCTTTAGTTGATGCAGCAGCTTCTTCAGAGCTCATGAGTCTGCTAGACTGTTACTCAGGCTATCACCAAATCTGGATGAAGAAGGAAGATGAGCCGAAGACTAGCTTCATAATCCCAAGTGGCACATATTGCTATCTTCGGATGCCTGAGGGGCTCAAAAACGCTGGAGGAAGTTTCAGCAGAATGACTGCGAAGGTTCTCCAGTCTCAGATAGGCAGAAATGTGCTAACTTATGTTGATGACATCATTGTAAAAAGCACGAAACAGGAAAATCATATTGCTGATTTGCAGGAGACCTTCGCCAGTTTCAGACAAGCTGGCTTAAAGTTGAATCCAGAAAAATGTGTCTTCGGAGTAAAGAAGGGGAAATTTCTTGGATGCTTGGTTTCAACAAAGGGAATTGAAGCTAATCCAAGTAAAATTGAAGCTATACTTCGAATGGAGCCACCAACTACAAAAAAGGGGGCCCAAAGATTAACAGGGAGGTTGGCATCTCTTAATAGATTTATATCCAGATCAGCAGAAAGAAATTTACCATTCTTCGAAGTGCTGAAATCAGCCGAAGTCTTTCAATGGGGACCAAGCCAACAAAAAGCCTTTGAGGAACTGAAGCAATATCTGATAGATTTAACAACATTAACTCCACCAACGCCAGGGGCTCCTTTGTTATTATATGTGGCAGCTTCGCACTCAGCGGTAAGTGCAGCACTTGTCCAAGAGAAGCTTGATGGCCAAGTCAAGAAGCAGGTCCCAGTGTATTTTGTATCTGAAGTTCTTAGTATATCAAAGAAAAACTATACAGAATTAGAGAAGGTGTTATATGCTGTTTTGATGGCATCCAGGAAGCTTCGGCACTACTTTCAAGCATACAATATTGTTGTTCCTTCTTCGCAGCCGTTGAAGGATATTATGAGAAATAGAGAAGCTACTGGGCGAATTGGAAAATGGGCTGCAGAGCTCAATGAATTTTGCATTGATTATGTGCATAGATCCTCGATCCAGTCCCAGACGTTAGCAGACTTCATTGCTGACTGGACGCCAGGGGCTCAGGATGAAGAAACAAATAAAGATGCCGAAGTTTGGACAGTGTTTTGCGATGGGTCTTGGGGAACCTTCGGGGCAGGAGCAGCTGCTGTGTTGGTCTCGCCATCCAAAGTTAAAACTTGTTATGCGGCAAGACTCGATTTCAGTTGTACAAACAATATTACTGAGTACGAAGCCTTGCTTTTGGGTCTTCGGAAGCTAAAAGCAATGGGAATCAGAAGGGCCATTCTAAAAACTGATTCCCAAGTTGTTTCGGGTCATATCGACAAGAGTTGCAAGGCTAAAGATCCGAAGCTTGAAAGATATCTAGACATGGTTCGAAGAGTCGAAGCTTCTTTCGAAGGATTTTCTGTCAAAAATATCCCTCGAGGACAAAATGAGCATGCTGATTTGTTAGCTAAGTCAGCAGCACAGGGGCTGCCTTTACCTTCGGATGTGTTCTTCGAAACAATAAAGGCACCTTCAGTGGAACTCCTTGAAAGAGCAGTCCTCAATATATCTCCTGTTTATAGCGAAGATTAGAGAACTGAGATCATCTCTTACCTTCAGGGTAAATTCCTTTCAGATGACGAAGCTTATAACAGGAGGATAGAGGCAAGAGCTTGTCCATATGTCATGATAGAAGGGGAGTTGTACAAGCATGGAGTTTGCGCTCCGCTACTCAAGTGTTTATCTAGAACCGAAGGTATAGAGTTGATGAAAGAAATACATGCAGGCCTGTGTGGATCTCACATTGGATCTAGGCCGTTACTTGGAAAAGTTTTCCGCCAAGGGTTTTATTGGCCGAAGGCAGCTTCGGATGCAGCGGAATTAGTCCAAAAGTGCGAAGGCTGTCAGAAATGTGCAAGAGATCAAAAACAACCTTCATCCTTAACACAGCTCATACAACCCATCTGGCCATTGCAAAGGTGGGGCCTTGACTTGTTAGGTCCATTACCACCGGCCCAAGGGAACTTAAGATATGTTGTAGTGGTTGTGGAATATTTTTCTAAATGGATTGAGGCAAAGCCTTTAGCCACAATAACTTCGGCCACTGTCCAAAAGTTTTTCTGGCAGAATATTGTTTGTCGTTTCGGGGTACCAAAGGCCATCACTGTAGATAATGGAACACAATTCGACTCCAAAGCTTTCAGAGATTTCTGTGATCAAATTGGTACGAAGATCCATTTTGCATCAGTCAGGCATCCGGAGTCAAATGGGCTCGTTGAAAGAGCCAATGGCATTATAATGACAGGAATAATGAAGTTAATCTTCAATCAACCCAGGGGAAAGTGGCCAGATCAGTTAACCAAAGTGGTGTGGAGCCACAATACAACAACATCAAGGTCTACAGGCTTTACTCCATTCAAGTTATTATTCGGTGACGAAGCAATAACTCCGGAAGAAGCTAAAACTGGATCAATAAGAGTAGTAGCTTCGGCAGAATCAGGTTCTGAAGATGCTTATTCTGTGGAAAAAGATGCTTTAGAAGGGATCAGGCTTCAAGCTGTGGAGAATATCAATAAATACCAAGCCGAAACAGTCAAATGGCGAGATAGAAAAGTTCGGCTAAAAAATATTGAGTCAGGACATTTGGTGCTTCGGAGAGTGGCCAACCCAGACACAATGGGCAAGTTACAGGTTAAATGGCAGGGACCTTTCTTAGTAGCATCTTCGTCAAGACCCGGTTCATACAGATTGAAGGATATGGACGGCAACGACATTCCTAGATCTTGGAATGCGGATGAGCTTCGGCGATATTATGTGTAACTTGATGTAACTTTTTATGTCTTTTTTTTTTCATGGCACCCTTTTCCTTTCTAAAGGGGGAGAAAGGTTTTTAATGGGGCCATCATATGTAATTTCCTTTTTTAGTTCTATAAGAGCAAAATCCCCCAAGGAATGTAAATGTAAAAGCTGAGAACGCACCATTGAGTGCCGAAAAGTAAAAAGCGAAGAAGCTCCAAAGTCGTTCCTAAGGGAATGCAGAGCTTACAGCGAAAAGTCAACGCTGATTCCGCCAAAAGTAAAAGGCGAAGAAGCTCCAAAGTCGTTCCTAAGGGAATGCAGAGCTTACAGCGAAAAGTCAACGCTGATTACGCCGAAAGTAAAAGGCGAAGAAGCTCCAAAGTCATTCCTAAGGGAATGCAGAGCTGATGTGTGATTGTTTCTAAGGAAATAATGGCTGAGGGTATGGCTTCGGATATGTGTTTGGACATTCATTCGCACATCACATTACATCATAGCATTTGCATTCATAAACATTCATCCAGGCATATGTAGGATAATCATCATCATGGCATAAGTGGTTGCTTCGGCATAAGAGAAGAGCTTCTTCGCGTACAAAAAGGAGAGCTTCGGAAGAAAGGGAAATGTTGTTTTCTATGCTTCGCTGTGTACGAAAAGAAGGGAAGGTGTTTTTTCGCCTTCGGCTCAAAAAAGATAATTTCGTCCACAACAAAGCACTTCACATACATTAATAGAAGGGTAAGAGCATGATACAAGGTATGAACAGAACTCATTAAAGACAAGTTTAGTTACATTTACACAAGTTATCTCAAAAGTTTCCTGAGTCTGTCTACAGTCTACTCCTACTTAATTTTCGAGGGATTTTAGCTTCGGCGTCACTCTTTTTAATCATCGACTTCGGCTTCGTCATCCTACATGAATTAAGTTGTTGTAAGTCAAAATCGAGCTTGAAGGAAGAGGTAAGCACAAGGTATGATTTCTTACTGGTTCAAGATGACTCTGAGCTTCATCTCCAGCCTTTTCTCGCCCGCCTTTTGTCCATATCATTTTTATAAATCTATTGGAAATACTTCGGGCGAGATCAGGGATGTTATCTAGGATTGATGGTGATAAAGTGAAATTGGGCCTATTGACAATCTTTCCATGGTCGCAGCCAGCTTTTAGGAAAGCTGCAGCAGTGCCCCGAGAAGCTACCCAGGCACAGAAGTCACCGTGCCCAGCTATAACTTCGTCGAGCTCATCAATTTCACCCTCAATATGTTCGAAGGTCTTCGGTAAATCTTCAGCTGAGGGGGTGAATTTCTCACTGCTGGCTCCAACTGAGTGAAAAAATTTTCTTAGTCGTTGAATGCATTTGTTGCTAAATTCCAAACATTTTTCTTGAAGGTCCGCCAATAGTTTTTTCAAATCTGAATTTTGTTGAGCTTCGGCTTCAAGTTTTGCATTAAGTTCTTGCTTTTCTTGTTCAAACTGCTCAGATTGGCAGAGAAGCTTCGTGTTCAGTTCTGTTATTTTTGCTTCGGCTTCCGCCAATAAACCTTCAGTTGCCTGGAGCTCAAAGTTTTTCTTCTCAATAGCAGCTGATTGCTCCTTTATTTTGTTTTCTAAATTTTCAATTATAACTTCGTGTTTCTTGTCTTCAAAATCTTGCTGCATTTTCAAGGCTTTGCTCAACAGCATACTCTGCACGAAAACAACCTTCGTTAGACATGTTTTCATTATTAAAAACAATATAAGTTAAGGGAAAAGTAGTTCACCTTGAAATTGGAATAAAATAAACTACCAACGATATGTTGTCGTCGGTAGCGGCTAATGTCCGTTTCTAGCTTTGGAAAACCGATACTCTTTGACAGAGTACTGATAACTTTGGCTCCAGTTTGGTTTCGGATACAATCTAATTTTTCATCATCAATACCTCCGAAGAGGAGTGCTCCTGGTTTGTACCCGCAAGATTTGGCATACTCTTTAAGCTCTTCTATTTCGGGTTTTGACAATTTTTCTCCAACTAAATTTTGAAACATGAAGGCTTCGTTCTCTGAAGCTTCATCAGCAATTTCCTTTCCTTTCCCCGACGCTGCGGCCGCGGCCTCTTCGGCGGCAGTGGTAGCTTCTTCTGTGGCCATGTCTAGCAGTATTTTGTCGATGTGTTCGATTGTGCTTTCCAGGTTCACATCTTCAATTGAGGCAGCTTCGGCAGCCGCGACCTCCGAAGGTGTGATTTCAATATTTGTTCTTTCCTCAGCCGCTGGTGTCTTCTGAGCCGAAGCTCTTGGTGGTGTCTTGTCAATGACCTCTGTCACAGTGATAATTCTTTGTCTCTTTGCTTTAGTCGTTTTCTTCGTTTTTTCGGGCTCCTTTTCCTTCTGAAAAAACTTTGTCAGTTGAGGCTCCAATGGACTTAGCTTCGCAGGCAGGGATTCAGTCATTACCTTCAAAATTTCCTCCACGTCAGTGGCAGAGGGTGATGCGGGGGTTTCTTCTTCGTCACATATTTTTTGCTTCGGAGAAGACGCTTTCCTCTTCTTCGGAATTCTCTTCTTTGATGGTTCTTTCTCATCTTCATTTAAGGCTTCAGTTGTCCTTTTCCTTTTCTGGCCCCCGACACCTTTGTTCAGATTTTCATAGTCAGGGTATTCAAAACCCAGGGCGTCCAGCACTCGATTCAGTCTTCGCTTCGGACGGGTGCCGAAGGCCGCAGTCATCAATTGATCTTCTTTTTTGGAGTAATTGCCAAGTATTTCATTGCACATTACTTCAATTGTATCCAGCCACTCTTGGCAAGGTGTTTTAAAGTATTTCTTAAACTTGAAATAGTAAGGTAAACGCACAAGTTCACCTTCTTTCTTCTCCTCCTTTAGCTTCGGCATTTCCCATTCTTTTAAACTAGGAAAAACCTTGAAAGCCAAAAACTCCTGAACCAGGTCTCTTGTACTGATATGCTCTGCAATAATTCTGAATTCATTCAATGCCTGTTGTGTTGGACCTTCTGGTGTCATGTTGCAGCGAGGTCGGGTTTCTCCGAAGATTAGTTCGAGTGGACTTTGCACAATCTTCTCCTTGTCGTCATCAACCTTGACATAGAACCACTCCGACTTCCAGCCTGCTGCCCATTTGCTCCGGTAGCTGATTACAGGAAACTTTGTGGTTTTCCGATAAGCAAAATTATAGCAACCAAAATTGTCATGCAATCCATCTTTTCTAGCCTTCGTCTGATAGTGCAGTTCGTGAACTCGACAAAAGCTATCTGCAGACGGCTCCACCGCTTGGCTTCGGAGGGCCCAGATATAAACGCTAAGCCTAACGATAGCGTTAGGAGTTAACTAATGAAAGTAGATACCAAACCTCTTCAGTACCTCTGCAATAATCTCATGTAGGGGGAATCTTAATCCAGCCTTTAGAAAGCTCTTGAAAATGACAATTTCATCCTTCTCCGGCTTTGGGGTAGTCTCTTCTCCCCCGAAGCGTAATAGCTTCTTCTGATTCTCATTGAAAAAGCCCGACTTTACCATTTTGGAGAGATCAGCCTTCGAAACAGTAGACTTTCCGAAGTCCAAGTGGCTGGGCTTGCTTGGCATGGCAATACGATAATCGTCTTCGGGATCAGTTTCCTCAATATCTTCTTCTTCTGCTTCGGCAATTGCTTGTTCTGCCTGTTCTGCATCATCACTGGGGATCTTTTCCGAAGTTACCAGTCCGGACCTTTGCATCGCTTCGGAGATGGGAACAGTCTCCGAACCTTCAACTTCGCCCCCCTCACGCTCAACCCTAGCGGTAGATCGCACTCTGGCCATTTAATTCTGAGTTTGTGGAAATTAAATACTTTTTTCTTCCGAAGTTTTTCCTTCTGACGAAGCAGGCTTCAAGTTGGAGCTTCGTTCGATTCCGAGAGTCAAGCTTCGGCGATGGTTAAAAATTTTGGCAGCAAAACAGTGCAAATAGCAATGAATGTTGTGGTAACTTCACACCTACTCGTCTGTTTATATAGTACTGCAGGTAAGAAGGCGAACCGCTAGGATTTTTACACCAGGCGGACACCCGCTTGCACTCGCTGCGTGGTGGACCGCAGAGACAAACAGTAACTCTGCAAGGTGGGACCGATACGCGCTGGGAAACTGAATCGTTTCTCGACAACGAGCTCGGGGAAGGTGTTTTTCGGACCTTCGGCTCCCCGAAGCTTAAGAGACTTTTTCACGGATCAAGCTCGTTACGAAAAACGATCTAGCACCGCGAAAGGGGCTACTATTGGGACTATGCTTCGTCGCCGAAGGTCTTGTAGGAATAAGTGGTTTTCAGCTGAAGCTGTTTGTATGAGTTGGCCGAAGGTTCCTCTTCATGAAGCTTCGGTATTACAAACCGACTTAAAGATAGAATGACCTTTTAGTCCATAAAGGTCTGAGTCAATGTTGTAAACTTTTATGAGGGGCATAATTGTAATTCTTCACAGGCTGTGTCCTGTGTCTATAAATAGTGAACAGTATTCCTTTACTGTTCACGGATTCCGGTAATTGTAATTGCATCATTCGGGAACCAATCTTTGTCAAGGCAGAGGTAAAGCTGTATTCAATGATTTAATATATTATAATATGATTCGTTTATGATTCATTTACCTTTGATACCCTTTATTTTATATTATCTTGTACAATCTATTAAAATTTGATTACGAAGACTTAACCTTCGTAATCATATTCTCATTAACCTTCGTCCAAGGTTCATTATCCTCAAGGGAATAATGCTTCGTGGACGAAGGACGTTAACATTTAACATTTTATGCTGCCTTGTTTTTAATTCATAGCATTTGAGAACAAGTCTCCAACAGTATTAATGGCTAGAAATTTGTACCAAATCATGTTGTAGCATCTAAATATCAGCAAAAATAAGTCCCATAGAATTACCTACTATTAAATGATAGCTATAGTTCAAATCACCCCTTCTACTCTAAAATTTGGTAATTTTGTCCAGAGAAAACTATTCACTTTTTGAACCCCAAATTTTGAGACAGAGAATTATACACCAGTAATAAGCCACTGTAATTTTTACAGAATTTTTGGAAATTTATTAAGGTGACTTGTAGTTCAAACCCACTCCAAAAACTTAAAGAGAATAAAGAAAAAGAAAGGAGAAATAAACCTCACTCCAATAAGTCCAACTTGAATTCTTGGCAATTCTCACTAAGGCTTTCAAAAGAATTCAGTGGAACCCCAAAAATAAACCTACCACTTAACTTAGCTAAGGATGATCCAATTTACCAAGTACACCACCCAAAAGTCTCGTATAAGTAAGGTTTAGCTCTATCTAACTCAAGTAGATCATACACCATCAAAAGTTGAAATTGCTAAAGCACATATCACATTATGCATATATCTTACGCATTGCATTCATTAGATTGTAATCTCGCCGACGGAGAGTACGTGCTCATCCCCGAGCAAGGAACTGTCCAAGAGGAGGACCAGGAGCAAGCTTCCGAGGCTGCTATCGAGGATCTCCCCGCAGCCCCAGCTATTGAAGGCAAGCCCCGGTTTATATGCATAACCGTATTATTATATGCTACTTTACTACACTTAATGCTTGTAGGATTGTAATGTGCACTTAAGTGTAGGAGTTGCTTGAAACCTCTAGTTTCATGAACTTAGGATTCCTTTTTGAGATGAATACTAGTATGCTAGGTCGAGTAGCTGCTTGCTAATCAGGATCTTGGTAGAAGTCGAGTGATTTTTCTAGCACTCGCGCGAGGTCAGGAATTGATTGTATTCATCTTGATAACAGGATCTATGTTAGTCTATGGACTTGGATCCAGGGAGGATGCCTTGACCATGAGATGGGAAAAAGGAATTAAGGATTAATGTGTGGATACCTGAGTCAAGCTTTTGAACATACTAAGCACATGTCGGGAAAAATGGTAACCAGTAAACCTAGTACCTGAGTGAAGCCGGGCGCGGACTTTATCCCTCATGCGACCTGAGACTGGGTCTCCCATGCTAGCTATGGTGGGTACAAGTGCGGTCACTGTACGACGGCAGCCGGGGTCAGTGGAGCATTGTATGCCAAGGCGGTGAGGCCTGGACGCGAACGGGGAATCGATGGGGACGGTTGACATGTTTGGGGACGGAGTGCCCCGACATGTCGTGTGTTTAGGTTTACCTTGCAAGGATAAAACTCGATTCGAATCGTCTACTTCTCGCAGCCAATGAGACTGCTTGACCCCTTGTACTACATCGAGTAAGAAGTGAAATGAGGTTACATAAGACAATTTGTTGATTGAACTAATTGCTTGTCACCATGTATGCTTAGAAGGAGCAAACCTAGCTAAGATAATGATGCTAGAATTTGAAAAGCTAAAAATTGATTTTAGAAACAGCTAGTGCTTTTGGCAAACTAAACCCCTCAGCCAAACAGCTACATAGTCTAGAGGTAGAGGAGTAGACTCCTCAAACCGGGTAAGTCTAGCTGAGTATTAGTATACTCAGCCTTGCTTGTGGCATAATTTTTTGCAGGTGCGATTCAGGATATGGTTGATGGTGTGACTTGACCTACCACCCTGCCACCGGATTGGACGGTTGAGTGGGATGCTGCTCCGGCAGGAGAGGAGCACGAGGAGTAGTGGGCTAGGCCTTGCCCATTTCCTCGATACCGACGATATCGATTATCCGCTGCATTTTATTTCGTGATCTCTTACTTGCTACTCGAAAACTCTGATCTATGTAATAATTCAGCACTTAATTTGAGGTTTCCTGTTTTATTGTATTTCTTCTATGACTCACCTTCGAGTGAGATTGTGGAATTTGATCCTGGTTGACTGGCTCTATCAGATTAGATTTGAGGGACTGACGGGTTATTCCGATTTAAGTGTGTTATGGCCCCTGAGGCGTGACTTAGGCACTTAAGCTGGAATAATTTGGGTGGTTCTGCCACACTAACCAAAATGTTATAGGTACCAAGTGGGTATTTCGCAATGAGCATGGTGTGGTGACAAGGAACAAAGCCCAACTTCTGGGCAATGGTTATTCATAAGTCGAAGGTTTGGATTTTGATGAAACTTATGCACCCATAGCTAGGCTTGAGTCAATTCGTATATTACTTGCCTATGCTACTTACCATGGATTTAAGCTTTATCAAATGGACGTGAAAAGTGCCTTCCTAAATGGACCAATCAAGGAAGAGGTCTATGTTGAGCAACCTCCCGACTTTGAAGATAGTGAGTATCCTAACCATGTTTACAAACTCTCAAAAGCGCTTTATGGGCTCAAGCAAGCCCCAAGAGTATGGTATGAATGCCTGTGAGATTTTCTTATCACTAATGGCTTTAAAGTCGGTAAAGCCGATCCTACACTCTTTACTAAAACTATTGCAGAAGACTTGTTTGTATGCCAAATTTATGTTGATGATATCATATTTGGGTCTACTAACAAATCTACTTGTGAAGAGTTTAGTAGGATCAGGATTCAAAAATTCGAGATGTCTATGATGGGGGAGTTGAAGTATTTCCTAGGATTTAAAGTCAAGCAACTCCAAGACGGCACCTTCATCAGCCAAACAAAGTACATTCAAGACATACTTAACAAATTTGGAATGAAGGATGCCAAGCCCATCAAGACACCCATGGGAACAAATGGGCATCTCGACCTTGACACAGGAGGTAAATCCGTAGATCAAAAGGTATACCGGTCGATGATAGGATCTTTACTCTATTTATGTGCATCTCGACCGGATATTATGCTTTCCGTATGCATGTATGCAAGGTTCCAAGCCGATCTTAAGGAAGTTCACCTTAGGGCCGTGAAAAGAATCATGAGATATTTAGTTTACACTCCTAAGTTTGGTCTTTAGTACCCTATGGGATCCACTTTTGATTTAATAGGTTATTCCGATGCCGATTAGGCAGGGTGTAAAATTGATAGGAAGAGCACATCAGGGACTTGTTAGTTTCTAGGGAGATCCCTGGTGTCTTGGGCTTCAAAGAAACAAAACTCAGTCGCTCTTTCTACCACTGAAGCCGAGTATATTGCCGCAGGTCATTGTTGTGCACAATTACTTTGGATGAGGCAAACCCTTAGGGACTATGGCTACAAATTGAGCAAAGTCCCTCTCCTATGTGACAATGAGAGTGTAATCCGCATGGCGGATAATCCCGTTGAACACAGCCGCACTAAGCACATAGACATTCGGTATCACTTTTTGAGGGATCATCAACAACGGGGGGATATCGAGATAGCTTATGTTAGCACCAAAGAACAATTAGCCGATATCTTTACCAAGCCATTAGATGAGAAAACTTTTAGCAAACTTAGGAATGAGCTAAATATTCTTGATTCTCGGAATTTTGATTGAAACAGTGTACACATAGCTCATTTATATACCTTTGATCGTATCTCTTTCATAACTACGACTAATGTGTTTTCAAGTGTATTTCTATGCTAAGTCGTAGATTGAAAGGGAAATGGAGTCTTCGGCGAAGACAAGGCTTCCACTCCACTCTAACGGTATCATTTACCCTTCGCCGTCACTCCACATCACTCTCAAATTGGTATAATCTTTCTTTCATATTTACTTGTACAAATGGGGGAGAAAATAAATAGGGCTCTCCAAGTCTCCGTTTTTGGCAATTAATGCCAAAGGGGGAGAAAGTATTAGCCCAAAGCAAAAGGTCCGCACCACCAACTTCAAACCAACTTCAAAAATTTGATTTATTTACACAAGTTTGTTTTCCAATTGGTATCTTGTGATAAGCAATTTATTCAATTGGTATGATGTTTTCAACAGATATATTTAAAGATAGATAGATTTTCAAAATTGGCATCTAAATTACATACTTCCAATTGGTATCTATTAAAACCCTCTTGAAAACTAAGAGGAGAATTTTATTCAGGGGGAGTTTTGTTTAGTCAAAGGAAAAGCATTTGAAACAGGGGGAGAAATTTCAAATCTTGAAAATGCTTCTTGCAATCTTATTCATATACCTTTGACTATTTGCAAAAGACCTTGAAAAGAATTTCCAAAAGAATTTGCAAAAACAAAACAAGTGATGCAAATGTGGTCTGAAATGTTAAATAAAAGAAAGCAATCCATGCATATCTAGTGAAACTATAAAATTGGTTTAATTCCAAGTAACCTATACACTTACATTAAGCAAACTAGTTCAATTTTGCACTTATATATTTGCTTTGGTTTGTGTTGGCATCAATCACCAAAAAGGGGGAGATTGAAAGGGAAATAGGGTTTAACCTTTTCCTATAAATAATTTTGGTGGTTGAATGCCCAACACAAATATTGGACTAACTAGTTTGCTCTAGATTATATATTCTACAGGTGCATAAAGGTTCAACACAAACCAATAAAAGATTGAAGTTAGGGTTCAAAAAGAAAGGAGCAAAGAAACCGAGTGTGCCCTGGTTTGGCGCACCGGACAGTGTCAGGTGCACCAGGACCATACAGTCTCAAACTCGCCACTCTCGGGTTTCTCAGGGCGCGCTCTGCTATAATTCACCGGACTGTCCGGTGCACTAGCAGAGTAACGACTATCCAGCGCAACGGTCGAATGCAAAAGCGTGGATGCAGAGCTATAGTGCGCGAACAGTGCGCGCAGAAGTCAGAGCAGTCATCAGTGGCGCACCAGACAGTGAACAGTGCATGTCTGGTGCCACTAGAGCACAAAGCCTCCAACGGTCAGAAGCTCCCGAACCCTAACGGTTGGGTGACGTGGCTGACGCACCGGACTGTCCGGTGCGCCCATCGACAGCAGCCTGCCCCAACGGTCAATTGGTGGTTGAGGGCTATAAATACCCCCCAACCACCACCACTCCAAGCATCCAAGTTTCCAGCACTTCACATCCAATACAAGAGCTAGTGCATTCACTCCTAGACACAATTCAATAGAATCAAAGTCTCTCCAAGTCCCAAATCCACTCCAAACACCTAGTGACTTGAGAGAGTGTTTTGTTCGTGTTCTTTGCGCTCTTGTTGCTTGGATCGCTTTCTTCCTTCCTCATTCTTGTTTCAAAGTGACTTGTAATCAAAGCAAGAGACACCAAGTGTGTGGTGGTCCTTGTGGGGTCTAAGTGACCGTTTGATTAAGGAGAAAGCTCACTCGGTCTAAGTGATCATTTGAGAGAGGGAAAGGGTTGAAAGAGACCCGGTCTTTGTGACCACCTCAACGGGGACTAGGTTCTTTAGAACCGAACCTCGGTAGAACAAATCACCGTGTTCATCCGCTTTATTTCTTGGTTGATTTGTTTTCCCCTCTCTCCGGACTTGATATTTGTTCTAACGCTAACCCCGGCTTGTAGCGTGTATTTAAAGTTGTAAATTTCAGATTCCGCCTATTCACCCCCCTCTAGGCAACTTTCAGTAACTGCTAATAAAACTTTGACCAACTTTAAAAGCAATGCTCAACTTTAACCATCTCCTTTGGTAAGCCTTACACTTCACATGAGCCCCACTGTAAGTGAGCTCATACACATTATTCCCCCCAACTTATTGAGCGATGAACGTATGTGAGTTCACCCTTGTTGTACTCACATCCCCCAGGTCAATGACAGGTACCACAAGATAAGGAGCATGATGGATGCCACGATGAGTTCGTGAGAGATCTAGGCCGTCGTCTCCCAGTCAACTATGGTTGCTAGATCGTTGTCTTCGTATGATGTAATTATTTAGTTATTTTGTACATAACTCCTATTATATAGTAAAGATGTGACATTCGTTTATGTACCATGAGTCAACATATGTGTGAGACTTGATCCTAGCACACATTTGATTCACGCCTGAATTTGCCCTTAAATTCGGGTGTGACAGATAATCTGTTCGTAGCTCAACGACCCCTTCCCTCACTGATTAGGTCAGGGAAGATGGCCCTCTCCCCAAAAGGGCCCAAAAGCCTTCCTAGGAGAGATTCGTGCAAAGAAAAAGATCGATAGGCGCCAACGACCAACTTGGAAGGTCGGATTAGGAAAGATTAACAGGAGGAAAGTCCGAATCTTCGCCTAGGAAAAATTAACCCCCAAGCGACCCTTGCAGATTACTCAGGGGCTCGGGGGCTACATCATACTTATGCGCTTGCGCACATTTAGGCCACGCTCTGGCAGGCATCACCTCCGAGCAACTCCATACGGGTCCGTACCTAGAGGCTACCCCCGCTCTAGCAACCAACCCAAAAGGTTGGGTCAAGAGCCACGACATCAAACAATACATACGACACATCCAGGAGGTCAAAAGAGGTTGGCAAAAAGCGGGCCTATGGCTTCACCAGAAACCAAATAAATGCCAAGAAATCTTCAACGAATTACTCAGGGGCTACATCATACTGATGTGCTTGCGCGCACTCGAGGCTTCTGGCCCCTGCCAAAGAAGTCTCCGACTGGCTCCAAGGAGTCACATGAAGGCTTGGGGCTACTGTTAGGTACCGAGGAATGAGGTACCTAAGGTAAGGCCCATAAACCTCTCTCTGGCCCATTTACCAAGTCCCGCTTGAGCAAGTCTGTGATGCGGGGCAAACGACTATGTCCCCGCTGAGTGTCGGGTACCATAATTAGGGGTTACCTAGATCACAACCCTAAAGTGCCTAGGCGCTTGGGTAAGAAGTGGTCATACGCAAACATGCTCCCAACCTTACCAAATCACGAGGGTCCTAAGTCACGACTCACCTGAGGCCAACCCCGAGCGTGAGACACAGTCATGACTCGCCCGAGGCCAACCTCGAGCGGGGGACGTAGTCACGGCTCACTTGGGGCCTACCTTGGGCAAGAGACGCAGTAACGGCTCGCCTGAGGCCAACCCCTGGCGGGAGACGCAGTCACAACTCGCCCGAGGCCAACCTCTGGCGGGATATGCAGTCATGGCTCACTTGAGGCCAACCCCGGGCAGGAGACACAGTCACGACTCACTTGAGGCTAGCCTCTAGCGGGCGACGTAGTCACGGCTCGCCCAAGGCCAACCTCAGACGAGCAGTGCATTTCCATCTCACCTGAGGGCATATCGAGCGATGCTCCAGAAGGTGCCCAACTCCACCGACCAACTCTGCAAGGCGGACCAGGCGACCAACTCTTAGATGACCAACTCCGCCAACCAACTTGCGAGGCAGATCGACCAACCAACTCTGCTGACAAACTCTCCGCCAATCAGCTCCAACCGACCAACTCACTATCGAGCAACCTAGCGAAGCAAAGATCTGAGTCTAGCGCTACTGATCCACGTCAGCTACGATGGGACGCGTCACCATCAAGACACATCTGGACATACGCACAACATGCTGAATGGGCACCAGGGTGTCTATAGTAACACGTACATCAGAAGGATGGGATAGCGTGCCATACCGAGTGTACTCCTAAGCATGCTGATAGGTGATGAAGGGCTCATGACGACAGGAGAAGCCACGTCATGTACGACCGCACCATGAGACTAATCCGTGGGACCCGCTGCGCACCACTACAAAGACGTCATTAATGGACTCGCTATAGGAGCTAGAGTAACAGACGACGCCATATCGGGAGTAGGGCTACACATGACCCTACGAAGGACTCACCACGCCAACCTTGGGAGTAGATCTCTCTCTCTCCCTCTCTCTCTCTCTCTTTCTCTATCTAGTAGAATACAAGTCCCACTATAAGGGCCTATCCTTGAGATAGAAAAGGGCAGGCCCCCTCCTCCTTCAAGGGAGGCACATGACAACACAAGCACACTAGCTGTAACATGCTCTACTACAATACTAGGATCAATACTACACTAGAGTAGGGCTGTGGCCTGAACCAGTACAACCCATCGTCTCAAATCCATCGCTTGAGTCCCAGTGTATTAGTTCTTTGCTCGGATCTTCGTGATCCATCATTTGGAGTGAGTCCGCACTTGCATCCCCACCGAACACAAATCTATCGTCCTCTGGTTTTCGAAACCACGATAACTATTATACATGGATAGGCGCCCAAAGCACTGCCTCGATTTTGTTGAAGGCTAGGTGTAATCATCTAAAGATTTGCACTGACCCTGACTTTAGAGTTTCTGCTGACCACATCCGAAGATCAACCGTCGAAGCCTGAGAGTGTCTAAGAAATTCTTATCTCATATATGGAAGAAGGATGGGAAGGAAATTAGTATCGAAGAATATATAAAGAATAGGGAGAAGGTTTGTACTTTGTTACCTTCATCTTACCTATGTGGGGCTTACGCACACTGTGACTTTCAAACTTTTTTGCAGGTTTGACAAGCTGCTGAAAAAGCTCTAGATATTAGACGGAAACTGCAAGGCAAAAAAGCCAAAGGTACTTACCCTTTTTCTCGCTTCTGCTAAATTTTCATTGCATTCATGTTTTGAAAATAGTTTTCTAACTTTTGTTAAGAAGTCTCTACTTTGCAGATGATCTTTGAAGTAAAGCATATCGAAGTCATAGCAGTAGCTATCAGGGCTGCAAAGAAAGCTGCAGATGATGTTGTTCTCAATCTATGAACGAATCTATGATGAAGTGATGCAGAGCAACAAAGGGAATTGATGAAATGATGTGAAAAATAATGATCTTTTTGTTCTAATATTTTTGTTGGTTTGAAATGTTTGAAGACTTCAAAACTTTTCAAGTGACTTGTAATATATTCGTAATTCCTGCTTCATTTTTGCTTCTCTACTTCCTTTTGTGATGTGTGAAATTTTATTTAACACACGTTTTTGAGCCGAAGGCGAAAAACACCTTCCCTTCTTTTCACACATTACAAAGGAATGCTTCTTTATAAAGATAGTTTCGACGTAAACTAAATTTGTGTTGGTGTTTGATTAGGTGATTGAACCGTAGCTCTACATTCCTCTTGGGAACGACTTTGGAGCTTTTCCACGTTACTTAGGTGAATGAATTGTAGCTCTACATTGCCTTCGGAATGACTTTGGAGCTTTTTCCACCGTTACTTAGGTGAACAAAACGTAGCTCTGCATTACCTTAGAAACGACTTTAGAGCTTTTTTCACTGTTACTTTGGTGAACAAAACGTAGCTCTACATCCCCTTAGGAATGACTTCAGAGCTTTTTTCACCGTTACTTCTGTTGAACAAAACGTAGCTCTGCATTCCCTTTGGAACGACTTCGGAGCTTTTTTCACCATTACTTTGGTGGACAAAATGTAGCTCTGCATTCCCTTAGGAACGACTTCAAAGCTTTTTTCATTGTTACTTTGGTGAACAAAATGTAGCTCTGCATTCCCTTATGAACAACTTTGGAGCTTTTTTCATTGTTACTTTGGTGAACAAGACGTAGCTCTGCATTCCCTCAGGAACGACTTCAAAGCTTTTTTCACGCTTGCTTACCCGAAGCTTAGGATGCAACATTTTTGTCGTTGCACTCAAAGGTGCTAGGTCATTATTACATTAATTTGCATGATACAGAAAATTAAAAGTTTGTGAAAGTAAACATAGACAGATAGTAATGTCTCCTCGATAGTTTTGGGCTTACCTACCTAGCCCTTGGGGTGTTTAGTATATATGCTTCGTCTCTAGGGCCATATTGCTGTCAGTACGAGTTTTGAATCCCTCACTTCTGTCCCTTTTCTGCAAATCTTGTATTGGGAACTTGGGATGACCAGCAGGCGCTTGGTCATAGGGAGGTGGTCTTAGGACAAAGGAAGTAGATGGTAACCATGCACTCATTACTAGATTGCTTGAGGCATTTGAGGCCGAGAGTAAACTTATCCTTGGCTCCTGTAACTGAGTCTGGACATACTATGGGATATAAGGTGAAGAGTACGATGATGTGCTTAACACCTCTTTTGACTAGGAGGATTGAGTGGCTGACGAAGCAAGTTCCTTCTACTTGTTGATAGCATGATGGCTTGTTCTTGTGGTGTGGCATTTGTCCTCAACAAAAAAAGCAGAATGGTTTCCTCGGAGGTGCATTGAACCTACCACCAAAACTTTAGCCTCCCCTTCTGTCTATCTCTCGGAGTAGGTGGACGAAATGTATTGTACGAAGGTTGCTGCTGAGGTGCATTGAACCTAGCATTCTAGCTCAGCTCTTTATGGCTCGTTAATGTAACGAGCCAGCTCGGCTCGGCTCGGCTCGTTATACTAACGAGCTAAACATCTAGCTCGACTCGTTAGGGAGCTCGAGCCAGCTCGTTAGGCTCACGAGCCACAAAACTAAACACAAAGACATATGTACATAAATATATATAACCGAAAAAAGAATCATATTTTAAGTGTTTGACACTACCAACCCAAAACCTTTATAATATTATTATCATATTATTGTCCTAGCTTCTAACTTTCAATGTTAAATTGAATAATCAAATATGTATTAACTTATAGATTTACAAACCCTTATTATAATATGATAGCATCAAGCATCATTATAAAGCAATTCATCATCCATTCCACAAATTTGTAACATTTCGTTGCTCAACACTAACATCATATGCTGCTAGAAAACAAAGTTCACAAAACATAACTAATAATCAAATATTAAATATGCAATGTAGGTATGTAGCCATGCAATAATGCAAATATTTAAGCACAAGGCACATCCACACATGTCCATATCAGAGATCATAACTATGAGAAGACAAGACTATGAGAGATGAGACGACACCAACGACTAGACAAACTTGTGTTGTGGCTTGGCTCGTTTGGCTCGCGAGCTAGCTCACAAGCTAACCCAAGCTGGCTCATTAGATAACCGAGCTAGAATGTTAGCTTGGCTCGCTACAAAATTAAAACGAGCCGAGTCAAGCCGAGCTACTAACAAGTTGAGTCGAGCAAGTTAGCGAGCCATGAGTATTCGGTCCAGCCCTACCTAGGGGTGGAACCTTCCCCCAAAGCCCCTAGATGCTTTAGTGTATCTGTGTAGATCCTCCCTTCTCTGGCAGAAATCAATGTTAGCCCTTATGTATTCGTCCATCTTCTACAACATTTCTCAAGAGAGTGTGGAGGTTTTCTTACAAAATATTGGGCTGCTGGCCCTGGTTTAATACCTTTGACCATGACCTCGATGACAACGTCGTCCTGGACTGCTAGTGCCTAGGCTCAAAGGCGAATAAATCTTTGGATGAACGACTAGAGGTACTCATCTAGGTCCTGGGTACATTGAAACAAAACTTGTGCAGTAACTGGCTTTAACTGGAAGCCTTGGAAGCTGGTGAGGAGCATCTTCTTCAACTTTTTTTCATGAAGTTATTGTTCTTGGTCGAAGCGACGAGTACCAGGTTTGGGCCACATTCCTAACTGCCATGACTAAGGACTTCGCCATGACTGCAGAATTACCACCATACAAAGGTATGGTAGCTTCGTAACTCATAAGGAATTGTTTTGAATCAGTTAGATCGTCATACATTGGCAATGTGGGTGGCCTGTATAGTGGTGGCCAAGGTGTCGCCTGCAGCTCTGGTGTCAGTGGGGAAGCTTCATCATAGATGAAATCTTGGAAGTTGACTGGTTCATGACGAAGATTGTCTTTGTTGAAGCCCTCGTAATTTTGGTCCCTATAGTTGTTTGGGTCTTGCGCTTCAATATTACGCATTTCTTCAGTTGCTTCGTCAATCTTTTTATGAAGTTCAGAAAGACGAAGCACCTTCTCCCTGTGCTTCTCCAATTGTTGGTGAATTGCTACGAGATTGTTATTCTCTTGATCAAGCTCTTGATCCTGTGGTTCTGGGCTGATAGCCTTCCTCTTTTGGTTTCTTGCCTCCCTAAGGAGAGCTTCATCCCCTTGGTTGGTGTCCAAGGTCCTGAGGACAGAGTCGGTTGTTGTTTCCTGTTGCATGGTGCGAGTTGTGGTCATGAGATCACCAAAGGTGGGTGCCAATGTTGGTACTTGATTTCAATTCCTCTGAAGGTATCGAAGATCAAGGGAACACATGTTAGATGTAAAGGCCTTCATCCTTTGATGTAACACTTCCTCGAAGTGTTAGAACGAAGGACAGAGGTTTTTAAGCAGAAACATAGTGAGGTAATATGAAAAAGACAATGTCAAAATCTATACAAAACTCATCTCTTATGCCTTAGCATTTTATTCCATCTCTTCTGATATCATACAAATTTACCAACATACCTTCGGCTCCTAGACATAGGATGACGCAAACTAGACAAACCTTAGGCCCTTTTCCAAATCCATGCAGATACTACAATCCTTAGGCTTTAGAAAACTGAACTGGACAAACCTTAGGCTCTTTTCCAAATCCATGCAGATACTACAATCCTAAATATTCTCTTAGCCATGGCCACTGAGTTAGGTGATGGTAATTCAACGTTTTTTTGGAAAGATAGGTGGTTGCTGGGAAAATGATTACAAGTTTTGGCACCTCATCTTCTTAGCTTGATTCTCAAGAGATTTGCCAAAACAAGGATTGTGGTCGAGGCCTTGGTAGATTGTAGATGGATGAGGGACATCCATGGAAACCTCACTTGGTACCTTTAGGAGTTCTTGCTTATCTAGGAGGCTTTAGATGGGATCATCCTGTAACAAGAGGTTCCTGATAGGCGTTTGTGGAGGCTTTCTAGTTCAGGGCAATACACAGCCAAATCGATTTATGATGATCTTGTTTCAAGGCTCAACCATCTTTGAGGTTGTTGAACTGGTTTGGAAAGGCTATACTCCACCTAAATGTTCCTTCTTCACATGGTTTGTAGCCCATAACCGTTGCTGGACAATAGACCGACTGGCTAAAAGGAACATTTCCCACCTTTCGCTTTGTGTTCTATGTGATCTGGAAAAAGAGACTATTAAGCACTTTCTTGATGGTTGTGTATTTGCTAGACAGTTCTAGTTCTACCTTCTTCGGAGGTTGGGTCGCTTTTCACTCACCCCTCTGCCTACAGTTTCGTCCTTCATGAATTGTTGGCTACAGGCTATGACTGATGTCGATAATGCTATGAAAAAGGTTTTAAACTCTATCATAATTTTTGGTGCCTAAACCTTATGGAAACATATGAATGACATCGTCTTCAATAGAGCGACCCATCATCTTTCAATGGCTTTATCCAATGTAGGAGAGGAGGCCTAGTGATATAAGGAAAATGGATATCGACTCATTTGTTTATTAGTTTTTGGTGTTTGATGATCAACGTAACCATTTGGATTAATATGTTTGCTAGGACTTATGTTTATAGTTCAAAGGATGCAGCGCGGACTTGGACTAAGGCAACGAGGAGAGCAACACTTCAAAGAAGACATTAGAAGACTTATCAACATCATGAAGAGTCCAAGACACAAAACAAGAAAAGCCCAAGAAAAGGAACTCTAAGAAACAAAGAAATTTAAGCTATAAAGAGTGCACCGGACGTGTGTGCTTGCTAAAAACAAGACATAGTAAAAGACCTGTGTGCATCAGATCTACCCATTGGTGCACCGGACGTGTTGCCAGACATGCCATGCAGAGAGGGTGCCAAATACAATCAGGGGCATGTGTCACACTAGACCTGTCCGATGGGACAACAGATGCACAATGCTCCAATGGCTAGCTAATGTGGATTGCATCGAACATATCCGATGTATTTAGGGAATCTGCCAGACTCCAACGACTAGTTTGATGTGGCATTGATATGGAAGGCACCATACATGTTTGATGCAACACAGAAAAGGCTGCTTCCTTCTAATGACTCTTATAGGTTTGGGACCATATATACCCACCCACCCGAGCATTTGCATGTGTGGAAAGCTGAGAAACATAGTGTGTGGTTGAGACACCAATCTGATAGCTCAATACATCTAAGTGCAAATAGATTCAGTCGATGATTAGCGTAGGTGCATAGGTTAGTTAGAACGAGCAATAGATGGATAATTGCAAATTTTTGTGTGTACGAGATTAGAATAACTTAAAAATAACTAACACAATTTTTTATTTTTCCTGATCAGAAAAATACATGAAAAAGAAAGGAGGTAGAAAATTTTATTGAATTATGATTAAAGAAGAAAAACAAGAAAACATGGGTTCTGTTGAATTTCAAGTATTCAGTTTCACCAATAAGATACGGAGACTTGCTTCACATTTAGAATTACACAAAAAGATTTTTCATCAGAAAGAGATCTACGAAGACTTTTGGGAAAACATCAACGTTTGCTAGCTTATTTGGCAAAAAAATAGAGTACATTATAAGAAATTAATCAGTCAGTTGTTTCCAATTGGACATAAACAAAAGCAACCAATAATATATATATATATATACTTCCACAATATTTTATCTATGGTGAAGTAATTTCATCGATAACCACTTCATTACACTTGCTCTAGGTTATGACCAAGTGATTAGAGGGTAGACACCCTCAACCCCTCGACGCTTATGCACATCGTTATAATTGTAAAGTGAACCAAGTTTGTGGTGTGGCCACCACTGAGTACCGGAGGAAACAAGGCTCACAGTTTTTAGCCAAAAACTCGACAACGAAGAAAGCGTGGAGCATCCCAGAGAGGCCGAAAGCGGGCACCACTTGCGCATGGAGAAGGCTCGCGACTATCTATAGAGTTACTTGTGCGAGTGTTTGGCCCTTGTGTGTACTTCACTCTGCGTATGGGCACCAACGAAAATTAGTAAGGACCTTGCACAGTTCTAATACAATAAAAATACCAATGCATCAAATGAGAGTTTACATCTCTATCTCATTTAATCTTCCGCATTTATATTGCTTTCTTTGGTTGTACTTTACCTTTCCTAGCTTAGATTATAATCTACATGGTAGAACTGAAACGTAGGTTGCATAACTCACTTTTGATATAGAGATAGCAAGACTTAGACAAAACTATAGTTGCATTAGCTTGTTTGGTTATGTGCATATGTTTTATTTAAGAGATAAAATTAGAGACCTGGTTTAGAAGAGAAAATAGAAGTCATAATTCAACCACCCCTCTCACATACATATTCCTTTCAGTTGCTAAAGGCCTTTAGCACCATTAGCATAAAAGATGAGGAAGATCATTAGCCCCGAGGTAGTGATGTCGTTTGTAGGTAGTCCTTAACCGACGCTTATGTAAATCCAACCTTGTGTGTGTGGGTGTGAGTGCCTAAACATTTGGTTAGGCGGCTGTATCATTAACCTCCTTTTAATGAAATGATAATTTTAGCTGATAGGAGCAAACAAGTTATGCAACTATACCAATAACTAAATACATCCTAATCCATACTATTAACAAAAACAAAAGTAAATTCAAACTAGTATACATATATCAAGTATATGCAAACTATCCAAATAAAATATTGCATGAGCCTTAATATCACTATTAAAAATGTGTTCGCTACACCCAACCAAGATAGCATGCGAGAAAAGAATCATGAATTGTTATCACTACACTGAAAAACAAAAAAACAGGTCAATATAATTGAATTAGTCGAATATCCTTCCATACCAGCAACATCTTTACACACCTCCTTAAGTTCATTGTTGACCAACCGCGGTAACAAGAACATTTCCACACTATCCACACCGTGTGGGCAACAAGAAAAACAATGACACCATCTTAAATGCCCACAACCCTAAGATTAGAGATGGCGGCGATGACTTGGTTGAGTTTTCAAGCATATCAACCCCCTCATATGTATAAACTCTTGCTAATAGCCTTTAACCCTAAATGCCTATTAAGGTTCTTATGGATCATGATTATCTCTTGACCTTATAAAGACAAGAAGATTATCACTCTATTAAGGCTTTGTTTGGATATTTAGTGCTTTGTTTGGATACTTAGTATTCATCTCAATCCACGTGGCTAAAGTGAATTGGAGTATAAATTAAACAATCCACGTGAAGAATACTTGGACACCTCAATCCACGTGTATTGTTGTTAATTGAGGTGTAATTTAATTTATGTTACACTCCAATTCACCTCAATACACATGGATCGAGACGAATACGAGTGTCTAAACAAGGCCTAATGGAGATGAGAATACTTAAGTGGTGATGACAATACATAAACGCCCATGGACCATATGAGAAGATTTTCACCGTTAGTGCTTCATACACATTAACTGCACAAATTTTTTTGATGGATCTCATACGAGAAGATTATTACAGACGCCATGAATGAGGTATCAAACAAATAAGACTGCCATCAGGGATGGCATGAGCGCAGGCTATCTCTCACGTCTTAGATCTTGTATCTACATGCTGCTTTTCATTTTCTCTAGCACTTACAACTTTGTGCCTGAAGCGTGCAAGTCAGTTTTGCAGACGCCATGAATGAGGTATGCGTCCTACCCTATCAGTAAAACTGCCAGAGAACCTGTATCATCAGCACTTCAACATCACCACAGCATTTCGAAGAAAAATACTTAACATTTGTAGAAAGTATCCAATTATTCTACTTCCTGAAAGAGCAATTGCGGACCTAGTGTCCTTTTTCAAACTTTTGGATCACTGCTCAAAGAAAAATCAGTTATTCTTTACTCAAGGATCAACAAATCACCTAGTGACGTTTTTTCTGGTATAGGGAATATCCAACAAGAGCAGACAATAATATAGTCCACAAAACCTGCATATGAAACCAAGTGGGTCAACAGTTGAGCAATGACTTTGCATTATGTTAAATTTATTTAGGATATAATATATATAATTACACCAACAAAGTTATATTTATATGTACCAAAACATTCAAATCCACATCAGCTAAATTTTAATAAACAAAACATAACACAGAATTTAAAAGATGACCATGTTTATCGTATTCCATCTCTCAAGCTTCCTTATCCTGGACTGCATATCATCAATCACACTATCTGTAGAGGAAGTTTCTCGTATTGGTGACGATAAATCTGAATTAAAGCTCCCTCCCTGCAATTCCAGTATATGAGAATAACTTGGAAAGAACAGTAACCATAAAATATTAGCAGAAAGATAGCTGTTGAAGAACTAAGTAGCCTTGTACATTTTAGAAGCCTAGCTGTTGGATAGACTGAAACCCTAACGCTAATCTAGAGTTGGGAATATATTATATAGAGGAGTTAGGTGGGCCAAGCCCATTACAACAGGGCTAATTAGGTAAATACAGAAAAACTCTAATCTAACCCTAAACAGGAGTCTAACACCCATCGCAGTATCAACTCTATCCTGTACAGATGTTGAGACTGGATCGGAACTCAGTGAATACACTCGACGCCTCAGCACTAGAGTGGGAGACAACGGGTTGCCGCTTCGAGTCCCAGGAGACGAGGTTGGCGTCCTGGAACATGGCATAGCTGGATGTGAACTGGAGCGTGTCGGGGCAGCTAGCCGAGTCAATGTCGGTGTAGACTGTGGGAAACCCTAACCCTAACTCAGGGTTTAGGGTCACGGTGAAGGTGGAGCCGCTATGGAGGACGAGCGGCGGGGTGAGGCCGGGGGGGGGGGGGGGGGGGGGGGGGGGGGAGGGGAGGAGGGCCAACGGGTGCACGACCGGACGAGAGCGCAGATCTCCATTGGAGGACGAGCGGCGGTGCGAGATCGAAAGAGAGGAAGGAAGCAGGAAAGGTGGCGACTAGCCCTAGAGAGCCGAAGCGAGATAATCTCGTGATACCATGTAGGAAAGTATATGCCGCCAATAGTAGGTTGATCATAGAGGTAGAAGGGGTGTACAATATATAGACAAGGACCGTCTAAGGTTGATAGAAAGCACTCAATCAGTGGAGATCCTTGCCTAGCCTCTGATCAACTACCATAAACACCAAGGCACATATGCGGGCAGGGCTGATCAACACATATGGCAAGCCTGATCATCCTAATTACATAGTCGAACATGTTAATTGAAACAATGGTTAACAATATGGTACCCGAATTCAGACAAGCATTCTAAGTTGTAGTAAACGTTGCATTGATACTTCCCTCACAAATAGCTTATCAAGGCAGCTTCCTAGTATGGTGTACAAATATTTTACATACGAATCTACAGCAATATACCTGTGACTGGATGAACTCAACCAGTTCCTGCAGCCTTGCAGCTTGTTGATTGTGAATACCAATAGATACATTACCATCAGCTGGTAAGCTCTCCAAAATAATTTGAAGATAACTCTGGATAGCACAAAGGAACCATGAAACTGGAAATTAGAAATAAGCTATATATATGACTATGCTTCACAGTGATTGATTTCAGGACTCCTGACCGAACCTTTGTTGTGTATGAACCATCCAAGCAGAGTGCAGAACCAGCAGAGGTAACAATTTCTTTATTTGTCCCTTTAATTTGAAGATATGGAGTCGACACTCCTTGTAGATGGTCAACTTCTATTAAAATCTTCAATGGATTTCAAAAGGCATCAGAACATACTTGTAATTAACAGCTACATTACTGATTCCATCATAACATTACAAAATAATGCTATATAAAATAACAGATGAGAACATCTTGCTTTAGGTATGCAACTTGCAAAGTTACTAATGGAGCAGTTTTCGACCACAAAATGAGAGACAAATGTGTTAAATTCGTATGTACAGCCATACTGATAGTGAGTAATAGGCAGTAGGACTGTGCCCCGTTACAAGATTGTTCATCAGTATGCATGCATTCAGTTCATTTTCATCACTATAGTATTTATTCTGTACAGCTAGATAAATATTACACGTCCATCCAAAAACCACTAATAAAATTACTAACAACCAATTTTTATGCCTGGCAAGAGATTGTAGTTTTCATTTTCAAAATAATCAATTTCTCCAGAACTAAAAATTTCTAAATCTACAGGATAAAAACGTAATGATGCTTTGATAAAACATTAAAACCTTCCTCTTAATAAAGGCATTCAAATAATAAACCAAACCTGGAAATGTGCCAGCAAAATTCACAATTCCTAAGTTATTTAAGCCTTAATCATGCATACTCAGCAATAACACTAAAGGATAAATCTTTGTACAAGCAAGCAATAATGGCATAATATCACAGGAGTAGGGAGACTTTTACAAAAATAAAAATGCCTTTGTCCATTTAGTGGTAGGCAAGTATGCATCCTTTTCTCTAAATAAAAAAAAGAGCTACACTGGTTAAGGAACATAATAACCTTTCCATCTTGGTAAATCACCGCAGAAGCTTCAATATATGCAACAGCTTGGTAACTAGAAAACAGGAATGGAAAATAAATTAATATATCATAGTCGTCAAGAAATATCTGGATGGATTTTAGCATATCAATCAAAACAATACCAAAATGAAATCCCAACATTTTGTGCTAGATAGCTCTTCTTATTAAGAGTTGAATACACCGACCAAAATTCGAACTCGTAACCTCTGGCTCTGATACCATATTAAGTTGCATATACCAACTAGTTGGACCCAAAAGCTTAAACTGATAGAAAGAGGTGGTCCATTCACTTATATTATAATCCAACACTTCTTAGGGCTAGTTTGGGAACTCTATTTCCCAAGGAATTCCCATTTCTAAGGGAAAATGAACTAATTTCCCAGAGGACATAAGTTCCACTGCACCATTAATTGAACCTTTATAATATTATCTGTTATATTTCAAGGAGCATATAGAAGTTGTTGACTTAGTTGTGGTAAGCTGATGCCTAGTGATGGCCAAAACAGGTAGCCACTTGGCAATGGCATTTTTAGAGTATTTTGGCCCTAAACCATGTAATCCCATATAATCTGCCCAAGAGGCTCAGCAATACAACCAACAATTCCACCAATTCAATTCTGGCCATGGGAGAGGATATGGAAGAGCTGGACACTAGGGAAATGTAAATTTTTCATGTGGTTGGTCGCACATAATAGGTACCGGACTGCAGACTGCTTGCAAAAAGAGTGCCCCGCACTCCGCAACCAAACTATAGTTTCATGTGTTTTTCCCACCAATTGTGGTTCAGGATGCTACAGAAGGTTGGCCTGCAAAACCTCTCCCCACCAGACTGAGGACCTCATTGGGCAGGTTAAAAAGGGGCAGAATTCTATTATCATTTTGGGAGCATGGTCTATTTGGAACCACCGCAATCAGTTTGTTTTTGATAAAATTCAGCCTAATCTTGATAAAGTCTTTGTAGCAGTATGGGATGAACTGCACATTGGAGTTTGGCTGAAGTTAAGAGTACGTTCGCTCGTTCTAACGCCAACCACTGAGTGTCACCCCTACATAGTTGTGTATGTTGGAGACAGAAAATGGAAACCATAACCCTAACTAGGGTTGCGATGTTGTATTAGTAGATAGAAACGTATATGTGGTGGGCTTAAGCCCATTAAAATGGTAACACACACATGTCTAAAACCCCTAGGTATTACAGATGTTGAGACTAGAACGAAACTCCGAGAACACCGTGCATGGAAGTCCGTTGCTGAAGATGTCGGCGAATTGCAAAGTGGTCGGTGGTATGCGGAAAACGCGAACATCGCCGACGGTGCACGCTCACGGACGAAGTGAAGGTTGATCTCTACGTGCTTCGTGTGCTGATGTTGTACATAGTTGGTGGAGAGATAGACCGCGCTGACATTGTCTAATAGACGTGTGTGGCGCAAGCGAGGGGGCTATCGAGCTCCTGGAGCAACTAACGGAGCCAGGATGCCTCGGCCATGCCGTTCGCCACAACGTGATACTCAGCCTCAGCGTTGGAGCGGGAGACAACAATGCTAGACCGGCACATGTCGGGGCAACTGGCACAATCAGCGTCGGTGTAAACGACCAACTCTAAAGTTAGATATACGAAGAAGGTTGTAGTTGAGTGCGCACCGGAGGTAGCAAAGAATCCATTTGCCAGCGGTGAGGTGGGGCTCCGGCAGGGTGTGCATGTGAAGGCACACATGCTGGACGCATAAGCGATGTCGGGCCGGGTGAAGTTGAGGTACTGTAGAGCCCCGACGAGGCTCCGGTAGGCCATCACGTCGCTAACCAGGGCACCATCGTCGTCGGAGACGTTCTCCTGATTATCAATAGGCATAGAGCAGGGCTTGCAGCCGGACATGCCAGCCGCTCTAAAATGTCGATGGCATACTGGCGCTACAAGGAAGAGGCCCTGGAGGCGACGTTCTACGGTCACCTCGTGGAAGTGGTGGAGAGGGCCTAGGTCCTTCATCGCAAACTCGCGCTACAGGGCAGCGCTCATACGATGGAGAAGGGTGGCACTAGACGCCCTGAGCACGATGTCGATGTAGAGGTAGACAATATCGTCGCCGCTCTAAAGGATGAACATGGACGTGTCCGACTTGGCCTCAACAAAGGATGAACATGGACGTGTCGTGAAGGAGGGCGTTCTTGATGTCCAGTGGTGGACCACCTGGTCTCGAGAGAGGATAGTCCAAACGGCGACGGGCTTGACGACAGGGCGTAAGGTCTCGTGTAGTCCACTCTGGATCGCTGAGTGAAGTCTTGAAGGATCCAACAGGCCTTTGCCAAGGATCCTGGGCTATTACAAATATGTGAAGCAGCTCCTTTGCCAAGGAAAGCTGAGGGACTATATGCCCCACCTGTTTTTCACTCCATATTCACAATCTTCTGGTTGTCTCCTTAAGTTTCTTATCCAGATTTAGGAAGGGACAGCTGGTAAGGCACTATAGAGTTCCAAGCATCCAACACCACCTCCTGAAAACCTTCCATTCTTGTCTAGAATGATTCAAAATGGAACTTTTTCTTGCCAATGGGCATACTACTAACCTCTATGGATCAAAGTGATAAAGGTATGTTTCAAGTACTTAGTCAATTGATTTAAGTGCTAATCAGGTTTGTCTAAGTGCTAGGGGCCATATGAAGTCGAGCCAAAATGAGCAAAAGAAAATTGGCACAAAAAGGAAGAGGCTAGGCTGGCAGCATCGGACAGTCCGATACCACCCACCGGTCAGTCTGGTGTCTGTCCGACCGTACTGGCCGCGCCAGGGCGGCGACGCGACCAGGGGAGGCCTGGAACGACGGAGGAGCACCGACAGCTGGAGATCCGGCGACGGGAGGGTCACCGGAGGAGGGAAGAAGCCGACGGTGGCTGGGGACGACGGACGGAGGGGGAAATCCGGCGGCGGTAGATGGCAGACGCCAGCGACTGGGTGTGGGGTGGTGGGGAAGAGAGAGAGAAACTGGCTCCGGTAAGTTGGAATGGGAAATCCTAACCCTAACACAAGGTTGGGTGATGTATTAATAGACCAATGGTTGGGTCTGGCCCATTACACAGGGGTGAGACTGTAATTACAAGGGGCCAACCCCAAAACCCTAAACGGGTACTCTAACAGTAACACTAGGACGTCACTTATCAAACACACACTTATTCCTATGCTTCCAAATGATCCAAGCACAAAGGGCTATTGCCTTGCATGAGCTGCTCGTGCTCGATTTTCTTCTAGTGTCAGAAAATATAATGGCCAGGATATAGTTATTTGGGATTATGATCATGTGTCCTAATTTCACACCAAGTCATGTAAATTCTATACATACCGCACGAGAGGCTCAATGTAAATCATCTTATTCCACAAATTATATTCCTCTTACACATCCCATCACTGAGCCCTCGCAAGCATATTGTACTAAAATGGAAATTAAATCCAACAAGCGACACATTAACCAACAACTCAAGATTATGAAGTTTACACTTAGTGTGCCAATACTAAGATAAAGGATGCCCAGTGCGTTTTTCCCTGTAATATGTAAAGACATGGATAAAATCAAACAATGCACCACTTACCCAAGCTTAAGAAGCCCTGCAACAGTACTGGCACTAATATCAAAATCAACCTTTGGCTGGATAATAAAATTTCCTTCCCTTATAGGCTAGCAAAATATTGAAGGGAAGAGAAAGGGCAATGTGTTATAGATTCATGTCAAAGAATGAAAGAAGCATAATGAAAACAAAATAAGCGTGCATACCTCTCGTATCAACAATGCAAATCTTCCTTCACAAATTCTGACCCGGATACACTCACCTTCGGTCAGCTGGGCATTTGATGGTATGCCAGGAAGCCGTAAGTACACATCAGTGAAGTTCTGGACAGAACTGCAGACTTTACTAGCATCTAGTACCTTCAGTATATCTTGGCAGGATACCTAACAATAGAGCAAAAAACTCATCACCACCCAAAATGTGATGTGCATTGTTTCCCTAGACCAGCTTACTGGATGCTTAGAGAAAAAACCCCAGTAGTAGGTTTATGTAGCCTAGGCAACTATCGACGACTAGGGGCGATTAGTCGCTCGATCAGGCGAGTCTGCGCGACTGGGGTTTAGGATCCTGAAATTTTGATTTCGTGGGCTTTTTTTGGAGGGCGGCCCGGCTACAGGGAGATGAAACGCTAGCGCCGTCTCTATAAACCATTACTCGACGGTTCCACATCTCCTAATTTCCTGGCATCGCGATCTCTTTCCTTGTGCCTCTCTTCTCTATTTTCCTAGCGGCTCGTTCTCGACTTCTCGTTCCAGACTTCACCGACGACGCGCAGCCCCAGATCATCGACGCGCGGCGACCCCAGTTCACAGACGCACGCAGCCCTAGATCATCGGCGCACGGTTCCAGGACTCCAGATCATCGCCAGCATGAGTTCATCTTCCTTCTAATTGGTTATGTCTGTTAATGTGCTTTCTACTGATCTAAGTATCTAATATGACAGTCTTATGGTGGGGTGCCTATGGAGGATTGGCATATGAACTCCAAAGCCTTGCAAAAAGAATTATAAGCTTATGTTGCTCAGCATCTGGTTGTGAAAGAACTGGAGTGATTTTGCATTAGTAAGTACTCTTTTTTTTGTTCATACTTCATACTTCAGAGTTCAGATTGAGTAATAATGTATGTCACTATGTCCATGTGCAGATCCATACAAAAAAAAGGAACAGACTGGAGACCAGAGACTAAATAAATTGGCCTATGTAAGCTACAACAGGAAGATGGATAATAGGTTCACAAATATAAGATAGCTAGGTTCCAAGGGAAAGAGAAGCAATCCACTGTTGCTTGAATAGTTTATGTGGCAAAATGAATGGGTTGAAGAAGAATCTGATGGTGATAACTGATAACATTTGGGGTGCTGTGGATGAAGCTCTAGGTGCAACTCAAGGTCTTCGGGGCCGAAATTTGCCTAGGACTGCTGCTGCTGCAGGTGCTGGTTCCTCCTCTCAGACTCAGACACAAACCTATGTTAGATCCAGAAAATGTCCCAGAAATGCAGCAGCTACAGCTCAGGACATACATGAAGAACATGACAATTCTCCTGCTGAAGATGAACAAGAACAACAAGAACAAGAGACAGTAAGACAAATGAATGATGATGAAGATGAAGGCGAACAAGAATCAGGTGGAAGGGGAGCTGCCGGTGATGAATTTCAGTTGGATGAAGATCTTTAGGTAACTGGATGGTAATGTGTGCTGTGTGGTATCTGGGACTGGTAGTAACTAGTAAGTGTTTCTTTGCTGTTTTCAGTTGGATACTTGAATTGGATGAATAAATATCTTCTCTCAATTTCTTAAATCAGTAATCAGTATTGAGAATACATGTCATGTTTACCCTATCCTTCATATATAGTTATATAATTATATACTATAAAGTATATACATAGGTCCTGGATGAACAGGACGACTAGTAAACGACCAGGTCGACCAGAGGTCGACCTAGTAGGTGACTAATCGAGATTCGTCGCCTCGTCGTTCCCCCAGTTCGACTAGCTGGTCGAGCGACCAGAAACATAGGGAATAGAACTCGATCCTAATCCGATTTGATCCTTAAATTTTATAATGTAAAATCTAGGGCTCATTACCACCCCTGACACCATCCCCCTAGGGCAGTCGGTTAAGCATACCAATCACCTATTAAGTACAAAGCAATGATCTGCCTCCCAACTATCACCTAGTGCCAAGTGTGAACATAAAAAATGTGGGAATTGAAAGTTGTGTTTACCTGTTTTTTACTTTTTAACACAAAAAGTGAGCTTTCAGGAGAGAGCACAGGATCAAAATCATTTTGAATCTTAAGCTGCCAAAAAAGTGAAAAATAGCAATGCATAAGTACACAAACTTAATGGATGTGTAATAACAGCAGAATGTTGAACAGTTTATGTAAGGTGAAAAAAATAGGTCAACAATTATGTTTCTTGTACCAACATGAGCATGGACAAGATGTGGTTCAATGTATTGCTGAAACAGTGGAAACACAGTGGTCATGATTTCAGTCTGAGAAATAGAAAAGCCAGCACGATTCTTGTCTCTCTGTATTCTTGCAATAAGGTGTGAATGAACTCCACCAACCTAATGCCACGGAATATATTAATATCAAAAAAAATATTTACAATAATATATCAAGATGGAGACAGACTAGAAATTTTTTGAAGGTTTGAGAAGGGTCTTACAACTGCAATCCACAAATCCAGAAATTTCCTTATAGCAGGATGTAAAGTGTACACACCTTCAAAGATGACCTGGTATCCAAATGTAAATTATTTTTTCTCGAAAGCGCAGGAGAACTGCGCGATATTATATTAAAGAAGAAGGACAATTACAGAAGAAAACAAAAGAGGCGCCTATGGCGGCCAGTAACAGGCATACAAAAACCCATCCATGTCTAAAGAAGAACCTAACACAAATAACCACAATGCTAGCTAACTAGCAGGGATGCCTGGAATGGGGGCGGTGAGCAAAGACAACTTTTTTGCACCAGCCATCTCCCATAGGTGAACCTCCAACTCAACTCTTCTAATAGCATCAGCAATACTGGGGTTCTTATTGTCAAAAACACAACCATTGCGTTGCTTCCATAAGGTCCAAACTCCCAGAATGACTAGAGAATTGAGGCCGTCCCTTGCAATTCCAGAGACTTTGGTACATAACATTCTCCACCATTCAAGAAAAGCACTATCCTCAGATTGGGGGGCAAGAAACTTTGGTACATAAATTATTAAAGGATCACTCATCCATCAGATCAGATCTAAGCATTGCAGATTGTAATACACCATACATTCCAAATCATAGCTCACTTTGGTTTTTTTTGAACAAACACAGGAGAGCTGTGTGTCATTATATTAAGAAGAAAAAAAACATAGGAGAGACAAGACTTGTCAACCCTTAATACAAAGGCCCCTAGGCCGAGACCCTCCTGAAATTAACACAACGCGCCACGCACACAGAGCAATAACCCGACCAAAACGACCACCAGCAGGCAAACTGCTAGGGTCCCCTAGGGAGCTCACTTTGGTTTTGTCCTAAAATCAAACTTCTCTAAGTTTCACTGAGCTTTTCAAAAAAAAAAGGACGCAAGGGAGCTGTGTGTCATAAAAAAATTAATACATACAAGCTTAAATAGATGTACTATCGAAACACATTTCATGGAAAATCCATGGGTCTTGTTCAGACCGCCTGGGATTCTGTTAATGGGGAGATGTTTCCTTTCCAATCCTTTTTTCTGAAGTTAAAGAAGACAGCTAAAAGTCTTATTTCCTGGAGTAATAATCAGGTGGGACACATCAGGTTCCAATTAGCCATGGCTAAGGAAATCCTTCATAGGTTGGAGATTGCTCAGGATGACAGGATCCTTTCCATGAATGAACTATGGCTAAAGAATAAGTTAAAAAAGCATACCCTGCTGCTTTCTTCCTTGAGAAGGACCATGGCCAGACTGCGATCAAGAATTTCGTGGCTCAAGGATGGAGATGCAAACTCTAAGCTATTCCATTTGCATGCCAGACACCGTAAAAGGAAGAACATTGTAACCTCTCAGAGGGAAGGGGATGTCACCTTAACTAGGCATGATGAGAAGGCTGCAGCAGTGGATCATTTCTTCTTCAACTTGATTGGTACAAATGTGGGCAGAGATAGAATCATTGATTTAGATGCTCTTGATATTCCCAGTCATGATCTCTCTGAGTTGGATGCACCTTTTTCTGAAAAAGAGGTATGGGACACTATTGTAAGTCTGCCCCCTGATAAGGCACCTAGACCTGATGGTTTTACTGGACGATTCTACAGAGTCTGTTGGCACATAATCAAACATGATTTCATGAAAGTGGTGTCAGCAGTTTGGGGCAGAAAATTCAACAACTTTGGCAAACTCAATTCAGCATACATCACTCTGATCCCTAAAAAGGAGGGTGCTGCCCAGGTTAAGGATTTTAGGCCTATAAGTTTGGTTCATAGTGTTGCTAAGCTCATCACTAAAATCCTTGCCAATCGATTGGCTGCAAGGCTTCATGAGATGGTCTGTCCCAATCAAAGTGCTTTCATAACGGGGCGATTTATTCAGGATAACTTCATGTTGGTACAGCAGACCTCACGGCTACTTCATCATCAGAAAAAGGTCAGTCTTCTTCTTAAGTTGGATATTAGTAAAGCTTTCAATTCGGTCTCTTGGCCTTATTGATGTCATGAAATACCTCGGTTTTGGTCAAATTTGGAGGGATATTATCTGTGGGCTGCTCTCATCTTCTTCCACTCAAGTGCTTCTTAACGGTTTTCCCGGAAAGTGCATTATCCATCGGAGGGGTCTTAGGCAAGGAGATCCACTTTCTCCCATGCTTTTGATTCTTGCCATGGACATTTTGGGTTTGTTATTTGCTAGAGCAGAAGATGCAGGACTTTTACAACCTTTGTCACCATCACAAAGATTGCACCGGGTCTCTTTGTATGCTGACGATGTGGCATTATTCCTGCACCCGGTGGCGGATGATATCCTAGTCACTTTGGAGATTTTGCATTTGTTTGGTGCCTCCTCGGGCCTTCAGAATAATGAAAGAAAGTCTAATGTCTATCCTATCCAATGCTCTGTGGAGGATATTACGGTTACTCAAAATCTGCTGCCTTGTGCGCTGTCAGTGTTTCCCTGTCAGTGTCTTGGTCTTCCTTTCTCTCTAGTCAAGCTTACTAAAGACCAAGTACAACCTTTTTGTGGATAAAATTGCAAGGCAGCTCCCTAACTGGAAGGTTGGTCTATTGACAAGAGCGGGTAGAAGGATTCAGGTTCCGCATGTTTTGACTGGAATGATGGTTTATTTAGCAATGGCTATCAATTTCCCTTCCTGGGCCTAGGAAGCCATTGACAAAATCAGAAAAGGCTTTCTTTGGAGAGGCCGCAAAAAGGCCAAGGGTGGTCATTGTCTTGTGTCCTGGGGGAGAGTTTGTCGTCCTCTCAGGCTTGGTGGCCTGGGCATCTCCAGCCTGCCCGAGATGTGTTGGGCTCTTCGTATGAGATGGTTGTGGTTGCATAAAACTGGTCCATCTCGTCCCTAGGCGTAGCTACCTTTTCATGTGTCGAATAAGGTTCGGGCTTTCTTCTCCACTGTTCTAGTTTCAGAAGTTGGCAATGGTGCCAACACCCTTTTCTGGACTGATAAATGGATCTCAGGGCAGAGAATTTGTGATATCGCTCCAAGGATTTTTCAGTGTATTCCCAAGAGGAACACAAAAAGAAGAACTGTGCAAGAGGCTCTCCTAAATAGAAGATGGATCTCAGATATTAAGGGGGCCCTCTCAGTGGGAGTTTTGGTGGATTACCTTCAGATTTGGAACCTTATGTCTGAGATAGTGTTGCAGCCTACTATTGAAGACAAACATGTTTTTAGTATTGCCCCAGACGGTATCTATTCAGCAAAAGTGGCTTACGAAGGATTCTTCATGGGATCTACCTTTTTCCGCCACTATTCCAGGGTGTGGAGGACTTGGGCCCCGCCTAAATGTAGATTTTTTCTTTGGCTTTTTGCGCACAACAGGTGCTGGACCGCTGACAGATTAGCTAGAAGAGGGCTGAATCACCCTCTGATATGCCCTCTGTGTGATCAAGAGGAGGAAACCTTAGACCATCTCCTGGTGTCCTATGTTTTCTCAAGGATTTTCTGGTTTCAGCTTCTGAGGACTTTCGACCTTCATAGGCTCGCCCCTCGGTTTGGTTCGACCTTCATGAGCTGGTGGGAGGAAGCCTCTTCTTCGGTCAGTGGTCTAGTTAGAAAGGGGTTGAATTCTCTGATTGCTTTGGGAACTTACATTATTTGGAACCACCGCAACAGATGTGTCTTTGATAACTGGATTCCTAATGTGTCTTTAGCCATTAGGATGGCTATGGAGGAAAGATGGATGTGGGAAATGGCTGGAGCTAAAGGGCTTTCCTATCTGTCTCCCCCCCCCTTCTTGAGGTTTAGCCTCGGAGAACGTTTTTTCTTCAGTAGTTTGTTGCTATCCCAGATGGACTATTTTGGTTTTTTAGTTTTTCGACCTCCGTAAGGAAGTCGGTCGCATTGTATCTGGTCTGCTTAGACCTTGTTTTTTTTCTTCTTAATATAATGAGGCGCAGTTCTCCTGCGTTTTTCAAAAAAAAAAGTGTAACGCAGGGGAATCAAAGGAGGCAACACACACCTCGTCCAGAGATTGCGTGCGGAAGCAGAGGCAAACGACCGTGCGGGAATCAAAACAAGAGCTCTAGGGCAATGGAGTTCCACGCATGAAGACGACCGGTGTCGCACGGAAGTAGAGGTAGACGCCCGCGCGCGCGAATCGAAACATAAGTGTTGGGCCGATGGAGTTCCCACGCAAAGGCTGACGACAGGTGTCGTGCGGAGGGAGACAGTCATGAGGCCCATTGAGGTCAGGAGGCCTTAGCAATAGGATGGTCCTAATGGGCCTTAACAATGTCTACACTATGCAGTGCTCCGAGGAGGAATTATCGGTGGTCAAAAATCTGCTGCCATGTGAGGTATCAACCTTCCAGCCAATTGTGGACAGAATTGCAAACCACCTCCCAAGCTGGAAAGTTGACTTAATGACAAGGGCAGGCAGAAGAATTCAGGTGTAGCACATCCTTACAGGCATGATTATCTACTTGGCAATGGCTATTCACATCCCTCCATAGGACCTACAAGCTATTGATAAGATATGAAAGGGATTTCTTTGGTATGGTTGTAAAGAAGTCTGGGGAAGGCATTGCATTGTAGTATGGGGCAGGGTGTGTCAGCCTCTTCAGTTAGGAGGGCTAGGTATTTCTAGCCTACCGGAGCTCTATTGGGCACTTCACATGAGATGGCTTCGGCTGCACAAGACTGATTCAGGGCATCCTTGGGCAAACCTCCCCATCCAAGTTCCAAGCAAGGCTTCAACATTCTTTTCTACAGTTCTGGTTTCAGAGGTAGGGGATGGGTCTCTTACCTTGTTTTCGATAGATAAGTGGCTCCTTGGACAAAGGATTATTAAGATTGCTCCTAGATTACTTGAAATCATCCTGAAACGGATTGCAAACAAAAGGACTGTTCAGGAGGCAAATAGAAGATGGATCTCAAACATTAAGGGAGCTCCCTCGGTTGGAGTTCTAGTGCATTATCTTCAGTTATGGGATTTACTCTCAAACTTTGAGCTACGCCCTGACATAGAGGACAGAAACATTTTCAGCATAGCGGCAGGGAAACTATTCGGCAAAATCTGCTAGAGGAGCTTTTCTCATGTTCGACTTTTTTGGTCATTATACTAGGGTGTGGAAAACTTGGGCTCCACCAAACTGTCGTTTAGGGTTCGACTTTTCTACATTTGAAGGAGCTTCTCTAGATGTTCAATGGTTTTACAAACCAAAGGGGATGAGTGCTCTTTGGTGCATGGCAGGTTCTTCCAAGCTCATTGACCCCCTAGCTAGGTCACTGACCCCAGGGGCTAGGGGTAGCCATTGGTGTGGTACGATACTACGATCGTCATGTTTTCTTTTTTGTCACAACCAATGATTTCAAGTCGTCCGACTAATCGCGATTAGTCGGGCTAGTCGATTTTAGTGGAGTGACCAGGGTATCGGACCGGATTAGGTCGACTAATCGGACGTGCAATTAGTCGTCCAGTTAATGTGTGGACGATTAGTTAGGTTTGGTTGGCTGGCGGTTGGCATGTTTTTGCTTTGGGCTGGACGTCTAGTAAGTCTGCAACTCTACATCATATGTTATGTGGTGAGTAGTGAGTGATGTTCAGTTCATGTTCTGAAATCTGAATTCTTAATTCTGAAATGTGATCTGAGTGTCTGACAATTCTAGTATTCATAATTTCTATGATATTCTGAAATCTGAATGTTCAATGGTGTTCCGAAATCTGAATTGTCCACTCTCCACTGTCCAGTTCTAGTATTCATATTAGTTTTGTTTGGTAATTTCGTTATTTTGATATTGCCTCCTACATGCTATATTGCTATATGGTATCCATATATATATCAATATTACATTATTACACACATATATAATTATATATATAGGTCCTATACCTGTAAATATGCAGGAGGACCAGTAGGGACGACCAGGTCGACTAGGACCCGATTAGTCGACCTAATCATCGACTAATCGCGATTAGTCGCCTAGTCGCCCAGGTGTCTCGACTAGCTAGTCGAGCGAATTGAAACCATTGGTCACAACCATAGTCTATCGTGTGTGTGTGTGTTGGGAACCTCGAGTCCAAGTTCTTTCTAAACTCGGCTCGTAGTATTTTTTTCTTCTATCTTAATGAAATGACATGCAGCTCTCCTTTGTAGTTCGAGAAAAAAAAAGTGAACTACAATTTGGAATGGAGAGTAAGTACCTAAAGAGAAGTATAAACATTTGGAAGACAATTTGTCAATCTCAACCTAATTAGATCCAGTGTCTCCATTTGTTTAAATACAAAAATTCAATTATCTCAAATTAACATTTCATTAATCTATCTACTAAGTATACCATTTAATGAAACTGACAACCATTCTAATAGAGTTATGGAATTACATATTTAGAAATTATTACAAATCACCGAAGGGTTACCCTATACTTCCAATACAATAATTGACAAATTTCATAAAAATTTGCATACAATAATTAAAAAATAGCCATGTTGAAACAAAGTAAAATGTACTAAAGAGGTTGGGATGGATATATACTTTACCACTCCACTTTCCTCGGATACTTGAAGCTCCTTGAACCCCTTTCGGCTAAAATTTTCAAAGTCGAAGCAAGGAACTTCCGCTTTATGCCTCTTTTTTATGTCCATAATGTTCTGTGTTATAATAATTCGTGTACACATTTTAGACACGGTAGTGAATAAATAATATACTTGCTCAAATCATGAATTAAAACCTTAAACTATACCAAACTACTTTTCTTCATAATATAAGTGCAAAAGCGATCAGCACAGAGGCCTAAAATTATTCCATGACTTGTACTTTCATAATCATTAACTAACTCCAAAATGCTCAGGCATTGTGATGGTATTTCAAAGGCGCTCATTTTTTTCTCGAACACACAGGAGAACTGTGTATCATTATATTAAGAAGAAAAGGTCTAAAATAGACCAAATACAAGATGCGCAGCCTAAAGGAATAGAACAAAATAAAACTAAAGAAAAAGAAAACATGGAAGAGAGGGGCACGGCTAGGGCCCATCACCGGCAACCACCGTTAATATTGCAGCCATAACAGACTAGATTCCATAGCACAGCAGACAAAAACTGGAGTACGCTCGACCTTACTAGATTTATGTTAATGCACAAATCTTGATACTCTGTTTGGAATTTAGAGCTTCAAGATTGTAGACTGTGTGGGCCTGTATAGAATGTGGCCCATGGCCCATTATGGGTGCTGCACACCTTCGTATAAGTGTATCCACTCATTCTATCAATGTATGGCATCCTATTGGGTTTCACCCTCTTTCATTGTAAGCAAAAGAAAAAAGGTTTTAACTCTATTGTGAGTTTAGTAGCATGGCAGATTTGGAAGCATAGCAATGCGTGTGTGTTTGACAATGCTTCCCCAAACATCCACGCAATTTTGTTGTCCGTCCATGATGAGGCCTTAGTATGGGGCTTTGCTGGGGCTGCTGCTCTTAGGAATGTTTGGCAGTAGTTGGGTGTGTATTCTCGTTTTCCTTTTCCTTAGTATGGGGCCTTTTCCATGACCAGCGAGCCTCCCTTCCCCATGGCATGCTTCCCTCCCCTGCTCCTTTCTTCATCATCACCGCGGGCGCAGGTGCCACTGTCGTGAGCAAGAGCGCTGCAGGCGAAGGAGCCGCGTGCTCAGACGGGCGCTACGGGTGATGACACCACTATCGTCCCCCACCCCCCACCCCCTCTGGTCAGCTCTACGACTAGTGCCTCCCTGTCCGGCCCACCATTGGCCCATGCCCAGCGCTGATGGTGTTCTTCCCGCCCGTGCCCCCTGACGAGCTGGTTGTTGCACACTCTGCACTGGATGCTGCTCTCGCCACCGCCAAGTCCACCACCGTTGTTGCTCGAGAGCACGAACAGGCTGCTGATCTTGTTTGGGAGCAAGAATGTGCTGCTGCCATGGTTATTAAAGCGTCGCTTAAGCATCGCTAAAGCGGTAAGGCGAGCCTCGCCATGTAAGGCGTCCTATCGCCTTGCCGCGAGAGTAAGGCAAGGGCAAAACAGAGGATGCGGTGGTGGGGCGCAAGGGACGACGCACGGCCCCAGCTGGCCAGTCAGAGAAGGAAGGAGAGCTACGGCTACGGGGAGGGAAAGAGATGCTGGCAGCTGAAAACTGTCAAGTTTTAACCTAAAATTGGTGTTGGGCCATTGGGCTGACTGGTTGTGGGTTTTTTATTTTTCTTTTTTCCTATCTCTCTTCTACTAGGCTAAAATGGGCCTACTAGGCTTTATAGTTATGCTAGCTTGCTTATTAATTTTGAGATAGTGTTATATAGATAATATTTGGTCTAATCTTTTATGTTACTATATAATTAAGGCGTCGCCTCGCCTTACGCTTTACCGTCTAAAAGGTAAAAAGGCGGTCGGTCGCCTTACCACCTTAATAACTATGGCTGCCACAGATGCCCATACTACTCAGCTCGCGGAGGCAAAGCGGCAGCTTGTGGCTGCTCCCCTCACCACCTACGACCACGACGATGCAGCTCCCTCGTTGTACAAAGCCTCTGTCGTCGCCATCCTCCACGCCCAAGCGATAAGTGTTCAAAACATCAGGTCGTTGGTTCCAATCGTCCTCGACCCAGCCTTCTCCGCTTACGCTCGCTAGCGCGACCTTATCCTTCTCACCCTTGCAACGATATGCCCACAACGACCACGTCCTCATCAACGTCGGTTGTTCACAGGTGCCTTCTTGGTACCGGATAGACAGTGTGGTCCTTTCTTGGATCCTCAACACCCTCATCGTTCGTCAGGCATGACTTGCCATTGAGGAGCAATTCCTAGGCAGCCGCAAGATCCAAGCCCTCCACCTTGACATTGCCTTCCGGGTCTTCGTCTAGGGTGATCTCTCCATCACTAAGTACTATCGCCAAACGAAGGGCATGGCGAACTCCATGACCTCAACGAGCCGGTCCTGGATCGTACTCTCGCCCTCAACCTCCTTCGTGGACTCAACCCTTGCTATGACCACCTAAAGACTTGGATTACGTGGACTATCCCCTTTCAATCTTTTGACCAGGTCCATAGTGATCTCATCCTCGAGATCACAATGGGGGCAAAGGGCCATTCTGACACTGCTACTGCCATGTATACTCCAAGTGGGTAGAGGCCGCATCAACCACATGCTCCCTATGCAGCTTCGCCTTCGCATCCTCCTACTCTGGCGCTGCCGGGGCTCCTCGTACTCTCGCTGGTTTCGGCAGTGGCCACCACAAACGCTGGGGCAGCCATGGTGGAGGCACCAGCAGGGGTGGTGTACCCTGGCTGCAACTATACAATCCATCAAATGGTCACATCGCCATGTGGCCTGGGCCGCACACTAGTGGTGCGCTGACGCGTCCCCTGCAGCAGGCTCCGCAAGCCGCTCCTTCCTTCAGTGGTTTCGGGTGCCCTGGGTAGCCTACTCTGATGGCACCGACTCTACACCATCAACAGCATGTTCAGCCCTACCAGGTGCAGTCTTGGACACCACGGCCTGGGGCATGCGATCAGCGGTCTCTTACTAACTCGTTTAGCAATATGACTCTGACCCATCCAACGGTCACTGACTAGGTTGCCGACTTCAGAGCCTCCTACCACACCACTCCTAACGTTGGTATACTCCTCTACTCATCACATCCATCCCTCTCATCCTTCTATCATTGTTTACAATGGTTTTCTTCTGGTCATCTTAGTGTGTGACTAGATTGTTCTTAGTTCATTTAGCCTTAAGAATGTTCTTATTGCTCCTGACATCATTCAGTATTTGTTATATGTTCGTTAGTTCACTACTTACAATCATTGTTCTATGGAGTTTGACCCTTTTGGTTTGACCATGAAGGATCTTGTCACTAGGAGCGTCCTCCTCAGATGTGATAGCTCTAGACCCCTGTACACCTTGCAACTTCATGCTTCCTCTCCTTCACCATCTTCATCCACTCCACACGCATTGACTACAATAGCTTCGTCCACCACTTGGCATCGTTGCCTTGGCCATCTAGGTCCAGATGTATCGTCTAAGTTGTCTAGTAGTTCGATCATCTCTTGTACTAGGGGCACCATTGAGCTCCTTTATCATGCATGTCTACTCTGTCAACATGTTAGGTTACCCTTCCCTAGCTGCTCCTCTAAGACTAAGCAGTCTTTTGATCTTGTGCACTGTGATTTGTGGACCTCACCTATCATGAGGGTTACAAGATACAAGTATTACTTGGTAATTCTTGATGACTGCTCTCACTATTTGTGAATTTTCCCTTTGCCCTTGAAGTCTGACACATTTCCCACTCTCTCGCTTCTTCACTTGGGTGTCCACTCAGTTTGGGTGCATCATCAATAGTGTCCAGTGACAACACATGACAGTTCGATAACTCTCCTTCTTGAGCCTTCTTCCTCTCTCTTAAAATGTAGTTGCCCTTACACCTTCCCTCATAATGGCAAGGCTGAGCACACAATTCACACCACCAACAATATCATTTGTTCTATGTTGTTCCAGGCTTCCCTACACTACCACCTACCTGCTGAACCGCCTTCCAACTGTTAAGAGAATAATCATTGGATTAACAGGGCCAACCCTAGAGGGTGGCTATATAGAGTTTATACATGGCCCACATGGGCTTAGCCTCATGGGCCTAATCCATATACTCTAACACCCCCCCCCCCCCCCCCGCAGTCTGAACTTCCGTCGTAGCGGAGTTTACAGACTGGACACGAAAAGAAGAAGTACATCACACAATAGGATCCCTCCATAGACTCAACTAGCCACTACTGATGTTGAGGCTGGAGCAGAACTCGGCGAAGGTCGAGGACGAAAGACCCTTGGTGAAGATGTCGGCAAACTGGGAGGTGGTCGGGACGTGGAGGACCCGAACATCACCGACGGCGACCAGATCTTGGACGAAGTGTAGATCGATCTCCACATGCTTGGTCCGCTGGTGCTGCACCGGGTTGGTGGAGAGGTAGACGGCGCTGACGTTGTCGCAGTAGACCAACATGCTCCTGGAGAGGGGACTGTGGAGATCGGCGAGGAGCTGCCGGAGCCACGCAGCCTCCGCCACGCCGTTGGCCACGGCACGGTATTCCGACTCGGCGCTCGAGCGGAGACGACCGGTTGGCGCTTCGACGACCAGGACACCAGGTTACCGCCTAAGAAGACGGCGTAGCCGGAGGTGGAGCGCCGAGTGTCCGGGCACCCGGCCCAGTCAGCGTCGGGTGTAAACGACCAGCTCGGAGGAGGTAGACCGGTGAAGAAGCAGCCCGTAGTCGACGGTGCCCCGGAGGTAGCGGAGGAGGCACTTGAGAGCCACGAGGTGGGGCTCTCGGGGGTCGTGCATATGGAGACAGGCCTGCTGCACGGCGTAGGAGATGTCCGTCCTAGTGAAGGTGAGGTACTCAAGGGCACCAGCAAGACTCCTGTACCCGGTGGGGTCCTCGACTGGGTCACCCTTGGCCTCAGAGAGCTTCGCCTGCGTGTCGACTGGGGTAGAGCAGGGCTTGCAGTCAATCATCTTGGCTCGCTCCAGAATGTCAAGAGTGTACTGTCGCTGGTGAAGTAGGAGTCCTGAGGGGCGAGGCTCAGCAGTGACCCTCAGGAAATGGTGAAGCACGCCCAGATCCTTGACCGGAAACTCCCGCTGAAGCGCGTCGACGAGGCGACGAAGAAGTGACTGACTGGAGGCGGTGAGGACAATGTCATCCACGTAGAGAAGCAAGTAGGCAGTCTCTGCTCCATGATGGTGGACGGACAGAGACGTGTCTGACTTGGCCTCCACGAAGCCCAGTGTCACCAAGAATGTAGCCAGTCTGGAGTGCCACGCCTGGGGGGCCTCCTTGAGGCCGTAGAGGGAGCTGTTGAGCCGGCAGACCATGTCAAGGCGAGAGGAGTCCACGAACCCTGCCGGCTGACAGCAGTAGAGGGTCTCGGTGAGGGCGCCGTGCAGGAAGGCGTTCTTGACGTCGAGCTGGTGAACTGGCCAGGAGCGAGCAAGGGCCAACGAGAGCACCGTGCGGACGGTGGTCGGCTTCACAACCGGGCTGAAGGTCTCATCGTAGTCGACTCCGGGACGCTGAGTGAAGCCCCGAAGAACCCAGCGAGCCATGTACCGCTCCAGGGTACCATCGGCCCGCCGCTTGTGCGTCCAGATCCACTTGCCGGTGACGACGTTGGTGCCGGGCGGACGGGGCACCAGATCCCACGTCTGGTTGGCGACGAGCGCCGCGTACTCCTCCATCGCCCGACGCCAGTGGGGGTCCAGCAGGGCGGTGCGGACGGATGAGGGTACCGGAGAAACCGGCGAGTCTCCGGTCATGGCCGCCAGGACTCAGGGCGGCAGGGTACCAGTCGCGTGCCGCGTCACCATCGGGTGGACGTGCCGCGGGTCGCGGTGAAGGAGCGGTGGGTGGTACACCGGCGTCTCGACACGTGCCGCGGGTGGCCGCCGCGGAGGTGTAGCTGTCCCTGGCGGGGACTGGGCCACCAGCGGTGCCGACGGAGGAGAGGTCACCGGTGGGGATGGCGGCGGTGGTGGCAACGACGGCGGTGGAGGTGCGAACCCCGGCGGCGGCAGCCGGCGCTGGTAGACGCGCACCAGCTGGGCGAAGCGTGCCGGAGGGACCGGCAGTAGCGGTCCCGCGGCCGGCGACGTGTGCACCGGGGGCTGGCGCTGTAGACCCGCACCGGCTGGGCGAAGCGACCCTGACCTCTACACTCTCTTTCCGACTGACGCGGTGGTCGAGCCACCTATCCTTCCTCTCTCTGCAGGTACTCGCTCACCGCCTGTCGGTCCTACTCCCGGCCCGGTGCCTTGCCCGGGTCTGGTGGTGAGTCGCCTACGGTGGTGTCGCCTCTCCGCGGGGCCCCGTCTCCGATCGCCCCCGGGCCGAGCGGGGGTGGTGGGACTGCACCGCCTGCGGGGCCGTCGGAGTGTGGTGTGGTGGAGGAATAGGGAAATACGGACTCATCAAACACCACATGGCGAGAGATGAGGACCCGACGAGAGGAGAGGTTAAAGCAGCGGTAGCCCTTGTGGTCCGGGGAGTACCCGAGAAACACATAGAGGGTGGAACGGGGTGCTAGCTTGTGAGGAGCAGTGACAACGGTGTTCGGGTAGCAAGCACACCTGAAGGCAGGAGGTGGTCATAGCGCGGAGGGGTACCAAGAGTGCCTAGTGAGGAGTGGGGGCCGGGCATGCAGTGGAAGGGAGACGGTTGAGGACGTAGGTAGAGGTGTGGAGGCCCTCGGCCCAGAAGCGTGCCAGTAGGTGCGCCTGGAGAAGAAGAGTGCGGATGGTGTCGAGGAGGACGATCCACTCGGGACCCATCGGTGGAGTCAGAGTGGGAGTCTGGAAGGTGGCCAGGGCGGTCGTGTCCCAACCAACCAGCCCGGACGGTGGAGCAGCCGACGGCATGGGCCACGACGAAGCGGCAGGCGTCGAGGTCCAGGGCGACGGAGAGGCGAAGGCGAACCCCGGCGGCGAGGTGAACCCCGGCTGCACACCAGCGAACATGGCCGCCGGGGGACGAGCCTCAGAACCTGGCCCCTGGAACGGCCACATGGAGATGCGCCCTAACCACGGGTGGTGGAAAGTGGGCCAAGGCGCACCCTGCTGGGGTCTCGGCGTCGGTGTGTTGCCACGGGCACCACCGCCAGAACCACCACTGCGGCCACCACCGCGGCGACGGCCACCATCGCCCCCGCCTCCGCCACCTCGACCCCCGCCGCCCCTGCTCGGCCCGGGTGGACGAGGGCCAAGGGCATACTGTGACGGAGTAGGTGGACGGGTCGGGGTGATAGCCGTCAGTGCTGTCGAGGAGGACGAGTACCCCGGGCCGGAGATCGATGCAGCCTGAGCACCCAGAGTGATCTCCTCCAGGGCAAGGTCGTCGCGGACCTGGAGGAAGGTAGGGAAGGGGCGCTGGCGCATGATCAACGACCGGAGGTGGGTGTAGCGATCGCTGAGGCCACGGAGGACGTTGAGGACGAGGATGCGGTCCTCCACGGTGCAGCCCAAGTCGCCAAGTGAGTCTGCCATGGTCTTCATCTTGCGGCAGTACTCACTGACACTGAGGTCCCCCTGGACGAAGGTCCGGAAGGCCGCATCGAGGCGAAGAGCCCGGGCCTCGGCGTTGCCCAGGAACTAGCCCTCGATGGCCAGCCAAGCAGCCCGAGCGTGAGGAATGTTCCGGAGGAGGCTGTGGAGGTCGACGGAGATCGTCCCCACAATCCAGGTGAGCACGATGCTGTCGAGGCGCACCCACGCGGCAGTCGGCGCCACGCCGGTGGGGTCTCAGAGGACGTGGTCATCGAGGGCGTAGCGGCGAAGGGTGAGGAGTAGGTCTCGCCAGTGTGGGTAAGACGGCGACTCTGGCTCCAGGACGACAGGGACCATGAGGCGAATGTTTTGGACACTCCCAGCCTAAAGGTGGAGCTGAGCCACGAGCGGGTCAGTCGGGTCATGCCAGAGCACCGTGGTGGTGGTGCGGTGCCCGGTTCCGACGGTCGGGACGCCGTACACGATGCCCACGGTGTCAGAGGAGGTGGCCCCGCCGTCGTGGGCCGCAGGCGAGGCGAGGAGCTTTTCCGCCGCGGCAATCTGAGCAGCGATAGCGTCGGCGGCCTCGCGCTCGCGCTCCCACATGAGGGCCGCTTCCCGCAGATGTGCCTGTCGCGCTGCGTGCTCCGCGCGGGCAGCACTGAGGGCAGCAACGGTGTATCCATGGTGGGAGACCGGTGGAGGAGGTGGATCGACGACCAGCGAAGGGGGGACCGGAGGGGGAGGGTCCTCCGGACCTGCAACCCTCGCGGGAACCGCAGTCGCCACAGCAGTAAGGGCAGAGGCGGTGCTCGTGGCGATGAGGGCCCCAACGGCGGCGCTAGGTCCTGACCCCCACTCCAGCCCGAGCGCAGGGGAGACCGGGGGGGCGCGCGTGACGTAGGGGGCGGTCCTCCCAATGGCGGCGGCGGCGGCTCCAGTGCCCGCGGGTCCGGGAGAACCGGCGCGGGGTGGAGCAGCGGCGGCGCGGGCCCAAGAGGAGGACATGGGAGGGAAGACGTGGAAGTAGGAGGGGGAAGGAGGAGGCTGCTCAGCCATGGGGGACGGGTGGCGGCGAGGCAGCGCGGCGGGCAGAAGCAAAAGGCGCTGGCGACGCGGCTCGGCCGGCACGGGGTCGCGGGCAAGCGCAAGGAGGACTGCGGCACGCCGGCGCTATCCACTAGAGAGGGGCGGAGCTGAAGGGGCGGTCGACGCTGAGGAAGACGGTGGCGGCCGGTGGTGGGCGCAATCCGCCAGAGGGGCGGGGCCGACGGCGGTGGGCGCGGTCGGAGCAGAGAGGTGGGCCGACGACGGTGGGCGCGGCCGCCAGAGTGGGGCGGGCCGACGGCGGTGGGCGCGGCCGAAAGCAGCCGGGCAGCGCAGGGCGCAAGGCGCGATCCGTGCGGGTGCTGGGGCGGCGGCGGCCAGGGCACGGCGCCTGGAGGGAGCAGAGAGGCGGTGGCTGGCAGGGAAAGGGCGCAGGGCGCGGGCCGTGCGGGTGCTGGGGCGGCCAGGGCAGGGCATCTGGCGACGCCTGGAGGGAGCAGAGAGGCGGCGGCCGGCAGGGAAGGAAACCCTAGCCGTCGGCGGCTGAGGGGTGAGGGAGGAGCGAAACCCTAATCTGATACCATGTTAAGAGAATAATCATTGGATTAACAGGGCCAACCCTAGAAGGTGGCTATATAGAGTTTATACATGGGCCACATGGGCTTAGCCTCATGGGCCTAATCCATATACTCTAACACCAACCAAGGCCATTTGGGCACCCCTCACTTCGCCCTTTTCAGCACCAATCCCACCTACAAGCATCTTCGTGTCTTTGGGTGCGCTCACAAGCTTGTGCCTCAATTGACTTGGAGTGTTTTTCTTGGGTACTGTCTAATCATAAGAGATATCATTGTCTCAATCTCTCCACTAACCGTCTATTGATCTCTCGACACGTCATCTTCGACGAGTCGCACTTCCCCTTCACCTCTTAGCCCATCTCTATCAATGAGTTGGATTCCCTTCTTGTTCTTGACCATGTGGTTCCTTCGATAGCGCCACCTTCTCCTTTTCCTCCTGTAGGTTTGCCACTTAATGTGCCACGTGTGGCCCCAAAGCCTCCTACCGTGACACTCGCGACCCTGATCTCCTGTGCCACGCGAGGCCAAAGAGGCCCCCACCGCGCCACGCGCAGCCACACCGCGCTTCGCCGATCCTATTCGTCTATCAGCGACGTGTACCCGATGGTACCATAACTCGCTCTGTTGCTGAGTCGTCAGTGTATCACCCCCTTGTTCTCCACCATGACCCTCGTCATGTTCACCCAATGGTTACTCGGCATGAAGTCAGTGCCCTACAGCTAGTGACTGTCTTATTCTCTCTACGACTTCTTTTTTGTCTATTTCGTCTGTTCTGTCTTCCGTCCATAACGCTATTGTCGATCCCAATTGGTGTCGCGCTATAGAAGAGTACATGGCACTCTTGTCCAACCGCACTTGGGCCCAAACCCTACCCACTAAGAGCTTATGCACTGTGCACCCCCTCGGAAGAGATAGATCTCAACTGGGGCTAGCGCCACCCCATTAGGCGACGAATCCTATTGATCCCGTTGTCATCCTCGCCATCGTCAAGCAACATATAGGGACTTCTTGTGGCACCAGACCACCTCGTCACCCTATCCGCGCTCGTCGTGAAGTACACTAGCTGTCGCCTCATCATGTGTCTCCATGGCGGTGCCTTGGGCCAGGTTAACCCAACACCGAGCCACCATGGTGGTAGCTGGCCAATCTACGCCCTACTCACGCGACCCTACCTAATCTCTTGCCTACTGCTATACACATGCCACCATTGATCTGATTGCCTGCATGTGATCCTAGCCAAACAGTTGCTACTTTGATCACTTGCGCCTCTCCTCTACGCTTCCCTACCCTTGTCACTGACTGATTTGCCAAGTCGCATTCACAGAGCCCTCCCATGCCTAGAGGTTTCTTGAGGGCAAGTTCATCAACCATAGTAAATCTCATATGCTGCTACGATATCCTTTTTTAGTTTGTCCGATCACTAATCTGGATTGAGTTGCCCACCGCTCGTCGACCTCGCGCACTACTCCAGCATTGGGATCGACATTGACTACACCGCAATATACATCTTCAACCATGTGGCTCGTAGAGCATGCAATGTCGAGGGGGCGCCTTCCCACATTGCTTCTCGATCATCCTGTCCGCACGTCTACAACGTCAGTTTGTCATTGCCACCACATATCGGACGGCTCAGCCAACTTCTCCCATCATTGCTCCACCTCGTTCGCACTCGATCCGTACAACTGATTATGTCTGATCCACTCAACTCCTGTGACGTCAATTATCGAGTACTACTCGCATCTTCTCTGAGCAACAGGGCTTCTGTTGTGTTGCCTCATCAAGTCGCAACATTGTTGCCCGCTTCATCGATGCACCTACATCGTTGTTCCCAGTGCATCGATGACTCAGATGTGCAATCTTTGTTGCACCATCTATCTGCACAAGGTCTTCGTCCTACTCATCGAGTCTTTGTTGTCAACTCAGAGCGCTACCTGTGAGCATGAGAACGTCGTCGCCCTGCGCGAGGACACCGCTACACCACTGCCACCATGCCCTACGTCCGGACTACTCGAGCGCCCGCTCCCACACAAATTGCTCACCTTCGGGTTTGACGCGTCCGGTCGTTCGCTCCCACACTACATCCAGCACAACCACGTTGTTAGTGCCGTCGCCTCGTCCATACCAACATCGTCTACTTCGACAGTTGCATGCTACATCAGCACCTTCTACCCTGTTATTCTGCAGACCGCAATCATCATTGAGACATTCTCTGTTGGTCCCTCGGATGTTGATATATGATTGAGGCCCTCTACCTCGTTCATCTGGTATTGGCTACATTGGCACACGTTTTCGTTCCGAACACATTGCTGTGTCTGGCAAACCCAACCCATGCCTCGATTCAAGCGATTTGACTGCATCGACGTCAACATTAACCCTCTTGTTCCATCCCTGTCAGCCTCGATCGCATTATCGCCTTTCATCTACATCGACCCTAACTGCATCGACCTCAGCATCCCCCACACGATAATTGCCTCGACATGTCTCCATCATCACTCCGTTGCCTCTCATGTGCTTGAAGCTCCACCAACACAACCCGACCACAACTACGTCAACCTCGGCTATCTTCAGCATAGCTTCGCCTTTAAGCTCGGCTATCTCGACATCGGTACAAAGGGCTACCACCCTTGCATGAGGACTCATCGGCTTCTCCAGCTACAACATATGTGACGCATCACCCGTTATGACTTTGGGCATATTAGCTTGTCAGGTTCTTTAGTCTCATCGTCTGCAATTGTTGTGATGGAGGGGGATGATCCATTCTATTACCACCAATTCTATTCTCCTACAAAATGATATTGCAAATACATTTTGGTTTTTGAATGAAGTACTTTTAGTGCACATGTAAAAGCTGCAAAATGGAAGATTCCGTGGATTTGACGGTAAAAATGGATCACAACATTTAACGTTTATCAGGTTCAATCAAAAAGGTACAACAAGGCAACATAAATAAAACAGGATGGAGTAACAACATGATTCACTTTAAATTGTCCTATTTTAGCAAAGAATGAAGTTGGTTCAAGGTTGTCAAGTACTAAAGTAGAGAGGTTAGATGTTCTCTTCCTTCTATCCTGAGTAAAATCTCAACTACAATTTCAACTTATGTTGATCAGTTTGAGCATGTTCACCAAGTTCACCGGTTAGCTATCCCACCAGCTTTTCAACTAAAGTACATAGCAAGCCAGTTACTTCATCTCTGTTACCAGCATACTGATATGTACAGCCATGATTCTGGCATGTAAAATGGAGATCAGTCTTTTCTAATGGTTTTTTTGGTCAGCTGATTCATCATTTACTTCATTTAAGTTTCTATATTTACTCTAAATATGGAAAAAAAATGCTAATATCAGCATCTGTGCATGCTTACTGTCAGAGTAATTAATTGTCACACCTTTAAAATACAATAGTATCAGACTGAAATTTACACCAGCTGCATTGATACTAAGAGATGGAAATTCAATAGCTGCCTAACCACCAGTATTTACTAAGCTTGCATGTTCAGAAATTTTGAAGCGTTTGAAGTGTATATTAGCATAGAAACCAAAAAGGGAATACATCACCTCAGTGAGCAAAGCAATATCCAATGAGCTATAATCATCATACTTATAATCTCTCACTTGTTCAGGCTTGTAATAACTTTCCAAGCTTACAACTTCACAGCCAATTATATTTGCCATCTTCTGAGCTAAACTTGTCTTTCCTGATCCACTAGGACCACCTAAAAAGAGCAAGAGGTCAAATAGTACTTTATATATATATATATATATATATATATATATATATATATAGAGAGAGAGAGAGAGAGAGAGAGAGACACGCACACATATGCTTATATGTCACCCTAGGTGAAGCATCACCCGGACAAAGCGACCGAGGCCGTGCCAGCGCGCATTGCCCGCATGTCGGGGACGGTCCCCACGGCCATTTCTTTTTTTTCCTTTTTTTTGCCACATTGTCCACATGCGTGCATGCGCGGTTAGCTCTTTTTTGCGAAACATTATTTTGGGGATGTAAAATATGGCAGCACATTTTTCCTCTTTTTGTGCATTCATGTCGTATCCGTCCTTTTTGTGTACATACACTCGGTGATTTTATAGTAATCGCTCATTAATATACGCAGTTAGTAATATTGCAGCCATCAATCAGTAATTTTACAGCATTCACTCAGTAATAATTCCAGCAGTGAATAAATGTTCTGTAATTGCTGACGAAACGCTCAGCAATTACTGAAGAAACATTCGATAATTACTGGTGAAATGTTCGGTTATTACTGACGAAACGCTCGTAATTACTGACGGAACATTCGGTAATTACTGACGAAACGTTCGGTTATTTACTGACGAAACGTTCGGTTATTACCGACGAAGCGTTCGGTTATTACCGACGAAGCGTTCGGTTATTATCGACGAAACGTTCGGTTATTACTGATAAATCTGAAAAACCGACAAATAGCACCTACGAAGTGAATGCATACACAAAAAAGGAAAAATGTGCACGGAGTTATTTGATCCCGCAAAAAAGGAAAAGAATTAATGCGCATGCGGGCTGTGCGGCACAAAAAGAGAAAAAAAAGGTGTGCGAGAGGGAGGGGCGGTTTGCATGGGGCATGCACGGGGGCGACTCGGCCGCACGGGATAGGGGCGGGACTGGTCCGGGTGAAGCTTAACCCTATGTGACAAATAGCGCTAGCCTATATATCAAATCTACTTTTAAATCGACACCAAGACAGCATGATATGTAATCATGACAGGAACACAAAAGTAATCAGCCCAGCAATGATACTAATACTTGGATAACCCAATTCACAAAAGTATACAGTGATAAAAACACAGTTTTGGCTGCATCTAATAGTCTATCCAAGCATGCACCACTCACACTCAGAACAAGAACATTTATGTCCTCAAAACTGTATGACTATCTAGAGTTTTTGGCCTTTGCCAGTCAAAGAGCTACCATCCTGGCTCCCTGCATATCCATTCAATTAGGATACTGACAAACTCAGTAGGACTTCATTCCAAGTGAATATGAGAATATGAAATTGCTATTAGGATGTTTGGATTTTTAAGACTAACTGAACAGTTTCCAAGACAGAAAATAAGGTACAGTTTTTAATAGAAAGTTTTGTTTTGAGCTCCTTCGGCTGTTCAGTTTCCATGCCCTTGCTCCAGAGCATGGTGATTCCCTACATGAGTGGTGGAGGATTCAAAGTTCAAAGCTAGTTGTTCCTTCTCAAAAGGGTTTTATTTCTTTGGTGATTCATGGTGCTTGGGTCCTTTGGAAGCATAGGAATATGTGTGTGTTTGTGTTCCAAGAAAGGTCTCCAATTCTAAATGTTGTTGTGTAATGCTAGAGATGAGGTTTTGGTGTGGAGTTTAGCTGGAGCGAAGGGAATGTCCTTCCTTCAGAGGTTTGGTCCAGGATAGTTGGCATTTTTATGGAAGTGTTCATGTACGCTATATTCTGGCCACCGTAAGGAGGCTATCTTGTACTTGGTCCTCTTTTTTTCTCGAACGAAGCAGGAGAGCTGCGTGTCATTTCATTAGAAGAAAAATACAACACACGAGGAGTGTCATGAAGCCCCCCTCTATGGACCTTTTTCGTCTTCTTAGGCCCTGTTTGGAACAGCCCCAGCTCCAGGAAATTTGGTGGAGTTGGTGGAGCAGGTAGTGCTCCAAAAAATCTTGGAGCTGGAGTTATAAGCCTTTAGAAGACATTTTGATAATTCATTTTATTTATTATTTAGATTAAAAACATTTTTAAAACTATTTAAATTGATATTATAAACTACAGCTCCACACTAGAGCTGGAACCTGGAGCCATTCCAAACACCTCCTTAATATATTAATACGCAGCTCTCCTGTGTATTCAAAAAAAATAAGGTATAGTTTTTTTTACCTATCAAGTACTGCGAGTGCAAGGTAGATATTTGATCTACAACTTCAGTTTAAATACTAAACATGTTCCAATATGTTAGGGGAAAAAAGGGTGGAAGCATTACCAATCCCAACAATGATAGGGTATCCTCTGTTCTCCAACAATGCCTGACAGATAACATAATAGACATTTAATCGGATATCTATTAAATATGTATACGTGCTAACAATGCATAGGACTCATGGCAACATTTACCTGAATTGCTTGAACTGATAGGAGAAGGCCCCTATCCAGGTCATAAGAATCTGGCAGAGGAGCCAGCTGGATGTTACTTCTTGAAGAAGAATCTGAAAAATGTGTAGTAGATAATCATCATAATATACATTGAACTCTGTCGTCCTTGGGTATTCTATTTTTCTTTCCAAGGAAACAGGTCCACGAAACAAATACAAAGTTAAAGTTAACAACCTGAGATAAACTGCCATTTTGCCAATACGTGTTCTTGTTCCAACTTCTTGGGCGGGGATCTCGTCCACGGTTGCATCAAGTCATCAAGATTTGTAATGTTTTCAGCAGAAACACGAATAGGTTTAGGTGCAGCAATTTTCTTTTCTTGACTTTCAGTTAGCAGTTTGCTTGATACCGGTGGTGGTGTATTAAGTCGTGGAACCCCTAAGAACAATGAGGAACTTATTAGCTAGAAGGTCCGGTTGCAAACTAAGACTACATCCAGCAGCTTACCCATCATCATACCCATATTCAAACTCCACTCTGCGAACAATACAGTCTACAGTGCAAAATAGTGTTTTGTGTAACTATATAGGTGAACTACTAGACATGGACTAAGGAAATATAAGATATTATACCTTTGCTCTCCAAGATCATTTCTAAGTATGATTTTGTGATCCATGGTCCCTTTATACCAAGCTTTGAAGCCTCTGCTGCAACAATCTAAATTATGTAAGTCAGTTAATTATCAAACTTTAACCAAAGCTCAATCACAAGTTCGCATCAAACATACAAAGAAATCATCAGTTAAATTATACCAAACTTCGAAGCCTCAGCTGCAACAATCTAGATTATTTAAGTCAGTTAAATTGTCAAATTTTAACCAAGGTTCAATCACAAGTTCAAAACAAACATAAAAAATCAGGACATCGTTCAGAATTCATAACTAACTAACCAACCAACAGCCGGTCCGTGCGTCAACCAAACTTGCTACCCGCCACACCCGATCAACCCCCCCCCCCCCAACAGCCCGCTGCGTGTTGATCCCCACGCGTCCCCATGCTCCACCGGACGACTAAAAACTATAACGGTAACAGAATGACAAACTTTAATGGAATGACAGAAACTATAACAGAATGGCTGAAACTGTAACAGAATGGCTGAAACTGTATCGGAATGGCTGAATTACTAAATGGATGAGACTATAATGGAATTACTGAAACTGTAACAAAATGACTAAAATGTAACGAAAATTGCAATGGAATGAATGAAACTGTAACGGAATAACTAAAACTGTAATGAATGAGACTATAATGAAATGACTGAAACTGTAACAGAATAACTAAAATTGTAATGGAATGACTGAAATGGTGTTGGATGAGTGGATGGATGAGACTCCAATGGAATGACTGAAAGTCTGAAACTGCTAGCAAAATAACAGGCACTATCGCCCCAACAAAGTCAATGCGTACGGACCTGATAAACTGATTAATCGGATCTGTTCCGCGGTCTGGTGGGTTGGTTCCACCGGCATAGTCAATGACTAGCTGGTTAATTAGTTCGGCTGGCTGGTTCCATCTTAGGTCCAGATAATGCACTGGCATAGTCAATGACTAGCTGGTTAATTAGTTCGGCTGGCTGGTTCCATCTTAGGTCCAGATAATGCACTGATTGATTCATCACCTTAGGGGGGTGTGTGTGCGCGCGCGCGCGTGTGCATGCGCCTGCGTGTGCCGATTTCATATTTGTGTTCCTGAGATTTTTGTGAACAAAATTAGACCACACATGCTATATACATTTTTCATTTTTTTATTTAATCACAATGACTGACCCTAATAATACAATGAGTCAATGACTAACACTGATAAGTGCAATGACTGAACTTGATAATATACAAGGACCGACCCTATAACTACAATGACTGGCCCTAATAAAATACAATGACTAACAGACTAAAAATGACTTCTCTCATTCTCATGAATGACTGACGTTAAAAGATGGAATGACTGAGTTTATTCACGTCTTTTATTGTTTTTCTTGAATACAGAGGAGAGTTGTGCACCATTTCATTAATAGGAGAAAGAAACAAAATTTACAAGAACAGAACACACTCCACATACACTTCCACCAGCAAGGGTAGCGGATCAAACCGACCAACAACCACCCTCTCAATGGAAACCTTCTTGATCTACGGCTGAGAGAGCAGAAAAACCTTTGGCACGAGCAAGATCCCATTTCCAAAGCTCCTCACTAGCCATCACAAGAGTTTTGGTTAGACTAGGAGAGGCATTTTGAATACACAGTCGTTTCTGTGGCGCCACAAGGTCCAAGCCCCAAGGATGATCAGAGAGTTAAGCCTTCTTCTAACAAGACTGCTGACCGAGTCTGAAATTTTGCTCCACCATGTATTGTATCTCCTCCTATGCTGATGATGTTGTTTTGTTCATGCGGCCCTCTCATCAGGATATCTCAGCAATTATCAGCATTTTAGACATCTTTGGTCATGCTACTGGGCTAAAAACGAACATCTCCAAAAGTTCTGTTACACCAATTCAATGTGGAGCGAATGAACTGACCACCATTTCTGCCTTATTATCATGTGCTACAAAAAATTTTCCCTGCACTTACTTGGGGATTCCTCTATCAATCCGTAGGCTTGCTAACTCTGATCTCTTGCCGCTTGTTGATAAAGTTGCTGATAAACTTCCAGGATGGAAAGCCAATCTTCTCAGCCGGGCTGGTCGTCTTGTCATGGTTAAGACAGTGATGTCTTCTGTCCCTATCTATCTTATGCTTGCATTAGAACTCCCTAAATGGGTTTTTAAGGCAATCGATAAGAGGAGACGAGGCTTTCTTTGGAAGGGGCAAGGTGATGCAAATGGAGGTAACTGTCTCGTGTCCTGGGAAGCTGTCCAGCGGCCTCTCAAGTATGGTGGTCTGGGTATTCTCAACCTGGAGATGTTTGGTTGGGCCTTACGTGCCAGGTGGCTTTGGTTACAGAAGACTGACGCGTCAAGGCCATGGGCTGGTCTCCCTATCCAAGTGCATCGTAATGCAAAGGCCCTCGTTGATGTGGCTATTACCTCAGTGGTAGGCAGTGGTGAATCTGTGATGTTCTGGTCTGATCGTTGGCTCCTTGGTAAAACTGTGGCTGAACACTGTCCAACCCTTATCCAGGTGATTTCTAGAAGGGCTTTAAAGCGAAGAACAGTAGCCGAGGGGCTCACAAATCGTCAATGGGTGTCAGATATTCGAGGAGGATTGTCTGTAACGGTCCTAGTGGAGTATCTGCAGCTATGGAACTTGGTTGATGGGGTAATTCTGCAACCTGACATCGCAGACCAACACATCCGGCGCCTCTCTGCTAATGGTACTTATTGTAGCAAATCGGCCTATGATGCTCTCTTTGTTGGCTCTATCCATTTTGGCCCTTGGCGACGTGTCTGGAAGACCTGGGCCCCCTTAAGATGCAAATTCTTTGTATGGCTGGCAATCAAAAACAGGGTTTGGACAGCTGATCGACTGGCAAAAAGAGGTCTGCCCCATCCAGTTGTTTGCCCTCTGTGTGATCAGGCCGAGGAAACCATCCAGCATATTCTTGTCTCCTGCGTGTTTGCTCGGCAGATATGGACGTCCATACTACACAATTTAGGTCTCCTAGCCATTGTTCCTCAGCATGGATGCACTCGTTTCTCAAATTGGTGGTGCCAAAGTATCAAGAAAGTGGAGAAGAGTTTAAGAAAAGGTTTTAACTCCTTGATCATTTTGGTCGCTTGGGAGATTTGGAAGCACCGTAATGCTTGTGTTTTTGAGGGGGTTGTGCCCTGCACCCAGCGAGTTCAAAGTGCTGTGATTGAGGAGGGCAGTGTTTGGTGTTTGGCTGGTGCATCAGCTCTGCAGGACCTCCTGCTGCGCCAGCTTCCTAGGGGACCCTAGCAGTTTTTCTGCTGGTGGTCGTTTTTTGGTCGGGTTGTTGCTATGTGTGTGTGTGGTGCGTAGTGTTAATGTCAGGGGGGGTCTCGGCCTAGGGGCCTTTGTATTAGGGGTTGACAAGTCTTGTCTCTCCTATATTCTTTTTTCTTCTTAATATAATGACACGCAGCTCTCCTGCGTTTGTTCAAAAAAAAAGAGTTGGTCCGTAGGTTGTGGTGCCATGACCGCTAAACCAACTCTTTGCAATATGACAGACCAAAATTGCCTAGCAAAAACACAACCCACCAGCAGGTGGTTTATAGTTTCCTTCTCATGGTCGCAAAGAGGAGCATGAGGGAGATTTCTCTTCTCAAGACGGTTAGCAGTGCAGCATCTGTCATGAGCTGCCAACCAAAGAAAAAATGCACACTTGGTGGTCACTATGATTTCCAACACGCTCCCAAGCACCAAAGTGGACAGCCCCCCTGAACAGAGAGCTTCATAAGCTGACTTTGCGGAGTGCTGTCCATTGCTAGATAACCTCCAAATGTGACAAATCTGCAGTCCTTGGCTGAAGGTTGAGTACTGCCAACATATCCCATAGCCGAAGGAAGTCATGAATAACTTGCCATGTCACCATTCCACGCAGATCATTGATCCAGCGTGAATCTGCAAGGGCCTCCCTTACTGTCATCTTGTTCTTAATCCTTGCTGGAACACTACCAAAAAGGCTAGGTGCAAGCTCCTCCAAGTTCCGGCCGTGCAGCCAACTATCTCTCCAGAATAATGTTGACGCTCCATCGCCTACCACTGAAGCCACTGCAATGGAGAAAAGCTTATCAACAACCTTGCTGACCTGCAAGGAGAAAGCAGCCCATGGTTTATCCGGATCAACCTTTCTAAGCCATAGCCATCTAACCCGAAACGCCCAGTTCAGATTTTGCAAGTCAAATATACCCAAGCCTCCTATTATTTTGGCCTTGTAACCTTCGGCCAAGCAATAAGGCAATGCCCACCCTTAGCTTCTTTTTGACCCCTCCACAAGAAGCCACGACGAATTTTGTCCATGGCCTTGATTGCCCATTGACAAATATCCAGCGCCATAGCATGATAAATAATAGAAGAGGTCATCACAAACTGAAATTGGACCGATCTCCCCACTTTTGTCATAAGATCTGCCTTCCATCGAGGTAGCTGATCTGCAAACTTGTCAATAAGAGGTTGCAACTGAGTTCTTGTAACTTTTCATGAGGACAGAGGCAAACCAAGATATTTAATAGGAAAGGCTTCAATGCGACAAGGCAGCTGGGCCTGAATAGTCTCAATGTCGGTTGCAAAACATTGGATGAGGGCAATGCTGCTTTTATGGATATTAGTTCTCAGTCCAGTGGTTTCTCCAAAGAGAGTTTGACTGAACAACTTAGCGTATTCTTCATGAGATTGATCAGATAATGCCTCCCTGCTGCTAACCACCCCTAAGGCTCTCATAACCTGCTTTCTCTGCCTGTTGGCTGTAGACTGGACAGGTTCAGCTCCTAACCTAGCGATTCTCCTGCTTCTACGGGTTTTTAACTGTGGTGACAACATTCTTTTGACTCTTATCTTGTCAGTCTTCGGTGTTGACAGCAAAGTACCAATCTTCTTGCTCACCCGAATCATAAATTCTGTTGCATCTCGGATAGATCATGCATGATCCCCTGCCAGGCTCTGCCGCGGGAGAACCAAGAGCTTCAGCAGGTGGTGATTGACAGCAGGTGGTGATTGACGCAAAGTGGAGACTTTCTTGCGTCGGGAGGCGAGGAGTAGGCCTGGTCGTCGATCCTGGTCGCACTAGTCGCACTGCCACCCCAGATTGTGCTGTCTCCACTGTTGGAACCTCAGAGAGCAAGGCGACAAGTGTCTCAGGGAGGGGGGATGCAGCGGTCTCCTGGGAAGCACTCTTGACCAGAGATGTTGTGACATCAGGACACCGAAGCTCCATAAGCCGGGGCGCCACATCCATACCAACACCAAGCGGAGCTGGGTCCACACGGCCCAGGTGGGGGGACATCAACTCGGACGGTGAAGCCAGGTCTTGCGCCCCCAGGATGCTGACAAAAACATTATCTAACTAGGCCACTATCTGAGCCACGATCAGATCATGAATGACATGTCCCTCTTCATATTGGGCCACCGGGGAGAGAGGTCCATGGGATTGAACCGCTTCACCAGCGCCTGTCACCACCAAACTGCCTTGTAGCAAAAACCCTTTGGTCAAAGCGTTCTCCCGAACGGCGGAGTTACTCGATGCCTCGAGCTTCGACAGGATCTTCAGAAGGATTGGATCATCAACGCATGTCTCCTGCACCGAAGGGACGAGCGGATCTGCGACCGTCGAGGGGGGCCAACTCATCAGCCTTACCACCAGCCGCCAATCCAGCACTCGAGATCGCCAAGGGACAGACACATCGCATTCACCATTTGTCGTTGAATCCATGCAGACATGAGGGCCCAGGCGCGCGTGCACCGGGCCGCGAGCTGAGGATGGAGGCGGGGTGCGAAGTCATTGTCGTCGCCCGCGCTGGTCCCGATCGTGATCTCCGTCAGCTCCGACAGACGGAGGAGACAATCCTACCAGCTAGACTCTCGCTCTGGATAAGTCAAGGTACGAGGAGCCATCAAAACATCTCTATCTGCAACCAGCGGCTCCAAATCTTGGAGATCCAACAAAGAAGGCAACAGCTCTGGCCGGATGCACCATGCCCTCAGCTTGAACGCGAAGAAGCTAATCCCCTCCTCTGCTTCAGGATGCAGACCTTGGATTTAGTAGTAGCCGTTGAGGAGTTGCTTTGTCGTCTTGATCCCCAGAGGTGAGCAGGGACACCATCGAGCTCAATGTCGACGAGGAATGGCAGAGACCCACCGTCGGTGGCCTGCGCCTGCCGAGTCCATCTCTGAATGTCCAGGCGAATAGGTGGCACCAAAAAAGGATGGCCTCCGTTGAATAGTTTGCAAACTCTTCTATTTGCAGGATGGCAATGAAACACAAGCGCGTCCGACATAGCCAAAACCATCTTGGCCAACGACTGTGATGATCAACGCACGTCACGAGAAAACCTCTTCAGCTTGTATGATCCTCTCCTAGAACGCCTAATAACACACATTGGTCAGAAGAATTCCGAAGGAGGCGTAGGGACGCCTTGTGGTGGCTCCCTAGGCGACGCGTCATCATCCTCATCTCCCTAGGTGAACGACTTCTACGCCAACCCCTCGCCTTCCCTGCCCGTGGCGCGTACGCCTCCGCCAAGCTTCGTCAAACCTCGCGTCGCCGACTTCCACCTCGCCGACCACCTAAGTGATAGATCGCCACTCCAAGGTGCGTCGTGGTTGGGGCGGAGCTACCTGACAGAGCGGGCACACGCGAGCATGATGCCCGGGCAGCCGGCAGTAGAAGCACCACACCCGTCGTCGACAAACAGTCGCACGACGAAAAGGGGAGAAACAATTGAAACATTTCCCCAGCAGGTCAGCAGGAATCGCCCTGGGGGGCTTCAGGGGACAGTGATGTTGTCGGTGAGCTCGACGACCTTCCACCTTGACCTAGCTGCCGCCATCATCTTTAGCCTCGACATAGCGGACAGGAGACTTGTGAGAGATCAGCACCTCCTTATATGAAGCCTGTTGACCAGTGTGGACTCGGTACCACCGAAAGAGGAAACAAGATTGCCATCATCTCGCCATCGCAGAGCCTTGGAGCGCATAGTAGGCAGGGGTGAAGGTGCGATCCCCGGTGCCGGGGAGGAGAGGGAAGTGGCGTCATCATACCTCTATTAAATTCACAACATAAAAGATCCTACATTGAATGCGACAAATGGTGAATGATGATGTGTCTGTCCCTATCTAGACTGTCCAAGAGGCTTCATGAGATGATATCACCAAATTAGAGTGCTTTTATTAAAGGAAGGTTCATCCAGGACAACTTTATGCTTGTTCAACAAACCACAAAGTTTCTTCATCAACAGAACAAAGCATGTCTGCTGCTGAAACTGGACATTACCAAAGCTTCTGATTCAGTGTCCTGGCCATTCTTGATTGAAGTAATGTGACACCTGGGCTTTGGTCAAATTTGGAGAGATCTCATTAGTGGGTTTTTAGCCACCTCCTCTACTCAAGTTATGTTGAATGGTTTTCCAGGTTGTCGTATTATACATAGGAGGGGCCTTCGTCAGGGAGATCCTCTCTCACCCATGTTGTTTATTTTAGTAATGGATGTCCTAGGTTCCCTGTTTTCGAAGGCTGAAGAAGAGGGGCTGCTGCAACAACTTTCATGTAGAAAGAAACTTCACAGGGTCTCTATGTATGCAGATGATGTTGCTCTCTTCTTGCATCCATCCACAGCTGATATGGCCCTCTCTCTTGATATTTTAAAACTGTTCGGGGATGCATCTGGGTTGCACAATAATGCACAGAAGTCAAATGTCTATCCTATAAGGTGCTCTGAACAAGACTTAGCAGTTGCCCAGAACATGCTTCCATGGCGTATTTCTGCATTCCCTTGCACTTATTTGGGGTTGTCTATCCTTGCATAAGCTGTCCAAGCATCAGTTCCAACCAATTGTTGAGAAGATTGCTGATCAGCTCCCCAATTGGAAGGCAGATCTCATGACTAGAGCTGGGAGGAGAGTGCAGGTTCAGCATGTTCTCACAAGTATGATGGTCTACCTTGCTATGGCAGTTGACATTCCAAAATGGGGTCTGGATGCTATTGATAAAATACGCAGGGGTTTTCTTTGGAGGGGCCAGAAGGAGGCAAGAGGAGGTCATTGTCTTGTAGCCTGGGGTCGTGTTTGTCGACCACTGCAGCTTGGTGGACTTGGCATATCTAGTTTTCAAGAATTATGTTGGTCCCTTCGAATGCGTTGGCTCTGGCTGCAAAAGACTGATCCTACACGCCCTTGATCTGATCTCCACATAAAAGTTCCTGGAAAAGCTAGAGCTTTCTTCATGGAGGTGGTCATTACTGAGGTGGGAGATGGTACAAACACAAGTTTTGGAAGCACAAGTGGTTAAATGGTAAGCGAATTAAAGACCTTGCTCCAAGTTTGTATAATATTATACCCAAGAGGATTATCAATAGCAGGACTATTTATGAGGCAATTACAGATAGAAAATGGATCTCTGATATTAAAGGTCCACTGACAGTGGGAGTCTTAACAGATTATCTCCAGTTGTGGGATATGACTTCAGTTTGGCAGCTGCAGCCTGAGGTTGAGGATAAACATGTTTTCAGTATTGCTCCTAATGGCATCTATTCAGCAAAGACTGCTTACGAGGACTTCTTTTTGGGGTCTGTAATTTTCCCTCATCACAAGAAAATTTGGAAAACTTGGGCCTTGCCAAAATGTCGTTTCTTCATCTGGCTGGTTGCACAAAATCGAGTCTGGACAGCGGATAGACTTGCTAAGAGGGCTAAGTCATCCGGAGAAGTGCCCCTTTTGTGATCAAGAGGATGAAACTATTGATCATCTCCTCGTTACCTGTTCCTTCTCCAGGGAATTCCGGTACCTGTTGTTAAGGAAATTCGGTTTGCATTCTTTGGCTCCTCAACCTGATGTTGGCTCATATCTAGGCTGGTGGGAATCGGTGGGGAATATTGCTACTGGGCTCACTAAAAAAGGCCTTGATTCCCTTATCATTCTGGGAGCCTGGACCTTGTGGAAACATAGAAACAAATGCGTTTTTGATGGCTGCAACCCCAGTGTTACCATGAGTCTTAGAGCTGCTAATGAGGAAAGGACGCAATGGGAGATTGCTGGTGCCAAGGGGCTCTACCATCTAGTTGCACCTTTAGCTGAGAGCTAAGGAGGGTCTAATGGATTCATTTATGTATGCTTCTTACTGGCCTCCGTAAGGAGGTTGTTTTGTACTGGCCTTCTTTGCCCCCCCTCCCTTTTTCCTCTTCTTAATATATTATGGGGCGCAGTTCTCCTGCGCTTTCGAGAAAAAAAAAGATCCTACAGTCTAAACATTGTAAACTCTAGGTACCTAAAGTGTTGGAATTTCATAAGCTTTCTAGAAGTGAACATGTATAACAAACAGTTGAAGTACACAATTATTAAACTCAGTCATCAAATGCTTTAACTAGTTATAAGAACAATTGTAAGGCATCCTAAATATTTTTCTAAGCCAAAAGGCAGACATTATCCAAATTCAACAATTATGAATTTCAAGGATGAAATAGAACAATTTTAAACAAGATAAGAGCATAGTTATTAAGGCGGTAAGGCAATACGCCTTTTTACCTTTTAGGCGGTAAAGAGTAAGGCGAGGCGACGCCTTAATTATACAATAATATAAAAGATTAGACCAAATATCATTTATATAACACTAATTCAAAATTAATAAACAAGGTAGCACAAGCCTAGTAGGCTGATTTGAGCCTAGTAGAAGAGAGAGAGGAAAAAAGAAAAAGAAAAAAGGCCTACAACCAGTCAGCCAAGAGGCCCAACCAACCTAGCCCAATACTAGTGTTAGGTTAAAACCTAAGCTACAACCACTCCCGTGCAACAGCACTGCAGCAGCCACTCCCTTAGTCGTCGCTCTCCCTCCACTCCCGTGCAGCCGCCGCCTCTCTCCTCCACTCCCGTGCAGCCACCACCGCTCTCCCTCAGTCATCGCTCTCCCTCCCTCGCAACTCCTCTTTCCCTTCCCGCGGCTACTCTCCTCTGTCTGGCCGGCTGGAGCCACGCGCCGCAACCGTCGCGCCAATGCGCGCCGCCGCCGCAGCCCTATCCACCCTCAAGCCGCCGCCCGCCGACACCCTACGCCGTGGCGGGACGCCTTACGCTCGAGGGCAAGGCGAGTTAGACGCCACAGTTTCCTGGCGCGCCTTAGCGCCTAAGCGACGCTAAGGCGACACTTCAAGGATGCCTTGATAACCATGGATAAAAGTTAGCATTAATCAGATTCAACGATGACCATGATATGCTAGATGTGGCAAAACCCAAGAATCGACATCATGTTTGATTTAAAAAGTCCTGAGAATCCATAAAAAATCAAGAACGCCAAAAAGCACAATTGAGTCACAACCATGGTTTTTAAAGCGGTAAGGCGAGACAAGGCGTTGGACTACCGCCTGGACGCCTAGGCGAGGTAGGCAGGCAAGGCGCCTAGGCGTTGGACCTCCGCCTGGAGGCCCTGGACGCCTAGGCGACGCCTTAAGAAGAGTGGTCACAACTCATCAACCAGCATATAAGAATGTATACCTTTCTGCTTGGACCTTTTAATACCAAAAAGGTCTCATTTAGAGTGTCAATGGTCTCTGCAGCTATCAGTAATTGATCTATATTGACAGATGTGCATGTACGCTTAAAGCTAACAACAACATTGTACCCCAAGGCCAACAATCCTCCAAGAGTTGTTCGTCCAACCTGAAATAATTCAGAAACATACAGCACATTTAGAACATCTCATTATGTTGCTGCAATTTTTAAGTGATACAAAGTGCTACTATGAAAAAATTTAACTCTTCATTAAAGGAGGGCTTCACCTATTTGAAGTTTTGAACTATGAAAAACACTTGCTAGTTGCGAGAGATTTAAATATAACATAAACATTTCATCTTAAAGAATGTAATACTGTAGAAAATACATAATAATATTTGGGTTTTAGTTTTCATCATTTGCTACCAATATTTTGCAGGTTTGCAGCACAAACAAACTTCTATGATAATATGTACACATGTCTCTACAGCCCCCCCCCCCCCAATCAATCTTCTGTCCTCCCGTGTATTAACATTTGCTTTCAAATCTACTTCCCTCAATCTCCTCCACCAAGCTCAGAGCAGTCAGGGATTGACTCTGGCCCTTAGTCGCCCCGTGTTACAATTCAAAGCACTGCTCTTTCCAATAACTCGGGCAGCTTGGTTGATGTGAAAAAAGGCAACAATTCGCATTTTCCACGAAGCATCACCAAGTATCCAAAGGGAAAGTACAGCATGCTGTGAAGTTCATCAATGCCTACTAGATGAGATAATTCATTTTATTTCCAGGAAACTAATGTAATCATAGTTTTGGGTATCTGTTGTTGCGCATGTAACAGCTCTCCTTCATATATGAGGAAAATAGCCTAACATCTATTACATGCCTGAGTGAAGCATGCCGTCAGTTTGCAGTGTGCTCTAAACACTGCAGTATATAATGCTTCACCATAGTAAGCCACACCTATTGGTTTACCAGAATGACAAACCAAAGCAAGTTTTCAGTAACTTAGCAACTTAAGGAAACACAAAACAGATCCTTTGAAGATCAGTGTATACCTCAAACTCAGCTTTTGGACGGATTATGAAGTACTTGTCAACAATCCTTTGGTCTCCGAGAGATAGATAGTATCTTATTCCACATTGCCTAACCTTAATCCAATCATCAATCTTCATTTCTTCAGAAGCAAAAGGCGGCCTAAGGTACATCTCAATAAAGCTGGAATAATTGAGAAACCAGTTGTCACAAACCAAAAACCTTGATGAAGGTACAAGGGAATTTTAAAAAGGCTATCACGATCCTGATCTAGGTAGTATCTTTACCATCTCACTGTAATCAATCATAAAATTATGATCCTGCAAGATAACATCATATATATTTTAAATGAAAATTGAAAACATAGATTTTGTGCACATGCATTCTTCGGTTACAGTCTACACACTACAACATTAATTATGAATGTGAACATGTGCTACCCCATATAAGTCTCTGATTTTTTTCACCTTATTAGTTTAATTTTGTTGCACACCGCATGTCTGTTTTTTCTTTTAGGACTAGTTTGGGAACCCCATTTTCCCAAGGAATTTCTATATTCACAAGGGTAGTCCCTTGGAAAAATAGAAAACCCTTGGAAAAATGGGGTTCCCAAACTAGCCCTAAAAGAAATTACCCTTGGGAAAATAGAAATCCGCGGGCGGGGCCGGCTCCTCGTCCTCAGGGGTGAACCACTCGGGGTGCGCCCCGAACTCCCGAAGGAGCAGGGGCGAAGCAGCCCCCCATCGACCAAGCCCTACAGGTCTTCGTCGATCACAGAGGAGAAGGGCCATGGGTCGCGGGGAGCAAGGACGTTGAACTTCTTAGCCATGGCAAAGAAGAGAAGCGGCGGAGAAAAGGTGCATGGGCTCTTTTTTGCTCCTCTCGTCTCGGTGCGCGACTCTTGGTTGCAGACAAAAAAAGCAGAGGTGGCTAGGGCTGGGAAGGCAAAAGTAAGATAAGAACCGAGAGGGACCCCTGCCGGACATATATATAGGGACCGACGGACCCACCGAGGTAAGAGTCGAGCCCTCCCACATCGAAAGGTCAAATCCGGAAACGGATTTTATCTCTTCGGATTCGCATGCATGCGCGCCGCAACGGATAGCTCGCGGGCTGTTGCGTCCCGTCGCATTAACTCCCACCTAGGGGCCACACGTCCCGTCCGGCTGACACAACCCACGGGCGCCGCCCCGCCTCCTCAAGGTAAGCGCATAAAAAGGTGTCTCTCTCTCTCCACTTCTGCTTCTCCGCAGGTGACAGGGAAGAGACACCGCTTCGGATTGCCTTCCCAGCAAAGGAAGTGAGACACCGCTTCAGATGTGTGCTCAATGGCAATTATCATAAATTTCAGCAGTTCAACTTGATACTCTATACACAAAAAGGGGCCTTGACACTTTTGTTTATTCTTTGGATACTTAGACCTTGGGATCCGGGTATTCAGAATCTAAAGTTTTTTTTCATGACAGTCTACTTGTCCATCTTCAGAATAGCAGCTTCAGGATGAGCAAATGCATTACATGTCATGTTGTTGCTTGGGGACAAGCAACGTTTCGACGGTGCGGTAATGTGACATCCGGCCTTTGTGCCACCGCAATGGCAGGCACACGATCAGGGAGGAGTCGATGCAGGCAGCAGCGAGAAGCAGGGACCGTGGCTGTGGGTGTGTGTTTAAATTGAGTCTATTGTGTCTGTAGATGGGCTAAACAAGGGTGTGTGTGTGTGTGTGGGCCATGTGTCTGGGCCGGCCTGCTAGAGTGAGTATAACTGTGCTCAGCGGTAACGAACAGATGACAGAAAAGAAATCGAGATTTCTGTTGCACATTTACTCTGAGTTGAGCGTGTCATCTTCGGGGGCAGGCCTGACTTCACGTCGTGGTTGCTCACCGACGGCCAAGGGGAACGGCGATCGTGACAGGACTGCGAAAATCGGATGGTGTGGAAGGAAAAGATCACAGGATCTCAGAAGTTTCTTGATACCATATTTGTAGAAAGGGAAGAATGGAGTGAATCACCACACACCCATTGAGGGTGGGGAGCCTGTCATATATAGCCAATAGGCATGCATGGAAGGTACATGTAAGGAAGGCTATTCCCTGTACAAGGAAACAGTCCTAGGCTATAGATAGAAGGTAATCCTAGTCTATACAAGGCAGCTAGCCAATCTAGGGGATTACAATCAATTGCTAATCAGGCTCTGATTGATCCTGATAGATACATATCCTAATACCCGCCCGCAGTCTGAGCGGGAGGATCACGGACGCAAAGACTGTTCCGAAATTCAGTGAAGAGCTGTACGGGCAGACCCTTGGTCATGATGTCTGCGAACTGGTGTGTAGACGGAACATGAAGAACACGAAACTGCCCCAAAGCTACCTTCTCACGGACGAAGTGGATGTCGATTTCGATGTGCTTCGTGCGGCGTTGATGGACTGGGTTGGCTGCCATGTACACAGCGCTCACATTGTCACAGTAGACCACGGTCGCACGCGGGATGAAGATGTGCAGCTCATGTAGAAGCTGGCGTAGCCAGCAGCACTCAGCAACAGCATGGGCCACCGCACGGTACTCTGCTTCGGCGCTGGAGCGAGAGACAGTCGTCTGACGCTTGGACGACCATGACACCAGATTGTCGCCGAGGTAGACGCAGAAGCCAGAGGTGGAGCGACGTGTGTCGGGGCAGCCGGCCCAGTCGGCATCGGAGTAGGCTGTGAGCTGATCAACGGCGCCGGGTCCCAAGTGCAGACCTGCTGACAGGGAGCCCTTGACATAGCGCAGGATGCGCTTGATTAGCGCAAGATGCGGCTCGCAAGGGTTGTGCATGAAGAGGCAGACTTGCTGGACAGCATAGGCCAGGTCCGGCCTGGTCAGAGTGAGGTACTGGAGAGCACCAGCGAGGCTCCGGTACTCCGAGGGGTTGGCGACTGGAGCGCCCTCGGAGGCAGACAACTTGGTCCGGGCATCCACCGGAGTAGCTGTTGGGTGGCATTCAGACATGCCAGCGCGCTGGAGAAGATCAACAGCGTACTGCCGCTGGGAAAGGAACAGCCCACTGTTGTCCCGTGTCACCGAGATGCCGAGGAAGTGGTGAAGATCCCCGAGGTCCGTCATGGCAAATTCCGATGACAGGCGGGAGGTGACGTGATGGAGAAGAGCCGGCGATGATGCAGTGATGATGATGTCGTCGACATAGAGGAGGAGGTAGGCCATGGCGTCTCCATTCTTGTAGATGAACAAGGAGGCATCCGTTTTGGAGGTGGTGAAGCCAATACTGCGAATGAAGCTGGAGAAGCGCTGATTCCAAGCGCGCGGTGCCTGCTTAAGCCCATACAGGGACTTCTGCAACAGACAGACAGAGTTAGGTGCAGCAGGGTCGACGAATCCTTTCGGCTGCTCACAGTAGACAGTCTCCTCGAGGTTGCCGTGGAGGAAGGCATTCTTCACGTCGAGCTGCCGGATGGGCCAGTCTCGAGACGCAGCAATGCTAAGGACGGTGTGGATCGTGGCCGGCTTGACGACCGGGCTGAATGTTTCGTCGTAGTCGACGCCTTCCTCCTGGGAGAAGCCACGAACGACCCAGCGTGCCTTGTGCCGGGCGAGGGAGCCGTCGAAGTGGAGCTTGTGTTTGAACAGCCACTTGCCAGTGACAATGTTCGCACCAAGCGGCCGGGGTACGAGGCGCCAAGTGCCGTTGTCGATCAATGCCTTGTACTCGTCCGCCATCGCAGCACGCCAATTTGGATCGGCCAGGGCACTGCGATAGTTCGCCGGGATTGGTGAGGCGACGGAGGCGGAGAAGCCGAAGCGCTGGACAGTGCAAAGGGAGCCGGTCTGTGAGCGTGTCACAGGCCGGTTCGCTGCAGTAGAGAGGAGCCGAGCTACTGGAGCCGCTGGTGGCGAAGTTGGTGCAGCCGCTGTTGGCGCTGAAGGTGCAGCCATAGGAGCCACCTCCGCGGTGACCGGTGCTGCTGGGGGCTGGGCACGGCAGGTGTAGGTGTTGCCGAAGCGTTGACCATCAGTCGGGGGAGCCGCCGGCTGCCCCACTTGGGGCCCATGAGCGCCCAGCTGTGGCCCGCCCGCAGGGTGAACCCAAGGGCCGAGCTGAAGTATGGCCGGGTCCAGGAACACCTGGAGATCATCCTCGCTGCTAGTAGCGAGCGACGGATGGGTGTTTGCAGGACCCGTCGAGGAGGTGAGGTCCTGCATCAGAAAATCAAGTGACGACGGCATGGAGGCCGCCGATGGTGCAGCCGAGAATGGGAACACGGACTCATCAAAAATAACATGGCGCGAGATAATGATGCGGCGAGTGGACATGTCAAGACAGAGATAGCCCTTGTGAGAGGATGGGTATCCGAGGAAGACACAAGGAGTGGATCGAGGGGCGAGTTTGTGAGGGGAGGTGGCAGTGAGGTTCGGATAGCAGAGGCATCCGAAGATGCGAAGGGAAGCGTAATCTGGGAGTATGTCGTGAAGAATTTGGTGAGGTATTTGGTTTTGTATGGAGGAGGGGCGCCTATTGAGGAGGTATGTTGTTGTTGTGAGGGCCTCAGCCCAGTATGGAGGTGGCATGGACGCATGGAGCAGCATGGTGCGGATGGCGTTGTTGGTAGTGCGGAGCATGCGTTCGGCCTTGCCGTTTTGTGGTGAGGTATAGGGGCAGGAAAGGCGGAGAGTAATGCCGTGGCTAGCAAGGAAGGAAGTGGTGGCGCGGTTGACAAACTCGGTCCCATTATCGGCTTGGAAGGATTTAGGCGTGGTACCAAACTGGGTCTGAGCGTATGCAATGAATTCAATCATGTGGCGGTGCACCTCAGATTTGTGACGAAGTGGGAAGGACCAGCAGTAATGGGAATAATCATCGAGTATAATAAGGTAATACTTGAACCCAGAATTGCTTAGCACGGGAGATGTCCATACGTCGCAGTGAAGTAAATCAAACGGAGCATGAGTCACAGATGTCGAATGACTAAATGGAAGGCGCACATGCTTGCCAAGTTGACAGGCATGGCAGAGGCATGGCGAGCTTTTATTGAAGGAAATAACTGACATGCTTCGAAGTTTGGCGAGGCTAGAGGGACCGGGGTGGCCGAGGCGATGATGCCACAAAGACGACGTGGTGGCGAGGCTGCAGGAGGGAGTTGTGGTGGAGGGGTAGGTGTAGAGGTCGCCACCACTATTGCAGCGAAGAGTCACGTGCCCCGTCTGTTTGTCCTTGACAGAAAAACCATAAGCATCAAATTCAATTGAACAAGAGTTGTCACGAGTGAATTGACGAACAGATAAGAGATTGCGCACAAGTGCAGGCGCAACAAGAACATTGTTAAGACGATAGGTAGAGGTGGGGGAGGATAGTATAGATGTGCCACGGCAGGTGATGGGTATGGTGGTGCCATTTCCAACGGTGATGCCGAATGAAGGAGGGGGGAGATGGGACAGAAGTATACCAGCCGAAGATGACATGTGAGTTGTGGCGCCAGTGTCGAGGACCCAAGGAGAGGACCCCTGGAGGGACATCTAATTCAGTGCGGCTATGAGGCCAGCCAGATCCCAACCGCCCTGCGCTGCCATTGGTGGAGCAGGGTTGTCGGAGGACTGAACAGGGGCGAGCGCAGTGCGCCTGAGCCTGAGTGAAGGGGTCGAGGATGCCAGGACTGCGCCAGGCTGGGGTCGACGCCGGCGGGCGCCAGGGCTGCTGATGAACCCCGGCGGTCCAAGGGGGGTAGCAGTACCAGGGGGCGGCTGGAAACCTGGGACCACCGCCGGAGTGAGGTCCGCCCTTGCCCTTCTTCTTCCAGCGGCCGCCACCACCACCTGGGTTGCCGCCGCTGCTGGAGCTACTGCTGTGACCGCCCTGTCTACTGGCAGTGGAGCCGCCGCCGTTGGTGGTGGGGGTGGTGCAGCAGCTGGTGCCGCACGATGCGTGGAGTGCCGTCTGGGCCGCAACCGTGCCTTCATTGGCGAGGCGGAGTTCCTTCAGCACGAGCTTCTCGCGAGTGGTGGCGAAGTCCGGCAGCGGGTGTGAGTCGGCAATGTTGTCGGCGGTGCTGGCGAAACGTGGGTTGAGGCCGCGGAGGAGGTTGAGGACGAGCTCCGCGTCGGTGATGGTGCGGCCGACATCACGGAGCGCGTCGGCGGTGGCCTTCATACGCTGGGCATAGTCATTGATGGAGGAGTCGCCCTGAGTCATCGAGTGAAACTCGTGGCTTAGGAAGATGGCGCGTGGAGCCTTGTTGGCCTCGAAGAGGCGCTTGATGGCGACCCAGAGCTCGCGCGCAGTCTGGTTTGGAGCCGCGGCGAGGCCGATGACGTCGGGCCCAGCCGAGCCGAGAAGCCAGCTGCGGACGCAGGCATCGGCGATGCCCCAAGAAGGATCGGTGGGACGGGCTTCCTGCAGTCCGTCGATATGCGAGAGGAGAGCGAATTTTCCACAGAGAGAGGTGAAGAATGGTTCCCACTGGTTGAAGTTGGGTTTTGCCAGTTCAAGAGTCACCGGGATGTGGTTCTTGACATTGATCGTCGCATAGGGGGCGACAAACACGGCGGGGGCAGGAATGATGGCATCGGTCATGGCGACCAGGTGGGGGGAGAAGGTGCGGCGCAGCAGGGAGGAGATGGCGCTGCGCACAGCAGGGAGATAGGCGCAGGATCTAGAGAGCTGATACCATGTAGAAAGGGAAGAATGAAACAGTCCTAGGCTATAGATAGAAGGTAATCCTAGTCTATACAAGGCAGCTAGCCAATCTAGGGGATTACAATCAATTGTTAATCAGGCTCTGATTGATCCTGATAGATACATATCCTAATAATATTAGAGCACAAACCTACTCGTGTACTTCTCAATAGACAAAGGGTCTGTTACAAGTATTCATGGTTCTTAAGGCGGTAAGGCGAGATAAGGCGCCGGACCACCGCCTAGACGCCTAGGCGACGCCTTATCAACCTGAGAATCAGCAAAACAGCCCCATGGAGGAGGAAGAAAAAGAGAAAAAGAAAAAGAAAAAAGGAGAAGGAAGGGGTAGGAGGCCCAGCCCACCAGCCAGCCCATATAATCCTTCCTCTGGCAACCCTAGGTTGCCTCTCTCCCCCACCATTCAGCTGCCGCTGCCCCCGATTGAGCCGCCGCCGCCTCAGATTCGCCGCCGCCGACGACGATTTGGACGCTGCTGCCGACGATTCAGCCTCCGCCGCCCTGGATTTGGCCTCTGTCGCCCTGGATTTGGCCTCCGCCGCTCCCGATTCGGCGCTGCCACCATGAAACAGCGCCGCCCCTTTCCCTTCCCCTCTGCCCTATGCCCTCTTGCTGCTTCTTACCTAGGCGACGGGGACGCCTTGGATCTTTCGGGCGCCTGGACGCCTAGGCGACGCCTTTAAAACAAGGCAAGTATTAATAGAAGAAGCTAACGTAGAGAATTAGGAGAATCCCTGGCTACTGGAAGAGCCCCTAGGCAGTACACTGGACAGAAAGGCAGAAACTCACGAGGCAGACGTCAGCTATTAATAGCAGATATTAACCATGCTAACAATCCTGAGCACAAATAGTTAATGATCCCAGGCTACTGGAAGAGCCCCTAGGCAGCACACTGGGCAGAAACTCACGAGGCAGCCATCAGCTATTAATAGCAAATATTAACCATGCTAACAATCCTGAGCACAAATAGTTAATGATTCTATTAAGGTCATATCCATGGACCTATCTAGATTAAGTCCAAGGCTCCAAACTGTACAGTTGCAGGAATGTGCACTCCTACAACCTATATCACGATCTTGACAACCTTAAGCTCTCTGAAAAACTCCAGCCGAGTGAACAAATAAAATAAGAGGATACATGGACTCACTTCTCAGTTTCCACTTTATTTTGTTCAAAAGAATATAACTTCTTGCCATCTGATGACTACAACAAAAGACAAAAAGTTAAAAAAAACAAAGAATATAAAAAGATAGAATGAGTTACCAACTAACCATAGCTACAAATTGTGTACCACATCAAGAATCACACAAGCTCAATACTGCAATATGAAGACAAATAAATAAATAAATGATATGCAGCTCTCATTCGTATTCGAGAAAAAAAAACTATGCTCTCCAAGATCAACGGTTTGCACATTTAGCATTTGCAATTTACAGTTCAATTTGGTATGCATAGACAAAGCACCACAATACTAAATGCATCTGTCTGCAGAAGTAGCACTCCCAAATTAACATTTCAATATAAAGAAGACATCATGTCGGTTTTCCACTGAATAGTTAAACAGCAGTATTTTATCATGAAATGTCACAAATGATCAGGCAAAACTAGTGAAGAGGAAGCAAACAGAAAAAACAATACATAATCAGAACACCACTGCCAACGTGATACATAACCTGTTGCTGCTGAACTGGACATGGTAACTAGGATTTTGGACTTATTTGGAGACGCTACAGGGCTGAAAACTAATGTGCATAAAAGTTCGGTTGCCCCTATTCGGTGCTCTCAACTGGTTGTGCAAGAAGTCATGGATGTTTTCCCCTGTAAGATTGATGAGTTTCCTATCAAATATCTGGGTTTACCACTCTCCCTTAAGAAGTTGTCCAAGGCTCAACTTCAGCCTCTCACTGATCGGCTGGCCGACCTCTTACCTGGTTGAAAGGCCGACCTAATGACGAGGGCTGGGCGAGCCACTATTGTTCAGTTTGTGCTCACGGCAACGGTTATCTATCACGCCATGGCTCTCGACTTGCCTAAATGGGCTCTCAAAGCCACTGATAAGGTTAGGCGGGGATTCCTTTGGAGAGTAAGAAAGGAAGCTAATGGAGCACATTGCTTGGTGGCTTAGCGCAAAGTTACTAGGCCAAAGGAGCTTGGGGGCCTCGGTATCTCTGTTATCCGTTGTCTCAACTGGGCATTGAGGGTTAGGTGGCTTTGGCTTGCTAAAACTGATCCAAGCAAGCCTTGGGCTGATTTGCCCTTGAAATCCAATGGGATGGTTCAGTCCTTGTTTATTCATGGCATGGATTCAGTTCTCGGTGATGGCCGCAATATTTTATTTTGGAAGGACAGGTGGCTTTTGGGGCAACGCATTGCTGATTTAGTTCCACATGTTTTCACTGCTGTTCCTGCTATCTTGGTTAACAAGAGAACGGTGGCAGAAGCCATGGACAAAATGTGTTGGGTCAGTGACTTGAGAGGCTTGGTTACCCCGGAGCTTATTGTTGAGGTCCTACAGCTATGTGATGCCACTTCCAGTGTGCTACTGTGGCCTGGTTTTTCTGATAAACATTTTTGGCGTTTCTCCAGTCCAAAGGAATATTCCGCTAAGTCAGCTTATGAGGTTACCTTTTTTGGGTCCACTATGTTTAGGCCCTTTGAGAGGGTATGTAAGTCTTGGGCGCCTGCCAAGTGCAAATTCTTCATTTGGTTGGTTTTGCAAGATCGTTGTTGGACTGCAGATCGCCTGGAGAGGAGGGGACTCCCCCACCCGGCTGCTTGTCCACTTTGTGACCAAGAGGCTGAAAACATAAACCATCTTTTGATCAAGTGTCTTCTCAAGGCAGTTTTGGTTCCATCTCTTGCAACGGTTTGGCTTGGCTGCCCTTTTCCAGGCCCTTCAGATGACAAACTGGATGATTGGTGGAGCAGTTTGGTGACTTCGGTTGATCTTGTGGATGGCCCTCACAGAAAGGGATTCAACTCGCTGGTGATCCTTGGAGCTTGGGCGAGGGTGACTTCAGTTTGTGGTGTGTGGCTGGGGCCAAACCGCCAAAGACCTTTCCGTGTTGACGGCCTTAGCCCTAGCAAGTCTTTGTGTGTGGTGTGTAGCCTTTGTGTGTTGTGGGGGTGTTGTGTGTGGGTGTCTTGTTGCGTGCGTGTGGGTGTGTGTTTGTGTCATGTCCTCTTCTTTCTCTTTTATGAAATGATATGCAGCTCTCCTGCGTGTTCGAGAAAAAAAAAAGGTGAACAAAATTGCCATAGATTTCATATTCATGTACCCACAATAGAGTAAGGTACTAAGGTATCATTCTTGAAAAGACTGAAGGGTTTTCAATAAGAACTTCTGATACAAGGAATCTTAGGTGGGATGGGATACTTCAAATGCAACCTAGTTTCTTATTGGCCAATTCTCATAGGCTGACATGGGACTGGAGCAGGAAATACAAATGGGAGGCACAAGGTTGTGACCCTGGAGATGTCCAGCAGCAGAGCATACCGAGGCATGAGTACACCAGGGTTCCAGTGTAAAGTATAATTACATACTCTATATGATATTCCTCCTTAATTGCAATTGATATGCATCCTCTCAAATCGTGGTAAGCCCCAACAGGTAGCTACTTACATCAATCTGTCTAAAGAATAGTATACACAAATCTCAACACCTGGAATAATCTTAACAAACTGAGATGGCAAGAAAATTATTAACTATTTGTTGATTGTTGTGATTATGTGAAGATGTGTGAAAGGGGAAAAGAATTAAATGAATTGCACTACACTGCAGTCTAGGGTTACATAGCCTAGGGTTACTGTTAGAGTGTGTTCCTATATGTATGTGTAGGTGGGCTGGCACCATTGTTGGGCTGCCGGCCCATTAGGGTTAGGGTTTCCCCTAGGTCTATATATATGTAATCATCCCCCATGCAATACAAGCAATCCCATTCTCTCGCATGATATCGGATTGCTTCCTCCTTCCTGCCTTCTCCCAACCGCCACCTGCTCTAGAGGCAGGGGCCTCCACCTGCTTCCGCGCCGCCATCCCCGAGAGGATCGTCCTTCACTCCCGGGGGCAGCCCCCACCCCTCTGCCTCCAACCCCGCCTTCCCCTACCCTGGACAGAAGCTGAAGCCGCAACCGCCGCTGCAAGCCACGAATGTCGTGCGAGCGTGCGTGCAGGGCAAGCCAGTAGCCCTGGCCACCGGGGCGGCAGGTGACGGGCCACCACGACTCCACGCACGTAAGTCGGTACCTCCCCCACAACAAGCGCGCAAGCCATGGAGGTCACGCCAACTCCGCCTCGCGTGTGGCATCATCGACCTCGAGATGGTCGTCGCCTTCTTCCTCGTGCAGGGTCGTGGCTCGATCTGCTCCGAGCATGCGAGAGCAGGCGCGTAGCGCCGCCGCGCCGCCATGGACAAAGCACGGCCTTTCTTTCCCACTATGACCGTTGGTGGTGGCGGCTCCGCAAGCTCGTGCGCCTGCGCACTGATGGCTGCTCTGCAAGCCTCTCCCTCCAGGCGTGCGCGTGTTAGCCGCCATGGCAGACCCCTCTCCCTGCTCATTGTGGTTGCCTCCCCCTCCCCAACGTTGACGCCTCCTTTCCCGGCGCAGGCTTCCTCGACTTAGTGGGAGTCGGCTGTTGCGGCGCCGCTTCCTCGTGGGCGCGCGTTCAGGCAGCGTCGTCGGGAACTCCCGCGGTCGCGTCTGTCTTCTCCATCGCGGGCGACGCGCTGCTCGAGCTCGAGGCCTCCGCCTCCAGCGGTGAGTCTCACGTATCTGTGCTCCTCGCCTGAGCCACCCCTACAGCGCCTCTCTCTCTTCTTCAAACTTCTTCCATCGTAGGTGATGTCACCCTGCCTAGTTGGATCTGGCGTAGCCCCCTGCATGGCTAGACCCGCCCTGCCGCCCTCCCCCTTCTTTGTCCCGCCATTGTTGGATCTGTCACCGTCGTGGCCTTCCCAGCGGTTCCGTCGTTGTTGTGGCCTTCCCGACTAGATCCGCCATCTTCATGGCTGGATCCGTCGCTGTCGTGGCCTTCCCAGCCGGATCCGCCGCTGCCTCTTCTGTTCTGCCACCGCTGCCTCCCCTGGCCGAAGACCGGCGCAGCCACCCTGACCAGCACAGACATGTATGCTGCCGCCAGCCCCCTGGTGGGGCTCCTCGTCGACCGGACGAGGGAAGAAGCAAGAAGATACATGAGGCTCCTGATGTCCTTTTTGTTGTGTCGCCCCGCCGACCGTTGACGCTCGAACGTCGACCCCCCTCCCCCGAAAAACGAGGCTGCTGCTAAGTGTCTCTTGTTAAGGCCCATAAAGCCCATATATTCTTGTCTGCCTATATATATGCTACAGTACCCGAGGGGGTCATCATCTCGCCTAATCGAGGTTAGTGACATGGTAACAGAGCAGGTTAGGGTTAGGGTTTACGCCTAAACCCGGCCCTGATCCATTTTTTTGGCGCTGTCGCGCCGTTGCTGCGCCGTCCGCCCATCGCGGCCTGCCATCCGGCCATCCGCACATCGCGGCCAGCTCACCGGCCTACCGTCGCGCATCCTCAGCCGCCGTCACGGCCGGCCTTTTCCCTTCCCTCCTCTGCCACTGTCGCGGCTTCCTCCATCAGCCATTCTCAGCCGCTGTCACGGCCGGCTTTTCCCCTTCCCTCCTCTGTCGTCCGGTTCCTGTGTCGTCCGCGGGCCGCGGATCTGGGCTTCTGTGCCTGCATTGTCTGCCCCTTTTGCACCGTCCACCTGCTGCGCCCTGCCGCCGTCCGCCATCCTCACCCGTCGTCCGCCTGCTGCACACCGCAAGGGCTGCGGATCCGGATCTGCGCCGCCACCTGTTGCGCCCTGCCTCGTCGCCTTCTGTGCCGTCCGCCGCCTGGGACAAGGGCTGCGGATCTGGCCTTCTGTGTCGTCCGTCGCCTCCGCAAATCTGGATCTGCGCCGTCCCTGCTTCTGCGCCGGTGGCTGCCATTGCGGGCAGAGTCGCGGTGACCTTGGTTAACTGCATCAGGGCAGCAGCTGCTGTACAACTCAGCTTCCGCGCCCAGGACCTCCGTCAACTCGTCCAACTCGGGCTGCTGTTAGCTGCGGCTCCTCTGGTTTGTTTGGTTTCCAGTCTCCTGTTCTCCCTGATTTTCATTGAATTCAATATGGCGACAAATGCTATTGTGGTCAATATCACTCTTAATGGTCAAAATTATCTGGAGTGGGCTTTCTGTGTTGAGACTGCACTCAGGGGACATGGATTACTCTTTCATTTGACTGATGTGGCACTCGTTCTTGCGGATGATCGTCGCAATGCTGCTGATATCAAAACATGGCAGCTTAATGATGGTAAAGTGATGGCTGCTATGGTGAACAGCGTCAAACCGTCTATGTGTCATGGACCTTCGGTCCATGGGGATAGCTGTCTTCTCCGGCGAGGTTATACCCCTCTGCCGCAGGCTTGATTCTAGGGTAGCAGCCCTAGGCGCTTGAGAGGGTCATTGCAAGAGAGAGAGACTGGTTTGATAATGATCTTGCTTGATTTATTCCCTGCTGCCATGCGGCTTATAAATAGCCATATGGCTAACCAACTTCTCCTACAAACTCTCAACTAACTCCTACTTTCTTGGACTTATTTGTTGCTAACCAACTCTCCACAATTCTCTCATCTCAATCTTATTCTCTAGCCTAATCCCAGCTCATCTCAATCTTATTCTTTCCTTTCCTGTGAGTGCGAACTGCATGGTGGTGACCGCTCCCTATGATGCCCATGACATCTCCCCCTTCCTTGAGGACCAGCTCGTCCTCGAGCTGCCATAGACTTACCTGACACGACTTAAGGTTAAGCCTTTTACATCTCGGCTTACCTTTATTATTTAAGACGAAAATACAAAATAATTGTGGAACTAAAATATAAATTTGAACTGCAGCTATGTCCTCCTGTCCTCCTGGATCCCAAGGAAAGAGCTGAACTGCGGACTTCACGTTGGATGAAAGGTGAAGGAGGAACCAGCCCGTTCTTATGTTGGGTCTGTCCAGCACCAAGGCAGTTGCCCGAATGAAGGAGACGACCCTCTTTGGCCGTGCAGGGGGGGTTGTATACCCAGATCTCGACTTCTGCAGGGGGTTCAAAAAGTATAGACGAGACCTGGTGGTTGGGCGCGTAGGCTGCGAGTTGGTGCAGCGATGAGCTGATCAACAAGTGCAGCTTCCGCACCGCCCGCCTAACAAGGAAGTCGCGCACTGCGGCTTGCAGGCGCACCACGGCCTGCTCATGTGATGACGGCCATGGGGTGGCCCTGGAGGCCACATCAAGGTGCTTCTCCCCACGAAGGGACTGTACCTGGCGGCGTGCCAGGAACCCTCGCGTTGACGCCTGAAGCCGCACCGCTGCTTGGAGTTCCTTCTCTGTCTTCTTCTTGTAGCGGTGGAACATCACAACGAACTGATCCCACTTCTCTGCGAAACGGCCAAAACTCTCTTCGAGCCGAGTGAATGCATCTGGAGTTGGAGAGGGCGGGTGGGAGGGCGTTGCGGCGGCTGATGGCGCGGCGGCTGGTGGTGGTGAGGATAACCTGGAGCTGATACCAGGTGTCATGGACCTTCGGTCCATGGGGATGATAGCTGTCTTCTCCGGCGAGGTTATACCTGAAAGGGAAATGTGCCCTTGGGCCATTTCTAAGTATTTTGGTGATTGAGTGCCAACACAAGTGCTTAAATGTGAATTTATGTCCATGGATGAACAAAGTGCAAATCATGAAGTAAAGGTATGTTTCTAAACCTTAGTACATTGGTTTTGTGTACTAATATACTTGTCTAAGTGTTAGAAACAGAAAGAAGAAGAAAAGAAGAAAGGTGCAAAAGACTTGGCTGTGTACAGCCAAGACTCTGCTCGGTCTGGCACACCGGACTGTCCGGTGTGCACCGGACAGTGTCCGGTGCGCCAGGCTGGCTCGGCGTGAAGTAGCCGCTCTCGGGAATTCGCCGACGGCGTACGGCTAAAATTCACCGGACTGTCCGGTGTGCACCGGACTGTCCGGTGAGCCAACGGTCGGCCGCGCAATCTGCGCGGGACACGTGGCCGAGCCAACGGCTAGAAGACGGCACCGGACTGTCCGGTGTGCACCGAACATGTCCGGTGCGCCAACGGCTCCCAGATCTGCAATGGTCGGCTTCGCTATTTAAGGAAGGAAATCGGTCACCGGACAGTGTCCGGTGTGCACCGGACTGTCCGGTGCCCCCGACGACAGAAGGCAAGATTGGCCTTCCAGATTTGCTCTCAACGGCTCCTAGCTGCCTTGAGGCTATAAAAGGGACCCCTAGGCGCATGGAGGAGACAACCAAGCAACCTTAGAGCATTCTTGATCATCCACACTCAGTCTTTGCGCATTCGTTTGTCATTCTAAGTGATTCGAGCTCCGTTCTAGTGAGAACTTTGAGATAGTCTTTTGAACTCGATTCTTGGCCGTGTGTGTGCGCATTTTGCTGTGGATTTGTGTGTGTTGCTTCCCTCCCTTACTCTGTGCTTCTTTGTGATCATATACTTGTAAGGGCAAGAGACTCCAATTTGTGGAGATTCCTTGCAAACGGGATAAAGAAAAGAAAGCAAAACACCGTGGTATTCAAGTTGGTCTTTGGACCGCTTGAGAGGGGTTGATTGCAACTCTCGTCCGTTGGGACGCCACAACGTGGAGTAGGCAAGCGTTGGTCTTGGCCGAACCACGGGATAAACCACTGTGTCATCTCTGTGTTTGATCTCTTGTGGTATTGTGTTTTGTTGAGACTCCTCTCTAGCCACTTGGTGATTATTGTACTAACACTTAACAAGTTTTTGTGGCTTAAGTTCTAAAAGTTTCACAGGATCACCTATTCACCCCCCCCCCTCTAGATGCTCTCAATACCCCTCTGCCGCAGGCTTGGTTCTAGGGTAGCAGCCCTAGGCGCTTGAGAGGGTCATTGCAAGAGAGAGAGATTGGTTTGATAATGATCTTGCTTGATTTATTCCCTGCTGCCATGCAGCTTATAAATAGCCCTATGGCTAACCAACTTCTCCTACAAACTCTCAACTAACTCCTACTTTCTTGGACTTATCTGCTGCTAACGAACTCTCCACAATTCTCTCATCTCAATCTTATTCTCTAGCCTTATCCCAGCTCATCTCAATCTTATTCTTTCCTTTCCTGCGGGTGCGGACTGCATGGTGGTGACCGCTCCCTATGATGCCCATGACACTATGATTATGAGTTTGCCTAAATTTAAAACTGCTAAAGCCATCTGGTCTCATTTGAAGGAGCGTTTTGTTGAGGACAGTGGTGCTCTATGACACACTCTCATGCAGCAGACACATGTTATTGAGCAAAATGATATGAGTATTGATATCGCCTGATGAGTGCTTTGACATCTATGGTGCCTGCTTGTACTGCTGATCCGTGTCCGGCTCATAAGTTTATTGAGAAGTTCTTCACTTACAGATTTGTTATGGGTGTTCGAGCCGAGTTTGATTCTCTTCGTGCTCGTTTACTTCAGGGTTCTGACACTCTCACAATGGCTAAGGCGTTGTCTGATTTACTGGCCGAAGAGACTCGTCTTAATTCTCTATCTTCTACTGGTGGTAAAACTCACAGTGTGTTGGCTGCTGCCCAGAAACCTAAGAGTGTTTTTAAGCCTTGTGATCATTGTGGCAAGACCAATCATCGATCTGAGCTTTGCTTTGTCAAGTTCCCTGAGAAGTTGACTGATTTCTGTGCACGACGTGCTGCTCGTGATCGTGGTCCAGGACCATCTACTAGAGGCTCAGTTGCTGTTGTTTCCACTTCGTCCGCTTGTACTTCAGAGTCGGCCTGGGTACTTGATTCAGGAGCCTCCTTTCATGTCGCATCTGATCAGTCAAAGTTGGCTTCTACTACACCTGTCACAGATGGTGCTTCGGTGCAGACAGCTGATGGTACTGTATGCCACATTACTCATAAGGGTTCTCTTTGTGATCCACACTTTACAGTACCTAATATTTTCTGTGTTCCTGAGCTATCTATGGACCTTCTTTCAGTAGGTAAAATTACGGATCATAATTGCTTTGTCAGATTTGATGACTCATCTTGTTTTGTACAGGACCTTCGCACAGGGGAAGTGATTGGGACTGGCCGTCGCCGTAGAGCTGCTCCTCGCCTCTACATCTTGGACTCTTTGCGGCTTCCTTCCTTGGCTACATCTCCAACGCATATGCTTTCAGCTACCCTTGCGTTTGTTGCGTCTTTTGCCCAGTGGCATCATCGTCTAGGTCATTTGTGTGGATCTAGATTGTCTACTCTAATAAAGTCAGGTTGCTTAGGTCATACTTCGGTTGAGTCTGATTTTCATTGTAAGGGTTGTCATCTTGGAAAACAAATACAACATCCATATTTTACTAGTGATTCTCATTCTGTTGAACCCTTTGATTTGGTTCACTCTGATATTTGGGGTCCTGCACCTTTTGTGTCAAAAGGTGGATATAGATACTATGTCATTTTTATTGATGATCATTCTCGCTACACTTGGATTTATTTCATGAAACGCCGCTCTAAGCTGATTTCTATTTATAAATCCTTTGCTCGCATGATTCACACTCAATTTTCCACTCGTATTAAAACCTTTCGTTCTGATTCTGGTGGTGAATATTTATCTGATAATTTCTGCCAGTTTTTGACTTCAGAGGGTACTCTTGCTCAGCTTTCTTGCCCTGGTGCTCATGCACAGAATGGTGTGGCTGAACGCAAACACCGTCACATTATAGAAACTGCTCGCACTTTGTTGATATCTTCTTTTGTTCCTTCACATTTTTGGGGTGAAGCAGTTTCTATTGCGGTTTATCTCATCAATAGACAACCGTCATCCAAACTCTCTGGCAAAACACCTGGTGAAGTTCTTTTCGGAACTCTTCCACGATATGACCACCTTCGAGTTTTTGGATGTACATGTTATGTATTATTATCACCTCGTGAACGTACTAAATTGACTGCTCAATCTGTTGAGTGTGTTTTTCTTGGATACAGCCCTGAACATAAAGGTTATCGGTGTTATGATTCATCTTCTCGTCGCATGCGTATTTCTCGAGATGTGAGCTTTAATGAAAACTGACCCTTCTTTTACAACTCTTCCACCCATTCTTCTTTTTATTCCACAGAGTCTACCTCCTTCATGAGCCTTCCTCCCATTTCTCAAACTTCATCAGTATCACCACCATCTACTGTTTCTACCCCAGATGTTCTTATTCCCATCACACCACCTTCCACTTACACACCATCTCAGTCTTACTCTTCCAAACCACTTGTCACTCAGACTTACATTCGTCGTCCTCGCTCTACTCCCACGGCCAGTCCTGATGATGATCCTGTTGCTGATACTTGTACTAACAATGATGACTCTCATGTTGTTTTTAATCAGGGGTATCATCTTCGTGATCGTGGCACTATTGTAGCTCCAGAACGTTATGGGTTTCCCCGTGCTGGTGTAGTCATTGCTGAACCATCATCTTATAAAGAGGCTTCTGGTATACCTGAGTGGCAGCTTGCTATGATTGATGGATTGAATGCCCTTCATCGCACATGTACATGGGATGTTGTTTCGTTACCTGCTAGTGTTGTACCTATCACGTGCAAATGGGTCTTCAAGGTTAAAACCAAATCTGATGGGTCTATTGAGCGATATAAAGCTCGTCTTGTGGCCAGAGGTTTTCAACAGACTCAGGGTATTGACTATGATGAGACATTTGCACCTGTGGCCCATCTGACTACTGTCCGAGCTTTACTTGCTGTTGCAGCCTCATCTTCTTGGACTATCTCTCAGATGGATGTCAAAAATGCTTTTCTTCATGGTGATCTACATGAGGAAGTCTATATGCATCCACCTCCTAGGATAGAGGTTCCATCAGGGCATGTATGTCGTCTCCGTCGAGCCTTGTATGGTCTTAAACAAGCTCCTCGTGCTTGGTTTGAGAGATTTGTTTCTGTCATCAAGGCTTGTGGTTTCTATTCTAGTGATCATGATCCTGCATTGTTCATTCATGTTTCTTCACGAGGACGCACGTTGCTATTACTATATGTTGATGACATGTTGATTACAGGCGATGATCTAGACCATATTGCTCATGTGAAGGCGTATCTGAGTAAGGAATTTTAAATGTCTGACTTGGGGGCACTCAGTTATTTCTTGGGCATTGAGGTTTTGCAGACTCAAAATGGTATTTATCTCTCTCAGGCCAAGTACATACATACAAGACCTTCTTGATCGTTCTGGTCTTAGTGATACTCGCACTGTTGCCACGCCTATGGATCTTCACTTATCTCTTCGTCCTACTGATGGGACACCTTTGGAGGATCCATCTCGATATAGACATCTTGTTGGCAGCTTAGTTTACCTTATTGTTACCAGGCCAGATATTGCTCATGTGGTTCACATCTTGAGTCAGTTTGTCTCTGCTCCTACATCAGTTCATTATGGGCACTTACTTCGTGTGCTTAGATATTTACGGGGGACAAAAACACAATGTTTATTTTATGACTCAAATTCCTCACTTCAGCTTCATGCTTACTCTGATGCTACCTAGATCAGTGATCCTACAGATCGTCGCTCCATCACTGGTTACTGTATTCTTCTTGGATCATCCCCTGTTGCTTGGAAATCCAAGAAGCAAGTTGTTGTATCTAGATCTAGTACTGAAGCGGAACTTCGAGCCGTGGCTACTACTACTACTGAGATTATCTGGATTCGTTGGCTCTTGGCTGATTTAGGCGTTTCTTGTGACTCGCCTACTAGGGATGGCAAATGGACCCGTGGGTATGGATACCCGCGGTTTTCGTACCCGATGGACATGGATACGGGTAGAGAAATTCACCCGTGGGTCTTATCGGGTCGGGTACCCGAAATATATCGGGTAGGGTACGAATACCATATTTTACCCGTGGGTATCCAGTGGATACCCGAAATACCAGTTCACCTAGTATATGGCCTATATTTAGAAATTAGAACACTGAATGAGCCCATCAAGCAATCAACCGCCGAAGCCCAAAAAAACCCCCTAATCCTATCCCCACATGCCCGATCCCCATGGTCAATCCCCACATGTCGCACTAACCCAAATCTGCGCCGGCCTGAGCGGTGCTCGACGTCGCGCTGGAGCAGTGGCTCATGCCCAGCCGCCCAACGGCCCAAGATTCCCACACCAGGATTCGAGCTCGACGTCGCGTCACCGGCTCTGCCCCAGCTCCGTCAAGTGAGCTATGTTATGTGAAGTTGTTGCTTTGCTTATCAATTTTACATGCTGTTATGTGCCTGTTGTTCATGAACTATCTAACTACCATAAACTATGAATATGTGACGTAGCTTATCAATTTATATCCTGTTATGTATTCTACCATAACGTATCCACTGGATACCCGATACCCGATGGGTACCCGGTGGATACGGGTACGGGTACAATTTCTCGCCCGATTGGTTTGGTGGGTATGGATAGTTGTTAAAGGATCGGGTACAATATCGGGTCGGGTATTGCCGTACCCGAACACAACCCGACCCGCTGCCATCCCTATCGCCTACGCTTTTCTTCACTGCGACAACACTGGAGCTATACAAATTTGTCATGATCCAGTGAAGCGTGAACTCACAAAACACATTGGTGTTGATGTATCATTCACTAGATCTCATTGTCATCAGAAGACCATTGATCTTCAATATGTGCCCTCAGAATTACAGCTTGCAGATTTCTTCACAAAAGCACAAACTAGGGCACAACATCAGTTTCATCTAATCAAACTCAATGCTCCAAATCCTCCACTTCCGCCTTGAGTTTGACAGGGGGTGTTAAGGCCCATAAAGCCCATATATTCTTGTCTGCCTATATAAATGCTACAGTACCCGAGGGGGTCATCATCTCGCCTAATCGAGGTTAGTGACATCTCTAAGCCACATCAGCGCTCCACCTTGACTTCGGCTCCCTCGGCATCTAGGGGCTATCATCTACACGGAGTGCACACCGGTCTCTACTCCATCTGCAACATTCACACCCTCGCGACGCTGCGACTGCGAAGGGATTTCAGCCTATCAGCTCCTACCTTCGACTTCTACTCCAGTCTCATCATTTGTGGTGCTCCTGTTGTGACTGCTGGGCGATGTTAGAGTGTGTGTTCCTATATGTATGTGTAGGTGGGTTGGCACCACTGTTGGGTTGCCAGCCCATTAGGGTTAGGGTTTCTCCTGTATCTATATATATGTAATCATCCCCTATGCAATACAAGCAATCCCATTATCTTACAGTTACAACCCTAATGGGCCTCTTGGGCCAAGCTATCGGCCGATAACAATCTAACATCCCCCACAGTTGAAACTCTAGCCACGACAGATTATGCTACACTAACTATTAACTAAAGTAGGTTGCATAACATTAGCACTACCAACCAAATAGCAGGAAGTGTTATCAGAATACTCGTGCAAGGGTTAACAAGAGAGGAAACAAACACAATAGTATTGATTTCAAAAGGAAGGACAATATGATTATTCAACATCAAAAGACAAATACCGCCACAAATGAAAAGTAAACATTCGTCTAGTCAAATCTACTAGACTAATAGAAATCATCAAACTGAAATAATTGACTATTTCATGAAAAAAAAAACAGGAATGTTGATATTAACAATAGTACTCCATCTGTCCACAAAAGGATGTGATTCTCACTTGTTGAGGAGCAAAATGCTTTGAAGTCTGACCAAAGTTACATAAAAAAATGCTAACATTTACGATACAAAATCAGTACCATTAAATTTATTATGAAATATTATTTCGTAGTCAACCTAGTTGGAGACACAAATGTTAAACCTATTCACTAGAAATTTGGTCAAAGTTAAGCTGGTTTCTCTTGCACAAATTCAATAGTTGCATCCTTTTGTGGAGAGGGAGTATTAATCTTTTTCTGACCTCATTTTTGCACTTTAGCTTGTAGTACGGTTCTCGAAATGAGCAGACAAAGCTGTTATCAATCCTAATCTGCACCAGCAAATAGCTAGGGAACATCATTGCCAAAGAACGAAATGATACTCAGAAATCTAAAGAAGATAACAGTTATGCATAGACAAAGGCAGTACTTGGGCATGATGCAGGTCTGGCTCAATATGCTTTCTAAACAATGGAAATATACTGTCGATTAGATAGTCCAATGAGCAAGAATCTCCAATATCATGCTGAACTTTAGAAAGCAGGCTAAAATGAACGCCGCCAACCTGAAACTCATATGCACCTTGTATGGTTACATAACAGGTAATACTATTGTTCTGTGAGAATGCAAGTCTAAACAAAATAACTTATAGAAAGTAAGCAACTATCATGTTTACCACAGCAACTCGGATATCAAGCAATGATCGTAGTGTTGAATGCAGAGCATACGCACCATCGACAATCACCTAGAAGAACTTGTATTAGAAGACATGTTAAAGAATTTGTAGAAGCATGTGTTGCTGATATATTGCACCACTCCAGATGAAGAAATTCTCAGTTCCCTCCATCCGGTGCGTTTCTTCTCTTGAAAATCAACTAGTGGCACCATTGTATCTTTACCCTTCACAAGATCCTGCTCAATAGACATGACTGTAAGGGCACTAATCAACACCAAAATATGCAGAAAGTTATTAATGAAATTTGTGCAATTAACACCTGAACTAAACAAATGCCATACAATTAAATTGCACAATTACCATCTAATATATTGAGCCAATCAATTGAGCAAGCATTACTTTTACAAACTTTGCATGGCCATGTTTGGCAGAGCTTGAGATGGAGTTCTTAGAGCTGGTCACCCGTAGCTCTAGAAAATCCTAGATCTAGAGCTGCAGGCATGTTAAGTGCATTTGCATGACCCATTTCATTAATATTTTAGATCAAATAAAAATATTTAAATCACTTTAACTTAATCTACAAACTATAGATGCAGCATAGATCTCAGACCTAAAGTTGTGCCAAACGGCCCCTAAAGGTCCAATGGAACACCATCACTGTAAAATACCAAAACCATGGGTAGCCAGTCTACCAACATTTTGTAAAGCCAAAACATTTTTAACAAAGATGCATCTATTGCGGTGATTCCAGTGTATCCAAGCTCCAAGCTTGCCAGCTGTGTTGGCTCTAGCTGGAGAAGAAAGGAAGTTTTGGGAGGCAGCTAGGGCTAAAGGTCTTAGTTTTTTGTCAGCCTCCCACCAAGAAGATTAGCCTTGTGTACATGGTGGTAGTGTTTGTTGTAGGTGTGGTAGCAGATGGATTTTTTCTGTATTTTCGTTTTTTACCCCCATGAAGGGGTAATTCTCATCGTTTTCTGGCCCCTTTTTTGCCTCTATTTTCTTCTTAATATAAAGATGCACGAAAGGACCCCTAGCTGAGTTAGTTAGGTGGTCTGAGTAGCACTCCTTAGGTTCTGAGTTCGAATCCCAATGGAAGCAATTTAAGGCTGAGGTTAAAAAAAGGTCACCCACTGGTTCCCCTGGTTTTGTGCACATGAGATGGACTGACCTATGAAGGTTGGATCCTCGTGTAGGGGGTTGGGAGAGCTGAAAGCACGAGTAAAGATCTAACCTATAAGGGGCGGACCCTCATGATGCACTGGGGGGCCAGCTTTCGTGGCCTTTCTCGATCAGGGCTCCGATTGAGCTGCTTCTTAATATAATACGGTCAGGGCGGTCTTTCCCCTACTGGTAGGAAAAGGGCTTTTAGCTGAGTTGGTTAGGTGGCCTGAGTAGCACTCCTCATGCCATAGGTTCGACCCCCGTGGGAGCGAATTTCAGGCTATGGTTAAAAAATCCCCTCGTCTGTCCCAAGCCAAAGCACAAGTCTAAGGCTCGGCCCCGGTCATTTTCACATGGGCTTCGATGTCGCTGTGTATGGGTGGGGCAGGGATTCGGGGGTTTTCTCGACCTGTGTGAGAAGGTTTTCTTCTTAGATACAATACTCGGGGGCTGTCTTACCCCCCCCCCCCCGTAGGTCGAGATTTAAAGGTGCATCTTCACCTAGGGTCCATCACCTGAACCACCCTACGCGCCCACCCACCCACTCGGTGCAGCTAGCCCGCACCCCCGCAACCGCCTAGCCGGCCGACCGAGCTGCCCCACCGCACACTCGCCTATCCGGCCGACCGAGCACCCCCTCCAGGAGAGTCGAGCTAGGCCACTGTGAGCCGAGCCACCTCGAGCCGTCCACCCCGCCTGAAATGACTTAATGTAAATGTAGCCTAGAATGACTTAATATTTTCTGGAATGACTGAACCAATGACATAAGAAAATGTCTGGGAAAACCCCCAAAAATGGCTGAAAACAATAATAACTTAATGTTTTCTGCAAATGACATAATATTTACTAGAATGACTTAATGTTAATTAGAATGACTTAACATTGACTGAATGTCTGAATGACTTAATGTTGTCTAGACGCTAGAATGACTTAATACTGCCTAGAATGACTGAACCAATGACAAGGAATGTCTGAGTATACATAAAAAGATGATAGAGTAACTTAATATACGCTAGAATGTCTGAAACGGAAGGGGAAATGACTTAGGCCCTGTTTGGGACAGCTCCTGCTCCAGTAAATTTGGTGGAGTTAGTGGAGCAGGTCATTAGGTGCTACAAAAAATCATGGAGTTGAAGCTTTAAGCCTTTAGAAGACATTTAGATAAGTCATTTTGTTTATTATTTAGATTAAAAATATTTTTAAAACTATTTAAATTGATATTATAAACTACAGCTCCACACTGGAGCCATCCCAAACACTCCCTTAATGTGCGCGTCTATAGAGTCGACGTGTGGCGCAGAGGGAGCTGTGTGTGGGGAGGAGCTGGGGGCACGGGCGGGCAACGGACACGCGCGCCAGGGTGGTCCGGGTGATGTTTGTTCTAAGAGCAGCTAAGCCTTATTTGGCCACTATAGGTGATGGACCGTTGGGTCATCACCCTAGCTGATGAATAGAACATATATATATATATATATATATATATATATATATATATATATATATATATATATATCAAGCCAAAACATTACAAAGTCATGGTATGGATGGGAATGTCAAATCTTGCAAAAGCTGGACATTTCCATGTTCCAATATACTAATTATGAGATTTGAAGCATTATAAATTCACAGGCTACTAGGGTAGTAGACCAGAACCAAGGGGGCTGGATTTTACACATACTGGCACCACTATTTATTTGGTCGATGATGTACATGAGTTCCAAGCGAAGATAACATTTTTAGCACTTTATTTATCTCTATCAGACAATTTCAGTTTTTATCACACCTAACAATAAGAAACCCTAAAATGCTTCAAAAGAAGATATTCAAGCCTAAATGTCTTCCTTGTGATCATGTGTAATCAGCCTTGATTGAGGAAACTGCAAAGATCTAATACAAGAATAAGACATGCCCTTCTATTTCAGTTGCATGTGATCACTATTTATCAGCTGGATAACATTTGATAAGGGAAGGTTCAATTTGTTTTTCCCTTTGCAGTCAATGACTAGACAACCATAACCAATGTTCAAAACTCAAAAGGTTGTTAAATTGCCAAGTAATAGTCAACAAGTCATATAGTAAAACCTTGTACCCAAAATTCAACAAATGTGAGCCTATGCCGACACGGTTTTATCATTCAATTCATAAAGAACTGGACGAAATTGACAACCAAAAGGAAAACATTGGACACTTCTGTTTCAGGAAACAAGTACACTCCCCACATCCAAAATTAATTAGCCCTACCAATAGAACAATTGACAAGAATGTTAAACCCCGCCATTTCTCAACAGACCCTGGCCCGTCAGTAAAGCAATTAGCTCGTGAGCATTGAACCAATCCCACCCAAATCCCAACGGGTCGTGAGGAAAAAGACCCAGACCAAACCTGGAGGTTGCGAGCAAGTGCGTCAAAATCGATGGCATTAACGTCGCTGCTGCCGTCGTCGCCACCAGGTGCCGTGCGGTAGTCCTCCATGGAGACGATCACGACGCACCCTAGCACCGACGCCACCTTCTCAGCCAAGCTGCGCAGCACAAAGCCACCAAATAACAAGTTAGCAACAACAAACCAACAACCGCCCCCAACAAATGGCGCGATTAGTCGAGGGGAACGGATGACACCGCCGCCGAAACCTGGTCTTGCCCGAGCCAGTGGGTCCGCCGATGCCGACGGTAACAACGTGGCCGTCCTTGCGCGCACGCAGCTCCTGGATCGCCTTGACGAGGAGGTAATACCCGCGGTCGAAGGACTGGGGGAAGGGGTAGAGGAAGGGATTAGGACATTAGATCGAGAAATGGATGATGCGAGGAAGAGGAGACGAGAGGGAGAGGGTTTACCACGTGGAGGGGGAGAGATTGGAGGATGGAGGAGGATGCAGCGGCAGAGGCGGAGGTCGGAGAGGGAGGGGAAGAGGTATGGTGGAAGAGGAAGTCGCGGCCGCCGGCCTCGAGGCAGCGCTGCACGACGTTGGCGTCCATGGCGACGCCGGCGAAAGTGGAGTGCGCACGAAGAAAGGAACCCGAGAAGTGTTTGTTGTTTTTTTTTTTTATAATGAAGTGTTTGTTGCTTGTAAGTTTTGAGGTTTTTTTTTGTTGGATCGTGTCTAGAAAATCGTGGAGTGTTTGTCACGTCTAAGGTTAAGTAAGTTTTAACATATTTGACCAGTGTTTAGTTTATAACTACAGTTATGACAAGATTTTTTCCTGCTGTGTAGGTTTTACTCATCAATAACTTATAAAAGTGTGGCAAAATTATCTTAGGCATGCCAAATTATGGTGTTCTTTTACATAATTATTATAGATTCTCTAAGACTACTTTTAATGGTCTTCTTATCACATCGTCAATCTCACTTCATATTTTAAACTTCACTTTATAAAAATACACTCTAAAAACAATCTCTTTTTTATCTCTACTATATTAAAACATTAGTTTCAACGGTTGTCTCGCGTCAATATTTTTTAAAATAATTATATTTCTTTCGAATCAGTCTGCATTCCTATAATTTCTTCTCTATTACTATAATAGGAAAGTTTATATAAAGAATAAGGTGAAATTATGTATAAGTGAGTGTTTGAATCTTGGTGGTTAGCTCCACATTCATACCCACATAATCAATAAAAAACATATATTTTGTGCTTTATTAAAACAAAATTTATCCTATGTCATATATATATAAACTGTAGCAATGCACGGGCATATGACTAGTGCACTCTAAAAACAGTGTTTTGACGCCCGTATATACATAAGTGTCAAAATTTGTCACACATTTTATGCCAAGCTTACTTAAGGGAATCTTGCCACACTTTTATAAATCATTGACGAGTGGGACCTACATAGCAGAAGAAAATTTTCGCCACAACCATGCCTTCAAACCAAACACATGCCTAACTTAGTGAAACTTGCCTAGCCTTGGGCGTGGTAAACTGTAGCAATTGAGGTAGTAAAACCAAACAGCCCTTAAACTTAATCAAGTGTGGCATAAAATATGTAGCAATTTTTAGCACCTTAGGTATATACAAGCATGTAAAACATCATTTTTTAGAGTGTATTGTTTATAAAGTGAAGTCTAAAATATAGAGTGAGATAGAAGATGGGATAGGGAGGCTGTTGAACATACGGATGAAAACGGGTACCCAAACTATTAGAACAAATTTAATATTTTAAAATAGATATGTATGAAATTTGATGCTAATTTTTATTGTGTTATCAAACACATTATTACGTATAATAATAAAATTTTTGCATAAATTGTTTTATACATTATTTGCTCCCTACAACAAAAAAATGAAAAGGTATATGTATCTATATCTAAATGGTACCCGAATTTTTATATCTATCATTTGACAAAATATATGATAAATTTGAAGTTTATCTTTTATATATATGATAAATTTGAAGTTTATCTTTTATAAATCCTTGCAAGCTCAATGCTAAAAACAAGAATATCAATTTGTATAGCAGATTTTATATCATAATTATTCATTATGAAAGAAAAAGGACTAAAAATCTGGTATCCGAATAAGTACTCGTTTTCATCCCTAGTTGAATATAGCCTCATCTCCAATAGTTATGTAAATTAATCACCCTAAATTATAGATTTAGGAAGTTGCTAAAACACTTTAAGGAGTAAAAAATATTTGGTCTCCAACAGTTCTCTATTTATTGGTTGCTAATTTTTAAAGTTGTTCGTCAACAAAAAAAAATAGATTACTTGTTTTCTATTTTTAATTGAACTAGCGACACAAATTAGTATTAACAACCTTCTTTAACGTCTTAGGTGGTCGAAGCTATCGAAAAACTAGTCGCTATGACACCGTGAAGACAGCACATGAAGTGCTCCGACAACGCCTCGACACAAGATGTTGTCTAGCGGTGACGGTGTAAAGACATCTGAGCGTTGGAGATAAATTTATGGTCAACGGTACAATGGGATTGTGTGAAACACTACTGAAGTATGCTTTTCACGATAGACTTAGCATCAACGTTAATTTAGGGAGTCCCAACGAGGTTGATAAATATAGGAATGAAACTGGGTTTTGTAGGAAGTTTGTAAATTTAGAAATCAGCTTTACATAACTGTTGGAAAAGATTTGTTCTCAAAAACTTCTTAAATTCATATTTAGGGAGTTGTTTACATAACTATTGGAGCCAACAAGGTGACTCAAAATTAGGACGGGACAAAAAACTGGTGGCTCGACTCGGCTCGTTGAAAATGGGTCATGAGTTGAGCCAACAATTTAGCTCAGTTCTTAACGAGCCAAACTTGATTTTCACGAGCCAAACGAGCTACACAGTGGGAAGTGGCTAGTGGACCAGCGAGGCACTGAGGCCCAGCCGCCCAGGCACGGCCCCGCGAGGCCCAGTGTCCACCTCGAATCTCTAGCACCTCTGCCCTGCCCCATCTTCCGTGTCCAATATACCAAGGTCCAAGACCCCACCTGCCCATCGTCGCCATGGAGTCCCATGACCTAGATTTGTTGATGACTTGTAGTTGTAGAGACACTCAGATTTATAAGTGTTGCTAATTTTTTTGAGTAATAGGAACACGCAACAACTAAATACTTCATATCTCGCGATGTGTTTCATGTGGTTCCAAGAAAAGACGCTTAAAATAATATATTTCTTAAGTAATAGGAATAGTCGTACAATTAAGAAGGATCTGTAAAGGTAACAGTGTTTGCAAAATCTCAAGTTTCTCTTATTCAAAAGCTTATTTCAAAACCAAGTCTTTGGGATATTTTGTGCTCATTCAACTGAACCGAGTTTTTGGTGTTGAAGAACCTCTCTGGTTTAGGGCAGTTGAACATGCCCTTAGGGGTTGTTCAACCTATCCTAGCAAGTGGAGCTCTCTGCTCAAAACCGATTGAACTGGCCTCCCAGGGCAGTTCAATCGGGTTTTGTTCCTAGACATCTCTAGTAGAAACCGATTGAACTGACCCCTAGGGTCGGTTTGTAAGACCCCGTCTGTTGGGGACTTGTTCTCAAATGCTACCAGTTAAGAACAAGGCAACACAAAATGTTAATGATTAAAGCCCTTCGTCCTCCGAAGCATTAGCTCCCTTAGGATATAATGATTTTCAGACGAAGGTCATGAAGGATGTACCTTCATCATCGCAGTATATATTAATGAAAGAAGAATCATATGAAATATGAGAGACAACATGAATAATTATACAACATCTTTAATATATCTTTATTAAATCATCGTAAATGAATATGAACAATATTGAATTACATTTGTACCTTCGCCTTGACAGAAGGCAAAAGTCCAAGTGTGACGCACGAATGAATACAAGTCAGCGTGAATAGTACGGGAGTACTGTTCATCTATTTATAGGCACAGGGCGCAGCCAGTGTAAAATTACATTCATGCCCTTTATGCTTACTATTGACGTAAGGACAAACCAACGAGGACTAGATAGCCTTTTCCCTTTAAGTCGGTTCCTTTTCCTGCCGCTGAGCCGAAGCTGCCTTGCGCATAGCTTCGAAGCTGCATCATCCTTCGTCTCGACCATGCTTTTCATATTGTGTACAATTTCATTCTGAATCCAAAGGTACCTGTACATATATTACACTTGGGAAACATTGTTAAATCATGTTTTTGAGGACCTTCGGAAGACGAAGGCCCCCAACATCGTCCATTCCTAAACTGGTGGTACTTACTCCTGGCAGCCCTCTAGGATCATAGACCATCCCCACAGACCAACACAAGTCTTTTGTGCGCACTTTGTCCTTACTCAAGCGCACCCGAGAAAACTTCCCAATCGGTCACCCATCCCAAGATTGCTCTAGGTCAAGCATTCTTAACCTAGAGCTTCTTTCCAGACAGGCTTTCGAAAAAGAAGATGCACCTTTTTGGTATGAGTGATCTATTAATTCTATTAAGCCTTGGGCTATGATATCACCATCCACCGAGGTTAGGATATCACAATCCATCCCCCTTAGAAGACCAACATCCTCGTCGATCACCACCACATCTGTGTGTTTAGTGTCGTCATATGCCATGCCATGTGACCACTCTGGGCCCACAAGCGTCATGCGCCATATGCCCGAACCCCTATCCCACACACGCCCGTGAAACCGTGAGGGTCGGCTCTGATACCATTTGTAACACCCCATCCACTCCCAGACCGCGCGGTACTAACTCTTGGCATCCCTATAAGATCATTGTTGGGGGCCTGCTTCGTCGCCAAAGGTCTTTTAAGAAGAAACACCTTCGGAAGATCAGCGCATAAGCAAATACAGCGCGAAGGTACATGCCGAAGCTACCATCCAGGGAGCTTCGGCATAGCGATATGCCTTGAGACGAAGAGCTGCACCGACTTAAAGAGGAAAAGACCAATCGGTCCACGATAATTTGTGTCACGGTTGTAACTAGTTGTCGAGGACATAAATGTAATTTTGACCGGGCTACGTCCTGTGCCTATAAATAGGTGAACAGTACCCCCGTACTATTCACGCTGGCTTGTATTCGCTCGTGTGTCACGCTTGGACTTTTGCCTTCTGTCAAGCCGAAGGTACAAATGTAATTCAATATTGTTCTTATTCATCCATGATGATATAATAAAGATATATTAATGATGTTATATGGTTATTCATGTTATTTCTCATGTTTCATATGCTTCTTCTTTCATTAACATGTACTGTGATGATGAAGGTACGTCCTTCATGACCTTCGTCCGAAGATCGTTATATCCTAAGGGAAATAATGCTTCGAAGGACGAAGGGCATTAACCATTAACCTCTTTTTGTGTTGCCTTGTTCTTAACTCATAGCATTTGAGAACAAGTCCCCAACATTGGTGCCCACCTCCGGTGAACTCACTTCCACTTTTGAGCTGATGGCTTCGTTCAACAACCAAGTCGTAGCACCTTCGGCTATGAAGCTGGTGCTCCCGATAACAGGCGGTTCAAGTTCAGAGCCGGCTAACAAGAAGCAGAAGAAGGAAGCGCAGAGAAGGGTGTAGCATGTTAGGGTGCAGGGACCCTTCATCAAGTCCAAATGGTCTCACATCCCAATCACCTTCTCCCAGGAGGACCTTTAGCTCAAAGATTACCCTCACAATGATGCTATGGTCATATCTTGTGTCATCAAAGGATTTCTGGTCCATAATGTTCTGGTTGACACAGGCAGTGCAGCGGATATCATATTTGCTAAGGCCTTTAGACAGATGCAAGAGCCAGAAGACAAGATTCATGATGCTACACACCCTCTTTGTGGCTTCGGAGGAAAGCAGATTGTCGCACTTAGTAAAATCACAATGTCAGTTACCTTCGGCTATGTCCACAACACAAGGACTGAACATGTTATCTTTGACATTGTTGACATGGAATACCCCTACAATGCAATCATTGGTTGAGGCACACTCAATGCCTTCGAAGCAATACTTCATCCAGCATATTTATGCATGAAGATACCTTCGGAACAAGGGCCCATTGTTGTCCATGGGAGTCAAGAAGCTGCCAGAAGGGCCGAAGGAAATTGGACAAATTCAAAAGCAATCCATAACATAGATGGAGCTGAAGCCTGTCAGTAGTACAAATACAAAAGAGAGAAGGCTGCTTTGGTAGATCAGCCGAAGCCTATGCTTCTATGTCAAGATATAGCAGAACAAAGGGTACTGCTGGGGTCTCAGTTATTTGATGAGCAAGAGAAGACTTAGCTAAGATTTTTATTCAACAACAAAGATGTCTTTGCTTGGTCAGCCAACGATCTCTGTGGTGTCAACAGAGATATTATTGAGCATTCACTCAATGTGGATCCATCCTTCAGGCCAAGAAAACAAAGGCTTCGGAAGATGTCTGAAGACAAAGCTGAAAGTGCTCGGAACGAAATAAAGAGACTTCTTAGTGTCGGTGTCATCAGAGAGGTGAAATACTCAGAATGGCTAGCCAACACTGTTATGGTGAAGAAGGCCAATGGTAAATCGAGAATGTGTATTGATTTCACAGACCTCAATAAGGCATGCCCAAAGGACGAGTTCCCATTGCCAAGAATAGACTCTCTAGTAGATGCAGCAGCTTCTTCAGAGCTCATGAGTCTACTGGATTGTTACTCTGGCTATCATCAAATTTGGATGAAGAAAGAAGATGAGCCGAAGACTAGCTTCATAACTCCCAGTGGCACCTATTGCTACCTTCGGATGCCTGAGGGGCTCAAGAATGCTGCAGGAAGTTTTAGCAGAATGACAGCCAAGGTCCTTCATTCTCAAATAGGCAGGAATGTACTGACCTATGTTGATGATATCATAGTGAAAAGCACGAAGCAAGAAAATCACATTGCAGATTTGCAAGAGACATTTGCCAATTTCAGGCAAGCTGGCCTGAAGTTAAATCCAGAAAAGTGTGTTTTTGGGGTGAAGAAGGGCAAATTCCTTGTTTGTTTGGTATCAACGAAGGGAATTGAAGCCAACCCGAGCAAGATTGAAGCTATCCTTCGGATGGAGCCGCCAAGCACAAAGAAGGGGGCCCAACGGCTGGCAGGAAGACTAGCATCATTAAACAGATTCATATCCAGATCAGCAGAAAGAAATCTGCCATTCTTTGAAATACTGAAGTCAGCCGAAGTTTTTCAACGGGGTCCAGCTCAGCAAAAAGCTTTCGAAGAGTTGAAGCAATACTTGATCGATTTAACGACACTAACTCCACCTTCGCCAGGGGCTCCATTACTCTTATATGTGGCAGCTTCGCACTCTGCAGTTAGTGCGACTCTTGTACAGGAGAAGCTAGATGGCCCAATCAAAAAGCAGGCTCCAGTGTACTTCGTCGTTTTAAGTTTGTCAAAGAAAAATTATACAGAATTGGAGAAGGTGTTGTATGCTGTGTTAATGGCCTCCAGGAAGCTTCGGCATTATTTTCAAGCATATCACATAATTGTTCCTTCGTCACAGCCTCTGAAGGACATAATGAGGAACAAAGAAGCTATTGGAAGGATTGGAAAATGGGCTGCGGAGCTTAACGAATTCAGTATTGACTATGTGCATAGATCCTCAATTCAGTCCCAGGCGTTAGTAGACTTCATCACTGATTGGACGCCAGGGGCTCAGGAAGAAGAAACAAATAAAGACGTCGAAGGTTGGATAATGTTTTGTGATGGTTCCTGGGGAACCTTCGGTGCAAGAGCGGCTGCTGTCCTAGTTGCCCCTTCTAAAGTCAGAACATGTTATGCAGCAAAGCGTTTAGACAAGAAGATACATGCAGGTCTGTGTGGATCTCATATTGGGTCTAGGCCCTTGTTGGGAAAAGTGTTTAGACAAGGATTTTACTGGCCGAAGGCAGCTTCGGATGCAGTAGAGCTAGTTCAAAAATGTGAAAATTGTCAAAAATGTGCAAGAGATCAGAAGCAACCTTCATCTCTCACCCAGCTAATACAGCCTACTTGGCCATTGCAAAGATGGGGCCTGGATTTGTTAGGCCCACTTCCACCAGTGCAAGGTAATTTGAAATATGTTGTGGTGGCTGTAGAATATTTTTCTATGTGGATTGAATCAAAGCCTTTGGCTACAATAACTTCGGTTACAGTTCAGAAATTCTTCTGGCAAAATATTGTTTGTCGCTTCGGCGTGCCGAAGGCTATAACTGTGGACAATGGAACACAATTTGATGCTGAAACATTCAAGGATTTTTGTGACCAAATCAGCACGAAGATTCATTTTGCATCAGTTAGGCATCTGGAGTCAAATGAGCTAGTAGAAAGAGCAAATGACATTATAATGACGGGAATAATGAAGCTAATCTTCAATCAGCCCAGAGGAAAGTGGCCAGATGAATTGATTAAAGTAGTGTGGAGCCACAATACAACCACGTCAAGGTCAACAGGTTTTACACCTTTAAAACTATTATTTGGTGACGAAGCTATAACTCTAGAAGAAGCTAGAGCAGGGCCAATAAGAACAGCAGCTGCGGCAGAAGACAAAGATGATTATCACGTAGCAAAAGATACTATAGAGGGGACCAGACTTCATGCTGTGGAGAACATCAATAAATATCAAGCCGAAACAATAAAATGGCGTGATAGAAAAGTTCGGTTGGAAAATATTAAGCCAGGGCATTTGGTGCTTCGGAGAGTAGCCAATCTGGACACAATAGGCAAATTGCAGCTGAAGTGGGAAGGACCTTTTCTGGTGGTATTTTCGTCGAGGCCCGGTTCTTACAGATTGAAGGATATGGACGGCAACGACATACCCAGATCTTGGAATGCGGATGAGCTTCGGCAATATTATGTGTAATTTGATGTAATCTTTTTTCATTTTTTCTATGGCACCCTTTTCCTTTACAAAGGGGGAGAAAGGTTTTTAATGGGGCCATAGCTTGTAATTTTTCCTTTCTTATTTAGCTCCACGAGAGCCAAATCCCCCAAAAGGATGTAAAATGTAAAATCTGAGCATGCACCATCGAGTGCAGAGATAAAAAAGAGGAAAAGCAGGGAGAAGCTCAAAAGTCGTCCCCAAGGGGATGCAGAGCATGATGAAGCTACAAAAAGTCGTTCCTAAGGGAGCACAGCGTAAGTTTTCTGCTCAAAAGTCGTTTCTAAGGGAATGCAGAGCCAAATACCGCCGAAATACAAGGAGAAGTTCAAAAGTCATTCCTAAGGGGATGCAGAACTTATACCGCCGAAATAGAAGGCGAAGAAGTTCAATAGACGTTCCTAAGAGGATGCAGAACTTATACCACCGAAATAGAAGGTGAGGAAGCTCAAAAGACGTTCCTAAGAGGATGCAAAGCTTAAGACTCAAAAGACGTTCCTAAGGGGATACAGAGTCTGGGTGTGGCTTCGTGTGCGTGTGTTTGGACATTCATTTGCACATTACATCACATCATTCATTGCATTCATACATATTCATGTAGACATTTGTAGGATCATCATCATCATAACATAGAGTACAAACAGATGCTTCGGCTTTGATGACAAGGCTTCGATGAGTATAAAGAAGCAAAGATATGCTTCGTTGTGTACGAAAAGAAGGGAAGGTGTTTTTCGCCTTTGGCTCAAAAGATATAAGTTTTGTTCACATCAAAGCAATTCACACATGGATGAAAAGGTAAAATATATTACAAGGTATGGACAAAATTACAGAGTAATGTTTGATTCCTAAATTACAATATCTTTTACAAAGATAATTCAAATGTCTCTAAAGCTTTGTGTCGTAGCTTCATCAGTATCCGTCAAGCTTCGGATCATTGACCTTCAGCATCGTCATCCTGTACACAACAAAGCAGTAATAAGGTAAAAAGTGATCTCAGGAGAAGGTAAACAACAGGTACAAGTTTAATACCGGCTTAAGATGACTTCAAGCTTCGTCACCAGCTAAGTCCCGCCCACCCTTCGTCCAAATTTGTGTTATGAATCTATTCCCAATACTTCGGGCCAGGCTGGGGATATCAGCTAAGTCCGCTGGTGATAGACTGAAGTTCGACCTGTTTACAATCTTCCCGTGTGTGCAACCAGCCTTCATAAAAGCTACAGTTGTGTCGCGAGAAGCTAGTAGGGCACAGAAGTCGTCGTGCCCAACAATAACTTCGTCAAGCGCCTCAACTTCGCTTTCAATATGCTCGAAGGTGCTTGGCAAGTCTTCAACCGAAGGTTCAAATTTTTCAGAGCTGGCTCCCACTGAGTTAAAGACCTTCCTTAGCCGTTGCACGCAGCGGTTGCCGAAGTTCAAGCAAGCATTTCGAAGCTCTTTTAGGGATTCTTGCAATTTTGAGTTCTTCTCGACTTTGGCTCCAAGCCTTGCATCAAAACTTTTCCTTTCTTGCTCGAAGTCTTCTGATTTTCGGAGGAGTTCATCGTTTAATCTGGCAATTTCGGCTTGGGCTTCTACCAATGAACCCTCCATTGTTTGAAGAAGAAAATCTTTCTTTTCTAGAGAAGCTTCATGATCTTTGATTTTACTTTCCAAGCCCTCAATTATAACCTCATTCTTCTTATCTTCGAGGTCCTGTTGCATTCTCAAGGCTTTGCTTAGCAGCATACTCTGTGCAAAATAACCTTCATCAGAAATATTTGCTTCATCACAAAACAGTAAAAGCTGAGGAAAAAACTTTGTTGGGGGTATGTTTCGTAGCCGAAGATCCTGAAGAAAGAAACACCTTCAGTAGATCCTCACAAAAGCAGTGATGAAGCTATCACCTATAAAGCTTTGGCATAGTAACATGTCTCAAGACGAAGGAGTGAACCGACTTAAAGATGAAATGACCAATAAACCCATGATAGTTTGTGTCATGACTGTAATCGATTGTAAAGGGCATAAATGTAATTTCACACCGGCTACGCCCTGTGCCTATAAATAGGTGAACAGTACCCCCGTACTGTTCACACTATCTTGTAATCGCTCGTGCGCAACACTTGGATTTTTGCCTTCTGTTAAGCCGAAGGTATAAACATAATTAAATATCGTATTTAAATATCCAAGTTTGTATAATGATAACATATAAATGATATTATTATGTGCTTATTTGTGTTTATCTTTCATGTTTTATATGTTTCATCTTTCATTATCTTATAACCGTGATGATGAGGGTGCGTCATTCATGACCTTCGTCCGAAGATCGTTATATCCTAAGGGAAATAATGCTTCGAAGGATGAAGGGCAGTAACATTTAATACTTCGTGTTGCCTTGTTCTTGACTCTTAGCATTTGAGAACAAGTCCCCAACATTGGCGCCCACCTCCGGTGAACTCACTTCCACTTTCTGAGCTGATGGCTTCATTCAACAACCAAGCTGAAGCTGCTTCGACTACGAAGCTGGTGCTCCCAATAACAGACGGTTCATGCTCAGAGCCAGCCAACAAGAAGCAGAAGGAGGAGGCTTAGAGAAGGGTACAACATGTTGGGGTGCAGGGACCCTTCATCAAGTCAAAATGGTCCCACATCCCAATCACCTTCTCCCAGAAGGACCTTCAGCTCAAGGATTACCCTCACAATGATGCTATGGTCATCTCTTGTGTCATCAAGGGATTTCTGGTCCACAATGTTCTGGTTGATATAGGCAGTGCAGCGGATATTATATTTGCCAAGGCCTTCAGACAGATGCAAGAGCCAGAGGATAAGATTCATGATGCTACACACCCTCTTTGTGGCTTCGGAGGAAGGCAGATTGTAGCACTCGGCAAGATCACGATGCTAGTGACCTTCGGATTCGTCAACAATACAAGGACTGATCAAGTTGTGTTTGATATTGTCAACATGGAGTACCCCTACAATGCAATCATTGGTCGTGGGACACTTAATGCTTTTGAAGCAATTCTTCATCCAGCATATTTATGCATGAAGATACCTTCGGATCAAGGGCCTATTGCTATTCATGGAAGTCAGGAAGCTGCCAGAAAGGCTGAAGGAAACTGGACAGATTCAAAAGCAATCCACAATATAGATGGAGCCAAAGCTTGTGAGCAGTATAAGTACAGAAGGGAGAAGGCTGCTTCGGTCGATCAGCCGAAGCCCATGCTTTTATGTGAAGATATAGCAGAGCAGAAGGTATTGCTGGGATCTCAATTATCTGAGGAGCAGGAGAAAACTCTAATAAGGTTTTTGTTCAATAACAAAGATGTCTTCGCATGGTCATCCAACGATCTCTGTGGTGTCAACAGGGACGTCATTGAACATTCGCTCAATGTCGATCCATCCTTCAGACCCAGAAAACAGAGGCTTCGGAAAATGTCTGATGACAAGGCCGAAGGTGCTCGGAATGAAGTGAAAAGACTTCTTAGTGCTAGAGTCATTAGAGAAGTAAAATACCCGGAATGGCTAGCTAACACTGTTATGGTGAAGAAGGCCAATGGTAAATGGAGAATGTGCATTGATTTTACTGATCTCAACAAGGCTTGTCCAAAGAATGAGTTCCCATTACCAAGAATAGATTCTCTAGTGGATGCAGCAGCTTCGTCAGAGCTCATGAGTCTACTAGATTGTTATTCAGGGTACCATCAAATCTGGATGAAGAAGAAAGATGAGCCAAAAACCAGCTTCATAACCCCTAGTGGTACATATTGTTATCTTCGGATGCCTGAGGGGCTCAAGAATGCTAGAGGAAGCTTCAGTAGAATGACAACCAAAGTCCTTCACTCTCAGATAGGCAGAAATGTACTAACATATGTTGATGATATCATAGTAAAGAGCACGAAGCAGGAAAATCACATTGCTGATCTACAAGAAACATTTGCTAATTTTAGGCAAGCTGGCCTTAAATTAAATCCAAAAAAATGTGTCTTCGGAGTAAAGAAAGGAAAATTCCTTGGTTGTCTAGTTTCAACGAAGGGGATCGAAGCTAATCCGAACAAAATCGAAGCTATCCTTCGGATGGAGCCGCCAAGCACAAAGAAGGGGGCTCAACGGCTGACAGGAAGATTGGCATCTTTGAATCGATTCATATCTAGATCAGTAGAGAGAAATTTACCATTCTTTGAAGTACTGAAGTCAGCGAAGTCTTTCAATGGGGATCAGCTCAGCAAAAAGCCTTCGAAGAGCTGAAGCAATACCTGATAGATCTAACAACGCTAACTCCACCCATGCCAGGGGCTCCTCTGCTATTGTATGTGGCAGCTTCGCACTCTGCAGTAAGTGCGGCGCTTGTACAGGAGAAGCTTGAAAGACAAACTAAAAAGCAAGTTCCAGTATATTTTGTCTCCGAAGTATTAAGCTTATCAAAGAAAATTTACACAGAATTGGAGAAAGTGTTATATGTTGTATCAATGGCCTCCAGGAAGCTTCGGCTTTATTTTCAAGCTTACCATATAATTGTTCCCTCGTCACAGCCTCTGAAGGATATTATGAAGAACAGAGAAGCTACTGGAAGGGTTGGAAAGTGGGCCACAGAGCTCAATGAATTCACCATTGACTACGTGCACAGATCTTCAATTCAATCCCAGGCGCTAGCAGACTTCATCGCTGACTGGACGCCAGGGGCTCACGAAGAAGGGACAAGCAAGGATACCGAAGCTTCGACGGTGTTCTGCGATGGTTCTTGGGGAACCTTCGGTGCAGGAGCATCTACGGTTCTAGTGGCACCTTCAAGAGTCAAAACATGTTTTGCAGTCAAACTGGATTTTAGTTGCACAAATAATATTGCTGAGTACGAAGCACTTCTATTGGGGCTTCGGAAACTAAGGGCAATGGGAATATGAAGGGCCATCCTAAAGACCGACTCTCAAGTTATTGCTAGCCATGTGGATAAGAGCAGCAAGGCACGAGATCCGAAGCTTGAAAAATATCTGGATACATTCCGAAGGTTGGAAGCTTCCTTAGAAGGTTTTTCCGTCAAGAATATTCCAAGAGGTGAAAATGAGCATGCAGATTTGCTAACCAAATCAGCGGCTCAGGGGCTTCCCCTTCCCTCCGAAGTATTTTTTGAAGCAATAAAAGCACCTTCGGTTGAGCTCATGGAGAGAGCAGTGCTTACTATTTCTCCAGTACACAGTGAAGACTGGAGAACTGAAATAATATCTTTCCTTCAAGGCAATTGTCTTTCAAGTGACGAAGCTTATAACAAAAGAATGGAGGCAAGAACAAGACCATATGTGGTAATAGAAGGGGAATTGTATAAACATGGAGTTTGTTCACCACTCCTTAAGTGTTTATCAAGAACCGAAGGTATGGAATTAATGAAGGAGATACACGCAGGTCTGTGTGGATCTCACATTGGATCTAGGCCTTTGTTGGGAAAAGTCTTTCGACAAGGATTTTATTGGTCGAAGACAGCTTCGGATGCAGCAGAATTAGTCCAAAAATGCGAAGGCTATCAAAAATGTGCAAGAGATCATAAGCAACCTTCATCTCTCACTCAATTAATACAACCCACTTGGCCGTTACAAAGGTGGGGCCTCGATTTGCTAGGCCCACTTCCACCAGCACAAGGAAATCTAAAATATGTTGTGGTGGCGGTAGAGTATTTTTCCAAATGGATTGAGGCGAAGCCTTTAGCCACAATAACTTCGGTCACTGTCCAAAATTTTTTTCTGGCAAAATATTGTTTGTCGCTTTGGAGTGTCGAAGGCTATTACTGTGGACAATGGGACACAATTCGAGGCTGAAGCTTTTAAAGAATTCTGTGAACAAATTGGCACGAAGATTCTTTTGGCATCAGTCAGACATCCGGAGTCAAATGGACTTGTTGAAAGAGCTAATGACATTATAATGACGGGAATAATGAAGTTAATCTTCAATCAGCCCAGAGGAAAGTGTACTGATGAATTGATCAAAGTGGTGTGGAGCCACAACACAACAATATCAAGGTCAACAGGCTTTACACCATTCAAATTATTGTTTGGTGACAAAGCAATAACCCCAGAAGAAGCTAAGGCAGGATCAATAAGAACAGTGTCTTCGGCAGAGGACGAAGATGATTGTTCTATGGCAAAAGATGCTATAGAAGGGATCAGGCTTCAGGCCATCGAGAACATCAATAAGTATCAAGCCGAAACAATAAAGTGACGTGACAGGAAAGTTTAGCTAAAGAATATTAAGCCAGGGCATTTGGTGCTTCGGAGAGTTGCCAACCCAGATACAGTAGGCAAGCTACAGTTGAAGTGTGAAGGACCTTTTCTGGTAGTATCTTCGTCAAGACCCGGCTCTTACAGACTGAAGGATATGGACGACAACGACATTCCTAGATCTTGGAATGCGAATGAGCTTCGGCGATATTACGTTTAGCTTGATGTAACCTTTTTATTTTTCCTATGGCACCCTTTTCCTTTCCGGGGGGGGGGGAAGGCTTTTAATGGGGCCATAGCATGTAATTTCCCTTTTTCTTATTCAGCTCTACGAGAGCAAAATCCCCCAAAAATGTAAATGTAAAAATTGAGCATGTACCATCGAGTGCAGGCAAAAAAGGAAAAAAATAGGGAGAAGCTCGAAAGTTGTCCTTAAGGGGATGCAGAGCACGACGAAGCTACAAAAAGCCATTCCTAAGGGAGCGAAGCGTAAGTTTCCTGCTCAAAAGTCGTTCCCAAGGGGATGCAGAGCTTACAGCGAAAAGTCAACGCTGATTCCACCGAAATATAAGGCGAAGCGCGAAAAGTCAACGCGATACCGCCGAAATAGAAGGCGAAGAAGTTCAAAAGACGTTCCTAAGGGGATGCAAAACTTACAGCGAAAAGTCAGCGCTGATACACCGAAAAATAAGCGGTGAAGCCAAAAAATAAACGGCAAAGAGACTTCGGCCATTCCCAAGGGAATGAAGGCTATGGTTGTGGCTTCGTATGTGTGTTTGGACATTCATTTGCACGACACATTACATCATACGTTTGCATTCATAAACATTCATTTAGACATACATAGGATCATCATCATCATAACATACAGACACAGGCGGATGCTTCGGCTCTAAAAATAAGGCTTCGGCAAAAAGAGAAAAAGAAGCAGTTTTATGCTTCGTTGTGTACGAAAAGAAGGGAAGGTGTTTTTCGCCTTCGGCTCAAAAATGCTAGTTTCGTCCACAGCAAAGCAAATCAATGCAAGCACAAGTTTTGTTCACATCGAAGCACTTCATACATTGGTGGAAAGGTAAAAATATATTACAAGGTATGGACAAAATTTACAGAGTAAAACCTAATTCTTAAATTACAATATTCTTTACAAAGGTTATTACAAGAGTTTTTAGAGTTTTTTCCACAGCTATCCATTCAAGCTTCATCATTATCTATTAAGCTTCGGCTTTGTGCTCTTCAGCTTTGTCAACTTGCTCCTCAGCTTCATCATCCTATACATAATTGAGTATTGTAAGGAAAATTCAAGTTTAAAGGAAAAGGTAAGCACAAGGTATGATTTTGTTACCGGCTTATGATGACTTCGAGTTTCGTCACCAGCTATGCTTCGTCCACCCTTCGTCCATACTAGTTTTATAAATCTGTTTCCTATGCTTCGGGCAAGACTGGGGATATCAACCAAATCTGCTGGTGATAAACTAAAATTGGGTCTATTGACAACCTTTCCATGTGTGCAACCAGATTTCAGGAAGACGACAACTGTGCCCCGAGAAGCTACTAGGGCACAGAAATCACCATGTCCGGCTATAATTTCATCAAGGTCATCAATTCACCCTCGATATGTTCGAAGGCCCCTGGCAAGTCTTCAGTCGAAGGACTAAATTTTTCACAGCTGGCTCCAACCGAATTGAAGATCTGCTTCAGCCGTTGTACACATCGGCTACTGAACTCTAGGCATTTGTTTTGAAGCTCCGTCAACGATTTTTGCAAATTTGAACTTTTCTTGACCTCAGTCTTAAATTTGGCATTTAACTTATGCTTTTCCTGTTCGAAGCTTTCTGACTTCGAGAGAAGCTCTGTATTTAACTTTGCAATTTTAGCTTCAGCTTCTGCCAACAAACCTTCTGTTGTCTGAAGCTCGAAATCCTTCTTTTCAAGAGCAGCTGCTTGATCTTTTAATTTGCTTTCTAAACCCTCAATTATAACTTCATGTTTTTTATCTTCAAGATCTTGTTGCATTCTCAAAGCTTTACTCAACAGCATACTCTGTGCACAAGCAACCTTCGTTAGAAAACACCTTCGTTGTTCAAAACAATAAAAAGTCGAAGAAAAGTTTTTACCTTGAAGTTAGAATAGAATAAACTACCGACAAGATGCTGTCGTCGGTAGCGGCTTATGTCATTCTCAAGCTTCGGGAAACCAATACTCTTTGATAGAGTACCGATAACCTTCGCTCTGATTTGATCTCGGACGCAGCCCAATTTTTCATCGTCAACACCGCCGAAAAGTAGTGCCCCTGGTTGATACCCGTAGGATATGGCGTATTCTTTCAACTCCTCTTTCTCAGCTTCCGACAATTCTTGCCCAATTAAGTTTTGAAAGTTAAAGTTTTCTTCTTCCGAAGCTTCTTCAGCTATTTTCTTCTCCTTCTCAGGTACTGTAGCCATGGCTTCTTCAGCGGCTGCGGCAGCTTCTTCTGTGGCCATATCCAGAAGTATCTTGTCAATGTTAGAAAGTGTGCTTTCTAAATGTTCATCTTCGGCTGTGGCAGCTTCGGCAGCTGCAGCTTCAGCAGGTACAGCTTCGGTGGCTGTTGCACTCTCAACAGCTGGTGCCTTCAAAGCCGAAGCTGTTGGTGGTGTCCCTTCATTAACTTCTATCACTGTAACAATTCTTCGTTTTTTCGGCCCAGCTGCCTTCTTCGTTATCGAGGGCTCCTTTTCCTTCTGAAAAAGCTTTGTCAGATGTGGCCCCAGTGGACTTAGCTTGATAGGCAAAGATTCAGTCATTACCTTTAAGATTTCCTCCACGTCGGTGGCAGAAGGTGTTGCAGCAGTTTCTTCTTCTATATCAGTTGCCTTCTGCTTCGGAGTCGTAGCCTTTCTTTTCTTCGAAGCATCTGTCTTCGGCTCAGGCCTCAGCTTTCTCTTTTTTAGTTTTTCTTCATCATCTTTCACCAATTTAGCATCTTCTTTATTCAGGACACTAGCAACTCTCTTTCTCTTCTGTCCTTCGGCGCCTCGGTCCAGTCGCTCATAGTCAGGATACTCAAAGTTCAGAGCATCCATTACACGGTTTAACCTTTGCTTCGGACGAGTGCCGAAGGCTGCAGTCATAAGTTGATCTTCTTTTTTAGAATAATTGCCAAGATTGTCGTTGCACATAACTTCAATTGTGTCTAACCATTCTTGGCAAGGTACTTTGAAATGTTTCTTGAATTTATAATAGTAGGGCAGCCGAACAAATTCCCCCTTTTTCTTTTCTCCCTTGAGCTTTGGCATGTCCCACTCTTTCAAAGTTGGAAACACTCTAAAAGCCAAGAATTCTTGCACCAGATCCCTAGTGCCAATATGCTCCGCAATAACTTGAAATTCGCCTAATGCAATTTGGCCTAGACTCTTCGGTGTCATGTTGCACTAGGGCCTGGTTTCTCCGAAGATTAATTCCAGTGGACTTTGGACCAGCTTCTCCTTTTCTTCATCAACTTTGACGTAAAACCACTCAGTCTTCCAGCCAGCTGGCCACTTGGTACGATAGCTGATAACTAGAAACTTTGTATTTTTGCGATAGGCAAAATTGTAGCAGCCGAAGTTTTCATGCAGCAAATCCTCTCTAGCTTTTGTTTGATAATGAAGCTCATGTACTCGGCAGAAGCCTTCGGCAAATGGTTCTACCCCTGGCTTCGGAGGGCCCAGATGTAAACACTAAGCCTAATGATGGCGTTAGGCGTTAGTTGATGAAGATAAATCCCAAACTTCTTCAAAACATCAGCAATCATCCCATTCAAGGGAAATCTTAATCCTGCTTTAAAGAAGCTTTTGAACACTACCACCTCATCCTTTTCCGGCTTCGGAGTAATTTCCTCTCCGCCAAAACGAACTAGCTCCTTTTTTGCTTCACTGAAATAACCCAACTTCATCAGCTTAGACATATCACCTTCGGTAATGGTGGATTTCCCAAACTCCAAGTGGCTGGGTTTAGATGGCACGGCGCTGTAATCATCTTCAGATTCAATTTCCTCAGCATCAACCTGCTCAGCTTCAGCGGTAGGTGCATCCTCCGATACTACCAGCCCTGACCGTTGCATCACTTCAGAGATTGGAGCGGTTTCGGCACCTTCGGCTTCCTCTCCGTCGCGAGTAACCCTAGCTGTTGAGCGTACCCTAGCCATCTGATGATTGAATTTCTTGTTTTTTGACAAAGTTGAAATTTTTTAACTTTGCCGAAGCTCTTTCTTGTTACGAAGCTTGAGCAAAATGAATAGCTTCGGTCGGCAATGCAGTAAGCAAGCTTCGGCTATGGTCAAATTTTTTGCAGCAAAACAGTGCAATAGCAATGAATGCTGTGGTAACTTCACACCTACTCGTCTGTTTATATAGTGCCACAGGTGGGAAGGTAAATCGTCAAGTCTTCCGCACCGGACAAACAGTCGCCTGCACCCATTGAACGGTGGGCCACAGAGCCCGAGAAGGTGAATCGCCAAGATGCGTGTAACTACTGCATGGTGGGACTACCTCGTGCTCGGATTATTTTAATCATTTCTCTGCAACGAGCTTAGGGAAGGTGTTTTTCGGATCTTCGGCATCCCGAAGCCTAAGAGACTTTTTCACGGATCAAGCTCGTTACGAAAAACGATCTAGCACCGCGAAGGGGCTACTGTTGGGGGTATGCTTCGTAGCCGAAGATCCTGAAGAAAGAAACACCTTCAGCAGATCCTCTCAAAAGCAGTGATGAAGCTATCACCTATAAAGCTTCAGCATAGTAACATGTCTCAAGATGAAGGAGTGAACCGACTTAAAGATGAAATGACCAATAAACCCATGATAGTTTGTGTCATGACTGTAATCGATTGTAAAGGTCATAAATGTAATTTCACACAGGCTGCGCCCTGTGCCTATAAATAGGTAAACAGTACCCCCGTACTGTTCACGCTATCTTGTAATCGCTCGTGTGCAACACTTGGATTTTTGCCTTCTGTCAAGCCGAAGGTATAAACGTAATTAAATATCGTATTTAAATATCCAAGTTTGTATAATGATAACATATAAATGATATTATTATGTGCTTATTGTGTTTATCTTTCATGTTTTATATGTTTCATCTTTCATTATCTTATAACCGTGATGATGAGGGTGCGTCCTTCATGACCTTCGTCCGAAGATCGTTATATCCTAAGGGAAATAATGCTTCGAAGGACGAAGTGCATTAACATTTAATACTTCGTGTTGCCTTGTTCTTGACTCTTGGCATTTGAGAACAAGTCCCCAACAAACTTCATCTTAAAATTGGAATATAATAAGCTACCGATGATATGTTATTGTCGGTATCTGCTAATGTCAGCCTCAAGCTTCGGAAAACCAACACTCTTCGACAGAGTGCTGATAATCTTCGTCCCAGTGCGATCTCGAATACATTCTAAGGCTTCTTCATTAATTCCACCAAAGAGCATGGCTCCTGGCTGGTAGCTACAGGATATAGCATACTCCTATAGCTCATCTTTCTCGGCCTTGGATAATTCTTGATCAACTAAATTTTGGAAGCTGAAGCCTTTTTCTTCCGAAGCATCTTCGGCAATTTCTTTCCCTTTCTCAGGCACTGCGGCCAGGGCTTCTTCTGCAGCCGCAACAGTCTCCTCCGCGGCCAAATCCAAGAGCACTTTATCAATAGCGGATAATGTACTCTCTAGATTGGTAGCTTCGGTAGTCGTAGCTTCGGCAGCTAGTGTCATTTTTGATGCTGAGGCCGGCCGTGGCGTTTCCTCAATGGCTTGCATAACAGTAACAATTCTTTGCTTTTTTTGCCCAACCGCCTTTTTCGCTACCGAAGGCTCATCCTTTTTCTATAAAAGCTTCGTCAGTTGCGGCTCCAGAGGACTTAGCAGCTTGATAGGTAAGGATTCGGTCATTACCTTTAAAATTTCTTCTATTTCAGCAGCAGAAGGCGTTGAAGGAGTTTCCTCTTCTATCTCAACTGCTTTTGGCTCTGGAGTTGCAGCCCTTCTCTTCTTAGAAGTCGCCACCTTTGGCTCAGGACTGGATTTTCTCTTTTTTAGAGCTTCTTCGTCCTCTTTCACCATCCTAGCAGCATGTCTACTTAGAACACTGACAACCCTTTTTCTCTTTGTCCCTTCGGCACCCTTGCTTATTCGTTCATAATCAGGGTATTCAAAGTTTAAAGCATCCATTACCCTATTCAACCTTCGTTTTGGTCGGGTGCCGAAGGCTGTAGTCATCAGTTGATCTTCTTTTTTGGTATAATTGCCGAAAATTTTGTTGCACATAGTCTCAATCCTCTCTAGCCACTCTTGGCAAGGCTCTTTGATTGTTTCTCAAACTTGAAGCGATAGGACAATCGAACAAGTTCATTTTTCTAGTTTGTTCCTTTCAGCTTCGGCATACTTGTGGCGGAACTGCCCGAACTATTCCAACTTAAGTGCCTAAGCCCTGCCTTAGAGGCTAGACCACACTTAAATGGGAATAACCCGTCAATCCCTCGGATCTAGTCCGACTCTGCCACTGACAGGATCAAGTACCACAATCTCACTCGATGGTGAGTCACAGAGCAAAAACAATAAAGCATAAAACCATGCAGGTAAGAGTGTTAAATTATTACATCATCACCATCGGAGTTTTGCAAAAGTGACCATCATTGTTCGAAGTGCAGCAGAATAAAACTAACGGAAAATAAACAGAGAGATGGTGAAGCCTGTCCCATCACTCCTCATGCTCCTCCTCAGCCGAGGCGGGGTCCCACTCGACAGTCCAACCCGGTGGCAAGGCGGACGACCAAGTCACTCCAGCAACCATGTCCTCCAGAGAACCTGTAAAATTATGCCACAAGCAAGGCTGAGTATACTAATACTCAGCTAGACTTACCCGGTGTGAGGAGTCTACTCCTCTACCTCTAGACATGCAGCTGTTTGGCTGTGGGGTTTGGTTTGCCAAAAGCACTAGCTGAGTTTCTAAATCAAGTTTTAACTTTGTCAAATTTAAGTGTGACTCTCTTAAGGCTAAATGTGTACTATCTACTCATACATAGTAGCAAACATTTTAGCAATCAACATCTTGTATCAACTCATCCTATTTCCACTTATTACTCAATGTAGCAGCATGGATCAAGCAGTCTCCTTAGCTGCGAGAAGCAGACGATTCGAATCGAGTTTTTAAGCCTTGCAAGGTAAATCTAAACGCACGACATGTAGGGGCACTTCGTCCCCACACACCTCAACCGTCCCCATCGATTCCCCGTCAGCAGATCAGGGCTCACCGCCTTGGCGTATAATGCCTCACTGACCCCGACTGCCGTCGTGCAGTGACCGCACTTGTACCCACCATAACCGGAATGGGAGACTACGTCTCAGGTTGCGTGAGGGGTAAAGTCCACTGCCAGGTTCAATCAGGTACTAGGCTTACCGATTTACCATATTTCTCGGCATGTGCTTAGTACGTTCAAACGCTTGACTCACGGTACCACACCTTAATCCTTATTCCAATTTTTATCCCGTAGACAACAAATCCCCATGGATTGTTGTCCACAATCAATCATCATTATGATAAGAAAGTGGATACAACCAATTCCTGACCTCGCGAGAGTGCTAGAAAAATCACTCGACTTCTACCGAGATCCCTAATTAGTAAAGCAGCTACTCGACCTAGCATACTAGTATCCATCATAAAAGGATTCCTGAGATCATGCAACTAGGGTTTCAAACAACTCCTACACTTAAGTGCACATTCAATCCTACAATCATTAAGTGTAGTAAAATAGCATAATAAACAGGTTATGCATAAAACCGGGGCTTGCCTTCCAAGGCTGTGGCAGGCAGATCCTCTGGTGCAGACTCGGTGCTGGATCTGGGGCTACCTCCTGAGCAGCTCCTTGCTCCGGCACGAGGACATACTCTCCGTCAGCGAGGTTACAGTCTATCGAAATGCAATGAACATGTATGTCATGATTATGCAGGATTTAAAAACATTATGCTAAGAGAAGAACACTAAATTAATGAGTAACTTAGGGTTTCCGGGTCATACGTGGCTTTTGGTGGTTTATGTTTATCACCTTTAGGTTTAAGTTTTTATTGAGGATAAGTATAGGGAATTGGTATTGCCTTTATATACTTTAGTGGACAAGTTATAAAGAGTTTTTAGGATGACACCAATTTCCCGTTATTCACTTTTCCCCTTCCTTCATTTTCTACTTATGGTTTCTAGTGTAGGTTTGAACTACGACAGTGATTTAACATTTTCCAAAAATTCTGTAAAAATTACAGTGGGTTGCCATTTGCTATTCTAGCCTGTTGTAAGAACCTGAGGCTTAAAATATGGAGGCCATGCTTTAGACAAAAATAACAATGAGTTGTGTAAAATGGGCCACCTTGTACTACAACTCTTCATTAGAGGTGAGTTCCTTCCTAAGGGTTATTTTTGTTGGCATCTAACAGTAATAATAAACCTATGTGCCAAAATTCACAGAAAGTTAATTGGTGGGTATTTAGTTGTGAATTTCTAAAGTTTTATGTCAAAAAGGTGCTTATAACTAACTTGTCATTTGAAAAATATCAAACAACAGATTTTGTATTTTTCTTATGTTCATAATAACAAAACATTAGTTATCCCAAGGGTTGGGGTGTTTTCACCTTAGGGTTATTTTTGTAGGGTTTTTCTAAGCTTTCCTTGTTTTCTTAAAATAAAAGGGATCTTACTTATTTTATACTACACCAGGGTATGATAGATTTTTCTAGTAAACTACATGGAATAAGTACTCTAACAAAAATAGAGGTGTCCTCTGGTTCATTATTTAAATCATCTTTTCTATTTTTCTTAATCTTAAGCATATTGTAAAATGAATGGCAAAAACTAATTTAATGGGGTGGACAGAGAGGTTTAACATTTTTAAACAGGTCAGTGAGTGGATAGAAACTCTTCCAAATTTTTCTAACCCTAGTCAAAAAGTACAACTATTTTTCTTTCTATTATTGAGCTTTTGGCCAAAACTATAATTAAATCAGAACCTTATAGTTTTCTATAGTACATAGGGGTTTTTATATTTTTATTAAGTAGGTCACATTATTTAGAGTCTGACAAAATTGGTTTGACCAAATTTGGATGAACTAAACAGAAGTTATGGATTTTCCAAGTTTCTGTTCAAATTTAAAATCAGTTTTAATAACGTTTTCTGAAAAAAGTAGTTTACACCGAGGTCCCTGGGTTTAAACTAAATCAAACCGCACAAATCTACCCCTGCGCCACTATTTCCCTGGGTCGCTGACAGTTCAAAAAGCCCCCTGACCTTCTCTTCCTCTCACCCGCGGTCCTTCCCCCAATGTAAACAGTACCCGCGGGAAAGAAAAGGGTGGCGCGGCTTACCGGCGGTGAGATAGGTCCGGCGAAGGGCAGGGTTGGCTCGGGGTGGCTCTGGCGGTCACAGCGAGGTGCGGCTCGATGGCGAGGATGGCCGGAATCGCTCGGTCCACGTGCGCAGGCAGGTGTTCTCGTCGGCGGTGAGTGTACCGGCCAAACCACGGTGATCTGGTTCAATCCAAGGGCACGGTGAGCTTCACGGGGTAACGTAGAGACCGTGTGCACAAGGAATCGGAAAATGGTTGAGTGGATTACCCGGTCCACATACTCCGGCGGGGTTGTGAACTCCGGCGACCGTGGACTGGCCTCTCCGGCGAAGCAGGCTTCGATTCCTTGCTCGGGGAGCTTCACTAAGCTGTGCACACTCGTCTCTGAGGGTTGGACGAGGCTGGGAAGGGCTGGGCTGGCCGGTCCATGATGGCAGTGGCTCGGGTGGCCGCGGACACGCCGTGCTCGGGCAAACGATGGCGAGTTAAGCTTCGGTGAGGTTTGAGTGTGCGCGGAGGGGTGTGGCCGATGCCTCAGTGGGTTTTATAGGCGCGGGCGCACACAGGGGACACGGGCGCGGCTCGGCGCGGCACGGGGTCGGGCGCGGGCGTGCTCTGGCGCGGCAGAGCGCGTCGAACACGTGGAGCTTTTCTTCTGCCCTTGTTCCACAGCTCACCCAAGTCGCAAACGTGCGAATCTTGGCAAAAATCCGGCGCGAGTCTTTTTCTGGCACCTAGGGCTATCACTCATCTGTGAGACGCCATGGCAGATATGGCCTAGGGAGGGAGATCTTGGGTCGCCAAATTAGGTGTGTCACTCTGCCCACCTCGCGACAAAAACCATGCCAAGGCATGTCAAACGTCCAAGTCTCGGGCTCAGCTTTTTCCACTGGGTGCCTTAGGTGGTATGCCACATTTTTGGTATAGAACATAGGTGGATTTGGTTCCAGCTTCGAGGTGAACATGACTGATCTTTAGTGTAGGTATAGTTTTTAACTTAGAGAGAAATAGAGAGCTCTAGCTCTCTCTCCACTTGGAGATTTGATTTGGGGTTTCTCTAGGGGTCTTTTTGCAATATTTCCTTCCCCTAATTGCTGGTTATAAGGTTACTTAAGGTTTGGTTGAAGATTACCCATGTTTTGCACATTTGCTCACTCTCTCTCCCCCTCTTATTCATGGCCTTGAGATATAGGGTTAAAGAGAGGTCTAGGGTTTTCCCCCCTCTTATCCAAGGTAGTAAGTGTACAAAGATTTGAGTAATACTTCTTAGGTCATTAACAAACTTTGATTAACACATGATCTCCAAAGTTCTTATGTGGTTCCTTAAGTCTCTACCACATATGATCACAGTCCTTAGTGCCAAGGTGTGCTCTAGCCATGGTAACACCTGAGGTGTCACAGCCTTCCCCCCTTAAAGGAATCTCGTCCCGAGATTTTAGGTAGAGTCCTCTAGAGGGGGGTGCTACTAAGGTACGATGGTGTGTTACTCTTCCTTATACTCCAGTTCTCTAGTTACTGCTCTTCGAATGTCATTCTCTTTGCAACTTCAGAAGGAAGCCCTTTTTAAGTTAAAACCACAACCTAGACTATCCTTGTTATCTAAGTTTTTCTTATAATTGAGTTCAAAGGGCAGGTGGGGGGGGGGGGTGGGGTTTTGGGGTTACGTACCGACTCCTTTGTGCAGAAAGTCGGGGAAGCGAGAGCGTAGAAAATCCTCCGTCTCCCACGTAGCTTCCTCTGCTGAATGGTGACTCCATTGAACTTTATACATTCTAATTGATCTTGCCCGTGTTGATCTCTCCTTCTGATCAAGTATCTTGACAGGGTACTCTTGATAGGACAAGTCTGGTTCTATCTCAACCTCCGGTTCCGGTAGCACTTCGGTGGGTAGGCGAACACATTTCCGCAGCTGAGATACATGGAATACATCATGAATAGCTGACATGCTGGGTGGCAACTTCAATTGATATGCTACAGGTCCACAAGCCTCCTTGATCTCGTAGGGTCCAATGTAACGAGGAGCTAACTTGCCCTTGATCCCGAATCTCTGGACACCCTTGGTGGGTGATACCTTAAGATAAACATGATCTCCCACCTCGAACTGTAGAGGCTTCCGCCTCTTATCATGATAGCTCTTTTGCCTGGCTTGAGCAGCTTCTAAGTTCTTCTTGATGACTCTGACCTTTTCCTCTGCTTCAAGTACCAAATCTAGCCCAAATATTTCCCTTTCTCCTGCTTGAGACCAATTCAGCGGGGTTCTACATCTCCTCCCATATAAGGCTTCAAAAGGTGCCATCTTCAGACTGGACTGATAGCTGTTATTATAAGAAAACTCTGCCAAGGAAAGACACTTGTCCCAATCCTTTCCGTAGTGTAGTGCACATGCCCGCAACATGTCTTCCAAAATCTGATTCACCCTTTCTGTCTGGCCATCGGTTTGGGGATGGTATGCTGAGCTCCGTATCACATGGGTCCCAAGTGATTCCTGCAATTGTTCCCAAAATCGTGCCACAAACGGTGCTCCTCGGTCTGAGACTATAGTTCTTGGTATCCCATGCAAACGAACTATTTGGTCGATGTAAATTTCCGCATACTTCTCCGTCCTGTGGGTGGTATGTACTGGCAAGAAATGAGCGGTCTTGGTCAATCTGTCCACAATAACCCAAATTGAATCATGGTGCCTGGAGGTGTTGGGCAACCCCACGATAAAGTCCATGCAAATGTCCTCCCATTTCCAAGATGGTATGGGAAGGGGTTGTAGAGGACCTGCTGCCTTCAAATGACTAGCTTTGATCCTTTGGCAGGTGTCACACTCGGATATATACTTGGCAATTTCCCTCTTCATTCTGGTCCACCAGTACAAAGATCTGAGATCATGGTACATCTTGTTGCTACCAGGGTGCATGGAGAACTTGGAAAGGTGAGCTTCATCCAGTATATTCTTTCTGAGCTCAGGGTCCTTGGGAACAACCAATCGATCTCCAAACCATAAAATTCCTTTACTGTCCTGACGGAAGCACTTGTATTTTTCTGCCTTCTGCTTGAGCATGTCTTTGATAACCTGAACACCTTTATCCCCAATCTGTGCCTGGACTATTTGCTCTTGCAATGTGGGCTCCATCGAGATATAATTTAATTCACCGGAAGTAACAACTTCCAGGTTCAGCTTGCACAATTCATCACACAGGGTGGTAACCCTTGCATCCATGCTCATACAATTGCACCGGGCTTTTCTGCTCAAGGCATCTGCCACAACATTTGCTTTGCCCGGATGGTAGTGCACCTCCAAATAATAGTCCTTGATTAATTCCAACCATCTCCTCTACCTCATGTTCAGATCTGCCTGAGTGAAGATGTATTTGAGGCTCTTATGATCAGTGTAGATGATACAGTGAGCCCCCATCAAGTAGTGTCTCCATATCTTAAGGGCATGAACCACAGCTGCCAACTCCAGATCATGTGTAGGGTAATTCTGCTCATGGGGCCTGAGTGCTCGGGAAGCATAAGCAATGACTCTGTTATCTTGCATCAAGACACATCCCAATCCCGTACCAGAAGCATCACAATAAACTTCAAAGGGCTTGGTGTTATCGGGTTGAGCCAGCACTGGGACTGTTGTCAAATGCTGCCTCAAAGTATGAAAGGCATCTTCACACTTTTGGCTCCAATCATACTTGACTCCCTTCTTTAACAGTTCAGTCATTGGTTTGGCAATCCTGGAGAAATCCGGAATAAATCGTCGATAATACCCGGCCAATCCTAGAAAACTCCGAATCTGCCTCACTGTAGTTGGGGGTTTCCAGTCCATCACCTCTTGTACCTTCTCAGGATCAACTGATATCCCCTCCTAAGAAATGGTGTGACCCAAGAATCTGATCTCCTTCAGCCAGAATTCGCATTTAGACAACTTAGCATAAAGACGATGATCGCGCAGTCGCTGGAGCACGATGTGCAGGTGCTTAGTATGTTCATCTTCATTCTTGGAATAGTCCAGAATATCATCAATGAAAATGACCACAAACTTGTCCAATTCTGGCATGAACACTAAGTTCATTAGGTACATAAAATAAGCCGGGGCATTGGTCAGCCCAAAAGACATCACCAAAAACTCGTACAACCCATATCTGGTAGAGAAAGCCATCTTGGGAATATCACTGGCACGGATCTTGATCTGATGGTAACCTGAGCGAAGGTCTATCTTGGAGAATACCTTGGCTCCCACTAACTGATCAAACAGAACATCAATACAGGGTAGCGGGTATTTGTTCTTGACGGTCACCGCATTAAGAGGGCGGTAGTCAACACACATCCTCAAACTCTCATCCTTTTTCTTCACAAATAATGCAGGACATCCCCAAGGTGAAGTACTTGGGCGAATGAACCCCTTGTCCAACAATTCTTGCAGTTGTTTCTTCAGTTCTACCAGTTCCGCGGGAGGCATCCTATAGGGTCTCTTGGAGATAGGAGCAGTCCTGGGTTGCAATTCAATCGCAAACTCAATGTCTCTGTCAGGTGGCATTCCTGGCAATTCATCCGGAAAAACATCTGGGTAGTCACAGACTACTGGGATCTTTCCCACTGGGGATTCTATCATAACGAAGGCACAAGAACGGGTGCATCCCTGGTCGGGCAGATATAGTGTAGTTTCACCACAAGTTGGTGAGTGCACTTCAATGGTCCTAGCTGCAATATCAATAACTGCTTGGTGCCTGGTTAACCAGTCAGTTCCCAATATAATATCCACGCTATCCAAACCCAAAATGAGGAGGGTGGTTTTAATTACAAGACTACCAAACTTTATGGGCACATGCCTGCTGATTTGATTAGTGGCAATCCTGCCTCCGGGTGTTGAAATCGTGATACCCCCATTGGTGTGATGAAAGGGCAATTGGCACTTGGCACTAAATTTGGCACTAACAAAGCTATGTGATGCACCAGAATCAAAAAGAATAATAGCAGGACAATTCAAAACGGTAAAGATACCAGTCATGACGGGTGCTCCCTCTGGAATATCAGCCATGGTGGTAAAGTTCAGCTTGCCCTGCCTCACTTGCACCTTCTGCCTCTTGCCCTTGTTTTGATTGACATTCTGCCCCTGCCTCTGCTGGTTGCTGGGGCAATTTTTGGCATAATGCCCGGTGTTGCCACATGTGAAACACCTGTTGTCATTTGCCTGGCGATACTGCTGCTGCTGCTGATTGTTCCTCTGAGCTGGAAACTGGGTGCGGTTGGGTGCCTGCTGCTGCTGCTGTGGTCGGATCACCCATCTCCCTTGCTGCTGTTGGGGTCCCCTGTTCTGAGTGTCGGACACAATCCTGAAGCGCTGTGGTTGAGCTGAGGGTCCTGCCACAGGGGTCTTCCTCTTCTTTTCTGCCTGTCGGGCTGTGATACAGTCCTCCTGGGAGATAGCCATGTTGACCAACTCATTGTAGCTGTTGGCCCTGACGGTGTTGAGACGGTCACGGAGCTTAGTGCTGAGCCCCCTCCTGAACCTGTCTCTCTTCTTCTCATCCATATCTGCGTGTTATCCAGCATACTGGCACAAGTCATTAAAAGCCTGGGCATACTGCAACACTGTCCTGTTGCCCTGAGTGAGTGCCAGAAACTCATTGAGTTTACGGTCCATGATGCCAGCTGGGATATGGTGTCCTCTGAAAGCTGCCTTGAACTCTCTCCAATCCACTTCATGGTCAACTGGTTGCATAGCAAGATAGTGGTCCCACCATGTTCGCGCGGGTCCGCGAAGCTGCTGGGTGGCGAATCGGACCTTTGTCACCTCAGAACAAACTCCATTGAGTAGTGGGAATTTAGATTCCACTACTCTTAGCCATACATCAGCATCAAGTGGATCCTCCGCCCTGGTGAACAACGGTGGCTGGGTACTGAGGAACTCCTGGTAGGTAGCTGCCGCGGGGTGACGCTGATGGTCCCCACCACCATAGTGCTGAGGTGGTGGCTGACGCTGAGCCAGCTACCTCAAGATCTCATTCTGCTGAGCCATTAGCTCCTGCAGAGTGGGAGGCGGTGGCGGCGGTGGAGGAATGCGCTCATTCTGGCCACGACGCGCTCTCCCAGCCATCTGAAAAACCACATATATTCTCAATAACACATCTTCAAGTTTAAGGTTTAATCGCGGCGAAAGAGTCAAGGGCGAATTGATAGATTCCGACATAAATAAAAAGGATTCTGAAAAGACATAAATTTTTCTTCCAAGTTAAGTACTAAAAGCATCCATCAATCATGCTTCCAAAAGAATTTATCACAGTTACATTAGTGTCCCCAAAAGACTCAACTCTATCTAGCCTAGTACCCCAAGGGTGCAAAAGCTAAGCTAGCTGTGAGGAGTCCTACATTACCAACCTCTATTCCTACTCCAGCACCTAATGAGCGAACGAGGCAACACTCGACTCGGGGGAAGGTGGCCTCCCTGAGCCAGCGGTGTCTACACTGGAAGCAGGCTCCTCCCCTCCCTCAATGTCGACGTCCTCGTTAGCCTCCCCATCATGGATCTCCTGATGATGCATATCCAGGTGCTCATTAGCCTCTGCTAGCTGCTGCTGGGTGTTGAGGAGCTGATCTTTGAGAACCTCGATGGTGTTCTCCCTCGTCCTTACCAATTCCTCCAGCTCATGGATCTCATCAGACAACTGCTCCACTTGTAAATCTTTTTCCACCAGCTCCTGGGACAAGTCAACCACGAGCTCCTCCCTGTTATCCAGGGTGATCTTGGTTGCCTCCAATAATGCCATCAGATGAGACATTGCCTCTCCACGCATCACTTGCAGACGATACAGGGCGTTCATGCATCGTACCGACAAGTGAGCCGTGTGGCCTGGGTAGAGAGCCCAGATGTCCTTGGCATGCTCCACCCGATCCTTCCACATCGGGTCGTCCTCCTTTTCCGCGGGGAACAAGCCAATGGGGTGGGTAGAGAGCTCCAAGGGATGGAATCCGCAAAAAGTAGTCAACCCGTGCAGAGCGATCGCCTCGATCGTGTCCTCCGCCCGGTATCCGAAAGAATCGGAGTCCAGTGAACGCCAGCCTGGCTGCAGGGGATGAGGCTCCAAGGTCATCCTCACCCTACAGCGGGGCACCCGGTGCTTCTCGAACTGCTGCACAGCATACTAAGGGGGTGTCATGTACCCGGCCCCCTGAAGTACCTCCCACAAAATACGGGGGAAGCCCTCTCGTGCAAGCCCGTCAGTGTGGGTTAGTGCATTCCCGTCGTCTGAGGATCCGTGGGAAGTCATCTGTGTACGGGGAAGCGTAAGTAAAATAAAAAGAATTATAAAAAGAGTCAAGAAAAAGAATAAGACTCAGCTTCTCTCCATTTATAAAATAGTACTGAGGCACTTAGTTGGTCATCATTTTGTATTTAAGTCCTTGCCAAATTTTCCTCTTGTTTAATTTAATGTAAGAATGCATGCATGCTTTATCCTGAACGACCTCACATCAGTATCAAGGGAAGATAGGGAAGAACTCCCATCCCCTAAAGTGGCCTGTGGGGCCTAATTATTTAGCCACCTAGCTACCCTTCTATCATCCTAAGGCTTCACATCCTAGGTCTATCCTGCTCGTCCTACGATCTATCCAACCTTGTTTCTATCAAGTTTTATTTTGAAAAAGGGATGGTATTCATATCTTATTGATTCCTCTGTGGTGGTACAAGCTCCGATACCAGCTGTGGCGGAACTGCCCGAATTATTCCAACTTAAGTGCCCAAGCCCTGCCTTAGAGGCTAGACCACACTTAAATGGGAATAACCCGTCAATCCCTCGGATCTAGTCCGACTCGGCCACTGACAGGATCAAGTACCACAATCTCACTCGATGGTGAGTCACAGAGCAAAAACAATAAAGCATAAAACCATGCAGGTAAGAGTGTTAAATTATTACATCATCACCATCGGAGTTTTGCAAAAGTGACCATCATTGTTCGAAGTGCAGCGGAATAAAACTAACAGAAAATAAACAGAGAGATGGTGAAGCCTGTCCCATCACTCCTCATGCTCCTCCTCAGCCGAGGCGGGGTCCCACTCGACAGTCCAACCCGGTGGCAAGGCGGACGACCAAGTCACTCCAGCAACCATGTCCTCCAGAGAACCTGTAAAATTATGCCACAAGCAAGGCTGAGTATACTAATACTCAGCTAGACTTACCCGGTGTGAGGAGTCTACTCCTCTACCTCTAGACATGCAGCTGTTTGGCTGTGGGGTTTGGTTTACCAAAAGCACTAGCTGAGTTTCTAAATCAAGTTTTAACTTTGTCAAATTTAAGTGTGACTCTCTTAAGGCTAAATGTGTACTATCTACTCATACATAGTAGCAAACATTTTAGCAATCAACATCTTGTATCAACTCATCCTATTTCCACTTATTACTCAATGTAGCAGCATGGATCAAGCAGTCTCCTTAGCTGCGAGAAGCAGACGATTCGAATCGAGTTTTTAAACCTTGCAAGGTAAACCTAAACACACGACATGTAGGGGCACTCCGTCCCCACACACCTCAACCGTCCCCATCGATTCCCCGTCAGCAGATCAGGGCTCACCGCCTTGGCGTATAATGCCTCACTGACCCCGACTGCCGTCGTGCAGTGACCGCACTTGTACCCACCATAACCGGAATGGGAGACTACGTCTCAGGTTGCGTGAGGGGTAAAGTCCACTGCCAGGTTCAATCAGGTACTAGGCTTATCGATTTACCATATTTCTCGGCATGTGCTTAGTACGTTCAAACGCTTGACTCACGGTACCACACCTTAATCCTTATTCCAATTTTTATCCCGTAGACAACCAATCCCCATGGATTGTTGTCCACAATCAATCATCATTATGATAAGAAAGTGGATACAACCAATTCCTGACCTCGCGCGAGTGCTACAAAAATCACTCGACTTCTACCGAGATCCCTAATTAGTAAAGCAGCTACTCGACCTAACATACTAGTATCCATCATAAAAGGATTCCTGAGATCATGCAACTAGGGTTTCAAACAACTCCTATACTTAAGTGCACATTCAATCCTACAATCATTAAGTGTAGTAAAATAGCATAATAAACAGGTTATGCATAAAACCGGGGCTTGCCTTCCAAGGCTGTGGCAGGCAGATCCTCTGGTGCAGACTCGGGTGCTGGATCTGGGGCTACCTCCTGAGCAGCTCCTTGCTCCGGCATGAGGACGTACTCTCCGTCAGCGAGGTTACAGTCTATTGAAATGCAATGAACATGTATGTCATGATTATGCAGAATTTAAAAACATTACGCTAAGAGAAGAACACTAAATTAATGAGTAACTTAGGGTTTCCGGGTCATACGTGGCTTTTGGTGGTTTATGTTTATCACCTTTAGGTTTAAGTTTTTATTGAGGATAAGTATAGGGAATTGGTATTGCCTTTATATACTTCAGTGGACAAGTTATAAAGAGTTTTTAGGATGACACCAATTTCCCGTTATTCACTTTTCCCCTTCCTTCATTTTCTACTTATGGTTTCTAGTGTAGGTTTGAACTACGACAGTGATTTAACATTTTCCAAAAATTCTGTAAAAATTACAGTGGGTTGCCATTTGCTATTCTAGCCTGTTGTAAGAACCTGAGGCTTAAAATATGGAGGCCATGCTTTAGACAAAAATAACAATGAGTTGTGTAAAATGGGCCACCTTGTACTACAACTCTTCATTAGAGGTGAGTTCCTTCCTAAGGGTTATTTTTGTTGGCATCTAACAGTAATAATAAACCTATGTGCCAAAATTCACAGAAAGTTAATTGGTGGGTATTTAGTTGTGATTTTCTAAAGTTTTATGTCAAAAAGGTGCTTATAACTAACTTGTCATTTGAAAAATATCAAACAACAGATTTTGTATTTTTCTTATGTTCATAATAACAAAACATTAGTTATCCCAAGGGTTGGGGTGTTTTCACCTTAGGGTTATTTTTGTAGGGTTTTTCTAAGCTTTCCTTGTTTTCTTAAAATAAAAGGGATCTTACTTATTTTATACTACACCAGGGTATGATAGATTTTTCTAGTAAACTACATGGAATAAGTACTCTAACAAAAATAGGGGTGTCCTCTGGTTCATTATTTAAATCATCTTTTCTATTTTTCTTAATCTTAAGCATATTGTAAAATGAATGGCAAAAACTAATTTAATGGGGTGGGCAGAGAGGTTTAACATTTTTAAACAGGTCAGTGAGTGGATAGAAACTCTTCCAAATTTTTCTAACCCTAGTCAAAAAGTACAACTATTTTTCTTTCTATTATTGAGCTTTTGGCCAAAACTATAATTAAATTAGAACCTTATAGTTTCTATAGTACATAGGGGTTTTTATATTTTTATTAAGTAGGTCACATTATTTAGAGTCTGACAAAATAGGTTTGACCAAATTTGGATGAACTAAACAGAAGTTATGGATTTTCCAAGTTTCTGTTCAAATTTAAAATCAGTTTTAATAAGGTTTTCTGAAAAAGTAGTTTACACCGAGGTCCCTGGGTTTAAACTAAATCAACCCGCACAAATCTACCCCTGCGCCACTATTCCCCTAGGTCGCTGACAGTTCAAAAAGCCCCCTGACCTTCTCTTCCTCTCACCCGCGGTCCTTCCCCCAATGTAAACAGTACCCGCGGGAAAGAAAAGGGTGGCGCGGCTTACCGGCGTCGAGATAGGTCCAGCGAAGGGCAGGGTTGGCTTGGGGAGGCTCTGGCGGTCACAGCGAGGTGCGGCTCGATGGCGGGGATGGCCGGAATCGCTCGGTCCACGTGCGTAGGCGGGTGTTCTCGTCGGCGGCGAGTGTACCGGCCAAACCACGGTGATCTGGTTCAATCCAAGGGCACGGTGAGCTTCACGGGGTAACGTAGAGACCGTGTGCACAAGTAATCAGAAAATGGTTGAGTGGATTACCCGGTCCACGTACTCCGGCGGGGTTGTGAACTCCGGCGACCGTGGACTGGCCTCTCCGGTGAAGCAGGCTTCGATTCCTTGCTCGGGGAGCTTCACTGAGCTGTGCACACTCGTCTCCGAGGGTTGGACGGGGCTGGGAAGGGCTGGGCTGGCCGGTCCACGACGGCAGTGGCTCGGGTGGCCGCGGACACGCCGTGCTCGGGCAAACGATGGCGAGTTAAGCTTCGGTGAGGTTTGAGTGTGCGCGGAGGGGTGTGGCCGATGCCTCAGTGGGTTTTATAGGCGCGGGCGCACACAGGGGACACGGGCGCGGCTCGGCGCGGCGCGGGGTCGGGCGCGGGCGTGCTCTGGCGCGGCAGAGCGCGTCGAACACGTGGAGCTTTTCTTCTGCCCTTGTTCCACAGCTCACCCAAGTCACAAACGTGCGAATCTTGGCAAAAATCCGGCGCGAGTCTTTTCCTAGCACCTAGGGCTATCACTCATCTGTGAGACGCCATGGCAGATATGGCCTAGGGAGGGAGATCTTGGGTCGCCAAATCGGGTGTGTCACTCTGCCCACCTCGCGACAAAAACCATGCCAAGGCATGTCAAACGTCCAAGTCTCGGGCTCAGCTTTTTCCAGTGGGTGCCTTAGGTGGTATGCCACATTTTTGGTATAGAACATAGGTGGATTTGGTGCCAGCTTTGAGGTGAACACGACTGATCTTTAGTGTAGGTATAGTTTTTAACTTAGAGAGAAATAGAGAGCTCTAGCTCTCTCTCCACTTGGAGATTTGATTTGGGGTTTCTCCAGAGGTCTTTTTGCAATATTTCCTTCCCCTAATTGCTGGTTATAAGGTTACTTAAGGTTTGGTTGAAGATTACCCATGTTTTGCACATTTGCTCACTCTCTCTCCCCCTCTTATTCATGGCCTTGAGATATAGGGTTAAAGAGAGGTCTAGGGTTTTCCCCCCTCTTATCCAAGGTAGTAAGTGTACAAAGATTTGAGTAATACTTCTTAGGTCATTAACAAACTTTGATTAACACATGATCTCCAAAGTTCTTATGTGGTTCCTTAAGTCTCTACCACATATGATCACAGTCCTTAGTGCCAAGGTGTGCTCTAGCCATGGTAACACCTGAGGTGTCACAATACTCCATTCACTCAATGTTGGAGATACCTTGTTGGCCAAGTATTCTTGCATTAAATCCCTAGTGCTGATATGTTCAGCCACCACTCTGAATTCTGCTACGGCCAGCTGGCATGGTGACCCTGGCTTCATGTTGCACAAGGGTTTGGTCATCCTGAAGCTTAAACTCAGTGGGCTCATGACCATCGTCTTCAACTTCTCCCTCTTCTTCTCATCGGCCTTGATATAAAACCACTCGCTCTTGCAGCCAGTTGGCTATTTGGTGCGATAGCTGAGGACCGGAGCTTTTGTATCCTTGCGATACGCGAAGTTATAACAACCAAAATTTTCATGCAGCCCGTCTTCTCTGGCCTTCATTTGGTAATGCAGCTCATGTACTCGGCAAAAAGCTTCAGCATTTGGGTCCATCCCTTGGCTTCGAAGGGCCCAGATGAAAATGCTGAGTCTAACGATGGCGTTAGCGGTCAGCTGATGAAGAAAAATCTCAAAATTATCCAAAACTTCTCCAATCATCTCGTTCAAAGGAAACCTTAATCCTGCCCTGAAAAAGCTTTTGAAAACCACTACTTCGTCGTCCTTCGGCTCTAGAGTGGTTTCTTCTCTGGCAAAATGAATATGCTTCTTTTCAGCTTCTCCGAAGTAACCCAGCTTCATCATCATGGGCATGTCGGCTTCAGACACAGTAGATTTTTCAATATCCAAGTGGCTGGGTTTTGACGGGATCAAAATGCTATAATCCTTTTCTTCTTCATCAGTGTTTTCTTCCTCAGCATCAGCTTGTTCAGCTTTGGCAGCAGGTGCACCTTCTTCAAAGGCTCCCTCCATCACAACTAAGCCTGATTGTCTCATGACCTCGGAGATCGGGGCTGTCTCGGTGGCTTCAGTCTCCTCTCCCTCACGGGTCACCCTCACGGTCGAGCATACTCTAGCCATCTGATGATGAATCCTTTGCGGTTTTTATGAAGCTAATGTTTTTTACAGTTTTGACGAAGCTAATTCAAAGTGACGGTTCGCTCGAGAATGCAATGAAAAAGCTTCTGCTATGGTTAAATTTTTCAACAGCACAACAGTGCAATGACAATGAATGTTGTGGTAACTTCACACCTACTCGTCTGTTTATATAGTGCTGCAGGTGGGAAGGTCAATCACCAAGTCGCCCGTACCCGCCGAACAGTCACCCGCACCCGCTGAATGGTGGACCATTACCCACTGCGTGGTGGGTCACCTCGTGCTCGGAATACTTTAATCGTTTCTCAACAACGAGCTTAGGGAAGGTGTTTTTTAGACCTTCGGCATTCTGAAGCCTTGAAGATTTTTCACGGATCAAGCTCATTACGAAAAACGATCTAGCACCGCGAAGGGGCTACTGTTGGGGGCCTGCTTCGTTGCTGAAGGTCCTTTAAGAAGAAACACCTTCAGAAGATCAGCACATAAGCAAATACGGCGCGAAGGTACATGCTGAAGCTACCATCAAGGGAGCTTCGACATTGCGACATGCCTTGAGATGAAGAGTTGCACCAACTTAAAGAGGAAAAGACCAATCGGTCCACGATAATTTGTGTCACGGTTGTAACTAGTTGTCAAGGACATAAATGTAATTTTGACCGGGCTGCGTCCCGTGCCTATAAATAGGTGAACAGTACCCTCGTACTGTTCACGCTGGCTTGTATTCGCTCGTGCGTCACGCTTGGACTTTTGCCTTCTGTCAAGCCGAAGGTACAAATGTAATTCAATATTGTTCTTATTCATCCATGATGATATAATAAAGATATATTAATGATGTTATATGGTTATTCATGTTATTTCTCATGTGTCATATGCTTCTTCTTTCATTAACATGTGCTGTGATGATGAAGGTACGTCCTTCATGACCTTCGTTCGAAGATCGTTATATCCTAAGGGAAATAATGCTTCGAAGGACGAAGGGCATTAACCATTAACCTCTTTTTGTGTTGCCTTGTTCTTAACTCATAGCATTTGAGAACAAGTCCCCAACAATCATATATCATCCCCACATACCAACATGAGTCTTTTGTGCACACTTTGTCCTCACTTAGGCGCACATGAGAAGACTTCACGGTCGGTCACCCATCCCAAGATTGTTTTAGGCCAAGCACGCTTAACCCAGAGGTTCTTTTGAGACAGGCTTCCAAAAAAGAAGAATGCACCTTGTTGGTATGAGTACTCTATTAATTCTATTAATCCTTGGTGTTGGGGGCCTTCGTCTTCTAAAGGTCCTCAAAAACACGACTAACATGCTTTCCAGTATAATATACTATCACAGGAAGCTTCGGCTTTGGGATGAAGGTGTACATGGTTTGAATGGTGCAACCTGGAAGAAGGATGAACCAGTTCCGAAGCTGTGGACGAAGGAGCTTCGGTGTAGCCTAAAGACGACGATGGAGAATGAAACCGACTTAAAAGGGAAAAGACAGCTTAGCCCTCGACAGCTTACTTTTTAGCTAATAGTAAATGTCAGGGACATGAATGTAATTTTACCCAGGCTGCGTCCTGTGCCTATAAATAGATGAACAGTAATACCGTACTGTTTACGCTAACTTGTACTCACTCGCACATCACTCTTGGATTCTTACCTTCTGTCAAGCTGAAGGTACGAATGTAATTTAATGTCATTAATGTTTGTTCATGATCATATAATAAGAACATAGATAATCTAATGATTTGATATGGTTATTCATATTCTTTATATGTCTCATATGTCCCTGCTTTTCATTACATATTGAGATGATGAAGGTTTGTCCTTCATAACCTTCGTCTGAGGATCATTATATCCTAAGGGAGATAATGGTTCAAAGGACGAATGACTTTAACCATTAACATTTGTGTTGCCCTGTTCTTAACTCATAACATTTGAGAACAAGCGGCCAACATTGGCGCCCACCTCCGGTGAACTCATTTGACCACTTTCGGCAACCTGTGACCTTCGTCATGCCGCCAAAGAAGTCTTCAGGGCTAGGGGTTGCACTGCAGCCACTGAACGTCAATAAGGAAACATTACGTGAAGCTAGGAGCCAAAAAAGGAAGGCTACTAGTAGTCCAGCACCTCAGGAGGAGTTGGACCAAGAAATCAGGGACCTCGAAGCCATTCATCAACAGGTTCAGAGGAAAAAGGAAAAGATGCTTCATCTCGCTGATCTTCAGAAGAAGATTGATGAGGCCGCTGAGAAAATGCGTCATATTGAAAGGGAAATAGGGTTTAACCTTTTTCGATAAATAATTTTGGTGGTTGAATGCCCAACACAAATAATTGGACTAACTAGTTTGCTCTAGATTATATTCAATAGGTGCATAAAGGTTCAACACAAACCAATAAAAAGATTAAAGAAAGGGTTCAAAAAGAAAGGAGCAAAGAAACCCAAGTGTGTCCTGGTCTGGCACATCGGACTGTCCGGTGTGCCACCGGACAGTGTCCGGTGCACCAGGACCGTACAACTCCGAACTCGCCACCTTTAGGTTTCTCCAACACCACTTTGTTATAATTCACCAGACTGTCCGGTGTGCCATTGAACTGTCCGGTGTGCCAGCGGAGCAACGGCTAACAGCGCAATGGTTGACTGCAACTGACACCTGTAAACGCTACAGTGCGTGGACAGTGCACGCAGAAGTCAGAGCAGCCTCCAGAGGTGCACCGGACAGTGAACAGTGCCTGTCTGGTGCCACTAGAAGACAAAGCTCCAACGGTCGAACCCTAATGGTTGGGTGACGTGGCTGGCGCACAGGGACAGTGTCCGGTGGCACACCAGACTGTCCGGTGCGCCCATCGACAGCAGCCACCCCCAACGGTTGTTTTGGTGGTTGAGGGCTATAAATACCCCTCAACCACCTCCACTCCAACCATCCAAGCATTCAACACATTGCATTCAATACAAGAGCAATAGACTCCATTCCAAAGACACAATTCAAGAGATCGATCCACTCAAATTTCTCGATTCAACTCTAGCGCATTAGAACTTGTGAAAGGATCATTTGTGTTTCTTTGTTGCTCTTGTTTGCTTGGCTTGGCTTTCTTTTCTTTCTCACTTCTTACTCTCAAGTGTTTTGTAAGAGAGGCAAGAGACACCAATTGTGTGGTGATCCTTGCGGGGTCTAAGTGACCCGTGAGATTAAGGAAGAAGCCTCACTCGGTCTAAGTGACCGTTTGAGAGAGGGAAAAGGGTTGAAAGAGAGCCGGTCTTTGTGACCACCTCAACGGGGACTATGTTCTTTAGAACCGAACCTCAGTAAAACAAATCACCGTGTTCATTCGCATTATTTCTTGGTTGATTTGTTTCCCCCCTCTCCCGGACTTAATATTCATTCTAACGCTAACCCCGGCTTGTAGTGTGTTTAAAGTTGTAAATTTCAGTTTTCGCCTATCCACCCCCCTCTAGGCGACTTTCAATTGGTATCAGAGCCCGATACTTCATTTAGAGTCTAACCACTCGAAGTGATGTCAGGAGGATCCGCCAAGAGGGAGATGGAAACAGGCGATAAGGCCACAAGCCACGGGAAGGCCCCATCAAGAGAGTCCGGCGCCCAAGGAAGGGAGGAATCACCACCCCGCGTCAAGTCGCACCAAAGTGGCGACAAGAAGAAGAAAATGAAGAAAGTGGTCTACTACGAGACCGATTCTTCGCCACCCTCCACATCTGGCTCCGACACCACGTCCGTCACTTCTAAGTGCCATAAGCGCAAGAAGTATAGTAATATGCCACTTCGTTATCCCCGTATTTCAAAGCTCGCTCCTTTACTTTCCATCCCATTAGGCAAACCACCGTTTTTTTGATGGTGAGGACTATTGTATGTGGAGTGATAAAATGAGGCATCACCTAACCTCACTCCACGCAGGTATATGGGATATTGTTGAGTTTGGAGCGCAGGTACCATCCGTGGGAGATGAAGGCTACGACTCAAACGAGGTCACCCAAATCCGGCACTTTAACTCCCAAGCCACTACTATACTCCTCGCCTCTCTATGTCGAGAGGAGTATAATAAAGTGCAAGGGTTGAAGAGCGCCAAGGAGATTTGGGATGTACTCAAGACCGCGCATGAGGGAGATGAGGTGACCAAGATCACCAAACGAGAGACGATCGAGGGGGAACTCGGTCGTTTCATCCTCAACCAAGGAGAGGAGCCACAAGCTATGTACAATCGGCTCAAGACCTTGGTGAATCAAGTGCGCAACCTCGGAAGCCCCAAATGGGATGACCATGAAATGGTCAATGTTATTCTAAGATCACTCGTTTTTTGCAATCCTACGCAAGTTCAATTAATACGTGGTGATACTAGATATAAGCTAATGTCTCCCGAGGAGGTTATAGGAAAGTTTGTGAGCTTTGAATTGATGATCAAAGGCTCCAAACAAATCATCAACTTGGAGCAAGACGACACCCACTACAGGAAAACAGTTAATTCCCGTCGGCCAGGAACCGACGGAAATAAGCATTAAACCGACGGGAATAAGTAATTCCCATCGGTTTAGGGCTTATTCCTGTCGGTTGTCAGCCGCTAGGCGTCCCTTGTCGGGGATAAGGTTATCCCCGTCGGCGACTGACAGGAATAATTAATTCCCGTCGGCTAGTTAGTGGCCGACGGGAATTAAGGCTAACTCCCGTCGGTTTTGCTGGCCGACGGGCGTCACATATTAATTCCCGTCGGTTCCCCAGGTCGACCGGAGTTATTATATAAGGCCAAAAGGGTGTGCTACAATTGTGGTAAGCCCGGTCATTTTATAGCTAAATGCCCTATGTCTAGTGATAGTGACAGGGATAATGACAAGAAGGGGAGAAAGAAGGAGAAGAAGAAGTACTACAAGAAGAAGGGCGGCGATGCCCACATGTGTCGGGAATGGGACTCCGACGAGAGCTCCACTGACTCCTCCTTCGATGAGGACGCCGCCAACATCGCTGTCAACAAGGGTCTTCTCTTCCCCAACATCGGCCACAAGTGCTTGAGAGCACCTAGAGGGGGGTGAATAGGTGATCCTGTGAACACTTGAAACTTAATGCCACAAAACTTGATTAGGAGTTAGCACAATAAAGCCAAGTGGCTAGAGAGGAGTTCTTGCAAAACACAATAACCACAAGAAGATCAACATAGATAAGCACAGTGGTTTATCCCGTGGTTCGGCCAAGTCCAACACTTGCCTACTCCACGTTGTGGCGTCCCAACGGACGAGGGTTGCACTTAACCCCTCTCAAGCGGTCCAAAGACCCACTTGAATACCACGGTGTTTTGCTTTGTTTCACTATATCCCGCTTGCGAGGAATCTCCACTACTTGGAGCCTCTCGCCCTTACAATTTGATGTTCACAAAGAAGCACAGAAGTAAGGATGGGATGAGCAATGCACACAAGACACAAAATCAGAGCACGAACACGCACACAAGTCACAACTCGAGCTCACAACACAACCCGAAGAGTTCTCTACTCAAATGGAGCTCTAGTTGCTATCACAAAGAATCAAATGCGCGGAATTGGAGTCTTGGTGCTTAGGAATGCTTAGAGAATGCTTGGTATTCTCCACCATGCACCTAGGGTTCCCTTTTATAGCCCCAAGGCAGCTAGGAGCCGTTGAGAGCATTCCAGGAAGGCAATTCTTGCCTTCTATCGACTGGCGCACCGGACAGTCCGGTGCACCACCGGACATTGTCCGGTGCGGATTTCTTTCCTGTTTTGGCGCAGCCGACCGTTGAAGATCCAGAGCCGTTGGCGCACCGAACACTGTCCGGTGCACACCGGACAGTCCGGTGCCCCCTTCTGACCGTTGGCTCTGCCACGCGTTGCACGCGGATTACGCGGCCGACCGTTGGCCCGGCTGACCATTGACTCACTGGATAGTCCGGTGCACACCGGACAGTCCGGTGAATTTTAGCCGTACGCCGCCGACGAAGTCCTGAGAGCGGCCCTTTCACCAGAGCTAGCCTGGCGCACCGGACACTGTCCGGTGCACCACCGGACAGTCCGGTGTACCCAGACCGAGTAGCCTTTTGGCTGTACACAGCCAACTTCTCCATAATTGTTTCTCCTATTTCTAGCACTTAGACATAATACATTAGTCTTCAAAACAAAGTACTAAGTCTTAGAAACATACCTTTATGTTGATTTTCACTTTGTCCATCATTTGGCATAGATGACCACTTGTGTTGGCACTCAATCACCAAAAAACTTAGAAATGGCCCAAGGGCACATTTCCCTTTCAATCTCCCCCTTTTTGGTGATTTATGCCAACACAACAAAAAGCAATACAAATATGTGCAACATCAATGCAAATAAGAACACAGATTTGTTTAAATCAAATTTGGCATATTTGGATCATTCTTTGCCACCACTTGGTTTGTTTTTGCAAATCAAAACTCAATTTCCTATCTCTAAGTCAAACTCACTTGTTGAGGCATAGAGAGAGGTATTCCAAGAGAAATTGATAACGAATTCAAAAACTCCCCCTATTTCCCATAATCAAACATTCTCCCCACAAGAGACCAACTTTTGACACAAAGAGACGTTTAGAATTTTGACAAATCAAAAGTCCTAACTCTACTATTTTCAAAATTCTCAAGTGGTAGCTGATCCATTTGTTGCTTTGGCCCTTAATTTCTCCCCCTTTGGCATCAAGCACCAAAACGGGATCATTTTTGGCCTCTAAACCTCATTGCCTCACCAAAATTGTCAATTAAGAGCAAAAGGCAATAAGAGACACGGAGATGAACTTGGAGTAAGTTACCCTCTTATCAGAGTGTAGTGGAAGTCTTTCATGGTCCAAGTCCACCTTTTCCTTTCAATCCACCTTTGAGACTAAATTAAGCACACTCAAGCACATGGTTAGTCTCAAAGGATCAAGTTGTAGCACAACTCCCCCTAAATATGCGCAGCACTTGCAAATGGACTTGTGAGGTCCGGGGAGTGTTTGTACAACTTGAACACCACAAATACATAACAAAATGCATAAAAGGAGCATGATCAAAGCATAAGACACATGTATGCTACAAATCAATCCAAGTTCCGCGAATCTAAGACATTTAGCTCACTACGCAGCCTGCAAAAGGTCTTCTCATCTAGAGGCTTGGTAAAGATATCGGCTAGCTGGTTCTCGGTGCTAACATAAAACACTTCGATATCTCCCTTTTGCTGGTGGTCTCTCAAAAAGTGATGCCGGATGTCTATGTGCTTTATGCAGCTGTGTTCAACAGGATTGTCCGCCATGCGGATAACACTCTCATTATCGGCTAGCTGGTTCTCGGTGCTAACATAAAACACTTCGATATCTCCCTTTTGCTGGTGGTCTCTCAAAAAGTGATGCCGGATGTCTATGTGCTTTGTGCAGCTGTGTTCAACAGGATTGTCCGCCATGCGGATAACACTCTCATTATCACATAGGAGTGGGACTTTGCTCAGATTGTAGCCAAAGTCCCTGAGGGTTTGCCTCATCCAAAGTAGTTGCGCGCAACACTGTCCTGCGGCAACATACTCGGCCTCAACGGTGGATAGGGCAACGGAGGTTTGTTTCTTAGAACTCCACGACACCAGGGACCTTCCTAGAAATTGGCATGTCCCTGATGTACTCTTCCTATCGACCTTACATCCAGCATAATCGGAGTCTGAATATCCAATTAAGTCAAAGGTAGACCCCTTTGGATACCAGATCCCGAAGCAAGGCGTAGCAACTAAATATCTAAGAATTCGCTTCACAGCCACTAAGTGACACTCCCTTGGATTGGATTGAAATCTAGCACACATGCATACACTAAGCATAATATCCGGTCTACTAGCACATAAGTAAAGCAAGGAACCTATCATAGACCGGTATGCTTTTTGATCAACGGACTTACCTCCTTTGTTGAGGTCGACATGTCCGTCGGTTCCCATTGGAGGCTTTGCGAGCTTGGCGTCCTTCATCCCAAACCGCTTTAGCAAGTCTTGTGTGTACTTCGTTTGGGAGATGAAGGTGCCGTCCTTGAGTTGCTTCACTTGGAACCCAAGGAAGTAGTTCAACTCGCCCATCATTGACATCTCGAATTTCTGAGTCATCACCCTGCTAAACTCTTCACAAGACTTTTGGTTAGTAGAACCAAATATTATGTCATCGACATAAATTTGGCACACAAAAAGATCACCATCACTACCGGAATCAGCTTCTTTGCTGTGTGTCTGAGACACACGGCAAAGGCTATTTTACACTCGGCAAAAGCTTTGCCGAGTGTAACACTCGGCAAAGAACGCTCGGCGAACTGTACATCGGCAACAGCATCTTTGCCGAGTACTTTTTGTCGGGCACTCGGCAAAGACTTTGCCGAGCGCCATTTGGCACTCGGCAAAGAAAAGTCACCGTCACGGCGCCAGGTGACGGTGACGGATCCTTCGCCGAGTGCCCACGGCGACACTCGGCAAAGGAGGTTTATTTGCCGAGTGTCTGGTGGACTGGCACTCGGCAAAGAACCCTCCAGTGGGCCCCTTTGCCAGTCCCTTTGCCGAGTGCCTTGGCAGTGGCACTCGGCAAAGACATCTTTGCCGGTTCCCAGGTTTCCTTCTTTGCCGAGTGCCATTTTCAGCACTCGGCAAAGATGTCTTTGCCGGTTCCCAGGTTGCCTTCTTTGCCGAGTGCCATTTTCAGCACTCGGCAAAGACGGCTTTACCGGTTCCCAGGTTGCCTTCTTTGCGGAGTGCCATGGTCAGCACTCGGCAAAGATGGCTTTACCGGTTCCCAGGTTGCCTTCTTTGCCGAGTGCCATGGTCATAGCACTCGGCAAAGCGACCTTTGCCGAGTGTTACACTCGGCAAAGTGACCAGGATGTCCCTTTTTTATTTGTTTTTGCTGTTCCATCCAAACAAACAAAAGATATATATCATTCACATCACATTATATATCAATCGCATCACAGAATGAACACATTTATCATCAACACCATATATATCACAAAGTGTCACTAATATAAGTCTCACAAATACAAGTATGTGTATTTACCAAGTCTGGATCACTAGCCAAACATCACCAACCGTCACATATATATCACAAAGTGTCACTAGCCAAACATCACCAACACTCACAAGACCAAGTCTGGATCATCAACGAGGTGGGCATCTGGACTGGTTCGGCGAAGGGCTGGACGAAGCATGAGGGTTGTTCGACGCCGCCGATTGACCCTGCATAGAGAATAGATTGTATGTGTGAGAACATATGAATATATATCATGCAGTACTAAAATTTTGATACTCACAGGAGTAGTGAACTCAGCAGGGTCAGTTGCAGGGAACAACAGAGGTGGTGGAGCATGACCCTGTGCGGCGCCAAGGCTCTGCACGTACGCGAACAAATCCGCCATCCTCTTCTCCAGCTCCTCACGTTGCCTCCTCTCATCATCTAGCTGAGTCTGTAATATTTCGCCCTAATGTTACGATAATGCAAAGAGAAGATATATAAAAATTAATGAACGATGAATAGATAAGGAATAACCTGGAGTTGCTGGATACGATGCTGTGAGGTGTCCTGCCGAGGTCGTATGGCTGGGCTCGCGCTCGTGCTCCTTGCTCGCACCTGAGAGAGAGTGGGAGTGGAGGACGAGTCGATTGCCCCGTCGGCAATCCAGTACCGCCCATGCCTCTTGCCTCCTCCGACCCTCATGAGGACATCTCCGTCGATGTCCTCGGTCCTCGGATCGTAATCTGGCCCATGGACCTCCTTGGCCATTGCGGTGTACTCACTGAGTCGGCTGTGGATGGCGGGGTTGGTGTACGCCTTGGGCCCGTCATCCGGGTTGTAGGTGACGTCGGACGTCGCCTTCCCCTTGTGGGCCATGGCATATGCCGAGAACGTGGAGCAAGGCGCGCCACCATGTGCCGCCGACTGCGAGAAAACCAACGATATGGTTAGAAATCATGTCTAATCGAAAGTTATATACCTAAATAAAAAAGAGCGCGTACCCATGCTTCCGCGTATTTGCCCAGGCTGCGGCTGCCTTGATGGTGGGAGGGACCTTGCATCAGCAAACGCCGTTCCCGGCTAGCGTTGTGCGCCTCGTCCCACTCAGCCGAGCACCACCTCTGCACCATCTTCTCCCAGCACTCAGGATGCGCGGCGCACCAATGAGGAATCATCTAAAAAAATATAAGTACACCGCATATCAGAAGATAAGAATAAGCATATTTAGTACCAATAATAAAGTTTTGTATTTACCTACAAGTACTGGTCCGCAGTCAATGACATGGTTCGGGCGTCCTTCTTGTTCACCTTCTCCCCAAGGACGGAGCCGTGGTAAGTGACGATGGCCTGGATGCGCGCCTCGTAGTGCATGTCCACGACGAGCTTCTTACAGCACGTCGTAGACACCACATCCGCCCTGGCCTCGTATCCAGCATCTCACCTGAAGAAATCCTACATACAAAGACGATGTATCCATACATTATTTAAAGAATATGCAACAAATGCGACTTATTAAACAATATAGTGCGAGGAAGACTTACCCACAGCTCTTGCTTGACCCGCTCCGCCTTGTTGTTGAATTGTCTGCCGTCCCGATCTACTGCATCGGGGGCGACGGCGTAGTGGTCGAAGGTGTACGCTGGGCTCGTCACTCCAGCGTACTCGACAAGCCCAGGGAAGTGTTCCCGGCATAGAAGGCCGAGGATGCCATTGGGGTTGCGGCCGTGACCCCCTGCAGTCTCCAAAACCATCCAAGACCTGTCGAAGTGATTAAGATGAAGTATTAGTTTCTATTATTAATTTGAACATATAATATGAAAAAGCAGCAACAACATCTAAAGTTACCTACCTCTCTCCATCGGGTCGTATGAGCGGACGTCTGTCACGAAGTATGGGTCGCTTAGGTAGGCTCGCGGGACCTCGCAGGTAGATACTCCTCGAACCTGAGGAGCCAGAACCTGAGACGTCCTGCTGAGCGGCGGCGTCGTCGTCGTCGTCCTGCTGCGCCGCATCGTCGTCGTCCTGCTGTGCCGCATCGACAGCGGCTTGCTGCTCCACCTGCTGCTGTACGGCGTCGTCCTGCTGCGCCTCCTCCTCCGTCCTACGGGTGCTCCTCCTCCCCCTCCCCCTCCCCCTCCTCGTCCTCGTCCCACCGCCCACCATCTTTGTCCAACAACCTGCAATTAAGAGTAAACAATTAAGCACAGATAAAAAAATATGTATTTAGAAACATATGCAAAATAAATGAAATATAGCATTACATCGATTAAAAATAATCTTCATATGTGTCCGGGTTAGCCGGATCATAAGTGTCATCATCACTATCAACCATTTCATAGTCAACATCATCTGAAGGCGCAACTTCGTCATTGGCATTGCCTTCAAGTATTTCTAAGTCATTCTCATTTTGCACCTCATCATCCTCGTCATCAACAACCATTTCAATATCTACTTCCATTCCGATCGCTTCGGTTAAGTCTATCTCAAATTGCCCTTCGAGCCCATCTTCTTGGAAGAACTCTCCGTCATATGTGTCCGGGTCTAAGTTATAATCTTCATCGTTTGGAACAGGTAATTTAGCGTGCGGTGATACCTTATACACAACATCCCAACCCTTAAGATGTTGTTTCGTTTGGCACGCATATGGAAGATAATACACTTGTGTGGCCTGTTGGGCCACAATGTAGACATCGTCTCCTGTTAAGGTGGAATCCTGTCGAATTTCGACTATCCCAAGATTAGAATGTGTCCGTCTCGTAACTTCAGGGTCAAACCAATGACATTTGAATATCACTGGAGTAAGAGGTTTGGAACCATAAAAATTGAGTTCATATATTTCTTCAATTCTTCCATAATACTCGACCTCGTTAAGCCCGGGCGTAAAGACTCCAGAACACGTGGTTTTTCGATTGGGCCGACTTTGGTCGTAGCTTGTTGTGCGAAAACGGTATCCATTGATGTCATACCCAGAAAATTTCCTGACCCTATAGGCAAAGCCATTGGCTACTTGTCTCAACTCGGCACTCATAGACGGCTCTCTTTGGCCCTGCAAGTTCAAACACGCTAGATTGTTATATTATTCGCACGTAAGAGCAACTTGGAATAACAAACTAAGCACGTACCTTATGTTTAAACCAGGAAATGAAATCGGGCAATCCATTTCCCGCACCCTTTCTAAGAAGGGTATCATATTCCTGTGGAGTTGGGTCCCTTGATCGACGCCAGAATTCATGAAGAAATTGCTCCATGTATGGCGTCACCTCTTCAAGGTTGGTCAATACATATAGCATGATATGGCGCCACTCTTCATGTCTCAGGGTCTTGGTGGTCGAACCACTCGCGCTTCCGAGTTGCCCTCGAAAAATGCTGAGGTTCGATTCATTGCCGCCATCATTGTAACGAGGGGGTGGATTATGCACGCTCGGCAGTTTGTCACCATAGTAAGTTGTTGTGAAGTTTGACACCTCCTCCAGTATGTATGCCTCTGCAATGGAAGCCTCGATTTTGCATTTATTTCTACATTTCTTTCGGATACTCTTTAGACATCTCTCGATTGGATAGCACCAACGTCCCTGCACGGGCCCCCCCATTCGTGCCTCATATGGGAGATGAATAATCAAATGCTGCATCGGATTGAAGAAGCCGGGTGGAAAGATCTTCTCCAGCTTACACAGTAACACGGGTGCCATCCTTTCCAAGTCTGCAATCATGGTCCGAGCTAACTCTTTTGCACAAAGCTGGCGAAAGAAATAGCTCAACTCTGCAAGCGCTAGCCAGACATGCTCAGGGACATAGCCTCGAACCATCGCCGGAAGAATTCGTTCAATCCATATGTGGAAGTCATGACTCTTCATCCCTAAGACTCGCAGAGTAGATAAGTTCACCCCCCTACTAAGGTTAGCTGCATACCCATCAGGGAACATTAACATCTTGATCCACTGTAGTACTTCCTTCCTCTAGGCCCTGCTCAGGACGAAATCGGCCTTAGGCCTTCTCCATGTCTTACCACCACTAGGCGGCTTCATCTCTTGGTTTGGTCTATCACATAACTCTGCCAGATCCACTCTTGCCTTTACGTTATCCTTTGACTTATCAGGAATCTCCATAATTGTCGCCCAAAGTGCCTCGGCGACATTCTTTTCAGTGTGCATCACGTCAATGTTGTGTGGAAGGAGCAGGTCATCATAATAGGGGAGCCGAGTCAAGCCCGACTTATGTGTCCACATATGTTGCTCACCATATCCCACAAAACCACCTTCTGGGTTGGCCACGAGACCATCTATCTGTTCGCGAACTTCGGCACCAGTCATCATTGCAGGTGGGCGGTCTGTCACCACGACACCTTTCGTAAAGTTCTTGATGTCTTGTCGGAATGCATGGTCAGGAGGGAGAAATTGTCGATGTTTATCGAATGACGAATATTTGCCACCCTTCTTCAACCAAATGAACCTAAGAGCTTCCTTGCAAACTGGGCATGGGAACTTACCGTGAACACACCAGGCGCAAAATAGCCCATACGCCGGAAAGTCATGCATGGAGTACTGGTACCAAACATGCATTTTGAAGTTTGTCTTCGTAGCTCGGTCGTACGTCCATACCCCTTCCTCCCAAGCACGGACCAATTCATCAATCAAAGGCTCCATGTACACGCCCATTTTATTCCCCGGGTGTCCAGGAATTATCAACGACACGAATATGTTCTGTCTTTGAAAGCATACGCCGGGGGGGGGGGGAGATTGATGGGGATAACGAACACGGGCCAACATGTGTATGGGGCAGCGGTCATTCCATAGGGATTGAACCCATCTGTGGCCAGCGCAACACGAACATGTCGAGCCTCTTTGGCTTTCTCATGGTGAATGGCATCAAAGTGGGTCCATGCTTCACCATCGGATGCGTGAACCATCTTGTCAGGATTGTATCGTTTGCCTTTTTTGTGCCATGTCATCTGTTTCGCGGATTCCTCTGTCATGTATAGACGCTGGATCCTCGGTATGAACGGAAGGTGGCGTAGGATTGTCACGGGGATGTCGAGCTGCTTCTTCTGTCCATCACCAGAGTCTACCTCCATGAACCTAGACGATTTACACTTCGGACAGTACTTTGCCTCAGTGTGTTCTTTCCTAAATAGGACGCAGCCCTTCGGACAAGCATGTATCTGCTCATACGTCATCTTGAGTGCACGAAGGAGTTTCTGTGCCTCGTACATGCTCTTTGGCAGAACGTGATCCTCCGGAAGCAGGCTGCCAATAACTGTCAACAAACCATCGAAGGCGTCTCGACTCATGCTATACTGCGACTTCAACGCCATTATACGCCCAATGGCATCCAGTTGAGAAACCTTTGTCTTGCCGTGAAGGGGTTTCTGTGCCGCGTCAAACATGTCGTAGAATGCCTTTGCGGTCGCCTCTGGCTCGTCCTCCGTACGTCCTTCGGCGAACTGTGCCTCGTGATAGTCGTTCAACATGTCTGCTACCCCGGCATCAGCATCGTAATCCTCGACGCGTTGTCTCACCACCTCCTCTCTCGTGCGATGCGCTTCACCATGGAAGATCCACCGAGTATAGTCCGGCGTAAATCCATTCTTCCAAATATGTTCTACCATGGCCTTCTTTGGTTTTCTTTTCCGGTTGTCACATTTGCTGCACGGACAAGGGACTAGGCTAGCTCCTTTAGCAGCTTCGCCATATGCCCGTTCCACGAAAGCATCGGTCTTCCTAATCCATTCTGGGGTGACATCATTACGTCGAACGCGACCCGTGTACATCCACTCACGGTCCTCCATCCTCTAACATATATAACCGAGTATAGTTTAATATAGACATGTAATGCATGTACACTACGTTCCTACCTTCTAATAGGTGAGGATAGGTCCTAATCCCACCCGCGGTTGCGTAGATGGAGTTAGTTTCCATGCTCTACTCCGATCCGAGATAGAATTTCGGCAGCACCTCCCCGCTGTTCTCCGGATACACGTCCTGGCAGGGAGAGTGTACTGTCCGGAGAACAACAGGGAGGTGACGCCGAAACTCTTTCTCGGACCGGAGTAGAGCATGGAAACTAACACCATCTACGCAACCGCGGGCTGTCCAAAAAACGTGGACAATTCGAAACTGATACATTTGTAGATATGCAAAGATCTGCATATCTACACCGTATCACTTTCGAACGGGAGACGCCTAACTGGGTTACGTGATCTACGACCATGATGCGGAAATAGAGGTTATACCTAGGGTGGCGGTGGAGTCAGGCTAGTGGGGCTGTGGCGGGTCGGTGCAGTGGCGACGCGACGCGGTGCAGGCAGACCCGCAGCGGCTAGGAAGACAAGTATCTTCTCTGTAAAAAAGAAACACAAGTCTATTAATACAAAAAAAATCGACAGCACCTCCCCTGTACGTTGAGGTTTTTAAAACCTGCAAATAACACTAACAGCACGATGGCTGACATGCACACAGTAACAAAAAAATCACCTAAAGTATACACTGCAAAGGTAATAGAGCAATCTAATTAGTGCTGAGAACAAGTGAGCACAAGAATTAAATCCTAATTTAAGGGTGTGTATTAGGATTATCTAATACACATGATTCTAACCTCGGTCTGCGCAGGGTTTTGAGAGCATTTAGGATTATCTAAAGCACATTCAGAGTCATCGTTGCCGAGCTCAACACAAGGTAAAAGCAGCTCCGACTTTGCCAGACGGGCCGCACACGGCCAAAAGAGCTATCGTTCCCGGGCCTCAACACACCCAGACTCGAGGCAGCTCCAATTTTTCGCCAGCGATCTTGATCCAACACCCACCTCTGGTTTTTACCCGACCTCCAAAACAAAGTAAAGTCTCAACGCGGAGGCGGTAGCGGCAGCAGCGTCGATCGATCGGCCGGCGTCTACGGCCTACGTTCGACTTGCTGCCTCGACGGACGGCCGGCTCGATCTCGACCGATCGCCGGTCGTCGATCGGAGATCGATGGAGTTCACCACTCCCCCGCCCGCGACCCGGTCGGGCGGCGGAGAGGAGAGGGCGGCTGCTGAGCACAACCAGCACCACCAGCAGCAGCATGCGACGGTGGAGAAGGAGCACATGTTCGACAAGGTGGTGACGCCGAGCGACGTCGGGAAGCTGAACCGGCTGGTGATCCCGAAGCAGCACGCGGAGAAGTACTTCCCGCTGGACGCGGCGGCGAACGAGAAGGGCCTCCTGCTCAGCTTCGAGGACCGCACGGGGAAGCCCTGGCGCTTCCGCTACTCCTACTAGAACAGTAGCCAGAGCTACGTGATGACCAAGGGCTGGAGCCGCTTCGTCAAGGAGAAGCGCCTCGACGCCGGGGACACAGTCTCCTTCGGCCGCGGCATCAGCGAGGCGGCGCGCGGCAGGCTTTTCATCGACTGGCGGTGCCGACCCGACCCGCCCGTCGTGCACCACCAGTACCACCACCGCCTCCCTCTCCCCTCCGCCGTCGTCCCCTACGCGCCGTGGGCGGCGCACGCGCACCACCACCACTACCCAGTCGTTGTGGTGCCGGTCGTGCCAACCGCAGCCACGGCGAACGGCCGGCGTTCCTTGAGAAAGATGTCGCACTGGACGCTGCCCGGGTGGCTGTAGAAGGGGCAGGATCGGACCTGGAGGTGGACGACGACCTGGACCGCCGTTGGGAAGGCCGGATCAGCGAGCTGGCTAGCCTAATCTAGGAGGCTGGTCGTTGTCTACTGCTCCTCCCTGCTAGCATGGGCGGGTGGCGTGGTGGCTCGCACGACTGACTCGTGGCGGCGATGCCCGCGCTCGCGTGGCTGTGGCTGGCCAGCGGGGCTGGCTCGCTACGGCGGCGGCGTGGTTTGCCTGGGTCAGGGGCGTTGGTCGTCGGCGGATCTACGACTGTCAACGGCGCCTTCTGCAGGTGGTGGGTCGTGGGGCTAGGGCCGAACCATGAGCTGTTTACTTGCCCCATCCCTAGCTCGTGTTGATTCTGAAGCAACATACGTTCTCTTTCCCTTGCGCGCAGTGTGGTGCAGAAGAACTGATGAGCCAATTGGGGCAATGATCAAAGTAGCTAGCTAGTTAGACTCCATCCAGATCCAGTGGTATCTAGAGCAAACATCAAGGTTTCAGAAATACCCATTCTTCGTGTGGGGTTCTTGGCTAGCATAAGCAAGGAGAAAAGCGGTACTGATCTGGTTGACATGGTTGTTCAGTTATTCTTGTTTTTGGATCATAGCGTGAAAGAAATATTTGCAACCTTGGCTAGCAGACTGGAAAGAAGCTTATGTGCATTGTTCAGTTATGCATATGTTGGATTGTATCTAGTGGCACAGGAACAAGAGGCATGGCCTTCTTTCACAATCAAGAAAGTACACCTGCAGCAATGTGATTCTCTTTGTCAGTCGAAAATTGTACCATGGCCTTCTTTCACAATCAAGAACAAGTTCACCACTTTCCCCTGGAATCCTGATGCTTCAAGGTTATACATCAGCTTAGGAGCAAGACGAAGCTTAAGGAGGGGAGAATGTTAGGAACCGACCCATATAGTACACACCAGCCCAACTAGCTGAAATGAGCACTACAAGGAGCAGGAATAAAGGAAGGGCGAGGATCATCCAAGAATCATTTTTTAGAACCTGAACTCTCTATCTTCCAACTACTGCTCATCTTCTTCCTCCCTTCTCTCAAGTATCTAGATTCTCTTCCATTCTATTCCCTTGTCGCTACTGGTTTGACTTTAAGAGATTAGTGTTGCTAACAGTGTGGTGATGGCAAATATCAGTCTCCCCATGCCATGGGAAATCCGTAACTCCTCACGCTGCCTCATGCCCCCAACACCACCGCTGCAGGCTCCTCTTCGGCGCTCCCGTTCGCCCACGCGCTCAACCCTGGTATGCCACCACCACCACCGTCTCACAAGCTACTCCCCGCTGCCCCTGCCCCTGCCCCTTGCCCCGCTGCCGCTTGCAGGCTCCTCCACCTCGAGCTCCGACCGCACGAGGCCAAGGACCGGCCGGAGCCTCACGCCCCTGTCTACTATGGTTGTTGCTGTGAGCTCCAAGGCCAGAGGTCACCCATGCATCCGCATCCGGCTTGACCTGACCTTGCCATCGTGAGGGAGGGTGATGGCAGTGAAGGGTGCTGCGTCGTAGTATCCGCTAGACCATCGCTTGATCACCGTTTCTTAGTTTTCGCTGATCCCCCGCACGTTTAGTCGTCGTCTCCATGGTTGCCACATGTACGAATACCCTCTATCAATCATAGTTGTCTATCTCTATGCTATACCCTTTCATCATTGAGGAGACTGAACTTTTGGAAGATGTTGAGAATACAAATCTACCAAGAACCAAATAAGTAAACTGACATCCATATCCCCTTGCCGTTGGGTGGTCTATCGACGTGCATGTAGTGGTTCCATCGAACCAGATTGCACTGCATCCTAAAACCCTGCTAATCTATGTTTTACTAGAATATATTCATACTATCAACAGTTAATCTGATTCTCTGATTATGGGCTGCCACTAATAAACATGTGATAAACTTACGTACCGGAGGCGAGCGGGCGGACGACGGCGAGCGGGCGGACGACGGCGCGTGGGCGGGCGGACGGTGGGGCGCGAGCGGCGGTGAGGCGGGCGAACGGCGGCGGTGGGGCGCGGGCGGCCGGGCGCGGCCGGCGGTGAGGCGTGGGGAGGCCGGCGGCGGTGAGGCGGCCGGCGGTGAGGCGTGGGAAGGCGGGCGGCGGTGAGGCGCGGGAAGGAAGAAGAAAGATGAAGCAAAGCAGAAGGAAGAAGAAAGCCGGCCGCGCGGCCGGTTAAAGTTAGTTTCTTTGCCGAGTGCCCGTGATCCGGCACTCGGCAAAGATTTTTTTAAAATTTTAAAATATTCTTTGCCGAGTGCCAGATCAGCGGCACTCGGCAAAGAGTTCTTTGCCGAGTGTCCCCCGTTGCGGCACTCGGCAAAGGTTCTTTACTACCTCTTTGCCGAGTGCCACACATCTAGCACTCGGCAAAGAAGTCTTTGCCGAGTGTCATCCCTAGACACTCGGCAAAGTGCATTTGTATTTTTTTTATTTTGTCTCCCAAACTTTTTGTGGTATGTTCCTACACTATGTAGATCTACATGTATCATTTGTGGACAATTTTAACAGAGTTTGAAATAGCTAGTAGATTTAGTTTGTTTATTTGAATTTCTTCGGAAAATTCAAATTTGAACTGCAGGTCACTCGAAACTTGGAAAACCGTGCATGAAAAAAATGATATTCATGTTACTTAGCATAAGTTACGACCGATTCCATGAGCGGACCGAAAACTTCGAGCAACATGCTCACTAAACATGGCCGTGAACTTGCCATCCACATGTTTAAAAATTGTATAAAACACAAACAAAGTCAGAAAATCATGAAACTTGTCCACGTGTCATGATATCATATGTACAGGTTGTGATAAAAAATTGAGAATGTTTGGACAAAGTTGTGAGACACTATGTGTAGAAACCTAAGAGAACTACACATGAAATCATAGAGTTTCAATGTGGATCTCTTAGGTTTGTACACATAGCGCGTCATAGTTTTCTCGAAATTTTTTCAATTTTTTATCGCAGCCTGTACATATGATATCATGACACGTGGACAAGTTTCAAGATTTTCTGACTTTGTTTGTGTTTTATACAAGTTTTAAACATGTTGATGACAAGTTCACGACCATGTTTAGTGAGCATGTTGCTCGAAGTTTTTGGTCCGCTCCTGGAATTGGTCGTAACTTATGCTAAGTAACATGAATATCATTTTTTCATGCACGGTTTTCCAAGTTTCGAGTGACCTGCAGTTCAAATCTAAATTTTCCGAAGAAATTCAAATAAACGAACTAAATCTACTAACGATTGAAACTCTGTTAAAATTGTCCACAAATGATACATGTAGGTCTACATAGTGTAGGAACATACCACAAAAAGTTTGGGAGACAAAATAAAAGAAATAAAAATATACTTTGCCGAGTGTCTAGGGATGGCACTCGGCAAAGAGTTCTTTGCCAAGCGTCAAATGGGCGACACTCGGCAAAGAAGACTCTTTGCCGAGTGCCAAACGTTGGCGCTCGGCAAAGACTGACGGCCATCAGCTTTGGGACGGCCGCTGACGGCCCTTTGCCGAGAGCCCCATTTGCCGAGTGTTTGACACTCGGCAAACAAGGATTTGCCGAGTGTGGACCTGTACCGAGTGTCCTACGCTCGGTAAAGACGCTCGTTACCGAGAGCCGAGCTTTGCCGAGTGCGGCTCTCGGCAAAGCCGTCTTTGCCGAGTGCCCGAGAAAAGGCACTCGGCAAAGCGGCCGGCACTCGGCAAAGGCTCGGATTCCGGTAGTGCATCACAAGTCTTAGTGAATGAAGTTGGATCGGCTTTCCCAACCTTGAAAGCATTAGCAATTAAAAAGTCTATAAGGCATTCATACCATGCTCTTGGGGCTTGCTTAAGTCCATAGAGCGCCTTAGAGAGCTTACACACGTGGTCGGGGTACCGTTTGTCCTCAAAGCCAGGGGGTTGCTCCACGTACACCTCCTCCTTGATTGGCCCATTGAGGAAAGCGCTCTTCACATCCATTTGGAACAACCTGAAAGAATGGTGAGCGGCATAGGCTAACAATATGTGAATTGACTCTAGCCTAGTCACAGGAGCAAAAGTCTCCTCAAAGTCCAAACCTGCAACTTGGGCATAACCTTTTGCCACAAGTCGTGCCTTGTTCCTTGTCACCACCCTGTGCTCGTCCTTTTTGTTGTGGAACACCCACTTGGTTCCCACAACGTTTTGCTTGGGACGAGGCAACAGTGTCCAAACTTAATTTCTCTTGAAATTGTTGAGCTCTTACTGCATGGCCAACACCCAGTCCGGATCTAGCAAGGCCTCTTCTACCCTGAAAGGCTCAATAGAAGAGACAAAGGAGTAATGCTCACAGAAATTAACTAATCTAGAACGAGTAGTTACTCCCTTGCTAATGTCACCCAATATTTGGTCGACGAGATGATTCCTTTGAATCATCGCTCGAACTTGAGTTGGAGGGGCCTGTGGTGCTTCTTCCTCTTCAACTTGGACATCTTGTGCTCCCCCTTGATGACACGCCTCCTCTTGAGGTACCTGTTCATCATCTTGGGTTGGGCGGTGCACCGTTGTTGAGGAAGAAGGTTGATCTTTCTCCTTTTGTTCCTGTGGCTGCACATCTCCAATCGCCATGGTGCGTATTGCGGCCGTTGGAATGTCTTCTTCATCTACATCATCAAGATCAACAACTTGCTCTTTTGGAGAGCCATTGGTCTCATCAAATACAACATCGCTAGAGACTTCAACCAAACCAGATGATTTGTTGAAGACCCTATACGCCTTTGTATTTGAGTCATAACCTAACAAAAACCCTTCTACAGCTTTGGAGCAAACTTAGAATTTCTACCTTTCTTCACTAGAATATAACATTTGCTCCCAAATACACGAAAGTACAACACATTGGGTTTGTTACCGGTTAGGAGTTCGTATGAAGTCTTCCTGAGGAGGCGATGAAGGTAGACCCGATTTATGGCGTTGCAAGCCGTGTTCACGGCTTCCGACCAAAATCGCTCGGGGTTCTTGAACTCTCCAAGCATCGTCCTCGCCATGTCTATGAGCGTCCTATTCTTCCTCTCTACCACACCATTTTGCTGTGGTGTGTAGGGAGCGGAGAACTCGTGCTTGATTCCTTCCTCCTCAAGGTACTCTTCTACTTGAAAGTTCTTGAACTCCGACCCGTTGTCGCTCCTTATCTTCTTCACTTTGAGCTCAAACTCATTTTGAGCTCTCCTTAGGAAGCGCTTGAGGGTCCCTTGGGTTTCAGATTTATCCTGCAAAAAGAATACCCAAGTGAAGTGGGAAAAATCATCAACTATAACAAGACCATACTTACTTCCTCCTATGCTTAGATAGGCGACGGGTCCGAAGAGGTCCATATGAAGCAGTTCCAAAGGTCTTGATGTGGTCATCACATTTTTGGTATGATGAGAGCTTCCCACCTGTTTACCTGCTTGACAAGCTGCACAAGGTCTATCTTTTTCGAAGGTTACATTTGTTAGACCTATCACATGTTCTCCCTTTAGAAGTTTGTGAAGGTTCTTCATCCCCACATGTGCTAAACGGCGATGCCACAGCCAGCCCATGCTAGTCTTAGCAATTAAGCATGCATCTAGACCGGCCTCCTCTTTTGCAAAATCAACTAAGTAGAGTTTGCCGTCTAATACACCCTTAAAAGCTAATGAACCATCACTCCTTCTAAAGACAGATACATCTACATTTGTGAATAAGCAATTATATCCCATATTGCATAATTGACTCACGGACAACAAATTATACCCAAGCGACTCAACTAAAAACACATTAGAAATAGAGTGCTCGGATGAAATAGCAATCTTCCCTAACCCTTTAACCTTGCCTTGATTCCCGTCACCGAATATGATTGAGTCTTGGGAGTCTTTGTTCTTGACGTAGGAAGAGAACATCTTCTTCTCCCCCATCATGTGGTTTGTGCATCCGCTGTCGATAATCCAGCTTGAGCCCCCGGATGCATAAACCTGCAAGGCAATTTAGGCTTGGGTCTTAGGTACCCAACTCGTGTTGGGTCCTACAAGGTTAGTAACAATGGTCTTAGGGACCCAAATGCAAGTTTTATCTCCCTTGCATTTTGCCCCTAATTTCCTAGCAATCACCTTCTTATCCTTTCTACAAATTGCAAAGGAAGCATTGCAAGCATGATAAATTGTAGAAGATTCATTAACTATTTTCCTAGGAACATGAATAACATTTCTTCTAGGCATAACATTTTTCTTAGCCAAATTTCTATCATGCATAATGGAAGAACTTGAAGCAAACATGGCATTTGAATCATAAGCATTAATCCTCCTATCATAATGAACATTTCTAGAATATCTCTTATCACCATAAATGAAAGCATGATTCTTTTGACTACTATTAGTCATAGGAGCCTTCCCTTTCTCCTTGGTGGGAATGGGAGCCTTATGACTTGTTAAGTTCTTGGCTTCTCTCTTAAAGCCAAGCCCATCCTTAATTGAGGGGTGTCTACCAATGGTGTAGGCATCCCTTGCAAATTTTAGTTTATCAAATTCATTTTTGCTAGTCTTAAGTTGGGCATTAAGACTAGCCACTTCATCATTTAACTTTGCAATAGAAACTAGGTGTTCACTACAAGCATCAACATTAAAATCTTTACACATATTGCAAATCACAACATGTTCTACACAAGAGTTAGATTTATTTGCTACTTCTAGTTTAGCATTTAAATCATCATTAACACTTTTTAAACTAGAAATGGTCTCATGGCAAGTAGATAGTTCACAAGAAAGCATTTCATTCCTTTTAACTTCTAAAGCAAGAGATTTTTGTGCCTCTACAAATTTATCATGTTCTTCATACAAAAGATCCGCTTGCTTTTCTAACAATCTATTCTTATCATTCAAAGCATCAATTAATTCATTAATCTTATCAATCTTAGTTCTATCTAAGCCCTTGAACAAACTAGCATAGTCTATTTCATCATCGCTAGATTCATCATCACTAGAAGAAGCATAAGTAGACTTTCGAGTGTTTACCTTCTTCTCCTTTGCCATGAGGCAGGTGTGATGCTCGTTGGGGAAGAGGGATGATTTGTTGAAGGCCGAGGCGGCGAGTCCTTCGTTGTTGGAGTCGGACGACGAACAATCCGAGTCCCACTCCTTTCCAAGGTGTGCCTCGCCCTTAGAGTTCTTGTAAGCCTTCTTCTTTTCCCTCTTCTTCTCTTGTTCCTAGTCAATATCATTATCGGGACAATTTGCGATAAAATGACCAATCTTACCACATTTGAAGCAAGAGCGCTTCCCCTTCGTCTTGTTCTTGTTGGGATGCTCCTTGTGACCCTTTAGCGCTGTCTTGAAACGCTTGATGATGAGGGCCATTTCTTCCTCATTAAGCCCGGCCGCCTCCACTTGCGCCACCTTGCTAGGTAGCACTTCCTTGCTCCTCGTTGCTTTGAGAGCAACGGTTTGAGGCTCGTGGATTGGGCCATTCAATGCATCATCAACGTATCTTGCTTCCTTGATCATCATCCGCCCGCTTACAAACTTCCCAAGTATTTCCTCGGGCGTCATCTTGGTGTACCTAGGATTCTCATGAATATTGTTTACAAGATGTGGATCAAGGACAGTGAAAGATCTTAGCATTAGGCGAACGACGTCGTGGTTCGTCCATCGTGTGCTTCCATAGCACCTTATTTTGTTGACGAGGGTCTTGAGCCGGTTGTATGTTTGGGTTGGCTCCTCTCCCCTGATCATTGCGAATCTCCCAAGTTCGCCCTCTACCAACTCCATCTTGGTGAGCATGGTGACGTCGTTCCCCTCATGTGAAATCTTGAGGGTGTCCCAAATCTGCTTGGCGTTGTCCAAGCCGCTCACCTTATGGTATTCATCCCTGCACAATGAGGCTAACAACACAGTAGTAGCTTGTGCATTTTTGTGAATTTGCTCGTTAATGAATAAGGGACTATCCGGGCTATCAAATTGCATTCCATTTTCTACTATCTCCCATATACTTGGATGGAGAGAGAACAAGTGACTACGCATTTTGTGACTCCAAAATCTGTAGTCCTCTCCATCAAAGTGAGGAGGTTTGCCAAGAGGAATGGAAAGCAAATGTGCATTTGAACTATGCGGAATACGAGAGTAATCAAAAGAAAAGTTTGAGTTAACCGTCTTCTTTTTCTCGTAGTCGTTGTCGTCGTTGTCCTTTTGGGAAGAAGAGGACTCGTCGCTGTCATCGTAGTAGACGATCTTCTTGATGCGCCTCTTCTTCTTCCCTTCCTTCTTCTTATGACTTGAGCCCGAGTCAGTGGGCTTGTCATCTTTCGGCTCATTGATGAAGGGCTCCTCCTTGTCGTTGATCACTATCCCCTTTCCCTTAGGATCCATCCCTTCAGGCGAATAGTCCCTTTCTTGAAGAGAACAGCTCTAATACCAATTGAGAGCACCTAGAGGGGGGGGGGGTGAATAGGTGGTCCTGTGAACACTTGAAACTTAATGCCACAAAACTTGATTAGGAGTTAGCACAATAAAGCCAAGTGGCTAGAGAGGAGTTCTTGCAAAACACAATAACCACAAGAAGATCAACACAGATAGGCACAGTGGTTTATCCCGTGGTTCGGCCAAGTCCAACACTTGCCTACTCCACGTTGTGGCGTCCCAACGGACGAGGGTTGCACTTAACCCCTCTCAAGCAGTCCAAAGACCCACTTGAATACCACTGTGTTTTGCTTTGTTTCACTATATCCCGCTTGCGAGGAATCTCCACAACTTGGAGCCTCTTGCCCTTACAATTTGATGTTCACAAAGAAGCACGGAAGTAAGTATGGGATGAGCAATGCACACAAGACACAAAATCAGAGCACGAACACGCACACAAGTCACAACTCGAGCTCACAACACAACCCGAAGAGTTCTCTACTCAAATGGAGCTCTAGTTGCTATCACAAAGAATCAAATGCGCGGAATTGGAGTCTTGGTGCTTAGGAATGCTTAGAGAATCCTTGGTATTCTCCTCCATGCGCCTAGGGGTCCCTTTTATAGCCCCAAGACAGCTAGGAGCCGTTGAGAGCATTCCAGGAAGGCAATTCTTGCCTTCTGTCGACTGGCGCACTGGACAGTCAGGTGCACCACCGGACACTGTCCGGTGCGGATTTCTTTCCTGTTTTGGCGCAGCCGACCGTTGAAGATCCAGAGCCGTTGGCGCACCGGACACTGTCTGGTGCACACCGGACAGTCCGGTGCCCCCTTCTGACCGTTGGCTCTGCCACGCGTCGCGCGCGGATTACGCGGCCGACTGTTGGCCCGGCTGACCATTGGCTCACCGGACAGTCCGGTGAATTTTAGCCGTACGCCGCCGACGAAGTCCCGAGAGCGGCCTTTTCACCAGAGCCAGCCTGGCGCACGGGACATTGTCCGGTGCACCCAGACCGAGCAGCCTTTTGGCTGTACATAGCCAACTTGTCCATAATTGTTTCTCCTGTTTCTAGCACTTAGATATAATACATTAGTCTTCAAAACAAAGTACTAAGTCTTAGAAACATACCTTTATGTTGATTTTCACTTTGTCCATCATTTGGCATAGATGACCGCTTGTGTTGGCACTCAATCACCAAAATACTTAGAAATGGCCCAAGGGCACATTTCCCTTTCAGTGCTTCATGGCAAAGGACGACAAAAGGAAGAAGTTAAAATCTAGAGCCTTCACCAAATATACAACATCTAGTGATGAGGGTAGCTCTAGTGAAGATGAGGATAATTTGCTTATCCTTTTTGCCAACCTTAACATGCAACAGAAAGAAAAATTGAATGAATTGATAGGTGCTATTCATGAGAAGGATGAACTCTTGGATAGCCATGAGGAATTCCTTATTAAGGAAAACAAAAAGCATGTTAAAGTTAAAAATGCTTATGCTCAGGAGATAGAAAAATGTGAAAACTTGACTAAAGAGCTTAGCATTTGCCATGACACTATTTCCAGCCTTAGAGCTGAGAACGCTAGTTTAATTACTAAGGTTGAAAAGTTAAATGCTTGTGATGATTCAATTATCAATCTTAGAAACGAGAATGCTAGTTTAATTGCTAAGATTGATAAATTGAATAAATCAATTTCTATCCTTAGAATTGAAAATGATAGTTTAATTTCCAAGGCTAAAGATTTAAATGTTTGCAATGATTCAATTTCCTGTCTTAGAGATGAAAATGTCATATTACATGAATTAAATGCTTGCAAACCCTCTACATCTACTGTTGAGCATGTTGCCATTTGTACTAGATGTAGAGATGTTAATGTTGATGCTATTCATGATCACCTTGCTTTAATTAAACAACAAAATGATCATATAGCTCAATTAACTTCTAAAATAAATGAGTATGAAATTGGAAATGAAAAATTTAAATTTGCTAGAAGCATGCTCAATAGTGGGAGACGCCCTGGCATTAAGGATGGCATTGGTTTCTAACAGGGAAGCAATGTCAAGCTTAATGCCCCTAAAAAATTGTCTAACTTTGTTAAGGGCAAAGCTCCCATGGTTCAGGATAACGAGGGCTATATTTTATATCCTGCTGGTTATCCCGAACACAAAATTAGGAGAGTTCATGCTAAGAAATCTCATTCTGTTTCTCACCATGCTTTTATGTATAAGAATAAGGTTTCTAGCTCTAGGCAATGAACCCATGTTAAATTGCCTAAGAAGAAAACTCCTACTACATCAAATGAGCCTAACATTTCATTTAAGACTTTTGATGCTTCTTATGTGCTCACTAACAAATCAGGCAAAATAGTTGCCAAATATGTTGGGGGCCAACACAAGGGGTCGAAGACTTGTGTTTGGTTACCGAAGGTGCTTGTTTCTAACGTGAAAGGATCCAAGACTGTTTGGGTACCTAAGAACAAGGCCTAAATTGTTTTGCAGGTTTATGCATCCGGGGGCTCATGTTGGATAATTGATAGCGGATGCACAAACCACATGACAGGGGAGAAAAGGATGTTCTCTTCCTATGAGAAAAACGAAGATCCCCAACGAGCTAGCACATTCGGGGATGGAAATCAAGGTTTGGTCAAAGGACTTGGTAAAATTGCTATATCACCTGACCATTCCATTTCCAATGTTTTTCTTGTAGATTCTTTAGATTACAATTTGCTTTCTGTATCTCAATTATGCAAAATGGGTTACAATTGTCTTTTTACGGATATAGGTGTTACTGTCTTTAGAAGAAGTGATGATTTAGTAGCATTTAAGATAGTATTAGAGGGTCAGCTATATTTAGTTGATTTTAATAGAGCTGAACTCGATACTTGCTTAATTGTTAAGACTAATATGGGTTGGCTCTGGCATCGCCGACTAGCCCATGTTGGGATGAAGAATCTTCATAAGCTTCTAAAGGGAGAGCAAATTTTGGGACTAACAAATGTTCATTTTGTGAAAGACAGGGTTTGTAGCGCATGTCAAGCAGGAAAGCAAGTTGGCTCCCACCATCCACACAAGAACATCATGACGACCGATAGGCCGCTTGAGCTACTCCACATGGATTTATTCGACCCGATCGCTTACATAAGCATCGGCGAAAGTAAGTATTGTCTTGTAATTGTGGATGATTACTCTCGCTTCACTTGGGTATTCTTTTTGCAGGAAAAATCTCAGACCCAAGAGACCTTAAAGGGATCCTTGAGACAAGCTCAAAATGAGTTCGGATTGAGAATCAAAAAGATAAGAAGCGACAATGGGACGGATTTCAAGAACTCTCAAATTGAAGGCTTTCTTGAGGAGGAGGGCATCAAGCATGAGTTATATTCTCCCTACACACCTCAACAAAATGGTGCAGTGGAGAGGAAGAATAGAACTCTACTGGACATGGCCAGGACCATGCTTGATGAGTACAAGACTCCGGACCGATTTTGGGCTGAGGCGATTAACACCACCTGTTACTCCATCAACCGACTCTATCTTCATCGAATCCTCAACAAGACATCGTATGAACTCCTCACCGGTAAAAAGCCTAATGTTTCATATTTTAGAGTCTTTGGTAGCAAATGATTTATTCTTGTTAAAAGAGGTAGAAAATCTAAATTTGCTCCTAAGGCTGTAGAAGGCTTTTTACTTGGTTATGACTCAAACATAAGGGCATATAGAGTCTTTGAAAGCACCTAGAGGGGGGGGGGTGAATAGGTGATCCTGTAAAAACTTGACACTTAATGCCACAAAACTTGATTAGGAGTTAGCACAATAAAGCCAAGTGGCTAGAGAGGAGTTCTTGCAAGACACGATAACCACAAGAAGATCAACACAGATAGGCACATTGGTTTATCCCGTGGTTCAGCCAAGTCCAACACTTGCCTACTCCACGTTGTGGCGTCCCAACGGACGAGGGTTGCAATCAACCCCTCTCAAGCGGTCCAAAGACCCACTTGAATACCATGGTGTTTTGCTTTGTTTACTATATCCCGCTTGCGAGGAATCTCCACAACTTGGAGCCTCTCGCCCTTACAATTTGATGTTCACAAAGAAGCACGGAAGTAAGGCTGGGATGAGCAACGCACACAAGACACAAAATCAGAGCACAACACACACACAAGTCACAACTCGAGCTCACAACACAACCCAAAGAGTTCTCTACTCAAATGGAGCTCTAGTTGCTATCACAAAGAATCAAATGCGCGGAATTGGAGTCTTGGTGCTTAGGAATGCTTAGAGAATGCTTGGTGTACTCCTCCATGCGCCTAGGGGGTCCCTTTTATAGCCCCAAGGCAGCTAGGAGCCGTTGAGAGCATTCCAGGAAGGCAATTCTTGCCTTCTGTCGCCTAGTGCACCTGATAGTCCGGTGCACCACCGGACACTGTCCGGTGCGGATCTCTTTCCTATTTTGGCGCAGCCGACCATTGGAGATTCAGAGCCGTTGGCGCACCGGACACTGTCCGGAGCACACTGGACAGCCCGGTGCCCCCTTCTGACCGTTGGCTCTGCCACGCGTCGCGCGCGGATTACGCGGCCGACCGTTGGCCCGGCCGACTGTTGGCTCACCGGACAGTCCGGTGATTTATAGCCGTATGCCGCCGCCGAAACCCGAGAGCAGCCAGTTCGCCCGAGCCAGCCTGGCGCACCGGACACTGTCCAGTGCACCACCGGACAGTCCGATGCACCTAGACTGCGCAGAGTCTTGGCTGCTCAGCCAAGTCTTTTCCAAATTGGTCTTTTCCTGTTTCTAGCACTTAGACACAATACATTAGTCTCCAAAACAATGTACTAAGTCTTAGAAACATACCTTTACTCCTGATTTGCACTTCTTAAGTCTTTGGCACAAATATTACTCAAAGCATTTGTGTGGAACACTTAATCACCAAAATCTTATAGAAATGTCCCAAGGGTACATTTCTCTTTCAATCTCCCCCTTTTTGGTGATTAATGCCAACACAACAAAAAGCAACTAAAAGAAGTGCAACATCAAGGCAAATAAGAACACAGATTTGTTTTGAATCAAATTTGGCATATTTGGATCATTCTTTGCCACCACTTGGTTTTGTTCTTGCAAATCAACCTCAATTTCCTATCTCTAAGTCAAACACACTTGTTGAGACATAAAGAGAGTTGTTCCAAGAGGATTTGATCAAAGATTTCAAAACCTCCCCCTGTTGGGGGCCTTCGGCTTCCGAAGGTCCTCAAAAATATGATTTAACAGTGTTTCTGGAGTATAATGTGTGAACAGGTATCTTCGGACTCGAATCAGCACCACAGTGGGAGAAGAATACGAAGGTTGATACAGCGCTGAAGCTGCGAGCAGGAAAGCTTCAGCATGATAGCAGAAAAGGAAACCGACTTAAAGATGAAAATGCTATTTAGGCCTCGGTGGATTACTATAGAATCACTACCAAATGTAAAGGGCATGGATGTAATTTTACATGGGCTGTGTCCCGTGCCTATAAATAGGTGAACAGTGCCCCCGTACTGTTCACGCTGACTTGGCATTTACTTTTGCGTCACGCCTGTATTTTTACCTTCTTTCAAGCCGAAGGTACATTTGTAACTTGATATCATTTTTATTTTTCCATAATAATAATATAGAAAGGAGTTGGCAATGATACATAATTGTTTACGTTATCCTTCATATTTCATATGATTCCTTCTTCATTATTATACGTTGTATTGATGAAGGTCTGTCTTTCATAACCTTCGTCCGAAAATCATTATGTCCCAAGGGAAATAATGCTTCGAAGGACGAAGGTCTTTAACGTTTAACATTTTGTGTTGCCTTGTTCTTAACTTATAGCATTTGAGAACAAGTCCCCAACATTGGCGCCCACCTCCGGTGAACTCACTTCCACTCTGAGTTTTGAACATCTTCGGCAACCATAAACCTTCGCTATGGCGCCGAAGAAAGCTTCAGCAACTGGGGCTGCAGTTATGCAACCGCTGGACCCCAATCAGGAGACTCTCTCTCTTCGGGAGGCCCGAAGCCAGAAGAGGAAGGCTGTCAGCCCGACACCGCAAGAGGAGGAGCTAGACCAAGAAATCAGAGACATGGAGATGCTTCATCAACAGGTGCAGAGGAAGAAGGAAAAGATGGCCAGGCTGGCAGAACTGCAAAGGCAGATAGATGAAGCCTCTGAAGAAGTTCGTCATCTTACTCAGGATGAGCAGAACCGAAGGCCTCAGCACAAGGATCTTCATCAGGAGGGTTTCTTCAATGAAGATGACTGGTATGAGAATTTCCACCATGGAAATTTTGCTTTTGATGATGCTTCTCCTCTGTCCGCTGAGCTGAAGGCTACACCTTGGCCTTCATCCTACAAGCCGCCCCAGCTTCCCATGTTCGACGGCCATTCAGACCCGAAGCAGTTTTTGATGAGCTACGAAGCAACAGTATCTTCGTATGGTGGCAATACTGCAGTCATGGCAAAATCTTTTGTTATGGCTGTCAGGAGTGTTGCTCAAACCTGGTATTCCTCCCTTCGACCAGGAACGATCACTTCATGGCAAAAGCTGAAGGACATGTTGTTAACCAGCTTCCAGGGGTTTCAGACGAAGCCGGTCACTGCTCAAGCTCTATTCCAGTGCACCCAGGATCACGAAGAATACCTTCAGGCGTATGTCCGGAGGTTCTTACGTTTGAGGGCACAAGCGCCAACAGTGCCCAACGAAATTGTAATTGAGGCCATGATCAAGGGACTTCGGCCAGGACCTTCAGCTCAGTACTTTGCTAGGAAACCTCCTCAAACTTTGGAGAAGCTGCTCCAGAAGATGGACGAATATATTCGGGCCGACAATGATTTTCGCCAAAGAAGGGAGGAAGCTTTCAGGTTTTCCGAAATGACCAGGGGCTTCGGAGGAAGATTTTATCCGAGGCATGTTAGGTCAATTCACAACTCTACTCAAAATGATGATAAGGGGAGTCAGCAGCAAAGGCCACAGTGCTCCTCACAAGCTTCGGGGCAACAGCAAAGCTTCTTCTGGCCGCCAGCTCCAAGAGGCAGAGGCGCTAGGGGCTTCGGCGGAAGATTTGGAGATCAACCAAGGAGAACATTTTGCTTGTTCTGTGGTGAAAACAAGGGCCATACCACCAGGATGTGCCATGTTACCATCTAGAAGCAAAAGGAGATAGCCGAAGCTGCAGCACAACAGGGTCAGCCGAAGCAGATTATGCACACTGCTTCGTATCATTCGCCTTACATCCCAGAATATGTAGGCAATCACCCTGCAGTTTCTGTTACTTCGGTGAGTCAACCTCAAGCTTTCTGGCAACAACCTCCGCCTCCACCACCGCTGCAACAAGGCCAGCAGCCAGAAGGGGGCCAATATGCTCAACATCAAAGGGACTTCAGAGAACAGTCCGAAGCTCGCATAGTCAATAGCACTGTGCCAGAGTCGAAGCACATTTATTGACAAATATCCTACCTTGAAAGTAGTCTTTTCCATTCAGTTTTATTTTCTGTGTAATAAAGGACACTTTTTAAATCTCATGTAATAGTTTTGTTGCCAGCCGCAAGGAAAATAGGTCTTCTCCACAGGCTTAAGTTATTGAAGCTTAAAGATTTGCGATAGCAAGGAGGACCTTCGAATTATCAAAAATTTATTTTAAAAGGCACGACATGAATTCTTCGAAGCAACAAAAAGTCGTTCTAAGGCAGAGTAAGTTTGCTGAAGTTACAAAAAGCCGTTCCAAAGGGAACGCAGTGTAAGTTTTCTGCTCAGAAGTCGTTCCAAAGGGAATGCAGAGCTTACAGCGAAAAATAAACGCTGATACTGCCTAAGTAAAAGGCGAAGCGCGAAAAGTCAACGCGAATACCGCCGAAAGTAAAAGGCGAAGAAGCTCCTAAGGGAGGCTTACAGCGAAAAGTCAACGCTGATTCCGCTGAAGTAAAAGGCGAAGAAGCTCCTAAGGGAGGCTTATAGCGAAAAGTCAACACTGATTTAAAAAGATTGTGTTTTATTGCAGGGATGTGCGTGTATCTTCGGAATAAATACCATTTTACATAGCATAACATCATCACATCATTTCGCATAGCATAAGCATCATACATCATGCTGCATATGGCACAAGAAAGGGGCACAATATCGATCTTCGGAAAAATGCTTTGAAAAAGGGAAAATTATGCAAAGTCACAAGGAGATACAATATTGATCTTCGGAGTGTAGCTTCGGAAAATATTTTCACGAAGCTTGGAAATTCTTCATCAGAGCACTATGGATATCGTTGTGATAGATGAAAATTCTTCTTCACGAAGCATGAAAAGAAGGGAAGGTGTTTTTTCGTCAAAGACTCAAAAACGGTATGTATGTAAAATTTCATGCATCGTAAAGAATTGAACCATAAAAAACAAGTATATTACATTCAGAGTTACAAGATATTACACATATTACATTTCAGGTGTTTTTACAATAGCACCTAGTCTTCCCTAAGTACTACTTCTGTAGCTTCGTTCAGGAGTTGACTGACAACTTGATCCATGATAGCTTCGGCCATCTTTTTGATCTCATCGTCATCTTTCGGGTGAGGGCCCGGAGGCGCTTTAGTAGGATCTGAGGGAGGACAGGATACGGCTACATTGCTATTACAAATTACGAACGAAGTTTAAAATCAAAAATTACAACACAATAAAAACCATTAGTTAATACCTATTTGCCCTTCGGGCTCTGCGCTTTTCGCAACAGCCTCTGCTACTTTTCTAGCTTCGTGGATGCCTTTTTCGCTTTTTTGGATAATTTCTCGAGCCATTTCTCGACCACCATTGTCTCAGATATCGGTGAAAAATTTTCCACCGACCATACTAGCTTCAGCTGAAGGATCTTTTGCATCTTCGAAGGACAAGGTAGCTTCGGATTGCGCTAAAATCTTTATATGCTCGCAGCCCTTTCTCTCCAAAATGGTGGCAATCCCCCTGGCACCCGAAAAAGCGCATATGTCTCCACGGCTATTTAAAATTTCCTCAAAGGCCTCAGCTTCGTGATTAATCCATTCAATGGGACCTTCGGGGTTGCCTCTTGTAAAGTTTTCTTCACTCGAGAATGCGCCAACGCTGGCGAAGCTAGCTTTCATTTTCTTAACACACTCCATAGATTTGTCATAGCATCTTTTCTTGGACGAACGAAGCTCTTCAACAGTTCCTTCTAAATGATTTGCCCATTGGTCGCTAAGTTCTCGCTTCGTTTCTTCAAGTATGCGTTCTTCTTTAGCCCGGGCTAATTGCTTCCGAAGATCGTCAATCTCGTGCTTTTGAGCCGCAGCTTGTGCTTTAGATGCAGCTTCGTCCTCCTTTATTTTATCCACCAATGTAACTAGAATTTTGTCCTTTTCCAAGGCTTCGTTCCTTAGTTTGATAACCTCTGTTCGAAGGTTGTTGAAAGCAATTTCGTAGCTCTCGTCTTCGGCATTCTTTTGCGCTCTCAGCGCGTTGCTTAGTATTAAACCCTATATGTAAAGGAGTTAGTATAAGAAATAAAACAATAGATTTCAAATCATAAAGTTTCAAAATGCGCAGATCTCGTACCTTCAGGCTATTATACGCAAGGCTGTTCGCAAGATCGTCCTTTGTCATCGCGCAGAGGCCAGCCTCCAGCTTAGGAAACCCCATGCTTCGGGCCATTTCCCGGCAGACGAGTAATTCTTTGTTATCCGGGAGGCAGTATAGGAAATCTTCTTCATCTGTACCATTGAACACTAGTGCCCCCTTCGGATATTTCAATTCTTTGGCATAGTGATTAGCTTCAAAAACTTCTTCTTCTGATAACTTTTTCCCCGAAGCGTGCCGAACAATATAATCAAGGACTTTGGAGGATGCTTCGGGGGCAACAACACTGACTTCTTCAACAAGAATTGGCTCCGTCATTTTTTCTTCCTCGGTTTCCAAGGATTTTACCTTTGTGGGCTCTGAAGGCCCAGCCTCAGTCTTAGTTTGTTGCTTTGGAGTTTTAGTGTCAAAGATTTCAGTTTCCGCTTCGGAAGTTTCAACAGTCTTCTTCGGAGTCGTGCTTGAAGACTTAATTGTCTCCAGTACATCTAGCACATTGACCATTCTTTTTCTTTTCGGGGTCACTGCTGGGCCTTTTTGGTTTTTTATTGTCTCAACACTTGCTGAAGGACTTAAAATTTCCAATTTTTTCGTTCCTTCAGTTCTCGGTTTTTCTGCTTTCTCTGCTGAGGGTGCTTCAGTTTTTTCTTCGATCTTCGACACTGAAGTTGGTTCTTTTTCGGTGGCCGAAGAGGTTTCACCAGCGAATTCAGGTACTATAGCTGGTTCAATGTAGCGTGGCCGGTGTGTGAGAACCTTTACCCTTCGTCTCTTCGGCGTTGGCTTGCTGGGAGTGGCTGAAGCAGTTTCTTGTGCAGAAGTTGCGCCTTTTCTTTTTTGGCCCCGCGCTGGATAGTGGTAGTCGGGGTACACGAACCCAATTGCGTCAAAAACTCGGTTCAGTCTTTTCTTTTTTCGGCCTCCGAAGGCTGCTGACAATGCAGTATCTTCGGCCTTTGAATAAACCCCAAGTAGTTCATCACTTAAATTTTCAATGCTTTTTAGCCAGTCATCATCTGGCTCAACGAATTTATCTCCAAACTTGAAAGTATACTTCAGCCTAATAAGGCCACCTTCGTCAGCCTCCTTTATGGTCTCTTGCGACATTTCCCATTTTTCCGCAAGCGGCCATACTCTGAAGGCAATATGCTCTTGGACCAAATCCCTCGTTCCAATAAAAGAGCAAATAACTCCGAAGGCTCTCTGGCATTCTTCGACAGCTTCATTCATTTCAACCTTTGGCTTCCGCAGGCCGAAGCGTTGTCAAATAGGGCGCATAATTATACCTTTAATATCTTCCCGTGTTTTCAGGTCATTCTTCACATAAAACCATTCTGTCATCCAGTCGCTGGGCCATTTCTTCCGAAAGGTTGGCACGGGACAGCTTGACCCAGTCCGAGCGACGAAGCTGTAGCAGCCGAAATTATTATGATACTGCTCCTTACCCCAGGGTTTTATCTCGTATAACAATTCGTGTATGTTGCAGAAACTTTTCGCATCAGGTTCCAGACCTTGGCTTCTCATGGCCCACACGAAGATATTCATCCTTATGATTGCTTCGGGGGTAAGTTGGTGAAGATAGATTTCAAATATTTTCAGCACCTCTACGACAAAGCTGCTTAGGGGAAATCGTAGTCCAGCTTTCAAAAAGCTTCGGAACACTACAACTTCATTTTCCTCAGGGGTCGGACAAGTCTTCTCTCCTTTGTCGGCCCTCACAACGGACAAGTCCCGGAAATATCTTCCCCTCATATTGACAAGATGATTTCCTTTGATACTTGATTTGCCGAAAACCGCATGGCTTGGTCGCCAAGGGCGATCTTCGGAGTCTTCACCACCACTATCCACATCATAGCTGTCGCTGTCATCAGTATCATCAGATAAACCTTCTAAAATCTCTTTGGTGATCTTTTCTGTATTGGTCTTCGACATTACTTCAAGAAACCCCAGGTTTTTCTCTTCAGAAAGACTTAGCTTCATCTCGGCAGCAGCCTTTTTATCTTCGGACATCTTCGAAAATGCTAAAAACTGTTTTCAAAGCCGAAGCTTAAAAACTTAAAAAGCTAAGCAGTTGGTGCGCAAGAGCTAAAAAAATGAGTAAGCAAGAGCAGACGGCAAGAAAGCGTACCAAATAAGTTCATGGTATGCTCTTATTTATATGCCCAGTGCATTGAAAATTGGGAGACCCTACTTGTCAGTGAATGTTGCTATTCTAGCAAAGGGAAGGTGTTTTTTCGGACCTTCGGCTTAAGGCCTTCGTCCATGTCGCAATCTAAATTTATCATTCTAACAAATTAATATTGCGAGGGGCTACTGTTGGGGGCCTTCGGCTTCCGAAGGTCCTCAAAAATATGATTTAACAGTGTTTCTGGAGTATAATGTGTGAACAAGTATCTTCGGACTCGAATCAGCACCACAGTGGGAGAAGAATACGAAGGTTGATACAGCGCCGAAGCTGCGAGCAGGAAAGCTTCAGCATGATAGCAGAAAAGGAAACCGACTTAAAGATGAAAATGCTATTTAGGCTTCGGTGGATTACTATAGAATCACTACCAAATGTAAAGGGCATGGATGTAATTTTACATGGGCTGTGTCCCGTGCCTATAAATAGGTGAACAGTGCCCCCGTACTGTTCACGCTGACTTGGCATTTACTTTTGCGTCACGCCTGTATTTTTACCTTCTTTCAAGCCGAAGGTACATTTGTAACTTGATATCATTTTTATTTTTCCATAATAATAATATAGAAAGGAGTTGGCAATGATACATAATTGTTTACGTTATCCTTCATATTTCATATGATTCCTTCATTATTATACGTTGTATTGATGAAGGTCTGTCTTTCATAACCTTCGTCCGAAAATCATTATGTCCCAAGGGAAATAATGCTTCGGAGGACGAAGGTCTTTAACGTTTAACATTTTGTGTTGCCTTGTTCTTAACTTATAGCATTTGAGAACAAGTCCCCAACACCCCCTTTTCCCCATAATCAACCATTCTCCCCACAAGAGGCCAACTTTTGACAAATGAGACAATAAGAGAGTTTTGACAAACCAAAAGCGAGACAATAAGAGAGTTTTGACAAACCAAAAGCTCTATTCTACTATTTTCAAAATTCTCAAGTGGTAGCTGATCCATTTATTGCTTTGGCCTTATTTTCTCCCCCTTTGGCATCAAGCACCAAAACAGGATCAATCTTGGCCCTTAAACCCCATTGCCTCACCAAAATCTTCAATTAAGAGTAAAAAGGCAATAAGAGCATAAAGATGAACTTGGAGTTAGTTACTCTTTCATCAGAGTGCAGTGGAAGTCTTTCATGGTCCAAGTCCAACATTCCCTTTCAATCCACCTTTGAGACTAAATTAAGAACACTCAAGCACATGGTTAGTCTCAAAGGATCAAGTTGTAGCACAACTCCCCCTAAATATGTGCATCACTTGCAAATGGACTTATGAGATCCGGGGAGTGCTTGTACAACTTGAGCACCATACATAAACAAAAAAATGCATAAGGAACATGATCAAGGCATAAAACACATGTATGCTATAAATCAATCCAAGTTCCATAAATCTAAGACATTTAGCTCACTACGCAGCCTGCAAAAGGTCTTCTCATCTAGAGGCATGGTAAAGATATCGGCTAGCTGGTTCTCGGTGCTAACATAAAACACTTCGATATCTCCCTTTTGCTGGTGGTCTCTCAAAAAGTGATGTCGGATGTCTATGTGCTTTGTGCGGCTGTGTTCAACAGGATTATTCGCCATGCGGATAGCACTCTCATTATCACATAGGAGTGGGACTTTACTCAGATTGTAGCCAAAGTCCCTGAGGGTTTGCCTCATCCAAAGTAGTTGCGCGCAGCACTGTCCTGCGGCAACATACTCGGCTTCAGCGGTGGATAGGGCAACAGAGGTTTGTTTCTTAGAACTCCACGACACCAGGGACCTTCCTAAGAATTGGCACGTCCCCGATGTACTCTTCCTATCGACCTTACATCCAGCATAATCGGAGTCTGAATATCCAATCAAGTCAAAGGTAGACCCCTTTGGATACCAGATCCCGAAGCAAGGCGTAGCAACTAAATATCTAAGAATTCGCTTAACGGCCACAAGGTGACACTCCCTTGGGTCGGATTGAAATCTAGCACACATGCATACGCTAAGCATAATATCCGGTCTACTAGCACATAAATAAAGTAAGGACCCTATCATAGACCGGTATGCCTTTTGATCAATGGACTTACCTCCTTTGTTGAGGTCGACGTGTCCGTCGGTTCCCATTGGAGTCTTTGCGGGCTTGGCGTCCTTCATCCCAAACCTCTTGAGCAAGTCCTGCGTGTACTTCGTTTGGGAGATGAAGGTACCGTCCTTGAGTTGCTTCACTTGGAACCCAAGGAAGTAGTTCAACTTGCCGATCATCGACATTTCAAACTTCTGAGTCATCACCCTGCTAAACTCTTCACAAGACTTTTGATTAGTAGAACCAAATATTATGTCATCGACATAAATTTGGCACACAAATAAATCGCCATCACATGTCTTAGTGAATAAAGTTGGATCGACTTTTCCAACATTGAAAGCATTAGCAATTAGAAAGTCTCTAAGGCATTCATACCATGCTCTTGGGGCTTGCTTAAGTCCATAGAGCGCCTTAGAGAGCTTACACACGTGGTCGGGGTACCGTTCATCCTCAAATCCAGGGGGTTGCTCTACGTACACCTCCTCCTTGATTGGTCCATTGAGGAAAGCGCTCTTCACATCCATTTGGAACAACCTGAAAGAATGGTGAGCAGCATAGGCTAACAATATGCGAATTGACTCTAGCCTAGCCACAGGAGCAAAAGTCTCCTCAAAGTCCAAACCTGCGACTTGGGCATAACCTTTTGCCACAAGTCGTGCCTTGTTCCTTGTCACCACCCCGTGCTCATCTTGTTTGTTGCGGAACACCCACTTGGTTCCCACAACATTTTGCTTGGGACGAGGCACCAGTGTCCAAACTTCATTTCTCTTGAAGTTGTTGAGCTCTTCCTGCATGGCCAACACCCAGTCCGGATCTAGCAGGGCCTCTTCTACCCTGAAAGGCTCAATAGAAGAGACAAAAGAGTAATGCTCACAAAAATTAACTAATCTAGAGCGAGTAGTTACTCCCTTGCTAATATCACCCAAAATTTGGTCGACGGGATGATTCCTTTGAATCATCGCTCGAACTTGAGTTGGAGGTGCTGGTTGTGCTTCTTCCTCCATTACATGGTCATCTTGTGCTCCCCCTTGATCACATGTCTCCTCTTGATGAACCTGTTCATCGTCTTGAGTTGGAGGATGCACCATTGTTGAGGAAGAAGGTTGATCTTGCTCCTTTTGTTCCTGTGGCCGCACATCTCCAATCGCCATGGTGCGTATTGCTGCCGTTGGAACGTCTTCTTCATTAGTCTCATCAAATACAACGTCGCTAGAGACTTCAACCAAACCCGAAGATTTGTTGAAGACCCTATACGCCTTTGTATTTGAGTCATAACCTAACAAAAACCCTTCTACATCTTTGGGAGCAAACTTAGAATTTCTACCTTTCTTCACTAGAATATAACATTTGCTCCCAAATACAAGAAAGTAAGACACATTGGGTTTGTTACCGGTTAGAAGCTCATACGAAGTCTTCTTGAGGAGGCGATGAAGGTACACCCGGTTTATGGTGTGGCAAGCCGTGTTCACGGCTTCCGACCAAAACCGCTCGGGCGTCTTGAACTCTCCAAGCATCGTCCTTGCCATGTCAATGAGCGTCCTGTTCTTCCTTTCTACCACACCATTTTGCTGTGGTGTGTAGGGAGCGGAGAACTCGTGCTTGATCCCTTCCTCCTCAAGGTACTCCTCCACTTGAAGGTTCTTGAACTCGGACCCGTTGTCGCTCCTTATCTTCTTCACCTTGAGCTCAAACTCATTTTGAGCTCTCCTTAGGAAGCGCTTGAGGGTCCCTTGGGTTTCAGATTTATCCTGCAAAAAGAATACCCAAGTGAAGCGGGAAAAATCATCAACTATAACAAGACCATACTTACTTCCTCCTATGCTTAGATAGGCGACGGGTCCGAAGAGGTCCATATGAAGCAACTCCAAAGGTCTTGATGTGGTCATCACATTTTTGGTATGATGAGAGCTTCCCACCTGTTTACCTGCTTGACAAGCTGCACAAGGTCTATCTTTTTCGAAGGTTACGTTTGTTAGACCTATCACGTGTTCTCCCTTTAGAAGTTTGTGAAGGTTCGTCATCCCCACATGTGCTAAGCAGCGATGCCACAGCCAGCCCATGCTAGTCTTAGCAATTAAGCATGCATCTAGACCTGCCTCCTCTTTTGCAAAATCAACTAAGTAGAGTTTGCCATCTAATACACCCTTAAAAGCTAATGAACCATCACTCCTTCTAAAGACGAACACATCTACGTTTGTGAATAAGCAATTGTATCCCATGTTACAAAGTTGACTCACAGACAACAAGTTATATCCAAGCGACTCAACTAAGAATACATTGGAAATAGAGTGCTCGGATGAAATAGCGATTTTTCCTAATGCTTTCACGTTGCCTTGGTTCCCATCACTGAATATGATTGAATCTTGGGAATCCTTGTTCTTGACGTAGGAGGTGAACATCTTCTTCTCCCCCGTCATGTGGTTTGTGCATCCGCTGTCGATAATCCAGCTTGATCCCCTAAATGCATAAACTTGCAAGACAAATTAGGCTTGGGTCTTAGGTACCCAACTCTTGTTGGGTCCTACAAGGTTAGTAACAATAGCCTTAGGGACCCAAATGCAAATTTTATCTCCCTTGCATTTTGCCCCTAATTTCCTAGCAATTACCTTCTTATCCTTTCTACAAATTGCAAAGGAAGCATTGCAAGCATAATAAATTGTAGAAGGTTCATTAGTTTTCCTAGGAACATTAGCAACATTTCTCCTAGGCATATGATGAATGACATTTTTCTAGGCATATCTCTACCATGCACATAGGAAGAACTTGAAGCAAACATGGCATTTGAATCATTACAACTCCTATGAACATTTCTAGAATATCTCTTATCACCTTAAATGAAAGCATGATTCTTTTGACTACTATTAGTCATAGGAGCCTTCCCTTTCTCCTTGGCGGGAATGGGAGCCTTATGACTTGTTAAGTTCTTGGCTTCCCTCTTGAAGCCAAGCCCATCCTTAATTGAGGGGTGTCTACCAATAGTGTAGGCATCCCTTGCAAATTTTAGTTTGTCAAATTCATCCTTGCTAGTCTTAAGTTGGGCATTAAGACTAGCCACTTCATCATTTAACTTTGCAATAGAGACTAGGTGTTCACTACAAGCATCAATATTAAAATCTTTACACCTATTGCAAATCACAACATGTTCTACACAAGAGTTAGATCTATTTGCTACTTCTAGTTTAGCATTTAAATCATCATTAACACTTTTTAAACTAGAAATAGTCTCATGGCAAGTAGATAGTTCACAAGAAAGCATTTCATTCCTTTTAACTTCTAAAGCAAGAGATTTTTGTGCCTCTACAAATTTATCATGTTCTTCATACAAAAGATCCTCTTGCTTTTCTAACAATCTATTCTTATCATTCAGGGCATCAATTAATTCATTAATCTTATCAATCTTAGTTCTATCTAAGCCCTTGAACAAACTAGCATAATCTATTTCATCATCGCTAGATTCATCATCACTAGAAGAAGGATAAGTAGTCTTTCGAGTGTTTACCTTCTTCTCCTTTGCCATGAGGCAAGTGTGATGCTCGTTGGGGAAGAGGGACGATTTGTTGAAGGCGGAGGCGGCGAGTCCTTCGTTGTCGGAGTCGGATGACGAACAATCCGAGTCCCACTCCTTGCCAAGGTGTGCCTCGCCCTTAGCCTTCTTGTAAGATTTCTTCTTTTCCCTCTTCTTCTCTTGTTCTTGGTCACTATCATTATCGGGACAATTAGCGATAAAATGACCAATCTTACCACATTTGAAGCATGAGCGCTTCCCCTTCGTCTTGTTCTTGTTGGGATGCTCCTTGCGACCCCTTAGCGCCGTCTTGAAACGCTTGATGATGAGGGCCATCTCTTCCTCATTGAGCCCTGCCGCCTCAACTTGTGCCACCTTGCTAGGTAGCACCTCCTTGCTCCTCGTTGCTTTGAGAGCAACGGTTTGAGGCTCGTGGATTGGGCCATTCAACGCATCATCGACGTATCTTGCCTCCTTGATCATCATCCGCCCGCTTACGAACTTTCCAAGTATTTCTTCGGGCGACATCTTGGTGTACCTAGGATTTTCACGAATATTGTTTACAAGATGTGGATCAAGGACAGTGAAAGACCTTAGCATTAGGCGAACGACGTCGTGGTCCGTCCATCGTGTGCTTCCATAGCTCCTTATTTTGTTGACGAGAGTCTTGAGCCGGTTGTACGTTTGGGTAGGCTCCTCGCCCCTGATCATTGCGAATCTCCCAAGTTCGCCCTCCACCAACTCCATCTTGGTGAGCATGGTGACGTCGTTCCCTTCATGCAAGATCTTGAGGGTGTCCCAGATCTGCTTGGCGTTATCCAAGCCGCTCACCTTATGGTATTCATCCCTGCACAATGATGCTAGAAGAACAGTAGTAGCTTGTGCATTTTTGTGAATTTGCTCATTGATAAATATGGGACTATCAGTACTATCAAATTGCATTCCACTCTCTACTATCTCCCATATGCTTGGATGGAGAGAGAACAAGTGACTACACATTTTGTGACTCCAAAATCCGTAGTCCTCTCCATCAAAGTGAGGAGGTTTACCAAGTGGAATGGAGAGTAAATGAGCATTTGTACTTTGTGGAATACGAGAATAATCAAAAGAAAAGTTTGAATTGACCGTTTTCTTTTTCTCGTAGTCGTCGTCGTCCTTTTGGGAAGAAGAGGACTCGTCGCTGTCGTCGTAGTAGACGATCTTCTTGATCCGCCTCTTCTTCTTCCCTTCCTTCTTCTTTTGACTTGAGCTGGAGTCATTTGCTTTGTCATCCCTCGGCTCGTTGAAGATGGTCTCCTTCTCCTTGTCGTTGACCACCATCCCCTTTCCCTTAGGATCCATCTCTTCGGGCGATTAGTCCCTTTCTTGAAGAGAACGACTCTGATACCAATTGAAAGCACCTAGAGGGGGGGGGGGTGAATAGGTGATCCTGTAAAAACTTGACACTTAATGCCACAAAGCTTGATTAGGAGTTAGCACATAAAGCCAAGTGGCTAGAGAGGAGTTCTTGCAAGACACGATAACCACAAGAAGATCAACACAGATAGGCACAATGGTTTATCCCGTAGTTCGGCCAAGTCCAACACTTGCCTACTCCACGTTGTGGCGTCCCAAAGGACGAGGGTTGCAATCAACCCCTCTCAAGCGGTCCAAAGACCCACTTGAATACCACGGTGTTTTGCTTTGTTTACTATATCCCGCTTGCGAGGAATCTCCACAACTTGGAGCCTCTCGCCCTTACAATTTGATGTTCACAAAGAAGCACAGAAGTAAGGCTGGGATGAGCAACGCACACAAGACACAAAATCAGAGCACAACACGCACACAAGTCACAACTCGAGCTCACAACACAACCCAAAGAGTTCTCTACACAAATGGAGCTCTAGTTGCTATCACAAAGAATCGAATGTGCGGAATTGGAGTCTTGGTGCTTAGGAATGCTTAGAGAATGATTGGTGTACTCCTCCATGCGCCTAGGGGGTCCCTTTTATAGCCCCAAGGCAGCTAGGAGCCGTTGAGAGCATTCCAGGAAGACAATTCTTGCCTTCTGTCGTCTGGCGCACCGGACAGTCCGGTGCACCACCGGACACTGTCCGGTGCGGATCTCTTCCTATTTTGGCGCAGCCGACCGTTGGAGATTCAGAGCCGTTGGCGCACCGGACACTGTCCGGTGCACACCGGACAGTTTGGTGCCCCCTTCTGACCGTTGGCTCTGCCACGCGTCGCGCGCGGATTACGCGGCCGACCGTTGGCCCAGCCGACTGTTGGCTCACCGGATAGTCCGGTGCACCACCGGACAGTCCGGTGATTTATAGCCGTACGCCACCAACGAAAACCGAGAGCAGCCAGTTCGCCAGAGCCAGCCTGGCGCACCGGACACTGTCCGGTGCACCACCGGACAGTCCTGTGCACCCAGACTGCGCATAGTCTTGGCTGCTCAGCCAAGTCTTTTCCAAATTGGTCTTTTCCTGTTCTAGCACTTAGACACAATACATTAGTCTCCAAAACATTGTACTAAGTCTTAGAAACATACCTTTACTCCTGATTTGCACTTCTTAAGTCTTTGGCACAAATATTACTCAAAGCATTTGTGTGGAACACTTAATCACCAAAATCTTATAGAAATGTCCCAAGGGTACATTTCCCTTTCAGTCTTCAACATATCCAGTGGATTAGTTGATGTTTCTTGTGACATTATGTTTGATGAGACTAATGGCTCCCAAGTGGAGCAAGTTGATCTTGATGAACTAGATGATGAAGAAGCTCCGTGCATCACGCTAAGGAACATGTCCATTGGGGATGTGTGTCCTAAGTAATCTGAAGAGCCTCCACAAGCACAAGATCAACCATCATCTTCCATACAAGCATCTCCACCAACTCAAAATGAGGCTCAAGATGATGAAAATGAAGATCAAGAGGATGAGCCACCTCAAGAGGAGGACAATAATCAAGGGGGAAATGACCATGACAAAAACAAGGAAGATGATCAAGAAATACAAGGTCAAAGACCTCCACACCCAAGAGTCCACCAAGCGATTCAAAGAGATCACCCCGTCAACTCCATTCTTGGTGATATTCATAAGGGGGTAACAACTCGATCTCGAGTCGCTCATTTTTGTGAACATTACTCTTTTGTGTCCTCTATTGAGCCATACAGGGTGGAGGATGCACTAAGAGATTCGGATTGGGTGTTGGCAATGCAAGAGGAGCTCAAGAACTTCACGAGGAATGAGGTATGGCATTTAGTTCCACGTCCTAACCAAAATGTTGTAGGAACCAAGTGCGGGTTCCGCAACAAGCAAGATGAGCATGGTGTGGTGACAAGGAACAAAGCCCGACTTGTGGCCAAGGGATATTCACAAGTCGAAGGTTTGGATTTTGGTGAAACCTATGCACCCGTAGCTAGGCTTGAGTCAATTCGTATATTACTTGCCTATGCTACTTACCATGGCTTTAAGCTTTATCAAATGGACGTGAAAAGTTCCTTCCTTCATGGACCAATAAAGGAAGAGGTCTATGTTGAGCAACCTCCCGGCTTTGAAGATAGTGAGTACCCTAACCATGTTTATAAACTCTCAAAGGCGCTTTATGGGCTCAAGCAAGCCCCAAGAGCATGGTATGAATGCCTAAGAGAATTTCTTATCACTAATGGCTTCAAAGTCGGCAAAGCTGATCCTACACTCTTTACTAAAACTATTGCAAAAGATTTGTTTGTATGCCAAATTTATGTTGATGATATCATATTTGGGTCTAACAAATCTACTTGTGAAGAGTTTAGTAGGATCATGATATAAAAATTCGAGATGTCTATGATGGGGGAGTTGAAGTATTTCCTAGGATTTCAAGTCAAGCAACTCCAAGAAGGCACCTTCATCAGCCAAACAAAGTACATTCAAGAAATACTTAACAAATTTGGAATGAAGGATGCCAAGCCCATAAAGACACCTATTGGGGACTTGTTCTCAAATGCTATGAGTTAAGAACAAGGTAACACAAATGTTAATGGTTAAAGACCTTCGTCTCTCGAAGCATTATCTCCCTTTGGATATAATGATCTTCAGACGAAGGTTATGAATGACATACCTTCATCATTTCAGTATGTAATAATGAAAGCAAAAACATATGACACATAGAAAAGAACCTGAATAATCACATTAAATCATCAGATTATTTGTGCTCTCATTATATAATCGTGAACAAGCATTAATGATATTAATTACATTTGTACCTTCGGCTTGACAGAAGGTGAGAATCCAAGAGCGACATGCCAGTGATTAAAAGTCAGCGTGAACAGTACGGGGTTACTGTTCACCTATTTATAGGCACAGGACGCAGCCCGGTCGAAATTACATTCATGTCCTCGATAACTAATTATAAACGTGACACAAATTATCATGGACTGATCGGTCTTTTCCTCTTTAAGTCGGTGTCGCCCTTCGTCTCAAGGCGTGTCATTATGCCGAAGCTCCCTAGATTGTAGCTTCGGTGTATACCTTCGTGTTGTGTCTGCTTGCATGTCGTCCTGCCGAAGGTGTTTTTGCTTAGAGGACCTTCGACGAAGAAGAAGGCCCCCAACAGTAGCCCCTTCACGGTGCTAGATCATTTTTCGTATCAAGCTTGATTCACGAAAAATCTCGAAGGCTTCGGAATGCCGAAGGTCCAAAAAACACCTTCTTTGAGCTCGTTGCCGAGAAACGATTAAAATACTCCAGGCGTCGGGTGGTCCACCGTTCAATGAATACAGGCGATCAGTGGTTCACCTTCCAAGCACCGAGTGGTCCACCGTTCAACGGGTGCAGGCGATCTGGCGGTTCACCTTCCCTCCTGTAGCACTATATAAACAGACGGGTTGGTGCAGAGTTACCACATCATTCATTTCCATTGCACTGTTGTGCTGTTAAAAAAATTTAACCATAGCCAAAGCTTTTTTTTCACTGCGCTCTCAAGCGAACACTTCATTATTTAGAGATAACTTCGTTAGAAGAGTGAGCTTCGTCAAAACTGCAAAAAGAAACATCAACTTCGTTAAAACCGCAAAAAATCCATCAAATGGCCAGAGTGCGTTCGACTGCAAGGGTGATTCGTGAAGGAGAAGAGGCCGAGGTCACCGAGACAACACCAATTTCCAAAGTCATGAAACAATCAGGTCTAGTTGTGACAGAGGGAACTACTGACGAAGGTACCCCTGTTGCCGAAGCTGAATAGACCGTTGCTGAAGAAGAAAATATTGAAGAGGATGAGGAAGATTATAGTATTTTGATCCCAACAAAACCCAGCCATCTAGATTTTGAGAAATCTACTGTGTCTGAAGCTAAAATGCCCATGATGATGAAGCTGGGCTACTTTGGGGAAGCTGAAAGGAAACTTGTCCGATTTGCTGGAGAAGAGACCACCCCAACACCGAAGAATGATGAAGTAGTGGTTTTCAAAAGCTTTTTCAGAGCAGGACTTCGACTTCCTCTGAACGAGATGATAGGGGAAGTCTTGAAAAATTTCGAAATATATCTTCATCAGCTAACCCCTAATGCCATTGTTAGGCTTAGCGTCTTCATCTGGGCCCTCCGAAGCCAAGGGATGAGCCCAGATGCTGAAGCATTCTGCCGAGTGCACGAGTTGCACTACCAGACGAAGGCCAGGGCAGACGGTCTTCATGAAAATTTTGGTTGCTACAATTTTGCGTATCGCGATGATACGAAGGCTCCAGTTCTCAGTTACCGCACCAAATGGCCAACCGGCTGGAAAGGTGAATGGTTTTATATTAAGGCTGATGAGAAGAAGAGGGGGAAACTGATGACGATGTTCATGTGCTCGCTGTCCTTAAACTTCGGAATGACCAGGCCCATGTGCAACATGCAGCTAGGGTCAGCATGCCAGCTGGACGAGGTAGAATTCAGGGTGGTGGCTGAGCAAATCAGCACCAGGGACTTAGTGCAAGAATACCTGGCCAACCGGACGTATCCAACGTCAAGTGGTTGGGGGATGCCGAAGATGAAGGGAACAAAGAAGAATCATGAACTTGTTCGATTACCTTATCGCTTCAAATTTGAAAAACAGTTCAAGGAGCCTTGCCAAGAATGGCTAGAAATGATTGAAACTATGTGTAATGAAATACTGGGAAACTATACCAAGAAAGAAGACCAATTGATAACAGCAGCCTTCGGCACCCGGCCAAAACGAAGGTTAAACCGGGTGATGGATGCTCTGAATATTGAATACCCTGATTATGAGCGGCTTAACAAGGGTACCGAAGGGGTGAAAAGGAAAAGAATTGTCAGCGTTCTAAACAGACAAGCTGCTAGGATGGTGAAGGAGGATGAGAAGGTTTTAAAGAAGAGAAAATCCAGTCCTAAGCCGAAGGTGGCAGCTTCGAAGAAAAGAAAGGCTGAAATTTCAGAACCGAAGGTAACTGAGGTAGAAGAGGAGACTCCTTCGACACCTCCTACTGCCGAAGTGGCAGAAATTTTAAAGGTAATGACTGAATCTCTACCTAGCAAGCTGCTAAGTCCTCTGGGACCAGAACTGACAAAGCTTTTATAGAAGAAGGACGAGCCTTCGGCTGCAAAGAAGGCGGATGGGCAGAAAAAGCGAAGAATTTTTACCGTAATGCAAGCTATTAAACGGATGCCACCATCAGCCTCGGCATCTAAAATAACACCTCTTGTAAGCGCCGAGGCCACTGCCGAAGTAAATGCCTCTGCCGAAGCCACCAACCTTGAGAGTACACTTTCTGGAATTGATAAACTGCTCTTGGATATGGCTGTGGAAGAGACAGTTGCGGCTGCAGACGAGGTCATGGCCACAATGCCTGACAAAGGAAAGAAGATTGCCGATGCTGCTTTGGAGGAACAAGACTTCGACCTTTGGAACCTGGTCGGGCAAGAATTATCCAAGACCGAAAAGAAGGAGCTACAGGAGTATGGTATATCCTGTGGCTACCAGCCAGGAGCCATGCTCTTTGGTGGGATCAATGAAGGGGCCTTAGGATGCATTCGCGACCGCACCGGGGCAAAGATAATCGACACTCTATCAAAGAGTGTCGGTTTCCCGAAGCTCGAAGCTGATATTAGCGGCTACCAGCGACAACATATCGTCGGTAGTTTGTTTTATTCGAACTTCAAGGTAAAATTCCTTTTAAGATGAAGCAAAATTTTCTTTTTATTTTTGTGATGAAGCAAAGTTTTCTGATGAGTTTATTTCTACAGAGTATGCTGCTAAGCAACGCGCTGAGAATGCAGCAAGACCTCGAAGATAAAAAGAACAAAATTATAATCGAGGGTTTAGAAGACAAAATTAAAGGCTACGAAGCTTCTCTTGAGAAGAAAGATTTCCTGCTTCAGGCAATGGAGGGTTCACTTGCAGAAGCCCAAGCCGAAAACGCTAGATTAAACGAGGAACTTCTCCAAAAATCAGAGAGCTTCGAACAAGAGAGAAAAGATTTGCAGACAAAATACGAAGCTGAAGCTGACAAAAATACAAAGATGCAACAAACTTTGAAAGAGCTTTGGAACATATGTTTGAACTTCGGCAACCGCTGTGTACAATGATTGAAAAGGGTCTTTAACTCAGTTGGAGCCATCTCCGAAGAGTTTACCCCTTCAGCTGAAAATATTCCAAGCACCTTCGAGCACATTGAAGGCGAAGTCGAGGCGCTTGATGAAGTGATAGCCGGGCACGGTGACTTCTGTGCCCTGCTGGCTTCTCGCGGCACGGATGTAGCCTTCATGAAGGCTGGTTGCACACACGGAAAAACGGTAAACAAACCAACCTTCAGTCTGTCTCCATCAGACTTGGTTGATATCCCCAGCGAAGCCTGGAGTATTGGAAATAGATTTATAACTCAGATTTGGGCGAAGGGTGGGCGAGGTTTGGCTGGTGACGAGGCCCGAAGCTTGCTTAAGCCGGTATGAACTTATACCTGTTGCCTGCCATCTCTTGTGATTACTTTTTACCTTATACTGCTTGTTTGTGTGTAGGATGGTGGTGCCGAAGATTGATAGTCTGAAGCACATTCCGAAGGCTGCTGAAGCTATTTTTAGGCCTGCCTGCATAGAACTTAGAAGCATTTGTGTTATCTTTGTAAAAGACATTGTAATCGAGAATTGAACATTACTTTGTATACTTGTCCATACCTTGTAATATATTTTTACCTTTCCATCTATGTATGAATTGCTTTGCTGTGGACAAAATCTGTATCTTTTGAGCCAAAGGCGAAAAACACCTTCCCTTCTTTACGTACACAACGAAGCATGTCCTTGCTTCTTCGTGCTCATCGAAGCATTGTTGTCAAAGCTGAAGCATTTCTATTTGTGCTTCATGTTATGATGATGATGATGATCCTATAAATGTCTACATGAATGCGTATGAATGCAATGAATGATGTAATGAAATGTGCAAATGAATGTCCCTAACACACACACGAAACCGCACCCAGACTCTGCATCCCCTTAGGAACAACTTTTGAGTCTTTTAAGCTCTGCATCCCCTTAGGAACGACTTTTGAGCTTCTTCACCTTCTATTTCGGTGGCATTAAGTTCTGCATCCCCTTATGAACGACTTTTGAACTTCTTCACCTTATATTTTGGTGGTATTTGGCTCTGTATTCCCTTTGGAACGACTTTTGAGCAGAAAACTTACTCTTCGCTCCCTTAGGAACGACTTTTGCATCTTCGTCAATTTTTTGGCTCTGCATTCCCTTAGGAACGACTTTTGAGCAGAAAACTTACGCTGCGCTCCCTTAGGAATGACTTTTTTGCAGCTTTGTCATGCTCTGCATCCCCTTGGGGACGTCTTTTGAGCTTCTCCCTGTTTTTCTTTTTGCACTCGATGGTGTAGGCTCAGATTTTTACATATTACATCTTTGGGGGATTTGGCCCTCGTAGGGCTAAATAAGAATGAAAAATTACAAGCTATGGCCCCATTAAAAACCTTTCTCCCCTCTTGAAAGGAAAAGGGTACCATAGAAAAAATAAAAAAAGATTACATCAAATTACACATAGTATCGCCGAAGCTCATCCGCATTCCAAGATCTGGGTATGTCGTTGCCATCCATATCCTTCAATCTATAAGAACCGGGTCTTGATGAAGATATTACCAAAAAAAGGACCTTCCCACTTCAGTTGCAACTTGCCCACTATATCTGGGTTGGCCACTCTCCGAAGCACCAGATGTCCTGGCTTGATGTTTTTCAATCGAACTTTTCTATCACGCCACCTTATTGTTTCGGCCTGATATTTATTGATGTGCTCTATAGCCTGAAGTCTGGTCCCTTCTATGGTATCTTTTGTTATTTGATAATCAGCTTCGTCTTCTGCCGAAGCTGTTGTTCTTATTGACCTTGTCTTTGCTTCTTCTAGAGTTATTGCTTCCTTACCAAATAGGAGCTTGAAGGGTGTAAATCCTGTTGACCTTGACACAGTTGTGTTGTGGCTCCATACCACTTTAATCAACTCATCTGGCCACTTTCCTCTAGGTTGGTTGAAGATTAGCTTCATTATTCCTGTCATTATAATGCCATTTGCTCTTTTTACCAGCCCATTTGATTCTGGACGCCTAACTGATGCAAAATGAATCTTTGTACCAATTCGGTCACAAAAATCTTTGAATATTTAGGCATCAAATTGTGTTCCATTGTCCACAGTTATTGCCTTCAGCACACTGAAGCGACAAACAATATTCTGCTAGAAATTTTTTGGACCGTGACAAAAGTTATTATAGCCAAGGCTTCGCCTCAATCCACTTAGAAAAATATTCTACTGCCACTACAACATACTTCAAGTTGCCTTGTGCTGGTGGGAGTGGACTTAACAAATCTAGGCCCCATCTTTGCAATGGCCAGGTTGGCTGTATTAACTGGGTTAGCGACGAAGGTTGTTTCTGGTCTCTTGCACATTTTTGACAATTTTCGCACTTTTGAACCAGATCTGCTGCATCCGAAGCTGCCTTCGGCCAATAAAATCCTTGTCTGAAAACCTTCCCTAGCAAAGGCCTAGACCCAATGTGAGACCCACACAAACCTGCATGTATTTCCTTCATCAGCTCTATACCTTCGGCCCTGGATAAACACTTGAGAAGCGGAGAGTAGACTCCATATTTGTATAACTCCCCTTCTATTATGACATATGGTCTTGTCCTTGCTTCCATTCTTTTATTATAAACTTCGTCATTCGAAAGACAGTTACCTTGGAGGAAAGATATGATTTCAGTCCTCCAATCTTCACTATGTACAGGTGATATTGCAAGCACTGCTCTCTCCAGGAGTTCAACCAAAGGTGCTTTTATTGTCTCAAAAAATACTTCCAAAGGTAGAGGGAGCCCCTATGCTGCTGACTTAGCTAGCAGATCTGCATGCTCATTTTCCCCTCTTGGAATATTTTTTACAGAGAATCCTTCGAAGGAAGCCTCCAATATTTGGACTGTATCTAAATATTTTTCAAGCTTCGGATCTCTTACCTTGCTAATTTTGTCTATATGACCAGAAATGACTTGGGAGTCAGTTTTAAGAATCGCCCTTCTTATTCCCATTGTCTTTAGCTTCCGAAGCCCCAACAGAAGAGCTTCGTATTCAACAATATTATTTGTACAACTGAAGTCCAACCTTGCTGCGTAGCATGTTCTGACTTTAGAGGGCGCTACTAGAATAGCAGCCGCTCCTGCGCTGAAGGTTCCCCAAGAACCATCACATAAGACTGTCCATGCTTCAGCGTCTTTTGTTACTTCTTCTCCCTGAGCCCCTGGCGTCCAATCAGCAATGAAATCCGCTAACGCCTGTGACTAAATTGAGGATCTATGTACATAATCAATAGCGAATTCATTGAGCTCGGCAGCCCATTTTCCGATCCTTCCAGTAGTTTCTCTATTCCTCATTATGTCCTTTAGAGGTTGTGATGAAGGAACAATTATATGATATGCTTGAAAATAATGCCGAAGCTTTCTGGAGGACATCAACACAGCATATAATACCTTCTCCAATTCTGTATAATTTTTCTTTGATAAACTTAGAACTTCGGAGACGAAATATACTGGTGCTTGTCTTTTGACCTGGCCATCTTGCTTCTCCTGTACAAGCGTCGCACTGAGTGTAGAGTGAGAGGCTGCTACATATAGGAGTAACGGAGCCCCTGGCGAAGGTGGAGTTAGAGTTGTCAAGTCTATCAAGTATTTCTTTAACTCTTCGAAAGCCTTTTGCTGAGCCGGACCCCATTGGAAAACTTTGGCTGACTTTAGTATTTCAAAGAATGGTAGATTCCTTTCTACTGATCTTGATATAAATCTATTTAACGATGCTAGCCTTCCTGCCAATCGTTGAGCCCCCTTCTTTGAATTTGGCGGCTCCATCCGAAGGATAGCTTCGATCTTATTTGGGTTAGCTTCGATTCCCTTCGTTGATACCAGACAGCCAAGGAACTTGCCATTCTTTACTCCAAAAACACACTTTTTTGGATTTAATTTAAGACCAGCTTGCCTGAAATTAGCAGTGTTATCCCCGCCAACCCTCATAATAGACATGTCATGAAAGTATCTTCCCTTCATGGCATCAATTTGACTTTGTTTAATGGTCGACTTTCCGAAGATTATGGCTTGGCCACCAGGGCCGATCTTCGGAATCTTCATCTCCACTTTCCACATCATAGTCATCACTATCGTCAGAATCTTCAGACAAATCCGCCATTATTTCCTTTGTGGTCTTCTATGTATTTGTTTTTTTCCATAGATTCGTAAAACCCAGCAAGAGCAGGGTCCACAACCTTCTTCTCCTCAGACATCTTCTTCTCTTCAGACATGCAACAAGCACTTGTGTATATCACGAAGCTCGAAAATCAAGCGAGAGCTGATAGCAAGAGTTAAAAATTTGAGAAAATAATGCAAGCAACCGAAATGGCGTAACAAATGCTGCCGCTGTGGGTTTCTATTTATATGCCTAGTGCATTGCAACTTGGCGGGCCCCATTTGTCATTGACTTTCGCTATTCTAGCGAAGGGAAGGTGTTTTTTCGGACCTTCGGCTAAAGGCCTTCGTTCACGTCGCAGTCTGAATTTGTTAGATACAAGAACAAATTAATACTGTGAGGGGCTACTGTTGGGGGCCTTCGTCTTCCGAAGGTCCTCAAAAACACGACTAACATGCTTTCTAGTATAATATACTGTCACGGGAAGCTTCAGCTTTGGGATGAAGGTGTACATGGTTTGAAAGGCGCAACCTGGAAGAAGGATGAACCAGTTCCGAAGCTGTGGACGAAGGAGCTTCGACGTAGCGTAAAGATGACGATAGAGACTGAAACCGACTTAAAAGGGAAAAGACATCTTAGCCCTCGACAACTTACTTTTTAGCTAATAGTAAATGTCAGGGACATAAATATAATTTTACCTAGGCTGTGTCCTGTGCCTATAAATAGATGAACAGTAACACCATACTGTTCACGCTGACTTGTACACACTCGCACATGACTCTTGGATTCTTACCTTCTGTCAAGCCAAAGGTACGAATGTAATTTAATGTTATTGATGTTTGTTCATGATCATATAATAAGAACATAGATAATCTAATGATTTGATATGGTTATTCATATTCTTTATATGTCTCATATGTCCCTGCTTTTCATTACATATTGATATGATGAAGGTTTGTCCTTCATAACCTTTGTCTGAGGATCATTATATCCTAAGGGAGATAATGCTTCGAAGGATGAAGGTCTTTAACCATTAACATTTATGTTGCCCTGTTCTTAACTCATAGCATTTGAGAACAAGCGGCCAACACTTGGGCTATGATATCACCATCCACTGAGGCTAGGATATCACATGGTTCAACCGCTTTTTTCTGTAGATTGCGATTCTTCCACCTTTATAGTCTACATCACAGTCTGCCAGCCTTGTCGCATAGGCGATTGAATCGGTCCCCAGGGGTGGTCCAACCGGCCCACGATCAGAGGACCATTCTGCAGGACCAACTGCGCAGGCGGTTGAACCGGTCCTGAGGGGAGATCAACCTCATTGAGGGTTTTGGTGATTAAATGACAAAACTAATAAAGAATGTAATAAGTTTGCTCCTAGTATATGCTTAGTTATTACAAATACAGAAGGAGTACTGGAGAAAATGACATACAAAAAAGGAACAAGCAATGGATAATTACTTCATATCACGTGACGTGTTTCATGTGGTTCCAAGTGAAGACGCTAAAATTTTTACATTTCTTGAGTCATAGGAGTCACTGTACAAACAGCCAGTCCCTTGGGAGAGCCACCTATATATCCTCTCCTCTCCCTCTCTTCATTCACTTCGACTGCTCCATGCATTCACTCCTTGTCTAACTTCAAACAAGAGCTCTAACTCTCCCTCTCTCTCCCTCTTCAATTGATTGAAAGAGCATTTGGTGTGAGGTTTGAGTTCCTTGAATCCGTGACTTGGTTTTCATTCTTCCCTCTTTCTCCCTCATTGGAGCTTGTTGCAAACATCAACTCGTTTGGATGCGTTACTCTTGGATCCTAGTGTTCCTTGACGGTTGAGGTTGCTTGGGAGTATTTGGATTTGTGGATGACCTCAAGAAGTTGTATCATCTAGTGTTTGAGAAAATTTGAGAAAGGGATTGCCTTGACCTTTGTGGTCGACTAAGGGAGGATTAGGGTTGGAAAAGACCCTCTCTTTGTGGGCTCCTCAATGGGGAGTAGGACACGTTAGTGGTGTGGCCGAACGTCGGGATAAATATTATGTTCTTGAGTTCTTGCTTTGCTCATTGTTTGTGTTTATCATTAGCAAGCAAGGATTAATGCAATTCTTCGTGTGTGTGGATTTTGTGGAGTTACTCTTGGAACCTAGTGTTCCTTGACGGTTGAGGTTGCTTGGGAGTCTTCGGATTTATGGATGACCCCAAGAAGTTGTATCATTCGCTCTTTGAGAAAATGTGAGAAAGGGATTGCCTTGACCTTTATGGTCGACTAAGGGAGGATTAGGGTTGGAAAAGACCCGCTCTTCGTGGGCTCCTCAATGGGGAGTAGGACACCTTAGTGGTATGGCCGAATGTTGGGATAAATCTTGTGTTCTTGAGTTCTTGCTTTGCTCATTGTTTGTGTTTATCATTAGCAAGCAAGGATTCATGCAATTCTTGCATCACCTTTTCATCTAGATTGTCCCTAGAACTCGTGCTTAAAATAATCTCTCAATATTCTCCATGTTGTTCTCGATTTAGATCAATTCTCGTAGTTGAACTGGTTCAGAGTGGTTCAACCGCCCCTGGTAGCGGTTGAACCAACTTGCACCAGTTGAACTGGTAATTTGACTTTATTTTGAAGTTTTTGGTAAAAATTTCAGGTGTAGCCTATTCACCGCTCTAGGCTACTTTCAATTGGTATCAGAGCGAAGTACCTCGCTTTAGCTCTTAATCATGTGAGGGAATGATCATGTCGGCTTAAAGGAACAACGAAGATCCTCTTCTCAAGAAATTCTTAATTATGATCAGGGGAGAGGAAGTGGATCACAATATCCTCGACATCACTATGAAGCTCACCGAAAAGATGTTCCTCAAGATGAAAGAGGAATATGCAAAGAGAAAGACCGAAGAGGAATAAATCAATAAAAAGGCCGAAGAAGAAGAATCAAGGAGAAAGGCCAAAGAAGAAGGAAAAGTAAAGAATAAGTTGGAGTACTTTGACGACTTGGCTGAACTCTTGGTGTCTAAGGTAATGAAGAAAGTAAGTTTCAACACTAAAGAGTCATCAACCAAGAGCATGGGTAACAAATTTCACAAAGTTCAATTCGATTACTCTCGTAATTTTATGTCCAACTTCTCTTCGGTGCCCCTCGGAAAGCTTCCAACTCTTAATGAGTTGAACTATGACAAGTGGGCTGACAAGATGAAGTCTCATCTACTCAGTGTGCATCCAACTCTTTGGGAGATTATGAATATAGGTGTGTGCAAGCCCTCCTTGGGTGAAGAGATGACGCCTAAGATGATGCAAGATGTGCATCGTAATGCTCAAGCGGTGAGCATTATCAAAGGAATCTTTAGTGTGGAAGAGTATTGCATGGTTCAAGGAAGAGATGATGCTCATGATATTTGGAACATCCTAAAGATGTCTCATGAAGGCGATCCTAAGGAGAAGAGGCATATATGATTGAGGCATTAGAAAGTGAACTAGCAAGATATGATTGGATCAAGGGCGAGTCTCTCCAATCACTATCTGATTGATGGTTTTGGTCAACAAGATTAGAGTGCTTGGGAGTAATGATTGGAATGATTCAAAGGTCACTAGGCTTTTCATGAGAGTCTACAAACAAAAAGGTAGGAGCCTAGCAAGGATGATTAGAGATCGTGATGATTTTGAGGAGATGACTCACCATCAATTGTTTGCTAAAATTCAACAACATGAGTTAGAGGAAGCGGCAACCAAGGCAAGGGACTCACATGCCTTAGTTGCAAATGAACAAGACTTGTCCAAGGAAGCCTCTATGGGCAAGGATCACAAAGTGCAAGAAAGTCGTCGAGAGCTCAAGCGAGGATGAGGGCTCTAGTGATGATCTAAATGAAGATGCCACTATGTTCATCAAGAGTTTCATGAAGTTTGTCAGAAGAGGTGAGAGATTACAAAGGAAAGGGAAGAAGAGACCATTCTATGAGTGTGGCAAACTAGCCAATTCATAGTGGATTGTCCTAACAAGAAGGATCAAGAAGGAAAGAAAGAATTCAAGAAGGGCAAGTTCAAGAAGGGTGAAAAGAGCAAGGGCTACTACAAGAAAAAGAAGTATGGTCAAGCACAAATTGGTGAAAACTGGAACTTCGATGAGGAGAGTTCTAGCTCAGATGAAGGAGTGGCAAGCATTGCCATTCAATGGTCTACATCAATGCAAGGCTCTTCACCAACCTTTCCAACAACGTCATCTTCACTCCTACTTGCCTCACGGCAAAGGGAGAAAGGGTACAATTATTTACTGCAAGTACCATTGATGATGATGATGAACATAACATGAAGAATAAATTGATAAATGAATTTGGTTTAAATGGCTATAACATAATCATTTAGATTATGGAGAAACACAACTCTTGAGGCTCAAGAAGACCTATTTATCCTTGAAAAGGAAAGAAACCTAGAGCTACAAGAGTTGGTAACCAATAAGGATGATTTGTTGAGGTTTTCACTAAATAACTATCTCTAGTCAAAGTCACTTTAGAGGAGAAGAATGGGGAACTTTTTCGTGCTAAGTCCTCTATAGTTGATCTTGTGAATACCAAAGATGCGCTTGAAACAAACCTATCATGTTTGAAAGTTCAAAGTCAAGAACTTCAAGTGCAAATTGACACTCTAAAGAACTCCGCCACCTCATCCTTAGAAATGGACTCTAGTGCTAGCTCCTCCAACTCTAAAACTTGCAAAAATTGCTTAAAGTATCATGCAAGTTGTTGTTTGACTAACCATGTGAGGAAAGGTACACCAAAGGATGAAGTCAAACAAATCATGAAGAAGTGCTCTAGCAATGATGGGTTAAGAAAGGTTGAACCCAAGTATAAGCCCATAAGGAACAACCATGGAAAGAGGACACTTGGCTACAACTCATCCAAGGAAAACCCTAGCATAGAGCACAAGGGATGGAGATCTCCTAACTTCATAGGAGGTACTACCTTGTATGATGCCTTGGAAAGGATTCACTTCTCTAGCGACAAAACAATCCATGAAAAGGTAAACATGGGTGATACCAAAGATAAGATGAAGGGTATTGCTTTTACAAATGGAGAAAAGGCCCTTATCCCTATCTCTCATTCTTAACTTCATGATTATATGTTGACTTGGGAGCAAGGTCAATTGGTTGTCAAGTATGTGGGTGCCTACACAAATAAAAAACTAACGAGAAGGAGTGTGTGGGTACCCAAAGCTATTACTGACACTCAAGGACCCAATTCAATTTGGGTATCTAAATGTATAGCTTAAAACTTGTTTTGTAGGTCTACTCCACCGGTGGGTCAATGTCACACCCGATTTTGGAAGGCAACCGAATGCGAACCATGTACGTGTCAGGATCAGAACTAACGTACACATCGATTACATAATTGAACATCATCACACAATACTCAAAGTAAATAGCAGAAAGGTACTTTAATTACATCAAGATGTCCAAGACATCCACAGAGTCTAATACATAGCCATAGTCTTCAACATTAATATCAAAGTGCAAAAAAACGAAACGTAGAAGATAAGCCTACAAAGGCAGGTGACTGGGGGTTTGCCACTAAGATAAACTAGAACTCATCGTAGTCCTGAAACTCCTCAAAGTCCTCCATGTTGCCAGCATCTCCTCCTGAGCACTGAGTACAGTGGGGACAACCTGGGGTGGGGTGGTTTGTAAAGCAAGGGTGAGTACACATCAACGTACTTAGCAAATGTCCTGTTTGGCTAAAGTGGACTAGCTGTATGTTGAGTTAAGGTTAAGCAGTTGCTTTTAGTTGGTCAAGTTTTATTACTTTAAGTAGAGCCAAATTTTAGCAATAAACTCAGTTATTACCCAGAAGTACTCCCTCCAAGAGAAAATACCAGAGATCAAAACTATAACCATCATCATAAAAGTAACCAAAGTTCTTCTAATCAAAGAGGATCCCAAGGCTGCTCATAACCGTGAGCACGGTTGATATACCAGTTTCTAACACTCTGTAGAGGTCGCACACTTTACCCACAAAAATCATGATTCCCTCTCTGCCCGGGGTTCTAGCCTCCCCATTGATCACTACCAAGGTGACCTAGCAGGGTCTCACTACGTAGCCTTTACAAAGATTTCATGACTCATATGTTTTTCACAAAATAAAATAAATAATCCCTCCCTAATTAACTAATTCTACAAAAAAGAAAAAGGAGAGGGTGAAATTAGAGAGAGAAGAGTAACACCTGAATTTGGTTGGTAATTAGCAAGAAATTTTATACCCCCAAATTCAGGGTGTTACAGACCTATCCCCCTTAAAAGAATCTCGCCCTCGAGATTCAGGGCTGGTTAGCAAAGAGTTCAGGGTATTTGGCTCTCAGATCGTCTTCTCTTTCCCAGGTTGCTTCTTCTTCTGAGTGGTGACCCCACTTGACTTTGCACATCCGGATATTGCTCCTCCTAGTGACCCGATCTGCTGTCTCCAGAATTTGAGTTGGCTTCTCAATATACGTCAGATCTTCTTGAACTTCGAGATCTTCCATTGGCAACTGCTCTTCTGGTACTCGCAAGCATTTCTTTAACTGAGACACATGAAACACATCGTGCACGGCGGACAGATTCTCTGGTAAGATGAGTTGATATGCCACTTCTCCACGTCTTGCTTGAATCTGGTACAACCCGATATATCGAGGTGCTAGCTTGCCTTTGACTCCAAACCTTTTGGTTCCTCTGATGGGTGACACTTTCAAGTAGACATGGTCTCCCACTTCAAAACTCAGTTCTCTCCTTCGGGTGTCAGCATAGCTACAATGTCTTGACTGCGCTGTCTTCAGATTCTCCCGAACCATTCTGATATTATCTTTAGCTTCAAGCAAAATATCTGGACCGAACACCTGCCTTTCGCCGGGTTGGTCCCAATGCAAAGGGGTTCTGCAATTCCTCCCATACAGTGCTTGGAATGGTGACATCTTCAGGCTGGCCTGATAGTTGTTGTTGTAGGAGAATTTTGCATACGGTAGCCTCTTATCCCAACCTAACTTGTCTTGCAAAGCACAAGCTCTCAATATGTCTTCAAGAATCTAGTTGGTTCTCTCAGTCTGACCATCTGTTTGCGGGTGATAAGCTGAACTGAACTTCAAGTGTGTGCCCAAAGCTTCATGTAGATGCTGCCAGGAATGAGAGGTAAACTGGGTGCCTCTGTCCGATACTATCTTCTTTGGAATGCCATGCAAGCACACAATCTGAGACATGTATAATTCTACCAACACTGCACTGTTATACATGGTCTTGACTGGTATGAAATGGGCCGCCTTTGTTAAATGGTCCACTACTACCCAGATGGAGCCATAACCAGCTCGAGTGCGGGGCAGACTGACTATAAAATCCATCCCAATCTCATCCCATTTCCACTAAGGAATCTGCAACAACTGCAACAAACCTGCGGGCCTCTAATGTTCCGCCTTGATCCTCTAACAAATGTCGCATCTGGCCACATACTCTGCTATCTCTCTTTTCATACCGTACCACCAGAATCTCTTCTTCAGGTCTTGATACATTTTCTCGCTACCAGGGTGTATAGAATATGCTGTCCATGAGCTTCCTTGAGAATCAGTTCCCGGATCGATTTGATGTCGGGAACACACAGCCTATCCTTAAACCATGCCACTCCTTCTGCGTCTTCTCAGAAATCTGGACCTTTCCCATCTATGATCAGCTGCTGAATCTCATTGATCTTCTCATCATTCTTTTGGCCCTTCCCAATATCTTGCTCTAGGGTGGGTTCCAACTCGACTGTTACTCCTTAAGTGTTGTTTAGAAATCCGAGACTTAGCCTGTCGAATTCCTTTGCTAGCTCGAACGGCATCGGGTGAGCGACCAACATATTAACTTGACTCTTTCTGCTCAGAGCATCTGCAACCACATTTGCTTTGCTTGGGTGATAATGGATCTCTAGCTCATAGTCTTTGATCAATTCTAGCCATCTTCGCTGCCTCATGTTTCACTCTAACTGAGTGAATATGTACTTGAGGCTCTTGTGATCCGTGTAGATAACACACTTCTTCCCATAAAGATAGTGTCTCCAGGTCTTCAGTGTATGAACCACTGCTGCTAACTCCAGATCATGAGTGGGGTAATTCTTCTCGGAACCTTCAACTAGCGGGACGAGTATGCCACTACTCTCCCTTCCTGCATTAACACACATCCTAGTCCAGTGTACGAAGCATCACAATATACTGAGAATGGCTTGTGAACATCTGGTAGAACCAATACCGGTGATGTTGTCAACTTCTGCTTCAACATCTCAAATGATTCTTGGCACGCTGGGGTCCAATTGAACTCAACCTTCTTTGCTAGCAAGGCTGTCGGTCTGGCAATCTTGGAGAAACCTTCAATGAAACGTCGATAGTAACCGGCCATTTTAATGAAACTCTTGATTCCTCGAACATCTTTTGGTGCTTTCTAGTCTAGAATCGCTACTACCTTCTTTGGATCCACAACTAGTCCATCTTGGTTTATAATATGACCTAAGAACAGAACTTCGCTGATCCAGAACTCGCACTTGCTAAGTTTGGCGTACAACTGGCAATCTCGTAGCCTCTGAAGTACTTTCCTCAAATGTTCCTCATGCTCTTGCTCATTCTGGGAATATACAAGAATATCATCAATGAACACCACTATGAACTTGTCGAGGTAGTCCATGAACACACAGTTCATCAGGTACATGAAGTAAGCTGGCGCATTCGCCAAACCGAATGACATAACCATAAACTCATATAGTCCATACTTGGTGATGAATGTTGTCTTCGGTATATCTGAGGGTCAGATCCTGAGCTAATGGTAACCTGACCTCAGATCTATCTTTGAGAACACACTGGCTCCCCTCAACTGATCAAATAGGTCCTCGATTTGGGGCAAGGGGTACTTGTTCTTGACAGTGACTTCATTTAAAGCTCTATAATCAATGCACATCCTCTTCATACCATCCTTCTTCTCCACAAATAGCACTGGGGCTACCCAAGGTGAGGTACTTGGTCTAATGTAGCCTTTCTCTAATAGCTCATCAATTTGCTTCTTGATTTCCACCAACTCTAGTCCGGACACTCGATAGGCTCTCTTGGAGATAGGGGTGGTGCCTGGGATAAGCTCTATGGCAAATTCAACCTTCCTTTCCGGTGGCATACCTGGTAACTCTTTAGGGAACACGTCGGGGAATTCTGACACAATTCTAATTGCCTCAATCGGACTGGACTCTTTGTCATCTACTGATAAATGGTGACAGGCTCCTTCTTCTAGTTCAGGCAAGTATAGCTTAGTTACTACTTCCTTTTCGGATGGGGACACCAACTTAACTGTTCTCTTGCCACAACTGACAGTGGCTTGATTTCTGTGCAACCAATTCATCCTTAGGATGACATCTAACCCTTGAGTTCCCGTTACTACTAGGTTAGCGGGGAAGTCTATCCCCCTTATTTCAATGCTTAGATTTGGACAAATCCTATCGGACTGCACTTTTCCCCCAACTGAATTAACTCTTAAAGATGGAATCATTGGTTCTATGGGGATGTTATGTGCTTCTACCCAAGATGTAGAAACAAAAGAATGTGTGGCACCAGTATCAAATAATACTTTTGCTGGGTAGGATTCGACTAGAAACATATCTACTGCCACGTCCTGAGCATCCTGGATTGCTTCGGCCTCCAGGTGGTTCACCTTTCCACGGTTGTAGGCCTGACCACGGCCTCCTGGTGCTTGTTATGGCGCTCCTTGTCTTGCTGGGGTATTGACTGCTGGCGGCTACTGAGCTGCTTTCTTTGGACAGTTCTTCGCCCAGTGGTTTTGTTCTCCACAGTAGAAGCATGCACGACCTCCTACTTGTGCTGGGGCTGCTTGGCTATTCTGGTTGGTTGCCGGGGCAGGAAGGCGAGCTGCCTGGTTATTCTGACGCTGGTACTGATTTCCTCTAGGTTGGGTGTTCTCACGGTACTGCTGCTGCTGCTGAGGAAACTGCCTCTGGTACTGGTGCTGGCGTTGATGTTGGTGCTAGTGACCTTGCTTGAATTGCTGGGGTGGGTTGCCTGAGTAGCGGGGACGACTGCTACTCCCAGCCTGAGATCCACCAATCTTGCATTTCCTGTCCTCCATCTCTCGGCGCTTCCTTTCAGTCACGATTGCTCTGTCGATCAAGTGCTAGAAGGTGGGGAAAGTGTGATTCATCAGCTGGTAATGAAGGGGGTCAACCAATCCTCTCAGAAAACGGTACTGCCTCTTAGCATCCGTGTTGACATCTTCTGGGGCGTAACGTGACAGCTGCAGAAATTTGTCCCTGTACTCACTGACAGACAGGGAACCTTGCTTCAATGCTAGAAACTCCTGCTTCCTTACTATCATCAGTCCTTCTAGCACATGGTAGCGGTAGAAGTTGTCACACCCAGTTTTAGAAGGCAAACCGAATGCGAACCATGTACGTGCCAGGATCAGCAATTCACGTACACAGCAGTTACATAACATGGACATCATCACATAGTGCTCAAATAGTATTAAAAAGGGAAATAATAGCCGATTACATCATATGTCTGAGACATCCACATAGTCTTTACAATAATCAAAGTGCGAAAATGAAACGTAGATAAACACGGCCTTCACAGGCAGCCGACTGGGGGTTGCCGCTAACCCACGCCTAGAACTCGTCGTAGTCTTGGAACTCCTGGAAGTCTCCTTCCACGACTTCATCTTCTCCTGAGCAGTGGTTGCAATGCTGACAACCTGGGGATGGGGGGGGGGGGGTTTGGTGTGTAGAGCAAGGGTGAGTACACATCCACATACTCAGCAAGTATCCTGTTTGGCTGTAGTGGACTAGCTTTATGTGGGGGTAAGTCAAGCAGTTGCTTTTAGTTGGTCAGATTATTATTACTAGTAGAGAAAGCCAAGTTTTAGAATTAGCCCACGTTATTAACCCAAACGTACTCCTTTCCAAATGGAAAGAGTACCACTTACCATTACCAGAGTCAAAACCAAGAACCATCAATCTCATTGCCACCTGCAAACCGAACATCTCTGATCAAGTACCACTAATCACTGGAGCTCCCTTGGCCATTCATAACCGTGAGCACGGCTAATATATCACTTTTCTAACACTCTGCAGAGGTTGTGCACTTTACCCACAAGCCGTGATTCCCTTTTTGCCTGGAGAGAGCTACTCCCCATTGACCACTGACTAGGTGGCCCAGCAGGGCATCACTATGTAGCCTTTACAAAGATTCCCCAAGGCTGTAGCCGCCCGTTAGGTTTCCTAAATGCACCGCACTCCTCCCCAAGGGGCGAACCCAAGCTTGGCAGAGCGAGCCGCATACACCGAGCCCCATTAATGGCACGACGGCTAAGCGAACTACACCCTGGATCCTGTAATTATTCAGCTAAGGGCACCCCATTCCACCCTCATGGTTGCACTGTTTTCTCGGGCGGTCATCCAACGAACAGGTCCTTACGGAGAGGCACTCGAGAAACCGCTCGAGCCCCCTTGAAGACCACAACTATAACATCATAATAAAAGAGGGGAAAACAGCGTATCGTTGATAATTCTCATCATGTTCATTGATTAGAGTTGAGCAATAGCATAAGAGTAAGCAATAATAATCCAACCCAAATAGGTAAACAAGGTGTTGGGGGCTTGTTCTCAAATGCTAAGAGTTAAGAACAAGGCAACACAGAAAATATTAAATGTTAAAGTCCTTCGTCCTCCACCACCTTATATCCTTTCGGGATATAAAGAATTTCGGACGAAGGTTACGAAGGGCGTACCTTCGTAAACATAATAACGAGGGACGAAGTACTCATATAAATCATGAAGTATAAAATAAACATTTAAATGTTATCATAGAATCATTTCCATCTTTACTAACATGAACAAATATAAATGATTTCAAATTACAAATGTACCTTCGGTCCTGAGGAAGGCGAGAATACAAGTGCGATGCGAAGGCAAATGACAGGTTCGCGTGAACAGTACAGAGGTACTGTTCATCTATTTATAGGCACAGGTCGCAGCCTGTGACAAATTACAATTATGCCTCTTACAAAAGTTTACAACATTGACTCAGACCTCTATGGATAAAAAGGTCATTCTATCTCTATGTCGGTTCATAACGCCGAAGCTCCATGAAAAGGAACCTTCGGCCATCACTTGGAGACGACTTCAGCCGAAGCTGCTTCTTCGTGTATGACCTTCGGCGCACCGAAGCACGGCCCCAACAGTAGCCCCTTTCGCGGTGCTAGATCGTTTTTCGTAACGAGCTTGACCCGTGAAAAAAAACCTCTCCAGCTTCGGGAAGCCGAAGGTCCAAAAAACACCTTCCCTGAGCTCGTTGCGGAGAAACGATCCAGCTTCCGAGCGCGTGCCAGGCCCACCTTGCCGAGTTACTGTTTGATCTTTGCGGTCCACTGCACAGCGAGTACGAGTGACTGCCCGCCTGGTGTAAAAATCCTGCCGCTTCGCCTTCTTACCTGCAGCACTATATAAACAAACGGGTAGGTGTGAAGTTACCACAGCATTCATTGCTATTTGCACTGTTTTGCTGCCAAAATTTTCCACCATAGCCGAAGCTTGACTCTCAGAATCGAGCGAAGGTCCATCTCGACGTCTGCTTCGTCAGAAAGAAGAGCTTCGGGAGGAAAGAAAAAAGAAAAAAGTGTCTGACCTTCCCAAACTCAGAATCAAATGGCGAGAGTGCGATCTACTGCCAAAGTTGTACGTGAGGGAGACGAAGCCGAAGGTTCGGACACTGTGCCCATCTCCGAAGCGATGCAGCGTTCCGGTCTAGTGACTGCGGAAGAAATGCCCAGTGCTGCAGCAAACCCAACAACCGCCGAAGGAGAAGAAGAAAACATTGAAGGGACTGACCCCGAAGATGACTACCGTATTGCCATGCCCAGCAAGCCCAGTCACCTGGATTTTGGGAAATCAACTGTTTCAAAGACTGACCTTTCGAAGATGGTGAAAGCAGGTTTTTTTAATGAAGATCAGAAGAAGCTGCTTCGCTTCGGGGGGGAAGAAACCACCCCGAAGCCAGAGAAGGACGAGATTGTCATCTTCAAGAGCTTTTTAAAGGCTGGGCTGAGATTCCCTCTTCACAAGATTATTGCGGAGATACTGAAGAGGTTTGGTATCTATTTTCATCAATTGACTCCTAACGCCATCGTTAGGCTCAATGTTTATATCTGGGCCCTCCGAAGCCAAGCTGTGGAACCGTTTGCCGACAGCTTCTGCCGAGTTCACGAATTACATTACCAAACAAAGGCCAGAAAAGATGGGCTACATGATAATTTCGGTTGCTATAATTTTGCCTACCGGAAGACAACAAAGTGTCCTGTCATCAGCTACCGAAGCAAATGGCCAGCAGGTTGGAAATCTGAGTGGTTTTATGTAAAAGTTGACGAAGACAAAGAAAAATTGGTACAAAGCCCTCTGGATTTAATCTTCGGAGAGACAAGGCCACGATGCCACATCGGCAGGCTAGAAGGTCCCACCTGGGCTGCTCTGGGTGAATTTGAAATTATTTCAGAACATATTGGCACCAGGGATCTAGTTCAGGAATTCTTGGCATTCAGAGTTTTCCCTACTCTAAAAGAGTGGGAAATGCCGAAGCTGGAGGGAGAGAAGAAGAAGGGAGAGCTTGTCCGGCTTCCCTATCACTTTAAATTCAAGAAATTCTTTAAGAAGCCCTGCCAAGAGTGGCTGGACACAGTCGAGGTGATGTGCAATGAAATCCTGGGGAATTATTCCAAAAAAGAGGATCAACTAATGACAGCGGCCTTCGGCGCCCGACCGAAGCGAAGGCTGAACCGAGTGCTTGATGCCCTGGGCTTCGAGTACCCTGACTATGAGCAGTTGAACAAGGGTGCCGAGGGCCACAAAAGAAAAAGAGTGGCCGAAACTCTGACCAAGGATGAAGAACGACCAGCAACAGAGAAGAAAATTCCCAAGAAAAGAAAAATATCAACTCCGAAGCGAAAAATATCCGAAGAAGAGGGGACCCCCACACCACCTTCTACGAGCGACGTGGAGGAAATTTTAAAGGTAATGACTGAACCCATGCCCACGAAGCTAAGTCCATTAGGGCTCCAACTGACGAAGCTTTTTCAAAAGGTGGACGAGCCGGATCAAACGAAGATAAGCAAACCCAAGCGGCAAAGAATTATTGCGGTAACTGAAGTTATCGACAAGACGCCGCCTAAGGCGTCAATTCAGAAAACACCAGCTGTCGAAGGCACCACAAACGTCGAAGTCGCACCTTCGGAGGTCGCGGCTGCTGAAGCCGCTACAGCCGAAGATGTAAACTTAGAAACTACCATTGAGGACATTGACAAAATCTTGCAAGACATGGCTGCAGAAGAAGCTGGCACTGCTGCCGGAAAAACCATGGCCACAGTGCCTGGGAAGGGGAAAGAAATAGCCGAGGACACTTCGGACGACGAAGCCTACACATTCCAAAATTTAATTGGGCAAAAACTGTCGAAGGCCGAAATGGAAGAACTTAAGGACTATGCCAAATCTTGTGGCTACAAACCAGGAGCTCTCCTATTTGGAGGTGTGGACGATGAAAGATTAGGCTGCATTCGAGACCAAACTGGAGCTAAGGTAATCGGTACTCTATCAAAGAGTATCGGTTTTCCGAAGCTAGAGACAGACATCAGCCGCTACCGACGACAACATATCGTCGGCAGCTTATTTTACTCCAACTTCAAGGTAAACAACCTTTTCTCTGGTTTTTATTGCTGTTAATAATGAAAATGTTACTAACGTAAGTTGTTTCTGTGCAGAGCATGCTACTGAGCAAAGCTCTGAAGATGCAGCAAGATTTGGAGGACAAAAATCACGAAGCTATAATTGAAAACTTAGAAAGCAAGATAAAAGAACAATCTGCCATCATTGAAAAGAAAGACTTCGAGCTCCAATCAACCGAAGGCTTGCTGGCAGAGACTGAGGCTAAAGTATCAGAGTTGAATTCGAAGCTTATCAGTGAATCAAAACAATTTGAACAGGAGAAGCTAGAACTTAATTCGAAACTTGAAGCCGAGGTCCAGGCCAACTCAAACTTGAAGAAATCATTGACAAGCCTTCAGGACAAATGCTTGAATTTTAGCAATAATTGTATTGAACGATTAAGAAAGATATTTTACTCTGTTGGAGCCAGCAGCGGGAAGTTTAACCCCTCAGCGGAAAATTTACCACAGGCCTTCGATCATATTGAAGCTGAAATCGAAGAACTTGACGAAGTTATAGCCGGGCACGGCGACTTCTGTGCCTGGGTAGCTTCTCGGGGTACCGCTGCTGCATTCCTGAAGGCCGGCTGCGAGCATGGAAAAATTGTCAACAGGCCCAACTTCACCCTGTCTCCATCAATCCTGGATGATATACCTGACCTCGCCCGAAGCATCTCAAATAGATTTATAAAAATGATATGGACAAAAGGCGGGCGGGAGAAGGCTGGAGACGAAGCCCGAAGTCATCTTGAACCAGTAAGAAATGATACTTCGTACTTACCTTTTCCTTTGCACTTGATTTTTACTCACGATTCCTTGATTTATGTAGGATGACGAAGGTGAAGATGATGCTTGAGTTATGTCGCCGAAGCTGTCGCCGAAGCTGAAGCTTAATGAAGATCAGTAGAAATGTACTATAGGAAAAAAACTCAGGATACTTTTGTAACAAGTTTTGTAAATACAATTGAACTGTTCTCAAGGAACTTTGTACATACCTTGTAGTATATTCTTACCCTTCTACTAGGGTGCTTTGATGTGAACGAAATCAGTATTTTGAGCCAAAAGCGAAAAAAACACCTTCCCTTCTTTTCGTACACAACGAAGCATAGAATACCACTTCTCCCTTCTGCCGAAGCTTTTCTTTTACACAACGATTCATAAAAAGCCAATTCTCCCTTCTGCCGAAGCCTTTCTTTTACACAACGATTCATAAAAAGCCAATTCTCCCTTCTGCCGAAGCTTTTCTTTTACACAACGATTCATAAAAAGCCACTTCTCTTTTTTGCCGAAGCAACCACTTTGGTACATAAATGCTATGAATGAATGCTTATGTATGCAAATGCCATGATGTAATGTAATGTGCGAATGAATGTCCGAAGCGTATGTCCGAAGCCACACTCATCCATTATTTCCTTAGGAACAACCACACATCAGCTCTGCATTCCCTTAGGAACGACTTTGGAGCTTCTTCGCCTTTTACTTAGGCAGTATAAGCTCTGCATTCCCTTAGGAACGTCTTTGGAGCTTCTTCGCCTTTTACTTAGGCGGTATCAGCGTTGACTTTTCGCTGTAAGCTCTGCATCCCCTTAGGGACGTCTTTGGAGCTTCTTCGCCTTTTACTTTCGGCGGAATCAGAGCTCTGCATCCCCTTAGGGACGTCTTTGGAGCTTCTTCTCTCTTTTTTTTTCAGTTTCGGCACTCGATGGTGCGTTCTCAGCTTTTACATTTACATTCTTTGGGGGATTTTGCTCTTATAAAACTAAAAAGGAAATTACATATGATGGCCCCATTAAAAACCTTTCTCCCCCTTTAGAAAGGAAAAGGGTGCCATGAAAAAGAAAAAGAAAAACATAAAAAGTTACATCAAGTTATACATAATATCTCCGAAGCTCATCTGCATTCCAAGATCTTGGAATTTCGTTGCCATCCATGTCCTTTAATCTGTACGAACCAGGCCTCGACGAAGATGCTACTAAGAAAGGCCCTTCCCATTTCAATTGTAGCTTGCCCACTGTATCTGGGTTGGCCACTCTCCGAAGCACCAAGTGTCCCGGCTCAATATTTTTTAGCCGGACCTTTCTATCTCGCCATTTGACTGTTTCAGCCTGGTATTTATTGATATTCTCCACGGCTTGAAGCCTGATCCCTTCTAAGGCATCTTTTTCCACGAGACAAGTATCTTCGGGACCTGATTCTGCCGAAGCTACCACTCTTATTGATCCAGCTTTGGCTTCTTCTGTGGTTATTGCTTCGTCACCAAATAACAACTTAAATGGGGTAAAGCCTGTAGACCTTGATGTTGTTGTATTATGGCTCCACACCACTTTGGTCAACTGATCTGGCCACTTTCCCCTTGGTTGATTAAAGATTAGCTTCATTATTCCTGTCATTATGATGCCGTTGGCCCTTTCAACAAGCCCATTCGACTCCGGATGCCTGACTGATGCAAAATGGATCTTCGTTCCAATTTGATCACAGAAATTTCTGAAATCTTCGGAGTCGAACTGCGTTCCATTATCTACAGTGATGGCCTTCGGTACTCCGAAACGACAGACAATGTTCTGCCAGAAAAATTTTTGGACAGTGGCCGAAGTTATTGTGGCTAATGGCTTCGCCTCAATCCACTTGGAAAAATACTCCACAGCTACTATAACATATTTTAGATTCCCTTGAGCCGGTGGTAATGGACTCAGCAAGTCGAGGCCCCACCTTTGCAATGGCCAGACGGGCTGTATCAGCTGTGTCAAAGACGAAGGTTGCTTCTGATCTCTCGCACATTTCTGACAACCTTCGCACTTTTGAACCAACTCCGCAGCATCCGAAGCTGCCTTAGGCCAATAAAACCCTTGGCGGAAAACTTTTCCAAGCAACGGCCTAGATCCGATGTGGGATCCACACAGGCCTGCATGTATTTCTTTCATTAACTCTATACCTTCGGTTCTAGACAAGCACTTGAGCAGCGGGGCACAAACTCCATGCTTGTATAACTCCCCTTCTATCATGACATACGGACGAGCTCTTGCCTCTATCCTTTTATTATAAGCTTCGTCATCTGATAGAAAGTTACCCTGAAGGTAAGAGATTATTTCAGTTCTCCAATCTTCACTGTAAACAGGAGAAATGTTAAGGACTGCTCTTTCCAGTAGCTCCACTGAAGGTGCCTTTATTGTTTCGAAGAACACATCCGAAGGTAGCGGCAGCCCCTGCGCTGCAGACTTGGCTAACAAATCAGCATGCTCATTTTGTCCTCGAGGGATATTCTTAACAGAAAATCCTTCGAAGGAAGCTTCGATCCTTCGAACCGTGTCTAGGTATTTTTCAAGCTTCGGGTCTTTGGCCTTGCAACTTTTGTCAATATGACCCGAAACAACCTGGGAATCAGTTTTAAGAATCGCCCTTCTGATTCCCATTGCCTTTAATTTCCGAAGACCCAGGAGCAGGGCTTCGTATTCAGTTATATTATTTGTGCAACTGAAGTCAAGTCTTGCTGCATAGCAAGTTTTAACCTTGGACGGTGAGACCAACACAGCAGCTGCACCTGCTCCGAAGGTTCCCCAAGAGCCATCACAAAACACTATCCATACTTCGGCATCTTTATTTGCTTCTTCGTCCTGAGCCCCTGGCGTCCAGTCGGCAATGAAATCTGCCAATGCTTGAGACTGGATTGAGGATCTATGCACATAATCAATGTAAAATTCATTGAGCTCCGCAGCCCATTTTCCAATCCGGCCAGTAGCTTCTCTATTTCTCATGATATCCTTCAATGGCTGCGAAGAAGGAACAATAATGTTGTATGCCTGGAAATAATGCCGAAGCTTCCTGGATGCCATTAAAACGGCATACAATACCTTCTCCAGCTCTGTATAATTTTTCTTTGAGACACTAAGGACCTCAGATACAAAATATACTGGGACCTGCTTCTTGACTTGTCCATCAAACTTCTCCTGGACAAGTGCCGCACTTACTGCTGAGTGCGAAGCTGCCACATATAACAACAGAGGAGCCCCTGGCGTTGGTGGAGTTAATGTTGTTAGATCTATTAAGTATTGCTTCAGCTCTTCGAAGGCTTTTTGTTGACTTGGGCCCCATTGAAAGACTTCAGCTGACTTCAGCACCTCGAAGAATGGTAAGTTTCTTTCTGCTGATCTGGATATAAATCTGTTGAGAGATGCCAGCCTTCCTGTCAATCTTTGGGCCCCCTTTCTTGTGGTTGGTGGCTCCATTCGAAGTATAGCTTCGATTTTATTTGGATTAGCTTCGATTCCCTTTGTTGAAACCAAGCATCCAAGAAATTTCCCCTTCTTTACTCCAAAGACACATTTTTCTGGATTCAGCTTCAAACCAGCTTGTCTGAAACTGGCGAAGGTCTCCTGCAAATCAGCAATATGATTTTCCTGCTTCGTGCTTTTTACAATGATGCCATCGACAAAAGTCAACACATTTCTGCCTATCTGAGACTGGAGGACCTTCGCAGTCATTCTGCTGAAACTTCCTCCAGCATTTTTGAGCCCCTCAGGCATCCGAAGATAACAATATGTGCCACTTGGGGTTATGAAGCTAGTTTTCGGCTCATCTTCCTTCTTCATCCAGATTTGATGATAGCCTGAGTAGTAGTCCAAGAGACTCATGAGCTCTAAAGAAGCTGCTGCATCGACTAAAGAGTCTATCCTTGGCAGCGAGAATTCGTCCTTCAGACAAGCCTTGTTGAGATCTGTGAAATCGATACACATTCTCCACTTGCCGTTGGCCTTCTTCACCATAACAGTGTTAGCTAGCCACTCTGGATACTTTACTTCTCTGATAACTCCTGCACTGAGGGGTCTTTTTACTTCATTGCGAGCCCCTTCGGCCTTGTCATCCGACATCTTCCGAAGCCTCTACTTTCGGGGTCTGAAGGATGGGTCAACATTAAGCGAATGTTCAATAACATCCCGATTTACTCCACAGAGATCATTAGCTGACCATGCAAAGACATCTTTGTTGTTGAATAAAAACCTTATCAAGGTTTTCTCCTGGTCTTCAGATAATTGCGAGCCCAACAACACCTTCTGCTCTGCTATGTCTTCACACAATAACATGGGCTTCGGCTGATCCGCTGAAGCTGCCTTCTCCCTCCTGAATTTGTACTGTTCACAAGCTTCAGCTCCATCTATGTTATGGATTGCCTTGGAGTCAGTCCAGCTTCCTTCGGCCCTTCTAGCAGCTTCCTGGCTTCCATGAATAGCAATAGGCCCTTGGTCCGAAGGTATCTTCATGCAGAGATAAGCTGGGTGAAGAATTGCTTCGAAGGCATTAAGAGTACCACGGCCAATGATTGCATTGTAAGGATACTCCATGTCAACAATATCAAACACAATTTGCTCAGTCCTTGTGTTGTTAACAAATCCGAAGGTTACCGGCATGGTAATCTTCCCAAGTGCTACAATCTGTCGCCCTCCGAAGCCACAAAGAGGGTGCGTAGCATCATGAATCTTGTCTTCGGGCTCTTGCATTTGTCTGAAGGCTTTAGCAAATATAATGTCAGCTGCACTGCCTGTATCAACTAGGACATTGTGGACCAGAAATCCTTTGATCACGCAAGAAATAACCATGGCATCATTGTGAGGATAATCCTTAAGCTGAAGGTCTTCCTGAGAGAAAGTAATTGGAATGTGGGACCATTTTGACTTGATGAAGGGTCCCTGCACTCCAACATGCTGCACTCTTCTCTGAGCCTCCTTCTTCTGCTTCTTGTTAGCCGGCTCTGAGCAAGAGCCGCCTGTTATCGGGAGCACCAGCTTCGAAGCCGAAGCAGCTCCAGCTTGATTGTTGAACGAAGCCATCAGCTCAGAAAAGTGGAAGTGAGTTCACCGGAGGTGGGCGCCAATGTTGGGGGCTTGTTCTCAAATGCTAAGAGTTAAGAACAAGGCAACACAGAAAATATTAAATGTTAAAGTCCTTCGTCCTCCACCACCTTATATCCTTTCGGGATATAAAGAATTTCGGACGAAGGTTACGAAGGGCGTACCTTCGTAAACATAATAACGAGGGACGAAGTACTCATATAAATCATGAAGTATAAAATAAACATTTAAATGTTATCATAGAATCATTTCCATCTTTACTAACATGAACAAATATAAATGATTTCAAATTACAAATGTACCTTCGGTCCTGAGGAAGGCGAGAATACAAGTGCGATGCGAAGGCAAATGACAGGTTCGCGTGAACAGTACAGAGGTACTGTTCATCTATTTATAGGCACAGGTCGCAGCCTGTGACAAATTACAATTATGCCTCTTACAAAAGTTTACAACATTGACTCAGACCTCTATGGATAAAAAGGTCATTCTATCTCTATGTCGGTTCATAACGCCGAAGCTCCATGAAAAGGAACCTTCGGCCATCACTTGGAGACGACTTCAGCCGAAGCTGCTTCTTCGTGTAAGACCTTCGGCGCACCGAAGCACGGCCCCAACACAAGGACATGGATAACAAAAGCTAGTCAATCCTTAGGTATAAATGTGTAACGCGGGAGGTGAATTAAAGTATGTATAGGACAGAGATAGGTCAAGGGACACTTGCCTCCACCAACCGACTGCTGCTCAGGGGCTTCTCCTGCGAGTTCTTCGGGCTCCTCAACCGGATCGTTCTCTATGCGAGCACAAACATACATACATCCATCCATTCGAATTAGGAAACAAACAGTACACCATACAAGAGAACAAATAGATTAAATATGCATAGAGTATGACATACGATATTGCATTGGCCATGGCTAGAAAGAGACGGGGGAAGGTCTCGCAGGGGTTAAAGCTTATACTCGAGGCGTATTACGGGTAGACGAATAACTAGTCGTTACGTGCTCTAGTTCCACTTAGCTCCAATAACAAGAATTAGTCACATGCACTAATAAAATCATAACCATTTTCAATTGATCAACATTAAATAAGGTAGATGATTAACTACATGAATTAACTAACGTAACCAAATTCCAAATTGAGTTCTCATTTATTAATTAAATAACGTGATCACTACGCATGGAATACACAGGGGGGGTAGACGGGCACGTCTAGGGGGTAGACAAGCGCGTCAAGGGCACGGCGAGCCGTGCCAAAGCACCGTGCACCACACGAGCACGTGCGCAAAAGGTCGCGTTGATGTGTCGTGAACGGGTCGCGCATACGCCGGGGCCGAGCGACACGACCGCGAGCCGCGGGTGCGGCGAGCTCGCCGGGGGCACCGTGCGCTGCACGGGCCGCGCCGGGGCTCCGCGCGCACCACCGAGGCCACGCCGGGGGACGGGGCTGCGCGAGCGCCGCCGAGGCCGCGCCGGGAACGGGCGCCATGGCCGCGCCACGGCCACGCTGCGCCGAGCCGCAGGCCGCGCGAGCGTGGGGAGCAGGGGGGCCGGCTGGGGGCGGCTGGGCCGCAAGGCCAGCTGGGCCGGGAGGCCGGCTGGACCGCCGCGGGGCCCACAACGGGAAGGGGAGAGGGGGGGGGGGAAGGCCGACTGGGCCGCGCGCGAGGGGAGGGGCGGCTAGGCCGAAAGGGAAGGAGAGGGGGGAAAAGAAAAGAAAAGAAAAAGATTTTCCTTTTTCTTTAAATTTAGATGAATGGTTTCACAATTTCAATCAATCAAAATAAATGCATGGTTCAGCATGGTGCAGCAAACCAAAATAAAGTATTTCTAGGGTTTTGCTTTACACGAGATCTCAAGCCAAATCCCGCTATAACTTTGGAAAATGTCAAGGCTTAGCGAGGGGAAAGGAAAAAGGAAAGGGTAATGCCCGAATTTGGCGAGTGAAGAAAAGAAAAAAAAATTCAACTCCAAAATTCGGGGCGTTACAAACCTATCCCCCTTAAAAGAATCTCGCCCTCGAGATTCAGGGTTGGCTAGCAAAGAGATCAGGGTATTTGGCCATCAGATCATCTTCGCGCTCACAGGTTGCTTCTTCCTCAGAGTGACGATTCCATCTGACTTTGCACATTCTGATGGTCTTCCTTCGGGTGACTCTGTCTGCAGTCTTAAGGATTTGCGTTGGCTTCTCAATGTAGGTCAAGTCCTCCTGGACTTCAAGACTTTCCACTGACAACTGCTCTTCTGGCACTCGCAGACACTTCTTCAACTGAGACACATGAAAGACATCATGCACAGCAGACAAATTTTCTGGCAAACTGAGCTGATAGGCCACTTCTCCACGCCTTGCGAGAATCTGATATGGACCAACGTAGTGGGGTGCTAGCTTGCCTTTGACTCTGAACCTTCTGACTCCTCTGACCGGTGACACTTTCAGATAGACAAAATATCCAACCTCGAAACTCAGCTCTCTTCTTCTTGTGTCTGCATAGCTTCGCTGCCTCGATTGCGCTATCTTCAGATTTTCTCGAACCATCTTGATGTTCTCTTCGGCTTCAAGCAGAATGTCTGGCCCGAACACCTGCTTCTCTCCAGGCTGATCCCATTGCAACGGACTTCTAAAACTCCTTCCATAGAGCGCCTGAAATGGTGACATCTTCAAGCTGGCCTGGTAACTGTTGTTATAGGAGAACTCTGCATAAGGCAATCTCTTATCCCATCTAGACTGATCTTGCAACGCATAGGCTCTCAACATGTCTTCAAGGATTTGATTGGTCCTTTCGGTCTGACCATCTGTCTGCGGATGGTAGGCTGAACTAAAATTCAAATGTGTACCCAAGGCTTCATGCAGCTGCTGCCAGAAATGAGAGGTGAACTGAGTTCCTCTGTCTGACACTATCTTCTTTGGCACACCATCAAGACAAACGATCCGAGACATGTACAATTCTGCCAAGACTGCACTGCTGTAGTTGGTCTTGACTGGTATGAAGTGGGCTGACTTGGTCAAGCGGTCCACTACTACCCAAATGGAATCGTAGCCGTCTCGAGTGCGAGGCAATCCGACTATGAAGTCCATACCAATTTCATCCCATTTCCATTGAGGAATTTGCAATGGTTGCAACAATCCAGCGGGTCTCTGGTGCTCTGCCTTGATCCGCCGACAACTATCACACATAGCCACATGCTCTGCGATTTCCCTCTTCATTCCGTACCACCAGAATTTCTTCTTCAGATCCTGATACATCTTCTCACTGCCAGGGTGAATCGAATAAGCTGTCTCATGAGCTTCCTTGAGGATCAACTCCCGAATAGATTGGACATTAGGAACACACAAGCGGTCTTTGAACCATATCACACCTTATGCATCTTCCCAAAAGTCTTTGCCTCTGCCATCTAGAATCAGTCACCGGATTTCGCTGATCTTCTCATTATTCTTTTGCGCTTCTTTGATTTCCCGCTCCAGGGTAGGTTCCAACTCAATTGTGACTCCTCGCGTGTTGTTCAGAAATTCGAGACTCAACCTGTCAAACTCTTTGGCCAACTCATAAGGCATCGGATGAGCGACCATCAGATTGACTTGACTCTTCCTGCTCAAAGCATCTGCCACTACGTTTGCTTTGCCTGGATGGTAATGAATCTCCAATTCATAGTCTTTGATCAACTCTAACCATCTTCGTTGCCTCATATTCAGCTCTGATTGAGTGAATATGTACTTCAGACTCTTGTGGTCTGTGTAAACATCACATTTCTGTCCATACAGATAGTGCCTCCATGTCTTCAGTGCGTGAACCACTGCTGCCAACTCTAGATCATGGATTGGGTAATTCTTCTCATGAACTTTCAGTTGTCGGGACGAGTAAGCCACAACTCTTCCCTCTTGCATCAGCACGCATCCCAAACCAGTGTAACAAGCATCGCAATACACCGAGAAGGGCTTGTGCACATCAGGCAAGACTAAGACATGCGCTGTAGTCAACTTCTCTTTCAGCGCTTTGAAGGCCTCCTAACATTTCTGGGTCCACTTGAACTCAACCTTGTTACCTAGCAAAGCTGTCATTGGTTTCGCAATCTTCGAAAACCCTTCAATGAATCGCCGATAATATCCGGCCATTCCAATGAAGCTCTTGATTCCTCGAGCATCCGTTGGCGCTTTCCAGTTCAGAATGTCTACCACTTTCTTTGGATCCATAGCCAATCCTTCTTTGTTGATTATATGACCCAGGAATAGAACTTCACTGATCCAGAACTCGCACTTGCTCAACTTTGCATACAACTGGTGCTCTCGCAATCTCTGCAATACCATCCTCAAATGATTTGCATGCTCTTCTTCGCTTTGAGAATCTATCAGAATGTCATCAGTAAATACCACCACAAACTTATCAAGATAATCCATGAATACACTGTTCATCAAGTTCATGAAGAAGGCCGATGCATTGGTTAGACCGAAAGACATCACAGTGAACTCATACAACCCATACTTCGTATTGAATGCCGTCTTCGGAATGTCTGAAAGTCGGATCCTGAGCTGATGATAACCTGACCTCAGATCTATCTTGGAGAATACACTGACACTTCTCAACTGGTCGAACAGATCTTCTATTCTGGGCAAAGGGTACTTGTTCTTGATTGTGACCTCATTCAGAGCTCGATAATCGATACACATTCTTTTGGTGCCATCTTTCTTTTCTACGAATAGGACAGGGGTGGCCTAAGGCGAGGTGCTTGGCCGGATGTAACCTTTCTCTGACAGCTCATCAATCTGCTTCTTAAGTTCAACCAACTCTGGTCCAGATATTCTGTAAGCTCTCTTAAAGATGGGGGCGGTTCCAGGAAGAAACTCTATGGCAAATTCAACTTTCCGCTCTGGTGGCATACCTGGTAAGTCCTTTGGAAACACATCTGGGAACTCGGACACAACCTTGATACTCTCAATTAGGTCTGCTTCACTGCTATCGACAGCCATCTGATAACAACTTCCTTTCTTCGGCTCAAGCGGGACTAACTCAGTCACCACTTCCTCTCCTAGTGGGGACACCAACTTGATTGTCCTCTTATCACAACTGATAACTGCCTGATATTTATCTAGCCAATTCATCCCTAGGATGACATCTATTCCCTGAATACCCATTACTATGAGGTTAGCGGGAAACGCTATCCCCCTTATTTCCACACTTATATTCAAACAAATGCTATTGGTTCGAATGCTACCACCGGCTGAGTCAATTTGAATGGGAGTTGACATGGTAGTAATTGGGAGATTATGTGCTTTTACCCATGATGCAGTAATGAATGAATGCGTTGCTCCAGTATCAAATAATACTTCTGCAATATGGGAGTCGACTGGAAACATACCTACTATCATGCCGGGGGGTCACCCGAACTGCTTCAGCCTCCAAGTGGTTCAGCCTCCCATGATTATAGCGTGGCTGAGAGCGGTTGCCCGCTCCAGGCTGGGACACATTCTGCTTTGCTAGGGCATTGGGGCCAGACTGCTGCTGGGGTGCCTTCTTCAAACATTGCATCACTCAGTGGCCTTGCTCTCCACAATGGAAACATGCTCTGTTTCCAACCTGAGCTGGTGCCGCCTGATTGTTCTGCTAGTTTGCTGGGGCAGGAAGACGAGGTGCCTGCTGATTCTGCCTCTGGAACTGACCTCCTCCTGACTGATTGTTCTGGCGATTCTGATACTGGTGCTAAGGATACTGCCTTTGGAACTGCTGCTGCTGAGGTGGACACTGGTTCTGCCTGAATGCTGAGGTTGATTGCCTGAGAAACGAGGACGATTGCTGCTTCCAGGCTGGGGTCCACTGATCTTGTGCTTGCGATCCTCCATCTCCTTACGCTTCCTCTCTGTCATGATTGCTCTATCAATCAGGTGCTGAAATGTCGGGAAGGTATGATTCATCAGCTGATACTGCAGAGGGTCAACCAAGCCTCTCAAGAAACGATACTGTCTCTTGGCGTCGGTGTTGACATCTTCAGGAGCATAGCGAGACAACTGCAGGAACCTGTCCCGGTACTCACTGACAGATGATGACTCTTGCTTGAGGGCCAGGAACTCCTCCTTCTTCGCTGTCATCAGACCTGCAGGAACATGGTACTGACGAAAGCTACCTCTGAACTCTTCCCAGGTGATGGTGTCGGGGTTGGCATGAGTGGCGAGATAAGACTCCCACCAATACTGGGCTGCTCCTCTCAACAGACGGGGACCATACGGAACTTTCTCCCTGTCATCACACTGAGCAGTATGCAACTCCCGCTCCACAGTGTGTAGCCAGTCTTCAGCATCCATGGGGTCAGAAGAGTGAGCAAATGTTGGGGGATGACCTCTCATGAATTCAGCACGCTTGTCCCTGGGCATCTGAGGCATCCGAGGTTGAGGTGGTAGCTGTTGCTGCTACTACTGCTGAATGGCGGCCAGAGTCTAACCGATGGCTTGGACTGCCTGAGTCTGCATCAGGAACATCTGCTCGATGGACATCGGGGGTGGGGGCGGCTGTTGCTGTTGTTGGGGTACCTCATCCTGCTGAGCTGTTTGCTCCTGCTGAGCACGCCTTCCTCCTCTGCGCCTGTTTTCTGACATCTGCAGAATGCAACCACACATCAGAACTGATCTTGCAAATCTTGCAGCATAAGAAAAGAGTATAGAATTCTCCACAACACTAAACAGATGAGCATCTTCACTGATCTCCAACACAAACCAACACAACTTCTCAGATAAAGAGGAAAGTGGAATAAAAGACTTCCCAACTAGATAACTAACTTCATTAACATATAATAGGTAAACCAAAATACAAGGGATACCCACACTGGTGACAGTCATTACAAAGATCCAAATCCGACATGGTTCATCATGACAAACATAAATGCACAGGATATAGCAAACTACCCTGTCTAACTAAGACTAATTAAGAGCGAGACTAACGCTAGGACTGAGACTAAGACTAAAACTTCTATATTAAGCATTTATTACAAGACTCAACACTGACGATCTATGGTTCCAAGTCTACCTTGGTCTTACAGTCGGGATTGCCATAAGACTGGTGTCCACGCCGAGGTGAGCGGTACTGGTGCTGAGTCCCGACGGGAGCGGGGGACCCATCATCCAGGTGACGACGTTCCACGCGCTCAACCCGCAGCAGGGCTGTTGGGGACTTGTTCTCAACTGCTATGAATTAAGAACAAGGCAACACAGAAAAAGTTAATGATTAATACCCTTCTTCCTTCGAAGCGTTATTTCCCTTAGGATATAACGATCTTGAGACGAAGGGCATGAAGGTCATACCTTCATCATTGCAGTTTATATTGATAAACAGGAGAAGCTTATGAAACATGAGAGAATAATATGAATAATCACATAATATTATTACATGTACTTATTAAGTAATCATGGGAGAATGGAAACAATGTTGAATTACATTTGTACCTTCGGCTTGACAAAAGGCAAAAGTACGAGCGTAGCGCGCGAGCGTGTATCAGTTAGCGTGAACAGTACGGGGGTACTGTTCATCTATTTATAGATACAGGACACAGCCTGTGACGAATTACAATTATGCCCCTCATAAAAGTTTACAACATTGACTCAGACCTTTATGGATCAAAAGGTCATTCTATCTCTATGTCGGTTTGTAGTGCCGAAGCTTCATGAAAAAGAACCTTCGGTCATCTCCTGTGAGCGACTTCAGCCGAAGCTGCTTCTTCCCGTAAGACCTTCGGCGCAACGAAGCATGACCCCAACAGTAGCCCCTTTCGCGGTGCTAGATCGTTTTTCGTAACGAGCTTGATCCGTGAAAAAAGCCTCATAAGCTTCGGGAAGCCGAAGGTCCAAAAAACACCTTCCCTGAGCTCGTTGTCGAGAAACGATTCAGTTTCCGGGCGCGTGCCCGGCCCACCTTGCAGAGTTACTGTTTGATCTTTGCGGTCCACCGCGCAGCGAGTGCAAGTGACTGCCCGCCTGGTGTAAAAATCCTGGCGCTTCGCCTTCTTTCCTGCAGCACTATATAAACAGACGAGTAGGTGTGAAGTTACCACAGCATTCATTGCTATTTGCACTGTTTTGCTGCCAAAATTTTTAACTGTAGCCGAAGCTTGATTCTCAGAATCGAACGAAGGTCTATCTCGAAGTCTGCTTCGTCAGAAAGAAAGGCTTCGGGAGAAAAAGAAAAAGAAAAAAGTATTCAATTTCCCCAAACTCAGAATCAAATGGCCAGAGTGCGATCTACTGCCAGAGTTGAACGTGAAGGAGACGAAGCTGAAGGCTCGGAGACTGTGCCCATCTCCGAAGCAATGCAACGTTCCGGACTGGTGACTGCGGAAGAAATGCCCGCTGCTGAAGCAGACCCGACAACTGCCGAAGGAGAAGAAGAAAATATTGAAGAAACTGATCCCGAAGATGACTATCGCATTGCCATGCCCAGCAAACCCAGCCACTTAGACTTCGGAAAGTCGACCATCTCAAAGGCTGATCTCGCCAAGATGGTAAAATCAGGTTATTTCAGTGAAAATCAGAAGAAACTGCTTCGCTTCGGAGGAGAAGAAACTACCCCGAAGCCAGAGAAGGACGAGATAGTCATTTTCAAGAGCTTTTTAAAGGCTGGGCTGAGATTCCCCCTTCACGGGATTATTGCAGATGTCGTGAAGAAGTTTGGAATATACTTTCATCAGTTGACTCCTAACGCTATCGTTAGGCTTAATATCTATATCTGGGCCCTCCGAAGCCAGGCAGTGGAGCCGTTTGCCGACAGTTTTTGTCGAGTTCATGAGTTACATTACCAAACAAAGGCCAGAAAAGATGGATTACATGATAACTTCGGTTGCTACAATTTTGCCTACCGGAAAACAACAAAGTTTCCTGTTATTAGCTACCGAAGCAAATGGCCGGCAGGCTGGAAGTCTGAGTGGTTTTATGTGAAAGTTGACGAAGACGAAGAAAAGTTGGTACAAAGCCCACTTGAATTAATCTTCGGAGAAACAAGGCCGCGATGCCACATGACGTTAGAAGGTCCCACCTGGGCTGCACTGGGTGAATTTGAAATTATTTCAGAGCATATCGGTACCAGGGATCTAGTTCAAGAGTTCTTGGCGTTCAGAGTCTTCCCTACTCTAAAAGAATGGGAAATGCCAAAGCTAGAGGGGGAGAAGAAGAAGGGGGAACTTGTCCGGCTTCCTTACCATTTCAAATTCAAGAAATACTTTAAAAAACCTTGCCAAGAGTGGCTGGACACAGTTGAGGTAATGTGCAATGAAATTCTTGGGAATTATTCCAAAAAAGAAGATCAACTGATGACCGCGGCCTTCGGCACCCGTCCGAAGCGAAGGCTGAACCGAGTGTTTGATGCCCTGGGTTTCAAGTACCCTGACTATGAACGGCTGAACAAGGGTGCTGAGGGCCAAAAAAGGAAAAGAGTGGCCGAAACTTTGAACAAGGATGAAGAAAAAGCAGCAAAAGAGAAGAAAATTCCCAAGAAGAGAAAAATATCAACTCCAAAGCGAAAATTATCCGATGAAGAGGGGACCCCCGCACCACCTTCTACCAGCGACGTGGAGGAAATCTTAAAGGTAATGACTGAACCCCTGCCCACGAAGCTAAGTCCATTAGGGCCTCAACTGACGAAGCTTTTTCGAAAGGTGGAAGAGCCGGAAAAAACGAAGATAACCAAAACAAAGAGGCAAAGAATTATTGCAGTGACCGAAGTTATTGACAAGACGCCACCGAGGGCGTCAATTCAGAAAACGCCAGCTGTTGAGGGCACAACAAATGTCGAAGTCGCACCTTCGGAGGTCGCGACTACCGAAGCCGCTTCAGCCGAAGATGTGAACTTAGAAACTACCATTGAAGATATCGACAAAATTTTGCTAGACATGGCTGCAGAAGAAGCTGCCACCGCTGCTGAAGAAACCATGGCCACAGTGCCTGGGAAGGGAAAAGAAATAGCCGAAGACACTTCGGAAGACGAAGCCTACATATTTCAAAATTTAGTTGGACAAGAACTGTCGAAGGCTGAAAAAGAAGAGCTTAAGGAATATGCCAAATCTTGCGGATACAAGCCAGGAGCTCTTCTCTTTAGAGGCATTGATGATGAGAAATTGGGCTGCATCCGGGATCAAACTGGGGCTAAGGTCATCGGTACTCTATCAAAGAGTATCGGTTTTCCGAAGCTAGAAACAGATATCAGCCGCTACCGACGACAACATATCGTCGGCAGCTTATTTTATTCCAATTTCAAGGTAAACAACTTTTCTCTGACTTCTATTGTTTTTCAATAATGGAAATATTCCTAACGAAGGTTGTTTATTTGCAGAGCATGCTACTAAGCAAAGCTTTGAGGATGCAGCAAGATCTAGAGGATAAGAAACACGAAGCTATAATCGAAAATCTAGAGAGCAAGATAAAAGAGCAATCAGCTATTATTGAAAAGAAAGACTTTGAACTCCAAACAACTGAAGGCTTGCTGGCAGAGACTGAAGCTAAAGTATCAGAATTGAATTCGAAGCTTATCTGCCAATCAAAACAATTTGAACAAGAGAAGCTAGAGCTTAATTCAAAACTTGAGGCCGAAGTCCAAACCAGCTCGGATTTGAAGAAATTATTAATAAGCCTTCAAGACAAATGTTTGAAATTTAGCAACAACTGTATTGAACAATTAAAAAAGATCTTTTACTCAGTTGGAGCCAGCAGTGGGAAGTTCAACCCTTCAGCTGAAAATTTGCCAAAAGCCTTCGATCATATTGAAGCTGAAATTGAAGAGCTTAACGAAGTTATAGCCGGGCCTGGTGACTTCTGTGCCTGGGTAGCTTCTCGGGGTACCGCTGCAGCGTTCCTGAAGGCCGGCTGCGAGCATGGAAAAATCGTCAACAGGCCCAATTTCGCCCTGTCTCCATCAATTCTAGATGATATTCCTGACCTCGCCCGAAGCATCTCAAATAGATTTATAAAAATGATATGGACAAAAGGCGGGCGAGAGAAGGCTAGAGACGAAGCTCGAAGTCATCTTGAACCAGTAAGAGATCATACTTTGTACTTACCTTCTCCTTCACACTTGATTTTTACTCGCGATGCCTTGATTCATGTAGGATGACGAAGCTGAAGATGATGCTTAAAATATGTCACCGAAGCTGAAGCTCAGTGAAGATCAGTAGAAGTATACTATAGAAAAAACTCAGGAGACTTTTGTAACAACTCTCGTAAATACAATTAAACTGTTCTCAAGGAACTTTGTACATACCTTGTAATATATTCTTACCCTTCTATTGAGGCGCTTTGATGTGGACGAAATTAGTATTTTGAGCCGAAGGCGAAAAACACCTTCCCTTCTTTTCGTACACAACGAAGCATAAAAGACCGCTTCTTCTTTTTGCCGAAGCTTTTCTTTTTTGTACACAACGAAGCATAAAAGACCGCTTCTTCCTTTTGCCGAAACAACCACTTAGGAACGCAAATGCTATGAATGAATGCTTATGAATGCAAATGTTATGATGTAATGTAATGTGCGAATGAATGTCCAAAACATATATCCGAAGCCACACTCTCAGCCATTATTTCCTTAGAAACAACCACACATCAGCTCTGCATTCCCTTAGGAACGACTTTGGAGCTTCTTCGCCTTTTACTTAGGCGGTATCAGCGTTGACTTTTCGCTGTGAGCTCTGCATCCCCTTAGGAACGTCTTTGGAGCTTCTTCGCCTTTTACTTTCGGCGGAATCAACGTTGACTTTTCGCTGTGAGCTCTGCATCCCCTTAGGGACGTCTTTGGAGCTTCTTCGCTTTTTCAGTTTCGGCACTCGATGGTGCGTTCTCAGTTTTTACATTTACATTTTTTGGGGGATTTTGCTCTTATAAGACAAAAGGAAATTACACATGATGGCCCCATTAAAAACCTTTCTCCCCCTTTAGAAAGGAAAAGGGTGCCATGAAAAAGAAAAAAGAAAAGACAGAAAAAGAATTTCATCAAGTTACACATAATATCGCCGAAGCTCATCCGCATTCCAGGATCTTGGAATGTCATTGCCGTCCATATCCTTCAATCTGTATGAACCAGGCCTTGACGAAGATGCTACCAAAAAAGGCCCTTCCCATTTCAACTGTAGCTTGCCCACTGTGTCTGGGTTGGCCACTCTCCGAAGCACCAAGTGTCCCGGCTCAATATTTTTTTAGCCGGACCTTTCTATCCCGCCATTTGACTGTTTCAGCTTGGTATTTATTGATATTCTCCACAGCTTGAAGCCTGATCCCTTCTAAAGCATCTTTTTCCACAAGACAAGCATCTTCAGGACCTGATTCTGCCGAAGCTAGTACTCTTATTGATCCAGCTTTAGCTTCTTCCGGAGTTATTGCTTCGTCACCGAATAATAGCTTGAATGGAGTAAAGCCTGTAGACCTTGATGTTGTTGTATTGTGGCACCACACCACTTTGGTTAACTGATCTGGCCACTTTCCCCTGGGTTGATTGAAGATTAACTTCATTATTCCTGTCATTATAATGCCGTTGGCCCTTTCAACGAGCCCATTTGACTCCGGATGCCTGACTGATGCAAAGTGGATCTTCGTACCGATTTGATCACAAAAATTTCTAAAAGCTTCAGAGTCGAACTGCGTTCCATTATCTACAGTGATGGCCTTCGGTACCCCGAAGCGACAGACAATATTCTGCCAGAAAAACTTTTGGACAGTGGCCGAAGTTATTGTGGCTAATGGCTTCGCCTCAATCCATTTAGAAAAATACTCCACAGCTACTATAACATATTTTAGATTCCCTTGAGCCGGTGGTAATGGACCTAACAAGTCAAGGCCCCACCTTTGCAATGGCCAGATGGGTTGTATCAGCTGTGTCAAAGACGAAGGTTGCTTTTGATCTCTTGCACATTTCTGACAACCTTCGCACTTTTGAACTAGCTCAGCTGCATCCGAAGCTGCCTTCGGCCAATAAAACCCTTGGCGAAAGACTTTTCCAAGTAACGGCCTAGATCCAATGTGGGACCCACACAGGCCTGCATGTATTTCTTTCATCAACTCTATACCTTCGGTTCTAGATAAGCACTTGAGCAGCGGAGCGCAAACTCCATGTTTGTATAACTCCCCTTCTATCATGACATACGGACGAGCTCTTGCCTCTATCCTTTTATTATAGGCTTCGTCATCTGAAAGGAACTTACCCTGAAGGTAAGAGATGATTTCAGTTCTCCAATCTTCGCTGTAAACAGGAGATATGTTGAGGACTGCTCTTTCCAGGAGGTCCACTGAAGGTGCCTTTATTGTTTCGAAGAACACATCCGAAGGTAACGGCAGCCCCTGTGCTGCAGACTTGGCTAGCAAATCAGCATGCTCATTTTGTCCTCGAGGGATATTCTTGACAGAAAATCCTTCGAAGGAGGCTTCGATCCTTCGGACCGTGTCTAGATATTTTTCAAGCTTCGGATCTTTAGCCTTGCAACTTTTGTCAATATGACCCGAAACAACCTGGGAATCAGTTTTAAGAATCGCCCTTCTGATTCCCATTGCCTTTAATTTCCGAAGGCCCAGGAGCAGGGCTTCGTACTCAGTAATATTGTTTGTACAACTGAAATCAAGTCTTGCTGCATAACAAGTTTTAACCTTGGATGGTGAGACCAACACAGCGGCTGCACCTGCTCCGAAGGTTCCCCAAGAGCCATCACAAAACACTGTCCACACTTCGGCATCTTTATTTGCTTCTTCATCCTGAGCCCCTGGCGTCCAGTCGGCAATGAAATCTGCCAATGCTTGAGACTGGATCGAGGATCTATGCACATAATCAATGTAAAACTCATTGAGCTCTGCAGCCCATTTTCCAATCCGTCCAGTAGCTTCTCTATTTCTCATGATGTCCTTCAACGGCTGCGAAGAAGGAACAATAATATGGTATGCCTGAAAATAATGCCGAAGCTTCCTGGATGCCATTAAAACGGCATACAATACCTTCTCCAGCTCTGTATAATTTTTCTTTGATACACTAAGGACTTCAGATACAAAATACACTGGAACCTGCTTCTTGATTTGGCCATCAAGCTTCTCCTGAACAAGTGCCGCACTTACTGCTGAGTGCGAAGCTGCCACATATAACAACAGAGGAGCCCCTGGCGTTGGTGGAGTTAATGTTGTTAGATCTATCAAATATTGCTTCAGCTCTTCGAAAGCTTTTTGTTGACTTGGTCCCCATTGAAAGACTTCAGCTGACTTCAGCACCTCGAAGAAGGGTAAATTTCTTTCTGCTGATCTGGATATGAATCTGTTGAGAGATGCCAGCCTTCCTGTCAATCTTTGGGCCCCCTTTCTTGTGGTTGGTGGCTCCATTCGAAGTATAGCTTCGATTTTATTTGGATTAGCTTCGATTCCCTTTGTTGAAACCAAGCATCCAAGAAATTTCCCCTTCTTTACTCCAAAGACACATTTTTCTGGATTCAGCTTCAAACCAGCTTGTCTGAAACTGGCGAAGGTCTCCTGCAAATCAGCAATATGATTTTCCTGCTTCGTGCTTTTTACAATGATGTCATCGACATAAGTCAACACATTTCTGCCTATCTGAGACTGGAGGACCTTCATAGTCATTCTGCTGAAACTTCCTCCAGCATTTTTGAGCCCCTCAGGCATCCGAAGATAACAATATGTGCCACTTGGGGTTATGAAGCTAGTTTTCGGCTCATCTTCCTTCTTCATCCAGATTTGATGATAGCCTGAGTAGCAGTCCAAGAGACTCATGAGCTCTGAAGAAGCTGCTGCATCGACTAAAGAGTCTATCCTTGGCAGCGAGAATTCGTCCTTCAGACAAGCCTTGTTGAGATCTGTGAAATCGATACACATTCTCCACTTGCCGTTGGCCTTCTTCACCATAACAGTGTTAGCTAGCCACTCTGGATACTTTACTTCTCTGATAACTCCTGCACTGAGGGGTCTTTTTACTTCATTGCGAGCCCCTTCGGCCTTGTCATCCGACATCTTCCGAAGCCTCTGCTTTCGGGGTCTGAAGGATGGGTCAACATTGAGCGAATGTTCAATAACATCCCGATTTACTCCACAGAGATCATTAGCTGACCATGCAAAAACATCTTTGTTGTTGAATAAAAACCTTATCAAGGTTTTCTCCTGGTCTTCAGATAATTGCGAGCCCAACAGCACCTTCTGCTCTGCTATGTCCTCACACAATAGCATGGGCTTCGGCTGGTCTGCTGAAGCTGCCTTCTCCCTTCTGAATTTGTACTGTTCACAAGCTTCAGCTCCATCTATGTTATGGATTGCTTTGGAGTCAGTCCAGCTTCCTTCAGCCCTTCTAGCAGCTTCCTGGCTTCCATGAATAGCAATAGGCCCTTGGTCCGAAGGTATCTTCATGCAGAGATAAGCTGGGTGAAGAATTGCTTCGAAGGCATTAAGAGTACCGCGACCAATGATAGCATTGTAAGGATACTCCATGTCAACAATATCGAACACAATTTGCTCAGCCCTTGTGTTGTTAACAAATCCGAAGGTTACCGGCATGGTAATCTTCCCAAGTGCTACAATCTGCCGCCCTCCGAAGCCACAAAGAGGGTGCGTAGCGTCATGGATCTTGTCTTCGGGCTCTTGCATTTGTCTGAAGGCCTTGGCAAATATAATATCAGCTGCACTGCCTGTATCAACTAAGACATTGTGGACCAGAAATCCTTTGATCACGCAAGAGATAACCATGGCATCATTGTGAGGATAATCCTTAAGCTGAAGGTCTTCCTGAGAGAAAGTAATTGGAATGTGGGACCATTTTGACTTGATGAAGGGTCCCTGCACTCCAACATGCTGCACCCTTCTCTGAGCCTCCTTCTTCTGCTTCTTGTTAGCCGGCTCTGAGCAAGAACCGCCTGTTATCGGGAGCACCATCTTCGAAGCCAAAGCAGCTTTAGCTTGATTGTTGAACGAAGCCATCAGCTCAGAAAAGTGGAAGTGAGTTCACCGGAGGTGGGCGCCAATGTTGGGGACTTGTTCTCAACTACTATGAATTAAGAACAAGGCAACACAGAAAAAGTTAATGATTAATACCCTTCGTCCTTCGAAGCGTTATTTCCCTTAGGATATAACGATCTTGAGACGAAGGGCATGAAGGTCATACCTTCATCATTGCAGTTTATATTGATAAACAGGAGAAGCTTATGAAACATGAGAGAATAATATGAATAATCACATAATATTATTACATGTACTTATTAAGTAATCATGGGAGAATGGAAACAATGTTGAATTACATTTGTACCTTCGGCTTGACAAAAGGCAAAAGTACGAGCGTAGCGCGCGAGCATGTATCAGTTAGCGTGAACAGTACGGGGGTACTGTTCATCTATTTATAGATACAGGACACAACCTGTGACGAATTACAATTATGCCCCTCATAAAAGTTTACAACATTGACTCAGACCTTTATGGATCAAAAGGTCATTCTATCTCTATGTCGGTTTGTAGTGCCGAAGCTTCATGTAAAAGAACCTTCGGTCATCTCCTGTGAGCGACTTCAGCCGAAGCTGCTTCTTCCCGTAAGACCTTCGGCGCAACGAAGCATGACCCCAACAAGGGCAATCTCAGCACGAGCCCTACTCAGCTCGTCTAATGCATGGTCTAGCTCCGTGTTTAGCACGGCGGCTAGGTTGACTGTGCTGCTCAACCTAGGATTGTCCTCACCGACAGGTGAAACAATCATGCCTCCTGTGCTGCCAGATGGACGGCGGGGGTAATACTTCAGGTTGAGACCGTCGGCTACCCCACCGAAAACTGAGCAGTAGTGCGAAAGCGCAGGCCATGCGGCATCTTGCATGGCCGCCTCAGCTGAGTCCCACTCAGAGATAGAATAGTGCTCTGAGCAGATCTCCGCACCCCGGAGACTGTTCTCCGGACGGCGCACCAAGCAGGTCGCCTCCCAGCGGTCCGGGTAGACCCCACAACTATGCTGATAGGCCACACAGCGATACTCGATGGACCAAGTACGTCGGTCAAGTTCCCAACGTAGTAGGGCGTCGAGCGCATCGTGGAAGTGACACCCGCGAGCAGCGTCGCGAGTGATGGGTCGAGCAACCCATCCTTCCGGCTCCTGGTCAGCAGAAAAGTCGGTGTCATGGCTCGAGCTGCTGTCGCCACCTCCGTCGTCTGGGTCTCCTCCAGCAGCTACTCCAGGGGCTGGGGCGTCCAGTGGTGGTGCAGAGGGCGCCTCCAGGGGAGCACAGGGGAGCAGCTCCTCACAGACTCTATCTCCTGCTGAAGCGAGAAAGAAGAGCCCTGCTGCTCCTGTCGTCGACGCTCCTGCTCCTCATGCAGGCGGTGGTGCAGCCTCTCCAAGTGGCTGGACTGACCGGTCACGGGACGGCGAAGCGGACGCTCCGCGAGACGGGAGGGTAAGAAGGGGATGACAGACTTCCGTGCGGTGTGCCTAAGACGAGCCATCTACAAAGGACACCGCAAGCATAAGAGTGAGAACAGAACTAGTATGACCAGCAAGTAATGAACCATAAATAAATGAAGGATTAGAATAAAACACAATTTTTAGCAAGGTATAATATATAGTAGAACATAGGTTTGGTCGACGTGACCAACTTTTGAAGGGATACCAAAGTCAAGGTAGGGACAGAGGTCTATAATCCTTAGAACGACCATTCTACTCTAGGTTAGCGGTCATACAGTCAGCACAACTTTGATACCACTTATGTCACACCCGGTTTTAGAAGGCAAACCGAATGCGAACCATGTACGTGCCAGGATCAGCAATTCACGTACACAGCAGTTACATAACATGGACATCATCACACAGTGCTCAAATAGTATTAAAAAGGGAAATAATAGCCGATTACATCATATGTCTGAGACATCCACATAGTCTTTACAATAATCAAAGTGCGAAAACGAAACGTAGATAAACGCGGCCTTCACAGGCAGCCGATTGGGGGTTGCCGCTAACCCACGCCTAGAACTCGTCGTAGTCTTGGAACTCCTGGAAGTCTCCTTCCACGGCTTCATCTTCTCCTGAGCAGTGGTTGCAATGCTGACAACCTGGGGATGGGGGGGCTTGGTGTGTAGAGCAAGGGTGAGTACACATCCACATACTCAGCAAGTATCTTGTTTGGCTGTAGTGGACTAGCTTTATGTGGGGGTAAGTCAAGCAGTTGCTTTTATTTGGTCAGATTATTATTACTAGTAGAGAAAGCCAAGTTTTAGAATTAACCCACGTTATTAACCCAAACATACTCCTTTCCAAACGGAAAGAGTACCACTTACCATTACCAGAGTCAAAACCAAGAACCATCAATCTCATTGCCACCTGCAAACCGAACATCTCTAATCAAGTACCACTAATCACTGGAGCTCCCTTGGCCGCTCATAACCGCGAGCACGGCTGATATATCAGTTTTCTAACACTCTACAGAGGTTGTGCACTTTACCCACAAGCCGTGATTCCCTTTCTGCCCGGAGAGAGCTACTCCCCATTGACCACTGCCTAGGTGGCCCAGTAGGGCATCACTATGTAGCCTTTATAAAGATTCCCCGAGGCTGTAGCCACCCATTAGGTTTCCTAAATGCACCGTACTCCTCCCCAAGGGGCAAACCCAAGCTTGGTAGAGCGAGCCGCATACACCGAGCCCCATTAACGGCACGACGGCTAAGCGAACTACACCCCGGATCCTCTAATTATTCAGCTAAGGGCACCCCATTCCACCCTCATGGTTGCACTGTTTTCCCGGGCGGTCATCCAACGAACAGGTCCTTACGGAGAGGCACTCGAGAAACCGCTCGAGCCCCCTTGAAGACCACAAGTATAACATTATAATAAAAGAGGGGAAAACAGCGTATCGTTGATAATTCTCATCATGTTTATTGATCAGAGTTGAGCAATAGCATAAGACTAAGCAATAATAATCCAACCCATATAGGTAAACAAGGACATGGATAACAAAAGCTAGTCAATCCTTAGGTATAAATGTGTAATGCGGGAGGTGAATTAAAGTATGTATAGGATAGAGATAGGTCAAGGGACACTTGCCTCCACCAACCGACTGCTGCTCAGGGGCTTCTCTTGCGAGTTCTTCGGGCTCCTCAACCGGATCGTTCTCTATGCGAGCGCAAACATACATACATCCATCCATTCGAATTAGGAAACAAATAGTACACCGTACAAGAGAACAAATAGATTAAATATGCATAGAGTATGACATACGATATTGCATTGGCCATGGCTAGAAAGAGATGGGGGAAGGTCTCGCAGGGGTTAAAGCTTATACTCGAGGCGTATTACGGGTAGACGAATAATTAGTCGTTACGTGCTCTAGTTTCACTTAGCTCCAATAACAAGAATTAGTCACATGCACTAATAAAATAATAACCATTTTCAATTGATCAACATTAAATAAGGTAGATGATTAACTACATGAATTAACTAACGTAACCAATTTCCAAATTGAGTTCCCATTTATTAATTAAATAACGTGATTAGTACGCATGGAATACACGGGGGGAGGGGGGTAGACGGGCAAGTCTAGGGGGTAGACAAGCGCGTCTCGGCGAGCCGTGCCAAAGCACCGTGCACCACGCGAGCACGTGCGTGCAAGGCCGCGCTGATGTGTCGCGAACGGGTCGCGCACACACCGGGGCCGAGCGACATGACCGCGAGCCACGGGTGCGGCGAGCTCGCCGGGGGCACCGCACGCTGCACGGGCCACGCCGGGGCTCTGCGCGCACCACCGAGGCCGCGCCGGGGGCCGGGGCTGCGCCGAGCCGTAGGCCGCGCCGGGAACGGGTGCCATGGCCGCGCCACGGCCACGCTGCGCCGAGCCGCAGGCCGCGCGAGCGCGCCGGGCCGAACGCCGCCGCGCGCAGGCGGGGGCACGGGGGGGTTCCACGGCCATGCACCGGCGAGCCGGGGCCGCGCCGGGCCGGGCGAGCGCCGCCGGGGACGGGCGGGCGCGGTCGCGCCATGGCCGGCTAGCCGAGACGCGTGGAAGGGGTTGGGCGGGGCCACCATGGCTACGCGTCGAGCCGAGGCAAGCGCCGCCGCGCGCCACGGCAAGCCGCCATGGCCGGGCGGACCGCGGGGGGGGGGGGGGGGGGGGAGCACCGAGGGCGGGCGGGGCCGCGCCATGGCCGCGAGCTCCGAGGGCGTGCGCGACCGCGCCACGGGGAGGGCGCCGACGAGCGAGGGGAAGAAGGAGGGAGGGGAGAGGAGAGAGGAGGGGGGGAAGGGGCTTACCGTGCAGGGGCGAGGCTGGCGGTGGGCGGTTCGGCGAGCCAGGGTAGGGGAGCGGGGCGGGTCGGGCAGGGGAGGAGAGAGAGGGGTTTGGGGAGGGGGAGGGCCTGACGGGTGGGGCCCGCAGGGGGGGGGTAGGCGACGGCGGTTTCCAATCACCCGCGTCGAGGGCACGGCGTGGGGAGCAGGGGGGCTGGCTGGGCGCAAGGCCAGCTAGGCTGGGAGGCTGGCTGGGCCGTCGCGGGGCCCACAGCGGGAAGGGGAGAGGGGGGGAAGGCCGACTGGGCCGCGCGTGAGGGGAGGGGCGGCTGGGCCGAAAGGGAAGGAGAGGGGGAAAAGAAAAGAAAAAGATTTTCCTTTTTCTTTAAATTTAGATGAATGGTTTCACAATTTCAATCAATCAAAATAAATGCATGGTTCGACATGGTGTAGCAAACCAAAATAAAGTATTTCTAGGGTTTTGCTTTACACGAGATCTCAAGCCAAATCCCGCTATAACTTTGGAAAAGGTCAAGGCTTAGCGAGGGGAAAGGAAAAAGGAAAGGGTAACGCCCGAATTTGGCGAGTGAAGAAAAGAAAAAAATTCTACTCCAAAATTCAGGGCGTTACAGAAGTTATCCCTGAACTCCTCCTAGGTGATGGATTCAGGGTTGGCATGAGTGGCGAGGTAAGACTCCCACCAGGACTGTGCTGCTCCCCTTAGCTGACGGGGACCATACAGAACCTTCTCGCGATCGTTGCACTGGGCAGTGTGCAACTCGCGCTCCAAAGTAAGCAACCAATCTACAACGTCCATGGGATCAGCAGACTGGGCAAAAACTGGGGGATGGCCTCTCATGAATTCTACCCGCTTGTCTCTGGGCACTTGTGGCATCTGAACTTGCACTTGAGGCTAAGGTGGGGGTGGCTGCTGCTGCACCTACTGCATTGCTGCTAGGGTCTGACCAGTTTCTTGGACTACCTGAGTTTGCATCATGAATCATCGAGGGTGGTGGTGGCAACTGCTGCTGCTGAGCTGCCTCCTCCTGGGATGCCTGCTGTTCTGGCTGAGCACGCCTTGCACCTTTGCGTCTGTTCTCAGACATCTGTAGAAAGCATACACACATCAGATCTGACTCTGCAGTCTTTCAGCATAAGAAAAGATATACGGAAATCTTCATAGCACTAAACAAATGATCATCTTCACTGACAGCCTCTCAGATAAAGAGGAAAGTGGAAATAAAGAGATTACCCAACCAAATAACTGACTTTATTAATAACTACACCAAGTTGTAGGGGATACCCACACCTTGATGACAATCATTACAAAGAGCCAACTTCATTACATGTTCATCATGACAAGCACCAAACATATGATAAGCAAACTAAATCTAACTAAGACTGACTAAGACTAAGATACTGAATTGATCATTATTACAGACTCCGGCTCTGTCGATCTATGAATCCAAATCTATCCGGGTCCTGTAGTCAGGGGTACCATAGTCGAAGCGACCATGGGGCGGTGAGCGGTAAGGGTGCTAAATCCCGACAGGGGCGGGAGAACCACCATCCGGATAGTGGCGTGCTGCGCACTCAGCACGCAATTCCGCAACGTCCGCCCGAACCTTTCCCAACTCATCAAGGGCGTGGTCCAACTCAGTGTTGAGCACGGCGGCCAGGTTGACCATGCTATTCAGCCTAGGATTGCCTTCACCAACTGGCAAGACAATCACACCTCCAGCACTGTCGGTTGAACGGCGAGGGTAGTACTTTAGGTCAAGGCCATCAGCTACCCCGCTGAACAACGAGCGATACTGAGAAAGTGCACGTCGTGCTGCATCTTGCATGGCTGCCTCGGCAGTATCCCTCTTAGTGATAAAATAGTGCTATGAGAAGGCCTCTGCACCCAGGAGATCATCGTGCGGACGGTGCACCAAGCAAGTAACCTCCCACTAGTCCGGGTATAACCCGCGACGATGCTGGTAGACTACAGAACGGTACTCGATGGACCACGTGTCTCGATCGAAGGCCCAATGTAGCAAAGTGTCGAAAGTGTCGTGGAAGTGACACCCGCGAGCGGCGTCATGAGTGATGGGTCTAGCTATCCATCCCTCTGGCTCCTCCGAGAGCTCCGTGTCGTGGCTCAAACTCTAACCAGCATCGTCGTCGTCTCCGTCTCCGTCAGGGTCTCCTCCAGTAGCCGAGATGCCTTGTGGTGGTGCGGGGGGGGGGGGGCATCTCTGGCTGAGGTGCAGGGGAAGGCGGCCTCCCAGACTCCACCTCCAGCTGAGGCAAGGCAGAAGAGTCCTGCTGCTCCTGCTCCTGCTCCTGGCGTTGGCGCTCCTGCTTCTCGTGCAGGCGATGATGCAGTCTCTCCAGATGACTGGACTGACCTGGCACCGTGCGACGCAGTGGACACTCCACCAGGCGAGAAGGCAAAAAGGGGATCATTGTCTTATGTGAAGTGCATCTAATACGTGCCATCTACAAAAAAACATCGTAAGCAAAAGAGTGAGAGTAGAACTATAAGATCAGAAAGTAAACAGAAAGAAAAGTGAGACAAATTTTTTTATGAGATAAGTAGATAAGATAGAATTGGTCAAGATGACCAACTTTTGAAAGGACACCAAGGTCAAGGTAAGGGTAGGGGTCTATAGTCCTTAGGGCGACCATTCTAGTCTAGGTTAGCGATCCTACAGCTAGCAAGGCTTTGATACCACTTATGTCAGACCCGGTTTTGGAAGGCAACCGAATGCGAACCATGTACGTTCCAGGATCAGAACTCACGTACACAGCGATTACATAATTGGACATCATCACACAATGCTCAAAGTAAATAGCAAAAGGGTACTTTAATTGCATCAAGATGTCCAAGACATCCATAGAGTCTAATACATAGCCATAGTCTTCAACATTAATATCAAAGTGCGGAAAAACAAAACATAGAAGATAAGCCTACACAGACAGCTGACTGGGGGTTTGCCACTAAGATAAACTAGAACTCATCGTAGTTCTGAAACTCCTCAAAGTCCTCCATGTTGCCAGCATCTCCTACTGAGCACTGAGTACAGTGGGGACAACCTGGGGTGGGGTGGTTTGTAAAGCAAGGGTGAGTACACATCAACGTACTCAGCAAATGTCTCGTTTGGCTAAAGTGGTCTAGCTGTATGTGGAGTTAAGGTTAAGTAGTTGCTTTTAGTTGGTCAAGTTTTATTACTATAAGTAGAGCCAAATTTTAGCAATAAACCCAATTATTACCCAGAAGTACTCCCTCCAAGAGGAAATACCAGAGATCAAAATTATAACCATCATTGCCAACCATCATCATAAAAGTAACCAAAGTTCTTCTAATCAAAGAGGGTCCCAAGGCCGCTCATAACCGTGAGCACGACTGATATACCAGTTTCTAACACTCTACAGAGGTCGCACACTTTACCCACAAGTCATGATTCCCTCTCTGCCCGGGGTTCTAGCCTCCCCATTGATCACTACCAAGGTGACCTAGCAGGGTCTCACTACGTAGCCTTTACAAAGATTTCCCAGAGGTCATAGTCGCCCGTTAGGTTTCTCCAGTTTGATAAACATAGTACATCTCCCCAAAGGAAGGGTGACTAACAAAACCAAATCGAGAACCTCTGCAACCAGCCTCGGCAGAGCAAGTACTATGCCCGGACCCCATTGATGGCCCTACGCGAAGCCAACTACTCCTCTAGTTCATCTAATTAATCAGCTAAGGGCGTCCCATTCCACCCTCATGGTTGCACTGTTATCCCGGGTTGTCACTCCCCAAACAGGTCCTTACAGATAGGTACTTAGGAAACAGCCTGAGTCCCCTAAAGTATCATAAGAACATCATCGGGATAACATCATCGTATCATAATATTCACATCATGTTCATTGATTAAAGTAAAGCAATAGCATAAAGCTAACCATGATAACCCAAAAGATAAACAAGGATAAGGTAAATACAGACTAGTCAATCCTTAAGTCTTAAATAATGTATTATGGGACAGTGAATTATAAAGTAAATAGGACATGATAGGTCTGATGACACTTGCCTTCACTAGGTTGTTGCTCAGGAAGATTTTCGGCAACACAATCAGGAACCACGGGCTGCTCGTTATCTAAGTAAAGCGGTCATACATTCAATACATTTGGAAAGTACAAATGAACAACACATCAAACATGTACAATCAATTGAACACAAGTTGATAAAACACCTAGAATAAGTAGGGTAGACTTAAATGCTAGGGTTTAATATAATTAGAAATCAGTAATTCCCTAGACATTATGGATTACATAGTTTAATCCTACTAACTTTAGTGAGACACACAATTATACCAGGGATCAATTCTTACATGGCACATTATTAATCCCACAACATTAAATATTCATTTGCAACTAGGGTTCTTCTTTTTATTTGTTTAATAAACAAATGAATTAACACATACACTAACCTCTAGTCTAAGTATAAAATTAGAGTGTACAGACTGTGTATGGACATTATTTATTTGAACAGAGAATATTCCTATGAGCATTTTGCAATTTGAATCACTAATTTGGAGTTCATATGAAAAGATATGAAATAAACAAGTTTTGAAGTTTGAAATATAAAAATAGGTCTAATTCGGTAATTATTTAAAAGCATAGGGGCGGTTTAAAAGAACACATGGGCCTACGTGTAACACCCAGGTGTTTATATTCCGCTCGACAATGAGTATGGATTTAAACACGTGATATCAGTAAATAAAACAGACACTAAGGTCTAATTATCTTTGTCTATCACGATTTGGATATCGTGTCTGTCTCCATCTATCTAAATTGTCCTAATTTATTTTGCAAAATTTAGACTTTAGAAATCTTCCGGAACATCAAATCCAGTATCATTTGGGGTTAAGCCATCGACATCTTGCCCCAAACTATAATCTTGGAAATCAAATGTGATTCCTTAAAAATTCATTTGAAATTCTTTCACGCTTGCGTCGCACAAGTCTATCTATGGCCTGACATCGTGTGGCGTGTGGCGGGTACAAAATCCGTGTCTAGACAGCGCACAACCTCTCGCCCACGTAAATGATGTGTGTCGTCACTTCCGGAAAGGATCGCACTCTCGATGCCGCATCGATATCGCGCATTTATTTCGCGTTATGTTGAGTCTTGTGTCTGTTTAAAAGTTAGATTAGAGAATACGAATTCGGAAGCCCGACCCACTCTGATGATTTAATCCCCAAACAAATTAATTTGAACTCGACGACAAAAGTGTTAATGCAAAATTAAATCAGACTACACTCGGAATCCAAGAGAAACCAGGCGTAGGATTGTTAATGGAATTGTTTTCAAATTAAATATTGTCTAAATACTGTAGCCTGATCTAATTTGGCTTTTCAAAATCTTAATTTTAGATCCGTGGTATTTTGGCAGGCATTTTTGCGTGAGAGAGAAAATAATTAAAAAATGAAAAAAATAAAATATCTTTTCCCTCCCGATGTTCTCTCTCTCCTCTGATTTTTTCAGCCGCCACTATTCTCTCATCCCTATCCTTCAGCCTCGTCTTCTTCAGATTTTTTCCACCATCGGCCTTATCTCCTCTCTCCCCTGCGCGCTCATCCCTTTGCTTCTTCCCTGCTCGCACCGCGGCTATCTCCAGCGCGTCACCCTTCCTCGCGGCGCCCCCTCCAGCCGAGTTCCTCGCCATCTCCATCCATGGCCGTCGTGCCCTTCTTCCTTGCCCCTCCCATGGTGACTCCCCTGGATCCCTCCCTACACGTCGGAACTCACCCAGCCTCTGCTCCTCGCTCCTCTCTGCTCGCCGCGGTACTCCTTCCCTGCTCCCTCAGCCATGGCCGCCGAGTCCCTCCGCGCGTGCAGATGCTCCACCGGAAGATCCAGTCTCCAGGCCCCGTGCTCCTCGGGCTCGGCCTGGCATCGCAGCTCCTCGATGCGCTGCTCCTGGCCGCGTGGCGGTTCTGCGCCGCCGCCGTATCGCGCCTCTCTCTAGAGCTCGTTCGACCTCTGCTCTGTCCCTGCTGCTGCGCGCATGCTCGTCGGTGTTCCCAGCTCGCCCGACTGGAACTCCCTGGCACGCCCCTGCGCTCGCCCAGTCCCCAGCTCGGCCCTGCCCTTTGCCGTGAGCTCTGGTGCGGCCGCGGTCTCGATGCGCTGCAGCTGAGGCCTACTCACGTCGGTCGTCGTCTACATCGTCGCCTGGCCGGGAGTTGTCGCCACTAGCTCGCTTCCGTCCAAATCGCCATCGCGGATGCTTGTGTCTCTGGTCGCGCGTCTTTCTACCTCGCACTCGTCTCGTTCGATGCCTCGACAACATTGTGGTCGTCCTCCCTCATGGCATTGTTGTTTACCCCGCTATTGAAGTTGTGCCTCATGCGCTATTTGTCTAAAATGCCCAAGCCAAGAGAACATTCTGCGTGACTCAAGTTCGGTTCGTCAAGATTATTCAATCAAGGAGAGATTCCAAGAGTTGTGGATTGAGGAGAAAGTGAAGCTCAGTTCAATGCTCGACAGGTGTTTGATCGAAGACTTTAATCGAAGACTGTCGTCGTTCTTGCCAATATTGAGTCGAGTTGATTATGCTGAGCCGATTCACTATTTTTACTATTGATTTTATGATCGTGAAATAAGACGCTTAGTTTGCGTATGAAGTTTAAGTAGAAATACCAGTGATGCGAGGTGTGCTTCGATGAGTTTAGTTGCCGAGTATATTCGAACTAGTTCTATTTTGCAGAGTGTGTATTTCGGTGACGCGTAGGTTAAGTTTAGTATTTTAAGCAATTATCGGTAAGTCTGTCGATGCTAATTGTGTTCAGTGCGCGTAAAATGAAGTCGATGTCCTGCGCTAGTAGTTAGTATAATCTATGTTTGTGATTGATAATGTTGGAGTCGGATATTGATTAGTTAGATTGTTAGCTATTAATAAATAGTTGTTATCTTGTTTTTAGTTGTCCAAATTAATTGGAGGCGAACAACATTATTTGTTCCGCTTCAGTTGAAATCTAAAAAAACAAGACTACTCAGTGGACATGGTTCTTAGTATTTTAAATCTTTAGGATTTAAGTGGTTTACAAAATTTAATGATATGCTTCCTTACTCTAAATTGTTGGTATTCAAAAAAATAGTGAATAAAAATGTGACGAGTCATTTGATATTAGGTGTTTAATTCGCTATCGTGTAACATTATTTAGGTTTGTGATATTCCTGCTTATATCCATTCATATGCACCATGCATTTCATTTAGGTACGATAATTAATCACGTGATACAGAAGACGACCCCAGGATAATGCAAAGGGTGGACATCTCCGCAGAATGGTGTCGTCAGTCAGATCAACCTGAAGATGGATAAGCTGAACAAGTGCCAAGACAAAGAATGATCGCCAAGTGGTCGCCACCTAACAAACACTAACGTAGTGTTATTCCAGGCAAGCCCTGGTGCATTTGCCACCTCCTTGCTGTTTTAAAGTCTTTATCACCTTATATGATGCATTAGGTGATAGGAGTTGTGTGCTAAACAATTGCTGCATTTCCTTCCTTGGAAAATTGATTACCCTTCTTTGATACCCTTTTATGAAAAGGATTTTATGATGCTTAGCCTTGCTCTAGAAAAACAAAATGTATTGTTTTAAAACAAAAGTGATGCTTCAGATTGGATGGGAATTTTTACAAAGAAAAACTTGTGACCATCAGGGCCTTGATGGGTTCAACATCTGAAAAGATGTTCCTATGCAAGGTACCAAACTTTGGGTTGTAAATAATAAAGCTGAGACCGGGCGATTGACTTGCACGAGAAGGGAGTCTCGGTGTAGTGTCTTCATCTGAGTCGATTAAGGACCGTGCCGATGTGGGCCTGCTGACCGAGGACTCTTTAACTGGTCACATGCCTCGTCATGGGTAAGTGTTGGGGGGCCTACGGCTTCCAAAGGTCCTCAAAAACATGACTTAACAATGTTTCTGGAGTATGATACATGAACAGGTACCTTCGGACTTAGGTCAAAACCACAGTGTGAAGAGGCACAAAGAATACGAAGGATGGCGCAGAGCCGAAGCTATGCGTAGGGGAGCTTCGGCGTGATAGCAGAAAAGGAAACCGACTTAAAGGGGGAAAGACTATTTAGACCCTGATGGATTACTATAGAGTTATTAGCAAATGTAAAGGGCATGGGTGTAATTTTACATGGGCTGCGTCCCGTGCCTATAAATAGATGAACAGTGCTCCCGTACTGTTCACGCTGACTTGACATTTGCTTTTGCGTCACGCTTGTACTTTTGCCTTCTTTCAAGCCGAAGGTACATTTGTAATTTGTTATCATTTCTATCTTTCCATAACAATAAAATAGAAATGAGTTAATAGTAATATGTAAGTGTTTATGTTATTTCTCATACTTTATATGAATCCCTCTTTATTATTTGTTGTGTTGATGAAGGTATGTCCTTCATAACCTTCGTGCGAAACTCATTGTATCCCAAGGGAAATAATGCTTCGAAGGAAGAAGGACTTTAACGTTTAACAATTTCTGTGTTGCCTTGTTCCTTATTCATAGCATTTAAGGACAAGTCCCCAACATTGGCGCCCACCTCCGGTGAACCCTTTTCGACCACTTTCGGCAAGCATCGACCTTCGTCATGCCGCCAAAGAAAGCTTCAACGACAGGGACTGCCGCTCTGCAGCCACTGGACCCAAACCAAGAGACCCTTTCTCTTCGAGAGGCCTGAAGCCAGAAGAGGAAGGCCACTAGTCCAACACCGCAAGAGGATGAGTTGGACCAAGAGATCAGGAATATGGAGATGCTTCATCAGCAGGTGCAAAAGAAGAAGGAAAAAATGGCTCGGCTAGCTGACCTACAAAGGCAGATTGACGAAGCCACTGAAGAAGTACGTCATCTTACTCAAGATGAGCAAAACCGAAGGCCCCTACACAGAGAGCTTCACCAAGAGGGCTTCTTCAACGAGGATGATTGGTATGAGGATTTCCATCATGGAAATTTTGCTTTTGATGATGCTTCTCCTCTGTCAGCAGAACTGCAGGCTACACCTTGGCCCCCGTCTTACAAGCCACCCCAGCTCCCCATGTATGACGGACACTCAGATCCAAAGCAGTTTCTGATGAGCTACGAAGCTACCATATCTTCATATGGTGGCAATACTGCAGTCATGACGAAGTCTTTCATCATGACAGTCAAGAATGTTGCACAAACCTGGTACTCCTCTCTTCGGCTAGGAACAATCACATCATGGCAGAAGCTGAAGGACATGCTGATCACCAGTTTCCAAGGGTTTCAGACGAATCCGGTTACTGCTCAAGCTTTGTTCCAGTGCACGCAAGATCACGAAGAATACCTTCAGGCGTATGTCCGAAGGTTCTTGCGTATGAGGGCACAAGCGCCAACAGTGCCCAATGAAATTGTCATTGAGGCCATGATCAAGGGGCTTCGGCCAGGACCTACGGCCCAATACTTTGCCAGGAAGCCTCCTCAGACCCTGGAGAAATTGCTTCAGAAGATGGATGAATACATCCGCGCTGATAATGACTTTCAGTAGAGAAGGGAGGAAGCTTACAGGTTCTCCGAAATCACCAGGGGCTTCGGAGGGAGAGTCCACCCAAGGCACGTCAGATCAATCCACTCTACTCAGAATGACGATAGAGGAGGTCAGCAGCAGAGGCCGTAATATTCCTCCCAGGCTTCGGGGCAGCAACAAGGCTATCCTCGGCCTCCAGCTCCAAGGGGCAGAGGCGCCAGGGGCTTCGGTGGAAGGTTTGGGGATCAGCCCAGGAAAATTTATTGCCTATTCTGCGGTGAGGACAAGGGCCATACTACAAGGATGTGCCATGTCACCATCCAGAAACAGAAGGAGATAGCAGAAGCTGCAGCCCAATAGAACCAACCGAAGCAAGTTATGCATACTGCTTCGTATCATTCACCGTACATACCAGAGTATGTGGGTAACCATCCTGCAGCTTCTGTTGCTTCGGCAAGCCAACCTCAGGCATCTTGGCAACAGCCTCCACCTCCACCACCAATGCAACTCGCATATCCCCAAGGCCAGCAGCCAGAAGGAGCTCGCACAATCAACAGTACTGTGCCAGAATCGAAGCACATCTACTAAGAGATATCCTACCTCTAAAACAATTTTTGCATTCGTCATCATTTTCTTTTTTAATAAGGAACAATCATTGAAAGTCTAGTTCTTTTGTTGTTTTCAATTTCTTGTAATAGCTTCGTAATTGTCATGATATAATAAACCTTCTTCACAGACTCACGAAGTTCCAAAAGTCAGCGAACCACGAAAGTTGTTTTCAAGAGAACGTGGGGTTCACAATCATATTACAAGTTTTGCTGAAGCAACAAAAAGTCGTTTTAAGGAACGCATCCTAAGTCTTGACGAAACAACAAAAATTCGTTCTAAGGAACGCAACATAAGTTTTGTCGAAACAACAAAAAGTCGTTCTAAGGAATGCAGCGTAAGTTTGCCGAAGCAACAAAAAGTCGTTCCTAAGGGAGCGCAGCGTAAGTTTTCTGCTCAAAAGTCGTTCCAAAGGGAATGCAGAGCTTACAGCGAAAAATAAACGCTGATTCCGCCGAAATATAAGGCGAAGCGCGAAAAGTCAACGCGAATACCGCCGAAATAGAAGGCGAAGAAGTTCAAAAGATGTTCCTAAGGGAATGCAGAACTTACAGCGAAAAGTCAACGCTGATACACCGAAAAATAAGCGGTGAAGCCGAAAAATAAACGACAAAGAGATTGTGTATTCTGCTGTGGGAATGTGTGTGTATCTTCGACACAAATATCATTTTGCATAGCATAACATCATTACATCATTCACATAACATAACATCATACATCATATTGCATCAATGGCACAAGAAGGGGATACAATGTTAATCTTCGAGAATTGCTTCGAAGAAGTTGTGCCAAGGCACAAAATAAGTTTTGAAGAAGTATAGCTTCATCAACTCTAATATGAAACGAGATCTACTGCTTATGGAGATTGGATGTTTTTACGAAATATGGATATTCTTCACGAAGCATGAAAAGAAGGAAAGGTGTTTTTTCGCCGAAGGCTCAAAAACGGTATGTACGTAAAGTTTCATGCATCGTAAAGAATTGAATTACAAACAGCTTATATATTACATTCAAAACTATAAAATATTACACACTTTGTTCAGCAAATATTACATTCCAAATGTTTTTACAATAACAGCTATTCTTCTTTTAAAACTGTTTCCGCAGCTTCGTTTAGTAGTCGAGAAACAACTTCGTCCACAATAGTTTCGGCCACTTTAGTAATTTCATCTTCTTTCTCTGCTTCTGGGTCGGCCACTGACTCGAAGGGCTCTGGAGGAGGAGATAGTTCAGCTACGATAGAAAACATAAATAAGTTTGAAGTCACAAAAATAAAACATAAAGTTAAAAACAATTAAGCAATACCTATCCGTCTTTCGAGTTCCGTAACTTTCTCAGCTGCCTTCGTTGCTTCTCTTGTATCGTGAGTATCTTTTTCGCTCTTTTTTATTATCTCGTGGGCTATCCCTCGGCCGCCATTTTCCCAAATGTCAGTAAAGAATTTTCCGCCAACTAAGCTTGCTTCGGCCGAGGGATCCTTCATGTCATCAATAGAGAAATCAGCTTCGGCTTGGGCCAGAATCTTCACATGTTCGCATCCTGCCTTCTCCAAAATAGCCGCAATTCCCCTAGCACCTGAGAAGGCGCAGACATCTCCACGGCCACTCAAAACTTCCTCAAAGGCTCCGGCTTCACCGTTGATCCATTCGATTGGACCTTCGGGATCGCCCAGTATGAAGTTGTCTTCATTCGAATATGTGCCAATATTGGCGAAGCTGGTTTTTATCTTTTGTACACATGCTACAGATTTTTCATAGCATCTTTCTTTTGAAGAACGAAGCTCCACAACTATTTTTTCCCAGTAGTCACTGGCGTCTCGGTCAGCTTCGGCGATAGCACAGTTTAACTTCGCTTCAGCCAGCTGTTTCCGAAGATCTTCAATTTCGCACTTCTGGGCTTCAGCTTGGGCTCTGGAAGTAGCTTCGTCTTCTTTTATTTTATTCACCAATGAGTTTAATATTTTATCTTTTTCAAGACCTTCGTTCCTTAGTTCAATTACTTCAGAACGAAGGTTATTCAAAGCTATAGTGCATCCTTCGTCTTCAGCACTTTTTTGCGCCCTGAGGGCGTTGCTAAGAATGAGGCCCTGCAAAAAGAAGTGTGGTATTAAGTATAAGCAAATAAAACAAATCTTGGTTTTTTAATACAAAAAATTCATTCTCATACCTTTAAGCTATTATATGCTAAGCTGTAAGCCAGTTCATCTTTCGGTAGCACCAAAAGCCCATCTTCTAGCATCGGGAATCCGAAGCTTTTGCTCATCTCCCGGCAGACAGAAATTTCCTTGCTGTTTGGGAGACAATACAAGAAATCTTCTTCTCCGTTGTCTTTGAATATTAATGCCCCCTTTGGATATTTTAATTTCTGGGCATAATATTGAGCTTCTCGCTTTTCCTCTTCAGATAGCCTTTTGCCCGAAGCATGTCGTACAATATAATTAGGTACTTCGGAAGATGCTTCGGGAGTTGAAGAGACAGTTTTTTCAGGCAGAATTTGCTTTGTAGCCTCTTTTTTCGTTTCTTCTTCTCCGGTTTCCAAGAATTTTTCCTTGGCGAGCTCTGTAGGCCCAGCTTCAGCCTCGGTATGGCTCTTTGCAGCTTCGGCTTCGGATGGTGTTGTCTCAATTTGTGTTTTTGACGCTTCGACAGTTTTCCTCGGAGTGGTGCTTGAAGACTTTATTGTCTCCAGCACATCTAGTACATTGACCATCCTTTTTCTCTTGGGAGTCACTGTGAGATCTTTTTGTGCCTTCGGCACTGTCATTCCTACCGAAGGGCTTATAACTTCTAATATCTTTGTTTTCTCGGCCTCTATCTCTTCAATATTATTGGCCTTCGGCATCATAGCCGGCTTTTCATTCTTCTGTGTAAGAGCAGGTCCTTTGGCTTTAGTAGCCGAAGAGGTCTCACCACTAAATTTGGGCACTGTGGCCGGTTCAATGAAGCGCGGTCGGTGAGTAAGGACCTTCACCTTTTTCCTCTTTGGCGCGGGCTCGCTTAGAGCAGCTGAAGCATCACCTTTCCTAGAAGTTGCACTTTTTCTCTTTTGCCCTTTCGGCGGGTAGCAGTAATCAGGGTACATAAACCCAATAGCATCGAAAACTCTATTCAGCCTCTTCTTCTTCCGGCCTCCGAAGGCCGCAGATAACGCGTTATCTTCTGCCTTTGAATATGGCCCAAGCAGTTCATCGCTTGTAGCTTCGATACATTTCAGCCAATCATCATCTGGCTCCACAAACTTACCTTCATATCTGAAGGTGTATTTCAACCTAACCAGCCCACCTTCGTCAGACTTGCTAATAGTTTCCTTTGGCATTTCCCATTTCTCTACAAGTGGCCAAACTCTGAAGGCTATGTGCTCCTGGACTAAATCCCTTGTCCCGATGAAAGAGCAAACTATGCCAAAGGCCTTTCGGCATTCTTCGGCTGCTTCATCAATTTCCACCTTCGGTTTTCGGAGGCCGAAATGCTGCCAAATAGGGCACATGATGATCTCCTTAATATCCTCTCGTGCTTTTAAATCATTTTTCACATAGAACCATTCCTTCATCCAATCTCTGGGCCATCTCTTCCGAAAAGTCGGCACGGGGCAGCTTGACCCAGAGCGAGCAACAAAGCTATAGCAGCCAAAATTATTATGATATTGCTCTTTGCCCCAAGGTTTCGTCTCATATAACAGTTCGTGCATACTGCAGAAACTTTTTGCATTTGGCTCCAAGCCCTGGCTCCTCATGGCCTAGACGAAGATTCCCATCCTTATGATTGCTTCGGGAGTAATTTGATGAAGGTAAACTTGATATATTTTTAAAACTTCAACCACAAAATTGCTTAGGGGGAACCGAAGCCTAGCCTTGAAGAAGCTTCGGAAGATCACGACTTCATTCTCTTCGGGAGCAGGAGAAGTCCTGTCTCCGTTGTCAGCCCTCACGATAGACACATCTCGAAAATATCTTCCCCTCATATTATCAAGATGACTCTGTTTAATAGTTGATTTTCCAAAAACTGTATGACTTGGTCGCCAAGGTCGATCTTCGGAGTCTTCGCCACCGCTTTCCACATCATAATTGTCACTATCACCGGTGTCTTCAGATAAACCTTCTAAAATCTCTCTAGTAATCTTCTCTGTATTTGTCTTCGCTATTGATTCAAGAAAGCCAAGATTCTTCTCCTCAGAAAGGCTCAGCTTCGTTTCAACAACAACTTTCTTGTCTTGAGACATCTCTTCGAAAATGTTGAAAATGTGCTCTTAAGGCCGAAGCTAAAAAATCTAAAAAGCCAGGCAAAGCGTTTGTAGGCAAGAGCTAAAAATTGAGCAGGCAGGGCAGATGGCAAAAAGCGTGCCAAATGAGCTCGCGGTGTGCTCTTATTTGTACGCCTAGTGCGCTGCAAGTGGGAGGGCCCCGCTTGTCATTGACTATTGCTATTCTAGCAAAGGGAAGGTGTTTTTTCGAACCTTCGGCTTAAGGCTTTTGTCCATATCGCAATATGAATTTATCATTCTAACAAATTAATATTGCGAGGGGCTACTGTTGGGGGCCTTTGGCTTCCGAAGGTCCTCAAAAACATGACTTAACAATGTTTCTGGAGTATGATACATGAACAGGTACCTTCGGACTTAGGTCAAAACCACAGTGTGAAGAGGCACAAAGAATACGAAGGATGGCGCAGAGCCGAAGCTATGCGTAGGGGAGCTTCGGCGTGATAGCAGAAAAGGAAACCGACTTAAAGGGGAAAAGGCTATTTAGACCCTGATGGATTACTATAGAGTTATTAGCAAATGTAAAGGGCATGGGTGTAATTTTACATGGGCTGCATCCCGTGCCTATAAATAGATGAACAGTGCTCCCGTACTGTTCACGCTGACTTGGCATTTGCTTTTGCGTCACGCTTGTACTTTTGCCTTCTTTCAAGCCGAAGGTACATTTGTAATTTGTTATCATTTCTATCTTTCCATAATAATAAAATAGAAATGAGTTAATAGTAATATGTAAGTGTTTATGTTATTTCTCATACTTTATATGAATCCCTCTTTATTATTTGTTGTGCTGATGAAGGTATGTCCTTCATAACCTTCGTCCGAAACTCATTATATCCCAAGGGAAATAATGCTTCGAAGGACGAAGGACTTTAACGTTTAACAATTTCTGTGTTGCCTTGTTCCTTATTCATAGCATTTAAGGACAATATCCCAAGGGCAGACCAATACCAGAAAGGCCAACATGCAATGGGAGTGGAGAGATGGCGAGAGTAGCATGTACCCTCCGTGGCAAGAGGCTGGACGATGGTGTATCTGTGCTCTCGGTTGGCATGAACCCGGTCTGGTCTTGAGAAACCCGGTGGCTAGTTGACATATGCAAGGGTTAAGTGCTACATATGTCGTGTGATTAGAGATCCTTAGCTGAGTATTAATCAATTCGGATCGCTGTTACTTCTCGGATATGAAGACTTGGTCACTGACTTACATGTAGCAATCCAGCGAACTGATGGGATGATAAAAGACGGCTAGTGTAGGCCAAGTGCTTGAACTAGGATAGAAAGAACTCTAGATGCAGGTAACTTTACTTAACCTGACAAGTAAAATGAATTTTGAAGGATCTACTCATAGTAAGCTTTTATGCAAACAGAGTCATTGAACCTTGATAAGCTTTCCCTTGATTCCCAAAAGCCAACATATCCTTGAGAGTCTTTTTCCTTAGACGGGTAAGACTTGCGAAAGTACACTTCGTACTAAGGGTTTTCGAACCCATGTTGTTGCAGGTACTAGAATTGTGCTGCTGTGGATGGTGTTAAGCGCCGGTGGGCTCGGCCTTCTTATAAGTCTAAGTACTTCTCCTATACTTCTTATTGAGGATTGTCATTGAGCTAGCATATATTTCAAACTTATACTTTTGTAATCACTCCAATAAATATAATGTAAATTTGTTGTAACTTGTAACCTTTTGTAATAAAGAAATTCCGCTGCAAACTGTTGGTGTGTGATTTGTGTTTACTTAATTTTGTGATCCTGGTTGTAAGTGGTTTATCCGGGGTCCTTGGGACACTCAGACGGATTCTGTTAAGTTATTCGGTGCACATGCATAGCCGTCTGAGGTCTTTGAGACAAGGACAGGTGTATGGGGGCCAAATAACTTGGGAGGTTCTGCCACACTGCGCGCGAAAACCAAGGACGACGGGTTCTATTACCCAAAAACTTAGGGGCTCTTTAGCTAAAATTACACGCGAAGGGGTATCAGGTCCACTCACCGTTAGATCTAAAATCAACAACCAAGATTAGATCCGCGAGCGAGCACGCGGGCGTGCGGCGAGCGCTAACAGGTGGGCTCTGGGCGTCAGTGAACCAGTGCGGGGCTGACAGACCGGACCCAGCGGTAGGGGCACGAGTGAGGGGGGAAGAGTGGGGGACGGTCGGATCTAGATCGGAGGGCTGAGATCGAATCGGCTCTAATTAACTCTAAAATCGCCAGACCTCAGACGGACACCTGAGATCCAACAGCCGGTGGCCGAACATGAGCGCCGTGGCGCCGCTCGGTCTCGCGGCGAGGGCTCGCCGAAGACGAGGGGAACGGCCACGGCGGGGCTCTATGGTCTTAGGGAAAGGGTCAGGCGCGTTCAGGGTGACACATCGAACACAACTGTGGGCATCACGCTGGCACGGGAGCACTAGAGGGCGCAGAACGCGACAGAAAGGTCCCACGGTGGCGCAAACCTACTTCGGTGAGCAATTGCGCGACGACTAGGACAATAAACGGAGAAATAGAGGTGTGGGGAGGTTGCTTACCACAAGCGCGAACCCAGGAGCGCTTGGGGAATAGCGGGGAAGCGGTGAAGTCCCGGGTCGATGGCGGCGGACTCCGGCTGCACGGGAAACACTCTGGTGAGCGTGGACCGGGCAAACCAGAGGGGCTGGGGGCAAACCGAGGGGTCTCCCGAGTTGCTGACGGCGAGGCGGAACTCACCGGGGCAACGGACACAACGAGGACTCAACGGCGGTCGCGGAACGGTGACGGTCCTCGGTGAGCGGCGACGGGTGTCACACCCGGATTTAAGGAACAAAGCCGGGTGCATCTCATACATGCGCCAAAGAAGACAACATATATAATAACAGAGTGTATAGAGATAAATGTCACAATATAATCAGAGTACTTATTACATAGCGGAAGTCTTACAAAATAAAAGATAAATATAGATCGAACTAAAATCCATCCTTGGTGCCAGAAAGTCAACTGGGAGAAGCCACCTAGATCGAATCAAACTCCTCGATACGTGGCTCCACTTGAACCACCTGTTCTTCTCCTGTGGGGGTGTGTGAGACAACAAGGGTGAGCTCACACATGTTCATCGCTCAACAAGTTGTGGGGAATAATGTGGCATGAACTCACCAAAGGTGGGAGTTCATGTGATGTGTAAGGCTGATCAACAATAGAGGTTTAAGCCGAGCATTGCTTTTAATAAGTAGGTCAAATTTTATTAGCAATTACTAAATGTAAGTAAATACCAAACCATAATAAATAATAGAACAAAATTAATAAATAATCCCATGCAATGCAAATGACAAATTGAATTTAAGTTCCACAAATTAATCATGCGAGAGTCGTGAGCTGCTCATGACCATGAGCTCGGCTAGTATACCAGTTTTACACTCTGCAGAGGTTGTACCTTGTACCCACAAGTCATGTTACCCATCTACCAAGGGATCGCGACTCCCATACACCTCTACCAAGGAAGCGAGGCAGGACAACACTACGAGGCCTTTACAAAGTTCCACTAGCTTCCGAAAACCTGTTACAGTTTATGGGAAGAGCACTTGCAAGAATCCCCGTCTGACCGCCATCGCAGCAAAATCAACCCGAGAACCTCCTTGCATGCAACTCCCCTACTGCCCTTGCCCCTTTCGGGTAAGTTAGTCTTCTACTAGCTTTCCTAATTAGTCAGCCAAGGGCGTCCCATTCCACCCTTGTGGTGGCACGTGTGTTGGGGACTTGTTCTCAAATGCTATAAATCAAGAACAAGACAACACAAAGATGTTAAGTATTAAATACCCTTCGTCCGCTGAAGCATTATCTCCTCGAGGGTTTAATGAACTTCGGACGAAGGATATAAACATAATATAACAAAGGTTACGAAGGAAAACACCTTCGTTAAGTTGGTAAATGAGTAAACAGAATAAACATATATATATATATATATATAAAGTGCGAAAGTAATAATACCAGCATTATCATCAATACATTTCCATTATTAAATTCATGAGAACGAATTACAAATGTACCTTCAGACTGATGTAAGGCAAAGGTACAAGTCGTGATGCAAAAAGACGTGTGCCCAGTCAGCGTGAACAGTACGAGAGTACTGTTCACCTATTTATAGGCACGGGACGCAGCCCGTGTAAAATTACATTGATGCCCTTTACATTTATCAATAACTCTATAGTAATTCTTCGAGGTCCAATTTGGCTTTTCATCTTTAAGTCGGTTCCTCTTTTCTGCCGTTATGCCGAAGCTTTTCTACATATGGCTTCATGATCGTCTTATCCTTCGTCATGACCGCTTTTCATTCCAGCTTCGTCTTAAACATGCCCTTATATATTCGCGACCTGACTCCGAAGGTGCCTGTTCCGAAGGTGCCTGTTCACATTTTACACTTGGAAAAAATTGTCAATGTGTGTTTTTGAGGACCTTCGGGAGCCGAAGGCCCCCAACAGTAGCCCCTCTCAATATCAATTTATTGTAAAGATAAATTTATATTGCGACATGGACGAAGGCTTTAAGCCGAAGGTCCGAAAAAACACCTTCCTTTTGCTAGATTAGCAACAGTCATTGACAAGCGGGGCCCTCCAGTTTTCGACATACTGGGTGTATAAATACAAGCTCTCCGCGAGTTTATTTGACACGCCCTTTTGCCACCTGCTTTTTACTCACCAGCTTTCAACCTGCGCACCCTGCCCTTAGCCTGCGCGCGACAACATTTGCTCGGTCTTAAATTTTTAAGCTTCGGCTTCAAGTCTAGTTTGCCAGCATTCGCGAAAATGTCTGAAGATAAGACAACTGCTGGTGCTTCGAAGCTAAGCCTTTCGGAGGAGATGCATCTGGGTTTTCTTGAGTCAATGTCGAAGACCAATACTGAAAAGATTGTCAAGGAAACTTTGGAGGGTTTATCTGAAGATACTGGCGACAGTGATAGCTATGATGTGGATAGTGGCGGAGAGGATTCCGAAGATCGCCCGTGGCGGCCTAGTCACTCAAACTTCGGAAAATCAACTATAAAGCAGAGTCACCTTGAAAACATGAGGGGGAGATACTTCCGAGATATATCCATCGTGAGGGCGGATGACGGAGAAAAAACTACGCCGACCCCCGAAGATAATGAGGTTGTGATCTTCCGAAGCTTTTTAAAGGCTGGGCTACGATTCCCCCTAAGCAAGTTTGTAGTAGAAGTTCTGAAAATATATCAAATTTACCTTCATCAACTTACCCCTGAAGCAGTGATAAGATTGGGAATCTTCGTCTGGGCCGTGAGGAGCCAGGGTTTGGAGCCAAGTGCTAAAAGCTTTTGCAATATACATGAGCTAGTATATGAGACGAAACCATGGGGCAAGGAACAATATCATAATAATTTTGGTTGTTATAGCTTCGGTGCCCGCTCTGGGTCGAGCTGTCCCGTGCCAACCTTTCGGAAGAGATGGCCCAGGGAATGGATGAAGGAATGGTTCTATGTGAAAAACGATTTGACGGTTCGGGAAGATATCAAGGATATCATCATGCGCCCTATCTGGCAGCGCTTCGGACTTCAGAAACCAAAGGTAGAAATGGACGAAGCAGCTGAAGAATGTCAGAGGGCCTTCGGCGTAGTCTGTTCCTTTATTGGGACCAGGGATTTAATGCAAGAGCACATTGCCTTCAGAGTGTGGCCACTTGTAGATGACTGGGAAATGCTGCAGGAGACCATCAAAGAAGCTAACGAGGGTGGACTAATTAGACTGAAATATACATTCAAGTATGGAGATAAATTTGTTGAACCGGATGATGATTAGCTGAAAAGTATTGAGAATGTAAGTGATGAATTGCTTGGGACCTATTCAAAGGCTAAAAACACTGCATTATCAGCGGCTTTCGGAGGCCGAAAGAAGAAGAGGCTCAATCGAGTATTTGATGCTATTGGGTTTATCTATCCCGACTACTGTTATCCAATGTGAGGTTAAAAGAGAAAAAATACTGCTCCTGCAAAGGACACTACTTTGGCTGCTCCCGGGAAGCCAGCACCGAAGAGGAAGAAAGTAAAAGTGTCCACACACCCTCCACGTTGTATTGAGCCGACCACAGTGCCCGAGTTTATTGGCGAGGCCTCTTCGGCCACCGAAGCCAGAGAACCAACTGCAGCGCTAAAATCCGAAGAAATGGCCGAGGCACCAGCAATAAGAAAGGAGAAATCTGAAGAAAGAGACACACCAGATGTTATAAGTCCTTCAACAAAAGTTGAGACAGCTAAAAGCTAGAAGGGGCCAGCAGCAACCCCGAAAAGAAAAAGAATGGTTAATGTGCTGGATGTCCTGGAGACGATTAAATCTTCAAGCACAACTCCAAAGAAAATTATTGAGGCGCCTATTGAAGCCTTTGCTGCTGAAACTTCAAAGCAGCAATCTGAAACTGAAGCTGGGCCTTCGGAATCCACTAAGATACAGCCTTTGGAGGTCGAAAAAATGTCAAAGGCAAGTTTAGGAACTGAAAAAGCAACAATAACAGAACCGATTCTAATTGGGGAAATTGGTACTGCCACCCCCGAAGCATCCTCCAAAATACATGATTATATTGTGCGACATGCTTCGGGGAAGAAACTGTCTGAAGAAGAAATTTTTGAAGCCAATCACTATGCCTGAGAACTGAAATATCCGAAGGGGGCCGTAGTATTCAACGGGACTGTTGGGGACTTGTTCTCAAATGCTTCGGATTAAGAACAAGGCAACATAAAAAGTGTTAAATGTTAAGGCCCTTCGTCCTACCAAACATTATTCCCCTTCGGGAATAATGAGTTCCGGACGAAGGTCACAAGAGCCATACCTTCGTAAATATAACAAGTAATAACGAAGGATTCATACAAAACATGAAATGTAAATCATAGAATCATTTCTATTTTATTAACACAGAGAAATAGAAATGATTACAAATTACAAATGTACCTTCGGTCTTGAGAGAAGGTAAAAAGTACAAGCGTGACGCAAATGCCAATGCCAAGTCAGCGTGAACAGTACGGGAGTACTGTTCATCTATTTATAGACGCGGGACGCAGCCCACGTAAAATTACATCCATGTCCATTACATTTGTTAACGACTTATGGAAATCTGTCAAGGCGCACGTAGTCTTTTCATCTTTAAGTCGGTTCCCCTTTCCGCTATCGCGACGAAGCTTCCTTGCACACAGCTTCGGCTGTGCACCTTCGTAGAGCTTGGTAATCAGCTCGTCCTTCGTCTGGTTCAGGCTTCGTCCTGACCGTGCTTTATGTTCATAATTCTGAGTCCGAAGATACCTGTTTACATAATCCACTTGGAAAACATTGTCAAATCATGTTTTTGAGGACCTTCGGAGGACGAAGGCCCCCAACAGTAGCCCCTTGCAATATTAATTTAATATTAAATTCAGATTGCGATTTGGACGAAGGCCTTGAGCCGAAGGTCCGAAAAAACACCTTCCCTTTGCTAGAATAGCAACATTCACTGACAAGCGGGGTCTTTCAATTTTCAACGCCCTGGGCGTATAAATAAGATCACATCGCGAACTCATTTGGTACGCACACTTGCCATCTGCTTCGGTCCACTAAATTTTTAGCTCTTGTGCTTTAAGATTTGCTGGTCTTTTTGATTTTGAAGCTTCGGCCTCGAGAGCAGTTTTTTAGCGTTTCCGAAGATGTCTGAAGGTAAGAAGATTCCTGCTGATACGAAGCTGAGTCTCGAGGAAGAGAAGAATCTGGGGTTCCTGATTGCGATGGCGGAGACCAATACAGAGAAAATCACCAAAGAGATTCTCGAAGATTTGTCCGAAGATACTGATGACAGCGACAGCTATGATGTAGAAAGTGGTGGAGAAGAGGCCGAAGATCGACCATGGCGGCCAAGTCACACGGTTTTCGGGAAGACCACTATCAAGCAGAATCATATTGATAATATGAGGGGGCGGTATTTTCGAGATATATCTATTGTGAGGGCTGACGCTGGAGAAAAGACTTCTCCCACCCCGGAAGAAGATGAAGTTGTAGTCTTCCGAAGCTTTCTCAAGGCTGGGCTTCGATTCCCCCTGAGCAACTTCGTTGTTGAGGTACTGAAAACATTTCAAGTCTACCTTCATCAACTTACTCCCGAAGCTATCATAAGAATGGGGATGTTTGTCTGGGCTGCAAGAAGCCAAGGTTTAGAACCAAATGCTGAAAGTTTTTGCAACATTCATGAATTGTTATATGAGACGAAGCCGTGGGGAAAAGAACAATATCACAATAATTTTGGGTGCTACAGCTTCGGTGCCCGCTCCGGGTCAAGCCGCCCTGTGCCAACCTTTCGGAAGAGATGGCCCGGAGCCTGGATGACTGAATGGTTCTACGTAAAAAATGACTTAACAGCGCAAGAAAATGTCAAGAGTATCATTATGCGCCCCATCTGGCAACGCTTCGGACTTCGAAGGCCGAAGGTTGAAATGGACGAAGCAGCCGAGGAATGCCAAAGAGCCTTCGGCATAGTCTGCTCTTTCATTGGGACAAGGGACTTGGTCCAAGAGCACATTGCCTTCAGGGTATGGCCACTTGCAGAAAAGTGGGAAATGCCGAAGGAGACCATTAAAGAGTCCGACGAAGGCGGACTGGTCAGACTGAAATACACATTCAAATATGCAGATAAATTTGTTGAACCTGATGATGACTGGCTGAAAAGCATTGAAACATTAAGTGATGAACTACTTGGGGCATATTCGAAGGCCGAAAATACTGCGCTATCAGCAGCCTTCGGAGGCCGAAAAAAGAAAAGGCTCAACCGTGTGTTTGACGCAGTCGGGTTTATGTACCCTGACTATCACTATCCGGTATTGAGTCGCAAAAGGAAAAATACTTCTCCTGCGACAGAAGCTACCACGAGTGCCCCTAGTGAGCCAGCGCCTCAAAGAAAAAAGATGAAGGTGCTCACCCATCGGACACGCTTTATTGAGCCGGCCACAGTGCCAGAATTCATTGGTGAAGTTTCTTTGGCCTCTGAAGCTACAGAACCAGCTCCAGTGCCGAAGATGGAAGAGAAGACTGAAGCGCCTTCAGCAGTAGAAAAACCGAAGATTGAAGGGCCAAAACATCAGAAATTTTAAGTCCTTCAACAAATGTCGACACAACAAAAAATCAAAAGGGCCCATTGGTGACCCCAAGAAGAAAAAGAATGGTGAACGTACTGGATGTCTTGGAGACAATTAAGTCTTCAAGCACAACCGCAAAGGAGTCTGTTGAACTCGCTGAAGCATCTACGGAAACTTCGAAACAACAAGCTGAAGCTGAAGCTGAAGCTGAAGCTGGGCCTTCAGAGCCCGCCAAGGAACAATCCGAGAAAATATCAGAACCAGCTTTAGTTGAAGAAATTGACACTGCCGCCCCCGAAGCTCCCTCCAGCATACGCGATTACATCGTGCGACATGCTTCGGGGAAGAAACTGTCTGAAGAAGAAATCTATGAAGCGAATCACTATGCTAGAGAGTTGAAGTATCCGAAGGGGGCAGTAGTATTCAATGGGACAGACGAAGATGATTTCCTGTACTGTCTCCCAGACAATAAGGAACTATCCGTGTGCCGGGAAATGGCTAGAAGCATGGGGTTCCCTAAACTCGAAGCTGGATTATGCGCCATGACGAAAGAGGATCTCGCAGACAGTCTTGCATATAATAGCCTAAAGGTATGGAAATTAAGCATTTGAAAAAACTTTTTTAATACGTAATTCATTCCTTTATTCTTATATGGATTCTCTTTCGTATAGGGCTTGATTCTAAGCAACGCATTAAGAGCCCAAAAAAGCGCCGAAGATGAAAGCTATGACATTGCGTTTAACAATTTACGCTCCGAAGTTATCAAGCTAAGAAACGAAGCTCTGGAAAAGGATAAGATTCTGCTTACACTGGTAGATAAAGTAAAGAAAGACGAAGCTGCTTCAAAAACCCAGGCCGAAGCCCAAAGACGTGAAATTAAAGATCTTCAAAAACAGCTGGCTAGAGCTAAAGAGGAACGCGTGCTTGAAGAAACAAAACGAGAACTCAGTGATTATATGGTCAGCAAATTGGAGTTAAGTGTTAAAGAGCTTCGTGCTTCTCAGAGGAACTGTTATGTTAAATCTGTAGAATGCGTGAATAAAATTAAAACCAGCTTCGCCAGCGTGGGCGCCTTTTCCAGCGAAGAGAATTTCTCTCGAGGCAATCTCGAAGGTCCACTGGAATGGATTAGTCACGAAGCAGAGGCCTTCGAGGAGATCCTGAGCAGTCGTGGCGACATCTGCGCTTTTTCGGGCGCCAGAGGAATTGCTTCTGTCTTAGAGAAGAAAGGTTGCGGGCATGTAAAATTTTTAGCTCAGTCCGAAGCTGCCTTATCTTCCGAAGACATCAAGGACCCCTCGGCCGAAGCAAGCGTGGTTGGTGGCAAATTTTTTACTGATATCTGGAACGACGGCGGCCGAGGAATGGCGCAAGAAATCATCCAAAGGAGCGAAAAAGGCATCCATGATGCTAGGAAAGTGGCAGAAGCTGCCGAAAAAAGTTCAGAGCCCGAAAGGCATTTAGGTATTAATTAGTCGTTCTTATTGTGTTGTAATTTTTATTTCAAACTTTGCTCACGGTTTGTAATAGTAATGAAGAAACGTTCTCTTCCCTCAGAAGCTGCTGGATCGACTGCCGACCCCCACACAAAAGGGGATGACGAAATTAAACAAATGGCCGAAGCTATCATGGACAAAGTTGTTGATCAACTTCTAAACGAAGCCGCCGAAGCAGTATTAAGAGAAGACTAGATGCTATTAGAAAAACATTGGAAGTGTGATCTATGTAACATTTTGTACATTTGAATGTAATATACAAGTTTCTTTTCAGTATTCAATTCTTTACGATGCATGAAACTCTACATACATACCATTTTTGAGCCTTCGGCGAAAAAACACCTTCCCTTCTTTTCATGCTTCGTGAAGAAGACATTCTCCGTTAAAATTATTCTGATGAAACACGTTCATACTTCATGAAAACATTCACCGAAGGTATACAATTTCGATATTGCTCTGATGAAGCTCGTCCATGCTTCGTAAAAATATTCTCCGAAGCTGTATTCCGAAGATTATCATTGTATTCCTTCGTGACTTTACACAATTTTCACTTTCTCAAAGCGTCCTTTCGAAGGTTGATACTGTGTCCCCTTCTTTTGCCAAATGCAACATGATGTATGATGCTTATGTTATGCAAAATGATGTGATGATGTTATGTTATGCAAATGACATTTGTTCCGAAGATACACACAAAATATATTCGTAAGCTCTGCATTCCCTTAGGAACGTCTTTGGAGCTTCTTCGCCTTTTACTTAGACGGTATAAGCTCTGCATTCCCTTAGGAACGTCTTTGGAGCTTCTTCGCCTTTTACTTAGACGGTATAAGCTCTGCATTCCCTTAGGAACGTCTTTGGAGCTTCTTCGCCTTTTACTTAGGCGGTATCAGCGTTGACTTTTCGCTGTATGCTCTGCATTCCCTTAGGAACGTCTTTGGAGCAAAAAACTTACACTGCGCTCCCTTTGGAACGGCTTTTTGTAGCTGTCGGTGTTTAGGGTCCGACCGCACACCCGGGGTTGCCCCTCAAGGTGTTTTAGGAGTAGGAAGGTGTCGACAACTGTAGCAGAATGGTTCGTGCTGGTCGCACGAGGGACGGTGGACAAGGTTTACAGGTTCGGGCCGCTTAGTGATGCGTAACACCCTACGTCCTGATGAGTATGCTTGGTGGATATGGTTACAAGAGAGCTCTCTGGATTAAGAATACAGAGAGTTGATGTGAGTGGCTAAGTAATGGGTCGATCGTTCTGAAGGGGTGCCCCCTAGGCCTTATATACTCGACCGTGGGGCAGTACACATGGATAAGATAATAACAAGTGGCTAAAAGATAGTGAACCTCTCGAGATTATCCTTTACGTAACCCTCGCCGACTTATCCTCACGTGGCTTTGTTGCACGGAGGCCCCGACGCGGGAAAGTCGGATCTCTGTTGCGGCCAACGGCTCGACGCTATGGGCCGTCTGGGTTTGTACCAATCCGGCCTCATGTCGCCCTGCGTTGCTGGTTGTCTTTCCCCAGGCCCACGAAAGAATAACCTTACGATTTATTGGGCCCTTGGGCCTTTCGTGAGGTCCTTTACTCTTTTAGCGGACCCGGGGGATATCTATCCCCCACAAGCCCCCGATCTTTGGGTTAATTTAGAGGTAATCAACCCGAAGATCCCAGGTCCAGCTTGTAGGTGATTTGAAGAAAGATGACTCCTTGCTGTTCTCTCCTGCTTCGATCACTTGTTGACCAGAGCCTAGCTTTGTGCCTGTGCCTTAGAGATCGGCATTCCTGTTTGTAGGATTCTGAACCTCATTGGGTGCACCGGAGGTGCACCCAATGGGTGTAGCCCCCGAGCTTCGAGTAGATTTTAGAAAATAATCTACTCGAAGGTTTTCATCAGAGATTACTTCCATTTGTGTTCCTTTATTCCAGTTGAGGATTGGCTTCTTAATCTTGTCCCATGCCCTTAGAAATTGGTGCTATCCTGGCTTAGAGTGACAATCTATGGGGTGCACCGAAGGTGCACCCAATGGGTGTAGCCCCCGACCTTCAAGTGGATTTTTTGAGGATAATTCGCTTGAAGGTCTTCTTTTTGTGTCCTTTTGCTGAAGAATACTCTTTCTGCTTATAAAAAAGTTGGCATGATGTCATCCGTGCTATGTCATCAATATTATGCTTCGGAGGTCAGCATGTGTTTTGTCTTTTGCAACTGAATTTGCAATCCTTCCATATCCTGCTGAGTAGCATAGTGTATTTGCTCTGCAACTGATTGGACGTTCGATGGACGTTCTCTGTCTAGTCTTCAAGTCATGTCTGTCGACCATATTTTGCACTCTACTGACTATATTTGGCTTCCCTTTAACTCTTGTTGATATCTCATTTTTGTCTTGAGGCATTCACTGCATGCTCTGCACAGATGTGACCATTTTGAAAAATATACTGACAATTCCTGGGCGTCCCCCCCCAATGGGTGTGGGCAAGGGACGGCTTGGTACGCTGAGTGTTTTAACCGGCTGCTTCTGAGTTGTAATGTGATGGGACGGCGAGTGTAATCATATCCTTTGCGCTGTTGACTGGAGTCCCAATGGGTGTAGTGCTGCATGCAACGGCGTCCGCCGCCTGACGTGTCTTTGGACGGGTGGAGGTGTATATTGAATGCTTAGCGACTGTTCAGTGACCGCGGTTGGAGGTGAGCGGTTGCCTTTCTCTTCTATAAATAACGCTGTTGTTCCTCTGGTTTCTTCACATCCCTTCGCTATTCCTTACTGCCTCCTTCTCTTCTTTTTCTGCTTGCCTCCATGGGAAAGAAACGCAAGCGCGAGCCGACTCCTCCATCGGAGGACTTCGGCGACTCGGAGTACTCGGAGGAGGAGTTCTCCTCCGAGTCCGAGAGGTCTCCGGCCCCCGTCTCTCCCCCGGCGTCGTCCGATGACTCGGACGACTCCCAGGGGTTAGCCGCGGAGGTCTGGTCGTACATCCGGGCCGTCGAGCGCTCCGGGCTCGAGGGCTCAGATGAGTCCGAGTACTCCTCGGAGGAGGAGGACTCGGACGACGGCGGCGAGGGCGGGGACGACGACGACGATGACGACGGTGACGACGACGACGACGACGACGATGACGACGACGACGACGACGACGACGACGACGACGGCAGTGGCGGGGGCTGCACCAGGGGCGGCGGCGACAGGGGCGGCACCAAGAGCGGCGGCGGCGGGGGCGACACCAAGAGCGGCGGCGGCGGCAGGAGCAGGGCCAGTGGCTAGATGCCACTGGTCCTTTTAAATATTAGTATAGATTAGAAGTAGTATAGTTAGATAATGTAGTAGTGTTAGTAATGTAGAGTAGTATAGTGTAGTGTAGTTGTAGTAGTAGCAGTAGAGTGTAGTTTAGTAGTAGAAATAGGGAAGTATCAACTCATAATGAGTTGATTTGTAAATGTTGTCACTTCCCTTGAATGAAGAACGAGTTTGGTTTCCCTTTGATGAATCGTTTCGTTTGACTATGAATCTGAGTCTTTTGAGGCCGTAGACGAACAGCTTGATCGTTATACTGATGCTTCCAAGCAATATTGCAGTCTGTATCAATGTTTTTAGAAGTAATGCCGAGTGATCGGAAGTCGCCATCGACATTTTAGAAGTAATGCCGAATGATCGGAAGTCGCCGTCGACATTTTAGAAGTAATGCCGAGTGATCGGAAGTCGCCGTCGACATTTTAGAAGTAATGCCGAGCAATTAGACTCGAGGTAAGCGTTTTAGAGGCGACGCCGGGTGATTAAGTAGTGACTTCGGCATTTTAGAGGCAATGCCGAACAATTTAACTCAAGGTCAGCGTTTTAGAGGCAACGCCGAGTGATTGAGGGTCAACGTTGGTATTTCTAGAAGTAATACCGAACGGTTGAACCCGAGGTCAGTGTTTTAGAGGCAACACCGAGTAACTGAATAGTGATGTCGGCACTTTAGAGGCAGCGCCGAGTTATTGAACTCGAGATCAGCGTTTTAGAGGCAACGCCGAGTGATTAAGGGTCAACGTTGGCATTTTAGAGGTAATACCGAACGATTGAACTCAAGATCAGCGTTTTAGAGGCAACGCCGAGTGACTGAATAGTGACGTCGGCATTTTAGAGGCAACGCCGAGTTATTTCGAGGATTAGCACCCGAGTAAGGAGAGGGCCCACCAGTTTTTTGGGAAATAACTGCCGAATGACCACGTGGCGTGCTGGGATTTCGGAAATAACTGCCGAGTGATGACTGGGCACTTTTTGAAACGGTATCTGGTCCGAGAATATCCCATAAGAGTTGCACTTTTAGCCGCCTTTGCTTTCCGCGCCCTAGTTCTTGCATTCCTGCTTCGAAATCCTCTCTGCGCTTGCCTCCAATTTGCTCGCTGGTGAAATCGAGATGGCTCCCAAGAGGAAAATTGCGAGTTCTTCCGCTGTGGTGATTCCCCCAATTGATCCCAACAGCCAGTTGCCTTTCGCAGGTAACCATACGTCCATCATCTCTGAAACCGAGCTCCTCCACCTCGTGTCCATCGGGGTTCTTCCTCCACGGGAACTCTGTTCTTGGCGGATTTGCCACGGAACTACGGTCCCGACGGAGGATACCCACGAGTCCGTGGTTTACGCTCCCTTTCTTCTCCGCGGCCTTGGCCTTCCTATTTCTCCCTTTTTCCGTGGTCTTCTTGATTTCTACCACATCAACTTAACCCATCTGAACCCTAACTCAATTCTGCAAATTTCTATCTTCGTCCACTTATGTGAGGCCTTTCTTGGCGTGCTGCCGCATTTTGGATTGTGGAAACACCTGTATCATTGTCGCCCTGGGATGGCCGGGGGACAACATCAGTTGGTTGGAGGTGCCAGCTTGGAGATGCGCCGGGGACGGAAAACTGAGTATCTTGAGATCCCACTTAAAGACAGCATTAAGGGATGGCGCCTGGAATGGTTTATAGTTGATAACCATGGAAATTCTCTCCCCCCCCCGGTCAGGAAGACAGCCAGATGTTCGCACCCCGAGCTGGACCGAGTCTCCTACAGATGAAGAGGTGGCTGAGGCCAGTGTGCTGCTAGCTGAAGTTGGACTATTGAAAGAGAGGGGTTTAACTGCTGAAGCTATAGTTGCTGACTTCGTTTTCAAAAACATTCAGCCACTGAAAGACAGGGTCCACCCGGCTTATTTGTATCAAGGGCTAGCCGATCCAACTCGAGTTACCGATAGAAGAATCCCTTCTGCAGATTTGGTGAGCCGACTGGAGATGATTCTCAGAGGCAAAGTATCCAATGTTGGTGCTCCGGTGGCGTATTCAGCCTGGAATCTGCCTCCTGCCAAGGCCTTCACTCGCTTCGTGTCGAACCCACCTGCGACTGATGGCAGTTTGGGCCTTAGAACGCGGCCTTCTGGCGAGGAGGTTAGTGCTTTGGTTGCTTCACTTGGGAAAATCCCTGATGATGAACGACAAATCCATTTCGAGGTGCCTTTGGATCCTACTGATGCTGAAATAAATGTCGTGCTTGACATGTTGGCTGAAGATTCTTCTGACGCTATTCCCGCTGAGTCATTGGCGGTGGCACCTCTCCCAGAGGTCGGTATAATCTTGGATGTTCAGAGACCTGTCCGTGCTCGCTCGAGGCGTCCCCGCCGAACCAATCAGACTGATCTTTCTGCTGATGAGCAGAAAAAGAAGAAGAGACGTATTCGGCGAGTATCTAGTTTGGATCAGGGTGCTGGTCCCTCGGTTCCTGCTGATGAGGAGGTTCCTGCGCCTGAATTTGCTGATGCTGATCCCAATGGGTGTGGTATGACTGTTGCTGATCCCAATGGGGGTGTTGCCAGTGTTGCTGGTGAAGACGACGAAGAGGAAGAGGATGAGGTTCCTCTGACTCGGAAGAACAGTCGGCAATTCCTCGCCAGTGGGGAAAGTAGTGGGGTTCCTTCTCCGGCTTTGTCTGCTCTTGTTGGTCTGCAAAACATATCCCTGGCCGACTTTGATCAAACTCTGGAGGATATGGTCCCAGAGGACTTGCTATCAGGGCCAGTGGATGATGATGTGACAGAAGCTTGTGATGCCGTGCCGGACGCTGGGTTGAGGTCATCCCGTGCCTCATCAACCTTAGAGCGCGATCTTGAGGGACGGGATGTTAACCTGGATTGTCCTGATTCCATGGAAGTAGCCGAGGGCCCATCAACCTTAGAGATGGTTATTGCTGAAAATTTGGACCCCAGGGATGGTGTTGATACATGTCCAGCCCCCGAGGGTGTCGTCGGGGACGACTTAGCCCAGGCGAAGAGTGCAAGCTACTGCCCAGCCCCCGAGGGTGTTGCCGGGGATAACCCGGCTCAAGTGGGCAGTGCCAACTATGGCCCAGCCCCCGAGGGTGCCCAAACAGGGTCTCCTTCCGGCGCTTCCATGGACGTTCACGCTGGGTCACCTCCACACTCTGGCTGCATGGTGGTGGCCCAAACTTCAGACCGGGGCGTCGCTTTGGAGGGCAGCGTCCCCGTTGATCGAGTATCCGGCTCTGTTGAAGGAGATGAACTGATTCCCACTGTTCCATTGCATGCTGCTTCGGGTGATGACCTTGCGCCGGGTTATCATCTGATTTCTCCTGACTTGGGGATCCCTTCGTTCTTCTCCAACCTCCAGGTATTGTGCTGTTTCTTAGCTTGACTTTTACATGAACTCTTGCCATTATGCTCATCTGCTCTTCTCATCAGGTTTTGATGGATGGGATGACCAGCCAGCTGAAATTGCATGGCGCTCCTATCCCGGAAGTAGCTTCATCCTTTTCGTGTTGGAATCCAGTGTCTCTTCATCGCCGTGTATCCGAGTTGGAGGCGACTAACGCTGGTTAGTGCCCCTTTTTCTTTTCTTCGTGCTTGTTGTGGACTGTTTGACCTTCTGACCTCGCTTTGTTTGGTTATCCTTCGCTAGGAATGACTCGACAGATTACAATGCTTGAGGAGAAACATTCTCAAGATCGGGCTGAACTGTCTCGGCGATGCACTGATCTCGAGGAAAAGTACTCTCAAGGTCAAATTGAGCTGAGTCAAGTCTCTGCCGCTTTAGATGATGCCAACGCGTTGAGTTCTTCCTTGCATGCTCAGCTAGACTCTGAAAAGGTGAAATACGAAACTGCGCTTTTGACTTGCTATACTCCTATTGTCTGCCTGGTTTTTCTGAAGGAACTGATTTGTGCTTGCAGGAAGAAAAACGCATCCTTGCTGCTTCTCGTGACAATCTTGATAGGTTGTATCGAGATTCTAGCAACTCGCTGACTATTCTGGAGAGGAGTCATCGCTTTTCCATGGAGGAGTTGAACAATCTTCGCTATAAGCTGCAGGAGTCCTTGGATGATGTGATTCGCCTTCGGGAGTTGATATCGGCTAAAGACGTTGTCATCAAGAATCTGCGTGCTTCCAAGAAATCTGTTACCCAGGAGCTAGAGGCTGCCCAGTTGGCTGTCAAGGTTGCTGAAGAGACTTCCAATACTCTGAGAGCCCAACGCGATAGGGCCATGGATAAGGCCATTCGGGTGGGACGAATTCTGATGAGGAGGCCTGGCATAGTCGTTCCTGAAGATATAAGGGCTGACGTGAACGCTGCCCCTGACTCCTCGAGTCGTCCTTCTTCGTCGACTACTCCTGGAAAAGACATTGCAAAATAGAGAAAACATTTCGCGTGCTCCGAGCGCGCAGCTTGCATGATTGAACATTTGTTAGAGGACACCGGTTTATTTGAACAACATAATTACTCACTTATTGTATCAGAATTTTTTAGTTAATGAGTTTGCATGATGACTATGAATTTTGTCTGTGGGATATGGAAATCATCCCCTGAATTAAATAGGCGAGAGCATGTTGCATTGGTCTTAAGTAGACGCCAACTGGAGTTGATTGCTTCGTTAGCTGGGCATAGTGGTCGCCCTGGGTTAAGTAAAGCGTGAGCATGTCACACCGCCTTGAGTCGTTGCCGACTCAAGTCGATTGCTCCATTAGCAGGGCATAGTGGTCACCCCGAGTTAAGTAAGCGTGAGCATGTCGCACCGCCTTAAGTCGTTGCCGACTTAAGTCGATTGCTCCGTTAGCAGGGCATAGTGGTCACCCCGAGTTAAGTAAGCGTGAGCATGTCGCACCGCCTTAAGTCGTTGCCGACTTAAGTCGATTGCTCCGTTAGCAGGGCATAGTGGTCACCCCGAGTTAAGTAAGCGTGAGCATGTCGCACCGCCTTAAGTCGTTGCCGACTTAAGTCGATTGCTCCGTTAGCAGGGCATAGTGGTCACCCCGAGTTAAGTAAGAATGCAAGTCAATCGTAAATAAATTGAGTATCCTTGAAACCTTTTCTTTATTGATGACATATTTCCACTTTACAGAGTACATCATTGTTATCCCAGCAGTTTTGAGGTACGGCTAAGGATAAAACTTTCTCAGGTGTTCTATGTTCCAAGAGTTCCCGACTTCCGTGCCATCCATCTGAGTGAGGCGATATGATCCAGGCCGAGTGACTTCTGCTACTATGAAGGGTCCTTCCCATAAGGGTGATAACTTGTGTCGTCCTTCTCCCGTTAGAATTCGGCGAAGGACGAGCTCCCCTACTGAAAAGGATCGTTGCCGCACAGCCTTGTCGTGATAGCGCCTTAGAGTCTGCTGGTATCTTGCTGACTGGATTACTGCGCTTAGCCGTTCTTCTTCGAGTACGTCTATGTCCTCCAGCCTGGTGGTCTCAGCTTCTGCTATGCTTTCAAAAATCAGCCTTGGCGCCCCAAACTTGAGATCAGCAGGCAGCACTGCCTCCGACCCATAGACCATGAAGAAAGGAGTGTTTCCATGCAAAGCTCGGCTAGGTTGGGTTCTTAGGCTCCAAACAACATAGGGTAATTCCCTTATCCACTTTCCTGCGAATTTTTCGTTCTTATCGAAAATCTTTTTCCTGAGTGCATCCAATATCATCCCGTTGGCTCGCTCAACTTGCCCGTTGGCTCTTGGATGGGCTACAGATGCATACTTGATCTGAATGCTTTTTTGCTCGCAGAAGTCAAAGAATTCTGAACTCGTGAAATTGGATCCTAAATCAGTTATGATGCTATTTGGTATCCCGAATCTGAATATTATGTCTTGTATGAACTCCACGGCCTTAGCAGAAGTTAAGGAGGCGATGGGCTTGAATTCTATCCATTTAGTGAACTTGTCAATTGCTACCAACACATGGGTATATCCCCCTTGAGCTTTCTTGAAAGGTCCAATCATATCCAGCCCCCAGCATGCAAAAGGCCAGGTCACTGGTATGGTCTGCAGCTGCTGTGCTGGCAGGTGTTGTTGCTTTGACAAGTATTGGCAGGCTTCGCACCTCTGAACTAACTCGGCTGCATCATTCTTTGCTGTTGGCCAATAGAATCCTGACCTGAAGACTTTCCCAACTAGTGTTCTGGAGGCCGCATGTATCCCACATTGTCCAGCGTGGACCTCTTCTAAGAGTTGCTTTCCAGTGGATGGGAGAATGCACTTCATGAAGACACCTGATGCACCCCTTCTGTATAATGTTTCCCCAATAAGTGTATAGTGAGCTGATTGTCTTGCAATGCGCTCTGCCGAGTTCTTATCATCTGGTTCTTCTTCATTCCTTATGTACTTAATGATTGGCTTTCTCCAGTCATCGGGATCTGACTCGGGTTGATCTATGATGTTGCATTCTTCCATTTGACCCAATGAGATACTTGGCTGCAGAATTTCTTGCACAAAAACCCCGGGTGGAACCTGAGCTCGACTGGATCCTAGCTTGGACAGTACATCGGCTGCTGCATTCCGATCTCTCTCCACATGATGAAATTCCAGACCCTCAAACTTATCCTCCAGTTTTCGGACGGCAGTGCAGTATCTTCCCATCGAATCGTTTGAGCAATCCCACTCCTTATTTATCTGGCTGATGACTACCAGAGAATCCCCATATACCATTAATCTTTTGACGCCCAGTGATATGGCAATGTTCAATCCATGGATCAAAGCTTCATACTCGGCTGCATTGTTGGAGGCCGGGAATAGCAACTGGAGGACGTACTTGAGGTGTTCGCCTCCTGGTGCAGTGAAAAGAATCCCCGCTCCTGCTCCCTGCAGCTTGAGTGAGCCATCAAAATACATTCGCCATACTTCTGCAGTCTCCGGGTTGTCTGGTACTTGTTGCTCAGTCCACTCTGATACGAAATCAACCAGTGCTTGGGTTTTGATTGCAGTGCGAGGCCGAAACTCGATGTCATGAGATCCCAGCTCACAGGCCCACTTGGCTATTCGACCGATGGCTTCCTTGTTGTGAAGAATATCCCCTATTGGAAAACTTGTGACTACTATGACTTTGTGGTCGTCAAAGTAGTGACGCAGCTTGCGGGCAGTTAGAAGTACTGCATACAATAGTTTCTGAACTTGAGGATACTTTTTCTTTGAGGGGCCGAGGACCTCACTGATGAAGTAGACAGGATGTTGTACTGGGTAGGCATGCCCTTCTTCTACTCGCTCGACTACCAACGCGGTGCTTACCACGTGAGTCGTGCAAGAGATATACAATAGCAAATCTTCAGCTGGTTGAGTTGATGTAGCTCGTCGAGGTGGTTTCAGCACTGGTGGTGTTGTCAAGAATTTTTTCAGAGCATCCAGAGCTTCTTGTGCTTCTGAAGTCCACTGGAATTTATCCACCTTCTTGAGTAACTTGTAAAACGGCAAACCTTTTTCCCCCAGTCTGGATATAAATCTGCTTAAAGCTGCCATGCATCCAGTAAGTCGCTGAACCTTCTTCTGCGATCGAGGTGCTTCCATCTTCATGATAGCTTCAATCTTATCCGGATTAGCCTCAATTCCTCGGTGACTGACAATAAATCCGAGCAACTTTCCGGCTGGTACCCCAAAAACACATTTCTCGGGATTAAGCTTCCATCTATACCGCCTCAGGCTGTTGAAAACCAGTTGCAAATCTTCGATGAAGTCTTTTGAGTCCTGTGTTTTGATCACCACGTCATCCACATAAGCCTCCACACGCTTGCCCCAGTGATCGGCTAAGCATGTTTGAATAGCTCTCTGGTAAGTCGCTCCAGCGTTTTTGAGGCCGAACGGCATGGAGGTATAACAGAAAGCGCCAAACGGAGTAATGAATGCCGTTTTTTCTTCATCTTCCTTTGCCAGACTGATCTGATGATACCCGGAATAGCAATCCAAGAAAGACAGCATAGAACACCCAGCGGTGGAGTCCACCACCTGATCTATCCTCGGGAGCCCGAAGGGATCCTTCGGACAGTGTTTGTTGAGATCGGTATAATCAACACACATGCGCCAGTCCACTTTATTCTTTTTGAGTACAAGAACAGAATTGGCTAACCACTCAGGATGTAATACTTCTCTAATAAATCCAGCCGCGACCAAGCGAGCTAACTCGGCGCGAATGGCTTCCCTCTTATCAGGCGTGAAACGACGTAATTTCTGCCGAATCGGCCTCGCCTGGGGAAAAACCTTCAGTTTGTGCTCGGCCAGTTCTCTCGGGACTCCCGGCATATCCGCAGGTTGCCATGCGAATACATCTCGGTTATCTTGCAGAAACCGGACGAGCGCGCTTTCCTATTTGTCATCCAAACTGGAGTTGATGATGGCCGTCTTGCGCTCATCAGCAAACCCCAGGTTGATTCTCTTGGTTTCTTCAGTCGGCCGCATAGAGGTCGCGGTCTGAGCTTCATTTGCTGGTATTGCGAGGTCCTCCTCAGGCTTAGAGTTCGCCATTGCGGAGGGAGCTGTCGATGGCTTGGCGGTGAGGGCTGCTTGAATAGCCACTCGGAAACATTCTGCGGCGCCTTGGAGGTCGGCGCGCACAGTTATGATCCCCTGTGGCCCTGGCATCTTCAGTATCATGTATGTGTAATGCGGAATGGCCATGAACTTGGCCAATCCTGGCCTCCCGATGATGGCGTTGTACCCGCAGTCGAAGTTCGCCACTTCAAACCTCAGGAACTCGGTTCTGTAGTTCTCCGGAGTTCCAAAGGTGACCGGCATGTAGATGTGGCCCAGCGGGTATTCCCCTTCCGTCGGCACGATGCCGAAGAAAGGAGTGTCCGACTCATGGAGCTCTTTGAGATGAACTCCCAAGCTCTGGAGTGTCCGGGGGAAGGTGATGTTGATGCTGCTCCCCCCGTCCACTAACACCTTTTTCACCCGGCTCTCTCGGATCACCGGATCGACGAGAAGCGGGTACTTGCCCGGGTGGTCGAAGTTGAGCCATTGATCCGCCCGAGTGAAGGTGATCGGGTGCTCCGACCATCGGTATGGGGCGGGAGGGCCGATGGTCGCCACCAGTATCTGGCGATCATTGAGCTTTTGCTGTCTTCTGCTCTCCTGCGACCCGTGTCCGCCGAAGATGACGTTGACCTCCCTGTCAACGCGCGGAAAAGCTCCTCCTCCTCCTCCCTCCTCCTGCCGATGGGGTTGTCGCGGTTCATCTGGTCCTCCCCTCGGCGGAGGAGGAGGTAGAGGTTGGAAGGGTCGGCCGTGTCCGACGGAGTGCTTGAAGTCTCGGCAGTTACGAAGAGTGTGGCGCATGTCCTTGTGGTACGGGCACTGGGCGTCGAGGATGTCGTCCAGCGTACGTTCGCCTCCACGAGGTCCTCCTCGAGCGCGAGAAGCAGGTGGTCCGGCGGCGTGCACTTCTTCGCGTGGCCTCTTTTCCCACCGCTTGTCAGGTTGCTGGTTCGTGTCGCGTCGTGGTGCTGCCGGTGCGGGCTTTGCTCCTCCGATGAGATCCTGGGCTCGCTCGTCGGCGGTGATGTAGAGGTCGGCTTCCCGGAACAGCTCCTCCGAGGTGGTCGGCGCCCTTTGTAGTATGGCTCGGACGAAAACCGAATCATTAGATCCTCGGTAGAAGTCCTCGATCACGGCCGCCTCCGTGACATCGGGGATTCGATTCCTCATGGTTTGGAACCTCTTGAGGTACGATCGGAGAGTTTCATCCCCCCGGCGCTTGATAGATTTAAGGTCCCACGGCTGCGCCGGCTTGTCGGAGAGGGACTGGAAGTTGGCGGTGAAACGCCGACTGAAGTCTCCCCAGGCGTCGATGCAGTGTCGGGGTAGATGTCGTAGCCATTGCAGCGCGTCTTGTCCGAGGACAATGGGCAAGTACGCGGTCATCACGTCTTCGGATGCTCCGGCAGCTCGAGCAGCGGTGGTGTAGATGGCTAGCCAACCCCATGGATCTTGCTTAGGTTCATACTTGTCAACATTGGATACCTTGAAGTTGGGAGGCCATTGGATGGCCTTGAGGCGCGGAGTAAGGGCGGACACTCCGCACGTGTCCTCCTGTCGCCGGGGTCGATGTCTGTCCCGGGGAGGGGAGTTGTGGTTGTGATTCCTCGACCGTCCCCGGGAGGTTCCGCCAGTTGAAGCCGTCGCCGACTCAGTCCTGGTGGCTTGGCTCTGAGTCGGGGCACCGTGATCCCTGTCGTACTCCTCTCGACGACGAATTTCGTTCTCATGCCGCCGTTCCCGCGAAGCGTTGATGGAGCTCCGCGCGTCCCGGTGACTGTTGATGGCGTGTCGTAGATCGTTCGGCGGGTGAGCAAGCGGTAGAAGATGGTTGGCCGCCTGGGTGAACAGTCGTCGGTAGCCGTCGGCGTCAGGAGTCCGAGGAAGTCCTTCCGCTATCCGAGCCAGCACCCCTCCGACTTCGCTCGGCGTGTTCATGGCTCGGGCGAAGTCGGGGTTCAGATTGCGCCCGAAGAGTGGATTCTCTCGACGTTGCCTTGCATCATGCTCAGCCTGTTCCTGAGCTCGTCGGCGATCACGTCGTCGGGAGTTCCTTCGCTCTCTGAAGACGCGTTCTTCCGGGGTTTCTCCTACCTCCGAGACCTCGTCTCGCGAGACAGGTTGTTCCGGATTCCGCTCTCCGGCCGCGTGATGTCGTCGAACATTCCTGCGCCGGTTTCTTCGTCGACGGGACTCTCGCTGAGGCGGTTCCTCCCCGGGTACAGTCGGCTCATCGTCGGAGATGGTGGGCGATTCCGCCCTTCCGACGAAGAGGACGTCGGGGTAGAACGGTGCTGCCGTCGTGGTGATCTTCTTCCGGGGGGTCGGAGGTCGCGCCTCTCCGGTATTGTCGGAGTTTGTTGAGGAAGACTCCTTTTCCGGCGGATCCGCGATACGGTGCAGAGTTCCTTCTTCGTCCGCTACGAATGAGATTGTCCCGAAGCAGAACATAGATCCGGGGCGTAGGGCGATCTTGCTGTAGAAAGAGATGTCCATTGAGCTAGCTTGGATTGTCGACACACCCCCTACCTGGCGCGCCAGCTGTCGGTGTTAAGGGTCCGACCGCACACCCGGGGTTGCCCCTCAAGGTGTTTTAGGAGTAGGAAGGTGTCGACAACTGTAGCAGAATGGTTCGTGCTGGTCGCACGAGGGACGGTGGACAAGGTTTACAGGTTCGGGCCGCTTAGTGATGCGTAACACCCTACGTCCTGATGAGTATGCTTGGTGGATATGGTTACAAGAGAGCTCTCTGGATTAAGAATACAGAGAGTTGATGTGAGTGGCTAAGTAATGGGTCGATCGTTCTGAAGGGGTGCCCCCTAGGCCTTATATACTCGACCGTGGGGCAGTACACATGGATAAGATAATAACAAGTGGCTAAAAGATAGTGAACCTCTCGAGATTATCCTTTACGTAACCCTCGCCGACTTATCCTCACGTGGCTTTGTTGCACGGAGGCCCCGACGCGGGAAAGTCGGATCTCTGTTGCGGCCAACGGCTCGACGCTATGGGCCGTCTGGGTTTGTACCAATCCGGCCTCATGTCGCCCTGCGTTGCTGGTTGTCTTTCCCCAGGCCCACGAAAGAATAACCTTACGATTTATTGGGCCCTTGGGCCTTTCGTGAGGTCCTTTACTCTTTTAGCGGACCCGGGGGATATCTATCCCCCACAGTAACTTCGGCAACTTACTCTGCGTTCCTTAGAACGACTTTTTGTTGCGTTGAAGGATCTTTAATAATCCGGAGGTCCTCCTTGTTACCGGAAATTTTTAAGCTTCAGCAACTTAAGCCTGTAGAGAAGATAGGTTTTTCTGATAACCAACCACGAAACTATTATATGAAAACTGAAATGTTCTTTATTACACCGAAAACAGAACTTAAACGGAAAAGACTGCTATCAAAGTAGGATATTTGTCAATAAATGTGCTTCGACTCCGGCACAGTACTGTTGACTGTACGGGCTTCAGATTGCTCTCTGAGGTCCCTTTGGTGCGGAACATACTGGCTCCCTTCTGGCTGCTGGCCTTGCTGCAGCGGAGGTGGAGGCGGGGGTTGTTGCCATGAAGCTTGAGGTTGACTTGCCGAAGCTACAGAAACTGCAGGGTGGTTGCCCACGTACTCCGGGATGTAAGGCTGATGGTACGAAGCAGTATGCATGACCTGCTTCGGCTGTCCCTGTTGCGCTGCAGCTTCTGCTAGCTCCTTTTGTTTCTGGATGGTAACATGGCACATCCTGGTGGTATGGCCCTTGTTCTCACCGCAGAATAAGCAAAATGTCCTCCTTGGTTGATCTCCAAATCTCCCGCCGAAGCCCCTGGCGCCTCTGCCTCTTGGAGCTGGTGGCCGAAAGAAAGTTTGCTGCTGCCCCGAAGCCTGTGAGGAGCACTGCGGCCTGTTCTGCTGACTCCCCTTGTCATCATTTTGAGCGGAGTTGTGAATGGACCTGACATGCCTCGGATAGAATCTTCCCCCGAAGCCCCTGGTCATCTTAGAAAATCTGAAGGCCTCCTCCCTTCTTTGGCGAAAGTCATTATCAGCACGAATGTACTCGTCCATCTTTTGGAGCAACTTCTCCAAGGTCTGAGGAGGCTTCCTAGCAAAGTATTGGGCTGCAGGTCCAGGACGAAGCCCCTTGATCATGGCTTCGATGACAATTTCATTGGGCACCGTTGGAGCCTGCGCCCTCAAACGCAAGAACCTTCTGACATACGCCTGAAGGTATTCTTCATGGTCCTGAGTGCACTGGAACAAAGCTTGAGCAGTGACCGGCTTCGTCTGAAATCCTTGAAAGCTGGTTAACAACATATCCTTCAGCTTCTGCCATGAGGTGATCGTTCCTGGTCGAAGGGAGGAGTACCAGGTCTGAGCAACATTCCTGACGGCCATGACGAAAGACTTCGCCATGACTGCAGCATTGCCCCCATACGAAGATACTGTTGCTTCGTAGCTCATTAAGAACTGCTTCGGGTCTGAGTGGCCGTCGAACATGGGAAGCTGGGGTGGCTTATAGGATGGAGGCCAAGGTGTAGCCTGCAGCTCAGCGGACAAAGGAGAAGCATCATCGAAAACAAAATTTCCCTGATGGAAATTGTCATACCAGTCATCTTCGTTGACGAAGCCCTCCTGATGAAGGTCTTTCTGCTGAGGCCTTCTGTTTTGCTCATCATGGGTAAGATGGCGGACTTCCTCAGAGGCTTCGTCTATCTGCCGTTGCAACTCAGCTAGCCGGGCCATCTTCTCCTTCTTCCGTTGCACCTGTTGGTGTAGGATCTCCATATCCCTGATTTCTTGGTCTAGCTCTTCCTCCTGAAGTGTTGGGCTGACGGCCTTTCTCTTCTGGCTTCGGGCCTCCCGAAGAGAGACGGTCTCCTGGTTGTGGTCCAGCGGTTTGCAGTGCTGCAGCCCCAGCCGCTGAAGCTTTCTTCGGTGCCATAGCGAAGATCTACAGCTTCCGAAGGTGTTCAAAAAAACTCGAAGTGGAAGTGAGTTCACCGGAGGTGGGCGCCAATGTTGGGGACTTGTTCTCAAATGCTTCGGATTAAGAACAAGGCAACATAAAAAGTGTTAAATGTTAAGGCCCTTCGTCCTACCAAACATTATTCCCCTTCGGGAATAATGAGTTCCGGACGAAGGTCACAAGAGCCATACCTTCGTAAATATAACAAGTAATAACGAAGGATTCATACAAAACATGAAATGTAAATCATAGAATCATTTCTATTTTATTAACACAGAGAAATAGAAATGATTACAAATTACAAATGTACCTTCGGTCTTGAGAGAAGGTAAAAAGTACAAGCGTGACGCAAATGCCAATGCCAAGTCAGCGTGAACAGTACGGGAGTACTGTTCATCTATTTATAGACGCGGGACGCAGCCCACGTAAAATTACATCCATGTCCATTACATTTGTTAACGACTTATGGAAATCTGTCAAGGCGCACGTAGTCTTTTCATCTTTAAGTCGGTTCCCCTTTCCGCTATCGCGACGAAGCTTCCTTGCACACAGCTTCGGCTGTGCACCTTCGTAGAGCTTGGTAATCAGCTCGTCCTTCGTCTGGTTCAGGCTTCGTCCTGACCGTGCTTTATGTTCATAATTCTGAGTCCGAAGATACCTGTTTACATAATCCACTTGGAAAACATTGTCAAATCATGTTTTTGAGGACCTTCGGAGGACGAAGGCCCCCAACAGGGACAAACGAAGATGACTTCTTATATTGCCTCCCAGACAATAAAGAATTATCCGTGTGCCGGGAAATGGCTAGAAGCATGGGATTCCCGAAGCTTGAAGCTGGCCTTTGCGCCATGACGAAGGAGGATCTTGCGGATAGTCTTGCATATAACAATCTAAAGGTACGAAGATTGTAAACTTTGAATTTTGTGGATTTTGAATGAATCCTTTACTGTTGTGTTAATCCATTCATTCTTTTTGAATAGGGCTTAATTCTCAGCAATGCCTTAAGGGCACAAAAGAATGATGAAGACGAGAGCTGCACCATTGCTCTCAACAACCTTCGAACAGAGGTTATTAGGCTACGAAACGAAGCCTTGGAGAAAGACAGAATTCTGCTTACATTAGTGGAAAAAATGAAGGAGGACGAAGCTAACTCTAAAACTCAAGCCGAAGCACAGAGGCGTGAGATTGAAGATCTTCGTAAACAACTAGCCCGAGCCAAAGAAGAACGTATTCTTGAAGAAACAAAACGAGAGTTAAGTGAACAATGGGCAGATCATTTGGAAGTTAATGTTAAAGAGCTTCGTGCTTCTCAAAGAAAATGCTATGTTAAATCCATAGAGTGCGTTAAGAAGATAAAATCCAGCTTTGCCAACGTTGACGCATTCTCTAGCGAGGAGAATTTCTCAAGGGGCAATCCCGAAGGTCCGATGGAATGGATTAGTAACGAAGCTGAGGCCTTCGAAGAAATCCTGAATAGCCGCGGAGACATATGTGCTTTTTCGGGTGCTAGAGGAATTGCTACTGTTTTGGAGAAGAGAGGTTGTGAGCATGTAAAATCTTTAGCGCAATTCGAAGCTACTTTGTCCTCCAAAGACATTAAAGACCCCTCAGCCGAAGCAAGCATGATCGGCGGAAAATTTTTCACTGATATCTGGGACAACGGCGGCCGAGAAATGGCACAAGAAATTATTCAAAAAAGCGAAAAAGGCATCCATGATGCCAGAAAAGTAGCGGCGGCTGCCGAAAAAAGTACCGAGCCCGAAGGGCAAATAGGTATTAATTAGTGATTTTTATTATGTTGTAATTTTTGATTCCAAACTTTGCTCACAGTTTGTAATAGTAATATAGTCGTATCTTCTCTTCGCTCAGAACCTGCTGAGGCATCTCCGGGCCCCCACCCGAAGGGGGACGATGAAATTAGAAAAATGGCCGAAGCCATTATGGACAAGGTTGTTGACCAGCTACTGAACGAAGCTGCAGAAATAGTTCTAAAAGAGGATTAAATGCTACTGTAAAAACATTTGGAACGTAACGTATGTAATATATTGTAACTTTGAATGTAATATATAATCCATGTACAGTTTTAATTCTTTACGATGCATGAAATCTTGCGTACATACCATTTTTTGAGCCTTCGGCGAAAAAACACCTTCCCTTCTTTTCATGCTTCGTGAAGAAAATTTTATATCACCAGAAGTTGCATTCGTTCGTGGTGAAGATTATCCAAGCTTCGTGAAATATTCTCCGAAGCTATAGAAAAGTTTTTGTTGCCTCTCTAATGAAGCTACACTTCTTCTCGGCTTGTCTTGTGCTTTAGCACGATTTTCTCTTTTCCGAATTATTCTCCGAAGATCAATACTGTATCCCCTTCTTGTTCCATATGCAATATGCTGTATGATGCTTATGTTATGCAGAATGATGTGATGATGTTATGTTATGCAAGATGACATTTGTGCCATAGATACATGTAACACCCGGATTTTAGGGGTCCAAAACCCGGGCGCTAACATAATCACCAGGTGTGCTGGGACCAAGTCTCACACATATGATGAATAGTGGCACAGGATCGAATGTCACAACTTTATATATAACAGGAGTTCTATACAAAATAGATAATTACATTATAAGGAGACAACGGTCCAGCAACCCAAAAGTTGACTGGGAGACGACGACCTAGACCACTCACGAACTCATCACAGCATCCTCCATGAGCATCATCCTGCAGTACCTGGTCTTGACCTGTGGTGTATGTGAGACAGCAAGAGTGAGCTCACATACGTTCATCGCTCAACAAGTTGTGGGGAATAATGTGCATGAACTCGCCAAAGGTGGGAGCTCACGTGAAGTGTAAGGCTTACCAAAGAAGATGGTTAGAGCTGAGCATTGCTTTTAAAGTTGGTCAAAATTTTATTAGCAGTTACTAAGTATAAGTAAATACCAAACCCAATTAAGTAATAGAACAAAAGTAACAACACCACCTGCAATGCAATGCATATGACAAATTGAATTTAGTTCCATAATTTAATCATGTGAGTGTCTGAGCTGCTCATGACCGTGAGCACGGCTAGTATACTAGTTTTACACTCTGCAGAGGTTGCGCATCTTTACCCACAAGTCGTGTTACCCATTTGCCACAGAGTTGATCAGACTCCATACACCTCTACCTAGGAAGCGAGGCAGGGTACCACTACGAGGCCTTTACAAAGTTCCACTAGCTTCAGAAAACCCGCTACAGTTTATAGGAAGATCCAGTGCAGGAATCCCTTGCAGGACCGCCATCGCAGCAAAATCCTCCCGAGGGCCTCCCTACACTGACCTCTCCCCTACTGCCCTTGCCCCTTTCGGGTAAGGTAGTCTTCCACTAGCTTTCCTAATTAATCAGCCAAGGGCGTCCCATTCCACCCTTGTGGTAGCACTGTTTTCCCGGGTGGTTCTCCATGTTCCAATTAACATAATGATCTTAACATGAACCATAAATAACAACTGATATCAAAAGTATAATCATGAATAGTGTATCTTCATACCCAAAACCACATATAGCACTAGCAAGTACTACCCAGAAAGTTCAGTGGTAACCAAGGTATAAAGATAGACAAACTAGGGTAACCTATTGGGTCCCATCAAAATTAACCTATGCAGATCATTATGATTAATTAGAACATGAGTAGGTAAAAAGAAGTGATCAAGGGCACAACTTGCCTGGGCCTTGAGATTCCAGGTACCAGGATGATTCTTCAGATCCTCGTGGCCTCACTGCTAAACGTAGCAATACAGACATACATGGTATAGGCAAAATTAACATTACACCAAACATATATGCAAAATACCTATTAATAATCTACATATTAAAATAAGATCACAGGAAAAGAATTATTAATTTTGGAGTTGTAGATTTTAAGTTATGGATTTCCAAAGATTCTATGTGCTTGGTACAAGATTAATTAAGATAACAATTTTAATGTGACTTTTATGTAAAACCAGTGGCACTAATTAATAAACAATAATATTACAAAATTATAGGAAGTGGAATGGATTAATTTGGAGTTCATATGCATTTTCTATGAATTATATAGATTCTAGGAATTATTTTTATATTAAAAATTCATTTTCTAATTCATTTTCCTGATTTTATAACTCTCTGGACTGGGCCTCAATTAAACAGAAGCACAGGGGCCTAAATCACTATTTTCCTAAGACTCAGACCAACTCGAGGTGGACGGCGGGTTGAATAGGTAAAACTCCAGGTGCTCTTTTGCAATTGTCTCAAGCCGGAGGGGTACTACTTGATCTGAACCATCTGATCTCAAACGAGCGGTTCAGATAAAACACCATATGTTTACCAACCGGTACGCCACATAGGCCGTTGGATTCGAGATCTACGATCCGGATTAGATGGCGCAGAGAGTTAAGTGTGCACCCATCTAGACCGCCCATCACGTGATCAACGACACAGACCATTCACACGGGCGTGATACCCATCATCAAATCCCCACCGTTGGCCACAGATCCACGGGCCAGGCTAATCTTCTTCCTCCAGCGCCCTTCTATCCCCCCTTTCTCTCTCTTCATGGCTGACCGGCGCCGGTAGCCCTTCCACGGCGAAGAGCACCCCGGTGACAAAGGCCCACGACAAACAGGAACAACAACCGTAGCAGCTAGGCGCTGGTTACGCGGTTATAAGACTTACGGGAGGGTTAACGTACCGGAGATCCGGATGGCCGCCGGTGGTCTTGCGGCGGAGCACGAGATCGCCATGGTGAGTTGCCTAGGCGTGGTCTTTCACCGGGTGGCCCTGGTAATCGTCCCCGCACCATGGAGAAGAACCCCAGCAAAGCTTGGAGGCCCACGCGACGACCGAACTCCGATTTCCCATGGCGGCCAGCCTTCTCTCCCTCTCGGTCTCATCTTCTATTCACAGCTATTAGCATGGCGAGGCTACATAGTTGTGGTGCAAAAAGGGCACGACCAGACCTCATATAACGCAGCAGAGGAAGAGTCCGAGGGGATAACTACCCGATGAATGCGTACGGCAATTCCCGGCCAGGGCGCAAGTTTGTTGCGCGCCGCCCGTGGATTCTGTTGCGCCCAGGGATTTACACGGCGGGGAAGACAATTCTGGTGTCCAGGGCCCACCGACAGTGACACAACAACGAGTCCAGGTGCGCAAAGGAGGCTGCAAGTGGGGCAGGCTTGTTGGTGCGAGTAGATCCCGCTTGGGGGAGGGATGAGCTGACAGCAGGGACCCATGCGTCAGTGGCGCAGTGTCATGGCGTGGGCTGAGTGTGTGGGGAGTGAGGATGGGCCGCGAAGTGAAATAAGGGAAATGGGCTGCCCAGGCGGGGGAGTAGAAGGGAAGGAGGGGTTGGCAGGATGGGCCGGTGCCCGGATTTGGCCCAAACCGCAGACAGGTAAGTCTTTTATCCTTTTCTAATTTCTGATTCAAATTAAGATTAAATTCCAGATTCAAACAAAGTGCTCACTTCAAAATTCCAGCATGAAGTGCAAGTATATTTTTTTGAATGTGTAGTAAAAAAAAACTATCTATAATTTCAATACTTTTAGTTTAGGAGAAAACATAAAAATCTCCACCATAACTTATCTCTTGATTAAATATTTTCTTCAAGGAGTGTGTTAATTTTAAAGTTATAATAAATATGTTGAAGGTGTTTCTTTTACTTATTGTTCCATAGTTTCAACTTGAACTTTGGTTTCAAGATTTGGATCTAAGTGTTAAACTACCAAGCTTTTGACATTACTATTTATTTACTTTAGGGGAATATACTTAGTAAAGGGTTCTATGACTTTCTCCATCTTTTTGGAGAAACACATATGAACCTTAAACTAGAATTTTAGGTGTTACAAATCCTACCCCCCTTAAAAATAATCTCGTCCTCGAGATTTGTAAGAAAAGGGGTTACAGAGAGACTGGTTTGAAATCTATATTTCAGTGTCTAAGTGGTTTTAGTACCAAAAGATTTTTTTTTCAAATCTAAACCCAAATTGGCAGGTGATTAGGAAAGCATGGGTGTATATATGTATGTCTACTTTATTATGTAGGATAGAAGATGTCTTTAAAGCATAGATAGGTTTGGGTAAGAAAGTGTAGGGCAAGGAAAGGCTTCATCCAAGATTTGTGGATCTTGATTCATCTGATAATTTAGCTTGATCTTTGAAGGCTTGAGTTGATGCTCATCCTTACTTGATGAAGTTGATCATATTCTTCGGTCTTGTCTCATTGATGAGGAGTTAGTGTATATTATTGGGCTGGGGAATATGGTTAATATAGGTATGGATGAGATAGACTACATGATGTAGGTCAAAAGTTTGTTTGATGTTAGGTGGGAATAGAAAGGTTATACCATTCATCATGGCTCTATGGGTTGGGTTAGCTCATGGTTGAATTGATCCAATGTGCTAAGATAAGTTAATACATGGCTAGTGGGGTCTAATCTCTTCTACCAGTATCACTAATCTATTTAAGTGGACCACATTAGGTTAGTTTAGTAGATGGCTATAAGTTGAATGAGATTAGTCAGAATCTGGTTCGGTTATTTTGCTTCTGATTGGTTTGGATAGGTTATGTAACCCATTATGTAGGTCAAGTTGTTGTGTAGGGCTTAGTTGCTCTAAGTCACCAATTTAGACTTAAGTGAATGTGGAGTATGGCCTTATCCTTTGTATCAGCATTAAGTAACTCAATCTAGCTTAGATCATATTGGATTAGATAGAATCCAGATTAGGTTGGTATGACTAGATTAAACTAGTTAAGATTAGCTAGATCTACCAGGGTAGGATAAATATTATTAGGATATGTTAGAATCTTTAGAAGTTAGTTAGATTTATTAGGACCAGATAAAATCTTTTTAAGGTAAGATGAATCTATTAAGGTAATAGAATATCCTTTAAGATAAGATGGATCTATTACACAAGATTGAATCTAGGTTAGATTGGTATGACTAGTTTGACTAAATAAGATCTAATTAAGTTGCATTAGATCATGGTTGTTTAATCTAGGGTGGATAAGTATGCTTATTAGGATAAGTTGAATCTTTTGAGGTCAGTTAGATCTATTAGGCTGAGATAAAATCTTTTCAAGATAAGATGAGTATCTTTTAAGATGAGATGGATCTATTAGGATAAGGGAGAATCTTTTAAGATAAGATGAATTGGTTAGAATGAGATCTTTTAGGATAAGATAAATCTTTTATGCTAGATATGTTCCAATGGGGATAATCTAGGTTGTCTAGTTATTTTATAAATATATTTTTATACCTATGTATATATGCAGATGCAATTGTGGACATTACTCCACAACTCATCACACTCAAACAAAGATCCAAATCAGGCAGATATCATAAGAACAAGCATTCAAGTTCATAGATAACCACAAAAATAGTTTTTGTTTTTGTTCCTAGGATTAGGTCTTCTATTCCTAAAGGTCACTTTAGGCACAGGATTTCAAGATGTGAAATCCACAATTGTCTCTAGAAAGATAAAGGTAAGAATAATCAGAGTAAAGCGGAAATGGATGAGAAAAAGATTAAGATAAGTTTAGAAAAGAATCAGAGTAAGGTAAGTAAAGAATGGTTGTCCAGTTCTATCTAGGTTTCGTCCTACAGTCAACATTCCTCTGATACCACTTCTGTAACACCCGGATTTTAGGGGTCCAAAACCCGGGCGCTAACATAATCACCAGGTGTGCTGGGACCAAGTCTCACACATATGATGAATAGTGGCACAGGATCGAATGTCACAACTTTATATATAACAGGAGTTCTATACAAAATAGATAATTACATTATAAGGAGACAACGGTCCAGCAACCCAAAAGTTGACTGGGAGACGACGACCTAGACCACTCACGAACTCATCACAGCATCCTCCATGAGCATCATCCTGCAGTACCTGGTCTTGACCTGTGGTGTATGTGAGACAGCAAGAGTGAGCTCACATACGTTCATCGCTCAACAAGTTGTGGGGAATAATGTGCATGAACTCGCCAAAGGTGGGAGCTCACGTGAAGTGTAAGGCTTACCAAAGAAGATGGTTAGAGCTGAGCATTGCTTTTAAAGTTGGTCAAAATTTTATTAGCAGTTACTAAGTATAAGTAAATACCAAACCCAATTAAGTAATAGAACAAAAGTAACAACACCACCTGCAATGCAATGCATATGACAAATTGAATTTAGTTCCATAATTTAATCATGTGAGTGTCCGAGCTGCTCATGACCGTGAGCACGGCTAGTATACTAGTTTTACACTCTGCAGAGGTTGCGCATCTTTACCCACAAGTCGTGTTACCCATTTGCCACAGAGTTGATCAGACTCCATACACCTCTACCTAGGAAGCGAGGCAGGGTACCACTACGAGGCCTTTACAAAGTTCCACTAGCTTCAGAAAACCCGCTACAGTTTATAGGAAGATCCAGTGCAGGAATCCCTTGCAGGACCGCCATCGCAGCAAAATCCTCCCGAGGGCCTCCCTACACTGACCTCTCCCCTACTGCCCTTGCCCCTTTCGGGTAAGGTAGTCTTCCACTAGCTTTCCTAATTAATCAGCCAAGGGCGTCCCATTCCACCCTTGTGGTAGCACTGTTTTCCCGGGTGGTTCTCCATGTTCCAATTAACATAATGATCTTAACATGAACCATAAATAACAACTGATATCAAAAGTATAATCATGAATAGTGTATCTTCATACCCAAAACCACATATAGCACTAGCAAGTACTACCCAGAAAGTTCAGTGGTAACCAAGGTATAAAGATAGACAAACTAGGGTAACCTATTGGTTCCCATTAAAATTAACCTATGCAGATCATTATGATTAATTAGAACATGAGTAGGTAAAAAGAAGTGATCAAGGGCACAACTTGCCTGGGCCTTGAGATTCCAGGTACCAGGATGATTCTTCAGATCCTCGTGGCCTCACTGCTAAACGTAGCAATACAGACATACATGGTATAGGCAAAATTAACATTACACCAAACATATATGCAAAATACCTATTAATAATCTACATATTAAAATAAGATCACAGGAAAAGAATTATTAATTTTGGAGTTGTAGATTTTAAGTTATGGATTTCCAAAGATTCTATGTGCTTGGTACAAGATTAATTAAGATAACAATTTTAATGTGACTTTTATGTAAAACCAGTGGCACTAATTAATAAACAATAATATTACAAAATTATAGGAAGTGGAATGGATTAATTTGGAGTTCATATGCATTTTCTATGAATTATATAGATTCTAGGAATTATTTTTATATTAAAAATTCATTTTCTAATTCATTTTCCTGATTTTATAACTCTCTGGACTGGGCCTCAATTAAACAGAAGCACAGGGGCCTAAATCACTATTTTCCTAAGACTCAGACCAACTCGAGGTGGACGGCGGGTTGAATAGGTAAAACTCCAGGTGCTCTTTTGCAATTGTCTCAAGCCGGAGGGGTACTACTTGATCTGAACCATCTGATCTCAAACGAGCGGTTCAGATAAAACACCATATGTTTACCAACCGGTACGCCACATAGGCCGTTGGATTCGAGATCTACGATCCGGATTAGATGGCGCAGAGAGTTAAGTGTGCACCCATCTAGACCGCCCATCACGTGATCAACGACACAGACCATTCACACGGGCGCGATACCCATCATCAAATCCCCACCGTTGGCCACAGATCCACGGGCCAGGCTAATCTTCTTCCTCCAGCGCCCTTCTATCCCCCCTTTCTCTCTCTTCATGGCTGACCGGCGCCGGTAGCCCTTCCACGGCGAAGAGCACCCCGGTGACAAAGGCCCACGACAAACAGGAACAACAACCGTAGCAGCTAGGCGCTGGTTACGCGGTTATAAGACTTACGGGAGGGTTAACGTACCGGAGATCCGGATGGCCGCCGGTGGTCTTGCGGCGGAGCACGAGATCGCCATGGTGAGTTGCCTAGGCGTGGTCTTTCACCGGGTGGCCCTGGTAATCGTCCCCGCACCATGGAGAAGAACCCCAGCAAAGCTTGGAGGCCCACGCGACGACCGAACTCCGATTTCCCATGGCGGCCAGCCTTCTCTCCCTCTCGGTCTCATCTTCTATTCACAGCTATTAGCATGGCGAGGCTACATAGTTGTGGTGCGAAAAGGGCACGACCAGACCTCATATAACGCAGCAGAGGAAGAGTCCGAGGGGATAACTACCCGATGAATGCGTACGGCAATTCCCGGCCAGGGCGCAAGTTTGTTGCGCGCCGCCCGTGGATTCTGTTGCGCCCAGGGATTTACACGGCGGGGAAGACAATTCTGGTGTCCAGGGCCCACCGACAGTGACACAACAACGAGTCCAGGTGCGCAAAGGAGGCTGCAAGTGGGGCAGGCTTGTTGGTGCGAGTAGATCCCGCTTGGGGGAGGGATGAGCTGACAGCAGGGACCCATGCGTCAGTGGCGCAGTGTCATGGCGTGGGCTGAGTGTGTGGGGAGTGAGGATGGGCCGCGAAGTGAAATAAGGGAAATGGGCTGCCCAGGCGGGGGAGTAGAAGGGAAGGAGGGGTTGGCAGGATGGGCCGGTGCCCGGATTTGGCCCAAACCGCAGACAGGTAAGTCTTTTATCCTTTTCTAATTTCTGATTCAAATTAAGATTAAATTCCAGATTCAAACAAAGTGCTCACTTCAAAATTCCAGCATGAAGTGCAAGTATATTTTTTTGAATGTGTAGTAAAAAAAACTATCTATAATTTCAATACTTTTAGTTTAGGAGAAAACATAAAAATCTCCACCATAACTTATCTCTTGATTAAATATTTTCTTCAAGGAGTGTGTTAATTTTAAAGTTATAATAAATATGTTGAAGGTGTTTCTTTTACTTATTGTTCCATAGTTTCAACTTGAACTTTGGTTTCAAGATTTGGATCTAAGTGTTAAACTACCAAGCTTTTGACATTACTATTTATTTACTTTAGGGGAATATACTTAGTAAAGGGTTCTATGACTTTCTCCATCTTTTTGGAGAAACACATATGAACCTTAAACTAGAATTTTGGGTGTTACAATACATATCCCTGTAATAGAGCATACACACTTTTTATATCAACGTTGACTTTTCGCTGTAAGCCTCCCTTAGGAGCTTCTTCGCCTTTTACTTTCAGCGGAATCAGCGTTTATTTTTCGCTTTAAGCCTCCCTTAGGAGCTTCTTCGCCTTTTACTTTCAGCGGAATCAGCGTTTATTTTTCGCTGTAAGCCTCCCTTAGGAGCTTCTTCGCCTTTTACTTTCGGCGGAATCAGCGCTGACTTTTCGCTGTAGGCTCAGAAAACTTACACTGCGCTCGCTTAGGAATGACTTTTTACTATTTCGAACAACTTGCTCTGTGTCTATTAAAACAAAATTTTGATAATACAAAGGTCCTTCATGCCACCATAAATTCGTATGCTTCAACGATTCAAGCCTATGAAAAAGACATATTTTTATTAAAGTGTTACAAGGAATTAAAAAATGATAAAGGGCACTTGATCTTCCCATAATTGTTCCTTATTAACAAAAAAGTAATACCGAATGTAAAAATGCAAAAAAACTGCTGTTGAGGTAAGATATTTATCAGTAAATGTGCTTCGACTCTGGCACAGTGCTATTGACTGTGCGAGCTTCGGAGTCCTCTCTGAAATCCCTCTGATTGTGGTGACTCCCTTCTAGCTGGAGCCCTGGCTGCGTCGGTGGCGGCGGTGGAGGCTGTTGCCAGGATGCTTGGGGTTGACTTGCCGAAGCAACAGAAGCTGCAGGGTGATTGCCTACATATTCTGGAATGTAAGGTGAATGGTACGAAGCAGTATGCAGGACCTGCTTCGGCTGATTCTGTTGTGCAGCAGCTTCTGCTAGCTCCTTTTGCTTCTGGATGGTAATGTGACACATCCTGGTGGTGTGGCCCTTACCTTCACCACAGAATAGGCAGTATATTTTTCTTGGTTGATCCCCAAATCTTCCCCCGAAGCCCCTGGCGCCTCTGCCCCTTGGCACTGGCGGCCGGAAGGAGCTTTGCTGCTGCCCCGAAGCTTGGGAGGAGCACTGTGGCCTTTGCTGTTGACTCGCTTTGTCGTCATTTTGAGTAGAATTGTGAATTGACCTGACGTGCCTTGGATAAAATCTTCCTCCGAAGCCCCTAGTCATTTCAGAGAACCTGAGGGCTTCCTCCCTTCTTTGGCGAAAATCATTGTCAGCTCGAATGTACTCGTCCATCTTCTGGAGCAGCTTCTCCAGAGTTTGGGGAGGCTTCCTAGCAAAGTACTGAGCTGCAGGTCCTGGCCGAAGCCCCTTGATCATGGCCTCAATGACAATTTCATTGGGCACTGTTGGTGCCTGCGCCCTCAGACGTAGGAACCTTCGGACATATGCTTGAAGATATTCTTCATGATCCTGGGTGCACTGGAATAAAGCTTGAGCAGTGACTGGCTTCGTCTGAAAGCCCTGGAAGCTGGTTATCAGCATGTCCTTCAACTTTTGCCATGAGGTGATTGTCCCTGGCCTAAGAGAAGAGTACCAAGTTTGTGCGACGCTTCTGATAGCCATGATGAAGGACTTTGCCATGACCGCCGTGTTGCCACCGTACGAAGATATAGTTGCTTCGTAGCTCATCAAGAATTGTTTCGGGTCTGAATGACCGTCGTACATGGGGAGCTGTGGTGGCTTGTAAGACTGTGGCCAAAGAACAGCCTGCAGTTCTGTTGACAAGGGAGAAGCATCATCAAAAGCAAAATTTCCGTGATGGAAATCTTCATACCAATCATCTTCGTTGTAGAAACCCCCTTGATGAAGCTCTCTGCGCGGGGGCCTTTGGTTCTGGTCATCTTGAGCGAGATGTCGAAGCTCTTCAGAGGCTTCGTCTATCTACCTTTGAAGATCAGCTAGACGAGCCATCTTCTCCTTCTTGCGTTGGACCTGTTGATTGAGCATTTCCAAATTTTGGATTTCTTGATCCAATTCATCCTCCGGGGGCGCTGGACTGGTGGCCTTTCTCTTCTGGCTTCGGGCCTCCCTAAGAGAAACGACATCTTGATTGTGGTCTAGCGGCTGCAGAGCAGCAGCCCCTGTTGCTGAAGCTTTTTTCGGCGGCATGACGAAGGTGATGCTTGTCGAAGATTTTCAAAACTCAAAAAGTGGAAGTGAGTTCACCGGAGGTGGGCGCCAATGTTGGGGACTTGTTCTCAAATGCTATAAATCAAGAACAAGACAACACGAAGATGTTAAGTATTAAATACCCTTCGTCCGCTGAAGCATTATCTCCTCGAGGGTTTAATGAACTTCGGACGAAGGATATAAACATAATATAACAAAGGTTACGAAGGAAAAGACCTTCGTTAAGTTGGTAAATGAGTAAACAGAATAAACATATATATATATAAAGTGCGAAAGTAATAATACCAGCATTATCATCAATACATTTCCATTATTAAATTCATGAGAACGAATTACAAATGTACCTTCAGACTGATGTAAGGCAAAGGTACAAGTCGTGATGCAAAAAGACGTGTGCTCAGTCAGCGTGAACAGTACAAGAGTACTGTTCACCTATTTATAGGCACGGGACGCAGCCCGTGTAAAATTACATTGATGCCCTTTACATTTATCAATAACTCTATAGTAATTCTTCGAGGTCCAATTTGGCTTTTCATCTTTAAGTCGGTTCCTCTTTTCTGATGTTATGCCGAAGCTTTTCTACATATGGCTTCATGATCATCTTATCCTTCGTCATGACCGCTTTTCATTCCAGCTTCGTCTTAAACATGCCCTTATATATTCGCGACCTGACTCCGAAGGTGCCTGTTTCGAAGGTGCCTGTTCACATTTTACACTTGGAAAACATTGTCAAACTGTGTTTTTGAGGACCTTCGGGAGCCGAAGGCCCCCAACAACGTGTTTCTCAAGTTAAGCTCCATGTGCTAATTAACATTAATGATCTTGACATGAACGTAAATAAAATAACAAAATAATTGGAACATGGATATAATGAAATATTAACCCAAAACCATGTAAAGCAATAGCATAACTACCCAAGTGATTTAGGGGTAAACAAGGAAAAATGGATGAACAGACTAGGGTGACCTATTGGGTCCCATCAGAATTAAACCTATGCATGGATAAATGACGTTAAAGAACATTATTGGGTATAAAAGTGGTCAAGGGCACAACTTGCCTGGCACTTGAGATTCAGTTACCAGGATGATTCTTCAGATCCTCGTGACCTCACTACTAGTCGTAGCAATACAAACAGACATGGTATAGACAAAATTAACATCACACCAAACATAAGAACATACTGCATAATAATGATCTATGCGTTGCTACGAGATCGTGGGAACGAGAACCACTAAAATCGGAGTTACGGTTAAGGAGTTATGATTTTATTTAGGATTTATGTGATTAAAATATTAAACTATATTATAAATTGGCTAATATAAATCATATAAGAGGTTATTCTATAAATAATTATCTCAACTTTAATCTAAGTTATAAATTGCCCATATATCATAGTTTAGCAAATAATGATGAACACAGTAACGAGACTAACCAACATAAGTTAAATAAAGATCTAATCATAAAAAATGAGACATGGTATAATAAATGTTGTTATTGCATAGTAAATATTCGTACGAGACTAACGCAACTTGAACGAGTCAAATCGGAATTAAAACGAAGGGGTTATGAATTTCCAAGGGTTCTATGTGTCTGGCATAGGATTAATTAGGAAATCAATTTTATCACTGTTTTCATGTCAAAACAGAGACACTAAGTATTAAACAATATTAATACAAAATTATAGGAACTGGAATGGATTAAAAAGGAGCTAGTATGAATTTTCTATGAATTATTCAAGTTCCTACAATTATTTTTGTATTATAAATCAATTTCCATAGTGTTTTTCTCAATTTCCTTGGTCACTGGACTGCGCATCGAATACCGAATAGTGTAGGGGCTGATCTACAAAAAACCCTAGACTCAGATTCCTACCAGAGAGGACTGTGGGTTGATTACTATGAAGATCAGGGGCTCTTATGCAAAGTGTCGCGACCGAAGGGGTATTGAGCAATCCTGGTCGTCCAATCGGGCACAAACGCTGCCCCAGATTAAATCCCGCCGAAGCGGTATGCGAGTTCTGATCAGGTTCGCCCATAGCGAGATCGACGGCCTAAATCCCATTCCGCGAACAGGTAAGACAGATCTAATCTAGACCATCCACGCAAAGATAAACGACCCAAAACAATCCATCAAAGGGGGGCGCATGATCAAATCTGAATCGTTCTTCGAGGAATCAATGGCTACCACTTCTCTTCTACCCTGGTCACCGGAACACCGCAGCACAGAGCCCACCCCATGGCAAGCCGGCGCCGTCGAGCACCCCGACCAGGCGGCCAGGCGATCCAATTTGTGTGCAGATAGTTCCTACAAGATCTATCGGAGGATGCGAATCGATTGAGGGAGATCTCACCGGTGGTGGCGTTGCACAGGAGCCGGATGCCGATAAGCAGAGGATTCGCGGCGGCTTTGGTTCAACGGTGAGGAATTGTGGCGCGCCCACGACCAATTCTGAGTAGCGCCGCCACGAGTGTCCCTCCACGCACCCGAGGAAAGACTCTGGTATAGCTGACGGCGTGCACAATAGTCCAATCGGAGATTTCTCGACGGCGGCTCCTCTCCTTCCTCACTCTCGTCGCCGGCAGCTTGCGTTCTCTGGAATAATGGCGGCATAGCCCTCGGCGGCGGTTCGTACAGCACGGATCCAGTGGGGTGCCGTATTTATGGGCAGGTCAAGCTTCAAGGTGGGACCAAGGTGGGGTCGGGCCCGAGATCCCTGGCGGCTCCATCGGGTTCGGTCGTAACGAACCGAGCTAGATGACAGTGTTACGCGGTGTGAGGCAGACGATGTGGTCCCACCGGACAGACAGAGCCGACGCCGCGGAGAGGAGGATCCTAGCCGCGAGCGTGTGAAGACCTGACTAGTGGGGCCCACTTGGAAGTGGCTGACTGAAGAAAAAGGGGAGGGAAAGAGTAATGGGTCGCGCGGATGTGCATTTGGCCCATTAGGCCAAGGCAGACGGGCGGAGCTGGGCCGAATCCGTTTTAGTTAGTTCTTTTCCCTTTGTTTTTTTTCTATTTTCTTCTCTATTTCAAGTTTACAATATTCAATTCAAATTCAAATTTCCTATTTTGAAGTTCAAATTCCCAGTATCAAATATGATTCAATTATGAATATATACGCTACTATTTTCAGTATTAGTATTTATTCTCCTTCCCCTTATATAATTCTAGTAATAAATGATTCAATCACAATTTGTTTCCTCATTTTCTCTTTTATGTTTTCAATTTAAAATTTTGAGGTCAAATTTAATTATAATACCTCATTTTAATAGGATGTATCACCATAGATTATAAGCAAGAGTTGCCTCTCCTCATTATTTATCTAGTGGCTACTAAATTAACATTATTATTTTATTAGGGAAGGTCCTAGTAAATTTTTCCAAGGCTTTCAAAAAATTCTAGAAACACTATCATAAATATATCTATTTCTTTATTTTATTATTTTATGATATTTTTTTGCCAATTTTAGGTCTTACAGCGGGGCTTGGCTGGTCGCGTGCACAGGGCGAGAGAGCTCAGTTGAGGGCGCAAATGAGCAGGGGGAAGTGGGCGAGCAGGGCACAGGGTCTAAAGGGGCGAGGCTTGCAGAGGTGGCCGGAGAATGTGTGGTCGTGGGCGCGTCCACGGCGGGGAACGTGGGCGAGAGGTTAGGGACGCGGAGGGGGTTGACGGGTGGGGTCCGCGAGGCAGAGAAAAAGAGCGCGCGCGTGCGGAAAAGAAACGACGCCGACAGGTTGGCCCCGCAGAGCAGTGAGAGAGAGAGACACACACACACACATAGAGAGAGAGCGGGTTGGCGCCGACAGGCGGGACCCGCCTGTCAGGCACCGAGGGCACGCGGGTGCGCGCGCGGGGCTAGGCCTAATGGGCCAACTTGGGCTGAAATTGCTTTTCTATTTTCTAGGTAATTTCTAATTTCTTTTCTATTTATTTTTCTCTAGGGTTTTCAATTCAAATTCAAATCAAGTTCCAAATTCAAACCAAATCAAATATGTGCAACAATTCAAAGAATATTTGGAGCTCAATATGATGCAACATTTCATGACTCATATGTTTTGGACAAAATAAAATAAATAATCCCTCCCTAATTAACTAATTCTACAAAAAAGAAAAGGAGAGGGTGAAACTAGAGAGAGAGAGAGAAGAGTAACACCTAAATTTGGTTGGTAATTAGCAAGAAATTTTATACCCCAAATTCAGGGTGATACAGTCAAGTTGGGTACTTGATAGTGGATGTACAAATCAGATGACCAGGGAGAAGGACATGTTTCACTCTTTGAAACTAACCCAAGAGTCACAAGAAATTATGTTTGGGGATAGTGACAAGAGTGAAGTGATTGGTAACATTCCCATCTCAAATAATCAATCACTTTCAAATGTGTTATTAGTTGATCCATTGAGCTACAATTTGTTGTTCGTTTCACAACTTTGTGGAATGGGCTTTGATTGTCTATTTATGGATGTTGGTGAAAATCCTTAGAAGGGAGAATTCCTTTATTACATTTACGGGTCGCCTGAAGGGAAGATTTATCTTGTTTATTTCACCACAAGTAAACTGACATATGAGACTTGTTTAGTCGCAAAATCCGACAATGGCTGGCTTTGGCATCACTGGCTAACTCATGTTGGCATGAGGAACTTAGCCAAACTTCAAAAGGATAATAGTATCATTGGACTAACAAATGTTGTGTTTGAGAAAGACACGATTTGTGGAGCTTGTCAAGCAGGGAAACAACATGGCGCTCCACACCACCCAAAGAATGTGGTCACCACCAATAGCCATTGGCGCTACTACACATGGACCTCTTCGGACCGGTGGCCTACATTAGCATTGGTGGTAACAAATATGGTTTAGTTATCATTGATGATTTTTCTCGCTTCACTTCGGTTTTCTTTTTGTGTGACAAAGGTGAAACCTAAGAAATCCTAAAGAAGTTCATGAGGCGAGCTCAAAATGAGTTTGTGTTGAAGATCAAGAAAGAGAGAAGCGGCAATGGGATAGAATTTAAGAACATGGGTGTTGAAGAGTACCTAAGTGAAGAAGGCATCAAGCATGAGTTTTAAGTTCCATACACTCCACAACAAAATGGTGTTGTGGAGAGGAAGAACCAAACTATCATTGAGGCCACAAGTACCATGTCAGATGGGTACAAGATGCTAGACAACTATTGGCTAAAGCCGTGGCCACTGCGTGTCATGCAATCAATCGTCTCTATCTCCACAAGATCTACAAGAAAATCGCCTACAAGCTTCCAACCCGTAACAAACCAAAAGTTGATTATGTTTTTTATTGTAGATGTTTTATTCTTAACAAGAAAACCAAGAGTTCAAGTTTGCTCCTAAAGTGGACGAGGGATTCTTACTTGGTTGTGCATCAAATACTCACAGATATCGTGTTTTCAACAACTCCACTAGTCTTGTTGAAATAGTGGTAGATGTGTCATTTGATGAATCTAATGACTTGCAAGGGCAAGTTTCTAATGATATGGCAGGTAATGAGGAACCACCTTGTGCGGCCATCAAAAAGCTAGCAATTGGTGAAGTGAGGCCATAAGAGAAAGATGAAGATGAGGTAAAGATTTGGATGACCAATGAATTTGCAAATGGGAGTACAAGGGTGGTGGATGATCAACCCTCCATCGAAGTAAAGCCATCAACTTCAAGTCATCCAACTCAAGAAGAACCCATCCAACCACAAGAGATGCCAATCATTAATGATTTGTTAAGTGGTGGATGGTGGAGCTCCACAAGAACAAGAGGATGATGGGTGTATTCAACATCAATCTCTAGTGCCACATCCTCGAGTTCATCAAAGTGTGCAAAGGGATCACCCCATAGACAACATCTTGGGTAGCACCAAAATAGTGGTAACAACTCATTCTAGATCGACAATTTTTTGTGAATTTTACTCGATTGTTTCCTCTCTTGAGCCACTCAAGGTAGATGAAGCACGGGGAGATTCGAATTGGATAATTGCCATGCAAGAGGAGCTCAATAACTTCACACGGAATGAAGTCTGATCCTTAGTGGTGAGACCCAAGGAAAATGTGAATGCGACAAAGTGGGTATTTCGCAACAAGCAAGATGAACATGTCATGATGATAAGGAACAATGCATGGTTGGTTGCTCAAGGATTCACTCAAGTGGAGGGACTTGACTTTGGAGAGACTTATGTGTCGGTAACATGGTTAGAGTCAATTAGTGTTGGGGGCCTGTATTGTCGAAGGTCCTCAAAACCCTTAGTTTTTAGGTTAAGTGTGTTTCAGGCACATTACGAAGAACAGACGAAGCCAACCTTCGGGCAAAGCGACTAGCAAAGAAGCTTCGCCCAAGTGCGTGCGTGGCGAAGGTGCATGTCGAGGCCCTCAGCTTTGGCATAACAAGGCTTCACATGCGAAGTAGAAAAGGAGAAGGATCATAAGACATGTGCTGCAAGAAAGGAGGATGAGAAAAGGCAATATTGCCCTTGCCATATGTGGTGGAACCGCTCAGATTATTCCAGCTTAAGTGCCCAAGTCTCGCCTTAGAGGCAACGGCGCACTTAAATCGGAATAAACTAACAATTCCTCGGATCTAGTCCGATAAAGCCACTTACCAAGGATCGAATACCACTAGCTCACTCGAAGGTGAGGCACAGAGAAATACAATAAAGCATAATACCATAAATTAATAAAGTATTAGTAGTGATTACATTATCGAAGTTTCAGAAATAGTAACCATAGTTTTTAATGCAGAGGAAATAACTAACGGAGAAAACCGAGTAACATGGCGAAGCCTGGCCACGCTACTCCTCCTAGTCCTCTCCTGCGGAAGTAGTAACCCACTCGACCGTCTATCCCGGCGGTAGGGATGGAGGCCAAGTCACACCAGCAACCAATTCATCCAAGGAAGTACCTGTAAAAAATTATACCACAAGCAAGGCTGAGTATACTAATACTCAGCTAGACTTACCCGGTGTGAGGAGTCTACTCCTCTACCTCTAGACCATGAAGTTATTTGGCTGAGGGGTTTGGTTTGCCAAAAGCACTAGTTGAGTCTAAAACAAGTTTTAGCTTTTCAGGTTCTAGAATAATACTTTTAGACTAGATGAGCACCTAACTATCCATACATGGTATCAAACATTATGTCTATCAACATGCTTTTGAAAGTAACCTCATTTCCACTTTTTACTCAATGTAGTACAATGGATCAAGCAGTCTCATTAGCTATGAGAAGCAGACGATTCGAATCGAGTTTTAACCTTGCAAGGTAAACCTAAACACACGACATGTAGGGGCACTCCGTCCCCATCGATTCCTTAACAACAGATCAGGGCTCACGGCTTAGCGTACAATGCTCCAATTGTCCCTGGGCGCCGCCGTGCAACGATCGCACTTGTACCCACCATAATCCGGCATGGGAGACTCCGTCTCAGGTCCAGTGAGGGATAAAGTCTATGGGCATGTTCAATCAGGTACTAGGCTTATCGGTTACCATATTTCCCGACATGTGTTTAGTACGTTCAAATGCTTGACACAGGTGTTGGGGGCCTTCGTCTTCCGAAGGTTCTCAAAAACACGACTAACATGTTTCCCAAGTATAATATATGTACAGGAACCTTCGGGCAGGGGATGAAGCTATACATAATATGAAGAGCGTGGTTCGAGAGAAGGATGAATCAGTGTCGAAGCTACCCGTGAAGAAGCTTCGGCTTAGCGATGGAAAATGAAACCGACTTAAAGGGGAAAAGGTTGTCTAGTCCTCGATAGATTTCCCTAAGTCAATAGTAAATGTCAAGGGCATGAATGTAATTCTACACAGGTTGCGTCCTGTGCCTATAAATAGATGAACAGTGACACCGTACTGGAGACGCTGACTTGTATTCACTCGCACTTCACGCTTGGTCTTTTACCTTTCGTCAAGCCGAAGGTATTAATGTAACTCAATATTGTTCATGTTTATTCATGATAAGATAATAAAAATGTTCTGATAATGTCATATGATTATTCATGTTATTTCCCATGTTCCATATGCTCCTACTTGCTTCATTATATACTGAGATGATGAAGGTACGTCCTTCATAACCTTCGTCTGAAGATCATTATATCCTAAGGGATATAATGCTTCGAAGGACGAAGGTTTATAACCATTAACATTTTGTGTTGCCTTGTTCTTAACTCATAGCATTTGAGAACAAGTCCCCAACATTGGCGCCCACCTCTGGTGAACTCATCTGACCACCTTCGACAAGCCGTGACCTTCGTCATGCCGCCGAAGAAAGTTTTGTCAGGACTAGGGGTTGCACTGTAGCCACTAGATGTCAACCAGGACGCACTGCGCGAAGCCAGAACTCAGAAAAGGAAGGCTACTAGTCCGACACTTCAGGAGGAAGAGTTGGACCGAGAGATCAGGGACCTCGAAGCCATTCATCAATAGGTCTAGAGAAAAAAGGAGAAGATGTTTCATCTCGCTGATCTTCAGAAGAAGATTGATGAGGCCGCTGAAGAAATGCATCATCTCACTCAAGATGACCAGGACCGAAGGCCTCAGCACAGGGAGCTTCATCAGGATAACTCATTCAACAAAGATGAATGGTACGATGCCTTTCATCATGGTAACTTTACTTTTGATGATGCTTCTCCCCTGGCAGCAAAATTGCAGGTTATTCCATGGCCACAATCCTACAAGGCACCCCAGTTGCCCATGTACGATGGGCACTCGGGCCCAAAGCAATTCTTGATGAGTTATGAGGCAACAATATCCTCATATGGAGGCAATGCTGCTGTCATGGCAAAGTCCTTCGTCATGGCAGTCTGAAGTGTGGCCCAGACATGGTACTCTTCTCTCCGGCCAGGGACAATCACGTCATGGTAGAAACTTAAGGACATGTTGGTCACCAGTTTTCAAGGGTTTCAGATGAAGCCAGTTATCGCTCATGCCTTATTCCAGTGCACACAAGACCATGAGGAGTACCTTCAGGCGTATGTCCGAAGGTTCTTGTGTCTGAGAGCACAAGCGCCAACGGTGCCCAATGAAATCGTCATTGAGGCCATGATCAAGGGTCTTCGGCCAGGACCTATGGCTCAGTACTTCACCAGGAAACCCCCTCAGACTCTGGAGAAGCTACTTCAAAAAATGGATGAGTACATCCGGGCTGATAACGATTTCCGCCAAAGAAGGGAGGAAGCTTATAGGTTTTCTGAGATGACTAGGGGCTTCAGAGGAAGAATCCACCCTAGGCATTTCAGATCAATTCACAGCTCTAGTCAGAGTGATGACAAAGGAAGCCAGTTCTAGAAGCCACAGCATAGCTCACAGTCTTCAGGGCAGCAGCAAAGCTTCTCCAGGCCACCATCTCTAAGGGGCAGAGGCGGTAGGGGCTTCGGAGGAAGATATGGGGATCAGCCCAGGAAAATCTATTGCTTATTCTGTGGTGAGGACAAGGGCCACACTACAAGAACGTGCCAGATTACCATTCAGAAGCAAAAAGAGGTTGCCGAAGCAGAAGCCCGGCAGAATCAGTCGAAGCAAGTTTTACATACTGCTTCGTGCTACTCCCCTTACATACCAAAATTTGTGGGCAATCAACCTGCAGCTTCTGTTGCTTCAGCAAGCCATTCACAAGCTTCCTGACCTCAGCTCCCACCGCCACCACCATTGCAACCTACTCATACCCGAAGCTAGCAGCCAGAAGGGCGCCAACACCCCCAGCAACAATGTGACTTCAGGGAGGAGTCTGAAGCTCGTACAGTCAATAGCACTGTACCAGAGTCAAAGCACATATACTGAGGAATATCCTACTTTTGAAGCATTTTTATCTTTTATGCCATTTTATTTCCTGTGTGAAAAACAAATAATGAAGAGCTTAATTTCAATTTTTTGTAATAATTGTGCTTGCACCAGAGTGAAATATACCTTCTTCATAAATTTACGAAGCTCTAAGAAAATGAAGTAAATTTCCAAAGCTCGAAAGTCTTTTCTAAGGGAATGCAGAGCCAAAATTGACGAAATTACAAAAGTCGTTCTTAAGGGAACGCAATGTAAGTTTTTTGCTCAAAAGTCATTCCTAAGGGAATGCAGAGCCAAGATTGACGAAGCTACAAAAAAGTCGTTCCTAAGGGAGCGCAGTGTAAGTTTTCTGCTCAAAAGTCGTTCTAAAGGGAATGCAGAGCCAAATACCGCCGAAATATAAGGCGAAGAAGTTCAAATGTCGTTCCTAAGGGGATGCAGAACTTATACCACCGAAATAGAAGGTGAAGAAGCTCAAAAGTCGTTCCTAAGGGGATGCAGAGCTTAGACTCAAAAGACGTTCATAAGGGGATGCAGAGTCTTCAGAGTACCAGTGTGGGCGTGGGTGTATGTGTGGGTGTTAAAACAACATCATATTGCATCATACCATCGCATCATTTAGCATAGCATCACATCATACATCATACCGCATCAACAGAAAAAATCGAACACGAAGCAAATCTTTGGGAATACTTCGTTGAATGAAAATGTGCTAAGGCACGAAACAAGCTTCGGGTGACAGTTCTATCAGATCTGCCCTAGAAGGGGTTTCTTTCTTTACGAAGCATGAAAAGAAGGGAAGGTGTTTTTTCGCCGAAGGCTCAAAAACCGGTATGTGTGTATGTTTCATACTTCGCAAAGAAATAAATTACAACAACTTACATATTTGATTCAATGTTACATACATCAAATGTTACATAGTTTTGTTACAATAGAAGCCTAATCTTCATTCAATTGTTCAATACATCAAGCATTTCAAAATATTATTACAATAAAATCTATTCTTCTCTAAGAACTTTTTCTGCAATTTCGTTCAAAAGTTTATCGACGACTTCGTCAATAACGAAGTCTGCCATGCTTATAATATCCAGTGCTTCCTTCATTTCTGGATCAGCTAGGGGATCGTATGGCTCCGGTGGTGGGGATAGTTCAGCTGAAGTAGGTAAATTGATTAGTTCGAAGCCACAAAGCAAGTATCGAAGCTAAAAAATCAAAAACAATACCTATACGCCTTTCGCGTTCAGCAGCCTCTTCAGCTCGCTTTGCTTCTGCCCGAGCATCGTGGGTGTCTTTTTCATTCTTTTTTATAATCTTGTGGGCCAGCTCTCGGCCACCGTTCACCCAGACATCGTTATAAAACTTCCCGCCCACTAAAGTTGCTTCGGCTGAAGGATCCTTCGTATCGTCTATGGAGAAGGCAACTTCGGCCTAAGCTATAGCCTTAACGTGATCACATCCGGCCTTCTCCAGAATAGCTGAGATTCCCCGCGCGCCAGAAAACGCACAAATATCCCTGCGATCATTCAAGATTTATTCGAAGGCTTTGGCTTCTCCACTTATCCATTCAATAAGGCCCTCGGGTCGCCTCGGATAAAATTTTCTTCAGAAGAATAGGCGCCCACTTTGGAGAAGCTAGTTTTTAGTTTCTTCACGCAATCCAAGGATTTCTCAAAACACTTTTCCTTGGATTCGTGAAGTTCTACAACATTTTTCTCTAGCTTATTCTTCCAATATTCACTGATCTTCTGGTTAGCCTGTGCGAGCGCGCAGTTTTCCTTAGCTTCGGCCAGTTGTCTTCGAAGGTCTTCAACCTCGGCTTTCTAGGCTTCGGCTTGTGCATTGTACTTAGCTTCGTCTTCTTTTATTTTGTTCACCAATGAAATCAAAATTTTGTCTTTCTCTAGACCTTCGTTTCTTAGTTCAATCACCTCTGAGCGAAGGTTGTTAAGAGCCATTGTACAACCTTCGTCTTCGGCGCTCTTCTGTGCCCTTAAGGCATTACTAAGAATTAAGCCCTGCAAAGAAGAAGAAAGAATTGAGCATGGCAATAAAAATACTTCATCTTCCAACTTCAAAGTTAACTTTTATACCTTTATACTGTCGTACGTGAGGCTATCAGCAAGATCATCTTTCGACATAACCGAAATGCCTTCTTCAAGCTTCGAAAATCCCATACTTTTAGCTATCTCCTGGCAAACAGATATTTCTTTGTTGTCCGGGAGACAGTACATGAAATCATCTTTGTTAGTGCCATTAAACACTAAGGCTCCCTTTGGATATTTTAATTTTTGGGCATAGTGTCTGGCTTCCACGATTTCTTCTTCGGATAATTTCTTCCCCGAAGCATGTCGATAAATGTAATCAACAGCTTCGGCTGGAGCTTCGAGGGCAGGAGATTTTGCTTTTTCTGCCATACCTTGCCCTGCTGTTATGCTGGTATCTGAAGTTTGCTGATCAGCCTTGTCTTCAGGCGCGATAGCCTTCGTCTCAATAGGCACCGTAGGCTCAGCTTCGGCTTCGGCCTGGCCCTTGGCAACTTCGGCAACTTTCTTAATAGGAGCAGGGGTCAAGGCCTCATAACAGCGTCTAGCACGCTGGCCATCCTCCTCCTCTTGGGAGTTGCAACAGGAGCTTTTCGCATCTTCGGCAGATTTGCCTTTGCCGGTGGGCTCAGAATTTTTGGCATTTTTATCACTTTTCCACCTATGGCTGTTCATCCTTATCATCCTTAGCTTTGGTTGGCCCGACTATAAGCACCTTCGGCACTACAATCGGCTCTTCAATGCTCTGCACAATTGGAGCAGCTTGTCTCGCTTCGGCAGTTGAAGAGGCCCCCTCGCCAAGTTTAGGCACTACGGCCGGTTTAATATATCGCGGTCGGTGGGTTAGAACCTTCACTTTTTTGCCCTTTGGCATAGCTGTAGTGGCCGAAGCAGCAGTCTTTCTCTTTTTCCTTGCCCTCGTAGCGGGTAGTGATAATCAGGGTATACAAAGCCAATCGCATCAAATACCCTGTTCAATCTTTTCTTCCCTCAGCCCCCGAAGGCTATGGACAGGGCAACAACTTCAGCCCTAGAATATGTCCCAAGCAGCTCGTCACTGGTAGCTTCAATACATTTCATCCAGTCATCATCTGGCTCATCAAACTTCTCCCTAAATCTGAAGGTATACATCAATCGAACCAGGCCACCTTCACTGGATTCGGCAACAGTATCCTTCGGCATTTCCTAGTTCTCCACAAGTGGCCATACCCTGAAGGCAATGTGCTCTTGAATTAAATCCCTCGTTCCAATGAAGGCACACATAGTACTAAAGGCCTTTTGACATGCTTCAACATCGCCATCAATATCCACCTTCGGCCTTCGGAGGCCGAAGCGAGACCAGATGGGGCGCTGGATAATTTCCTTGATGTCTTCTCTTTTAATTAAATCATTTTTAATGTAAAACCACTCCCTCCATCCAGGCCCCAGGCCATCTTTTCCGGAATGTTGGCACCGAGTGGCTTGCATTAGAACGGGCAATGAACACGTAACAACCGAAGTTGTTGTGGTATTGTTCTTTGTCGATAGCCTTCGTCTCATATAAAAGCTCATGCATGTTGCAGAAGAACTTCGCGCTCCGCTCCAGCCCCTGGCTCCTTACAGCCCAGACAAATATCCCCATCCTGATTATAGCTTCAGGGGTAATCTGATGGAGAAAGATTTGGAATATCTTTAATACTTCGACCACAAATTTACTCAGCGGGAACCGAAGGCCTGCCTTCAAGAAGCTTTGGTAAATAACAAATTCGTTTTCCTCCGGAGCAGGGGCAGTACTGTCTCCTCCAACTCTGACAATAGACATGTCGCGAAAATATCTCCCCCTCATGGCGTCAATATGACTTTGCTTGATAGTCGATTTTCCGAAGATAGTATGGCTTGGCTGCCACGACAGATCCTCAGAATCTTCATCCCCACTTTCCACATCATAACTATCACTGTCATCAGAATCTTCGGACAAACCCTCCATGATCTCCTTAGTTATCTTCTCTGTATTCGTTTTTTCCATCGACTCATAAAACCCAGCGATGAAAGGTTCCGCAACTTTCTTTTCTTCATACAGCTTCTTCTCCTCGGTCATTTTCTTCTCTTCAGTCATCTTCTTCTCCTCACTCATCTTCTTCTCCTCAAATTTGGAGCAAACGCGCCTTTAAAACGAAGCTCTAAAAGCTCGAAAATCATGCGAGAGCTATTGAGCAAGAGCTACAAATTTGAGAAAATAACACAAATAGCAGAGACAACGTATCAAATGCTGTCGTTGTGGGTTCATATTTATACACCTATTGCTTTGCAACTTGGTGGGCCCCGTCTATCATTGACTGTCGCTATTCTAGCGAAGGGAAGGTGTTTTCGGACCTTCGGCTTAAGGCCTTCGTTCACGTTGTAGTCTAAATTCGTTGTTATAACAAATTAATATTGCGAGGGGCTACTGTTGGGGGCCTTCGTCTTCCGAAGTTCCTCAAAAACACGACTAACATGTTTCCCAAGTATAATATATGTACAGGAACCTTCGGGCATGGGGTAAAACTATACATAATATGAAGAGCGCGGTTTGAGAGAAGGATGAATCGGTGCCGAAGCTACCCGTGAAGAAGCTTCGGCTTAGCGATGGAAAATGAAACCGACTTAAAGGGGAAAAGGCTGTCTAGTCCTCGATAGATTTCCCTAAGTCAATAGTAAATGTCGAGGGCATGAATGTAATTCTACACAGGCTGCGTCCTGTGCCAATAGAACAGTGACACCGTACTGGAGACGCTGACTTATATTCACTCGCATGTCACGCTTGGACTTTTACCTTCCGTCAAGCCAAAGGTATTAATGTAACTCAATACTGTTCATGTTTATTCATGATAAGATAATAAAAATGTTCTGATAATGTCATATGATTATTCATGTTATTTCTCATGTTCCATATGCTCCTACTTGCTTCACTATATACTGAGATGATGAAGGTACGTCCTTCATAACCTTTGTCTGAAGATCATTATATCCTAAGGGAGATAATGCTTCGAAGGACGAAGATTTATAATCATTAACATTTTGTGTTGCCTTGTTCTTAACTCATAGCATTTGAGAACAAGTCCCCAACAACAGGTATCTGCTCGTTAATCCTTATTCCAATTTCGTCTCATAGACAGCGCATCCCCATGGATCCGTGTCCATAGACCATCATCATTCCGTTATCAAAAATGGATACAACCAATTCCTGACCTCGCGTGAGTGCTAGAAAAATCACTCGACTTCTACTGAGATCCTGATTTAGCATAGCAGCTACTCGACCTAGCATACTAGTATCCATCTCAAAAAGGGAATCCTGTGTTTTATGCAACTAGGGTTTCAGGCAATTCCTACACTTGCGGTACAAGCCTACAAAAATTAAGTGCAGTAAAATAGCATATATAACGGTTATACATAAAACCGGGGCTTGCCTGGAATCCAACACAAGTTAGTGTTCGCTAGATGATACTCACTTGGCGAGCATCTCTTATGTCGGTGCTTGTCTCGCTCATTCTTCTTCGGATTGTCCATCAACTGCATCTTGTGGTCGGCACCACCTCACTTCGCACGATCATCGTCTCTCGGTCCTAAATGAGATGCAGGATGCATATGTATGATCATGATAGAAAATAGAATAAGACTCTCCAAGCCACATGACAGCGATCTAAACAATAAATGGAGAGACACCGTGAACAACCACACACACTAGCGCTGGCTAACTATGCATCCTCGGGCGCCCAACATCGACACCACTTGGAAAGACGATGAACACTTACTATATTTAACCAACGCAAACATGACATCACAAGTATGAGCATTTATTTAATTTGCTACGGCTTTTCATTAGTTCTTCAATTGATCACACAAAAACATCCCAGACAACACAAGTTTAACAAAGGACATAGGCATCATTGTCTATAGAACTCCTATATCACAATCAACTAGAGAAAGAAACATATAAATCATGACACATATGCTATCTTAAGCTTAGCCATGGTGTTGGGGACTTGTTCTCAACTGCTACGAATTAAGAACAAGGCAACACAGAAAAAAGTTAATGGTAAATGTTCTTCGTCCTTCGAAGTGTTATTTCCCTTAGGATATAACGATCTTCAGACGAAAGTCACGAAGGACATACCTTCATCATTATAAGTTATACCGATAAAAGGAGAAGCATATGAAACATGAGAGAATGACGTGAATAGTTATATAATATTATTATGTGTCTTTATTGTATAATAATGAAAGAATTAGGGCAATATTGAATTACATTTATACCTTTGGCTTGGCGAAAGACAAAAATACAAGCGTGATGCAAGAGAGTGTATCAGTCAGCGTGAACAGTACGGGGGTACTGTTCATCTATTTATAGACACAGGACGCAGCCTGTGAAGAATTACAATTATGCCCCTCATAAAAGTTTACAACATTGACTCAGGCCTTCATGGATTGAAAGGTCATTCTATCTTTAAGTTGGTTTGTAATACCGAAGCTTCATGAATAGAAACCTTTGGTCATCTCCTGCGGACAGCTTCCGCCGAAGCTGCTTCTTTCTACGGGACCTTCGGCGTGACGGAGCATGGCCCCCAACAGTAGCCCCTTTCGCGGCGCTAGATCGTTTTTCGTAACGAGCTTGATCCGTGAAAAAAGTATCTTAAGCTTCGGGAAGCCGAAGGTCCAAAAAACACCTTCCCTGAGCTCGTTGTCGAGAAACGATTCAGTTTCCGAGCGCGTGGCAATCCCACCTTGCAGAGTTACTGTTTGGTCTCTGCGGTCCACCGCGCAGCGAGTGCAGGCGACTGCCCGCCTGGTGTAAAAATCCTGGCGTTTCGCCTTCTTACCTGCAGCACTATATAAACAGACGAGTAGGTGTGAAGTTACCACAGCATTCATTGCTATTTGCACTGTTTTGCTGCCAAAATTTTTAACCATAGCCGAAGCTTGATTCTCGGAATCAAACGAAACTCCAACTTGAAGCCTGCTTCGTCAGAAGGAAAAACTTCGGAAGAAAAGAGTATTTAATTTCCACAAACTCAGAATTAAATGGCCAGAGTGCGATCTACCGCCAGGGTTGAGCGTGAAGGAGGCGAAGCTGAAGGTTCGGAGACTGTTCCCATCTCCGAAGCAATGCAACGATCCGGACTGGTAACTTCGGAAGGAACCCCCACTGTTGAAGCGGAACAAGCAACTGCCGAAGCAGAAGAAGAGAACATTGAAGAGACTGATCCCGAAGATGATTATCGCATTGCCATGCCCAGTAAGCCCAGCCACTTGGATTTCGGAAAATCGACCGTTTCGAAGGCTGATCTCTCCAAGATGGTAAAGTCAGGTTATTTCAGTGAGAGTCAGAAGAAGCTACTTCGCTTCGGGGGGGAAGAAACTACCCCGAAGCCAGAAAAGGATGAAATAGTCATTTTCAAGAGCTTTCTAAAGGCTAGGTTGAGATTCCCCCTTCATAGGATTATTGCAGATGTATTGAAGAAGTTTGGTATTTACTTTCATCAGTTGACTCCTAACGCTATCGTCAGGCTTAGTGTTTATATCTGGGCCCTCCGAAGCCAGGCGGTGGAGCCGTTTGCCGATAGCTTTTGTCGAGTTCATGAGCTGCATTACCAGACGAAGGCTAGAAAAGATGGATTACATGATAACTTTGGTTGCTACAATTTTGCATATTGGAAAACCACAAAGTTTCCTGTAATTAGTTATCGAAGCAAATGGCCGGCAGGCTGGAAATCAGAATGGTTTTATGTGAAAGTCAACGAAGACCAAGAGAAGCTGGTTCAAAGCCCTCTTGAATTGATCTTCGGAGAAACAAGACCACGATGCCATATGTCATTAGAAGGTTCCACTTGGGCTGCACTAGCTGAGTTTAAAATTATCTCAGAGCATATCAGTACTAGGGACCTGGTTCAAGAGTTCTTGGCCTTCAGGGTTTTCCTACTTTAAAAGAATGGGAAATGCCGAAGCTAGAGGGGGAGAAGAAAGAACGGGAACTTGTGCGGTTACCTTACTATTACAAGTTTAAGAAATACTTTAAAAAACCTTGCCAAGAGTGGCTGGACACAGTTGAAATAATGTGCAATGAAATACTCGGTAATTACTCCAAAAAAGAAGATCAGTTGATGACCGCGGCCTTCGGTACTCGTCCGAAGCGAAGACTGAATCGAGTGCTGGACGCCTTGGGTTTTGAATACCCTGACTACGAAAATCTGAATAAAGGTGCCGAAGGTCGGAAAAGGAAAAAGGGAGCCGAAGCTTTAAATGAAGATGAGGAAGAACTACCAAAAAAGAAGAATATTCCGAAGAAGAAGAAAATATCATCTCCGAAGCGAAAAGTATCTGACGAAGAGGAGACTCCCGCATCACGCTCTGCCACTGACGTGGAAGAGATTTTAAAGGTAATGACTGAATCCCTGCCTGCGAAGCTAAGTCCATTGGGGCCTCAACTGACATAGTTTTTTCAGAAGGAAAAGGAGCCCGAAAAAACGAAGAAAACAACTAAAACAAAGAGATAAAGAATCATCGCAGTGACAGAAGTCATTGACAAGACCCCACCGAGAGCTTCAGCTCAAAAGATACCAGCGGCTGAAGAAATAACAAATATTGAAATCCCACCTTCGGAGGCCGCAGCTGCCGAAGCTACCTCACCTGAAGGTTTGCACTTGGAAAGCACAATTGAACATATCGACAAAATACTGCTAGACATGGCCACAGAAGAAGCTGCTGCTGACGCCGAAGAGGCCATGGCCGCAGTGTCTGGGAAAGAAAAGGAAACTGTTGACGAAGCTTCAGAGGACGAAGCCTTCATGTTCCAAAATTTAGTTGGAGAAAAATTATCAAAAACCGAAATAGAAGAGCTTAAAGAGTATGCCAAATCCTGCGGATATAAACCAGGAGCACTCCTCTTCGGGGGTATTGATGATGAAAAATTAGACTGCATTCGGGATCAAACTGGAGCTAAGGTCATCGGTACTCTATCAAAGAGTATCGGTTTTCCGAAGCTGGAAATGGACATCAGCCGCTACCGACGACAACATATCATTGGTAGTTTGTTTTATTCCAATTTCAAGGTGAACTACTATTCCCTTGACTTTTATTGTTTTCAATAATGTAGACCTGTCTTAACGAAGGTTGTTTACGTGCAGAGTATGCTGCTGAGCAAGGCTTTGAAAATGCAGCAAGATCTGGAAGACAAAAAGCACGAGGTTATAATTGAAAATTTAGAGAGCAAAATAAAAGAGCAATTAGCTACTATTGAAAAGAAGAACTTTGAGCTTCAGGCAACCGAAGGCTTATTGGCAGAAGCCGAAGCTAAAATAGCGGAATTGAATACGAAGCTCCTCTGCCAATCTGAACAGTTTGAACAAGAAAAGCAAGAACTAAATGCGAAGCTTAAAGTCGAAGTCCAAGAAAATTCAGTTTTGAAAAAATTATTGGCAAGCCTTCAGGATAAATGTTTGGAATTTAGCAACAAATGTATTGAACGACTGAGAAAAATCTTCCACTCAGTTGGAGCCAGCAGTGAGAAATTTACCCCGTCAGCTGAAGATTTACCAAAAACCTTCGAACATATTGAAGGTGAAATTGATGAGCTTGACGAAGTTATAGCCGGGCACGGTGATTTCTGTGCCTGGGTAGCTTCTCGGGGCACTGCTACTGCCTTCTTAAAAGCTGGCTGTGATCATGGAAAAATTGTCAATAGACCCAATTTCACTCTATCACCAACAATTTTAGATGATATTCCTGACCTCGCCCGAAGCATTTCTAACAGATTTGTAAAGATGATATGGACAAAAGGCGGGTGAGAAAAGGCTGGAGACGAAGCTCGGAGTCATCTTGAACCAGTAAGAAGTCATACCTTGTGCTTACCTTTTTCCTTCAATCTTGGTTTTGACCCACAACAACTTAATTCATGTAGGATGACGAAGCTGAAGCTGATGCTTGAAGAATATGCAGCCGAAGCTGAAGCCCAGTGAAGACCAGTAGGAGTAGACTGTAGAAAAAACTCAAAAGGCTTTTGTAATATCTTTTGTAAATACAGCTAAACTGTTCTTAATGAACTTTGTTCATACCTTATAATATGTTCTTACCCCTCCATCAATGTATAAAGCGCTTTGATGTGGACGAAATTAGTATTTTGAGCCGAAGGCGAAAAAAACACCTTCCCTTCTTTTCGTACACAGCGAAGCATAAAAAACAACATTGCCCTTTCTTCCGAAGCTCTCCTTTTTGTACGCGAAGAAGCTCTTCTCTTATGCCGAAGCAACCACTTATGCCATGATGATGATTATCCTATATATGCCTGGATGAATGTTTATGAATGCAAATGCTATGATGTAATGTGATGTGCGAATGGATGTCCAAACACATATCCGAAGCTGTACCCTCAGACATTATTTCCTTAGAAACAATCACACATCAGCTCTGCATTCCCTTAGGAACGACTTTGGAGCTTCTTCGCCTTTTACTTTCGGCGGAATCAGCGTTGACTTTTCGCTGTAAGCTCTGCATTCCCTTAGGAACGACTTTGGAGCTTCTTCGCCTTTTACTTTCGGCGGAATCAGCGTTGACTTTTCGCTGTAAGCTCTGCATTCCCTTAGGAACGACTTTGGAGCTTCTTCGCTTTTTCAGTTTTCGGCACTCAATGGTGCGTTCTCAGCTTTTACATTTACATTCCTTGGGGGATTTTGCTCTTATAGAACTAAAAAAGGAAATTACATATGATGGCCCCATTAAAAACCTTTCTCCCCCTTTAGAAAGGAAAAGGGTGCCATGAAAAAGAAAAGAAAAGACATAAAAAGTTACATCAAGTTACACATAATATCGCCGAAGCTCATCCGCATTCCAAGATCTTGGAATATCGTTGCCGTCCATGTCCTTCAATCTGTATGAACCAGGTCTTGACGAAGTTGCTACTAAGAAGGGTCCCTCCCATTTCAATTGTAACTTGCCCACTGTGTCTGGGTTGGCCACTCTCCGAAGCACCAAGTGTCCCGGCTCAATATTCTTTAGCCGAACTTTTCTATCTCGCCATTTGACTGTTTCGGCTTGGTATTTATTGATATTCTCCACAGCTTGAAGCCTGATCCCTTCTAAAGCATCTTTTTCCACAAAACAAGCATCTTCAGGACCTGATTCTGTCAAAGCTACTACTCTTATTGATCCAGTTTTAGCTTCTTCCGGAGTTATTGCTTCGTCACCGAATAATAACTTGAATGGAGTAAAGCCTGTAGACCTTGATGTTGTTGTATTGTGGCTCCACACCACTTTAGTTAACTGATCTGGCCACTTTCCCCTGGGTTGATTGAAGATTAACTTCATTATTCCTGTCATTATAATGTCGTTGGCTCTTTCAACGAGCCCATTTGACTCCGGATGCCTGACTGATGCAAAATGGATCTTCGTACCAATTTGATCACAGAAGTTTCTGAAGGCTTCGGAGTCGAATTGTGTTCTATTATCTACAGTGATGGCCTTCGGTACCCCGAAACGACAAACAATATTCTGCCAGAAAAACTTTTGGACAGTGGCCGAAGTTATTGTGGCTAGTGGCTTTACCTCAATCCATTTAGAAAAATACTCCACAGCCACTATAACATATCTTAAATTCCCTTGAGCCGGTGGTAATGGACCTAACAAGTCAAGGCCCCACCTTTGCAATGGCCAGATGGGTTGTATGAGCTGTGTTAAAGACGAAGGTTGTTTCTGATCTCTTGCACATTTCTGACAGCCTTCACACTTTTGAACTAATTCCGCTGCATCCGAAGCTGCCTTCGGCCAATAAAACCCTTGGCGAAAAACTTTTCCAAGTAACGGCCTAGATCCAATGTGAGATCCACACAGGCCTGCATGTATTTCTTTCATCAATTCTATACCTTCGGTTCTAGATAAACACTTGAGTAGCGGAGCGCAAACTCCATGCTTGTACAACTCCCCTTCTATCATGACATATGGACGAGCTCTTGCCTCTATCCTCCTGTTATAAGCTTCGTCATCTGAAAGGAACTTACCCTGAAGGTAAGAGATGATCTCAGTTCTCCAATCTTCGCTATAAACAGGAGATATGTTGAGAACTGCTCTTTCAAGGAGTTCCACTGAAGGTGCCTTTATTGTTTCGAAAAACACATCCGAAGGTAAAGGCAGCCCCTGTGCTGCTGACTTAGCCAGCAAATCAGCATGCTCATTTTGTCCTCGAGGGATATTTTTGACAGAAAATCCTTCGAAGGAAGCTTCGATTCTTCGGACCGTGTCTAGATATTTTTCAAGCTTCGGATCTTTAGCCTTGCAACTCTTGTCGATATGACCCGAAACAACCTGGGAATCAGTTTTAAGGATCGCCCTTCTGATTCCCATTGCTTTTAATTTCCAAAGGCCCAGGAGCAGGGCTTCGTACTCAGTAATATTGTTCGTACAGCTAAAATCAAGTCTTGCCGCATAACAAGTTTTAACTTTGGATGGTGAGATCAAGACAGCGGCTGCTCCTGCTCCGAAGGTTCCCCAAGACCCATCGCAAAACACTGTCCATACTTCGGCATCTTTATTTGTTTCTTCATCCTGAGCCCCTGGCGTCCAATCGGCAATGAAATCTGCCAACGCTTGAGACTGGATCGAGGATCTATGCACATAATCAATGCAAAATTCATTGAGCTCTGCAGCCCATTTTCCAATCCGTCCAGTAGCTTCTCTATTTCTCATAATATCCTTCAACGGTTGCGAAGAAGGGACAATAATATTGTATGCCTGAAAATAATGCTGAAGTTTCCTGGATGCCATCAAAACAGCATATAATACCTTCTCCAATTCTGTATAGTTTTTCTTTGACACACTAAGGACTTCAGATACAAAATACACTGGAACCTGCTTCTTGACTTGGCCATCGAGCTTCTCCTGGACAAGTGCTGCACTTACTGCTGAGTGCGAAGCTGCCACGTATAACAACAAAGGAGCCCCTGGCGTTGGTGGAGTTAATGTTGTTAAATCTATCAAATATTGCTTCAGTTCTTCAAAGGCTTTTTGTTGATTTGATCCCCATTGAAAGACTTCGGCTGATTTCAGCACTTCGAAGAATGGTAAATTTCTTTCTGCTGATCTGGATATGAATCTATTGAGAGATGCCAGCCTCCCTGCCAATCTTTGGGCCCCCTTTTTTGTAGTTGGTGGCTCCATTCGAAGTATAGCTTCAATTTTACTTGGATTAGCTTCAATTCCCTTTGTTGAAACCAAGCATCCAAGAAATTTCCCCTTCTTTACTCCGAAGACACATTTTTCTGGATTCAGCTTTAAGCCAGCTTGTCTGAAACTGGCGAAGGTCTCCTGCAAATCAGCAATATGATTTTCCTGTTTCGTGCTTTTTACAATGATGTCATCAACATAAGTTAGCACATTTCTGCCTATCTGAGACTGGAGGACCTTCGCAGTCATTCTGCTGAAACTTCCTCCAGCGTTTTTGAGCCCCTCAGGCATCCGAAGATAGCAATATGTGCCACTTGGGGTTATGAAGCTAGTCTTCGGCTCATCTTCCTTCTTCATCCAGATTTGATGATAGCCTGAGTAACAGTCTAGCAGACTCATGAGCTCTGAAGAAGCTGCTGCATCAACTAAAGAGTCTATCCTTGGCAATGGGAATTCGTCCTTCGGACAAGCCTTGTTGAAATCTGTAAAATCGATACACATTCTCCACTTGCCGTTGGCCTTCTTTACCATAACGGTGTTAGCTAGCCATTCTGGGTATTTTACTTCTCTGATAACTCCTGCACTGAGGAGTCTTTTTACTTCATTACAAGCACCTTCGGCCTTATCATCAGACATTTTCCGAAGTCTCTGCTTTCTGGGTCTGAAGGATGGGTCAACATTGAGCGAGTGTTCAATAACATCCCGATTTACTCCGCAGAGGTCATTAGCTGACCATGCAAAAACATCTTTGTTGTTGAACAAAAACCTTATCAAGGTTTTCTCCTGGTCTTCGGATAATTGAGAGCCCAACAGCACCTTCTGCTCTGCTATGTCCTCACATAAGAGCATGGGCTTCGGCTGATCTGCTGAAGCTGCTTTCTCCCTTCTGAATTTGTACTGTTCACAAGCTTCAGCTCCATCTATGTTATGGATTGCTTTGGAGTCAGTCCAGCTTCCTTCGGCCCTTCTGGCAGCTTCCTGACTTCCATGAATAGCGATGGGTCCTTGATCCGAAGGTATCTTCATGCAAAGATAGGCAGGATGAAGGATTGCTTCGAAAGCATTGAGGGTGCCACGACCAATAATTGCGTTGTAAGGGTATTCCATGTCAACAATGTCAAACACAACTTGCTCAGTTCTAGTGTTGTTGATGAACCCGAAGGTCACTGACATGGTGATCTTGCCCAGGGCTACAATCTGTCTTCCTCCGAAGCCACAAAGAGGGTGCGTAGCATCATGAATCTTATCTTCTGGCTCTTGCATTTGCCTGAAGGCCTTAGCAAATATGATATCAGCTGCACTGCCTGTATCAACCAAGACATTGTGGACCAGAAACCCTTTGATAACATAAGAGATAACCATGGCATCGTTGTGTGGGTAATCCTTGAGTTGAAGGTCCTCTTGGGAGAAGGTAATAGGAATGTGAGACCATCTCGACTTGATGAAGGGTCCTTGCACCCCAACATGCTGTACCCTTCTCTGTGCTTCCTTCTTCTGCTTCTTGTTGGCTGGCTCTGAACATGAACCGCCTGTTATCGGAAGAAGCAGCTTCGGAACCGAAGCAGCTCCAGCTTGATCGTTGAACGAAGCCATCAGCTCAAAAAAGTGGAAGTGAGTTCACCGGAGGTGGGCGCCAATGTTGGGGACTTGTTCTCAACTGCTACGAATTAAGAACAAGGCAACACAGAAAAAAGTTAATGGTAAATGTTCTTCGTCCTTCGAAGTGTTATTTCCCTTAGGATATAACGATCTTCAGACGAAAGTCACGAAGGACATACCTTCATCATTATAAGTTATACCGATAAAAGGAGAAGCATATGAAACATGAGAGAATGATGTGAATAGTTATATAATATTATTATGTGTCTTTATTGTATAATAATGAAAGAATTAGGGCAATATTGAATTACATTTGTACCTTTGGCTTGGCGAAAGACAAAAATACAAGCGTGATGCAAGAGAGTGTATCAGTCAGCGTGAACAGTACGGGGGTACTGTTCATCTATTTATAGACACAGGACGCAGCCTGTGAAGAATTACAATTATGCCCCTCATAAAAGTTTACAACATTGACTCAGGCCTTCATGGATTGAAAGGTCATTCTATCTTTAAGTCGGTTTGTAATACCGAAGCTTCATGAATAGAAACCTTCGGTCATCTCCTGCGGACAGCTTCCGCCGAAGCTGCTTCTTTCTACGGGACCTTCGGCGTGACGGAGCATGGCCCCCAACACATGGCAAGTCTACATTAATTAAGTGCTAACCAAACATTTTTAGCTAAAAGGGTGAACTAAACAATCAAATGAGCACTTGCAGATTTTTGGATAGCAACACAGCAGTCACTTGTTTTAATCATAACTCTCCAGGTATTAATCCAAAAATAGCAAACTAGGACTTTCTGGAAATCTTAAAAAGTTCTTTACAACTTTGGTATTTTTATCTCAACATGATTCAACACTTAGCAGGGTCAAAAAGTGCTAACACGACAGTGCTATCCAGATTTGGACAGATTCAGACCTCTGAATTCAAAATTTTATAGCTAGGGACTCATGCATCTAAATCAGGCAATCCTAGATTTTCTTGAAAGATAATGAAATTGCCAACAAAACATTTATAAACATCTCAAAGTAATTCAATATGCAATTAAGGATAAAAGACACTAGAAGGTTTTGCTGTCCTGATTTGGACAAATTCAGACTTCACACTTCAAACGCCTATAAATTAACCTTCAGACCACCAAAAAGAGTGATCCAAGACTTTTTGGAAAGCTTAGAAAAATCACTACCTAACTTTTATAATCACCAAAAAGTGGTTCCAAGTTTAATCAACGCAAACAACACAGTATTCGAAATCTGTTCAGAGAGTGGATAGAATACAACAATCATCTTATAAAATTCATAACTCTCGAACTGTCAGGTTTATTGTCATGAAAATTTAACACAAGCAATATAAGGAAATTATCTACAACTTTCTTATAATTGACAAGGACTGATTCTAAACTGAACTTAAGCAAACAATGCGATCTCTGAAATCTATATAGAAATTGGACAGATTCAGTTACTGAACTTGTGAAAAGCATAGCTTCTAAACGATCAGACTTATGGCTGTCAAATTTTAACACAAGCAAGATAATAAAGTTATATACAACTTTTTTATATGACTTTTCTACAGAAAACATAATTTAGTTCATTAAACAAACAACACGATGAAAGCAGTGCGTGCAGCCCAAAACAACAACTAATAAATTTTAGCTCCTATTTACTTCAAGAATGGCCATGTTCTAGAGACTTGAATTACTCTAACACTTTACCATTTAGGGCTTGTTTAGGATAAAGAGTAACAGAGGGGATTGAGGGGGCTAGAATCCCTCACTATTCAAAATTGAGCAGTGATGGATTCTAGCCCCCTCAATCCACTCCATTACCTTTGATCCCAAACAAGCCCTTATTAGAGTTAAAACAATCAAGGGAGGACCAACAAGTCGACTTACTAATTTTATCAAGTCATTTCGTACGCTAGAATTACCGCACACAATTAACAACGCATTCACCACAATAATATATATATATATATAGGAAAAAGGTAATGGAAGCCCTGTGCTTCCATTAGTGGGGGAAGCCCCAGCCAGGAAGCGGTCAGCCCAGCACCCGCGTGCTTGCGTCAGCCATGCAAGCGACAGGCAATATACGAATGCATATATATATATATATATTAATGTGCATAAACCATGCAAAAAGGAATCTTCTAACGCGCGAATCACGTGGAACGAATATGATACTATGTTCAGTGTTTACGACTGCATAAAGACATGTAACTTGAAAGCATAAACCATGCAATATGTAGACGGCTGCCCATATATGCAATTGTATATACATGACAAATGTGTGTGTAAATCTAGATTGGTTCGAGATAAGGAAAGACGTGATGTACAATCGCGAAAAAAGGAACAGTTACCGCATTCTACTCAAGGCTACGGTTTGAGGAGCATTAGAACAAGGAAATCAAATATTTTTTATAGACTTTGGCGTAGCTTTGTATGAGCCTTTCCTGTACAGAAGCAGTACCACCACGATCTTATTCGTGTGTTCTTGGCGGCGGTTAACGGCGGCGGGAGGGACCGCACCGGACATACAGAAGGCATCGATCAACAGGTACGTCTACTGACATGGACATCGAAGTTGTACCGTCTGCGATCACCGGATACACAGACGGTGTATCTGTTACTCCCCCGGCAGCGTTGAGGGCACCTGGACATATTGATGACAACACAAGATCGGCAGACGTGGTAGGAGCAGATAAACGCATCCCCATGAGACATATTGGGGCGCATGGATAGGACACACTTGACATTCTTCAAAGCCATGTAAGTTCTCTCTAATATGATAATATCAGTTACGTACATAGTTTTTTTAATGTTGTAGCAGTAGCACGTTAAATTTGGTCGTCATTGATTCGTAAATGTTAAATTTCTGTGCACAGCCGGACAATATTGATATAAGATTGATACCTAAAGTTGGTATGACATTTTGTAACGTGGACGAGGCGTATAATTTTTATAGTCAATATGCATATGAGGTTGGATTTTCGTTGAAGAAATATAGGGAGCGGAAGAATTGTAAATGGTTGAATTGTTCAATGGATGGAAAGAATGCACAGAGGGGAGCTGGAAATCCAAGGATGCGTAACACTTGTTCGAAACGAACACAGTGCAAGGTTGGGATGAAACTTAAAAAATCTATGATGATGCTAAAGAGAATGTTATTTCTCTCCGAATTGATCTGGTAAACTATGAGCATAATCATGAATTCTTGAAGAAAGATACAGAAAAAGGGCAATTGCAATGCAACAAAACTCATGATCGTGAATATATGGAGTTCCTTAGTGCGATGTAGGAAAGCAGGATTCCGCAACATTGCATTATGGATTTTGTTTCAGAAATGCATGGTGGTCCAGAAAACGTTTCAATAACCGTGCAGGACATGAGTAACCTGTAAGTGTATTATTCATTCACAATAATGGTTATTATATATCACCGAAACAATCGACATGTGTTAAAAATATGTAGTGCATAATCATTATGTTTTTTATAGGAAGAAAGCATGGCAAAGGGAAAGAAATGCAAATAATGTGTCGAAGCTATCATCTTTTTTTCATTAAGCAAGAAAGATAATCCACATTTTTTCTGACTTTCAATTGGACAAAGAAGGGAAGATTTTAAGCATATTTTGGTCTCATGCTAGCCAGCAAGCCGAGTACATTGATTTTGGTGATGCAGTTACCTTTGACACTACACATAAGACTAATATGTATGATAAGCCATTAGGCATGTTTGTTGGCTCGAACCACCACCTACAGTGCATAATATTTGTGTTTGCTTTACTAGGAGACAAGACATTTGATACATTCGAGTGGGTCTTCAATACGTTCAAAACATGCATAGGATGTGACAGACCATGAGTAATGTTGACAGGTATGTTGTAATAAATGGCTCGTATTGATTAAACATGTACTATATGATATCATAATGACTTGCACAATGTTATGTAAATGTTTCAATTTCAGATCAAGACCCTGCGATGCCAATCGCACTAGGCAGAGTATTCCCAAACACAATACATCGATTGTGTTTGTGGCATGTGCAAAACAGGTATATGCCCCACTTGAATGAATTGTATGCAATATTTGAGAAAATGGATTTCAAAACAAGGTTCCAATCTATAATACATCATCCATTGAATGAAATGGAGTTCGAGGCTGCCTGGCAAATGATGCTAAATGATTTCCAGCTACACGAGAATAATACCCTTGTCAGATTGTATGAAATACGTAAAGATTGGGTACCTGCATTTTTCAAAGGAGACTATTGTCGTCTTATGGTCTCTACACAACGTAGAGAGAGCATGAACAAGCTGGTGAAGAGTGCCCACGTGGATGCAAACACACCACTTCATCAATTTGCAAAGCAAATGATGAAGCTCCTGCATAGTAGGAAAATGAAAGAGGCCAAAGAGGCACTAGGATGCATGGTAAGTGACAAAAAACAAAAAACATATGTGTTGGGGACTTGTTCTCAAATGCTATGAATTAAGAACAAGGCAACACAAATGTTAATGGTTAAAGGTTCTTCGTCCTTCAAAGCATTATTTCCCTTAGGATATAATGATCTTTGGACGAAGGTTATGAAGGACTTACCTTCATCATCACAGCATGTGTTAATGAAAGAAGAAGCATATGAAACATATAAGAGACAATATGAATAATCATATGACATTATTAATATACCTTCTTTATATTAACATGAATAGACAAAAACAATATTGAATTACATTTGTACCTTCGGCTTGGCAGAAGGTAAAAGTCCAAGCGTGACGCACAAAATGAATACAAGTCAGCGTGAACAGTACGAGGGTACTATTCATCTATTTATAGGCACAGGGCGCAGCCTATGTAAATTTACATTCATGCCCTTCATACTTTCTATTATCTTATGGACAACCCAATGGGGACTAGATAGCCTTTTCCTCTTTAAGTTGGTTCCTTTTTCCGCCGTTGTGCCGAAGCTCCCTTGCGCGTAGCTTCGGAGCAGTATCAGTCTTCATCTCGGTCACACTTTTCACATCGTATATGGTTTTGGCCCAAGTCCGAAGGTACCTGTTCACGTGTTACACATGGAAAGCATTGTTAAATCATGTTTTTAAAGACCTTCGGAAAACGAAGGCCCCCAATAGTAGCCCCTCGCAGTATTAATTTGTTAAGATAACGAATTCAGACTGCGACATGGACGAAGGTCATAAGCCGAAGGTCCGAAAAAACACCTTCCCTTTGCTAGAATAGCAATAAACAATGACAGATGGGACCCTCCACTTTTGCAACGCGCTGGGTGTATAAATAAGAACTCACACCAGCTGCAACTGATATGCTGCTTGTGCCATTTGCATTATTTTCTCAATTTTATAGCTCTTGCTCACTAGCGCTTGCTAGATTTTCAAGCTCTCTGAGCTTCGGTTCAAAAGACACGTTTTCACCATGTCTGGAGAAAAAATGTCTCTAGAAAAGAAGGTTGCTGCGGAGACGAAGCTGACTGAAGAGGCGAAGCTGTTTGAGGAAAAGAAGGTTGTGGATCCTTATATTGCTGGATTTGTTGAGTCGATGGCAAAAACAAACACAGAGAAAATTACTAAAGAGATACTGGAAGGCTTATCTGAAGATACTGGTGACAGCGATAGTTATGATGTGGAAAGTGGGGACGAAGATTCTGAGGATCGGCCCTGGAGGCCAAGTCATTCAATCTTCGGAAAATCGACCATTAAACAGAGTCATCTTGAAAACATGAGAGGAAGGTACTTTCAGGATATGTCTATTGTGAGGGCCGGTGGAGACAACAACGTCCCTGCCCCTGAAGAAAACGAAGTTGTTATTTACTGAAGCTTCTTCAAGGCTGGGCTTTGGTTCCCTTTGAGCAAGTTTGTAGTTGAAGTGTTGAAAACCAACCAGATCTTCCTCCATCAGATTACCCCCGAAGCTATAATAAGGATGGGGATTTTTGTCTGGGCAGTAAGGAGTCAAGGGCTAGAGCCAAGCGCAAAGTGCTTCTGCAGTATGCACGAACTTCTATATGAGACGAAGGCCATGGGTAAAGAACAGTACCACAACAACTTCGGTTGTTATGGATTTATCGCTCGCCCTAACACAAGCCACCCGGTGCTAACATTTTCGGAAGAGATGGCCCAGAGCTTGAATGGAAGAATGGTTTTATGTGAAGAATGATTTGAAAGCGAGGGAAGACATTAAGGAAGTCATCATGCGCCCCATTTGGTCCCTCTTCGGCCTCCGAAGGCCGAAGATAGAAATTGATGAGACAGTTGAAGCGTGTTAGAGGGCCTTCAGCACTATTTGCTCCTTTATTGGAACAAGAGATTTAATTCAAGAACATATAGCCTTCAGGGTATGGCCACTTGTAGACAGCTGGGAAATGCCGGAGGAGACCATTACTGACTCTAGCAAAGGTGGTTTGGTCCGACTGAAGTATACCTTCAGGTTCGAAGATAAGTTTGATGAACCAAATGATGACTGGCTGAAGTGTATCGAGGCTACAAGTGACGAACTGCTTGGAGCATATTCCAAGGCGGAAGATAATGCGCTGTCCGCAGCCTTCGGAGGTCGGGGAAAGAAAAGACTGAACAGAGTTTTTGACACCATCGGCTTCGTATACCCCGACTACCGCTACCCACTGCGGGGATAGGGGGTAAAAAGAAAAATTGCTGCTTCTAGAAAGGTTGCTGCTTCGGCCATCACAGCTGAGCCGAAGGGCAAAAAGATGAAGGTTTTAACTCACCGGCCGCGTTACATTGAACCGGCCGTGATTCCTGAATTTGGCGAAAGGGCCTCTTCGGCTGCCAAAAAAGAAACTGTTCCTCTTGTGCAGAGGACTGAAGAGCCGGCTATAATGTCGAAGTTACCTTCAGCCAAGCTGGTTGAAACGAAGGTTGATAAGGCTAAAAAGCCAAAAATTGAAGAAATAGTAGAGATGCCAGAGATTTTGAGCCCTTCAGCAGAGGCAACAGTGCCGAAGGCACAAAAGGGTTCTGCCGCAACTCCTAAGAGGAGAAGGATGGCGAATGTGCTAGATGTTGTGTTAGAAACAGCAAAAACCTTGAGTCCTGCTCCTACAAGAAAAATTACCGAAGCTCCCAAGGCACAACCCAAAGCTGAAACAAAGCAGGCAGAAGTTGAAGCTGCAACAATTCAGGCTGAGACCGAAGCTGGGCCTTCAGTGCCCACCGAGATGGAGCGTGCTGACCCGACAGAAAAATCAACAGAGCAAATTGCAACTGAAAAAACCGAAGCTCCTGGTCTCGAAGCACTGAACAAAAGTATTGACTACATTATTCGTCATGCTTCGGGGAAGGTATTATCCCCAGAAGAAATGTTGGAAGTGCAACATTATGCCCAAAAATTAAAGTATCCGAAGGGGGCGCTAGTGTTCAATGGCAGTGGCGAAGAAGATTTTTTGTACTGTCTCCTAGATAACAAAGAAATATATGTTTATCGGGAGATAGGTAAAAGCATCGGATTCCCGAAGCTGGAAGACGGCCTTTCGATTTTATCGAAGGACGAACTTGCTGACAGCCTAGCATACAATAGCATAAAGGTATAAAAACTAACTCTAAATTTGAAAAATGAAGTATTTTATTTGTCATACTTATTCTTTCCTCTTCTCGCAGGGCTTGATTCTTAGTAATGCCCTTAGGGCACAGAAAAATATGGAGGATGAAGGCTATACAATGGCCCTGAACAACCTTCGTTCAGAGGTAATTGAACTGATAAACGAAGGTATCGAAAAAGACAAAGTCCTATTTTCTCTGGTTAACAAAGTCAAAGAAGACGAAGCTAGCTTCAAATCCCAGGCCGAAGCTCAAAAAACTGAAATTGAAGACATGCGAAGTTAAAGAAAAATGCGCACTCGCAGAGGCTAACCGAGAAATCAGCGAATATTGGAAAAATCATTTAGAGAAAAACGTTGAAGAACTTCGCACATCCAAGGAAAGGTGCTTTGAAAAATCTTTGGACTGCGTGAAGAAAATAAAGACTAGCTTCGCCAACGTGGGCGCCTACTCTTCCAAAGAAAACTTCATACGAGGCGACCCCGAAGGCGTTATTGAGTGGATAAGTGGAGAGGCCAAAGCCTTTGAAGAGATTTTAAGTGATCGCGGGGATGTTTGCGCGTTTTCCGGTGTGCGGGGAATTTCAGCCATCCTGGAGAAGGCGGGATGCGACCATATCAAGACCCAAGCCCAGGCCGAAGCTGCCTTCTTCGTGGATGATACAAAGGATCCCTCAGCTGAAGCAAGTTTAATGGGCGGGAAATTTTACAATGACATCTGGGTAAATGGTGGCCGAGAGATGGCTCACGAAATTATAAAGAAAAGTGAAAAAGACATTCATGACGCCCGAGTAGAAGCAAAACAGGCTGAAAAAGCTGCGGAGTGTGAAAAACGTATAGGTATTGTTTCGTGGCCTTTAGCTTCGGCATTTGTTTTTATGGCTTTAGACTAATTAAATTTTTCCTTCTTCAGCTGAATTATCTCCGCTGCCGGAACCGTTCGATCTTCTGGCCGATCCAGAAACGAAGGAAGCACTGGAGATCATTAATATGGTCGAATCCATTGTTGACGAAGTCGTCAATAAATTGCTCAAAGAAGTTGCGGAGAAAATCTTGAAAGAAGACTAGCACTTATTGTAAAACATTTTAAAATGGTCGATGTAAGAGACAATAGAATAAACATTGTGCTTTTATTGCAACGAAGTTGTAACATTTGATGTGTGTAACTTTAGATCGAATATGTAAATTATTATATTCTATTTCTTTACGATGCATGAAACTTAGATACATACCGTTTTTTAACCTTCGGCGAAAAAACACCTTCCCTTCTTTTCATGCGTCGTGAAGAAAAAGATCCATGCTTCATAAAAATATCCAAGCTTCGTAAACAAGGGATATCTTCTTTTGCAACAGGGCTGATGAAGCTGTATTTCTCAAATCTTATTTTGTGCCATAGCACATTTTCATTTTTACGAAGCATTCTCCGAAGATCAACTTCGTATCTGATTCGTGTCATTGATGTGATATGATGTATGATGTGATGCTATGCGGAATGATGTGATGATATGATGCAAAATGATGCTGATGCCGAAGGCACACACTCACACTTCCACACTGGAACACAATCTCTGCATTCCCTTAGGAACGACCGAAATCTCTTTGCCATTTTTTTCGGCTTCACCGTTTATTTTTTGGTGTAAGTTCTGCATCCCCTTAGGAACGTCTTTTGAACTCCTTCGCCTTCTATTTCGGCGGTATAAGTTCTGCATCCCCTTAGGAACGTCTTTTGAACTTTTTCGCCTTATATTTCGGCGGTATTTGGCTCTGCATTCCCTTTGGAACGACTTTTGAGCAGAAAACTTACACTGCGCTCCTTTAGGAACGACTTTTTTGTAGCTTGGGCAAAACTTACGCTGCACTCCCTTAGGAACGACTTTTTTGTAGGTTCGGCAAAACTTACACTGCGCTCCCTTAGGAACGACTTTTGAGCTTCGGCAATTTTTGAGCTTCGTAAGTCTATGAAGAATATATATTTCATTCTAATAGAAGCGAAGTTATTACAAGGAATTAAAACTAGATTTACATTACTTGTTCCTTATTGAAAAACAAAATGACATAGAACATAAAAGTATTTCATAGGTAGGATATCACTCAATAAATGTGCTTTGATTCTGGCACAGTACTGTTGACTGTGCGAGCTTCGGAGTCCTCCTTGAATTCCCGTTGCTGTTGGGAGTTCTGGCGCCCTTCTGGCTGCTGGCTTCGGGAATAGGTAGGTTGAAGTGGTGGTGGGAGCTGTGGCCAGGAAGCCTGTGAATGGCTAGCCGAAGCAACAGAAGCTGCAGGATGATTGCCCACATATTCTGGTATGTAGGGAGAGTGGCACGAAGCAGTGTGCAAGACCTGCTTCGACTGATTCTGCCGAGCTTCGGCTTCTGCGATCTCCTTTTGCTTCAGAATGGTGATTTGGCACATTCTTATAGTATGGCCCTTGTCCTCACCACAGAATAAGCAGTAGATCTTCCTGGGCTAATCCCCATATCTTCCTCCGAAGCCCCTAGCGCCTCTGCCCCTTAGAGCTGGCGGCCTGAAAAAGCTTTGTTGTTGCCCCGAAGATTGTGAGGTGTACTGTGGCCTCTGAAGCTGGCTCCCCTTGTTGTCATTCTGACTGGAGTTGTGGATTGACCTAACATGCCTCGGGTGGATTCTCCCTCTGAAGCCCCTGGTCATTTCCGAGAATCTGTAAGCTTCATCCCTTCTTTGGCGGAAGTCATTGTCGGCCCGGATGTACTCATCCATCTTTTGAAGTAGCTTCTCCAGAGTTTGTGGGGGCTTCCTGGCAAAGTACTGAGCCGTGGGTCCTGACCGAAGACCCTTAATCATGGCCTCAATGACAATTTCATTAGGCACTGTGGGCGCTTGTGCCCTCAGTCGCAAGAACCTTTGGACATATGCCTGAAGGTATTCCTCATGGTCTTGTGTGCACTGAAATAAGGCCTGAGTTGTGACTGGCTTCGTCTGAAAGCCTTGGAAACTGGTCACCAGCATGTCCTTGAGTTTCTGCCACGACGTGATTGTCCCTGGCCGAAGGGAAGAATACCATGTCTAGGCCACGTTCCGGACTGCCATGACGAAGGACTTAGCCATGACAGCTGCATTGCCTCCGTATGAGGATATTGTTGCCTCATAGCTCATCAGAAATTATTTTGGGTCTGAGTGCCCATCGTACATGGGTAGTTGGGGTGGCTTGTAGGATTGTGGTCATGGGATAGCTTGCAATTCTGCTGCCAAGGGAGAAGCATCATCAAAAGTAAAGGTATCATGATTAAAATCATCATACCATCCATCTTCGTTGAATAAGCCTTCCTGACGAAGCTCCCTGTGTTGGGGCCTTCGGTCTTGTTCATCTTGAGCAAGATGACGCATTTCTTCAGTAGCTTCGTCGATCTTCCTTTGAAGATCGGCCAGCCAAGCCATCTTCTCCTTCTTCCTTTGCACTTGTTGATGGATGATTTCCATGTCCCTGATCTCTTGGTCCAACTCCTCCTCCTGGAGTGTTGGACTAGTGGCCTTTCTCTTCTGGCTTCGAGCCTCTCGGAGAGAGTCTCCTGGTTTGTGTCCAGTGGCTGTAGTGCAGCAGCCCCTGGCGCAGCTATCTTCTTCGGTGGCATGACGAAGGTCAGTGCTTGCCGAAGGTGGTCGAATGAGTTCACCGGAGGTGGGCGCCAATGTTGGGGACTTGTTCTCAAATGCTATGAATTAAGAACAAGGCAACACAAATGTTAATGGTTAAAGGTTCTTCGTCCTTCGAAGCATTATTTTCCTTAGGATATAATGATCTTCGGACGAAGGTTATGAAGGACTTACCTTCATCATCACAGCATGTGTTAATGAAAGAAGAAGCATATGAAACATATAAGAGACAATATGAATAATCATATGACATTATTAATATACCTTCTTTATATTAACATAAATAGACAGAAACAATATTGAATTACATTTGTACCTTCGGCTTGGCAGAAGGTAAAAGTCCAAGCGTGACACACAAAATGAATACAAGTCAGTGTGAACAGTACGGGGGTACTGTTCATCTATTTATAGGCACAGGGCACAGCCTGTGTAAATTTACATTCATGCCCTTCATACTTTCTATTGTCTTATGGACAACCTAATGGGGACTAGATAGCCTTTTCCTCTTTAAGTCGGTTCCTTTTTCCGCCGTTGTGCCGAAGCTCCCTTGCGCGTAGCTTCGGAGCAGTATCAGTCTTCGTCTCGGTCACACTTTTGACATCGTATATGGTTTTGGCCCAAGTCCGAAGGTACCTGTTCACGTGTTACACATGGAAAGCATTGTTAAATCATGTTTTTGAGGATCTTCGGAAGACAAAGGCCCCCAACAATATGTTTTATGCTATTTAACAAAAACAGGGATTAATCTAGTATTGTGTAATTTGCAGGGTCAAAAGGATACAATTACATTATTTATGTTTGAGATAAGAGTTGTGAGGGCATACACTAGAGCTATAATGACAAGGTTCCAGGAGACCGTAAAATATGCAACTGCATACCGAATAGACTGTGATACAGATGGTGATGTAAATGATTGGGTGGTGAAACATACTACAAGATCAAATAAAATTGTTTGGGGACAACACCAATTCAAAATAAGGGCTGATGTGGATGCCGGGAAGTATTCATGTGAGTGCAAGCATTGGGAGCATACATGTGTGTTATATTAAACGAATATTGCTATATGAAATGATTAATTATTGTTATATAACAATGTTTGCGACTAATATATGACATATTGTATGGTTAATCAATTATAGGTCTATTTTGTGTTCATCTTGTACGCGCATTCATGCATCTCCAAATTGAATGGATCCCGAGTGAGTACATTCTATAACGATACACATACTCGGCGCGACAAGATGTGGCTTTTTCAAGAGACGATAGGAATTTGAAACGAAAGGATGGAGAAACTAGATCATATAGACAGAAGATGTTGCTTAAAAAGGCAATGAAGGTAGTACACTATGCGAGTCTATCTAAAGCTGGGAATGATAGAGCCCTAGAGATGATGGACGAACTACTAGGGTTATTGATGCGTGTGGAGCCTGATATAGGTACTGGTGAGAGTTGTGGCACCAGTGCTGGCGATGACATCCAGGTACGCACATCGTGTTATTATGACTACAAAATTATGAAATGTCGATAATGATCCATGTTTGTAATTTAAATGATATAGGTCGAAGCGTATGAAACAGAAGACATAGTTACAGATGATTTACGCAATGTAGATGATGGGAATGAGGTATGCAACAGTCGTTTATAATGTATTATTTATGCTGCTCTTTAGCATTTGTGTCTTCACTGGTTTTGTGTTATTTCACAGGAAATTGTAATGGGGTCTAATACAAATGAATGCAATACTAACGATGTTCAATGTAATATGTCGATATTTACATTGGAACATAACACTGATATGCATCTGGTTGATAGTAGTGCTACGGATGTGGAAGCTAGAAAGGTAATAACATTGCTATAATATATGATTAGTATGTGACAATGAAAACTGACTTAATATCTTTGATTTGTAGAAACTGGAGTTTCATAGGGAAGGTGTAAACTTAGCAAGACCAGATAAGGCCAAGCCTAAGGGAAGAACGATCAAAAGTAGTGAGCAACAAGTTCTTAAATTGGGTGCGAAAGGAGCTAAGAAGATGAGCAGGAAGTGCCAAAAATGTGGCATCGCTGATGGTCACAACAGTCGTATGTGTTTAACTGTGGAGGATAATGGGGTTCAATTGGCTAACCTAGCTGGACGCAAGAGAGGACGACCTCCTGGTTCAAGGAACAAAATCGAAGGTGCAACACCATAGTGGAATAAGACATCAACGTCAAAAAAACGAACGGTGTATGTCGGAGATGATGATTCATCTGGTAGAGAGTAGAATACCAAAAGATTTATGATACAATGGGTTTGTTTCCGTTGTAACTAGTGATGCAAATGAATGAACGACATACAGTATGCTGGAAATATAAGTTAAAAATGAAATTCTGGATGTAATTGTGAATCGTATGTTATATTTGCAAGGCACATACAACATCATAAATATGTACTCATAATATCATAAATGCAGTTGGAAGGTATCGTAAGCATTATACAGATATGTAGAACTTATGAATGTACAGAGAGCTGTTTATAGCATAACACGTTGACGTTTATAGCATAAATTTATGCAAAAATATGCATAACATGGTGTTGTTTATACCACATACAGATATCTACAGTGTATAAATGTACAAAGTGATGTTTCCAGCATAACACGTTGATGTTTATAGCATAAACTTGTGACAAAATAAGCATAACACGATGCTGTTAACAACATAAAATTGTGAAAAAAAAATTATCAGAATCAAATGAAGAAAACACACATGAAGTTAAAACACATAGGATGTGTTTTTCAGATTAGACATCACTGTTCCCCAAGTTGTCATTGACATAACATAAGAAACTTCTACCGTCATTGCCATAGTATACGCACATAACTCAGCTGGAGTTTATGGAACTATTGTATACACAGTATGTAACATATCTAAACTAGACTACATCCATTAGACCTTGAATCTTTGGATGTCTGCAAGCAGCAAGATGGCTTTGTTCTTGCGATGGAATGTGATGTAATGCAGCGCAAGAGACCGTATCTCCCTAGTGTTGCCCTGCAAGCCAATAAAATTGTGTTAGATATACATGTGTACCATATGTTGCTTTGGGGCCAACTATAAAATGAACTGATAAATTTGTGTACGTACTTCTTGTATGTCTGACCGAAGAGATCCTTCGATGCGGTCATAAAAGAGAATGTATCCCATAACATAAAACCCACAATCATTGGAGCCTGCTTGCATGGTAGGACAGTTTGGGGACAAGTCAATTGTGAAGTTGCCAAATTTTGGAAAGCATGACCTAGGGCGTACATGTTGTAGGGCTTTGTTTAACCTACTCATAAAAACCTTAGACCATGGTAACTTCCTACCACCTAGGTCCATTTGGGCAAAATGGTAATCCTTCCAAGTAGTACACCAAGTTTTGGCCCATAGGGATTAGAATCTAAAATGTGAATGCACTGTTTGACTGTATTGACAACATACAATGTCCAGTGCCCCTGCTTAGCATGGGAATCATGATCTAATCGTGTAAAAACATAAAGATCAACAAAAACATATATGGTTATGCATGAAGATGTGAAATGTACCATTTAACGTAAATCATGTTTGTAAAATGTATTACGATTGTTACTGTTGTGGGCTTGTTCTCAAATGCTATGAATTAAGAACAAGACAACATAAAAGTGTTAAATGTAAAACTCCTTCGTCCTTAAAAACAGTATACCCCTTTGGATATAATGAATCTCGGACGAAGGTTACAAAAGAAAAGACCTGCGTAAGGTTGATAAATGGTAAAACAGAGCAATCATATATAATACACGAATAATAATAATACCGGTATTATCATCAATGTATTTCTATTATTGAATTCATAAAAACGAATTACAAATGTACCTTCAGGTTGACGTAAAGTAAAGGTACAGACGTGATGCGGAAAAGCGCATGCCAAGTCAGCGTGAACAGTACGGGAGTACTGTTCACCTATTTATAGGCACGGGACACAGCCCTTGTAAAATTACATTGATGCCCCTTACATTTATCAATAACTCTATAGTAATTCTTCAAGGTCCAATTTGGCTTTTCATCTTTAAGTCGGTTCCTCTTTTCTGTCGTTATGCCGAAGCTTTTCTGCACATAGCTTCGTGATCGTCTTATCCTTTGTCATGATCGTTTTTCATTCCAGTCAAGTTTCGTCTTAACCCTGCTCTTGTATATCCGCGACCTGACTCCGAAGGTGCCTGTTCACATATTACACTCGGAAAACATTGTCAAACTATGTTTTGAGGACCTTCGAGAGCCGAAGGCCCCCAACAGTAGCCCCTCGCAATATTAATTTACTGTAATGATAAATTCGTATTGCGACATGGACGAAGGCTTTATGCCGAAGGTCCGAAAAAAACACCTTCCTTTTGCTAGAATAGCAATAGTCATTGACAAGCGGTGCCCTCCAGTTTTCTACACACTGGGTGTATAAATACGAGCTCACCACGAGTTTATTTGGCACACTCTTTTGCCATCTGCTTTTTACTCACCCAGCTTTTCAGCCTGCACGCGACAACATTTGCTCGGTTTTAAATTTTTAAGCTTCGGTTTCAAGTCTGGTTTGCCAGCATTCGGGAAGATGTCTGAGGATAAGAAAGCTGCTGGTGCTTCGAAGCTAAGTCTTTCTGAGGAAATGCACCTGGGTTTTCTTGAATCAATGTCGAAGACCAATATGGAGAAGATTGTCAGGGAGACTTTAGAGGGTTTATCTAAAGATACTGGCGACAGTGATAGTTATGATGTGGATAGTGGTGGGGAGGATTCCGAAGATCGCCTGTGGCGGCCTAGTCACTCAAATTTCGGAAAATCAACTATAAAGTAGAGTCACCTTGAAAATATGAGGGGGAGATATTTTCGAGATATATCCATCGTGAGGGCAGATGACGGAGAGAAAACTACGCCGACTCCCGAAGATAATGAAGTCGTGATCTTCCGAAGCTTTTTTAAAGCTAGGCTACGATTTCCTCTAAGCAGATTTGTGGTAGAAGTTCTGAAAATATATCAGGTTTACCTTCATCAACTTACCCCTGAAGCAGTGATAAGATTGGGAATCTTCGTCTGGGTCATGAGGAGCTAGGGCCTGGAGCCAAGTGCAAAAAGCTTTTGCAATATACACGAGCTAGTATATGAAACGAAGCCCTGGGGTAAGGAGCAATATCATAATAATTTTGGTTGTTATAGCTTCGGTGCCCGCTCTGGGTCAAGCTGTCTCGTGCCAACTTTTCGGAAGAGATGGCCCGGGGAATGGATGAAGGAATGGTTCTATGTGAAGAACGATTTGAAGGTTCGAGAAGATATTAAAGATATCATCATGCGCCCTATCTGGCAGCGCTTCGGACTTCGGAAACCAAAGGTAGAAATGGACGAAGCAGCTGAAGAATGTCAGAGAGCCTTCGGCGTAGTTTGCTCTTTTATTGGGACCAGGGATTTAATGCAAGAGCACATTGCCTTCAGAGTGTGGCCACTTGCAGATAACTGGGAAATGCCGAAGGAGACCGTTAAAGAAACTGACGAGGGTGGGCTAATCAGGCTGAAATATACATTCAAGTATGGAGATAAGTTCGTTGAACCAGATGATGATTGGCTAAAAAGCATTGAGAATGTAAGTGATGAATTGCTTGGGGCATACTCAAAGGCCAAAAATACTGCATTATCAGCGGATTTCGGAGGCCGAAAGAAGAAGAGACTCAACCGAGTATTTGATGCAATTGGGTTTATCTACCCCGACTACTATTATCCAATGCGAGGTCAAAAAAGGAAAAATACTTCTCCTGCAAAGGAAATTACTTCGGCTGCTCCTAGGGAGCCAGCGCCGAAGAGGAAGAAGGTAAAAGTGCTCACCCACCCTCCACGATGTATTGAGCTGGCCACAGTGCCTGAGTTTATTGGTGAGGCTTCTTCAGCCACCGAAGCCAGAGAACCAACTCTAGCGCCAAAATCCGAAGAAATGGCCGAAGCACCAGCAATAGAGAAAACGGAAGAACGGAGAACTGAAGAAGGAAAAACATTAGACATTTTAAGTCCTTCATCAAAAGTTGAGGCAGCTAAAAGCCAAAAGGGGCCAGCAGCGACCCCGAAAAGAAAAAGGATGGTTAATGTGCTGGATGTTTTGGAGACAATTAAATCTTCAAGCATAACTCCAAAGAAAACCGTTGAAACTTCTGAAGTGCCTAGTGAAGCCTTTGTTGCTGAAACTTCGAAGCAACAATTTGAAACTGAAGCTGGGCCTTCAGAGCCCACCAAGATACAACCTTTAGAAGCCGAAAAAATGTCAGAGGCAAGTTTAGAAGCTAAAAAAACAAAAACAACAGAGCCGATTTTGATTGAGGAAATCGACATTGCCACCCCCGAAGCATCTTCCAAATTACGTGATTATATTGTGCGACATGCTTCGGGGAAGAAACTATCTGAAGAAGAGATTTTTGAAGCCAATCACTATGCCCGAGAACTGAAGTATCCGAGGGGGGCCGTAGCGTTCAATGGGACAAACGAAGATGACTTCCTATACTGTCTCCCAGACAATAAAGAATTATCCGTCTGCCGGGAGATGGCTAGAAGCATGGGGTTCCCAAAACTCGAAGCTGGCCTTTGCGCCATGACGAAGGACGATCTTGCGGATAGCCTGGCATACAATAGTCTGATGGTACAAAAATTGTGAATTTTGAAGTTTATGAATTTTGAATTAGTCTTTTGTTCTTATGTTAACTCATTCATTCTTTTGAATAGGGCTTAATACTCAGCAATGCCTTAAGGGCACAGAAGAATGCCGAAGATGAGAGCTGCACCATTGCTCTTAACAACCTTCGAACAGAGGTTATCAGGCTAAGAAACGAAGCCTTGGAGAAGGACAAAATTCTGCTTACGTTGGTGGAAAAATGAAGGAAGACGAAGCTAACTCTAAAACTCAAGCTGAAGCTCAGAAGCGCGAAATCGAAGATCTTCGGAAACAACTGGCCCGAGCTAAAGAAGAACGCATTCTTGAAGAAACAAAACGAGAATTAAGTGATCAATGGGCAAATCATTTGGAAGTAAATGTTAAAGAGCTTCGTGCTTCGAAGAAGAAGTGTTATGATAAATCCATAGAGTGTGTTAAGAAAATAAAATCCAGCTTCGCCAGCGTTGGCGCGTTCTCTAGTGAAGAAAATTTCACAAGGGGAAATCCAGAAGGCCCGATTGAATGGATTAGCCACAAAGCTGATGCTTTCGACGAAATCTTGAATAGTCGCGGGGACATTTGTGCTTTTTCGGGCGCCAGGGGAATTGTTACTATTTTAGAGAAGAAAGGGTGCGAGCATGTGAAATCTTTGGCACAGTCTGAAGCTACTTTATCCTCTGAAGATATCAAAGATCCTTCAGCCGAAGCAAGCCAAGTCGGTGGAAAATTTTTCACTGACATTTGGGACAATGGCGGCCGAGAAATGGCTCAAGGGATCATTCAGAGAAGCGAAAAAGGCATCCATGATGCTAGGGAGGTAGCGAGAGCTGCTGAAAAAAGCACAGGGCCCGAAGGGCAAATAGGTATTAATTAGTGATTTTTATTTTGCTGTAATTTTTGATTTTGAACTTTATTCGTAGTTTGTAATAGTAATATAGCCGTGTCCTCTCCTCCCTCAGAACCCGCTGAGGCATCTGCGGACCCTCCCCCGAAGGGGGACGACGAAATTAGACAAATGGCCGAAGCCATCATGGACGAAGTTGTCAATCAGCTACTAAACGAAGCTGCAGAAGTAGTTCTTAGGGAAGATTAAATGCTATTGTAAAAAACACTTGGAACATGACACGTGTAAAACTTTGTAACTTTGAATGTAATATATATTCTATTTATGGTTCAATTCTTTACGATGCATGAAATTTTTTCATACATACCGCTTTTTGAGCCTTCGGCGAAAAAACACCTTCCCTTCTTTTCATGCTTCGTAAAGAAAATCTTTTATGTATCACAAGAATTGCCATACTTCTTTGATGAAGAATCTCCAAACTTCGTGAAAACATTCTTTGAATCCATAAAAAAGTCTTATGTTGCCTCTCAAATGAAGCTACACTTCTTCTCGATTTATCTTGTGCCTTAGCACGATTTTATCTTTTTCAAAACATTCTTCGAAGATCAATGCTGTGTCCCCTTCCTGTTCTACATGCGAAATGATGGATGATGGTTATGTTATGCAAAATGATGTAATGATGTTATGTTATGCAAAATGACATTTATGCTGAAAATACAAATATCCCTGTAATAGAGCACACAATCTTTTTATCTCAGCGCTGACTTTTCGCTGTAAGACTCCCTTAGGAGCTTCTTCGCCTTTTACTTTCAGCGGAATCAGCGTTTATTTTTCGCTGTAAGCCTCCCTTAGGAGCTTCTTCGCCTTTTACTTTCAGCGGAATCAGCGTTTATTTTTCATTGTAAGCCTCCCTTAGGAGCTTCTTCGCCTTTTACTTTCAGCAGAATCAGCGTTTATTTTTCGCTGTAAGCTCTGCATTCCCTTTAGAACGACTTTCGAGCAGAAAACTTACACTACGCTCCCTTAGGAATGACTTTTTATTACTTCGAAAAAGTTACGGCTCGTTCCTTAGGACAAGTTTTCGATAATCCGAAGGTTCTCCGTGCCTCCATAAATTCTTGTGCTTCGGCAACTCAAGCCTATAGAGGAGATATATTTTCATTATGATAATAAGCTAAACTGTTACAAGAATTTGAAAAACGATAAAAAACACTTAAACTTCCCATAATTGTTCTTTACTACGAAGAAAGTAAAACTGAACGTGAAAGTGCAAAAAGCTGCTGTGGAGGTAGGATATTTTGTCAGTAAATGTGCTTCGACTCTGGCACAGTGCTATTGACTGTGCGAGCTTCGGATTCTTCTCTGAAGTCCCTCTGGGGGTGAGAGTGCTGGCTCCCTTCTGGCTGCGGAGCTCGTTGTATTAGTGGTGGCGGTGGAAGCTGTTGCCAGGAAGCTTGGGGTTGGCTTGCCGAAGCAACAGAGGCTGTAGGGTGATTGCCTACATATTCTGGAATGTAAGGCGAATGGTACGAAGCAGTATGCATAACCTGCTTCGACTGGCTCTGTTGTGCTGCAGCCTCTGCTAGCTCCTTTTGCTTTTGAATGGTAACATGACACATTCAGGTGGTATGGCCCTTGCCTTCACCGCAGAATAAGCAGTAAATTTTTCTTGGTTGATCTCCGAATCTTCCCCCGAAGCCCCTAACACCTCTGCCTCTTGGCGCTGGCGGTCGAAAAGAGCTTTGTTGTTGCCCCGAAGCTTGTTGTTGCCCCGAAGCTTGCGAGGAACACTGTGGCCTTTGCTGCTGGCTCCCTTTGTCATCATTTTGAGTAGAATTATGAATTGACCTGACATGCCTCGGATAAAACCTTCCTCCGAAGCCCCTGGTCATTTCTGAAAACCTGAGAGCTTCCTCCCTTCTTTGGCGAAAATCATTGTCAGCTCGAATATACTTGTCCATCTTCTGGAGCAGCTTCTCCAAAGTTTGAGGAGGCTTCCTGGCAAAGTACTGAGCTGAAGGTCCTGGCCGAAGCCCCTTAATCATGGCCTCAATGACAATTTCATTGGGCACTGTTGGGGCCTGTGCCCTCAGACGTAGAAACCTTCGGACATATGCCTGAAGGTATTCTTCGTGATCCTGGGTGCACTGGAATAAAGCTTGAGCAGTGACTGGCTTCGTCTGAAAGCCTTGGAAGCTGGTTATCAACATATCCTTCAGCTTTTGCCATGAGGTGATTGTTCCTGGCCTAAGGGAGAAGTACCAGGTTTGTGCAACGCTCCTGACAGCCATGACGAAGGACTTTGCCATGACCGCTGTGTTGCCACCATACGAAGATATAGTTGCCTCATAGCTCATCAAAAATTGCTTTGGGTCTGAATGACCGTCGTACATGGGGAGCTGAGGTGGCTTATAAGACTGTGGCCAAGGTGTAGCCTGCAGTTCTGTTGACAGGGGAGAAGTGTCATCAAAAGCAAATTTCCATGATGGAAATCTTCATACCAGTCGTCCTCGTTGTAGAAACCCTCTTGATGAAGCTCTCTGCACGGGGGCCTTTGATTCTGGTCATCTTGAGCGAGGTGCCGAAGCTCTTCAGAGGCTTCATCTATCTGCTTTTGAAGATCAGCTAGACGAGCCATCTTCTCCTTCTTCCGTTGGACCTGTTGATGGAGCATCTCCATTTTTTGGATTTCTTGGTCCAAGTCGTCTTCCGGAGGCGTTGGACTGGTGGCCTTCCTCTTCTGGCTTTGGGCCTCCCTAAGAGAAACGACATCCTGATTGGGTTCAGCGGCTGCAGAGTGGCAGCCCCTGTCGCTGAAGCTTTTTTCGGTGGCATGACGAAGGTGATGCTTGCCGAAGGTTTTCAAAACTCAAAAAGTGGAAATGAGTTCACCGGAGGTGGGCGCCAATGTTGTGGGCTTGTTCTCAAATGCTATGAATTAAGAACAAGACAACATAAAAGTGTTAAATGTAAAACTCCTTCGTCCTTAAAAACAGTATACCCCTTTGGATATAATGAATCTCGGACGAAGGTTACAAAAGAAAAGACCTGCGTAAGGTTGATAAATGGTAAAACAGAGCAATCATATATAATACACGAATAATAATAATACCGGTATTATCATCAATGTATTTCTATTATTGAATTCATAAAAACGAATTACAAATGTACCTTCAGGTTGACGTAAAGTAAAGGTACAGACGTGATGCGGAAAAGCGCATGCCAAGTCAGCGTGAACAGTACGGGAGTACTGTTCACCTATTTATAGGCACGGGACGCAGCCCTTGTAAAATTACATTGATGCCCCTTACATTTATCAATAACTCTATAGTAATTCTTCAAGGTCCAATTTGGCTTTTCATCTTTAAGTCGGTTCCTCTTTTCTGTCGTTATGCCGAAGCTTTTCTGCACATAGCTTCGTGATCGTCTTATCCTTTGTCATGATCGTTTTTCATTCCAGTCAAGCTTCGTCTTAACCCTGCTCTTGTATATCCGCGACCTGACTCCGAAGGTGCCTGTTCACATATTACACTCGGAAAACATTGTCAAACTATGTTTTTGAGGACCTTCGGGAGCCGAAGGCCCCCAACAGTTACTGCTTTGCATTTATCCAATTCGTCTGTCTCGGGCAATGTATTGTCGAGAAATGTGTGTAGGACAGATTCATCAAAAGGTTGTGGGTTTCGGCTGTGCCATTCCTGTTCCTCGAAGTTCAGTAGTGACTGCAATAAACAAATTAATGGAGTCAGTATATTTGGGATACCATTGTGTATATGAATATGGTATAGGTATGTTACGATAGTTTACCCCCAACATTAACATCAAGAATTAATCTGCTGGAACTCATGGAATGTTGTTGATTTATGGCATCATCATCAACACATTGAATAAAGCACCGCATGAACACATTGTCGAGGCACTTCCCATCGGCGAAAGAATCATATATATCAGAACATGTTGCACAATATTCACCATAGTCTATTATGTTCCTGTGGAAATTTGGATAACAATTAGTGAGGTCGCGTACAACTACCAGAATGTCAACAAAATTTAATTTTAGTGGACTTTATACCTGCTGTTGTCACATTGCGTACCACACAAGTAGTCGCGTAGAGCTAGCACACATTGCATATCTGAATCATGTGAATCCTGGTCACAGTGAGAAGTGTTTATGTCTGGTTCGGTTTCAATAGAAACCTAAAAAAAGTATATGTTATATAGATTTCAATCTCTGCACAATTTTGGCAATTATAATGAAAATGTATATTACAGAACTGACATGTTCAGATGGAGTCTGATCAAAACATGGGCCACTGTCGGGGAGATCTGTTTGTGCCACCGGGTGGACACTTACGGGACACTGTAACAATTATGGTAGAAATGGACTAGATGTTTAGTACACTACTGATTATATAGAAAAACATCGAGGGGGAGTAATAATACATTTATTTGCGGCGTCGCATCAAATATTGACGAGCAAGATTCCGTATGTGGTATGTTGAATGTGCATTCTGGTGTTGCTTGAGGAGTGACGTTTGTGTTGCTCGACATGTTCTTGCCAGCGTCACTATGTTGACCCTGAGAAACATGTAATGGGTTATATGCTATTTAAAGAAAACAATGAATAGAAACCTTCAACGAAAATGCAAGTAATTAAAAAAATATTACCACTGGTGTTGTAGGTGTTTTGGTCTGTTTCGTTATATTTGTATGCACCAGTGGATCAATGTCAACTTCATCAGGGCAACTTTGTAATAGTACACGAATATGTTGTTGCATTAATAGTAATTCATTTACCTGTGTGTCTATCAACTGCGTCTCATGCTATGATGCTGGAGTACACTATCCGGTACAGTTTGGGTGGCCGGACTCCTACATCCTTCTTTACGTAACATTTAAGCAAAAGAAATAAATTATTTAATAATGGCATCATAACGATATTGAAAATGTTTGTATAACTATTTACAGTCATGTAAAGATCGTAAAACTGACTAACCTATCGAATGGTGAAGAATATCATCTGATTTTTTTAGTTGGTTGCTGCACATCATAACCATCTTCATTCTCATCTGACTCTGCACGGAGGACCTCATCAATTAACTCGGCAAAAACATCAGATAGATTGTATTGTTTCTCAACAACCTGATAAAGAGTCTGTTTGATCACTGAACAAGCCTTGCCAACCTCCGTGTCATAATGTGACAGCTTCTCTATGAATCCCTGTCGGTGGCGGGATGGAAGCTGGTTCAGCTTGCTTGATATCAAATCTCTGATCAGCGGGAGTTCAATGTGAATGGTGTGCTGGCCACATGGGTCAGGACGCGGTACATCAAATGTGTTTGTCCTATTCTTATGTTGTTGTAAAATGAATATTATTAAGTAAATGGCTAAAGTATAACTGAACATTATGTTTAAAGTTTAAGACAAAAAAGGTTATAAATAAAAGCTTGCCTTAAATTGTGATTGAACAGGTGGTACAGCTGTGTAGCAGGTCTCTGTGCTGCTTCGGAACTAAAAAAAGGCGTATAAGATACTGACTCAAATGTAATTATATTATGCAAATATGTGTTCTATGCTGTGGATTATCCTTCTATTAGAACATAGTACGAACTAATACACACGTATAAAATGGAGTTTCATTTGTACATTAAAACGACACTGCTTTTATCCATGTACTATATATAAGCCAAAATAAATTGATAAAAAAATATAATAGATGCGTATAAAAAAATTATCGGACAATGCCCAAATGGTTCTTGTCCTTTGGGTTAAAAAATCTCGCGCCGTCCCTATTCCTCCGCCATGGGGAACTCCGATCTCTCCTTCGCGAAGATGCTCGAGGAACACCAGAACATGGAGACGCGTCTGACGGGCGCGATTGAGGGCCGCTGCCATAGCGTCGAGCGCATCGTCGATGACCGCTGCAACACCATCGCCAAACATTGTGAACAACGTTGCATCGACATCGAGCGTCAACTGGCAGACGCGGATCAACGCGTGAATGCGCGCTTGATATCCGTCGAAATGTCGCAAGCGGAGTTCGAGCACTAGACACCGATCATGGAGAAACGCGTCGTTGATCTATTGCTGGAGATGACCCGGACGACGAAGTTCCTGGAGCGGGAGCATCGTGCGCCTGCATTCGGCCAACCTGGTCTCTTCGGATCGCACGGATCAGCGTCTGATCCTCCCCATGCTGAAGGGCCTCATGGCCACCGCGTCGATCATCACCACCGGGATCGTGAATTTGGGTTTCGACCCCAGATGCACGACCCGGTCAAGGGTATGCGTCATTCCCATCCTAATCGCTTTACTGAGTTCATGCATGAGCAGGAGATGCCATCTGATCGAACTGGGGGGTATGGTCGATTGCCTCAAATCACCTTCCCTCGATTCGATGGCAATCAGCCTCAACTGTGGCGCGCACGCTGTGAGAGCTATTTCGACATGTATGATGTGCACCCGTGTGTGTGGATCAAAGTGTCTATCCAGCACTTTGATGGTCGCGCAGCATGCTGGTTGCAGTCTGTCGAACGGCGTTTGAAACAACTTTCCTGGAATGAATTTTGTTCACTTTTGCATGATAGATTTGGACGGGAGCAACATGAATCACTCATTAGACAGCTCTTTCATATTAAACAAGTGGGATCAGTCACTGAATATGTGGAACATTTTGCTTCTCTAGTAGATGAACTCACTGCTTATGAATCTAGGACCGACCCACTTTATTATACCATGAGATTTATTGATGGTTTGCGTGATGACATTAAATCGGTTATTATGGTTCAACGTCCGTCCGATCTGGATGCTGCTTGTGCGCTCGCCTTGGTGCAGGAGGAAGCTGCGGACTCCACACGCCGCCGACGATTTGAGCCATCATTCAATAGGACGGCTCCCAAGTCATCCCCAGCTGTGTTTGATAAAGAGAAGCCTAAACAAATTCCAGACGGGGTCTCTGGAGACAAGAAATGGGGTCAGTCAAGCAGGGGTTATTCTCCCAGTGGGGACAAATTAGCTTCTCTTCGCAGTTATCACTGAGCGCGGGGATTATGTGATCGTTGTGCTGAAAAATGGTCCTATGGACATAAATGTGCATCATCTGTCCAGCTACATGCTTTGGAAGAAGTATGGGAATTACTCAGTGATGATGAACAATCTAACACTCCAGAGCCACATTCCACAGAACTCATGCTTGCTCTTTCTCACACAGCTTGGGCAGGAACTGAGGGTGGTCATACCGTCAAACTGCATGGCTCTATTCAGTCAATACCATTGATAATACTGGTGGATTCGGCTAGTTCGCATACTTTTCTGAGTACTCGTTTGATATCTCAATTGGAAGGCTTAACTGATGTACATGTTCCTCTATCAGTCAAGGTGGCTAATGGAGAACATCTCATGTCTCAGTTCCAGCTCATCAATCAAACTTGGTTTATTCAGACTTACAGTTTTGTTTCAAATATTTATTTGCTTCCCTTGACGACTTAAGATTTGGTGGTTGGTATGGATTGGCTCGAACGCTTTAGTCCCATGAGAGTGGACTGGGCAGCAAAGTGGATGGCTATCCCATACAAGGGAACTACTGTTGTTCTTCAAGGCATTGCACCTGTAGTACCGGTGGGGACTGTGGTGGAAATTTCAGCTTTGTTGTCATCCTCTACTACACCCCCATCTGTTGTTGTACACACAGAAATCCATCCAGATGTTCACTTGGTGTTACAAGAGTTTAAGGATGTGTTCGACGACCCGGTGGACCTTCCTCCTAGTCGCAGCTGTGACCACACAATACCTCTGATTCAAGGTGCTCAGCCATTCGACATTCGCCCTTACCGGTACCCCCCAATTCTGAAAGATGAAATTGAGAAACAAATTTCAAAAATCCTGGACCAGGGTGTCATTCAAAAGAGCAAAAGTCCTTTTGCCTCACCCGTCTTGTTGGTTAAAAAAAATATAACACCTGGCGATTTTGTGTCGATTATCAGTACCTTAATGCCTTGACTCTCAAGAGCAGGTATCTGATACCTGTTTTTGATCAGCTGATCGATGAGTTGTCTAATGCACATTGGTTCAGTAAACTGGATTTAAAAGTTGGGTATCATCAAATTCTTTTGCAAGAAGGAGAGGAATTCAAGACTGCGTTTCAAACGCATTTGGGCCATTTCGAATTTCGAGTCATTGCGTTTGGCTTGTCAGGTGCTCCTAACACATTTCTTGGTGCCATGAATGATACTTTAGCTCTAGTCTTGCGCAAATCTGCTCTCATTTTCTTCGACGATATCCTTATTTATAGTGCTACTCTTGAAGAACATTTAGTACATTTGAGGACGGTCCTTCAGCTGCTCAGGAAAGACCATTGGAAGGTTAAACTTTCAAAGTGTGAGTTTGCTAAACAAGAAATATCCTATTTAGGCCATGTCATCAGCCACCAGGGGGTCGCAACAGATCCATCCAAAGTCTCGGCTATTGCTAATTGGCCTTCTCCTACTTCAGCCAAGGCATTGCACAATTTCTTGGGATTAGCAGGATTTTATCGCAAGTTTGTGTGCCGTTTCGGAGTCATCAGTCGGCCTCTTACCGATCTGCTCAAGAAACATGCATTGTTCATTTGGACTCATGAGCAGGAGACCGTTTTCTGTACCTTAAAGCAAGCTCTCATGGCAGCTCCGGTCTTGGCACTTCCGAACTTTACTCAACCATTCTGTATCTATACAGATGCATGTTCCAATGGCATTGGGGCTGTCCTTATGCAAAATGGACACCCCTTAGCTTATTTAAGCCGAGCTTTAGGACCCAAAACGCAAGGTCTCTCCATTTATGAAAAAGAGTATCTCGCTATTCTCATGGCAGTGGCTCATTGGAGATCCTACCTGTAGCTTGCCGAGTTTACAATTTTTACAGATCACAAGAGTTTGACACAACTCAACGAACAACGGCTACACACATTATGGCAACAAAAAGTATATTCCAAGTTGGTGGGGCTACAGTATAAAATTGTCTATAAACAGGGCTGTGAAAATGGGGCTGCGTATGCGTTGTCTCGCTTGACTAATCCTCCTGAGTGTGCTGCTATCTCACATTGTGCTACAGCCTGGATTCAAGAGGTACTACAGGGCTACACTGGGGACCCTGTTGCTCAGGAACTGTTGACAAAATTGGCAATTCAACCTGATCCGAACAACAAGTATACTCTGACTGATGGGATTATTCGGTACAAAGGCAGAGTTTGGCTGGGATCTAATACTATGTTACAAACCAAGGTTATTGCTGCTATGCATGATTCGGCACTGGGGGGACATTTAGGGGTCCCAGTGACTTATAGCCGCCTTAAGCAACTTTTCCACTGGACAGGCATGAAGGAGGCAGTTCATGATTTTGTTCAGTCTTGCGAGGTCTGCCAACAGTCTAAACCTGACCGTACCAAATATCCTGGGTTGCTTATGCCTTTACCGGTACCGCCCCATGCCTGGCATACAGTGACTATGGATTTTATTGAAGGCCTTCCCCGTTCAGCTTCTTTTAATTGCATCATGGTCATGGTGGACAAGCTATCTAAATACAGTCATTTTGTGGCTTTGGCTCACCCTTTTACAACAGCAAAAGTGGCCAAAAGTTTCATGGATCATGTGTACAAACTACACGGCTTACCAACAGTTATCATTTCAGATCATGACAAAAATTTCACTAGTGCGTTTTGGCAACAACTCTTCACTCTTTCGGACACTAAACTCAGTATGTCATCTGCTTACCATCCCCAATCGGATGGCCAGACCGAACGGGTTAACCAATGCTTAGAGACATTTCTCAGATGTTTTGTGCATGCCTGTCCGTAGAAATGGTCCACTTGGCTGTCGGTTGTGGAGTTTTGGTACAATACATGTCCACATTCGGCTTTGGGTTCTTCCCCCTTTGAGGTGTTATATGGGCATCAGCCGCGACACTTTGGGATCACTGATATATCAGCTGTTACAGTCTCTAGTCTGCACACCTGGGTACAGGAGCGTGAGTTGATGCAGAAATTAATCAAGCAACATCTGCTACGTGCACAAGACCGCATGAAGAAACAAGCAGACAAAAACCGTTCGGAATGGGTTTTTGCTGTTGATGATTGGGTATACTTACGTCTCCAACCATATGTGCAATCATCGGTTTCCACGAGGGCGAATCACAAACTTTATTTCAAGTTTTTTGGGCCTTTCCAGATTGTGGAATAGATTAATCCAGTGGCTTACCGTTTGTTGCTTGCCTGCTCATTCCACAATCCATCCAGTTTTCCATGTTTCGCTAGTTGAAACCAGCCATTTCTCACCATCAAGTATCGGCTTCTGCTTTACCAAATATTTTTGATGGTCTGCAGATACCCTTGCGTGTTCTCCAACGGCGCATGATTCAAAGGGGTGGCTCCATGGTAGCTCAAGCCAAAATACTATGGTCTGGCATGGATGCATCTTTGGCAAGCTGGGAGGACATTGCAGCTCTTCGTGACCAGTTTCTAAAGGCACCTGCTTGGGGACAAGCAGGCTCTGAAGGGGTGGCAGATGTTAGCGACTCGGTGGAAGAGCCTGTGAATGCTGGGAACACGGGAGAAGAAAGTGCGTGTATGGTGCGAGTCCGTCGTCCAAACAAGTGCGTTCGTGGGACGGAGTGGGTCGAATGAGTCAAGGTATAGATTAATGGGCTGAATACGCGTGGGCTGCAACCTGACGGAGGTATAAATACATGGAGTCTGTAATAATTCGGTAACAAGAATTTGGTAATCAATATAGTCGGCCGTCGTCTTCCTGGCGTCGTCTTCCCCCGCCCACTACTCTGTTCTTACTTCTCCTCCACGCCATGGTTCTTGTCCTTAGCGTATCTAATATATTTTTTTATCCGGTAATTTTTTTATGCGCATCTATTATATTTTTTTATCAATTTATTTTGGCTTATATATGGTACATGGATAAAAGTAGTGTCGTTTTAATGTACAAATGAAACTCCATTTTATATGTATGTATCAGTTTGTACTATGTTCTAATAGAAGGATAATCCACATCATAGAACACATATTTGCATAATATAGTTACTTTTGAGTCAGTATCTTATACGCCTTTTTTTAGTTCCGAAGCAGCACAGAGACCTACTACACAGTTGTACCACCTGTTCAATCACAATTTAAGGCAAGCTTTTATTTATAACCTTTTTTGTCTTAAACTTTGAACATAATGTTCATTTATACTTTAGCCATTTACTTAATAATATTCATTCTACAACAACATAAGAATAGGACAAACACGTTTGATGTACCGCGTTCTGACCTATGTGGCCAGCACACCATTCACATCGAACTCCCGCTGATCAGCGAATGACTTATGTGGAGTCAACAAAAGCATCATTAAACACTCTCTCAATGTAGATCCCACCATTAGACCAAGGAAACAAAATAGTCCAAGCCAAAAAGGTAACCATATCACCATTTGTTGCTTTTACACATGAGTTTCATACATATCTTCACCATAACCTTTTGTATTTCAAAATCCCAATATGTTATTCTCCTTTATGTGATATGTTTACTCTATGCAAACCCATGTAGTGTTGTGTGACAACCTTGTCTTCCCAGAGCCCAAATTCCAAACCAAACCCTCCTCTCTCATAATTGTGTATCTATGCTCCTATCCAATAAGCTTGCTCATGTCCAAAATTTTGTGACCCTTTGAACTCTTTACAAATTTCCACCTGCTTGTGGCCGTCTTATAATTGCCTCATATGATTATCTCCATATCATACCATTGTGTGTATGTTTAGTTCACATTCCATATGATTATGATTATGTGACTAATACGTGCTCACCTCTTCTGTCATTTCAATGTGACGACATGCTAGCTCACGTGACTCTTCTCCTACTTGGTATTTTTTTGAGAGACATGCCCCTGGTAGCAAATCTTTCCTCTCTCTCTTCTTATCTACTACTTTGCTGCTCTCGCTTATCTACTTTCATTCTCGTGCACGTGTCAATGATCAGTGGGCAGTTCCCGTAGTCAGGATGGTGAGGACTAAAAATGTCACCCCAGCAGGAGGGGGCAATGATCAGGATCCCCCTCGCTTGTTCAGATAGGACAAGGGCAAGGAGGTCTACCTAGTGCTGCATGGAGGAAAGAAGAGAAAATTGGACAGAGCCACTAGAACAGTAGCAGTAGTAGTAGTTGAGAGGGCAGAGTAGGGAGGACAGATGAGGATTGGATCAAACTAGATAGCCTTCTATGTTTGCCGCCTCTCATCTTGGGCATGCTCCTACTCTAGCCAGATATAACTCATATGCTCTAGTCACCACTACCACTCCACCCTCCACTACCACGCCAGCTTCTGCCACTCTAGTGTCTACCACCACCCTCGCCACACCTACAGCCTCCACCACACCTGCTTCCATCGGTCCTGCTACATCTGCCACTCCACCAGTACCTCCCGCCCATTTTAGAGAGCAGTGACGAGATTGAGGTTCAGCCACTTGTTGCGGACCCATGATTGTTTGATCTTCATAGAGCCACTGCCGCTAGGGTTCAGTCGCTTCAGGCACGTGCCAGTGGACACTTGGTTTTCAGCTCATCGTGATCTAGCAGTCGGTCCTCTATTCAACACCCAAACTTGGGAGTCTTTCTACAGAGCTCATCTGACAGTGCATATAGCTTTGCAAGCTCACCGATGATTGGACTTGTCATCTCTTCACACAGCATCCGGTTTTGAGGTTGAGGGTCCCATCACATATTTACTAGGCATGTACTCTTTGTTGACGTTTGGTGGTCGCTACATTGAGGAGTGGGTCAGAGTGTTTAATGCTTCAGTATGGATAGACCTCGACCATCAGTGGATGAGGTTTTGCTTCGAGCGCGAGGATGTTACTATTCACACTACTCAGATTAGAGAGCTTTTTGGTTTCCCTGAGTCGACGACAAGGCTTCAAAGTCTCTGCTATAGATCTTCAGACCCTCCTTGTCGCCATCACGGCAGAGTTGCTCATGGCACAACCCACTATAAACCCTAGTATAGAGTACCCATGCCTCTTGCCATTGGAAATAATGAAGGAGCTCTTTGATTATGTGACTTATTCATGAGGCATATCTTCTTTTAAATAAATACCAAATAAACACATGAACTTATGCATCATGCTGGAATTTTATTATTTGTGCATAAAGCCCAAACTTACAATTAAAACAAATTTAACTCAAAATTCAAGACTTAGTTATGATAAAAAAAAGAAAGGAGTAGAAGAGGGGGGAATAATAATAAAAATAATAATAAGTAACATTATTGCAAGTAGTAGAAATATTATTTACGTTAGAATTTTGTTTAATATTTGAAAATTGGAGTTCACAACAAGAGTTCAAAAATTTAGTATGAATGTTTGGAATTTGAAATAGAAAAGAAAAAACAGAAAAGGGACAGGCACCAGGCGCTTGGGCCAAATTCAGCCTGTTGGCCCAGGAACCCGCGCCGAATGCCTCCTCTGGCCACACTTGCGTCGATAGGTGGGTCGCGCCTTGTCAGCCTCTGTGTGCCTTCCTCTCTGCTACTGTCGCTGTTGTGTGGGGTCTCCGCGTCAGAGTCAGCTGCCGCATCCCTATGCTTCTTCTCGCGCTGCAGCTTCGCCTGAACGGCGCGCGCGAAGATTGTGGCTGTTGCAACCGTCGTCGAGAAAACCTAGCTCCAACTAGGGTTTGTTAGGAGCAGCGTTCCCCGGGCTATAAAAGTCACACGCCTGATTCCTGTTGACCCTTCCTCCTTGCCTCACCCCAGCCACCAGACACCGCCCATGAAGGAGTGAAGCGCCGCCGCCTCGGTTGCTCATAGTCGCCGTTCTTCCGTGGTGTTGGGAACCAGGGTGGGCATCGGTGTGTGGGGTGTCATCGGATAGGTTGTCGTGGGGAGATCCCGACCCCAACGCCATTAATTGCTCGTCGGGAGTCTTCCTCCGCTGTGGATCGACCTCTGTCGTGGCCGGAACACCTACGCTACTAACACTTTGGTAAGCCCCCTTACGGTCGTGTCTGTCGTCGTGCCCGAAGTGAGAAGAGGCTAATAGTTTGAGTCCGGGTGTGCGCTGACGTCGGTTTAGCGTTCTCTGGGAGAAATCCGTCGTGGCCAGGGAGGCTCCGCCTCATGCCTTGATGGAATAGAGGGGACGATTCCTGACCGTCGGATACGACTTGTGCGACCGAGATCTGATCATGATCGGACGAATCCGGGTGGTTGCGTGTATTTTAAAATCTGAGCCGTTGATAATGCATCCCACGCGTAGGATCGGTTCATAGGATCATCGAAATGAGATTGTAATCCTGGCCGCGGGATTTAGATCTGGCGGCTAGAACTCCTCGGTACCTCTTCGTCGTGCATACTTTATATAAGAGCCCCTGGGAAATTAACTAATCAACTCGTCGTCCTAACACCGTTAGAAAGTATTTAAAGATAGGTCCTGTTATTAGTAGTTAGGCCCCTGAAACTTCTAATAATAGTGTCCACAGTCCATTCAGTTTATTAATTAAGTGAAAATGCACTGAAATTGAATTTCTAGTATAAAAATAATTCCAGAAACTTGTTTAGTTCATAGGAAATCCATTTTAACTCTTTTTTATCCATTCCAGTTGTATTAATTTTGTATTAATATTATTTATCACCTGGTAACTTTGTTTTATCATAAAACATAGATTAAAATTATTCACTTAGTTTATTCTATACCAAACACTTGGAACTTTGGAAAATCATAAGCTCTAATAGTGACTCCGAATTTAGTGATTCTCGAACCTACGATATCATTACGATGCGTAGAATTTTATCATGCCTTCTGTCTGATGTTTGGTGTGATGTTAATTTCTCCTGTACAATGTTTGTTTGTATTATTGCGAGTAGACGAGCAAGAAACTGAGGACCTAGGTGCTCAGCATGTGGAAAATACTGAGCAGGAGCTCGTTGAAGGCAAGTTGTGCCCTTGATCACTTCTATTTACCCAATAATATTCATGTTAATAATTATGATCTGCATAGGTTCATTTTGATGGGACCCAATAGGTCACCCCAGTTTGGCTATCTTTATACCTTGTTTACCACTGAACTTTTGGGTAGCACCTGCTATTGCTTTATGTGGTTCTGGGTGTTAAGATACACAATATTCATGATCATGCTTTTATTATAAATGAGTTATTTACTATTCATGGCAAGATCATTATGTTAATTGAAACATGGAGAACCACTCAGGGAAAACAGTGCTACCACAAGGGTGGTATGGGACGCCCTTGGCTGACTAATTAAGAAAGCTAGTGGAAGAGTACCTTACCCTGAAAGGGGCAAGGGCAGTAGTGGAGTGGTCGGTATAGGGAGGTTCTCGGGTTGATTTCGCTGCGATGGCTTTTCAGACGGGGCATTCCTATGTTGCGCTCCCTAAAACTGTAGCGGGTTTTCTAAAGCTAGTGTAACTTTGTAAAGGCCTTGTAGTGTTACCCTGCCTCGCTTACTTGGTAGAGGTGTATGGGATTTATGACCCCATGGCAGATGGGTAACACGACTTGTGGGTAAAGATGCGCAACCTCTATAGAGTGCAAAACTGGTATATTAGTCGTGCTCACGGTCATGAGCAGCTCAGACACTCACATGATTAATTTAAGGAAGTAAATTTAATTTATCATTTGCATCGCATTGTGGTTTATTATTAATTTTCATCTACTATTACTTTGGGTTGGTATACATTTACATTTAGTAAATGCGAATAAAAGCTGACCAACTTATTAAAAGCAATGCTCAGCTTTAACTGTTATTTGTTGATCAGCTTTACACTTCACATATGAGCCCCACCTTTGGTGAGGTCATGCATATTATTACCCACAACTTGTTGAGCTATGATCTTTTGTGAGCTCACCCTTGCGATATATAACCCTCCCACAGGTGAAGAGCAGGTAGCCCAGGAGGAGGTCTACAACTGAGGAGTACGGGCTAATCTAGGTGGCGTCTCTCAGTCAGCTTTATGGCATCAAGGAATAATTATTAGTTTCGCTTTATTGTTATCATTTATTTTTGTAAGGCTCTTCCGCTATGTAATAATAATATTTGTGACATTTATCTCTATACACTTGGTCATTATATGTGTTGTTCTTCTTTGGTGCACATATGAGGCACCCGGCTTTACCCCTTAAATTCGGGTGTGACAGAAGTGGTATCAGAGAAATATTGACCGTAGGACGAAACCTAGATTTAACTGGACAAAACCCTTACCTACTTACCTTTACTTTGATTCTTTCTATACTTTTCTTGATCATGTCTCAACTTTGGTTGTTCTACTATGACTATTCTTATCTTTTCTACTCTAGAAAGACAAGAAGGATTTCACACCTTGGAATCCTACATTTAAGACTCCCTAAAGAGATAGGAGACCTAAGACAAAAAAATATTTTCTCTATCTAAAGTGTTTGGATGTTTGTTCTGATGATAAATGCTTGATTTGCTTCTTTGATTGACTGATATAGTATAGCAGGGCATTCTAGCATGTACTACCATAAGGTAATGTATTAGTATTAGTAGGTGACACACTAATCTACTGAGCTATTGACCCCAAAGGATTATGATCTAAAAGTGGATGTCTCTTAATTACTTGTCTTATCTGCAATTCTATCTTACCATGTGTTTCTAACCAGATGGTCAATACTAGGAAGGGAGGCGCTATCGATCTACCTGCTAACAACCATCGCAGGAGGATTGTTAACCATCCACAACCAGAGATGAACCCTCCACTGGCTAGAACAGATCTTGTGGCTGTCGCTCAGATGCAGCTACTGCAGCAAACGACAAACATCATGACTGAAATGCAAGCACAAATGCGATAAGAACATTAGGAGATGCGCCTGAAGCGACAGGAAATGCGTTAGGAGATGAGACAAGAATGATTGGAATGGCAGCAACAACCACCACTACCTCCACCACCACCACTAGCTCCACCCCGGGACAAGCACCGGGAATGCACGAGTCACAAGACACCTACATTTTCAAGCTCTCCAGATCCTTACATGTTGATGATTGGCTGAAGTCAGTGGATAAAATGCTCAATATTGCTCAATGTATTGATCGGGAGAAGGTGCTTTATGTGTCGGGTTGTCTCACTGGCCCCGCTGCTAATTGGGGGGACTCCTATTGTGCTGCCCATGTTGCTGCTAACACTATTACCTGGGCAAAATTTTCTACACAATTCAGGAACTATCATATCACTGCTGGCTTGATGAAAATAAAGAAGAAGGAATTCTTATCACTCAAGCAAGGCAATATGACAGTGAGTGAATACTGTGATAAATTCATTAAGCTGTCAAGGTATGCTTCAGAGGAGGTTGCTGATGACGAAAGGAAGCAGGAGCAGTTCATGGAGGGACTCATTGGGCCACTCCAGTACCTAGCTAGTATCCCACACCTTCCCATCTTTCCAGAGGCTTCTAGACAATGCCATAGCTGTTGAACACAAACGTGTTCAGCTAGGCGAGATGAAGATGAAGGCTATCACCCAGCGATAGGGGAGCAGTAGCATCCATCCTCGCTATGTTCCACCCCAGGGTACACCAGCTCGTCCTGGAGGAGGGCAACAGTCCTACCAACGATCTGCTCAGCATACACCACAGACGACTCCTTATACTCCGTATACTCGTCAGACTGCCCCCACTGGCACCTTGGCGAGACCTGCTGAAAGGGAAATAGGCTCACACCTTTTTCCTAAATGATTTTGGTGGTTGAATTGCCCAACACAAATAATTGGACTAACTAGTTTGCTCTAGATCATAAGATCTACAGGTGCCAAAGGTTCACAATAAACCAATACAAAGTTCAAAGAAAGGGTTCAAAATGAAAGGAGCAAAGCAACCGAAGGCTGCCCTGGTCTGGCGCATCGAACTGTCCGATGCACCACCGGACAGTGTCTGGTGCACCAGGGTGGATTCCCTCCAACTCGCTAGCTTCGGGAATTTGGGGAGCCACTCCGCTATAATTCATCGGACTGTCTGGTGTAGCACCAAACTGTCTGTTGTGCCAAGCGGAGTAACGGCTAACAGCGCCAACGGTCATCTGCAAAAGGTGAACAGTGATCAACAGTGCGCGACTGCACGCGCAGAGTCAGAGCAGGTGCCAGAAGGCACACCAGACATGTGAAAAATGACTGTCTGGTGCACCACCGGACTGTCCGATGGCCCCACATGTCAGAGCTCCAACTGGTCGGAACCCAACGGCTTGGTGACGTGGCTGGCGCATCGGACAGTGTCCGGTGGCGCACCGAAACTGTCCGGTGCGCCATACGATAGAAGCCCTCACCAACGGCCATTTTGGTGGTTGGGGCTATAAATACCCCCAACCACCACACTTCATTGCATCCAAGTTTTCAGCCATCAAACTTCTTACAAGAGCTCTAGACTTCATTCCAAGGACACAAACAAAGAGATCAAATCCTCTCCCAAGTCCGGAATCACTCCAAACAAATTAGTGACTAGAGAGAGACTTTTGTGTTCTTTTGAGCTCTTGCGCTTGGATTGCTTTTCTTCTTCCTCTATTCTTGTTTCCAACTCACTTGTAATCAAAACAAGAGACACCAAGTTGTGGTGGTCCTTGTAGTGGACTAAGTGTCCCATTTGATTAAAGAGAAAGGCTCACTCGGTCTAAGTGACCGTTTGAGAGAGGGAAAGGGTTGAAAGAGACCCGGTCACCTCAATGGGGAGTAGGTTTGCAAGAACCAAACCTCGGTAAAACAAATCACCGTGTCATCCGCTCTTATTCGCTTGTGATTTGTTTTCGCCCTCTCTTTCAGACTCGATTATATTTCTAACGCTAACCCTGGCTTGTAGTTGTGCTTAAACTTTATAAATTTCAGATTTGCCTATTCACCCCCCCCCCTCTAGGCGACTTTCAATTGGTATCAGAGCCGATACTTCATTAAGAGCCTAACCGCTTGAAGTGATGTCGGGAGCTCACGCCAAGAAGGAGATGGTGACCGGCGAGAAGCCCGCCACAAGCCACAGGAAGGCTCCATCGGGGGAGTCCGGCAACAAGAAGAGGGAGGAATCACCTCCCTGCGTCAAGTCGCACCGGAGTGGCGACAAGAAGAAGAAAATGAAGAAAGTGGTCTAACTACGAGACCGATTCTTCGTCGCCTTCCACCTCCAACTCCGACGCGACGTCCGTCACTTCTAAGCGCCATGAGCGCAAGAAGTTTATATAGTAAGATCCCCTTACGCTATCCTTGCATTTCCAAACGCACTCCTTTACTTTCCGTCCCACTAGGCAAACCACTGATTTTTGATGGTGAAGATTATTGTATGTGGAGTGATAAAATGAGGCACCATCTAACCTCACTCCACGCTAGTATTTGGGACATTGTTGAATTTGGTACGCAGGAACCATCCGTAGGGGATGAAGGCTATGACTCGGACGAGGTAGCCCAAATCCGGCATTTCAACTCTCAAGCCACCACTATACTCCTCGCCTCTCTAAGTCGAGAGGAGTATAATAAGGTGCAAGGGTTGAAGAGTGCCAAAGAGATTTGGGACGTACTAAAGACCGTGCACGAAGGAGACGAGGTGACCAAGATCACCAAGAGGGAAACGATCGAGGGGGAGCTCGGTCGCTTCATGCTTCATCAAGGGGAGGAGCCACAAACAATGTACAACCGGCTCAAGACCTTGGTGAACCAAGTGCGCAACCTCGAGAGCACCAAATGGGATGACCATGAAATGTTCAAGGTTATTCTAAGATCACTTGTATTTCTTAATCCTACACAAGTTCAATTAATTTGTGGTGATCCTAGATACAAGCTAATGTCTCCCAAGGAAGTTATAGGAAAATTTGTGAGCTTTGAATTGATGATCAAAGGCTCCAAGAAAATCATCGAGCAAGGCGCCTCCTCCACACCCGAAATGCAACCTGTCTCATTCAAGGCAATGGAGGAGAAGCGAGAAGAGTCTACATCAAGTAGACTCCCCATCGACGCCTCCAAGCTCGATAATGAGGAGATGGCGTTCATCATCAAGAGCTTTCGCCAAATCCTCAAGCAAAGGAGGGGGAAGGACTACAAGCCCCGCTCCAAGAAAGTTTGCTACAAGTGTGGTAAGCCCGGTCATTTCATTGCTAAATGTCCATTATCAAGTGATAGTGACAGGGGCGACGACAAGAAGGGGAGAAGGAAGGAGAAGAAGAAATATTACAAGAAGAAGGGCGGCGATGCCCATATATGCCGCGAGTGGGACTCCGATGAGAGCTCCACCGAGTCCTCCTTCGACGAGGACGCCGCCAACATCGCCGTCAACGAGGGCCTCCTCTTCCCAAACGTCGACCACAAGTGCCTCATGGCAAAGGACTGGCAAAAATAAGAAGGTAAAATCTAGAGCTTCCACTAAATATGCAACATCTAGTGATGAGACTAGCTCTAGTAATGATGAGGATGATTTGCTCACCCTTTTTGCCAACTTAAACATGCAACAAAAAGAGAAATTGAATGAATTGATTAGTGCTATTCATGAGAAGGATGAACTCTTGGATAACCAAGAGGACTTCCTCATTAAAGAAAATAAGAAGCATGTTAAAGTTAAAAATGCTTATGCTCAGGAGATAGAAAAATGTGAAAAATTAACTAGTGAGCTAAGCACTTGCCATGACACTATTTCCAATCCTTAGATTTGAAAATGATAAATTGATTGCCAAGGTTGAGAAATTAAATGTTAGTGATGATTCTCTTGTCAACCTTAGAAATGATAATGCTAATTTGATTGCTAAGATTGACAAATTGAATGCATCTCTCTCTAGCCTTAAAATTGAGAATGAAAAATTAATTGCTAAGGCTAAAGATTTAAATGTTTGCAATGTTTCTATTTCCAATGTTAAGAATGAAAATGCTACTTTACATGTTAAGATTGATGAATTAAATGCATGCAAACCCTCTACATCTAGTGTTTATCATGTTACTATTTGTACTAGATGTAGAGACATTAATGTTGAGGCTATGCATGATCACCTAGCTTTAATTAAACAACAAAATGATCACATAGCTCAACTTAATGCTAAAATTAATGAGCATGACTTAGAAAATGAAAAATTTAAATTTGCTAGAAGTATGCTCTATAGTGGGAGACACCCAGGCATTAAGGATGGCATTGGCTTCCAACAGGGAGACAATGTCAAGCTTAGTGCCCCTAAGAAATTATCTAACTTTGTTAAGGGTAAAGCTCCCATGGCTCAGGATAACGAGGTTAAATTTTATACCCTGCCGGTTATCCCGAGCACAAAATTAGGAGAATTCACTCTAGGAAGTCTCACTCTGGCTCTCATCATGCTTTTATGTATAAGAGTGAGGCATCTAGTTCTAGGCAATCAACCCATGCTAAATTGCATAAGAAGAAAACTCCTATTGCATCAAATAAACCTAACATTTCATTTAAGACTTTTTATGCATCATATGTTTTAACTAATAAATCAGGCAAAGTAGTTGCCAAATATGTTGGGGCCAAACACAAGGGCTCAAAGACTTGTGTTTGGGTACCCAAGGTGCTTATTTCTAATGTGAAAGGACCCAAGACCGTTTGGGTACCTAAGACAAGGCCTAAAATTGTTTTGTAGGTTTATGCATCCAGGGGCTCAAGTTGGATCATTGATAGCAGGTGCACAAACCACATGACTGGGGAGAAAAGGATGTTCTCCTCCTATGAGAAAAACAATGATCCCCAAAGAGCTATCACATTCGGGGATGGAAATCAAGGTTTGGTCAAAGGACTGGGTAAAATTGCTATATCACCTGACCATTCTATTTCCAATGTTTTTCTTGTAGATTCTTTAGATTACAATTTGCTTTCCGTTTCTCAATTATGTAAAATGGGCTATAACTGTCTTTTTATGGATTTAGGTGTTACTGTCTTTAGAAGAAGTGATGATTCAGTAGCATTTAAGGGAATGTTAGAGGGTCAGCTATACTTAGTTGATTTTAATAGAGCTGAACTCGACACTTGCTTAATTGCTAAGACTAACATGGGTTGGCTCTGGCATCGCCGACTAGCCCATGTTGGGATGAAGAATCTTCATAAGATTCTAAAGGGAGAGCACATTTTGGGACTAACCAATGTTTATTTTGAGAAAGACAGGGTTTGTAGCGCATGTCAAGCAGGAAAGCAAGTTGGTGTTCATCATCCACACAAGAACATCATGACGACTGACAGGCCACTCGAGCTACTCCACATGGACCTATTCGGCCCGATAGCTTACATAAGCATCGGCGGGAGTAAGTACTCTCTAGTTATTATGGATGATTATTCTCGCTTCACTTGGGTGTTCTTTTTGCAGGATAAATCTCAAACCCAAGAGACCTTAAAGGGATTCTTAAGACGGGCTCAAAATGAGTTCGGCTTAAGGATCAAAAAGATTAGAAGTGACAACGGGACGGAGTTCAAGAACTCACAAATAGAAGGCTTCCTTGAGGATGAGGGCATCAAGCATGAGTTCTCCTCTCCCTACACACCACAACAAAATGGTGTAGTGGAGAGGAAGAACAGAACTCTACTTGACATGGCGAGGACCATGCTTGATGAGTACAAGACTTCGGACCGGTTTTGGGCGGAAGCAATCAACACCGCTTGCTACGCCATCAACCGTCTCTACCTTCATCGAATCCTCAAGAAGACATCGTATGAACTCCTAACCGGTAAAAAGCCCAATGTTTCATATTTTAGAGTCTTTGGTAGCAAATGCTTTATTCTTGTTAAAAAAGGTAGAAAATCTAAATTTGCTCCTAAGGCTGTAGAAGGCTTTTACTAGGATATGATTCAAACACAAGGGCATATAGAGTCTTTAACAAGTCCACTGGACTAGTTGAAGTTTCTTGTGACATTGTGTTTGATGAGACTAACGGCTCTCAAGTAGAGCAAGTTGATCTTGATGAGCTAGATGATGAAGAGGCTCCGTGCGTCGCGCTAAGGAACATGTCCATTGGGGATGTGTGTCCTAAGGAATACGAAGAGCCTCCACAAGCACAAGATCAACCATCTTCCTCAATGCAAGCATCTCCACCAACTCAAGATGTGGATCAAGCTCAAAAGGATGAAAATGAAGATCAAGTAGATGAGCCACCTCAAGAAGGGGACAATGATCAAGGGGGAGATGCCCATAATCAAGACAAGGGAGATGATGATGGTCTAAGACCGCCACACCCAAGAGTCCACCAAGCAATACAAAGAGATCACCCCGTGAACTCCATCCTCGGCGATATTCAAAAGGGGGTAACCACTCGATCTCAGTGTTGCTCATTTTTGTGAACATTACTCCTTTGTGTCTTCTATTGAGCCATACAGGGTGGAAGACGCATTAAGGGATTCAGATTGGGTGTTGGCAATGCAAGAGGAGCTCAACAACTTCACGAGGAATGAGGTATGACATCTTGTTCCACGTCCTAACCAAAATGTTGTAGGAACCAAATGGGTCTTTCGCAACAAGCAAGATGAGCATGGTGTGGTGACAAGAAACAAAGCCCAACTTGTGGCCAAGGGATATTCACAAGTCGAAGGTTTGGATTTCGGTGAAACCTATGCACCCGTAGCTAGGCTTGAGTCAATTCAGTATATTACTTGCCTATGCTACTTACCATGGCTTTAAGCTTTATCAAATGGACGTGAAAAGTGCCTTCCTCAATGGACCAATTAAGGAAGAGGTCTATGTAGAGCAACCTCCCGGCTTTGAAGATAGTGAGTACCCTAACCATGTTTATAAACTCTCTAAGGCGCTTTATGGGCTCAAGCAAGCCCCAAGAGCATGGTATGAATGCCTAAGAGATTTTCTTATCGCTAATGGCTTCAAAGTCGGAAAAGCTGATCCTACTCTCTTTACTAAAACAATTGCAAATGATTTGTTTGTATGCCAAATTTATGTTGATGATATCATATTTGGTTCTACTAACAAATCTACTTGTGAAGAGTTTAGTAGGATCATGATTCAAAAATTCGAGATGTCTATGATGGGGGAGTTGAAGTATTTCTTAGGATTTCAAGTGAAGCAACTCCAAGAGGGCACCTTCATCAGCCAAACAAAGTATATTCAAGATATACTCACCAAATTTGGGATGAAGGATGCCAAGCCCATCAAGACACCCATGGGAACTAATGGGCATCTCGACCTCGATACGGGAGGTAAAGCCGTAGATCAAAAGGTATACTGGTCGATGATAGGATCTCTACTCTATTTATGTGCATCTCGACCGGATATTATGCTTTCCGTATGCATGTGTGCAAGATTCCAAGCCGATCCTAAGGAAGTTCACCTTAGGGCCGTAAAACGAATCTTGAGATATTTAGTTCATACTCCTAAGTTTGGCGTTTGGTACCCTAGGGGATCCACATTTGATTTAATTGGATATTCAGATGCTGATTGGGCAGGGTGTAAGATTGATAGAAAGAGCACATCAGGGACTTGCCTAGTTCTTGGGAAGATCTCTGGTGTCTTGGGCTTAAAAAAACAAAATTTTGTAGCTCTTTCTACCACCGAAGCCGAGTATATTGCCGCAGGCCATTGTTGTGCGCAATTGCTTTGGATGAGGCAAACCCTTAGGGACTATGGTTACAAATTAACCAAAGTTCCTTTCCTATGTGATAATGAGAGTGCAATCCGCATGGCGGATAATCCCGTTGAGCACAGCCGCACTAAACACATAGCCATTCGGTATCACTTTTTGAGAGATCACCAACAAAGGGGGGATATCGAGATTGCATTTGTTAGCACAAAAGAACAATTAGCTGATATCTTTACCAAGCCATTAGATGAGAAAACCTTTACCAAACATAGGCATGAGCTAAACATTCTTGATTCTAGGAATTTTGATTGATATTTTGCACACATAGCTCATTTATATACCTTTGATCATATCTCTTTCATGTGCTATGACTAATGTGGTTTTCAAGTATATTTCATGCTAAGTCATAGATTGAAAGGCAAATGGAGTCTTCGGCGAAGACAAGGCTTCCACTCCACTCCATCGAATTACTCATCCTTCGCCGTCACTCCACACCACTCTCCAATTTGGTATAATCTTCACTCCTATATTATTTACCAAAGGGGGAGAAAGTAACAAGGGCTTATATTTCACTTACAAGTATCCGTTTTTGGCGATTCATGCCAAAGGGGGAGAAAGTATTAGCCCAAAGCAAAAGGACCGCACCACCACCAATTTCAAAAATTTGTAATCTTTTCAATTTGTATTAAAGAAGTTTTTCAATTGATATCTTATTTTTTATATAATTTCAAATTGGTTTGACCTTTTCAAAATTAATATCTAAAACCCTCTTGAACACTAAGAGGAGAATTTCATTGAGGGGGAGTTTTGTTTAGTCAAAGGAAAAGCATTTGAAATAGGAGGAGAAAATTTCAAATCTTGAAAATGCTTCTCAAAATCTTATTCATACACCTTTGACTATTTGCAAAAGACTTTGAAAAAGAATTTCCAAAACATTTGCAAAAACAAAACAAGTAGTGCAAGCGTGGTCCAAAATGTAAATATGAAGAAAGCATCCATGCATATCTTATGAAATGTATATTGGTTTAATTCCAAGTAACCTTTGCACTTACCTTCTGCAAACTAGTTCAATTCTGCACTTATATATTTGCTTTGGTTTGTGTTGGCATCAATCACCAAAAAGGGGGAGATTGAAAGGGAAATAGGCTCACACCTTTTTCCTAAATGATTTTGGTGGTTGAATTGCCCAACACAAATAATTGGACTAACTAGTTTGCTCTAGATCATAAGTTCTACATGTGCCAAAGGTTCACAATAAACCAATACAAAGTTCAAAGAAAGGGTTCAAAATGAAAGGAGCAAAGCAACCGAAGGCTGCCATGGTCTGGCGCACCGGACTGTCCGGTGTGCCACCGGACAGTGTCCGGTGCACCAGGGTGGATTCCCTCCAACTCGCTAGCTTCGGGAATTTGGGGAGCCACTCCGCTATAATTCATCGGACTGTCCGATGTAGCACCGGACTGTCCGGTGTGCCAAGCGGAGTAACGGCTAACAACGCCAACGGTCGTCTGCAAAAGGTGAACAGTGATCAACAGTGCGTGACTGCGTGCGCAGAGTCAGAGCAGGACGTCAGAAGGCGCACCGGACAGTGAACAGTGACTGTCCGGTGCACCACCGGACTGTCCGGTGGCCCCACATGTCAGAGCTCCAACGATCGGAACCCAACGGCTTGGTGACGTGGCTGGTGCACCGAACAGTGTCCGGTGGCGCACCGGACTGTCCAGTGCGCCATACGACAGAAGCCCTCACCAACGGCCATTTTGGTGGTTGGGGCTATAAATACCCCCAACCACCACACTTCATTGCATCCAAGTTTTAAGCCATCAAACTTCTTACAAGAGCTCTAGACTTCATTCCAAGACACAAACAAAGAGATCAAATCCTCTCCCAAGTCCAGAATCACTCCAAACAAATTAATGACTAGAGAGAGAGACTTTTGTGTTCTTTTGAGCTCTTGCGCTTTGATTGCTTTTCTTCTTCCTCTATTCTTGTTTCCAACTCACTTGTAATCAAAACAAGAGACACCAAGGTCTGGTGGTCCTTGTAGTGGACTAAGTGTCCCATTTGATTGAAGAGAAAGGCTCACTCGGTCTAAGTGACCGTTTGAGAGAGGGAAAGGGTTGAAAGAGACCCGGTCTTTGTGACCACCTCAACGGGTTAGTAGGTTTGCAAGAACCGAACTGTCGGTGTTTTGGTTCCGATCGCACACTCAGGGTTGCCCCTCAAGGTGTTTTTAGGAGTAGGACGGTGTCGACGACTGTAGTAAAATGGTTCGTGCCGATTGCACGAGGGACAGTGGACAATGTTTACAGGTTCGGGCCGCTTAGAGATGCGTAACACCCTACGTCCTGATGAGTATGCTGGGTGAATGAGGTTACAAAAGAGTTCTCTGAATTGAGAATGCAGAGAGTTGAAGTGGGTGGCGAGGTAATGGAGTCGATTCATTTGAAGGGGTGCCCCCCTAGGCCTTATATATTCGACCGTGGGGCAATACATGTGGATATGATAACAACGTGCGCCTAAAAGATAGTAAACTGCTCGAGTCTATCTCCCTATGATTCTGCCGACCTATCCTCGCGTGGCTCCGTTGCATGAGAGCTCCAGTGCGGGAAAGTCGGATCTCTGTTGCGATCGCTCGCTCGACATTGTGGACCGTCCAGGTTTACACCGATTCCGACCTCGTGTTAACCTGCTCTGCTGATTATTCTTCCCCAGGTCCCACGAAAGAATGGCCTCACGATTTATTGGGCCCTTGGGCCTTTCGTGAGGTCTTTTACTCTTTTAGTGGACCCGGGGGATATCTGTCCCCCACAAGCCCCCGATCTTTGGGTTAATTTAGAAGTAATCAGCCCAAAGATCCCAGGTCCAGCTTGCAGGTGATTTGAAGAGAACGACTTCTTACTGTTTCCTCCTGCTTTTGATCCTTCACAAACCGAAGCTTTATTTCGTACCCGTGCCTTAGAGGTCGGCATTTCGCTTTGCAGGACCCTAAACTTCATTGGGTGCACCGGAGGTGCACCCAATGGGTGTAGCCCCCGAGCTTCGAGTAGATAATTCCCATTTTTACTCCTGCATTTTGGTTGAGTGCCAGATTTGTCTTTAATCTTGTCCTGTGCGTTAGAAGTCGGACACTATCTTGGCTTGGAATGATGATTCATGGGGTGCACCGGAGGTGCACCCAATGGGTGTAGCCCCCGACCTTCAAGTGGATTTTTGAGGATAATCCACTCGAAGGTCTTCCTTTTGTGTCTTTTTGCTGAAGATTATCCTTTCTGCTTGTAAAAAATCGGCATGATGTCATCCGCATTATGTCATCAATATTATGCTTCAGAGGTCAGCATGTATTTTGTCTTTTGCAGCCGTGTTCGCAATCCATCCATATCTTGCTAGGTAGTGTAATTTATTTGCTCTGTGACTGATTGGACATTTGATGGACAGTTCTCTGTCTAGTCTTCAAGTCGCTTCTGTCGACCATATTTTATACTTCACTGGCTATATTTGGCTTCCCTCTAATCCTCACTGATATCTCATTTTTGTCTTGAGGCATTCACTGCATGCCCTGCACAGATGTGACCGTTTTGAAAAATACTTTGGTAATTCCTGGGCGTCCCCCCCCCCAATGGGTGTGGGCAAGGGACGGCTTGGTACGCTGAGTGTTTTAGCCGGCTACTTCTGAGTAGTAATGTGATGCGACGGCGAGTGTAATCATATCCTTCGCGCTGTTGACTGGAGTCCTAATGGGTGTTGTGTTGCGTGAAACGGCGTCCGCCGCCTAACGTGTCTTCAGACGGGTTGGAGTGCTTATTGAATGCTTTGCGACTGTTCAGTGACCACTGTTGGAGGTGAGCGGTTGCTTTCTTTTTCCTATAAATAGTGTCCTTGCCTGCCTGATTTTTTCACATCTCTTGCTGTTCTCCATTGCCTGCCTTCTCTCTTCTATCTGCATTTCCACCATGGGCAAGAAACGCAAGCGCGAACCGACTCCTCCGTCTGAGGATTTCGGTGACTCGGAGTATTCAGAGGAGGAGTTCTCCTCTGAATCCGAGGGGTCTCCAGCTCCCATCCCCCTGCGTGAGTCGTCTGACGACTCAGACGACTCCCAGGGGCTCGCGGCGGAGGTCTGGACGTACATCCGGGTCCGTCGAGCACTCCGGGCTTGAGGGCTCGGATGAGTCGGAGTACTCCTCGGATGAGGAGGACTCGGACGATGGCGGCGAGGACGAGGACGGCGACGACGACGACGACGACGAAGGCGGTGGCGGCGGTAGCGGTGACGGCAGCGGCAGGGGCGGCAGCGGCGGCAGCAAGGACGGCGACGGCGGCGGCAGCAGGGGCGGCAAGCGGTGGTGGCGGCAGCAGCAGAGGCAGCACCAGGGGCGGCAGTGGCGGCGGCAGCAACAGGGCCAGTGGCTAGATGCCACTGGTCTTTTAGATATTAGTATAATATAGTTAGAATAATGTAGTAGTAATTACTAGTGTAGAATAGTATAGTGTAGTGTAGTAGTAGTAGCAGTAATGTAATATAATGTATTAGTAGTAATAGGGAAGTATCAACTCATAAAGAGTTGATTTGTAAGTATGACATCTTCCCCTTAATGAAGTAATGATGTTGGTTTCTCTGTGGTGATTATCCTGCTTATTTGTGAAGCTGATTTCCTTGGAGTTTGCACGTAAATAACTCTGGCATCGCTTCGACGCTTTTAGAGGTAGCTGCCGAGCGACTTGTAGATGATGTCAGAGTTTTAGAATCAACTGCCGAGCGACTGCAACATCAGCGTTTTAGAGGTAATGCCGAGCGACTTGACACGATGTCAGCGTTTTAGAGGTAACGCCGAGTGAGTGGAGGGCGACGTCAGCGTTTTAGAGGTGACGCCGAGCGACTTGAGGATGAAGTCAGCATTTTAGAGGTAATGCTGAGCGACTGAACACGATGTCGGAGTTTTAGAGTTAACTGTCGAGCGACTTGAGGGCGAAGTCAGCGTTTTAGAGGTAACGCCGAGCGACTGGAAGGCGAAGTCAGCATTTTAGAGGTAATGCTGAGCGACTGAACACGATGTCGGAGTTTTAGAGTTAACTACCGAGCGACTTGAGGGCGCTGTCGGCGTTTTAGAGGTAACGCCAAGCTACTTGAAGACGATGTCAGCGTTTTAGAGGTAACGCCGAGCGACTGGAGGGCGATGTCGGCGTTTTAGAGGTAACGCCGAGCTACTTGAAGACGATGTCAGCGTTTTAGAGGTAACGCCAAGAGACTGGAGGGCGACGTCAGCGTTTTAGAGGTAACGCCGAGCGACTGGAAGGCGAAGTCAGCATTTTAGAGGTAATGCTGAGCGACTGAACACGATGCCGGAGTTTTAGAGTTAACTGTCGAGCGACTTGAGGGCGCTGTCGGCGTTTTAGAGGTAACGCCGAGCTACTTGAAGATGATGTCAGCGTTTTAGAGGTAACGCCGAGCGACTGGAGGGCGACGTCAGCGTTTTAGAGGTAACGCCGAGCGACTGGAGGACGATGTCGGCGCTTTAGAGGTAGCGCCGAGTGACTGGAGGGTGACGTCAGCGTTATAGAGGTAACGCCGAGTGATAGCGGGCTGCGTGGGCCACTTTGAGGTTATTAGCCGATTGATGATGTGGCGCGCCGATGTTTTGGAACTAACTTGCCGCGTGCTGACTGGGAGCTTTTTTGAAACGGTATCTGGCTTGGGAATATCCCTTAAGTGCTGCGCTTTTAGCCGTCTCTGCTTTCCGTGCCCTAGTTTTTGCCTTCTCGCTTCCAAATCCTCTCTGCATTCCACCTCCTACTCTGCTCGCCGGTAGAATCGAGATGGCGCCCAAGAGGAAAACCTCGAGTTCGTCCGCCATGGTGATTCCTCCAATCGATCCCAACAGTCAGTTGCCTTTCGCAGGTAACCGCATGTCCGTCATCTCTGAATCCAAACTTCTCCACCTCGTGTCCATCGGGGTTCTTCCTCCGAGGGAACTCTGCTCTTGGCGGATTTGCCATGGGGTTACTGTCCCAACTGAGGATACCCATGAGTCCGTCATTTATGCCCCTTTCCTTCTCCGCGGCCTTGGCCTTCCCATTTCTCCCTTTTTCCGCGGCCTCCTTGATTTCTACCATATTAACTTGACCCATTTGAATCCCAATTCTATCCTGCAAATCTCCATTTTCATTCATTTATGTGAAGCCTTTCTTGGCGTGCTACCTCATTTCGGGTTATGGAAGTATTTGTATCACTGTCGCCCCGGGATGGCCGGGTGACAACATCAATTGGTTGGGGGTGCCAGCTTGGAGATGCGCCGTGGGAGGAAGACGGAGTATCTCGAAATCCCTCTTAAAGACAGTATCAAAGGGTGGCGCTTGGAGTGGTTCATAGTCGAGAATTATGGAAACTCTCTCCCCCCCCCGGTCGGGAAGACAGCCGGACGTTCGCACCCCCAGCTGGACCGAGTCTCCCACAGATCAGGAGGTAACTGAGGCAGGTGCTTTGCTTGCTGAAGTTGGATTGCTGAAAGAAAGGGGTCTGACCGCTGAAGCCGTGGTTGCTGATTTTGTCTTCAAGAATATTCAGCCGTTAAAAGACAGGGCATACCCAGCTTATCTGTATCGAGGCCTAGCCGACTCAACTCGGGTCACTAACAGAAGAATTCTCTCTACGGACCTAGTGAGCCGACTTGAGATGATCCTTAGAGGCAAAGTGTCAAATATTGGTGCTCCCGTGGCATTCTCAGCTTGGAACTTGCCTCCTCCCAAAGCTTTCACTCTTTTTGTGTCGAATCCTCCTTATACTGACGGCAGTTTGGGCCTTAGAGTGCGGCCCTCTGCTGAAGAAGTTAGCGCCTTGGTTGCCACACTCGGGGGAATTCCTGATGATGAACGGCAGGTTTATTTTGAGGTGCCCCTGAACCCTAGTGATGCGGAGATAGGTGCCATGCTTGATTTGATGGCTGAGGACTCTTCTGACGCTGCTCCTGCTGGGGCATTAGTGGTGGCGCCCCTCCCAGAGGCTGGTATGACCTTAGATACTCAGAAACCTGCTGGTACTCGCCCGAGGCGCCCTTGCCGAGCCAATCCATCCGATCCTCCTGCAGATGAACAGAAAAAGAAAAGGAGACGCCTTCGGTAGGTACCCAGTTTGGGTCGGGATGTTGGTACTTCGGTTCCTGATGCTGAAGAAGTGCCTGCGACTGAATTTACTGACGCTAATCCCAATGGGTGTCCCTGAATCAGTTGCTGATCCCAATGGGGGTGCTGCCTGTGTTGCTAATGTGGATGATGAGGAGGGAGAAAATGAAATTCCTTTGACTCGGAAAAACAGTCGGCAATTCATTGCTAGCGGTGAAAGTAGTGGAGTTCCCTCTCCTGCTTTGTCTGCTCTCATTGGTCTGCAAGAACTGTCCCTGACCAATTTTGATCAGACTCTCGAGGATATGGTTCCAGAGGATTTGTTATCGGAGCCAGCAGATGATGGTGTGATGGAGGTTTGCGCTGATGTGCTTGATGCTGGGTTGAGGTCATCCCGTGCCTCGTCGACCTTAGAGCGCGATCTTGAGGATCGGGAGACTGACTTGGGTCGTCCTGGTCTCATGGAAGTAGTTGAGGGCCCATCAGCCTTAGAGGTGGCCACCACGGAGAGCTTGGACCCCAAGGATGGTGTTGACATGTGCCCAGCCCCCGAGGATGTTGTCGGGGATGACTTGATTCGGGTGGGAAATGCAAGCCACTGCCCAGCCCCCGAGGGTGCTGTCGGGAGTGATCCGGCTCAAGTGGGCAGTGCAAACTGTGACCCAGCCCCCGAGGATGCCCGAGCGGGGTCTTTCTCTGGTACTTCCATGGACGTTCATGCGGGGTCGCCTCCACGCTCCGGCTGCATGGTGGTATCCCAAACCTTGGACCAGGGAGTCGCTTTAGAGGATAGCGTCCCCACTGACCAAGTGTTGGGTTCTGTTGATGGCACCAAATTGATTCCTGCTGGTTCATTGCAAGCTACTTCGGGTGGTGGCCTTATGCCTGGTTACCAATTGATCTCTCCTGATTTGGGGATCCCTTCATTCTTTTCCAACCTCCAGGTACTGTGATGTATTTCAGCTTGGCTTATTACATTACACGAACTACTGTCATTACATTCATCTGCTCTCCTCATCAGGCTTTGGTGGATGGGATGGCTGGCCAGCTGAAGCTACAGGGTGCTTCTATCCCAGAAGTAGCTTCGTCACTTGCATGTTGGAACCCTAGTGTCGCTTCAACATCGTGTCTCTAAATTGGAGGCAACCAACGCTGGTTAGTGCCCTTTTGCTTCTCTTTGCCTTCACTGTAGACTGCTCTACATTTTGACCATTATTTTGTTTGATTATCTCCTGCTAGGCATGACTCAGCAGATTTCCACTCTTGAAGAAAAACATTCCCGAGATCAGGCTGAATTGGCCCAGCGATGCACTGACTTTGAGGAAAAGTATTCTCAGAGTCAGATTGAGTTGGGTCAGGTCTCCGCTGCTTTAGATGACTGCCAATGCACTGAGTTCTTCTCTTCATGCTCAGCTCGACTCTGAAAAGGTGATTTATGAAACTGCGCTTTGCCTTGTTGTGCTGCCATTACTTGCTTAGTGTTTGAGGGAGTTGACTTTTGTTTGTAGGAAGAAAAACGCATCCTTGCTACTTCTCGAGACAATCTTGAAAGGTTGTATCGTGATTCTAGCAACTCGCTGACTATCTTGGAGAGAAGTCATCGCTTCACCATGGAAGAGTTAGACCACCAACGTTGTAAGCTGCAGGAATCCATGGATGAGGTAACCCGGCTCAAGCAGTTGATATCAGCAAAGGATGCTACTATCAAAGAGCTCCGAGTTTCCAAGAAATCCATCGCCCAAGAGTTAGAAACTGCTCAGCTAGCTGCCAAGGTTGCCGAAGAAACTTCTGTTACTCTTAGAGCCCAGCGCGATAGAGCCATGGACAAGGCTATTCGGGCGGGGCGAATCTTGATGAGGAGACCCGGCGTGGTTGTTCCCGAAGACATAAGGGCTGATGTGAATGCTGCCCCTGATTCCTCGAGTCGTCCTTCCTCGTCGATTGCTCCTGAGAGAAATATTACGAAATAGAAAAACACTTTGCATGCTTTGAGCGCGCGGTTAGCATGGTCAGACATTTGTTAGAGGACGTCATTTCAGTATTTGGACGATATTGTTATTTTCATATTGTTTCAGAATTCATAAGATCATAAATTTGTAGTAGTAAAATGATGTGCAGTGGTTTGAAATTTGTTCGCGGGATATAGAAGCCGTCCTTATATGAGTAATTGTGATCTCGTCAAATCGCCTTAAGTCGCCACTGACTTAAGTCGATTGCTTCTGCTAATAGGGCGTAGTGGTCACCCTGAATTATGTAGGCACGAGCATGTTGCACCGGCTTAAGTTGCTGCCGACTTAAGCCAATTGTTCCGTTAGCAGGGCATAGTGGTCACCCTGAGTTGAGTAAGCGTGAGCATGTTGCACCGCCTTAAGTCGTTGCCGACTTAAGCCGATTGCTCCGTTAGCAGGGCATAGTGGTCACCCCGAGTTAAGTAAGCGTGAGCATGTTGCACCGCCTTAAGTCGTTGCCGACTTAAGTCGATTGCTCCGTTAGCAGGGCATAGTGGTCACCCCGAGTTAAGTAAGAATGCAAGTCAACCGTGAACAAACTGAGTATATTTGAAGCCTTTCTTTATTGATGACATGTTTCCATTTTACAGAGTACATCGTCGTCCCGATAGCTTTTGAAATGCAGCTAGGGATAAAACTTCCTGAGGTGTTCTATGTTCTAGGAGTTCCTGACTTCTGTGACATCCATCTGAGTGAGACGATATGATCCTGGCCGAGTGACTTCTGCTACCACGAAGGGTCCTTCCCATAAGGGCGACAACTTGTGCCGTCCCTCCCCCGTTAGAATTCGGCGGAGGACGAGATCTCCTACTGAGAAGGATCGTTGTCGCACGGCTTTGTCGTGATAGCGTCTCAGAGTCTGCTGATACCGCGCCGATTGAATTACTGCATTCAGCCGTTCTTCCTCGAGTACATCGACGTCCTCCATCCTAGTAGTCTCAGCTTCTGCTATGCTCTCGAAGACCAACCTTGGGGCCCCGAACTTGAGATCAGCGGGTAATACTGCCTCTGACCCATAGACCATGAAGAAAGGAGTATTTCCATGTAGAGCCTGGCTTGGCTGAGTTCTTAGGCTCCAAACGACGTAGGGTAATTCCCTTATCCATTTCCCTGCGAACTTTTCATTTTTTTAGAAGACCTTCTTCCTGAGTGCCTCCAGTATCATTCCGTTGGCTCGTTCAACCTGCCCGTTGGCCCTCGGGTGTGCTACCGAAGCGTACTTGATCTGAATGCCTTTTTGCTCGCAGAAATCGAAGAATTCCGAACTTGTGAAATTGGATCCCAGGTCAGTTATAATGTTGTTTGGTATTCCGAATCTGAATATTATGCCTTGTATGAATTCCACGGCCTTGGTTGAGGTTAAAGAGGCAATGGGCTTGAACTCTATCCATTTAGTGAACTTGTCGATTGCTACCAATACATGAGTGTATCCTCCTTGAGCCTTCTTGAAAGGTCCAATCATATCTAGTCCCCAGCATGCGAAAGGCCAAGTTACTGGTATGGTCTGCAGTTGCTGTGCTGGTAGATGTTGTTGCTTCGACAAGTACTGGCAAGCTTCGCACCTCTGAACTAACTCGGCTGCATCACTCTTTGCTGTTGGCCAATAGAATCCTGATCTAAAGACCTTCCCGACTAGTGTTCTGGATGCTGCATGTATTCCACATTGCCTAGCATGAACCTCCTCTAGAAGTTGCTTCCCAGTGGATGAGAGAATGCACTTCATGAAGACGCCCGATGCACTCCTTCTATATAACGTTTCTCCAATGAGTGTGTAGTGGGCTGACTGTCTGGCGATACGTTCGGCTGCATTTTTGTCATCTGGCTCCTCTTCATTCTTTATATATCTGATGATCGGCCTTCTCCAGTCATCGGGGTCCGACCCGGGTTGATCCATGATATTACATTCTTCTGCTTCATCTGTTGAGATGCTCGGTTGTGGTATTTCTTGCACGAAGACTCCGGGTGGAACCTGAGTTCGGCTGGATCCTAACTTTGACAATACATCAGCTGCCGTGTTTCGATCTCTCTCCACATGATGAAATTCTAGACCTTCAAACTTATCTTCTAGTTTCCGGACGGTAGTGCAGTATTTTCCCATTGAATCCTTTGAACAGTCCCATTCCTTGTTTATCTGACTTATGACCACCAAAGAATCCCCGTATACCATTAATCTCTTGATGCCCAATGATATGGCAATGTTTAGTCCATGGATCAGAGCTTCATACTCGGCTGCATTGTTAGAGGCTGGAAACAGCAACTGGAGGGCATATTTGAGGTGCTCGCCTCCAGGTGCGGTGAAGAGAATTTCTGCTCCTGCTCCCTGCAGCTTCAGCGAGCCATCAAAATACATCTTCCATTACTTCTGTCGTTTCTGGGTTCTCTGGTATTTGTTGTTCAGTCCATTCTGAAACGAAGTCAACCAATGCTTGAGACTTTATGGCAGTACGAGGTCGAAATTCGATGTCATGAGACCCCAGTTCACAGGCCCACTTAGCTATTCGGCCAATTGCTTCCTTGTTGTGGAGAATATCCCCTATCGAAAGCCGGTGACTACTATGACTTTGTGGTCATCAAAGTAGTGACGCAGCTTGCGGGCAGTCAGAAGTACTGCATATAATAGCTTCTGCACTTGAGGATATTTTTTCTTCGAGGGACCCAGAACTTCGCTGATGAAATAAACAGGATGTTGCACTGGGGTAGGCATGTCCTTCTTCTGCTCGCTCGACTACCAATGCGGTGCTTACCACGTGAGTCGTGCAAGAGATATATAGCAACAGATCTTCAGCCGGCTGGGTTGACGTGGCTCGTCGTGGTGGTTTCAGTACTGGTGGTGTTGTCAAGAATTTCTTCAGTGCATCTAGAGCTTCCTGTGCCTCTGAAGTCCACTGAAACTTATCCACCTTTTTGAGTAGTTTGTAAAACGGTAAACCTTTCTCCCCCAGCCTGGATATAAATCTGCTCAGAGCTGCCATACATCCAGTAAGTCGTTGAACCTTCTTTTGTGATCGAGGTGCTTCCATCTTCATGATAGCTTCAATCTTATCTGGATTAGCCTCAATTCCCCGGTTGCTGACAATAAACCCGAGTAACTTTCCTACTGGTACCCCGAAAACACATTTCTCGGGATTAAGCTTCCATCTATACCGCCTCAGACTGTTGAAAACCAGTTGTAAGTCTTCGATGAAGTTTTCTGAGTTCTCTGTTTTGATGACCACATCATCCACGTAGGCCTCCACACGCTTGCCCCAGTGATCGGCTAAGCATGTTTGAATGGCTCTCTGATAGGTTGCTCCAGCGTTTTTGAGGCCGAACGACATGGAGGTATAACAGAAAGCACCAAACGGAGTAATAAATGCTGTTTTTTCTTCATCTTCCTTTGCCAAACTAATCTGGTGGTATCCGGAATAGCAATCCAGGAAAGACAGTACAGAACATCCAGCGGTGGAGTCCACCACCTGATCTATCCTCGGGAGCCCGAAGGGATCCTTCGGACAGTGTTTGTTGAGATCAGTATAATCAACACACATGCGCCAATCCACTTTATTCTTTTTGAGTACAAGAACAAGATTGGCTAACCACTCGGGATGTAACACTTCTCTAATGAACCCGGCCGCGACCAAGTGGGCTAGCTCAGCATGAATGGCCTCTCTCTTGTCGGGCGTGAAACGACGTAGTTTCTGCCGGATCGGCCTTGCTTATGGATAGACCTTCAGTTTGTGCTCGGCCAGTTCTCTCGGGACTCCCGGCATATCCGCAGGTTGCCATGCGAATACATCTCGGTTGTCTTGCAGAAACTGGACGAGCGCGCTTTCCTATTTATCACCCAGGCTAGAGCTTGATGATGGCAGTTTTACGTTCATCAGCAAACCCCAGATTGATCCGTTTAGTTTCTTCAGTCGGCCTGCATAGAGGTCACTGGCTTGAGCTTCCTTCGTCGGTGCTTGTGTGATCTTCCTCAGGCTTAGAGTTTGCCTGGGTCGAAGAAGTCGCCGACGGTTTGGCAATGAGGGCCGCCTGGATGGCCACTCGGAAACATTCTGCGGCGCCTTGGAGGTCAGCACGCACAGTTATGATCCCTTGCTGGTCCTGGCATCTTCAATATCATGTACGTGTAATGCGGAATGGCCATGAATTTTGCCAGTCCCGGCCTCCCGATGATTGCGTTGTACCCGCAGTCGAAGTTCAGCCACTTTCGAACCTCAGGAACTCGGTTCTGTAGTTTTCTGGAAGTCCCGAAGGTGACAGGCATGTAGATGTGGCCCAACGGGTATTCTCCCTCAGTTGGCACGATGCCAAAGAAGGGAGTGTCTGACTCATGGAGTTCTTTGAGGTGAACTCCCAAGCCTCGGAGTGTCCGGGGGAAGGTGACGTTGATGCTACTCCCCCCGTCCACTAACACCTTCTTCACCCGGCTCTCTCGGATCACCGGATCGACGAGAAGCGGGTATTTGCCCGGATGGTCGAAGTTGAGCCATTGATCCGCCCGAGTGAAGGTGATCGGGTGCTCCGACCACCGGTACGGGGTGGGAGGGCCGGTGGTCGCCACCAGTATCTGGCGATCGTTGAGCTTTTGCTGTCTTTTGTTCTCCTGCGATCCGTGTCCGCCGAAGATGACGTTGACCTCCCTGTCAACGCGCGGGAAGGCTCCTCCTCCTCCCTCCTCCTGCTGCTGGGGTTGTCGTGGTTCTTCTGGTCCTCCTCACGGCGGAGGAGGGGGTAGAGGTTGGAAGGGTCGGCCGTGCCCAACGGAATGCTTGAAGTCCCTGGCAGTTCCGAAAGAGTGTGGTGCATGTCCTTGTGGTACGGGCACTGGGCGTCGAGGATGTCATCCAGCGTGCGCTCACCTCCGCGAGGTCCTCCCCTGGGCGCAAGAGGCAGGTGGTCCGGCGGCGTGCACCTCTTCGCGCGGTCTCTTCTCCCAGCGTTTGTCAGGTTGCTGGTTCGTGTCGCGTCGTGGTGCTGCCGGTGCAGGCTTTGTTCCTCCGATGAGGTCCTGAGCTCGCTCGTCGGTGGTGATGTAGAGGTCGGCTTCCCGGAACAGCTCCTCAGAGGTAGTTGGCGCCTTCTGTAGTATGGCTCGGACGAAAGCCGAGTCATTGGATCCTCTGTAGAAGTCCTCGATCACGGCCGCCTCCGTGACCTCAGGGATACGATTTCTCATGGTCTGGAACCTTTTGAGGTATGATCGGAGAGTTTCATCCCCCCAGCGCTTGATGGATTTGAGGTCCCATGGTTGCGCCGGTTTGTCGGAGAGGGACTGAAAATTGGTAGTGAAGCGCCGACTGAAGTCGCTCCAGTCGTCGATGCAGTGTCGGGGTAGATGTCGTAGCCATTGCAGCGCAGTCTTGCCCAAGGACGATGGGTAAGTACGCGGTCATCACGTCTTCAGAATGCTCCTGCGGCTCGAGCGGCGGTAGTGTAGACGGCCAGCCAGTCTCCTGGGTCCTGCTTAGGTTCATATTTATCGACATTGGATACCTTGAAGTTTGGGGGCCATTGAATGTCCCTAAGGCGTGGAGTGAGGGCTGACACTCTGCATGTGTCCTCCTGTCAGTCGGTGATGATGTCTGTCCCGGGGAGGGGAGTAGTTGTTGTGGTTCCTCGACCGTCCCCGGGCAGTTCCACCAGTCGAGGCCTGTCGTTGATTCGGTTCTGGTGGCTTGACTCCGAGTGGGGATGCCATGATCCCTATCGTATTCCTCCCGACGGCGTATCTCGTTCTCATGCCAGTCGTTCGCGCGAAGCGTTGATAGAACTCCGCGCGTCCCGGCGACTATTGATGGCGTGCCGCAAATCGTTCGGCGGGTGAGCGAGAGGTAGAAGATGGTTGGCTGCCTGGGTGAGCAGGCGTCGATAGCCCTCGGCGTCTGGAGTTCGAGGGAGTCCGTCAGCTATCCGAGCTAGCACTCCTCCGACTTCACTCGGCGTATTCATGGCTCAGGGCGAAGTCGGGGTTCAGGTTACGGCCGAGTAGTGGATTTTCTCGGCGTTGCCTTGCGTCTTGCTCGGCTTGTTCCTGAGCTCGTCGACTGATCACGTCGTCGGGAATTCCTTCGTTCCCTGAAGACGCGTTCTTCCGGAGTTTCTCCCATCTCCGAGACCTCGTCTCGCGAGACGGGCTGCTCCAGATCCCTGTTCTCCGGCTTGGTGATGTCTCCGGATGTTTCGGCGCCTAATTTCTTCGTCGATGGGATTCCCGCTGAGGTGGTTCTTCCCCAGGCGCGGTCGGCTCGTCAGTCAGAGACGGGAGGTGACTCCGCTCTTCCGATGCAGAAAACGTCGGGGTAGAATGGCGTAGCTGTCATGGCGATCTTCTTTCGGGGAGCTGAGGGTAATGCTTCCCCGGTTCTTTCGGAGTTTGTTGGTGAAGGCTTCCTTCCCGGCGGATCTGCAACGCGGTGCAGAATTCCTTTTTCAGTCGGCTATGGATGAAATCGTCCCAAAGCAGAACATGGATCCGGGACGGAAGGTGATCCTGCTGTTGATGATGATGGCCATTGAGCTAGCTTAGATCGTTGACACCACCCCTACCTGGCGCGCCAGCTTGTCGGTGTTTTGGGTCCGACCGCACACCCGGGGTTGCCCCTCAAGGTGTTTTTAGGAGTAGAACGGTGTCGACGACTGTAGCAAAATGGTTTCGTGCTGATTGCACGAGGGACTAGTGGACAATGTTTACAGGTTAGGGCCGCTTAGAGATGCGTAACACCCTACGTCCTGATGAGTATGCTGGGTGAATGAGGTTACAAAAGAGTTCTCTGAATTGAGAATGCAGAGAGTTGAAGTGGGTGGCTAGGTAATGGAGTCGATTCATTTGAAGGGGTGCCCCCTATGCCTTATATATTCGACCGTGGGGCAATACATGTGGATATGATAACAACGTGCGCCTAAAAGATAGTAAACTGCTCGAGTCTATCTCCCTGTGATTCTGCCGACCTATCCCCGCGTGGCTCCGTTGCATGAGAGCTCCAGTGCGGGAAAGTCGGATCTCTGTTGCGATCGCTCGCTCGAACATTGTGGACCGTCCAGGTTTACACCGATCCGGCCTCGTGTCAACCTGCTCTGCTGATTATTCTTCCCCAGGCCCACGAAAGAATGGCCTCACGATTTATTGGGCCCTTGGGCCTTTCGTGAGGTCTTTTACTCTTTTAGTGGACCTGGGGGATATCTGTCCCCCACACGAACCTCGATAAAACAAATCACCGTGTCATCCGCTCTTACTCGCTTGTGATTTGTTTTCACCCTCTCTTTCGGACTCGATTATATTTCTAACGCTAACCCCGGCTTGTAGTTGTGCTTAAACTTTATAAGTTTCAGATTTGCCTATTCACCCCCCTCTAGGCAACTTTCACCTGCTGGCCAGGGCACTACTACAGTCACCACCTGCTTCAAGTGTGGTGAGTTTGGGCACTACACCAATGCTTGCCGAAAGAGGAACCCCAACACACCGGCTCGAAGCAATGTTCAGGGCAGGTAACAGATTCCGGCTATCGACAAGGGGTTCAGTATTGCTAGAGTCAACCAAGTCAGTGCTAATGCTACTACTGATAGTGCTGATATTGCTATCGGTATGTTTTATATTAATTCAGTTCCTGCAGCTATATTATTTGATTCTAGAGCTACGCATTCGTTCATTTCTGCTCGCTATGTCAATACAAATGAGTTACCACTTCAAACTATGCAAAAACCCATGATAGTAATCACCCCTAAAGGGCCTATTGAAGAAAATTATATGACCAACAGACTAACACTGACAATCATGGGGAGGGAATTCTAGTCTATGCCTATAGTATTAGAAGAGAGAAGTATAGATCTGATTCTTGGTATGTCATGGTTAAGGAAAGCAAAGGCAATTATACATTGTGCTAGGGGAACCGTAGAACTCACCAGTCCAAAAGGAGAATGATTTGAAGTCATGATTACCATAAACCCCTCCACCAGACCCGCCATATATCTAGTAGATGGTAAATTTGTTGGCAAAAACATTCATGTGGTTAGAGAGTTCCCAGATGTCTTTCTAGAGGAGTTACCCGGGATGCCACTAGATAGGGAAGTTGAGTTTGTTATTGATCTCTTACCTAGAACCGCTCCTATTTCAAAAAGGCCATACAAGTTGTCAGTGGAAGAATTAAAAGAACTTAAGAAACAACTAACTAGAGTTACAGGAGGCGGGGTACATTCGTCCGAGTTCCTCACCTTGGGGAGCACCTGTTTTGTTTGTACTGAAGAAGGATGGTTCACTAGAGGATGTGTGTTGATTATAGATCACTTAATGATGCCACAATTAAGAATAAGTATCTTTTACCTCGTATTGAAGATTTATTTGATCAGATGAGTGGTGCCAGGATATTCTCTAAGATTGATCTCAGATCTAGTTATCATCAAATGAAGATTAGGCCTTCTAATATTCCCAAGACGGCTTTCTCTACCCGATATGGTCTATATGAGTTCACGGTCATGTCATTTGGCTTAACTAATGCACCGGCCTACTTCATGAATCTGATGAACAAGGTGTTCATGGGGTATCTTGATAAGTTCATCGTGGTATTCATCGACAACATTCTGATTTATTCCAAGAATGATAGTGATCATGAGGAACATATGTGATTGGTACTACAGAAGCTAAGGGATAATCAACTTTATGTCAAGTTTAGCAAGTGTGAGTTCTGGCTTCATGAAGTACCATTTCCTGGGCATATCATCTCTAATGGAGGAATATCAGTAGATCTGGCTAAAGTGAGAGAGATAGTGGGATGGAAGATACCAAGCTCGGTCACTGAAATCCATAGTTTCCTGGGACTTGCGGGTTACTACCGGCGTTTTATTGAGGGATTCTCCAAGATAGCGAAGCCTATGACCTCATTACTAGAAAAAGTAAGAGAGTTTAAGTGGACACATGAATGTCAAGAGAGTTTCAATCAACTGAAGTTTAGATTGATGTCACCCATAGTATTGGTTATGCCAGATCTGCAGAAGGGATTTGATATATATTGTGATGTGTGTCGCCAGGGCTTGGGATGTGTTCTTATGCAAGAAGGACACGTCATTGCCCACGTGTCCCACGAGTTGCAGAAACTATGAGTTGAACTACCCCACTCATGACTTAGAATTGGCAGCCGTAGTGCATGCTCTCAAGATTTGGAGGCATTATATAATGGGGACTAAGTGCCAAGTCTATACTGATCATAAGAGCTTAAAGTATATCTTCACTCAAAAAGATCTCAACCTTAGGCAACTGCCGTTGGTTGGAGCTCATCAAAGATTATGACTTAGAGATCCACTATCATCCGAGCAAAGCGAATCTAGTTGCGGATGCCTTAAGTCGAAAGGAGCATGTTCATGCAGCTATAGTTACCCTAGTTACCTGATGAGTTAGCAGAAGACTTTGAAAAGCTCAACCTAGGAATAGTTGCTCACACAGAAGGAGTTACCATAGAGGTAGAACCTACCTTGGAGCAAGAAATACGAAAGGGTCAGTTCGGTGATGTTAAAATTCAAGAGATCAAAGACCTGATGGCAGAAGGTAGAGGTCCAGACTTCATGGAGGATGAGCTGGCACAATCTCGTTCAAAAACAGGATATGTGTCCCTGATATTGACAGTCTTCGTGAAACCACATTGAAGGAAGCTCATGACTGCCTACTCCATTCATCCCGGCAGTACCAAGATGTAGTCAAGATCTAAAATAAAAGTATTGGTGGTATGGTCTAAAAAGGGATGTTGCTTCACATGTGGCAGCTTGTGATGTTTGCTAGAGGGTAAAAGCTGAACATCAGAGACCAGATGGATTACTTCACCCGCTGAAGGTACTTGAGTGGAAGTGGGAAGAAATTGGTATGGATTTCATTGTTGGTCTACCCCGCACTTCTGTTGGGTATGACTCTATTTGGGTGGTTGTGGACAGACTAACAAAAGTGGCTCACTTCATTCCTGTGAGGACTAATTACACGGGGCCAAGCTAGCTGAGTTGTATATGGCCTAGGATAGTTTGTCTACACGGAGTGCCTAAGAAGATCGTGTCAGACCAAGGGTCCTAGTTCACTTCTCGGTTTTGGTAGAAATTGCATGAGTGCATGGATACGAAACTGAACTTCATCTCGGCCTATCACCCTCAAACTGATGGGAAGACCGAGAGAACCATCCAAGTACTAGAAGATATGCTAAGAGCTTGTGCTCTTAAACATGGTCGCAGTTGGGATAAGAGTTTACCCTATGCGGAGTTCTCTTGCAATATCAATTACCAGGCCAGTTTGAAGATGTCCCCATTTGAAGCTTTATATGGTAGAAAGTGCAGAACTCCTCTGTATTGGGATCAAACCGGTGAAAGACAGTTCTTTGGGCCATAAATTATTCAAGAGGCAGAAGAACAAGTTCGGTTGATAAGGGACAATTTGAGAACTGCGCAGTCTAGGCAGAAAAGCTATGCAGATACCCATAGAAGGCAGTTAGAGTTTAAGGAGGGTGATCACGTGTATCTGAAGGTGTTACCGATCCAGAGTATGAGGAGGTTTAAAGTTAAAGGGAAGTTGTCCCCTCATTTCATTGGACCCTTCATGATCCTAAAGCGAGTGGGAGAAGTTGCCTACCAACTGGAACTACCCAACCATCTAGCGGATGTACACGATGTCTTTCATGTATCCCAGTTGAAGAAGTGCCTCAAGGTACCAGAAGAGCAACTACCCATGGAGGACCTTAGTGTTCAAGATGATCTGACTTATACTAAGTATCCTATCAAGATCATTGATACTTTGACTCGTGTTACGAGGAATAAAGTAATCAAAATGTGCAAAGTGCAATGGAGTCATCACATTGAAGATGAAGCTACCAAGGAGAGAGAAGAACTACGAGTAGAATTTCCCCACCTCATCCCTAGTTCATCTTAATCTCGAGGTCAAGATTCCTTTTAAGGGGGTAGGATTTGTAAACCCTAGTATAGAGTACACATGCCTCTTGCCATTGGAAATAATGAAGGAGCTCTTTGATTATGTGACTTATTCATGAGGCATATCTTCTTTTAAGTAAATACCAAATAAACACATCATGCTGGAATTTTATTGTTTGTGCATCAAGCCCAAACTTACAATTAAAACAAATTTAACTCAAAATTCAAGACTTAGTTATGATAAAAAAGAAAGGAGTAGAAGAGGGGGATAATAATAATAAAAATAATAAATAAGTAATATTATTGCAAGTAGTAGAAATATTATTACGTTAGAATTTTGTTTAATATTTGAAAATTGGAGTTCACAACAAGAGTTCAAGAATTTTGTTTAATATTTACGTCATCGTGCCTGAAGCGAGTAGAGGCTTACAGTTTGAGTCCTGGTGTGCGCTAGCGCCGGTTTAGCGTTCTCCAGCGAGAAATTCGCCGCAGCCAGGTTGGCTCCGCCATGCACCTGGACGGAATAGAGGGGACGATTCCTGACCGTCGTGTAACACCCAAAATCCATCAATTGAAAACAATCTAGTTTATATTATTAATTTCTAGTAGAAAGAAAAAATATTTATATTAACAAATAAAGAAATGGTGATATAATTAAATTGAAGAGTTTCTTAAATAGTAAAAGTTTATCAAAGTGTTTGAAGCATTCATGTCGAAGCATATATTTTGTTTGATTTGAATTTCAAATCCAATTCTTGGATTTAGTTGTGTGAGAATGATCTTGTTTTATAAGTAATAATGAATTGTTAAAATAATATTTTTGGATTGTGTACTTTGTTATGTTAATAACTTTTGTTGTAAGTATTCACAAAAAGCACAACAAATACCATTTTTATTGATTTTATCCTTTTTGAAGCCCAATCTATTTAAATAATAGTTTTTTGCCTAAAAATAATTTATTCTTTAAAATTAGGTATTTTTTATTTATAAAATATCATCTTTTATATATATATATTAAAATAATTAAATATTATATATACTCTATTAAAAAAATAAAAAAATACAACACAAACAGACGCACGCACGCATCTAAATTAAGAAAAGAAAATAAGTCGTCAGCCAGCCGAGCCGTTTTCCATTCAGCCCATTTCCAACATTCCCACCTTCCATGTTCACTCCTTTCCCATTTTCTTTTTCCTTGGGTGTTTGACAAGTGGGCCCCCGCGTTCATCTTCCACACGGAACTCTCTCCTGTTTGCTTCGCCCAGGAACGATCGAGCGCGCCACCGCCTGGCCATTGGCTCCTTGCACCACGAGGTCTAGCGCTGCCGGCACGCCCTCACCAAGCCATCTTGCCTCTGCGTAGTGGAATGCCACTAACCAGTCGATTCCTTCCTCTCTCTGCCCACTTGAGCAACGGATGTTACTCCTCATTAATGGTGGTTGAGCCCTCCGTTCCTCTCCTCGCCTCTTTGCTACCGATAACTCCCTCTCGGTCTATAAATCAAAGCTGCGCACCGTCGAGCCAGTCCTTTCCCTGCTGCTTGCTCGCTGCCCGCGCTACTCGCATACTGTGCGCCGGCTATTTCTCCCGGCGATTAATGGCAGTTCTAAATTCTTCAGTTTTTCAGCTTCAATGGCCATCAAATCTCCAGCCATAATTTCCTCTCCCTTCCAACAACTCTTCCTCTTTCCTTGTCCGTATAAATCACGAAACACAAGCTCCAACACACCCGTTCTCAGCCTCCACTTCCTCCTGCCCCCTCGTGATCCCGCGTCGTGGAGCGGCTACCACCGCGTCCGAGTCCGCCATGCTGCCAGCCCCCATCACGGTCAGTGCCTCTGCCCAGCTCGCCTGCACGCCATCTCCTCGCCTCCCTACGTCCAAGGCTCGCCAAGCGTCGCCGACCACCTCCACTCCCTTGCAACACGCACTCGTCTGCTGCTGCGCTTGCAGCGTGGCGCGCCTGTCAGAGACCTACCAGCGCCAGCAAAAGGTGAAAGGGGCGCAGGAGGAAAGGAGCTTGTCACACCCGTTTCTAAGGAGCAGAGCCGGGTGCATAGCATATGTGTGCCAGGATCTATTTCCACACATATGTTGACGTCACAAGTGTAATATATCAAAAGAACAATGCATAAAAGCGTAAATAACGATTATATTCATATTACACTTCGAACAGACATAATGTCTTAACCTTTATTCATCAAAGTACAGCGAAACAAGGACATCCATCCACAGGAAGATGACCGGGGGTATCACTAGACTAGCATCTATGGAGTTCAGCATCATATCTTCATCTGCAACTTCTGATCAAAATTAAGCAAGGGTGAGCTCACTTATGGTCGGGGCTCAGCAAGTGGGGGAAAAACTAATGCAAGTCTAACAAGGTGAGGCTGAGGTTGAGCAGTAAGCATTTTAGTTGGTCAACATTTTATTAACAACACCTGTCTTACTAATAAGTGTGAATCCCAAGTATTCCCATTAAACAAAGGTATAAGAATATATCAAAAACACTTAAGTGAAACCACTTAAGCAAAACCATTGGCAGATCGTCGGATCTCGATTTATTTCCATCTTCAAGTTCAATTATCATGTGAGGAGTCCAGGCTGCTCTTAACCGTGAGCACGGCTGATATATCAGTTTTACACTCTGCAGAGGTGGCGCATCTTTACCCATGAGTCGCGATTCCCTTCTAGCCCAGGTTAGCTAGACCCGTATTCACTTCCGAGGTGAATGGCTAGGGTCTCACTACGAGGCTTCTCCCTAGAGTCCTCATTACGCAAATGCTGGAAATGGTCGAACTGCATAAGGCACACCTACCGTAACCAACTTATAGTCCAGACTACAGGGTAAAGCTTTGGGAACTATGCCCGTATCCAATCTGCCTGAGCCGGTACTATAAGCGCTTGCCAGATGCCCCCGTTCCTATCGACCACGACCAACACCCAACATAAGACTTCCCTAGTTATTTAGCCAAGACCAGAGCCATGATAGTTCTCATGGTAGCACTGTTTTCCTCGGGTGGTCACTCCATGTTCCAATTAATATGCAATAATCTTGTTTAACCATCGGGTTAACAACAACAATGTACACTTACCATTTGAAACATTAATATCATAAGCGGGAGTGACTGCATAAAGTTAAGTTATAGCAATAGCATAGCTACGAAGGTAAAGTATAATTCTCAGGTTTGATCAAGGAATAAGGTTGGAAAGGTTATCTAAATAGGTAACCCGTCAAATTATGCATATATATCCGAAAGAGTAAACTTTATTAAATGTATTGTTTGGGATCAAACAGAGTATGCAGAGGGAGAAGTCCACTTGCCTTGCTTATTGAAAACTTGAGGTTCTTCCACGGAATATATCTTGATTCTCAACTACTAGATCAACCACTGAATATCACACAAACAAACAAACAAGAAGAACAAACACCACTCAATAACATACAACATTCACCATACGTAAAGCTAAAAGAAAGCATAACGAAAAGAGCGTTCGCTTTTCAAAAACATTACTCACACGGGTTATAATAAAAAGGTATTCTTTTCAAACATGTGATTTATACTTTATAAAATAAGACATGAGCTTATAAATGTCTTAATTAAAATATACAAATATTAGGTTCACCAAATTAATCTTTTATAAAACGACATACGCGATATATCTAAGATAAAGTGTTTATAAGATGATAAAACACGTTATAAAATATTCAAACCTTTTTAACATTTTAGAAAAGATATATGTTATATATTGTCGGTGTTCCGAGACCGGGGAGTCCCTGAGCCGACGAGTGAATGTCGCCGCGTGCCCCAGCCCAGATGGGTCGAGCGCGAGGGCGAGCGCGAAGGGGGGAGAGCGAGGCGGCTGGAGACCAGCGTGAGAGAGGTGGGAATCCCGCGGCCTTCGTGTTTGTCCCGCGCCCAGGTCGGGTGCGCTTGCAGTAGGGGGTTACAAGCGTACACGCGGGAGAGGGAGCGAGCGGCCTCCAGCGAGCGCCTGTTCTCGTCCTCGTCCCCGTGCGGCCAACCCTCTCTAAGAGGGCCCTGGTCCTTCCTTTTATAGGTGTAAGGAGAGGATCCAGGTGTACAATGGGGGTGTAGCAGAGTGCTACGTGTCTAGCGGAGGAGAGCTAGCGCCCTAAGTACATGCCGTTGTGGCAGTCGGAGAGATTTTGGCACCCAGCTGGTGTGATGTCGTGGCCGTCGGAGGAGCGATGGAGACTGGCAGGAGGGACAGCTGTCGGAGCGGTTGAATCCTTGCTGACGTCCTCTTGCTTCCGTAAGGGGGCTGAGAGCCGCCGTCGTCACAGAGTATGCAGGGCGCCATCATTGCCCATCTGGCGGGGCGAGCCAGATGGGACGCCGATCTTGTTCCCTGCGGCCCGAGTCAGCTCGGGGTAGGGTGATGATGGCGCCTCCTGTTGACGTGGCTGGTCTACGCCCTAGGTTGGGCGATGTGGAAGCTCCTCCGAAGCCGAGGTCGAGTCTGTCTTTCGTGGCCGAGGTCGGGTCCGAGCCCCAGGTTCGGGCGAGGCGGAGATCGCCGGCTGGTGCCGGGGCGGAGTCCGAATCCTGGGGTCGGGCGAAGCGGAGTTCGTCGTCTTCTGGGACCGAGCCCAAGTCCGAGCCCTGGGTCGGGCGAGGCGGAGATCGTCGTCTTCTGGGACTTAGCCCGAGTCCGAGCCCTGGGTCGGGTGAGGCGGAGGTCGTCGTCTTCCAGGATCGAGCCCAAGTCCGAGCCCTAGGTCGGGCGAGGCGGAGATCGTCGTCTTCTGGGACTTAGCCCGAGTCCGAGCCCTGGGTCAGGTGAGGCGAAGGTCGTCGTCTTCCGGGACTTAGCCCGAGTCCGAGCCCTGGGTCGGGCGAAGTTCGCCGTCTTCCGGGACTTAGCCTGAGTCCGAGCCCTGGGTCGGGCGGAGTTCGCCGTCTTCCGGGACTTAGCCCGAGTCCGAGCCCTGGGTCGGGCGGAGTTCGCCGTCTTCCGGGTCTTAGCCCGAGTCCGAGCCCTGGGTCGGGCGGAGTTCGCCGTCTTCCGGGACTTAGCCCGAGTCCGAGCCCAGGGTCGAGCGGAGCGGAGCTTCCTATGGTGCCTTTGGCCAGGCCTGACTGCCTGTCAGTCTCACTCTGTCAAGCGGCACCGCAGTCGGAGTGGCGCAGGCGGCGCTGTCCTTCTGTCAGGCCGGTCAGTGGAGCGACAAAGTGACGGCGGTCACTTCGGCTCTACCGGCTGGGGGGCGCGCGTGAGGATAAAGGTGTCAGGCCACCTTTGCATTAAATGCTCCTGCGACTTGGTCGGTTGGTGCAGCGATTTGGTCAGGGTTGCTTCTTAGCGAAGACAGGACCTCGGGCGAGCCGAAAATATGTTCGCCGCTGAAGGGGGGCCTCGGGCGAGACAGAAATCCTCCGGGGTCGGCTGCCCTTGTCCGAGGCTAGGCTCGGTTGAGGCGTGATCGAGTCCCTTGAATGGACCGATCCCTGACTTAATCGCACCCATCAGGCCTTTGCAGCTTTGTGCTGATGGGGGTTACCAGCTGAGAATTAGGAGCCTTGAGGGTACCCCTAATTATGGTCCCCGACAGTAGCCCCCGAGCCTCGAAGGGAGTGTTTGCACTCGCTTGGAGGCTTTCGTCGCACTTTTTTGCAAGGGGACCAGCCTTCCTCGGTTGCGTTTTGTTCCGGTGGGTGCGCGCGAGCGCACCCGCCGGGTGTAGCCCCCGAGGCCTCGGAGGAGTGGTTTCACTCCTTCGAGGTCTTAATGCCTTGCGTAGTGCTTCGGCTGATCTGGTCGTTCCCTCATGCGAGCTGGTCGTAGCCCAGGTGTACGGTTGGGTCCCAAGTTCTCGGGCTGGTATGTTGACGCTGTCAACGGTTCGGCCGGGGCCGGGTTTGCGAGAGCAGCCCCCGAGCCTCTGCACAGAGCGAGAGGGCGGTCAGGGGTAGACTCGGCTTTTTTACATACGCCCCTGCGTCGCCTTTCCGCAAGGAGGAGGGGGGAAAGCGCCATGTTGCCCTCGATGGGCGCCGAACATGGTGTCTCCGATGAGCTGCAAGCGGGTAATCCGAGTGGACGTCCGTGCCCCGTTCGTTAGGGGTCGGCTAGGGGCCCAGAGGCACGCCCAAAAGTACCTACGGGTGATTTGCCAGACCCGGTCCCCTAGTGACGGGGTCCGAGGGCTCGATGCCTCCCTCTGATGGGATTCTGTTACAAGATCGTTCCCGCTGGTCTCGGAAATGTCCTAGGGTACCTCAGGAGCGCAGCCTGAGCCTTGGTTATGTATCGAACGTACCCATGGTCATCCCTCGCTCGGCGTCTGAGGCGGCTGTGAACCCTTCGGGGGCCAGCCTTCGAACCCCTGATCAGTAATGGGCGCGGAGCCCGAGTAGCCTGAGGCGGCCGTGGAACCCTTTCGAGGGGCCGGCCTTCGAACCTCTGACCAGTAGTGGGTGTAGGGCCCACGCGATCTGAGGCGGCTGTCGAACCCTTCCGGGGGGCCAGCCTTCGAACCTCTGATCAGTAGGGGGGCTCGGAGCCTGGTTCCTTCTCGGGGAAGGATCCTTTTCGGGGTATCCCCCTTTCCCGGTCCCTGTTGCAAGAGAGAGAAAGAGGAAAAAAGGAAAAGGATACGAAATCGAATGACGCGACGTACCTTTTTTGACGCGGTTATTTCGACGAAGGCGAAGCGTCGCTCGCTTCTCCTGCCAGAGGCGCCGCGTGTCCCACCGCGGAGTTGATGCGACGGGGCGAGTAGTTCGCAGGGTAGCCGTTGCGCGTGCGTGGGCCGTTCGAGGAACGGGTCACGGGCGCATTGTCTTCACGCCGTGAGAGAGGGTTCTCTCGCTGCCCCCGGATGGGACGTAAGCTTGGCTGACGACGTGACCGCTGCACCTGCCCGCCTGCCACCGTCATTACTGCCGGCCCGTCTTCGGCCGTATTGACCGTCGCGCCAGGCTGGAGCCACTGGGTCGTGCGCTGGGTAGCCTCGAGTCGCGGTATTGGTTCCGCAGTCGAGGAGGCGTGGTGGTGGCACATGTGGCGGTGCAGTTACTCACACGTAGCAACCGGCGCACCGGTTGCATGACGCGTGGGCCTGGGCCTCCATGCCGGGCGTGTTGGGAGTCGGAGAAGTGCGCCCACTTGGCGCGGTTGCATGCCGCCTGCACGGCTGCCCGCCCTTTCGCCCGTTGGTCTTGGCAGAAGTGGAGAGTCGCTTGTAACCGCTGGGCGGTTGTACGCACCGCACACGGCGGTTTGGCCTCTTCTGCTCTGAGCCGGCTTGCATGACGCGTGGGACCCAGCCCCCGCGCCGTAGGGGAGGACCTTGGAGTGTGTTGGAGAAGACTCAGCCCGTGACGGCTGGGGACGCAAGTAGGGAGAACCGCCTTTAAAAGGAGGGTGACCCCCTTGGAAGGCGACCATGTCTTCGCGCTCCCTTATGCATCGTGTCTTTCCACCTTCCAAGTCCCCGGATGGGGGAGATCCACCGTCTTTCCGCCTCGTCGTTGGGGGAACACAACTCCGTGGGAGTTGGCACCTTTCAGCCATCGTTCGGCTTCAAGGATTTTCATCACACAGCCCGGTTGCACCTCTCCGCTGGTGGTCACCCAAGACGGTGACCTCCAGCCCCTGGACGGGGAGAGGCAAGCCGGGCTGCGATCTTGGACCCGCCCTCAGCCTCGAGGGTGTTCGTCATCCTCGCTGGGGCGGGGAGCGAGGCGAGCCGGGGCTCTACCTCCCGCGCGGGCCGGCGGGCCACCTCATCTCCCAGCTTCTGGTGGTGGCAAACACCCTCCAGTTCTGCGGAGGAGACGTCCTCTAGCCATGCCGGGGAAGGCGAACTATTGCTGCCCAGCTAGGATGCAACATTCCGCCCTCTTCCTTGCATTCGAGGCAAGGACGGCAGCGAGGACCTGCCGGCGCGCTTGGGAGCGGCCCGCTCTTTGGCTTTAATAGCTGGTTCGCGTCCCTTGAGCGGGAACGCGAACGAGAGCCCTCCGGCGGCCGCGTCCGTCCTGGGACCATGGCTGCTGCTGCAGAGGTCGCTGGCGGGTCCCCTGGTGTTCGTCGCCCCGCAGGCCCGAGGGTGTTAGTACCCGCGGGGACGGAACCAGAGTTCCGTTTGTAATGGCACTTTGAATGCCAGTGTTTTTGTTCATTGTAGCTGTCGGGGCCTGAACATGCATGTATTTTCGGCATGGAGCCGTATTTTTTCCTCATTTCCGAGCACTAAGACTCGCCTGTTGGTTGTCTGAACCGCTTCACCAAGCGTGAGTCGCCCCGTGCAAAGGTGACGAGTGAGGTATCCGTATCCCGGAGGCGTAGGAGTCCCTCGGCTCGGTCAGCCTTGTTGTCCGAGGCTTCTCTAGCTTAATTAAAGGAACCCCTCAGCCGCTCTTCGATGAGCCGAGGCCAGGGGTAGCGGCGTCAACATGAACAGAGGCAGAGTTGGCTTGAAAAGAAAACCTGGTTGTTTTCAGGATCCACTTTTGAAGTAGTCAAATAGCCCGAAAGACCTTCTGGCAGAAAAGATCTTTTTTCGAGGAAAATTTCGACGCAGAGGGGGTTCCCCCCCTTTTAGCCCTCGAGGGAGGGTCGGACTTTGCCGAGGCGAGGCCGACCCTTCCTTGACGACTAAACTTTTGCTGGGCGCGAGGTATATGAACAACTTGAAAACATCTTAAGGGTAGAAGCGACGTAGCTGTTGGATGTTCCAAGCGTTGCCGTAGACCTTGCCTTGACTGTTGGCCAGCTTGTACGTTCCGGGCTTTAGAACTTTGGCGATGACGAACGGCCCCTCCCAGGGAGGCGTGAGCTTGTGCCGCCCTCGGGTGTCTTGTCGCAGCCGAAGCACCAGGTCGCCCACTTGGAGGTCTCGGGACCGGACCCCTCGGGCGTGGTAGCGTCGCAGGGACTGCTGGTATCGCGCCGAGTGTAGTAAGGCCTTGTCCCGAGCCTCCTCCAGCTGGTCCAGCGAGTCTTCTCGGCTAGCTTGGTTGCTTTGGTCGGTGTAGGCCCTCGCCCTCGGGGAGCCATGTTCCAGGTCTGTGGGCAAGACAGCCTCGGCCCCGTAGACTAGGAAGAACGGCGTGAAGCCCGTGGCTCGGCTTGGCATTGTCCTCAGACTCCAGACCACCGAGGGGAGTTCCTTCATCCATCGCTTGCCGAACTTGTTGAGGTCGTTGTAGATCCGAGGCTTGAGCCCTTGTAGAATCATGCCGTTGGCACGCTCTACTTGCCCATTTGACATGGGGTGAGCCACGGCGGCCCAGTCCACCCGGATGTGATGATCCTCGCAGAAGTCCAGGAACTTTCTGCCGGTGAACTGGGTGCCGTTGTCGGTGATGATGGAGTTCGGGACCCCGAAGCGATGGATGATGTTGGTGAAGAACGCCACCGCCTGCTCGGACCTGATGCTGTTTAGGGGTCGAACCTCGATCCACTTGGAGAATTTGTCGATGGCGACCAACAGGTGCGTGTAGCCCCCGGGTGCCTTCTGCAAGGGGCCGACGAGGTCCAGACCCCACACAGCAAACGGCCAGGTGATGGGTATCGTCTGCAGAGCCTAAGCGGGCAGGTGGGTCTGCCTTGCGTAGAACTGACACCCTTCGCAGGTGCAGACAATTCTAGTGGCGTCGGCCACCGCCGTCGGCCAGTAGAAGCCTTGCCGGAAAGCATTCCCGACAAGGGCTCGAGGCGCTGCGTGATGGCCGCAAGCCCCCGAGTGTATCTCTCGCAGGAGTTCCTGACCTTTGGCGATGGAGATGCATCGCTGGAGGATGCCGGAGGGGCTCCGGTGGTAGAGCTCCTTCTCATCTCCCAGCAAGACGAACGACTTGGCGCGCCGCGCCACTCGCCGAGCCTCGGCTCGGTCGGAGGGTAGCTCTCTTCGGTGGAGGTATTGCAGGTATGGGGTCTGCCAGTATTGATCAGGCGTGACCTCGCTTTGCTCCCCCTCGACGTGCAGCGTCTCACCCTCGGGGGTCGAGGGTACCTCAGGTTGAACCAAGAATACCTCGGGCCGAGCCGAGGGTGCCTCGGAATGATCCGAGGGTACCTCGGGCTGGGCCGAGGGTGCCTCGGGCTCGGGCGTGTCGTCGACCTTGACGGAGGGTTGATGCAGATCCCAGGAGAAGACGTCCGGGGGAACCGTCGTTCGCCCCGAGGCTATTTTAGCCAGCTCGTCCGCAGTCTCGTTGTAGCGCCGAGCGATGTGGTTGAGCTCGAGCCCGTAGAACTTGTCTTCCAGGCGCCGAACCTCATCGCAGTAGGCCTCCATCTTCGGGTCGCGGCAGTGGGAGTTCTTCATGACTTGGTCGATGACGAGCTGTGAGTCACCGCGAGCGTCGAGGCGTCGGACCCCTAGCTCGATGGCGATCCGCAACCCGTTGACCAGAGCTTCGTACTCAGCCACATTGTTGGATGCCGGGAAATGGAGGCGTAGCACGTAGCGTAGGTGCTTCCTGAGGGGCGAGATGAAGAGTAGGCCTGCGCCAGCTCCTGTCTTCATCAGCGACCCGTCAAAGAACATGGTCCAGAGCTCCGGTTGGATCGGAGTCGTCGGTAGCTGGGTGTCGACCCATTCAGCTACGAAGTCCGCCAAGACCTAGGACTTGATGGCCTTCTGAGGAGCGAACGAGATCGTCTCGCCCATGATTTCCATCGCCCACTTTGCAATCCTACCTGAGGCCTCTCGGCACTGGATGATCTCCCCCAGGGGGAAGTATGACACCACAGTTACCGGATGAGACTCGAAGTAGTGTCGCAGCTTCCGCCGCGTCAGGATCACCGCGTACAGCAGCTTCTGAACTTGTGGGTAGCGGATCTTGGTTTTGGACAGTACCTCACTGACGAAGTAGACTGGCCTCTGAACGGGCAACGCATGCCCCTCTTCTTGCCTCTCGACCACAATTGCAGCGCTAACCACCTGAGTGGTCGCGGCGACGTAGACCAGGAGGGCTTCTCCGGCAGCTAGGGGCACCAAGATAGGCGCCTTTGTGAGGAGCGCCTTCAGGTTCCCGAGGGCTTCCTCGGCCTCAGGGGTCTAAGTGAAGCACTCGGCCTTCCTTAAGAGCCGGTACAGAGGTAGACCTCTTTCGCCGAGGCGTGAGATGAAGCGGCTCAGAGCCGCGAGGCATCCCATGACCCTTTGTACGCCTTTCAAGTCCTTGATGGGCCCCATGCTGGTGATAGCTGCGATCTTCTCCGGGTTGGCTTCGATGCCCCGCTCGGAGATGATGAACCCCAAGAGCATGCCTTGGGGTACTCCGAAAACACACTTTTCAGGATTGAGCTTGACGCCTTTCGCCTTGAGACATCGGAATGTCGCTTCAAGGTCGGAAAGGAGGTCGGAGCCTTTCCTCGTCTTGACTACGATGTCATCGACGTAGGCCTCGACCGTGCGGCCGATGTGTTCGCCGAACACATGGTTCATGCACCGCTGGTACGTCGCGCCCGCATTCCTCAAGCCGAACGGCATGGTGACATAGCAGTACATGCCGAAGGGTGTGATGAAAGAAGTCGCGAGCTGGTCGGACTCTTTCATCCTGATTTGATGATACCCTGAGTAGGCATCGAGGAAAGACAGGGTTTCGCACCCAGCAGTGGAATCCATGATTTGGTCGATGCGAGGCAGAGGGTAGGGAACCTTCGGACATGCTTTGTTGAGACCAGTGTAGTCTACACACATCCGTCATTTCCCCCTTTCTTTCTCACAAGCACAGGATTGGCAAGCCATTCGGGATGGAATACCTCTTTGATGAACCCTGCCGCCATTAGCTTGTGGATCTCCTCGCCTATGGCTCTGCGCTTCTCTTCGTCGAATCGGCGCAGTGGCTGCTTAACGGGTCGGGCTCCGGCTCGGATGTCCAGCGAGTGCTCGGCGACATCCCTCGGTATGCCGGGCATGTCCGAGGGACTCCACGCGAAGACGTCGGCGTTCGCGCGGAGAAAGTCGACGAGCACTGCTTCCTATTTGGGATCGAGCCCGGAGCTGATCCGGATCTGCTTGGAGGCGTCGCCGCCGGGGTCAAGGGGGACGGACTTAACCGTCTCCGCTGGTTCAAAGTTGCCGGCATGACGCTTCACGTCTGGCACCTCCTTAGAGAGGCTCTCTAGGTCGGCGATGAGGGCCTCGGACTCGGCGAGGGCCTCGGCGTATTCCACGCACTCCACATCGCATTCGAACGCGTGTTTGTACGTGGGGCCGACGGTGATGACCCCGTTGGGGCCCGGCATCTTGAGCTTCAGGTAGGTGTAGTTGGGGACGGCCATGAACTTTGCGTAGCATGGCCTCCCCAGCACCGCGTGGTAGGTTCCTCGAAACCCGACCACCTCGAACGTCAGGGTCTACCTTCGGAAGTTGGGGGTGTTCCGAAGCAGACGGGAAGGTTGAGCTGTCCGAGGGGTTGGACGCGCTTCCCGGGAATGATCCCATGGAAGGGCGCAGCGCCTGCCCGGACAGAGGACAGATCGACATGCAGGAGCCTGAGGGTCTCGGCGTAGATGATGTTGAGGCTGCTGCCTCCGTCCATGAGGACCTTGGTGAGCCTGACGTCGCCGATGATGGGGTCGATGACGAGCGGGTATTTCCCCAGGCTCGGCACATGGTTAGGGTGATCGTCTCGATCGAAGGTGATGGGCTTGTCGGACCAGTCTAGATAGACTGGCGCCGCCACCTTCACCGAGCAGACCTCCCAGCGCTCTTGCTTGCGGTGCCGAGCCGAGGCGTTCGCCGCTTGCCCACCATAGATCATGAAGCAGTCGCGGACCTCGGGGAACTCTCCTGCCTGGTGATCTTCCTTCTTGTCGTCGTCACGGGCCTTGCCACCCTCCGCGGGTGGCCCAGCCCTGTGGAAGTGGCGCCGAAGCATGACGCACTCCTCAAGGGTGTGCCTGACGGGCCCCTGGTGATAGGGGCACGGCTCCTTGAGCATCTTGTCGAAGAGGTTGGCACCTCCGGGGGGCTTCCGAGGGTTCTTGTACTCGGCGGCGGCGACAAGGTCCACGTTGGCGGCGTCGCGTTTCGCTTGCGACTTCTTCTTGCCCTTCTTCTTGGCGCCGCGCTGAGTTGACGCCTCGGGAGTATCTTCCGATGGGTGGCCCTGGGGCTGCTTGTCCTTTCGGAAGATAGCCTCGACCGCCTCCTAGCCGGAGGCGAACTTGGTGGCGATGTCCATCAGCTCGCTCACCCTGGTGGGGGTCTTGCGACCCAGCTTGCTCACTAGGTCGCGGCAGGTGGTGCCAGCGAGGAACGCGCCGATGACATCAGAGTCGGTGATGTTGGGCAGCTCGGTGCGCTGCTTCGAGAATCGCCGGATGTAGTCCCGGAGAGATTCTCCCGGCTGCTATCGGCAGCTTCGAAGGTCCCAGGAATTCCCAGGGTGCACATACGTGCCCTGGAAATTGCCGGCGAAAGCTTGGACTAGGTCGTCCCAGTTGGAGATCTGCCCCGGAGGCAGGTGCTCCAACCAGGCGCGAGCGGAGTCGGAGAGGAACAGGGGAGGTTGCGGATGATGAGGTTGTCATCGTCCGTTCCACCCAGTTGGCAGGCCAGACGGTAGTCCGCGAGCCACAGTTTTGGTCTCGTCTCCCCCGAGTACTTTGTGATAGTAGTCGGGGGTCGGAACCGGGTCGGGAACGGCGCCCGTCGGATGGCTTGGCTGAAGGCTTGCGGACCAGGTGGTTCGGGCGAGGGACTCCGATCCTCCCCGCTGTCGTAGCGTCCCCCACGCCTAGGGTGGTAGCCTCGGCGCACCCTCTCATCGAGGTGGGCCCAATAGTCGCGGTGATGGTGCTCGTTGCCGAGGCGACCCGGGGCCGTAGGCGCGGTGTTGCGCGTGCGCCCGGTGTAGACCGAGGCTTCCCGCATGAATCGGGAAGTCGCGGCATGAGGTTCCGAGGGGTACCCCTGCCTTCGGGAGGCAGAGCTCTCGGCCCGTCGGACCGCGGCGCCTTCTAGGAGATTCTTGAGCTCTCCCTGGATTCGCCGCCCCTCGGTGGTTGATGGCTCCGGCATCGCGCGAAGAAGCATTACTGCTGCCGCCAGGTTCTGGCCGACCCCACTGGATGCGGGCGGTGGCCTGACCCTGACGTCGTCGGTGATGCGGTGCTGGAAGCCCTGGGGTAGATGACGTATTTCTCCGGCCGGAGGTTGGCCCGCCCATGCCTGCCCGACGTCTCGACGGATTGGCTCAAGCGCTCCTGCTCCCTCGTCGAGCCTGGCCTGCACCCCGCGGATTTGCTCGAGCTGTGGGTCATGACCCCCCGCCTGAACGGGGACCACAGCTAGCTCCCGTGGGATGTCAACGCGAGGCACCGGCCTAGGGAGGTCACCATCCTCCGGCATGCCGAGATGGTTGCCTTCTGGGGGACCCCCTAGATCGACATGGAAGCATTCGCGACTTGGGCCGCAGTCCTCGTCGCCGAGGCTACGGCTACCGTCGGAACAGTCGAAAAGGTAGTAGTCGCATGCGGTCATGAAGTCCCGCATAGCACTGGGGTTGCCAAGTCCAGAGAAATCCCAACAGATGCTGGGCTCGTCGTCTTCCTCGGACCCAGAGGGCCCGTAGGTCGAGACGTCCGTCAGCCGGTCCCAAGGTGACCGCATACGAAACCCCAGAGGGTTTGGACTTGCCTCTATGAGAGCGCCCGCCAAAGCGAAGTCGTTAGGCGGGTTGAGGCTGGATCCGAAAGACGTGGGATGGGAATCGGTCGGTACCTTTTGGTTGACGGGCGGCGATGAGGTCATGTCGGGGACTGACTGCGTCGTCGTCTCAGGTACGAGGGTGACGTCCAGCAAGCTTTTCGCGAGCGTGCTGGCGTCGTCCGCTTGCTCGAGATTGGCGTGTCGCGGGGGGACGGCGCTCGCCTTCGTCTCAAATGCGAGGTCGACGCCCGGTGCGCCCCCCGTTGGGGCGCTGGGGCCGTTGACTCGCTCGACAGCCGACGAGGCGCTGTCTCCTGCTTGGCCTTGGTTGCCCCGCCTCCTCCTCCGTTCGCGGGGGAGAGGGCGGGGTGAGCTCGAAGGTTGTTCTTCCACCATGCCGGGAAGACGTCGCCGATTCCGCCGCCGGCGGGCGAGTTGTCGGCCGCCACTGTCATTGTCGCATGGCGGTGGAAGGAGTATCACGTCGTAGCCGCCGTCGAGGGACATGAACTCAAGACTCCCGAAACGGAGCACCGTCCCGGGTTGGAGAGGTTGCTGGAGACTGCCTATCTGGAGCTTGATGGGAAGCTGTTCGTCAACACACAGCAGGCCCCTACCTGGCGCGCCAATTGTCGGCGTTCCGAGACCGAGGGGTCCCTGAGCCGACGAGTGAATGTCGTCGCGTGCCCCAGCCCAGATGGGTCGAGCGCGAGGGTGAGCGTGAAGGGGGGAGAGCGAGGCGGCCGGAGACCGGCGTGAGAGAGGTGGGAATCCCGCGGCCTTCGTGTTCGTCCCGCGCCCAGGTCGGGTGCGCTTGCAGTAGGGGGTTACAAGCGTCCACGCGGGAGAGGGAGCGAGCGGCCTCCAGCGAGCGCCTGTTCTCGTCCTCGTCCCCGCGCGGCCAACCCTCTCTAAGAGGGCCCTGGTCCTTCCTTTTATAGGTGTAAGGAGAGGATCCAGGTGTACAATGGGGGGTGTAGCAGAGTGCTACGTGTCTAGCGGAGGAGAGCTAGCGCCCTAAGTACATGCCGTTGTGGCAGCCGGAGAGATTTTGGCACCCAGCTGGTGTGATGTCGTGGCCGTCGGAGGAGCGATGGAGACTGGCGGAGGGACAGCTGTCGGAGCGGTTGAATCCTTGCTGACGTCCTCTTGCTTCCGTAAGGGGGCTGAGAGCCACCGTCGTCACAGAGTATGCAGGGCGCCATCATTGCCCATCTGGCGGGGCGAGCCAGATGGGACGCCGGTCTTGTTCCCTGCGGCCTGAGTCAGCTCGGGGTAGGGTGATGATGGCGCCTCCTGTTGACATGGCTGGTCTACGCCCTAGGTTGGGCGATGTGGAAGCTCCTCCGAAGCCGAGGTCGAGTCTGTCTTCCGTGGCCGAGGTCGGGTTCGAGCCCCAGGTTTGGGCGAGGCGGAGATCGCCGGCTGGTGCCGGGGCGGAGTCCGAATCCTGGGGTCGGGCGAAGCGGAGTTCGTCGTCTTCTGGGACCGAGCCCAAGTCCGAGCCCTGGGTCGGGCGAGGCCGAGATCGTCGTCTTCGGGGACTTAGCCCGAGTCCGAGCCCTGGGTCGGGCGAGGCGGAGGTCGTCGTCTTCCGGGACCGAGCCCAAGTCCGAGCCCTGGGTCAAGCGAGGCGGAGATCGTCGTCTTCTGGGACTTAGCCCGAGTCCGAGCCCTGGGTCGGGCGAGGTGGAGGTCGTCGTCTTCCGGGACTTAGCCCGAGTCCAAGCCCTGGGTCGGGCGAAGTTCGCCGTCTTCCGGGACTTAGCCCGAGTCCGAGCCCTGGGTCGGGCGGAGTTCGCCGTCTTCCGGGACTTAGCCCGAGTCCGAGCCCTGGGTCGGGCGGAGTCGCCGTCTTCCGGGTCTTAGCCCGAGTCCGAGCCCTGGGTCGGGCGGAGTTCGCCGTCTTCCGGGACTTAGCCCGAGTCCGAGCCCTGGGTTGGGTGGAGCGGAGCTTCCTATGGTGCCTTTGGCCAGGCCTGACTGCCTGTCAGTCTCACTCTGTCAAGCGACACCGCAGTCGGAGTGGCGCAGGCGGCGCTGTCCTTCTGTCAGGCCGGTCAGTGGAGCGACGAAGTGACGGCGGTCACTTCGGCTCTGCCGGCTGGGGGCGCGCGTCAGGATAAAGGTGTCAGGCCACCTTTGCATTAAATGCTCCTGCGACTTGGTCGGTTGATGCAGCGATTTGGTCAGGGTTGCTTCTTAGCGAAGACAGGACCTCGGGCGAGCCAGAAATATGTTCGCCGCTGAAGGGGGCCTCGGGCGAGACGGAAATCCTCCGGGGTCGGCTGCCCTTGTCCGAGGCTAGGCTCGGGTGAGGCGTGATCGAGTCCCTTGAATGGACCGATCCCTGACTTAATCGCACCCATCAGGCCTTTGCAGCTTTGTGCTGATGGGGGTTACCAGCTGAGAATTAGGAGCCTTGAGGGTACCCCTAATTATGGTCCCCGACATATATCTAAGGTTAATGGGTGACTAATCACATTATAAATTTTAGAAGCATTATGGAGCATATAATTCATTGTTAAACCTATCACTTATGAAAAATTAAGATATAAGTCTAAATAGGTTTTATGTGAAAAGGTCATTATTATTATTAAATACTAATTTATGGAAAGTTATGATATATGCTTTAATGAACTTTTATGTAAAAGACAATGAACAACAATTATATTTTATTTTTATTAGAAAGTACATGTCCTATATTCTTTATTAAGAAAGCTATATACAAAACAATATACAAACTAACCTTATTATTAAAGAACATGAACACTAATTTCCTTAGTTTATTCTTTAGGAAAAACTAAGTGACACATATATAAATAATATGAACTAATTTTGATTAAATAATTAATTAAGCCTATATAACCAGTTGTAAACAAATATAAATCTAATCAACTAGGTTATGAGAGGATATAATTACTCTATTATTTAACTTTACATTTAGTTTAGAAACATATGACCTAGATATTTAAAATGAATATTATATTCATTGGTATGTTATTAACTATTGTTTAAATATGACTATGTGAGTACTTAATTAAGCCATTATATCATTATTAGAAAAGTTATATGACAAATTACTATTTAGTACGGCTATACTTAAACATCTATAACGTATCTTATTAAATCAAAATCATGATATCTATTAAAAGGTCGGGGCTCACTTATGATCAAAATTAAGGGTGAGCTCACTTATGGTCGGGGCTCAGCAAGTGGGGGAAAAACTAATGCAAGTCTAACAAGGTGAGGCTGAGGTTGAGCAGTAAGCATTTTAGTTGGTCAACATTTTATTAACAACACCTGCCTTACTAATAAGTGTGAATCCCAAGTATTCCCATTAAACAAAGGTATAAGAATATATCAAAAACACTTAAGTGAAACCACTTAAGCAAAACCATTGGCAGATCATCGGATCTCGATTTATTTCTATCTTCAAGTTCAATTATCATGTGAGGAGTTCAGGCTGCTCTTAACCGTGAGCACGGCTGATATATCAGTTTTACACTCTGCAGAGGTGGCGCATCTTTACCCATGAGTCGCGATTCCCTTCTAGCTCGGGTTAGCTAGACCCGTATTCACTTCCGAGGTGAATGGCCAGGGTCTCACTACGAGGCTTCTCCCTAGAGTCCTCATTACGCAAATGCTGGAAATGGTCAAACTGCATAAGGCACACCTACCGTAACCAACTTATAGTCCAGACTACATGGTAAAGCTTTGGGAACTATGCCCGTATCCAATCTGCCTGAGCCGGTACTATGGGGCTGTTTGGTTCGTGGCTAAATGTGCCACACTTTGCCTAAGGTTAGTCATTCAAATTGAAGAACTAACCTTAGGCAGAAAAGTTAGGCAAATTATGGCAAGTTAGGCATTGAACCAAACTGGCCCTATAAGCGCTTGCCAGATGCCCCCGTTCCTGTCGACCACGACCAACACCCAACATAAGATTTCCCTAGTTATTTAGCCAAGACCAGAGCCATGATAGTTCTCATGGTAGCACTGCTTTCCCGGGTGGTCACTCCATGTTCCAATTAATATGCAATAATCTTGTTTAACCATCGGGTTAACAACAACAATGTACACTTACCATTTGAAACATTAATATCATAAGCGGGAGTGACTGCATAAAGTTAAGTTGTAGCAATAGCATAGCTACGAAGGTAAAGTATAATTCTCAGGTTTGATCAAGGAATAAGGTTGGAAAGGTTATCTAAATAGGTAACCCGTCAAATTATGCATATATATCCGAAAGAGTAAACTTTATTAAATGTATTGTTTGGGATCAAACAGAGTATGCAGAGGGAGAAGTCCACTTGCCTTGCTTATTGAAAACTTGAGGTTCTTCCACGGAATATATCTTGATTCTCAACTACTAGATCAACCACTGAATATCACACAAACAAACAAACAAGAAGAACAAACACCACTCAATAACATACAACATTCACCATACGTAAAGCTAAAAGAAAGCATAACGAAAAGAGCGTTCGCTTTTCAAAAACATTACTCGCACGGGTTATAATAAAAAGGTATTCTTTTCAAACATGTGATTTATACTTTATAAAATAAGACATGAGCTTATAAATGTCTTAATTAAAATATACAAATATTAGGTTCACCAAATTAATCTTTTATAAAACGACATACGCGATATATCTAAGATAAAGTGTTTATAAGATGATAAAACACGTTATAACAATATTCAAACCTTTTTAACATTTTAGAAAAGATATATGTTATATATCTAAGGTTAATGGGTGACTAATCACATTATAAATTTTAGAAGCATTATGGAGCATATAATTCATTGTTAAACCTATCACTTATGAAAAATTAAGATATAAGTCTAAATAGGTTTTATGTGAAAAGGTCATTATTATTATTAAATACTACTTTATGGAAAGTTATGATATATGCTTTAATGAACTTTTATGTAAAAGACAATGAACAACAATTATATTTTATTTTTATTAGAAAGTACATGTCCTATATTCTTTATTAAGAAAGTTATATACAAAACAATATACAAACTAACCTTATTATTAAAGAACATGAACACTAATTTTCTTAGTTTATTCTTTAGGAAAAACTAAGTGACACATATATAAATAATATGAACTAATTTTGATTAAATGATTAATTAAGCCTATATAACCAGTTGTAAACAAGTATAAATCTAATCAACTAGGTTATGAGAGGATATAATTACTCTATTATTTAACTTTACATTTAGTTTAGAAACATATGACCTAGATATTTAAAATGAATATTATATTCATTGGTATGTTATTAACTATTGTTTAAATATGACTATGTGAGTACTTAATTAAGCCATTATATCATTATTAGAAAAGTTATATGACAAATTACTATTTAGTACGGCTATACTTAAACATCTATAACGAATCTTATTAAATCAAAATCATGATATCTATTAAAAGGTAACAGGGAGCAGGGTGGGCGCGGCTTAGGGTTAGGCGCGACCGGCTGTTGGGCCTTGGTGGGCCGATTCGGCCAGCAAGGGTTAGATTAGGTTTTGTGTGTTTTTTTCTTTTTTCTAATTTCGAAATACCTATTCAAGTAATCATAAAATTCATAATAATTAAACTAAAATTATTTATAAATAAAATATTAATTCTTAGACTAATATTAAATTACTTATTTGGATTTTCAATTAAGAAGAAATGCTATTAAACATTCAAAAATCAATTATGGGCAATCAAAAATCATTCCAAAGGCAAATAAATGACAACCACTTAAAATAAAATTTATTACCATAATTACCTTTAATAACTAAATTTATTACTTTTATTTGATGATTTTTATGGTGTTACAGAGCCAAATGATGGCGTTCAAATGGTGGGTCGTCGCATTCGCAGCCTAATCTCTGTGTCAAAGGAGCAGAATGGATAGAGTAATGGGCCTTAGGCCATAGCTATACAACAATATAAAGCAAAGCGTGTAATCCGAAGGGAAGCAGGAAAAACAAGAATAGAATCATTCTGCTCCTCTACCTGTCCGTGTTCTTACCCGTTCCTTAGGCGACCGCGTCGAAGCACAGATCGCTCAATTGGAGGCAGCAACCTTGGGCCGCGTCGACGGATTGGTGACCGAAACCTCCAATCGGGTGGCGGTGCTGGAGAACGCCACCTCGGTGTTCGAGTCTTGGCGGCCACGAGTCGAACATTTCGTGGATGGCATCAGGAACTCCGTGGACACCTTGCGCTCGGACCTTGCTCGGCTGACCCAATTCCTCGAGCGCAACAACAATACCACAGGAGATCGTCGCGGCCAGGACAACATCCTTGGATCGTATGTACCAGCGCGAAAGCACCCATCTGCTTCTCCGACTCGTACTGGCAAGCTTGTACCAGCGGGAAAGCACCCATCTGCTTCCCCGACTCATACTGGCAAGCCCGACGGGCACGACGCTGCAACTTCTAACCGGGAGTATGGTTTTGGGAAACCACACCCAATCCAACTCCCGATCAATGGTATATGCTCTTCTCAACCTCGACGTGGTCAACCTGAGTTTCATTCCGTACCTTGCGGTTGCAATATTGACATATATGGGGTTGATGGGCAAGGGCATTTTTTCAGCCAAGAATTTAGGCAACCTACCCAAACTTCACTTCCCATCCTTTGATGGAGACAATCCTCGGTTATGGAAAAAGCGCTGCGAGGATTATTTCATTATGTATGATGTAGATCCTGCTGTTTGGATTTGAGTTTCATCTATGCAGTTCACTAGACCGGTTGCCCGTTGGTTGTAGTCAGTAGATTCGAGAGTATCCACTATGTCATGGGAGAGTTTGGTAGGTTGATTTTAGAACGGTTCGGCAAGGACCAACACTAGTTGTTGCTCTGACAACTGTTTAACATCCGGCAAACACATTATGTGGCTTCTTATGTGGATGAGTTCTCTCAATTAGTAGACAAATTAAATGCCTACCAAACCATGTCTGACCCCTTATATTACACATTTAAATTTGTTGACGATCTTCGTGACGAGGTCAAAGATGTTGTTATGCTTCAACGACCATTAGACCTCGATACTGCCATGGTTCTTGCACAATTGCAGGAGGAAGCTGGGGCTATAATGAAGAGAAATGGTTCCAAATGGGGTGATTCTACTACTGCATTCAAACCTCGGCAAGGTGTTGCACCAGTTCAACCTGTTAAAGAACCCAAACACATGTCTGCTTCGTCCACAGGCGACAAATCCATTGGGGGTCCTTTACCATCTACATATGACTGTATTGCCTCATTATATGCCTATCACAAAGCAAAAGGGCTCTGCTACAAGTGTGGACTGCAATATAACCGTGGTCATCAGTGTTCAGACACAGTACAACTACAAGTAGTGGAGGAGTTATGGCAAATGGTGCAATGCACCAATACTAAAGCAGTGGCAGAATGTTCCGAGGTGCCTGAAGACAATGTTGAGATTAATGTGTTGCAATTGTCCCAAGCAGTTGTTGATGGGTCTGAGGCCCCTCGCACTATGAAATTTGTGGGTCACATAGCAGGCATGGATATCTTGGCACCGCTTGGTTCTGGGAGTTCTCATTCCTTTTTGAGTATGGTTGTGGCCTCTTCTATTCCTGCAGTTTCTACTATGGACCAGCCAATGAAGGTTCAGGTGGCTAATGGGTCTTACATCAGCTGTGCGAAACATATTGTGGATGCTTCTTGGTCCATTAGTGGGGTTACATTCTCATCCACACTAAGAGTATTACCCTTGTCCACATATGATCTTATTGTGGGGATGGACTGGTTGGAGAGTCACAGTCCTATGCTCATACACTGGTCACAAAAATGGCTCAGTAGTCCTCTTCAGGACACCACAGTAACCTTGCATGGGGTTAAGTCCTCAGTGTTATAGACAGCAGTGATACAGGTCTGCAGCTTACAGGGATTATCTGACAAAGAACATACTATGGTTGCTGATCTCCCTACTGATATCCAAGAACTTTTATCTCGATTTTCTTCAGTTTTTTACATACCCAATACCATGCCACCAGTGAGAGAATGTGACCATCATATTCCACTCATTCAAGGGGCTATGCCAGTGCAAATGCGACCCTATAGATATGCTCCTGCCCTGAAAACTGAGATAGAAAAACAAGTGGAAGAAATGTTACAATCAGGCATTGTCCAACCTAGCCAAAGTGAATTTTCTTCATCAGTTATCCTGGTGAAATAGAAAGATCATACATATCACTTTTGTGTTGACTACAGACATTTAAATGCCTTGACTCTTAAAACCAAATATCCAGTCCCTGTTATTGATGAATTACATGGGACTGTGTGGTTCTCTACCCTTGATTTAAGGGCAGGATTTCACCAAATTCGCATGAGACCAAAAGATCAACACAAGACTGCATTTCAAACTCACCACAACCATTTTGAGTTTAGGGTGATGCTTTTTGGTCTTTCAGGAGCACCAACAACTTTTTAGATTGCAATGAACTCAACTCTTGCTCCTCTTCACAGAAAATGTGTGCTGGTCTTTTTTGACGATATCCTAGTATACAACAAAACCTGGACAGACCACATTGGTCACTTATAGCAAGTTCTCCAAATTCTTTAGAAGGATCAATGGTTTATCAAGATGTCTAAATGTGCCTTTGCCCAACAGAAAATAGGTTATTTGGGACATGTCATTAGTTAGCAATGGATGGCTACTGACCCATCAAAAATAGAGGCAGTGTCTTCATGGCCTACACCTTCAAACTGTAAAGACCTCAGAGGATTTCTTGGACTTGCGGGTTACTATAGGAAGTTCGCCAAAATTTTTGGGGTAATTGCTCGACCTCTCAATGATCTATTGAGAAAAGGGGTATTGTGCATATGCACACAAGGGCATGAAGAAGCTTTTCACACCCTCAAACAGGGCCTAACTACAACTCCTGTACTCATGCTTCTAGATTTTTCCAAACCCTTTGTCATAGAAACAGATGCTTCTAGCAAAGGGATTGGGGCTGTTCTTCTACAAAACAGTCATCATTTGGCATATGTGAGCAAGGCTCTTGGGGTTAAAAATCAAGGATTGTCAACATATGAGAAGGAATATCTAGCCATCTTGTTAGCTATGGATAAATGGCGTCAGTACCTCCAACATTCTGAATTCTTGATATATTCAGACCACAGAAGTCTGTCCCATCTCACTGAACAGAGGTTGAGTACACCTTGGCAGCAAAGAGTGTTCTCTAAACTTCTGGGCTTGCAATATAGAGTGGTATACAAAAAGGGCGCTGACAATGGGGCAGCTGATGCCCTATCTATAAGACCACATCCTGATTCCTCACTGTTTCATGTTACTTCAATAGTACCTCAGTGCATGGATCAGGTAGTGGATAGCTATGCAAATGACACCTTCTCACAACAACTCATTACTAGTTTGGCTACTACCACAAATAACACATGACCTTATACCTTGCAATCAGGCATTCTCAGATATAAAGGTCGTGTTTGGGTGGGGACTTGCGAAGCTCTTCAGATTCAGATTATATATGCCTTGCACGATAGTCTAGTTGGGGGGTCATTCAGGATTTCCTGTTACATATCGAAGAATCAAGCAATTATTTGCATGGAAGAACATGAAACCTATGATCAAGTCATATGTGGCAGCTTGTACAATTTGCCAACAGTCTAAACCCGATCGACACAAGTACCCTGGGTTACTTCAACCCCTACCCATACCAGAGGCTGCTTGGCAAATCATAAGCCTGGATTTCATTGAGGGGCTTCCCAGATCTGCTCATGCTGACACCATATTGGTGGTTGTGGACTTATTTTCTAAATATGACCACTTCTTGCCATTGTTGCATCCCTACACAGCCTTGAAAGTGGCTCAACTCTTTATGGATTCGGTATACAAGTTGCATGGCTTGCCTCAGTGGATAGTATCAGATCGAGATAAAGTCTTCACTAGCAAGTTTTGGCAGGAACTATTCAAGCTGACCGGAACAACACTTCGCATGAGCACCTCCTATCATCCTCAAACGAACGGCCAAACCGAGCGTGTCAATCAATTCTTGGAAACCTTTCTACGCAGTTTTGTGCATGCTTGTCCTACAAAATGGTCTCATTGGTTGTCTCTGGCAGAATATTGGTATAATACCAATTTTCATTCATCATTGGGGCGATCCCCATTTGAAGTACTATATGGTCGAGCTCCAAGACATCTAGGGTTAACGTTGACCGATGCAGTTCCTTCCTTAGACCGTTAGGCTTGGCTTGACTAGCGAGAACTCATGGTTAAGCTGGTTCAAGACCACCTTCAACGAGCACAACACAGGATGAAATTCCAAGAAGATAAGAAGAGGACAGACCGAGAGTTCCAAGTTGGGGACATGGTTTACATTAAACTACAACCATATGTCCAATCTTCAGTGGCCACTAGAGCAAATCACAAACTCAGCTTCAAGTACTTTGGGCCCTTTGCAATTATTCAACGCATTGGCAAGGTTGCCTACAAATTGTAGCTGCCTTCTTCATCCACTGTTCATCCAGTTTTTCATGTGTCCCAACTCAAGCCCTCAGTGGGCTCCCAAAATGTTAGTTAAGTATTGCCTAACATGTCCATTCCTCTTCAGATACCAGAACAGGTGCTTGATCAGCGTGTTATCGTTCGAGGAGGCAAATCCATACAGCAGGTCCTCATTCACTGGTCATCTACGGATGAAGCACTATCGTCCTGGGAAGATGAAGAAGCTCTTCGAGCTTGATTTCCAGCTATGCCAGCTTGGGGACAAGCGACTTCTCAAGGGGAGGAGAATATCAGAGACCTACCAGCGCCAGCACAAGGTGAAAGGGGTGCGGGAGGAAAAGAGCAAAAGGATGGCGTTCAAATGGTGGGTCGTCGCATTCGCAGGCCTAATCTCCATGTCAAAGGAGCAGAATGGATAGAGTAATGGGCCTTAGGCCATAGCTATACAACAATATAAAGTAAAGCATGTAATCCGAAGGGAAGCAGGAAAAACCAGAATAGAATCATTCTGCTCCTCTACCTGTCTGTGTTCTTCCCCTTCCTGTCTGTCTTCTTCCTCTCCTTCGCCAGGGCGTTAACAGCGCCGTCCACCGTCGCTAGAGCCCTCTGCTACCTCGCCGGCGAGTAGCTCCTCGGGTAGCTCATGCCCTCCTCAGCGTGTTCCTCTGCTCTGTTTCGCCGCTCGTTGTTGGTGCCCAGCCCGACTGGAACCATCGTCGATGCACAGTCTGCTTGCTCACACTGCTCTTCTCACTAGAATTCTTGTCGCACCATCAACGTCTCTGAACCTCGTCGATGGTGCTTTCACCATGGAGCAGCATGTCCTGTGCCAAGACTCTATTGCAGCCATGGCTCGCCTGTCACGGAATGTCGTTGCGCCGTCTTCCTCATGTGTTGCTGCTGGAGCCAGCTCGTCCTAAGATTTCGCTCACCGCCGTTATCTCGAGCCTGGAGTTCCCTGTGCCGCACGTGCCACTCGCCGGAGATCCTTGATGATGACCACACTGCGACGCCAATGCATGTTCCTTGCTGTTGTGCCGAACCAAGGTAGAAGATGAGGTCACATATACACAGAAGCGGGCCAGACATTTAAGATTGGGTATTCAAAAATTCAAAAGATTAAAGAATTTAGGGTTCTAATGCTATTTTATGTAATACATTATTGATAAATTAGTGTTCTAACACTATAGATCACCAAAAATATGGGTATTCAATGAATACCCATGAATACCCCTGGGCCCGCCCATGCATATACAAACTATCCCCTCTCGTCTAGGCACTATATTGTTTGGATCTTGTGGCATTTGTTATTTTTATAAATCGAATATATGGAATCCAAGTTAATTAGAAATGGTTGTGTAAATTTTATAACTTTGTGATTAATATTTTAATTGGAGTTCAAATAATCGGATTCTTGTGTTATTAGCTTTATAAGATGCGCTTGCAATAAATTACATGTTTTCGTAATGTATCCAAGCGTAGTTTTCCAAATAAGAAAATTAGTCTCGTCGTTTTTGTAACAAAAAAAGAGATGGTTATCTTTATACGAAAACAAATAAATTTACTAGCTACCTCTTCTAGTCTACCTTTATTTATGTGTAGGTCCTTGTTACAGTTTTTATTATAAAAGTATATTAGGAACCCAAATAAAATAGAAACGGTTTCGTTAGTTTCACAATTATATAATAAGACATTTTAATTAGTGTTTCCAGATGTTCACACATTTTCATAATTTATATCTGATTTGTGACTATTATAATAAATTTATGCGTAGTTTCTAATTGTGAAGTTAAAAAGATTTGTAGATCACATTTTCTAAATCAAATGTACTAAATAAACAACTATATAATTACCTTTTTATGATTTAGATTTATATTAAGTATTTCATATTTAGATATGAATATGCGGGATTTCTAATAATATTAATATAACTTAATTCACCCACATAACTAATATGATAGATTAAATATTGTTGAACATAGTTTCCTTTTTAATGAATTGGACCTTTTGTTCCTAATTTAGAATTAATAGATTAATTATTCTTTATCATAATTTATTAATCAAACCTATAGTCATTTTGTTCATAACTAGATATATGGCATGATTAATCATTTCATAGAATTTAGTCCACATTTTATATAAATCACTTAGTTTCTCCTAAGGATAAAATAATGAAATTAGTGTTCGTGTTCTTTTTATAATTAAAATGTTAGTTTATATATTGACTTTGAATATAGCTTTCTTAATAATAATATAGACTATGTGTTCTCTTAATGAAATTGAAGTTAATTAATTGTTTCAGTATCTCTCGCATAAAAATCTATTAGACCATGTATTTTCTTAATGAAAATAAATATAACTATTTGTTTAATGATCTTTTCACATAAAACATGTTTAGGCTTATACTCAAGGTCTTTTCAAATAAATATTTTCTTATATGTTCCATAATGCTTCATAGATTACTAATGCATTTCATAACACATTAACCTTAGATATATAACACATATCGTTTTTAAAAGGTTTAAAGTGTTAATAATGTTATGATGTTTTTATCATCTCATGAACCTTAAATCTTAGACATACCACATATGACTTTTATAAAAGATTAAAATGGTAGACTTAATATTTATATATCTATAATTAAGATATTTTCAAGCTTATGTCTTATTTTATAAAATATAAAACCAAACCTTTTAAAAAAAGAACATCTTTTGCTATAACGATTGCTTGTGTTTTTGAAGTGAAAATTATATTTTTATTATGTTTTCTTTTAGTCTAGTCTATGGTGAATGTTGTATGTTATTGAGTGGTGTTTGTTCCTTCTTGTTTGTTTATGTGATGTTCAGTGATTGATCTCGTAGTTGAGAATCAAGATCTATTTCGTGGAAGAATCTCAAGTTTCCTATAAGCAAGGCAAGTAGACTTCTCCCCCTGCATATTCTGTCCGATCCCATACAATACATTTAATAAAGTTTACTTTTGGATATGTGCACAATTTGATGGGTTACCTATTTAGATACATATAAGCTTTCCAACCTTATTCCTTGTTTAACCTAGGTTATGATCTAATCAAGTAACTATGCTATTGCTACAACTTTAAATTTATGTTGGTACTCCTACTGATGATATTAATGTTCCAAATAGTAAGTTTACATTATTGTTGTTAATCTGATGATTAAGCAAGATCATATTGTGATAATTGGAACATGGAGTGACCACCCAAGAAAACAGTGCTATCATGGTTCTGGCTTTGGTAATTAGCTTTATATGCTTAGTGCCTAGCAACCTTACCTGAAATATGGGCAAGAGGGGGAGCAACTGATGGTGGCAGCTCATGTTAACATGGGGACGTAGTCTTGGCTAAGCAACTCGCCCAGAGGGCCTCCACTCTGACTTGGAAACCTTAGCGGGTTGCTTTGTATTAAGTATATTCTGTGAAAGCCTCATAGTGGATCCCTAGTCATTCACCTCGGAAGTGTTTATGGGTTTGGCCGACCCAGGCTAGAGGGGATACACAGCTTGTGGGTAAAGTTGTACCACCTCTGTAGAGTGTAAAACTGATATATCAGTCGTGCTCACGATTATGAGCAGCTTAGACCCTCACATGATAATTCAAATTGAAGATGGAAATAAATCGTGATCGGTTTTGTTTAAGCGGTATGCTTAAGTGGTTCTCTCAAGAGATTGAGCTTCATGTTGATGGTACTTGCCCAAGTGGTTTGAGCTTATGCTAATTATGAATTATGCTTAATTGGGTTTGGTATTTACTTATACCTAGTAATCAGGTGTTGATAATAAAATGTTGATCAACTAAAATGCTAACCGCAATAAATTTAGCCTTACCTTGTTAACCTTGCATTTTCACCCCACTTGCTGAGTCCCGACCATAAGTGAGCTCACCCTTGCTTAATTTTGGACCAGAAGTTTGCACATGAAGATTTTGATGATGAACTCGATGGATGCTAGTCTTGTGATTCCCCCGGTCATCTTCCTGTGGAAGGATGTCCATGTTTCGTTGTACTTTGATGAATAAAGGTTAAGACATTACGTCTACTCGAAGTGTAATATGCTAACATAATCTTTATTTACGCTTTTATGCATTTTTCTTTTGATATATTACACTTGTGACGTCAACATATGTGTGGAAATAGATCCTGACACACATATGCTATGCATTCGGTTTTGCCCTTAAAACCGGGTGTGACACGTCGGATCTAACTTGTGCGACTGAGATCTGATCGAGGATTACCATTTGGTTAGTGCGCGCTGATGCGTCCGATCGCGATCGGACGAATCTAGGTGGTTGCGCACATTTTAAAATTTGAGTCGTTGATAATGCATCCCACGCCTAGGATCGGTTCATAGGATCATCGGAATGAGATTGTAATCCTGGCCGCGGGATTCAGATCTGGCGGCTAGACCTCCTCGATACCTCTTCGTCGTGCATACTTTATATAAGAGCCCCTCGGAAAAAATAACTAATCAACCCATCGTCCTGACACCGTTAGAAAGTATTTAAAGATAGGTCCTGTTATTAGCAGTTAGGCCCCTAAAACTTCTAATAATAGTGTCTGTGGTCCATTCAGTTTATTAATTAAGTGAAAATGCACTGAAATTGAATTTCTAGTATAAAAATAATTCTAGAAACTTGTTTAATTCATAGGAAATCCATTTTAACTCATTTTTTATCCATTCCAGTTGCATTAACTTTGTATTAATATTGCTTATCACGTGGTAACTCTGTTTTATCATGAAACATAGATTAAAATTGTTCACTTTGTTTATTCTATACCAAAACTTCAAAAAATCATAACTCTCTAACCGTGACTCCGAATTTAGTGGTTCTCGAACCTACGATCTCATTACGACGCGTAGAATTTTATCATACCTTCTGTTCTGATATTTGGTGTGATGCTAATTTCTCCTGTGCCATGTTTGTTTGTATTGTTGCGAGTAGACGAGCAAGCAACTAAGGACCCAGGTGCTCAGCAGGTGGAAAATACTGAGCAAGAGCTCGTGGAAGGCAAGTTGTGTCATTGATCACTTCTATTTACCTAATAATATTCCTGTTAATCATTATGATCTGCATAGGTTAATTTTGATGGGACCCAATAGGTCACCCCAGTTTGGCTATCTTTATACCTTGTTTACCACTGAACTTTTGGGTAGCACCTGCTATTGCATTATGTGGTTTTGGGTGTTAAGTTCACATTATTCATGATCATGATTTTATTATAAATGAGTTATTTACTGTTCATGACAAGATTATTATGCTAATTGGAACATGGAGAACCAACCGGGAAAATAGTGCTACCATAAGGGTGGTATGGGATGACCTTGGCTGACTAATTAGGAAAGCTGGTGAAGGACTACCTTACCCGAAAGGGGCAAGGGCAGTAGGGGAGTGGTCGGTATAGGGAGGTTCTCGGGTTGATTTTGCTGCGATGGCTTTTCAGACGGGGGATTCCTATGCTGCGCTCCCTAGAAACTGTAGCGGGTTTTCTGAAGCTAGTGGAACTTTGTAAAGGCCTTGTAGTGTTACCCTACCTCGCTTCCTTGGTAGAGGTATATGGGATTCATTACCTCGTGGTAGATGGGTAGCATGACTTGTGGGTAAAGATGTGCAACCTTTGCAGAGTGTAAAACTGGTATATCAGCCATGCTCACGGTCATGAGCGGCTTGGACACTCACATGATTAATTTATGGAAGTAAATTTAATTTGCCATTTGCATCACATTGTGGTTTATTATTAATTTTGGTCTACTATTACTTTGGGTTGGTATACACTTACATTTAGTAACTGCTAATAAAATTTGACCAACTTATTAAAAGCAATGCTCAGCTTTAACCTTTATTTGTTGATCAGCCTTACACTTCACATGAGCCCCCACCTTTGGTGAGTTCATGCATATTATTCCCCACAACTTGTTGAGCTATGATCTTTTGTGATCTCGCCCTTGCGATATATAACCCCCCCCCCCCACAGGTGAAGAGCAGGTAGCACAGGAGGAGGTCTACAACGAGGAGTACTAGCTAATCTAGGTGGCGTCTCCCAGTCAGCTTTATGGCGTCAAGGAATAATTATTAGTTCGCTTTATTGTTATCATTTATTTTTGTAAGACTCTTCCGCTATGTAATAATAATATTTGTGACATTTATCTCTATACACTTGGTCATTATATGTGTTGTTCTTCTTTGGCGCATATATGAGACGCACCCGGCTTTACCCCTTAAATTTGGGTGTGACACCCACGTCTCAGCACTCTTCAGGCCATCGTTCACAGACGGCTCGAGGCGCTCCCCTACAGACTTTACTACATCAACCAAGTTTTTGTATGAACCGACGAGACGGACTTAGCTACCATGGATGGGATACAAAGAGGCTACCGCCCATATCCAGCTCTGGGTCTTAGATGCCCTCGTTTCTCACTAGTGTTTGACATTATGGACTTTCTTATATGTGAGATGGAGTACAATGTCTTGGATGGACTTCGTGTTCATCGTTAGCTGCCATATGCTCACTACCTTTGTCATATCTTTGTGCAGCTGATTCAACCTCCTCATTTCTAGGCCACTCTTGACTCTACCAGACTTTTGTTTGGATTCTACTGCCCGCACCTAAGGATGAAGCTCACACCAGTGCTCATGCCTTGGATACTAGACCTCTGGATTCTTTGGCCTCCGAGTGCCAAGTTAAGGACGAGGCGATCCGACACATTGAGTATCAGGGTATGGAACCTCTTGTTGCTGATACTTCTTTAGATTTAGATGATGATGATCTAGGGATTCTACCACCACCACCTCATGTACCACCTCACTCACATGATCACTAGGCAGGTGGTTCCAGTGCTGCACCTCTAGCGATTCATCCAGCCCTGGCAGACATTCTTTAGTCTTTGATGCAACAACATTTGTCCAAGTGGATGCTCTCCATGTTTCATACTACTCAGGACCACTAGGACACCCTTCAGCAGCAGCTTCTAGCAGATAGGGCAGAGCACCGGGCTTTTATGATTCATATTCTTCAACACACCGGCGTTCTTGTGCCTCCACTACAGTCGACTCCGCCTCCGCCCCTTCAGACTTTAGTGCTGCCAGCCATATAGTTAGGAGCTTAGTTGCACTCTTTTGGTTCGACGTTCTCTCCTCTCCGACCAGTAACTCTAGATTTTCAGCTCAGGCCGTCGGAGTTGTGATTGTTCGGCCATCAGTGCCACTAGTCTCTACAGTGTCTACTCTAATAGTGGTAGTTTCAGTAACAACTCTAGCTCTAGCTCCAGAATCTCAGGCTCCGTAATCAAATCCATCCAGTGCACCAGCATCTGAGTCAGTACCAGCTCAAGCCTCTACAACAGATCCTGGATCTGAGTTTGACTTTGATACTATTCCAGACTTTGCACTGATTGCTCGCCCTCGCCCTGATGCGTCTACCCCTCCTTCTTCTGGTCTCTAGGTTAGGGTGACCCTTTTGGTGCTTGACGCCAAAGAGGGAGAGATGAGAGTTGTGAGAGCTAGGGGGAGTTAGTTGAGAGAGACATTGTCTTTTGTTGTATTATATGCATGATACTCTCAGCTTTTGGTGTGTCCCACAAACTTAATGATATGCTCTCCGGATCTTTTTGATGACTGGGTGTTTGATTATATGTTTTCACCTGCTTACTTGTCATGCAACTTTTGTTCATGAATTTTATTCGTATTCTCTGAACAGGGTTTTATGTCATGTATGTGCTTATACTTTCTATTAGGTATGTGCCCATGCTTTGCAACGACACACAAAATATTCTGCAAAATATTAGTGCACAACGATTACATAGAAACGAAGAACTCCACATCTCTGTAGTAGTTCAGCGAGCATAGGATGTGTATCAACAGCAATAGTAAGCCTCGGATCCTACATGCAGAGGTATCGTATCTGCCAAATTAGGATTTGAAATAGGAACTCCACAACACTTTCGGAAGAGTATTTTACTTCCCCACCAAGCACCAAAAAATACAAATGAGTTACAACTCAACCTTCGCCTTCTATTTGGAACCTTTTCCTTTCAGCAAATTAAAGTGGTATGATAACAGCAAGATGTGCTATTGTTCTTTTTTTGACAAACCACAGTAACTTGTGTGTTAAACTATGATACCTTTTGAACACTGGCAACTGTTACTTGAAGAGGTGTGCTTGAAGACGATACCACCGTAACTTGCATTTGAAACAAGTCGCACTTATAGACAAATTACCATATTGCTGGACGACCTTCACTGTTAATGCAATGAACCCACACCTAGGAGCATCAGGATAACCCTTCATATAGATGACGACAGGGTTCTCCTTGACATCCTACCAAGGTCTTTATCGTGAGAAACTAAGCTTCATATTTTGGCTGATTATGTAGTTGTGCCAAAGTTAAATGCTTTAATCTGAATTGTTTTGAAAGATCATTAATAAAGCAGAATGTATACCAGAACAATAATGTGACTGAAAGACATGTCTGAACTTTTACTTGTTGGCTAAAAATCTTGATGCATATGGTGATCAGCAGCTACTCGTGTTGTCATTGAGTCCCCATTTGCATTAGGAACACCACCAAGACTTGATGAGTATAGTTCATAAACTGTTGGATGGTCGTGACACAACATACAATTCCCAGTTATCATGCAAAAAAAATAAAAATATATAGGACAAAAATTAGGAGGTAAACACAAACATAAATACACACATACACCTCAGTATGCTCAATCTTAAAGTGGGCAAATCCATTTCACCATCTTACCACAAAGATTGGGTGTGTAGGGGCAAAGACCTTGCAATCACTGGATGCACATTGAGGTCCCCATTAAGCAATAGACCTTTAGCATCCTCTAGCACAAACCCCTGCAAGGACCACAAGAAAAACAAATTAATTGGCAAGTAGGCCAAATATCGAGAACCTCAACTGTCCCGAATCACTAATTTCTAGGGTGATTGTTGGGTCATACAGATTAAAATTCTTAGAATAGAGCAAACAACCCTATTACATAATCCCCTAGAAACCAACATCAGAAGTCCTAAACTACTAAATAAAGTAACACGCAAGTCTGCAGTGCCCATTCCTGGATTCTGGTCTCGTGTGTATTGAGACGATGGAGTGATGAACAGTACAGTACAGCTTCAAGTTTTTCCCCAAAACTATGATTTCATAAGACATAGGATAGACTTGTTCAAACCCACTGCCAGGTATATGCACCTGTTTGATTGCCAAATAGCTGACTAAGATGAGCCAAGAGGATTACTATTTTCTAGTGGCATCTGTTATTGTCAACACAAGGAGGCAATGTGAGAACAAGTGAAGTGCCAAGATTTGCACGGTGCTCTCTAAGCATCAACAAGCCATGATGAACAAAATCATGAGAGCTCTCTTACTCTTGAAGAGTCTGTGAATAGAATGAGTATCGAATTACTGTTATACAGAAATGGACTGAGAACCAAGTTCGTAGTCCTAGTAAAATCTAGTATCTACATTTCCACTAAAATATCATTTAACTAATTGGGTTTTGCACTGTTTTGGAAAAACATATCCCTCAGCTCACGTTGTATGGCTAACAGAAGCATTCATGATAGAGCAAGAGGAACAACTGAGGCGTTCCAAGAGCAGAGTGGAGCAAACAACAACATACCTGAAACAATCGATTTATAATTATGTGTATCCAATTCTATCGGCGTTCCGAGACCGGGGGGTCCCTGGGCCGACGAGTGAATGTCGCCGCGTGCCCCAGCCCAGATGGGTCGAGCGCGAGGGCGAGCGCGAAGGGGGGAGAGCGAGGCGGCCGGAGACTGGCTTGAGAGAGGTGGGAATCCCGCGGCCTTCGTGTTCGTCTCGCGCCCAGGTCGGGTGCGCTTGCAGTAGGGGGTTACAAGCGTCCACGCGGGAGAGGGAGCGAGCGGCTCCAGGCGAGCGCCTGTTCTCGTCCTTGTCCCCGCGCGGCCAACCTTCTCTAAGAGGGCCCTGGTCCTCCCTTTTATAGACATAAGGAGAGGATCCAGGTGTACAATGGGGGGTGTAGCAGGGTGCTACGTGTCTAGCGGGGGTGAGCTAGCGCCCTAGGTACATGCCGTTGTGGCAGCCGGAGAGATCTTGGCACCCAGCTGGTGTGATGTCGTGGCCGTCGAAGGAGCGATGGAGCTTGGCGGAGGGACAGCTGTCGGAGCGGTTGAGCCCTTGCTGACGTCCTCTTGCTTCCGTAAGGGGGCGGAGAGCCGCCGTCGTCACAGAGCATGCGGGGCACCATCATTGCCTATCTGGCGGCGCGAGCCAGATGGGACGCCGGTCTTGTTCCCTGCGGCCCGAGTCAGCTCGGGGTAGGGTGATGATGGTGCCTCCTGTCGACGTGGCTGGTCTACGCCCTAGGTTGGGCGATGTGGAAGCTCCTCCAAAGCCGAGGTTGAGTCCGAGCCCCCGGGTCGGGCGAGGCGGAGATCGTCGTCTTCTGGGGCCGAGCCCAAGTCCGAGCCCTGGGTCGGGCGAGGCGGAGATCGTCGTCTTCTGGGACTTAGCCCGAGTCCGAGCCCTGGGTCGGGCGAAGCGGAGATCGTCGTCTTCTGGGACTTAGCCCGAGTCCGAGCCCTGGGTCGGGTAGAGCGGAGTTCGCCGTCTTCCGGGACTTAGCCCGAGTCCGAGCCCTGGGTCGGGCGGAGTTCGCCGTCTTCCGGGACTTAGCCCGAGTCCGAGCCCTGGGTCGGGCGGAGTTCGCCGTCTTCTGGGACTTAGCCCGAGTCCGAGCCCTGGGTCGGGCGGAGCGGAGTTCGCCGTCTTCCGGGACTTAGCCCGAGTCCGAGCCCTGGGTCGGGCGAAGCGGAGCTTCCTATGGTGCCTCCGGCAAGGCCTAACCGCTTGTCAGTCTTACTCTGTCCAGTGGCACTATAGTCGGTGTGGCGTAGGCGGCGCTGTCCTTTCGTCAGGTCGGTCAGTGGAGCGGCGAAGTGACGGCGGTCACTTCGGCTCTACCGGTGGGGGGTGCGTGCCAGGATAAGGGTGTCAGGCCACCTTTGCATTAAATGCTCCTGCGACTTGGTCGGTCGGTGCGGCGACTTGGTCAGGGTTGCTTCTTAGCGAAGGCAGGGCCTCGGACGAGCCGGGAATATGTTTGCCGCTAAAAGGGGGGCCTCGGGCGAGACGGAAATCCTCCGGGGTCGGCTGCCCTTGTCCGAGGCTAGGCTCGGGTGAGGCGTGATCGTGTCCCTCGAATGGACTGATCCCTGACTTAATCGCACCCATCAGGCCTTTGCAGCTTCATGCTGATGGGGGTTACCAGCTGAGAATTAGGAGCCTTGAGGGTACCCCTAATTATGGTCCCCGACAGTAGCCCCCGAGCCTCGAAGGGAGTGTTTGCACTCGCTTGGAGGCTTTCGTCGCACCTTTTTGCAAGGGGACCAGCCTTTCTCGGTTGCGTTTTGTTCCGGTGGGTGCGCGCGAGCGCACCCGCCGGGTGTAGCCCCCGAGGCCTCGGAGGAGTGGTTTCACTCCTTCGAGGTCTTACTGCCTCACGTAGTGCTTCGGCTGGTCTGGTCGTTCCCTCATGCGAACTGGCCGTAGCCCAGGTGTACGGTTGGGTCCCAAGTTCTCGGGCTGGTATGTTGACGCTGTCAACGGTTCGGCCGGAGCCGGGTTTGCGAGAGCAGCCCCCGAGCCTCTGCACAAAGCGAGAGGGCGGTCAGGGGTAGACTCGGCTTTTTTACATACGCCCCTGCGTCGCCTTTCCGCAAGGAGGAGGGGAGGAAAGCGCCATGTTGCCCTCGATGGGCATCGAACATGGTGTCTCCGACGAGCTGCAAGCGGGCAATCCGAGTGGACGTCCGTGCCCCGTTCGTTAGGGGTCGGCTAGGGGCCCAGAGGCACGCCCAAAAGTACCTGCGGGTGATCTGCCAGACCCGGTCCCCTGGCGACGGGGTCCGAGGGCTCGATGCCTCCCTCTGGTGGGATTCTGTTACAAGATCGTTCCCGCCGGTCTCGGAAATGTCCTAGGGTACCTCGGGAGCGTAGCCCGAGCCTTGGTTATGTATCGAACGTACCCATGGTCATCCCTCGCTCGGCGTCTGAGGCGGCTGTGAACCCTTCGGGGGCCAGCCTTCGAACCCCTGATCAGTATTGGGCGCGGAGCCCGAGCAGCCTGAGGCGGTCATTGAACCCTTTCGAGGGGCCGGCCTTCGAACCCCTGACCAGTAGTGGGTGTAGGGCCCACGCGATCTGAAGCGGCTGTTGAACCCTTCCGGGGGGCCAGCCTTCGAACCTCTGATCAGTAGGGGGGCTCGGAGCCTGGTTCCTTCTCGGGGAAGGATCCTTTTCGGGGTATCCCCCTTTCCCGGTCCCTGTTGCAAGAGAGAGAAAGAGGAAAAACGGAAAAGGATACGAAATCGAACAACGCGGCGTACCTTTTTGGACGCGTTCATTTTGGCGAAGGGGAAGCGTCGCCTGCTTCTCCTGCCAGAGGCGCCGCGTGTCCCGTCGCGGAGTTAATGTGACAGGGCGAGTGGTTGGAGAGGCGACCGTTGCGCGTGCGCGAGCCGTTCGAGGAACGGATCACGGGCGCGTCGTCTTCACGCCGTGGGAGAGGGTTCTCTCGCTGCCCCCGGATGGGACGTAAGCTTGGCTGACGACGCGACCGCTGCGCCTGCTCGCCTGCCACCGCCATTACTGCCGGCCCACTTCTGGCCGTGTTGACCATCGCGCCAGGCTGGTGCTGCTGGGTCGCGCGCCGGGTCGCCTCAAGTCGCGGTATTGGTTCCGCAGTCGAGGAGGTGCGGTGGGGGCGCGGGTGGCGATGCAGTTACTCACACGTAGCAAACGGCGCACCGGTTGCACGACGCGTGGGCCTGGGCCTCTATGCCGGGCGTGTTGGGAGTCGGAGGAGCGCGCCCACTTGGCGCGGTTGCATGCCGCCTGCATGGCTGCCCACCCTTTCGCCCGTTGGTCTGGGCAAAAGTGGAGGGTCGCTTGTAACCGCTGGGCGGTTGTGTGCACCACGCGCGGTGGTTTGGCTTCTTCTGCCCTGAGTTGGCTTGCATGACTTGTGGGACCCAGCCCCCGCGCCGTAGGGGAGGACCTTGGAGTATGTTGGAGAAGACTCAGCCCATGACGGCTAGGGGCGCGAGTAGGGAGTACCGTCCTTAAAAGGAGGGTGACCCCTTTGGAGGGCGACCATGTCTTCGCGCTCCCTTATGCATCGTGTCTTTCCACCTTCCAGGCCCCCGGATGGGGGAGATCCGCCGTCTTTCCGCCTCGTCATTGGGGGAACGCAACTCTGCGGGAGTTGGTACCTTTCAGCCATCGTTTGGCTTCAAGGATTTTCATCAGCCGGCCCGGCCGCTCCCCTCGCCGGGGGTCACCCAAGACGGTGACCACCAGCCCCTGGATGGGGAGGAGCAAGCTGGGCTGTGGTCTTTGCCCTGCCCCCAGCTGGTCTTCATCATCCCCGCTGGGACGGGGCCTGGGCCAAGCCGGTGCTCTGCCCCCTGCGCGGGTCGGCCGACCGCCTCCTCTTCCAGCTTCTGGTGGTGGAGACCATCCTCCAGTTCTGCGGAGGAGACGTCCTCCAGTCATGCTGGGGGAGGCGAGCTGTTGCTGTCCAGCTAGGATGCAACATTCCGTCCTCTTCCTCGCTTGCGTGGCGAGGACAGGAGTGAGGACCTGCCGATGCGCCTTGGGGTGACCCGCGTTTACTGGTGATTCGCCCAGAGCTTGTCGCTCCACGGGCTTCCCCGTCGTGGGGGTTGTCCATACCCGCGGGGACGGAACCGGAGTTCCGTTTGTAATGGCGCCTTGAGTGCCAGTGTTTTTGTTCATTGTGGCTGTCGGGGCCTGAACATGTATGTAGTTTCGGCATAGAGCCGTGTATTTTCCTCCTTTCCGAGCACTGAAACTCGCCTGTTGGTTGTCTGAACCGCTTCACCAAGCGTGAGTCGCCTCGTGTACAGGTGACGAGTGAGGTATCCGTATCCCGGAGGCATAGGAGTCCCTCGGCTCAGTCGGCCTTGTTGTCCGAGGCTTCTCTAACTTAGTTAAAGGAACCCCTCGGCCGCTCTTCGATGAGCCGAGGTCAGGGGTAGCGGCGTCAACATGGGCAGAGGCAGAGTTGGCTTGAAAAGGAAACCTGGTTGGCCGGAGCCTGGCCGGGTCGTCCGTCGGCGGGACCGACGCCGGAATTGACCAGCCGAGGCCTCGGGTCGGGCTGACGTCCTCGAAGGGCAGCTGGCCGAGGCCCCGGGGAGACCGACCGAGCCGCCTGCTCGGGCCGGATTGACGTCCTTGGAAGGTAACTGGCCGAGGCCCCGGGGCGACCGGCCGAGCCGCCTGCTCAGGCCGGATTCCCGAAGAAGACCCTAGCGGCGATGGCCCGGGCGTGGTGATGATGTCGTATTCCAGAGTGGAGATCCTCGGACCGCGTCGCCGTCCGAGGCCAGGTCGGCCCTCGCCGAAGGTGTCGTCGATGCCAAGGGTGCTGCTGCTCCCTTCAGCCGTCAAGATCCGAGCCTGCAGGATCGGATTGTCTTGTAGCGTGTGTTTCCTACGGCCGTCGAGGCCTAAACACACCCTCGCCGTGTCGTAAAGCTGCGTCTCTTTTCCTTTTATTTCGAGTATCTGGACTTTTTTGTTGGTAACAGAAATGTTTGTGCGAGCAAGAGTTGCTTCTCGCGGAAGGTGATGAGTGAGGTATCCGTATCCCGGAGGCGTAGGAGTCCCTCGGCTAGGTCGACCTTGCCGCTTACGTGCACTCTTACCCGTCCATGGGGCTCTGTCACCGACGCAGTCGAGAAGGCTCGGAGGATCGCTTCGGCAGAAGAGCTTTCGGGCGTGAAGACTTGTTCAGTCCGCAGAATCACTTATCCGAACGTGAGTTACTTATCGCAGAAGGTGATGAGTGAGGTATCCGTATCCCGGAGGCGTAGGAGTCCCTCGGCTCGGTCAGCCTTGGCTGCTTACGTGTACTCTGTCGTTTTCAAGATCCACTTTCGAAGTAGCCAAAAAGCGCGAAAGACATTCTGGCAGAAAAGATCTTTTTTCGAGGAAAATTTTGACGCAGAGGGGGTTCCCCCCCCCCCTTTTAGCCCCCGAGGGAGGGTCGGGCTTTGCCGAGGCGAGGCCGACCCTTCCTTGATGACTAAACTTTGCGTGGGTGCGAGGTATATGATCAACTTGAAAACATCGTAAGGGTAGAAGCGACGTAGCTGTTGGATGTTCCAGGCGTTGTCGTAGACCTCGCCTTGGCTGTTGGCCAGCTTGTATGTTCCGGGCTTCAGAACCTTGGCGATGACGAATGGCCCCTCCCAGGGAGGGGCGAGCTTGTGCCGCCCTCGGGCGTCTGGTCGCAGCCGAAGCACCAGGTCGCCCACCTGGAGGTCTCGGGACCGGACCCCTCGGGCGTGGTAGCGTCGCAGGGATTGCTGGTACCGCGCCGAGTGTAGCAAGGCCTGGTCCCGAGCCTCCTCCAGCTGGTCCAGCGAGTTTTCTCGGCTGACTTGGTTGCTTTGGTCGGTGTAGGCCCTCGTCCTCGGGGAGCCGTATTCTAAGTCTGTGGGCAAGATGGCTTCGGCCCCATAGACTAGAAAGAACGGCGTGAAGCCCGTGGCTCGGCTCGGCGTTGTCCTCAGACTCCAGACCACCGAGGGGAGTTCCTTCATCCATCGCTTGCCAAACTTGTTGAGGTCGTTGTAGATCTGAGGCTTGAGCCCTTGTAGAATCATGCCGTTGGCACGCTCCACCTGCCCATTCGTCATGGGATGAGCCACGGCTGTAACACCCCTGGTGTTACTATGACTAAAACTTGAGCATGGCATCATAAGCATGAGCATGGCATATGTTTGACACACCTAGAGTGCATTCACTAGGCAAAAATGTCAAACAAGTTGTATTGTTTTGCTGTTTTACAAATAGGACCCTGGTTTAAGGACTTAACCCTAAATAGTGGTTAAAGGGGTAAGACTTAACCAAAGTTGAGAAAACCTAAAGGCTTTAAGGTAAAAGTCATAAAGTGACCCCAACAATAGGGTTGAATCACATTTATACCCCTGGGATATTAAAAACCCTAATCAAAACCCTGGAAAACCCTAAAACCAAACCCTAGGGACCTAAGTGCAAAATTAGTCCACTTTTGGACTAAAGTGCAAAAACCAAGTCAAATAAGTGTTTCAAGTCTATTGGATCACAAAAATGTGGACTTGAAAGCAAAACCCTAAGTTTTGGACTAAAGTGCAAAATGGACCTCCCTTGAGTTTTGTTCTAAGTCTGAAAAACAGTGAATGGGCTCAACTTTGGGGCTTTGTAATTTACAAAGTATAGGGTTTTTGCCCTAGGTCACCACATCAAAGTTGAAGCCTAATCATAGGAGAACAACTTTGCTAAAGGGTGCAAGCATTGTTGTTATGAAGAAATTAGAGAAAAACCCCATCAAAGTTTGGCTGTCAGGCTGTTTGATCTGAAAATCTGCTTAGCAGTGAACTGACCCCAACTTTGAGCTCAATTTTGAGCATGATCCAGTGCTCAAATGTGTTCAAGTCCTATAGTTGTATTGTAGCTGGTATGTAGCACTACAATTTTGGTGCAGTGACTTGGACCTAGTGTCACATGAAATCTGGAGAAAATTTACTCTAAAGTCACTCGGTCAGTCACTCTGAATCAGTATTTCCCATGGTACAGTGCTCCAGTGGATCAGATCGGCCACGGCCAAGAATCTCACCGCCGACGGCACCCTCCGCCGCGATTCGTGCCGTGGTCACGGTGATGTGTGCCCGAGCTGATCCGTTAACGTTCATGCCACGTCGCCGAGGATAAGTCCGGCTGGTAAAACAATCCCGACCACCGTACATGCGCCGTCGCAGTGGAAAACGATAGGAACGCCGATGACCGCCGCTTCCCGGCCTTATGCCGCGTGTCCAAGCCTTTCCACCGCGTCGCCAAGCCCCCTCAACCCGTCCCATCACCGCCGGAGAGCTTGCCACGGCAGTAGCCACGAATTCACCGCACCTGCGTTCTTTCCTATCTCCGGCCGCCGCTCATCTTCACCCAAATTTAGCACCACCGCCCGCGAACACTATAAATTGAGGGCATGGCTAGTTGCGCCATGAACTTTTGAAGCTCTAGCACCCGCTCCCACGCTCGATTGTTCACCCACTCGCCGGAATTTTGCGTTGCCACCAAATCAGTTTTCCGCCGCCGTGAGTTGAGCTCACCGTCGCCAGCCCACCTCCGGTCAGTTCCTGCCCTCTGCGCCTTCGTTTAAGCATGCTCCTGTCTCCGTGATGCTTGCTGAGCCGTTCAATTGAACTAGACCGGCGTCTATCGCCGGGAACACGATTACCTTGCCATTGTGCTTACGGCCACCGTGGCCGGAGCTCCATGATCCGCCAATAGCGCAATTACCTTAGGGGAAATGCTCCTTAGGGGTTGAATTTCGTATATGCCGCTCGGAGAGCTCAACCGATGCCTCAATCGGCCGGTCTGCTCGCTCGCCGGAGCGCGGCCGTGCGTGATCGACGTCGAGGACTGCGTGTTGTGAATTGACAAGAACCCGAGGGTCTTTTTGTGAGCTGTCAGTGACTTAGAAAAACAGTAAACAAACCTATCTCCAGTTACGCAAAACGCCGAGGACCTCTGCGCAAAGTCGCCTCGCGGGCGCGGCGCGCGCGCGAAACCTCTTGGGCCTGGGCTGCTGGATTTGAAATCAGCCCAGTACTGTTTATCGTTTTCCTTTTTCTTTTTCAGTGAAGCTTTAGAAATGTGTAGCAAAATGTAGAAAAATGCTAAAATTATGAGACCAATTTTCCTAGGTTTGTTATTTTCCATAGAATTTATTAAAAATAGTTTCATGATTTTTAGATCAAATAGGGAATTTTAGGGTATTTAAAATAGCCTAAACTATTGGTTCTGGATTTTTAGAGAGTAAATAATAAGCCCAAAATTTCCCAAACTTTTTATGAGAACTTATCACATTATTTAGAAGCCATGGGTAGAGTTTGGTTTGATTTGGACCTTGTTTGATCACAAAACCCAAAACCACCCCCCCTGCTCCATGAACTCCTTTACTGACTCCGGAAACCCTAAGTTCCCGGACCTCTGTGAAGGAAAGTTGTATTCAAGACATAACTAATAAGTTTATGTTACTTTTGCATCCTCATGAGCATTCCATGACATCCATTCTTATACATGTATATGATTATATTAGAGCAAGAAGAAGAAGAAGAAGTTGTTGAAGAAGGGATACCACCCACCTCTGATCCCCAGGCAGATAACTGCTTCTATTTTGATATCTGTGGATCCGAGCCAGACACATCTGATAACAAAGGCAAGCCCCGGTGCATTTGCCACCTCCCTTGATGTTTTAAAATCTTTCTCACTTGCTTGATGCATTAGGTGATAGGAGTTGATTGATTAAACAATTCCTGCATTGCTTTCCTTGATTTTGATTACCCTCCTTGGAATCCTGTTTTTACAAAAAGGTTTTACTTTGCTTAGTAATTGCTTTAGAAAAACAAAAGGATTTGTTTTACAAAAGATGTTTGGCAAAGTGGGAGGGATGTTTTTGAAAATAAAACTTGATGGTGGATCCATCACGGCCGTGATGGATTCAACATCGGAAAAGATGTACCTCTGTCAGGTACCAAACTTTGGGTTTGAAATGAGTAAGCTGAGACCGGGCGGGTGACTTGCACGAGAAGAGAGTCTCGGTGTAGTGTCTCCGTCTGAGTCGATTAAGGACCGCCTCGATGTAGGCTTGATGATCGAGGACCCTTTAACTGGTCACATGCCTCGTCATGGGTAAGCCTTGCTTCGGGTAGACTAAGGCCGGAATAAGATAACACGAAATGGGAGTGGAGCGGTGGCGGGAGTAGCGTGTACCCTCCGTGGCAAGAGGCTGGACGGTGGTGTATCTGTACTCTCGGTTTGCGTGAACCTGATCCGGTCTTAAGAACCCCGGTGGCGGGTTGACATATGCAAGGGTTAAGTGCTACATATGTCATGTGATTGGAGATCCTCAGCTGAGTATAATCGATTCGGATCGCCGTACCTTCGCGGTTATGAAGACTTGGTCACTGCCCTACACGTAGCATTCCACTAAAGATGATGGGTTTTTGGTTAAGAAATTGGCTAGTGCAGGACCAGTGATTGAACTAGGGTAGAAAGAACTCTAGTGCAGGTAATTTTACCTAACTTGACAAATAAAATTGGATTTTTAAGGATCCACTTTAGTAAGCATTTCTGCAAACAGAGTCTTTGACTATTGAGAAGCCTTACCTTGACTCCTATATATCCAGCATACCCTTGAGAGTCTTTTCCTTAGTCGGGTAAGACTTGCTGAGTAATTCCATACTCAGGGTTTATCCCTTTGTTGTTTTTAGGTGGGGAAGTAGCAGATTTCTGCTGCTTCTGTGCTAAGGTGGTTCCCAACGAAGAGAAACAGGAATGAAGTGCGGGGGGACTCGGTCCTCCACTTAAGATCTTTTGTTGCTAGTCCTTCGGGAGAAGTTTGTGTCTCCCTGGTTTGTATAATTAATACTTTTATGCACTCGTTTTTAGACCTGGTCTGTAATAACTTAACTTGATCTTACTTTGGAAATAAATGTAAGATTATGTAATTCGCTTCCGCATATCTTTGTCTCCGATGATCTGTAATGTCTGCAAGACGGGTGAAACGTTCCTGGTAAGGTAAGGAAGATACCGAGCTTGTCAAGTAACTTAGGAACATCTACAGGGTGTCTGATGTCTGTTAGACAAGGACAACTGTAGGTGGGCCTGATTACTTGGGAGGTTCCGTCACAGCTGGTATCGGAGCGTAGCCCTTCTTTGCAGATATTCCAGGGCATCTTCAAAAGATTTTCAAAAGTCTTACCTAAAGATTCTTTTCTCTTCTTACCTAAGTATTCTGAAGAGTTTATATTAAAGACCAGTTAGGAAGAGTGCAACGTATAGAAGGTTGAATCAACCAAGGTTGATTCTGTACTTACTCATGCATCATGTTAAGAATTTTACTAATAAATTTCCCCCTTTAGAGAATGCCGCCGCGCACAAGAAAGACCGCGCGTAAGTCGACTGGACCTCTTGGAGTGCCTCGACATCAGCTTGCTCCGCGAGATGTAGATAGTAGTAGCGGGAGCAACGATCCTATAGGGGATCTAGAAGCAGAAGTAAGCAGGCTCCAATTGGAACTCCGCCGCAGGACAGCTATATGGATTGGAGATGGTGACCGTATAAATGAGTTACGAAGGGACGTTCGCCATCTACAAGACTAGCTGGCCGATCGGGATTTGGCACTCGATTGGGCTGTTCAATCTCGTTCATCGGCATGGGCCAGGGAGGCAAGGGCTCAGGCCCGAGTTAGAGAACTCAGCTCCGCGGTGGACGACCTGCAGGTGTACTGCAATACACTCCATGAAGAAGTCCATGTACTCTACTCGCAACTACATCCTAATGAGCCTACACCCCCTTCTGAGGCGGAAGCCGGACCTTCTCACGCCGCAGGACGCGCGTCGGGTGGGGAATTAGACTTGTATGAACCCCCTCCTTCTTTGAGGTTGGTGGACGTCTGGACTCCCACACCTGATGAGGAGGCCGCCAAAAGCGATGGGAAACAGGACTAGTGGTGTAATAAGAGTAGAGTAGTGTATTGTAGGGAGTAGTGTTATATTAGAGTAGTGTATTGTAGGGTGTACGGTTGTATAATAGGATAAACTTTTGTAAAATGGGTAATGTATCCTGTTGTGTAATGTCGAGTCTGTACCATTACTTTTTTTATAGTAATGTAAAACGGAAGGTTTTCTTTGGCACATTATGTTTATTCAAATGTTTTTGCCTCAGATGCCGACCCGTACTCGAGGACAGGATGCAGCTGGAACATCCGGGGGTGGGGATGCTACCCCGAATCCACCTCCCGTTCCACCCACGCTTGCCGAGGCAATCGCTGCCTTGGTAAACGCTACAGCCGATAATACCCGCTTCCTGAGGGAGATGGCGGGTCAGCAACAGCTTCAACAACAAGCAGGGAGAGGATTCCAACAGGGTCCCCGTGAGACCACTTACCTGGATTTCTCGGAGACTCGTCCGCCTCTCTTCGTCAAAGCAGAAGATCCGCTTGAGGCTGACGAATGGATAAGGGTTATTGAACAGAAATTTGGCCTTCTTCGCTGCTCAGAAACCCAGAAGCCGTTGTTTGCGGCACAACAACTTCGAGGCCCTGCCAGCACTTGGTGGGGGAATTTTGTGGCCATCCAACCGGATAATCATCAAATTACATGGAATGAGTTCAAAGCAGCATTCCGCGAGCATTATATTCCTGAGGGAGTGCTGCACATGAAGCAAGAAGAATTCATGAAATTGAAACAAGGGGGAGATACTGTGAATCAGTACCTCAACAAGTTCAATCACCTGTCCCAGTACGCAATTGATCAGGTGAACACAGATTTGAAAAAGAAGAATTGTTTTATGAGGGGTCTGAACGACCGGATGCAGCGGAAAATGGCTGCATGTATTGATCTTACTTATGGAAAGGCTGTCAGCACAGCCCTATCTGTGGAGGCCAAATATGCAACTTCTGGGAAAAGTAAGGGGTTCAGTGGTGATCGGCCTAATCAGGGCCCTGTAAAGAGGCAACGGTTCATTCTCCGGCCCTCTAATTAGAACCGTTCAAGTGCACCACCTTTCCCTTTCAAGCAGCCTATAATTATTCGTCCCAACAAAGCTCCCACTGTCCAAAGTCAGCCGGGTGCCCCAGGCACTCGATTCCCTGCACTGCCAAGTTCTTCAACTGGATGCTTTAACTGTGGCAAATCTGGGCACTTTATTAAAGATTGTCCCTATCCTCGGCAACATCAGGCCAATAATCAGCAAGGATCGGGAAGTTCTGCTCCAGGCAAGGGAAATACTTCGGGCAAGAACACCAAGAAAACGGGGCGAGTATATTATACACAAGTGGCTACCACACCGGAGGGAGAGCCGGTGATGATGGGTACGTTCCCTGTGGCTAGCCACCCTGCAATAATTCTTTTTGATTCTGGTGCTTCACATACCTTCATTAGCAAGACATTTGTGGAGCAACATCACATTACATGTCATGAATCCAAAGAGGGTTTTAAAATTCACTCACCTGGGGGATACATTTTTACTAAAGAAGTGGCCTATGGAGTGCCAGTAACTATGGCCGAACGGAACTTTCCTGCTAACATGATTGTTCTAAGAGGCCAAGATATAGATGTAATTTTGGGGATGAATTGGTTAACTCAACACTGAACTCAGAACCGTCAGGTTGAGTTATAATCAAGAAGAAATTCTCTTGTCTCTCCCCAAGACCAATCCAGCCAAAGCTTCTGGTAGAATCTTTGAAGCCATTGTACCGGAGATCAAAAACATTCCGGTAGTATGTGAGTTTCCTGATGTGTTTCCGGAAGATTTGCCTGGACTGCCCCCAGAAAGAGATGTTGAATTCGTAATTGAGCTAAAGCCCGGTACGGCTCCCATTTCCCGAAGGTCGTACCGTATGCCCCCTAATGAATTAGCAGAATTGAAGATCCAATTGCAAGATCTGCTGAATAAAGGATTTATCCGGCCAAGCTCGTCCCCGTGGGGTTGTCCCGCCATCTTTGTAAAGAAGAAGGATCAAACCTTGCGCATGTGCGTGGACTATCGGCCCCTAAATGAGGTCACCATCAAGAATAAGTACCCTCTTCCAAGGATTGATATCTTATTTGATCAACTGACTGGGGCGAGGGTGTTTTCCAAAATTGATCTCAGGTCGGGCTATCATCAAATCCGTATTCGGCCCGAGGATATACCGAAGACCGCATTCACTACGCGGTATGGATTGTTCGAATATCTAGTAATGTCCTTTGGGCTCACTAATGCTCCTGCCCACTTCACCTATTTAATGAACTCGGTGTTCATGCCCGAGTTAGACAAGTTTGTGGTGGTCTTCATCGATGATATTTTGATATATTCTAAAAATGAAGAGGAGCATGCTCAGCACTTACGGATTGTATTGACGCGCCTAAGGGAACATCAGCTTTATGCCAAGTTCAGCAAGTGCGCGTTTTGGCTGGAAGAAATTCAATTTCTGGGGCACGTATTATCAGCCAAGGGAATTGCGGTAGACCCTAGCAAAGTCAAGGATATTCTGGAGTGGAAACCTCCAACGACTGTTCACCAAGTCCGGAGTTTTCTTAGACTAGCAGGATACTATCGCAGATTTATACCTGATTTTTCTAAGCTTGTGAAGCCAATCACAAGTTTATTGAAGAATGATACCAAATTCAATTGGTCTTCTAAATGTAATGAAGCTTTTGAGGAATTGAAGACACTATTGACCACTGCTCCGGTATTGGCTCAACCGGACATCACCAAGCCTTTTGATGTATACTGTGATGCGTCAGGCAGTGGACTCGGCTGTGTACTAATGCAAGAGGGCCGAGTGATTGCATATGCTTCAAGGCAGTTACGCCGGCATGAGGAGCACTATCCAACTCATGATCTGGAGTTAGCTGCGGTGGTTCATGCCCTGAAAATATGGCGTCATTATCTGCTGGGAAATATCTGCCACATATACACTGATCATAAGAGTTTGAAGTATATATTTACCCAGTCAGAATTGAATATGAGGCAAAGGCGATGGCTTGAGCTTATTAAAGATTATGAACTAGAGATCCATTATCACCCAGGCAAGGCCAATGTGGTGGCAGATGCATTGAGTCGTAAGACTTTCTGCCACTGTCTTATGGTTGAGACCTCCGAAAGCACTTTGTGTCAAGAAATGGAGAAGTTAAACCTGGGAATGATCCAACAAGGGACTCTAAATCAGCTAAAGCTTGAATCAACCATCTTGCAAAGGATAATTGATGCTCAAAGGGATAATCAGGGTATGAAGCACATCCGAGAGAAGATTAGGGCTGGAACAGCCCAATGTTTCAAGGAAGATAATCAAGGTGTGTTATGGTTCAACAACCGCATAGTAGTGCCGAAGAATGAAGAGCTCCGCCAGCAAATCTTAGATGAGGCGCATCTTAGTCGCTATTCCATTCATCCGGGAAGCACTAAGATGTATCATGATCTGAAACAACATTACTGGTGGACGAAGATGAAGATTGAGATTGCACGCTATGTGGCTAAGTGCGACACTTGCAGACGTGTCAAAGCCATACACCTGAAAACTGCTGGTCCATTGCAATCCTTGCCAATCCCAACATGGAAATGGGAAGACATCAGCATGGACTTCATTGTGGGATTACCCAGGACCGCACAAGGATATGACTCTATTTGGGTTATCATTGATCGACTCACAAAGATCGCCCACTTCCTTCCGGTCAAAATGAAATATCCTGTCATTACCTATGCGGAGTTATACATTGCCCGTATTCTCAGTTTGCATGGTGTTCCAAGGACCATAGTGTCGGATCGTGGACCTCAATTTGTAGCCAAGTTTTGGGAAGCACTTCACCAATCTTTGGGTACTAAGTTACTCCACAGTTCGGCCTACCATCCCCAAACCAGTGGACAGACTGAGAGAGTGAACCAAATACTTGAAGATATGCTGCGGGCATGTGTCCTGGATTTCTCGCAAAAATGGGATGAGTGTTTGCCCTTAGCGGAGTTTTCCTACAATAACAGTTACCAGGAAAGCATCAAGATGGCACCTTTTGAAGCTTTGTATGGGCGACGGTGTCGAACTCCGTTAAATTGGTCTGAACCTGGAGAAAGGTATTTCTTTAGGCCTGATATGGTGAAAGAGGTCGAAGAAAAGGTTCAGAAAATCATTCATAATATGAAGGAAGCTCAGACTCGACAAAAGAGTTATGCAGACAAACGGCGAATGCCCTTATTCTTTTTAGAAGGAGACTATGTCTACTTAAAGGTTTCACCAATGAAGGGAGTATCGCGTTTCGGGGTAAAGGGAAAACTTGCACCCAGGTATATTGGTTCATTCCCTATTCTTCAAAGATATGGACCAGTAGCGTATCAACTCCAACTCCCCGAAACATTGTCTGCCGTGCATAATGTGTTCCACGTGTCACAATTGAAGAAGTGTCTTCGGGTTCCCGATCGAACCGTTGAAGTGACTGATGTTGTCCTGGAACCAGATTTAACGTACTCGGAACATCCCATTCGAGTTCTGGATCAAAAGGACAGGGTTACCCGGAGAAAGACTCTCAAGTTTTATAAGATACAGTGGAACCAGCATTCGGAAGATGAGGCTACATGGGAAACCCAAGATTTTTTAGATAAGAATTTCCCAGGCTTTCTAGCCTCTTGTAAGTTGTAAAGGTTGTACAGCTGTGTAATAAAGGAATGAACCCCCACACCACCCCTGCCTTGTACCAGAAATCAGGAAATAAAAACATGACACATTTCCTTTTCCATTACTCACCCTAGGACTTTAATCTCGGGACGAGATTCTTTTATGGGGGGAAGGATGTAACACCCCTGGTGTTACTATGACTAAAACTTGAGCATGGCATCATAAGCATGAGCATGGCATATGTTTGACACACCTAGAGTGCATTCACTAGGCAAAAATGTCAAACAAGTTGTATTGTTTTGCTGTTTTACAAATAGGACCCTGGTTTAAGGACTTAACCCTAAATAGTGGTTAAAGGGGTAAGACTTAACCAAAGTTGAGAAAACCTAAAGGCTTTAAGGTAAAAGTCATAAAGTGACCCCAACAATAGGGTTGAATCACATTTATACCCCTGGGATATTAAAAACCCTAATCAAAACCCTGGAAAACCCTAAAACCAAACCCTAGGGACCTAAGTGCAAAATTAGTCCACTTTTGGACTAAAGTGCAAAAACCAAGTCAAATAAGTGTTTCAAGTCTATTGGATCACAAAAATGTGGACTTGAAAGCAAAACCCTAAGTTTTGGACTAAAGTGCAAAATGGACCTCCCTTGAGTTTTGTTCTAAGTCTGAAAAACAGTGAATGGGCTCAACTTTGGGGCTTTGTAATTTACAAAGTATAGGGTTTTTGCCCTAGGTCACCACATCAAAGTTGAAGCCTAATCATAGGAGAACAACTTTGCTAAAGGGTGCAAGCATTGTTGTTATGAAGAAATTAGAGAAAAACCCCATCAAAGTTTGGCTGTCAGGCTGTTTGATCTGAAAATCTGCTTAGCAGTGAACTGACCCCAACTTTGAGCTCAATTTTGAGCATGATCCAGTGCTCAAATGTGTTCAAGTCCTATAGTTGGATTGTAGCTGGTATGTAGCACTACAATTTTGGTGCAGTGACTTGGACCTAGTGTCACATGAAATCTGGAGAAAATTTACTCTAAAGTCACTCGGTCAGTCACTCTGAATCAGTATTTCCCATGGTACAGTGCTCCAGTGGATCAGATCGGCCACGGCCAAGAATCTCACCGCCGACGGCACCCTCCGCCGCGATTCGTGCCGTGGTCACGGTGATGTGTGCCCGAGCTGATCCGTTAACGTTCATGCCACGTCGCCGAGGATAAGTCCGGCTGGTAAAACAATCCCGACCACCGTACATGCGCCGTCGCAGTGGAAAACGATAGGAACGCCGATGACCGCCGCTTCCCGGCCTTATGCCGCGTGTCCAAGCCTTTCCACCGCATCGCCAAGCCCCCTCAACCCGTCCCATCACCGCCGGAGAGCTTGCCACGGCAGTAGCCACGAATTCACCGCACCTGCGTTCTTTCCTATCTCCGGCCGCCGCTCATCTTCACCCAAATTTAGCACCACCGCCCGCGAACACTATAAATTGAGGGCATGGCTAGTTGCGCCATGAACTTTTGAAGCTCTAGCACCCGCTCCCACGCTCGATTGTTCACCCACTCGCCGGAATTTTGCGTTGCCACCAAATCAGTTTTCCGCCGCCGTGAGTTGAGCTCACCGTCGCCAGCCCACCTCCGGTCAGTTCCTGCCCTCTGCGCCTTCGTTTAAGCATGCTCCTGTCTCCGTGATGCTTGCTGAGCCGTTCAATTGAACTAGACCGGCGTCTATCGCCGGGAACACGATTACCTTGCCATTGTGCTTACGGCCACCGTGGCCGGAGCTCCATGATCCGCCAATAGCGCAATTACCTTAGGGGAAATGCTCCTTAGGGGTTGAATTTCGTATATGCCGCTCGGAGAGCTCAACCGATGCCTCAATCGGCCGGTCTGCTCGCTCGCCGGAGCGCGGCCGTGCGTGATCGACGTCGAGGACTGCGTGTTGTGAATTGACAAGAACCCGAGGGTCTTTTTGTGAGCTGTCAGTGACTTAGAAAAACAGTAAACAAACCTATCTCCAGTTACGCAAAACGCCGAGGACCTCTGCGCAAAGTCGCCTCGCGGGCGCGGCGCGCGCGCGAAACCTCTTGGGCCTGGGCTGCTGGATTTGAAATCAGCCCAGTACTGTTTATCGTTTTCCTTTTTCTTTTTCAGTGAAGCTTTAGAAATGTGTAGCAAAATGTAGAAAAATGCTAAAATTATGAGACCAATTTTCCTAGGTTTGTTATTTTCCATAGAATTTATTAAAAATAGTTTCATGATTTTTAGATCAAATAGGGAATTTTAGGGTATTTAAAATAGCCTAAACTATTGGTTCTGGATTTTTAGAGAGTAAATAATAAGCCCAAAATTTCCCAAACTTTTTATGAGAACTTATCACATTATTTAGAAGCCATGGGTAGAGTTTGGTTTGATTTGGACCTTGTTTGATCACAAAACCCAAAACCACCCCCCCTGCTCCATGAACTCCTTTACTGACTCCGGAAACCCTAAGTTCCCGGACCTCTGTGAAGGAAAGTTGTATTCAAGACATAACTAATAAGTTTATGTTACTTTTGCATCCTCATGAGCATTCCATGACATCCATTCTTATACATGTATATGATTATATTAGAGCAAGAAGAAGAAGAAGAAGTTGTTGAAGAAGGGATACCACCCACCTCTGATCCCCAGGCAGATAACTGCTTCTATTTTGATATCTGTGGATCCGAGCCAGACACATCTGATAACAAAGGCAAGCCCCGGTGCATTTGCCACCTCCCTTGATGTTTTAAAATCTTTCTCACTTGCTTGATGCATTAGGTGATAGGAGTTGATTGATTAAACAATTCCTGCATTGCTTTCCTTGATTTTGATTACCCTCCTTGGAATCCTGTTTTTACAAAAAGGTTTTACTTTGCTTAGTAATTGCTTTAGAAAAACAAAAGGATTTGTTTTACAAAAGATGTTTGGCAAAGTGGGAGGGATGTTTTTGAAAATAAAACTTGATGGTGGATCCATCACGGCCGTGATGGATTCAACATCGGAAAAGATGTACCTCTGTCAGGTACCAAACTTTGGGTTTGAAATGAGTAAGCTGAGACCGGGCGGGTGACTTGCACGAGAAGAGAGTCTCGGTGTAGTGTCTCCGTCTGAGTCGATTAAGGACCGCCTCGATGTAGGCTTGATGATCGAGGACCCTTTAACTGGTCACATGCCTCGTCATGGGTAAGCCTTGCTTCGGGTAGACTAAGGCCGGAATAAGATAACACGAAATGGGAGTGGAGCGGTGGCGGGAGTAGCGTGTACCCTCCGTGGCAAGAGGCTGGACGGTGGTGTATCTGTACTCTCGGTTTGCGTGAACCTGATCCGGTCTTAAGAACCCCGGTGGCGGGTTGACATATGCAAGGGTTAAGTGCTACATATGTCGTGTGATTGGAGATCCTCAGCTGAGTATAATCGATTCGGATCGCCGTACCTTCGCGGTTATGAAGACTTGGTCACTGCCCTACACGTAGCATTCCACTAAAGATGATGGGTTTTTGGTTAAGAAATTGGCTAGTGCAGGACCAGTGATTGAACTAGGGTAGAAAGAACTCTAGTGCAGGTAATTTTACCTAACTTGACAAATAAAATTGGATTTTTAAGGATCCACTTTAGTAAGCATTTCTGCAAACAGAGTCTTTGACTATTGAGAAGCCTTACCTTGACTCCCATATATCCAGCATACCCTTGAGAGTCTTTTCCTTAGTCGGGTAAGACTTGCTGAGTAATTCCATACTCAGGGTTTATCCCTTTGTTGTTTTTAGGTGGGGAAGTAGCAGATTTCTGCTGCTTCTGTGCTAAGGTGGTTCCCAACGAAGAGAAACAGGAATGAAGTGCGGGGGGACTCGGTCCTCCACTTAAGATCTTTTGTTGCTAGTCCTTCGGGAGAAGTTTGTGTCTCCCTGGTTTGTATAATTAATACTTTTATGCACTCGTTTTTAGACCTGGTCTGTAATAACTTAACTTGATCTTACTTTGGAAATAAATGTAAGATTATGTAATTCGCTTCCGCATATCTTTGTCTCCGATGATCTGTAATGTCTGCAAGACGGGTGAAACGTTCCTGGTAAGGTAAGGAAGATACCGAGCTTGTCAAGTAACTTAGGAACATCTACAGGGTGTCTGATGTCTGTTAGACAAGGACAACTGTAGGTGGGCCTGATTACTTGGGAGGTTCCGTCACAACGGCGGCCCAGTCCACCCGGGTGTGGTGATCCTCGCAGAAGTCCAGGAACTTTCTGCCGGTGAACTGGGTGCCGTTGTCGGTAATGATGGAGTTCGGGACCCCGAAGCGATGGATGATGTTGGTGAAGAACGCCACCGCCTGCTCGGACCTGATGCTGTTCAGGGGTCGGACCTCGATCCACTTGGAGAATTTGTCGATGGCGACCAGCAGGTGCGTGTAGCCCCCGGGTGCCTTCTGCAAGGGGCCGACGAGGTCCAGACCCCACACCGCAAAAGGCCAGGTGATGGGTATCGTCTGCAGAGCCTGAGCGGGCAGATGGGTCTGCCTCGCGTAGAATTGGCACCCTTCGCAGGTGTGGACGATTCTGGTAGCGTCGGCCACCGCCGTCGGCCAGTAGAGGCCTTGCCGGAAAGCGTTCCCGACAAGGGCTCGAGGCGCTGCGTGATGGCCGCAAGCCCCCGAGTGTATCTCTCGCAGGAGTTCCTGACCTTCGGCGATGGAGATGCATCGCTGGAGGATGCTTGAGGGGCTGCGGTGGTAGAGCTCCTTCTCATCTCCCAGCAAGACGAACGACTTGGCGCGCCGCGCCACCCGCCGAGCCTCGGCTCGGTCGAGGGGCAGCTCTCCACGGTGGAGATATTGCAGGTACGGGGTCTGCTAGTTTTGATTAGGCGCGACCCCGCTTTGCTCCTCCTCGACGCGCAGTGCCTCACCCTCGGGGGCCGAGGGTACCTCGGACTGAACCGAGGGCGCCTCGGGTCGAGCTGAGGGTGCCTCGGACTGAGCCGAGAGTGCCTCGGGTTGAGCCGTGGGCGCCTCGGACTGGGCCGAGGGTACCTCGGGCTCGGACGTGTCGTCGATCTTGACGGAAGGTTGATGCAGGTCTCGGGAGAAGATGTCCGGGGGAACCGTCGTTCGCCCCGAGGCTATTTTAGCCATCTCGTCCGCAGTCTCGTTGTAGCGTTGAGCGATGTGGTTGAGCTCGAGCCTGTAGAACTTGTCTTCCAGGTGCCGAACCTCATCGCAGTAGGCCTCCATCTTCGGGTCGCGGCAATGGGAGTTCTTCATGACTTGGTCGATGACGAGCCGCGAGTCACCACGAGCATCGAGGCGTCGGACCCCTAGCTCGATGGCGATCCACAACCCATTGACCAGGGCCTCATATTCGGCCACATTGTTGGACGCCGGGAAGTGGAGGCGTATCACGTAGCGTAGATGCTTTCCGAGGGGTGAGATGAAGAGTAGGCCTACGCCGGCTCCTGTCTTCATCAGCGACCCGTCGAAGAACATGGTCCAGAGCTCCGGTTGGATCGGAGTCGTCGGTAGCTGGGTGTCGACCCATTCAGCCACGAAGTCCGCCAAGACCTGGGACTTAATGGCTTTCCGAGGAGCGAACGAGATTGTCTCGCCCATGATCTCCACCGCCCACTTTGCAATCCTACCCGAGGCCTCTCGGCACTGGATGATCTCCCCTAGGGGGAAGGATGACACCACAGTTACCGGATGAGACTCGAAGTAGTGTCGCAGCTTCCGTCGCGTTAGGATCACCGCGTACAGCAGCTTCTGGACTTGTGGGTAGCGGATCTTGGTTTCGGACAGTACCTCGCTGACGAAGTAGACTGGCCTCTGAACGAGCAGTGCATGCCCCTCTTCTTGCCTCTCGACCACAATCGCGGCGCTAACCACCTGGGTGGTCGCGGCGACGTAGACCAGGAGGGCTTCTCCGGCAGCTAGGGGCACCAAGATAGGCGCCTTTGTGAGGAGCGCCTTCAGGTTCCCGAGGGCTTCCTCGGCCTCAGGGGTCCAAGTGAAGCACTCGGCCTTCCTTAAGAGGCAGTACAGAGGTTGACCTCTTTCGCCGAGGCGGGAGATGAAACGGCTCAGAGCCGCGAGGCATCCCATGACCCTCTATACGCCTTTCAAGTCCTTGATGGGCCCCATGCTGGTAATGGCTGCGATTTTTTCCGGGTTGGCTTCGATGCCCCGCTCGGAGACGATGAACCCCAAGAGCATGCCTCGGGGCACCCCGAAGACACACTTTTCGGGATTGAGCTTGACGCCTTTTGCCTTGAGACATCGGAATGTCGTTTCAAGGTCGGAAAGGAGGTCGGAGGCTTTCCTCGTCTTGACTACGATGTCATCGATGTAGGCCTCGACCGTGCGGCCAATGTGTTCGCCGAACACATGGTTCATGCACCGCTGGTACGTCGCGCCCGCATTCCTCAAACCGAACGGCATGGTGACATAGCAGTACATGCCGAAGGGTGTGATGAAAGAAGTCGCGAGCTGGTTGGACTCTTTCATCTTGATTTGATGATACCCCGACTAGGCATCGAGGAAAGACAGGGTTTCGCACCCAGCAGTGGAATCCACGATCTGGTCGATGCGAGGCAGAGGGTAGGGAACCTTCGGACATGCTTTGTTGAGACCAGTGTAGTCTACACACATCCGCCATTTCCCCCCTTTCTTTCTCACAAGCACAGGGTTGGCAAGCCATTCGGGATGGAATACCTCTTTGATGAACCCTGCCGCCATTAGCTTGTGAATCTCCTCGCCTATAGCTCTGCGCTTCTCCTCGTCGAATCGGCGCAGCGGCTGCTTGACGGGTCGGGCTCCGGCTCGGATGTCCAGCGAGTGCTCGGCGACATCCCTCGGTACGCCGGGCATGTCCGAGGGACTCCACGCGAAGACGTCGGTGTTCGCGCAGAGAAAGTCGACAAGCACTGCTTCCTATTTGGGATCGAACCCGGAGCCGATCCGGATCTGCTTGGAGGTGTCGCCGCTGGGGTCGAGGGGGACGGACTTAACCGTCTCCGCTGGCTCGAAGTTGCCGGCGTGACGCTTCACGTCTGGCACCTCCTTAGAGAGGCTCTCCAGGTCGGCGATGAGGGCCTCGGACTCGGCGAGGGCCTCGGCGTACTCCACGCACTCCACGTCACATTCGAACGCGTGTTTGTACGTAGGGCCGACGGTGATGACCCCGTTGGGGCCCGGCATCTTGAGCTTCAGGTAGGTGTAGTTGGGGACGGCCATGAACTTCGCGTAGCATGGCCTCCCTAGTACCGCGTGGTAGGTCCCTCGGAACCCGACCACCTCAAACGTCAGGGTCTCCCTTCGGAAGTTGGAGGGTGTTCCGAAGCAGACGGGAAGGTCGAGCTGTCCGAGGGGTTGGACGCGCTTCCCGGGGATGATCCCATGGAAGGGCGCAGCGCCTGCCCAGACAGAGGACAGATCAACACGCAGGAGCCCGAGGGTCTCGGCGTAGATGACGTTGAGGCTGCTGCCTCCGTCCATGAGGACCTTGGTGAGCCTGACGTCGCCGATGACGGGGTCGACGACGAGCGGGTATTTCCCCGGGCTCGGCACATGGTCGGGGTGATCGTCTCGGTCGAAGGTGATGGGCTTGTCGGACCAGTCTAGATAGACTGGCGCCGCCACCTTGTCCGAGCAGACCTCCCGGCGCTCTTGCTTGCGGTGCCGAGCCGAGGCGTTCGCCGCTTGCCCACCATAGATCATGAAGCAGTCGCGGACCTCGGGGAACTCTCCTGCCTGGTGATCTTCCTTCTTGTCGTCGTCGCGGGCCTTGCCACCCTCCGCAGGTGGCCCGGCCCTATGGAAGTGGTGCCGAAGCATGACGCACTCCTCAAGGGTGTGCTTGACCAGTCCCTGGTGATAGGGGCACGACTCCTTGAGCATCTTGTCGAAGAGGTTGGCACCTCCGGGGGGCTTCCGAGGGTTCTTGTACTCGACGGCAGCGACAAGGTCCGCGTCGGCGGCGTCGTGTTTCGCTTGCGACTTCTTCTTGCCCTTCTTCTTGGCGCCGCGCTGAGTTGATGCCTCGGGAGTACCTTCCGGTGGGCGGCCCTGGGGCTACTTGTCCTTTCGGAAGATAGCCTCGACCGCCTCCTGGCCGGAGGCGAACTTGGTGGCGATGTCCATCAGCTCGCTCGCCCTGGTTGGGGTCTTGCGGCCCAGCTTGCTCATCAGGTCGCGGCAGGTGGTGCCAGCGAGGAACGCGCCGATGACATCCGAGTCGGTGATGTTGGGCAGCTCGGTGCGCTGCTTCGAGAATCGCCAGATGTAGTCTCGGAGAGACTCTCCTGGCTACTGTCGGCAGCTTCGGAGGTCCCAGGAATTCCCGGGGCGCACATACGTGCCCTGGAAATTGCCGGCGAAAGCTTGAACTAGGTCGTCCCAGTTGGAGATCTGCCCCGTAGGCAGGTGCTCCAACCAGGCGCGAGCGGAGTCGGAGAGGAACAGGGGGACGTTGCGGATGATGAGGTTGTCATCGTCCGTTCCACCTAGCTGGCAGGCCAGACGGTAGTCCGCGAGCCACAGTTCTGGTCTCGTCTCCCCCGAATACTTCGTGATAGTAGCCGGGGGTCGGAACCGGGTCGGGAACGGTGTCCGTCGGATGGCTCGGCTGAAGGCTTGCGGACCGGGTGGTTCGGGCGAGGGACTCCGATCCTCCCCGCTGTCGTAGCGTCCCCCACGCCTGGGGTGGTAGCCTCGGCGCACCCTCTCGTCAAGGTGGGCCCGTCGGTCGCGGTGGTGGTGCTCGTTGCCAAGGCGACCCGGGGCCGCAGGCGCGGTGTTGCGCGTGCGCCCGGTGTAGACCGAGGCTTCCCACATGAATCGGGAAGTCGCGGCATGAGGTTCCGAGGGGTACCCCTGCCTTCGGGAGGCAGAGCTCTTGGCCCATCGGACCGCGGCGCCTTCCAGGAGATTCTTGAGTTCTCCCTAGATTCGCCGCCCCTCGGTGGTTGATGGCTCTGGCATCGCGCGAAGAAGCATTGCTGCTGCCGCCAGGTTCTGGCCGACCCCACTGGATGCGGGTGGTGGCCTGAGCCTGACGTCGTCGGCGATGCGGTGCTGGAAGCCCTGGGGTAGATGACGTATTTCTCCGGCCAGAGGTTGGCCCGCCCATGCCTGCCCGACGTCCCGACGGATCGGCTCCAGCGCTCCTGCTCCCTCGTCGAGCCTGGCCTGCACCCCGCGGATTTGCTCGAGCTGTGGGTCATGACCCCCCGCCTGAACGGGGACCACAGCTAGCTCCCGTGGGATGTCAACGCGAGGCACCGGCCTAGAGAGGTCACCGTCCTCCGGCATGCCGAGATGGCTGCCTTCGGGGGGACCCCCTAGATCGACATGGAAGCATTCGCGACTTGGGCCGCGATCCTCGTCGCCGAGGCTTCGGCCACCGTTGGAACAGTCGGAAAGGCAGTAGTCTCATGCGGTCATGAAGTCCCGCATGGCACTGGGGTTACCAAGTCTAGAGAAATCCCAACAGATGCTGGGTTCGTCGTCTTCCTCGGACCCAGAGGGCCCGTAGGTCGAGACGTCCGTCAGCCGGTCCCAAGGTGACCGCACACGAAACCCCAGAGGGTCTGGATTTGCCTCTACGAGAGCGCCCGCCAAAGCGAAGTCGCTAGACGGGTTGAGGCTGAACCCAAAAGACGCGGGATGGGAATCGATCGGTACCTTTTGGTCGACGGGCGGCGATAAGGTCGCGTCGGGGACTGACTGCGCCGTCGTCTCAGGTACGAGGGTGACATCCAGCAAGCTTTTCGCGAGCGTGCTGGCGTCGTCCGCTTGCTCGGGATTGGCGTGTCGCGGGGAGACGGCGCTCGCCTTCGTCTCAAACGCGAGGTCGACGCCTGGTGCGCCCCCCGTTGGGGTGCCGAGACCGTCGACTCGCTCGACAGCCGACGAGGCGCTGTCTCCTGCTTGGCCTTGGTTGCCCCGCCTCCTCCTCCGTCGACGGGGGAGAGGACGGGGTGAGCTCAAAGGTTTCTCTTCCACCATGTGGGGAAGACGTCGCCGATTCCGCCGCCGGCAGGCGGGTTGTCGGCCGCCACTGTTGTTGTCGCACGGCGGTGGAAGGAGTATCATGTCGTAGCTGCCGTCGAGGGACATGAACTCAAGATTCCCGAAACGGAGCACCGTCCCGGGTTGGAGAGGTTGCTGGAGACTGCCCATCTGGAGCTTGACGGGAAGCTGTTCGTCAACACGCAGCAGGCCCCTACCTGGCGCGCCAACTGTCGACGTTCCGAGACTGGGGGGTCCCTGGGCCGACGAGTGAATGTCGCCGCGTGCCCCAGCCCAGATGGGTCGAGCGCGAGGGCGAGCGCGAAGGGGGGAGAGCGAGGCGGCCGGAGACCGGCGTGAGAGGTGGGAATCCCGCGGCCTTCGTGTTCGTCTCGCGCCCAGGTCGGGTGCGCTTGCAGTAGGGGGTTACAAGCGTCCACGCGGGAGAGGGAGCGAGCGGCTCCAGGCGAGCGCCTGTTCTCGTCCTCGTCCCCGCGCGGCCAACCTTCTCTAAGAGGGCCCTGGTCCTCCCTTTTATAGACGTAAGGAGAGGATCTAGGTGTACAATAGGGGGTGTAGCAGGGTGCTATGTGTCTAGCGGGGGTGAGCTAGCGCCCTAGGTACATGCCGTTGTGGCAGCCGGAGAGATCTTGGCACCCAGCTGGTGTGATGTCGTGGCCGTTGAAGGAGCGATGGAGCTTGGCGGAGGGACAGCTGTCGGAGCGGTTGAGCCCTTGCTGACGTCCTCTTGCTTCCGTAAGGGGGCGGAGAGCCACCGTCGTCACAGAGCATGCGGGGCGCCATCATTGCCTATCTGGCGGCGCGAGCCAGATGGGACGCTGGTCTTGTTCCCTACGGCCCGAGTCAGCTCGGGGTAGGGTAATGATGGCACCTCCTGTCGACGTGGCTGGTCTACGCCCTAGGTTGGGCGATGTGGAAGCTCCTCCGAAGCCGAGGTTGAGTCCGAGCCCCTGGGTCGGGCGAGGCGGAGATCGTCGTCTTCTGGGGCCGAGCCCAAGTCCGAGCCCTGGGCCGGGCGAGGCGGAGATCGTCGTCTTCTGGGACTTAGCCCGAGTCCGAGCCCTGGGTCGGGCGAGGCAGAGATCGTCGTCTTCTGGGACTTAGCCCGAGTCCGAGCCCTGGGTCGGGCGGAGCGGAGTTCGCCGTCTTCCGGGACTTAGCCCGAGTCCGAGCCCTGGGTCGGGCGGAGTTCGCCGTCTTCCGGGACTTAGCCCGAGTTCGAGCGCTGGGTCGGGCGGAGTTCGCCGTCTTCCGGGACTTAGCCCGAGTCCGAGCCCTAGGTCGGGTGGAGTTCGCCGTCTTCCAGGACTTAGCCCGAGTCCGAGCCCTGGGTCGGGCGGAGTTCGCCGTCTTCCGGGACTTAGCCCAAGTCCGAGCCCTAGGTCGGGCGGAGCGGAGTTCGCCGTCTTCCGGGACTTAGCCCGAGTCCGAGCCCTGGGTCGGGCGAAGCGGAGCTTCCTATGGTGCCTCCGGCAGGGCCTGACCGCTTGTCAGTCTTACTCTGTCCAGTGGCACTGTAGTCGGTGTGGCGTAGGCGGCGCTGTCCTTTCGTCAGGCCGGTCAGTGGAGCGGCGAAGTGACGACGGTCACTTCGGCTCTGCCAGCGGGGGGTGCGTGCCAGGATAAGGGTGTCAGGCCACCTTTGCATTAAATGCTCCTGCGACTTGGTCGGTCGGTGCGGCGACTTGGTCAGGGTTGCTTCTTAGCGAAGGCAGGGCCTCGGGCGAGCCGGGAATATGTTTGCTGCTAAAAGGGGGGCCTCGGGCGAGACGGAAATCCTCCGGGGTCGGCTGCCCTTGTCCGAGGCTAGGCTCGGGTGAGGCGTGATCGTGTCCCTCAAATGGACTGATCCCTGACTTAATCGCACCCATCAGGCCTTTGCAGCTTCATGCTGATGGGGTTACCAGCTGAGAATTAGGAGCCTTAAGGGTACCCCTAATTATGGTCCCCGACATATCCTACATTTGATTGAAAAGGATACAGGATAACCTACCATATGTTTGTGTCCGTTTTCACAGCTTGGCTGGCTTCTTCGCCGCCCGTCACCTCTACGCAGGCTTCAGTGCCATTGCTACATCCGCAAATTGTGTAACGACACACCGAGACGAACATGCAAAATTCTTTGAAATTAGTAGATGTTCCATACCAGGTGACTGGTCTCTCTAGAGCAAATAAACTCTGACCAAAACAAAACAAAAAGATACAGACGGCTTCGATGGCGGAGCAGCGAGACTGGATTCACTCAAGCACGCCTCCGTAATATTGGTGGCCACAAGCAGGTCCTCCTGGCCTGATCCGCTTGCTATAGCGCCGACGCTAGTAATTGTCCTTGTCCCAGGGTTCTCGCCGCTGGCTGGTTTGCGACCGCCATGGGGCCTGTCGGAATCGCTGCTGCCGGAGCGCACGACAAACACACTAATCTCTATATCGGTTCTGTGATAGCCATCTTGCGCCTGACTCTGTCGACCATGGTATGAATCTTCCCTGCGGTCGAGAGGAAGGCGCGTCCTTTCCCCTGCACTAAGGATGAGGCCGGCCACCTCCCGCATCCGCTCGACTGAAGCGAGCGACGAGCCACCGAACTTCATGACGACGGTGAACCTCGCCTGGGCATTCCTTGCCCCCGGCCGCGGGGGCCTCCTCCATCCTGAGGAAGGGCGCTGCGGTGGATCCCGTCTAGCAACGCATCGCCAGGCCCCTCCTCCGCCTCCAGCATTGCGGCCCTGAGTTCGCGCTCGCGGGGGCCGATCGCCGCTCCCTCCCTAGCTTGGGGGCGACGACGGGCGCGTCTAGAGATAAAGACTCCCACGCAACCCCCAGGAAGCATAGCATCGCCGCCATCTCGGGACAAGGCCGGCGTGCAGTGGGTTCTCCGGTGCGGGAGCAGGTGCGCGTGACCTGGGGAACAGGGAGCACAGAGGAGGAGGTGGCGTGGGACATCTCACCGTCGTCGTTCGACGTCGTGGTGGTGTTGCATCTGCATCTGATGCATGTCACGCGGGATTAAACGGAGGGGCGAGCGCGGACCTCTGTTGCGATATCGGGTGGGAGGGCCCGGGCATTGCGCGAGCGGGGCATGGGGGAGACGACGGTCGTCTCAGCGGTCTAGAGGACGAACATGATCTGTCGGGGTGAGACTAGGGGGCGGGCATCGCGCGGCTGTGGGGCACCGTGAGGGAGGCATTCGCAACGTTTGTTGGGGTGTGGCTAGGGGGCATCACGAGTAGGATGGGCGTGGGGTCGATGCCTTTCGGAGAGGGCGCGTAGGAGGGGGCTTCGTGGCGTGGGGGCTGAGGTGGGGGCAAGCGGAGCCATGGTGAAGCAAGTGGTGGACGCCTACACTGTACCCTTATAGAGTAGTAGAGATGTCCTGCATATGACTATCTTTTGTAAACTAGTTGAATACCACTAACAATCTTCAAATGTTGACATAAATTAAACAAAACTCTTTCACACTCTTGTAGGGTTGTCATCAATCACCAAAAATGGGGAGATTGAAAGCATCTAGGCCCCTAGTTGGTTTTAGTGATTAATGACAACGTAAGATTATTTATGACTAACGTCTGTTTTGTAGAGCAAATGGTAAGTTAGGTCACAATTCAGGAAGTTGCGCTCCAACGGGTGAAAACAATCCCTCAGATGAGAACTTGAAGCGACGACTGAAAAAGGAAAATCAAAAGATGAAAGTCTTCATATCCTAAGTGTCAAAGGAGTTGTGGGACACTTGGTATAGAGTTAGGACTTTTATTTTTACTTTAGCCATACTATAAAGAGGGGTTGTGAGTGAGTAGTTTGACCAAGAGATAACTAATGTAGTGTCGGTCCATGTTCACACTCAAAACTAGTGCTAGGTGTCACTCAAGATCTCACTCACAAGTTGGAATCAAAATTGGTTTAGAAAAACCCAAGCAAAAATAGAGTGTTGCTGCCTCGGAGGCACCGGACTGTCTAGTGGTGCCCTTGGCAACTGGCCAGAGAGCGTCCGAGAGCAGACCAAAACCAGAAAGCAAGCACTTGGCACTATCCAATTTTTATAGAGGCACCGGACTGTTCGGTGTGCACCAGACAGTTACTGTGTTGTGTTTGGTGTAACTTTGAGCAACGGCTAGTTGTCAGAACTAGTCGTTGGGATCGCACCGATAGCGCATCGGTGGCGCATGCGTAGAACACATAGTAATAACTAGTTTGGGGGTGGTTGGGCTATTTATACCCCATCCACCAGCCATATTCATTGTCTTGCTGCCCCAACCAACAAGAATTCATTGCTAGAGCATTGCAAGTCCACATAGCCTAGTGAGGTGATTAGCAAAATCATAATCCCATGTTAGGACCTCATTAGTATGCATGCATTAGGCTTCTCTTGGTCAAGTGAAAGTCTACGACTTATTACTCTTTGTGACCGACATCACCTAGACGGCTCGGTGGCGATTGGAGCTCGGTGATCACCCTAGAGGATTTGTTGGTGACCCGACTCGGTGATTGTACGCGGTCATGAGGGATCTACCACGCTGATACCCTTGCACGGGTGCTCCAACGAGGACTAGTGGAGAGTGTCGACTCTTTGATGCTGAAAGTCGCCTAGAGGGGGGGTGAATAGGGCGAATCTGAAATTTAGAAACTTTAAGCACAACTACAAGCCGGGGTTAGCGTTAGAAATATAAACGAGTCCAAAAGAGAGGGCGAAAACAAATCACAAGCAAATAAGTCGGATGACACGGTGATTTGTTTTACTGAGGTTCAGTTCTTGCAAACCTACTCCCCGTTGAGGTGGTCACAAAGACCGGGTCTCTTTCAACCCTTTCCCTCTCTCAAACGGTCACTTAGACCGAGTGAGCTTCTCTTCTCAATCAAATGGGACACTAAGTCCCCACAAGGACCACCACATAATTGGTGTCTCTTGCCTTGATTACAATTGAGTTGGAATCAAGAAAGAATGAAGAAGAAAAGCAATCCAAGCGCAAGAGCTCAAATGAACACAAGTATCTGTCTCTCACTAGTCACTATTTGATTGGAATTGTCTTTGGACTTGGGAGAGGATTTGATCTCTTTGGTTGTGTCTTGTATTGAATGCTATAGCTCTTGTATGAAGTGTGAAGGCTAAAAACTTGGATTCAATGAATGGTGGGTGGTTGGGGGTATTTATAGCCCCAACCACCAAAAGAGCCGTTGGTGGAGGCTGTTGTCGCATGGCGCACCGAACAGTCCGGTGCGCCACCGGACACTGTCCGGTGCGCCAGCCACGTCACCCGGTCATTGGGTTCTGACCGTTGGAGCTTCTGACAGCTGGGCCACCGGACAGTCCGGTGGTGCACCGGACAGTCACTGTTCACTGTCCGGTGTGCCTTATGGCTCTGCTCTGACTTCTACGCGCACTGTAGCGCATTAACTGCTCGTTGCAGATGACCGTTGGCGCTGTGTAGCCGTTACTCTGCTGGCACACCGGATAGTCCGGTGCTACATCGGACAGTCCAGTGAATTATAGCGGAGCGACTCCACGAACTCCCGAAGGTGGCAAGTTCAGACTGGAATTCCCTGGTGCATCGGACACTGTCCGGTGGTGCACCGGACAGTCCGGTGCGCCAGACCAGGCTAAACTTCGGTTGTCTTTTGCTCTCTTTGTTTGAACTCTTTCTTGTCTTTTTATTGGTTTATTGTGAACCTTTGGCACCTGTAAAACTTATAGTCTAGAGCAAACTAGTTAGTCCAATTATTTGTGTTGGGCAATTCAATCACCAAAATCAATTTAGGAAAAGGTGTAAGCCTATTTCCCTTTCAATCTCCCCCTTTTTGGTGATTGATGCCAACACAAACCAAAGCAAATGTATAAGTGCAGAATTGAACTAGTTTGCATAATGTAAGTGCAAAGGTTGCTTGGAATGAAACCAATAATTATTTCTACTAGATATGCATGGATGGATTTCTTCTAATTTAAAATTTTGGACCACGCTTGCACCACTTGTTTTGTTTTTGCAAATTCTTTTGTAAATTTTTTTTCAAAGTCTTTTTGCAAATAGTCAAAGGTAAATGAATAGGATTTTGAGAAGCATTTTCAAGATTTGAAATTTACTCCCCCTGTTTCAAATGCTTTTCCTTTGACTAAACAAAACTCCCCCTTAATGAAATCCTCCTCTTAGTGTTCAAGAGGGTTTTAGATATTAATTTTGAAGAGGGTATACCAATTTGAAATTATATCGAAATTAAGATACAATAGAAAAATCTTTTCTTAACACAAATTTGAAAGACTACATTTTTGAAATTGGTGGTGGTGCGGTCCTTTTGCTTTGGGCTAATACTTTCTCCCCCTTTGGCATGAATCGCCAAAAACGGATACTTGTGAGTGAAATATAAGCCCTTCTTAACTTTCTCTCCCGTTGGCAAATAAAATATGAATGAAGATTATACCAAAGTTGGAGAGCGTTGTGGAGCGACGGCGAAGGATGAATAATTCGATGGAGTGGAGTGGAAGCCTTGTCTTCGTCGAAGACTCCAATTCCCTTTCAATCTATGACTTAGCATGAAATGCACTTGAAACCACATTAGTCATAGCAGAAAGAGACATGATCAAAGGTATATAAATGAGCCATGTGTGCAAAATATCAATAAAAATTCCTAGAATCAAGAATATTTAGCTCATGTCTAAGTTTGGTAAAAGTTTGCTCATCTAATGGCTTGGTAAAGATATCAGCTAATTGTTCTTTGGTGTTAATATAAGAAATCTCGATATCCCCCTTTTGTTGGTGATCCCTCAAAAAGTGATACTGAATGGCTATGTGTTTAGTGCGGCTATGCTCAACAGGATTATCCGCCATGCGGATTGCACTCTCATTATCACATAAAAGAGGAACTTTGGTCAATTTGTAACCATAGTCCCTAAGGGTTTGCCTCATCCAAAGCAATTGCGCGCAACAATGGCCTGCGGCAATGTACTTGGCTTCGGCGGTAGAAAGAGCCACAGAATTTTTCTTCTTTGAAGCCCAAGACACCAGAGATCTTCCCAAGAACTAGCAAGTCCCTGATGTGCTCTTTCTATTAATTTTACACCCTGCCCAATCAGCATCGGAATAACCAATTAAATCAAATGTGGATCCCCTGGGGTACCAAAGGCCAAACTTAGGAGTATAAACTAAATATGTCAATATTCGTTTCATGGCCCTAAGGTGAACTTCCTTAGGATCGGCTTGGAATCTTGCACACATACATACGGAAAGCATAATATCCGGTCGTGAAGCACATAAATAGAGTAAAGATCCTATCATCGACCGGTATACCTTTGGTCTACGGATTTACCTCCCATGTCGAGGTCGAGATGCCCATTGGCTCCCATGGGTGTCTTGATGGGCTTGGCATCCTTCATCCCAAACTTTGTGAGTATGTCTTGAATGTACTTCGTTTGGCTAATGAAGGTGCCCTCTTGGAGTTGCTTCACTTGAAATCCTAAGAAATACTTTAACTCCCCCATCATAGACATCTCGAATTTTTGAGTCATGATCCTACTAAACTCTTCACATGTAAATTCGTTAGTAGACCCAAATATGATATCATCAACATAAATTCGGCATACAAACAAATCATTTGCAAGTGTTTTAGTAAAGAGAGTAGGATCGGCTTTTTCGACTTTGAAGCCATTAGCGATAAGGAAATCTCTTAGGCATTCATACCATGCTCTTGGGGCTTGCTTGAGCCCATAAAGCGCATTATAGAGTTTATAGACATGGTTAGGGTACTCACTATCTTCAAAGCCGGGAGGTTGCTCAACATAGACCTCTTCCTTGATTGGTCCATTGAGGAAGGCACTTTTCACGTCCATTTGGTAAAGCTTAAAGCCATGGTAAGTAGCATAGGCAAGTAATATACGAATTAACTAAAGCCTAACTATGGGTGCATAGGTTTCACCGAAATCCAAACCTTTGACTTATGAATATCCCTTGGCCACAAGTCGGGCTTTGTTCCTTGTCACCACACCATGTTCATCTTGCTTGTTGCGGAAGACCCACTAGGTTCCTACAACATTTTGGTTAGGACGTGGAACTAAATGCCATACCTCGTTCCTTGTGAAGTTGTTGAGCTCCTCTTGCATTACCAACACCCAATCTGAATCTTGAAGTGCTTCCTCTACCCTGTGTGGCTCAATAGAGGAAACAAAAGAGTAATGTTCACAAAAATGAGCAACACGAGATCGAGTAGTTACCCCCTTTTGAATATCGCCAAGGATGGTGTTCACGGGGTGATCTCGTTGTATTGCTTGATGGACTCTTGGGTGTGGCGGTCTTGGACCCTCATCATCTTCCTTGTCTTAATCATTAGCATCTCCCCCTTGATCATTGTCCTCCTCTTGAGGTGGCTCCTCTTGATCTTCATCATCATCATCTTGAGCTAGATCCTCATCTTGAGTTGGTGGAGATGCTTGCATGGAGGAAGATGGTTGATCTTGTGGATGTGGAGGCTCTTTAGATTTCTTAGGACACACATCCCCAATGGACATGTTCCTTAGCGCGACGCACGGAGCCTCTTCATCATCTAGCTCATCAAGATCAACTTGCTCTACTTGAGAGCCGTTAGTCTCATCAAACACAATGTCACAAGAAACTTCAACTAGTCCGGAGGATTTGTTAAAGACTCTATATGCCCTTGTGTTTGAATCATAACCAAGTAAAAAGCCTTCTACAGCCTTAGGAGCAAATTTAGATTTTCTACCTCTTTTAACAAGAATAAAGCATTTGCTCCCAAACACTCTAAAATATGAAACATTGGGCTTTTTACCGGTTAGGAGTTCATATGATGTCTTCTTGAGGATTCGGTGTAGATATAACCGGTTGATGGCGTAGCAAGCGGTGTTAACCGCCTCAGCCCAAAACCGATCTGAAGTCTTGTACTCATCAAGCATGGTTCTTGCCATATCCAATAGAGTTCTATTCTTCCTCTCCACTACACCATTTTGTTGTGGCGTGTAGGGAGAAGAGAACTCATGCTTGATGCCCTCCTCCTCCTCAAGGAAGCCTTCAATTTGAGAGTTCTTGAACTCCGTCCCATTGTCGCTTCTAATCTTTTTGATCCTTAAGCCGAACTCATTTTAAGCCTGTCTCAAGAATCCCTTCAATGTCTCTTGGGTTTGTGATTTTTCCTGCAAAAAGAATACCCAAGTGAAGCGAGAATAATCATCCACAATAACAAGATAATACTTACTCCCGTCGATGCTTATGTAAGTGATCGAGCCGAATAGGTCCATGTGGAGTAGCTCAAGCGGCCTATCGGTCGTCATGATGTTCTTGTGTGGATGATGGGCATCAACTTGCTTTCCTGCTTGACATGCGCTACATATCCTGTCTTTCTCAAAATGAACATTGGTTAGTCCCAAAATGTGCTCTCCCTTTAGAAGCTTATGAAGATTCTTCATCCCAACATGGGCTAGTCGGCGGTGCTAGAGCCAACCCATGTTAGTCTTAGCAATTAAGCAAGTGTCGAGTTCAGCTCTATCAAAATCTACCAAGTATAGCTAACCCTCTAACACACCCTTAAATGCTACTGAATCATCACTTCTTCTAAAGACAGTAACACCTATATCCGTAAAAAACAGTTGTAGCCCATTTTACATAATTGAGAAACAAAAAGCAAATTGTAATATAAGGAATCTACAAGAAAAACATTGGAAATAGAATGGTCAGGAGATATAGCGATTTTACCCAATCCTTTGACCAAACCTTGATTTCCATCCCCGAATGTGATAGCTCGTTGGGGATCTTGGTTTTTCTCATAGGAGGAGAACATCTTCTTCTCCCCTGTCATGTGGTTTGTGCACCCGCTATCGATGATCCAACTTGAGCCCCCGGATGCATAAACCTACAAAACAAGTTTTGGTCAAAGGATTATCCTTTGGATGACGAAGCTTACATAAAAAGGATGCAAGCCAGGACAAGACCATATATGATCATAGAAGGAGAATTTTTCAAATAAGGAGTTTGTTCTCCACTATTGAAATGTCTCTCTAGAGCCGAAGGTCAGGAGCTAATGAAAGAGATACACGCAGGGATATGCATAGCTCATATCGGATCTAGGCCTCTCCTTGGAAAGGTTTTCAGACAAGGATTTTATTGGCCGAAGGCAGGTTTGGACGCAGCGGATCTAGTTAAAAAAATGTGAAAACTACCAGAAGTGCGCTAGAGATCAAAAGCAACCTTCATCTCTAACTCAACTAATTCAGCCCACTTGGCCACTACAAAGGTGGGGCTTAGACCTACTAGGCCCACTTCCACCAGCGCAAGGGAACTTGAGATATGTTGTGGTAGCAGTGGAGTACTTTTCAAAGTGGATCAAAGCTAAACCCCTAGCTATGATCACTTCGGTCACAGTTCAAAAATTCTTCTGGCAGTGCATCGTTTGTCGATTTGGTGTGCTGAAGGCTATCACGGTTGATAATGGAACCCAATTTGATGCTGAAACATTTAAAACTTTTTGTGACCAAATCGGCACAAAGATACACTTTGCATCTGTGAGACATACAGATTCTAATGGATTGGTAGAGCGAGCTAACAGTATCATCATCACAGGAATAATGAAATCAATCTTCAATCCACCAAAAGGAAAGTGGCTAGAGGAATTGGTAAAAATGGTATGGAATCATAACACTTTTGTCTCATGATCAGCAGGGTTCACTCCGTTCAATCTTTTATTCGGGGATGAAGCAATAATGCTGGAAGAGGCAAGAATAGGATCAATAAGGACTCTAGCTTCGGCAGAAGACGAAGATGCTTCCAAAATAACGAAAGACACTATAGAAGGGGTCAGACTTCAGGCAATAGACCACATCAATAAATATCAAGCCGAAGTGGTCAAGTGGCGAGACAGAAAAGTAAGACTAAAGAATATTAAGCCAGGACATTTGGTGCTTTGAAGAATAGCCAACCCAGACACAGTGGGGAAGCTACAACTTAAGTGGAAGGTCCCTTCTTAGTAGTGTTTTCGTCAATACCAGGATCATACAGGTTGAAGGACATGGATGGGAATGATGTCCTAAGATCTTAGAATGTAGACGAGCTTCAAAGATATTACGTGTAAACTGTGTAATTTCCCTTCTTTTCCCTATGACACCCTTTTCCTTTCAAGAGGGGAGAAAGGTTTTTAATGGGGCCATAGGTTGTAATTTTCATTTTTTTTCTTGTGCAGCCCTATGCAATACAAGGTCCAGCTTCCCCCACATGTAAAATGTAAACATCTGAGATTACACCATCGAGTGTAAAAAAGAATGAAAAAGCTCCAAAGTCGTCCCTAAGGGGATGCAGAGCTAAAATGCCACCTAAGTGAAAGGTGAAGATGCTCCAAAGTCGTTCCTAATGGGATCCAGAGCTAAAATGCCACCTAAGTGAAATGTGAAGATGCTCCAAAGTCATTCCTAAGGGGATGCAGAGCTAAAATGCCACCTAAGTGAAAGGTGAAGAAGCTCCAAAGTCGTTCCTAAGGAGATGCAGAGCTAAAATGCCACCTAAGTCAGAGGTGAAAAAGCTCCAAAGTTGTTCCTAAGGGGATGTAGAGCTAAAATACCACCTAAGTAAAAGGTGAAGAGACTCCAAAGTCGTTCCTAAGGGGATGCAGAGTTTGGGTGTGTATTCGCGTGAGTTTTTCATCTTCGACATACATTTGCATACATCATCACATCATCTTTTGCATTCATACGACATACATTAGACATCTGTAGCTTCATCACATCATGACACATCGCATAAGGCACTAACAAGGAAGAAGAGAAGGTTTCTACTTTTAGCAACAAGATGCTTCGTTATAAACGGAGACGCTTAACAGGAAAATAAAGGTTTTTTGCCCTCAGCGTGAAGATGCTTCGTTATGTATGAAAAGACCATTCATTGACATCAATCTGAAGGTGCTTCGATGTGAATGAAAATAAGGGAAGGTGTTTTTCGCCTTCGGCTCAAAAAGCTGGGAGCATCGGTTTTGTCCACAGCAAAGCAAACAACATTGGGATAAAAGGTAAAGCAACATTACGAAACATCCACAATTATTTACAATATTTACAAAAAAATTACATTCAATTACAATTCCTTGTCAAATAGTACATTTTCTTGTACAAAGAAACTCCAAAAGTGTTTTTGCAGACATAAGCAGAACAAAGAAAAGCTTCTGAAGCTTCCTTTAGAGCTTTAGCATGAGCTTCGGCTCATCAAACTTTGCCAACTTCACCCTAAAAACAATAAGGCAAAGGTATTGAGAAACGTAATAAGGAAAAATCTGAAATAAAGACATGAAAGTAAAGAAAATTGTCGTACTTTGCCAAGTAAAGCTCGAGCTTCGTCTCCGGCAGGCTCTCGGCCGCCCTTAGCCTAGATTTGAGTAATGAACCTGTTGCCTATGCTTCTGGCTTCGGCTAGAATATTAACTCAATCAGACGGTGAGAGGCTGAAGTTTGGCCTGTTAACAATTCTTACGTGATTGTATGGGGAGCTGGGTTACCTTGAGAGAGGGCTCTGGGGCGCTTGAACGGCGGCAGGGACACAACGAAGCCTCGGGTCAATGGCGGCGGCCTTCAGCTGCAAAGTGAAGGTCCAATGAGCGCGAACCGAGAGAAATAGAGGGGCTAGAGGCAAACCAGAGGGTGTCTCGTGTTGCTGGTGAGGAGACGGAGCTCACCGGGGCAACGGACGCGACAGGGGCTCGACAACGACCACGGAACGGACGACGGACCACGGCGGAGCTCCACATGTGTGGGCGCGGTGCGAGAGAGAGGAGCGAGGGGGTCTGCTGGGGGCGCAACTGAGCGAGGGGAGTGAGCGAGTGGGTGCGGGCTCTAGAAAGAGGTTGAATGCGTGGGGGGGGGGAGTGGCCAGGAAAGCACGACGAGGGCACGTCCACGACAGAGAGTGCAGACGGGAGGTTAGGGAAGGGGAGGTGGCTGGCAGGTGGGGTCCGCGAGCCAGCGAGGGCGCGTACGCGAACGGACGGTCAACGCTGACAGAGCGGGCCCACCAGGCAGAGAGAAGGAGCGAGCGCGTGCGCGAAAGAACTGGCGCTGACAAGCCGGCCCCATCGAGCAACGGGAGGGAGAGAGAGCATGTGCGCTGACGTGGGCCATCGCTGACAGGTGGACCCACCAGTAAGGTGACGCGGGCGCGCGTGGCCTAGCTGGGCTAGCTGGGCGGAAATGTGTTTTTCTTTTTCTCCGAATTTCTAAAGGCTTTTTCTTTTTATTTTCTCTTTGGATTTCAAATCAAATTCAAACCAAATTCAAACATGTGCATTAAACAAAAGAATAGCGTGATGCATCATTTCATTACTCATATAGGTTTTGATAAAATAAATATTTAACCTCTCACCTAATTGACTTAACTCTAATAAAAAGAAATAGAGAGGAAGTCTAGATAGAGACAAGAGGTAACACCTGAATTTAGTAGACATTTAGAGAAAAATTTTATACCCCTAAATTCAGGGTGTTACAAGCGGCGAGAGAGTGGTGCGATCCCCATACCATCACACCTACTTCCAGGACCACATCAACACACAATGCATGTCAAAGAGGTCTCGACGCTCAAGGGATGGTTACATCATCCGTTAGAGCATCTCCAAAAGGGGTCCTAAATAAGGTTGTATTTTGAAATATAGGACTCGGGACTATAAAACATGCTCTAACAGTAACCCTATTTTATAAAAAATTCATCAAACGATTATATAGCTTGATTTTTCGAGTCCTAAATATAGTACCCCATATATTGGAGCCCTATCCTCCTTTCCTCTTAATCTACCACTATTTATTTCCAAATAACGTGACTTATTTCCTAGATTGCATTATTTAAGGCCTAACTATTAGAGTAACAACTTATTTTGAGGTCCTAAACAATTTAAATATGGTCCTATTTTAGTTTTTAGGCTCTATTTTAGAGCTCTTGTTGAAGATGCTCTTATGTATGCTATATATAACATTACAATTATTCATTCTAACTTAAACTAGTTTTTGTTATTGACCCCTTGATGTGTACAACTACCTCACTGTCATAACTTAAACTACATTTGACAATATTGCTATCTTGATATAATTTAACTTAAAAATGAAACACCAAAGATATAGATAAAGATTGTAAGGTCATGCTCAACAGAGCGTACATATAGCCATGCAAAACACTATTTTTGTATTATATGTTATACTGTTTATAGAGTTTGAAATAGAGAGTGACGTAAAGAGGTTGGCGGACGTTAGGTGCCTGCCTCTGCGCATGACTCGCGCCTGCTGCTTGTCATAGGACGACAAGTATCCATCAGCATAAAATTTTGAAGTTAGAATATACTTCCTTTGTCCTAAAATATAAGTCATTCTAAGATTATTGGACAATCAAAATTTTTTCAAATTTGACCAAATTTACAATGAAGTAATAACATTTACGATATCAAATGTATATAACTAAATTCTCCATTAAATATATTTTCATAATATATCTATTCCGTGTCATAAATCTTTATGATTTTCGCTATACTTTTGGTCAAATTTTAAATACTTTGACTTTCGAAAAATATTAGAATGACTTATATTTTAGGACAGAGCTAGATTTCAATTATTTTTCAATATAAAAAGAAAAAAAAAGATAACATTTGATCGGGTTGAACATTGAGAGCCAGTTTAGTGACCAGGTATGATAGAATCGCTGGTTATCAAATCAGCAATCAGAATGGGCCTACTACGGAAATCCTTTCTCCCTATCTAAGGCCACCTTTCACTCCGCCGTTCTGTGTCACGACCGGGAAAAACCTCGCCGCCGCCGGCCTCCTCTCTCTTGCCTTCCATCCCCCATTGCGTCGAACCGTCCCTCTCCGTAAACCCGCATCGCCTTGAACCCTTAACCTCCAGGCGGAGGATCCGCCGAAAGGCTGGACCAGTTACCCCCATCCTGCACGGCGCAGGGGAGTAGAGAGAGGATGATGGAGTCGGAGGTGGTGAGGATGGAGATGGTGCTGGCGCCGACGCTGCCGTTCAAGAAGGTGCAGACGGCGGACAAGTATCCCAAGGGCCAGTCCCGGGGCCGCCAGTGGAAGCACCTGCGCCACCTGCTCCAGTCCGCTGATGCATCCTCCATGCCCCCGGACCGCCCCAATTGTGAGCACCCTCCGGGCCCCACCTTCATGATCTGGATACTCCTCCTGAGTTCTGTTAGATGATTATCCAACAATCGCATATTGTGGCCGTGCTTGTCTTTAGAGAACCACACGTTTCTGCGTTTCTTCTCAGTTATTCATGTTTATGTGGGTAATTAGTTGAAAATTATTGGTTGTGTGTTGGTGCTAATAAATAGAGGTAAGTTGGTTGCTCCTATGTAACTCCCCTTGGCCGCCGGATAGGATCCGGGACGTGAGGTAGGGTTCTTCCCAACCAGATCTGGGAAGAAGAACCCTAATTCGTCAGGTAACTCAGAAGAACTCAGGTATGTGGTGGTGGTGTTTCTCTATTTTGTTTTTCCTGTCCTTTCCTTCCACAGATTACATGCTTATATAGCCATTATGGCCAGCTGTTCTACTCCCTTGGAAATAACCGACCTAACAACCGACTTAGCCACTAATGGCACAAGGCCAAAACTATTACATGCCATAATATGGCCCATTTATCCCTCTTCAGACAAATAGCAAGATTCCAGACACTTGTCATACCCTAGGTCATGACAATCTCCCTCCCCTCAAGATTCTGCTGGTCCCCAAGCAGATGCAGTCGGGAATCTGGTTCTGAGCACATGGTAATCCTCCCAGGTAGCACAATCTGGTGACATACCCGACCACCTCACCAGAATCTGTGTCACAGCTGCATTGCCCTTCTTCACTAGCCGCCTATCCAGAATCTCTGCTGGTTCCAAATCACCTTGGCCCAAATCCACCATCTTTGGCAGCTTGTGGAACACTGGAACATTACTAGGCACAAAAGGTTTAATCTGAGACACATGGAAGACTGGATGCACCTGTGCATCAACTGGTAATTCCAGTTTGTAAGCCATCGCTCCCACCTTCTCCAAAATAGTATAAGGCCCAAAATATTTAAATGCAAGCTTAGGGCAAGCTCGATTCACCACTGACTTTTGAGCATATGGTTGCAACTTAAGCCAGACTTGTTCTCCCACCAGAAATTCTCTTGGACTTCTCTTCAAGTCAGCATAATGCTTAAACCTATGTTGAGCCTGAGTCAACTTCTCCTTTAACATTTGATTGTAAGCTTCTCTCTGCTGCACCAAATTGACTGCAGTCGTATCCTCATTCCCTTGTAAAATAGGAACATTGAAGACAGAAGCCTCATACCCATATAGAGCCTTGAAAGGTGAACATCCCAAAGAACAATGGAAAGAAGTATTGTACCAAAATTCAGCCATAGCTAACCAATTTTTCCAATGATGAGGATTTGCTTGAACAGCACACCTGAGATACATCTCCAAACTTTGATTAACCCTCTCACTTTGCCCATCAGTTTGTGGGTGATATGCTGTACTTAATGCCAACTTCACATCTAACACTTCAAACAAATGCTTCCAAAACTGGCTAGTGAAAATCTTATCCCTGTCTGATACTACAGACCTCGGAACTCCATGGAGCTTGATCACACAGTCCAACATAATCTGAGCCACTCCAACTGCAGTAAAGGGATGCTTAAGAGGGAAAAAATGGGCATACTTCGTAAATCTGTCCACTACCACCAAAATAATATTATAACCCTCAGATTTTGGCAATTGCTCTATAAAATCCATAGTGAGATCTTGCCAGGCCCCTGCAGGGACAGGTAGAGGCTGTAATAACCCTGCTGGATACTTCCTTTCACCTTTTGCTTGCTGACATACAACACACTGTTTCACAAACTCAGCCACATCTGTCTTCATGCCTGACCAATAGAACACCCTTTTAAGTCTATGGTAAGTAGCACTAGCACCAGAATGACCCCCAACCACTGAATCATGCATTGCAGCCATAATTTTGGTTTTCAAGGCTGAGTTATCTCCTATCCAAACTTGGTGTTGTTTCCTTATCAACCCTTGTTGTACAGAAAATCCTTCTTCATCAGGACTATGTACTGCCAACTTCTGTAACAACTCCTGGGCCTTAGCATCTGAGACATAAGAATTCAATACTTCTTGAATCCACACAGGTTGAACCTCACTTAGCACACAAAGGGACATAACAGCACCTACTCTTGATAGAGCATCAGCCACCACATTTTCCTTTCCTTTTTTATACACAATCTTAAATTGAAGACCCATAAGCTTTGCCATAGCTTTTCTCTGGAGATCAGACTGCAACTGCTTTTCGCCCAAGAATGACAAAGACTGGTGATCTGTTCTGATCTCAAAAGGTGACCTCTGCAAATAAGCCCTCCATCTGTCCACAGCCAAAATTAGAGCCAAAAACTCCTTCTCATATATAGATAGCTGTTTATTTTTCACTCCCAAAGCCTTGCTTAAAAATGCCAAAGGTCTCCCTTCTTGCATCAAAACAGCCCCAATGCCATCATCACAGGCATCAGTCTCAACCACAAAGTTTTTGTCAAACTGAGGTAAGGCCAAAACTGGAGTCTTAGTCATGGCTTGCTTCAAGTGGTCAAATGCTTGTTGAGCTTCCTCAGTCCATTTCCACCCTTGTGTTCCTTGCAGAAGTTTAGTCATGGGTTTGGCTATCACCCCATAATTTCTGACAAACTTTCTGTAATATCCGGTTAGCCCCAGGAAACCCCTCAACTCTGTCACAGATGTGGGTCTAGGCCACTTTACCATAGCTATGGTTTTTGAGGGATCTGTAGCCACTCCGTCCTTGGATATAATATGCCCCAGGTACTGTAATTCAGATTTAGCAAATGAACATTTCTTTTCCTTAAGATAGAACTGATGTGCCCTGAGAGTCTCAAAAACCAACTTCAAATGCACAAGATGTTCTTCCAAGGATGGACTGTACACCAATATATCATCAATAAAAACCATAACAAACTTCCTGAGATAGGGCTCCAAAATCGAGTTCATAGCACACTGAAATGTGGCTGGGGCATTGGTAAGGCCAAAAGGCATCACCCTAAATTGGTAGTGTCCATGATGAGTCTTGAATGCAGTTTTATATTCATCCTCATTCCCCATTCTGATCTGGTGATACCCTGCAGTCATGTCTAAACTTGTGAAATATTGAGTGCCGGACAACTCATCCAATATTTCATCAACCAAGGGCATAGGAAACCGATTCTTGACAGTCATATCATTCAATTTACGATAATCCACACAAAATCGCCAGGACCCATCCTTCTTTTGCACTAGCAATACTGGAGATGCAAATGGACTAGCACTAGGCACAATCAATCCAGCCTTCATAAGTGCTGATACTTGCCTCTCTATTTCATCTTTATGTAGAGGGGCATACCTGTAGGGTCTTGAATTTACTGGAACTGACCCTGGCAGCAAAGGTATATGGTGATCAAAAACCCTGCTAGGTGGTAAAGATTTGGGTGTTGCAAACAAATCCTGAAATTCAGCCACCAGTTTGATAATGTTCTCATTCTCCTTGCTGCTTTTTTCTGTATCAGTTGGTTCCATCAAAACACAAACCCAGATCTCATTTCCCTTAATCCACCTCTGCACCTGCAAGGCTTGCACAGGAGAAACTGCTTGCATCTTGGTAGAGTCCCCTTGCAACTCTATCTGTTTTCCCTGATAGTTAAAACTCAGGGTCTTCTGAACCCAATCACACTGCATTGGGCTATATGATTCTAGCCAATCAATTCCCAGAATGCCATCAAACACTCCCAAATTCAATACTCTCATAGTGGTCTGAAAAGTATGGCCTCCAGCCCACCACATCAACTCTCTGACTTGTTTGTTGCTGCTTAGCATTTCCCCATTTGCAACCTTCACCACCAAAGGTTTACAATCCTCAGTCACCAAACCGAGCTTCGTCACCATCTCTTGACTGATGAAGTTTGTAGAACTCCCAGAGTCTACTAGCATCAACATCAACTGATCCTTCACCAGGGCTCTAATTCTGATGCATTTAGAACCCTCCTTTCCACTGATAGCATTGAGGGACAGTTGGCTATCTTCTTCCTCTTGTCCCTCTTCTTCTTCTACTTGCTTCAATTCCTCTGGAGACAGCACCCTAGCCATATCCTCAGCTGTCAACATATTCAGATGAGCCACCGCCCCTTTTCCACACCTTGCCTGATGCCCTGGTTCATATTTTTTCTCCACAGGTATAGCACAGTCCATTGATTCTTCTATACTCCTTCAACTGCCTCTCCTTACTCCAATTCCCACTCTCTAGTCCTCCTTTTCCTTCACTTCTCCCTGTTCCTCCTGATTTGTTGGTCATCACAGATTTAATAAACCTGCTCCTGCTCCTATCCATGATTTCTTGTTGCACTTGTGCCAATAGAATTGCTCTGTCTACTGTGGTAGGGAGCTGGGCCATAACTGCCCCTTGCATCTCATGTTTCAATCCTAAAATGAACTGGTTCACCAAGAATGTATCGTCCAGTCCAGGATTGTGCACAATTGCAGCGTACCTTGCTTCTTCGAAATCTTGAACATACTCCTCTAGAGTTCCCCTCTGTTTGATTGTTTGCAACCTCCTCATCGCCTTCGGGTATTCGTCTACCCCAAACTTGAGCATCACAGCTCGAGATAGACTTCTCCAAGTACCTAGCCCATGCTTCAACCTGAAATATTGCATCCATCGAGCTGCATTACCTTCCATGTTCATCGATGCAGCCGTTACTTTCATAGCTTCAGGCACCCGATACACATTGAAATAATCCTCACAGTTTACCACCCAAATACCAGGATCAACTCCACTAAACTTTGGGAAGGGTAACCGAGGAGCATGGTTTTGTCCCTGTTCACGGTCATGCAGTGGACGTTCATATTGATTTCTGTTTATATCTCCTCCTCCCTGACGGTTTCTCTCTTGATCTCCTCCTGCTGATATCTCTCTCTCTTCAATTCCCTCTCCACCTTGCTCCATCTCACGGGCAGCAGTTTCCAATCTCAGGCGTGACAGCTTCTTCTCTGTTTCTTCCATCTGCTGCTTCATGGCTGCTCGCTCTTCCAGCGCTTGCCTTGCCACCTCTGCTGACAATTCTACCTGTCCTTTTAGCTGATGCTGCACCTCATCCATCTTCTCCATTTTCCCTGTCAGTCTATCCACCGCTGCCATCATCTTCTCCCATCTATCCTCCTGTTGCCGGGACTCCATTGACAACGCCTCCAACACCAGGCGAGACTGGGCGGACGGTTTGATTGAAGGTGCCGTGGTGTTCTTCTGCAGCAAACTTCCTGACCGCTCAAACCACCAGGATGCCGAGGACGTCGAGCTTTGATACCAATTGTAACTCCCCTTGGCCGCCGGATAGGATCCGGGACGTGAGGTAGGGTTCTTCCCAACCAGATCTGGGAAGAAGAACCCTAATTCGTCAGGTAACTCAGAAGAACTCAGGTATGTGGTGGTGGTGTTTCTCTATTTTGTTTTTCCTGTCCTTTCCTTCCACAGATTACATGCTTATATAGCCATTATGGCCAGCTGTTCTACTCCCTTGGAAATAACCGACCTAACAACCGACTTAGCCACTAATGGCACAAGGCCAAAACTATTACATGCCATAATATGGCCCATTTATCCCTCTTCAGACAAATAGCAAGATTCCAGACACTTGTCATACCCTAGGTCATGACATCCTATTCAGTTAAGTTGTCAGGATCATAGGATGGCTAGGGTCCGTGAGAGGAAGACAAGGGACTTTAACCAAGTTAATCGCATTAAGGATGAAATGGAGCACCTCTTGGTGAAGGAGGATGAGATCAAACATATACGACAAGAGTATCTCAACAAATTGTTCCCCGGGAGAATGTGGACACAACCTTTTAGTTAGATGACTTTTTGATTACACCAATAGGCGCTTTGCTTTGTGCATAGGATCCAAGAATCTGAGGTTAGAGAGGCATTAGAAAGTATGAAAGTGGGTAAGACAATGGGCACTGATGGTATCTCAATTTTGACATGGAGATGCCTTGGGGACATAGCTATAGTATGGCTAAGAAAGTTGTTCAACCATATTTTCCAGTAGATGCCTGATGAGTGGAGAAGTATATTGGTACTGATTTACAAGAATAAGTGAGATATTCAAAGTTGTACTAATTTATTGGGGAATTGAGGTGACGATCCACACTATGAAACTACGGGAGAGTTATCGAACATCGTCTGAGAGGAATAACGAGGATCTATATGAACCAATGAGCTGCATATCTGTTTTCCTTCTCTTTTATTCCGCAACCATATGTAACCAAAGTATTGTCTGATATGATCAACAACTTCTATCGATTGGTTAAATTGTCATTATGCATAGACCGGAAAAGCTGCATGGAGTAGCTACTAATAAAATCCCGTGCCTCTAATTCTTTGTCCACCCAGCCGAAGTCGTCCCTCATTTTCCCAACAATTCTATTAATTAACCTCTCACATTGCTTTCCCTTTCAATCACTAGTTACCACCGATTGGTGCCCCCCCCCCCAAAGACAGCAACTGAGGAATCTTATGGCATTATTACTTTTATATACAAAAGATAATTTTATATAGTTTGGTCAAGCATGGTAATGTTTGATAAAAAGACCATGCCACTAGAAAAATCCATAAGTTTTTGTTCTTACTGTTTGTGCAGTTTTTAGATTGAAAGACAATAAAAAATATGATCTCTTGTAGGCTTGTATGAGATTTTTCTCAGTAAAATCATTCAAGTTGGATAATTGGAAAATAAGAAGTTAAGAACCTAGCAAGTCTTGAAATAAGGGTGTTACATTGTCAACATGTTATCTTGAATATGCTGCATATGTGGTTTGTGCAGATTGAGACAACATCATATGCTGACACTATTCAGTTTTATGCAGATATGAATATCCAATCGCCCCCATCCATTTACCCACCAAAGAGATACTGTGACCTAACAGGTTTTGAGGTATGTTTACTGCAATATTGGTTCCTTCTTTTGGGCTTACTTCAATGGTTATATTGAGCTTCTAAAGGTCAAACTGGAAGAAGAAAATAAGGGTCACACCGTTTCCTTAGTACTACTATACTGGTCACAGTGCGTTTACTTACTATTGGTATTATATTTTTTTGGCTTTGGTAACTTTTGAGTATTGACTTGATATGTGATTGGAACATCTCTATAGGACTGGTTCAGTTCTTGTCTGTAGCACATGAAAGTTGTACTCTCTGTAGAATGTGTGCTATTAGCTGCTGGTCGGTAGGTTAGAAGAAAGACTAATTGTGTAACACCCAAATTTGTAAAAGCATAAGAACTAAGGTTATAAATAAATAAATATGATTATAAGTGGGTATCTTGGGATTATGGAACCCTTGGGAGTTAAATTGGTTTTTCTCTTCTTTGTGCATATTTGATTAATGGAATTATATGGGTTAACATAACAGATAAATAAATAAATAAAATGCATCTCATGATAAAGTTATTGTATTGTTGCACTTTGTATTCAAATTTGTGAAACAAGCTTAAGCTAAGAAAACTAGAATTTGAAAATGGAAATATAAAATAAAAGAGAAAAGAGAAGGAAGAAATTACTATGTGAATAAAAATAATTATAATATATATATTATTCTTGTACAAGATTTGAGATCGTACATTTGACTCAAAGGTGAAAGTTCATAACAGGATTTAAATTCAAATTAGAGATTCAAATGAAAAGAAAATAAATCAAAAAAGGAAAAAGGAAAATATAAAAGGAAAAGGAAAAGCGCTCGGATGGGCCTAAAACCTTTGCTGGCGGCCCAGTAACCAAACCCTACTGCGCAGCCCATCTATCAATCGTATATTGGCGCCGACACCTGGGCCCCGCGCCGTCAGCCACTTCCTTTGCCGCGGGCGACTGTCTCGTGGGCTCTCTGTGTCAGCCTCTTCGCTGGCTGTGCGGGCTGTTGTGGGTGGCCGACTTGTGGAGCCGATTTGTCAGCCAAGCCTTTCTCTTCCCCAACAAACTTCCGCCATCCGTGCTCCATGGTCAGCTCAACAGAACCCGCGAAATCCGTCGTTGATCTCGCTGCTGCTCCGCTCGGACTTTGTTGCTCCCTATAAGTACCTCGCGAATCGCCATGGGAAGCTTGTGGGATTCACCACCGTGCAGGCAGAAGGGAGAGAGAGTTGTGAGTGCCGCCGCGTGCCGTGGGCAGGGAGCTTTGCCGCGTGATTCACGGTGTGCCCTCCCTATGGTGAACCGCCTTGTTCCCTGCTATGCGTTGAACAAGTTGGGTGACCATTCGGGGTATTTATGCCGGGTTGCGTGTCTCCGGTGTGCCATCACCGCTGCTGCACGGGGCGCCGCCGCTGGGCATCGAAATTGGATCTCGCCTCTGCATAATCGCCGGTAAAACCTCATCTACCCTACTCGCCGCATCCATTGCTACGTGTAGCACCCCCCTACGTTTGGCCTTGTGGGCTTGGGCGCGATTTCCCCCTCTCCGGTGAGGTCCGACGTCGTGCCACCCTGGTTCGCTGCGTCGCGCGGTCGGGGGAAGAAGAGAAGGGTTGGCCGTTAGATGGAAATCGGACGGCACAGAATAGATCAAGCGGGAGCCATAGATCTCAGTTCATACGGTTGTGGTTATATCAGGGTTCATAGAATCTGGGCCATCGGATTTTGATCCCACGGCCAATAGCGCATACCGGTTCATTGGGCGCCAGATCTAATCCTAGCCCTCGATTCTGGATCCTGCGGCTGATATCCCCCTGTACCCCTTCGCCCAGGCCTTTTTGCACATGAGCCCCTCGGTTTTCACCAAAACAACCCGCCGTCCATCGCGGGTGTAGTCTGAGTCTGGGAATTCTTGCGCCGTGGCCCCTGCTTTCTTGATTAATTGAGGCGCAGTCCAAGGGAATAGAAAATCCAGTAAAATGAAATAGAAAATGATTTTCAATACAAAAATAAATCCAGAAACTTGTTTAATTCATAATTAATTCATTTTAACTCCAAATTGAACCATTCCAGTTTCTAAAATTTTGTAATAATATTCTTCATCATTTTGTGCCTTTGTTTTGGCATGAAAGGCTCATTTAAATTTATCTAGTACTTAATCTTGTATTAAACACATAAAACATTAGAAAATCCATAGCTTAAAATCTATAACTCCAAAATTAATGATTCCTGTTCCTAGAATCTTATTTTAATGTGTAGATTATTATTATGTATTTTGTTTACTTGTTTGGTGTGATGTTAAATTTTGCCTGCACTGTTTGTTTGTATTACTACGACTAGCAGTGAGGTCACGTGTCATCTGAAGATCATCCTGGTACCTGGAATCTCAAGGCCCAGGCAAGTTGTGCCCTTGATCACTTCTTTTTACCCAGCCATGTTCTGATTAATCATAATGATCTGCATAGGTTAATTTTGATGGGACCCAATAGGTTACCCTAGTTTGTCTATCTTTATACCTTGTTTACCACTGAACTTTCTGGGTAGTACTTGCTAGTGCTATATGTGGTTTTGGGTATGAAGATTACACTATTCATGATTATACTTTTGTTACCAGTGGTTATTTATTGTTCATGTTAAGATCATTATGTTAATTGGAACATGGAGCGACCACCCGGGAAAACAGTGCTACCACAAGGGTGGAATGGGACGCCCTTGGCTGATTAATTAGGAAAGCTAGTGGAAGACTACCTTACCCGAAAGGGGCAAGGGCAGTAGGGGAGAGGTCAGTGTAGGGAGGCCCTCGGGAGGATTTTGCTGCGATGGCGGTCCTGCAAGGGATTCCTGCACTGGATCTTCCTATAAACTGTAGCGGGTTTTCGGAAGCTAGTGGAACTTTGTAAAGGCCTCGTAGTGGATCCCTAGCCATTCACCTCGGAAGTGTCTAAGGGCCTTGCAAACCCTGGCGACATGGGATACACGACCTGTGGGTAAAGATGCGCAACCTCTGCAGAGTGTAAAACTGGTATACTAGCCGTGCTCACGGTCAAGAGCAGCTCGGACCCTCACATGATTAAATTATGGAACTTAAACTCAATTTGTCATATGCATTGCATCGCAGAGGATGTTGTTACTTTTGTTCCACTACTTAATTGGGCTGGTATTTACTTATACTTAGTAATTGCTAATAAAATTTTGACCAACTTTAAAAGCAATGCTCAGCTCTAACCATCTTCTTTGGTAAGCCTTACACTTCACGTGAGCTCCCACCTTTGGCGAGTTCATGCACATTATTCCCCACAACTTGTTGAGCGATGAACGTATGTGAGCTCACTCTTGCTGTCTCACATACCCCACAGGTCAAGACCAGGTACTGCAGGATGATGCTCATGGGGGATGCTGTGATGAGTTCGCGAGAGGTCTAGGCCGTCGTCTCCCAGTCAACTTTGGGTTGCTGGACCGTTGTCTCCTTATAATGTAAATATTTATTTTGTATAGAACTTCTGTTATATATAAAGTTGTGACATTCGATCCTGTGCCACTATACATCATATGTATGAGACTTGGTCCCAGCATACCTGGTGTTTATGTTAGCGCCCGGGTTTTGGACCCCTAAAAATCCGGGTGTTACAAATTGGTAGCTTAAAGAAGTTATACCTAAGAAATACTGGAACGCCATTAGTATGCAACTCCCTCTGTTAAAAATGTATAGGACATTTTTGTTTGTCCTAAGTTAAAATTTCTCTAGGACCAAGTTTTTAGGAAAAAATGGACTATCTACTGCATAATTAGTTTTATAAAATTCACCGTGAAATATGTTTTGATAGAGTAGTTTGGTACTGTAGATAACTGAATAGTAACATATTTTCTATTAACTTGGTTGAAGTTAGAGAAATTTGAAGGAACTAAAAGGACCTACATTTGGAACAGATGTAGTCAATACTGTTGTCTTTTGAACAACGGACTATTATGTTAAAGAAGCTTTGCATGTCTTTTGTCTTCTGGAAATGCATACTGTTTTCTTCAGTTGGAGCTTTGAAGATGGAGATATAAGATATTGTTTGGAAAATATGGCTGTCATGATACTCTTTTGAGTTTGTTTTTTCCTCCTGAAACTTTTGATTAGGGCCATTTCACATAATATGTTTTTTCCCTTTCTTGTCCATGTGTGGAAGCCAATAGAATGAAAAACTTCTGAGTGGAACTGTTAGGCAGTTGGTTGCGCTAGACTAGAAACCACTGGGTGATTATAGGTTCCCAGCAGTTACTTCATACAAGGTACTTGTATCTAATGTACGGCTAATCTGTTTTGGAACACTAATAAAACAAGATTTTGTATCTTAAATCGGAAGTGACTATTGAATTTTGATGTGGCTTGGATAATATCTAAATTCTTGCAATTAGCTGTTGAGTTTATTTGACATCATTTCCAAAGTTCTTTGGTAGGCAAAGATTTTGTCCATTTTTCTAGCATTTTTTTGATAGCTATATTTGCATCAGATTGGTACCACCTTCTGTGATATTAATAACCTGTGTATTGGACGTCCTCAGATTACATAATGTAGAAACTTTGTCTCAGTTCCCTGATATTGATAATTTGTGCATTGGATATCCTCAGCTGATATCTATGTTAGTAGTTTTGGCTGAAGCTGAGCAGTCCTGTTCTAGCCACTGGGCAGTGGCCTAGCCTGTTGTAGTTGAAGCATCCCTCAGGCCTTGTTTGGGTGCGTCTGGATTGAAGGGGATTGAGGGAGATTAAATCCCCTTCTATTCAATTTTTACTAGAAAAGGGATTTAATCCCCTCCAATCTCCTTCGATCCAGACGCAACCGAATAAGCCCTAAGGTAGTGTTTGGTTCCAGGGTGGGAAGGTCCCAGGTGGGTTATCCCACTTTTGGATGGAGATGCGGGTTCAACTCGCCCCTAGAAATTTGACAGACAGGGTCGTTCCAATTGGATTGAGGGCTCTTGGTGCTAGAGTGCAAGCATGCGAGAAGAGAGGTTGATGGTGTTGGCGAGCTCCCAGGAGAAGTTGGCAGGCCTTGGGGCCAGTAAGCTCAGGTGAGGTCAGAGGGGCTTCAGGTCGGCGAGCTCAATGGCACATACGAGATCTGCAGGGCGGCGAGAAGAGAGAAGGGACAGACTGACCTCGATTAGGTGTGGCGGACTTCAATGGTGTGGATGGAGCTTGACGAGCCGCTGAGGCTATAGTGCCGACTGCCAACCATAGGTACGCCGATGACAGGCGCGCGGGGCTGCCGGCCGGCCATGGGTTCACTGGTGGCTGGGAAGCGAGGGCAGCATGGTGGCCGTGATGGACCATTGGGACGGCGTAAGATCGATGGAGAGTCGAGAACAGATGGAGAAGAGGACGTGCTGTGGCCGCTGAAGAAGCGAGAGAAAGATGAGGATGGGTTTGGTCCATGTGACAGTTCTAATCCCACTTTTCATATCCCTTCAACCAAAGTAAAAACAAGGATGACTCTGTCCCTCCAACCGAACAGCAAACAAGGACCATCCTATACTACAAAACGAAGATAGGGCCATCCCATCCTCTCTAATCTCCAAACTAAACACAACCTAACTAAACTGTACCTTGCAGCTCAGTTCTAGTATCTGCATGACATACATGAAAGAGAATTCTAGAAAGAATACTCTGAATAACTCATTTGTATTGCTATTTGTTTATCAAACTTCCACATAACCTACTTCTGCATTCGCTTCACTTTGATTGCCGATGGCAATTGAACTAAACTCTTGATTGCAGGCACGGTACGTGGATCCGAGGACAAAGTTGCGCTACTCTGATCCAGAGGTGTTCAAGCAGATCAGGATGCTTCCTGATGAATACGTCCAAAGGTACCTGGCCTTGAGAAATGCAGCAGTTATCCTGCGATAACAATACCTAGGGGTAGCAGTCTTGTTGCCTAACTATGCTGCAGTACTCAGATGTATACTCTGATTGTATGGACGAGGTTGTTTCTGAACATTGATCCTTCTAAATAGATCTTTCTTCCTCCCTATTTTAGACAGATGTATTTTGATGGATTTCCCTACGTGATTAGAGACATGCTGTATATTTTATGTGCTGACATTTGGGAATTGATGTTTAAATATATTCTTGTATATTTCAAGCGAATTGGTTTTAATCCAAACATGATACTCCCGCCGTACCAAAATATAGTTATTTATAGCCTTTTTTTCCATCCACATTCGAACGAGACATACAAACTACATCCATAGGTTATTTTATTGGAAATAAAAAAGAACACTGTACAAAGGGGCGAACTGATCAACGACGAGCAACTGGGCGCGGCATGAGCACGAACGGTGGCGCGGAGTAGCAGTGCACGACGTCGATGAAGTGAGCGCATGAGGTTGGAGACATGGCAGTGTCGACGGTGAGGGACACAAGGAGGCGAACGACTGTGCGACTTGCTACAGCGGTGCAGAGGCAAATAGCGACAGAGAGGCATCCATGGCAGACCGAGAGGAAGCAGCGACGTCTGGACATGACAAAACCGTCGAGGGAAATTGGCGGCTTGGACGGAGCAGCTACATGAGATCATCACTGATCAGCCCTAGGCACGTTGATGAAGGGCGACGGTGTCATGGGAGCTATAGAGCGCGCCAGGCACAGGAGCCGCATGACTAGCAGTGTTCGCCGCAGCCCGGGCCCAAGCGCATGGACGACGGCCGGCGTTGGAGCAGCTGAACCATCGCGAGGTAGGAGACATAGTTGGGTGGCTGTGAGACGGCGGTGTGCTCCATTGAATGGGATTGAGGCCGAGCGCATGTGTAACACCCTGATTTTTAGGGTACAAAATTTCTTTCTAATTATCACCCAAAATCATGTGTTACTCTTTCTTTTCTCATTCTAGGCTTTCTCTCTCTCTAGATTCTTTCTCTCTTTTTCCTTTTGATTAGAAATAGCTTAAAGTAGTAGAGATTAATTATTTATTTTTGTTAAAACCTTATGAGTCATGACATGTTGCATCATGCTGAGCTTAAAATATTCTTTGAGGTGTTGCACAAGTTTGAATTTATTTGAATTTGAAATCTAGTTTGAATTTGGATTTGAAAACCCTATAGAAAAAGAAATGGAAAAGGAATTAGAAAATTCAGAGAAAAAGAAAAGGGGAAAGCAGCCCAGCCGGCCCACTAAGCCCAGCCAGGCCGCGTGCCCGCGCCGTCTGACAGGCGGACCCCGCCTGTCAGCGACAGTTCTCCCTCGCGCGCGCCCTCCCTCTCTCGCTCGCTGCCCAGTGGGGCCGATTTGTCAGCGCCAGTTTCCTCCACCCAAGCGCTCCCTCTCTCTGTCTCGCGGGTCTGGATCGCCAGCCACCGAGCCGTTGCCCCTCGCACCCCTTTCTTCTCTCTCTGCGTCGTGGGCCTGCCCTGTCAGTTCCGCCCCCTCCGCGCTCGCCGTGGACCGGCGCGTGCGCACTCGCGCACGTCGCCGGATTTCTCGGCCACGATGCCCGTCCACGCGCCCAGCTCCCTTCTTAGAGCCCCGCCAGTGCCCCGCGCACACCCCTCACCTCATTTCGCTCAGCTGCACCCTCTCTCGCGCTCTGCCCACGCCGCCAGCCGCCGCCGGAGACCCACGCCCGCGTTCCCAGCCATCCAGCTCGCTGGAGACCGCTCCAAGCCTCCCCGAGCTCCGCCCCAAGGTGAGACACCCGTCCCCGTGCCCAATTTCCCCTATTGCGCCCTGTGTTCGACCAATTTCGCCTTCGTCGGTGCTCGGCCGCGGCGGTCTGCCGTGCTCGCGCTGTGGCCGACCGATTTAGCCCAGTCTAGTTCACCCGAGTAGGTCCCTATGTCACCCTTGCCTCTGCTGAAGTTAGCCCAGGCCTTAGCGCGCCTTAAGTCCCCGTGGCCGGAATGGCTCACCGGAGTTTCTCCGGCCTGCCCGAGGCTTTCTCATCACCGTTCTCCCCTCTCTGCCCGTGGATTCATGGCCCTTTCCCCGCCATCGAGTTCGCCGTGGCACCCTCTTTCTCTCTGCCCAACTCCGGCGACCCCAGAACCCCCCTAGCTCACGCCTGCCTCAACTCCGACGACCTCACTGCCGCAGAGAGGAGCAGCGCCGCTCGCAGCCATTTGTTTTCCCCTGGTCTGATCCCCTCCGTCCGATTCAGATCGCATGGCCCAAACCACGGGAACCGCTTCGCGCACGCGCGCCCTATGCCCTTAGCCTGCCTGTCAGCGCCCAAGTCCCCTAGCGCTGGACCAGCTCGTTGAGTGCGCCCCTCTCGGTCGCTGACGCCCCTGTCCCGCCTGTCAGTGCTCGCCCGCCCCCGCGCACGCGCCCTCGGCCGTAGATCTACTCTCAGCTGTTGGTTTTAGATCTGACGGTTAGATTCACCTGATACCCCTTCGCGCGGTAGTTTTCTTAAAGAGACCCTCGGTTTATTGGAAATCAACCCGCCGTCCCTGGTTTTCGCGCGCAGACCCCTGTAATCTTGCAGATTTAGCCCTGGACTTTTAAATATTCACAGAATTAGCCCTAATTTCATACTTTGAATTCCCAAACTTGTTTATTTCATAACTTTTGCATATAAACTCCAAATTTAGTGATTCAAATTGCAAAATGTTCATAGAATTATTCTTTGTTTAAATAAAATGGTTTCACTTACTGACTGCACACTCTAATTTTTAGGATTGAATATGAACTAATGTAGATGTATGTTTTATTTATTTAATAAAATAAATAAAAGGAGAACCTTAGAGATTTAAACTTGTTTAAGCTTGTGAGATTAATAATAGGAATTACATAAGTTCATCTCTGTTCTAAATTTTAGGTCACAATAAAATAAATCGATCTATGATTATGTACTGGTAAATAACACTTAGGGAAATAATAATCTATTTTCAAATAAAGTTAATGTATGCCATAGTTTATGTTATACTTTGAATTCATTATCCCTTATGTAGTATTGTGTCTTTTTAAGATGTATTCCTATGTTTGTACATGTTTAGTGTGATGTTCATTTGTACTTTCCAAATGTATTGAATGCATGCTCGCTTTATTTAGACAACGAGCAGTTCGAGGTTCCTGAGTGTGTTGTTGGAGACCTCCCTGAGCAACCACCTAGTGAAGGCAAGTGTCCTCTAACCCATTATGTCCTACATACTTTATGATTTACTGTCCCGCATTACTTTATGAAACCTAAGGATTGACTAGTCTGTATTCACTTATCCTTGTTTACCTTTTGGGTTACCATGGTTAGCATGTTGCTATTGCCTTAACCTAATCAATGAACATGATGTGAACATTTATGATACGACGTTGTTATCCTGATTATGTGGATGATCTTGTGATACCTTAGGGGGCTCATGCCTTTTTCCTGAGTACCTCTTCGTAAGGACCTGTTCGTGGAGTGACCACCCGGGATAATAGTACAACCATGAGGGTGGAATGGGACACCCTTAGCTAATTAATTAGATGAACCTAGGGGTGTAGTTGGCTTTGCCGGAGGGCCATCAATGGGGGCCGGGGCATAGTGCTTGCTCTGCCAAGGTTGGGGTGTAGAGGTTCTTTCGATTTGGTTTTGTTAGTCACCCACCTTGGGGAGGTGTTCTATGTTTGTACGACTGGCGAAACCTAACGAGCAACTATGCACCAGGGGAGTCTTTGTAAAGGCTACGTAGTGTATCCCTGGCCATTCACCTTGGTAGTGAAGATCGGGTCTGTACAACCCATTCTAGAAAGGGATCATGACTTGTGGGTAAAGTGTACAACCTCTGCAGAGTATTAAAAACTGGTATATCAGCCGAGCTCACGGTTAAGAGCAGCCTTGGGATCCTCTTTGATTAGAAGAACTTTGGATACTTTTATGTTGATGATTAACAATGATGTTATAAAATCTAATCTCTGGTATTTCCTCTTTTGAGGAGGTACTTCTGGGTAATAACTGGGTTATTTACTAAAACTTGGCTCTACTAATAATAATAAATACTTGACCAACTAAAAGCAACTGCTTAACCTCAACTCCATATACAGCTAGTCCACTTTAGCCAAACGGGACATTTGCTGAGTACGTTGATATGTACTCACCCTTGCTTTACACACCACCCCCACCCCAGGTTGTCCCCAGTGTACCCAATGCTCAGGAGGTGATGCTGGCAACATGGATGACTTCGAGGAGTTCCAGGAATATGACGAGTTCTAGTTCTTTCTTAGTGGCAAACTCCCAGTCAGCTGCCTATGTAGGCTTAGCATCTACGTTTCGTATTTCCGCACTTTGATAATTATGTTGAACAATGGTTATGTAATAGACTCTGTGGATGTCTTGGACATATTGATGTAATCAAGTACCTTTCCGCTATTTATTTCGAGCATTGTGTGACGATGTCCAATTATGTAATCGATGTGTACGTGAGTTTCTGATCCTGGCACGTACATGGTTCGCATTCGGTTTGTCTTCCAAAACCGGGTATGATAGCATGAGGGATAAGGCAAACACGACTGAAGAGACATAGACATCGAGAAAACTAGATTGGTCGGCAGGTGATTGGATAAGGAGAGACAGGGGAGGTGCACGCAGGAGATAAAGCCGACGACAGCTTCAGGAAGAAACCAAGGCGCTGGAGATAAGGAGAAATGGGATTTTTTCTCGTTTCCATTTCCATAGCAAAAGCAAACTTCAGAAATTTGAGTTCTGAAATTAGAATTTAGACGAAGTCTAAATGAACCAGGAACGACGCGTTAGGGAGATAAGACGCGTATACAAATCCATACAGAAACACTGTCACGTGTCGTTCACAAGAACGAGAAGTGCACTGTGCACACATAGTTTTACACCCACCACGGGTCATGACGCCAGGCCACAGTGTGACGCGTGCCTTGGAGGTGTGAAGAGATTCAGAATAGAGTTTAAGGAACCAAATTGGTTTCAAGAGTTTGTGTTTTAACGAGACATAAATGAACCAAATTAAAATTGTTCGGCTACTATGTTTGAGACTGCGCTTGACTTGGTTTAAATTGGATAAATTTCACCTGCTAATAGAACCTCGGATATCTCTGCCATGGATAACGTGCTAGACAGAGCAAACCTCAAATGTCAACCTCGCACATGATTTACTTGGATAACGTGCGAGGTCTAGCTTTATAATCAAGCACTTTTCCAAATTTTGTATTCACTGAACCGAGCAATCCAATCGGTATAGGATCCACCGCCTTGAATGACAATTGAAATCCAAACTTTGAGGAATCCTTTGAATAGTTTTAAATACCCGAGGATGGATGTGATGTATACGTCTTGATCCTCACTTAATATACTCGCGCAAGTCTAAATCCGTTGTTTAGCTTAAGGCAAACACCTAGGGTGTTACAGGCGGCTACATTGCAGTCCCTTTCCACATGGTGGAACTCTAGGCCTTCGAATTTGCCTTATATTTGTTAGGCGGTTGCATAGTACTTGCCCATAGACTCGATGGAACAATCACAATCCTTGTTGATCTAGCTTATCACCACAAGAGAGTCTCCAAACACTATCAGTCGCTAGACGCTGAGTGAAACGACGATGTGTAGCCCGTGTACCAATGCCTCATACTCAGCTGCTTTGTTCGACACTGGGAAGAGAAGTTGCAGCATGTACTTGAGTTGGTCTCCCTTAAGGGTGGGAAGAGGATCCCAGCTCTGGCTCCCTATAGCTTTACGGACCCATCGAAATACATCTTCCAGACCTCCATCGGCTCATGATTCTTAGGGACCTGATTCTCGGTCCATTCTAAAACGAAATCTACCAGCTCTTGGGTCTTGACGGGTGTGCAGGGTCAGAACTCAATGTCGTGAGCTCCCAGCTCGCACACCCACTTGGCTGTCCTCCCCACTGCCTCCCGATTGTGCAGTATGTCCCTAATCGGGAATCTAGTGACTACTACGACCTTGTGATCATCAAAGTAATGGCGTAGTTTTGCACTATGAGGAGGACCGCATACAACAGCTTTTATACTTGAGGATACCTAATATTGGATGGTCCCAAGACTTTCCTAATGAAATAGACTGGATACTGGACTGCCTGCACATGGCATTCTTCCTTTCATTCGACTACTAACACGGTGCTTACCACATGAGTTGTTGAAAGGGAAATGTGCCCTTGGGCCATTTCTATAATGTTTTGGTGATTAAGTGTCCAACACATAGTAAGTGAGTTGCTATGTGCCAAACAAGCAAAAAGTGTAAATCATATAACAAGGTATGTTTCTAGACTTAGTAATTGATTTTTGTATACTAATTTATTTGTCTAAGTGTTAGAAACAGAGCAGAGAAGAAAAGAAACGAATTACAAAAGGCTTGACTGTGTGCAGCCGAAGTCCAGCTTGGCCTGGCACACCGGACTGTCCGATGGTGCACCAGACAGTGTCCGGTGCGCCAGGCTGGTCTCCGGTGAAAATGCCACTCTCGGGATTCGACGGCGGCGTACGACTATAATTCACCGGACGGTCCAGTGGTGCACCGGACCATCCGGTGAGTCATCCACGACGAACTCGTCGCCCTCGGGAAAAGCAAAGGGACGATGTGGCAATAATTCACCGGACTGTCCGGTGGTGCACCGGACTGTCCGGTGAGCCAACGGTCGCCTGCGCCAACGGTCGGCCATGCAATCTTCACGTGACACATGGACTGCTCTAACGGTCAGCTGGTGCACCGGACTGTCCGGTGGGCACCAGACACTGTCCGGTGCGCCAATCAGCTCTGAGGACCAACGGTCGGATGCGCCAGAAAAGGAAGGAGATCACACACCGGACAACTATAGTGGCTGTCCGGTGGTGCACCGGACTGTCCGGTGCACCACCCGATAGAAGGCAAGTTTGGCCTTCAACGGCTCCTAGCTGCCTTGAGGCTATAAAAGGGACCCCTAGGCGCATGGAGGAGTTATCCAAACATTCACTAAGCATCCTAAGACTCCAAGACTTCAACTTCACGCATTCAATTCTTTGTGTTAGTGATTTGAGCTCCATTTGAGTTGTGAACTCCGTTTGTTGTGTTTCGAGCTCAAGTCGTGACTTGTGTGCGTGGTTGTGCTGCGAATTTGAGTCTTGTGTGTGTTGCTCTTCCTAACCTTACTCTGTGCTTTCTTTGTGATCAATATTGTAAGGGCGAGAGGCTCCAACTTGTGGAGATTCCTCGCAAACGGGAAGAAAACTATAAGGAAGAAAGTCGTGGTATTCAAGTTGATCATTGGATCACTTGAAAGGGGTTGAGGGCAACACTCGTCCATTGGGACGCCACAACGTGGAAGTAGGCAAGTGTTACTTAGCCGAACTACGGGATAAAATCGCGTGTCTCTTGTGATTATTTGTGTTCGCAAGAGCTCGCCTCATAGACTTGATTAACTTGCGCTAATATCTCTTTAATCAAGCTTGTTGGAATTTAGTGTTGAATTTTATAGGATCACCTATTCACCCCCCCTCTAGGTGCTCTCAATTGGTATCAGAGCCATACTCTTCATCTAAGGGACTAACCGCCTGAAGAGATGGATCCTAAGGGAAAGGGGATGGTGGTCAACGACAAGGAGAAGGAGTCCCTCTTCAACGAGCTAAGGGACGACAAGCCCACTGACTCAGGATCGAGTCACAAGAAGAGGGACGGAAAGAAGAAGAGGCGCATCAAGAAGATCATTTACTATGACAGCGACGCCTCCTCTTCTTCACCAAGAGACGACGACGACGATGACTCGTCGAAAAAGAGAACGGTTAATCAAAACTACTCTTTTGACTATTCTCGCATGCCATACAATTCAAATGCGCATTTACTATCTATTCCTCTAGGAAAACCTCCACACTTTGATGGAGAGGACTACTCATTTTGGAGTCATAAAATGTGTAGTCATCTATTTTCTCTCCATCCTATCATTTAGGAAATAGTGGAAAATGGAATGCATTTCAATAGTACAGATAACCATGTGATTATTAATGAGCAAATCCATAAGAATGCCCAAGCTACTACTATGTTGTTAGCATCTCTTTGCAGGGATGAGTATAATAAAGTAAGTGGCTTGGACAACGACAAGCAAATCTAGGACACCCTTAAGATCTCACATGAGGGAAATGATGCTACAATGATCACCAAAATGGAACTGGTGGAAGGCGAGCTAGGGAGATTCGCCATGATCAGGGGAGAAGAGCCAACACAAACGTACAACAGGCTCAAGACCCTGGTCAACAAGATCCGAAGCTACAAAAGCACAAGATGGACGGATCATGACATCGTCCGACTCATGCTAAGGTCATTTACAATAATTGACCCCCATCTTGTCAACCTTATTCATGAAAATCCCAGGTACACCAAGATGACGCCCGAGGAAATTTTCGAAAAATTCGTGAGCGAGCGTATGATGGTGAAGGAGACGCGATACGTGGATGATGCTCTTAATGGCCCGCTACTCGTCTACGAGCCTCAAACTATTGCTCTCAAAGCAACCAACAGCAGGGAGACGCTACCAAGCAAGGTGGCACAAGTGGAGGCTGCTGGCCTCAACGAAGATGAGATGACGCTTATCATCAAGCGTTTCAAGACCGCACTAAAAGGACGCAAGGAGTACCCCAACAAGAACAAAACAAAGGGAAAGCGCTCCTGCTTTAAATGCGGTAAGACTGATCACTTTATTGCTCAATATCCCGATAATGAGAATGACCAGGCACAAGAAAGACAAGACAAGAAGGAGAAGAAGAAGAACTACAAGAAGGTGAAGGGCGAGGCGCACCTTGGAAAGGAGTGGGACTCTGACTGCTCCTCATCCGACTCCGACAATGAGGGACTGGCCGCCTCAGCCTTCGACAAGTCTTCGCTCTTCCCCAATGAACGCCATACGTGTCTCATGGCCAAGGAAAAGAAAGTAAGTACTCGAGATACACCTAAGTACTGTTCTTCTAGTGATGAGGAGTCTTCTGATGATGAAGTAGATTACTCTAGTTTATTTAAAGGTTTAGATAGAGCTAAGGTAGAAAAAATTAATGAATTAATTGATGCTCTAAACGAAAAGGATAGATTGTTAGAAAAACAAGAGGTCATTTTATATGAGGAACATGACAAATTTATTAGTGTGCAAAAATCCCTTGCCTTAGAAATTAAGAGAAATGAAATGTTATCCTCTGAATTGTCTATTTGCCATGAATCGGTCTCTAGTTTAAAGAGTTTAAATGATGAATTAAATGCTAAGCTAGAGGAAGTCAAAACTAATTCATGTGTTGAGCATGTCATTATTTGTAATAGATGTAAGGACTTTGATGTTGATGCTTGCGATGAACACCTTATTTCTATTACCAAATTAAATGATGAGGTGGCAAGTCTTAATGCTCAACTTAAGACTTGCAAAATTAATTTTGATAAATTAAAATTTGCTAGGGATGCCTACACTGTTGGTAGACACCCCTCAATTAAGGATGGACTTGGTTTTCAAAGGGAAACCAAGAAATTCACAAGCCAAAAGGCTCCCATTCTCAACAAGGAGAAAGGGAAGGCCCCTATGGCTAATAGTCCTCAAAGGAATCATGCTTTTATTTATGATAGGAAAATGGCTAGTCATAATAAGAGTTATGTTCATACTGCTTACAATGATTCACATGCTATGTTTGCCTCTAGCTCTACTTTTGTGCATGGTAGAAATAGGCCTAGGAAAAATCATGTTGTGCATCATGTGCCTAGGAAAATGTGTAATAAACCTACTACCATTTTTCATGCTTGCAACACTTCATTTGTACTTTCATGTAAGAATGAAAAAGTGGTTGCTAGGAAGTTGGGATCCAAATGCAAGGGAGACAAGACTTGTATTTGGGTTCCAAAAATTATTGTGACTAACCTTGTAGGACCCAACAAGAGTTGGGTACCTAAAACCTAAGCTTAAATTCCTTGCAGGTTTATGCATCCAGGGGCTCAAGCTGGATTATCAACAACGGATGCACAAACCACATGATGGGGGAGAAGAAGATGTTCACCTCCTACGTCAAGAACAAGGATTCCTAGGATACGATTATCTTAGGAGATGGGAATCAAGGCAAGGTCAAAGGCTTGGGCAAGATAGCCATCACCAACGAGCACTCCATATCAAATGTGTTTCTAGTAGAGTCGCTTGGTTACAACCTTCTGTCTGTAAGTAAATTGTGTCACATGGGTTACAATTGTCTTTTTACAAATGTTGATCTATCTGTCTTTAGAAGGAGTGATGGTTCATTAGCTTTTAAGGGTGTATTAGACAGCAAACTCTACTTAGTTGATTTTTCGAAAGAGGAGGCCGATCTAGATGCATGCTTAATAGCTAAGACTAGTATGGGCTGGCTGTGGCATCGCCGTCTAGCACATGTTGGGATGAAGAACCTTCATAAACTTCTAAAGGGAGAACATGTGTTAGGACTAACCAATGTTTGTTTCGAGAAAGATAGGCCTTGTGCAGCATGTCAGGCAGGGAAACAGGTGGGAAGTACTCATCACAACAAGAATGTGATGACAACATCAAGACCACTGGAGCTTCTTCACATGGACCTCTTCGGACCCGTTGCCTACCTTAGCATCGGGGAAGTAAGTATGGTCTTGTAATTGTTGATGATTTTTCCCGCTTCACTTGGGTGTTCCTTTTGCAGGATAAATCAGAAACCCAAGGGACCTTAAAGCGCTTTCTAAGTGAAAGGGAAATGTGCCCTTGGGCCATTTCTAAGTATTTTGGTGATTTAGTGACCAACACAAGTGCCTAAGTGTAAAAAGGTGGACAAAGTACAAATCAAGGATAAAGGTATGTTTCTCAGACTTAGTACATTGTTTTAGAGACTAATGTATTGTGTCTAAGTGCTGGAAACAGAAAAAATCGAGTTGGAGAAGAGATGGCTCGAGCAGCCAAAGTCTGCTCAGTCTGGGTGCACCGGACTGTCCGGTGGTGCACCGGACAGTGTCCGGTGCGCCAGGCTGGCTCGAGGGAAAAGGCTGCTCTCGGGACTTCGACGGCGGTGTACGGCTATAATTCACCGGACTGTCCGGTGGGCCGTTCACAGGCGAACTCGTCGCTCTCGGGAATTCATCGTCGACGTACGGCTATAATTCACCGGACTGTCCGGTGAGCCAACGGTCGGCAGGGCCAACGGTCGGCCGCGCGATCTGCGTGGGACACGTGGCCGAGCCAACGGCTAGAAGGGGGCACCGGTCTGTCCGGTGTGCACCGGACATGTCCGGTGCGCCAACGGCTCTCAGTCTGCCAACGGTCGACTGTGCCATTTATGGAAGGAAATCGGGCACCGGATAGTGTCCGGTGTGCACCGGACTGTCCGGTGCGCCAGTCGACAGAAGGCAAGATCAGCCTTCCTAGATTGCTCTCAATGGCTCCTAGCTGCCTTGGGGCTATAAAAGGGACCCCTAGGTGCATGGAGGATGACACCAAGCATTCCTACAACATTCCTAAGCACCAAGACATCGATTTCGCGCATTCGTTTCATTGTGATAGCATATAGAGCTCTAGTGGAGTTGTGAACTCATTGAGTTGTGTTGCGAGCTCTTGTTGCGACTTGTGTGCGTGTTGACACTCTGATTCTTGTGTCTTGTGTGCGTTGCTAATCCCTCCCTTGCTCCGTGTTCTTTGTGAATTTCAAGTTGTAAGGGAGAGAGGCTCCAAGTTGTGGAGATTCCTCGCAAACGGGATTGAGAAAAAGCAAGCAAAACACCGTGGTATTCAAGTGGGTCTTTGGACCGCTTGAGAGGGGTTGATTGCAACCCTCGTCCGTTGGGACGCCACAACATGGAGTAGGCAAGCGTTGGTCTTGGCCGAACCACGGGATAACCACCGTGCCATCTCTATGATTGATCTTGTTGGTTATTGTGTTTTGTTGAAGATTCCTCTCTAGCCACTTGGCGGTTATTGTGCTAACACTTAACCAAGTTTTTGTGGCCTAAGTCTTAAGTGTTACAGGATCACCTATTCACCCCCCCTCTAGGTGCTCTCAATTGGTATCAGAGCCGTTCTCTTCACAAAGGGACTAACCGCCCGAAGAGATGGATCCTAAGGGGAAGGGTATCGTGATCAACGATAAAGAGAAGGAATCCTTCGTCAACGAGCCAAAGGACGACAAGCCTACCGACTCCGGCTCGGGCCATAGACGGAATGAAGGGAAGAAGAAGAAGACGAGGCGCATCAAGGAGATCGTCTACTACGACGACAGCGATGAGTCTACTTCTTCCCAAAAGGACGATGACCACAACGACTACGAGAGAAGGAAACCGGTTAATTCGAACTTTTCTTTTGACTACTCTCGTATTCCGCAAAGTTCAAATTCACATTTGCTCTCCATTCCACTCGGCAAGCCTCCACACTTTGATGGGGAGGACTACGGATTTTGGAGCCACAAAATGCGTAGTCACCTATTCTCTCTCCATCCTAGTATATGGGAGATTGTAGAGAGTGGAATGCACTTTGATAGTTCGAATAGTCCCATGTTCATTAATGAGCAAATTCATAAGAATGCACAAGCTACTACTGTTCTTCTAGCTTCATTGTGCAGGGATGAATATCACAAAGTGAGCGGCTTGGATAACGCCAAGCAGATCTGGGACACCCTCAAGATTTCTCATGAGGGGAACGACGTCACCTTGCTCACCAAAATGGAGTTGGTGGAGGGCGAGCTTGGACGGTTCGCGATGATAAGGGGCGAGGAGCCAACTCAAACATACAACCGGCTCAAGACCCTTATCAACAAAATAAGGAGCTACGGAAGCACGCGATGGACGGACCACGACGTCGTCCGACTGATGCTAAGGTCCTTTACCGTTCTTGATCCTCATTTGGTGAATAATATTCGTGAGAATCCTAGGTACACAAAATGTCGCCCGAAGAAGTCCTTGGAAAATTCGTTAGCGGGCGAATGATGATCAAGGAGGCGAGGTACGTGGACGACGCTTTGAATGGTCCGATCAACGAGCCGCAACCCCTTGCTCCCAAGGCAACAAGAAGCAAGGAGGCGCTACCTAGCAAGGTGGCACAAATTGAGGCGGCCGGACTTAATGATGAAGAGATGGCCCTCATCATCAAAAGATTCAAGACGGCGCTTAAGGGTCGCAAGGGACAGCCAAGCAAGACCAAAGCCAAGGGGAAGCGCTCATGCTTCAAATGCGGTAAGCTTGGTCATTTTATTGCTAACTGTCCCGACAATGATAGTGATCAGGATCAAGGGAACAAGAGGGAGAAAAAGAAGAACTATAAGAAGGCAAAGGGCGAGGCTCATCTTGGCAAGGAGTGGGATTCGGACTGCTCCTCGTCCGACTCCGACAATGAAGGACTCACCGCCACTGCCTTCAACAAGTCATCCCTCTGCCCCAACGAGCGTCACACATGCCTTATGGCAAGGGAGAAGAAAGTATGTACTCGAGACTCTACTTATGCTTCTTCAAGTGAGGACGAATCTAGTGATGAGGATGAAATAGATTATTCATGTCTATTTAAGGGCCTAGATAGAACCAAGGTAGACAAAATTAATGAATTGATTGATGCCTTGAATGATAAGAATAGGCTTCTAGAAAAACAAGAAGATTTGTTGTATGAAGAACATGACAAATTTATAGAAGCACAAAAATCTCATGCTTTAGAAGTTAAAAGAAATGAAATGCTTTCTTGTGAATTATCTTCTTGCCATGAGACAATTTCTAGCTTAAGGAGCATTAATGATGATTTGAATGCTAAGTTAGAAATAGCTAGGAAATCAACAACTTGTGTAGAAAATGTTGTTATTTGCAATAGATGTAAAGATTTTGACATTGATGCTTGTAGTGAACACATAGCTTCTATTGCAAAATTAAATGATGAAATGGCTAGTCTTAATGCCCAACTTAAGGCTAGCAAAAGCGATTTTGATAAACTAAAATTTGCTAGGGATGCCTACACGATTGGTAGACACCCCTCAATTAAGGATGGGCTTGGCTTCAAGAGAGAAGCCAAGAACTTAACAAGCCATAAGGCTCCCATCTCCGCCAAGGAGAAAGGGAAGGCCCCTATGGCATGTAGTACTAAAAAGAACCATGCTTTTACGTACAATGATAGAAGACAATCTCATAGGAGTTGTAATGTTTTTGATTCACATGCCTATGATTCTTATGCTATGTATGCTTCCAGTTCTTCCTATATGCATTGTAGAGATATGCCTAGAAAAAATATTCATCATGTGCCTAGAAAGAATTTTGTTCATGCTCCTAGGAAAGTTATGAATGGTCCCTCTATAATTTATCATGCTTTGAATGCTTCCTTTGCTATTTGTAGAAAGGATAGGAAGATAGTTGCTAGGAAGTTAGGGGCAAAATGCAAGGGTGATAAAACTTGCATTTGGGTCCCTAAGGAAATTGTGACTAACCTTGTAGGACCCAACAAGAGTTGGGTACCTAAGACCCAAGCCTAAATTTGCCTTGCAGGTTTATGCATCCGGGGGTTCAAGCTGGATTATCGACAGCGGATGCACAAACCATATGACGGGGGAGAAGAAGATGTTCACCTCCTACGTCAAGAATAAGGATTCCCAAGATTCAATAATATTCGGTGATGGGAACCAAGGCAAGGTGAAAGGTTTAGGCAAGATTGCAATATCCAATGAGCACTCTATCTCTAATGTGTTTTTAGTTGAGTCTCTTGGATATAATTTACTATCTGTCAGTCAATTATGTAATATGGGATATAATTGTCTATTTACACATGTAGATGTGTCTGTCTTTAGAAGATGTGATGGTTCACTAGCTTTTAAGGGTGTACTAGACGACAAACTTTATTTGGTTGATTTTGCAAAAGAAGAGGCCGGTCTAGATGCATGCTTAATGGCTAAGACTTGCATGGGCTGGTTGTGGCATCGCCGCTTAGCACATGTGGGGATGAAGAACCTCCACAAGCTTCTAAAGGGAGAACACGTGATAGGTCTAACCAATGTACATTTCGAAAAAGATAGACCTTGTGCAGCTTGTCAAGCAGGGAAACAGGTGGGAGGCTCTCATCACACCAAAAATGTGATGACAACATCAAGACCCCTGGAGCTGCTACATATGGACCTCTTTGGACCCGTCGCCTATCTGAGCATAGGAGGAAGTAAGTATGGTCTAGTTATTGTTGATGACTTTTCCCGCTTCACTTGGGTGTTCTTTTTGCAGGATAAGTCTGAAACCCAAGGGACCCTCAAGCGCTTCCTCAGGAGAGCTCAAAATGAGTTTGAGCTCAAGGTGAAGAAGATAAGGAGCGACAACGGGTCCGAATTCAAGAATCTTCAAGTGGAGGAGTTCCTTGAGGAGGAGGGGATCAAGCACGAGTTCTCCGCTCCCTACACACCTCAGCAAAATGGTGTGGTAGAGAGGAAGAACAGGACGCTCATAGATATGGCGAGGACTATGCTTGGAGAGTTCAAGACCCCCGAGTGCTTTTGGTCGGAAGCCGTGAACACGGCTTGCCACGCCATCAACAGGGTCTACCTTCACCGCCTCCTCAAGAAGACTTCATATGAGCTGCTGACTGGTAACAAACCCAATGTATCGTACTTTCGTGTATTTGGGAGTAAATGCTACATTCTAGTAAAGAAGGGTAGGAATTCCAAATTTGCTCCCAAAGCTGTAGAAGGGTTTTTATTAGGTTATGATTCAAATACAAAGGCGTATAGGGTCTTCAACAAATCATCGGGTTTGGTTGAAGTCTCTAGCGACGTTGTATTTGATGAGACTAATGGCTCTCCAAGAGAGCAAGTTGTTGATCTTGATGATGTAGATGAAGAAGACGTTCTAACGGCCGCGATACGCACCATGGCGATTGGAGATGTACGGCGTCAGGAACAATTGGAGCAAGATCAACCGTCTTCCTCAACTATGGTGCATCCCCCAACTCAAGATGACGAACAGGTACCTCAAGTGGAGGCGCATGATCAAGGGGGAGCACAGGATGATCAAGTTGAAGAGGAAGAAGCACCTCAGGCACCTCCAACCCAAGTTCGAGCGACGATCCAAAGGGATCATCCCGTCGACCAAATATTGGGTGATATTAGCAAGGGAGTAACTACTCGTTCAAGATTAGTTAATTTTTGTGAGCATTACTCTTTTGTCTCTTCTATTGAGCCTTTCAGGGTAGAAGAGGCCTTGCTAGATCCGGACTGGGTGTTGGCCATGCAGGAGGAACTCAACAACTTCAAGCGCAATGAAGTTTGGACGCTGGTGCCTCGTCCCAAGCAAAATGTTGTGGGAACCAAGTGGGTGTTCCGCAACAAACAGGACGAGCACGGGGTGGTGACGAGGAACAAGGCTCGACTTGTGGCAAAAGGTTATGCCCAAGTCGCAGGTTTGGACTTTGAGGAGACGTTTGCTCCTGTGGCTAGGCTAGAATCAATCCGTATTTTGCTAGCATATGCCGCTCACCATTCTTTCAGGTTGTACCAAATGGATGTGAAGAGCGCTTTCCTCAACGGGCCAATCAAGGAGGAGGTGTACGTGGAGCAACCCCCTGGCTTCGAGGATGAACGGTACCCCGACCACGTGTGTAAGCTCTCTAAGGCGCTCTATGGACTTAAGCAAGCCCCAAGAGCATGGTATGAATGCCTTAGAGACTTTTTAATTGCTAATGCTTTCAAGGTTGGGAAAGCCGATCCAACTCTTTTTACTAAGACTTGCGATGGTGATCTTTTTGGGTGCCAAATTTATGTCGATGACATAATATTTGGCTCTACTAATCAAAAGTCTTGTGAAGAGTTTAGCTGGGTGATGACGCATAAATTCGAGATGTCGATGATGGGCGAGTTGAACTACTTCCTTGGGTTCCAAGTGAAGCAACTCAAGGACGACACTTTCATCTCCCAAACGAAGTACACGCAAGACTTGCTAAAGCGGTTTGGGATGAAGGATGCCAAGCCCGTAAAGACGCCGATGGGAACTGACGGACACACCGACCTCAACAAAGGAGGTAAGTCCGTTGATCAAAAAGCACACCGGTCCATGATAGGTTCTTTGCTTTATTTATGTGCTAGTAGACCGGATATTATGCTTAGCGTATGCATGTGTGCTAGATTTCAATCCGATCCTAAGGAGTGTCACTTAGTGGCTGTGAAGCGAATTCTTCGATATTTAGTCGCTACACCTTGCTTCGGGATATGGTATCCAAAGGGGTCTAACTTTGACTTGATTGGGTACTCAGATTCCGACTATGCTGGATGTAAGGTCGATAGGAAGAGTACATCGGGGACGTGCCAATTCTTAGGAAGGTCCCTGGTGTCATGGAATTCTAAGAAACAAACTTCCGTTGCCCTATCCACCGCTGAGGCCGAGTACGTTGCCGCAGGGCAGTGTTGCGCGCATCTACTTTGGATGAGGCAAACCCTCCGGGACTTTGGCTATAATCTGAGCAAAGTCCCACTCCTATGTGATAATGAGTGTGCTATCCGAATAGCGGAAAATCCTGTTGAGCACAACCGCACAAAGCACATTGACATCCGGCATCACTTTTTGAGAGACCACCAGCAAAAGGGGGATATCGAAGTGTTTCATGTTAGCACTGAGAACCAGCTAGCTGTAACACCCTAAAGTTCAATCTTGTGAAGACAAGGAAAAATTCTCAAAAATTTTAAATCAAAACACCTTTCCTTAAAGATAATCATAATATAAGAAGTTTCCACTCATGAATATGTTAAAAATACATAATTAAAGATACTTAGATAATCTAAATTGCCTTTGGGTTAAGTTATACAGGAGAATTATGATTAAACTATTTCTTAATATATATAGTCTACAATATAAATTTGATTTCCCTAGAACTAATAAGGTATGGGTTATTCTCTACTATATGATTAAAAGCTTGTCTAAAAGAACTAAAATAAATAAAGAAATATATAAAATATGTTCTTGCACAGATATGGTTTGCAAATGAACTAGTCACAAGCTTGGATTTAAATTTGAATTCAAAATTTAATTTTGGAAATAGGAAAGAAAGGGGAAATAAGAAAAAGAGAAGGGATATAAAACAAAAATATAAATAATATATATAAATAAATATATTCAGAATTAATATCCCTAACTTCACAAAAATAAGTTGAAATGATGAGCCATAGAAGTTTGAATTTAAGTTTGAATTCAAATTTAACTTGGAAATGAAGAAAAGAAATAGAAAATAAAATGGAAAAAGAGAAAAATCGCTCGTGGGCCGGTAACCCTGTTTTCGGCCCACTACCGATCTCACTCATCTCGGCCCAACTCCAAATCCCGGCGCCGACACGCGGGCCCCACGGGCAGCCTCTCATCCCCTCACGCGCGCTCACCAGCCATCTTCCCTTCCGCTGACGCGTGGGGTCCACCGGCAGTCACCTCGCGCGCGCGCCGTTTCACTTACACCTGGGACCCATCTGTCAGCACCATCAACAACCTCCGATTGTGGCGCTGCTCATGGGGTTCTGCTCGGAATCCGCGGTCTCACCGTTGACCAAGCACGGCCGGGGTATATAACCCGATCAAGCCTCGCCTCTTGCTCAAACCTTCTTGCGCCGCCACTGTGCAACCCTAGCGTAGGCAGAGAAAGGGAGTGCAGCGAGAGAGAGCGGGCGGTTTCCGTCGCCGAGGGAGCGCCGCCGTGGATTGTCGGCTATAGCGTGGCTCGGGCCCTAATCTTGTCACCCGAGGATTGGGCAGCGCACGAGGAAGCCGTGCGTGGGTGCAATCGGGGAGTGGTGCCCTGGGAATTCTGGGAATTGCTCACCGTCGAGATTGGACCGCCGCGGGCCGCACCTCCTCCGTGGCCAACCCTCCTGTGTGCGCCATCTTAGGTAAATATTCGCCCTCCATGTACGCGCAGTTGTCCGCTTCATTTGGAACCGGTAGAATCGATGTTTGGGCGCACGGTTCGTAGTTTGGCTGGGCGCCGGCGATGGTGCCGCCGTGGAGGTGCGGCTGTTGCCGTCGTCCGGCAAGGAGCTGGGGGGAAGATGAGCCTCCACCGTTGGATTCCAGCCAACGGTCCCGATTAGATTAAGACGTACCTCTTCGCGCGAACGATGTGAACCGTAGATCCGCGATCCGATGATTACGACGCAATCCCGGGCATTTTGAATCCGCGCCGTAAGAATAGAATCCAACGGTTGCCGTCGCACACCGGTTCATAACCCGCGCCATCTAATCGTGGCCCTTGATCTTAGATCGTGCGGCCCACTGTTGCCGATACCCCTTCGCCCTGGCAGTATTTTAAAAGAGCCCCTCGGTTAGTTAGGAATTAACCCGCAGTCCTAGCGACTGGGGATCTGAGTCTTAGGGAATCTTACACAATAAACCCTGACCTTTTGTGAATTTGAGGCCCAGTACAGTGATTGATTAAATTGAATAAATAAAATAGGAAATAGATTTTTAATATGAAAATAATTGCTAGAACTTAGATAATTCATAGAAAATCCATTTTAGTTCCAAATTGAACCATTCCAGTTTCTAAAAATTTGTAATAATATTCTTCATCATTTTGTGCCTCTGTTTTGGCATGAAAGGCTCATTTAAATTTATCTAATACTTAATCTTGTATTAAATACATAAAAGCTACAGAAATTCATAACTTAAAATCTATAACTCCAAAATTAATGATTCTTGTTCCTATGATCTTATTTCAATATGTGGATGATTAATATGTATTTTGCATATATGTTTGGTGTAATGTTAATTTTTGCCTATACCATGTTTGTTTGAATTGCTACGACTAGCAGTGAGGTCACGTGTCATCTGAGGATCATCCTGGTACCTGGATTCTCAAGGCCCAGGCAAGTTGTGCCCTTGATCACTTCTCTTTACCCAGCCATGCCTGATTAATCATAATGATCTGCATAGGTTAATTTTGATGGGACCCAATAGGTTACCCTAGTTTGTCTACCTTTATACCTTGTTTACCACTGAACTTTCTGGGTAGTACTTGCTAGTGCTATATGTGGTTTTGGGTATGAAGATACATTATTCATGATTATACTTTTGTTATTTATGGTTCATGTTAAGATCATTATGTTAATTGGAACATGGAGAACCACCCGGGAAAACAGTGCTACCACGAGGGTGGAATGGGACGCCCTTGGCTGATTAATTAGGAAAGCTAGTGGAAGACTACCTTACCCGAAAGGGGCAAGGGAAGTAGGGGAGAGGTCAGTGTAGGGAGGCCCTCGGGAGGATTTTGCTGCGATGGCGGTCCTGCAAGGGATTCCTGCACTGGATCTTCCTATAAACTGTAGCGGGTTTTCGGAAGCTAGTGGAACTTTGTAAAGGCCTCGTAGTGGATCCCTAGCCATTCACCTCGGAAGTGTCTAAGGGCCTTGCAAACCCTGGCGACATGGGATACACGACTTGTGGGTAAAGATGCGCAACCTCTGCAGAGTGTAAAACTGGTATACTAGCCGTGCTCACGGTCATGAGCAGCTCGGACACTCACATGATTAAATTATGGAACTTAAACTCAATTTGTCATATGCATTGCATAGCAGGTGGTGTTGTTACTTTTGTTCTATTACTTAATTGGGTTTGGTATTTACTTATACTTAGTAACTGCTAATAAAATTTTGACCAACTTTAAAAGCAATGCTCAGCTCTAACCATCCTCTTTGGTAAGCCTTACACTTCACGTGAGCTCCCACCTTTGGCGAGTTCATGCACAATATTCCCCACAACTTGTTGAGCGATGAACGTATGTGAGCTCACTCTTGCTGTCTCACACACCCCACAGGTCAAGACCAGGTACTGCAGGATGATGCTCATGGAGGATGCTGTGATGAGTTCGCGAGAGGTCTAGGCCGTCGTCTCCCAGTCAACTTTGGGTTGCTGGACCGTTGTCTCCTTATAATGTAATTATTTATTTTGTATAGAACTCCTGTTATATATATAAAGATGTGACATTCGATCCTGTGCCATGATACATCATATGTTTGAGACTTGGTCCCAGCATACCTGGTGTTTATGTTAACCCCGGGTTTTGGACCCCTAAATCCGGGTGTTACAGAAGTGGTATCAGAGCAATGTTGACTGTAGGACGAAACCTAGATAGAACTGGACAACCATTGTCTACTTACCTTTGCTACTCTGATTCTTTCTAAACTTATCTTAATCTTTTTCTCATCTATTTCCGCTTCACTCTGATCATTCTTACCTTATCCTTCTAAAGACAAATGTGGATTTCACACTTTGAAATCCAGTGCCTAAAGTGACTTTAGGAATAGGAGACCTAATCCTAGGAACAAAAACAAAACTATTTTTATAAGTGTTTATATGCTTGAATGTTTGTTCTTATGATACTTGTCTGATTTGGATCTTTGTTTGAGTGTGATGAGTTGTGGAGTAATGTCCGCAATTACATCTGCATATACACATAGGTATAAAAAAATATATTTATAAAATAACTAGACAACCTAGAGTATCCCCATTGGAACTTATCTAGCTTAAGAAATTTATCTTATCCTAAAAGATCTCATTCTAACCAATTCATCTTATCTTAAAAGGATTCTCCCTTATCTTAATAAGATCCATCTCATCTTAAAAGATACTCATCTTATCTTAAAAAGATTTTATCTCATCCTAATAGGTCTAACTGACCTCAAAAGATTCTTTCTTATCTTTATGGATCCATCTTATCCTAATAAGCATACTTATCCACCCTAGTTTAACAACCATGATCTAATGCAAATTAATTAGATCTTATCTAGTCAAACAAAGTCACACCAATCTGACCCAGATCTGATCAAATCTAAAGTGACTTATCAAACATGTTAGATAATACTGATGAAATAGTTTAGACTCTACCCCTATAGAACAGGTCTTAACTTAGAAGGACAGATCGACTTGGCCATATGCAACTACCTTAACCATCTGATAGTTGCATAACCTCTCAATCATAAACTAGCAAGAGACTCTATCTTATCATAACATATCTAACTAATCTCAAAACATCCTAACATATTCTACCCTGTTGGACCTATCTAACCTAAACTAGTTTAATCTAGTCATATCCAATTTAATCTAGATCTTATCCTACCTAATGTGACCTGATCCAGTGTGGTCTAATGTTATCTAACTTAATGTGGTTCACTTAAACAGATTAATGACACTAGTAGAAGAGATTAGACCCCACTAGCTATGTATTAACTTATCTTAGCACATTGGATCAATTCAACCATGAGTTAACCCAACCCATAGAATCATGATGAATGGTATAACCTTTCTATTCCCACCCAACAACAAACAAACTTTTAACCTACATCTTATAGTCTATCTCACCCATATATATCTCTCATCTTGACTGATTCTATCTTACCCTTGGATATTCACCTTATATGATTGGTTACCCCAATCTGGACATAAAACAAAGATTAAGCCCTACCAAAGAATCTTTAGAGTATAACCAGCTACTAGCTTATTCATTCCGCTTATTGAATAATTTCCTTTGCAAAACTATTACCATGTGCCTCTAACCTTCATGGTCAATACCAGGAAAGGAAAGATTATCACGTAACAACAAACAGAAAATGAATCCTCCAAATTCTCCACCTGTTGAAATCAATCAAGTGGTTGCTACCCAAAGACTGGTAATACAACAGTTAACAGACCTGGTGACCGAGATGCAGAATCAGATAAGACAACAACGCGAGGAAATACGTCAGGCCCGCCAAGAAATAAGGCAAGCACGGTTAGAGAGACAACAACAACAACAACCTCCACCACCACCACCAGCTTCACCAAGTTACATAGATATAAATTATGATGATTTGTAAGGTCTAGATGTTACTTTAGTTAGTAGATGATATGATATTATTTTAGAAGGAACAATAAGGTCTATTGACCCTATGTATTGTTAAAGAATTATACCTCATGCTGAGATTTCTTTGTCTGTGCATATGTTCCGAGAACAATATGAGTATACATCCCTTTTCTTACAAATCTCGAGGACGAGATTATTTTTAAGGGGAGTAGGATTTGTAACACCCTAAAGTTCAATCTTGTGAAGACAAGGAAAAATTCTCAAAAATTTTAAATCAAAACACCTTTCCTTAAAGATAATCATAATATAAGAAGTTTCCACTCATGAATATGTTAAAAATACATAATTAAAGATACTTAGATAATCTAAATTGCCTTTGGGTTAAGTTATACAGGAGAATTATGATTAAACTATTTCTTAATATATATAGTCTACAATATAAATTTGATTTCCCTAGAACTAATAAGGTATGGGTTATTCTCTACTATATGATTAAAAGCTTGTCTAAAAGAACTAAAATAAATAAAGAAATATATAAAATATGTTCTTGCACAGATATGGTTTGCAAATGAACTAGTCACAAGCTTGGATTTAAATTTGAATTCAAAATTTAATTTTGGAAATAGGAAAGAAAGGGGAAATAAGAAAAAGAGAAGGGATATAAAACAAAAATATAAATAATATATATAAATAAATATATTCAGAATTAATATCCCTAACTTCACAAAAATAAGTTGAAATGATGAGCCATAGAAGTTTGAATTTAAGTTTGAATTCAAATTTAACTTGGAAATGAAGAAAAGAAATAGAAAATAAAATGGAAAAAGACAAAAATCGCTCGTGGGCCGGTAACCCTGTTTTCGGCCCACTACCGATCTCACTCATCTCGGCCCAACTCCAAATCCCGGCGCCGACACGCGGGCCCCACGGGCAGCCTCTCATCCCCTCACGCGCGCTCACCAGCCATCTTCCCTTCCGCTGACGCGTGGGGTCCACCGGCAGTCACCTCGCGCGCGCGCCGTTTCACTTACACCTGGGACCCATCTGTCAGCACCATCAACAACCTCTGATTGTGGCGCTGCTCATGGGGTTCTGCTCGGAATCCGCGGTCTCACCGTTGACCAAGCACGGCCGGGGTATATAACCCGATCAAGCCTCGCCTCTTGCTCAAACCTTCTTGCGCCGCCACTGTGCAACCCTAGCGTAGGCAGAGAAAGGGAGTGCAGCGAGAGAGAGCGGGCGGTTTCCGTCGCCGAGGGAGCGCCGCCGTGGATTGTCGGCTATAGCGTGGCTCGGGCCCTAATCTTGTCACCCGAGGATTGGGCAGCGCACGAGGAAGCCGTGCGTGGGTGCAATCGGGGAGTGGTGCCCTAGGAATTCTGGGAATTGCTCACCGTCGAGATTGGACCGCCGCGGGCCGCACCTCCTCCGTGGCCAACCCTCCTGTGTGCGCCATCTTAGGTAAATATTCGCCCTCCATGTACGCGCAGTTGTCCGCTTCATTTGGAACCGGTAGAATCGATGTTTGGGCGCACGGTTCGTAGTTTGGCTGGGCGCCGGCGATGGTGCCGCCGTGGAGGTGCGGCTGTTGCCGTCGTCCGGCAAGGAGCTGGGGGGAAGATGAGCCTCCACCGTTGGATTCCAGCCAACGGTCCCGATTAGATTAAGACGTACCTCTTCGCGCGAACGATGTGAACCGTAGATCCGCGATCCGATGATTACGACGCAATCCCGGGCATTTTGAATCCGCGCCGTAAGAATAGAATCCAACGGTTGCCGTCGCACACCGGTTCATAACCCGCGCCATCTAATCGTGGCCCTTGATCTTAGATCGTGCGGCCCACTGTTGCCGATACCCCTTCGCCCTGGCAGTATTTTAAAAGAGCCCCTCGGTTAGTTAGGAATTAACCCGCAGTCCTAGCGACTGGGGATCTGAGTCTTAGGGAATCTTACACAATAAACCCTGACCTTTTGTGAATTTGAGGCCCAGTACAGTGATTGATTAAATTGAATAAATAAAATAGGAAATAGATTTTTAATATGAAAATAATTGCTAGAACTTAGATAATTCATAGAAAATCCATTTTAGTTCCAAATTGAACCATTCCAGTTTCTAAAAATTTGTAATAATATTCTTCATCATTTTGTGCCTCTGTTTTGGCATGAAAGGCTCATTTAAATTTATCTAATACTTAATCTTGTATTAAATACATAAAAGCTACAGAAATTCATAACTTAAAATCTATAACTCCAAAATTAATGATTCTTGTTCCTATGATCTTATTTCAATATGTGGATGATTAATATGTATTTTGCATATATGTTTGGTGTAATGTTAATTTTTGCCTATACCATGTTTGTTTGAATTGCTACGACTAGCAGTGAGGTCACGTGTCATCTGAGGATCATCCTGGTACCTGGATTCTCAAGGCCCAGGCAAGTTGTGCCCTTGATCACTTCTCTTTACCCAGCCATGTCTGATTAATCATAATGATCTGCATAGGTTAATTTTGATGGGACCCAATAGGTTACCCTAGTTTGTCTACCTTTATACCTTGTTTACCACTGAACTTTCTGGGTAGTACTTGCTAGTGCTATATGTGGTTTTGGGTATGAAGATACATTATTCATGATTATACTTTTGTTATTTATGGTTCATGTTAAGATCATTATGTTAATTGGAACATGGAGAACCACCCGGGAAAACAGTGCTACCACGAGGGTGGAATGGGACGCCCTTGGCTGATTAATTAGGAAAGCTAGTGGAAGACTACCTTACCCGAAAGGGGCAAGGGCAGTAGGGGAGAGGTCAGTGTAGGGAGGCCCTCGGGAGGATTTTGCTGCGATGGCGGTCCTGCAAGGGATTCCTGCACTGGATCTTCCTATAAACTGTAGCGGGTTTTCGGAAGCTAGTGGAACTTTGTAAAGGCCTCGTAGTGGATCCCTAGCCATTCACCTCGGAAGTGTCTAAGGGCCTTGCAAACCCTGGCGACATGGGATACACGACTTGTGGGTAAAGATGCGCAACCTCTGCAGAGTGTAAAACTGGTATACTAGCCGTGCTCACGGTCATGAGCAGCTCGGACACTCACATGATTAAATTATGGAACTTAAACTCAATTTGTCATATGCATTGCATAGCAGGTGGTGTTGTTACTTTTGTTCTATTACTTAATTGGGTTTGGTATTTACTTATACTTAGTAACTGCTAATAAAATTTTGACCAACTTTAAAAGCAATGCTCAGCTCTAACCATCCTCTTTGGTAAGCCTTACACTTCACGTGAGCTCCCACCTTTGGCGAGTTCATGCACAATATTCCCCACAACTTGTTGAGCGATGAACGTATGTGAGCTCACTCTTGCTGTCTCACACACCCCACAGGTCAAGACCAGGTACTGCAGGATGATGCTCATGGAGGATGCTGTGATGAGTTCGCGAGAGGTCTAGGCCGTCGTCTCCCAGTCAACTTTGGGTTGCCGGACCGTTGTCTCCTTATAATGTAATTATTTATTTTGTATAGAACTCCTGTTATATATATAAAGATGTGACATTCGATCCTGTGCCATGATACATCATATGTTTGAGACTTGGTCCCAGCATACCTGGTGTTTATGTTAACCCCGGGTTTTGGACCCCTAAAATCCGGGTGTTACACTAGCCGATATCTTTACCAAGCCTCTAGATGAGAAAACCTTTTGCAAGCTGCGTAGTGAGCTCAATATCTTAGATTCGCGGAACTTGGATTGAATTATAGCATACATGTGTTTATGCCTTTGATCATGTTCATTCTGCATATTGTTGCTTATTGTGGTGCTCAAGTTGTACAAACACTCCCTGGACCTCACAAGTCCGTTTTGCAAGTGATGCACATATTTAGGGGAAGCTGTGCTACAACTTGACCCTTTGAGACTAACCATGTATTTGAGTTTGGTTGTTTTAGCCTCAAAGGAGGATTGAAAGGGAAAAGGTGGACTTGGACCATGCAAGACTTCCACTGCACTCCGATGAAAAGAGTAACTTTTCCAAGTTCATCTTTATACTCTTATTGCCTTTGTGTTCTCATTTGAAGATTTTGGTGAGGCAATGGGGTTAAAGGGCCAAGATTGATCCCGTTTTGGTGCTTGATGCCAAAGGGGGAGAAAATAAAGGCCAAAACGATAAATGGATCAGCTACCACTTGAGAGATTTTGAAAATAGTAGAATAGAGCTTTTTGGTTTGACAAAACTCTTTTGTTGTCTCTCTTGTCAAAAGTTGGCTTCTTGTGGGGAGAAGTGTTGATTATGGGAAAAAGGGGAGTTTTTGAAATCTTGAATCAATTTCTCTTGGAATGACTCTCTTTATGTCTTAACATGTGTGTTTGACTTAGAGATAGAAATTTGAGTTTGATTTGCAAAAACAAACCAAGTGGTGGCATAGAGTGATCCATATATGTCAAAATTGAATCAAAACAATTTTGAGTTCTTATTTGATTTGATTTTGTACTTGTTCTACTTGCTTTATGTTGTGTTGGCATAAATCACCAAAAAGGGGGAGATTGAAAGGGAAATGTGCCCTTGGGCCATTTCTAAGTATTTTGGTGATTTAGTGACCAACACAAGTGCCTAAGTGTAAAAAGGTGGACAAAGTACAAATCAAGGATAAAGGTATGTTTCTCAGACTTAGTACATTGTTTTAGAGACTAATGTATTGTGTCTAAGTGCTGGAAACAGAAAAAATCGAGTTGGAGAAGAGATGGCTCGAGTAGCCAAAGTCTGCTCAGTCTGGGTGCACCGGACAGTGTCCGGTGCGCCAGGCTGGCTCGAGGGAAAAGGCTGCTCTCGGGACTTCGACGGCGGTGTACGGCTATAATTCACCGGACTGTCCGGTGGGCCCTTCACAGGCGAACTCGTCGCTCTCGGGAATTCATCGTCGACGTACGACTATAATTCACCGGACTGTCCGGTGTGCACCGGACTGTCCGGTGAGCCAATGGTCGGCAGGGCCAACGGTCGGCTGCGCGATCTGCGCGGGACACGTGGCCGAGCCAACGGCTAGAAGGGGGCACCGGTTTGTCCGGTGTGCACCGGACATGTCCGGTGCGCCAACGGCTCTCAGTCTGCCAACGGTCGACTGTGCCATTTATGGAAGGAAATCGGGCACCGGACTGTCCGGTGCGCCAGTCGACAGAAGGCAAGATCAGCCTTCCTAGATTGCTCTCAACGGCTCCTAGCTGCCTTGGGGCTATAAAAGGGACCCCTAGGCGCATGGAGGATGACACCAAGCATTCCTACAACATTCCTAAGCACCAAGACATCGATTTCGCGCATTCGTTTCATTGTGATAGCATATAGAGCTCTAGTGGAGTTGTGAACTCATTGAGTTGTGTTGCGAGCTCTTGTTGCGACTTGTGTGCGTGTTGACACTCTGATTCTTGTGTCTTGTGTGCGTTGCTAATCCCTCCCTTGCTCCGTGTTCTTTGTGAATTTCAAGTTGTAAGGGCGAGAGGCTCCAAGTTGTGGAGATTCCTCGCAAACGGGATTGAGAAAAAGCAAGCAAAACACCGTGGTATTCAAGTGGGTCTTTGGACCGCTTGAGAGGGGTTGATTGCAACCCTCGTCCGTTGGGACGCCACAACGTGGAGTAGGCAAGCGTTGGTCTTGGCCGAACCACGGGATAACCACCGTGCCATCTCTGTGATTGATCTTGTTGGTTATTGTGTTTTGTTGAAGATTCCTCTCTAGCCACTTGGCAGTTATTGTGCTAACACTTAACCAAGTTTTTGTGGCCTAAGTCTTAAGTGTTACAGGATCACCTATTCACCCCCCTCTAGGTGCTCTCACTAAGGAGGGCTCAAAACGAATTTGAGCTCAAGGTGAAAAAGATAAGAAGCGACAACGGGTCCAAGTTCAAAATCTGCAAGTGGAGGAGTATCTTGAGGAAGAAGGCGTCAAGCACGAGTTCTCCGCTCCCTACACACCACAACAAAACGGTGTGGTAGAGAGGAAGAACAGGACGCTTATCGACATGGCGAGAACAATGCTTGGAGAATTCAAGACGCCCGAGCGGTTTTGGTTGGAAGCTGTGAACACAGCTTGCCACGCCATAAACCGGCTCTACCTACATCGCCTTCTCAAGAAGACCTCGTAGGAACTCCTTACCTGTAACAAACCCAACGTTTCTTACTTTCGTGTATTTGGGAGCAAATGTTACATTCTGGTGAAGAAAGGTAGACATTCTAAATTTGCTCCCAAGGCAGTAGAAGGGTTTTTACTAGGATATGACTCAAATACAAAGGTGTATAGAGTCTTCAACAAATCATCGGGTTTGGTTGAAGTCTCTAGCGATGTTGTATTTGATGAGACTAATGGCTCTCCAAGGGAGCAAGTTGATCTTGATGACATAGATGAAGATGATGTTCCAACGGTTGCAATGTGAACGATGGCGATAGGTGATGTGCGACCACAGGAACAACAAGAGCAAGATCAACCATCTTCCTCTACAATGGTGCATCCCCCAACTAAAGATGATGGACAGGTTCCTCAAGAAGAGGCGTGTGATCAAGGGGGAGCACAAGAAGAACAAGTTATGGAGGAAGAAGCACCACGGGTCCCTCCAACTCAAGTCCGAGCGACAATTCAAAGAAATCACCCCGTCGATCAGATTCTGGGTGATATCAGCAAGGGAGTAATGACTCGCTCACGTTTAGCTAATTTTTGTGAGTATTACTCGTTTGTCTCTTCTATTGAGCCTTTCAGGGTAGAAGAGGCCTTGCAGGATCCGGACTGGGTGTTGGCCATGCAGGAAGAGCTCAACAACTTCAAGAGGAATGAAGTTTGGAGCCCGGTGCCACGTCCAAAGCAAAATGTTGTGGGAACCAAGTGGGTGTTTCGCAACAAGCAAGACAAGCACGGGGTGGTGACAAGAAAGAAGGCTCGACTTGTGGCAAAAGGTTATGCCCAAGTCGCAAGTTTGGATTTCGAGGAGACTTTTGCTCCTGTGGCTAGGCTAGAGTCTATTCGAATTTTATTAGCCTATGCCGCTCACCACTCTTTTAGGTTGTTTCAAATGGACGTAAAGAACGCTTTCCTCAACAGCTAATCAAGGAGGAGGTATACGTGGAACAACCCCCTGGCTTTGAGGATGATAGGTACCCCGACCATGTGTTCAAGCTCTCTAAGGCGCTCTATGAACTTAAGCAAGCCCCAAGAGCATGGTATGAATGCCTTAGAGATTTCTTAATTGCTAATGCTTTCAAGGTCGGGAAAGCCAATCCCACTCTTTTTACTAAGACTTGTGATGATGATCTTTTTGTGTGCCAAATTTATGTCGATGACATAATATTTGGTTCTACTAATCAAAAGTCTTGTGAGGAGTTTAGCAGGGTGATGACACAAAAGTTCGAGATGTCGATGATGGGTGAGTTGACCTACTTCCTTGGGTTCCAAGTGAAGCAACTCAAGGACAGAACCTTCCTCTCCCAAACGAAGTACACTCAAGATCTTCTCAAGAGGTTTGGGATGAAGGCGAGAGCACCTGGAGGGAGGGTGAATAGGTGATCCTGTAAAAACTTGAAACTTAAAGCCACAAACTTGATTAAGGGTTAGCACAGTGAAATCAAGTGGCTAAGGAGAGCTCTTGTGAACCACAATTGACACAGTGAGAACAAGCACAAGAGACACAAGGATTTATCACGTGGTTCGGCCAAGTACAATACTTGCCTAGTCCACGTTGTGGCGTCCCAATGGACGAGAGTTGCACTCAGCTCCTTTCAAGTGATCCAATGATCAACTTGAATACCACAGTGTTCTTCTTTCTTTACTCTTTCCCGTTTGCGAGGAATCTCCACAACTTGGAGCCTCTCGCACTTACAATGAGATGATCACAAAAAGCACAGATGTAAGAGTGGGAAGAGCAACACACACAAGCCTCAAAGCACGAGCACAAACACGCACACAAGTCACAACTTGAGCTCTAAGGTCACACACGGAGTTCTCAACTCAAGAGGAGCTCAAATTGCTATCACAATGAATCAAATGCGCTAGAAGATGTCTTGGTGCTAAGAGATGATCAAAGAATGCTTGTTGTTCTCCTCCATGCGCCTAGGGGTCCCTTTTGTAGCCCCAAGGCAGCTAGGAGCCGTTGAGAGCAATCCAGGAAGGCAATTCTTGCCTTTTGTTGACTGCACCACCGGACACTGTCCGGTGCAGATTTCTTTCCTATTCTGGCGCAGCCGACCGTTAACGATTTGGAGCCGTTGGCGCACCGGACACTGTCCAGTGCACACCGGACAGTCCGGTGCCCCATCAGACCGTTGGCTCGTCCACGCGTCACCCGCGGATTGCGCGGCCGACTGTTGGCTTGGCCGACCGTTGGCTCACCGGACAGTCCGGTGCACCACCAGACAGTCCGGTGATTTTTAGCCGTACGCCACTGTTCAGTTCCCGAGAGCGGCCAGTTGATCAGCGCCAGCCTGGCGCACCGGACACTGTCCGGTGCACCACCGGACAGTCCGGTGCACCCAGACTGAACAACAGTTGGCTGTACACAGCTAACTCTTTTTTCCTTTTGTATTTTCTCTAATTCTAGCACTTAGACAAATATGTTAGTACACAAAAACTAATGTACTAAGTCTAGAATCATACCTTTGTGTTGATTTGCACTTCTTCCACCATTTGACATAGTTTCACACTTAAACCATTTGTGTTGGACACTTAATCACCAAAATACTTAGAAATGGCCCAAGGGCACATTTCCCTTTCAATCTCCCCCTTTTTGGTGATTTATGCCAACACAACAAAAAGCAACATATAGAAGTGCAACATCAATGCAAATGAGAACAAGAATTTGTCTTGATTCAAATTTGGCATATTTGGATCATTCTTTGCCACCACTTGGTTTGTTTTTGCAAATCAAACTCAATTTCCTATCTCTAAGTCAAATTCACTTGTTGAGACATAGAGAAAGGTATTCCAAGAGAAATTGATCAACGATTCAAAAACTCCCCCTTTTTCCCATAATCAAACATTCTCCCCACAAGAGACCAACTTTTGACAAGAAGAGACATTAAGAGGATTTTGACAAAACAAAAACTCTAACTCTACTATTTTCAAAATTCTCAAGTGGTAGCTGATCCATTTCTTGCTTTGGCCTTATTTTCTCCCCTTTGGCATCAAGCACCAAAACGGGATCAATTTTGGCCCTGTTAACCTCATTGAATCACCAAGATTGTCAACTAAGAGCAAAAGGCAATAAGAGACATGGAGATGAACTTGGAGTAAGTTACCCTCTCATCAGAGTGCAGTGGAAGTCTTTTATGGTCCAAGTCCACCTTTCCCTTTCAATACACCTTTGAGATTAATTTAAGAAAACTCAAGCACATGGTTAGTCTCAAGGGATCAAGTTGTAGCACATCTCCCCCTAAATATGTGCATCACTCACACATGGACTTTTGAGGTCCGGGGATTGCTTTGTACAACTTGATCATCATAATTAAGCAAAAAAATGCATAAAGGAACATGATCGAAGGCATAAAACACATGTATGCTATAAATCAATCCAAGTTCCGTGAATCTAAGACATTTAGCTCACTGCGCAGCCTACAAAAGGTCTTCTCATCTAAAGGCTTGATAAAGATATCGGCTAGCTGGTTCTCAGTGCTAACATAAAACACTTCGATATCTCCCTTTTGCTGGTGGACTCTCAAAAAGTGATGCCGGATGTCTATGTGCTTTGTGCGGCTGTGTTCAACAGGATTATCCGCCAATGCGGATAACACTCTCATTATCACATAGGAGTGGGACTTTGCTCAGATTGTAGCCAAAGTCCCGGAGGGTTTGCCTCATCGAAAGTAGTTGCGCGCAACACTGTCCTGCGGCAACATACTCGGCCTCAGCGATGGATAGGGCAATGAAAGTTTGTTTCTTAGAACTCCAAGACACCAGGGACCTTCCTAAGAATTGGCACGTCCCTGATGTACTCTTCCTATCAACCTTACATCCAGCATAATCGGAGTCTGAATATCCAATTAAGTCAAAGGTAGACCCCTTTGGATACCAGATCCCGAAGCAAGGCATAGCGACTAAATATCTAAGAATTCGCTTCACGGCCACTAAGTGACACTCCCTTGGATCGAATTGAAATCTAGCACACATGCATACACTTAGAATAATATCTAGTCTACTAGCACATAAGTAAAGCAAGGAACCTATCATAGACCGGTATGCTTTTTGATCAACGGTCTTACCTCCTTTGTTGAGGTTGACGTGTCCGTCAGTTCCCATTGGAGTCTTTGCGGGCTTGGCGTCCTTCATCCCAAACCGCTTGATCAAGTCTTACGTGTACTTCGTTTGGGAGATGAAAGTGCCGTCCTTGAGTTGCTTCACTTGGAACCCAAGGAAGTAGTTCAACTCGCCCATCATCGACATTTCAAACTTTTGAGTCATTACCCTGCTAAACTCTTCACAAGACTTTTGGTTAGTAGAACCAAATATTATGTCATGGACATAAATTTGGCACACAAATAAGTCACCATCACAAGTCTTAGTGAATAAAGTTGGATCGGCTTTCCCAACCTTGAAAGCATTAGCAATTAAAAAGTCTCTAAGGCATTCATACCATGCTCTTGGGGCTTGCTTAAGTCCATAGAGCACCTTAGAGAGCTTACACACGTGGTCGGGGTACCGTTCATCCTCAAAACCAAGGGGTTGCTCTACGTACACCTCCTCCTTAATTGGCTCGTTGAGGAAAGCGCTCTTCACATCCATTTGGAACAACCTGAAAGAATGGTGAGCGGCATAGGCTAACAATATGTAAATTGACTCTAGCCTAGCCACAGGAGCAAAAGTCTCCTCAAAGTCCAAACCTGCGACTTGGGCATAACCTTTTGCCACAAGTCGTGCCTTGTTCCTTGTCACCACTCCGTGCTCGTCCTGTTTGTTGCGGAACACCCACTTGGTTCCCACAACATTTTGCTTGGGACGTGGCACCAGTGTCCAAACTTCATTTCTCTTGAAATTGTTGAGCTCCTCCTGCATGGCCATCACCCAGTCCGGATCTAGCAAGGCCTCTTCTACCTTGAAAGGCTCAAAAGAAGAGACAAAAGAGTAATGCTCACAAAAATTAACTAATCTAGAGCGAGTAGTTACTCCCTTGCTAATATCACCCAATATCTGGTCGACGGGATGATTCCTTTGAATCGTCGCTCGAACTTGAGTTGGAGGGGCATGTTGTGCTTCTTCCTCCATAACATGATCATCTTGTGCTCCCCCTTGATCACCCGCCTCTTCTTGATGAACCTATTCATCGTCTTGAGTTGGGGGTTGCACCATTGTTGAGGAAGAAGGTTGATCTTGCTCCTTTTGTTCCTGTGGCCGCACATCTCCAATTGCCATGGTGCGTATTGCGGTCGTTGGAACGTCTTCTTCATCTACATCATCAAGATCAACAACTTGCTCTCTTGGAGAGCCATTAGTCTCATCAAATACAACGTCGCTAGAGACTTCAACCAAACCCGATGATTTGTTGAAGACCCTATATGCCTTTCTATTTGAGTCATAACTTAACAAAAACCCTTCTACAACTTTGGGAGCAAACTTAGAATTTCTACCTTTCTTCACTAGAATATAACATTTGCTCCCAAAAACACGAAAGTATGACACATTGGGTTTGTTACCGGTTAGGAGTTCGTACGACGTCTTCTTGAGGAGGCGATGAAGGTAGACCCGGTTTATGGCGTGGCAAGCCGTGTTCACGGCTTCCGACCAAAACCGCTCGGGGGTCTTGAACTCTCCAAGCATTGTCCTTGCCATGTCAATGAGCGTCCTGTTCTTCCTCTCTACCACACCATTTTGCTGTGGTGTGTAGGGAGCGGAGAACTCGTGCATGATTCCTTCCTCCTCAAGGTACTCCTCCACTTGAAGGTTCTTGAACTCGGACCCGTTGTCGCTCCTTATCTTCTTCACCTTGAGCTCAAACTCATTTTGAGGTCTCCTTAGGAAGCGCTTGAGGGTCCCTTGGGTTTCTGTTTTATCCCGCAAAAAGAATACCCAAGTGAAGCGGGAAAAATCATCAACTATAACAAGACCATACTTACTTCCTCCTATGCTTAGGTAGGCGACGGGTTCGAAGAGGTCCATATGAAGTAACTCCAGAGGTCTTGATGTGGTCATTACATTCTTGCTGTGATGAGCACTTCCCACCTGTTTACCTGCTTGACAAGCTGCACAAGGTCTATCTTTTTCGAAAGTCACATTTGTTAGTCCTAACACATGTTCTCCCTTTAGAAGTTTGTGAAGGTTCTTCATCCCCACATGTGCTAGACAGCGATGCCACAGCCAGCCCATGCTAGTCTTAGCAATTAAACATGCATCTAAACCGGCCTCCTTTGCAAAATCAACTAAATAGAGTTTGCCGTCTAGTACACCCTTAAAAGCTAATGAACCATCACTCCTTCTAAATACAGACACATCTACATTTGTAAATAAGCAATTATACCCCATATTACATAATTGACTAACGGACAACAAGTTATATCTGAGCGATTCTACAAAAAACACATTAGAAATGGAATGCTCAGATGAAATTGCTATTTTTCCTAGTCCTTTAACCTTGCCTTGGTTCCCATCACCGAATATGATTGAATCTTGGGAATCCTTGTTTTTGACGTAGGAGGTGAACATCTTCTTCTCCCCCGTCATGTGGTTTGTGCATTTGCTGTCGATAATCCAGCTTGAGCCCCCGGATGCATAAACCTACAAGGCAAATTTAGGCTTGGGTCTTAGGTACCCAACTCTTGTTGGGTCCTACAAGGTTAGTGACAATAGCCTTAGGGACCCAAATGCAAGTTTTATCTCCCTTGCATTTTGCCCCTAATTTCCTAGCAATTACTTTCTTATCCTTTCTAGAAATTGCAAAGGAAGCATTGCAAGCATGATAAATTGTAGAAGGTTCATTACTTGCTTTCCTAGGTACATGAACAACATTTCTCCTAGGCATATGATGAATAACATTTTTCCTAGACATATCATGCACAATAGAAGAACTAGAAGCAGGCATAGCATATGAATCATAAGAATAATTCCTATAAGCATTTCTAGAGAATTTTCTATCACTATAAATGAAAGCATGATTCTTTTGAACACTATTAGCCATAGGGACCTTCCCTTTCTCCTTGGCGGAGATGGGAGCCTTATGACTTGTTAAGTTCTTGGCTTCCCTCTTAAAGCCAAGCCCATCCTTAATTGAGGGGTGTCTACCAACAGTGTAGGCATCCCTTGCAAATTTTAGTTTATCAAATTCATTTTTGCTAGTCTTAAGTTGGGCATTAAGACTAGCCACTTCACCATTTAGTTTTGCAATAGAAGTAAGGTGCTCAACACATGCATCAACATTAAAGTCCTTACACCTATTGCAAATCACTACATGTTCTACACAAGAACTAGATCTATTTGCTACTTCTAGCTTAGCATTTAAATCATCATTAACACTTTTTAAACTAGAAATAGTCTCATGGCAAGTAGATAATTCACAAGAAAGCATTTCGTTCCTTGTAACTTCTAAAGCAAGAGATTTTTGGACATCTACAAATTTATCATGCTCTTCATACAAAAGATCCTCTTGCTTTTCTAACAATCTATTCTTGTCATTCAAAGCATCAATTAATTCATTGATTTTATCAATTTTAGTTCTATCTAAACCTTTGAATAAACTTGCATAGTCTATTTCATCATCGCTAGATTCATCATCACTTGAAGAAGCATATGTAATAGTATTCATAGTGCATACCTTCTTTTCCTTTGCCATGAGGCAGGTGTGATGCTCATTGGGGAAGAGGGATGATTTGTTGAAGGCCGAGGCGACAAGTCCTTCGTCGTCGGATGAAGAGCAATCCGAGTCCCACTCTTTGCCAAGGTGTGCCTCGCCCTTCGCTTTCTTGAAAGTCTTCTTCTTTTCCTTCTTCTTTTCTTGATCCTGGTCACTATCATTATCAGGACAGTTAGCAATAAAGTGACCAACCTTACCACACTTGAAGCAGGAGCGCTTCCCCTTCGTCTTGTTCTTGTTGGGATGCTCCTTGCGACCTTTGAGCGCCGTCTTGAAACGCTTGATGATGAGGGCCATTTCATCTTCATTTAGCCCGGCCGCCTCAACTTGCGCCACCTTGCTAGGTAGCGCCTCCCTGCTACTTGTTGCTTTTAGAGCAATGGTTTGAGACTCGTGGATTGGGCCATTTAACGCCTCATCAACATATCTCGCCTCCTTGATCATCATTCGCCCGCTTACGAACTTTCCAAGTATCTCCTCGGGCGTCATCTTGTTGTACCTAGGATTTTCACGAATAGAGTTTACAAGATGCGAATCAAGGATGGTGAAGGACCTTAGCATAAGCCTGACGACGTCGTGGTCCGCCCATCTTGTGCTTCCATAGCTCCTTATTTTGTTGACTAGGGTCTTGAGCCTGTTGTAAGTTTGAGTTGGCTCCTCCCCCCTGATCATCGCGAACCTTCCTAGTTCGCCTTCCACCAACTCCATCTTGGTGAGCATGGTGACGTCGTTCCCCTCATGCGAGATCTTGAGGGTGTCCCAAATCTGCTTGGCGTTATCCAAGCTGCTCACCTTATGATATTCTTCCCTGCACAATGATGCTAACAAAACAGTAGTAGCTTGTGCATTTTTGTGAATTTGTTCATTGATAAATATGGGACTATCCGTACTATCAAATTGCATTCCATTTTCAACTATCTCCCATATACTTGGATGGAGAGAGAACAAGTGACTACGCATTTTGTGACTCCAAAATCTATAGTCCTCTCCATCAAAGTGAGGAGGTTTACCAAGTGGAATGGAAAGCAAATGAGCATTGGAACTTTGCGGAATACGAGAATAATCGAAAGAAAAGTTCGAGTTAACCGTTTTCTTTTTCTCCTCGTATTCATCGTCCTTTTGGGAAGAGGAAGACTCGTCGCTGTCGTAGTAGACTATCTTCTTGATCCGCCTCTTCTTCTTCCCATCCTTCTTCTTTTGACTCGAGCCGGAGTCAGTGGCTTTGTCGTCCCTCAACTCGTTGAAGATGGACTCCTTCTCCTTATCGTTGACCACCATCCCCTTTCCCTTAGGATCCATCTCTTCGGGCGATTAGTCCCTTTCATGAAGAGAACGACTCCGATACCAATTGAGAGCACCTAGAGGGGGGGGGGGGGTGAATAGGTGATCCTATAAAAACTTGAAACTTAAAGCCACAAACTTGATTAAGGGTTAGCACAGTAAAATCAAGTGGCTAAGGAGAGCTCTTGTGAACCACAATTGACACAGTGAGAACAAGCACAAGAGACACAAGGATTTATCCCGTGGTTCGACCAAGTACAATACTTGCCTAGTCCACGTTGTGGCGTCCCAATGGACGAGAGTTGCACCTAACTCCTTTCAAGTGATCCAATGATCAACTTGAATACCACAGTGTTCTTCTTTCTTTACTCTTTCCCGTTTGCGAGGAATCTCCACAACTTGGAGCCTCTCGCACTTACAATGAGATGATCACAAAAAGCACAGATGTAAGAGTGGGAAGAGCAACACACACAAGCCTCAAAGCATGAGCACAAACACGCACACAAGTCACAACTTGAGCTCTAAGATCACACATGGAGTTCTCAACTCAAGAGGAGCTCAAATTGCTATCACAATGAATCAAATGCGCTAGAGAGATGTCTTGGTGCTAAGAGATGATCAAAGAATGCTTGTTGTTCTCCTCCATGCGCCTAGGGGTCCCTTTTATAGCCCCAAGGCAGCTAGGAGCCGTTGAGAGCAATCTAGAAAGGCAATTCTTGCCTTCTATCGACTGGTGCACCGGACAGTCCGGTGCAGATTTCTTTCCTATTCTGGCGCAGCCGACCATTAACGATTTGGAGCCGTTGGCGCACCGAACACTGTCCGGTGCACAACGGACAGTCCGGTGCCCCATTAGACCGTTGGCTCGGCCACGCGTCACGCGCGGATTGCGCGGCCGACCGTTGGCTCACCGAACAGTCCAGTGATTTTTAGCCGTATGCCACCGTTCAGTTCCCAAGAGCGGCCAGTTGATTAGCGCCAGCCTAGCGCACCTAGGGGTGGTAACGGGTCATTTAATTTAGCCTAGCAAATTTAAGGATCGAATCAAGTTAGGGTCAGATCATAAAACAATACAATTTTGAACTAACAAAATTAAAGGCCTTGTTGATTTGTGAAGCAAGTATTAGGGCCATGATCCATTACCACCCCTAGGCGCACCGGACACTGTCCGGTGCACCCAGACTGAACAGCAGTTGGCTGTACACAGCCAACTCTTTTTCCTTTTGTCTTTTCTCTGATTCTAGCACTTAGACAAATATGTTAGTACACAAAAATTAATGTACTAAGTATAGAATCATACCTTTGTGTTGATTTTCACTTCTTCCACCATTTGACATAGTTTCACACTTAAACCATTTGTGTTGGACACTTAATCACCAAAATACTTAGAAATGGCCCAAGGGCACATTTCCCTTTTAGAAGGACGCCAAGCCCGCGAAGACACCGATGGGAACCGACGGGCAAGTCGACCTCAACAAAGGAGGTAAGTCCGTTGTTCAAAAGGCATACCGTTGATCGCAACCAAGAATGATCTCGTTTTGGTGCTTAATGCCAAAGGGGGTGTAACACCCGGATTTTAGGGGTCTAAAACCCGGGCGCTAACATAAACACCAGGTATGCTGGGACCAAGTCTCACACATATGATGTATAGTGGCACAGGATCGAATGTCACAACTTTATATATAACAGGAGTTCTATACAAAATAAATAATTACATTATAAGGAGACAACGGTCCAGCAACCCAAAGTTGACTGGGAGACGACGACCTAGACCTCTCACGAACTCATCGCAGCATCCTCCATGAGCATCATCCTGCGGTACCTGCTCTTGACCTGTGGTGTATGTGAGACAGCAAGAGTGAGCTCACATACGTTCATCGCTCAACAAGTTGTGGGGAATAATGTGCATGAACTCGCCAAAGGTGGGAGCTCACGTGAAGTGTAAGGCTTACCAAAGAGGATGGTTAGAGCTGAGCATTGCTTTTAAAGTTGGTCAAAATTTTATTAGCAGTTACTAAGTATAAGTAAATACCAACCCAATTAAGTAGTAGAACAAAAATAACAACTTCACCTGCGATGCAATGCATATGACAAATTGAGTTTAAGTTCCATAATTTAATCATGTGAGTGTCCGAGCTGCTCATGACCGTGAGCACGGCTAGTATACCAGTTTTACACTCTGCAGAGGTTGCGCATCTTTACCCACAAGTCGTGTATCCCATGTCGCCAGGGTTTGCAAGGCCCTTAGACACTTCCGAGGTGAATGGCTAGGGATCCACTACGAGGCCTTTACAAAGTTCCACTAGCTTCTGAAAACCCGCTACAGTTTATAGGAAGTTCCAATGCAGGAATCCCTTGCAGGACCGCCATCGCAGCAAAATCCTCCCGAGGGCCTCCCTACACTGACCACTCCCCTACTGCCCTTGCCCCTTTCGGGTAAGGTAGTCTTCCACTAGCTTTCCTAATTAATCAGCCAAGGGCGTCCCATTCCACCCTTGTGGTAGCACTGTTTTCCCGGGTGGTTCTCCATGTTCCAATTAACATAATGATCTTAACATGAACCATAAATAACAAATGATAACAAAAGTATAATAATGAATGGTGTATCTCCATACCCAAAACCACATATAGCACTAGCAAGTACTACCCAGAAAGTTCAGTGGTAAACAAGGTATAAAGATAGACAAACTAGGGTAACCTATTGGGTCCCATCAAAATTAACCTATGCAGATCATTATGATTAATTAGAACATGAGTGGGTAAAAAGAAGTGATCAAGGGCACAACTTGCCTGGGCCTTGAGATTCCAGGTACCAGGATGATCTTCAGGTGACTCGTGACCTCACTGCTAGTCGTAGCAATTCAAACAAACATGGTATAGGCAAAATTAACATTACACCAATCATGTACACAAAATACACAATAATAATCTACACATTAAAATAAGACCATAGGAACTGGAATCACTAAATTTGGAGTTATATATTTCAAGTTATGAATTTCTGTAGCTTTTATGTATTTAATACAAGATTAAGTATTAGATAAATTTAAATGAGCCTTTCATGCCAAAACAGAGGCACAAAATGATGAAGAATATTATTACAAAATTTTAGAAACTGGAATGGTTCAATTTGGAGCAAAAATGAATTTTCTATGAATTATCTAAGTTCTAGCAATTATTTTCATATTAAAAATCCATTTTCTATTTCATTTTTCCCTGGATTTTCTATCTCTGGACTGCGCGTCAAATTACAGAAGGATCAGGGGTTATTTAGCAAAAGTTCCCAAGACTCATGATTCCCCCACAGATGGACGGCGGGTTGATTAGGTAAAATCCCAGGGTCTCTTTTGAAAGAAGTACACGACGAAAGGGTATTGGTGATCGCTGGCCGTCGGATCGCCAACCACCGGACCGGATTAGACTTTTCCCTTAATGAACCCGCATACAACGTCGTCCATTAGATCTAGGATCAATGGCCAGTGACTCGCCCACGCCTATGCTCGAATCATGCCCATCCGAGACTAAATCAACGGTTGAGATGAGCCCGACCCAAAAGGGCATGTGTGCACAAATCCAGGCCACAGTCTTTTGATCCAACGGCCCAGAGATGCCCAATCCCAGCTCTAATCCTAACCCTTGATTTCCCAATCTACGGCCAGCCCATCGTCTTCAACCCCCGGCTCCCTCTCTCTCATCTTTTCCTTCCACCGCTGATCGCCCACGGCCGCGCATCGTAACACCAGCGCGCACCACGCGGCGAATGCACTCTACTCCGAGCGCCTCCCACCGCGCATGACGCCGGTGAGATCTAGACCCTGCGCACGCATTCTATTTTGCCCCTACGGGTTGGCATGGGAGATACAGTCCTACGATAACGCGAGGGAGGAGCTTTGCTCACCGGGATTTGGCGTGATCGAAGGAGCGGCTTGCCCCCAGTTGATCAACGACACGGCCGAGGTATGGACGCCGGCGACGACACCAGATGGCCTAGGGACTCCGCGCGCGACTGGTACGTCCACAAGACTGGAAGACGCAAGGACCCCCCCGCCCTTCGATTGCTCGACGCCCTGCACGGCGAGGAGAAACCCACGACGATGCTGGAGTTTCTCAAGGGTACCAGGGGAAAGGATGGCGGCCCTGCCATGCGGTCATATAGGGCCGTTCGGTTCGGTTAGTAGGAGCGCGATGCCCGGAGATCTCGTGCAGACAGTTGAGCTCAAGCTGCTCATCCATGGTGCGACAGAGGCTGACGATTCGGCCCCACGCACCAGAAACGCGGACTCGCGTGGACGTGGGAGGAAACGCGCTGACGGCACGGCCCACCTGCAAGCCACAGTGGAGTTTCGGAGGTCACAGCAGACAGACAAGTGGGGCCCCAAGCGCAGTGACACGGATCACAGGGAACCAGTGCAGAATGGGCGAGGGGAGACCGCCCGACCGGGCCCACCTGTCGGCACCAGAATCCCACAAGCAGGAGTAGATGGGCCGTGCGGGATGTCTGTTGGGCTGGCAGCGGATAGAATTCGGCCCAGGTCTTTATCTCTCTTATTTCTCATTTTCTATTTTCTGTTGTAATTTCAATTCAAATTCAAATTGAATTCAGGTTTTAATATAAATACAAGTTAGTATGCAACAATCAAAGAAAATACCAGCATGTAATGCAAAGTTTATTATTTATTTATTTATTTATTTTAAGAGCTTAATTTCAAAAAAACCTTTCTATCTTTGAAACCACCTAAACTTTCATATAATTCATGAAAAGAATAATTCCTATAAACTAATTCATCATATTATTCATCTAAGAGGAAATAGTTTAAATACATAGCTAATATTTTATTTATCATTTATTCAGATTTAGGAAACTAGCTCCAAATCATAAATTTATTAAAGGACACTTTAATTTTTTTTTATCTCTAAAGGATTTCCTTAAATCTCAAAATTAGGATTTTGAGTGTTACAAATTCTACCCCCCCTTAACAGAAATCTCGTCCTCGAGATTTGTAAGGAACATGATACAACAAATTTAGCTTGTAGTCTAGATTTCAGTTTCTAGCTAGTTCAAAAATCAAGAGTTTCCTTTTTTTTATTAGTTAGTTATTAGGAGAGCATAGGTATATATGGTTATAGACACTTTATTATGCAGGATAAAAGATATCTTTTAAAGCCTATATAGGTTTGGGCAAGAAAGAGTAGGATAAGAAAAGACTCCATCCAAGATTGTGGATCTTGACTCATCTTGGTGACCTCACTTGATCCTTGAAGACTTGAGTTGGTGCTCATCCTTTCTTGATGAAGTTGATCGTCTTCTTCGGTCTTGTCTTGTTGATTAGGAGTTAGTATATATTATCGGGCTGGGAAATAGGGTTAAGATAGATATGGATGAGATGGACTGCGTGATGTAGGTCAAGAGTTTGTTTACTGTTAGGTGAGAATAGACAGATTATGCAATCCATCATGACTATATTGGTTGAGTTAGATCTTATGCCCATGGTTGAGTTGGTCTAATGTGTGAAGTTAAGTTAATACCTGGCTAGTAGGGTTTAATCTCTTCTACCAGTATCACTAATATGTTTAAGTAAACCACATTAGATTAGATCATATTAGATTAGATGGGATCTAGATTAGATTGGTATGACTAGCTTGACTAGATAAGATCTAATTGATTTGGTTTAGATCATGGTGGTCACCCTAGGATGGGATATGTATGCTTATTAGGACAAGATGAATCCATAAGGATAAGGTAGAATCTTTTGAGGTCAGTTAGATCTATTAGGATAAGATAGAATCTTTTCAAGACAAGATGAATCTATTAAAGTAATAGAGTATCTTTTAAGATAAGATGGATCTATTAAGTTAAATATATTTTAATTAGGATAAGTTAGGATCTTTTGAGATGAGATGGATCTATGAGTGTAGGATAGAATCTTTTAAGATAAGATGAATTGGCTAGAATGAGATCTTTTGGGATAAGATAAATCTTTTAAGCTAGATATATTTCAATGGGGATAATCTAGTTTGTCTAGTTATTTTGATGAGCATTTTTTTTCCTATACGTATATGTAGATGTAATTGTGGACATTACTCCACAACTCATCATATTCAATCAAAGATCCAAATCAGGCAAGTATCATAAGAACAAACATTTCAATACATGGACACTTATAAAAATAGTTTTGTTTTTGTTCCTAAGATTAGGTCTCCTATTCCTAAAGGTCACTTCAGTCACAGGATTTCAAAGTGTGAAATCCACATTTGTCTCTAGAAAGAAAAGATAAGAATAATCAGAGTAAAGCGGAATTAGATGAGAAAAGATTAAGAAAAGTTTAGAAAAGAATCAGAGTAAGGTAAGTAAAGAATGGTTGTCCAGTTCTATCTAGGTTTCGTCCTACAGTCAACATTCCTCTGATACCACTTCTGTAACACCCGGATTTTAGGGGTCTAAAACCCGGGCGCTAACATAAACACCAGGTATGCTGGGACCAAGTCTCACACATATGATGTATAGTGGCACAGGATCGAATGTCACAACTTTATATATAACAGGAGTTCTATACAAAATAAATAATTACATTATAAGGAGACAACGGTCCAGCAACCCAAAGTTGACTGGGAGACGACGACCTAGACCTCTCACGAACTCATCGCAGCATCCTCCATGAGCATCATCCTGCGGTACCTGCTCTTGACCTGTGGTGTATGTGAGACAGCAAGAGTGAGCTCACATACGTTCATCGCTCAACAAGTTGTGGGGAATAATGTGCATGAACTCTCCAAAGGTGGGAGCTCACGTGAAGTGTAAGGCTTACCAAAGAGGATGGTTAGAGCTGAGCATTGCTTTTAAAGTTGGTCAAAATTTTATTAGCAGTTACTAAGTATAAGTAAATACCAACCCAATTAAGTAGTAGAACAAAAATAACAACTTCACCTGCGATGCAATGCATATGACAAATTGAGTTTAAGTTCCATAATTTAATCATGTGAGTGTCCGAGCTGCTCATGACCGTGAGCACGGCTAGTATACCAGTTTTACACTCTGCAGAGGTTGCGCATCTTTACCCACAAGTCGTGTATCCCATGTCGCCAGGGTTTGCAAGGCCCTTAGACACTTCCGAGGTGAATGGCTAGGGATCCACTACGAGGCCTTTACAAAGTTCCACTAGCTTCTGAAAACCCGCTACAGTTTATAGGAAGTTCCAATGCAGGAATCCCTTGCAGGACCGCCATCGCAGCAAAATCCTCCCGAGGGCCTCCCTACACTGACCACTCCCCTACTGCCCTTGCCCCTTTCGGGTAAGGTAGTCTTCCACTAGCTTTCCTAATTAATCAGCCAAGGGCGTCCCATTCCACCCTTGTGGTAGCACTGTTTTCCCGGGTGGTTCTCCATGTTCCAATTAACATAATGATCTTAACATGAACCATAAATAACAAATGATAACAAAAGTATAATCATGAATGGTGTATCTCCATACCCAAAACCACATATAGCACTAGCAAGTACTATCCAGATAGTTCAGTGGTAAACAAGGTATAAAGATAGACAAACTAGGGTAACCTATTGGGTCCCATCAAAATTAACCTATGCAGATCATTATGATTAATTAGAACATGAGTGGGTAAAAAGAAGTGATCAAGGGCACAACTTGCCTGGGCCTTGAGATTCCAGGTACCAGGATGATCTTCAGGTGACTCGTGACCTCACTGCTAGTCGTAGCAATTCAAACAAACATGGTATAGGCAAAATTAACATTACACCAATCATGTACACAAAATACACAATAATAATCTACACATTAAAATAAGACCATAGGAACTGGAATCACTAAATTTGGAGTTATATATTTCAAGTTATGAATTTCTGTAGCTTTTATGTATTTAATACAAGATTAAGTATTAGATAAATTTAAATGAGCCTTTCATGCCAAAACAGAGGCACAAAATGATGAAGAATATTATTACAAAATTTTAGAAACTGGAATGGTTCAATTTGGAGCAAAAATGAATTTTCTATGAATTATCTAAGTTCTAGCAATTATTTTCATATTAAAAATCCATTTTCTATTTCATTTTTTCCTGGATTTTCTATCTCTGGACTGCGCGTCAAATTACAGAAGGATCAGGGGTTATTTAGCAAAAGTTCCCAAGACTCATGATTCCCCCACAGATGGACGGCGGGTTGATTAGGTAAAATCCCAGGGTCTCTTTTGAAAGAAGTACACGACGAAAGGGTATTGGTGATCGCTGGCCGTCGGATCGCCAACCACCGGACCGGATTAGACTTTTCCCTTAATGAACCCGCATACAACGTCGTCCATTAGATCTAGGATCAATGGCCAGTGACTCGCCCACGCCTATGCTCGAATCATGCCCATCCGAGACTAAATCAACGGTTGAGATGAGCCCGACCCAAAAGGGCATGTGTGCACAAATCCAGGCCACAGTCTTTTGATCCAACGGCCCAGAGATGCCCAATCCCAGCTCTAATCCTAACCCTTGATTTCCCAATCTACGGCCAGCCCATCGTCTTCAACCCCCGGCTCCCTCTCTCTCATCTTTTCCTTCCACCGCTGATCGCCCACGGCCGCGCATCGTAACACCAGCGCGCACCACGCGGCGAATGCACTCTACTCCGAGCGCCTCCCACCGCGCATGACGCCGGTGAGATCTAGACCCTGCGCACGCATTCTATTTTGCCCCTACGGGTTGGCATGGGAGATACAGTCCTACGATAACGCGAGGGAGGAGCTTTGCTCACCGGGATTTGGCGTGATCGAAGGAGCGGCTTGCCCCCAGTTGATCAACGACACGGCCGAGGTATGGACGCCGGCGACGACACCAGATGGCCCAGGGACTCCGCGCGCGACTGGTACGTCCACAAGACTGGAAGACGCAAGGACCCCCCCGCCCTTCGATTGCTCGACGCCCTGCACGGCGAGGAGAAACCCACGACGATGCTGGAGTTTCTCAAGGGTACCAGGGGAAAGGATGGCGGCCCTGCCATGCGGTCATATAGGGCCGTTCGGTTCGGTTAGTAGGAGCGCGATGCCCGGAGATCTCGTGCAGACAGTTGAGCTCAAGCTGCTCATCCATGGTGCGACAGAGGCTGACGATTCGGCCCCACGCACCAGAAACGCGGACTCGCGTGGACGTGGGAGGAAACGCGCTGACGGCACGGCCCACCTGCAAGCCACAGTGGAGTTTCGGAGGTCACAGCAGACAGACAAGTGGGGCCCCAAGCGCAGTGACACGGATCACAGGGAACCAGTGCAGAATGGGCGAGGGGAGACCGCCCGACCGGGCCCACCTGTCGGCACCAGAATCCCACAAGCAGGAGTAGATGGGCCGTGCGGGATGTCTGTTGGGCTGGCAGCGGATAGAATTCGGCCCAGGTCTTTATCTCTCTTATTTCTCATTTTCTATTTTCTGTTGTAATTTCAATTCAAATTCAAATTGAATTCAGGTTTTAATATAAATACAAGTTAGTATGCAACAATCAAAGAAAATACCAGCATGTAATGCAAAGTTTATTATTTATTTATTTATTTATTTTAAGAGCTTAATTTCAAAAAAACCTTTCTATCTTTGAAACCACCTAAACTTTCATATAATTCATGAAAAGAATAATTCCTATAAACTAATTCATCATATTATTCATCTAAGAGGAAATAGTTTAAATACATAGCTAATATTTTATTTATCATTTATTCAGATTTAGGAAACTAGCTCCAAATCATAAATTTATTAAAGGACACTTTAATTTTTTTTATCTCTAAAGGATTTCCTTAAATCTCAAAATTAGGATTTTGAGTGTTACAGGGGGAGAAATTAAGGCCAAAGCAAATGGATCAGCTACCACTTGTGAATTTTGAAAACAATAGAGTTAGAACTTTTGATTTATCCAAAATACTCTTATTTCAAAATTTGGTCTCTTGTGGGGGAGAATTATTGATTATGGGAAAAGGGGGAGTTTTTGGCACTTGATCAATTTCACTCTTGGATTATCTCTCTTTGTGCCCAAACAAGTGGTTTTGACTTAGAGATAGGAAAATGAATTTGATTTGCAAAAACAAACCAAGTGGGGGCAAAGAATGATCCGAATATGCCAAATTATAGTCAAAAACAATTTGGTCCTCATTTGCATTGATGTTGCTCTTATTGTGGTTGCTTTTTGATGTGTTGGCATAAATCACCAAAAAGGGGGAGATTGAAAGGGAAATGTGCCCTTGGGCCATTTCTATAATGTTTTGGTGATTAAGTGTCCAACACATAGTAAGTGAGTTGCTATGTGCCAAACAAGCAAAAAGTGCAAATCATATAACAAGGTATGTTTCTAGACTTAGTAATTGGTTTTTGTATACTAATGTATTTGTCTAAGTGTTAGAAACAGAGCAGAGAAGAAAAGAAATGAATTGCAAAAGACTTGGCCGTGTGCAGCCGAAGTCCAGCTCGGCCTGGCACACCGGACAGTGTTCGGTGCGCCAGGCTGGTCTCCGGTGAAAATGCCGCTCTCGGGATTCGACGACGGCGTACTGCTATAATTCACCAGACTGTCCGGTGAGTCATCCGCGGCGAACTCGTCGCCCTCGGGGGGCGATGTGGCTATAATTCATCGGACTGTCTGGTGGTGTACCGGACTGTCCGGTGAGCCAACGGTCGCCTGCGCCAACGATCGGCCGTGCAATCTTCGCACGACATGTGGACTGCTCCAATGGTCAGCTGGTGCACCGAACAGTGTCCGGTGCGCCAATTAGCTCTGAGAACCAACGGTCGGATGCGCTAGAAAAGGAAGGAGATCGCGCACCAGACAGCTACAGTGACTGTCCGGTGGTGCACCGGACTGCCCGGTAAACCACCCGACAGAAGGCAAGTTTGACCTTCCAAGTTGGCCTCCAACGGCTCCTAGCTGCCTTAGGGCTATAAAAGGGACCCCTAGGTGCATGGAGGAGTTATCCAAGCATTCACTAAGCATCCTAAGACTCCAAGACTCCAACTTCACGCATTCGATTCTTTGTGCTAGTGATTTGAGCTCCATTTGAGTTGTGAACTCTGTGTGTTGTGTTTCGAGCTCAAGTCGTGACTTGTGTGCGTGGTTGTGCTGCGAATTTGAGTCTTTTGTGTGTTGCTCTTCCTAACCTTACTCTGTGCTTTCTTTGTGATCAATATTGTAAGGGCGAGAGGCTCCAACTTGTGGAGATTCCTCGCAAACGGGAAGAAAACTATAAGGAAGAAAGTCGTGGTTGTTGGTGACTTGTTCTCAAATGCTTCGGATTAAGAACAAGGCAACATAAAAAGTGTTAAATGATAAGGTCCTTCGTCCTTTGAAACATTATTTCCCTTCGGGATATAATGTGCTCTGGACGAAGGTTACAAATAATATATCTTCGTAAGCACAATAAGATATGACGAAGGACTTACACGCGGCATAAAAAAAGTAATATAAACATTTAAATTTCATAATATCATTTCTATTTTATTATTGCATAACAATAGAAATGATTTTAGATTACAAGTGTACCTTCGGATTGCGGGAAGACAAAAGTACAAGGATGACGCAAAAGCAAATGCCAAGTCAGCGTGAACAGTACGGGAGTACTGTTCATCTATTTATAGACGTGGGACGCAGCCCATGTAAAATTACATTCATGCCCATTACATTTGTTAATGACTTATGGGAATCTGTCAAGGCCTAAGTAGTCTTTTCATCTTTAAGTCGGTTCCCCTTTCTGCTATCGCGACGAAGCTTTCCTGCGCACAGCTTCGGCTGTGCACCATCCTTCGTACAGCTTGGTAATCAGCCCGTCCTTCATCTCAATCCCCCTTCGTCTGGCTTAGGCTTCGTCCTGACCGTACTCCATGTTCATAATTCTGAGTCCGAAGATACCTGTTCATATAATCCACTCGGAAAACATTGTCAAATCATGTTTTTGAGGACCTTCGGAGGACGAAGGCCCCCAACAGTAGCCCCTCACAATATTAATTTGTTAATGATAAATTCAGATTGCGATATGGACGAAGGCCTTAAGCCGAAGGTCCGAAAAAACACCTTCCCTTTGCTAGAATAGCAAAAGTCACTGACACGCGGGACCACACAGTTTCCGTTATATCGAGTGTATAAATAGAGGCCCGCCACAATTTGTTTGGTACGCTTTCTTGCCATCTGCTCCCGCTTACTAAATTTTTAGCTCTTGCGCACTAAGATTTGCTGTTCTTTTGGTTTTGAAGCTTCGGCCTTGAAAACAATTTTTTAGTGTTTCCGAAGATGTCTGAAGATAAGAAGGTCACTGCTGAGATGAAGCTGAGTCTCGACGAAGAGAAGAACTTGGGGTTCCTTATAGCGATGGCGGAGACCAATACGGAAAAAATCACCAAGGAGATTCTGGAAGGTTTGTCTGAAGATACTGGTGACAGCGACAGTTATGATGCAGAAAGCTGTGGGGGAGAGTCCGAAGATCGACCATGGCGGCCAAGTCACACGGTTTTCGGGAAAACCACTGTTAAGCAGAGTCATATTGACAATATGAGGGGGAGATATTTTTGAGATATATCTATTGTGAGGGCTGATGCTGGAGAAAAAACTTCCCCCACCCCCGAAGAAGATGAAGTCGTAATCTTCCGAAGCTTTCTCAAGGCTGGGCTTCGATTCCCCCTAAGCAGCTTTGTTGTCGAAGTCCTGAAGACATTTCAAATCTATCTTCATCAAATTACTCCCGAAGCTATCATTAGAATGGGGATCTTTGTCTGGGCTGTAAGAAGCCAAGGTTTAGAACCAAATGCTAAAAGCTTTTGCAACATTCATGAGTTGTTATATGAGACGAAGCCCTGGGGGAAGGAACAATATCACAACAACTTCGGTTGTTACAGCTTCGGTGCCCGCGCCGGGTCAAGCTGCCCTGTGCCAACCTTTCGGAAGAGGTGGCCCGGCACCTGGATGACAGAATGGTTCTATGTAAAGAATGACTTGACAACGCAGGAAGATGTTAAGAGTATCATTATGCGCCCCATTTGGCAACGCTTCGGACTACGAAAGCCGAAGGTTGAAATGGATGAAGCGGCCGAAGAATGCCAAAGAGCCTTCGGCGTAGTCTGCTCTTATTGTGTTGTAATTTTTAATTTCAAACTTTGTTCGCGGTCTGTGATAGTAATGTAGATATATTCTCTTCCCTCAGAACCTGCTGGATCGTCTGCAGACCCTCACACGAAAGGGGATGACGAAATTAAACAAATGGCCGAAGCTATCATGGATAAAGTTATTGAACAACTTCTAAATGAGGCTGCCGAAGTAGTACTAAGAGAAGACTAGATGTTATTAGAAAAAACATTTGAAATATGATCTATGTAATATTTTGTACATTTGAATGTAATATACAAGTTTCTTTTCATTATTCAACTCTTTACGATGCATGAAACTTTACATACGTACCGTTTTTGAGCCTTCGGCGAAAAAACACCTTCCCTTCTTTTCATGCTTCGTAAAGAAAACACTCTCCTTTAATACTATTCTGATGAAGCACTTCCACGCTTTGTGAAAATATTCTCCGAAGGTGTACAATTTCAATATTACTCTGATGAAGCACGTCCACGCTTCGTGAAAATATTCTCCGAAGCTGTATTCGGAAGATCAGCATTGTATTCCCTCGTGACTTTGCACGATTTTCACTTTTTCAGAGCGTCCTTTCGAAGGTTGATACTGCGTCCCCTTCTTTTGCTATGTGCAACATGATGTATGATGCTTATGCTATGCAAAATGATGTGATGATGCTATGTTATGTAGATGACATTTGTTCCGAAGACACACACATATCCCCGTAAAACACAAAATATCTCTGTATCAGCGCTGACTTTTTGCTGTAAGCTCTGCATTCCCTTAGGAACGTCTTTGGAGCTTCTTCGCCTTTTACTTAGGCGACATCAGCGTTGACTTTTCGCTGTAAGCTCTGCATTCCCTTAGGAACGTCTTTGGAGCTTCTTCGCCTTTTACTTAGGCGGTATCAGCGTTGACTTTTCGCTGTATGCTCTGCATTCCCTTAGGAACGACTTTGGAGCAGAAAACTTACACTGCGCTCCCTTTGGAACGGCTTTTTTGTGACTTCAGCAACTTACTCTGCGTTCCTTAGAACGACTTTTTGTTGCTTCGAAGGATTTTTAATAATTCGAAGGTCCTCCTTGTTATTGCAAATTTTCAAGCTTCAGCAACTTAAGCCTGTGGAGAAAATAAGTTTTCCTTGTGACCAACAATGAAACTATTACATGAAAACTGAAATGTTCTTTATTACAGAGAAAATAGAACTAAATGGAAAAGACTGCTATCAAGGTAGGATATTTGTCAATAAATGTGCTTCGACTCTGGCACAGTGCTATTGACTGTGCGAGCTTCAGATTGTTCTCTGAGATCCCTTTGGTGTGGAACATATTGGCTCCCTTCCGGCTGTTGGCCTTGTTGCAGCGGTGGTGGAGGCGGGGGCTGCTGCCATGAAACTTGAGGTTGACTCGCCGAAGCTACAGAAACTGCAGGGTGGTTGCCCACGTATTCTGGGATGTAAGGCTGATGGTACGAAGCAGTATGCATAACCTGCTTCGGCTGAACTTGTTGCGCTGCAGCTTCGGCTATCTCCTTTTGCTTCTGGATGGTAACATGGCACATCCTGGTGGTATGGCCCTTGTTTTCACCACAGAACAAGCAAAATACTCTCCTTGGTTGATCTCCAAATCTTCCGCCGAAGCCCCTGGCGCCTCTGCCTCTTGGAGCTGGTGGCCGGAAGAAGTTTTGCTGTTGCCCCGAAGCCTGTGGGGAGCACTGCGGCCTGTTCTGCTGACTCCCCTTATCATCATTTTGAGTAGAGTTGTGGATGGACCTGACATGCCTCAGATAGAATCTTCCTCCGAAGCCCCTGGTCATTTCAGAAAATCTGAAAGCCTCCTCCCTTCTTTGGCGAAAATCATTGTCAGCACGAATGTACTCGTCCATCTTCTAGAGCAGTTTCTCCAAAGTCTGAGGAGGCTTCCTAGCAAAGTATTGAGCTGAAGGTCCAGGACGAAGCCCCTTGATCATGGCTTCGATGACAATTTCATTGGGCACCGTTGGTGCCTGCGCCCTCAAACGCAAGAACCTTCTGACATACGCCTGAAGGTATTCTTCATGATCCTGAGTGCACTGGAACAGGGCTTGAGCAGTGACCGGCTTCGTCTGAAACCCTTGAAAGCTGGTTAACAACATGTCCTTCAGCTTCTGCCATGAAGTGATCGTTCCTGGTCGAAGGGAGGAATACCAGGTCTGAGCAACACTCCTGACAGCCATAACAAAAGACTTTGCCATGACTGCAGCATTGCCGCCATACGAAGATACTGTTGCTTCGTAGCTCATCAAAAACTGCTTCGGGTCTGAATGGCCATCGAACATGGGAAGCTGGGGCGGCTTGTAGGACGGAGGCCAAGATGTAGCCTGCAGCTCAGCGGACAGGGGAGAAGCATCATCGAAAACAAAATTTCCATGATGGAAATTGTCATACCAGTCATCTTCGTTAAAGAAGCCCTCCTGATGAAGGTCTTTTTGTTGAGGCCTTCTGTTCTGCTCATCGTGAGTAAGATGGCGAACTTCTTCAGAAGCTTTGTCTATCTGCCTTTGCAACTCAGCTAGCCTAGCCATCTTTTCCTTCTTCCTCTGCACCTATTGATGAAGCATCTCCATATCCCTGATCTCTTAGTCTAGCTCATCCTCCTGAAGCGTCGGGCTGACGGCCTTCCTCTTCTGGCTTCGGGCCTCCCGAAGAGAGACAGTCTCCTGGTTGGGGTCCAGCGGTTGCAAGGCTGCAACCCCAGTCGCTGAAGCTTTCTTCGGCGCCATAGCGAGGGTCTTTGACTTCCGAAGGTGTTCAAAAAACTCAAAAGTGGAAGTGAGTTCACCGGAGGTGGGCGCCAATGTTGGTGACTTGTTCTCAAATGCTTCGGATTAAGAACAAGGCAACATAAAAAGTGTTAAATGATAAGGTCCTTCGTCCTTTGAAACATTATTTCCCTTCGGGATATAATGTGCTCCGGACGAAGGTTACAAATAATATATCTTCGTAAGCACAATAAGATATGACGAAGGACTTACACGCGGCATAAAAAAAGTAATATAAACATTTAAATTTCATAATATCATTTCTATTTTATTATTGCATAACAATAGAAATGATTTTAGATTACAAGTGTACCTTCGGATTGCGGGAAGACAAAAGTACAAGGATGACACAAAAGCAAATGCCAAGTCAGCGTGAACAGTACGGGAGTACTGTTCATCTATTTATAGACGTGGGACGCAGCCCATGTAAAATTACATTCATGCCCATTACATTTGTTAATGACTTATGGGAATCTGTCAAGGCCTAAGTAGTCTTTTCATCTTTAAGTCGGTTCCCCTTTCTGCTATCGCGACGAAGCTTTCCTGCGCACAGCTTCGGCTGTGCACCATCCTTCGTACAGCTTGGTAATCAGCCCGTCCTTCATCTCAATCCCCCTTCGTCTGGCTTAGGCTTCGTCCTGACCGTACTCCATGTTCATAATTCTGAGTCCGAAGATACCTGTTCATATAATCCACTCGGAAAACATTGTCAAATCATGCTTTTGAGGACCTTCGGAGGACGAAGGCCCCCAACAGTGGTATTCAAGTTGATCATTGGATCACTTGAAAGAGGTTGAGTGCAACCCTCGTCCATTGGGACGCCACAACGTGGAAGTAGGCAAGTGTTACTTGGCCGAACCACGAGATAAAATCACGTGTCTCTTGTGATTATTTGTGTTCGCAAGAGCTCGCCTCATAGACTTGATTAACTTGCGCTAATATCTCTTTAATCAAGCTTGTTGGAATTTAGTGTTGAATTTTACAGGATCACCTATTCACCCCCCTCTAGGTGCTCTTAGTCGTGCACAGAATGTACAACAACAAATCTTTAGCTGGCTGGTCCACTATGGCTCGGTCAAGTGGCTTGAGGACTAGGGGAGTCATCAGAAACTTCTTGAGTGCTTTGATTGTTCTTGTGCTTTAGGAGTCCAATGAAATTTGTCCACCTTCTTGAGCAGCTTGTAGAATGGTATGCCCTTTTCACCGAGTTGTGAGATGAAATGACTTAGGGCCGCCATGCAGCCCATTAGCTTCTGCGGTTTCTTCTATGATCTTAGGGATTCCATTTGTAAGATGGCATCAATCCTCTCAGGATTTGCTTCGATAGCCTGATGGCTGACAATGAAGCCGTGTAGCTTATCGACCAAAACTCTAAACACACAGTTGTTTGGGTTGAGTTTCCAGCAGTAGCGCCTTAGGCTATTGAAAACTTGCTGCAATTCATTGATGAAGTTATCTAGGTCCTCCATATTTACCATAATGTCGTCGACGTAAGCCTCCACGCACTTGTCCCAGTTGTCAGCTAAGCACGTCTGGATGGCTCGCTGATAGGTTGCACTGGTATTTTTCAGGCCGAACAACATAGATGTGTAGCAAAATGCCTCAAAAGGCATGATGAAAGAGGCCTTTTCCTGGTCCTCTTCTGCTACACTGATCTGGTGATAACTCGAGTAACAGCGTAGGAAGGACTACTTGGTCAATTCTAAGGAGTTCGAAGGGGTTCTTTGGACAATGTTTGTTGAGATCGGTATAGTCGACACACATGCACCAATCCACTTTATTCTTTTTGAGTATAAGAACTAGACTTGCGAGCCACTCGGGGTCCAGGACCTCTCTGATGAAACCTGCTGCAACTAGCCTAGCTAACCTTGCTCGGATGGTTTCTCTCTTGTCGGGAGTGAAATAGTGTAACTTCTGCCAGACTGGCTTTGCTTGCTGGTAGACCTTCAATTTGTACTCGGCCAGTGTAAAGCCCAAAATTGGTAAAAAATTAATAAATAAATAAATAAATATATTTATAATGAAGTTAGAAGAATTGTTGAAACCTTGAAACTTCATTAGGACCCTTCCTATTTATAATCAACAAAGGGTGTTAAGTTACTTAAGAAACCAACAAACAAATAAAGAATGCCACATCTCTTGTTGATGATGTGGTTCTAGCGCATTTTATTGAAAACATGAATTGGACCTAAATTTATAAATGAAAAATAGAAAATAAGAACTAAATTGTAATAGTAAATTGTTACTTCTAACATTGGAAAATGGGGGAAATAAATATTATTAAAAACAGTAGAATTTATATTCACATTAGAATCTATTTTGACACTTGAGAAGTTGTAGTTCAAAACATGAGTTTGGTTTGAAACTGAAATGGGAAAAACAAATCAGAAAAATAAATTAAAGAGGCAAAGTTATCTGCACTGGGCCGATTTTCCCCTCCTCCGCGGCCCACTCACTCTCAACTGCGCGGCCCACTCCTCCGTGGGCCTCGGCGCCGACATGGCTGCCCCACCTGTCAGTCGCACCACGCAATCCCCGCGCGCGCTCCCATTTCTTTGACACACGGGCCCCGACGGTTAGGCTCATCTTTTCCCCGCACTCCGCATTTGCAGCACTCGCAAGTGGGGCCATGAAGGCAGACGCTCGGCCGCTCGTTCCGTTCACCTGTGTGACTGTCACGTGGGGCCCAGCTGTCAGATTCATCCTGTTCGCGTCAAACACGGCGTCGGGTTCGGGTTGTTACACCTGACCGGGATCCTCGCCGGCAGTACGGGCTCTTCTTCCCCCGACTTCTATGAAGGGATCCGAGCCCCCTGAGCCACGCCCCATCAACTCTCAAAGAACTCTGTCGTCGCCATAGGGGATTAGAGCTTGCACAGGAGGGGTTTCGCGTCGCCATACGTGGACCTCGCCTTCTGCCACCGGTCCAACCTAGGACACCGGGTCAGGGTGGAGCGAGGGATCCGGGGAAGCTAGTATGTTGATTCCATTGGTGTGTGGGCAGTCGGACTCTCGACAATTGCTCGCTGGAGCCAAGCCTCGCTCCGTTTCCGCCTCGCGTCGCGGCCACGTTCCTCGCTACACCAAGATCCGGTGAGAAGCGCCTCATTTAATTTCCCATTCTTCGTTGGTCGCGTAGGGGCGTCTTGAATTGCGGTTGGAGTAGTGTAGGGCGCCGCGGCGAAGCCCATTAATGGCGCCGCCGTGCGGCTCTGTGCGCTACCGTCTGTGCGATGTCGGAGTTGGGGGAAAGAGAGATGACCGTGGATCTTCAAAGGTGCAGTTGAGATTTGATCTCAATGTCGTCTTGGTCATAGATCAAGGATGGGCGACCAAGATTAACCCACACATACCGTTTCGGATGGTGCGGTCTGGTTCGTCCGATCCAGATCGTGCGGGTGGGAATGGATTCGGGGTTAATCCAATGTGAACCGTCGATCCTCGATCCGAGGGTCGTGAGCACGTACCGGTTTGGCGTGATCACGATCTAATCTCGGCCGATGGATCGACATCCAATGGTCGGCATTCAATCATACCCCTTCGCATGGCATTCTTACTTATGAGCCCCTCTCGGCTTTCACAGAATTGAACCCTTCGTCCATCAGTGGGTTAATCTGAGTCTAGGGAATGTTTCTAAGTTGGCCCATGTACTATATAGAATTTGATGCGCAGTCCAGAGGGAAATAAAAATTAGAAAATTAATTATAGAAATTGATTTATAATACAAAAATAATTCTAGAAACTTGTATAATTCATATTTAATTCATTTTAACTCCAAATTGAGTCATTCCAGTTGCAATAATTTTGTTTTAATATTGTCTACCAACTAGTAACACTGTTTAGCCATGAAACTTGAATTAAAATTGTTCATTTGAATTAATCTGTTCTAGATGCTTAATAACTTCAGAAATTCATAACTAAATAACTATAACTCCAAATTTAGTGATTCTTGTTCCTACGATCTCGTTACGCAGCGTAGATTATTATTACATAGTTTATTCTTATGTTTAGTGTGATGTTAATTTTGCCTATACCATGTTTGTCTATATTGCTACGTTTAGCCGTGAGGACACATGTCATCTGAAGAGCAAGTTAGTACCTGGAATCTCAAGTACCAGGCAAGTTGTGCCCTTGATCACTTCTTTTTACCCAGTCATGTTCTGATTAATCATAATGTAGATGCATAGGTTACCCTAGTTTGACTATCTTTATACATTGTTCACCACTGAATTCTTGGGTAGTACCTGCTATTGCTATATGTGGTTTTGGGTATAGAGATACACATTGTTCATGATTATACTTTTATTATCAGTTGTTATTTACTATTCATGTTAAGATCATTATGTTAATTGGAACATGGAGAACCACTCGGGAAAACAGTGCTACCACAAGGGTGGTATGGGACGCCCTTGGCTGACTAATTATGAAAGCTAGTGGAGGACTACCATACACGATAGGGGCAAGGGCAGTAGGGGAGTGGTCAGTGTAGGGAGGCGCTTGGGTTGATTTTGCTGCAATGGCGGTCAGACGAGGGGTCCCTGCATTGGAGCTTCCTATAAACTGTAGCGGGTATTCTAAAGCTAGTGGAACTCTGTAAAGGCCTCGTAGTCTTACCCCGCCTCGCCTCCTCGGTAGAGGTGTATGGGATTGACCGTCTTTTGGCAGATGGGCAACATGACTTGTGGGTAAAGATGTGTAACCTCTGCATAGTGTAAAATTGGTATACTAGTCGTGCTCACGGTCATGAGCAGCTCGGACACTCACATGATTAATTTATGGAACTAAATTCAATTTGTCATATGCATTGCATCGAAGGTGTTGTTATTACTTTTGTTCTACTACTTAATTGGGTTGGTATTTACTTATACTTAGTAATTGCTAATAAAATTTTGACCAACGTTAAAAACAATGCTCAGCTCTAACCATCCTATTTGGTAAGCCTTACACCTCACGTGAGCTCCCACCTTTGGCGAGTTCATGCACATTATTCCCCACAACTTGTTGAGCGATGAACGTATGTGAGCTCACTCTTGCTGTCTCACACCCCCACAGGTCAAGAACAGGTACAGCAGGATGAGGTGCATGGAGGATGCTTTGACGAGTTCGTGAGAGATCTAGGCTGTCGTCTCCCAGTCAACTTTGGGTTGCTGGATCATTGTCTCCTTATGATGTAATTATTTATTTATTTTGTACAGAACTCCTATTATATAGTAAAGATGTGACATTCGTTTATATACCACTATTCATCATATGTGCGAGACTTGGTCCCAGCACACCTGGTGTTTATTTCGCGCCCGATTTTGGACCCCTAAAACCCGGGTGTGACAGAAGTGGTATCAGAGGAATGTTGACTGTAGGACGAAACCTAGATAGAACTGGACAATCATTGTCTACTTACCTTTGCTACTCTGATTGTTTTCTAAACTTCTCTTAATCCTTTCTCATCTATTTCCGCTTTACTCTGATTATTCTTACCTTTTCCTTCTAAAGACAAATGTGGATTTCACACTTTAAAATCCTGCACCTAAAGTGACTTCTAGGAATAGGAGACCTCACCTTAGGAACAAAAACAAAACTATTTTATTATATAGCTATCTATGAACTTGAATGTTTGTTCTTATGATACTTGCCTGATTTGCATCTTTGATTGAGTGAGATGAGTTGTGGAGTAATGTCCACAATTGCATCTACATATATAGTTAGGCATAAAAACATATCTATAAAATAACTAGACAATCTATATTATCCCCATTAAAAGGTATCTAGTATCCCGTATCTATCTCATCTTGACAGATTCTATCTTACCTTTGGACATTCACCTTATACAACTAGTTACCCCAATTTTGACATAAAACATCAGATTAAGCCCTGCCAAAGAATCTTCAGTACATAACTGTTGGGGGCTTGTTCTCAAATGCTATGAATTAAGAACAAGGCAACATAAAAATGTTAAATGTTAATGCCCTTCGTCCGTTGAAACATTATCTCCCCAAGGATTTAATGAACTCCGGACGAAGGTCGCGGACAGAATATCACGAAGGTCATACCTTCATGATCAAACTTATATAATAATGTAAAATGAAGTATAACATGTAAAACATATGCCAGAAACAGATAACATTATTTGTATATTTCATTATATGGATCTAAATATTAAAACATGATATTTGGGTACGTTTACTTTTCCTTGACGGGAAACAATAATTCCAGTGTGATGCGTCGGCAATTACAGGAATGCGTGAACAGTAAAGGAATACTGTTCACTATTTATATGCACATGACACAGCCTGTGAAGAATTACAATCATGCCCCTCATAAAAGTTTACAACAATGACCCAGACCCCTATGAGCTAAAAGGTCATTCCATCTTTAAGTCGGTTCGACCCTTCATCTTCGGATATGTTATAATACCGAAGCTTCATGAATGATGCCTTCGGCGTCACGTACAAGCGGCTTCAGCCGAAGCTATTTCTTTCTGCAGGACCTTCGGCGACGAAGCGTGGTCCCAATAGTAGCCCCTTCGCGGTGCTAGATCGTTTTTCGTAACGAGCTTGATCCATGAAAAAAGTCTCTTAGGCTTCAGGAAGCCGAAGGTCCAAAAAACACCTTCCCTAAGCTCGTTGTCGAGAAACGATACAATTTTCGAGCACGTAGTGGTTCCACCATGCGCGTTCACTATTCTGGTTTTTGCGGTCCACCGTTCAGCGGGTGCGAGCAATCGTTTGCTTGGTGTAAAAATCCTGACGATTCACCTTCCTTCCTGCAACACTATATAAACAGACGGGTAGGTGTGAAGTTACCACAGCATTCATTGCTACTGCACTGTTTTGCTACCAAAATTTTTAACCATAGCCGAAGCTTGACTTTCGCATTCGAACGAAGCTCTAGTTTGGCGTCTGCTTCGTCAGAAGAAGGGCTTCGGGAAAGAGGTTATTGATTTCTGAGCAATTTTCAAGATACTCAAAATCAAATGGCCAGAGTGCGCTCTATTGCTAGGGTTGAGCGCGAAGGAGACGAAGCCGAAGCTGCGGAAACTGTCCCTATCTCGGAAGCGATGAGGCGAAGTGGATTGGTGACATCGGAGATCACCCCTGCTGCTGAAGCAGAACAAGCAGATATTGAAGAAACTGATTTTGAAGATGATCACACTATTGCAATACCAAGCAAGCCTAGCCACCTGGACTTCAGAAAGTCAACAATCTCCAAGGCTGATTTCCCGAAGATGGTAAAATCGAGCTACTTTAGCGAAGATGAGAAGAAGCTGATTCGCTTCGGAGGAGAGGAAACTACCCCGAAGCCAGAGAAGGATGAAATAGTGATTTTCAAGAGTTTCCTCAAAGCTAGTTTGAGATTTCCTTTGAATAGGATGATTGCCGATGTGCTAAAAAAGTTTGGTATCTATTTTCATCAATTAACTCCTAATGCTATTGTTAGGCTTAGTGTTTATATTTGGGCTCTCCGAAGCCAGGGGGTGGAGCCATTTGCCGAAGGTTTCTGCCGGGTACACGAGCTACATTATCAAACTAAGGCCAGAAAAGATGGGTTACATGAAAATTTTGGTTGTTATAATTTTGCCTATCGGAAGACTACGAAGTTTCCTGTAATCAGCTATCGAAGCAAGTGGCCGGCGGGCTGGAAGTCAGAATGGTTCTACGTCAAAGTCGACGATGACAAGGAGAAGCTAGTACAGAGCCCGCTTGAATTGATATTCGGAGAGACCAGACCCCACTGCAATATGACACCAGAAGGTCCAACTCAAACCGCGTTGGCTGAATTCAGGATTATTGCTGAGCACATTGGCACTAGAGATCTTGTGCAGGAATTTTTGTCGTTCAAAATATTTCCAACTATGAAGGAATGGGCTATGCCGAAGCTCAAGAAAGAGAAGAAAGAAGGAGAACTTGTCCGCCTGCCCTACCATTACAAGTTCAAGAAATATTTTAAAGAACCCTGCCAAAAATGGTTCGAAACAATTGAAGTAATGAGTACTGAAATTCTTGGAAATTATTCTAAAAAAGAAGATCAATTGATGACAGCAGCCTTCGGCACCCGGCCGAAACGAAGGCTAAATAGAGTGCTTGATGCTATAGGTTTTGAATACCCTGACTACGAGCGGCTAGACAAGGGTGCCGAAGGGCAAAAAAGAAAATGAGTGGCCAGCGTTTTAACTAAAGACGACGAAGATCAACCAGAAAAGAAGAAAGAAAAACTTGAGCCGAAAGCAATTGCCCCAAGAAAGAGAAAAGTTGCGTCTCCGAAGCCTGCATCACCAAAGCCAGCATCTCTGAAGCCAGCATCTCCAGAACCAGAAACACTGGCCCGAGATGAAGAAGTGTCTGTGGTACCTTCCGCTGCCGAAGTGGAAGAAATTTTGAAGGTAATGATTGAATCTTTGCCTATCAAGCTAAGTCCGCTGGCACCGGAACTGACAAAGTTTTTTCAGAAGGACAAAGAGACTTCGGCAGTAGAAAGTCCTGCGAAGCCGAAAAAACGAAGAATCATTCAAGTGACAGATGTGATCCATGGGACACCATCACCGACACCGGTATCAAAAATTGTTGTTGCCAAGACCGCCGAAACCGCCAAAGATGCCGCAACCGAAGCCACCAGAGTGGAAACCCCCGAAGCTGAAACCGGCGGAGCCGAAACTGCCGAGGCCGAAGCCGAGGCCACAGAAGATCCGAACCTAGAAGAGACACTTGAAGTTATTGATAATATACTCCTGAAAATGGCTGAGGAAGAAGCTGCTGTGGTTGTGGCAAGCGCAGCTACTGAAAAAGAGAAAAAACAAGTTGAAGACGTTTTGGAAGGAGATTTTAAATTTCAAGATTTACTTGGACAAGAATTAACAGATGCTGAAAAAGAAGAGCTTAAAAGATATGCCGTATCCTGTGGATATAAGCCTGGGGCTATGCTATTTGGTGGAGTTAACGAAGGGAAACTGAGATGTCTTCGAAACCGCAGCGAGGCTAAAATTATTAGAACCCTCTCGAAAAGCATTGGCCTGCCGAAACTAGAAGCGGACCTCTGCCGCTACCAGCGACACCATATCGCTGGAAGCTTGCTTTATGCTAATTTTAAGGTAAAAAATATTGTTACCATTTTATTATTATTATTAATTTTTAGGTCATTTTCTAATGAAGACTGTTTTGACAGAGTATACTACTAAGTAAGGTTCTAAAAATGCAACAAGATCTCGAAGAGGAGAAGAACAAGGTTATCATCAAAGATTTGGAAGAAAAAGTTGAAAATTACGAAGCTATTCTGAAAGAGAAGGACTTCGCCATCCAAGATTTTGAAATCATGGCTAAAGAGCACGAAGGTGCATTGGAAAAGAAGGACTTTGTTATTCAGTCTATGGAAGGCTCCTTGGCTGAAGTCAAAGCCGAGAATAATAGCTTAAAGAATGAATTGCTTAAACAATCAGAAAAATTTGAGCAGGAAAAGAAACACCTTGAAACAAGTCTTAAAACTGAGATGGATAAAAATTCAAATCTGCAAACATCCTTGAAAGAACTCCAAGAGAAATGCCTAAGCTTCGGCAGCCGATGCGTGCAGCGGCTGAAGGATGTGTTTCATTCTATCGGAGCCAGCTCTGAAAAATTTACACCTTCAGCTGCGAACCTGCCCAGCACATTAGAATATATTGAAGGCGAGGTTGATGCTCTTGACGAAGTTATTGGTGGGCACGCCGACTTCTGCGCCATGGTAGCTTCTCGGGGCACAGTTGCTGCTTTTTTGAAGGCCGGCTGTACGCATGGAAATATTGTAAATAGACCAAACTTCAGCTTATCAGCGTCAAATCTAATAGATATCCCAAGCCTGGCCCGAAGCATTGGAAATAGATTCATGACCCAGATCTGGGTAAATGGGGGGCGAAAAATGGCAGGTGACGAAGCTCGAAGTCATCTTAAGCCGGTAAGAAACTTATACTTGTTACTTTTACCTCCTCCTTGAAATTTGCACCTGTCTTACTCTGATCCTTGATATCCGCAGGATGACGAAGCTGAAGTATGACGGATCTGAAGTTTTGACAAAATCTAGCCTGAAGCTTGATAGTTGCTTCACCATACTTTCTTGCAAAAATTATGGAGAGACTTTTGTAATATAATTATGGAATAATTCATGTAAATTTGTACATACCGTGTAATATATTTTGTTTCCGTTATCTTCATCCAATCTGCTTTGCTGTGGACGAAACTCCTCTTTTGAGCCGAAGGCGAAAAACACCTTCCCTTCTTTTCGTACACAACGAAGCATAAAAATTTTTCCTTCGAAGTCTTTTCTCATTGCCGAAGCACCTGTCTTTTTCGTGTGGTATGATGATGATTCTATATATGTCTAAATGAATGTTTATGAATGCAAATGACATGATGGAATGTATTGTGCAAATGAATATTGAGACACATGTTCAAAAATCATGATCACAGCCCTTTCATCCCGTTAGGAACGATTCGAATCTTTTTGCCATTTACTTTTCGGCTTCACCGTTTACTTTTCGGTGTATCAGCGTTGACTTTTCGCTGTAAGCCTCCCTTGCGAGCTTCTTCGCCTTTTACTTTCAGCGGAATCAGCGGTGACTTTTCGCTGTAAGCTCTGCATTCCCTTAGGAACGACTTTTGAGCTTTTCCCTGATTTCTTTTCTTTTTCCTTTGCATTTACATTTACATCTTTGGGGGATATCATTCTTATAGAATTGAAATAAGGAAAATTACATGTTGTGGCCCCATTAAAAACCTTTCTCCCCCTTTGGAAAGGAAAAGGGTGCCAGAAAAAAGGAATAGAAAAAATTATATCAAGCTAAACATAATATCGCCGAAGCTCATCCGCGTTCCACGATCTAGGAATGTCGTTGCCGTCCATATCCTTTAATCTGTAGGAACCGGGTCTTGATGAAGATACTACCAAGAAAGGGCCTTCCCACTTTAGCTGTAGTTTGCCTACCGTGTCTGGGTTGGCCACTCTCCAAAGCACCAAATGTCCTGGCTTGATGTTCTTCAACCGAACCTTTCTGTCACGCCATTTTATTGTTTCAGCTTGGTATTTATTGATGTTTTCCACAGCCTGAAGCCTGATCCCTTCTATAGCATCCTTTTCCATAGAGCAATCAGCTTCATCTTCGCCTTCTGCCGAAGCTATTGTTCTTATAGATCCTGCTTTGGCTTCTTCCGGTGTTATTGCTTCGTCGCCGAACAATAGTTTAAATGGCATAAAGCCTGTTGATCTTGACGCTGTTGTATTATGGCTCCACACCACTTTGATTAATTCTTCTAGCCACTTTCCCCTGGGCTGATTGAAGATTGACTTCATTATTCCTGTCATTATGATCCCATTGGCTCTTTCGACTAGTCCATTTGATTCTGGATGCCGAACTGACGCAAAATGGATCTTCGTGCCAATTTGGTCACAAAACTCTTTGAAAACTTTGGAGTCAAACTGCGTTCCATTGTCCACAGTAATGGCCTTCGGCACTCCGAAGCGACAAACAATGTTTTGCCAAAAAAACTTTTGGACGGTGACCGAAGTTATTGTGGCTAAAGGCTTTGCCTCAATCCACTTAGAAAAATATTCCACTACCACTACAACATATCTTAAATTTCCTTGTGCTGGTGGTAGCGGACCTAACAAATCAAGGCCCCACCTTTGTAACGGCCAAGTGGGTTGTATTAACTGAGTTAGAGACGAAGGTTGTTTTTGATCTCTTGCACATTTCTGACAACCTTCACACTTTTGCACTAGTTCCGCTACATCCGAAGCTGCTTTTGGCCAATAAAATCCTTAGCGAAAAACTTTTCCCAACAAAGGCCTAGATCCGATATGAGATCCACACAGGCCTGCATGTATTTCCTTCATCAATTCTATACCTTTAGCTCTGGACAAACACTTGAGCAACGGGGAACAGACCCCACGCTTATATAATTCCCCTTCTATAATAACATATGGCTGAGCTCTTGCTTCTATCCTTCTGTTATAAGCTTCGTCATCCGAAAGAAAATTACCCTGAAGGAAAGAGATGATTTCAGTTCTCCAATCTTCACTATAGACAGGGGATATGTTGAGGACCGCTCTTTCAAGAAGCTCAACCGAAGGTGCTTTTATTGTTTCAAAAAATACATCCGAAGGTAAAGGCAGCCCCTGTGCCGCTGACTTGGCTAACACATCAGCATATTCATTTTCTCCGCGAGGAATATTTTTGACAGAGAATCCTTCAAAGGAAGCCTCGATCCTTCGGACTGTATCTAGATATTTTTCAAGCTTCGGATCTCTTGCTTTATAGCTCTTGCCAATATGACCAGAAATAACTTGGGAGTCAGTTTTAAGAATAGCCCTTCTGATCCCCATTGCCTTTAATTTCCGAAGACCCAAGAGCAGAGCTTCGTACTCAGCAATATTATTTGTGCAACTGAAATCAAGTCTTGCCGCATAACAAGTTCTAACTCTGGAAGGTGAAACCAACACAGCAGCTGCTCCTGCTCCGAAGGTCCCCCAAGACCCATCGCAGAACGCTGTCCATGCTTCGGCATCTTTATTCATTTCTTCTTCCTGAGCTCCTGGCGTCCAGTCAGCAATGAAGTCTGCCAACGCTTGGGACTGAATCGAAGATCTATGGACATAATCAATACAAAATTCATTAAGTTCTGCAGCCCATTTTCCAATCCTTCCAGTAGCTTCTCGGTTTCTTATAATATCCTTCAAGGGTTGTGAAGAAGGAACAATTATGTTGTAAGCTTGAAAATAATGCCGAAGCTTCCTGGAGGCCATCAAAACAGCATACAGTACCTTCTCCAATTCTGTATAATTTTTCTTTGATAAACTAAGAACTTCGGACACAAAGTATATTGGGGCCTGCTTTTTGACTTGACCTTCAAGCTTCTCTTGAACAAGTGCTGCACTTACCGCTGAGTGTGAAGCTGCTACATATAATAACAAAGGAGCCCCTGGCATTGGTGGAGTTAATGTTGTTAGATCTATTAAATATTGCTTCAGCTCCTCGAAGGCTTTCTGCTGGACTGGTCCCCACTGAAAAACTTCAGCTGACTTTAGCACTTCAAAAAATGGCAAATTTCTCTCTGCTGATCTGGATATGAATCTGTTGAGAGATGCCAGTCTTCCTGTCAATCTTTGAGCCCCCTTCTTCGTACTTGGTGGTTCCATTCGAAGAATAGCTTCGATTTTGTTTGGATTAGCCTCAATTCCTTTGGTTGAAACTAGGCAACCAAGAAATTTCCCCTTCTTCACTCCGAAGACACATTTTTCTGGGTTTAGCTTTAAACTAGCCTGTCTAAAATTAGCGAAGGTCTCCTGCAGATCAACAATGTGATTATCTTGCTTCGTGCTTTTTACAATGATATCATCAACATAAGTTAGCACATTCCTGCCTATCTGAGAATGGAGAACCTTCGCTGTCATTCTGCTGAAGCTTCCTCCAGCATTCTTAAGCCCCTCAGGCATCCGAAGGTAACAATATGTTCCACTAGGGGTTATGAAGCTGGTCTTCGGTTCATCCTCCTTCTTCATCCAGATTTGATGATAGCCTGAATAACAATCCAACAGACTCATAAGCTCTGAAGAAGCTGCTGCATCGACCAAAGAATCTATTCTTGGCAGTGGAAACTCGTCCTTTGGACAGGCCTTATTGAGATCAGTAAAATCGATACACATTCTCCATTTACCATTGGCCTTCTTCACCATAACAGTGTTAGCCAACCATTCTGGGCATTTTACCTCTCTAATAACTCCAGCACTGAGGAGTCTTTTCACTTCATTCCGAGCACCTTCGGCCTTGTCATCAGACATCTTCCAAAGTCTCTGCTTTCTGGGTCTGAAAGATGGGTCAACATTGAGCGAGTGCTCAATAACATCCCTGTTAACTCCGCAAAGATCATTAGCTGACCAAGCAAAAACATCTTTATTGTTGAACAAAAACCGTATCAAGGTTTTCTCCTGTTCTTCGGACAATTGAGATCCCAATAGCACCTTCTGCTCTGCTATGTCCTCACATAAGAGCATGGGTTTCGGCTGATCAGCCGAAGCAGCTTTTTCCCTTCTGAACTTGTACTGCTCACAAGCTTCAGCTCCATCTATGTTATGGATCGCTTTTGAATCTGTCCAATTTCCTTCGGCCCTTCTGGCAGCTTCCTGACTTCCATGAATAGCGATGGGCCCTTGGTCCGAAGGTATCTTCATGCAAAGGTAAGCTGGATGAAGAATTGCTTCGAAGGCATTGAGAGTACCACGACCAATGATAGCATTGTAAGGATACTCCATGTCAACAATGTCAAACACAATTTGCTCAGTCCTTGTATTGTTAACAAACCCGAAGGTTACTGGCATGGTGATCTTCCCAAGTGCTACAATTTGCCATCCTCCGAAGCCACAAGGGGGTGCGTAGCATCATGGATCTTGTCTTCGGGCTGTTGCATTTGTCTGAAAGCTTTAGCAAATATGATATCAGCTGCACTACCTGTATCAACCAAAACATTATGGACCAGAAACCCTTTGATCACACAAGAGATAACCATAGCATCATTGTGTGGGTAATCCTTGAGTTGAAGATCCTCTTGGGAGAAGGTAATTGGAATGTGAGACCATCTTGACTTGATGAAGGGTCCTTGCACCCCGACGTGCTGTACCCTTCTCTGTGCTTCCTTCTTCTGCTTCTTGTTGGCTGGCTCTAAGCATGAACCGCCTGTTATCGGGAGTACCAGCTTCGGGGCCGAAGCAGCTCCAGCTTGATCGTTGAACGAAGCCATCAGCTCAAAAAAGTGGAAGTGTGTTGACCGGAGGTGGGCGCCAATGTTGGGGGCTTTTTCTCAAATGCTATGAATTAAGAACAAGGCAACATAAAAATGTTAAATGTTAATGCCCTTCGTCCGTTGAAACATTATCTCCCCAAGGATTTAATGAACTCCGGACGAAGGTCGTGGGCAGAATATCACGAAGGTCATACCTTCATGATCAAACTTATATAATAATGTAAAATGAAGTATAACATGTAAAACATATGCCAGAAACAGATAACATTATTTGTATATTTCATTATATGGATCTAAATATTAAAACATGATATTTGGGTACGTTTATACCTTTTCCTTGACGGGAAACAATAATTCCAGTGTGATGCGTCGACAATTACAGGAATGCGTGAACAGTAAAGGAATATTGTTCACTATTTATAGGCACAGGACACAGCCTGTGAAGAATTACAATCATGCCCCTCATAAAAGTTTACAACAATGACCCAGACCCCTATGAGCTAAAAGGTCATTCCATCTTTAAGTCGGTTCGACCCTTCATCTTCGGATATGTTATAATACCGAAGCTTCATGAATGATGCCTTCGACGTCACGTACAAGCGGCTTCAGCCGAAGCTATTTCTTTCTGCAGGACCTTCGGCGATGAAGCGTGGTCCCAACAATAACCAGCTATTAGCTTATTCATTCTGCCTACCAAATTATTTCCCTTGCAAAACTATCTAACAATATGCTTCTAACTCAGATGGTCAATACCAGGAAGGGCAGAGGAATTGATCTACCCCCCAATCGGCACAGTCGTAAGATATTTAGACAACCACAACATGAAGAAGAAGAGATGAATCCTCCAAATCCTCCACCGGCCGGAACTGATCCAGCTGTTTCAGCCCAGATGCGAATAATGCAGCAAATGGCGGACACTATGGCAGACATGCACGCTCAAATGCGACAGGAGCGTCAGGAGATGTGCTAAGAAAGGGAGGAGATGCGCTAGGAACGAAGGGTGCAACAGCAGCAACCACCACTACCTCCTCCTCCACCACCAGCTCCACCCAGGGATAAGCACCAGGAGTTTATGAGTCACAAACCACCAACCTTCTCCAACTCCGTGGACCCACTGCAAGCAAATGACTGGCTAAAGTCTGTAGAGAAGATGCTCAACATAGCTCAGTGCTCGGACAGAGAGAAAGTGCTCTACGCATCAGGTCGTCTTACTGGTCCCGCTGTGGATTAGTGGGATGCGTATTGTGCTGCTCATGCCACTGTCAACACAATTACCTAGGAAGAATTCTTCACTCAATTCAGGAATTACCATATTCTTGTTGAACTCATGAAGATTAAGAGGAAGGAGTTTCTATCCCTCAAACAGGAAAGTATGTGCGTGAGCGAATATAGGGACAAATTCATCTAGTTTTCTCGATATGCTCCTAGGGATGTTGAGGATGATGAGGAGAAGCAGGGGCTCTTTCTAGACGGTTTGATTGGACCCCTACAATATCAACTGGTATCGCACACATTCCCGTCCTTCCAAAGACAACTTGACAAAGCTATTGCTGTGTAAAACAAGAGATGTGAGTTTGGAGAGAAGAGAAGGGCTGCTAACCAAGGACAGGCTGGAAGTAGTTCCCGTCCTCGCTATACCACCACTCCAAGTACACTAGCTCGTGGCAGTTCCGGGCAGCAAACTCAACAGGCACCAACTGCTCCTCCGCAAGCAAGCACCCCAGCAGGACCCGTTGCTCCTAACACCTCCACCAACAGGGCATGCTTCAAGTGTGGACAGTCTGGACACTACGCCAACTACTGTCCCAACAGAACTGCCTACACTACACTGACTCCAATGAAGCAAGGACAAGCCTCGGGAGGCAAGAGTCAGCCCCTATCTGTCAACCGGGGGCAAGCCAACCATGCAGAAGTAGAAGCTTAACCTGGTGAACCTGAAATTCAAGAAGTGCTAGTTGAAGATGAAGTAGTCGGTGAAGAAGTCAACGAGCAACAAGAGTAGAGCATATATATATACATAAACATAAACATAAATATATATATATATATATTACCATTTTTAAGACCTAAATATTAGTTTAGCTAGTGGTTAGCATGTTACTATTTTAGGGATAATAATAAGGTCTATTTGACCATATGTTTTGCTAATAAGTTATGCATCATGATGAGATTCTTGTTTGTGCAAATGTTTTGAGACAATATGGGTATACATCACTTTCCTTACAAATCTCGAGGACAAGATTTCTGTTAAGGGGTAGGATTTGTAAAGCCCAAAATTGGTAAAAAAATATAAAATAAATAAATAAATATATTTATAATGAAATTAGGAGAATTGTTGAAACATTGAAACTTCACTAGGACCCTTCCTATTTATAATCAACAAAGGGTATTAAGTTACTTAAGAAACCAATAAACAAATAAAAAATGCCACATCTCTTGTTGATGACGTGGTTCTAGCGCATTTTATTGAAAACATGTATTGGACCTCAATTTATAAATGAAAAATAGAAAATAAGAACATAAATTGTAATAGTAAATTGTTACTTCTAACATGGGAAAATGGGGAAAATAAATATTATTAAAAACAATAGAATTTATATTCACATTAGAATCTATTTTGACACTTGAGAAGTTGAAGTTCAAAACATGAGTTTGGTTTGAAATTGAAATGGGAAAAACAAATCAGAAAAATAAATTAAAGAGGCAAAGTTATCTGCACTGGGCCGATTTCCCCCCCTCCGTGACCCACTCACTCTCACCTGCGCGGCCCACTCCTCCGCGGGCCTCAGCGCCGACATGGCTGCCCCACCTGTCAGCCGCACCACACAATCCCCCCGCGCGCTCCCATTTCTTTGACACGCAGGCCCCGGCGCGCTCCGCGTTTGCAACACTGGCACGTGAGGCCACGAAGGCAGACGCCCGGCCGCGCGTTCCGTTCACCTGTGTGACTGTCACGTGGGGCCCAGCTATCGAATTCATCCTCTTCGCGTCAAACGCGGCGCCAGGTTTGGGTTGTTACACCTGACCGGGATCCTCGCCGGCGGTGCAGGCTCTTCTTCCCCCGACTTCTATAAAGGGATCCAATGTGACAGATTCTCCCAAGTCATTAGGCCCACCTACAGTTGTCCTTGTCCAACGGACCTCAGGCAACCCTGCAGGTGCCCCTGATCACTTGACAAGTTCGGTATATATATTTCTTACCTTTCCCAAGAGCGTTTCACCCGTCACGCAGACATGACAATACATCAGAGGTATGAAAATGCGGAAGCGATTATAATAACTTACTTTATTTAAAAGTAGGAAAGAGTAATATTTATTACAGACTAGAACAAATATAAGAGTGCTTGTGTATTATTATTACATAATCTGGGAGGCAAAAACCCCTCCCGAATAAACAGTAAAAGTTTTTCTTAACGGAGGACCTTTCCTCCCGCAACTTCAGTCTTGGTTTTCTTCTTTTGGTACCACCTTGGAATAGAAGCAACAAAAGTTTGCTGCTTCTTCACCTAAAACAACATGGGACAAAGCCCTGAGTACGAAATGTACTTTCGCAAGTCTTACCCATCAAAATAAAAGACTCTCAAGGATATGTTGGCTTTAAGGGAGTCAAGGTAAGGCTTATCAATAATCAATGACTCTGTTTGCAGAAATGCTTACTAATAGTGGATCCTTAAAAATCCAGTTTTACTTGTCAGGTTAAGTAAAGTTATTTGCATCTAGAGTTCTTTCTACCTAGTTCAATCACTTGACCTATGCTAGCTAATTTCTTATCAACCCTTCTTATTCACTGGAATGCTACGTGTAAGTCAGTGACCAAGTCTTTATATCCGCGAAGTTACGGCGATCCGAATCGATTATACTCAGCTGAGGATCTCCAATCACACGACATATGTAGCACTTAACCCTTGCATATGTCAACTCGCCACCGGCGTTCTTAAGACCAGATCAGGTTCACGCCAACCGAGAGCACAGATACACCACCGTCCAGCCTCTTGCCACGAAGGGTACATGCTACTCTCGCCATCTCTCCACTCCCATTGCGTGTTATCTTATTCTGGTATTAGTCTGCCCGAGGCAAAGCTTACCCATGACGAGGCATGTGACCAGTTTAAGGGTCCTCGGTCAGCAGGCCTACATCGAGAAGGTCCTTAATCGACTCAGACGGAGACACTACACCGAGACTCTCTTCTCGTGCAAGTCACCAGCCCGGTCTCAGCTTTATCATTTCAAACCCAAAGTTTGGTACCTAGCAGAGGTACATCTTTTCCAATGTTGAACCCATCATGGCCATGATGGATCCGCCATAAAGTTTTATTTTTGAAAACATCCCACCCACTTTGAAGCATCATCTTTTGTCAAAACAAAACATTTTGTTTTTCTAGAGCAAAGCTAAGCATCAGAAAAACCTTTTTGTAAATCAGGGGATTAAGGGGAAGTTATTAAATCCAAGGAAGGAAATGCAGCAATTGGTTTAGCATACAACTCCTATCACCTAATGCATCAAGTAAGTGAGAAAGAATTTAAAATAGCAAGGAGGTGGCAAATGCACCGGGGCTTGCCTTGTGTGATAGATGAATCAGGCTCTGTTCCGCAGATATCAAAATAAAAACAGTTTCCTGCCTGAGGTTCTTCAGGTGGTGGTGAAGGCCTCGCTTCTTCAACTTCTATTTCCTCCTTGTTTTCTAGATATAGCCATATATAATCATGAATGCTCATGTAATGCTCATGAAAATGCATATATAATAAAAGTTTATTATCTAATGTCTTGAATATAACTTTCCTTCACGGATCTCCAAGAAATTAGGGTTTTCGGAGTCTATAGTGAAGTTCATAGGGCAGGGGGTAGGGTTTTGGGTTCTAAGTATCAAACATGGTCCAAATCATACCAAACTTTACCCAAGGCTTCTAAATAATATTTAAAGTTTACCTAAAAAGTTTGGTGAATTTTGGAATTATTAATTATTCCCTAAAATTCTAGAACTATGGATTTTGACTATTTTAAATGCCCCAAAATTCCCTATTGGAACTAAAAATCATGAAACTATTTTTATTAAATACTATGGAAAATTAGAAGCCTAACAAATTTGGTCTGGTATTTTTAGCATTTTTCTATAATTTTCTTGGAATTCTCAAAGTCCAGAAGAAAAAGAAAAAAGAAAACATGCTACAGGATTGAGCTGAAACTGGCCTGGGTCGACCCATTTACTGGCGAAAGCACGCCCACGCTGTCGGTTTTGCAGAGACACCCCTACCGGTTCAAAAATCAGAGCGGCAGTCCTTGGCACTATTCACACGTCTCACTGACATTTGCAAGAACACCCCCGCGCTTCTATTCCTTCACAGTCCGAAGTCCACGACGGCGAACAGCGCGGGGCCAAGCTCCGGCGAGCCTACACCGGCCGATTCACACAATGACTGGTGCTCTACTTTGGCGCAGACCTAATTCAAGCCCTAACAAGCGTTTCCCCTCAACTAATTTCACGAACGGCGCTCTAACCTGCTCTTCCACGGTGACCGTGTGATCAATGACCAAACTAACGCGTTCCCGGCGATCTAAGAGGTCCTAGTCCAATTGGCAGGGTCGGGGAGCATCAGGAGAACCCAAGGATGCTGAAACAAGAAAGCAGGGAGCATGAATGGACCCGGGATTCGCTGACCACGATGAGCCAACACACGGCGGCACGGAGAACCAAATTGGTGGAAGAGAGAAATTGGGAGGCTCTGATGGATAATCCGGGGCAAGGACTGGTGCAATGGATGCGTAATTATCCTACGGAGCTGCGGGTGCACTCAATTTATAGCAGGCTTGAGCGGTGGCTAGTGAATTTGGGTTAGGCGCGGTGGCGGTCGGAGAAGAATGAGTCACTGGTGCAGTGATTCGTGGCCTTCACCGTGGCGGCCTCACCGGCGACGAACCAGTAGCAGAGAGTGGCTTACGGTGACTCACTACGACATGGTAAAACGTTGAGGCACGTAGCCTGGCCGGATAACGGCGAACGCCGATGATGCCAACGCGACTGACCATGGCGGGACACGACGACGGTGAGAACAGTGGTCGGAGCTTATCTCCAGCGCGATATTTCTTACCGAGGAGCGCTTATCCGAGTTCGGTCGGGCGTGAATCGTGACGCCAGCGTGGATCTGGGCGCAAGATCACCGGCGGCGAGGGGGGTGAATCTGCGATCTGTTTCAGTTTACTGTACCATGGGATTGTTCTTCAGTCAACCTGACAGTCAATGTTTAGGGCGAATTTCCTCCCAATTCTCCATGGCAACTAGACCAATGCTCTGCAGCAAAGTTGTAGCCTAATAGACCAGCTCCAATTTTGCTACATTGTGCACCCACAAAAAGTCAAAGATCTTGCTTAGAATTGAGCCCTAAGTTCATCCAATTCCACTGTCAGTCTGAATTCAGACTTAAGGAAGTCTGACAGCTCGACTTTGGGCACATTTTTCTCCAAATTTTTCATGTGACCATGGTTTAATCCCTATAGCAAAGTTGTCCTCCTTTTATAGCTTTACAAACTTGATGTGTTGACCTAGGGCAAAATCTTCATAATTTGGAAGATATAGGGCTTCAAAGTTGAGCCAATTTACTGAAATTCATACTTAACTCAATAGAGTTTAAGTGGGACTTTTTGCAAATAAGTCCAAATCTCAAGGTTTAATTTGCAAACCCACATACATGTGAATCATATGAGTTAAGGTACCCTAATTTCATGTTTTTTGCACTTAAGTCCAAAATGTGCACACTTTTACAGATAACCCCCTAGGGTTTCAGTCCAGGGTTTTTTAGGGGTCTATTTAGGATTTTTGGTACTTCTAGGGTGTGGATACTACTTAAGTCCATCCATGGTGACTTTTTATGATTATTTCAACTAAGTTTTGAAGTTTTATCTTGGTTAAACTTTGGTTAATCTTTTAAGCCCATCCTAGAGTTAAGTATTGTATCCTAGGGTTTCACCCATAAAATGTCACATCAATACAACTTGTTTGAACTTTTTGCCTAGTGAATGCATTCTAGGTGTGACATACACATGATATGCCAATGCTTATGATGTCATACTCAAGTTTTAGTGATAGTAACACCAGGGGTGTTACATCCTTCCCCCTATAAAAGAATCTCGTCCCGAGATTAAAAGTCTAGGTCAAGTAATGGAAAAGGAAACGTGACATAATTTTATTTCCTTATTTTTGGTACAAGACAGGGGTAGTATGGGGTTCATTCCTCTATTACAATAAATGTATACATCTTACAATTTACACGAAGCTAAAAAGTCTGGGAAATTCTTTTCTAAAAAGTCTTGAGTTTCCCAAGTAGCTTCATCCTCTGTATGTTGGTTCCACTGTATATTGTAAAACTTGAGAGTTTTCCTTCGGGTAATCCTGTCCTTTTGATCCAAGACTTGAATAGGGTGCTCTAAATATGTAAAGTCTGGTTCTAAGGCAATATCTGTTACTTCAATGGTTCAATCGGGAACCCGAAGACACTTTTTCAATTGAGATACATGGAACACATTATGTACAACAGACAATGTTTCGGGTAACTGGAGTCGGTATGCCACTGGTCCATATATTTTAAGGATAGGAAAAGGACGAATGTATCGAGGTGCAAGCTTCCCTTTTATCCCGAAACGTGATACACCCTTCATTGGTGAGACTCTCAGGTAGACATAATCTTCAACTTGAAAGTACAAGGGTTTGCATCGTTTGTCTGCATAACTCTTCTGTCGAGCTTGGGCTTCTTTAAAATTATGAATTATTCATTGAACTTTCTCTTCTGTTTCCTTTACCATATCAGGCCTGAAGAAACATCTTTCACCTGGTTCAGACCAGTTTAACAGAGTACGACACCGTCGGCCATACAAAGCTTTAAAGGGTGCCATTTTAATGCTCTCTTGATAGCTATTATTGTACGAGAACTCCGCTAATGGTAAACAGTCATCCCATTTCTGTGGGAATTCCAAAACACATGCTCGCAACATATCTTCAAGTATCTGATTTGCCCTCTCAGTCTGCCCACTGGTTTGGGGATGGTAGGCCGAACTGTGAAGCAACTTGGTACCTAGGGATTTATGAAGTGCTTTCCAAAACTTGGCTATAAATTGTGGTTGTAACACCCCTGGTGTTACTATAACTAAAACTTGAGCATGACATCATAAGCATTGGCAGTGCATATGTTTGACACACCTAGAGTGCATTCACTAGGTAAAAATTTCAAACAAGTTGTATTGTTTTAAGTGTTTTTGCAAATAGCACCCTGGTTCAGGAACTTAACCCTAACTAGTGGTTAAAGGGGTAAAGCTTAACCCAAGTTAAGAAAACCTAAAGACTTTAGGGTAAAAGGCATAAAATGGCTCTAAGAACAAACTTGAATTCCTTTTATACCCCTGGGATACCAGAAACCCTAATTGGAACCCTGGGAAACCCTAAAACTAAACCCTAGGGACCTAAGTGAAAAATTTGTCCACTTTTGGGCTAAAGTGCAAAAACCAAGTCAAATAAGTATTTTAAGTTATTTGGGTCACTTATATGAGAATTTGCAATCCAAAACTTGAGATTTGGACTTAAGTGCAAAAGTGCCCCACTTAACCTTTTTGGGGTTAAGTTTGGATTTCAGTGACATTGGCTCAACTTTGGGGCTTTGTAACTTACAAAGTATAGGGTTTTTACCCTAGGTCACCACATCAAAGTTGAAGACCCATTATAGGAGAACAACTTTGCTAAACAGTGTGAGCTTAGTTGTTATGAGAAATTTGGAGAAAAACCCAATCAAAGTTTGACTGTCAGACTTGTTTATTCTGAAAATTAGCTTTTCAGAGTAACAGAGTCGACTTTGTGGGTGAATTAAACCTTGATCCAGTGACTTTTTGTGAATACACATTGTAGCAAAGTTGTAGAGGGATTATAGTTCTACAACTTTACTACAGAGAGTTGGCTTAGGTCTCACACGAAAATTTGAGAAAAATGGGCTCTAAGTTGGTCTGTCAGTCAAGTTGTGTACTGGATCCAAGGCACTGTTCATCGTCATCAGTTATTCTCGCGCTATGGATCAGGACACCTCCGCCGGCGATAAGAACGCCACCGCGGCGTGACCGGTCGTCGTTGGCCGCGGTAAAGTGCCTGGGTATCGTGGCAAAAGTTACCGAGGTGGCGCGCTTAGGTTAAGCGGCAACCGTGCCCTCATCGGAGACCGCCGTAGGCTTGCCAGCACACCCTCAGCTCGCATTTCTTCCCCAACTCCGGTCGACGGCCCTCCGCCGCGTGGCCTAACTTGTCTACCGTGTCACCGTGATACCTTTGAGCCATCCCATCATCGTTGAGGAGTTTGCCACGCCGTAGGACACGTAACCGCGCGTCAAGCTTCTTCCCCGTCTCCGGCCGCCAACGCATCGCGGTCAAATTGAGAGCCACCGCTCTCGGAGTCTTTAAATTGACTAGCGGGATATTATCGCAGATTCATACCTGATTTTTCTAAGCTTGTGAAGCCAATCACAAGTTTATTGAAGAATGATGTTAAATTCAATTGGTCTTCTAAGTGTAATGAAGCCTTTGAGCAACTGAAGACACTATTGACCACTGCTCCGGTATTGGCTCAACCGGACATCACTAAGCCTTTTGATGTATACTGTGATGCGTCAGGCAGTGGACTCGGCTGTGTGCTGATGCAAGAGGGCCGAGTAATTGCGTATGCTTCAAGGCAGTTACGCCGACATGAAGAGCATTATCCAACACATGATCTCGAGCTAGCTGCTGTGGTTCATGCCCTGAAAATATGGCGTCACTATCTGCTGGGAAATATCTGCCACATATATACAGATCATAAGAGTTTGAAGTATATATTTACCCAGTCAGAGTTAAATATGAGGCAAAGACGATGGCTTGAGCTCATTAAAGACTATGAACTGGAAATCCATTATCACCCAGGCAAGGCCAATGTGGTGGCAGATGCATTGAGTCGTAAGACTTCCTGCCACTGTCTTATGGTAAAGACCTCCGAAAACACTTTGTGTCAAGACATGGAGAAGTTAAACCTGGGGATAATCCAACAAGGAACTCTGAATCAGCTAAAGCTTGAGTCGACCATTTTGCAAAGGATAATTGATGCTCAAAAGGACAATCTGGGCATAAAGCACATACGAGAGAAGATAAGGGCTGGAACAGCCAAATGTTTCAAGGAAGACGATCAAGGTGTGTTATGGTTTAACAACCGCATAGTAGTGCCAAGGAATGAAGAACTCCGCCAGCAAATCCTAGATGAAGCGCATCTTAGTCGCTATTCTATTCATCCGGGGAGCACGAAGATGTATCATGATCTAAAACAGCACTACTGGTGGACGAAGATGAAGATTGAAATTGCACGCTATGTGGCTAAGTGTGACACTTGCAGACGTGTCAAAGCCATACACATGAAAACTGTTGGTCCATTGCAATCTTTGCCAATCCCAACATGGAAATGGGAAGACATAAGCATGGACTTCATTGTGGGATTGCCCAGAACCGCAAAAGGGTATGACTCTATTTGGGTTATCATTGATCGACTCACAAAGATCGCCCACTTCCTCCCTGTCAAAGTAAAATATCCTGTCATTACCTATGCGGAGTTATACATTGCCCGTATTCTCAGTTTGCATGGTGTTCCAAAGACCATAGTGTCGGATCGTGGACCTCAGTTCGTATCCAAATTTTGTGAAGAACTTCATAAATCCTTGGGTACTAAGTTACTCCACAGTTCGGCCTATCATCCTCAAACCAGTGGACAGACTGAGAGAGTGAATCAGATACTCGAGGATATGCTACGGGCATGTGTTCTGGACTTCTCGCAAAAATGGGATGAATGTTTGCCCTTAGCGGAGTTTTCATACAATAACAGTTATCAGGAAAGTATCAAGATGGCACCTTTTGAAGCTTTATATGGGCGACGGTGTCGAACTCCGCTAAATTGGTCTGAACCTGGAGAAAGATGCTTCTTTAGGCCTGATATAGTGAAAGAGGCCGAGGATAAGGTTCAGAAAATTATTTATAATATGAAGAAGGCACAAGCTCGTCAGAAGAGTTATGCAAACACACGGCGAAGGCCCTTATATTTTCTGGAAGGAGACTATGTTTACCTGAGGATCTCACCAATGAAAGGCGTATCGCGTTTTGGGGTTAAAGGAAAACTTGCACCCAGGTACATTGGTCCATTCCTGGTACTTGAGCAATGTGGACCAGTGGCATACCGACTCCAGCTCCCCGAAACATTGTCTGCTGTGCATAATGTGTTCCACGTGTCACAATTGAAGAAGTGTCTTCGGGTTCCCGATCGAACCGTTGAAGTGACTGATGTTGTCCTAGAACCAGATTTAACGTACTCGGAATATCCTATTCGAGTTCTGGATCAAAAGGACAGGGTTACCCGGAGAAAGACTCAAGTTTTATAAGATACTGTGGAACCAGCATTCGGAAGATGAGGCTACATGGGAAACCCAAGACTTCTTAAATAAGAATTTCCCAGGCTTTCTAGCCTCTTGTAAGTTGTAAAGTCTGTATAGCTGTGTAATAAAGGAATGAACCCCCACACCACCCCTGCCTTGTACCAGAATTAAGGAAATAAAAATGTGACGCATTTCCTTTTCCATTACTCACCCTAGAACTTTAAATCTCGGGACGAGATTCTTTTATGGGGGGAAGGATGTAACACCCCTGGTGTTACTATAACTAAAACTTGAGCATGACATCATAAGCATTGGCAGTGCATATGTTTGACACACCTAGAGTGCATTCACTAGGTAAAAATTTCAAACAAGTTGTATTGTTTTAAGTGTTTTTGCAAATAGCACCCTGGTTCAGGAACTTAACCCTAACTAGTGGTTAAAGGGGTAAAGCTTAACCCAAGTTAAGAAAACCTAAAGACTTTAGGGTAAAAGGCATAAAATGGCTCTAAGAACAAACTTGAATTCCTTTTATACCCCTGGGATACCAGAAACCCTAATTGGAACCCTGGGAAACCCTAAAACTAAACCCTAGGGACCTAAGTGCAAAATTTGTCCACTTTTGGGCTAAAGTGCAAAAACCAAGTCAAATAAGTATTTTAAGTTATTTGGGTCACTTATATGAGAATTTGCAATCCAAAACTTGAGATTTGGACTTAAGTGCAAAAGTGCCCCACTTAACCTTTTTGGGGTTAAGTCTGGATTTCAGTGACATTGGCTCAACTTTGGGGCTTTGTAACTTACAAAGTATAGGGTTTTTACCCTAGGTCACCACATCAAAGTTGAAGACCCATTATAGGAGAACAACTTTGCTAAAGAGTGTGAGCTTAGTTGTTATGAGAAATTTGGAGAAAAACCCAATCAAAGTTTGACTGTCAGACTTGTTTATTCTGAAAATTAGCTTTTCAGAGTAACAGAGTCGACTTTGTGGGTGAATTAAACCTTGATCCAGTGACTTTTTGTGAATACACATTGTAGCAAAGTTGTAGAGGGATTATAGTTCTACAACTTTACTACAGAGAGTTGGCTTAGGTCTCACACGAAAATTTGAGAAAAATGGGCTCTAAGTTGGTCTGTCAGTCAAGTTGTGTACTGGATCCAAGGCACTGTTCATCGTCATCAGTTATTCTCGCGCTATGGATCAGGACACCTCCGCCGGCGATAAGAACGCCACCGCGGCGTGACTGGTCGTCGTTGGCCGCGGTAAAGTGCCTGGGTATCGTGGCAAAAGTTACCGAGGTGGCGCGCTTAGGTTAAGCGGCAACCGTGCCCTCATCGGAGACCGCCGTAGGCTTGCCAGCGCACCCTCAGCTCGCATTTCTTCCCCAACTCCGGTCGACGGCCCTCCGCCGCGTGGCCTAACTTGTCTACCGTGTCACTGTGATACCTTTGAGCCATCCCATCATCGTTGAGGAGTTTGCCACGCCGTAGGACACGTAACCGCGCGCCAAGCTTCTTCCCCGTCTCCGGCCGCCAACGCATCGCGGTCAAATTGAGAGCCACCGCTCTCGGAGTCTTTAAATTGAGCCCACCGTTAGCTTCGTAACTTCATCGCGTACCTCATCGTCCAGTATCAGCCCCAATCTTGCCACCGTGAGCTCTAATTCCACGTTTCCCCCAAATCGATCTCCGCCGCCGTGAAATCTACTCCACCGTGGCCAGCTCGTTCTGGTAAGTCGCCATTCAATTCGTGTATTGTTTTCGTGCCTCTGCATGCTTGTGAACCTCTCGGTGGCGTCCGTTTGCTCGGATCGACCATGGTTTGGCGGGAACGTGTGTTCCCGTGCTCGGTTTCCGCCGTGCACGTGGACGGGTCATTCTCGGGGTGTTCAAGTCGAATTAGTGTGCGTTCCGAGGCCGTTGTAGATCCGTAAAGCTTCTCCGACAGTTAGCTTGAACGATCATCGCCGGTCATGGCCGGTACAGACCTTGTCCGTGACGAACGAACAACGCGGCGTGGTCAAGGGCAATCGCGGGGAAGAAATAGAAACCGGAGGGCCTTTCTGCGAAGTGTCAGCGACTCCTGAAAATAGTGTTTATGCTCATTTCAGATTAGCCAGAACCCCGAGGGCCTATCCGCAAAAATACCAGAGCGCGCTGTCCTCCCTGGAACTGGGCCGCTGGGCTGAATTCGGCCCAGTACTGTTTAGAGTTTTTCCTTTTCTTTTTCAGTGGAACTTTAGAAATTTGTAGAAAATTATAGGAAAATGATAAAATTATGAGACCAATTTTCCTAGGTTCCTTATTTTCCCTAGAATTTAATAAAAATAGTTTCATGATTTTTAGGATAAATAAGGAATTTTAGGGTATTTAAAATAGCCTAAACCATTGGTTCTGGATTTTTAGAAAATAAATAATAAGTCCAAAATTTCCCAAACTTTTTATGTGAGCTTTTCACATTATTTAGAAGCCTTGGGTAGAATTTGGGTTGATTTGGACCTTGTTTGATCACTAAACCCAAAACCACTCCCCCCTGCTCCATGAACTCCTTTACTGACTCCGGAAACCCTAGGTTCTCGGAGTACCGTGAAGGAAAGTTGTACTCAAGACATAAATAATAAGTTTATGCTATCTTTGCATCCTCATGAGCATTCCATGACATCCATTCTTATGCATGTATATGGTTATATTAGAGCACGAAGAAGAAGAAGAAGTCTCTGAAGAAGGGATACCACCATCCTCAGATCCTCAAGCAGACAACTGCTTTTATTTCGATATTTGTGGATCCGAGCAGGACACATCTGATAACAAAGGCAAGCCCCGGTGCATTTGCCACCTTCCTTGATGTTTTTAAAATCTTTCTCACTTGCTTGCTGCATTAGGTGATAGGAGTTGATTGATTAAACAATTCCTGCATTACCTTCCTTGATCTTGATTACCCTCCTTAAATCCTGTTTTACAAAAAGATTTTGATGCTTAGTCTTGCTTTAGAAAAACAAAATGTTTTGTTTTTACAAAATGTGATGTGGCAAAAGTGGGTGGGATGTTTTCGAAAATAAAACTTGATGGTGGATCCATCACGGCCGTGATGGATTCAACATCGGAAAAGATGTACCTCTGTCAGGTACCAAACTTTGGGTTTGAAATGAGTAAGCTGAGACCGGGCGGGTGACTTGCACGAGAAGAGAGTCTCGGTGTAGTGTCCCCGTCTGAGTCGATTAAGGACCTTGTCGATGTAGGCTTGATGATCGAGGACCCTTTAACTGGTCACATGCCTCGTCATGGGTAAGCCTTGCCTCGGGCAGACTAAGGCCGGAATAAGATAACACGAAATGGGAGTGGAGCGGTGGCGAGAGTAGCGTGTACCCACCGTGGCAAGAGGCTGGACGGTGGTGTATCTGTGCTCTCGGTTTGCGTGAACCTGATCCGGTCTTAAGAACCCCGGTGGCGGGTTGACATATGCAAGGGTTAAGTGCTACATATGTCGTGTGATTGGAGATCCTCAGCTGAGTATAATCGATTCGGATCGCCGTACCTTCGCGGTTATGAAGACTTGGTCACTGCCCTACACGTAGCATTCCACTAAAGATGATGGGCTTTTGTTAAAGAAATTGGCTAGTACAGGACCAGTGATTGAACTAGGGTAGAAAGAACTCTAGTGCAGGTAATTTTACCTAACTTGACAAATAAAATTTGGATTTTTAAGGATCCACTTTAGTAAGCATTTCTGCAAAACAGAGTCTTTGATTATTGAGAAGCCTTACCTTGACTCCCATATAACCAGCATACCCTTGAGAGTCTTTTCTTTAGTCGGGTAAGACTTGCTGAGTAATTCCATACTCAGGGTTTATCCCTTTGTTGTTTTTAGGTGGGGAAGTAGCAGACTTTTGCTGCTTCTGTGCTAAGGTGGTTCCCAAAGAAGAAAAACAAGACTGAAGTGCGGGAGGACTCGGTCCTCCATCTAGGATCTTTTGTTTTTAGTCTTTCGGGAGAAGTTGTGTCTCCCTGGTTTGTATAATTAATACTTCTATGCACTCACTTTTAGACTGGTCTGTAATAAAATAACTCGAGCTTGCTTTTGGAAATAAATGTAAGTTTATGTAATTCGCTTCCGCATATCTTCATCTCCGATGATCTGTAATGTCTGCAAGACGGGTGAAACGTTCCTGGTGAGGTAAGGAAAGATACCGAGCTTGTCAAGTAACTTAGGAACATCTACAGGGTGTCTGATGTCTGTTAGACAAGGACAACTGTAGGTGGGCCTGATTACTTGGGAGGTTCCGTCACAGCTGGTATCGGAGCGTAGCCCTTCTTTGCAGATATTATAAGGCATCTTAAAAAGATTTTCAAAAGTCTTACCTAAAGATTCTATTCTCTTCTTACCTAAGTACTCTGAAGAGTTTATCTTAAAGACCAGATAGGAAGAGTGCAATGTATAGAAGGTTGAATCGACCAAGGTTGATTCTGTACTTATTCATGCATCATGCTAAGAATTATGCTAATAAATTTTCCCCCTTAGAAAGATGCCGCCACGCACAAGGCTCACGACACGTAAGTCAACGGGACCAATTGGAGTACCCCGGCATCAACTAGCCCCTCGACACGAAAGCAGTAGCAGCGGAAGTAATGACCCTATAGGAGACCTGGAAGCCGAAGTGAGTCGACTTCAAGCAACGCTGCGACACAGGACCAATACTTGGATCGCAGACGGAGATAGAATCAATGAACTAAGAAGGGACATCCGTCACCTGCAGGATCAGCTGGCTGATCGGGACTTAGCACTTGACTGGGCAGTACAGTCACATATGTTGGCATGTGCTAAGGAAGCGAGGGCTCAGGCCCGAATTAAAGAACTTAGCTCAGCTGTCGACAACCTGCAGGTCTACTGCAATACATTGCATGAGGAAGTCCATGTGCTATACTCACAACTACACCCTAGTGAGCCTGCACACTCTGCTGAGGCGGAAGCCGGACCCTCTCACGTTGCGGGACGCGCGTTGGGTGGGGAGTTAGATCTTTTTGAACCCCCTCCTTCTTTGAGGTTGGTTGACGTCTGGACTCCCACACCTGACAATGAAGCCGCCAAAAGCAACGGAAAGCAGGACTAATGGTGTAATAAAGTAGAGTAGTGTATTGTAGGGTGTACTGTTGTATAATAGGTTAAACTTTTGTAAAATGGGTAATGTATCCTGTTGTGTAATATCGAGTCTGTATCATTACTCTTTATAGTAATGTAAAACGGAAGGTTTTCTTTGGCACATTGTTGGGGGCCTTCGTCCTCCTAAGGTCCTCAAAAACATGATTTGACAATGTTTTCCAAGTGGATTATGTGAACAGGTACCTTCGGACTCAGAATTATGATCATGAAGTACGGTCAGGACGAAGCCTGGACCAGACGAAGGACGAGCTGATTACCAAGCTCCACGAAGGATGATGCACAGCCGAAGCTGTGCGCAGGGAAGCTTCGTCGCGATAGCAGAGGGGGGAACCGACTTAAAGATGAAAAGACTACGTGGGCCTTGACAGATTTCCATAAGTCATTAACGAGTGTAATGGACATGGATGTAATTTTACGTGGGCTGCGTCCCGCGTCTATAAATAGATGAACAGTACTCCTGTACTGTTCACGCTGACTTGGCATTTGCTTTTGCGTCACGCTTGTACTTTTACCTTCTCTCAAGACCGAAGGTATATTTGTAATTTGAAATCATTTCTATTTCTTCATGTTAATAAAATAGAAATGATTCTATGATGTTTATATTATATTTCATGCTTTATATGAATCCTTCGTCATTACTTGTTATGCTTACGAAGGTATGTCTCTTGTGACCTTCGTCCGAAACTCATTATTTCCCGAAGGGGAATAATGTTTCGAAGGACGAAGGACTTTAACACTTAACACTTTTTATGTTGCCTTGTTCTTAACTCTTAGTATTTGAGAACAAGTCCCCAACATTGGCGCCCACCTCCGGTGAACTCACTTCCACTTCGAGCTTTTTGAACACCTTCGGAAGCTATAGACCTTCGCCATGGCGCCGAAGAAAGCTTCAGCGACTGGGGCTGCAGCATTGCAACCGCTGGACCACAACCAGGAGACCGTCTCTCTTCGGGAGGCCCGAACCCAGAAGAGGAAGGCCGTCAGCCTGACGCTTCAGGAGGATGAACTAGACCAAGAAATCAGGGATATGGAGATGCTTCATCAGCAGGTGCAGAGGAAGAAAGAGAAGATGGCCAGACTAGCTGAGCTGCAAAGGCAGATAGACGAAGCTTCTGAAGAAGTCCGTCATCTTACCCACGATGAGCAAGACCGAAGGCCTCAACAAAAAGACCTTCGTCAGGAGGGCTTCTTCAACGAAGATGACTGGTATGAAAATTTCCATCATGGAAATTTTGTTTTCGATGATGCCTCTCCTCTGTCCGCTGAGCTGCAGGCTACACCCTGGCCTTCATCCTATAAGCCACCCCAGCTTCCTATGTTTGACGGCCACTCAGACCCGAAGCAGTTCTTGATGAGCTACGAAGCAACAGTGTCTTCGTATGGGGGCAATGCTGCAGTCATGGCAAAGTCCTTCGTCATGGCCGTCAGGAGTGTTGCTCAGACCTGGTATTCTTCCCTTCGACCAGGAACTATTACCTCATGGCAGAAGCTGAAGGATATGTTGTTAACCAACTTTCAAGGATTTCAGACGAAGCCGGTTACTGCTCAAGCCTTGTTCCAGTGCACTCAGGATCATGAGGAATACCTCCAGGCGTATGTCAGAAGGTTCTTGCGTTTGAGAGCACAGGCACCAACGGTGCCTAATGAAATTGTCATCGAAGCCATGATCAAGGGGCTTCGTCCTGGACCTGCAGCCCAATACTTTGCTAGGAAGCCCCCTCAGACTCTGGAGAAGCTGCTCCAAAAGATGGACGAGTACATTCGTGCTGATAATGACTTTCGCCAAAGAAGGGAGGAGGCCTTCAGATTTTCTGAGATGACCAGGGGCTTCGGGGGAAGATTCTATCCGAGACATGTCAGGTCCATCCACAACACTCAAAATGATGATAAGGGGAGTCAGCAGAACAGGCCGCAGTGCTCCTCACAGGCTTCGGGGCAACAGCAAACTTTCTTTCGGCCACCAGCTCCAAGAGGCAGAGGCGCCAGGGGCTTCGGCGGGAGATTTGGAGATCAACCAAGGAGGACATTTTGCTTATTCTGCGGTGAGAACAAGGGCCATACCACCAGGATGTGCCATGTCACCATCCAGAAACAAAAGGAGCTAGCAGAAGCTGCAGCGCAACAAGGACAGCCGAAGCAGGTCATGCATACTGCTTCGTACCATCAGCCTTACATCCCGGAATATGTGGGCAACCACCCTGCAGTTTCCGTAGCTTCGGCGAGTCAACCTCAAGCTTCATGGCAACAGCCCCCGCCTCCACCTCCGCTGCAACAAGGCCAACAGCCAGAAGGGAGCCAATATGTTCCGCACCAAAGGGATCTCAGAGAGCAATCTGAAGCTCGCACAGTCAATAGTACTGTGCCAGAATCGAAGCACATTTATTGACAGATATCCTACTTTGATAACAGTCTTTTCCGTTTAAGTTCCATTTTCTGTGTAATAAAGAACATTTCAGTTTTCATATAATAGTTTCGTGGTTGGTTATGAGGAAAATCTATCTTCTCCACAGGCTTAAGTTGCTGAAGCTTAAATATTTGCGGTAACAAGGAGGACCTTCGAATTATTAAAAATCCTTCGAAGCAACAAAAAGTCGTTCTAAGGAACGCAGAGTAAGTTGCCAAAGTTACAAAAAGCCGTTCCAAAGGGAGCGCAGTGTAAGTTTTTTGCTCCAAAGACGTTCCTAAGGGAATGCAGAGCATACAGCGAAAAGTCAACGCTGATACCGCCTAAGTAAAAGGCGAAGAAGCTCCAAAGACGTTCCTAAGGGAATGCAGAGCTTATACCGCCTAAGTAAAAGGCGAAGAAGCTCCAAAGACGTTCCTAAGGGAATGCAGAGCTTATACCGCCTAAGTAAAAGGCGAAGAAGCTCCAAAGACGTTCCTAAGGGAATGCAGAGCTTACAAATATATTTTGTGTATATCTTCGGAACAAATGTCATTTGCATAACATAACATCATCACATCATTTTGCATAGCATAAGCATCATACATCATGTTGCACATGGCAAAAGAAGGGGACACAGTATCGACCTTCGAAAGGATGCTTTGAGAAAGAGCAAATTGTGTAAAGTCACGAGGGAATACAATGATAATCTTCGGAAAATAGCTTCGGAGAATGTTTACACGAAGCATGGATGTGATTTATCAGAACAGTTTTAACGGAGAATGTTTTCTTCACGAAGCATGAAAAGAAGGGAAGGTGTTTTTTCGCCGAAGGCTCAAAAATGGTATGTATGTAGAATTTCATGCATCGTAAAGAATTGAATAACGAAAAGAGACTTGTATATTACATTCAAATGTACAAAATATCACAAAGATCACACTTCCAATGTTTTTTCTAATAACATTTAGTCTTCTCTTAACACTGCTTCGGCGGCCTCATTTAGAAGTTGATCAACAACTTTATCCATGATAGCTTCGGCCATTCGTTTAATCTCGTCATCTCCTTTTGTGTGAGGGTCGGCAGGCGATCCAGCAGGTTCTGAGGGAAGAGAACATTTCTTCATTACTATTACAAATCGCGAGCAAAGTTTGAAATAAAAATTACAATACAATAAGAACGACTAATTAATACCTATTTGCCCTTCGGCAGCTTCTGTCACCTTTCTAGCATCATGGATGCCTTTTTCACTCCTTTGAATGATTTCTTGCGCCATTCCTCGGCCACCGTCGTTCCAGATATCAGTAAAGAATTTCCCACCAACCACGCTTGCTTCGGCCGAGGGGTCTTTGATGTCTTCGGAGGATAAGGTAGCTTCAGACTGAGCTAAAGATTTTATATGCCCGCAACCCTTCTTCTCTAAGACAGAAGCAATTCCCCTGGCGCCCGAAAAAGCGCAGATGTCGCCACGACTACTCAGAATCTCCTCGAAGGCCTCTGCTTCGTGACTAATCCATTCCAGTGGACCTTCGGGATTGCCTCTTGAGAAATTCTCTTCGCTGGAAAAGGCGCCCACGCTGGCGAAGCTGGTTTTAATTTTATTCACGCATTCCATGGATTTTTCGTAGCATTTTTTCTTAGAAGACCGAAGCTCTGTCACGGTTGCCTCCAAATGATCAGCCCATTGGTCGCTGCATTCCCGTCTTGTTTCTTCAAGCATGCGCTCTTCTTTCGCCCGGGCCAGTTGTTTCTGAAGATCTTTAATCTCACGTTCGTGAGCTTCGGTCTGAATCTTCGCAGCAGCTTCGTCCTTTTTTACTTTGTCTACTAATGTAAGCAGAATTTTGTCTTTTTCTAGAGCTTCGTTTCTCAGTTTAATAACTTCTGAACGTAAATTGTTGAATGCAATTTCGTAGCTTTCATCTTCGGCGCTCTTTTGTGCTCTTAATGCGTTGCTTAGAATTAAACCCTATAAAAAAAAGAATCTATATAAGAATAAAAGAAAGAATTACGTAATAATTTTTTTTTTCAAACGTCTAATTCCCATACCTTTAAGCTATTGTATGCAAGACTATCTGCGAGATCTTCCTTCGTCATAGCACACAATCCAGCTTCGAGCTTCGGGAAACCCATACTTCTAGCCATCTCCCGGCAGACAGATAATTCTTTGTTATCAGGGAGGCAGTATAGGAAGTCATCTTCATTTGTCCCATTGAATACTATCGCCCCCTTCGGATACTTTAGCTCTCTAGCATAGTAGTTAGCTTCGTAAGTTTCCTCTTCGGATAATTTCTTCCCCGAAGCATGTCGCACGATGTAATCGCGTGCGCTGGAAGGAGCTTCGGGGGCGGCAGTGTCAATTTCTTTAACCAAAGCTGGTTCTGTTATTTTCTCGGTCTCCAAAGATTGTTCTTTGGTGGGCTCTGAGGGCCCAGCTTCAGCTTCAGGTTGTTGTTTCGAAGCTTCAGCAACTTCAGCTTCGGTAGACACTTCAGCAACTTCAATAGTCCCTTTTGGAGTTGTGCTTGAAGACTTAATTGTCTCCAAAACATCTAACACGTTCACCATTCTTTTTCTTCTCGGGGTCACCGTCGGCCCCTTTTGATTTTTTGTTGTTTCAACAGTTGCTGAAGGACTTAAGATTTCCGATATTTTTCGCTCTTCAATCTTCGGTCCTTCTGCTTTTTCTGCCAGAAGCGCTTCAGTTTTCTCTTCTATCTTCGGTACTGGAGCTGGTTCTGTAGCTTCAGAGGCCAAAGAGACTTCACCAATAAATTTTGGTATTATGGCCGGCTCAATAAAGCGCGCTCGGTGGGTGAGCACCTTCATCTTTTTCCTTTGCGGCGCTGGCTCACTAGTGGCACTTGGGGTAGCTTCTGTCGCAGGAGAAGGAATTTTTCTTTTGCGACCCAGTACCGGATAATGATAGTCAGGGTAGACAAACCCGACTGCGTCGAATACTCGGTTGAGCCTTTTCTTCTTTCGGCCTCCGAAGGCTGCTGATAACGCAGTATTTTCGGCCTTCGAATATGCCCCAAGCAGTTCGTCACTTAATGTTTCAATGCTTTTCAACCAATCATCATCAGGTTCAACAAATTTATCTGCATATTTGAATGTGTATTTCAGTCTGACCAGTCCGCCTTCGTCGGAATCTTTGATGGTCTCCTTCGGCATTTCCCACTTTTCTGCAAGTGGCCACACCCTGAAAGCAATGTGCTCTTGGACCAAGTCCCTTGTCCCAATGAAAGAGCAGATTACGCCGAAGGCCCTTTGGCATTCCTCGGCTGCTTCATCCATTTCAACCTTCGGCCTTCGAAGTCCGAAGCGTTGCCAGATGGGGCGCATAATGATACTCTTGACATTTTCTTGCGCTGTCAAGTCATTTTTTACATAGAACCATTCAGTCATCCAGGCTCCGGGCCACCTCTTCCGAAAAGTTGGCACAGGGCGGCTTGACCCGGAGCGGGCACCGAAGCTGTAACACCCAAAATTGTTGTGATATTGTTCTTTTCCCCAGGGCTTCGTCTCATATAACAACTCATGAATGTTGCAAAAACTTTTAGCATTTGGTTCTAAACCTTGGCTTCTTGCAGCCCAGACAAACATCCCCATTCTTATGATAGCTTCGGGAGTAAGTTGATGAAGGTAGACTTGAAATGTTTTTAGTACCTCAACAACAAAGTTGCTTAGCGGGAATCGAAGCCCAGCCTTGAGAAAGCTTCGGAAAATTACAACTTCATCTTCTTCGGGGGTGGGAGAAGTCTTTTCTCCAGCATCAGCCCTCACAATAGATATATCTCGAAAATACCGCCCCCTCATATTATCAATATGGCTCTGCTTAATAGTAGTTTTCCCGAAAACCGTGTGACTTGGTCGCCATGGTCGATCTTCGGATTCTTCCCCACCACTTTCTACATCAAAACTGTCGCTGTCATCAGTATCTTCGGACAAACCTTCAAGAATTTCCTTGGTGATTTTCTCTGTGTTGGTTTCCGCCATCGCTATAAGGAACCCCAAGTTCTTCTCTTCGTCGAGGCTCAACTTCGTCTCGGCAGCGATCTTCTTGCCTTCAGACATCTTCGGAAGCGCTGAAAAACTGTTTTCAAGGCCGAAGCTTTAAAAACAAAAAGATCAGCAAATCTTAGTGCACAAGAGCTAAAAATGTAGTGGGCCGAAGCAGATGGCAAGAGCGTGTACCAAATAAGTTTGCGGTATGATCTTATTTATACGCCCAGGGCGTTGAAAATTGAAAGACCCCACTTGTCAGTGAATGTTGCTATTCTAGCAAAGGGAAGGTGTTTTTTCGGACCTTCGGCTCAAGGCCTTCGTCCATATCGCAATCTGAATTTATTATTAACAAATTAATATTGCGAGGGGCTACTGTTGGGGGCCTTCGTCCTCCGAAGGTCCTCAAAAACATGATTTGACAATGTTTTCCAAGTGGATTATGTGAACAGGTACCTTTGGACTCAGAATTATGATCATGAAGTACGGTCAGGATGAAGCCTGGACCAGACGAAGGACGAGCTGATTACCAAGCTCCACGAAGGATGATGCACAGCCGAAGCTGTGCGCAGGGAAGCTTCGTCGCGATAGCAGAGGGGGGAACCGACTTAAAGATGAAAAGACTACGTGGGCCTTGACAGATTTCCATAAGTCATTAACGAGTGTAATGGACATGGATGTAATTTTACGTGGGCTGCGTCCCGCGTCTATAAATAGATGAACAGTACTCTTGTACTGTTCACGCTGACTTGGCATTTGCTTTTGCGTCATGCTTGTACTTTTACCTTCTCTCAAGACCGAAGGTATATTTGTAATTTGAAATCATTTCTATTTCTTCATGTTAATAAAATAGAAATGATTCTATGATGTTTATATTATATTTCATGCTTTATATGAATCCTTCGTCATTACTTGTTATGCTTACGAAGGTATGTCTCTTGTGACCTTCGTCCGAAACTCATTATTTCCCGAAGGGGAATAATGTTTCGAAGGACGAAGGACTTTAACACTTAACACTTTTTATGTTGCCTTGTTCTTAACTCTTAGTATTTGAGAACAAGTCCCCAACACACATTATGTTTATTCAAATGTTTTTGCCTCAGATGCCGACCCGGACTCGCGGACAGGACGCAGCCGGAACATCCGGGGGTCGGGATGTTACCCCGAATCCACCTCCCGTTCCACCCACGCTAGCCGAGGCAATTGCTGCCTTGGTGAATGCTACCGCCGACAATACCCGCTTCCTGAGGGAAATGGCGGGTCAGCAGCAGTACCAGCAACAAGCAGGAAGAGGTTTTCAACAAGGTCCCCGTGAGACTACTTATCTGGATTTCTCTGAGACTCGTCCACCTCTATTCACCAAAGCAGAAGACCCGCTCGAAGCCGACGAGTGGATACGAGTCATCGAACAGAAGTTTGGCCTTCTTCGTTGTTCGGAAACACAGAAGCCATTGTTCGCGGCACAGCAACTCCGAGGCCCTGCCAGTACTTGGTGGGGAAACTTTGTGGCTATCCAACCGGACAACCATCAAATTACATGGAACGAGTTTAAAGCAGCATTCCGCGAGCATTACATTCCTGAGGGAGTGCTGCACATGAAACAAGAAGAGTTTATGAAACTGAAACAAGGGGGAGATACTGTTAATCAGTATCTCAACAAGTTCAATCACCTGTCACAATATGCAATTGACCAGGTGAATACGGATTTGAAGAAAAGGAACTGTTTTATGAGAGGTCTGAATGACCGGATGCAGCAAAAAATGGCGGCATGTATTGATCTTACATATGGAAAGGCTGTCAGCACAGCCTTATCTGTGGAGGCAAAATATGCCAATTCTGGGAAAAATAAGGGACTCAGTGGTGATAGGCCTAATCAGGGCCCGGTAAAGAGGCAACGGTTTATTCTCCGGCCCTCTAACCAGAACCGTTCAAGTGCACCATCTTTCCCTTTCAAGCAGCCCATAATTATTCGTCCCAACAAAGCCCCTACTGTCCAAAGTCAGTCGGGTGCCCCAGGCACTCGATTCCCTGCTCTGCCAAGTTCTTCAACTGGATGTTTTAACTGTGGCAAATCTGGGCATTTTATTAAAGATTGCCCCTATCCTAGGCAAAATCAGGCTAATAATCAGCAAGGATCGGGGAATGCAGCTCCAGGCAAGGGAAGTACTTCGGGCAAGAATACCAAGAAGACGGGGCGAGTATATTATACTCAAGTGGCTACCACACCGGAGGGAGAGCCGGTGATGATGGGTACGTTCCCTGTGGCCAGTCACCCTGCAATTATTCTTTTTGATTCTGGTGCTTCGCATACCATCATTAGCAAGAAATTTGTGGAGCAACATCACATTGCATGTCATGAATCAAAAGAGGGATTTAAAATTCATTCACCTGGGGGACACATTTTTACTAGAGAAGTGGCCTATGAAGTGCCAGTAACAATGGCCGGACGGAACTTTCCTGCTAATATGATTGTTCTGAAAGGCCAGGATATAGATGTAATTTTGGGTATGAATTGGTTAACTCAACAAAGGCAATTCTCAACACTGAACTCAGAACCGTCAGGTTGAGCTATAATCAAGAAGAAATTCTCTTGTCTCTCCCCAAAACCAATCCAGCCAAAGCTTCTGGTAGAATATTTGAAGCCATTGTACTGGAGATCAAGAACATTCCGGTAGTATGTGAGTTTCCAGATGTATTTCCGGAAGATTTGCCTGGACTACCCCCTGAAAGAGATGTAGAATTCGTAATTGAGCTAAAGCCCGGTACGGCTCCCATCTCCCGAAGATCGTACCGTATGCCCCCTAATGAGTTGGCGGAATTGAAGATTCAATTACAAGATCTACTGAATAAGGGATTTATCCGGCCAAGCTCGTCCCCGTGGGGTTGTCCCGCCATTTTTGTCAAGAAGAAGGATCAAACCTTGCGCATGTGCGTGGACTATCGGCCCCTAAATGAGGTCACCATTAAGAATAAGTACCCTCTTCCAAGGATCGACATCTTATTTGATCAACTGACTGGGGCGAGGGTATTTTCCAAAATCGATCTCAGGTCGGGCTATCATCAAATCCGTATTCGGCCCGAGGATATACCGAAGACCGCGTTTACTACGCGATATGGATTGTTCGAATACCTAGTAATGTCTTTCGGGCTCACAAATGCTCCTGCCCACTTCACCTATTTGATGAACTCGGTGTTCATGCCCGAGTTAGACAAGTTCGTGGTGGTCTTCATCGACGATATTTTGATATACTCTAAAAATGAAGAGGAGCATGCTCAGCACCTACGGATTGTATTGACGCGCCTGAGGGAACATCAGCTGTATGCCAAGTTCAGCAAGTGCGCGTTCTGGCTAGAGGAAATTCAATTTTTGGGGCACGTGTTATCAGCCAAAGGAATTGCGGTAGATCCTAGCAAGGTCAAGGATATTCTGGAATGGAAACCCCCAACAACTGTTCACCAAGTCCGGAGTTTTCTCGGACTAGCGGGATATTATCGCAGATTCATACCTGATTTTTCTAAGCTTGTGAAGCCAATCACAAGTTTATTGAAGAATGATGTTAAATTCAATTGGTCTTCTAAGTGTAATGAAGCCTTTGAGCAACTGAAGACACTATTGACCACTGCTCCGGTATTGGCTCAACCGGACATCACTAAGCCTTTTGATGTATACTGTGATGCGTCAGGCAGTGGACTCGGCTGTGTGCTGATGCAAGAGGGCCGAGTAATTGCGTATGCTTCAAGGCAGTTACGCCGACATGAAGAGCATTATCCAACACATGATCTCGAGCTAGCTGCTGTGGTTCATGCCCTGAAAATATGGCGTCACTATCTGCTGGGAAATATCTGCCACATATATACAGATCATAAGAGTTTGAAGTATATATTTACCCAGTCAGAGTTAAATATGAGGCAAAGACGATGGCTTGAGCTCATTAAAGACTATGAACTGGAAATCCATTATCACCCAGGCAAGGCCAATGTGGTGGCAGATGCATTGAGTCGTAAGACTTCCTGCCACTGTCTTATGGTAAAGACCTCCGAAAACACTTTGTGTCAAGACATGGAGAAGTTAAACCTGGGGATAATCCAACAAGGAACTCTGAATCAGCTAAAGCTTGAGTCGACCATTTTGCAAAGGATAATTGATGCTCAAAAGGACAATCTGGGCATAAAGCACATACGAGAGAAGATAAGGGCTGGAACAGCCAAATGTTTCAAGGAAGACGATCAAGGTGTGTTATGGTTTAACAACCGCATAGTAGTGCCAAGGAATGAAGAACTCCGCCAGCAAATCCTAGATGAAGCGCATCTTAGTCGCTATTCTATTCATCCGGGGAGCACGAAGATGTATCATGATCTAAAACAGCACTACTGGTGGACGAAGATGAAGATTGAAATTGCACGCTATGTGGCTAAGTGTGACACTTGCAGACGTGTCAAAGCCATACACATGAAAACTGTTGGTCCATTGCAATCTTTGCCAATCCCAACATGGAAATGGGAAGACATAAGCATGGACTTCATTGTGGGATTGCCCAGAACCGCAAAAGGGTATGACTCTATTTGGGTTATCATTGATCGACTCACAAAGATCGCCCACTTCCTCCCTGTCAAAGTAAAATATCCTGTCATTACCTATGCGGAGTTATACATTGCCCGTATTCTCAGTTTGCATGGTGTTCCAAAGACCATAGTGTCGGATCGTGGACCTCAGTTCGTATCCAAATTTTGGGAAGAACTTCATAAATCCTTGGGTACTAAGTTACTCCACAGTTCGGCCTATCATCCTCAAACCAGTGGACAGACTGAGAGAGTGAATCAGATACTCGAGGATATGCTACGGGCATGTGTTCTAGACTTCTCGCAAAAATGGGATGAATGTTTGCCCTTAGCGGAGTTTTCATACAATAACAGTTATCAGGAAAGTATCAAGATGGCACCTTTTGAAGCTTTATATGGGCGACGGTGTCGAACTCCGCTAAATTGGTCTGAACCTGGAGAAAGATGCTTCTTTAGGCCTGATATAGTGAAAGAGGCCGAGGATAAGGTTCAGAAAATTATTTATAATATGAAGAAGGCACAAGCTCGTCAGAAGAGTTATGCAGACACACGGCGAAGGCCCTTATATTTTCTGGAAGGAGACTATGTTTACCTGAGGATCTCACCAATGAAAGGCGTATCGCGTTTTGGGGTTAAAGGAAAACTTGCACCCAGGTACATTGGTCCATTCCTGGTACTTGAGCAATGTGGACCAGTGGCATACCGACTCCAGCTCCCCGAAACATTGTCTGCTGTGCATAATGTGTTCCACGTGTCACAATTGAAGAAGTGTCTTCGGGTTCCCGATCGAACCGTTGAAGTGACTGATGTTGTCCTGGAACCAGATTTAACGTACTCGGAATATCCTATTCGAGTTCTGGATCAAAAGGACAGGGTTACCCGGAGAAAGACTCTCAAGTTTTATAAGATACTGTGGAACCAGCATTCGGAAGATGAGGCTACATGGGAAACCCAAGACTTCTTAAATAAGAATTTCCCAGGCTTTCTAGCCTCTTGTAAGTTGTAAAGTCTGTATAGCTGTGTAATAAAGGAATGAACCCCCACACCACCCCTGCCTTGTACCAGAATTAAGGAAATAAAAATGTGACGCATTTCCTTTTCCATTACTCACCCTAGAACTTTAAATCTCGGGACGAGATTCTTTTATGGGGGGATGTATGTAACACCCCTGGTGTTACTATAACTAAAACTTGAGCATGACATCATAAGCATTGGCAGTGCATATGTTTGACACACCTAGAGTGCATTCACTAGGTAAAAATTTCAAACAAGTTGTATTGTTTTAAGTGTTTTTGCAAATAGCACCCTGGTTCAGGAACTTAACCCTAACTAGTGGTTAAAGGGGTAAAGCTTAACCCAAGTTAAGAAAACCTAAAGACTTTAGGGTAAAAGGCATAAAATGGCTCTAAGAACAAACTTGAATTCCTTTTATACCCCTGGGATACCAGAAACCCTAATTGGAACCCTGGGAAACCCTAAAACTAAACCCTAGGGACCTAAGTGCAAAATTTGTCCACTTTTGGGCTAAAGTGCAAAAACCAAGTCAAATAAGTATTTTAAGTTATTTGGGTCACTTATATGAGAATTTGCAATCCAAAACTTGAGATTTGGACTTAAGTGCAAAAGTGCCCCACTTAACCTTTTTGGGGTTAAGTCTGGATTTCAGTGACATTGGCTCAACTTTGGGGCTTTGTAACTTACAAAGTATAGGGTTTTTACCCTAGGTCACCACATCAAAGTTGAAGACCCATTATAGGAGAACAACTTTGCTAAAGAGTGTGAGCTTAGTTGTTATGAGAAATTTGGAGAAAAACCCAATCAAAGTTTGACTGTCAGACTTGTTTATTCTGAAAATTAGCTTTTCAGAGTAACAGAGTCGACTTTGTGGGTGAATTAAACCTTGATCCAGTGACTTTTTGTGAATACACATTGTAGCAAAGTTGTAGAGGGATTATAGTTCTACAACTTTACTACAGAGAGTTGGCTTAGGTCTCACACGAAAATTTGAGAAAAATGGGCTCTAAGTTGGTCTGTCAGTCAAGTTGTGTACTGGATCCAAGGCACTGTTCATCGTCATCAGTTATTCTCGCGCTATGGATCAGGACACCTCCGCCGGCGATAAGAACGCCACCGCGGCGTGACCGGTCGTCGTTGGCCGCGGTAAAGTGCCTGGGTATCGTGGCAAAAGTTACCGAGGTGGCGCGCTTAGGTTAAGCGGCAACCGTGCCCTCATCGGAGACCGCCGTAGGCTTGCCAGCGCACCCTCAGCTCGCATTTCTTCCCCAACCCCGGTCGACGGCCCTCCGCCGCGTGGCCTAACTTGTCTACCGTGTCACCGTGATACCTTTGAGCCATCCCATCATCGTTGAGGAGTTTGCCACGCCGTAGGACACGTAACCGCGCGCCAAGCTTCTTCCCCGTCTCCGGCCGCCAACGCATCGCGGTCAAATTGAGAGCCACCGCTCTCGGAGTCTTTAAATTGAGCCCACCGTTAGCTTCGTAACTTCATCGCGTACCTCATCGTCCAGTATCAGCCCCAATCTTGCCACCGTGAGCTCTAATTCCACGTTTCCCCCAAATCGATCTCCGCCGCCGTGAAATCTACTCCACCGTGGCCAGCTCGTTCTGGTAAGTCGCCATTCAATTCGTGTATTGTTTTCGTGCCTCTGCATGCTTGTGAACCTCTCGGTGGCGTCCGTTTGCTCGGATCGACCATGGTTTGGCGGGAACGTGTGTTCCCGTGCTCGGTTTCCGCCGTGCACGTGGACAGGTCATTCTCGGGGTGTTCAAGTCGAATTAGTGTGCGTTCCGAGGCCGTTGTAGATCCGTAAAGCTTCTCCGACAGTTAGCTTGAACGATCATCGCCGGTCATGGCCGGTACAGACCTTGTCCGTGACGAACGAACAACGCGGCGTGGTCAAGGGCAATCGCGGGGAAGAAATAGAAACCGGAGGGCCTTTCTGCGAAGTGTCAGCGACTCCTGAAAATAGTGTTTATGCTCATTTCAGATTAGCCAGAACCCCGAGGGCCTATCCGCAAAAATACCAGAGCGCGCGCGGGCGCGAGCGCGCTGTCCTCCCTGGAACTGGGCCGCTGGGCTGAATTCGGCCCAGTACTGTTTAGAGTTTTTCCTTTTCTTTTTCAGTGGAACTTTAGAAATTTGTAGAAAATTATAGGAAAATGATAAAATTATGAGACCAATTTTCCTAGGTTCCTTATTTTCCCTAGAATTTAATAAAAATAGTTTCATGATTTTTAGGATAAATAAGGAATTTTAGGGTATTTAAAATAGCCTAAACCATTGGTTCTGGATTTTTAGAAAATAAATAATAAGTCCAAAATTTCCCAAACTTTTTATGTGAGCTTTTCACATTATTTAGAAGCCTTGGGTAGAATTTGGGTTGATTTGGACCTTGTTTGATCACTAAACCCAAAACCACTCCCCCCTGCTCCATGAACTCCTTTACTGACTCCGGAAACCCTAGGTTCTCGGAGTACCGTGAAGGAAAGTTGTACTCAAGACATAAATAATAAGTTTATGCTATCTTTGCATCCTCATGAGCATTCCATGACATCCATTCTTATGCATGTATATGGTTATATTAGAGCACGAAGAAGAAGAAGAAGTCTCTGAAGAAGGGATACCACCATCCTCAGATCCTCAAGCAGACAACTGCTTTTATTTCGATATTTGTGGATCCGAGCAGGACACATCTGATAACAAAGGCAAGCCCCGGTGCATTTGCCACCTTCCTTGATGTTTTTAAAATCTTTCTCACTTGCTTGCTGCATTAGGTGATAGGAGTTGATTGATTAAACAATTCCTGCATTACCTTCCTTGATCTTGATTACCCTCCTTAAATCCTGTTTTACAAAAAGATTTTGATGCTTAGTCTTGCTTTAGAAAAACAAAATGTTTTGTTTTTACAAAATGTGATGTGGCAAAAGTGGGTGGGATGTTTTCGAAAATAAAACTTGATGGTGGATCCATCACGGCCGTGATGGATTCAACATCGGAAAAGATGTACCTCTGTCAGGTACCAAACTTTGGGTTTGAAATGAGTAAGCTGAGACCGGGCGGGTGACTTGCACGAGAAGAGAGTCTCGGTGTAGTGTCCCCGTCTGAGTCGATTAAGGACCTTGTCGATGTAGGCTTGATGATCGAGGACCCTTTAACTGGTCACATGCCTCGTCATGGGTAAGCCTTGCCTCGGGCAGACTAAGGCCGGAATAAGATAACACGAAATGGGAGTGGAGCGGTGGCGAGAGTAGCGTGTACCCACCGTGGCAAGAGGCTGGACGGTGGTGTATCTGTGCTCTCGGTTTGCGTGAACCTGATCCGGTCTTAAGAACCCCGGTGGCGGGTTGACATATGCAAGGGTTAAGTGCTACATATGTCGTGTGATTGGAGATCCTCAGCTGAGTATAATCGATTCGGATCGCCGTACCTTCGCGGTTATGAAGACTTGGTCACTGCCCTACACGTAGCATTCCACTAAAGATGATGGGCTTTTGTTAAAGAAATTGGCTAGTACAGGACCAGTGATTGAACTAGGGTAGAAAGAACTCTAGTGCAGGTAATTTTACCTAACTTGACAAATAAAATTTGGATTTTTAAGGATCCACTTTAGTAAGCATTTCTGCAAAACAGAGTCTTTGATTATTGAGAAGCCTTACCTTGACTCCCATATAACCAGCATACCCTTGAGAGTCTTTTCTTTAGTCGGGTAAGACTTGCTGAGTAATTCCATACTCAGGGTTTATCCCTTTGTTGTTTTTAGGTGGGGAAGTAGCAGACTTTTGCTGCTTCTGTGCTAAGGTGGTTCCCAAAGAAGAAAAACAAGACTGAAGTGCGGGAGGACTCGGTCCTCCATCTAGGATCTTTTGTTTTTAGTCTTTCGGGAGAAGTTGTGTCTCCCTGGTTTGTATAATTAATACTTCTATGCACTCACTTTTAGACTGGTCTGTAATAAAATAACTCGAGCTTGCTTTTGGAAATAAATGTAAGTTTATGTAATTCGCTTCCGCATATCTTCATCTCCGATGATCTGTAATGTCTGCAAGACGGGTGAAACGTTCCTGGTGAGGTAAGGAAAGATACCGAGCTTGTCAAGTAACTTAGGAACATCTACAGGGTGTCTGATGTCTGTTAGACAAGGACAACTGTAGGTGGGCCTGATTACTTGGGAGGTTCTGTCACAGTGGTCCACGATCTGACACTATAGTCTTTGGAACCCCATGCAGACTAAGAATACGAGCAATATATAATTGGGCATAGACAGCAACCGGGTGATCTGTCTTGACTGGCAGAAAATGGGCTATCTTGGTAAGTCGATCAACTATAACCCAAATAGAATCATACCCTTTTGCTGTCCTAGGCAATCCCACAATAAAGTCCATGCTTATATCCTCCCATTTCCATGTTGGGATTGGTAAAGTTTGCAATGGACCAACAACTTTCATGTGTATGGCCTTGACACGTCTATAAGTGTCACATCTTGCCACATAGCGTGCAATTTCAATCTTCATCTTTGTCCACCAATAATGCTGTTTTAGATCATGATACATCTTAGTGCTTCCGGGATGAATAGAATAGCGACTAAGATGTGCTTCATCTAGAATTTATTGGCGGATCTCATCATTCTTAGGCACAACTATAGATGGCCAAATGGCACTAACACGGTGGGCCGGCCCGAGCACGACACTAAAAAGCACGGCCCAGGCACGGCACGACACGTTCCTTTTAGTGCCAGTGCCGGGCACGGCCCGTACATAGTGCCGTGCCTGGGCCACCAATTGGGCCCATAGTGTCGGCCAAGGCACGACACGGCTAACTGGGCTAGCACGGCCTCGGCACGGCCCATTTGCCATCGCGCGTGGCCCAGCCCAGACACGGAGCCGCACCGCACCGCCCCACCGTGTCCGCCGTCCGCGTGTAAACCGCCCCAGCGCCCCAGCGTTCGCATGGCCGCAGCACTCAAACCCTAACTCGCTCAGACGCTCACTGCCTCACTCGCTCTCTCTCAGCCGCGGGCGATTCGGCGGCGACCAGCGAACTCTCCGCCTCCGCTAAGCGCTCCGGTCTGCGGTCTCCGGCTCTCCGCCTCCGCTCGGATCAATCGTCGCTCGTCGGAGAACCTCTTCGGCTCTCCCCCACTCGGATCTACGCATTTGTGAACCGGGTAACTCAGATCCATAACCCTAGCTCCTCTCTCCTGTCTTCTTCTCCCCCTCCGGTGTGATCTGCGGAGATCCCGGTGCTCCGGCTTATTAGGGTTTACACGCGCATTTGTGAACTGGTGTGATCTGCGCTTCTGCGGAGATCTCGGTGCTCCATTCTCCCTCATCTCTCTCCTCTCTCCTGTCTTCTTCTCCCCCTCTGGCCTCCGGTGTGATCTGCGCTTCTGCAGAGATCTCGGTGCTCCGGCTTACTCCGTTGAGGAACGGGGACTCCGGGGTCCGGTACGGCGGCACTGGCACTGGTACTCTCCTCTCTCCTAGCTCCGGTCTCCCTCTCCTCTCTCCTAGCTCCGGTCTCCCTCTCCTATCTTCTTCTCCCCCTCTGGTACTGTCTGGCACTGGCACACAGCTCCGGTCTCCCTCTCCCCCTCCGGCCTCCGGTGTGATCTGTGCTTCTGCGGAGATCCCGGTGCTGTCCGGCTTACTCCGTTGAGGAACCGGGACTCCTCTCTCCTATCTTCTAGCTCCGGTCTCCCTCTCCTCTCTCCTAGCTCCGGTCTCCCTCTCCTCTCTCCTAGCTCCGGTGCTCCGGATTCAAATCCGTGGAGGAACCGGTAGGCCGGACCGGTCGTCCTCTCCTCTCTCCTAGATTCCGGTGCTCCGGTTTACTCCGTTCATCCGTTGAGGAACCGGGACTCTGAGTCCGAGGTGGGTCGATGGCCGTCTCCGATGATGAAACTGTTGAGATCGACTGTAATGAGGAGCGACGGTTGTGCGGGTTGGCCGGAGATGACGATGAGGATGACCTCCGGGAGGATGCTGCAGCGCTCTTTGGCCATAGCAGTGAGCATCCCGTCCATGTCGGTGATGAACAACAAGTCGGTGGTCCTCAGGATCAGGAAGGTGAATGGGACGAACACAGTGCCAAGCGTTGTCGTCCTTCTACTTCTGCAGTGTGGTTAGATTTCGAGAAACTTTTCAAAATCGTGAACAGTAAGAAGGTAAGGTTTGCAGCTAAGTGCATACATTGCTCTAAGCAATATTCTGCTCTCTCTAGTGGTGGCACTGGACACCTCACCCGACATAGAGATAGATGTCCTAGGAGGCGTGAAAAAACCCGCATGTCTCAGTCTCAGATATCTTTTAATCCTGATGGTAGTATGCGTAACTGGGAGTACTGTCCTATGGTTGCACGTAATGAATTGGTTCGATTGCTTGCTAGGCTAGAAATTCCTATTAGTTTGGGTGAAAATGCTGCATTTGAACACTACATTAGAACTGCTCATAATCCTAAATTTGTGCCTGTCTCTAGGCAAACCACCACCAGAGACATGGTTAAATACTTCACTGACAAAAAGGCTAAGCTTGTTGAGACTCTTACTTCTTCTGATGTTAATTGTGTGTGTTTGACCTCTGACATTTGGTCTGGTAATGCCAAAGAGGACTACCTTAGTGTTGTTGCCCATTACATAAACCCTGATTGGCAACTAGAGAAAAGGGTGCTTGCTTTAGTGCTTATTGATGTGTCACACAATGGACAAAACATTGTTGATCGTGTTGCTGGTGTGCTTGCTGATTATGGCTGGACTAATAAGGTGTTTGCTTTTACCCTAGACAATGCATCATCTAATGCTGCTGCCATGAGGTTGCTTAGACCTATAATGTCACCATATCTTGGTATTGATAATGGGGTAGAATCTGAAATGTTCTTGCATCAGCGTTGTGCATGTCATATAATCAATTTGATAGTTAAAGAGGCCCTAGATGCTCTTAAGAATTTGATTGAAACATTTAGAACTGCAATACCTTTTTTAAACTCCTCTAATCAGAGAATTGCTGCATATAAAAGTTATTGCATTGCTACTAATATTAGGCCTAGAAAATTCTAGTTGGACATGGAGGTTAGGTGGAACTCTACATATCTGATGCTTAAGCATTTGTTTCCTCATAGGATACCTTTCACTACTTTCATTCATGCAAACTATCCTAGGGCTGAAGGTGATCAATTTATTTTAACTGATGAACATTGGGTTATTGGATAAAAAGTACTTAAATTTCTTGAGCTATTTTATGATTCTACAGTTGCATTATCTGGTGTTTATTATCCTACATCTCCACTTATGCTTCATTTTCTTGTTAAGATTGCTATACATCTAAAGAACTATGCTAATGACACTCACATCAGAGGTGTCTGTTGGGGCGAAGGTAAAGACACCACCCTTCGCTCGGGGCCTTCGCCGTAAAGCTGGCCCAACGGAGACAAGGCAACGGGCAGGGACACCCTTCGCCCCATACGACATCGGACGAAGACCCGTGGCGAGGTCATCCCACCGTGCGGCCTCGTCCAGCACGGAGGCCCACGTGTGATCCGGCCCATTGTAACGGGCCCTGCGTGGCCGCTGCGTGTTACGGGCCTAATTTATAAAGGCGTCCCTGTAATTACAGTCTGTAACCCCGCTTCATGGGAATATTCCGGGGATAACCTAGGTGTCTGAGGGCACATGCGTCCTTAACACGGGATGCCGGGCACCCGGACACCTATAAATACCCCCGCATAGTGCCCTTGAGAGGCTAGATGAAAAAAGCTTCTGCCATCACGTGCTAAAACCCTGTTTGCGCTATTACTCCCCCCCCCCCGTTGGATCAACTTGCGCCTATGAGAAAGTTCCAATAGTGTCATTCAACCTATGATAGATAAATATGATAAATATTGGAGGAACATCCCTTTACTTTACTCTTTTGCATTCATCTTGGACCCTAGAGCTAAAATGAAAGGTTTTAGTAGAGTGCTTAGAAGATTAATGAACCTGACAAGTACAGATTATGCTGTTTATCAAGTTACCACTAGAGCTAAGCTTACTGATGTTTATAATAAATATGAAGAGAAATATGGATCTGTTAGATTGAACAGGGTTGTCCCTCCTAACTTGTCTGGTAAGAAATGGTCTGCTTGGGATGAAATTTATGATGATGCTGATGATGTGGGTACTTATGTTGGTATGCATTCTTTTGCTTCTACTCTAAACATTGCTAGAGATACCTCTGCAACTGCTCTACTGCATGCTGCAAGCTCTTTAGCTTCTACTGCTTCTGAACTCATTTCTTACTTAGATTGTGACACTGTCAACCAGTTAACTGATGATTTCAACATCTTGCACTGGTGGCATCAGCACAAACTCACTTATCCAGTACTGTCAATTATGGCTAAAGATATTTTAACTGTTCCTGTGTCTACCATCTCTTCAGAATCCACTTTTAGTTTAACTGGCAGGATCATCGACGAGCAGAGGAGGAGATTGAAGTCTGATGTGGTTGAGATGTTGACATGCATTAAAGATTGGGAGGATGCTGAAGCAAGGATGCAACACATGGTGGATGACAAAGAGCTTAAAGAAACATTTGAAAACCTTTATCTTGATTAGTCTCTTACTCTCTTTGTGACCATTTCTGTAATGGGACTGTAATATGCACCTGGACTTTGTTGTAAGGACAATAAACTTTTTAATGAGCTGGGCTGTACTCTTTTTTCCTGTCTATGGTTTCTCACAAGGGTGAGTTTTACCTAAACAGGTTTTTAACGAGGCAGCCATTGCACTACAGCTCATAATAAAATTGTTGTTTGATTAGTCTCTTACTCTCTTTGTGACTATTTTTATGTTGTTTGAAACTGTTAAGTCATAATAGAAACATCTTATATCTGTTGTGACCATTTTTTTGTGATTAGTCTCTTACTGTCTTTGTGACCATTTTTCTGTACATAGTGCCCGTGCTGGCACTAGCACTGGCGTGCCGCCGTGCCTACAGGCACGACACGGCACGGTTAAGCGCTGTTAGTGTCGTGCCTGGGCCGAGGGCCCAGCACGAGGGCACTAACAGGCACGGCACGGATCTTTTACCGTGCCTGGTCGTGCCATGCCTGATCGTGCCATGCCTAGTCGTGCTAGTGCTAGTGCCGTGCCGTGCGGCCCCGTTGGCCATCTATAGGCACAACTATGCGATTGTTAAACCATACAACACCTTGATCATCTCTTCTGAAGCAGTTGGCTTTACCGGCCTCCATTTTCTCATGAACGTGTTTCATTCCCTTATCATTCCTTTGTCCGTCAATTATCCTTTGCAGGAGGACTGACTCAAGCTTCAAGTGATTTGAAGTTCCATGTTGAATCATTCCCAGGTTCAACTTCTCCATTTCTTGGCATAACATAAAGTCAGAAGTCTTCATTGTTAGACAATGGCAGGAAGCCTTGTGACTTAACGCATCTGCCACTACATTAGCCTTGCATGGGTGATAGTGAATCTCTAGTTCATAATCCTTAATAAGCTCAAGCCATCTCCTTTGTCTCATATTAAGCTCTGACTGGGTAAAGATGCACTTCAAACTTTTATGATCTGTATAAATATGATAGATATTCCCCAGCAGATAATGACGTCATATTTTTAGGGCATGAACCACAGCAGCTAACTCCAGGTCATGAGTTGGATAATGTTCCTCATGCCGGAGCAACTGCCTTGAAGCATAAGCTATCACTCGGCCTTCTTGCATTAGAACATGGCCTAGACCACTGCCTGATGCGTCACAATACACATCAAAGGGCTTTTCAATGTCCGGTTGAGCCAATACCGGAGGAGTGGTCAATAATATTTTCAACTGCTCAAAGGCTTCATTACATTTTAAAGACCAATTAAATTTGGTATCATTCTTCAATAAACTTGTGATTGGTTTCACAAGCTTGGAAAAATCTGGAATAAATCGGCGGTAATAACCAGCTAATCCAAGGAAACTTCAGACTTGATGTATAGTGGTTGGGGGTTTCCACACCAAAATATCCTTGACTTTGCTGGGATCCACCGCAATCCCCTTGGCAGATAACACGTGTCCCAAAAATTGGATCTCCTCTAGCCAGAACGCGCACTTACTGAACTTAGCATACAATTGGTGCTCCCTTAAGCGCGTTAATACGATCCGCAAATGCCGAGCATGCTCCTCTTCATTCTTGGAATATATCAAGATATCATCAATGAATACCACCACAAATTTATCCAACTCGAGCATGAATACTGAGTTCATAAGATATGTGAAGTGGGCAGGAGCATTTGTTAGTCCGAAAGACATAACCAGATATTCAAACAATCCATACCACATAGTGAATGTGGTCTTGGGTATATCTTCGGGTCGGATACAGATCTGATGGTAACCCGACCTAAGGTCAATCTTGGAAAATACCCAGGCTCCAATAAGTTGATCAAATAGGATGTCAATCCGGGGAAGAGGGTACTTATTCTTGATGGTGACCTCATTAAGGGGTCTATAATCCATGCACATCCGAAGTGTTTGGTCCTTCTTCTTGACAAAGATGGCTGGACAACCCCAAGGTGATGAGCTTGGTCGGATGAATCCTTTTTCTAGTAGATCTTGTAATTGGGTCTTGAGTTCTGCCAATTCATTTGAAGGCATTCGGTACGACCTTCTAGAAATAGGAGTCATACTGGGCTTCAACTCAATCACAAATTCTATATCTCTTTCTGGAGGCAATCCAGGCAGATCTTCCGGAAAGACGTCCAGAAATTCACATACTATCGGAATATCTTGGATCTCCGGTATAATGGCTTCATATACTCTGCCAGTTTGTTTAGCTGGAATAGCTACAGGGATGGACAAGAGAACCTCTTCTTGGCCATAACTCAATCTGATGGTTCTCAAATCAGTGTTGAGGATTGCTTTATGCTGGGCTAACCAATTCATGCCCAAAATTACATCTATATCTTGGCCTTTTAGAACAATCATGTTTGTGGGAAAGTCCCGTTCAGCCAATGTTATAGGCACATGGAAAGCCACCTCTTTAGTGAATATTTGTCCCCCAAGCGAATGAATTATAAACCCTTCCTTTGATTCATTGTATGGAATGCAATGTTGCTCCACAAACTTCTTGCTTATGAATGTATGTGAAGCGCCAGAATCAAAAAGAATAACTGCAAGGTGATTGGCCACGAGAAACATACCCATCATAACCGGTTCTCCTTTTGGTGTCGTGGCCACTTGCGTATAATAAATCCGCCCAGTTTTCTTCATATTTTTTCCCACGGTATTGTTCGCCGCATTTCCCTTGCCTTGAGCGGAATTTCCTGAACTCTGCTGATTATTTGATCTGTTCTGCTTCGAATATGGACAGCCCTTGATAAAAAGTCCGGACTTTCCGCAATTAAAGCAGCCTGTTGAGGAGCTGGGGAGGGCAGGGAAACGAGTACCAGGGTCACCCGGCTGATTTGTTGAGGTGGGGGCAGCAGCAGGACGGATAAAAATAGTTTGTTTGAAAGGGTAGGAGGGTGGACGTGGTGAAGAACGATTCTGAGTAAAAGGTCGGATCACCAACCTTTGTCTTTTCTCAGGCCCCTGGTTGGGCCTATCGCCTCCATAGCCCTTTGATTTTTCTAGGCCTACATATTTGGCTTCAACTGCCAGTGCCGTGCTGACAGCCCTACTGTAAGTGAGGTCGAGACAAGTGGCCATTTTCTGCTGCAACCGGTCATTGAGGCCCCTCATAAAACAAATTTTCTTCTTTAGATCAGTATTGACCTGATCGATGGCATACTGGGACAAGTGGTTGAATTTGTTGAGATACTGAGTGACAGTATCCCCACCTTGCTTGAGCTTCATAAATTCCTCCTGTTTTATATGGAGCACCCCTTCAGGAATATAGTGCTCCCGGAAAGCCAGTTTGAATTCGTCCCAGGTAATTTGATGACCAGCCAGCTGGATAGCCACGTAATTTCCCCACCAAGTGCTGGCAGGGCCTCACAACTGCTGCACCGCAAATAAGGGCTTTTGAGTCTCAGTGCATCGGAGAAGCCCAAACTTTTGTTCGATAACCCGGATCCACTCATCCGCTTCAAGAGGATCTTCAGCCTTGACAAATAACGGGGGACGTGTCTTTGAGAAGTCCAAATATGAAGTTTCGCGGGGTCCTTGCGGATACGCTCGCCCGCCTTGCTGTTGCATTTGTTGTCCCACCATTTCCCATTGCATTGACTAAGGCAGCGATAGCCTCAGCCAAGGTTGGGGGTACTGGTGGCGGGTTAGGAGTAGCTTCCCTCCCACGGGAGGTTCCCTCACCATCCTGTCCACAAGTCCTGGACGGCATCTGAGGCAAAGAACATTTGGAAAATATAATATGACAAAGCAAACCATCCATTTTACATTACTTAGAAGGGTAATGATACAGACTTGAATTTACAACAAGATTACATTACCTATTACACATTATCACTATTTCTATACTACACTACTCTAGCTTCTTATCACTTTTGGTAGCTTCGCTGTCAGGTGTAGGAGACCATTCCTCAACCAGATTCATTGAAGAAGGGGGCCTGAAAAGGTCCAGTTCCCCACCAAGGGCTTCACCCGCTGCTCTAGATGGTCTGGCTCCCATCCCGACAGGATCCGCAGATACGTTAGGGTGCAGTTGTGAATACAATACATGAACCTCATCATGTAGTGTATTACAATACACTTGCAAGTTGTCCACGACTGTGCTAAGCTCCTCCACGCGGGCTCGAGCTTTGGCTTCCTTGGCCCAAGCAAGTGAACGTGAGTTAACAGCCCAATGGAGCGCTAAATCTCGTTCAGCAAGTTGGTCTTGCAGGTGGCGGATGTGAGTTCTCAACTCGTTTATTCGCTGACCATCCTCGACCCATACTTTGTTCCTATGACGGAGCTCCGATCGAAGCTGTTCTACTTGAGCTTCCAGATCTCTGATTGGATCATTGCTACCACTACTACTGTCCTCATGCCTTGGAGCTAGTTGATGGCGAGGTACGCCAATGGGTCCGGTAGACTTGCGCGTGGTTTTTCTTGTGCGCGGCGGCATATCTCTATGAGGGAGAAAATCTTATTAGTATAGTTTTTATCATGATGCATGCATAATTACAGAATCAACCTTAGTTGATTCACAACCTTCTATACATTGCACTCTACTATCTGGTCTTTAGAATAAATTCTTCCAAAGGTACTTAGATAAGAAGGAAAGAAATTTTCTAGATAAGTCTTGGAAAATTCTTTTTGAAAATGTCTCATAACATCTGCAGAGATGGGCTTCGCTCCGATACCAGCTATGACAGAACCTCCCAAGTCATTAGGCCCACCTACATTTGTCCTTGTCCAACGGACCTCAAACAACCCTGCAGGTGCCCCTGATCACTTGACAAGTTCGGTATCTGTATTTCTTACCTTTCCCAAGAGCGTTTCACCCATCACGCAGACATTACAATACATTGGAGGTACGAAAATACGGAAGCGGTTACAATAACTTACTTTATTTAAAAGTAGGAAAGAGTAATATTTATTATAGACGAGAACAAATATAAGAGTGCTTGAGTATTATTATTACATAATCTGGGAGGCAAAAACCCCTCCTGAATAAACAGTAAAAGTTTTTCTTAATGGAGGACCTTTCCTCCCGCAGCTTCAGTCTTGTTTTTCTTCTTTCGGTACCACCTTGGAACAGAAGCAACAAAAGTTTGCTGCTTCTTCACCTAAAACAACATGGGACAAAGCCCTGAGTACGAAATGTACTTTCGCAAGTCTTACCCGTCAAAATAAAAGACTCTCAAGGATATGTTGGCTTTAAGGGAGTCATGGTAAGGCTTATCAATAATCAATGACTCTGTTTGCAGAAATGCTTACTAATAGTGGATCCTTAAAAATCCAGTTTTACTTGTCAGGTTAAGTAAAGTTACCTGCATCTAGAGTTCTTTCTACCCTAGTTCAACCACTTGACCTATACTAGCCAATTTCTTATCAACCCTTCTTATTCACTGGAATGCTACGTGTAAGTCAGTGACCAAGTCTTCATATCCGCGAAGTTACGGCAATCCGAATCGATTATACTCAGCTGAGGATCTCCAATCACATGACATATGTAGCACTTAACCCTTGCATATATCAACTCACCGTCGGGGTTCTTAAGACCAGATTAGGTTCACGCCAACCGAGAGCACAGATACACCACCGTCCAGCCTCTTGCCATGGAGGGTACACGCTACTCTCGCCATCTCTCCACTCCCATTGCGTGTTATCTTATTCTAGTATTAGTCTGCCTGAGGCAAAGCTTACCCATGACGAGGCATGTGACTAGTTAAAGGGTCCTCGGTCCGCAGGCCTACATCGAGAAGGTCCTTAATCGACTAAGACACAGACACTACACCGAGACTCTCTTCTCGTGCAAGTCACCTGCCCGGTCTCAGCTTTATCATTTCAAACCCAAAGTTTGGTACCTGGTAGAGGTACATCTTTTCTGATGTTGAACCCATCATGGCCATGATGGATCCGCCATCAAGTTTTATTTTTGAAAACATCACACCCACTTTGAAGCATCATCTTTTGTCAAAACAAAACATTTTGTTTTTCTAGAGCAAAGCTAAGCATCAGAAAAACCTTTTTGTAAATCAGGGGATTAAGGGGAAGTAATCAAATCCAAGGAAGGAAATACAGCAATTGGTTTAGCACACAACTCCTATCACCTAATGCATCAAGTAAGTGAGAAAGAATTTAAAATAGCAAGGAGGTGGCAAATGCACCGGGGCTTGCCTTGTGTGATAGGTGAATCAGTCTCTATTCCACAGATATCAAAATAAAAACAGTTTCCTGCCTGAGGTTCTTCAGGTGGTGGTGGTGAAGTCCTCGCTTCTTCAACTTCTATTTCCTCCTCGTTTTTTAGATATAGCCATATATAATCATGAATGCTCATGTAATGCTCATGAAAATGCAAGGATAATAAAAGTTTATTATCTAATGTCTTGAATATAACTTTCCTTCACGGATCTCCGAGAAATTAGGGTTTTCTGAGTCTATAGTGAATTCATAGGGCAGGGGGCTAGGGTTTTGGGTTCTAAGTATCAAACATGGTCCAAATCATACCAAACTTTACCCAAGGCTTCTAAATAATATTTAAAGTTTACCTAAAAAGTTTGGTGAATTTTGGAATTATTAATTATTCCCTAAAATTCCAGAAGTATGGATTTTGGCTATTTTAAATGCCCCAAAATTCTCTATTGGAACTAAAAATCATGAAACTATTTTTATTAAATACTATAGGAAATTAGAAGCCTAGCAAAATTGGTCTGGTAGTTTTAGCATTTTCTATAATTTTCTGGGAATTCTCAAAGTCTAGAAGAAAAAGAAAAAGGAAAACATGCTACAGGATTGGGCTGAAACTGGCCTGGGTCGGCCCATTTACTGGCGAAAGCGCGCCCACGCGCGCCCGCGCTGTCGGTTTTGCAGAGACACCCCTACCAGTTCAAAAATCAGAGCGACAGTCCTTGGCACTATTCACACATCTCACTGACATTTGCAAGAACACCCCCGCGCTTCTATTCCTTCACAGTCTGAAGTCCACGACGGCGAACAGCACGCGGCCGAGCTCCGGCGAGCCTACACCGGCTGATTCACGCAACGACTGGTGCTCTACTTCGGCGTAGACCTAATTCAAGCCCTAACAAGCGTTTCCCCTCAACTAATTTCACGAACGGCGCTCTAACCTGCTCTGTCCACGGTGAACATGTGATCAACGGCCAAACTAATGCGTTCCCGACGATCTAAGAGGTCCTAGTCCAATTGGCAGGGTCGGGGAGCATCAGGAGAACCCAAGGATGCTGAAACAAAAAAGCAGGGAACATGAATGGACCCGAGATTCGCTGACCACGATGAGCCAACACACGGTGGCACGGAGAACCAAATTGGGGGAAGAGAGAAATTGGGAGGCTCTGGTGGATAATCCGGGGCAAGGATCAGTGCAATGGATGCGTAATTATCCTACGGAGCCGCGGGTGCACTCAATTTATAGTAGGCTTGAGCGGTGGCCAGTGAATTTGGGTTGGGTGCGGTGGCGGTCGGAGAAGGAATGAGTCACTGGTGCGGTGATTCGTGGCCTTCACCGTGGTGGCCTCACCGACGACGAACCAGTAGCAGAGAGTGGCTTACGGTGACTCACGGCGACATGGTAAAAGTTGAGGCACGTAGCCTGGCCGGATAACGACGAACGTCGATGATGCCAACACGACTGACCATGGCGGGACACGATGATGGTGAGAACAGTGGTCGGAGCTTATCTCGAGCGCGATATTTCTTACCGAGGAGCGCTTATCCGAGTTCGGTCAAGTGTGAATCGCGACGCCGGCGTGGATCTGGGCGCAAGATCACCGGCGGCGAGGGGGGTGAATCTGTGATCTGTTTCAGTTTACTATACCATGGGATTGTTCTTCAGTCAACCTGACAGTCAATGTTTAGGACGAATTTCCTCCCAATTCTTCATGGCAACTAGACCAATGCTCTGCAGCAAAGTTGTAGCCTAATAGACCAGCTCCAATTTTGCTACATTGTGCACCCACAAAAAGTCACAAGATCTTGCTTAGAATTGAGCCCTAAGTTCATCCAATTCCACTGTCAGTCTGAATTCAGACTTAAGGAAGTCTGACAGCTCGACTTTGGGCACATTTTTCTCCAAAATTTTCATGTGACCATGGTTTAATCCCTATAGCAAAGTTGTCTTCCTTTTATAGCTTTACAAACTTGATGTGTTGACCTAGGGCAAAATCTTCATAATTTGGAAGATATAGGGCTTCAAAGTTGAGCCAATTTACTGAAATAAAAATTAGAAAAATAATTATAGAAATTGATTTTTAATACAAAAATAATTCTAGAAACTTGTATAATTCATATTTTATTCATTTTAACTCCAAATTGAGTCATTCTAGTTGCAATAATTTTGTTTTAATATTGTCTATCAACTAGTAATACTATTTAGCCATGAAACTTGAATTAAAATTGTTCATTTGAATTAATCTGTTCTAGGTGCTTAATAACTTCAGAAATTCATAACTAAATAACTATAACTCCAAATTTAGTCATTCTTGTTCCTACGATCTCATTACGCAGCGTAGATTATTATTACACAGTTTATTCTTATGTTTAGTGTGATGTTAATTTTGCCTATACCATGTTTGTCTATATTGCTACGTTTAGCAGTGAGGACACGTGTCATCTGAAGAGCAAGTTAGTACCTGGAATCTCAAGTCCTAGGCAAGTTGTGCCCTTGATCACTTCTTTTTACCCAGTCATGCTCTAATTAATCATAATGATCTACATAGGTTAATTTTGATGGGACCTAATAGGTTACCCTAGTTTTACTATCTTTATACCTTGTTCACCACTGAATTCTTGGGTAGTGCCTGCTATTGCTATATGTGGTTTTGGGTATAGAGATGCACACTGTTCATGATTATACTTTTATTATCAGTTGTTATTTACTGTTCATGTTAAGATCATTATGTTATTTAGAACATGGAGAACCACTCGGGAAATAAAACAGTGCTACCACAAGGGTGGCATGGGACGTCCTTGGCTAACTAATTAGGAAAGCTAGTGGAGGACTACCTTACCCGAAAGGGGCAAGGGCAGTAGGGGAGTGGTCAGTGTAGGGAGGCCCTTGGGTTGATTTTGCTGCGATGGAGATCACGCAAGGGGTCCCTGCATTGGAGCTTCCTATATACTGTAGCGGGTTTTTTGAAGCTAGTGGAACTTTGTAAAGGCCTCGTAGTGTTACCCTGCCTCGCCTCCTCGGTAGAGGTGTATGGGATTGGCTGTCTCTTGGCAGATGGGTAACATGACTTGTGGGTAAAGATGCGCAACCTCTGCAGAGTGTAAAACTGGTATACTAGCCATTCTCACGGTCATGAGCAGCTCGGACACTCACATGATTAATTTATGGAACTAAATTCAATTTGTCATATGCATTGCATCGTAGGTGTTGTTATTACTTTTGTTCTACTACTTAATTGGGTTGGTATTTACTTATACTTAGTAATTGCTAACAAAATTTTGACCAACTTTAAAAGCAATGCTCAGCTCTAACCATCCTCTTTGGTAAGCCTTACACCTCACGTGAGCTCCCACCTTTGGCGAGTTCATGCACATTATTCCCCACAACTTTTTGAGCGATGAACGTATGTGAGCTCACTCTTGCTGTCTCACACCCCCACATGTCAAGAATAGGTACAGTAGGATGAGGTGCATGGAGGATGCTTTGACGAGTTCGTGAGAGATCTAGGCTGTCATCTCCCAGTCAACTTTGGGTTGCTGGATCATTGTCTCCTTATAATGTAATTATTTATTTATTTTGTATAAAACTCCTATTATATAGTAAAGATGTGACATTCGTTTATGTACCACTATTCATCATATGTGCGAGACTTGGTCCCAGCACACCTAGTTTTTATTTCGCGCCCGGGTTTTGGACCCCTAAAACCCGGGTGTGACAGCCAGCTCCCTTGGAACCCCGGGCATGTCAGCATACTACAATACAGACACGTCCTGGTTATCCTAAAAGTAACCGGTTGAGCGCACTTTCCTATTTGGTAGTGAGACTGGAGCTAATGATCGCCATCTTGGATGCATTTGGGAGGCTGAGGTTGGCCTTCTTGCTCTCCAAGGTTAGCCGCATTTCCAGGCTTGAAGTTGCTTCAGTCATTGGGATTAGGAGATTGTCGTTTAGGAGCGCGTCCTCCTCCGTGAGTAGCCGCTTCTGTGCTACCGAGGTACTTGAAGCGAGGGTCGTCTGGATAGCACCTCGGTAGCACTCTACCAAGGCCTGGAAGTTAGCCTTCACCATGATAATGCCTTGCGGGCCAAACATATTGAGTATCACGTAGGAGAGTAATGAGGGACGACCATGAATTTGGCCAGTCCTGGTCTCTCGATGATGGAGTAGTTGTAGGCGTAGTTGAATTGGGCCACCTCAAAGCGAGGGTACTCGGTGCGGTAGTTGTCTGGTGTGCCGAACGTCACATGTAGAGATGCATGACCTAGAGGGTATTCCCCCTTGGTTGGGACTATACCAAAGAAGGGAGTGTCTGATTGGTGGAGTTCGGTGAGGGAGATCCCGAGCACCTGGAGGGTCCGGGGGAATGTGACATTGATGCTGCTTCCCCCATCCACAAGGACCTTCTTGACCCAGTTGTCTCTAATCACTAGGTTAACAAGCAGAGTGTACTTGTCCGGATGATGAAATTTAAGCCAATGGTCAGCTTGACTAAAGGGGATCGGTGTCTCCAACCACTGGTATGGCGTCGGTGGACCGGTCATGGCCACTATGATCTATCGATGGTTGATCTTTTGTTTACTCTTGTTCTCCTAGGAGTCGTGGCTCCCATAGATGATGTTTAATTCCCTGTAAATGCAGGGAAACTCCCCTCCACCCACCCTTGCTGCTGAGGTTGCGGGCCTTGATCCTGCCGGGGCAGAGGAGGAGGGAGTGATTAAAGGGCTAGTCATCACTGGGCAAGTTCTTGAAGTCTCTGCAGTTACACAGAGTGACACATCTCCTTATGGTAAGGACATGGGTCATTGAGAATCTCGTCCAGCATCTGTCGATTGTGGTAGCGAGGGGCGCTGCGCGCGCGAGCTGTCGGTGGCCTTGTCACGTGGACTTCACCTCTCGACCTCTTGTCACAACGCTTGTCATGCGGTTGGTTCCCCTCCTTCTAGGGTGGAGCTCTTGGTTGAATGATGAGGTTGCGGGCCCGTTTGTCGGCGGTGTTGTAGACGTCGACCTCCTAGAAGAGTTGCTCGGAGGTCGTCGGGGCTTTTTGAAGGATAGCTTGGACAAATGCCCCATCGTGGGACCATAGAATAAGTGCTCAATCACCGTCATCTCGGTAATGTTGGGGATGCAGTTTCTCATGGATTGGAAATGCTTGGGGAACGAGTGGAAGGACTCGATGTTGTTGCTCCTGATTAACTTGAGGTCCCACGACTGGGTGGGTGTGAATCATCTAGGCCCCTTAGTGATGTTTTGGTAATTAATGACAACCGTATGTGGACTAACAATGCTTGGAGAAATAAGAATGCTGGTTGGACCATAGGTAAAAAGTGCTTTATTGAAAGTCTTGGAGACTTAAAGCATTGGTTGTGGATCAGGTGAAGGCAAAGGTATAACATATGTTTTGTTTTTGCCGGTCACCATGTGTTTAGAGAAGAAATTGACTAGATTAGTAGGCTAGATAGCCATACTATCAAGATGGGTAAATGACACTTATCTGTGTAAAACTTAGTGCCACATAGAGCATCAAGTAGTTGAATTTGCATGAGGACTAACAACGCTTCCGATTTTGGGAGTTAAAACCTTTTCAAAAGTGTGGTTGAAAAGTTAAGTGGTTTAGTGGTCGGTGGACCATCCGGCCGGGGTCGATAGACCGTCCGCGACTCACTCTGTGGACCAACAGAAGTGGTCCTTCTCAGAGTAATTTTGAGCTCTTATACTACGGACCGTCCAGGCCTTAGGCCCATATTGTCTGTGGTCCTTACTAGAGGGATTGCAAGTTTACACAAGTCCCTGTGTGGTTGTGTGGACCATTGGGTCGAGGTCAGTGGACCGTGTGTAGGTGCCAAAATGGTTTGGGCAAAGACTGTGTGTTTTTGATCAAGTGTAATACGAACTGTCCGGTGTTTCAGCTCGGACAGTTATGTCTCCTAGGTGGCAGACCGTCCAGCCTGAGTACGCGGACCATCCCCGTATGCGCAGAAGATGTGCATGTAAATAGAAGTGGTGCTCATGTGTGAGACCTCTCTTGGCCATTCCTAGCACACATTGAGCACATTTTTGATCCTCCAACTCACTCTCTCACACTCTTTGCTTGGGATTGCATTCTAGTGATAGATTGAGTGTTCCTAGTGCATTTGCATCAATTAGCAATCCTTGAGGCACTAGGTGATACACCGGCAAGTTTCATCGACTTGTTACTCCTAGATGTTGCCACCTCCTAGACGACTTGGTGGTGTCTCAGTCAAGCTCTCCATGAAGGTTGTGGAGGAGAAGCGGTAGTGATTGTGAGAGGATTCACGCCTACCTCACTGAAGTGGCAAAGGCGACGCTAGTGGAACCAAGGTATTGAGTGATTCCTTGTTTACTTGGATCAAAGATCAAGATAGAGGAGCAAGTGAGAACTTGGAGTTCACCTCAATGTGGATTAGGGGTGATCGGCAAATCACCGATACCACGGGAAAAGTTATGGTGTCTCTCTTTCCATCTTAATTGTTTCATTTGCAAGTAGCTAGTGATTGTTGAATTGTCATTCATTTCTAGCGTTGATATTGTTGTTTCCCATTAGTTGCATATTTCTGGTAGCTAGGAAATTTATATCTCTTGTCGTATTGATTAAATTTCTCTAGTGTCTTTGATTTTAGTTAAAATCGTCTATTCACCCCCTCTAGCCAGTGTTCTAGATTCTACAAGTGGTATGAAAGCTAAGGACTCCGTTGTTTGTGGATTTAACCATCTCAAAGTTGGACAAAATGGCTAGTAGCAACAATGTGCACATTGGGAAGCCGCTGCATTTTGATGGAAACAATTATGATTATTGGAAAATAATAATGTCAATGCATCTTAAAGCAATGGGTGGAAGGAATTGGCAAGAGATGGTTTTGTTGTGTTGAAGCAAGATGAACTAACAATTAGTGACAATGAGAACATTATAACCAATGATCAAGCTATGAATGTATTCTATGATGCTCTAGACATCAATGAGTTCAATCGAATCAAGAATCTTATAACCGCTCTTAAAATTTGGACGAAATTAATGGAAATTCATGAGGGAAGCACAATTGCAAAGGGACGTTTGAGCAATTCATCATGAAGAAGATGAAAGCATATTTGACATGTTCAATATGCTTAATGAGATAGTAAATGAGCTCAAGGGACTTGGTCTTGATGTACCGGATGTGGACTTCACTCATAAGTTCCTTAGATCCCTTCTAGAGAGATACGACACTATTGCGACTATGCTTGTAAGAAGTGATTTGACCATGTCACACCCGATTTTGGAAGGCAAACTGAATGCGAACCATGTATGTGCTAGAATCAAAAATTCACGTACAAAGCGATTACATAATTGGACATCACACACAATGCTCAAAATAATAGCGGAAATAAGTACTTTATTACATCACGATGTCTGAAACATCCACAAAGTTGTCAACTTAAACCATGATCAAAGTGCTCAATGATACGTAGTACGATAAGGCCTTCACAGTCAGCTGACTAGGGGTTTGTCACTAATCTATTCTAGAACTCATCGAAGTCCTGAAACTCCTGAAAGTCCTCCATATTGCCTTCATCTTCTCCTGAGCACTAGTTGCAATGGGGACAACCCGGTGTTTGTTATTTTTAAGCAAGGGTGAGTACACATCAACGTACTCAGCAAATGTCCCGTTTGGCTAAAGTGGAGTAGCTATATGTGGGGGAAGCTTAAAGAAGTTGCTTTTAGTTGGTCAAGTATTTATTACTAGTAGAGAGGAAAATTTTAGCAATAATCACAAGTTATTAATCCAAATAGTACTCCCTCCAAGAGGAAATACAAGAAACCATAATTATAGTCATCATCATTAAGCATCATCTTAAAGTATCCAGAGTAACTGTCACACACGGTTTTAGAAGGCAAACGGAATGTGGACCATGTACGTGTCAGGATCAGAAATTCATGTACACAACGATTACATAGTTGGACATCATCACGCATTGCTCAAAATAATAGCAGAAATAAGTACTTTATTACATCACGATGTTAAATACATTCACAGAGCCATTAACTTAAGTCATAATCATAATCAAAGTGTGGATACGAAACATAGAATGATAAGACCTTCACAGGCAGCTGACTGGGGGTTTGCCACTAAACACAACTAGAACTCATCGAAGTCTTGAAATTTCTGAAAGTCCTCCATGTTGCCTTCATCTTCTCCTGAGCACTGATTTCAATGGGACAACCTGGGGTTAGGTGATTTTTAAAGCAAGGGTGAGTACATATCACTGTACTCAGCAAATGTCCCGTTTGGCTAAAGTGGACTAGCTGTATGTGGAGTTAAGCTTGAAGCAATTGCTTTTAGTTGGTCAGATATTTATTACTAGTAGAAAGCCAAGTTTTATCAATAATCCCAAGTTGTTACTCGAATGCCACTCCCTCCAAGAGGAAATACCAAAATGCCATAATTATAATCATCATCATTAAGCATCATCATAAGAGTATCCAAAGTTATTCTAATCAAAGGAGCTTCCAAGGCTGTTCTAACCGCGAGCACGACTGTTATAACGGTTTCTAACACTCTGTAGAGGTTGCACACTTTACCCACGAGTCATGATCCCTTTCTAGCCTGGGTTGTACAGACCCGATCTTCACTACCGAGGTGAATGGCTAGGGATTCACTACGTAGCCTTTACAAAGATTCCTTAGAGGTCATAGCCGCCCGTTAGGTTTCTCCAGTTTGATAAACACAATACCTCTCCTTGCAGGAGGGGTGACCAACGAAAGCAAAACGAATGAACCTCGGCACCCAGCCTTGGCAGAGCAAGTACTGTGCCCGGACCCCATTAACGGCACGATGACAAGGCCAACTACACCTCAAGTTCCTCTAATTAATCAGCTAAGGGTGTCCCATACCACCCTCATGGTTGTACTGTTTTCCTGGGTGGTCATCCAACGAACAGGTCCTTACGGAGAGGTACTCAGGAAATAGCCCGAGTCCCTAAAGTGTCACAAGTTCATCATCATAACCAGAATAGCATCATCGTATCATAAAATATTCTTATCATGTTCATTGATTAAGGTAAAGCAATAGCATGATAATAATCATAGTAGCCAATTCCTAAAGGATAACCAAGGATAGGAAAAACAGAACACTAGTCAATCCTTAGGTTGATCATGGTATGCGGGACAATGAATTATAAAGTAGGACATAATGTGTCAGAGGACACTTGCCTTCACTAGGTTGCTGCTCAGGGAAATCTCCTGCAATACTCTTGGGAACCGCAGACTGCCTGTTGTCTACGCAAAGCAATCATTCATTCAACACACTTGGGGAATAACAGAAGAACAGTACACAAAACATATGCAACAGAGTAAACACAGGTTCAATAGAAAGGTAAATACACGTAGGTGCATTGTAAGTTTGGGGTAAGTCGCTATGCCAAGTGGTCTATTGTTCTCTAACTAAGTCTATCTTAGTCAATTACTTACTCAAATAAAGTTATTTCATATTTTAGGGATGGAATTATACATTAACTAGAGTTTGGGTCTATAGTGTTAAGCACTTGACATTCATTAGGGCTTCTATCTTCATTTTATTCCTAATAAAGTGTCTATAGCATGAAATTTAACCTAGACACCAACTATAAATTAAGACATGAATAGAGTGGATGAATATAATTTTAACAGATAGACAATAACATAATGACCATTTTACAGATTGGATGCAATTTGAAGTTCATATGACAAAGTTATGAATTTTGGAAGTTTTAGAATTCAAAAAACATAATTTAAACACATTCTTATGATTAAACTAAAGTTTAGGGGTCTCTCTGCAAGAAACCAGGAGCTCAGTCGAAAGAAACTAGGACGACGAGTTGATTCCCGAGAAGCTAGGGGTCTCTTTAACAAAACTACCAGGCGAAGGGGTATTAGGCGTCCTTGGCCATCAGATCTCAGATCAACGGTCGAGAATAGATCCCACGGGCAAGCTCGTGGGCTGTAAGGAAAATGGACCCTGGCCATTTGTCTAAATGATTTTGGTGTTTGATGATTAACATAACCTGTGGACTAATGTGTTTGCTAGTGTTTATGATTTTAGTTCATTGGATGCTAAACTGACTTGGACTAAGGCATTGAGGAAGAAAAACCTCAAAAGAAGACATTATGAAGACATAAGTGAAGATCAACAAGTATCAAGAAAAGTCCAAGACATGAAGAAAGTGTTGCCACGGGTGGACTGTCCGACTAAGAGCACTAGAATGTCCGGTGCCATACCGCCGGACTGTCTGGTGCACCAAGGAACAATAGCCCAATGGCTAGTTCCTGGTGGTACTATGGAGCAGAGCCCAGACTGTCCGTTGTGACACCGGACTGCCCGGTGCTAGGCTGACAGCGCCAACGATCACCTGCCAGATCCAACGGCTAGTGGTGCATCGGACATGGCACCAGACTGTCTGGTGCCTACCACCGGACTGTCCGGTGTGCCGTAGAGAGTAGCAGCTTTTCTCCAATGGCTATATTTGAGTTGGGGCCTATATATACTTCACCCAACCGGCCATTTGAAGGTGTGGGAGCTCAAGCAACATACCAAGACATATTGTAGACATTTCCAAGTGCTCAAACACACAAGTGCTTAATAGAATCACTCAATGATTAGCGTAGGTGCTTTACGAAGTGCTTAGGTTAGTTAGACTGCTTATGCACTTGCTCTAGGTGAATCTTAGTTAGTTGAGTGAGTTTAGAAAAACCACACAACCCCTCGGCTTTTGTGCGAGTCGTTGTAATTGTTCCGAGTGGGGCGAGAGTCTTGCGAGACCGTGACAACCGAGTTTGTGTCACGGCTGTCACCGTGTACCGGAGGGAACGAGGCCCGCGGTGTATGGGTCGGAAGCTCAATAGTGGAGACAGCGGGGAGCGTCTGAGAGGAGCCAGAAGCGAGCACCACTTGCGCGTGGAGAAGGCCCACAACTCTCTTAGGAGCTACTCGACCAAGGTGCTTGGCCCTCGTGTGGGCTACCCTTTGTGTAGGGGCACCAACGAGGATTAGTCAGAAACTTGTGTGGTTCCAAATACCTCGGTAAAATACCAGGGTCATCCACGAGAGTTTGCATCTCTACCTTGCTCTTTACCTTCCGCATTTATAATAAGTATTTAAGTTTCAATCTCGCCTTTCTAGTTAGATTATTTTGGATTGAAACTTAGGCTTTGTGGTAGAGATAGCGACACTTAGACAAAACCTAGTTTGCACATTCTAGATTGTTTATTTGCATAGGTTTTGCTCTAGGGATTTAATTATGGCCTAATTTAGAGGTAGTTTTTAGAAGTCCTAATTCACCCCCTCTTAGGCGTCACCGTTTCCTACAAGTGGTATCAAAGTCTAGTTTGGCTCCTTTGAAACGTTTTAGCTTCACCGCTAATCGAGCCGACACTTTTTAGAGGAAGGGGATGGATACCCATAGGCCACCACACTTCGACGACACTAACTTCCCAAATTATAGTGCTAGAATGGCTTGTTACCTAGAGGTCGTTGATCTAGGTGTTTGGAGAGTCACTCGTGACAGGATGAAACCACCTAAAAATCCCGAGAAGCTCACCATGAGTGAGGAAAAAGAAATTCATTTGAATGCTAGAGCCTAAAATTGCTTGTATGAATCTCTTAGCATGGAAATTTTCAATCAATTTTTTACATTAAAAACTTCTAATGAGATTTGGCTAAAATTGCATGAGCTCTATGACGGCACATCCAATGTATGTGAGCAAAAACATTGCCTAGTCTTAAATGATTACAGTTCTTTTGCTATGAAAGATAATGAGCTTGCTAGAGACATGTATTCTCGTTTGAATCTAATCATCAATGAGCTCAATTCTATTGGAATTAATAAGCTAGGTGATGCGGACATTTGAGGAAGATTATCTTCTACTGCCACAACAAAGATATGGGAGCATCATTACCATTATTGACAACATGGAGGACTTGAGTACAATGACCCTGAAAATCGTGATCAGAAAGATTGCGGCATTTGAAATGTCGCGAAAGATGGGTCAAGAGGAGCCAACTTCTTCAAGGCCATATGCTTTTGCATGTGATGAAAAGAAAGGCAAGAAGAGGGCTCCCACTCCAAGCTCCTCAAGTGAAGAAGAAGAAGAAGAATGTGATGATGAAGAAGATGATCAACCCTCAACATCATCCTCCGAGGGCGAAGAAACAATCCGACACATCGAAAAGGTAATGGGGATGATTCGCAAGATTAATCTACTGGGTGTGCCCCTGCAAGTCGAGGATCTTCTCTTTAACATTGATAGGAAAAAGCAAAGAAAGAGAGAATGCTTCACATGCAGGGAGAAGGGCCACTTCAAGGACAACTATCCAAATATGGTTGAACCCACAAAGAGGAGGAGCAAAGGCAAGGAGTTTACAAGTGTCAAAACATGGGATGACTCTTCAAGCGAAGATGAACCTCCAAGGACATGTAGCCACCGCTCTTCAACACACTCTTCACGGTCATCACACAAATGTCTTGTGGCAAGAGGTAAAACAAGCATCCCATCCTCTAGGGATGATAGTGATTATGAATGTGATGATGAGGGAAAACCCTCCTTAGATGAACTTGCGCATGCCGTTAAACTTTTTGAGGATGTATGCACTAAACAAAAGGCTCAACTTAAAACTTTGAAAAATAAGTTGATTAGCCTCAAAATGATTATAAATGTTTGCTAGAAAAATTTGAAACATTTGTAAATTTGAATTGTGTGCTAACAAATAAAATTGAGCAATTAGAGTCTAATGCTCCATCCTCAACTACCGATGATAGCCTTATCAAAAAGAATGAAAAACTTAAGACTAAGTTAGCTAGCTCTCATGAAGCTATTGAAAACTTGCTAGAGAAAATGAAAATTCTTAGCATGCACAATAATGAGCTAACTATTAAGCTAGAAAACATCGGTAGCACCCGAGGAGCATCTTTAATTGAAATTCCTGAAATCATTAAGAAAAATGCTTCTACTTCTTGCTTTGATTTAATTGATGATTCTAATCCCTGCAATCAAGTTCTTGTTAAGAATGTTGTTATAGAAACATGTACAGATGAGATTGCAATGGAGAATGAGCAATTAAAGCAAGAGGTGGCTCGCCTTAGCAAGGCCTTGTATGACAAGAAAGGCAAAGCCAAACAAATCCAACCTCCTCAGGATAACACCACTGTGCGAGTGAACAAGCATGTGGAGGGAGAAACTGTGATTTGTAGGCTATGCCACAAGGAAGACCGCAAGTCTTAACAATGCAAGGCAAAGACTGGGGATAAGCAAAAGCAAGAGCTCAAGCCAACAAACAAAATCTCTAACACCTATATCAGCAAGATGGACAAAATGGTCGCTACACCATATTTGATCAAGAAGAAAAAAATAATGGAAAGGTGATAGCAATCAAGGCTAACAAGCAAGCCAACAAAGGAAATGGGGCCAAACGCATTTGGATGCTAAAGAAGATTATCTCAACCATGAAAAACACCAAGAAGGTTTGGATCCCAAGAGGGAAGTGAGAAGTTCGAAGGACTTCAGGAAATTTAGAGACCTGGCAAAATTGGGATGTATATCATGGGATGCATCATATTGGATCAAGTCTATTGCCAAGTGGGTTAGTGAATACTTTGGACCCAAATTCCCCACCCATGACTAAGGTAACTAGATTTATTGCATTTCTTTGTTTTTAGATATGAGTATCTATTTTCTTATATCTAGTTTTTACCTTACATGCCTAGTTTTTACTGTGGTATTTACTTTTGATTATAATTGCATGCATACTAGGTCAATCATATGGTAAGAATGCTTGTTTTACTCATGTTCTTGAGCAAACCTACATGGTTTAAAATGTTTAGTTAAGCACAAAACATAGATTATTTAACATTCTTAAGTAAATGACACTAATGCTTGAATGTTTATATCCTACTAGTGGTATTCTCCAAATGGTGTCATTTTGACTTATATGTGCCAATGCTCGAATTATAGATAATTTGGCCCTCTTGATATCAAAATCAAAGTGTAAGTCTCCTACAAGTATTCAAAACTTGTATGCACACTTTCAGGGGAAGGTTACTCTATAATCTAAATCTTTGAGACTAATACTTGTTTTCAAGTCTATTATGTGTAGTAGTCTCATTGAAGGAAAATGGAGTCCTCAGAGAAAGACAATAAGCTTCCATTGCAAATCCACAAGAATTTCCAATTGATTCCACAAGTGGTTTCATTCCATAATTGGTATCATTTACATGTCTTCTCCAGAATTTGATTATACTATATTACAAATCTTATGCTTCTCGTGTTGCTATAAATGCATATGTTGTCAAAATATATCTTTTACCTGTGTATAGGGGGAGTTAGTCTAATCAATCATGTCTTGTCCCTCTCTTCCTCATGTGCTTTTCCTAAGTAGAGGATCTCCGACATGGGGAGTATATCGTCATCTATGACAAAGGGTGAGAATATTCTTTCAAAGCGGGAGAACACTCGTTTAGGGGGAGTAAGATTTTAGACCTACAAGTAGTAAATCCTTTAGAGGGCAAGTATTTCTGCTTGCTATATGCTTCTAATGTCTTCCTTTTTGGTGTTTGATTCTAAAGGGGGAGAAGTTTTAGGGACCAAAGCAACTCAATATATCAAACACTAAACACCACCCAATTTGAAATTTTAAAATCTTAATCTTACAAGTGGTTTTGGTTCTACAAGTATCTTTGGTCTAAAATAGGAAGTAGGTGGATTATGGAGTTAGGGGGAGGCTTAAGTCCATAATCTCATCTTGTAGGGACATTCATGCATCCTAGCAAGTATACTGCATAATTTCATCAAAATGTTTATTATATTTACTTGCTTTGGTTGTGTTGTCATCAATCACAAAAAAGGTGGAGATTGTAAGAAACATGGGCCCCGGCCCATTTGTCTAAATGATTTTGGTGTTTGATGATCAACATAACCTATGGACTAATGTGTTTGCTAGTGTTTATGTTTGTAATTCACAGGATGCTAAAGTGACTTGGACTAAGGCATTGAGGAAGCAACACCTCAAAAGAAGTCATTATGAAGACATAAGTGAAGATCAACAAGTATCAAGCAAAGTCCAAGACATGAAGAAAGTGTTGCCACGGGCGGACCGTCCAGCCAAAAGCACCAAACTGTCCTGTGGCACACTGGACTGTCTGGTGCCACATCGCTGAACTATCCGGTGCACTAGGGAACAGTAGCCCAACGTCTACTTCCTGGTGGGACAATGGAGGAGAGTTCAGAGTGTCCGATGTGTCACCGGACTGTCCGGTGCAAGGCTAACAGCGCCAACGGTCACTTGCCAGATCCAACGGCTAGTGGTGCACCGGACATGGCACCGGATTGTCTGGTGCCTACCACCGGACTGTCTGGTGTGCCACAGAGAGTAGCAGCTTTTCTCCAATGGCCATTTGAATGTGTGGGAGCTATATATATACTTCACCCAACCGGCCATTTGAAGGTGTGGGAGTACAAGCAACAGACCAAGACATATTGTAGACATTTCCATGTGCTCATACACCCAGGTGCTTAATAGAATCACTCAGTGATTAGCGTAGGTGCTTTGCGAAGTGCTTAAGTTAGTTAGACCTCTTATGCACTTGCTCTAGGTGAATCCTAGTTAGTTGAGTGAGTTTAGAAAAACCACACAGCCCCTCGGCTCTTGCGCGAGTCGTTGTAATTGTACCGAGTGGGTCGAGAGTCTTGTGAGACCGTGACAACCGAGTTTGTGTCATGGTCGCCACCGTGTACCAGAGGGAACGAGGCCTACGACCTTTCGTCTGGAAGCTCGATAGTGGAGATGGCAGGGAGCGTCCGAGAGGGGCCAAAAAGGGAGCACTACTTGCGCGTGGAGAAGGCCCACGGCTCCCTACGGAGTTACTCAACTGATGTGCTTGGCCCTTGCGTGGGCTACCCTTTGCGTAGGGGCACCAAGGAGGATTAGCCAGAACCTCGCGTGGTTCTGGATACCTCGGTAAAAATACCGGTGTCATCCATGAGAGTTTGCATCTCTACCTTGCTCTTTACTTTCCGCATTTATATGAGGTATTTAAGTTTCAATCTCGCCTTTCTAGTTAGATTATTTAGGATTGAAACTTAGGCTTTACGGTAGATATAGTGACACTTAGACAAAATCTATTTTGCACATTCTAGATTGTTTATTTGCATAGGTTTTACTCTAGGGATTTAATTGTGGCCTAGTTCAGAGATAGTTTTTAGAAGTCCTAATTCACCCCCTCTTAGGTGTCATTGTTTCCTACACGGACGCGGGCGAGCGACTGACATGCAGGCTAGGGTGGTAAGCGGCTTGGGGTGGGGCGGGGCTGACCGGTCGGACCTAGCGACAGGAGTGTAGGCGACTGACGAGCAGGACCTAGGGGCCAAGGCGCCAACGCGAACCGGTATCCGAAGATCTGAGCCATTGGATCAGAGGAGGGTAGCTGAGATTGGACGCCAGGGGATTAACGACTATGGGTGGCATCGCTCTTGCCCGTGGCGGTGAGCTCACCGGAGATGAGGCGATCTCGAGTTACAAGGGGTCTAGGGTCGCCTATGCGGGCCAGGGCCGATGAAGGAGACCCGACGAACCCGGTGGTGAGGTTTTGGTCGTGGGAAAGGGACTGGGAATGGGTGAACGGCGGAGGGGGTGTTCTGGCGAGCGATTCCGGTCGCGAGGGGGGGGGTGCAGCGATCGAGCGCATCGAGGCCATCGTGGGCTTCAATGGGGGGGGGGGGTTGGGACATCCAGGGCCAAAGCTTGGGCACAGGGTAGGGCTACATCGGCCGGGCGCCGTTGAGGCACGGCGGACCAACACGCCACAACTCTGGTGAGATCTAATTCACTATAAAGAAGTAAAATCGTGGCCAAAGGAGCCTGGGTTGTGGTTCCTTACCTCAGTATAGTGGCTTGGCGCGGCGTCTAGAGCTCCGAGCAGTTTGGCACGGCGGGCACGCGTCACCGGTGAGCTCGGGCAGCTGTGCGTGAGGTGGGATGCGAGCGAGAGGAATGAGGCAGGGGAAAGAGAACAGGTGTGCGCGAGGCTCAAAAGAAGCTAGGGTCGTGGGGCATGATGTGGGCTGGCTCTCGCAGCGTGCATGCGCGTCAGGGCGAGCGGCAGTTGTGGGGAGGGGAAGACTGGGCTGACAGGCAGGGCTAGGGTGTCGGTGGGCGAGCGAACAGCGCACGCTGACAGGGCGGTCCACGATACATATGGAGAGGACGCACGCGTGGGCAACAGTGCCGACAAGTGGGACCGGGCTGGTAGAGAGGGAAACGAGGTAACAGGTGTGCGAGCGAGGGGGCAGCGCTAACAAGTGGGACACACCGCACAGAGAGAGAGGGGGAGCGGGCGCGGGCGGGGGCAGGGGGGCTGACTGGGCCAAAAGGCTGAGGGGTGGGGGTTCCTGGGCTACTTCAGTTTTTTCTTTTATTCTAAATTTCTAAGGTCCTTTTCTTTTTGTTTTCTCTTTTGAATTCAAATCCAACCAAACCACAAATTCAAATTTGAACATTTCAAGCATATGAATCAAACAAAGATCAAAGTTTAGGATCATCATGATGCAACAATTCATATCTCCTTAGGGTTTGATCTACTAAAGTATTAATACATCTCCAAATAAAATAACCAACCCTCTACTAAAGGAAGATAAGAAGGAAATTATAGAGAGGAGAAGGGAGGTAACACCTGAATTTGGTAGATACTAGAAAAGAAATTTTATACCCCCAAATTCAGGGTGTTATAGACCAAAACTTCTCCATCCGAAGTATTGGGAGAAATACTTACACAAGACATATTCAAGAAATCTCAATCCGAGGCTATAAGTTTGGCTAAGAAAGTAAAAAGTGGATCAATAGCTCTAAAAGCCAAAGCATCCAAGACTATTGAATAGGAAGAAAGTGAGAATGAAGAGAGTGGAAGAGATAGTAATAGAGAATTGGCTCCTATTGTAAAGAGATTTAACAAGTTCATGAAGAAGAAGGGTCAACCAAAATGAGGACAATCTTCAAGAAGAAATGTCTTCAATGATAGAAAGTTTTTGAGTGCAGGGAGCTGGGTCATATTGCAATGAATTGCCCAAGTAAGAAGAAGAAGGATGGAGAGGACAAGAAGAAGAGATTATATCACAAGAAGAAGGATGTCAAAGCCTATCTAGTGGAATGGGATTCAGATGCAAGTTTGGATGATGATGATGATGACTCTTCATCCAAGCTTAATGTCGGCATCACCATCAAGGAGGCTCCTTCACTCTTCTCATCTCCACATTGTCTTATGGCAAAGGGTGATGCCAAGGTAAAAATAATAGATGATATAAATGATATTGATGATGATGATGATGATGAGGTAGATGATCTAGATGATGATGGTTATTCATTGATGATCTAGTTAAAATGTTGGGTGAGACCGACAATTACATGCACAAGGAGAAAGAAAAATTTAGAACCTTGAAGGAATTGTATAAAAACCTTCAAGTGACTTTTGAGGAGCTAAAGACCTCTCATAACAATCTCAAGGAAAGTTGTGAGAAGCTTAAGGAAGCTCAAAACCCTCTTGTGTGCATGACATCATGGTAGTCACCGAAGATGTTGAAGTTACTTGTGACTTACTTGATAGTCCTAAAAGTGAACCACATACTACTAACACTATTTGTGATGAATGCAAAATGTCTCTCATGAATGATGATATTGTTTGTGATGAGTCTCAAGTTATTGTTGAGAATGAAATGTTAGTAGGCAAAGTAAAGGCTCTAACTCATGATTTCGAGAAGACATATGGTGGGAAAGCCAAATTGGATTTTATTTTGGGAAGCCAACATTGCTCACTTAATCATGAGGGACAAGTTATGTTCGTAAAAAAAGGTAATAATGCTTTTTGCAATGAAAAAGATCATATATGTGAAGGAATGTGACAAAGTGTGTCACAAGTGTCACAAGAAGGGTCATATCAAGAAAAATTGCCCTAAGTCCAAGAATGTATCATCCATGCATTTTGATCATTGCTATGTTCTTACTCATAATGCAAAGGGTGTTCATACTAAATTTGTTGGTACCTCAATTGTTGGCAACAAAAAGAAAGCCATTTGGGTGCCAAAGACCTTGGTCACTAACATCCAAGGACCCAAACAAGTTTGGGTAACTAAAAGAGATTTATTTCGTTTTTGTAGGTGAACTACAAGACAAGAGGGAATCATTGGGCGTTGGATAGTGGGTGCACTCAACACATGACTGTAAGCACCCTAAAATCATATTTTGGGTAATTTAAGAAAGTTTATTATGTGACTTGAATAAATATGTTTTCAAATAGGAGAATATATAGAAGATCATTATATGAGTTAATTTATTGAATAAAACATTTATAAATATCTTCTAAAATATTTAAACTAAGGTATATTTTAATAAATAATAAAGATTCGAGATTAGTTTCTTAATATACATCGTGTGAGCATAATTGGTGTATTCAAAATCATTTTTCATAGATATGGTAAAATAAATAAAAAATAAAAATTATGGATTGCATTCATGCTGAGTTCTTCTGTTTGTTCATTAAAACTAGACTGCAAATTCAAAACCAAATTTTAGTTGAATCTGAAATTTAGAAATTAGAAAAGAAATAAGAAACTAGAAGAAAAAAAAACAAACCTCGCACTGGGCCTCACTCCACTCGCTCGGCCCACTTCTTTCTTTTTGTCCCGTACTCCTGCTCGGCCCAGAATGGGAAGCCAGCATCCGCCTACACTGACAGCGTGGGGCCTGTGTGTCAGCACCTTCACTAGATTCCCACCATGCGGCACCTGCGGGGACAACAACCAGTGGGACCCGTATGTTAGCCGTCCTCCGCGCGCACCTCCATTTGTGAACTCGCTGTCACGTGGGGCCCTGGTGTCAGACCCGTCTCCTCCGCGTCACGTGTGAAAGGGAAATAGGGTCAAACCTTTTCCTAAATGATTTTGGTGGTTGAAATGCCCAACACAAATAATTGGACTAACTAGTTTGCTCTAGATTATATATTTTACAGGTGCTAAAGGTTCAACACAAACCAATAAAAAGATACAAGTTAGGGTTCAAAAGAAAGGAGCAAAAGAAACCAAAGAGAACCCTGGTCTGGCGCACCAAACAGTGTCCGGTGCACCAGGGACCGTACAGGCTGAACTCCTCACCTTCGGGTTTCTGAGGCCGCTCTCCGCTATAATTCACGGACTGTCCGGTGTGCCACCGGACTGTCCGGTGTGCCAAGCGGAGCAACGGTCGCCAGCGCAACGGTCGACTCCAACGGTCGACTGACAACGTGAACAGTGCGTGGACAGTTCGTGCTGAGTAAGAGCAGCGCCAGAAGGCACACCGGACAGTGAACAGTTCCTGTCCGGTGCCCCAAGCTGTCAGAGCTCCAACGGTCGAAATCGTCAGAACCCTAATGGTTGGGTGACGTGGCTGGCGCACCGGACAGAGTCCGGTGCGCCCATCGACAGCAGCCCTCCCCAACGGCTGTTTTGGTGGTTGGGGCTATAAATATCCCCCAACCACCACCACTCCAAGCATCCAAGTTTTTCAGATATCTCATTCAATACCAGAGCTAGTGCAATCAATACATGACACAATTCGATAGAATCAAAGCCTCTCCAAGTCCCAAATCTACTCCAAACAAATAGTGACTAGAGAGAGAGTTTTGCTCGTGTTCTTTGAGCTCTTGTTCTTGGATCGCTTTCTTCATCCCCATTCTTGTTCTTTAAAGCACTTGTAATCAAAGCAAGAGACACCAATTGTGTGGTGGTCCTTGTGGGGTCTAAGTGACTCGTTTGATTGAGAAGAAAGCTCACTCGGTCTAAGTGACCGTTTGAGAGAGGGAAAGGGTTGAAAGAGACCCGGTCTTTGTGACCACCTCAACGGGGAGTAGGTTTGCAAGAACCGAACCTCGGTAAAACAAATCACCGTGTCACTCGCTTTATTTCTTGGTTGATTTGTTTTCGCCCTCTCTTTCGGACTCGGTTTTATTTCTAATGCTAACCCCGACTTGTAGATTGTGCTTAAAGTTATAAATTTCAGATTCCGCCTATTCACCCCCCCTCTAGGCAACTTTCAATTGGTATCAGAGCCGATACTTCATTAGAGTCTAACAACTCGAAGTGATGTCGGGAGGATCTGCTAAGAGGGAGATGGAAACGGCCACAAGCCACGGGAAGGCTCCATCAAAGGAGTCCGGCGCCAAAGGAAGGGAGGAGTCACCTCCCTGTGTCAAGTCGCATCGGAGTGGCGACAAGAAGAAGAAGATGAAGAAAGTGGTCTACTAAGACTGATTCTTCGTCGCCTTCCACCTCAGGCTCCGACGCACCGTCCATCACTTCTAAGCGCCATGAGCGCAAGAAGATTAGTAAGATCCCTTTACTCTATCCTCGCATTTCCAAACGCACTCCTTTACTTTCTGTCCCATTAGGCAAACCATTGGTTTTTGACGGTGAAGATTATTGTATGTGGAGTGATAAAATGAGGCATCATCTAACCTCACTCCACGCTAGCATTTGGGACATTGTTGAGTTTGGAGCGCAGGTACCATCCGTGGGGGATGAAGGCTACGACTCGGACGAGGTCGCCCAAATCCGGCATTTTGACTCCCAAGCCACTACTATACTCCTCGCCTCTCTATGTCGAGAGGAGTATAATAAGGTGCAAGGGCTTAAGAACGCCAAAGAGATTTGGGACGTACTAAAGACCGCACACGAAGGGAATGAGGTGACCAAGATCACCAAGCGGGAGACGATCGAGGGGGAGCTCGGTCGTTTCATCCTTAACCAAGGAGAGGAGCCACAAGCCATGTACAACCGGCTCAAGACCTTAGTGAATCAAGTGCGCAACCTCGGGAGCACCAAATGGGATGACCATGAAATGGTCAAGGTTATTCTAAGATCACTTGTTTTTCATAATATGACGCAAGTTCAATTAATACGTGGTGATCCTAGATATAAGCTAATGTCTCCCGATGAAGTAATAGGAAAGTTTGTGAGATTTGAGTTGATGATCAAAGGCTCCAAACAAATCGTCGAGCAAGGCACCACCTCCACACCCGAGGTGCAACCCGTCGCATTCAAAGCGATGGAGGAGAAGAAAGAAGAGTCTACATCAAATAGGCTCCAAATCGACGCCTCCAAGCTCGACAACGAGGAAATGGCGCTCATTGAAAGGGAAATAGGCTTACACCTTTTCCTAATTAATTTTGGTGGTTGAATTGCCCAACACAAATAATTGGACTAACTAGTTTGCTCTAGATTATAAGTTCTACAGGTGCCAAAGGTTCACAACAAACCAATAAAAAGACCAATAAAGGGTTCAAATAAAAAGGGCAAAAGACAACCGAAGTGTGCCCTAGTCTGGCGCACTGGACTGTCCGGTGTGCCACCGGACAGTGTCCGGTGCACCAGGGAACCTGACTCCAAAATTTGCCACCTTCGGGAATTCTGGGAGCCGCTCCGCTATAATTCACAGGACTGTCTGATGTAGCACCGGACTGTCCGGTGCGCCAGCGGAGTAACGGCTACACAGCGCCAACGGTCGTCTGCAAGAACAATAAATGCGCTACAGTGTGCGCCTGCGCGCGCAGAAGTGAGGACAGGCGCCAGAAGGTGCACCGGACAGTGAACAGTGACTGTCCGGTGCACCACCGGACTGTCCGGTGGCCCAGCTGTCAGAAGCTCCAACGGTCAGAACCCAACGGCCAGGTGACGTGGCTCGCGCACCGGACAGTGTCCTGTGCGCCATGCGACAGCAGCCTCCACCAACGGCTCCTTTGGTGGTTGGGGCTATAAATACCCCCAACCACCCACCATTCATTGCATCCAAGTTTTCAGTCTTCACACCTCATACAAGAGCTATAGCATTCAATACAAGACACAAACAAGAGATCAAATCCTCTCCCAAGTCCAAAGACAATTCCAATCAAATAGTGACTAGTGAGAGAAAGATACTTGTGTTCATTTGAGCTCTTGCGCTTGGATTGCTTTTCTTCTTCCTTCTTTCTTGATTCCAACTCAATTGTAACCAAGGCAAGAGACACCAATTGTGTGGTGGTCCTTGTGGGGACTTAGTGTCCCATTTGATTGAGAAGAGAAGCTCACTCGATCTAAGTGACCGTTTGAGAGAGGGAAAGGGTTGAAAGAGACCCGGTCTTTGTGACCACCTCAACGGGGAGTAGGTTTGCAAGAACCGAACCTCGGTAAAACAAATCACCATGTCATTCGCCTTATTTGCTTGTGATTTGTTTTCGCCCTCTCTTTCAGACTCGTTTATATTTCTAACGCTAACCCCGGCTTGTAGTTCTGCTTAAAGTTTGTAAATTTCAGATTCGCCCTATTCAACCCCCTCTAGGCGACTTTCAATTGGTATCGGAGCCCGGTACTTCATTAGAGCCTAACCGCTCAAAGTGATGTCGGGATATCACGCTAAGAAGGAGATGGTGACCGGCGAGAAGCCCGCCACAAGCCACGGGAAGGCTCCATCAAGGGAGTCCGGCAACAAAAAGGAGGGATCCCCTTCACGCATTAGGACGCACAAGAGTGGCGAGAAGATGAAGAAAATGAAGAAAGTGGTCTACTACGAGACCGACTCTTCATCGCCCTCTACATCGGGATCTGACGCCACGTCCATCACTTCTAAGCGCCAAGAGTGCAAGAAGTATAGTAAAATCCCCCTACACTACTCTCGCATTCCTAGACATACTCCATTACTTTCGGTCCCATTAGGCAAACCACAGACATTTGACGGTGAAGATTATTCTAGGTGGAGTGATATGATGAGATATCACCTAACCTCACTCAACAAAAGCATATGGGATGTTGTTGAGTTTGGAGTACAGGTACCATCCGTAGGGGATGAAGATTATGATGAGGATGAGGTGGCCCAAATCGAGCACTTCAACTCTCAAGCAACTACTATACTCCTCACCTCTCTAAGTCGAGAGGAGTATAATAAGGTGCAAGGGTTGAAGAGCGCCAAAGAGATTTGGGATGTACTCAAGACCGCGCACGAAGGAGATGAGGTGACCAAAATCACCAAGCGGGAAACGATCGAGGGGGAGCTCGGTCGCTTTATGCTCAACCAAGGAGAAGACCCGCAAGCCATGTACAACCGGCTAAAAACCCTGGTGAACCAAGTGCGCGACCTCGGGAGCTCCAAGTGGGATGACCATGAAATGGTCAAGGTTATTCTAAGATCAGTTGTATTCCTTAACCCTACTCAAGTACAATTAATTCGTGGTGATCCTAGATATAAACTAATGTCTCTCGAGGAAGTTATAGGAAAATTTGTGAGCTTTAAATTAATGATCAAAGGCTCTAAGAAGATCATCGAGCAAGGCGCCACCTCAACACCCGAGGTGCCACCCGTCGCCTTCAAGGCATCGGAGGAGAAGAAGGAAGACTCTACACCTAGTAGGGTCCCCATCGACGCCTCCAAGCTCGACAATGAGGAGATGGCACTCATCATCAAGAGCTTTCGCCAAATCCTCAAGCAAAGGAGAGGGAAACACTATAAGTCCCGCTCCAAGAAGGTTTGCTACAAATGTGGTAAGCCCGGTCATTTTATCGCTAAATGCCCTTTGTCTAGTGATAGTGGCAGGGATAACGACAAGAAGGGAAAGAGGAGAGAAAAGAAGAGGTACTACAAGAAGAAGGGCGGTGATGCCCATGTTTGCCGGGAGTGGGACTCCGACGAGAGCTCCACCGACTCCTCCTCCAACGAGGATGCTGCCAACATCGCCGTCACCAAAGGACTCCTCTTCCCCAACGTCGGCCATAAGTGCCTCATGGCAAAGGATAGCAAAAGGAAGAAGGTAAAATCTAGAGCTTCCACTAAATATGCAACTTCTAGTGATGAGGCTAGCTCTAGTGATGATGAGGATGATTTGCTCACCCTTTTTGCCAACTTGAACATGCAACAAAAAGAAAAATTAAATGAATTGATTAGTGCTATTCATGAGAAGGATGAACTCTTGGATCACTACTACATATATGACTAATTGAGACGCACAATTTAAGACAGATATAAGTATATTTTATAGAAGTGTCTTATATCATACGGTGTTGAGCAAGATAAGACATTTTTTTGAAAATCCGTCTCAAACAGAAAAGTTTTTTGAGACAATTATGTCATAACAAATGTCTTATATTGATTTAAGACATATTGTTATTGTAATCCGTCTCAAATAAGGATAGTATTTGAGTCATCACTACTTTAACAACTGACTTAGATGGCAGTGAGTATTCTAGACACGTCTATGTCTGAAACCATCTCAAATAAGGATACTATTAGAGTCGTCTAGAATATAAAAACCGTCGTAGATATGAGTGAGTATACTAGACACTTGTAAATATGAAACCGTCTTCACATGATAGTTCTGGCAAGACATATGACAAACATAATAAATAATGAATTTATTTTAAATTGATGATATATATTAAATAGAATGTCAAACTTCTCTCTGTCTCTTGCTATAATGGTCAAATGGACTATTCAAACTGCCTTAGATGTTAGTGAGTATACTAGAAACTTGTAAACATAATTCCGTTTTCTTATGATATTTCTGATAAGACATATTGTGAAAAACGTAGTAAATAGTAAATTTTGCTTAAAGTGACTCCAAATAAAATTATACGTTTAAAATATGGATATTTTTTATTTTCTCATTAACAATATATTCATATTTATAATATCGTTTATTTGTACGGTATAAGCAACCTAATAAGAAGTGGTTAATGTCATGGATATTTCTCTTTCTATGTGTTTTGCACATATATACAATATTTCTTAATAATATATCAAAACTGGCTTTGTATCGTAGTGGTTAAAGACTTAGACACCTATTGGTGAGATCTTGAGGTTGATTCCTAGAAACGCATTGAATTTAATGCGTTTTTTTTTTGCGTGCGTGCGTGCGTTGGCTGGGGTCTGTGTGCGTGCGTGCGTTGGCGTGAGTCCGTGTGCGGGTCTGTGTGCGTGCGTGCGTTGGCGTGAGTCCGTGTGCGTGAGTCCGTGTGCGTTGGCTGAGCGGAGTCCGTGCGTGCGTCTGGTTCCGGAGTCCGTGGGTGCGTCTGGTTCCGGAGTCCGATCAATATTCCTATAAATACATGTACAACTTTCCTTTGATAAATTCATTCTATAACTATTTAACTCGTCGTCGAAATTTGAGTTTTTTCCTAGCTCTGTCGAGTAATTTCTTCTCATTCATTCTTCTTTCAGGATAACTTAGGTACAATTAAAATATTTCATGCAGTCCTACTAGTTTATTAAATATGTGATATTTTTACATTAAATATATGTTTTAATTCCTTCAAATTATGTTAAGATCGTATGAATTTTGCCTGCATAGTAACATTAATATTTTTAATTATGACAAATGTTTTAATTATTTAATTAATTGTTTATTTGTTAGTTATTAAAATAACTTTATAACAGATGAAAATCTAACAAATTACCTAGTTTTTTTCCCTATATCATCTCGTGTTGTTTGCGTCTAGTTTATGAGGCAATGTATTATGAAACTTTAATTATTTTTTCAGATATGGACAGAGAGCAATGGATGTATGGAATTGATCGGTCTGATATCAATTATTTCCGTCATGTGCAATGGTTCCTAAAGGTGGCTGAAAAACATCGATCAGATAATAAGGCAACAGCTATCTTATGTCCTTGTGTGGACTGTAGAAACTTTTATCCAATTATCGACTCACGTGTAATCCTCGGACACTTGATAATGCGTGGTTTTACATCTGGGTACACATGCTGGACAAATCATGGCGAGTGTTCTATTGGTGATAACAATGGAAACACTGAGGGTCTTTTAGATACTAATGGCGGTCCTATGGATACTAATGAGGCGAATGACCATTATGTGCATATCCAAGATACAAAAAGTCATTTTGCGGACGCGACGATTGTTGATGTGCCCGTCGATCATCTCGAATACATGATACATGATGTTACTGTAACTCGTAATTTGAGTGAGGCTCAAGCATCACAAGTACGTGAGATACTAGTTCGAGAGCGTGAGACACCATTATATCCGGGAAGCAGTGATAATCGACTGAGTTTTACTACTGAACTTCTACGATTCAAGGTGGCTAGTGGATGGAGTGATAAGAGCTTTACAGAGTTGTTAAATTTTTTAGGAGACAAGCTGCCTAAAGGGAATATGGTGCCACGAAGCACAACTAAAGCAAAGAAGATTTTGTGTCCCATTGAGTTGAAATATGAGAAAATACATGTTTGCCCCAATGATTGCATTATATATTGGGGAAAGCATAAGAACAACATATCATGTACAACATGTGACACATCACGCTACAAGAAGATTGATAACCTAGAGGAATTGGGCACCAATGAGAAGAAAAAGATTCCTGCAAAGGTTTTCTGGTACTTCCCTGTGATACCTCGATTAGAAAGACTTTTTGCTAATCCAGCAAGTGCAAAACTTTTGCGTTGGCATGCTGACGAACGTAAGAAGGATGGAAAGTTGAGGCACCCTGCAGATGCTTCACAATGGAGAGAAATTGATAGTAAGTATGAAATATTTGCAAAAGAATCACGGAATATCCGATTCGCTCTCAGCACCGATGGTATGAATCCATTTGGCAATATGACCACTACCCATAGCACATGGCCAGTATTATTAAGCATATATAACCTGCCACCTTGGTTATGTATTAAACGGAAGTACATCATGTTGTCAGTATTGATCCCTGGACCAAAACAGCCGGGCAATGATATTGATGTGTATCTTGAGCCGTTGGTACAAGACCTGTTGAAGCTATGGGAAACTGGTGTTGAAGTTTGGGATGCTTGTAAGAAAGAATATTTTAACTTGAGGGCCTTGCTTTTTTGTACCATCCATGACTATAAAGGCCTTGGAAACATTGCAGGATTATCCACTCAGGGATACAAAGCGTGCTATATCTGTCAAGAGAATACAAAGAGTCGTTATCTAAAAAACAGTAGAAAAATTGTATACCTGGGACATCGTAGGTGGACACGCAGAAATCATCCATACCGAAAGAATGTTGATGCATTTGATGGGAGTATTGAAAATGAAAAGGCTCCATCACGCAGGTCTGGACATGTGGTTTATGAGAGTGTGAAGGACATTGAAAATAAGTTCGGGAAACACAATTTAGCATTGTCTGGAATTTGGAAGAAAAAATCCATATTTTGGAGGTTACCTTATTGGCGCGATCTAAGTGTGCGTCATTGTCTTGATCTTATGCATATTGAGAAGAATGTCTATGAAGCTTTGATTGGTACAATTTTTAACATAAAAGGGAAAACTAAGGACAACACCAACGGCCAGTGTGACCTTGATGAGCTGAACATTGAAAAACCCCAGGAATGGTATACTCTGACCAAGGAGGAAAAAATTAAAGTTTTTAATCTGTTACATGATGTCAAAGTTCCATCTGCTTATTCAGCAAATATTAGAAGGCTCGTGTCAAAGAAAGACCTAAAACTTTCAGGTATGAAAACTCATGACTGCCATGTTTTAATGACACAGATCCTCCCCGTGGTCCTCCGTGGGTCTTTCAAGAATATCAAAATACGAGATACTGTCATTAGATTATGCTATTTCTTTAATGAAATAAATTCAAAGGTGCTAGATATTGAAGCCCTTGACAACTTACAAAGGGAATTGGTTCAAACTTTATGCCAACTTGAGATGTACTTCCCACCTTCATTCTTCGACATCATGGTACATTTGACCGTGCATCTAGTTGAAGAGGCTAAGATTTGTGGGCCACATTTCTTACATTACATGTATCCGATCGAAAGGTTCATGGGAATCTTGAAACGCTTTGTTCGGAATAAGGCACGCCCGGAGGGTTCTATTGCAGAAAGTTATGTAATTGAGAGTGTCATCGATTTCTGTGTGGACTACATGGATGAGGTGGCACCGATTGGCCTTCCACTGTCACGCCATGAGGGAAGACTTAAAGGGCAAGGTGGACTTGGATTGAGCACAGAGATACCAGATCAAGAATTGCTCCATAAAGCTCATTTCTTGATCCTTCAATCTACTGAAGACGTTTCAAAGTACATTGACAAACACAAGAAACGGTTGAGAAAGAAAAACCCAGAAATGGTGGACGAAGACATTGTGAGGCTCCATAACAAAGAGTTTTGTGATTGGTTTCAAAAGCGGTGTGAAAACAAGGTACCAAAGAATGACACTGTCAGACGGTTGGCACAGGGACCCTCGTCCAGCGTAGCGACATGGCAGAGTTACGACATTAATGGATACACTTTCTACACAGTACAACAAGATGGTAAAAGCACCCGACAAAATAGTGGAGTTTGCAATGACGCGATAACTGAGGTGTTTGATCGCAATAAAAAATCGTCATATCTAAGGAAGGACACGTATTATGGACAATTAGAACACATCTGGGAGTTGGACTACACACTTTTCAAGCAAGTTGTTTTTCTTTGTAAGTGGTTCAACCCTAAAGATGTTGTCGTAGACCCAAAATATGGGGTTACCACTATAGATTTTAGACGAGAAGCTTACAAGGATGATCCATTTATTCTTGCAAAGCATGCAAATCAAGTTTTCTATATCGATGATCTTGCAAACAGGCATCATCGAGTGGTGCTCAGGGGGAAAAGAAGAATTGTTGGTGTTGAAAATGTAAATGACGAAGAAGATTATGACCTCTTTAGTAATATGAGTAGTTTAGATAATATGGTCATAAATATGGAATGAGTTTGGACTTAATGTAAATTATTATTGTTCTAATTTCTATATATACGGCTGCTTAATATTCTGTATCGCTGTTTATTATAATTTCTATCTATATACATATATTCTAATATAAACAGAAAAATATGACTCCACCTATCCACAATTCCCAATTCCACATTGCATCGTATTAGGCTATCTGCGTCCCTCCCCGCGTTTCTCCCCACGTCCCGCGTTTGGCAATCTCGTCCCGCGCCGTCGTCCTGCGCCGTTCGGCAATCCTCGTCCCGCGCCATCGTCCTGCGCCGGCGTCCTCCCCTCATCCCGCGCCGGCGTCCTCCCCTCTTCCCGCGCCCCCCATCCGCCGCTGCGTCCCTCCCTTCGTCCTGCGCCAAGGCGTCCATCCCCTTGTCCCGCGCCCCGGCGTCCTCCCCTCGTCCCGCGAGCTCCAGGCGGCCGACGTCCCTCCCCTCGTCCCGCGAGCTCCAGGCGGCCGGTGTCTTCCCCTCGTCCCGCGAGCTCCAGGCGGCCGACATCCTCACCTCGTCCCACGGCCACGTACCGCCGATGCGAGCTCCAGGCGCACCTGCGTCCCTGCCATCTCCTACATCCGACGCCCATCGCCAAGGCTGAGAGGCAAGATCCGTTGTCCGGCGTCCAGAACTCCCAGGCAAGATCCCTGTAGTGTTTATTAAGATGGATAAATGTTGCTTAGAGGTTTGGTTGTTGTAGAATTTTTTCGATCATGTTTGTTATGTGTGCTATGGGTAGGATTAGCTATCTGCTATCTGCTAATGTATTTCCAATTTATAGAATTGGGTTCAAATGTAACATGTCTCTTGCACATTTGCTAAGGTAGAAGTACTAATAGTGTATCAATATAGTTTAATGATCTATATTCTTTGATGCTGCTAATGCCTATATTGTTTTCGAATATAATTATGTACAATGGGTACTGATGGCGCTAATTCAATAGGATCAAATGAGTTCTGAGTCATCTTCTGATACATCTGGGTCATCAACTTCAAAAACCTCTGGGTCCACAAGTACCTCATCTTCCACTAGCTTGCATTCAGAGGACATTGTCGAAAAAGGTTCTTGTACTTCTGCCAGGCATAGAACGAAACGAGGTCACGCCAAATGCAAGAAGCTAGAAAAAGGAGGTCCCCGTCGTCTTACGTTTGATAAAAATGGGATTGCCCAGTCACCGGTAAAACATGTCAATGAATTCTCAAGTTATTGTGGTTATATAGCACGCATGCGTGTTGATATTAGGATAAAGGATTGGCGAAAAGTGCCTACAGTGGTAAAATCAAACCTATGGGAGGATGTTTCAAAGAAATTTGTCATGCCAAGGGATGAAACCCAAACCCTCAATGTTAAGAAGGTCGCTTTGAAATCTATGAGTAAGGATTGACTTCTCCAGATTGTTTGATCCTGTTTGCATCATTTCTTGGGATTTATAATTTTTTTCCTTTTATTCGTACAGGCCATGCATGGAAGGATTTCAAGTGGAAACTAAATATAAATTATGTCAAGAAGGACAAAACTCCATTTGAGGACTATCCAGAACTCAAGAAAGAGTGGTGGCTAGACTTTGTGGAGTGGGTTACCTCTGATGAGTATATTGCTCTAGGAGAAAAGGGCAAGCAAAGCCAAAGCATGAATAAGTTCCGACAAAAACTAGGTCGGCGAAGCTATACTGTACAAAAGAGAAAATGGGCAAAGGAAGATGCACAAGCATTAACCGAGGGTAAATCTATTCCATTTCAAGACATGCCAGATGGTCGTCATAAGGATTGGGCAAGGGCGAGGAATCCTTCTGGCGATGTGAACATAACAGAGTCGCATCCAATCATACAGAAAATTGTAATGTTCCTCTCCACACATAACTTGTCCATTTAATTTTCTTACCATATTTGGTTCACACATAAAACTGTTTTTACAGGTAGATCTAAATGAAAAGTCAGTAGCTGGTACCTTTACACCATTGGATAATATGGACATACTTGCAACAGCAATAGGGAGTAATCATCCAGGGAGGACAACAGGGGTGAGTGCTTATGTGGGTTTAGGGATGGGTCTTGCTCAAGGTGATGGCCCTCGTAAGAAGAAACGTAGAACAACGAAAGAGTATGTCAAGAGGATTGTGGATGAGTACGAGGCCAAGTTTGAGAAACTGACAGCCCTGTGTCACAGTATGGAGCGTCGATTAAACAATTCTGAGAGTTGCTCATCTTCAAAATTTGTTGATACACCAGACCATGCAACACATCATTCAGTTGACTCATTACAAGTAACTTCATCTACTTGCAGCACATATGACTTATCAGATAACATAATCAATGTTCCACTAATATTCTGCATTTTCCTTTAATTCTTCCAATGTTTAACATTTCAGGAGGTGATGAAATGCAAGTTGGTGGTGCAGATAGGTCCGCAATCTGTTGTGGTCGCTAGAGGGCAGGTTTACCCTCCAAAGGATGTTGTAACCGTCCATGGGATTGAGCGGCGAGATGACCACACAAAAGTGCAGGTTGATTTTGTGTTTGACAACTTCTTGGAATTTCCACTCCCTATTCCTATCGCTGGTGGTGATATGTTCACTCTTGGCGAAGCCAAAAATTCATTTGTGTTATGGCCTAAGTCAGGCATACAACTAGCAGAGGTACACTTTGTGCTAACTTCAACCTAATGAACTTATTATTATTATTCACAACTTGGTTAATGCCATGTACTTGTTTCTGAATTTTACATAGGAAACAACAGTTCATGCAAAGCCTCAACAAGTCCCACACACATCGCCTCAGGTACTCCATCACACACCTGAAAAGGATAAAATGCCAACACCAACAATGGGTACCGAGGATATAGATGTCACACATAGTGCCTCCAATGTTAGTAAGAAGAGGAAACATAAGCATAGAAAACATAACAAAAGAAAAGAGAAGGAGCAAAAAACTTCACAACAGGAAAACATAGAAGATGATGGTCTTGATCCCCTTTGGACTCCCCCCTTTCATCAACGATCTCCACCACCAGTTCCAAATAATAAACAATTTGTGCTAGGGCAGCCTTTAGTATCTAGTGCATTGCTTAAGAGGATGGGTAAACAGAGCCAGTGTTTCCACAAATGGTATTTTGCTATGACCACGCCAATATCTCGAAGGCAAAGTGCCACACACTTCATGGTACGATACGAAGAACATGATTTTCTTGAAAAATCTGGGGTCTATGCAGTAGAATTCAGTGATGTATTTCACATCTACAATGATCTTGCCCTTGACATATCCTTACATCGGAGTTGGATGCTGTGAGTGAGATCCACCATTTCCTATAAGTGTCTACTTTTTGTTCTTTATCTAACTATTCTTTTAATAGATGCATGAGGAAGATAGACAAATACAGAGGCATAGTTGGCTTTTTAGATCCAGAGATGATCATTTTAAAGAGAATCAATGAAGAGGCTGATGAAGTCGAAGCATACATTGTGAAAGCATTGCTTGCTCAGCAGGACAAGGAGTGCATATTTGTTGTTTGCCAGGAAGGGTAAGGCCTAGCACTAATAACACTCTATAGTTTTTTAATCTGTATCTTAATGTTCTATCTTCGTCATTTCAGTTACCATTGGGCCTTGTTAGTTATTTTCCCAAAATGGAATACAGTGTACAATATTGACTCCAAAGGTTACCAATCCCCTAGCTGCTATAGTATTAAGAAGCTATTCGACGAGTGGGTATTACCTTTATCATAATTCTATTTTCCTCTATATTTCAATTGTTATTTACACCGTTAGTCACCATTATTGTAGGGCTTTTGGTGCTTATGTCGACAAAAAAGGTCGCCATAACAAGAATTTTGGTCGCACAGTTATATGGAAACATTTTCAGGTAATCATGTCCTTAACCTGAAATTATTAGCAACACATATAATTAGACATTCCCGCTGGATATTTTCCTTATGAATGACATCTTTTAGGCACACATACAACCACCTGGCAGTATGCTTTGCGGACAATATGTGATGTACCACATGTTATCCTTTGCGGATAATCTTAGTTTGGACCGTGATCGATATCCTCAGGTTGTTTTTATAGTCTGCATTCTATTTTACTCAAACATATGCAATATGACGTTATAAATATTTACATGGTTTATGTTTTTCAAGGGTCGTGCTGGTTTTGCAACCTGTCCATTATTGCCTGATGAGATAGCAAATGTCCGAGAACGGTTGCTCGACTTCTTCATGAATGAGGTGATAGACATTGGTGGATCATGCAGGGTTGAGGGTGCTTCATATAACTAAATCTAGCATGGCTTCCTAGGTAAGATGTTACATTCATATAACCTTTTACATCATATGCCACATTGTGAGGTGTTCATATGTGTCTAACTAATAATTATTGTGTTCTCCTATTTGTTGTACAGGAAAATATGGAATGGCCGCACCAGTGTGGAGACTTGATTTCATATATATTTAGTTAGGCACAACGATAGCGCAAACAATTGATTACCAAGTTTGTTAATTAGTATTTTAGTTTGGATATAGAGTACGCTTATGCATGAGCTATTTCACAATGTTTATTTATGAGATATATAATGGTAATTTAGAATGATATCATCCTACTTTCATATATTTGATGGACATCACATATGCATCTAGATTTTTCTCCAAGTTTCAGCATGTAGTACATAGGGCTAGGTGTCGATCCGGATTGTGGCACCCAACAAGGTGGGGGCGTCGTTTGAGAGGGCCGATGAGGTGATCTTCGAGGAGGAGGAAGATGATGGACAGACAACGAGGACATGCCCCGAGGACCCCTCACCTATCACTAGCGGCGTGGAGAGTGGCAGGGAATCCTCATTGTTGTACTAACGGTACGATATACAATAGGTATGTACTGCCTTTGATTGTGCTTTCGTTTAAAAGGTAGTTTTGTCAGTTCACATTACCCTGCAACTTGTTAATTACTATATCTGTTGAAAGGAGTTGTCTATTATCTGCAACTTCACACAACAGGTCAATACAGACAAGACAAAAAAAACTAAACAAAGCATTGGCAATGGTGACCTACCACAAAAATATATTCTTAACAGACAATAAGATTATTTCAGGCTCTGTTCATCCTACTAACATTTTATTTAGACATATACCGCTACGCTTGTAATTACTATGGTGCTTATCATCTTCTAGCCCATTGGAAGTTTTCTTCTCATCTCTGTTTCGTTACTGCACAGGGGAACTTGGTACAGCCATCCATGGTATCAGAATATGACCTGGGAGGAGAAGGGGACCTATTCAAAGCTCCAGAAGCCATCATCGAGGAACCGCTGCTCAGCCTCGATTCTGTCGCAGCTGCCTTTTCAATGATGGCTGGCAATGGAAGTGTTGTCATGGATCAAACTATTAAGGACACAGGCATCGGCACCATCCAAAATGACCCCCTCCTAAGTGAGGTGTTGTACGAGTGCGAGAAGGAACTCATGGAGAAGTCCGCAATCGAAGAGACAATTTCTGAACTTATGGATGTTAAGATTCCTATGCTGCAAGTTGAAGAAATCCCAAGCCAAGCTGAACAGGTTCTTATATAGAACCAGCAGCTCCCGGCCATGGAGAAAGAGAAGCAATTCGTTCCTGAATGCTCGCTCCAAAAAAGTGTTAGTTCTGGATGCCTCAACTCAGCAGAATATGACATGGGAGGAGAAGGGGATCTTTATCCTCCAGGGTCAAGCAGCAGGTATAGCTTGACTATTGAGAAGTTATCCTTTTTATTTGAGGCAACTTCCTTAGAAGTGGCACTGTATCTTTTTAATGGTATTTTTGTTTTGGCATTCTTTTATATGCCACACAGTAATTTGTTTAATAACCATCATTGCCTTCTAGGGATTGGACTTGCACTTACTGCAGGAGGTATTCTTGTATCCTCACGCGCTAAATGTTCTCTAAGTTTTACAAGTAAATAGGTATTAATATAGTTTTGTTATACACAAATTGAGTTGGTTGCATGAGTTATTAACTTTGAGTTATGCACCACCAATTTGTTTGACTAAATTTAAGAATAATATACGTTCAATACATCCTTCAAAATTTACCAAGTCTGTTAAAAACTATGTAAAAGTCTGAAATGAATTTGTGGTATGTTTGATTATATTTGGTCTGAAATGAATTCCTGAATTTTGACAAAATATGATGTAGGACAGGGTTCAGCATTTCTAGTTTTGTTTCTGGTGTTCGTTCTGTTGCTGATATATTTATTGGCAGGATGACATTTCTGGATGGACTGAGGATTTGTTCACTGCCAGAAAAAGTGCAATCAATTTACTTGGTGTTATAGCGCTATCAAAGGTTGTGATTCCTTTTTTATTATAGTTTGTTGAACACACATAGTACTGACTTCAGGCTGAGCAAAACATTTTAAGGGATTGTTTTGCTATATTGTATTCCATGACTTTGTCATTCTATATCAAGTGATTTCAATGGCTGCATGCAGTCTTTCATATTTGAACACACTTGCTATTTTTCACAGAACCATGTAGTTTGTTGAATTAACTCAAAAATTGAGATGTTGCTGTCATTTGCTTACACTTTTTTTTGGTTTCAGGGTCCACCAGTTGCATCTGCAGCATCAAAGCGTAAGAAAGGTGATAAAAATAAAGGGAGATCTGAAATGAGCTCAATTGGGGAGTTATTGGTCATCCCATTCCTGTCAAAGTTTCCTATACCTTCTCATGGTGAGGATGCATCATCAGTAGCAGTGCAGAAGTAAGAAAGGCTTAAAGACGATTAGACATACCACTATGTTTATTTACTGTACTATTATCTTGATGTACTAAATGATTTCATTTCAGTTATTTCGGTGTTTTGATGGCATATGGAGGCCTCCAAGATGTAAGAATTTCAAATTTTACCCTTCTAGTGTGTCTTATTTTATGAATTGGTTTTATAAGAAAATGCTAATTCATTTCAGTATCCATGTTGCAGTTTCTGACTGAAAAGAAAGATTTGACAATTACATTGATCAGGAACCGGATTCTCCCATTATATTCTTTGGATCCTTGCAGTCCATATTTGATTTCAATGGCTAATTGGGTTATTGGTCAGCTTGCTATATGCCTACCAGAGGTTACATGTTTTTCTTGTTTTTAAATTCCATCATCTCATAGGACATGCTGGATCAAAGTAGAGGCTTAATGTAATATGTATATCCCTCTACATTATACATTTCACTTTATTTCTTGTTTGCTTACCTGTAGGACATGAGTTCTAGTATTTATCAGTCCTTAATGAAGGCGTTGACCATGGAGTATGTGGAGGACATAACTTGTTATTCGGTTTGTGCCTCTGCTTCTAGTGCTATTGCAGAACTCATCGAGGTAAGACTGAGTCAATGCAGTATTTTGCATTGTAGTCTACTTCCACCTGGAAATATGAACTGATATATTTTGTCTCTGTTTTTTTCAGAATAGTTATGTTCCACCTGACTGGCTCATTCTTCTGCAAGTGGTTCTGAAAAGAATAAGTACTGGAGATGAAAATGAGTCTACTCTTCTGTTCAAGCTTCTGGGCACAATAGTTGAGGGTGGACAGGAAAAAGTTGTCTCATATTCCTGAAATTGTATCCAACATTGCAAGTACTGTAATGGAGCTCCTGCCCCCTGTCCCAGATCCTTGGCCTCAGGTAGTAGTGCATCTTTCTTCTGTGTGGTCAATATTTTGGTACTTTGTGCATGGAGTACAATCACCATGCCTGCTTTTAATCTTATGATCAGTTATTACTTTCATGTTAACAATATTGTTTCCATCCATTGACAATTTATGGATTAGCTGATTCCTATACACATTGGTACTAAAAATTGGACATAAAAATATTAACCTAACTTGTAAACCTATTTGAATAGAATAATACCATGCAATACATTTGGAAGTACTGACTATTTACTTTTTTATATAGAAATGCATGTTTCCCCAGTCATGCCTGGACGATCACCTTTCATCATATCCCAGTATTCCTGGTGTATCGGATTCCTTGATCGAGGTTCTCCGGGCAATCCTTACTCCTGTTGGTGGCTGCCGCTATGATAGCTCCCTCGGTGAGAAGAATCAGCTATGGTTTTCCTGTTCTTTTGTTCACATCTCCATGGCATCTTGATGAGTTTTCCTTTTTTAATTGTGGGGTATTGTTGCCTTTTAGGGCTCTTGACAAAGTTCCTGAACTTGCTAAAAGGTGCACCTAGTGGCATTGTTGATCTGAATAATGCTGCAGAAACTCTAGAGGTTGATCACAGCTGAAATGTTGATCACAGCTATTCATCTACTACCACACAGCTAAGTGACCTATAGCCTGCACTGCACGGACGACAACGGAACCGCTGAAACCGTTGTCAAAGCAAGGGAAACGGTTGCCAGATATCATTACAACTGCGCACAGAATAATTAATTAACCAAGTGGAAACTGCTGGTGCCTGCACTGCACGGACAGACAGTACTGCACCTTTGGACTGGGAACAGACGGAGTCAGTTCTCGGAGAGCCCATGGACAGAACCTTGTAGCTGCCATCATCGCCTGCGCGAGCAATGGAAGAGCAATAGCTGAGAAAGAAGAGGAGAAGCAGCTTCGGAATAGAAGAGGTCATGGATGGCTTGCGGTTCAGCAACTGAGATGTCAGATATGCAGTGAGTTGCCGCTTCAGAATGCACCTGCTGCTCATATAGTTATATATAGAGACGGAGGCAGGGAGCAAGATGAACGATGTTACAAAAAGCTTGGTTGTTTCAAGCTGACAATATGGTAAGTTAGTTTGCCGTTGACCTGTTGTCTTGAGGTATTGAAGTGGTGAAACTTGCTTGACTGTTTTCAACATTCATTTCAGGAGGGCTCTGCATTACCACCTCTGTCATGCGTAAACGATGCTTCTGTGTTACTTGAGTTTGTCATGAGTTCTGTCACTTGCATGGAAGAAATTGAAAGTCTGAAGGTCTTTGAGCAGGTAGCTACATGGGCTGACGCTATTGCCAACTGGGACTCCTGGGAGGAGATGGAGGATCAGGGTGTTTTCAACACAATTAAAGAAGCTGTCAATTTCCACCAAAGATTTGAATTCATATAAAGTTAGGGTTAACATTAGTGCAAACAATTGTATTTTAGTTTAGATTTAGAATACACTTATGTATGTGTTGTTTGACAATGCTTATTTATGATATATTGAATGGTACTTATTTATATTATATTAATTATAATGTTGTTCAATATATGTGTATGTATATTTCTCTTTCAAATTATTATAACGTGACATCTGAAAATGATTATAAATTGAAGAATATACTGCCGTGTAAGTCATTTCGTTTAACTTAATAAGACGGTCACCAAAATGTCTAATATCAGTCTCCTAAATACGACGGTTTCTAAAACGTCCATTATTAGTCACCTAAATAAGATGGTTTTCTTATTATAATCGTCTATTCTTGTAGGATATTCGAGACGGTTTGATAAATACTTTATGACTTTTAATGTTTGTATTCTCTACGGTTCTTTAGAAGCAGTGTCTTAAAAAAACCTAATTCAAGACGGTTTATCGGACGAAATGACTTAAACAAATACCTTTTTCAGACGGTTTACCGGACAAAATGACTTAAACAAATACCTTTTTCAGACGGTTATAAATTAAAAACTGTCTTATATAATATCTTTTAAGACGGTTTATAACCATCTTAAATGTGGGACATCTTTTGTGACTCCATCAAAATTGGACACTTCATAAGCGTCTTAATAACTGAAAATTAACCGTCTCATATAGCATGATCTGTAGTAGTGGATAGCCAAGAGGACTTCCTAATTAAAGAAAACAAAATGCATGTTAAGGTTAAAAATGCTTATGCTCTAGAGGTAGAAAAAATGTGAAAATTTATCTAGTGAGCTAAGCACTTGCCATAATGTTATTTCCAACCTTAGAAATGAAAATGCCAAATTAATTGCTAAGGTTGAGAAATCAAATGTTTGTGATGATTCAATTGACAATCTTAGAAATGATAATGCTAGTTCAATTGCTAAGATTGAAAAATTGAATGCCTCTCTTGCTAGCCTTAGAAATGAGAATGAAAAATTAATTGCTAAGGCTAAGGAATTAGATGTTTGCAATGTTTCTATTTCCAATCTTAGAGATGAGAATGACATTTTACATGCTAAGATTGTTGAACTAAATTCTTGCAAACCCTCTACATCTACCGTTGAGCATGTTACTATTTGCACTAGATGTAGAGATGTTAAGATTGATGCTATTCATGATCACATTGCTATGATTAAACAACAAAATGATCATATAGCAAAATTAGATGCTAAAATTGCTGAGCATGAGTTAGAAAATGAAAAATTTAAATTTGCTCGTAGCATGCTTTATAGTGGGAGACGCCTTGGCATTAAGGATGGCATTGGCTTCCAACAGGGAAACAATGTCAAGCTTAATGCCCCTCCTAAAAGATTGTCTAATTTTGTTAAGGGCAAGGCTCCCATGCCTCAAGATAACGAGGGATATATTTTATATCCTGCTGGTTATCTTGAGGATAAGATTAGGAGAATTCATTCGAAGAAAATTCATTCTAGGAAGTCTCACTCTGGCTCTCATCATGCTTTTATGTATAAGAGTGAGGCATCTAGTTCTAGGCAATCCACTCATGCTAAATTGCCTAAGAAGAAAACTCCTATTGCATCAAATGAGCCTAACATTTCATTTAAGACTTTTGATGCTTCCAATGTTTTAACTAACAAATCAGGCAAAGTAGTTGCCAAATATGTTGGGGGCAAACACAAGGGGTCAAAGACTTGTGTTTGGGTACCCAAAGTGCTTGTTTCTAATGTAAAAGGACCCAAGACCGTTTGGGTACCTAAGAACAAGGCCTAAAATTGTTTTGTAGGTTTATGCATCCGGGGGCACAAGTTGGATCATCGATAGTGTTGGTGACTTGTTCTTAAATGCTTCGGATTAAGAACAAGGCAACATAAAAAGTGTTAAATGATAAGGTCCTTCGTCCTTTGAAACATTATTTCCCTTCGGGATATAATGTGTTCCAGACGAAGGTTACAAATAATATATCTTCGTAAGCACAATAAGCTATGACGAAAGGATTTACACGCAACATAAAAAGAAGTATAAACATTTAAATCTCATAATATCATTTCTATTTTATTATCGCATAACAATAGAAATGACTTTAGATTGCAAGTGTACCTTCGGATTGCAGGAAGACAAAAGTACAAGGATGACGCAAAAGCAAATGCCAAGTCAGCGTGAACAGTACGGGAATACTGTTCATCTATTTATAGGCGTGGGACGCAGCCCATGTAAAATTACATTCATGCCCATTACATTTGTTAATGACTTATGGGAATTTGTCAAGGCCTAAGTAGTCTTTTCATCTTTAAGTCGGTTCCTCTTCCTGCTATCGTGACGAAGCTTTCCTGCGCACAGCTTCGTCTGTGCGCCATCCTTCGTGCAGCTTGGCAATCAGCCCGTCCTTCATCTCAATCCCCCTTCGTCTGGCTTAGGCTTCGTCCTGACCGTACTCCATGTTCATAATTCTGAGTCCGAAGATACCTGTTCATATAATCCACTTGGAAAACATTGTCAAATCATGTTTTTGAGGACCTTCGGAGGACGAAGGTCCCCAACAGTAGCCCCTCGCAATATTAATTTGTTAATGATAAATTCAGATTGCGATATGGACGAAGGCCTTAAGCCGAAGGTCCGAAAAAACACCTTCCCTTTGCTAGAATAGCAACATTCACTGACAAGCGGGGTCTTTCAATTTTCAACGCACTGGGCGTATAAATAAGATCGTAACGCAAACTCATTTTGGTACTCACTCTTGCCATCTGCTTCCGCCCACTAAATTTTTAGCTCTTGCGCACTAATATTTGCTGATCCTTTGGTTTTGAAGCTTCGGCCTTGAAAACAGTTTTTTAGTGTTTCCGAAGATGTCTGAAGATAAGAAGGTCCCTGCTGAGGTGAAGCTGAGTCTCGACAAAGAGAAGAACTTGGGGTTCCTTATAGCGATGGCGGAGACCAATACGGAAAAAATCACCAAGGAGATTCTGGAAGGTTTGTCTGAAGATACTGGTGACAGCGACAGTTATGATGCAGAAAGCTGTGGGGGAGAGTCCGAAGATCGACCATGGCGGCCAAGTCACACGGTTTTCGGGAAAACCACTGTTAAGCAGAGCCATATTGACAATATGAGGGGGAGATATTTTCGAGATATATCTATTGTGAGGGCTAATGCTGGAGAAAAGACTTCTCCCACCCCCGAAGAAGATGAAGTCGTAATCTTCCGAAACTTTCTCAAGGCTGGGCTTCGATTTCCCCTAAGCAGCTTTGTTGTCGAAGTCCTGAAGACGTTTCAAATCTACCTTCATCAAATTACTCCCGAAGCTATCATTAGAATGGGGATCTTTGTCTGGGCTGTAAGGAGCCAAGGTTTGGAACCAAATGCTAAAAGCTTTTGCAACATTCATGAGTTGTTATATGAGACGAAGCCCTGGGGGAAAGAACAATATCACAACAACTTTGGTTGCTACAGCTTCGGTGCCCGCACCGGGTCAAGCTGCCCCGTGCCAACCTTTCGGAAGAGGTGGCCCGGTGCCTGGATGACAGAATGGTTTTATGTAAAGAATGACTTGACAGCGCAGGAAGATATTAAAAGTATCATTATGCGCCCCATCTGGCAACGCTTCGGACTTCGAAGGCCGAAGGTTGAAATGGATGAAGCAGCCGAGGAATGCCAAAGAGCCTTCGGCGTAATCTGCTCTTTTATTGGGACAAGGGACTTGGTCCAAGAGCATATTGCGTTCAGGGTGTGGCCACTTGCAGGAAAGTGGGAAATGCCGAAGGAGACCATCAAAGAGTCCGACGAAGGCGGACTGGTCAGACTGAAATACACATTCAAATACGGGGATAAGTTTGTTGAACCTGATGACGACTGGTTGAAAAGCATTGAAACATTAAGTGACGAACTGCTTGGGGTGTATTCGAAGGCCGAGAACACTGCATTATCGGCAGCCTTCGGAGGCCGAAAGAAGAAAAGGCTCAACCGGGTATTTGATGCAATCGGGTTTGTCTACCCTGACTACCATTATCCGGTGCCGGGCCGCAAAAGAAAAAATACTTCTCCTGCAACAGAAGTTGCCACAAGTGCTTCTAGTGAGCCAGCGCCGCAAAGAAAAAAGATGAAGGTGCTCACCCACCGGGCACGTTTTATTGAGCCGGCCACAGTGCCAGAATTTATTGGTGAAGTCTCTTTGGCCTCTGAAGCTACAGAACCAGCTCGAGTGCCGAAGATAGAAGAAAAAACTGAAGCGCCTTCAGCAGAGAAGGCAGAAAAACCGAGAATTGAAGGACCAAAAATATCAGAAATCTTAAGTCCTTCAGTAAATGTTGAAACAATAAAAAATCAAAAGGGCCCATCGGTGACCCCAAAAAGAAAAAGAATGGTAAACGTGCTAGATGTCTTGGAGACAATTAAGTCTTCAAGCACAACTCCAAAGAAGACTGTTGAACTTGCTGAAGCGTCTACTGAAGCTTCGAAGCAACAACTGGAAGCTGAAGCTGGGTCTTCAGAGCCCACCAAGGAACAATCTTTGGAAACCGAAAAAATAAAAATATTAGAACCAGTTTTGGTTGAAGAGATTGACACTGCCTCCCCCGAAGCTCCTTCCAACATATGCGATTACATCGTGCGACATGCTTCGGGGAAGAAATTATCTGAAGAAGAGACTTATGAAGCCAATCACTATGCTAGAGAGTTAAAATATCCGAAGGGGGCAGTAGTGTTCAATGGGACAAATGAAGATGACTTCCTATACTGCCTCCCTGATAACAAAGAATTATCTGTCTGCCGGGAGATGGCTAGAAGCATGGGGTTCCCGAAGCTCGAAGCTGGATTATGTGCTATGACGAAGGAGGATCTCGCGGACAGTCTTGCGTACAATAGCCTAAAGGTATGGGAATTAGGCGCTTGAAAATTTTTTAATTCGTAACTCATTCTTTTATTTTTATACCAACTTTTTTACATATAGGGCTTAATCCTAAGCAACGCATTAAGAGCACAAAAGAGTGCCGAAGATGAGAGCTATGAAATTGCGTTCAACAACCTACGGTCAGAAGTTATTAAACTGAGAAACGAAGCTTTGGAAAAGGATAAAATTCTGCTTACATTGGTAGACAAGGTAAAAAAGGACGAAGCTGCTTCAAAGGTCCAGGCCGAAGCCCAAAAACGTGAGATTAAAGATCTTCAGAAACAGCTAGCTAGAGCTAAAGAGGAACGTGTGCTTGAAGAAACAAAACGAGAGCTTAGTGATCAGTTGGTCAATCATTTAGAGTTAAGTGTTAAGGAGCTTCGTGCATCCCAGAGGAAATGCTATGTTAAATCTATAGAATGCGTCAAAAAGATAAAATCCAGCTTCGCCAGCGTTGGCGCATTTTCTAGTGAAGAGAATTTCTCAAGAGGCAATCCCGAAGGTCCACTGGATTGGATCAGTCACGAAGCAGAGGCCTTCGAGGAAATCCTGAGCAGCCGCGGTGACATCTGCGCTTTTTCAGGCGCCAGAGGAGTTGCTACCGTTTTGGAGAAGAAAGGTTGTGAGCATGTAAAATCCTTAGCTCAGTCCGAAGCTGCCTTGTCCTCCGAAGACATCAAAGACCCCTCGACCGAAGCAAGCATGGTTGGCGGTAAATTCTTTACTGATATCTGGGACAACGGCGGCCGAGAAATGGCGCAAGAAATTATTCAAAGAAGTGAAAAAGGCATCCATGATGCTAGGAAAGTGACAGAAGTTGCCGAAAAGAGTACAGAGCCCGAAGGGCAAATAGGTATTAATTAGTCGTTCTTATTGTGTTGTAATTTTTTATTTCAAACTTTGTTCGCGGTTTGTGATAGTAATGTAGACATATTCCCTTCCCTCAGAACCTACTGGATCGTCTGCTGACCCTCACACGAAAGGGGATGACGAAATTAAGCAAATGGCCGAAGCTATCATGGATAAAGTTGTTGAACAACTTCTAAATGAGGCTGCCGAAGTAGTACTAAGAGAAGACTAGATGTTATTAGAAAAAACATTTGAAATGTGATGTATGTAATATTTTGTACATTTGAATGTAATATACAAGTTTCTTTTCATTATTCAATTCTTTACGATGCATGAAACTTTACATACGTACCGTTTTTAAGCCTTCGGCGAAAAAACACCTTCCCTTCTTTTCATGCTTCGTGAAGATAGAAAAACTTTTATGCATCTCAAAATCCATAGCGCTCTGATGAAAAATATCCAAACTTCGTGAAAACATTCTCCGAAGCTGTATTCCGAAGATTTTTACTTTCTCAAAGCATTCTTCCGAAGGTTGCTACTGTCCTCCCTTCTTTTGCCATATGCAATATGATGTATGATGCTTATGCTATGCAAAATGATGTGATGATGTTATGTTATGTAGATGAGATTGATTCCGAAGATACACACATATCCCCGTGAAACACACAATCTTTTTATATCAGCGCTGACTTTTCGCTGTAAGCTCTGCATTCCCTTAGGAACATCTTTTGAGCTTCTTCGCCTTTTACTTAGGCGGTATCAGCGTTGACTTTTCGCTGTAAGCTCTGCATTCCCTTAGGAACGTCTTTTGAGCTTCTTCGCCTTTTACTTAGGCGGTATCAGCGTTGACTTTTCGCTGTAAGCTCTGCATTCCCTTAGGAACGACTTTTGAGCAGAAAACTTACACTGCGCTCCCTTTGGAACGGCTTTTTGTGACTTCAGCAACTTATTCTGCGTTCCTTAGAACGACTTTCTGTTGCTTCGAAGGATTTTTAATAATTCGAAGGTCCTCCTTGTTATTGCAAATTTTTAAGCTTCAGCAACTTAAGCCTGTGGAGAAAATAGGTTTTCCTCGTGGGAAACAACGAAATTATTACATGAAAACTAACAATGTTCTTTGTTACACAGAAAATAGAACTGAATAGAAAAGACTGCTATCAAAGGTAGGATATGTGTCAATAAATGTGCTTCGACTCTGGCACAGTGCTATTGACTGTGCGAGCTTCGGATTGTTCTCTGAAGTCCCTTTGGTGTGGAGCATATTGACTCCCTTCTGGCTGTTGGCCTTGTTGTAGTGGAGGCGGAGGCGGAGGCTGTTGCCAGGAAGCTTGAGGTTGACTTGCCGAAGCTACAGAAACTGCAGGGTGGTTGTCTATGTATTGTGGGATGTAAGGCGGATGGTACGAAGCAGTATGCATGACCTGCTTCGGCTGAGCTTGTTGCGCTGCAGCTTCGGCTATTTCCTTTTGCTTCTGGATTGTAACATGGCACATCCTGGTGGTATGGCCCTTGTTTTCTCCACAGAACAAGCAAAACATTTTCCTTGGTTGATCTCCAAATCTTCCGGCGAAGCCCCTGGCGCTTCTGCCTCTTGGAGCTGGTGGCCGGAAGAAACTTTGTTGTTGCCCCGAAGCCTGTGAGGAGCACTGCGGCCTGTTCTGCTGACTCCCCTTATCATCATTTTGAGTAGAGTTGTGGATGGACCTGACATGCCTCGGATAGAATCTTCCTCCGAAGCCCCTGGTCATTTTAGAAAATCTGAAAGCCTCCTCCCTTCTTTGACGAAAATCATTGTCGGCACGAATGTACTCGTCCATCTTCTGGAGCAGCTTCTCCAAAGTCTGAGGAGGCTTCCTGGCGAAGTATTGAGCTGAAGGTCCAGGTCGAAGCCCCTTGATCATGGCTTCGATGACAATTTCATTGGGCACCGTTGGTGCCTGCGCCCTCAAACGTAAGAACCTTCTGACATACGCCTGAAGGTATTCTTCATGATCCTGAGTGCACTGGAACAAGGCTTGAGCAGTAACCGGCTTCGTCTGAAACCCTTGAAAGCTAGTTAACAACATGTCCTTCAGCTTTTGCCATGAAGTAATCGTTCCTGGTCGAAGGGAGGAATACCAGGTCTGAGCAACACTCCTGACAGCCATAACAAAAGACTTTGCCATGACTGCAGCATTGCCACCATACGAAGACACTGTTGCTTCGTAGCTCATCAAAAACTGCTTCGGGTCTGAATGGCCATCGAACATGGGAAGCTGGGGTGGCTTGTAGGATGGAGGCCAAGGTGTAGCCTGCAGCTCAGCGGACAGGGGAGAAGCATCATCGAAAACAAAATTTCCATGATGGAAATTGTCATACCAGTCATCTTCGTTGAAGAAGCCCTCCTGATGAAGGTCTTTTTGTTGAGGCCTTCTGTTCTGCTCATCGTGAGTAAGATGGCGAACTTCTTCAGAAGCTTCGTCTATCTGCCTCTGCAGCTCAGCTAGCCTGGCCATCTTTTCCTTCTTCCTCTGCACCTGTTGATGAAGCATCTCCATATCCCTGATCTCTTGGTCTAGCTCGTCCTCCTGAAGCGTCGGGCTGACGGCCTTCCTCTTCTGGCTTCGGGCCTCCCGAAGAGAGACAGTCTCCTGATTGGGGTCCAGCGGTTGCAGTGCTGCAGCCCCAGTCGTTGAAGCTTTCTTCGGCGCCATAGCGAGGGTCTATGGCTTCCGAAGGTGTTATAAAAACTCAAAGTGGAAGTGAGTTCACCGGAGGTGGGCACCAATGTTGGTGACTTGTTCTTAAATGCTTCGGATTAAGAACAAGGCAACATAAAAAGTGTTAAATGATAAGGTCCTTCGTCCTTTGAAACATTATTTCCCTTTGGGATATAATGTGTTCCAGACGAAGGTTACAAATAATATATCTTCGTAAGCACAATAAGCTATGACGAAAGGATTTACACGCAACATAAAAAGAAGTATAAACATTTAAATCTCATAATATCATTTCTATTTTATTATCGCATAACAATAGAAATGACTTTAGATTGCACGTGTACCTTCGGATTGCAGGAAGACAAAAGTACAAGGATGACGCAAAAGCAAATGCCAAGTCAGCGTGAACAGTACGGGAATACTGTTCATCTATTTATAGGCGTGGGACGCAGCCCATGTAAAATTACATTCATGCCCATTACATTTGTTAATGACTTATGGGAATTTGTCAAGGCCTAAGTAGTCTTTTCATCTTTAAGTCGGTTCCTCTTCCTGCTATCGTGACGAAGCTTTCCTGCGCACAGCTTCGTCTGTGCGCCATCCTTCGTGCAGCTTGGCAATCAGCCCGTCCTTCATCTCAATCCCCCTTCGTCTGGCTTAGGCTTCGTCCTGACCGTACTCCATGTTCATAATTCTGAGTCCGAAGATACCTGTTCATATAATCCACTTGGAAAACATTGTCAAATCATGTTTTTGAGGACCTTCGGAGGACGAAGGTCCCCAACAGATAGCGGGTGCACAAACCACATGACAGGGGAGAAGAAAATGTTCTCCTCCTATGAGAAAAACCATGATCCCCAAAGAGCTATCACATTCGAGGATGGGAATCAAGGTTTGGTCAAAGGATTGGGTAAAATTGCTATATATCCTGACCACACTATTTCCAATGTTTTTCTTGTAGATTCTTTAGATTACAATTTGCTTTCTGTTTCTCAATTATGCAAAATGGGCTACAACTGTCTTTTTACGGATATAGGTGTTACTGTCTTTAGAAGAAGTGATGATTCAGTAGCATTTAAGGGAGTGCTAGAGGGTCAGCTATATTTAGTAGATTTTGATAGAGCTGAACTCGACACTTGCTTAATTGCTAAGACTAACATGGGTTGGCTCTGGCACCGCCGACTAGCCCATGTTGGGATGAAGAATCTTCATAAGCTTCTAAAGGGAGAGCACATTTTGGGACTAACCAATGTTCATTTTGAGGAAGACAGGGTTTGTAGCGCATGTCAAACAGGAAAGCAAGTTGGTGTTCATCATCCACACAAGAACATCATGACGATCGACAGGCCACTTGAGTTACTCCACATGGACCTATTCGGCCTGATCGCTTACATAAGCATCGGCGGGAGTAAGTATTGTCTTATAATTGTGGATGATTATTCTCGCTTCACTTGGGTGTTCTTTTTGCAGGAAAAATCTCAAACCCAAGAGACATTAAAGGGATTCTTAAGACGGGCTCAAAACGAGTTCGGCTTAAGGATCAAAAAGATTAGAAGTGACAACGGAACGGAGTTCAAGAACTCTCAAATAGAAGGCTTCCTTGAGGAGGAGGGCATCAAGCATGAGTTCTCTTCTCCCTACACGCCACAACAAAATGGTGTAGTGGAGAGGAAGAATAGAACTCTATTGGACATGGCAAGGACCATGCTTGATGAGTACAAGACTTTGGATCGGTTTTGGGCCGAGGCGGTCAACACCGCTTGCTACGCCATCAACCGGTTATATCTTCACCGAATCCTCAAGAAGACATCTTATGAACTCCTAACCGGTAAAAAGTCCAATGTTTCATATTTTAGAGTCTTTGGTAGCAAATGCTTTATTCTTGTTAAAAGAGGTAGAAAATCTAAATTTGCTCCTAAGGCTATAGAAGGCTTTTTACTAGGATATGATTCAAACACAAGGGCATATAGAGTCTTTAACAAGTCCACTGGACTAGTTGAAGTTTCTTGTGACATTGTGTTTGATGAGACTAACGGCTCTCAAGTAGAGCAAGTTGATCTTGATGAGCTAGATGATGAAGAGGCTCCATGCATCGCGCTAAGGAACATGTCCATTGGGGATGTGTGTCCTAAGGAATCCGAAGAGCTTCCACAAGCACAAGATCAACCATCATCTTCAAATCAAGCATCTCCACCAACACAAGATGAGGATCAAGCTCAAGATGATGAAAATAAGGATCAAGAAGATGAGCCACCTCAAGAGGAGGACAATGATCAAGGGGGAGATGACCATGATCAAGACAAGGAAGATGATGATCCAAGACTGCCACACCCAAGAGTCCACCAAGCAATCCAACGAGATCACCCCGTGAACACCATCCTCGGCGATATTCATAAGGGGGTAACCACTCGATCTCGTGTTGCTCATTTTTGTGAACATTACTCTTTTGTTTCCTCTATTGAGCCACACAAGGTAGAGGAAGCACTTCAAGATTCGGATTGGGTGCTGGCAATGCAAGAGGAGCTCAACAACTTCACGAGGAATGAGGTATGGCAATTAGTTCCACGTCCTAACCAAAATGTCGTAGGAACCGAGTGGGTCTTCCGCAACAAGCAAGATGAGCATGGTGTGGTGACAAGGAACAAAGCTCGACTTGTGGCCAAGGGATATTCACAAGTTGAAGGTTTGGATTTTGGTGAAACCTATGCACCCGTAGCTAGGTTTGAGTCAATTCGTATATTACTTGCCTATGCTACTTACCATGGCTTTAAGCTTTATCAAATGGACATGAAAAGTGCCTTCCTCAATGGACCAATCAAGGAAGAGGTCTATGTTGAGCAACCTCCCGGCTTTGAAGATAGTGAGTACCCTAACCATGTTTACAAACTCTCTAAGGCGCTTTATGGGCTCAAGCAAGCCCCAAGAGCATGGTATGAATGCCTAAGAGATTTTCTTATCGCTAATGGCTTCAAAGTCGGAAAAGCCGATCCTACTCTCTTTACTAAAACACTTGCAAATGATTTGTTTGTATGCCAAATTTATGTTGATGATATCATATTTGGGTCTACTAACAAATCTACATGTGAAGAGTTTAGTAGGATCATTACTCAAAAATTCGAGATGTCTATGATGGGGGAGTTGAAGTATTTCTTAGGATTTCAAGTAAAGCAACTCCAAGAGGGCACCTTTATTAGCCAAACGAAGTACATTCAAGACATACTCACAAAGTTTGGGATGAAGGATGCCAAGCCCATCAAGACACCCATAGGAACCAATGGACATCTCAACCTCGACACGGGAGGTAAATCCGTAGATCAAAAGGTATACCGGTCGATGATAGGTTCTTTACTCTACTTATGTGCATCTTGATCGGATATTATGCTTTATGTATGCATGTGTGCAAGATTCCAAGCCGATCCTAAGGAAGTTCACCTTAGGGCCATAAAATAAATCTTGAGATATTTAATTTATACTCCTAAGTTTGGCCTTTGGTACCCCAGGGGATCCACATTTGATTTAATTGGTTATTTCGATGCTGATTGGGCAGGGTGTAAAATTAATAGAAAGAGCACATCAGAGACTTGCCAGTTCTTGGGAAGATCTCTGGTGTCTTGGGCTTCAAAGAAGCAAAATTCTGTCGCTCTTTCTACCGCCGAAGCCGAGTACATTGCCGCAGGCCATTGTTGCGCTCAATTGCTTTGGATGAGGCAAACCCTTAGGGACTATGGTTACAAATTAACCAAAGTTCCTCTTCTATGTGATAATGAGAGTGCAATCTGCATGGTGGATAATCCCGTTGAGCATAGCCGCACTAAACACATAGCCATTCGGTATCACTTTTTGAGGGATCACCAACAAAAGGGGGATATCGAGATTTCTTATATTAACACCAAAGAACAATTAGCCGATATCTTTACCAAGCCACTAGATGAGCAAACTTTTACCAAACTTAGGCATGAGCTAAATATTCTTGATTCTAGGAATTTTGATTGATATTTTGCACACATAGCTCATTTATATACCTTTGATCATATCTCTTTCATATGCTATGACTAATGTGGTTTCAAGTGCATTTCATGCTAAGTCATAGATTGAAAGGGAATTGGAGTCTTCGGCAAAGACAAAGGCTTCCACTCCACTCCATCGAATTATTCATCCTTCGCCGTCGCTCCACACCGCTCTCCAATTTGGTATAACTTCACTCATATGTTATTTACCATAGGGGGAGAAAGTAGTTAAAAGGGCTTATATTTCACTCACAAGTATCCGTTTTTGGCGATTCATGCCAAAGGGGGAGAAAGTATTAGCCCAAAGCAAAAGGACCGCACCACCACCAATTTCAAAAATGTAGTCTTTCAAATTTGTGTTAAGAAAAAAATTCTATTGGTATCTTATTTTTTGACATAATTTCAAATTGGAATACCCTCTTCAAAATTAATATCTAAAACCCTCTTGAACACTAAGAGGAGGATTTCATTAAGGGGGAGTTTTGTTTAAGTCAAAGGAAAAGCATTTGAAACAGGGGGAGAAAATTTCAAGTCTTGAAAATGCTTCTCAAAATCTTATTCATTTACCTTTGACCATTTGCAAAAAGACATTGAAAAGAATTTCCAAAACTTTACAAAACAAAACAAGTGGTGCAAGTGTGGTCCAAAATTTTAAATTAGAAGAAAGCCATCCATGCATATCTAGTAGAAATAATTATTGGTTTCATTCCAAGCAACCTTTGCACTTACATTATGCAAACTAGTTCAATCTTGCACTTTTATATTTGCTTTGGTTTGTGTTGGCATCAATCACCAAAAAGGGGGAGATAGAAAGGGAAATAGGCTTACACCTTTTCCTAATTGATTTTGGTGGTTGAATTGCCAAACACAAATAATTGAACAAACTAGTTTGCTCTAGATTATAAGTTCTGCAGGTGCCAAAGGTTCACAACAAACCAATAAAAAGACCAAGAAAGGGTTCAAATAAAAGGGCAAAAGACAACCGAAGTGTGCCCTGGTCTGGCACACCGGACTGTCCGGTGTGCCACCGGACAGTGTCCGGTGCACCAGGGAACCCGACTCCAAAACTTGCCACCTTCGGGAATTCTGGGAGCCGCTCCGCTATAATTCACCGGACTGTCCGGTGTAGCACCGGACTGTCCGGTGCGCCAGCCGAGTAACGGCTACACAACGCCAACTGTCGTCTGCAAGAACAATAAATGCGCTACAGTGCGCGTCTATGCGCGCAGAAGTCAGGACAAGCGCCAGAAGGCGCACCGGACAGTGAATAGTGACAGTCCGGTCACCGGACTGTCCGGTGGCCCAGCTGTCAGAAGCTCCAATGGTCAGAACCCAACGGCCGGGTGACGTGGCTGGCGCACCGGACAGTGTCCGGTGGCGCACCGGACTGTCCGGTGCGCCATGCGATAGCAGCCTCCACCAACGGCTCCTTTGGTGGTTGGGGCTATAAATACCCCCAACCACCCACCATTCATTGCATCCAAGTTTTCAGCCTTCACACCTCATATAAGAGCTATAGCATTCAATACAAGACACAAACAAGAGATCAAATCCTCTCCCAAGTCCAAAGACAATTCCAATCAAATAGTGACTAGTGAGAGAGAGATACTTGTGTTCATTTGAGCTCTTGCGCTTGGATTGCTTTTCTTCTTCCTTCTTTCTTGATTCCAACTCAATTGTAACCAAGGCAAGATACACCAATTGTGTGGTGGTCCTTGTGGGGACTTAGTGTCCCGTTTGATTGAGAAGAGAAGCTCACTCGGTCTAAGTGACCGTTTGAGAGAGGGAAAGGGTTGAAAGAGACCCGGTCTTTGTGACCACCTCAACGAGGAGTAGGTTTGCAAGAAACGAACCTCGGTAAAACAAATCACCGTGTCATTCGCCTTATTTGCTTGTGATTTGTTTTCGCCCTCTCTTTCGGACTCATTTATATTTCTAACGCTAACCCCGGCTTGTAGTTGTACTTAAAGTTTGTAAATTTTAGATTCGCCCTATTCACCCCCCCCCTCTAGGCGACTTTCACTCATCATCAAGATCTTTCGCCAAATCCTCAAGCAAAGGAGGGGGAAGGATTACAAACCTCGCTCCAAGAAAGTGTGCTACAAATGTGGTAAGCCTGGTCATTTTATTACTAAATGTCCATTATCTAGTGATAGTGACAGGGGCGACGCCTCTAGAAAGCTAGTGGCTCACTTGACCGACACACGGGTCAGCATGTGAAAGCTAACTTCCTACAGCTTTTATAAAATACCGTAGGAAGTTATGTTTATTTCCTAGAGCTACCAATTGCCTCTCGGAAGTTATTTATTTCCTACGGTTTGTTATAAAAGCTGTAGGAAGTTAAAAAAACCGTAGGAAGTGTATGATTTTGGTGTAGTGACGACAAGAAGGGAAAGAGTAAGGAAAAGAAAAGATACTACAAGAAGAAAGGCGGTGATGCCCATGTATGCTGGGAATGGGACTCCGATGAGAGCTCCATCGACTCCTCCTCTGACGAGGACGCCGCCAACATCGCCGTCAACAAAGGCCTCCTCTTCCCCAACGTTGGCCACAAGTGTCTCATGGCAAAGGACGGCAAAAAGAAGAAGGTAAAATCTAGAGCCTCCACTAAATATACGACATCTAGTGATGAGGGTAGCTCTAGTGATGACGAAGATGATTTGCTTGGTATTTTTGCCAACTTAAACATGCACAAAAAGAGAAATTGAATGAATTGATAGGTGCCATTCATGAGAAGGATGAACTCTTGGATAGTGTTAGGGGCCTTTGTCTTCCGAAGGTCCTCAAAAACATGATTTAACAATGTTTCCCAAGTGTAATATATGAACAGGTACCTTCAGACTCGGGTTAAAACAATACACGATGACAAAAGCATGGTCGAGACGAAGGCTGATACTGCTCCGAAGCTACGCGCAAGGGAGCTTCGGTCCAATGGAGGAAAAAGGAACCGACTTAAAGGGGAAAAGGCTATCTAGTCCTCGTTGGGTTGTCCATAAGACAACAGAAAATATGAGGGGCATGAATGTAAATTTACACAGGCTGTGCCCTGTGCCTATAAATAGATGAACAGTACCCCCGTACTGTTCACGCTGACTGGTATTCATTTGTGTGTCACGCTTGGACTTTTACCTTCTGTGAAGCCAAAGGTACAAATGTAATTCAATATTGTTCCTGTTTATTCATGTTAACATAAAGAAGATATATTAATAGTGTCATATAATTATTCATGTTGTCTCTTATATTTCATATTCTTCTTCTTTCACTAAATTACACTGCAATGATGAAGGTATGTCCTTCATGACCTTCGTCTGAAGATCATTATATCCTAAGGGAAATAATGCTTCGAAGGATGAAGGACTTTTAACCATTAACATTTTGTGTTGCCTTGTTCTTCACTCATAGCATTTGAGAACAAGTCCCCAACATTGGTGCCCACCTTCGGTGTACCCACTTCCACAACATTCGGCAAAGCACTGACCTTCGTCATGCCTCCAAAGAAGATAACAGCGCCAGGGGCTGCTGCACTGCAGCCACTGGACACAAACCAGGAGACTCTCTTTCTCTGAGAGGCTCGAAGCTAGAAGAGAAAGGCCACCAGTCCAACATTCCAGGAGGAGGAGTTGGACCAAGAGATTAGGGACATGGAAATCATCCATCAACAAGTGCAAAGGAAAAAGGAGAAGATGGCTCGGCTGGCCGATCTTCAAAGGAAGATTGATGAAGCTACTGAGGAAGTGCGTCAGCTTGCTCAAGATGACCAAGACAGAAGGCCACAACACAAGGAGCTTCGTCAAGAGGGCTTATTCAATGAAGATGGATGGTATGATTATTTTAATCATGATACCTTTACTTTTGATGATGCTTCCCCCTTGGCAGCAGAATTGCAGGCTATCCCATGGCCACAATCCTACAAGCCACCCCAGCTACCCATGTACGATGGGCACTCAGACCCAAGACAATTCCTGATGAGCTATGAGGCAACAATATCATCATACGGAGGCAATGCAGCTGTCATGGCTAAGTCCTTCGTCATGGCAGTTCGGAACGTGGCCCAGACATGGTATTCTTCCCTTCGGCCAGGGACAATCACGTCATGGCAAAAGCTTAAGGACATGCTGGTAACCAGTTTCCAAGGCTTTCAGACGAAGCCAGTCACAGCTCAGGCCCTGTTCCAGTGCACGCAAGACCATGAGGAATACCTTCAGGCGTACGTCCGAAGGTTCTTGCGATTGAGGGCACAAGCGCCCACAGTGCCCAATGAAATTGTCATTGAGGCCATGATTAAGGGTCTTCGGCTAGGACCTACGGCCCAATACTTCGCTAGGAAGCCCCACAAACACTGGAGAAGCTGCTTCAGAAGATGGATGAGTACATCCGGGCTGACAACGACTTCCTCCAAAGAAGGGAAGAAGCTTACAGATTCTCGGAGATGACCAGGGGCTTAGGAGGAAGAATCCACCTGAGGCATGTCAGGTCAATCCACAGCTCCAGTCAAAATGATGACAAAGGAAGCCAGCTTCAGAGCCCACAGTACACCTCACAATCTTCGGGGCAACAACAAAGCTCTTTCAGGCCACCAGCTCCAAGGGGCAGAGGCGCTAGGGGCTTCGGAGGAAGATATGGGGATCGGCCCAGGAAGATCTATTGCTTATTCTGTGGTGAGGGCAAGGGCCATACTACAAGAATGTGCCAAATCACCATTTTGAAGCAAAAGGAGATCGCAGAAGCCGAAGCTCGGCAGAATCAGCTGAAGCAGGTCTTGCACACCGCTTCGTGCCATTCTCCCTACATACCAGAATATATGGGCAATCATATTGCAGCTTCTGTTGCTTCGGCTAGCCATTCACAGGCTTCCTGGCCACAGCTCCCACCGCCACCACCACTGCAACCTACCTATTCCCGAAGCCAGCAGCCAGAAGGGCGCCAGCACTCCCAACAGCAACGTGAATTTAGGGAGGAATCCGAAGCTCGCACAGTCAACAATACTGTGCCAGAATCAAAGCACATTTATTGAGCGATATCCTACCTCTGAAATACTTTTATGTTCTATGTCATTCTGTTTTTCAATAAGGAATAAGCAATGTAAATCTAGTTTTAATTCCTTGTAATAATTTCGCTTCCATCAGAATGAAATATATCTTCTTCAGACTTACGAAGCTCAAAAATTGCCGAAGCTCAAAAGTCGTTCCTAAGGGAATGCAGAGCTAAAAATTGTCAAAACTGCAAAAAAGTCGTTCCTAAGGGAGCGCAGCATAAGTTTTGTTGAAGCTACAAAAAAGTCGTTCCTAAGGGAACGCAGTGTAAGTTTTCTACTCAAAAGTCGTTCCAAAGGGAATGCAGGGCCAAATACCGCCAAAATATAAGGCAAAGAAGTTCAAAAGACGTTCCTAAGAGAAGGCGAAGAAGTTCAAAAGACATTCCTAAGGGGATGCAGAACTTACACCGAAAAATAAACGATGAAGCCGAAAAATAAATGGTAAAGAGATTCCAGTCGTTCCTAAGGGAATGCAGAGATTGTGTGTTCCAGAGTGGGAGTGTGAGTATGTGTCTTTGGCATCATTATCATTTTGCATCATATCATTTCGCATAGCATCACATCATACATCATATCGCATTAATAACACAAGAATGGAATACGAAGCCGATTTTCGGAAAGTATTGTCAAAGTTACACGAAGTAAGCTTCGAATTACAGCTTCGTCACCCTGCACACAAAAGAGGGATCTCTCTTTCCGAAGCATGGATATCTTTATTTTTACAAACTATGGATCTTCTTTCTTTACGAAGCATGAAAAGAAGGGAAGGTGTTTTTTCGCCGAAGGGTCAAAAACGGTATGTATGTAAGTTTCATGCATCGTAAAGAAATAGATTATAATAATTTACATATTCCATCCAAAGTTACGCACATCAAATATTACAGCTTCGTTACAATAAAAAGCACATACAGCTTCGTTACAATAAAAAGCACAGTGTCCATTCTAGTGTCTCTTACATCAACTATTTAAAAATGTTTTTACAATAAGTGCTAGTCTTCTTTTAGAATTTTCTTCGCAATTTCATTTAGCAATTTACTGACGACTTCGTCAACAATAGATTCAACCATATTAATGATCTCCAGTGCTTCCTTCGTTTCTGGATCGGCTAGGGGATCGAGCGGTTTCGGCGGCGGAGATAATTTAGCTGAAATAGGAAAAAAATAATCAGTCCGAAGCCATAAAAACCAATGCCGAAGCTAAAAGCCAAGAAACAATACCTATACATTTCTCTCGCTCTGCAGCTTCTTCAGCTTGTCTCGCTTCTATCCGGGCATCATGGGTGTCTTTTTCACTTTTCTTTATAATTTCATGAGCCATCTCTCGGCCACCATTCACCCAGACATCATTATAGAATTTTCCGCCCATCAAGGTTGCTTCAGCTGAAGGATCCTTCGTGTCATCTGCGGAGAAGGCAGCTTCAGCCTGGGCCATAGTCTTGATGTGATCACATCCCGCCTTCTCTAAGATAGTTGAAATCCCTCGTACACCAGAAAATGCACAGACGTCCCCGTGATCACTTAAGATTTCTTCGAAGCTCTCGGCCTCCCCACTTATCCATTCAATAACGCCTTCAGGGTCACCTCATATGAAGTTTTCTTCGGTAGAGTAGGCGCCCACGTTGGCGAAACTGGTTTTTATTTTCTTCGCACAGTCCAAGGATTTTTTTAAAGCATCTTTCCTTGGATGTGCGAAGTTCTTCAATGTTTTTCTCTAAATGATTTTTCCAATATTCGCTGATTTCTCGGTTAGCTTCTGCGAGCGTGCATTTTTCTTTAGCTTCGGCCAATTGCCTCTGAAGGTCTTCAATTTCAATCTTTTGGGCTTCGGCTTGGGCTTTGAAGCTTGCTTCATCTTCTTTGACTTTGTTAACCAAAGAGAATAAGATTTTGTCTTTTTCAAGACCTTTGTTTCTCAGTTCAATTACCTCTGCACGAAGGTTGTTCAGGGCCATTGTATAGCCTTCGTCCTCTATATTTTTCTGTGCCCTAAGGGCATTACTGAGAATCAAGCCCTGCAAGGTGGAGGAAAGAATAAGTATGACAAATAAAATACCTCATTTTTCAAATTTAGAGTTAGTTTTTATACCTTTATGCTATTGTATGCTACGGTGTCAGCAAGTTCGTCCTTCGATAAAATCGAAAGACCGTCTTCCAGCTTCGGGAATCCGATGCTTTTACCTATCTCCCAGCAAACAGATATTTCTTTGTTATCCGGGAGACAGTACAAAAAGTCTTCTTTGCCACTGCCATTGAACACTAATGCCCCTTCGGATATTTCAATTTTTGGGCATAGTGTTGCGCTTCTAACATCTCTTCTTGGGATAGTACCTTTCCCGAAGCATGACGAATAATGTAGTCAATACTTTTGTTCGACGCTTCGGGACCAGGAGCTTCGATTTTTTCAGTTGCCATCCGCTCTGTTGATTTTTCCTTAGGGTCAACATGCTCCATCTCGGTGGGCACTGAAGGCCCAGCTTCGGTTTCAGCCTGAATTGTTGCAACTTCGATTTCTGCCTGCTTAGAATCAGCTTCGGGTTGCGCCTTGGAAGCTTCGACAACTTTCCTTGTAGGAGCAGGACTCAAGTTTTTTGTTGTTTCTAACACAACATCCAGCACATTCGTCATCTTTCTCCTCTTAGGAGTTGTGGCAGAACCCTTTTGTACCTTCGGCACTGTTGCCTCCGTTGGAGGTCTCAAAATCTCTGGCATTTTGGTTATTTCTCCAATTTTTGGCCTTTCACCCTTATCAGCCTTCGTCTCAACTAGCTTGACTGAAAGTAACTTAGGCATTACAGCTGGCTCTTCAGTGCTCTGCACAGACAGAACAGTTTCTTTTGTTTTGGCAGCTGAAGAAGCCCCTTCGCCAAATTCAGGTATCACGTCCGGTTCAATGTAACGCGGCCGGTGAGTCAGAACCTTCATCTTCTTGCCCTTCGGCTCAGCTGTGATGGCCGAAGCAGTAACCTTTCCAGAAGCAGCAATCTTTCTTTTTACCCCTTGCCCGCGCAGAGGGTAGCAATAGTCAGGATATACGAAGCCAATGGCATCAAATACCCTGTTCAACCTTTTCTTATTCCGACCCTCGAAGGCTACGGACAAGGCATTGTCTTCGGTCTTGGAATACGCCCCAAGTAGCTCGTCGCTAGTAGCTTCAATGCACTTCAGCCAGTCATCATTTGGTTCATCAAACTTATCCCCAAACCTGAAGGTATACTTCAGCCGGACCAAGCCACCTTCGCTAGAGTCAGTGATGGTCTCCTTTGGCATTTCCCAGCTTTCCACAACCGACCATACTCTGAAGGCTATATGTTCTTGAATTAAATCTCTTGTCCCAAAAAGGAACAAACAGTGCTGAAGGCCCTCTGACACGCTTCGACTGTCTCATCAATTCCTATCTTCGGCCTTCAGAGGCCGAAGCGGGACCAGATGGGGCGCATGATGACTTCCTTAATGTCTTCCCTAGCTTTTAAATCATTCTTCACATAAAACCATTCTTCCATCCAAGCTCTGGGCCATCTCTTCCGAAATGTTGGCACCGGGTGGCTTGCGTAGGGGCGAGCGACAAATCCATAACAACCAAAGTTGTTGTGGTACTGTTCTTTACCCATGGCCTTCGTCTCATATAGAAGTTTGTGCATACTGCAGAAGTACTTCACGCTTGGCTCTAGCCCTTGACTCCTTACTACCCAAACAAAGATCCCCATCCTTATTATACCTTCAGGGGTAAGCTGATGGAGGAAGGTCTGGAAGATTTTCAACACTTCAACTACGAATTTGCTCAAAGGGAACCGAAGCCCAACCTTGAAGAAGCTTTGGTAAATTACAACTTCGTTTTCATCAGGGGCAGGGACGTTGTTGTCTCCGCCAGGCCTCACAATAGACATGTCCTGAAAGTACCTTCCTCTCATGTTCTCAAGATGACTCTGTTTGATGGTCGATTTTCCGAAGATTGAATGACTTGGCCGCTAGGGCCGATCCTCAGAATCTTCATCCCCACTTTCCACATCATAGCTATCGCTGTCACCAGTATCTTCAGATAAACCTTCCAGTATCTCTTTAGTAATTTTCTCTGTGTTTGTTTTTGCCATCGATTCAACAAATCCAGCAATATAAGGATCCACAACCTTCTTCTCCTCAAACAGCTTCGCCTCTTCGGTCAGCTTCGTCTCCACAACAACCTTATTTTCCTGGGACATCTTTTCACCAGACATGGTAAAAATGCGTCTTTTAAACCGAAGCTCAGAGAACTTGAAAATCTAGTGAACAGGAGCCAAAAAGATTGAGAAAATAATGCAAATGGCAGAAATAGTGTATCAAATGCAGCTGTTGTGAGTCCATATTTATACGCCCTGTGCGCTGCAAATTGGAGGGTCCTGTCTGTCATTGATTATTGCTATTCTAGCAAAGGGAAGGTGTTTTTTTGGACCTCCATCAGTCCATATTTATTCGTCCATATCACAGTCTGAATTCGTTATCTTAACAAATTAATACTGCGAGGGGCTACTGTTGGGGGCCTTCGTCTTCCGAAGGTCCTCAAAAACATGATTTAACATGTTTCCCAAGTGTAATATATGAACAGGTACCTTCGGACTCGGTTTAAAACAATACACGATGACAAAATCATGGTCGAGACGAAGGCTGATACTGCTTCGAAGCTATGTGCAAGGGAGCTTCGGTCCAATGGTAGAAAAAGGAACTGACTTAAAGGGGAAAAGGCTATCTAGTCCTCGTTGGGTTGTCCATAAGACAATAGAAAATATGAGGGGCATGAATGTAAATTTACACAGGCTGCACCCTGTGCCTATAAATAGATGAACAGTACCCCCGTACTGTTCACGCTGACTGGTATTCATTTGTGTGTCACGCTTGGACTTTTACCTTCTGTGAAGCCGAAGGTACAAATGTAATTCAATATTGTTCATGTTTATTCATGTTAACATAAAGAAGATATATTAATAGTGTCATATAATTATTCATGTTGTCTCTTATATTTCATATGCTTCTTCTTTCACTAAATTACACTGCGATGATGAAGGTATGTCCTTCATGACCTTCGTCTGAAGATCATTATATCCTAAGGGAAATAATGCTTCGAAGGACGAAGGACTTTTAACCATTAACATTTTGTGTTGCCTTGTTCTTAACTCATAGCATTTGAGAACAAGTCCCCAACAGATAGCCAAGAGAAATTCCTTATTAAGGAAAACAAGAAGCATGTTAAAGTTAAAAATGCCTATGCTCAGGAGATAGAAAATTATGAAAAATTAACTAGTGAGCTTAGCATTTGCCATGACACTATCTCCAACCTTAGAACTGAGAATGCCAAATTACTTGCTAAGGTTGAGAAGTTAAATGGTTGTGATGATTCTATTGTTAATCTTAAAAATGATAATGCTAGTCTAATTGCTAAGATTGATAAATTGAATGAATCACTTTCTAGCCTTAAAATTGAAAACTACAAATTAATTTCTAAGGCTAAGGATTTAAATGTTTGCAATAATTCTATTTCCTGTCTTAGAGATGAAAATGCCATGCAAAAATCTAAGATATATGAATTAAAATCTTGAAAACCCTCTACATCCACTGTTAATTATGTTTATATTTGCATGAGATGTAGAGATATTAATGTTGATGCTATTCATGATCACCTAGCTTTAATTAAAGAACAAAATGATCATATAGCTCAACTAACTGCTAAAATTAATGAGCATGAGATATAGAATGAAAAATTTAAATTTGTTAGAAGCATGCTCTATAATGGGAGACGCCCTGGCATTAAGGATGGCATTGGTTTCCAACAGAGAAGCAATGTTAAGCTTAATGCCCCCAAGAAATTGTCTAATTTTGTTAAGGGTAAGGCTCCCATGGCTTAGGATAACGAGGACTATATTTTATATCCTGCTGGTTATCCTGAGCATAAAATTAGGAGAATTCATTCTAGGAAGTCTCATTCTGGTTCTCATCATGCTTTTATGTATAAGAATGAGACATCTAGTTCTAGGCATTCTACCCATGTTAAAATGCCTAAAAAGAAATCTCATGTTGCATCAAATGATCATAACATTTCATTTAAGACATTTGATGCTTCTTATGTTTTAACTAACAAATTAGGCAAAGTAGTTGCCAAATACGTTGGGGCCAAACACAAGGGCTCAAAGACCGTTTGGGTACCTAAGAACAAGGCCCAAATTGTTTTGTAGGTTTATGCATCCGGGGGCTCAAGTTGGATCATTGATAGCGGATGCACAAACCACATGACAGGGGAGAAAAAGATGTTCTCCTCCTACGAGAAAAACAAAGATCCCCAAAGAGCTATCACATTCGGGGATGGAAATCAAGGTTTGGTCAAAGGACTTGGTAAAATTGCTATATCTCCTGACCATTCCATTTCCAATGTTTTTCTTGTAGATTCTTTAGATTATAACTTGCTTTCAGTTTCTCAATTATGCAAAATGGGTTACAACTGTCTTTTTACGGATATAGGTGTTACTGTCTTTAGAAGAAGTGATGATTCAGTAGCATTTAAGGGAGTATTAGAGGGTCAGCTATACTTAGTTGATTTTAATAGAGCTGAACTCGATACTTGCTTAATTGCTAAGACTAATATGGGTTGGCTCTGGCATCGCCGACTAGCCCATGTTGGGATGAAGAATCTTTACAAGCTTCTAAAGGGAGAACACATTTTGGGACTAATAAATGTTTATTTTGAGAAAGACAGCGTTTGTAGCGCATGTCAAGCAGGGAAGCAAGTTGGTACCCACCATCCACACAAGAACATCATGACAACGGACAGGCCGCTCGAGCTACTCCACATGGATCTATTCGGCCCGATAGCTTATATAAGCATTGGCAGGAGTAAGTATTGTCTAGTTATTGTGGCTGATTATTCTCGCTTCACTTGGTTATTCTTTTTACAGGAAAAATCTCAAACCCGAGACCTTAAAGGGATTCTTGAGACAAGCTCAAAATGAGTTCGGATTGAGGATCAAGAAGATAAGAAGTGACAACGGAACGGAGTTCAAGAACTCTCAAATAGAAGGCTTCCTTGAGGAGAAGGGCATCAAGCATGAGTTCTCTTCTCCCTACACACCACAACAAAATGGTGTAGTGGAGAGGAAGAATAAAACTCTACTTGACATGGCAAGGACCATGCTTGATGAGTACAAGACTCTAGACCGGTTTTGGGTGGAAGCAATCAACACTGCTTGCTACTCCATCAACCGGCTCTACCTTCACCTAATCCTCAAGAAGACATCATACGAACTCCTCACCGGTAAAAAGCCCAATGTTTCATATTTTAGAGTCTTTGGTAGCAAATGATTTATTCTTGTTAAAAGAGGTAGAAAATCTAAATTTGCTCCCAAGGCTGTAGGAGGCTTTTTACTTGGTTATGACTCAAACACAAGGGCATATAGAGTATTCAACAAATCCACTGGATTAGTTGAGATTTCTTGTGACATTGTGTTTGATGAGACTAATGGCTCCCAAGTGGAGCAAGTTGATCTTGATGAGCTAGATGATGAAGAGGCTCCGTGCGTCGCACTAAGGAACATGTCCATTGGGGATGTGTGTCCTAAGGAATCCGAAGAGCCCACTAATGCATAAGATCAACCGTCATCTTCCATGCAAACATATCTACCAACTCAAGATGAGGATCAGGCTCAAGACAATGAAGAAGACGATCAAGAGGATGAGCCACCTCAAGAGGAGGACAATGATCAAGAGGGAGATGACAATAATCAAGACAAGGTAGATGATCAGGAAGTACAGGGTCAAAGACCGCCACACCCAAGAGTCCATCAAGCGATACAACGAGATCACCCCGTGAACTCCATCCTCCGCGATATTCATAAGGGGGTAACAACTCGATCTCGAGTCGCTCACTTTTGTGAACATTACTCTTTTGTTTCCTCTATTGAGCCATACAGGGTAGAGGATGCATTAAGAGATTCGGATTGGGTGTTAGCAATGCAAGAGGAGCTCAACAACTTCACGAGGAATGAGGTATGGCATCTTGTTCCACGTCCTAACCAAAATGTTGTAGGAACCAAGTGGGTATTCCGCAACAAGCAAGATGAGCATGGTGTGGTGACAAGGAACAAAGCCCGACTTGTAGCCAAAGGATATTCACAAGTCGAAGGTTTGGATTTCGGTGAAACCTATGCACCTGTAGCTAGGCTTGAATCAATTCGCATATTACTTGCCTATGCTACTTACCATGGCTTTAAGCTCTATCAAATGGACGTGAAAAGTGCCTTCCTCAATGGACCAATCAAGGAAGAGGTCTATGTTGAGCAACCTCCCGGCTTTGAAGATAGTGACTACCCTAACCATGTGTATAAACTCTCAAAGGCGCTTTATGGGCTCAAGCAAGCCCCAAGAGCATGGTATGAATGCCTGCGAGATTTCCTTATCACTAATGGCTTCAAAGTCGGTAAAGCCGATCCTACACTCTTTACTAAAACCATTGCAAATGATTTGTTTGTATGCCAAATTTATGTTGATGATATCATATTTGGGTCTACTAACAAATCTACTTGTGAAGAGTTTAGTAGAATAATGATTCAAAAATTCGAGATGTCGATGATGGGGGAGTTGAAGTATTTCCTAGGATTTCAAGTGAAGCAACTCCAAGAAGGCACTTTCATCAGCCAAACCAAGTACATTCAAGATATACTTACCAAGTTTGGAATGAAGGATGCCAAGCCCATCAAGACACCCATGGGAACCAATGGGCATCTCGACCTCGATACGGGAGGTAAATCCGTAGATCAAAAGATATACCGGTCGATGATAGGATCTTTACTCTATTTATGTGCATCTCGACCGGATATTATGCTTTCCGTATGCATGTGTGCAAGGTTCCAAGCCGATCCTAAGGAAGTTCGCCTTAGGGCTGTGAAAAGAATCATGAGATATTTAGTTTATACACCTAAGTTTGGTCTTTGGTACCCCAAGGGAACCACCTTTGACTTAATAGGATACTCAGATGCTGATTGGGCAGGGTGTAAAATCGATAGGAAGAGCACATCAGGGACTTGTCAGTTTTTGGGGAGATCCCTTGTGTCTTGGGCTTCAAAGAAACAAAACTCAGTAGCTCTTTCTACCGCCGAAGCCGAGTATATTGTCGCGGGTCATTGTTGCGTGCAATTGCTTTGGATGAGGCAAACCCTTAGGGACTATGGCTACAAATTGAGCAAAGTCCCTCTCCTATGTGACAATGAGAGTGCAATCCGCAAGGTGGATAATCCTATTGAACACAGTCGCACTAAGCACATAGCCATTCGGTATCACTTTTTGAGGGATCACCAACAAAGGGGGATATCGAGATAGCTTATGTTAGCACAAAAGAACAATTAGCCGATATCTTTAACAAGCCATTAGATGAGAAAACTTTTACCAAACTTAGGAATGAGCTAAACATTCTTGATTCTCGGAACTTTGAGTGATTCTTTGCACACATAGCTCATTTTTATACCTTTGATCATATCTCTTTTATGTCTATGACTAATGTGTTTTCAAGTTTATTCCTATGATAAGTCATAGATTGAAAGGGAAATGGAATCTTCGGCAAAGACAAGGCTTCCACTCCACTCTATCGGTATTATCTACCCTTCGCCGTCACTCCAAACCACTCTCCACTATTGGTATAATCTTCACTCATATTCATTTGTACCATTGGGGAGAAAGTAAAAGGGCTCTCAAAAGACTCCGTTTTTGGCGATTAATGCCAAAGGGGGATAAAGTATTAGCCCAAAGCAAAAGGACCGCACCATCACCAATTTCAAAAAGGTTTTAAAGAAGTTTTCAATTGGTATCTTATTTTTGATATACTTCAAATTGGTATGACCACTTTCAAAATTGGTATCTAAAACCCTCTTGAACACTAAGAGGAGAATTTTTATTGAGGGGAAGTTTTGTTTAAGTCAAAGGAAAAGCATCTGAAACAGGGGGAGAAAATTTCAAATCTTGAAAATGCTTCTTGAAATCTTATTCATGTACCTTTGACTATTTGCAAAAAGACTTTAAAAATATTTTCCAAAAGAATTTACAAAAACAAAACAAGTGGTGCAAACGTGGTCCAAAATGATAAATAAAAGAAAGCAATCCATGTATATCGTGTGAAAGGTCCATGTATATCGTGTGAAAGTATAAAATTGGTTTCAATTCCAAGCAACCTTTGTACTTGCCTTATGCAAACTAGTTCAATTCTGCACTTATATATTTGTTGTGGTTTGTGTTGGCATCAATCACCAAAAAAGGGGGGAGATTGAAAGGGAAATAGGGTCAAACCTTTTCCTAAATGATTTTGGTGGTTGAAATGCCCAACACAAATAATTGGACTAACTAGTTTGCTCTAGATTATATGTTTTACAGGTGCTAAAGGTTCAACACAAACCAATAAAAAGATACAAGTTAGGGTTCAAAAGAAAGGAGCAAAAGAAACTGAAGAGAGCCCTGATCTGGCGCACCGGACTGTCCGGTCCACCAGGGACCGTACAGGCTGAACTCCTCACCTTCGGGTTTCTCAGGCCGCTCTCTGCTATAATTCACCAGACTGTCCGGTGTGCCACCGGACTGTCCGGTGTGCCAAGCGGAGCAACGGTCGCCAGCGCAATGGTCAACTCCAACGGTCGACTGACAACGTGAACAGTGCGCGGATAGTTCGCGCGGAGTCAGAGCAGCGCCAGAAGGCGCACCGGACAGTGAACAGTTCCTGTCCAGTGTGGCACCAGACTGCCCGGTGCCCCAAGCTGTCAGAGCTCCAACGGTCGAAACCGTCAGAACCCTAACGGTTGGGTGACGTGGCTGGCACACCGGACAGTGTCTAGTGGTGCACCAGACTGTCCGGTGCACCCATCGACAGTAGTCCTCCCCAACGGCTGTTTTGGTGGTTGAGGCTATAAATACCCCCAACCACCACCACTCCAAGCATCCAAGTTTTTTAGACATCTCATTCAATACAAGAGCTAGTGCAATCAATACAAGACACAATTCAATAGAATCAAAGCCTCTCCAAGTCTCAAATCCACTCCAAACAAATAGTGACTAGAGAGAGAGTTTTGCTCGTGTTCTTTGAGCTCTTGTTCTTGGACCGCTTTCTTCTTCCCCATTCTTGTTCTTTAAAGCACTTGTAATCAAAGCAAGAGACACCAATTGTGTGGTGGTCCTTGTGGGGTCTAAGTGACCCGTTTGATTGAGAAGAAAGCTCACTCGGTCTAAGTGATGGTTTGAGAGAGGGAAATGATTGAAAGAGACCCGGTCTTTGTGACCACCTCAACGGGGAGTAGGTTTGCAAGAGCCAAACCTCGGTAAAACAAATCACCATGTCACTCACTTCATTTCTTGGTTGATTTGTTTTCGCCCTCTCTTTCGGACTCGGTTTTATTTCTAACGCTAACCCCAGTTTGTAGATTGTGCTTAAAGTTATAAATTTCAGATTCTGTCTATTCACCCCCCCCCTCTAAGCAACTTTCAGCGTGCCCAGGGAACGAAATCCTCCATAACAGATCTTGCTGCAATCACCGCAACTCGTCCGGATTCATCGCCCGTTGTTGCGTTCGCTCAAGTATAAAACCAGGATGTAGCAATGTAGCATGCCCCTCCTCCTCATCCCCTAGAATGGAGTGCTAGAGCCCCGACGCCATCGCAGAACCGGAGAAAAGAACGCAGGGGATCTACCGCCGTTGTGTCACGATTGCTCCATCGGCGAGGTCTCAGTAGCAGGCCGAGGGGCTCCAGCACGCACCCACGAAGGTGTTTGTGGCCTCGCCGTGCGCGATTGGTGCTTGGGGCATTGTGAATTGCTCATTGGAGCTTCACCACCGCCGTGGGTCCGCTTCGCATGTGGGCAAGCACGTCTCCGCCTTCGACGCCGGTGAGTACCATCCCCACATGTTTGTCGTAGCCGCCCCCTTCGTGTAGCATGGTTTAATCGAGGTATATTGCCCTAGTGCGCCTGGTCGCGTCCGTCCGACGAGCGCACAGCCGTGCGGGGGGGCCTGCTCTATCACGGTGATGGCGTGGTGAGGAAGACGACCCCGGTCCATTGATCGTGGAATGGGCGGTCACGATTAAATCTTGGTGCACCGGTTCGTCCAGCTGTGCCGTAGCCGTCCATCATGGATTAGGCGAACCTCGATTGATTTCCGCTGCATTGAATCCGAACCGTTGATCCGCCATCGACCAGATCTAGGCCGATCTCTGTTTATCGCAGATCGCAATCGTTAATCGTGGATCGGGCGAATCATATTGCATAGCGTTCATTTAAAACACGATCTAATCCGGGCCGCCGGATATGGATCGAGCGACTCTGGGTGCCCGATGCCCCTTCGCTATGGCTGGATTGCATAAGAGCCCTCGGGATTTTTATATACCAACCCACAGTCCATCCTTATGTATTGATCATTACATAATGGTCCAGGAATTTATAAAAATAACCCTACTCTCTTAGGAAATAGCAGTCGGGTCCAAAGGTAGAAATAAAATTGATGAAATAAATATTGGGAGCGATTTTTAGTATATAAATAAATATTGTGAACTTAGAAAATTCATAACTTATTTGTTTTAACTCCGATTTAAGCCGTTCAAGTTGCGTTAGTTTCGTAATAAAATTGCCTACACAGTAGCAATATTATTTGATCATGTCCCACAACTTTTATATATACCATTTAACCTATGTTATAGTAGATTAACCTTGTTTAATTTAATCATAATTATGACCAAACTAGGATATGATCCTTCCCAAGTTATAACTCGGATTAAAAATTGATTAGTATTCCTTCATAATATTTTCTCACAAGATTTATATTTATCATAGGATCTATATTCTCACTATCTGGTAACCTAGATCTTCAGAAAATCATAACTCTTTAATCGTAACTCCGAATTTAGGAATTCTCGAACCCGTGATCTCGTAGCGACGCGTAGATCATTATTATACAGTTTGTTCTTATGTTTGGTGTGATGTTAATTTTTTTATACCATGTTTGTTTGTATTACTACGACTAGAAGTGAGGTCACGAGAATCTGAAGATCATCCTGGTACCTGGTATCTCAAGTCTAAGGCAAGTTGCGCCCTTGATCACTTTTCTTTACCTAATTATGTTACTGTTAATCACTATGCCATGCTCAAGTTAATCTGATGGGACCTTTTAGGTTTCCCTAGACTTGTTTATCTCACACCTTGTTTACCACTAAACTTTTGGGTAGTTATGCTATTGTTCTATCTGGTTTTGGGATTAATATTACATTATAATCATGTTCCAAATTATACTGTTGTTTTAATTATTGTTCATGACAAGATCATTGTGTTAATTGGAACATGGAGCTTAACTTGAGAAACATGTGCTACCACAAGGGTGGAATGGGACGCCCTTGGCTGACTAATTAGGAAAGCTAGTGGAGGACTACCTTACCTGAAAGGGGCAAGGGCAGTAGGGGAGTTGCATATAGGGAGGTTCTCGTGTCGATCATGCTGCGATGGCTTTTCGGACGAGGGATTCCTATATTGCCCTTCCTAGAACTGTAGCTGGTTTTCTGAAGCTAGTGGAACTTTGTAAAGTCCTCGTAGTGGATCCCTAGCCATTCACCTTGGAAGTGTCTAAGGGTCTAGCTAACCCTGGCTAGACAGGATGCATGACTTGTGGGTAATGTAACACCCGGATTTTAGGGGTCCAAAACCCGGGGTTAACATAAACACCAGGTATGCTGGTGTAACACCCGGATTTTAGGGGTCCAAAACCCGGGGTTAACATAAACACCAGGTATGCTGGGACCAAGTCTCAAACATATGATGTATAGTGGCACAGGATCGAATGTCACATCTTTATACATAACAGGAGTTCCATACAAAATAAATAATTACATTATAAGGAGACAACGGTCCAGCAACCCAAAGTTGACTGGGAGACGACGACCTAGACCACTCACGAACTCTTCACAGCCTCCTCCAAGAGCATCATCCTGCAGTACCTGGTCTTGACCTGTGGTGTATGTGAGACAGCAAGAGTGAGCTCACATACGTTCATCGCTCAACAAGTTGTGGGGAATAATGTGCATGAACTCGCCAATGGTGGGAGCTCATGTGAAGTGTAAGGCTTACCAAAGAAGATGGTTAGAGCTGAGCATTGCTTTTAAAGTTGGTCAAAATTTTATTAGCAATTACTAAGTATAAGTAAATACCAAACCCAATTAAGTAATAGAACAAAAGTAACAACACCACCTGCAATGCAATGCATATGACAAATTGAATTTAGTTCCATAAATTAATCATGTGAGGGTCCGAGCTGCTCTTGACCGTGAGCACGGCTAGTATACCAGTTTTACACTCTGCAGAGGTTGCGCATCTTTACCCACAAGCCGTGTTACCCATCTGCCAAGGGGTCATGAATCCCATTCACCTCTACCAAGGAAGCGAGGCAGGGTAACACTACGAGGCCTTTACAAAGTTCCACTAGCTTCCGAAAACCCGCTACAGTTTATAGGAAGATCCAGTGCAGGAATCCCTTGCAGGACCGCCATCGCAGCAAAATCCTCCCGAGGGCCTCCCTACACTGACCTCTCCCCTACTGCCCTTGCCCCTTTCGGGTAAGGTAGTCTTCCACTAGCTTTCCTAATTAATCAGCCAAGGGCATCCCATACTACCCTTGTGGTAGCACTGTTTTCCCGGGTGGTCGCTCCATGTTCCAATTAACATAATGATCTTAACATGAACCATAAATAACAACTGATAACAAAAGTATAATCATGAATAGTAAGGTGTATCTCTATACCCAAAGCCACATATAGCACTAGCAAGTACTACCCAAAGATTCAGTGGTGAACAAGGTATAAAGATAGTCAAACTAGGGTAACCTATTGGGTCCCATCAAAATTAACCTATGCAGATCATTATGATTAATCAGAACATGAGTGGGTAAAAGAAGTGATCAAGGGCACAACTTGCCTGGGCCTTGAGATTCCAGGTACCAGGATGATTCTTCAGATGACTCGTGACCTCACTGCTAGTCGTAGCAATTCAAACAAACAGTGTATAGGTAAAATTAACATTACACCAAACATGTATGCCAAAATACATATTAATAATCTACATATTAAAATAAGATCACAGGAAAAAGAATTATTAATTTTGGAGTTGTAGAATTCAAGTTATGATTTTCCTAAGGTTTAATGTGATTAAAATATGATTAAATGATAAATAAATCTCCTGACAGAGTTCATGTCAAAACAGAGACACTAAATGATGAAGAATATTATTACAAAATTTTAGAAACTGGAATGGTTCAATTTGGAGCTAAAATAAATTTTCTATGAATTATCTAAGTTCTAGCAATTATTTTTGTATTAAAAATCTAATTTCTAATTCATTTAATCATTTTATTACTGCACTGGACTGGGCCTCAATTAATGGGAAACACAGGGTTCTCTGCGCAAATAAACCTAAGACTCAAACTACACCCGCGGTGGACGGCGGGTCGATTTCACAAAACCCCGAGGGCTCTTTAGAAAAATGACCATCGCGAAGGGGTACCCGTTATTCCTAACCGTCCGATCCACAATCGATGATCCAGATTAGATCAAAGCCCTGCGAACCGGTACGCATCCCTGACCGTTCATCCCAAGATCTGCGTCACAGATTTAATGAAGTTTGATTTCCCTATGGATCGTCCGATCGAAGACCCACGGTCCCGATTTAATATCACGAAGGGGTATCGCTTGTTCTAATCCGAGCCGTTCTCTGGGAGATCGATGGTCAGCAGTTGTTCGCCATCCCTCCCCCAACGCGACGGCGGCGCCGCCCACGGTATGCGGCGGGGGCACGCCGGCGCGCCCGCGACTCGTCGTTCCATTGTCCCAAGCTCAAGATTGACGGGTGCAACGCGTAAAGGAGACTAAGGCGAACTGGATGGAGTACTCTTTACCGTGGATTGGTGTCTGGTTGTAGCTGGCCACGGCGAATGGCGGCTTGGAGGCGATAGCCCAAGTCCGGCGAGGAAATTCCGGTGTCTTCAACGCTCCTTGGTCATGGCCACCCCATCGTGTATGCTCCACGCGCAACCCCGAAGCCCCAGGTCCACATGCCGAGGGTGATTCGCCACCGTGGGCGGAGATCTCCGGCGGCGGACGGAGATGCGGGGAGAGAGCTCGGTCCCGGGGAGAGAGATGTAAGGAGAGGGGGTCGCGGCCACGTACTTATACACAGGGAGCGCTTCGCGGCTGTTGCATGAGTACCGAGATCACCGGCGAGCATCGCGGAGTCCGCGCGCTCCGTTGAGCTCCACGCGCGCGCGGCCGTTTCGGTGAGGAAGGATATGACACGCGGGACCCACATGTAAGCCTCACGGGGAGAAGAGAGAGCGAGGCATGCGCGGACGATGGGTACGGCTGACCGCGTGGGCCCGGGATGCCAGTGGGAGAAGGCGCGGGCATGTGAGCAGGGAGGCTGACGGGGTGGCCCCGCCTGTCGGCGCCGTGGGGGAAGCTGGGCCGCGCGAGAAGGGTGAGATGGGCCGAAATGAAGTAATCCGGCCCAGGTAGGGATTTTCTCTTTTTCTTTTTATTTTCTTTCCTATTTTCCATTTCAATTATCCAATTCAATTCAAATTTAAATTCCAATTTATATCCAAAGTTTGTGGCGAATTTGTCTTCATTTAAATATTCAATGTGAACATAGCATGGATAAATTTTATTTATTTACAGATTTATTTTGCTTCTCTTGCCTTATATATATTATTTCCCTTTTCCTTTTTCAAACCCTAATCTCCTTTTGAGTTCTAATTCAATTTTCTTTTTAGTATATTTTGATTAATAGAGTTGCTATTATTATTATATGCACTACAAACAAAACTCCAATATGATGCACATGTTGTTTTGTTGACATTTAGTCATTTAATTATTTTTAAATGGGGTTATTCACATGATTAGTTAAATTGAAACAAAGCAAATAAGAGAATTATCTCCATTACCATGATTTACAAATTTGAGTATTACAAATCCTACCCCCCTTAAAAATAATCTCGTCCTCGAGATTTGTAAGAAAGAGGATATAGGAAGAGTGATTTGAAATCTAGCTTTTGGTTTCTAATTAGTTCAAAATCAAGAGTCCCCTTTTTTTTTATTAGTTAGTTATTAGGAGAGCATAGGTATATATGGTTATAGACACTTTATTATGCAGGATAAAGGATATCTTTTAAAGCGTAGATAGATTTGGGTAAGAAAGAGTAGGGTAAGGAAAGACTCCATCCAAGGTTGTGGATCTTGACTCTTCTTGGTGACCTCACTTAATCCTTGAAGACTTGAGTTGGTGCTCATCCTTCCTTGATGAAGTTGATCATCTTCTTCGGTCTTGTCTCATTGATTAGGAGTTAGTGTATATTATTGGGCTGGGGAATATGGTTAATATAGGTATGGATGAGATAGACTACATGATGTAGGTCAAAATCTGGTTTGATGTCAGGTGGTGGTTGATAGATTATGCAATCCATTAAGACCCTATTGATTGGGTAAGTTATGTAACTTGTTATATAGGTCGAGTTGTTGTGTATGGCCAAGTTGATATAAGTCTTCAAATTAGGCTTAAGTGATTTAGGAGTATGGCTTTATCCTTGTACTAGCATTAAGTAACTCACACTAGGTTGGATCATAATAGATTAGATAAAATCTAGATTAGGTTGTATATAACTAGGTTAGACTAGTTTAGTTTAGATAAATCCACTAGGGTGGGATATGTCTTATTAGAATCTGTTAGAATCTGTTGGGATAGTATGGATTATATGATGTAGGTAGGTCAGAAGCTTTATTAGGTTAATCACAGAGGGATTATGCAACTATCGGATGGGTAAGGTAGTTGCATATGTATATGGTCAAGTTAATCTTAGGGCATCAATTTAGCTTAAATCATTTTTATAGGAGTGAGGTCTAATCCATTTCACTAGTGCTATCTAACATGTTTGATAAGCCACTTTAGATTAGATCATATTAGGTTAGATGAGATCTAAATTAGATTGGTATGACTAGTTTAACTAGATAAGGTCTAATTAATTTGGATTGGATCATGATTGTTACTCCGAGGTGAGCAAAGTGGTTAGGATAAGATAAGATAAGATATATTCTTTTAAGATAAGAATGAATCTGTGAAGCTAGATATATTTTAATTAGGATAAGTTAGGATCTTTTGAGATAAGATGGATCTATGAGTGTAGGATAGAATCTTTTAAGGCTAGTTAGATCTATTAGGATAAGGATAAAATCTTTTCCAAGATAAGATGAGTATCTTTTAAGATGAGATGGATCTATTAAGATAAGGGAGAATCTTTTAAGATAAGATGAATTGGTTAGAATGAGAGCTTTTAGGATAAGATAAATCTCTTAAGCTAGATATGTTCCAATGGGGACAATCTAGGTTGTCTAGTTATTTTATAAATATATTTTTATACCTATGTGTATGTGCAGATGCAATTGTGGACCTTACTCCACAACCCATCACACTCAATCAAAGATCCAAATCAGGCAAGTATCATAAGAACAAACATTCAAATAGACACTTATAAAAATAGTTTTGTTTTTGTTCCTAGGATTAGGTCTCCTATTCCTAAAAGTCACTTTAGGCACAGAATTTCAAAGTGTGAAATCCAAGTTTGTCTTTGGAAAGAAAAGATAAGAATAATCAGAGCATAGCGGAAATAGATGAGAAAAGATTGAGAAAAGTTTAGATAGGAATCAGAGTAGCAAAGGTAAGTAGACAATGGTTGTCCAGTTCTATCTAGGTTTCGTCCTACAGTCAACATTCCTCTGATACCACTTCTGTAACACCCGGATTTTAGGGGTCCAAAACCCGGGGTTAACATAAACACCAGGTATGCTGGTGTAACACCCGGATTTTAGGGGTCCAAAACCCGGGGTTAACATAAACACCAGGTATGCTGGGACCAAGTCTCAAACATATGATGTATAGTGGCACAGGATCGAATGTCACATCTTTATACATAACAGGAGTTCCATACAAAATAAATAATTACATTATAAGGAGACAACGGTCCAGCAACCCAAAGTTGACTGGGAGACGACGACCTAGACCACTCACGAACTCTTCACAGCCTCCTCCAAGAGCATCATCCTGCAGTACCTGGTCTTGACCTGTGGTGTATGTGAGACAGCAAGAGTGAGCTCACATACGTTCATCGCTCAACAAGTTGTGGGGAATAATGTGCATGAACTCGCCAATGGTGGGAGCTCATGTGAAGTGTAAGGCTTACCAAAGAAGATGGTTAGAGCTGAGCATTGCTTTTAAAGTTGGTCAAAATTTTATTAGCAATTACTAAGTATAAGTAAATACCAAACCCAATTAAGTAATAGAACAAAAGTAACAACACCACCTGCAATGCAATGCATATGACAAATTGAATTTAGTTCCATAAATTAATCATGTGAGGGTCCGAGCTGCTCTTGACCGTGAGCACGGCTAGTATACCAGTTTTACACTCTGCAGAGGTTGCGCATCTTTACCCACAAGCCGTGTTACCCATCTGCCAAGGGGTCATGAATCCCATTCACCTCTACCAAGGAAGCGAGGCAGGGTAACACTACGAGGCCTTTACAAAGTTCCACTAGCTTCCGAAAACCCGCTACAGTTTATAGGAAGATCCAGTGCAGGAATCCCTTGCAGGACCGCCATCGCAGCAAAATCCTCCCGAGGGCCTCCCTACACTGACCTCTCCCCTACTGCCCTTGCCCCTTTCGGGTAAGGTAGTCTTCCACTAGCTTTCCTAATTAATCAGCCAAGGGCATCCCATACTACCCTTGTGGTAGCACTGTTTTCCCGGGTGGTCGCTCCATGTTCCAATTAACATAATGATCTTAACATGAACCATAAATAACAACTGATAACAAAAGTATAATCATGAATAGTAAGGTGTATCTCTATACCCAAAGCCACATATAGCACTAGCAAGTACTACCCAAAGATTCAGTGGTGAACAAGGTATAAAGATAGTCAAACTAGGGTAACCTATTGGGTCCCATCAAAATTAACCTATGCAGATCATTATGATTAATCAGAACATGAGTGGGTAAAAGAAGTGATCAAGGGCACAACTTGCCTGGGCCTTGAGATTCCAGGTACCAGGATGATTCTTCAGATGACTCGTGACCTCACTGCTAGTCGTAGCAATTCAAACAAACAGTGTATAGGTAAAATTAACATTACACCAAACATGTATGCCAAAATACATATTAATAATCTACATATTAAAATAAGATCACAGGAAAAAGAATTATTAATTTTGGAGTTGTAGAATTCAAGTTATGATTTTCCTAAGGTTTAATGTGATTAAAATATGATTAAATGATAAATAAATCTCCTGACAGAGTTCATGTCAAAACAGAGACACTAAATGATGAAGAATATTATTACAAAATTTTAGAAACTGGAATGGTTCAATTTGGAGCTAAAATAAATTTTCTATGAATTATCTAAGTTCTAGCAATTATTTTTGTATTGAAAATCTAATTTCTAATTCATTTAATCATTTTATTACTGCACTGGACTGGGCCTCAATTAATGGGAAACACAGGGTTCTCTGCGCAAATAAACCTAAGACTCAAACTACACCCGCGGTGGACGGCGGGTCGATTTCACAAAACCCCGAGGGCTCTTTAGAAAAATGACCATCGCGAAGGGGTACCCGTTATTCCTAACCGTCCGATCCACAATCGATGATCCAGATTAGATCAAAGCCCTGCGAACCGGTACGCATCCCTGACCGTTCATCCCAAGATCTGCGTCACAGATTTAATGAAGTTTGATTTCCCTATGGATCGTCCGATCGAAGACCCACGGTCCCGATTTAATATCACGAAGGGGTATCGCTTGTTCTAATCCGAGCCGTTCTCTGGGAGATCGATGGTCAGCAGTTGTTCGCCATCCCTCCCCCAACGCGACGGCGGCGCCGCCCACGGTATGCGGCGGGGGCACGCCGGCGCGCCCGCGACTCGTCGTTCCATTGTCCCAAGCTCAAGATTGACGGGTGCAACGCGTAAAGGAGACTAAGGCGAACTGGATGGAGTACTCTTTACCGTGGATTGGTGTCTGGTTGTAGCTGGCCACGGCGAATGGCGGCTTGGAGGCGATAGCCCAAGTCCGGCGAGGAAATTCCGGTGTCTTCAACGCTCCTTGGTCATGGCCACCCCATCGTGTATGCTCCACGCGCAACCCCGAAGCCCCAGGTCCACATGCCGAGGGTGATTCGCCACCGTGGGCGGAGATCTCCGGCGGCGGACGGAGATGCGGGGAGAGAGCTCGGTCCCGGGGAGAGAGATGTAAGGAGAGGGGGTCGCGGCCACGTACTTATACACAGGGAGCGCTTCGCGGCTGTTGCACGAGTACCGAGATCACCGGCGAGCATCGCGGAGTCCGCGCGCTCCGTTGAGCTCCACGCGCGCGCGGCCGTTTCGGTGAGGAAGGATATGACACGCGGGACCCACATGTAAGCCTCACGGGGAGAAGAGAGAGCGAGGCATGCGCGGACGATGGGTACGGCTGACCGCGTGGGCCCGGGATGCCAGTGGGAGAAGGCGCGGGCATGTGAGCAGGGAGGCTGACGGGGTGGCCCCGCCTGTCGGCGCCGTGGGGGAAGCTGGGCCGCGCGAGAAGGGTGAGATGGGCCGAAATGAAGTAATCCGGCCCAGGTAGGGATTTTCTCTTTTTCTTTTTATTTTCTTTCCTATTTTCCATTTCAATTATCCAATTCAATTCAAATTTAAATTCCAATTTATATCCAAAGTTTGTGGCGAATTTGTCTTCATTTAAATATTCAATGTGAACATAGCATGGATAAATTTTATTTATTTACAGATTTATTTTGCTTCTCTTGCCTTATATATATTATTTCCCTTTTCCTTTTTCAAACCCTAATCTCCTTTTGAGTTCTAATTCAATTTTCTTTTTAGTATATTTTGATTAATAGAGTTGCTATTATTATTATATGCACTACAAACAAAACTCCAATATGATGCACATGTTGTTTTGTTGACATTTAGTCATTTAATTATTTTTAAATGGGGTTATTCACATGATTAGTTAAATTGAAACAAAGCAAATAAGAGAATTATCTCCATTACCATGATTTACAAATTTGAGTATTACAGGTAAAGGGCGCAACCTCTGCAGAGTGTAAAACTAGTATATCAGCTGTGCTCGCGGTCATGAGCAGCTCAGGACTCTCGCATGATTAATCTATGGAACTAAAATTAATCGGTCATATGCATTGTATTGTGGGTGTTGTTATTAATTTGATCTCTTACTTATTTGGGTTGGTATCTACTTATACTTAGTAACTGCTAATAAAATTTTGACCAACTCTAAAAGCAATGCTCAGCTTTAGCCATCTCCTTTGGTAAGCCTTACACTTCACATGAACTCCCACCTTTGGTGAGTTCATGCACATTATTCCCCACAACTTGTTGAGCGATGAGCGTATGAGAGCTCACTCTTGCTGTACTCACATCCCCCTAGGTCAAGAACAGGTACCACTGGATGAGGCACATGAAGGATGCTGTGATGAGTTCGTGAGTGGTCTAGGTCGTCGTCTCCCAGTCAACTTTGTGTTGCTGGATCGTTGTCTTCGCATGATGTAATTATTTAACTATTTTGTACAAAACTCCTATTATATAGTAAAGATGTGTCATTCGTTTCTGTACCATGAGTCATCATATGTGTGAGACTTGATCCTAGCATACTTGGTGCACCCGGGTTTTGGTGCCCTAGAACCCGGGTGTGACAATGACCAGGGATATGAGTATGTTCACCCAAATGTGTGAGGAAGGTTGCTCTAATTATGATAGTGTCACATTTGGAGACAATCGCAAAGGAAAGGTCAAAGGTTTGGGTAAATTTACTATCTCAAATGGTCATTCCATATCAAATGTGCTTTTGGTTGAGTCTCTAAATTTCAAGTTGCTATTCGTAGCTCAATTGTGTGATTTAGGCTTTAGTTGCAATTTTACCGTCGATGATGTTCTTATCTCTAGTGTTGATGGTAGCAATCTTATGTTTAAAGGTTTTAAATATGAAAATCTTTATCTTGTTGATTTTTCATCTAGTGAGGCAAAGCTTAAAATTTGTATATTCTCTAAGGCTTCACTAGGTTGGTTATTGCATAGAAGACTTGGTCATGTTGGTATGAAACAACTCAATCAAAAAACGTGAATTTTGAGAAGAATAAATTATGTAGCTCCTATCAAGCTAGGAAGCAAGTGGAAAATACTCATCCACATAAGAGTCAAATGTCAACTTATCGACCATTGGAATTACTTCACATGTATCTTTTTGGACCAACATCTTTTGTAAGTATTGGTGGTAATTCCTATTGCCTTGTGATTGTGGATGATTATTAAAGATTCACTTGGTTTATTTTCTTCATGATAAGTCTAATGTATTTGAAACATTTAAGTCATTTGCTATATTAGCCCAAAATCAATTTGAATTTGATATCAAGAAAGTTAGAAGTGATAATGGGTCGGAATTCAAAAATGCTAGAATTGATGAATTTTGTGATGAAAAGGGGATTAAACATGAATTTTCTTTGAAGTATACACCAGAACAAAATGGTATTATTGAAAGAAAAAATAGGACTCTAATTGATACGGCTAGGTCTATGCTAGCGGAATATAATGTGTTGGATTCTTATTAGGCCGAAACCATAAATACCGCTTGTCATGCATCAAATAAGCTATATTGTCACAAGCTCTTAAAAAACTCCATATGAATTGCTTATTGGTAGAAAGCCAAACATTTCATACTTTAGAGTATTTGGTTGCAAATGTTATATTTTGAGAAAATGAAGTCAACTCTCTAAATTTGAGAAGAAGTGTGATGAGGTTTTTCTTCTTGGATATTTATCAAATAGCAAGGCTTATAGAGTATTCAATAAGATTTGTGGTATTATTAAAGAATCATATGATGTTGAGTTTGATGAAACAAATGGATCTCAAAATGAACATGACAATCTTGATGACGTTGGTGGAATTCAATTGAAGAGTGCTATGAAGACTATAGCCAATGGTTAAATTAAGCCAAAAGAAGATGATGATGATGATGATGATGATGATGATAGTGTGGTGGTTATTCCATCCCTTTCAACTTTAAATGAGAAAAAATACAAAAGCCAACAAAATAATGAAGTTGGAGATGCTCATGATCAAGATAGTTCAAGTCATTTAGTTCCTCCTTAAACATCTACAAGTGATTCTCAAATTGTATCAAGAATCCATAATTTTATTATAGAATATCACTCGATGGATGAAATTGTGGGTGACATAAGTAAAGGTGTTCAAACTTGCTCTCGTGTTGCTTCATTTTGTGAACATTTCTCTTTTGTATCTTGTATTGAACCTAACCATGTAGATGAAGCACTACTTGATGTTTATTGGGTAAATGCAATGGATGAGTAATTAAATAATTTCACCCATAATGAAGTTTAGGAGCTTATTGAGAGACCCAAGAACCACAATGTTATTGGTACCAAATGGGTGTTTCACAATAAGCACGATGAAGATGGATTGGTTGTAAGGAATAAAAAAGACTAGAGGCACAAGGATATACAAAAATAGAAGGATTGGATTTCGGTGAGACATTTGCTCCCATGGCAAGATTGGTGGCAATCCGGATTCTTCTCGCTTGTGCTTGTGCCCACAACATAAAACTCTACCAAATGGATGTGAAGAGTGCTTTTCTAAATGGTAAGATTGGTGAACTAGTGTATGTGGAACAACATCCCGGTTTTGAGGGCCCCAAAAGGCCTAACCATGTGTATAAGTTTTCTGAAGCTCTCTATGTGCTTAAGCAAGCTCCACGCGCTTGGTATGAGAGGCTTAGGGATTTCTTGATTTCCAAAGACTTCAAAATTGGGAAGAATGACACTACTCTATTCACTAAGAGAATTGGTAAAGAGTTGTTTGTTTGTCAAATTTATGTTGATGATATTATTTTTGGAACTACTAATGAGTTGTTTTGCGAGGAGTTTGGAAAAATGATGTCGGAAGAATTTGAAATGTCAATGATAGGAGAATTGAGCTTCTTTCTAGGTCTTCAAATCAAACAATCGAAAGATGGAATTTTTGTGAGCCAAACCAAGTATTTGAAGGACATGCTCAAGAAGTTTGGCCTAGAGGATGCCAAACCGATCAAGACTCCTATAGCTACAAATGGTCATCTTGACTTAGATGTGGGAGGTACAATTGTTGATCAAAAGCTTTTTCATTCAGTAATTAGTAATTTACTTTACATTACCGCATCTAGGCTTGATGTTTTGTTTAGTGTATGCATGTGTGCTCGGTTTCAAGCATCACCTAGAGAAGTTCACTTGAAAGCCACCAAAAGAATTCTACTATATTTGAAGCATACCCCAAATGTTGGTCTATGGTATCCCAAGGGTGCTCAATTTGAATTAATTAGATATTCGGATTCAGACTATGTGGGTTGCAAGGTTGATAGGAAGAGTACCTTCGATTGTTGTCAATTTGTTAGGAGGTCTCTAGTCTGATGGTCCTCTAAGAAGAAAAACCCAGTTCCTCTCTCTACCGCAAAGGTGGAATATATTTGGTCGGTAATTGTTGTGCTCAACTTTTGTGGATAAAGCAAATACTATTGGACTATGGGGTTTCCTTCAAGAATGTGCATCTTATGTGTGATAATGAGAGTCCCATAAAAATGGCTACAAATCTGGTCCAACACTTAAGAACGAAGCATATTGATATAAGGCATTATTTCTTGAGAGATCATGCTGGCAAAGGGGATATCTCAATTTGTTCTATTTGGACAGATGATCAATTGGCGGATATTTTTACAAAATCTTTGGATGAATCAAAATGTTCATACTTGAGCAAACAAATCCATTTTAAATTCGGAATCAGAAAATGGGCAAAATTTAGAAAGCTAAAGTATCAGACCGTGGACTGTCTGAGTTGCGACCGCGGGCCGTCTGCCTTATTGGATCAGAGATAGTCCAGCCCCTAGCAGTTCGACACTTCTTCAAATGCTCCGATTGTGGCTTGGCATGCTAAGAATCCCCTACCTGACACTTCTTCAAATCCCATCTCTTGCAGATGCTGATAAGCTGGCGATCGGAGCGGGTGATGTCGCTTGGCACGCTAACAATCCCCTACCTGGCACGCCAACTGTCATGGTTTCGAAAATCAGGGGGGTAGTAAGATTTGTGTTCGGCAGGGGTGCTAGCGTGGACTCACTCAGAATGGCGAATCGCTGGGACTCGAACGAAGAACTTAGGACACGGGGTTTATACTGGTTCGGGTTTTGCACCTTACTTCAGTGTAGTGCTGATAGTAGTATTGATTTGAGTGTGTTACAACTTTTGTGCTTGTGTGCCTATCTTTTTGAGAGGAATAGGGTCCTTTCCTTTTATATCACAAGGTTCAAAGCTTACATTGTTCCCTCTTCAGAGAGAGAGATAAGAAGTCTTTCATCCGTTGCTTAGGCCCCCTTCTCCTAGTTGCTCAAAGTAACGCTCCCGGACATGGTGTCGTCTGTTGTTCCTATCCGTGTGACGGGTTCATGGCTGACATCCTTATGGTGATGTGTGGTGGGGCCCATGGTGCAAGCTCGAGACTCGACTGACACGGCATGGTTCCTTCACCTTTGTAAGCTCGGTGTTGTCCTTTCATGCGTGTGGATTGGCTTATTCGATATGGCGTCATGTCTTGTCATTTCTGCCATACCGGCCACTATAGAGGTTCCGGTGTTGAGGCCGTCCCTCACAGGAGAGTTGTGTTCATGTCTTATCACCTGGTCTCCTGGCATCACGCACTGTCGTGGTCGACGTATGTTTGCGGCTCTGGCTCGATGCTTAAACTTGCTCAGTGAGGGACTCAGTTGTCCGCTCCGCCTCGCAGACTTGCTCGGTGAGGAACTTGGTCGTCTGCTCCGTAACACAGACTTGTTGGGTGGGGTACTTGGTCGTCCGCTTCATCTCACAGACTTGCTCGGCGTGGTACTTGGTCGGATGAGCCATTTATAGGGAGTTTCTCGGGCTTTCTTTGGGCACTCCATTCGTGGGTACCCGACAGAAACTATATGCAAATCATTTACATATCAATTGATGACCATATTATATGTATGTGTTGTGTCCATCGCCTATGAGTTAAACTAATGATTAATAAATTGTGTCTATGTGTTAAATTTGGTCCATGTGAATGTAATTGTGGGTTACACTAATGAACATGTGTGTGAATTGTGAATTGCTAAGATGAGTTATGTTAATTTGGTGATATATTGATGTGGACTGTGAAACTATGTGTATAATTACTATTCTCTATTGTTAAATGAGTTTAAAATTAACTAGAAATTAATTACTATACAAATATTGGTTTTTTACTCTAGCTTGCGAGCTGAACAGGCCAGCTGAAGCTGAGCTGACTCTGTGGCTCGATAGCTTAACAAACCGAGGCGAGCCAGTTCGAACTCGAACAAGTTGACTCAATAATTAGCTCTAGATATATCCGCCCCATTTCGTTCCACACTGTTTTCTTCATTGGTTTGTTTGAATTTATATTTATGGACATTTTAAGTATTTTTTTAGACAAATGTGAAAACGATACAGAATCAGTATGAGTATTTTTCAAACTGTTTTTGTTTTCCTTTTTTAGTCTGAATATCCTATTTTTATCCACATAAAATATCTCATTTACATAATACAATGATTAGCAACTATGTCACATCACAATTATTTTTAGTAGCTATATATTTATTATAATATATTGCTTTTATATGTCTAGATGAGATTGATTGAAATACTATTTTATTTTTATACTATGTGATTACATTTTCGCTTTTTATGTCCGACTTCCGATCCGTTATCAATTTATTTCATTCATTTTGATTCGTTTTTATCATCCCGCTAGTCTCGTCTTCGTCTTCGTCTTCGATCTCGTTTGCGGTTGCCCCGTTTCGAAAAAACAATGCGAAAATGAAAATGAAGGTACAATAAAAAAAAGGTCAGCAAGGTTTTTCTTTATCCACAACGAAGCTACAATAAAGGTGCTAAATATGGATTTGTTACAACCAAGAGCTTCCGGGTGCAGAAAAAGAGAACTCAGTCTTCACGCAACCAAAAGGATTCTATATGCAGCTTGACACGGCACCAGCTTAGTTACACACATAAAAACTAGAAATAATCCACTGCAAGTAAAATCATTCAAAATAAAAAATAACATCAGAGAAACTGGCAAGTGAAGGTGTCTGTCTGCTCAAATACGAGAGCATACCTTTTTCAAGCTTTCTGAATTTTTACAACTGTGCTGCTAACGAGTGCCAACGTTGCTCAAATCTATCTCCTGTCACAGAATTAGAGCCCGGTGAATCTCTTGTGGATAACATAACTATAGAGTATTGATTTGGCTAGATTGCTGGAAACATTCCAGTGACATTCACAATACTGAAGATAAAGAATATTCTGAGTACAAAACAATGGTGATAATAACCTTACTGACACTATAGTTCTGCATTGGAAAAAAATGAATTTATGCATAATTGAAGTATGAGTAGCCAAACGGTAAGAATATGCCCGTTTTAGCTAGAATCGAACAATCATGGCATAGCAAGTGTCGAACATTCCCACCCATGTTAGTGTCTAGGGAAGGGTATTTATACACAGCCTAACGCTCATACACATTTTGCAATGAGGTTGTTTCAAACCCACAGGGACTTCAGGACTCAAGTGGATAGACTACACACTGCACCAGGCCTCCACTTCAGCCCAGGAATTGACAATGCCACACACAAAAAACAAATTTGAACCATTTTAGCATTGCCAAATCCTTGTACAACAACAATGGCATCAACTGCAACTCTAATGGAATGTTTGGTTTGGCGAATCAAGGGAGTGAATACTGAGGTATCATGAGTCCATTTACTAGTTTTTTCTTGAATATGTAGGACAGCTGTGTATCATTGCATTAGACTATCTCCAGCAGCTTAACCATCATATCTCCTATTTCAAACTCCACTCTGCGAACAGTACAGTCTACAGTGTAAAACAGTGTTCTGTTGAACACGGTCTTAAGAACTCAGAAGAGTACAACACACCCAAAACTCTGGTAGCCCATAGCGACGGAAGACAAGGAACCAGCATCTATTATGGAAAAGCAAGCCAGAGGAAAAATTGACACTTCTTCGGCGTCCAAGTATTCCAAATGAGTTTCCAAGGTTCAAACTGCACTGAGCCAAAATACTATAGGCAGACTTGGATTAGTACTATTCAGAGGCAGTGTGCTAAGTCAGGTTGCAACTGCACACTCGAAACAAGATCCTAGACATCAATAGGCCTGTTTGTTTCGGCTTGTGGCTAGACTCTTGCCGTTAGATCAACTTCTGGGTGCCAAACGCTTCTTCTCAGTCCGCTTCTGTGAAAATCGCCAAAATCAACGTGAATGTAGAATCCGCCGAGTCATCGCAATGGAAGGAATATGCTGCTTTCTAAACCTTAAACCGTGCATACCCCTTCATCTTCTTCCGCACACAAGCCCCACCATATCCAAGATTTCTGTGACAGCTAGATTATCCAGGGATCTAGATTCTTAGAAAAGCTCTTCAGAAGAAGAAAAAACTACCCAAACAGACCCAATATATTCTGACATAGCAGCCACAGTGAGCACCTCACAAGTCCCTGATCCAGCAACGTCCAACAGAGCATCACAAACTGAGTGTCTTTTGGTTGTCCACTTGGAGATCAGAGCAAAAAAGGTGAGGATCAAGTAGCTCAAAGGACTGACCATGCAGCCACTTATCAGTACAAAAGTGAGTAGATTTTCCATCACCGACAACAGTGAACACTGCCCTGGACAGGGATGGACAGAAGGGCGTAACATGATCTTAAACTCTGCCGATGGCCTGTTTGGTTGGGTCATTGCAAGCCACCACCAACTCATTCTCAAAGAACAGCCAAGGGATTTTAGATCATGCCAGGTGAGTCAACCCCGTTACCTTCTATTCTTCCTCTATAGAAAACTCCTAGTCTTGTAAAATTCCTTGAGAGCCCAAGGGGGGAGGTCTGAGGCAATAGCCAGATAAATCGCCATAGATGTCATCACAAATTGAACCATTACCAACCTCCCAGGTCCCTGCCCTGTTCATTAGATCAGATTTCCAACCTGGCAATTGGGCAGCAATGTGGTCTATGATGTTCAGAACTTGCGCTATGTTCAAGTTCTTAAACGAAAGCGGGAAGCCCAAGTACTTGTAAGGAAAATCATTCCTCATACTAGTACTAACTATTAGCTTCTAAGGAAATTATGTGGTGATGGATCAACTCACTCTATTCCACAATCAAATAAAAAACTAAAGAATGAATGATGATAGACCACTTTATTCCATAAACCAAACGCCCCCTAAATCATCTCTGTGTATAGCAAATATGTGTCACTAAATAATTCGATACAGCCATAGTCCAATACCTACAACTACAATGCAACTACATATTTGGTGAGAGCTCAGTCAGCTCACGAAAAAATATTAACTGGTTCAACCACAAAAGGAAAGGGAGGGGGTATTTAAAACCACCACATAGTGCCTCGAAATCACAGATTTGGGAAACTACAAAAAAAAAGTACTAAGATTCTATCTGTTAGTGTGCAGCCACTGCAGCGTATCTGGCCCAGCTCACTATACCCACGAGCCAACGTTCATGAGGTCCAGGTCCACAAGGGCCCACAGCATAACAATGCCTTAGACCTAACTAATCCCAAATGATTAAACTGATAGGTGAGAGCTGTCTCCGCCTTATATTGTTCCCCCACCATCAATTTTGAATGTGGGATTAAACCTAACAATCTACCCCATCACCATGTCACCTATGATATTTTTTAGATTTTCTAACCATGGACTCTTATACCACTTGTTAGAGTTTGTAGCAAATTTGGTGCAATTCACTATATCCACGAGTTGGCACCCCGAGGCCAGGTATACTGGAACCCAAATGATACTAAGGTCTTATCGTAACTCAACTCAAAAGACTAGTCTAGTAGGTGAGGGCTGCCCCCGCCTTATATGTTGTGCACCCCACCACTAATTTCTAATGTGGGACACCTAACAAGTGGTATGTTGAATTAGGCACAAGGCCTTCGTTCGTTGTGGGCTCTAGTGGACATAGGCCTAGGGGTGCAAGCTCATGGGTATAGCAAATTGGATTGAATCTATTGCGCACTCTAACAAGTGGTATCAAAGCTCATGGTAAAAAAAACTAGAAAATCTCAGGGGTCACATGGTGATGATGGAGCATGTCAACGTCTCATAGGCCAGACGGATTGAGTGTGACATAGCGTTGGACTCGGGGAGACCACATAGGGTTGTGTGATGTAAAGAGTTGGGCCCAACATGTGACAAGGGAGATTCTTAGGTTTAGTCCCACACCAAAAACTGATGGCGGGGGTAGCACAACATATAGGCAAGGGCAGCCCTCACCTATCCGACTAATCTTTTGGGTTGAGTTAGGAACAAGGCCTTGGTATGTTGTGGGCTCTGGTGGACCTAAGGCGCTAGCTCATGTGTATAGACAATTGGACCGAATCTGGTGCGCACTCTAACAACACCTCTCAATAGATAAATAATTTCATGAACTCCTATTGTGAAATAAAGAGTTGCATTAGCAAACATATGAAGTTGCACAATTTCTTGTTGAGCTTCATGATCTAGCAAATTAGTTTCTACTGCTCACTAAACTTGCAATTGGTTGCAGCAGTGGACAGAATACAATGTAATTTAAAATAACTAGAAAAGTTAAGATGGCTATAGTGCAGTATACTCTTAGAAAATCTAAACCAGATGTATGCAACTCACACCTTAATAAATATAGCTATGACGTGCCAACCTTGCAGGAATTGAATGTTTTACCTTAGAAAAACATCCAAGAAACGGTGAGCATGTTTGCTATTTTATGTTAAGAACTTAAGAATGCATTCACAAGAAACTGAAGTATGGGATAACCTGCCCGGTCCTCTCATAATAGTCGTTGAGCGCCCACTGGTACTTGGACTGGTCCAGCCCGAACCATCTCGAGATGTGCTCGTCCAAGCTCGCGTGTGCTAAACCAAAATATTTTGCTCACATATCAAAATTCAAAGTCACAAACCTTAAAATAAAAATAAACCAGAGCAATTAAATACGAAGGATTCTCTTCCAAGTCACCTTCTTGCATGCGTGCAACCGCGTCCCAGAAGAACGCAAGCAGCGATCCATCTGATCCTGCCGAAGCCTTCCCAAACTGCAATGGCGGCACCTGGACCGGTGGCAAGGAGCAGGAAGAGACCTTTGGTGCCTGCAGCGGCGTTGAGACCGACTTGACGGGCGGCGACGGTACCTGGACCAGCGAGGGTCGGGAGAGCTTCTCGGCGGGAAGCGGCGGGGAGACCATCTTGACAAGCTGCGGCGTGGATACTGAGTAAACAGGCGCGGGCGGAGGGGCTGTCTGCGCCGGTGGTGATTCAGGGGAGTCCTCGGCGCGAGGGCTCGTCGGGGGCGTAGAGAACTCGAACCCCGGGCTCTCGTGCTCCGCCGGTGGCGTGACGAACACCGTGAGGTTTCCCGACTTGCCGATGAGCTGCGGAGGGTGCGGGGTGGAGGCCATCGCCGGAGCTGAGGGGGTCGGAGGACGGAGGTGCTAGGGTTTGGCAGGAGAAGCGGATGCTGTGCGAGAGGAGTGAGACGGCTGCGAATGTGACGCCAATGCCGAGGAAGGGGAGTAGTGATGGCAACGGTTCAGATTCGGATCCGATATCGGAAATATCCGTCTGCAGTCATAAATATTATCCGTCCATGACTATATCCACTTATAGAAATTCATATATGTATCTATGTCCATCGGGTTTCGGATATTCATATGATAAAACCATTTTCAGCAATTGAATAACATAATTAATCAAATTTATTCTCAATTCAACATTATACACAACTTAAAATTAAATAAAAATTTAAATATACATGTTCTTCAACAAGCAACATTCTCAACATGACAAAAATACATGTCTCAACAAGAAAACAAATACATGACAACAAATATATGTCTGCTTTTGGCCTTAAGCCTTTTGCCTTTTGATTCTGATCCGATCCAAGTGTAGCGTTGAGCACTTGAGCTAGCGCTATAGTAGCTGTGTTTGAATTTTTTTAGTCAATGATAGTAGAATCATATTCATCCGGGCAAACAACAAAATAGATAAATGGTTAAATCAATGATCAGATTTGATAACTAAAATATAAGAACATACTAAAGAGTTGAATCATGTTACCATTTCATCCTCTTCATCCTCCAAACAAGTCATTAGTGTATTTATAAAACAGGATTGGTCGCCTAACATGTCGGCTCGGGCCCAAGCTTGCATACACATAAATTCTTCTACTATTTTTGGAGCAAGTCTACTACGATGTGGGCTAATTACTCTCCCCCAGTACTAAAGACAGACTCAGATGCAACTGTTGTAACAGGAATTGCCATTACATCTCGAGCAATTTTTCTCAAAGTTGGATACTTGATCCCTGCATATTGCCACCAATTGATAATGTCAAGCTCTTGAGTTCTTGGCAGTGTTGGCTCCTCCAAATACAAATCCAACTCAGTCCGTACAAAGGTTGAATGCAATTCTGGTTCCTCAGACAAGAATTTGTCAAATATACTAGCACTTGTTGGAGTAGTAGCACTAGCTCTGCCTCCTCAAACCATCTTGTGAGGAGGGTGGTGGGCAAGGAGCTTGCGAGCCAGAGCCACTTCTAGACGCCATCCTGCTAATACATCACATTGTCATGGAACTAAATTTATCAGAACCAAACAAAACTGAACAATCAACCAATTTTATTTACAACCAAACTGAGCACTCATTGTCAAAACTGAACAAAACTGAACAATCGAGCAAGGAGCTGGCAGGGGCGTAGCCGGCGGCCGGGCTGGGCCGCTGGGCTGGCAGGGGCGCAATCGCGCAGCGCAGGGCGACGTGCTGTGTTCCCGCGGCTCAGAGTAGGGCGGAGCTCAGCGCAGCTGCGCAGGGCGGGCTGACGAGTGACGCGGGACGCCTGGGGCGCGGCGGACGTAGGACGCAGCATAGATACCAGGGAGGATCAGGGCACAACACAGGGAGCCAGGGGCGCGGCGGGCCGGCAGCGGCGCGAGTGGCTTGCCTCAGTTGCCTGGGGATGAGGATGACGACACGGGTGGCTGGCTGGCTCCAGGCGTCCGGGTTGCTGCCTGGGGATTGAGGGGGTAACCGGATGGGGAATTAGGGATTAGGGTGGGCTGGTGGCTTGGTGCTTTGGTGAGCTGAATGTTGCTTTGGTGGGCTGGTGTCTGGGCTCAATGGACAATGGTGGGCTGATGATTTGTTCATTAGTGTCCATGTGTGGGTCGGCAATAATAGACTAATGGTTAATTTCGGATATCCAACGGATTACCCGTGGGTGAGATTTAATATCCAAATCTATGCCCACTTTATCTCGGATCGGATACGGGTCTAACCCACGGGTCAAAAAACATATCCATATCCTGATCCGTTGGGTCGGATATTCAACAGATATCCAAATCCACGTATTAAATTGCCATCCCTAAAGGGGAGTGAACATTTTCTAAAGTCCCTTTCCTTTTTCGACAATTTAATTTTTTTTCAAAATATATATAGGTAAAATGAGGTTGGGCCTAGTTTGAAAACACCATTTTTCTAAAAGATTTTTATTTTTCCAATAAAAAAACAGTTAATTTTCCCTAAAAAATAAAAATCCTTTAAAAAATATAGTTCACAAACTAGCCTTAATTGTTTATATGCTCATTTTATAGCAAAATGGTGGTTTTCTCCTTGTTTTTAACTTTGTAATTTTACTCCTGCGTTTTTCAAAAAGAATAAAGTTTGTTTCTATTTGGTGAAGTCCCCTTAAGTTTTGAAAAAAAGGACATGTTTGTCTATATGTTTTTACCTCTGTTTTATTTTGCTCTTTGTATTTTTACTCTCATTTTTAACATTTTTAAAAGTTTTAAATGGATTAACTAATTCAATTACTGGTCAGAAAATCGATATTTTTAGAAGAAAAAATCAACGATATTTTAACTAAAAACATATAAACACAAATCAATATCACACTTATGAGTGTGTATACCTCTCAATTGCTTTCCTAAACTGCCTCTAGGCATTTTATTTTCCAGACGCCAAGATGTTAGTGTAGAAGTTTGTTGAAATCTTTTATTGATATGTAACCTTGTTTTCAGATCCATTGAGGCCAAAAATATATCATTGGCAGTTTGGCACGAAGGCCGAACTTGACCTCAATCATGTCTATTACTGACCCCGCCTGCATGTGAAGGGTGCCATCATTGCTAGGGCTGGACGAAAAACCCGTAACCTGAAACCCAAACCCGGAATACCCGGACCCGAAATACCCAAACCCGACTTTTGTTCGGAAATTTTGGGTAGCAACTTGCAAAACCCGAATTTAGTTCGGATAATTCGGGTACCCGAAATACCCAAATTACCCGAACTTTCGTTTGTCATGTACTCATGTCATGCTTAATTATTAATTTGTACATTTATAATTATGTGTATGTGTGCATAACTTGTGATTGTAGATTGCTTGTGTTTTATGTCCATGTATATCATTATTCAAACTATATTTTTATACTAATTTAATAGGGTGTATGTGTTTTTATGAAGCCGACATAATAGTTCGGGAATACCCGAACACGAAATTCTGGGTACTCGAATTTTCGGGTATTGCAAAACTCGTTGTAATTTCGGGTATCGATTCTCAAAACCCGAAATTTTAAAAACCCGAATTACCCAACCCGAAATTTTTGGGTAACCCAAACGCCCACCCCTAATCATTGCACAGATAGGTCTCGGAGACAAAGACTATGGCGAGCAGATGAGGGCCCCCTTCGTCCGACACGAAGGACCCATAAGACTCGATCAGGGCCCCGCGGGCGACGGGGGCTTGGTCTCCTTCGGTGAAGCCAGGACAGAAGGGGTCGAAGGCCCCATAGACCTCGCTCCCCTTGACTCTGACGCATGTGCAATGGTTCTAGGCTAAGACAAAGGTATGGATGGGTCCAAAGGCAACCATTTCGTGTTGGCATCGTCCATGTGGAAACGGGAAGACATTGAAGACCTCGAGACAAAGTCCTTGGGGACTCAAAGCCTGAGAGTCAGGCGTGGGTGACTCCGGCGACCGGTGGACCCACACAAGCTAGGCAGACCCACATGTCGGTCTCCACGATAATCTCAGCGTCCTATATGATTAGACTTATGCCGTCACTATTCCATAATTACCCCACTTGTACAATATATCCCAGGAATATAGTAGATAACCAAGGGCACACATGTATTTTAGGCTCTATCCCTGAGAGCACCTAGAGGGGGTGAATAGGTGATCCTGTAAAAACAGCTCAAAAAACAAACCTTGTCTAATGTGGATTAGTAAAATCAAGGCCAAGTTTGAATGAAGAGCAAGAGAAGGACTTCTTCACTTAGTTGCTCTCACAAGGTGAGTATTGAACTTAGATCAATTATATAAGTGAAGTGAAAGAGAGGAATCGCAATAAGATAGAGACAAGTGACACGGAGATTTTTATCCCGTGGTTCGGTCAATTATAATATACTTGCCTACTCCATGTTGTGGCGTCCCAATGGACGAGGGTTGCACTCAACCCCTTTCAAGTGATCCAAAGATCAACTTAAATACCATGGTTCTCTCTTTATCTCAAGTTTATCCCTTTGGGAGGAATCTCCACAATTTGGAGTCTCTCACGTCTTACACAATTGATCTCAAATGAACACAAGAGTAAGGGGGAGTAGAAACACACTCAAGAACATAAGATGCAGCAACAACACGCACATAAATCAAGAAAAGAGCACACAAAACAACACAGCGGAGTCACAACTCAAAGAAGCACTCATATTTCTGTCTCAATGAAACAATGGCATGATTACGAAGTCTCGGCGTTGTAGAATGTTCAATGGGTGCTTAATGTAGTGTTCCATGCGCTTAGGGGTCCCTTTTATAGCCCCAAGGGACCTAGGAGTCGTTGGAGCTCCATTTGGTAGGCTTTGGTTTCCTTCTATCCATGGGTACACCGGACGGTGAACAGTGCACGGGCAAAGAATCGTGTGATTGGCTGGTTTCCTATTCTGGGGGCACCAGACCGTCCGGTGGGGGCACCGGACTGTCTAGGCACCACTTGATCGTTGGCCCTCGGCCGACGTGGCAGCTAGCCATTGGCGTCTGGCACATCGGACTGTCTGGTGCTTCGTGCAGACGGTCCGATGAATTATAGCTGATGCATGCTAGAATTCCTGAGAGCAAGCAGTTGGTCGGACCGTGCACCGGACTGTCCGGTGCTACGCAATCCAGCACACTTTTTTTTCTTTCTTGTTCTCTTTTGCTCCTTTTGTCTTGACTTCATAAAGTCCCTGGCACTTAGATAAATATGATTAGCACACAAAACAATTGACTAAGTGTCCAGAGCTTGCCTTTTACTTGGTCCATATAGATTTGCACTATGTCCTCTTACAAGCTCAATTTGCTTCATGTACCTTTGCTCATTCATCATGTTAGTCTAAACATAATGTGTTGTGTATTTAATCACCAAAACAATATAGCAATGGCCCAAGGGCACATTTTCCTTTCAATCTCCCCCTTTTGGTGATTCATGCCAACACTTGGTTTGTTTTCGCAAAATGCACTAACATCTCCAAATGTGAGCTAAAAAGTGCAAATTGATGTCAAATTGAAGACCAATAAAACTATCATAGGATTTGACATATTTGGATCATTTTTGCCACCACTTGGTTTGTTTTCGCAAAACAAATTCATCTCCCTATCTCTATGTCAAAAACACTTTGTTTTGGCAAATCAAAATAACTTTCAAGAGTAGTTTTGGTCAAGAGTCAGAAAACTCCCCCTTTTTCCTATAATTAAATTCCTCCCCCACAAGAGAGCAGTTTTTGCAATAAAAGGGTTTTGATAAAAAACCAAGTATACTTACACTAAAATTTTGAAAAATTCACAAGTGATAGCTGATCCAATTGCTTTGGCCTTAATTTCTCCCCCTTTGGCATTAAGCACCAAAACAGAAGAACTATTTGGCCTTTTAACCCCATTGTCATACAAAAATTGCAGCTAAAAAACCAAGGGCAACGAGAGAACACAATACAGACTTGGAGCAAATATCATTGATACCGGAATGTAGTGGAAGCCTTTTCTTTGTCCAAGTTCACCTTTTTCCCTTTCAATCTATCTTTGAGACTACATCATAAGTACTCAAGCAAAAACATCAGTCTCAAGGGGTCAAGTTGTAGCACATCATCCCCCTAAACATACACATCTTTTGCACAAGGACTTTGTGAGGTCCGGGGAAGACTTATACAACTTGGGCACCAAAATAAGCAAGTAAAGACTATGATACTTAAAAGAGCATGATCAAGGCATAAAACACATATATGCTATAGATCAATCCAAGTTCCACGAATCTAAGACATTTAGCTCACTATGCAACCTACAAAACCTTTTCTCATCTAAAGGCTTGGTGAAGATATCAGCTAGCTGGTTCTCGGTGCTAATATGGCAAACATCTATATCACCCATTTGCTGGTGGTCTCTCAAAAAGTGATGTCAGATGTCTATGCGCTTAGTGCGGCTGTGTTCAATAGGATTATCCGCCAAGCGGATTGCACTCTCGTTATCACATAGCAGTGGGACTTTGCTCAAATTATAGTCGAAGTCCCGGAGGGTTTGTCTCATCCAAAGTAGTTGCGTGCAATACTAGCCAGAGGCAACATACTCGGCCTCAGCGGTGCATAGGGCAACTGATGTTTGTTTCTTAGAGCTCCAAGACACTAGGGATCTTCCCAAAAACTAACAAGTCTATGATGTGCTCTTTCTATCTACCTTGCACCCGGCATAGTCGGAATCTGAATATTCGATTAGGTCAAAGGTAGACCCCTTTGGATACCAGATCCCGAAGCAAGGCGTATGAACTAAATATCTAAGAATTCGCTTCACGGCCACAAGATGACATTCCTTGGGTCACATTGAAATCTAGCACACATGCATACGCTAAGCATTATATCTGATCTACTAGCACAAAGATAAAGTAATGAACCTATCATAGACTGGTTTGCCTTTTGATCAACGGACTTACCTCCCTTGTCGAGGTCCAAGTGTCTGTCGGTTCCCATTGGCGTCTTGGCGGGCTCTGCGTCCTTCATCCCAAACCTTTTGAGCAAGTCTTGAGTGTACTTTGTTTGGGATATGAATGTTCCTTTCTTGACTTGCTTCACTTGAAATGCAAGGAAGTAGTTCAACTCGCCCATCATCGACATCTCGAATTTCTGCATCATTACCCTACTAAACTCTTCACAAGACTTTTGATTAGTGGAACCAAATATTATGTCATCAGCATATATTTGGCATACAAACAAATCACCATTACAAGTCTTATTAAAAAGAGTAGGATCCGCTTTCCCGACCTTGAAAGCATTAGATATGAGAAAATCTCTAAGGCATTCATACCATGCTCTTGGAGCTTGCTTAAGTCTATAGAGCGCCTTAGAGAGCTTATACACGTGGCCGGGATACCTGTCATCCTTGAAGCCAGGGGTTGTTCCATGTACACCTCCTCCTTGATTGGTCCATTGAGGAAGGCGATCTTCACGTCCATTTGAAACAACTTAAAAGAGTGGTGAGCAGCATAGGCTCGTAATATATGAATTGACTTAAGCCTAGCTACAGGAGCAAAAGTATTCTCAAAGTCCAAACCTGCGACTTGGGCATAACCTTTTGCCACAAGTCGAGCCTTGTTTCTCATCACCACCCAATGCTCATCTTGCTTGTTGAGGAACACCCACTTGGTTTCTTCAACATTTTGCTTCGGACGTGACACGAGGCTCCACACTTCATTTCTCTTGAAGTTGTTGAGTTCTTCATGCATGGCTAACACCCAGTTCGGATCCTGCAAGGCTTCTTCTACCCTAAAATCTTAATAGAAGAAACAAACGAGTAATACTTACAAAAATTAGCTAATCGCGAATGAGTAGTTAATCCATTTCTGATGTCACCTAAAATCTGACCCACTGGATGATTCCTTTGGATGGTGGCCCTCACTTGAGTTGGAGGTGCATGTGGTACTTCTTCCTCCTTGTCCTTTTCTTCCTATGCTCCCTCTTGATTCATGCCTTCTTCTTGAGGTACCTGTTCCTCATATTGAGTTGGGGGTTGCACCATTATTGAGGAGGATGGTTGATCTTGTTCTTGTTGTTCCTGAGGTCGCACATCATCTATTGTCATAGTTCTAATTGCGATCGTTGGAACTTCATCTTCATCTATATAATCAAGATCAACTTGCTCTCTTGGAGAGCCATTAGTCTCATCAAATACAACGTCACTAGTGACTTCAACAAAACCAGAAGATTTGTTGAAGACCCTATATGCCTTTGTATTTGAATCATAACCTTGTAAAAACCCTTCTATAGCTTTGGGAGCAAACTTTGAATGTCTACCTCTCTTAACCAAGGTGTAGCATTTGCTCCAAATACACGAAAGTATGAAACATTTGGTTTGTTACCAGTTAGGAGCTCGTATGACGTTTTCTTGAGGAGGCAATGAAGATAGAGATGATTTATGGCATGGCAAGTCGTATTCCTAGCTTCCGACCAAAATAGCTCTAGCGTCTTGTATTCTCCCAGCATCGTCCTTAACATGTCAATTAGTGTCATGTTCTTCCTCTCTACTACACCATTTTGTTGTGGTGTGTAGGGAGCGGGGAGTTCATGCTTGATGCCTTCCTCCTCAATATATTCTTCCACTTGAAGATTCTTGAACTCAAATCCATTGTCGCTCCTAATTTTCATCACTTTGAGCTCAAACTCATTTTTGGGCTCTTCTTAGGAAGCACTTTAATGTACTTTGGGTTTCTGACTTATCCTGCAAAAAGAATACCCAAGTGAAGCGGGAAAATCATCAATAATTACAAGACCATACTTACTTCCCCGATGCTAAGATAAGCAATGGGCCTGAAGGGATCCATATGGAGAAGTTCCAGTTGTAATGACGTTGTCATCACATTCTTGCTTGGATGAGTAGTTCCCACCTGCTTCCCTGCCTGGCACGTTACACAAGGTCTGTCATTCTCAAAACAGACATCGGTTAGTCCTAACACATGTTCTCCCTTAAAAAGCTTATGAAGATTCTTCATTCCAACATGCGCTTGACGGCAGTGCCAGAGTCAGCCCAAGTTAGCCTTAGCGATTAAACATGCATCTAGATTGGCATTCTCTTTAGTGAAATCAACTAAATAAAGCTTGTCATCTAATACACCTTTAAAAGCTAATGAACCATCACTTCTTATAAAGACAGATACATCAATATTTATAAACAAGCAATTATAGCCCATACGACATAATTGACTTACAAAAAGCAAATTGTAACCAAGTGATTCTACTAAGAATACATTGGAAATTGAATGCTCGGTAGTGATGGCTATTTTACCCAAACCTTTGACCTTGCCATGGTTCCCATATCCAAAGATAATCGTATCTTGGGAATCCTTGTTCTTGATGTAGGAGGTCAACATTTTCTTCTCCCATGTCATGTGATTTGTGCATCCGCTGTCAATAATCCAACTTGTGCCCTCGGATGCATAAACCTGCAAGGTGATTTAAGCTTGGGATTTAGGTACCCAACTCTTGTTGGGTCCTACAAGGTTAGTCACATAAGTCTTTGGAATCCAAATGCAAGTCTTTCCCCTCTTGCACTTAGCCCCCAAATTTCTAGCAACTACTTTATCATTTTTACAAATTAGCACATATGAAGCATCATAAGACTGATAAAGCATAGTTGGGTCATTAGTTGCATTTCTAGGTGCTTGAGAGACAACATGATGAACATAGTGTCTAGGTCTACTCCTATCACGGGCATGTGTAGAACTAGATGATGCAAACATGGCATGAGAATCAAAAACAACACCATGACGTATAGGTAAAATAGCATAGTCATAACAACTATCATGTTGAGCAGCATTTAGAGGCATTCTTAAAATGAGCGTACAAATAAGCATGATTCTTTTTGTCATGAAAAGAATGAGAATTACTAGCCATAGGTGCCTTCCTTTCTCCTTGATGAGATTGGAGGCTCTTTGGCTTGCTAAGTTCTTGATTCCCTTTTGGAAACCAAGTCCATTCTTAATGGAGGGGTCTCTACCAATGGTGTAGGCGTCCCTAGCAAATTTTATTTTTTCACATCCATTCTTGCAAATTTAAAGTTGAGCATTAAGATTTGCAACTTCATCATTCAAATTAAGAATAGTGGAAGCATGAGTATTGCAAGCATCAATATCAAAGTCCTTGCATCTATTACAAATAGAAACATGCTCTAATCATGGACTAGCAACATTTAATTTTTCTACTCTAGCATTTAAATCAGCATTTAAACCTTTAAGGCTAGAAATAGACTCATGGCAGGAAGATAATTTAGAGAATTTAATTCTTCTTAATTTCCACAGTAAGAGATTTTTCAGCATTAACACATTTGCCATGTTCTTCATACAAAATTTCTTCTTGTTTTTCTAATAATCTATCCTTCTCATTAAGGGCATCAATCAATTCATTAATTTTATCAACCTTGGTCCTATCTAAGCCCTTAAAGAGATCGCTATAATATACCTCATCATCGGAATCATCATCACTATAAGAGGTATACTTAGGAGTGTCTCGTGTACGTACCTTCTTATCCTTAGCCATGAGGTAGGTATGTCGCTCGTTGGGGAAGCGGGAGGATTTGTCGAAGGCGGAGGCAGCAGTCCCTCATCGTCGGAGTAGGATGAAGAGCAGTTCGAGTCCCATTCCTTGTCGATGTGAGCCTCGCCCTTTGCCTTCCGATAGTTCTTTTTTCTTATCCTTCCATTCTTTTCTTGTACCTAGTCATTTTCATTATCGAGACATTGCGCAATAAATTGACCAGACTTACCACATTTGAAACCCTAAACCCTTGACTTGTTCTTATTGGGGTACTCCTTTTGTCCCTTCAATGCGGTCTTGAAACGCTTGATTACAAGCGCCATTTCTTCCTCATTGAGCCCGACAGCCTCCACTTGTGCCACCTTGTTAGGCAGCGCCTCCTTGCTGCTTGTTGCTTTGAGAGCAACAGGCTATGGCTCGTAGAGAGGAAGCGGTCCATTGGTAATATCATCAACGTACCTTGCCTCCTTCAATATCATACGCTCGCTTACGAATTTTCCAAGAATTTTTTTGGGCATCATCTTGGTGTACCTGGGATTCTCACGAATAGGTTTACAAGATGAGGATCAATGATGGTAAATGACCTTAGCATGAGTCTAACGACATCATGATCCGTCCATCTTGTACTCCCATAGCTCCGGATCTTGTTCACCGGGGTCTTGAGCCTGTTGTAGGTTTCAGTTGGCTCTTCTCCCCTTTTTATGGCGAACCTTCCCTGTTCTCCTTCCACTAGTTCCATCTTTGTAATCATGGTGGCATCATTTCTCTCATGAGAAATCTTGAGGGTGTCCCATATTTGTCTGGCATTGTCCAAGCCCCTGAGTTTATTGTACGCATCCCTGCATAGAGATGCTAACAACACAATAGTAGCCAGGGCATTCATACGAATTTGCTCATTAATAAATACAGGATTATCGCTACTTTCAAAATGCAATCCATTTTTCACTATTTCCTAAATGCTAGGATGGAGAGAAAATAAATGAATACATATTTTATGACTCCAAAAAGAGTAGTCGTCTCCATCAAAAAGTGGGGGGGTTACCAAGTGGAATAGACAATAAATGTGCACTTCAATTGTATAGAATGCGAGAATAACCAAATTAATAATTTTGATTAACCGTTTTCTTTTTTATGGACAAGTCTTCGTCTTCGTCTTCGTCGTCGTCGTCCCTTGGTGAAAAAGAGGAGGCGTCGTTGTCGTAGTAGATAATCTTCTTAATGCGTCTTTTCTTCTCCCCATCCTTTCTCTTGTTATTTGAGCCTGAGTCGGTGGGCTTTTCACCTTTTGGCTCATCAATGTTGAGAGTCTCCTTCTCCTTGTCATTGATCACCATCCCCTTGCCCTTGGGATCCATCTCCATGGGCGGTTAGTCCCTTGATGAAGAGAGCGACTTAGATACCAATTGAGAGCACCTAGAGGGGGTGAATAGGTGATTCTGTAAAAATGGCTCAAAAAACTTGGTCTAATGTGGATTAGTAAAATCAAGGCCAAGTTCGAATGAAGAGCGAGAGAAGGACTTCTCCACTTAGTTGCTCTCACAAGGTGAGTATTGAACTTAGAGCAATTATATAAGTGAAGTGAAAGAGAGGAATCACAATAAGATAGAGAAAAGTGACACGACGATTTTTATCCCATGGTTCGGTCAAGTACAATATACTTCCCTACTCCACGTTGTGGCAACCCCTTTCAAGTGATCCAAAGATCTACTTGAATACCACGATTCTCTCTTTATCTCAAGTTTATCCCTTTACGAGGAATCTCCATAATTTGGAGTCTCTCACGCCTACACAATTGATCTCAAATGAACACAAGAGTAAGGGAGAGTAGAAACACACACAATAACTTATGTTGCAGCCTCTAGATCTCTGATTTCTTGATCCAACTCTTCTTCCTGTGGAGTTGGGCTAATGGCCTTCCTTTTCTGGCTTCGGACCTCTCTCAAAGGAAGCCCTTCTTGATTGATGTCCCACGGTGCAAGGGCAGCCCCTAGCGCTATTGCCTTCTTCAACGGCATGGCGAAGGTAGTTGTTCGAGTTCTTGTTATCGAAGGTGGTAGTTCGAGTTCACCGGAGGTGGGTGCCAATGTTGTTCACTTGTTCTCAATTGTTGTGAATAAAGAGCAAGGCAACACATTTGTTATATGTTAAAGACCTTCCTCCTCCGAAGCATTATACCCTCTTAATGAATCTTAGGCGAAGGTCATAAATAACAAGCTTACATTACTCACAAATATAAAAATATACTCACGACATGTATTCATTTCATGATGAATATAAATGTATCTTCAAAGATTGTATTACAATGATACCTTCGGCTTGTTCGAAGGTAATGACGCGAGGGCAATTACAATCCAGCATCAACAGTACATGGGTACTGTTCATCTATTTATAGGCAATCATAAGGCTTTGTGCGTTATTACATTCATGCCCTCAATAATTACATAGAGTTTACAAAAATGTCACAAGGAAAACATCACCATTTGTATTTACTAATTTGAACAACACCTTCTACTTATGTCGTCTCCCCATTTCACCGTGATGAAGCCTGTTAGACGAAGCTTGCTTCATTGTGCTCCTCTTATGTTATGTCGAAGCTTTTCTGGTGACGAAGCTCCTGTAATATTCAATAGTATGCTGAAAGCAAATGGTTAGCCATGTTTTTGAGGACCTTTGGAAGGGGAAGGCCCCCAACAGGTGTATTGTTTCTTTCTATGTTAAGAATGTGGAATGTATACTTAAACTTGTATAGATAACGGTCTGTTGGTGGAGCCCAAAGGAGTTGCAAGCGAAGACCCTGAGTAGCAGCTGGTTGGTGAAGGCAAGTGTCCTCTGACCTATCTATGTCCTATACATTTTATAATTCACCTCCCCGCATTTACATAATTTATACCTAAGGATTGACTAGTCTTTGTTTATCCTGTCCTTGTTCACCTATTTGGGTTGGACCATTTTTGGATTAGCTCTATGCTAGCGCTTTACTTTAATCAATGAACATGATGAGATTATTTATGATACGATGTTTACTTTTGGAAATGATGGTGGCATTGTGATATTTAATGGGGCTCGAGCGGTTTCTCGAGTGCCTCTCTGTAAGGACTGGTTCGTTGGATGACCACCCGGGAAACAGTACAACCATGAGGGTGGTATGGGACGCCCTTAGCTAATTAATTAGAGGACTGATGTGTAGTTTGCTTCGTCGTCATGTCATCAATGGGGCTTAGTGTATGCGACTCGCTCTACCAAGGGTTGTTTGCCCCTTGGAGAGGAGTGTGGTACATTTAGGAAACCTAACGGACGACTACAGCCTTAGGGAATATTTATAAAGGCTTCGTAGTGAATCCCTGGCCATTCACCTTGAGAGTGAACAAGGGTCTTGCAAGCCCGGGCTAGAGAGAGAATCACGGCTCGTGGGTAAAGTGCAACCTCTGCAAAGTGTAATGAAACTAATATATCAGCCATGCTCACAGTTATGAGTAGCCTTAGGAGCTCCTTTGATTAGAGATACTATGATTACAGATGATGATAAGGTTAATTGTGGCTTTAATGGTGATGATTATGATTATGGTTTCTGGTATTCTTTCCGTTTAGAAGGAGCACTTTTGGGTCAATAACTTGGGTTTAATGCTAAAACCTGTCTCTCTACTAGTAATAATTACCTGACTAACTAAAAGCAATCACTTTGAGCTTCACCCCACATACAACAAGTCCACCTCAGCCAAACAGGACAATTGCTAAGTACGTTGATGTGTACTCACCCTTGCTTTACAACACCAAAAACCACCAGGTTGTCCACATTGCAACCCCTGCTCTGTAGAAGATGAAGTCGTGGTGGAGGATTTTCAAGAGTTCCAAGACTATGATGAGTTCTAGACGTGGGTTAGCGGCAAACCCCCAGTCGGCTGTGTGTGAAGGCCGTGTTTTATTAAGTTTCATTTTCGCACTTTGATTTATGTTTAAGACTATTTGGATGTCTCGGGCATCATGATGTAATCAAACTATTACCTTCTTTATGTCATTATTTGAGCATTGTGTGATGATGTCCAACTATGTAATTGACGTGTACGTGAATTGCTGACCCTAACACGTACATGGTTCGCATTCGGTTTACCTTCTAAAACCCGGTGTGACATAGGGGCACCAACAAGGATTAGTTGGGACCTTGCGCGGTTCCAGATACCTTGGTAAAAATATCGATGGAGTGCACGGGAGTTTGCAATCTCTACCCTTGCTCTTTAGCTTCCACATTTAAATTCAAGTACTTAAGTTTCAATCTCTCTATTCCTAGTTTAGAATTGTTAGGATTAAAACTTAGGTTGCAAAACTCCTTTTGCAGTAGAGTCAATAGCACTTAGACAAACCTAGTTTGCACATTCTAGCTTACTTTTTTACATATGTTTTTGTTCTAGGGATTTATTTGTGCCTAGATTAGCAAAGTTTTTAAAAGTTCTAATTTGCCCCCTCTTAGGCTTCCATGTTCCTTTCAGGTATGTAGGCAATAGGAATCATGTCTCTTGGGTAAAGTGTGCAACATCGGAAGAGAGTTATCTAAAACTAGTATATTAGTTGTGCTCACGGTTAAGAGCGGACTTGAGCTTCTCTTTGAATGGATATATCATGGTTATGTGTTGGTTCTGATGATGGTAATAATGGAATGATTCTCAGAAGAAGGTATGTCTCGGGTGCTAATAATCTTGGCTTATGCTAGTAATAATTACTTCATAAACTAAAATAAACTATTAATAGTCTAACCTCTCATAAAACTAGCCCACTTAGGCACGACTAATAGGCAAGCAGGTACTAGGTGCAAGAACGCAAGCAGGCATTTTGATCCGTTGGATCTAGATCCAACGGTATGTCATATTTAGCACTTAAACTCTTCCACCACCACCTGGTATAGCTTTATAAAAGATCCTAACAACCCACAATTGTATTTATCGTTGGATACAGATCTAACGGGCTAAAAAGTTTGCATACAAGCTTGCAACAAGTACCTGCTTGCATATTATTCGTTGCCAGCCCACTTTAGCCATATGGGGCACTTGTTTAGTATATTGTGTACTTACCCTTGCTTTCACACAAACATTAAGTTGCTCTTAGTGCAACGCATGCTCAGGAGAGGAAGTTGCTAATGCAAATATCTAGGAGTTCCAAGACTTCGACAAATTTAAAGATTAGACTAGTGATCACCCTAGTCAATTGTCTGTAGAGGGTCAAGTTATCTTACTCTGGAGGGTCAAGTTATCTTACTTTACGTTTTCGCATGAGCATATTGAACTATGTGATGTTTAATACAATAGTATTAATATGGTTTATTACTCTTTATAATTGATCATTGTGCAATAATATTTGTGTAATCGTTGTGTACGTTATTTAGATCCTGGTTTGTACATGGTTCATATTTAGTTTGCCTCATGTCTTCTAAAACTGAGTGTGACTATAGGATAGTCCTTCTAAGTAGATATTGGTAGCTCCATCACCAACAACTCTTCCTTGTTTAGAAAACATTCCACTTTGTTGTTTGTGGTGCTATTTTCTAGAGTGGTCAATGTGACGTTGTTGTGCTCTCCATCGCCGTGGATGTTGAACCGGAAGTCGAGCTCGGGTGGGTACGACGAACTTTTCTTCCACACCATCATGTCCTTGCTTCCTCCATTGGTGAAGGGTGGCCACCTACATCATTACATGTGTCAGCTTTGCTCATGTATATGTACCTACTAGTAAGGTGCTCGTGCTAACGATATGATAGATCTAAAAGGCATATTAAAAATCGTACCAAAAGTGATTGGGATAACGAGTGGGAGCAAAAAAAATGTGTCGTGACAACGTATTTCCACATGTGCCAATGCTGTTATTGTCAACTAAAGTAATAACAGAATAACCATTTTTGTTTGGTTAAGGACCTTTACAGATTATCACCTATAAGTTACACGAATCATACCTTTTGTCATAATTAATATGATAGTTGTATATGCCAATAGACGGGTAAACAAAAAAGCAACAGAATTTGGCAGAATATTGCCTATCGTTTAATCTTTGTCTCTGTAATTAGTTTTAGAATTATATAGTATTTAATACCTAGTTGACATTCAAATGTTCGATATGACACATACTAAATTTTAGTTAGGGAAACCAAACACCCTAGTCGAACCTACTGAACCTCCACCAGCTCCACCCTTAGTACACACATACGCAGCGATAGAGTTGTAATTGGATCGAATACGGATGGATATTACTCGTACCATATTTGTTTCTATTTTTTCTCTTTGGATTTGGATCATATACAAATATAATTGAGTCATGGTGGATAAAATTTAAATGGATATCGACATTTTAAATCTAACTTTGAGTATTCGAATACGAATATAAATCGGATATGAATCTGATACTTAATACTAGGACACAGATATGGATTGGATCTCAGCCTTTTAGATTAAGGCCTTGTTCGTTTCTGTCGGATTGCATCCGGAATCGTTCTAGCTAATCAAAGTTTATATAAATTAGAGAAGCAATCCGGTTAGGAATCGTTCCGACCCATCAATCCGGCACAAACGAACAAGTCCTAATCGAATTCGAATACATATGGATAATATCCGTACCATTTACATCACTTCGGAGCATGACAGACGACAACAGCATGTCCATGAAAAAAAGCAAAAACAAATAATTAGAATTTTTAAAAGATAAAGAAATTAAAGAAGAAAAAACCAAAAAATAAAGGAAATAAAGGAAGATTGATGCTGTGTCCGGGGACGTGCGATGGGAAAATCTCTACTACTCTAGACGCGGTGTGGGCGTCCACAGGCTACGCCGTGCCCCCGCCCCGATGCGTCCCCTCCCCTACCTCGTCTGTCTCCAGCGTGCTCGGCGCCCATCCTTCCCGAAAATGTCGCCGCCCTCATCACCGCGCCCCCTCCCCTACCTCGTCTGTCTCCAGCGTGCTCGGTGCCCATCCTTCCCGAAAATGTCACCGCCCTCATCTCCGTGCGAGCCGCCCCATCACCGTGTGATGACCGCGCCCCCATCCCACGTCTCCCTCCCTCCCATTCCCCGCAAACCAAGCGACGACGCAGCCCGAGGCTAGATCCAGCATGGGGAGGGAGATAAAATGGAGGATGGGAATGGAGGGGTGGTGCCCGACGCCCTTGCCCTCCAGCTGTTGTCGCACCTAGCCGCCTTCTTCCCTCGCTCCTCCCTCCACCATTCCTCAGCCCACCGCTGACCGCAGGAGCCTAGTCCGGCCATGGCCTCGTGCCCCCTCCGCCTCCACCAGGCACCACCATGATGGGAAGACGAAGACCCCAATGCCGCCGCCTGTCTGTCTGCAAAGGGGCAAAACCCATCTGATTTTGATTTGATTTGCATGTGGTGCTCGCGACGGAAAGAATGGTGAACTCCTCCTTCCCGTTGATGAAGCCAATGGTGGAGGCCTTGCATAGCTATGGCACCGCGCCCAACTCCAGCCTCACCGAGGTCCTCGCCCTCTTCCTAGCGAGCGTTGTCGGGTATGCCTCCGCTGCTCCTCCTTCCTAGTTGTCCCGCCTTCAGGTGTTTGGTCTGCACAGGATGTAGTCTTGAAACATGGAAAACCACAAATGCGAGTTTGGTCTGCGTTTATGTTTTTGCTTCAGGTGTTTTCTTCTTCAAAAAATTGTTCGTTTACTGTGTTCAAAGGGGCAAACCCCATCTGATTTCGATTGATTTGCATGCGGTTCTCGTGATGGAGGGAATGGTGAACTCCTTCTCCTTCCTGTTGATGAAGCCAACGGTGGAGGCCTTGCACAGCTATGGCACCGTGCCCAACTCCAACCTCGCCGAGGTCCTCACCCTCTTTTTTGCAAGCGTTATCAGGTATGCCTCCGCTCCTCCTCCTCCCTAGCTGTGCCCGCCTTCAGGTGTTTGGTCTATGCTAGATGTAGTCTTGAAACATGGAAAACCCACAAACGTGAGTTTGGTCTGTGTTTATGTTTCTGCTTCAGGTGTTTTCTTCTTCAAAAAATTGTTCATTTACTGTGTGACCAGGGAAGGTGAGAGCACCTAGAGGGGGGGTGAATAGGTGATCCTGCAATAACTTAAAACTTAAAGCCACAAAACTTGATTAAGTGTTAGCACAATGAAAACAAGTGGCTAAGGACCGAGCTCTTGTGAAACACAATAGTCACAGTGAGAACAAGCACAAGAGACACGATGGTTTATCCCGTGGTTCGGCCAAGTATAACACTTGCCTACTCCACGTTGTGGTGTCCCAATGGACGAGAGTTGCACTCAACTCTTCTCAAGTGATCCAATGATCAACTTGAATACCACGGTGTTCTTCTTTCTTTACTCTTTCCCGTTTGCGAGGAATCTCCACAACTTGGAGTCTCTCGCCCTTACAATAAGGATCAAAGTGAAAGCACTAGAGTAAGGGAGGGAAGCAACACACACAAATCCGCAGCAATACGCACACACACAGCCAAGACTTGAGCTTAAATGAATAGCACAAAGAGCACCACTAGAACGGAGCTCAAATCACTAAGAAAGTCAATCAAGTGTGCAAAGACGGAGTGTGAATGATTAAGAATGCTCAAAGTATGCTTGGATGACTCCTCCATGCGCCTAGGGGTCCCTTTTATAGCCCCAAGGCAGCTAGGAGCCGTTGGAGGCTTTCTTGGAAGGCAATTCTTGCCTTCTGTCGGGTGGCGCACCGAATAGTCCGGTGCACCACCGGACATCCCCTGTTCACTGTCTGGTGCAGATCGCCTTCCTAAATTGGCGCAGCCGACCGTTGAAGACTTGGAGCCGTTGGCGCACTGGACACTGTCCGGTGCCCCCATCAGACCGTTGGCTCGGCCACGCGTCACGCGCGGATTGCGCGGCCGACCGTTGGCGCGGCCGACCGTTGGCTCACCGGACAGTCCGGTGCACCACCGGACAGTCCGGTGAATTTTAGCCATACGCCGCCGACGAATTCCCGAGAGCGGCTAGTTGACCAGACGCCAGCCTGGCGCACCGGACACTGTCCTGTGCACCCAGACTGCACAGAGTCTTGGCTGCTCCAGCCAAGTCTTTTTCCTTTTGTATTTTCTCTGATTCTAGCACTTAGACAAATATGTTAGTACACAAAAAACAATGTACTAAGTCTAGAATCATACCTTGTACCTTAATTTTCACTTCTTGAGTCTTTGGCACAATTTAGCACTTAAACCATTTGTGTTGGGCACTTAATCACCAAAATACTTTAGAAATATCCCCCTTTTTGGTGATTTATGCCAACACAACAAAAAGCAACACATATAAGTGCAACATCAATGCAAATGAGAACAAGATTTGTTTTTGATTCAAATTTGGCATATTTGGATCATTCTTTGCCACCACTTGGTTTGTTTTTGCAAATCAAATTCAATTTCCTATCTCTAAGTCAAACACACTTGTTGAGGCATAAAGAGAGGTATTCCAAGAGGAATTGATCAAAGATTAAAAAACTCCCCCTTTTTCCCATAATCAAACATTCTCCCCACAAGAGACCAACTTTTGACAATAAGAGACACTAAGAGAATTTTGACAAAACAAAAGTTCTAACTCTACTATTTTCAAAATTCTCAAGTGGTAGCTGATCCATTTCTTGCTTTGGCCTTAATTTCTCCCCCTTTGGCATCAAGCACCAAAACAGGACCATTTTTGGCCCTTTAACCCCATTGCCTCACCAAAATTGTCAATTAAGAGCAACAAGGCAACAAGAGCATGGAGATGAACTTGGAGTTAATTACCCTCTCATCGGAGTGCAGTGGAAGTCTTGCATGGTCCAAGTTCACCTTTCCCTTTCAATCCACCTTTGAGACTAATAAGTAAACTCAAGCACACGGTTAGTCTCAAAGGGTCAAGTTGTAGCACATCTCCCCTAAATATGTGCATCACTCACACATGGACTTTTGAGGTCCGGGGATTGCTTGCACAACTTGAGCACCATATATAAACAAAATGCATAAAGGAATATGATTAAAGACATAAAGCACATGTATGCTATAGATCAATCCAAGTTTCGCGAATCTAAGACATTTAGGTCACTACGCAGCCTGCAAAAGGTCTTCTCATCTAAAGGCTTGGTAAAGATATCAGCTAGCTGGTTTTCGGTGCTAACATAAAACACTTCGATATCTCCCTTTTGCTGGTGGTCTCTCAAAAAGTGATGCCGGATGTCAATGTGATTAGTGCGGCTGTGTTCAACAGGATTATCCGCCATGCGGATTGCACTCTCATTGTCACATAGGAGTGGGACTTTGCTCAGATTGTAGCCAAAGTCCCGGAGGGTTTGCCTCATCCAAAGTAGTTGCGCACAACACTGTCCTGCGGCAACATACTCGGCCTCAGCGGTGGATAGGGCAACTGAAGTTTGTTTCTTAGAACTCCAAGACACTAGGGACCATCCTAAGAATTGGCACATCCCTGATGTACTCTTTCTATCAACCTTGCATCCAGCATAATCAGAGTCTGAATATCCAATTAAGTCAAAGGTTGACCCCTTTGGATACCAGATCCCGAAGCAAGGCGTAGCAACTAAATATCTAAGAATTCGCTTAACGGCCACAAGGTGACACTCCCTTGGGTTGGATTGAAATCTAGCACACATGCATACGCTTAGCATAATATCCGGTCTACTTGCACATAAGTAAAGCAAGGAACCTATCATAGACCGGTATGCCTTTTGATCAACGGACTTACCTCCTTTGTTGAGGTCGACATGTCCGTCGGTTCCCTTTGGAGTCTTTGCGGGCTTGGCGTCCTTCATCCCGAACCGCTTGATCAAGTCTTGTGTGTACTTTGTTTGAGAGATGAAGGTGCCGTCCTTGAGTTGCTTCACTTGGAACCCAAGGAAGTAGTTCAACTCGCCCATCATCGACATCTCAAATTTTTGAGTTATCACCCTGCTAAACTATTCACAAGACTTTTGGTTAGTAGAACCAAATATTATGTCATCGACATAAATTTGGCACACAAATAAGTCACCGTCACAAGTCTTAGTGAAAAGAGTTGGATCAGCTTTCCCAACCTTGAATGCATTAGCAATTAGAAAGTCTCTAAGGCATTCATACCATGCTCTTGGAGCTTGCTTAAGTACATAGAGCGCCTTAGAGAGCTTACACACGTGGTCAGGGTATCGTTCATCCTCAAAGCCAGGGGGTTGCTCTACGTACACCTCCTCCTTGATTGGCCCGTTGAGGAAAGCGCTCTTCACATCCATTTGGAACAACCTGAAAGAATGGTGAGCGACATAGGCTAACAAAATGTGAATAGACTCTAGCCTAGCCACAGGAGCAAAAGTCTCCTCAAAGTCGAAACTTGCGACTTGGGCATAACCTTTTGCCACAAGTCTAGCCTTGTTCCTTGTCACCACCCCGTGCTCGTCCTGTTTGTTGCGGAACACCCACTTGGTTCCCACAACGTTTTGCTTTGGACGAGGCACCAGGGTCCAAACTTCATTTCGCTTGAAGTTATTGAGCTCTTCCTGCATGGCCAACACCCAGTCCGGATCTTGCAAGGCCTCTTCTACCCTAAAAGGCTCAATAGAAGAGACAAACGAGTAATGCTCACAAAAATTAGCTAATCTAGAGCGAGTAGTTACTCCCTTGCTTATATCACCCAATATCTGGTCGACGGGATGATTCCTTTGAATCGTCGCTCAGACTTGAGTTGGAGGAGCTTGTGGTGCTTCTTCCTCCATAACATGATCATCTTGTGCTCCCCCTTGATCACATGCCTCTTCTTGATGAACCTGTTCATCATCTTGAGTTGGAGGGTGCACCATTGTTGAGGAAGAAGGTTGATCTTGCTCCTTTTGTTCCTGTGGTCGCATATCTCCAATCGCCATGGTGCGTATTGCGGCCGTTGCAACATCTTCTTCATCTCCATCATCAAGATCAACTTGCTCTCTTGGAGAGCCATTAGTCTCATCAAATACAACGTCGCTAGAGACTTCAACCAAACCCGATGATTTGTTGAAGACTCTATACGCCTTTGTATTTGAGTCATATCCTAACAAAAACCCTTCTACAGCTTTGGGAGCAAATTTGGAATTCCTACCTTTCTTCACTAGAATATAACATTTACTCCCAAATACACGAAAGTATGACACGTTGGGTTTGTTACCAGTTAGGAGTTCGTATGACGTCTTCTTGAGGAGGTGATGAAGGTAGACCCGGTTTATGGCATGGCAAGCCGTGTTCACAGCTTCCGTCCAAAACCGTTCGGGCGGCTTGAATTCACCGAGCATCGTCCTTGCCATGTCTAAAAGCGTCCTGTTCTTCCTCTCTACCACACCGTTTTGTTGTGGTGTGTAGGGAGAAGAGAACTCGTGCTTAACTCCTTCCTCCTCAAGGTACTCCTCCACTTGAAGATTCTTGAATTCGGACCCGTTGTCGCTCCTTATCTTTTTCACCTTGAGCTCAAATTCGTTTTGAGCTCTCCTTAGGAAGCACTTTAGTGTCCCTTGGGTTTCTGTTTTATCCTGCAAAAAGAATACCCAAGTGAAGCGGGAAAAATATCAACAATGACAAGACCATACTTACTTCCCCCGATGCTGAGATAGGCGACAGGTCCGAAGAGGTCCATATGAAGTAGCTCCAAAGGTCTTGATGTGGTCATCACATTTTTGCTATGATGAGTACTTCCCACCTGTTTACCTGCTTGACAAGCTGCACAAGGTCTATCTTTTTCGAAAGTTACATTTGTTAGACCTAACACATGTTCTCCCTTTAGAAGTTTGTGAAGGTTCTTCATCCCCACATGTGCTAGACGGCGATGCCACAGTTAGCCCATGCTAGTCTTAGCGATTAAGCATGCATCTAGATCGGCCTCCTCCTTCGAAAAATCAACTAAATAGAGTTTGCCATCTAGTACACCCTTAAAAGCTAATGAACCATCACTCCTTCTAAAGACAGACACATCTACATTTGTAAATAAGCAATTATAACCCATAATACATAATTGACTAACGGACAACAGGTTATACCCAAGCGATTCAACTAAAAACACATTGGATATGGAATGCTCGGATGAAATAGCTATCTTTCCTAGTCCTTTAACCTTGCCTTGATTCCCGTCACCAAAAATGATTGAATCTTGAGAATCTTTGTTCTTGACATAGGAGGTGAACATCTTCTTCTCCCCCGTCATGTGGTTTGTGCATCCGCTGTCGATAATCCAGCTTGAGCCCTCGGATGCATAAACCTGCAAGGCAAATTAGGCTTGGGTTTTAGGTACCCAACTCTTGTTGGGTCCTACAAGGTTAGTAACAATAGCCTTAGGGACCCAAATGCAAGTTTTATCTCCCTTGCATTTTGCCCCCAATTTCCTAGCAACCACTTTCTTATTTTTCCATGAAAGTACAAAATTAGTGTTGCAGGCATGAAAGATAGTAGCAGATTCATTATGCATTTTACTAGGCATATGAACAACATTTCTCCTAGGCATATGATGAATAGCATTTTTTCTAGGCATATCTCTACCACGCACAAAGGAAGAACTTGAAGCAATCATGGTATGTGAATCATAAGCATTACAACTCCTATTATGATAAGCATTTCTAGAAAATTTTCTGTCATAAATGAATGCATGATTCTTTTAACTACTACTAGCCATAGGAGCCTTCCCTTTTTCCTTGATGAAAATGGGAGCCCTTGGGCTTGTTAAGTTCTTGGCTTCCCTCTTAAAGCCAAGCCCATCCTTAATTGAGGGGTGTCTACTAATAGTGTAGGCATCCCTTGCAAATTTTAATTTATCAAAATCACTTTTGCAAGTCTTAAGTTGGGCATTAAGACTTGCCACTTCATCATTAAGTTTTGTAATGGAAGTAAGGTGCTCAACACATGCATCAACATTGAAGTCCTTACACCTATTACAAATCACAACATGCTCTACACAAGAACTAGATTTATTTGCTACTTCTAGCTTAGCATTTAAATCATCATTAATACTTCTTAAGCTAGCCACAGTCTCATGACAAGTAGATAATTCACATGAAAGCATTTCATTTCTTTTAACTTCTAAAGCAAGAGACTTTTGCACACTTACAAATTTATCATGTTCTTCATATAAAAGATCCTCTTGCTTTTCTAAAAGTCTATTCTTTTCATTTAGAGCATCAATCAATTCATTGATCTTTTCTACCTTTGCTCTATCTAATCCTTTGAACAAGCTAGTGTAATCAACTTCCTCATCACTAGAAGTAGAGTACTTAGGAGTTTCTCTAGTGTTTACCTTCTTTTCCTTTGCCATTAGACAAGTATGATGCTCGTTTGGGAAGAGCGACGACTTGTTGAAGGCCGAGGCGGCGAGTCCTTCGTCGTCGGAGTCGGACGACGAACAATCCGAGTCCCACTCTTTGCCAAGGTGTGCCTCGCCTTTAGCCTTCTTGTAAACCTTCTTGTTCTCTCTCTTCCCACTCTTTTCTTGTCCCTGGTCACTATCATTATCGGGACAGTTAGCAATAAAGTGACCAGTCTTACCACACTTGAAGTAGGAGCGCTTTCCCTTTGTCTTGCTTTTGTTGGGATGCTCCTTGCATCCTTTTAGCGCCGTCTTGAAGCGCTTGATAATGAGGGACATTTCATCTTCATTTAGCCCGACCGCCTCAACTTGCGCCACCTTGCTAGGTAGCGCCTCCTTGCTACTTGTTGCTTTGAGAGCAACAGTTTGAGGCTCGTGGATCAGCATTGGGCCATTCAATTTCTCATCAACATATCTTGCCTCCTTGATCATCATTCGCCCGCTTACAAACTTTCCGAGTATTTCCTCGGGCGTCATCTTGGTGTACCTAGGATTTTCACGGATAGAGTTTACAAGATGAGGATCAAGGACAGTGAAGGACCTTAGCATTAGCTGGACGACGTCGTGGTCCGTCCATCTCGTGCTTCCATAGCTCCTGATTTTGTTGACCAGGGTCTTGAGCCTGTTGTACGTTTGAGTTGGCTCCTCCCCCCTGATCATTGCGAACCTTCCTAGTTCGCCTTCCACCAACTCCATCTTGGTGATCATGGTGGCGTCGTTCCCCTCATGTGAGATCTTGAGGGTGTCCCAAATTTGCTTAGCATTATCCAAGCCGCCCACCTTATGATACTCTTCCCTACACAAGGATGCTAAAAGAACAGTGGTAGCTTGTGCATTTTTGTGAATTTGTTCATTGATAAACATGGGATTATCCGTACTATCAAATTGCATTCCATTTTCTACTATCTCCCATATACTTGGATGAAGATAGAACAAGTGGCTACACATTTTGTGACTCCAAAATCCGTAGTCCTCTCCATCAAAGTGTGGAGGTTTACCAAGAGGAATGGAAAGCAAATGAGCATTGGAATTTTGCGGAATACGAGAATAATCAAAAGAAAAGTTTGAGTTGACCGTTTTCTTTTTCTCGTCGTCGTCGTCTCTTTGGGAAGAAGATGACTCATCGCTGTCGTAGTAGACTATCTTCTTGATGCGCCTCTTCTTCCCATCCTTCTTCTTATGACTTGAGCCCGAGTCAGTGGGCTTGTCATCTTTTGGCTCATTGAGGAAGGACTCCTTCTCCATGTCGTTGATCACCATCCCCTTTACCTTAGGATCCATCTCTTCGGGCGATTAGTCCCTTCGTGAAGAGAATGGCTCTGATACCAATTGAGAGCACCTAGAGGGGGGGGGGGGTGAATAGGTGATCCTGCAATAACTTAAAACTTAAAGCCACAAAACTTGATTAAGTGTTAGCACAATGAAAACAAGTGGCTAAGGACCGAGCTCTTGTGAAACACAATAGTCACAGTGAGAACAAGCACAAGAGACACGATGATTTATCCCGTGGTTCGGCCAAGTATAACACTTGCCTACTTCACATTGTGGCGTCCCAATGGATGAGAGTTGCACTCAACTCTTCTCAAGTGATCCAATGATCAACTTGAATACCACGGTGTTCTTCTTTCTTTACTCTTTCCCGTTTGCGAGGAATCTCCACAACTTGGAGTCTCTCACCCTTACAATAAGGATCAAAGTGAAAGCACTAGAGTAAGGGAGGGAAGCAACACACACAAATCCGTAGCAATACGCACACACACAGCCAAGACTTGAGCTCAAATGAATAGCACAAAGTTCACCACTAGAACGGAGCTCAAATCACTAAGAAAGTCAATCGAGTGCGCAAAGACGGAGTGTGAATGATTAAGAATGCTCAAAGTATGCTTGGATGACTCCTCCATGCGCCTAGGGGTCCCTTTTATAGCCCCAAGGCAGCTAGGAGCCGTTGGAGGCTTTCTTGGAAGGCAATTCTTGCCTTCTGTCGGGTGGCGCAACGGACAGTCCGATGCACCACCGGACATCCCCTGTTCACTGACCGGTGTAGATCGCCTTCCTAAATTGGCGCAGCTGACCGTTGAAGACTTGGAGCCGTTGGCGCACCGGACACTGTCCGGTGCACACCGGACAGTCCGGTGCCCCCATCAGACCGTTGGCTCGGCCACGCGTCACGCGCGGATTATGCGGCCGACCGTTGGCGTGGCCGACCGTTGGCTCATCGGACAGTCCGGTGCACCACCGGACAGTCCGATGAATTTTAGACGTACGCCGCCGACGAATTCCCGAGAGAGGCTAGTTGACCAGACGCCAGCCTGGCGCACCGGACACTGCCCGGTGCACCCAGACTGCGCAGAGTCTTGGCTGCTCTAGCCAAGTCTTTTTCCTTTTGTATTTTCTCTGATTCTAGCACTTAGACAAATATGTTAGTACACAAAAAACAATGTACTAAGTTTAGAATCATACCTTGTACCTTGATTTTCACTTCTTGAGTCTTTGGCACAATTTAACACTTAAACCATTTGTGTTGGACACTTAATCACCAAAATACTTTAGAAATGGCCCAAGGGCACATTTCCCTTTCAGAAGGTGCGACATTGTCTCCATATAAGTGAAGACGAGTACAGGAAGACCATCAAATAAAATGTGATAACACCTTTGATTCTAATGAAGATGATTGCAAAGCGAATCTATGATACAAAATCTGGTGGATTTATTGTGTTCTTGACTCAGATTGTTCGTGCTGAGAAAGGATTATATCCAGGTGCTACAGTATATGGTAAAATCTTGGGAGCCACCACACCCGCATACACTTAGGGTGTGTTTGGATCTATTCTTAGATGACTCAAGTTGTACCTAGACACCCAGGTTCCCATTGTCCTGCTTGTTGATTCTATAGGTCATGTTTTTGCACTTCGGTTTTTCTGTTTGTACTTAATGTAGAGTGTGTTAGCAAGTAGTCTGTAATGGCTAGAATCTGATTTCTTGTTGACTGCCACTATGTGTTTTCTTTTTTCAGATACTCTCTTTAATATTGCCTATTTGCTTTTCCTACAACAAGTGCAATGATGTACATATTTTTACAATGTTTGTATTACATCTAAAGTTACTAGCAATAGATTATTACGACACTATAAAGATAAGAATGGTTGTCGCTTCATAATTTGAGCGGTCATACATATTTGTTCCTTTGTGCCAGAGATAATATCAAACTACTTTGCAATGTGAATTTTCTAATTAAGGTGTTGCCTCTATGATGCTTGATATTACCATTGTTTTAGTTTGATGTTCGTAAGAATTTTGGTACCTGACATTTCTTCTATTAACAGGTTGGTAAATTTTGCAGATCCATTGTTTGAAAATGGAAGTTTGCAATCTTCAGAATAGTTGAGGATGCAGCCTTCTGAGAACACGAGGTCACAAACTTTAACCAAATCACCATCAAACATAGCCCAACAAGTTTAGACATACATCAGACTTCCAAGATCATCATCATGTGCAGATTGTTGATTCTCGTGCTGATGTGTATAAGTGAGTGCTTTGATTCAATTTTCACCATGTTTGTACTTACACTTTTTAGATTCGGTTATTGTGTCATTACAAACTGTCCATAAAATCTCTACTACCTATTAAGACGGTAAGGGGTAGGCTGCCCCATTCCGTGTTCTGCCATTCCCATTCCGTCCTCACTGCAAAGCCTATTCCCATTCCCAGCTACCTGTCTTTCTCATTCCCCCTCCCTGCAAAGCCCATTCACATTTCCATTCCCGGCTATCACGTGTCTTTCTCATTCCCCCTCCCACAAAGCCTATTCCCATTCCCACGTGCATCCCACGTCTAGCTAAAATTAAATTAAAAAAACAAGCTCCAAGGAGATTCAAATCCGCGACCTCTCAAATAAATGTGTTTGTAGCTACCACTACACCACATATGTGTTTATGTCTACATCTATTATAGTAAAAACATATAATACATCTCTCCCGAAGCCCACCTGCTACCCTTGCACAATGTGTAGTAGTAGATAAGTATCACTGAGATTATTAAATTATATTTTTGGATTGAGGGAGTAGTATTTAAAGAAGAGCCTTGCATGCAATTTCTTTTGTTTGAATAATGTTTTCAACTTAAATACTTTTTTTTGCATGTGTAACATTTATTCTCCATAATATTTTTCCATGGATCTAACTTATAAATCATTTTCATAAACCAATGTCAAAGATGAATCCATGTTTCTTACTTGGAAACCCCGAACAAACACCACTAGCACGAGGCGCTCGCGTTGGCGTCGCTCACCGACGACGAGAAGAAACTTGGCGACTGCCAGTTCAAACTCTGGAAGCAGTCCTACATGGCCCATGCGCCGCTGTGTACGGCAAGCTCCGGCGCAGCCGCCGCTTGGACGTGGTCCAGAGCGGCTGCACCGCGCTGTCCATCGTCAAACATGGGGACCTCATGGTCGTCGCCAATGTCGACAACTCTCGGGTTGTTCTAGGCATCGCAACCTACGACGACGCCATCACGCCGTCTAGCTCATCATCCACCTGAAGCCTAACCTGCCACGTAAGTCGCTACTGACCGACCATGAATTCTTGTGCGCTGGAATGATGACCATTGTTGTTGTGTGAGTGTCCTCGAACAAGATGTATGTAGAGGAGTAGCACATCCGGTGGTGCAACGACCAGGTGTACTACCTCGCTGATGAGCCCGGGGTGCACTTCATTTGGCAGCCCAGCCAAGAGTGATTGGTACTCACCATATCGCGCGCGTTCGACGACTATTATATCAAGGATTGTGGCGTCATCTCGACACCGGAGGTGAGCAGAGGTGGACCGACAACAATGACCACTCGCCATCGTCGGGGTACCTTTTGTGCCGGCCTGCCTTTAATTCTCTTCGCAAACACACACTTGCATTTTTTGTTTAAGCAAGCGCGTATGGTGGTGCGTGCCTGATGACTAACGATGTACGAGAACTTCTACCGGCAGGTGTGGCACGTGCTCTCCAATAATGAGACCATGCAAATCATGACATATATCGAAGTCTGCATGATATTGATGGTTGCAATGTAGTAATGAAACAAATAAATTAAAATAACAAAATTTATGTATGGCTAGGATCACAAATGGATTATGAAATATTTTCTTATAACAATATAAGACACATTTTGTATATAAGTTATCATGGTATTATATGTTCCCGTTGCAACGCACGGGTACTGACCTAGTGAATGTTATAATTACTCTAGCCATTGGTTATACTTTCAGTACAAAATGTTGTTTGCTATCTGTACCATCTCGTTTGCTGCTGAGAATTAGGGCCTAATTTAATGTTTGGGGGCTTTCCACCCGTAGGTCGAGTTTTTAGGGCCTAATTTGTAGTACCATCATGTACAATTTTTTCTCTCGTTATAACAGTAATCCTACAACATGAGCCCAAACACAACATGATCATGCTCTGCCATTAAAGAAGTTCTGCATATTCAGTTAGTTTTGTATTCTTGATGTGTACCTTTGATTTTTGGTGTCCCAGGTACAGATTTGATGCCGTAATAAGGAGTAGCATGTGTTCAGATCAGATAGGACAAGCAGTTTTATCTTGAAGTGCCATATTAGGTGACACATTAGCAACAAACATGAACTACCATAGAAATTACGAGGAGAGATAGGAAATGAGTTTTATCTTGATAAAATATTGCACATAAGAATAGGAGGATAATTGTTTTGTTCTTTCAGAAACAATAAAGACTATATATTCACCTTACCAGTATTGTGCTGACAAAAGGATGGTATAAATTTCTACTCTGCTCAACAACTTTCCCAAATGAAATGGTACATGATCTGTTTTTAGTAACCTATTAGCTCTGCACATTGGCATTGATTTCATTATACGCACAGCTGACATACATGAACTTGCACCAATTTTATCTCCTATATCTTGTCTATTGCACCAAGTTTAGATACATATATTATGCACGGAGGCAAACTATCTGTTCAGTTATGTTGCAGCTTTGTCATTCTTGACAAGGCAGTATCAATAATTCGTTCACCATATGTTGGCAAAAAAGACAGAAATGGCTTCAGTGAAGCTAAATCTAACTGTGGTAAAATCTTTCCTGATTACTGTCATTTTATAGATTCATACAAAGATACTCATAAGAGTCAACCATTTCTACATGTATAAGAGTAATTCCGATAGCCTTTTCAAACATACATATTTTTGTCGAATATTATGTGTCGTCGCAACGCACGAGCGCTTACCTAGTAAAGCATAAATACATAAAGAAAAGTCGAGAAGAAAGAAAATAAAGTAAAGAAAGAACAAAGGAAATAATAAAAAAATAAAGAAAAGAAAGAGAAAATAAAGAAAGGAAGGAAGTGGCTCGCTCATGAGAGGGATGAGGATGATCTGAATGATATCATCTGTTGGATATGAGTGAGTACGAGAAAAGAGAAATTTAAGTAGAAACTCGTCCGTTTATTTTTAAAGTGTTTATTTTCTATGTGCAATTATTTTGGTGCATGAAGGGTAGTCTATATCTACGTGGTTATTTATTAGGGTGGCTCTAGATTTATTTGAAGTAGTGGATTATATAGTGATGATATATCTATATATATATATATAGATTTATTATACTTGACTCATGATGTATACTTTATACAAACATCCAATCTTAAAGAACTTATATTCTTGAGTAGTAGAAATTACAACTATAAACTAATTACATATCAATAAAAATACTACGATGCCAAACATATACTTAATCCTAGAATCTATATTTTTAATGAATAGTTTTTTAAAATTTATTTTTATCCAATCATACATCTTTCCATTATCTACCTATTATGGGTTTGTTTGTTTCAGCTTATAGATTATATAATCTAAATTATAATCTAGATTATATAAACCAGAATATAATCTGTGGATATTATAATCTGCATGTAGCTATTTGGTAGTTTGTTGAGCACCATTTGTGGCACTGAGCATGGCCGGACGGTCCGGCATTGAAGCCCGATCTAGCTCTACGGACATTCCGCCATAGCGTGGACTGTTCGTGATAAGATTAGATCAGGCGGTTAAACACCTATCTCACCGCGTGTTTATCTCGCTAATATTGCAGGAGTTGTTCGAGAACGCCTAGGAATAGGTCTAGACCTCCCCCTTATTTATTTTAAGGAGTACGATCAATTGAAACACCAACAATCGATTAAACAATCAATATATCTTCCTTTCTGTACATTTTGCCCTATGAGTAGACAGTAACATAGTTTTCTTCCTCTAATCTTCACCTCTCTCGGACTTTATATCATTTAGAGGCGTATTGGGTGGCCTATCGATCCCAAGAGAAACCCTAAGATCTCTCCTTCCCGATGGGGTCCCACTCGGGAGCGAGATCCAGATGTCGTTAGGCGAACTTTGTCGCCTCTTCGCACGCACAGACCGTCCGACTCATTGGGAGAAACCCTAGCCTCTGTGCCAGGTTGCAGACCGTCTGGCCCTCGGCCACGGACCGTCCACGCTTCCATAGAGAGCACCGCCGCCGGTACACATCATAGTGATTAGCGCCCAGATCGATGCCAACACAGTTTTTTGGTGACTCCGCTGGGGATTAGGGCGTAAAGATCTATCAAATCGGCCTCGATGGCCGGTTCAAAGGATAGTTTCAATGTTTCTCCTAGCAACATTATCGAGCCGACTATGGAGACTCTGTCAGCTGAGGATCAGCAAGAGTTCGAGGAGCACAAGGAGTAGATGATCAAGGAGGCCCAGACAAAGTTCCTGGCCAATTTCAAGGTGGACCAAAATCAAAAGGTCGTTCAACAATGGGCGACTGATCTGGCTTCTCTCTGACTTACTACAACTACCCCCAAAGTAAGTGAAACAAACAAAATCCAATCCCTAAGATCTTACATTGATGATCAACAAGAACAAATGCAACGAATATTAGGGGGTATGCAACAGGATTATAAGGGGCTAGCACATCCATTCGATAAATCCGATGTTGCTAATTTTCCATCGCACGAGGGTAAGACTAGGGAAAATACAAGCGATCCATCGGCTGCAAATTGACATGACCAATCCCAACCTCTACATGGGATTCCGATGGACACATATCCTGGACAACCACAACCTCCAATAGAGATCGAGGGTAAATCCACCGATCCGCGCACGACTGGACTGTCCATGCCTGAGTGTGGACCATCCGGACCAGCAGTGACCAGCCCCATTTCCAAACCAAGATAGCGAAATCTGCGTCAGGCCACCGAATTTTACGCAAACCCTAATAGACTTTTTCGACCCGACCGCGCATATGGCCGGACAGTCCAAATACATCACTGGACGGTCCGACTATACGTCCGGATAGTCCGCACACATAGCTGGACGGTCCATGTATTAGACCAGACAGTCCGACGCGAAGTATACATAACATAATATTAATTATCATTCCTCATCTTTACACCCGACCCAGCCAAACCTTCCGTTACACCCCACGGCACCCCAATACCATAATACGACAACCCAAACACGTGGGGGCGAGTACTTTTTGGCCCCAAAAGGTTGAAAAGAGATGACCAGCCATATGAGCCACCAGGGGCAAGCATTAATGCCCCATAGATCCGAAACCTGTGGGCAGGAAGATGACATAATACCCAAACACCCACACCTATGCTAGACCAAAGCACTGGTGGACTACCACTAGTCTCTATTGACATAGTAAGAGAAGATATAGGTGGGGCGTTCCGAGATAAGCTCAGAGTTAGCATGATCCCCAGAGGGCAGTCATATCGGAAACCCTATGATAGTCGATTTGATTACCACCCATACCCCTAGGGAACAAGGAGACTCGAATTTGTAGAATTTTCGGGTGAGCAAGGTAAAAGCACACACAAAGACATAAGTTAGTTACTAGCACAACTAGGACAATTGGTCGATACAGAGGCGTTCCGCGTCCGTTTATTTTCATTGTCTCTAACTGGGACCATATTTGCTTGGTACGCCACATGGAAAACTCTATTTATTCGTGGGGGATTTAGAACAGAAATTCCATGATCACTTTTTCTCTAGCAATTATGAGTTAGATCTGGTAGATCTAGTAGCTCTGCGACAAGGAAAGGATGAATCTATTAATGACTACATCCAGAGATTCCGAGAGTCAAGGAATCGATGTTTCTAGATTCACCTTAATGAAAATAGCTAGCTGGATTAGCATTTAATGGAATGTCTTATTACTTAAGAGAGAGATAAGAAGACATTCAATTTTTTACGCTAGCTCAATTACACTAGAAAGCATTGGCTTGAGAAAGCCGATGCAAAGACACAACTAAAGCAGTTCGTCACAATATCCATACAGTAGATTGTAACTAGAGTAGCTCAGATGACGAACCACAAGAGGTGTACGCCACTGAGTTGGTTTGGCCAAAACAGGCTAAATCTTCATGTTGTTCCTCTTTACAGACGGTTCAAAAGAAACAACAAGAAGATGAGAAATTAACATTTAATTTTGGCAAGTGTGACAAAATATTCGATGAATTACTCAAAAAGGCAACATTAAAATAAATCATACTATTCTAATTTTTTACGAACTCAAGCGTCATGCTTACTGCATGTGGCACAATTCATTCTCTCACGCCACTAATGATTGTAATGTGTTTCAACGATAGGTCCAATTGGCCATCAACGACGGCCGATTAAAATTTCAAGAAATGTAGGTGAACACAGAGTCCTTCCCAATAAATATGATCAACTTTGATGGTAAAAAAGTCCTGGTTTAGCCTAGCGCGGACGATAAGGGCAAGGGCAAGATGATCATCATTGGCGATACACGAGAGGCCGATGAAAACACTAAAATTTGTTGCGGAAAAGTGATGACATAAAAGACCCCTAATGGAGGAGAGACATTAAAGATCACCATCATGACCTCCAACATTGGGGGCACCGTGGACGGTCTCTTGCATAGACACGGACGGTTCGGGACACCGCGAGACAGTCCGGGCAGGTCAAGCGAATGGTTCGTAAGCGCCCATGAACAACGACGACGACGTACCTTCAAACCTCGACGACCAGAAATAGATACATGGAAGACGAATACTTTTAAAGTGTCTGGTCGGTTGGTCAAAGCCGGCCCGACATTTGATCAGCTATTATCTAAATATGTGGAGAAGATGACTGGTCCCAATAATCAGCCGGCGCAGAAACTTCGCTCACCGACCCAAGAGCGATGATAGGTGTAAACCCTGAAAAATACCTTAAGAAGTTTTAGCTAGTTCTTTATTATTTTGTAAGAATAATGGTAGGGATTTCTTTGATATTAGTTATTTAAGAAATAATATTATAGCTATTTTAGTATGTGTTTTATTATAAAGGCATTAACCTTTTTAAATAAAGATGGGATCCTTAACTATGGTACGATTCACTCTTTATTAATACTTTGTATGTGGAAGCATTCTATTATTTTAAGGGGTAAAATAACAAATAAATTTAGAGTTGCATCATTCTTGATTTTTGTTTGTGCATATTGGGATTTATTACCTAAATTTGGATTTGAATTCAAAGTTTGAAATTTAGGAGGGAAAGACCTTGATTAAGAAAATTACCTTTCCATAGGTAAGACAATATTAAGTAAAATAAATAATATTGACTCAGCAGAAAGAATTGCATCCATACTGAAAATTTTATGGTACATATAAATGTGAAGTTCAAAACTAAACTTTGAATCTAGTTTGAAATGGGGAATAGAAAACAAAAAAAGAAGGAAAAAAAGAAAAAGGACTTCACTCGGCTGGGTGGGCCGAAACAGGCTGGCCAACTTCGCCGCGCCATCCACGCCATCCCAGGGATGCTCGGCGCCGACCCGTGGACCCATCCCGGCATCCACCCTCTACTGGTCCTGTCGCTGGGCAGTGGGAACACCCTGTCATCCCTGCCGCGACGACCTCGCTCCACAAACTCGCGCACGCCGTAGGGCGAGGCCACAATTCTCATGTGGATCTAGGGATTTCTTTCCCTCCACCCCTGGACCGACTCACTAGAGTCAATAAAACCTGAAGTCGGGTCCCCTCAGCCGTTTATTCGCTCCCCTCCGCTGTTTATTCGCCGTGAAGCCACACCTTGAAGGTTGTGTCCTTGTGCTTGCCCAGACTCTAGGGAAGGGGGTGCGTGAACATAGCACGGGAGATTAGCGGCCAAGACCCTTGAGATTGCTGACCAACATTGATCTTCATTGCGGACCATGATTCTCTGTGGTCGAACCTTGGTACTTCGTCACTACTAGTGAGGAACCCTCCCCCTGCGTTCGCCATGTCCTTTATTACATACTACACACCGTGGATTAGAATCTAGGGCTCGTTTGCGTGGTGTAGCCAGTCTCCAGCCATCCCTCCGTCGTGGGGGCTGGCGGCTCCGTCGCACTCTAGGTCGGAGTGGGGAGGCGGGTCTGTCACCGTCCGATGTGGCTCGGGCGGCTGTGATTATAAGCCCTGTACCCCTTCGTCGCGTTTGTTAGAGCCGTTTGATCCAAATCAAACGAGTAGGAGTAGATCTCTAGTATTTAAAATCCACACCGTTGATCTCCGATCCAGCGCGCGGTATCACATATCGGTTCGAGAAGGATCCAATTTAATATGCGCCGTCCACCTTTTATCGGGCGACCGAGATCTATTCATACCCCTTGGGCCAGCCCTTTTTGCGTAAGAGCCCCTCAACTCTATGAAAATCAACCCGCCGTCCGTAGCCAATACAAATTAATTGCATTCGTGCACTAGACATTGATAAAAGAGCCCCTGATCTTTGGGATATTAGTGCGCAGTCCATCCAGATAAGGGAATTAGTAAAACAAATATATAAAGTGATTTTAGTATAAAACTTATTCACCAAAGTTAGTAAATTCATAACTTGCTTGATTTAACCCCAAATTGATCCATTCTAGTTGCTTTGGACTCATATTAATACCGTCTACTAGTTAGTAGATTTATTTTACTATGTAGCATAGTGATAAAAATAACACTCATTCTTGTTTTATGTTTAACACCTAAACATTTCGAAAATCATAACTCTTCAACCGTAACTCTGAATTTAGTGGTTCTCGAACATAAGATCTCGTTACGATGTGTAGATCATTATTGTACATTATGTTCTTATGTTTGATGTGATGTTAATTTATCCTATGCCATGTTTGTTTGTATCGTTGCGAGTAGACGAGTAAGTGACCGAGGACCCCGATACTCAGCAGGTGGAAAATACTAAGCAGGAGCTCGTTGAAGGCAAGTTGTGCCCTTGACCACTTTACCCAATAATGTTCTTTATAATCACTATGGCATGTTTAGGCTTAATTTTGAGGGGACCCAATAGGTCACCCTAGTTTGGTCATCTTTATACATTATTTACCACTAAACTTTTTGGGTAGTATTTGTTGTTGCTTTATGTGGTTTTGGGTGTTAAGATACTTATTATTCATGATCATGTTCCTTACTGTTATTTAATTCTTTATTGTTCATGATAAGACTATTGTGTTAATTGGAACGTGGAGCTTAACTTGAGATAACCGTGCTACCACAAGGGTGGAATGAGACGCCCTTGACTGACTAATTAGGAAAGCTAGTGTAGGACTACCTTACCCGAAACGAAAATGGGCGGTAGGAGAGTTGTTGGTGTATGGAGGTTCTCGGGTTGATCATGCTGTGATGGCTTTTTCAGACGGGGGATTTCTATACCGCTCTCCTCAGAAACCGTAGCGGGTTTTCTGAAGCTAGTAGAACTTTGTAAAGGCCTTGTAGTGTTACCCTGTCTTGTCTTCTTGGTAGAGATGAATGGGACTTCTAGACCCCTTAGCAATTGGTTAGCATGACCTATGGGTAAAGGGTACAACCTCTACAGAGTGTAAAACTGGTATACTAGCCGTGCTCGCGGTCATGAGCAGTTCAGAACTCTCGCATCATTAACTTATGGAATTAAACTTAATTTATCATATGCATCTCATTGTGGTTTTATTATTAATTTTGGTCTATTATTACTTTGGGTTGGTATATACTTATACTTAGTAATTATTAATAAAATTTGACCAACTTATTAAAAGCAATGCTTAGCTTTAACCATTATTTATTGATCAGTCTTACACTTCACATGAGCCTCCACTTTAGGTAAGGTCATGCACATTATTCCCCACACTTCTTGAGCGATGAACTTTTGTGAGCTCACCCTTGCAGTATATAATCCCCCTCCACAGGTGAAGAGCAGGTGGCCTAGGAGGAGGACTACAATGAGGAGTTTGATGAGGTCTAGATGGCGTCTTCCAATCAGCTAAATGGCGCCAAGGAATAATACTAGTTCGCTTTATTTGCTATCATTTATTTTTGTAAGACACTTCCGCTATGTAATAAAGTTTATGACATTTATCTCTATACACTTGGTCATTATATGTGTTGTTCTTCTTTGGCGCGCATATGAGACGCACCTAGATTTACCCATTAAATCCGGTGTGACAGAAGTGGTATCAGAGGAAATGTTGACTGTAGGATGAAACCTAGATAGAATTGGACAAAACCCTTACCTACTTACCTTACTCTAATTCTTTCTATACTTTCCTTGATCCTGTCTCACCTTTTGGATGTTCTACTGTGACTACTCTTATCCTTTCTACTCTAGAAAGACAAAAAGGATTTCACACCTTGGAATCATATATTTACAACCCCCTAAAGAGATAGGAGACCTAAGACAATATATATTCTTTATTTAAGTGTTTGGATGTTTGTGCTGATGATAATTGCTTGATTTGCTTCTTTGATTGAGTGAAATAGTATAGTAGGGCATTCTAGCATGTACCACTAGAGGATAATATATTAGTATTAGGTAGATGACACTCTAATTTGCCGAGCTATTATGACCCAAAAGATCATGACCTCAAAGTTGAGTGTCTCGTAATTATTCCTCTTATCTGCAAATCTATCTTACCCTATGTATCTAACCTAGATGATCAATACCAGGAAGGGAGGCGGTGTCGATCTACTTGCTCGTATTCGTCGAAGGAGGGTAGTTGTCAATCCGCAACTGGAGATGAATCCTCCTCCGAATCCTCCACCGGCTGGAATAGATGATGTGGTTGTCGCTCAGATGAAACTACTGCAGCAGATGACTAACACCATGACAGAGATGTAAGCGCAGATCTATCATGATCGTCAAGAACGACAATAGCCACCACCACCTCCACCACCACCACCAGCTCCACCCAGGGATAACACCGAGAGTTCATGAGTCACTCAAAGGGAAATAGGGTTAACCTTTTCCACAATTAATTTTGGTGGTTGAATGCCCTACACAAATATATGGACTAACTAGTTTACTCTAGAATACATGTTCTGCAGGTGCACAACGGTTCAACATAAACCAATAAATATTCAAGTTAGGGATCCAATTCAAAGGAGCAAAAGAAACCAAGGGTGTTATGGTCTAGCGCATCGGACTGTCCGGTGTGCCACCCAACAGTGTCCGGTGCACCAGGACCGTACAGAGTCCAAGCAGCCACTCTCGGGTTTTCAGCAGGCACACTCCGCTATAATTCACCGGACTGTCCGATGTACCACCAGACTGTCCGGTGTGCCAGCGGAGCAACGGCTAACTCACGCAACGGTCGACTGCAAAAGGAGCTGACACAGGAATAGTGTGCGCAAAGTCAGAGGCGCACCGGACAGTGATCAGGACCTGTCCGGTGTGGCACCAGACTGTCCAGTGCCACATGAAGACAACGGAGCCAACGGTCTACTGCTCCAGAACCCTAACGGTTGGGTGACGTGGCAGCGCACCGGATAGTGAATATGACCTGTCTGGTGGCGCACCGGACTGTCCGGTGCGCCCATCGCCAGCAGCCTTCCCCAACGGCTACTTAGTGGTTGAGGGCTATAAATGCCCCCCAACCACCACAACTCCAAGTATCCAAGTTTTCTAAAGTTCACATTCAATACAAGAGTTAGTGCATTCACTCCAAGACACATTTCCAAAGATCAAAGCCTCTCCAAGTCCCAAATTCATTCCAACCACCTAGTGAGTTGAGAGAGAGTGTGTTCATGTTCATTTGCGCTCTTGTTGCTTGGATCGCTTTCTTCCTTCCTCATTTTTGTTTCCAAGTGACTTGTAATCAAAGCAAGAGACACCTAAGTGTGTGGTGGTCCTTGCGGGGTCTAAGTGACCCGTTTGATTAAGGAGAAAGCTCACTCGATCTAAGTGACCGATTGAGAGAGGGAAAGGGTTGAAAGAGACCCGGTCTTTGTGACCACCTCAACGGGGATTAGGTTCTTTAGAACTGAACCTCGGTAAAATAAATCACCGTGTTCATTCGCTTGTTTTCCATTTGATTTGTTTTCCTCCTCTCTCCCGGACTTGATTTAAGTTCTAACGCTAACCCCGGCTTGTAGTGTGTGTTTAAAGTTATAAATTTCAGATTACGCCACCCCCTCCAGGCGACTTTTAATTGGTATCAGAGCCTGGTGCTTCATTAGAGTCTAACAACTCGAAGTGATGTCGGGAGATCACGCCAAGAGGGAGATCATGACCGGCGACAAGCCCGCAAGCTCGGGGAGAACCCTCTCAAGGGAGTCCGGTCACAAGCATAAGGAGGAATCCTCTTCCTCCAACAAGACGCATCAGAAGGGTGACAAGAAGAAGAAGATGAAGAAGGTGGTCTACTACGAGACCGACTCTTCGTCACCCTCCACTTCATCAAGCTCCGACTCGTCCGTCACTTCTAAGCGTCACTGTGGCAGAACCACCCGAATTATTCCAGCTTAAGTGCCTAAGTCATGCCTCAAGGGCCGTGACACACTTAAATCGGAATAACCCGTCAGTCCTTCAGATCTAGTCTGATAGAGCCACTTAACCAGGATCAAATTCCACAATCCCACTCGAAGGTGAGTCACAGAAGAAATACAATAAAACAGGAAACCTCAAATTAAGTACTGAATTATTACATAAATCGGAGTTCTGGAGTAGCAAATAAGTTCATTAAGTAAGGTGCAGCGGATAATCGATGTCGTCGGTAATGAGGAAATGGGCAAGGCCTAGCCCACTACTCCTCATGCTCCTCTCCTGCCGGAGCAACATCCCACTCGACCGTCCAACCCGGTGGCAGGGTGGTAGGCCAAGTCACACCATCAACCAACTCCTGCATGGTACCTGCAAAAATGGTGCCACAAGCAAGGCTGAGTATACTAATACTCAGCTAGACTTACCCGGTGTGAGGAGTCTACTCCTCTACCTCTAGACTATGCAGCTATTTGGCTGAGGGGTTTGGTTTGCCAAAAGCACTAGCCGAGTCTAAAAACAAGTTTTAGCTTTTCCAATTCTAGTATCATTAATTCAGCTAAGTTTGCTCTTTCTAAGCATACATGGTAACAATCAATTAGTTCAAACAACAAGTTATCTCATATAACCACATTTCACTTCTTACTCGATGTAGTACAAGGAATCAAGCAGTCTCATTAGCTGCGAGAAGCAGACGATTCGAATCGAGTTTTAAACCTTGCAAGGTAAACCTAAACACACGGCATGTCAGGGTACTCCGACCCCACACATGACAACCGTCCCCATCGATTCCCCGTTCGCGTCCAGGCCTCACCGCCTTGGCATACAATGCTCCACTGACCCCGGCTGCCGCCGTGCAGTGACCGCACTTGTACCCACCATAGCTAGCATGGGAGAACCAGTCTCAGGTCGCATGAGGGATAAAGTCCGCGCCCGGCTTCACTCAGGTACTAGGTTTACCGGTTACCATTTTCCCGGCATGTGTTTAGTACGTTCAAAAGCTTGACTCAGGTATCCACACATTAATCCTTAATTCATTTTCCCGTCTCATGGACAAGGCATCCTCCCTGGATCCAAGTCCATAGACCAACATATATCCCATTATCAAGATGAATACAATCAATTCCTGACCTCGCGCGAGTGCTAGAAAAATCACTCGACTTCTACCGAGATCCTGATTAGCAAGCAGCTACTCGACCTAGCATACTAGTATCCATCTCAAAAAGGAGTCCTAAGTTCATGCAACTAGAGGTTTCAAGCAACTCCTACACTTAAGTGCACATTACAAACCTACAAGCATTAAGTGTAGTAAAGTAGCATATAATAACATGGTTATGCATAAGACCGGGGCTTGCCTTCGATTGCTGGGGCTGCGGGGAGATCCTCAATGGCAGCCTCTGAAGCCTGCTCCTGGTCCTCCTCTTGGACAGGTCCTTGCTCGGGGATGAGCACGTACTCTCCGTCGGCTAGATTACAATCTAATGAATGCAATGCGTAAGATATATGCATGATATGATATGTGCTTTTTTTTTTTTGAAATCATAACTTAAAGGTGTATAATCTTTCTTGAGTTAAACAAAGTCAACTTTACTTATGCAAGACCCTTGGGTGGTATACTTGGTAGATTAAGTTAAACTTTAGCTAAGGCAAGTGGTAGGTTTTACTTTTAGGGGTTCCACTGAATTCCTTTAAGTCTTAGGGATAAATGATAAGTACTCAAGTTAGACTTATTGAGGTGGGGTTTATTTCCTCTTTCCTTTTTCTTTATTCTCTTTAATGTTTTGGAGTAGGTTTGAACTACAAGTTGCTTTTATAAAATTCTAAAAATTCTGTAAAAATTACAGTGGCTTGCTACTGGTGTGTGTTTCTCTGTCTTAAAATTTGGGGATCAGAAAGTGAATAGTTTTCTCTGCACAAAATTGTTAAATTCTAGGGTAAAAGAGGTGCTTTGAACTACAACTACCATTTAACAGTGGGTAATTCTTCAAAACTTATTTTTGCTGACTTTTAGGTGTTATAACATGACTTGATACAAATTTCTAGTCATTAATACCTTTTAATTATTTTTCTATGGTTTTCTCAATTTTCTAGCCAAATGGGTGCTTTCTACTACCACTATATTTGAAAAATATCAAACAACAGAATTCTTATTTTTCTTAGTCATTGTTTTGTGCAAGAGCAATCATTCTGAAGTTTGGCATCTTTTTGCTTAAGGGAAGGGGGTGGGGTGCCTTATTTGAATTAAATGGCCTTTCCCTTGAATTATTAACAAATGGTATGAGTTTGCTTCTTTTTCATGGGTTTGCATTTTTCTCTGGTAGTTTACCTCATCATGGACTTAGCTAATTTTTGGTTGCCCATTATCTCATTATTTGAGGTTGTTCATGATTTAGTTGGAAAATGCCTTATTATCACTTTGTATTTATTTCCCTTGCTTAAAAAGTTGGACTGAGGTGCTCCATATTTTTGTAGTGGGGCTCTGGTGGTTATAAGTTCACTGGATTTTTGTTAAGCATTTTGGTTATAGTTTTGCCTCTTTAATAATTGATTTTCAGTCTTATTTAGGCTAAACAAATCACTTTAATTTAAAACTAATCCAAACTAATAGTCTCTGTATTTTTCCTAGGTTCTTTGTTTCATAAATAAACTAGGAAAAATAATATTGGTCACTGTTCATTAGTTTCTAACACCCTTATGATTTTCTCTAAGTTTTGGTCAAAACATCTTCAAATGAGAAACTACATCATAATGTCTAATGCTGGGGTTCCTACTATTTTTAAACAGTGTCTAAAAGAGGTCTGAATACCCACAAATTTTCTTAAGTCTAGTACAGAAGAAAAACTAATTTTCCTTGATTAAATAAGGTTTAGGGGGTTTCTGTTTTTAATTTTAAACTCCAAAATTTTGAACAGAAAGCATAGGGTTTACTATTTTTAAATGATAGATTGTAATATACAGAGGCTAGCAAAATTGGTTTGACATTTTTTGAGTAAGAATTCATCAAGTTATGAATTTTACAAGTTCTCTGGTTATTAAAAAGGATTTCAGAATCGATTTAAATGAAAACTACTTTGCACTGGGGTCCCTGGACGTTTTCTAAGTTTTTCCTCGCGAATCAGTCCTCAGGTTACTATTCACCAGGGTCTCTGATATTGCAGAAAACCCCTCGGGTTCTTCACCTCCTAACCCGAGGTCCTTAGCTAATCTTAAACAGTAGCCGCGGCGGGGAAAAGGGCGGAGGGGCTTACCGGCGGCGAGACTGCTCCGGTGAAGTGGTCGAGGATGAAGGGGAGGTCCTGGGGATCACAACGGTGGGCGAAACACCGTCGGAGATGGCCGGAGTCGGTCGGTCCACGCGCGCAGGCGGGGATGCTCGTCGGCGGCGAGGAGACCGGCCTGGCCACGGCGAGATAGGTCAATTGAATGGGTCAGAGAGGTTCACGGGATGCCAGAGAAGACATGAGCGAAAGGAATTGGGCGGAGACTCACCGGATAACTCGGTCTACGCGCGGCGGCGGATGACCGAAGTCCGGCGAAGTCGATCTCGGGCCTCCGGTGAAGTCCGGCTGGGTCCGAGGGCTTGGCGAGCTTCACGGGCTACTGGTGGAGCTGGCCGAAGCACTGGCTTGACTTGAGGGTGGCTGGAGGGAGCTGGCCACGGTGGCCGAAGCTCGGGCGGCAATGGCGGGCGGGAATCAAGCTCGCCGGAGCTAAGGAAAGCGGCTGGCCGAAGAGGGTGAGTGCGGGGTGAAGTGAGGCGCGCCTGGGGAGGCTTTATAGGCGCGGGCGGGCACGGCCGAGGGCGAGGACGCGCGGCGGACTTGACCGAACGCCGGGGAGCGCGCGCGCGCGGGTTGGGCGAGCTCTGGCACGCCGGCCAGGGTCGAACACGTGGGAGCACGCGTTCTGCCCAAGTTCTGGCGCGTGCAGTCGCTCATCCGAGCCTGCTCTCGCCTTGGTCAATGCACAAAACCTCTTCCCCTCCCTACAAGCTACCATTCTTGTGTGGAGGTCATAGGATTTTGCCTACTGGTTGCAGAGATATGGAGCCAGGAAATCTGGTCTGTCTCCCTGCGCAAATCCGAGGCAAATCCAAGGTTTAGTCGTGTCTAGGGCTCGCGTCCCAATGCCATCTTCTGGCACACGACAGAGGGGTTAGTTAGGCACATTTTTGTCAATGGGACCATTAGGATTCGAGTTAAGGATCAAGGTGAACATCTCTGATCTTTGGATCAAGGTCTGATTTTCAGAAATCTGAAATTCAGAATTCTTATTAAGTCCACACATGGAAAGCTTGATTTGGGGTTTTATTTGAGCTATTTTGGCTAAGCTTTCTCAATCTTTCTTGCTGCCCACTAAATATACTTTAATTTTTATAATTGGCTCAACTCAAAATTTTAAACTTTTCACTTCCTTTTTCTTACTTTCTGAATTTTGCTCTTGGGGCTCATTTTGGGATTTTTAAACTAGGGTTGCATGATCTTATCTTTTAAGGGACTCAATTGCTTTGATCATGACACTTTTAAGTATGTACTTGGTGACTTCATCATTACTTAAGTTATTTGATGCTCATGCTTACTTTGGTTCACATAAAATAATGGTTCTAGGTTTAGCTTTTGAAGGAAAAACCCTGAGTGACACTGGGGTGTCACAGCCTTCCCCCCTTAAAGGAATCTCGTCCCGAGATTCGGGCCAGAGTCCTCCCGGGGTAAAGCGAAGGGTGAGACTGATAGGAAAAAGGGTGATGATTGCCATTATTAGGATAAACTGCTCTTCGAATGTCATTCTCTTTGCAACTTCAGAAGGAAGTCCTTTTAAGTTTTTCTTTATAGTTACTTCATTCTGAATTAAGATCATATTTTTGGAAATTAGATTCGAAAGGCAGGAGGAGGGGTTGGGGGTGATTACGTACCAGCTTCCTTAGGTAGGCAATCGGGAAAGTTGGATCTCAGGAATTCCTCGGTTTCCCAAGTAGCTTCCTCCTCTGAGTGATTACTCCACTGGACCTTGAACATCTTGATCGATTTAGCCCGAGTTGATCTTTCCTTGCAATCTAGAATCTTGGAGGGGTACTCTTGGTACGAGAGATCTGGCTCTATCTCCAATTCTGGCTCTGCTAAGATTTCAGTCGGTAATCGAACACACTTCTTCAGCTGAGACACATGGAAAACATTGTGAATGGCAGACATCCTTGAAGGTAACTTCAGCTTGTATGCCACGGGTCCACATGCTTCTATGATCTCATAAGGTCCAATGTAACGAGGGGCTAGCTTGCCTTTGATCCCAAACCTCTGCATTCCCTTGGTGGGTGATACCTTGAGGTATACAAAACTTCCCACCTCGAATTGGAGAGGTTTCCTTCTTCTATCATGATAACTCTTCTGCCTGGCCTGAGCAGCTTCTAGATTCTTCCTGATTAGCTTGACCTTCCTTTCGGCTTCAGTCACTAAATCAGGTCCAAAAACTTCTCTTTCACCAGACTGAGACCAATTGAGTGGTGTCCTGCACCTTCTTCCATAGAGAGCTTCAAAAGGTGCCATCTTTAGGCTGGATTGATAACTATTGTTATAAGCAAACTCTGCCAAGGAGAGGTGCTTATCCCAGTTCTTGCCACAATCGATCGCACAAGCTCTCAGCATATCTTCCAGGATTTGGTTTACCCTTTCCGTCTGACCATCAGTCTGTGGGTGGTAAGCTGAACTTCTGATTAGCTTAGTTCCCAAAGACTTTTGCAATTGTTCCCAAAATCTGGCAACAAATTGGGCTCCTCGGTCAGAAACAATGGTCCGAGGTAATCCGTGCAAACACACGATCCGGTCAATATACAATTCTGCATACTTCTGAGCCTTATCAGTGGTGTGCACAGGAAGAAAATGTGCCACTTTTGTCAATCGGTCCACAATAACCCAAATTGAATCATGATGATGAGAGGTGTTAGGCAGACCCACAATGAAATCCATGCTGATGTCGTCCCACTTCCACGAAGGTACGGGTAGTGGTTGCAAAGCTCCAGCGGACTTCAAGTGGCTTGCCTTTACCCTCTGACAGGTGTCACATTCTGATACATACTGGGCTATCTCCCTCTTCATTCTGGTCCACCAGTACAAGGGCTTCAAATCATGGTACATCTTGGTGCTTCCCGGATGCATAGAGAATCTGGAGAGATGAGCTTCATCCAAAATTCTCCTCTTGAGATCCTGATCTTTAGGAATTACCAATCTGCTTTTGAACCATAACACACCCTTCTCATCCTGGCGGAAACAATTATACTTCTCAATCTTCTGATGGAGATTCTTCTTGATAATCTGCACTCCCTTGTCTCTGAGCTGGGCCATAATAATCTGGTCTTGCAAAGCTGGCTCAACAGAAATGTGAGACAAAGAACCAGAGGAAATTACTTCAATTTGCATCTTGCTCAACTCATCACACAAGGTGTTAATGCGAGAATCCATCAGAACACAGTTGCACTGCAACTTCCGACTCAAAGCGTCAGCTACCACATTAGCCTTTCCTGGGTGATAATGCACCTCCAGGTCATAATCCTTGATCAGCTCTAGCCATCTTCTCTGCCTCATGTTAAGATCAGCCTGAGTAAAAATGTACTTAAGGCTCTTATGATCAGTGAAGATGTTGCAGTGGGTTCCCATTAGATAGTGCCTCCACATCTTCAATGCATGAACCACTGCTGCTAACTCAAGGTCATGAGTGGGATAATTCTGCTCATGAGGCCTGAGTGCTCTTGAAGCATAAGCAATGACTCGGTTGTCTTGCATCAAGACACAACCTAGCCCGGTGCCCGAGGCATCACAATATACATCAAAAGGCTTGCTGCTGTCGGGTTGCGCCAATACTGGTGCTGTGGTCAGATGCTGCCTTAATGCATGGAAGGCATCTTCGCACTTCTGACTCCACACAAATTTGACTTCTTTCTTTAGCAATTCAGTTATAGGCTTCGCAATTCGAGAGAAGTCCGGAATAAATCTTCGGTAATAACCAGCTAATCCCAGAAAACTCCGAATCTGACGAACAGTTGTTGGTGGCTTCCAGTTCATCACCTCTTGCACTTTATCAGGATCAACAGCTATTCCAGCCTGAGAGATAGTGTGACCCAAGAATTTGATTTCCTTTAGCCAAAAATCACACTTGGATAACTTGGCGTAAAGGTGGTGCTCTCGCAGACGTTGAAGCACTACATGCAAATGCCCGGCATGTTCTTCCTCGTTCTTTGAGTACACCAGAATGTCATCGATGAAAACCACCACGAACTTATCCAATTCCGGCATAAAAACAGAATTCATCAGATACATGAAATACGCTGGTGCATTTGTCAGCCCAAATGACATCACCAAGAATTCATATAGCCCATATCTGGTTGAGAATGCCGTCTTCGGAATATCACTTGCTCGTATTTTGATCTGATGGTAGCCAGAGCGAAGGTCTATTTTGGAAAACACCTTGGCTCCGACCAACTGGTCAAAGAGAACATCAATACGAGGCAAAGGATACTTGTTCTTGATAGTTACCGCATTAAGAGGGCGGTAATCTATACACAGCCTCAAGCTTTCATCCTTCTTCTTCACAAACAGTGCTGGGCATCCCCAAGGCGAAGTGCTTGGGCGAATGAAACCCTTATCCAACAACTCTTGCAATTGCTTCTTCAATTCTGCCAACTCAGCGGGTGGCATTCGGTAGGGCCTCTTGGAAATTGGGGCCGTTCCCGGTTGCAACTCGATGGCGAATTCAATGTCCCGGTCCGGTGGCATTCCTGGCAATTCATCAGGAAAGACATCTGCATACTCACAGACTACTGGGATCTTCTTCAGGGGTAGCTCCGTCATAGAGAAAGCACATGACTGAGAAGAACCCTGACTAGGCAAAATCAAAGTGAAATTTCCGCAGAAGGGAGAACTAACTTCCACGGTACGACTGGCTACATCAAGCACAGCTTGGTGCAAGGTCATCCAATTTGCCCCTAGAATAATGTCCACATTCTCCAATCCCAACACAAGAAGAGTGGTTTTGATAATGTGGCTTCCCAGTTGAATAGGCACACTTTGGTTTAATTGATTAGTTGCAATTTTACCCCCAGGTGTGACTATCATGAATGACCCTTTTGAGTGAGAGAATGGCAGTTTGCATTTAGCACTGAACTTTCGGCTAATGAAACTATGAGATGCACCAGAATCAAACAGAATTAAAGCAGGTTGATTATAAACTGAAAAGATACCAGTCATGATAGGAGCTCCTTCTGGCACTTCCTCAAGAGCAGTGAAGTTGAGCTTCCCTTGCCTGACTTGCACCTTCTGCTTTCTTCCCTTGTCTTGATTTGGTGCTGGCATCTGCCTCTGCTGGTTCCTGGGGCAATTTTTAGCATAGTGGCCCACATTGCCACAAGTGAAACACTTGTTCCCATTGCCCTGGTGGAACTGCTGCTGCTGCGGAGGCTGATTGTTCCTTGGGGCGGGAGCTGGGTAGCGGTTGGGTGTCGGCTGCTGCTGCTGCTGAGGTGGCCTGATCACCCATCTGCCTGCCTGCTGCTGGAAACCCCTGCTCTGGTTGTGAGAAACAATCCGGAACCTCTGAGCTTGAGCGGATGGTGCTGCCATTGGTGCCTTTCTCTTCTTCTCTGCCCGGTGAGCAACAATGCAATCCTCCTGGGAGATGGCCATATTGACCAACTCATTGAAGCTATTGGCCCGGACAGTGTTGAGTCGTTCCCGCAGCTTGGTATTGAGACCCCTGCGGAAGCGATCCCTCTTCTTCTCATCGGAATCAGCATGATACCCTGCATACTGGCATAAGTCATTGAAGGCTTGCGCATACTGCAGTACCGTGCGGGTTCCTTGATTGAGGGCCAGAAATTCATTCAACTTCCGATCAAGAATGCCAGCTGGAATGTGGTGTCCTCTGAAGGCAGTCTTGAATTCCTCCCAAGATACCTCACGATCAGCGGGGAGCATAGCACGGAAGTGATCCCACCAAGTCCGAGCAGATCCGCGAAGCTGCTGCGCGGCGAAGCGGGTCTTGGTAGCATCAGGGCAGTCTCCCGTGAGGAGGGGAAACTTGGACTCGACGACGCGAAGCCATACGTCGGCGTCCAACGGATCCTCTGCTTTGGCGAACAAGGGCGGCTGCGTGCTCAGAAACTCCTGGTATGTTGCCATAGCCGGAGGTCGCTGAGGCTGGCCTCCACCATGCTGCTGGGGGTGGGGCTGCCGCTGCAAGAGCTGTCGCAGAATCTCATTCTGCTGGGCCATCAGCTCCTGCACTGTGGGAGCTGGAGGAGGTGGCGGGGGAACCTGCTCGTTCTGCCCGCGACGCTGCCTAGCTGCCATCTGAAAACAGAGATTGTCGCCATTGTTATCCTAACTCACAATTTCGAACGGCAAGATATCATTTCATATAGAAGAAAAAGAATGCCATAATCATAATATCAGGTTCGAAATGAAGATAACATGGTGACAAGGATCCCACAGATTCCAAATGTTCACAGGGTTACATTTATCAGGGGAAAGTACCCACAAGCCTAGTCCAAAATGTGATACTACTAAGCTCGCATAGGTTTCTATCCACCTAAAATGTCAAGGTGACAGCTTAACCCTGAGCGGTGGAAGCGACACTGGATGCGGGTGAAGGGGGCATCGCGGAGGTAGTCCCATTGGCACCAGGGGCTGGTCCTAGCTCCTCGGGAGCCTCTTCTCCCTCGCTTCCTGCTTCATTGGCCTCCATTTCCAGGTGGTGCATGTCCAGGTGGTCGTTTGCTTCCTCGAGTTCCCTCTGCACATCGTGAAGCTGGTTCTCCAAGACATCAATAGTGTTGTCTCGGATCTCCACCTGCTGTTCCAGGGTAGCGATACGCTGGTTCAGCCTCTCCACCTGCAGATCCTTTTCCACCAACTCTGTGGATAGGTCGACCACAAAATCTTCCCGACTGTCGAGAGTGAGCTTGGCAGTCCGAGCGGTGTTAGCAAGAAGTGTCATAGCATCGCTCTGAAGGGCCTGAAGGCGGTACAGCGCACTCATGCACTGAACAGTGACCCTCCCAACCAAGTCAGGATACATGGCCCACACATCCTTCACATGGCTCACACGGTTACACCACATGGGATCATCCTTCCTCTCAGCAGGGAAGAGTCCCAAGGGGTGCATCACCATCTCCAGGGGGTGGTAGCCACAGAAAGTCGTCAGAGCCTTCATGGCTGCTGCCTCAACGGTGTCGTCCGTCCTGAGTCCGATCGTCTCAGAGTCAAGAGAACGCCAACCCGGCTGAAGGGGATGAGCCTCCAAGGCCAGCCAGACCCGACAACGAGGTACCCGATGCTCCTCATACAACTGCACCGTGTACAAAGGGGGCGTAGGGTAACCGGCGGAGTTAAGCACTTCCCACAAGATGGATGGAAAGCCATCGCGAGAAAGGAAGTCAGAACTGAAACGAGAGTCTCCTCCACTAGCGGGGGTGGGTGAATTCATCTGCGGAAGGGGATCAAAGATAAAGATTATGGTGGAGGAAAAAGAAAAAGAGAGCCCGAATGATTTTAAAGAAAAAGGGGTTAGCTCAGTTTTAATTCCTCTTTGTGTTTTATAATGCATGCATGCTGGAAGAAACGTTACCTCTCAAAAAGAAAATAGGGTGCCTTTTTAGGGCATCCTAAATTATAGGTATTGGCCCACGGGGCCTAATTAATTAGCCACCTATTCCCCTCTATGCCTAAGGCCTTTCGTCCTAGGTCTAGCGGTCTAGTCCGGACGATCTATAGCAGTTTCTAGGCAAGTTTTAGATTTTGAAAATTGGTATTCTTGGTTTATTGTTTTTCTCTGTGGTGGAATTTGCTCCGATGCCAGCTGTGGCAGAACCACCCGAATTATTCCAGCTTAAGTGCCTAAGTCATGCCTCAAGGGCCGTGACACACTTAAATCGGAATAACCCGTCAGTCCTTCAGATCTAGTCTGATAGAGCCACTTAACCAGGATCAAATTCCACAATCCCACTCGAAGGTGAGTCACAGAAGAAATACAATAAAACAGGAAACCTCAAATTAAGTACTGAATTATTACATAAATCGGAGTTCTGGAGTAGCAAATAAGTTCATTAAGTAAGGTGCAGCGGATAATCGATGTCGTCGGTAATGAGGAAATGGGCAAGGCCTAGCCCACTACTCCTCATGCTCCTCTCCTACCGGAGCAACATCCCACTCGACCGTCCAACCCGGTGGCAGGGTGGTAAGCCAAGTCACACCATCAACCAACTCCTGCATGGTACCTGCAAAAATGGTGCCACAAGCAAGGCTGAGTATACTAATACTCAGCTAGACTTACCCGGTGTGAGGAGTCTACTCCTCTACCTCTAGACTATGCAGCTATTTGGCTGAGGGGTTTGGTTTGCCAAAAGCACTAGCCGAGTCTAAAAACAAGTTTTAGCTTTTCCAATTCTAGTATCATTAATTCAGCTAAGTTTGCTCTTTCTAAGCATACATGGTAACAATCAATTAGTTCAAACAACAAGTTATCTCATATAACCACATTTCACTTCTTACTCGATGTAGTACAAGGAATCAAGCAGTCTCATTAGCTGCGAGAAGCAGACGATTCGAATCGAGTTTTAAACCTTGCAAGGTAAACCTAAACACACGGCATGTCAGGGTACTCCGACCCCACACATGACAACCGTCCCCATCGATTCCCCGTTCGCGTCCAGGCCTCACCGCCTTGGCATACAATGCTCCACTGACCCCGGCTGCCGCCGTGCAGTGACCGCACTTGTACCCACCATAGCTAGCATGGGAGAACCAGTCTCAGGTCGCATGAGGGATAAAGTCCGCGCCCGGCTTCACTCAGGTACTAGGTTTACCGGTTACCATTTTCCCGGCATGTGTTTAGTACGTTCAAAAGCTTGACTCAGGTATCCACACATTAATCCTTAATTCATTTTCCCGTCTCATGGACAAGGCATCCTCCCTGGATCCAAGTCCATAGACCAACATATATCCCATTATCAAGATGAATACAATCAATTCCTGACCTCGCGCGAGTGCTAGAAAAATCACTCGACTTCTACCGAGATCCTGATTAGCAAGCAGCTACTCGACCTAGCATACTAGTATCCATCTCAAAAAGGAGTCCTAAGTTCATGCAACTAGAGGTTTCAAGCAACTCCTACACTTAAGTGCACATTACAAACCTACAAGCATTAAGTGTAGTAAAGTAGCATATAATAACATGGTTATGCATAAGACCGGGGCTTGCCTTCGATTGCTGGGGCTGCGGGGAGATCCTCAATGGCAGCCTCTGAAGCCTGCTCCTGGTCCTCCTCTTGGACAGGTCCTTGCTCGGGGATGAGCACGTACTCTCCGTCGGCTAGATTACAATCTAATGAATGCAATGCGTAAGATATATGCATGATATGATATGTGCTTTTTTTTTTGAAATCATAACTTAAAGGTGTATAATCTTTCTTGAGTTAAACAAAGTCAACTTTACTTATGCAAGACCCTTGGGTGGTATACTTGGTAGATTAAGTTAAACTTTAGCTAAGGCAAGTGGTAGGTTTTACTTTTAGGGGTTCCACTGAATTCCTTTAAGTCTTAGGGATAAATGATAAGTACTCAAGTTAGACTTATTGAGGTGGGGTTTATTTCCTCTTTCCTTTTTCTTTATTCTCTTTAATGTTTTGGAGTAGGTTTGAACTACAAGTTGCTTTTATAAAATTCTAAAAATTCTGTAAAAATTACAGTGGCTTGCTACTGGTGTGTGTTTCTCTGTCTTAAAATTTGGGGATCAGAAAGTGAATAGTTTTCTCTGCACAAAATTGTTAAATTCTAGGGTAAAAGAGGTGCTTTGAACTACAACTACCATTTAACAGTGGGTAATTCTTCAAAACTTATTTTTGCTGACTTTTAGGTGTTATAACATGACTTGATACAAATTTCTAGTCATTAATACCTTTTAATTATTTTTCTATGGTTTTCTCAATTTTCTAGCCAAATGGGTGCTTTCTACTACCACTATATTTGAAAAATATCAAACAACAGAATTCTTATTTTTCTTAGTCATTGTTTTGTGCAAGAGCAATCATTCTGAAGTTTGGCATCTTTTTGCTTAAGGGAAGGGGGTGGGGTGCCTTATTTGAATTAAATGGCCTTTCCCTTGAATTATTAACAAATGGTATGAGTTTGCTTCTTTTTCATGGGTTTGCATTTTTCTCTGGTAGTTTACCTCATCATGGACTTAGCTAATTTTTGGTTGCCCATTATCTCATTATTTGAGGTTGTTCATGATTTAGTTGGAAAATGCCTTATTATCACTTTGTATTTATTTCCCTTGCTTAAAAAGTTGGACTGAGGTGCTCCATATTTTTGTAGTGGGGCTCTGGTGGTTATAAGTTCACTGGATTTTTGTTAAGCATTTTGGTTATAGTTTTGCCTCTTTAATAATTGATTTTCAGTCTTATTTAGGCTAAACAAATCACTTTAATTTAAAACTAATCCAAACTAATAGTCTCTGTATTTTTCCTAGGTTCTTTGTTTCATAAATAAACTAGGAAAAATAATATTGGTCACTGTTCATTAGTTTCTAACACCCTTATGATTTTCTCTAAGTTTTGGTCAAAACATCTTCAAATGAGAAACTACATCATAATGTCTAATGCTGGGGTTCCTACTATTTTTAAACAGTGTCTAAAAGAGGTCTGAATACCCACAAATTTTCTTAAGTCTAGTACAGAAGAAAAACTAATTTTCCTTGATTAAATAAGGTTTAGGGGGTTTCTGTTTTTAATTTTAAACTCCAAAATTTTGAACAGAAAGCATAGGGTTTACTATTTTTAAATGATAGATTGTAATATACAGAGGCTAGCAAAATTGGTTTGACATTTTTTGAGTAAGAATTCATCAAGTTATGAATTTTACAAGTTCTCTGGTTATTAAAAAGGATTTCAGAATCGATTTAAATGAAAACTACTTTGCACTGGGGTCCCTGGACGTTTTCTAAGTTTTTCCTCGCGAATCAGTCCTCAGGTTACTATTCACCAGGGTCTCTGATATTGCAGAAAACCCCTCGGGTTCTTCACCTCCTAACCCGAGGTCCTTAGCTAATCTTAAACAGTAGCCGCGGCGGGGAAAAGGGCGGAGGGGCTTACCGGCGGCGAGACTGCTCCGGTGAAGTGGTCGAGGATGAAGGGGAGGTCCTGGGGATCACAACGGTGGGCGAAACACCGTCGGAGATGGCCGGAGTCGGTCGGTCCACGCGCGCAGGCGGGGATGCTCGTCGGCGGCGAGGAGACCGGCCTGGCCACGGCGAGATAGGTCAATTGAATGGGTCAGAGAGGTTCACGGGATGCCAGAGAAGACATGAGCGAAAGGAATTGGGCGGAGACTCACCGGATAACTCGGTCTACGCGCGGCGGCGGATGACCGAAGTCCGGCGAAGTCGATCTCGGGCCTCCGGTGAAGTCCGGCTGGGTCCGAGGGCTTGGCGAGCTTCACGGGCTACTGGTGGAGCTGGCCGAAGCACTGGCTTGACTTGAGGGTGGCTGGAGGGAGCTGGCCACGGTGGCCGAAGCTCGGGCGGCAATGGCGGGCGGGAATCAAGCTCGCCGGAGCTAAGGAAAGCGGCTGGCCGAAGAGGGTGAGTGCGGGGTGAAGTGAGGCGCGCCTGGGGAGGCTTTATAGGCGCGGGCGGGCACGGCCGAGGGCGAGGACGCGCGGCGGACTTGACCGAACGCCGGGGAGCGCGCGCGCGCGGGTTGGGCGAGCTCTGGCACGCCGGCCAGGGTCGAACACGTGGGAGCACGCGTTCTGCCCAAGTTCTGGCGCGTGCAGTCGCTCATCCGAGCCTGCTCTCGCCTTGGTCAATGCACAAAACCTCTTCCCCTCCCTACAAGCTACCATTCTTGTGTGGAGGTCATAGGATTTTGCCTACTGGTTGCAGAGATATGGAGCCAGGAAATCTGGTCTGTCTCCCTGCGCAAATCCGAGGCAAATCCAAGGTTTAGTCGTGTCTAGGGCTCGCGTCCCAATGCCATCTTCTGGCACACGACAGAGGGGTTAGTTAGGCACATTTTTGTCAATGGGACCATTAGGATTCGAGTTAAGGATCAAGGTGAACATCTCTGATCTTTGGATCAAGGTCTGATTTTCAGAAATCTGAAATTCAGAATTCTTATTAAGTCCACACATGGAAAGCTTGATTTGGGGTTTTATTTGAGCTATTTTGGCTAAGCTTTCTCAATCTTTCTTGCTGCCCACTAAATATACTTTAATTTTTATAATTGGCTCAACTCAAAATTTTAAACTTTTCACTTCCTTTTTCTTACTTTCTGAATTTTGCTCTTGGGGCTCATTTTGGGATTTTTAAACTAGGGTTGCATGATCTTATCTTTTAAGGGACTCAATTGCTTTGATCATGACACTTTTAAGTATGTACTTGGTGACTTCATCATTACTTAAGTTATTTGATGCTCATGCTTACTTTGGTTCACATAAAATAATGGTTCTAGGTTTAGCTTTTGAAGGAAAAACCCTGAGTGACACTGGGGTGTCACAGTCACGAGCGCAAGAAGTATAGTAAGATGCCACTTCGTTATCCCCGTATTTCTAAGTGTGCTCCTTTACTTTCTGTTCCCTTAGGCAAACCACCATATTTTGATGGTGAAGATTATTGTATGTGGAGTGATAAAATGAGGCATCACCTAACCTCACTCCATGAAAGTATTTCGGATATAGTTGAATTTGGAGCGTAGGTACCACAGGTGGGGGATAAGGACTATGACTCGGACGAGGCCGCCCAAATTAGGCACTTTAACTCCCAAGCCACGTCTATACTCCTCGCCTCCATGTGTCGAGAGGAGTATAACAAGGTGCAAGGGTTAAAGAGCGCCAAAGAAATTTGGAACGTGCTCAAAACCGCGCACGAAGGGGACGAGGTGACCAAGATCACTAAGCGAGAGATGATCAAGGGGGAGCTCGGTCGATTCGTCCTCAACAAAGGAGAAGAGCCGCAAGCAATGTACAACCGGCTAAAAACCATGGTGAACCAAGTGCGCAACCTCAGGAGCACCAAGTGAGATGACCATGAAATAGTCAAGGTTATTCTAAGATCCCTTGTTTTTCGCAATCCTACACAAGTGCAATTAATTTGTGGGGATTCTAGATACAAATTAATGTCTCCCGAGGAAGTGATAGGCAAGTTTGTGAGCTTTGAACTTATGATCAAAGACTCCAAACACATCGTCAACTTAGAGCAAGGCACCACCTCCACACCCGAGGTGCAACTCGTCGCATTCAAGGCGACGGAAGAAGAGAAGAGGGAGTCTACACCAAGTAGGCTTCCAATCGACGCCTCCAAGCTCGACAACGAGGAGATGGCGCTCATCATCAAGAGCTTCCGTCAAATCCTCAAGCATAGGAGGGGGAACGACTACAAACCCCGCTCCAAAAGGGTGTGCTACAAATGTGGTAAGCCCAGTCATTTTATTGCTAAATGTCCAATTTCAAGTGATAGTGACAGGGGCGACGACAAGAAGGGGTAGAAGAAGGAGAAGAAGAGGTACTACAAACACAAGGGCGACGATGCCCACGTGTGTCGGGAATGGGACTCCGACAAGAGCTCCACCGACTCCTCCTCCGACGAGGATGCCACCAACATCGTCGTCAACAAGGGCCTCCTCTTCCCCAACGTCGGCCATAAATGTTTCATGGCTAAGGACGGCAAGAAAAAGAAGGTACAATCTAGAGCCACCCCAAAATATACAACATCTAGTGATGAGGGTAGCTCTAGTGAAGATGATTTACTTACTCTTTTTGCCAACCTAAGCATGGAACAAAAATAAAAATTAAATGAATTAATAGAAGCCATTCGTGAGAAGGATGAACTCTTGGATAGCCAAGAGGACTTCCTTATTAAAGAAAAACAAAAAACATGTTAAATTGAAAAATGCTTATGCTCAGGAAATAGAGAAATGTGAAAATTTATCTAAGGAGCTTAGCATTTGTCATGAGTCAATTACTGAAAGGGAAATGTGTCTTTGGGCCATTTCTATAATGTTTTGGTGATTAAGTGCCAACACATAATCCTTGAGTTGTTATGTGCCAAACAAGCAAAAAGTGCAAATCATGTGACAAGGTACGTTTCTAGACTTAGTACATTGTTTCGAGTACTAACATATTGTGTCTAAGTGCTAGAAACAGGAAAAGAAAGAAATGCAAAAGACTTGGCTTGGTACAGCCAAAGTCCAGCTCGGCTTGGCACACCGGACTGTCCGGTGCGCCAGGCCAGCCTCCGGTGAACAGGCCACTCTCGGGAGAATTTGGGGGCGTACGACTATAATTCACCGGACTGTCCGGTGGTGCATCGGACTGTCCAGTGAGCCAACGGTTGCCAGCGCAACGGTCGGCCGCGCAATCCGCGGGCGACGCATGGCCCACGCCAATGGTCGGCAGGGGGCATCGGACTGTCCGGTGTGCACCGGACAGTGTCCGGTGCGCCAACTGCCACGGCGCTGCAACAGTCATCTGCGCCAAAAAAGGAAGGAGATCGCGCACCGGACATGAACAGTGGCTATCTAGTGGTGCACCAGACTGTCCGGTGTGCCACCCGACAGAAGGCAAGGATAGCCTTCCTTGTTGGCCTCCAATGGCTCCTAGCTGTCTTGGGGCTATAAAAGGGACCCCTAGGCGCATGGAGGAGACACCTAAGCATTCAAGAAACATTCTAAGCCTCCAAGACTCCAACTTCGCGCATTTGATTCCTTGAGATAGTGACTTGAGCTCCATTTGAGTTGTGAACTTCGTGGGTTGTGTTTTGAGCTCAAGTTGTGACTTGTGTGTGTGATTGTGCTGTGATTTGAGTCTTGTGTGTGTTGCTCTCCCCTCCCTTACTTCCGTGCTTCTTTTGTGATCATAATTGTAAGGGCGAGAGGCTCCAAGTTGTGGAGATTCCTCGCAAACGGGAGAAAGTCAAAGAAAGGAAAAACCGTGGTATTCAAGTTGATCATTGGATCACTTGAAAGGGGTTGAGTGCAACCCTCGTCCATTGGGACGCCACAACTGGAAGTAGGCAAGTATTACTTGGCCGAACCACGGGATAAAAATCACGTGTCTCTTGTGTGCTTTACCTTTGATTATCTATGTTCAAGAACTCGCTTCAAGCACTTAGCCATTCTAATTTTCATAATCAAGTTTTGTGGCTATTAGTGTTGAATTTTACAGAATCACCTATTCACCCCCCTCTAGGTGCTCTCAATTGGTATCAGAGTCGGTCTCTTCATCTAAGGGACTAATCGCCCGAAGAGATGGATCCTAAGGGAAAGGGGATGGTGGTCAACGACAAGGAGAAGGAATCCCTCTTCAACGAGCCAAGGGACGACAAGCCCACTGACTCTGGCTCGAGTCATGTTGGGGACTTGTTCTCAAATGCTTCGGATTAAGAACAAGGCAACATAAAAAGTGTTAAATGATAAAGTCCTTCGTCCCCTTAAACATTATTTCCCTTCGGGATATAATGTGTCCCGGACGAAGGTCACAAATAACACATCTTCGTAAGCACAATAAATTATGACGAAGAGTTTATATGCAACATAAAAAGTAATATAAACATTTAAATATTACCACAACATCACTTCTATTTTATTATCATGTAAAAATGGAAATGATTTAGGATTACAAGTGTACCTTCGGATTGCAGGAAAGCAAAAGTACAAGAATGACGGAAAGCAAATGCCAAGTCAGCGTGAACAGTACGGGAGTACTGTTCATCTATTTATAGGCGTGGGACACAGCCCATGTAAAATTACATTCATGCCCATTACATTTGCTAATGACTTATGGGAGTCTATCAAGGCCTAAGTAGTCTTTTCATCTTTAGGTTGGTTCCCCGTTCTGCTATCGCGGCGAAGCTTTCTTGCGCATAGCTTCGGCTGCGCACCATCCTTCGTACAGCATGGCAATCAGCCCGTCCTTCATTTCAATCCCCCTTCGTCTGGCTTGGGCTTCGTCCTGACCGTACTCCATGTTCATAATCTGAGTCCGAAAATACCTGTTCATATAATTCACTTGGAAAACATTGTCAAATCTTGTTTTTGAGGACCTTCGGAGGACGAAGGCCCCCAACAGTAGCCCCTCGCAATATTAATTTGTTAGTGATAAATTCAGATTGCGATATGGACGAAGGCCTTAAGCCGAAGGTCCGAAAAAACACCTTCCCTTTGCTAGAATAGCAACATTCACTGACAAGCGGGGTCTTTCAATTTTCAATGCACTGGGCGTATAAATAAGATCATACCGCAAACTCATTTGGTACGCTCTCTTGCCATCTGCTCCCGCTCACTGAATTTTTTGCTCTTGCGCACTAAGATTTGCTGATCTTTTAGTTTTGAAGCTTCGGCCTTGAAAACAGTTTTTTAGTGTCTCCGAAGATGTCTGAAGATAAGAAGGCTGCTGCTGAGATGAAGCTGAGCCTCGACGAAGAGAAGAACTTGGGGTTTCTTATAGCGATGGCGAAGACCAATACGGAAAAAATCACTAAGGAGATTCTGGAAGGTTTATCTGAAGATACTGGTGACAGCGACAGTTATGATGTGGACAGTGGTGGTGAAGACTCCGAAGATCGCCCCTGGCGACCGAGCCATTCAGTTTTTGGCAAGTCAGGTATCAAAGAAAATCATCTTGTCAACATGAGGGGAAGATACTTCCGGGATTTATCCATTGTGAGGGTCGACGAAGGAGAGAAAACTTGCCCGACCCCTGAAGAAAATGAAGTTGTAGTGTTCCGAAGCTTTTTGAAAGCTGGACTGCGATTTCCCCTGAGCAGCTTCGTTGTAGAAGTGCTGAAAATGTTTGAAATCTATCTTCATCAACTTACCCCCGAAGCAATTATAAGGCTGAATATCTTCGTGTGGGCCGCAAGAAGCCAAGGTCTGGAACCTGATGCAAAAAGTTTCTGCAACATACACGAGTTATCATACGAGACAAAACCCTGGGGTAAGGAACAGTATCACAATAATTTTGGCTGCTATAGTTTCGTTTCTCGGTCTGGGTCAAGCTGTCCCGTGCCAACATTTCGGAAAAGATGGCCCGGCGACTGGATGACAGAATGGTTCTATGTGAAAAATGACCTGAAAGCACGGGAAGATATTAAAGGTATAATTATGCGCCCTATTTGGCAAAGTTTCGGCCTGCGAAAGCCGAAGGTCGAGATGAGTGAAGCTGCCGAAGAATGCCAGAGAGCCTTCGGAGTTATTTGTTCTTTTATTGGAACGAGAGATTTGGTACAGGAACATATTGCCTTCAGAGTATGGCCGCTCGCGGAGAAATGGGAAATGCCGCAAGAAACCATGAAGGAGGCCGACGAAGGTGGACTTATCAGGCTGAAGTATACTTTCAAGTTCGGAGATAAATTCGTTGAGCCAGATGATGACTGGTTAAACAGTATTGAAAATTTAAGTGATGAACTGCTTGGGGCTTATTCGAAGGCCGAAGATACTGCACTGTCAGCAGCCTTCGGAGGCCGAAAAAAGAAAAGGCTGAATCGGGTGTTTGATGCAATCGGGTTCGTCTACCCTGACTATCGTTACCCCATTCGAGGGCAGAAAAGAAAAAACACAACCTTTGCGAAAGAAGAAGCTGCAACTGCTCCTAGCAAACCAGAACCAAAAAGAAAGAGGATGAAGGTTCTCACACATCGGCCACGCTATATTGAACCAGCTTCGGTGCCTGAGTTCATCGGTGAAGTCTCTTTGGCCACTGAAACTACAGAGCCAGCTCCAGTGCCGAAGATCGAAGAAAAAACTGAAGCACCTTCAGCAGAGAAGGCAGAAAAACCGAGAATTGAAGGACCAAAAATATTGGAAATCTTAAGTCCTTCAGCAAGTGTTGAAACAATAAAAAATCAAAAGGGTCCATCGGTAACCCCGAAAAGAAAAAGAATGGTGAACGTGCTAGATGTTTTGGAGACAATTAAGTCTTCAAGCACAACTCCAAAGAAGACTGTTGAACTTTCTGAAGTGTCTACTGAAGCTTTAGTTGCTGAAGCTTCGAAGCAACAACTTGAAGTTGAAGCCGGGACTTCAGAGCCCACCAAGGAACAACCTTTGGAAACCAAAGAAAAAATAAAAATGCCAGAGCCAATTTTGGTTGAAGAAATTGACACTGCTGCCCCCGAAGCTCCTTCCACCATATGCGATTACATTGTGCGACATGCTTCGGGGAAGAAATTATCTGAAGAAGAGATTTATGAAGCCAACCACTATGCCAAAGAATTAAAATATCCGAAGGGGGCACTAGTGATCAATGGGACAAACGAAGATGACTTCCTATACTGTCTCCCTGACAACAAAGAATTATCTGTCTGTCGGGAGATGGCTAGGAGTATGGGGTTTCCGAAGCTTGAAGCTGGACTATGCGCTATGACGAAGGAGGATCTTGCGGATAGCCTTGCATATAATAGTCTGAAGGTGCGAGAATTGCGCATTTTGAAAACTTTATGATTCGAAATCTATTGTTTTATTCTTATACTAACTTTTTACATATAGGGATTAATACTAAGCAACGCGCTGAGAGCGCAAAAGAGTGCCGAAGACGAAAGCTATGAAATTGCCTTCAACAACCTTCGAACAGAGGTTATCAAGCTAAGGAACGAAGCCCTGGAAAAGGACAAGATTCTAGTTACATTAGTGGATAAAGTAAAGGAGAACGAAGCTGCGTTCAAAGCCCAAATTGCAGCTCAAAAGCACGAGATTGACGATCTTCGGAAGCAATTGGCCCGGGCGAAAGAAGAACGCATACTTGAAGAAACGAGGCGAGAATGTAGCGACCAATGGGCTAATCACTTGGAAGGAACCGTTGAAGAGCTTCGGTCTTCTAAGAAAAGGTGCTACGAAAAATCCATGGAATGTGTAAAGAAAATAAAAACTAGCTTCGCCAGCGTTGGCGCATTTTCGAGTGAGGAAAATTTTGTGAGAGGTAACCCGAAAGGACCGATCGAATGGATCAGCCATGAAGCTGAAGCCTTCGAAGAAATTCTGAACAGTCGCAGAGACATTTGCGCCTTCTCGGGTGCCAGGGGGATTGCTACTATGCTGGAGAAAAAAGGCTGCGATCATGTTAAGCTTCTTGCGCAATCCGAAGCCTCTTTATCCGCTGAAGATATTAAAGACCCCTCGTCCGAAGCTAGCCAGGTTGGTGGAAAATTTTTCACCGAAGTCTGGGACAATGGTGGCCGAGAAATGGCCCAGGAAATTATTCGAAGAAGCGAGCAAGGTATCCATGATGCTAGGGAAGTAGCCAAGGCCGCTGAAAAAAGCGCAGAGCCCAAAAGTCAAATAGGTACCAACTAGTGGTTTTTAGGTCTGTTGTAATTTTTGATTTTCGAACTTGCTTATGGTTTGTAATAGTAACATAGACATATATTCTCTTCCCTAAGAACCTGCTGGATCGTCTGCTGACCCTCACACGAAAGGGGATGACGAAATTAAACAAATGGCCGAAGCTATCATGGATAAAGTTGTTGAAGAACTTCTGAATGAAGCTGCCAAAGTAGTACTAAGAGAAGACTAGATGTTATTAGAAAAAACATTTGAAATGTGATCTATGTAATATTTTGTACATTTGAATGTAATATACAAGTTTCTTTTCATTATTCAATTCTTTACGATGCATGAAACTTTACATACGTACCGTTTTTGAGCCTTCGGCGAAAAAACACCTTCCCTTCTTTTCATGCTTCGTGAAGATAGAAGAACTTATGCATCACGACAATGTTCATAGTGCTCTGATGAAGGATATCCAGGCTTCGTGAAAATATTCTCCGAAGCTATATTCCGAAGATCAATATCGTATCCCCTTGTAACTTAGCATGATTTTCACTTTCTCAAAGCATCCTTTCGAAGGTTGACACCGTGTCCCCTTCTTTTGCCATATGCAACATGATGTATGATGCTTATGCTATGCAAAATGATGTGATGATGTTATGTTATGTAGATGACATTTGTTCGAAGATACACACATATCCCCGTAAAACACAATATTTTTGTATCAGCGCTGACTTTTCGCTGTAAGCTCTGCATTCCCTTAGGAACGACTTTGGAGCTTCTTCGCCTTTTACTTAGGCGGAATCAGCGTTGACTTTTCGCTGTAAGCTCTGCATTCCCTTAGGAACGACTTTGGAGCTTCTTCACCTTTTACTTAGGCGGTATCAGCGTTGACTTTTCGTTGTATGCTCTGCATTCCCTTTGGAACGACTTTGGAGCAGAAAACTTACTCTGCGTTCCCTTTGGAACGGCTTTTCGTAACTTCAGCAAACTTACACTGCGCTCCTTAGAACGACTTTTTGTTGCTTCGAAGGATTTTTGATAATTCGAAAGGTCCTCCTTGTTATCGCAAATCTTAAAGCTTCGGCAACTTAAGCCTGAGAAAACAAATTTTCCTTGTTGCAAACAACAAAACTATTACATGAAAACTGAAAAATGTTCTTTATTACACAGAAAATAGAACTAAATGGAAAAGACTGCTATCAAGGTAGGATATTTGTCAATAGATGTGCTTCGACTCTGGCACAGTGCTATTGACTGTGCGAGCTTCGGATTGTTCCCTGAGATTCCTTTGGTGTGGAGCATATTGGCTTCCTTCCGGCTGTTGGCCCTGTTGCAGCGGTGGTGGAGGCGGAGGCTGTTGCCAGGAAGCTTGAGGTTGACTCGCCGAAGCAACAGAAACTGCAGGGTGATTGCCTATGTATTCTGGGATGTAAGGCGGATGGTACGAAGCAGTATGCATGACCTGCTTCGGCTGAACCTATTATGCTGCAGCTTCGGCTATCTCCTTTTGCTTCTGGATGGTAACATGGCACATCCTGGTGGTATGGCCCTTGTTTTCTCCACAGAACAAGCAAAACATTCTCCTTGGTTGATCTCCAAATCTTCCGCCGAAGCCCCTGGCGCCTCTGCCTCTTGGAGCTGGTGGCCGGAAGAAACTTTGCTGTTGCCCCGAAGCCTGTGAGGAGCACTGCGGCCTGTTCTGCTGACTCCCCTTATCATCATTTTGAGTAGAGTTGTGGATGGACCTGACATGCCTCGGATAGAATCTTCCTCCGAAGCCCCTGGTCATTTCAGAAAACCTGAAAGCCTCCTCCCTTCTTTGGCGAAAATCATTGTCGGCACGAATATACTCGTCCATCTTCTGGAGCAATTTCTCCAAAGTTTGAGGAGGCTTCCTAGCAAAGTATTGAGCTGAAGGTCCAGGCCGAAGTCCCTTGATCATGGCCTCAATGACAATTTCGTTGGGCACCGTTGGTGCCTGCGCCCTCAAACGCAAGAACCTTCTGACATACGCCTGAAGGTATTCTTCATGATCCTGAGTGCATTGGAACAGGGCCTGAGCAGTGACCGGCTTCGTCTGAAACCCTTGAAAGCTGGTTAACAACATGTCCTTCAGTTTTTACCATGAAGTGATCGTTCCTGGTCGAAGGGAGGAATACCAGGTTTGAGCAACACTCCTGACAGCCATAACAAAAGACTTTGCCATGACTGCAGCATTGCCACCATACGAAGATACTGTTGCTTCGTAGCTCATCAAAAACTGCTTCGGGTCTGAATGGCCATCGAACATGGGAAGCTGGGGCGGCTTATAGGACGGAGGCCAAGGTGTAGCCTGCAGCTCAGCGGACAAGGGAGAAGCATCATCGAAAACAAAATTTCCATGATGGAAATTGTCATACCAGTCATCTTCGTTGAAGAAACCCTCCTGATGAAGGTCTTTTTGTTGAGGCCTTCGGTTCTGCTCATCGTGAGTAAGATGGCGAACTTCTTCAGAAGCTTCGTCTATCTGCCTTTGCAGTTCAGCTAGCCTGGCCATCTTTTCCTTCTTCCTCTGCACCTGTTGATGAAGCATCTCCATATCTCTGATCTCTTGGTCTAGCTCATCCTCTTGAGGCGTTGGGCTGACAGCCTTCCTCTTCTGGTTTCGGGCTTCCCGAAGAGAGAGAGTCTCCTGGTTGGGATCCAGCGGTTGCAGGGCTGCAGCCCCAGTCGCTGAAGCTTTCTTCGGTGCCATAGCGAAGGTTTATGGCTTCCGAAGGTGTTCAAAAACTCAAAGTGGAAGTGAGTTCACCGGAGGTGGGCGCCAATGTTGGGGACTTGTTCTCAAATGCTTCGGATTAAGAACAAGGCAACATAAAAAGTGTTAAATGATAAAGTCCTTTGTCCCCTTAAACATTATTTCCCTTCGGGATATAATGTGTCCCAGACGAAGGTCACAAATAACACATCTTCGTAAGCACAATAAATTATGACGAAGAGTTTATATGCAACATAAAAAGTAATATAAACATTTAAATATTACCACAACATCACTTCTATTTTATTATCATGTAAAAATGGAAATGATTTAGGATTACAAGTGTACCTTCGGATTGCAGGAAAGCAAAAGTACAAGAATGACGGAAAGCAAATGCCAAGTCAGCGTGAACAGTACGGGAGTACTGTTCATCTATTTATAGGCGTGGGACACAGCCCATGTAAAATTACATTCATGCCCATTACATTTGCTAATGACTTATGGGAGTCTATCAAGGCCTAAGTAGTCTTTTCATCTTTAGGTCGGTTCCCCGTTCTGCTATCGCGACGAAGCTTTCTTGCGCATAGCTTCGGCTGCGCACCATCCTTCGTACAGCATGGCAATCAGCCCGTCCTTCATTTCAATCCCCCTTCGTCTGGCTTGGGCTTCGTCCTGACCGTACTCCATGTTCATAATCTGAGTCCGAAAATACCTGTTCATATAATTCACTTGGAAAACATTGTCAAATCTTGTTTTTGAGGACCTTCGGAGGACGAAGGCCCCCAACAAGTCATAAGAAGAAGGACGGAAAGAAGAAGAGACGCATCAAAAAGATCGTCTACTACGACAGCGATGAATCCTCTTCTTCACCAATAGACGACGACGATGACGATTCTTCGTCAAAGAAAAAGACGGTTAATCAAAACTATTCCTTTGATTATTCCTGCATTCTGTACAATTCAAATGCCCATTTACTTTCTATTCCTCTTGGAAAACCCCCACACTTTGATGGAGAGGATTACTCATTTTGGAGTCATAAAATGTGTAGTCATCTATTTTCTCTCCATAGCATTTGGGAAATCGTGGAAAATGGAATGCACTTTGATAGTACGGATAATCATGTGATGATTAACGAACAAATTCATAAGAATGCACAAGCTACCACTGTTTTGCTAGCAACTTTGTGCAGGGATGAATATAACAAGGTTAGTGGCTTGGACAACGCCAAGCAAATCTGGGATACCCTCAAGATCTCACATGAGGGAAATGATGCCACCATGATCACAAAGATGGAACTGGTGGAAGGCAAGATGGGGAGGTTTGCCATGATCAGGGGAGAGGAGCCAACTCAAACATACAACAGGCTCAAGACCCTGGTCAACAAGATTAGGAGCTATGGAAGCACAAGATGGATGGACCACGACGTCGTCCGACTAATGCTAAGGTCATTTACCGTAATTGACCCCCATCTTGTCAACCTTATTCGTGAGAATCCCAAGTACACCAAGATGACGCCCGAGGAGATTCTTGGGAAGTTTGTGAGCAGGCGCATGATGGTGAAGGAGGCTCGATATGTGGACGATGCACTAAACGGTCCACTACCCGTCTACGAGCCTCAACCTGTGGCACTTAAGGCTACTAGCAGCAGGGAGACGCTACCAAGCAAGGTGGCACAAGTGGAGGCCGCGGGCCTCAACAAAGATGAGATGGCGCTTATCATCAAGCGCTTCAAGACCACATTGAAAGGACGCAAGGAGTACCCCAACAAGAACAAAACAAGGAGAAAGCGCTCTTGCTTCAAATGCGATAAGACTGGTCACTTTATTGCTCAATGTCCCGATAATGAGAATGACCAGGCACAAGAAAGACACGGCAAGAGTGAAAAGAAAAAGAACTACAAGAAGGAGAAGGGTGAGGCGCACCTTGGAAAGGAGTGGGACTCTGACTGCTCTGCATCATACTCCGACGATGAGGGATTAGCCGCCTCAGCCTTCGACAAATCTTCACTCTTCCCCAACGAACGCCATACGCGTCTCATGGCTAAGGAGAAAAAGGTAAGTGTTTGAAATACCTCTAAGTATACTACTAGCGATGATGATTCTAGTGATGATGAAGTAGATTATACTGATTTATTTAAGGGATTAGATAGAGCTAAAGTAGATAAAATCAATGAGTTGATTGATGCTCTAAATGAAAAGGATAGCTTGTTAGAAAAGCAAGAGGACATTTTATATGAGGAGCATGATAAGTTTGTTAGTGTGCAAAAATCTCTTGCTTTAGAGATTAAAAGGAATGAAATGCTATCTTCTGAATTATCTGCTTGCCATGAAACTGTGTCTAGTTTAAAGAGTGTAAATAATGATTTAAATGCTAAGCTAGAGGAAGCAAATAAATCTAGTTCATGTGTAGAGCATGTTAGTATTTGTAATAGATGTAAGGATTTTGATGTTGATGCTTGTGATGAACACCTTATGTCTATTACCAAATTACATGATGAGGTGGCAAGTCTTAATGCTCAACTTAAGACTTGCAAAATTAATTTTGATCAATTAAAATTTGCTAGGGATGCCTACACTATGGGTAGACACCCCTCTATTAAGGATGGACTTGGTTTTCGAAAGGAAACCAATAACTTAACAAGCCAAAAGGTTCCTGTTCTCAACAAGGCGAAAGGGAAGGCTCCTATGGCTAGTAGTTCTAAAAAATGTCATGCTTACATTTATGATAGAAAATTTTCTAGAAATGCTCATTATGATAGGAGGTATGATGTGTTTAATTCACATGCTATGCTTGCTTCTAGCTCTACTTTTGTGCATGGTAGAAGTAGGCCTAGAAAAAGTAATGTTGTGCCTCATGTGCCTAGGAGAACATGTAATGAACCTTCTACCATTTACCATGCTTGCAACACTTCATTTGCACTTGTATGTAAAAATGAGAAAGTAATTGCTAGAAAGTTGGGATCCAAATGCAAGGGAGACAAGACTTGTATTTGGATTCCAAAGGCTATTATAACTAACCTTATAGGACCCAACAAGAGTTGGGTACCTAAAACCCAAGCGTAAATTGTCTTGCAGGTTTATGCATCCGGGGGCTCAAGCTGGATTATCGACAGCGGATGCACAAACCACATGACGGGGGAGAAGAAGATGTTCACCTCCTACGTCAAGAACAAGGATTCCCAGGATACGATCATCTTTGGAGATGGGAACCAAGGCAAGGTCAAAGGCTTGGGCAAGATAGCCATCACCAACGAGCACTCCATTTCAAACGTATTTCTAGTAGAGTCGCTTGGTTACAACCTCCTGTCTCTAAGTCAATTGTGCCACATGGGCTACAATTGTCTGTTTACAAATGTTGATGTTTCTGTCTTTAGAAGGAGTGATGGTTCATTAGCATTTAAGTGTGTATTAGACGACAAACTCTACTTAGTTGACTTTTCGAAAGAGGAGGCCGATCTAGATGCATGCTTAATAGCTAAGACTAGCATGGGCTGGCTGTGGCATCACCGTCTAGCACATGTTGGGATGAAGAACCTTCATAAACTTCTAAAGGGAGAACATGTGTTAGGACTAACCAATGTCTGCTTCGAAAAAGATAGACCTTGTGCAGCTTGTCAGGCAGGGAAACAGGTGGGAAGCACTCATCACAACAAGAATGTTATGACAACGTCAAGACCACTGGAGCTTCTCTACATGGACCTCTTCGGACCCGTCGCCTACCTTAGCATCGGGGGAAGTAAGTATGGTCTTGTAATTGTAGATGACTTTTCCCACTTCACTTGGGTGTTCTTTTTGCAGGATAAATCAGAAACCCAAGGGACCCTAAAGCGCTTTCTAAGGAGGGCTCAAAATGAATTTGAGCTCAAGGTGAAAAAGATAATGTTGGGGGCCTTCGGCTTCCGAAGGTCCTCAAAAATATGATTTAAACAATGTTTCGGGAGTATAATGTGTGAACAGGTATCTTCGGACTCGAATCGGTATCACAGTGGGAGAAGCCCAAAGAATACGAAGGTTGATACAGCGTCGAAGCTGTGAGCAGGAAAGCTTCGGCGTGATAGCAGAAAATGAAACCGACTTAAAGATGAAAAGGCTATTCAGACCTCGGTGGATTACTATAGAATTACTACCAAATGTAAAGGGCATGGATGTAATTTTACATGGGCTGCGTCCCGTGCCTATAAATAGGTGTCACGCTGACTTGGCATTTACTTTTGCGTCACGCTTGTACTTTTACCTTCTTTCGAGCCGAAGGTACAATTGTAATTTGATATCATTTCTATTTTTCTATAATGATAATATAGAAATAAGTTGATAATTATACATAATTGTTTATGTTATCCCTTGTATTTCATATGATTCCTTTTTCATTATGATATGTTGTGTTGATGAAGGTTTGTCCTTCATAACCTTCGTCCGAAAATCATTTTATCCCAAGGGAAATAAAGCTTCGAAGGACGAAGGACTTTAACGTTTAACATTTTTTGTGTTGCCTTGTTCTTAACTCATAGCATTTGAGAACAAGTCCCCAACATTGGCGCCCACCTCCGGTGAACTCACTTCTACTCTTTGAGTTTTGAACATCTTCGGCAATCATAAACCTTCGCTATGGCGCCGAAGAAAGCTTCAGCAACTGGGCCTGCAGTTCTGCAACCGCTGGACCCCAATCAGGAGACTCTCTCTCTTCGGGAGGCCCGAAGCCAGAAGAGGAAGGCTGTCAGCCCGACACCGCAAGAGGATGAGCTAGACCAAGAAATCAGAGACATGGAGATGCTTCATCAACAGGTGCAGAGGAAGAAGGAAAAGATGGCCAGGCTAGCAGAACTGCAAAGGCAGATAGACGAAGCCTCTGAAGAGGTTCGTCATCTTACTCAGGATGAGCAGAACTGAAGGCCTCAGCACAAGGACCTTCATCAGGAGGGTTTCTTCAACGAAGATGACTGGTATGAGAATTTCCACCATGGAAATTTTGCTTTTGATGATGCTTCTCCTCTGTCCGCTGAGCTGCAGGCTACACCTTGGCCTTCGTCCTACAAGCCGCCCCAGCTCCCCATGTTCGATGGCCATTCAGACCCGAAGCAATTTTTGATGAGCTACGAAGCAACAGTATCTTCGTATGGTGGCAATACTGCAGTCATGGCAAAATCTTTTGTTATGGCAGTCAGGAGTGTTGCTCAAACCTGGTATTCCTCCCTTCCACCAGGAACGATCACTTCATGGCAAAAGCTGAAGGACATGTTGTTAACCAGCTTCCAAGGGTTTCAGACGAAGCCGGTCACTGCTCAAGCTCTATTCCAGTGCACCTAGGATCACGAAGAATACCTTCAGGCGTATGTCCGGAGGTTCTTACGTTTGAGGGCACAGGCGCCAACAGTGCCCAACAAAATTGTAATTGAGGCCATGATCAAGGGACTTCGGCCAGGACCTTCAGCTCAGTACTTTGCTAGGAAGCCTCCTCAAACTTTGCAGAAGCTGCTCCAGAAGATGGACGAGTATATTCGGGCCGACAATGATTTTCGTCAAAGAAGGGAGGAAGCTTTCAGGATTTCCGAAATGACCAGGGGCTTCAGAGGAAGATTTTATCCGAGGCATGTCAGGTCAATTCACAACTCTACTCAAAATGATGATAAGGGGAGTCAGCAGCAAGGGCCACAATGCTCCTCACAGGCTTCGGGGCAACAACAAAGCTCCTTCCGGCCGCCAGCTCCAAGAGGCAGAGGCGCCAGGGGTTTCGGCGGAAGATTTGGAGATCAACCAAGGAGAACATTTTGCTTGTTCTGTGGTGAAAACAAGGGCCATACCACCAGGATGTGCCATGTTACCATCCAGAAGCAAAAGGAGATAGCCGAAGTTGCAGCACAACAGGGTCAGCCGAAGCAGATCATGCACACTGCTTCGTATCATTCGCCTTACATCCCAGAATATGTAGGCAATCACCCTGCAGTTTCTGTTGCTTCGGCGAGTCAACCTCAAGCTTCCTGGCAACAGCCTCCACCTCCACCACCGCTGCAACAAGGCCAGCAGCCAGAAGGGGGCCAATATGCTCAACATCAAAGGGACTTCAGAGAACAGTCCGAAGCTCGCACAGTCAATAGCACTGTGCCAGAGTCGAAGAACATTTATTGACAAATATCCTACCTTGATAGTAGTCTTTTCCATTCAGTTTTATTTTCTGTGTAATAAAGGACACTTTTTAAATCTCATGTAATAGTTTCGTTGTCTGCCACAAGGAAAATATATCTTCTCCACAGGCTTAAGTTGTTGAAGCTTAAAGATTTGCGATAGCAAGGAGGACCTTCGAATTATCAAAAATTTATTTTAAAAGGCACGGTATGAATTTTTCGAAGCAACAAAAAGTCGTTCTAAGGAACGCAGAGTAAGTTTGCTGAAGTTACAAAAAGCCATTCCAAAGGGAGCGCAGTGTAAGTTTTCTGCTCAGAAGTCGTTCCAAAGGGAATGCAGAGCTTACAGCGAAAAATAAACGCTGATACCGCCTAAGTAAAAGGCGAAGAAGCTCCTAAGGGAGGCTTACAGCGAAAAATAAACGCTGATTCCGCTGAAGTAAAAGGCGAAGAAGCTCCTAAGGGAGGCTTGCAGCGAAAAGTCAACGCTGATTTAAAAAGATTATGTGTTTTATTGCAGGGATGTGCGTGTATCTTCGGAATAAATACCATTTTACATAACATAACATCATCACATCATTTCGCATAGCATAAGCATCATACATCATGCTGCATATGGCACAAGAAGGGGGCACAATATCGATCTTCGGAAAAATGCTTTGAAAAAGGGAAAATCATGCTAAGTCACAAGGAGATACAATATTGATTTTCGGAGTGTAGCTTCGGAAAATATTTTCACAAAGCCTGGACATTCTTCATCAGAACACTATGGATATTGTTCTGATAAATGAAAATTCTTCTTCACGAAGCATGAAAAGAAGGGAAGGTGTTTTTTCGTCGAAGACTCAAAAACGGTACGCATGTAAAATTTCATGCATCGTAAAGAATTGAACCATATAAAAAAACAAGTATATTACGTTCAGGGTTACAAGATATTACACATATTACATTTCAGATGTTTTTACAATAGCACCTAGTCTTCCCTAAGTACTACTTCCGCAGCTTCGTTCAGGAGTTGATTGACAACTTGATCCATGATAGCTTCGGCCATCTTTTTGATTTCATCGTCTTCCTTCGGGTGAGGGCCCGAAGACGTTTTAGCAGGATCTGAGGGAGGACAGGATACGGCTACATTGCTATTACAATTGATGAACGAAGTTTGAAATCAAAAATTACAACACAATAAAAACCATTAGTTAATACCTATTCGCCCTTCGGGCTCTGCGCTTTTCTCAGTAGCCTCGGCCACTTTTCTAGCATCATGGATGCCTTTTTCGCTTTTTTGGATAATTTCTCGGGCCATTTCTCAGCCACCATTATCCCAGATATCGGTGAAAAATTTTCCACCAACCATGCTAGCTTCAGCTGAAGGGTCTTTAGCATCTTCGAAGGACAAGGCAGTTTCGGATTGTGCTAAAATTTTTACATGTTCGCAACCTTTCCTTTCCAAAATGGTGGCAATCCCCCTGGCACCCGAAAAAGCGCATATGTCTCCACGACTATTTAAAATTTCCTCAAAGGCCTCAGCTTCGTGATTAATCCATTCAATGGGACCTTCGGGGTTGCCTCTTGTAAAGTTTTCTTCGCTCGAGAATGCGCCAACGCTGGCGAAGCTAGCTTTCATTTTCTTAACACACTCCATAGATTTGTCATAGCATCATTTCTTGGATGAACGAAGCTCTTCAACAGTTCCTTCTAAATGACTTGCCCATTGGTCGCTAAGTTCTCGCTTCGTTTCTTCAAGTATGCGTTCTTCTTTAGCTCGGGCTAATTGCTTCCGAAGATCGTCAATCTCGTGCTTTTGGGCTGCAGCTTGTGCCTTCGAGGCAGCTTCGTTCTCCTTTATTTTATCCACCAATGTAACTAGAATTTTGTCCTTTTCCAAGGCTTCGTTTCTTAGTTTGATCACCTCTGTTCGAAGGTTGTTGAAAGCAATTTCATAGCTCTCGTCTTCGGCATTCTTTTGCGCTCTCAGCGCGTTGCTTAGAATTAAACCCTATATGTAAAAGAGTTAGTATAAGAATAAAAGAATAAATTTCAAATCATAAAGTTTCCAAATGCGCAGATCTCGTACCTTCAGGCTATTATACGCAAGGCTGTCCGCAAGATCATCCTTTGTCATCGTGCAGAGGTCAGCCTCCAGCTTCGGAAACCCCATGCTTCGGGCCATTTCCCGGCAGACGAGTAATTCTTTGTTATCCGGGAGGCAGTATAGGAAATCTTCTTCATTTGTACCATTGAACACTAGTGCCCCCTTCGGATATTTCAATTCTTTGGCATAGTGATTAGCTTCAAAAACTTCTTCTTGTAATAACTTTTCCCCGAAGCATGTCGAACAATATAATCAAGGACTTTGGGGGATGCTTCGGGGGCAACAGCACTGATTTCCTCAAGAATTGGCTCCGTTATTTTTTCTTCCTCGGTTTCCAAGGGTTTTACCTTCGTGGGCTCTGAAGGCCCAGCTTCGGTCTCAGTTTGTTGTTTTGGAGCTTTAGTATCAAAGATTTCAGTTTCCGCTTCGGAAGTTTCAACAGTCTTCTTCGGAGTCGTGCTTGAGGACTTAATTGTCTCCAGAACATCTAGCACATTGACCATTCTTTTTCTTTTCGGGGTCACCGCTGGGCCCTTTTGGTTTTTTATTGTCTCAACACTTGCTGAAGGACTTAAAATTTCCAATATTTTCGTTCCTTCAGTTCTCGGTTTTTCTGCTTTCTTTGCTGAGGGTGCTTCAGTTTTTTCTTCGATCTTCGGCACTGAAGTTGGTTCTTTAATTTCGATGGCCGAAGAGGTTTCGCCGGCGAATTCAGGCACTGTAGTCGGTTCAATGTAGCGTGGCCGGTGTGTGAGAACCTTTACCCTTTGTCTCTTCGGCGCTGGCTCGCTAGGAGCGGCTGAAGCAGTTTCTTGTGTAGAAGCTGCGTTTTTTCTTTTTTGACCCCGCGCTGGATAGTGGTAGTCGGGGTACACGAACCCAATTGCGTCAAACACTCGGTTCAGTCTTTTCTTTTTCCGGCCTCCGAAGGCTGCTGACAATGCAGTATCTTCGGCCTTTGAATAAACCCCGAGTAGTTCATCACTTAAATTTTCAATGCTTTTTAGCCAGTCATCATCTGGCTCAACAAATTTATCTCCAAACTTGAAAGTATACTTCAGCCTGATAAGTCCACCTTCGTCAGCCTCCTTTATGGTCTCTTGCGGCATTTCCCATTTTTCCGCGAGCGGCCATACCCTGAAGGCAATATGCTCTTGAACCAAATCTCTCGTTCCAATAAAAGAGCAAATAACTCCGAAGGCTCTCTGGCATTCTTCGGCAGCTTCGTTCATTTCAACCTTCGGCTTCCGCAGGCCGAAGCGTTGCCAAATAGGGCGCATAATTATACCTTTAATATCTTCCCGTGTTTTCAGGTCATTCTTCACATAAAACCATTCTGTCATCCAGTCGCCGGGCCATCTCTTCCGAAAGGTTGGCACGGGACAGCTTGACCCGGACCGAGAGACGAAACTATAGCAGCCGAAATTATTGTGATACTGCTCTTTACCCCAGGGTTTTGTCTCGTATAACAATTCGTGTATGTTGCAGAAACTTTTCACATCAGGTTCCAGACCTTGGCTTCTCACGGCCCACACGAAGATATTCATCCTTATGATTGCTTCGGGGGTAAGTTGGTGAAGATAGATTTCAAATATTTTCAGTACTTCTACGACAAAGCTGCTCAGGGGAAATCGTAGTCCAGCTTTCAAAAAGCTTCGGAACACTACGACTTCATTTTCCTCAGGAGTCGGACAAGTCTTCTCTCCTTCGTCGGCCCTCACAATGGACAAGTCCCAGAAATATCTTCCCCTCATGTTGACAAGATTATTTTCTTTGATACTTGATTTGCCGAAAACCGCATGGCTTGGTCGCCAAGGGCGATCTTCGGAGTCTTCACCACCGCTATCCATATCATAACTGTCGCTGTCATCAGTATCTTCAGATAAACCTTCTAAAATCTCTTTGGTGACCTTTTCTGTATTTGTCTTCGACATTGCTTCAAGAAACCCCAGGTTTTTCTCTTCAGAGAGACTCAGCTTCATCTCGGCAGCAGCCCTTTCATCTTCAGACATCTTCGGAAATTCTAAAAAACTGCTTTCAAAGCTGAAGCTTAAAAACATAAAAAGCCAAGCAAGTGTTGGTGCGCAAGAGCTAAAAATTGAGTAAGCAAGAGCAGATGGCAAGAAAGCGTACCAAATGAGCTCGTGGTATGCTCTTATTTATACGCCCAGTGCATTAAAAATTGGAAGACCCCACTTGTTAGTGAATGTTGCTATCTAGCAAAGGGAAGGTGTTTTTTCGGACCTTCGGCTTAAGGCCTTCGTCCATGTCGCAATCTAAATTTATCATTCTAACAAATTAATATTGCGAGGGGCTACTGTTGGGGGCCTTCGGCTTCCGAAGGTCCTCAAAAATATGATTTAAACAATGTTTCGGGAGTATAATGTGTGAACAGGTATCTTCGGACTCGAATCGGTATCACAGTGGGAGAAGCCCAAAGAATACGAAGGTTGATACAGCGCCGAAGCTGTGAGCAGGAAAGCTTCGGCGTGATAGCAGAAAATGAAACCGACTTAAAGATGAAAAGGCTATTCAGACCTCGGTGGATTACTATAGAATTACTACCAAATGTAAAGGGCATGGATGTAATTTTACATGGGCTGCGTCCCGTGCCTATAAATAGGTGAATAGTACTCCCGTACTGTTCACGCTGACTTGGCATTTACTTTTGCGTCACGCTTGTACTTTTACCTTCTTTCGAGCCGAAGGTACAATTGTAATTTGATATCATTTCTATTTTTCTATAATGATAATATAGAAATAAGTTGATAATTATACATAATTGTTTATGTTATCCCTTGTATTTCATATGATTCCTTTTTCATTATGATATGTTGTGTTGATGAAGGTTTGTCCTTCATAACCTTCGTCCGAAAATCATTTTATCCCAAGGGAAATAAAGCTTTGAAGGACGAAGGACTTTAACGTTTAACATTTTTTGTGTTGCCTTGTTCTTAACTCATAGCATTTGAGAACAAGTCCCCAACAGATAAGGAGCGACAACGGGTCCGAGTTCAAGAACCTACAAGTTGAGGAGTATCTTGAAAAGGAAGGTGTCAAGCATGAGTTCTCCGCTCCCTACACACCACAGCAAAACGGTGTAGTAGAGAGGAAGAACAGGACACTTATCGACATGGCGAGGATGATGCTTGGAGAGTTCAAGACGCCCGAGCGGTTTTGGTCGGAAGCTGTGAACACAGCTTGCCACGCCATAAACCGGCTCTATCTACATCATCTCCTCAAGAAGACCTCCTACGAACTCCTTACCAGTAACAAACCCAATGTATCTTACTTTCGTGTATTTGGGAGAAAATGATACATTTTGGTGAAGAAAGGTAGGCATTCCAAATTTGCTCCCAAAGCTGTAGAAGGGTTTTTACTAGGGTATGACTCAAATACAAAGGCGTATAGGGTCTTCAACAAATCATTGGGTTTGGTTCAAGTCTCTAGCGACGTTGTATTTGATGAGACTAATGGCTCTCCAAGAGAGCAAGTTGATCTTGATGAAATAGATGAAGATGATGTTCCAACGGCCGCAATACGCACCATGGCGATTGGAGATGTGCGACCACAGGAACAACAAGAGCAAGATCAACCTTCTTCCTCAACAATGGTGCATCCCCCAACTCAAGATGATGAACAGGTCCCTCAAGAAGAGGCGCGTAATCAAGGGGGGCACAAGAAGAACAAGTTATGAAGGAAGAAGCACCACTGGCCCCTCCAACTCAAGTCTGAGCGACGATTCAAAGAAATCACCCCGTCGATCAGATTCTGGGTGACATAAGCAAGGGAGTAACTACTCGCTCAAGATTAGCTAACTTTTGTGAGCATTACTCGTTTGTTTCTTCTATTGAGCCTTTCAGGGTAGAAGAGGCCTTGCAAGATCCGGACTGGGTGTTGGCCATGCAGGAAGAGCTCAACAACTTCAAGAGGAATGAAGTTTGGAGCCTGGTGCCACATCCAAAGCAAAATGTTGTGGGAACCAAGTGGGTGTTCCGCAACAAACAAGACGAGCACGGGGTGGTGACAAGGAACAAGGCTCGACTTGTGGCAAAAGGTTATGCCCAAGTCGCAGGTTTGGATTTCTAGGAGACTTTTGCTCCTGTGGCTAGGCTAGAGTCTATTAGAATATTATTAGCCTATGCCACTCACCACTCTTTTAGGTTGTTTCAAATGGATGTGAAGAGCGCTTTCCTCAACGGGCCAATAAAGGAGGAGGTGTATGTGGAACAACCCCTTGGCTTTGAGGATGACAGGTACCCCGACCATGTGTGTAAGCTCTCTAAGGCGCTCTATGGACTTAACCAAGCCCCAAGAGCATGGTATGAATGCCTTAGAGATTTCTTAATTGCTAACTCTTTCAAGGTTGGGAAAGCTGATCCCACTCTTTTCACTAAGACTTGTGACGGTGACCTTTTTGTGTGCCAAATTTATGTCGATGACATAATATTTGGTTCTACTAACCAAAAGTCTTGTGAGGAGTTTAGCAGGGTGATGACTCAAAAGTTTGAGATGTCAATGATGGGCGGGTTGAACTACTTCCTTGGGTTCCAAGTGAAGCAACTCAAGGACAGCACCTTCATCTCCCAAACGAAGTACACTCAAGATCTTCTCAAGCAATTTGGGATGAAGGACGCCAAGCCCGCGAAACATCGATGGGAACCGACGGACATGTCGACCTCAACAAAGAAGGTAAGTCCGTTGATCAAAAGGCATACCGGTCTATGATAGGGTCATTACTTTATTTATGTGCTAGTAGACCGGATATTATGCTTAGTGTATGCATGTGTGCTAGATATCAATCTGACCCAAGGGAATGTCACCTTGTGGCCGTTAAGCAGATTCTTAGATATTTAGTTTCTACGCCTTGCTTCGGGATCTGGTATCCAAAGGGGTCTACCTTTGACTTAATTGGATATTCAGACTCCGATTATGCTGGATGCAAGGTTGATAGGAAGAGTACATCAGGGACGTGCCCATTTCTATGAAGGTCCCTGGTGTCTTGGAGTTCAAAGAAACAAACCTTCGTTGCCCTATCCACCGCTGAGGCCGAGTATGTTGCCACAGGACAGTGTTGCGCGCAACTACTTTGGATGAGGCAAACCCTCCGGGACTTTGGCTACAATCTGAGCAAAGTCCCACTCCTATGTGACAATGATAGTGCAATCCGCATGGCTGATAATCCTGTTGAACACAGCCGCACTTAGCACATAGACATCCGGCATCACTTTCTGAGAGACCACCAGCAAAAGAGAGATATCGAGGTTTTCCATATTAGCACCAAGAACCAGCTAGCCAATATCTTTACCAAGCCATTAGATAAGAAAACCTTTTGCAGGCTACGTAGTGAGCTAAATGTCTTAGATTCACGTAACTTGGATTGATCTATAGCATACATGTGTTTTATGCCTTTGATCATGTTACTTTATACATTTATGAAATTTGTTGCTTATTTATGGTGCTCAAGTTGTGCAAGGGATCCCCGGACCTCACAAGTCCAATGTGTGAATGATGCACATATTTAGGGGGAGAAGTGCTACAACTTGACCCTTTGTGACTAATCCTTGTGTTTGAGTTACTTGATGTAGTCTCAAAGGTGAATTGAAAGGGAAAGGTGAACTTGGACCATGCAAAGACTTCCACTGCACTCCGGTATTAGTGTACTCACCTCCAAGTTCATTCTTATGATCTTATTGCCTTTTTGCTCTTAATTGACATTTTGGTGAGGCAATGGGGTTAGAGGGCCAAAAATGATCCCGTTTTGGTGCTTAATGCCAAAGGTGGTGAAATTAAGGCCAAAGCAAATGGATTAGCTACCACTTGAGAATTTTGAAAATAGTAGAGTTAGAACTTTTGATTTGTCCAAAATACTCTTATCGCAAAATTTGGTCTCTTGTGGGGAGAATTTATGGTTATGGGAAAAAGGGGGAGTTTTTGGATCATGGTCAATTTCACTCTTGGAATATCTCTCTTTATGCCCAAACAAGTGAGTTTGACTTAGTGATAGGAAAATGAATTTGATTTGCAAAAACAAACCAAGTGGTAGCAAAGAATGATCCAAATATGCCAAATTAGAGTCAAAAACAATTTGGTCCTCATTTGCATTGATATTGCACTTATTTTGATTGCTTTTTGATGTGTTGGCATAAATCACCAAAAAGGGGGAGATTGAAAGGGAAATGTGCCATTGGGCCATTTCTATAATGTTTTGGTGATTAAGTGCCAACACATAATCCTTGAGTTGTTATGTGCCAAACAAGAAAAAAGTGCAAATCATGTGACAAGGTACATTTCTAGACTTAGTACATTGTTTCGAGTACTAACATATTGTGTCTAAGTGCTAGAAACAGGAAAAGAAAGAAATGCAAAAGACTTGGCTTGGTACAGCTAAAGTCCAGCTCGGCTTGGCACACCGGACTGTCCGGTGGTGCACCGGACAGTGTCCGGTGCGCCAGGCCAGCCTCCGGTGAACAGGCCACTCTCAGGAGAATTTGGCGACGTACGACTATAATTCACCGGACTGTCCGGTGAGCCAACGGTTGCCAGCGCTACGGTCGGCCGCGCAATCCGCGGGCGACGCGTGGCCCGCGCCAACGGTCGACAGGGGGCACCGGACTGTTCGGTGTGCAACGGACAGTGTCCGGTGCGCCAACTGCCACGGCGCTGCAACGGTCATCTGCGCCAGAAAAGGAAGGAGATCGCGCACCGGACATGAACAGTGGCTGTGCGGTGGTGCAAGGGACTGTCCGGTGTGCCACCCGACAGAAGGCAAGGATAGCCTTCCTTGTTGGCCTCCAACGGCTCCTAGCTGCCTTGGGGCTATAAAAGGGACCCCTAGGCGCATGGAGGAGACACCCAAACATTCAAGAAACATTCTAAGCCTCCAAGACTCCAACTTCGCGCATTTGATTCCTTGAGATAGTGACTTGAGCTCCATTTGAGTTGTGAACTCCGTGGGTTGTGTTTTGAGCTCAAGTTGTGACTTGTGTGCGTGATTATGCTGTGATTTGAGTCTTGTGTGTGTTGCTCTCCCCTCCCTTACTTCTGTGCTTCTTTTGTCATTCGGGGAAAAACGAAGATCCCCAACGAGCTATCACATTCGGGGATGGAAATCAAGGTTTGGTCAAAGAACTTGGTAAAATTGCTATATCACCTGACCATTCTATTTCCAATGTTTTTCTTGTAGATTCTTTAAATTACAATTTGCTTTCTGTTTCTCAATTATGTAAAATGGGCTACAACTGTCTTTTTACAGATGTAGGTGTTACTGTCTTTAGAAGAAGTGACAATTCAATGGCATTTAAGGGAGTATTGGAGGGTCAGCTATATTTAGTTGATTTTAATGAAAACACACCTGAACTCAACACTTGTTTAATTGCTAAGACTAATATGGGTTGGCTCTGGCATCGCCGACTAGCCCATGTTGGAATGAAGAATCTTCACAAGCTTCTAAAGGGAGGACACATTTTGGGACTAACAAATGTTCATTTTGAGAAATACAGGGTTCGTAGCGCATGTCAAGCAGGAAAGCAAGTTGGCGCCCATCATCCACACAAGAACATCAGACGACTGATAGACCACTTGAGCTACTCCACATGGATCTATTCGGTTCGATAGCTTACATAAGCATCGGCGGGAGTAAGTACTGTCTAGTTATTGTGGATGATTATTCTCGCTTCACTTGGGTATTCTTTTTGCAGGAAAAATCACAAACCCAAGAGACTTTAAACAGATTCTTAAGAAGGGCTCAAAATGAGTTCGGTTTAAGGATCAAAAAGATAAGAAGCGACAATGGGACGGAGTTCAAGAATTCACAAATTGAAGGCTTTCTTGGGGAGGAGGGCATCAAGCATGAGTTCTCTTCTCCCTACACACCTCAACAAAATGGTGTAGTGGAGAGGAAGAATCGAACTCTACTGGATATGGCAAGGACCATGCTTGATGAGTACAAGACACCGGACCAGTTTTGGGCTGAGGCGATTAACACCGCCTGCTACTCCATCAACCGGCTCTACCTTCACCGAATCCTCAAGAAGACTGTCGGTGTTTCGACCCCAGGGGGTCCCTGGACCGACGAGTAAATTGTCGCTGCGTGTCCCAGCCCAGACGAATCGGCGCGAGATGGAACACAAGGGGGAAAAAGGGAACTGCGGCTCATGTTATCCTGCGCCCAGGGCGGATGCGCTTGTAGTAGGGGGTTACAAGCATTCCCGAGGGAGAGAGAGAGCCTGTCCGTCAGCCCGTCCTCCCGCGCGACCACCTTCTTCGTACGAGGGCCCTGGACCTTCCTTTTATAGATGTAAGGAGAGGGTCCAGGTGTATAATGGGGGGCGTAGCAATATGCTAACGTGTCCAACAGAGAGGAGCCAGAGCCCTATGTACATGCCGACGTGGCTGTCGGAGAGGTGCTAGTGCCCTGTGCATGTGGCATCGTGGCCGTCGAAGGAGCGCTTAAGCCCTGTAGAAGCACAGCTGTCGGGGCTGACGGGACCTTGCTGACGTCTCCTTGATTCCGTAGGGGGCTGAGAACCGCCGTCGTCATGGGAGCACACGGGGTGTCATCATTACTTGTTTGCCGGGGCGAGCCAGATGGGACGCCGGTCTTGTTCCCTGTAGCCTGAGCTAGCTAGGGATAGGGTAATGATGTACCCCCCTGTGGCGTGGTCAGTCCGAGCCCAAGGTCAGGTGAGGCGGTGACTCCTCCGAGGTCGAGGTTGAGGCCGAGCCCTAGGGTCGGGCGAGGCGAAGACCATCTTCCGAGGCCGAGGCGGGGGCCGAGCCCTGGGGTCGGGCGAGGCGGAGATCGTCTTCCGAGGCCGAGGCAGGGGCCGAGCCCTAGGGTCGGGCGAGGCGGAGACCGTCTTCTGAGGCCGAGGCGGGGGCCGAGCCCTGGGGTTGGGTGAGGCAGAGCTTCCTATGGCGCCTGAGGCCGGACTCGGCTGCTGTTAGCCTCACCCTGGCGGGTGGCACAGCAGTCGGAGCAGGGCAGGCGGTGCTGTTTTCCTGCCAGGTCAGTAAGTGGAGGGGCGAAGTGACTGCGGTCACTTCGGCCCTGCCGACTGAGGAACGCGCGTCAGGATAAGGTGTCAGGCGATCCTTGCATTGAATGCTCCTGCGATACGGTCGGTTAGCGAGGCGATTTGGCCAAGGTTGCTTCACTGCGAAGCCTGCCCGAGCTGGGCCTCAGGTGAGTCGAAGGTGCACCCATTGCTTGAGGAGGCCCTCGGGCGAGGCGTGAATCCGCCTGGGTCTACTATTCCTGTCCGAGGCTGGGCTCGGGCGAGGCGAGATCGTGTCCCTTGAGTGGACGGAGCCTTGACCTGAATTGCGCCCATCAGGCCTTTGCAGCTTGTGCTGATGGTGATTACCAGCCGAGTTTAGGAGTCTTGGGGGTACCCCTAATTATGGTCCCCGACAGTAGCCCCCGAGCCTCAAAGGGAGTGTTGGTACTCGCTTGGAGGCTTTGTCGCACTTTTTTGCAAGGGGACCGACCTTTCTCGGTTACATTTTATTCCAGTGGGTGCGCGCGAGCGCACCCACCGGGTGTAGCCCCCAAGGCCTCAGAGGAGTGGTTAGACTCCTCCGAGGTCTTAATGCCTTTCATGATGCCTTGGCCGGTCTGGTTGTTCCCTCATGCGACCTGATTGTAGCCCGGGTGCATGGTCAGGTTCCAAGTTCTCGGGCTGGTATGTTGACGCTGTCAACGATTTGGCCAGAGCCGGGTTTGCGAGAGAAGCCCCCGAGCCTCTGCACAGAGCGAGAGGACGGTCAAGGACTGACTCGGCTTTTATCCTACGCCCCTTCGTCGCCTTTCCGCAAGGAGGGGGGAAAGCGCCATGTTGCCCTCAGAGGGCGCCGAACATGGTGTCTCCAGTGAGTTGCTAACGGGTGATCCGAGTGGACACCCGTGCCCCGTTCGATAAGGGTCAGCTGGTGGCCTAGAGGCGCGCTCCAAAAGTACCCGCAGGTGATTTGCCGGACCCGATCCTGTTTGATAGGGTCTGAGGGCTCGATGCCTTCCTCTGATGGGATTCCGTTACAGGATCGCTCCTGCTGGTCTCGGAAATGTCCTAGGGTACCTCGGGAGCGTAGCCCGAGCCTCGGCCATGTATCGGATGTACCCAGAGTCATCCCTCGCTCTACGTGTTCTGGGGCGGCTGTCGAACCCTTCGGGGGGCTAGCCTTTGAACCCCTGATCAGTAGTGGGCGCGGAGCCCGAGTGCTCTGAGGCGGCTGTCGAAAACCTTCCGAGGGTCTAGCCTTCAAATCCCTGATCAGTAAGAGGGCTCGGGGCCCGCTTCCTTCGCGGAGAAGGATCCCTTCCAGAATATCCCCTTTCCTGGTCCCTGTAGCAAGAGAGAGGAAGGAGAGAAGGAAAAGGATATGAATTTAAACGATGTGGCGCACCTTTTTTTGACGCGGTCATCATGGTGGAGGTGAAACGTCGCCCGCTTCACCTGCCAAAGGTGTCGCCTGCCCTGCCGCGAAGTTAATGCGACGGGACGGGTGGTTCGCGGGGCAGCCGTTGCGCGAGCTGTTCGAGGGTGGAACACGGGCGCGTTGTCTTCTTGCCGTGGGAGAGGGCTCCCCTGCTGCTTCAGGAGGGGACGCGAGCCCGCAGACGATTTGACTGCTGCTTCCGCCCGCCTGCTACCGCCATTATTGCTGACCCACTTTTGGCCATATCGACCGTCGCGCCTTCTCCCGCGGCTGACTGACCTGTGACCGATGTGCTTGGTTGGCACTGTTGGGCCATGCGCAGGGTTGCCTTGAGTCGCGGCACCGGTTCCGCAGTCGAGAAGGCGTGGCATTGGCGTAATTGGCGGTGCCGTTTTTCGCACGTAGTAACCGGCGCGCCGGTTACATGACGTGTGGGCCTGGGCCTCCATGCTGGATGCGTCGAAGTCGAAAGGGTGCATCTGTAACACCCCGTCCAATCCCTGGACCGGCGGGACTTTCTCCTGGTAGCTCTCTAGGATCATATATCGTCCCCATAGACCAACACGAGTCTTTTGTGCGCACTTTGTCCTCACTCATGCGCACCCGAGAAATCTTCCCGGTCGGTCACCCATCCCAAATTGCTCTAAGCCAAGCACGCTTAACTTGGAGGTTCTTTTGAGATAGGCTTCCGAAAAAGAAGATGCACCTTGTTGATATGATTACTCTATTAATTCTATTAAGCCTTGGGCCAGGATATCCCATCCAGGGGCCAGGATATCACAATCCACCCTCTTAGAAGACCGACGTCCTCGTCGGTCAACCCCAATCTAGGAACCTCCTCTCTTAGCCACGTCTGTGTGTCTAGTGTCGTCATATGCCATGCCATGTGACCACTCCGAGCCCACATGCGCCATGCGCCATATACCCGAACCCCTAGCCCACACACGCCCGTGAAACCTCGAGGGTTGGCTCTGATACCACTTGTAACACCCCGTCCAATCCCTGGACCGGCGGGACTTTCTCCTGGTAGCTCTCTAGGATCATATATCGTCCCCACAGACCAACACGAGTCTTTTGTGCGCACTTTGTCCTCACTCATGCGCACCCGAGAAATCTTCCCGATCGGTCACCCATCCCAAATTGCTCTAAGCCAAGCACGCTTAACTTGGAGGTTCTTTTGAGATAGGCTTCCGAAAAAGAAGATGCACCTTGTTGATATGGTTACTCTATTAATTCTATTAAGCCTTGGGCCAGGATATCCCATCCAGGGGCCAGGATATCACAGCATCCTCGTGGTGCGGTTGCATGCCGCCTGCATGGCGATCCGCCCTTTCACCCGCTGGTTTAGGCGAAGATGGAGGAGGGCTTGTAACCGCTGGGCGGTTACGCGCTCCGCGCGCGGCGGTTTGGCTTCTTCTGTCCCGGGCCAGCTCGCATGACGCGTGGGACCCAGCCCCCGTGTCGTAGGGGGAGGACCCTGGAGCGCGTTGGTGAAGACTTAGTCTGTGACGCCTGAGGACGCGAGTGGGAAGAGTCGCCTTTAAAAAGGGATCGACCTCCTGGGTGGTAGCCATGCCTTCGCACTCCCCTCATGCATTGCGCCCTTCCTCCTTCCGAGCCCCCGGATGGGGAGCACCCGTGTTGCTTTCGCCTTGCTGTTGTTGGAGGAGCGCAACTTCGCGGAGGTTGGCACCTTTCAGCCATCGCTCGGCTTCAAGGATTTTCATCAGGCAGCTCGGCTGCATCCCCTCACCAATGGTCACGCAGGAGGGTGACCACCGGTTTGATGGTGGGGAGAAGCAAGCCGGGCTGCGGCCTCTGCCCCACCCTCAGCTTCAAGGATCTTCATCATCCTTGCTGGGGAGGAGGGCGAGGCGAGCCAGGGCCTGCCTTCGTGTGGGCTGGCGTCCCGCTTCTTCCTCTGGCATCTGGGGGTGGAAACCATCCTCCAGCTCTGCGGAGGAGGCGTCCTCCAGCCATGCCAGGGAAGGCGAACTGCTGCTGCCTAGCCAGGGTGCAGCATTCCGTCCTCTGTCCTAGCGACGGTGGCCAGCCACACTAGGGGGTCTCACAACACGTCGTACGCCGCGAGGGTGGTACTCGTGTTCTGGGACGGTCCCATTCTCGTTTTCATGGCGAGGACGGGAGTGAGGACCTGCCGGTGCGCTTTGGGGCGGCCGGCGCTCGCTGGTGCGGTGTTGGTGGGCAGGTGGACGCCACTATCAGTGCTGAGGTGGTGGTAGCCGGAGAAGGTTTCTCCACCGACGAGATCGTCGGCATCACCTGCGCTCCGGGCCTCCAGCTCTTTGGCTTTAATGTCTGGTTCTTGTCCCCCATGAGGGGACACGAACGAGAGCCTTCCAGGCGGTAGCGTTCGCCCTGGGGCCATCGCTGCTGCTGCAGAGGTCGCCGGCGAGCCACCCGGAGTTTGTCGTCCCACAGGCCCTCCGATGTGGAGGTTGTTCATACCTGCGGGAGTGGAACCGGAGTTTCGTTTGTAATGGCACCTTGAGTGCCGGTGTATGTTCATTGCGGCTGTCGGGGCCTGAACATCTGTGTATTTGGGCGTGAAGCCGTGTTTCTTCCTTGTTTCGAGCACCAGGACTCGCCTGTCGGCTAGCTGAATCGCTTAACCAAGTGTGAGTTGCCCTATGCGGAAGGTGACGAGTGAGGTATCCGTATCCCGGAGGCGTAGGAGTCCCTCGGCTCGGTCGGCCTTGCCACCCAAGGCTTCTCTTGCTCAGTTAAAGAAACCCTCGGCCGCTCTGCGATGAGCCGGAGCCGGAGGCAGCGGTGTCAGCGTGGACAGAGGTGGAGTTGGCTCGAGAAGAAACTTCGTCGGCCCAGGAGCAGGTGGTTCCCCAGGCCAAGGAGGCGTAGCAGCGGCAGCTGGAACCTGGCCAGGTCATCCACTGGCGGGACCAACCCTGGAGTCGGGCTGCTGAGGCCATGAGCCAGGGTGATGTCCTCGGGGGACAGCTGGCTGAGGCTACGGAGCGGCCGGTCAAACCGTCTGCTCGGGCCGGGTTCCTGGAGGAGACCCTGGCGGTGATGGCCCAGGCGCGGTGCTGACATCTTCCTTCGAGGTGGAGATCCTCCGCCCGTGTCGCCGTCCGAGGCCGGGCCAAATTTCGCCGAAGGTGGAGACGACGCTGAGGGTGCTGCTGCTCCCCCTGTTGATGTCTGAACCTGTGGGAACAGTTTGTCTGTAGTACGCGTATGTTTTTTGTGGCCACCGAGGCCCAAACATATCATTGTCGTGTTATAAAGCTGCGTTTCTTTTCCTCTTGTTTCGAGTATCAGGACTTGTTTGTCGGTAGCAGAATTACTTGTCCGAGCGAGAGTTACTTATCACGGAAGGTGATGAGTGAGGTATCCGTATCCTAGAGGCATAGGAGTCCCTCGGCTCGGTCGGCCTCGCCGCTTACGTGTACTCTTACTCGTCCGTAGGATTCTGTTATCGATATAGTCGAGAAGGCACGAAAAATCGTTCTGGCAGAAAAGTTTTCGAGCGTTAAGACTTGTTCGATCAGCAGAATCGCTTATCCGAGCGTGAGTTACTTATCGCAGAAGGTGATGAGTGAGGTATCCGTATCCCGGAGGCATAGGAGTCCCTCAGCTTGGTCGGCCTTGCCGCTTACGTGTACTCCATCATTTTCAGGATCCTGCTATCGAAGTAGTCGAAAAGCGTGAAAGATGTTCTGGTAGAAAGACTTTTTTCGAGGAAAATTTTGACGCAGAGGGGGTTCCCCCCTTCTAGCCCCCGAGGGAGGGCCGGGCTTCGCAGAGGCAAGGCTGACCCTTCCTTGATGGTTAGACTCTATTTGTGTATGTAAAGAGAACGAGGTATATGAACGACTTGAAAACATCTTAAGGGTAAAAGCGACGTAGTTGTCGGATGTTCCAAGCGTTGCTGTAAACCTTGCCTTGACTGTTGGCCAGCTTGTGTGTTCCAGGCTTCAAAATCTTGGCGATGATGAACGGCCCTTCCCAGGGAGGAGTGAGCTTGTGGCGCCCTCGGGCGTCTTGTCGTAGCTGAAGCACCAAGTCCCCCACCTGGAGGTCTCGGGACCGAACCCCTCGGGCGTGGTAGCGTCGCAAAGACTGCTGATACCGCGCCGAGTGTAGTAAGGCCATGTCCCGAGCCTCCTCCAGCTGGTCCAGTGAGTCTTCTCGGCTGGTCTGGTTGCTTCGATCGTCGTACGCCCTCGTCCTCGGGGAACCGTATTCTAAGTCTGTGGGCAAGATAGCCTCGGCCCCATAGACTAGAAAAAACGGCGTGAAGCCCGTGGTTTGGCTTGGCGTCGTCCTCAGACTCCAGACCACCGAGGGGAGTTCCTTCATCCATCGCTTGCTGAACTTGTTGAGGTAGTTGTAGATCCTCGGTTTAAGTCCCTGTAGAATCATGCCGTTGGCATGCTCTACCTGCCCATTCGTCATGGGGTGAGCTACGGCGGCCCAATCCACACGGATGTGGTGGTCCTCGCAGAAGTCCAGGAACTTCCTGCCAGTGAACTGGGTGCCGTTGTCAGTGATGATGGAGTTCGGGACCCCAAAGCGATGGATGATGTTGGTGAAGAATGCCGCCGCCTACTCGGACCTGATGCTGTTTAGGGGTCGGACCTCGATCCACTTGGAGAATTTGTCGATAGCGACCAGCAGGTGCGTGAAGCCCCCGGGTGCCTTCTACAAGGGACCGACGAGGTCCAGACCCCAGACAGCAAATGACCAGGTGATGGGTATTGTTTGCAGGGCCTGAGCGGGCAGGTGTCTACCTTGCGTAGAATTGACACCCTTGGCAGGTGCGTACAATCCTAGTGGCGTCGGCCATCGCGGTTGGCCAGTAGAAACCTTGTCGGAAGGCGTTTCCAACGAGGGCTCGAGGCGCTGTGTGGTGACCGCAAGCCCCCGAGTGTATCTCTTGCAATAGCTCCTGACCTTCGGCGATGGATATGCATCGCTGGAGGATGCCTGAGGGGCTGCGGTGGTAGAGCTCCTTCTCGTCACCCAGCAAGACGAATGACTTGGCGCGCCGCGCCAATCGCTGAGCTTCAGCTCTATCGAGGGGTAGCTCTCCTCGGTGGAGATATTGCAGGTATGGGGTCTGATAGTTTCGATTAGGCGTGACCCCATTCCGCTCTTCCTCGACGCGCAGTGCCTCACCCTCGAGGGCTGAGGGTGCCTCAGGCTGGGCCGAGGCCTCCTCGGGCTCGGGCGTGTCGTTTGTCTTGACGGAGGGTTGATGTAGGTCTCGGGAGAAGACGTCCGGGGAAATGTTGTCCGCCCCGAGGCTATTTTAGCCAGCTCATCCACAGTCTCGTTGTACCGTCGGGCGACATGGTTGAGCTCGAGCCCGTAGAACTTGTCTTCTAGGCGCCGAACCTCGTCGCAGTAGGCCTCCATCTTCGGGTCGCGGCAGTGGGAGTTCTTCATGACTTGGTCGATGACAAGCTGCGAGTCGCCACGAGCGTCGAGGCACCAAACCCCTAGCTTGATGGCAATGCGCAACCCGTTAACCAGAGCCTCGTACTCGGCCACGTTGTTTGACACCGGGAAATGGAGGCGCATCACGTAGCGGAGGTGCTTCCCGAGGGGTGAGATGAAGAGCAGGCCCGCACCCGCTCCTGTTTTCATTAGTGACCCATCGAAAAACATGGACCAGAGTTCCGGTTGGATCGTCGCTGCTTGAAGCTGGGTGTCGACCCATTCAGCCACAAAGTCCGCCAAGACTTGGGACTTGATGGCCTTCCAAGGAGCGAACGAGATTGTCTCGCCCATGATCTCCACCGCCCACTTTGCGATCCTACCTGAGGCCTCTCGGCACTGGATGATCTCTCCCAGGGGAAGGATGACACCACAGTCACCGGAAGAGACTCGAAGTAGTGCCGCAACTTTCGCTGCGTCAGGATTACTGCGTACAGTAGCTTCTGAATTTGCGGGTAGCGGATCTTGGTCTCAAATAGCACTTCACTGATGAAGTAGACCAGCCTCTGGACAAGCAATGCATGCCCTTCTTCTCGTCTCTCGACTACGATCGCGACGCTGACCACCTGAGTGGTTGCGGCTACGTAGATCAAGAGGGCTTCTCCCGCAGCGGGGGTACTAAGATGGGCGCGCTTGTAAGGAGCGCCTTTAAGTTCTTGAGGGCTTCCTCGGCCTCGGGGGTCCAAGTGAAGCGCTCGGCCTTCCTTAAGAGGCGGTACAAGGGTAGGCCTCTTTCGCCGAGGCGTGAGATGAAGCGGCTCAGAGCCACAAGGCATCCCATGACCCTCTGCACTCCTTTCAAGTCCTTGATAGGCCCCATGTTGGTGATGGCCGCGATTTTCTCCGGGTTGGCCTCGATGCCCCGCTCGGAGACGATGAACCCCAGGAGCATGCCTCGAGGGACTTCGAAGACACACTTCTCGGGATTGAGTTTCACGCCCTTCGCTCTCAGACACTTGAATGTCATTTCAAGGTCAGAGAGGAGGTCGGAGGCTTTCCTCGTCTTGACTACGATGTCATCGACGTAAGCCTCGACCGTTTGGCCAATGTGCTCTCCGAACACGTGGTTCATGCACCTTTGGTATGCCGCACCTGCATTACTTAAACTGAATGGCATAGTAATATAGCAGTACATGCCAAAAGGTGTGATGAAAGAAGTCGCGAGCTGGTCGGACTCTTTCATCCTAATTTGGTGATACCCTGAGTAGGCATCGAGGAATGATAGGGTTTCGCACCCAGCAGTGGAATCCACGATTTGATCGATGCGAGGCAGAGGATAGGGAACCTTCGGACATGCTTTGTTTAGACCAGTGTAGTCTACACACATCCTCCATTTCCCACCTTTCTTTTTCACAAGCACAAGGTTGGCTAGCCATTCGGGATGGAATACCTCTTTGATGAACCCTGCAGCCGTCAGCTTGTGGATCTCCTCGCCTATGGCTCTACGCTTTTCTTCGTCGAATCGGCGCAGAGGCTGCTTCACGGGTCGGGCTCCAGCTCGGATATCCAGCAAGTGCTTGGCGACATCCCTCGGTATGCCAGGCATGTCCGAGGGACTCCACACAAAAATCTCGGCGTTCGCGTGGAGAAAGTCGACGAGCACTGCTTCCTACTTGGGGTCGAGCTTGGAGCCAATCCGGACTTGCTTGGAGGCGTCGTTGCTGGGATCGAGAGGGACGGACTTAACTGCCTCTGCTGGCTCGAAGTTACCGATGTGGCGCTTCGCATCTGGCACCTCCTTGGAGAGGCTCTCCAGGTCGGCGATGAGGGCCTCGGATTCGGCGAGGGCCTCAGCATACTCCACGCACTCCACGTCGCATTCGTACGTGTGTCGGTACGTGGATCCGACGGTGATGACCCCATTGGGGCCCGACATCTTGAGCTTGAGGTAGGTGTAGTTGGGGACGGCCATGAACTTGGCGTAGCATGGTCTCCCTAGCACGGCGTGGTAGGTTCCTCGGAACCCGACCACCTCGAACGTGAGGGTTTCCTTTCAGAAGTTGGAGGGAGTCCTGAAGCAGACGGACAGATCGAGTTGTCCAAGGGGCTGGACGCGCTTCCCGGGGATGATCCCGTGAAAGGGCGCCACACCGGCCCGGATCGTGGACATATCGATCTGCAAGAGCCCGAGGGTCTCGGCGTAGATGATGTTGAGGCTGCTGCCACCGTCCATGAGGACCTTGGTAAGCCTGACGTTGCTGATGACGGGATCGACAACGAGCGGGTACTTCCCTGGGCTCGGCACGCGGTCGGGGTGGTCACCTTGGTCAAAGGTGATGGGCTTGTCGGACCAGTCTAGGTAGACTGGCGCCGCCACCTTCACCGAGCAGACCTCCCGACGCTCCTGCTTGCGGTGCCGAGCCGAGGCGTTCGCCACCTGCCCACCGTAGATCATGAAGCAGTCATGGACCTCAAGGAACTCTTCTGCCCTGTTGCCTTCCTTCTTGTCGTTGTCGTGGGCTCTGCCACCTTCCGCCGGGGGCCTGGCCTTGTGGAAGTAGCGCGAAGCATGATGCATTCCTCAAGGGTGTGCTTGACGGGACCCAGATGATAGGGGCACGACTCCTTGAGCATCTTGTCGAACAGGTTGGCCCCTCCGGGAGGCTTCCGAGGGTTCCTGTGCTCGGCGGTGGCGACAAGATCTGCATCGGCGGCGTCGCGTTTTGCTTGCGACTTCTTCTTGGCCTTCTTCTTCGTGCCGTGCTGGGCGGACGCCTCGGGGACATCCTCCTGTTGGCGTCCCTGAGGCTGCTTGTCCTTTCGAAAGATGGTCTCGACTGCCTCCTGACCAGAGGCGAACTTGGTGGCGATGTCCATCAGCTCGCTCGCCCTGATGGGAGTCTTTCGACCCAGCTTGCTCACCAGGTCGCGGCAAGTGGTGCCGGCGAGGAACGCGCCGATGATATCCGAGTCGGTGATGTTGGGCAGCTCAGTGCGCTGCTTGGAAAATCGCCGGATGTAGTCCCGCAGGGATTCCCCTGCCTGCTGGCGGCAGCTTCAGAGATCCCAGGAGTTCCTAGGGCGCATGTATGTGCCCTAGAAGTTTCCAGCAAAGGCTTTGACCAGATCATCCCAGTTGGAGATCTGCGCAGGAGGCAGATGCTCCAACCAGGCCTGGGCGGCGTCGGAGAGGAACAGGGGGAGGTTGCGGATGATGAGGTTGTCATCGTCCGTTCCACCCAGCTGGCAGGCCAGCCGGTAGTCCGCAAGCCACAGTTCCGGCCTTGTTTCCCCTGAGTACTTAGTGATGGTAGTCGGGGCCCGGAACCGGGTCGGGAACGGTGCCCGTCGTATGGCCCGGCTGAAAGCTTGCGGACCGGGTGGTTCGGGCGAGGGGCTCCGATCCTCCCCGCTATCATAGCGTCCCCCACGCCTAGGGTGGTAGCCTCGGCGCACCTTCTCGTCGAGGTGGGCTCGACGGTCGTGGCGGTGGTGCTCGTTGCTGAGGCGACCCGAGGCTGCAGGCGTTGCGTCCCGCGTGTGCCCGGTGTGGACCGAGGCTTCCCGCATGAATCGGGAAGTCGCGGCGCGATGCTCCGGGGGGTACCCTTGCCTTCGGGAGGCAGAGCTTTCGGCCCGTCGGACCGCGGCATCCTCCAGGAGATTCTTGAGTTCTCCTTGGATACGCCGCCCCTGGGTGGTGGATGGCTCCGGCATCGCCCGAAGTAGTATTGCTGCTGCAGCCAGGTTCTGGCCGACCCCACTGGAAGCCGGGGGCAGCCTTGCCCTGGCATTGTCAGTGATGCGGTGCAAGACGTCCTGGGCCGGATGACGCGTGTCCTGCTTCCTCGTCGAGCTTGGCCTGCATCTCGCGGATTTGCTTGAGCTGTGTGTCCTGACCCCCCGCAAGGACTGGGACTACATCTAGCTCCCGAAGGATGTCAATGCGAGGCGCAGGCCTTGGGGGATCGTCGCCCTCCGGCGGACCAAGATGGTTGCCTTCGTCGAGACCCCCTAGATCGACGTGGAAACATTCACGACTTGGGCCACAGTCCTCGTCGCCAAGGCTGTGGCCACCATCGGAGTAATCGGAGAGGCAGTAGTCACATGCGGTCATGAAGTCCCGCATGGCACTAGGAGCACGGAGCCCAGAGAAATCCCAACCAAAGTCGGGCTCGTCATCTTCCTCGGAACCCGGGGGCCCGTAGGTCGAGACGGCCGTCAGTCGGTCCCAGGTTGACCACATATGGTACCCCAGAAAGTTAGGATATGCCTTTATGAAAGCGTCCACCAAAGCGGGGTCGCTCGGTGGGTCGAAGCTGAATCTAAAAGGCACAGGGTGGAAAACGGACGGTACCTCTTGATCGACGGATGGTGACGAAGTCGCGTCGGGGACGGACTGCACCGTTATCTCAGGTACGAGGCTAACGCCCAGCAAGTCCTTCGCGAGCGTGCTGGCGTCATCTGTCCGCTTGGGGTTGGCATGTTGCGGGGAAACGACTCTCGTCTTCGTCTCAGACGCGAGGTCAACGCCCGACGTGTCCCCCGTTGGGGCGCTGGCGTTGTCGACTCGCTCGACAGCCAACGAGGTGCCGCCTCCTGCTTGGCCATGGTTGCCCCGCCTCCTTCTACGGCGAGGAAGGTGACGGGACAGGCCCGGATGCTGCTCTTCCGCCATGGGGGGAAGACGTCGTCGATTCCGCCACCGTCGGGCAGGCTGACGGCCGGGGTTGTCATTGTCGTGCGGTGGAGGAAGGAGTACCATGTCGTAGCTACCGTCGAGGGACATGAACTCGAGACTCCCGAAACGGAGCAGCATCCTGGGCTGGAGAGGTTGCTGGAGACTACCCATCTGGAGCTTGACAGGAAGCTGTTCGTCAACACGCAGCAGGCCCCTACCTGGCGCGCCAACTGTCGGCGTTTTGACCCCGGGGGGTCCCTGGACCGACGAGTAAATTGTCGCTGCGTGTCCCAGCCCAGATGGGTCGGCGCGAGATGGAACACAAGGGGGAAAAAGGGAACTGCGGCTCGTGTTATCCTGCGCCCAGGGCGGATGCGCTTGCAGTAGGGGGTTACAAGCGTTCACGAGGGAGAGAGAGAGAGCCTGTCCGTCAGCCCGTCCTCCCGCACGGCCACCTTCTTCGTATGAGGGCCCTGGACCTTCCTTTTATAGATGTAAGGAGAGGGTCCAGGTGTACAATAGGGGTGTAGCAATATGCTAACGTGTCCAACAGAGAGGAGCCAGAGCCCTATGTACATGCCGACGTGGCTGTCGGAGAGGTGCTAGTGCCCTGTGAATGTGGCGTCGTGGCCGTCGGAGGAGCGCTTGAGCCCTGTAGAAGCACAGCTGTCGGGGCTGACGGGACCTTGCTGACGTCTCCTTGCTTCCGTAGGGGGCTGAGAACCGCCGTCGTCATGGGAGCACGCGGGGTGTCATCATTACTTGTTTGCCGGGGCGAGCCAGATGGGACGCCGGTCTTGTTCCCCGTAGCCTGAGCTAGCTAGGGGTAGGGTAATGATGTACCCCCTGTGGCGTGGTCAGTCCGAGCCCAAGGTCGGGCGAGGTGGTGACTCCTCCGAGGTCGAGGTTGAGGCTGAGCCCTGGGGTCGGGTGAGGCGGAGACCATCTTCCGAGGCCGAGGCGGGGGCCGAGCCCTGGGGTCGGGCGAGGCGGAGATCGTCTTCCGAGGCCGAGGCGGGGGCCGAGCCCTGGGGTCGGGTGAGGCGGAGACCGTCTTCCGAGGCCGAGGCGGGGGCCGAGTGTAACACCGAAAATTCTATTATGGGATTTAGTAAGATTCTCTAAGACAAGACGATTGTTGATTAAAATTATTTCCTTTGACCTAATTGGGCGTCCTAAATTAAATAATGGTAACACTAAAACGTTAATAGTTTAAATATATATAAATACACACAAGACCTAAACCTTAAATATAGAATTTGAATCAAAACTAAATAAACAAAAATATAAACAAAAATATCCTTGAATTGTTTACTTAGGGAAGTAATTATTTTATGAATTATATGAACCCGCCAAAAAAAAATAAGTCAAACCATATATTATCAGGGATTATGTATTAGAAAGTACTTTCTAAAATTATTAAATTTGGGTGCACGAATTGTACATTTGGAAACATCCGCATAAATGAGTAAGGCGGAAAATAAATAAGCAACATAAAATTATACATTGCATTCTGGTGTATTATTTGTTTGTGCATCTAGAAAAAAATAAATTGAAATTCAAATATGAACCTTGGGAAAAGAAATCCAAAATAGAAACATAAAGAAAAAAGTAAAGAAATAAAACTGAGGCCGAACAGCCTTACCTCTCTCAGACGGCCATCTCTTTTTCCCAGCTCGGTCCAGCTCTCTTCACGTGACCACGCCATGGTGTATTCCTTTTTTTTCTTTAATTCTCAAGGCGTATACTACATCACTATAACATCACGCTTACATCATCACAAATTTCTGGCCAAACTCTGCTGCAGCGCGTGGCCGTGGGCGCACCGGCCAACTGACCAGTGGGGCCATGATCCCAGAATCTCCTCCTCAGCCGTTTCGTTAAGATTTGATCGCCAGGAAGCCGGATTCGTTCGCTTCTCCTCATCCGAACTCCCATGCGGAAGATATAAGCTGGCCGGATTTTTCTCGCTGGCCGTTTTCCCACCTCGAACTCAACCGCTGCCGGGAGCTTCGGACCTCAGGCGGAGTCTGCAGCCCTGCCCATCTCTATAAAACCGGTCACGAACCCCGCTCGTGGAATAGCGTAGCCAAATCAAGATCCCTGATGCATCCTAACGGCGCCATCAGCGGCGCGGCGTGCACACGAAGCCGACCTTCGAACCCTTGGGCTTGGCCGAGCCACCTTACGGGATCGACCTCGCCGCGCGACAGCTCCGTCGCGACCCCTCTCCATATCTGTTTGCACCAGCGCTGTCGACCTCATTTGTTGCCGCAAAAGCGCCGCTGCGATGGACCTTCGCGGGCATCGCCACTCAGCCTTGTTTTGGGTCTCAGCGGGCTGCCGGTCGGGTCGCCTGCGCAGGTTAAAGTCTCCGGTGCCGTTGATTGGGCACGGGATCGATCGCTGGCTGAGCAATATCTCACTGGACCCGTTGCACCGCCGTGAATCGTACTACTTGTGTAGACAACCCTGTCGGCCTCTTCATCTCCGGTAAGAAACCCACTACCTACTTTGTCATCATCCGGGTAACGCGAGGCACATGTCTATCTTCGATTCGGGCTCTAGAATGCGCGGGCGGGTTGCCCCGGCCATGGCGCCACTGGGGAAGGCTCTGTGCCGCCGTGGCTGGGTGTTCAGCTAGGAAGAAGGATGGCGATGGCGTAGTTGCCGTCGGTCCAAAAATAAATGGGCGGCTAGGATTAAGCATCGCATACCGGTTCGGCCAGATTGTTTGGAACCGTGGATCGCGGGATTGAGGGCTGGGATTAGAAGTAGCATTCACCCCTTCGCGTGAGCAGATCTGGGCGTCGATAATTGATCCGATGGTCTGTATCGTGTACCGGTTAGTAATCGACCTAATCTAATCTTAGCCGCTCAGATCAGATTGTGTGGCTAGGGTACAAACATACATCTTCACTGTTGTCTTTTTGCTTATGAGCCAATGTAACCTTTATAAATAAACCCGCGGTCCTTCCACCTTAAGAATCATAACAAGCCGGTCCTGGAATTTGTGTTGTGAACCCTGAACTTTATAAAAATAGTAACCACAGTCCACACGAATTCCAGAAAATAGCAGATAAATACAGAAAATGAGTTTTAGTGTATAAGTAATTCCTACAAACTTAGAAATTCATAAATAATTAATTTTAACTCCTTTTTAATCCATTCCAGTTACAAAAATTTTATATTAATATTTTTTATCACTTGGTAACTCTGTTTTGACATGAAAGCCACATTAAAATTGATATCCTAATTAATCTTGTACAAAACACATAGAATCTTTGGAAATCCATAACTTAAAATCTATAACTCCAAATTAATCATTCCTGTTCCTTTGATCTTATTTCAATATGTAGATTATTAATATGTATTTTGCATATATATTTGATGTGATGTTAATTTTGCCTATACATTGTTTGTTTGTATTACTACGACTAGCGCGAGGTCACGTGTCATCTGAAAAGCAAGTTGGTACCTGGAATCTCAAGTCCCAGGCAAGTTGTACCCTTGATCACTTCTTTTTACCCAGTCATGTTCTGATTAATCATAATGATCTGCATAGGTTAATTTTGATGGGACCCAACATGTTACCCTAGTTTGATTATCTTTATACCTTGACTCCACTAAACTTTTTGGGTAGTACCTGCTATTGCTTTAAGTGGTTTTGGGTATGAAGATTACACTATTCATGATTATACTTTTGTTATCAGTTGTTATTTATTGTTCATGTTAAGATCATTATGTTAATTGGAACATGGAGAACCACCCGGGAAAACAGTGCTACCACAAGGGTTTATGGACGCCCTTGGCTGATTAACTAGGAAAGCTAGTGGATGATTACCTTACCCGAAAGGGGCAAGGGCAGTAGGGGAGTGGTCAGTGTAGCGAGGTCCTTGGTTGATTTTGCTGCGATGGCGGTCAGTCGAGGGACTTCTGCACTGGAGCTTCCTATAAACTGTAGCGGGTTTTCTGAAGCTAGTGGAACTTTGTAAAGGCCTCGTAGTGTTACCCTGCCTCGCCTCCTCGGTAAGGTGTATGGGATTGGCCGTCTCTTGGCAGATGGGTAACATGACTTGTGGGTAAAGATGCGCAACCTCTGCAAAGTGTAAAACTAGTATACTAGCCATGCTCACGGTCATGAGCAGCTCGGACACTCACATGATTAATTTATGGAACTTAAATTCAATTTGTCATATGCATTGCATTGCAGGTGCTGTCGTTACTTTTGTTCTACTACTTAATTGGGTTGGTATTTACTTATACTTAGTAATTGCTAATAAAATTTTGACCAACTTTAAAAGCAATGCTCAGCTTCAACCATCCTCTTTGGTAAGCCTTACACTTCACGTGGGCTCCCACCTTTGGCGAGTTCATGCACATTATTCCCCATAACTTGTTGAGTGATGAACGTATGTGAGCTCACTCTTGCTGTCTCACACCCCCCACAGGTCAAGAACAGGTACCGCAAGATGAGGCGCATGGAGGTTGCTGCGATGTGTACGTGAGAGGTCTAGGTCGTCGTCTCCCAGTCAACTTTGGGTTGTTGGACCGTTGTCTCCTTATAATGTAATTATTTATTTATTTTGTATAGAACTCCTGTTATGTAGTAAAGATGTGACATTCGATCCTGTGCCATGATTCATCATATGTGTGAGACTTGGTCCCAGCACACCTGGTGATTATGTTCGCGCCCGAGTCTTGGTGCCCCGAAACCCGGGTGTGACAGAAGTGGTATCAGAGGAATGTTGACTGTAGGACGAAACCTAGATAGAACTGAACAACCATTGTATACTTACCTTTGCTACTCTGGTTCTTTTCTAAACTTATCTTAATCTTTTCTCATCTATTTCCGCTTTACTCTGATTAATCTTACCTTAAATGTGGATTTCACACTTTGAAATCATGTACCTAAAGTGACTTCTAGGAATAGGAGACCTAATCCTGCGAAACAAAAACAAAATTATTTTTGTAGGTATCTATACATTTGAATGTTTGTTCTTGTGATACTTGTCTGATTTGGATCTTTGATTGAGTGTGATGGATTGTGGATTAAGGTCCATGATTACATCTGCATATACATATAGGCATAAATATGTATATATATATAAGATAACTAATCAATTTAGATTGTCCCTCATTAAAAAATATCTAGCTTAACAGACTCACCTTATCTTAAAAGATTCTATCATATCTTAATAATATATATATCCTACCCTGATAGATCTATCTAGCCTAAACTAGTCGAATCTAGTCATATCCATTCTAATCTAGATTTTATCTAATATATTATGATCTAATCTAGAGTAAGTTACTTAATGTTGGTATACAAAATAAGACCATACCCCGATGCACTTGAAACTAAATTAGTGCATTAAAACAACCCAACCAATAGAGTCATGATGGATTGCATAATCTATCAACCCCCACCTAAAACAAACTTTTGACCTATATCATGTAGGCTATCTCCTCCATATCTATCTTAACCATATTCCCCAACCCCGATAAAATACACTAACCTTGAATCAATGAGACTAAGACCCGAAAAGGACAAGACCAACCTCGTCAAGGAAGGAGAGAAGTCAAACTCCATCTTCAGATGCATTACCATCCAATGCGGAGTTCTTCCTCGCCATAAACCTTCTTACCCAGGCTATTTTTGCCCTCTATCTTTTATCCTACATAATAAAAAGGATATACATACGCCCATGCTTTTCTAATCACTTTCTTACTGACATGAAACTTCTTATCCTTAAACTAATTAGAAGTTAAAAGCTAAACTATAAATAAGGCTTTTTACATCTCTTTCCTTACTAATCTCGAGGACGAGATTATTTTTAAGGGGTAGAATTTGTAACACCCAAAATTCTATTATGGGATTTAGTAAGATTCTCTAAGACAAGACGATTGTTGATTAAAATTATTTCCTTTGACCTAATTGGGACGTCCTAAATTAAATAATGGTAACACTAAAACGTTAATAGTTTAAATATATATAAATACACACAAGATCTAAACCTTAAATATAGAATTTGAATCAAAACTAAATAAACAAAAATATCCTTGAATTGTTTACTTAGGGAAGTAATTATTTTATGAATTATATGAACCCGCAAAAAAAATAAGTCAAACCATATATTATCAGGGATTATGTATTAGAAAGTACTTTCTAAAATTATTAAATTTGGGTGCATGAATTGTACATTTGGAAACATCCGCATAAATGAGTAAGGCGGAAAATAAATAAGCAACATAAAATTATACATTGCATTCTGGTGTATTATTTTTTGTGCATCTAGAAAAAAAATAAATTGAAATTCAAATATGAACCTTGGGAAAAGAAATCCAAAATAGAAACATAAAAAAATAAAGAAATAAAACTGAGGCCGAACAGCCTTACCTCTCTCAGACGGCCATCTCTTTTTCCCAGCTCGGTCCAGCTCTCTTCACGTGACCACGCCATGGTTTATTTCTTTTTTTTCTTTAATTCTCAAGGCGTATACTACATCACTATAACATCACGCTTACATCATCACAAATTTCTGGCCAAACTCTGCTGCAGCGCGTGGCCGTGGGCGCACCGGCCAACTGACCAGTGGGGACATGATCCCAGAATCTCCTCCTCAGCCGTTTCGTTAAGATTTGATCGCCAGGAAGCCGGATTCGTTCGCTTCTCCTCATCCGAACTCCCATGCGGAAGATATAAGCTGGCCGGATTTTTCTCGCTGGCCGTTTTCCCACCTCGAACTCAATCGCTGCCGGGAGCTTCGGACCTCAGGCGGAGTCTGCAGCCCTGCCCATCTCTATAAAACCGGTCGCGAACCTCGCTCGTGGAATAGCGTAGCCAAATCAAGATCCCTGATGCATCCTGACGGCGCCATCAGCGGCGCGGCGTGCACACGAAGCCGACCTTCGAACCCTAGGGCTTGGCCGAGCCACCTTACGGGATCGACCTCGCCACACGACAGCTCCGTCGCGATCCCTCTCCATATCTGTTTGCACCAGCGCTGTCTGTTGGGACCACGCTTCGTCGCCGAAGGTCCTGCAGAAAGAAACAGCTTCGGCTGAAGCTGCTTGTACGTGACGCCGAAGGCATCATTCATGAAGCTTCGGTATTATAACATATCCGAAGATGAAGGGTCGAACCGACTTAAAGATGGAATGACCTTTTAGCTCATAGGGGTCTGAGTCATTCTTGTAAACTTTTATGAGGGACATGATTGTAATTCTTCATAGGCTGTGTCCTGTGCCTATAAATAGTGAACAGTATTCCTTCACTGTTCACAGATTCCGATAATTGCAATCAGATCACTCGGAAATTGTCATTTGTCAAGGCAAAGGTATAAATATATTCAAATATTATGTTCAAACATCTAAGATTTACAAAATGTATAAATGATGTCATTTATTTTCAATTTACTTATCTTTAATACTTTATATCCTGCGTTATCTCGTATTACTTTTAAGAGTTTAATTACGAAGGTAATACCTTCGTAATTCCATCATTGTAACCTTCGTCCGAAGTTCAGTAAATCCTTAGGGAAATAATGCTTCAGCGGACGAAGGACATCGATATTTAACATTTTATGTTGCCTTGTTCTTAATTCATAGCATTTGAGAGCAAGTCCCCAACATTGGCGCCCACCTCCGGTCAACACACTTCCATTTTTTTTTGAACTGATGGCTTCGTTCAACGATCAAGCTAGAGCTGCTTCGGCCCCGAAGCTGGTACTCCCGATAACAGGCGGTTCATGTTCAGAGCCAGCCAACAAGAAGCAGAAGAAGGAAGCACAGAGAAGGGTACAACACGTCGGGGTGCAAGGACCCTTCATCAAGTCAAGATGGTCTCACATTCCAATTACCTTCTCCCAAGAGGATCTTCAACTCAAGGATTACCCACACAATGATGCTATGGTTATCTCTTGTGTGATCAAAGGATTTCTGGTCCATAATGTTTTGGTTGATACAGGCAGCGCAGCTGATATCATATTTGCTAAAGCTTTCAGACAAATGCAAGAGCCCGAAGACAAGATCCATGATGCTACGCACCCTCTTTGTGGCTTCGGAGGACGGCAAATTGTAGCACTTGGGAAGATCACCATGCCAGTAACCTTCGGATTTGTTAACAATACAAGGACTGAGCAAATTGTGTTTGACATTGTTGACATGGAGTATCCTTATAATGCTATCATTGGTCATGGTACTCTCAATGCCTTCGAAGCAATTCTTCATCCAGCTTACCTTTGCATGAAGATACCTTCCGAACAAGGGCCCATTGCTATTCATGGAAGTCAGGAAGCTGCCAGAAGGGCCGAAGGAAATTGGACAGATTCAAAAGCGATCCATAACATAGATGGAGCTGAAGCTTATGAGCAGTACAAGTTCAGAAGGGAAAAAGCTGCTTCGGCTGATCAGCCGAAACCCATGCTCTTATGTGAGGACATAGCAGAGCAGAAGGTGCTATTGGGATCTCAATTGTCCGAAGAACAGGAGAAAACCTTGATACAGTTTTTGTTCAACAATAAAGATGTTTTTGCTTGGTCAGCTAATGATCTTTGCGGAGTTAACAGGGATGTTATTGAGCACTCGCTCAATGTTGACCCATCTTTCAGACCCAGAAAGCAGAGACTTCGGAAGATGTCTGATGACAAGGTCGAAGGTGCTCGGAATGAAGTGAAAAGACTCCTCAGTGCTGGAGTTATTAGAGAGGTAAAATACCCAGAATGGTTGGCTAACACTGTTATGGTGAAGAAGGCCAATGGTAAATGGAGAATGTGTATCGATTTTACTGATCTCAATAAGGCCTGTCCGAAGGACAAGTTTCCATTGCCAATGATAGATTCCTTGGTTGATGCAGCAGCTTCTTCAGAGCTTATGAGTCTGCTGGATTGTTATTCAGGCTATCATCAAATGTGGATGAAGAAGGAGGATGAACCGAAGACCAGCTTCATAACTCCTAGTGGAACATATTGTTACCTTCGGATGCCTGAGGGGCTTAAGAATGCTGGAGGAAGCTTCAGCAGAATGACAGCGAAGGTTCTCCATTCGCAGATAGGCAGGAATGTGCTAACTTATGTTGATGATATCATTGTAAAAAGCACGAAGCAAGATAATCACATTGCTGATCTGCAGGAGACCTTCGCTAATTTTAGACACGCTAGTTTAAAGCTAAACCCAGAAAAATGTGTCTTCGGAGTGAAGAAGGGGAAATTTCTTGGTTGCCTAGTTTCAACAAAAGGAATTGAGGCTAATCCAAACAAAATCGAAGCTATCCTTCAAATAGAACCACCAAGTACAAAGAAAGGGGCTCAAAGATTGACAGGAAGACTGGCATCTCTCAACAGATTTATATCCAGATCAGCAGAGAGAAATTTGCCATTTTTCGAAGTGCTGAAGTCAGCCGAAGTTTTTTCAGTGGGGACCAGTCCAGCAGAAAGCCTTCGAAGAGCTTAAGCAATATTTAATAGATCTAACAACACTAACTCCACCAACGCCAGGGGCTCCTTTGTTATTATATGTGGTAGCTTCGCACTCAGCAGTAAGTGCAGCACTTGTTCAGGAGAAGCTTGAAGGCCAAGTCAAAAAGCAGGCCCCAATATACTTTGTGTCCGAAGTTCTTAGTTTATCAAAGAAAAATTATACAGAATTGGAGAAGGTACTGTATGCTGTTTTGATGGCCTCCAGGAAGCTTCGGCATTATTTTCAAGCTTACAACATAATTGTTCCTTCTTCACAACCTTTGAAGGATATTATAAGAAACCGAGAAGCTACTAGAAGGATTGGAAAATGGGCTGCAGAGCTCAATGAATTTTGTATTGATTATGTCCATAGATCTTCGATTCAGTCCCAAGCGTTGGCAGACTTTGTTGCTGACTGGACGCCAGGAGCTCAGGAAGAAGAAATGAATAAAGATGCCGAAGCATGGATAGTGTTCTGCGATGGGTCTTGGGGAACCTTCGGAGCAGGAGCAGCTGCTGTGTTGGTTTCACCTTCCAAAGTTAGAACTTGTTATGCGGCAAGACTTGATTTCAGTTGCACAAATAATATTGCTGAGTACGAAGCTCTGCTCTTGGGTCTTCGGAAATTAAAGGCAATGGAGATCAGAAGGGCTATTCTTAAAACTGACTCCCAAGTTATTTCTGGTCATATTGACAAGAGCTATAAAGCAAGAGATCCGAAGCTTGAAAAATATCTAGATACAGTTCGAAGGATTGAGGCTTCCTTTGAAGGATTCTCTATCAAAAATATTCCTCGCGGAGAAAATGAATATGCTGATCTGTTAGCCAAGTCAGCGGCACAGGGGCTGCCTTTACCTTCGGATGTATTTTTTGAAACAATAAAAGCACCTTCGGTTGAGCTTCTTGAAAGAGCGGTCCTCAACATATCCCCTGTCTATAGTGAAGATTGGAGAACTGAAATCATCTCTTTCCTTCAGGGTAATTTTCTATCAGATGACGAAGCTTACAACAGAAGGATAGAAGCAAGAGCTCAACCATATGTTATTATAGAAGGGGAATTATACAAGCGTGGGGTCTGTTCCCCGTTGCTCAAGTGTTTGTCCAGAGCCGAAGGTATAGAATTGATGAAGGAAATACATGCAGGCCTGTGTGGATCTCATATCGGATCTAGGCCTTTGTTGGGAAAAGTTTTTCGCCAAGGATTTTATTGGCCAAAAGCAGCTTCGGATGCAGCGGAGCTAGTGCAAAAGTGCGAAGGTTGTCAGAAATGTGCAAGAGATCAAAAACAACCTTCGTCTCTAACTCAGTTAATACAACCCACTTGGCTGTTACAAAGGTGGGGCCTTGATATGTTAGGTCCGCTACCACCAGCACAAGGAAATTTAAGATATGTTGTAGTGGCAGTGGAATATTTTTCTAAGTGGATTGAGGCAAAGCCTTTAGCCACAATAACTTCGGTTACCGTCCAAAAGTTTTTCTGGCAAAACATTGTTTGTCGCTTCAGAGTGCCGAAGGCCATTACTGTGGACAATGGAACGCAGTTTGACTTCGAAGTTTTCAAAGAGTTTTGTGACCAAATTGGCACGAAGATCCATTTTACGTCAGTTCGGCATCCAGAATCAAATGGACTAGTCGAAAGAGCCAATGGGATCATAATGACAGGAATAATGAAGTCAATCTTCAATCAGCCCAGGGGAAAGTGGCCAGAAGAATTAATCAAAGTGGTGTGGAGCCATAACACAACAGCGTCAAGATCAACAGGCTTTACGCCATTTAAACTATTGTTCGGTGACGAAGCAATAACACCGGAAGAAGCCAAAGCAGGATCTATAAGAACAATAACTTCGGCAGAAGGCGAAGATGAAGTTGATTGCTCTGTGGAAAAGGATGCTATAGAGGGGATCAGGCTTCAGGCTGTGGAAAACATCAATAAATACCAAGCCGAAACGATAAAATGGCGTGACAGAAAGGTTCGGTTGAAGAACATTAAACCAGGACATTTGGTGCTTCGGAGAGTGGCCAACCCAGACACAGTAGGCAAACTACAGCTGAAGTGGGAAGGCCCTTTCTTGGTAGTATCTTCGTCAAGACCCGGTTCCTACAGATTAAAGGATATGGACGGCAACAACATCCCTAGATCGTGGAACGCGGATGAGCTTCGGCGATATTATGTTTAGCTTGATGTAATTTTTTCTATTCCTTTTTTCTGGCACCCTTTTCCTTTCCAAAGGGGGAGAAAGGTTTTTAATGGGGCCACAACATGTAATTTTCCTTATTTCAATTCTATAAGAATGATATCCCCAAAAATGTAAATGTAAATGCAAAGGAAAAAGAAAAGAAAACAGGGAAAAGCTCAAAAGTCGTTCCTAAGGGAATGCAGAGCTTACAACGAAAAGTCAACGGTGATTCCGCCGAAAGTAAAAGGCGAAGAAGCTCCTAAGGGAGGCTTACAGCGAAAAATAAACGCTGATTCCGCTGAAAGTAAAAGGCGAAGAAGCTCCCAAGGGAGGCTTACAGCGAAAAGTCAACACTGATACACCGAAAAGTAAACGGTGAAGCCGAAAAGTAAACGGCAAAAAGATTCGAATCGTTCCTAACGGGATGAAAGGGCTGTGATCATGACTTTTGAACATGTGTCTCAATATTCATTTGCACAATACATTCCATCATGTCATTTGCATTCATAAACATTCATTTAGACATATATAGAATCATCATCATACCACACGAAAAAGACAGGTGCTTCGGCAATGAGAAAAGACTTCAAAGGAAATTTTTTTTATGCTTCGTTGTGTACGAAAAGAAGGGAAGGTGTTTTTCGCCTTTGGCTCAAAAGAAGGAGTTTCGTCCACAGCAAAGCAGATTGGATGAAGATAACGGAAACAAAATATATTACAAGGTATGTACAAATTTACATGAGTTGTTCCATAATTATATTACAAAAGTCTCTCCAGAATTTTTGCAGGAAAGTATGGTGAAGCAACTATCAAGCTTCAGGCCAGATTTCGTCAAAACTTCAGCTTCGTCATACTTCAGCTTCGTCATCCTGCGTATATCAAAGATCAGAATAAGAAAGGTGCAAATTTCAAGGAGAAGGTAGAAGTAACAAATATAAGTTTCTTACCGGCTTAAGATGACTTCGAGCTTCGTCACCTACCATTTTTCGCCCCCCATTTACTCAGATCTGGGTCATGAATCTATTTCCAATGCTTCGGGCCAGGCTTGGAATATCTATCAGATCTGACGCTGATAAGCCGAAGTTTGGTCTATTCACAATATTTCCATGCGTACAGCCGGCCTTCAGAAAAGCGGCAGCTATGCCCCGAGAAGCTACCATGGCGCAGAAGTCGGCGTGCCCACCAATAACTTCGTCAAGAGCATCAACCTCGCCTTCAATATATTCTAATGTGCTGGGCAGGTTTGCAACCGAAGGTGTAAATTTTTCAGTGCTGGCTCCGATAGAATGAAACACATCCTTCAGCCACTGCACGCATCGGCTGCCGAAGCTTAGGCATTTCTCTTAAAGTTCTTTCAAGGATGTTTGCAGATTTGAATTTTTATCCATCTCAGTTTTAAGACTTGTTTCAAGGTGTTTCTTTTCCTGCTCAAATTTTTCTGATTGTTTAAGCAATTCATTCTTTAAGCTATCATTCTCGGCTTGGACTTCAGCCAAGGAGCCTTCCATAGACTAAATAACAAAGTCCTTCTTTTCCAATGCACCTTCGTGCTCTTTAGCCATGATTTCAAAATCTTGGATGGCGAAGTCCTTCTTTTTCAGAGTAGCTTCGTAATTTTCAACTTTTTCTTCCAAATCTTTGATGATAACCTTGTTTTTCTCCTCTTCGAGATCTTGTTGCATTTTTAGAACCTTACTTAATAGTATACTCTGTCAAAACAGTCTTCATTAGAAAACGACCTAAAAATTAATAATAATAAAATGGTAATAATGTTTTTTACCTTAAAATTAGCATAAAGCAAGCTTCCAGCGATATGGTGTCCCTGGTAGCGGCAAAGGTCCGCTTCTAGCTTCGGCAGGCCAATGCTTTTCGAGAGGGTTCTAATAATTTTAGCCTCGCTGCGGTTTCGAAGACATCTCAGTTTCCCTTCGTTAACTCCACCAAATAGCATAGCCCTAGGCTTATATCCACAGGATACGGCATATTTTTTAAGCTCTTCTTTTTCAGCATCTGTTAATTCTTGTCCAAGTAAATCCTGAAATTTAAAATCTCCTTCTTCCAAAACGTCTTCAACTTGCTTTTTCTCCTTTTCAGTAGCTGCGCTTGCCGCGACCGCAGCAGCTTCTTCTTCAGCCATTTTCAGGAGTATATTATCAATAACTTCAAGTGTGTCTTCCAGGTTCGGATCTTCTGTGGCCCCGGCTTCGGCCCCGGCAGTTTTGGCTCTGCCGGTTTTAGCTTCAGGAGTTTCCACTCTGGTGGCTTCGGCTGCGGCACCTTTGGCAGTTTCGACGGTCTTGGCAACAACAATTTTTGATACCGATGTCGGTGACGGTGTCCCATGGATCACATCTGTCACTTGAATGATTCTTCGTTTTTTTGGCTTCGCAGGACTTTCTACTGCCGAAGTCTCTTTGTCCTTCTGAAAAAACTTCGTCAGTTCCGGTGCCAGCGGACTTAGCTTGATAGGCAAAGATTCAGTCATTACCTTCAAAATTTCTTCCACTTCGGCAGCAGAAGGTGCCATAGACACTTCTTCATCTCGGGCCAATATCTCTGGTTCTAGAGATGCTGGCTTCAGAGATGCAGGCTTCGGAGACGCAGCTTTTCTCTTTCTTGGAGCAATTGCTTTCGGCTCAAGTTTTTCTTTCTTCTTTTCTGGTTGATCTTCGTCGTCTTTAGTTAAAACGTTGGCCACTCGTTTTCTTTTCTGCCCTTCGGCACCCTTGTCTAGCCGCTCGTAGTCAGGGTATTCAAAACCTATAGCATCAAGCACTCTATTTAGCCTTCGTTTCGGCCGGGTGCCGAAGGCTGCTGTCATCAATTGATCTTCTTTTTTAGAATAATTTCCAAGAATTTCAGTACTCATTACTTCAATTGTTTCGAACCATTTTTGGCAGGGTTCTTTAAAATATTTCTTGAACTTGTAATGGTAGGGCAGGCGGACAAGTTCTCCTTCTTTCTTCTATTTTTTGAGCTTCGGCATAGCCCATTCCTTCATAGTTGGAAAAATTTTGAACGACAGAAATTCCTGCACAAGATCTCTAGTGCCAATGTGCTCAGCAATAATCCTGAATTCAGCCAACACGATTTGAGTTGGACCTTCTGGTGTCATATTGCAGTGGGGTCTGGTCTCTCCGAATATCAATTCAAGCGGGCTCTGTACTAGCTTCTCCTTGTCATCGTCAACTTTGACGTAGAACCATTCTGACTTCCAGCCTGCCGGCCACTTGCTTCGATAACTGATTACAGGAAACTTCGTAGTCTTCCGATAGGCAAAATTATAACAACCAAAATTTTCATGTAACCCATCTTTTCTGGCCTTAGTTTGATAATGTAGCTCGTGTACCCGGCAGAAACCTTCGGCAAATGGCTCCACCCCCTGGCTTCGGAGAGCCCAAATATAAACACTAAGCCTAACAATAGCATTAGGAGTTAATTGATGAAAATAGATACCAAACTTTTTTAGCACATCGGCAATCATCCTATTCAAAGGAAATCTCAAACCAGCTTTGAGGAAACTCTTGAAAATCACTATTTCATCCTTCTCTGGCTTCGGGGTAGTTTCCTCTCCTCCGAAGCGAATCAGCTTCTTCTCATCTTCGCTAAAGTAGCCCGATTTTACCATCTTCGGGAAATCAGCCTTGGAGATTGTTGACTTTCCGAAGTCCAGGTGGCTAGGCTTGCTTGGTATCGTGATAGTGTGATCATCTTCAGAATCAGTCTCTTCAATATCTGCTTGTTCTGCTTCGGCAGCAGGGGCGATCTCCGATGTCACCAATCCACTTCGCCTCATCGCTTCCGAGATAGGGACAGTTTCCGCAGCTTCGGCTTCGTCTCCTTCGCGCTCAGCCCTAGCAGTAGAGCGCACTCTGGCCATTTGATTTTGAGTATCTTGAAAATTGCTCAGAAATTAATAACCTCTTTCCCGAAGCCCTTCTTCTGACGAAGCAGACGCCAAACTAGAGCTTCGTTCGAATGTGAAAGTCAAGCTTCGGCTATGGTTAAAAATTTTGGCAGCAAAACAGTGCAGTAGCAATGAATGCTGTGGTAACTTCACACCTACCTGTTTGTTTATATAATGTTGCAGGAAGGAAGGTGAATCGTCGGGATTTTTACACCAAGAAAACGATTGCTCGCACCCGCTGAACAGTGGACCGCAAAAACCAGAATAGTGAACCCGCATGGTGGAATCACTACGCGCTCGAAAATTGTATCGTTTCTCGACAACGAGCTCAGGGAAGGTGTTTTTCGGACCTTCGGCTTCCTGAAGCCTAAGAGACTTTTTTCACGAATCAAGCTCATTACGAAAAACGATCTAACACCGTGAAGGGGCTACTGTTGGGACCACGCTTCGTCGCCAAAGGTCCTATAGAAAGAAACAGCTTCGACTGAAGCTGCTTGTATGTGACGCTGAAGGCATCATTCATGAAGCTTCGGTATTATAACATATCCGAAGATGAAGGGTCGAACCGACTTAAAGATGGAATAACCTTTTAGCTCATAGGGGTCTGAGTCATTCTTGTAAACTTTTATGAGGGGCATGATTGTAATTCTTCACAGGCTGTGTCCTGTGCCTATAAATAGTGAACAGTATTCCTTCACTGTTCATGGATTTCGATAATTGCAATCAGATCACTCGGAAATTGTCATTTGTCAAGGCAAAGGTATAAATATATTCAAATATTATGTTCAAACATCTAAGATTTACAAAATGTATAAATGATGTCATTTATTTTCAATTTACTTATCTTTAATACTTTATATCCTGCGTTATCTCGTATTACTTTTAAGAGTTTAATTACGAAGGTAATACCTTCGTAATTCCATCATTGTAACCTTTGTCCGAAGTTCAGTAAATCCTTGGGGAAATAATGCTTCAGCGGACGAAGGACATCGATATTTAACATTTTATGTTGCCTTGTTCTTAATTCATAGCATTTGAGAGCAAGTCCCCAACACTGTCAACCTCATTTGTTGCCACAAAAGCGCCGCTGCGATGGACCTTCGCGGGCATCGCCACTCAGCCTCGTTTTGGGTCTCGGCGGGCTGCCGGTCGGGTCGCCTGCGCAGGTTAAAGTCTCCGGTGCCTTTGATTGGGCGCGGGATCGATCGCTGGCTGAGCAATTTCTCACTGGACCCGTTGCGCCGCCGTGAATCGTACTACTTGTGTAGACAGCCCTGTTAGCCTCTTCATCTCCGGTAAGAAACCCACTACCTGCTTTGTCATCATCCGGGTAACGCGAGGCACATGTCTATCTTCGATTCGGGCTCTAGAATGCGCGGGCGGGTTGCCCCGGCCATGGCGCCACCGGGGAAGGCTCTGTGCCGCCGCAGCTGGGCGTTCAGCTAGGAAGAAGGATGGCGATGGCGCGGTTGCCATCGATCCAAAAATAAATGGGCGGCTAGGATTAAGCATCGCATACTGGTTCGGCCAGATTGTTTGGAACCGTGGATCGCGGGATTGAGGGCTGGGATTAGAAGTAGCATTCACCCCTTCGCGTGAGCAGATCTGGGCGTCGATAATTGATCCGATGGTCTGTATCGTGTACCGGTTAGTAATCGACCTAATCTAATCTTAGCCGCTCAGATCAGATTGTGTGGCTAGGGTACAAACGTACATGTTCACTGTTGTCTTTTTGCTTATGAGCCAATGTAACCTTTATAAATAAACCTGCGGTCCTTCCACCTTAAGAATCATAACAAGCCGGTCCTGGAATTTGTGTTGTGAACCCTGAACTTTATAAAAATAGTAACCACAGTCCACACGAATTCCAGAAAATAGCAGATAAATACAGAAAATGAGTTTTAGTGTATAAGTAATTCCTACAAACTTAGAAATTCATAAATAATTAATTTTAACTCCTTTTTAATCCATTCTAGTTACAAAAATTTTATATTAATATTTTTTATCACTTGGTAACTCTGTTTTGACATGAAAGCCACATTAAAATTTATATCCTAATTAATCTTGTACAAAACACATAGAATCTTTGGAAATCCATAACTTAAAATCTATAACTCCAAATTAATCATTCCTGTTCCTTTGATCTTATTTCAATATGTAGATTATTAATATGTATTTTGCATATATGTTTGATGTGATGTTAATTTTGCCTATACATTGTTTGTTTGTATTACTACGACTAGCGCGAGGTCACGTGTCATCTGAAAAGCAAGTTGGTACCTAGAATCTCAAGTCCCAGGCAAGTTGTACCCTTGATCACTTCTTTTTACCTAGTCATGTTCTGATTAATCATAATGATCTGCATAGGTTAATTTTGATGGGACCCAACAGGTTACCCTAGTTTGATTATCTTTATACCTTGACTCCACTAAACTTTTTGGGTAGTACCTGCTATTGCTTTGCGTGGTTTTGGGTATGAAGATTACACTATTCATGATTATACTTTTGTTATCAGTTGTTATTTATTGTTCATGTTAAGATCATTATGTTAATTGGAACATGGAGAACCACCCGGGAAAACAGTGCTACCACAAGGGTTTATGGACGCCCTTGGCTGATTAACTAGGAAAGCTAGTGGATGATTACCTTACCCGAAAGGGGCAAGGGCATTAGGGGAGTGGTCAGTGTAGGGAGGTCCTTGGTTGATTTTGCTGCGATGGGGGTCAGTCGAGGGACTCCTGCACTAGAGCTTCCTATAAACTGTAGCAGGTTTTCTGAAGCTAGTGGAACTTTGTAAAGGCCTCGTAGTGTTACCCTGCCTCGCCTCCTCGGTAGAGGTGTATGGGATTGGCCATCTCTTGGCAGATGGGTAACATGACTTGTGGGTAAAGATGCGCAACCTCTGCAGAGTGTAAAACTGGTATACTAGTCGTGCTCACGGTCATGAGCAGCTCGGACACTCACATGATTAATTTATGGAACTTAAATTCAATTTGTCATATGCATTGCATTGCAGGTGCTGTCGTTACTTTTGTTCTACTATTTAGTTGGGTTGGTATTTACTTATACTTAGTAATTGCTAATAAAATTTTGACCAACTTTAAAAGTAATGCTCAGCTTCAACCATCCTCTTTGGTAAGCCTTACACTTAACGTGGGCTCCCACCTTTGGCGAGTTCATGCACATTATTCCCCACAACTTGTTGAGCGATGAACGTATGTGAGCTCACTCTTGCTGTCTCACACCCCCCACAGGTCAAGAACAGGTACCGCAAGATGAGGCGCATGGAGGTTGCTGCGATGTGTACGTGAGAGGTCTAGGTCGTCGTCTCCCAGTCATCTTTGGGTTGTTGGACCGTTGTCTCCTTATAATGAAATTATTTATTTATTTTGTATAGAACTCCTGTTATGTAGTAAAGATGTGACATTCGATCCTGTGCCATGATTCATCATATGTGTGAGACTTGGTCCCAGCACACCTGGTGATTATGTTCGCGCCCGAGTCTTGGTGCCCCGAAACCCGGGTGTGACACCGAGCCCTGGGGTCGGGCGAGGCGGAGCTTCCTATGGCACCTGAGGCCAGACTCGGTTGCTGTCAGCCTCACCTTGGTGGGTGGCACAGCAGTCAGAGCAGGGCAGGCGACGCTGTTTTCCTGTCAGGTCAGTCAGTGGAGGGGTGAAGTGACTGCGGTCACTTCGGCCCTGCCGATTGAGGAACGCGTGTCAGGATAAGGTGTCAGGTGTTCCTTGCATTGAATGCTCCTGCGATACGGTCGGTTGGCGAGGCGATCTGGCCAAGGTTGCTTCACTGCGAAGCCTGCCCGAGCTGGGCTTCGGGCGAGTCGAAGGTGCGCCCGTTGCTTGAGGAGGCCCTTGGGCGAGGCGTGAATCCGCCTGGTTCTACTGTTCCTGTCCGAGGCTAGGCTCGGGCAAGGCGAGATCGTGTCCCTTGAGTGGACGGAGCCTTGACCTGAATTACGCCCATCAGGCCTTTGCAGCTTGTGCTGATGGTGATTACCAGCCGAGTTTAGGAGTCTTGGGGGTACCCCTAATTATGGTCCCCGACAAAGACATCATATGAACTCCTCACTGGTAAAAAGCCCAATGTTTCATATTTTATAGTCTTTGGTAGCAAATGTTTTATTCTTATTAAAAGAGGTAGAAAATCCAAATTTGCTTCTAAGGCTGTAGAAGGCTTTTTACTTGGTTATGACTCAAACACAAGGGCATATAGAGTCTTCAACAAATCCACTGGATTAGTTGAGGTTTCTTGTGGCATTGTGTTTGATGAGACTAATGGCTCTCAAGTGGAGCAAGTTGATCTTGGTGAGCTAGATGATGAAGAGGCTCCATGCGTCGCGCTAAGGAACATGTCCATTGGGAATGTGTGTCTTAAGGAATCCGAAGAGCCCACACAAGCACAAGATCAACCGTCATCTTCCAACCAAGCATCTCCACCAACTCAAGATGAGGAACATGCTTAAGATGATAAAAATGAAGATCAAGAGGATGAGCCACCTTAAGAAGAGGACAATGATCAAGGGTGAGATGAAGTTAATGAAGACAAGGAAGATGATCAAGAAATACAGGGTCAAAGACCGCCACACCCAAGAGTCCACCAAGCAATTCAAAGAGATCACCCTGTAAACTCCATCCTTGGTGACATTCATAAGGGGGTAACCGCTGGATCTCGAGTTACTCATTTCTATGAACATTACTCTTTTGTTTCCTCTATTGAGCCATACAGGATAGATGATGCACTAAGAGATCTGGATTGGGTGCTGGCAATGCAAGAGGAGCTCAACAACTTCACAAGGAATGAGGTATGGCATTTAGTTCCACGTCCTAATCAAAATGTTGTAGGTACCAAATGGGTATTTCAAAACAAGCAAGATGAGCATGGTGTGGTGACAAGAAACAAAGCCCGACTTGTGGCCAAGGGTTATTCACAAGTCGAAGGTTTGTACTTTGATGAAACTTATGCACCCGTAGCTAGGCTTGAGTCAATTCGTATATTACTTGCCTATGCTACTTACCATGGCTTTAAGCTTTATCAAATGGACGTGAAAAGTGCCTTCCTCAATAGACCCATCAAGGAAGAGGTCTATGTTGAGCAACCTCCCGGCTTTGAAGATAGTGAGTACCCTAACCATGTGTATAAACTCTCAAAGGCGCTTTACGGGCTCAAGCAAGGCCCAAGAGCATGGTATGAATGCCTGAGAGATTTTCTTATCACTAATGGCTTCAAAGTCGGAAAAGCTGATCCTACTCTCTTTACTAAAACTGTTGCAAAAGATTTGTTTGAATTCCAAATTTATGTCGATGATATCTTATTTGGGTCTACTAACAAATCAACTTGTGAAGAGTTTAGTAGGATCATGATTCAAAAATTCGAGATGTCGATGATGGAAGAGTTGAAGTATTTCCTTGGATTTCAAATCAAGCAACTCCAAGAGGGCACCTTCATCAGCCAAACAAAGTACATTCAAGACATACTTAAGAAGTTTGGGATGAAGGATGGCAAACCCATCAAGACACCCATGGGAACCAATGGGCATCTCGACCTCGACACGGGAGGTAAATCCGTAGATCAAAAGGTATACCAGTCGATTATAAGATCTTTACTTTACTTATGTGCATCTGGACCAGATATTATGCTTTCCGTATGCATGTGTGCAAGATTTCTAGCCGGTCCTAAGGAAGTTCACCTTAGGGCCGTGAAGATAATCATGAGATATTTAGTTTACACTCCTAAGTTTGGGCTTTGGTACCCCAAGGGATCCACTTTTGATTTAATAGGTTATTCCGATGCCGATTGGGCAGGGTGTTAAATTGATAGGAAGAGCACATGAGGGACTTGTTAGTTTCTGGGAAGATCCCTAGTGTCATGGGCTTCAAAGAAACAAAAGTCAGTAGCCGAGTACATTGTCGCAGGCCATTGTTGCGCGCAATTACTTTGGATGAGGCAAACCCTTAGGGACTATGGCTACAAATTGAGCAAAGTCCCTCTCCTATGTGATAATGAGAGTGCAATCTGCATGGTGGATAATCCCGTTGAACACAGCCGCACTAAGCACATAGACATTCGGTATCACTTTTTGAGGATCACCAACAAAGGGGGATATCGAAATAGCTTATGTAAACACCAAGAATCAATTAGCCGACATCTTTACCAAGCCTTTAGATGAGAAAACCTTTAGCAAACATAGGAATGAGCTAACTATTCTTGATTCTCGGAATTTTGATTGAAACATTGCACACATAGCTCATTTATATACCTTTGATCATATCTCTTTCTCAAAGGGAAATAGGGTTAACCTTTTCCCACAATTAATTTTGGTGGTTGAATGCCCAACACAAATATAAGGACTGACTAGTTTGCTCCAGAATACATGTTCTACAGGTGCAAAAAGGTTCAACATAAACCAATAAATATTCAAGTTAGGGATCAAATACAAATGAGCAAAAGAAACTTGAGTGTGCTGAGGAACGGCTCACCGGACTGTCCGGTGTGCCACCGGTTAGTGTCTGGTGCACCACCGAACAGTGTCCGGTGCCACAAGAAGACAACGGTGCCAACGGTTGACTGCTCCCGAACCCTAACGGTTGGGTGACGTGGTGGCACACCGGACAGTGAATAGGACATGTCCGGTGGCGCACCGGACTGTCTGGTGCGCCCATCGCCAGTAGCCTTCCCTAATGGCTACTTGGTGGTTGAGGGATATAAATACCCTCCCAACCCCCACAACTACAAGCATCCAAGTTTTCTGAAGTTCTCATTCAATACAAGAGCTAGTGCATTCACTCCTAGACACAAATCAAAAGATCAAAGCCTCTCCAAGTCCCAAATTCATTCCAACCACCTAGTGACTTGAGAGAGTGTGTGTTCATGTTCATTTGCGCTCTTGTTGCTTGGATCGCTTTCTTCCTTCCTCATTCTTGTTTCCAAAGTGACTTGTAATCTAAGCAAGAGACACCTAAGTGTGTGGTGGTCCTTGCGAGGTCTAAGTGACCCATTCGATTAAGGAGAAAGCTCACTCGGTCTAAGTGACCGTTTGAGAGAGGGAAAGGGTTGAAAGAGACCCGATTTTTGTGACCACCTCAATGGGGACTAGGTTCTTTAGAACCAAACCTCGGTAAAACAAATCATCATGTTCATTCGCTTGATTTCCATTTGATTTGTTTTCCCCCCTCTCTCGGACTTGATTTAAGTTCTAACGCTAACCCCGGCTTGTAGTGTGTGTTTAAAGTTGTAAATTTCAAATTACGGCTATTCACCCCCCCCCTCTATGCGACTTTCAATTGGTATCAGAGCCTGGTGCTTCATTAGAGTCTAACAGCTCGAAGTGATGTCGGGAGATCAGGCCAAGAGGATGATCGTGGCTGGCGACAAGCCCGCAACCTCGGGGAGAACCCTCTCAAGGGAGTCGGCCACAAGCATAAGGAGTAATCCTCTTCCTCCAACAAGACGCATCGGAAGGGTGACAAGAAGAAGAAGATGATGAAGAAGGTGGTCTACTACGAGACCGACTCTTCGTTACCCTCCACTTCATCAAGCTCCGACTCGTCCGTCGCTTCTAAGCGCCATGAGCGCAAGAAGTATAGTAAGATGCCCCTTCGCTATCCCCGTATTTCTAAGCGTGCTCCTCTACTTTCCGTTCCCTTAGGCAAACCACCATATTTTGATGGTGAAGATTATTGTATGTGGAGTGATAAAATGAGACATCACCTAACCTCACTCCACGCAAGCATTTGGGACATTGTGATAAAATGAGCGCAAGTACCTAAGGAGGGGGACGAAGGCTATGACTCGGATGAAGTCACCCAAATACGACACTTTAACTCCCAAGCCATGTCTATACTCCTCGCCTCCTTGTGTCGAGAGGAGTATAACAAGGTACAAGGGTTAAAGAGTGCCAAAAAAATTTGGGACATGCTCAAGACCGCGCACGAAGGGGACGAGGTGACCAAGATCACCAAACAGGAGACGATTGAGGGGGAGCTCGGTCGATTCTTCCTCAACAAAGGAGAAGAGCCGCAAGCCATGTACAACCGGCTCAAGACTATGGTGAACCAAGTGCGTAACCTCGAGAGCACCAAGTGGGATGACCATGAAATGGTCAAGGTTATTCTTAGATCACTTGTTTTTCGTAATCCCACTCAAGTGCAACTAATCCGTGGAGACCCTACATATAAACAGATGTCTCCCGAGGAAGTTATTGTAAGTTTGTGAGCTTTGAGCTAATGATCAAAGACTCCAAACACATCGTCAACTTAGAGCAAGGCGCCACCTCCACACCCAAGGTGGAACTCGTCGCATTCAAAGCGACGGAAGAGAAGAAAGAGGAGTCTACATCAAGTAGGTTTCCAATAGACGCCTCCAAGCTCGACAACGAGGAAATGACGGTCATCATCAAGAGCTTCCGCCAAATCCTCAAGCAACGGAGGGGGAAGGACTAGAAGCCTCGCTCCAAAAGGGTGTGCTAGAAATGTGGTAAGCCCAGTCATTTTATTGCTAAATGTCCAAATTCAAGTGATAGTGACAGGGGCGACGATAAGAAGGGAAAGAAGAAGAAAAAGAAGAGATGTTACAAAAAGAAGGGAGGCAATGCCCACGTGTGTCAGGAATGGGACTCCGACGAGAGCTCCACCGACTCCTCCTCCGACGAGGATGCCGCCAACATCGCCGTCAATAAGGGACTCCTCTTCCCCAACGTCGGCCACAAGTGTTTCATGGCTAAGGATGGCAAAAAGAAGAAGGTACAATCTAGAACCACCCCCAAGTATACTACATCTAGTGATGAGGGTAGTTCTAGTGATAGTGAAGATGATTTAATGTCCCTTTTTGCCAACCTTAACATGGAACAAAAGAAAAAATTAAATGAACTAATTGAGACCATTAATGAGAGGGATGATCTCTTGGAAAGCCAAGAGGACTTCCTTATTATAGAAAACAAGAAACATGTTGTTGGGGGTATGCTTCGTCGCCGAAGGTCCCATAAGAAGAAACACCTTCGAAAGATTGACACAAAGCCGAAGCTACCAATCAGAAGGCTTCAGAGTACATTTCCAAAGGCACCGACTTAAAGATGAAATGACCAATCGGCCCATGATAATTTGTATTATGATTGTAGACCTTTGTAAAGTGCATGAATGTAATTCCCCACAGGCATAGATGAACAGTACCCCTGTACTGTTCACGCGATCCTGTAATTGCTCGAGCGTCACACTTGGATTTTTGCCTTCCGTCAAACCGAAGGTATAAATGTAATTTAAATATTATATTTGATATTCAAGTTTGTACAATTATAACATATGAATAACATTATGTGTTTGTTCATATAACTTTTCATGTTTCATATGTTTCATCTTTCATTATCTTATAACCGTGATGATGAAGGTACGTCCTTCATGACCTTCGTCCGAAGATCGTTATATCCTAAGGGAAATAATGCTTCGAAGGACGAAGGACTTTAACATTTAATACTTTGTGTTGCCTTGTTCTTGATTCATAGCATTTGAGAACAAGTCCCCAACACATGTTAAAATAAAGAATCCTTATGCTCAGGAAGTAGAAAAGTGTGAAAACTTGACTAAGGAGCTTAGCATTTTCAATGATTCAATTATCAGTCTTAGAAATGAAAATCCTAGTCTAAATGCTAAGATTGATGAATTAAATGTTTGCAATGATATAATTTCTAGTCTTAGAACTGAAAATGATAATTTAATTTCTAATATTAAAAAATTGAGTATTTGCAATGATTCTATTTCCTATCTTAGAAATTAGAATGCCATATTACATGCTAAGATAGAAGAATTAAATGTTTGCAAACCCTCTACATCTACTGTCGAGCATGTTTCCATTTGCACTAGATGTAGAGATATTAATGTTGAGGTTATTGATGATCACCTTGCCATAATTAAACAACAAAATGATCACATAGCTAAATTAACTGCTAAAATTAATGAGCATGAACTTGAAAATGAAAAGTTTAAATTTGCTAGAAGCATGCTCTATAATGGGAGACGCCCTGGTATTAAGGATGGCATTGGTTTCCAACAGGGAAGCAATGTCAAGCTTAATGCCCATAAAAGATTGTCTAATTTTGTTAAGGGCAAAGCTCCCATGGTTCAGGATAATGAAGGCTATATTTTATATCCTGCTAATTATCCTGAGCACAAGATTAGGAGAATTCATGCTAGGAAACCTCATAATGTTTGTCACCATGCTTTTATGTATAAAAATGAGGCTTCTAGCTCTAGGCATTCTACTCGTGTTAAAATGCCTAAAAATAAAACTCCTGCTGCATCAAATGAGCCTAACATTTCATTTAAGACTTTTGATGCATCATATGTGCTTAATAACAAATCAGGCAAAGTAGTTGCCAAATATGTTGGGGGCAAGCACAAGAGTTCAAAGACCTGTGTTTGGGTACCAAGGTGCTTGTTTCTAATGTGAAAGGACCCAAGACCGTTTGGGTACCTAAGAATAAGGCCTAAAATTGTTTTGTAGGTTTATGCATCCGGTGGTTCAAGTTGGATAATCGATAGCGGGTGCACAAACCACATGACAGGGGAGAAGAGAATGTTCTCATCCTATGAGAAAAACGAAGATCCCCAACGAGCTATCACATTCGGGGATGCAAATCAAGGTTTGGTCAAAGGACTTGGGTTTGTAGCGCATGTCAAGCAGGAAAGCAAGTTGGCGCCCATCATCCACACAAGAACATAATGAGGACTGATAGGCCGCTCGAGCTACTCCACATGGATTTATTCGACCCGATCGCTTACATAAGCATCGATGGGAGTAAGTACTATCTTGGTATTGTGGATGATTATTCTCGCTTCACTTGTGTGTTCTTTTTGCAGGAAAAATCACAAACCCAAGAGACCTTAAAAGGATTCTTAAGATGAGCTCAAAACGAGTTCGAATTAAGGATCAAAAAGATAAGAAGCGATAATGGGACGAAGTTCAAGAATTCACAAATTGAAGGCTTTCTTGAGGAGGAGGGCATCATGCATGAGTTCTCTTCTCCCTACACACCACAACAAAATGGTGTGGTGGAGAGGAAGAATCGAACTCTACTGGACATGGCAAGGACCTTACTTGATGAATACAAGACTCCGGACTGGTTTTGGGCTGAGGCGATTAACACCGCCTACTACTCAATCAACCGGCTCTATCTTCATTGAATCCTCAAGAAGACATCATATGAACTCCTCACCGGTAAAAAGCCCAATGTTTCATATTTTAGAGTCTTAGGTAGCAAATGTTTCATTCTTATTAAAAGGGGTAGAAAATCTAAATTTTCTCCTAAGGTTGTAGAAGGCTTTTACTAGGATATGACTCAAACACAAGGGCATATAGAGTCTTCAACAAATCCACTGGATTAGTTGAGGTTTCTTGTGACATTGTGTTTGATGAGACTAATGGCTCCCAAGTGGAGCAAGTTGATCTTGATGAGCTAGAAGTTTAGGTTTCTTGTGAACATTACTCTTTTGTGTCCTCTATTGAGCCATACAGGGTGGAAGACGCACTAAGAGATCCGGATTGGGTGTTGGCAATGCAAGAGGAGCTCAACAACTTCACAAGGAATGAGGTATGGCATTTGGTTCCACGTCCTTATCAAAATGTTGTAGGTCCCAAATGGGTATTCTGCAACAAGCAAGATGAGCATGGTGTGGTGACAAGAAACAAAGCCCGACTTGTGGCCAAAGGTTTTCACAAGTCGAAGGTTTGGATTTTGATGAAACTTATGCACCCATAGCTAGGCTTGAGTCAATTCGTATATTACTTGCCTATGCTACTTACCATGGCTTTAAGCTTTATCAAATGGACGTGAAAAGTGCCTTCCTCAATGGACCAATCAAGGAAGAGGTCTATGTTGAGCAATCTCCTAGCTTTGAAGATAGTGAGTACCCTAACCATGTTTATAAACTCTCAAAGGCGCTTTATGGGCTCAAACAAGCCCCAAGAGCATGGTATGAATGCCTGCGAGATTTTCTTATCACTAATGGCTTCAAAGTCAGAAAAGCCGATCCTAGTCTCTTTACTAAAACTGTTGCAAAAGATTTGTTTGTATGCCAAATTTATGTTGATGATATTATATTTGGGTCTACTAACAAATCAACTTGTGAAGAGTTTAGTAGGATCATGATACAAAAATTCGAGATGTCTATGATGGGAGAGTTGAAGTATTTTCTAGGTTTTCAAATCAAGCAACTCCAAGATGGCACCTTCATCAGCCAAACAAAGTACATTCAAGACATACTTAAGAAGTTTGGGATGAAGGATGGGAAACCCATCAAGACACCCATGGGAACCAATGGGCATCTCGACCTCGACACGGGAGGTAAATCCGTAGATCAAAAGGTATACCGGTCGATGATAGGATCTTTACTCTACTTATGTGCATCTCGACCGTATATTATGCTTTCTGTATGCATGTGTGCAAGGTTCCAGGCCGATCCTAAGGAAGTTCATCTTAGGGTCGTGAAGAGAATCATGAGTTATTTAGTTTACACTCCTAAGTTTGGGCTTTGGTACCCCAAGGGATCCACTTTTTATTTAATAGGATATTCCGATGCCGATTGGGCAGGGTGTAAAATTGATAGGAAGAGCACATCAGGGACTTGTTAGTTTCTGGGAAGATCCCTGGTGTCTTGGGCTTCAAAGAAACAAAACTCGGTAGTTCTTTCCACCGCCGAAGCCGAGTACATTGCCGCAGGCCATTGTTGCGCGCAATTACTTTGGATGAGGCAGACTCTTAGGGACTATGGCTACAAATTGAGCAAAGTCCCTCTCCTATATGATAATGAGAGTGCAATCCGCATGGCGGATAATCCCGTTGAACACAGCCGCACTAAGCACATAGACATTCGGTATCACTTTTTGAGGGATCACCAAGAAAGGAGGGATATCGAAATAGCTTATGTAAACACCAAGAATCAATTAACTGATATCTTTACCAAGCCATTAGATGAGAAAACCTTTAGCAAACTTAGGAATGAGCTAAATATTCTTGATTCTCGGAATTTTGATTGAAACATTGCACATATAGCTCATTTATATACCTTTGATCATGTCTCTTTCACTTGGTACAAATGCATATTTCTTATTACTTATGTACCAAAGCTCTGACTAATGCGTTTTCAAGTATATTTCTATACTAAGTCATAGATTGAAAGGGAAATGGAGTATGTGACAAAGACAAGGCTTCCACTCCACTCTAACGGTATCATTTACCCTTCGTCGCTACTCCACACACTCCAAATTGGTATAATCCTTCACTCTTATTTACTTGTACCAATGGGGAGAAAGTAAAAAGGGGCTCTCACAGTCTCGTTTTTTGGCGATTTTTGACAAAGGGGGAGAAAATATTAAGCCCAAAGCAAAAGGACCGCACCACCAATTTTAAAATTTTCAAACTAATGCTTTAATTGATATTTTTCATTGGTATCTATGTCATGGCAATATCTCAATTGTTATCCTTATCTTGAGAAAGCAAAATCTCAATTGGTATTGTTTTAAACTTCAATTGGTATCTTGCAATGACAATTTCTTCAATTGGCATATTAGGATTTCAAAATTGGTATCTACTAAAACCCTCTTGAAAACTAAGAGGAGAATTTCATTCAGGGGGAGTTTTGTTTAGTCAAAGGAAAAGCATTTGAAACAGGGGGAGAAATTTCAAATCTTGAAAATGCTTCTTGCAATCTTATTGATATACCTTTGACTATTTGCAAAAGACTTTGAAAAGATTTTCCAAAAAGACAAGTGGTGCAAATGTGGTCCAAAATATTAAATAGAAGAAAGCAATCCATTCATATCTACTAAAATTATCAATTGGTTTAATTCTAAGTAACCTATGCACTTACTTTATGCAAACTAGTTCATTTCTGCACTTATATATTTGCTTTGGTTTGTGTTGGCATCAATCACCAAAAAGGGGGAGATTGAAAGGGAAATCGGGTCAACCTTTTCCCGCAATTAATTTTGGTGGTTGAATGCCTAACACAAATATATGGACTAACTAGGTTGCTCTAGAATACATGTTCTACAGGTGCAAAAAGGTTCAACACAAACCAATAAATATTCGAGTTAGGGATCAAATACAAAGGAGCAAAAGAAACTTGAGTGTGCTGAGGAACGGCGCACCGGACTGTCCGGTGTGCCACCGGACAGTGTCCGGTGCACCAGGACCATACAGCGCAAACCAGCCACTCTCGAGTTTCCGCAGGCGCGCTCCGCTATAATTCACCGGACTGTCCGGTGTGCCACCGGACTGTCCTGTGAGTCAGCGAGCAACGGCTATCTGCGCAACGGTCGACTGCAAAAGTACTTGACGCGTGAACAGTGCAGCGGCATAGTCAGAGCGTAGAGTCTGAGGCGCACCGGACAGTGTCCGGTGTGGCAACGGACTGTCCGGTGCCACAAGAAGACAACGACGCCAACTGTCGACTGCTCCCGAACCCTAACGGTTGGGTGACGTGGCGACGCACCGGACAATGAACAGGACATGTCCGGTGGCGCATCGGACTGTCCGGTGCGCCCATCGCTAGCAGCCTTCCCCAATGGCTACTTGGTTGTTGAGGGTTATAAATACCCCCCAACCACCACAACTCCAAGCATCCAAGTTTTCTGAAGTTCTCATTCAATACAAGAGCTAGTGCATTCACTCCTAGACACAAATCAAAAGATCAAAGCCTCTCCAAGTCCCAAATTCATTCCAACCACCTAGTGACTTGAGAGAGTGTGTGTTCGTGTTCATTTGTGCTCTTGTTGCTTGGATCGCTTTCTTTCTTCCTCATTCTTGTTTCCAAAGTGACTTGTAATCTAAGCAAGAGACACCTAAGTGTGTGGTGGTCCTTGCGGGGTCTAAGTGACCCATTCGATTAAGGAGAAAGCTCACTCGGTCTAAGTGACCGTTTGAGAGACGGAAAGGGTTGAAAGGGACCCGATCATTGTGACCACCTCAACGGGGACTAGGTTCTTTAGAACCGAATCTCGGTAAAACAAATCATCATGTTCATTCACTTGATTTCCATTTGATTTGTTTTCCTCCTCTCTCCTGGACTTGATTTAAGTTCTAACGCTAACCTCGGCTTGTAGTGTGTGTTTAAAGTTGTAAATTTCATATTACGCCTATTCACCCCCCTCTAGCCAACTTTCACTTTCACTTGGTATAAATGCATATTTCTTATGTACCAAGGCTACGACTAATGTGTTTTCAAGTATATTTCTATAGTAAGCCGTAGATTGAAAGGGAGATGGAGTATGTGACAAAAACAAGGCTTCCACTCCACTCTAACGGTATCATTTATTCTTCGTCGCTACTCCGCTCACTCCAAATTGGTATAATCTTTCACTCTTATTTACTTGTACCAATGGAGAGAAAGTAAAAAGGGGCCCTCAAAATCTCCGTTTTTGGTGATCAATGCCAAAGGGGGAGAAAATATTAAGCCCAAAGCAAAAGGACCGCACCACCAATTTCAAAAAATTTCAAACTAAAGGATTAATTGATATTTTTCATTGGTATCTATATCATGACAATATCTCAATTGTTATCCTTATCTTGAGAAAGCAACATCTCAATTGGTATTGTTTTAAACTTCAATTGATATCTTGCAATGACAATTTCTTCAATTAGGTATATTTAAAGGTAGATTTTCAAAATTAATATCTATTAAAACCCTCTTGAAAACTAAGAGGAGAATTTCATTCAGGGGGAGTTTTGTTTAGTCAAAGGAAAAGCATTTGAAACAGGGGAAGAAATTTCAAATCTTGAAAATGCTTCTTGCAATCTTATTTATATACCTTTGAATATTTGCAAAAGACTTTCCAAAAAGATTTGCAAAAACAAAACAAGTGGTGCAAATGTGGTCCAAAATATGAAATAAAAGAAAGCAATCCATTCATATCTAGTGAGATTATAAATTGGTTTAATTTCAAGTAACCTATGCACTTACCTTACGCAAACTAGTTCATTTCTGCACTTTATATATTTGCTTTGCTTTGTGTTGGCATCAATCACCAAAAAGGGGGAGATTGAAAGGGAAATAGGGTTAACCTTTTCCACAATTAATTTTGGTGGTTGAATGCCCAACACAAATATATGGACTAACTAATTTGCTTTAGAATACATGTTCTACAGGTGCACAAAGGTTCAACATAAACCAATAAATATTCAAGTTAGGGATCCAATTCAAAGGAGCAAAAGAAACCAAGTGTGTTGTGGTCTGGCGCACCGGACTGTCCGGTGTGCCACCAGACAGTGCCCGGTGCACCAGGACCGTACAGAGTCCAAGCAGCCACTCTCGGGTTTTCAGCAGGTGCACTCCGCTATAATTCACCGGACTGCCCGGTTTACCACCAAACTGTCCGGTGTGCCAGCAGAGCAATGGCTAACTCGCGCAATGGTCGACTGCAAAAGGAGCTGACACAGGAACAGTGCACGCAGAGTCAGAGCCGCAGATTCAGAGGCGCACTGAACAGTGAACAAGACCTGTCCAGTGTGGCACTGGACTGTCCGGTGCCACAAGAAGACAACGACGCCAACGGTCGACTGCTCTAGAACCCTAACGGTTGGGTGACGTGGCAGCGCACCGGACAGTGAACAGGACATGTTCGGTGGCGCACCGGACTATCTGGTGCGCCCATCGCCAGCAGCCTTCCCCAACGGCTACTTGCTGGTTGAGGGCTATAAATACCCCTTAACCACAACTCCAAGTATCCAAGTTTTCTGAAGTTCACATTCAATACAAGAGTTAGTGCATTCACTCCAAGACACATTTGCCAAGATCAAAGCCTCTCCAAGTCCCAAATTCATTCCAACCACCTAGTGACTTGAGAGAGTGTGTGTTCGTGTTCATTTGCGCTCTTGTTGCTTGGATCGCTTTCTTCCTTCCTCATTCTTGATTCCAAGTGACTTGTAATCAAAGCAAGAGACACCTAAGTGTGTGGTGGTCCTTGCGAGGTCTAAGTGACCCGTTTGATTAAGGAGAAAGCTCACTCGGTCTAAGTGACTGTTTGAGAGAGGGAAAGGGTTGAAAGAGACCCGGTCTTTGTGACCACCTCAACGGGGAATAGGTTCTTTGGAACCAAACCTCAGTAAAACAAATCACCATGTTCATTCGCTTGTTTTCCATTTGATTTGTTTCCCCCTCTCTCCCGGACTTGATTTAAGTTCTAACGCTAACCCCGTCTTGTAGTGTGTGTTTAAAGTTGTAAATTTCAGATTACGCCTATTTAGCCCCCCTCTAGGCGACTTTTAGTCACAAGCCAGCTACCTTCTCTAGCTCTCTAGATCCACTTCAGGCAGATGATTGGCTGAAGGAAGTGGAGAAAATGCTCAACATAGCTCAGTGCACCGACCGGGAAAAGGTCCTATATGCATCGGGCCGTCTCACTGGCCCTGCTGCAGACTGGTGGGACTCATACTGTGCTGCTCACGCCGCTGCTGATACTATCACCTGAGCAGAATTTGTAGCTAATTTCAGAAATTACCATATCCATGTGGGAATTATGAAGATCAAGAAGAAGGAGTTCCTATCCCTTAAGTAGAGAGGCATGTCGGTAAGCGAATACAGAGACAAATTCATTCAATTATATCGGTATGCTCCTAGGGAAAATGATGATGACGAGAAAAAGCAAGAGCTATTTCTAGAGGGATTGATCGGGCCACTCCAATACCAAATGATATCCCACTCATTTCCCTCCTTCCAGAAACTTCTAGATAAGGCTATAGCTTTGGAAAACAAGCGTGCGGAGCTAGGTGATATCAAAAGAAAGGCTACTAACCAGGGACAAGCTAGAAGTAGTACTCGTCCCCGTTATGCTTCCTCACAAGGTACCCCCGCTCGTGGCAGTTTCGGACAACAGTCTCCACAGATCCAAGCTACTCCTCAAGCAAGTACCCCAGCAGGACTAGTTGCTCCAAATGCATCCACCATCAGGTCATTCTTTAAGTGCGGATAGTCTGGACATTATGCCAACTATTGCCCCAACAATGCTGCCTACATTACCCCAGCTCCGATGAAGCAAGGTCAGGTCTCAGGAGGTAAAAGCCATGCTTTATCCGTCAACCGAGGGCAAGTTAATCACGTGCAAGCAGAAGCGGAACTCGAGGAACCCGAATACCAGGAAGAGGTGCCGGTTGAAGGTGAAGAAGCCCGTGAAGAAGATGATGAGCAACAAACTTAGAGTCTTTTATCTCTCTACTAATCTCGGGACGAGATTTTTTTTAAGGGGGTAGAATTTTTAAACCCCGAATAATACCTTAAGAAGTTTTAGCTAGTTCTTTGTTATTTTGTAAGAATAATAGTAGGGATTTCTTTGACTTTAGTTATTTAAGAAATAATATTGTAGTTATTTTAGTATGTGTTTTATTATTAAGGCATGCACCTTTTTAAATAAAGATGGGATCCTTAACTATGGTATGATTCTGTAGCACCCAAAATCCTATTTTGGGTAATTAAGGAAAATTCATTTTGTAACTTAAATAAATGTGATTTTAAATAAGAGATTATACACTAGGAATTATGATCTCTTGACATAAAATAGGTGATATAAAATTGAATTTTGAATGCATTTTAATTGAACAATACATATGTATATATCCAAAAGAGTATTTTCTAAAAACAATATTGTGTGCGTGCATTGTATAGTGAAGCATCTACTTGAATAAATAAAATAAAATAGTAACATTACTTTGCGTTTTATGTTGGACATTATTTTTTTATTGACGCATGTTAGCTTACTGGAGATTTGAATGAATTTAAAATTGAAACTTTAAAAAATTGGAAAATAACAAAGAAAATTGAAATAGCGAAAAAAAGAGAAGACGCACCTGATTTGCCTCCCTATTTCCCTTGGCCCAATTGCTTTCCTACGCTTGGCCCAATTGCACTTTACGTTCACTTTTTTTATTTTCCATCGACGCACTGCATGAGGTCATCGAATAAACTAATCACGTAGGAAAGGGTCGAGACGCTGTGCGTGGGACCAGTTGGCCTGATCGTTCGTCCAGCTAGTTTGTTGCAACAAACTCGCCGATTGATCTGGCATAACAAACTCCGAATCTAATCACCAGGATCTCGTGCCGTTGGTGCATGGGCTTCCCTGTGACTATATAAGCTAGCCACGGCTACCCCTTCGATCCATTGCTAGCCTGGGCGCGTCAGGGAATCAAGTGCCGCCACACACGCACCGTAGCAGGAGAGAGAGAGAGAGTTACTTTGCCAGGTTCGAGAGAGAAGGCCACCGTCGGGAGCATAGGTGGTTGGAGAGGACGAGCTTCGTCACCGCTGTCATGGTTCATCAATCGGATCTCTAGTTCATCATCAAAAACTGAGGTGTCCAGCTGGGTGGGATCAAAGGGCTTGATTAAAAGGTAAGTTGGTAGTAGGTTAGATATCTTTACAAAAAAAATAGGCTTAATGCTTTCTGCCTAATAGATAAACACCACCATAGTCCATTTTACATGCAAGTCTGTCATGCAACATGAATTTAACAGTAGGTACAATCATGATAAGTTGTCAATAGCTAGGTCATGCATTTGTAAACAAACCTTTTCCACCTTTAACGAACTTAATTGACCAATCAGGTTGCGTCATGTCACCTATTTTTGTGCAGCCCTACTAATTTATTAAAAATGTGATATCTTTGAGGTCAAATAATTTGTTTCAATTTGTTCAAGTTATGTTAGGTTCATATTAATTTCTATGTACGTAGTAATAACATTATTTTAATTATGCCACATCATTTTTTAATTAATGATTAATTAATAACTTATTTAATTAATGTTTATTAACTAGATAATCTGTCAATCTAATTTATAGTTCTAACCTATGTATTTTATAAATAATTGTTAAAGTGATTAATACCAACTAAAATATTTGAATTTAATATCTGCTTAGTTAAAATGCAATATCTGTTAGGTCTCATCTATTAGATTTATTATGCCTAAAATGTCGTTTTATTCATAAGTTCTTCGTTTTAACTCCGATTTGATCCATTCAAATTGCGTTAGCTTCGTATTAATGTTGCCTATGTCTCGGTAACAATACTTTATTAAATAACATGGTTTCAAAAATAAATTCATAAACTTGTTTAATTCATATTTAATTCATTCTAACTCCGAATTAACCCATTCTAATTTCTATAATTTTGTAATATTATTGTTTAACATTTTGTGTCACTATTTTGACATGAAAGCCACAATAAAATTTATATCCTATTTAATCTTGTACAAAACACATAAAACATTCAGAAATCCATAACTTAAAATCTATAACTCCAAATTTAGTGATTCTTGTTCCTGCAATCTCGTGGTATCGCGTAGAATATTATTACGCAGTTTGTTCTTATGTTTGGTGTGATGATAATTTTTTCTATACCATGTTTGTTTGTATTGCTACGACTAGCGCGAGGTTACGAGTCACCTGAGAAGCAAGTTGGTACCTGGAATCTCAAGTCCCAGGCAAGTTGTGCCCTTGATCACTTCTTTTTACCCACTCATGTTCTAATTAATCATAATGATCGACATAGGTTAATTTTGATGGGACCCAATAGGTTACCCTAGTTTGACTATCTTTATACCTTGTTCACCACTGAATTTTTGGGTAGTACCTGCTATTGCTTTATGTGGTTTTGGGTATAGAGATACATTTTTATTCATGATTATCTTTTATTATCAGTTGTTATTTATTGTTCATGATAAGATTATTATGTTAATTGTAACATGGAGAACCACCCGGGAAAACAGTGCTACCACAAGGGTTTAATGGGACGCCCTTGGCTGATTAATTAGGAAAGCTAGTGGATGACTACCTTACCTGAAAGGGGCAAGGGCAGTAGGGGAGTGGTCAGTGTAGGGAGACCCTTGGGATGATTTTGCTGCGATGGCGGTCATGCGAGGGATTCCTCCATTGGAGCTTCCTATAAACTATAGCGGGTTTTCTGAAGCTAGTGGAACTTTGTAAAGGCCTCGTAGTGTTACCCTGCCTCGCCTCCTCGGTAGAGGTGTATGGGATTGGCCGTCTCTTGGCAGAGGGGTAACATGACTTGTGGGTAAAGATGCGCAAGCTCTGCAGAGTGTAAAACTGGTATACTAGCCGTGCTCACGGTCATGAGCAGCTCGGACACTCACATGATTAATTTATGGAACTAAATTCAATTTGTCATATGCATTGCATCGCAGGTGATGTTGTTACTTTTGTTCTACTACTTAATTGGGTTGGTATTTACTATGCTAATAAAATTTTGACCAACTTTAAAAGCAATGCTCAGCTTCAACCATCCTCTTTGGTAAGCCTTACACTTCACATGAGCTCCCATCTTTGGCGAGTTCATACACATTATTCCCCACAACTTGTTGAGCTATGAACGTATGTGAGCTCACTCTTGATGTCTCACACCCCCCACAGGTCAAGAACAGGTACCACAGGATGAGGCACATGGAGGATGCTATGCTGTGTTCGTGAGAGGTCTAGGCCGTCGTCTCCCAGTCAACTTTGGGTTGCTGGACCGTTGTCTCCTTATAATGTAATTATTTATTTTGTATAGAACTCCTGTTATGTAGTAAAGATGTGACATTCAATCTTGTGCCATGATTCATCATATGTGTGAGACTTGGTCCCAGCACACCTGGTGATTATGTTCGCGCCCGGGTCTTGGTGCCCCGATATCCGGGTGTGATAGATTCACTCTTTATTAATACTTTGTATGTGGAAGCATTCTATTATTATTTAAAGGGGTAAAATAACAAATAAATTTAGAGTTGCATCATTCTAGATTTTTGTTTGTGCATATTGGGATTTATTACCTAAATTTGGATTTTAATTCAAAGTTTGAAATCTAGGAGGGAAAGACCTTGATTAAGAAAATTACCTTTCCATTGGTAAGACAATATTAAGTAAAATAAATAATATTAACTTAGTAGAAAGAATTGCATCCATACTGAAAAATTTATGGTACATTTAAATCTGAAGTTCAAAACTAAACTTTGAATCTAGATTGAAATGGGGAATAGAAAACAAAAAAAAGAAGGAAAAAATAAAAAGCACTTCACTCAGCTGGGTGGGCCGAAACCGGTTGGCCCATTTCGCCGCGCCATCCACGCCAGCCCAGCGGTGCTCGGTGCTGACCGGTGGGCCCATCCCGGCAACCACCCTCGGCTGTTGCCGTCGCTGGGCAGTGGGGACGCCCTGTCATCCCTGTCGTGGCAACCTCGCTCAACAAACTCGCTCGCGCCATCGGGCGAGGTCGTGATTCTCGCATGGATCAAGGGATTCCATTGCCTCCACCCCTAGACCGACTCACTAGAGTCAATAAAACTTGAAGTCAGGTCCCCTCCTCCCATTTATTCACTGTGAACAAGCTCTCATCGCCACCGTGAGAGAGAGTGGTGAATAAGATAGTCGCCGAGGTCTCCCTGTGGATTGGTCATCGCTGCGCCTTGAAGGTCGTGCCTAGGTGCTTGTTCAGACTCTGGGGGAAGGGGGTGCATGACCATAGCACGGGAGATTAACCGCCAGGACCCTTGAGATTGCTGGCCGACATTGATCTCGGCCGTGGACCAAGATTCTCCGTGGTTGGACCTCGATACTTCGTCACTACCGGTGAGGAACCCTCCCCCTGCGTTCGCCATGTCCTTTATTACATACTGCACACCGTGGATTAGAATCTAGGGCTCGTTTGTGTGGTGTAGCCAGTCTCCGGCCATCCCTCTGCCGTGGGGGCTGGCGGCGGCGCCGCACTCTAGGTCGAAGTGGGGAGGCGGGTTTGTCACTGTCCGATGTGGCTCGGGCGGCTGTGATTAAAAGCTACATACCCCTTCGTTGTGTTTGGTCAGAGCTGTTCGATCCAAAATCAAGTGAGTAGAACCGGATCTCTGGTATTTAAAATCCATGCCGTTGATCTCTGATCCAGCGCGCGGTATCACGTACCGGTTTGGGAAGGATCCAATTTAATCTGCACCGTCCACATTTGATCGAGCGGCTCAGATCTATTCATACCCCTTTGACTAGCCCTTTTTTGCATAAGGGCCCCTCAACTCTGTGGTAATCAACCTGTCGTCCATAGCCAGTACAAATTAATTGCATTCGTTCCCTGGACATTTATAAAAGAGCCCCTGATCTTTGGGATATTAGTGCGCGCAGTCAAACCAGTTAAGGGAATTAGTAAAACCAATATATAAAGTGATTTTATTATAAAACTTATTCACTAAAGTTAGTAAATTCATAACTTCCTTGATTTAACCCCAAATTGATCCATTCCAGTTGCTTTGGACTTATATTAATACTGTCTACCGGTTAGTAGCTTTATTTTACTATGTAGCATAGTGATAAAAATAACGCTCATTCTTGTTTTAGGTTTAACACCTAAACATTCCGAAAATCATAACTCTTCAGCCGTAACTCCGAATTTAGTGGTTCTCGAACCTAGGATCTTGTTACGATGTGTAGATCATTACTGTGTATTATGTTCTTTTATTTGATGTGATGTTAATTTCTTCTATGCCATGTTTGTTTGTATTGTTGTGATTAGCCGAGCAAGTGACAGAGGACCCCGATACTCGGCAGGTGGAAAATACTTAGCAATAGCTCATTGAAGGCAAATTGTGCCCTTGACCACTTTACTTTACCCAATAATGTTCTTTATAATCACTATGGCATGTTTAGGCTTAATTTTGATGGGACCTAATAGGTCACCCTAGTTTGGTCATCTTTATACCTTGTTTACCACTGAACTTTTTGGGTAGTATTTGATATTCCTTTATGCGGTTTTGGGTGTTAAGATACTTATTATTCATGATCATGTTCCTTACTGTTATTGAATTCTTTATTGTTCATGATAAGACTATTATGTTAATTAGAACATAGAGCTTAACTTGAGATAACCGTGCTACCACAAGGGTGGAATGGGATGCCCTTGGCTGACTAATTAGGAAAGCTAGTGGAGGACTACCTTACCTGAATGGGAAAAGGGCGGTAGGGGAGTTGTTGGTATATGGAGGTTCTCTGGTTGATCATTGAAAGGGAAATGGGCCTAAAACATTTCCTATAATGGATTTGGTGTTAGATGTCCATCACAAACCACATGGACTAACTACTTTGCCTAGTTGACATTTATCTCAGGTGCATAAAGTTCAACATAAACCAACAAAGAAAATAAGTTGGGAACTCAACAAAGTTTGGAGCAAAGACAAGCATTGGTGCTGCTTGTGGCGTACCGGACAATATTCGGTGCCTAGGCCGAGCACACCACGAATTGGTCGCTCTCTAGTTTTTCCCATAGTCACTCCGCTATAATTCATCGGACTGTCCGGTGTGCACCGGACATGTCCGGTCAACGATCAACTACACCCAACGGTCGACTGTGGTGAACAGTGAAAAGTGCATAGTGCAGAAGTCAGAGCTGCGAAGTCGGAACGCACCGGACTGTCCGGTGTGCCACCGGACTGTCTAGTGCCGCAAGAGGACAAAGGACTTCAATGGTCAACTGATCCAAACCCCAACGGTCTGCTGATGTGGTAGGCACCGAACAATGAACAGTATCATGTCCGGTGTACCAATGGACTGTCCGATGTGCCATCGACAGCAACAACTACAATAGTGGTTGGGGCTATAAATACCCCCAACCACCACCATTCAAGCTATCTAAGTTTTCTGAACTCCAAATTCAATACAAGAGCAAAAGCATACACTCCAAGACACAATCAAAAGATCAAATCCTCTCCAAGCCTCAAAATTAACTCAATCTCTTAGTGACTTGAGATAGGGTGTTTAGTGTTTCTTTTGTTACTTGGATTGCATTCTCCTTCTCTTTCTCATTCTTCTAAGTGCTTTGTAGAGCTAGCAAGAGACATCTAAGTGTGTGGTGATCCTTGCGGGGTCTTAGTGACCCAAGTGATTAAGGAGAAGCACTCGAACGATCTGTGTGACCGATTGAGAGAGGGAAAGGGTTGGAATAGACCCGACCTTTGTGGCCTCCTCAACGGGGACTAGGTTCTTTGGAACCAAACCTTGGTAAACAAATCACCGTGTTCATTTGTGTTGATCTTCACTTGATTTGTTTCCCCTTCTTTCCTCTCTCAAAGTTGCCTTCCTCATATTGATTTGAGTTTGCTCCCAACGTTATCCGCATTGGTCGAGCAACTCATAGCAAGGAGAACTATCTTTCACACTCCAAATTTATTTCTAACCCTAACCTCGGGCAAAGCACATGTTCAAAGTTTATAATTTTCAGGTTTCGCCTATTCACCCCCCTCTAGGCGACTTTCAATCATGCTATGATGGCTTTTCAGATGGGGGATTCCTATATCGCTCTCCTCAGAAACCGTAGTGGGTTTTCTAAAGCTAGTGGAACTTTGTAAAGGCCTCGTAGTGTTACCCTGCCTCATCTCCTCAGTAGAGATGAATGAGACTTCTAGACCCTTTGGCAAATGGGTAGCATGACTTGTGGGTAGATGGTACAACCTCTGCAAAGTGTAAAACTAGTATACTTGCCGTGTTCGCGGTCATGAGCATCTCATGACTCTCGCATGATTAATTTATGGAATTAAACTTAATTTGTCATATGCATCACATTGTGGTTTTATTATTAATTTTGGTCTATTATTACTTTGGGTTGGTATATACTTACACTTAGTAGTTGCTAATAAAATTTGACCAACTTATTAAAAGCAATGCTCAACTTTAACCATTATTTGTTGATAAGCCTTATACTTCACATGAGCCTCCACTTTTGGTAAGCTCATGCACATTATTCCCCACACTTGTTGAACGATGAACTTTTGTGAGCTCACCCTTGCGATATTAACCGCCCACAGGTGAAGAGGAAGTGGCCCAGGAGGTGGACTACTATGAGGAGTTTGACGAGGTCTAGGTGACGTCTCCCAGACAGCTAAATGGCGCCAAGGAATAATATTAGTTCGCTTTATTTGTTATCGTTTATTTTTGTAAGACACTTCCGCTATGTAATAAAGTTTGTGACATTTATCTCATACACTTGGTCATTATATGTGTTGTTCTTCTTTAGCGCGCATATGATACGCACCTGGATTTACCCCTTAAATTTGGGTGTGACAACAGGTCAGACCGATTAGGTCTTCTCACCAATTGAAAGTCAATTCATAATGATATTCATCTAAGACCCAATGTACCTACACAGACACCTCCACCCCCATTCCCACCTGTGTCATATCAGTATGCATATCTTCCAACACTTTATGTATCCAATCAAATGTGGGCCATGCCACTGTACCTGTCGGAGAGAAAATCCTCCGGCCAGGTGGCGGAATGCACCCGCCCTAATCCTAAGATGAGGAAGGGGCCTAAGTGTTTTGCCTATTATGTGGATTTGGGACGAACACACGAGGACACGAGGGATTAGAGTGGTTTAGGCCACCAGAGCGTAATACCCTACCTCCACTGTGTGTATGTAGTATTGAGTATGTGTAAAACCTGTGAGCTTGAGAATCTGAGAGCTTGTCCCCTATAACGTTGTGTGCCTTCCCATTTATAGTTTAAGGGAGGCACATACAAGGATGCTGAGCCCCAACATGTGGGCCCAGGAACATAATGGAAAGAATATATTATGTCAGTAACTAATGCTAGTAACGCCTGAGCAATCACCGAAAGTCTTGATGACCGCAGTCCATGCAGCATTGATAGCCGAAACGTACGAGTAATGGTGAATAACTGCACGACCCGTGTATCGTGGACTGTGCATGCCACCTGTCAGTGGAATGGACAGGCGCACGTGTTATCCGTAATGAATGCAGTGGCGCGTGTAGCCCAGAGGCGTCATGCTCGGTTCCGCCCATTGGCTTAAGCCACGCGCAGTATGCCACATGGTAGCATCGGGTCTTTGCCTGAGCGGGGAGTAGGAGTATATGTGGACAGGTCTGGAACCCACCAGACAAGGTCCGGGCACGTGTCGGCACCAGACCCTCGCCTGGGTCCTATTCAAGGCCCAAGTATGTTCTGTCCTGAGACCTTGGGACTCCATTGTGGGCGGCCCGGACCCCATACGGGGGGTCCGAATCCTATTCCAGGGGTCTGGCTTGCACACGTGGAGGTCCTGGAGCAACCTTGGAGGTCTGGACTGTATATCCAGGGGTCCGGCACTCTCCCATGGGGGTCTGGACTCACTGTTGAGGCCTTGGGGTATATCACCTTCTCTGGACACGTGGCGGCTCCGGACCCGCCCATGTGGTGGGGTCATGCGCTGTTGTGGACCCAGAGTAGTCGCCCGAGGCTGGGGTGAGTCATGGCTCGGTCCCACACACAGCACCTTTACCACGCGACTAAAGGATAGCCGCGTGGGTACTGCGTCTTTATACAGTAGCAAGGGGTACCCTAGTTTCAGGGTACCGACAGTGGCCCCTGGGCCCACCTCAGGGGAGGATGCGAGCCTGCAGGTGGGGCCAAAACTTGTACTTTGCTTCGACATGGCTTGATTGATGATTGGCGCGCCGTTTCAGCGCGTCTGCTGACGCACCCACCGTCAATCTACCTTAGGTCACGCCAACTGCCATATTTGTCTCCGCGTCTGACTGACCCATGGCCCCCACGCCTGGTGGTTTCGTCGGGCCATGCGCGGGGCGCCTCGTTACCGCTGCATTGGCTTAAAAAATTACCTTCTGTCTCCCGCTGTGGCCCCGAGGAGGCGCACTACTAGCGCGTGCGGCGGTTCGCTCTTTTCGCACCCAGAATCCGGCACCCAAGGAGTATGACCCGTGGGCCCGGGCCCCCATGTCATAGACTGGGCTGCTGTCTCTTGCAACAGAAATGAGGAGGCGCGTTACCGCGTGTGACGGTTCCCGCACCCGAAATCTGGCACCCACGCTGCATGACTCATGGACCCGGGCCCCCGTGTCATAGACTGGGCTGCCTGGATCCTAGGTGCCCGTCACGCGTGATCTCCTGCGGCGATTGAGGGGCGCGCGGAAGGGTTTCCTTGAGCGAGGACTCTGGTTTCCTTGAAAAAGGGTTCACCCCCGCGTGCAGTAGTTACCCTTTCGCATTCTCTTCCAATCGACTGCGCCCTTTCGCCTTCGTGCTCCTCTGCGCCCCTTTGCCTTCATGCTCTTCTGCTCTATACCCGCGCCGCTGCATAAGCCAGGACTTCGCTCGGCCATCCCGAACGCTTTTAGTCTGAGGGGGCGCTAATCTGGTGCGTGGCCTGCTTGGGTGGAGCACGTCGGGGCTCGCCAGAAGAATCCGCGTCGGTGCCGCTCCCCTCGGTGATCTCGCCGCCGGGGAGTTCGTGTTGTTCGTCTCCTACATCTCCTGTGGGTTGGCGCTGCCGATCTCGCCTTTCTTCCTGCTGCTGTTGGAGGAGTTCGGGCTCCAGCTTCAGCACCTTACGCCCCACTCCATCCTCCAAGCAGCCATCTTTGTCCACCTCCACGAGATGTTCGTAGGGGTGGCCCCCTATACTTCCCTCTTCCATCACTTCTTCGTGTTGGTCAAGTCCGGGAAGGCTAGGGACCATCTTGGTGCCTACTACTTTCAGACAAGGTCGGATTCGGCCGTAGCCTACATCTCCACCTTCGGCGGTGCGAGGTGGGAAAACTAGCGCGGTGATTAGGTGATCGCCAGTGCCGAGGTGTAGCATCCCAAAAATTCAAATTCTGAAATTTTCTCAAACTTGCCCTAAATTCAAAATGAATTTCAAATTTCGTTTCAAAATGTTTGTTTGCAAGTTGATATCAACAAATAAAATATAGTGGTCTATATTCTCTCTAAAATCCTCCTCAAAATATCCTACAAATATTTCCCCAGTGATCACCCTCAAACTCTTTCAGAAATAGTGCCCAAATATTCCACTGATATATGTCCAAGTATTTTCCTCTTGAGAAATACCTTCAGAATCATTTCTCAAGTCCCTACAAATATTTTCTTCATAACTTTCTTCATGCTCATACGTATACGTATGCCTCTTGTGTCATACACTGAGCTCTACAAGCTAATCTCACTCATATAAGACAAATCCATGCTAATCTCCCACTAATCCTCTCATCCTCCCACTAATCCTCTCATCCCTCCCCCTAATCCCCCCACCATGGCTATAAATAGAGGGGCAAGGGCCTCCTCTCATCCCACCCCAAGCCATTTCATGGCAACTCCCTCCCTCCCCCCCCACACCCACACGCCCACACCCACTCCATGTTCCACACAAGCACACACTAGCACAAGGATCGTTCGATCGTTCTTCGATCGTTCGTCCCCCTGTTCTTAGTTTGTTCGTTCGTTCGTCCGATCGTTCGATCGTTCATCCGATCGTTCATGGTTCGTTCGTCCGTTCGTCCGATCGTTCGATCGTTCGTCCGTTCGTTCGTCCAAATAATCTTTTTCATGCCGTTATGCTGCCGAAATTCCGATCGTTCGTTCGTCCGATCGTTTGATCGTTCGTCCGATCGTTCATGGTTTGTTCGTCCGTTCGTCCGATCGTTTGATCGTTCGTCTGTTCGTTCGTCCAAATAATCCTTTTCCTGCCGTTATGCTGCCAAAATTCTGATCGTTCGTTCGTTCAATCATTCGATCGTTCATAGTTCCTATTCATCATTCATCGTTCGTTCATCGACACTATTTACCATCACTATTTACCGTCACTATTTACCGTTACTATTTACCGTTACTTTTTACCGTTTACCGTTACTTTTTACCGTTACTTTTTACCGTTACTTTTTACCGTTACTTTTTACCGTTACTATTTACCGTTACTATTTACCGTTACTTTTTACCGTTACTTTTTACCGTTACTATTTACCGTTACTTTTTACCGTTACTTTTTACCGTTACTTTTTACCATTACTATTCACCATTACTATTCATCAATCATCCGATTACCCCAAATTTCAACTACTCATCCATCATGCTGTCCAGTCCACCTAAGACCAGCCAGACCCATATTCCAGTTATACAAACTCTGGTGACTGTGATTTTCATTCCAGTAGGGAACTTCCAATCTGGTCACCCATCCTAGGTTTCTCCAAGTTGAGCACGCTTAACTTGAGATTCCTTCGAACCAGGCTTCCAAACTCAGATTCCAATAATTCTCGTTTCTAAATTCTTATCCAACTATTCCCTATCCAACCATGCCATCCCTTAAGCATGGTTCATGTTCCAGAAAAATCCCAAAATACTCTCGTCCCATATTCTGCCTATAACTCTCCTGTTCATATTAAGTCAGACGATTCATTCGTCACTATTCTCACCAACAGTGAACTTCGCTGTGCTACACCACATACCCCCAGCTATAAATACACCCAGCTACCCTCTCCCTCTCCACACACACGCAACACCCTCAGCCAAGTCAAACACCCCACTCACTCAGTTACTCTGCTCTGCTAGCTACACGCGTAGTGTCGCTTCGCCTCCAGTCCACCCTCCTGGTAAGCACCTCCGCTCCACCACCAGTAATATCTCAACACCACATGACACAGATTCTACTCAAGACTCTACCCATCCATATATCGCTATTCTGACCACTATACTAAATATTTGTTGGTATACTTGCTTGTTTGTATGTTCGCTTATTCATGTTGCATAGTTATCGGAGCGTTCGTGTCGTCTCGTGGAGGCCAGATCTGCAAGTCTACGCCAGGCAGTGGAGCTAGAAGCCAGTTCTGCGAGCTCTCCTTCCCCCTTCGCCGGATAAGCACGGCAAGCTCACTGGATCCCTTTGATGCATAAATTACCTATGATTTTTCAACCACAACCCTCAGCCTGTTATTTTATGCATGATATGATTTTGAGACAAGTTATTATGGCCACCCAAGCCGCTTGCCGCAATCAATCCTTAATATATTTTGAGACAAGTTATTATGGCCTCAATCCCGCGGTGTCATACCAGGTAGCCCAAGATTTTCCCCTGGCGAACGCCGAAGACGCACTTTTCGGGGTTGAGGCGAAGTCGTGCGTCCCACATGTTCGCGAACGTTTCGGCGAGGTCAGCCAGGTGGTCTTCCTTGCTTCTGCTGGCGACGACGATGTCGTCCACATATGTGAATATATTTCTGCCGACCTGGCTCTCGAGCACCGTTTTGGTGAGTTGGGAGAAAGTGGACCCGACGTTCTTAAGTCCCTCCGGCATTCTGATGAAACAATACGTGCCGAAGGGTGTTATGAAGCTGGTGCTTGCCTTGTCCTCCTCCTTCATATATATTTGGTGGTAGCCGAAGAAGCAGTCAAGGAGTGACATGACTTCGCACCCGGCCGCACTATCGACGATTTTGTCGATCCGAGGCAGCGAGAAGTTGTCCTAGGGGCAGGCCTTGTTAAGACTGGTGAAGTCTATGCACATCCGCCATTTGCCGCTCTTCTTCTGCACCATCACTACATTGGCGAGCCATGTGGGGTAGGCGATTGGCTCGATGAATTTGGCCTCGAGCAGGCGATGCACCTCGGCCTTGGCGGCTTCCGTCTTCTCGTCAGACATCTTGCGCAGCCGCTGTTTCTTCGGCCTCACCGAAGGGTCGATTCCTAAGCCGTGCTCGATGATGGAGCGACTGACGCCGACCAGGTCGAGGGCGGACCAGGCGAAGACGTCTTTATTCTTGGACAGACAGCAGAGGAGCCTCTCCTCGTCATGCGAAGTGAGGTCTTCGCTGATGGTAACCGTCTGCTTGGGCGTTGCCTGGTCGAGGGGGACAGTCTTGGTCCCGTCGTTGCTCTACAGCTGTGCTTTTTCATGCTCTTTGGCGGTTGGATCGGCAGACCCGGGGACTTCGCGTTGGGCCGTGAGGCAGTGTACGTTTCTTTGTCCGGGGACGAAGTCTCTTTCTATGTTACACGCAACCTGCTGGTTGTCGTAAACTGTGATGGCGCCTTGTGGACCTGGGATCTTCATGCACAGGTAAAGTCCATGGATAGCTGCCTCAAACTTGTTGATGGAGCCCCGACCCATTATGGCGTTGTACGAGTACACCATGTCGACGATGTCGAACGTGACTTGCTCACTTCGGGCATTGGGTGCTACACCGAAGGAGAGGGGCAACTCTATTTTGCCGACGGGAAAGGTGCCCTTGCCGCCGAAGCCGTACAGGGGGTTTGTCCGAGGGCTTGAGCAGGCTGTGGCTTATGCTCATGCGATCGAAAGCATGGAGGAAAATGATATCCGCCTGGCTGCCATTGTCGACTAAGACTTTATGCAAGTCCCAGCCTGCCACGCTGCAGTTGATGACCATGGCATCGATGTGGGGGGCGCTGCGCAGATCGACGTCTCAGGCGTCGAAGGTCAATGGCACATGGGACCATTTTGTCTGCACGACCGGGCCGGTGACGGCGACGTGGTTGATGCTGCGGTAATGGTCCCTCTTCTGCCGCTTTGTGTCAAAGTCGGCGCTGGACCCCCCAGTAATCATATGAATGACTCCACGATACGGTTGATCGGTGAAGTCCTCTTGCTTTGGGGCATGGGGTGGTTGTGGTGGTGGATGTTTTGCTGTTGATGGTGTGGGGGTGGGGGAGGTACGATTTGCACCTCCTGGTGGTGTTGGTATGTGTGGTGCGGTGGAAGCGGAGCGAGGCCGTCGTTGTATGGCTGAGGGGGTTGCTGATATGTGTGCGCGACAACTCTAGGGTTGTCGGCTAGTTGCGCTCGTGCCATCCTGTCTCTGGTGGCCTTCGTCTCTGGGCAGTCTCTTGTGGGGTGCGTGCAGTCTTCGTCGTAGAACAGGCAGTAAAATTTGCGTGGCTGCTGCGCACGCCCTCGGCCCCGACCGCGAGTTCCGTTTCCTCGGCCCTGGGGGGATACTCCTGACGGCGAGGGGCCTCACCAGCGGGGGGCTAGTTGGCGATGTTGTGCACCTGTTGCTGATTGCGGTCGTCCCGGCCGGAGTCTGCCTGCGAGGGCCTTGTCCATGTGCGGCTGGACTGCGGAGGGTCTTTGGGCTTCCTCTGAGACTCGACTTTGCGCAGGTGGAGCTCTTCGGATCTGGCGTAATTCTCAAACAGCTGATACAGCTCCTGGAGGTTCCTGGGCGGATCCCTGATGCAGTGGCTGTAAAGGACGCCGGCCCGAAGGCCACTAATGGCGTAGTGGATGGCGATCTGGTCATCGACCGAAGGCAGTTGTGACTTGAGGGTCAAGAAATTGCGGTAATACTCCCACAGAGTCTCTCGTTCCAGCTGCTTGCATAGTGAGAGTTCAGCCAAGGCGTCGGTGTCTGGGCGGTACCCTTGGAAGTTGAGCAAGAATTTGTCCCGGAGACTTTTCCACGAGTCGATGGACAATGGGGGCAACTTGGTGTACCAGGTGAGGGCTGGGCCTTCGAGGGCAATGATGAATGACTTGGCCATCATGGCGTCATCCCCTCCGGATGATGCAACGGCGACTTGATAGCTCATGATGTACTGTACTGGGTCGGTGCTGCCGTTGTACTTGGGATAGGTCCCTGCCCTGAAGTTGGCGGGCCATGGTGTCACTTGCAGGTGAGGTACCAGGGGACTTCGCTCGTCAAGGTAGTTGACGCCTTGGAATGTCGTGGCGTGGGGGATGGTGTGTCCGTGCTGAGGGATGAACAGGTCTTCGATTTGTGCGCGCTGCTGGAGGGGTGGGCCATGTTGCAGGCCGAGTTGGCCTTCGCTCTGCATGAGCGCGATCTCTTGTTCAAGCTCCTGTGCCTTCTGCTCTTCGTCGCGTATCATCGGTCTCACCTTGGCTTGTGCAGACACACGTTGGCGCTTGGCCTCGAGGATCTCTTTTTGCTTTTGGAGGTTGCGGTTCTTGATGCGCAAGGCGTGCAGCTGTAGCTGCTCCTCGGTCGAAACGCCGATGACTTCGCCGTCCTCGGTGGCGTCCGTGCCCTCTGGTGGAGCGAAGCCTGGGGGAGGCTGTTGTTGTCCCCCAAAGCTGCAAGTGCGGAGGCTGCCTTCGGTAGTGGGTTGTTCATTGCGCTGCTTCTTGCTGTTTGCGTCGTCTTCGCAGGGCTCTTGGAGAGTGTTGTCGACAAGGGCCTTGCCCTTTTTCTCGGCCAGCAGTGCTGCATTCGCAGCTTTGTCAGCCTTCGATGAGGTTCTCTTCGGTGCCATCGCGGGTGGTGTTTTCGTAGCACGAACGATGGGCGCCAAATGTTGGAACTTGCTCTCCTGCGCAAGTTAATCCAACGGGGTAGTGAAAGCAATGTAGACAGGGTTTCAACTCGAGATGGCAATAGCTCTGTTAATCTAGCCCCTCAAAGGCACTGTGTGGGGGTATTTATAGGTGCCTGAGTGCCCAGCGTCAAGGATTAAGGACGCATGTGCCCTCAGGATCCCAGGTTCTCCCTGGAATATTCCCATTAAAGCAGGGTTACAGACTGTAATAATAGAAAAACCTTTACAATTCAGGCCCGTAATGTGCAACAACAGCGCGGGGCCCGTTATGACGGGCCAGATTGTACGTGGGCTCTCGTGTTGGGCGACCCCGCGGGACGGAGCGGCCTCGCCATGGGTCTTCGTCCTTCAGCGCGTCGGACGAAGGGTGCAGTCCGTCAGTCGTCGTCTCCGTTGGTGCAGCGAGACTGGCGAAGGCATCGAGCGGAGGGTAGCGTCTACACCTTCGCCCCAACACGACCCTCGACGACAGCGGCGTGGCGGTTCGTCAGACCGGCGATCGGGACCCCGTCCGTGGGATCCAGATCCCTGGTGTACCGGCTGGGGGTCCCCAGCCCGCCGGTACGGCCCCTTGTGCCGGTCTTGCCACGGCCCCTAGCCCCTTGGACAAGGGCAAAGGGGCTGCAAGCAGCGCCTCCTCCCCAGGTGGCACCGGGGGATCAGAGGAAGAGAGGCGACACTGGCTACGTCGCGCCGACGGGTCGCTTGTTTTGGACCCCCCCAAAAGCGTCAGAGGACTGCTGGTGGGCCCGAGGAGACTGGCTCCCAGGCCCAAGGCGTGCAGAGGCGCGTCAGTCCTCTGGTCCCGCCGCCACCACCACCATCGGGTCCGCCGCCACCACCACCACCACCACCATCGGTCCTGCCGCCACCACCACCTGGGGGTGATCTCCCCTAGAGACACCAGCAACAGCAACAACAACAACAACCGTAGCAGCAGCGACAACAACGATCGCCCCGCTTCTAGGGTCGCTGGAAAGTCCAGGGCCCCAAGTAAGTGTGGCCCCTTTCTCCATGAGTCTAATTATCATGTCGATTGGTCTTAACCCATCGTCTGTTTGCCAGGGCTTCCTCCTCCACTGCTCCTACGGCCACACCCCCTCCGCTAGGCACCAAGCCCACCAGTGGGTCCGGCTCTCAGCAGCAGGAATCTGCTGGGAGCGATGCTGGCGGTCTGCCTCCAGCCGCTGCCTAGACAGCGCTAGCGGCTTCTCATGCCCCAGTCAGGGGTCCGGCGGAAGCGACGCCAACATCAGGCGGCGTCGCAGCGACAGAGGAGGTCCCAGCTGGGGGATCCACGACCGCATCCAACATCGCGCCCACTCCCGACGTTGGGGGTGACACCGGAGGCGCATCCAGCTCCAACCCCCCGCCTGCACCGGAGGATATGGAGGTGGTGTTCAGGCGACGGCTCCGGTTAGGTGCCAAGGAAGAAGCTGCGCCAATCCCCCTCCCCCGCATGTTGTCCCGCGCCCACCAAGTCCTTAGTGACACTGGGGCAACAATTTTGCGGGAGTGGGAGGCGCTTGAGGCTGAGCACCAGTGCCTCAGCGACTGGCGCACCCAACTGGAGGAGCGCACCAGGGCGGTGTCCCGCCAATTCATCTACGAGAGGTCCCAACTTGAGCGGGACCGTAAGGAGTACAAGAAGGACCTCCAGAAGGTGTATGCCAGGGAGCTGGAGGCGCACCGAAGGGAGAAGAAGGTGGCTAGGAGGGAGGAGGCCGTGTCTCAGCGGGAGGCTCTCGCAACAGAGTTCCAGGCCAAGCTGAGTGCCCTGGACCAGACCCTGGAAGAGCAGCGGGTCCAGCAGACCAAGGCTGTGGAGAGGCTGCAAAAGTTGCAGCAAGAGCTCGAGGGCAAGGCCAGTGACGCCGCCCTCGTCGAGGAGAAACTTAAAGCGAAGGAGCAGTCCTTGGATAGGCGGGAGGCGGACCTCGCCAGGCGGGAGACGGATCTTGCCAGGCGGGAGACGGATCTCACCTTCCAGGAAGAAATGCTGACCCGGCAAGGCGAGATGCTGACCGAGCACGAGCTCAAGGCGGAGAAGAAAGAAAAGGAATTGGAGGAGCGGATCCGGCAGTTCCAGGCGGCGCTGGCAGCACCGGGCCCCCAGGCAGTGGAGGCCACCAGGAAGGCCCTTGAAGACCTTCAAGCGGAGCACCGCGACGGGGTCCAATGCATCGTCGCATGGGCCGGCGAGGCGAGCACGACACTGGTGCTGCTAGGGATGAGTCCCATCCCGGTGTCGAAGTTGCTGACGTCTATCTCCGACATGCTCCCGGTGCTGGACTCCACCGCCGATCGCCTCCAACGCCTGGACCAGCTTCTTGGAGCCCGCCTGGAGGCAGAAGGTGGCAAGCTCTGTCAGGTGGTGATTGAGTATGTCTTGACATGCTTCCGGAGCCACGACCCGGCCATATCCTTGGAGCCGGTGATCGCTGGTCCGGTAGCTGACACTGAAGACGCCGCCCGGGAGGGCGTACAAGACGCCGTGGAGCTGGTGTGTAACACCCAAAACTGTAAGCTATATTAAAAGAGAGAATTCTCTTATGTGTTTTGCCATTGTTCAATTAAACATGTGAACACCACATTGAAAAGCCAGTAATTAACTAATAATAGCTAAAATAATTTGTGCATCATATTGGACTTTGTTTGTGTGTGCATTTAAAACAATAATAACATGAATAAAAAATATATTACAGTAAGTGGAAGGTTTAGAGAAAACCCTAAACTTTAAATTTGAGATTTAAATGGAAATTTATTAGGTTCAGTTCATATTGGTATATGAATTTAGGCATTTTAACCTAAAGTATGAATTTCACCACAAGTATGAATTTAGATTTGAAACCTAAAACTTGAGAAAGGAAGAAAAGAAATATTACAAATATACAAAATAAATTCATAAATAAATAAATTCTACACTGGCATGTTTAAGATGAATATTTAATTTGAGTACAAAATATACTACAAGATTTGAATTCAAATTTTGGATTTGGGAATTGAATTTGGAAAGGAAATAAAAAGAAAGAAATCCGGCTGGGCTGACTATACTGCTTTCGGCCCACCTAGCCCCACTTCGAGCTCGGCCCAACTCGGCCTCCACCGCGCGCCCTCAGGTTTGGCGTCACTGACGCGTGGGACCCACGGCCTCACCTAACACCCGCTGACGCACACCTCTCCTATTTCGCTGGCTGGTGGGCCATCACCGTCAGAGCTATCTTCTCAACAGACTCGCGAGGAGCGCGGCCGAGATCCCCGCATCGCTCGATTCCGGCAATGTCGACGCCTGCTCGGACTTCGGGGTTGGCGCATATAAAACCCGTGGCGCTGCAACCCCTTCTTCATCCTCTCGGATCGTCGCGCCGTGTGCCATTTCGTCGCCGTGAGCAGAGGAGAAACGTGCGACCGCCATGGATCCGCCGTGACGGAATCGCGTGTACACCATCGATGGGGTCTCAACTGCGGGTCTGGGAGCTTCACCGCGTTCTTAGGAATGTGCCCATGGCCGATGCGGGGTGGCGCGGTCATCATGGCGGCCCCAATGGCTCACCGGAGCTGACTTCCGCCGCGGTGCCGCGCCCCGCCGACGCCGGGGTCCTCGGTACCTTAATCATCGGTAAGCGCCCGATCTCCGTATTCGTACAGTCGTCCTCCTCGTTTTGCGCTGGAATTTGTGTAACAGCTCGCACTGGGGGGTCGAATCGGGGCGCGCGACGGCGATGCTCCGCCGTGCGGTGTGGCGCGCCGCCGTGGGGGAAGCGCGGCTGCAGGCGTAGGATAGAGGGCGATTGCTAGCCGTCGATCTAACACCGGGCGGTGGTGATTAGGCTGAAGCGTACCGCTTCGCTCTAACGACGGTGAACCGTGGATGGCCATTGGGCGGCTATGATTCGAACACGTGTATCAATTTTGCACGGATCGATCTCGGCCGTGGATCGCTCGATCGACGGTTCTGGATGTGCACCGCTTCATTGAATCAGGGGTGTTGATCGTGGCCCTTGATTTCTAATCCTGCGGTGGGGGAATCCACCGTACCCCTTCACCGTGGTCAAATTTCACAAGAGTCCCTGGGTTTAATGGGAATCAACCCGCCGTCCACTCGTTGGGGCGCTGGGTCTGGAAAAATTTTGCGCAGAGGCCCCTGCTTTCTTGATTAATTGAGGCGCAGTCCAAGGGAATAGAAAATCCAGTAAAATGAAATAGAAAATGATTTTCAATGCAAAAATAAATCCAGAGACTTGTTTAATTCATAGTTAATTCATTTTAGCTCCAAATTGAGCCATTCCAGTTTCTAAAATTTTGTAATAATATTCTCTATCATTTAGAATCACTGTTTTGACATGAACTCTGTTAGGAAATTAATTTATCATCTAATCCTATGATAATCACCTTAAATCTTAGGAAATTCATAACTTGAATTCTATAACTCAAAAATTAATAATTCTTTTTCCTGTGATCTTATTTTAATATGTAGATTATTAATATGTATTTTGCATATATGTTTGGTGTAATGTTAATTTTGCCTATACCATGTATGTCTGTATTGCTACGTTTAGCAGTGAGACCACGAGTCACCTGAAGACCATCCTGGTACCTGGAATCTCAAGTCTCAGGCAAGTTGTGCCCTTGATCACTTCTTTTTACCCAGCCATGTTCTGATTAATCATAATGATCTGCATAGGTTAATTTTGATGGGACCCAATAGGTTACCCTAGTTTGTCTATCTTTATACCTTGTTTACCACTGAACTTTCTGGGTAGTACTTGCTAGTGCTATATGTGGTTTTGGGTATGGAGATACACTATTCATGGTTACACTTTTGTTATCAGTTGTTATTTATTGTTCATGATGAGATCATTATGTTAATTGGAACATGGAGCGACCACCCGGGAAAACAGTGCTACCACAAGGGAGGAATGGGACCCCTTGGCTGATTAATTAGGAAAGCTAGTGGAAGACTACCTTACCCGAAAGGGGCAAGGGCAGTAGGGGAGTGGTCAGTGTAGGGAGGCCCTCGGGAGGATTTTGCTGCGATGGCGGTCCTGCAAGGGATTCCTGCATTGGAACTTCCTATAAACTGTAGCGGGTTTTCGGAAGCTAGTGGAACTTTGTAAAGGCCTCGTAGTGGATCCCTAGCCATTCACCTCGGAAGTGTCTAAGGGCCTTGCAAACCCTGGCGACATGGGATACACGACTTGTGGGTAAAGATGCGCAACCTCTACAGAGTGTAAAACTGGTATACTAGCCGTGCTCACGGTCATGAGCAGCTCGGACCCTCACATGATTAAATTATGGGACTTAAACTCAATTTGTCATATGCATTGCATCGCAGGTGAAGTTGTTACTTTTGTTCTACTATTTAATTGGGCTGGTATTTACTTATACTTAGTAACTGCTAATAAAATTTTGACCAACTTTAAAAGCAATGCTCAGCTCTAACCATCTTCTTTGGTAAGCCTTACACTTCACGTGAGCTCCCACCTTTGGCGAGTTCATGCACATTATTCCCCACAACTTGTTGAGCGATGAACGTATGTGAGCTCACTCTTGCTGTCTCACACACCCCACAGGTCAAGAACAGGTACCACAGGATGAGGTGCTTGGAGGATGCTGCGATGAGTTCGTGAGAGGTCTAGGTCGTCGTCTCCCAGTCAACTTTGGGTTGCTGGACCGTTGTCTCCTTATAATGTAATTATTTATTTTGTATAGAACTCCTGTTATATATAAAGATGTGACATTCGATCCTGTGCCACTATTCATCATATGTGTGAGACTTGGTCCCAGCACACCTGGTGATTATGTTCGCGCCTCGGGTTTTGAACTCCTGTTTTGGACCCGGCAAGGCGAGATGCTGACCGAGCACGAGCTCAAGGCGGAGAAGAAAGAAAAGGAATTGGAGGAGCGGATTCGGCAGTTCCAGGCGGCGCTGGCAGCACCGGGCCCCCAGGCAGTGGAGGCCACCAGGAAGGCCCTTGAAGACCTTCAAGCGGAGCACCGCGACGGGGTCCAATGCATCGTCGCATGGGCCGGCGAGGCGAGCACGACACTGGTGCTGCTAGGGATGAGTCCCATCCCGGTGTCGAAGTTGCTGACGTCTATCTCCGACATGCTCCCGGTGCTGGACTCCACCGCCGATCGCCTCCAACGCCTGGACCAGCTTCTTGGAGCCCGCCTGGAGGCAGAAGGTGGCAAGCTCTGTCAGGTGGTGATTGAGTATGTCTTGACATGCTTCCGGAGCCACGACCCGGCCATATCCTTGGAGCCGGTGATCGCTGGTCCGGTAGCTGACACTGAAGACGCCGCCCGGGAGGGCGTACAAGACGCCGTGGAGCTGGTGGCCGAGCGCTTCCAACGGGATCCTGCTGATGACGAGTAGTTGTACCTATATAGAAAGGCAAGGGTCCCGCTGGAGAGCGGCTTGTAATAATTTTTGGTCTTGTAAGATACTTTTGAGAACTATTAATCAAACAACACTTATTTGTATACTATTTGTCCTCGCTATGTGTAGCGTTATCAACTTCTCCCTGGTACTTGGCCCCCCTGGGATGTAGGCTCGACGTGTCGAGGCTGGATACCAGTATACCTAAGAAAAAGTTGGTGGTCTAGCCCCTAGGAGGTAGTCTCTACAGTTAGAGACTACCTACCTCTAGGCAAGGACCTAGACCTGCACACAGCTTTGGATTTGAAGTGTTAGTAGCACACCCATAGGACCCATCGTCTGGTATCTGCCATCCTTTGATTCATGCAATAGGACCTACAGGATTTAGCTTGGGAAGCCAAGCCATATGCCCGGACCCACAGGATCACAGCTCCAAATACTAGAGTACCCGTTGCAGAGTGGTGGAGGTGCAGGCTTAGGGTACGGGACCAGGCTAAGCGGCTACACAGCTCCGGACCACTCTAGGAAACGAGTGTCCATTCTCTAGAACCGGACCCGTAGGTTGCCGGACCCCCTATAGCAGTAGATGGGTCCTGAACTGTAAGTCTGGCTTACTCAATTCGGATATCATCATACCAGCAAGGGTGGGAACTATATGGGTGGGTTAGAGAAAAAATAATGCCCGTAAATTGAAGTAGAATGAAACATCACAAAAGCTCCTCTAGGGGGTAAATTATTTCCTTATAACTTGATATACATGGGTGCAGACCAATAGGCCGGGTTTACGAGGGCGGAGCTCACCGCTTTGACGTACACATATGCACAACCTAGTTACAAAGGAAGAAAACTCAACCCCCTAGTTTCGCTTCTATGGGTAGAACTTATGGGGATGCTCTATGTTCCAGGGATTGGGAAGAGGCACTCCTTCAGTTGTGGCAAGGCGGACACACCCGGGTCGGCATATTTCCGTCACCTTGAAGGGTCCTTCCCAACTAGGGGAGAGTTTGTGGAGCCCTTCTCGATTCAGTACTCACCTTAGGACTAGGTCCCCGACCCTGAGCCCCCTACTATGCACGAACCGTTGGTGGTAGCGCTTGAGCGCTTGGTTGTACCGTGCATTTCGGATCGTCGCTCGCCATCTACACTCGTCGATGAAGTCCACGTCCTCATGTCGTAGCTGTTCCTGCATAGACTCATCAAAAGACTAGACCCGTGGGGAGCTCATAATGATTTCCGGGGGAAGGCAGGCTTTGGCCCCGTAGACCAGGAAGAACGGGGTCTCCCCACTAGCTCGGCTGGGTGTGGTCCAGTTCCCCCATAGCATGGACGGAAGCTCGTTGACCCAATTTGCACCATGCTTTTTCAAGCAGTCATAGGTGCGTGTTTTGAGTCCCCTGAGGATTTCTGTGTTTGCCCTCTCAGCTTGGCCGTTGCTCCTGGGATGAGCCACAGACGCAAAACAGAGCTGGGTGTCGATGCCCTCGCAATACTCCTGGAAGAGCCGACTTGTAAACTGCGTCCCGTTGTCCGTAATGATACGACTTGGGACCCCAAATCTATAGACAATCGACTTGAGGAAGGCAACAGCAGCACCTTGGGTGATATTGACCACAGAGGTGGCCTCTGGCCACTTTGTGAACTTGTCGATGGCGATGAAGAGGAAACGGTACCCGCCGATGGCCCTGGGGAATGGTCCCAAGATATCCACCCCCCATACGACGAATGGCCAGGAGGGTGGAATCATCTACAGAGCTTGAGTTGGTGTGTGTATCTGCTTTTCATGGAACTAACACACCTTGCAGGACTTTACCATCTCAACTGCATCCTAGAGGGCGGTTGGCCAGTAGAAGCCGTGCTGGAAGGCCTTACCGACCAGCGTGTGGGATGACGAATGACTTCCGCACTCTCCTCCATGGATCTTCGTGAGCAACTCATGGCCCTCCTCCTGGGTGATGCACCGCATGAGAATGTCGTTGGCACCATGGCGGTAGAGATCCCCTTCTACCACCGCGTATCGCTTAGCCAACCACACTATGCGTTCTGTGGACACATGATCTTCAGGAAGGATATTTTCCTTTAGGTAGTCCTGGATCTCGGAGATCCATGCATCGGGACTACTCTGAGATACCGGCTGTAGCGCTAAGGGGTTGGCAGGACCCCCCGTAGCACACACAAAACTTGGTGGGTTCTTGAAAGGGAAATGTGCCCTTGGGCCATTTCTATAATGTTTTGGTGATTAAGTATCCAACACATATTAAGTGAGTTAATTATGTGCCAAACAAGCAAGAAGTGCAAATCATGTATCAAGGTACATTTCTAGACTTAGTACATTGTTTTGAGTACTAACATATATTGTCTAAGTGCTAGAAACAGAGAAAAGAAGAAAAGAAAAGAATTGCAAAAGACTTGGTTGGGTGCAGCCGAAGTCTAGCTCGGCTTGGCACACCAAACTATCTGGTGGTGCACCGGACAGTGTCCGGTGCGCCAGGCCTGCCTCCGGTGAACAAGCCACTCTCGGGAAAAATCGGCGGCGTACGGCTATAATTCACTGGACTGTCCGGTGGTGCACCAGACTGTCCGGTGAGCCAACGATCACCAGCTGAAAGTCGCCTAGAGGGGGGTGAATAGGCAAATCTAAAATTTATAAACTTTGAACACAACTACAAGCCGGGGTTAGCGTTAGAATTAAAATCGAGTCCGAAAGAGAGGGCGAAAACAAATCACAAGCCAATAAGAGCGGATCACACGGTGATTTGTTTTACCGAGGTTCGGTTCTTGCAAACCTACTCCCTGTTGAGGTGGTCACAAAGACCGGGTCTCTTTCAACCCTTTCCCTCTCTCAAACGGTCACTTCGACCGAGTGAGCCTTTCTCTTCAATCAAATGGGACACTAAGTCCACTACAAGGACCACCACAACTTGGTGTCTCTTGTTTTGATTACAAGTGAGTTGAACACAAGAATGGAGGAAGAAGAAAAGCGATCCAAGCGCAAGAGCTCAAAAGAACACAAAAGTCTCTCTCTCTCTAGTCACTAATTTGTTTGGAGTGATTCCGGACTTGGGAGAGGATTTGATCTCTTTGTTGTGTCTTGGAATGAAGTCTAGAGCCCTTGTATGAGGTTTGATGGCTGAAAACTTGGATGCCTTGAAGTGTGGTGGTTGGGGGTATTTATAGCCCCAACCACCAAAAGAACCGTTGGTGAGGGCTTCTGTCGTATGGCGCACCGGACAGTCCGGTGCGCCACCGGACACTGTCCGGTGCGCCAGCCAGGTCACCAGGCCGTTGGGTTCCGACCGTTGGAGCTTCTAACAACGGGGCCACCGGACAATCACTGTTCACTGTCTGGTGCGCCTTCTGGTGCCTGCTCTGACTTCTGCGCACGCAGGCGCGCACTGTAGCGTTTCACTATTCCTCTGCAGACGACCATTGGCGCGAACGACCGTTGCTCCGCTTGGCACACCGGACAGTCTGGTGCTACACCGGACAGTCCGGTGAATTATAGCGGAGCAGTCTCCCCGAATTCCCGAAGGTGGCAAGTTTGGAGTGGAACTCCCTGGTGCACCGGACACTGTCCGGTGGCACACCGGACAGTCCGGTGCGCCAGACCAAGGCTACCTTTGGGTTGTCTTTTGCTCTTTTTATTTGAATCCTTTCTTGGACTTTTTATTGATTTGTGTTGAACCTTTGGCACCTGTAAACTTATAATCTAGAGCAAACTAGTTAGTCCAATTATTTGTGTTGGGTAATTCAACCACCAAAATCATTTGGGAAAAAGGTGTGAGCCTATTTCCCTTTCAATCTCCCCCTTTTTGGTGATTGATGCCAACACAAACCAAAGCAAATAAATAAGTGCAGAATTGAACTAGTTTGCATAATGTAAGTGCAAAGGTTACTTGGAATTAAACCAATATACGTTTCATAAGATATGCATGGATTGCTTTCTTCTAATTTTAACATTTTGGACCACGCTTGCACCACTTGTTTTGTTTTTGCAAATTCTTTTGGAAATTCTTTTCAAAGTCTTTTTGCAAATAGTCAAAGGTAAATGAGTAAGATTTTGAGAAGCATTTTCAAGATTTGAAATTTTCTCCCCCTATTTCAAATGCTTTTCCTTTGACTAAACAAAACTCCCCCTCAATGAAATTCTCCTCTTAGTGTTCAAGAGGGTTTTAGATATTAATTTTGAAAGGGGTTATACTAATTTGAAAATTCTATCAAAAATAAGATACCAATAGAAAAACTTTCTTTTAATACAAATTTGAAAGACTATATTTTTTTGAAATTGGCGATGGTGCGGTCCGTTTGCTTTGGGCTAATACTTTCTCCCCCTTTGGAATGAACCGCCAAAAACGGATACTTGTGAGTGAGATATGAGCCCTTTTTACTTTCTCTCCCTTTGGTAAATAAGATAAGAGTGAAGATTATACCAAATTGGAGAACGGTGCGGAGTGACGGCGAAGGATGAATACTTCGATGGAGTGGAGTGGAAGCCTTGTCTTCGCCAAAGACTCCATTTCCCTTTCAATCTATGACTTAGCATGAAATGCACTTGAAGAACACATTACTCATAGCAAATGAAACAGATGATCAAAGGTATATAAATGAGCTATGTGTGCAATATATCAATCAAAATTCCTAGAATCAAGAATATTTAGCTCATGCCTAAGTTTGGTAAAAGTTTTCTCATCTAATGGCTTGGTAAAGATATCGGCTAATTATTCTTTGGTGTTAATATAGGCAATCTCGATATCCCCTCGTTGTTGGTGATCCCTCAAAAAGTGATACCGAATGGCTATGTGTTTAGTGCGGCTATGCTCAATGGGATTATCCGCCATGCGGATTGCACTCTCATTATCACATAGGAGAGGAACTTTGGTTAATTTGTAACCATTGTCCCTGAGGGTTTGCCTCATCCAAAGCAATTGCGTGCAACAATGGCCTGCGGTAATATACTCAGCTTCGGCGATAGAAAGAGCTACAGAATTTTGCTTCTTTGAAGCCCAAGACACCAGAGATCTTCCCAAGAACTGGCAAGTCCCTGATGTGCTCTTTCTATCAATTTTACACCCTGCCCAATCAGCATCTGAATATCCAATTAAATCAAAAGTGGATCCCCTGGGGTACCAGAGGCCAAACTTAGGAGTATAAACTAAATATCTCAAGATTCGTTTTACGGCCCTAAGGTGAACTTCCTTAGGATCGGCTTGGAATCTTGCACACATGCATACGGAAAGCATTATATCCGGTCGAGATGCACATAAATAGAGTAAAGATCCTATCATCGACCGGTGTACCTTTTGATCTACGGTTTTACCTCCTGTGTCGAGGTCGAGATGCCCATTAGTTCCCATGGGTGTCTTGATGGGCTTGGCATCCTTCATCCCAAACTTGGTGAGTATGTCTTGAATGTATTTCGTTTGGCTGATGAAGGTGCCCTCTTGGAGTTGCTTTACTTGAAATCCTAAGAAATACTTCAACTCTCCCATCATAGACATCTCGAATTTTTGAATCATGATCCTACTAAATTCTTCACAAGTAGATTTGTTAGTAGACCCAAATATGATATCATCAACATAAATTTGGCATACAAACAAATCATTTGCAATAGTTTTAGTGAATAGAGTAGGATCGGCTTTTCCGACTTTGAAGTCATTAGAAATAAGAAAATCTCTTAGGCATTCATACCATGCTCTTGGGGCTTGCTTGAGCCCATAAAGCGCCTTAGAGAGTTTATACACATGGTTAGGGTACTCACTATCTTCAAAGCCGGGAGGTTGCTCAACATAGACCTCCTCCTTGATTAGTCCATTGAGGAAGGCACTCTTCACATCCATTTGATAAAGCTTGAAGCCATGGTAAGTATCATAGGCAAGTAATATGCAAATTGACTCAAGCCTAGCTACGGGTGCATAGGTTTCACCGAAATCCAAACCTTCGACTTGTGAATATCCCTTGGCCACAAGTCGGGCTTTGTTCCTTGTCACCACACCATGCTCATCTTGTTTGTTGCGGAATACCCATTTGGTTCCTACAATATTTTGGTTAGGACGTGGAACTAAATGCCATACCTCATTCCTTGTGAAGTTGTTGAGCTCCTCTTGCATCGCCAACACCCAATCTGAATCCCTTAATGCATCTTCTACCCTGTATGGCTCAATAGAAGACACAAAGGAATAATGTCCACAAAAATGAGCAACACGAGATCGAGTGGTTACCCCCTTATGAATATCGCCGAGGATGGAGTTCACGAGGTGATCTCTTTGTATTGCTTGATGGACTCTTGGGTGTGGTGGTCTTGGACCCTCATTATCTTCCTTGTCTTGATCATTAGCATCTCCCCCTTGATCATTGCCCTCCTCTTGAGGTGGCTCCTCTAGATCTTCATTTTCATCATCTTGAGCTTGATCCTCATCTTGGGTTGGTGGAGATGCTTGTATAGAAGATGATGGTTGATCTTGTGCTTGTGGAGGCTCTTCAGATTCCTTAGGACACATCCCCAATGGACATGTTCCTTAGTGCGACGCACGGAGCCTCTTCATCATCTAGCTCATCAAGATCAACTTGCTCTACTTGAGAGCCGTTAGTCTCATCAAACACAATGTCACAAGAAACTTCAACTAGTCCAGTGGACTTGTTAAAGACTCTATATGCCCTTGTGTTTGAATCATAACCAAGTAAAAAGCCTTCTATAGCCTTAGGAGCAAATTTAGATTTTCTACCTCTTTTAACAAGAATGAAACATTTGCTACCAAAGACTCTAAAACATTAAACATTGGGCTTTTTATCGGTTAGGAGTTCATATGATGTCTTCTTGAGGATTCGGTGAAGGTAGAGACGGTTGATGGCGTAGCAAGCGGTGTTGATTGCTTTCGCCCAAAACCGGTCCGAAGTCTTGTACTCATCAAGCATGGTCCTCGCCATGTCAAGTAGAGTTCAATTCTTCCTCTCCACTACACCATTTTGTTGTGGCGTGTAGGGAGAAGAGAACTCATGTTTGATGCCCTCATCCTCAAGGAAGCCTTCAATTTGAGAGTTCTTGAACTCCGTCCTATTGTCTCTTCTTATCTTTTTGATTCTCAAACTGAACTCATTTTGAGCCCGTCTCAAGAATCCCTTTAATGTTTCTTGGGTTTGAGATTTTTCCAGCAAAAAGAACACCCAAATGAAGCGAGAATAATCATCCACAATTACAAGACAATACTTACTCCCGCCGATGCTTATGTAAGCTATCGGGCCGAATAGGTCCATGTGGAGTAGCTCAAGCGGCCTGTCGGTCGTCATGATGTTCTTGTGTGGATGATGAACACCAACTTGCTTCCCTGCTTGACATGCGCTAAAAACCCTGTCTTTCTCAAAATGAACATTTGTTAGTCCCAAAATGTGCTCTCCCTTTAGAAGCTTATGAAGATTTTTCATCCCAACATGGGCTAGTCGGCGGTGCCAGAGCCAACCCATGTTAGTCTTAGCAATTAAGCAAGTGTCGAGTTCAGCTCTATTAAAATCAACTAAGTATAGCTGACCCTCTAACACTCCCTTAAATGCTACTGAATCATCACTTCTTCTAAAGACAGTAACACCTATATCCGTAAAAAGACAGTTGTAACCCATTTTGCATAATTGAGAAATAGAAAGCAAGTTGTAATCTAAAGAATCTACAAGAAAAACATTGGAAATAGAATGGTCAGGAGATATAGCAATTTTACCAAGTCCTTTGACCAAACCTAGATTTCCATCCCCGAATGTGATAGCTCTTTGGGGATCATGGTTTTTCTCGTAGGAGGAGAACATCCTTTTCTCCCCAGTCATGTGGTTTGTGCACCCGCTATCAATTATCTAACTTGAGCCCCCGGATGCATAAACCTACAAAACAATTTTAGGCCTTGTTCTTAGGTACCCAAATGGTCTTGGGTCCTTTGACATTAGAAACAAGCACCTTGGGTACCCAAACACAAGTCTTTGACCCCTTGTGTTTGCCCCCAACATATTTGACAACTACTTTGCCTGATTTGTTAGTGAGCACATAAGATGCATCAAAAGTTTTAAATGAAATATTAGGTTCATTTGATGCAATAGGAGTTTTCTTCTTAGGCAATTTAGCATGGGTTGATTGCCTAGAACTAGATGCCTCACTCTTATACATAAAAGCATGATTAGGGCCAGAGTGAGACTTCCTAGAGTGAATTCTCCTAATTTTGTGTTCGGGATAACCGGCAGGGTATAAAATGTAACCCTCGTTATCCTGAACCATGGGAGCCTTGCCCTTAACAAAGTTGGACAATCTTTTAGGAGGGGCATTAAGCTTGACATTGTCTCCCTGTTGGAAGCCAATGTCATCCTGAATGCCAGGGCATCTCCCACTATAAAGCATACTATGAGCAAATTTAAATTTTTCATTCTCTAGTTCATGCTCGGCAATTTTAGCATCTAGTTTAGCTATATGATCATTTTGTTGTTTAATCATAGCAAGGTGATCATGAATAGCATCTACATTAATATCTTTACATCTAGTGCAAATAGTAACATGCTCAACGGTAGATGTAGAGGGTTTTCAAGCATTTAATTCCACAATCTTAGCATGTAAAATAGCATTCTCATCTCTAAGATTGGAAATAGAAACATTGCAAACATTTAAATCTTTAGCATTAGCAATTAATTTTTCATTTTCATTTTTAAGGCTAGAGAGGGATGCATTCAACTTATCAATCTTAGCAATTAAATTAGAATTATCATTTCTAAGGTTGACAAGAGAATTATCACTAACATTTACTTTCTCAACCTTAGCAATCAATTTTTCATTTTCAAATCTAAGATTGGAAATAGTGTCATGGCAAGTGCTTAGCTCACTAGTTAATTTTTCACATTTTTCTATCTCCTGAGCATAAGCATTTTTAACTTTAACATGCTTCTTATTTTCTTTAATAAGGAAGTCCTCTTGGGTATCCAAGAGTTCATCCTTCTCATGAATGGCACTAATTAATTCATTCAATTTTTCTTTTTGTTGCATGTTTAAGTTGGCAAAAAGGGTGAGCAAATTATCCTCATCATCACTAGAGTTTTCCTCATCACTAGATGTTGCGTATTTAGTGGAGGCTCTAGATTTTACCTTATTTTTGCCGTACCTTGCCATGAGGCACTTGTGGCCGACGTTGGGGAAGAGAAGCCCTTTGGTGACGGCGATGTTTGCGGCGTCCTCGTTGGAGGAGGAGTCGGTGGAACTCTCGTCGGAATCCCACTCCCGGCAAACATGGGCATCGCCGCCCTTCTTCTTGTAATACTTCTTCTTTTCTCTTCTCTTACCCTTCTTGTCGTCGCCCCTGTCACTATCATTAGATAAAGGACATTTAGCAATAAAATGACCAGGCTTACCACATTTGTAGCACACCTTCTTGGAACGGGGCTTGTAATCTCTCCCCTTCCTTTGCTTGAGGATTTGGCGAAAGCTTTTAATGATTAAAGCCATCTCCTCGTTGTCGAGCTTGGAGGCGTCGATAGGAAGCCTACTTGGTGTAGACTCTTCCTTCTTCTCCTCCGTCGCTTTGAAGACGACGGGTTGCACCTCGGGTGTGGAGGTGGCGCCTCGCTCAATGATTTGTTTGGAGCCTTTGATCATGAGTTCAAAGCTCACAAACTTTCCTATCACTTCCTCGGGAGACATTAGTTTATATCTTAGATCACCACGAATTAATTGAACTTGAGTAGGGTTAAGGAAAACGAGTGATCTAAGAATAACCTTGACCATTTCATGGTCATCCCATTTGGTGCTCCTGAGGTTGCGCACTTGGTTCACCAAGGTCTTGAGCCAGTTGTACATGGCTTGTGGCTCCTCCCCTTGGTGAAGCATGAATCGACCGAGCTCCCCCTCGATCGTTTCCCGCTTGGTGATCTTGGTCACCTCATCTCCTTCGTGTGCGGTCTTGAGCACGTCCCAAATCTCCTTTGCACTCTTCAACCCTTGCACCTTATTATACTCCTCTCGACTTAGAGAGGCGAGGAGTATAGTAGTGGCTTGGGAGTTGAAGTGTTGGATTTGTTTGACCTCCTCCGAATCATAATCCTTGTCCCCCTTCTTCGGTACCTACGCTCCATACTCAACAATATCCCATATGCTTTTGTGGAGTGAGGTTAGGTGATGCCTCATTTTATCACTCCACATAGAATAATCTTCACCTTCAAACATAGGTTGTTTGCCTAATGGGATGCAAAGTAATGGAGTGCGTTTTGAAATGCGAGGATAGCGAAGGGGCATCTTACTATACTTCTTGCGGTCATGGCGCTTAGAAGTGGCGGATGCCGATTCCGAGCCGGAGGTGGAGGGTGATGAAGAGTCGGTCTTGTAGTAGACCACCTTCTTCATCTTCTTCTTCTTGTCACCTTTCTGTTGGGACTTGATGGAGGAAGAGGATTCCTCCTTGTGCTTGTGGGCGGACTCCCTTGAGTGTGTTCTCCCCGAGCTTGCGGACTTGTCGCCGGTCCCGATCTCCCTCATGGCGGATGCTCCCGACATCACTTCGAGCGGTTAGGCTCTAATGAAGTACCATGCTCTGATACCAATTGAAAGTCACCTAGAGGGGGTGAATAGGCAAATCTGAAATTTATAAACTTTGAACACAACTACAAGTCGGGGTTAGCGTTAGAATTAAAATCGAGTCCAAAGAGAGGGCAAAAACAAATCACAAGCGAATAAGAGCGGATGACACGGTGATTTGTTTTACCGAGGTTCGGTTCTTGCAAACCTACTCCCGGTTGAGGTGGTCACAAAGACCGGGTCTCTTTCAACCCTTTCCCTCTCTCAAACGGTCACTTAGACCGAGTGAGCCTTTCTCTTCAATCAAATGGGACACTAAGTCCACTACAAGGACCACCACAACTTGGTGTCTCTTGTTTTGATTACAAGTGAGTTGAACACAAGAATGGAGGAAGAAGAAAAGTGATCCAAGCGCAAGAGCTCAAAAGAACACAAAAGTCTCTCTCTCTAGTCACTAATTTGTTTGGAGTGATTCCGGACTTGGGAGAGGATTTGATCTCTTTGTTTGTGGCTTGGAATGAAGTCTAGAGCTCTTGTATGAGGTTTGATGGCTGAAAACTTGGATGCCTTGAAGTGTGGTGGTTGGGGGTATTTATAGCCCCAACCACCAAAAGAACCATTGGTGAGTGCTTCTGTCGTATGGCGCACCGGACAGTCCGGTGCGCTAGCCACATCACCAGGCCGTTGGGTTCTGATCATTGGAGCTTCTGACAATGGGGCATCCGGACAGTCCGGTGGTGCACCGGACAGTCACTGTTCACTGTCTGGTGCGCCTTCTGGTGCCTGCTCTAACTTCTGCGTGCACAGGCGCGCACTGTAGCGTTTCACTTTTCCTCTGCAAACGACCATTGGCGCGAACAACCGTTGCTCCGCTTGGCACACCGGACAGTCTAGTGCTACACCGGACAGTCCGGTGAATTATAGCGGAGCGGTCTCCCCGAATTCCCGAAGGTGGCAAGTTTGGAGTGGAACTCCCTGGTGCACCGGACATTGTCCGGTGGCACACCGGACAATCCGGTGCGCCAGACCAGGGCTGCCTTTGGGTTGTCTTTTGCTCTTTTTATTTGAATCCTTTCTTGGACTTTTTATAGATGTAAGGAGATGGTCCAGGTGTACAATGGGGGGTGTAGCGATATGCTAACGTGTCCAGCAGAGAGGAGCCAGAGCCCTATGTACATGCCGACGTGGCTGTCGGAGAGGTGCTAGTGCCCTGTGCATGTGACGTCGTGGCCGTCGGAGGAGCGCTTGAGCCCTGTAGAAGCACAGCTGTCGGGGCTGACCGGACCTTGCTGACGTCTCCTTGCTTCCATAGGGGGCTGAGAACCGCCGTCGTCATGGGAGCACGCGGGGTGCCATCATTACTTGTTTATCGGGGCGAGCCAGATGGGACGTCGGTCTTGTTCCCCGTAGCCTGAGCTAGCTAGGGGTAGGGTAATGATGTACCCCCCTGTGGTGTGGTCAGCTCGAGCCCAATGTCGGGCGAGGCGGTGACTCCTCCGAGGTCGAGGTCGAGGCCGAGCCCTGGGGTCGGGCGAGGCGGAGACCATCTTTCGAGGTCGAGGTTGAGTCCGAGCCCTGGGGTCGGGCGAGGCGGAGACCGTCTTCTGAGGTCGAGGTGAGGGCCGAGCCCTAGGGTCGGGCGAGGCGGAGACCGTCTTCCGATGTCGAGGCGGGGGCCGAGCCCTGGGGTCGGGCGAGGCGGAGACCGTCTTCCGATGTCGAGGCGGGGGTCGAGCCCCAGGGTCAGGCGAGGCGGAGCTTCCTATGGCGCCTGAGGCTAGACTCGGCTGCTGTCAGCCTCACCCTGGCGGGTGGCACAGCAGTCGGAGCAGGGCAGGCGGCGCTGTTTTCTCGTCAGGTCAGTTAGTGGAGGGGCGAAGTGACTGCGGTCACTTCGGCCCTACTGACTGAGGAACGCGCGTCAGGATAAGGTGTCTGGCGATCCTTGCATTGAATGCTCCTGCGATACGGTCGGTTGGCGAGGCGATCTGGCCAAGGTTGCTTCACTGTGAAGCCTGCCCGAGCTTGGCCTCGGGCGAGTCGAAGGTGCGCCCGTTGCTTGAGGAGGCCCTCGGGCGAGGCGTGAATTCGCCTGGGTCTACTGTTCCTGTCCGAGGCTGGGCTCGGGCGAGGCGAGATCGTGTCCCTTGAGTGGACGGAGCCTTGACCTGAATTGCGCCAATCAGGCCTTTGTAGCTTGTGCTGATGGTGATTACCAGCCGAGTTTAGGAGTCTTGGGGGTACCCCTAATTATGGTCCCCGACAGTAGCCCCCGAGCCTCAAAGGGAGTGTTGGTACTCGCTTGGAGGCTTTGTCGCACTTTTTTGCAAGGGGATCGGCCTTTCTCGGTTACATTTTGTTCTGGTGGGTGCGCGCGAGCGCACCCGCCGGGTGTAGCCCTCGAGGCCTCGGAGGAGTGGTTAGACTCCTCCGAGGTCTTAATGCCTTTCGTGATGCCTTGGTCAGTCTGGTTGTTCCCTCATGCGACCTGATCATAGCCCGGGTGCATGGTCAGGTTCCGAGTTCTCAGGCTGGTATGTTGACGCTGTCAACGGTTTGGCCGGAGCCGGGTTTGCGAGAGCAGCCCCCGAGCCTCTGCACAGAGCGAGAGGATGGTCAAGGACTGACTCGGCTTTTATCATACGCCCCTTCGTCGCCTTTCCACAAGGAGGAGGGGGGAAAGCGCCATGTTGCCCTCGGAGGGCGCCGAACATGGTGTCTCCAATGAGTTGCTAACGGGTGATCTGAGTGGATGCCCGTGCCCCGTTCGATAAGGGTCGGCTAGTGGCCCAGAGGCACGCTCCAAAAGTACCTGCAGGTGATTTGCCGGACCCGGTCCTGGTTGATAGGGTCCGAGGGCTTGATGCCTCCCTCTGATGGGATTCCATTACAGAATCGCTCCTGCTGGTCTCGAAAATGTCCTAGGGTACCTAAAGAGCGTAGCCCGAGCCTCGGCCATGTATCGGACGTACCCAGAGTCATCCCTCGCTCTATGTGTTCTGGGGCAGCTGTCGAACCCTTCTGGGGGCCAGCCTTCGAACCCCTGATCAGTAGTGCGCGTGGAGCCCGAGCGCTCTGAGGCGGCTGTCGAACCCTTCCGAGGGGCCAGCCTTCGAACCTCTGATCAGTAATGAGCTTAAAGCCCGAGTGCTCTGGGGCGGCTGTCGAACCCTTCCGAGGGGCCAGCCTTCGAACCTCTGATCAGTAGTGGGCGCGGAGTCCGAGTGCTCTAGGGCGGCTGTCAAACCCTTCCGAGGGGCCAGCCTTCGAACCCCTGATCAGTAGGAGGGCTCGGGGCCTGCTTCCTTTGCGGAGAAGGATCCCTTTCGGAGTATCCCCTTTCCCGGTCCCTGTAGCAAGAGAGAGAAAGGGGAAGAGGAAAAGGATATGAAATTAAACGATGTGGCGCACCTTTTTTGATGCGGTCATCATGGCGGAGGTGAAGCGTCGCCCGCTTCGCCTACCAAAGGTGTCGCCTGCCCTGCCGCGGAGTTAATGCGACGGGATAGGTGGTTCGCGAGGCAGCCGTTGTGCATGCGCGAGTCATTCGAGGAACGGGCGTTTCGCCTTCGAGTTTGAATTTCGCGGCGGGTTCGGGCGAAGTGTTGAACGGGTCTTGCCCGGGCCTTTATATATCTGGAAGAGGGACCGGTGGTGGTTCTTTACTCTACTGCTCGCCTCCTGCTTTGGTTTCCGCAACCCAAGGGAATAGCCAGAGAAAGAAAACCACGCACCTTGTCCGCTTCGCCGCCACCCCCCTTCGCTTGGCGATGGCAGACCGGGTAACCGTCGTTCCGCCGCGCAACCCGTGGCCTTTCTCCACCGTCACGGTGGACGATCTAGAGGCCCTTGTCACTGATGGCTTGCTTCGTCCCCTCTCTGGTGACCCGCAGCCGGAGTGGATGGTCCCTCCGAGCGGGGCCGCCCCGACCCCGCCGCTGGGGTATGTGCTGAGTTTCGTCTCCTTCCAAGAGCGGGGGTTCGGCGTGCCAGCAAGCCGTTTCATGCGGGCGCTCCTGCATTACTATGGGGTGGAGCTGCACAATCTCAACCCCAACTCCATCGCGCAAACGACCATCTTCGCGGCGGTTTGCGAAGGATTTTTGGGGATTGACCCCCACTGGGATCTGTGGACCCATCTCTTCTCCGCGGAGCCTTTTGCCTTGACAATGGGGGAAAAGAGGGTTTGCATGGCAGTGCAGGCCGGTGGCTGCATCCTCTAGTTGAGGCAGGCGCACGCGCAATAGTACATCCCCGCCATCCTTGTGTCTTCGAACAAGGGGTGGCAGCACCGGTGGTTTTACCTTCGGAATGACGATGGGAGGCTCCCGTCGTTTTCTCAACGAGTGGTGACTGTCGCCGGCAGCAACTGGCGCTATGGGGCCGCGCGCGAGAAGCAGGAGAATCTCCGGCCCCTCTTGGAGGCCTTGTAAGAGCTGCGAGACGGAGGGCTTACCGTCGCGGGGGTTGTTGCCGCCATTCATCGCCGGAGGGTGCTCCCCTTGACAGAGTGGCGGTTGCCGCTTTCGGAGATTATGCCGGGGCCGACTTGGAGGGTTCGTAGATGTCCTCGGTCCCCCTCTCCGCCGATGACCTCCACAGGCGGGTAGGGGGCACGGTAGGGAGGCTGGACGCCGGCGCCCATACCTAGCCCTTGATGCGTCCCGAGCGTGGGTGCATGTCCCTGCTGAGTGTTCGCTCCTTCTTCTTTCTTGTGTTGGGTTGCTCTTGGTTCTCATAGTCGGGATTTCTATCCGTCTCCAGGAGTTGGGGTGTCACAAGCCTTCCCTGCCACCGGTCCCGGAGGACGCGGTGGACCGGGCAGCGCGGAGGGTCGCTGCGGAGAAGAAGAAGGAGAAGAAGGACGCAAAAAAGGCTCGGGCTCGCGAGCGAATGCGTGCTCAGGACGCCTTGGAGAGGCGTCGTCGGAGGCAGGAGAGGGACGGGCTCCTGAGGGAGCCGTCACCGGAGACGCCTGACGACAATGATGACGACGATGATGACGAAGACGACGACATGGCGGCCCGCCTTGGCCTTAGCCCGGATCTGAGGCTGGGCCAGGGGTCGTCGAGCCAGCCCCCGAGTGGGCTGGCGCCATCGGTATCCGGGGCTGGGACATCAGGGTCCCGGTCCGAAGAACAGGGGCAGGCTGAGGGGGTACTTGACCCCTCGACCGAGGTAGTTGAAGTGACCCCGGGGAGTCAGGTCGACCCGCCTGTCCCCCAAGAGCAGTCGCCCGTGCCGGCCGCACAGGAGGTTGATCCTCAGGTCGTCGTGACTGCGCCTGGGCGGACCGTCCCTTCGGCGCCCCGGGCGCCTAAGGCGGGAACGGTGCCGAAGCCGGCAACAGGGCAAACCTCGGCAGTGCCCGCGGGGACCGAGGCCCGAGGGGCCTCCCCGCAGGCACGATTGGCCTTGGTCCAGAGTGGGTAAGTATCTGAGGATACCTCTGTCCTAGCTCCTTCTTCGTGTGTCCTGATCCTGCTTTTCCTTTTCCTCCTAGCAAACAGAGGCACGGTTCGGCCAATCTGGCTCCCCGGAAGGCCCTTAAGACGGTGCCGGCTTCTACAGCCGGCGCCGCACCGGGCCACGCTGGTCGGCTGCCTCCACACAAGATGCCCCCAAGCGGGGGGCTCAGGCAGCACGAGTTGCCATGGGGCGAGCTCCCTAGGCTGACCCCTCCGTCGAGGCGGTCGTCGTGCCGGGGGAGACTGCTGGCGCGGCCGCAGCCTTGAGCCCACCTGACGTGTTACCGGCGCCAGCACCAGCTTCTACCGAGGCTGTTGCCGTTCTGCCCGTGGAGCCACCCGTCGCCACCGATGCTGAGATGGTTGAGGCGCCGCTGCTCGAGGTCAGTGATCGGAAGCCTGCCTCCTTAGCCGACGAGGTACCCGATGCGCCGATCGCAGGGGGTCCCGACGCCTTGGAGGAGGGGGCGTAGAACCGTGGCCCATCCTGGGGAGCGGCGACCTCATCCTCGCGTGGCGCGATCCCAATGAGCGACATGGACAGGCGCTCCGGTTCTGGACCCGTGGTGCCTCGAAACCCCTCTTCGTTCTTGATGATGAGCGGGAGGAGCAATCTCGGGACGAGCTCCGTGAGTGTGCCGAGGCAGCGATGGGGTCGCTTCGGTCGACCATGGAGGTCCTTTCCAGGAACGTTCCCAGGATCCTCCAGGTAAGGATTTCAGGCATACCTTTCGTGTGACCAGGGCATTCTTTGTGACGCCCTGCTTCCCTTCCTCAGGATCTGACGGATCTGAGCACCGCCAAGTCGTCGTTCATCCGCCGTGAGGCCGACGTCTGGGGTTCACTGTGGTTCCTGAGGGCCGCGCTTACTGAGGCTACCGAGCGCCTCTCCCAACGGAGCGCCGAGGCGGCGGACCTTCGGTTGCTCTGTGATGAGCTGGGGGTGGAGGCAGCGGCGGCACGCGCAGAGGCGCAGCAGCGGCAGTTGGAGCTTGGCCAGGTAATCGGCGAGCGGGACCAATCTCGGAACCAGGCTGCCGACGCTGAAAGCCGGGCTAAGGCCCTTGGGGGCCAGCTAGCCGAGGTGTCTGCTCGGGCCGGAGCCCTTGCGGAGGACCTGGCCGTGGCCGTCGGGTCTGCCCAGTCCGCCCAAGCCGCAGCCTCGGAGCAGCGTGCCCGGGCTGAAGGTATGTCTTGGCCGCTTTGAGACTTCGATTCAGCTTCATTCTTCAACTCGTGTCTGAAGAATTCTGTTTTGGCTGTTTGCAGAGTTCGAGTCGGCCCTCAACGAGTCCGCCAAGGCACTTGCCCAGGCGGCTGAGCAGAAGGAGGCCGACCACGTGGCCATGTCCAAAGTTATCTTGGCTTTCTGCCAGGTCTTTGGTCTTGACGACGTCCCCTCGGGAAGCTCCCCCCAGAGTCTCCTGCAGGCCTTGGGTGGTCATGTGCACGGCAGACTCCGTGAGGCGCTGCATCACGGCGTTAGGCGGGCCTTCGCTGTGCTCGCTTCCCACTATGATGTGGATCTAGAGCGGGTCAGCGAGGGGTACTGTCTTCCCGACGAAGATGAAGCTGCCCTGGCCGAAGTTCAGAGGCTTGACGCGGCCGTTGCGGGCCCAAGCGCGGTGCTGGCGTCCTCCTTCGAGGTGGAAATCCTTCTGCTTGCGTCGCTGTCCCAGGCCGGGGCGGATCTCGCCGAGGGTGCAAACGGCGCCGAGGGTGGAGACGAAGCCGAGGGTGCTGCTCCTCCCCTGGGCGATGCCTGATTCTACCGGAGCAGTTTGTTTTGAACATGTATGTGCCTTTCGCGGCCGCCGAGGCCTGAACACTTTGTTGTCGTGTTATAAAGCTGTGTTTCTTTTCCTCCTGTTTCGAGTATCCGGACTTGTTCGTCAGTAGCGGAATCGCTTATCTGAGTAAGAGTTATTTTTCGCGGAAGGTGATGAGTGAGGTATCCGTATCCCGGAGGCGTAGGAGTCCCTCGGCTCGGTCGGCCTTGCCGCTTACATGCGCTCTTATTCGTTTCGCGGGGTTCTGTTACTGATATAGTCGGGAAACACGAAAGTCGTTTTGGTAGAAGACTTTTTCCGAGGAAAATTTTGGCGTAGAGGGGGTTCCCCCCTTCTAGCCCCCGAGGGAGGGTCGGGCTTTGCCGAGGCAAGGCTGATCCTTCCTTAACGGTTAGACTCTATTTGTGTATGTAAAGAGAACGAGGTATATGAACGACTTGGAAACATCTTAAGGGTAAAAGCGACATAGCTGTCAAATGTTCCAAGCGTTGCTATAGACCTCGCCTTGACTGTTGGCCAGCTTGTATGTTCCGGGCTTCAAAATTTTAGCGATGATGAACGACCCTTCCCAGGGAGGAGTGAGCTTGTGACGCCCTCGGGTGTCTTGCCGCGCCGAAGTACCAAGTCCCCCACCTGGAGGTCTCAGGACCGAACCCCTCGGGTGTGGTAGCGTCGCAGAGACTATTGATACTGCGCCGAGTGTAGTAAGGCCATGTCCTGAGCCTCCTCCAGCTGGTCCAGCGAGTCTTCTCGGCTGGTCTGGTTGCTTTGGTCGTCGTACGCCCTTGTCCTCGGGGAACCGTATTCTAAGTCTGTGGGCAAGATAGCCTCGGCCCCATAGACTAGAAAAAATGGCATGAAGCCCGTGGCTCGGCTTGGCATCGTCCTCAGACTCCAGACCACCGAGGGGAGTTCCTTCATCCATCGCCTACAGAACTTGTTGAGGTCGTTGTAGATCCTCGGCTTAAGTCCCTACAGAATCATGCCGTTGGCACGCTCCACCTGCCCATTCGTCATGGGGTGAGCTACGGCGGCCCAGTCCACCCGGATGTGGTGGTCCTCGCAGAAGTCCAAGAACTTCTTGCCAGTGAACTAGGTGCCGTTGTCGGTGATGATGGAGTTCGGGACCCCAAAGCGATGGATGATGTTGGTGAAGAACGTCACCGCCTGCTCGGACCTGATGCTGTTTAGGGGTCGGACCTCAATCCACTTGGAGAATTTGTCGATGGCGACCAGCAGGTGCGTGAAGCCCCCGGGTGCCTTCTGCAAGGGACCGACGAGGTCTAGACCCCAGACAGCAAACGGCTAGATGATGGGTATTGTCCGCAGGGCCCGAGCGGGCAGGTGTGTCTGTCTTGCGTAGAATTGACACCCCCGGCAGGAGCGTACAATCCTAGTTGCGTCGGCCACCGCGGTGGGCCAGTAGAAACCTTGTCGGAAGGCGTTTCCAACGAGGGCTCGAGGTGCTGCGTGATGACCACAAGCCCCTGAGTGTATCTCTTGCAATAGCTCCTGACCTTCGGTGATGGATAGGCATCGTTGGAGGATGCCTGAGGGACTACGGTGGTAGAGCTCCCTTTCGTCACCCAGTAAGACAAACGACTTGGCGCGTCGCGCCAGTCACCGAGCTTCGGCTTTGTCGAGGGGTAGCTCTCCTCGGTGGAGATATTGCAGGTACGGGGTCTGCCAGTTTCGATTAGGCGTGACCCCATTCCGCTCTTCCTCGACGCGCAGTGCCTCGGGCTGGGCCGAGGCCTCCTCGGGCTCGGGCGTGTCATCAGTCTTGACGGAGGGTTGATGTAGGTCTCGGGAGAAGACGTCCGGGGGAACCGTTGTCCGTCCCGAGGCTATCTTAGCCAGCTCGTCCGCAGTCTCGTTGTACCATCGAGCGATGTGGTTGAGCTCGAGCCCATAGAACTTGTCTTCCAGGCGCCGAACCTCGTCGCAGTAGGCTTCCATCTTCGGGTCGCGGCAGTGGGAGTTCTTCATGACTTGGTCGATGACAAGCTGCGAGTCGCCATGAGCGTCGAGGCGCCGAACCCCTAGCTCGATGGCGATGCGCAACCCGTTAACCAGAGCCTCGTACTCGGCCACGTTGTTTGACGCCGGGAAATGGAGGCGCAGCACGTAGCGGAGGTGCTTCCCGAGGGGTGAGATGAAGAGTAGGCCCGCACCTGCTCCTGTTTTCATCAGCGACCCGTCGAAATACATGGTCCAGAGTTCCGGTTGGATCGGGGCTGTAGGAAGCTGGGTGTCGACCCATTCAGCCACAAAGTCCGCCAAGACTTGGGACTTGATGGCCTTCCGAGGAGCGAACGAGATTGTCTCGCCCATGATCTCCACCACCCACTTTGCAATCCTACCCGAGGCCTCTCAGCACTGGATGATCTCCCCCAGGGGGAAGGATGACACGACAGTCACCGGATGAGACTCGAAGTAGTGTCGCAACTTTCGCCGCGTCAGAATTACCGCGTACAGTAGCTTCTGAATTTGCGGGTAGCGGATTTTGGTCTCGGACAGTACTTCACTGATGAAGTAGACCGGCCTCTGGACGAGCAATGCATGCCCTTCTTCTCGTCTCTCGACCACGATCGTGGCGCTGACCACCTGAGTGGTTGCGGCTACGTAGATCAAGAGGGCTTCTCCCGCAGCGGGGGGGCACCAGGATCGGCACGCTTGTCAGGAGCGCCTTTAAGTTCCCGAGGGCTTCCTCGGCCTCAGGGGTCCAAGTGAAGCGCTTGGTCTTCCTTAAGAGGCGGTACAAGGGTAGGCCTCTTTCGCCGAGGCGCGAGATGAAGCGGCTCAGAGCCGCAAGGCATCCCATGACCCTCTGTACTCCTTTTCAAGTCCTTGATAGGCCCCATGTTGGTAATGGCCGCGATTTTCTCTGGGTTGGCCTCGATGCCCCGCTCGGAGACGATGAACCCCAGGAGCATGCCTCAGGGGACTCCGAAGATACACTTCTCGGGATTGGGTTTTACGCCTTTCGCCTTGAGACACTTGAATGTCGTTTCAAGGTCAGAGAGGAGGTCGGAGGCTTTCCTCGTCTTGACTACGATGTCATCGACGTAAGCCTCGACCGTTCGGCCGATGTGCACTTCGAACACGTGGTTCATGCACCTTTGGTATGTCGCGCCTGCATTCCTCAAACCAAATGGCATAGTAATATAGCAGTACATGCCAAAAGGTGTGATGAAAGAAGTTGCGAGCTAATCGGACTCTTTCATCCTGATTTGGTGATACCCTGAGTAGGCATCGAGGAATGACAGGGTTTCGCACCCAGTAGTGGAATCCACGATTTGATCGATGCGAGGAAGAGGGTAGGGAACCTTTGGACATGCTTTGTTTAGACCAGTGTAGTCTACACACATCCTCCATTTCCCACCTTTCTTTTTCACAAGCACAGGGTTGGCTAGCCATTCGGGATGGAATACCTCTTTGATGAACCCTGCAGCCATCAGCTTGTGGATCTCCTCGCCTATGGCTCTGCGCTTTTCTTCGTCGAATCGGTGCAGAGGCTGCTTCACGGGTCGGGCTCCAGCTCGAATGTCCAGCGAGTGCTCGGTGACATCCCTCGGTATGCCAGGCATGTCCGAGGGACTCCACGCAAAAACCTCGGTGTTCACGCGGAGAAAGTCGATGAGCACTGCTTCCTATTTGGGGTTGAGCTTGGAGCTGATCCGGACTTGCTTGGAGGCGTCGTTGCTGGGGTCGAGAGGGACAGACTTAACCGCCTCTGCTAGCTCGAAGTTGCCGGCGTGGCGCTTCGCTTCTGGCACCTCCTTGGAGAGGTTCTCCAGGTCGGCGATGAGGGCCTCAGTGTACTCCACACACTCCACGTCGCATTCGTACGCGTGTCGGTACGTGGATCCGACGGTGATGACCCCGTTGGGGCTCGGCATCTTGAGCTTGAGGTAGGTGTAGTTGGGGACGGCCATGAACTTGGCGTAGCATGGTCTCCCCAGCACGGCGTGGTAGGTTCCTCGGAACCCGACCACCTCGAACGTGAGGGTTTCCTTTCGGAAGTTGGAGGGAGTCCCGAAGTAGACGGGCAGATCGAGTTGCCCAAGGGGCTGGACGTGCTTCCCGGGGATGATCCCGTGGAAGGGCGCCGCACCGGCCCGGATCGTGGACAGATCGATCTGCAAGAGCCCGAGGGTCTCGGCGTAGATGATGTTGAGGTTGCTGCCTCCGTCCATGAGGACCTTGGTAATCCTGACGTTGCCGATGACGGGATCGACAACGAGCGGGTACTTCCCTGGGCTCGACACACGGTCGGGGTGGTCACCTTGGTCGATGGTGATGGGCTTGTCGGACCAGTCTAGGTAGACTGGCGCCGCCACCTTCACCGAGCAGACCTCCCGGTGCTCCTGCTTGCGGTGCCGAGCCGAGGCGTTCGCCACCTGCCCTCCATAGATCATGAAGCAGTCATGGACCTCAGGGAACTCTTCTGCCTTGTTGCCTTCCTTCTTGTCGTTGTCGTGGGCTCTGCCACCTTCAGCCGGCGACCCGGCCTTGTGGAAGTAGCGCCGAAGCATGACGCATTCCTCAAGGGTGTGCTTGATGGGACCCTGATGATAGGGGCACGACTCCTTGAGCATCTTGTCGAATAGGTTGGCCCCTCCGGGAGGCTTCCGAGGGTTCCTGTGCTCGGCGGCGGCGACAAGATCTGCGTCGGTGGCGTCGCGTTTCGCTTGCGACTTCTTCGTGCCGCGCTGGGCGGACGCCTCGGGGATGTCTTCCTGCTGGCGTCCCTGAGGCCGCTTGTCCTTTCTGAAGATGGCCTCGACCACCTCCTGACCAGAGGCGAACTTGGTGGCGATGTCCATCAGCTCGCTCGCCCTGGTGGGAGTCTTGCGACCCAGCTTGCTCACCAGGTCGCGGCAAGTGGTACTGGCGAGGAACACGCCGATGACATCTGAGTCGGTGATGTTAGGCAGCTCGGTGTGCTGCTTCGAAAATCGTCGGATGTAGTATCGCAGGGATTCTTCTGGCTGCTGTCGGTAACTTCGGAGATCCCAGGAGTTCCTAGGGCGCACGTATGTGCCCTAGAAGTTTCCAGCGAAGGTTTTGACCAGATCGTCCCAGTTGGAGATCTGCGCAGGAGGCAGATGCTCCAGCCAGGCCCGAGCAGCGTCGGAGAGGAACAGGGGGAGGTTGCGGATGATGAGTGTCGGCGTTTCGAGACCGGGGGGTCCCTAAGCCGACGAGTGAGTGTGCCGCGTGCCCCAGCCCAGATGGGTCGAGCGCGTGGGCGAGCGCGAAGGGGGGAGAGCGAGGTGGCCGGAGCCGGGTCATGAGGGAGGCGGAGATCCCGCGGCCTTCGTGTTCGTCCCGCGCCCAGGTCGGGTGCGCTTGCAGTAGGGGGTTACAAGCGTCCACGCGGGTGAGGGGAGCGAGCGGCCCCAAGAGAGCGCCTGCCCCTGCCCTCGTTCCCGCGGGGCCAACCTTCTCTAAGAAGGCCCTGGTCCTTCCTTTTATAGGCGCAAGGAGAGGATCCAGGTGTACAATGGGGATGCAGCGGAGTGCTACGTGTCTAGCGGGGGAGAGCTAGCGCCCTGAGTACATGCCAATGTGGCAGCCGGAGAGAACTTGGCACCCAGCTGGTGTGGTGTCGTGGCTGTCGGAGGAGTAACGGAGCCTGGTGGAGGGACAGCTGTCGGAATAGTTGGGCTCTTGCTGACGTCCCCCCGCTTCCGTAAGGGAGCTGAGAGCCGCCGTCGTCATGGGTCTAGCGGGGCGCCATCATTGCCTATCTGGCGGAGCTAGCCAGATGGGACGTCGGTCTTGTTCTCTGCGGCCCAAGTCGGCTCGGGGTAGGGTGATGATGGCGCCTCCTGTTGACGTGGCGGACTTGTGCCCTAGGTCGGGCGACGTGGAGGTTCCTCCGAGGCCGAGGTCGAGTCTGTCTTCCATGGCCGAGGCCGAGCCCGAGCTCCTGGGTCGGGCGAGGCGGAGGTCGTTCGGCAGAGACCAGGGCGGAGTCCGAGCCCTGGGTCGGGCGAAGCGGGGTTCGTCGTCTTCTGGGGCCTTAGCCCGAGTCCGAGCCCTGGGTCGGGTGGAGCGGAGTTCGCCGTCTTCCGGGGCCTTAGCCCGAGTCCGAGCCCTGGGTCGGGCGGAGCGGAGTTCGCCGTCTTCCGGGGCCTTAGCCCGAGTCCGAGCCCTGGGTCGGGCGGAGCGGAGTTCGCCGTCTTCCGGGGCCTTAGCCCGAGTCCGAGCCCTGGGTCGGGTGGAGCGGAGTTCGCCGTCTTCCGGGGCCTTAGCCCGAGTCCGAGCCCTAGGTCGGGCGGAGCGGAGTTCGCCGTCTTCCGGGGCCTTAGCCCGAGTCCGAGCCCTGGGTCGGGCGGAGCTTCCTATGGCGCCTTTGGCAAGGCCTGGCTGCCTGTCAGTCTCACTCTTTGCGTTAAATGCCCCTACGACTCGGTCGGTCGGCGCGGTGATTTAGTCAGGGTTGCTTCTTAACGAAGGCAAGGCCTCGGGCGAGCCGGAGATGCGTCTGCCGTAAAAAAGGGGGCCTCGGGCGAGACGGAAACACCTCAGGGTCGGCTGCCCTTGCCCGAGGCTAGGCTCGGGCGAGGCGCGATCGAGTCGCTCGTATGGACTGATCCCTGACTTAATCAAACCCATCAGGCCTCTGCAGCTTTATGCTGATGGGGGTTACCAGCTGAGAATTAGGCGTCTTGAGGGTACCCCTAATTATGGTCCCCGACAGTAGCCCCCGAGCCTCGAAGGGAGTGTTAGCACTCGCTTGGAGGCTTTCGTCGCACTTTTTTGCAAGGGGACCAGCCTTTCTCGGTTGCATTTTGTTCCGGTGGGTGCGCGCGAGCTCACCCGCCGGGTGTAGCCCCCGAGGCCTCGGAGGAGTGGTTTCACTCCTTCGAGGTCTTAATGCCTTGCGTAATGCTTCGGCTGGTCTGGTGGTTCCCTCATGCGAACAGGCCGTAGCCCGGGTGCACTGTCGGGGCCCAAGTTCTCGGGCTGGTATGTTGACGCTGTCAACGGTTTGGCCGGAGCCGGGTTTGCGAGAGCAGCCCCCGAGCCTCCGCACAGGGCGAGAGGGCGATCAGGGACAGACTCGGCTTTTTTACATACGCCCCTACGTCGCCTTTCCGCAAGGAGGAGGGGGGGAGAGCGCCATGTTACCCTCGATGGGCACCGAACATGGTGTCTCCGGTGAGCTGCAATCGGGTAATCCGAGTGGACGTCCGTGCCCCGTTCGTTGGGGGTCGGCTAGGGGCCCGGAGGCACGCCCAAAAGTACCTGCGGGTGATCTACCGGACCCGGTCCCCTGGCGACGGGGTCCAAGGGCTCGTTGCCTCCCTCCGATGGGATTCCGTTACAGGATCGTTCCCGCTGGTCTCGGAAATGTCCTAGGGTACCTCGGGAGCGCAGCCCGAGCCTTGGTTATGTATCGAACGTACCCCTAGTCATCCCTCGCTCGGTGTCTGAGGCGACTGTGAACCCTTCGGGGGGCCAGCCTTCGAACCCCTGATCAGTAATGGGCGCGGAGCCCGAGTAGCCTGAGGCGGCCGTGGAACCTTTCGGGAGGCCGACCTTCGAACCTCTGACCAGTAGTGGGTGTCGGGCCCACGCGATCTGAGGCGGCTGTTGAACCCTTCGGGGGGCCAGCCTTCGAACCCCTGATCAGTATGGAGGCTCGGAGCCTAGTTCCTTCACGGGGAAGGATCCCTTTGGGGGTATCCCCTTTCCCGGTCCCTGTTGCAAGAGATAGAGAAAGAGGAAAAAGGGAAAAAAGGATACGAATTTGAACGACGCGGCGTACCTTTTTGGCGCGGTTATTTTGGCGAGGGCGAAGCGTCGCCAGCTGCTCCTGCCAGAAGCGCCGCCTGTCCAGCCGTGGAGTTAATGCGCCGGGGTGAGTAGTTGGCGAGGCTGCCGTTGCGTGTGCGCGAGCCGTTCGAGGGACGGGTCACGGGCGCGTCGTCTTCACGCCGTGAGAGGGGGTTCTCTTGCTGCCTCCGGATGGGACGTGAGCTTGGCTGACGGCGTGACCGCTGCTCCCGCGCGCCTGCCACTGTTATTACTGCCGGCCCACCTTTGACCGCGTTTGACCGCTGCGTCAGGCTGGCGCTGCTGGGTCGCGCGCTGGGTCACCTCGGGTCGCGGTATCGGTTCCGCAATCGAGGAGGTGCGGTGGTGCGCAAGTGGTACAGTTGCTTGCATGCAGCATCCGGCGCGCCGGTCGCGCGACGCGTGGGCTTAGGCCTCCGCGCTGGCAGGTTAGGAGTCAGAGAGGCGCGACCACTTGGCGTGGTTGCATGCCGTCTGCATGGCTGCCTGCCCCTTTCGCCCGTTGGCCTGGGCAAAAGCGGAGGGTCGCTTGTAACCGCTGGGTGGTTGCGTGCGCCGTGCGCGGCGGTTTGGCTTCTTCTGCTTGGAGCCGTTCTTGTATGACATGCGGGACCCAACCCCCGCGCCACAGGGGAGGGCTTTGGAGGCGTGTTGGAGAAGACTCGGCCCGAGACGGTTGGGGGCGCAAGTAGGGAGAGTCGCCTTTAAAAGGAGGGCGACCCCTTCCATAAGGCGACCATGCCTTCTTCTTCCCTTATGCATCGTGTCTTTCCGCCTTTCAAGCCCCCGGATGGGGAAACCGCCGTCTTTTCGCCCCATCATTGGAGGAACGCAACTCCGTGGGAGTTGGTACCTTTCAGCCATCGTTCGGCTTCAAGGATTTTCATCACACAGCCCGGTTGCTCCCCTCCGCTGGTGATCACCCAAGACGGTGACCTCCAGCTCCCGGATGGGGAGAGGCAAACCGGGCTGTGGTCCCGGCCCCGCCCTCAGTGTTGAGGGTGTTCGTCATCCTCGCCGGGGCGGGGAGCGAGGCGAGCCGGGGCTCCACCTCCTGCGCGGGTCGGCGGACCACCTCATCTTCCAGCTTCTGGTGGTGGCAATCGCCCTTTAGCCCCACGGCGGAGACATCCTCCAGCCATGCCGGGGAAGGCGAACTGTTGCTGCCCAGCTAGGATGCAACATTCCGTCTTCCTCCTCGCATTCGCGGCGAGGACGGCTGCGAGGATCTGCCAGGGTGCTTAGGGGCGTCCCGCGTTTTGCTGGTGATTCGCCCAGAGCTTGTCGCTCCACGGGCTTCCCGGGCGGGGAGGTCGTCCATACCCGTGGAGACGGAACCGGAGTTCCGTTTGTGATGGCACCTCGAGTGCCGGGTTTTTTGTTCATTTCGGCTTTCGAGGCCTGAACATGTATGTAACTTCAGCACGGAGCCGTGTTTTTTCCTCATTTTTGAGCACTAAGACTCGCCTGTTGTTTGTCTGAACCGCTTCACCAAGCATGAGTCGCCCCGTGTCAAGGTGACGAGTGAGGTATCCGTATCCCGGAGGCGTAGGAGTCCCTCGGCTCGGTCGGCCCTGCTGTCCGAGGCTCCTCTGGCTTAGTTAAAGAGACCCCTCGGCCGCTCTTCGTCGAGCCGAGGCCAGGGGTAGCGATATCAGCATGAGCAGAGGCGGAGTTGGCTCGAAAATAAAACCTGGTTGGCCGGAACCTAGCCAGGTTGTCCGTTGGCTGGATCGACGTCGGAGTTGATCAGCCGAGGCTTCGGACCGGGCTGGCGCCCTCGGAAGATGGTTGGCTGAGGCCCAGGGGTGACCGGCTGAGCCGCCTGCTCGGGCCGGGTTCTCGGAGAAGTCCCTGGCAGCGATTGCCCGGGCGTGGTGATAACCTCGTCTTTGGAGCAGAGACCCTCGGACCGCGTCGCCATCCGAGGCTAGGTCGGGCCTCGCCGAAGGTGCCGTCGATGCCGAGGGTGTTGCTGCCCCCTTCCAGCGTCAAGACCCGAGCCTGCAGGATCAGATTGTCTTGTAGTGTGTGCTTTGTGCGACCGTCGAGGCCAAAACACACACCCTTGTTGCGTGTTAAAGCTGCGTCTCTCTTCCTCTTGTTTCGAGTATCTGGACTTTTTGTCGGTAATAGGGATGTTTGTACGAGCGAAAGTTGCTTCTCGCGGAAGGTGAGGAGTGAGGTATCCGTATCCCGGAGGCGTGGGAGTCCCTCGGCTCGGTCGGCCTTACCGCTTACGCGCACTTTTACTCGTCCACGAGGCCCTATCACCGACTCGGTCGAGAAGACTCGAAGAATCGCTTCGACAGAAGGGCTTCCGAACGTAGAGACTTGTTCGATCCGTGGGGTCTCCTTATCCGAACGCGAGTTACTTATCGCAGAAGGTGATGAGTGAGGTATCCGTATCCCGGAGGCGTAGGAGTCCCTCGGCTCGGTCAGCCTTGACTGCTTACGTGTACCCCGTCGTTTCCAGGACCCACTTTTCGAAGTAGTCAAAAAGCACGAAAGATATTCTGGTAAAAGAGATCTTTTTTTTCGAGGAAAATTTTGACGCAGAGGGGGTTTCCCCCCTTTTAGCCCCCGAGGGAGGGTCGGGCTTTGCCGAGGCGAGGCCGACCCTTCCTTGTTGACTAAACTTTGCGTGGGTGCGAGGTATATGAACAACTTGGAAACATCTTAAGGGTAGAAGCGACGTAGCTGTTGGATGTTCCAAGCGTTGCCGTGGACCTCGCCTTGACTGTTAGCCAGCTTGTACGTTCCGGGCTTCAGAACTTTGGTGATGACGAATGGCCCCTCCCAGGGGGGCGTGAGCTTGTGCCTCCCTCGGGCGTCTTGCCGCCGCCGAAGCACCAGGTCGCCCACCTGGAGGTCTCGGGGTCGGACCCCTCGGGCGTGGTAGCATCGCAGGGACTGCTGATACCGCGCCGAGTGTAGTAAGGCCCTGTCCCGAGCCTCTTCCAGCTGGTCCAGCGAGTCCTCTCGGCTAGCTTGGTTGCTTTGATTGTCGTAGGCTCTCGTCCTCAGGGAGCCGTATTCCAGGTCCGTGGGCAAGACGGCCTCGGCCCCGTAGACCAGGAAGAACGGCGTGAAACCCGTGGCTCGGCTCGGCGTCGTCCTCAGGCTCCAGACCACCGAGGGGAGTTCCTTCATCCATCGCTTGCCGAACTTGTTGAGGTCATTGTAAATCCGAGGCTTGAGCCCTTGTAGAATCATGCCGTTGGCACGCTCTACTTGCCCATTCGACATGGGATGAGCTACGACAGCCCAGTCCACCCGGATGTTGTGGTCCTCGCAAAAATCCAAGAATTTTTTGCCGGTGAACTGGGTGCCATTGTCGGTGATGATGGAGTTCGGGACCCTGAAGCGGTGGATGATGTTGGTGAAGAACGCCACCGCTTGCTCGGACCTGATGCAGTTCAGGGGTCGGACCTCGATCCACTTGGAGAATTTGTCAACGGCGACCAGCAGGTGCGTGTAGCCCCCGGGCGCCTTCTGCAGAGGGCCAACGAGGTCCAGACCCCACACAGCGAAGGGCCAGGTGATGGGTATCGTCTGCAGAGCCTGAGCGGGCAGGTGGGTCTGCTTCGCATAGAATTGGCACCCTTCGCAGGTGCGGACAATTCTAGTGGCGTCAGCCACCGCCGTCGGCCAGTAGAAGCCTTGCCGGAAAGCGTTCCCGACAAGGGCTCGAGGCGCTGCGTGATGGCCGCAAGCCCCCGAGTGTATCTCTTGCAGGAGTTCCTGACCTTCGGCGATGGAGATGCACCGCTGGAGGATGCTCGAGGGGCTGCGGTGGTAAAGCTCCTTCTCATCGCCCAGCAAGACGAACGACTTGGCGCGTCGCGCTACCCGCCGTGCCTCGGCCTGGTCGAGGGGTAGCTCTCCTCGGCGGAGATATTGCAGGTACGGGGCCTGCCAATCTCGATCAGGCGTGACCCCGCTCCGCTCCTCTTCGATGCGCAGCGCCTCGTCCTCGGGGGCTAAGTGTTCCTCGGGTTGAACCGAGGATGGCTCGGGCTAGGCCGAGGTCCCCTCGGACGGGGCCGAGGGCGCCTCGGGCTCGGGCGTGTCGCTGATCTTGACGGAGGGTTGGTGCAGATCCCGGGAGAAGACGTCCGGGGGAACCGTCGTCCGCCCCGAGGCTATCTTTGCCAGCTCGTCCGCAGTCTCGTTGTAGCGCCGGGCGATGTGGTTAAGCTCGAGCCCGTAGAACTTGTCTTCCAGGCGTCAAACCTCATCACAGTAGGCCTCCATCTTCGGGTCGCGGCAGTGGGAGTTCTTCATGACTTGGTCGATGACGAGCTGCGAGTCGCCGCGAGCGTCGAGGCGTCGGACCCCTAGCTCGATGGCGATTCGCAATCCGTTGATCAGAGCTTCGTACTCAGCCACATTGTTGGATGCCGGGAAATGGAGGCGTAGCACATAGCGCAGGTGTTTCCCGAGGGGTGAGACGAAGAGCAGGCCCGCACCGGCTCCCGTCTTCATCAGCGACCCGTCGAAAAACATGGTCCAGAGCTCCGGTTGGATCGGAGCCGTCGGCAACTGTGTGTCGACCCATTCGGCTACGAAGTCCGCCAGTACCTGGGACTTGATGGCCTTCCGAGGGGCGAACGAGATTGTCTCGCCCATGATTTCCACCGCCCACTTCGCGATCCGTCCCGAGGCCTCTCGGCACTGGATGATCTCCCCCAGGGGGAAGGATGACCCCACAGTTACCGGATGAGACTCGAAGTAATGCCGCAACTTTCGCCTCGTCAGGATCACTGCATACAGCAGCTTCTGAACTTGTGGGTAGCGGATCTTGGTTTCGGACAGCACCTCGCTGACGAAGTAAACTGGCCTCTGAATGGGCAATGCATGCCCCTCTTCTTGCCTTTCGACCACGATCGCGGCGCTAACCACCTGAGTGGTAGCGGTGACGTAGACCAAGAGGGCTTCTCCATCAGCTGGGGGTACCAAGACGGGCGCCTGGGTGAGGAGCGCCTTCAGGTTCCTGAGAGCTTCCTCGGCCTCAGGAGTCCAAGTGAAGCACTCAGCCTTCCTTAAGAGACGGTACAGGGGCAGGCCTCTTTCGCCGAGGCGCGAGATGAAACGGCTCAAAGCCGCGAGACATCCCATGACCCTCTGTACGACGCACCCAATACTGCGTGGTAGGTTCCTCGGAACCCGACCACCGCGAACGTCAAAGTCTCCCTTCGGAAGTTGGAGGGTGTTCCGAAGCAGACAGGAAGGTCGAGCTGTCCGAGGGGCTGGACGCGCTTCCCGGGAATGATCCCGTGGAAGGGCGCAGCGCCTGCTCGGACGGAGGACAGATCGACGCGTAGGAGCCTGAGGGTCTCAGCGTAGACGATATTGAGGCAGCTGCCCCCATCCATCAGGACCTTGGTGAGCCTGACGTCGCCGATGATGGGATCGACGACGAGCGGGTACTTCCCCGGGCTCGGCACGTGGTCAGGGTGGTCATCTTGGTCGAAGGTGATGGGCTTGTCGGACCAGTCTAGGTAGACTGGCGCCGCCACCTTCACCGAGCAGACCTCCCGACGCTCTCGCTTGTGATGCCGAGCCGAGGCATTCGCCGCATGCCCTCCGCAGATCATGAAGCAGTCGCGGACCTCGGGGAACTCTCCTGCTTGGTGATCTTCCTTTTTGTCGTCGTCGCGGGCCCTGCCACCCTCTGCGGGTGGCCCAGCCCTGTGGAAGTGGCGCCGAAGCATGACGCACTCCTCGAGGGTGTGCTTGACGGGCCCCTGATGGTAAGGGCACGTCTCCTTGAGCATCTTGTCGAAGAGGTTGGCACCTCCGGGGGGCTTCCGAGGGTTCTTGTACTCGGCGGCGGCGACAAGGTCTGCGTCGGCAGCGTCGCGTTTCGCTTGCGACTTCTTCCTGCCTTTCTTCTTGGCGCCGCGCGGAGTAGACGCCTCGGGAGGATCCTCCGACGGGCGGCCCTGGGGCTGCTTGTCCTTTCGGAAGATGGCCTCGACCGCCTCCTGACCGGAGGCGAACTTGGTGGCGATGTCCATCAGCTCACTCGCCCTGGTGGGGGTCTTGCGACCCAACTTGCTCACCAGGTCACGGCAGGTGGTGTCGGCAAGGAACGCGCCGATGACATCGGAGTCGGTGATGTTGGGCAGTTCGGTGCGCTGCTTCGAGAACCGCCGGATGTAGTCCCAAAGAGACTCTCCCGGCTGTTGCCGGCAGCTTCGGAGGTCCCAGGAATTCCCGGGGCGCACGTACGTGCCCTGGAAGTTGCCGGCGAAAGCTTGGACCAAATCCTCCCAGTTGGAAATCTGCCCCGGAGGCAGGTGCTCCAACCAAGCGCGAGCAGTGTCGGAGAGGAACAGGGGGAGGTTGCGGATGATGAGGTTGTCGTCGTCCGTTCCACCCAGTTGACAGGCCAGGCGGTAGTCCGCGAGCCACAATTCCGGTCTTGTTTCCCCCGAGTACTTTGTGATAGTAGTCGGGGGTCGGAATCGGGTCGGAAACGGCGCCCGCCGAATGGCCCGGCTGAAGACCTGCGGACCGGGTGGTTCGGGCGAAGGACTCCGATCCTCCCCGCTGTCGTAGCGTCCCCCACGCCTGGGGTGATAGCCTCGGCGCACCCTTTCGTCGAGGCGGGCCCGACGGTCGCAATGAGGGTGCTCGTTGCCGAGGTGGCCCGGGGCCGCAGGCGCGGTGTTGCGCGTGCGCCCGGTGTAGACCGAGGCTTCCCGCATGAGTCGGGAAGTCGCGGCACGAGGTTTCGAGGGGTACCCCTACTTTCGGGAGGCAGAGCTCTCGGCCCGCCGGGCCGCAGCGCCTTCCAGGAGATGCTTGAGCTCTCCCTGGATTCGCCGACCCTCGGTGGTTGATGACTCCGGCATCGCGCGGAGGAGCATCGCCGCGGCTGCCAGGTCCTGACCGGTTCCGCCGGATGTGGGTGGCGGCCTGTCCCTGGCATCGTTGGCGATGTGGTGCTGGAGACCCTGGGGCAGGTGACGTATTTCTCCGGCCGGGGGCTGGCCCGCCCATACCTGCCCGACGTCCCGGCGGATCGACTCGAGCGCTCCTGCCCCCTCGTCGAGCCCGGCCTGCGCCCCGCGGACTTGCTCGAGCTGTGGGTCGTGACCCCCCGCCGGAACGGGGACCACAGCTAGCTCCCGCGGGATGTCGGCGCGAGGCACTGGCCTAGGGAGATCACCATCCTCTGGCATGCCGAGACGGCTGCCTCCGGAGGGATCCCCTAGCTCGACGTGGAAACATTCGCGGCTCGGGCCGCAGTCCTTGTCGTCAAGGCTGCGGCTGCCGTCGGAACAGTCGGAGAGGCAGCAGTTGCATGCGGTCATGAAGTCCCGCATGGCACTGGGGTTGCCAGATCCAGAGAAATCCTAGCGGATGCTGGGGTCGTCATCTTCCTCGGACCCAGAGGGCCCATAGGTCGAGACGCCCGTCAATCGGTCCCAAGGCGACCGCGCACGAAACCCAAAAGGGGTTGCACTCGCCTCAACGTGAGCGCCCGCCAGAGCGAGGTCGCTAGGCGGGTTGAGGTCGAGTCGAAATGACGAAGGATGGGGATCAGTCGGTACCTTTTTGTCGACGAGGAGCGACGAGGTCACATCGGGGGCTGATCGCGCCGTCGTCCTGGGTACGAGGGTGACGTCCCGCAGGCCCTCCGTGAGCGTGCTGGCGTCGTCCACCTGCTCGGGGTCGGCGTGTTGCGGGGGGACGACGCTCGCCTTCGCCTCAAACGCGAGGGTGACGCCCGACGCGTCCTCCGTTGGGGCACTGGGGATGTCGATTCGCTCGACAGCCGACGGAGCGCAGCCTCCCGCTCGGCCCTGGTTGCCCCGCCTCCTCCTCCGATGGCGAGGGAGAGGTTGGGGCGAGCTCGAATGTTGTTCTTCCCCCATGCGGGAAAGACGTCGTCGATTCCGCCGCCGGCGGGCGAGCTGTCGGCCGCCATTGTTGCCGCCGCGCGGCGGTGGAAGGAGTATCATGTCGTAGCCGCTGTCAAAAGACATGAACTCGAGGCTCCCGAAACGGAGCACCGTCCCGGGTTGGAGAGGTCGTTGGAGACTGCCCATCTGGAGCTTGACGGGAAACTGCTCGTCAACACGCAGCAGGCCCCTACCTGGCGCGCCAACTGTCGGCGTTTCGAGACCGGGGGGTCCCTAAGCCGACGAGTGAGTGTGCCGCGTGCCCCAGCCCAGATGGGTCGAGCGCGTGGGCGAGCGCGAAGGGGGGGAGAGCGAGGTGGCCGGAGCCGGGTCATGAGGGAGGCGGAGATCCCGCGGCCTTCGTGTTCGTCCCGCGCCCAGGTCGGGTGCGCTTGCAGTAGGGGGTTACAAGCGTCCACGCGGGTGAGGGGAGCGAGCGGCCCCAAGAGAGCGCCTGCCCCTGCCCTCGTTCCCGCGGGGCCAACCTTCTCTAAGAAGGCCCTGGTCCTTCCTTTTATAGGCGCAAGGAGAGGATCCAGGTGTACAATGGGGATGCAGCGGAGTGCTACGTGTCTAGCGGGGGAGAGCTAGCGCCCTGAGTACATGCCAATGTGGCAGCCGGAGAGAACTTGGCACCCAGCTGGTGTGGTGTCGTGGCTGTCGGAGGAGTAACGGAGCCTGGTGGAGGGACAGCTGTCGGAATAGTTGGGCTCTTGCTGACGTCCCCCCGCTTCCGTAAGGGAGTTGAGAGCCGCCGTCGTCATGGGTCTAGCGGGGCGCCATCATTGCCTATCTGGCGGAGCTAGCCAGATGGGACGTCGGTCTTGTTCTCTGCGGCCCAAGTCGGCTCGGGGTAGGGTGATGATGGCGCCTCCTGTTGACGTGGCGGACTTGTGCCCTAGGTCGGGCGACGTGGAGGTTCCTCCGAGGCCGAGGTCGAGTCTGTCTTCCATGGCCGAGGCCGAGCCCGAGCTCCTGGGTCGGGCGAGGCAGAGGTCGTTCGGCAGAGACCAGGGCGGAGTCCGAGCCCCTGGTCGGGCGAAGCGGGGTTCGTCGTCTTCCGGGCCCTTAGCCCGAGTCCGAGCCCTGGGTCGGGTGGAGCGGAGTTCGCCGTCTTCCGGGGCCTTAGCCCGAGTCCGAGCCCTGGGTCGGGCGGAGCGGAGTTCGCCGTCTTCTGGGGCCTTAGCCCGAGTCCGAGCCCTGGGTCGGGCGGAGCGGAGTTCGCCGTCTTCCGGGGCCTTAGCCCGAGTCCGAGCCCTGGGTCGGGCGGAGCGGAGTTCGCCGTCTTCCGGGGCCTTAGCCCGAGTCCGAGCCCTGGGTCGGGCGGAGCTTCCTATGGCGCCTTTGGCAAGGCCTGGCTGCCTGTCAGTCTCACTCTTTGCGTTAAATGCCCCTGCGACTCGGTCGGTCGGCGCGGTGATTTAGTCAGGGTTGCTTCTTAACGAAGGCAAGGCCTCGGGCGAGCCGGAGATGCGTCTGCCGTAAAAAAGGGGGCCTCGGGCGAGACGGAAACACCTCAGGGTCGGCTGCCCTTGCCCGAGGCTAGGCTCGGGCGAGGCGCGATCGAGTCGCTCGTATGGACTGATCCCTGACTTAATCAAACCCAATAGGCCTCTGCAGCTTTATGCTGATGGGGGTTACCAGCTGAGAATTAGGCGTCTTGAGGGTACCCCTAATTATGGTCCCCGACAGTGAGGTTGTCATCGTTCGTTCCACCCAGCTGGCAGGCCAGCCGGTAGTCCGCGAGCCACAGTTCCGGCCTTGTTTCCCCCGAGTACTTAGTGATGGTAGTCGGGGCTCGGAACCGGGTCGGGAACGGCGCCCATCGTATGGCCCGGCTGAAAGCTTGCGAACCGGGTGGTTCGGGCGAGGGACTCCGATCCTCCCCGTTGTCGTAGCGTCCCCCACGCCTGGGGTGGTAGCCTCGACGCACCCTCTCGTCGAGGTGGGCTCGACGGTCGCGGTGGTGGTGCTCGTTGCTGAGGCGACCCGGGGCTGTAGGTGTTGCGTCCCGCGTGCGCCCGTTGTGGACCGAGGCTTCCCGCATGAATCGGAAAGTCGCGGCACGATGCTCCGGGGGGGGTACCTTTGCCTTCGGGAGGCAGAGCTTTCGGCCCGTCAGACCGCGGCATCCTCTAGGAGATTCTTGAGTTCTCCCTAGATATGCCGCCCCTCGGTGGTGGATGGCTCCGGCATCGCCCGGAGTAGTATTGCTGCTGCAGCCAGGTTCTGGCCGACCCCACTGGAAGCCGGGGGCAGCCTTGCCCTGGCATCGTCAGCGATGCAGTGCTGGACGTCCTGGGCCTGATGACGCGCTTCTCCGGCTAGCGCTCGGCCTGCCCACTCCTGCCCGATGTTCTGTCGGAGCTACACAAGTTGTCCTGCTTCCTCGTCGAGCTTGGCCTGTATCTCGCGGATTTGCTCGAGCTGTGTGTCCTGACCCCCCGTAGGGACTGGGACCACAGCTAGCTCCCGAAGGATGTCAATGCGAGGCGCAGGCCTAGGGGAGTCGCCGTCCTCCAGCATACCAAGGTGGTTGCCTTCGTCGGGACCCCCTAGATCGATGTGGAAACATTCACAACTTGGGCCACAGTCCTCGTCGTCAAGGCTGTAGCCATCATCGGAGCAATCGGAGAGGCAGTAGTCACATGCGGTCATAAAGTCCCGCATGGCACTAGGAGCACGGAGCCCGAAGAAATCCCAACCAGAGTCGGGCTCAACATCTTCCTCGGAACCCGGGGGCCTGTAGGTCGAGACGGCCGTCAGTCGGTCCCAGGTTGACCACATATGGTACCCCGGAAGGTTAGGATATGCCTTTATGAAAGCGTCCACCAAAGCAGGGCCGCTTGGTGGGTCGAAGCTAAATCTAAAAGGCACAGGGTGGAAAATGGACGGTACCTCTTGATCGACGGATGGTGACGAAGTCACGTCGGGGACGGACCGCACTGTTTTCTCTGGTACGAGGCTAACGCCCAGCAAGTCCTTCGCGAGCGTGTTGGCGTCATCTGTTCGCTTGGGGTTGGCGTGTTGCGGGGAAACGACGCTCGTCTTCATCTCAGACGCGAGGTCAATGTCCGACGTGTCCCCCGCTGGGGCGCCAGCGTCGTCGACTCGCTCGACAGCCAACAAGGTGCCGTCTCCTGCTTGGCCATGGTTGCCCCGCCTCCTCCTCCTCCTGTGGCGGGGAAGGTGACAGGACAGACCCGGATGCTGCTCCTTCGCCATGGGGGGAAGACGTCACCGAGTCCGCCGCCGCCGGGCGGGTTGACGGCCACCATTGTCGCTGTCGCACGGCGGAGGAAGGAGTACTATGTCGTAGCTACCGTCGAGGGACATGAACTCGAGACTCCCGAAATGGAGCAGCGTCCTGGGCGGGACAGGTTGCTGGAGACTCCCCATCTGGAGCTTGACGGGAAGCTATTCGTCAACACGCAGCAGGCCCCTACCTGGAGCGCCAACTGTCGGCGTTTCGACCCCGGGGGGGTCCCTAGACCGACGAGTAAATTGTCGCTGCGTGTCCCAGCCTAGATGGGTTGGCGCGAGATGGAACACAAGGGGGGAAAAGGGAACTGCGGCTCGTGTTATCCTGCGCCCAGGGCGGATGCGCTTGCAGTAGGGGGTTACAAGCGTTCGCGAGGGAGGGGGAGAGCCTGCTCGTCAGCCCATCCTCCCGCGTGGCCACCCACTCGTACGAGGGCCCTGGACCTTCCTTTTATAGATGTAAGGAGAGGGTCCAGGTGTACAATGGGGGGTGTAGCGATATGCTAACGTGTCCAGCAGAGAGGAGCCAAAGCCCTATGTACATGCCGACGTGGCTGTCGGAGAGGTGCTAGTGCCCTATGCATGTGACGTCGTGGCCGTTGGAGGAGTGCTTGAGCCCTGTAGAAGCACAGCTGTCGGGGCTGACGGGACCTTGCTGACGTCTCCTTGCTTTCGTAGGGGGCTGAGAACCACCATCGTCATGGGAGCACGTGGGGTGCCATCATTACTTGTTTACCGGGGCGAGCCAGATGGGATGCCGGTCTTGTTCCCCGTAGCCTGAGCTAGCTAGGGGTAGGGTAATGATGTACCCCCTGTGGCGTGGTCAGCCCGAGCCCAAGGTCGGGCGAGGCGGTGACTCCTCCGAGGTCGAGGTCGAGGCCGAGCCCTGGGGTTGGGCGAGGCAGAGACCATCTTTCGAGGTCGAGGTTGAGTCCGAGCCCTGGGGTCGGGCGAGGCGGAGACCATCTTCCGAGGTCGAGGCAGGGGCCGAGCCCTAGGGTCGGGCGAGCCGGAGACCGTCTTCCGATGTCGAGGCAGGGGCCGAGCCCTGGGGTCGGGCGAGGCGGAGACCGTCTTTCGATGTCGAGGCGGGGGCCGAGCCCCGGGGTTGGGCGAGGCGGAGCTTCCTATGGCGCCTGAGGCTAGACTCGGCTGCTGTCAGCCTCACCCTGGCGGGTGGCACAGCAGTCGGAGCAGGGCAGGCGGTGCTGTTTTCTCGTCAGGTCAGTCAGTGGAGGGGCGAAGTAACTGCGGTCACTTCGGCCCTACCGACTGAGGAACGCGCGTCAGGATAAGGTGTCAGGCGATCCTTGCATTGAATGCTCCTGCTATACGGTCGGTTGGCGAGGCAATCTGGCCAAGGTTGCTTCACTGCGAAGCCTGCCTGAGCTTGGCCTCGGGCAAGTCTAAGGTGTGCCCGTTGCTTGAGGAGGCCCTCGGGCGAGGCGTGAATCCGGCTGGGTCTACTGTTCCTGTCCGAGGCTGGGCTCGAGCGAGGCGAGATCGTCTCCTTTGAGTGGATGGAGCCTTGACCTGAATTGCGCCCATCAGGCCTTTGCAGCTTGTGCTGATGGTGATTACCAGCCGAGTTTAGGAGTCTTGGGGGTACCCCTAATTATGGTCCTTGACAGATGCAAACACAAACCAAAGCAAATAAATAAGTGCGGAATTGAACTAGTTTGCATAATGTAAGTGCAAAGGTTACTTGGAATTAAACCAATATACATTTCATAAGATATGCATGGATTGCTTTCTTCTAATTTTAACATTTTGGACCACGCTTGCACCACTTGTTTTGTTTTTGCAAATTCTTTTGGAAATTCTTTTCAAAGTCTTTTTGCAAATAGTCAAAGGTAAATGAGTAAGATTTTGAGAAGCATTTTCAAGATTTGAAATTTTCTCCCCCTATTTCAAATGCTTTTCCTCTGACTAAACAAAACTCCCCCTCAATGAAATTCTCCTCTTAGTGTTCAAGAGGGTTTTAGATATTAATTTTGAAATGGGTTATACTAATTTGAAAATTCTATCAAAAATAAGATACCAATAGAAAAACTTTCTTTTAATACAAATTTGAAAGACTATATTTTTTTGAAATTGGCGGTGGTGCGGTCCTTTTGCTTTGGGCTAATACTTTCTCCCCCTTTGGCATGAACCGCCAAAAACGGATACTTGTGAGTGAGATATGAGCCCTTTTTACTTTCTCTCCCTTTGGTAAATAAGATAAGAGTGAAGATTATACCAAATTGGAGAACGGTGCGGAGTGACGGTGAAGGATGAATAATTCGATGGAGTGGAGTGGAAGCCTTGTCTTCACCGAAGACTCCATTTCCCTTTCAATCTATGACTTAGCATGAAATGCACTTGAAGAACACATTAGTCATAGCAAATGAAACAGATGATCAAAGGTATATAAATGAGCTATGTGTGTAATATATCAATCAAAATTCCTAGAATCAAGAATATTTAGCTCATGCCTAAGTTTGGTAAAAGTTTTCTCATCTAATGGCTTGGTAAAGATATCGGCTAATTGTTCTTTGGTGTTAATATAGGCAATCTCGATATCCCCCCGTTGTTGGTGATCCCTCAAAAAGTGATACCGAATGGCTATGTGTTTAGTGCGGCTATGCTCAATGGGATTATCCACCATGCGGATTGCACTCTCATTATCACATAGGAGAGGAACTTTGGTTAATTTGTAACCATAGTCCCTGAGGGTTTGCCTCATCCAAAGCAATTGCGCGCAACAATGGCCTGCGGTAATATACTCAGCTTCGGCGATAGAAAGAGCTACAGAATTTTGCTTCTTTGAAGCCCAAGATACCAGAGATCTTCCCAAGAACTGGCAAGTCCCTGATGTGCTCTTTCTATCAATTTTACACCCTGCCCAATCAGCATCTGAATATCCAATTAAATCAAAAGTGGATCCCCTAGGGTACTAGAGGCCAAACTTAGGAGTATAAACTAAATATCTCAAGATTCGTTTTACGGCCCTAAGGTGAACTTCCTTAGGATCGGCTTGGAATCTTGCACACATGCATACGGAATGCATTATATCCGGTCGAGATGCACATAAATAGAGTAAAGATCCTATCATCGACTGGTATACCGTTTGATCTACGGTTTTACCTCCCGTGTCGAGGTCGAGATGCCCATTAGTTCCCATGGGTGTCTTGATGGGCTTGGCATCCTTCATCCCAAACTTGGCGAGTATGTCTTGAATGTACTTCGTTTGGCTGATGAAGGTGCCCTCTTGGAGTTGCTTTACTTGAAATCCTAAGAAATACTTCAACTCTCCCATCATAGACATCTCGAATTTTTGAATCATGATCCTACTAAATTCTTCACAAGTAGATTTGTTAGTAGACCCAAATATGATATCATCAACATAAATTTGGCATGCAAACAAATCATTTGCAATAGTTTTAGTGAATAGAGTAGGATCGGCTTTTCCGACTTTGAAGTCATTAGAAGTAAGAAAATCTCTTAGGCATTCATACCATGCTCTTGGGGCTTGCTTGAGCTCATAAAGCGCCTTAGAGAGTTTATACACATGGTTAGGGTACTCACTATCTTCAAAGCCGGGAGGTTGCTCAACATAGACCTCCTCCTTGATTGGTCCATTAAGGAAGGCACTCTTCACGTCCATTTGATAAAGCTTGAAGCCATGGTAAGTATCATAGGCAAGTAATATGCGAATTGACTCAAGCCTAGCTACGGGTGCATAGGTTTCACCGAAATCCAAACCTTCGACTTGTGAATATCCCTTGGCCACAAGTCGGGCTTTGTTCCTTGTCACCACACCATGCTCATCTTGTTTGTTGCGGAATACCCATTTGGTTCCTACAATATTTTGGTTAGGACGTGGAACTAAATGCCATACCTCATTCCTTGTGAAGTTGTTGAGCTCCTCTTGCATCGCCAACACCCAATCTAAATCCCTTAATGCATCTTCTACCCTGTATGGCTCAATAGAAGACACAAAGGAATAATGTTCACAAAAATGAGCAACACGAGATGGAGTTCACGGGGTGATCTCTTTGTATTGCTTGATGGACTCTTGGGTGTGGTGGTCTTGGACCCTCATTATCTTCCTTGTCTTGATCATTAGCATCTCCCCCTTGATCATTGCCCTCCTCTTGAGGTGGCTCCTCTAGATCTTCATTTTCATCATCTTGAGCTTGATCCTCATCTTGGGTTGGTGGAGATGCTTGTATGGAAGATGATGGTTGATCTTGTGCTTGTGGAGGCTCTTCGGATTCCTTAGGACACACATCCCCAATGGACATGTTCCTTAGTGCGACGCACGGAGCCTCTTCATCATCTAGCTCATCAAGATCAACTTGCTCTACTTGAGAGTCGTTAGTCTCATCAAACACAATGTCACAAGAAACTTCAACTAGTCCAGTGGACTTGTTAAAGACTCTCTATGCCCTTGTGTTTCAATCATAACCAAGTAAAAAGCCTTCTATAGCCTTAGGAGCAAATTTAGATTTTCTACCTCTTTTAACAAGAATGAAACATTTGCTACCAAAGACTCTAAAATATGAAACATTGGGCTTTTTACCGGTTAGGAGTTCATATGATGTCTTCTTGAGGATTCGGTGAAGGTAGAGACGGTTGATGGCATAGCAAGCGGTGTTGATTGCTTCTGCCCAAAACCTGTCCGAAGTCTTGTACTCATCAAGCATGGTCCTCGCCATGTCAAGTAGAGTTCTATTCTTCCTCTCCACTACACCATTTTGTTGTGGCGTGTAGGGAGAAGAGAACTCATGTTTGATGCCCTCATCCTCAAGGAAGCCTTCAATTTGAGAGTTAGAAACAAGCACCTTGGGTACCCAAACACAAGTCTTTGACCCCTTGTGTTTGCCCCCAACATATTTGACAACTACTTTGCCTGATTTGTTAGTGAGCACATAAGATGCATCAAAAGTTTTAAATGAAATATTAGGTTCATTTGATGCAATAGGAGTTTTCTTCTTAGCAATTTAGCATGGGTTGATTGCCTAGAACTAGATGCCTCACTCTTATACATAAAAGCATGATTAGGGCCAGAGTGAGACTTCCTAGAGTGAATTCTCCTAATTTTGTGTTCGGGATAACCGGCAGGGTATAAAATGTAACCCTCGTTATCCTGAACCATGGGAGCCTTGCCCTTAACAAAGTTGGACAATCTTTTAGGAGGGGCATTAAGCTTGACATTGTCTCCCTGTTGGAAGCCAATGCCATCCTTAATGCTACGGCATCTCCCACTATAAAGCATACTATGAGCAAATTTAAATTTTTCATTCTCTAGTTCATGCTTGGCAATTTTAGCATCTAGTTTAGCTATATGATCATTTTGTTGTTTAATCATAGCAAGGTGATCATGAATAGCATCTACATTAATATCTCTACAACTAGTGCAAATAGTAACATGCTCAACGGTAGATGTAGAGGGTTTTCAAGCATTTAATTCCACAATCTTAGCATGTAAAATAGCATTCTCATCTCTAAGATTGGAAATAGAAACATTGCAAACATTTAAATCTTTAGCCTTAGCAATTAATTTTTCATTTTCATTTTTAAGGCTAGAGAGGGATGCATTCAACTTATCAATCTTAGCAATTAAATTAGAATTATCATTTCTAAGGTTGACAAGAGAATTATCACTAACATTTACTTTCTCAACCTTAGCAATCAATTTTTCATTTTCAAATCTAAGATTGGAAATAGTGTCATGGCAAGTGCTTAGCTCACTTGTTAATTTTTCACATTTTTCTATCTCCTAAGCATAAGCATTTTTAACTTTAACATGCTTCTTATTTTCTTTAATAAGGAAGTCCTCTTGGGTATCCAAGAGTTCATCCTTCTCATGAATGGCACTAATTAATTCATTCAATTTTTCTTTTTGTTGCATGTTTAAGTTGGCAAAAAGGGTGAGCAAATTATCCTCATCATCACTAGAGTTTTCCTCATCACTAGATGTTGCGTATTTAGTGGAGGCTCTAGATTTTACCTTCTTTTTGTCGTCCCTTGCCATGAGGCACTTGTGGCTGACGTTGGGGAAGAGAAGCCCTTTGGTGACGGGGATGTTTGCGGCGTCCTCATCGGAGGAGGAGTCGGTGGAACTTTCGTCGGAATCCCACTCCCGGCAAACATGGGCATCGCCACCCTTCTTCTTGTAATACTTCTTCTTTTCTCTTCTCTTACCCTTCTTGTCGTCGCCCCTGTCACTATCATTAGATAAAGGACATTTAGCAATAAAATGACCGAGCTTACCACATTTATAGCACACCTTCTTGGAACGGGGCTTGTAATCTCTCCCCTTCCTTTGCTTGAAGATTTGGCGAAATCTTTTAATGATTAAAGCCATATCCTCGTTGTCGAGCTTGGAGGCGTCGATAGGAAGCCTACTTGGTGTAGACTCTTCCTTCTTCTCCTCCGTCGCTTTGAAGGCGATGGGTTGCACCTCGGTTGTGGAGGTGGCACCTCGCTCAATGATTTGTTTGGAGCCTTTGATCATGAGTTCAAAGCTCACAAACTTTCCTATCACTTCCTCGGGAGACATTAGTTTATATCTTGGATCACCACGAATTAATTGAACTTGAGTAGGGTTAAGGAAAACGAGTGATCTAAGAATAACCTTGACCATTTCATGGTCATCCCATTTGGTGCTCCCGAGGTTGCGCACTTGGTTCACCAAGGTCTTGAGCCGGTTGTACATGGCTTATGGCTCCTCCCCTTGGTGAAGCATGAATCGACCGAGCTCCCCCTCGATCGTTTCCCACTTGGTGATCTTGGTCACCTCATCTCCTTCGTGCGCGGTCTTGAGCACGTCCCAAATCTCCTTTGCACTCTTCAACCCTTGCACCTTATTATACTCCTCTCGACTTAGAGAGGCGAGGAGTATAGTAGTGGCTTGGGAGTTGAAGTGTTGGATTTGTTCGACCTCCTCCGAATCATAATCCTTGTCCCCTTCTTCGGTAGCTACGCTCCATACTCAACAATATCCCATATGCTTTTGTGGAGTGAGGTTAGGTGATGCCTCATTTTATCACTCCACATAGAATAATCTTCACCTTCAAACATAGGTGGTTTGCCTAATGGGACAGAAAGTAATGGAGTGCATTTTTAAATGCGAGGATAGCGAAGGGGCATCTTACTATACTTCTTACGCTCATGGCGCTTAGAAGTGGCGGATGTCGATTCCGAGCCGGAGGTGGAGGGTGACGAAGAGTCGGTCTCGTAGTAGACCACCTTCTTCATCTTCTTCTTCTTGTCACCTTTCCGTTGGGACTTGATGGAGGAAGAGGATTCCTCCTTGTGCTTGTGGGCGGACTCCCTTGAGTGTGTTCTCCCCGAGCTTGCGGACTTGTCGCCGGTCCTGATCTCCCTCATGGCAGATGCTCCCGACATCACCTCGAGCGGTTAGGCTCTAATGAAGTACCATGCTCTGATACCAATTGAAAGTCTCCTAGAGGGGGTGTTGGGGCCATGCTTCGTTGCGCCGAAGGTCTTGTAGAAAGAAGCAGCTTCGGCTGAAGTTGTCCTCAGGAGATGACCGAAGGTTCCTCTTCATGAAGCTTCGGAATTACAAACCGACTTAGAGATAGAATGACCTTTTAATCCATAAAGGTCTGAGTCAATGTTGTAAACTTTTATGGGGGGCATAATTGTAATTCTTCACAGGCTGTGTCCTGTGTCTATAAATAGATGAACAGTACCCCCATACTGTTCACGCTGACTTGTATTCATTCGTGCGTCACGCTTGTATTTTTGCCTTCCGTCAAATCGAAGGTACAAATGTAATTCAATATTGTTCTTATTCTTCCATAATCATATAATGATGACACCTAATAATGTTATATGATTATTCATGTATTCTTTCATGTTTCATGTGATTTTTCTCTTATCAATATAAATTATGATGATGAAGGTATGTCCTTCATAACCTTCGTCCGAAATCGTTATATCCTAAGGGAAATAACGCTTCGGAGGACGAAGGACATTAACCATTAACTTTTCTGTGTTGCCTTGTTCTTAATTCATAGCATTTGAGAACAAGTCCCCAACATTGGCGCCCACCTCCGGTGAACTCACTTCCAATTTTTTTGAGCTGATGGCTTCGTTCAACGATCAAGCTGGAGCTGCTTCGGTTCCGAAGCTGCTTCTTCCGATAACAGGCGGTTCATGTTCAGAGCCAGCCAACAAGAAGCAGAAGAAGGAAGCACAGAGAAGGGTACAGCATGTTGGGGTGCAAGGACCCTTCATCAAGTCGAGATGGTCTCACATTCCTATTACCTTCTCCCAAGAGGACCTTCAACTCAAGGATTACCCACACAACGATGCCATGGTCATCTCTTGTGTTATCAAAGGGTTTCTGGTCCACAATGTCTTGGTTGATACAGGCAGTGCAGCTGATATCATATTTGCTAAGGCCTTCAGGCAAATGCAAGAGCCAGAAGATAAGATTCATGATGCTATGCACCCTCTTTGTGGCTTCGGAGGAAGACAGATTGTAGCCCTGGGCAAGATCACCATGTCAGTGACCTTCGGGTTCATCAACAACACTAGAACTGAGCAAGTTACAATTGACATTGTTGACATGGAATACCCTTACAACGCAATTATTGGTCGTGGCACCCTCAATGCTTTCGAAGCAATCCTTCATCCTGCCTATCTTTGCATGAAGATACCTTCGGATCAAGGACCCATCGCTATTCATGGAAGTCAGGAAGCTGCCAGAAGGGCCGAAGGAAGCTGGACTGACTCCAAAGCAATCCATAACATAGATGGAGCTGAAGCTTGTGAACAGTACAAGTTCAGAAGGGAGAAAGCAGCTTCAGCAGATCAGCCGAAGCCCATGCTCTTATGTGAGGACATAGCAGAGCAGAAGGTGCTGTTGGGCTCTCAATTATCCGAAGACCAGGAGAAAACCTTGATAAGGTTTTTGTTCAACAACAAAGATGTTTTTGCATGGTCAGCTAATGACCTCTGCGGAGTAAATCGGGATGTTATTGAACACTCGCTCAATGTTGACCCATCCTTCAGACCCAGAAAGCAGAGACTTCGGAAAATGTCTGATGATAAGGCCGAAGGTGCTTGTAATGAAGTAAAAAGACTCCTCAGTGCAGGAGTTATCAGAGAAGTAAAGTACCCAGAATGGCTAGCTAACACCGTTATGGTAAAGAAGGCCAACGGCAAGTGGAGAATGTGTATCGATTTTACAGATCTCAACAAGGCTTGTCCGAAGGACGAATTCCCATTGCCAAGGATAGACTCTTTAGTTGATGCAGCAGCTTCTTCAGAGCTCATGAGTCTGCTAGACTGTTACTCAGGCTATCATCAAATCTGGATGAAGAAGGAAGATGAGCCGAAGACTAGCTTCATAACCCCAAGTGGCACATATTGCTATCTTCGGATGCCTGAGGGGCTCAAAAACGCTGGAGGAAGTTTCAGCAGAATGACTGCGAAGGTCCTCCAGTCTCAGATAGGCAGAAATGTGCTAACTTATGTTGATGACATCATTGTAAAAAGCACGAAACAGGAAAATCATATTGCTGATTTGCAGGAGACCTTCGCCAGTTTCAAACAAGCTGGCTTAAAGCTGAATCCAGAAAAATGTGTCTTCGGAGTAAAGAAGGGGAAATTTCTTGGATGCTTGGTTTCAACAAAGGGAATTGAAGCTAATCCAAGTAAAATTGAAGCTATACTTCGAATGGAGCCACCAACTACAAAAAAGGGGGCCCAAAGATTGGCAGGGAGGCTGGCATCTCTCAATAGATTCATATCCAGATCAGCAGAAAGAAATTTACCATTCTTCGAAGTGCTGAAATCAGCCGAAGTCTTTCAATGGGGATCAAATCAACAAAAAGCCTTTGAAGAACTGAAGCAATATTTGATAGATTTAACAACATTAACTCCACCAACGCAAGGGGCTCCTTTGTTGTTATATGTGGCAGCTTCGCACTCAGCAGTAAGTGCAGCACTTGTCCAGGAGAAGCTCGATGGCCAAGTCAAGAAGCAGGTTCCAGTGTATTTTGTATCTGAAGTCCTTAGTGTGTCAAAGAAAAACTATACAGAATTGGAGAAGGTATTATATGCTGTTTTGATGGCATCCAGGAAACTTCGGCATTATTTTCAGGCATACAATATTATTGTCCCTTCTTCGCAACCGTTGAAGGATATTATGAGAAATAGAGAAGCTACTGGACGGATTGGAAAATGGGCTGCAGAGCTCAATGAATTTTGCATTGATTATGTGCATAGATCCTCGATCCAGTCTCAAGCGTTGGCAGATTTCATTGCCGATTGGACGCCAGGGGCTCAGGATGAAGAAACAAATAAAGATGCCGAAGTATGGACAGTGTTTTGCGATGGGTCTTGGGGAACCTTCGGAGCAGGAGCAGCCGCTGTCTTGATCTCACCATCCAAAGTTAAAACTTGTTATGCGGCAAGACTTGATTTTAGCTGTACGAACAATATTACTGAGTACGAAGCCCTGCTCCTGGGCCTTCGGAAATTAAAAGCAATGGGAATCAGAAGGGCGATCCTTAAAACTGATTCCCAGGTTGTTTCTGGTCATATCGACAAGAGTTGCAAGGCTAAAGATCCGAAGCTTGAAAAATATCTAGACACGGTCCGAAGAATCGAAGCTTCCTTCGAAGGATTTTCTGTCAAAAATATCCCTCGAGGACAAAATGAGCATGCTGATTTGCTGGCTAAGTCAGCAGCACAGGGGCTGCCTCTACCTTCGGATGTGTTTTTCGAAACAATAAAGGCACCTTCAGTGGAACTCCTTGAAAGAGCAGTTCTCAACATATCTCCTGTTTATAGCGAAGATTGGAGAACTGAGATCATCTCTTACCTTCAGGGTAAGTTCCTTTCAGATGACGAAGCTTATAACAGGAGGATAGAGGCAAGAGCTCGTCCATATGTCATGATAGAAGGCGAGTTGTACAAGCATGGAGTTTGCGCTCCGCTACTCAAGTGTTTATCTAGAACCGAAGGTATAGAATTGATGAAAGAAATACATGCAGGCCTGTGTGGATCTCACATTGGATCTAGGCCGTTACTTGGAAAAGTTTTTCGCCAAGGGTTTTATTGGCCGAAGGCAGCTTCGGATGCAGCGGAATTAGTTCAAAAGTGCGAAGGCTGTCAGAAATGTGCAAGAGATCAGAAACAACCTTCGTCTTTAACACAGCTCATACAACCCATCTGGCCATTGCAAAGGTGGGGCCTTGACTTGTTAGGTCCATTACCACCGGCTCAAGGGAATTTAAGATATGTTATAGTGGCTGTGGAGTATTTTTCTAAATGGATTGAGGCAAAGCCACTAGCCACAATAACTTCGGCCACTGTCCAAAAGTTTTTCTGGCAGAATATTGTTTGTCGTTTCGGGGTACCGAAGGCCATCACTGTAGATAATGGAACACAATTCGACTCCGAAGCCTTCAGAAATTTCTGTGATCAAATTGGTACGAAGATCCATTTTGCATCAGTCAGGCATCCGGAGTCAAATGGGCTCGTTGAAAGAGCCAACGGCATTATAATGACAGGAATAATGAAGTTAATCTTCAATCAACCCAGGGGAAAGTGGCCAGATCAGTTAACTAAAGTGGTGTGGAGCCACAATACAACAACATCAAGGTCTACAGGCTTTACTCCATTCAAGTTATTATTCGGTGACGAAGCAATAACTCCGGAAGAAGCTAAAACTGGATCAATAAGGGTAGTAGCTTCGACAGAATCAGGTCCTGAAGATGCTTGTTTTGTGGAAAAAGATGCTTTAGAAGGGATCAGGCTTCAAGCTGTGGAGAATATCAATAAATACCAAGCCGAAACAGTCAAATGGCGAGATAGAAAAGTTCGGCTAAAGAATATTGAGCCGGGACACTTGGTGCTTCGGAGAGTGGCCAACCCAGACACAGTGGGCAAGTTACAATTGAAATGGGAGGGACCCTTCTTAGTAGCATCTTCGTCAAGACCTGGTTCATACAGATTGAAGGACATGGACGGCAACGATATTCCAAGATCTTGGAATGCGGATGAGCTTCGGCGATATTATGTGTAACTTGATGTAACTTTTTATGTCTTTTCTTTTCTTTTTCATGGCACCCTTTTCCTTTCTAAAGGGGGAGAAAGGTTTTTAATGGGGCCATCATATGTAATTTCCTTTTTTTTAGTTCTATAAGAGCAAAATCCCCCAAGGAATGTAAATGTAAAAGCTGAGAACGCACCATTGAGTGCCGAAAACTGAAAAAGCGAAGAAGCTCCAAAGTCGTTCCCAAGGGAATGCAGAGCTTACAGCGAAAAGTCAACGCTGATTCCGCCGAAAGTAAAAGGCGAAGAAGCTCCAAAGTCGTTCCTAAGGGAATGCAGAGCTTACAGCGAAAAGTCAACGCTGATTCCGCCGAAAGTAAAAGGCGAAGAAGCTCCAAAGTCGTTCCTAAAGGAATGCAGAGCTGATGTGTGATTGTTTCTAAGGAAATAATGTCTGAGGGTACGGCTTCGGATATGTGTTTGGACATCCATTCGCACATCACATTACATCATAGCATTTGCATTCATAAACATTCATCCAGGCATATATAGGATAATCATCATCATGGCATAAGTGGTTGTTTCGGCAAAAAGAAGAAGCGGTCTTTTATGCTTCGTTGTGTACAAAAAAGAAAGGTTTCGGCAAAAAGAAGAAGCGGTCTTTTATGCTTCGTTGTGTACGAAAAGAAGGGAAGGTGTTTTTTCGCCTTCGGCTCAAAATACTAATTTCGTCCACATCAAAGCGCCTCAATGGAAGGGTAAGGATATATTACAAGGTATGAACAAAGTTCATTAAGAACAGTTTAGCTGTATTTACAAAAGTTATTACAAAAGTCTCTTGAGTTTTTTTTTACAGTCTACTCCTACTGATCTTCACCGGGCTTCAGTTTCGGCGGCATATTCTTTAAGCATCAGTTTCAGCTTCGTCATCCTACATGAATCAAGGTATTATGAGTAAAAATCAAGTTTGAAGGAGAAGGTAAGCACAAGGTATGATTTCTTACTGGTTCAAGATGACTTCGAGCTTCGTCTCCAGCTTTTTCTCGCCCGCCTTTTGTCCATATCATTTTTATAAATCTGTTTGAAATGCTTCGGGCGAGGTCAGGAATATCGTCTAGAATTGATGGAGATAGAGTGAAATTGGGCCTGTTGACGATTTTTCCATGATCACAGCCAGCCTTCAGAAATGCTGCAGCAGTGCCCCGAGAAGCTACCCAGGCACAGAAGTCACCGTGCCCGGCTATAACTTCGTCAAGCTCATCAATTTCAGCTTCAATATGTTCGAAGGTTCTTGGCAAATTTTCAGCTGAAGGAGTAAACTTTCCACTGCTGGCTCCAACTGAATAAAAGATCTTTTTTAATTGTTGAATACAGTTGTTACTAAATTCCAAACATTTGTCCTGAAGGCTTGTCAATGATTTTTTCAAATCTGAGTTTTTTTGGACTTCGGCCTCAAATTTTGAATTAAGCTCTTGCTTCTCTTGTTCAAATTGTTTTGATTGGCAGAGAAGCTTCGTATTCAATTCTGCTACTTTAGCTTCAGTCTCTGCCAATAAGCCTTCAGTTGTTTGGAGTTCGAAGTCCTTCTTTTCAATAGTAGTTGATTGCTCTTTTATTTTGCTCTCTAAGTTTTCAATTATAACTTCGTGTTTCTTATCCTCTAAATCTTGCTGCATTCTCAAAGCTTTGCTCAGTAGCATGCTCTGCACGTAAACAACCTTCGTTAAGACAGGTCTACATTATTGAAAACAATAAAAGTCAAGGGAATAGTAGTTCACCTTGAAATTGGAATAAAACAAACTACCAACGATATGTTGTCGTCGGTAGCGGCTGATGTCCATTTCCAGCTTTGGAAAACCGATACTCTTCGATAGAGTACCGATGACCTTAGCTCCAGTTTGATCCCGAATGCAGTCTAATTTTTCATCATCAATACCCCCGAAGAGGAGTGCTCCTGGTTTATATCCGCAGGATTTGGCATACTCTTTAAGCTCTTCTATTTCGGTTCTTGATAATTCTTCTCCAACTAAATTTTGGAACATGAAGGCTTCGTCCTCTGAAGCTTCGTCAACAGTTTCCTTTTCTTTCCCAGACACTGTGGCCATGGCCTCTTCGGCGGCAGCAGCAGCTTCTTCTGTGGCCATGTCTAGCAGTATTTTGTCGATATGTTCAATTGTGCTTTCCAAGTGCAAACCTTCAGGTGAGGTAGCTTCGGCAGCTGCGGCCTCCGAAGGTGGGATTTCAATATTTGTTATTTCTTCAGCTGCTGGTATCTTTTGAGCTGAAGCTCTCGGTGGGGTCTTGTCAATGACTTCTGTCACTGCGATGATTCTTTGTCTCTTTGTTTTAGTTGTTTTCTTCGTTTTTTCGGGCTCCTTTTCCTTCTAAAAAAACTTTGTCAGTTGAGGCCCCAATGGACTTAGCTTCGCAGGCAGGGGTTCAGTCATTACCTTTAAAATCTCTTCCACGTCAGTGGCAGAGCGTGATGCCGGAGTCTCCTCTTCGTCAGATACTTTTCGCTTTGGAGATGATATTTTCTTCTTTGGAATATTCTTCTTTTTTGGTGGTTCTTCCTCATCTTCATTTAAAGCTTCGGCTCCCCTTTTCCTTTTTTGGACCCCGGCACCTTTGTTCAGATTTTCATAGTCAGGGTATTCAAAACCCAGGGCGTCCAGCACTCGATTCAGCCTTCGCTTCGGACGGGTGCCGAAGGCCGCAGTCATCAATTGATCTTCTTTTTTCGAGTAATTCCCAAGAATTTCATTGCACATTATTTCAACTGTGTCCAGCCATTCTTGGCAAGGTTTTTTAAAGTATTTCTTAAACTTGTAATAGTAAGGTAACCGCACAAGTTCTCCTTCTTTTTTCTCCCCCTCTAACTTCGGCATTTCCCATTCTTTTAAAGTAGGGAAAACCCTGAAGGCCAAGAACTCTTGAACCAGGTCCCTAGTACCGATATGCTCTGAAATAATTTTAAACTCACCCAGTGCAGCCCAGGTGGGACCTTCTAATGTCATGTGGCATCGCGGTCTTGTTTCTCCGAAGATCAATTCAAGTGGGCTTTGTACCAGCTTCTCTTGGTCTTCGTCGACTTTCACATAAAACCATTCTGATTTCCAGCCTGCCGGCCATTTGCTTCGGTAACTGATTACAGGAAACTTTGTGGTTTTCCGATACGCAAAATTGTAGCAACCAAAGTTATCATGTAATCCATCTTTTCTAGCCTTCGTCTGGTAATGCAGCTCATGAACTCGACAAAAGCTGTCGGCAAACGGCTCCACCGCCTGGCTTCGGAGGGCCCAGATATAAACACTAAGCCTAACGATAGCGTTAGGAGTCAACTGATGAAAGTAGATACCAAACTTCTTCAATACATCTGCAATAATCCCATGAAGAGGGAATCTCAACCCAGCTTTTAGAAAGCTCTTGAAAATGACTATTTCATTCTTCTCTGGCTTCGGGGTAGTTTCTTCTCCCCCGAAGCGAAGTAGCTTCTTCTGACTCTCACTGAAATAACCTGACTTTACCATCTTGGAGAGATCAGCCTTCGAAACGGTCGACTTTCCGAAGTCCAAGTGGCTGGGCTTACTTGGCATGGCAATGCGATAATCATCTTCGGGATCAGTTTCTTCAATATTCTCATCTTCTGCTTCGGCAGTTGCTTGTTCGGCTTCAACAGTGGGAATTTCCTCCGAAGTTACCAGTCCAGATCGTTGCATTGCTTCGGAGATGGGAACAGTCTCCGAACCTTCAGCTTCGTCTCCTTCACGCTCAACCCTGGCGGTAGATCGTACTCTGGCCATTTAATTCTGAGTTTGTGGAAATTGAATACTTTTTTCTCCCAAAGCCTTTCCTTCTGACGAAGCAGACTTCGAGTTGGACCTTCATTCGATTCCGAGAGTCAAGCTTCGGCTATGGTTAAAAATTTTGGCAGCAAAACAGTGCAAATAGCAATGAATGCTGTGGTAACTTCACACCTACCCGTCTGTTTATATAGTGCTGCAGGTAAGAAGGCGAAACGCCAGGATTTTTACACCAGGCGGACAGTCACTTGCACTCGCTGCGCGGGGGACCGCAGAGACCAAACAGTAACTCTGCAAGGTGGGCCTGACACGCGCTCGGAAACCGAATCGTTTCTCGGCAACGAGCTCAGGGAAGGTGTTTTTTGGACCTTCGGCTTCCCGAAGCTTAGGAGGCTTTTTTCACGGATCAAGCTCGTTACGAAAAACGATCTAGCGCCGCGAAAGGGGCTACTGTTGGGGCCATGCTTCGTTGCGCCGAAGGTCTTGTAGAAAGAAGCAGCTTCGGCTGAAGTTGTCCTCAGGAGATGACCGAAGGTTCCTCTTCATGAAGCTTCGGAATTACAAACCGACTTAGAGATAGAATGACCTTTTAATCCATAAAGGTCTGAGTCAATGTTGTAAACTTTTATGGGGGGCATAATTATAATTCTTCACAGGCTGTGTCCTGTGTCTATAAATAGATGAACAGTACCCCCATACTGTTCACGCTGACTTGTATTCATTCGTGCGTCACGCTTGTATTTTTGCCTTCCGTCAAATCGAAGGTACAAATGTAATTCAATATTGTTCTTATTCTTCCATAATCATATAATGATGACACCTAATAATGTTATATGATTATTCATGTATTCTTTCATGTTTCATGTGATTTTTCTCTTATCAATATAAATTATGATGATGAAGGTATGTCCTTCATAACCTTCGTCCGAAATCGTTATATCCTAAGGGAAATAACGCTTCGGAGGACGAAGGACATTAACCATTAACTTTTCTGTGTTGCCTTGTTCTTAATTCATAGCATTTGAGAACAAGTCCCCAACAGGGGGTGAATAGGCAAATCTGAAATTTATAAACTTTGAACACAACTACAAGCCGGGGTTAGCGTTAGAATTAAAATCGAGTCCAAAGAGAGGGCAAAAACAAATCACAAGCGAATAAGAGCGGATGACACGGTGATTTGTTTTACCGAGGTTCGGTTCTTGCAAACCTACTCCCCGTTGAGGTGGTCACAAAGACCGGGTCTCTTTCAACCCTTTCCCTCTCTCAAACGGTCACTTAGACCGAGTGAGCCTTTCTCTTCAATCAAATGGGACACTAAGTCCACTACAAGGACCACCACAACTTGGTGTCTCTTGTTTTGATTACAAGTGAGCTGAACACAAGAATGGAGGAAGAAGAAAAGCGATCCAAGCGCAAGAGCTCAAAAGAACACAAAAGTCTCTCTCTCTCTAGTCACTAATTTGTTTGGAGTGTTTCCGGACTTGGGAGAGGATTTGATCTCTTTGTTTGTGTCTTGGAATGAAGTCTAGAGCTCTTGTATGAGGTTTGATGGCTGAAAACTTGGATGCCTTGAAGTGTGGTGGTTGGGGGTATTTATAGCCCCAACCACCAAAAGAACCGTTGGTGAGGGCTTCTGTCGTATGGCGCACCGGACAGTCCGGTGCGCCAGCTACGTCATCAGGCCGTTGGGTTCCGACCATTGGAGCTTCTGACAACGGAGCCACCAGACAGTCCGATGGTGCACCGGACAGTCACTGTTCACTGTCCAGTGCGCCTTTTGGTGCCTGCTCTGACTTCTGTGCACGCAGGCGCGCACTATAGCGTTTCACTGTTCCTCTGCAGACGACCATTGGCGCGGACGACCGTTGCTCCGCTTGGCACACCGGACAGTCCGGTGCTACACCGGACAGTCCGGTGAATTATAGCGGAGCGGTCTCCCCGAATTCTCGAAGGTGGCAAGTTTGGAGTGGAACTCCATGGCATACCGGACACTGTCCGGTGGCAGACCGGACAGTCCGATGCGCCAGACCAAGGCTGCCTTTGGGTTGTCTTTTGCTCTTTTTATTTGAATCCTTTCTTGGACTTTTTATTGGTTTGTGTTGAACCTTTGGCACCTGTAAACTTATAATCTAGAGCAAACTAGTTAGTCCAATTATTTGTGTTGGGTAATTCAACCACCAAAATCATTTGGGAAAAAGGTGTGAGCCTATTTCCCTTTCACCAGCGCAACTGTCGGCCGCGCAATCTGCGGGCGACGCGTGGCCCACGCCAACGGTCGGCAGGGGGCACCGGACTATCTAGTGTGCACCGGATAGTGTCCGGTGCACCAACTGGCCCCATGCTGCAACGGTCGCCTGTGCCAGAAAAGGAAGGAGATCGGCACCAGACCGTCTACAGTGACTGTCCGGTGGTGCACTGGACTGTTCGGTGTGCCACTCGACAGAAGGCAAGGATGGCCTTCCTTATTGGCCTTCAATGGCTCCTAGCTGCCTTGGGGCTATAAAAGGGATGCCTAGGTGCATGGAGGAGCTACCCAAGCTTACAAGAAACATTCTAAGACTCCAAGACTCCAACTTCACGCATTCGATTCTTTGAGATAGTGACTTGAGCTCCATTTGAGTTGTGAACTCCGTGCGTTGTGTTTTGAGCTCGAGTTGTGACTTGTGTGCGTGATTGTGCTGTGGATTTGAGTCTTGTGTGTGTTGCTCTCCCCTCCCTTACTTCTGTGCTTTTTGTGTGATCATCATTGTAAGGGCAAGAGGCTCCAAGTTGTGGAGATTCCTCGCAAACGGGAGAAAGACTAAGAAAGGAAAAATCGTAGTATTCAAGTTGATCATTGGATCACTTGAAAGGTGATTGTTGGTGACTTGTTCTCAAATGCTTCGGATTAAGAACAAGGCAACATAGAAAGTGTTTAAATGATAAGGTCCTTCGTCCTTTGAAACATTATTTCCCTTCGGGATATAATGTGTTCCGGACGAAGGTCACAAACAATATATCTTCGTAAACGGAATCAGCTATGATGAAGGACATACACGCAACATAAAAAGTAATATAAGTATTTAAGTTTTATCATAATGTCATTTCTATTTCATTATCATATAACAATAGAAATGACTCCAAATTACAAGTGTACCTTCGGATTGCAGGAAGACAAAAGTACAAGGATGACGCAAGAGCAAATGCCAAGTCAGCGTGAACAGTACGGGAGTACTGTTCATCTATTTATAGGCGTGGGACGCAGCCCATGTAAAATTACATTCATGCCCATTACATTTGTTAATGACTTATGAGAATTTGTCATGGCCTAAGTAGTCTTTTCATCTTTAAGTCGGTTCCTCTACCTGCTATCGTGACGAAGCTTTCCTGCGCACAGCTTCGTCTGTGCGCCATCCTTCGTGTAGCTTGGCAATCAGCCCGTCCTTCATCTCAATCCCCCTTCGTCTGGCTTAGGCTTCGTCCTGACCGTACTCCATGTTCATAATTCTGAGTCCGAAGATACCTGTTCATATAATCCACTTGGAAAACATTGTCAAATCATGTTTTTGAGGACCTTCGGAGGACGAAGGTCCCCAACAGTAGCCCCTCGCAATATTAATTTGTTAATGATAAATTCAGATTGCGATATGGACGAAGGCCTTAAGCCGAAGGTCCGAAAAAACACCTTCCCTTTGCTAGAATAGCAACATTCACTGACAAGCGGGGTCTTTCAATTTTCAACGCACTGGGCGTATAAATAAGATCGTAACGCAAACTCATTTTGGTACTCACTCTTGCCATCTGCTTCCGCCCACTAAATTTTTAGCTCTTGCGCACTAAGATTTGCTGATCCTTTGGTTTTGAAGCTTCGGCCTTGAAAACAGTTTTTTAGTGTTTCCGAAGATGTCTGAAGATAAGAAGGTCACTGCTGAGATGAAGCTGAGTCTCGACGAAGAGAAGAACTTGGGGTTCCTTATAGCGATGGCGGAGACTAATACGGAAAAAATCACCAAGGAGATTTTGGAAGGTATGTCCGAAGATACTGGTGACAGCGACAGTTATGATGCAGAAAGCTGTGGGGGAGAGTCCGAAGATCGACCATGGCGGCCAAGTCACACGGTTTTCGGGAAAACCACTGTTAAGCAGAGTCATATTGACAATATGAGGGGGAGATATTTTCGAGATATATCTATTGTGAGGGCTGATGCTGGAGAAAAAACTTCTCCCACTCCCGAAGAAGATGAAGTCGTAATCTTCCAAAGCTTTCTCAAGGCTGGGCTTCGATTCCCCCTAAGCAGCTTTGTTGTCGAAGTCCTGAAGACGTTTCAAATCTACCTTCATCAAATTACTCCCGAAGCTATCATTAGAATGGGGATCTTTGTCTGGGCTGTAAGGAGCCAAGGTTTGGAACCAAATGCTAAAAGCTTTTGCAACATTCATGAGTTGTTATATGAGACGAAGCCCTAGGGGAAAGAACAATATCACAACAACTTTGGTTGCTACAGCTTCGATGCCCGCACCGGGTCAAGCTGCCTCGTGCCAACCTTTCGGAAGAGGTGGCCCGGTGCCTGGATGACAGAATGGTTTTATGTAAAGAATGACTTGACAGCGCAGGAAGATATTAAAAGTATCATTATGCGCCCCATCTGGCAACGCTTCGGACTTCGAAGGCCGAAGGTTGAAATGGATGAAGCAGCCGAGGAATGCCAAAGAGCCTTCGGCGTAATCTGCTCTTTTATTGGGACAAGGGACTTGGTCCAAGAGCATATTGCGTTCAGGGTGTGGCCACTTGCAGGAAAGTGGGAAATGCCGAAGGAGACCATCAAAGAGTCCGACGAAGGCGGACTGGTCAGACTAAAATACACATTCAAATACGGGGATAAGTTTGTTGAACCTGATGACGACTGGTTGAAAAGCATTGAAACATTAAGTGACGAACTGCATGGGGTGTATTCGAAGGCCGAGAACACTGCATTATCGGCAGCCTTCGGAGGCCGAAAGAAGAAAAGGCTCAACCGGGTATTTGATGCAATCGGGTTTGTCTACCCTGACTACCATTATCCGGTGCCGGGCCGCAAAAGAAAAAATACTTCTCCTGCAACAGAAGTTGCCACAAGTGCTTCTAGTGAGCCAGCGCCGCAAAGAAAAAAGATGAAGGTGCTCACCCACCGAGCACGTTTTATTGAGCCGGCCACAGTGCCAGAATTTATTGGTGAAGTCTCTTTGGCCTCTGAAGCTACAGAACCAGCTCCAGTGCCGAAGATAGAAGAAAAAACTGAAGCGCCTTCAGCAGAGAAGGCAGAAAAACCGAGAATTGAAGGACCAAAAATATCAGAAATCTTAAGTCCTTCAGTAAATGTTGAAACAATAAAAAATCAAAAGGGCCCATCGGTGACCCCAAAAAGAAAAAGAATGGTAAACGTGCTAGATGTCTTGGAGACAATTAAGTCTTCAAGCACAACTCCAAAGAAGACTGTTGAACTTGCTGAAGCGTCTACTGAAGCTTCGAAGCAACAACTGGAAGCTGAAGCTGGGTCTTCAGAGCCCACCAAGGAACAATCTTTGGAAACCGAAAAAATAAAAATATCAGAACCAGTTTTGGTTGAAGAGATTGATACTGCCTCCCCCGAAGCTCCTTCCAACATATGCGATTACATCGTGCGACATGCTTCGGGGAAGAAATTATCTGAAGAAGAGACTTATGAAGCCAATCACTATGCTAGAGAGTTAAAATATCCGAAGGGGGCAGTAGTGTTCAATGGGACAAATGAAGATGACTTCCTATACTGCCTCCCTGATAACAAAGAATTATCTGTCTGCCGAGAGATGGCTAGAAGCATGGGGTTCCCGAAGCTCGAAGCTGGATTATGTGCTATGACGAAGGAGGATCTCGCAGACAGTCTTGCGTACAATAGCCTAAAGGTATGGGAATTAGGCGCTTGAAAATTTTTTTGATTCGTAACTCATTCTTTTATTCTTATACCAACTTTTTTACATATAGGGTTTAATCCTAAGCAACGCATTAAGAGCACAAAAGAGTGCCGAAGATGAGAGCTATGAAATTGCGTTCAACAACCTACGGTCAGAAGTTATTAAACTGAGAAACGAAGCTCTGGAAAAAGATAAAATTCTGCTTACATTGGTAGACAAGGTAAAAAAGGACGAAGCTGCTTCAAAGGTCCAGGCCGAAGCCCAAAAACGTGAGATTAAAGATCTTCAGAAACAGCTAGCTAGAGCTAAAGAGGAACGTGTGCTTGAAGAAACAAAACGAGAGCTTAGTGATCAACTAGCCAATCATTTAGAGATAAGTGTTAAGGAGCTTCGTGCGTCGCAGAGAAAATGCTATGTTAAATCTATAGAATGCGTCAAAAAGATAAAATCCAGCTTCGCCAGCGTTGGCGCATTCTCTAGTGAAGAAAACTTCTCAAGAGGCAATCCCGAAGGTCCGATGGAATGGATCAGCCACGAAGCAGAGGCCTTCGAGGAAATCCTGAGCAGCCGTGGAGACATTTGCGCTTTTTCGGGCGCCAGAGGAGTTGCTACTGTTTTGGAGAGGAAAGGTTGTGAGCATGTAAAATCTTTAGCTCAGTCCGACGCTGCCTTATCCTCCGAAGACATCAAAGACCCCTCGGACGAAGCAAGCATGGTTGGTGGTAAATTCTTTACTGATATCTGGGACAACGGCGGCCGAGAAATGGCGCAAGAAATTATTCAAAGGAGTGAAAAAGGCATCCATGATGCTAGGAAAGTGACAGAGGTTGCCGAAAAAAGTACAGAGCCCGAAGGGCAAATAGGTATTAATTAGTCGTTCTTATTGTGTTGTAATTTTTATTTCAAACTTTGTTCGCGGTTTGTAATAGTTAATGTAGAAATATTCTCTTCCCTCAGAACCTGCTGGATCGTCTGCTGACCCTCACACGAAAGGGGATGACGAGATTAAACAAATGGCCGAAGCTATCATGGATAAAGTTGTTGAACAACTTCTAAATGAGGCTGCCGAAGTAGTACTAAGAGAAGACTAGATGTTATTAGAAAATAGGTATTGTTGGGGACTTGTTCTCAAATGCTTCGGATTAAGAACAAGGCAACATAAAAAGTGTTAAATGTTAAGGCCCTTCGTCCTACCAATCATTATTCCCCTTCGGATTAATGAGCTCCGGACGAAGGTCACAAGAGACATACCTTCGTAAATTCAACAAGTAATAACGAAGGATTCATATAAAGCATGAAATGTAAATCATAGAATCATTTATATTTTATTAACACAGAGAAATAGAAATGATTACAAATTACAAATGTACCTTCGGTCCTGAGAGAAGGTAAAAAGTACAAGCCAATGCCAAGTCAGCATGAACAGTACGGGAGTACTGTTCATCTATTTATAGGCGCGGGACGCAGCCCACGTAAAATTACATCCATGTCCATTACATTTGTTAATGGCTTATGGAAATTTGTCAAGGCCCACGCAGTCTTTTCATCTTTAAGTCGGTTCCCCCCTCTGCTGTCGCGACGAAGCTTCCCTGCGCACAGCTTCGGCTGCGCTCGTCCTTCGTCTAGTTCAGGCTTCGTCCTGGCCGTGCTTCATATTCATAGTTCTGAGTCCAAAAATGCCTGTTCACATAATCCACTTGGAAAACATTGTCAAATCATGTTTTTGAGGACCTTCGGAGGACGAAGGCCCCCAACAGTAGCCCCTCGCAATATTAATTTGTTAATAATAAATTCAGATTGCGATATGGACGAAGGCCTTGAGCCGAAGGTCCGAAAAAACACCTTCCATTTGCTAGATTAGCAACATTCACTGACAGGCGGGGCCTTTAAATTTTTAACGCCCTGGGCGTATAAATAAGATCGCACCGCAAACTCATTTGGTACGCACACTTGCCTTTTGCTTCGGCCCACTGAAATTTTTAGCTCTTGTGCACTAAGATTTGCTGGTCTTTTTGATTTTGGAGCTTCGGCCTCGGGAACAATTTTTTAGCGTTTCCGAAGATGTCTGAAGGCAAGAAGATCCCTGCTGAGACGAAGCTGAGTCTCGAGGAGGAGAAGAATCTGGGGTTCCTGATAGCGATGGCAGAGACCAATACAGAGAAAATCACCAAGGAGATTCTCGAAGGTCTGTCCGAAGATACTGGTGACAGCGACAGCTATGATGTAGAGAGTGGTGGAGAAGAGGCCGAAGATCGTCCATGGCGGCCAAGTCACACGGTTTTCGGGAAAACCACTATCAAGCAGAGCCATATTGATAATATGAGGGGGCGGGATTTTCGAGATATATCTATTGTGAGGGCTGACGCTGGAGAAAAGACTTCTCCCACCCCCGAAGAAGATGAAGTTGTGATTTTCCAAAGCTTTCTCAAGGCTGGGCTTCGATTCCCCCTGAGCAACTTTGTTGTCGAGGTACTGAAAACATTTCAAGTCTACCTTCATCAACTGATTCCCGAAGCTATCATAAGAATGGGGATATTTGTCTGGGCTGCAAAAAGTCAAGGTTTAAAACCAAATGCTAAAAGTTTTTGCAACATTCATGAACTGTTATATGAGACGAAGCCGTGGGGAAAAGAACAATATCACAATAATTTTGGGTGTTACAGCTTCGGTGCCCGCTCCGGGTCAAGCTGCCCTGTGCCAACCTTTCGGAAGAGGTGGCCCGGAGCCTGGATGACAGAGTGGTTTTATGTGAAGAATGACTTAACAGCGCAAGAAAATGTTAAAAGTATAATTATGTGCCCCATCTGGCAACGCTTCGGACTACGAAGGCCGAAGGTTGAAATGGACGAAGCAGCCGAGGAATGCCAAAGAGCCTTCGGCGTAGTCTGCTCCTTCATTGGAACAAGGGACTTGGTCCAGGAGCACATTGCCTTCAGGATATGGCCACTTGCAGAAAAGTGGGAAATGCCGAAGGAAACCATTAAAGAGTCCGACGAAGGCGGACTAGTTAGACTAAAATACACATTCAAGTATGCAGATAAATTTGTTGAACCTGATGATGACTGGTTGAAAAGTATTGAGACATTAAGTGACGAACTGCTTGGCACATATTCGAAGGCTGAGAACACCGCATTATCAGCAGCCTTCGGAGGCCGAAAGAAGAAAAGGCTCAACCGTGTGTTTGACGCGGTCGGGTTCATCTACCCTGACTATCATTATCCGATATTGGGTCGCAAAAGGAAAAATACTTCTCCTGCGACAGAAGCTACCACAAGTGCCCCTAGTGAGCCAGCGCCTCAAAGAAAAAAGATGAAGGTGCTCACCCATCGGACACGCTTTATTGAGCCGGCCACAGTGCCAGAATTCATTGGCGAAGCTTCTTTGGCCTCTGAAGCTACAGAACCAGCTTCAGTGCCGAAGATGGAAGAGAAGACTGAAGCGCCTTCAGTAGTAGAAAAGCCGAAGATTGACGAGCCAAAAATGTCTGAAATCTTAAGTCCTTTGGTAAATGTCGAAGTAATAAAAAACCAAAAGGGGCCATCGGTGACCCCAAAAAGGAAAAGAATGGTAAACGTACTAGATGTCTTGGAGACAATTAAGTCTTCAAGCACAACTCCAAAAAAGAGTGCTGAAGTTGCTGAAGCTTCTACTGAAGCTTCGACGCAACAGGCCGAAGCTGAAGCTGGGCGTTCAGAGCCCTACAAGGAGCAACCTTTGGAAGCCGAAGCAATAAAAATATCAGAACCAGTTTTAGTTGAAGAAATTGACACTGCCATCCCCGAAACTCCCTCCAGCGTATACGATTACACCGTGCGACATGCTTCGGGGAAGAAACTGTCTGAAGAAGAGATCTATGAAGCGAATCACTATGCGAAAGAGTTGAAGTATCCGAAGGGGGCAGTAATATTTAATGGGACAAACGAAGATGATTTCCTGTATTGCCTCCCAGACAATAAAGAACTATCTGTCTGCCGAGAGATGGCCAGGAGTATAGGCTTCCCGAAGCTCGAAGCTGGATTAAGCGCCATGACGAAAGAGGATCTCGCAGACAGTCTTGCATACAATAGCCTAAAGGTTTGGGAATTAAGCGTTTGAAAAAACTTTTTTAATACGTAATTCACTCCTATATTCTTATATGGATTCTTTTTCGTACAGGGCTTAATTCTAAGCAACGCATTAAGAGCCCAAAAAAGCGCCGAAGACGAAAGCTATGAGATTGCGTTCAACAATTTACGCTCCGAAGTTATAAAGCTGAGGAACGAAGCTCTAGAAAAAGACAAAATTCTGGTTACTCTAGTAGACAAGATAAAAAAGGACGAAGCTGCTGCAAAGATTCAGGCCGAAGCTCAGAAACACGAGATCAAAGATCTTCAGAAACAACTAGCCCGGGCGAAAGAAGAACGTGTGCTTGAGGAAACAAAACGAGAACTTAGTGATCATATGGTGGATAAGTTGGAGTTAAGAGTTAAGGAGCTTCGTGCCTCTCAAAGAAAATGCTATGTTAAATCTGTAGAATGCGTGAATAAAATTAAAAGCAGCTTCGCCAGCGTGGGCGCCTTTTCCAGCGAAGAGAATTTCTCTCGAGGTAATCCCGAAGGTCCACTGGAATGGATTAGTCACGAAGCAGAGGCCTTCGAGGAGATCTTGAGCAGTCGTGGCGACATCTGCGCTTTTTCGGGCGCCAGAGGAATTGCCTCTGTCTTAGAGAAGAAAGGTTGCGGTCATGTAAAATTTTTAGCTCAGTCCGAAGCTGCCTTATCTTCCGAAGACATCAAGGACCCCTCGGCCGAAGCAAGCGTTGTTGGTGGCAAATTTTTTACTGATATCTGGAACGACGGCGGCCGAGGAATGGCGCAAGAAATCATACAAAGGAGCGAAAAAGGTATCCATGATGCTAGGAAAGTGGCAGAAGCTGCCGAAAGAAGTATAGAGCCCGAAAGGCAATTAGGTATTAATTAGCCGTTCTTATTGTGTTGTAATTTTTATTTCAAACTTTGCTCACAATTTGTAATAATAATGAAGAAATGTTCTCTTGTCTCAGAAGCTGCTGAATCGACTGTCGATCCCCACACAAAAGGGGATGATGAAATTAAACAAATGGCCGAAGCTATCATGGACAAAGTTGTTGATCAACTTCTAAATGAAGTCGCCGAAGCAGTATTAAGAGAAGACTAGATGCTATTTAGAAAAACAGTTAAATTGTGATCTATGTAACATTTTGTACACTTGAATGTAATATACAAGTTTCTTTCCATTATTCAATTCTTTACGATGCATGAAACTCTACATACATACCATTTTTGAGCCTTCGGCGAAAAAACACCTTCCCTTCTTTTCATGCTTCGTGAAGAAAACATTCTCCGTTAAAACTGTTCTGATAAGACACATCCATGCTTCGTGAAAGCCTTCTCCGAAGCTAAACAATTTTGATATTGCTCTGATGAAGCTCATCCATGCTTCGTAAAAACAGCCTCCGAAGCTATTTTCCGAAGATTATCATTATATTCCCTCGTGACTTTGCACAATTTGCACTTTCTCAAATCATTCTTTCGAAGGTTAATACTGTGTGCCCTTCTTTTGCCGTATGCAACATGATGTATGATGCTTATGCTATGCGAAATGATGTGATGATGTTATGTTATGCCAATGACGTCTGTTCCGAAGATACACACAAAACACATTCGTAAGCTCTGCATTCCCTTAGGAACGTCTTTGGAGCTTCTTCGCCTTTTACTTAGACGGTATAAGCTCTGCATTCCCTTAGGAACGTCTTTGGAGCTTCTTTGCCTTTTACTTAGGCGGTATAAGCTCTGCATTCCCTTAGGAACGTCTTTGGAGCTTCTTCGCCTTTTACTTAGGCGGTATCAGCGTTGACTTTTCGCTGTATGCTCTGCATTCCTTTAGGAACGACTTTTGAGCAGAAAACTTACACTGCGCTCCCTTTGGAACGGCTTTTTGTGACTTCATGGACTTACTCTGCGTTCCTTAGAACGACTTTCTGTTACTCCGAAGGATTTTTAATACTTCGAAGGTCCTCCTTGTTAACACAAAAACTTCATCAACTTAAGCCTGTGGAGAAAATAGATTTCCTCATGGGAAACAGCGAAATTATTACATAGAAACTATCAATGTTTTTTTGCTACAGAGAATAGAACTGAATGGAAAAGACTGCTATCAAAGGTAGGATATGTGTCAATAAATGTGCTTCGACTCTGGCACAGTGCTGTTGACTGTGCGAGCTTCGGATTGCTCTCTACGATCCCTTTGGTGCAGAACATATTGGCTCCCTTCTGGCTGCTGGCCTTGTTGCAGCGGAGGTGGGGGCGGGGGCTGTTGCCACGAAGCTTGAGGTTGACTTGCCGAAGCTACGGAGGCTGCAGGGTGGTTGCCCACGTACTCCGGGATGTAAGGCTGATGGTACGAAGCGGTATGCATGACCTGCTTCGGCTGTCCCTGTTGCACTGCAGCTTCTGCTAGCTCCTTTTGTTTCTGGATGGTAACATGGCACATCCTGGTGGTATGGCCCTTGTTCTCACCGCAGAATAAGCAAAATGTCCTCCTTGGTTGGTCCCCAAATCTCCCGCCGAAGCCCCTGGCGCCTCTGCCTCTTGGAGCTGGTGGCCGAAAGAAAGTTTGCTGCTGCCCCGAAGCCTGTGAGGAGCACTGCGGCCTGTTCTGCTGACTCCCCTTGTCATCATTTTGAGTGGAGTTGTGAATGGACCTGACATGCCTCGGATAAAATCTTCCCCCGAAGCCCCTGGTCATCTCAGAAAATCTGAAGGCCTCCTCCCTTCTTTGGCGAAAGTCATTATCAGCACGAATGTACTCGTCCATCTTTTGGAGCAGCTTCTCCAAAGTCTGAGGAGGCTTTCTAGCAAAGTATTGAGCTGCAGGCCCAGGACGAAGCCCCTTGATCATGGCTTCGATAACAATTTCATTGGGCACCGTTGGTGCCTGTGCCCTCAAACGCAAGAACCTTCTGACATATGCCTGAAGGTATTCTTCATGATCCTGAGTGCACTGAAACAAAGCTTGTGCAGTGACCGGCTTCGTCTGAAATCCTTGAAAGCTGGTTAACAGCATATCCTTCAGCTTCTGCCATGAGGTGATTGTCCCTGGTCGAAGGGAGGAATACCAGGTCTGAGCAACATTCCTGACGGCCATGACGAAAGACTTCGCCATGACTGCAGCATTGCCCCCATACGAAGACACTGTTGCTTCGTAGCTCATCAGGAACTGCTTCGGGTCTGAGTGGCCGTCGAACATGGGAAGCTGAGGTGGCTTATAGGATGAAGGCCAAGGTGTATCCTGCAGCTCAGCAGACAGAGGAGAAGCATCATCGAAAACAAAATTTCCCTGATGGAAATTGTCATACCAGTCATCTTCGTTGACGAAGCCCTCCTGATGAAGGTCTTTCTGCTGAGGCCTTCTGTTTTGCTCATCATGGGTAAGATGGCGGACTTCCTCAGAGGCTTCGTCTATCTGCCGTTGCAACTCAGCTAGCCGGGCCATCTTCTCCTTCTTCCTTTGCACCTGTTGATGTAGGATCTCCATATCCCTGATTTCTTGGTCTAGCTCTTCCTCCTGAAGCGTTGGGCTGACGGCCTTTCTCTTCTAGCTTCGGGCGTCCCGAAGAGAGACGGTCTCCTGGTTGTGGTCCAGCGGTTGCAGTGCTGCAGCCCCAGCCGCTGAAGCTTTCTTCGGTGCCATAGCGAAGGTCTACAGCTTCCGAAGGTGTTCAAAAAACTCGAAGTGGAAGTGAGTTCACCGGAGGTGGGCGCCAATGTTGGGGACTTGTTCTCAAATGCTTCGGATTAAGAACAAGGCAACATAAAAAGTGTTAAATGTTAAGGCCCTTCGTCCTACCAATCATTATTCCCCTTCGGGAATAATGAGCTCCGGACGAAGGTCACAAGAGACATACCTTCGTAAATTCAACAAGTAATAACGAAGGATTCATATAAAGCATGAAATGTAAATCATAGAATCATTTCTATTTTATTAACACAGAGAAATAGAAATGATTACAAATTACAAATGTACCTTCGGTCCTGAGAGAAGGTAAAAAGTACAAGCCAATGCCAAGTCAGCATGAACAGTACGGGAGTACTGTTCATCTATTTATAGGCGCGGGACGCAGCCCACGTAAAATTACATCCATGTCCATTACATTTGTTAATGGCTTATGGAAATTTGTCAAGGCCCACGCAGTCTTTTCATCTTTAAGTCGGTTCCCCCCTCTGCTGTCGCGACGAAGCTTCCCTGCGCACAGCTTCGGCTGCGCTCGTCCTTCGTCTAGTTCAGGCTTCGTCCTGGCCGTGCTTCATATTCATAGTTCTGAGTCCAAAAATGCCTGTTCACATAATCCACTTGGAAAACATTGTCAAATCATGTTTTTGAGGACCTTCGGAGGACGAAGGCCCCCAACAGGTATTAATTAGTCGTTCTTATTGTGTTGTAATTTTTATTTCAAACTTTGTTCGCGGTTTGTAATAGTAATGTAGAAATATTCTCTTCCCTCAGAACCTGCTGGATCGTCTGCTGACCCTCACACGAAAGGGGATGACGAAATTAAACAAATGGCCGAAGCTATCATGGATAAAGTTGTTGAACAACTTCTAAATGAGGCTGCCGAAGTAGTACTAAGAGAAGACTAGATGTTATTAAAAAAACATTTGAAGTGTGATCTATGTAATATTTTGTACATTTGAATGTAATATACAAGTCTCTTTTCATTATTCAATTCTTTACGATGCATGAAATTCTACATACATACCATTTTTGAGCCTTCGGCGAAAAAACACCTTCCCTTCTTTTCATGCTTCGTGAAGAAGACATTCTCCGTTAATACTATTCTGATGAATCACGTCCACGCGTCGTGAAAACATTCTCCGAAGCTGTACAATTTCGATATTACTCTGATGAAGCACGTCCATGCTTCGTGAAAACATTCTCCGAAGCTGTATTCCGAAGATCATCATTGTATTCCCTCGTGACTTTACACAATTTTCACTTTCTCAAAGCGTCCTTTCGAAGGTTGATACTGTGTCCCCTTCTTTTGCCATATGCAACATGATGTATGATGCTTATGCTATGCAAAATGATGTGATGATGTTATGTTATGTAAATGACGTTTGTTCCGAAGATACACACAAAATATCTTTGTAAGCTCTGCATTCCCTTAGGAACGTCTTTGGAGCTTCTTCGCCTTTTACTTAGGCGGTATCAGCGTTGACTTTTCGCTGTAAGCTCTGCATTCCCTTAGGAACGTCTTTGGAGCTTCTTCGCCTTTTACTTAGGCGGTATCAGCGTTGACTTTTCGCTGTATGCTCTGCATTCCCTTAGGAACGTCTTTGGAGCAAAAAACTTACACTGCGCTCCCTTTGGAACGGCTTTTTGTAACTTCAGCAACTTACTCTGCGTTCCTTAGAACGACTTTTTGTTGCTTCGAAGGATTTTTAATAATTCGAAGGTCCTCCTTGTTACTGCAAATTTTTAAGCTTCAGCAACTTAAGCCTGTGGAGAAAATAGGTTTTCCTCATAACCAACCACGAAACTATTACATGAAAACTGAAATGTTCTTTATTACACAGAAAATAGAACTAAACGGAAAAGACTGCTATCAAAGTAGGATATTTGTCAATAAATGTGCTTCGACTCTGGCACAGTACTATTGACTGTGCGAGCTTCAGATTGCTCTCTGAGATCCCTTTGGTGTGGAACATATTGGCTCCCTTCCGGCTGTTGGCCTTGTTGCAGCGGAGGTGGAGGCGGGGGCTGTTGCCATGAAGCTTGAGGTTGACTCGCCGAAGCTACGGAAACTGCAGGGTGATTGCCCACGTATTCCGGGATGTAAGGCTGATGGTACGAAGCAGTGTGCATGACCTGCTTCGGCTGGCCCTGTTGCGCTGCAGCTTCTGCTAGCTCCTTTTGTTTCTGGATGGTAACATGGCACATCCTGGTGGTATGGCCCTTGTTTTCACCACAGAATAAGCAAAATACCCTCCTTGGTTGATCTCCAAATCTTCCGCCGAAGCCCCTGGCGCCTCTGCCTCTTGGAGCTGGTGGCCGGAAGAAAGTTTGTTGTTGCCCCGAAGCCTGTGAGGAGCACTGCGGTCTGTTCTGCTGACTCCCCTTATCATCATTTTGAGTAGAGTTGTGGATGGACCTGACATGCCTTGGATAGAATCTTCCTCCGAAGCCCCTGGTCATTTCAGAAAATCTGAAAGCCTCCTCCCTTCTTTGGCGAAAATCATTGTCGGCACGAATGTACTCGTCCATCTTTTGGAGCAGCTTCTCCAGAGTCTGAGGAGGCTTCCTAGCAAAGTATTGAGCTGCAGGTCCAGGACGAAGACCCTTGATCATGGCTTCGATGACAATTTCATTGGGCACCGTTGGTGCCTGCGCCCTCAACGCAAGAACCTTCTGACATACGCCTGAAGGTATTCTTCATGATCCTGAGTGCACTGGAACAAGGCTTGAGCAGTGACCGGCTTCATCTGAAACCCTTGAAAGCTGGTTAACAACATGTCCTTCAGCTTTTGCCATGAAGTGATTGTTCCTGGTCGAAGGGAGGAATACCAGGTCTGAGCAACATTCCTGACAGCCATAACAAAAGACTTTGCCATGACTGCAGCATTGCCACCATACGAAGACACTGTTGCTTCGTAGCTCATCAAAAACTGCTTCGGGTCTGAATGGCCATCGAACATGGGAAGCTGGGGTGGCTTGTAGGACGGAGGCCAAGGTGTAGCCTGCAGCTCAGCGGACAGGGGAGAAGCATCATCGAAAACAAAATTTCCATGATGGAAATTGTCATACCAGTCATCTTCATTGAAGAAGCCCTCCTGATGAAGGTCTTTTTGCTGAGGCCTTCTGTTCTGCTCATCGTGAGTAAGATGGCGAACTTCTTCAGAAGCTTCGTCTATCTGCCTCTGCAGCTCAGCTAGCCTGGCCATCTTTTCCTTCTTCCTCTGCACCTGTTGATGAAGCATCTCCATATTCCTGATCTCTTGATCTAGCTCATCCTCCTGAAGCGTCGGGCTGACGGCCTTCCTCTTCTGGCTTCGGGCCTCCCGAAGAGAGACAGTCTCCTGGTTGGGGTCCAGCGGTTGCAGAGCTGTAGCCCCAGTCGCTGGAGCTTTCTTCGGTGCCATAGCGAGGGTCTATGGCTTCCGAAGGTGTTCAAAAAACTCGAAGTGGAAGTGAGTTCACCGGAGGTGGGCGCCAATGTTGGTGACTTGTTCTCAAATGCTTCGGATTAAGAACAAGGCAACATAGAAAGTGTTTAAATGATAAGGTCCTTCGTCCTTTGAAACATTATTTCCCTTCGGGATATAATGTGTTCCGGACGAAGGTCACAAACAATATATCTTCGTAAACGGAATCAGCTATGATGAAGGACATACACGCAACATAAAAAGTAATATAAGTATTTAAGTTTTATCATAATGTCATTTCTATTTCATTATCATATAACAATAGAAATGACTCCAAATTACAAGTGTACCTTCGGATTGCAGGAAGACAAAAGTACAAGGATGACGCAAGAGCAAATGCCAAGTCAGCGTGAACAGTACGGGAGTACTGTTCATCTATTTATAGGCGTGGGACGCAGCCCATGTAAAATTACATTCATGCCCATTACATTTGTTAATGACTTATGGGAATTTGTCATGGCCTAAGTAGTCTTTTCATCTTTAAGTCGGTTCCTCTACCTGCTATCGTGACGAAGCTTTCCTGCGCACAGCTTCGTCTGTGCGCCATCCTTCGTGTAGCTTGGCAATCAGCCCGTCCTTCATCTCAATCCCCCTTCGTCTGGCTTAGGCTTCGTCCTGACCGTACTCCATGTTCATAATTCTGAGTCCGAAGATACCTGTTCATATAATCCACTTGGAAAACATTGTCAAATCATGTTTTTGAGGACCTTCGGAGGACGAAGGTCCCCAACAGTGATCACTTGAAAATTTGCTAGGGATGCCTACACAATTGGTAGACACCCCTCTATTAAGGATGGACTTGGTTTTCGAAAGGAAACCAAGAACTTAACAAGCCAAAAGGCTCCCGTTCTCAACAAGGAGAAAGGGAAGGCTCCTATGGCTAGTAGTTCTAAAAAATGTCATGCTTACATTTATGGTAGAAAATATTCTAGGAATGCTCATAGGAGTTATGATCATAATGATTTTGATTCACATGCTATGTTTGCCTCTAGCTCTACTTTTATGCATGGTAGAAGTAGTCCTAGGAGAAATCATGTTGTGCATCATGTGCCTAGGAGAGTATGTAATGAACCTTCTACCATTTACCATGCTTGCAATACTTCATTTGCGCTTTTATGTAAGAATGAAAAAGTAGTTGCTAGAAAGTTGGGATCTAAATGCAAGGGAGACAAGACTTGTATTTGGGTTCCAAAGGCTATTGTGACTAACCTTGTAGGACCCAACAAGAGTTGGGTACCTAAATCCCAAGCTTAAATTGCCTTGCAGGTTTATGCATCTAGGGGATCTAGCTCGATAATCGACAACGGATGCACAAACCACATGACGGGGGAGAAGAAGATGTTCACCTCCTACGTCAAGAACAAGGATTCCTAGGATACGATCATCTTTGGAGATGGGAACCAAGGCAAAGTCAAAGGCTTGGGCAAGATAGCCATCACCAACGAGCACTCCATATCAAACGTATTTCTAGTAGAGTCGCTTGGTTATAACCTCCTGTCTGTAAGTCAATTGTGCCACATGGGCTACAATTGTTTGTTTATAAATGTTGATGTTTCTGTTTTTAGAAGGAGTGATGGTTCATTAGCGTTTAAGGGTGTATTAGACGGCAAACTCTACTTAGTTGATTTTTCGAAAGAGGAGGCCGATCTAGATGCATGCTTAATAGCTAAGACTAGTATGGGCTGGCTGTGGCATCACCATCTAGCACATGTTGGGATGAAGAACCTTCATAAACTTCTAAAGGGAGAACATGTGTTAGGACTAAGCAATGTATGTTTCGAAAAAGATAGACCTTGTGCAGCTTGTCAAGCAGGGAAACAGGTGGGAAGCACTCATCACAACAAGAATGTGATGACAACATCAAGACCACTGGAGCTTCTTCACATGGACCTCTTCGGACCCGTTGCCTACCTTAGCATCAGGGGAAGTAAGTATGGTCTTGTCATTGTTGATGATTTTTCCCGCTTCACTTGGGTGTTCTTTTTGCAAGATAAATCAGAAACCCAATGGACCCTAAAGCGCTTTCTAAGGAGGGCTCAAAACGAATTTGAGCTCAAGGTGAAAAAGATAAGAAGCGACAATGGGTCCGAGTTCAAGAATCTTCAAGTGGAGGAGTATCTTGAGGAGGAAGGCGTCAAGCACGAGTTCTCTGCCCCCTACACACCACAACAAAATGGTGTGGTAGAGAGGAAGAACAGGACGCTTATCGATATGGCGAGGACGATGCTTGGAGAATTCAAGACTCCCGAGCGGTTTTGGTCGGAAGCTGTGAACACAGCTTGCCACGCCATAAACCGGCTCTATCTGCATCGCTTCCTCAAGAAGACCTCCTACGAACTCCTTATCGGTAGCAAACCTAATGTTTCTTACTTTCGTGTATTTGGGAGCAAATGCTACATTTTGGTGAAGAAAGGTAGACATTCTAAATTTGCTCCCAAAGCTGTAGAAGGGTTTTTATTAGGGTATGACTCAAATACAAAGGCGTATAGGGTCTTCAACAAATCATCGGGTTTGGTTGAAGTCTCTAGCGATGTTGTATTTGATGAGACTAATGGCTCTCCAAGAGAGCAAGTTGATCTTGATGACATAGATGAAGATGATGTTCCGACGGCCGCAATGCGCACGATGGCGATAGGTGAAGTGCGACCACAGGAACAACAGGAGCAAGATCAACCATCTTCCTCTATAATGGTGCATCCCCTAACTCAAGATGATGGACAGGTTCATCAAGAAGAGGCGTGTGATCAAGGGGGAGCACAAGAAGAACAAGCTATGGAGGAAGAAGCACCACTAGCCCCTCCAACTCAAGTCCGAGCGACGATCCAAAGAAATCACCCCGTCGATCAAATTCTAGGTGACATAAGCAAGGGAGTAACAACTCGCTCAAGATTAGCTAATTTTTGTGAGCATTACTCGTGTGTCTCTTCTATTGAGCCTTTTAGGGTAGAAGAGGCCTTGCAAGATCCGGAATGGGTGTTGGCCATGCAGGAAGAACTCAACAAATTCAAGAGGAATGAAGTTTGGAGCCTGGTGCCACGTCCAAATCAAAACGTTGTGGGAACCAAGTGGGTGTTCTGCAACAAGCAAGACGAGCACGGAGTGGTGACAAGAAACAAGGCTCGACTTGTGGCAAAAGGTTATGCCCAAGTCGCAGGTTTGGATTTCGAGGAGACTTTTGCTCTTGTGGTTAGGCTAGAGTCTATTAGAATATTATTAGCATATGCCGCTCACCACTCTTTCAGGATGTTTCAATTGGATGTGAAGAGCGCTTTCCTCAACGGGCCAATCAAGGAGGAGGTGTATGTGGAACAACCCCCTAGCCTTGAGGATGACAGGTACCCCGACCATGTGTTTAAGCTCTCTAAGGCGCTCTATGGACTTAAGCAAGCCCCAAGAGCATGGTATGAATGCCTTAGAGATTTCTTAATTGCTAATTCTTTCAAGGTTGGGAAAGCCGATCCCACTCTTTTCACTAAGACTTGTGACGGTGATCTTTTTGTGTGCCAAATTTATGTCGATGACATAATATTTGGTTCTACTAACCAAAAGTCTTGTGAGGAGTTTAGCAGGGTGATGACTCAAAAGTTTGAGATGTCGATGATGGGCGAGTTGAACTACTTCCTTGGGTTCCAAGTGAAGCAACTCAAGGACGACACCTTCATCTCCCAAACGAAGTACACTCAAGATCTTCTCAAGTGGTTTGGGATGAAGGACGCCAAGCCCGTGAAGACACCTATGGGAACCGACGGACATGTCGACCTCAACAAAGGAGGTAAGTCCGTTGATCAAAAGGCACACCGGTCTATGATAGGGTCATTACTTTATTTATGTGCTAGTAGACCGGATATTATGCTTAGCGTATGCATGTGTGCTAGATATCAATCCGACCCAAGGGAATGTCACCTTGTGACCGTTAAGCGGATTCTTAGATATTTAGTTTCTACGCCTTGCTTCAGGATCTGGTATCCAAAGGGGTCTACCTTTGACTTAATTAGATATTCAGACTCCGATTATGCTGGATGCAAGGTTGATAGGAAGAGTACATCAGGGACGTGTCAATTCCTAGGAAGGTCCCTGGTGTCTTGAAGCTCAAAGAAACAAACCTCTGTTGCCCTATCCACCGCTGAGGTCGAGTATGTTGCCACAGGACAGTGTTGCGCGCAACTACTTTGGATGAGGCAAACCCTTCGAGACTTTGGATACAATCTGAGCAAAGTCCCACTCCTATGTGACAATGAGAGTGCAATTCGCATGGCGGATAATCCTGTTGAACACAGCCGCACTAAGCACATAGACATCCGGCATCACTTTCTGAGAGACCACCAGCAAAATGGAGATATCGAGGTTTTCTATATTAGCACCGAGAACCAGCTAGCCGATATCTTTACCAAGCCGTTAGATGAGAAAACCTTTTGCAGGTTGCGTAGTGAGCTAAATGTCTTAGATTCGCGTAAATTGGATTGATCTATAGCATACATGTGTTTTATGCCTTTGATCATGTTACTTTATGCATTTATGAAATGTGTTGCTTATTTATGGTGCTCAAGTTATGCAAGGGATCCCCGGACCTCACAAGTCCATGTGTGAATGATGCACATATTTAGGGGGAGAAGTGCTACAACTTGACCCTTTGAGACTAACCCGTGTATTTGAGTATACTTGATGTAGTCTCAACGGTGAATTGAAAGGGAGAGGTGAACTTGGACCATGCAAAGACTTCCACTGCACTCCAGTATTAGTGTACTTAATTCCAAGTTCATTCTTATGCTCTGATTGCCTTTTTGCTCTTAATTGACAATTTTGGTGAGGCAATGGGGTTAAAGGGCCAATAATGATCCTGTTTTGGTGCTTAATGCCAAAGGGGGAGAAATTAAGGCCAAAGCAAATGGATCAGCTATCACTTGTGAATTTTGAAAACATTAGAGTTAAAACTTTTGATTTGTCCAAAATACTCTTATTGCCTCTTGTGGGGGAGAATTTTTGATTATGGGAAAAAGGGGGAGTTTTTGGCACTTGATTATCTCTCTTTGTGCCCAAACAAGTGAGTTTGACTTAGAGATAGGAAAATGAATTTTATTTGCAAAAACAAACCAAGTGGTGGCAAAGAATGATCCAAATATGCCAAATTAGAGTAAAAACAATTTAGTCCTTATTTCCATCAATGTTGCACTTATTTTTGTTGCTTTTTGATGTGTTGGCATAAATCACCAAAAAGGGGGAGATTGAAAGGGAAATGTGCCCTTGGGCCATTTCTATAATGTTTGGTGATTAAGTATCCAACACATTGTAGGAAACGGGTGACGCCTAAGAGGGGGGTGAATTAGGACTTCTAAAACTTTTACTAAACTAGGCCACAATTAAATCCCTAGAGCAAAACCTATGCAAATAATCAAAACTAGAATGTGCAAACTAGGTTTTGTCTAAGTGTTGCTATCTCTACCGCAAAGGCTAAGTTTCAATCTACACTAAATAAGTATGACTACAAGATTGAAACTTAATTGCTTAATATAAATGCGGAATGTAAAGAGCCAAGTAGAGAAGCAAACTCTTGTGGATGACGCCGGTATTTTTACCGAGGTATCCGGAACCACGCAAGGTCTCGACTAATCCTCGTTGGTGCCCCTACGCAAAGGGAAGCCCACACGAGGGCCAAGCACCACGGTCGAGTAACTCCGTAGAGAGCCGCGGGCCTTCTCCACGCGCAAGTGGTGCTCTGCTTCCGGCTCCTCTCGGACGCTCCCCGCCGTCTCCACTATCGAGCTTCCGGCCGAAAACGTCGCGGGCCTCGTTCCCTCCGGTACACGGTGGCGGCCGTGACACAAACGCGGTTGTCACGGTCTCGCGAGACTCTCGCCCCACTCGGTACAATTACAACGACTCACGCAAGAGCCGAGGGGTTGTGAGGTTTATCTAAACTCACTCAACAATCTAGGGTTCACCTAGAGCAAGCGCTAAAGCGGTCTAACTAACCTAAGCACTTCGCAAAGCACCTACGCTAATCATCGAGTGTTTCTATTAAGCACTTGGGTGTATGAGCTCTTGGAAATGTGCACTATATGCCTTGGTATGTTGCTTGGGCTCTCACACTTGAGAATGGCCGGTTGGGGTGGTATTTATAGCCTCCACACCCCAAACTAGCCGTTGGACAGAAAGCAACAGCTTTCTGTCGTCGGGTGCACCGGACAGTCCGGTGCACCACCGGACACTGCACAGTAGATGTCCGGTGCACGCCACGTCAGCCGACCGTTGGCGCCTGTAGCAGTCGACCGTTGGATCCGACTGTTGCCGTCTGCCCATTAGCACACCGGACAGTCCGGTGCACACCGGACAGTCCGGTGCCACAGCCAGAGAGCGCCTGTCTGCGGCCTCTCTGCGCAGACTGTCCGGTGCCTCACCGGACAGTCCGGTGCACACCGGACATCAATGTCCGGTGCGCCACCAGGCGCTGGCTGACAGCCCTCATCTTGGATTTCTTCGTTGATTTCTTCGGGCTTCTTTTGTTCTTGAGTATTGGACTCCTATGCATCTTTTTATGTCTTCTTTTGAGGTGTTGCATCCTCATTGCCTTGGTCCAATTCTCTTCGCATCCTGTGAACTACAAACACAAACACTAGAAAACTTATTAGTTCACAGATTGTGTTGTTCATCAAACACCAAAACTCAAATAGCCAAATGGCCCGGGGTCCATTTTCCTTACAATCTCCCCCTCTTTGGTGATTGATGACAACACAACCAAAGCAAGCAAATAATACAAGTATTTGAATGAAAATATGCAATTTACTTGCTAAGATGCATGATTGTCCCCATAATGTGATATTATGGACTTAAGCCTCCCCCTAACTCCATAATTCACTTACTTCCTATTTTTGGACCAAATAACCAAAACCACTTGAAAAGCCATTTGTAGATATAAAGTTTTAAATAGGTGGTGTTTGGTGGTTGATATAGTTTTCATTGCTTTGGTCCCTAAACTTCTCCCCCTTTGGCATCAACCACCGAAAAGGAAGACATTAAAAGCATGTAGGAAGTAAATAAAGGCTTGCCCTCAACAAGAATTGAATCAAATGATATTGCTAGAAGGATATTAAGTTAAGCCATGAATGATACCACTTGTAGGAATCCTTAAAAGATTACTCCCCCTAAATGAGTATTCTCCTTTAGAAAGAGTTTTTCTCCCCCTTTAGAGATGAAGAAATACTCCCCCTAACAGAGATCCTCTACTTAGGAAAAAGCATGTGAAAAATTAGAGGTGCAAGACATGATTTGAAAAGACTAACTTCCCTTATGCATAGGTAACAGAATAGGAGTTAACTACTTATGCATTTTTAGCAACATGGAAGCATATGATATGAATTATAGTCTAATCAATTTTTGGAGAAGACATGTAAATAATACTGAAAGTAGTCTCAAAAGATACCAATTGAAAGTCAATGGTGAGCTTGAGAGACATGAGAGTTCTTGGAGATTTTGCAGTGGAAGATTGTTGTCTTTCTCTGGGGACTTCATTTTCCTTACAATGAGACTATCACATGAAATAGACTTGAAAAGGTGTTAGTCTCAAAGTGTTAGATTATAGAGTAACCTCCCCCTAAAGGTGTGCATACAAGTTTTGAATACTTGTAGGAGACATGCACTTTGATTTGATATCAAGAGGGGCAAATTATCCATAATCCAAACTTTGGCACATATAAGTTAAATGATACACTTTGTAGAAATCAAAATTTTCAATTGATGCATCATTTACTATGGAGTGATATAAAAGCTATGTGTCGTGCTTTAACTAAACATTTTAAGCCATGTAGGTTTGCTTAAGTATATGAATTAAAAACAACCAATCCTACCATATGATTTACCTAGTATGCATGATTTTAAACAAACGTACATAACAAATGTAATACTAGGCAAGAAAGGTAAACTAGATAAACGGTAAATAGATACGCATATCTAAAAACGAAGAATACAATAAAACTAGTTACCTTAGTCATGGGTGGGAAATTTGGGTCCAAAGTTTTCACTAACCCACTTGGCAATAAACTTGATCCAATATGATGTACCCCATGATATACATCCCAACTTTGCCAAGTCTCCAAATTTCCCGAAGACCTTCGGTCCACTCACTTCCCTTTCGGGATCCAAACCTTCTTGGTGCTTTTCATGGTTGAAATTATCTCCTTTGGCACCCAGATGCGTTTGGCCCCCTTTCCTTTGTTGGCTTGCTTGTTGGTATTGATTGCTATCACCTTTCCGTTCTTTTTCTTCTTGATCAAATATGGTGTAGCATCCTTTTTGTTCACCTTTTTGATGTAGGTGTTGGAGATTTTGCTTGATGGCTTTTGCTTGAGCTTTTGCCTTTGTTTATCCCTGGTCATCGCCTTGCATTGGAAAGACTTGTGGCCTTCCTTGTGGCATAGCCTACAAATCACAGTTTCTCCCTCCACAGGCTTGTTCACTCCCGCAGTGGTGTTATCCTGTGGAGGTCGGATTTGTTTGGCTTTGCCTTTCTTGTCATACAAAGCCTTGCCAAGGCGATCCACTTCTTGCTTTAATTGTTCATTTTCCTTTGCAACCTCATCCGAACATGTCTCTACAACAATATTCTCAACAACGACTTGGTTGCAGGGGTTAGAATCATCAATTAAATCAAAGCAGGAAGTAGAAGCATCTTTCTTAATTATTTTAGGTATTTCAACTAAAGATGTTGCTGGGGTGCTACCAATGTTTTCTAGCTTAGTAGTTAGCTCATTATTGTGTATGCTAAGAATTTCCATTTTCTCTAGCAAATTTTCAATAGCTTCTTGGGAGCTAGATAACTTAGCCTTAAGTTTTTCATTCTTTTTAATAAGGCTATCATCGGTAGCAGTGGATGGAGCACTAGATTCTAATAGCTCAATTTTAGTTGACAGCTCGCTATTTAAGTTTGCAAAAGTTTCAAATTTTTCTAGCAAACCTTTGTAATCATTTTGAGAGCTAACCAACTTATTTTTCAAAGTTTTAAGTTGAGCTTTTTGCTTAGTGCAAACATCCTGGAAAAATTTTACGGCTTCCGCAAGCTCATCTAGAGAGGGCTTTCCCTCACCTTCATCATCACTACTACTTTCATCACTAGAGGATGGAATGATTTTGTTACCTCTTGCCATAAGGCATTTGTGTGATGACCGTGATGATCGTGACGAGGACCGGTGGCTGCGCGTCCTTGGAGGTTCATCTTCACTTGAAGAATCATCCCAAGTTCTAACACTTGTTAGCGCCTTGCCTTTGCTCCTCTCCTTTTTGGGCTTGGCCATATTTGGACAGTTGTCCCTGAAGTGGCCCTTCTCCCCACATGCGAAGCATCCTCTCTTCCTTTGCTTTTTCCTGTCAATGTTAAAGAGAAGATCCTCGACCTGCAGGGGCACACCCATTAGATTAATCTTGCGGATCATCCTCATTACCTTTCCGACGCGTCAGATTGTTTCTTCGTCCTCGGAGGATGATGTGCATGGTTGATTATCTTCATCATCATCACTTTCTTCTTCTTCCTCTTCTTCACTTGAGGAACTTGGAGTGGGAGCCTTCTTTTTGCCCTTCCTTTCATCACATGCAAAAGCATATGGCCTTGAGGAAGTTGGCTCCTCTCCCCGACTCATTTTTCGCGACATCTCAAAGGCCGCGATTTTCCCAATCACAATGGTCGGGGTCATGTTGCTCAAGTCCTCCATGTTGTGAAGGATGGTGATGATGCTCCCATATCTTTGTTGTGGTAGCAGGGAGATAATCTTCCTCACAATGTCCGCATCACCTAACTTATTAATGTCAATAGAGTTGAGCTCATTGATTATTAGATTCAAACGAGAGTACATGTCTCTAACAAGCTCATCATCTTTCATAGCAAAAGAATTGTACTCATTTAAGACTAGGCAATGTTTTTGCTCACGGACATTGGATGTGCCGTCATCGAGCTCATGCAATTTTAGCCAAATCTCATTAGCAGTTTTCAAGGTAAATACTTGGTTAAAAATATCCATGCTAAGAGATTCAAACAAGCAATTTTTGGCTCTAGCATTTAAATGGATTTCTTTTTCCTCACTCGTGGTGGGTTTCTCGGGATTCTTGAGGGGTTTCATCCCGTCACGAGTGACTCTCCAAACACCTAGATCAACGGCCTCTAGGTAACAAGCCATTCTAGCACTATAATATGGGAAGTTAGTGCCGTCGAAGTGTAGTGGCCTATGGGTATCCATCCCTTCCTCTAAAAAAGTGTCGGCTCTTTTAGCGGTGAAGCTAAAGCGTTTCAAATGAGCCAAACCGGGCTCTGATACCACTTGTAGGAAACGGGTGACGCCTAAGAGGGGGGGGGGTGAATTAGGACTTCTAAAACTTTTACTAAACTAGGCCACAATTAAATCCCTAGAGCAAAACCTATGCAAATAATCAAAACTAGAATGTGCAAACTAGGTTTTGTCTAAGTGTTGCTATCTCTACCGCAAAGGCTAAGTTTCAATCTACACTAAATAAGTATGACTACAAGATTGAAACTTAATTGCTTAATATAAATGCGGAATGTAAAGAGCCAAGTAGAGAAGCAAACTCTCGTGGATGACGCCGGTATTTTTACCGAGGTATCCGGAACCACGCAAGGTCCCGACTAATCTTCGTTGGTGCTCCTACGCAAAGGGAAGCCCACGCGAGGGCCAAGCACCACGGTCGAGTAACTCCGTAGAGAGCCGCGGGCCTTCTCCACGCGCAAGTGGTGCTCCGCTTCCGGCTCCTCTCGGACGCTCCCCACCGTCTCCACTATCGAGCTTCCGGCCGAAAACGCCGCGGGCCTCGTTCCCTCCGGTACACGGTGGCGGCCGTGACACAAACGCGGTTGTCACGGTCTCGCAAGACTCTCGCCCCACTCGGTACAATTACAACGACTCACGCAAGAGCCGAGGGGTTGTGAGGTTTATCTAAACTCACTCAACAATCTAGGGTTCACCTAGAGCAAGCGCTAAAGCGGTCTAACTAACCTAAGCACTTTGCAAAGCACCTACGCTAATCACCGAGTGTTTCTATTAAGCACTTGGGTGTATGAGCTCTTGGAAATGTGCACTATATGCCTTGGTATGTTGCTTGGGCTCTCACACTTGAGAATGGCCGGTTGGGGTGGTATTTATAGCCTCCACACCCCAAACTAGCCATTGGACAGAAAGCAGCAGCTTTCTGTCATCGGGTGCACCGGACAGTCCGGTGCACCACCGGACACTGCACAGTAGATGTCCGGTGCACGCCACGTCAGCCGACCGTTGGCGCCTGTAGCAGTCGACCATTGGATCCGACTGTTGCCGTCTGCCCATTGGCACACCGGACAGTCCGGTGCACACCGGACAGTCCGGTGCCAAAGCCAGAGAGCGCCTTTCTGCGGCCTCTCTGCGCAGACTGTCCGGTGCACACCGGACATCAATGTCCGGTGCGCCACCAGGCGCTGGCTGACAGCCCTCATCTTGGATTTCTTCGCTGATTTCTTCGGGCTTCTTTTGTTCTTGAGTATTGGACTCCTATGCATCTTTTTATGTCTTCTTTTGAGGTGTTGCATCCTCATTGCCTTGGTCCAATTCTCTTCGCATCCTATAAACTACAAACACAAACACTAGAAAACTTATTAGTTCACAGATTGTGTTGTTCATCAAACACCAAAACTCAAATAGCCAAATGGCCCGGGGTCCATTTTCCTTACACACATATTAACTGAGTTGATTATGTGCCAAACAAGCAAGAAGTGCAAATCATGTATCAGGGTACGTTTCTAGACTTAGTACATTGTTTTGAGTACTAACATATATTGTCTAAGTGCTAGAAACAGAGAAAAGAAGAAAAGAAAAGAATTGCAAAAGACTTGGCTGGGTGCAGCCGAAGTCCAGCTCGGCTTGGCACACCAGACTGTCCGGTGCACCAGGCCAGCCTCCGGTGAACAGGCCACTATCGGGAAAAATCGGCGGCGTAAGGCTATAATTCACTGGACTGTCCGGTGGTGCACCGGACTGTCCGGTGAGCCAACAGTCGCCAGCGCAACGGTCGGCCGCGCAATCTACGGGCGATGCGTGGCCCGCACCAACGGTCGGCAGGGGCACCGGACTGTCCGGTGTGCACCGGACAGTGTCTGGTGCTCCAACTGGCCCCATGCTGCAACGGTCGCCTGTGCCAGAAAGGAGATCGGCACCGGACCGTCTATAGTGACTGTCCGGTGGCGCACCGGACTGTCCGGTGCGCCACTCGACAGAAGGCAAGGATGGCCTTCCTTGTTGGTCTTCAACGGCTCCTAGCTGCCTTGGGGCTATAAAAGGGACCCCTAGGCGCATGGAGGAGCTACCCAAGCTTACAAGAAACATTCTAAGACTCCAAGACTCCAACTTCACGCATTCGATTATTTGAGATAGTGACTTGAGCTCCATTTGAGTTGTGAACTCCGTGCGTTGTGTTTTGAGCTCGAGTTGTGACTTGTGTGCGTGATTGTGCTGTAGATTTGAGTCTTGTGTGTGTTGCTCTCCCCTCCCTTACTTCTGTGCTTCTTGTCTGATCATCATTGTAAGGGCAAGAGGCTCCAAGTTGTGGAGATTCCTCGCAAACGGGAGAAAGACTAAGAAAGGAAAAACCGTGGTATTCAAGTTGATCATTGGATCACTTGAAAGGGGTTGAGTGCAACCCTCGTCCATTGGGATGCCACAACATGGAAGTAGGCAAGTGTTACTTGGCCGAACCACGGGATAAAATCGCGTGTCTCTTGTGTGCTTTCTCTTTGATTGTCTGTGTTCACAAGAGCTCGTTTCAAGCTACTTAGCCGTTCTAACTTTCATAACTAAGTTTTGTGGCTATTAGTGTTGAAGTTTACAGTATCACCTATTCACCCCCCTCTAGGTGCTCTCAGTTCTGCAGATGTAACACCATTGGGACCGCTAGCTTCGAGGTGCTAGTCTCACCCCCTTCGCCCAATTCGGCAGGCTGGGCGGTAGGTCTCAGCAGCCGTCTTTCGAAGACGCCCTCGAGCACGGGTGCCCAAGTTGATGCCCTCGTGGAGAGTTCATCTGCAGCTAAATTGTTAGCCCGAGGAACATGTTGCAGTTCCAGGGTCGTGAAGTCCTTTTCCAGCTTCCTTACGTGGAGGAGGTAAGCTGCGAGCCTGGGCTCGTTACAACTACATTCTCCGCGGACCTGTTTGATAATGAGCTGGGAGTCCCCTTCATGAGGAGCTGACGGATCCCTAGGGATAGGGCCGCAGACAAGCCGAAGATCAACGCTTCATATTCCGCCATGTTGTTGGTGGCCTTGAACTCAAGGTGCACCATGTACTTTACTTGATCTCCGCTTGGGTTGACGAGGACCACTCCAGCTCCATCACCCTGCTGTCGGGCTGATCCGTCGAAGAAGAGCGTCTAGTGGGGCTCGGTGAATACCGGAGCCCTGGGCTCCACAGGTGTGGGGTCCGAATCGGGATACAGACCCCCAAGAGCACTCGGGGAAGGGGTCCACTCCACGATGAAGTCAGGCAGGACCTGGCTCTTGACAGCATGGCGAGGCTAGAACTCCAGTTGGAACTCGGCAAGCTCTGCCGCCCACTTGGCGATCTTGCCCGTGGCATTAGAGTTGTGGAGGATGACCTTTAACGGGTAGGAGGTCACCACCACAACCCTGTGCGCCTGAAAATAGTGGCGCAACTTCTTGGACGCAACAAGTACAACATAGAGAAGCTTGTGCATCTCAAGGTACCTGGCCTTTGCCTCGTGGAGGACCTCGCTGATGTAGTAGACCGGCTTCTAGATGGTTTAGACCCCTGTGGTTGGTCCCGGGTCCTCAACCTCCTGGCCTTCCGTCAACATCGTGGTGGTCGGACCACCACCTTCTCCTGGGGGAAGTTGTTGACTCCCCTGTGGTTGTTGTGCTATCCTCTCGGTGACTAGCACCATGCTCACCGCCTCGAAAGCCACTACAATGTATAAGTACAACGGCTCCCCTAGATCTGGAGCTACCAGTATTGGCAGGGACACAAGGTGCTATTTCAACTCTTGAAAGGCACGTTCTGCATCTTCGGTCCAAGAGAATGGACCGGACTTCCGCAATAGCTTGAAGAAGAGCAACACCCTCTCAGCCAGTCTTGAAATGAAGCGGCTAAGGGCGGCCAATGACCCCGTAAGCTTTTGGAGGTCCTTGATGCGGGCCGGAGGCCTCATTGCCTTGATCTTCTCTGGGTTTGCTTCAATGCCCCGGTGTGAAACCAGGAAACCCAGCAACTTCCCTGCGGAGACACCAAAGACGCACTTGTCCGGGTTTAGCTTTGTGCGGGTTGCCCGCAGCTTGTCGAAGACCAGGGTTAAGTCTTCCACTAGGGTCGACCCTCTCTTAGTCTTGACCACGATGTCATCAACGTACACCTCCACTCTGTCCCTAATCAGGTCCCCGAAAGTCTTACTCATCGCCCGTATAAATGTTGGCAAGGCGTTTTTCAGACCGTAAGGCATTACGACATAACAGTAAAGCCCATCCACTGTTACAAAAGCGGTATGCTTCCTATCTTCCCTAGACATCTGGATCTGATGGAAACCAGATTAAGCATCTAAGAAGGACAAGAGGTCGCACCCGGAGGTAGAATCCACGATTTGATCTATGCGTGGAAGTGGATACAGGTCCTTGGGACAAGCCTTATTAAGGTTGGTGTAGTCGATGCACATCCGAAGCTTCCCATTAGCCTTGGGGACGATGACTGGATTAGCCAGCCATACTGGGTGATGGACCTCTTCGATAAAGCTAGCGTCTAGCAGTTTCCAGACCTCCTTGCGGATGAAGTCCTGTCGCTCAATGGACTATTTACGAGGCTTCTGACTCACCGGTTTGGCATCAGGGTGGATCTTCATATGGTGCTCGATCACCTCCCTGGGGATCCCAGGCATCTGCGACGATTCCCATGCGAACACGTCAGCATTTGCTTGGAGGAAGGCGATGAGCGTGAGTTCCTATTTCTCCTCCAGATCACCCGCGATGCGAGTGGTCTGGGGGGAATCCGCGCTGAGCCGGATGGTCTTGATGGGACCGCCATCTACTCCGGATGGCTGCACCTTTGGCACCTTGGTAGGCGCCATGGTACCGGAAGTCGAGGGGTCCCTTCCTCCGTCATCTGGGCGAGCAGTTTCTGCCGCTAGGGCGTGCAGCTTCTCGATAGCCGCCAGTGCAGTGGCACGGTCACCCCGCACGGTAAGCACCCCAGCTAGGGACGACATCTTGAGGACCAAATACCCGTAATGGGTAATGGCCATGAACCGGTACAGGGCTGGCCTGCCAATGATGGCATTGAAGGGGAGGTTAACCTCCGCGACGTCGAACTGGACGTTCTCTGTGCGGAAGTTCTCCTCAGTCCCGAATGTTACCGGGAGTGCGATGCTCCCAAGGGAATACACCGGCTGTGGGCCCACTCTAGAGAATGGACGGGAGGGTCCCAGTCGGGACCCTAGGATCTGCAGTTGCTTGAAGGCAGCATGGCTGATGACGTTGAGCCTAGCCCCACCGTCAATCAGAACATGGTGCAGTCGCATGTTGGCGATGACAGGGGCGGTGATGAGCGGTAGTATACCGGCCCCTGCCATGTTGTCGGGGCAGTCGGATGCCCCGAAGGAGATAGTGGTGCTCCTCCACCGCTGATGTGGAGCAGCCTTCGGGACCCCTGGGACCGCCGAAAGGACCACTCGGCGCACGGACTTGACGTTCCTACGGGAGGTGAGCTCCCAGCTCCCACCATACATCACGTACAGCTTCTTGCGGCGGTCGTTGTCGTCACCAGAGTTGGAGTCTCCAGTGAAAACGTCCTTGAGGACCCCCTCAGGTGACTGATACCCGAGGTCCCGTTCTCCCGCGGCCGCGTTGCCTTCGTCGACCTTCTCCTTGCCAGGCCAACGACGAGGTGGCGAGCCATCCTTGGAAGCCTGCTCGCGCTGCTCGCTGACGCGCTTAGTGAGCTTGATGATCTCGCGGCATTCTGAGGCGCTGTGGCGACTGTTGGGGTGCATAGGGCATGACCCACTATTGCCTCCCTATGGCCGTGGGCGCTTGCCACGCTCGTTTCGGCCCCCTGTCGCAGCTGCGACGACTGGAGCAGTAGACTGCGGCCTCTCGTGGCTGCGGTTCTTCTTCTTCTTTTTGTTGTCGTTCTGGGTGACGGCACCCGAGCCACCCGTCTAGGTGACTCCGGTCTGTGGCACCGAGTGCCATGCGCGCCCCTCAGCAGCTCTGGCACATTTGTCAGCCAGAGCGAAGAGCGTGGTGATGGTTTCCACGTCATGTGTCGCCAGCTTCTCCAACATCTTCTCATCACGCACCCCCTGTCGGAAAGCAGTGATGATAGAGGCATCGGAGACGTGAGTTATGGTCCTGCGTACCTTGGTAAAGCGGGCGATGAAAGCTCGTAGAGTCTCCCCGGGTTCTTGTTGTATGACATGGAGATGAGCCTCCATGCCATGCTACTGATAAGCACTAGCAAAGTTCGTTGTGAACTGTGCACAGAGCTCCTCCCAGGAGTAGACGGACCCCGGGGTCAGGTTCATGAGCCAGGTACGGGCCAGCCCGGTCAAGGCTACATGGAAGTAGCTCGGCATCACAGCAGTGTTTCCACCAGCTGCCGTAATGGCGGTGACGTAAACCTACAAAAATTCTGATGGATTTGACGTACCGTCGTACTTCTTTGGCAGGTGTGGCCGAAACTTGGGTGGCCAAGTCACCGCGCGGAGGTGATCCGCTAGCGTGGCACAGCCCACGCCGACCAATGGGACACCTGTGTGGATTAGGGCACCCCTTGGAGTTTGTGGCGCAGGCGAAGCGAAGTCCTAGTCGAGGTTGCGACCCTCGAAGTTTAGCCGGCGCTCACGCGCCCTCTCCAGAGAGACTCTTGCGTCCTCGCCCGCACGCCTACGGTTGAGTTCTGCCCGTAGGTCATCAGGCCTCTCCAGAGAGATTGGAGCATCCTCACCCGCAGGTCCTCAGTCGGTGCGGCCTTCACTAAGGGTGAGCGCACTGACGCTGATGCCTCATGTTGACGTCGGAATGTCCGAGGCCTGGGTCTGGTCGAGCCAGAATATGCCATGCCGAGGAGTCGGTCGACGTCGTCACGCCACTGCTTCATGGCCCCCGGCGAAGCCGTGGAACTTGGAGGGTGGCGTAACAACTCCCTGGCTGCAGACAACGCCCCAGGAGCAGCCCTTGACGGAGCCCGGGATGTCTGCGCAGGCGTGTGCTGCTGCGCAGCACGCACAGCAGCAGCACCAGGCGCAGGGCGGTTGGAGCCCCGTGGCATGGAAGACGCAGCCTCTTCCTCCATCAAGAAGTCCTCGGGAACGAAGTCACGGTGCTCGATGATTTGAACCATCGTGCCAAGCAAGGAAACAGGGAAAAACCTAAAGCCTAGCCACCTACCTGGCACGCTAAATGTCGGAGAGAAAATCCTCCGGCTAGGTGGCGGAATGCACCCACCCTAATCCTAAGATGAGGAAGGGGCCTAAGCGTATTGCCTGTTATGTGGATTTGGGACGAACACACAAGGACACGAGGGATTAGAGTGATTCAGGCCGCCGGAGCGTAATACCCTACCTCCACTGTGTGTATGTAGTATTGAGTATGTGTAAAACCTGTGAGCTTGAGAGTATGAGAGCTTGTCCCCTGTAACGTTGTGTGCCTTCCCTTTTATAATTTAAGGGAGGCACATACAAGGATGCTGAGCCCCGACATGTGGGCCCAGGAACATAATGGAAAGAATATATTATGTGAGTAACTAATTCTAGTAACGCCTGAGCAATCACCGAGAGTCTTGATGACCGTAGTACATGCAACATTGATAGCCGAAACGTACGAGTAATGGTGAATAACTAGACGGCCCGCGTATCGTGGACTGTGCATGCCACCTATCAGTGGAATGGACAGGCGCACGTGTTATCCGTAATGAATGCAGTGGCGCGCGTAGCCTAGAGGTGTCATGCTCGGTTCCGCCCATTGGCTTAAGCCGCGCGCAGTATGCCACGTGGTAGCATCGGGTCTCCACCTGAGCGGGGAGTAGGAGTATATGCGGACAGGTCCGGAACCCACCAAACTAGGTCCGGGCACGTGTCGGCACCGGACCCCCGCCTGGGTCCTATTCAAGGCCTGAGTATGTTCTGTCCTGAGACCTTGGGACCCCATTGTGGGCGGCCCGGACCCCATATGGGGGGTCCGGATCCCATTCCAGGGGTCTGGCTTGCACACGTGGATGTCCTGGACCAACCTTGGAGGTCCGGACTGTATATCTAGGGGTCCGGCACTCTCCCATGGGGGTCCGGACTCATTGTTGAGGCCTTGGGGTATATCACCTTCTCTGGACACGTGGCGGCTCCGGACTCGCCCATGTGGTGGGGTCAGGCATTGTTGTGAACCCAGAGTAGTCGCCCGAGGCTGGGGTGAGTCATGGCTCGGTTCACACACAGCACCTTTACCACGCGACTAAAGGATAGCCGCGTGGGTACTGCGTCTTTATACAGTAGCAAGGGTACCCTAGTTTTAGGGTACCGACAGTACCCATTTGGGATACCACGGTACCCCGCTAGGGGGCACCCCAAACTTATGTATTTGGCAGGTTGACACCAGTACAAGATCGATCAAGTTCAACTCAAACTGGTCCCCAGTAATAGGTCCAGCAAGATTGCCGGACTACTCGACCACGAAGGCCGACCGATTCGACAGGGGAACGTGGAGAGACAATATCTACGAGCTCCAAGAGGACAACAGGCGGAGATATCATCAAGATAGGTACAACAGATGTCGTCATACAGGGGAACAATGAAGGGCCAATGATGTTTGGTAAATCGTCTAAGACAAACGAGGAGAAAGACAAAGGAGCAACCAGCAAAGTAGTTAACCTGAAATACTCCATGCCCCGATGGTGTCCATTGGGTCTAACACGATCTCAAAAGCACAAATTGCAGCACCTGAGAACAAAGGAGAGCAAAGAAAGGAGACAGAGGAAATATTTAATGATACAGATCCGCAGTACCCAACACCACAAAAAAGGTGGAGACCAAAAGTTGCTGAAGCAACTCAAGCGGCCACGAAGACAGAAGGCGAAACAACAGCTACACAACTCACTGCAGATACGGCGGATCGTTCGGCTCTGGTAGCCGGATGGTCCGAGCATAGAGCGGGCCGTCCGACTCCTGAGTCTGGACCATCTGCACCTTACTAGGAAACCTCAGACGACGCACCAACGCCTATGGATGAAGGTACATCGAGGAGGATGACCCGCTGGGAAAAGATCTGGTCGACTACAGAGCCTCGCCCAACCACGCAGAAAATTAGGTAAGCGGGATGACGAGCTGATTAGGACTACTATGACTCTTAGTGGCATCGGAGGTGACAGTCCGATCAAGGGCCTTACAAGATTTTAAATATCAATATCATCCTAGTATGTAGCAAACGCTTAGAAAAGCAGATGTTGTCACATCGAGTTGATTGCAGTCTGCACCAATGATTTTGGTTCGCTTAGTTTTCCCAATAGACAGGGGCATGTGTTGAGCACCATTTGTAATACTAGGCATGGTCGGACGGTGTGACATTGAAGCCTGGACGGTCCAGCCTGCAAACAGTCTAGCCATAGACGTAGATGGTCCGCTATAGGGGTAGATCAGGCAGTTAAACTCCTATTTCCTCGCATATTTATCCCTCTAACCTCACGGGAGCTATTGGAGAACGCCTAAGAACGGGTCTAGACCTACCCCTTATATATTTGAACGGGTACGGCCGATTGAAACACCAACAATCGATCAAATAATCAATATATCTTTCGTTATTTATATTTTGCTCTAGGAGTGGACAATAACATAGTTTTCTTCCTCTAATATTCACCTCTCTCTGACTCTACATCGTTTAAGGCGTCTTGAGTGGCCTACCGATCTCAAGGCAAACCCTAGGATATCTCCTCCCCAACGGGGTCCCTACCGTGAGCGAGATCCATGTGTTGTTAGGCGAACTTCGTCGCCTCTGTGCACGCGCGGACCGTCTGGCTCGTCGGCAGAAACCCTAGCCTCTACGCTAGGTCGCGGACCATCCGGCCCTCGGCCGTGGATCGGTCGCGCTTCCGTAGAGAGCACCGCTGCTGGTGCACATCACATTGATTGGTGCCCAGATCGATGCCAACACAGTCCAAATTATATATGTACAAATTATTGTTATCTGAGACACAAAGACAACAATACCCTTGTTTGTTTAGTCGTCGCCGCTAAGGTACAACAACACGATGGAGTTTCAAAGTCATGGAGAGGATGTGAGCCACCAATCCAATTGTCTGTTTAGACGAGTAGTAGCGAGAGAAGAAGTGTTGTGCGTGTTGTTGTGCGATTTGGGGAAAGAAAGAAGAATGGTAGGTTCTGTAATTTTAATAATATAACCATGGGTAGTAGGTTTTTATCAAAAATTATTTTAAATAAGCTCCTCTTGAGGAGATTTTGAGATTATTATAATCTAGCTTCTAGATTATGGGCCTGTTTGGTTCAGCCTTTTCTGACTAGCTTTTCTAAGAATCTGGCTGTGTGAGAAGAATCTGAATATCGTGGGAATTAGGTGCAGAGGAAGATGAAGTGGTCTAAAGGGTTTATGATCTAGAAAGCGATGGATTCCTACTATCGTGACGACTCGATCGATTCTGTGTTTATATTCATTTTGAACGATTTTTACCAAAATGATTCTTATTGAAGCAGACTGAAAAAGCTGAGACGTTTGGTAGTTCGCAGCAACTTTTGGTGGCCAGAAGCTGAAAAAGCCCAAATAAACAGGGTCTATATAATCTGGATATATAATCTGATTGTTTGTTTATAAGCTGGATTATTTACGCTATATTATATAATGATTATAATACCAAACAAACATGCCCTATATCTTTTGGTATATTAATTTTGGTAAAAATTTCTTATATAAGAAATCACACCTTAGATTGTCTCTAGCATATTGTGTATATAGTTGTACAAAATACTGATTTACACTGTTTCACATAGTGAAGTTTTAAAAAAGGATGAGACGAGAGATGAGATGAGTAAATTGTTGAAGGCAACCTTATGCTCTACCGGGAAACTTAATATTTAGGCTAAAATCACTGTAAGGCTATAGCAGCTTATCCATCTCCATAACCAATATTCAAACTTACTCTGCGAATAGTGTAATCTACGATGTAAAATAGTGTAAAACATTGTTTTAAGTGACTATATGAGTATATTACTGGACACGTTCTACGTTATATGTGAGAAGTTTTTGGACACAACTCAAAAATTGGTGTTTGGAAGACCGACGAGCCGACTATCTCCGGTTTGGTCACCTTCGGCCTAAGAGCATCTCCAATAAAGGACCTAAACTGAGTCCTATTTCCAAATATAGGATCTAAGAGTAAAAATTAATTTCAAAGAGAGTAGCTATTTTATAATTTTGTAGCAAATTAATAAGGACTCCAACCTTTAGGTCTTAAATATACTACCTTCGCGGTGTGAACTCAACAAACTGTAAAATAGAGTTCTAAAATTTGAAATAAAATGTTTAGGGTTTCAGAATAAATGTTTACTCCAACTGTCAGACCTTAAATGATGCTATTTAGAAAATAAATCATGTTATTAGAAAATAAATGGTTGAAGATAAGTGAAATAAGGATAGAGTTTCAGTATATGAGGTACTATACTTAGAATCTGAGAGATCAGACCCTATAATCGTTTGATAAAATTTTATAAAATAAAGTCGAAAGTTTTATGGTTTTTTAAACTCAATATTTGAGATGCTCTCAAGAAGCAACCGAATTTTACCGCGAATAGATCTTACTCCGCCGGAGCGCTGGCTCCACAGTCCACACTCGCCACTTCGGCCGGTATACGTATGACAGAAATGAATACATTCACTAATCTCAAGAAATATCTATCCAATTTCTCTAGCATGCCGTCAGAATGTCAGATACAGGAATGAAGTAGAGCTCGACCATTAGAAACATGGAGAAATATACCAGATCTTCAACTAGCAGGACCACGTCAAGTTGTACTTGTACAGGGACAGGATGATGCAGGAAATATGGTCGGACTGCAATTTGCACACGGATACGAAGGTTCTGTTTGGTTTCTCTCCAACTATGCCACATTTTATCAAAAGTTAGTCGTTTGAATTGAAAAACTAACTTTAAACAAAAAAATTAGGTAAAATGTGGCGAGTTAGGTAGCGAACCAAATAGACCCGAAATGCCACAACGGTATGACACAGATTTGAGCATGTTTAATTTGTTGTCTAACTTGTCACACTATACATAATTTTTCTGTTTAAAATTAGTTTTTTAATTAAGAAGACTAACCTTAGATAAAGTGCAGCACAGTTAGCCGTAAACTAAACAGAAGTGCCGTCATAGGCCAATGGTGATGTGATTATAGAAGGGACTGTTGGAGAAAAAAAAAGTTTGATGTGTCCTTTTTCCATGCAAATCACGGCATATTTTGTTTTTAGGTCCTTATTTTAAGAAATTGTTTGGTTTATAGGGACTAGTTTTTAATAGTCCTTAGGTTGTAAATACTATAACTAAAATATAGTTTTAATTTATGTATTTATCAATTTAGAAACTAAAATATAATAAAATAAAGACACTAAAAATTAGTTGTAGAAATTAAACACTTATAAGGACTAATTTTTAGTTCCTTCATTTTATTTTATTGTATTTTAGTCTCTAAATTGGTAAATATAGAAAATATTTTAGAGCTTCTAAATGGAATAAATTGGAAAGACACTATATTAGATTCTATATTTGATAATTTAGTAATTAAAATGAAATAAAATGAAAGAATATTATTTCCATTTTCGTATTTAGTAATTTAAAGAATAAAATAAAATAAAATGAGTAAACAAAAAAATAGTGCATAGAAAGCAAACACTCCCTCTCTCTCTCTTGGAGTTGCTGTGAGAAATACGACCTATCGGGGACAGCTCAATCTCCCTCCCTTGGCTGGAGCCTGGAGCCGACGGAGCCGAACGACGGTTCCTTGCGGCGGCAGCGACCTCGAGCTGAGGGCGGCGAGAAGGCGGGAACAACTCGATCTCCCTTTGCTAGCTAGCTAGTCCCGATGGAGCCGAGGGTTCCTTGCGGCGACGGCGGCCCCGAACCTAGGGCCGCGAGAACGCATCGACGGGAGGGCGAGCGAACCCACGTCCTCGATGCGCGAATCCTGGAGCCTCAGCGACAGAGATCGAATCCAATCAGGTATCCTCCACTCAGGTTCTTCTATACCTATCTCCTTGTATTTTTGTTCTTTATTTTCCTGCGGTCCTTCTAGCGCATCGATAGATCTAGTATGTCCATATCGATCTTCTGGACTTCTGGTAGTCCATTCAGATCCCGTGGAGGCACCAACCTCCTCGTATTGTCCTTAGGATGGAGATGATTTCTTTGCTTCTTGCGTTCTGTACCTTAGATGTGTCATATCAGCTGGCTCACATATTTCAGGTATGAGTGCGAGCCTCCATTTCATAGGTGCTTTCATCATTTAATTATCTTTCTGCACATTCCAATTAATTGCTCAAAGAAATCTCGATAACTGAGCATCTGAAAGGAAATCTTGAATGACTGTTGATGAGTGTTCACCGAGCTGCAGGTTAAGATGCTTCTACAGAGAGGGATACCCAGGGTTAATTACTCCTATCAACATATATACATGCATGTGATGCCATCAACCATCCTCTTTAATTTCCCAAACTGAATTCTTTGGAGGCTGCATTCTTCAATTCCTAGCTACCCAGTAGTTTCTTTATTCTTTTTTGAGTTAAATGCATCGATGACCCCAGAACTTGTCAAGGGATGCCATTTAGGTCCACAGACTTTGACAATGCATTTCTAGGTCTTGAACTTGTTAAGTGATATACCACACATCCCTAAACTTGTAAAAATGGTACATTATAGGTCTATTTTTGGAGCATACCAACCACTGTGGTGAGCCATTTAACAAGGTCAAGGACCTAGAAATGTATTTTCAAAGTTCGTGGACCTAAGTGACATCCCTTGACAAGTCAGGGTCCGCTCATGCATTTAACTCTTCCTTTTTATAAAAGGCCAACCTAGCTCAGCTAATTTCTTTGTTTTGGGTAGATGACTGTTGTGTGCTGTGTCAAGTAGCCGGCAGAACGTTTCTAATGACCCTAGCTAACTAAAGTGAGACTGCTTACACACACGCGCGCGCACACATGCACGCACACGCGCGTGCACACACCCACGCACACGCGCGCGCACCCACGCCCTGCACACGCCCGCAGCCCGCACGCACGCACTATAGTATATTATATGTTCTAGACTGTGGGCTACAGATCAACCATGAAGTGAAAAACTTAAGCCAAAGAGGCCCAAGCTATTCCAGACCTTAGAAACCAGGAACGTGTCCACATTCCTTGTTCTGGAAACGTTCCTTCCGCTCTAGGAACATGGGAACAATCTCTTCCCCGTAGTGTTAAAATCTTATTTAAGTACCGTACCACGTTCCTGTTCCTCGACCCCATCGATCCGGGAACCTGGTTACTAAGTTCTAGATACAGCCCATGTCTCAGCTACCCAGTAATTCAATTCAGGTTCTGGTCATCCAGCACCTAGTCGTTCGACGATCAGAAAAGTAGTCGCCTTAATCAAGTCATACTCCCTAGTTGAGTTTGGACTACCGATTAGGACGACTAGTCGTGATTAATCACAAGTAGCCAGACGACTTGATAACACTGCTGGAGGCAATCACAAATGAATACATCTTATGGTTCTCTGGGTGCAAAAGGACTCCAGGAGTTGGTACTGGGTAGCTTGTTGTGGGTTGATTTTTCCTAAGTTTCTGTTGGTGCCTGTCGCTTTGCCTGTACTAGACTACTTTTCTTTGGCCTTGTGCCTCAGTCACAGCCACATGCCATCTTGTTAGTTGTGGAAGGCTAGTTGCTCTGTCTAGTGTTTCCCTTTGGGAGGAGGGGGGGGGTCTTCTTTCTTTGCACTATTGCCCTTTTCTCTCTCAAACTCTCTTAATGAAACGATGCACAATTCTCTTGCACGTTTGAGAAAAAAAAGTTAATTAATATTGGTAGGTGTATTGTTTCAAATATGTTCATTTGGTAAAATTAACTTCTGCTTTTTCTGGCTTGATCAGGAACATCTTTCATCTATTAACTCAACGAGAGGTCTCACCTCGATTGAAACACCATGCTAAAAGAATGTGGAATGAGTCCCCAAAATATGATCCTGATTCAATTGAGTTAAGGTCTGCAGATGCTAAACTTGATATTTTTTCATGGTAAGGAAAGCCTTTTTTGAGATATTTAAGACCAGTCCATAATATATCGACTACTGAGTCACATGTGAGTCTGTTCACATCTTTCTTTTTTTTGGTTGGCTCGTTTAAACCTCACTGGGTACAGGGCAGAATCACAGTCCCTGCATAGCTGGTCTGCCAAGTATTGCCCTCTTTTGCCACCTCCTAGGTCAACTATTGCAGCTGCTTTCAGTCCAGATGGAAAAACACTTGCGTCCACACAGTAAGTTTATTGACTCACTGTATAACAAACTGAACTGAAAGACATCCTGACTAACTCAATCTGTTTTCTTAGTGGTGACCATACTGTGAAAATAATTGACTGCCAAACAGGGAAATGTTTGAAGGTTTTGACTGGACATCGACGCACTCCTTGGGTGGTATGTCCATCATACCGGCATATATTTTTTCTTGTGCATTTAGATTAGTATCATGTGCTTCAAGCTCTTGCAAAGAAAGGAATCTAGTTATACTGTGTATAGACCCAGTGCTGATGGCTCCCATATGAGTGGGGGTCTGAGGAAGGAATAACCGAGTCAAGCCTTAGGCTATCTCCAGCAGCTTACTCATCTCCATCTTGCATTTGAACTCCACTCTGTAAACAATGTCGTCTATAGTGCAAAACAGTGTTTTGCACGGCCACATGCATGATCTGCTGGCCATAGCCTTACCCATGTATTTTGCAGAGACTGCACGATCTGCTGGCCATAGCCTTACCCCTGTATTTTGCAGAGACTGCACGATCTGCTGGCCATAGCCTTACCCCTGTATTTTGCAGAGACTGCGTCGAACCCAAGACCTTTGGCTTAGTGGGAAGGCAGCTTCTCACCACTGTGCCATACCTGTCCTTCGAATCTTGTTATAGTGTGGTTCAGTGGCGGATCCAGGATTGGATCAAAGGAGGGGCTATAAGTTAAAGTATGTTTGGCAAAGCCACCAGCGGGCATCTTGGGGGTGAGTGCCACGACGACGTCCTCGCAGGCCTGATGTACTAGCGTGTTGCAGCAGGTCTGCCATGGTGCTGCTTGCAGCAGGGGCGAAGCCAGGATCCAAAATTAGGGGGGACCAAATTAGAATAAGGGGGCTGTTAGAAGCATTTTTTGCACTATTTACATGAGAATTAGCTAAAAACTAACATGTCCTACAGAATTAGGGGAGCATTAGGGGGGACATTGCTCCCGTGTCCCCCCTGCCATCGCCCCTGGCTTGTAGCCTGCCCCTTGCGTTGGGTACATGCGCGCTGCTAACTGTTAGATGTGCATTGGCCGTGCGCGCTAGCTCATGACTATGTCCTGTGTGGTAGCGTGGATTTACACTGCTGAAGCATGGACGGGGTCCAGCGTGGATGCGCGCGCTACCACCTAGCGTGCTGGTGGCACAGATGGAGGCCAAATACATGTGCTGAATGACACGATCAGAAAGAAGGTTGTGGTCTATCTTAGTTAACCTTTATAGGCTGTATTTATGTTATAATATACTCCCACATTCCAAAATAGTTGTCCTTTTAGCTCTTGGTTTTTATGCCTATATTCAAATGGATGATGATGAATCTAGATACGTATATAAAACACATGCATCAATCAAAAATTATATAAACCTACTAATTCCCTAAAATGATGACTACTATTTTAACATAGATGGAGTATATATATTATTAGGACACGTCATAAAATAGGTGTCATGGGGGCGACCGGGGCTGCAGCCCCGGCAGCCCCCCTCCTAGATCCGCCCCTGGTGTGGTTGTTGATTTTTTAATAATGGACTGGCTAGAACATTTTTTTTATAATTTCTCTTTCCATATTATATTTGTCATTTGGTGACAATCTTGCTTGTTGATGGCATTGTTCTATTTTTTGTTACAAGAATAAACAAATGGTCTTTTTGAACTATCTTTGCATCCCAATATTACTTAAGAAATTTAAGCTGCTAACATATTGCAGGTCAGGTATCATCCATTACATTCTGACATCCTGGCTAGCGGAAGTTTGGATCATGAAGTTCGTCTATGGGATGCTAATACTTCAGACTGTATTGGGTCACAAGACTTCCGTAATTTTTCTCAGAAGACTGCTTGCATTCTATTCATAGCCAATTTTGAGAACAATGTAACTTATTTTTGATGTTCTTGGGGCAGATCGGCCAATTGCTTCCATTGCATTTCATGGAAGTGGGGAGATTTTGGCAGTTGCATCAGGTCACAAAGTGAGTCTTGCTGTGTTGACCTTGAAAAGCAAAGTTTTTTCTGTACTGTTTAATAGAGTCCGTTAACATACCATATACTAATGCCCAAATCAATTTATATGTTTGTATCAGTTGTACATATGGAACTACAATAAGAGAGATGGCACTTCTGTACCAGCCATCATACTAAAAACCCGCCGCTCGCTGAGAGCTGTTCATTTTCATCCGCGTGGGGCTCCATATCTTCTAACAGCAGAGGTAGAAATATAGAATACCATGTGGTCTGCACTTATTCTTTCCCTTCAATTTTGCACGTTTCCTGTATGAACTTATGCATAACTTCAATTTCAGGTTAATAATATAGAATCTGCAGACTCACCGCTGACTCTGGCAAGATCCTCTGGATATCTAAATTACCCATCGGCCCTGCTGGTGACAAACACTAATTCTAGATTCTGTACACTTCCTGAGTCCAATGTGGTGTCACCTTGCTTACTGTGGCCTGCATACCTCAGAGATGGTGGAATTTTACATGTGCTCGGCAATGACAGTAGTTCAACCATTGTGCAGCAGAGATCATCATTAGTTCAACCTTCCACATCAGATACTGCAAATGTACAGCTTGAACAGTTTGCTACCCCTATGGATGTATGTCCTGGAGAGCCAACTTCATCTAATGACATATCCAATGCAGTCACTGTTCCTACTTCAAATGGAAATGAAATGCATGGTGCTGGAGGCCAGTCTAACTCAAGACTGCAGGGCAGCAGCTCTACTAGTAATCTTGAGAGGTTCAGTGCTAGAGATGATTTGCAAGTGTCTTCCCTGAGCAGCACTGACCCAATCCCATTAACAGCAGGGCCTTCAGGATCCGATTTACACCGTGCTATGCCACTAAATATGCTCCTCACTGGCGGATTAGATGTTCAAATGTTCCTAAGAAATGTAGGAAGTGGACAGCAGGATCATTCTCTCTTCAGCGACTCACGTAACTGGGAGGTACCATTTTTGCAGGGTTTCTTGATGGCCCCAAACCATGCAGGTTTGCACCCTGCACTTGTGAACAATAGTGTCCTTGAAGACATGTCTATTGCTGGTACTGCAGGGACTAATAACTTGAAATCACCACACATGCGTAACTTTGGATGTCCAGGTGCTTCATCTTCGATTCCCCTTACCGCTGGCAGTTCTAGGGGACCAAATCGACGCTATGCCTCACGCTCTGTACCTGGGGTTGGGAATTTGCTCCTAGGTCCTCAAATTGACGAAGCTGAAGCTCATGCTGTTTCACTAGGTGCTGGTTCTGAAATCACTGCGTCCATGCTTGCTCCTGGTACTGAATTGCCTTGTACAGTGAAGCTCAGAATATGGCGGCACGGTACCAATGAACCATGTGTTCCTTTAGAACCTGAGGCATGCTGTCTGACGATTTCTCATGCCGTTCTCTGCAGGTGCTTCACTGTGATTTCATTTCTTGTTAATTCCATTTGATAATATAAAAAACTGTTACTCCTATTACTAATATTAGTTTACTGCTTTTCTAATATTGCAATGTAAATAATTGTAATAAGCACAAGCTCGAGGCCCGTTTGCACTGTAAAACGTAAATAAATTGCTCTGTTGCCTATATGTTATGTAGCATCTTGAGCTTCAGCAAGGAATTGTGACTTCATTACTTACTCTGAACTTACCGAATTTACAGTGAAATGGGTGCCCATTTTTCCCCATGTGGACGATTTCTGGTAGCATGCGTTGCGTGTTTGTTGCCACAAACAGAAGACGACCGTGGTAGCCAATTGCCTGTGTCTTACGAAGGGGCTGGATCATCACCAACTCGTCACCCGCTTCCCTCTCATCGAGTTATTTATGAGCTCCGGGTTTATTCCCTTGAGGCTGAGACGTACTTTTTTTTCTTGGTTGTCTTTTTAATATTTTTTATATACTAAGTTACTGTTTGTGAATGGCCCACATATCTCAAAACTGGTTATATACCTTTGCAGATTTGGGGATATTCTTGCTTCCAGAGCAATACGGGCAGCACATTGCTTAACATCCATTCAGGTTTTCTTCATTTATTCGTGTTTCTTTGCATTTTTATATGTCGATAGCAATCTTTTATCATGTTTTATATCTTGTCACTTCTTTGGGATTCCCTCTGTAACAGTTATTTTTGTTGCAAAAAAGCATTTAGGACCTGAGTCTGATGACAGATGGATCTTACATTTTTGCCGTTTTCATCATTGAATTGGATCCTGTTTGTCTCTCTTTTGATGCAGTTCTCACCTACATCCGAACACATACTTTTGGCATATGGTCGTCGTCATAGCTCGCTCCTTAGGAGCATAGTTGTGGAAGGAGAAAATGGGGTTCCCGTATATACTATTTTGGAGGTAGTTATGGCAATCATATTCCAATTTCCAAATCATAGTTTGATTGGTAACTGATATCATATTAATTATTGTATGGGGATGGTGACAGTGCTGGTTCTGCAGTTTCATGATACTTACTATCTGATACTTGAGTTTCAAAATAATTTACTTATTATCCTCCCCAACTACTAATATTGCTCATACTTTGTGTACAATGTAAGTCAAATTATCATTTTCTTCATTTATTACTTTTAGGTATATAGAGTTTCAGATATGGAGCTTGTGAGAGTCCTTCCTAGCGCTGAAGATGAAGTTAATGTTGCATGCTTTCATCCTTCACCAGGAGGTGGCCTTGTTTATGGCACTAAGGTCGGTAGAAAACTATTCAATAAACAAAGAGGTATGGCGGATTGCTAAGGCTTTCATTCTGGTGAACTATATAGGAAGGGAAGCTCAGGATCCTTCAGCACAATGGCGCAGACATGACAAACATGGGGGTGGGTTGCTTCATTGAGGAAAATATGGTTGAGGTAGCAAGTTTTTTCCTTGTTTAGTCATTGCCATTTACTCGACCTGCTTTCTTTGGTACATCAAGGCATTTCCATGTCCATTAAGCTGATTTTTGAGACTTCAGTTGAGTAGAATTAAGCCCCCTTTTTAGCAATCCCTTGCAGCTGCTCACTGATTCTGCTCCACCATTCCATAGTTTTAACTTCTCCCAACTGAGGAGCAAAGCCAGACAGGTTGACCTGTCCCAGCAGCTGAAACCAAAAGCTCCTAGCAAAGACACAACCCACCAAAATGTGGTGCGTTTTTGACAGAGTTAAACCCAGTCTAGAGGGAGCTATTAGGAGAGCTGAAGAAGAAATTTTTGTCTGGAAGTTCGCGGGGGCCAAACACCTTACCCTTATTACAGCTCCCATTCCAGGTGTCCCTCAGGGATCTGGTAGAGGGATCAGTTGCTAGCTCCATAACGGAAGTTTCTTGCGTCTAGCAGTGTTATTAAAACTACGTTTAAACGATGTTTAAACTACGTTTAAACGTCAAAACTCTAATTAGAGATTGAAACCACATTTTAGCGTTTTGGCGTTTTAAACTGTAAAACGCAGTGTTTTATGCATTTTAGACCATTAGCTACTTTTGGACCTAGTCTATTAGTTACTTTTGGGGTTCAATCCAGCTATGGGTGGAGTTTTGGTAAGCCACTAACATCTCTATTTTGGTATTTAACTTCATATTATTGTCTGAAATTATGATGTATTGGTATTTTTCCTATGTTGTTTAAAACTACGTTTAAACTAAGTTTAAACGTTTAAAAGTCAAAATTTCACCCATGAGCGTTCCAACGTTTTATCGTTTTAATAACCTTGGCGTCTAGGGCTGGACTGGTGCGTTGGGTCTGTGGTTGTGGTGACCTTTTAGGTGGTCATCTTGTTTTGTTGTGGCCAGATGGCCATGATTATTTTTTCTTCTTCTTTCTTCCTTTCTTTTCTTTTTTGTCTTTTTTTGTGTTTGTATTTGGTCTATTTTTAGACCCTCCTTCTCTTCTTAATTCAATGATACGCAGCTCTCCTGCGTGTTCGAGAAAAAAAAGTGGGGCCTCGAGCGTATCTTCCACCTACAACCCCTGCAGGCCTGCACCCTTGCCCTCTTTACCTCCGCAGTCCTACCCCCAAGGCCATTTCTGTTTTCCTTTTTTAATTTGAATGTATCTAATGTGCCCGTGGTCAAAATAAAACTACTAATACACTAAAAAATACACCATACATGCATATCAGCATAAGAGCAACTCCAAGAGTCTCTGTAAAAAGGATCTCTAAAAACTAAGATTTAGAGGATCTTCAAAATGGACAACTCTAAAAAAACTAGAACACCCCAACAGCCTATATAATTAAGCCATTCTCTCATTCTCTGTATCTGTTGCTAACGCCAACACCATTCTTCTTCCTCCTTGCGCCTCTGTTCTGTCTCTTCTGAGCCTTGGGGCCTGCTCGCCACCGCTGTTTCACCATGGGCTTGCGGCTGCCTGTAGCTCCGCTCTGAAGCAATTAGTGAAGATTTCTTGAAGCTGAGAGGTGGCAATGAGTGAAGACAGAACTTTGGTGCTTCAACGGTCATCCTTGGAACAGATTTATTCTTGTTGATTTTCATGTGTTCCTTTTTGCCAAGTCAAAATGCAAGCGCTAACTCCATAACTGACTGAAGCCTGTAAAGCTTTTACCTGGAAAGCAATGTACACGAAGCAGAACAAGGAGAGATTGGCTTGGCCTGAAGTCCCGCACCTTGCTGTCACGCTGTTTTGACGATTTTTGTGATCTCTGACTGCTTCCACGAGGCAGAGGCATCGCTGCCTAGTTCTTGTTCCTTGCGCCCTAGCTGCAGGGTATGAAAGCTTGGCTCACAGCATGCCACCAGTGACCATATGCCTTGATTTATTGTGCGTTTTGTTTACTTCCAAGCAGGAATTCCTTCCCCTCAGCATCCAGGGCTGATTTTGGTAGTGCAAACTTGCAAATTTTGCCATACATTCAACATGACCTACCTACCTGTCTGCCCATCTGCAAGTTTTTTTGTAATGCCACTGATTACTTTAATCATCTTTTCAGCCCTGCTCGTGGGTTTGGAGCAATCTAGAGCGTTTCCCCCCTTTTTAGACATCCTGGTGCCAGATCTAGTTTGTTTCCTAGTGTTGGCTTAGATTATTGAAACAATAAAATAAATGCTGGTCAAGGTTGTAGTAATGTTTTATTGGTTGTATTGGACTATGCTCAGTGGTCAAAGGTGCCTGGGCTAGTCTTACATGTTTCCTTGGAATGTGTCCTAAGCTTTTAACAACCTTATACTAATGGCTTTGAGCAAACCCTGAGAATTATAGAGTTCTACCTTCTGTTGTTCAAGCGAAGCAAACGGTCCGCGACCTCGCTGCAGGAGCTGCTCCTCTCTGCATGCTTCCGGATGGTCCGCGACCGAGGCCGGACGGTCTGCGATGGCACATAGCCTTCACATAAACCTGAATCTAGCCTCCTGGGAAGGATCTCGTCAGGGAGGAGAGATCCTAGGGTTGTCTTTGGGACGGCAGGCCAGCTAAGAGATCCTTTGCAACGGCGGGACAGAGGAGGCGGGTCTGCGATCGACGTGACTAGCGGCACAAAGATCCTTTGCAGCGGCGGGACAGATAATCCGGGTGGCGGCGTGGTCGTGGTGGAGACGCGGCCAACGACATCCGCCTAGGATAGGCCCGCCATGTTAGAGAGGGAGGGGAGTGGCGCCGGCGAAGGACGCGGCCTGGCGCAGCCGGCGGGCGCGAGGGAAGGCGCCGACAGAGGTGGTAGCGTGCCGGCGGGAGACGCGGCCTGCAGACGACGAGGGGGAGCGGCGCCAGTGGATGGCGCGACCTCCAGCGGGTGGCGCGGGTGAACGACGGGGTGGAGGGAGGGAGAGGCGACACCGGCGGAGGAACTGTAGGCGACGGCTACAATGACGACTAGGGTTGGGGTGGGGATGAAAGAGACTAAACCTAGCTATATACCATATTAGAGACTGAAACCCTAACCCTAACAGGGTTGGGTGATATATTTATAATAGAGTTGTTGGGCATAAGCCCATTACACACAGCCCTATTACAATACAATGACTATAGCTCTAACAATAATGATACATAGCTCTCCTGCGTGTTCGAGAAAAAATAGATCTGTGATAGAGGGATTGGTCAACGTTGACATGGGAGGCAGTTGTAAAAGTAGATTTAGAGATCTTATCCCAAGAAATGCCACTGTATAGAAGCACATGGAAAATACATGCAAGAACAATGCCATGTAATTCAGTTTCTTCAACTACAATATTAGCAGTACCATTACTACTAATTTATTACAGTACCACTATATATTTCTATTTTTACTGTACTTGTACTCTCTCTATAGCCTGCCTCTTGTTTGGATTCATCTCTGACCTGCCTCTGCTTGGGAGTTGACTAATGGCCTTGCTGCTCTTGGGTTCATCTGCCGCTTGATGGGTTTCATCTCTAGTGTGCCTCTGCTTCCGAGTTGCTAATAGTTGCTTTGCTGCTGCTGCTGTTTTAACTTCGTTTCTGGAAATATTATCCTTTTTCTCCTTACCTGGTCCAGTTTCAATCACCAGGGATGCATTTAGGCACGTCATATTCACTTCTACAAATGTGATATGTTTCTTATGTTTTCAGATCCAGAGGTACGCATTGGAATGCTGAAGAAGCTTCACCACACCATGTGTTTTTAGGCTTACTTCCATGGTAATTCCTGAGCCCTAATCTTTTTTTATTGTCCTTTATGCTGTCATGGCTGCATTATTGGCCTCAAACATTGTCTGGTTGGATTTGTCATTAGCTGTTCATTACTTTGCTGGCAAGAAGCTAAATGATTTCTATCAATTAAACTTATGGTGAGAAGTAATGGACTTGGTTGTTGATCTGAAAGCATGATTGTTTTCCATTGCAGGTTTTTTTTCTGCAGGCTTCATCTGTGTGATCCATCCAAGGGGAAACATTAGATCCATCTCTAACTAAGTGCCTTGGGGATTGGTATGTGACTGTTTGCACTTTAGGATTAACTAACGTACCTGGTAAATATAATATACTTTTTATGTGCTGCTAGATACAAGGGATTTGAGTATCCTAAGCCGTTTTTGTATACAGTAGGATAATCAAAGTAATTAATGCTCTAGGAAACAATGGTATCCAATTTACTGATTGGGAACTTGTCCTTACAAGCACCGTCAGCTCTTACTCTTAGTTCCTGTGCACCTACGAAAAGAAAAGCACTTACCGAAAAGGAGTCTTATTTTTACAACTTCCTTGAGCAAACTGCTCTTCAAATTTCGGAGTCTTATTTTTACAACTTGCTTGAGCGAATTGCTCTTCAAATTTCTTCCTTGGTTCAGGAGCCTTGAATTCAGAAGGTGGTCTTAGGGGTGTGTGGAGCAACCAAAGGGAGTGGAGGCAAACCTAAAGATACTGGCGGAACGAAGAAGTCCAAATGGCTATTAAGGAGAAGAAAGAATGCTACATACGTTTATACCATGACAAGAGTGTGGACAACGTAGAGATACAAGGTAGCAAAGAAGACATCAAAGCGAAATGTGGCAAAGGGTAGGGTGTACAAGTACAACGTTTGGGTACAAGAAGGAAGTAACGAAGGACATATATAGAATGGCTAGGTTCCGTAAGAGTAAGACAAAGGACTTCAACCAAACAAAGTACATTATGGATAGGGTTTTACACATTTCAGCATGGTATCAAGCCAAATTCTTCTCTCCTCCCCTCACCCTCCCCTAGCCACTACCCCCTTGTTTGCTCGTGCCTGGCCTCTCCCAGCATCCGCCATCGGCGACAGAGGCCATGGATGACTTCCCCTCTCCTGTTTCTCTCCCTCGCTTCCCCACCCCTCTCTCGTCGCAGGGCGATTGTCGTCGCCTCCCCGGCCGCCCTAGCTGGCCAACCCGCCGGCATCGCCTCGTCTCCTCTCTATTGTGGTTGCGGACGCGCTTGCCTAGGCCCCCACTGGCGCGCTCATCGGAACCACAACCGCCCCCACTCTGTCCGCTCAGCCCCTTGTTGGCGTGCTTGCTTAGGTCCTTGTCGGAGCGCTCGTCGGCCCGTCGGGGCCCTGTAGCCGGCACCCTTCTCCACACCGCCCCTGCCGTAGGTGGGGTCGCCCGACATGGCCTAGCCACCAGTAGCCTGGGCGTTGCTGGCCACAACCTGGCCCTTGTCGGCCTGTGCTTGGCTAGCCTGGGCCTCGCTGCCGTTGGCTCTCGCGCTATCGGTGTGCCACCGGGCGGCTTGGCCTTGGCGCTTCAACCTCCGCCCTAGGTCTTTGCTTCGCAGGTCTATGCTTCGCACCTCTGTCGACCGTCCTCCCACCCTCGGATGTTGTGGCTGCCCAATCCACCTTCATTGTGGCTGCCCAATCCACCTTCATTGTGGCCCTCACAACTGCCAAGGCCATTGTGGTTGCTCCATGGGAGCGCAAACGTGTCGTTTCTCTCGTCTGGGAGCGCGGACACGTTGCTGCTGATACCCTTGCCAGGCAGCTCGTTGAGGTTGAGCGCCACCTACTTGGCTCTTTCTGCCTCGAGCCTCTCCGTACGCCCCCTCCGTCGAAGTATGAGGTTGTCATCATCGCCACCTCCACGCCTAGGCGGTGGGTGTCTAGAACATTCGTTCTCTGGTTCTCATCCCCGATCTGCCTTCTTCCACCTACGCCCGCGACGCGACCTCGTCCTCATCGACATGGCTTTTCTCACTATCCCATCTTGGTGGTGGATGGATAGTGTGGTCCTCTCTTGGATCCTGGGGACCGTCATCGGTGAGTTGCAGCATGTCCGCGAATGTGGTGGCATTGTTCGTCAGGACTAGGTTGCCGTCGAGGAACAATTTCTTGGCAACCGTGAGGCTCACGCTCTCCACCTCGACACTGCCTTTTGGACCTTCATTTAGGGAGACCTCTTTGTCACCGAGTATTATCGCCAGATGAAAGGCATGGTGGCCCCCCTCTGTTGACCCCAGGGAGTGTCTCCCATCGCACACTCGTCCTCAACCTTCTCTGTGGCCTCAACGAGCGCTACCATCACCTTCGGACTTGCATCACTCGCTTTGTCCTGTTCCTGTCTTTCCACAAGGTATTCAACGTCCTCATCCTTGAGGAGCTCACTAAGGGGGCCCCTCCTCGCTCCGACGTCGTTGCCACTCTACAACTCCACGTCATGGGCGACTTGCGTTCGCCCTCCTCTACTCCAGCCTTGGGGGATTTGTCGCCGTGCTCGTCTGTCCCTCTCGCCTCTGGCTCTGCACATCCTCCCTACTAGCTTGGGCCGGGGGGGGGGGTCTGGGGGTGGTGGTTGCCGTCGGAGGCTCGGAGCGAGGGTGGCCGTGGTGGTGGGGGTGGCTAGGGGGATGCTCCTTGGCCCTTCCTCTACAACCCATGGATCGACTACATCTCCACATGGCTCGGCCCGTCCCTAGGTGGACCCTTCAAGTGTCTGCCTCCTCCCTAGCCGACTCATCTGATAATGCCTGATCCAGGGTATCACCTCGGCTCCCTCCCCTTTGCGCCCCTGACACCTCTGCTGTCACTCCTGCTTCTCCCACCCCACTTTGTTTCGTCCTAGAACCCCTGGCGCGGTGGGTGGGATCAGTAGTTACTCGCTAGCTCCTTCAGCACGATGGCCCTGACTCCTGCTGTCACTAGCTGGATTGTTTATTCTGGTGCCTCTTACCACACCACTCTAGATGCGGGTATACTCTCTTCTTCCCACCCCTCTCTATCGTCCACTCCATCTATCATTGAGCAATAAGAAATTTTTCTTGGTCACCTCTGTAGGTGATTCGGTCCTTCCTGGGCCCTTTTATCTTCACAATTGTCTTGTCATCCGCATATCATTCAAAATCTTTTATCTATTCGTTAGATTCCCATTGACAATTCTTGCTCTATTGAGTTTGATCCTTTTGGCTTGTCCGTGAAGGATCTCGCTACCTAGAGCCTTCTCGCCTGCGTCTACCCCTTAACATCATGCTTTCGCTACACCTTCGCCGCAGTTGCACACACTGGCTACTTTCACTATATCTAGCACTTGACATTGTCGACTCAGTCATCCTAGCCCTCCTGTGTTGTCCAAGTTGTGTAGTAGTTCAGTCATTTCTTATATTAGGGCCACTGAGCATTTATGCCATGCCTGTCAGTTAGGCCATCATGTTCGACCCCCTCTCCCTAGCTTCTCTCAGTTTGTGCATAATTTTGACCTCATACACTGTGATCTAGATCTCTCCTATTATCAGTGTTTCAGGTTATAAATATTATCTGGTGGTTCTTGATGATTGCTCTCATTATTCGTGGACTTTTTCCTTGCGTTCCAAGTCTGATACTTTTATCTCTTCTGCACTTATTCGCTTGGGTTTCCACTCAGTTCGTTTGTACTATTAAGACCGTCTAGTATGACAAGGACTGTGAGTTTGATAACCCCTTTCGGTTCTTTTCCTCCCCTCATGATGTCTAGCTCCAGATGTCATACCCCTATACTTCTTAGAAGGACAAGACTGAGTGCATGATTCGCACTAGCAACAACATATTGCGCTCTTTGCTCTTTTAGGCATTTGTTCCTACTTGTTACTGGGCTAAGAGCATTCACACTGCTACTCACCTCCTTAATCAACTCCCTACTACGACGATTAGCGCCCCCACACCCCGCTTTGCTCTTTTTGGCACCATTCCTTCCTATGACCATCTTTGCGTTTTTAGGTGTGCGTGTTACCCAACCTTTCTGCCATCGCTCCTCATAAGCTTGTTCTTCGCTCCATCCGACGCGTCTTCCTTGATTACTACTCGACCACAATGGGTACCGATGTCATGACTTCACCACTCAATGTCTCATGATCTCCCGTCGTGTCATCTTCGATGAGACGAATTTCCCCTTCTTGAATTCCTCTTAGTCCTTTGCTAACTCCCTTCTCGAGCTGGACTTCCTTCTTAATTATGGCCTCGAGGCTCCCTCTGGTCAACCACCTTTTGTTTTTTCACCTGCAAGTTCCCCCATGTCACTCCCGTTTCTGGCACTAGTGCCTCTCTTGGCTTTTGTGCCCATGGACTCTTTCCAGGCTACCCTAATGCCCTTAGTTGGTCCGTGTGCCCTGCTGCCTACCTTTGTCGGCTTGCTGGCGGCTCCAGTCCCATAGGCGACTCCAGTGGCCCCACCTTCGCCCTTGACTTTTTTGACCTCGCTTGTGCCACCTAGGGCCTCTTTAGTAACCTCACCTATATCGGCTCCTCGCTACACCAATCTTGTGCATGTCTATCATCGACGTGCGCGGGTGGGTGTACCGCCTCGCTCCCAGACCGAGGCGACGATGTATCACCCTCTCTCCTTCACTGTAATCCTCGCCATGTCCACCCCATGGTGACTCGGACTGCTGTTAGGGTTCTTAAGCCTATTGATTGTCTTGTTCTCTCTGCGACCTCTTCCATGCTGATCTCCACTGTGTCGTGTTTAGTCCATAGTGCCCTCGCCGATCCTCATTGACGTCACACTATGGAGGACGAGTACCAAACCCTCCTTGCAAGTGGCACCTAGGATTTGGTGCCCCGTCCCTCGAGCAACAATGGGGTGACTGGCAAGTAGGTTTAGACACAAAAGCGAAAGGCTGATGGATCTTTGGATCGATACAAAGCTCGTTGAGTTCTCTAAGGTTTCACTCAGCGTCCTGGAGTTGACTACATTGAGAGGTTTAGTCCCATGGTCAAGCCTGCTGTTGTCCGTACTGTTCTCTTGCTGGCTCTGGTTCATCAGTTGGACGTCAAGAATGCCTGCCTCCATGGGATTCTCACTGAGACCGTCTATTACGATCAACCTGTCGGTTTTGTCGACTTAGCTCCCCCTGACAGGTCTGCAACCTCAACAAATCCATCTATGGATTGAAGCAAGCCTCTCGTGCTTGGTATAGCCTGTTTGCCACCTATCTGTTCTCCTTGGGTTTCACTGAAGCCAAGTCAGATATCTCCCTATTCATCTACTGGCACGGTAGTGACACGACATACCTACTCTTGTATGTTGATGACATTGTGCACACTGCCTCTTCCTTGTGCCTGTTGCATCAGATTAGTCTCACCCTTCAGCACGAGTTTGCCATGAAGGATTTGGGTCCTCTTCATTATTTTTTGGGATTCATGTTGAGTGTCGCTCGGATGGACTATTTCTTTAGCAAAGTCACTAAACCCTGGATATCCTCGAGCATGCCAACATGCTGGATTGCAAGCCGCGCGCAACATCGATGGACACACATGGTTAGGTCTCTGGTGATGGTTCCCCTATGTCAACGACCCCATTGACTACCGCAGTCTTGTCAGCGCTTTTCCGTATCTCACCTTCACCCGGCCCGACAAAGCTTATGTTGTCCAGTAGCTCTGCCTCTACATGCATGATCCCTGCAAGCCGCACCTGAGTGCGGTCAAGCGGATTTTTTTGGTACCTTCAGGGTACTGTCGACCACGAGCTCCATCTTTGGTGCTCCCCCACCATGGAGTTGATTGTCTATATCGACGCTGACTGGGCCAGGTGCTCGGACACCTATCGGCTCACCTCAGGCCATGTGGTGTTTCTTGGGGCCAACCTCATCTTTTGGTCCTCCAAGCGTCAGCCCATGGTCTCTCGCTCCAGCATTGAGGCAGAGTATCAGGTTGTCGCTAATGGGGTGGCTGAGGCGAGTTGGCTACATTAGCTACTCTAGGAGCTACGCAACCCTCTCTAGGAGCATGCTTGTCTACTATGACAACGTTAGCGACGTCTATCTCTTCGTCAACCTCGTCCGGCACCAGCACACAAAGCATGTTGAGATTGATTTCCACTTTGTCGTTGCTGTTGTGGACGTCTGCGTTCATTACGTCACGAAGAGCTTGCAATTTGCTAACATCTTCACTAAGGCCATCTCCAGCAATAGCGTGCAAACGGGCGTGCAAAACACTGTTTTGCACTGTGGATGCACTGTTTACAGAGTTGGGTTTGAAATGGGGAGTCTGCGAGTGAGATAGGGAGGCTGCTGGAGATAGTCTAAGGGTCTTCCCTCGTTGTACTCAGTTTCGGTCTAGGTCTAGTCTTAACATCTGTCGTGGCTAGAGTTTCGCCTATGGGAGGTGTTAGACTGCCTCTTCTCTTTGTTGTCTAAATGTAATGGGCCTAGAGCCAGCCCATGTACCTAAGGGAGTGTTTGGATCTAGGGACTAAAGTTTAGTCCGTGTCACATCAAATGTCTATTACAACTTACAAGTATTAAATACAACTAATTACACAGCCTTGGTGATATCCCAATTGAGGCATGGAGATGCCTTGTGGACATAGCTATAGTATGACTAACCAAGTTGTTGAATCATATCTTTTGGTCAAATATGATGCCTGACGAGTGAAGTATATTGGTATCAATCTACAAGAGTAAGAGAGATTCAAAGCTATACTAATTACTGAGGATTTAAGTTGAGGAGCCATACTATGAACCTATCAGAGAGAGTTATTGAGCATCATCCTGAGAGGAATAACGAGAATCTCTATGAACCTATTTGGTTTCATGTTTGGAAGGTCAACTATGGAAGCAATTTTCTTAATAAGACAAGCAATGGAGTAGTATAGGGATAAGGACCTACACATGGTTTTTATTCACTTGGAGAAGGGTTACGTCAAAATACCAAGGAATGTTATATGGTATGGTAAGCTTCAAACAAATATAAAGTTCCAACAAAGTATGTTGGACACGTTAAGGATATGCACAACATTGTTGTGACTAGTGTTCGAACAAGTGATGGAGACACAAATAGCTTTTCAATTGGAATAGAACTACATTAAAGATCAACTTTGAGCCCTTGTCTTTTTGCCTTAGTTACAGATAAGATCACAAGGAACATACACAGAGAAATCCCTTGGTGTATGTTTTTAGGATGATATATTGCTAGTTGATGAAAGTCGTACAAGAGTAAACATGAAACTAGAGTTGTAACGAGAGACTAGAGTCTAACGTTTTTTAGACTTAGTAGAACTAAAACTGATTATATGATATGTCATTTTGGCACTACTACACAAGAGAAAGGATATGCTAGTTTGGAATGCCAAGTAGTCCCTAGAAATGATATCTTTCGGTATTTAGGATCAATGCTACAATGACATGGATATTAATGAACATGTTAGCCATAGAATTAAAGCAATAACCAAAGTAGGGTGGATGAAGTGACATCAAGCATATGACGCTTTATATGACAAGGGTACCGCAAAAGCTAAAATACAAGTTTTATAGGACGATGATTAGACCTGCTACATTGTATGGTGCAAAATGTTGGCCTATAAAAGACATGGCCGATAGATAAATGTTGTGTACGTTGCATTAGATTAATGGTCATATAAGAAGGGATCAAGTTTGGAATGATGATATATGTGATAGGCTAGAGGTAGTACCAATTGAAGAAAAGCTTGTCCAATACCGGTTGATATGGTTTGGACATGTCCAACAAAGACCTTCAGTGACACCAATGTAGTGGAATTCTAAGGCGTGATAGCAATTGGAAGAGGTAGCAGAAGGCCAAAGTCTTCCACTGCCTAATGTTCAATGGAAGTTGTTAGGTTGTTCTAGTAGAGTGTGTTTATGGATCCCTTTCTGTATGCTTGTTTCTGACCTCTTCTGTAGACCTTTTGTTCCACTCTTAATATAATGGGGCGTAATTCTCCAGCGCTTTTTAGAAAAAAGAGAATGTGAAGTAAAAGGAAGCTTGAAGGGATGAAATATAACCAAAGATTTAGCCTTGGACATGAGTGCATACAAATGGTTATCCATGTATCTGGATCTTGATTTGTGGTTTCCGTTGGGTTTTAATTCTCGTCTATCCCAACTTGAGATAAAAAAAAACTTTGCTGTTTAGGACCCTCGAATATTTAGTCAAGTTTGTTAGGTGGGCTCAGAAGTGATTTTGACAGCAGGTTTTCTGTTAGCGTTTAATCCTTTGGAGCGCCTTTGCAAACTTTGAGCATCCTTCTCTGCCCTTACGCTTTTGGAGCGCCTTTGCAAACTTTGAGCATTCTTCTCTGCCCTTACGCTTTTGAGGCTGTCCAGCAGACCGTGTATATGGTCGTGCAAAACACTTTTTTGTATTATAAATAACACTGTTTGAAGAGTGAAGTTTGAAATAGGAGGTGTGATAGAGAATTGAGATATGAGAGCTGCTGTAGATAGCTTGAGTTTACGTTGGCTATGGCAAATGATCCCTTGCTGCCCACGCCCCACCCCCCAAAAAAGTTTGTTGCCTTGCGGTCGTAGTCTTGGGTTCTAAACTTTTAATTGACCTTTTATACAGTATACAATGTTTCTCTGCTCTTTATGAACTTCATGGGCTAAAAAGATTTGAGCTTGGGAGTAATGGTTCTATATCAGCTTCTAAAACCTTTGAGAATTTATTGCGTTTTTTTTGCAACGGTACTAGTTATGGTTAAGCTTTATCTAGATTTATGAAAATGATTCAAGTGCCTTGCGTAATAAAATTTTCTGCATTTAGTGCATGTTGTATGAACACTAAAAATTACATTTGAACTACAGGTGTAAACACAATCCGGCAAAAAAAAGTGTTTTATCATATCTTCTAGAATACATTATTTTTTAGCAGAATAATGATTCTAATCTTGCTGTACGCAACTTGATTCAGGTCTGTGCAGAGGTGGTAGGAGATGTAAATCTACATGGCCATCGTCGTGGCTGCCATAACGATGCTGTAATTATACCGTTGTACATGTATTTCCAATTAGCTTAACTCGATTGCTGTTGTATTTCAGAAAGTTGACGATGCTAATCCTTTTAAAGTCAAAAGTTACTTTTTGTTGTATACTTCACCTTTCCGTACAAGCTGTCGATGATGCAAGAAGTTACACAGGCGAATGGAATTGCCTGGGCTTGCTTTTACACTTGTGAAAATCGTGTATTTTATTTTCCTGCTCTCGTCTGAGGTTAGTGTAATAATTCAACGTTTGGAGTTTCTTGTTTTAACTGTATTTTACATGAAATACCACCTCAAAATCCTGTTGTGGAATCAGCATACGGATACCATGAGAAGTCTACAAAGGGCTGGTTGCTAGAATGCCGTGCTATTGTCATCAAAGCTTGTTTTTATCATTTCTTCTCCTGAGACATTTTCTATTTTTTTGGTTTCCTTGTTGAGAGTAATGGAAGCAAAGTAGTAAAAGGTAGATACAGCAAATATTAGGTAAGAGTTAATTCATGTATTGGTTCATATGCATTGTCATGTACTCATGTGTTGAAGGGGGTGCCATCGCATAGTTCTTATTACTAATAGCCTAATCAATCACTTTTTGTATTATAATTGTCTATTTGCTAACGGATGTCTAAGAGGTGTTAACTATTTCTATTCTAAATTATGGCAGCGTATCTTATGGGCATGGGCTTGCACATCTCCAATCCTGTCCCTTCAACCATGATCCTATGGCCATTGTTAACACTTTGGTCGCTGATGAAGATGAAAAGTAGCCTCTACTTATTGTTTGCTTTTAGTTTGCTCTGAGAAGTATTATTGTTTGCTTTTAGTTTGTTCTGAGAAGTAGCTGAACTGATAAGCTACTGTAGAAGCCCTCTATTTAACATAATTTCTGCTTAAATCAATGAAGAAGCTGAAAACAAGTTGTGCCAAATAGAGCCTTTTACCTCGCCATCGTTTAGGCAGGCACGTCACCAGCTTCGAGACTTGCCATGCCCCATTTGTGGTTGACGAGTCGACTAGTTTCTATACATACACGAGCGCCATTTGAGTTCAGAGAGGCTACGTTTTGGGGAACATCAGCTTATTCTCAAAGAACGTTGAATCGAGGGCGAGGGCTTGTACATGCTATTTTGCCTGTGACATTGACTACCAAGGAAATGTTTGACATGAATAAATCATTATTAATGCACCCACTGGAAATCGCATAAAAAACATGTTTTTATGTTTTGTGAGAGGGACTGCGCACCTTGGACGCCCCTTGTGAGATCATCTGGACATTAACACCATTTCTTCCTAGAACGTTGAATGCCTAACATGCAGCAAAAGAGTCATACATTCATGTTTTGGTGTCCATTCTCTAGAATAAAAACACGACCTAGCATGGAAGTTCAGAATCACAATATGTCATGTTACTAATAGTATCATGAGGAGCTAACATGAAGGAAACGGGTAACACCTAAGAGGGGGAGAAGGGGGGTTGAATTAGGACTTCTAAAACTTTCTCTAAACTAGGCCACAAATAAATCCCTAGAGCAAAATTTATGCAAATAAACAATCTAGAATGTGCAAACTAGATTTTATCTAAGTGTTGCTATCTCTACCGCACGGTCTAAGTTTCAATCCTAAACAATCTAATTATAAAGACAAGATTGAAACTAAAATGCTTAATATAAATGCAGAAGTTAAAGAGTAAGGTAGAGATGTAAACTCTCGTGGATGACGTCGGTATTTTTATCCAGAACCACGCAAGGTCTTGACTAATTCTCGTTGGTGCCCCTACGCAAAGGGAAACCCACGCGAGGGCCAAGCACCTCGATCGATGTTGGGGGTCTTCTTCTTCGCCAAAAGTCCTCAAGGTGAAAACACCTTTAACAAGATAATATAAAGGCATATGCGACATGATGATACGGATGAAAGCCGAAGCTATGGCTGAAGAAGCTTCGGCCTAGTATTATGACGAAGCCGAAGGTCATCACCGACTCAAGGGAAAAAGACTGTTTAGTCCTTGATTATTCGTATTATGATTGTAAGTAAATGTCAGAGGCATGAATGTAATTTTGTCCGGGCTGTGTCGCGCCTATAAATAGATGAACAGTACCCCCATACTGTTCACGCTGGATTGTAATCTCTCTCACGTCATCTTTGCATTCTCACCTTCTGGCGAACCGAAGGTACCATTGTATTATAAATATCATTAATGTTAATTATTATATGTGGATATGAATATAAATAAATTGTAAGGATCTGATCATTAACTTCCATTCTTTAATGTTCTTTCACATTCTTATTTATATTCATATTCATACTTATATACTGAAATGATGAAGGTACATTCTTCACGACCTTCGTCTGAAGATCATTATATCAAAAAGGGAATAATGCTTCGAAGGACGAAGGTCTTTAACCATTAACAATTGTGTTGCCTTGTTCTTGATCTGTTGCATTTGAGAACAAGTGATCAACATTGGTGCCCACCTCCGGTGAACTCACTTCCACAACTGTGAAGATGGCTCTGCAAAGCAAACAACCTTTGGTTACGAAGCTAATGCTCCCGATCACAGGCGGTTCAACTTCTGAACCAGATTACAAGAGGCAGAAGAAAGAAGCACAGAGAAGGGTACATCATGTTGGGGTGCAAGGACCCTTCATCAAGTCCAAATGGTCTCATATTCCAATCACTTTCTCTCAGGAAGACCTTCAGCTTAAGGATTATCCTCACAACGATGCAATAGTCATATCTTGTGTTATCAAGGGAAATCTGGTCCACAATGTCCTGATGGACACATGCAGTGCAGCGGATATCATCTTTGCAAAGGCTTTTAGGCAAATGCAAGAGCCAGATGACAAGATACATGATTCAACACACTCTCTCTGTGGTTTCGGAGGATAACGGATTGTGACACTTGGCAAGATAACAATGCCGGTCACCTTCGGCTACGTTCACAACACAAGGACAGAGCAGGTTGTCTTTGATATTGTTGATATGGAGTATCCATACAATGCAATCATTGGTCGAGGGACGCTCAATGCCTTTGAAGCTATACTCCACCCAGCATACCTTTGCATGAAGATACCATCGGAACAAGGACCCATTGCTGTGCATGGGAGTTAAGAAGCTGTTAGGAGAGCCGAAGGAAGTTGGACAGATTCGAAGGCTATTCATAACATAGATGAAACCGAAGCTTATCAGCAGTATAAGCATAAAAGAGAAAAAGCTGTTTCGGCAGATCAGCCAAAGCCTATGCTTTTGTGTGAAGACATAGCAGAGCAAAAAGTGCTGCTGGGGTCTCAGTTATCTGATGAACACGAAAATACTTTGCTAAGGTTCTTGTTTAACAACAAAGATGTTTTTGCTTGGACATCCAATGATCTCTATGGTGTTAATAGGGACATCATCGAGCACTCACTCAATGTAGACTCGTCCTTCAGACCAAGGAAGCAGAGACTTCGGAAAATGTCTGATGACAAGGCCGAAGGTGCACGAAATGAAGTAAAAAGACTTCTAAGTGCCGGTGTTATTAGAGAGGTAACATACCCAGAGTGGTTGGCCAATACAGTCATGGTAAAGAAGGCCAACAGAAAATGGAGGATGTGTATTGACTTTATAGATCTCAACAAGGCATGTCCGAAGGATGAATTTCCATTACCAAGAATAGACTACCTTGTAGATGCGGCAGCTACTTCAGAACTCATGAGCTTATTGGATTGCTACTCAGGCTATCACCAAATCTGGATGAAAAAGGAGGATGAGCCGAAGACAAGCTTCATAACTCCTAGTGGCACCTATTGCTACATTCGGATGCCCGAGGGGCTCAAGAATGCTGGAGGAAGCTTCAGCAGAATGACTGCCAAAGTTCTCCACTCCCAAATTGGCAGAAATGTGCTAACATATGTTGATGATATTATAGTAAAAAGCACAAAACAAGAAAACCATGTCACTGATTTGCAAGAGACATTTGCCAATTTCAGACAAGCTGGTCTTAAGTTAAATCCAGAAAAATGTGTCTTCGGAGTGAAGAAGGGCAAGTTTCTTGGTTACATGGTATCAATAAAGGGCATCGAAGCTAACCTTCGGATGGAGCCGCCAAATTTAAAAAGGGGGCTCAACAGTTAGCAGGAAGGTTAGCATCGTTAAACAGATTCATTTCAAGATCAGCAGAGAGGAATCTACCTTTCTTTGAAATATTGAAATCAGCTATGGTCTTCCAATTGGGTCCAGCTCAACAGAAAGCCTTCGAGGAGCTGAAGCAGTATTTGATAGATCTAACAACTCTAACCCCACCTTCATCAGGGCCCCATTACTTCTGTATGTGGTTGCTTCCCATGCTGCGGTTAGTGCGGCACTTGTACATCAGAAACAAGATGGCCAAATAAAAAAGCAAGCACCGGTATACTTCGTCTCCGAAGTACTCAGCCCATCAAAGTAAAATTACACAGAATTGGAGAAGGTACTGTATGCTGTATTGATGGCCTACAGGAAGCTTCGGCATTATTTCCAAGCATATCATATAATGGTGCCTTCATCACAACCCTTAAAGTACATAATGAGGAACAGAGAAGCAACAGGAAGGGTCGGAAAATGGGCCACAGAACTTAATGAATTAACCACTGATTATGTTAATAGATCTTCAATACAATCTCAGGCGTTAGCAGACTTTATTGCTGATTGGACGCCAGGGGCTCAGGATGAAGAAACAATAAAATATGCCGAAGCTTGGACAATATTTTGCGATGGGTCGTGGGGGACCTTCGGTGCAGGGACAACTGCTGTCCTGGTTGCACCTTCCAAAGTCAAAACATGTTATGCAATAAAATTGGACTTCAGCTGTACAAATAATATTGCCGAGTACGAAGCTCTTCTCTTGGGGATTCGGAAGCTAAAGTCAATGGGAATAAGAAGGGCAATCCTCAAGACCGATTCACAAGTTATCTCGGGTCATGTGGACAAAAGTTGTAAGGCAAGAGACCCGAAGCTTAAAAAGTATTTAGATGCAGTCCGAAGGTTGGAAGCCTCTTTTGAAGGATTTTCTGTAAAAAATATTCCAAGAGGTGAGAACGAGAATGCAGACTTATTAGCTAAATCAGCGGCACAGGGGCTCCCCTTACCTTCGGAAGTATTTTTTGAAACAATAAAAGACCTTCGGTCGAGCTCATGAAAAGAGCAGTGCTCACAATTTCACCTGTACATAGTGAAGATTAGAGGACAGAAATTGTATCCTTCCTTCAGGGTAATTGTTTTTCAGATGACGAAGCTTATAACAAAATAATGGAAGCAAGGACAAGGTCATATGTAATAATAGAAGGGGAATTGTACAAACGCGGAGTTTGCTCTCCATTGCTCAAGTGTTTATCTAGAACTGAAGGACAAGAACTAATGAAGGAGATACATGCAGGGCTATGTGGGGCCCACATTGGGTCTAGGCCTTTTTGTGGATGGTCTTCAGACAAGGTTTCTACTGGTCGAAGGCAGCTTCGGATGCAGCAGAATTGGTACAGAAATGTGAAAATTGCCAAAGATGCGTCAAAGATCAGAAGCAACCTTCGTCTTTGACTCAACTAATACAACCAACTTGGCCATTGCAAAGATGGGGTTTGGATCTGTTATGACCACTCCCACCGGCACATGGTAACTTAAAATATGTTGTGGTGGCAGTGGAATATTTTTATAAGTGGATTGAAGCAAAGCCTTTGGCTACAATAACTTCGGCCACAGTACAAAAATTCTTCTAGCAAAACATCGTTTGTCGCTTCGGCGTACCGAATGCTATCACCGTTGATAATGGAACTCAGTTCGACGCCGATACTTTCAAAGCTTTTTGTAGCCAAATTCGTACAAAAATACACTTTGCATCAGTGAGGCATCCTGAGTCAAATGGGTTGGTAGAAAGGGCAAACATAATCATAATGACAGGAATAATAAAGTCAATTTTCAATCAGCCTAAAGGAAAGTGGCCAGATGAATTAATAAAGGTGGTTTGGAGCCACAACACTGCTGTATCAAGGTCAACAGGGTTTACTCCGTTCGAGCTTCTATTCGGCGACGAAGCAATAACACCGGAAGAAGCAAGAACGGGTTCAATAAGAACCCTAGCTTCGATAGAAGATGAAAGTGGCTGCCAAGTAATAAAAGATACCATAGAAGGGACCAGACTTCAAGCCATAGAGCACATCAACAAATACCAGTCTGAAACAATAAAATGGCGTGACAAAAAAGTTAGATTGAAAAACATCAAGCCAGTTCATTTAGTGCTTCGAAGAGTGGCTAACCCTAATACAGTAGGGAAGCTTCAGCTCAAATGGGAAGGCCCTTTCTTGGTGGTATCTTTGTCAAGACCCGGTTCTTACAGACTGAAGGATATGAACGGCAATGACATACCTAGGTCTTGGAATGCGGATGAGCTTCGACGATATTATGTGTAATTGATGTAATTTTCTTATTTTTCCCTATGGCACCCTTTTCCTTTCAAGAGGGAGGAAAGGTTTTTAATGGGGCCATAGGTTGTAATTTTCAATTTTTCTTGTTTAGCCCTATGTAATACAAAGGGCCAAATTCCCCCAAGAATGTACATGTAACAACGGAATCCGCACCATCGAGTGCAAAAAGACAGGGAAAAGCTCAAAAGTCGTCCCTAAGGGGATGTAGACCTAAAATGTCACCCAAGTAAAGGGTGAAGAAGTTACAAAGCTGTTCCTAAGGGAGCACAGAGTAAGTTCTGAAGTTCAAAAAGTCGTTCCTAAGGGAGCGCAGAGTAAGTTCCGAAGCTCAAAAGTCGTTCCTAAGGGAATGCAGAGCCAAAATACCACCTAAATCAGAGGTGAAGAAGCTCAAAAGTCGTTCCTAAAGGAATGCAGAGCCAAAATACCACCTAAATCAGAGGTGAAGAAGCTCAAAAGTCGTTCCTAAGGGGATGCAGAGCTTAGCTCCAAAGTCATTCCTAAGGGGATGCAGAGTAAAAATACCACCTAAGTAAAAGGTGAAGAGACTCCAAAGTCGTTTCTAAGGGAATGCAGAGTCTGTGTGTGGTTTTGTGTGCGTTTGTGACATACATTTGCATGTCTCACCATATCATTTTTGCATTCATATAAGCATTCATTAGACATTCATAGGATCATCATCATCATCATCATGACATGAAGCACAAGCGATAACAGAAAAGAAAAAAGATGCCTCTCTATGGTGACAAAATGCTTCGTTGAATATGAAAATGCTTCGTCTCAGAGAAGACTTCATCACGTATGGAGGTGCTTCGTCTTTAATGAAAAATGCTTTGATGTGAACGAAAAGAAGGGAAAGTGTTTTTTGCCTTCGTCTCAAAAAATTGAAAGTATTGGTTTCGCCCACAGCAAAGCAATTCATACATAGACGAAGAGGTAAGATTATATTACAAGGTATGGATAAATATGTACAATATTCTGCTCAAATGTCAATTACAATCTTTTGTCAAACAGAAGTCTAAGTTTATCTACAGATAAATGCAAGACGGGAATCCTAGTCTTCAGGACCTTCGGCACATGCTTCAGTTTAACGGTCTTCGGCACCACCATCCTGCAGATAGATAAAGGTATAAGGCGGTCGACAATCTAATAAAGGTAAACTAAGGTAAAAAGATAAAGATAAAAGCTTCATGCTGAGTTAAGCAGTTTTTGAGCTTCGTCTCCAGCTAGCTCACGCCCGCCCTTTGCCCAAATTTGAGTAATAAACCTATTTCCGATGCTTTGGGTTTTAGCGGGAATATCAACTAAATCTGACATTGAAAGGCTAAAGGTTGACTTGTTAACCATTTTTGCATGAGTGCATCCGGCCTTCAAAAACGCAGCAGCTATGCCACAAGAAGCTAACAGAGCACAGGAATTTCGTGCCCAGTTTTAACTTCATCGAGAGCTTCAACTTCGTTTTCAATATGCTCGAAGGCCTTGGGGATATCTTCAGCCGAAGGGACAATTTCTTCAGAGGTAGCCCCAACTGAGTTGAATATTCCTTTCAGTCGGTTCACACAGCGGGTGGCGAAGTCCGTGCACTTGTTCTGAAGGTCTTTCATAGACTCACGAAGCTTCGTATTTTTGTTAGCTTCGACTTCAGCCCTTGATTGCAGTTCTTTTATTTCTTGGTCCAAGCGCTCCGATTTTTTGTTCAAAATTGTTCGAGCATTGTCAAGTTCCTCACTTAATTTAGTGTTTTGAGATTGTGCTTCCACGAGGGAGCCTTCGACCGCTTGCAGCAGGAAATCCTTCTTCTCTAGAGAAGCTTCAAGATCTTTTATCTTACTTTCCAAGTCTTCAATTATAATTTCGTTTTTCCTATCTTCGTTATCCTGCTGCATTTTTAACGCTTTGCTTAGCAGCATACTCTGCAGCAACAAATTATAGTCAGAACATTTAATTCACCACAAAGATAATAATAATAACCTAGTCATAGGTCTCACCTTGAAGTTGGAATAAAATAAGCTACCGACAATATGTAGCCGTCGGTAGTAGCTAATATTAGTTTCTAGCTTCGGGAAGCCGACACTCTTTGATAAAGTGCCGACTATCGTCATCCCGGCACGGTCACGGATACATCCCAAGATCTCCTCATCAACCCCGCCGAAGAGCAAAGCTCCCGGTTGGTATCCGCACGATATGGCAAATTCTTTCAGCTCCAATTTTTCTTCTTCCGAAAGCTCCTGACCGCCTAGGTGCCGAAGGTCGAAAACTTCTCCGCCCGAAGGACGAAATCAATTCCCTTTTCTTTATCTGGCGCTGTGGCCACGTCCTCCTCTGCAGTAACATATTTAACTACATCTAATATAATCATGTCAATATCCGACATTGTAGCTTCGGCTTCACCGGCGTCCTTGGCTTCGATAGCAGCTTCAGCTTTAGCTTCGGCACCCGCAACAATCACTGTCTTAGCCGCCGAAGCTGAAGGCGGTGTTCTTTCAATGGCTTGCATCACATTTACTATTCATCGTTTCTTGTGCTCTTTTACTTTCTCCTCTGCAACCGAAGGTTGTCCTTTCTTCTGTAAAAATTTTGTCAGTTTTGATCCCAGTGGACTTAGCAGCTTGAAGGGCGGGGAGTCAGTCATTACCTTCAGAATTTCTGCTACTTTGGCAGTAGAGGGCGTCGAAGGAGCTTCTTCTCCTGCCTTCAGCTCAGAAGAAGGCACTATGCTAAGCTTTCGCTTCTTGGAAATTGCCATCTTTGGCTCTTGTGCTGTTCTTGGTTTCTTCAAAGCTTTTTCATCTTCCTTTATCAATCAGGCAGCTTGCCTATTCAGAATACTGACTGTTCCTTTTCTTTTTATCCCTTCGGTCCCTTCGTTGAGCTTCTCATAGTCAGGGTAGTCGAAGTTTAAGGCATCCATAACACGGTTTAGCCTTCGTTTTGGCCTGGTGCTGAAGGCGGCAATCATCAATTGATCTTCTTTTTTGGTGTAATTACCAGGTATCTCATTGCACATGGTCTCAATCATCTCCAACCATTCGTTGCAAGGTTTTTTGAATTGTTTCTCAAATTTAAAGCGATAGGGGAGTCGTACAAGCTCATGTTTTCTCCCTTCTTTCTTCTTGTTTGGCACCCCCAACCGCTGGAAGTTGGAAATGTTTTGTTTGCCAGATATTCTTGTACTAAGTTCCTAGTACTAATCTCGACGGCCACCACTCTAAATTCAACTTCGGCTAACTGGCATGGGGAGCCAAGCTGCATATGGCACAAGGGTATGGTCATTCCGAAGCTTAATTTCATGGGCCTCATGACTATGGTCACCAATTTTTCCCTTCTCTTCTCATCCGCTTTCACATAAAACCATTCATTTGTCCATCCAGTTGGCCATTTAGTACGATAGCCAACTACTGGAGCCTTTGTATCTTTTCTATATGCAAAGTTGTAGCATCCAAAGTTCTTATGAAGACCATCTGCTCTGGCCTTCGTCTGATAGTGCAGTTCATGCACCCGGCAAAAAGCTTCGGCATTTGCGCTCATACCCTGGCTTCGAAGAGGCCAAATAAAAGCACTGAGCCTAACATTAGCATTGGGTGTCAATTGATGAAGGTATATCTCAAAGTTCTTTAAAACTTCCCCTATCATTTCATTTAAGGGGAACCGAAGTCCTGCTCTGAAGAAGCTCTTGAAAACGACAACTTCATCCTCTTTTGGCTCCAGAATTATTTTCTCCCCAGCAAACCAGACAAGCTTGCTTTCAGCCTCCCCGAAATAACCAAGTTTCTTCATCATAACCATGTCATCCTCCGTTACAGTAGATTTCCCAAACTCAATATGGCCAGGCTTTGTTGGGCTCAGAATGTTGTAATCTTCTTCACTCTCATTATCACTTTCGCCTCCAGCTACAATCTGTTCAGCTTCGGCATTGGAAGCACCTATGACATCAACTTCCTCTGACACAACCAGACCCGATCGCTTCATTACTTCTGAAATTGGTGTTGTTTCGGTGATTTCAGTCTCCTCTCCTTCATGAGATACCCTAGCGGTGGATCTTACCCTGGCCATTTGTGTGTTCAGGTTCTTTAAGCCGAAGCTAATCCCAGGTGACAAAGCGCTTGCTTGAAAAATGCAACGCAGGAAGCTTCGGCTATGGTTAAAATTTTTAACAGCACAACGGTGTGATAGCAATGAATGCCGTGGTAACTCCTCACCAACCCGTCTATTTATATAGTGTTGCAGGGGGAGAAGGTGAACCGTCATACCGCTTACAATAGCTGAGCGGTGGAACGACCGACGATCGGAATATTTTAATCGTTTCCTGGCAACGAGCTCAGAGAAGGTGTTTTTCGGACCTTCGGCATTCCGAAGCCTTCGTGTTTTTTGCGGATCGAGCTTGTTACGAAAAACGATCTAGCACTGCGAAGGGGCTACTGTTGGGGGTCTTCTTATTCGCTGAAGGTCCTCAAGGTGAAAACACCTTCGACAAGATAATATAAAGGCATATGCGACATGATGATACGGATGAAAGCCGAAGCTATGGCTGAAGAAGCTTCGGCCTAGTATTATGACGAATAGGGCTGGAAAAAAGCTCGAGCTCGACGAGCTGGCTCGGGCTGCAGCAGCTCGGCTCGGCTCGGACCGACTCGACGCTCAGAACAAGCCCGAGCCGAGCCTGTTTTTGTGGCTCGTGAAAAGAGCGAGCCAGCTCGGCTCGACTCGGTGCAGCTCGCGAGCTGGCTCGTGGCTTGACCCAACAACAATTTGTTACATAAAATCTTAATTAGCATATAATATTAGTACCGAGTAGACAATTAGTTTATATTATTTGAAATTACTATACAAAAATAATCTATTTTATATATTATATTAGTGATATTTCTATTTTACTAATTTAAAATATGTTATTTAAAATATTTTTAAGATTTTATATTATAATTTAGAGAGCAGATTTACGTTTATGCCTAGGCTCGTTGGCTCGGCGAGCCGACTCGCGAGCCAGGAGCGAGCCGAGTCGCTTTTTCGAGCTTGCAAGATGGGCGAGCCGAGCCGAGCTTGGCTCGTTGCATGAGCGAGCCGAGCTCGGCTTGGCTCGTTTCCACCCCTAATGACGAAGCCGAAGGTCGTCACTGACTCAAGGGAAAAAGACTGTTTAGTCCTTGATTATTCGTATTATGATTGTAAGTAAATGTCAGGGACATGAATGTAATTTTGTCTAGGATGCGTCCCGCGCTTATAAATAGATGAACAGTACCCCCGTATCCCACCTTCTAGCGAACCGATGGTACCATTGTATTATAAATATCATTAATGTTAATTCTTATATGTGGATATGAATATAAATAAATTGTGAGGTTCTGATCATTATCTTCCATTCTTTAATGTTCTTTCACATTCTTATTTATATTTATATTCATATTCATACTTATATACTGAAATGATGAAGGTACATACATCCTTCATGACCTTCGTCTGAAGATCATTATATCCGAAAGGGAATAATGCTTCGAAGGACGAAGTTCTTTAACCATTAACAATTGTGTTGCCTTGTTCTTGATCTGTAGCATTTGAGAACAAGTGATCAACAGTCGAGTAACTCCATAGAGAGACGTATGCCTTCTACACGCGCAAGTGGTGCTCCGCTTCTGGCTCCTCTTGGACACTTCCCACCGTCTCCACTAACGAGCTTTCGGCCAAAATGCCACGGGCCTCGTTCCTTCCAGTACACGGTGGTGGCCGTGACACAAACTCGGTTGTCACTGTCTCGCAAGGCTCTCGCCCCACTCGATACAATTACAACGGCTCACGCAAGAGCCGAGGGGTTATGTGGGTTTTCTAAACTCAATCGACTAACTAGGGTTCACATATAACAAGCGCTAATGTGGTCTAACTAACCTAAGCACTTCGCAAAGCACCTACACTAATCACCGAGTGATTCTATTAAGCACTTGGGTGTATGAGCACTTGGGAATGTCTATACTATGCCTTGGTATGTTGCTTGGGCTCCCACACATTGAAATGGCCGGTTGGGGGTATTTATAGGCCCCAACTCAATTCTAGCCATTGGAGAAAAGCTACTGCTTTGCGGCACACCGGACAGTCCACTGGAGGCTCCAGACAGTTCGGTGCGCTATCTGATGCGCCTAGCCGTTGGATCTGACATGCAGGTGACCGTTGGCGCTGCAAGCTTTTACACCGGTCAGTCCGGTGGCTTCTCTCCACCAAGTGCCACCAGGAACTAGCCGTTGGGCTACAGTTCCCTGGTGCACCGATCCGGCGTATGGCACTGGACGGTCTGGTGTCCCACCAGACAGTCCAGTGTTCTCAACCGGATAGTCCGCTAGTGGCAACACTTTTCTTCATTTCTTGGACTTTGCTTGATACTTGTTGATCTTCACTTGTGATCTTCATAATGTCTTCTTTTGAGGTGTTGCTTTCCTCAAAGCCTTAGTCCAAGTCACTTTAGCATCCTATGAACTATAATCATAAACACTAGCAAACACATTAGTCCACATGTTATGCTGATCATCAAACACCAAAATCTATTGAGCCAAATGACCTAGGGTCCATGTTCCTTACAATCTCCCCCCTTTTTGGTGATTGATGACAACACAACCAAAGCAAGCAAATATAACAAACATTTGAATCAAAATATGCAATCTACTTGCTAGGATGCATGAGTGTCCCCACAAAGTGCTAGGATCCATAATTCACTTGCTTCCTATTTAGACCAAAAGACCAAAACCACTTGCAAGATCAAAATTTTAATTTGGTGGTGTTTGGTGTTTGATATCTTTTTTATTGCTTTGGTCCCTAAAACTTCTCCCCTTTGGCATAAATCACCGAAAAGGAAGACATTAAGAGCATGTAGAAAGCAAATAATACTTGCCCTCTTAAAAGAATTATCAATTGAAACCAATTTAAGCACTAAAAATTACTCCCCCTAAGCGAGTGTTCTCCTTTTGAAAGAATTTTCTCCCCCTTTAGAGACTAAGAAAATACTCCCCTTGACAGAGATCTTCTACTTAGGAAAAAGCATGTAATAAATAGAGGAACAAGACATGATTTGATTAGACTGACTTCCCTTATGCATAGGTAACAGATATAAGTTGACAACTTGAGCATATAGAGCAACATGGGAAGTATAAGATATGAAATGTAGTCTAATCAAAAACTGGAGAAGACATGTGAAAGATACCAAAAGTAGTCTCAAAGTTACCAATTGTAGACCAATGGTAGACTTGTGAGACATAGGAATACTTGTAGATTTGCAGTGGAAGCTTATTGTCTTTCACCAGGGACTCCATTTTCCTTCAATGAGACTACTACATGTAATAGACTTGAAAACATGTATTAGTCTCAAAGACTTAGATTATAGAGTAACCTGCCCCTGAAAGTGTGCATAATAGTTTTGAATACTTGTAGGAGACATGCACTTTGATTTGATATCAAGAGGGGCAAATTATCTATAATCCGAGTTTTGGCACATATAAGTTAAATGATACCAATTGAATATTATACCACTTTGTAGTATATCAATTGTAGTATATGTCATATGGAAATACCAATTGATGTATCATTTTCTTAGGAATGATAAATAAGCTATGTGTCGTGCTTAATTAAACATTTTAAACCATGTAGGTTCGCTCAAGAATATGAATTGAAGGTGAGCAATCCTACCATATTTTTTATGAAAAGTAAATACAAATTGTGGAACTAGGTATGAAAGTTAAAAACTAGACATTGGAAAACAGATACACATATCTAAAAACAAGAAATACAATGAATCTAGTTACCTTAGTTATGGGTGGGGAATTTGGGTCCAAAGTATATACTAACCTACTTGGCAATAGACTTGATCCACTATGATGCATCCCATGATATACATCCCAATTTTGCCAAGTCTCCAAATTCCCCGATGTTCTTCGGACTTCTTACTTCCCTCTCAGGATCCAAACCTTCTTGGTGCTTTTCATAGTTGAAATAATTTCTTTTGGCACCCAGATGCATTTGGCCCCCTTTCCTCTGTTGGCTTGCTTGTTGGCCTTGATTGCTATCATCTTTCCATTCTTTTTCTTCTTGATCAAATATGGTGTAGCAGCCTTTTTGTCCACCTTGTTGATGTAGGTGTTGGAGATTTTGCTTGTTGGCTTTTGCTTATCCTCGGTCTTCGCCTTGCATTGGAAAGACTTTTGGCCTTCTTTGTGACATAGCCTACAAATCATAGTTTCGCCCTCCACAGGCTTGTTCACTCCCGTAGTGGTGTTATCCTAAGGAGGTTGGATTTATTTGGCTTTGCCTTTCTTGTCATATGTTGCCTTCCCAAGGCGAGCCACCTCTTGCTTTAATTGCTCATTCTCCATTGCAATCTCGTCCAAACATGTTTCTATAAAAACATTCTTAACAAGAACTTGATTGCAAGGGTTAGAATCATCAATTAAATCAAAGCAAGAAGCAGAAGCATCTTCCTTAATAATTTCAGGTATTTCAACCAAAGATACTTCTGGGGTACTACCAATGTTTTCTAGCTTAGTAGTTAGCTCATCATTGTGTATGCTAAGAATTTCCATTTTCCCTAGCAAATTTTCAATGGATTCTTGGGAGCTAGCTAACTTAGCCTTTAGTTTTTCATTCTTTTTAATAAGGCCATCATCGGTAGCTATGGATGTAGCACTAGACTCTAATTGCTCAATTTTAGTTGATAACTCACAATTCAAATTTGCAAATGTTTCAAATTTTTCTAGCAAACATTTATAACCATTTTGTGAGCTAATCAACATATTTTTCAAAGTTTTAAGTTGAGCCTTTTGTTTAGTACATACATCCTGAAAAAATTTAACAGCTTCCGCAAGCTCATCTATGGAGGGATTTCTCTCACCTTCATCATCACTACTGCTATCATCACTAGAGGATGGAATACTCATTTTACCTTTTGCCATAAGGCACTTGCGTGATGATCGTGATGAGTGTGATGAGGATTGGTAGTTGCGCGTTCTTCGAGGTTCATCTTCGCTTGAAGAGTCATCCCATGTTTTGACACTTGAAAGTGCCTTGCCTTTGCTCCTCCCCTTTGTGGGTTCGACCATATTTGGACAGCTGTCCCTGAAGTGGCCCTTCTCCCCGAATGTGAAGCATCCTCTCTTTCTTTGCTTTTTCTTGTCAATGTTAAAGAGAAGATCATCGACCTGCAGGGGCACACCCTTAGATTAATCTTGCGGATCATCCCCATTACCTTTCCTACGCGTGAGATTATTTCTTCGTCTTTGGAGGACGATGTTGATGGTTGATTATCTTCTTCATCATCACTTTATTCTTCTTCCTCTTCTTCACTTGAGGAACTTGGAGTGGGAGCCTTCTTTTTGCCTTTTCTTTCATCACATGCAAAAACATATGACCTTGAAGAAGTTGGCTCCTCTTGTCGACCCTTTTTTCGTGACATCTCAAATGTCGTAATTTTCCCAATCACAATGGTCGAGGTTATTGTACTCAAGTCCCCCATATTGTGAAGAATAGTGATGATGCTTCCATATCTTTGTTGTGGTAGTAGGAAGATAATCTTCCTCACAATATCCACATTACCTAGCTTATTTATGCCAATAGAATTGAGCTCATTGATGATTAGATTCAAACGAGAATACATATCTCTAACAAGCTCATTATACTTCATAGCAAAAGAATTATACTCATTTAATACTAGGCAATGTTTTTGCTCACGGACATTGGATGTGCCGTCATGGAGCTCATGCAATTTTAGCCAAATCTCATTAGCAGTTTTTAATGTAAAAACTTTATTAAAAATATCCATGCTAAGAGATTCATATAAGCAATTTTTGGCTCTAGCATTTAAATGCTTTCTTTTCCTCACTCGTGGTGGGTTTCTCGGGATTTTTGGGTGGTTTCATCCCTTCACGAATGACTCTCCAAACACCTAGATCAACGGCCTCTAGGTAACAAGCCATTCTAGCACTATAATATGGCAAGTTAGTGCCGTCGAAGTGTGGTGGTCTATGGGTATCCGTCCCCTTTCTCTAAACAGCGTCGACTCTTTTAGCGGTGAAGCTAAAGCGTTCCAAACGAGCCAAACCAGGCTTTGACACCAATTGAAGGAAACAGGTGACACCTAAGAGGTGGTTGAATTAAGACTTCTAAAACTTTCTCTAAACTAGGCCACAAATAAATCCCTAGAGCAAAACCTTTGCAAATAAACAATCTAAAATGTGCAAACTAGGTTTTGTCTAAGTGTCGCTATCTCTACCGCCCGGTCTAAGTTTCAATCCTAAACAATCTAATTATAAAGACAAGATTGAAACTTAAATGCTTAATATAAATGTGGAAGCTAAAGAGCAAGGTAGAGATGTAAACTCTCGTGGATGACGCCAGTATTTTTACCGAGGTATCTGGAACCACGCATGGTCCCGACTACTCCTCGTTGGTGCCTCTACGCAAAGGGAAGCCCATGCGAGGACCAAGCACTTCGGTCGAGTAACTCCGTAGAGAGCCTCGGGCCTTCTCCACGCGCAAGTGGTGCTCCACTTCTGGCTCCTCTTAGACTCTCCTCGGCGTCTCCACTAACGAGCTTTCGGCCAAAACGCTGTGGGCCTCGTTCCCTCCGGTACATGGTGGCGGCCGTGACACAAACTCGGTTGTCATAGTCTCGCAAGATTCTCGCCCCACTCGGTACAATTATAACGGTTCGCGCAAGAGCCGAGGGGTTGTGTGGTTTTTCTAAACTCACTCAACTAACTAGGGTTCACCTAGAGCAAGCGCTAATGCGGTCTAACTAACCTAAGCACTTCGCAAAGCACCTATGCTAATCATCGAGTGATTCTATTAAGCACTTGGGTGTATGAGCACTTGGAAATGTCTATACTATGCCTTGGTATGTTGCTTGGGCTCCCACACATTGAAATGGCCGGTTGGGGGGTATTTATAGGCCCCAACTCAATTCTAGTCGTTGGAGAAAAGCTGCTGCTTTGCACCACACCGGATAGTCCAGTGGAGGCACCGGATAGTCCGATGCCCCCGTCTGGTGCGCCTAGCCATTGGTTCTGACACATGTGATCATTGGCGCTGCAGGCTTTTACACCAGACAGTCCGAGTGTCACACCGGATAGTCCGGTGGCTTCTCTCCACCAATGCCACCAGGAACTAGCCATTGGGCTACAATTCCCTAGTGCGTCGGACAATCCGGTGTCCTCGACCTGACATTCCGCCAGTGGAAACACTTTTCTTTGTTTCTTGGACTTTGCTTGATACTTGTTGATCTTCACTTGTGATCTTCATCATGTCTTCTTTTGAGGTGTTGCTTTCCTCAATGCCTTAGTCCAAGTCACTTTAGCATCATGTGAACTACAATCATAAACACTAGTAAACACATTAGTCCAAAGGTTATGTTGATCATCAAACACCAAAACCTATTGAGCCAAATGGCCCGGGGTCCATTTTCCTTACAATTTCCCCATTTTTGGCGATTGATGACAACACAACCAAAGCAAGCAAATATAACAAACATTTGAATTAAAATATGCAATCTACTTGCTAGGATGCATGTTTGTCCCCTTAAGGTTAGATTATGGACTTAAGCCTCCCCCTAACTCCATTATTCACTTACTTCCTATTTTAGACCAAAGAACCAAAACCACTTGAAGGATCAAAATTTTAAATTGGTGGTGTTTGGTGTTTGATAACATTTCATTGCTTTGGTCCCTCCAACTTCTCCCCTTTGGCATCAACCACCGAAAAGGAAGACATTAAAAGCACATAGGAAGCAAATAAGACTTGCCCTCATAAAAGATTTATCAATTAATACCAATGGAAGCACTCAACATTATTACTCCCCCTAAATGAGTGTTCTCTTTTAGAAAGATTTTTCTCCCCTTTTAGAGACGAAGAAATACTCCCCCTGACAGAGATGTTCTATTTAGGAAAAAAGCATGTGAGAAATAGAGGTGCAAGTCAATGATTTGATTAGACTGACTTCCCTTATGCATAGGTAATGGAATATGATTTAACAACTTATACTTGTATAGCAACATGGGAAGTATGAGATATGAAATATAGTCTAACCAAATGTTGGAGAAGACATATAAATGATGGAAAATGTAGTCTCAAAGATACCATTTGAAAGTCAATGCGGTCCATTTGAAGACCAATGGCAGGCTTGAGAGGCATAAGAGTTCTTGTAGATTTTGAAGTGAAAGCTTGTTGTCTTTCTCCGGGGACTTCATTTTCCTTACAATGAGACTACTACATGAAACAAACTTGAAAAAAGTATTAGTCTCAAAGTCTTAGATTATAGAGTAACCTCCCCCTGAAAGTGTGCATACAAGTTTTGAATACTTGTAGGAGACATGCACTTTGATTTGATATCAAGAGGGACAGATTATCCATAATCCAAGCTTTGGCACATATAAGTTAAATGATACCAATTAAAGCATACCAAATGAAGTATAATTGAAGTGTTATACCACTTGAAGTATTTCACCATATCAATTGATGTATCATTTTATTAGGAATGTTAAGTAAGCTATGTGCCTTCCTTATCATCTTAAACCATGGAGGTTTGTTCAAGAGTATGAATTGAAAATGAGCAATCCAACCATATGATTTACCTAGTATGCATGCATTTTTAATAAATACCAATTGAACTACTAGGTATGACAAGTAAAACTAGATACAGGAAAATAAATACACATATCTAAAAACAAGAAATACAATAAATCTAGTTACCTTAGTCATGGGTGAGGAATTTGGGTCCAAAGTATGCACTAACCTACTTGGCAATAGACTTGATCCATTATGATGTATCCTATGATATACATCCCAATTTTGCCAAGTCTCCAAATTCCTCAACGTCCTTCGGACATCTCACTTCCCTCCCGGGATCCAAACCTTCTTGGTGCTTTTCATGGTTGAAATAACTTCCTTTGACACCCAGATGCGTTTGGCCCCCTTTCCTTTGTTGGCTTGCTTGTTAGTCTTGATTGCTATCACCTTTCCATTCTTTTTCTTCTTGATTAAGTATGGTGTAGCAACCTTTTGTCCACCTTATTGATGTAGGTGTTGGATATTTTGCTTGTTGGCTTTTGCTTGAGCTTTTGCCTTTCCTTATCTCTGGTTTTTGCCTTGCATTGGAAAGACTTGTGGACTTCTTTATGACATAGCCTACAAATCACAGTTTTGCCCTCCACAGGCTTGTTCACTCCCGCAGTGGTGTTATCCTGTGGCAGTTGGATTTGTTTGGCTTTGCCTTTCTAGTCATACAAGGCTTTGCTAAGACGATCCACCTCTTGCTTTAATTGCTCATTCTCCATTGCAATCTTGTTCGAACATGTTTCTATAACAACATTCTTAACAACAAATTTATTACAGGGGTTAGAATTATCAATTAAATCAAAGCAAGAAGTAGAAGCATCTTTCTTAATAATATCAAGAATTTCAACTAAAGATGCCCCTCGGATGCTACCAATGTTTTCTAGCTTAGTAGTTAGCTCATTATTGTGTATGCTAAGAATTTTCATTTTCTCTAGAAAATTTTCAATGCCTTCTTGGGAGCTAGCTAACTTAGCCTTAAGTTTTTCATTCTTGTTAATAAGGCCATCATCGGTAGCTGTAGATGGAGCACTAGATTCTAATTGCTCAACACATTTCAAATTTGCAAATGTTTAAAATTTTTCTAGCAAACCTTTATAATCATTTTTCTAGAAAATCAAATTATCTTTCAAAATTTTAAGTTGAGCTTTTTGTTTAGTTCAAACATTCTGAAAAAGTTTAACGGCTTCTGTAAGCTCATCTATGGAGGGCTTTCCCTCACCTTCATCATCACTACTGCTATTATCACTAGAGGATGGAATACTCATTTTACCTCTTGCCATAAGGCACTTGCGTGATGACCGTGATGAGTGTGATGAGGACCGGTGGCTGCGCATCCTTGGAGGTTCATCTTCGCTTGAAGAATCATCCCAAGTTTTGACACTTGTTAGCGTCTTGCCTTTGCTCCTCCCCTTTTTGGGTTCGGCCATAGTTGGACAGCTGTCCGTGAAGTGGTCCTTCTCCCCGCATGCGAAGCATTCTCTCTTTCTTTGCTTTTTCCTGTCAATGTTAAAGAAAAGATCCTCTACCTGCAGGGACACACCCATTAGATTAATCTTACAGATCATCCCTGTCAGAGAAGAAATTCTCCAGCCGGGTGGCGGAATGCACCTGCCTTAAATCCTTAGATGAGGAGGGGCCTAAGCGTTTTGCCTGTCTGCTAAGCGAAGAACGAACACAAGAACACACAAGGGTTTAGAGTGGTTCGGGTCGCCGGAGCGTAATACCCTACTCCACTGTGTGATGTATTGAGCTTGGGAGCTTGTATGAACTTGTGAGCCTGAGCTGGGTCTAAGTGAGCTTGAGCTGGGTCTAAGTTAGCTTGAGTTGTAACGTTACGTGCCTCACCTTTTATAGCTGAAGGGGGCACGTACAAGGGTGCTGAGCCCCAACATGCGGGCCCAGGGACATAACAGATGTAATACTTGGAGCAACTAATGCCGTTCACCAGTGCAATCTCCTTGCGCCCTGATATCCGCAGCCTGCGTAGTATTGGCGTGCAGCGGAAGCTTCACTAGCAATGTACGAGTGATGATGAGCACAGTGTATGCCGCAGCACGAGCGTACTGCCTGCCACCAGAGCGGACGGGCACGCCGCCTGCAGGATGGCCTGGCCGCCGCTCGTCAGCAGAGTGAACATGGCACATTAAACGCTAAGGCGGCACATCGCTTGTCAGTGGAGTAGACAGGGTGTATTTAATGTTGAGGCGACACATCACCTGCCAGCTTGACAGGCGGCGCGCCTCCTCCGTAATAAATGCGCGGCCTAGAGGCCTTACGTCTAGCTCCGCCCGCTGGCTTACGTCACGGGCAGTAGGCCACGTGGCAGCATCAGGTCTCCCCCTGAGCGGGGAGTGGGGGCGCTCGTGGTATGGTCCGGACACGTGTCAGCACCGGACCCCCGCCTGGCCTTGATTAAGGCCTGGGTATTCTTTTCCTTAAAATCCCGGGACCCTACTGTGAGTAGCCCGGACTCCTCCTGAGGGGTTTGGGACTTGTCCCAGGGGTCTGGTTTGTGTATCTAGGGGTCCGGCACCTCCCGTAGGTGTCCGGACCCACCGTTTGATAATGTAGAGTAGATTGTCTCCTCTAGCCACATGGCGGCCCCGGAGTCGCCCACGTGGTGGGGTTGGGTGTTGTTTGCCGTGCGACTAAAGATAGTCGCATGGACACCGTGCCTTCATACTGTAGTAAGGGGTACCCCTGATTCAGGGTACCGACAATCCCCATTACCTTTCCGATGCGTCGGATTGTTTCTTCGTCCTCGGAGGATGATGTTGATGGATGATGATCATCATCACTTTCTTCTTCCTCTTCTTCACTTGAGGAACTTGGAGTGGGAGCCTTCTTTTTACCCTTTCTTTCATCACATGCAAAATCATATGGCCTTGAGGAAGTTGGCTCCTCTCCCCGATACATTTTTCGCGACATCTCAAAGGCCACGATTTTCCCAATCACAATGGTCAGGGTCATTGTACTCAAGTCCTCCATGTTGTGAAAAATAGTGATGATGCTCCCATATCTTTGTTGTGGTAGCAGGGAGATAATCTTCCTCACAATGTCCGCATCACCTAGCTTATTAATGCCAATAGAATTGAGCTCATTGATGATTAGATTCGAACGAGAATACATATCTCTAACAAGCTCATTTTCTTTCATAGCAAAAGAATTAAACTCATTTAAGACTAGGCAATGTTTTTGCTCACGAACATTGGATGTGTCATCATGGAGCTCATGTAATTTTAGCCAAATCTCATCAGTAGTTTTCAATGTCCATGCTAAGAGATTCATACAAGCAATTTTTTGCTTTAGCATTTAAATGAATTTCTTTTTCCTCACTCGTGGTTGAAAGGGAAATAGTCTCAACATTTCCTATAATTGATTTTGGTGTTTGATGACCATCACAAACCTTGTGGACTAACCAGTTTGCCTAGTTGATCATTTCACAGGTGCATAAGTTTATCTACAACTATTCTAAATCGACTGTACGAAATACCGTAGATTATTCCAGACAGGAGAAACTTTTTGGAAAACAGACTAAGAGCGGACTGTCCGGGCCCTTGCGGCGGACCGTCCGCGACACCAGGATGACCCTCGGACAAAACCAATGCAAAAACACAAGTCTATACTGCGGACCGTCCGAGGCCAAGCGCGGACCGTCCAGCCTCAGGCGCGGACCGTCCGGTCGGCGCAGAACCGAAAAACCCGAAGGTGACGAGTTCGGTAAAATGTATTTTTAGCGTCCTCGCGGACCGTCCGGGGTGCACGACCGGACCGTCCGTGACTGCCTTTATCTGACATCTGACGATGCATTAAATGTTATATAACCGTTGATATAGCCGTTACTGCTGACCGTTGCGATTTCAGCCGTTGATGTGCAGGGGCGGACCGTCCGCGGTCGGCAGAAAGGGAGCAACGGCTAGGAAGTGGTTGGGGGCTATAAATACAACCCCAACCACCTCCATTGATCACCAACCACCACCACTTCAAGCATCCAAGCATTCCAATCCTTCACATTCAATACAAGAGCTAGCAATCCATTCCAAGACACAATCAAAGCTTCCAATCTCTCCAAGTTCCATAATTGAGACAAGTGATCATTAGTGATTAGTGACTTGAGAGAGAGAGAGAGTGATTTGTGTGTTATTTGTCGCTCTTGTCGCTTGGCTTTTTGCAATCGTGCTTTCTTCTTCTCCCATTCTTATTCTCAAGCAACTTGTAATCAAAGCAAGAGACACCAAGTGTGTAGTGGTCCTTGCGGGGTATAAGTGACCCGTTTTTTTAAGGAGAAAGCTCACTCGGTCTAAGTGACCGTTTGAGAGAGGGAAAGGGTTGAAAGAGACCCGGTCTTTGTGACCACCTCAATGGGGACTAGGTTCTTTGGAACCGAACCTCGGTAAAACAAATCACCATGTTCATCCGCTTTATTTCTTGGTTGATTTGTTTTCCCTCTCTTTCGGACTCGAATTTAATTCTAACGCTAACTCCGGCTTGTAGTGTGTGTTTAAAGTTGTAAATTTTAGATTCCGCCTATCCACCCCCTCTAAGCGACTTTCAATTGGTATCAGAGCCCGGTACTTCATTAAGAGTCTAACCACTCGAAGTGATATCGGGAGGATCCGTCAAGAGGGAGATGGAAACGGCCACAAGCCACGGGAAGGCTCCATCGAAGGAGTCCGGCGCAAAATGAAGGGAGGACTCACCTCCCCGTGTCAAGTCAGACCGGAGTGGTGACAAGAAGAAGAAGATGAAGAAAGTGGTCTACTACGAGACCGATTCTTTGTCGCCCTCCACCTCCGACTCCGACACGTCGTTCGTCACTTCTAAGCGCCATGAGCGCAAGAAGTTTAGTAAGATCCCCCTAAGCTATCCTCGCATTTCTAAACACACTCCTTTACTTTCTGTCCCATTAGGCAAACCACCGGTTTTTGACGGTGAAGATTATTGTATGTGGAGTGATAAAATGAGGCATCATCTAACCTCAATCCACGCTAGCATCTGGAACATTGTTGAGTTTGGAGTGCAGGTACCATCCATGGGGGATGAAGGCTATGACTCGGACGAGGTCGCCCAAATCCGGCACTTCAACTCCCAAGCCACTACTATACTTCTCGCCTCTCTATGTCGAGAGGAGTATAATAAGGTGCAAGGGTTGAAGAGTGCCAAGGAGATTTGGGACGTGCTAAAGACCACGCACGAAGAGGATGAGGTGACCAAGATCACCAAACGGGAGACGATCGAGGGGGAGCTTGGTCGATTCATCCTCAACCAAGGAGAGGAGCCACAAGCAATGAATAACCGGCTTAAGACCTTGGTGAACCAAGTGCGCAACCTTAGGAGCACCAAATGGGATGACCATGAAATGGTCAAGGTTACTCTAAGATCACTTGTTTTTGTAATCCTACACAAGTTAAATTAATTCGTGGTGATCCTAGATATAAGCTAATGTCTCCCGAGGAGGTTATAGGAAAGTTTGTGAGCTTTGAGTTGATGATCAAAGGCTCCAAACAAATCGTCGAGCAAGGCGACACCTCCACACCCGAGGTGCAACCCGTCGCATTCAAAGCGATGGAAGACAAGAAAGAAGAGTCTACATCAAGTAGGCTCCCCATCGACGCCTCCAAGCTCAACAACGAGGAAATGGCGCTCATCATCAAGAGCTTCCGCCAAATCCTCAATCAAAGGAGGGGGAAGGATTACAAACCCCGCTCCAAGAAAGTGTGCTACAAATGTGGTAAGCCCGGCCATTTTATCGCTAAATGCCCTATGTATAGTGATAGTGACAGGGACAATGACAAGAGGGGGAAGAAGAAGGAGAGGAAGATATATTACAAGAAGAAGGGCGGCGATGCCCACGTATGTCGGGAATGGGACTCCGACGAGAGCACCACTGACTCCTCCGACGAGGACGCTGCCAACATCGCCGTCACCAAAGGCCTCCTCTTCCCCAACGTCGGCCACAAGTGCCTCATGGCAAAGGACGGCAAAAAGAAGAAGGTAAAATCCAGAGCCTTCACTAAATATACGACATCTAGTGATGAGGGTAGCTCTAGTGATGATGAAGATGATTTGCTTGCTCTTTTTGCCAACTTAAACATGCAACAAAAAGAAAAATTAAATGAATTGATAGATGCCATTCATGAGAAGGATGAACTCTTGGATAGCCAAGAGGAATTCCTTATTAAGGAAAATAAAAAGCATGTTAAAGTTAAAAATGCCTATGCTCAGGAAGTGGAGAAAAATGAAAACTTGTCTAAAGAGCTTAGCATTTGCCATGACACTGTCTCTAATCTTAGAACTGAGAATGCCAAATTACTTGTTAAGGTTGAGAAGTTAAATGATTGTGATGATTCTCTTGTCAATCTTAAAAATGATAATGCTAGTTTAATTGCTAAGATTGATAAATTGAATGAATAACTTTCTAGCCTTAAAGTTGAAAATGAAAAATTAATTTCTAAGGCTAAAGATTTAAATGTTTGCAATATCTCTATTTCCAATCTTAGAAATGAGAACGCCATTTTGCATGCTAAGATTGATGAATTAAAATCTTGCAAACCTTCTACATCTAATGTTGATCATGTTTCTATTTGCACTAGATATAGAGATATTAATGTTGATGCTATTCATGATCACCTAGCTTTAATTAAAGAACAAAATGATCACATAGCTCAACTAACTGCTAAAAATAACGAGCATGAGATAGAGAATGAAAAATTTAAATTTGCTAGAAGCATGCTCTATAATGGGAGACGCCCTGGCATCAAGGATGGCATTGGTTTCCAACAGGGAATCAATGTCAAACTTAATGTCCCTAAAAGATTGTCTAATTTTGTAAAGGGCAAGGCTCCCATGGCTCAGGATAACGAGGGCTACATTTTATATCCTGCTGGTTATCCTGAGCACAAGATTAGGAGAATTCATGCTAGGAAGTCTCATCCTGTTTCCCATCATGCTTTTATGTACAAGAATGAGGCATATAGCTCTAGGCATTCTACCGATGTTAAAATGCCTAAAAAGAAATCTCCTATTGCATCAAATGAGCCTAATGTTTCATTTAAGACTTTTGATGCTTCTTATGTGCTCTCTAACAAATCAGGCAAAGTAGTTGCCAAATATGTTGGGGGCAAACACAAGGGCTCCAAGACTTGTGTTTGGGTACCCAAGGTGCTTGTTTCTAATGTGAAAGGACCCAAGACCGTTTGGGTACCTAAGAACAAGGCCTAAACTTGTTTTGTAGGTTTATGCATCCGGGAGCTCAAGTTGGATTATTGATAGCGGATGCACAAACCATATGACCGGGGAGAAAAGGATGTTCTCCTCCTACGAGAAAAACGAAGATCCCCAAAGAGCTATCACATTCGAGGATGGAAATCAAGGTTTGGTCAAACGACTTGGTAAAATTTCTATATCACCTGATCATTCCATTTCCAATGTTTTTCTTGTAGACTCTTTAGATTACAATTTGCTTTCTGTTTCTCAATTATGCAATATGGGCTACAACTGTCTATTTACTGATGTAGGTGTTACTGTCTTTAGAAGAAGTGATGATTCAGTAGCATTTAAGGGAGTGTTAGAGGGTCAGCTATACTTAGTTGATTTCAACAAAGCTGAACTCGACACTTGCTTAATTGCTAAGACTAATATGGGTTGGCTCTGGCATCGCCGACTAGCCCATGTTGGGATGAAGAATCTTCACAAGCTTCTAAAGGGAGAGCACATTTTAGGACTAACAAATGTTCATTTTGAGAAAGACAGGGTTTGTAGCGCATGCCAAGTAGGAAAGCAAGTTGGTGCCCATCATCCACATAAGAACATCATGACGACCGATAGGCCGCTTGAGTTACTCCACATGGATTTATTCGGCCCGATCGCTTACATAAGCATCGGCGGGAGTAAGTATTGTCTTGTAATTGTGGATGATTATTCTTGCTTCACTTGGGTGTTCTTTTTGCAGGAAAAATCTCAAACCCAAGATACTTTAAAGGGATTCTTAAGATGAGCTCAAAATGAGTTCGGATTGAGGATCAAGAAAATAAGAAGCGACAACAGGACGGAGTTCAAGAACTCTCAAATTGAAGGCTTTCTTGAGGAGGAGGGCATCAAGCATAATTTCTCTTCTCCCTACACACCTCAACAAAATGGTGTAGTGGAAAGGAAGAATAGAACTCTACTGGACATGGCAAGGACCATGCTTGATGAGTACAAGACTCCAGACCAGTTTTGGGTTGAGGCGATTAACACCGCCTGCTACTCCATCAACCGGCTCTACCTTCACCGAATTCTCAAGAAGACATCATACGAACTCCTCACCGGTAAAAAGCCCAATGTTTCATATTTTAGAGTCTTTGGTAGCAAATGCTTTGTTCTTGTTAAAAGAGGTAGAAAAACTAAATTTGCTCCTAAGGCTGTAGAAGGCTTTTTACTTGGTTATGACTCAAACACAAGGGCATATAGAGTCTTCAATAAATCCACTGGATTAGTTGAGGTTTCTTATGACATTGTGTTTGATGAGACTAATGGCTCCCAAGTGGAGCAAGTTGATCTTGATGAGCTAGATGATGAAGAGGCTCCATGCGTCGCACTAAGGAACATGTCCATTAGGGATGTGTGTCCTAAGGAATCCAAAGAGACAACACAAGCACAAGATCAACCATCATCTTCCATGCAAGCATCTCCACCAACTCAAGATGAGGATCAAGCTCAAGATGATGAAAATAAAAATCAAGAGGATGAGCCACCTCAAGAGGAGGACAATGATCAAGGGGGAGATGAACTTGATCAAGACAAGGAAGATGATCAGGGTCAAAGACCGCCACACCAAAGAGTCCACCAAGCGATTCAAAGAGATCACCTTGTGAACTCCATCCTCGGCGACATTCATAACGGGGTAACTACTCGATCTCGGGTCGCTCATTTTTGTGAACGTTACTCTTTTGTCTCCTCTATTGAGCCATACAGGGTAGAGGATGCACTAAGGGATTCGGATTGGGTGTTGGCAATGCAAGAGGAGCTCAACAACTTCACAAGGAATGATGTATGTCATTTAGTTCCACGTCCTAACCAAAATGTTGTAGGCACCAAATGGGTATTCCGCAACAAGCAAGATGAGCATGGTGTGGTGACAAGGAACAAAGCCCGACTTGTGGCCAAAGGTTATTCACAAGTCAAAGGTTTGGATTTCGATGAAACCTATGCACCCGTAGCTAGGCTTGAATCAATTCGCATATTACTTGCCTATGCTACTTACCATGGCTTTAAGCTTTATCAAATGGACGTGAAAAGTGCCTTCCTCAATGGACCAATCAAGGAAGAGGTCTATGTTGAGCAACCTCCCAGTTTGAAGATAGTGAGTACCCTAACCATGTTTATAAACTCTCTAAGGCACTTTATGGGCTCAAGCAAGCCCCAAGAGCATGGTATGAATGCCTAAGAGATTTTCTTATCACTGATGGCTTCAAAGTCGGAAAAGCCGATCCTACTCTCTTTACTAAAACCATTGCAAATGATTTGTTTGTATGCCAAATTTACGTTCATGACATCATATTTGGGTCTACTAACAAATCTAATTGTGAAGAGTTTAGTAGGATAATGATTCAAAAATTCGAGATGTCAATGATGGGGGAGTTGAAGGACTTCTTAGGATTTCAAGTAAAGCAACTCCAAGAGGGCACCTTCATCAGCCAAACGAAGTACATTCAAGACATACTTACCACGTTTGGAATGAAGGATGCCAAGCCCATCAAGACACCCATGGGAACAAATGGGTATCTCGACCTCGACACGGGAGGTAAATCCGTAGATCAAAAGGTATACCGGTCGATGATAGGATCTTTACTCTATTTATGTGCATCTCGACCGGATATTATGCTTTCCATATGCATGTGTGCAAGGTTCCAAGCCGATCCTAAGGAAGTTCACCTTAGGGTCGTGAAAAGAATCATGAGATATTTAGTTTACACACCTAAGTTTGGTCTTTGGTACCCCAAGGGATCCACCTTTGATTTAATAGGATATTCAAATGCTGATTGGGCAGGGTGTAAAATTGATAGGAAGAGCACATCAGGGACTTGTCAGTTTTTGGGGAGATCCCTGGTGTCTTGGGCTTCAAAAAAACAAAACTTAGTAGCTCTTTCTACCGCCGAAGCCGAGTACATTACCGCAGGCCATTGCTGTGCACAATTACTTTGTATGAGGCAAACCCTTAGGGACTATGGCTACAAATTGAGCAAAGTCCCTCTCCTATGTGATAATGAGAGTGCAATCCGCATGGCAGATAATCCCGTTGAACACAGCCGCACTAAGCACATAGACATTCGGTATCACTTTTTGAGGGATCACCAACAAGGGGGGATATCGAGATAACTTATGTTAGCACCAAAGAACAATTAGCCGATATCTTTACCAAACCACTAGATGAGAAAACCTTTACCAAACTTAGGAATGAGCTAAACATTCTTGATTCTCAGAATTTTGATTAAAACATTACACACATAGCTCATTTATATACTTTTGATCATATCTCTTTTATGTCTACAACTAATGTGCTTTCAAGTGTATTTTTATGCTAAGTCGTAGATTGAAAGGGAAATGGAGTACTCGACGAAGACAAGGCTTCCACTCCACTCTACCGTATCATTCATCCTTCGTTGTTACTCCGCACTCCAAATTGGTATAATCTTCACTCATATTTATGTGTACCATTGGAGAGAAAATAAAAAGGGCTATCCAAGTCTCCGTTTTTGGCGATTAATGCCAAAGGGGGAGAAAGTTTTAAGCCCAAAGCAAAAGGACCGCACCACCACCTATTTTTTAAATTGTGTTTCGAAAATTTTTATTGGTATATTTCAAATTGGTATGTGTTATTTTCAATTGGTATCTATCAAAATCCTCTTGAAAACTAAGAGGAGAATTTCAATTCAGGGGGAGTTTTTGTTTAAAGTCAAAGGAAAAGCATTTGAAACAGGGGAGAAATTTCAAATCTTAAAAATGCTTCTTGCAATCTTATTCATATACCTTTGACTATTTGGAAAAGACTTTGAAAAGATTTTTCCAAAAGAATTTGCAAAAACAAAACAAGTGGTGCAAATGTGGTCCAAAATGTTAAATATCAAATCAAACTTATATACTTAGAAATGGTTTCATTTCAAAATAACTTATCACATCTGTCAAAATGCAAACTAGTTACATTTCTACACTTTATATTTGCTTTGGTTTGTGTTGGCATCAATCACCAAAAAGGGGGGAGATTGAAAGGGAAATAGTCTCAACATTTCCTATAATCGATTTTGGTGTTTGACGACCATCACAAACCTTGTGGACTAACCAGTTTGCCTAGTTGATCATTTCACAGGTGCATAAGTTTATCTAGAACTATTCTAAATCGACTGTCTAGAATACCGTAGATTATTCCAGACAGGAGAAACTTTTTTGGAAAAATAGACTAAGAGCGGACCGTCCGGGCCCTTGCGGTGGACCGTCCGCGACACCAGGATGACCCTCGGACAGAACCAATGCAAAAACACAAGTCTATACTATGGACCGTCCAATGGAAAAGCAAGCACCATCCGAGACCAAGCGCGGACCGTCCGGTTGGCGCAGAACCGAAAAACCCGAAGGTGACGGGTTCGGTAAAATGTATTTTTAGTGTCCTCGCGGACCGTCCAGGGTGCACGTCCGGACCGTCCGCGACTTCCTTTATCTGACATATGATGACGCATTAAATGCTATATAGCTGTTGATATAGCCGTTACTGCTGACCGTTGTGATTTCAACCATTGATGTGCAGGGGCGGACCGTCCGGACCAAGGGCGCGGACCGTCCGCGGTCAGTAGAAAGGGAGCAACGGCTAGGAAGTGGTTGGGGGCTATAAATACAACCCCAACCACTTCCATTGATCACCAACCACCACCACTTCAAGGATCCAAGCATTCCAATCCTTCACATTCAATACAAGAGCTAGCAATCCATTCCAAGACACAATCAAAGCTTCCAATCTCTCCAAGTTCCATAATTGAGACAAGTGATCATTAGTGATTAGTGACTTGAGAGAGAGAGAGAGTGATTTGTGTGTTATTTGTCGCTCTTGTCGCTTGGCTTTTTGCAATCGTGCTTTCTTCTTCTCCCATTCTTATTCTCAAGCAACTTGTAATCAAAGCAAGAGACACCAAGTGTGTAGTGGTCCTTGCGGGGTCTAATTGACCCATTTGATTAAGGAGAAAGCTCACTCGGTCTAAGTGACCGTTTGAGAGAGGGAAAGGGTTGAAAGAGACCCGGTCTTTGTGACCACCTCAACGGGGACTAGGTTCTTTGGAACCGAACCTCGGTAAAACAAATCACCGTGTTCATCCGCTTTATTTCTTGGTTGATTTGTTTTCCCTCTCTTTTGGACTCGGATTTAATTCTAACGCTAACTCCGGCTTGTAGTGTGTGTTTAAAGTTGTAAATTTCAGATTCCGCCTATCCACCCCCCCTCTAGGCGACTTTCAGTGGTGGGTTTCTCGGGATTCTCGAGAGGTTTCATCCCGTCATGAGTGACTCTCCAAACACCTAGATCAATAGCTTCTAGTTAACAAGCTATTCTAGCACTATAATATGGGAAGTTAGTGCCGTCGAAGTGTGGTGGCCTATGGGTATCCATCTCCTTTCTCTAAAAAGTGTCGGCTCTTTTAGCGGTGAAGCTAAAGCATTTCAAATGAGCCAAACCAGGCTCTGATACCAATTGAAGGGAAAAGGTGACATCTAAGAGGGGGTGAATTATGACTTCAAAACTTTCTCTAAACTAGGCCACTAATAAATCCCTAGTGCAAAACCTATGCAAATAATCAATCTAGAATGTGCAAACTAGGTTTTGTCTAAGTGTTGCTATCTCTACCGCAATGTCTAAGTTTCAACCTAAACAATATAAGTATGAAGACAAGATTGAAACTTAAATGCTTAATATAAATGCGGAAGCTAAAGAGCAAGGTAGAGAAGCAAACTCTTATGGATGACGCCGGTATTTTTACCGAGGTATTCGGAACCACGCAAGGTCCTCACTAATCCTCGTTGGTGCCCCCACGCAAAGGGAAGCCCCACGAGGGCCAAGCACCACGGTCGAGTAACTCCGTAGAGAGCCGCGGGCCTTCTCCATGTGCAAGTGGTGCTCCGCTTCTGGCTCATCTCGGACGCTCCCCACTGTCTCCACTATCGAGCTTCTGGCTAAAAACGCCGTTGGCCTCGTTCCCTCCGGTACATGGTGGTGGCCGTGGCACAAACGCGGTTGTCACGGTCTCGCAAGAATCTCGCCCCACTCGGTACAATTACAACGGCTCGCGCAAGATCCGAGGGGTTGTGGTTTTTCTAAACTCACTGAACTAACTAGGGTTCACCTAGAGCAAGCGCTAAAGCGGTCTAACTAACCTAAGCACTTCGCAAAGCACCTATGCTAATCACCGAGTGATTCTATTAAGCACTTGGGTGTATGAGCAATTGGGTATGTCTACTATATGCCTTAGTATGTTGTTTGGGCTCCCACACCTTGGAATGGCCAGTTGGGGTGATATTTATAGACCCCAACATAAAAACTAGCCGTTGGAGAAAAGCTACTGCTCTCTGTGGCACACTGGACAGTCTGGTGCCCCTGTCCGGTGCGCCTAGTCGTTGGATCAGACACCGTAGGTGACCGTTTGCGCTGCAGGCTTTTACACCAGACAGTCCGGTAGGTTCTCTCCACCAGTGCTACCTGGAACTAGCCGTTGGGCTATTGTTCTCTGGTGCACCGGACAATCCGATGTGTGGCACCGGACAGTTCGGTACTCCTTAGTTGGACAATCCGTCAATAGCAACACTTGTCTTCGTTTCTTGGACTTGCTTGATACTTTGTTGATCTTCTTGTGACCTTCACAATGTCTTTTTTTGAGGTGTTGCTTTCCTCATTGCCTTAGTCCAAGTAACCTTAGTATCCTGTGAACTACAAGCATAAACACTAGCAAACACATTAGTCCACAGGTTATGCTGATCATCAAACACCAAAACCTATTGAGCCAAATGACCCAGGGTCCATTTTCCTTACAGGTACCAACAACATTTTGGTTAGGACGTGAAACTGAATGCCATACCTCATTCCTTGTGAAGTTGTTGAGCTCCTCTTGCATTGCCACCACCCAGTCTAGATCTCTAAGTGCATCCTCTATCCTGTATGGCTCAATAGAAGACACAAAAGAGTAATGTTCACAAAAATGAGCAACTCGAGATTGAGTGGTTACCCCCTTTTGAATGTCACCAAGTATGGAATTGACGAGGTGATCTCGTTGAATTGTTTGGTGGACTCTTGGGTGAGGTGGTCTTTGATCTTGAATATCTTGTTCATCCTCCTTTTCTTGATCAACTTCATCTCCCCTTGATCGATGCCTCCTTCTTGAGGTGGCTCTTTGTCTTGATCTTGATCCTCTTCTTTTTGAGCCAATTCTTCATCTTGAGTTGGTGGAGATGCTTGTATGGAAGATGGTTAATCTTGTGCTTATGAAGGCTATTCAGGTTCTTGTGGACACACATCTCCAATTGTCGGCGTTCCGAGACCGGGGGGTCCCTGAGCCGACGAGTGAATGTCGCCGCGTGCCCCAGCCCAGATGGGTCGAGCGCGAGGGCGAGCGCGAAGGGGGGAGAGCGAGGCGGCCGGAGACCGACGTGAGAGAGGTGGGAATCCCGCGACCTTCGTGTTCGTCCCGCGCCCAGGTCGGGTGCGCTTGCAGTAGGGGGTTACAAGCGTCCACGCGGGAGAGGGAGCGAGCGGCCTCTAGCGAGCGCCTGTTCTCGTCCTCGTCCCCGCGCGGCCAACCCCCTCTAAGAGGGCCCTGGTCCTTCCTTTTATAGGCGTAAGGAGAGGATCCAGGTGTACAATGGGGGGTGTAGCAGAGTGCTACGTGTCTAGCGGAGGAGAGCTAGCGCCCTAAGTACATGCCGTTGTGGCAGCCGGAGAGATTTTGGCACCCAACTGGTGTGATGTCATGGCCGTCGGAGGAGCGATGGAGCCTGGCGGAGAGACAGCTGTCAAAGCGGTTGAATCCTTGCTGACGTCCTCTTGCTTCCGTAAGGGGGCTGAGAGCCGCCGTCGTCACAGAGTATGCAGGGCGCCATCATTGCCTATCTGGCGGGGCGAGCTAGATGGGACGCCGGTCTTGTTCCCTGCGGCCCGAGTCAGCTCGGGGTAGGGTGATGATGGCGCCTCCTGTTGACGTGGCTGGTCTACGCCCTAGGTTGGGCGATGTGGAAGCTCCTCCGAAGCCGAGGTCGAGTCTGTCTTCCGTGGCCGAGGTCGGGTCCGAGCCCCAGGTTCGGGTGAGGCGGAGATCGCCGGCTGGTGCCGGGGTGGAGTCCGAACCCTGGGGTCGGGCGAAGCGGAGTTCGTCGTCTTCTGGGGCCGAGCCCAAGTCCGAGCCTTGGGTCGGGCGAGGTGGAGATCGTCGTCTTCTAGGGCTTAGCCCGAGTCCGAGCCCTGGGTCGGGCGAGGCGGAGGTCGTCGTCTTCCGGGACTTAGCTCGAGTCCGAGCCCTGGGTCGGGCGGAGTTCGCCGTCTTCCGGGACTTAGCCCGAGTCTGAGCCCTGGGTCGGGCGGAGTTCGCCGTCTTCCGGGACTTAGCCTGAGTCCGAGCCCTGGGTCGGGCGGAGTTCGCCGTCTTCCGGGACTTAGCCCGAGTCCGAGCCCTGGGTCGGGCGGAGTTCGCCGTCTTCTGGGACTTAGCCCGAGTCCGAGCCCTGGGTCGGGCGGAGCGGAGCTTCCTATGGTGCCTTTGGCCGAGCCTGACTGCCTGTCAGTCTCACTCTGTCAAGTGGCACCACAGTCGGAGTGGCGCAGGCGGCACTGTCCTTCTGTCAGGCCGGTCAGTGGAGCGACGAAGTGACGGCGGTCACTTCGGCTCTGCCGGCTGGGGGGCGCGCGTCAGGATAAAGGTGTCAGGCCACCTTTGCATTAAATGCTCCTGCGACTTGGTCGGTTGGTGCAGCGATTTGGTCAGGGTTGCTTCTTAGCAAAGACAGGACCTTGGGCGAGCCGGAAATATGTTCGCCGCTGAAGGGGGGCCTCGGGCGAGACGGAAATCCTCTGGGGTCGGCTGCCCTTGTCCGAGGCTAGGCTCGGGTGAGGCGTGATCGAGTCCCTTGAATGGACCGATCCCTGACTTAATCACACCCATCAGGCCTTTGCAGCTTTGTGCTGATGGGGGTTACCAGCTGAGAATTAGGAGCCTTGAGGGTACCCCTAATTATGGTCCCCGACAGTAGCCCCCGAGCCTCGAAGGGAGTGTTTGCACTCTCTTGGAGGCTTTCGTCGCACTTTTTTGCAAGGGGACCAGCCTTCCTCGGTTGCGTTTTGTTCCGGTGGGTTCGCGCGAGCGCACCCGCCGGGTGTAGCCCCCGAGGCCTCGGAGGAGTGGTTTCACTCCTTCGAGGTCTTAATGCCTTGCGTAGTGTTGGGGGCCTTCGTCCTCCGAAGGTCCTCAAAAACATGATTTGACAATGTTTTTCAAGTGGATTATATGAACAGGTATCTTCGGACTCAGAATTATGAACATGGAATACGGTCAGGACGAAGCTTAAGCCAGACGAAGGGGGATTGAGATGGAGGACGGGCTGATTACTAAGATGTACGAAGGACGGTGCACAGCCGAAGCTGTTCGCAGGAAAGCTTCGTCGCGATAGCAGAAAGGGGAACCGACTTAAAGATGAAAAGATTACTTAGGTCTTGACAGATTCCCATAAGTCATTAGCAAATGTAATGGACATGAATGTAATTTTACATGGGCTGCGTCCCACGTCTATAAATAGATGAACAGTACTCCCATACTGTTCACGCTGACTTGGCATTTGCTTTTGCGTCATCCTTGTACTTTTGGCTTCCTACAATCTGAAGGTACACTTGTAATTTGAAGTCATTTCTATTGTTATATGATAATAAAATAGAAATGACATTGTGATAAAACCTAAATACTTATATTACTTTTTATGTTGCGTGTATGCCCTTCGTCATAGCTTATTGCGTTTACGAAGATATATTGTTTGTGACCTTCGTCCAGAACACATTATATCCCGAAGGGAAATAATGTTTCAAAGGATGAAGAACCTTATCATTTAACACTTTCTATGTTGCCTTGTTCTTAATCTGAAGCATTTGAGAACAAGTCACCAACATTGGCGCCCACCTCCGGTGAACTCACTTCCACTTTGAGTTTTTTGAACACCTTCGGAAGCCATAGACCCTCGTTATGGCGCCGAAGAAAGCTTCAGCGACTAGGGCTGCAGCTCTGCAACCACTGGACCCCAACCAGGAGACTGTCTCTCTTCGGGAGGCCCGAAGCCAGAAGAGGAAGGCCGTCAGCCCGACGCTTCAGGAGGATGAGCTAGACCAAGAGATCAGGGATATGGAGATGCTTCATCAACAGGTACAAAGGAAGAAGGAAAAGATGGCCAGGCTAGCTGAGCTGCAAAGACAGATAGACGAAGCTTCCGAAGAAGTTCGCCATCTTACTCACGATGAGCAGAACAGAAGGCCTCAACAAAAAGACCTTCATCAGGAGGGCTTCTTCAACGAAGATGACTGGTATGACAATTTCCATCATGGAAATTTTGTTTTCGATGATGCTTCTCCCCTGTCCGCTGAGCTGCAGGCTACACCTTGGCCTCCGACCTACAAGCCACCCCAGCTTCCCATGTTCGATGGCCATTCAGACCCGAAGCAGTTTTTGATGAGCTACGAAGCAACAGTGTCTTCGTATGGTGGCAATGCGGCGGTCATGGCAAAGTCTTTTGTTATGGCCATCAGGAATGTTGCTCAGACCTGGTATTCCTCCCTTCGACCAGGAACGATCACTTCATGGCAAAAGCTGAAGGACATGTTGTTAACCAGCTTTCAAGGCTTTCAGACGAAGCCGGTCACTGCTCAAGCCTTGTTCCAGTGCACTCAGGATCATGAAGAGTACCTTCAGGCGTATGTCAGAAGGTTCTTGCGTTTGAGGGCGCAGGCACCGACGGTGCCCAATGAAATTGTTATTGAAGCCATGATCAAGGGGCTTCGTCCTGGACCTTCAGCTCAATACTTTGCTAGGAAGCCTCCTCAGACTTTGGAGAAGCTGCTCCAGAAGATGGACGAATACATTCGTGCCGACAATGATTTTCGCCAAAGAAGGGAGGAGGCTTTCAGATTCTCTGAAATGACCAGGGGCTTCGGAGGAAGATTCTACCCGAGGCATGTCAGGTCCATCCACAACTCTATTCAAAATGATGATAAGGGGAGTCAGCAGAACAGGCCGCAGTGCTCCTCACAGGCTTCGGGGCAACAGCAAAATTTCTTCCGGCCACCAGCTCCAAGAGGCAGAGGCGCCAGGGGCTTCGGCGGAAGATTTGGAGATCAACCAAGGAGAGTATTTTGCTTATTCTGTGGTGAAAACAAGGGCCATACCACCAGGATGTGCCATGTTACCATCCAGAAGCAAAAGGAGCTAGCAGAAGCTGCAGCGCAGCAGGGCCAGCCGAAGCAGGTCATGCATACTGCTTCGTACCATCAGCCTTACGTCCCAGAATACGTGGGCAACCACCCTGCAGTTTCTGTAGCTTCGGCAAGTCAACCTCAGGCTTCATGGCAACAGCCCCCGCCTCCACCACCGCTGCAACAAGGCCAACAGCCGGAAGGAAGCCAATATGTTCCACACCAAAGGGACTTCAGAGAACAATCCGAAGCTCGCACAGTCAATAGCATTGTGCCAGAGTCGAAGCACATTTATTGACAAATATCCTACCTTGATAGCAGTCTTTTCCATTTAGTTCTATTTTCTGTGTAATAAAGAACAATTCAGTTTTCATGTAATAGTTTCGTTGTTGGTCACGAAGAAAACCTATTTTCCTCACAGGCTTAAGTTGCTGAAGCTTAAAAATTTACGATAACAAGGAGAACCTTCGAGTTATTGAAAATCTTTCGAAGCAACAAAAAGTCGTTCTAAGGAACGCAGAGTAAGTTGCCGAAGTTATAAAAAGCCGTTCCAAAGGGAGCGCAGTGTAAGTTTTCTGCTCCAAAGTCGTTCCTAAGGGAATGCAGAGCATACAGCGAAAAGTCAATGCTGATACCGCCTAAGTAAAAGGCGAAGAAGCTCCAAAGACGTTCCTAAGGGAATGCAGAGCTTACAACGAAAAGTCAACGCTGATACCGCCTAAGTAAAAGGCGAAGAAGCTCCAAAGACGTTCCTAAGGGAATGCAGAGCTTACAGCGAAAAGTCAACGCTGATACCGCCTAAGTAAAAGGCGAAGAAGCTCCAAAGACGTTCCTAAGGGAATGCAGAGCTTACAGCGAAAAGTCAGCGCTGATATAAAGATATTTTATGTTTTACGGGGATATGTGTGTATCTTCGGAACAAATGTCATCTACATAACATAGCATCATCGCATCATTTTGCATAGCATAAGCATCATACATCATGTTGCATATGGCAAAAGAAGGGGACACAGTATCAACCTTCGAAAGGACGCTTTGAGAAAGTGAAAATTGTGTAAAGTCACGAGGGAATACAATGATGATCTTCGGAATACGGCTTCGGAGAATGTTTTCACGAAGCATGGACGTGCTTCATTAGAGTAATATCGAAATTGTACAGCTTCGGAGAATGTTTTCACGAAGCGTGGACGTGATTCATCAGAATAGTATTAACGGAGAATGTCTTCTTCACGAAGCATGAAAAGAAGGGAAGGTGTTTTTTCGCCGAAGGCTCAAAAATGGTATGTATGTAGAATTTCATGCATCGTAAAGAATTGAATAATGAAAAGACTTGTATATTACATTCAAATGTACAAAATATTACATAGATTACACTTCAAATATTTTTTCTAATAACATCTAGTCTTCTCTTAGTACTACTTCGGCAGCCTCATTTAGAAGTTGTTCAACAACTTTATCCATGATAGCTTCGGCCATTTGTTTAATCTCGTCATCCCCTTTCGTGTGAGGGTCAGCAGACGATCCAGCAGGTTCTGAGGGAAGAGAATATTTCTACATTAACTATTACAAACCGCGAACAAAGTTTGAAATAAAAATTACAACACAATAAGAACGACTAATTAATACCTATTTGCCCTTCGGGCTCTGTACTTTTTTCGGCAACCTCTGTCACTTTCCTAGCATCATGGATGCCTTTTTCACTCCTTTGAATAATTTCTTGCGCCATTTCTCGGCCGCCGTTGTCCCAGATATCAGTAAAGAATTTACCACCAACCATGCTTGCTTCGGCCGAGGGGTCTTTGATGTCTTCGGAGGATAAGGTAGCTTCGGACTGAGCTAAAGATTTTACATGCTCACAACCTTTCCTCTCCAAAACAGTAGCAACTCCTCTGGTGCCCGAAAAAGCGCAGATATCACCGCGGCTACTCAGGATTTCCTCGAAGGCCTCTGCTTCATGGCTGATCCATTCCAGTGGACCTTTGGGATTGCCTCTGGAGAAATTTTCTTCACTAGAGAATGCGCCAACGCTGGCGAAGCTGGATTTTATCTTTTTGACGCATTCTATAGATTTAACATAGCATTTTCTCTGCGACGCACGAAGCTCCTTAACACTTATCTCTAAATGATTGGCCAGTTGATCGCTAAGCTCTCGTTTTGTTTCTTCGAGCATACGTTCCTCTTTAGCTCTAGCTAGTTGTTTTTGAAGATCTTTAATCTCACGTTTTTGGACTTCGGCCTGGACCTTTGAGGCAGCTTCGTCCTTTTTTACCTTGTCTACCAATGAAAGCAGAATCTTATCCTTTTCCAGAGCTTCGTTTCTCAGTTTAATAACTTCTGACCGAAGGTTGTTGAACGCAATTTCATAGCTCTCATCTTCGGCACTCTTTTGTGCTCTCAATGCGTTGCTTAGGATTAAACCCTGCATGTAAAAAAAAGTTGGTATAAGAATAAAAGAATGAGTTACGAATTAAAAAATTCCCAAGCGCAAAATTCCCATACCTTTAGGCTATTATACGCAAGACTGTCCGCGAGATCCTCCTTCGTCATAGCACTTAATCCAGCTTCGAGCTTTGGAAACCCCATACTTCTAGCCATCTCCCGGCAGACAGATAATTCTTTGTTATCAGGGAGGCAGTATAGGAAGTCATCTTCATTTGTCCCATTGAACACTACTGCCCCCTTCGGATATTTTAACTCTCTAGCATAGTGATTGGCTTCATAAGTCTCTTCTTCAGATAATTTCTTCCCCGAAGCATGTCGCACGATGTAATCGCATATGTTGGAAGGAGCTTCGGGGGAGGCAGTATCAATCTCTTCAACCAAAACTGGTTCTGATATTTTTATTTTTTCGGTTTCCAAAGATTGTTCCTTGGCCTCTGAAGACCCAGCTTCAGCTTCCAGTTGTTGCTTCGAAGCTTCAGTAGACGCTTCAGCAAGTTCAACACTCTTCTTTGGAGTTGTTCTTGAAGACTTAATTGTCTCCAAGACATCTAGCACGTTTACCATTCTTTTTCTTTTTGGGGTCACCGATGGGCCCTTTTGATTTTTTATTGTTTCAACATTTACTGAAGGACTTAAGATTTCTGATATTTTTGGTCCTTCAATTCTCGGTTTTTCTGCCTTCTCTGCTGAAGGCGCTTCAGTTTTTTCTCCTATCTTCGGCACTGGAGCTGGTTCTGTAGCTTCAGAGGCCAAAGAGACTTCACCAATAAATTCTGGCACTGTGGCCGGCTCAATAAAACGTGCTCGGTGGGTGAGCACCTTCATCTTTTTTCTTTGCGGCGCTGGCTCACTAGAAGCACTTGTGGCAACTTCTGTTGCAGGAGAAGTATTTTTTCTTTTGCGGCCCGGCACCGGATAATGGTAGTCAGGGTAGACAAACCCGATTGCATCAAATACCCGGTTGAGCCTTTTCTTCTTTTGGCCTCCGAAGGCTGCCGATAATGCAGTGTTCTCGGCCTTCGGATACACCCCAAGCAGTTCGTCACTTAATGTTTCAATGCTTTTCAACCAGTCGTCGTCAGGTTCAACAAACTTATCCCCGTATTTGAATGTGTATTTCAGTCTGACCAGTCCGCCTTCGTCGGACTCTTTGATGGTCTCCTTCGGCATTTCCCACTTTCCTGCAAGTGGCCACACCCTGAACGCAATATGCTCTTGGACCAAGTCCCTTGTCCCAATAAAAGAGCAGATTACGCCGAAGGCTCTTTGGCATTCCTCGGCTGCTTCATCCATTTCAACCTTCGGCCTTCGAAGTCCGTAGCGTTGCCAGATGGGGCGCATAATGATACTTTTAATATCTTCCTGCGCTGTCAAGTCATTCTTTACATAAAACCATTCTGTCATCCAGGCACCGGGCCACCTCTTCCGAAAGGTTGGCACGGGGCAGCTTGACCCGGTGCAGGCACCGAAGCTGTAGCAACCAAAGTTGTTGTGATATTGTTCTTTCCCCCAGGGCTTCGTCTCATATAACAACTCATGAATGTTGCAAAAGCTTTTAGCATTTGGTTCCAAACCTTGGCTCCTTACAGCCCAGACAAAGATCCCCATTCTAATCATAGCTTCGGGGGTAATTTGATGAAGGTAGATTTGAAACGTCTTCAGGACTTCGACAACAAAGCTGCTTAGGGGGAATCGAAGCCCAGCCTTGAGAAAGCTTCGGAAGATTACGACTTCATCTTCTTCGGGAGTGGGAGAAGTTTTTTCTCCAGCATCAGCCCTCACAATAGATATATCTCGAAAATATCTCCCCCTCATATTGTCAATATGACTCTGCTTAACAGTGGTTTTCCCGAAAACCGTGTGACTTGGCCGCCATGGTCGATCTTCGGACTCTCCCCCACAGCTTTCTGCATCATAACTGTCGCTGTCACCAGTATCTTCGGACAGACCTTCCAAAGTCTCCTTGGTGATTTTTTCCATATTAGTCTCCGCCATCGCTATAAGGAACCCCAAGTTCTTCTCTTCGTCGAGACTCAGCTTCATCTCAGCAGTGACCTTCTTATCCTCAGACATCTTCGGAAACACTAAAAAACTATTTTCAAGGCCGAAGCTTCAAAACCAAAAGATCAGCAAATTCTGGTGCGCAAGAGCTAAAAATTTAGTGAGCGGAAGCAGATGGCAAGAAAGCGTATCGAACAAATTGTGCCGGGCTCCTATTTATACACTCGATATGGTGGAAACTGTGTGGTCCCGCGTGTCGGTGACTTTTGCTATTCTAGCAAAGGGAAGGTGTTTTTTCGGACCTTCGGCTTAAGGCCTTCGTCCATATCGCAATCTGAATTTATCATTAACAAATTAACATTGCGAGGGGCTACTGTTGGGGGCCTTCATCCTCCGAAGGTCCTCAAAAAACATGATTTGACAATGTTTTTCAAGTGGATTATATGAACAGGTATCTTCGGACTCAGAATTATGAACATGGAATACGGTCAGGACGAAGCTTAAGCCAGACGAAGGGGGATTGAGATGGAGGACGGGCTGATTACTAAGATGTACGAAGGACGGTGCACAGCCGAAGCTGTTCGCAGGAAAGCTTCGTCGCGATAGCAGAAAGGGGAACCGACTTAAAGATGAAAAGACTACTTAGGTCTTAACAGATTCCCATAAGTCATTAGCAAATGTAATGGACATGAATGTAATTTTACATGGGCTGCGTCCCACGTCTATAAATAGATGAACAGTACTCCCGTACTGTTCACGCTGACTTGGCATTTGCTTTTGCGTCATCCTTGTACTTTTGGCTTCCTGCAATCCGAAGGTACACTTGTAATTTGAAGTCATTTCTATTGTTATATGATAATAAAATAGAAATGACATTGTGATAAAACCTAAATACTTATATTACTTTTTATGTTGCGTGTATGCCCTTCGTCATAGCTTATTGCGTTTACGAAGATATATTGTTTGTGACCTTCGTCCAGAACACATTATATCCCGAAGGGAAATAATGTTTCAAAGGACGAAGAACCTTATCATTTAACACTTTCTATGTTGCCTTGTTCTTAATCCGAAGCATTTGAGAACAAGTCACCAACATGTAGTGCTTCGGCTGGTCTGGTCGTTCCCTCATGCGAGCTGGCCATAGCCCAGGTGTACGGTCGGGTCCCAAGTTCTCGGGCTGGTATGTTGACGCTGTCAACGGTTCGGCCGGGGCCGGGTTTGCGAGAGCAGCCCCCGAGCCTCTGCATAGAGCGAGAGGGCGGTCAGGGGTAGACTCGGCTTTTTTACATACGCCCCTGCGTCGCCTTTCCGCAAGGAGGAGGAGGGGAAAGCGCCATGTTGCCCTCGATGGGCGCCGAACATGGTGTCTCCGATGAGCTGCAAGCGGGTAATCCGAGTGGACGTCCATGCCCCGTTCGTTAGGGGTCGGCTAGGGGCCCAGAGGCACGCCCAAAAGTACCTGCGGGTGATCTGCCAGACCTGGTCCCCTGGTGACGGGGTCCGAGGGCTCGATGCCTCCCTCTGATGGGATTCTGTTACAAGATCGTTCCCGCTGGTCTCGGAAATGTCCTAGGGTACCTCGGGAGCGCAGCCCGAGCCTTGGTTATGTATCGAACGTACCCATGGTCATCCCTCGCTCGGCGTCTGAGGCGGCTGTGAACCCTTCGGGGGCCAGCCTTCGAACCCCTGATCAGTAATGGGCGCGGAGCCCGAGTAGCCTGAGGCGGCCGTGGAAACCTTTCGAGGGGCCGGCCTTCGAACCTCTGACCAGTAGTGGGTGTAGGGCCCACGCAATCTGAGGCGGCTGTCGAACCCTTCCGAGGGGCCAGGCTTCGAACCTCTGATCAGTAGGGGGGCTCGGAGCCTGGTTCCTTCTCGGGGAAGGATCCTTTTCGGGGTATCCCCCTTTCCTGGTCCCTGTTGCAAGAGAGAGAAAGAGGAAAAACAGAAAAGGATACGAAATCGAACGATGCGGCGTACCCTTTTTTTGACGCGGTCATTACGGCGAAGGCGAAGCGTCGCTCGCTTCTCCTGCCAGAGGCGCCGCGTGTCCCGCCGCGGAGTTGATGCGACGGGGCGAGTAGTTCGCAGGGTAGTCGTTGCGCGTGCGTGAGCCGTTCGAGGAACGGGTCACGGGCGCGTTGTCTTCACGCCGTGAGAGAGGGTTCTCTCGCTACCCCCAGATGGGACGTAAGCTTGGCTGACGACGTGACCGCTGCACCTGCCCGCCTGCCACCGCCATTACTGTCGGCCCGTCTTCGGCCGTATTGACCGTCGCGCTAGGCTGGAGCCGCTGGGTCGTACGTTGGGTGGCCTCGAGTCGTGGTATTGGTTCCGCAGTCGAGGAGGCGCGGTGGTGGCGCAGGTGGCGGTGCAGTTACTCACACGTAGCAACCGGCGCACCGGTTGCATGACGCGTGGGCCTGGGCCTCCATGCCGGGCGTGTTAGGAGTCGGAGAAGTGTGCCCACTTGGCGCGGTTGCATGCCGCCTGCACGGCTGCCCGCCCTTTCGCCCGCTGGTCTAGGCAAAAGTGGAGGGTCGATTGTAACCGCTGGGCGGTTGTACGCACCGCGCGCGGCGGTTTGGCTTCTTCTGCTCTGAGTCGGCTTGCATGACGTGTGGGACCCAGCCCCCGCGCCATAGGGGAGGACCTTGGAGTGTGTTGGAGAAGACTCAGCCCGTGACGGCTGGGGACGCAAGTAGGGAGAGCCGCCTTTAAAAGGAGGGTGACCCCCTTGGAAGGCAACCATGTCTTCGCGCTCCCTTATGCATTGTGTCTTTCCACCTTCCAAGCCCCCGGATGGGGGATATCCGCCGTCTTTCCGCCTCGTCGTTGGAAGACACAACTCCGTGGGAGTGGGTACCTTTCAGCCATCGTTCGGCTTCAAGGATTTTCAACATGCAGCCCGGCTGCACCCCTCCACCGGCGGTCACCCAAGATGGTGACCTCCAGTTTGATGGTGGGGGAAAGCAAGCCGGGCTGCGGCCTCTGCCCCTCCCTCAGCCTCAAGGATTTTCATCACTAGTGCTGGGGAGGGGAGTGTGCCGAGTTGGGGTCGGCCCCTGCGTGGGCGGTGGCCCGCTCCTTCCCTCAGTGATCAGGGGAAGGGCGGGAGTCATCCGTGGCGCTGACAGCTGCACCGTGCCCGGCTCTCTGAGCCGAGCGGCTTCGGAGCCGCTCCCGGTGCCGCCTCCCGCCACGGCAGCTGGAAGAGGTTCCGCCGCCGACGAGTTTGCCGGCGCCACCCGCGGACCGACCTCCAACTCTACGGCCTTCTGCCCGTCCTTGCCTCTCGAGTTTGGGCACGGGCGGGGGCCTCCTGACAGCAGCATCCGCCCTGAGGTCATCGCTGCTGCTGTTCGGACCCCCGGAGCAGAAGTCGTCGTCGTCGCCGCTGCTGGGGCGGGCGACGACAAGCCGTTCGTCGGTCTTCTGTTGCTCCGCAGGCCTCTCCCCCGTCGAGTGGGGTTGTTTGTACCTGCGGAGGTGGAACCGGAGTTCCGTTTGTAATGGCACCTTGGATGCCAGTGTTTTCGTTCATTGTGGCTGTCGGGGCCTGAACATGTATGTATTTTCGGCACGGAGCCGTGTTTTTTCCTCATTTTCGAGCACTAAGACTCGCCTGTTGGTTGTCTGAACCGCTTCACCAAGCGTGAGTCGCCCCGTGTAAAGGTGACGAGTGAGGTATCCGTATCCCGGAGGCGTAGGAGTCCCTCGGCTCGGTCAGCCTTGTTGTCCGAGGCTTCTCTAGCTTAATTAAAGGAACCCCTCGGCCGCTCTTCGATGAGCCAAGGCCAGGGGTAGCGGCGTCAATATGAACAGAGGCAGAGTTGGCTCGAAAAGGAAACCTGGTTGGCCGGAGCCTAGCTGGGTCGTCCGTTAGTGGGACCGACGCTGGAGTTGACCAACCGAGGCTTCGGGTCGGGCCGACGTCCTTGGAGGACAGCTGGCCGAGGCCCCGGGGTGACCGGCCGAGCCGCCTGCTCGGGCCGGATTCCCGAGAAGACCCTGGCAGCGATGGCCCGGGCGTGGCGATGACGTCGTCCTTCAAAGTGGAGATCTTCGGACCACGTCGCCGTTCGAGGCTATGTCGGACCTTGCCGAAGGTGTCGTCGATGCGGAGGGTGCTGCTGCTCCCTTCAGCCGTCAAGATCCGAGCCTGCAGGATCGGATTGTCTTGTAGCGTGTGTTCCCTGCGGCCGCCGAGGCCAAAACACACCCTCACCGTATTGTAAAGCCGCATCTCCTTTCCTCTTGTTTCAAGTATCTGGACCTTTTTGTTGGTAACAGAAATGTTTGTGCGAGCGAGAGTTGCTTCTCGCGGAAGGTGATGAGTGAGGTATCCGTATCCCGGAGGCATAGGAGTCCCTCGACTCGGTCAGCCTTGCCGCTTACGCGCACTCTCACCCGTCCATGGGGCTCTGTCACCGACGCAGTCGAGAAGGCTCGAAGGATCACTTCGGCAGGAGAGCTTCTGAACGTGAAGACTTGTTCGGTCCGCGGGATCACTTATCCGAACGTGAGTTACTTATCGCAGAAGGTGATGAGTGAGGTATCCGTATCCCGGAGGCGTAGGAGTCCTTCGGCTCGGTCAGCCTTGGCTGCTTACGTGTACTCCGTTGTTTTTAGGATCCACTTTCGAAGTAGTCAAACAACCCGAAAGACCTTCTGGCAGAAAAGATCTTTTTTCGAGGAAAACTTCGACGCAGAGGGGGTTCCCCCCCATTTAGCCCCCGAGGGAGGGTCGGGCTTTGCTGAGGCAAGGCCGACCCTTCCTTGACGACTAAACTTTTGCTGGGCGCGAGGTATATGAACAACTTGAAAACATCTTAAGGGTAGAAGCGACGTAGCTGTTGGATGTTCCAAGCGTTGCCATAGACCTCGCCTTGACTGTTGGCCAGCTTGTACGTTCCGGGCTTCAGAACTTTGGCGAAGACGAACGGCCCCTCCCAGGGAGGCGTGAGCTTGTGCCGCCCTCAGGCGTCTTGTCGCAGCCGAAGCACCAGGTCGCCCACCTGGAGGTCTCGGGACCAGACCCCTCGGGCGTGGTAGCGTCGCAGGGACTGCTGGTATCGCGCCGAGTGTAGTAAGGCCTTGTCCCGAGCCTCCTCCAGCTGGTCTAGCGAGTCCTCTCGGCTAGCTTGGTTGCTTTGGTCGGTGTAGGCCCTCGTCCTCGAGGAGCCGTATTCCAGGTCTGTGGGCAAGACGGCCTCGGCCCCGTAGACTAGGAAGAACGGCGTGAAGCCCGTGGCTCGGCTCGGCGTTGTCCTCAGACTCCAGACCACCGAGGGGAGTTCCTTCATCCATCGCTTGCTGAACTTGTTGAGGTCATTGTAGATCCGAGGCTTGAGCCCTTGTAGAATCATGTCGTTGGCATGCTCTACTTGCCCATTTGACATGGGATGAGCCACGGCGGCCCAGTCCACCCGGATGTGGTGGTCCTCGCAGAAGTCCAGGAACTTTCTGCCGGTGAACTGGGTGCCGTTGTCGGTGATGATGGAGTTTGGGACCCCGAAGCGACGGATGATGTTGGTGAAGAACGCCACCGCCTGCTCGGACCTGATGCTGTTCAGGGGTCGGACCTCGATCCACTTGGAGAATTTGTCGATGGCGACCAGCAGGTGCGTGTAGCCCCCGGGTGCCTTCTGCAAGGGGCCGACGAGATCCAGACCCCACACAGCAAAAGGCCAGATGATGGGTACCGTCTGCAGAGCCTGAGCGGGCAGGTGGGTCTGCCTTGCGTAGAACTGACACCCTTCGCAGGTGCGGACAATTCTAGTGGCGTCGGCCACCGCCGTCGGCCAGTAGAAGCCTTGCCGGAAAGCATTCCCGACAAGGGCTCGAGGCACTGCGTGATGGCCGCAAGCCCCCGAGTGTATCTCTCGCAGGAGTTCCTAACCTTCGGCGATGGAGATGCATCGCTGGAGGATGCCAGAGGGGCTCCGGTGGTAGAGCTCCTTCTCATCTCCCAGCAAGACGAACGACTTGGCGCGCCGCGCCACTCGCCGAGCCTCGGCTCAGTCGCAGGGTAGCTCTCCTCGGTGGAGGTACTGCAGGTACGGGGTCTGCCAGTTTTGATCAGGCGTGACCCCGCTTTGCTCCCCCTCGACGTGCAGCGTCTCGCCCTCGGGGGCCGAGGGTACCTCGGGTTGAACCGAGGATACCTCGGGCCGAGCCGAGGGTGCCTCGGAATGATCCGAGGGTGCCTCGGGCTCGGGCGTGTCGTCGACCTTGACGGAGGGTTGATGCAGATCCCGGGAGAAGACGTCCAGGGGAACCGTCGTTCGCCCCGAGGCTATTTTAGCCAGCTCGTCCGCAGTCTCATTGTAGCGCCGAGCGATGTGGTTGAGCTCGAGCCCGTAGAACTTGTCTTCCAGGCGTCGAACCTCATCGCAGTAGGCCTCCATCTTTGGGTCGCGGCAGTGGGAGTTCTTCATGACTTGGTCGATGACGAGCTGTGAGTCACCGCGAGCGTCGAGGCGTCGGACCCCTAGCTCGATGGCGATCCGCAACCCGTTGACCAGAGCTTCGTACTCAGCCACATTGTTGGATGCCGGGAAATGGAGGCGTAGCACGTAGCGTAGGTGCTTCCTGAGGGGCGAGATGAAGAGTAGGCCTGCGCCGGCTCCTGTCTTCATCAGTGACCCGTCGAAGAACATGGTCCAGAGCTCCGGTTGGATCGGAGCCGTCGGTAGCTAGGTGTCGACCCATTCAGCTACGAAGTCCACCAAGACCTGGGACTTGATGGCCTTCCGAGGAGCGAACGAGATCGTCTCGCCCATGATTTCCACCGCCCACTTTGCAATCCTACCCGAGGCCTCTCGGCACTGGATGATCTCCCCCAGGGGGAAGGATGACACCACAGTTACCGGATGAGACTCGAAGTAGTGTCGCAGCTTCCGCCGCGTCAGGATCACCGCGTACAGCAGCTTCTGAACTTGTGGGTAGCGGATCTTGGTTTCGGACAGTACCTCGCTGATGAAGTAGACTGGCCTCTGAACGGGCAACGCATGCCCCTCTTCTTGCCTCTCGACCACAATCGCGGCGCTAACCACCTGAGTGGTCACGGCGATGTAGACCAGGAGGGCTTCTCCGGCAGCTGGGGGCACCAAGATAGGCGCCTTTGTGAGGAGCGCCTTCAGGTTCCCGAGGGCTTCCTCGGCCTCAGGGGTCCAAATGAAGCACTCGGCCTTCCTTAAGAGGCGGTACAGAGGTAGACCTCTTTCGCCGAGGCATGAGATGAAGCGACTCAGAGCCGCGAGGCATCCCATGACCCTCTGTACGCCTTTCAAGTCCTTGATGGGCCCCATGCTGGTGATAGCTGCGATCTTCTCCGGGTTGGCTTCGATGCCCCGCTCGGAGACGATGAACCCCAAGAGCATGCCTCGGGGTACTCCGAAAACACACTTTTTGGGATTGAGCTTGACGCCTTTCGCCTTGAGACATCGGAATGTCGCTTCAAGGTCGGAAAGGAGGTCGGAGGCTTTCCTCGTCTTGACTATGATGTCATCGACGTAGGCCTTGACCGTGCGGCCGATGTGTTCGCCGAACACATGGTTCATGCACCGCTGGTACGTCGCGCCCGCATTCCTCAAGCCGAACGGAATGATGACATAGCAGTACATGCCAAAGGGTGTGATGAAAGAAGTCGCGAGCTGGTCAGACTCTTTCATCCTGATTTGATGATACCCTGAGTAGGCATCGAGGAAAGACAGGGTTTCGCACCCAGCAGTGGAATCCACGATTTGGTCGATGCGAGGCAGAGGGTAGGGAACCTTCGGACATGCTTTGTTGAGACCAGTGGAGTCAACACACATCCGCCATTTCCCCCCTTTCTTTCTCACAAGCACAGGGTTGGCAAGCCATTCGGGATGGAATACCTCTTTGATGAACCCTGCCGCCATTAGCTTGTGGATCTCCTCGCCTATGGCTCTGCGCTTCTCCTCGTCGAATCGGCGCAGTGGCTGCTTGACGGGTCGGGCTCCGGCTCGGATGTCCAGCGAGTGCTCGGCGACATCCCTCGGTATGCCGGGCATGTCCGAGGGACTCCACGCGAAGACGTCGACGTTCGCGCGGAGAAAGTCGACGAGCACTGCTTCCTATTTGGGATCGAGCCCGGAGCCGATCCGGATCTGCTTGGAGGCGTCGCCGCTGGGGTTGAGGGGGACGGACTTAACCGTCTCCGCTGGTTCAAAGTTGCCGGCGTGACGCTTCACATCTGGCACCTCCTTAGAGAGGCTCTCTAGGTCGGCGATGAGGGCCTCGGACTCGGCGAGGGCCTCGGCGTATTCCACGCACTCCACGTCGCATTCGAACGTGTGTTTGTACGTGGGGCCGACGGTGATGACCCCGTTGGGGCCCGGCATCTTGAGCTTCAGGTAGGTGTAGTTGGGGACGGCCATGAACTTCGCGTAGCATGGCCTCCCCAGCACCGCGTGGTAGGTTCCTCGGAACCCGACCACCTCGAACGTCAGGGTCTCCCTTCGGAAGTTGGAGGGTGTTCCGAAGCAGACGGGAAGGTTGAGCTGTCCGAGGGGTGGGACGCGCTTCCCGGGAATGATCCCATGGAAGGGCGCAGCGCCTGCCCGGACAGAGGACAGATCGACACGCAGGAGCGTGAGGGTCTCGGCATAGATGATGTTGAGGCTGCTGCCTCCGTCCATGAGGACCTTGGTGAGCCTGACGTCGCCGATGATGGGGTCGACGACGAGCGGGTATTTCCTTGGGCTCGGCACATGGTCGGGGTGATCGTCTCGGTCGAAGGTGATGGGCTTGTCGGACCAGTCTAGATAGACTGGCGCCGCCACCTTCACCGAGCAGACCTCCCGGCGCTCTTGCTTGCGGTGCCGAGCCGAGGCGTTCGCCGCTTGCCCACCATAGATCATGAAGCAGTCGCGGACCTCAGGGAACTCTCCTGCCTGGTGATCTTCCTTCTTGTCGTCGTCACGGGCCTTGCCACCCTCCGCGGGTGGCCCGGCCCTGTGGAAGTGGCACCGAAGCATGACGCACTCCTCAAGGGTGTGCCTGACGGGCCCCTGGTGATAGGGGCACGGCTCCTTGAGCATCTTGTCGAAGAGGTTGGCACCTCCGGGGGGCTTCCGAGGATTCTTGTACTCGGCAGCGGCGACAAGGTCCGCGTCGGCGGCGTCGCGTTTCGCTTGCGACTTCTTCTTGCCCTTCTTCTTGGCGCCGCGCTGAGTTGATGCCTCGGGGGCATCTTCCGAAGGGCGACCCTGGGGCTGCTTGTCCTTCCGGAAGATAGCCTCGACCGCCTCTTGGCCGGAGGCGAACTTGGTGGCGATGTCCATCAGCTCGCTCGCCCTGGTGGGGGTTTTGCGACCCAGCTTGCTCACCAGGTCGCGGCAGGTGGTGCCAGCGAGGAACGCGCCGATGACATCAGAGTCGGTGATGTTGGGCAGCTCGGTGCGCTGCTTCAAGAATCGCCGGATGTAGTCCCGGAGAGATTCTCCCGGCTGCTGTCGGCAGCTTCGAAGGTCCCAGGAATTCCCAGGGCGCACATACGTGCCCTAGAAATTGCCGGCGAAAGCTTGGACTAGGTTGTCCCAGTTGGAGATCTGCCCCGGAGGCAGGTGCTCCAACCAGGCGCGAGCGGAGTCGGAGAGGAATAGGGGAGGTTGCGGATGATGAGGTTGTCATTGTCCGTTCCACCCAGTTGGCAGGCCAGACAGTAGTCCGCGAGCCACAGTTCCGGTCTCGTCTCCCCCGAGTACTTTGTGATAGTAGTCGGGGGTCGGAACCGGGTCGGGAACGGCGCCCGTCGGATGGCTTGGCTGAAGGCTTGCGGACCGGGTGGTTCGAGCGAGGGACTCCGATCCTCCCCGCTGTCGTAGCGTCCCCCATGCCTGGGGTGGTAGCCTCGGCGCACCCTCTCATCGAGGTGGGCCCGACGGTCGCGGTGATGGTGCTCGTTGCCGAGGCGACCCGGGGCCGCAGGCGCGGTGTTGCGCGTGCGCCTGGTGTAGACCGAGGCTTCCCGCATGAATCGGGAAGTCGCGGCATGAGGTTCCGAGGGGTACCCCTGCCTTCGGGAGGCAGAGCTCCGGCCCGTCGGACCGCGGCGCCTTCCAGGAGATTCTTGAGCTCTCCCTGGATTCGCCGCCCCTCGGTGGTTGATGGCTCCGGCATCACGCGAAGAAGCATTGCTGCTGCCGCTAGGTTCTGGCCGACCCCACTGGATGCGGGTGGTGGCCTGACCCTGACGTCGTCGGTGATCCGGTGCTGGAAGCCCTGGGGTAGATGACGTATTTCTCCGGCCGGAGGTTGACCCGCCCATGCCTGCCCGACGTCCCGACGGATCGGCTCAAGCGCTCCTGCTCCCTCGTCGAGCCTGGCCTACACCCCGCGGATTTGCTCGAGCTGTGGGTCATGGCCCCCCGCCTGAACGGGGACCACAACTAGCTCCCGTGGGATGTCAACGCGAGGCACCGGCCTAGGGAGGTCACCGTCCTCCGGCATGCCGAGATGGTTGCCTTCGGAGGGACCCCCTAGATCGACATGGAAGCATTCGTGACTTCGGCCGCAGTCCTCGTCGCCGAGGCTACGGCTACCGTCGGAACAGTTGGAAAGGCAGTAGTCGCATGCGGTCATGAAGTCCCGCATGGCACTGGGGTTGCCAAGTCCAGAGAAATCCCAACAGATGCTGGGTTCGCCGTCTTCCTCGGACCCAGAGGGCCCGTGGGTCGAGACGTCCGTCAGCCGGTCCCAAGGTGACCGCGTACGAAACCCCAGAGGGTTTTGACTCGCCTCTACAAGAGCGCCCGCCAAAGCGGGGCCGCTAGGCGGGTCGAGGCTGAATTCGAAAGACGTGGGATGGGAATCGGTCGGTACCTTTTGGTCGACAGGCGGCGATGAGGTCACGTCGGGGACTGACTGCGCCGTCGTCTCAGGTACGAGGGTGACGTCCAGCAAGCTTTCCGCGAGCGTGCTGGCGTCGTCCGCTTGCTCGGGATTGGCGTGTCGCGGGGGGACGGCGCTCGCCTTTGTCTCAAACGCGAGGTCGACGCCCGGTGCACCCCCCGTTGGGGCGCTGGGGCCGTCGACTCGCTCGACAGCCGACGAGGCGCTGTCTCCTGCTTGGCCTTGGTTGCCCCGCCTCCTCCTCCGTTCGCAGGGGAGAGGACGGGGTGAGCTCGAAGGTTGTTCTTCCACCATGCGGGGAAGACGTCGCCGATTCCGCCGCCGGTGGGCGGGTTGTCGGCCGCCACTGTCGTTGTCGCACGGCGGTGGAAGGAGTATCACGTCGTAGCCGCCGTCGAGGGACATGAACTCAAGACTCCCGAAACGGAGCACCGTCCCGGGTTGGAGAGGTTGCTGGAGACTGCCCATCTGGAGCTTGACGGGAAGCTGTTCGTCAACACGCAGCAGGCCCCTACCCGGCGCGCCAACTGTCGGCGTTCCGAGACCGGGGGGGTCCCTGAGCCAACGAGTGAATGTCGCCGCGTGCCCCAGCCCAGATGGGTCGAGCGCGAGGGCGAGCGCGAAGGGGGGAGAGCGAGGCGGCCGGAGACCGGCGTGAGAGAGGTGGGAATCCCGCGGCCTTCGTGTTCGTCCCGCGCCTAGGTCGGGTGCGCTTGCAGTAGGGGGTTACAAGCGTCCACGCGGGAGAGGGAGCGAGCGGCCTCCAGCGAGCGCCTGTTCTCGTCATCGTCCCCGCGCGGCCAACCACCTCTAAGAGGGCCCTGGTCCTTCCTTTTATAGGCGTAAGGAGAGGATCCAGGTGTACAATGGGGGGTGTAGCAGAGTTCTACGTGTCTAGCGGAGGAGAGCTAGCGCCCTAAGTACATGCCGTTGTGGCAGCCGGAGAGATTTTGGCACCCAGCTGGTGTGATGTCATGGCCGTCGGAGGAGCGATGGAGCCTGGCGGAGAGACAGCTGTCGGAGCGGTTGAATCCTTGCTGACGTCCTCTTGCTTCCGTAAGGGGGCTGAGAGCCGCCGTCTCCCCGTTTTCAAGTTCATGCTCAGAAATTTTGGCATTCAACTTAGCTATGTGATCATTTTGTTCTTTAATCATAGCAAGGTGATCATTCATAGCATTAACATCAATATATCTACATCTAGTTCAAATAGTAACATGCTCAATGGTAGATGTATGTACTTTGCAAGCATTCAATTCCTCAATCTTAGCAATTAAACTAACATTTTCAGTTCTAAGACAAGAAATTGAATCATTGCATGTATTTAGCTCTTTAGTCAAGTTTTTGCATTTTTCAACTTCAAGAGCAAAAGCATATTTTAGCTTAACAAATTTTTTGTTTTCCTTAACGAGCAAGTCTTCTTGGCATTCCAAGATTTCATCCTTCTTGTTAATGGTTTTTATCAATTCATTAATTTTCTTATTTTGTTCTATGGTAAGGTTTGCAAAAATAGAAGACAAATCATCATTCTTTTCACTAGAGCTACCCTCATCATCATAAGTAGTGTATTTAGGGGTGTCTCTAGAGTATATCTTCTTATTTTTGCCTTCCTTGGCCATGAGACATTTGTGGACGACATTGGGGAAGAGAAAACCTTTGTTGATGGCGATGTTGGCGGCATCCTTGTCTGAGGAGGAGTCGGTGGAGCTCTCGTCGGAGTCCCATTCCCATCCTATGTGTGCCTCGCCACCCTTCTTCTTGTTGTAGTATTTCTTTGTCTCCATCTTCTTCTTCCCTTTCTTGTTGACGTCCCTGTCACTATCACTTGTATATGGACATTTAGCAATATAGTGACTGGACTTACCGCACCGGTAGCAAACCCTCTTGGAGCGGGGTTTGTAATCCTTCCCTTTCCTTTGCTTGAGGATTTGCCGAAAGCTCTTAATGATAAGAGCCATTTCGTCGTTGTCAAGCTTGGAGGCATCCATTGGGAGCCTATTTGTTGGTGTAGGCTCTTCCTTCTTTTCTTTTGTTGCCTTGAATGCAACGGGTTGCACCTCGAGTGTGGAGGTGGTGCCTTGCTCCAAGTTGACAATGTGTTTGTAGTCTTTGACCATAAGTTCAAAGCTCACAAACTTGTCAATCACCTCCCCGATAGACATTTGCTTATACCTAGGATTCTCACAAATTGAACTAATTGCACTTGAGTGGGGGTTACGAAAAACAAGAGATCTTAGAATAACCTTGACCATTTCATGGTCATCCCACTTGGTGCTCCTGAGGTTGCAGACTTAATTCACCATTGTCTTGAGCCGGTTGTACATGGCTTGTGGCTCTTCTCCTTTGTTGAGGATGAATCGACCGAGTTCTCCCTCAATCATTTCACGCTTGGTGATCTTGGTCACTTCGTCCCCTTCATGTGCCGTCTTGAGGACGCCCCAAATTTCTTTGGCACTTTTCAACCCTTGCACCTTGTTGTACTCCTCTCTACATAAGGAAGCGAGGAGTACGGAGGTGGCTTAGGAGTTGAAGTGCCTCACTTGTGCGGCCTCATCGGAGTCATAATCCTCATCGTCCACTTGTGGTGCCTGCGCTCCAAATTCAACGATATCCCAAATGCTTTCATGGAGTGAGGTTAAATGGTGCCTCATTTTATCACTCCACAGAATAATCTTCACCATCAAATTATGGTGGTTTGCTTAGGGGAACGGAAAGTAAAGTAGCGTGTTTAGGAATACGAGGATAGCGAAGAGGGATCTTATTATACTTCTTATGCTCTTGGTGCTTTGAAGATGTTGATTTGGCGCCAGAGGTTGAAGGCGTGGAAGAGTCGGTCTCGTAGTAGACCACCTTCTTCATCTTCTTTTTCTTCTTGTTGCCCTTCTTGTGTGAATTGATTGAGCCGGTGGATTCATCCTTGCCTTCCTTGTGCTTGTTGCCGGTCTCCTTTGATGGAGTCTTGCCTTCATTCTTCTTCTCCGAAGATCTAGGCTTTTCCCCGGTGATCAACTCCTTTTTCTGCGTGTTCCCGACATCACTTCGAGTTGTTAGACTCTAATTAAGCACTGGGCTTTGATACCAATTGAAAATTGCCTAGAGGTGGGTGAATAGGCGAAACATGTAAATTATAAACTTTGAACACGAACTTCACCCAGAGTTAGGATTAGAAACAAATTATAATGAATGCGGAGTGCGGAAGAGAGTTCTTCTTGCTATGAGTTGCTCAATCAATGCGGATGACTTTGGGAGCGAAATCAAAAGATTGTGAGCAAGAGAACTTAGAGAGAGGGGAGGGGAAGAATCAAATCGAACGGTGATGATCAACACAAATGAACACAACGATTTGTTTCCTGAGATTCGGTTCCAATGAACCTACTCCCCATTGAGGAGGCCACGGAGACCGGGTCTTTTTCAACCCTTTCCCTCTCTCAATCGATCACTTAGACTGGTTGAGTGCTTCTTCTTAATCTCAAGGATCACTAAGGCCCCGCAAGGATCACCACACACTTAGGTGTCTCTTTCTAGCTTTACAAGTCACTTAGAGAGTTTAGAACGAGATGAAGAAAGCATGATTAAAAAGACAAAAAACAAGAGGAACAAATGAAACACGAATCACACTCTCTCAAGTCACTAATCACTAATGATCACTTGTCTTAATTGTGGCTCTTGAGGAGATTGGAAGCTTTGAATGTGTCTTGGAATTGATTCTTTGCTCTTGTATTGAATGTGTGAGAGCGGAAGGCTTGGATGTATTGAATGGAGGTGGTTGGGGTATTTATAGGCCCCAACCCCATTTCTAGTCGTTGGACAGAAAGCAACAGCTTTCTGTCGACAGGCGCACTGGACAGTCCGGTGCATACCGAACACGACACTGTTCACTGTCCGGTGCCTGCCACGTCAGCCGATCGTTGGGGTTTGTAGCAGTCGACCATTGGATCCGACCGTTACCCACACTTTCCGATGCACACCAGACAGTACGGTGCTACAACCTAAGGGTGCCTGTCTGCGGGCCCCTCTGCGCAGAATGTCCAATTGTCCCACCGGACAGTCCGGTGCACATTGGATAGTTATTGTTCACAGTCCGGTGCGCCACCAGGCGCTGGCTGATTGCCTTTTTTCATGGATTTCTTAATTGATTCTTTTGGGCTTCTATTCTTCTTGAGTCTTGGACTTCTATGCTTATTTTTATGTCTTTTTTTGGGTGTTGCATCCTCATGTCCTTAGTCCAATCCTCTTCGCATCCTATGAACTACAAACATAAAGACTAGCACACTCATTAGTCCACTGGCTGTGTTGATCATAAAATACCAAAATCCTTTTAGCCAAATGGCTCGTGGTCCATTTTCCTTACAGGAGTATATGAACTTTATGCACCTGAGAAAAGATCAACTAGGTAAACTATTAGTCCATAAGTTTTGTGATGGTCGTCAAATACCAAAATCGATTCTAGGAGATGGTTGAGGCCATTTCCCTTTCACCTGGGGAGGAACGATGGTCGGGGCCGCTGCGGGCCACAGAACGACTACGTGGGGAGAGGTGACGGGCCCCCCTCCGTGTTCCCCACAGCGGGCGGCCGCTGAGGAGTTCCGGCCTGCGCACCTGCAGGTGCCCCAATGGCTTCCTCAGGGAGGGGGCGACTTCCTCCTCCACGGCCCCCGCCTTTTCCACCAAGGCAGGGGTGGGGCAGGATCAGCTGACGCCCGCGTCCCGGACAGGGATGCTGCCAGCCCTTGTGTGGATGGGACCGTGCTGCTAGAGGGGCCCGCCGAGCCGGCACAAACCCAGGCCTGACCTCGAGACTGAAGCCCATACGGAACTCCATCTCCTCGTCGTCGTCGTCGTCGTCCTCCTCCTCCTCGGTGCTGGGAGAGGCTTCGAGCGTAAGCCCCTCCCTCGCCTGCGGTATGCAGTGCTTTTCCAGCGAATCATGGACCAGCATCTTCTTGCAGGCCCGCTTCTTCTCCTCGTCCTTCTTCTTCTTCTTCTCCTCGACCGCCAGCTGTCACACCTCCCTGGCAACTATGTCTTCTAGGACCGGGGGTCGGGCGGTCTGAAAGCCTCGCAGACCCTACAGAGGGATGAGAAGGGTAAGATGAGAAGAGAAAAAAAACATAGAGAAAAATAGGGGACTCACGAGGGACACGTAGCCCTACTCGGGGCGCATCGGCACCACGACGGAGTAGTCCGCCTTCACCACCATTCCCTTCACCCGCCAGCGAAGTTCGTCAGTGGGGAGGGCAGCCGAGGCCATCCGAGAACTTTCCACGGAGGCCTCTGGTGTCATCTCATCAAGGCAGAGCCGGCGATCGGCCAACGGCAGAACCCGCCGCCGATGGAAAGTAGCGACAACTCCGGCTGCCTTGATATTGCGGTCCTAGAGCTTCTGCAGGGCGTCCATCAACTCCTCAGGTGGGTCTAGAGCTCCCGAGGCAGGCCACACCTCCATCACTCCTCCTCTCTGAGGACGACTTGGTGCGTGAATGCTGGTAGCCGCTCGTCATCGTTGCAGAGGTAGAACCACCGGCTCTGCCACCCCTTGTTCGATGAGGTGAGGGTGGCAGGGATGTACAATTGTGTCCGGTCTGAGCGCAGCTGGAGCATGCAGCCGCCGACCTGTACAGTGTGGCACACTCTCCTCACCTCGTTGGGGAGGGATAAGGGCTCCGCCCGGAAGAGATGGAGCCACACGCCCCAATGGGGCTCAATCCCCAAGTACCCCTCGCAGACGGTGGTGAAGATGGCCGCCTGAGCGATGGAGTTTGGGTTGAAGTTGTGCAGCTCCACCCCGTAGTAGTGCAGAAGAGCTAGGATGAAGCGGCTCACCAGAACTCCAAACCCCGCTCATGAAACGAGGTGAAGCTCACCACATAGCTCGCGGGCGGATCCAGCATCTGCTCATCGCCCGGCGCAAACCACTCGGGCTGTTGTAACACCCCTGGTGTTACTTAACTAAAACTTGAGCATGGCAACATAAACATTGGCATTGCATATGTTTGACACACCTAGAGTGCATTTACTAGGTAAAAATTTCAAACAAGTTGTATTTTTGCAGATAGAACCCTGGATAGGGAACTTAACCCTAAATGGGGATTAAAGGGGTAAGACATAACCCAAATTGAGAAAACCAAAAATTTTTAGGGAAATAGTCATGAAATATTCCCAAGAATAAAGTTGAATCACATTTATACCCCTGGGATACCAAAAACCCTAATTGGAACCCTGGAAAACCCTAAAACCAAACCCTAGGGACCTATGTGCAAAATTAGTCCACTTTTGGACTAAAGTGCAAAAACCAAGTTAAATAAGTATCTTAAGCCATTTGGGTCACTCATATGTGAATTTACAAGCTAAACCCTAATTTTTGGACTCACTTGCAAAAAGGACCCTAATTGAGATTTCATGTTAAGTCTGAATTTCAGAGTTTTGGCTCAACTTTGGAGCCTTGCAACTTTTGAATTCTAGGGTTTTTGCCCTAGGTCACCACACCAAAATTGTAGCCCAATCATAGGAGAACAACTTTGCTTAAGAGTGTGAGCATAGTTGTTAAGAAAATAATGGAGATAATTAAGCCTAAAGTTTGGCTGTCAGTCTGGTTTCATTCTGAGATTCAGATTTTCAGTGTAACAAAGCCAGCTTTGGGTGTGAATTCAACCTTAATCTAGTGCTCAAATGAGTTCAACCCCTATAGTCAAATTGTAGATGGTATATAGCTCTACAACTTTGCTGTAGGTCACTGGATGTGTTGCCATTTGAAAATAAGAGAAAATGTGACCTAAACTTGCTCTGTCAGTTCATCAGAATGACCATCGCCATGGTACAGTACATAGACTGAAGAAGATCCCACCCCCTGCTCGTCGCTGGTGGCCCATCGCCGTTCATTGTTGCTCGCCGTGATTCATGCGCCGTGTCCATCAGATAAGCATAGCCCAGTAAAAATCCTCGCCGCCGGTGAGCTGGATGCCACCCCGGCCAGCCGTAATCCCTTTCCCTTGCTCACCGCCGTGGATAACAGGGGCTCACCGTCGTCAAGCCTTCGACGTTGCCCACCGTGTGGCTCTGCCTTTACACCTCGTCGCCGTGACTCTCTGGGACAGTCCCATCGTCGCCGGGGAGCTCGCCACGACAGAGGACACGCATTCACGCGCGCCAGTGCCTTCTTCTACCTCCGACCGCTGCGCGTCCTTCTTCAAATTCCCGGCCACCGTCGATGCCCTCTATAAATTGATGGCCGGGGTAGCTACGCTATGTCATCGTGAAGCCTTAGCACTCGTCCCACCCTTGATCATCCACCAGCACGCGCGAATTTCCAATTTCCCCTAATTTCGGTCTCCGCCGCCGTGAAGAACAGCTCACCGCGACCAGCTCGATTCCGGTTAGCTCGCGCCCCTCTGTTGCTTGTTCTAGCATCCTTAGGTATCCCGCAAACTCCTCGACCCCTTTAATTGAATTGGACCGCTAGGGATCGCCGGGAACACGGATGTCTTGCCGTAATACTCTCGGTCACCGTGGCCCGAGCAAACCAGTAGCCCATAGATGAAATTGGGTTGGGGAAAATGATCGTGGTAGCTCCAATTTCGTGTCAGTAACTCGGAGAACCTTGCCGTTGCCCCAATCGGCCGGTCCTAACGGCTCGTCGGAGCTTGGCCGTGTTCCACGCCGTCGGGGACTTCACCGTGCAAGGGAATAGAAGGTGGAGTTCCTATTTGTAATCTGTCAGCGACACATAGGAATAGTGAAGAAGCTTGTTTTCGGTTAGCCAGAAACCCGAGGGTCTCTGTGTAAAGTCGCCAGGGCGCGCGCGCGCGTTTTCCTCTGGTGTTGGGCCGCCTGGGCTTGAAACGGTCCATCACTGTTTCAATCTTTTTCCTTTTCTTTTTCAGTAAAACTTTAGAAATCCATAGAAAATTGTAGAAAAATTCTAAAATTGTGAAACCAATTTTCCTAGACTCCTTATTTTCCATAGTATTTAATAAAAATAGTTCCATGATTTTTAGGCTAAATAAGGAATTTTAAGGCATTTAAAGTAGTTCAAAGTATTAGTTCTGGATTTTTAGAAAATAGATAATAATCCCAAAATTTCTCAAACTTTTTATATAAGCTCTACACATTATTTAGAATCCTTGGGTAGAGTTTGGGTTGATTTGGACCTTGTTTGATAACTAGAACCCAAAACCCCCACCCCTGCTCTATGAACTCCTTTACTGACTCCGGAAACCCTAAGTTCTCAGGGTTCCGTGAAGGAAAATTGTATTCAAGACCTTAGATAATAAGTTTTTTTATTATCTTTGCACTCTCATGAGCATTACATGGCATTCATTCTTATACATATATGTGGTTATGTTTAGAAAACGAAGAAGAAGTTGAAGTGAGTGAAGAAAAGGCACCACCACCTTCGGACTCTCAGGCAGGATCTTGTCTTTACTTTGACATCTGCGGGCCTGAGCCTGACTCACCTACTAACAAAGGCAAGCCCCGGTGCATTTGCCACCTCCTTGATGTTTTTAATTTTTCTCACTTGCTTGATGCATTAGGTGATAGGAGTTGATTGCTAAAACAATTCCTGCATTACCTTCCTTGAATTTGATTACCTTCCTTGATCACCCGCTTTACAAAAGGTTTTTATTATGCTTAGTTTTGCTCTGGCCAAACAAAAGGTTTTGTTTTACAAAATGATGATTGGCAAAGTGGGAGGGATGTTTTAAAACTAAAACTTGATGATGGATCCATCATGGCCGTGTTGGGTTCAACATCGGAAAGGATGTACCTCTATCAGGTACCAAGTTTTTGGGTAAATGATTAAGCTGAGACCGGGCGGGTGACTTGCACGAGAAGAGAGTCTCGGTGTAGTGTCTCCGTCTGCGTCGATTAAGGACCATGTCGATGTAGGCTTGATGACCGAGGACCCTTTAACTGGTCACATGCCTCGTCATGGGTAAGCCTTGCCTCGGGCAGACTAAGGCCAGAATAAGATAACACGAAATGGGCGTGGAGCAGTGGCGAGAGTAGCGTGTACCCTCCGTAGCAAGAGGCTGGACGGTGGTGTATCTGTGCTCTCGGTTTGCGTGAACCTGATCTGGTCTTAAGAAACCCGGTGGCGGGTTGACATATGCAAGGGTTAAGTGCTACATATGTCGTGTGATCGGAGATCCTCAGCTGAGTATAATCGATTCAGATCGCCGTACCTTCGCGGTTATGAAGACTTGGTCACTGCCCTATACGTAGAACTCCAGTAAAGATGAAGGATGGATTAAGAACTGGGCTAGCTCAGGATGAGTGTTTGAACTAGGTTAGAAAGAACTCTAGATGTAGGTAAGTTTACCTAACTTGATAATAAAACTGGATTTTTAAGGATCCACTTTTAGTAAGCATTTATGCAACAACAGAGTCATTGATCTTAGATACCTTACCTTGACTCCCTTATAACCAGCATACCCTTGAGAGTCTTTTCTTTAGTCGGGTAAGACTTGCTGAGTAATTCCATACTCAGGGTTTATTCCCTTGTTGTTTTTAGGTGAGGAAGTAGCAGATTTCTGTTGCTTCTGTACCAAGGTGGTTCCTCATGAGGAAAAGCAAGAGTGAAGATGCGGGAAGACATGGTCCTCCATAAGAAAACTTTTATGTAAAAACTTATCGAGAGGAGTTTTTGCCTCCCTTGGTTATGTAATAATACTACTCTGCACTCGTTTATATTTTCTGGTCTGTAATAAGCAACTTAATCTTACTTTTTAATAAATGTAAGTTTATGTAATCACTTCCGCATTTTGATATCTCCGATGTTCTGTAATGTCTGCAAGACAGGTGAAACGTTCCTGGAAAGGTAAGAAAAGATACCGAACTTATCAAGTGATTCAGGAACATCTACAGGGTTGTCTAATGTCTGTTAGACAAGGACAACTGTAGGTGGGCCTAATGACTTGGGAGGTTCCGTCACAGCTGTGGGCCGTGGGAGCGGGGTGGAGCAGACCGGCATCGACCAACGCCTCCAAATCCTCATCGGTGACGGAAGAGATGGGCCATGGGTCACGAGGGGGAAGAACACTAATCTTCTCGGCCATCAGGATGGAGGAAGAAGACAGGGAGAAGACGATGAGCTCTTTTTTGCAGAAGGCGAGGACGATGTGTAAAGCAGGGATGCTGAAGCGACAAGGTAACGGTCTGAAGCGTCTATCTCGGGCTAATTTATAGGGGCGGGCAAAGCCACCAAGGTGTGAATCGTAACGGACTAGACGATGGTCATTTTGACCACGCGCATGCCATCACAAACGGTTGGCTGACCGACAGGATGTCTCGTCGAATTAAATGATTGTGCCCCTCCAAGAAAAAACACGCCAAGCGCCGTTTCGCTTTCCCACTCAAAAGGTACGCCCTCCACCCTCTGCCTCCCTTCCCCTTTATCCCCTCAGCAGTTAAACAGAAGAAGGCGTCTTCTACCTCGGGTGCCTCACTCGGGAGGGAAAAAGGCAAGGAGGAATATTGTTCAAAGGTTCGAAGGTCAGGCCCTTGGTAGGGTTCGAAAAGGCTGCCTCAAGACGCCAGGGCACCCATCCCATCACTGATCAGGGGTTTGAAGGTTGGCCCCTCGGAAGGGCTCCATAACCGCCCTAGAGCACAGAGTCTGAGATGACTGTGGGTACGCCCGTACGTGGCCCTAGCTTGGGTTGCGACCCAATGTACCTTAAGACATATCCGAGACCCTCAGGAGTGATTCGTGACGGTGTCCCATCGCAGGGAGGCATCAAGCCCTTGAATCCCATCAAATGGGTTTGGGACCAGGCGAATCACCCGCAGGTATCTTTTGGGGCGTGTCTCCGGACCACTAGCCGACTCTTATGGAAAGAAGCATGGACCCTCGCTTAGATTACCCGATAAGAGCTCAACTGAAACATCCTGCTTGTCGCCCATTGAGGATACCATGACACATTCCCCCCTTCCTCCTCGCAGAGAGGCGACGAAGGGGCGTATGAACCAAAAGTCGAAACACCCCTCAACCAACCTCTTGCCCCGTGCAAAGGCTCAGGGGCTATCCTTGCAAACCACGCCGAAGGTTCCAACAGATGACTGAAGATCAAATTGGACCTATTAAGAGTAAAAGACCCTGAAGGAGTCAACTACTCCTTTGGAGCCTTGGGGGCTACACCCGATGGGTGCGCTCGCGTGCACCCATCAGAAACCAATGTCCTACTCCTCAAGAAAATGTAGCACACCCACGAGCAAGCAGCAGAGCCTCCAAACAAGTACCAAAGTACTTCCTTAGAAGGCTCAGGGGCTACTGTCGAGGGTTATAATTAAGGGTACCCAGATTATCCCTCTGAAAAATGCACTCAAGAGAAGTAAAGACATAACCCTTGAGAGGAAGCAGTCGAGGTACCTCCTAACCCGAGGCCTCTCCCCGAGAGTCTCCCACCTCAGGCAGAACTCCGCCTCGCCTGAAGTCACCACCGTTCCGTCCGTCTCACCCGAACTGATCCCAGGCAGATAAGACAAAGGCGCCCGAAAACAGGTGGGGAACACTCACATTTAATGCACATACCTACCCAACGCCTCGACAGCAGGAGCACAGTGGCTAACAAGACAACAGTCATATTCGGGCACAACAACATGATTACACCCCCGCTACAGTACGCGCACGCCGCTTGCCATCCCCCCGATGGGACATCTAATGCGACAAGAGAAGTAGACCGGCCCTCGGACGCAAATCTCTGCCTCGCTCGACGCTGAGTCTAGACCTCGGGCACAAACTTCCGCCTCGCCCGATGCTGAGTTCAGCCTCGGGCGCAATCTCTGTCTTGCCCGACGCTGAGTTCAGCCTTGGGTGATTTATCCGCCTCGCCCGAGCTCGGCCTCGGCTACCTGCTCCACTACGAATCCTGCGGGTGGCCACTCCGCCGACTGTGGCACACGTCAAGGGATGGCTCAACCAATGCCTCGGGAAGACTTCCGCCTCGCCCAAGCAGGGCTCTAACCTCGATAAACACAACAAGTAATCACGACGTCACTCCACATAGGGATGCTGATGCACCCTATAAGCAGGCTTTTGCCCATACCATGGTGTTGTTACAACAACTACGGTATGAGCAACCTCTCCTCTAGGGGGCTCGGGCATACGACCAACCCCTCGACCTCGACCTCGACTCTCAATAGGAATTCAGCAGGCACAAGTCAACAATGTAGTGCACCATCACGTCGGCTTACAGGACACCAAGACATCTCCCCTTGGAATACAACGACTCTAGGCTTCACAACATACATCTCCTACATGTATAAATAGGATAGTGTAGTTCTTCCAAGGGGTAGGCAGACACACAGATGAGCACCCAGTCGTTTCCCACTAAGTCTTAGGATATTGGCACTTGCCTCAATCAGTTCCGGGGACTTGGGAACTTTCCCTCTCCCGTCGTGCTTGTAATCCCTATTGCAGGCACTCAGGTGCGAGTAATATAAGCCTCATCCCCCTCTGCTGGAAGTAGGGCTTTCCATTGCCTGAACCAGGATAAATCTGCTTGTGTCAACTCTCATACCATCTAGATTCTGGGCACACAACATTATTTACTAGTTGGTTAGGACCCTTAGTCCAAACACCGATAGAGTTAACTCCGATTTTAGTGGTCCTCGAACCTACGATCTCGTAGCAATGCGTAGGATATTATTCTGTAGTTTGTTCTCATGTTTTGGTGTTATGTTATCATATCCATTAATTTGTATTTGTATGTATTGCTATGAGTGAAAGCGAGGTTGTGAGGAACCTACTTGGAGAAGTACCTAGAGTTTCACCAAAAAGACAAGTTGTGTCCTTGATCACATTCTTTGACCTAATAATGTTCCTATTTCTGATAATCACCATGACATGCTTAGACTAAATTGATGGGACCTAATAGGTTATCAAGTTTTGTTTACCCTACACCTTGCATACAAATGAATTCTTGGGTAGTCTTTCTATTGCTCTACCTAATTTTGGAATTAATGTTATATATGAATTACGACCATGCTTTATTATTATCAATGGATTATTTAATTGTTCATGATAAGACTATTGTGTTAATTGAACATGAAGCTTAACATGAGAAAACAGTGCTACCACAAGGGTGGAATGGGACGCCCTTGGCCAATTAATTAGGAAAGGTAGGGAGATATTACCTTACCCGAAAGGGGCAAGTGGGGAGTGCATCACTGAAGAGTATAGGGAGGTTCTCGGGTTGAATTGTCTGTGATAAGTTTTTGAACGAGGGATTCTTATACACCTTTCTTCCTGACACCATAACGGGTTTTCTCAAACTAGTGAAACTTTGGAAAGGCCTCGTAGTGCTACCATGCCTCGTCTCCTCGGTAGATATGAATGTGATTCGAGACTGTCACACCCGGGTTTCGGGGGCACCAAGACCCGGGCGTGAATATAATTACTAAGTATGCTGGGACCAAGTCTCACACATATGATGACTCATGGTACATAAACGAATATCACATCTTTACTATATAATAGGAGTTCTGTACAAAATAAATAAATAATTACATCATATGGAGATAACGATCCAGCAACCCAAAGTTGACTGGGAGACGACGGCCTAGACCTCTCACGAACTCATCCCAGCATCCTCCATGCGCCTCATCATGCGGGTACCTATTCTTGACCTGTGGGGGTGTGAGACAGCAAGGGTGAGCTCACATACGTTCATCGCTCAACAAGTTGTGGGGAATAAAGTGCATGAACTCACCAAAGGTGGGAGCTTATGTGAAGTGTAAGGCTTACCAAAGAGGATGGTTAAAGCTGAGCATTGCTTTTAAAGTTGGTCAAAATTTTATTAGTAGTTACTAAGTGTAAGTAGATACTAACCCAAATAAGTAGTAGATCAAAATTGATAACAACACCCACAATGCAATGCATATGACAAATTAAGTTTAATTCCATAAGTTAATCATGTGAGTGTCCGAGCTGCTCATGACCGTGAGCACGACTAATATACCGGTTTTACACTCTGCAGAGGTTGCACATCTTTGCCCACAAGTCATGTTACCCATCTGCCAAGGGGTCATGAATCCCATACACCTGTACCAAGGAGGCGAGGCAGGGTAACACTACGAGGCCTTTACAAAGTTCAACTAGCTTCAGAAAACCCGCTACAGTTTCTAGGAAGCTCCATTGCAGGGATCCCTCACTTGACCGTCATCGCAGCAAAATCAACCCTAGGACCTTCCTACACTGACCACTCCCCTACTGCCCTGAGCATGTCACAGTGATTAATAGTGAACATTATTAGGTAAAAACGAGTGATCAAGGGCACAACTTGCCAGAGACTCAAGATTCCAGGTACCAACTTGCTCTTTAGATGACTCATAACCTCGCTCCTAGTCGTAGCAATACAAACAAACATGGTATAGGCAAAATTAACATCACACCAAACATTAGAACAAATTGCATAAGAGTAATCTATGTGTTGCTACGAGATCGTAGGTTCGAGAACCACTAAAATCAGAGTTACAGTTTAAGGAGATATGATTTTCCAAAGGTTTAGGTGATTAAGTCATAAAAGATATATATTATATGTTAATTAATATAAATCATGTGAGGAATAACTAATTAAACTTTTAATCCGAGATATATCTTGATTATAGGTCATATCTCTAGTCAGTTTATGATCATGGACAATTATCTTTCATTAAAAATATAAATCACCAAACATAGGGTAAACAATATCTAATTATACCAATAAGTAGTATGTTGTAAATAATGTTGTAATTGCGTAGGCAAATTTATTACGAAGCCAACGCAACATGAACGAACCAAATCGGAGTTAAGGTGTAAAAGTTATGATTTTCTGAATAATTTGGGTGTTAACATAAAACAAAACAAGTGTTATTTTTATAACTAAGTTACATAGTAAAATAAGGTTACTAAACGATAGACAATATTATCATGAGTCTAATGCAATTGGAACGAATCGAATCAGAGTTAAAATGGGGGATCTATGATTTATACAAGTTCTTGGGTTTATTTCTCTACTATAAATCTTTTTTCAGATTTATTTATATGCTTTATAAAAGTCCAGGGGTGGTGGGTATGGTTTTCTAGAAGTCCAGGCTATAAAAAGTAAATTTCAGAGCCCTGGAGTAATATCCATGCACTATGGTTGGATGGAGGGTTTATTCTAGGGAAAGACAGGGGCTCTTTTGCGAAAAGGGTGCGGCGAAGGGGTATGAATGGTTTTCGGCCGCTGAATTGGAAACCCACGGTCGCGATTAAATCATACCGCACACGAAACGGTACACTATCCTGGCCGTCGAATCCACGATGCACGGACACTACTTAAAAATAGGTTGATAGATTCTCCCACGTCCGATCTGAATCGAATGGCTTACCATGCACACACCGAAGCGTTGCGCGCAATTAGATCTCGGGCGCCCAGATTTGATCCGAAGGCCAAACCCCTTGTCCCCTCTAGATCTAATCGTGACAGTTGATTCCTATCCCTATGGCTCAAATCTATTCAAGCCACAAAACCTAACTGTGGCCACAGATCCCAAATCTAACGGTCATGCGCTATTCTCCTTCCTCAGTCCGAGCTGGGCGACACCTTGCCCCAAATGCGGCGGCGCCCTGGCCGAGCCCCGGACCACCGACGCCCCGATGACCACTGGTGCACGTGACCCAATTGCTGCGACGGCTCACGCCCTGGAGGTTGCAAAACAATCAGATTCCAAGGTCACTTACCCCCGATGGCAGTGCGACACTTACTGCCCACGGATAGAGGCGCTCCGCAATGACGTGTTAACTCCAACGAGGGACAACATGCACCTCGGCTACTCCCTCGAGCACGACCGGGCGTGGAGGACGCGCGACATGCTCCAATGAAGCTTCACGGCCGTTTTCCCCTGGCCAGACATCATGGACACGGCGAGATGGAACCCCACGACGACCGTGATTCACTCTCTCTTCTACCGTCCATGGCGTCACGAGTGTGCACGGTTATGCCCATGACACCATGGGCTGGTCAAGTCAAGATAGGACAGATGAAGAGGTTATGGAGAACGACTTTTATAGACCACGGTGGAGTCCGACCAGAGGAGCAACAGTAGCGAAAACCACAGTCTTTGTTGGAGACGAAGGGGTTATGGAGAACAACTTTTATAGACCACGGTGGAGTCCGGCCAGAGGAGCAACAACAATGAAAACCATGGTGTTTGTTGGCGCAAGCTTCGGCGAAGGGGATGAACTCGACATGCAGGCCCCAGCCACAAGTGACCCCACAACCACCCAGGCGTGCGAGACGATGGCCGGAGCCGCTGTCGTGTGGGCCCGGTGGCTCAGCGCGGCTATGCGCGGAAGTTGGGTCGGACAGCGTGTAATCTGAGCTGGGCCGAGTAAGGATTCAGCCCAACCACGGGTAAGTCCTTCACTTTTTTCTGTTTTGTTCTTAATTCAAATCAAAATTCCAAATCTATATTCAAATTTCAAATTCGAAGATGCACAATAAAAATTCCATCATGAAAATGCAAAGATATATATTTGCTTTTTTGTTTACTTATTATTACTTCTCTTTAAGTAATGCTCCAAAACATATAATAAAGATAAATTTACTTATTGTTTGTTTTAGGATAAATTTCATGAGTGGTCATTAATCCAAAAATGAATATTTGTTTCTTACTTACTTTGAGTGAAAGTGATATATATATACTTTATATTTATTTACTTTTTTATTCTGCTCCGATAAGTGTTTGTATGCATGAAATATAATGAGCCTGGGGTTTACATAGTTATATAACCAAATAGGAGTATTTTATATAGGATAACTTACCATCATGTTCACTTAAGAATATAATTTAAATACATAACCAAAATTTTATATTTACTATTTTCTAAATATTAAATTTTAGGGAAGTTTCTTAATCTATCATGATACAATTTTGGATTGTTACAAATTCTACCCCCCTAACAATAATCTCGTCCTCGAGATTAGTAAGAAAAGGAATACACAAGATTGGTTTGCAATTGAGATTCTAGGTTCATAACTTAAGAGTCCTCTTTTTTTAATACTAAGTAGCAGGTGATTAGAAAAGCATTAACATCTTTTATGTCTGGCCATCTAGTAGACAAGATTTGGTTAGAGCAAGGATAGGTTGAGGCGAGAAAGACAGGGCAAGGAAAGACTTCATCTTGGATGGTGGATCTTGATTCAGTTGAAGTTCTGATTCTATTCACATCCTTTCTTATCGAGGTTGATCTTCTCCTTCTCGGATCTGTGTGTCTTCATCCGGGTTAGGGACATGCAATTAATACAGATTTATAGGTGAACCAAATAGTTTAGTAGGTAGAGCCAACAGTTTTAGTAGGTGGCCTTTGGATAAGAGAGATTAGGTAGAATCTAGTTTGATGTTAGGTTGGGATGGATGGTTATCATGAACCACTTGGTTAAGTCATTTGTTCCTGGCCGAGTTGGTCTAAGTCACCAATTTAGGCCTTAAGTGAATTAGGAGTATGGCCTAATCCTGTGTACCAACATTACGTAACTCACTCTTGATTAGATCATACTAGATTAGATAGGATCTATATTAGGTTGGATAGGACTAGATTAGACTAGTTTAGGCTAGATAGATCTACCAGGTTAGGATAAATATTATTAGGATATGTCAGAATCTTTTGACATAGAATGGATTATATGGTGTAGGTAGGTCAGAATGTCTGATAGGTTAAAACAGAGGGGTTATGCAACTATCGAATGGGTAAGGTAGTTGCATATGGCCGAGTTGGTCTGTCGTTCTTAATTTAGTATAGAGTGAACTAAGTCAAACATGTTTTATAGGAGTGGAGTCTAATCTATTTCATCAGTATTAACTTTCCTGTTAAGCAACTTACATTAGATTAGCTCAACTTAAGGTTAGCCTTCGTTAGATTAGATTAATCTATCACATTAGATCAGATCTAGGTTAAATTGGTATGACTAGTTTGGACTAGATAAGATTTAATTAATTTGGTTTAGATCCTGGTTGTTACTCTAGGATGAGATAAGTAAAGTGGTTAGGATAAGATGAATCCTTCAAGATAAGATGAATTTATTAAAATAAGAGATAATCTTTTAAGATAAGATGGATCTATTAAGTTAGATATATTTTAATGGGGGATAATCTAAGTTGTATGTATATGCAGATGTAATTGTGACATTACTCCACAACTCATCACACTCAATCAAAGATCCAGATCAGACAAGTATCATAAGAACAAATATTCAAACACATAGATATATATAAAAATAGATTTATTTTTGTTCGTAAGATTAGGTCTCCTATTCCTAAAAGTCACTTTAGGCACAGGATTTCAAAGTGTGAAATCAACTTTTGTCTTTAGAGTGAAAAGGTAAGAGTAATTAGAGTAAAGCAGCAGTAGATGAGAAAAGATTAAGAAAAGTTTAGAAAGAATCAGAGTAGCAAAGGTAAGTAAGTAAGGGTTGTCCAATTCTATCTAGGTTTCGTCCTACAATCAACATCACTCTGATACCACTTCTGTCACACCCAGGTTTCGGGGGTACCAAGACCTGGGCGCGAACATAATTACCAAGTGTGCTGGGACCAAGTCTCACACATATGATGACTCATGGTACATAAACGAATGTCACATCTTTACAATATAATAGGAGTTCTATACAAAATAAATAAATAATTACATTATATGGAGACAACGATCCAGCAACCCAAAGTTGACTAGGAGACGACGGCCAAGACCTCTCACGAACTCATCCCAACATCCTTCATGCGCCTCATCCTGCGGGTACCTGTTCTTGACCTGTGGGGTGTGAGATAGCAAGGGTGAGCTCACATAGATCTAATTGCGTGCACCACTTCGGTGTGTGCGCGGTAAGCCATCCGATTTAGATCGGACGTGGGAGAATCGATCAACCTGTTTTTAAGTAGTGTCCGTCCATCATGGATCCGACTGCTAGGATAGTGTACCCGTTCGTGCATGGTATGATTTAAGGAACAATTGGATCTATACCATTAAAAGATCCAAACTTTAGATATATACCATGGACCCCACATGTCATTGACTCATGTGGACCCACATGTAAGTGAGATAGTAATGGTATGGATCCAAAGTGGTGATCTTTTAATGGTATGGATCCAAATTTCCCATGATTTAATCACGACCGTAGGTTTCCAATCCGGCGGCCGAAAACCATTCATACCCCTTCACCGCACCCTTTTCGCAAAAGAGCCCCTGCCTTTCCCTAGAATAAACCCTCCATCCAACCATAGTGCACGAATATTACTCTAGGGTCCCTGAAATTTACTTTTTAAACCCTGGACTTCTAGAAAACCATACCCACCGCCCCTAGACTTTTATAAAGCATATAAATGAATTTGAAAAAAAGATTTATAGTAGAGAAATAAACCCAGGAACTTGTATAAATCATAGATCCCCCATTTTAACTCTGATTCGATCCGTTCCAATTGCATTAGACTCATGATAATATTGTCTATCATTTAGTAACCTTATTTTTACTATGTAACTTAGTTACAAAAATAACACTAGTTTTGTTTTATGTTAACACCCAAATTATTCAAAAAATCATAACTTTTACACCTTAACTCCGATTTGGTCCGTTCATGTTGCGTTGGCTTCGTAATAAATTTGCCTACGCAATGACAACATTATTTACAACATACTACTTACTGGTATAATTAGATATTGTTTACACTATGTTTGGTGATTTATATTTTTAATCAAGATAATTGTCCATGATTATAAACTAACTAGAGATACGACCTATAATCAAGATATATCTCGGATTAAAAGTTTAATTAGTTATTCCTCACATGATTTATATTAATTAACATATAATAGATATCTTCCATGGTTTAATCACCTAAACCTGTAGGAAACGAGTGACGCCTAAGAGGGGGGTGAATTAGGACTTCTAAAACTTTTACTAAACTAGGCCACAATTAAATCCCTAGAGCAAAACCTATGCAAATAATCAAAACTAGAATGAGCAAACTAGGTTTTGTCTAAGTGTTGCTATCTCTACCGCAAAAGGCTAAGTTTCAATCTACACTAAATAAGTGTGACTACAAGATTGAAACTTAAATACTTAATATAAATGCGGAATGTAAAGAGCTAAGTAGAGAAGCAAACTCTCGTGGATGACGCCGGTATTTTTACCGAGGTATCCGGAACCACGCAAGGTCCCGACTAATCCTCGTTGGTGCCCCTACGCAAAGGGAAGCCCACGCGAGGGCCAAGCACCACGGTCGAGTAACTCCGTAGAGAGCCGCGGGCCTTCTCCACGCGCAAGTGGTGCTCCGCTTTCGGCTCCTCTCGGACGCTCCCCGCCGTCTCCACTATCGAGCTTCCGGCCGAAACGCCGCGGGCCTCGTTCCCTCCGGTACACGGTGGCGGCCGTGACACAAACGCGGTTGTCACGGTCTCGCAAGACTCTCGCCCCACTCGATACAATTACAACGACTCATGCAAGAGCCGAGGGGTTGTGTGGTTTTACAAAACTCACTCAACTAACTAGGGTTCACCTAGAGCAAGCGCTAAAGCGGTCTAACTAACCTAAGCACTTCGCAAAGCACCTACGCTAATCACCGAGTGATTCTATTAAGCACTTGGGTGTTTGAGCTCTTGGAAATATGCACTATGTGTCTTGGTATGTTGCTTGGGCTCCCACACAAGAGAATGGCCGGTTGGGGTGGTATTTATAGCCTCCACACCCCCAACTAGCCGTTGGACAGAAAGCAGCAGCTTTCTGTCGTCGGGTGCACCGGACAGTCCGGTGTACCACCGGACAATGCACAGTAGATGTCCGGTGCACGCCACGTCAGCCGACCGTTGGCGCCTGTAGCAGTCGACCGTTGGATCCGACCGTTGCCGTCTGCCCGTTGGCACACCGGACAGTCCGGTGCACACCGGACAGTCCGGTGCTACAGCCAGAGAGCGCCTGTCTGTGGCCTCTCTGCGCAGACTGTCCGGTGCCTCACCGGACAGTCCGGTGCACACCGGACACCAATGTCCGGTGCGCCACCAGGCGCTGGCTGACAGCCCTTATCTTGGATTTCTTCGCTGATTTCTTCGGGCTTCTTTGTTCTTGAGTATTGGACTCCTATGCATCTTTTTATGTCTTCTTTTGAGGTGTTGCATCCTCATTGCCTTGGTCCAATTCTCTTTGCATCCTGTGAACTACAAACACAAACACTAGAAAACTTATTAGTTCACGGATTGTGTTGTTCATCAAACACCAAAACTCAATTAGCCAAATGGCCCGGGGTCCATTTTCCTTACAATCTCCCCCTTTTTGGTGATTGATGACAACACAACCAAAGCAAGCAAATAATACAAGTATTTGAGTGAAAATATGCATTCTACTTGCTAAGATGCATGATTGTCCCCACAATGTGATATTATGGACTTAAGCCTCCCCCTAACTCCATAATTCACTTACTTCCTATTTTTGGACCACATAACCAAAACCACTTGAAAAGCCATTTGTAGATATAAAATTTTAAATTGGTGGTGTTTGGTGTTTGATATAGTTTTCATTGCTTTGGTCCCTAAACTTCTCCCCCTTTGGCATCAACCACCGAAAAGGAAGACATTAAAAGCATGTAGGAAGAAAATAAAAGCTTGCCCTCATCAAGAAATCTATCAAATGATACCACAATTGAAGGATATTAAATTAAACAATATGAATGATATCAGTTGAAAGGATTACTCCCCCTAAATGAGTGTCCTCTTTAGAAAGAAGTTTCTCCCCCTTTTTAGAGATGAAGAGATACTCCCCCTGACAGAGATCCTCTACTTAGGAAAAAGCATGTGAAAATTAGAGGTGCAAGACATGATTTGAAAAGACTAACTTCCCTTATGCATAGGTAACAGAATATGAGTTAACTACTTATGCATTTTTAGCAACATGGAAGCATATGATATGAAATATAGTCCAATCAAATATTGGAGAAGACATGTAAGTGATACTAAATGTAGTCTCAAAAGATACCGATTGAAATTCAATGGCGAGCTTGAGAGACATGAGAGTTCTTGGAGATTTTGCAGTGGAAGATTGTTGTCTTTCTCCGGGGACTTTATTTTCCTTACAATGAGACTATCACATGAAATAGACTTGAAAAGATGTTAGTCCACATGATTTATATTAATTAACATATAATAGATATCTTCCATGGTTTAATCACCTAAACCTGTAGGAAACGGGTGACGCCTAAGAGGGGGGGGTGAATTAGGACTTCTAAAACTTTTACTAAACTAGGCCACAATTAAATCCCTAGAGCAAAACCTGTGCAAATAATCAAAACTAGAATGAGCAAACTAGGTTTTGTCTAAGTGTTGCTATCTCTACCGCAAAAGGCTAAGTTTCAATCTACACTAAATAAGTGTGACTACAAGATTGAAACTTAAATACTTAATATAAATGCGGAATGTAAAGAGCTAAGTAGAGAAGCAAACTCTCGTGGATGACGCCGGTATTTTTACCGAGGTATCCGGAACCACGCAAGGTCCCGACTAATCCTCGTTGGTGCCCCTACGCAAAGGGAAGCCCACGCGAGGGCCAAGCACCACGGTCGAGTAACTCCGTAGAGAGCCGCGGGCCTTCTCCACGCGCAAGTGGTGCTCCGCTTTCGGCTCCTCTCGGACGCTCCCCGCCGTCTCCACTATCGAGCTTCCGGCCGAAACGCCGCGGGCCTCGTTCCCTCCGGTACACGGTGGCGGCCGTGACACAAACGCGGTTGTCACGGTCTCGCAAGACTCTCGCCCCACTCGATACAATTACAACGACTCATGCAAGAGCCGAGGGGTTGTGTGGTTTTACAAAACTCACTCAACTAACTAGGGTTCACCTAGAGCAAGCGCTAAAGCGGTCTAACTAACCTAAGCACTTCGCAAAGCACCTACGCTAATCACCGAGTGATTCTATTAAGCACTTGGGTGTTTGAGCTCTTGGAAATATGCACTATGTGTCTTGGTATGTTGCTTGGGCTCCCACACAAGAGAATGGCCGGTTGGGGTGGTATTTATAGCCTCCACACCCCCAACTAGCCGTTGGACAGAAAGCAGCAGCTTTCTGTCGTCGGGTGCACCGGACAGTCCGGTGTACCACCGGACAATGCACAGTAGATGTCCGGTGCACGCCACGTCAGCCGACCGTTGGCGCCTGTAGCAGTCGACCGTTGGATCCGACCGTTGCCGTCTGCCCGTTGGCACACCGGACAGTCCGATGCACACCGGACAGTCCGGTGCTACAGCCAGAGAGCGCCTGTCTGTGGCCTCTCTGCGCAGACTGTCCGGTGCCTCACCGGACAGTCCGGTGCACACCGGACACCAATGTCCGGTGCGCCACCAGGCGCTGGCTGACAGCCCTTATCTTGGATTTCTTCGCTGATTTCTTCGGGCTTCTTTGTTCTTGAGTATTGGACTCCTATGCATCTTTTTATGTCTTCTTTTGAGGTGTTGCATCCTCATTGCCTTGGTCCAATTCTCTTCGCATCCTGTGAACTACAAACACAAACACTAGAAAACTTATTAGTTCACGGATTGTGTTGTTCATCAAACACCAAAACTCAATTAGCCAAATGGCCCGGGGTCCATTTTCCTTACAATCTCCCCCTTTTTGGTGATTGATGACAACACAACCAAAGCAAGCAAATAATACAAGTATTTGAGTGAAAATATGCATTCTACTTGCTAAGATGCATGATTGTCCCCACAATGTGATATTATGGACTTAAGCCTCCCCCTAACTCCATAATTCACTTACTTCCTATTTTTGGACCACATAACCAAAACCACTTGAAAAGCCATTTGTAGATATAAAATTTTAAATTGGTGGTGTTTGGTGTTTGATATAGTTTTCATTGCTTTGGTCCCTAAACTTCTCCCCCTTTGGCATCAACCACCGAAAAGGAAGACATTAAAAGCATGTAGGAAGAAAATAAAAGCTTGCCCTCATCAAGAAATCTATCAAATGATACCACAATTGAAGGATATTAAATTAAACAATATGAATGATATCAGTTGAAAGGATTACTCCCCCTAAATGAGTGTCCTCTTTAGAAAGAAGTTTCTCCCCCTTTTTAGAGATGAAGAGATACTCCCCCTGACAGAGATCCTCTACTTAGGAAAAAGCATGTGAAAATTAGAGGTGCAAGACATGATTTGAAAAGACTAACTTCCCTTATGCATAGGTAACAGAATATGAGTTAACTACTTATGCATTTTTAGCAACATGGAAGCATATGATATGAAATATAGTCCAATCAAATATTGGAGAAGACATGTAAGTGATACTAAATGTAGTCTCAAAAGATACCGATTGAAATTCAATGGCGAGCTTGAGAGACATGAGAGTTCTTGGAGATTTTGCAGTGGAAGATTGTTGTCTTTCTCCGGGGACTTTATTTTCCTTACAATGAGACTATCACATGAAATAGACTTGAAAAGATGTTAGTCTCAAAGTGTTAGATTATAGAGTAACCTCCCCCTAAAGGTGTGCATACAAGTTTTGAATACTTGTAGGAGACATGCACTTTGATTTGATATCAAGAGGGGCAAATTATCTATAATCCAAACTTTGGCACATATAAGTTAAATGATACACTTTGTAGAAATCAAGATTTTCAATTGATGCATCATTTACTATGGAGTGATATAAAAGCTATGTGCCGTGCTTAAATAAACATTTTAAGCCATGTAGGTTTGCTTTAAGTATATGAATTAAAAATAAGCAATCCTACCATATGATTTACCTAGTATGCATGATTTTAAGCAAAAGTACATAACACATGTAATACTAGGCAAGAAAGGTAAACTAGATACAAGGTAAATAGATACGCATATCTAAAAACGAGAAATACAATAAAACTAGTTACCTTAGTCATGGGTGGGAAATTTGGGTCCAAATTTTTCACTAACCCACTTGGCAATAAACTTGATCCAATATGATGTATCCCATGATATACATCCCAATTTAGCCAAGTCTCCAAATTTCCCGATGCCTTTGGTCCACTCACTTCCCTTTCGGGATCCAAACTTTCTTGGTGCTTTTCATGGTTGAAATTATCTCCTTTGGCACCCAGATGCGTTTGGCCCCCTTTCCTTTGTTGGCTTGCTTGTTGGCCTTGATTGCTATCACCTTTCCGTTCTTTTTCTTCTTGATCAAATATGGTGTAGCATCCTTTTTGTTCACCTTTTTGATGTAGGTGTTGGAGATTTTGCTTGATGGCTTTTGCTTGAGCTTTTGCCTTTGTTTATCCCCGGTCATCGCCTTGCATTGGAAAGACTTATGGCCTTCCATGTGGCATAGCCTACAAATCACAGTTTCTCCCTCTACAGGCTTGTTCACTCCCGCAGTGGTGTTATCCTATGGAGGTCGGATTTGTTTGGCTTTGCCTTCCTTGTCATACAAAGCCTTGCCAAGGCGAGCCACTTCTTGCTTTAATTGTTCATTTTCCTTTGCAACCTCATCCGAACATGTCTCTACAACAATATTCTCAACAACGACTTGGTTGCAGGGGTTAGAATCGTCAATTAAATCAAAGCAGGAAGTAGAAGCATCTTTCTTAATTATTTCAGGTATTTCAACTAAAGATGCTGCTGGGGTGCTACCAATGTTTTCTAGCTTAGTAGTTAGCTCATTATTGTGTATGCTAAGAATTTCCATTTTCTCTAGCAAATTTTCAATAGCTTCTTGGGAGCTAGCTAACTTAGCCTTAAGTTTTTCATTCTTCTTAATAAGGTTGTCATCGGTAGCAGTGGATGGAGCACTAGATTCTAATAGCTCAATTTTAGTTGTTAGCTCACTATTTAAGTTTGCAAAAGTTTCAAATTTTTCTAGCAAACCTTTGTAATCATTTTGAGAGCTAACCAACTTATTTTTCAAAGTTTTAAGCTGAGCTTTTTGCTTAGTGCAAACATCCTGGAAAAATTCTACGGCTTCCGCAAGCTCATCTAGAGAGGGCTTTCCCTCCCCTTCATCATCACTACTACTTTCATCACTAGAGGATGGAATGCTTTTGTTACCTTTTGCCATAAGGCATTTGTGTGATGACCGTGATGATCGTGACGAGGACCGGTGGCTGCGCGTCCTTGGAGGTTCATCTTCACTTGAAGAATCATCCCAAGTTCTAACACTTGTTAGCGTCTTGCCTTTGCTCCTCTCCTTTTTGGGTTTGGCCATATTTGGACAGTTGTCCCTGAAGTGGCCCTTCTCCCCACATGCGAAGCATCCTCTCTTCCTTTGCTTTTTCCTGTCAATGTTAAAGAGAAGATCCTCGACCTGCAGGGGCACAACTATTAGATTAATCTTGCGGATCATCCTCATTACCTTTCCGACGCGTCAGATTGTTTCTTCGTCCTCGGAGGATGATGTGCATGGTTGATTATCTTCATCATCATTACTTTCTTCTTCTTCCTCTTCTTCACTTGAGGAACTTGGAGTGGGAGCCTTCTTTTTGCCCTTCCTTTCATCACATGCAAAAGCATATGGCCTTGAGGAAGTTGGCTCCTCTCCCCGACTCATTTTTCGCGACATCTCAAAGGCTGCGATTTTCCCAATCACAATGGTCGGGGTCATGTTGCTCAAATCCTCCATGTTGTGAAGGATGGTGATGATGCTCCCATATCTTTGTTGTGGTAGCAGGGAGATAATCTTCCTCACAATGTCCGCATCACCTAGCTTATTAATGCCAATAGAGTTGAGCTCATTGATTATTAGATTCAAACGAGAATACATGTCTCTAACAAGCTCATCATCTTTCATGGCAAAAGAATTATACTCATTTAAGACTAGGCAATGTTTTTGCTCACGGACATTTGATGTGCCGTCATGGAGCTCATGCAATTTTAGCCAAATCTCATTAGCAGTTTTCAAGGTAAATACTTGATTAAAAATATCCATGCTAAGAGATTCATACAAGCAATTTTTGGCTCTAGCATTTAAATGAATTTCTTTTTCCTCACTCGTGGTGGGTTTCTCGGGATTCTTGAGGGGTTTCATCCCGTCATGAGTGACTCTCCAAACACCTAGATCAACGGCCTCTAGGTAACAAGCCATTCTAGCACTATAATAAGGGAAGTTGGTGCCGTCAAAGTGTGGTGGCCTATGGGTATCCATCCCTTCCTCTAAAAAGCGTCGGCTCTTTTAGCGGTGAAGCTAAAGCGTTTCAAATGAGCCAAACCGGGCTCTGATACCACTTGTAGGAAACGGGTGACGCCTAAGAGGGGGGGTGAATTAGGACTTCTAAAACTTTTACTAAACTAGGCCACAATTAAATCCCTAGAGCAAAACCTATGCAAATAATCAAAACTAGAATGAGCAAACTAGGTTTTGTCTAAGTGTTGCTATCTCTACCGCAAAAGGCTAAGTTTCAATCTACACTAAATAAGTGTGACTACAAGATTGAAACTTAAATACTTAATATAAATGCGGAATGTAAAGAGCTAAGTAGAAAAGCAAACTCTCGTGGATGACGCCGGTATTTTTACCGAGGTATCCGGAACCACGCAAGGTCCCGACTAATCCTCGTTGGTGCCCCTACGCAAAGGGAAGCCCACGCGAGGGCCAAGCACCACGGTCGAGTAACTCCGTAGAGAGCTGCGGGCCTTCTCCACGCGCAAGTGGTGCTCCGCTTTCGGCTCCTCTCGGACGCTCCCCGCCGTCTCCACTATCGAGCTTCCGGCCGAAACGCCGCGGGCCTCGTTCCCTCCGGTACACGGTGGCGGCCGTGACACAAACGCGGTTGTCACGGTCTCGCAAGACTCTCGCCCCACTCGATACAATTACAACGACTCACGCAAGAGCCGAGGGGTTGTGTGGTTTTACAAAACTCACTCAACTAACTAGGGTTCACCTAGAGCAAGCGCTAAAGCGGTCTAACTAACCTAAGCACTTCGCAAAGCACCTACGCTAATCACCGAGTGATTCTATTAAGCACTTGGGTGTTTGAGCTCTTGGAAATATGCACTATGTGTCTTGGTATGTTGCTTGGGCTCCCACACAAGAGAATGGCCGGTTGGGGTGGTATTTATAGCCTCCACACCCCCAACTAGCCGTTGGACAGAAAGCAGCAGCTTTCTATCGTCGGGTGCACCGGACAGTCCGGTGCACCACCGGACACTGCACAGTAGATGTCCGGTGCACGCCACGTCAGCTGACCGTTGGCGCCTGTAGCAGTCGACCGTTGGATCCGACCGTTGCCGTCTGCCCGTTGGCACACCGGACAGTCCGGTGCACACCGGACAGTCCGGTGCTACAGCCAGAGAGCGCCTGTCTGTGGCCTCTCTGCGCAGACTGTCCGGTGCCTCACCGGACAGTCCGGTGCACACCGGACACCAATGTCTGGTGCGCCACCAGGCGCTGGCTGACAGCCCTTATCTTGGATTTCTTCGCTGATTTCTTCGGGCTTCTTTGTTCTTGAGTATTGGACTCCTATGCATCTTTTTATGTCTTCTTTTGAGGTGTTGCATCCTCATTGCCTTGGTCCAATTCTCTTCGCATCCTGTGAACTACAAACACAAACACTAGAAAACTTATTAGTTCACGGATTGTGTTGTTCATCAAACACCAAAACTCAATTAGCCAAATGGCCCGGGGTCCATTTTCCTTACAAAACCTTTAGAAAATCATATCTCCTTAAACGTAACTCCGATTTTAGTGGTTCTCGAACCCACGATCTCGTAGCAACGCATATATTACTCTTATGCAATTTGTTCTAATGTTTGGTGTAATGTTAATTTTGCCTATACCATGTTTGTTTGTATTTCTACGACTAACAACGAGGCTACGAGTCATCTAAAGAGCAAGTTGGTACCTGTAATCTTGAGTCTCAGGCAAGTTGTGCCCTTGATCACTCCTTTCTACCTAATAATGTTCACTATTAATCACTGTGACATGCTCAAGATTAATTCGATGGGACCTAATAGGTTTTTCCTAGCATTGTTCATCCCTCACCTTGCAGATAGATGAATTATTGGGTAGATTTGCTATTGCTCTACCTGGTTTTGGGAAACTAATGTTTTATTATGATCATGTTCCAATTATGTTGTTGTTTAATTATTGTTCATAATAAGATCATATTGTTAACTGGAACATGGAGAACCATCCGGTAAAACAGTGCTACCACAAGGGTGGTATGGGACACCCTTGGCTGACTAATTAGGAAAGATAGTGGAGGACTACCTTACCCGAAAGGGGCAAGGGCACTAGGGGAGTAGTCAGTGTAGGGAGGTCCTTGGGTTGATTTTGCTGCGATGACAGTCAGGCGAGGGATCCCTGCATTGGAGCTTCCTAGAAATTGTAGCGGGTTTTCTGAAGCTAGTGGAACTTTGTAAAGGCCTCGTAGTGTTACCCTGCCTCGCCTCCTTGGTAGAGGTGTATGAGATTCATGACCCCTTGGCAGATGGGTAACATGACTTGTGGGTAAAAATGCACAACCTCTGCAAAGTGTAAAACTGTTGTATTAGCTGTTGGGGTCCTTCCTTTTTCGAAGGTCCTCAAAAATGTGTCTAACCATATGTCTTTAGCATGATTATGAATAATTACATGAAGCTTCGGCTTTGGGATGAAGAACTTCTTTTATGACGGGAGACAAAGAGTGGGCGACGAAGCTAAAAGCCAAGGACCTTCGGCCTAACATATTGATGAAGCTCAAAGCGTGATGATGACTGAAAAGGGCTAAAGATCTTATAGTCCTCAATAATTCATGTTAGGATTATAGGCAGTTACCAGGGATATAAATGTACTTTTATCTGGGCACGTCCCATGCCTATAAATAGATGAACAGTAACACCGTACTGTTCACGCTGGATTGTAATCGCTCTCGCGTCATTCTCGCTCTCCTACCTTTTGGCAAGCCGAAGGTACCATTATAATACGAATATCGTTAATACTTATTCATGTTTAACAAAGATAATAATGAATGAAATATTGATATACAACAATTTTTATCTTTGTTCCTCTGTATTCTTCTGTACTCATTCACTTTTCTATTTATATTCATGTCTATATATTAATATGATGAAGGTGTGTCCTTCATGACCTTCGTCTGAAGATCATTATATCCAAGAGAAAATAATGCTTCAAAGGACGAAAGCCTTTAAACATTAACAATTGTGTTGTATTGTTCTTGATTTATAGCATTTGAGAACAAGCAGACAACATCAGCCGTGCTCACGGTCATAAGCAGCTCGGACACTCACATGATTAACTTATGAAATTAAACTTAATTTTTCATATGCATTGCATTGTGGGTGTTGTTATCAATTTTGATCTACTACTTATTTGGGTTGGTATCTACTTACACTTAGTAACTGCTAATAAAATTTTGACCAACTTTAAAAGCAATGCTCAGCTTTAACCATTCTCTTTGGTAAGCCTTACACTTCACATGAGATCCCACCTTTGGTGTGTTCATGCACATTATTCCCCACAACTTGTTGAGCGACGAACGCATGTGAGCTCACCCTTGCTGTCTCACACCCCCACAGGTCAAGAATAGGTACCCGCAGGATGAGGCGCATGGAGGATGTTGGAATGAGTTCGTGAGAGGTCTACGTCGTCGTCTCCCAGTCAACTTTGGGTTGCTGGATCGTTGTCTACATATGATGTAATTATTTATTTATTTTATACAGAACTCCTATTATATAGTAAAGATGTGACATTCATTTCTGTACCATGAGTCATCATATGTGTGAGACTTGGTCCCAGCACACTTGGTAATTATGTTCGTGCCCGGGTCTTGGTGCCCCCGAAAGCCAGGTGTGTTAGAGACCTCTTGGCAAATGGGTAACACAGCTTGTGGGTAAAGATGTGTAACCTTTGCAGAGTGTAAACCTGGTATATCAGTCATGCTCACAGTCATGACCGATTCAGGACTCTCACATGATTAAATGATGGAACTAAACTTAAATTTGACATGCATTGCATCACATTGTAAGATTTTGTTCATCTATGATCTCTTATTTAATTAGGATGGTATCTACTTACACTTAGTAATTGCTAATAAAATTTTGATCAACTTATTAAAAGCAATGCTTAGTATTAACTATTTACCTTGGTAAGTCGTTCCCACCGTAAGTGAGCTTATGCATATTATTCCTCACACTTGCTGAGCGATGAACGTATGTGAGCTCACCCTTGTTATAATCACACTAGGTCAAGAATAGGTACCACTGGAAGAGCATGAATGATGCTACGATAAGATTCAGAGAGGTCTAGGTCGTCGTCTCTCAGTCAACTATAGTTGTGAAGGATCGTGTCGTCACATGATGTAATTTATTTAGCTATTTTGTACAGAACTTTTATTATATAATAAAAATATGACATTGATTATGTACCATGAACCATCATATGTGTGTGATTTGATCCTGTACATATTTAAGACACACCTGAGTTTGCCCTTAAATCCGGATGTGACAACTGTCGATAGGGTTCTACAGAAACAATAAAACATCGATTGAATTCTCTCAAACAAAAAAATGGTGTGACATGAATGCATCACTCAAGTTTTAAAAACTGTATTTCATAAATTTTCAATTTAAAAATAATGTGTGTCATACTCCACAAATTCAAACAAAAAATATTATTTAAAATAAAATTTGGCATTCAAATTTTTTTAGAATGTTACAGATGGGTGGACTCTCCTGACTTGTTACAGATACGGTGGACTCTCCTGACTTGTGTCATACTCCACAAATTCGATCAAGTTTTTCACTTTGTTGCTTTTGAATGATAGACTTGAGACTAGAAATGTCTTTAGAAGGACGAGTCAATTTCCACAAGACTGTCGTGATGACGTTGAAGGGACATTAGTATGGGCCTGTTTGGTTTAGCTTTTTCCTGACCAGGTTTTCTAAAAATCTGGCTGTGGGGAAAATCTGAGTATCATTACGATTACGTGTGGACGAAGATAAAGTTGTTCATAAGGTTCAGGATCTAGAAAGTGACGGATTCCTACTATTACAACGATTCAACTGATTGTGTGTTTATGTTGATTTTGAATGGTTTTTACTCCAACGAATTTTATAGAAGCTGGCTGAAAAGCTGAGCGTTTGGCAATGTCGTGGACCATAATTAGAGGTACCCCCAAGACTCCTAATCTCAGCTGGTAACCCCCATCAGCACAAAGTTGCAAAGGCCTGATGTGCGCGATTAAGGTCAAGGCTCAGTCCACTCAAGGGACACGATCTCGCCTCGCCCGAGCCCAGCCTCGGGCAAAGGCAGCTGACCCCGGAGGATTCATGTCTCGCCCGAGGGCCCCCTCAAGCAACGGACACACCTTCGGCTCGCCCGAGGCCCAGTCTTCGCAGAGAAGCAACCTTGGCTAGATCGCCACGCCAACCGACCGTATCGCAGGAGCATTTAATGCAAGGATCGCCTGACATCTTATCCTGACGCGCTCTTCAGTCGACACAGCCGAAGTGACCGCAGTCACTTCGCCGCTCCACTGACCGACCTGACAAGAAAACAGCGCCGCCTGCCCCGCTCCGACTGCCGTGCCACTCGCTAGAGTGAGGTCGACAGCGGCTAAGTCCAGCCTCGGGCGACATAGGAAGCTTCGCCTCGCCCGACCCCAGGGCTCGGCCCCCGTCTCGGCTCCGGAAGATGGACTTCGCCTCGCCCGACCCCAGGGCTCGGACTCGGCCTCGGCTCCGGAAGACGACGAACTCCGCCTCGCCCGACCCTAGGGCTCGGACTCGGCCTCGGCTCCGGAAGACGACGAACTCCGCCTCGCCCGACCCCAGGGCTCGGACTCGGCCTCGACTCCGGAAGACGACGAACTCCGCCTCGCCCGACCCTAGGGACCCCAGGGCTCGGACTCGGCCTCGGCTCCGGAAGACAACGAACTCCGCCTCGCCCGACCCCAGGGCTCGGACTCGGCCTCGGCTCCGGAAGACGACGAACTCCGCCTCGCCCGACCGCAGGGCTCGGACTCAACCTCGACCTTGGAGGAATCGTCACCTCGCCTAAACTCGGGTTCGGACCAGCCACGTCGCCAGGAGGGCCATCATTACCCTACCCCTAACTAGCTCAGGCTACGGGGAACAAGACCGGCGTTCCATCTGGCTCGCCCCAGTAAACAAGTAATGATGACACCCCGCACGCTCCATGACGGCGGCAGCTCCCAGCCTCTTATGTCAGCAAGGAGACGTCAGCGTGGACCCGACAGCGCCGACAGCTGTACTTCCGCAGGGCTCCAGCGCTCCTCCGACGACCACGACATCACATGAACAGGGTGCCAAAACCTCCCCGACTGCCACGACGGCATGTACTTAGGGCTCTAGCTCCTCTCTGCTAGACACGTTAGCACACTGCTACACCCCCATTGTACACCTGAGCCCTCTCTTTACGTCTATAAAAGAAAGGTCCAGGGCTCTCGTACGGGGAGGTTGGCAGCGCGGGAGAACGGGCCGGCGCGTAAGACTCTCGCTCTCTCTCTTTCACTCCCGCGCGAACGCTTGTAACCCCCTACTGCAAGCGCATCTAGCCACCCTGGGCACAGGATAACACGAAGGCCACAGTTTCCCCTCGCTGTTCTCCCCCCTTTGTGTCCCGTCTCGCGCCGACTCATCTGGGCTGGGGCACGCAGCGACAATTTACTCGTCGGTCCAGAGACCCCCGAGGTCGAAACGCCGACAGACAGTCCGCAGCAACTTTTGGTGGCCAAAAGCTGCCAGAAACCGAAACAAACAGGGCTTATATCTCTTCCTTGATTTCTCGGCTTTCTTCTATCATTAGATGGTTTATTTTGAATATTTATTAGAGTGTGAAAGACGTCATATTTCTCAATTCACCCGAATATTTGTAGCTCGCTAGTTTATTTTTAACTAAAATATAATAAATAAAAAAAATAAATGAAATCACATATAAATATAATACAATCGAGGCTATTCGTTTCAGATTAAAACTAATTGTTTGAACAAATAAATTATAATCTACAGAGATAAAACAATATAAAATACTAAATCAGTAGAATCCGTTGCGGAAGGCAAACGAACAGTATCAAAGCCTAGTACAATGGTATGTTTCGCTCGCAATGTTACGTGCGCTCGTAATGCATTTAGATGTGTTATAGACCTACTAGACAAGTATTTAGAGCTAGCAAAACTAAAATGACAAAGGAACAAATGACAAAAAAAAACCGTAAAAGAAGACTGCAGGGCAGGCAGCCAGTGAAGAAGAAGGGAGGGGCGAGTCAGAGAGAACAAGTACAACAACATCGAGACCGAGACGGAACGGAGAACGGCCGCAGCTCAAACACCAGGCAAGCCCAACCCGACAGCAGTCAGCAACCTCGCACCACCACCTCCGTCGCAGCATCAGGCCAGCTGCCGCCGGCGCCGGGAGCCGTCGCGAAGCACCCCAGGCCTTGCCCCTTCCTGCAAACGAAGTGTTCCGTGAGAGCACGCTTCGGCGACATAGCGGCCACAGCTGCAGCATCCTGTGGAGACCGGCGAGAACAGCACCAGGAGCTGCTCCCGATCACTCCTGCAACACACGGCCTCGCCCGTGCCTGCGCGCGCGCAGAAGTAGCAAAGGTGAGAGCTCTGGGCCCCCGTTCCAATCCCCCCGCCTCGAACCGACCCCACGCGCGGTGCGGCTGCGGCCGGCAATGGCGGACCGGCGGCCAATGGCGGCCGCGCCAGTTGCCAGCGCAGCCTCGGACTCACTATTTGGGCGCCGGGGAGCTAGAATTCGGGTGCGGAAGCTTCGCTTTGGGGTCGGAATTGGGGTGACCCGGATCGGATCAGAGAAGGCGAGCTGGGGATTGGGGAGTTTGAGCTCTACACTCGTGTGACTCGTGTCGTGGCAGGGTTTGGTGTTGCCGTGTAAGCTGTGCTGCGGTTTCTTTATTCCCTTTGTTTGGTCGATGTCTTCTTGCTCTGTGCACGGGTTTGAGCCTGAAAGTTTGAATTTCGTGCGAAACCCTAGCTGTATTGTCTCTTTGATTGAGATGACGTGGATTTGATCGGCAAACCTTGTGTTTGTGGAATTACGTATATGATCTGAACTTTTCAACAGTATCTTAACACAATCTGGTCACTCTGGAGCTTGTTATTTGGGCTCTCTGTTTGGTGGATATTTGGAGATGTTGTTGTCCTTCGATTAGAAGTAAGATGATTTTACAGAATCAGGCTTATCTGGCAGCAGATGGTCACAGATTTTTTTGTGTGGACCTAGATTGGAGTGCTCTTGGTAATGTCATAGCTGGTTCGGTTTACCCCAGGAAAACACCAGATCGAATTTTGTGCTGTTGTGAATAAAGGCAGGTTGGTCACATCAGGGAAACATGCCCCCTTTTTTCTCTTTAGTATCTGTTTCAGAATTGCTTTTCTTTTAGTTTAGAGTTGACCTGAACATGCCATTTTTAACGGAATTAGTAGTGTGAGTTCCTTTGTTTGTGGTTCATTTTCAACATGAGTTGGATTCCATTCCTACATTTGTTAAAGCTATGCTGGCCTGTATTGGATTACAAGAGTTTGTACCATTATGGGCTAATGCATCTTTGGTTTATGCATAGCGATTGACATATGGGGTAGAGTAATCCTAATTTCTGATTGCTTTCTATAATTTTTTTTATCCCACAGTCACCTCTTATCTCAATCCCAATCCCGTCCGCCAAAATTATACTAAGCACAACTTTAGTATTCTATTAGTTGGAGATACTGATTAACTATTCTTGGGTAAGCCAGTGTCTACTGGTGGCATGTTTTTCCATGCTTTTTCTCATGACTTTACACTTTTTATATGTTTTTGATTGAGATATTTTTCATTGCAGTGATTTTCCATGATTGGCAGTGTAGTATCGGATTCAGAGTTCTTCGTGGTATTCTACTTTGCAGTTCAGTTGTAGATATATGGAATTCTTTTCCTGAGAAATGCCGTCCTCTACACCACCATCAGTACAACCCACTCCAAGCCTTCAGACATTAACATCTCCTGCAGTAGCCCAGAATACTCATATTGATGTTAGTGAGATCAAGTCCAAGATTTTTAAGAGGATAGGACATGAACGAGGAAATAAATATTTTCAGCACCTGGAAAGGTTCTTATCTTCAAGATTGAGCAAGAATGAATTCGAGAAGCTCTGTCTTGTGGCACTTGGCCGTGAAAACCTCCCATTGCACAACCACCTTATATGTTCCATTCTACATAATGCCAGTCGAGCTTGTGGCCCACCTGTAATTAATGACCCTAAGCTGGTCAGAGGTGCCACCACTTCTGGCCATGCAGTTGTTCCTCCTGTCTGGGACAATGGTGGTGCCTTGAACCTAAATGCCAAAGAGAAAAAACCATTAATCAGAAGGGAAAATGTACTAACCCAAAAGTCATCACTGAATCATTGTGAGACTATTATGCTGGAGAATGGTGTTCATCATTTGAGTGATCTGAAGAGATGTACACAATTTCAAAAAAAAGACCATGTAGAGCTGCTCATCAAGCGACCGCGTGTGGAGAAGGAACCAGTCAGTTTACATAATTCTCTACACAGCAATAGGTTTTCTAAGGCTTCAAGAGAAAACCTGGGTCAAGAAATTATACACCAATTCCAAGGTCCAGTTCAAGCACCACTTGGCATTCAGTTACGTCATGGCAGTTTTGGTGTGGCCCAAATACCTTTACCCCTTGCTTCTGTGAGTTCAAAGGATACCTCTGATACTTGTATTGAAGATGGTGAACTCTGTGATACTTCGTCAGTGAAGAAAAGGATGGACAAAGTGGCAGGAGCAAATGGGTTGGAAGGGGTCTCGATAGAGTGTGCTAATTTGTTGAATAATGGCATTGATGTTTTCATGAAGCAGTTAATTGGATCTTGCATTGAATTAGTTAGAGCAAGGTCTCGACATGGCAAACTAAGGCATGAGACATTGAAGCAGCAGCTGTGCCGAAAGCTAATAAATGGTGTATCAGTGCATAACCATGTTCCTGGGCAGAGTTCTGTTATACCTCCAGAGACAAATTCCATCTCCATGCAGGACTTAAAGGCAGTAATAGAGTTAAACCCTTGTTTGCTTGGGATTAATGCATCACTGCTACACGAAAAGATCAATTCATATGACTAGTAGGATGGAGCTAGTTGTATTCATCTCGTCACAAGATCCTATGATCTTGATGGTCTGTCTTGTTTCATGGCTGTTGTAATCAAGCCATAAGTTTACTGATGGGTGGCGGTGAAGGCAAGCGCATTCTGTGCAGTACCCTGATTGTTTTGCATGTCATCTTCAGTGCAATCTTCCAGAATGAACAAAAAACTGTGTATCTGCTGGGTGCAGTACTAAAATAATTCATTTCATCCACCTAAGGAGTAAGGACTACGATGGGCGAAAGTGCTCCAGAGATAACTATGTTGCTGGACTCCAGACAAATTGAGGAACCATATCAAAGATTTGATCTGTAAGTTTATCATAACTAATATGTGCTTGTGCATTTCAACTTTTACATTTGTAGCATAGATACAACTGTTTCTAGTTATTTATTTGCACTCAGTTTTGTTTCAATGTCACAATAAATAGAAACTTTTTATAAGTCATTTCGGGAACACTTGTAGCGTTGATGTGTGAGTATATTTTCATCAGAACTGATGGTAACAAAGACTAAACTGACACTAGTCATGTCCAACTATTAAGACAACAATTGTTTCTCAAAGATGAACAGTGGAAACACCCTTTTGTAAGATAGTAGATTCTGTTGAGCTCTTGGCCCCAATTATGCCAATAACACTCTGTTTATATTGTGGTACTTGGCACACGATTTTCTTATAATCATCTGCTGTTGCTGAGACAAAGCAGTCCTATGGTATCAAGTACACTTTCTTCTTTCACTTGAGTTTTATATTTTATCTTACTTGCATGTGTTTGACATCATTTGCAGTTTGAATGAATATATTAAAAAAAAACTCGACCGGGGAGGGTAAGACCACCCTCGCGGCTTTCCATGGATAGAAGGTCATAGCGAACGATCCTGACCGAGAAACCCCCGAACCCTGCCCTCCCGTCACTAACGGGTCGACTCACAGGCTTTCCACACTGCAAAGGCCCACCCAGGCCAGAGCCAGCCACAGCCGAGTCGCTCCCCTGAGAGCGGGTGAGGACAGCAAGCAGATTTTTTTGTGAGAAATCGGGGATCAAATCCCCGACCTGGTGAAGGGGACCTCGCCGCCTTCACCACCCGGGCTAAGCCTGGTCCTCTTTGAATGAATATATTGTTTCTTACTATTATGAATTTGTGCTTAATTGGCCATTATTCTTCGGTAGCACTGCTAATCAATGGGATCGTAGCAGTCAGCACCTGGTTCAGAGAGATTTATCCATGTTCCCTAGAAACTTCATCCTAGTCAAGTTTTCAAGAGGTTTAGTAAGGTTAATGGATCCTGTTTTTCAGAACTTTACCTATCATTATCATTAATAAAGAATATGGATGAACAACTTTTGAGGATTGGTAGCTATAGATAAGGGTATCAAGTGCAGAAAGGGCAAACTTTTCTGTGGGATAGAAGGGATCCACTTGGAAGGTGTATAATATTGGACTGAATAGCTAAATGTAAATAATGATAAACTATATATGTCTTTGTGATGGGCTTAGATTGGTAGGGGATGAGAAGCGTAGATTGTAGTGGAAGGAGGTTGGAGGGCAAAGGACGGGGACATGGCGGTGGCCCATGGTGCCCGTGCCGTAGGAGGCTGGCAGCCTGGGCAGCAGGGGCAGGGACAGTGTGCGGCACAGGAGGGAGGGGGAATCTAGTATCTCAGTCTGAACCACTTTGTTATTCCGCTATGATAAATGACAGGGCAAACCTCGTTTACCAATGCAATTTAATATTTTAATCTGAACACCTTTGAGGTTACACATGTTGGTAGATGCACTTTTATGCAGGCTTATGAATTAGAGGCCTAATCTTGTCATGTTATACAATTGCATTAATATCTACACACCTATTCGTGGTTCATATATCGCCCACACTGTTTCTGCAAAACCCACCAGCACCTTGTGAGTTGAAAACTAGAGATAAGAACAGTTCTGTTAGTTTGGAAGGTTTCTTTTTCTATATGTTCTATGTATTAGGCATATGTTTCTTCAGTCTAAAGGTCTCTGTTTCAAAGGTGTTGCCTAGGCACTTAGGCTTATGTTTCTTCAGTCTAGAGTTCTCTCTCCCTTAGGCACCTAGGTGTCCAGGTGGCTGCAGCTCACTTTCGGTGTCTAGTTATGCCTTGCCACCTAGTTGATAAGGTGTGTGCCTTGGGTCACCTTGTCATCTTTGAAACCATTTTAGAGATCATTTCTTAAATCTCATATTGGGTCATGCCTACAAGGGAGAAGTTTCATACCCATTATGAATTGTACAATAGTGAACTAGCTGTACACTTTTGTAAAGTTCTTACATCAGTATTTAGTCTACTTGGCAGTTAGCCCCTTCTAAATATGTTCACAACATCTACAAATAAAAAATAAAGGGTATAGGTTACAACTACATAAGTCGCTGAATCTCTGGCATGATACAATGCATTTGGGGATCTTTTCACCATGTGATACACCTTGTGGTCTGGATGGCTTGTTGTCAAGGACTCCAGCTTACGTCCCTTAATATACCACTGTTGCTTAATGCTTAGAAAACATAAGGCCAGTATCTTGCGGAGGTATGCTGTATGCATGATCATCTGAGAAGGTTTTCGATCTCTTTGATGCAGATAGAGATGCAGGAAAATAGCATTATGAAATTGGAAGTTTGCATTTCATAATGCTCCTGTCGTGATCTTTTGACAATTCATAAAAAAGAAGTTGATAGACAGATAGGGAATAGATCTAGGGAGGGGGATCTATTTGGAATTGTTGCAACACATCTCACTATGTACATGGCTCTACTAATAGTTGTAGTTAGTTGATGTAAATAATTCATTCCCAACTAATAGAGAAGATACCATACAGTCTCATTTGAAGTGATAAGCCTCATTAAGCCTTGCCATAGCACCAACTGTCAGTATTACTACTGTTTACACATGAATATTCTCATATAGCTATTGAAGTGCTTGACAAATCTATTGTACAGCAGTTCTAGTGAGGCATTGGTTGTCAGGTTATTACTGCCGACATAACAAGAGTGGCCGACATTTAACCACTTAGTTCCTTGATTTATTGTTACTGAGTTGCTCTCCTAGGTGTTGTGCACAGCACAGCAATCCTGAACATTCTGTATCTTGATATGATAGACTAATAAAACAAGAGGCTATGGTTTAGTGTGAGGGTGTGTACTAAGAAGGTTTGCTGTAGCCCTCCTGTTTGTACGATTTCCTTTCTTAGAGCAAGTACAATAATGATCTTATAGCCAAGCTAATGCTGATGTTGAGAAGAGAAGAGGCAAGAGCTTATTTCTCATGCAAGTGACTTGCTGGGAACGGGGAGCTTATGCATAGTGGGCCCAAGTAGCAAGTGTATTGAGAAGACAGAAAAGAGAATTTGAGACATTGTACCACATAATAAAAAAAACCTTTTTATATAAACAAGAGACGACTAATGTAGTAATGTATAACATAGCTCTTATAACTTGACCTATAGCCAAGCACTTGACTGTACCATTGACCTTGCTCTTAATGAAATGCCATGCAGACTTCAACCTTCATGCATTGTTCGATAAAAAATATTAAATAGGAGTTAGAAAATTTCTGTTTCATGTTTAGAGGGATTATTCTCTTTTCTGAGGATGTAGTGCTAGTAATGATATTTAGAGTATTACCTCTTGAGTAAATGTACCCGAGAGATTGCACCATTTTTTATGCATCATTTGTTTAAAGCCCACTTATTGATAAACAAATGATGTTTATAAGGCATGCAATGTTTGAGTCTTTGTATACATGCCCTCAGCTTGATTCATCTTTTGTACCATTATACAAGGATAAACATGTGTTACATTTGGTGAAGAACATTACTCGTGAAGTTTTATATACGTGTCTCAATTTTCTTTCAAGCTTCAAGCATTATATGCTGATGATACCAATCTGTAGATGGGTTATGTCCAGGTTTGGGTGTTACGGCCCCACAAAGCTTTCCTCTGCAATTGATACAAAGATAGGGTAGTGTGAAACAAAGCCTGGTGGCTGTTTCTTCGTGCTGTTTGCCCGAGCGTTGGCAAAGCATTTGGTAGGCTCATTATCTTGTGGCAGAAGTACATATTTCGGTATATTCGGTTCCCTTAACTGACAAATAATGGAAAATCTTATTTTGGGATGTGCAGTTCATAATCATGGTTTATTGGCACGCTCAGTGTTGCGTCCCCAGGCACTCTCCTTACAGAGGTGCAATAATGCGGACAAACCACTCCACTGGTTTATCTATGTTGATTATTGTGTAAACGCCGATAGATTTGTACAAGTAAATCAATGTATCATGTCTAAATAACTCATACATAGTGTTGGTTTCATGTTTTAGTTCCCAAGTTTTGCAAATATATGTTTACGGTATTATGTTTGTATAAACAAGTTTTGTGACGACACTTCTCGATTCTTCATGACTACTTGCATTGTAATGCAATAAAGTCGTCATAGTATCCACATCCTTTGTTTGGTTCTGACGTAATAAACATATGCTACCACGGTTTCATTAAGGCCCTGTTTGCGCTACTCTTATCTTTGGAAGGAAGATTTTTGTAAATTTAGGGGGTGTTTGTTTTCTTGAGTCATCCTCCTAAACTTTGGAGTTTAGTGACTAGGGTTTTTCTATTTGGAATATCACATTTAGTCATGTTGTTTGAAAGTTTAGGGACTAAAAATGACTAAAATTTAGTTACTAAAGTTTAGTTTAGAAGGTGGGAATCAAACACCCCCCTTAGTGGAGTGGGTCACTGGGAGTTTAGAGTAGTGGTGGTAAACATTTAAATAAGTTATTTTGTTTCTTCTTAGATTTAAAATAATTTTTAAAATTATGAAAATTTATATTATAAATTATAGCTTCGGGAACCTAGAGCAGTTTTAAATAGATCTTAAGGCCATCTCGAGCTAGGGATGGTAACAGGGAATTCATCGTTGGGGAATAGCTCCCCATTCTCGCAACGAAAAAGATTTTCTACAGGTATTCCCACGAATGCTTGTTGTGGACATTTCTTCCACATCTTTATTTCCTACGGGGATAAACCTTGGCAGGTATCCAGGAATGGGGTATCCAAAATAAGCCCATAACTTATGGTGGCCTGTCTAGGCTGGCAAAGTCCTGACGAGCAACTCTGCGAGGTGGGCGGGTCAACCAAGTCCCACCGAGCAACTCTGTGAGGCGGATGGGCCGACCTTGTCCCATCGAGCAACTCTACGAGGCGGACTGGCCGACCAAGTCTTGTCGAGCAACTCTGCGAGCAGGACTGGCCAACCAAGGCCCACCGAGCAACTCTGCTAGGCGGAGAAGTAAAGGCCTAAACGGGGCTAGTACACCTGTGGGCCCCAGCGTAATGCCCTCATGTCACGCGCGCGGCAGGAGCACGCCTGTACCCGATTAATGTGGAGGCAAGGCAAGCACTCTTATCCCACGCCGGACACGGTAGGGCACGTCATTACCACACACCGTCTTGGATGACGCCATGACGCGCCGGAGGAATGACGTGGTCTCTAACGACGGGACGAGTCGTCGCCACATACGACCCTTAGTATCCCTTGACTCTGCCCCATGGGTCCTGATAGGCACTGCTACATGGAACCTCGTCACTGGAATCCCTATAGTGACATGCATATCGGATAAATAGAGTGATCCACCATACTGGGAGTACGATTACACACATACCAGAAGTTGACGTTAGAACTATGTTAGCAGGACCACCGTAGAAAAACAGATCGTGCCCTCCAAGTCCCCTTGTAAGGGCCTCCCCCTTGAACTATAAAAGGGGGACGACCAAACAGACAGAAAAGAGCATTCTGCTTGAGTTCTCCACTTCCTCTCATTCTCACACTTGCACCCATTGTAACATGTTCCTTAGGGCAAGACTAGGGTGCAAGCCTGAACTAGTATAAACCCCCTGTTTGAGTCTCTTGATTCACCATTTAGAGTGAGTCCATGCTAGCCTCCCCACCGAACACAAATTTTATTGTCTCCTTGGTTTTTGAAACCACGATAGTTGGCTTGAGTTGGCACGCCAGGTGGGGGACTGTTAGCGTGCCAAGCGACTCTTTACACTCTGATGGCTTAGTCATTCGCTTTCTCCGGTAGCGAGACCTTCGCGTTTGGGAGCCGCATCACCTTTGGCTCCCTTGACTTCGTCGCCACCGCCACCGACGAGCTCTGCCTCGTTGACTCCGACACGCCTGTTATGGAAAGCATGGGAGGACCCACGCGCTTCGCCACCGCTAGGAGTAAGGCGGAGAAGAGACGCCTTAAGAGGCATGTCTGAAAGGGAAATGGGCTTGAAACATTTCCTATAATCGATTTGGTGTTTGACGTCCATCACAAACCACGTGGACTAATCAGTTTGCCTAGATGTCATTTATCTCAGGTGCATAAGGTTCAACATAAACCAAGAAAGAAATTAAGTTGGGGGCTCAACAAAGATTGGAGCAAAGACTAGCAGTGGTGCTGCCAGTGGAGCACCGGACACTGTCCGGTGCCTAGGCCGAGCACCTTCCAAACTGGCCGCTCTCAGGTTTCTCTAGGAGTCGCTCCGTAAAATTCACCAGACTGTTCGGTGTGCACCGGACATGTCCGGTGAGCCAATGGAGCAACAGTCAGATGCGCCAACGGTCGACTGCGTGAACAGTAAAAAGCGCATAGTGCAGAAGTCAGAGTTGCGAAGTCAGAACGCACCGGACATGTCTGGTGTGCCACCGGACTGTCCGGTGCAGCTAGAAGACAAAGAACTTCAACGGTCAACCGCTCCAAACCTCAATGGTCTGCTGACGTGGCAGGCACCAGATAGTGAACAGTGCCCTGTCTGGTGTGCCATCGACAGCAACGGCTAGAATAGTGGTTGAGGCTATAAATACCCCCAACCACCTCCATTCAAGCCATCCAAGTTTTCTGAACTCAACATTCAATACAAGAGCAAAATGCTACACTCCAAGACACAATCAATAGATCAAAACCTCTCCAAGCCTCCAAATCAACTCAATTGCTTAGTGACTTGAGAGAGGGTGTTTTGTGTTCTTTTGTTGCTCTTGTTGCTTCGATTTCTTTCTCCTTCTCATTCTTATTCTTCTAAAGTGCTTTGTAAAGCTAGCAAGAGACACCTAAGTGTGTGGTGATCCTTGTGGGGTCTTAGTGACCCGAGTGATTAAAGAGAATCATTCGACCGGTCTGAGTGACCGATTGAGAGAGGGAAAGGGTTGGAATAGACCTAGCCTTTGTAGCCTCCTCAACGGGGACTAGGTTCTTTGGAACCGAACCTCGGTAAACAAGTCGTGTTCATTTGTGTTAATCTCCACTCGATTTGTTTCCTCCCTCTTCCTCTATCTAAAAGTTCTCTTGCTCATATAGATTTGAGTTGGCTCCCAAAGTTATCCGTATTGATTGAGCAACTCATAGCAAGGAGAACTATCTTCCGCACTACGAATTATTTCTAACGCTAACCCCGGGCATAGTGCGTGTTCAAAGCTTATAATTTTTAGGTTTCGCCTATTCACCCCCCCTCTAAGCGACTTTCAATGTCCCCGCCCTCAAGCGGTACCTTCACAAGCTCGCCGCTACCATCAGCACAAGGTGGAGGGAGCCTCACCCTCAACATTTGTGGCCATCATCGGCCACCAACCAACCTCCGTCCTTGACCTTCTCAAGGACGACTTGAGCCACGGCTCAATGGAGGAGCCCGACATCGACGCTGTAAGGAAAATGGACCCAGATCCATTTGGCTAAGTGATTTTGGTGTTTGATGATCAAAATAACCTTATGGACTAATGTGTTTGCTAGTGTTTGTGTTTATAGTTCACATGATGCGAAGAGGATTGGATTAAGGCTCTGAGGATGCAACACCTTAAAAGAAGACCTAAAAGATGTGTAGAAGTCCAACACTCAAGAACAAAAGAAGCCCAAAAGAAACAATGAAGAAATCCATGAAGTGGGCATTCAACCAGCACTCTGGTGGTGCACTAGACAGTGAACAATACCTATCCGGTGTGCACCGGACTGTCCGGTGTGACACCGGGCAATCTGCGAGAGAGCCCACAACTAGGGACTCTCGGGGCTATAGCACCAGACTGTCTGGTGATAGTCTAGACAATTGTCGGATCCAACGGTCGACTGCTACATACCTCAACTGTTGGATGACGTGGACAGGGCTTCGGACATGTCCGGTGTGCACCGGACTGTCTGGTGTGCCCCACGATAAAGTAGTCAGCTTTCTGTCCAACGGCTATAATTGTGGGGGAGGTTATAAATACCTCACCAACCAGCCATTTGAAGGTGTGGGAGCCCAATCAACATACCAAGACATATTGTAGACATTTCCAAGTGCTCAAACACCCAAGTGCTTAATAGAATCACTTGGTGATTAGCGTAGGTGCTTTGCGAAGTGCTTAGGTTATTTAGACCACTTATGCGCTTGCTCTATGTGAATTCTAGTTAGTTGAGTGAGTTTAGAAAAACCATACAATCCCTCGGCTCTTGCGCGAGCCGTTGTAATTGTACCCAGTGGGGCGAGAGTCTGCGAGATCGTGACAACTGAGTTTGTGTCAAGGCCGCCACCGTGTACCAGAGGGAATGAGGCCCACAACGTTTCGGCCGGAAGCTCGATAGTGGAGACGACGGGGAGCGTCCGAGGGGAGCCGGAAGCGGAGCACCACTTCCGCGTGGAGAAGGCACGTGGCTCTCTACGGAGTTATTCGAGTGAGGTGCTTGGCCCTCGCGTGGGCTACCCTTTGCGTAGGGGCACCAACGAGGATTAGTCGAGACCTTGTGTGGTTCTGAATACCTCGGTAAAAATACAGGCGTCATCCACGAGAGTTTGCATCTCTACCTTGCTCTTTACCTTCCGCATTTATATTGAGTAATTAAGTTTCAATCTCCTCTTTCTGGTTAGAATATTTAGAATTGAAACTTAGGCTTTGCGGTAGAGATAACAACAATTAGACAAAACCTAGCTTGCATGCTAGGTTTTGTCTAAGCGTTGCTATCTCTACCATAAAGCCTAAGTTTCAATCCTAAATATTCTAACTAGAAAGAGGAGATTGAAATTTAATTACTCAATATAAATGTGGAAGGTAAAGAGCAAGATAGAGATGCAAACTCTCATAAATGACGCCGATATTTTTATCGAGGTATTCGGAACCACGTAAGGTCCCGATTAATCCTCGTTGGTGCCCCTATGCAAAGGGTAGCCCACGCGAGGGCCAAGCACCTCGGTCGAGTTACTCTATAGAGAGCCGTGGGCCTTCTCCACGCGGAAGTGGTGCTCCGCTTCCAGCTCCTCTCGGACGCTCCCCGCCGTCTCCACTATCGAGCTTCCGGCCGAAACATCGTGAGCCTCGTTTCCTCTGGTACACGGTGACGGCCGTGACATATACTTGGTTGTCACAGTCTCGTAAGACTCTTGCCTCACTCGATACAATTACAATAGCTCGCATAAGAGCTGAGGGGTTGTGCGGTTTTCTAAACTCACTCAGCTAACTAGGATTCACCTAGAGCAAGCGCATAAATGGTCTAACTAATCTAAGCACGTCGCAAAGCACCTACGCTAATCACCGAGTGATTCTATTAAGCACTTGGGTGTTTGAGCACTTGGAAATGTCTACAATATGTCTTGGTATGTTGATTTGGCTCCTACACCTTCAAATGGCTAGTTGGTGGGGTATTTATAACCTCCCCCACAATTATAGCTGTTGGACAGAAAGCTGACTGCTCTATTGTCGGGCGCACCAGATAGTCCAGTGTCCTGGCCACGTCAGTCGACCATTGAGGTCTTTAGCAGTTGACCGTTGGATCCGACCGTTGCCCAGACAGTCCAGTGCTACAGCCTCGAGAGTCCCTAGTTGTGAGCTCTTTGCTCAGACTGCCTGGTGTCACACCAGACAGGTACTGTTCACTGTCCGGTGCACCACCAGAGTGCTGGCTGACTGTCCACTTCATGGATTTCTTCACTGTTTCTTTTGGGCTTCTTTTGTTCTTGAGTCTTGGACTTCTACACATCTTTTAGGTCTTCTTTTGATGTGTTGCATCCTCAGAGACTTAGTCCAATCCTCTTCGCATCCTATGAACTACAAACACTAGCAAACTCATTAGTCCACAAGGTTACATTGATCATCAAACACGAAAATCACTTAGCCAAATGGCCCGGGGTCCATTTTCCTTAATCTTCCTCTTTTTGGTGATTGATGACAACACAACTAAAACAAGCAAATATAACAAATATTTTTGTCGGCGTTTTGAGACCGGGGGGTCCCCGAGCCGACGAGTGAGTGTGCCGCGTGCCCCAGCCCAGATGGGTCGAGCGCGTGGGCGAGCGCGAAGGGGGGAGAGCGAGGTGGCCGGAGCCGGGTCGTGAGGGAGGCGGAGATCCCGCGGCCTTCGTGTTCGTCCCGCGCCCAGGTCGGGTGCGCTTGCAGTAGGGGGTTACAAGCGTCCGCGCGGGTGAGGGGAGCGAGCGGCCCCAAGAGAGCGCCTGCCCCTACCCTCGTTCCCGCGAGGCCAACCTTCTCTAAGAAGGCCCTGGTCCTTCCTTTTATAGGCGCAAGGAGAGGATCCAGGTGTACAATGGGGATGCAGCAGAGTGCTACGTGTCTAGCGGGGGAGAGCTAGCGCCCTGGGTACATGCTAATGTGGCAGCCGGAGAGAACTTGGCACCCAGCTGGTGTGGTGTCGTGGCTGTCGGAGGAGTAACGGAGCCTGGTGGAGGGACAGCTGTTGGAACAGTTGGGCTCTTGCTGACGTCCCCCTGCTTCCGTAAGGGAGCCGAGAGCCGCCGTCGTCATGGGTCTAGCGGGGCGCCATCATTGCCTATCTGGCGGAGCTAGCCAGATGAGACGTCGGTCTTGTTCTCAGCGGCCCAAGTCGGCTCGGGGCAGGGTGATGATGGCGCTTCCTGTTGACGTGGCGGACTTGTGCCCTAGGTCGGGCGACATGGAGGCTCCTCCGAGGCCGAGGTCGAGTTTGTCGTCCATGGCCGAGGCCGAGCCCGAGCTCCCGGGTCGGGCGAGGCGGAGGTCGTTTGGCAGAGGTCAGGGCGGAGTCCGAGCCCTGGGTCGGGCGAAGCGGAGTTCGTCGTCTTCCGGGGCCTTAGCCCGAGTCCGAGCCCTGGGTCGGGCGGAGCGGAGTTCGCCGTCTTCCGGGGCCTTAGCCCGAGTCCGAGCCCTGGGTCGGGCGGAGCGGAGTTCGCCGTCTTTCGGGGCCTTAGCCCGAGTCCGAGCCCTGGGTCGGGCGGAGCGGAGTTCGCCGTCTTCCGGGGCCTTAGCCCGAGTCCGAGCCCTGGGTCGGGCGGAGCTTCCTATGGCGCCTTAGGCAAGGCCTGGCTGCCCGTCAGTCTCACTCTTTGCGTTAAATGCCCCTGTGACTTGGTCGGTCGGCGCGGTGATTTAGTCAGGGTTGCTTCTTAACGAAGGCAAGGCCTCGGGCGAGCCGGAGATGCGTCTGCCGTAAAAAAGGGGGCCTCGGGCGAGACGGAAACACCTCGGGGTCGGCTGCCCTTGCCCGAGGCTAGGCTCGGGCGAGGCGTGATCGAGTCGCTCGTACGGACTGATCCCTGACTTAATCAAACCCATCAGGCCTCTGCGGCTTTATGCTGATGGGGGTTACCAGCTGAGAATTAGGCGTCTTGAGGGTACCCCTAATTATGGTCCCCGACAGTAGCCCCCGAGCCTCGAAGGGAGTGTTAGCACTCGCTTGGAGGCTTTCGTCGCACTTTTTTGCAAGGGGACCAGCCTTTCTCGGTTGCACTTTGTTCGAGGTCTTAATGCCTTGCGCAATGCTTCGGCTGGTCTGGCGGTTCCCTCATGCTAACAGGCCGTAGCCCGGGTGCACTGTCGGGGCCCAAGTTCTCGGGCTGGTATGTTGACGCTGTTAACAGTTTGGCCGGAGCCGGGTTTGCGAGAGCAGCCCCCGAGCCTCCGCACAGGGCGAGAGGGCGATCAGGGACAGACTCGGCTTTTTTACATACGCCCCTACGTCGCCTTTCCGCAAGGAGGAGGGGGGGAGAGCGCCATGTTACCCTCGATGGGCACCGAACATGGCGTCTCCGGTGAGCTGCAAGCGGGTAATCCGAGTGGACGTCCGTGCCCCGTTCGTTGGGGGTCGGCTAGGGGCTCGGAGGCACGCCCAAAAGTACCTGCGGGTGATCTGCCGGACCCGGTCCCCTGGCGACGGGGTCCGAGGGCTCGTTGCCTCCCTCCGATGGGATTCCGTTACAGGATCGTTCCCGCTTGTCTCGGAAATGTCCTAGGGTACCTCGGGAGCGCAGCCCGAGCCTTGGTTATGTATCGAACGTACCCCTGGTCATCCCTCGCTCGGTGTCTGAGGCGACTGTGAACCCTTCGGGGGGCCAGCCTTCGAACCCCTGATCAGTAATGGGCGCGGAGCCCGAGTAGCCTGAGGCGGTCGTGAAACCTTTCGGGAGGCTGACCTTCGAACCCTTGACCAGTAGTGGGTGTCGGGCCCACGCGATCTGAGGCGGCTGTTGAACCCTTCGGGGGGCCAGCCTTCGAACCCCTGATCAGTAAGGAGGCTCGGAGCCTAGTTCCTTCATGGGGAAGGATCCCTTTGGGGGTATCCCCTTTCCCGGTCCCTGTTGCAAGAGATAGAGAAAGAGGAAAAAGGGAAAAAAGGATACGAAATGGAACGACGTGGCGTACCTTTTTTGGTGTGGTCGTTTTGGCGAAGGCGAAGCGTCGCCAGCTGCTTCTGCCAGAAGCGCCGCCTGTCCAGCCGCGGAGTTAATACGCCGGGGCGAGTAGTTGGCGAGGCTGCCGTTGCGCGTGCGCGAGCCGTTCGAGGAACGGGTCACGGGCGCGTCGTCTTCACATCGTGAGAGGGGGTTCTCTCGCTGCCTCCGGATGGGACGTGAGCTTGGCTGACGGCGTAACCGCTGCTCCCGCGCGCCTGCCACCGTCATCACTGCCGGCCCACTTTTGACCGCGTTTGACCGCTGCGTCAGGCTGGCGCTGCTGGGTCGCGCGCTGGGTCGCCTCGGGTCGCGGTATTGGTTCCGCAATCGAGGAGGTGCGGTGGTGGCGCAAGTGGTACAGTTGCTTGCATGCAGCATCCGGCGCGCCGGTCGCGCGACGCGTGGGCTTGGGCCTCCGTGCTGGCAGGTCAGGAGTCGGAGAGGCGCGTCCACTTGGCGCGGTTGCATGCCGCCTGCATGGCTGCCCGCCCCTTTCGCCCGTTGGTCTGGGCAAAAGTGGAGGGTCACTTGTATCCGCTGGGTGGTTGCGTGCGCCGCAGCGGTTTGGCTTCTTCTGCTCGGAGCCGGTCTGCATGACATACGGGTCCCAGCCCCCGCGCCGCAGGGGAGGGCTTTGGAGGCGTGTTGGAGAAGACTCAGCCCGTGACGGTTGGGGGCGCAAGCAGGGAGAGTCGCCTTTAAAAGGAGGGCGACCCCTTTCGTAAGGCGACCATGTCTCCTTCCTCCCTGATGCACCGTGCCTTTCCACCTTCCAAGCCCCCGGATGGGGGGGAAACCGCCATCTTTTCGCCCCATCGTTGGAAGAACGCAACTCCGTGGGAGTTGGTACCTTTCAGCCATCGTTCGGCTTCAAGGATTTTCATCAGCCAGCCCGGCCGCTCCCCCTCGCCGGGGGTCACCCAAGACGGCGACCACCAGCCCCTGGATGGGGAGGAGCAGCTGGGCTGTGGTCTTTGCCCCGCTCCCAGCTGGTCTTCATCATCCCGGCCGGGACGGGGCCCGGGCCAAGCCGGTGCTCTGCCCCTTGCGTGGGTCGGCCGACCGCCTCCTCTTCCAGCTTCTGGTGGTGGAGACCATCCTCCAGTTCTGTGGAGGAGACGTCCTCCAGTCATGCTGGGGGAGGCGGGCTGTTGCTATCCAGCTAGGATGCAACATTCCGTCCTCTTCCTCGCTTGCGTGGCGAGGACAGGAGTGAGGACCTGCCGATGCGCCTTGGGGTGACCCGCGTTTGCTGGTGATTCGCCCAGAGCTTGCCGCTCCACGGGCTTCCCTGGCGGGGAGGTTGTCCGTACCTGCGGGGACGGAACCGGAGTTCCGTTTGTAATGGCACTTCGAATGCCGGGTTTTTTGTTCATTTCGGCTTTCGGGGCCTGAACATGTATGTAACGTCGGCACAGAGCCGTATTTTTTCCTCATTTTTGAGCACTAAGACTCGTCTGCTGGTTATCTGAACCGCTTCACCAAGCATGAGTCGCCCCGTGTCAAGGTGACGAGTGAGGTATCCGTATCCCGGAGGCGTAGGAGTCCCTCGGCTCGGTCGGCCCTGCTGTCCGAGGCTCCTCTAGCTTAGTTAAAGAGACCCCTCGGCCGCTCTTCGACGAGCCGAGGCCAGGGGTAGCGATATCAGCATGAGCAGAGGCGGAGTTGGCTCGAAAATGAAACCTGTTCGGCCGGAGCCCAGCCGGGCTGTCCGTCGGCAGGATCGACGCCGGAGTTGATCAGCCGAGGCTTCGGACCAGGCCGGCGCCCTTGGAAGGTGGTTGGCCGAGGCCCCGGAGGTGGCCGGCCGAGCCGTCTGCTCGGGCCGGATCCCGGAGAAGTCCCTGACAGCGATTGCTCAGGCGTGGTGATGATGTCGTCCTTCGGAGCGGAGACCCTCGGACCGCGTCGCCGTCCGAGGCTAGGTCGGGCCTCGCCGAAGGTGCCATTGATACCGAGGGTGTTGCTGCCCCCTTTCCGGTGTCAAGACCCGAGCCTGCAGGATCAGATTGTCTTGTAGCGTGTGCCTTGTGCGGCCGTCGAGGCCAGAACACACACCCTCGCTGCGTTGTAAAGCTGCGTCTCTTTTTCTCTTGTTTCGAGTATCTGGACTTTTTGTCGGTAACAGGGATGTTAGTGCGAGCGAGAGTTGCTTCTCGCGGAAGGTGATGAGTGAGGTATCCGTATCCCGGAGGCGTGGGAGTCCCTCGGCTCGGTCGGCCTTGCCGCTTACGCGTACTTTTACCCGTCCATGAGGCCCCGTCACCGACTTGGTCGAGAAGGCTCGAAGGATCGCTTCGGCAGAAGGGCTTCCGAACGTAAAGACTTGTTCGATCCGTGGAGCCACTTTATCCGATCGCGAGTTACTTATCGCAGAAGGTGATGAGTGAGGTATCCGTATCCCGGAGGCGTAGGAGTCCCTCGGCTCGGTCAGCCTTGACTGCTTACGTGTACCCCGTCGTTTCCAGGACCCACTTTTCGAAGTAGTCAAAAAGCACGAAAGACATTCTGGTAAAAGAGATTTTTTTTTTCGAGGAAAATTTTGACGCAGAGGGGGTTTCCCCCCTTTTAGCCCCCGAGGGAGGGTCGGGCTTTGCCGAGGCGAGGCCGACCCTTCCTTGTTGACTAAACTTTGCGTGGGTGCGAGGTATATGAACAACTTGGAAACATCTTAAGGGTAGAAGCGACATAGCTGTTGGATGTTCCAAGCGTTGCCGTAGACCTCGCCTTGACTGTTGGCCAGCTTGTACGTTCCGGGCTTCAGAACTTTGGCGATGACGAATGGCCCCTCCCAGGGGGGCGTGAGCTTGTGCCTCCCTCGGGCGTCTTGCCGCAGCCGAAGCACCAGGTCGCCCACCTGGAGGTCTCGAGGTCGGACCCCTCGGGCGTGGTAGCGTCGCAGGGACTGCTGATACCGTGCCGAGTGTAGTAAGGCCTTGTCCCGAGCTTCTTCCAGCTGGTCCAGCGAGTCTTCTCGGCTAGCTTGGTTGCTTTGATCGTCGTAGGCTCTCGTCCTCGGGGAGCCATATTCCAGGTCCGTGGGCAAGACGGCCTCGGCCCCGTAGACCAGGAAGAACGGCGTGAAACCCGTGGCTCGGCTTGGCGTCGTCCTCAGGCTCCAGACCACCGAGGGGAGTTCCTTCATCCATCGCTTGCCAAACTTGTTGAGGTCATTATAAATCCGAGGCTTGAGCCCTTGTAGAATCATGCCATTGGCACGCTCTACTTGCCCATTCGACATGGGATGAGCTACGGCAGCCCAGTCCACCCGGATGTTGTGATCCTCGCAAAAATCCAAGAATTTTTTGCCGGTGAACTGGGTGCCGTTGTCAGTGATGATGGAGTTCGGGACCCCGAAGCGATGGATGATGTTGGTGAAGAACGCCACCGCCTGCTCGGACCTGATGCTGTTCAGGGGTCGGACCTCGATCCACTTGGAGAATTTGTCGACGGCGACCAGTAGGTGCGTGTAGCCCCCGGGCGCCTTCTGCAGAGGGCCGACGAGGTCCAGACCCCACACAGCGAAGGGCCAGGTGATGGGTATCGTCTGCAGAGCCTGAGCGGGCAGGTGGGTCTGCTTCGCATAGAATTGGCACCCTTCGCAGGCGCGGACAATTCTAGTGGCGTCAGCCACCGCCGTCGGCCAGTAGAAGCCTTGCCGGAAAGCGTTCCCGACGAGGGCTCGAGGCGCTGCATGATGGCCGCAAGCCCCCGAGTGTATCTCCTGCAGGAGTTCCTGACCTTCGGCGACGGAGATGCATCGCTGGAGGATGCCCGAGGGGCTGCGGTGGTAGAGCTCCTTCTCATCGCCCAGCAAGACGAATGACTTGGCGCGTCGCGCTACCCGCCGAGCCTCGGCTCGGTCGAGGGGCAGTTCTCCTTGGCGGAGATATTGCAGGTACGGGGTCTGCCAATCTTGATCAGGCGTGACCCCGCTCCGCTCCTCCTCGATGCGCAGTGCCTCGCCCTCGGGGGCCGAGGGTTCCTCGGGCTGAACCGAGGATGGCTCGGGCTGGGCCGAGGTCCCCTCGGACGGGGCCGAGGGCGCCTCAGGCGCGGGCGTGTCGCTGATCTTGACGGAGGGTTGGTGCAGATCCCGGGAGAAGACGTCCGGGGGAACCGTCGTTCGCCCCGAGGCTATCTTTGCCAGCTCGTCCGCAGTCTCGTTGTAGCGCCGGGCGATGTGGTTAAGCTCGAGCCCGTAGAACTTGTCTTCCAGGCGTCGAACTTCATCACAGTAGGCCTCCATCTTCGGGTCGCGGCAGTGGGAGTTCTTCATGACTTGGTCGATGATGAGCTGCGAGTCGCCGCGAGCGTCGAGGCGTCGGACCCCTAGCTCGATGGCGATTCGCAATCCGTTGATCAAAGCTTCGTACTCAGCCACATTGTTGGATGCCGGGAAATGGAGGCGTAGCACGTAGCGCAAGTGTTTCCCGAGGGGCGAGATGAAGAGCAAGCCCGCGCCGGCTCCCGTCTTCATCAGCGACCCGTCGAAAAACATGGTCCAGAGCTCCGGTTGGATCGGAGCCGTCGGCAACTGGGTACGAAGTCCGCCAGTACCTGGGACTTGATGGCTTTCCGAGGGGTGAACGAGATTGTCTGGCCCATGATTTCCACCGCCCACTTTGCGATCCGTCCCGAGGCCTCTCGGCACTGGATGATCTCCCCCAGGGGGAAGGATGACACCACAGTCACCGGATGAGACTCAAAGTAATGTCGCAGCTTTCGCCTCGTCAGGATTACTACATACAGCAGCTTCTGGACTTGTGGGTAGCGGATCTTGGTTTCGTACAGCACCTCGCTGACGAAGTAAACTGGCCTCTGAATGGGCAAAGCATGCCCCTCTTCTTGCCTTTCGACCACGATCGCGGCGCTGACCACCTGAGTGGTAGCAGCGACATAGACCAAGAGGGCTTCTCCATCAGCTGGGGGTACCAAGACGGGCGCCTGGGTGAGGAGCGCCTTCAGGTTCCCGAGAGCTTCCTCGGCCTCGGGAGTCCAAGTGAAGCACTCGGCCTTCCTTAAGAGACGGTACAGGGGCAGGCCTCTTTCGCCGAGGCGTGAGATGAAACGGCTCAAGGCCGCGAGACATCCCATGACCCTCTGTACGCCTTTTAAGTCCTTGATGGGCCCCATGCTTGTGATGGCTGCGATCTTCTCCGGGTTGGCTTCGATGCCCCGCTCGGAGACGATGAATCCCAGGAGCATGCCTCGGGGCACCCCGAAGACGCACTTCTCGGGATTGAGCTTGACGCCCTTCGCCTTGAGACACCGGAATGTCACTTCAAGGTCGGAGAGAAGGTCGGAGGCTTTCCTTGTCTTGACTACGATGTCATCGACGTAGGCCTCGACCGTGCGACCGATGTGTTCGCCGAACACCTGGTTCATGCACCGCTGGTACGTTGCACCCGCGTTCCTCAAACCGAACGGCATGGTGACATAACAGTACATGCCGAAGGGCGTGATGAAAGAAGTCGCGAGCTGGTCGGACTCTTTCATCCTGATTTGATGATACCCTGAGTAGGCATCGAGGAAAGACAGGGTTTCGCACCCAGCAGTGGAATCCACGATTTGATCGATACGAGGTAGAGGGTAGGGAACCTTTGGACATGCTTTGTTGAGACCAGTGTAGTCTACACACATCCGCCATTTCCCCCCTTTCTTCCTCACAAGCACAGGGTTGGCAAGCCATTCGGGATGGAATACCTCTTTGATGAACCCTGCTGCCATCAGCTTGTGGATCTCCTCGCCTATCACCCTGCGCCTTTCCTCGTCGAATCGGCGCAGAGGCTGTCTGACCGGTCGGGCTCTGGCCCGAATATCCAGCGAGTGCTCGGCGACATCCCTCGGTATGCCGGGCATGTCCGAGGGACTCCACGCAAAGACGTCGGCGTTTGCGCGGAGAAAGTCGACGAGCACTGCTTCTTATTTGGGGTCGAGCCCGGAACCGATCCAGATCTGCTTGGAGGTGTCGCCACTGGGGTCGAGAGGGATGGCCTTAACCGTCTCCGCTGGCTCGAAGTTGCCGGCGTGTCGCTTCACGTCCGGCACCTCTCGGGAGAGGTTTTCCAGGTCGGCGATGAGGGCCTCGGACTCGGCGAGGGCCTCGGCGTACTCCACGCACTCCACATCGCATTCGAACGCGTGTTTGTACGTGGGGCCGACGGTGATGACCCCGTTGGGGCCCGGCATCTTGAGCTTCAGGTAGGTGTAGTTGGGGATGGCCATGAACTTCGCGTAGCATGGCCTTCCCAATACTGCGTGGTAGGTTCCTCGGAACCCGACCACCTCGAACGTCAAAGTCTCCCTTCGGAAGTTGGAGGGTGTTCCGAAGCAGACAGGAAGGTCGAGTCGTCCGAGGGGCTGGACGCGCTTCCCGGGAATGATCCCGTGGAAGGGCGCAACGCCTGCTCGGACGGAGGACAGATCGACGCGTAGGAGCCTGAGGGTCTCGGCGTAGATGATATTGAGGCAGCTGCCCCCATCCATCAGGACCTTGGTGAGCCTGACGTCGCCGATGATGGGATCGACGACGAGCGGGTACTTCCCCGGGCTTGGCACGTGGTCGGGATGGTCATCTTGGTCGAAGGTGATGGGCTTGTCGGACCAGTCTAGGTAGACTGGTGCCGCCACCTTCACCGAGCAGACCTCCCGACGCTCTCGCTTGCGATGCCGAGCCGAGGCATTCGCCGCATGCCCTCCGCAGATCATGAAGCAGTCGCGGACCTCGGGGAACTCCCCTGCTTGGTGATCTTCCTTTTTGTCGTCGTCGCGGGCCCTGCCACCCTCTGCGGGTGGCCCGGCCTTGTGGAAGTGGCGCCGAAGCATGGCGCACTCCTCGAGAGTGTGCTTGACGGGCCCCTGATGGTAAGGGCACGTCTCCTTGAGCATCTTGTCGAAGAGGTTGGCACCTCCGGGGGGCTTCCGAGGGTTCTTGTACTCGGCGGCGGCGACAAGGTCCGTGCTGGCGGCGTCGCGTTTCGCTTGCGACTTCCTCCCGCCTTTCTTCTTGGCGCCGAGCGGAGTAGACGCCTCGGGTGCATCTTCCGACGGGCGGCCCTGGGGCTGCTTGTCCTTTCGGAAGATGGCCTCGACCGCCTCCTGGCCAGAGGCGAACTTGGTGGCGATGTCCATCAGCTCGCTCGCCCTGGTGGGGGTCTTGCGACCCAACTTGCTCACCAGGTCACGGCAGGTGGTGCCGGCAAGGAACGCGCCGATGACATCGGAGTCGGTGATGTTGGGCAGCTCGGTGCGCTGCTTCGAGAATCGCCGGATGTAGTCCCGAAGAGACTCTCCCGGCCGTTGCCGGTAGCTTCGGAGGTCCCAGGAATTCCCGGGGCGCACGTACGTGCCCTGGAAGTTGCCGGCGAAAGCTTGGACCAGATCCTCCCAGTTGGAAATCTGCCCCGGAGGCAGGTGCTCCAACCAAGCGCGAGCAGTGTCGGAGAGGAACAGGGGGAGGTTGCGGATGATGAGGTTGTCGTCGTCCGTTCCACCCAGTTGACAGGCCAGGCGGTAGTCCGCGAGCCACAATTCCGGTCTCGTTTCCCCCGAGTACTTTGTGATAGTAGTCGGGGGTCGGAATCGGGTCGGAAACGGCGCCCGCCGAATGGCCCGGCTGAAGACCTGCGGACCGGGTGGTTCGGGCGAGGGACTCCGATCCTCCCCGCTGTCGTAGCGTCCCCCACGCCTGGGGTGATAACCTCGGCGCACCCTTTCGTCGAGGCGGGCCCGACGGTCGCGATGAGGGTGCTCGTCGCCGAGGTGGCCCGGGGCCGCAGGCGCGGTGTTGTGCGTGCGCCCGGTGTAGACCGAGGCTTCCCGCATGAGTCGGGAAGTCGCGGCACGAGGTTCCGAGGGGTACCCCTGCCTTCGGGAGGCAGAGCTCTCGGCCCGCCGGGCCGCAGCGCCTTCCAGGAGATGCTTGAGCTCTCCCTGGATTCGCCGACCCTCGGTGGTTGATGACTCCGGCATCGCGCGGAGGAGCATCGCTGCGGCTGCCAGGTCCTGACCGGTTCCGCCGGATGCGGGTGGCGGCCTGTCCCTGGCATCGTCGGCGATGCGGTGCTGGAGACCCTGGGGCAGGTGACGTATTTCTCCGGCCGGGGGCTGGCCCGCCCATACCTGCCCGACGTCCCGGCGGATTGCCTCGAGCGCTCCTGCCCCCTCATCGAGCCCGGCCTGCGCCCCGCGGACTTGCTCGAGCTGTGGGTTGTGACCCCCCGCCGGAACGGGGACCACAGCTAGCTCCCGCGGGATGTCGGCGCGAGGCGCTGGCCTAGGGAGATCACCATCCTCCGGCATGCCGAGACAGCTGCCTCCGGAGGGATCCCCTAGCTCGACGTGGAAACATTCGCGGCTCGGGCCGCAGTCCTTGTCGTCAAGGCTGCAGCTGCCGTCGGAACAGTCGGAGAGGCAGTACTTGCATGCGGTCATGAAGTCCCGCATGGCACTGGGGTTGCCAGTTCCAGAGAAATCCCAGCAGATGCTGGGGTCGTCGTCTTCCTCGGACCCAGAGGGCCCGTAGGTTGAGACGCCCGTCAATCGGTCCCAAGGCGACCGCACACGAAACCCGAAAGGGGTTGCACTCGCCTCAACGTGAGCGCCCGCCAGAGCGAGGTCACTAGGCGGGCTGAGGTCGAGTCGAAATGACGAAAGATGGGAAGCAGCCGGTACCTTTTGGTCGACGAGGAGCGACGAAGTCACATCGGGGGCTGATCGCGCCGTCGTCCTGGGTACGAGGGCGACGTCCTGCAGGCCCTCCGTGAGCGCGCTGGCGTCGTCCACTTGCTCGGGGTTGGCGTGTTGCGGGGGGACGGCGCTCGCCTTCGCCTCAAACGCGAGGGTGACGCCCGACGCGTCCTCCGTTGAGGCGCTGGGGATGTCGATTTGCTCGACAGCCGACTGAGCGCAGCCTCCCGCTCGGACCTGGTTGCCCCGTCTCCTCCTCCGATGGCGAGGGAGAGGATGGGGCGAGCTCGAAAGTTGTCCTTCCCCCACGCGGGAAAGACGTCGTCGATTCCGCCGCCGGCGAGCGGGCTGTCGGCCACCGTTGTCGCCGTCGCGCGGCGGTGGAAGGAGTATCATGTCGTAGCTGCCGTCGAAAGACATGAACTCGAGGCTCCCGAAACGGAGCACCGTCCCGGGTTGAAGAGGTCGTTGGAGACTGCCCATCTGGAGTTTGACGGGAAACTGCTCGTCAACACGCAGCAGGCCCCTACCTGGCGCGCCAACTGTCGGCGTTTTGAGACCGGGGGGTCCCCGAGCCGACGAGTGAGTGTGCCGCGTGCCCCAGCCCAGATGGGTCGAGCGCGTGGGCGAGCGCGAAGGGGGGAGAGCGAGGTGGCCGGAGCCGGGTCGTGAGGGAGGCGGAGATCCCGCGGCCTTCGTGTTCGTCCCGTGCCCAGGTCGGGTGCGCTTGCAGTAGGGGGTTACAAGCGTCCGCGCGGGTGAGGGGAGCGAGCGGCCCCAAGAGAGCGCCTGCCCCTGCCCTCGTTCCCGCGAGGCCAACCTTCTCTAAGAAGGCCCTGGTCCTTCCTTTTATAGGCGCAAGGAGAGGATCCAGGTGTACAATGGGGATGCAGCAGAGTGCTACGTGTCTAGCGGGGGAGAGCTAGCGCCCTGGGTACATGCTAATGTGGCAGCCGGAGAGAACTTGGCACCCAGCTGGTGTGGTGTCGTGGCTGTCGGAGGAGTAACGGAGCCTGGTGGAGGGACAACTGTTGGAACAGTTGGGCTCTTGCTGACGTCCCCCTGCTTCCGTAAGGGAGCCGAGAGCCGCCGTCGTCATGGGTCTAGCGGGGCGCCATCATTGCCTATCTGGCAGAGCTAGCCAGATGGGACGTCGGTCTTGTTCTCTGCGGCCCAAGTCGGCTCGGGGCAGGGTGATGATGGCGCTTCCTGTTGACGTGGCGGACTTGTGCCCTAGGTCGGGCGACATGGAGGCTCCTCCGAGGCCGAGGTCGAGTCTGTCGTCCATGGCCGAGGCCGAGCCCGAGCTCCCGGGTCGGGCGAGGCGGAGGTCGTTCGGCAGAGGTCAGGGCGGAGTCCGAGCCCTGGGTCGGGCGAAGCGGAGTTCGTCGTCTTCCGGGGCCTTAGCCCGAGTCCGAGCCCTGGGTCGGGCGGAGCGGAGTTCGTCGTCTTTCAGGGCCTTAGCCCAAGTCCGAGCCCTGGGTCGGGCGGAGCGGAGTTCGCCGTCTTCCGGGGCCTTAGCCCGAGTCCGAGCCCTGGGTCGGGCGGAGCGGAGTTCGCCGTCTTCCGGGGCCTTCCCGAGTCCGAGCCCTGGGTCGGGCGGAGCGGAGTTCGCCGTCTTCCGGGGCCTTAGCCCGAGTCCGAGCCCTGGGTCGGGCGGAGCTTCTTATGGCGCCTTAGGCAAGGCCTGGCTGCCCGTCAGTCTCACTCTTTGCGTTAAATGCCCCTGTGACTTGGTCGGTCGGCGCAGTGATTTAGTCAGGGTTGCTTCTTAACGAAGGCAAGGCCTCGGGCGAGCCGGAGATGCGTCTGCCGTAAAAAAGGGGGCCTCGGGCGAGACAGAAACACCTCGGGGTCGGCTGCCCTTGCCCGAGGCTAGGCTCGGGCGAGGCGTGATCGAGTCGCTCGTACGGACTGATCCCTGACTTAATCAAACCCATCAGGCCTCTGCAGCTTTATGCTGATGGGGGTTACCAGCTGAGAATTAGGCGTCGTGAGGGTACCCCTAATTATGGTCCCCGACAATTTTGATAAAACTATGCAATCTACTTGCTAGGATGCATGAGTGTCCCCATAATGTGAGATTATGGACTTAAGCGTCCCTCTAACTCCATGTTGGGGGCTTTCCTATTCCGAAGGTCCTCAAAAACTTGATTAACCATTTGTTTTTAGTATGATATAGATTATTACAGGGAGCTTCGGATTCAGGATGGAAGTTTCTCCCTATAATAAAGGCATACGAGGTGAAGATATGATCCGAAGGCGATAAGAATAAACGCCGAAGCTATGGCCAGAGAATAATAGCTTCGACTTATAATGGTGATGAAGACTGAACATGATGCCAACTGAAAAGGGGAAAAGACTAGCTAGTCCTTAATGATTTATATTATGATCATAAGTAAATGTCGGGGACATAAATGTACTTTTACCCGGGTTGTGTCCCGTGCCTATAAATAGGTGAACAGTACCACCATATTGTTCACGTTGGATTATAATCGCTCTCACGTCAATACCTTCGAGCAAGCCTGTCGGGTACCGTATTTAGGGGTACCCCCAATGCTCCTAAACACGGCTGGAAAACATCTTCAGAACATACCATAAACAGCTGATAAAGCGCGGTCCAAGTCAAGGCCTCGTCTACCAAGGGACACGACCTCATCCGAGCCCAGCCTCGGGCGAGGACGGTAGTCTCGGACGGATTTCACGCCTTGCCCGAGGGTCCCCTCAGTCAGCAGATGCACCCTCGGCTCACCCGAAGCCTAGCTCGGGCAGACTTTGTCGTGCAGCGACCTCGGTCAGATCGCCCTACCAACCGACCGTATCGCATGCGCATTTAATGCGGGGATCGCCTGACATCTTATCCTGACACGCGTGCCTCAGTCGGCAAGGTCGAAGTTACCGCAGTCACTTCGCCCCTTTACTGACCGTTCTGACAGGAAAACAACACTGTTCGCCCCGCTCCGGCTACTGTGCCAACCACCAGGGTAAGACTAGCAACAGTAAGTCGTGACCTCTCCCGAGTTCAGCCTCGGGCGCGACAGGGAGCTCTGCCTCGGCCTCGGGAGAAGGTCTCCGCCTCGCCCGACCCCAGGCCTCGGCCTCAGCCTTGGCCTCGGGAGGAGTCACATCCTCGCCCGACCTCAGCCTCGGCCTCAGGAGAAGTCTCCGCCTCGCCCGAACTGTGCCTCGGACTGACTGCGCTACAGGGGATAAATCATTACCCTACCACTAGCTAGCCACCCTTCGCTATGAAGGAACAAGACCGGAGTCACATCAAATTACTCCGATAGCAGGTAATGATGGTTTCTTGCGTGCGACCATGACGTCGATGGCTCTCAGCTTCTTACGGAAGCAAGGAAACATCAGCAGGGTCCATGCCGCACCGCCAGCTGCGCTTCTACAGGGCTCAAGGCACTTCTCCGACGGCCACGATAGCGCATGTACAGGGCTCAAGGCACTTCTCCGCCAGCCACGTTAGCATATAGCTACACCCCCATTGTACAGCTGGGCCATCTCCTGGTATCTATAAAAGGGGACATCCAGGGCCTTCCTAAGGTAGGACGACGGGGGCACACACACAGGGAGAGGACGAGCGGAGGCGGGCAGAGTAGGAGAGACGTGGTGGAGGCAAACTCAGGCGTCTCACCTCAAGACCGAACCCTCTCTCTCTCTCTCTCGCTCTCGCCCTCTTGCGACGCTTGTAACCCCTACTACGAGCACCCAGTGCAAGATAATATAAGCCTCATTCCCTCTCGCTTGTGTTCCATCTTGCATCAACCCATCTGGGTAGGGACACGCAGCAATAAATTCACTAGTCGGTTGACGGTCCTCGCGAGTCCGAAACGCCGACAGTTGGCGCGCCAGGTAGGGGCCTGCTGCGTGTTGACGAACACTTTCCCGTTGAGTTCCAGATGGGTAGCCTTCAGCAGCCTCTTCAGCCGGGGACGGTGCTCCGCTTCGGGAGCCTCGAGTTCATGTCCCGCAACGGCAGCTACGACATGGTACTCCTTCCCTCGCAGCACGACAGCAACGACAGTCGTCGGCTCGCCCAGCGGCGGCGAACTCGACGACGACTTCCCCCCGTGGCAAAAGAGGAACACCCAGGTTTGCCCCGCCACCCTCCTCGCCGGAGGAGGAGGAGACGGGGCAACCGTGGCCAGGCAGGAGGCGGCACCTCGGCGGCTGTTGAACCAGAGCGAGTCGACGACGCCGGCACCCCTGCGGGGGACATGTCGGGTGTTGTCCTCGCACCTGAGACAACGACGGTTGTCGCTTCCCCGCAACGTGCCAACCCTAAGCGGACTGATGACGCCAGCACCCTCGTGAAGGACTTGCTAGGAGTTAGCCTCGTACCTGAGATGACGGTGCATTCCATCCCTGACGCGACTTCACCACCGTCCATCAACCAAGAGGTACCGTCCGTTTTCCACCCTGTCCCTTTTAGATTCAGCTTCGATCCACCAAGCGACCCCGCTTTGGTGAGCGCTTTCGCAAGGGCGTATCCTGACCTTCCAGGGTATCATATGTGGTCATCTTGGGACCGACTGACGGTCGTCTCAACCTCCGGACCCGCGGGTTCCGAGGAAGACGACGACCCCGTCTTCGGTTGGGATTTCTCTGGACTCCGTGATCCCAATGCCATGCGAGACTTCATGTCCGCATGTGACTACTGCCTCTCCGGCTGCTCCGACGATGACCATAGCCTCGACGACGAGGGTTATGGCCCAAGTCGCGAGTGTTTCCACATCGATCAGAGGGATCACGACGAAGACAACCACCTCGGCATGCCGGAAGATGACAACGCCCCTGTGCCTGCGTCTCGCGCTGAGATCCTCGTGAGCTAGCTGTGGTCCCAGTCCCTGCGGGGGGTCAGGACACACAGCTCGAGCAACTCCGCGAGATGCAGGCCAAGCTCAACGAAGAAAAGGGGTGACTTGTGTAGCTCCGACAAAACATCGAGCAAGAGTGGGCAGGCCGAGCACTTGCCGGAGGAGCGCGTCATCGGGCCCGGGACGTCCAGCGCCGTATCGTCGACAACGCCAGGGCAGGGCTGCCCCCGGCCTTCAGCGGGGCCGACCAGAACCTAGCTACAGCGGCGATGCTACTTCGAACAATGCAGAGCCATCCACCACCGAGGGGCGGCGTATCTAGGGCGAACTCAAGGATCTCCTGGAAGATGCCGCAGTCCGATGAGCCGAGAGCTCTACCTCCCGAAGGCAAGGGTGCCCCTCGGAGCGTCATGCAACGCCCTCCCGACGCATACGGGAGGCCTCGATCCGCACCGAGCGCACACGGGACGGGACGCTCGTGGCCCCGGATCGCCTCGGCGACGAGCAGCACCACCGCGACCGTCGAGCCCGCCTCGAAGAGAGGGTGCGCTGTGGCTACCACCCCAGGCGCGGAGGACGCTACGACAGTGAGGAGGACCAAAGCCCCTCGCCCGAACCACCAGGTCCACGAGTCTTCAGCCGGGCCATACGACTGGCGCCGTTCCCGGCCCGGTTCCGAGCCCCGACTACCATCACCAAGTACTCAGGGGAGACAAGGCCAGAGTTGTGGCTCGCGGATTACTGGCTGGCATGCCAGTTAGGAGGGATGGACGATGACAACCTCATCATCCGCAACCTCCCCCTCTTCCTCTCCGACGCTGCCCAGGCATGGCTGGAGCATCTGCCTCCTGCGCAGATCTCCGACTGGGATGACCTAGTCAAGGCCTTCGCGGGAAATTTCCAAGGTACGTACGTGCGCTCTAGTAACTCATGGGATCTCCGAAGCTGCCGCCAGCGGCCAGGGGAATCCCTGCGAGAGTACATCCGGCGGTTTTCGAAGCAGCGCACCGAGCTACCCAACATCACCGACTCGAACGTCATCGTTGTCAAGACAAGAAAAGCCTCCGACCTCCTCTCCGACCTCGAAGTAACTTTCGGGTGCCTGCGTGCAAAGGGCGTGAAACTCAATCCCGAGAAGTGTGTCTTCGGAGTCCCCCGAGGCATGCTCCTGGGGTTCATCGTCTCCGAGCGAGGCATCGAGGCCAACTCGGAGAAAATCGCAGCCATCACCAACATGGGACCCATCAAAGATCTAAAAGGAGTACAAAGGGTCATGGGATGCCTTGCGGCTCTGAGCCGCTTCATCTCGCGCCTCGGCGAGAAAGGATTGCCCTTGTACCGCCTCTTAAGGAAGGCCGAGCGCTTCACTTGGACCCCTGAGGCCGAAGAAGCCCTTGGAAACTTAAAGGCACTCCTTACTAATGCGCCCATCTTGGTGCCCCCCGCTGCGGGAGAAGCCCTCTTGATTTACGTAGCCGCAACCACTCAGGTGGTCAGCGCTGCGATCGTAGTCGAGAGACGGGAAGAAGGGCATGCACTGCTCATCCAGAGACCGGTCTACTTCATCAGCGAGGTGCTATCCGAGACCAAGATTCGCTACCCACAAATCCAGAAGCTACTGTACGCAGTAATTCTGACACGGCGAAAGTTGCAACACTATTTCGAGTCTCATCCGGTGATTGTGGTGTCATCCTTCCCCCTAGGAGAGATCATCTAGTGCCGAGAGGCCTCGGGTAGGATAGCGAAATGGGTAGTGGAACTCATGGGCAAAACACTTTCATTCGCTCCTCGGAAGGCCATAAAATCTCAAGTCTTGGCGGACTTCCTGGCTGAATGGGTCGACACCCAATTACCGACAGCTCCAATCCAGGCCGAACTTTGGACCATGTACTTTTAACACCCTGAATTTGGGGGTATAAAATTTCTTTGCTCATATTCACAAATTCAGGTGTTACTTCCCTTTTCTCATCCTTCCCCAATCTTCTCTTTCTCATTTCTATAGGAGAAAAATGGTTATTTTATTTGTAACTATAGTCTATTAGCTCAAACTCCAAGGGAGTATGAATTGTTGCATCATGTTGAACCCTAGATTTCACTTTTGTTTGGTGCATAATTCTTAGAAAGTCTAATTTGAATTTGTGGCTTATTTGAATTTGAATCAAATAGAGAAAATAAAAAGAAAAGAGAAAACAAATACCAGAATAAAAGAAAAAGGGAAAGAAGCCCAACCCTGCCGCCCCCTCGGCCTTTCGGCCCAGCCAGCCCAACCCCGCGCGCGCGCCTCTCCCCCCCCGCTCTCTCTGCCCTGGCGGGCCCGCCCGTCAGCGCGGCCGCCGTCTCCGCGCCCGCCTCCCTCTCTCTCTGCTCGCGGGCCCGGCCTGTCAGCCCCGTCTTCCCCGCGTAACCGCCGCCCGAGCTGCGCGTTGCCGCGGTCTCCGCGCCCACGTCACGCGTGGAGCTCGCAACCGCCCCGCCCCTGGCCACTTGAGCCCAGAACCCCACTCGCCCTCTCCCCCTCCCTCATTAGCGCACCTGCGGGCCTCTCTCTCACCTCCCCCTCGCTGCGCGCACGCCAGAGCGCCGTCGCCACGAACTGCCGCCGTCCCGAGCTCGTTTCCCCGTCGCCGTTGGAGCTCCGCCGTGCCCTCAGCCACGGTGAGCTCCGCCCCGGCGTCCGCAACCCGGGACGCGCTCCAATTTCCCCTTCCCCTCCCTATTTCCCTCTGCCCGCGCTCACCCGCCGTCCTCCGTGCAGCCGCGGAGGTCCGCCACCGCCGACCCGGGCCGTCGTCGCGCCATTGCCGCCACCGAGGAGTCCCCGGAGTCCGTCTTGAGGTAAGGGACCTCCCCTGCCCTCTCCCTTCCTCTATTGCTCTCTACTGCGCTTAATTGCTCGCCGGAGTCCCATAGCACCGCCGCCGAGCCGCTTCGCCGTGGACCGCCCCCCTCCGGTGCCCCTGCCCCGACCTAGCCCCCACCGGACGATTCCCCGCGCCCTCCCCAACCTTCCCGGCCGCTCGGGTCACCCCAAAGACCCGCAGAGCGCCCGCGCCCCTCGTCTCCGGCGAGTCCTCCGCCGCGGAGACGAGCGCCGCCGCCTCTGCTAGCCGTAGGAAAGGCCAAGGCCGGCCACCCGACCCCCGCCGTTCATCCCAGATCGGGCGGCCCTGATTCAATTAGCCTGGGCCCAATCCTGGCCGTCCGCCGGAGATCCAACGGCCCAGGGCCGCTTCCCTCACACCCCGCGCCCGCTCTGCCGCCTGGCCCCGCCTGTCAGCCCGCCCGCGCCCGCTCTGCCGCCTGGCCCCGCCTGTCAGCCCGCCCGCGCCCGCTCTGCCGCCCGGCCCCGCCTGTCAGCCCGCCCGCGCCCGCTCTGCCGCCCGGCCCCGCCTGTCAGCCGCTCAGGCCGCCGCGCGCTCGCGCGCCCGCCCGCGGATCTAATCTCGGGCGTTGATCCGAGATCCAACGGCTATAAAAGCCCGATACCCCTTCGCCCGCGCGTTTTCTTAAAGAGACCCCCGGCTTCCTGAAAATTAACCCGCCATCCCTGGATTCTCGCAGTTAGGTCCTCGGACCTTTTATTTAATTCAAAATAAGTATTTAGGGTATATTTTTAATCCCTAAACTTGTAAAATTCATAACTTTGTCATATGAACTCCAAATTAGGTGCTTCAAATTGCAAAATGCTCATAGTATTTTTGTCTACCTATTTAACCAATGTTTCCCTGTTGTTTTTATGTCCCAATTAATAGTTGATCATTAAGATAAGATTAAGGTTATTGGAACCCATATTTGAGATAAATAAAAGATAGAAGACTTTAATAAAAGTGGGAGCACCTAAGTTTATGGACTTAAAACCATGTAATGATTTAACCCCACCACTGACTTAAACCTGATTAGTGGATAATGAATCATTTTGTATAGTCCTCTACCCTAGACCTAGGGAATACCAGAGTGCCTATCCCTTTTCTATTATGAACTTGTGATCTCTCTGCTGCATATGTTTGGTATATTATTTTTGTTTGTTATTTCCCAAGTGCATAGTGTGAATGATTACTTTACGTAGACAACGAGCAGTCTGTGTTTCCCGAGGAAGTTGCAGAGGAAGTTCCTGATCAGCAGTTTGGTGAAGGCAAGTGTCCTCTGACCCATTATGTCCTATTCATTTATAACTTACTACCCCGCATTACTTACTTGAAACCTAAGGATTGACTAGCTTTACACTTTACTTTATCCTTGATGACCTTATGGGCTGTTATGGTTAGCATTCTGCTATTGCCTTAACTCAATCAATGAACATGATGTGACTATTTACGATACTGTTATCCTGATGATATTGATGATCTTGTGATACTCTAGGGGGCTCAGGCTGTTTCCTGAGTACCTCTCCGTAAGGACCTGTTCGTTGAGAGACCACCCGGGATAACAGTGCAACCATGAGGGTGAAATGGGATGCCCTTAGCTAATTAATTAGAGGAACTAGAGGTGTAGTTGCTTCGCCGTTGTGCCGTCAATGGGGTCCAGGCACAGTGCTTGCTCTGCCGAGGCTGAGTGCCGAGGTTCTTTCGTTTTGCTTTTGTTAGTCACTCTCCTGCGGGGAGGAGTACTGTGTTTATCAAACTGGAGAAACCTAACGGGCGGCTACGATCTCTAGGGAATCTTTGTAACAGCTACGTAGTGATACCCTGCCGGACCACCTAGGTAGTGGTCAATGGGGATTAGCTCTCCCCGGGCAGAAAGGGCATCATGACTCATGGGTAAAGTGTGCGACCTCTGCAGAGGGTAGTGAAACTGATATATCAGCCGTGCTCACGGTTAAGAGCAGCCTTGGGATCCTCTTTGATTAGAGATACAGATGGTTCGAGATACAAGGATTATGTTATGGTTTTGGTTCGAATATGATGATGTTGTTCCTCGATGAGGAAATGGTTCATGGGTTGGTTAATGCTAAAATCTGGCTTCTACTAATGATAAATACCTGACCAACTAAAAGCAACTACTTGAGCCTAACCCCACATAAAGCTAGTCCACTTCAGCCAAACGGGACATTTGCTGAGTACGTTGATGTGTACTCATCCTTGCTTTACCACAAAACACCAGGTTGTCCGCATTGTAACCACTGCTCAGGAGAAGGCGAAGCCGTGGGAGGAGACTTCCAGGAGTTCCAAGACTACGACGAATTCTAGGTGTGGGTTGGCGGCAACCCCCAGTCAGCTGCCTGTGAAGGCCTTATCTTTACTGCGTTTCGCTAGCACTTTGATTTACCTGTTAAGACGATGACTATGTGGATGTCTATGACTCTGTGATGTAATAAGTTAATACTCTTTTAAGTTATTATCCGAGCAATGTGCATTGATGTACATTTATGTAAACGCTGTGTACGTGAGTTCTGATCCTGGCACGTACATAGTTCGCACTTGGTTTGCCTTCCAAAACCGGGTGTGACATAAGTGGTATCAAAGCCATGCTGACTGTAGGACCGCTGACCTAGAGTAGCACTGGTCGTACTAAGGACTATTGACCTTTCCCCCTCACCTTGACCTCTGATGTTACTTCAAAAGTCGGTCACCTCGACCAACCTTATGTTTTACTACATATATATACTATATTATACCTTGTTAAAATTTTTATCTTGTTCTGTCTATGGTTTATTCACTTGTCATATTAGTTCTGCTCTTACTCTTATGCTTACGGTGTCTTTTGTAGATGGCTCGTCTTAGACACACTGCACGTAAGTCGGTGATTCCTTTCCTGCCGTCTCGACTTGCGGAGCGTCCTCTGCACCGCACCGTGTCCGGTCAGTCGAGTCACCTGGAGAGACTGCACCACCGCCTGCGTGAGGAGCAGGAACGCCGGCGCCAGCACAGAGGGCAGCAGGGCTCTTCCTCCCCACCCCAGCAAGAGGTGGAGTCCGTGAGGCCCCGTTCCTCTGTTGCCCAGCTGGAGGCGCCCCCTGCACCACCGCGGGACGTCCCGGCTGTTGGAGGAGCTACTGGAGGAGGTTCTGGAGGAGACCCCGACGACGACGACTCAGACCACAGCACGGAGTCTTCTGAGCCGCAGGAGGCGGAAGGATGGGTCGCTCGACCCATCACCCGTGACGCCGCTCGCGGTTGTCACTTCCACGACGCACTCGACACCTTGCTGCGCCAGGCTTTCGACCGGCACACCTGGTCGATCGAGTATCGTTGTGTAGTCTACCAGCACAGTCGCGGGAGGTACCCGGACCGCTGGGAGGCTACCTGCCTAGTTCGCCGTCCGGAGGACGACCTCCGGGGTGCGGAGGCCGTTTCGGAGCACTATTCCATCTCCGAGAGGGACACTGTAGAGGCGGCTATGCAGGATGCAGCACGACGTGCACTCTCCCAGTACTGTTCTTTGTTCGGTGGGGTGGCCGACGGTCTTAACCTTCGGTACTACCCCCGCCGCCCTACTGGCAGCACAGAGAGTGTGGTTGTCTCACCTGTTGGTGAGGCTAACCCTAGGTTGAGCAGCACAGTCAACCTAGTCGCAGTGCTTAACACTGAGCTAGATCACTCTCTGGACGAGCTGAGCAGGGCTCGAACGGAGATTGCGGAGTTGCGTGCTGAGCTGGCAGAGCGCCATCACCAGGAGGGTGGTTCTCCCGCTCTTGTTGGGACTCAGCACCCTTACCGCTCGCCGCCACGTGGTCACCACACTTATGGTTCCCCTGCCTGTAAGACCAGGATAGATCTGGATCCTTAGATCGTTAGCGTCGAAGTTTGTAATAATTCTTAAGTCAGATGTCTCAGTCTTAAATAGTTAGTTTAGTTTGCTTATCAGTTGCTTCCAATTAGCTTAGTTTGCTTATCAGTTGCTTGCATGCTTGTTATGATGAACTTGTGCTGGATTTGAATCTTTGTAATGACTGTTGCCAACCTGTGGGTTTCTCCTGCAGTTTGGCCTAGCTATAATGTTAATAAAGTCAGTTATTTAGTTGGGAAGCCATTTACTTCTACTTTCCTTCTTATCTGAGAAGCTGTGTTGAATCGTAATGAGGATCAGTGAAGCTCTTTGTTCACTCAGTGTCATGAAGAATTCTGTATTCTCTTTTCTTATGCTGGAGGGTTGTAAGATCAATGCTAATGTATGAATGTCTTCTACAGATGTCTGACAACAGGCGCCGATGCAACAGGCGTGCTCAGCAAGAGCAGCATGACCAGCAGGAGGAACAATAGAGGCAGCCTCCCCCGCCACCCCCGATGTCAGTGGAGCAGATGTTCTTGATGCAAACTCAGGCAGTGCAGGCCATTGGGCAGACTCTGGCAGCCATGCAGCAGGCTCAACAGCAACCCCAACCCCAATTGCAAGTGCAGATGCCCCAGATGCCACGGGATAAGCGTGGTGAGTTCATGAGAGGGCACCCTCCTACCTTCGCCCATTCTGTCGACCCCATGGATGCAGAAGACTGGCTGCGCGCAGTGGAAAGAGAACTGCGCACCGCCCAATGTAACGACAGGGAGAAGGTTCTGTATGGTCCCCGTCAGCTAAGGGGAGCAGCCCAGTCCTGGTGGGAGTCCTACCTCGCCACACATGCTGACCCCGAAGCCATCACCTGGGAAGAATTCAGCGAGAGTTTCCGCAGGTACCATGTGCCGGAGGGACTGATGATCGTGAAGAAGGAGGAGTTTCTGGCTCTGAAGCAGGGACCCCTGTCTGTTAGTGAATACAGAGACAAGTTTCTGCAGCTATCTCGGTATGCACCTGAGGATGTCAACACTGATGCTAAAAGGCAGTACAGGTTCATGAGGGGTTTGGTGGATCCCCTGCATTACCAGCTGATGAATCACACCTTCCCCACCTTCCAGCACCTGATCGATAGGGCAGTTATGACTGAGAAGAAGCGTAAGGATATGGAAGATCGGAAGCGCAAGATGAGTGGACCCCAGACCGGAGGCATCAGCCGTCCATGTTTCTCAGGCAGTTCATCTCAGCAAGGCAGGCCTGGTCACCCACAGGGATATCAAAATCAGAACCAGCGTCCGCATCAGCAGCAGTTCCAGAGGCAGTACCCACAACAGCAGCAGTATCGTCAGAACAGCCAACAGGGAGGTAATCAGTATCAGAAGCAGAACAACCAGGCACCTCGCCTTCCTGCCCCAGCAGCAAATCAGAGCAACCAAGCAGTCCCATCACAAGGAGGAGGCAGAGGATGTTTCCACTGTGGAGAACAAGGCCACTGGGTGATGCAGTGCCCGAAGAAGGCGGCGCAGCAGCAGACCAACCCCAATGCTCCAACAAGGCAAGGTGTACTGCAGCCGACAATAGGCAATCGTAACCAAGCGTACAACCATGGAAAGGTGAACCACTTGGAGGCCGAAGCGATCCAGGATGCACCAGATGTGGCAGTAGGTATGTTCTCAGTCGAATCTCATCCCACGAAAGTGCTATTTGATACTGGTGCAACTCATTCATTTGTCACTGCAACCTGGGTAGAATTGCATAACATCTCAGTAGAGGCAATGATGCCGCCCATGAGGATTAATTCAGTTGGTGGCAAGGTGCAAACAGATAAAATATGCTCAAATATAAGGGTGGAAATAAGGGGGATAGGATTCCCCAGTGACTTAATAGTAATAGACACCCCTGGGATAGATGTCATCCTAGGGATGAATTGGTTAATGAAGTATGAAGCGAATGTTAGCTGTGACAAGAGGACCGTAACATTGAAGTCCCCGTCAGGAGAAGAGGTAGTGGCCGAGCTAAGGATGCCTAAATCAGCGGAGGGTGTCTGTCACCAGATTTCAGTTGATAGTAAGGAGCCCAACCCGCTCGAGGCTATCAAGGTTGTGTCGGACTTTCTGGACGTATTTCCCGAGGAGCTAACGGGCATGCCACCCGAGAGAAAAGTCGAATTTGCCATAGAGCTTATCCCTGGTACCGCCCCCATTTCCAAAAGAGCCTACCGAGTGTCTGGACCAGAATTGGTGGAACTCAAGAAGCAGATAGATGAGATGTTAGAGAAGGGTTACATCAGACCAAGTACCTCGCCTTGGGCCGCTCCGGTGTTGTTTGTAGAGAAGAAAGATGGTACCAAAAGGATGTGCATAGACTACAGAGCCTTGAATGAAGTCACTGTCAAAAACAAGTACCCCCTGCCAAGGATAGAAGATTTGTTCGACCAGCTCAGAGGTGCCAGCGTATTCTCGAAGATAGATCTGAGATCAGGTTACCATCAACTCAGAATCCGACCCTCGGACATACCGAAGACAGCATTCATCACCAAGTACGGGTTATATGAATTCACAGTTATGTCCTTTGGTTTGACAAATGCGCCAGCCTTCTTTATGTATCTGATGATGTCGGGGACCATAATTAGGGGTACCCTCAAGACGCCTAATTCTCAGCTGGTAACCCCCATCAGCATAAAGCTGCAGAGGCCTGATGGGTTTGATTAAGTCAGGGATCAGTCCATACGAGCGACTCGATCACGCCACGCCCGAGCCTAGCCTCGAGCGAGGGCAGCCGACCCTAAGATGACTCCGTCTCGCCTGAGGCCTCCTCTTTCACGGCAGACGCATCACCGGCTCGCCCGAGGCCCCGCCTTCGATAAGAAGTAACCCTGACTAAATCACCGCGCCAACCGACCGAGTCACCGGGGCGTTTAACGCAAAAGGTAAGACCAACGGGCGACCAGACTTCGCCAGAGGTGCCATAGGAGGCTCTGCCCGACCCAGGGCTCGGACTCGGGCTGAGGCCCCGGAAGACGGCGAACTCCGCTCCGCCCGACCCAGGGCTCGGACTCGGGCTAAGGCCCCGGAAGACGGCGAACTCCGCTCCGCCCGACCCAGGGCTCGGACTCGGGCTAAGGCCCCAGAAGACGGCGAACTCCGCTCCGCCCGACCCAGGGCTCGGACTCGGGCTAAGGCCCCGGAAGACGGCGAACTCCGCTCCGCCCGACCCAGGGCTCGGACTCGGGCTAAGGCCCCAGAAGACGGCGAACTCCGCTCCGCCTGACCCAGGGCTCGGACTCGGGCTAAGGCCCCGGAAGACGGCGAACTCCGCTCCGCCCGACCCAGGGCTCAGACTCGGGCTAAGGCCCCGGAAGACGACGAACTCCGCCTCGCCCGACCCAGGGCTCGGACTCCGCCTCGGCCTCTGCCGAACGACCTCCGCCTCGCCCGACCCAGGAGTTCGGGCTCGGCCTCTGTCATGCAGGACGGACTCGACCTCGACTTCGGAGGAGCCTCCACGACGCCCGACCTAGGACACAAGACCGCCACGTCAGCAGGAAGCGTCATCATCACCCTGCCCTGAGCCGACTCAGGTCGCAGAGAACAAGACCGGCGTCCCATCTGGCCAGCTCCGCCAGATAGGCAATGATGGCGCCTCACTAGACCATGACGACGGCGACTCTTGACTCCCTTACGAAAGCAGGGAGACGTCAGCAAGAGCACCGCTGTTCCAACAGCTGTCCCTCCATCAAGCTCCACCGCTTCTCCAACAGCCACGACGCCACACCAACAGGGTGCCAAGATCTCTCCGGCTGCCACCTTGGCATGTACTTAGGGCGCTAGCTCTCCCTCGCTAGACACGTAGCACCTTGCTACACCCCCATTTTGTACACCTGGATCCTCTCCTTACGACTATAAAAGGAAGGACCAGGGCCTTCTTAGAGAGGGTTGGCCTCGCGGGAACGAGGGCAGGGGCAGGCGCTCTCTTGGGGCCGCCCGCTCCCCTCACCCGCGCGGACGCTTGTAACCCCCTACTGCAAGCGCACCCGACCTGGGCGCGGGACAAACACGAAGGCCGCGGGAATTCTCCGACTCCCTCACGACCCGGCTCCGGCCACCGACCTCTTGCTCTCTCTCTCCCCCCTTCGCGCTCGCCCACGCGCTCGACCCATCTGGGCTGGGGCACGCGGCACACTCACTCGTCGGCTCGGGGACCCCCCGGTCTCGGAACGCCGACAGTTGGCGCGCCAGGTAGGGGCCTGCTGCGTGTTGACGAGTAGATTCCCGTCAAGCTCCAGATGGGCAGTCTCCAACGACCTCTTCAACCCGGGACGGTGCTCCGTTTCGGGAGCTTCGAGTTCATGTCCTTTGACGGCAACTACGACATGATACTCCTTCCACCGCCGCGCGACAGCGACAATGGTGGCGGACAGCCCGCTCGCCGGCGGCGGAATCGACGACGTCTTTCCCGCGTGTGGGAAGGACAACTTTCGAGCTCGCCCCATCCTCTCCCTCGCCATCGGAGGAGGAGGAGGCGGGGCAACCAGGGCCGAGCGGGAGGCCGCGCTCCGACGGCTGTCGAGCAAATCGACATCTCCGGCGCCCCAACGGAGGACACGCCAAGCGTCACCCTCGCGTTCGAGGCAAAGGCGAGCAGCATCCCCCCGCAACACGTCGACCCCGAGCAGGTGGACGACGCCGGCGCGCTCACGAAGGGCCTGCAGGACGTCGCCCTCGTACCCAAGACGACGGCGCGATCAGCCCCCGACGTAACTTCGTCGCTCCTCGTCGACAAAAAGGTACCGACTGCTACCCATCTTTCGTCATTTCGTCTCGGCCTCAACCCGCCTGGCGACCCTGCTTTGGCGGGCGCTCACGTTGAGGCGAGTGCAACCTCTCTGGGGTTTCGTGTGCGGTCGCCTTGGGACCGATTGACGAGTGTCTCGACCTACGGACCCTCTGGGTCCGAGGAAGATGACGACCCCAGCATCTGCTGGGATTTCTCCGGATTTGGCAACCCCAGTGCCATGCGGGACTTCATGACCGCATGTGACTACTGCCTCTCCGACTGTTCCGACGGCAGCCGCAGCCTTGACGACAAGGACTGCGGCCCGAGCCGCGAATGTTTCCACATCGAGCTAGGGGATCCCTCCGGAGGCGGCTGTCTCAGCATGCTGGAGGATGGTGATCCCCCTAGGCCAGCGCCTCGCGCCGACATCCCGCGGGAGCTAGCTGTGGTCCCCGTTCCGGCGGGGGGTCACGACCCACAGCTCGAGCAAGTCCGAGGGGTGCAGGCCGGGCTCGATGAGGGAGCAGGAGCGCTCGAGGCAATCCGCCAGAACATCGGGCAGGTATGGGCGAGCCAGCCCCCGGCCGGAGGAATACGTCACCTGCCCCAGGGTCTCCAGCACCGCATCGCCAACGATGCCAGGGACAGACCGCCACCCGCATCCGGCGGAACCGGTCAGGACCTGGCCGCTGCAGCGATGCTCCTCCGCGCGATGCCGGAGTCATCAACCACCGAGGGTCGGCGAATCCAGGGAGAACTCAAGCATCTCCTGGAAGGCGCTGCGGCCCGGCGGGCCGAGAGCTCTGCCTCCCGAAGGCAGGGGTACCCCTCGGAACCTCGTGCCGCGACTTCCCGACTCACGCGGGAAGCCTCGGTCTACACCGGGCGCACGCGCAACACCGCGCCTGCGGCCCCGGGCCACCTCGGCGACGAGCACCCTCATCGTGACCGTCGGGCACGCCTCGACGAAAGGGTGCGCCGAGGCTACCACCCCAGGCGTGGGGGACGCTACGACAGCGGGGAGGATCGGAGTCCCTCGCCCGAACCACCCGGTCCGCAGGTCTTCAGCCGAGCCATTCGGCGGGCGCCGTTCCCGACCCGATTCCGACCCCCGACTACTATCACAAAGTACTCGGGGGAAACGAGACCAGAATTGTGGCTCGCGGACTACCGCCTGGCCTGTCAGCTGGGTGGGACGGACGACGACAACCTCATCATCCGCAACCTCCCCCTGTTCCTCTCCGACACTGCTCGTGCCTGGTTGGAGCACCTGCCTCCGGGGCAGATTTCCAACTGGGAGGATCTGGTCCAAGCTTTCGCCGGCAACTTCCAGGGCACGTACGTGCGCCCAGGGAATTCCTGGGACCTCCGAAGCTGTCGGCAACTGCCGAGAGAGTCTCTCTGGGACTACATCCGGCGGTTCTCGAAGCAGCGCACCGAGCTGCCCAACATCACCGACTCCGATGTCATCGGCGCGTTCCTCGCCGGCACCACCTGCCGTGACCTGGTGAGCAAGTTGGGTCGCAAGACCCCCACCAGGGCAAGCGAGCTGATGGACATCGCCACCAAGTTCGCCTCCGGCCAGGAGGCGGTCGAGGCCATCTTCCGAAAGGACAAGCTGCCCCAGGGCCGCCCGTCGGAAGATGCTCCTGAGGCGTCTGCTCCGCGCGGCGCCAAGAAGAAAGGCAGGAGGAAGTCGCAAGCGAAACGCGACGTTCCCGATGCAGACCTTGTCGCCGCCGCCGAGCACAAGAACCCTCGGAAGCCCCCCGGAGGTGCTAACCTCTTCGACAAGCCACTCAAGGAGACGTGCCCCTACCATCAGGGGCCCGTCAAGCACACCCTCGAAGAGTGCGTCATGCTTCGGCGCCACTTCCATCGGGCCGGGCCACCCGCAGAGGGCGGCAGGGCTCACGACGCCGACAAAGGGGAAGATCGCCAAGCAGGAGAGTTCCCCGAGGTCCGCGACTGCTTCATGATCTACGGAGGGCATGCGGCAAATGCCTCGGCTCGGCATCGTAAGCAGGAGCGTCGGGAGGTCTGCTCGGTGAAGGTGGCGGCGCCAGTCTACCTAGACTGGTCCGACAAGCCCATCACCTTCGACCGGGATGACCACCCCGACCACGTGCCGAGCCTAGGGAAGTACCCGCTCGTCGTCGATCCCGTCATCGGCGACGTCAGGCTCACCAAGGTCCTGATGGATGGAGGCAGCTGCCTCAACATCATCTACGCCGAGACCCTCAGGCTCCTGCGCGTCGACCTGTCATCCGTCCGAGCAGGCGCTGCGCCCTTCCACGAGATCATTCCCGGGAAGCGCGTCCAGCCCCTCGGACAGCTCGACCTTCCTGTCTGCTTCGGAACACCCTCCAACTTCCGAAGGGAGACTTTGACGTTCGAGGTGGTCGGGTTCCGAGGAACCTACCACGCAGTGTTGGGAAGGCCATGCTACGCGAAGTTCATGGCCATCCCCAACTACACCTACCTGAAGCTCAAGATGCCGGGCCCCAACGGGGTCATCACCGTCGGCCCCACGTACAAGCACGCATTCGAATGCGATGTGGAGTGCGTGGAGTACGCCGAGGCCCTCGCCGAGTCCGAGGCCCTCATTGCCGACCTGGAAAGCCTCTCCCGAGAGGTGCCGGACGTGAAGCGGCATGCCGGCAACTTCGAGCCAGCAGAGACGGTTAAGGCCGTCCCTCTCGACCCCAGTGGCGACACCTCCAAGCAGATCCGAATCGGTTCCGGGCTCGACCCCAAATAGGAAGCAGTGCTCATCGACTTTCTCTGCGCAAACGCCGACGTCTTTGCGTGGAGTCCCTCGGACATGCCCGGCATACTGAGGGAAGTCGCCGAGCACTCGCTGGATATTCGGGCCGGAACCCGACCGGTCAGACAGCCTCTGCGCCGATTCGACGAGGAAAGGCGCAGGGTGATAGGCGAGGAGATCCACAAGCTGATGGCAGCAGGGTTCATCAAAGAGGTATTCCACCCTGAGTGGCTTGCCAACCCTGTACTTGTGAGGAAGAAAGGGGGAAAATGGCGGATGTGTGTAGACTACACTGGTCTCAACAAAGCATGTCCGAAAGTCCCCTACCCTCTACCTCGCATCGACCAAATTGTGGACTCTACTGCAGGGTGCGAAACCCTGTCTTTCCTCGATGCCTACTCAGGGTATCATCAAATCAAGATGAAAGAGTCCGACCAGCTCGCGACTTCTTTCATCACGCCCTTCGGCATGTACTGTTATGTCACCATGCCGTTCGGTTTGAGGAACGCGGGTGCAACGTACCAGCGGTGCATGAACCATGTGTTCGGCGAACACATCGGTCGCACGGTCGAGGCCTACGTCGATGACATCGTAGTCAAGACAAGGAAAGCCTCCGACCTTCTCTCCGACCTCGAACTGACATTCCGGTGTCTCAAGGCGAAGGGCGTCAAGCTCAATCCCGAGAAGTGCGTCTTCGGGGTGCCCCGGGGCATGCTTTTGGGATTCATCGTCTCCGAGCGGGGCATCGAAGCCAACCCGGAGAAGATCGCGGCCATCACAAACATGGGGCCCATCAAGGATTTAAAAGGCGTACAGAGGGTCATGGGATGCCTCGCGGCCTTGAGCCGTTTCATCTCGCGCCTCGGCGAAAGAGGCCTGCCCCTGTACCGTCTCTTAAGGAAGGCCGAGTGCTTCACTTGGACTCCCGAGGCCGAGGAAGCCCTCGGGAACCTGAAGGCGCTCCTCACCCAGGCGCCCGTCTTGGTACCCCCAGCTGATGGAGAAGCCCTCTTGGTCTACGTCGCCGCTACCACTAAGGTGGTCAGCGCCGCGATCGTGGTCGAAAGGCAGGAAGAGGGGCATGCTTTGCCCGTTCAGAGGCCAGTTTACTTCGTCAGCGAAGTGCTGTCCGAGACCAAGATCCGCTACCCACAAGTCCAGAAGCTGCTATATGCAGTGATCCTGACGAGGCGAAAGCTGCGACATTACTTCGAGTCCCATCCGGTGACTGTGGTGTCATCCTTCCCCCTGGGGGAGATCATCCAGTGCCGAGAAGCCTCGGGACGGATCGCAAAGTGGGCGGTGGAAATCATGGGCGAGGCAATCTCGTTCGCCCCTCAGAAGGCCATCAAGTCCCAGGCACTGGCGGACTTCGTAGCCGAATGGGTCGATACCCAGTTGCCAACGGCTCCGATCCAACCAGAGCTCTGGACCATGTTTTTCGACGGGTCGCTGATGAAGACGGGAGCTGGCGCGGGCCTGCTCTTCGTCTCGCCCCTCGGGAAACACCTGCGCTACGTACTCCGCCTCCATTTCCCGGCGTCCAACAATGTGGCTGAGTACGAGGCTCTGATCAACGGACTGCGAATCGCCATCGAGCTAGGGGTCCGACGCCTCGATGCACGCGGCGACTCGCAGCTCGTCATCGACCAAGTAATGAAGAACTCCCACTGCCGCGACCCGAAGATGGAGGCCTACTGTGACGAGGTTCGACGCCTGGAAGACAAGTTCTACGGGCTCGAGCTTAACCACATCGCCCGGCGCTACAACGAGACTGCGGACGAGCTGGCGAAGATAGCCTCGGGGCGAACGACGGTTCCCCCGGACGTCTTCTCCCGGGATCTGCACCAACCCTCCGTCAAGATAGGCGACACGCCCGAGCCCGAGGTGCCCTCGGCCCAGCCCGAGCCATCCTCGGTCCAACCCGAGGAGCCCTCGGCCCCCGAGGGCGAAGCGCTGCGCATCGAGGAGGAGCAGAACGGGGTCGTGCCAGATCAAGATTGGCAAACCCCGTACCTGCAATATCTCCACCAAGGAGAACTGCCCCTCGACCGAGCCGAGGCTCGGCGGGTAGCGCGACGCGCCAAATCGTTCGTCTTGCTGGGCGATGAGAAGGATCTCTACCACCGTAGCCCCTCGGGCATCCTCCAGCGATGCATCTCCATCGCCGAAGGTCAGGAACTCCTGCGGGAAATACACTCGGGGGCTTGCGGCCATCATGCAGCACCTCGAACCCTCGTCGGGAACGCTTTCCGCCAAGGCTTCTACTGGCCAACGGCGGTGGCTGACGCCACTAGAATTGTCCGCGCCTGCGAAGGGTGCCAATTCTATGCGAAGCAGACCCACCTGCCCGCTCAGGCTCTGCAGACGATACCCATCACCTGGCCCTTCGCCGTGTGGGGTCTGGACCTCGTCGGCCCTCTGCAGAAGGCGCCCGGGGGCTACACGCACCTGCTGGTCGCCATCGACAAATTCTCCAAGTGGATCGAGGTCCGACCCCTGAACAACATCAGGTCCGAGCAGGCGGTGGCGTTCTTCACCAACATCATCCATCGCTTCGGGGTCCCGAACTCCATCATCACCGACAACGGCACCCAGTTCACCGGCAAAAAATTCTTGGATTTTTTCGAGGATCACAACATCCAGGTAGACTGGGCCGCCGTAGCTCATCCTATGTCGAATGGGCAAGTGGAACGTGCCAACGGCATGATTCTACAAGGGCTCAAGCCTCGAATTTACAACAACCTCAACAAGTTCGGCAAGCGGTGGATGAAGGAACTCCCCTCGGTGGTCTGGAGCCTGAGGACGACGCCGAGCCGAGCCACGGGTTTCACGCCTTTCTTCCTGGTCTACGGGGCCGAGGCCGTCTTGCCCACGGACCTGGAATACGGCTCCCCGAGGACGAGGGCCTACAACGAAGAAAGCAACCAAGCTAGCCGAGAAGACTCGCTGGACCAGCTGGACGAGGCTCGGAACAGGGCCTTACTACACTCGGCGCGGTACCAACAGTCCCTGCGACGCTACCACGCCCGAGGGGTCCGACCCCGAGATCTCCAGGTGGGCGACCTGGTGCTTCGGCTGCGGCAAGACGCCCGAGGGAGGCACAAGCTCACGCCCCCCTGGGAGGGGCCGTTCATTGTCGCCAAAGTTCTGAAGCCCGGAACGTACAAGCTGGCCAACAGTCAAGGCGAGGTCTACGACAACGCTTGGAACATCCAACAGCTACGTCGCTTCTACCCTTAAGATGTTTCCAAGTTGTTCATATACCTCGCACCCACGCAAAGTTTAGTCAACAAGGAAGGGTCGGCCTCGCCTCGGCAAAGCCCGACCCTCCCTCGGGGGCTAAAAGGGGGGAAACCCCCTCTGCGTCAAAATTTTCCTCGAACAAAAAATCTCTTTTACCAGAACATCTTTCGTGCTTTTTGACTACTTCGAAAAGTGGGTCCTGGAAACGACGGGGTACACGTAAGCAGTCAAGGCTGACCGAGCCGAGGGACTCCTACGCCTCCGGGATACGGATACCTCACTCATCACCTTCTGCGATAAGTAACTCGCGCTCGGATAAGGTGAATCCGCGGATCGAACGAGTCTTTACGTACGGAAGCTCTTCTGTCGAATCGATTCTTCGAGCCTTCTCGACCGAGTCGGTGACAGGGCCTCATGGACGGGTAAAAGTACGCGTAAGCGGCAAGGCCGACCGAGCCGAGGGACTCCCACGCCTCCGGGATACGGATACCTCACTCATCACCTTCCGCGAGAAGCAACTTTCGCTCGCACTAACATCCCTGCTACCGACAAAAAGTCCAGATACTCGAAACAAGAGGAAAAGAGACGCAGCTTTATAACACAGCAAGGGTGTGTGTTCTGGCCTCGACGGCCGCACAAGGCCCACGCTACAAGACGATTTGACCCTGCAGGCTCGGATCTTGACGCTGGAAGAGGGCGATGACACCCTCGGCATCGACAGCACCTTCGGCAAGGCCCGACCTAGCCTCGGACGGCGACGCGGTCCGAGGGCCTCCGCTCCGAAGGACGACGTCATCACCACACTCGAGCAATCTCTGCCAGGGACTTCTCCGAGAACCCGGCCCGAGCGGACGGCTCGGTCGGCCACCTCCGGGGCCTCGGCCGACCGCCTTCCGAGGGCGCCAGCTCGATCCGAGGCCTCGGCTGACCAACTCCGGCGTCGATCCTACCAACGGACAACCCGGCTAGGCTCCGGCCAACCAGGTTTCATTTTCGAGCCGACTCCGCCTCTGCTCGTGCTGATATCGCTACCCCCCGGCCCTGGCTCGTCGAAGAGCGGCCGAGGGGTTTCTTTAACTAAGCTAGAGGAGCCTCGGACAACAGGGCCGACCGAGCCGAGGGACTCCTACACCTCCGGGATACGGATACCTCACTCGTCACCTTGACACGGGGCGACTCATGCTTGGTGAAGCGGTTCAGACAATCAGCAGACGAGTCTTAGTGCTCGGGAATGAGGAAAAAGCACGGCTCCGCGCCGTAATTACATACATGTTCAGGCCCCGAAAGCCAAAATGAACAAAAAACCCGGCACTCGAAGTGCCATTACAAACGGAACTCTGGTTCCGTCCCCGCGGGAACGGACAACCTCCCCGCCAGGGAAGCCCGTGGAGCAACAAGCTCTGGGCGAATCACCAGCAAACGCGGGACGCCTCTAAGCACCCCGGCAGATCCTCGCAGCCGTCCTCGCCGCGAATGCGAGGAGGAAGACGGAATGTTGCATCCTAGCTGGGCAGCAACAGTTCTCCTTCCCCAGCATGACTGGAGGATGTCTCCGCCGTGGGGCTAAAAGGCGATTGCCACCACCAGAAGCTGGAAAATGAGGTGGCCCGCCGACCCGCGTAGGAGGTGGGGCCCCGGCTCGCCTCGCTCCCCGCCCCGGCGAGGATGACGAACACCCTCAACACTGAGGGCGGGGCCGGGACCGCAGCCCGGTTTGCCCCTCCCCATTCGGGAGCTGGAGGCCACCGTCTTGGGTGATCACCAGCGGAGGGGAGCCGCTGGGCTGTGTGATGAAAATCCTTGAAGCCGAACGATGCCTGAAAGGTACCAACTCCCACGGAGTTGCGTTCCTCCAGCGATGGAGCGAAAAGACGGCGGTTCCCCCCCATCCGGGGGCTCGGAAGATGGAGAGACACAATGCATAGGGGAGGAAGGAGACATGGTCACCTTACGAAGGGGGTCGCCCTCCTTTTAAAAGCAACTCTCCATGCTTGCGCCCCCGACCGTCACGGGCTGAGTCTTCTTCAACACGCCTCCAAAGCCCTCCCCCGCGGCGCGGGGGCTGGGACCCACAAGTCAGGAAGACCGGCTTCGAGCAGAGGAGGCCGAACCGTCGCGCACGACGCACGCAACCACCCAGCGGTTACAAGTAATCCTCCACTTTTGCCCAGACCAGCGGGCGAAAGGGGCAGGCGGCCATGCAGGCGGCATGCAACCGCGCCAAGTGGACGCGCCTCTCCGACTCCTGACAGGCCAGCGCGATGGCTCAAGCCCACGCGTCGTGCAACTGGCGCGCCGGGTGCTGCATGTGAACCGCTGTGCCACTCGCTCCACCACCGCACCTCCTCGATCGCGGAACCGATACCACGACTCGAGACGACCCAGCGCGTGACCCAGCAGCGCCAGCCTGACGCAGCGGTCAAACGCGGTCAAAAGTGGGCCGGCAGTAATGACAGTGGCAGGCGCGCAAGAGCAGCGATCACGCCATCAGCCTGGCTCACGTCCCATCCGGAGGCGGCAAGAGAACCCCCTCTCTCGCGGTGCGAAGACGACGCGCCCGTGACCCGTACCTCGAACGGCTCGCGCACGCGCAACGGCAACCTCGCCAACTACTCACCCCGGCGCATTAACTCCGCGGCTCGACGGACAGCGCTACGGGCGGGAGCGGCTGGCGACGTTTCGCCTTCGCCAAAACAACCACGCCGAAAAAGGTACGCCACGACGTTCAATTTCGAATCCTTTTTCCCTTTTCCTTCTTTCTCTATCTCTTGCAACAGGGACCGGGAAAGGGGATACCCCCAAAGGGATCCTTCCCCGTGAAGGAACTAGGCTCCGAGCCTCCCTACTGATCAGGGGTTCGAAGGCTGGCCCCCCGAGGGGTTCAACAGCCGCCTCAGATCGCGTGGGCCCGACACCCACTACTGGTCAGGGGTTCGAAGGTCGGCCTCCCGAAAGGTTCCACGACCGCCTCAGGCTACTAGGGCTCCGCGCCCATTACTGATCAGGGGTTCGAAGGCTGGCCTGTCGAAGGGTTCACAGTCGCCTCAGACGCCGAGCGAGGGATGACCAGGGGTACGTTCGATACATAACCAAGGCTCGGGCTGCGCTCCCGAGGTACCCTAGGACATTTCCGAGACCAGCGGGAACGACTCTGTAACGGAATCCCATCGGAGGGAGGCAACGAGCCCTCGGACCCCGTCGCTAGGGGACCGGGTCCGGCAGATCACCCGCAGGTACTTTTGGGCGTGCCTCCGGGCCCCTAGCCGACCCCCAACGAACGGGGCACGGACGTCCACTCGGATTACCCGATTGCAGCTCACCGGAGACACCATGTTCGGTGCCCATCGAGGGTAACATGGCGCTCTCCCCCCCTCCTCCTTGCGGAAAGGCGACGTAGGGGCGTATGTAAAAAGTCGAGTCTGTCCCTGATCGTCCTCTCGCTCCGTGCGGAGGCTCGGGGGCTGCTCTCGCAAACCCGGCTCCGGCCGAACCGTTGACAGCGTCAACATACCAGCCCGAGAACTTGGGCCCCGACAGTGCACCTAGGCTACGCCCTGCTCGCATGAGGGAACCGCCAGACCAACCGAGGCATTACGCAAGGCATTAAGACCTCGAAGGAGTGAAACCACTCCTCCGAGGCCTCGGGGGCTACACCCGGCGGGTGCGCTCGCGCGCACCCACCGGAACAAAGTACCACCGAGAAAGGCTGGTCCCCTTGCAAAAAAGTGCAACGCAAGCCTCCAAGCGAGTGTTAACACTCTCTTCGAGGCTCGGGGGCTACTGTCGGGGACCATAATTAGGGGTACCCTCAAGACGCCTAATTCTCAGCTGGTAACCCCCATCAGCATAAAGCTGCAGAGGCCTGATGGGTTTGATTAAGTCAGGGATCAGTCCATACGTGCGACTCGATCACGCCACGCCCGAGCCTAGCCTCGGGCGAGGGCAGCCGACCCTAAGATGACTCCGTCTCGCCTGAGGCCTCCTCTTTCACGGCAGACGCATCACCGGCTCGCCCGAGGCCCCGCCTTCGATAAGAAGTAACCCTGACTAAATCACCGCGCCAACCGACCGAGTCACCGGGGCGTTTAACGCAAAAGGTAAGACCGACGGGCGACCAGACTTCGCCAGAGGTGCCATAGGAGGCTCTGCCCGACCCAGGGCTCGGACTCGGGCTGAGGCCCCGGAAGACGGCGAACTCCGCTCCGCCCGACCCAGGGCTCGGACTCGGGCTAAGGCCCCGGAAGACGGCGAACTCCGCTCCGCCCGACCCAGGGCTCGGACTCGGGCTAAGGCCCCAGAAGACGGCGAACTCCGCTCCGCCCGACCCAGGGCTCGGACTCGGGCTAAGGCCCCGGAAGACGGCGAACTCCGCTCCGCCCGACCCAGGGCTCGGACTCGGGCTAAGGCCCCGGAAGACGGCGAACTCCGCTCCGCCCGACCCAGGGCTCGGACTCGGGCTAAGGCCCCGGAAGACGGCGAACTCCGCTCCGCCCGACCCAGGGCTCGGACTCGGGCTAAGGCCCCGGAAGACGACGAACTCCGCCTCGCCCGACCCAGGGCTCGGACTCCGCCTCGGGCTCTGCCGAACGACCTCCGCCTCGCCCGACCCAGGAGTTCGGGCTCGGCCTCTGTCATGCAGGACGGACTCGACCTCGACTTCGGAGGAGCCTCCACGACGCCCGACCTAGGACACAAGACCGCCACGTCAGCAGGAAGCGTCATCATCACCCTGCCCTGAGCCGACTCAGGTCGCAGAGAACAAGACCGGCGTCCCATCTGGCCAGCTCTGCCAGATAGGCAATGATGGCGCCTCACTAGACCATGACGGCGGCGACTCTTGACTCCCTTACGAAAGCAGGGAGACGTCAGCAAGAGCACCGCTGTTCCAACAGCTGTCCCTCCATCAAGCTCCACCGCTTCTCCAACAGCCACGACGCCACACCAACAGGGTGCCAAGATCTCTCTGGCTGCCACCTTGGCATGTACTTAGGGCGCTAGCTCTCCCTCGCTAGACACGTAGCACCTTGCTACACCCCCATTTTGTACACCTGGATCCTCTCCTTACGACTATAAAAGGAAGGACCAGGGCCTTCTTAGAGAGGGTTGGCCTCGCGGGAACGAGGGCAGGGGCAGGCGCTCTCTTGGGGCCGCCCGCTCCCCTCACCCGCGCGGACGCTTGTAACCCCCTACTGCAAGCGCACCCGACCTGGGCGCGGGACGAACACGAAGGCCGCGGGAATTCTCCGACTCCCTCACGACCCGGCTCCGGCCACCGACCTCTCGCTCTCTCTCTCCCCCCTTCGCGCTCGCCCACGCGCTCGACCCATCTGGGCTGGGGCACGCGGCACACTCACTCGTCGGCTCGGGGACCCCCCGGTCTCGGAACGCCGACAGATGAACAGTGTGTTCATGGACTATCTAGACAAGTTTGTGGTAGTGTTCATCGATGATATTCTTATATACTCTCAAAGTGAGGAAGATCATGTAGAGCATTTGAAGATGGTATTGCAAAGACTTCGAGAGCATCAGCTGTATGCCAAGCTGGGCAAATGCGAGTTCTGGATTCATGAAGTCCTGTTTCTGGGTCACATCATAAATCAAAATGGGTTGGCAGTGGATCCAAAGAAAGTGGCAGATATCCTGAACTGGAAAGCACCAAAGGATGTTCGTGGGATCAAGAGCTTCATTGGAATGGCTGGGTATTACAGGCGTTTCATTGAAGGCTTCTCAAAGATTGCTAGACCAATGACAGCGTTGCTAGCGAAGAAAGTTGAGTTCAAGTGGACCCAAAAGTGTCAGGAAGCATTTGAAGAACTGAAAAATAGATTGACTACAGCTCCGGTGTTAGTCCTGCCTGATGTTCACAAGCCATTCTCAGTGTATTGTGATGCTTCTTACACCGGATTGGGATGTGTGCTAATGCAAGAAGGAAGAGTTGTAGCATATTCATCTCGACAGCTGAAGATCCATGAGAAAAATTATCCCACACATGACCTGGAGTTGGCAGCAGTAGTTCATGCTTTGAAGACATGGAGACATTACCTGTATGGACAGAAGTGCGACATCTACACAGATCATAAAAGTCTGAAATACATATTCACCCAGTCAGAGTTAAACATGAGACAGCGAAGATGGTTCGAATTGATCAAGGACTATGAGTTGGAGATACATTACCATCCAGGCAAAGCCAATGTGGTTGCAGATGCTCTGAGCAGGAAGAGTCAAGTCAATATGATGGCCACGTACCCAATGCCATATGAGTTAGCCAAGGAGTTCGACAGACTGAGTCTCGGTTTCCTGAACAGTGCGCAAGGAGTAACAGTGGAATTAGAGCCCACCCTAGAGCGGGAGATCAAAGAAGGGCAGAAGGATGATGAAAGCATCAACAAGATCCGGCAGCTAATCTTAGAAGGAAGAGGCAAAGACTTTCGAGAGGATGAAGAGGGGGTAATATGGTTCAAGGACCGATTGTGTGTCCCCGACCTCAAACCTATTCGGGAGCTGATCCTAAAGGAAGCTCATGAGACAGCCTACTCCATACACCCGGGAAGTGAAAAGATGTACCAGGATTTAAAGAGGAGGTTTTGGTGGTATGGCATGAAAAGAGAAATCGCAGAATATGTCGCCATCTGTGATAGCTGTCAAAGGACCAAAGCAGAGCATCAAAGGCCCGCCGGATTGTTGCAGCCATTGCGGATTCCTCAGTGGAAGTGGGATGAGATCGGGATGGATTTTATAGTTGGCCTACCTCGTACTCGGGCCAGCTATGATTCCATCTGGGTGGTTGTGGACCGCTTAACAAAGGTGGCCCATTTCATACCTGTGAAGACCACATACACCGGAGCAACGTTAGCTGAGTTATACATGTCACAGATAGTCTGCCTTCATGGTGTGCCGAAGAAGATAGTGTCAGATCGAGGAACGCAGTTCACCTCTCATTTTTGGCAGCAGCTACAAGAAGCTTTGGGCACCCATTTGAACTTCAGCTCGGCTTATCACCCGCAGACAGACGGTCAGACTGAAAGAACTAATCAGATCCTAGAAGATATGCTGAGAGCCTGTGCGTTGCAAGACAAGTCAGGGTGGGACAAAAGGTTACCTTATGCAGAATTCTCCTATAACAATAGTTACCAGGCCAGCTTGAAGATGTCGCCGTTTCAGGCACTCTACGGGCGGAGTTGTAGGACTCCGCTGCATTGGGACCAGCCTGGAGAGAGACAGGTGTTTGGCCCCGACATCCTGCTTGAAGCCGAAGAGAATATCAAAATGGTTCGGGAGAACCTGAAGATAGCCCAGTCAAGACAGCGAAGCTATGCGGACCGAAGGAGAAGAGAACTGAGTTTCGAAGTGGGGGATTTCGTCTATCTGAAGGTGTCACCTATCAGGGGAGTCAGAAGGTTCGGAGTTAAAGGCAAGTTAGCACCCCGGTACGTTGGACCATATCAGATTCAAGCAAAGCGTGGAGAAGTGGCTTACCAACTCAACCTACCAGAAAGTTTGTCGGCAGTGCACAATGTGTTCCACGTGTCACAATTGAAGAAGTGTCTGCGAGTACCAGAAGAACAGTTGCCAGTGGAGGGTTTGGAAGTCCAGGAGGATCTGACATACATAGAGAAGCCAACACAGATTCTGGAGTTTGCAGACAGAGTCACCCGGAGGAATACCATCAGAATGTGCAAAGTCAGATGGGGTCACCACTCCGAGGAAGAAGCAACCTAGGAACGAGAAGATGATCTGAAGGCCAAATACCCTGAACTCTTTGCTGACCAACCCTGAATCTCGGGGCGAGATTCTTTTAAGGGGGATAGGTTTGTAACACCCTGAATTTGGGGGTATAAAATTTCTTTGCTCATATTCACAAATTCAGGTGTTACTTCCCTTTTCTCATCCTTCCCCAATCTTCTCTTTCTCATTTCTATAGGAGAAAAATGGTTATTTTATTTGTAACTATAGTCTATTAGCTCAAACTCCAAGGGAGTATGAATTGTTGCATCATGTTGAACCCTAGATTTCACTTTTGTTTGGTGCATAATTCTTAGAAAGTCTAATTTGAATTTGTGGCTTATTTGAATTTGAATCAAATAGAGAAAATAAAAAGAAAAGAGAAAACAAATACCAGAATAAAAGAAAAAGGGAAAGAAGCCCAACCCTGCCGCCCCCTCGGCCTTTCGGCCCAGCCGGCCCAACCCCGCGCGCGCGCCTCTCCCCCCCCCCCGCTCTCTCTGCCCTGGCGGGCCCGCCCGTCAGCGCGGCCGCCGTCTCCGCGCCCGCCTCCCTCTCTCTCTGCTCGCGGGCCCGGCCTGTCAGCCCCGTCTTCCCCGCGTAACCGTCGCCCGAGCTGCGCGTTGCCGCGGTCTCCACGCCCACGTCGCGCGTGGAGCTCGCAACCGCCCCGCCCCCGGCCACTTGAGACCAGAACCCCACTCGCCCTCTCCCCCTCCCTCATTTGCGCACCTGCGGGCCTCTCTCTCACCTCCCCCTCGCTGCGCGCACGCCAGAGCGCCGTCGCCACGAACCGCCGCCGTCCCGAGCTCGTTTCCCCGTCGCCGTTGGAGCTCCGCCGTGCCCTCAGCCACGGTGAGCTCCGCCCCGGCGTCCGCAACCCGGGACGCGCTCCAATTTCCCCTTCCCCTCCCTATTTCCCTCTGCCCGCGCTCACCCGCCGTCCTCCGTGCAGCCGCGGAGGTCCGCCACCGCCGACCCGGGCCGTCGTCGCGCCATTGCCGCCACCGAGGAGTCCCCGGAGTCCGTCTTGAGGTAAGGGACCTCCCCTGCCCTCTCCCTTCCTCTCTATTGCTCTCTACTGCGCTTAATTGCTCGCCGGAGTCCCATAGCACCGCCACCGAGCCGCTTCGCCGTGGACCGCCCCCCTCCGGTGCCCCTGCCCCGACCTAGCCCCCACCGGACGATTCCCCGCGCCCTCCCCAACCTTCCCAGCCGCTCGGGTCACCCCAAAGACCCGCAGAGCGCCCGCGCCCCTCGTCTCCGGCGAGTCCTCCGCCGCGGAGACGAGCGCCGCCGCCTCTGCTAGCCGTAGGAAAGGCCAAGGCCGGCCACCTGACCCCCGCCGTTCATCCCAGATCGGGCGGCCCTGATTCAATTAGCCCGGGCCCAATCCTGGCCGTCCGCCGGAGATCCAACGGCCCAGGGCTGCTTCCCTCACACCCCGCGCCCGCTCTGCCGCCTGGCCCCGCCTGTCAGCCCACCCGCGCCCGCTCTGCCGCCTGGCCCCGCCTGTCAGCCCACCCGCGCCCGCTCTGCCGCCCGGCCCCGCCTGTCAGCCCGCCCGCGCCCGCTCTGCCGCCCGGCCCCGCCTGTCAGCCGCTCAGGCCGCCGCGCGCTCGCGCGCCCGCCCGCGGATCTAATCTCGGGCGTTGATCCGAGATCCAACGGCTATAAAAGCCCGATACCCCTTTGCCCGCGCGTTTTCTTAAAGAGACCCCCGGCTTCCTAAAAATTAACCCGCCGTCCCTGGATTCTCGCAGTTAGGTCCTCGGACCTTTTATTTAATTCAAAATAAGTATTTAGGGTATATTTTTAATCCCTAAACTTATAAAATTCATAACTTTGTCATATGAACTCCAAATTAGGTGCTTCAAATTGCAAAATGCTCATAGTATTTTTGTCTACCTATTTAACCAATGTTTCCCTGCTGTTTTTATGTCCCAATTAATAGTTGATCATTAAGATAAGATTAAGGTTATTGGAACCCATATTTGAGATAAATAAAAGATAGAAGACTTTAATAAAAGTGGGAGCACCTAAGTTTATGGACTTAAAACCATGTAATGATTTAACCCCACCACTGACTTAAACCTGATTAGTGGATAATGAATCATTTTGTATAGTCCTCTACCCTAGACCTAGGGAATACCAGAGTGCCTATCCCTTTTCTATTATGAACTTGTGATCTCTCTGCTGCATATGTTTGGTATATTATTTTTGTTTGTTATTTCCCAAGTGCATAGTGTGAATGATTACTTTACGTAGACAACGAGCAGTCTGTGTTTCCCGAGGAAGTTGCAGAGGAAGTTCCTGATCAGCAGTTTGGTGAAGGCAAGTGTCCTCTGACCCATTATGTCCTATTCATTTATAACTTACTACCCCGCATTACTTACTTGAAACCTAAGGATTGACTAGCTTTACACTTTACTTTATCCTTGATGACCTTATGGGCTGTTATGGTTAGCATTCTGCTATTGCCTTAACTCAATCAATGAACATGATGTGACTATTTACGATACTGTTATCCTGATGATATTGATGATCTTGTGATACTCTAGGGGGCTCAGGCTGTTTCCTGAGTACCTCTCCGTAAGGACCTGTTCGTTGAGAGACCACCCGGGATAATAGTGCAACCATGAGGGTGAAATGGGATGCCCTTAGCTAATTAATTAGAGGAACTAGAGGTGTAGTTGCTTCGCCGTTGTGCCGTCAATGGGGTCCAGGCACAGTGCTTGCTCTGCCGAGGCTGAGTGCCGAGGTTCTTTCGTTTTGCTTTTGTTAGTCACTCTCCTGCGGGGAGGAGTACTGTGTTTATCAAACTGGAGAAACCTAACGGGCGGCTACGATCTCTAGGGAATCTTTGTAACAGCTACGTAGTGATACCCTGCCGGACCACCTAGGTAGTGGTCAATGGGGATTAGCTCTCCCCGGGCAGAAAGGGCATCATGACTCATGGGTAAAGTGTGCGACCTCTGCAGAGGGTAGTGAAACTGATATATCAGCCGTGCTCACGGTTAAGAGCAGCCTTGGGATCCTCTTTGATTAGAGATACAGATGGTTCGAGATACAAGGATTATGTTATGGTTTTGGTTCGAATATGATGATGTTGTTCCTCAATGAGGAAATGGTTCATGGGTTGGTTAATGCTAAAATCTGGCTTCTACTAATGATAAATACCTGACCAACTAAAAGCAACTGCTTGAGCCTAACCCCACATAAAGCTAGTCCACTTCAGCCAAACGGGACATTTGCTGAGTACGTTGATGTGTACTCATCCTTGCTTTACCACAAAACACCAGGTTGTCCGCATTGTAACCACTGCTCAGGAGAAGGCGAAGCCGTGGGAGGAGACTTCCAGGAGTTCCAAGACTACGACGAATTCTAGGTGTGGGTTGGCGGCAACCCCCAGTCAGCTGCCTGTGAAGGCCTTATCTTTACTACGTTTCGCTAGCACTTTGATTTACCTGTTAAGACGATGACTATGTGGATGTCTATGACTCTGTGATGTAATAAGTTAATACTCTTTTAAGTTATTATCCGAGCAATGTGCATTGATGTACATTTATGTAAACGCTGTGTACGTGAGTTCTGATCCTGGCACGTACATAGTTCGCACTTGGTTTGCCTTCCAAAACCGGGTGTGACAGTACTTCGACGGGTCGCTCATGAAATCTGGGGCAGGTGCTGGCTTGCTCTTCATCTCACCCCTCAGGAAACATGTGCGCTACGTGATTCGCCTCCATTTTCCAGCATCAAACAACGTGGCCGAGTACGAGGCTTTGGTTAATGGGTTGCGCATCGCCGTCGAGCTTGGGGTTTGGCGCCTCGACGCTCGGGGCGACTCGCAGCTTGTCATTGACCAAGTCAGGAAGAACTCCCACTGCCACGATCGAAAAATGGAGGCCTATTGCGACGAAGTTCAGCGCTTGGAAGATAAGTTCTACGGGCTGTAACTCAATCATGTTGCTCGACGGTACAACGAGATCGCGGATGAGCTGGCGAAAATATCCTCGGGGCGAACGACGGTTCCCCTGAACGTCTTCTCCAGGGACATATATCAACCATCCGCCAAAATCAACGACACGCTCGAACCCGAGGGGACCTCGGCCCAGCCCAAGGTACCCTCGGCCACCGAGGGTGAGGCCTTGCGCATCGAGGGAGAGCAGAATGGGGTTGCGCCAAACCAAAACTGGCAGACCCCGTACCTAGAATATCTCCTCTGAGGAGAGCTACCCCTCGACAAGGCCGAAGCTCGGCGCGCCAAGTCGTTCGTTTTACTGGATGATGAAAAAGAGTTGTACCACCGCAGCCCCTCAGGCATTCTCCAACGATGCATATCCGTCGCCCAAGGACAAGAACTGTTACAAGAAATACACTCGGGGGCTTGCGGTCACCATGCAGCACCTCGGACCCTCATGGGAAACGCTTTCCGACAAGGGTTCTACTGGCCGACCGCGGTGGTCGACGCCACTAGGATTGTACGCTCCTGCCAAGGGTGTCAATTCTACGCGAGACAGACGCACCTGCCCGCTCAAGCCCTGCAGACAATACCTATCACTTGGTCGTTTGTCGTATGGGGTCTGGACCTCGTCGGTCCCTTGCAGAAGGCACCCGGGGCTTCAAGCACCTGCTGGTCGCCATCGACAAATTCTCCAAGTGGATCGAGGTCTGACCCTTAACCAGCATCGGGTCCGAGCAGGCGGTGGCATTCTTCACAAACATCATCCATCGCTTTGGGGTCCCAAACTCCATCATCACTGATAATGGCACGTAGTTCACTGGGAAAAGTTCCTGGACTTCTGCGAAGACCACCACATCCGTGTGGACTGGGCCGCCCTAGCTCACCCAATGACAAATGGGCAGGTGGAGAGCGCCAACGGTATGATTTTGCAGGGACTAAAACCGAGGATCTACAACGACCTCAACAAGTTTGGAAAGCGGTGGATAAAAGAACTACCCTCGGTGGTTTGGAGTTTGAGGACGACGCCGAGCCGGGCCACGGCTTTCTCGCCGTTCTTTCTAGTCTATGGGGCCGAGGCCATCTTACCCACAGACTTGGAATACGGTTCCCCGAGGACAAAGGCTTATGACGACCAAAGCAACTAGACCAGCCGAGAAGATTCATTGGACCAGCTGGAAGAGGCTCGGGACGTGGCCTTACTACACTCAGCGCGGTATCAGCAGTCTCTGCGACGCTACCACGCTCGAAGGGTTCGGCCCTGAGACTTCCAAGTAGGAGACTTGGTACTTCGGCTGCGACAAGACGCCCGAGGGCACCACAAGCTTACTCCTCCCTGGGAAGGGCCCTTCATCATCGCCAAGATTTTGAAGCCCGGGACATACAAGCTGGCCAACGATCAAGGCGAGGTCTACAGCAACGCTTGGAACATCCAACAGCTACGTCGCTTTTACCCTTAAAATGTTTCAAGTCGTTCATGTATCTCGCTTTCTTTACATGCATAAATAAAGTCTAACCATCAAGGAAGGATCAGCCTTGCCTCCGTAAAGCCCGACCCTCCCTTGGGGGCTAGAAGGGGGGAACCCTCTCTGCATCAAAGTTTTCCTCGGAAAAGTCTTTTACCAGAACGACTTTCGTGCTTTTCGACTGCGTTAGTAACAGAATCCCAAAGACGAGCAAGAGAGACCTTGAGTGGCAAGGCCGACCGAGTCGAGGGACTCCTACGCCTCCGGGATACGGATACCTCACTCATCACCTTCCGCGAAAAGTAACTCACGCTCGGATAAGCGATTCTGCTACCGAACAAGTCCTAACGCTTGAAAACTTTTCTACCAAAACGACTTTCGTGCCTTTCGACTATATCGATAACGGAATCCTAAAAACGACGAGAGAGACCTTGAACGGCAAGGCCGACCGAGCCGAGGGACTTCTACGCCTCCGGGATACGGATACCTCACTCATCACCTTCCACGAAAAGTAACTCACGCTCGGATAAGTGATTCTGCTACCGAACAGGTCCTAACGCACGAAACAAGAGGAAAGAAAACACAGCTTTATAATATGACAATTAAAATGTTTAGGCCTCAGCGGCCGCAAAAAACATACGCATACTTAAAACAAACTGTTCCTGCAGGCTCAGACATCGGCATGGGGAGGAGCAGCACGCTCAGCGTCATTTCCACCCTCGGTAGAATCTGGCCCGGCCTTAGACGGTGACACGGGCGGAAGGATCTCCACCTCGAAGGAGGAAGCCAGCGCCGCGCTTGGGCCCTCGACAGCCGCGTCAAGCCTCTAGACCTCGGCTAAGGCAGCCTCCTCTTCGTCGGGTAAGCAGTACCCATCGCTAACCCGCTCCAGATCCACGTCGTAGTGGGAAGCGAGCACGGCGAAGGCCCGCCTAACGCCATGGTGCAGTGCCCCGCAGAGTCTGCTGCGCACATGGCCGCCCAAGGCCCGCAGATGACTCTGGGGGGAGCTACCCGAGGGGACGCCGTCGAGGCTGAAGGCCTGGCAAAAGGTCGAGATAGCCTCGGACATGGCCGCACGGTCGGCCTCCTTCCGCTCAGCCGCCTCGGCAAGCGCCTTGCAGTTCTTGACGGACTCGTTAAGAGCCGTCTCGAACCCTGCAGACAGCAGGACAACATTCTTCAGACACAAGGAGAAGAATGGAGACATAAACAAAGTCACAGAGCGGGCAAAACATACCTTCGGCCCGGGCACGCCGCTGTGAGGCCATAGCTCGGGCAGACCGGGCAGACTCGACGACCACAGTCAGGCCCCCCGCAAGGGTCCTGACCCGAGCGGTCGCCTCGGGTCTAAAAAGGGGGAAGCCCCCTCTGCATCAAATTTTTCCTCGGAAAAGTTTTCCGCCAAAACGACTTTCGTGCCTTTCGACTGCGTCGATAACAGAATCCTAATGATGAGCGAGAGAGACCTCAAACGGCAAGGCCGACCGAGCTGAGGGACTCCTACGCCTCCAGGATATGGATACCTCACTCGTCACCTTTCGTGAAAGGTAGCTCACGCTCGGATAAGTGATTCTGCTACCGACGAACAAGTCCTAATGCTCGAAACAAGAGGGAAGAAGCACAACTTTATACTCGAATACCCGAATGTTCAGGCCTTGACAGCCACAAAGAACAAACACACATACTAAGGGTAGCTATGATACCTAGACTTAGACGTCGGTAGCACCCTCGGCAGTTTTCCCAACTTGCGGCAGATGTCTTAGTATTTAAAGCTATTACATCTCGCTCTCGGGCAAGTACCATTACAAACGGGACTCCGGCTCCATTCCCGTGGGAATGAACAACCTCCACACCAGAAGGCCTGCAGGATAACAAACTCCAGGTGGCCCGCCGGCGACCATTGCACCAGTAGCGCGACAACGACCTCCGCCTCGGGCGGCTAGACAGCAGCAGCGATGGCCTCAGGGCAAACACTACTGCTGAAAGGCCCTCGTTCACGTCCCCTCACGGGGGACGAGAACCAGCCATTAAAGCTAAAGAGCCGGAGGTCCGGAGCGTAGGTGGCACTGACGGTCTCGTCGGCGGAGGCAACCACTTCGGTAGAGGAAGCCTCACCTATGGCGACCACCACCTCAGCACCGACGACAGCGACCACCTACACGCCAACGCCACACCGGCGAGCGGCGGCCGCCCCAATGCGCATCGGCAGGTCCTCACTCTCGTCCTCGCCGAGGCTGTCCCAGAACACGAGTACTGCCCTCGCGGCGTACGACGTGTTGTGCGACCCCCGGTGCAGCCGGCGGCGCAGGGAGGACCCGGACGTGGTCGGCCCGCGCACGGCGCGACCGACGCCCGTGCGGCGGACGGGCAGCCACGCTTCGCCCCAGCGGTAGGAGGCGGCACTGGAAGCAGCGCTAGAGCCGCTCAGGCCGGGGAGCCAGACACGCGGCAGCTGCCAGCGCCACGGACGGCGAACGCCCTTCTCCCTCGATCACTGAGGGAAGGAGCGGGCCGCTGCCCACGCGGAGGCGGGCCCCGACTCGGCGCACCCTCCTCCCCAGCACGGATGATGAACATCCTTGAAGCTGAGGGCAGGGGGAGGCCACGGCCCGGCTCGCTCTTCCCCACCACGAGGCCTGCGGTCATCATCCTGGGTGACCGCCGGTGGGGGATTGCAGCCGGGCTGCATGATGAAAATCCTTGAAGCCGAGCAATGACTGAAGAGCGCCAACCCCCACGAGGTCGTGCTCCTCCAACAGCAGCAAGAAGAAGACAACACAGGTGCACCCCATCTGGGGGCTCGGAAGGTGGAAAGACGCGATGAATGCGAGGAGTGTGAAGGCATGGCTACTGCCCGGGGGATTGACCCATTTTTAAAGGCATATCTTCTCACTCGCACCCCAAGCGTCACGGACAAAGTCTCCACCGACGTGCTCCAGGGTTCTCACCCTCCGACACGGGGGCTGGGTCCCACATGTCATACGAGCTGACCCGAAACAGAATAAGCCAAACCGCCGCACACGAAGCGTGTAACCGCCCCGCGGTTATAAGCACTCCCTCATCATCGCCGAAACCAGCGGGCGAAAGGGCGGACCGCCACGCAAGAAACATGCAACCGCGCCACGGTTGTGCACCCTTTCCGCTTCGTCGCATTCGGCGGTCCAGCATGGAGGCTCGGGCCCACATGTCATGTAACCGGCGCGCCGGTTACTACGTGCAAGGAAACTACACCGCCACTTGCACCAATGACGCGTCTTCTCGACTGCAGAACCAGTGCCGCGACTCGAGGCAGCCCTGCGCGTGACCCAACAGTGCCAATTAAGTGCAACGATCGCAGGTCACTCAGCCGCGGGGATAAGCATGGCAGTTGGTGTGACAGAAGGCGGGCCGACAGTAATTGCAGCAACAGACGTGCGGAAGCAGTGGTCCAATCACCTACATGCTCGCATCCTCTTCTGAAGCAGCAGAGGAGCCCTTGTTGGAACTTGCTCACAGGCGCAAGTTGATCCAACGGGAAGGGGTGTAATAGCGCAAACAGGGTTTCAGCACGTGATGGCAAAAGCTCTGTTCATCTAGCCTCTCAAGGGCACTGTGCGGGGGTATTTATAGGTGTCCGGGTGCCCAGCGTCCCGTGTTAAGGACGCATGTGCTCTCAGACACCTAGGTTATCCCCGGAATATTCCCATAAAGTGGGGTTACAGACTGTAATTATAGGGACGCCTTTACAAATTAGGCCCGTAACACGCAGCGGCCACGCAGGGCTCGTTACAATGGGCCGGATCACACGTGGGCCTCCATGCTGGACGAGGCCGCATGGTGGGATGACCTCGTCACGAGTCTTCGTCCAATGTCGTATGGGGCGAAGGGTGTCCCTGCCCGTTGTCTTGTCTCCGTTGGGCCAACGACTACGGCGAAGGCCTCGAGCGAAGGGTGGCGTCTTCGCCTTCGCCCCAACATTTGCCCTCCGAGGGACCAGTTCAACTAAGTCATCTGGTGCCGAAGACGTCGCTAGATGGCGGAGACGCTGCCCTCGCTCGAAGTGGTTCCGCGGGGGTTTTTGACATGACCGTTGATTGACACCGTACTGTTGGACTGCGGGTTTCCTGAAGCGCCGCGCCCTGTGTATAAAAGGGGGCGGGGGGCGGCGCGTTTTGAACTTTATCCTTCCGCGCTCCGTGAAAACCTAGCCACTTTTTCCACCGTCTTGCTGCTCGTCTGCCCTCCTTGCTCTTGTTCGCCGGAGATCTGGCTCGAGTGAAGCAGACCGCCAGCCACCGCCGACGGTACGTAGCGATGCCGACCTCTTCTTCTTCTGCTGCCGCTACGCCGCCGATCGACGCGTCGTCTGAGGAAATGCTGAGTACTGTGGCGGCGGAGGAGTTGCGTGCCGGCGATACGGTGGATTTTGGTGTGTCGCGGATGTCGTCGGTCCGCGTGCAAGATATGCAGCGTCTTGGTTACTTTGGCGGTGGAGTCGCTCGTGTCCCGGGGACGGAGGAAGTCCCCGAGCCAGAAGGCGAGTTGGTTGTGTTCGAGGCATTCTTTGCCGCTGGTCTCCGCCTGCCTGCGCACCGATTTGTTGGAGAAGTCATGCGCAGATTTAACGTTCAGATCCATCAGCTGACTCCGAATGCCGTGGTGACTCTGTCGAAGTATGTCTGGGCGATGACTTCGTACGGCGGACAGCCATCAGTCGAAGTCTTCGCGAAGTACTATTGCCTGCACTGGCAGAAGAGGATGATTGGAAATGAAGTTGCCCAGTTTGGGTCCTGTACATTTACGCCGAAGACCGGCAAGACCACGATGGAGGTAGTTGAGTTGGTTCCTTGCGCCCGCAACAAGTGGGGCAATTGGCATGAGTTTTGGTTCTACGTCGTGGAGGGTACAGTCGAAGACCATCCGGGGCTCCCCGTGTCCGAGATGTGCTCGCATTTTTAGTCAGCATACCCGCCTTTTGAAGTGGCGGAGGAGGATGCAGACGAACGGGCCCTTCGGTGCGCCGCCGGCCTGAGCAGCGGGCGCGATTTGGTTGAGGAGTTTGTGGCGTACGGGGTATGGCCTTTGGCGCATGGCTGGGCGCTGGGCGAAGTGTGCCCTCGCCAGATGCCTTCCCATGGTGGGAAGCTGGTGCGAAGTCCTGCCTTCGCGCTGGATCTGCATAGCCGCGATCCGGTCGCCTTTGTGCATGAGGCGGAAGATGGGGCGGTGCGGATCGTTGGTCGGTACGTGCCGAGGACAGAGGGCCAGCGTAGCTGGGACATTTGCGGGTCAAATGACCGCTTGAACAGGGTTTTTGAGTTGAATCGTCTGCCGTATGGCAGTTATCCCGGCCAAGACGATGTGGATCGTCGCGGGAAGAAACCGGTGGCAGAGTCTGGAGACGACCCCGCGCCGGCGGCCGCCCCGTCCTCTAAGAAAAGGAAACTAGGTACTGCTGTGGGAGGACTTGGGGTTTCTGATGGTTTTGCTAGAGAATTGATGAGGACATGCGCGGCCCCGGGGGGAAGGATGTCTTCGCCCGAGCTCCGGGAGTCTTCGGCGCGGATGCTGAGGGTTACCGGGGGTTGGTGGCCTAAGAATGTTCCTGTCCCCCGCGCGGCCGGTGAAGACTTTTTTACATCTCGCATGGTTCGTGATTGGAAAGTGTTTCCTTACGGGCGGAATATTGCTGCTGTTGTGTCGGCAGTGATGGACAAGGATCGCCAGGGAGCTGCACAGAAGCGCCAGGCGGTCGTCAGGCTTCATGAAGCCAGGCCGAAGAGGCAGCGGGGGGCTGCGAAGGCTACTACCCCCGGCAGAGGCCAGTCGCCGCTGGTGGCGAAGTCGGCCGTCCCTGCATCCAGCAGGGCGCCGGAGGCTGCGAAGGCGGCTGCCGCCGGTGGTTCCAAGTCTATGAAGGCCGCCCCTGTGCCCAGCGGGGTGCCGGAGGCTGCGAAGGCGGCCCGAGAGTTGCCGCCGCCGGGCAAGCACATCGCTGACTTTGCCACCGACATTAGTGTGGAAGATTATCTTGTTGGTAAGTCGCTGTCTCGATTTTTTTTGTTAATAAGTTGATATGTTGCAGGGTCGGACGAAGGCCAACTTGTTGTTGCTCCGCCTGCCGGGGCGAAGGGCGGTGCGTTTAGTGCCGGTGGCGAGATTCCGGCGCTCGCTGTAGTCAGGGACGAGGCGAGTGCTGTGTCCCGCCGGCTGAAGGAGCTGAAGGAGGCACTAAGTCAGGTACGTGGAGCTGGACTTTGGTTTTTTACCGGCTTTGCTGGGGCTGTGGTCTTATGTGTGTCTTGTAGGCGACTGACTTCGCTGACCGCACGGCGTCGGGAGCCCTGACGGCAGTTGTGTCTACCGAAGTCGAGAGACTTCGGACACAACATGCTGACGCCGTCCAGGAGAAGTCGTCCGCCGACAGCAAATGCCGCAAGCTGGCGGATAAGGTGGCCGCGCTGGAGGGTGAGAGGACTGACCTCCGGCGCCAACTGGCGGAGGAAAGGAAGGAGGCCAATGAGGCCCTTGCCAAGGCGCAGTCTGCGCAGGCGGAGGCCAATTTGGCGCGGGCGGAGGGCAATCTTGCCAGGCAGCGCGCCGAGGAGTTGGAGGGGCGGCTCAACGCTCTGCAGGCCCGAGTTGAGAGGGCCGAGGCTTCGACGCGCTAGGAGGCTGAGCGGACACGCAAACAGCTTGTGGAGTCATACCATGAGCTGGGCGCGCGGACCGCTGACTTCGAAGTGCCGGATCGAGAGCCCGGACTTCGCTACTTCGAGTGGATACAAGAGGAGCTGCTGGCGCTCCCCACCATTGTGGAGGGGTTTATGTCCTACGCCTCCCTGGTCACCTGCGAGGGGGCGATGAACGCGTTATCTCGCGAAGGGTGCCGGCACTATGAGGTCTTCGACCAAGCTGATGAGGATTTCGAGCGTGATGTCTACAAGGTTGAGGACCCTATAGTGAAGGAATCCGCCGGAGCCCTCTACGACCGGATGTGGGGCCCCCACGGTCGGGAGGTGGTCAGGGAGCGGGACGAGACGGCGAGGGGTCAGGTAATGTTTGGCGTTTGTCTAGTGTTTGTTGCGTGTGGGTTATATGTGGGTGTGCTGAATCTGTGTGCCCTGTCTTAGGCGGCGCGTGGCGAGAGGGTGGAGGACTTCGGGGCCTTGAACAGCGCGCAGCCTGAGTCGGAGTCGAACCTGGTGGTGGCTGCGCCCGAGACCGCCCCGGACCCGCCCCCGAAAACCATCGAAGGCGTTCCCGATGCCCCCGTAGCCACCGTGGCCGGCGGAGGCCCATCGCCAACTGCCACGCTGAGGGCCGACGATCCTGTGTAGATGGCGGCAGAGCCGGCAGCGGAGGATCCCGCGACGACTGGGTCTTCGCAGGTGGCGTAGTCAGTGTGGGTAGTTAGGGAATTTTGGATATGTTGCTGAAACTTGGTTGCTGCGCAGGTTCAAGATTTTGGGCCTGCGCACGCAACCGCTACTACTAATTTTTTGGCGGCTTCGACCGTGGATGATGGTAATGAATTGGACGGGTCTGCATCTAAGTTTTCTGATTTTGGTGACTCTGGGAGCTCGGTTGAGTGGACTGAGGAGTCATCGGATGAGGACTTGGACTATTTTGCGGCCTTGGATGTGGCAGCGGCGGAGGCTTCGCAGCAAGCTGCGGATGCTGAAGTTGTGCCTGGTCCGAGTACTGGGCGTAGGCGGCGAAGGGCGGTTGCGAAGCATAGAGTGAGTGGGGCGGACGTCGGTCGGCTTCGTGTGAGTGGGGCTGGCAGGCAGGAACTGTTGTCCTTGCCGGCCGCTGTGAGTGCAGGTGAGGGGGAGTTGCGAAGTCTTTTTGCGGGTGAGGAGCTTAGGATAATGTTATTTAACTATAGGGAGATGGGAATTATTCCGAAGGTTGAGCCGATGTAGAGTGTGATGCCCTCGCTTGTACATGTGTAATGGCTTGTATGATGAGGTTGTGTGCCTTCGCACACTCGGCTATGTTCGCGAGGGCGTTATGTGCTTGGTCTGGTGTATTTGTTATGTTGGTCTGGTGCGCATGTAGTCGGTCTTTGTGCGGACAGTTTGGTGTAGCCGTTTTTGCACTCGTTAGGCTTCGTCCGGCTGTACCATTGTAGTCGATTCGTCGCACTTGTTGCGCTGTCCCTGCTGCACCCTGAGGCGACTTCTGCAGGGATAGTCTTCGCAGAAAACTAGGATTTTTCGCACTTATTGTGCTAGCCCGGCTGCACCCTTAGGCGATTGTTGCACGGGTAGTCTTCGCGGAAGACCTCGATTTTTCGTATTTGTAGTGCTAATCCGGCGGCACCCTTGAGCGGCTTCTGCGCGGATAGCCCTCGCGGAGGACCTCGATTTTTCGGACTTGTTGTGCTAGTCCGGCTGCACCCTTAGGCGACTTCTGCGCGGATAGTCTTCGTGGAAGACTTGGATTTTTCGCACTTGTTGTGCTAGTCCGGTTGCACCCTTAGGCGACTTCTGCGCGGATAGTCTTCGTGGAAGACTTCGATTTTTCGCACTTGCTGTGCTAGTCCGGCTGCACCCTTAGGCGACTTCTGCGCGGATAGTCTTCGTGGAAGACTTGGATTTTTCGCACTTGTTGTGCTAGTCCGGCTGCACCCTTAGGCGACTTCTGCACGGATAGTCTTCGTGGAAGACTTCGAATTTTCGCACTTGTTGTGCTAGTCCGGCTGCACCCTTAGGCGACTTCTGCGCGGAGTTGTTGCACGCGAGGGCGGCTGCCGCTGGACCTCGCGGTGACTTTGCATTAGTCGAATGTCGAAGACCGTCTGTGCGGTCTTGTTTCGACGTGGATTTTGCGGGGGATTTTTCTCTTGTATATTATATGACTCCGCCTCGTTAAAAACCTCACCCCCCGGGAGGAAAAGAGTGCGGGCTAGAACAAAATTGTTTTTGCAAATTACAAGGGCGAGCTGGCCTGATGAGTCAAACAAAAAAATTTGCGCAGATTATCAATGTTCTAGGAATGCTCTAAGTCTTCGCCGTTTGGCGTTGCAAGCCTGTATGCGCTGGGGGAGGCCTTCGACTTGACAATGTAAGGGCCTTCCCACATGGGCTCCAGCTTGCCTCTGGACTCCGTTCGAGCTATCCGAACGAGGACGAGGTCCCCTTCGCTGAATTCCCTTGGGATGACTGCCTGGTCGCGCCATGCTTTTGTCTGGGCTTGGTATTTGTCCAGAGCCTGTAGGGCGAAGACGCGGTCTCCGTCGATGAGATCCTTCGAAGTCGGTTCATCTACGTCTGGGACGGCCGACGCGGCTGTCCGAGGCGACCCATGCTTTATTTCTTGCAGAGTCATGGCCTCCGATCCGTATAATAGGCGGAAGGGGGTAAACCAGTCGCCCTGCACTCAGTTGTATTCAGTGCCCAGACCACTTCGGGTAACAGGTCGGGCCACTTGCCCTTTTTGTCGTCGAGGAGCATTTTCTTGACAGCTGTGAAAATTTTGCCGTTGGCGCGCTCCACGACTCCGTTGGACTGGGGGTGGTACACGGAGGCGAAGGCAAGCTTGGTGCCGATGGAGAAGCAGAAGTCTTTGAAATCTTGGTTGTCGAACTGCTTGTCGTTGTCGACCGTGAGTTCGGATGGTACTCCGAAGCGGCAAACAATATTTTGCTAGAAGAATTTCTGGGCCGTCTTTGATGTGATGGTGGATACTGCCCTCGCCTCAATCCATTTGGTGAAGTATTCAACGGCTACAAAGGTAAACTTGAGGTTCCCCTGAGCCGTGGGCAGGGGCCCGACAATGTCTAGGCCCCAGCGCTGAAGGGGCCACGTGTGGGCGATTAGCTTCGCGAACTGCGAGGGGCGTCCCGAGCGTGGGGAAAATTTTTGACAGGCCTTGCAGGATCTGACAACCCGATTTGCAGCGCAGATGATGGCGGGCCAGTAGAAACCTTAGCGTATCACCTTTGCCGCTAGGGCCCTGGGGCCTGCGTGGGAGCCGCAGGTCCCCTTGTGGACTTCGCGCAGGATTTGAACGCCTTCGGTCTCGGTGACGCACTTAAGCATCGGCTGACTGACCCCCTTTTTGTAAAGTTGGCCCTCGATCAATGCGAAGTCCCGGCTTCGGTGGTGGAGGCGCTTGGCCTCGTTGCTGTCGACTGGGTGATAGTACCCCTGCAGGTACAGGGTTATTGGCGCCAGCCAGTCTTCGGTCATGATAAGATTGATCATGCGGTGGCCCTTGCTGTCGTTGGTTATTTGGAGCCCTTCAGGGCTGCGGATGGCTGGCGTGCCGATGACGTGATAGAACACGTCGGAGGGTAGGGCTTCACCCCTGGCGGCTGCCTTGGCCAATGCGTCAGCTTCTTCATTCTTGGCCCGGTCCACATGCTGCAATGTGAATCCCTTGAATTGTTTCTCGAGACTTCGGATGGCCGCGAGGTACTGCATAAGTGCGGGGTCCTTTGCTGCATAGTCTTTCTCGACTTGGCCGGCGACTACCTTGGAGTATGTTCGGACTATACAGGTGGTGACGCCGAGGGCTCTTAATTTGCGGAGGCCGAGGATGACAGCTTCGTATTCTGCTATGTTGTTTGTGCATCTGTCAGATTCCAGAGCGAAGCTTAAGCGTGCCGCGTATCTGTGCCTGACCCCGTCGGGTGAGGTGATGATTGCAGCAGCGCCTGCCCCCGCATGGCACCAAGCGCCGTCGCAGTGGATTGTCCAAACCTTCTCTGCGGACGGATCCGGCTGTGTTATTGGCCCGGTCCAGTCAACGACGAAGTCTGCTAGAACTTGTGACTTGATCGCTGTCCTGGGCTCGAAAGTGATGTGGTAGCCAGAGAGTTCGGCCGCCCATTTGGCGATCCGTACCGATGCCTCCAGGTTTCTGAATAATTCGCCGAGTCCCCTATCTGAGGTGACGCGGACCTTGAATGCTTCAAAGTAGTGGTGCAATTTGCGCGAAGACATAACAACTGCATATGCAATCTTTTCGAGCTCCGTCATGTTACATTTTGACGGTGTGAGCACTTCGGAGACATAATATACTGGGCACTGCCTGATCACGCCCTCTGCTGTCTGCTCCTGAACCAGTGCCGCACTGACCGCGTGCGGCGAAGCCGCAACGTATAGCAACAGTGGTAGCGAAGAGTCGAGGCTCGTAAGAACGGCCAACTCCATCAGGTACTGTTTTAGTGAGGCGAAGGCCGCCGCCTGCTCTGGTCCCCAAGCGAAGTCTTTTGCGCCGCGGAGTGTTTTGAGGAAGGGAAGACTTCGCTCAGCAGATTTGGAAATGAACCTGTTGAGGGCGGCCATTCTGCCCGTCAGACGCTGGACCTCTCTGGCTGACTGCGGGGGCTTCATGTTGATTATGGCCTAGATTTTGGTTGGGTTGGCCTCGATGCCGCGGTGTGATACCAGATAACCCAATATTTTCCCCTGTCGAACACCGAAGACGCACTTATCGGGGTTCAGGCGAAGTCGTGCGTCCCGCATGTTCGTGAATGTCTCGGCGAGGTCTGCGAGATGGTCCTCCTTATTCCTGCTGGCGATGACGATGTCATCCATGTATGTGAATACGTTTCTACCGACTTGCCCTTCGAGCACTATTTTAGTGAGCCGGGAGAAGGTGGACCCGGCGTTCTTGAGTCCCTCCGGCATTCTGATAAAGCAATATGTGCTGAAGGGTGTTATGAAGCTGGTGCTGACCTTGTCCTCCTCCTTCATGTATATTTGATGATAACCGGAGAAGCAGTCGAGGAGTGACATGACCTCGCACCCGGCCGCGCTATCGACTATTTTGTCGATCCGGGGCAACGGGAAGTTGTCCTTTGGGCAGGCCTTGTTGAGGCTGGTGAAGTCTATGCACATTCGCCACTTGCCGCTCTTTTTCTGCACCATGACCACGTTGGAGAGCCACGTGGGGTAAACCACTGGCTCGATAAATTTGGCTTCCAGGAGGCGGTGTACCTCTGCCTTGGCGGCCTCTGTCTTCTCGTCGGACATTTTGCGAAGCCGTTGTTTTTTCGGTCTCACCGAGGGGTCGATTCCCAAGTTGTGCTCAATTATGGATCGGCTGACCCCGACCAGGTCGAGGGCTGACCAAGCGAAGACGTCCTTGTTCTTGGACAAGCAGCACAGGAGTTTTTCCTCGTCATGCAAAGTGAGGTCTTCGCTGATCGTGACTGTTTGCTTGGGCGTGGCCTGGTCGAGGGGAACAGTCTTGGTCCCGTCGTTGCTTTGCAGCTGCGCCTTGTGTTGTTTTTCAGTTGGGCTGGCGGGCGCTGGGACCTCGCGCTGGGCCATGAGGCAGTGGACATTTCTTTGCCCGGGGACGAAGTCCCGCTCTATATTGCGCGCAGTCTGCTGATTGCCGTAGACCGAGATGGCGCCTAACGGACCTGGTATCTTCATGCACAGGTACAATCCGTGAATGGCTGCCTCAAACTTGTTGATGGAGCCCTGGCCCATGATGGCGTTGTACGGATACACCATTTCGACGATGTCAAAGGTTATCTGCTCACTTCGGGCATTGGGCGCTACACCGAAGGGGAGTGGCAACTCTATTTTGCCGATAGGAAAAGTGCCCTTGCCGCCGAAGCCGTACAACGGATTGTCCGAAGGCTTGAGCAAGCTGTGGCTTATGCCCATGCGGTCGAAGGCATGGAGGAAAATGATGTCTGCCTGACTGCCATTATCAACGAGGACTTTGTGCAGGTCCCAGCCTGCCACGCTGCAGTTGATGACCATGGCGTCGATATGGGGGGCGCTGCGCAGGTCGATGTCTCGAGCGTCGAAAGTTAGCGGTACATGGGACCACTTCGTCTGTACGACTGGACCGGTGATGGCGACGTGGTTGATGCTGCGGTAGTGGTCCCGCTTCTATCGCTTGGTGTCGAAGTCGACACTGGACCCCCTAGTGATCATATGAATGACTCCGCGATACGGCTGATCGGCGAAGTCTTCTTGCTTGGGGGCATGGGGGTGGGGGATGTTTTGTTGTTGCTGGTGTGGAGGCGGGGGTGGGGGAGGTACGATTTGTACTTCCTGATGGTGTTGGTAAGCGTGGTGCGGTGGATGCAGGGCGGGGGCGTGGATGTATGGTGGAGGATGTTGCTGATAAGTGTGCGCGATGACTCTTGGGTTGTTGGCCGATTGCGTTCATGCCATCCTGTCTCTGGTGGCCTTCGTCTCTGGGCAGTCTTTGGTTTGGTGGGCGCAGTCTTCGCCGTGGAAGAGACAGTAGAATAGGCGCGGCGGCTGCGTGCGTCCCCGACCCCTACCGCGAGTTCCACTTCCGCGGCCCTGGGGGGGATATTCCTGGCGGCGAGGGGCATCACCAGCGGGGTGCTGGTTGGCAATGTTGTGCACCTGCTGCTGATTACGGCCGTCTCGACCAGAGTCTGGCTGCGGAGTCCTCCTCCACGTGCGGCTGGACTGTGGAGCATCTTTGGGTTTCCTCTGAGACTCAACCTTGCGCTGGTGGAGCTCTTCGGATTTGGCATATTTTTCAAATAGTTGATATAATTCCTGGAGGTTCTTGGGCGGGTCCCTGATGCAGTGGCTGTACAGGACGCCGGCGCGAAGGCCACTGATGGCGTAGTGAATGGCGATCTGGTCATCAACTGAGGGCAGCTGTGACTTGAGTGTTAGAAACTTGCGGTAATACTCCCGCAGAGTCTCTTTTTCCAGCTGCTTGCAGAGTGAGAGTTCGGCCAAGGTGTCGGTGTCTGGGAGGTACCCTTGGAAGTTGAGCAGGAATTTGTCCCTTAGGCTTCTCCAGGAGTCAATGGACAGCGGGGGCAACCTGGTGAACCAGGTGAGAGCTGGGCCTTCAAGGGCGATGATGAAAGACGTGGCCATTGTGGCGTCGTCCCCTCCGGAAGATGCAACGGCGACCTGATAACTCATGATGTACTGTGCTGGGTCCGTGCTGCCATTGTACTTGGGATAGGTCCCTGCCCGGAAGTTGGCAGGCCAGGGTGTCACTTGCAGATGTGGCGCCAGGGGACTTCGCTCGTCGAGGTAGTTGACCCCTTGAAATGGCGCGGCATGTGGAAAGGTGTAGTCGTGCTGGGGGAAGTGCGGGTCTTCCACTTGCGCGTGCTGTTGCAGGGGTGGCCCGTGCTGCAAGCCGAGGTGGCCTTCGCGCTGCATCAGCGCGATCTCCCGCTCGAGGTTCTGGGCCTTCTGCTCTTCGTCGTGTATCATTTGCCGCACCTTGGCTAGTGTAGACACGCGCTGGCGCTTGGCCTCCAGTATCTCTTTTTGCCTCTGGAGATTGAGGTTCTTGAGGCGCAGGGCGCGCAGCTGTAGTTGTTCTTCCGCTGAAACGCCGAGGACTTCACCGTCCTCGGTGAGGTCCGCGCCCTCTGGTGGGGCGAAGCCTGGGGGAGGCTGCGGTTGTCCTTCAAGGCCGCAGGTGCGGAGAGCGTCGTCTTCGCAGGTGAGGGGAACATCGTCTTCAGCAGCCTCTTGGTGGGTGGAGTGGGTGAGTGCGAGGGCCTTGCCCTTTCTTGCGGCCAGCAGTGCTGCCTTCGCAGCCTCGTCAGCCTTCGAGCTAGCTTTCTTGGGTGCCATCGCGGGTGGTTTCTTCGTAGCACGAACGGTGGGCGCCAAATGTTGGAACTTGCTCACAGGCGCAAGTTGATCCAACGGGAAGGGGTGTAATAGCGCAAACAGGGTTTCAGCACGTGATGGCAAAAGCTCTGTTCATCTAGCCTCTCAAGGGCACTGTGCGGGGGTATTTATAGGTGTCCGGGTGCCCAGCGTCCCGTGTTAAGGATGCATGTGCCCTCAGACACCTAGGTTATCCCCGGAATATTCCCATAAAGCGGGGTTACAGACTGTAATTACAGGGACGCCTTTACAAATTAGGCCCGTAACACGCAACGGCCACGCAGGGCCCGTTACAATGGGCCGGATCACACGTGGGCCTCCATGCTGGACGAGGCCGCACGGTGGGATGACCTCGTCACGGGTCTTCGTCCGATGTCGTATGGGGCGAAGGGTGTCCCTGCCCGTTGTCTTGTCTCCGTTGGGCCAACGACTACGGCGAAGGCCTCGAGCGAAGGGTGCAAGGAGGGCAGACGAGCAGCAAGACGGTGGAAAAAGTGGCTAGGGTTTTCACGGAGCGCGGAAGGATAAAGTTCAAAACGCGCCGCCCCCCGCCCCCTTTTATACACAGGGCGCGGCGCTTCGGGAAACCCGCAGTCCAACAGTACGGTGTCAATCAACGGTCATGTCAAAAACCCCCGCGGAACCACTTCGAGCGAGGGCAGCGTCTCCGCCATCTAGCGACGTCTTCGGCACTAGATGACTTAGTCGAACTGGTCCCTCGGAGGGCAAATGTTGGGGCGAAGGCGAAGACGCCACCCTTCGCTCGAGGCCTTCGCCGTAGTTGTTGGCCCAACGGAGACAAGACAACGGGCAGGGACACCCTTCGCCCCATATGACATCGGACGAAGACCCGTGACGAGGTCATCCCACCGTGCGGCCTCGTCCAGCATGGAGGCCCACGTGTGATCCGGCCCATTGTAACGGGCCCTGCGTGGCCGCTACGTGTTACGGGCCTAATTTATAAAGGCGTCCCTGTAATTACAGTCTGTAACCCCGCTTTATGGGAATATTCCGGGGATAACCTAGGTGTCTGAGGGCACATGCATCCTTAACACGGGACGCTGGGCACCCGGACACCTATAAATACCCCCGCACAGTGCCCTTGAGAGGCTAGATGAACAGAGCTTTTGCCATCACGTGCTGAAACCCTGTTTGCGCTATTACACCCCTTCCCGTTTGATCAACTTGCGCCTGTGAGCAAGTTCCAACAGCCCTCTCCCACGACCTAAAGACGACGCACCCGTGTTCCGTTCCTCGAACGACTCGCGCACGCGCAACAGACGCCCCGCGAATCGCCCCTCCCGTCGCATTAACTCCTTGGCAGGGCAAGCGACACCTCCGGCAGGTGAAGCGGGCGCAGTTTCACCTCCGTCATGATGACCGCGTCAAAAAAGGTGCACCACATTATTTAAATTTATATCCTTTTTCTTTTCTCTCTCTCTCTCTCTCTCTCTCTCTCGCCACAGGGACCGGAAAAGGGGATATTTCAAAAAAGGATCCTTCTCAGCGAAGGAAACGGGCCCCGAGCCCTCCTACTGATCAGGGGTTCGAAGGTTGCGCCCTCCAGGGTTCGGCAACCGCCCCAGAGCACTCGGGCTCCGAGCCCTTTACTGATCAGGGGTTCGAAGGCTGGCCCCTCGGAAGGGTTCGACAACCGCCCTAGAGCATGCAGAGTCAGGGATGAACCTAGGTACGTCCGTTACATGGCCGAGGCTCGGGCTACGCTCCCGAGGTACCCTAGGACATTTCTGAGACCAGCGGGAACGATTTTGTAATGGAATCCCACCGGAGGGAGGCATCGAGCCCTTGGACCCTATCGAATGGGTCCGGGTCCAGCAAATCACCCGCAGGTACTTTTGGAGCGCGCCTCTGGGCCACTAGCCGACCCTTATCGAACAGGGCTCGGGCGTCCACTCGGATCACCCGCTAGCAACTCACTGGAAACACCATGTTCGGTGCCCTCCGAGGGTAACATGGCGCTTTCCCCCCTTCCTCCTTGCGGAGAGACGACGAAGGGGCGTAAAATAAAAGTCGAGACGGTCCTTGATCGTCCTCTCGCTCCGTGCAGAGGCTCGGGGGCTGCTCTCGCATCAGGCTACGGCCAAACTGTTGACCACGTCAACAAACCAGCGTAAAAACTTGGAGCCTGACCGTGCACCCGGGCTACAACCAGGCCGCATGAGGGAACAACAAGGCCGACCGAGGCATCACAAAAAGAATTAAGACCTCAGAGGAGTCAAACCACCCCTCCGAGGCCTCGGCGGCTACACCCGACGGGTGCGCTCGCGCGCACCCATCAGAACAAAATACGACCGAGAAGGGCCAGTCCCCTTGCAAAAATCCGGCAGAACCTCCAAGCGAGTGCCCACACTCCCTTTGAGGCTCGGGGGCTACTGTCGGGTACCGTAATTAGGTGTACCCCCAATGCTCCTAAACACGGCTGGAAAACATCTTCAGAACATACCATAAACAGCTGATAAAGCGCGGTCCAAGTCAAGGCCTCGTCTACCAAGGGACGCGACCTCATCCACGGTAGTCCCGGACGGATTCACGCCTTGCCCGAGGGTACCCTCAGTCAGCAGACGCACCCTCGGCTCACCCGAAGCCTAGCTCGGGCAGACTTTGTCGTGCAGCGACCTCGGCCGGATCGCCCTACCAACCGACCGTATCGCATGCACATTTAATGCGGGGATCGCCTGACACCTTATCCTGACACGCGTGCCTCAGTCGGCAAGGTCGAAGTGACCGCAGTCACTTCGCCCCTTTACTGACCGTTTTAACAGGAAAACAGCATTGTTCGCCCCGCTCCGGCTATTGTGCCAACCACTAGGGTAAGACTAGCAACAGTAAGTCGTGACCTCTCCCGAGTTCAGCCTCGGGCGCGATAGGGAGCTCCACCTCGTCCGACCTCAGGCCTCGGCCTCAGCCTCGGCCTCGGGAGAAGGTCTCCGCCTCGCCCGACCCTAGGCCTCGGCCTCAGCCTCGGCCTCGAGAGGAGTCACATCCTCGCCCGACCTCAGCCTCGGCCTCAGGAGAAGTCTCCGCCTCGCCCGACCTTGGCCTCGGACCGACTGCGCTACAGGGGATACATCATTACCCTACCACTAGCTAGCCACCCTTCGCTACGAAGGAACAAGACCGGAGTCACATCAAACTACTCCGATAGCAGGTAATGATGGTTCCCCGCGTGCGACCATGACGTCGATGGCTCTCAGCTCCTTACGGAAGCAAGGAAACGTCAGCAGGGTCCATGCCGCACCGCCAGCTGCGCTTCTACAGGGCTCAAGGCACTTCTCCGACGGCCACGATAGCGCATGTACAGGGCTCAAGGCACTTCTCCGCTAGCCACGTTAGCATATAGCTACACCCCCATTGTACAGCTGGGCCATCTCCTTGTATCTATTAAAGGGGATGTCCAGGGCCTTCCTAAGGTAGGACGACGGGGGCACACACACAGGGAGAGGACGAGCGGAGGCGGGCAGAGTAGGAGAGACGCGGTGGAGGCAAACTCAGGCGCCTCACCTCAAGACCGAACCCTCTCTCTCTCTCTCTCGCTCTCGCCCTCTTGCGACGCTTGTAACCCCTACTACGAGCACCCCGATGCAAGATAATATAAGCCTCATTCCCTCCCGCTTGTGTTCCATCTTGCATCAACCCATCTGGGTAGGGGCATGCAGCGATAAATTCACTAGTCGGTTGACGGTCCTCGCGGGTCCGAAACACCGACAAAGCCGTCGGTATCAATGTAATACATATTCTGTTAATACTTATGTATGTTCTATGGAATGCAAATATGAATGAGTTAATGAGTTACATTCACTATCTTCATTTCCTTGTATTCTTGTCTATCTATAAGATGATGAAGACATATTTTTTATGACCTTCGTCTGATGATCATTATATCCTTGGGGAGATAATGTTTCAGAGGACGAAGGTCCTTAATACTTAATAATTGTGTTGCCTTGTTCTTGACTCACAGCATTTGAGAACAAGTGACCAACACTCCATAATCCACATACTTCCTATTTTAGACCAAAAACACTTGTAGAACCAAAAACACTTGTAAGATCAAGATTTTAAATTTTGAGATTGGGTGGTGTTTTGTGTTTGATATATTTTAAGTTGCTTTGGTCTGCTTTGGTCCCTAAAACTTTACCCCCTTTGGAATCAAACACAGAAAAGAAAGACATTAAAAGTATGTAGGAAGCAAAATAAGACTTGCCCTCTAAAAAATTTACCACTTGTAGCTCTAAAAGATTACCCCTTAAAAGAGTGTTCTCCCCTTTAAAATAACACATCTTGATGAATCGCTCGACGTCTCCCGGGACCCGGTAGTGGAGCATACGCCAGAATGGCCCACGACGGCTCCCCTCGGTGGCTCACCTGCGCTGGCTATCAGTCCTACAAGGCTACAACGGCTCCGACCTCCACCCAATGCTGCTTGATGGGACGAGATGAGGGAAACGCTCGATACTTATATCCTGGTCCCTGGGAGGAAGCCCCGGGCGAGTACTACGGCCGACGAATTCGTAATTGGTTCTGTTAAGGTTTATGAACCGTTGCGATCTCTGCTCGCGTTTGATTTGGTTGAAGGCGAAGATGACGATCCGAGTCCATTTGCCAGATAAACAAAGGGGGCGCGCTCGGCATAGGAGTGAGTCCGACTTGGGTGGCCCACTGCCAGCCGAACAGAGCAAGCCACGGCATGAGCGCGGGCGTGGCTGGTGTGGAGGAGTTGTCCCTAGGACCTGTTTGTCACTGCGTGAAGGGGTTGATTGACGAATGGGCCCGCGATTTGGGTGTGAGGCTGCCCTGTCGGGCGGACCTATAAGCGAAATCTGCCAAGCGGAGGGGCAGTACCTAGGTCAAAAGGTGGGGAATCGGCCCACACGATTTTCTCTTCCTTTTTGTTTTTTATTTCTATTTCCTATTTATTATTTTCTTTATGTTTTCAAATTTCGGATACCAATTTAAATAGTATTTGATTCTAAAATTTCAAATAGTATTCAACATACATAAATCTAGCATGAGATGCAAAGTTTATTTATTTATTTATTATCTTATTTTGTCCATTAAACAAATGCTTCTCAACATGAAATCTATACACAAAATAGAAATAGTATTTTTTTTAAGAACAGATTTTCATAGTGAATACTCTTTGTTAGAAGGGTTTTAAAGTATATATATGTTTTTAGAGGACTTAATGCATTTAGGGATCTTTTTATTTTATCTTTTAGTAGGAAACATATTCGTTTTTAGGAGAAGTAACTTTAAAAGTGAGAAATTTTCTTATTAAAAGATATTTTAGTTAAAATCCTTTGAGAATCTTTTATAAATCCTAAAAATATAATTTTAGGGTGTTATACAGGACCAAAAGATCATTTCCATCTCCCTTGCATCGACCATGTCGTAGACTCCATCGCAGGGTGTGAGCTTCTTTCCTTTCTGGATGCCTACTCGGGCTATCACCAGATCGCCATGAAGGAAAGCGACCAACATGCCACCTCTTTCACCACCCTTTGTTTGTTCTGCTACATCTCCATGCTTTTTAGTTTGAAGAATGCAAGGGCAACATACTAGCAATGCATGCTCCAAGGCTTCACCGACCAGGTCGGACGCAACATCGAGATATATGTCGACCTGTTGGAGACGTTCACCATCCTCTAAGGACTAAGAAGTTCGTGACCTCATTGTCGACCTGGAGGAGACGTTCACCAACCTCTAGAGGTTTTGCATTAAGCTCAACCCTGAGAAATGCGTGTTTGAGGTCCCAAAGGATAAGCTCCTGGATTTCTTGGTCTCCAATCGCGGGATCAAAGCTAACAAGAAAAAAATCGAGGCCATCCATTGGATGGGCCCCATCCAAAACCTTAAAGGGGTACAACGACTGGTTGGGTGGGTCATCGCACTCAGCCATTTCGTATCTAGGCTTGCAAAAAAGGGCATGTCCCTCTACAAGCTACTTAGGAAGGGCGACTAGTTTTCTTGCACACCGGAAGACCAGGAGGACCTTGACTGGATAAAGGTGTTCCTGACCTCACCGCAGGTGTTGATCACGAATAGTTTAGGCGAGGCTCTCCTCCTTTACGTTGATGTAACCACTCAGGTGGTCAGCGCAACACTCGTCATGGAGCAGGCAAACGAAGGCCACGTACTCAAGGTGCAGAGGCCCACTTACTTCATTAGCGAGGTGCTGGCTGAGTCCAAGCTCAGTATCTGCAGATCCAGAAGTTGCTCTATGTAGTCCTCATCGCCAAAAGAAAGCTGATACGTTACTTTGATCGACACCCCGTGTCGGTAGTGTCTATGGCCCCGCTTGGTGAAATTGTCCCCAATCGTGAAACATCCAAACACATCGTGAAGTGGTTCCTCAATCTCAATGGGCTCGACATCAGCTACGTGCGTAATACAATGATCAAGCCTCAGGCCCTAGCTGACTTCGTCGTGGAATGGACGGATGAACAAGCATCGCCCCGGTCGAAGACCTCGAATACTAGACCATGTACTTCGACGGGTCCTACCTTAGGATGGGCAATAGTGCAGGAGTAGTCCTCACATCGCCTCAAGGACACAAGCTTTGCTACGCCATTCGCCTCCACTTCGACGCCACCAACAATGTGGCAGAGTACAAAGCCCTCTTCAACGGGCTTTGAATCACAACCGAAGTAGGAGAGCGATGACTCCTTGTGAGAGGTGACTCCAAGTTGGTCGTCAACCAAGTCATGAAGGCAATCGAGCTCCACGATCCATGGATATGAGGTGTGCAAGCTAGAATAAAAGTTCAAGGGCTTTGAACTACGCCATAGCTATAGGTGTTTTAACGCCGAAGCCGATGAGCTCTCGACCATCGTGTTCGGGCAAAAACCCGTCCTAGATAGGGTCTTCACCTACGACCTATACGAAGCCTCCATCAGGATCAGGCGTCTAGAGGAAGAGCTAAGCAAGCCAACGGACGACCAAGTCGACCCTACATCCCAGGCTCAGGGGCTAGTCTCAACGACCGACTAGCAAGACTGGCGCTAGCTCTTAATTGGCAGGATCTATGATGGAACCCTCTAGGAGGACACAAATGAGGAGAGACGGCTATCTCGCAAAGCAAAGTCATTCACGCTCATCGATGGGGCACTCTACAAAAAGAGTGCCTCAGGGATCAAGCAGAAATGCATCCTCGTCGAAGAGGGACGATAGCTGCTCGCAGACATACATGGAGGGACGTGCGGGCACCACGTGGCCCCCAGATCTCTCGTCGGGAAGGCCTTCAGGCAAGGTTTCTACTAGTCGACTGCCATGACGGATGCCGAGCAAGTTGTCCGGACTTGTGAGGGCTACTAGTACTACGCGCGACAGACACACATACCAGTACAAAGCCCTGCAAACCATATCTGTCACCTAGCCCTTCGTTGTCTAGGGACTTGACTTGGTCGGGGCCGCTCAAGAAGGCGCCCGAAGGCTTCACCCATTTCCTATTTGTGGTGGACAAATTCACCAAGTGGATCGAGGCAAAGCCGATCACCAAGCTAGGAGAAAAAGATAGCAGGCAGAGCACTCGAATAGCCAAAGAGCGCGAGGGCAGGAAGGCTTTAGGGCAAAAATGGAGGCAAGGGCGGAAGAAGACGGTGAGTGTTACCGACCCAAGGGACCCTTCCTCTATTTATATACACAAACATAGGGAGGCAGAGCGGTGCCCGGTAGATGGGCCCACCACGACCATGGTGTGGGAGAATCCGCAGCTCCAACTCCTGGCCGCCCCGGGCCTTGAGCGGAGAGCCCGTCAGTTCGGCAAATGGCTCCCGCCTTAGGTAGAGCGCTGGGAAGTCGCATCGCACGGAGGACATGCTTGCACCAAGTGAGATGTTATCTATCATGTCAATCTAGCCTCGCACGCCTGCACAAAACAGGACATCGCCTATCTCGTTAGTCACCCACGCCAAGCGGTGTCATGATGGCTTTATCTTTCTCCATGCCACCACAACAGACGCGACCGCTTAAACCCAACCAGGTTAAACAATGCTATCCCCTTTCCCACACAGAGCAAGGGGCAACTCGAGCAAGCACCCAACGAGCTACAAGTTATGTGGCCAGCTCATAGGCCATTTGCTCATAGTCGTGTCCAAGGTCGTACCTCACATTCCCTTACGATAACTCGAGCGATGGGGTGGCCACTAGCCCCTCTTTGGTCGGCTAAGCCGGCTAAAAGGACGACATAGAGTCGAATAAGCAAGGACTCAATGAGATGCCTCCAGCGGGATCACTCACCAAGACCACACCCTACCAAAGAGTGGTCAGATCTCACTTCGATAACTTGTTGACAGCTCGACAGCCCCCTTCACCGATCCGACTAGGTCTGTGGGGGACGACCCTCCCCTCAAAAGGACCCAATAATCCTTCCGAGGGGGATGGGTGTATAACAAAAATCGGTGACCAAACAGCCAAGCCAAAGCTCTGGCCCAAAAACTACGCCTACCTCTGGCACTATCTGAGCATACACTCAGCACAAGGGAGGAACCATGCCAACCATCGCAAAAAGGGTTCGTCCCAAAATTGCGAACAAGTTAGATAAATCCCCAAGCAATCCTCCTGAATTACTTAGGGACTCGAGGCTACATCTAGCAGATGCGCTTGCGCGCACCCAAGACTTCAGTTCCCAACAAAAAAGCCTCCAAACAACTCCAAGGAGTTTTCGAAAGGCTCGAGGGTTGCTAATGGGTACCTAGGAATGGGGTACCCAAATTAAGCCCATAACTTATGGCGGCACATCTAGGCCGACTAAGTCCTACTAAGCAACTCTGTGAGGTGGATGGGTTGACCAAGTCCCACCGAGCAACCCTACGAGGCGGACTAGCCAAGCAACTCTACAAGGTGGACAGACCAACCAAGTCCCTCCGAGCAACTCTGCGAGGCGGAGAAGCAAAGGCCCACAACGGGAGCAATTACACCTGTTGGCCCTAGTGACATGTCCTCCTGTCACGCGCGCGGCATGAGCACGCATGTACCCGACTGACTTGGAGGCAATACAGACACGGTTACCCCACGCCAGCCACGGTAGGGCACGTCGCCACCACACACTTCTTGGATGACGCCACAACATGCCGGAGGAATGACGGGGAGTCTGTAACAACGAGACGAGGCATCATCACATACGACCCTCATTATCCCTTGACTCTGCTCCATGGGTTCCGCCACGAGCCGCTATAGGGAACCTCAGCATCGGAGTCCCTATAGTGACCCACATATCAGATAAATGGAGTGATCCACCATATCAGGAGTATGATTACACATGTACAAGAAGACAATATTATGAGAACTACGTCAGCAGGACCACCATAGACAAACAGGTCCCGTCCTCCATCGGACAAGTCCCCTTATAAGGGCCTCCCCTTGAATAATAAAAGGGGGATGGCCAAACAACTAGAAAAGAGAGCATTCTGCTTGAGTTCTCCACTTCTTGTCATTCTCACACTTGTACTCATTGTAACACATTCCTTAGGGAAATACTACGATCAGCACTACACTAGACTAGGGCGCAAGCCTGAACTAGTATAAACCCTCTATTTGAGTCTCTTAATTCACCATTTGGAGTGAGTCCACCCTAGCCTCCCCACCGAACACAAATTCTATTGTCCCTGGTTTCCGAAACCACGACAATTTCCTTCTCCACTTAAATTATTATTAGGACATACTTCCTTTATTACTAACACAAAATATTTTCATTTATACACATTACCAGATATAATAAATCATTATGTGTACATCAAAATAAACATATTTATACACCGAGTGATCTCTTGACAAGGTAATTATTTATTTTTATCATTAACTATTATACAAAAAATTATCACGTGCAAGTTTAACGAGTCCTCGCATGGAACGGGGATAGAGAATACTTCCTCTTCCCCGTCCTCGTCCCTATTTATGAGAAGCTTCTCCATCCCCTAATGAAAAATTTCCCGTGGAAAATCGGGGCTCGGGTCCCATTGCCATCTCTATCTCCAGCAAGCCGTACAAATGGTCATGCAAAACATTGTTTTGCACTATAGAGTGCACTGTTTATAGAGTAGATTTTGAAATGGGAGACATGATAGGTGGGATAGGAAAGTTGCTGGAGACAACCTAAGGTGATTACTGACATAAGTATGTTGTGTGGTTTGTGTCGGGGACCATAATTAGGGGTACCCTCAAGACGCCTAATTCTTAGCTGGTAACCCCCATCAGCATAAAGCTGCAGAGGCCTGATGGGTTTGATTAAGTCAGGGATCAGTCCATACGAGCGACTCGATCGCGCCTCGCCCGAGCCTAGCCTCGGGCAAGGGCAGCCGACCCTGAGGTGTTTCCGTCTCGCCCGAGGCCCCCTTTTTTACGGCAGACGCATCTCCGGCTCGCCCGAGGCCTTGCCTTCGTTAAGAAGCAACCCTGACTAAATCACCGCGCCGACCGACCGAGTCGCAGGGGCATTTAACGCAAAGGGTGAGACTGACAGGCAGCCAGGCCTTGCCAAAGGCGCCATAGGAAGCTCCGCCCGACCCAGGGCTCGGACTCGGGCTAAGACCCCGGAAGACGGCGAACTCCGCTCCGCCCGACCCAGGGCTCGGACTCGGGCTAAGGCCCCGGAAGACGGCGAACTCCGCTCCGCCCGACCCAGGGCTCGGACTCGGGCTAAGGCCCCGGAAGACGGCGAACTCCGCTCCGCCCGACCCAGGGCTCGGACTCGGGCTAAGGCCCCGGAAGACGGCGAACTCCGCTCCGCCCGACCCAGGGCTCGGACTCGGGCTAAGTCCCCGGAAGACGGCGAACTCCGCTCTGCCCGACCCAGGGCTCGGACTCGGGCTAAGGCCCCGGAAGATGGCGAACTCCGCTCCGCCCGACCCAGGGCTCGGACTCGGGCTAAGGCCCCGGAAGACGACGAACCCCGCTTCGCCCGACCCAGGGCTCGGACTCCGCCCTGGTCTCTGCCGAACGACCTCCGCCTCGCCCGACCCAGGAGCTCGGGCTCGGCCTCGGCCATGGAAGACAGACTCGACCTCGGCCTCGGAGGAGCCTCCACGTCGCCCGACCTAGGGCACGAGTCCGCCACGTCAACAGGAGGCGCCATCATCACCCTACCCCGAGCCGACATGGGCCGCAGAGAACAAGACCGACGTCCCATCTGGCTAGCTCCGCCAGATAGGCAATGATGGCGCCCCGCTAGACCCATGACGACGGCGGCTCTCAGCTCCCTTACGGAAGCGGGGGGACGTCAGCAAGAGCCCAACTATTCCGACAGCTGTCCCTCCACCAGGCTCCGTTACTCCTCCGACAGCCACGACACCACACCAGTTGGGTGCCAAGTTCTCTCCGGCTGCCACATTGGCATGTACCCAGGGCGCTAGCTCTCCCCCGCTAGACACGTAGCACTCTGCTGCATCCCCATTGTACACCTGGATCCTCTCCTTGCGCCTATAAAAGGAAGGACCAGGGCCTTCTTAGAGAAGGTTGGCCCCGCGGGAACGAGGGCAGGGGCAGGCGCTCTCTTGGGGCCGCTCGCTCCCCTCACCCGCGTGGACGCTTGTAACCCCCTACCTGGCGAGCCCCTCGGACAGCTCGACCTTCCTGTCTGCTTCGGAACACCCTCCAACTTCCGAAGGGAGACTTTGACGTTCGTGGTGGTCGGGTTCCGAGGAACCTACCACGCAGTATTGGGAAGGCCATGCTACACGAAGTTCATGGCCATCCCCAACTACACCTACCTGAAGCTCAAGATGCCGGGCCCCAACGGGGTCATCACCGTCGGCCCCACGTACAAACACGCGTTCGAATGCGATGTGGAGTGCGTGGAGTACGCCGAGGCCCTCGCCGAGTCCGAGGCCCTCATCGCCGACCTGGAAAACCTCTCCCGAGAGGTGCCGGACGTGAAGCGACACGCCGGCAACTTCCAGCCAGTGGAGACGGTTAAGGCCGTCCCTCTCGACCCCAGTGGCGACACCTCCAAGCAGATCCGGATCGGTTCCGGGCTCGACCCCAAATAGGAAGCAGTGCTCGTCGACTTTCTCCGCGCAAACACCGACGTCTTTGCGTGGAGTCCCTCGGACATGCCCGGCATACCGAGGGATGTCGCCGAGCACTCGCTGGATATTCGGGCCGGAGCCCGACCGGTCAGACAGCCTCTGCGCCGATTCGACGAGGAAAGGCGCAGGGTGATAGGCGAGGAGATCCACAAGCTGATGGCAGCAGGGTTCATCAAAGAGGTATTCCATCCCGAATGGCTTGCCAACCCTGTGCTTGTGAGGAAGAAAGGGGGGAAATGGTGGATGTGTGTAGACTACACTGGTCTCAACAAAGCATGTCCGAAGGTTCCCTACCCTCTACCTCGCATCGATCAAATCGTGGATTCCACTGCTGGGTGCGAAACCCTGTCATTCCTTGATGCCTACTCAGGGTATCATCAAATCAAGATGAAAGAGTCCGACCAGCTCGCGACTTCTTTCATCACGCCCTTCGGCATGTACTGTTATGTCACCATGCCGTTCGGTTTGAGGAACGCGGGTGCAACGTACCAGCGGTGCATGAACCATGTGTTCGGCGAACACATTGGTCGCACGGTCGAGGCCTACGTCGATGACATCGTAGTCAAGACAAGGAAAGCCTCCGACCTTCTCTCCGACCTTGAAGTGACATTCCGGTGTCTCAAGGCGAAGGGCGTCAAGCTCAATCCCGAGAAGTGCGTCTTCGGGGTGCCTCGAGGCATGCTCCTGGGATTCATCGTCTCCGAGCGGGGCATCGAAGCCAACCCGGAGAAGATCGCAGCCATCACCAGCATGGGGCCCATCAAGGACTTAAAAGGCGTATAGAGGGTCATGGGATGTCTCGCGGCTTTGAGCCGTTTCATCTCGCGCCTCGGTGAAAGAGGCCTGCCCCTGTACCGTCTCTTAAGGAAGGCCGAGTGCTTCACTTGGACTCCCGAGGCCGAGGAAGCTCTCGGGAACCTGAAGGCGCTCCTCACCCAGGCGCCCATCTTGGTACCCCCAGCTGATGGAGAAGCCCTCTTGGTCTACGTCGCCGCTACCACTCAGGTGGTTAGCGCCGCGATCGTGGTCGAAAGGCAAGAAGAGGGGCATGCATTGCCCATTCAGAGGCCAGTTTACTTCGTCAGCGAGGTGCTGTCCGAAACCAAGATCCGCTACCCACAAGTTCAGAAGCTGCTGTATGCAGTGATCCTGACGAGGCGAAAGTTGCGGCATTACTTCGAGTCTCATCCGGTAACTGTGGTGTCATCCTTTTCCCTGGGGGAGATCATCCAGTGCCGAGAGGCCTCGGGACGGATCGCGAAGTGGGCGGTGGAAATCATGGGCGAGACAATCTCGTTCGCCCCTCGGAAGGCCATCAAGTCCCAGGTACTGGCGGACTTCGTAGCCGAATGGGTCGACACACAGTTGCCGATGGCTCCGATCCAACCGGAGCTCTGGACCATGTTTTTCGACGGGTCGCTGATGAAGACGGGAGCCGGCGCGGGCCTGCTCTTCGTCTCGCCCCTCGGGAAACACCTGCGCTACGTGCTACGCCTCCATTTCCCGGCGTCCAACAATGTGGCTGAGTACGAAGCTCTGATCAACGGATTGCGAATCGCCATCGAGCTAGGGGTCCGACGCCTCGACGCTCGCGGCGACTCGCAGCTCATCATCGACCAAGTCATGAAGAACTCCCACTGCCGCGACCCGAAGATGGAGGCCTACTGTGATGAGGTTCGACGCCTGGAAGACAAGTTCTACGGGCTCGAGCTTAACCACATCGCCCGGCGCTACAACGAGACTGCGGACGAGCTGGCAAAGATAGCCTCGGGGCGAACGACGGTTCCCCCGGACGTCTTCTCCCGGGATCTGCACCAACCCTCTGTCAAGATCAGCGACACGCCCGAGCCCGAGGCACCCTCGGCCCCGTCCGAGGGGACCTCGGCCCAGCCCGAGCCATCCTCGGTTCAACCCGAGGAACCCTCGGCCCCCGAGGACGAGGCGCTGCGCATCGAAGAGGAGCGAAGCGGGGTCACGCCTGATCGAGATTGGCAGGCCCCGTACCTGCAATATCTCCGCCGAGGAGAGCTACCCCTCGACCAGGCCGAGGCACGGCGGGTAGCGCGACGCGCCAAGTCGTTCGTCTTGCTGGGCGATGAGAAGGAGCTTTACCACCACAGCCCCTCGGGCATCCTCCAGTGGTGCATCTCCATCGCCGAAGGTCAGGAACTCCTGCAAGAGATACACTCGGGGGCTTGCGGCCATCACGCAGCGCCTCGAGCCCTTGTCGGGAACGCTTTCCGGCAAGGCTTCTACTGGCCGACGGCGGTGGCTGACGCCACTAGAATTGTCCGCACCTGCGAAGGGTGCCAATTCTATGCGAAGCAGACCCACCTGCCCGCTCAGGCTCTGCAGACGATACCCATCACCTGGCCCTTCGCTGTGTGGGGTCTGGACCTCGTCGGCCCTCTGCAGAAGGCGCCCGGGGGCTACACGCACCTGCTGGTCGCCGTCGACAAATTCTCCAAGTGGATCGAGGTCCGACCCCTGAACAGCATCAGGTCCGAGCAGGCGGTGGCGTTCTTCACCAACATCATCCATCGCTTTGGGGTCCCGAACTCCATCATCACCGACAACGGCACCCAGTTCACCGGCAAAAAATTCTTGGATTTTTGCGAGGACCACAACATCCGGGTGGACTGGGCTGCCGTAGCTCATCCCATGTCGAATGGGCAAGTACAGCGTGCCAACGGCATGATTCTACAAGGGCTCAAGCCTCGGATTTACAATGACCTCAACAAGTTCGGCAAGCGATGGATGAAGGAACTCCCCTCGGTGGTCTGGAGCCTGAGGACGACACCGAGCCGAGCCACGGGTTTCACGCCGTTCTTCCTGGTCTACGGGGCCGAGGCCGTCTTGCCCACGGACCTGGAATACGGCTCCCCGAGGACGAGAGCCTACGACGATCAAAGCAACCAAGCTAGCCGAGAGGACTCGCTGGACCAGCTGGAAGAGGCTCGGGACAGGGCCTTACTACACTCGGCGCGGTATCAGCAGTCCCTGCGACGCTACCACGCCCGAGGGGTCCGACCCCGAGACCTCCAGGTGGGCGACCTGGTGCTTCGGCTGCGGCAAGACGCCCGAGGGAGGCACAAGCTCACGCCCCCCTGGGAGGGGCCATTCGTCATCGCCAAAGTTCTGAAGCCCGGAACGTACAAGCTGGCTAACAGTCAAGGCGAGGTCTACGGCAACGCTTGGAACATCCAACAGCTACGTCGCTTCTACCCTTAAGATGTTTCCAAGTTGTTCATATACCTCGCACCCACGCAAAGTTTAGTCAACAAGGAAGGGTCGGCCTCGCCTCGGCAAAGCCCGACCCTCCCTCGGGGGCTAAAAGGGGGGAAACCCCCTCTGCGTCAAAATTTTCCTCGGAAAAAAAAATCTCTTTTACCAGAATATCTTTCGTGCTTTTTGACTACTTCGAAAAGTGGGTCCTGGAAACGACGGGGTACACGTAAGCAGTCAAGGCTGACCGAGCCGAGGGACTCCTACGCCTCCGGGATACGGATACCTCACTCATCACCTTCTGCGATAAGTAACTCGCGTTCGGATAAGGAGACTCCGCAGATCGAACAAGTCTCTACGTTCGGAAGCCCTTCTGTCGAAGCGATTCTTCGAGTCTTCTCGACCGAGTCGGTGATAGGGCCTCATGGACGAGTAAAAGTGCGCGTAAGCGGCAAGGCCGACCGAGCCGAGGGACTCCCACGCCTCCGGGATACGGATACCTCACTCCTCACCTTCCGCGAGAAGCAACTTTCGCTCGTACAAACATCCCTGTTACCGACAAAAAGTCCAGATACTCGAAACAAGAGGAAGAGAGACGCAGCTTTAACACGCAACAAGGGTGTGTGTTCTGGCCTCGACGGTCGCACAAAGCACACACTACAAGACAATCTGATCCTGCAGGCTCGGGTCTTGACGCTGGAAGGGGGCAGCAACACCCTCGGCATCGACGGCACCTTCGGTGAGGCCCGACCTAGCCTCGGACGGCGACGCGGTCCGAGGGTCTCTGCTCCAAAGACGACGTTATCACCACGCCCGGGCAATCGCTGCCAGGGACTTCTCCGAGAACCCGGCCCGAGTAGGCGGCTCAGCCGGTCACCCCTGGGGCCTTGGCCAACCATCTTCCGAGGGCGCCAGCCCGGTCCGAAGCCTCGGCTGATCAACTCCGACGTCGATCCAGCCAACGGACAACCTGGCTAGGTTCCGGCCAACCAGGTTTTATTTTCGAGCCAACTCCGCCTCTGCTCATGCTGATATCGCTACCCCTGGCCTCGGCTCAACGAAGAGCGGCCGAGGGGTCTCTTTAACTAAGCTAGGGGAGCCTCGGACAGCAGGGCCGACCGAGCCGAGGGACTCCTACGCCTCCGGGATACGGATACCTCACTCGTCACCTTGACGCGGGGCGACTCATGCTTGGTGAAGCGGTTCAGACGAACAACAGGCGAGTCTTAGTGCTCAAAAATGAGGAAAAAACACGGCTCCATGCCGAAGTTACATACATGTTCAGGCCCCGAAAGCCGAAATGAACAAAAAACCCAGCACTCGAAGTGCCATTACAAACGGAACTCCGGTTCCCCCTCCGCAGGTACGAACAACCCCACTCGATAGGGGTGGGCCTGCGGAGCAACAGAAGACCGACGAATGGCATGTCATCGCCCGCCCCGACAGCGGTGACGATAAAGACTCCTGCCCCGGGGGATCGAACAGCAGCAGTGATGACCTCAGGGCGGATGCTGCTGCTAGGAGGCCCCCGCCCTTGCCCAAACTCGAGAGGCAAGGACGGGCAGAAGGCCGTAGAGTTGGAGGTCGGTCCATGGCCAACCTTGGCTGTCGCGCCGGCGGAAGAACCTCTTCCAGCTGCCGTGGCGGGAGGCGGCACCGGGAGCGGCTCCGAAACCGCTCGGCTCAGAGAGCCGGGCACGGTGCAGCTGTCAGCGCCACGGACGACTCCCGCCCTTCCCCTCGATCACTGAGGGAAGGAGCGGGCCGCCGCCCACGCAGGGACCAACCCCAACTCGGCACACTCCCCTCCCCAGCACTAGTGATGAAAATCCTTGAGGCTGAGGGAGGGGCAGAGGCCGCAGCCCGGCTCGCTTTCCCCCACCATCAAACTGGAGGTCACCATCTTGGGTGACCACCAGTGGAGGGGTGCAGCCGGGCTGCATGATGAAAATCCTTGAAGCCGAACGATGGCTGAAAGGTGCCAACTCCCACGGAGTTGCGTTCCTCCAATGATGGGGCGAAAAGACGGCGGTTTCCCCATCCGGGGGCTTGAAAGGCGGAAAGACACGATGCATAAGGGAGGAAGAAGGCATGGTCGCCTTATGGAAGGGGTCGCCCTCCTTTTAAAGGCGACTCTCCCTGCTTGCGCCCCCAACCGTCTCGGGCCGAGTCTTCTCCAACACGCCTCCAAAGCCCTCCCCTGTGGCGCGGGGGTTGGGTCCCGCATGTCATACAAGACCGGCTCCGAGCAGAAGAAGCCAAACCGCCGCGCACGGCGCACGCAACCACCCAGCGGTTACAAGCGACCCTCCGTTTTTGCCCAGGCCAACGGGCGAAAGGGGCAGGCAGCCATGCAGACAGAATGCAACCACGCCAAGTGGCCGTGCCTCTCCGACTCCTAACCTGCCAGCACGGAGGCCTAAGCCCACGCGTCGCACGACCGGCGCGCCGGATGCTGCATGCAAGCAACTGTACCACTTGCGCCACCACCGCACCTCCTCGATTGCGGAACCGATACCGCGACCCAAGGTGACCCAGCGCGCGACCCAGCAGCGCCAGCCTGACGCAGCGGTCAAACGCGGTCAAAAGTGGGCCGGCAGTAATAACGGTGGCAGGCGCGCGGGAGCAGCGGTCACGCCGTCAGCCAAGCTCACGTCCCATCCGGAGGCAGCAAGAGAACCCCCTCTCACGGCGTGAAGACGACGCGCCCGTGACCCGTCCCTCGAACGGCTCGCGCACACGCAACGGCAGCCTCGTCAACTACTCGCCCCGTCGCATTAACTCCGCGGCTGGACAGGCGGCGTTTCTGGCAGGAGCAGCTGACGACGCTTCGCCTTCGCCAAAACAACCGCGCCAAAAAAGGTACGCCGCGTCGTTCAAATTTCGTATCCTTTTTCCTTTTTCCTCTTTCTCTATCTCTTGCAACAGGGACCGGGAAAGGGGATACCCCTAAAGGGATCCTTCCCTGTGAAGGAACTAGGCTCCGAGCCTCCATACTGATCAGGGGTTTGAAGGCTGGCCCCCCGAAGGGTTCAACAGCCGCCTCAGATCGCATGGGCCCGACACCCACTACTGGTCAGAGGTTCGAAGGTCGGCCTCCCGAAAGGTTCCACGGCCGCCTCAGGCTACTCGGGCTCCGCGCCCATTACTGATCAGGGGTTCGAAGGCTGGCCCCCCGAAGGGTTCACAGTCGCCTCAGACACCGAGCGAGGGATGACCAGGGGTACGTTCGATACATAACCAAGGCTCGGGCTGCGCTCCCGAGGTACCCTAGGACATTTCCGAGACCAGCGGGAACGATCCTGTAACGGAATCCCATCGGAGGGAGGCAACGAGCCCTCGGACCCCGTCGCCAGGGGACCGGGTCCGGCAGATCACCCGCAGGTACTTTTGGGTGTGCCTCCGGGCCCCTAGCCGACCCCCAACGAACGGGGCACGGACGTCCACTCGGATTACCCGCTTGCAGCTCATCGGAGACACCATGTTCGGTGCCCATCGAGGGTAACATGGCGCTCTCCCCCCCTCCTCCTTGCGGAAAGGCGACGTAGGGGCGTATGTAAAAAAGCCGAGTCTGTCCCTGATCGCCCTCTCGCCCTGTGCGGAGGCTCAGGGGCTGCTCTCGCAAACCCGGCTCCGGCCAAACCGTTGACAGCGTCAACATACCAGCCCGAGAACTTGGGCCCCGACAGTGCACCCGGGCTACGGCCTGTTCGCATGAGGGAACCACCAGACCAGCCGAAGCATTACGCAAGGCGTTAAGACCTCGAAGGAGTGAAACCACTCCTCCGAGGCCTCAGGGGCTACACCCGGCGGGTGCGCTCGCGCGCACCCACCGGAACAAAATGCAACCGAGAAAGGCTGGTCCCCTTGCAAAAAAGTGCGACGAAAGCCTCCAAGCGAGTGCCAACACTCCCTTCGAGGCTCGGGGGCTACTGTCGGGGACCATAATTAGGGGTACCCTCAAGACGCCTAATTCTTAGCTGGTAACCCCCATCAGCATAAAGCTGCAGAGGCCTGATGGGTTTGATTAAGTCAGGGATCAGTCCATACGAGCGACTCGATCACGCCTCGCCCGAGCCTAGCCTCGGGCAAGGGCAGCCGACCCTGAGGTGTTTCCGTCTCGCCCGAGGCCCCCTTTTTTACGGCAGACGCATCTCCGGCTCGCCCGAGGCCTTGCCTTCGTTAAGAAGCAACCCTGACTAAATCACCGCGCCGACCGACCGAGTCGCAGGGGCATTTAACGCAAAGGGTGAGACTGACAGGCAGCCAGGCCTTGCCAAAGGCGCCATAGGAAGCTCCGCCCGACCCAGGGTTCGGACTCGGGCTAAGGCCCCGGAAGACGGCGAACTCCGCTCCGCCCGACCCAGGGCTCGGACTCGGGCTAAGGCCCCGGAAGACGGCGAACTCCGCTCCGCCCGACCCAGGGCTCGGACTCGGGCTAAGGCCCCGGAAGACGGTGAACTCCGCTCCGCCCGACCCAGGGCTCGGACTCGGGCTAAGGCCCCGGAAGACGGCGAACTCCGCTCCGCCCGACCCAGGGCTCGGTGTAACACCCTAAAGTTCGATCTTGTGAAATTAAGGAAAAAAATTTCCCAAGGGTTTTTAATCAAAACACCTTTCTTTAAAATAATATTCATAATTTCAAAAGTTACTACTCTAATATTTTATATAAATTAAAGTATTCTTGGATTGCAATTATATATAAGAATTATGATTAAACTATTCCTTAATATATAATCTACAATATAATTTATATGTCACTAAAATGTGAACTAGTCCCTATTTTATGATTGGAATCATGTATAAAATAACTATAACAATTGTATATAAATAATAATAACAATATAAAGTTTTTCACTCATGCTGATGTTTTATTTGTGCAACTAAAAGTAAAAAAATGTGGAATGTAAACTTGAGTTTGGTTTTTGAAAATAGAAATTAGAAAAGTGAAAGAAATAAATATCATGTAGAGAAAAATAAGTAAACAAAGATATATGATTCCTACACTAGGGTTTGAATTGGTATAATTTACTCAAAGGTGAAGCTCATAACAAACTTTGAATTTAAATTTGAATTCAAACTGAATTTGGGAATAAGGAAAAATAAGAAAAATAAAAAAAGAAAAGGTTAGAACGCTTACCGGGCTGCTGACCCCCCCATTTGGCCCACCAGGACAATCATCCTGTGCGGCCCAGCTCAATCCCGCACCCAACTCCTCCTTTCACTAACCGATGGGGCCCACATGTCAGCCGCTGGCTTCCACACGCGCGCGCATTGCCTCTGTTCGCGTTAACTCGCCGCCAGGTGGGTCCGTTGGATCCGACTCCGTCTTCCCCGAGCAACCAGGCGCAACAGCCCCGCCGAGCTCGGTGGATCGCGCCCGCCAAAATCGCGGGTCCGGCGACCACAACCTCTTCCCCGACTCGTCCGCGTGGAGTATAAATGCCTTCTAGGGTCTCAACCGCTGCGTATTACTCCGTCTCCTAGCTATTCCCGTGAACCGAGAGAGAGAGAGAGAGTGCTGAGTGCCGCCGCCACCGGGGGATTCGCGGCCTGGTCGTCGATTCGGCCTCTGGTAGCGGTCGCGGATCTTCGCAGTGGAACGCTGATACGTGTGATCCCATTGGCTGACCCTATTGGCGACTGCTTTGCGACGAATTGCTCGCCGCCGTGCCAAATTTGGGCAGATTCCGCCCCGTGCCGTGGTCGGCTCCCCCGCCGTGATCATCTGTCGCGAGGTACCTTCTACATGATCACATTGTCCTCAATTTCGTTTTGCGCGCAAATGCACTCGCATTGATAGTCGGGATTGGTTGCATTCGGGTGGCCGGCGAAGTGCTCCACCGTGCGGTGGTGCCTCTGCGCGGCTCCGTCGGGAGGTTGGGGGAGATCCCTCTGGCGTTGGATCTTAATTCAGCGGCTGGGATTAAATCGAGTGTACCGTTTCGTCCGGGGCGTTCTGGCGCGTCCGATTGTGATCGGATGAATCGGGTCCAATGTTGGGTGATATGAAGTGGTAGCCTTCAGATCATGATCCAACGAATGCGATTGAGTAGGCGCGTTTTAATGAGAATCTGATCCTGGCGCTTGGTTACGATCGAACGGCTTAGATTTACCCATACCGATTCGGCCTAGGAATCTTACTAAAAAGCCCCTCAGAAATCCTGTAAATAACCCGCCGTCCAGAGAGTGGTTTACTGTGTCTAGGGAATCTTTTGCTCTGGCCCCTACGCTTCCTAGTATTTGAGGCCCGGTCCTGAGATCATTTAATTTGAATAAATGAAATAGAAAATGGGTTTTTAATATGAAAATAATTACTGGAATTTAATAAATTCATAGAAAATTCATACTAGCTCCAAATTGGTCCATTCCAGTTCCTAAATTTTTGTAATAATATTGTCTACGCATTAGTGCCTCTGTTTTGGCATGAAAGGCTCATTCAAATTTATCTAATACTTAATCTTGTATTAAATACATAAAAGCTACAGAAATTCATAACTTGAAATATATAACTCCAAATTTAGTGATTCCAGTTCCTATGGTTTTATTTTAATGTGTAGATTATTACTGTGTATTTTGTGTACATGTTTGATGTAATGTTAATTTTTCCTATACCATGTTTGTTGTATTGCTACGACTAGCAGTGAGGTCACGAGCCACCTGAAGATCATCCTGGTACCTGGAATCTCAAGTCCTAGGCAAGTTGTGCCCTTGATCACTTCTTTTACCCACTCATGTTCTAATTAATCATAATGATCTGCATAGGTTAATTTTGATGGGACCCAATAGGTTACCCTAGTTTGTCTATCTTTATACCTTGTTTACCACTGAACTTTTTGGGTAGTACTTGCTAGTGCTTTATGTGGTTTTGGGTATGAAGGTATATTATTCATGATCACACTTTTATTATATGTTTATTATTACTGTTCATGATAAGATCATTATGTTAATTGGAACATGGAGAACCACCCGGGAAAACAGTGCTACCACAAGGGAGGAATGGGACCCCTTGGCTGATTAATTAGGAAAGCTAGTGGAAGACTACCTTACCCGAAAGGGGCAAGGGCAGTAGGGGAGTGGTCAGTGTAGGGAGGCCCTCGGGAGGATTTTGCTGCGATGGCGGTCCTGCAAGGGATTCCTGCATTGGAACTTCCTATAAACTGTAGCGGGTTTTCTGAAGCTAGTGGAACTTTGTAAAGGCCTCGTAGTGGATCCCTAGCCATTCACCTCGGTAGTGTCTAAGGGCCTTGCAAACCCTGGCGACATGGGATACACGACTTGTGGGTAAAGATGCGCAACCTCTGCAGAGTGTAAAACTAGTATACTAGCCGTGCTCACGGTCATGAGCAGCTCGGACACTCACATGATTAAATTATGGAACTTAAACTCAATTTGTCATATGCATTGCATCGCAGGTGAAGTTGTTACTTTTGTTCTACTATTTAACTGGGTTGGTATTTACTTATACTTAGTAACTGCTAATAAAATTTTGACCAACTTTAAAAGCAATGCTCAGCTCTAACCATCTTCTTTGGTAAGCCTTACACTTCATGTGAGCTCCCACCTTTGGCGAGTTCATGCACATTATTCCCCACAACTTGTTGAGCGATGAACGTATGTGAGCTCACTCTTGCTGTCTCACATACCCCATAGGTCAAGAACAGGTACTGCAGGATGATGCTCATGGAGGATGCCGTGATGTGTTCGTGAGAGGTCTAGGCCGTCGTCTCCCAGTCAACTTTGGGTTGCTGGACCGTTGTCTCCTTATAATGTAATCATTTATTTTGTATAGAACTCCTGTTATATATAAAGATGTGACATTCGATCCTGTGCCATGATTCATCATATGTGTGAGACTTGGTCCCAGCACACCTGGTGATTATGTTCGCGCCCGGGTTTTGGACCCCTAAAATCCGGGTGTGACAGAAGTGGTATCAGAGGAATGTTGACTGTAGGACGAAACCTAGATAGAACTGGACAACCATTCTTTACTTACCCTTGCTACTCTGATTCTTTTCTAAACTTTTCTTAATATTTTCTCATCTATTTCCGCTTTACTCTGATTATTCTTACCTTTTCTTTTCTAAAGACAAACGTGGATTTCACACTTTGAAATCCTGTGCCTAAAGTGACTTTAGGAATAAGAGACCTAATCCTAGGAACAAAAACAAAACTATTTTTATAAGTGTCTATGTATTTGAATGTTTGTTCTTATGATATCTGTCTGATTTGGATCTTTGTTTGAGTGTGATGGGTTGTGGAGTAATGTCCACAATTACATCTGCATATACATCTAGGCATAAAGGATAGCATTTGTAGGATAACTAGACAATCTAGATTATCCCCTTAGAAAATATATGTATATATAGTATTCCGTATCTATCTCATCTTGACATATTCTATCTTACCTTTGGACATTCACCTCGTACAACTAATATCTGGCCCAGCTCTGCCAAAGAAAGTTTTAGTACATAACCAACTATTAGCTTATTCATTCTGCCTACTAAATGATTCCCTTGCAAAGCTATCTTACCATATGCTTCTAACTTAGATGGTCAATACCAGGCGGGGTGGTGGAATTGATTTACCTCCTAATCGACACACTCGGTGGATATATCGACAACCCCAACCACAGTCAGCAGAGATGAATCCTCCTAATCCCCCACCAGGCGGAGTTGATCCACTAGTCGCAGCTCAAATGAGAATGATGCAGCAAATGGCGGACACTATGGCAGATATGCGCACCCAAATGCAGCAAGAACGCCAAGAAATGCACCAGGAAAGAGAGGATGCACGTCGGGAAATGCGCCAAGAGCGGGAAGAGATACGCCAGGAGAGAAGGGTACAACAACAGCAGCTGCAGCAACAACTTCAACAACAGCAGCAACAACAACAAGTGCCATTGCCTCCACCTCCACCACCAGTTCCACCCCGGGACAAGCACCGGGAATTCATGAGCCACAAACCACCAACCTTCTCCAACTCCGCAGATCCGCTGCAAGCAGATGACTGGTTAAAGTCCATAGAGAAGATGCTCAACATAGCTCAGTGCTCAGATAGAGAGAAAGTACTCTATGCATCAGGTCGTCTTGCTGGTCCCGCTGCGGATTGGTGGGATGCGTACTGCGCAGCTCATGCTGCTGTCGATACAATTACCTGGGCAGAATTCTCCACACAATTCAGGAATTACCATATTCCTGCTGGGCTCATGAAGATTAAGAGAAAGGAGTTTCTATCCCTCAAGCAAGGAAGTATGTCCGTGAGCGAATACAGGGACAAATTCATCCAGTTATCTCGATATGCTCCTAGAGATGTTGAGGATGATGAGCAAAAGCAGGAGTTTTTTTTCTGGACGGTTTGATTGGACCCTTGCAATATCAACTGGTATCGCACACATTCCCATCTTTCCAAAGGCTACTTGACAAAGCTATTGCTGTAGAAAACAAGAGGAGTATATTTGGAGAGAAAAGAAAGGCTGCTAACCAAGGGCAGGCTGGAAGTAGTTCCCGTCCTCGCTATACTACCACTCCAAGTACACCAGCTAGTGGCAGTTCTGGACAACAAACTCATCAGGCACCAACTGCTCCTCCAAAAGCAAGCACTCCAGTAGGAACCGTTGCTCCTAACACAACCGCCATCAGGACATGCTTCAAGTGTGGACAACCGGGACACTACGCCAACTACTGTCCCAACCGAGCTGCCTACACTACACCGGCTCCGATGAAGCAAGGACAAGCCTCGGCAGGAAAGAGTCAGCCCCTATCTATCTACCGGGGATATGCCCATCATGCAGAAGTAGAAGCTGAACCCGGTGAACTTGAAATTCAAGAAGAAGAGCCAGTTGAAGATGAAGTAGTCGGTGAAGAAGTCAACGAGCAACAAGAATAGAGAGATAAACATAGATATAGATACATATATATATATATATATATTTTTACTATTTGTAAGACCTAAATATTAGTTTAGCTATTAGTTAGTATTATTACTATTTTAGTGATAATAGTAAGGTCTATTAAACCTATGTTTTGTTAAAGGATTATGCATCATGCCGAGATTTCTTTGTTTGTGCACATGTTCCGAGAACAATATGAGTATACATCCTTTTCTTACAAATCTCGAGGACGAGATTATTTTTAAGGGGGGTAGGATTTGTAACACCCTAAAGTTCGATCTTGTGAAATTAAGGAAAAAAATTTCCCAAGGGTTTTTAATCAAAACACCTTTCTTTAAAATAATATTCATAATTTCAAAAGTTACTACTCTAATATTTTATATAAATTAAAGTATTCTTGGATTGCAATTATATATAAGAATTATGATTAAACTATTCCTTAATATATAATCTACAATATAATTTATATGTCACTAAAATGTGAACTAGTCCCTATTTTATGATTGGAATCATGTATAAAATAACTATAACAACTGTATATAAATAATAATAACAATATAAAGTTTTTCACTCATGCTGATGTTTTATTTGTGCAACTAAAAGTAAAAAAATGTGGAATGTAAACTTGAGTTTGGTTTTTGAAAATAGAAATTAGAAAAGTGAAAGAAATAAATATTATGTAGAGAAAAATAAGTAAACAAAGATATATGATTCCTACACTAGGGTTTGAATTGGTATAATTTACTCAAAGGTGAAGCTCATAACAAACTTTGAATTTAAATTTGAATTCAAACTGAATTTGGGAATAAGGAAAAATAAGAAAAATAAAAAAAGAAAAGGTTAGAACGCTTACCGGGCTGCTGACCCCCCCATTTGGCCCACCAGGACAATCATCCTGTGCGGCCCAGCTCAATCCCGCACCCAACTCCTCCTTTCACTAACCGGTGGGGCCCACATGTCAGCCGCTGGCTTCCACACGCGCGCGCATTGCCTCTGTTCGCGTTAACTCGCCGCCAGGTGGGTCCGTTGGATCCGACTCCGTCTTCCCCGAGCAACCAGGCGCAACAGCCCCGCCGAGCTCGGTGGATCGCGCCCGCCAAAATCGCGGGTCCGGCGACCACAACCTCTTCCCCGACTCGTCCGCGTGGAGTATAAATGCCTTCCAGGGTCTCAACCGCTGTGTATTACTCCGTCTCCTAGCTATTCCCGTGAACCGAGAGAGAGAGAGAGAGTGCTGAGTGCCGCCGCCACCGGGGGATTCGCGGCCTGGTCGTCGATTCGGCCTCGGGTAGCAGTCGCGGATCTTCGCAGTGGAACGCTGATACGTGTGATCCCATTGGCTGACCCTATTGGCGACTGCTTTGCGACGAATTGCTCGCCGCCGTGCCAAATTTGGGCAGATTCCGCCCCGTGCCGTGGTCGGCTCCCCCGCCGTGATCATCTGTCGTGAGGTACCTTCTACATGATCACATTGTCCTCAATTTCGTTTTGCGCGCAAATGCACTCGCATTGATAGTCGGGATTGGTTGCATTCGGGTGGCCGGCGAAGTGCTCCACCGTGCGGTGGTGCCTCTGCGCGGCTCCGTCGGGAGGTTGGGGGAGATCCCTCTGGCGTTGGATCTTAATTCAGCGGCTGGGATTAAATCGAGTGTACCGTTTCGTCCGGGGCGTTCTGGCGCGTCCGATTGTGATCGGATGAATCGGGTCCAATGTTGGGTGATATGAAGTGGTATCCTTCAGATCATGATCCAACGAATGCGATTGAGTAGGCGCGTTTTAATGAGAATCTGATCCTGGCGCTTGGTTACGATCGAACGGCTTAGATTTACCCATACCGATTCGGCCTAGGAATCTTACTAAAAAGCCCCTCAGAAATCCTGTAAATAACCCGCCGTCCAGAGAGTGGTTTACTGTGTCTAGGGAATCTTTTGCTCTGGCCCCTGCGCTTCCTAGTATTTGAGGCCCGGTCCTGAGATCATTTAATTTGAATAAATGAAATAGAAAATGGGTTTTTAATATGAAAATAATTACTGGAATTTAATAAATTCATAGAAAATTCATACTAGCTCCAAATTGGTCCATTCCAGTTCCTAAATTTTTGTAATAATATTGTCTACGCATTAGTGCCTCTGTTTTGGCATGAAAGGCTCATTCAAATTTATCTAATACTTAATCTTGTATTAAATACATAAAAGCTACAGAAATTCATAACTTGAAATATATAACTCCAAATTTAGTGATTCCAGTTCCTATGGTTTTATTTTAATGTGTAGATTATTACTGTGTATTTTGTGTACATGTTTGATGTAATGTTAATTTTTCCTATACCATGTTTGTTGTATTGCTACGACTAGCAGTGAGGTCACGAGCCACCTGAAGATCATCCTGGTACCTGGAATCTCAAGTCCCAGGCAAGTTGTGCCCTTGATCACTTCTTTTACCCACTCATGTTCTAATTAATCATAATGATCTGCATAGGTTAATTTTGATGGGACCCAATAGGTTACCCTAGTTTGTCTATCTTTATACCTTGTTTACCACTGAACTTTTTGGGTAGTACTTGCTAGTGCTTTATGTGGTTTTGGGTATGAAGGTATATTATTCATGATCACACTTTTATTATATGTTTATTATTACTGTTCATGATAAGATCATTATGTTAATTGGAACATGGAGAACCACCCGGGAAAACAGTGCTACCACAAGGGAGGAATGGGACCCCTTGGCTGATTAATTAGGAAAGCTAGTGGAAGACTACCTTACCCGAAAGGGGCAAGGGCAGTAGGGGAGTGGTCAGTGTAGGGAGGCCCTCAGGAGGATTCTGCTGCGATGGCGGTCCTGCAAGGGATTCCTGCATTGGAACTTCCTATAAACTGTAGCGGGTTTTCTGAAGCTAGTGGAACTTTGTAAAGGCCTCGTAGTGGATCCCTAGCCATTCACCTCGGTAGTGTCTAAGGGCCTTGCAAACCCTGGCGACATGGGATACACGACTTGTGGGTAAAGATGCGCAACCTCTGCAGAGTGTAAAACTAGTATACTAGCCATGCTCACGGTCATGAGCAGCTCGGACACTCACATGATTAAATTATGGAACTTAAACTCAATTTGTCATATGCATTGCATCGCAGGTGAAGTTGTTACTTTTGTTCTACTATTTAACTGGGTTGGTATTTACTTATACTTAGTAACTGCTAATAAAATTTTGACCAACTTTAAAAGCAATGCTCAGCTCTAACCATCTTCTTTGGTAAGCCTTACACTTCATGTGAGCTCCCACCTTTGGCGAGTTCATGCACATTATTCCCCACAACTTGTTGAGCGATGAACGTATGTGAGCTCACTCTTGCTGTCTCACATACCCCATAGGTCAAGAACAGGTACTGCAGGATGATGCTCATGGAGGATGCCGTGATGTGTTCGTGAGAGGTCTAGGCCGTCGTCTCCCAGTCAACTTTGGGTTGCTGGACCGTTGTCTCCTTATAATGTAATCATTTATTTTGTATAGAACTCCTGTTATATATAAAGATGTGACATTCGATCCTGTGCCATGATTCATCATATGTGTGAGACTTGGTCCCAGCACACCTGGTGATTATGTTCGCGCCCGGGTTTTGGACCCCTAAAATCCGGGTGTGACACTCGGACTCGGGCTAAGGCCCCAGAAGACGGCGAACTCCGCTCCGCCCGACCCAGGGCTCGGACTCGGGCTAAGGCCCCGGAAGACGACGAACCCCGCTTCGCCCGACCTAGGGCTCGGACTCCGCCCTGGTCTCTGCCGAACGACCTCCGCCTCGCCCGACCCAGGAGCTCGGGCTCGGCCTCGGCCATGGAAGACAGACTCGACCTCGGCCTCGGAGGAGCCTCCACGTCGCCCGACCTAGGGCACGAGTCCGCCATGTCAACAGGAGGCGCCATCATCACCCTACCCCGAGCCGACTTGGGCCGCAGAGAACAAGACCGACGTCCCATCTGGCTAGCTCCGCCAGATAGGCAATGATGGCGCCCCGCTAGACCCATGACGACGGCGGCTCTTAGCTCCCTTACGGAAGCGGGGGGACGTCAGCAAGAGCCCAACTATTCCGACAGCTGTCCCTCCACCAGGCTCCGTTACTCCTCCGACAGCCACGACACCACACCAGCTGGGTGCCAAGTTCTCTCCGGCTGCCACATTGGCATGTACCCAGGGCGCTAGCTCTCCCCCGCTAGACACGTAGCACTCTGCTGCATCCCCATTGTACACCTGGATCCTCTCCTTGCGCCTATAAAAGGAAGGACCAGGGCCTTCTTAGAGAAGGTTGGCCCCGCGGGAACGAGGGCAGGGGCAGGCGCTCTCTTGGGGCCGCTCGCTCCCCTCACCTGCGTGGACGCTTGTAACCCCCTACTGCAAGCGCACCCGACCTGGGCGCGGGACGAACACGAAGGCCGCGGGATCTCCGCCTCCCTCACGACCCGGCTCCGGCCACCTCGCTCTCCCCCCTTCGCGCTCGCCCACGCGCTCGACCCATCTGGGCTAGGGCACGCGGCACACTCACTCGTCGGCTTAGGGACCCCCCGGTCTCGAAACGCCGACAGTTTGACTATGGGAATGTTAGATACATATGGTTGTTAGATAATTACGCACTTTTAAGATTAAATTCATTTCTAAAGCAGTCATTACATGAACAATACATAAATTATTATAGTTAATAAAAAGCATGTCTTGTTGTCTATGTCCTAGATTAAATTTATTTTGAATGCACCTAGCAGAAATAAGAGATAAATTTACCATTACTCACATTAGGGGTTTGTTTTAGCCTGGTTGAAGATGAGTTTGCGACATTGTTAAAATCCATAGATGTCGCAGTGTTAGTGTAGATAAACTCAATGAGGAGTTCGCTTTTGAAAAACCTCATCCATCATCACACCCACATTAGGGTTGGAGGAGCCTGAGATTACGCAACATTGATGACTCGCTTGCCTAAAACAATAACCCATAATAAATTAGGTGTTTTTGCTGCCGTTTGGTGAAAACGTCCTCTCTTTTACATAGGGGGATTTGGATCATGATAACTACACGCAAAAGGTAGGAAACTAAAACTGATTTGGTTACGATCTCCTTGATTTGATGGATTTAAGTTTGAACTTATCAAACAAGGCAAAGTCAGACCTGACTTGGATATTGTCTCCATGATATGATGAATTTAGTTTTGAACTTGTTGTGGAAGGCAAAGTCAGATTCATGAGTGGGTCTTTCAGATTTATTATGGAATTTATTGTTACGTAAACATTCTAAGCCTATTAAAACCCAACATTTCCCTACTATATCTCAAAGGAATAACATAACCAACTCTCTCAATGTCCTCAAATGTTGTTTATCTACCAGTTTTATGGTCGAAATTATTAAGTTTAACATCCACATAAACTCGAGTTACACTAGCTCACTACTCAATGAACTATGCTTTAAATTCGTAGTTTTACACAAATTAGTTTCATTCAAAATCTGATTGATACATGATGCCCTAGGCTACTTTGGGTAGAGCTCATAAGTCATACTCCCGAAACTCTTTCACGAGTTTCTTTAAAAAAATTTACAACTCACAGAATGCGACCAATAGTTAGTTCATATATGTGTATTCATACAATAATACCCTATAGAATGGTATCTTGCTACTAAGCCTTTGAGTACATAGACAAACTATTCTTCTTTACAAATTAGATAGTACTACATCTTCTCCGAAGTGAATAACATAATGTGTACCCTCCTAGTTACACTCATTGCTTATTTTTCTCAAAGTTGTAATTCACGGATCTCCTATCACAAAGGCTTGGGTTGCCTTCATGTGCAACTCGAGTGGGTCTCAAACCCATCTCCCTCATGGTATTATCTATCATATTTCAAGATAGACCTTTCGTAAACGAATCTATCAGCTTTTTAGCTATGTTTATATAATCAACAACTATCACTTTGGAGTTTTTCAATTTTTTGACATACTTGAACCATCTTTTTCACATGCCTTGATGATTTTATACTATCCTTTGAATTTGACACTTTCGTAATAACCGTTTGATCATCGTAGTTTATAAGGATCGCTAGAATGGGTTTTTCTCAGCCATTTGGCTTCCACCATAGATATATTAAATGTAGTAAGTTTAGCATCTATTGTTGACCTTGTCAATATGGTTTGTTTGCATGACATGTGTGGGACAATAACTCCCCCATGAACTTTATTATTGTCTTTATCACATCAGCATCAGAAATTCAATTGGAATTACATGTATTCCTTTTTTGAAGCAATTACTCTAGGGAGTTCCTACAGTATTTTTTTTATTAAATATGGATATGTACAAGTGTGAGTATTCAAATTACAAGGAAAACAACTGTAACCATAATCTAATTTTGGCTACTTTTTGTGGTTTTACTCTATGACAAAGCAGAATCACTTTTTTTACAAACATTTCTTTGCATATTATCATTGTGGGTGGTTTGTTCTCAAAGATCCATCCATTTCTGCACTTCCATATGCACCAAACCATGATGATGATAATCTCCATCCTCCAAGTTTGTGTTAGTTGCACACGCATATGTTGCATAGCTAGGAATTGAGTGGAAGTGCACGGTGGTACAACCCCTATCAGTTGCTAGCATCTTTTTGCATAACTGCATTTCAGGAAGAGATGCGAGAGAGTTTCTACCTTCTAGCAAATGGAGTTTTCACATGTATACGAGTCAAGTTCCATGTTCCTTCTTTTGAGCTTATATCTTATGTTTAATCTATTTTTCAGGAAAAGCCAAAAGAATACCTTGTGTTTCTGTTGACATTTTGTTTTCCATAGCCAGGCATAGGCGGGGTGGACTGCCTCGTTCCCGATCATTTGTTTATAAGCTTTCGACGTTGAGTATTGGTCTATCCCCCAAGTGTATACCCATTTGTCATGATGGTCAAATAGTTATTGTCTTTGTAAGGATTTAATCTAGATTTGGTATTACTCATAAGCTATTTCTAACATTGGGGTGTGAAATAAATTGTGATGGTATTCCACGTCTTTTGTCTGTCTTATTGTAATATCCTTATTCCTAATAAAAGAAAAAAGCACAGGGAAAGCATATTCAGGCACTCTGTTGTCCCACTGGTCCAACCATAGTTGTGTAGTTCTGCCATCCTCTATCATCACCCTAGAGAACCACTCCAAAGTGTTCATTGTCTTTAATACAACTTTCCACCAGAAAGATCCCACCTCCCTCGAGAAAAGGTATTGTTCCACCCAAGTAATGCTTGTTCCAAATGATGTTTACCCATGGTATATTGGATCTGAAGAATTTGTGCAACTTTTTCATGAGTATAGCTTTATTCTGAGTAGCAAGATCAAGGACCCCTAGCCCCCTTGTTTCTTAGGTTTGCATGCTAGCTTCCACGCTACTTGTGGCGGTTTCTTTGCATTTATGTCTACTCCTCTCCATAAACAATGTCTTCTATACTTATCAATCTGTTTTACTATTGAGGTGGGGATCTTCGAAGTGAGTAGGTTAGCAGCGACGAGAATACTGCATTAACCATTTGCAATCTTCTTGCCAGCGACAGGAAATGAGAAGTTGATGATAACCTCCACTCCACCTTCTGGAGTAGGGGCATGAAAGACTCAATCTTTGGCTTGGTTAACCCCATAGGTAAACCCAAGTAAGTGAATGGATATGACCCTACCTTCCATTGGAAGGTGATGGCAAGAATTTCCATTTTTGCTTTAGGAACATTTATAGGATAAATATTAGACTTGTGGTAATTGACTTTAAGGTTAGTTGACTCAGCAAACGAGTTTAGAACTAATTTTAGAAAAACAACTATTTTGGGCAAGCATGCAGAACCATTATAGTGTCATCTGCATATTGAATGATTGGGAAATCCTAAACACATCCTTATTGAATAGGCAATGTTAAAAAGTCACATATCTTTTGATTTATTGATAATAGATTGCAGCAGATCAACAGCCAACATAAAGAGTAAGGGAGAGAGAGGATCTCCCTGTCCAACTCCTCTTTTGCAATGAAACATTTTTCTAGGGACCCCATTAGCAGACGTTCTTGAACTCATGGTCATTTTAACCCACCGTATCCATTTCTATCTGAAGCCTTTAAAATGTAGAATATTAATGATGACTTCATGTTCAAGTTTGTCAAAGGCCTTTTCAAAACCTAGTTTTAGAATGCCCGTTTCCTTTTTTGTCTGTTTGCACAGATGTAAAGTCCAGGCTAGGCAGTCCTGGATAGCTCCATCTTTAATAAAATCATATTGATTTCTATGGATCAGATTTTTTATCACTTTTTGCAAGGATTTTCGTTAGAAGCTTGACATTTGAGTTGAGTAGTGATATCGGCCTATAACCCCACTTTTTTGGCACATCCTTTTTGAGAATGAGTGTAATGTATGATACATTTATGCTTTGCATGCAGATTGTTCCATTATAAAACCCTATGCATAACTCAAAGAAATCAGGAGCAATGATGTTCCAACATTTTTTCATAAAATATGTGTTGAAGCCATTAGGACCTAGTGACTTATTCGAGGGTAATGACCCAATGATTGCCTCAACTTCCTCCATGGTTAAAGGGGCTTCCAGAACATACAATTCTTGCATTATTTGAATGAAAGAGCCAAGGTTAAATCTCATTAATGTATCTTGAGAAGTTCCTAGTCCGTCTCAGAAGGAATTGAAAAGAATCTTTGCCTTTTCATCATGATTGGAGATTTCAGCACCAGCATTGCCACGAATAGAAGCAATTGAATTTCGCTTATGCCTAGTTGTTGCTATAGCATGAAAAAATTTGATCCCTGCATCTCCAAGTGTATCCCATTTGATCTGTCCCCGCTACTTCCAATAAGATTTTTGCTAACTCAAAAGTGATTGCAACTTTGTAGTGAGCACTGATCTAATGTTCCATTCTTGTACTGTGAGGTCTCTATATTTGTCGGGTACCATAATTAGGGGTACCCCAAACACTCCTAAACTCGGCTGGTAATCACCATCAGCACAAGTTGTAGAGGCTGATGGGCGCAATTCAGGTCAAGGCTCCGTCTACTCAAGGGACGCGATCTCGCCTCGCCCGAGCCCAGCCTCGGGCAGGAACAGTAGTCCCAGGCGAATTCACGCCGCGCCCGAGGGCCTCCTCAAGCAATGAGCGTAACACCATAAAAGCCATCAATTAAAATAATAAATTTAGACATTATATTAATTAGGGTAATAAATTTTTCTTAGTGTTTAACTATTTATTTGCATCGTTTTCTTTGCATGCGCGTGATTTCTTATCGGATGTTTAAATATCAAGCCATTTTAAAAAGAAGTACTAGTAATTAAATAATAATTAAGGAATATAGTAATTATTAGTCTAAAAACAAGTATTCTATTTATAAATATTTTTGGTAATTTTTTTTTTATGAATTTTGAGCTCTTTAAATATTCATTTCAGAATCAGAAAAAAAACACACAAAACGCCCTAACCCTAAGGCCCAGCTAGGGGCCCATTTACCCCTGCGTCGCGCGCGCGCCTGCTCATTTTCTCCCAGCCGCCGCCGCCCCTACAGCCCTCTCTCTCCCTCACTTCTCTCTCTCTCCCACTCTCTCTCTCCTCCCACCTCTCTCTCTCTCTCAGCGCGAGCGCGCCCCGCCGCGCTCTGCCCACGCGCGCGCCTGCTCCCCGCGCCGAGCGCGCTCCGCTGCGCTCTGCCTCCCGCGCGCTCGCCAAGCAGCCGCGTGCACAGCCGCCTTTGCCGCCGCGCCTGCGCGCGAGCCCGGGCGGCCGAGCACCACCGCGCCGAGCGCGCCCCGACGCGCGACACCGAGGCCGCCCGCGCGCACATCGAGTAGCCCGACCGAAGCCGCGCCGACACGATGTTTCGCCCGCACCCGAAGCCGAACCGTCCAAGCTCCATGCACCGCGCGTCCGTTCAATTTCTTGTGTTAATGGAGATTGATTCTACCGTTTCTTCCTCCCCTCATTCCTCCTCTCCATTACGTGCAGTAACAGCAACACCATTGACAGTCTCTTTGATGACGCCAGTGACCTCTCCTCTCCCCTCCTGCTCTCTATAAAAGGGAACAGCAGAGCCTCCCATTCTTGCCTACTCGAGTTTGCCTCTCCCTCTAGCACTCCTCGCTCATCGCTAGTGCGTTGTCGCTCATCGCCGGAGTGTGTCGTTCGTCGCCGGAGTGTGCCGTTCGTCGCCGGAGTTCGCCGGAGCCACGTACTCGCTGTCCGTAGTCGAGCCCCGCTCTCCGTCCGGCCGAAACCCGTCGATCCATCCCCATCACATGCACGAACCCGAGGTTGATGACGACCCAAATTTATTTTATGTATTTTATAAAGTGCTTTCGATTCGATTCATGTGTTGTATAGTTTGTTTGTTGTAATATGAACACATGTGATTCCGATTTATGTATTTGTGTGTGTTACGGAATTTGTTAGAAATATGCGTGCACCATGTTATTTCATGTAATCGACGCGTTGATTTTGGTTTAGAGAAATATGACGTAGATTTAATAGTCACACGTTGGTGATAAAAATACTAGATAAGAAATTATAGTCAATTTTGGTCACGATAAATTCTAGAAACTATTTGGAGAATTATAGGTGCATTTTTGATGGATTAGAAAATGGTATAGAACTCATGTCATTTGAATAATATAGGATTTTAGATGATTTATCTAATTATTTTATTAGCATATTTTTTTAAAGAGAGGAGAAAATATCATTGGTACATGGCAAAATAGGTTTTTGCTAGTCAAATAAACATGTTCACAGATTTAGAACTTAAAATTGTTAGAGTACTAGTTTATGTCAAATAACCTCGCTTGTGTTAGAAAATGTTCAATTAGTAGTTTATGTAGATTTTTAGAATATTAATATTATTAAATTCATTTTTTTTGCTATACTAACTAATTTGAGTTAGAAGGAATAAAAGATATTAATTTATTTATTAGTATTAAAAGATAATAAGTATTATTTAATTTCATTGATGGTGTTAAAATAAATTAATATTAGTTAAAATTATAATTATTGCACCCACTCCTAAATTCACCATTAGGATTCACATTAATAACTATAATTGAATTAATAAGTATTTACGCGATTAGTACGTAATTAAAATGTGATTAGTGCGACGTGTTAATGTGCATGTAATGGTGTATGATTATGTAATGGTGCATGTTTAATTATGTGTGTATACTTTATTTTTGTATGTGCGAAATAGAAGCGGACTGTGTGGTAGAGAATTCGAACTCGTTCGAGGACAACCCGCAAGACGCTTTTGAGCAAGGCAAGTGGATTCTCCCTCTGCATATTCTGTTTGTACCTACTCACTGCATATAACAAGGTTTACTTTTTGATATATTGCATAATTTGATGGGCTTACCTAATTAAGGATCTCCTAGATTTACTACATGTATTCCTTGTTTAACCTGGGAAAATAATTAAGCTGTGCAAGATTTATGCTACCGCTCAACTTAATGATTCTTAATGTCACTCTTTAATTGGTTTTAATGTTCCAAAAATGTTAATTGGCAATTATGACATTAACCCGATGGTTAAGATAACTTTGTTACAAATTTAATTGGAACATGGAGTGACCACCCAGGATAACAGTGCAACCACGAGTGCTATCATGGCTCTGGCTTTGGTAATTAGCTCTATATGCTTAGTGCCTAGCAACCTTACCTGAAATATGGGCAAGAGGGGGAGCGGTAGGTGCTGGCAGCCCACGTTAACATGGGGTCGTATTCTTGGCTAAGGTACTTCACCCAGGGGGCCACCACCATCGTCTTAGAAACCTTAGCGGGTTGCTTCGTATTAAGTGTATTTTGTGAAAACCTCATAATGGATCCCTAGCCATTCACCTCGGCAGTGTCTAAGGGTTCGATCAACCCGGGCTAGATGGGATACATGGCTTGTGGGTAAAGTTGTACCACCTCTGCAGAGTGTAAAACTGATATATCAGCCGTGCTCCCGGTTATGAGCGATCTGGACTCCTCACATGATAATTGAACTTAAAGATGGACATAAATTGAGATCCGATGATCTGCCAGTAATTTGCTTAAGTGGTTTCACTTAAGTATTTTTGTTATATTCATATTCCTTTGTTTAATTGGGATATTTGGGATTCACTCTTATTAGTAAGACAGGTGTTGATAATAAAATATTGACCAACTAAAATGCTTACTGCTCAACCTTAGCCTCACCTTGTTATACCTGCATTAAATTTTCCCCCACTTGCTGAGCCCCGACCATAAGTGAGCTCACCCTTGCTAATATTTTGATCAGAGGGTGATGCTGGAGACTTTGATGGAGAATTTATCGACGAGGAATTCTAAGTGTAACGATGCGCCGGTCAATTTCATGTGGAAGATTGCCCAGTTGTTTATTTCCGCTCTACTTTGATGTGATACTTATTTAAGACACAATGTCTCAGATGATGTAATAAAGTTTTATACTCCCTTTATGCCTTTATTGCATTGTCTTTTGATATATTACACTTGTGACGTCAACATATGTGTGGAAATGGATCCTGGCACACATATGGTATGCGCTCGGTTCTACCCCCTGGAACCGGGTGTGACATGGGCGCACCCTCGACTCGCCCGAGGCCCGGCTCGGGCAGGCTTCGCAGTGAAGCAACCTTGGCCAGATCGCCTCGTCAACCGACCATATCGCAGGAGCATTCAATGCGAGGATCGCCTGACACCTTATCCTGACGCACGTTCCTCAGTCGGCAGGGCCGAAGTGACCGCAATCACTTCGCCCTTCCACTGACCGACCTGACAGGAAAACAGCGTCGCCTGCCTCGCTCCGACTGTTGTGCCACCCGCCAGAGTGAGGCTGACAACAGCTAAGTCCAGCCTCAGGCGCAACAGGAGGTCTCCGCCTCGCCTGACCTCAGGGCTTGGCCCCTGCCTCGGCCTCGGACGGTGGTCTCTGCCTCGCCGGACCCCAGGGCTCGGCCTCAACCTCGGCCTCGGAGGGTGGTCTCTGCCTCGCCCGACCCCAGGGCTCGGCCTCAACCTCGACCTCAAGGAATCGCGTCCTCACCCCACCCCGGCCTCGGCCTCAGGAGGAGTCTCCGCCTCGCCCGACCTTGGGCTCGGACCGACCACGCCACAGGGGGTACATCATTACCCTACCCCTAGCTAGCTCAGGCTACGGGGAACAAGACCGGGGTCCCATCTGGCTCGCCCTGGTAAACAGGTAATGATGGCACCCCGCGTGCGCCCATGACGACGGCGGTTCTTAGCCCCCTACGGAAGCAAGGAGACGTCAGGAAGGTCCCGGCAGCCCCGACAGCTGTGCTTCTACGGGGCTCAAGCGCTCCTCCGACGGCCACGACACCGCATGCACAGGGCCCTAGCACCTCTCCGACATCCACGTTGGCATGTACATAGGGCTCTGGCTCCTCTCTGCCGGACACGTTAGCATATAGCTACACCCCCATTGTACACCTGGACCACCTCCTTGCATCTATAAAAGGAAGGTCCAGGGCCCTCATACGAGAGGGTGGTCGCGCGGGAGGACGGGCCGACGAACAGGCTCGCACGCTCTCCCTCGCGAACGCTTGTAACCCCCTACTGCAAGCGCATCCGCCCTGGGCGCAGGATAACACGAGCCGCGGTTCTCCCCCCTTGTGTTCCATCTCGCGCCAACCCATCTAGGCTGGGACACGCAGCGACAATTTTACTCATCGGTCCAGGGACCCCCCGGGGTCAAAACGCCGACAGTTGGCGCGCCAGGTAGGGGCCTGCTGCGTGTTGACGAACAACTTCCCGTCGAGCTTCAGATGGGTAGTCTCCAGCAACCTCTTCAGCCCGGGACGCTGCTCCATTTCGAGAGTCTCGAGTTCATGTCCCTTGACGGCAGCTACAACATGGTACTCCTTCCTCCGCAGTACGACAGCGACAACGGCGGCCGTCAGCCCGCCTGGCAGCGGCGGACTCGACGACGTCTTCTCCCTGTGGCGGAAGAGCAGCATCCGGGTCTGTCCCGCCACCTTCCTCGCCGCAGGAGGAGGAGGCGGGGCAACTGTGGCCAAGCAGGAGGCGGCACCTCATCGGCTGTCGAGCGAGTCGACGACGCCGTCACCCCAGCGGGGGACGTGTCAGGCATTGACCTCGCGCCCGAGATGACGGCGAGTGTCGTTTTCCCCGCAATGTGCCAACCCCAAGCGGACAGATGACGCCAGCACCCTCGTGGAGGACTTGCTGGGCGTTAGCCTCGTACCTAAGATAACGGTGTAGTCCGTCCCCTACGCGACTTCGTCACCGTCCGTCGATCAAGAGGTACCGTCCATTTTCCACCCTATGCCTTTTAGATTCAGCTTCGATCCACCAAGCGACCCTGCTTCGGTGGACGCTTTCATAAAGGCATATCCTAACCTTCCGGGGTACCATATGTGGTCAACCTAGGACCGACTGACGGCTGCCTCGACTTACGGGCCCCCCGGGTTTCGAGGAAGAAGACGAGCCCGACTCTGGTTGGGATTTCTTCGGGCTCGGTAATCCTAGTGCCTTGCGAGATTTCATGGCCGCATGTGACTACTGCCTCTCCGATTGCTCTGATGATGGCCACAGCCTTGACAACGAGGGCTGTGGCCCAAGTCGCGAATGTTTCCACATCGATCTAGGGGGTCTCGACGAAGGCAACCACCTTGGTATGCCGGAGGACGACGATCCCCCTAGGCATGCGCCTCGCGTTGACATCCTGCGGGAGCTAGCTGTGGTCCCAGTCCCTGCGGGGGGTCAGGACACATAGCTCGAGCAAATCCACGAGATGCAGGCCAAGCTCGACGAGGAAGCAGGACAACTTGTGCAGCTCCGGCAAAACATCGAGCAGGAGTGGGCAGGTCGAGCACTCACCGGAGAAGCGCGTCATCAGGCCCGGGATGTCCAGCACCGCATCGCTGACGATGCCAGGGCACGGCTGCCCTCGGCCTCCAACGGGGTCGGCCAGAATCTGGCTGCAGCGGCAATACTACTCCGAGCGATGCCGGAGCCATCCACCACCGAGGGGTGGCGTATCCAGGGAGAACTCAAGAATCTCATGGAGGATACCGCGGTCCGATGGGCCGAGAGCTCTGCCTCATGAAGGCAAGGGTGCCCCCGGAGCATCGTGCAGCGACTTCCTGATTCATGCGGGAAGCCTCGGTCCACACTGGGCGCAAGCGGGACGCAACGCTTGCAGCCCCGGGTCGCCTCAGCAACAGGCACCACCGCCGCGACCGTCGAGCCCGCCTCGACGAGAAGGTGCACCGAGGCTACCACCCCAGGCGTGGGGGACGCTACGACAGCGGGGAGGATCGGAGCCCCTCGCCCGAACCACCCGGTCCGCAAGCTTTCAGCCGGGCCATACGACGGGCGCCGTTCCCGACCCGGTTCCGAACCCCGACTACCATCACTAAGTACTCGAGGGAAACAAGGCCAAAACTGTGGCTTGCGGACTACCGGCTGGCCTACCAGCTGGGTGGAACGGACGATGACAACCTCATCATCCGCAACCTCCCCCTATTCCTCTCTGACGCCGCCCGAGCCTGGCTGGAGCATCTGCCTCCTGCGCAGATCTCCAACTGGGACGACCTGGTCAAAGCCTTCGCTGGAAACTTCCAGGGCACATACGTGCGCCCTGGGAACTCTTAGGATCTCCGAAGCTGTCGCTAGCAGCCGAGGGAATCCCTACGGGACTACATCCGGCGATTTTCGAAGCAGCGCACCGAGCTGCCCAACATCACCGACTCAGATGTCATCGGGGCGTTCCTCATCGGCACCACTTGCCGCGACCTGGTGAGCAAGCTGGGTCGCAAGACTCCCACCAAGGCGAGCGAGTTGATGGACATCGCCACCAAGTTCTCCTCTGGTCAGGAGGCGGTCGAAGCCATCTTCCATAAGGACAAGCAGCCTCAGGGACGCCAGCAGGAAGACGTCCCCAAGGCGTCCGCCCAGCGCGGCACGAAGAAGGCCAAGAAGAAGTCGCAAGCGAAACGCGACGCCGCTGACGCAGATCTTGTCGCCGCTGTCGAGCACAGAAACCCTCGGAAGCCTCCTGGAGGGGCCAACCTGTTCGACAAGATGCTCAAGGAGTCGTGTCCGTATCACCAGGGTCCCGTCAAGCACACCCTTGAGGAATGCGTCATGCTTCAGCGCTACTTCCATAAGGCCGGGCCCCTAGCGGAAGGTGGCAAAGGCCAGGACAATGACAAGAAGGAGGGCGACAAGGCAGAAGAGTTCCCCGAGGTCCACGGCTGTTTCATGATCTACGGTGGGCAAGTGGCGAATGCCTCGGCTCGGCACCGCAAGCAGGAGCGCTGGGAGGTCTGCTCGGTAAAGGTGGCGGCACCAGTCTACCTAGACTGGTCCGACAAGCCCATCACCTTCGACCAAGGCGACCACCCCGACTGCGTGCCGAGCCTAGGGAAGTACCCGCTCGTTGTCGACCCCGTCATCGGCAATGTCAGGCTCACCAAGGTCCTCATGGACGGAGGCAGTAGCCTCAACATCATCTACGCCGAGACCCTCGGGCTCTTGCAAATCGATCTGTCCACGATCCGGGCCGGTGCGGCGCCCTTTCATGGGATCATCCCCGGGAAGCGCGTCCAACCCCTTAGACAACTCGATCTGCCCGTCTGCTTCGGGACTCCCTCCAACTTCCGAAAGGAAACCCTCACGTTTGAGGTTGTCGGGTTCCGAGGAACCTAACACGCAGTGCTGGGGAGACCATGCTACGCCAAGTTCATGGTTGTCCCCAACTACACCTACCTCAAGCTCAAGATGTCGGGCCCCAACGGAGTCATCACCATCGGATCCACATACCAACACACGTACGAATGCGACGTGGAGTGCGTGGAGTACGCTGAGGCCCTCGCCGAATTCGAGGCCCTCATCGTCGACCTAGAGTGCCTCTCCAAGGAGGTGCCTGATGCGAAGCGCCACGCCGGCAACTTCAAACCAGCGGAGGCGGTTAAGTCCGTCCCTCTCGACCCCAGCAACGACGCCTACAAGCAAGTCTGGATCGGCTCCGAGCTCGACCCCAAATAGGAAGCAGTGCTCATCAACTTTCTCCGCGGGAACGCCGAGGTGTTTGCATGGAGTCCCTCGGACATGCCCGGCATACCGAGGGATGTCGCCGAGCACTCGCTGGATATCCGAGCTGGAGCCCGACCCGTGAAGCAGCCTCTGCGCCGATTCGACGAAGAAAAGCGCAGAGCCATAGGCGAGGAGATCCACAAGCTGATGGATGCAGGGTTCATCAAAGAGGTATTCCATCCCGAATGGCTAGCCAACCCTGTGCTTGTGAAAAAGAAAGGTGGGAAATGGAGGATGTGTGTAGACTACACTGGTCTAAACAAAGCATGTCCGAAGGTTCCCTACCCTCTGCCTCGCATCGATCAAATCATGGATTCCACTGCTGGGTGCGAAACCCTATCATTCCTCGATGTCTACTCAGGTTATCACCAAATCAAGATGAAAGAGTCCGACCAGCTCGCGACTTCTTTCATCACACCTTTTGGCATGTACTGCTATATTACTATGCCATTTGGTTTGAGGAATGCAGGTGCGACATAACAAAGGTGCATGAACCACGTGTTCGAAGAGCACATCGGCCGAACGGTCGAGGCTTACGTCGATGACATCATTGTCAAGACGAGGAAAGCCTCCGACCTCCTCTCTGACCTTGAAACGACATTCAAGTGTCTGAAAGCGAAGGACGTAAAACTCAATCCTGAGAAGTGTGTCTTCGGAGTCCCCCGAGGCATGCTCCTGGGGTTCATCGTCTCCGAGCGGGGCATCGAGGCCAACCCGGAGAAAATCGTGGTCATCACCAACATGGGGCCTATCAAAGACTTGAAAGGAGTACATAGGGTCATGGGATGCCTTGCGGCTCTGAGCCATTTCATCTCGCGCCTCGGCGAAAGAGGCCTACCCTTATACCGCCTCTTAAGGAAGACCGAGCGCTTCGCTTGGACCCTCGAGGCTGAGGAAGCCCTCGGAAACTTAAAGGCACTCCTTACAAGCGCGCCCATCTTTGTGCCCCCCGCTACGGGAGAAGCCCTCTTGATCTACGTAGCTGCAACCACTCAAGTGATCAGCGCCGCGATCGTGGTCGAGAGACGAGAAGAAGGGCATGCATTGCTCGTCCAGAGGTCGGTCTACTTCATCAGTGAAGTGCTATCCGAGACCAAGATCCGCTACCCGCAAATTTAGAAGCTACTGTACGCAGTAATTCTGACGCGGCGAAAGTTGTGACACTACTTCAAGTCTCATCCGGTGACTGTGGTGTCATCCTTCCCCCTGGGGAAGATCATCCAGTGCTGAGAGGCCTCGGGTAGAGTAGCAAAGTGGGCGGTGGAGATCATGGGCGAGACAATCTCGTTTGCTCCTCGGGAGGCCATCAAGTCCCAAGTCTTGGCGGACTTCATGGCCGAATGGGTCGACACCCAGCTACCAATAGCTCCGATCCAACCGGAACTCTAGACCATGTATTTTGATGGGTCGCTAATGAAAACAGGAGCAGGTGCGGGCCTGCTCTTCATCTCACCCCTCGGGAAGCACCTCCACTACGTGCTGCGCCTCCATTTCCTGGCGTCAAACAACGTGGCCGAGTATGAGGCTCTGGTTAACGGGTTGCGCATCACCATCGAGCTAGGGGTTTGATGCCTCGACGCTCATGGTGACTCGTAGCTTGTCATTGACCAAGTCATGAAGAACTCCCACTGCCGCGACCCGAAGATGGAGGCCTACTGCGACGAGGTTCGGCGCCTGGAAGACAAGTTCTACGGGCTCGAGCTCAACCACGTCGCTCGACGGTAAACGAGACTGCGGATGAGCTGGCTAAAATAGCCTCAGGGCAGACAACGGTTCCCCCGGACGTCTTCTCCCAAGACATACATCAACCCTTCGTCAAGACCGATGACACGCCCGAGCCCGAGGAAGCCTCGGTCCAGCCCGAGGCGCCCTCAGCCGCCGAAGGTGAGGCACTACGCGTCGAGGAAGAGCGGAATGGGGTCACGCCTAATCGAAACTGGCAGATCCCGTACCTGCAATATCTCCACCGAGGAGAGCTACCCCTCGACAAAGCCGAAGCTCGGGGACTGGCGCGGCGCGCCAAGTCGTTCGTCTTACTGGGTGAAGAAAAGGAGCTCTACCACCGCAGCCCCTCAGGCATCCTCCAACGATGCATATCCATCGCCGAAGGTCAGGAGCTATTACAAGAAATACACTCGGGGGCTTGCGGTCACCACGCAGCACCTCGAGCCCTCGTTGGAAACGCCTTCCGACAAGGTTTCTACTAGCTGACCGTGGTGGCTGACGCCACTAGGATTGTACGCTCCTGCCAAGGGTGTCAATTCTACACAAGGCAGACGCACCTGCCCGCTCAGGCCCTGCAAACAATACCCATCACCTGGCTGTTTGCTGTGTGGGGTCTGGACCTCGTCGGCCCCTTGCAGAAGGCACCCGGGGGCTTCACACACCTGCTGGTCACCATCGATAAATTCTCCAAGTGGATCGAGGTCCGACCCCTAGCCAGCATCCGGTCCGAGCAGGCGGTGGCATTGTTCACTAACATCATCCATCGCTTTGGGGTCCCGAACTCCATCATCACCGACAATGGCACCCAATTCACTAGCAAGAAGTTCCTGGACTTCTGCGAGGACCACCACATCCGTGTGGACTGGGCCGCCGTAGCTCACCCCATGACAAATGGGCAGGTAGAGCGTGCCAACGGTATGCTTCTGCAGGGACTTAAACCGAGGATCTACAATGACCTCAACAAGTTCGGCAAGCGATGGATGAAGGAACTACCCTCGGTGGTCTAGAGTCTGAGGATGATGCCAAGCCGAGCCACGGGCTTCTCGCCGTTCTTTCTAGTCTATGGGGCCGAGGCTATCTTGCCCACAGACTTAGAATACGGTTCCCCGAGGACGAGGGTGTACGATGACCAAAGCAACCAGACCAGCCGAGAAGACTCACTGGACCAGCTGGAAGAGGCTCGGGACATGTGAAAGTTCCCTTTGCCCGGGAACAGGATCTGGATGTCGCCTAGAGGGGGTGAATAGGCGGATAAATATTATCACTATAAAACTGAAATTCTTACTCTACTCGAAGACTAGATCGCAGTGGAATGAAAAAACCCTTCGAGTAGGTTGCAGCGGAATAGAAGATCCTGTCTCAGAATGCCCTGCACTTCAAATATAACTTGTACCACAGATAAGTATTGAAGTGCAGATATAAAGATTAAGTGAGATAGAGAATCAGCACACAGCACAGAGTCGAGCACACAGACACAGGGATTTATCCCGAGGTTCGGCCAAGCCTGAAATGCTTGCCTAGTCCTCGTTGGAGTTAGCCACACCTGGGCTTGGAGTCTATTTCAACTCCTTCCTCCGTTTGCTCAGATCTGTCAGTATGACAGATAGAGCCTTCCACTATGATGAGTTGGTTACAACGAAACCGCAGCTGCTTACAATCTTCTTGGCAGCACTCCAGTAGAGTAACGATATGCTCAAGACCTTGCTCTTGCTCTTAGCAGCACTTCTCCACTCTCTAAAGGCTTATAGCTTTTCCTTTTACACAAACTAGAGAGATACACACAAGAGGGAGAGTGAGAATTGATCAGAGTGATGTATACAATCATTGGTTGCCCTTGTTCCCTTGTTTGAGGCGCCTAGAGGTCCCTTTTATAGGCTCAAGGGGCCTAGGAGCCGTTGGAATCCATTTTGGAAAGCAATACTTTCTTTCTGTCGGGTGCCGCACCGGAAAGTCCGGTGCACCACCGGACATCAACTGTTCACCGTCCGGTGCAGATCTCCTTCCAAAATTGGCGCATTCGACCATTGTAGACTTGGAGCCGTTGGCGCACCAGACACTGTCCGGTACACACTGGACTGTCCGGTGCCCCCATCTGACCGTTGGCTCGGCCACGCGTCACGCGCGGATTGCGCGGCCGACCGTTGGCCCGGTCGACCGTTGGCTCACCGGACAGTCCGGTGCACCAACGGATAGTCCGGTGAATTTTAGCCAAACGCCGTCGACAAACTCCCGAGAGCGGCCAGTTGACCAGACGCCGACCTGGCGCTCCGGACACTGTCCGGTGCACCACCGGACAGTACGGTGCACCCAGAGTACGCATAGTCATGGCTGCATCAGCCAAGTCTATTTCTTTTTGTATTTTCTCTTCTTTTCTTCTTCTCTCTGTTTCTAACACTTAGACAAATATGTTAGCACACAAAAACCAATGTACTAAGTCTAGAAACATACCTTCTCTTGGATTTTCACCTCTTTAGCATTTGACATGCTTAAGATTGATGTTGGACTCATAAATCATCAAGTTAGCTTAACTTGATCTAGACTGACATTTCTGAGCTCCAACATCCTGCAAAGGTCACATAAAATATCTCCAAACTAGGAACAACCCAAACTAAAGATCAAGGTGCACTTAGCTTTTTTTAGGCTGCCTCCAGTTCTGGCTTTGATACTGGTTCTTCTTCTAGTGACCTTGTTCACTTCTTAGAGCTTGATCTTGAGCCTTATGACTTACACCACATGTTTCCTCATTGGTTGTAAGTCACGTCCTTATGTAGTGATCCTTGATGTGCCATAGCTCTTCTCAACTTGATCACCCTTGACTTCGCAAGTCTTCTTCTTCACCCTTGGCTTTGGGTTCCTCAGCCTCTTTGACCTTCTCCCGTGCACTTGGTACCTCAAAGCTCTTCTTGCCTCCATCCTTGGCTTGATCAGTTGTCTTCGAGCTACGCACCCGAGTCTCACTTTATGCAATGTCCATCTTACTTGTGATGTCCATTATCTATCCATAATCTAGTCCTTGGACCATCACACTTGTTCACTTGTGTTGGACCCTGTTAGCTTTACATTAAGCACTTGTTCAACACATAGCACACTTGTTAGTCCTTTAATTGAGTTGTCATCCAAACACCAAAACCCACAAGAGAGCTTTCAATCTCCCCCTTTTTGGTGATTGATGGCAACATAATTAAAGATTACATAAGAGTGAAATTTAAAGCACAAATTTTGAGCTCTAAGATTATAGAATGCTCCCCCTAAATATGTGCTTACATTAAAATCTTAGCTTTGGCCTTAAATGCCAAACTGCACATACTTAGGCTAAATTGAAGCATTGCTACACCTTAGCACCTGTGGGATGCATTGTGTCAAGGATCAAGCCATGATGCGTATAACACACAAATGCACAGAATCAGAGTTAAACACCAATCAATTGGGTGGATATATCATAGGAATATCAACCTACCACTGTTCACCATTAAGTTACCAATTTAAACTAAGATACCAATTTAAAACAATTTTAAAGCACCATTAACCCACTAACCACATGCACCATTACCCACATGAATATCTATTACAGAATAAACACAATAGATGTCAATTAATTCATATCAGCGGACCTACTAGTTTTGCATTATCACATTTAATACAACAAGCACTAGTTTTGCATTATCACCATTTAATACAACAAGAAGCATATGATAAGAATTATCTATAACAACAACCAACAAGAAGCATATGATAAGAATTATCTATAACAACAACCAACAAGAAGCATATGATAAGAATTATCTATAACAACAACCAACAAGAAGCATATGATAAGAATTATCTATAACAACAACCAACACAATCTTCCTTAAGATCAAATGAACTCAAACTAACACATTCTTCCTTAAGACCAAGAGAACTCAAGGAACTCAAGGAAACCCCTTTAAGATAAGCTTTCCTCTTAGGTTGAGGTAAGCTTTAATGAACAAATTCTCCCCCTTTGACATCAACCACCAAAACCATATTCAAGCAAGAACATAGAATGATGTCAAGGGACAGCAGGGTATTGAGCAGGTAAAACGTACTAACAATACTCCTCCTTACCCATTAAACATATGCACCACAAGTATTGGTGGAAAATTAAGATACATACATGCAAAAGATCAATACTTCCTTTTGTACCTTTACCCTGTTGTGGTGTACTTTCCATCTTGTAGGTTTAATCTTTCGGAAACTTCTCCACACTTGTGTCTGATCCTTTATCCTAACCTTTTCTTGTTGCTAAGACACCAAACTTAGAACAAGTTATAGTATTGCGGCACAAGATGAAGCTTCTATTCCAAGTCCTGATTGCTCCATTGCTCATCTCCCCTTCTCCATCTTGAGACTGTACACAATCACTCAAGAAACAATTAGTCTCAAAGGACACAAGTTATGTGTGCTCCCCCTAAAGTTGTGCATCAAGTATTTGAATGACTTGCACTTTGCACATTCTAGCTTCCTCAGAACTAGAGGGGATCACAACATATCTTGGTCAAGGCATACTCTATCAATTTCATCACAAAGAGATACCAATTGAATAGTTGACTTAATACAACAATGACTAGTGGAAACAATGCATGCTTAAAGGAATATAACAAGCAACCTAGGCATGCTTCACATATGATGAACATTTCAACACATATACCAATTCAAAACAACAAGACCATGCATATAAAGCACAATGTCTAAGCACACCATGATTAAGGAGGTTTCTTAGGTACACCAAAAGAAACAACTTTTTGAAGTAGAGAGCACCTATGCCAAGATACTACCAATTCAAAGGCAAGAACATAGCTGTGATCAAAATCAATGGAACTTCAAGATATTTAATGAAATTGCATAGTTCCATTCTCCATACCTTTGCCTTTTACCTGAATGGCCATGAGAGCACCAGTTGTCACCAAATGAGGACTCCTTTTGCTCATGCACCTCATAGCTCAAGAGGGTGCATTGAAGGCACATATCATTGTTATACATAGAGTGCCAATACCAAGTACTTATGTGAACATGGACTAAACAACGACTATCATGCTTGCACTTAGGTTAATCATTAAACACCACATAGCATGACTTACACAAAGATATATCAAGAGAGTTAATCATGGTGGATATATCAAATGAAAAGCTACCCATTGAATGATTCAAGAGATATATCCTATAAAGCACCCAGACATGATTAAGCAAACATAATTATGCTCTAGGAAATCATGGATCATTATTTGACAGAAATTCAACACAAGTAATCTAAAAAGCACAACTACTCCAGGATAGATAGCACGACAATCCAACTTAAGAGCAATGCTGATAATGCACTTAAGATACACAGGTACCGTCCTTTGGAGAGCCAGATGCAGATTCTCATCAACGTCCTTTGCTTGATTCACCAATAATGATTAAGGACTTCTACAACTTATTTAACTCGAGATGAACATGGGATTAATATTGCACAATAATCCAACCTTGAGTTAATAAATAGACAATAAAGTTTAACAGCTTAAGCATAGAGTTTGAAATAACCATCTTAAGCTCTCCCAGGGTCTCCATTCCATCTCGAGGCACCTGCATGGTCTAGTTTACAAGGTTTGGTACCCATCTCGGGATGGGTCCATGACGTTCAACTAAAAATGCCTTTGGTACCCAAATAGCCTTTGTGCTAGTTCTCATTATTGATCTAGCACAAGTGTATGATTTGGGTCTCCTAAGCGAATAAGATTGAGACAAATTTACTTGCTTAGGAACCTTACCATTTTTACATACCTTGGATAGATGACCCTGCTTACCACACTTGTAGCAGAAGCGTCGCTTAACCTGACATGACACTTGCTGTTTGTCTTCTTTCTTAGTGGGGGTCATCCCGGAGAGTGCACGAGCTTGATTTATCATTAGCGGACAAGAAGTGATCATATGGTTCTTGTCATTGCATCCGAAGCATCTCCTTATCGCTTCATCCTTGTCGTTGTATGGACATGACACAATGAGGTGTCCTGACTTATTGCACTTGAAGCACCTCCTTTTTCCTCTCTTTTTGCATTTGGATGACATTGAGAGATTATTAGTGCAAACAACATGACTAATTGAATCAATACCTTTTTCTTGTCTCATGTTGATTTCTTCACTCATTGCTTTAGGAACATCTCTCTCAAGGAGGTTGACCCTTGCTGCGGTTTCTCCTTCCTCAAGTTTCTTCACCAAGTGTTCGTAGATATCTTGAGGAAGTTGAGCATGGCGTCTTCTCCTTAGTTGTCTCTGTTTCTTGTTTCCAAGCAATTTTCTTTTAGACCCTACAACTTGTTGCTCAATCAAGGATTGGCTTTCTTTTAAGGAACGGGGGTTAGAACATGATGATATACAATTTGAATGCGTACACTTGCAAGAATGAGGTTCACATGAATTTAAGTTCGCAAAGACAACCTCATGAGCAATATTGAGCATGATATGGTCATCAACCAATTCACTATGAGAATTTGACAACATATCATACTTTTCATTTAGAGCAAGTTTTTCTAGATTCATCATCTCTACTTGACTCCTAAGCATAGAATTTTCAGTTTTAAGTTGAGCAACACAAGATAAAGTATCATCATTATTTCTTTGCTCAATTAAAATTGAATCATACCATTGGACCAAGTCATCATGAGAGCACTTTAGCTCCTCATGTTCTTTGGTCATCTTCTCCAGGCTATTGTTTGTTTTGATGAGTGTCTCCTCTAGCCTGAGAAGCGTCTCGCCTTGTTCCTTGTTCCTTCTCAACAGTTTAACCAAGAGCGCTTTGTCCTCTTTGTTGAGATGGATGTAGAAACGGCGAATCTCTTCTTCTTCTACATCGTCGATCTCATTTTCCCTGTCACTATTGTCAATGGAAGCAATATAGGAAAATGTACCTTGTGATGATGTAGACTCCTCATCCTCATATTCCTCCTCATGATTACTTTCATCTCCATTCTCATCGTTAGCAATAAGACATGTATAACAAGTGGGAGATGAACCTATCGGTGAGGTGGATCCATCGCTTGGTGTCCATCTCTCATGTTCTTCTCCCTTGGACAAGTTAGTACTACCAGCAATAGAGGGAGCAGAAGCAGTGCATATGGACTTAAAAAATTTTAACTTAATTTTGGTCCATATATAATGAGCATCAACAAATAAATCACTATCACTACTCATGATTGCAAAATAGGCACTTCTAGAAAGTGAGTCAACTAAGATGTTGCAAGCATGGTGATTGAGAGACAGACATCTTAGTTCATCATTAGAAGGATTTTGACTAAAATTGGAAGGAAAAATACTTCTACTAAAGATCTGTCTCAAATCAGGATCAACACGCATGAAGGCATTATAAATAGAGACAGACCAAGATTAATAATTAGAGCCATCACCTAGAAGAAGTTCTACAGTTACCTTTTGTGACGACATCGTCATCTCCGGACGACTAAGCCCACACTGGAGAGGCCTAGCTCTGATACCAATTGAAAGTTCCCTTTGCCCGGGAACAGGATCTGGATGTCGCCTAGAGGGCGGGTGAATAGGCGGATAAAAATTATCACTATAAAACTGAAATTCTTACTCTACTCGAAGACTAGATCGCAGTGGAATGAAAAAACCCTTCGAGTAGGTTGCAGCGGAATAGAAGATCCTGTCTCAGAATGCCCTGCACTTCAAATAGAACTTGTACCACAGATAAGTATTGAAGTGCAGATATAAAGATTAAGTGAGATAGAGAATCAGCACACAGCATAGAGTCGAGCACACAGACACAGGGATTTATCCCGAGGTTCGGCCAAGCCTGAAATGCTTGCCTAGTCCTCGTTGGAGTTAGCCACACCTGAGCTTGGAGTCTATTTCAACTCCTTCCTCCGTTGCTCAGATCTGTCAGTATGACAGATAGAGCCTTCCACTATGATGAGTTGGTTACAACGAAACCGCAGCTGCTTACAATCTTCTTGGCAGCACTCCGATAGAGTAAGGATATGCTCAAGACCTTGCTCTTGCTCTTAGCAGCACTTCTCCACTCTCTAAAGGCTTATAGCTTTGCCTTTTACACAAACTAGAGAGATACACACAAGAGGGAGAGTGAGAATTGATCAGAGTGATGGATACAATCATTGGCTGCCCTTGTTCCCTTGTTTGAGGCGCCTAGAGGTCCCTTTTATAGGCTCAAGGGGCCTAGGAGCCGTTGGAATCCATTTTGGAAAGCAATACTTTCTTTCTGTCAGGTGGCGCACCGGACAGTCCGGTGCACCACCGGACATCAACTGTTCACTGTCCGGTACAGATCTCCTTCCAAAATTGGCGCATTCGACCGTTGCAGACTTGGAGCCATTGGCTCACCGGACACTATCCGGTGCACACCGGACAGTCCGGTGCCCCCATCTGACCGTTGGCTCGGCCACGCGTCACGCGCGGATTGCGTGGCCGACCGTTGGCTCACCGGACAGTCCGGTGCACCACCGGACAGTCCGGTGAATTTTAGCCAAACGTCGTCGACAAACTCCCAAGAGCGGCCAGTTGACCAGACGCCGACCTGCCGCACCGGACACTGTCCGGTGCACCACCGGACAGTCCGGTGCACCTAGACTACGCATAGTCATGGCTGCATCAGCCAAGTCTATTTCTTTTTGTATTTTCTCTTCTTTTCTTCTTCTCTCTGTTTCTAACACTTAGACAAATATGTTAGCACACAAAAACCAATGTACTAAGTCTAGAAACATACCTTCTCTTGGATTTTCACCTCTCTAGCATTTGACATGCTTAAGATTGTTGTTGGACTCATAAATCATCAAGTTAGCTTAACTTGATCTAGACTAGGGATGTTCCTAAAACATCCGACTCGTATCACAAATCTAATATTTTAGAATATATATACATATAATTTAAAGCTAATTTTTGGCAGTGTTATTAAGAATATTATGAAGTATTTAAATAATTTTTTGTATTATTTTTTATGTACATTATTTTCTTCCTACAACAAAAAAGGTGAAAAAACATCTGAATCCGTATTCGGATAGACATCCGAATTTTATATCAATTATTTAAAAATATATAGGACGAATTTAATGTTTATTTTTTGTGAAGATTAAGAGCCTCAATGCTAAAAACAAGAATATAAATTTATATAACAAATTCTATATGTTATTTGTTCACAATCGAAGAAAGAAGACCAAAAATTTGATATCCGAATAAATATCCGGATCCATCCCTAATCTAGACTGACATTTCTGAGCTCCAACATCCTGCAAAGGTCACATAGAATATCTCTAAACTAGGAACAACCCAAACTAAAGATCAAGGTGCACTTAGCTTTTTTTAGGCTGCCTCCAGTTCTGGCTTTGATACTAGTTCTTCTTCTAGTGACCTTGTTCACTTCTTAGAGCTTGATCTTGAGCCTTATGACTTACACCACATGTTTCCTCATTGGTTGTAAGTCACGTCCTTATGTAGTGATCCTTGATGTGCCATAGCTCTTCTCAACTTGATCACCCTTGACTTTGCAAGTCTTCTTCTTCACCCTTGGCTTTGGGTTCGTCAGCCTCTTTGACCTTCTCCCGTGCACTTGGTACCTCGAAGCTCTTCTTGCCTCCATCCTTGGCTTGATCAATTGTCTTCGAGCTACGCACCCGAGTCTCACTTTATGCAATGTCCATCTTACTTGTGATGTCCATTATCTATCCATAATCTAGTCCTTGGACCATCACACTTGTTCACTTGTGTTGAACCCTGTTAGCTTTACATTAAGCACTTGTTCAACACATAGCACACTTGTTAGTCCTTTAATTGAGTTGTCATCCAAACACCAAAACCCACAAGAGAGCTTTCAACGTGGCCTTACTACACTCGGCACGGTATCAGCAGTCCTTGTGACGCTACCACGCCCGGGGGGTTCGGCCCCGAGACCTCCATTGGGAGACTTGGTACTTCGGCTGCGGCAAGACGCCCAAGGGCACCACAAGCTCACTCCTCCCTGGGAAGGGCCATTCATCATCGCCAAGATTTTGAAGCCCGGAACATACAAGCTGGCCAACAGTCAAGGCGAGGTCTACAGCAACGCTTGTAACATCCGACAGCTACGTCGCTTTTACCCTTAAGATGTTTTCAAGTCGTTCATATACCTCATTCTCTATACGTACACAAATAAAGTATAACCGTCAAGGAAGGGTCAGCCTTGCCTCGGCAAAGCCCGACCCTCCCTCGGGGGCTAGAAGGGGGGAACCCCCTCTGCGCAAAATTTTCCTCAGAAAAACTTTTCCACCAAAACGACTTTCGTACTTTCCGACTATATCGATATCATAATTCTGCAAAACGAGTAAGAGCGCACGTAAGCGGCAAGGCCGACCGAGCCGAGGGACTCCTACGCCTCCGGGATACGGATACCTCACTCGTCACCTTCCGCGAAAAGTAACTCTTACTTGGATAAGCGATTCTGCTACTGACGAACAAGTCCGGGTACTCGAAACAAGGGGGGAAGAAACGCAGCTTTATAACACGACGACAAAGTGTTTAGGCCTCGGCGGCCACGAAAGACACATGCATGTTCCAAACAAACCGCTCCGGCGGAATCAGGCATCGCCCGGGGGAGGTGCGGCACCCTCGGCTTCGTCTCCACCCTCAGCGCCGTCTCCACCCTCGGCGAGATCCGCCCCGGCCTCGAACGGCAACGCGAGCGGAAGGATCTCCACCTCGAAGGAGGACGCCAGCACCGCGCTTGGGCCCGCGACGGCCGCGTCAAGCCTCTGAACCTCGGATAAGGCAGCTTCATCTTCGTCGGGTAGACAGTACCCCTCGCTGACCCGCTCTAGGTCCACGTCGTAGTTTGAAGCGAGCACGGCGAAGGCCCGCCTAACGCCGTGATGCAGCGCCTCGCGGAGTCTGCCGCGCACATGGCCGCCCAAGGCCCGCAGGCGACTCTGGGGGGAGCTTCCCGAGGGGACGTCGTCAAGACCAAAGACCCGGCAGAAGGCCGAGATAGCCTCGGACATGGCCGCGCGGTCGGCCTCCTTCTGCTCAGCCACCTGGGCAAGTGCCTTGGCGGAATCGTTGAGAGCCAACTCGAACTCTGCAAACAGCCAAACAGAATTCTTCAGACACGAGTTGAAGAATGAAGCTGAATCAAAGTCACAAAGCGGCCAAAACATACCTTCAGCCTGGGCACGCTCCTCCGAGGTTGCGGCTTGGGCGGACTGGGCAGACCCGACGGCCACGGCTAGGTCCTCCGCAAGGGCTCCGGCCCGAGCAGACACCTCGGCTAGCTAGCCCCCAAGGGCCTCAGCCCGGACTACAACCTCGGCAGCCTGGTTCCAAGATTGGTCTTGCTCACCGATGACCTAGCCAAGCTCCATCTGCCGCTGCTGCGCCTCCATCCGTGCCAACGCTGCCTCTGCCCATGCCGCTGCTGCCTCCACCTCCAGCTCATCACAGAGCAACCGAAGGTCCGCCGCCTCGGTGCTCCATTGGGTGAGGCGTTCGGTAGCCTCGGTAAGCGCGGCCCTCAGGAACCACAGCGAACCCCAGACGTCGGTCTCGCGGCGGATGAACAGCGACTTGGCGGTGCTCAGATCCGTCAGATCCTGAGGAAGGGAAGCAGGGTGTCACAAAGAATGCCCTAGTCACGCGAAAGGTATGCCTGAAATCCTTACCTAGAGGACCCTGGGAACATCCCTGGAAAAGATCTCCAGGGTCGACTGAAGTGACCCCATCGCTGCCTCGGCATAGTCATGGAGCTCATCCCGAGACTGCTCCTCCCGCTCATCGTCGAGGACGAAGAGGGGTTTCGAGGTGCCGCGGGTCCAGAACCGGAGCGCCTGCCCACGCCACTCATTGGGATCGCGCCGCGCGGGGATGAGGTCACCGCTCCCCAAGACGGGTCACGGTTCCGCGCCCCCCTCCTCCAAGGCGTCGGGACCCCCAGCAGTCGACGCATCGGGTACCCCCTTGGCTAAGGAGGCGGGCTTCCGATCACCGACCTCGACAACAGTGGCCGCCCCCTCCTTATGGCCGAAACTGGGAAGGTCGGAGACGACCTCAAGCAGCGGCACCTCAACCATCCCAGCATCGGCGGCGACGGGTGGCTCCACGGGCAAAACAGCAACGGCCTCGGCAGGAGCTGGTGCCGGCGCCGGCAACACGTCAGGTGGGCTCAAGGCCGCGGCCGCGCCAGCAGCCTCCCCCGGCACGATGGCCGCCTCGATGGAGGGGTCAGCCTGGGGAGCTTGCCCCATGGCAACTCGTGCCGCCTGGGCCCCCCGCTTGAGGGCATCTCGTGCGGAGGCCAGCCAACCGGTGTGGCATGGTGCGGCACTGGCTGCAGAAGTCGGCACCGTCTTAAGGGCCTTCTGGGGAGCCAGACCGGCCGAACCTTACCTTCGTTTGCTGAGAGGAAAAGATAAAGCGGGATCAGGACACACGAAGAAGGAGCCAAAACAGAGGTATCCTCAGATACTTACCCGCTCCGGACCAAGGCCAATCGTGCCTACGGGGAGGCCCCTTGGGCCTCGGTCCCCACAGGCGCTGCCGAGGTTTGTCCCGCTGCCGGCTTCAGCACCGTTCCTGCCTCGGGCGCCCAGGGCGCCGAAGGGACAGTCCGCCCAGGCGCAGTCATGACGGCCTGAGGATCAACCTCCTGTACGGCCGGCACGGGCGACTGCCCTTGGGGGACAGGCGAGTCGGCCTGACTCCTGGGGTCACCTCAACTACCTCGGCCAAAGGGTCAAGTACCCCCTCGGCCTACCCCCGCTCCTCGGACCGGGACCTAGATGGCTCGGCCCCAGATGCTAACGGCTCCAGCCCACTTGGAGGCTGGCTCGACGACCCCTGGCCCAGCCTCAGATCCGGGCTAAGGCCAAGGCAGGCCGCCATGTCGTCGTCCTCGTCATCATCGTCGTCAGGCGTCTCCGGCGACGGCTCCCTCGGGAGCCCGTCCTCTCCTGCCTCCGACGGCGCCTTTCCAAGGCGTGCCGAGCCCGCATCCGCTCGCGAGCCCGGGCCTTCTCCGCGTCCTTCTTCTCCTTCTTCTTCTTCTTCACGGCGACCCTCCGCGCGGCTCGGTCCACCGCGTCCTCTGGGACCGGTGGCAGGGAGGGCTTGAAAAACCCCAACTCCTGGAGACGAACGGAAATCCCGACGGTAAGAATCAAAGGCGACCCGGCACAAGGTAGAAGAAGGAGCGGACACTCATCAGGGACACGTACCCACGCTCGGGACGCATCATAGGATGGGTAAGGGCACCGACATCCAGCCTCCCTACCGTGCCTGCTACCCGTCTACGGAGGTCGTCGATGGAAAGGGGAGCCAAGGACATCTGCGAGCCCTCCAAATCAACCCTCGGCTTCATCTCCGAGAGTGGCAACCGCCGCTCTGCCAAAGGGAGCACCCTCCGGCGATGGATGGCGGCGACTACCCCCGCAGCGTTGCTGCCGGCGGCGGTCACCACTCGTTGAAAAAACGACAGAAGCCTTCCGTCGTCATTCCGAAGGTAAAACCACCGATGCTGCCACCCCTTGTTCGAAGACACAAGGATGGCGGGGATGTACTGCTGCGCGCGCGCCTGCCTCAACTGGAGGGTGCAGCCACCGGCCCGCACCGCCATGCGGACCTTCTTCTCCCCCGTCGTCAAGGCAAAAAGCTCCGCGGAGAAGAGATGGGTCCACAAATCCCAGTGGGGGTCAACCCCCAGAAAACCCTCGCAAACCACCGTGAAGATGGCCACTTGCGCAATGGAGTTGGGGTTGAAGTTGTGCAGCTCGACCCTGTAATAATGCAGGAGCGCCCGCATGAAACGGCTCGCTGGCACTCTGAACCCCCGCTCGTGGAAGGAGACGAAACTAACCACATACCCCGGCGGCGGAGTCGGGACGGCCTCGCTCGCAGGGACCACCCACTCCGGCTGCGGGTCACCGGAGAGGGGACGGAGCAAGCCATCGGCGACGAGGGCCTCCAGATCATCCACCGTGACGGTGGAGAGAGGCCACGGATCGCGCGACGAAACAACGGTCACCCTGTCGGCCATCACCGAACGAAGGGGGTGGAGGCGGAGGGAACAAGGTGCACGGTTTTCTTTTCTCTGGCTATTCTCTTAGGTTGTGGAAACCAAAGCAGAAGGCGAGCAGCAGAGTAAAGAACCACCGCCGACCCCTCTTCCGAGTATATAAAGGCCCGGGCGAGATCCGTTCAACACTTCGCCCGAACCCGCCGCGAAATTCAAACTCGAAGGCGAAACGCCCGTTCCTCGAACGACTCGCGCACGCGCAACGACCGCCCCGCGAACCACTCGTCCCGTCGCATTAACTCCACGGCAGGGCAAACGACGCCTTTGGCAGGCGAAGCGGGCGACGTTTCACCTCTGCCATGATAACCGCGTCAAAAAAGGTGTGTCACACCGTTTAAATTCATAATCTTTTCCTTCTCCCCTTTCTCTCTCTTGCTACAGGGACCGGGAAAGGGGATACTCCGAAAGGGATCCTTCTCCGCGAAGGAAGCGGGCCCCGAGCCCTCCTACTGATCAGGGGTTCGAAGGCTGGCCCCTCGGAAGGGTTCGACAGCCGCCCCAGAGCACTCGGGCTTCAGGCTCATTACTGATTAGAGGTTCAAAGGCTGGCCCCTCGGAAGGGTTCGACAGCCACCTCAGAGCACTCGGGCTCCGCGCCCACTACTGATCAGGGGTTCGAAGGCTGGCCCCTCGAAGGGTTCGACAGCTGCCCCAGAGCACGCAGAGCGAGGGATGACTCTGGGTACGTCCGATACATGGCCGAGGCTCGGGCTACGCTCCCGAGGTACCCTAGGACATTTCCAAGACCAGCAGGAGCGATTTTGTAACGGAATCCCACTAGAGGGAGGCATCGAGCCCTCAGACCCTATCGAATGGGACCGGGTCCGGCAGATCACCTGCAGGTACTTTTGGAGCGCGCATCTGGGCCACTAGCCGACCCTTATCGAACGGGGCATGGGTGTCCACTCGGATCACCCGTTAGCAACTCACTGGAGACACCATGTTCAGCGCCCTCTGAGGGCAACATGGTGCTTCCCCCCTCCTTGCGGAAAGGCGACGAAGGGGCATATGATAAAAGTCGAGTCAGTCCTTGATCGTCCTCTCGCTCCATGCAGAGGCTCGAGGGCTGCTCTCGCAAACCTGGCTACGGCCAAACCGTTGACAGCGTCAACAGACCAGCCTGAAAACTCAAAACCCGACCATGCACCCGGGCTACCATCAGATCGCATGAGGGAACAACCAGACCGGCCAAGGCATCATGAAAAGCATTAAGACCTCAGAGGAGTAAAACTACTCCTCCGAGGCCTCGGGGGCTACACCCGGCGGGTGCGCTCGCGCGCACCCACCGGAACAAAATGTAACCGAGAAAGGCTGGTCCCCTTGCAAAAAAGTGTGACAAAGCCTCCAAGTGAGTACCAACACTCCCTTTGAGGCTCGAGGGCTACTGTCGGGTACCATAATTAGGGGTACCCCCAACACTCCTGAACTTGGCTGGTAATCACCATCAGCACAAGCTGTAGAGGTTGATGGGCGCAATTCAGGTCAAGGCTCCGTCTACTCAAGGGACGCGATCTCGCCTCACCCGAGCCCAGCCTCGGGCAGGAACAGTAGTCCCAGGCGAATTCACGCCGCGCCCGAGGGCCTCCTCAAGCAACGGGCGCACCCTCGACTCGCCCGAGGCCCGGCTCAGGCAGGCTTCGCAGTGAAGCAACCTTGGCCAGATCGCCTCGCCAACCGACCGTATCGCAGGAGCATTCAATGTGAGGATCGCCTGACACCTTATCCTGACGCACGTTCCTCAGTCGGCAGGGCTGAAGTGACCGCAGTCACTTTGCCCTTCCACTGACCGACCTGACAGGAAAACAGCGCTGCCTGCCCCGCTCTGACTGCTGTGCCACCCGCTAGGGTGAGGCTGACAACAGCTAAGTCCAGCCTCAGGCGCAACAGGAGGTCTCCGCCTCGCCCGACCTCAGGGCTCGGCCCCTGCCTCGGCCTCAGAAGGTGGTCTCCGCCTCGCCCGACCTCAGGGCTCAGCCTCAACCTCGGCCTCGGAGGGTGGTCTCCTCCTCGCCCGACCCTAGGGCTCGGCCTCAACCTCGACCTCAGAAGGAATCGCGTCCTCACCCCACCCGGCCTCGGCCTCAGGAGGAGTCTCCGCCTCGCCCGACCTTGGGCTCGGACCGACCACGCCATAGGGGGTACATCATTACCCTACCCCTAGCTAGCTCAGGCTACGGGGAACAAGACCGGCGTCCCATCTGGCTCGCCCCGGTAAACAGGTAATGATGGCACCCCGCGTGCGCCCATGACGACGGCGGTTCTCAGCCCCCTACGGAAGCAAGGAGACGTCAGCAAGGTCTCGGCAGCCCCGACAGCTGTGCTTCTACGGGGCTCAAGCGCTCCTCCGACGGCCACGACACCGCATGCACAGGGCTCTAGCACCTCTCCGACAGCCACGTTGGCATGTACATAGGGCTCTGGCTCCTCTCTGCCGGACACGTTAGCATATAGCTACACCCCCATTGTACACCTGGACCACCTCCTTGCATCTATAAAAGGAAGGTCCAGGGCCCTCATACGAGAGGGTGGTCGCGCGGGAGGACGGGCCGATGAACAGGCTCGCACGCTCTCCCTCGCGAACGCTTGTAACCCCCTACTACAAGCGCATCCGCCCTGGGTGCAGGATAACACGAGCCGCGGTTCTCCCCCCTTGTGTTCCATCTCGCGCCAACCCATCTAGGCTGGGACACGCAGCGACAATTTTACTCATCGGTCCAGGGACCCCCCGGGGTCGAAACACCGACAATATTCTTCAATGAAATCCATAAATTGTATTATGAGCTTGGTGTTGTCAATGAGATCTTGAAATCTCGGAATGTGTTTATGCCATAATTTAATTGACTTTCTTGCTCTTTTGAATTTTGCCATGAGTCTTCTAGCAAGGTATGGTTGATAAATCGGTTGTTGCCAAGAGTTCTAAAAAACTGTTTTGAAATCTGGTAGATGTAGCCAATAGTTTTCAAATCGAAACATTTGAGGCCTTGGAATATTTGTTTGAACTGTCACAATCCAAGGTACATGATCTGAAATATCCTGAGCAAGATTGAAGGCACATGTATCTGGAATGGTGGTTGAGTAAGCATGGGACACAAAACACCAGTATAGTTTTTCTAATAATGGATGTTGTTGCATGTTAGTCCATGTGAAAGCTTGGCCTTTTAGCGGTATTTCTTACACTCTTAGCTTACTAATTGCTGAATTAAAATTCAACATGTGATGCATGTTCGCTCCTGATTTATTTCTATTGTCCAACGATCGAATTAGGTTGAAATCTCCTAGAAATAGCAACGGTCTGTCATACGGAATTGATATATTTGAAAACCATTGAAGAAACAACACTCTACCATTAGTCGTGCATGGCGCATAGATATTTGTAATCCACCATGTTTGATTGGTTAACTTTGAGCGAAACTGAACTGTATGCTCATATTCATTTTCATGTATTAGAATTTCGGTGAAGCATGATGTTGTCCAGACAGTGAGTATACCCCCCCCAAAGCACCAATAGAGGGAGAGAAATGAAAATCCTCGAATCCTCTAGGACAAAAATTGCGAACATATGCTGCATCAAAGTGTCCACGTTTTATTTCTTGGATACATACTATATCACACTTTGAGTCAATTATTTTGTTCTTCAATGGATTCCATTTCTCCACAGAATTAATACCCCTAATGTTTTGAGATACAATTTCCCAAACCTTGTGATTGTTGTCATTCATTTGATTCATTTGAGAAAAGTTGGAAAACACCGAATTCATGGTATGCACAACATAACCAATCAAATACCAACAAACAGGTCAAAGTTTGGCTCAGATCCATAACAATAATTATAAGAAGTCCATAGGTGCCATAACAACATATAGCCTTGATCATATCCATAGTAGTAATGATAGTAACAATCCCAATAGAAGCATAGTTTCTATGATACCATAAATACTTATTACAACCATCACTAAACATAAGATCATGAGATGTTCCATACACCCAATGAGCCACATGCTCGTAGCAATGTTCCCACAACCAGAAAGTTTCATCATGAGAAAAACCACGAAGTGTTCTGGACACCTAGCGAGCCATATGCTCCCAGAAATACTCCCACAACCAGCTATTCATAGGGCTATATAATATCATAATTACTTTTTAATAAAGCAAAAGAATGCAGCGCACACTGCAACTTCAAGGAAATTGAGCATCAAGGATCACTTCCTGGAGGGCCCCTTGGACACTTCATCAGTTCCACTGTTATTAGAAGAGCCACCACTATCATCACTGCCATCACCCTTGCAAGGCCTCTGGATTGTTGAAGCTGTCTTTTTTGTTTTCCCCAACATATGTTCAGTCAGATCTTCAGGTGCCACTTTGCAAAACTCTTGCCCCAACTTCTTGATAATTTTGACGAGATAGTAGAAGGAGGTGGTGCACAACTGGAGCAACACTTGCCTGAAGTATGTCACTGCTTAAATCCTTTAGATTTTTCCATGAGGCGCAGGCTCCTTCTGACCTCAGTGTCCACAAAACAAGATTCCTTATGCTTGCGCTTGATAGGTGAGGTTGTTGTTTCTTTTTCCTGCTATCATTGTACCAGAATCATTTCCTCCCCAGGCTCCATAAGAGTGGCCACAACATCAAAAGCTAGGAACTTTTTGGCCCATTCTGCAGAGTCCGGCCTGATCAAAAGATCCATAAAAAAAGTTGCCCATGACTTGGGGACCATCATCACAATGGTTGTGTCTTCCGATGGAAAGAATTTGGCCCACATGGTGGTACACTTTTTTGCCTGGTATTCCTCAAAGGCCAGATCTGCCAAAAAGCCATCAACCCTCTTTACAAAAGCCCACCTGTAGATTGTCCTCTAGCACCATGTTGTCACCATCTTGAGCCTGATCTGCATGCATTTTATTATTTTGAAACTGCTCTAATGCTGGTGCAACTACAGGTTTAGGGCCAACCAGAAGAGATAATATTGCATCAACCTATTCTTGCACATGCTTAGGATTAAAATCCTCATTACCATTAACCCAGTTTTGGATAAAATAATGATTAGGCATTAGTGGCAGGAATCCATTTGGTAGGCCAATTGAGCTATCTGAGGAATTTAGCTCCTCAAGCCCTGAAAGTTGAAAGTTGAATTGATCTTTATTCTCTAAATTATTCTGAGCTTGAGGAGCTTGAGCTGGAGCTCGCCATTCCTCCCAAGCTGCATTGTCTTCGTTCATCTCATTAACATTTTCAGGCACATCCTCCTGTAGTAGAGGATTGTTCAGGTCAAGATTAACATTGTTGACTGTTGTCCTAGACCAAAGAAATCAAACGGGAGCTCTTGACCATTGTTTGGATATGGAGGTACTTGTTCTTCATTTTCTGGGTTTCCTCCCAGCATAACATGTTGCACTACCTCACACTGAACAGTCCAAGAAACTCCCTGGAAACCCTCTGCCACTGAAAAGACTATAAAGTGTGACACCTCTTATAAGGAGGTAACTCTTGCTCTCACCATCAACCTAGCGATATTCAAACGACCTGGATCCCACATAATAACTCTGCCAAACGAACCAATGTCATTCTGAATATGCTCATGGGACTAGAAATCTTGTAGGAAACCGAGCAACATTAGCCAACACTCCCTATTGAAGTTCAAGGCCCGTTGATTCCAATCTTAATTATGGAAAATTACCGTAATGGTAAACCCTAGCGCTCGCTGCGGACCCAATGCAACCATGTTGTCCCGATAAAAAACAAAACGAAATCTGACTAGAGCCTAACCAAGGTGGGAGCGTTGGATAGCATGAATTTCCAAGTTCCGCTGACCCACCAAATATTCTCGCACAATATCAGCAATGCCTTGAAAGTTAAGCTCAAGCACTGGGAGAGGCTGAATAAGGACGTCACATGTATTCCTCATTCTTGAAGTACGTTAGAACACCCTTGCAACGGATCTCCCTCATCTTCTTCATCACCTTGATCAGGCACAGACCACGACCCGAACACCCTTTATTTGAGAGAGCTGCCCTACCCCTGCAGTGTTCTTGCCATGCAACGGATCTCCCTTATCATTTTCACCACCTCTATCAAATCGATCACTCACCATAGATCCCTCGCTCCGGCTATAAATATGTCTGCATGGATACACACGAGCATTTTGTGAGGTTCCGAACGTGTAGTTTTTTTTTTTTTAAAAAAAAGCACGTGTACATAAATTCACACTGCTGTCAGTGGTTTCACTCTGGCCCAATCCAACACAACGACGCGCTTGGCACCCGCCCCGACAACAGACGTCGCACTGACAGTAGCCAACACAACACACCGCGTCGTGTTCCTCGAGCCCGACCGTTCGCAACGGCTGGAGGCCGTGCGCGGTGCGCCCCATCGTCTGCCGCTGGCCCTACTCCGTTCCCTGTGCCTGGGATGCCCCGTCCGCCGCCGGCCATGCTGTCCGTCGAGTCCACGGCCGTCACTGCCCGGTCACCCGTGTGGGAGCTCGCAAGGCCGGGAGCTGCCCATCCTGAGCTCACCCGCGCCAGATCTCGCCGGGGGATGATGGAGCAGTGAGGCCGCGAGCTCGCCCACCAATGCCAGAGAAGAGGAAGAACTGCCAATGAGAGAGGAATCACGTAGAGACAGGAGCACGAAGACGACGTCGAAGTGGGACGCACCTGTCCGTACTCTTTGGGGGGGACGAGATCGCCTCTGGTTTTGGCGAATATTCGTTTGATATTCCCCTACCAGTATAGGGCAGGGTGGAAGTGTATAGAGGGTGAAAGTGGTGCAGAATACTAGAGTGTGAGATGTTATTTGCAAAAACAAATCGTAAACCTGAGATGGATGATTGTAATTTAATTTATATAATTGTTTGTATTAAATGTTCACGTGTATCTGATAATACTGTCTTTTAAAATTTTCTCTGAATATAAAATACGTCTCTTTCTTTTATATAAAGATTTTTTATCTTTTGTCTCTATGTTTGTATGTAGCAGATTAAATAAAACTAAAAAATATAAGATATTTAAGATTATAAAAACACGTGAAATATGTTTTTAAATAAATATTTAATATAGAGAGACAAATAGCACTGTTAGGTTGCTCGCACTGGCACTCTATCACCCACGTTTAGGGCTGAAAACGAGCCGAGTCGAGCTCGGCTCGTCTATTTCACGAGTTGGGGAGACAGACTCAGCTCGCGAGCCACACCCTCATATATATAATTGTATTATATAGTGAATTATTAGTATATAAATATGAAATATATAGATATCGTTCATCATTATGAGTAATCTAAATTATGAATTATCATATATCTATCATAAAACGCTAAGGAACAAATTGTCTATCTATAAAATTAGTCAATATCCATCATTATTCTATATATTAAGTAATTTGACACAGCTCGCGAGCCGGCTCGACTCAGTTCGCTACGGCAATGAGCCTAAAAGGCAGGCTCGGCTTAGCTCGCGAGCCGCTCCGAGCTCGAGCCGGCTCGCGAGCCACGAGCTTATTTTTTAGCCCTACCTACACTATATACCATTAGTGTAACGTGATGACAGAAACGAGGTGCAGAGGAATACTCAAACGGGTGTGCTATCATGCAGTAGGGACCTGGAAACGCTATATAATGTGTTGTACGGCGTCAACTCTATCCATCTTCGCGCCCACGGAGGCAGATGCATGCGGGTGGGGATAAAAAAGTATGGGAAAAATGATAGACTATGGGGTAGTTGGTATAGGGTCACTACCAGAATTTGGCTCTTTGCCGAGTGCCATATTCTTTGTCAAGTGTTTTCTTTTCGGGCACTCGGCAAAGAAGCTCTTTGCCGAGTGCCACGCAAAAAAACCTCGGTAAAAGAAAACACTCGACGAAGAAGCTCTTTACCGAGTGTTTTATTTTTGACACTCTCAAAGATTTTCTATGCCGAGTGTCTTTTTTTGACACTCGGCAAAGGGCTCTTTGCCGAGTGTTTTTTCTCCCACACTAGACAAAGACAATTTAAAAATCACATTTTAAAGTAGTAAATTAATCCAAATGAAAAAGTTTTTAACTACAAATTTGTATAACTCATCATGATGTACAATTTATATATTGAACATTTCTTCATATGACAAAATAAAAATAAATTTATTCATAAAACCTATATCTCACTCGTAGTTTATAAAACTACGAGAGACGTATAGAATTTGTACATATTGTTAGAACCAACAAATGACCAAACAACCAAAATAAACTTTGTAGATCTTGAGAAGTTATAGAAGTTTATAGTTGACAACCTTTTCATTTGAAGTCATATTGTCAACGAAAACTACGTCTGAATTTAAACAATTTACAATTTAAATTTTGAAAACGACTTTGAAAGAAAAAACCACCAACATAAAAGTTGTAGGTATTGAAGAGTTAGGAAACTTTGTAGTTGACAATGTTTTGGTTTGAAATCATCTTGTTATACAAAACTATGTTTGAATTTTGAAATTTGAATTTTTCAAACTATCTCGGATGGAAAAACCACCAAAATAAAAGTTGTAGGTCTTGAAATGTAATGAAACTTTGTAGTTGATAATTTTTTGAATTAAAATCATCTTATCATTGAAAAATTCGTGTGAAGTTTTCAAATTTAAAATTCAAATTTTGTAAACGGTCTCGGATGTTGAAACTATTAAAAAAACTTGTAGATCTCAAAAAGTCATGCAACTTTATAGTTGGTCATATTTTCAAATAAACTAATTTAGTGCCTTAAATAATCAAATTACTCTCGGTTTGTTATAGTACATGGGGAATGAAAACGTAATATAGACATAATTGGTGTAATAGTGTAGTGGTATAGAAGAGTGTGCGCGCGAGAGAGGTTGTGAGTTCGAATCTCACCATTTACAAAACATATAAATTTGATAGTGAAAAATGATAGGGCAATGGGTAAATATAAATTTGATAGTGAAAAATGATAGGGCAATGGGTAAGGTAATAGGTAGGGTTAGAGAGTTGTTCCTAATATTTAAAAAATGTTTTGCTGTTTTTTAATTTTTTTTCGATTCTTAATTTGTCGAGTGTTTTTCTTTGCCGAGTGCTTTTTGACATTCGGCAAAGTCTTTGTCGATTGTCCGAAAAAAGTACTCGGCAAAGAACCCTTTGCCGATAAAATATTTGCCGAGTGTTACACTCGGCAAAGGCTTTGCTGAGCGTAAAATAGCCTTAGACACTCGGCAAAGAAAAACACGGAGTATTATAGAATAGGGTAAATTTGAACACGGAGTATTATAGAATAGGGTAGAGAATCTCACTAACCAGGAAGAAATATTTCTTTTAGGGCTAGTTTGGGAGACCAAAAACCGGAGGGGATTGTAGGGGCTAAAATCTCCTCCTTATTCAAAATTGAATAAGGAGGGGATTTTAGCCCCTTCAATTCCCTCCGGTTTTGTGGCTCACAATCTAGCTCTTAGAGTAGAAACTAGTCGGTTACCCGTGCGTTGCGACGGCTCACAACAATACGCACGTAAATTAACCACCAAAAATATATTAAGATATTTTATTGATTGTCTTCGATCTTCACATAATATTTTTTTGAACGCACGGGTACCATAGACAGCAAATCAGAGACCCCCATCCCTCGCCTCCCCCACTTACAAGGTTTCGTAGAGCAGGAGGGGAAGGAAAGAGGCGGACATACATGTTTGTTGCCGGAGAAGGACACGACGAAGACCTAGACATCTGGAGGCGACATAGGTAGTATACCGCTAGATATATAGGGAGAGAGCACGCAAGCGGAGAAAGAAGTCCAGCCGGAGCAGCTCCAAACCGAGAGGCACCCACACCAGACGTCAGTCCGAGAAGGGCGAGAGAATGTGAGTGTCTTCCCAGCCCTGGACCCGCCGAAGCGACACACCACCACCACCAACTTCGTATCATATGTCGTCTGCTGCCACGCTCATGCTATGAGCTTTGGTTGTCCAATATCTCAGACCTGGACTCATCATCGCCAAGATAACCTAAGCGTGACAGGCGCCACCATGTCCTCCTCGGCGGCACGCACAGAGAAAGACCAGGAACATGACTGACTCATCCCGTACCCGTGTCGACGAGCGTCGGTTGGCTCGCGGGTGCGACCGTGGGAGGATGCAGCAGGTTGGGGAGGAAGAACAGGGCGAAGGCCAGGAAGACGAACGGGACGTCCGACGACGGCGAAAACAATGGTGCGCGCATGATGTGAAACGTCCTCGTGGACGTGCAATAGCCACTGCGCGAGTCAGTGTCGGGGCTAGTGTCGGACGAATACGGGGAGAAGACGCCCTCTGTCGAGAATGGGGTGGCGCGAAGGTGGAGGCAAGAGCGGAGAAAGAAAAGAAGTAGAATGACGAACGAGGTGGTGGTAACTGAGGCGAGGACCATCATTATCGTGTGAAGGTATAGATGGTCAAATAGGCCGTGTGTGGCGAGCCTGCCCGAGGCACGACCCATTTAATAGTGTATGGGCCAACCCGGCACGAGCCCCATGCGGTGCTTGGGCTGAAGTCGTGTCCCGTAGTGCTGGGCACGATTATTTTTTTTATTTTACAAAAAATTATATATATACATATATACAATTTATATTAAATATTATAAACACTTGAGCATAATGTTCTACTGGTTAGATAGCTTCGTTCACTGTCTTTCACCCTTCTTTTATCAAGGTGTAGATTCAAACCTCACCTCAAACTGGTGATTTAAGTATAGTAGAGATTTTAAGGTTGCGTAAGTATGATAGTAGAGATAGTAGATGAGTTCGTAGAAGAATATATAGTTGTAGAAGCATGACGGAGCGCCGAGCGCGCAACGGGGGCCGTGCCGTCCTGACTGCGCTGCCCTAGAGCCCTCCATCCCCATTCCCCGCTCTGCTGTGCTCCGGCCCTCTACCACCTACACGGGACACGGCCAACACCGCACAGCTACCGTCCAAATCGCCGCATATAATGTAGCCTGGCCATGGATACTTTCCCTCCTCGCCTCCCCCTCTTCGCCAGCCCCGCATCTGGCCCGGATTAGCCGCCTCCGGCTCCCTCCCGGATCGCCCCACCAACAGCCAGCCTCGCCAGGTATGTCTCGTGTTCCCTCATCTGGACGCTTCTCCCTTCTCGGCCGGCCGCCTCGTTGGTTGCCATCAGCGGACGCCGCCGATTCGGCTCTCCTTGCTGTGTTCGGCGTCGGGTCGCGCGACAGACGATTCTATAATATGGAGTACATGCGTGCCGCGCACTGTTTGGTGGTTCCTGCGGTCGTCCGTCGCTGCGGGAATGTTCCTTTGTTGCTAACGAATCCAGTGATTGTGGTCGTACGGGTGATGCCAATTCAGTAATCGCCTGCCATCTTTAATTGTCTGGTGAGCCAGTCGAGACGCCGGTTTGGCGTTAGGAATTATTGGAATCCCACAGCGCCTGGCATTTCGTTCCATCCCCCATCTTGTACGGATCCTTGGGAGATTCTAGGCTCCATCTGATCTCGCTGCATTTTGTTCTTTTCCTCCAGTCCGAGGCGCAATAGATAAGTTCGTATCTGTAGTTGCTACCATTTCTCTACTCTCTACGTATGTAATTTATTCGCGGGAATATTTATTGAAATGTTGGTACGGACGACAGAAAAACAAAGGGAGAATCAGGGGTTGTTGGATTGGATTGTAGCCTGCGCCACCATATTTTAACTTCAAATCCGTTGGGATATGCTTCTTTTTCGGGTCTCTTTGTTTCCTTCCTCCTTTTGCTGGAGCCACTGACTTTGATGTCTCACCACCATTTCTTCATTGCATTCCCTTTTCTCTCAACTTGAGGCATCCTTGTGTACACAAGATCTGCCTACGTGTTTCAGGTTCTTGATTCTGTTTATATGCAGTCGGAAGCTTTAGGCGGTTAGGCCCAGCTGATTTGTTGTTGTGTTGTTTCTTGTACAGCTGATCTAAGCCAGGCGCAACTGTGAAACAATGGCGACATCCAAGAAGGATCCCCCCAATCCTAGCAGAGGCAGGACGTCACCCAACCTCATGCCATCCAGCAGTGAGTCCTCTGGGCACGGATATGGTGCTAGGCGGGCTCGGTCTGTACCGAGTTCCCCGCACCGCAAAATTGGCTCATCATCGCCGTCTGTGGCTGCCTCTGGCTCCACAGATGTGCATCATTCATCATTGTTCAACGCTGGTAGGTCCATCTCATCACGGACCATGGGCTCTTCCATCCAGGGCACCAAGGCCCAGCCATTCCCATCTGCAGCCTCAAAACCTACACTGGCGAAGGCGAAATCCGACAAGGTCAGCACCACCTTGCAGCGGCCTCCAGTGCTTGCTGTGCCGGCAGCTAAGGCATCACCATCCACCTTGCCGAGGAGTAAGCCATCTCCAAGGCCTAGTGCTGACAGTTGCAAGGCGGCAGCATCACTGAAACCTAGCAGTCAGAGGGTCATGTTGCCAGGTGCTGCTCAAGGAGACAAACTTCAACCACTGTATACCGCACCCTCACCTGGTGTAGCTGCAAGGAAGAGATTGGATACTGCTAATGGTGCTACTACCAACTCAAAGGCTAAAAGTGTTTCTCAGAAGGCAATGGTGGCATCTGCATCCAGGAAGGAGAAACATAAGGACCCATCAATGCAGATTAAGGGAACTGAATGCATAAACACCACCACGTCTATAGAAGAGCACTTGCACAAGGAGCTCCCTGATCCAGTTGGTCTGAAATCCATGGAGATGACTGTACCTGATCAGCATGAGCCATCTTTCAATGAACCAGAACATGTACTCAAAGACGATGAGAAATCCGAGGGTCATTTCTCTGAAGAGAAAGTAGATGCAGGAGCTAATGAGATTCATAATGGAGGGCAAGATGACAATGGTGGTGTCAAGACTATATATGAATGTGGGATTGTTGAGAAGGAGGAGGCTGACCGGAGTGTGGATAAGACAGTGCCGAAGACTGAAGTGGCTCAGGTATGGAGGAAGGACGATCCAAAGGGCAATGACGTGATTGAGGAAACCAAAAGCAAGCTTCTGCTGGAGAGGAAGAGCCGGGTGAAGGCCTTGGTGGGGGCCTTTGAAACTGTATTGTCGTTCAAGTAGTAGTCCTCAATCTTGTCTTCTGGTCTCTTGTGCCCATCTCAATATTGAGTAATATATATGATGACTTCCTTGGCTCGTTGTACTCTATATCGTATTTCCTTTTTCTGAATCATCGTTGCATTCGATGTGGATTTGTCTATTTGTTGCTCTTTATTGATGTAGAGTTAAATTAAATTCCGGTGCTTATGGCGAGAACATTTGGATTCTGTGAGGAATATTCTTACTTGCAATTTTTAATATCTTTCAAATTGTGCTATATAATTTCGTCAGGTCATTACTAATTCTGATTCCTGAAAGCTGATACATGTCAGACATGGGAGGGTTCCCTGTATATCTTCTAAATAAAAATTCTGTATCGACCGTCAAATGTATTAGTATACACATTGTGCTAAATGTATGTCAATAGGAAAAACAGTTCAATTGTTGTTTGGAATCAGGTGTAAGCTGGAGAAGCTTCAGTTGCCATGTTCTGCTCTTTAATTGATAACCCAAAAGTATCTGCACAGTTAAAGTTTCAGATGCAGATTTTGTAGAAAGTGATTCTGCTTAACATCTCCAAGAGACTAGTCAAATAGTTCGTCAAACCAAATTTTGGCTACTCAACAACAAAATACGTCAAACCAAATTTTAGCTACTCAACAGCAAAATAACTCTCTAACAGACTAGTCATCTGACTCATCAAGATATCCGACTCTTTAAATTGGCTCCCTCACTAATTAAACTTGGCTAGCCACTCTGACTAGCCAAACTAGATAGATGGAGTGAGGTGCTACATATAAAGCGTAATCTTTATGAAAAAGTAAATACAGAGTTAAATAGAGAACTAAAAATAAAGAGTCCTTGAAGATGCTAATTGTGCCTGTTTTCTAGAAACTGATGATGCTTGTCATTGTACATATTCCTTATGCAAACAATAACTTATAGTAAAATAAAAAAATAATGCCTAAAACTATAGCGCAGTAGCTCTCTCATTAAATTTCACTTTTAAACTTGTCTCAAGTTCTTATCTAGTTTTCAGTATATGCAAGTTACAACTTTGTCATAAGTGATCTGGTTTCTTGTACTTCTCCAACTTGTCATAAGTGCTCTGGTTTCTTAGTCTATGGCTAGCAGATAGTGCATATGGTCGTGCAAATCATTCTTTTACACTGTATACAACACTATCAACAGAGTGGAGTTTGAAATAGGAGATATGGATGAGTAAGTTGGCTGGAGATAGCCTTATACTTGCAATTTACACACTGAGACTTACTAAGCTTGCAAATATCGATTTTAGATGTACAATTTAGTATGCCTTTATTCAGATACTGAGCGGGATTAAGGTTCATCAAGATCAACCAATCATCACGTGTTTAATATCCCTCCGTCGCAAAATAGTATTCGTTTTAGCTCTTGGTTTTTATGTCTATATTCATATGGATGATGATGAATCTATACACATATATAAAATACATACATCAAGTATTATATGAATCTAATAATTATCTAAAACTAATTTTAATTTGGGACAAAGGGAGTAATTTGTAGTAGCTATGATTTCCTTTCTCCATATGAGTTATCTAGAGTTGATCCTTCTTATTTAAGGACGATTCTAGAACAATAACCTATTTAAGAAGATATAGTTATCCCAGCTGAAATTGAAGAACTATAATTTGTTAAATTGTATATCAGTTCTTTTTGGAGTATGATAAAAGAGGGGCTACAAAATTAGCCAATAGATTTTCTTGGATCGCCTTATCAATACTGAGTATGCCTCTTACTATGAGCTCATTTATTACATAGAAACTTAGTGTAAGTGCAATAAACCCATTTGAGGGTTTTGGTGATTAAATTACAAAACAAATAAAGTTTCTAACAAGTTTGCTCCTAATATATGTTCAGTTGTTTTAAAGAAAGAATGAACACAAACTCTAATTGTAAGCGAAAAAGGAACGCGTTGTAGCTTAATTATATAAATCATATGGCGCACTTCATGTGATTCCGTGCAACCACCGCTTTGAATTTTATATTTCTTAAGTCGTAGGATTCACCGTAAATTTAAGAGGGACCTCCAAAAGTAAATGTGTTTGCAAAGCTCAAGTCTCTATTTCAAAATTTTATTTCAAAAACTAAGCCTTTGGATACTCTAAGGTTCAACTGGTGCGAGGTTTTGGGAGTTGGAGAACCTCCCTGGTCAAAAGCAGGGGTAGTTCAACCTGCCTTGAGCAGTGGAGCTCTCTGCTCAAAACTAGTTGAACCGCCCCCAGGGTTTTCTCCTAGGACCTCTCTGCTCGACCCCGGTTGAACAGGTCCTGAGGGCGGTTCAACTGGTGTCAGGGCTGACTAGCCATTCTGCCACCCTCTATAGGTCAGACTAGCAGACTGTGGCATAGGCAGCTGAACTGGGCCTTAAGGGGCGGTTCAACCGGTTTGGGCCAACTGAGTTTCTAGTTGAACTAGTCTGTTGAACCTGGATTGGCTCTGCTCAAAATCATTTCAACCGAGTTTGGGCGCAGTTCAACCACTTTCCACGCAGAAAGTTCCAATAGTCAGCTCCTTTTGAGAGACCCCTTGTCTCTCTCCTCATTCACTACTGCTGCACTCCGCATTCAAAGCTCACCAACTTGGAGACAAAAGCCCTAACTCTCTCTCTCTCACACACCCCGAATCTCCTTCTCATCGCTTGATTGAAGGAGCCCTTTGGTGTGAGGTTTGAAGTTCTTCATTCTGGACTTGGATTTCCTTGTTCCCCTCTTTCTCATATCTTAAGCTTGTTGCAAACACCTCTTACGTAGATTTGTTACTCTTTGAACCTAGGGTTCCTTGATAGTTGAGATTGCTTGGGAGTCTCCAACTTTATGGACGACCTCAAGAAGTTTGTATCACCAGCTCGTTGAGCGAAGTTTGAGAAAGTGATTGCCTTGACCTTGGTGGTTGGCTTGTGGAAAATTAGGGTTGAAAAAGACATGGTCCTTTGTGAGCTCCTCAATGGGGATTAGGGCAACTTTGTGGTTTAAGCGAACCTCGGGATAAAATCTTGTATCTTTGTGTTCTTGCGTTGATTCATTTGTTGCGCTTTATCTTTGGCAAGAAAAGCATCGTGTAATTTACTGTGTGTGTGGATTTTGTGGAGTTTGTCTCCACGGATTTATCATCCTTTTCACTTAATATATCTCTTGTGTTCTTCGCCCAAAGGAATATCTCATTATTCTCCGCGTTGTTTGTAGCCTAGATTTATTCTTGTAGTTGGACTAGTTCAGAGTGATTTAAACACCCTTGTAACGGTTGAATTGGCCTGCACCAGTCGAACTAGTAATTTGACTTTATTTCGATGTTTGTGGTGAAAATTTAAGAATTGAATCGGGCTCTATTCCTATTTATTTTTGAACTAAAATTTATTAAGGGCTCTACTTTTTATGAAGAAATATTTGGATCGTAATCTATTATCACCTATATTTGTACTTCAACTTTTGTTAACTAGCAAGCCTGGCCTTTTATTGGGTGGATATGTATGAGATGCAAAGGTAAACCTCTTTTCATGTGACTGACGCTTCTAAACAAAAAAATGTTTCAGAAACTTTGTGCCTGTCTTGCGCACAGATTGACAGATACATGGAGCCACAGAGGTTTGGGGGCTCAACGCGCGCCACGGATCCTAGTTCTATATCCTCCAACACTGTGAATCGTCGTCGATATGATGTCATACATTTTGTATCAGTCTACAGTTGATGCCAACGTAAAAAAGCACCTCCTAAAATTATAGTACCAGTTTATTGATTGTTGCTGCCAGGATGCCAAAAAAGATATTGCGCTTTCTAATTGTAGTCTTATCGTACTGACCTCATTACATTGATAACATCATACTCTCTCGGTCCTAAAATAAAATTTATTTTAAATAATTAATAGATTTATATAAAACTTTTGATGTATATATTTTATATATGTGTCTACTATAATACTTGTGTGTTGCAACGGCACTAGTCACGAAAACGGGTCTTCCAGGTGTAACAATCACGAAAACATTGCTAACTCGTATATGCAATTTGGATTGTAGACTACAACAAATCTAGATTAAACACAGCGTTCATATATATTTCTCCAAGACTTCAACTACAACCCACACTAACTTGGGATGAATAAAACATAAAGAAACACTCTTTTTGGTAGTATTTTATTGACTATCAAATATTGGATCGATGGATCCATAAAGTTTAATTCACTTGAAGAGATTATAAACAACATCCCAAAACAATTTGATGACAATACTTATTTGGTAAAAAAAGATCAAGAATTTGGTTCAATTTAACTGCAGAGAACAAATCTCTCAACAATTGTAAATAAAAACACGTAAAGTTAAACTCAATGGAGTAGGCTAATAGTCTTATCAATGTGAACCACTCCATCCTTATGTAAGGAGCGAGTTGGAGTAGATATTGTGTGCAGGACACTCTAGTATGTTATTATTCATGTAGACATTAATCATAACCGCCGAGTATTGTAGCAACGACTAGATTATTTCTTACTAAACTCATATAAACAGTAATTGTAACCGTTCAGTATATAAATTCATCGAATCCTAAGGATCAACATCTCACCATATAAACAACTTAAGATTACTGCGGCAAGCAGTGGCGAAGCTAAAGTGGATTAGACGAGGGTGCACATCCCTTGAGGGTGCATAGTAATAACTTGTGGGTGGTGCATATATGATGAAAAATTGGCCCAAATCACTAGTTTTATGAATTTTCATGGGTGCATATGCATCCACTGCTCCCTTTCTAGCTTCGCCCCTGGCTGCAAGTAATGTCATTTAAACCTGAAAAGCTGGAGCGCCCCCCTGCATCAACAAACCCATGGACTGAGAGTTCAGGAACAGGGGTTGAGGCAGAATCCTTGGACCACAGTTCGTAATCAACGGCAACGACAACTGTTATGATGTCATGGAAGTAGCGTCGGGCTCCTTTATCGAGCTTCTTAATATCACCATACCTCTCCTTTTTCCTTGCAGCTTCTTTTAGAGCCTCGTGTACTAATCTCCTTGCGATTGTGGGATTATGGGAACGCTACACTAGTGCAAAATAAAAATTTTGACCCCGTAAACCCTGTTGTTATAGGTCATGTAATTACCACTAGACTCGCAGGGTAGCGGAAGTCGTCTCGATGTAGACAAACACATCGAGCAGTGCCGTGCAGTCGCCGACGTCCTTCATGTCCTCGCGCGGTTCGTCCTAGTGCTCCAGATGCAGTACCTCCAATGTATCCACACATACAGGGAGGAAACACCGCATACCGAACTGCTAGGTTTGTGACGGCGGCTTGGCGAAGGCGAGTGGTGCGCAACTGTTGGTTTGCTAGTGGCAAATTAGGTTAACCCTAACTGCGCCCCCACCCCTCATTATATAGTCGTTCTGGTGGGCTTGTGACCCTGAGGCCCATCAGCAACTCTAAAACCTAGTCTAATTCGAATTCTATCCGAGTTAGGCTTCCTTCCACTTAAGTGTGTGACCATATAGTTTCATGTACACATAGACATGGCCCGAGTGCTCTTAGTTTTCCCAATAATAGACAATGGCCTCTAGCAAGACATGTCAACTCTTATGCACACGTAAAGATCATATCAGACAAACCACTGCAACATTACATACATGTTGTTCCCTTTGTTTCACGATATTTGGTCTGGCTCTAAGCTGACCTCTCTTTCTCGATACTGTGAATTGAAAAACTTTCAATGGTTAACACTTATCCCTAGAACAGTCATGCATTTCTTGATCCAATCACTCGTAGGGTCTAGAGATATCTCTCTAGAGAAGAGAGGGACAAATTCTGTCTTGATTGACCATGTCTCACAACATGCTTCCTGACAAACTCAAAACTATCTTTATAACTATGCAGTTACGGACTAGCGTTTGATAGTCCCTGAGTAGGTCAATTCACATCTTGAGAACATACGACAATCTCAGGTCTAAGGACACAATGTATATGTTGTAAAAAGAGAACTATATTATAATATCTCACGTTGGGTCGGTCTAGCCTCATGTCATACATGCGTCCACATTATTAGTTTTGACATCTTCATGTCCATAACTTGTGAAATGTAGTCATCAACTAATACATGTGCTAGTCATCGACTCTGACCAGGGACACTATTTAGAATAACCATACAAGTAAAGAATCTCATAACAATTCACATATTTGCTAATCAATACAAGATGCCTTTCATGGATATTCAATTAAGCAATATATATATATATCATGGATACAAAGAAAGCCCATCTCTATGATTATCTATAGGGCATATTTCTAACCGTGCTACCCTAAAAAAACAAGCAAAGTGCATTTCAGACTCAGCACAAAAAGAAAGGAGTTGCAAGTACAAGACAAAATGAGCGAGAAGGAAGTAAGGCATACTTCTTGTGATTATTGTAGACAATCTCAACGACTTGCTGGTTTGAGAGGTGCTCCCATAATCCATCCGACGCGATAAAAAGCGGTCTTCTGAACTAAGAATTCTTGAACATATAGATGGCTATGACGTCAGAACAATCCAACAGAAAGGTTTTGAGAGGTGAAAATGAGCCGGGGATGGATCAATAACTAATTCTCGCTTCTTCAAGTATGCATCATCTATAGACCTTGAAACCTCAGTAGAACATATTTAAAGAAAAAGGTTTGAAGGAGATTTTAGCATACCGATCGAGTCTTAGATGGCACCATGCATAGGAAAGTACTATCAAACACAGTGATATGATTCTAAAGATAATCATTATTTTTTGTTGTTGGCATGTTTAGCAATTTTATTTACTTTCTTGTACTAAAACTGTGACATTAGCTATTTACAGGCACTATAATAATAGGGTTACCATGTACTTGGGTATTAGTCTTTTATCAAGCATACCCAATAGCATCATAAATACAACATTTGTCACAAAAAAAGAAAAAGAAATGCTAGCTACCTTTATGATGCCCGTGATGCACCATGGAAGCATCTAGGTCCCTGGTTGGTTTTAGTGATTAATGACAACATAAGATTACTTGTGACTAACGTCTGTTTTGTAGTGCAAATGTTAAGTTAGGTCACAATGCAGAGAGTTGCGCTACAACTGTGAAAACAAGCCCTCAGAGGAGAACTTGAAGCGACGCCTGAAAAAGGCGAATCAAAAGATGAAGGACTTCATATCTGAAGTGTCGAAGGATTTGTGGGACACTTGGTATAGAGTTAGGACTTCTATTTTTCTTTTAGTCGTACTATAAAGAGGGGTTGTGGATGAGTAATTTGACCAAGATATAACTAGTGTAGTGTCGATGCATGTTCACACTCACAACTAGTGCTAGGTGTCACTCTAGAACTCACTCAGAAGTTAGAATCGAAAACGGTTTAGAAAATCTTAAGAAAAGAAAAAGTGTTGTTGTCCTAGGGGCATGGGACTGTCCGGTGTGCAACGTGCTGTCCGGTAGTCCCCCTGGAAAGCGAGCTCGAGAACGCCCGAGAGGAAACCCTGAGTTGAACCAAACCCGAGAGAAAACAGTTCGCAACAGTCGAATTTTAGCCCGGCACCAGACTGTCCGGTGTGCACCGGACATGCACTGTTCATTGTCTGGTGCTACTCCATAGCAACGACTAGTTGTTAGAACTAGCTGTTGGGAGGGCATAGTTAATGCACCAGTGGCGCAGCGGACTGTCCGGTGCGCCCAAGCGCAGGAAAAGTTTGCAATGGCTAGTTTTGGTAGGTGAGGTATTTTGATACACCCAGCCCAGGTGGGGTTGGCCGAGGCCCAACAAGTTAGGGTTACCCGGAGCCCAACAGTTCATTAAGCACACCCAACTCAAGGAAAGGCCCAATCGCCCCAAAAGACTAGTCCAATGGGGGAAGGGTGGCTCTCCCTTTTAAAGTGGCTTCCTCCTCCCAAGTTAAGCGACGTGGGATAATTCTGAGGCTCACACGGTCACCGTCCGACTACAATTGGGCCAACTAGGCCAATTGTGTCTTTGCCAACGGGTAATAGTGGAGGATGTCCTCATCATTCCCACCTTCTTAAAATGGGCCCTAGCTCCCAGATGATACACCTAGCCTAGGTGGGGTTGGCCGAGGCCCAACAAGTTAGGGTTGCCCGGAGCCAAACAGTTCATTAAGCACACCCAACTCAAGGAAAGGCCCAATCGCCCCAAAAGACTAGTCTAATGGGGGAAGGGTGGCTCTCCCTTTTAAAGTGACTTCCTCCTCCCAAGTTAAGCGAGGTGGGATAATTCTGAGGCTCACACGGTCACCGTCCGACTACAATTGGGCCAACTGGGCCAATTGCATCTTTACCAACAGGTAATAGTGGAGGATGTCCTCATCATATTTATACCTCCTCCACCATCCATAATAATTGTCTTGCTTCCCCAACCACCTAGAATTTATTGCTAGAGCATTGCAAGTTCACCAAGTCTACTGAGGTGATTAGCAAAATCATAATCCCATGTTAGGACCTCATTAGTGCGCATGAGAGCCACCTAGAGCACCCACCACATGCTTTAGGCTTCTCTTGGTCAACTGAAAGTCTGTGGCTTATTACTCTTGGTGATCGACATCACCTAGATGGCTCTGTGGCGATTGGAGTTTGGTGATCACCCCGGAGGATTTGTTGGTGACCCGACTCGATGGTTGTACACGGTCATGAGGGATCCACCGCACCGAAGAGGCAAAGGATCATCTCATAGTGAGCACTTGGTTCTTGTGAGGATAAAGGTGGAGCAATACCCTTGCGCGGGTGCTGTAACGAGGACTAGTGGAGAGTGCCGACTCCTCGATACCTCAGGAAAAATTGGAGGAGTCTTCTTGTCCCTACTTTACTTTCTGCATTTACTTTGAGCATTTTACTTTGTGTATTTGCTTTGCTAGTATTTTCCATAATGACTTAGGTTGTCCTCCACTTCATAGCTTTTACTTCTTGCTAGTAGATTGGGTGAAGTTGGGCTATTGTTTAGGGTTTAATATTTTGTAAGAATTTTAGTAAAGCCCAATTCACCCCTCCTCTTGGGCATCATGATCATTTCAATTGGTATCAGAGTCGTGTTGCTCCTAGTTTAGCCTAACCGCTAGAGTAACGATGTTCTACGAGGATGGACCTCCTCTCGTTTTTGATGGTGATGATTTCCCTTATTTGAAAATTCATCTGGAAGCTTACCTAGAGGCTATAGACATTGGAGTCTACAAAGCCGCCACCCAAGGGTACCCCCAACCTAGAGAAGCCACAAACCTTTTGGGTGATGAAATTAATTATGAGAAATGGAACACAAAGGCCAAAAACACTCTTTTTAGGGATCTTTGCAAGGGTGTTCAATAGAGGTAGAAATCATAAAAATGTTCATGATTTGTGGTTGGATATTTGTGCTCTACATGAAGGAACAAAGAGTGGGCGTGAGGAGAGATATCATATTGCTATGAGAAAGTTAAATTCCTTTGAAATGCTTACAAATGAAAATGGAAATGAATGGCTTGGGACTCACTCAAATCTCTCAATCGGTTGTTGTGAGGAAAATTCTTAGTGTCTTGCCAATTGAGAAGTATGGCCACATTGTCACGGTGCTACATCAAATGGATCTTTCCACTGTTACACCAACTCAAATATTGGGAAAGATAAATGCCCATGAAATGTATATGCACATCAATGACAAAGATGGGTCTTCCTCCAAGAAGAAAGACTTGGCTCTAAAAGCTAGTCAAGAGAAGAAAGATAAGACCAAAGTTCTAGTTGAAGAAGAGTCCTCAAGTGATGATGACCTTGATGCAAATGTTGCCTTAATGACGAGAAAGAGAACAAAGATGTTGAAGAAACTTAACCGAGAAGGCATCAAATTAGATTCAAGGAAGAATAAGTTTTCTCTAGCAAGAGAAAACCCATCTCAGAGATGGACTGCTACAATTGTGGAGAGCTTGGCCATCTTGATCATCAATGCACAAAGCCCAAGAAAAACAAATTCAAGGGCAAGAAAGATGATGAAAGTGAAGATGAGAAGAAGGAAAAGAAATTCTTCAAGAAGAAAGAAGGCAAGCAAAAGAGGTCCCACAAAAGAAAGAATGGGAAAGCATACATTGTTGGTGATTGGCTCACCGACATTGAATCCTCAAGCACCTCTTCCTCAAGTGAATAAGAAGATGATGAAAAAGGTCGCCACCATTGCCGTGGATTTCTCTTCACCACCATCGTCACCTTCATACACTACACACCTATGCCTTATGACTAAATGTGAACGGAAGGTGAACTGTCACACCCGATTTTAGAAGGCAAACCGAATGCGAACCATGTACGTGCTAGGATCAGAAACTCACGTACACAGCGATTACATAATTGGACATCATCACACATTGCTCAAAGTGAATAGCGGAAAGGTACTTTATTACATTAAGATGTCCAAGACATCCACAGAGTCTTCAACATAACATAGTCATTAACATTATCAAAGTGCGGAAAAGCGAACATAGTAGATATGGCCTTCACAGGCAGCTGACTGGGGGTTTGCCACTAACGTAACTAGAACTCGTCGTAGTCCTAAAACACCTCAAAGTCCTCCATGTTGCCTGCATCTCCTCCTGAGCACTGAATACAGTGGGGACAACCTGGGGTGGGGGTAGTTTTTAAAGCAAGGGTGAGTACACATCAACATACTCAGCAAATGTCCCGTTTGGCTAAGGTGGACTAGCTGTATGTGGAGTTAAGGTTAAGCAGTTGCTTTTAATTGGTCAAGTATTTATTACTAGTTGTATAGCCAAGTTTTAGTAATAAACCTAGTTATTACCCAAAAGTACTCCCTCCAAGAGGAAATACCAGAGATCAGAATTATAACCACCATCATTAACCATAATCATAAAAGTATCCAAAGTTCTTCTAATCAAAGAGGATCACAAGGCTGCTCTTAACTGTGAGCATGGCTGATATACCAGTTTCTAACACTCTACAGAGGTTGCACACTTTACCCACGAGTCGTGATCCCTTTCCAGCCTGGGTTGTACAGACCCGGTCTTCACTACCAAGGTGAATGGCCAGGGATACACTACGTAGCCTTTACAAAGATTCCCCAGATATCATAGCCGCCCATTAGGTTTCTCCCGTTTGATAAACACAATACTTCTCCCCACAGGAAGGGTGACTAACAAAACCAAATTGAAAGAACCTTGGCAACCAGCCTCGACAGAGCAAGTACTGTGCCTAGACCCCATTGATGGCCCTACGGCGAAGCCAACTACACCTCAAGTTCATCTAATTAATCAGCAAGGGCATCCCATTCCACCCTCATGGTTGCACTGTTATCCTAGGTGGTCACTCAACGAACAGGTCCTTACGAAGAGGTACTCAGGAAACAGCCTGAGTCCCCTAAAGTATCACAAGATCATCATCGGGATAACATCATCGTATCATAAATATTCACATTATGTTCGTTGATTAAGTTAAAGAAATAGCATAAGGCTAACCATGATAACTCAAAAGGTAAACAAGGGTAAGGTAAATACAGACTAGTCAATCCTTAGGTTTCAATAAAGTGTGGGACGGTGAATTATAAAGTAAGTAGGACATAATGGGTCAGAGGACACTTGCCTTCACCAGGTTGTTTCTCAGGAAGATCTTCGGCAACACACTCAGGAACCACAGGCTGCTCGTTGTCTAAATAGAGCGATCATGCATTCAATACATTTGGATAAAGACAAATGAACAATGCATTAAACATATACAACCAAGTGAGCACAAAATTGATAGAGCAGTGTAAACACAAAAGATCAACATAGGTGCTCGGGTGAACTGGCACACTTAGAGATTTGTGATTCCCTAAATATTATCTATCTCCATGGATTACATAATTTAGTTCCACTAATTTTAGTGAGACACAAAATTATACCAGGGATAAACTCATACTTGACATATTATTAACCTGACAAGGGTAAACACCTAAGTACCATTAGGGTTTCCCTTTTTATTTTCTTATTTAATAAATAAACTATTATCTATACTAACCTATAGTCTAGACATGAAGTTAAAATGTGCAGACAGTGAATGATCATAATTTATTTGGACAAAGAATAATCCTATGAACATTTTGCAATTTGAATCACTCAATTTGGAGTTCACATGCAAAAGATATGAAATAAACAAGTTTTGAAGTTTAAAATACAAAATTAGGCCTGTGATTAATTAAAAGGTTAGGGGTCTGTCTACAAGATTACAGGGGCCTGCGCGTGAAAACCAGGGACAGCGGGTTGTTTTCTAAAAAGCCAGGGGTCTCTTTAACAATTTTACCATGCAAAGGGGGTACGGGGTTGTATCGATCGCCCGATCTCTGATCAACGTCCTAGATTAGAAACAGCGAGCGAGGGCGCGGACGCCTGATAGGTGGGCTCAGGGGGGGGGGGGGTTGAGGCGTTGATACGCGGGGCCCACGGGTCAGCGGTATGCCAAGGGCACAGGACGCACTAGCCACTGGATCACAGATCGACGACTCTGGTTCCATGAACCGCGCGAACTGTTATTCACGAATCCGAGTCGTTACATCAGGACTGGGCGGTTAGGATGGGCGCCACGGGTTTCACCTTCACCGGTCAGTCAGGGGCGGCGCTCTCCACAGACTCGGCGGCGCAGTCACCGGCAGTGAGGCAGACTGGGGCTCCTATGGCGCTAGGGGTAGATTTGGGTAGCCAGAGAGGTTGGGATGACTCGACAAGCATTATGGCGAGGTCGGGGTTGCATGAGTAGGGCTGAGGCGGACAGACGGCAGAGGGGCAGTCCTCGGCGGACTGGGGAATACTCCTGCGAGCAATCGCGCAACTAAGGGCATACCAGGGAAATTAGGGGCAGGGTGCCGGGGTTAGATCTGTTACCTTGAGAGAAGGCTCGGGGACTCACGAACGGCGTCCTAGGCACGGCGTGGGCACGGGTCAACTGCAGCGGGGTAGAGAGAGGACCGGTGAGCGTGGACCGAGAGAAACAGAGGAGTGTCCTGGGTCACGGGTGACGAGGCGAAGCTCACTGAGGCAACAGACACGGCGAGGGCTCGACGGTGACCGCAGAGTGGGCACGAGACCACGACGAATGGTGGCGGAGCTCCCTAGGTGTCACACCCGGATTTTAGGGGTCCAAAACCCGGGCGCGAACATAAACACCAGGTATGCTGGGACCAAGTCTCACACATATGATGTATAGTGGCACAGGATCGAATGTCACATCTTTATATATAACAGGAGTTCTATACAAAATAAATAATTACATTATAAGGAGACAACGGTCCAGCAACCCAAAGTTGACTGGGAGACGACGGCCTAGATCTCTCACGAACACATCACAGCATCCTCCATGTGCTTCATCCTGTGGTACCTGTTCTTGACCTGTGGGGGGGGGGGGTGTGAGACAGCAAGAGTGAGCTCACATACGTTCATCGCTCAACAAGTTGTGGGGAATAATGTGCATGAACTCGCCAAAGGTGGGAGCTCACGTGAAGTGTAAGGCTTACCAAAGAAGATGGTTAGAGCTGAGCATTGCTTTTAAAGTTGGTCAAATTTTATTAGCAGTTACTAAGTATAAGTAAATACCAACCCAGTTAAATAGTAGAACAAAGGTAACAACTTCACCTGCGATGCAATGCATATGACAAATTGAGTTTAAGTTCCATAATTTAAACATCAGAGAGTCCTGAGCTGCTCATGACCGTGAGCTCGGCTAGTATACCAGTTTTACACTCTGCAGAGGTTGTACCCTTTACCCACAAGTCGTGTATCCCATGTTGCCAGGGTTTGCAAGGCCCTTAGACACTACCGAGGTGAATGGCTAGGGATCCACTACGAGGCCTTTACAAAGTTCCACTAGCTTCCGAAAACCCGCTACAGTTTATAGGAAGTTCCAATGCAGGAATCCCTTGCAGGACCGCCATCGCAGCAAAATCCTCCCGAGGGCCTCCCTACACTGACCACTCCCCTACTGCCCTTGCCCCTTTCGGGTAAGATAGTCTTCCACTAGTTTTCCTAATTAATCAGCCAAGGGGTCCCATTCCTCCCTTGTGGTGGCACGTGTTACTCAAGTTAAGCTCTATGTTCCAATTAACATTAATGATATCAACATGAACATAAACAGAATAACAACAAGAATTGGAACATAGAGGTAATAAATGATTATCCCAAAACCATATAAAGCAATAGCAAACTACCCAAGTGATTCAGGGGTAAACAAGGTAATGAGATAAACAAATCTAGGGTGACCTATTGGGTCCCATCAAAATTAACCTATGCATGGATAATTGATATTAAAGAACATTATTGGGTAAAAAGTGGTCAAGGGCACAACTTGCCTGGGACTTGAGAATCCAGGTACCAGGATGATTCTTCAGATCCTCGTGGCCTCACTGCTAAACGTAGCAATACGGACATACATGGTATAGGCAAAATTAACATTACACCAAACATATATGCAAAATACATATTAATAATCTACATATTGAAATAAGATCACAGGAATAGGGATTATTAATTTTGGAGTTATAGATTTTTAGTTATGAATTTTCAAAGGTTTTATGTGTTTAAAATAGATTAAGTGAGAGATTAAATTTCTAACTGTTTTCATGACAAAACAGAGGCTCTAGGTGGTAGAGAATAAAATTATAAAATTTTAGAAAGTGGAATGGATTAATTTGGACTAAAAATGGATTTTCTATGAATTATCTAAGTTCTAGCAATTATTTTCATATTAAAAATCTATTTTCTATTTTATTTATTCAATTTAAACGAGTTCTGGACTGGGCCTCAATTAATGGAAAACGCAGGGGGCTCGGTGCAAGTTTTCCAAGACATAGGGAACAGGGTCCCTGGACGGCGGGTTCATTTTCAGGATTTCAGAGGGCTCTTATGCAAAATGGCCTGACCGAAGGGGTATCCGCAAACCTCGGCCGCTGGATCTCCAGCCGAGGGCTCGGATTAGATCAGACACCCACCGAACCGGTATGGGCTCGAGATCCTTAGATCATGACTGAACGGCCCAGATTTTATGAAGCCCAATCTGTTCCGAGCCATGCGATCACAAATCAACGATCCCGATTCACACGCCAAAGGGGTATGCTTGATTAAATCATGGCCGTCCATCAGTGAGTTGACGGTTCTGATCTATTAGATTGAAGCGGCACCTGGGATCTAATCGTAGCCGTTCACTCGGAGATCGAGGGCTCCCGCGTCGTCTTCTCTCCCACGGCTGAGCCACGGCGGCGGCGCAGTGCCCACACGGTGGCCCACGCCGGCGAGGCACCGGATCCGGGCACAAGAGCACCAATCCCCTAATCTGAGACGATCTACGCGATAAGGAATTGATGGCGAGTACGCTGGGGGGAATCTTACCGAAAATCATGTGCGCAGAATCTCCGTCCACGATGCTCTGTGATTTGGCGGCAATGTCGATCGTCGGTGAAGAATTCCCCACCAGACCACGACGTTCCCCGCCAAATTGAGGGTTGTCATGTCTTCCTAGCGCGCTCGTGAAGCTCCCTAACCAACTCTCGGTCACTACGTGGCGTCACAGGCATCAGACGGCGACGGCGGATTTCCCCCTTCCTTCCCTCTCTCTGGTTGCCGCCATGGTTTCCGGAGCTAGCGTCCCATGGATTTGTTCAATTGCGGGGAGCTCGGGTTATATAGCCATGAGGCGAGGCCTCCAGAGAAAGAATCGCAACAAATTCTCCAGGAGATCACGGACGTGACCAAGCGCGGCTCCCGGTTCGGACTTGAGGAAGAAGACGACTGACGAGGTGGACCCACCGGTCAGTGGCTCGGGTAGTAGACACAGATACGCGTTGTGAAGAAATGAGCTGCTGACGCGCGGGCCCCACATGCCAGCGAAATAGGAAGTGTAGCCGGTGGGATAGGTAGGAAGTTGGGCCGACCTGCGGCCCACGCGGCCGAAGAGAGGGGTAGGCCGTATTGGGCCATGACCAGAATGCGGCCCAGCACGAGGTTTGTTCCTTTCTATTTTTTTTCTATTTTCTTATTTCTTTTCTAACTTCTAAATTTTCAAATTAGATTCAAATTTGATTTTGAACTTGCACAAAAATTTCAATGAACAAACAGAAGAGCTTAGCATGAATGCAGATCCATAATTTTATTTATTTATTTATTATTTCACCATGTCTATGAAAAATGATTTGGAATACACCAATTATGCTCACATAATGTACATTAAGAAACTAATCTCTAATCTTTATTATTTAAAAAAAAATACCTTAGCTTAAATATTTTAGAAGATATTTATAAATGTTTTATTCACTAAATTAACTCATATAAGGATTATATATATATTCTCCTATTTGAAAACATATTTATTCAAGTTACAGAATAAACTTTCTTAAATTACCCAAAACACTACATAATTATATATATTTGTTTTTTACATGTTATTATTATTATTATTTTTTTATTACAAACTTTGGGCTTTACAAATCCTACCCCCCTTAACAAAAATCTCGTCCTCGAGATTTGTAAGGAAAAAGGGTGCATGTTCATATTGTTTCAACACATATGCATAAACAAAATCTCGGCATGATGCATAACTTATTGGCAATACATGGGGTCAATTAGACCTTACTATTCCTCCTAAAGTAGTATCATACCAATTACTAACTAATGTAACACTTGGATCTTACAAATAGTAGTAGATATATATATTTATGTAGCTTGATGGAGCTAGTGGTGGCGGTGGAGGTTGTGGAAGATTGAGAGAGCATAGGTATCCAGCTACTATTTATGTGGGATATAAACTGAACAGGTTGAGGTAAGAAAAATTATAGCAAGGAAAAGACTTTATCCAAAATGTTTAGGTTCTGATTCATCTCGAGATTCGCTTGATTGTTATACCCTTCCTTGTTGATGTTGATCTTTTCTCCTCCGGTCTTGGTCTCATTGGTTCGAGGTTAGTGTATATTATCGAGGTTGGGAAGGTATGGTTAAGATAGACATGGATGAGATAGACTACATGATGTAGGTCAAACTCTTATTTGATGTTAGGTGGGGATAGATAGATTATGCAATCCATTAAGATTCTATTGATTGGGTAAGTTATGTAACTTGTTATATAGGTCGAGTTGTTGTGTATGGCCAAGTTGATGTAAGTCTCCAAATTAGGCTTAAGTGATTTAGGAGTATGGCCTTATCCTTTCTACCAGCATTAAGTAACTCACACTAGATTAGACCATATTAAATTAGATATGATCTAGATTAGACTAGTTTAAGTTAAATAGATCTACTAGGGTAGGATAAATATTATTAGGATATGTTAGAATCTTTAGAAGTTAGTTAGATTTATTAGGACCAGATAAAATCTTTTTAAGGTAAGATGAATCTATTAAGGTAATAGAATATCCTTTAAGATAAGATGGATCTATTACACAAGATTGAATCTAGGTTAGATTGGTATGACTAGTTTGACTAAATAAGATCTAATTAATTTGCATTAGATCATGGTTGTTTAATCTAGGGTGGATAAGTATGCTTATTAGGATAAGATGAATCCACAAGGATAGGTTAGAATCTTTTGAGGTCAGTTAGATCTATTAGGATGAGATAAAATCTTTTCAAGATAAGATGAGTATCTTTTAAGATGAGATGGATCTATTAAGATAAGGGAGAATCTTTTAAGATAAGATGAATTGGTTAGAATGAGATATTTTAGGATAAGATAAATCTCTTAAGCTAGATGTATTCCAATGGGGATAATCTAGGTTGTCTAGTTATTTTATAAATATATATTTTTTTATACCTTTATGTATATACAGATGCAATTGTGGACATTACTCCACAACTCATCACACTCAATCAAAGATCCAAATCAGGCAAGTATCATAATAACAAACATTCAAGTTCATAGATATCTAAAGAAAATAATTTTGTTTTTGTTCCTATGAGTAGATCTCCTATTCCTAAAGGTCAATTTGGGCACAGGATTTCAAAGTGTGAAATCCACTTTTGTCTTTTAGAAAGAAAAGATAAGAATAATCAGAGTAAAGCGGAAATAGATGAGAAAAGATTAAGAAAAGTTTAGAAAGGATCAGAGTAAGGTAAGTAGACAATGGTTGTCCAGTTCTATCTAGGTTTCGTCCTACAGTCAACATTCCTCTGATACCACTTCTGTCACACCCGGATTTTAGGGGTCCAAAACCCGGGCGCGAACATAAACACCAGGTATGCTGGGACCAAGTCTCACACATATGATGTATAGTGGCACAGGATCGAATGTCACATCTTTATATATAACAGGAGTTCTATACAAAATAAATAATTACATTATAAGGAGACAACGGTCCAGCAACCCAAAGTTGACTGGGAGACGACGGCCTAGATCTCTCACGAACACATCACAGCATCCTCCATGCGCTTCATCCTGCGGTACCTGTTCTTGACCTGTGGGGGGGTGTGAGACAGCAAGAGTGAGCTCACATACGTTCATCGCTCAACAAGTTGTGGGGAATAATGTGCATGAACTCGCCAAAGGTGGGAGCTCACGTGAAGTGTAAGGCTTACCAAAGAAGATGGTTAGAGCTGAGCATTGCTTTTAAAGTTGGTCAAAATTTTATTAGCAGTTACTAAGTATAAGTAAATACCAACCCAGTTAAATAGTAGAACAAAGGTAACAACTTCACCTGCGATGCAATGCATATGACAAATTGAGTTTAAGTTCCATAATTTAAACATCAGAGAGTCCTGAGCTGCTCATGACCGTGAGCTCGGCTAGTATACCAGTTTTACACTCTGCAGAGGTTGTACCCTTTACCCACAAGTCGTGTATCCCATGTTGCCAGGGTTTGCAAGGCCCTTAGACACTACCGAGGTGAATGGCTAGGGATCCACTACGAGGCCTTTACAAAGTTCCACTAGCTTCCGAAAACCCGCTACAGTTTATAGGAAGTTCCAATGCAGGAATCCCTTGCAGGACCGCCATCGCAGCAAAATCCTCCCGAGGGCCTCCCTACACTGACCACTCCCCTACTGCCCTTGCCCCTTTCGGGTAAGATAGTCTTCCACTAGTTTTCCTAATTAATCAGCCAAGGGGTCCCATTCCTCCCTTGTGGTGGCACGTGTTACTCAAGTTAAGCTCTATGTTCCAATTAACATTAATGATATCAACATGAACATAAACAGAATAACAACAAGAATTGGAACATAGAGGTAATAAATGATTATCCCAAAACCATATAAAGCAATAGCAAACTACCCAAGTGATTCAGGGGTAAACAAGGTAATGAGATAAACAAATCTAGGGTGACCTATTGGGTCCCATCAAAATTAACCTATGCATGGATAATTGATATTAAAGAACATTATTAGGTAAAAAGTGGTCAAGGGCACAACTTGCCTGGGACTTGAGAATCCAGGTACCAGGATGATTCTTCAGATCCTCGTGGCCTCACTGCTAAACGTAGCAATACGGACATACATGGTATAGGCAAAATTAACATTACACCAAACATATATGCAAAATACATATTAATAATCTACATATTGAAATAAGATCACAGGAATAGGGATTATTAATTTTGGAGTTATAGATTTTTAGTTATGAATTTTCAAAGGTTTTATGTGTTTAAAATAGATTAAGTGAGAGATTAAATTTCTAACTGTTTTCATGACAAAACAGAGGCTCTAGGTGGTAGAGAATAAAATTATAAAATTTTAGAAAGTGGAATGGATTAATTTGGACTAAAAATGGATTTTCTATGAATTATCTAAGTTCTAGCAATTATTTTCATATTAAAAATCTATTTTCTATTTTATTTATTCAATTTAAACGAGTTCTGGACTGGGCCTCAATTAATGGAAAACGCAGGGGGCTCGGTGCAAGTTTTCCAAGACATAGGGAACAGGGTCCCTGGACGGCGGGTTCATTTTCAGGATTTCAGAGGGCTCTTATGCAAAATGGCCTGACCGAAGGGGTATCCGCAAACCTCGGCCGCTGGATCTCCAGCCGAGGGCTCGGATTAGATCAGACACCCACCGAACCGGTATGGGCTCGGGATCCTTAGATCATGACTGAACGGCCCAGATTTTATGAAGCCCAATCTGTTCTGAGCCGTGCGATCACAAATCAACGATCCCGATTCACACGCCAAAGGGGTATGCTTGATTAAATCATGGCCGTCCATCAGTGAGTTGACGGTTCTGATCTATTAGATTGAAGCGGCACCTGGGATCTAATCGTAGCCGTTCACTCGGAGATCGAGGGCTCCCGCGTCGTCTTCTCTCCCACGGCTGAGCCACGGCGGCGGCGCAGTGCCCACACGGTGGCCCACGCCGGCGAGGCACCGGATCCGGGCACAAGAGCACCAATCCCCTAATCTGAGACGATCTACGCGATAAGGAATTGATGGCGAGTACGCTGGGGGGAATCTTACCGAAAATCATGTGCGCAGAATCTCCGTCCACGATGCTCTGTGATTTGGCGGCAATGTCGATCGTCGGTGAAGAATTCCCCACCAGACCACGACGTTCCCCGCCAAATTGAGGGTTGTCATGTCTTCCTAGCGCGCTCGTGAAGCTCCCTAACCAACTCTCGGTCACTACGTGGCGTCACAGGCATCAGACGGCGACGGCGGATTTCCCCCTTCCTTCCCTCTCTCTGGTTGCCGCCATGGTTTCCGGAGCTAGCGTCCCATGGATTTGTTCAATTGCGGGGAGCTCGGGTTATATAGCCATGAGGCGAGGCCTCCAGAGAAAGAATCGCAACAAATTCTCCAGGAGATCACGGACGTGACCAAGCGCGGCTCCCGGTTCGGACTTGAGGAAGAAGACGACTGACGAGGTGGACCCACCGGTCAGTGGCTCGGGTAGTAGACACAGATACGCGTTGTGAAGAAATGAGCTGCTGACGCGCGGGCCCCACATGCCAGCGAAATAGGAAGTGTAGCCGGTGGGATAGGTAGGAAGTTGGGCCGACCTGCGGCCCACGCGGCCGAAGAGAGGGGTAGGCCGTATTGGGCTATGACCAGAATGCGGCCCAGCACGAGGTTTGTTCCTTTCTATTTTTTTTCTATTTTCTTATTTCTTTTCTAACTTCTAAATTTTCAAATTAGATTCAAATTTGATTTTGAACTTGCACAAAAATTTCAATGAACAAACAGAAGAGCTTAGCATGAATGCAGATCCATAATTTTATTTATTTATTTATTATTTCACCATGTCTATGTAAAATGATTTGGAATACACCAATTATGCTCACATAATGTACATTAAGAAACTAATCTCTAATCTTTATTATTTAAAAAAATACCTTAGCTTAAATATTTTAGAAGATATTTATAAATGTTTTATTCACTAAATTAACTCATATAAGGATTATATATATTCTCCTATTTGAAAACATATTTATTCAAGTTACAGAATAAACTTTCTTAAATTACCCAAAACACTACATAATTATATATATTTGTTTTTTTTACATGCTATTATTATTATTATTATTATTTTATTACAAACTTTGGGCTTTACACTGGGTGCGCGCGCGGTGCGAGGTGAGTGCTGGGGGTTGCAAGTGCATGAGTGAGTGTCACACCCGGTTTTGGAAGGCAAACCGAATGCGAACTATGTACGTGCCAGGATCAGAACTCACGTACACAGCGATTACATAAATGAACATCATCGCACAATGCTCGAATAATAACATAAAAGAGTATTAACTGATTACATCACAGAGTCATAGACATCCACATAGTCATCAACTTAACAGTTAAATCAAAGTGCTAGCGAAACGCAGTAAAGATAAGGCCTTCACAGGCAGCTGACTGGGGGTTGCCGCCAACCCACACCTAGAATTCATCGTAGTCTTGAAACTCCTGGAAGTCTCCTGCCACGGCTTCATCTTCTCCGGAGCAGTGGTTACAATGCGGACAACCTGGTGTGTTGTGGTAAAGCAAGGATGAGTACACATCAACGTACTCAGCAAATGTCCCGTTTGGCTGAAGTGGACTAGCTTTATGTGGGGGTTAGGCTCAAGCAGTTGCTTTTAGTTGGTCAGGTATTTATCATTAGTAGAAGCCAGATTTTATCATTAACCAGCCCATGAACCCTTTCCTCATCGAGGAACAACATCATCATATTCGAACCAAAATCATAACATAATCCTTGTATCTCGAACCATTTGTATCTCTAATCAAAGAGGATCCCAAGGTTGCTCTTAACCGTGAGCACGGCTGATATATCAGTTTCACTACCCTCTGCAGAGGTCGCACACTTTACCCATGAGCCATGATGCCCTTTCTGCCCGGGGAGAGCTAATCCCCATTGACCACTACCTAGGTGGTCCAGCAGGGTATCACTACGTAGCTTTTACAAAGATTCCCTAGAGATCATAGCTGCTCGTTAGGTTTCCCCAGTTTGATAAACACAGTACTCCTCCCCGCAGGAGAGTGACTAACAAAAGCGAAACGAAAGAACCTCGGCACTCAGCCTCGGCAGAGCAAGCACTGTGCCTGGACCCCATTGACGGCACGACGGCGAAGCAACTACACCTCTAGTTCCTCTAATTATTTAGCTATTAATTAATACATGGAAACAGCAGGGAAACATTGCATAAACAGATAGATAATAATATTATGAACATTTTGCAATTTGAAGCACCTAATTTGGAGTTCATATGACAAAGTTATGAATTTTACAAGTTTAGGGGTTAAAAATATGCCCTAAGGACCTATTTTGAATTAAATAAAAGGGCTGAGGACTTAACTGCGAAAAACCAGGGACGGCGGGCGCAAAATCCAGAAATCAGGGGGGCTCTTTAAGAAATTGCGCGAGCGAAGCGGTATCGGGCGCTTACAGCCGTTGGATCTCAAACGGACGATCAGGATTAGATCCTGCGGGCGGGCGCGCGGGCGCGCGGCGGTCTGGGCGGCTGACAGGCGGGGCCGGGCGGACAGCGCGCGCGGGCGACTGACAGGCGGGGCCGGGCGGACAGCGCGCGCGGGCGACTGACAGGCGGGGCCGGGCGGACAGCGCGCGCGGGCGACTGACAGGCGGGGCCTAGCGGGCAGAGAGACGGGGTGAGGGGGAAACGGGCCTGGGCCGTTGGATCTCCGGCGGACGGTTGAGATTGGGTTCGGGTTAATTGAATTCGCGCCGTCCGATCTGAGATAGACGGCGGGGATGGGGCGGCTGACTCCCGTCTCCTTCCCCAGCTGGTTAAGACGGCGGCGCCCGTCCTCGCGGCGAGGAGCTCGCCGGAGACGAGGGAAGCGGGCGACTGGCGGGGCTCTGGGGCAATCCGAGTGGTCGGGGAGGCTAGGGAGGGCACAGGGACTCCATTGGTGGGCTCTGGGTCGGGGCAGAGGCACCGGAGGGGGGCTATTCACGGCGGGGCGGCTCGGCGGCGGGGTTTCTCTACTCCGGCGAGCAATCACATGCAACAGAGAGCAAGACAAAGGGCAATAGGGGCGGGAGAGGTCCGTTACCTCAAGGCGAGCTCCGGGGACTCCTCGGCGGCGACAGAGACGCGACGGGGACCCGGGTCGACGGCGGCAGCTGCACGGCGGACGACGGGTGAGCGCGGGCAGAGAGAAATAGGGAGGGGGAGAGGGAATTGGGGCGCGTTCCGAGTTGCGGGCGTCGAGGCGGAGCTCACCGGGGCTAAGGGCGCGGCGGAGCTCCAACGGCGACGAGAAACCGAGCTCGGGACGGCAGGGTTTACGGCGGCGGTGCTCTGCGTGCGCGCAGCGAGGGGGAGAGAGGGTCTACTGGGCGCAAATGGGGGGAGGGGGTGAGGGCGAGTGGGGTTCGGGGCTCAAGTGGCCAGGGGCGAGGTGGGGCGAGTCCCACGCGCGACGTGGGCGCGGAGATCGCGGGCGCGAGCAGCTCGGGCGGCGGTTACGCGAGGAAGACGGGGCTGACACCCCGGGCCCGCGAGCAGAGAGAGAGCGAGGGAGCGAGCGCGCACGGGGAAAGCGGGCGCCGACAGGTGGGGCCCGCTGCGCAGAGAGAGAAGGGGAGGGAGGCGCGCGCGCGGGAGAGATGGGCCGGCTGGGCCGAAAGGCCGGGGGGGGGCGGCTGGGTTGGGCTGTTTTACCTTTTTCTTTTATTCTGAATTGTTTCTCCCTTTTCTTTTATTTATTCTATTTGATTCAAATTCAAATAAGCCCCAAAATCAAATTAGACCTTTTGAGAATTATGCACCAAACAAAAGTGAAATCTAGGGTTCAACATGATGCAACAATTCATACTCCACTAGGGTTTAACATAATAGACTATAATTACAAGTAAAATAAGCACTTAGCTCCTATAGAATTGAGAGGGAAAAGAATGAGGAAGGATGAGAAAAGGAAGTAACACCTGAATTTGTGAATATGAGCAAAGAAATTTTATACCCCCAAATTCAGGGTGTTACAAACCTATCCCCCTTAAAAGAATCTCGCCCCCGAGATTCAAGGTTGGTCAGCAAAGAGTTCAGGGTATCTGGCCTTCAGGTCATCTTCTCGTTCCCAGGTTGCTTCTTCCTTCGAATGGTGACCCCATCTGACTTTGCACATTCTGATGGTATTCCTCCGGGTGACTCTGTCTGCAAACTCCAGAATCTGCGTCGGCTTCTCTATGTATGTCAGATCCTCCTGGACTTCCAAACCCTCCACTGGCAACTGTTCTTCTGGTACTCGTAGACACTTCTTCAGTTGCGACACGTGGAACACATTGTGTACTGCCGACAAACTTTCTGGTAGGTCGAGTTGATAAGCCACTTCTCCACGCTTTGCTTGAATCTGATATGGTCCAACGTACCGGGGTGCTAACTTGCCTTTGACTCCGAACCTTCTGACTCCCCTGATAGGTGAAACCTTCAGATAGACGAAATCCCCCACTTCGAAACTCAGTTCTCTTCTCCTTCGGTCCGCATAGCTTCGCTGCCTTGATTGTGCTATCTTCAGATTCTCCCGAACCATTTTGATGTTCTCTTCGGCTTCAAGCAAAATGTCGGGGCCAAACACCTGTCTCTCACCAGGCTGGTCCCAATGCAGTGGAGTCCTACAACTCCGTCCATAGAGTGCCTGAAACGGCGACATCTTCAAGCTGGCTTGGTAACTATTGTTGTAGGAGAATTCTGCATAAGGTAACCTTTTGTCCCATCCTGACTTGTCTTGCAACGCACAGGCTCTCAGCATATCCTCTAGGATCTGATTAGTTCTTTCAGTCTGACCGTCTGTCTGTGGATGATAAGCCGAGCTGAAGTTCAAATGGGTGCCCAAGGCTTCTTGTAGCTGTTGCCAAAAATGAGAGGTGAACTGCGTTCCTCGATCTGACACTATCTTCTTCGGCACACCATGAAAGCAAACTATCCGTGACATGTATAACTCAGCTAACGTTGCTCCGGTATATGTGGTCTTCACAGGTATGAAATGGGCCACCTTTGTTAAGCGGTCCACAACCACCCAGATGGAATCATAACCGGCCCGGGTACGAGGTAGGCCAACTATAAAATCCATCCCGATCTCATCCCACTTCCACTGAGGAATCCGCAATGGCTGCAACAATCCGGCGGGCCTTTGATGCTCTGCTTTGGTTCTCTGACAGCTATCACAGATGGCAACATATTCTGCGATCTCTCTTTTCATGCCATACCACCAAAACCTCCTTTTTAAATCCTGATACATCTTCTCACTTCCCGGGTGTATGGAGTAGGCTGTCTCATGAGCTTCCTTTAGGATCAGCTCCCGAATAGGTTTGAGGTCGGGGACACACAATCGGTCCTTGAACCATATTACTCCCTCTTCATCCTCTCGAAAGTCTTTGCCTCTTCCTTCTAAGATTAGCTGCCGGATCTTGTTGATGCTTTCATCATCCTTCTGCCCTTCTTTGATTTCCCGCTCTAGGGTGGGCTCTAATTCCACTGTTACTCCTTGTGTACTGTTCAGGAAACCGAGACTCAGTCTGTCGAACTCCTTGGCTAACTCATATGGCATTGGGTACGTGGCCAACATATTGACTTGACTCTTCCTGCTCAGAGCATCTGCAACCACATTGGCCTTGCCTGGATGGTAATGTATCTCCAACTCATAGTCTTTGATCAATTCCAACCATCTTCGCTGCCTCATGTTTAACTCTGACTGGGTGAATATGTACTTCAGACTTTTATGATCTGTGTAGATGTCGCACTTCTGCCCATACAGGTAATGTCTCCAGGTCTTTAAAGCATGAACTACTGCTGCCAACTCCAGATCATGTGTGGGATAATTTTTCTCATGGATCTTCAGCTGTCGAGATGAGTATGCTACAACTCTTCCTTCTTGCATTAGCACACATCCCAATCCGGTGTAAGAAGCATCGCAATACACTGAGAATGGCTTGTGAACATCAGGCAGGACTAACACCGGAGCTGTAGTCAATCTATTTTTCAGTTCTTCAAATGCTTCCTGACACTTTTGGGTCCACTTGAACTCAACTTTCTTCGCTAGTAACGCTGTCATTGGTCTTGCAATCTTTGAGAAGCCTTCGATGAAACGCCGGTAATACCCAGCCATTCCAATGAAACTCTTGATCCCACGAACATCCTTTGGTGCTTTCCAGTTCAGGATATCTGCTACTTTCTTTGGATCCACTGCCAATCCATCTTGATTTATGATGTGACCCAGAAACAAGACTTCATGAATCCAGAACTCGCATTTGCTGAGCTTGGCATACAGCTGTTGCTCTCGTAGCCTTTGCAATACCATCTTCAAATGCTCCACATGCTCTTCCTCACTTTTGGAATATATGAGAATGTCATCGATGAATACTACCACAAACTTGTCTAGATAATCCATGAACACACTGTTCATCAGGTACATAAAGAAAGCTGGCGCATTGGTCAAACCGAAGGACATAACTGTGAATTCATATAACCCATACTTGGTGATGAATGCTGTCTTCGGTATGTCCGAGGGTCGGATTCTGAGTTGATGGTAGCCTGACCTCAGATCTATCTTCGAGAATACGCTGGCACCTCTGAGCTGGTCGAACAAATCTTCTATCCTTGGCAGGGGGTACTTGTTCTTGACAGTGACTTCATTCAAGGCTCTGTAGTCTATGCACATCCTTTTGGTACCATCTTTCTTCTCTACGAACAACACCGGAGCGGCCCAAGGCGAGGTACTTGGTCTGATGTAACCCTTCTCTAACATCTCATCTATCTGCTTCTTGAGTTCCACCAATTCTGGTCCAGACACTCGGTAGGCCCTTTTGGAAATGGGGGCGGTACCAGGGATAAGCTCTATGGCAAACTCAACCTTTCTCTCGGGTGGCATGCCCGTTAGCTCCTCGGGAAATACGTCCGGAAAGTCCGACACTACCTTGATAGTCTCGAGCGGGTTGGGTTCCTTACTATCAACTGAGATCTGGTGACAGACACCCTCCGCTGATTTAGGCATCCTTAGCTCGGCCACTACCTCCTCTCCTGACGGGGACTTTAATGTTACGGTCCTCTTGTCACAGCTAATATTCGCTTCATACTTCATTAACCAATTCATCCCTAGAATAACATCTATCCCAGGGGTGTCTATTACTATTAAGTCACTGGGGAACCCTATCCCCCTTATTTCCACCCTTATATTTGAGCATATTTTATCTGTTTGCACCTTGCCACCAACTGAATTAATCCTCATGGGCGGCATCATTGCCTCTACTGGGATGTTATGCAATTCTACCCAGGTTGCAGTGACAAATGAATGAGTTGCACCAGTATCAAATAGCACTTTCGTGGGATGAGATTCGACTGAAAACATACCTACTGCCACATCTGGTGCATCCTGGATCGCTTCGGCCTCCAAGTGGTTCACCTTTCCACGGTTGTATGCTTGGTTACGATTGCCTGCTACCGGCTGCAGTACACCTTGCCTTGTTGGAGCATTGGGGTTGGTCTGCTGCTGCGCCGCCTTCTTTGGGCATTGCATCGCCCAGTGGCCTTGCTCTCCGCAGTGGAAACATCCTCTGCCTCCTCCTTGTGCTGGGGCTGCCTGGTTGCTCTGGTTTGCTGCTGAGGCAGGAAGGCGAGGTGCCTGGTTGTTCTGCTTCTGATACTGATTACCTCCCTGCTGGCTGTTCTGACGATACTGCTGCTGCTGCTGATACTGCCTCTGAAACTGCTGCTGATGCGGACGCTGGTTCTGATTCTGATATCCTTGTGGGTGACCAGGCCTGCCTTGCTGAGATGAACTGCCTGAGAAACGCGGACGGCTGATGCTTCCGGACTGGGGTCCACTCATCTTGCGCTTCCGATCTTCCATATCCTTACGCTTCTTCTCAGTCATGACTGCCCTATCGATCAGGTGCTGGAAGGTGGGGAAGGTGTGATTCATCAGCTGGTAATGCAGGGGATCCACCAAACCTCTCATGAACCTGTACTGCCTTTTAGCATCAGTGTTGACATCCTCAGGTGCATAACGAGATAGCTGCAGAAACTTGTCTCTGTATTCACTAACAGACAGGGGTCCCTGCTTCAGAGCCAGAAACTCCTCCTTCTTCACGATCATCAGTCCCTCCGGCACATGGTATCTGCGGAAACTCTCACTGAATTCCTCCCAGGTGATGGCCTCGGGGTCAGCATGGGTGGCGAGGTAGGACTCCCACCAGGACTGGGCTGCTCCCCTTAGCTGACGGGGGCCATACAGAACCTTCTCCCTGTCGTCACATTGAGCGGTGCGCAGTTCTCTCTCCACTGCGCGCAGCCAGTCTTCTGCATCCATAGGGTCAGCAGAATGGGCGAAGGTAGGAGGGTGCCCTCTCATGAACTCACCACGCTTATCTCGTGGCATCTGGGGCATCTGCACTTGCAACTGGGGTTGGGGTTGCTGTTGAGCCTGCTGCATGGCTGCCAAAGTCTGCCCAATGGCCTGCACTGCCTGAGTCTGCATCAAGAACATCTGCTCCACTGTCATCGGGGGTGGCGGGGGAGGCTGCCTCTGATTTTCCTCCTGCTGGTCATGCGGCTCCAGCTGAGCACGCCTGTTGCATCGGCGCCTGTTGTCAGACATCTGCGGAAGACATTCATACATCAGCATTGATCTTACAATCCTCCAGCATAAGAAAAGAGAATACAGAATTCTTCATGACACTGAGTGAACAAAGAGCTTCACTGATCCTCATACTGATTCAACACAGCTTCTCAGATAGGAAGGAAAGTAGAAGTAAATGGCTTCCCAACTAAACAACTGACTTCTTTAACATTACTAGCTAAGCCAAACTGCAGGGGAAACCCACATGTTGGCTACAGTCATTACAAAGATCCAAATCCAGTACGAGTTCATCATAACAAGCATGCAAGCGACTGATAAGCAAACTAAACTAAATGGAAGCAACTGATAAGCAAACTAAACTGACTACCTAAGACTGAGACATCTGACTTAAGAATTATTACAAACTCCGACGCTAACGATCTAAGGATCCAGATCTATCCTGGTCTTACAGACAGGGGAACCATAAGTGTGATGACCACGCGGCGGCGAGCGGTATGGGTGCTGAGTCCCAACAGGAGCGGGAGAACCACCCTCCTGGTGATGGCGCTCTGCCAGCTCAGCACGCAACTCCGCAATCTCCGTTCGAGCCCTGCTCAGCTCGTCCAGAGAGTGATCCAGCTCAGTGTTAAGCACTGCGACTAGGTTGACTGTGCTGCTCAACCTAGGGTTAGCCTCACCAACAGGTGAGACAACCACACTCTCTGTGCTGCCAGTAGGGCGGCGGGGGTAGTACCGAAGGTTAAGACCGTCGGCCACCCCACCGAACAAAGAACAGTACTGAGAGAGTGCACGCCGTGCTGCATCCTGCATAGCCGCCTCTGCAGTGTCCCTCTCGGAGATGGAATAGTGCTCCGAAACGGCCTCCGCACCCCGGAGGTCATCCTCCGGACGGCGAACTAGGCAGGTAGCCTCCCAGCGGTCCGGGTACCTCCCGCGACTGTGCTGGTAAACCACACAACGATACTCGATCGACCAGGTGTGCCAGTCAAAAGCCTGGCGCAGCAAGGTGTCGAGTGCGTCGTGGAAGTGACAACCGCGAGCGGCGTCACGGGTGATGGGTCGGGCGACCCATCCTTCCGCCTCCTGCGGCTCAGAAGACTCCGAGCTGTGGTCTGAGTCGTCGTCGTCGGGGTCTCCTCCAGAACCTCCTCCAACAGCCGGGGCGTCCCGCGGTGGTGCAAGGGGCGCCTCCAGCTGGGCAACAGAGGAACGGGGCCTCACGGACTCCACCTCATGCTGGGATGAGGAGGAAGAGCCCTGCTGCTCTCTGTGCTGGCGTCGGCGTTCCTGCTCCTCACGCAGGCGGTGGTGCAGCCTCTCCAGGTGACTCGACTGACCGGACACGGTGCGGTGCAGAGGACGCTCCGCAAGTCGAGACGGCAGGAAAGGAATCACCGACTTACGTGCAGTGTGTCTAAGACGAGCCATCTACAAAAGACACCGTAAGCATAAGAGTAAGAGCAGAACTAATATGACAAGTGAATAAACCATAGACGGAATAAGATAAAAATTTTAACAAGGCATAATATAGTACATATATATGTAGTAAAACATAGGGTTGGTCGAGGTGACCGACTTTTGAAGTAACATCAGAGGTCAAGGTGAGAGGGAAGGTCAATAGTCCTTAATACGACCAGTGCTACTCTAGGTCAGCGGTCCTACAGTCAGCAAGGGCTTTGATACCACTTATGTCACACCCGGTTTTGGAAGGCAAACCGAATGCGAACTATGTACGTGCCAGGATCAGAACTCACGTACACAGCGATTACATAAATGAACATCATCGCACAATGCTCGAATAATAACATAAAAGAGTATTAACTGATTACATCACAGAGTCATAGACATCCACATAGTCATCAACTTAACAGTTAAATCAAAGTGCTAGCGAAACGCAGTAAAGATAAGGCCTTCACAGGCAGCTGACTGGGGGTTGCCGCCAACCCACACCTAGAATTCATCGTAGTCTTGAAACTCCTGGAAGTCTCCTGCCACGGCTTCATCTTCTCCGGAGCAGTGGTTACAATGCGGACAACCTGGTGTGTTGTGGTAAAGCAAGGATGAGTACACATCAACGTACTCAGCAAATGTCCCGTTTGGCTGAAGTGGACTAGCTTTATGTGGGGGTTAGGCTCAAGCAGTTGCTTTTAGTTGGTCAGGTATTTATCATTAGTAGAAGCCAGATTTTATCATTAACCAGCCCATGAACCCTTTCCTCATCGAGGAACAACATCATCATATTCGAACCAAAATCATAACATAATCCTTGTATCTCGAACCATTTGTATCTCTAATCAAAGAGGATCCCAAGGTTGCTCTTAACCGTGAGCACGGCTGATATATCAGTTTCACTACCCTCTGCAGAGGTCGCACACTTTACCCATGAGCCATGATGCCCTTTCTGCCCGGGGAGAGCTAATCCCCATTGACCACTACCTAGGTGGTCCAGCAGGGTATCACTACGTAGCTTTTACAAAGATTCCCTAGAGATCATAGCTGCTCGTTAGGTTTCTCCAGTTTGATAAACACAGTACTCCTCCCCGCAGGAGAGTGACTAACAAAAGCGAAACGAAAGAACCTCGGCACTCAGCCTCGGCAGAGCAAGCACTGTGCCTGGACCCCATTGACGGCACGACGGCGAAGCAACTACACCTCTAGTTCCTCTAATTATTTAGCTATTAATTAATACATGGAAACAGCAGGGAAACATTGCATAAACAGATAGATAATAATATTATGAACATTTTGCAATTTGAAGCACCTAATTTGGAGTTCATATGACAAAGTTATGAATTTTACAAGTTTAGGGGTTAAAAATATGCCCTAAGGACCTATTTTGAATTAAATAAAAGGGCTGAGGACTTAACTGCGAAAAACCAGGGACGGCGGGCGCAAAATCCAGAAATCAGGGGGGCTCTTTAAGAAATTGCGCGAGCGAAGCGGTATCGGGCGCTTACAGCCGTTGGATCTCAAACGGACGATCAGGATTAGATCCTGCGGGCGGGCGCGCGGGCGCGCGGCGGTCTGGGCGGCTGACAGGCGGGGCCGGGCGGACAGCGCGCGCGGGCGACTGACAGGCGGGGCCGGGCGGACAGCGCGCGCGGGCGACTGACAGGCGGGGCCGGGCGGACAGCGCGCGCGGGCGACTGACAGGCGGGGCCTAGCGGGCAGAGAGACGGGGTGAGGGGGAAACGGGCCTGGGCCGTTGGATCTCCGGCGGACGGTTGAGATTGGGTTCGGGTTAATTGAATTCGCGCCGTCCGATCTGAGATAGACGGCGGGGATGGGGCGGCTGACTCCCGTCTCCTTCCCCAGCTGGTTAAGACGGCGGCGCCCGTCCTCGCGGCGAGGAGCTCGCCGGAGACGAGGGAAGCGGGCGACTGGCGGGGCTCTGGGGCAATCCGAGTGGTCGGGGAGGCTAGGGAGGGCACAGGGACTCCATTGGTGGGCTCTGGGTCGGGGCAGAGGCACCGGAGGGGGGCTATTCACGGCGGGGCGGCTCGGCGGCGGGGTTTCTCTACTCCGGCGAGCAATCACATGCAACAGAGAGCAAGACAAAGGGCAATAGGGGCGGGAGAGGTCCGTTACCTCAAGGCGAGCTCCGGGGACTCCTCGGCGGCGACAGAGACGCGACGGGGACCCGGGTCGACGGCGGCAGCTGCACGGCGGACGACGGGTGAGCGCGGGCAGAGAGAAATAGGGAGGGGGAGAGGGAATTGGGGCGCGTTCCGAGTTGCGGGCGTCGAGGCGGAGCTCACCGGGGCTAAGGGCGCGGCGGAGCTCCAACGGCGACGAGAAACCGAGCTCGGGACGGCAGGGTTTACGGCGGCGGTGCTCTGCGTGCGCGCAGCGAGGGGGAGAGAGGGTCTACTGGGCGCAAATGGGGGGAGGGGGTGAGGGCGAGTGGGGTTCGGGGCTCAAGTGGCCAGGGGCGAGGTGGGGCGAGTCCCACGCGCGACGTGGGCGCGGAGATCGCGGGCGCGAGCAGCTCGGGCGGCGGTTACGCGAGGAAGACGGGGCTGACACCCCGGGCCCGCGAGCAGAGAGAGAGCGAGGGAGCGAGCGCGCACGGGGAAAGCGGGCGCCGACAGGTGGGGCCCGCTGCGCAGAGAGAGAAGGGGAGGGAGGCGCGCGCGCGGGAGAGATGGGCCGGCTGGGCCGAAAGGCCGGGGGGGGCGGCTGGGTTGGGCTGTTTTACCTTTTTCTTTTATTCTGAATTGTTTCTCCCTTTTCTTTTATTTATTCTATTTGATTCAAATTCAAATAAGCCCCAAAATCAAATTAGACCTTTTGAGAATTATGCACCAAACAAAAGTGAAATCTAGGGTTCAACATGATGCAACAATTCATACTCCACTAGGGTTTAACATAATAGACTATAATTACAAGTAAAATAAGCACTTAGCTCCTATAGAATTGAGAGGGAAAAGAATGAGGAAGGATGAGAAAAGGAAGTAACACCTGAATTTGTGAATATGAGCAAAGAAATTTTATACCCCCAAATTCAGGGTGTTACAGTGAGGGGGAAGGAGAGCGAGTGGGGCACTGGGTAGCTAGAAAAGGGCCAGGGTGGGGACGGGCATGACCTCGGCGTGCGTCATGGGCGCGGAGTCCACGGTGATGCGCTGGTCGTGCGCGGGCGGTTCGGGGGGAAGGTTCCGACAGGCGGGACCCACAGAACAGAGAGAGCGGCGAGCGAACAGGCAGCCAGGCTGACGAGCGGGGCCCGTGGGGCAGCAAGAGAAGGTGCACGCGCGGAGGAGATTAGCACCAACAAGTCGACCCCACTGGGCAGCGAGAGGGAGAGGGGGGAAGCGCGTGGGTGCGGGCTGGCGCCGACAGGCGGGGACCACCTGTTAGAGGGAGGCGGGCGCGCGCGGGGGACTTAGATGGGCCGAGTTGGGTTGTTTGTGCTGAAATCTGTTTTCTATTTTTCCTAGAATTTCCAAATGCTTTTCCTTTTCTATTTCTCTACATATTCAAATCAAATTCAAACACCAATTCAAATTCAAAAATTTCAAACATGTGCATCAAACAAAAGAATAATTCAGGTTCAACATAATGCAACAATTCATGACTCACATAGTTTTGAAAAAATAAATAATTAATCCCTCACTTAATTAACCTAATTGTACTCAAAAGGAAAAAGGAGAGAGAGACTAGAGAGACAAAGGGTAACACTTGAATTTGGTAGGCATTCATAGAAGAAATTTTATACCCCCAAATTCATGGTGTTACATGAACTACAAGACCGGTGGGAGCCATTGGGTAATTGACAGTGGATATACTCAACATATGACTAGTAACCCATGGATGTTCACCTCATTAGATGAATATGTTGATGAACAAGACAAAACCACATTTGGAGATTCAAAAGAAAAAGTTTAGGGGCTTGGCAAGGTGGCTATATGAAATGATCTTTCAATTTCAAATGTTATCTTGGTTGCGCCGTTGAGTTTCAACTTGCTATTAGTTGGTCAGCTATGTGATCTTGGCCTTCAATGCTTATTCACTCCGTCTGAGGTTGTTGTATCTAAAATGGATGATGAGTCAGTCATATTCAAAGGATTTAGATATAGCAACCTATATTTAGTGGATTTCTGTTCTGAAGATGCTAACCTAAGGACTTGCCTATTTACCAAAGCATCTCTTGGATGGCTATGGCATAGAAGGCTTGCACATGTTGGAATGAGCACACTTAAGAACATTCTGAAGAAAGACATGGTTAGAGGTTTGAAGGATGTATTTGAAAAGGATAAGCTTTGTAGTGCATGCCAAACTGGGAAACAAGTTGCTAACACTCATCCTACAAAAGCATTTATATAAACAACAAGGCCACTAGAGCTACTTCACATGGACCTATTTGGACCAACAACTTATGATAGTGCTGGTGGCAACCTCTATTGCTTGGTTATTGTTGATGATTTTTCCAGATATACTTGGGTGTTCTTTCTTGATGACAAGTCTGAGGTTGCATCAATCTTCAAGAAGTTTGCCAAGAAAGCATAAAATGAATTTGAATACAAAATCATGAAAAACAGAAGAGACAATGGGAAATAGTTTGACAACACCAATATACATGAATATTGTGATGAAATTGGGATCAAACATGAAGTGTCTGCAACATATACACCTCAACAAAATGGAGTTGTATAAAGGAAGAATAGAACCTTGATCACTCTTGTAAGAACAATGATAGATGAGTATAACACACCAGAGAGGTTCTGGGTCGAAGCTATCAATACTGCATGCTATGCATCAAGCAGGTCGTTTCCTCATCGGTTACTTTAGAAAACTCCCTATGAACTGCTAAATGGGAAAAAGTCAGATGTCTCATTCTTTCAGGTGTTTAGATGCAAATGCTTCATCTACAAGAAATGTCATCACCTAGGGAAGTTTCAAAGACGATGTGCCATTTGTTTCTTACTTGGTTATTTATCGAAATCCAAATCATATCGAGTATTCAACCATGTCACTGGCCTGGTAGAAGAAACATATGATGAGACTAATGACTACCAAGGAACACTTGAAAATCTTGATGATGTAGGTGATGAACCAAGAACATTTACATCCGTCATCAATTCCTTAGAGATCATGTTGCTAAGAGAGATATTATACTAGGAGTGAGGACAGGTGATCAACTAGCAGATATTTTCATGAAACCTTTGGATAAAACCTGCTTTTACATGTTGAGAAATGAGCTTAACATTCTTGATCTCAGAAATTTCACATGATCCTAAATGGTGATGTCAATCTAGCATTGCATATTTAAATTCATGTATTGCATCCAGGACTTGTTTAACCTAGTTAAGCTAATCGCCCACAAAGCGAGTGAAAAAGCTTAACTCGGGCTCAAACTTGACAAGTTCTAGCTTTTTAGCTTTTCTTGTACTCAAAAGTTCCTTATTATGCAACTATTGGTTCTTGAGATATGCATGTGTTACTGCACTTAGGGGGAGTATTCACAACTCAATTTATACTTGAAACCCCTAGTGTAACTCTCAAATGCAAACTCTCACCATTTGCCTATTTTTTCTAAAAATTACATAGCATATGGAAAAATATTTTGAAAACTATGAGAGAATATGTGAGGGTGCCAATACCTGTCCCAACAAGTGTTCTTTTGTGTGCTTATAAGTTGGGATTTGGTTTGGCACAAAAATTCCTAGAAAAAATTCAAAATACCCTCAGTCTAGGCTCACCAGAGAGTCCGGTGTGCACCGAACACTGCGTTGTGCAATGTCTGGTGCTCCATCTTGGCCTCGGGTGGCTCTGCCTCTGTGCAGCCTATTCGGTGTGCACCAAACAATGTCCTGTTCACTGTCAAGTGTGCCCATAACCGCTGCTTTAAAGTCTTTCTCTTGCCCGGGCCCTCTCGTCAGCCGCAATCACATGCTGTCTTCTTTTTCTTCCACCCACGCACGCTCTAGAGCTCTTTGTCCATCATCGCGTGCTCTCCTATGCCGCCATGCTAACCTCACCGTGGAACTCCCTCGCCGCCGGCAAACTGATCCCCGGTGTCCAAGTTGAGAGCACCTAGAGGGGGTGAATAGGTGATCCTGTAAAAATCAACACTAAATGGCACAAACTTGAATTTATGAAATGTTAATGAGATCAAAACCAAGGAGCTATGTCTAAAGAGAAAGAGACGACTTCTTCACTTAATTGCTCTTCACAAGGTGAGTGTTAAACTTAGAGCAATTATCAAGTGAATAGACACAGAGAGAATCACACAAGAATAACAACCAGTGACACAGCGATTTTTATCCCGTGGTTCGGCCAATTAGAACACTTGCCTACTTCCATGTTGTGGCGTCCCAATGGACGAGGGTTGCACTCAACCCCTTTCAAGCGATCCAATGATCCACTTGAATACCACAATTTTCTTCCTTATAGTAGATGTTCCCTTTGTGAGGAATCTCCACAAGTTGGAGCCTCTCACCCTTACAATATTGATCACAATAAAAACCACAAAAGTAAGGGAGGGAAAGAAACACATGCAAGAACTAGAGTAGCAGCAATGACATGCACACAAGTCAAGAATCGAGCACACAAACACAGCGCAGAGAGTCTACAACTCAACAAGTGCTCAAATCTCAATCACAATAATCCGGATGCGTGCTTGCAGAGTCTAAGCGTCTTAGGTTGTTCAATGGAGGCTTGGTGTATTGCTCCATGCGCCTAGGGGTCCCTTTTATAGCCCCAAGGCAGCTAGGAGCCATTGGATCATTTGGGAGGCAATTCTTGCCTTCTGTCGGTTGGCACACCGGATAGTCCGGTGCACCACCAGACATGAATAGTGATTGATTTATTTCCTTCTTTGGCGAAGCCGACCATTGAGCCCTCGGTCCCCTTGGCACATCGGACACTGTCCGGTGCACACCTGACAGTCTGGTGTGGCCTAGTGACCATTGGCTCTGGCCACACGTCGCCTGTTGATCGTGCTGTCGATCGTTGGCGCGGGCGCTGTTGGCTCACCAGACAGTCCGGTGAATTTTAGCTGCAGCGTGTCACACCCGGTTTTAGAAGGCAAACCGAATGCGAACCATGTACGTGCCAGGATCAATTATTCACGTACACAGCAGTTACATAACATGGACATCATCACACAGTGCTCAAAATAGTATTAAAAGGGAAATAATAGTCGATTACATCATACGTCTGAGACGTCCATATAGTCCTTACAATAAATCAAAGTGCGAAAACGAAACGTAGATAACCGCGGCCTTCACAGGTAGCCGACTGGGGGTTGCCGCTAACCCACACCTAGAACTCGTCGTAGTCTTAGAACTCCTGGAAGTCTCCTTCCACAACTTCATCTTCTCCTGAGCAGTGGTTGTAATGCTGACAACCTGGGGGGGGGGGGGTTTGGTGTGTAGAGCAAGAGTGAGTACACATCAACATACTCAGCAAGTATCCTGTTTGGCTGTAGTGGACTAGCTTTATGTGGGGGTAAGTCAAGCAGTTGCTTTTAGTTGGTCAGATTATTATTTACTAGTAGAAAGCCAGGTTTTAACATTAGCCCAAGTTATTAGCCCGATGTACCCTTTCCAAACGGAAATAATACCACTTACTAGCACCATAGACGTAACCAAAACCATCAGTCTCATAGCCATCTGTAAACCAAAATGTCTCTGATCAAGTACCACTAATCATTGGAGCTCCCTTGGCCGCTCATAACCGCGAGCACGACTGATATATCAGTTTTCAAACACTCTGTAGAGGTTGTGCACTTTACCCACAAGCCGTGATTCCCTCTTGCCTCGGGCCGATCAAACCCTTAAACACTACCAAGGTGAATAGACAGGGTTTCACTATGTAGCCTTTACAAAGATTTCCCGGGGCTGTAGCCGCCCGTTAGGTTTCCTAAATGTACCGCACTCCTCCCCAAGGGACAAATCAACCTTGGCAGAGCGAGCCGCATACACCGAGCCCCATTGACGGCACGACGGCGAAGCGAACTACACCCCGGATCCTCTAATTATTCAGCTAAGGGCGTCCCACTCCACCCTCATGGTTGCACTGTTTTCCCGGGCGGTCATCCATAGAACAGGTCCTTACGGAGAGGCACTCGAGAAACAGCTCGAGCCCCCTTAAAGGCCACAAGTACAACATCATCATAAGAGAAGGGAAAACAGCGTATCATATATAATCTCATCATGTTCATTGATTAGAGTTGAGCAATAGCATAAAGCTAAACGATAATAATCCGACCCAAATAGGTAAACAAGGACATGGATAACAAAAGCTAGTCAATCCTTAAGTATAAATGTGTAATGCGGGAGGTGAATTAAAGAATGAATAGGACAGAGATAGGTCAAAGGACACTTGCCTCCACCAACCGACTGCTGCTCAGGGGCTTCTCCTGTGAGTTCCTCGGGCTCTTCGACCGGATCGTTCTCTATGCGATTGCAAGCATACATACATCCATCCATTCAAATTAGGAAACAAACAGTACACCATTACAAAAGAACAAATAAAGTAAATATGCATAGAATATCACATACGATAATGAATTTACCATGGTTAGAAAGAGGCGGGGAAAGGTCTCGCGAGGGTTAAAGCTTATGCCCGAGACGCACTACGGGTAGACGAGCAACTAAATGCTACGTGCTCTAGGTCTACTTAGTTTCAATGATAAGAATTAGCTACATGCACTAATGTAAATGTGACCACTTTTAGTAGATTAACATTGAATAAGATAGACGATTAGCTATACAAATTAACTAACGTAACCAATTTCCAAATTGAGACTCCTATCTTATTAATATAAACAACGTGATTAGCGCGCATAGGATACCGGGGGGGGGGGGTAGACGGGGGCTAGGGGGTAGACGATCGTGTCGCGAGCGCGACAGGGCGCTATGCGTCGCGTCGCGAGCATGACGAGCTACGCCAGAACGCTGCGCGAACACGCGCAAAGCCACACTTAACGTGCCGCGAACGAGTCGCGCACGCGTCGGGGCTGTGCACTGGCCGAGCTCGAGGCCGCGTGCCGAAGGCACGCTGGGCCGAGCTCGAGGCCACGCCGAGGGCCGACACGACGCGAGCAAGGCACGACGGGGCGAGGACACGGTCGGGCGAGGCCGGGCGCGGGGGCGGGGCGACCGGGCCGGGGCGCGACGGGAGCGGCCGAGCCGGGGCGGTTGGGCCGAGCGCGGGGGAGGGGTGGTTGAACCGGGGGGGGGGGCGGCCGAGCCGGGGCGGCGCGGGGCGGTTGAACCGGGGGGGGGTGGTTGAACCGGGGGGGCGGCCGAGGTCGGGCGGGGGCGAGGCCGGGGCGGCCGGGGTGGCCGGGGCCAGACGGGGTCGAGGCCGGGGCGGCCGGGGCCAGGTGGGGGCGAGGCCGGGGCGGCCGGGCCCGGGGCCGAGCCGAGCTCGCCGGGCGGCGCGGGGTGCGGGGGAGGGCGCCGGAGGGAGGAGAGGGAGGAGGGAGAGGGAGGAGAGGAGGGAGGGGGGAGGGGGGAGGGCCTCATCGGAGGGGGAGGACGGCGGCGGCGGCGCCGGGGAGGGGTGGCGGCGGCGCTAGGGCAGGGGAGAGGCGGCGGCGGCGCTAGGGTTAGGGTGAGGGTGAGGGAGAGAGAGAGAGAGAGAGAGGGAGGGGATTTTTGGAAAAAGAAAAAAAAAGAGAGGGGGGACGGTTGGGCCGACTGGGCCCAAAGGAGGGGAAAGGGGGCGCGCGGCTAGGCCGGCACGGGGCCCACGCGGGAAGGGGGGGAAGGGGGGCGGCTAGGCCGCCAGCTGGGCCGGCCGAAGGGGGGGGGTTGGGCCGAAAGGGGAGAAGGGGGGGGGAGAGAAAAGAAAAAAAAGAAAAGGCTTCTTTTTTCTAATTTCTAATTTCCTCTAGATGAAAGCATTCACATTTTTAATCAATCAAAAAGTATGCATGGTTCGGCATGGTGCATCACACAAAATAAAGTGTTTTAAGGTTTTGCTTTACACGAGGTCTAAAGCCAAAACCCGCTGCGACTTTGGAAAAGATCAAGGCTTAGCGAGAAGAAAAGGGAAAAAGGAAAGAGTAACGCCCGAATTTGGTGAGAGAAAAGAAGAAAAAATTCTACCCCCAAATTCAGGGCGTTACAAACCTATCCCCCTTAAAAGAATCTCGCCCTCGAGATTCAGGGTTGGCTAGCAAAGAGCTCTGGGTATTTGGCCATCAGATCATCTTCACGCTCCCAGGTTGCTTCTTCCTCTGAATGGTGATTCCACCTGACTTTGCACATTCTGATGGTCTTCCTTCGGGTGACTCTGTCTGCAACCTCAAGGATTTGCACTGGCTTCTCAACGTAGGTCAAGTCCTCCTGGACTTCAAGACCTTCCACTGGCAACTGCTCTTCTGGCACACACAAGCACTTCTTCAACTGAGACACATGAAAGACATCATGCACTGCAGACAAATTCTTTGGCAGACTGAGCTGATAGGCCACTTCTCCACGCCTTGAGAGAATTTGGTACGAACCAATGTAGCGGGGTGCTAGCTTGCCTTTAACTCCGAATCTTCTGACTCCTCTGATCAGTGACACTTTCAGATAGACAAAGTCTCCGACTTCGAAACTCAGCTCTCTTCTTCTTGTGTCTGCATAACTTCGCTGCCTTGATTGCGCTATCTTCAGGTTCTCTCGAACCATCTTGATGTTCTCTTCGGCTTCAAGCAAAATGTCTGGCCCGAACACTTGCTTTTCCCCAGGCTGATCCCATTGCAACGGAGTTCTACAACTCCTTCCATAAAGCGCTTGAAATGGTGACATCTTCAAACTGGCCTGGTAACTGTTGTTATAAGAAAACTCTGCATAAGGCAATCGCTTATCCCATCCGGACTGATCTTGCAGCGCACAGGCAATCAACATATCTTCAAGAATTTGATTGGTTCTTTCGGTCTGACCATCTGTCTGCGAGTGATAAGCTGAACTGAAATTCAGATGTGTGCCCAAGGCTTCATGCAACTGCTGCCAGAAATGAGAGGTGAACTGCGTTCCTCTATCTGACACTATCTTCTTTGGCACACCATGAAGACAAACGATCCGAGACATATACAATTCTGCCAACACTGCACTGCTGTAGTTGGTCTTGACAGGTATGAAGTGGGCTGACTTGGTCAAGCGATCCACCACTACCCAAATAGAATCGTAGCCGGCTCGAGTGCGAGGCAATCCGACTATGAAATCCATACCGATTTCATCCCATTTCCACTGAGGAATTTGCAACGGTTGCAACAATCCAGCTGGTCTCTGGTGCTCTGCCTTAATTCTTCGACAACTATCGCACATAGCCACATGCTCTGCGATCTCCCTCTTCATTCCATACCACCAGAATTTCTTCTTCAGATCTTGATACATCTTCTCACTGCCAGGGTGAATCGAATAGGCTGTCTCATGAGCTTCCTTAAGAATCAACTCCCGAATAGACTGGACATTGGGAACACACAAGCGGTCTTTGAACCATATCACACCTTCTGCATCTTCTCGAAAATCTTTGCCTTTGCCTTCTAGAATCAGTCGCCGGATCTCACTGATCTTCTCATCATTCTTCTGTGCTTCTTTGATTTCCCGCTCTAGGGTAGGTTCCAACTCAACGGTGACTCGTCGCGAATTGTTCAGAAACCCAAGACTCAACCTGTCAAACTCCTTGGCCAACTCATAAGGCATCGGACGAGCGACCATCAGATTGATCTAACTCTTCCTGCTCAAAGCATCTGCCACTACGTTCGCTTTACCTGGATGGTAGTGAATCTCCAACTCATAGTCTTTGATCAACTCTAACCATCTTCGCTGCCTCATATTCAACTCTGACTGAGTGAATATGTACTTCAGACTCTTGTGGTCTGTGTAAACATCGCATTTCTGTCCATACAGATAGTGTCTCCATGTCTTCAGTGCTGAACCACTGCTGCCAACTCTAGATCATGGATTGGGTAATTCTGCTCATGAACCTTCAGCTGTCAGGACGAGTAAGCCACAACTCTTCCCTCTTGCATCAATACGCATCCCAAACCTGTGTAACAAGCATCACAGTACACAGAGAAGGGCTTGTGCACATCAGGCAAGACTAGGACAGGCGCTGTTGTCAACTTCTCTTTCAGCGCTTCAAAGGCCTCTTGGCATTTCTGGGTCCACTTGAACTCAACCTTGTTGCCTAGCAATGCTGTCATTGGTTTCGCAATCTTCGAAAACCCTTCAATGAATCGCCGATAATATCCGGCCATTCCAATGAAGCTCTTGATTCCTCGAGCATCCGTTGGCGCTTTCCAGTTCAGAATGTCTGCCACTTTCTTCGGATCCACAACCAATCCTTCTTTGTTGATTATGTGACCCAAAAACAGGACTTCATTGATCTAGAATTCACATTTACTCAACTTTGCATACAACTGGTGCTCTCGCAATCTCTGCAATACCATCCTCAAATGATCTGCATGTTCTTCCTCGCTTTGAGAATAAACCAGAATGTCATCAATGAATACCACCACAAACTTATCAAGGTAATCCATGAATACACTGTTCATCAAGTTCATGAAGAACGCTGGTGCATTGGTCAAACCAAAAGACATCACTATGAACTCATATAACCCATACTTGGTAATGAATGCTGTCTTCGGAGTGTCTGAAGGTCGAATCCTGAGCTGATGATAACCTGATCTCAGATCAATCTTGGAGAACACACTGGCTCCTCTCAACTTGTCGAACAGATCTTCTATTCTGGGCAAAGGGTATTTGTTCTTGATCGTGACTTCATTCAAAGCTCGATAATCGATACACATCCTTTTGGTGCCATCTTTCTTTTCCACGAACAAGACAGGGGTGGCCCAAGGCGAGGTGCTTGGCCGGATGTAACCTTTCTCTGACAGCTCATCAATCTGCTCCTTAAGCTCAACCAATTCTGGTCTGGATATTCTGTAAGCTCTCTTAAAGATAGGGGCGGTTCCAGGAAGTAGCTCTATGGCAAACTCAACTTTCCGCTCTGGTGGCATACCCGGTAAGTCATTTGGAAACACGTCTGGGAACTCAGACACAACCTTGATACTCTCAATTGGGTCTGCTTCACTGCTATCGACAGCCATCCGATAACAACTTCCTGTCTTCGTGTAATACCCACTTTGTAATAAAACCTAAAAAGAGAAAATTATGTTCCTTTATATACATGTGTGCCATATCTATTTGTCATTTCATGTGGACACCTTATTGGAAAACAGAGGATTAATAAAAGTCATTAAATGGTGCATCATGCTGAGACTTTATTGTGTGTATGTTGTGACTATATGAAATAAGGTTAAAAAAATATATAAATATAGTAGAAGCCAATTTGGAAATAGATATTAAATCGGAAGCACTAGAATTGGAGGAGGAAAAGCATTAGTCACCACTAAATAAACTTCTTAAAAATAAATCAATTCATATCATGTCATATTCAAGTGGGATATTTAATTTGAAGACAAGTTTTCCACGGAATTCGAATTCAAATTCAAATTGGAGTTTGAATTGGGAAAGGGAGAAAAGAAAGTAGGAAATAAAAAGGAAAAAGACCAAAACTCTGTTTGGGCCGGCAGCTAACCAATTCGGCCCACTTCACGGTTTCTTCCCCGCACAGCCCACTAGGACGTTAGGGCGCCGACATCTGGGGTCCTTTGGTCAGTCTCTTCCCCGCGCGCTTCACGCTGACAGATGGTCCCCAACCGTCAGCCTCTCGCCGCCTCACACCCGCGTGCGTGCTTCTGTTTGCCTGCCGCCTATCGTGCGGGGCCCGCGCATCAGCCACACTACTGGTTCGCCGCCAGCTCGCTGACAACCTCCGCTCCACCGCCGTGTCTCCCGCCGCGAATCGGTCCGCCGCGTGGCCACCTGGGGACCGAGTAGACCTCCCAGCAGCGTATAAAGTATCCCATGCCTCCAACTCCACAACAACCTGGAGGCCGAAGCTCTAGCCGTTGCTCTGCAGTCGTCGAGAAAAGAGAGAGAGACACGGAGGGCGGAGACTGGAGGGGCGCTTGCGCCATTATCGTCGACCACACCGTGGCCAAGCTAGCCGCCCTCACCTTGACCTCTGGTAAGTGCTCGAGCCTATCCATTACATCAGTGGGGTGGTGGTTGGGTCGGCGGTTGGCCGGTAATTGCTCATCCGGCTTCAACCGCGCCATTGAGCCGCCATGGGAGGTAGACCAACGCCGTCTCGGGGCGATTCAACTCGGGTGATGGATGTCCGGGTTAGGCGTAGTCGTAGCTTTGTCTAGAATACATTTGATTGGAATTTGGGGGCTCATCGTGTAGATTAGGGCTTCCCCGGCGAGGTCACCGCCGCCCTGGGGTTCGCCGGTATGAATTGGTGGGCGGCGCCGCCGAGTCGCGACGCGGATAGGTCTGGGCTGATCGTGTCCGCCGGTTGTGCGGTCTACGGCTTTGATTGAAACGGGATATCCCCCTTCATGACATTAAATCGGAGCCGTTGATCACCGATCGAAAGGCTCACAGGAGCCGATATCGCTTCGCTGGCTGAATTGCAAATGAGCCCTTATAATATTAGAAAACTAACCCGCCGTCCATAGTGGGATTTGTCTGAGTCTCTGGTTTCTTGCGCTAGAGCCCCTGCGCTTCCTAGTATTTGAGGCCCAATCCAGAGACCTTTGAAAATTAGAAATTAATATCAGAAATCAATTTTTAGTGCATAAATAAATGTTAAAACTTGTTTAATTCATAGTAAATGCATATGAACTCCAAATTGGACCATTCCAGTTCCTATAATTTTGTAATATTATTCTCTATCAAATAGTACCACTGTTTTTACATGAAATACTCATTAAAATTTATTCCTCACTTAACCCTATATTATATACACAAAACCTTTGGAAATTCATAACTTAAAATATATAACTCCAAAATTAATAATTCCAGTTCCTATGATCTTATTTTAATGTCGTGATGTTAATTTATGCTATGTTATGTATGTATTGTGTTGATGCGAGTAGACGAGCAAGCCACTGTGGAATCTGAGGTTCAACAAGTTGAGATAGCTGAGCAGGAGCTCGTGGAAGGCAAGTTGTGCCCTTGATCACTTCTTTTACCCATTCATGTTCTTATTATTCATAATGATCTGCATAGGATAATTTTGCTGGGACCCAATAGGATACCCTAGATTTGACTATCTTTATACCTTGCTTCACCACTGGTTTTACTACTAAAGTTTTGGGTGGTACATGCTATTGCTTTATGTGGATTGGGTATAGAGATATTCATCACTCATTGTTATACTATTTATTGTTATCTGTTTTATTCTTCAATGTTCATGTTAAGATCATTATGTTAATGGGAACATGGAGAACCACCCGGGAAAACAGTCCTACCACAAGGGTTTAATGGGACGCCCTTGGCTGATTAACTAGGAAAGCTAGTGGAGGGCTACCTTACCCGAAAGGGGCAAGGGCAGTAGGGGAGTGGTCAGTGTAGGGAGGTCCTTGGGTTGATTTTGCTGCGATGGCGGTCAGGCAAGAACCCTGCACTGGAGCTTCCTATAAATTGTAGCGGGTAGTCTGAAGCTAGTGGAACTTTGTAAAGGCCTCGTAGTGGTACCCTGCCTCGCTTCCTAGGTAGAGGTGTATGGAGTCTGATCAACTCCGTGGCAAATGGGTAACACGGCTTGTGGGTAAAGATGCGCAACCTCTGCAGAGTGTAAAACTGGTATACTAGCCGTGCTCACGGTCATGAGCAGCTCGGACACTCACATGATTAATTTATGGAACTTAAACTTAATTTGTCATATCATTGCATTTGGGGTTATTTTACGATTACTTTTACTTATTATTACTATGGTTTGGTATTCACTTACACTTAGTAATCGCTAATAAAATTTTGACCAACTTATAAAAGCAATGCTCAGCTTCAGCCTTTATTTCATTGATCAGCCTTATACTATATGAACTCCCACCTTTGGTGAGTTCATGCCACATTATTCCCCACGACTTGTTGAGCTATGATCGTATGTGAGCTCACTCTTGCTGTCTCACACCCCCCACAGGAGAAGAGCAGGTGGTTCAGGAGGAGCCACAAGGCGAGGAGTATGATCTGATCTAGGTGGCGTTTCTCAGTTGACATTGGCGCCGACGATCCTTAGTTCGTTTTACATTTATTCTTTTACTTTGTAATAAGTCTTTCGCTATGTAATAAATACTCTGATGTTTTATGACATTTATCTCTATACACTCTGTTATTATATATGTTGTCTTCTTTGGCGCATGTATGAGATGCACCCGGCTTTGTTCTTTAAATCCGGGTGTGACAGAAGTGGTATCAGAGGAAATGTTGATTGTAGGACGAAACCTAGATTGAAATGGATAGACCCTTACCCACTTACCTTACTCTAATTCTTTCTATACTTATCTTGATTCTGTCTCACCTTCTACTGTTCCACTCTGATCATTCTTACCTTTTCTACTCTGAGACAAGATGGATTTCTCACCTTGGAATCCTAGATTTATGATCTTTTTAAGAGATAGGAAGCCTAAGACCAAATTAAAACTATTTTCTTCAAAAAAAATGTTGTTTGATTGTTCTGATGCTAAATGCCTGATTTGCTTCTTTGATTGATTGAATTATTATAGATGGACATCTTAGTATGTGCCAGCATAAGGTAATAAATTAGCTTTAGTAGGTGACACACTAATCTACTTAGCTAATAAATCCCCCAAAGAAACATGATTGTAATTACTGCCTTGGCTACTATTTTCTTACCATATGTGTCTAACTCAGATGGTCAATACCAGGCGGGGTGGTGGAATTGATTTGCCTCCTAATCGACACACTCGGAGAATATATAGACAACCTCAGCCACAGCCTGCAGAGATGAATCCTCCTAATCCTCCACCAGGCGGAGTTGACCCACTGGTTGCTGCTCAGATGGCGGTGATGCAGCAAATGGCGGACACTATGGCTGATATGCGTGCCCAGATGCAGCAAGAACGCCAAGAAATGCGTCAGGAAAGAGAAGATATACGCCAGGAGTTGCGCCAGGAGAGAGATGAGATACGCCAAGAAAGGAGAGCGCAACAACAGCAGTTGCAACAACAACTTCAACAACAGCAGCAACAGCAACAAGTGCCATTGCCTCCACCACCACCACCAGTTCCACCTCGTGATAAGCACCGGGAGTTTATGAGTCATAAGCCACCGACCTTCGCCAGTTCGCCAGATCCACTTGATGCAGATGATTGGCTGAAAGCAATTGAGAAGATGCTCAACATTGCACAATGCACAGACTGGGAGAAGGTTTTATATGCTTCTGGACGTCTGACTGGTCCTGCTGCTGACTGGTGGGATTCATATACGGCTACCCACGATGCTGTTGATACTATTACTTGGGCAGAGTTCAGTACGCAGTTCAGGAACTACCATATTCCAGCTGGGATGATAAAGATCAAGAAGAAGGAGTTTCTGTCATTGAAGCAAGGTAACATGTCAGTCAGCGAGTACAGAGACAAGTTTATTCAGCTTTCGAGGTATGCTCCGGAGGAAGTTGCTGAGGATGAGAGGAAGCAGGAGCACTTTATTGAAGGACTTAATGGACCTTTGCAGTATGCACTGGTTGCACACACCTTTCCATCATTTCAGAGGCTACTGGATAAGGCTCTTGCTATTGAACACAAGCGTGTTCAACATGGTGATTTGAAGAGGAAGGCTATCTCACAAGGACAGGGTAGCAGCAGTGTTCGTCCTCGTTACAGTTCACCACAGGGTACACCGACTCGACCAGGAGGACCACGCCCAGTTCAGCAATCACCACTGAGGACTCCACCTCCTCGACAGGCTACCCCCACTGGCACTCCGACAAAGTTTGTAGGACAGAGTCCAGGCACTACGTGTTTCAAGTGTGGGAAGACTGGTCATTATGCAAATGTCTGCCCACAGAGGATTGCTACTACTCCAGCTCAGAACAAGCAACAGACCCCTGGCAAGGGATATTCTATAGCCAGGGTGAATCAAGTCAGCGTTGATGATACTCCTGATGGTGGGGACCTCGTAATTGGTATGTTTTATGTTAATGCAATTCCTGCAACAATATTATTTGATTCTGGTGCTACACATTCATTCATGTCTGCTAGATATGCCAACACAAATGAAATACCACTGCTAAATATGAGAAAACCCATGATAGTAATTACACCTAAAGGGCCTGTTGAGGCAAATCAAATGACACGTAGATTGACATTAACCATTATGGGTAGAGAATTTGGAGCTACTGCTATAATATTAGAGTCAAGCAGTATAGATCTGATCCTTGGTATGTCATGGCTAAGAAAGGCAAAGGCCGTTATAGCATGTGGTAGAGGTACCGTAGAACTCACTACCACTAAAGGAGAAAGATTTCAAGTTAATATTGCAGTAACCTCCTCATCCATGCGTGCAATGTTCTTTATGCCTGAGGAGTTTGTTGGTAACAACATCCGGGTGGTTAGAGATTTTCTGGATGTCTTTCTAGAGGAGTTACCAGGGATGCCACCTGATAGAGAAGTTGAGTTTGTTATTGATCTCTTACCTGGAACTGCCCCTATTTCTAGACGGCCATATAGAATGTCCGTAGAGGAGTTGAAGGAACTGAAGAAGCAGTTGACGAAGTTACAAGAGGCTGGTTACATTCGTCCAAGTTCCTCACCTTGGGGAGCACCGGTTCTATTTGTACAGAAGAAGGATGGATCGCAACGAATGTGTGTGGACTATAGATCACTTAATGATGTTACTGTGAAGAACAAGTATCCGTTACCCTGTATTGAGGATTTATTTGATCAGATGCGAGGTGCTAGAGTATTCTCGAAGATTGATCTCCGATCCGGTTACCATCAGATGAGGATTAGACCATCGGATATTCCCAAGACGGCTTTCTCGACTCGATATGGATTATATGAGTTTACGGTTATGTCGTTTGGATTAACCAATGCGCCGGCTTATTTCATGAATTTGATGAATAAGGTGTTTATGGAGTATTTGGACAGATTTGTCGTGGTGTTCATCGACGATATTCTTATCTATTCTAGGAATGAAAGTGATCATGAACAACATCTAAGGTTGGTGCTACAGAAGCTACGAGATAATCAACTTTACGCTAAGTTCAGTAAGTGCGAGTTTTGGATTTACAAGGTGCCATTCCTTGGTCATATTATTTCTAATGGAGGAATAGCAGTGGATCCTGCTAAAGTGAAGGAGATAATGGAGTGGAGAGTGCCCAATACAGTTACTGAGATTCGGAGTTTCTTGGGACTCGCAGGATATTATCGGAGATTTATTGAAGGGTTCTCTAAGATTGCCAAGCCTATGACTTCGCTTCTGGAGAAAGGAAGAGAATTTAAGTGGGATGAGAAATGTCAAGAGAGCTTTGATCAATTGAAGGAGAGATTGATGTCACCTCCAGTATTGGTTATGCCAGACTTACAGAAAGGATTTGACATTTATTGTGATGCATGTGGCCAAGGATTGGGATGTGTGCTCATGCAAGAAGGACATGTGATCGCCTATGCGTCACGTCAGTTGCGGAAACATGAATTGAACTACCCCACTCATGACTTAGAACTGGCAGCAGTTGTGCATGCACTTAAGATTTGGAGACACTACATTATGGGAACTAAGTGCCAAGTATACACGGATCATAAGAGTTTGAAGTATATATTCACTCAGAAGGATCTCAACCTTAGGCAACGCCGTTGGTTGGAGCTCATCAAGGATTATGATTTGGAGATTCACTATCACCCGGGCAAGGCGAATTTGGTCGCAGATGCCTTGAGTCGGAAAGAACATGTTCACTCCGCTTTCGTTGTCCAGCTACCCGATGAACTAGCAAAAGACTTTGAGAGACTCAATTTGGGAATTGTTACTCACACTGAAGGAGTCACCATTGAATTGGAACCTACCTTGGAGCAAGAGATTCGTAAAGGTCAGGTTGGTGATGCTAAGATTCAAGAGATCAAGGATCTTATTACTGAAGGAAGAGTTCCGGGGTTCACGGAGGATGAGCAAGGTACTATATGGTTCAAAGATCGGATATGTGTTCCAGAGATCGATAGCCTCCATGAGGCTATATTGAAAGAAGCTCATGATTCTGATTACTCCATCCACCCTGGTAGCACTAAGATGTATCAAGATTTGAAGCAAAAGTATTGGTGGTATGGACTGAAAAGAGATGTTGCTGCTCATGTGGCTAAGTGTGATGTGTGTCAAAGAGTCAAGGCCAAACATCAACGACCAGCTGGACTATTGCACCCATTGAAGATACCCGAGTGGAAATGGGAAGAAATTGGTATGGATTTTATTGTTGGACTACCCCGCACTCCAGCAGGATATGACTCTATTTGGGTAATTGTGGACAGATTGACAAAAGTGGCTCATTTCATACCTGTGAGGACTAATTATACGGGAGCCAAGCTAGCAGAATTGTATATGACTCGGATAGTTTGTCTACATGGAGTGCCTAAGAAGATCGTGTCTGATCGAGGATCACAGTTTACTTCTCGATTTTGGAAGAAGTTGCATGAGAGCTTGGATACAAAGTTGAATTTTAGTTCAGCCTACCATCCCCAGACTGATGGACAGACAGAGAGGACAAATCAAGTACTGGAGGATATGTTAAGAGCTTGTGCTCTTAAACATGGTGGCAGTTGGGAGAAGAGTTTACCATATGCTGAGTTTTCTTATAATAATAGCTATCAGGCCAGTTTGAAGATGTCACCATTTGAAGCTCTGTATGGTAGAAAATGCAGGACTCCACTGTATTGGGATCAGACTGGAGAAAGACAGTTCTTTGGGCCTGAACTTATATAAGAGGCAGAAGAACAAGTTCGAATGATAAGAGAAAATTTGAGAATCGCACAATCAAGGCAAAAGAGTTATGCTGATAGTATAAGAAGATTACTGGAGTTTAAGGAGGGTGATCATGTATATTTGAAGGTGTCACCACTCCGGGGTATGAGGAGATTTAAAGTTAAAGGAAAGTTGTCCCCTCGCTTCATTGGACCTTTCTTGATCTTAAAGCGAGTGGGAGAAGTTGCATATCAACTGGAGTTACCCGATCATCTGTCAGATGTACATGATGTGTTTCATGTGTCTCAGCTAAAGAAGTGCCTCAGGGTACCTGAGGAGCAGCTACCAATGGAGGACCTTAGTGTTCAAGAGGATTTGACTTATGCTGAGTACCCCATCAAGATTCTGGACACTCTGACTCGAGTTACAAGAAATAAGGTGATAAAGATGTGCAAAGTACAATGGAGTCACCATGGTGAAGATGAAGCCACCTGGGAAAGGGAAGAAGAACTTCGCATAGACTTTCCCCATCTCTTCCCTAGTCCCTCCTAAATCTCGAGGACGAGATTATTTTTAAGGGGGTAGGATTTGTAATACCCACTTTGTAATAAAACCTAAAAAGAGAAAATTATGTTCCTTTATATACATGTGTGCCATATCTATTTGTCATTTCATGTGGACACCTTATTGGAAAACAGAGGATTAATAAAAGTCATTAAATGGTGCATCATGCTGAGACTTTATTGTGTGTATGTTGTGACTATATGAAATAAGGTTAAAAAAATATATAAATATAGTAGAAGCCAATTTGGAAATAGACATTAAATCGGAAGCACTAGAATTGGAGGAGGAAAAGCATTAGTCACCACTAAATAAACTTCTTAAAAATAAATCAATTCATATCATGTCATATTCAAGTGGGATATTTAATTTGAAGACAAGTTTTCCACGGAATTCGAATTCAAATTCAAATTGGAGTTTGAATTGGGAAAGGGAGAAAAGAAAGTAGGAAATAAAAAGGAAAAAGACCAAAACTCAGTTTGGGCCGGCAGCTAACCAATTCGGCCCACTTCACGGTTTCTTCCCCGCGCAGCCCACTAGGACGTTAGGGCACCGACATCTGGGGTCCTTTGGTCAGTCTCTTCCCCGCGCGCTTCACGCTGACAGATGGTCCCCAACCGTCAGCCTCTCGCCGCCTCACACCCGCGTGCGTGCTTCTGTTTGCCTGCCGCCTGTCGTGCGGGGCCCGCGCATCAGCCACACTACCGGTTCGCCGCCAGCTCGCTGACAACCTCCGCTCCACCGCCGCGTCTCCCGCCGCGAATCAGTCCGCCGCGCAGCCACCTGGGGACCGGGTAGACCCCCCAGCGGCGTATAAAGTATCCCATGCCTCCAACTCCGCAACAACCTGGAGGCCGAAGCTCTAGCCGTTGCTCTGCAGTCGTCGAGAAAAGAGAGAGAGACACGGAGGGCGGAGACTGGAGGGGCGCTTGCGCCATTATCGTCGACCACACCGTGGCCAAGCTAGCCGCCCTCACCTTGACCTCTGGTAAGTGCTCGAGCCTATCCATTACATCAGTGGGGTGGTGGTTGTGTCTTCGGTTGGCCGGTAATTGCTCATCCGGCTTCAACCGCGCCATTGAGCCACCATGGGAGGTAGACCAACGCCGTTTCGGGGTGATTCAACTCGGGTGATGGATGTCCGGGTTAGGCATAGTCGTAGCTTTGTCTAGAATACATTTGATTGGAATTTGGGGGCTCATCATGTAGATTGGGGCTTCCCCGGCGAGGTCACCGCCGCCCTGGGGTTCGCCGGTATGAATTGGTGGGCGGCGCCGCCGAGTCGCGACGCGGATAGGTCTGGGCTGATCGTGTCCGCCGGTTGTGCGGTCTACGGCTTTGATTGAAATGGGATATCCCCCTTCATGACATTAAATCGGAGCCGTTGATCACCGATCGAACGGCTCACAGGAGCCGATACCGCTTCGCTGCCTGAATTGCAAATGAGCCCTTATAATATTAGAAAACTAACCCGCCGTCCATAGTGGGATTTGTCTGAGTCTCTGGTTTCTTGCGCTAGAGCCCCTGCGCTTACTAGTATTTGAGGCCCAATCCAGAGACCTTTGAAAATTAGAAATTAATATCAGAAATCAATTTTTAGTGCATAAATAAATGTTAAAACTTGTTTAATTCATAGTAAATGCATATGAACTCCAAATTGGACCATTCCAGTTCCTATAATTTTGTAATATTATTCTCTATCAAATAGTACCACTGTTTTAACATGAAATACTCATTAAAATTTATTTCTCACTTAACCCTATATTAAATACACAAAACCTTTGGAAATTCATAACTTAAAATATATAACTCCAAAATTAATAATTTCAGTTCCTATGATCTTATTCTAATGTCTAGATTATTACTGTGTATTTTATTTACATGTTTGGTGTGATGTTAATTTATGCTATGTTATGTATGTATTGTGTTGATGCGAGTAGACGAGCAAGCCACTGTGGAATATGAGGTTCAACAAGTTGAGATAGCTGAGCAGGAGCTCGTGGAAGGCAAGTTGTGCCCTTGATCACTTCTTTTACCCATTCATGTTCTTATTATTCATAATGATCTGCATAGGATAATTTTGTTGGGACCCAATAGGATACCCTAGATTTGACTATCTTTATACCTTGCTTCACCACTGGTTTTACTACTAAAGTTTTGGGTAGTACATTCTATTGCTTTATGTGGATTGGGTACAGAGATATTCATCACTCATTGTTATACTATTTATTGTTATCTGTTTTATTCTTCAATGTTCATGTTAAGATCATTATGTTAATGGGAACATGGAGAACCACCCGGGAAAACAGTGCTACCACAAGGGTTTAATGGGACGCCCTTGGCTGATTAACTAGGAAAGCTAGTGGAGGGCTACCTTACCCGAAAGGGGCAAGGGCAGTAGGGGAGTGGTCAGTGTAGGGAGGTCCTTGGGTTGATTTTGCTGCGATGGCGGTCAGGCAAGAACCCTGCACTGGAGCTTCCTATAAATTGTAGCGGGTAGTCTGAAGCTAGTGGAACTTTGTAAAGGCCTCGTAGTGGTACCCTGCCTCGCTTCCTAGGTAGAGGTGTATGGAGTCTGATCAACTCCGTGGCAAATGGGTAACACGGCTTGTGGGTAAAGATGCGCAACCTCTGCAGAGTGTAAAACTGGTATACTAGCCGTGCTCACGGTCATGAGCGGCTCGGACACTCACATGATTAATTTATGGAACTTAAACTTAATTTGTCATATCATTGCATTTGGGGTTATTTTACGATTACTTTTTACTTATTATTACTATGGTTTGGTATTCACTTACACTTAGTAATCGCTAATAAAATTTTGACCAACTTATAAAAGCAATGCTCAGCTTCAGCCTTTATTTCATTGATCAGCCTTATACTATATGAACTCCCACCTTTGGTGAGTTCATGCCACATTATTCCCCACGACTTGTTGAGCTATGATCGTATGTGAGCTCACTCTTGCTGTCTCACACCCCCCCACAGGAGAAGAGCAGGTGGTTCAGGAGGAGCCACAAGGCGAGGAGTATGATCTGATCTAGGTGGCGTTTCTCAGTTGACATTGGCGCCGACGATCCTTAGTTCGTTTTACATTTATTCTTTTACTTTGTAATAAGTCTTCCGCTATGTAATAAATACTCTGATGTTTTATGACATTTATCTCTATACACTCTGTTATTATATATGTTGTCTTCTTTGGCGCATGTATGAGATGCACCCGGCTTTGTTCTTTAAATCCGGGTGTGACACTTCGGCTCAGGCGGGACTAACTCGGTCACCACTTCCTCTCCTAGTGGGGACACCAACTTGATTGTCCTTTTATCACAACTGATAACTGCCTGATACTTATCTAGCCAATTCATCCCTAGGATGACATCTATTCCCTGAGTGCCCATTACTATAAGGTTAGCGGGAAACGCTATCCCCCTTATTTCCACACTTACATTCAAACATATGCTATCAGCTCGAATTCTACCACCGGCTGAGTCAATTTGAATGGGAGTCGACATGGTAGTAATTGGAAGATTATGTGCTTCTACCCATGATGCAGTAATGAAAGAATGCGTTGCTCCAGTATCAAATAACACATCTGCAATATGGGAGTCAACTGGGAACATACCTACTATCATGCAGGGGGTCTCCTGAACTGCTTCAGCCTCCAAGTGGTTCAGTCTTCCATGATTGTAGCGCGGCTGAGGGCGGTTGCCTGCTCCAGGCTGAGACACATTCTGCTTTGCTGGGGCATTGGGGCCTGACTGCTGCTGGGCTGCCTTCTTCGGGCATTGCATCACCCAGTGGCCTTGCTCTCCACAGTGGAAACATGCTCTGTTTCCAACCTGAGCTGGTGCTGCCTGATTGTTCTGCTGGCTTGCTGGGGCAGGAAGATGAGGTGCCTGCTGATTCTGCCTCTGAAACTGACCTCCTGACTGATTGCTCTGACGGTTCTGATACTGGTGCTGAGGGTACTGCCTTTGGAACTGCTGTTGCTGCTGAGGTGGACGCTGGTTCTGCCTGAACTGCTGAGGTTGATTGCCTGAGAAACGGGGACGGCTGCTGCTTCTAGGCTGGGGTCCACTGATCTTGCGCTTACGATCCTCCATCTCCCTACGCTTTCTTTCTGTCATGATTGCTCTGTCAATCAGGTGCTAGAATGTCGGGAAGGTGTGATTCATCAGCTGATAGTGCAGAGGGTCAACCAAGCCTCTCAAGAAACGGTACTGTCTCTTGGCGTCGGTGTTGATATCTTCAGGAGCATAGCGAGACAACTGTAGAAACCTGTCTCGGTACTCACTGACAGATGATGACCCTTGCTTGAGGGCCAGGAACTCCTCCTTCTTCACTGTCATCAGACCTGCAGGCACATGGTACTGACGAAAGCTACCTCTGAATTCTTCTCAAGTGATGGCATCGGGGTTGGCATGGGTGGCGAGATAAGACTCCCACCATGATTGGGCTGCTCCTCTCAACAGACGGGGACCATACAGAACTTTCTCTCTATCATCGCACTGAGCGGTATGCAACTCCCACTCCACAGTGCGCAGCCAATCTTCAGCATCCATGGGGTCAGAAGAGTGTGCAAATGTTGGAGGATGACCTCTCATGAATTCAGCACGCTTGTCTCTGGGCATCTGAGGTTGAGGTGGGGCCTGCTGCTGCTGCTGCTGAATGGTGGCCAGAGTCTGACCGATGGCTTGAACTGCCTGAGTCTGCATCAGAAACATCTGCTCGATCGACATCAGGGGCGGGGGCGGCAGGTGCTGCTGCTGGGGCACCTCATCCTACGGAGCGGCTCGCTCCTGCTGAGCACGCCTTCCTCCTCTGCGCCTGTTCTCTGACATCTGCAGAATGCAACCACACATCAGAACTGATCTGGCAAATCTTGCAGCATAAGAAAAGAGTATAGAATTCTCCAACAGCACTAAACAGATGAGCATCTTCACTGATCTCCAACACAGACCACATAGCTTCTCAGATAAAGAGGAAAGTAGAATAAAAGGTTTCCCAACTATATAACTAACTCCATTAACATATAACAGGTAAACCATAATGCAGGGGGTACCCACACTCTGGTGACAGTCATTACAAAGATCCAAACCAAACATAGTTCATCATGACAAACATAATTGCACATGATATAGCAAACTACCCTGTCTAACTAAGACTAACTAAAAGCGAGACTAACGCTAAGACTGTAGCTTCTACGTATATATTTTGTATTAATTACAAGATCCAACTCTAACGATCTATGGTTCTAGATTTATCTTGGTCTTGCAGTCGGGATTGCCATAAGACTGGCGTCCACGTCGAGGTGAGCGGTACGGGTGCTGAGTCCCAACGGGGGCGGGGGAACCATCATCCAAGTGACGATGTTCCGCGCGCTCAGCCCGCAGCAGGGCGATCTCAGCATGAGCCCTACTCAGCTCGTCTAGTGCATGGTCCAGCTCTGTGTTTAGCACGGTGGCTAGGTTGACTGTGCTGCTCAACCTAGGATTGTCCTCACCAGCAGGTGAAACAATCACGCCTCCTGTGCTGCTAGATGGACGACGGGGGTAATACTTCAGGTCGAGACCGTCAGCTACCCCACCGAGAACCGAGCAGTAGTGCGAAAGCGCACGCCGTGCAGCATCCTGCATGGCTGCCTCAGCTGAGTCCCGCTCAGAGATAGAATAGTGCTCTGAGCAAGCCTCTGCACCCTGGAGACTGTTCTCCGGACGGCGCACCAAGCAGGTCGCCTCCCAGCGGTCCGGGTAAACCCCGCGACTATGCTGGTAGACCACACAGCGATACTCGATGGACCAAGTATGCCGGTCAAGTGCCCGACGTAGCAGGGTGTCGAGCGCATCATGGAATTGACACCCGCGAGCAGCGTCACGAGTGATGGGTCGAGCAACCCATCCTTTCGGCTCATGGTCAGCAGGGGAGCCGATGTCGTGGCTCGAGCTGTCGTCGCCATCTCCGTCGTCTGGGTCTCCTCCAGCAGCTACTCCAGAGGCTGGGGCGCCCAGTGGTGGTGCAGGGGGCGCCTCCAGGGGAAGCACAGGAGAGCAGCTCCTCACAGACTCTATCTCCTGCTGGAGCGAGAAAGAAGAGCCCTGCTGCTCCTATCGTCGACGTTCCTGCTCCTCATGCAGGTGGTGGTGCAGTCTCTCCAAGTGGCTGGACTGTCCGGCCACGGGACGGCGAAGCGGACGCTCCGCAAGGCGGGAGGGTAAGAAGGGGATGACAGACTTTCGTGCAGTGTGTCTAAGTCGAGCCATCTACAAAAGACACCGCAAGCAAAAGAGTGAGAACAGAATTAATATGACCAGCAAATAATGAACCATAAATAAATGAAGGATTAGAATAAAACAAAATTTTCAGCAAGGTATAATATATAGTAGAATATAGGTTTGGTCGATATGACCAACTTTTGAAGAGGTAACAAAGTCAAGGCAGGGACAGAGGTCTATAATCCTTAAAACGACCAATCTACTCTAGGTTAGCGGTCCTACAGTCAGCACGGCTTTGATACCACTTATGTCACACCCGGTTTTAGAAGGCAAACCGAATGCGAACCATGTACGTGCCAGGATCAGTTATTCACGTACACAGCAGTTACATAACATGGACATCATCACACAGTGCTCAAAATAGTATTAAAAGGGAAATAATAGTCGATTACATCATACGTCTGAGACGTCCATATAGTCCTTACAATAAATCAAAGTGCGAAAACAAAACGTAGATAACCGCGGCCTTCACAGGCAGCCGACTGGGGGTTGCCGCTAACCCACACCTAGAACTCGTCGTAGTCTTGGAACTCCTGGAAGTCTCCTTCCACAACTTCATCTTCTCCTGAGCAGTGGTTGTAATGCTGACAACCTGGGGGGGGGGGTTTGGTGTGTAGAGCAAGAGTGAGTACACATCAACATACTCAGCAAGTATCCTGTTTGGCTGTAGTGGACTTGCTTTATGTGGGGGTAAGTCAAGCAGTTGCTTTTAGTTGGTCAGATTATTATTTACTAGTAGAAAGCCAGGTTTTAACATTAGCCCAAGTTATTAGCCCGATGTACCCTTTCCAAACGGAAAGAATACCACTTACCAGCACCATAGACGTAACCAAAACCATCAGTCTCATTGCCATCTGTAAACTAAAATGTCTCTGATCAAGTACCACTAATCATTGGAGCTCCCTTGGCCGCTCATAACCGCGAGCACGGCTGATATATCAGTTTTCAAACACTCTGCAGAGGTTGTGCACTTTACCCACAAGCCGTGATTCCCTCTTGCCTCGGGCCGATCAAACCCTTAAACACTACCAAGGTGAATAGGCAGGGTTTCACTACGTAGCCTTTACAAAGATTTCCCGGGGCTGTAGCCGCCCGTTAGGTTTCCTAAATGTACCGCACTCCTCCCCAAGGGACAAATCAACCTTGGCAGAGCGAGCCGCATACACCGAGCCCCATTGACGGCACGACGGCGAAGCGAACTACACCCCGAATCCTCTAATTATTCAGCTAAGGGCGTCCCACTCCACCCTCATGGTTGCACTGTTTTCCCGGGCGGTCATCCATAGAACAGGTCCTTACGGAGAGGCACTCGAGAAACAGCTCGAGCCCCCTTAAAGGCCACAAGTACAACATCATCATAAGAGAAGGGAAAACAACGTATCATATATAATCTCATCATGTTCATTGATTAGAGTTGAGCAATAGCATAAAGCTAAACGATAATAATCCGACCCAAATAGGTAAACAAGGACATGGATAACAAAAGCTAGTCAATCCTTAAGTATAAATGTGTAATGCGGGAGGTGAATTAAAGAATGAATAGGACAGAGATAGGTCAAAAAACACTTGCCTCCACCAACCGACTGCTGCTCAGGGGCTTCTCCTGTGAGTTCCTCGGGCTCTTCGACCGGATCGTTCTCTATGCAATTGCAAGCATACATACATCCATCCATTCAAATTAGGAAACAAACAGTACACCATTACAAAAGAACAAATAAAGTAAATATGCATAGAATATCACATACGATAATGAATTTACCATGGTTAGAAAGAGGCGGGGAAAGGTCTCGCGAGGGTTAAAGCTTATGCCCGAGACGCACTACGGGTAGACGAACAACTAAATGCTACGTGCTCCAGGTCTACTTAGTTTCAATGATAAGAATTAGCTACATGCACTAATGTAAACGTGACCACTTTTAGTAGATTAACATTGAATAAGATAGACGATTAGCTATACAAATTAACTAACGTAACCAATTTCCAAATTGAGACTCCTATCTTATTAATATAAACAACATGATTAGCGCGCATAGGATACAGGGGGGTAGATGGGGGCTAGGGGGTAGACGATCGTGTCGCGAGCGCGACAGGGCGCTATGCGTCGCGTCGCGAGCACGACGAGCTACGCCAGAACGCTGCGCGAACACGCGCACGCACAAAGCCACACTTAACGTGCCGCGAACGAGTCGCGCACGCGTCGGGGCCGTGCGCTGGCCGAGCTCGAGGCCGCGCGCCGAAGGCACGCTGGGCCGAGCTCGAGGCCACGCCGAGGGCCGACACGACGCGAGCAAGACACGACGGGGCGAGGACACGGTCGGGCGAGGCCGGGCGCGGGGGCGGGGCGACCGGGCCGGGGCGCGACGGGAGCGGCCGAGCCGGGGCACGGGGCGGCCGAGCCGGGGTCGGGGCGGGGCGGTTGGGCCGAGCGCGGGGGAGGGGCGGTTGAACCGGGGGGGGGTTGAACCGGGGGGGGGGGGGGGGCGAGCTCGCCGGGGCGGCGCGGGGCGGTTGAACCGGGGGGGGGCGGCCGAGGTCGGGCGGGGTCGGCCGGGGTGGCCGGGGCCGGGGCGGCCGGGGTCGGGCGGGGTCGGGCGGGGTGGCCGGGGCCGGGCGGGGGCGAGGCCGGGGCCGGAGCCGGCCGGGCGTGGGCGAGGCCGGGGCGGCCGGGGCCGGGGCCGAGCCGAGTGAAAGTGCATTCATCCCTTTTGTGAGTTTTGGTGATTTGGATAACAACACATTTAAAGGTCTAACGAGTTTGCTAAGTGTTGAACAGGAAATTCAGTATGATGAACATACTTGAATAGTGTATAATGATCAGTGAACAAAGGTTCAACACGAGGTTAAATAACCAATGAGACAATGCAAATGGATATAATATGATCTCTATATTGGTTTGAATATATGGACAAGACCTGAGAAATCACTACATACATATGACCAGAATAGAGGACAAAGTGATTTAGAGGATTGGTCAAGCCAAAGAGAATAAGATATGAGGAATCGTGAATTGGCTTGACCATATTACTATCAGTCCATATATGCTTCTATGAGAATCAAACTAGAGCTTGATTAATCTTAACAGTTATATCTAGAAGACATTCAAGCAAGGTTCACAATATTGAAGAAATGATTCTCTCAATGGATGCTCAATATGATGTGACTCAAGAATGGCTTGATAGGGTGAAGATAGCAAGGAAAGGGCTTCGAGGAACTAGGCGAAGGTGAAGGCCAAGCGACGGCTTGTAGACCGAGGTACCATGGCTAAGGTGAAGAAGAGAGTACTTGCACTAAGTCGATGAACTAATTAGCTATGAAGAGTTATAACATGTTGATGCATCAGTAAGGTGACTTGAAGCCATGATTTGAACTCATATAAGGTGATATGGTACAAGTCACAGGGTTTGATTTGAGTTTGCTTCAAAAGGTGAGACAAAGATGTTTGTGATCCTTATGAAGCAATGCCATGGAGAAATCACACATGAGACACCAATGACTCAAGGAGTTTACTTCATTTTATTTTATTTAACTTGAGTATAGGAATCGTCGTACTATAAAGGGGGATCCAAAAGAAGGTTGGTGTTTGCCAAAGCTCAAACCTCTCTATTCAAAAGCTATTTTTGAAAAGCAAAAATCTCTTTAACGTTCTATGGTTGACCGTGGTTAGGGTTGAGAAACCTAGAGTGTTCTTGCTGAAAAGCAGCTGAACTTCTTCAACTGCAGCTGAGCTTTCCAGCTGAACTTGACTTCAGCTGAGTTGAGCTTCTTCAGCTGCAGCTGAGCTTTTCAGCTGAGCTGAACTTCAGCTGAGTTGAGCTTTCTCAACTTCAGCTGAACCCAACTTCAGCTGTGAACCTCTTTGACCATATACCAGCTGAACTTGCCTCCGGGCAGTTGAGCTAGGGTTTTCTCTCCTAAACTCACTGGTCAAGACCGGTTGAACTGGTCCTGAGGGGCAGTTCAGCTGGTCTCTGACCCCTCTGACCTCTGATCTGCAGTCTGCCAGTCAGACTGGCAAACAGGTCGCCAGGATCTGTCAGGGGCGGTTCAACCGCCCCCCTGGGCGGTTCAACCGGTGTTGGTCAACTTTGACCAGTATGCGGTCAGTCTGCGCGTCAGTCTGCCAGTCAGACTGGCAGACAGGCTGCCAGGCCTGCCAGGGGTGGTTCAACCGCCCTAGGGGGCGGTTCAAACGGTCTCAGGCAGAAAAATCTGCCCAAACGGCTAGTTTTGAGCTCCACCTATATATACTCACTCCTACCTCTCTCCCCACACACAAGAGCACGACCCTGTAACGCCCCGAATTTTGCAGTTGAATTTTTTTTCTTTTCTTCACTCGCTAAATTCGGGCGTTACCTTTTCTTTTTCTTTTTTCCCCTCGCTAGACCTTGATCTTTTCCAAAGTTAGCGGGATTCGGTTTGGAATTCCCGTGTAAAGAAAAACCCTAAATTGTTTTATGTTGTTTGATGCACCATGCCGAACTATGCATTCTTTGATTGTTTGAAAGTGCAAATGCATTCATGTAGGAAGATCGGATTTCGAAAATAAGGAGAAAACCTTTTCTTTCTTTTTCTTTTTCTTTCTCTCTCTCCTCTTTTTCTCTCTCCCGCGCCGTGGGCCGTCCCTGGCCGGCCCAGCCGCCCCCTGCGCGCCCCCCCCCTTTGGGCCCAATAGGCCCAACCGCCCCACCCCCCCCTCCCCTTTCCCCCCAATCCTCTCTCCCTCCCTCTCATTTTCTCCCTCCCCACCCTAGCCGCCGCCGCCCTCTACCCCTGCTCGGCCGCCCCCCTGCCGCCGGCCCAACCGCCGCCCCTCGCCGTCGCTCCCCGTCCCCGGTGAGCCTCCCCCTCTCCCCTCCTCCCTCCTCTCCCCTCTCCCCTCTCCCCTCCTCTCCCTCCCCGGCCCAACCGCCCAGCCGTCCGACCGCCTGGCCCTTGGCCGCCTGGCCGCCCTGGCCGCGCGCCCGCCTGGCCGCTTGGCCGCCTGGCCGCCCGCCCTGCGCCCTGGCCCCGGCCGCGCCCCCTGGCCGCTCGGCCGCCCTGGCCAGCCCGGCCGCCCCCCTACGCGCCCCCGGCTCAGCCGCCCTGGCCGCCGGTTCGGCCGGCTCAGCCGCCCCCCCACGCTCGGCCGCCCCTGCTCGGCCGCCCTGCCCCCGGCCGGTTCAACCGCCCCCCCTTTTTTATTTTTTTTATTTTTTTTATTTTTATTTATTTTATTTACTTTCTGTGATCATAGTTATTTTATTTTAGGTAGGCTAATCATTGTTCATGTTATTGTAATAGGAAGCTCAATTTAAAATTCCGTTACGCTAGTTGATTCACGTAGTTAATTGTTTATCTCATTCAATGTTGATCAACTAAAAATGACTAGGTTTCCATTAGTGCCTATAACAGAATTCTTTTGTTAAGAACCAATTGTAACTGATTATTAGTGCATAAGCTTTAACCCCCTGCGAGACCCTCTCCCGTTTCTTTCTAACCATAACAAATGCGATATTGAATGTCATACTTGATGCATATTCACTTTATTTGTTCCCTTGTATGGTGTACTGTTCTTTTGTATTAAATATGTGGATGTATGTATGTTTGCGCTCGCATAGAGAACGATCCGGTCGAAGAGCCCGAGGAATTCGCAGGAGAAGCCCCTGAGCAGCAGTCGGTTGGTGGAGGCAAGTGTCCTTTGACCTATTTCTGTCCTATATATTCTTTAATTCACCTCCCGCATTACACATTTATACCTAAGGATTGACTAGCTTTTGTTATCCATGTCCTTGTTTACCTATTTGGGTCGGATTATTACTGCTTAGTTTGATGCTATTGCTCAACCCAAAATCAATGAACATGATGTGATTATCTATGATACGCTGTTTTCCCCTCCTTATTTATGATCATACTTGTGGCATTTAAGGGGACTCGAGCGGTTTCTCGAGTGCCTCTCCGTAAGGACCTGTTCAATGGATGACCGCCCGGGAAAACAGTGCAACCATGAGGGTGGAATGGGACGCCCTTAGCCGAATAATTAGAGGAACCGGGGTGTAGTTCGCTTCGCCGTCGTGCCGTCAATGGGGCTCGGTGTATGCGGCTCGCTCTGCCAAGGTTGATTTGTCCCTTGGGGAGGAGTGCGGTACATTTAGGAAACCTAACGGGCGGCTACAGCCTCGGGGAATCTTTGTAAAGGCTACGTAGTGATGCCCTGCTGGACCACCTAGGTAGTGGTCAATGGGGAGTAGCTCTCTCCGGGCAGAAAGGGAATCACGGCTTGTGGGTAAAGTGCACAACCTCTGCAGAGTGTTATGAAACTGATATATCAGCCGTGCTCACGGTTATGAGCGGCCAAGGGAGCTCCAGAGATTAGTGATACTTGATCAGAGATACTTTGGTACAGGTGGCAATGAGATTGATGGTTCTGATTATGATTATGGTATTGGTAAGTGGTATTCTTTCCGTTTGGAAAGGATACATCGGGCTAATAACTTGGGTTAATGTTAAAACCTGGCTCTCTACTAGTAAGTAATAACCTGACCAACTAAAAGCAACTGCTTGACTTACCCCCACATAAAGCTAGTCCACTACAGCCAAACAGGATACTTGCTGAGTATGTTGATGTGTACTCACCCTTGCTCTACACACCAAACCCCCCCCAGCTTGTCAGCATTGCAACCACTGCTCAGGAGAAGATGAAGCTGTGGAAGGAGACTTCCAGGAGTTCCAAGACTACGACGAGTTCTAGGCGTGGGTTAGCGGCAACCCCCAGTCGGCTGCCTGTGAAGGCCGCGTTATCTACGTTTCTTTTCCGCACTTTGATTTATTGTAAGAACTATATGGACGTCTCAGACGTATGATGTAATCGACTATTATTTCCCCTTTTAATACTATTTGAGCACTGTGTGATGATGTCCATGTTATGTAACTGCTGTGTACGTGAATAACTGATCCTGGCACGTACATGGTTCGCATTCGGTTTGCCTTCTAAAACCGGGTGTGACATAAGTGGTATCAAAGCCGTGCTGACTGTAGGACCGCTAACCTAGAGTAGAATGGTCGTTCTAAGGATCATAGACCTCTGTCCCTGCCTTGACTTTGACATCCCTTCAAAAGTTGGTCATACCGACCGAACCTATGTTCTACTATATATTATACCTTGCTGAAAATTATGTTTTATTCTGATCCTTCATTTATTTATGATTCATTACATGCTGGTCATATTAATTCTGTTCTCACCCTTTTGCTTGCGATGTCTTTTGTAGATGGCTCGACTTAGACACACTGCACGAAAGTCCGTCATCCCCTTCTTACCCTCCCGTCTTGCTGAGCGTCCGCTTCGCCGTTCCGTGGCCGGACAGTCCAGCCACTTGGAGAGACTGCACCACCGCCTGCATGAGGAGCAGGAACGTCGACGACAGGAGCAGCAGGGCTCTTCCTTCTTGCTCCAGCAGGAGATAGAGTCTATGAGGAGCTGCTCCCCTGTGCTTCCCCTGGAGGCGCCCCCTGCACCACCACTGGGCGCCCCAGCTTCTGGAGTAGCCGTTGGAGGAGATCCAGACAACGGAGGTGGCGACGACAGCTTGAGCCACGACATCGACTTCTCTGCTGACCATGAGCCGGAAGGATGGGTTGCTCGACCCATCACTCGCGACGCTGCTCGCGGGTGTCACTTCCACGACGCGCTCGACACCCTGCTACGTCGGGCACTTGACCGGCGTACTTGGTCCATCGAGTATCGCTGTGTGGTCTACCAGCATAGTCGCGGGGTCTACCCAGACCGCTGGGAGGCGACCTGCTTGGTGCGCCGTCCGGAGAACAGTCTCCAGGGCGCGGAGGCTTGCTCAGAGCACTATTCTATCTCTGAGCGGGACTCAGCTGAGGCAGCCATGCAGGATGCTGCACGGCGTGCGCTTTCGCACTACTGCTCGGTTCTCGGTGGGGTAGCTGACGGCCTCGACCTGAAGTATTACCCCCACCGTCCATCTGGCAGCACAGGAGGCGTGATTGTTTCACCTGCTGGTGAGGACAATCCTAGGTTGAGCAGCACAGTCAACCTAGCCGCCGTGCTAAACACGGAGCTGGACCATGCATTAGACGAGCTGAGTAGGGCTCGTGCTGAGATCGCCCTGCTGCGGGCTGAGCGCGCGGAGCGTCGTCACTTGGATGATGGTTCCCCCGCTCCCGTTGGGACTCAGCACCCGTACCGCTCACCTCGGCGTGGACTCCAGTCTTATGGCAATCCCGACTGCAAGACCAAGATAAATCTAGAACCCTAGATCGTTAGAGTTGGATCTTGTAATTAATACGAAATATATATACATAGAAGCTTCAGTCTTAGCGTTAGTCTCGGTCTTAGTTAGTCTTAGTTAGACAGGGTAGTTTGCTATATCCTGTGCATTTATGTTTGTCATGATGAACTATGTTTGGTTTGGATCTTTGTAATGATTGTCACCAGAGTGTGGGTATCCCCTGCATTTTGGTTTACCTATTATGTTAATGGAGTTAGTTATATAGTTGGGAAAACCTTTATTCCACTTTCCTCTTTATCTGAGAAGCTGTGTGGTCTGTGTTGGAGATCAGTGAAGATGCTCATCTGTTCGGTGCTGTTGGAGAATTCTATACTCTTTTCTTATGCTGCAAGATTTGCCAGATCAGTTCTGATGTGTGGTTGCGTTCTGCAGATGTCAGAGAACAGGCGCAGAGGAGGAAGGCGTGCTCAGCAGGAGCAAGCCGGTCAGCAAGATGAGGCGCCCCAGCAACAGCAGCTGCCGCCCCCGCCCCCGATGTCGATCGAGCAGATGTTTCTGATGCAGACTCAGGCAGTTCAGGCCATCGGTCAGACTCTAGCCGCCATTCAGCAGCAGCAGCAGCAACAGCAGCAAGCACCACCCCAGCCTCAGATGCCTCAGATGCCTAGAGACAAGCGTGCTGAATTCATGAGAGGTCATCCACCAACGTTCGCTCACTCTTCTGACCCCATGGATGCTGAAGATTGGCTGCGCACTGTGGAGCGGGAGTTGCATACCGCTCAGTGTGATGACAGGGAAAAAGTCTTGTATGGTCCCCGTCTGTTGAGAGGAGCAGCCCAATCATGGTGGGAGTCTTACCTCGCCACCCATGCCGACCCCGACACCATCACCTGGGAAGAGTTCAGAGGTAGCTTTCGTCAGTACCATGTGCCTGCAGGTCTGATGACAGTGAAGAAGGAGGAGTTCCTGGCCCTTAAGCAAGGGTCATCATCTATCAGTGAGTATCGAGACAGGTTTCTGTAGTTGTCCTGCTATGCTCCTGAGGATGTCAACACTGACGCCAAGCGACAGTACCGTTTTCTGAGAGGCTTGGTTGACCCTCTGCAGTACCAACTGATGAATCATACCTTCCCGACATTCCAGCACCTGATTGACAGAGCAATCATGACAGAAAGGAAGCGTAAGGAGATGGAGGATCGTAAGCGCAAGATCAGTGGACCCCAGCCTGGAAGCAGCAGCCGTCCCCGTTTTTCAGGCAATCAACCTCAGCAGTTCAGGCAGAACCAGCGTCCACCTCAGCAGCATCAGCAGCGTCAGCAGTATCAGCAGTTCCAAAGGCAGTATCCTCAGCATCAGTATCAGAATCGTCAGAGCAATCAGTCAGGAGGAGGCCAGTTTCAGAGGCAGAATCAGCAGACACCTCGTCTTCCTGCCCCCGCAACTCAGCAGAACAGTCAGGCAGCACCAGCTCAGGTTGGAAACAGAGCATGTTTCCACTGTGGAGAGCAAGGCCACTGGGTGATGCAATGTCCGAAGAAAGCAGCCCAGCAGCAGTCAGGCCCCAATGCCCCAGCGAAGCAGAATGTGTCCCAGCCTGGAGCAGGCAACCGCCCTCAGCAGCGCTATAATCATGGAAGATTGAACCACTTGGAGGCTGAAGCAGTTCAGGAGACTCCCGGCATGACAGTAGGTATGTTCCCAGTCGATTCCCATATTGCAGAAGTGTTATTTGATACTGGAGCAACGCATTCTTTCATTACTGCATCATGGGTAGAAGCACATAATCTTCCAATTACTACCATGTCAACCCCCATTCAAATTGACTCAGCCGGTGGTAGAATTCGAGCTGATAGCATATGTTTGGGTGTAAGTGTGGAAATAAGGGGGATAGCATTTCCCGCCAACCTTATAGTAATGGGTACTCAGGGAATAGATGTCATCCTAGGGATGAATTGGCTAGATAAGTATCAGGCAGTTATCAGTTGTGATAAAAGGACAGTCAAGTTGGTGTCCCCACTAGGAGAGGAAGTGGTGACCGAGTTAGTCCCGCCTGAGCCGAAGAGAGGAAGTTGTTATCAGATGGCTGTCGATAGCAGTGAAGCAGACCCAATTGAGAGTATCAAGGTTGTGTCTGAGTTCCCAGATGTGTTTCCAAAGGATTTACCGGGTATGCCACCAGAGCGGAAAGTTGAATTTGTCATAGAGCTTCTTCCTGGAACCGCCCCCATCTTTAAGAGAGCTTACAGAATATCTGGACCAGAGTTGGTTGAGCTTAAGAAGCAGATTGATGAGCTGTCAGAGAAAGGTTACATCCGGCCAAGCACCTCGCCTTGGGCCGCCCCTGTCCTGTTTGTGGAGAAGAAAGATGGCACCAAAAGGATGTGTATCGATTATCGAGCTTTGAATGAAGTCACGATCAAGAACAAGTATCCTTTGCCCAGAATATAAGACCTGTTCGACCAGTTGAGAGGAGCCAGTGTGTTCTCCAAGATAGATCTGAGGTCAGGTTATCATCAGCTCAGGATCCGACCTTCGGACATTCCGAAGACAGCGTTCATTACCAAGTATGGTTTGTATGAGTTCACAGTGATGTCTTTTGGTTTGACCAATGCACCAGCGTTCTTTATGAATCTGATGAACAATGTATTCATGGATTATCTCGATAAGTTTGTGGTGGTATTCATTGATGACATTCTGGTTTATTCTCAAAGCGAAGAAGAACATGCAGATCATTTGAGGATGGTATTGCAGAGATTGCGAGAGCACCAGTTGTATGCAAAGTTGAGCAAGTGTCCTTTGACCTATTTCTGTCCTATATATTCTTTAATTCACCTCCCGCATTACACATTTATACCTAAGGATTGACTAGCTTTTGTTATCCATGTCCTTGTTTACCTATTTGGGTCGGATTATTACTGCTTAGTTTGATGCTATTGCTCAACCCAAAATCAATGAACATGATGTGATTATCTATGATACGCTGTTTTCCCCTCCTTATTTATGATCATACTTGTGGCATTTAAGGGGACTCGAGAGGTTTCTCGAGTGCCTCTCCGTAAGGACCTGTTCAATGGATGACCGCCCGGGAAAACAGTGCAACCATGAGGGTGGAATGGGACGCCCTTAGCCGAATAATTAGAGGAACCGGGGTGTAGTTCGCTTCGCCGTCGTGCCGTCAATGGGGCTCGGTGTATGCGGCTCGCTCTGCCAAGGTTGATTTGTCCCTTGGGGAGGAGTGCGGTACATTTAGGAAACCTAACGGGCGGCTACAGCCTCGGGGAATCTTTGTAAAGGCTACGTAGTGATGCCCTGCTGGACCACCTAGGTAGTGGTCAATGGGGAGTAGCTCTCTCCGGGCAGAAAGGGAATCACGGCTTGTGGGTAAAGTGCACAACCTCTGCAGAGTGTTATGAAACTGATATATCAGCCGTGCTCACGGTTATGAGCGGCCAAGGGAGCTCCAGAGATTAGTGATACTTGATCAGAGATACTTTGGTACAGGTGGCAATGAGATTGATGGTTCTGATTATGATTATGGTATTGGTAAGTGGTATTCTTTCCGTTTGGAAAGGATACATCGGGCTAATAACTTGGGTTAATGTTAAAACCTGGCTCTCTACTAGTAAGTAATAACCTGACCAACTAAAAGCAACTGCTTGACTTACCCCCACATAAAGCTAGTCCACTACAGCCAAACAGGATACTTGCTGAGTATGTTGATGTGTACTCACCCTTGCTCTACACACCAAACCCCCCCAGCTTGTCAGCATTGCAACCACTGCTCAGGAGAAGATGAAGCTGTGGAAGGAGACTTCCAGGAGTTCCAAGACTACGACGAGTTCTAGGCGTGGGTTAGCGGCAACCCCCAGTCGGCTGCCTGTGAAGGCCGCGTTATCTACGTTTCTTTTCCGCACTTTGATTTATTGTAAGAACTATATGGACGTCTCAGACGTATGATGTAATCGACTATTATTTCCCCTTTTAATACTATTTGAGCACTGTGTGATGATGTCCATGTTATGTAACTGCTGTGTACGTGAATAACTGATCCTGGCACGTACATGGTTCGCATTCGGTTTGCCTTATAAAACCGGGTGTGACAGACCCAAACTCCATTTCTAACTTGAAGAACACCTCCCACTCTCTCTCACACTTCTCTTGCCTCTCCCATTTCAAATCTTTGGAGAGAAATCTTTGAGTGAGTTTGAGAGCTGTGGTTTTTGTGCTTCATCTCCACGTCTCTCTTGCTTTTCTTCATTCGAGCTTTGGTACTACATCGAGTTCTTTGTGGATTCATTACTCTTGGAGCTTCTAGCTCCTAGACGACTAGGTGTCTCTTGTGAGTCTCCAAATCTTGTGGAAGACCACAAGAAAGTTTGTATTACCCGCTCGTTTGAGCAAAGATTAGTGTGTGAGCTTGACCTTTGTGGTCGGCAAAGGGAGGATTAGGGTTGAAAGAGACCCGGCTCTTTGTGGGCGCCTCAACGAGGAAGTATGATATGCTTGTGTGCTCTCATAATAAATTTATGGATTCACATATCATGTTAGAAATGGCTCATGAGGTTGTGTTAACTAATTTGAAATCATACCAACCTCACATATGCACATGTACGCAAGTAGAAACTATATTATCATGTGCTAACAAATGTTGCTCTCAAGAAAGCCAATCTTCCATTGAGCTAGAAATTTCAGGAATTAGTGATATTTCTATCACACAAGAAAATAAAGAGCTCAAGGAAGAAGTTGGAAGGCTAAGAAGGAGCTCAACTCTTTTGAAGGGAAAGTGTCATGCTCAACCTTCTCAAGATAACCGTGATAATATGGTGAAAAAGCTTGAGAAAGGGACAACCGTAGCATGCACAAAACCCCTTCAAAAGAATACCAAGCTTTCCAAGAAGGGCATGAGCAAAATTCATGGTAAGAAAATTAATTCTCATACTATTTGCTCTAACAATGTACCTATGTGCTTCAACAAAGAAAGATCAAAGAGAAGCGATAGAAGGTGCTATGGATGCAAGGAGAAGGGTCATGAAATTGATTCATGCCCCCGCATAAAGAACCAAAACCTTGCATGATCAAGAAAGATGACCATAAAAAAGGATGAAAGCAAAAGGCAAATGCATTGCAAAGACAAGCACCGCATTTGTTACAATTGCCGTGAAAAGGGTCATCTATTCAAGGTTTGTCCAAAGGGTAAAACTTCTAAGCTTAACTTGGCAATACATTCAAATATGCTTAGGAGACCCAAATTTGACTCTTGTGCTAGAAAGGTGATGAGTTCACCACATTCTAGGACCAAGGCTATTTGGGTGCCTAAGTCCTTATTGGCTAACCTTGATGGACCCATCATGAGATGGGTACCAAAATGTACTTAATAATTTTTGCAGGTACCTAGAGATGATATGAAGCTTTGGGGTGCTTGAGCGGTTTAACTCAATTCTTATCTCAAGCTATCAATCTTACATTGACTATTCTTTTAAGATTGGCCCAAAGATGAATTGAGTTGTTATATCACTAACTTCATATTCATCTCTAGCAAGAACTTGTGTTGTAGGGAATAAGGATTAATTTTTGTGGGAATCAAGCAAAAGGCCTACAACTATAGGATATCCAAAGGATGGTAATAATTAAATCTTAAGTGCACATTGCTTTTAATTAGTATATTCCTTTGTGTCTTTTGTAGCCACAAAGGAAAAATGAAGCACTTGAGAATGAACTTAAAATATTTTTACCTTGCTTTGGAAAAGATCTAATTATATGGTAGATTGCAAGTTCATATTTTTATATTGTGACAATCTACATGCTTTAAAATTGGTTGTATGTATCTTGTGGCATATTTCAAGTTAATCATCATATTATTGCCATGACCTAGACATAAATAGGATTATCTCATGTTCTTAAATGAATAGAGTGCTAAGTAAGAAATTCAAATTCTTAAAGCACTTACCAAAAGAGGAATTCTCTATATGACTAGAGTTGTGAGACTAATGTTTTTATCTAAGTGAATTATGTAGTTTCACAACATGAGAATGTGTTTCTAAAATAGAGTGTGTCATTCAATCTATGTGTACATTTTAAAATTTGAAATGAAGTTTATTGTGGAAAATTATTTTAAAATTTTCATTCCAAGCTCAACTGGTCTGACCAGCTGAACTTTCTAGCTCAGCTGAGGAGACCAGCTGAACTTCTGAGTTGAACTTCAGTTCGGCTGGTATTCACCAGGAAACCCCCTGGCTGAAACCGGTTGAACCGGTGTCCAGGACCGGTTGAACCGGTCTGGCACAGTTTGACCGGCCAGTCTGACCATTTTTTCAGACTGCGTCAGCCCTTTTTCAGACGCCTTTTTCAGTCTGCAACAGCACCTTTTTCAGGCGTCAGATCAACTTTTGCAGCACCTTTTCAGCAACTTTTGCAGCACCTTTTCAGCAACTTTTGCAGCACTTTTTCATTCAACTTTTGCAGCACTCTTTCAGTCATTTTTTTGTCGCGTCAGGTCACCTTTTCAGAACGCGTCAACTGCTTTTTCACTTTTTCTGCAGTACCTTTTCAGCTTTATTTTTGCAGACTTTTACTGTTTCATTTGGTATGTGACCAATAATAGTTCCTTTCAAGTGGCATTCTTTCAATTGGTAATAATCTATTTTATGAAGAAAAAAATGTCAATATGAAAGTTAAATTCTTTTTGGCTTAAATTTGTAAATTGGTGCATATTATTAATTCACTCATCCATGTGCATTAATTTAAAAGGAAATTAATTTATGCCTTTACGCCTAATAAATGATGATTTGTTTGCCATTCATATATAGATATCATCATTCATTAAATACTTCCTTGTACTACTAATACCTCTTTTCAAAGTGTTTTATCGACTAGTTTTAAAAGGAAAAGAGATAACAAAGAAGGAAGTCTCCACAAATGATGAAAAGAAGAATACTAAGGTGACACCACCACAGATAGTAAGATCTGTCAAATTGGTATAATAAATGGTACATTCTATATGGTGGTAAGTATTCTTAGGCATAAGTTAATTCATTGCAAATTTGTCATGCCTTGACCATGATATGTAATATACTCCTCATGAGACTCTTAACTGAATTGAAAGTGCATGTGGCAAGTCATTCAAATACTTGATGCACATATCTAGTGGGAGAACATTATATATCTTGTGTCATAGAGAATAAGTTTCACTTGAGTAAGCTATACTAAGACAATCCAAAATGGTAAATTTGTATCTCATTCATATGGATTGTAATCTTTGTTTTCTAAATAGCTACTCTTGATGCAGTTTAAAATTCCCTTATCGTTAAATCTAAAAGTGCATAAGAATCCTTTTTGTTGATATTCATCACATACATATGCACTAACATGGATATGATTTTTAAACTGTAAAAGGTACAATTAGTGATCCATACTCTCTAAATTTTGGAAACCCATATTTTGATATCTTAGAAATCTACTTCAATCGGTATCCATATGCTTCACATTGAATTGGATCACTAAGTTGCAAATTCCATGCATAACTTGTCTTCATGATATGAATGTTTGTGCGACTAACCTTGATAAGCTAGGTGCACCCAAGGTCAAGCTAGGTTCATCATCAAGAAGGCAACACAACGATGTATCAAGAAAAGGAGAAAAGGCTCCTATTCTTAACTCTAGTTTTTATCTATGTGATTAAATATTGAATTGAAACCATGTAAGATGGTTGTCATGTATATGTGGGTGCCTACACAAAGAGAAAGGCCACAATAAGGATTGTGTGGGTACTCAAGGCTCTTCCTACTAATCTCAAAGGACCCAATTCAAATTGGGTACCAAGATATGAAGCTTAAACTTGTTTTGCAGGATCAAGCCTTCAATGGATCAAATTGGATGCTCGATAATGAATGTATAAATCATATTTGGAGATAGTAGCAAGGGTGGTAACAACTGAATCTCAAGTGCATATTATTTTCAAATCTTATCTTTTTGTGACTTGTGTAGCCACTAAGGAAAAAGAAGCACTTGAGGATATACATCAGTTGTTGATTATGAAATAAAGGTCTAATTGGAAGTTGAATGAATATTATCATATGGTGAACAATCCAAAGTTATGTGATGTATTCTCTATCTAGTTAATTTGGATTTGATTCTTCTATATCAGACACTCACCATAATATGGATTAAGTCATCCCTTTAGACTTCATTGAATAACCATGCATATTATCCATGTCATTCAAAATATATTGTGCATGAGGGCTCAAGGGAAATTTAGTCCATATTATGATGTTTCTCTATTTTAGCAACTCGTTTGCCCTTCACATAAAAAGAGTTGCTAAATAAGAAACTAGTGCTTGTGCTACTAATGCCATCTCTTGTGTTGAGTTTATCCATAGAAAATCTATGTTAAGAGATGGTGCTTGTTTTAAATTGTATAAATCACAAGCTTAAAGGATACTATTCAACTAAAGTAAGAAGAAATTGATAAGAGGCCAAGGTATGAAAACTTTGTCTCCTTCAGTTGTTTTAGTATTCTATCCTTAGTGGGATGTACCATAGTATAGGTTAAATTTCCTTGCAATATAAAATGTTCAATAGTGCATATAACTTTGACATCAACTTTATGTGTGCACTAATTTAAAGGAATTTAATCTATCTTTTTGGGTTTCAAGAATGATTATTCATTTTCCATCCACATATAAGGATTATCATTTGTGAAACCCTCCCTTGTGTTTCTAATGCTCTCTTTTCTAAGTGTTTCAATAAGGTCTTTCCAAGTGCTTTCAAGATGGATTCAAAATCTACGGATATAAGAGTCTTGGTTCTTTCAATCATTGAGTTTCAATGGGTCTCATATCAAGTATGATCAAACCAAGCAAGGATGAATAAAGTTCAAGATCACTTGGTTGGATGAAATCATAAAAGAAAAGAAAGCACAATCATTCAAGAAGGGAGTTACACTTTTTGTCAACCAAATAATGAAGATGTAGTGACATATTTATATGATATCCTTCATTATGAGGTTTGAGGTTCATCTTAGCATGCTTTACCCTTTAGGATTTCAATTGCTATACTTTTAGTTCTTAAACTTTCAATTGGTTTAATTTTCATCATCTATGTAAAGCATGTTATGTTAAACCAATATATAGTGCAAACATCTCCTTTAACCTCAATTTGTTGATGTGCATAAGTGTACTTTGTGTACTCTTGCATGCACAAATTGATGGAGAGTTTAGCCTATATCTTGTGAGACTAATGATTTCTTTCAAGTTCATGTTGTGTAGTCTCACACCTTGGAGAACATCAAATGAGGATGAGTGGTTCCAAGGAAATGATCAAATATTTACCACATGTCACCCCATGGATTAGTTCTATTGGGAACGATATGTGTTCTCTAGCATAAATTCAATTGTTTCAAATATATTATGCCTTGACCAAGATATATGATGAACTCCTCTAAGAATCTTAATTGAATCAAGTGCATGTTACAAGTAATTCAAGTACTTGATGCATACATTTAGGGGGAGCTCATTCTATATCTTGTGTCCTTAAAGACTAACATTTTCTTTTAGTGAATTTGTGTAGTTCTTTGAAGAGAATGAGTTTCTCTTGATCGTGTGAAGAGGATAAGTTTCTCTTTGAAATGTCAAGCCTATCAAAAGCTAAGATGGAAATTCATGATTAGAAAGGAGACCATGTGGCGTAGAACAAAGGTATCAAGATTTATCTTTCAGTTAGTATGACAATCTTCATTTGATATCTTGGACCTATGTCACAATTATGCCAACAAGAGCTTGCAAATGAATTCTAAATCCAACACAAGTCTGGAAACCCCCTTGAAAAGGTAAAACGCAAAGGTACATCACTTCATGTCACTTCTCCATTACCTTTGTGCCATCTAAGGACCCTTTTCATGATAGTGTGTTCACATCTTGCTTAAATCATAATTTCTACCCTTTATATTCTTTGTATCCTTTTTGGAGATTTATGACAAAGGGGGAGAAATTTTGCATTAAAGCTTATCTTTAATTTTGAAAAGGGGAGAAATAATTAACAAAAAGGGGAAGTCATAAGAAAAACATAAGATGAAGAAAGTTGATAAGTGCATTCCATGTCATGAGCATCACGTTTATTCTTTGACACACTGCACCCCATGAATAGTATGATATAAGTTGTCTATACTTTGACCTAAATATGTGCTTTTGGCATTTGAGTACAAAAGAGTTATTTTCTGAAATGCACATATTTAGGGGGAGGAAACTATATCATAGGATTTAAAATCTTATTTATCAAATCTTATGTAAGCTTTAAATGTGTTGTCATCAATCACCAAAAAGGGGGAGATTGAAAGTGCATTCATCCCTTTTGTGAGTTTTGGTGATTTGGATAACAACACATTTAAAGGTCTAACGAGTTTGCTAAGTGTTGAACAGGAAATTCAGTATGATGAACATACTTGAATAGTGTATAATGATCAGTGAACAAAGGTTCAACACGAGGTTAAATAACCAATGAGACAATGCAAATGGATATAATATGATCTCTATATTGGTTTGAATATATGGACAAGACCTGAGAAATCACTACATACATATGACCAGAATAGAGGACAAAGTGATTTAGAGGATTGGTCAAGCCAAAGAGAATAAGATATGAGGAATCGTGAATTGGCTTGACCATATTACTATCAGTCCATATATGCTTCTATGAGAATCAAACTAGAGCTTGATTAATCTTAACAGTTATATCTAGAAGACATTCAAGCAATGTAACACCCCTGGTGTTACTATAACTAAAACTTGAGCATGGCATCATGAGCATGGGCATTGCATATGTTTGACACACCTAGAGTGCATTCACTAGGCAAAAATTTCAAACAAGTTGTATTGTTTTACTGTTTTGCAAATAGGACCCTGGTTTAAGGACTTAACCCTAAATAGTGGTTAAAGGGGTAAAACTTAACCCAAGTTGAGAAAAACCTTAGGGCTTGTGAGAAAAGTCATAAAATATCCCCAAACACTAAGTTGAATCACGTTTATGCCCCTGGAATACTAGAAACCCTAATTGGAACCCTGGGAAACCCTAAAACTAAACCATAGGGGCCTAAGTGCAAAATTAGTCCACTTTTGGACTAAAGTGCAAAAACCAAGTCAAATAAGTGTGTTAAGTCAACTGGATCACAAATAAGTGGATTTGAAGGCCAAACCCTAAGTTTTGGACCTAAATGCAAAATGAACCTCATTTGAGTTTTACTCTAAGTCTGAAAAATCAGTGCATGGGCTCAACTTTGGGGCTTTGTAACTTTCAAAGCATAGGGTTTTTGCCCTAGGTCACCACATCAAAATTGTAGCCCAATTATAGGAGAACAACTTTGCTTAAGAGTGGGAGCAGAGTTGTTAAGAAAATATTGGAGATAATCCAGCTCAAAGTTTGGCTGTCAGACAATTCCTAGACTGAATCTTCAGTAACAGTGAGATAGGATCAACTTTGAGCTCGATTTTGAATGGGATCCAGTGACTTTTTGTGGGAGCATATTGTATCAAAGTTATAGATGAATTATAGCTCTACAACTTTGCTGCAGAAGGTTGGCATTGGTTTCACATAAAAATTGGAGAAAAATGGCTCTAAAGTTGCTCTGTCAGGTGCTCTGATGGGAGTTCTGATGGTACAGTAGTCAAACGGGATCAGGACGCCAGCACTGCTTGCTCGCCGCCGGTGGCCTGCCACCGTTGATCATTGGTCACCGGGATTCGTGCGCCGTGGTCCTCAGATAAGCACAGCCCAGTAAGAATCCTCGCCGCCGGTGAGCTGGAAGCCACCCGGTCAGCCGCGGTACTCCTCCCCTTGCTCACCGCCCGTGGTTAAAGGGGCTCGTCGCCGTTGAGCCGTCTCTGGGTCCGCCGCGTGTCCAAACCTCGCCACTGCATCGCCGTGACTCACCAATTGCATGCCCGGCGATCACCGGAGCTACTGCCACGGTGAAAGCCACTTTTCCCCGTACTGAGCTCGTCTACCTCTCCGACCGCCGCGCGTCAGCGCTGCAATTCCCAGCCACCGCTGTTGCGCTTTATAAATTGATGGCACCGTGGGCTCCATATGGTAGTTAAGCATCTAGCCACCAAGTATTGCCCCCTGTCGATCACCGGAGATCACGAATTCTTCGTTTCCCCAATTCGGTTTCCGCCCCTGCGAAGAACCACTTCGCCGTCGCCAGCCCTTCTCCGGTCAGTCTCTATCCTCTGCTCCCTCGTTTGAGGATTCTCATAACCCTATGATACTTACCGAGCTACTGAATTGAACTGAGAGACCTCCAATCGATGGGAACACGGTGATCTTGCCGCTTCATTCATGGTCACCGTGGCCAGGGCAAATTAGGTCACCAATCTTCAAATTAAGTTGGGGTAAACACTCGGGGTGGATTCAATTTCATGTTAGCTGCTCGGAGAACCTAGTCGTTACCCCAATCGGCCGGTATAGTTACTCGCCGGAGCGCGGCCGCGCTGAGCGCCGTCGGGGACCTGGTGTTGTGAATTGACGGAAACCCGAGGGCGTTTCTGTAGTTTGTCAGCGACACAGTGTAACAGTGAAGAAGCTCGTTTTCCAATTAGCCAAACCCCATGGGCTTTTCTGCAAAGCCGCCAGTGCGCGCGCGCGGGCGCGAGCGTTTTCCCTCTGGACCTGGGCTGCTGGGCTGAATCCGGCCCAGTCCTGTTTAACCCTTTTCCTTTTCTTTTTCAAAAAAACTTTAGAAATATGTAGAAAAATGTAGGAAAATGCTAAAATTATGAGACCAATTTTCCTAGGCTTGTTATTTTCCATAGTATTTAATAAAAATAGTTTTATGATTTTTAGTTTGAATAGGGAATTTTAGGATATTTAAAACAGCCTAAACCAATGGTTCTGGGTTTTTAGAAAATAAATAATAAGTCCAAAATTCCCCAAACTTTTTATGTGAGCTTTTCACATTATTTAGAAGCCATGGGTAGAATTTGGGTTGATTTGGACCTTGTTTGATCACAAAACCCAAAACCACCCCCCCTGCTCCATGAACTCCTTTACTGACTCCGGAAACCCTAGGTTCTCGGAGTACCGTGAAGGAAAGTTGTATTCAAGACATAATTAATAAGTTTATGCTACCTTTGCATCCTCATGAGCATTCCATGACATCCATTCTTATGCATGTATATGATTATATTAGAGCAAGAAGAAGAAGAAGTTTTTGAAGAAGGGATACCACCCACCTCTGATCCTCAGGCAGACAACTGCTTTTATTTTGATATCTGTGGATCCGAGCCAGACACCTCTGATAACAAAGGCAAGCCCCGGTGCATTTGCCACCTTCCTTGATGTCTTTAAAATCTTTCTCACTTACTTGCTGCATTAGGTGATAGGAGTTGATTGATTAAACAATTCCTGCATTGCCTTCCTTGATTTTGATTACCCTCCTTGAAATCCTGTTTTTACAAAAAGGTTTTACTTTGCTTAGTATAGCTTTAGAAAAACAAAAGGATTTGTTTTACAAAAGATGTTTGGCAAAGTGGGAGGGATGTTTTTGAAAATAAAACTTGATGGTGGATCCATCACGGCCGTGATGGATTCAACATCGGAAAAGATGTACCTCTGCCAGGTACCAAACTTTGGGTTTGAAATGATTAAGCTGAGACCGGGCGGGTGACTTGCACGAGAAGAGAGTCTCGGTGTAGTGTCTCCGTCTGAGTCGATTAAGGACCGCCTCGATGTAGGCCTGCTGACCGAGGACCCTTTAACTGGTCACATGCCTCGTCATGGGTAAGCCTTGCCTCGGGTAGACTAAGGCCGGAATAAGATAACACGAAATGGGAGTGGAGCGGTGGCGAGAGTAGCGTGTACCCTCCGTGGCAAGAGGCTGGACGGTGGTGTATCTGTGCTCTCGGTTTGCGTGAACCTGATCCGGTCTTAAGAACCCCGGTGGCGGGTTGACATATGCAAGGGTTAAGTGCTACATATGTCGTGTGATTGGAGATCCTCAGCTGAGTATAATCGATTCGGATCGCCGTACCTCCGCGGTTATGGAGACTTGGCCACTGACTTACACGTAGCATTCCACTAAAGATGATGGGTTTTTGGTTAAGAAATTGGCTAGTGCAGGACCAGTGATTGAACTAGGGTAGAAAGAACTCTAGTGCAGGTAATTTTACCTAACTTGACAAATAAAATTGGATTTTTAAGGATCCACTTTAGTAAGCATTTCTGCAAAACAGAGTCTTTGACTATTGGAAGCCTTACCTTGACTCCCTATAACCAGCATACCCTTGAGAGTCTTTTCCTTAGTCGGGTAAGACTTGCTGAGTAATTCCATACTCAGGGTTTATCCCTTTGTTGTTTTTAGGTGGGGAAGTAGCAGACTTTTGCTGCTTCTGTGCTAAGGTGGTTCCCAACGAAGAGAAACAGGACTGAAGTGCGGGAGGACTCGGTCCTCCACTTAAGATCTTTTGTTTTAGTCCTTCGGGAGAAGTTTGTGTCTCCCTGGTTTGTATAATTATTACTTTTATGCACTCACTTTTAGAACTGGTCTGTAATAACTTAACTTGAGCTTACTTTGGAAATAAATGTAAGATTATGTAAATCGCTTCCGCATATCTTTATCTCCGATGATCTGTAATGTCTGCAAGACGGGTGAAACGTTCCTGGTGAGGTAAGGAAAGATACCGAGCTTGTCAAGTAACTTAGGAACATCTCCAGGGTGTCTGATGTCTGTTAGACAAGGACAACTGTAGGTGGGCCTGATTACTTGGGAGGTTCCATCACAGCTGGTATCGGAGCGTAGCCCTTCTTTGCAGATATTATAGGGCATCTTCAAAAGATTTTCAAAAGTCTTATCTAAGGATTCTTTTCTCTTCTTACCTAAGTAGTCTGAAGAGTTTATATTAAAGACCAGTTAGGAAGAGTGCAACGCATAGAAGGTTGAATCAACCAAGGTTGATTCTGTACTTACTCATGCATCATGCTAAGAATTATACTAATAAGTTTCCCCCTTAGAAAATGCCGCCGCGCACAAGAAGGACCGCGCGTAAGTCGACTGGACCAATTGGAGTGCCTCGACATCAACTTGCTCCGCGAGATGTAGATAGTAGTAGCGGGAGCAATGATCCTATAGGGGATCTAGAAGCAGAAGTAAGCAGGCTCCAATTGGAACTCCGCCGCAGGACAGCTATATGGATTGGAGATGGTGACCGTATCAATGAGTTACGAAGAGACGTTCGCCATCTACAAGACCAGCTGGCCGATCGGGATTTGGCACTCGATTGGGCTGTTCAATCTCGTTCATTGGCATGGGCCAAGGAGGCAAGGGCTCAGGCCCGAGTTAAAGAACTCAGCACAGCTGTCGATAACCTGCAGGTTTACTGCAATACATTACATGAGGAAGTTCATGTGCTCTACTCGCAGCTACACCCTAGTGAGCCTACACCCTCTGCTGAGGCGGAAGCTGGACCTTCTCACGTCGCGGGACGCGCGTTGGGTGGGGAATTAGACCTGTATGAACCCCCTCCTTCTTTGAGGTTGGTTGACGTCTGGACTCCCACACCTGATGATGAAGCCGCCAAAAGCAATGGGAAACAGGACTAGTGGTGTAATAAGAGTAGAGTAGTGTATTGTAGGGTGTACTGTTATATTAGAGTAGTGTATTGTAGGGTGTACGGTTGTATAATAGGTTAAACTTTTGTAAAATGGATAATGTATCCTGTTGTGTAATGTCGAGTCTGTACCATTACTCTTTACAGTAATGTAAAACGGAAGGTTTTCTTTGGCACATTATGTTTATTCAAATGTTTTTGCCTCAGATGCCGACCCGGACTCGCGGACAGGATGCAGCCGGAACATCCGGGGGTCGGGATGCTACCCCGAATCCACCTCCCGTTCCACCCACGCTTGCCGAGGCAATCGCTGCCTTGGTAAATGCTACAGCCGACAATACCCGCTTCCTGAGGGAGATGGCGGGTCAGCAACAGCTTCAGCAACAAGTAGGAAGGGGATTTCAACAGGGTCCCCGTGAGACCACTTATCTGGATTTCTCGGAGACTCGTCCGCCTCTCTTCATTAAAGCAGAAGACCCGCTCGAAGCCGACGAATGGATACGGGTCATAGAACAGAAATTTGGCCTTCTACGTTGTTCGGAAACCCAGAAGCTGTTGTTTGCAGCACAGCAACTTCGAGGCCCTGCTAGTACTTGGTGGGGGAACTTTGTGGCCATCCAACCGGATAATCATCAAATTACATGGAATGAGTTCAAAGCAGCATTCCGCGAGCATTATATTCCTGAGGGAGTGCTGCACATGAAGCAAGAAGAGTTCATGAAATTGAAACAAGGGGGAGATACTGTTAACCAGTATCTCAACAAATTCAATCACCTGTCACAATATGCAATTGATCAGGTGAACACAGATTTGAAGAAAAGGAATTGTTTTATGAGAGGTCTGAACGACCGGATGCAGCGGAAAATGGCTGCATGTATTGATCTTACTTATGGAAAGGCTGTCAGCACAGCCTTATCTGTGGAGGCCAAATATGCAAATACTGGGAAAAGTAAGGGATTCAGTGGTGATCGGCCTAATCAGGGCCCGGTAAAGAGGCAACGGTTTATTCTCCGGCCCTCTAACCAGAACCGTTCAAGTGCACCATCTTTCCCTTTCAAGCAGCCTATAATTATTCGTCCCAACAAAGCCCCTACTGCCTCAAGTCAGCCGGGTGCCCCAGGCACTCGATTCCCTGCTCTGCCAAGTTCTTCAACTGGATGTTTTAACTGTGGCAAATCTGGGCACTTTATTAAAGATTGTCCCTATCCTCGGCAAAATCAGGCTAATAATCAACAAGGATCAGGAAGTTCTGCTCCAGGCAAGGGAAGTACTTCGGGCAAGAATACCAAGAAAACGGGGCGAGTATATTATACACAAGTGGCTACCACACCGGAGGGAGAGCCGGTGATGATGGGTACGTTCCCTGTGGCCAGCTACCCTGCAATCATTCTTTTTGATTCTGGTGCTTCACATACCTTTATTAGCAAGACATTTGTGGAGCAACATCACATTGCATGCCATGAATCAAAAGAGGGATTTAAAATTCATTCACCTGGGGGACATATTTTTACTAGAGAAGTGGCCTATGAAGTGCCAGTAACTATGGCCGAACGGAACTTTCCTGCTAACATGATTGTTCTAAAAGGCCAGGATATAGATGTAATTTTGGGGATGAATTGGTTAACTCAACACAAGGCAATTCTCAACACTGAACTCAGAACCGTCAGGTTGAGTTATAATCAAGAAGAAATTCTCTTATCTCTCCCCAAAACCAATCTAGCCAAAGCTTCTGGTAGAATATTTGAAGCCATTGTACCGGAGATCAAGAACATTCCTGTAGTATGTGAGTTTCCAGATGTATTTCCGGAAGATTTGCCTGGACTACCCCCTGAAAGAGATGTAGAATTCGTAATTGAGCTAAAGCCCGGTACGGCTCCCATCTCTCGAAGATCGTACCGTATGCCCCCTAATGAGTTAGCAGAATTGAAGATCCAATTACAAGATCTGCTGAATAAAGGGTTTATCCGGCCAAGCTCATCCCCGTGGGGTTGTCCCGCCATCTTTGTGAAGAAGAAGGATCAAACCTTGTGCATGTGCGTGGACTATCGGCCCCTAAATGAGGTCACCATCAAGAATAAGTACCCTCTTCCCAGGATCGATATCTTATTTGATCAACTGACTGGGGCGAGGGTATTTTCCAAAATTGATCTCAGGTCGGGCTATCATCAAATCCGTATTCGGCCCGAGGATATACCGAAGACCGCATTTACTACGCGGTATGGATTGTTTGAATACTTGGTAATGTCTTTCGGGCTCACAAATGCTCCTGCCCACTTCACTTATTTAATGAACTCGGTGTTCATGCCCGAGTTAGACAAGTTCGTGGTGGTCTTCATCGATGATATTTTGATATATTCTAAAAATGAAGAGGAACATGCTCAGCACTTACGGATTGTGTTAACGCGCCTGAGGGAACATCAGCTATATGCCAAGTTCAGCAAGTGCGCGTTCTGGCTGGAGGAAATTCAATTTCTGGGGCACGTGTTGTCAGCCAAGGGAATTGCGGTAGATCCTAGCAAGGTCAAGGATATTCTGGAGTGGAAACCTCCAACGACTGTTCACCAAGTCCGGAGTTTTCTTGGACTCGCAGGATATTATCGCAGATTCATACCTGATTTTTCTAAGCTTGTGAAGCCAATCACAAGTTTATTGAAGAATGATACTAAGTTCAATTGGACTTCTAAATGTAATGAAGCCTTTGAGGAATTGAAGACATTATTGACCACTGCTCCGGTATTGGCTCAACCGGACATCACTAAGCCTTTTGATGTATACTGTGATGCGTCAGGCAGTGGACTCGGCTGTGTGCTGATGCAAGAAGGCCGAGTAATTGCGTATGCTTCAAGGTAGTTACGCCGACATGAAGAGCACTATCCAACACATGATTTAGAGCTAGCTGCTGTGGTTCATGCCCTGAAAATATGGCGTCACTATCTGCTGGGAAACATCTGCCACATATATACAGATCATAAGAGTTTGAAGTATATATTTACCCAGTCAGAGTTGAACATGAGGCAAAGACGATGGCTTGAGCTCATTAAAGATTATGAACTGGAAATCCATTATCACCCAGGCAAGGCCAATGTGGTGGCAGATGCATTGAGTCGCAAGACTTCCTGCCACTGTCTTATGGTAAAGACCTCCGAAAACACTTTATGTCAAGAAATGGAGAAGTTAAACCTGGGGATAATCTAGCATGGGACTCTGAATCAACTAAAGCTGGAGTCAACCATTTTGCAAAGGATAATTGATGCTCAAAAGGATAATCTGGGCATGAAGCACATACGAGAGAAGATCAGGGCTGGAACAGCCCAATGTTTCAAGGAAGATGATCAAGGTGTGTTATGGTTTAACAACCGCATAGTGGTGCCGAAGAGTGAAGAGCTCCGCCAGCAAATCTTAGATGAGGCGCATCTTAGCCGCTATTCTATTCATCCAGGAAGCACTAAGATGTACCAGGATTTAAAGCAACATTACTGGTGGACAAAGATGAAGATTGAAATTGCACGCTATGTGGCTAAGTGTGACACTTGCAGACGTGTCAAAGCCATACACATGAAAACTGCTGGTCCATTGCAATCTTTGCCAACCCCAACATGGAAATGGGAAGACATCAGCATGGACTTCATTGTGGGATTGCCCAGGACCGCAAAAGGGTACGACTCTATCTGGGTGATTGTTGATCGACTTACAAAGGTTGCTCATTTTCTGCCGGTCAAGACAAATTCCCCGGTTACTGTCTACGCTCAATTGTACATTGCTCGTATTCTTAGTCTGCATGGTGTTCCAAAGACCATAGTGTCGGATCGTGGACCTCAATTTGTAGCCAAGTTTTGGGAAGCACTTCACCAATCTTTGGGTACTAAGTTACTCCACAGTTCGGCCTACCATCCCCAGACCAGTGGACAGACTGAGAGAGTGAACCAAATACTTGAAGATATGTTACGGGCATGTGTCCTGGATTTCTCAACAAAGTGGGATGAATGCTTACCTTTGGCGGAGTTTTCATACAATAACAGTTATCAAGAAAGTATCCAGATGGCACCTTTTGAAGCTTTATATGGACGTCGGTGTCGAACTCCGCTAAATTGGTCTGAACCTGGAGAAAGGTATTTCTTTAGGCCTGATATGGTGAAAGAAGTCGAAGAAAAGGTTCAGAAAATCATTCATAATATGAAGAAAGCTCAGACTCGACAAAAGAGTTATGCAGACAATCGGCGAATGCCCTTATTCTTTTTAGAAGGAGACTATGTCTATTTAAAGGTTTCACCAATGAAAGGCGTATCGCGTTTCGGGGTAAAGGGAAAACTTGCACCCAGGTACATTGGTCCATTTCCTATTCTTCAAAGATATGGGCCAGTGGCGTATCAACTTCAACTTCCCGAAACATTGTCTGTTGTACATAATGTGTTCCACGTGTCACAATTGAAGAAGTGTCTTCGGGTTCCCGAACGAACCGTTGAAGTGACTGATGTTGTCCTGGAACCAGATTTGACATACTCGGAACATCCCATTCGAGTTCTGGATCAAAAGGACAGGGTTACCCGGAGAAAGACTCTCAAGTTTTATAAGATATAGTGGAACCAGCATTCGGAAGATGAGGCTACATGGGAAACCCAAGATTTCTTAGATAAGAATTTCCCAGGCTTTCTAGCCTCTTGTAAATTGTAAAGTTTGTATAGCTGTGTAATAAAGGAATGAACCCCCACACCACCCCTGCCTTGTACCAGAAATCAGAAAATAAAAACATGACACATTTCCTTTTCCATTACTCACCCTAGGACTTTAAATCTCGGGACGAGATTCTTTTATGGGGGGAAGGATGTAACACCCCTGGTGTTACTATAACTAAAACTTGAGCATGGCATCATGAGCATGGGCATTGCATATGTTTGACACACCTAGAGTGCATTCACTAGGCAAAAATTTCAAACAAGTTGTATTGTTTTACTGTTTTGCAAATAGGACCCTGGTTTAAGGACTTAACCCTAAATAGTGGTTAAAGGGGTAAAACTTAACCCAAGTTGAGAAAAACCTTAGGGCTTGTCAGAAAAGTCATAAAATATCCCCAAACACTAAGTTGAATCACATTTATGCCCCTGGAATACTAGAAACCCTAATTGGAACCCTGGGAAACCCTAAAACTAAACCATAGGGGCCTAAGTGCAAAATTAGTCCACTTTTGGACTAAAGTGCAAAAACCAAGTCAAATAAGTGTGTTAAGTCAACTGGATCACAAATAAGTGGATTTGAAGGCCAAACCCTAAGTTTTGGACCTAAATGCAAAATGAACCTCATTTGAGTTTTACTCTAAGTTTGAAAAATCAGTGCATGGGCTCAACTTTGGGGCTTTGTAACTTTCAAACCATAGGGTTTTTGCCCTAGGTCACCACATCAAAATTGTAGCCCAATTATAGGAGAACAACTTTGCTTAAGAGTGGGAGCAGAGTTGTTAAGAAAATATTGGAGATAATCCAGCTCAAAGTTTGGCTGTCAGACAATTCCTAGACTGAATCTTCAGTAACAGTGAGATAGGATCAACTTTGAGCTCGATTTTGAATGGGATCCAGTGACTTTTTGTGGGAGCATATTGTATCAAAGTTATAGATGAATTATAGCTCTACAACTTTGCTGCAGAAGGTTGGCATTGGTTTCACATAAAAATTGGAGAAAAATGGCTCTAAAGTTGCTCTGTCAGGTGCTCTGATGGGAGTTCTGATGGTACAGTAGTCAAACGGGATCAGGACGCCAGCACTGCTTGCTCGCCGCCGGTGGCCTGCCACCGTTGATCATTGGTCACCGGGATTCGTGCGCCGTGGTCCTCAGATAAGCACAGCCCAGTAAGAATCCTCGCCGCCGGTGAGCTGGAAGCCACCCGGTCAGCCGCGGTACTCCTCCCCTTGCTCACCGCCCGTGGTTAAAGGGGCTCGTCGCCGTTGAGCCGTCTCTGGGTCCGCCGCGTGTCCAAACCTCGCCACTGCATCGCCGTGACTCACCAATTGCATGCCCGGCGATCACCGGAGCTACTGCCACGGTGAAAGCCACTTTTCCCCGTACTGAGCTCGTCTACCTCTCCGACCGCCGCGCGTCAGCGCTGCAATTCCCAGCCACCGCTGTTGTGCTTTATAAATTGATGGCACCGTGGGCTCCGTATGGTAGTTAAGCATCTAGCCACCAAGTATTGCCCCCTGTCGATCACCGGAGATCACGAATTCTTCGTTTCCCCAATTCGGTTTCCGCCCCTGCGAAGAACCACTTCGCCGTCGCCAGCCCTTCTCCGGTCAGTCTCTATCCTCTGCTCCCTCGTTTGAGGATTCTCATAACCCTATGATACTTACCGAGCTACTGAATTGAACTGAGAGACCTCCAATCGATGGGAACACGGTGATCTTGCCGCTTCATTCATGGTCACCGTGGCCAGGGCAAATTAGGTCACCAATCTTCAAATTAAGTTGGGGTAAACACTCGGGGTGGATTCAATTTCATGTTAGCTGCTCGGAGAACCTAGTCGTTACCCCAATCGGCCGGTATAGTTACTCGCCGGAGCGCGGCCGCGCTGAGCGCCGTCGGGGACCTGGTGTTGTGAATTGACGGAAACCCGAGGGCGTTTCTGTAGTTTGTCAGCGACACAGTGTAACAGTGAAGAAGCTCGTTTTCCAATTAGCCAAACCCCATGGGCTTTTCTGCAAAGCCGCCAGTGCGCGCGCGCGGGCGCGAGCGTTTTCCCTCTGGACCTGGGCTGCTGGGCTGAATCCGGCCCAGTCCTGTTTAACCCTTTTCCTTTTCTTTTTCAAAAAAACTTTAGAAATATGTAGAAAAATGTAGGAAAATGCTAAAATTATGAGACCAATTTTCCTAGGCTTGTTATTTTCCATAGTATTTAATAAAAATAGTTTTATGATTTTTAGTTTGAATAGGGAATTTTAGGATATTTAAAACAGCCTAAACCAATGGTTCTGGGTTTTTAGAAAATAAATAATAAGTCCAAAATTCCCCAAACTTTTTATGTGAGCTTTTCACATTATTTAGAAGCCATGGGTAGAATTTGGGTTGATTTGGACCTTGTTTGATCACAAAACCCAAAACCACCCCCCCCTGCTCCATGAACTCCTTTACTGACTCCGGAAACCCTAGGTTCTCGGAGTACCGTGAAGGAAAGTTGTATTCAAGACATAATTAATAAGTTTATGCTACCTTTGCATCCTCATGAGCATTCCATGACATCCATTCTTATGCATGTATATGATTATATTAGAGCAAGAAGAAGAAGAAGAAGTTTTTGAAGAAGGGATACCACCCACCTCTGATCCTCAGGCAGACAACTGCTTTTATTTTGATATCTGTGGATCCGAGCCAGACACCTCTGATAACAAAGGCAAGCCCCGGTGCATTTGCCACCTTCCTTGATGTCTTTAAAATCTTTCTCACTTACTTGCTGCATTAGGTGATAGGAGTTGATTGATTAAACAATTCCTGCATTGCCTTCCTTGATTTTGATTACCCTCCTTGAAATCCTGTTTTTACAAAAAGGTTTTACTTTGCTTAGTATAGCTTTAGAAAAACAAAAGGATTTGTTTTACAAAAGATGTTTGGCAAAGTGGGAGGGATGTTTTTGAAAATAAAACTTGATGGTGGATCCATCACGGCCGTGATGGATTCAACATCGGAAAAGATGTACCTCTGCCAGGTACCAAACTTTGGGTTTGAAATGATTAAGCTGAGACCGGGCGGGTGACTTGCACGAGAAGAGAGTCTCGGTGTAGTGTCTCCGTCTGAGTCGATTAAGGACCGCCTCGATGTAGGCCTGCTGACCGAGGACCCTTTAACTGGTCACATGCCTCGTCATGGGTAAGCCTTGCCTCGGGTAGACTAAGGCCGGAATAAGATAACACGAAATGGGAGTGGAGCGGTGGCGAGAGTAGCGTGTACCCTCCATGGCAAGAGGCTGGACGGTGGTGTATCTGTGCTCTCGGTTTGCGTGAACCTGATCCGGTCTTAAGAACCCCGGTGGCGGGTTGACATATGCAAGGGTTAAGTGCTACATATGTCGTGTGATTGGAGATCCTCAGCTGAGTATAATTGATTCGGATCGCCGTACCTCCGCGGTTATGGAGACTTGGCCACTGACTTACACGTAGCATTCCACTAAAGATGATGGGTTTTTGGTTAAGAAATTGGCTAGTGCAGGACCAGTGATTGAACTAGGGTAGAAAGAACTCTAGTGCAGGTAATTTTACCTAACTTGACAAATAAAATTGGATTTTTAAGGATCCACTTTAGTAAGCATTTCTGCAAAACAGAGTCTTTGACTATTGGAAGCCTTACCTTGACTCCCTATAACCAGCATACCCTTGAGAGTCTTTTCCTTAGTCGGGTAAGACTTGCTGAGTAATTCCATACTCAGGGTTTATCCCTTTGTTGTTTTTAGGTGGGGAAGTAGCAGACTTTTGCTGCTTCTGTGCTAAGGTGGTTCCCAACGAAGAGAAACAGGACTGAAGTGCGGGAGGACTCGGTCCTCCACTTAAGATCTTTTGTTTTAGTCCTTCGGGAGAAGTTTGTGTCTCCCTGGTTTGTATAATTATTACTTTTATGCACTCACTTTTAGAACTGGTCTGTAATAACTTAACTTGAGCTTACTTTGGAAATAAATGTAAGATTATGTAAATCGCTTCCGCATATCTTTATCTCCGATGATCTGTAATGTCTGCAAGACGGGTGAAACATTCCTGGTGAGGTAAGGAAAGATACCGAGCTTGTCAAGTAACTTAGGAACATCTCCAGGGTGTCTGATGTCTGTTAGACAAGGACAACTGTAGGTGGGCCTGATTACTTGGGAGGTTCCGTCACAAGCAAGGTTCACAATATTGAAGAAATGATTCTCTCAATGGATGCTCAATATGATGTGACTCAAGAATGGCTTGATAGGGTGAAGATAGCAAGGAAAGGGCTTCGAGGAATTAGGCGAAGGTGAAGGCCAAGCGACGGCTTGTAGACCGAGGTACCATGGCTAAGGTGAAGAAGAGAGTACTTGCACTAAGTCGATGAACTAATCAGCTATGAAGAGTTATAACATGTTGATGCATCAGTAAGGTGACTTGAAGCCATGATTTGAACTCATATAAGGTGATATGGTACAAGTCACAGGGTTTGATTTGAGTTTTCTTCAAAAGGTGAGACAAAGATGTTTGTGATCCTTATGAAGCAATGCCATGGAGAAATCACACATGAGACACCAATGACTCAAGGAGTTTACTTCATTTTATTTTATTTAACTTGAGTATAGAAATCGTCGTACTATAAAGGGGGATCCAAAAGAAGGTTGGTGTTTGCCAAAGCTCAAACCTCTCTATTCAAAAGCTATTTTTGAAAAGCAAAAATCTCTTTAACGTTCTATGGTTGACCGTGGTTAGGGTTGAGAAACCTAGAGTGTTCTTGCTGAAAAGCAGCTGAACTTCTTCAACTGCAGCTGAGCTTTCCAGCTGAACTTGACTTCAGCTGAGTTGAGCTTCTTCAGCTGCAGCTGAGCTTTTCAGCTGAGCTGAACTTCAGCTGAGTTGAGCTTTCTCAACTTCAGCTGAACCCAACTTCAGCTGTGAACCTCTTTGACCATATACCAGCTGAACTTGCCTCCGGGCAGTTGAGCTAGGGTTTTCTCTCCTAAACTCACTGGTCAAGACCGGTTGAACTGGTCCTGAGGGGCAGTTCAGCTGGTCTCTGACCCCTCTGACCTCTGATCTGCAGTCTGCCAGTCAGACTGGCAAACAGGTCGCCAGGAGCTGTCAGGGGCAGTTCAACCGGTGTTGGTCAACTTTGACCAGTATGCGGTCAGTCTGCGCGTCAGTCTGCCAGTCAGACTGGCAGACAGGCTGCCAGGCCTGCCAGGGGTGGTTCAACCGCCCTAGGGGGCGGTTCAACCGGTCTCAGGCAGAAAAATCTGCCCAAACGGCTAGTTTTGAGCTCCACCTATATATACTCACTCCTACCTCTCTCCCCACACACAAGAGCACGACCCAAACTCCATTTCTAACTTGAAGAACACCTCCCACTCTCTCTCACACTTCTCTTGCCTCTCCCATTTCAAATCTTTGGAGAGAAATCTTTGAGTGAGTTTGAGAGCTGTGGTTTTTGTGCTTCATCTCCACATCTCTCTTGCTTTTCTTCATTCGAGCTTTGGTACTACATCGAGTTCTTTGTGGATTCATTACTCTTGGAGCTTCTAGCTCCTAGACGACTAGGTGTCTCTTGTGAGTCTCCAAATCTTGTGGAAGACCACAAGAAAGTTTGTATTACCCGCTCGTTTGAGCAAAGATTAGTGTGTGAGCTTGACCTTTGTGGTCGGCAAAGGGAGGATTAGGGTTGAAAGAGACCCGGCTCTTTGTGGGCGCCTCAACGAGGAAGTAGGGCACTTGGTGGTGTGACCGAACCTTGGGATAAATCTTGTGTCTTTTGTGTTCTTGTTCATTGTGCTTATTCGTGTTCTTCGTTCTCTCACCATTGCGCGAAAGAATTGTTTATATCTTTTTGGTGTGTGGATTTTGAGAAGTGCCCTTCTCAGATCTACTACTTTGAACTCTGTGGATCATTTAAAATATCTCATTTCCAAAGTTAATTGGGTGAATTTCGAGATCAATTCAGTTTTACCCAATTTGCTTCTAGTTTTTGTTGAAAAAGTTTTAACTTGCCTATTCACCCCCCTCTAGGCAACTTTCACCGAGCTCGCCGGGCGGCCGAGCCGGGCGGCGCGGGGTGTGGGGGAGGGCGCCGGAGGTAGGAGAGGGAGGAGGGAGAGGGAGGAGAGGAGGGAGGTCCTCACCGGAGGGGGAGGATGGCGGCGGCGGCGCCGGGGAGGGGTGGCGGCGGCGCTAGGGCAGGGGAGAGGCGGCGGCGGCGCTAGGGTTAGGGTGAGGGTGAGGGGGAGAGAGAGAGAGAGAGAGGGAGGGGATTTTTGGAAAAAGAAAAAAAAGAGAGGGGGGGACGGTTGGGCCGACTGGGCCCAAAGGAGGGGAAAGGGGGGGCGCGGCTGGGCCGGCGCGGGGCCCACGCGGGAAGGGGGGAAGGGGGGCGGCTGGGCCGCCAGCTGGGCCGGCCGAAGGGGGGGGCGGTTGGGCCGAAAGGGGAGAAGTGGGGGGGAAGAGAAAAGAAAAAAAAAGAAAAGGCTTCTTTTTTCTAATTTCTAATTTCCTCTAGATGAAAGCATTCACATTTTTAATCAATCAAAAAGTATGCATGGTTCGGCATGGTGCATCACACAAAATAAAGTGTTTTAAGGTTTTGCTTTACACGAGGTCTAAAGCCAAAACCCGCTGCGACTTTGGAAAAGATCAAGGCTTAGCGAGAAGAAAAGGGAAAAAGGAAAGAGTAACGCCCGAATTTGGTGAGAGAAAAGAAGAAAAAATTCCACCCCCAAATTCAGGGCGTTACAAAGCGCCCTGGTGATTCCTGAGAGCAGCGAGTTCGTCGCTGAGCAGCCTGTGCACCGGACAGTGTCCGGTGCACCCGCAGCTGGTGCTCCACTGGCTGTTTCAGCTATACTCCTTTTGCTCCTTTTGAACTTGACTTAATAGAGTTCCTGACACTTAGACAAGCATGTTTAGCACACAAAACAATTGACTAAGTGTCTAGAACTTACCTTCACACTTGATCCATCTAGATATCCATTTGTTAGTTCTCACCAAGTGTGTTGTGCATCTAATCACCAAAACAATATGGAAATAGCCCAACGACATATTTCCCTTTCACAAGTGCTTATGCTTAGCCCCTCTCTTCTCCTAGCTGGTGAGCTCTCTAGCCACCATCTCTTCTCTTTGTTGTCATCTGGTGCATCCTTTGTCTAAATCTTCAGAATTTGTGAATCCCTGTCATTTCTTGTGGTGTTTGTGTGATCCTAGTGCACCATTGTGTATCTACTATAGGTATCCACACCCCTTGAGGGTTGTAAAATCCTAAAAGGCTTGTTTCATCTCCTGTGCCAAACCCTCCACACCACTTGCTCAATGAAATGCCACAACCAGTCATTTGAGCTCAAATCAACCCTAGATTTTTTCAGTGGACCATATACACTACTAGCACTTCACCTTCATTATTTCATACCTATTTGATATCCTAAAATTCATTTGTGTGACTTCTTCACTTTATGTCGAACCTTATAGTACTATGTGTTAATCCCATCGTTCCAAAGCCAAAGTTCAAACCAAAACCCTTCCTTCACATAATCATCTGTTTTTGTATCTATCCATGGAGTCTTTGCTCATGCTCATGCCACATTGTGTATCTTTTTCAAGTTCCAAAATTTTGTGTGGAAATTTCCAAATTCAAAACCTTTTCACGCCATAACTTCATGTGAACTATTGTTGTGTATATGATTCACATTTTCATACTTAGTTATGTCTCTGTGACTCATGTGCTCACCTCTTATGTCATTTCTAGTGTGACGGTATGCCCACTCGCGTGACTCCTCTCCTGCTTGGTTTTTTCTCTCGAGAGATATGCCCCAAGTAGCTAGCACTTTCCTTCTCTGTTCTCATCTCCTGCTTTGCTACAATCGCTTATCTCTCTGGTTCTCATACAGTGTGTCAGTGTTCAGTCAGGATGGTGAGGACCAAGAATGTCACCCCAGCAGGGGGAGGCGATGATCAGGACCCTCCTCACCCTTTTAGACAGGACAAGGGCAAGGATGTCTACCTTGAGTAGCAAATGCAGCAACAGCTGAGAGAGCAGAGCAGAGAAGCCAGTAGAGGATTGGATCTGATATGATTATATCGCCTTCCATGTTCATCACCTCTCGTCTTGGACTCACTCCACTCTAGCTCGGTTAGACGCTTCAACTCTAGTCAATACTACCACTCCACCTTCCTCTACCATGCCAGCTTCCACCACTCCAGTGCCCACGACCACACTTGCTTCGCCTACAGCCTCCACCACACCTATTTCCTCCTTGCCTGCTCCCTTTGCCACTCCACCAGTTCCTCCATCCCGTTTCTGAGAGCATGACGAGATAGAGGTTCGACCACTTGATGAGGATCCCCGACTATTTGACCTTCAGAGGGCCAATGCCGCTAGAGTTTGTTGTTTTAGACATGTGCTAGTGGAGTCTTGGTTTCTAGCTCAAAGAGATCCTGTAGCCACTCCTCTCTTCAGTACTCATACCCAGGAGTCTTTCTACTGCGCTTAGCTGATAGCTCAGATAGCCTTGAGGGCTCACCATCGACTAGACCTAACAGCTTTCCATTAAGCAACCAGTTCAGAGGTTGAGGTCCATATGTTTCCCTGAGTCAACGACGAGGCCCCACAGTCTTTGCTATGGTACTTCAGACTCTCCTTGTCACCCTAACAGTGGAGTTGCTTCTAGCACCGCTCACGTCGTAGTGCTCTTCAAGCCACCCTTCACATACGGCTCGCGACGCTCTCCTGCAAACTTCATCTCAGCAGCGAAGTTTCTATATGAGCTGATGAGACGCACCCTGCTACCACAGATGGGATATAGAGAGGCTACTACTCACATTCAGCTTTGGCTCTTAGGCACTCTGGTCTCACACTCAGTGTTTGATGTGGTTTACTTTATGATCTATGAGATAGAGGATATAGTGTTGGATGGTCTTCGTGCTCAGTGTCAGCTGCCCTACGCTCACTACCTCTGCCACATCTTCGTGCAGCCGATCCAGCCTCCTTAGTTCTGGGCCACACTTGACTCCACCAGATTGATGTTTGGTTTCTACCACCTGACACTTGAGGATGTGGTTCACCCCAGTGCTCCTATGGATCCTTAGGCCCCCGAGCATTGGGATGAGGATGAGGCGATCCGCCAGCTTGAGGACCAAGGTATGGTTGTTGCACATCTTCAAATTCTAATGATGAGGACTTAGGGATTCCACCACCACCTCTTGTGCCACCTCGCACACACGATCACGAGGCCGGTGGTTCTAGTGTTGTTCCTCCCTTATGCACCTCCTACTATAGATCTAGCTCTGGCAGCCATACTATAGTCTTTGACCAAGCAGCAGGCTCACTTGGCAGCTGAGCAGGCACGTTAGGCAGCCATCTAGCAGCAGATGTCCGAGCAAATGCTCTCGATGTTTCAGACAATTCAGGACCGCCAGGACACTCTCCAGCAGCAGCTTTTGGCAAATAAGGCAGAGCACTAGGCTTTCATGACTCATACTCTTTAGCACATCGGTGTTCCCGTGCCTCTAGTGTAGTCAGCTCCTCCACCACCCCTTTAGACTTCAGTGGTGCTAGCTATTCAGTCCGGACCCCATCTACACTCCTTTGGTCTGACGTTCTCTCCTCTCCAACCTGTCACTCTAGACTTCTTGACTTAGGTCGTCGGAGCTATCAGTGCTCAACCACCAGTGCCACCGATATCAACAGTTGCTTCCCCCATAGCGGCCCTTACAGTTCTAGCTCTAGCGCCAGCAGCTCAGATATCACAGCTAGTGTCAGAGTCAACACCAGCTCCAGCCTCTACAGTAGATCCTAGATCTAAGGCTGACTCCAATCTCCTTCTGCTTTGCTCTGACTACTTGTCCTCAACCTAAGGCGGCTTCCCCTCCTCCTCCTTCTGGTCTCTAGGTTAGGGCGACCCTTTTTGTGCTTGCCGCCAAAGGGGAGAGGTCAAAGTTATGAGAGCTAGGGGAGTTAGTTGAGAGTAATGGTCTTTTGTTGTAATATATGCATGATATTCCTTGTTGTGACTCTCCGCTTTTGTATTCCTATTGTATGCTTCACAAACTGAATGGTATGCTCTCAGTATATTTTGATGACTGTGTGTGTTTATGTTTTCACTTACTTTAGTCACCAGTCATGCATCTCTTTTTCATGGGTTTCATTCTCACTTTTTTGAACATGGTTCTTTTGTTATGTATGCGCTTATGCTTCCTACATCATATACATGACTATCCTCTGTCAACCTGTTGAATATCACTAACAATCTTCTAATGTTGACATAAATCAAACAAAATACTCTCACACTCTTGTAGGGTTGTCATCAATCACCAAAAAGGGGGAGATTGAAAGCATTTAGGCCCTTGGTTGGTTTTAGTGATTAATAACAATGTAAGATTACTTGTGAGTAATGTGTGTTTTGCAGAGCAAATGGTAAGTTAGGTCACAATGTAGGGAGTTGCGCAACAACCGTGAAAACAAGCCCTCATATGAGAACTTAAAGCGGTGGCTAAAAAGGCAAATCAAAATATGAAGGACATCATATCCTAAGTGTCGAAGGAGTTGTGGGACACTTGGTATAGAGTTGAACTTCTATTTTTATTTTAGTCGTGCTATAAACAGTGGTTGTGGATGAGTAGTTTGACCAAGAGATAACTAGTGTAGTGTCGGTGCATGTTCACACACACAACTAGTGCTAGGTGTCACTCTAGGACTCACTCACAAGTTAGAATCGAAAATGGTTTATAAATGTTAAGAAAAGAAAAGGTGTTGTCTTAGGAGCACCAGGCTAGCTGATGGTCCCCCTGGACAGCAAGCTCGAGAGTGCCTAAGAGGAAACCCTGAGTTGAACCAAACCTGAGAGCAAACAGTTTGCAACAGTCGAATTTTAGTTCAACACCGGACTGTCTGGTGTGCACCGGATAGGCACTGTTTAGTGTCCGATGCAACTCCACAGCAACGACTAGTTTTTAGAACGAGCTGTTAGGAGTGCACAATTGGCGCACCGGTGCATCGGACTGTCTGGTGCGCCCATGTGCAGGTAAAGTTTGCAACGGCTAGTTTCGGTGGGTGAGGTATTTATACCCTCTCCACCAGCCATAAGTGTCTTGTTGCCCCAACCACCTAGAATTTATTGCTAGAGCATTGAAAGTCCACAAAGCCTAGTGAGGTGATTAGCAAAATCATAATCACATGTTAGGACCTCACTAGTGCGCATGAGAGCCACCTAGAGCACACACCATAGGTATTAGGCTTCTCTTGGTCAAGTGAAAGTCTATGATTGTTTATTCTTGCTGATCGGCCTCACCTAAATGGCTCGGTGGCGATTGGAGATCGGTGATCACCCTAGAGGATTTGTTGGTGACCCGACTTGATGGTTGTACGCGATCGTGAGGGATGCACTACGCCGGAGAGGCAAATGATCATCTCATAGTGAGCATTTGGTTCTTGCGAGGACCAAGGTGGAGCGGTACCCTTGCGTGGGTGCTCCAATGAGGACTAGTGGAGAGTGCTGACTCTTTGATACCTCGGGAACAATTGGAGGAGTCTTCTTGTCTCTACTTTACTTTCCGCATTTACTTTGAGCATTTTACTCTGTATATTTGCTTTGCTAGTATTTTCCATAATGACTTAGGATTGTTCTCCACTTCATAGCTTTTACTTCTTGCTAGTAGATTGGGTAAAGTTGGGCTCTTGTTTAGGGTTTAATATTTTGTAAGAATTTTAGGAAAGCTCAATTCACACACCTCTTGACATCATGATCCTTTCACACCAGACACCATTCTTAAGGACAACAATATGCGAGTCATCTAGATGAAGAGACCTAATTAAGCTCCTACCTAATCTCTTCCATGCTAGCATTGTGGTCTCTTGTTAACTACTCGGCAACAATCCTGTTTGATTCATTCAAACTACCAACAATGGCTTGAGAATCACCAAGATTGGTCAGGTAGTGTTCCTCTCCATATGATACCAACCAGACAACAAGATCCAATAGTAGCTATATCGGGTTTTATCAAATGTGTCATGTGCAAGACCTGTAAGTTGATACTGCCTATTAGAATCATAGTATTTTCTTCTGGCTAAAAATAGAACAAGTGGATGGTCCTAATATAGCAACAATATGTGGGTTATGTGTGACACAGTGATCTCATCACAAAACAATTATTGACGCTAATAAATTTCTAGACATGGCACAAACTCAGGGTCAAATACATGAACAACAACATTTTCTGTAATCAATATTGGGAAATATTTCCCTGTTGGCAGTCATGATGAACCAAAAAAATATTTTTCTATCTTCGCCAGGGGCACTGGTATGTCACATAAAACTGGTATGGGTATATTTTCTAACTGTATGCTCAAATATAGATGAAATAGTTTACCAAGATTTTTTTAAAATATATATTGTTTATCAATAAAATTACTTGGAGCCCAAAAGAGTAAAATTTGACATGGCACCGCACAGCGTGCTGACGATCACTTGAGTGAGGAGGAGGTCTGGACCTTGAAGGCAATGGGGATGGACGGGGCCAGGGAGTGGAGGTCGGCATGGGACTTGGAGTTGGGCTTGAAGTCGATCACCACCTTGTCCTCCTACACCTCCTAGAGAATCACTCCCTTCTCCTCCTCCGTCTCCTGTAGTAGAATCACCCCTTCCACCTCGTACCTTTAAATAATTTAAGGAAATGAATGGACTAAATCAAATGAAGAGAAACACAAGATAAAAGAGAGAGATTTTTGCTCTCCGGGCAAGGATACCAACAACACTCTGTGTAGTGTTTCACCCCAGGTAATAGGTCCGGAGCATGATACCAGATAGTTACATCAACCTAAAAATCATTGATAAGTCATACATATACACAACGGATCTTGGTAACAAACCACATGCTCCCATGAATAAAAGGGAAATTAATGATTAATAAAATGTTCAAAAAAATATAAAGAGAACTGAATTGATTATTTCATGTTATTCAACTAACTCGTGTGTCGATTTTGGATGGCAAGTGCAGTATTAACTTGATTAAAAAGACAATTTCGATAGCATTGTTATTCAAGACATTTTCTAATTAAAAGCATCCTAGTGCCAAAAGAAAATTCCATGTTGACCATACTGTAGCAAACGGTGACACCTAAGAGGGGGTGAATTAGGACTTCTAAATGGTTCACTCTAAACTAGGCCACAAATAAATTCCTAGAACAAAACCTATCAAAAAATGTAAACTAAATTGTGCAAACTAGATTTTGACTAAGTGTTGCTATTTCTACCGTAAAAGGAGTTTTGCAACCTAAGTTCCAAACCTAAATATTATAACTAGAAAGGAGAGATTTGAATCTTAAGTACTTAATGTAAATGCGAAAGGTAAAGAATAAAGATAGAGATGCAAATTCCCGAGGACGATGCCAGTAGTTTTACCGAGGTATCCGAAACCACGCAAGGTCCCGACTAATCCTTGTTGGTGCCCCTACGCAAAAGGTAGCCCACGCGAGGGCCAAGCACCACGGACGAGTAACTCCATAGAGAGTCACGAGCCTTCGCCACATGCAAGTGGTGCTTCGCTTCTGGCCTCCTCTTGGACACTCCTCACCGTCTTCACTATCGAGCTTCCAGTCGAAACGCTGCGGGCCTCGTTCCCTCCGGTATGCGGTGGCGACCATGAAACAAACGCAGTTGTCATGGTCTCGTATGACTCTCGCCCCACTCGGTACAATATTACAATGGCTTGCGCAAGAGCCGAGGGGTTTGTGGGTTTTTCTAAACTCACTCAACTAACTAGGAATCACCTAGAGCAAGTACATAAGTTGTCTAACTAAACTAAGCACTTCGCAAAGCACCTACGCTAATCACCGAGTGATTCCATTAAGCACTTGGGTGTTTGAGCACTTGAAAATACCTGTAACATGTGTTGGTATGATGCTTGGGCTCCCACACCTTCAAATGGCTGGTTAGAGGGGTATGAATACCCCCCCCCCTCAAATGTAGTCGTTGGACAGAAAACTGACTATTTCTATCGTCGGGCAAACCGGACATATCCGGTGCCCTGGCCACGTCAGCCAATCGTTGGAGGAAGCTGCAGCCAACCGTTGGAGGAAGCTGCAGTTGACCGTTGATGAGGTTGTTATCGATCGTTGGCCAAACTGTCTAGTGTGCATCGGACAGTCCGATGCTCCAGCTCCCGAGAGTCCATTTGTGGAGCTCTCTACGCAGGCTGTTCGGTGCACACCTGATAGTCCAGCGGCTTTACGACGGACAGTCCGATGTGCCACCAGTGCACTGGCTAGATACCCTTTTTCTTGTTTTATTCATTCTTTTTCCTTGGGTTCTTTTGATCTTGAGCCTTGGACTTGTGCTTGGTTTTCTATGTATCTTTTAGGTCTTCTTTGAGGTGTTGCATCCTCAGCCTCAGTCCAATCCTCTTCTCATTATGTGAACTACAAAGCACAAACACTTGAGAAACATTAGTCCATAAGGTTATGTTGATCATCAAACACCAAAATCACTTTATCAAATGCCCTGGGGTCCATTTTTGTAACACCCTGAATTTGGGGGTATAAAATTTATTTTCTAATATTCACCAAATTCAGGTGTTACCCTTTCTTTTCCTTGCTTTTCTTTTCTTCCTAAATAATTAATAGTTATTTTGTTTTATATCAATGCGTAAGCCTAGTAAAATAAAATCTTAGAGGAACTTTGATTGTTACATTCATGCCGATGCATAGTGTTGATAAGTGCAAAATGTTATCGTAACAGGTTAAAGTAACTCGAGGATGTTCCCAAGAGTTTTTGGAATCTTCGGAACGTTTCTTCGAGTATGAAATATGAATTTTAGTTTTTATAATATTAATTAAATACCTAAAATTTAGTATTTGTGAAAACTATAAAATTTTGGAAACTCGATAATATATATATATATATATATCTTCCTCTCGTCGAACCTGTTCCAGATCTCATGTCCTCTTTCGCGAGATCACAGAACTGCTTCTCCTCGCGAACAGCTTGTCACACGCATCTGCTATCCCTATCTACCATTTGTCTACCTCTCCATCAATCTAATCTCGTATCGTCTTGTCACGCAATGTTCGTAAGTGCAGCCTCCTCCCAGGCCTCGTCATGTCGCGCTGACGCAACCCCCTCGCATACTCCTCTTACCGACACCTCATGCCCATGGGTCAATTCTATTTTTCCTAAATTGTTGTCTGTTTCGCGCGCACGCATCGACTCAATCAGTCGCAGTCACCTCATTTTGCCTCACCTCGTCGCGCAACCGTCTCTCGTGCCTTCTTTCCTCTCTCTCTCTCTCTCTCTCTCTCTCTCTATATATATATATATATATATATATAGTCCACCGTCATGAGCCCCCTCCCTCTCTATTATTCCACAAACGGCACCAGCACACGTCGTCTCCCTAGAGCCCCTGTGCCTTTCCTTCCGTGTGCTGCGCGCCGAAGGACCATCCATCTAAACGCCGCCATCTTCCTTGCGCGCTTGGTCCGTCGTTCATCGTGCGCAGGTGAGGAATCCCCTTCTTCTCCCTCTCTTCCATTCCCCTCTCTACGTTCCCATGGCCGAGTCGCCGGCTCCCTGGAATGGCGGCCAGGGCAGGGCCGCAGTGAGCTCTGCCGCTAGGAAGGCCATGGTTGGGCCACAGCCCCTGCGCAGCGCCAACGCCTAGTCGTCCTTACATGTAACCAAGAAATAAAAATCGTCATGCCCCCTATCGCATGCGCATGCAGCTGGAGTCAATTGAAAACTGCCCCACGTCAGGATCACGTGCGCCCGTGGTCTTTGTGGCCCTTTGCGTGGTTGTGCTCCAATCAATAAAAATCCGCCTTGTCGCTTTAAATCTGATGTTCATTAAATAAATGACATCATTTGCGTTAAAGTTTTAGTCTATTTCAGTTGCGTTAATTCTGTAATAATATTTTGTGCATATTAAAAACATTACGTTACTGTGACACACGTTTTAATTAATTAATTATTGGTCTATTAGTTGGTTATTAAAATGGAAAGTTAATAAAACTCATGTATAGTTTAAATTTACGCTTTTATAAATATAAATGAATGTGATTAATGTCAACATAGATGATTTTGAATTAATACTTGTTTAGTATAAATATTACATCTATTTAGTGATTCTCACGTGACAGCGTGTTTTTCGCATTCGTCGTCGTCGTCCGTTCGAGGTGTATCGTGTGTGCCATTTTCACGTGTCGCTTGCCTTGCCGCGCGTCGTTAGCGTGTATCGCGCGCTGTCCACGCGTGATATTTAACTGTTCTCTTATAATCACTCATGTTAATAATATTAATTCGTCGGGTCACATATTTTAAATAATTTATTTAATGTTTGCTCGACTAACGTTGATTAGATTAATATTCCAATAAGATTAAATGTATAGTTTTCAACTTGCGCTTTGTTAATAAACATTAACATGGTTAATATTAACTTAAATGCTTTTATTTATTTAATATTTTTGTTTAGTATAAATATGTCACCTATTTAGTTTTTTGCCTGTCGCGTGTGCTGTTCCGCACGTGGTGGCGTGCTGCTTCGCGCGTCATCCACGTGCTAAGTCACGTGTGGCCGTGCATCGTTCGCGCATTGTTTTGCACATCGCGCACCTTGTCGCGTGAAGCCACGCGTCATTCGCGTGTGACGCGCACGCGTTTTCGCGTGTAGTGCGCATTGCCGCGCGTTGTTCGCGTATGTCACGCGTGTCCGCACGTCGTTTTGCACGTTGTCGTACTGTTTCGTATGTCATAAATTTACCTCACTTAGAATCTCTCGTATTAATTAAATTACTTATTTAATTGACAACTGTTAGTGTAGCAAATTAATCAAAACTAAATGGTAGATATTATTTATATTTGATAATGTCGAATTAAATGTTATAGGTAATACTTTTTAGCGTAGACGTGATATTTTATCGACCGTAGCTTCGACTGTCGCCTTCCTTTTCCTCGTGTGATCGTAGTAGCAACTCTATTTCGTACTATAGGATTTCTAATCCTTGTATTGTGCCTGTTCGTCTTCGCTTTGTGTTGCGATTAGATCACGATTCATTTTCGAGCTTCGAGGAATCGACGGTCAAGCTTCGGTAACCAAGTGGTCAGGTTCTTCGAGTTCTACAAAGTTAAAGACTCAGAGCATCTATTTGGTGAAGGCAAGTGTCCTCTGATCTATTATGTCCCATTTACTTTATAATTCATTGTCCCACATACCATGAACAACCTAAAGATTGACTAGTATTTTGTTTTCCTGTCCTTGTTTACCCTTTGGGAATTGGTTATTATGATTAGTATTATGCTATTGCTTTAATTTAATCAATGAACATGATGAATACATTTATGATACGCTGATGATATCTTGATTATGATGATGAACTTGTGTTACTTTAGGGGACTCGGGCTATTTCCTGAGTACCTCTCTGAAAGGACCTGTTCGTTGAGAGACCACCCGGAAAAACAGTGCAACCATGAGGGTGGTATAGGACGCCCTTAGCTGATTAATTGGAGGAATTTGGGGTGTAGTTGGCTTCGCCACAGGGCCGTCAATGGGGGTTGGGGCATAGTGCTTGCTCTACTAAGGGTGGGTACCGAGGTTCCTTTGATTTGGTTTTGTTAGTCACCCACATTAGGGAGGAGTACTTGTTTTGTGACGGAACCTCCCAAGTTATTAGGCCCACCTACAGTTGTCCTTGTCCAACGGACCTCAGACAACCCTATAGGTGCCCTTGAATTACTTAACAAGTTCGGTATCTGCTTTTCTTACCTTTCCCAAGAGTGTTTCACCCGTCATGCAGACATTACAGATCATCGGAGATACGGAAATGCGAAAGCGATTACAAAAGTTTACATTTATTTAAAAGTAGGACAAAGTTATATATTACAGACCAGGATAATTAAACGAGTGCTGAGTAGTATTATTACAAAACCAAGGGACGCAAAAACTCCTCCCGATAAGTATCAAACAAAAGTTCTTATGGAGGATCCTTTCCTCCCGCAGCTTTACTCCTGGGGTTCTTCTTTTGTGACCACCTTGGAACAGAAACAACAAAAGTTTGTTGCTTCCTCACCTAAAAACAACGGGGAATAAAACCCTGAGTATGGGATTACTCAGCAAGTCTTACCCGACTAAAGAAAAGACTCCCAAGGGTATGCTGGTTATAAGGGAATCAAGGTAAGGTTTCTCAATAATCAAAGACTCTATTTGCAGAAATGCTTACTAAAGTGGATCCTTAAAAGTCCAAATTTTACTTGTCAGGTTAGGTAAGATTACCTGTCTCTAGAGTTTTTTTCTACCCTTGTTCAATCACTTGACCTGCACTAGCCAATTTCTTAACAATCCTTTATCTTTACTGGAGTTCTATGTATAGGGCAGTGACCAAGTCTTCATAACCGCGAAGGTACGGCGATCTGAATCGATTATACTCAGCTGAGGATCTCCAATCACACGACATATGTAGCACTTAACCCTTGCATATGTCAACCCGCCACCGTGGTTCTTAAGACCAGATCAGGTTCACGTCAACTGAGAGCACAGATACACCACCGTCCAGCCTCTTGCCACGGAGGGTACACGCTACTCTCGCCACCGCTCCACGCCCATTGCGTGTTATCTTATTCTGGCCTTAGTCTGCCCGAGGCAAGGCTTACCCATGATGAGGCATGTGACCAGTTAAAGGGTCCTCGGTCAGCAAGCCTACATCGACATGGTCCTTAATCGACTCAGACGGAGACACTACACCGAGACTCCTTTCTCGTGCAAGTCACCCGCCCGGTCTCAGCTTAACCATTTCAAACCCAAAGTTTGGTACCTGGCAGAGGTACATCTTTTCTGATGTTGAACCCATCACGGCCAGGATGAGTCCAGCATCAATTTTTGTTTTCAAAAACATCCCACCCACTTTTGCCATATCACCTTTGGTAAAAACAAAACATTTGTTTTTCTAAATCAAGGCTAAGCATCAAAATCTTTTGTAAAACAGGTGATCAAGGAAGGTAATCAGATTCAAGGAAGGTAATGCAGGAATTGTTTTATCAATCAACTCCTATCACCTAATGCAACAGGCAAGTGATAAAGATCTTTAAATCGTAAGGAGGTGGCAAATGCACCGGAGCTTGCCTTCATTTATGGGTGAGTCAGGCACGGACCCACAGATGTCAAAGTAAAAACAATTCCCTACCTGAGGTTCCGCAGGTGGTGGTGGTGAAGTCTTCTCCTCTTCTACCTCAACTTCTTCTTCGTTTTCTAAAGATAACCATATATATGTATATAAGAATGTATGCCATGAAATGCTCATGAGAGTGCAAAGATAATAAGAATTTATTATCTAAAGTTTTTGAATACAATTTTCCTTCACGGTTCTCCGGAAAACTAGGGTTTCCGGAGTCAGTAAAGGAATTCAAAGGGCAGGGGTGGGGGTTTTGGGTTCTAATTATCAAACAAGGTTCAAACCAAACCAAATTCTACCCAAAGCTTCTAAATACTGTTTTGAGTTCATATAAAAAGTTTGGGGACTTTTGGAATGATTATTGATTTTCTAAAAATCCAGAAGTAATGCTTTAAGCTATTTTAAATACTCCAAAATTCCCTATTTGTTCTAAAAATCAATCAACTATTTTTATTAAATACTATTAAAAATAAGGAATCTAGGAAAATTAGTTTGACATTTTTAGGATTTTTCTATAATTTTCTACAGCTTTTCAAAGTTCTACTGAAAAAGAAAAAGGAAAAGCTTCAACAGTACTGGGCCGATTCTAGCCCAGTCGGCCCAAGTCTGCGCAGAAGCGCGCGCGTCCGCGCTGGCAATCTTGCAGAAGGGCCCTTGGTGTTCTAACTAACTGGGAATGGGTTCAGTTACTATTTCTCTGAGTCACTGACGGTTTACACATAAACCCTTCACGTTCTATTTCCTCCCAAGCCGAGGTCCTCGACGATGGGCAGCGCGAGGGATGAACTCCGGTGAGGTTGTGCCGGTGGATTCACGCAACGACCGGTGCTCCTGAGCGGCTATCACCGAATTGAACCTTCCCCGAGTGTTTCCCCTAACGTAATTTGAAGATTGGTAACCTAATTTGCCCTGGCCACGGCGACCCAAGACCATGCGGACAAAGGAACGTGTTCCCGACGACAGGTGATGGTCCAGTTCAATTGAAGAGGTCGAAGAGCTTAAGGAGGACCTAGGGATGCTAGAACAAGCCACAGAGAGACTTGAACTGACCTGAGCTGAGCTGGCCGCGGTGAGGTCGTTTTCACGGTGGCAGAAAACTAAATTGGGGGAAATCTGGAATTGGTGCTCCGCAGTGAACGATTGCTGGTGATTCTTGGTGGCTGGATGCTTAACTATCCTACGGAGCTGGCGGGGGCTTCAATTTATAGGGATCGACGGCGGTGGCCGGGAATTTCAGTGGGGAAGCGCGGCGGTCGGAGGAGGGAGAAGAGTACTGGCGCAGTGGCTTGGTGTCCAACGCCGTGGCAATCGCTCCGATGATCAACGGAGAGCGAGAGCAGGCTACGGCGATGTGGTGGAAAGGGTTAGACATGCGGCAGACAACGGTGACGGCTTAACGGCGGTGAGAATCCTTGTCCGAGGGCGGTGAGCAAGGGGAGAGGTACCGCGGCTAGCCGGAGTGGCGTCCAGGGTTTGGATTTAGGGTTTTCTAGGGTTTCAATTAGGGTTTCTGGTATCTCAAGGGTGTAAATGTAACTTAAACCCATCCTTAGTAATATTTTATGACTATTTCACATAGTCTTTGGGGTTTTCTCTATTTGGCTCTTGTTTTACCCTTCAGGATCCCCTTTAGGGTTAAGCATCCTATACTAGGGTCTTATTTGCAAAATGCTATAACAATACAACTTGTTTGAAATTTTTACCTAGTAAATGCACTCTAGGTGTGTCAAACATATGCAAATGCCAATGCTCATGATGTTATGCTCAAGTTTTAGTAACAGTAACACCAGGGGTGTTACATGTTTGTACGACTGGTGAAACCTAACGGGCGACTATGCACCAGGGGAATCTTTGTCAAGGTTACGTAGTGTATCCCTGGCCATTCACCTCGGTAGTGAAGATCGGGGCTTGCGAACCCAGGCTGGAAAGGGATCACGGCTCATAGGTAAAGTGTGCGACCTCTGTAGAGGAATGAAACTAATATATCAGTCGTGCTCACAATTATAAGCGGCCTTAGGATCCTCTTTGATTAGAGATACAGCTGGTTCGAGATGCAACGATTCTATTAATGGTTTATGGTTTGATGGTGATAATGATGTTTCCTCGATGAGGAAATGGTTTACGGGTTGGTTATTGCTAAAACCTGGCTTCTATTAATGACAAATACCTGACCAACTAAAAGCAACTGCTTTGAGCCTAACTCCACATAAAGCTAGTCCACCTCAGCCAAACGGGGCATTTGCTGAGTACGTTGATGTGCACTCACCCTTGCTTTCACAAAACACCAGGTTGCCTTTGGTGCAATCTATGCTCAGGTACAGGAGAAGAAGGCATCGATGCGGATCTCCAGAAGTTTCTGGACTTCGACGAGTTCAAGGATTAGGCTAGCGACCTCCCCCAGTCAGCTGCCTCTGGTGGGTTTGTTTATGCTGGCTATGTTTCTATTATGTGCACTTTGATTTATATCATGTAAATGACTCTAGTTTATAGTATTATTAATTACTCATTATTGTTATTCGAAGCATTGTGCTATGATGAGTCATTTATGTAATCGCTGTGTATGTGAATTTCTGATCCTGGCACATACATGGTTCGCATTCGGTTTACCTTCCAAAACCGGGTGTGACAATTTTCCTTACAATCTCACCCTTTTGGTGATTGATGACAACACAACCAAATCAAGCAAATAGACAAATAATTGATGTAAGAATGCAATCTACTTGCTAGGATGCATGAATGTCCCCACAAAGTGAGATTATGGACTTTAAGCCTCCTCCTAACCCCATAATCCACATACTTCCTATTTTAGACCAAAACCACTCGAAGAACCAAAACCACTTGTAAGCTCAAGATTTTAAATTTGGTGGTGTTTGGTATTTGATATACTTTGAATTGCTTTGGTCCCTAAAACTTCTCCCCTTTGGACCTTAACACCAAAAAGGAAGACATTAAAAGCATATAGGAAGCAATTAAAAGACTTGCCGTCTAAAAAAGATTACCCCCCATAAAAGAGAGCTCTCTCCTTTTGAAAGAGTATTATCCCCCTTTGTATGGAAGAAAACATACTCCCCCTGTTGGGGATCCTCTACTTAAGAAAAGCACATGAAAAAGAGAGGAAACAAGACATGAATGACTAGACTAACTCCCCCTATGCATAGGTAAATAATATATTTTAACAATATTTGCATATATGGAAACATGGGGGCATATAATTTATATAACACATAGTCTAATCAAAATCTAGAGAAGACATGTAAATGATACAGATAGTGGAATGAAACCACTTGCGGAACTTGAAAACACTTGTAGATTTGCAGTGGAGGCTTATTGTCTTTCTCCAGGGACTCCATTTTCTTTCAATGAGACTACTGCACACATAATAGACATGAAAATAAGTATTAGTCTCAAAGACTTAGATTATAGAGTAACCTCCCCCTGAAGGTGTGCATACAAGTTTTGAATACTTGTAGGAGACATACACTTTGATTTTGAGATCAAGAGGGGCAAATTATCTATAATCCAAGCTTTGGCACATATAAGTCAAAATGGCACTAATTGAAGGATATAAAATTTGGAAGCAAAACAAAAGTGCCACCTTTCTAGGAATTTTAAATAAGCCATGTGCCTTGCTTAACTAAACATTTTAAACCATGTAGGTTTGCTCAAGAATATGAATTGAAGACGAGCATTCCTACCATATGATTGACCTAGTATGCATGCAACTCTAATTGAAAGTAAATACCACATATAAAACTAGGCATATAAGGTAAAAACTAGATATAAGGAAATAGATACACATATCTAAAAACAAGGAAAATGCAATAAACTAGTTACCTTAGTCATGGGTGGGGAATCTAGGTCCAAAATTTTTACTAACCCACTTGGCAATAAACTTGATCAAACATGATATATCCCATGATATACATCCAAATTTGTCATGTCTCCAAATTCCCCAAAGTCCTTCGAACTTCTCACTTTCCTCTCGGGACCCAAACCTTCTCGGTGCTTTTCATGGTTGAGATAATCTCCTTTAGCACACAGATGCGTTTGGCCCCCTTTCCCGTGTTGGCTTGCTTCTTGGTCTTGATTGCTATCACCTTTCCATTATTTTTCTTCTTGATCAAATATGGTGTAGCGACCTTCTTATCCACCTTGTTGATGTAGGTGTTGGAGATCTTGCTTGTTGCCTTTTTCTTGTGTTCTACCATGTCCTCGCCTTGCATTGGTAAGACTTGTGCCCTTCCTTGTGATAGAGCCAGCAAACCACAGTTTCTCCCTCTATAGGCTTGTTCACTCCCGTAGTGGTGTTATCCTATAGAGGTTGGGTTTGTTTGACTTTGCCTTTCTTTTCATAAAATCCTTGTCTAGGCGATCCACCTCTTGCCTTAATTTCTCATTCTACATTGCAATTTCATCCAAACATGTTTCTATAACAACATTATTAACAAGAATTGGTTACAGGGATTAGAATCATCAATTAAATCAAAGCAAGAAGTAGAATCATCTTTCTTAATGATTTTAGAATTTCAATTAAAGAATTTCCTAGGGTGCTACCGATGCTTTCTAGCTTAGTAGTTAGCTCTATTACGAATGCTAAGAATTTCCATTTTCTCTAGCAAGTTTTCAATAGCATCTTGAGAGCTAGCTAACTTAGCCTTAAGTTTTTCATTCTTTTTAACAAGGCTATCATCGGTGGATCAGGATGGAGCTTTAGATTCTAATTGCTCAATTTTAGTTGTTGGCTCACAATTCAAATTTGCAAAGGTTTCAAATTTATCTAGCAAACATTTATAATCATTTTGAGAGCTAAGCAACTTATTTTGCAGAGTTTTTAGTTAAGCCTTTTGTTTAGTGCAAACATCCTCAAAAAATTAATGACATCCACAAGTTCATCTAAGGAGGGCTTTCCCTCACCTTCACCATCATCACTACTACTATCATCACTAGAGGATGGGATACTTGTTGTAATTCTTGCCATAAGGAATTTGTGTGACAACCGTGATGAGGATCGGTGGCTATAGGTTCTTGGAGATTCATCTTCGCTTGAAGAATCATGCTAAGTTTTGACACTTGTAAGTGTCTTGCCTTTGCTCCTCCTCTTTTTGGGTTCGGTCATATTTGGGCAATTGTCCCTGAAGTGTCGCTTATCCCCACATGTGAAGCATCCTCTCTTTCTGAAAGTCGCCTAGAGGGGGGGTGAATAGGCGGAATCTAAAAATTATAAACTTAAGCACAATCTACAAGTCGGGGTTAGCGTTAGAAATATAAACGATTCTGAAAGAGAGGGCGAAAACAAATCACAAGCAAATGAAGAGTGAGACACGGTGATTTGTTTTACCGAGGTTTGGTTCTTGCAAACCTACTCCCTATTGAGGTGGTCACAAAGACCGGGTCTCTTTCAACCCTTTCCCTCTCTCAAGCGGTCACTTAGACTGAGTGAGCTTCTCTTCTCAATCAATCGGGACACCAAGTCCCCACAAGGACCACCACACAATTGGTGTCTCTTGCCTTGATTACAATTGAGATAGGATCAAGAAAGAAAGAAGAAGAAAAGCGATCCAAGCGCAAGAACTCAAAAGAACACAAATGTCGCTCTCTCTAGTCGCTATTTGATTGGAATGAACTTTGGACTTGGGAGAGGATTTGATCTCTTGTTTGTATCTTGGAATGAAGTCTAGAGCTCTTGTATTGAATGCAAATGGCTGAAACTTGGATTCATTGAAGTGTGGTGGTTGGGGGGTATTTATAGCTCCAACCACCAAAAGAACCGTTGGTGAGGGCTTCTGTCGAATGGTGCACCGGACAGTCCGGTGCGCCACCGGACACTGTCCGGTGCGCCAGCCACGTCACCAGGCCGTTGGGTTCCGATCGTTGGAGCTCTGACAATTAGGACCACCGGACAGTCCGGTGGTGCACCGGATAGGTCCTGTAGACTATCTGGTGCGCCTTCTGGCGCCTGCTCTGACTTCTGCACGCGCAGGCGAGCACTATAGTGCATTTAATGCCTTCTGCAGACGACCGTTGGCGAGAAGTAGCCGTTGCTCCGCTGGCACACTGTAAGACCCAAAATTAGTAGAGAAAAAAAATATAAACAAAGTATCATAATGCTCTGGAAACTAGGAAATAAGAAAATAATGAAGAAAAGGAAAAGAGAATAAAAATACAGATAAATATATATTTATTGCTTCATAATTTATGTTAGGTATGAATTCCTAAATTTATCTTAGAATTGAATTTTAAATTTTGTAAATCAAAAAGGAATAGAAAATAGAGAATGAGAGGAGAATTTTTAATAAAACCATTTACTCCTTCCATACATAAATGATAAGGAAAAGAAAAGAAAAAAAAGAGTCATATTTTAAACAGTAGATTTTATATTAGGAATTATTTTGACACTTGACAAGTTGAAGTTCAAAACATGTGTTTGAATTTGCATTGGACTTGAAGTGAGAACTTTGAAAATAGAAAAGGAAATTCTAGGGTTTGAGAAAGGAGAAGGAAAATATTATAAAAAGAAAATAAATAAGTAAATAAATCTGTTTATTTTATATTAGTATTTGAAATTATGCATTTAGACCCAAGGTGAAACTCACAACAATATTTGAATCCAAATTTGAAATTTACAAATAAAGAGGGAGAAATAAAGCAGGAAATATAAAAGAAAAGAACAAACCCTGATCGTGGGCCGCGCACACCCATTTCAGCCCATATCTACTTTCTTCCCCCGCCGGCCCACTTGCGCCCTTTTCTTTTATCTTTTTCACGGTGTCACTTGCCAGTGGGCCCGGATCGTCAGTTTTGTCTCCTTCAAACAGACCGCGGACCTTGCGGCGCGTCCGCGATTCCTCGAGCGAATCCGCGCACCTGGATCGATCTCCACGCACCAAATTCGCCTCCGCTTCTTTGGAAATCCGTTGCAACGACGCACGCCCGCCGCCTCTTTTCTCGTGCACATGAACAAACAACCGCTGCTGGCCACGCACAGGTGGTTCCGCGGCAATGGCAGATGCGAAATCCACGCGATCCTTGGCCGGCCTGCGCTAATTGCCCGGGTGGTAGGGGTATAAGTACGCGAGCGCTGCGGCTACCTCTCCCACCGGTTCTCGTCGTCAATGACCTCCTAACCATCCTCAATTCACTCGGCGGCCTACAAATTTTACCGCCGTGTCCGTCGCTCACCGTGGGAGGCCTCACCGGTGCCCTAATAACAGGTATGGAGCTCTCCCCTGTGTCCGCCGCACCCTCGATTTTGGTTAGCAACCGTCCAACGGCGCGTAGATCCGCGTATGCGCTGGATTGGGTGCTCACCGGCGTTCTCCGCCGTGGAGATCACCTGGGCGCCGCTCCCTGTTAGCTAGAGGGGGAAGACAGCCCTTATCCGTCGATCTAGCCACCAACGGCTAGGATTGGGCCGTGCGTATCTCTTTAGCTAGATTAAATCTTGGTCGTTGGATCGGATCCGAGGGGTGAGCGTGGTTGATCGCGTGGACGTGCTTAGGTCGTAGATCTCCGATCCTGCGGCAGGGAGCCCTTACCAGTGTATAATGTTTGGAGATCTAATCGCAGTCGTCGATCGGGTATTGGGCGGCTGAAATCTGCCCATACCCCTTCGGCTGGGGGATTATGCATATGAGACCCTGGACATTTTAATAATAAACCCGCCATCCATGCGGGGTAAATCTGAGTCTCGGGAATCTTACCCCGAGCCCCCTGAGCTTTTTTGTATTAGTGCGCCCAGTCCAGGAAGTTAAGAAATCAAATAAATGAATTTAGAAAATGATTTTTAATGATTAAATAATTGCTAGAGTTTGTATAATTCATAGAAAATTCATTTTAGCTCCAAATTGAACCATTCCAGTTTCTAAAATTTTGTAATAATATTCTTCATCATTTAGTGCCTCTGTTTTGTCATGAAAACAATTAGAAATTTAATCTCTCACTTAATCCATTTTAAGCACATAAAACCTTTGAAAATTCATAACTTAAAATATATAACTCCAAATTTAATGATTCCAATTCCTGTGATCTTATTTTAATGTCTAGTTTATTACTGTATATTCTATTTGCATGTTTGGTGTAATGTTAATTTTGCCTATACACTGTTTGTTTGTATTGCTACGACTAGCAGTGAGGATACGAGTCACCTGAAGATCATCCTGGTACCTGGATTCTCAAGACCCAGGCAAGTTGTGCCCTTGATCACTTCTTTTTACCCAGCCATGTTCTAATTAATCATAATGATCTGCATAGGTTAATTTTGATGGGACCCAATAGGTTACCCTAGTTTGTCTATCTTTATACCTTGTTTACCACTGAACTTTTTGGGTAGTACTTGCTAGTGCTTTATGTGGTTTTGGGTATGAAGATACACTTTATTCATGATTATACTTTTGTTATCAGTTGTTATTTATGGTTCATGTTAAGATCATTATGTTAATTGGAACATGGAGCGACCACCCGGGAAAACAGTGCTACCACAAGGGAGGAATGGGACCCCTTGGCTGATTAATTAGGAAAGCTAGTGGAAGACTACCTTACCCGAAAGGGGCAAGGGCAGTAGGGGAGTGGTCAGTGTAGGGAGGCCCTCGGGAGGATTTTGCTGCGATGGCGGTCCTGCAAGGGATTCCTGCATTGGAACTTCCTATAAACTGTAGCGGGTTTTCGGAAGCTAGTGGAACTTTGTAAAGGCCTCGTAGTGGATCCCTAGCCATTCACCTCGGAAGTGTCTAAGGGCCTTGCAAACCCTGGCGACATGGGATACACGACTTGTGGGTAAAGGGTACAACCTCTGCAGAGTGTAAAACTGGTATACTAGCCGTGCTCACGGTCATGAGCAGCTCGGACCCTCACATGATTAATTTATGGAACTAAATTCAATTTGTCATATGCATTGCATCGCAGGTGATAATGTTACTTTTGTTCTATTATTTAACTGGGTTGGTATTTACTTATACTTAGTAACTGCTAATAAAATTTTGACCAACTTTAAAAGCAATGCTCAGCTCTAACCATCTTCTTTGGTAAGCCTTACACTTCACGTGAGCTCCCACCTTTGGCGAGTTCATGCACATTATTCCCCACAACTTGTTGAGCGATGAACGTATGTGAGCTCACTCTTGCTGTCTCACATACACCACAGGTCAAGACCAGGTACTGCAGGATGATGCTCATGGAGGATGCTGTGATGAGTTCGTGAGAGGTCTAGGTCGTCGTCTCCCAGTCAACTTTGGGTTGCTGGACCGTTGTCTCCTTATAATGTAATTATTTATTTTGTATAGAACTCCTGTTATATATAAAGATGTGACATTCGATCCTGTGCCACTATACATCATATGTATGAGACTTGGTCCCAGCATACCTGGTGTTCATGTTAACCCCGGGTTTTGGACCCCTAAAATCCGGGTGTTACAGAAGTGGTATCAGAGGAATGTTGACTGTAGGACGAAACCTAGATAGAACTGGACAACCATTCTTTACTTACCTTACTCTGATTCTTTTCTAACCTTATCTTAATCTTTTTCTCATCTAATTCCGCTTTACTCTGATTATCCTTACCTTTTCTTTTTCTAAAGACAAATGTGGATTTCACACTTTGAAATCCTGTACCTAAAGTGACTTTTAGGAATAGGAGACCTATTCTTAGGAACAAAAACAAAACTATTTTTATAGATATCTATGAACTTGAATGTTTGTTCTTATGATACTTGTTTGATTTGGATCTTTGATTGAGTGTGATGGGTTGTGGAGTAATGTCCACAATTACATCTGCATATACATCTAGGTATAAAGGATAGCATTTGTAAGATAACTAGACAAACTAGATTATCCCCTTAGAAAATATATGTAGTATTCCGTATCTATCTCATCTTAACATATTCTATCTTACCTTTGGACATTCACCTCGTACAACTAATTACCCTAGTCTTGACATAGAATATCTGGCCCAGCCCTGCCAAAGAAAATTCCAGTACATAACCAACTATTAGCTTATTCATTCTGTCTACTAAATGATTCCCTTGCAAAGCTATCTTACCATATGCTTCTAACTTAGATGGTCAATACCAGGCGGGGTGGTGGAATTGATTTACCTGCTAACCGACAACCTCAACCACAGTCAGCAGAGATGAATCCTCCTAATCCTCCACAAGGCGGAGTTGATCCACTAGTCACAGCTCAGATGAGAATGATGCAGCAAATGGCGGACACTATGGCAGATATGCGCACCCAAATGCGGCAAGAACGCCAAGAAATGCACCAGGAAAGAGAGGATGCACGTCGGGAAATGCGCCAAGAGCGGGAAGAAATACGCCAAGAGAGGAGGGTACAACAACAGCAGCTGCAGCAACAACTTCAACAACAGCAGCAACAACAACAAGTGCCAATGCCTCCACCTCCACCACCAGTTCCACCCCGGGACAAGCACCGGGAATTCATGAGCCACAAACCACCAACCTTCTCCAACTCCGCAGATCCGTTGCAGGCAGATGACTGGTTAAAGTCCATAGAGAAGATGCTCAACATAGCCCAGTGCTCGGATAGAGAGAAAGTACTCTATGCATCAGGTCGTCTTGCTGGTCCCGCTGCGGATTGGTGGGATGCGTACTGTGCAGCTCATGCTGCTGCCGATACAATTACCTGGGAAGAATTCTCCGCACAATTCAGGAATTACCATATTCCTACTGGGCTCATGAAGATTAAGAGAAAGGAGTTTCTATCCCTCAAGCAAGGAAGTATGTCCGTAAGTGAATATAGAGACAAATTCATCCAGTTATCTCGATATGCTCCCAGAGATGTTGAGGATGATGAGCAAAAGCAGGAGCTCTTTTTGGATGGTTTGATTGGACCCTTGCAATATCAGCTGGTATCGCACACCTTCCCATCCTTCCAAAGGCTACTTGACAAAGCTATTGCTGTAGAAAACAAGAGGAGTATATTTGGAGAGAAAAGAAAGGCTATCAACCAAGGGCAGGCTGGAAGTAGTTCCCGTCCTCGCTATACTACCACTCCCAATACACCAGCTTGTGGCAATTCCGGACAACAAACTCAACAGACACCAACTGCTCCTCCGAAAGCAAGCACTCCAGTAGGACCCGTTGCTCCCAACACAACCGCCATCAGGACATGCTTCAAGTGTGGACAACCGGGACACTACGCCAACTACTGTCCCAACAGAGCTGCCTACACTACACCGGCTCCGATGAAACAAGGACAAGCCTCGGCAGGAAAGAGTCAGCCCCTATCTATCAACCGGGGATATGCCCATCATGCAGAAGTAGAAGCTGAACCCAGTGAATTTGAAATTCAAGAAGAAGAGCCAGTTGGAGATGAAGTAGTCGGTGAAGAAGTCAACGAGCAACAAGAATAGAGAGATAAACATAGATATAGATACATATATATATATTTTACTGTTTGTAAGACCTAAAAAATTAGTTTAGCCAGTAGTAGTATTTTACTATTTTAGTAATAATAATAAGGTCCATTTGACCCTGTGTTTTGCTAATAAGATATGCATCATGCCGAGATTTTGTTTATGCATATGTGTTGAAACAATATGAACATGCACCTTTTTCCTTACAAATCTCGAGGACGAGATTTTTGTTAAGGGGGGTAGGATTTGTAAGACCCAAAATTAGTAGAGAAAAAAAAATATAAACAAAGTATCATAATGCTCTGGAAACTAGGAAATAAGAAAATAATGAAGAAAAGGAAAAGAGAATAAAAATACAGATAAATATATATTTATTGCTTCATAATTTATGTTAGGTATGAATTCCTAAATTTATCTTAGAATTGAATTTTAAATTTTGTAAATCAAAAAGGAATAGAAAATAGAGAATGAGAGGAGAATTTTTAATAAAACCATTTACTCCTTCCATACATAAATGATAAGGAAAAGAAAAGAAAAAAAAGAGTCATATTTTAAACAGTAGATTTTATATTAGGAATTATTTTGACACTTGACAAGTTGAAGTTCAAAACATGTGTTTGAATTTGCATTGGACTTGAAGTGAGAACTTTGAAAATAAAAAAGGAAATTCTAGGGTTTGAGAAAGGAGAAGGAAAATATTATAAAAAGAAAATAAATAAGTAAATAAATCTGTTTATTTTATATTAGTATTTGAAATTATGCATTTAGACCCAAGGTGAAACTCACAACAATATTTGAATCCAAATTTGAAATTTACAAATAAAGAGGGAGAAATAAAGCAGGAAATATAAAAGAAAAGAACAAACCCTGATCGTGGGCCGCGCACACCCATTTCAGCCCATATCTACTTTCTTCCCCCGCCGGCCCACTTGCGCCCTTTTCTTTTATCTTTTTCACGGTGTCACTTGCCAGTGGGCCCGGATCGTCAGTTTTGTCTCCTTCAAACAGACCGCGGACCTTGCGGCGCGTCCGCGATTCCTCGAGCGAATCCGCGCACCTGGATCGATCTCCACGCACCAAATTCGCCTCCGCTTCTTTGGAAATCCGTTGCAACGACGCACGCCCGCCGCCTCTTTTCTCGTGCACATGAACAAACAACCGCTGCTGGCCACGCACAGGTGGTTCCGCGGCAATGGCGGATGCGAAATCCGCGCGATCCTTGGCCGGCCTGCGCTAATTGCCCGGGTGGTAGGGGTATAAGTACGCGAGCGCTGCGGCTACCTCTCCCACCGGTTCTCGTCGTCAATGACCTCCTAACCATCCTCAATTCACTCGGCGGCCTACAAATTTTACCGCCGTGTCCGTCGCTCACCGTGGGAGGCCTCACCGGTGCCCTAATAACAGGTATGGAGCTCTCCCCTGTGTCCGCCGCACCCTCGATTTTGGTTAGCAACCGTCCAACGGCGCGTAGATCCGCGTATGCGCTGGATTGGGTGCTCACCGGCGTTCTCCGCCGTGGAGATCACCTGGGCGCCGCTCCCTGTTAGCTAGAGGGGGAAGACAGCCCTTATCCGTCGATCTAGCCACCAACGGCTAGGATTGGGCCGTGCGTATCTCTTTAGCTAGATTAAATCTTGGTCGTTGGATCGGATCCGAGGGGTGAGCGTGGTTGATCGCGTGGACGTGCTTAGGTCGTAGATCTCCGATCCTGCGGCAGGGAGCCCTTACCAGTGTATAATGTTTGGAGATCTAATCGCAGTCGTCGATCGGGTATTGGGCGGCTGAAATCTGCCCATACCCCTTCGGCTGGGGGATTATGCATATGAGACCCTGGACATTTTAATAATAAACCCGCCATCCATGCGGGGTAAATCTGAGTCTCGGGAATCTTACCCCGAGCCCCCTGAGCTTTTTTGTATTAGTGCGCCCAGTCCAGGAAGTTAAGAAATCAAATAAATGAATTTAGAAAATGATTTTTAATGATTAAATAATTGCTAGAGTTTGTATAATTCATAGAAAATTCATTTTAGCTCCAAATTGAACCATTCCAGTTTCTAAAATTTTGTAATAATATTCTTCATCATTTAGTGCCTCTGTTTTGTCATGAAAACAATTAGAAATTTAATCTCTCACTTAATCCATTTTAAGCACATAAAACCTTTGAAAATTCATAACTTAAAATATATAACTCCAAATTTAATGATTCCAATTCCTGTGATCTTATTTTAATGTCTAGTTTATTACTGTATATTCTATTTGCATGTTTGGTGTAATGTTAATTTTGCCTATACACTGTTTGTTTGTATTGCTACGACTAGCAGTGAGGATACGAGTCACCTGAAGATCATCCTGGTACCTGGATTCTCAAGACCCAGGCAAGTTGTGCCCTTGATCACTTCTTTTTACCCAGCCATGTTCTAATTAATCATAATGATCTGCATAGGTTAATTTTGATGGGACCCAATAGGTTACCCTAGTTTGTCTAACTTTATACCTTGTTTACCACTGAACTTTTTGGGTAGTACTTGCTAGTGCTTTATGTGGTTTTGGGTATGAAGATACACTTTATTCATGATTATACTTTTGTTATCAGTTGTTATTTATGGTTCATGTTAAGATCATTATGTTAATTGGAACATGGAGCGACCACCCGGGAAAACAGTGCTACCACAAGGGAGGAATGGGACCCCTTGGCTGATTAATTAGGAAAGCTAGTGGAAGACTACCTTACCCGAAAGGGGCAAGGGCAGTAGGGGAGTGGTCAGTGTAGGGAGGCCCTCGGGAGGATTTTGCTGCGATGGCGGTCCTGCAAGGGATTCCTGCATTGGAACTTCCTATAAACTGTAGCGGGTTTTCGGAAGCTAGTGGAACTTTGTAAAGGCCTCGTAGTGGATCCCTAGCCATTCACCTCAGAAGTGTCTAAGGGCCTTGCAAACCCTGGCGACATGGGATACACGACTTGTGGGTAAAGGGTACAACCTCTGCAGAGTGTAAAACTGGTATACTAGCCGTGCTCATGGTCATGAGCAGCTCGGACCCTCACATGATTAATTTATGGAACTAAATTCAATTTGTCATATGCATTGCATCGCAGGTGATAATGTTACTTTTGTTCTATTATTTAACTGGGTTGGTATTTACTTATACTTAGTAACTGCTAATAAAATTTTGACCAACTTTAAAAGCAATGCTCAGCTCTAACCATCTTCTTTGGTAAGCCTTACACTTCACGTGAGCTCCCACCTTTGGCGAGTTCATGCACATTATTCCCCACAACTTGTTGAGCGATGAACGTATGTGAGCTCACTCTTGCTGTCTCACATACACCACAGGTCAAGACCAGGTACTGCAGGATGATGCTCATGGAGGATGCTGTGATGAGTTCGTGAGAGGTCTAGGTCGTCGTCTCCCAGTCAACTTTGGGTTGCTGGACCGTTGTCTCCTTATAATGTAATTATTTATTTTGTATAGAACTCCTGTTATATATAAAGATGTGACATTCGATCCTGTGCCACTATACATCATATGTATGAGACTTGGTCCCAGCATACCTGGTGTTCATGTTAACCCCGGGTTTTGGACCCCTAAAATCCGGGTGTTACACACACCGGACAGTCCGGTGAATTATAGCGGAGCGGCCTCCCAAATTCCCGAAGCTGGCAAGTTCAGAGTCATTCCTCCCTGGTGCACCGGACACTGTCCGATGGCACACCGGACAGTCCGGTGCGCCAAACCAGGGCTGTCTTCGATATACTTTGCTCCTTTGTTTTGAACCCTTTCTTTTGACTTTGTATTGGTTTGTTGTGAACCTTTGGCACCTGTAGAACATATATTCTAGAGCAAACTAGTTAGTCCAATAATTTGTGTTGGGCAATTCAACCACCAAAATTCATATGGAAAAAGTTTGACCCTATTTCCCTTTCACTTTCTTTGCCTTTTCCTATCAATGTTAAAGAGAAGATCCTCGACCTATAGGGGCACACCTATTAGATTAATCTTGTGAATCATCCTTATTACCTTTCCGATGCGTTGAACTGTTTCTTTGTCCTTAAAGGATGATGTTGAGCCTTGATCATTTTCATCATCATCATCTTCTTCTTCTTGTTCCTCCTCCTCCTCTTCAATATAGGAGCTTGAGCTTGGAGAATTCCTTTTGCCTTTCATCCTTTTGTGTTCATCACATGCAAAAGCATATGACTTCGAAGAAGTAGGCTCCTCTTCTTGACCCATCTTGCGTGACATTTTCAATGCCATAATCTTTCCAATCACGAGCATCGGGGTCATTGTGCTCAAACCCTCCAAATTGTGAAGAATTGTGATGATGCTCCCATATATTTGTTGAGGTAGAAAGGAGATGATCTTCCTCACAATGTCCATGTCACCTAGTTTATTAATTCCAATAGAGTTGAGCTCATTAATCACAAGATTTAAGCAGGAATACATGTCTCTAACAAGCTCATTTTCTTTCATAGCAAAATTATTATACTCATTTAAGAGTAGACAATGTTTTTGCTCACAAACATTAGATGTGTCTTATCCCTGCAAGCGCAATCAATAACACCAGCAAGAACAGGAAGAACACAACCAAACTGTGTTGATTACGAGATGGGGTCTCACAAGCCGATGATGGCAAAACTGTTCGATGACAGAATAATCTAAGCAAAACCCACCCTAATGTGATGGAAGCTGCTAAATAAATAGAGTATTAGGGTGTGCGCGACCTCTGGTCTCACCCCTAATGGGCTTCGACGCGATACACGAACCAATGGTCCAACAGACGGTGTCGTAGCACCAAAACAAAATTGTTTTGATGATTCACGTTGACTCCGGATGAATTTTAAGCTGGGATTAGTTGGTTTGGTTAGATAATATCTTTATCTTTCCAACCATATCTTGTCCGCCGAAATCAAAGTTTGGATGCGTCCTGGGCGTCCATTTTAGTTCAGCCTGGTCATGGAACCCGAGATGGAATCATAGCCTAGTCAGACTTGATGTCCTTCCTATTATGGATGCCCTTGGTCCTCCTCCTCAACCCCTTGGTCATTCCCAAGTCCTTGATGGTCCTCTCTAAGGTTCCTAATCATCAAAACATCCATGGCCCTAAGCGTAAGCTCTGAAACACAATTGACTAGGGTAGAATGTACCTGGATATTTAGCTATCGTGCATGCGATCGTGTTATCGGTCCATACATTGTATGTATAGAAGTGATGTCCTCATCAAGATGAACCGCCTTTGTTTAGAATTACAACCATGCCCCTTAGGGCCTTACACATATTGTTTACAAATGGCATTAGGGCAAAAATGTATTTTCTCCATCCTCGACTGTGTGGGTTTGATCCTTCGTCGTTTCTCATTTGGCTTATGTTTGAAGTTTTTATTTTGTTGTTGAAGCTATTGACTTCGGATAACACCTTTTCCACTCGCGTGTATGGGTGAAGCTTTTTGCATGCTGCCTCGGCTCAAGGTTTGCTTCATCCTCCAGTAGAAATGTTCCTAAAATACACTTGCTTGTGCCGAAGCAAAAGGTTAAATGAGGATCTTTAGCATAGAAGGCCCCCAACACTAGCCCCTTGTTGGATGAGTTCATTTCTTTGTAACAAGCTTAGATCGCAAAAATATAGTTTTGAGGCCTTGTGTCGAAGACCCAAAAACACCTTCCTGAAGCTCGTTATGAAGAAGATAGATTCGATTTAATGAAAGCAGAGAGCTCTAGAGGTTAAATCAGTGGAGAAGCTGGGGTGTTGCGTGGGAATATTTTCAGCGACCCGCGCTGCTTCGTGCCCATTTTTCAGTATAAAAGTGGGCGAGCGGGTGAGTGTAGATCACATTTCCTGCCTCAACTACCCGCTACCAAAATTTTCTGTGCCTCCGAAGCTTCCCATCCACCAGCGCTTCAGAATCCAACTTCGGCTGAGCCACTCTAGAAAACTCTTTGTCTTGCTTAGATGTCCAAAATCCAGACCATCGTAAAGTTGATCACTCCTACCTCCTCAAAGGCACGATAAGACACCCTACCTATCTCTGAGGCAATGAGGGCTTCATCATCATCAAGACCTACCGCGGAATTGCTGAAGACAGACCTTCAAAGCCAGCTACATTGAGATTGGTCGATCTACTCTAAAGGAAAGAGACTTGCCATCTATGAGGAGACTTGGTTATTTTAGCAGCAAGGTGAACGTGCGCCTCCCTAGGGAGGAGATGACATCGAAGCCAGAGAAAGACTAAGTTGTTGTTTATAGGAGTTTTTTTCAATGCAGGACTTTGGCTACCCATGTATAAGATGATTGAGAAGGTACTACAGCGGTACAAAGTATACATGTATCAATTAACTCCAAATAAAATGGTTTGCCTTATAGTTTTTATCTGGGTTGTATGAAGCTAGGGAGGTTGTACCAATGCTAATGCATTCTACAAAGTTCATGACTTACATTATCATACGAATGCTAAGAATGAAACATGCCTTCATAACAATTTTGGGTGCTACAACTTCACATATCACAAGGATACAACTAGTCCAGTTCTTGCCTGCCGAACCAAGTGACATGGTGATTGGACAAAGGAATGGTTTTATGCTGAAGTTGACTCTGAGCAATGTGAGGATTTCAAGGGTATACTGATGAGCCTTTTGGAGGTTAGCTTTGCCCTAAAAAGGCCAAAGTGCGAGATGAACAAAGTTGTTGATGAGTGCTACAAAACCTTCAATACAGTTATAAAAAAGATTGGATCTCGAGATCTAATTCAAGAGGTGCTCGCTTATAATATCTATCCAACTTGGACTGGGTGGAAACTTCCAAGGAGGTGAAATCGAAAGATGAAGAACTTGTTACACTGACTTTTGACTTCAAAGAGCAATCTTCATATAAAGCTCCTTCGGCTGGGTGGCTGAAATTTATTGAGGAGAAGTGTAATGAAATGTGTGAAAATTATCTCATTAGAGAACACAAAGATATGAAATTTGTATTCAAGAGTTGAGGGAAACTTTGGCTTAACAAAGTTAGAATGCTCTAGGGTTTGAATACCCAGATTATGAAGATCCTTTGGCCAATGTCAGAGTTGGAGAAAAAAGGAAAAAAAGGGCTGCTAAGGTTGCTGACAAAAGGCCAAAGAAGACTGTTGAAATAGAGGATGATGACGCATCCAAGACTGACGAAGAGCCACCATTGGGTCCAGCAAAGAAGAAGGTCAAAATACCTATTCAGAAAGATACAATTGTGAAGAAACATCGGCTCCGAAGAAGACTATGTCTACCCAAGAGCAAGAAAAGGGCAACACCACTACCAATTCGTCATTCGGTTGCACCCGGATTCTCAAGGTAATGACTCGACCAAGTATCCTGGGACCAACATTGACTCGTTTTATGCCAACTTTAAAGGATTCTGATGAAGGTGGCAAATCTTTGAAGGGCAAAGAGATTTTGTCTAAAGAGCAGGTAGAGAGCCCACTCATTCTGGGTCTTGGAAGTGCTGCTTTCGGGGGTTCATCATCATCTGAAAAGGACGGTGCAAAGAAATCAGCCGAGGATGATGGATCTTCGGAGCACAAGAAAACAGAATAGCTGAAAGAGCAAGATATTACACTTGGAACAAATGTGGTCGAAGCTACTCGAACTACCAGCGAAGAAATGGATGAGCTTGGATTTTTTATGAGGCATATTGGTGGTGGCGAGCTGGATGATAAGGAGGTGTCGGAGCTAGAAAAGAAAGGTGAAGCCATGGGTTATGAACTTGGGGCTATGCTCTTCGACGGGGAAGACCAAATGCTGGTGTGTGTGCCTAATTCTGATGAATCAAAAATTGTATGAAATATCACCCAAAGGATTGGTTTTCCAGAAATTGAAGACAAACTTAGCCAAGTTAAGAAGAGGAAACTTTCTCATAGCTTGGCCTATACGAGAATCAAGGTACCAAGAAACTTTATTTTAATGCAACTTTGGGCAATTTTTTGTTTTTTGACTAAACTATTTTTTGTTTTCATGGTGCAAGGTCTAATGCTAAGTAAAGCTTTAAGAATATAGCAAGAGAAGGAAGAGAGAGAATTGACCACTTCAACACGAAGTTGCAAAACTTCGGAAATCCTTAGAGGGAAAAGAGGCTGAAGCAATATCTTTGAGAGAAAAATTGGTGAAGTCAAGAAGGCAAAGGAGGAAGCAGTAAAGATGCATAATGTTGATATGTTGAAGATAAAAGAACATGACAAATTGATCAAGGAACTTTGTACCAACCTCGAAGCTGCAAAAGATGACACTATTAGCAAGGACAGAGAGAATCAAAGGATAGTGGAAACTTTAGAACAACTTCGGGGTTTTGCACTTGCTTCCTAGTGCTACGATGCTATGAAGAGAATCTTCTCTTTGATTGGTGCAACTTTGAGGGCAACTTTACATACCAGCGGGGACATCGAAGGAGCGCTTGGGTGGATAAAAAAAGAATTGTGGGAAGTTGAATAAATAATCAACACCCGCAGTGACAAGTGTGCAATGATTGGTTCGCATGGGATGGCTTCGTACTTGAGAAGGTTGGTTGTAATCATATTAAGAGTGTTAGGGAAGCTAGTTTCGGTGTGCAGCCGAAGATATTAAAACTCTTTCGAAGAACGTCTTTAATGCTACAAAGAGGTTTTTCTTTGACTTATGGGACAAAGGTGGCTGATAGCTTGCTGCTTCAGAAGCCGGAGAATATACGAGAAAGGTTCGTCCTTTGGCTTGTATTGTAGAAGTTTCTATTTACAGACTCTCTTAAGTGCTTACCATGTTCTTCTTTCCTATATAATAAAGAATCAAAGAAGACAAAGAAAGACAAGAAGTGAGTGAGGTCGAAGCTGATTTTGTCTTTTAGGCCGAAGAAAGATCTTTTGTATACTTGAAATGAATATTTATTGTAACTAAAGCACTACTTGATGTAATATAACACTTAACTCTTTATTGCCTTTTCTATTTACTTTAATGTGCATTGTTCTGTGTGAAACTAATCCTTACTGGTATTTTGAGCCGAAGGCAAAAACACCTACCCTTGTTTTCACCCAAAACAAAACATAGCTCTGCATTCCCTCGAAACGACTTTGGAGTTTTTTCACCTTTACTTGGTGATAAAACTTCTATGTCTGCATTCCCTTAGGAACGACTTTGGAGCTTTTTCACCTTTACTTGGTGATAAAACTTTATCTCTGCATTCCCTTAGGAACGACTTCAGAGCTTTTTCACCATTACTTGATTATAAAACTTTTAGCTCTGCATTCACTTAGGAATGACTTTGGAGCTTTTTCACCTTTACTTGGTCATAAAACTTTTAGCTCTGTGTTCCCTTAGGAATGACTTTGGAGCTTTTTCACCTTTACTTGGTGATAAAACTTTAGCTTTGTACCTAAGGATACTGCTTCGGTGTGATTGTTTTTCGAGGAATTATACCTTTATTGACTTTAGGTACGCCTTGTACAAATTTTGCCTCTTTGGCCCCATTAAAAAACCTTAACCTCCTTGTAAGGAAAAAGGGTGCCGAAGCTTAGGATCAGATGTGATATCTACGAAGCTCATCAACATTCCATGACCATGAAATGTCATTTCCTTCCATGTCCTTGAATCTGAATGAGCCCGGTCTATTCAAAACTAAGACCAGAAAGAGGTCTTCCTACTTCACTTGTAATTTTCCTGTTGTATCTGGGTTAGCTACCCTTCGGAGCACAAGATGTCCTGGTGCTATGTACTTGAGCTTCAGTTTCCTGTCTCTCCATCTTATGGTTTCTACTTGATATTTCCTTATATGCTCTATTGCTTCGAGCCTTGACTCTTCTATTATATCCTTTGAAACTTTCACATTGTCCTATTCTTGAGTCGAAGTTGCGACTCTTGCTGAACCCAACTTGATTTCTTTAGGGGTAACAGCTTCATCCCCGAAGAGGAGCTTGAACGGCGTGAAACTAGTAGATTTTGACACTGATGTGTTATGATTCCACACAATTTTGATGAGTTCTTCTTTCCATTTGCACTTTGGAAATCCAACCAATGACTTTGTGAATCCTAGTAAGATTATGTCATTTGCTCTTTCAACGAGTTCGTTAGACTCTAGATGCCTGACTGAAGCAAAATGTATATTAGTTCCCACCTGATTGCAAAACGTTCTGGATGTTTCGGAGTCGAATTGAGTGCCATTATCAACAATTATAGACCTTAGAATACCGAAGCGACATATAATGTTTTGCTAGAAGAACTTTTGAATAGTTGTTGAAGCTATTGTTGCCAAGGCTTTTGCTTTGATCCATTATGAGAAATATTAGACTGCTAGCACCGCATACTTTAGGTTCCCCTGGGCAGCTTGCATTGGGCCAATTATGTCCATTCCCCACCTCTGTAATGGCCATGTTGAGTGTATAAATTGAGTCATAGACTATGGTTGTTTTTTATCCCTTGTACACCTCTGACAATTGTCACATTTATGTACAAATTCTGTTGTATCCGAAGTTGCCTTCAACAAGTAAAATCCTTGCCGGATGATTTTCCCTAGTAGGGCCCTGGGGCTGATGTGCGGTCCACATATTCCAGCACGAATTTCTCTTATCAGCTCTTGACCTTCGTCCCTAGAAATACATTTTAGCAAGGGTGAACATACACCTTCCTGGTATAATTCCCCTCCTATGATCTTGTATAGCCTTGTCCTTGCCTACATTCTTTTGATGTACACATCGTCATCGGCGAGATGATTTCCCCGAAGGAAGGTTAGAATCTCTGTCCTCTAGTCTTCACTATGCATAGGGGATATCATTAAGATGGCTCTTTCCATCAATTCCACCGAAGGTGCTTTCAATATCTCAAAGAATACTTCGGGGTTATATGGAGCCCCTAGGCGATAGACTTGGCTAGCATGTCGACATACTCATTACCCAGCCTCTGGATATTCTTCTCTGAAAATCCTTCAAAGGAAGCCTCCATCCTTCGGACCATATCGAGGTATTTTTCTAAAGTTGAATTTTTGCTTTGCTTGATTTTTACACTTGACCTATGATGACTTGAGAATTAGATTTCAAAATTGCTCTTCGAACTCCCATTGCCTTCAACTTTCTCAGGCCCAACAGTAAAGCTTCGTATTCTGCTATATTATTTGTACATTGAAATTGTAGCTTGACGGCATATGATATCTTTACTTTGGATGGTGAAACAATAATGGTTGCAGCACCAACCCTGAAGGACCCCCATGAACCATCATAGAAAACTATCCAGATAGCTTCGTCTGATTGAGTTACTTCATTCTGTTAGCCTGGAGTCCAGTCAATAATGAAATATGCTAATGCTTGGGATTGAATTGAGGACCTGTGAATGAAGTCTGATGAATTCATTGAGTTCTGCTACCCACTTTCAAATTTGGACTGAAGCCTCTCTGTTCCTTATGATATCATTGAGTGGTTGGGATGATGGCACAATAATGTTGCGGGTTTGGAAGTAATACCAAAGCTTACTTGAAGCCATTAGGACTGCATAAAGGACCTTCTCAATCTCTGTATAATTTCTTTTGGATGGACTCAACACTTCAAATACGAAGTAAACAGGTATCTGCCTCTTCACACCTTCGCTTACTATTTCTTGGGCCAAGGCAGCACTTACAGTTGATTACGAAGCTGATACGTAGAGTAATAGAGGAGCCCCTACGAAGGTGGAGAAAATGTTGTTAGATTTATTTGATAGTCCTCCAATTCTTCAAAAGCTTGTTGTTGAGGAAGACCCCATTGAAAAACCTCTACTGATTTCAGAACCTTAAAGAATGGCAAGTTTCGCTCAACAGACCTTGATATGAATCTGTTTAAAGAAGCCAGTCTTCCTGCTAACCTCTGAGCCCCTTTTCTTGACTTTGGTCGCTCCATTGAAAGTATATTGCTTCAATTTTGCTTGAATTTGCTTATATGCCCTTCATTGACATAAGGCAACCCAGAAACATGCCTTTTTCACTCCGAAGACACATTTCTTAGGGTTTAGATTTAAACATGTCCTTCGAAAATTAGTGAAGGTTTCTTGGAGATTTGAAATATGATATTGTTGCTTCATCCTTCTAACAATGATATCATCAACATAAGTTAAAACATTCCTGACTAACTATGAACTCAGCACCTTGGCTATAATTCTGTTGAAACTCCAAGCAGCATTCTTGAGCCCCTTAGGCATCCAAAGGTAGTGGTAAGTGCCACTGGGGGTTAAGAAGCTAGTCTTCGGCTCATCTTACTTCTTCATTCATATTTGATGGTAACTGTTGGGGGCCTTCGTCCTCCGAAGGTCCTCAAAAACATAATTTAACAATGTCCTCCAAGTATGATTCATGGATAGGTATCTTCAGATTATGATAAAAGCATACACGATGAGAAGCTTGATCGTGACGAAGGTTGCCGTCGCTCCGAAGCTGCGTGGAAGGGAGCTTCGGCTAAATTGCAGAAAAGGGAACCGACTTAAGGGGGAAAAGGTTGTTCAGTCCTCATAGATTTTTCTATAAGCCAATAGTAAATGTAAAGGGCATAATTGTAATTTCTCATGGGCTGTGTCCCGTGCCTATAAATAGGTGAATAGTACTCCCGTACTGTTCACGCTGATTTGTACCCGCTTGTGTGTCACGCTTGTACTCTCATCTTCTGTCAAAACGAAGGTACAAATGTAATTTGATATTGTTCCTATCTATTCATGATTATATAATAGGAGGTATATATTATACTATCATATAATGTCATATAATTATCTATGTTATTTTTCATGTTTCATATGCTTCTCCTTTCAATTAGTACATATTGTGATGATGAAGGTACGTCCTTCATGATCTTCGTTTGAAGATCATTATATCCTGAGGGAAATAATGCTTCGAAGGACGAAGGGCATTAACCATTAATCTTTTCTGTGTTGCCTTGTTCTTAATTCATAGCATTTGAGAACAAGTCCCCAACATTGGTGCCCACCTCCGGTGAACCCTTTTTCGACCACCTTCGGCAAGCACTGACCCTCGTCATGCCGCCGAAGAAAGCTTCAGCGGTAGGGGCTACTGCATTACAGCCACTGGACCTAAATCAGGAGAACTTTTCTCTCCGAGAGGCCCGAAGCCAGAAGATGAAGGCCACTAGCCCAACACTCCAGGAGGAAGAGTTGGACCAAGAAATTAGAAACATGGAGATACTTCATCAGCAAGTACAAAGGAAGAAGGAGAAGATGGCCCGACTAGCTGATCTTCAAAGACAGGTTAACGAAGCCACTGAAGAAGTATGCCATCTTGCTCAAGACGAACAAGAACGAAGGCGCCAACATAGGGAGCTTCATCAAGAAGGTTTCTTCAACGAGGATGGATGGTATGATGATTTCCATCATGAAAATTTTGCTTTTGATAATGCTTCTCCTCTGTCAGCAGAACTGCAGGCTACCCCATGGCCCCCATCATACAAGCCACCCCAGCTCCCCATGTATGATGGGCACTCAGATCCGAAGCAGTTTTTGATGAGCTACGAAGCAACCATATCTTCATATGGGGGCAATACCGCAGTCATGGCGAAATCTTTCGTCATGGCAGTCAAGAATGTTGCGCAAACCTAGTACTCCTCTCTTCGGCCAGGAACAATCACATCATGGCAGAAGCTGAAGGACATGCTGATCACCAGTTTCCAAGGGTTTCAGACGAAGCCGGTTACTGCTCAAGCTTTGTTCTAGTGCATGCAAGACCACGAAGAATACCTCCAGGCGTATGTCCGAAGGTTCTTGTGTTTAAGGGCACAAGCGCCAACTGTGCCCAATGAAATCGTCATTGAGGCCATGATCAAAGGGCTTCGGCCAGGACCTATGGCCCAATACTTCGCCAGGAAGCCCCTTCAGACCCTGGAGAAGTTGCTCCAAAAGATGGATGAATACATCCGGGCTGACAATGACTTTCGCCAAAGAAGGGAGGAAGCCTAGAGGTTCTCTGAGATGACCAGGGGCTTCGGAGGAAGAATCCACCCAAGGCATGTCAGGTCAATTCACTCCACCCAGAGTTATGACAGAGGAAGTCAGCTGCAGAAGTCACAATATACTTCACAATCTTCGGGGCAGCAACAAAGCTCTTTTCGGTCGTCAGCCCCAAGAGGAAGAGGCGCCAGGGGCTTCGGAGGAAGGTTTGGGGATCAGCTCAGAAAAATTTATTGCTTATTCTGTGGTGAGGACAAGGACCATACTACAAGGATGTGCCATGTCACCATTCAGAAACAAAAGGAAATAGCAGAAGCTGTAGCTCAGCAGAACCAGCCGAAGCAGGTCATGCACACCGCTTCGTATAACTCACCCTACATACCAGAGTATGTGGGTAACCATCCTGCAGCTTTTGTTGCTTCGGCTAGCCAGCCACAGGCGTCCTGGCCACAGCCTCCGCCTCCGCCACCAATACAACATGCATATTCACGAGGCCAGCAGCCAGAAGGGAGCCAACAGACCCATCAACAGTGAGATTTCAGGGAGGAGTTCGAAGCTCGCACAGTCAACAGTACTGTGCCAGAGTCGAAACACATCTATTGAGAGATATCCTACCATTGAAACAGTTTTACATTTATTGTCATTTTCATCTTTAATAAGAAACAACTATTGTAAACTTAGTTTTCTTGCCATTTCCAATTTCTTGTAATAGCTTCGTTCTTGCCATAGTGAAATGTATCTCCTCCATAGACCCACGAAGTTCGAAAATTACTGAAGCTCAAAAGTCATTCCTAAGAGAATGCGGGGCTAAAAATCACATTGCAAGTTTTACCGAAGCTACCAAAAGTCGTTCCTAAGGAACGCAGCGTAAGTTTGCCAAAGCTACAAAAAGTCGTTCCTAAGGGAGCGCAGCGTAAGTTTTCTGCTCAAAAGTCGTTCCAAAGGGAATGCAGAGTCAAATATCGCCGAAATATAAGGCGAAGCACGAAAAGTCAACGCGAATACCGCCGAAATAGAAGGCGAAGAAGTTCAAAAGACGTTCTAAGGGGATGCAGAACTTACAGCGAAAAGTCAGCGCTGATACACCGAAAAATAAGCGGTGAAGCCGAAAAATAAGCGGCAAACGGATTGTGTATTCCACTATGGCGGTGTGAGTGTGTCTTCAGAATAAACATCATTTCACATAACATAATATCATCACATCATTTCGCATAACATAACATCATACATCATATTGCATCAATGGCACAGGAAGGGGATACAATGTTAATCTTTGGAGAATGTTTCGAAGAAGTGAAATTGTGCTAAGGCACAAAATAAGTTTTGAAGAAGTACAACTTCATCAGCTCTGATATGGAAGAAGAAATCTATTGTTTATGAAGCATTAATGTTTTTATGAAGCTTGGATGTTCTTTACAAAGGGTGGATGATTCTTACGAGGCATAAAAACTCTTCTTTACGAAGCATGAAAAGAAGGGAAGGTGTTTTTTTCGCCGAAGGCTCAAAAACGGTATGTACAAAAAGTTTCATGCATCACAAAGAACTGAATTACAAGCAATTCATATATTACATTCAAATCTTGTAAGCACCAAATATTATAAACATAGTTCAGCAAGTGTTACATTAATATTCTAGAAAATGTTTTTACAATAGCTACTCTTCTTCCTTCAGAACTTTTTCTGCAGCTTCGGTTAGCAGTTTGGTAACAACTTCATCTACAATAGCTTCAGCCACATTAATGATTTCTATTGCCTTCTTCGTTTCTAGGTCGGCCAGTGGGTCGAATGGCTCTTGTAACACCCAAAAATCTTATTGTGAAAGTTTAGTAAAAGTTCTCCAAGGATTTTGATATTAGAATGTCTTCCAATAAGAATTTTGTTACATTGGAAGCAACATCACCTAAAATAAACATGTTCCTAATAAAGATTTAAATAAAATAATCTCTATATGAATTTGTGGCCCTTGGTTGAAATGAATATTTATAATTATTCTCAAAAGGATTTTATAAACTATAGATTCTAATTCTTAAAATACCTATTTTCTATTTTAGTGTGTATGAATTTCATATTTGAAATCATTTGTTTGATTAGTATAATAAATAAAATAAACTAAACTTACATTTCATACTGTGGTTTTAAAGTGCACATTTAAAACTGAGTCAAAGTTTGAACTGGTTTTGAAACTAGTTTAAAAATCCATAAATTGAAATAGAAAATAGTAAAAAGAAAAAAAAAAAAAGAAACCTCCAACTGGGCCGAGTCCTTCATTTTTGGCCCAATTCTTCACCCACCCTGGCCTAGAAGACAGGATCCTTGCGCGCGCGGCCCAATTTCCGGCTTCTGCTCGCGTGGACGTTCGCTGTCATGCGGGTCCCACGCCGCAGTCCCTCAGATAGCGCCCTTCTTGCCGCGCTCGGACGCTGATGTGTGGGCCCCCTGGTGTGTCGTCCTCCTCCCGGCGCCCCGCTCGTAACGAGCTCCGCTTCTGGCGGCGGGCTGTGCGCGTGCGACTCCGCCGGTCCTCCGTGATTAGCGCAGAGCTTGGGAACGGATCGACCGAGCCGTACTCGCCCAGGCTATAAATATCGGGCCTCGCAGGCAGGCCAGGGTGCTCCGCCGGGTGATCTCCTGCGTGCGGTTCTTCCCCTGCGGGCGCCACCGAGGATTCCCGCCCCTGTTGGTGTACCGTCCCTGGAGTATGGGTCTGGGGCCTCGGCACTTCGTGTGGAGTGCGGATGTTGTGTCATTGGGCTCGGTATGTCGTCTACGCGTGAGTAATCGCTCACCGGCGCTCCTCTTTCACCACGGTTCCGCCTGGTGCGGTGGCCGACATCACCCGGGACACCTATGCCAGTAAGTTCTGTACCCCTGTAATCATTAGGACCCAAGCATCCTTTTGCACCATCCGTTTGAGAGTTCGGAGCCTTTGGCGTGGTGTTGGCCTGTGCTAGCCATGGCGCCGCCGTGGGAGGGGTCCCCTGTGCGGCCGTGCCCTGTGTTTGGGGAAGATGCACGTGGGTCGTCGAGATCGGATCCAAGGGCTGGGGACGGTTGTGGCGTGGCGCTTCTGTGGCCGTTGATTAGGTAGCTTGCGGCCACGATTAAACGCGGGGAACGGTTTGGGATCGGGGTTGGTATGCCGTTCGATCACGATTGTACGCGCAGGATCCCATTCTATTGTTTTAAATCTTGGCCATAGACTGGTGATCCTACGGCTCCGGTTGCATACCGGTTTGGAATGGGCTACTTCTAATCTGGGCCGTCCGCGTTGGATCGGGCGGCTGGGGGTTTGTGCGGGTGTATGGCGCGCCCAGATCTAATCTGGCACGTCCGTTCCGATCGGACGCCCGAGATCTTCCGATACCCCTTCGCGCTGGCACTTTTGTTAAAGAGCCCCTCCACTTATTTGAAATCAACCCGCAGTCCTGGCACCTGTTCCCTGTGTCTGGGAATTCTTGCGCCGAGCCCCCTGTGCTTCCCAGTAATTGAGGCCCAGTCCAGTGCAGTAATAAAATGATTAAATGAATTAGAAATTAGATTTTTAATACAAAAATAATTGCTAGAACTTAGATAATTCATAGAAAATTCATTTTTGCTCCAAATTGAACCATTCCAGTTTCTAAAATTTTGTAATAATATTCTTCATCATTTTGTGCCTCTGTTTTGGCATGAAAGGCTCATTTAAATTTATCTAATACTTAATCTTGTAATAAATACATAAAAGCTACAGGAATTCATAACTTGAAATATATAACTCCAAATTTAGTAATTCCAGTTCCTATGGTCTTATTTTAATGTGTAGATTATTATTGTGTATTTTGTGTACATGTTTGGTGTAATGTTAATTTTGCCTATACCATGTTTGTTTGAATTGCTACGACTAGCAGTGAGGTCACGAGTCACCTGAAGATCATCCTGGTACCTGGATTCTCAAGGCCCAGGCAAGTTGTGCCCTTGATCACTTCTTTTTACCCAGCCATGTTCTGATTAATCATAATGATCTGCATAGGTTAATTTTGATGGGACCCAATAGGTTACCCTAGTTTGTCTATCTTTATACCTTGTTTACCACTGATCTTTCTGGGTAGTACTTGCTAGTGCTATATGTGGTTTTGGGTATGGAGATACACTATTCATGATTACACTTTTTGTTATCAGTTGTTATTTAATGTTCATGTTAAGATCATTATGTTAATTGGAACATGGAGCGACCACCCGGGAAAACAGTGCTACCACAAGGGTGGTATGGGACGCCCTTGGCTGATTAATTAGGAAAGCTAGTGGAAGACTACCTTACCCGAAAGGGGCAAGGGCAGTAGGGGAGAGGTCAGTGTAGGGAGGCCCTCGGGAGGATTTTGCTGCGATGGCGGTCCTGCAAGGGATTCCTGCACTGGATCTTCCTATAAACTGTAGCGGGTTTTCGGAAGCTAGTGGAACTTTGTAAAGGCCTCGTAGTGTTACCCTGCCTCGCTTCCTTGGTAGAGGTGTATGGGATTCATGACCCCTTGGCAGATGGGTAACACGGCTTGTGGGTAAAGATGCGCAACCTCTGCAGAGTGTAAAACTGGTATACTAGCCGTGCTCACGGTCATGAGCAGCTCGGACCCTCACATGATTAATTTATGGAACTAAATTCAATTTGTCATATGCATTGCATTGCAGGTGATGTTGTTGTTACTTTTGTTCTATTACTTAATTGGGTTTGGTATTTACTTATACTTAGTAATTGCTAATAAAATTTTGACCAACTTTAAAAGCAATGCTCAGCTCTAACCATCTTCTTTGGTAAGCCTTACACATCACGTGAGCTCCCACCTTTGGCGAGTTCATGCACATTATTCCCCACAACTTGTTGAGCGATGAACGTATGTGAGCTCACTCTTGCTGTCTCACACACACCACAGGTCAAGACCAGGTACTGCAGGATGGTGCTCATGGAGGATGCTGCGATGAGTTCGTGAGAGGTCTAGGTCGTCGTCTCCCAGTCAACTTTGGGTTGCTGGACCGTTGTCTCCTTATAATGTAATTATTTATTTTGTATAGAACTCCTGTTATATATAAAGTTGTGACATTCGATCCTGTGCCACTATACATCATATGTGTGAGACTTGGTCCCAGCATACCTGGTGTTTATGTTAACCCCGGGTTTTGGACCCCTAAAATCCGGGTGTTACAGAAGTGGTATCAGAGGAATGTTGACTGTAGGACGAAACCCAGATAGAAATGGACAAAACCATTACCTACTTACCTTACTCTAATTCTTATCTAAACTTACCTTAATCTTTTCTCATCTATTTCCGCTTTACTCTGATTATCCTTACTTTTTCCTTCTAAAAGACAAACTTGGATTTCACACTTTGAAATCCTGTACCTAAAGTGACTTTTAGGAATAGGAGACCTATTCCTAGGAACAAAAGCAAAACTAATTTTGTAAATATTTATATGCTTGAATGTTTGCTCTTATGATACTTGTCTGATTTGGATCTTTGTTTGAGTGTGATGGGTTGTGGAGTAATGTCCACAATTACATCTGCATATACAAAGGATAGCATTTGTAAGATAACTAGACAATTTAGATTATCCCCATTGGAACATATCTAGCTTAAGAGATTTATCCTATCCTGAAAGATCTCATTCTAACCAATTCATCTTATCTTAAAAGATTCTCCCTTATCTTAATAGATCCATCTCATCTTAAAAGATACTCATCCTATCTTGAAAAGATTTTATCTCATCCTAATAGATCTAACTGACCTCAAAAGATTTTATCTTGTCTTTATGGATCCATCTTATCCTAATAGGCATACTTATCCACCCTAGTTCATCAATCATGATCTAATGCGAATTAATTAGATCTTATCTAGTTCAAGCTAGTCACACCAATCTAACCTAGATCTGATCTAATCTAAGGTGACTTATCAACCATGTTAGATAATACTGATGAAATAGTTTAGACTCTACCCCTATAGAACAGGTCTTAACTTAGTTCACCCTGCACTAGATTAAGAATGACAGATCGACTTGGCCATATGTAACCACCTTAACCATCTGATAGTTGCATAACCTCTCAAACTAGCAAGAGACTCTATCTTATCATAACATATCTAACTAATCTCAAAACATCCTAACATATTCTATCCTGTTGGACCTATCTAACCTAAACTGGTCTAATCTAGGCATATCCAATTTAATCTAGATCTTATCTTACCTAATATGACCTGATCCAGTGTGGTCTAATGTTATCTAACTTAATGTGGTTCACTTAAACAGATTAATGACACTAGTAGAATAGATTAGACCCTCTCCACATATTTTAACTTAGTTCACCCTACACTAAATAAAGAATGAGAAACCAACCCAACCAATAGAGTCTTGATGGATTGCATGACCTGCCTATCCCCACCTAACATCAAACAAACTTTTGACCTACATCATGTAGTCTATCTCATCCATACCTATATTAACCATATTCCCCAGCCCAATAATATACACTAACTCCTAATCAGTGAGACAAGACCAAAGAAGATGATCAACTTCATCAAGGAAGGATGAGCACCAACTCAAGTCTTCAAGGATCAAGTGAGGTCACCAAGATGAGTCAAGGTCCACAATCTTGGATGGAGTCTTCCTTTACCTCATTCTTTCTTGCCCAAACCTATATAGGCTTTAAAAGATATCCTTTATCCTGCATAATAAAGTGTCTATAACCATATATACCTATGCTCTCCTAATAACTAACAAAAAAAAGGGACTCTTGATTTTTGAACTAGCTAGAAACTGAAATCTAAACTACAAGCTAAATTTGTTGTATCATGTTCCTTACAAATCTCGAGGACGAGATTATTTTTAAGGGGGGTAGGATTTGTAACACCCAAAAATCTTATTGTGAAAGTTTAGTAAAAGTTCTCCAAGGATTTTGATATTAGAATGTCTTCCAATAAGAATTTTGTTACATTGGAAGCAACATCACCTAAAATAAACATGTTCCTAATAAAGATTTAAATAAAATAATCTCTATATGAATTTGTGGCCCTTGGTTGAAATGAATATTTATAATTATTCTCAAAAGGATTTTATAAACTATAGATTCTAATTCTTAAAATACCTATTTTCTATTTTAGTGTGTATGAATTTCATATTTGAAATCATTTGTTTGATTAGTATAATAAATAAAATAAACTAAACTTACATTTCATACTGTGGTTTTAAAGTGCACATTTAAAACTGAGTCAAAGTTTGAACTGGTTTTGAAACTAGTTTAAAAATCCATAAATTGAAATAGAAAATAGTAAAAAGAAAAAAAAAAGAAACCTCCAACTGGGCCGAGTCCTTCATTTTTGGCCCAATTCTTCACCCACCCTGGCCTAGAAGACAGGATCCTTGCGCGCGCGGCCCAATTTCCGGCTTCTGCTCGCGTGGACGTTCGCTGTCATGCGGGTCCCACGCCGCAGTCCCTCAGATAGCGCCCTTCTTGCCGCGCTCGGACGCTGATGTGTGGGCCCCCTGGTGTGTCGTCCTCCTCCCGGCGCCCCGCTCGTAACGAGCTCCGCTTCTGGCGGCGGGCTGTGCGCGTGCGACTCCGCCGGTCCTCCGTGATTAGCGCAGAGCTTGGGAACGGATCGACCGAGCCGTACTCGCCCAGGCTATAAATATCGGGCCTCGCAGGCAGGCCAGGGTGCTCCGCCGGGTGATCTCCTGCGTGCGGTTCTTCCCCTGCGGGCGCCACCGAGGATTCCCGCCCCTGTTGGTGTACCGTCCCTGGAGTATGGGTCTGGGGCCTCGGCACTTCGTGTGGAGTGCGGATGTTGTGTCATTGGGCTCGGTATGTCGTCTACGCGTGAGTAATCGCTCACCGGCGCTCCTCTTTCACCACGGTTCCGCCTGGTGCGGTGGCCGACATCACCCGGGACACCTATGCCAGTAAGTTCTGTACCCCTGTAATCATTAGGACCCAAGCATCCTTTTGCACCATCCGTTTGAGAGTTCGGAGCCTTTGGCGTGGTGTTGGCCTGTGCTAGCCATGGCGCCGCCGTGGGAGGGGTCCCCTGTGCGGCCGTGCCCTGTGTTTGGGGAAGATGCACGTGGGTCGTCGAGATCGGATCCAAGGGCTGGGGACGGTTGTGGCGTGGCGCTTCTGTGGCCGTTGATTAGGTAGCTTGCGGCCACGATTAAACGCGGGGAACGGTTTGGGATCGGGGTTGGTATGCCGTTCGATCACGATTGTACGCGCAGGATCCCATTCTATTGTTTTAAATCTTGGCCATAGACTGGTGATCCTACGGCTCCGGTTGCATACCGGTTTGGAATGGGCTACTTCTAATCTGGGCCGTCCGCGTTGGATCGGGCGGCTGGGGGTTTGTGCGGGTGTATGGCGCGCCCAGATCTAATCTGGCACGTCCGTTCCGATCGGACGCCCGAGATCTTCCGATACCCCTTCGCGCTGGCACTTTTGTTAAAGAGCCCCTCCACTTATTTGAAATCAACCCGCAGTCCTGGCACCTGTTCCCTGTGTCTGGGAATTCTTGCGCCGAGCCCCCTGTGCTTCCCAGTAATTGAGGCCCAGTCCAGTGCAGTAATAAAATGATTAAATGAATTAGAAATTAGATTTTTAATACAAAAATAATTGCTAGAACTTAGATAATTCATAGAAAATTCATTTTTGCTCCAAATTGAACCATTCCAGTTTCTAAAATTTTGTAATAATATTCTTCATCATTTTGTGCCTCTGTTTTGGCATGAAAGGCTCATTTAAATTTATCTAATACTTAATCTTGTAATAAATACATAAAAGCTACAGGAATTCATAACTTGAAATATATAACTCCAAATTTAGTAATTCCAGTTCCTATGGTCTTATTTTAATGTGTAGATTATTATTGTGTATTTTGTGTACATGTTTGGTGTAATGTTAATTTTGCCTATACCATGTTTGTTTGAATTGCTACGACTAGCAGTGAGGTCACGAGTCACCTGAAGATCATCCTGGTACCTGGATTCTCAAGGCCCAGGCAAGTTGTGCCCTTGATCACTTCTTTTTACCCAGCCATGTTCTGATTAATCATAATGATCTGCATAGGTTAATTTTGATGGGACCCAATAGGTTACCCTAGTTTGTCTATCTTTATACCTTGTTTACCACTGATCTTTCTGGGTAGTACTTGCTAGTGCTATATGTGGTTTTGGGTATGGAGATACACTATTCATGATTACACTTTTTGTTATCAGTTGTTATTTAATGTTCATGTTAAGATCATTATGTTAATTGGAACATGGAGCGACCACCCGGGAAAACAGTGCTACCACAAGGGTGGTATGGGACGCCCTTGGCTGATTAATTAGGAAAGCTAGTGGAAGACTACCTTACCCGAAAGGGGCAAGGGCAGTAGGGGAGAGGTCAGTGTAGGGAGGCCCTCGGGAGGATTTTGCTGCGATGGCGGTCCTGCAAGGGATTCCTGCACTGGATCTTCCTATAAACTGTAGCGGGTTTTCGGAAGCTAGTGGAACTTTGTAAAGGCCTCGTAGTGTTACCCTGCCTCGCTTCCTTGGTAGAGGTGTATGGGATTCATGACCCCTTGGCAGATGGGTAACACGGCTTGTGGGTAAAGATGCGCAACCTCTGCAGAGTGTAAAACTGGTATACTAGCCGTGCTCACGGTCATGAGCAGCTCGGACCCTCACATGATTAATTTATGGAACTAAATTCAATTTGTCATATGCATTGCATTGCAGGTGATGTTGTTGTTACTTTTGTTCTATTACTTAATTGGGTTTGGTATTTACTTATACTTAGTAATTGCTAATAAAATTTTGACCAACTTTAAAAGCAATGCTCAGCTCTAACCATCTTCTTTGGTAAGCCTTACACTTCACGTGAGCTCCCACCTTTGGCGAGTTCATGCACATTATTCCCCACAACTTGTTGAGCGATGAACGTATGTGAGCTCACTCTTGCTGTCTCACACACACCACAGGTCAAGACCAGGTACTGCAGGATGGTGCTCATGGAGGATGCTGCGATGAGTTCGTGAGAGGTCTAGGTCGTCGTCTCCCAGTCAACTTTGGGTTGCTGGACCGTTGTCTCCTTATAATGTAATTATTTATTTTGTATAGAACTCCTGTTATATATAAAGTTGTGACATTCGATCCTGTGCCACTATACATCATATGTGTGAGACTTGGTCCCAGCATACCTGGTGTTTATGTTAACCCCGGGTTTTGGACCCCTAAAATCCGGGTGTTACAGCTCTAGTGGAGGAGGAAGTTCAGCTGCAGTAGAAAACATTAGTTAGCTCGAAGTCAAAAATAACAAAGCTAAAAGCCATTAAGTAATACCTATTCGTCTTTCGAGTTCCGCTGCTCTTTCAGCTTCTTTTGCTGCTTCTCAAGAGTCATGAATATCATTTTCGCTCTTCTTCATTATTTCATGAGCCATCCCTCGGTCGTCGTTTTCCCAGATATCAGTGAAAAAATTTCCACCTATTAAACTCGCTTCGGCCGAAGGGTCCTTCGTATCGTCGATGGAGAAAGCAGCTTCGGTCTGGGCCAAGGTTTTAACATGTTCACAACCTGCCTTCTCCAAAATGGCTGCAACCCCCCTCGCACCAGAGAATGCATAGACATCCCCACGGTCACTCAAAATATCCTCAAAAGCTTCGGCTTCATTAATGATCCACTCGATGACACCCTCGGGGTCGCCTCGTATGAAGTTGTTTTTGCTTGAATATGCGGCCACGTTGGCGAAGCTAGTCTCTATCTTTTTTTACGCATTCCATAGATTTTTCAAAACATCTTTCTTTTGATGCGTGAAGCTCTGCAACTGTTTTTTCAAAATAATTTTTCCAGTACTCACTGGCATCTCGGTTAGCTTCGGCAACAGCGCATTTTAATTTGGCCTCAGCCAGTTGTTTCCGAAGGTCTTCAATCTCATTCTTTTGAATTTCAGATTGAGCCTTGAAGTTAGCTTCATCCCCCTTTACTTTGTCCACCAATGTAAGTAGAATTTTGTCTTTTTCCGTGGCTTCATTTCTCAGCTTGATAACCTCTGTTCGAAGGTTGTTAAGAGCAATAGTGCAGCTCTCATCTTCAGCATTCTTTTGCGCCCTTAAGGCGTTGCTAAGTATTAAGCCCTACAAGAAAGAATGAATGAATTAACATGAGAGTAAAAGGCTTTATTACATAATCCATAAGCTTCAAAATTTACAACTTTTGTACCTTCGAACTGTTATATGCAAGGCTATCTGCAAGATCTTCCTTCGTCATGGCGCAAAGCCCAGCCTCGAGCTTCGGGAAACCCATGCTTCTGGCCATCTCCCGGCAAACGGATAATTCTTTGTTGTCCGAGAGACAATACAAGAAATCATCTTCATCCGTACCATTAAACACTAAGGCCCCCTTCGGATACTTCAGTTCCCGGGCATAGTGATTAGCTTCAAAAATTTCTTCTTTAGATAATTTCTTTCTTGCAGCATGTCGTATGATGTAATCAAGATCTTCGGAGGATGCTTCGGGGATAAGGGATTCGATTTCTTTGGCCACACTTTTTTCAAAAGCTATATTAATATCTGAAGGTATTTCTTCGGCCTCCTACTCGGGTGTGGCAAGCTTCGTCTCAGCAGGCACTTTGGGCCCTGCCCCAGTTTCATCCTGGGTCGTTATAGCTTTGGCTTCTATTTGCTTAGGATCAGCTTTGTCTTGCGTTTTGACAGCTTCGGCAGTCTTCTTTGAGGAAGAGGGGCGTTTGGAATCTGGTGTTTCTAAAATGTCCAATACATTCACCATCCTTCTCCTTCTGGGAGTCACGGCAAAACTTTTCTCTGCCGTCAGCACTGTTGCTTCTGTCGAAGGACTTAGAATCCCTGACGCACTTGTTGTTTTTTCAATTTTTGACCTTTCAATCTTATCTTCGACAGCTTTTGTTTCAATCAACCTAATCGAAGGAGCCTTTGGCGCTACAGCCGGCTTTTCAATCTTCTGCGTGGGAGGAACAGGTTCCTTCGGGTCAGTAGCTGAAGATGTCTCCCCGCCAAATTCAGGCACTACAGCCAGTTCAATGTAACATGGTCGGTGGGTAAGGACCTTCAATTTTTTATCCTTTGGTGCAGGCTCACTTGGAGCAGCCGAAGCAGGAACCTTTTCAGAGGATACACCCTTTCTTTTCTGCCCTCGTGGTGGGTAGCGATAGTCAGGGTACACAAATCCAATAGCATCAAAAACCCTATTTAATATTTTCTTTTTTTGGCTCCCGAAGGCTGCAGATAGTGCATTATCTTCGGACTTGGAATATGCTCCAAGTAATTCATCACTAGTATTTTCAATACACTTCAGCCAGTCATCATTTGGTTCGACAAATTTGTCCCCAAACCTGAAGGTGTACTTCAGTCGAACTAGGCCGCCTTCGCTAGGATTAGTAATGGTGTCCTTCGGCAATTCCCAGTTGTCTACAAGTGGCCATATTCTGAAGGCTATATGCTCTTGAAGCAAGTCCCTTGTCCCAACAAAAGAGCAAACTGTGTTGAAAGCCCTTCGGCATGCTTCGGCTGCCTCGTCAATTTCAACCTTCGGCTTCCGAAGGCCGAAGCGGGACCAAATGGGGCGCATGATGATCTCTTTAATATCTTCTCTCGCTTTTAAATCATTCTTTACATAGAACCATTCTTTCATCCAGTCTCCGGGCCACCTCTTCCGGAATGTTGGCACTGGGTAACTTGCGCTGGAGCGGGCAACAAAGCTGTAGCAGCCGAAATTGTTGTGATATTGTTCTTTACCCCAGGCCTTCGTCTCATACGAGAGCTCGTGCATACTGCAAAAACATCTTGCACTTGGCTCCAGACCTTGACTTCTCACAGCCCAGACGAAAATCCCCATCCTAATAATCACTTCGGGAGTAATCTAATGAAGGTAGATCTGGTATGTCTTCAAAACTTCAACCACAAATCTACTCAACGGGAACCGAAGTCCAGCTTTGAAGAAGCTTCAGAAGATCAAAACTTCATTTTCTTCGGGAGCAGGAACGGCCCTGTCTATGTCAGCCCTCACAATAGACATATCTCGAAAGTACCTTCCTCTCATATTATCAAGATGACTCTGTTTGATAGTTGATTTCCCGAAGACCGTATGACTTGGTCGCCAGGGCCGATCTTCAGAGTCTTCGCCTCCACTCTCCATATCATAGTTGTCGCTATCATTAGTATCTTTAGACAAGCCTTCTAGTATTTCTTTAGTAATCTTCTCTATATTTGTCTTTGCTATTGATTCAACAAATCCAGCAGTCTTCTCTTCAAGGAGCTTCTCCTCCTCGGTCAGCTTCGTCCCAGCGGCAACCTTTTTGTCTTGAGACATCTTTTCTTCGAGAATGGTGAAAATGCGTCCTTAAAACCGAAGCTTAGGGAATTTGAGAAACTAAGCAAGTGTTGGTAAGCAAGAGCTAGAAAATAGTGCAAACAAAGCAAGCGGCAAGTAGTGTACCAAATATGGTCAGGGTGAGTTCTTATTTATACGATCGACGCGCTCCAAGATGGAGGGTCCTGTCTGTCATTGACTGTTGCTATTCTAGCAAAGGGAAGGTGTTTTTTCGGACCATTGGCTTAAGGCCTTCGTCCATGTCGCAGTCTGAATTCGTTATCTTAAACAAATTAATACTGTGAGGGGCTATTATTGGGGGCCTTCGTCCTCCGAAGGTCCTCAAAAACATAATTTAACAATGTCCTCCAAGTATGATTTGTGGATAGGTATCTTCAGATTATGATAAAAGCATACACGATGAGAAGCTTGATCGTGACGAAGGTTGCCGTCGCTCCGAAGCTGCGCGGAAGGGAGCTTCGGCTAAATTGCAGAAAAGGGAACCGACTTAAGGGGGAAAAGGTTGTTCAGTCCTCATAGATTTTTCTATAAGCCAATAGTAAATGTAAAGGGCATAATTGTAATTTCTCATGGGCTGCGTCCCGTGCCTATAAATAGGTGAATAGTACTCCTGTACTGTTCACGCTGATTTGTACCCGCTTGTGCGTCACGCTTGTACTCTCATCTTCTGTCAAAACGAAGGTACAAATGTAATTCGATATTGTTCCTATCTATTCATGATTATATAATAGGAGGTATATATTATACTGTCATATAATGTCATATAATTATCTATGTTATCTTTCATGTTTCATATGCTTCTCCTTTCAATTAGTACATATTATGATGATGAAGGTATGTCCTTCATGACCTTCGTCTGAAGATCATTATATCTTGAGGGAAATAATGCTTCGAAGGATGAAGGGCATTAACCATTAATCTTTTCTGTGTTGCCTTGTTCTTAATTCATAGCATTTAAGAACAAGTCCCCAACAGTAACTTAAGTAGCAGTCTAATAAACTCATGAGCCCCAAAGTTGCAGCTGTATCTACTAGTGAATCAATTCTTGACAGTGGAAATTCATCATTCGGACATGCTTTGTTGAGATATGTAAAATCAATACACATCCTCCATTTGCCATTGGATTTCTTGACCATAACTGTGTTGGCCATCCAGTCTGGGTATGCAACATCCCTTATGACTCTAGCACTAAGCAATCTCTTAACCTCAGCCTTTGCACCTTCGACCTTGTCTTCAAACATTTTATGAAGCTTTGTTTGCATGGTCTGACACTTGGATCCACATTTAAGGCATGCTCTATTATGCTTCTGTCCACTCCACATAGGTCATTTGCTGACTAGGTAAAGACATCATTGTTGTGAAACAAAACCTTCAAAGATTTGACTCTTGCTCTGAAGTTAGTTGATTGTCAAAGAAAACACTTTGTTCTACAACATCAACACAGAGAAGTATCGGCTTTGGTTGGTCCACCGAAGATGCTTTTTCTTTTACTGGTTTCTCAAATTCCAAGATTTGCACTTCAGCTTCATCTATGCTATAAGCAATCTTTGGCTCTTGTAGGGTCCATTCTTCCCTTCTTGCTGCTTCTTGGCTATCATAAACTGATATCACTCCTTGATTACTGGGTATTTTTATGCAAAGATAAGCTGAGTGTAGAATTGCTTCAAATACATTGAGAGTTCCTCTTCCAATGATGACATTGTATTGGAATTACATATCAACAATCTCAAACATAACTTCCTCTGTTCTTGTGTTAACATAGCCAAAGGAAATAGGCATGGTCAACTTTCTTAGTGCCATCATCTGCTGTCCTCCGAAGCCATAGAGGGAAAACTAAATCTTGGATTTTATCTTCGAGCTCTTGCTTTTGCTTCAAAGCCTTAGCAAATATGATGTCTGTGGCACTACCTGTGTTGACCAGAACATTGTGCACTACAAAGCCTTTGATAATACAGGAGATAACCATGGCATCTCTATGTGGATAATCTTTAAGACAAAGATCATCCTAAGAGAAGGTAATAAGAATGTGGGACCACTTGGTCCTAATGTAGGGTCCTTGGATGCCTACATGATGTACCCTTCTTTGGGCTTCTTTCTTTCGCTTTTCGTTACTAGGTTTGAAGCTCGAGCCCCCAGTGATGGGGAGAGTAAGCTTCTCCATGGAAGTTGACGAAGCTTGATGGCTTGTCATGCTCTCCGTTGTGAAGTAGCTTGTTGTGGTCGTGAGATCACTGGAGGTGGGCGCCAATGTTGATACTTGATTTCAATATCCCAAAAGGTATCGAAAATCAAGGCAACACAAGTTAGTTATAAAGGCCTTCATCCTCTTGATTTAGCAATTCTTCGAAGAGTTCAAGCATGAGACAAAGGTTATCAATGAGAAACATGATGAAATAACATGCAAGTGACGAAGCAAAACTTCATATCTGAGTCATCTCATATGCCTTATAATTTTATTCCATCTCTCTTCATAAATGAATGTACAACCATACCTTTAGCTCCTACGCACATGATGACATGAATGTTCTTCATAGGCTAAGTGAAACGAAGTGTGAGCCCTCAAAAAGGTACCTCATGTGGGGCACTGTTCATCTATTTATAGGGAAGATGAACCACCTTTATTCAAAATTACAATCATGCCCCTTAGAACCTTACACATATTGTTTACAAATGACATTAGGGCAAAAAATGTATTTTCTCCATCCTCGACTGTGCGGGTTTGATCCCTCGTCGTTTCTCCTTTGGCTTATGTTCGAACTTTTTCTTTTGGTGTCAAAGCTATTGACTTTGGCTAACACCTTTTCCACTCGCGCGTAGGCGAAGTGTGGCGGAACCATCCAGATTATTCTAGCTTAAGTGCCCAAGTCCTACCTTAGGGGCGATAACACACTTAAATCAGAATAAACTGTCGATCCGTCGGAACTAGTCTAATGAAGCCACTTAAACTTGATCGAGATGCCACTTGCTCACTCGAATGTGAGACACAGAGAAATACAATAAAGCATAAAACCACATGTCGGGGACCATAATTAGGGGTACCCCCAAGACTCCTAATCTCAGCTGGTAACCCCCATCAGCACAAAGCTGCAAAGGCCTGATGGGTGCGATTAAGTCAAGGCTCGGTCCACTCAAGGGACACGACCTCGCCTCGCCCGAGCCCAGCCTCGGGCAAGGGCAGCCGACCCCGGAGGATTCACGTCTCGCCCAAGGACCCCCTCAAGCGACGGACACACCTTCGGCTCGCCCGAGGCCCAGTCTTCGTCAAGAAGCAACCTTGGCCAGATCGCCACACCGACCGACCGTATCGCAGGAGCATTTAATGCAAGGATGGCCTGACACCTTATCCTGACATGCGCCCTTCAGTCGACAGAGCCGAAGTGACCGCAGTCACTTCGCCGCTCCACTGACCGGCCTGACAAGAAGACAGCGCCGCCTGCGTCGCTCCGACTACTGCGCCACTCGACAGAGTGAGGCTGACAGCAGCCAAGTCCGGCCCCGGGCGCCATAGGAAACTCCGCCTCGCCCGACCCCAGGGCTCGGACTCGGTCTCGGCCCTGGAAGACGACGAACTCCGCCTCGCCCGACCCCAGGGCTCGGACTTGGGCTCGACCCTGGAAGACGACGAACTCCGCCTCGCCCGATCCCAGGGCTCGGACTTGGGCTCGGCCTCGGAAGACGATGAACTCCGCCTCGCCCGACCCTAGGGCTCGGACTCGACCTCGACCTCAGAAGACCGACTCGACCCCGACCTCGGAGGAGCCTCCGCCTCACCCGACCCAGGGCTCGGACCGACCACATCACAGGGAGGGCCATCATTACCCTATCCCTAGCTAGCTCAGGCTACGGGGAACAAGACCGGCGTCCCATCTGACTCGCCTCGGTAAAAAGATAATGATGGCACCCCGCGTGCTCCATGACGACGGCGGCTCTCAGCCCCTTACGGAAGCAAGGAGACGTCAGCAAGGACTCGACAGTCCCGACAGCTGTCCTTCCGCAAGGCTCCAACGCTCCTCCGACGGCCACGACGTCACATGAACAGGGTGCCAAAACCTCTCTGGCTGCCACGACGGCATGTACTTAGGGCACTAGCTCCTCTCTGCTAGACATGATAGCGCACTACTACTGTAACACCCAAATTCTGAATTTGGAATTGGTAGAAGAAATATGAACAAAGTATCATTAGGGAAATAAGAAAATGAGGAGAAAAAGAATTTTTCTTTTAAAGGAAACCATTTATACATCCCATGAAATAAATAAACAAGGAGAATAAAACTTAAATTAGTGATATTAAAATAATATGGATTATATTCACCTTTGGATTTCAATTGATACATTTGAAAAAAAAAACTGAAAAACCAAAATAGAAGTATAAATTTGAATTTGGAATAGAAAATAGAAAATAAGAGAAAGAGAAGGGATGTAAAACAAAAATATAAAAAAATATATATATAAACAAGTATATTCAGAATTTGTATCCCTAACTTCACAAAAAAATAAATTGAAATAATGAACCATAGAGGTTTGAATTCAAACTTGAATTCAAATTGGGTTTTGAAAATGGAGAAAAGAAAATACAAAATAAAAAGAAAAAGAATAAACCTGCTGTTGGGCCTGGTTTGCACGTTTCGGCCCACTTAAGCAAACCCACATGCGCGGCCCGAATTCCTTACCGCGCGCGCGCGCTCGACACTGCCGTATGGGCCCCGCCTTGTCAGCCTCACACCGCGCGAACAACACCTGATATTCCACTGCCTTGTGGGCCCCATTCGTCGGCCACTCACGCGCTCGCTCCTCCCTCCTCTCCTCTGGCTGCGTTGTGGGCCCCGCCTGTCGGCGATCCTCTCCCAACAGAATCGCCGCGGCTCAACGGATCGCGCGAGCTCGCCGCCGAGGATCGCGCTCCTACCGGCCACCGCCTCCTTCTTGCTCGGACTTTGCTCCGGGTATAAAAAAATTCACCGAGCTCGCCTCCCCTCCCGTATCCGCCTACGACGGCAACCACTGCCGTAACATCGAGAGAGAAGAGAACCGGAGAGGAGCGCCGCCGCCGAGGATAGCCGCCGTCGGGGAGGTCTTCGCTCTTGGAGTCGGGTCGGGGAGTATCGTCTTCGCCTGGGGAGTCTGTCCGTGCCGTCAATTTGGAACCGCGTGGCCTTGGGGTGGCTCGAATTGCTCACCGTCGTTCGAGCACCGCCGCGGTCCGCCCCTCTCCGTGACCAGCTCCCTCCACTGCCCTCCATCCGCGGTACGTGCCCTAATCGTGTTCGCCATCATTCCCTCTTGGTGTAGCACCGGTTAATTTGGGGATTTGTGGCGTTCGGGCGCGGATTTGGTTCGCTCCGGCGAGGGACCGCCGTGGTCGGGGGGCGGCGCTGCCGTCTCGGGGGCTCGGGGTAAGGGATGGGTTGCCAGCCGTTGATCTGGCGGCCAACGGTTGAGATTAGATCAGGCGATACCCCTTTGGAGATGTCATCTGCGCCGTTGGATTTGGATCGGGCGTACGAGATTCTCTCGCTAGTATTTTAAATCGTGACCGTAGCCTTTTGATCCGACGGTCTGTGTCGCGTACCGATTCACTGATATGAAGATCTAATCTGGGCCGTCCACTCTTGATCGGATGGTGCAGATTAGCCCATACCCCTTCGGCCGGGCTGTTTTGCATAAGAGCCCTCCGGTTTTTAGGAAACTAACCCGCCGTCCACCGCGGGGGTTTTCTGAGCCTTAGGTCTATTTGCGCAGAGCCCCCTGCGCTTTGCTGTATTTGAGGCCCAGTCCAGAACATAATAAAATCAGGGAAATTGAATTATAAAAGGATTTTTAATAGGAAAATAATTGCTAGAACTTAGATAATTCATAGAAAATCCATTTTTAGTCCAAATTGATCCATTCCACTTTCTAAAATTTTGTAATAATATTCTCTACCATTTAGAATCACTGTTTTGACATGAACTCTGTCAGAAAATTTATTTATCATTTAATCATATTATAATCACCTTAAATCTTAAGAAATTCATAACTTGAATTCTACAACTCCAAAATTAATAATTCTTTTTCCTGTGATCTTATTTTAATGTGTAGATTATTAATATGTATTTTGCATATATGTTTGGTGTAATGTTAATTTTGCCTATACCCTGTATGTTTGTATTGCTACGACTAGCAGTGAGGTCACGAGGATCTGAAGAATCATCCTGGTACCTGGAATCTCAAGGCCCAGGCAAGTTGTGCCCTTGATCACTTCTTTTCACCTACTCATGTTCTAATTAATCATAATGATCTGCATAGGTTAATTTTGATGGGACCCAATAGGTTACCCTAGTTTGTCTATCTTTATACCTTGTTTACCACTGAACCATCTGGGTAGTACTTGCTAGTGCTTTATGTGGTTTTGGGTATGAAGATACAATATTCATGATCATACTTTTATTATCAGTTGTTATTACTGTTCATGTTGAGATCATTATGTTAATTGGAACATGGAGAACCACCCGGGAAAACAGTGCTACCACAAGGGTAGTATGGGATGCCCTTGGCTGATTAATTAGGAAAGCTAGTGGAAGACTACCTTACCCGAAAGGGGCAAGGGCAGTAGGGGAGAGGTCAGTGTAGGGAGGCCCTCGGGAGGATTTTGCTGCGATGGCGGTCCTGCAAGGGATTCCTGCACTGGATCTTCCTATAAACTGTAGCGGGTTTTCGGAAGCTAGTGGAACTTTGTAAAGGCCTCGTAGTGCTACCCTGCCTCACTTCCTTGGTAGAGGTGTATGGGATTCATGACCCCTTGGCAGATGGGTAACACGGCTTGTGGGTAAAGATGCGCAACCTCTGCAGAGTGTAAAACTGGTATACTAGCCGTGCTCACGGTCATGAGCAGCTCGGACACTCACATGATTAAATTATGGAACTAAATTCAATTTGTCATATGCATTGCATTGCAGGTGGTGTTGTTACTTTTGATTTATTACTTAATTGGGTTGGTATTTACTTATACTTAGTAATTGCTAATAAAATTTTGACCAACTTTAAAAGCAATGCTCAGCTCTAACCATCTTCTTTGGTAAGCCTTACACTTCACGTGAGCTCCCACCTTTGGCGAGTTCATGCACATTATTCCCCACAACTTGTTGAGCGATGAACGTATGTGAGCTCACTCTTGCTGTCTCACATACACCACAGGTCAAGAACAGGTACTGCAGGATGATGCTCATGGAGGATGCTGTGATGAGTTCGTGAGAGGTCTAGGTCGTCGTCTCCCAGTCAACTTTGGGTTGCTGGACCGTTGTCTCCTTATAATGTAATTATTTATTTTGTATAGAACTCCTGTTATATATAAAGATGTGACATTCGATCCTGTGCCACTATACATCATATGTATGAGACTTGGTCCCAGCATACCTGGTGTTTATGTTAACCCCGGGTTTTGGACCCCTAAAATCCGGGTGTTACAGAAGTGGTATCAGAGGAATGTTGACTGTAGGACGAAACCTAGATAGAACTGGACAACCATTATTTACTTACCTCTGCTACTCTGATTCATTTCTAGACTTAACTTAATCTTTTCTCATCTATTTCCGCTTTACTCTGATTATTCTTACCTTTTCCTTCTAAAGACAAATGTGGATTTCACACTTTGAAATCCTGTGCCTAAAGTGACTTTAGGAATAGGAGACCTAAACCTAGGAACAAAAACAAAACTATTTTTATAAGTGTTTATATATTTGAATGTTTGTTCTTATGACATCTGTCTGATTTGGATCTTTGATTGAGTGTAATGGGTTGTGGAGTAATGTCCACAATTACATCTGCATATATATCTAGGTATAAAGGATAGCATTTGTAAGATAACTAGACAAACTAGATTATCCCCTCAGAAAATATATGTAGTATTCCGTATCTATCTCATCTTGACACATTCTATCTTACCTTTGGACATTCACCTCGTACAACTAATTACCCTAGTCTTAACATAAAATATTTGGTCCAGCCCTGCCAAAGAAATTCCAGTACATAACCAACTATTAGTTTATTCATTCTATCTATTAAATGATTCCCTTGTAAAGCTATCTTACCATATGCTTCTAACTTAGATGGTCAATACCAGGCGGGGTGGTGGAATTGATTTACCTGCTAATCAACAACCCCAACCACAGTCAGCAGCAATGAATCCTCCTAATCCTCCACCAGGCGGAGTTGATCCACTCGTCGCAGCTCAAATGAGAATGATGCAGCAAATGGCGGACACCATGGCAGATATGCGCACCCAAATGCAGCAAGAACGCCAAGAAATGCACCGGGAAAGGGAGGATGCACGTCGGGAAATGCGCCAAGAGCGAGAAGAGATACGACAAGAGAGAAGGGTACAACAACAGCAGCTGCAGCAACAACTTCAACAACAGCAGCAACAACAACAAGTGCCATTTCCTCCACCTCCACCACCAGTTCCACCCCGGGACAAGCACCGGGAATTCATGAGCCACAAGCCACCAACCTTCTCCAACTCCGCAGATCCGCTGCAAGCAGATGACTGGTTAAAGTCCATAGAGAAGATGCTCAACATAGCTCAGTGCTCGGATAGAGAGAAAGTACTCTATGCTTCGGGTCGTCTTGCTGGTCCCGCTGCGGATTGGTGGGATGCGTACTGTGCAGCTCATGCTGCTGCTGATACAATCACCTGGGAAGAATTCTCCACACAATTCAGGAATTACCATATTCCTGCTGGACTCATGAAGATTAAGAGGAAGGAGTTTCTATCCCTCAAGCAAGGAAGTATGTCCGTGAGTGAATATAGGGACAAATTCATCCAGTTATCTAGATATGCTCCCAGAGATGTTGAGGATGATGAGCAAAAGCAGGAGCTCTTTCTGGATGGTTTAATTGGACCCTTGCAATATCAGCTGGTATCGCACACCTTCCCATCCTTCCAAAGGCTACTTGACAAAGCTATTGCTGTAGAAAACAAGAGAAGTATATTTGGAGAGAAAAGAAAGGCTGTCAACCAAGGGCAGGCTGGAAGTAGTTCCCGTCCTCGCTATACTACCACTCCAAATACACCAGCTAGTGGCAGTTCTGGACAACAAACTCAACAGACACCAACTGCTCCTCCAAAAGCAAGCACTCCAGGAGGAACCGTTGCTCCCAACACAACCGCCATCAGAACATGCTTCAAATGTGGACAACCGGGACACTATGCCAACTACTGTCCCAACAGAGCTGCCTACACTACACCGGCACCGATGAAGCAAGGACAAGCCTCGGCAGGGAAGAGTCAGCCCCTATCCATCAACCGAGGATATGCCCATCATACAGAAGTAGAAGCTGAACCCGGTGAACTTGAAATTCAAATTCAAGAAGAAGAGCCAGTTGGAGATGAAGTAGTCGGTGAAGAAGTCAACGAGCAACAAGAATAAAGAGATAAACATAGATATAGATACATACATATATATATATATATATATATTTTACTATTTGTAAGACCTAAATATTAGTTTAGCTAGTAGTAGTATTTTACTATTTTAGTAATAATAATAAGGTCCATTTGACCCTGTGTTTTGCTAATAAGATATGCATCATGCCGAGATTTTGTTTATGCATATGTGTTGAATTAATATGAGCATGCACCCTTTTTCCTTACAAATCTCGAGGACGAGATTATTTTTAAGGGGGGTAGGATTTGTAACACCCAAATTCTGAATTTGGAATTGGTAGAAGAAATATGAACAAAGTATCATTAGGGAAATAAGAAAATGAGGAGAAAAAGAATTTTTCTTTTAAAGGAAACCATTTATACATCCCATGAAATAAATAAACAAGGAGAATAAAACTTAAATTAGTGATATTAAAATAATATGGATTATATTCACCTTTGGATTTCAATTGATACATTTGAAAAAAAAAAACTGAAAAACCAAAATAGAAGTATAAATTTGAATTTGGAATAGAAAATAGAAAATAAGAGAAAGAGAAGGGATGTAAAACAAAAATATAAAAAAATATATATATAAACAAGTATATTCAGAATTTGTATCCCTAACTTCACAAAAAAATAAATTGAAATAATGAACCATAGAGGTTTGAATTCAAACTTGAATTCAAATTGGGTTTTGAAAATGGAGAAAAGAAAATACAAAATAAAAAGAAAAAGAATAAACCTGCTGTTGGGCCTGGTTTGCACGTTTCGGCCCACTTAAGCAAACCCACATGCGCGGCCCGAATTCCTTACCGCGCGCGCGCGCTCGACACTGCCGTATGGGCCCCGCCTTGTCAGCCTCACACCGCGCGAACAGCACCTGATATTCCACTGCCTTGTGGGCCCCATTCGTCGGCCACTCACGCGCTCGCTCCTCCCTCCTCTCCTCTGGCTGCGTTGTGGGCCCCGCCTGTCGGCGATCCTCTCCCAATAGAATCGCCGCGGCTCAACGGATCGCGCGAGCTCGCCGCCGAGGATCGCGCTCCTACCGGCCACCGCCTCCTTCTTGCTCGGACTTTGCTCCGGGTATAAAAAAATTCACCGAGCTCGCCTCCCCTCCCGTATCCGCCTACGACGGCAACCACTGCCGTAACATCGAGAGAGAAGAGAACCGGAGAGGAGCGCCGCCGCCGAGGATAGCCGCCGTCGGGGAGGTCTTCGCTCTTGGAGTCGGGTCGGGGAGTATCGTCTTCGCCTGGGGAGTCTGTCCGTGCCGTCAATTTGGAACCGCGTGGCCTTGGGGTGGCTCGAATTGCTCACCGTCGTTCGAGCACCGCCGCGGTCCGCCCCTCTCCGTGGCCAGCTCCCTCCACTGCCCTCCATCCGCGGTACGTGCCCTAATCGTGTTCGCCATCATTCCCTCTTGGTGTAGCACCGGTTAATTTGGGGATTTGTGGCGTTCGGGCGCGGATTTGGTTCGCTCCGGCGAGGGACCGCCGTGGTCGGGGGGCGGCGCTGCCGTCTCGGGGGCTCGGGGTAAGGGATGGGTTGCCAGCCGTTGATCTGGCGGCCAACGGTTGAGATTAGATCAGGCGATACCCCTTTGGAGATGTCATCTGCGCCGTTGGATTTGGATCGGGCGTACGAGATTCTCTCGCTAGTATTTTAAATCGTGACCGTAGCCTTTTGATCCGACGGTCTGTGTCGCGTACCGATTCACTGATATGAAGATCTAATCTGGGCCGTCCACTCTTGATCGGATGGTGCAGATTAGCCCATACCCCTTCGGCCGGGCTGTTTTGCATAAGAGCCCTCCGGTTTTTAGGAAACTAACCCGCCGTCCACCGCGGGGGTTTTCTGAGCCTTAGGTCTATTTGCGCAGAGCCCCCTGCGCTTTGCTGTATTTGAGGCCCAGTCCAGAACATAATAAAATCAGGGAAATTGAATTATAAAAGGATTTTTAATAGGAAAATAATTGCTAGAACTTAGATAATTCATAGAAAATCCATTTTTAGTCCAAATTGATCCATTCCACTTTCTAAAATTTTGTAATAATATTCTCTACCATTTAGAATCACTGTTTTGACATGAACTCTGTCAGAAAATTTATTTATCATTTAATCATATTATAATCACCTTAAATCTTAAGAAATTCATAACTTGAATTCTACAACTCCAAAATTAATAATTCTTTTTCCTGTGATCTTATTTTAATGTGTAGATTATTAATATGTATTTTGCATATATGTTTGGTGTAATGTTAATTTTGCCTATACCCTGTATGTTTGTATTGCTACGACTAGCAGTGAGGTCACGAGGATCTGAAGAATCATCCTGGTACCTGGAATCTCAAGGCCCAGGCAAGTTGTGCCCTTGATCACTTCTTTTCACCTACTCATGTTCTAATTAATCATAATGATCTGCATAGGTTAATTTTGATGGGACCCAATAGGTTACCCTAGTTTGTCTATCTTTATACCTTGTTTACCACTGAACCATCTGGGTAGTACTTGCTAGTGCTTTATGTGGTTTTGGGTATGAAGATACAATATTCATGATCATACTTTTATTATCAGTTGTTATTACTGTTCATGTTGAGATCATTATGTTAATTGGAACATGGAGAACCACCCGGGAAAACAGTGCTACCACAAGGGTAGTATGGGATGCCCTTGGCTGATTAATTAGGAAAGCTAGTGGAAGACTACCTTACCCGAAAGGGGCAAGGGCAGTAGGGGAGAGGTCAGTGTAGGGAGGCCCTCGGGAGGATTTTGCTGCGATGGCGGTCCTGCAAGGGATTCCTGCACTGGATCTTCCTATAAACTGTAGCGGGTTTTCGGAAGCTAGTGGAACTTTGTAAAGGCCTCGTAGTGCTACCCTGCCTCACTTCCTTGGTAGAGGTGTATGGGATTCATGACCCCTTGGCAGATGGGTAACACGGCTTGTGGGTAAAGATGCGCAACCTCTGCAGAGTGTAAAACTGGTATACTAGCCGTGCTCACGGTCATGAGCAGCTCGGACACTCACATGATTAAATTATGGAACTAAATTCAATTTGTCATATGCATTGCATTGCAGGTGGTGTTGTTACTTTTGATTTATTACTTAATTGGGTTGGTATTTACTTATACTTAGTAATTGCTAATAAAATTTTGACCAACTTTAAAAGCAATGCTCAGCTCTAACCATCTTCTTTGGTAAGCCTTACACTTCACGTGAGCTCCCACCTTTGGCGAGTTCATGCACATTATTCCCCACAACTTGTTGAGCGATGAACGTATGTGAGCTCACTCTTGCTGTCTCACATACACCACAGGTCAAGAACAGGTACTGCAGGATGATGCTCATGGAGGATGCTGTGATGAGTTCGTGAGAGGTCTAGGTCGTCGTCTCCCAGTCAACTTTGGGTTGCTGGACCGTTGTCTCCTTATAATGTAATTATTTATTTTGTATAGAACTCCTGTTATATATAAAGATGTGACATTCGATCCTGTGCCACTATACATCATATGTATGAGACTTGGTCCCAGCATACCTGGTGTTTATGTTAACCCCGGGTTTTGGACCCCTAAAATCCGGGTGTTACAACTACACCCCCCATTGTACACCTGGACCCTCTCCTTACGCCTATAAAAGGAAGGTCCAGGGCTCTTTTACGAAAAGGTCGGCCGCGCGGGAGGACGGGACGGCGCGTAGAGCCCTCGCTCTCCCCCCACGCGGACGCTTGTAACCCCCTACTGCAAGTGCACCCAACCTGGGCGCAGGACAACACGGAGGCCACGGGTTTCCCCCTTTTTTCCTCTCTCCTTCCCCCCTTCGTGCTCCGTCTCGCACCGACCCATCTGGGCTAGGACACGCGGCGACAATTTACTCGTCGGTCCAGGGACCCCCCGGGGTCGAAACGCCGATAGTTGGCGCGCCAGGTAGGGGCCTGCTGCGTGTTGACGAACAGCTTCCCGTCAAGCTCCAGATGGGTAGTCTCCAGCAACCTTTTCAACCCGGGACGGTACTCCGTTTCGGGAGTCTTGAGTTCATGTCCCTCGACGGCAGCTACGACATGATACTCCTTCCTCCGCCGCGCGACGGCGACAATGGCGGCCGACAACCCGCCCGCCGGCGGCGGAATCGACGACGTCTTCCCCACGAGGCGGAAGAACAACATCCGAGTTTGTCCCGTCACCTCCCCCGCCGACGTAGGAGGAGGTGGGGCAACCGTGGCCAAGAAGGAGGCAGCGCCTCGTCGGCTGTCGAGCGAGTCGACGGCGCCGGCGCCCCGATGGGGGACATGTCGGACGTCGACCTCGCGTCTGAGACGAAGACGAGCGTCGTTTCCCCGCAACACGCCAACTCCAAGCGGACGGACGACGCCAGCACGCTCGCAAAGGACTTGCTGGGCGTCACCCTCGTACCTGAGACGACGGTGCAGTCCGCTCCTGATGTGACTTCGTCACCGCTTGTCGACCAAGAGGTACCGACCGATTCCCGTCTCGTGCCTTTTGGATTCAGCCTCGACCCACCAAGCGACCCCGCTTTGGTGGAAGCCTTCATAGAGGCACGCACCAACCCTCCGGGGTATCATATGCGGTCACCCTGGGACCGGCTGACGGCCGTCTCGACCTACGGACCCTCGGGTTCCGAGGAAGATGACGAGCCCGACTTTGGTTGGGATTTCTCCGGGCTCGGTAACCCCAGTGCCATGCGGGACTTCATGACCACATGCGACTACTGCCTTTCTGATTGTTCCGACGGTAGCCGCAGCTTCAGCGACGAAGACTGCGGCCCAAGTCGTGAATGTTTCCACGTCGATCTAGGGGGTCCCAACGAAGGCAACCATCTTGGTATACTGGAAAACGGTGATCCCCCTAGGCCTGCGCATCGCGTTGACATCCTTCGGGAGCTAGCTATGGTCCCAGTCCCTGCGGGGGGTCAGGACACACAGCTCGAGCAAATCCGCGAGATGCAGACCAGGCTCGACGAGGGAGCAGGAACACTTGAGCCGCTCCACCGAAACATCGGGCAGGAATGGGTAGACCAAGCTCCGGCCGGAGAAGCGCGTCATCTACCCCAGGGCATCCAGCTCCGCATCGCTGACGACGTCAGGGCAAGGCCACCACCGGCTTCTAGTGGAGTCGGCCAGAACCTGGCTGCAGCAGCAATACTTCTCCGCGCAATGCCGGAACCATCAACCACCGAAGGGCGGCGTATCCGGGGAGAGCTCAAGAATCTCCTGGAGGATGCCGCGGTTCGACGGGCCGAAAGCTCTGCCTCCCGAAGGCAGGGATACCCCTCGGAGCATCACGCCGCGACTTCCCGATTCGTGCGGGAAGCCTCGGTCCACAACGAGCGCACGCGCAACACAGCGCCTACGGCCCCGGGTCGCCTCGGCAACGAGCACCACCACCGCAACCATCGAGCCCACCTCGATGAGAGGGGGCGCCGAGGCTACCACCCCAGGCGTGGGGGACGCTACGACAGCGGGGAGGATCGGAGTCCCTCGCCTGAACCACCTAGTCCGCAGGCTTTCAGTCGAGCCATACGACGGGCGCCGTTCCCGACCCGGTTCCAAACCCCGACTACCATCACAAAGTACTCAGGGGAGACAAGGCGGAACTGTGGCTCGCGGACTACCGGCTGGCCTGCCAACTGGGTGGAACGGATGATGACAACCTTGTCATCCGCAACCTCCCCCTGTTCCTCTCTGACTCCGCTCGAGCCTGGCTGGAGCATCTGCCTCCGGGGTAGATCTCCAACTGGGATGACCTGGTCCAAGCCTTCGCCGGTAACTTCCAGGGCACGTACGTGCGCCCTGGGAACTCCTGGGATCTCCGAAGCTGCCGCCAGCAGCCGGGAGAGTCTCTCCAGGACTACATCCGGCGATTCTCAAAGCAGCGCACCGAGCTGCCCAACGTCACCGATTCGGATGTCATCGGCGCGTTCCTCGCCGGCACCACCTGCCGCGACCTGGTGAGCAAGCTGGGTCGCAAGACCCCCACCAGGGCGAGCGAGCTGATGGACATCGCCACCAAGTTCGCCTCTGGCCAGGAGGTGGTTGAGGCCATCTTCCGGAAGGACAAGCAGCCCCAAGGCCGCCAGCCGGAAGATGTTCCCGAGGCATCCACTCAGTGCGGCGCCAAGAAGAAAGGCAAGAAGAAGTCGCAAGCGAAACGCGACACCGCCGACGCGGACCTTGTCGCCGCCGCTGAGTACAAGAACCCTCGGAAACCTCCCGGAGGCGCCAATCTCTTCGACAAGATGCTCAAGGAGCCGTGCCCCTATCATCAGGGACCCGTCAAGCACACCCTTGAGGAGTGCGCCATGCTTTGGCGCCACTTTCACAGGGTCGGGCCACCTGCGGAGGGTGGCAGGGCCCACCACGACGACAAGAAGGAGGATCACAAGGCAGAGGAGTTCCCCGAGGTCCGCGACTGCTTCATGATCTACGGTGGGCAAGTGGCAAACGCCTCAGCTCGGCACCGCAAGCAAGAGCGTCGGGAGGTCTACTCGGTGAAGGTGGCAGCGCCAGTCTACCTAGACTGGTCCGACAAGCCCATCACCTTCGACTAGGGCGATCACCACGACCGCGTGCCGAGCCCAGGGAAATATCCGCTTGTTGTCGACCCCGTCATCGGCAACGTCAGGCTCACCAAGGTCCTCATGGACGGAGGCAGCAGCCTCAACATCATCTACGCCGAGACCCTCGAGCTCCTGCAGATCGATCTGTCCTCGGTCCAGGCCGGTGCGGCGCCTTTTCACGGGATCATCCCTGGGAAACGCGTCCAACCCCTCGAACGACTCGATCTGCCCGTCTGCTTCGGGACTCCCTCCAACTTCAGAAGGGAAACCCTCACGTTCGAGGTGGTCGAGTTCCAAGGAACCTACCACGCAGTGCTGGGGAGGCCATGCTACGCCAAGTTCATGGCCGTCCCCAACTACACCTACCTCAAGCTCAAGATGTCGGGCCCCAACGGGGTCATCACCGTCGGCCCCATGTACCGACACGCGTACGAATGCGACGTGGAGTGCGTGGAGTACGCCGAGGCCCTCGCCGAATCCGAGGCCCTCATCGCCGACCTGGAAAGCCTCTCTAAGGAGGCGCCAGACGTGAAGCGCCATGCCGGCAACTTTGAGCCAGCGGAGACGGTTAAGTCCGTCCCTCTCGACCCCAGCAACGACGCCACCAAGCAGATCCGGATCGGCTCCGAGCTCGACCCCAAATAGGAAGCAGTGCTCGTCGACTTTCTCCACGCAAACGCCGAAGTTTTTGCATGGAGTCCCTCGGACATGCCTGGCATACCGAGGGATGTCGCCGAACACTCGCTGGATATCCGAGCTGGAGCCTAACCCGTGAAGCAACCTCTGCACCGATTCGACGAAGAAAAGCGCAGAGCCATAGGCGAGGAGATCCACAAGCTGATGGCTGCAGGGTTCATCAAAGAGGTATTCCATCCCGAATGGCTTGCCAACCCCGTGCTTGTGAGAAAGAAAGGAGGGAAATGGCGGATGTGATTAGACTACACTGGTCTAAACAAAGCATGTCCGAAAGTTCCCTACCCTCTGCCTCGCATCGATCAAATCATGGATTCCACTGCTGGATGTGAAACCCTGTCTTTCCTCGATGCCTACTCAGGGTATCACCAAATCAGGATGAAAGAGTCCGACCAGCTCACGACTTCTTTCATCACACCTTTTGGCCTGTACTGCTATGTTACTATGCCATTTGGTTTGAGGAATGCGGATGCGACGTACCAAAGGTGCATGAACCACGTGTTCGGCAAACACATTGGTCGAATGGTCGAGGCTTATGTCGATGACATCGTAGTCAAGACGAGGAAAGCCTCCGACCTCCTTTCCGACCTTGAAACGACATTCCGGTGTCTCGAGGCGAAAGGCGTAAAACTCAATCCCGAGAAGTGTGTCTTCGGAGTCCCCCGAGGCATGCTCTTGGGGTTCATCGTCTCCGAGCGGGGCATCGAGGCCAAAATCGCGGCCATCACCAACATGGGGCCCATCAAGGACTTGAAAGGCGTATAGAGGGTCATGGGATGCCTTGCGGCTCTGAGCCGTTTCATCTCGCGCCTCGGCGAAAGAGGCCTACCTCTGTACCGCCTCTTAAGAAAGACCGAGTGCTTCACTTGGACCTCCGAGGCCGAGGAAGCCCTCGGGAACCTGAAGGCGCTCCTTACGAACGCGCCCATCTTGGTGCCCCCCGCCGCCGGAGAAGCCCTCTTGATCTACGTCGCCGCTACCACTCAGGCGGTCAGCGCTGCGATCGTGGTTGAGAGACAAGAAGAAGGGCATGCATTGCCCGTCCAGAGGCTGGTTTACTTCATCAGTGAGGTACTATCCGAGACCAAGATCCGCTACCCGCAAATTCAGAAGCTGCTATACGAGGTGATCCTGACGCGGTGGAAGTTGCGACACTACTTCGAGTCTCATCCGGTGACTGTGGTGTCATCCTTCCCCCTGGGGGAGATCATCCAGTGCCGAGAGGCCTCAGGTAGGATTGCAAAGTGGGCGGTGGAAACCATGGGCGAGACGATCTCGTTCGCCCCTCGGAAGGCCATCAAGTCCCAAGTCTTGGTGGACTTTGTAGCTGAATGGGTCAACACCCAGCTCCCGGCGGCTCCGATCCAGCCGAAACTCTAGACCATGTTTTTCGATGGGTCGCTGATGAAAACAGGGGCAGGCGCGGGCCTGCTCGTCATCTCGCCCCTCGGGAAACACCTACGCTACGTACTGTGCCTCCATTTCTCGGCGTCCAACAACGTGGCTGAGTACGAAGCTCTGGTCAACGGGTTGCGCATCGCCATTGAGCTAGGGGTCCGATGCCTCGACGCTCGCGGCGACTCGCAGCTCGTCATCGACCAAGTTATGAAGAACTCCCACTGCTGCGACCCGAAGATGGAAGCCTACTGCGATGAGGTTCGGTGCCTGGAGGACAAGTTCTACGGGCTCGAGCTCAACCACATCGCCCGACGACACAACGAGACTGCGGACGAGCTGGCTAAAATAGCCTCGGGGCGGACAACGGTTCCCCCGGACGTCTTCTCCCGAGACCTACATCAACCCTCAGTCAAGACCGACGACACGCCCGAGCCTGAGAAGGCCTCGGCCCAGCCTGAGGCACCCTCGGCTCAGCCCGAGGCACCCTCGGCACAGCCCGAGGCGCCCTCGGCTCGGCCCGAGGCACCCTCGGCCCCCGAGGGTGAGGCACTGCGTGTCGAGGAAGAGCGGAATGGGGTCCAGCCTAATCGAAACTGACAGACTCCGTACCTGCAATATCTCCACCAAGGAGAGCTGCCCCTCGACCGAGCCGAGGCTCGGCGACTAGCGCGGCGCGCCATGTCGTTTGTCTTACTGGGTGACGGGAAGGAGCTCTACCACCACAGCCCCTCCGGCATCCTCCAGCGATGCATATCCATCGCCGAAGGCCAGGAGCTCTTACAAGAAATACACTCGGGGGCTTGTGGTCATCACGCAGCGCCCCGAGCCCTTGTTGGAAACGCCTTCCGACAAGGTTTCTACTGGCCGACCGCGGTGGCCGACGACACTAGAATTGTCCACGCCTGCCAAGGGTGTCAATTCTACGCAAGGCAGACCCACCTGCTCGCTCAGGCTCTATAGATAATACCCATCACCTGGCCATTTGCTGTGTGGGGACTGGACCTCGTCGGTCCCTTGCAGAAGGCACCCGGGGGCTACACGCACCTGCTGGTCGCCATCGACAAATTCTCCAAGTGGATCGAGGTCCGACCCCTGAACAGCATCAGGTGGAACGCGCCAATGGCATGATTCTGCAAGGACTCAAGCCGAGGATCTACAACGACCTCCACAAGTTCGGCAGGCGATGGATGAAGGGACTCCCCTCGGTGGTCTGGAGTCTGAGGACAACGCCGAGCCGAGCCACGGGCTTCACACCGTTCTTTCTAGTCTATGGGGCCGAGGCCATCTTGCCCACGGACTTAGAATACGGTTCCCCGAAGACGAGGGCGTACGACGACCGAAGAAACCGGACCGACCGAGAAGACTCACTAGACCAGCTCGAAGAGGCTCGGGACATGGCCTTACTACACTCGGCGTGGTACCAGCAGTCCCTGCGACGCTACCACGCCCGAGGGGTTCGGTCCCGAGACCTCCAAGTGGGCGACTTGGTGCTTCGGCTGCGACAAGACGCCCGAGGGCGGCACAAGCTCACGCCTCCCTGGGAAGGGCCGTTCGTCATCGCCAAGGTTCTGAAGCCCGGGACATATAAGCTGGCCAACAGCCAAGGCGAGGTCTACAGCAACGCTTGGAACATCCGACAGCTACGTCGCTTCTACCCTTAAGATGCTTTCAAGTCGTTCGTACACCTCGTTCATGTTCAAAGTCTAACCATCAAGGAAGGGTCAGCCTTGCCTCGGCAAAGCCCGACCCTCCCTCGGGGGCTAGAAGGGGGGAACCCCCTCTGCGTCAAAATTTTCCTCGGAAAAAGTCTTTCTGCCAGAACGTCTTTCGTGCTTTTTGACTACTTCAAAAGTGGGATCCTGAAAACGACGGAGTACACGTAAGCAGCCAAGGCCGACCGAGCCGAGGGACTCCTACGCCTCCGGGATACGGATACCTCACTTATCACCTTTTGCGATAAGTAACTCACGCTCGGATAAGCGATTCCGCTGACCGAACAAGTCTTAATGCTCGGAGACCTTTCTGCCGAAATGATTTTTCGGGCCTTCTCGACTACATCGTTAGCAGAATCCTACGGACGAGTAAGAGTACACGTGAGCGGCAAGGCCGATCGAGCCGAGGGACTCCTACGCCTCCGGGATACGGATACCTCACTCATCACCTTCCGTGAAAAGTAACTCTCGCTCAGACAAACAATTCGGTTACCGACGAATAAGTCTTGATACTCGAAACAAAGGGAAAAAGAAACGCAGCTTTACCACACAATGACAGTATGTTTGGGCCTCGGCGGCCGCAGAAAACATACGCACACTACAAGGTAAACCGATCCTGCAGGTTCGGACCTCGATGGAGGGGGAGCAACAGCACCCTCGGCATCAACACCACCTTCGGCGAAGTCCGACCGAGCCTCGAACGGCAACACAGTCGGAGGATCTCTGCTCTGAAGGACGACGTCAGCACCACACCCGGGCCATCGCCGCCAGGGTCTCCTCCAGGAGTCCGGCTCGAGCAGACGGCTCGGCCGGTCGCCCCGAAGCCTCAGCCAGCTGTCCCCCGAGGACATCAGCTCGGCCCATGGCCTCGGCAACTCGACTCCGGCGCCGGTCCCGCCAGTGGACAGCCCAATCAGGCTCCGGCCGACGAAGTCTACTTTTCGAGCCAACTCTGCCTCTATCCACGCTGATACCGCTGCCTCCGGCTCCGGCTCATCGAAGAGCAGCCGAGGGTTTCCCTTAACTAAGCAAGAGAGTGTAACACCCGGATTTTAGGGGCCCAAAACCCGGGGTTAACATAAACACCAGGTATGCTGGGACCAAGTCTCAAACATATGATGTATAGTGGCACAGGATCGAATGTCACAACTTTATATATAACAGGAGTTCTATACAAAATAAATAGTTACATTATAAGGAGACAACGGTCCAGCAACCCAAAGTTGACTGGGAGACGACGACCTAGACCACTCACGAACTCATCACAGCATCCTCCATGAGCATCATCCTGCAGTACCTGGTCTTGACCTGTGGTGTATGTGAGACAGCAAGAGTGAGCTCACATACGTTCATCGCTCAACAAGTTGTGGGGAATAATGTGTATGAACTCGCCAAAGGTGGGAGCTCATGTGAAGTGTAAGGCTTACCAAAGAGGATGGTTGAAGCTGAGCATTGCTTTTAAAGTTGGTCAAAATTTTATTAGCAATTACTAAGTATAAGTAAATACCAAACCCAATTAAGTAATAGAACAAAAGTATCAACATCACCTACAATGCAATGCATATGACAAATTGAATTTAAGTTTCATAATTTAATCATGTGAGGGTCCGAGCTGCTCATGACCGTGAGCACGGCTAGTATACCAGTTTTACACTCTGTAGAGGTTGCGCATCTTTACCCACAAGTCATGTTACCCATCTGCCAAGGGATCGCGACTTCCCATACACCTCTACCGAGGAGGCGAGGCAGGGTAACACTACGAGGCCTTTACAAAGTTCCACTAGCTTCAGAAAACCCGCTACAGTTTATAGGAAGATCCAGTGCAGGAATCCCTTGCAGGACCGCCATCGCAGCAAAATCCTCCCGAGGGCCTCCCTACACTGACCTCTCCCCTACTGCCCTTGCCCCTTTCGGGTAAGGTAGTCTTCCACTAGCTTTCCTAATTAATCAGCCAAGGGCATCCCATACTACCCTTGTGGTAGCACTGTTTTCCCGGGTGGTCGCTCCATGTTCCAATTAACATAATGATCTTATCATGAACAATAAATAACAACTGATAATAAAAGTATAATCATGAATAGTGTAATCTTCATACCCAAAACCACATAAAGCACTAGCAAGTACTACCCAGAAAGTTCAGTGGTAATCAAGGTATAAAGATAGACAAACTAGGGTAACCTATTGGGTCCCATCAAAATTAACCTATGCAGATCATTATGATTAATCAGAACATGGCTGGGTAAAAGAAGTGATCAAGGGCACAACTTGCCTGGGCCTTGAGAATCCAGGTACCAGGATGATCTTCAGATGACACGTGACCTCACTGCTAGTCGTAGCAATTCAAACAAACATGGTGTAGGCAAAATTAACATTACACCAAACATAAGAACAAAATACATATTAATAATCTACATATTAAAATAAGATCACAGGAAAAAGAATTATTAATTTTGGAGTTGTAGAATTCAAGTTATGAATTTCCTAAGATTTTATGCATTTAATATAGGGTTAAGTGAGAAATAAATTTTAATGTGTACTTTATGTAAAAATAGTGGTACCATTTAATAGAGAATATTATTTCAAAATTATAGGAACTGAAATGGATTAATTTGGACTAAATATGGATTTTCTATGAATTAAATAAGATTCTGTAATTATTTTTGTATCAAAAATCATTTTCTATTTCATTTTACTGGATTTTCTATTCCCTTGGACTGCGCGCCAAAACCAGAGAAAGTCAGGGGCCCCTGCGCAATTGTTCTTCAACACTCAGAACCACACCCGCATGGACGGCGGGTTGAATTTGGAAAACCAGAGGGTCTCTTTAACAAAATCGCCACAGCGAAAGGGTATCGGGCCGTTCTGGCCGTTGGATCACACTCGGACGGCTCGGATTAGACTTAGTATAACCCGAACCGGTATGCGCCCAGAGCCGTTCGATCGGCGATCAACGGCTCGAATTTAATGAAGCCGAGATCAACGCGCACCCTCCGATTGAATCCTACGGTTCAGATCTAAAGCGCGAAGGGGTATGTGATGGTGTGATCTCGTCCATCCACCACCGATCCGACGGCCGAGGTTATTCCCTCTCCCTCCCGATCGAACCGCGCGGCGGCGCGTTCTTCCCCACGGCGGCGCCATGGCCGGTGTTGTCCACATTGCGCGCCAGGGCCCCAAGCTCAAATCCGATTGCTGCAACATCGCATGGAGTACAAATCGAAAGTGCCAGGGGACTTTTACCTCAATATAGGATGCCTACGTACCCCGCCCACGGTATAGGTGGCTCCGCGGCGGCGCCACCAGATTCGGCGACGAATTCCCGACGAGTCCCGCCATTCCCCACCCCGAAAGGTCACGCAAACACGAGGTGGGTGTCGATGAAGCTCCCTGGCCCAGATACGAGGCTCGAACGGCATCCTAGGCGAGGTCCCGCGGCGGCGCTTCCTCCCTCTTCTCTCTCGCACGGCAAGGGGGGCTTGGGATATGGTGTGCGGGCTCAAGAGCACGTGGCTCGCCTATATATGACCGCGGCAAGGAGTCCGCGCGTCCGCGGCAGTGAAGGGCCGAGTCTCACGGCAACAGCAAGTTCCCAAGCGGAGTCCGCGCGGCTTCATAGCGCCGGTAGTTCACCCGAGCGCGAGGAAGCAGGAGACCTATTCCGACAGAGGGACCCCACGTGTAAGCGAGCACGAGCAAAGTGATGCGTGGGCCCCAGTGTCCAGCCGCACCGGTGACCGCCGCATCAAGCGCGCGCGGAGGATGACCCACGGGCCCCGCGAGTCAGTCGCACAAGGCGCGGTGGGGCATTGGTCGGGCCGCGCGTGAGTATTTCGGAGGTGGGCCGAAAGCTGGTCCGCGGCCCAGGTAAGATCACTTTTTCTTTTTCTTTTATTCCTACATTTCTTTTCTTTCTTTTCAAATTCCATTTGAATTCAAATTTAATTCAAACCTTTGGGGCTCATCTTTACAAACTATATTTATGAGATTAAATATACTCATCTTTAAAAATTTAATTTATTATCTATATTTTTATATCACTTCTCTTCTCCTCTTTTTCAAAACCCAATTTTTGATCTTAGGGTTTAAATTCTAATTTGGGTATTATCATATTTATTATTTTTTTTTTACCTTAGTTTTATATTATCACTAAATGCACACAAAATAAAAACCCAGCATGATGCATATTTTAGTAGTATAACTTTTATTAATTATTTGAATATGGTGCTCACATGTGATGATGCCTAAAGGTCAAAAACTCACATAAGGAGAAATTGTTTCTCTATTTATACTATGTCTAACAAATTACAAATTGGGTATTACAGAGAGGCCTCGGGCGGCAAGGCCGATCGAGCCGAGGGACTCTGTTGGGGCGAAGGCAAAGGCGCCACCCTTCGCTCGAAGCCTTCGCTGCAGCAGCTGAACTAACAGAAACAAAACAGGCAGGGACACCCTTCGCTTCTTCCGCACCAGACGAAGACTGGCGACGAAGGGCATCCCACGGTGCGGCCTCGTCCAGCTCGGAGGCCCACGTGTAATCTGGCCCGTTGTAACGGGCCCCGCTTGGCCGCCGTGCGTTACGGGACTAATTTGTAAAAGCATTCCTGTAATTACGGTCTGTAACCCCGCTTTATGGGAATATTCTAGGGATAACCTAGGTAGCTGAGGGCACATGCGTCCTTAGCTCGAGGTGCTGCGCACTCAGGTACCTATAAATACCCCTGCACAGTGCCCGTGAGAGGCCAGATTAACAGAGCTTTTGCCATCTAGCGCGAGTGTCCTGTTGACATCACTATTCACCTTTGTTGGATCCCCTTGCAATTGAGAGCAAGTTCCAACATTTGGCGCCCACCGTTCGTGCTACGAGAAAACCACCCACGATGGCACCCAAGAGAGCTAACCCGAAGGCTGACGAGGCTGCGAAGGCAGCACTGCTCGCCGCGAGAAAGGGCAAGGCCCTCGCCCTCACCCAATCCACCCACCAAGAGGCCACTGAAGACGATGTCCCTCGCGCATGCGAAGATGACACCCTCCGCACCTGCGACCCCGAGGGACAACCGCAGCCACCCTCAGGCTTCGCACCACCGGAGGGCGCGGACCTCGCCGAGGACGGTGAAATCCTCGGCGTCTCAGCAGAAGAATAGCTACAGCTACGCGCCCTGCGCCTCAAGAACCGCAATCTCCAGAGGCAGAAGGAGATACTGGAGGCCAAGCGCCAGCGTGTGTCTGCACTAACCAAAGTGCGGCAAATGATACGTGACGAAGAGCACATGGCCCAGGAACTCGAGCGGGAGATTGCGCTGATGCAGCGCGAAGGCCACCTCGGCCTGCAGCACGAGTCACCCCTCCAGCAGCGCGCACAACTCGAAGACACGCGTGAAGGCCACCCCGGCCTGCACCATGGGCCACCCCTGCAACACCGCGCGCAACCGGAGGACCCGCGTTTCCCCCAACGCGACCACACCTTCCCGCACGCCGCGCCATTCCAAGGGGTCAACTATCTCGATGAGCGAAGTCCCCTGGCGCCACACCTGCAAGTGACGCCGTGGCCGGCTAACTTCCGGGCAGGGACCTATCCCAAGTACAACGGCAGCACCGACCCGGCTCAATACATAATGAGTTATCAGGTCGTCGTTGCATCGTCCGGGGGGGACGACGCCACAATGGCGAAGTCTTTCATCATCGCCCTCGAGGGCCCCGCACTCACCTGGTTCACCAGGTTGCCTCCGCTGTCCATTGATTCCTGGAGAAGTCTCCGGGACAAGTTCCTGCTCAACTTCCAAGGGTACCGCCTAGATACCGACGCCCTGGCCGAACTTTCGCTCTGCAAGCAGCTAGAAAAAGAGACCCTGAGGGAGTATTACCGCAAATTTCTAACACTCAAGTCACAGCTGCCCTCAGTCGATGACCAGATTGCCATCCACTATGCTATCAGTGGCCTTCACGCCGGCGTCCTTTACAGCCACTGCATCAGAGATCCGCCAAAGAACCTCCAAGAGTTATATCAGCTGTTTGAAAAGTACGCCAGATCCGAAGAGCTCCACCAGCGCAAGATTGAGTCCCAAAGGAAGCCAAAAGATGCTCCACAGTCCAGCCGCACGTGGACAAGGACTCCGCAGCCAGACTCCGGTCGAGACGGCCGCAATCAGCAGCAAGTGCACAACATCGCCAACCAGCATCCCGCTGCTGACCCCCCTCGTCGCCAGGAATATCCCCCCCAGGGCCGCGGAAACGGCACTCGTGGCAGGGGCCGAGGGCGTGCGCAGCCGCCGCGCCGATTCTACTGCCTCTTCCATGGTGAAGACTGCGCCCACCAAACCAAAGACTGCCCCGAAACGAAGGCTACCAGAGACAGAATGGCACGGGCGCAGCCAGCCGACAACCCCAGAATTGTCGCGCACAATTACCAGCAACCCCCTCCACCATATATCCACGCTCCCGCCCCGCATCCACCGCACCACGCTTACCAACACCATCAGGAAGTACAAATCGTACCTCCTCCACCCCCACCACCACACCAGCAACATCAAAACATCCCCCATGCCCCAAAGCAGGAAGACTTCGTCGATCAACCATATCGTGGAGTCATCCACATGATAACTGGGGGGTCCAGCATCGACTTCGACACCAAGCGGCAGAAGCGGGACCACTACCGCAGCATCAACCATGTCGCCGTCACGGGCCCAGTCGTGCAGACAAAGTGGTCCCACATACCGCTAACCTTCGACGCACGGGACGTCGACTTGCGCAGCGCCCCCAACTGCGACGCCATGGTTATCAATTGCAGCGTGGCAGGCTGGGACCTGCACAAGGTCCTCGTTGACAACGGCAGTCAGGCGGACATCATCTTCCTCCACGCCTTCGATCGCATGGGCATAAGCCACAGCCTGCTTAAGCCTTCGGACAACCCGTTGTATGGCTTCGGCGGCAAGGGCACCTTCCCCGTCGGCAAAATAGAGCTGCCTCTCTCCTTCGGTGTAGCACCCAATGCCCGAAGCGAGCAAATAACCTTTGACATTGTGGACATGGTATATCCTTACAATGCCATCATGGGCTGGGGCTCCATCAATAAGTTCGAAGCAGCTATTCACGGACTGTACCTATGTATGAAGATACCAGGTCCGTTAGGCGTCATCACAGTCTTCGGCAATCAACAGACTGCGCGTAACATAGAGCGGGACTTCGTGCCCGGTCAAAGAAACGTGCACTGCCTCACGGTCCAACGCGAGGACCCCGCGCCTGCCAGCCCAACCAATAAGCAACACGACAAGGCGCAGCTGCAGAGCAACGACGGGACCAAGACTGTCCCCCTCGACCAGGCCACGCCCAGGCAGACAGTCATTATCAGCGAAGACCTTACTTCGCATGAAGAAGAAAAGCTCCTCTGCTGCCTGTCCAAGAACAAAGATGTCTTCGCCTGGTCGGCCCTCGATCTGGTCGGGGTCAGCCATTCAATAATTGAGCACAGTCTGGGAATCGACCCTTCGGTACGGCCGAAAAAGCAGCGGCTTCGCAAGATGTCCGACGAAAAGACGGAGGCCGCCAAGGCAGAGGTGCACCGCCTCCTGGAGGCCAAATTCATCGAGCCGGTGGCTTACCCCACATGGCTCTCCAATGTCATGATGGTGCAGAAAAAGAGAGGGAAGTGGCGAATGTGCATCGACTTCACCAGTCTCAATAAAGCCTGCCCAAAGGACAATTTCCCGTTGCCGCGGATCGACAAAATAGTCGATAGCGCGGCCGGATGCGAGGTCATGTCCCTCCTCGATTACTTCTCCGGTTACCACCAGATATACATGAAGGAAGAAGACAAGGCCAGCAACAGCTTTATAACACCCTTCGGCACATATTGCTTCATCAGAATGCCGGAGGGACTCAAGAACGCCGGGTCCACCTTCTCTAGGCTTACCAAAACAGTGCTCGAAGGGCAGGTTGGCAGAAACATATTCACATATGTAGACGACATTGTCGTCGCCAGCAAGAGCAAGGAGGACCACCTCGCCGACCTCGCCGAAACATTCGCGAACATGCGAGACGCACAACTCCGCCTAAACCCGGAAAAGTGCGTCTTCGGCGTTCGCCAAGGCAAAATATTGGGCTACCTGGTATCACACTGCGGCATCGAGGCCAACCCAACCAAGATTCAGGCCATCTTGGACAAGACGCCTCCGCAGTCCGTCAGGGACGTCCAGCGCCTGACAGGCAGATTGGCCGCTCTCAACAGATTCATCTCCAGGTCCGCCGAGCGGAGTCTCCCCTTCCTCAAGACACTCCGTGGTGCAAAAGACTTCGCCTGGGGACCAGAGCAGGCGGCGGCCTTCGCCTCATTAAAACAGTACCTGACAGAGTTGGCCGTCCTTACCAGCCCCGACCCCTCGCTCCCCCTGCTGCTCTACGTCGCGGCTTCGCCACATGCAGTCAGCGTGGCACTAGTGCAGGAGCAGACTGTCGAGGGCGTGGTCCGGCAGTGCCCCGTGTATTATGTCTCCGAAGTGCTGACACCGACCAAGTGCAACATGACAGAGCTGGAGAAGATTGCCTACACAGTCGTCATGTCGTCGCGCAAACTGCGCCATTACTTCGAAGCATTCAAGGTCCGAGTCACCTCAAACAGGGGGCTCGGCGAATTATTCAGAAACCCGGAGGCGTCGGTGAGGATTGCCAAGTGGGTGGCCGAACTCTCCGGCTACCACATCTGCTTCGAGCCCAGGACAGCTATCAAGTCTCAAGTCCTGGCAGACTTCATCGTCGACTGGACTGGGCCAACAACACAGCCAGATCCGTCCGCAGAGAAGACTTGGACGATCCATTGCGACGGTGCATGGTGCCATGCGGGGGCAGGCGTCGCTGCAGTCATCACCTCACCAGTCGGGGTCAAGCACAGATATGCAGCACGACTCAGCTTCAATTTGGAATCCGACAGATGCACAAATAATATAGCAGAATACGAAGCAGTCATCCTCGGCCTCCGCAAGCTAAGGGCCCTCGGAGTCACCACCTGCATCATCAAAACAGACTCCAAGGTAGTTGCCGGCCAAGTCGAGAAAGACTATGCAGCCAAGGACCCCACGCTCATGCAGTACCTCGCGGCCATCCAAAGTCTCGAGAGGCAGTTCAAGGGGTTCACCTTGCAGCATGTGGATCGGGCCAAGAATGAGGAGGCCGACGCATTGGCCAAGGCCACCGCCAGGGGCGAAACTCTGCCCTCCGACGTGTTCTTTCATGTCATCGGCACGCCAGCAGTCTGGAGCCCTGAAGGGCTCCAAATAACCAATGACAGCGAGGGCCACTGCACAGTCAACATTATCATGACCGAAGACTGGCGGGCACCCATAACCCTGTTCCTGCAGGGGTATTATCATCCAGCCGACATCAGTGAGGCCAAGCGTCTCAGACATCGAAGCTGAGACTTCGCACTGATTGAAGGCCAACTCTACAAAAAAGGGGTCAGTCAGCCAATGCTTAAGTGCATCACCGAAGCCGAAGGCATGCAGATTCTACGTGAAGTCCACAGTGGCACGTGCGGCTCACACGCAGGGCCGAGGGCCCTAGCTGCTAAGGTGATCCGCCTGGGCTTTTACTGGCCCGCAATGATCTGCGCCGCAAATCGGGTCACACGGTCCTGCGAAGCCTGCCAGAAGTTTTCTCCTCGGTCAGGCGGCCCCTCGCAGTATACAAAGCTGATCGCCCATACATGGCCTCTCCAGCGCTGGGGCCTCGACATTGTCGGACCCCTGCCCACCGCTCAGGGGAACCTTAAGTTCGCCTTTGTCGCGGTCGAGTACTTCACCAAATGGATCGAGGCGCGGGCTGTTTCTACAATAACATCAAAGACTGCCTAAAAATTCTTCTGGCAGAACATCGTTTGCCGCTTCGGAGTACCGTCCGAACTAACAGTCGACAACGGCAAGCAGTTTGACAACCAAGACTTCAAGGATTTTTGTTTCTCCATTGGCACCAAGCTCACCTTCGCCTCAGTCTATCATCCGCAGTCCAACGGGGTCGTGGAGCGCGCCAACGGGAAAATCTTCACAGCTATCAAGAAAATGCTCCTTGATGAAAAAAAGGGCAGATGGACCAATTTGTTACCTGAGGCAGTCTGGGCACTAAACACGACTGAGTGCAGGGCGACCGGGTTTACTCCCTTCCGCCTTCTATACGGATCAGAGGCCATGACCCCGCAAGAAATAAAGCACGGGTCCCCGCGGACAGTTCCGTCAGCCGTCCCTGATGTGGACGAGCCAACTTCAAAGGATCTCATCGACGGAGACCGAGTCTTCGCCCTACAGGCCCTGAACAAATACCAAGCCCAGACCAAAGCATGGCGCGACCACTCAGTCATCCCGAGGGAGTTCAGCGAGGGGGACCTCGTACTCGTTCGAACAGCTCGGACGGAGTCCAAGGGCAAGCTAGAGCCCAGGTGGGAGGGCCCCTTCATAGTCAAGACAAAAGCTTCCCCCAACGCTTACAGGCTCACAACACCAAACGGCGAGGACCTAGAGCACTCCTGGAACATCGACAACCTCCGCAAATTTTTTGTTTGATTCCTCAGGGCTGTCTTCGCCCTTGTAATTCGCAAAAACAATCTTGTACCGGCCCGCACTCTTTTCCTCCCGGGGGGTGAGGTTTTTAACGAGGCGGAGCCATGTAATATATGTGTGAAAAATCCCCCGCAAAGACATGCGTCGAAAAAGACCGCGACGACGGTCTTCGACATTCGACCAACACGAGGTCACCGTGAGGCTAAGCGCTAGCCACCCTCGCGTGCGACAAATCCGCGCCGAAGTCACCCAAGGGTGCAGCCGGATTAGCACAACAAGTGCAAAAATATCGAAGTCTATCGCAAAGACTATCCGCGCAGAAGTCGCCCAAGGGTGCAGCCGGATTAGCACAACAAGTGCGAAAAAACCGAAGTCTATCGCGAAGACTATCCGCGCAGAAGTCGCCCAAGGGTGCAGCCAGATTAGCACAACAAGTGCGAAAATATCGAAGTCTATCGCGAAGACTATCCGCGCAGAAGTCGCCTAAGGGTGCAGCCGGATTAGCACAACAAGTGCGAAAAAACCGAAGTCTATCGCGAAGACTATCCGCGCAGAAGTCGCCCAAGGGTGCAGCCGGATTAGCACAACAAGTGCGAAAAAACCGAAGTCTATCGCGAAGACTATCCGCGCAGAAGTCGCCTAAGGGTGCAGCCGGATTAGCACAACAAGTGCAAAAAAACCGAAGTCTATCGCAAAGACTATCCGCGCAGAAGTCGCCCAAGGGTGCAGCCGGATTAGCACAACAAGTACGAAAAAATCGAAGTCCATCGCGAAGACTATCCGCGCAGAAGTCGCCTAAGGGTGCAGCCGGATTAGCACAACAAGTGCGAAAAAATCGAAGTCTTTCGCGAAGACTATCCGCGCAGAAGTCGCCCAATGGTGCAGCCGGACTAGCACAACAAGTGCGAAAAAATCGAAGCCTACCACACAGACTGTCCATGCAGAAGACACCTAAGGGTGCAACCGGACTAGCACAACAAAGGCAGAAACGACAACATCAAACCGTCCACGCCAAGACCAACTTTAATCACACCAACACAGCACAACAAAACAAACCAGACAAAGTACACAACGCCTTCGCACACATATGCAAGCGAGGGCACACAATCTCATCATACAAGCCTCTACATATACAAGCGAGGGCACCACACTCTACATCGGCTCAACCTTAGGAATAATTCCCATCTCCCTATAATTAAATAACATTATCCTAAGCTCCTCACCCGCAAAAAGACTTCGCAGTTCCCCTTCACCTGTATTCTCGGCGGCCGGCAAAGACAACAGTTCCTGCCGGCCAGCCCCATTCACACAAAGCCGAGCCCCCTCCGCCCCACTAACTCTACGTTTCGCAACTGCCCTTCGTTGCCGTCGCCCGGTGCTAGGACCTGGCACATCTCCTGCGTCCGCGGCGTGCAGCGAAGCCTCCGCCGCAGCCACATCCAAGGCCGCGAAGTAGTCCAAGTCCTCCAACGACTCCTCAGTCCACTCAATCGAGCTCCCAGAGTCAGCACAATCAAAAAACTCAGATGCAGACCCACCACATTCATTACCATCTTCCGCGGTCGAAGCCGCCAAAAATTTAGTAGTAGCGGTTGTGTGCGCAGGCCCAAAATCTTGAACCTGCGCAGCAACCAAAATTCAGTAACATGTACAAATTTCCCCAACCCTCTACACCCACTATGCCACCTGCGATGGCCCTGACGTTGCGGGAGCCTCCGCCGTTGGCTCCGCCGTTGCTTCCGTTGTTATCTCCGCCGCTACCGCTGCGGAATCTTCAGCACTCGGCGCTGCAGCTGCAGAAGCGTCAGGCGCGCCTTCGGCGACCTCTGGGGGCAGGTCTTCGCCGGCCGCAGCGGATGCATCCGGGGTCGGCTCCAGGGCGACCCCAGACACGGCCTCCGCCGGGGTCGACCCCGGGTCAGTCAGCATGCTGTTCAGCGCCCCGAAGTCGTCGACCCTCTCGCCACGTGCCGCCTAAGCCAAAACACACAAAATTCATCAAACACACACACAGCCCACGTCCAACAAATACCAAACAAGCGAAAACGTTACCTGAGCCCTCGCCGTCTCGGCGCGCTCCCTGACCACCTCGCGACCATGTGGACCCCACAGCCGGTCGAAGATAGCTCCGGCGGATTCCTTCACTACGGGGTCCTCAACCTTGAAGATATCTTGCTCAAAATCTTCTTCGACTTGGTCGAAGACCTCGAAGTGCCGGCACCCTTCGCGGGAGAGCGTGTTCATCGCCCCCTCGCAGGTGACCAGGGAGGCATACGCCATAAACCCCTCCACGACAGTGGGGAGCACCTGCAACTCCTCCTGTACCCACTCCAGGCACCGAAGTCCGGGCTCTCGGTCCGGCACTTCGAATTCACCGGTCCCCGCGCCCAGGCCACGATATGTATCTACAAGCAGTTGGCGCGTCCGCTCTGCCTCCGCTCGTGCCGCGGCCTCGGCCCCCTTCACGCGGCTCTCCAGGGCGGTGAGCTGCTCCTGCAGCTGCTCGGCGCGCTCCCTGGCAAGATTGCCCTCCGCCCGCGCCAGGTTGGCCTCCGCCTGCGCAGCCTGCGCCTTGACAAGGGCCTCGTTGGTCTCCCTCCTTTCCCCCGCCAGCTGGCGCCGGAGGGCGGCCTTCTCGTCCTCCAGTGTGGCCACCTTGTCCGCCAGCTTGCGACACTTGCTGTCGGCGGCCGATTTTTCACGGACGGCGTCAGCATGTTGTGTCCGAAGTCTTTCGACTTCAGCAGCCACAGCTGCCGTGAGGGCCCCCGACGCAGTGCGGCTGGCGAAGTCAGCCACCTGCAGAGCAATCGTAAGACCGCGGCCCCAGCAAGCCGCGAAAAAAAAGGGACGAAGTCCAACTCAGCGGACCTGACGTAGCGCCTCTGTCACCTCCGTCAGCCGGCGGGACGCAGCGCCTGCCTCATCCATGACAACCGCGAGGGCCGACGCCTCGCCTCCGGCGCTAAGAGCCCCGCCCTTCGCCTTCGGCACTGCGGCAGCCGTCGTGGTCGCCGCGCCAGGCGCAACCATAGCAAGTTGGCCTTCGCCCAACCCTGCAACGTACCAACGAACCAATTAAAATAAATAAATAAATAAATAAATAAATAAATAAAGCCAACGACTTCCCACCGAGATAGTCATCCACACTAATATCGGTGACGAAGTCGGCGACACGTTTGCCCGCCAACGGCAACGCCCGGGCCGCCTTCGTGACCTCCGCCACTCCGCTGGACGGCGGCACCGCCTTCGCCGACTTCGGGCCTCCGGCGCCTGCCGTTGCCTCCGGCGCCTTGCTAGATGCAGGGACGCCCGACTTCGCCGCCAGCGGCGGCCGGCCTCCGCCGGGGGCCGCAGCCTTCGCAGCCCCCCGCTGCCTCTTCGGCCTGGCTTCAACGAGCCTGACAGCCGCCTGGCGCTTTTGTGCAGCTCCCTGGCGATCCTTGTCCATCACTGCTGACACAACAGCAGCAATATTCCGCCCGTAAGGAAATACCCTCCATTCACGAACCATGCGAGATGTAAAAAAATCCTCGCCAGCCGCGCGGGGGACAGGAACATTCCTAGGCCAACAACCCCCGGTAACCCTCAGCATCCGAGCCGAAGACTCCCGGAGCTCGGGCGAAGACATCCTTTCCCCCGGGGCCGCGCACGTCCTCATCAACTCTCTAGCAAAACGATCAGAAGCCCCAAGTCCTCCCATAGCAGTACCTAATTTTCTCTTTTTAGAGGATGGGGCGGCCGCCGGCTCAGGGTCGTCTCCGGTCTCCACCGCCGGTTTCTTCCCACGGCGGTCCACATCGTCTTGACCAGGGTAGCCGTCATATGGCAATTGATTTAATTCAAAAACCCTGTTCAAGCGGTCATTCGACCCGCGGATATCCCAGCTGCGCTGGCCCTCTGTCCTCGGCACGTAGCGTCCAACAAGCCGCACTGCCCCATCCTCCGCCTCACGCACAACGGCAGCCGGATCGCGGTTTTGCAGTTTCAGGGCGAAGGCGGGACTCCGCACCACCCTTCCACCATGAAAAGGCATCTGGCGAGGGCATACTTCGCCCAACGCCCAGCCATGCGCCAATGGCCACACCCCGTACGCCACAAATTCTTCAACCAAGTCGCGCCCACTGCTCAGGCCGGCGGCGCACCGAAGAGCCCCTTCGTCCTCATCCTCCTCCGCCAATTCAAAGGGCGGGTACGCTGAGTAAAAATGAGAACACATCGCGGACACGGGGAGTCCCTCATGGCCTTCGACAGTACCCTCAGCGATGTAAAACCAAAATTCATTCTAGTTGCCCCACTTGTTGCGGGCGCAAGGAACCAACTCGACTACCTGCATCGTGGTTTTGCCGGTCTTCGGCATGAATGTGCAGGATCCAAACTGAGCAACTTCGCCTCCAATCATCCTCTTCTGCCAATGCAAACAATAATACTTCGCAAAAACTTCCACCGATGGTTGTCCGCCGTACGAAGTCGTCGCCCAGACATACTTCGACAGAGCCACTATGGCATTCGGTGTCAGCTGATGTATTTGAACGTTGAACCTGCGCAGGACTTCGCCAACAAATCGGTGCGCAGGCAAGCGGAGTCCGGCGGCGAAGAACGCCTCGAAAACGACCAACTCGCCCTCTGGCTCGGGGACTTCCTTCGTCCCCGGGACTCGACCAACTCCGCCGCCGAAGTAACCCAACCGCCGCATATCTTGCACGCGGGCCGACGACATCCGCGATACGCCAAAATCAACAGAATCACCGGCGCGCAACTCCTCCGCCATTAAACTACTCAGCGTCTCCTCAGACGAGGCGGCGGCCGGCGGCGAGGGAACGGCCGGCGGTGTAGCGGCAGCGGAAGAAGACGAGGACGGCATCGCTACGTACCGTCGGCGGCGGCGGGCAGTCTGCTTCACTCGAGCCAGATCTCCGGCGAACAAGAGCACGGCGGGCAGACGAGCAGCAAGACGGCGGAAAGGGCGGCTAGGGTTTTCGCGGAGCGCGGAAGGTGAAGTTCAAAAAGTGCCGACCCCCGCCCCCTTTTATAGACAGGGCGCGGCTCTTCGGGAAACCCGCAATCCAACAGGGCGCGGCGCTTCGGGAAACCCGCAATCCAACAGTACGCTGTCAATCAACGGTCATATCAAAAACCCCCGCGGAACCACTTCGAGCGAGGGCAGCGTCTCCGCCATCTAACGACGTCTTCGGCACCAGGTGACTTTGTCGAACTGGTCCCTCGGAGGGCAAATGTTGGGGCGAAGGCAAAGGCGCCACCCTTCGCTCGAAGCCTTCGCTGCAGCAGCTGAACTAACAGAAACAAAACAGGCAGGGACACCCTTCGCTTCTTCCGCACCAGACGAAGACTGGCGACGAAGGGCATCCCACGGTGCGGCCTCGTCCAGCTCGGAGGCCCACGTGCAATCCGGCCCGTTGTAACGGGCCCCGCTTGGCCGCCGTGCGTTACGGGCCTAATTTGTAAAAGCATTCCTGTAATTACGGTCTGTAACCCCGCTTTATGGGAATATTCTAGGGATAACCTAGGTAGCTGAGGGCACATGCGTCCTTAGCTCGAGGTGCTGCGCACTCAGGTACCTATAAATACCCCTGCACAGTGCCCGTAAGAGGCCAGATTAACAGAGCTTTTGCCATCTAGCGCGAGTGCCCTGTTGACATCACTGTTCACCTTTGTTGGATCCCCTTGCAATTGAGAGCAAGTTCCAACGGACTCCTACGCCTCCGGGATACGGATACCTCACTCGTCACCTTCGCACGAGGCAACTCACACTTGGTGAAGCGGTTCAGTTAGCTGACAGGCGAGTCCTAGTGCTCGGAATGAGGGAAAAACACGGCTTCACGCCAAAAGATACATACATGTTTAGGCCCCGACAGCCACAATGAACAAACACCAGCACTCAAGATGCCAATACAAACGGAACTCCGGTTCCGCCCCCGCGGGTATGAACAACCTCCACACCGGAGAGCCTGCGGGGCGACAAGCTCCGGGCGACTCGCCAGCGACCTCTGCAGCAGCAGCCATGGTCCTAGGACGGACGTAGCCACCGGAAGGCTCTCGTTCGCGTCCCCACTCAAGGGACGCAAACCAGACATTAAAGCCAAAAGAGCCGGAGGTCGGTCCGTGCGCGGCGCTGACGGCCTCGACGGTGGAGAAGCTTTCTCCAGCTGCCACCATGTCAACACCGACGGCGACATCCGCCCGTCCACCAACGCCGCACCAGCAAGCGCAGGCCGCTCCAAAGCGCACCGGTAGGCCCTCACTCCCGTCCTCGCCACGAAAGCGAGGACAGAGGACGGAATGTTGCATCCTAGCTGGGCAGTAACAGTTCGCCTTCCCCGGCATGGCTAGAGGACGCCTCCTCCGCAGAGCTGGAGGATGGTTTCCACCACCAGAAGCTGGAAGAAGAGGTGGTCGGCCGACCCACATGGAGGCAACCCCCCGGCTCGCCTCGCTCTCCGCCCCAGCAAGGATGATGAAGATCCTTGAAGCTGAGGGCGGGGCAGAGGCCGCAGCCCAGCTCGCTTCTCCCCACCGCCGAACTGGTGGTCACCGTCTTGGGTGACCATCGGCGAGGGGATGCAGCCGGGCTGCCTGATGAAAATCTTTGAAGTCGAACGATGGCTAAAAGGTACCAACTTCCGCGAAGTTGCGTTCCCCCAACGACGACAAGGCAGAAGAACCGCGGGCGCCCCCCATCTGGGGGCTCGAAAGGTGGAAAGACGCGATGCATGAGGGGAGCGCGAAGACATGGTTGCCTTTCAAGGGGGTCACCCTCCTTTTAAAGGCAACTCTCCCCACTTGCGTCCTCAGCCGTCGCGGGCTGAGTCTTCTCCAACACGCTCCAAGGTCCTCCCCCTACGACACGGGGGCTGGGCCCCACGCGTCATGCAAGCTGGCCCAGGGCAGACAAAGCCAAACCGCCGCGCACGGTGCGCGCAACAGCCCAGCGGTTACGAGCATTCCTCCACTTTCGCCCAGGCCAGCGGGTGAAAGGGTGGACCGCCATGCGGGCGGCATGCAACCGCACCCAGGGGGGCGCACCCTTTCGACTTTGACGCATCCAGCATGGAGGCCCAGGCCCACACGTCATGTAACCGGCACGCCGGTTACTACGTGCAAGAAACTGCACCACCACTCGCGACTAGTACCGCGCCTTCTCGACCGTGGAACCAGTGCCGCAACTCGAGGCGACCCTGCGCATGACCCGACAGTGCCAACCGAGCACATCGGTCACGGGTCAGTCAGCCGCGGGAGAGGGCACGATGGTCGATACGGCCAGAAATGGGCCGGCAGTAATGGCGGTGGCAGGCGGGCGGAAGCGGCAGTCGAGTCGTCAGCAAGCTCACGTCCCCTCCTGGGATAGCGAAAGGACCTTCTCCCACGGCGGAAGACGACGCGTCCGCGTTCCGTTCCTCGAACGGCTCACGCACGCACAACGGCCGCCCCGTGAACCACTCGTCCTGTCGCATTAACTCTGCGGCAGGACAGGCGGCACCTTTGGCAGGCGAAGAAAGCGACGCTTCACCTCCGCCATAATGACCGCGTCAAAAAAGGTGCGCCACGTCAGTCAATTTCATATCCTTTTCACTTCCTCTTTCTCTCTCTTGCCTCAGGGATCGGGAAAGGGGATACTCCGAAAGGGATCCTTCTCCGCGAAGGAAGCGGGCCCCGAGCCCCCCTACTGATCAGAGGTTCAAAGGCTGGCCCCTCGGAAGGGTTCAACAGCCGCCTCAGAGCACCCGGGCTCCACGCCCACTACTGGTCAGAGGTTCGAAGGCCGGCCCCTCGAAAGGGTTCAACGGCCGCCTCAGGCCACTCGGGCTCCGTGCCCACTACTGATCAGGGATTCGTAGGCTGGCCCCCGAAGGGTTCGACAGCCGCCTCAGACGTAGAGTGAGGGATGACCCTGGGTACCTTCGATACATAACCGAGGCTCGAGCTGCGCTCCCGAGGTACCCTAGGACATTTCCGAGACCAACGGGAACGATTTTGTAATGGAATCCCACCAGAGGGAGGCATCGAGCCCTCGGACCCCGTCAAAAGGGGACCCGGTCCAGCAAGTCACCCGCAGGTACTTTTGGAGCGCGCCTCCGGGCCACTAGCCGACCCCTAACAAATGGGGCACGGGCGTCCACTCGGATTACCCGTTAGCAACTCACTGGAGACACCATGTTCGGCGCCCTCCGAGGGCAACATGGCGCTTCCCCCCCTCCTCCTTGCGGAAAGGCGACGCAGGGGCGTATGTAAAAAGCCGAGTATGTCCCTGACCGTCCTTTCGCTCTGTGCGGAGGCTCGGGGGCTGCTCTCGCAAACCCGGCTCCAGCCAAACCGTTGATAGCGTCAACATACCAGCCCGAGAACTTGGGACTCGACTGTGCACCCGGGCTACGGCCAGTTCGCATGAGGGAACAACCAGACCGGCCGAAGCGTTACGAAACATACTAAGACCTCGAAGGAGTCAAACTACTCCTCCGAGGCCTCGGGGGCAACACCCGGCGGGTGCGCTCGCGCGCACCCACCGGAACAAAAAGCAACCGAGGAAGGCCAGTCCCCTTGCAAAAAAGTGCGACAAAAGCCTCCAAGAGAGTATCAACACTCCCTTCGAGGCTCGGGGGCTACTGTCGGGGACCATAATTAGGGGTACCCCCAAGACTCCTAATCTTAGCTGGTAACCCCCATCAGCACAAAGCTGCAAAGGCCTGATGGGTGCGATTAAGTCAAGGCTCGGTCCACTCAAGGGACACGACCTCGCCTCGCCCGAGCCCAGCCTCAAGCAAGGGCAGCCGACCCCGGAGGATTCACGTCTCGCCCGAGGACCCCCTCAAGCGACGGACACACCTTCGGCTCACCCGAGGCCCAGTCTTCGCCAAGAAGCAACCTTGGCCAGATCGCTACACCGACCGACCGTATCGCAGGAGCATTTAATGCAAGGATGGCCTGACACCTTATCCTGACACGCGCCCTTCAGTCGATAGAGCCGAAGTGACCGCAGTCATTTCGCCGCTCCACTGACCGGCCTGACAAGAAGACAGTGCCGCCTGCGTCGCTCCGACTGTTGCGCCACTCGATAGAGTGAGGCTGACAGCAGCCAAGTCTGGCCCCGAGTGCCATAGGAAACTCCGCCTCGCCCGACCCTAGGGCTCGGACTCGGGCTCGGCCCCAGAAGACGATGAACTCCACCTCGCCCGACCCCAGGGCTCAGGCTCGGCCCCGGAAGACGACGAACTCCGCCTCGCCCGACCCCAGGGCTCGGACTCGGGCTCGGCCCCTGAAGACAACGAACTTCGCCTCGCCCGACCCCAGGGCTCGGACTCGGGCTCGGCCCCGGAAGACGACGAACTCCGCCTCGCCCGACCCTAGGGCTCAGACTCGGCCTCGGCCTCGGACGACAGTCTCCGCCTCGCCCGACCCAGGGCTCGGACTCGACCTCGACCTCAGAAGACCGACTCGACCCCGACCTCGGAGTAGCCTCCGCCTCGCCCGACCCAGGGCTCGGACCGACCACATCACAAGGAGGGCCATCATTACCCTATCCCTAGCTAGCTCAGGCTACGGGGAACAAGACCGGCGTCCCATCTGGCTCGCCCCGGTAAACAGATAATGATGGCGCCCCGCGTGCTCCATGACGACGGCGGCTCTCAGCCCCTTACGGAAGCAAGGAGACGTCAGCAAGGACTTGACAGCCCCGACAGCTGTCCTTCCGCAAGGCTCCAATGCTCCTCCGACGGCCACGACGTCACATGAACAGGGTGCCAAAACTTCTCTGGCTGCCACGACCGCATGTACTTAGGGCACTAGCTCCTCTCTGCTAGACACGATAGCGCACTGCTACACCCCCCATTGTACACCTGGACCCTCTCCTTACACCTATAAAAGGAAGGTCCAGGGCTCTCTTACAAAAAGGTCGTCTGCGCGGGAGGACGGGACGGCGCGTAGAGTCCCTCGCTCTCCCCCCACGCGGACGCTTGTAACCCCCTACTGCAAGCGCACCCGACCTGGGCGCAGGACAACACGGAGGCCGCGGGTTTCCCCCTTTTTTCCTCTCTCCTTCCCCCCTTCTTGCTCCATCTCGCGCCGACCCATCTGGGCTGGGACACGCGGCGACAATTTACTCGTCGGTCCAGGGACCCCCCGGGGTCGAAACGCCGACACCACATATTAAAGAAGTATCTAAAGTTATTACATGAATCAGAGTTCAAAAGTAGTAACCGTAGTGTTTGTTACAACAGAATAAAACTAATGAAGATAAATGAGTAACAAGGCGAAGCCCGGCCAAGTCACTCATCCTAGTCCTCTCCTGTAGAGGTAGCATCCCACTCGACCGTCCAACCCGGTGGCGGGGTGGCTGGCTAAGTCACACCATCAACCATTTCTTGCAAGAGACCTGTAAAATTATGTCACAAGCAAGGCTGAGTATACTAATACTCAGCTAGACTTACTCAGTGTGAGGAGTCTACTCCTCTCCCTCTAGACCATGAAGTTGTTTGGCTGAGGGGTTTGGTTTGCCAAAAGCACTAGCTCAGTCTAAGTCAGGTTTTAGCTTCTTCAGTTCTATGATATTCCTTAAACTAGGTTTGCTTCCTTCTAAGCATACATGGTAACAAGCATTTAATTCAAGCAACACTCTATACCATGAAACCTCATTTCACTTCTTACTTGATGTAGTAGCATGGATCAAGTAGTCTCATTAGCTACGAGAAGCAGACAATTCGAATTGAGTTTAACCTTGCAAGGTAAACCTAAACACACGACATATAGGGGGCACTCCGTCCCCACACACATCAGTCGTCCCCATCGATCTCCCATCAACAGGTCAGGCCCACTTCCTTAGGGCATAATGTTTCAATAACCCCAGCTGGTCGACCGTGCAGTGACCGCACTTGTTGATAAGGACAAGGCCTAATCTTTCGTGAGGTACGATAACTTGATTGGGTGGAGATCTTGATGTTGATGATCCAAGGCTCTGAGTGAACGGATCCTCCCAATCACTACACCATGGATCAGTTGGTTATCACCCGTTACACATGAGTGACCTCACCACGAAGGCTTATCCCTGCAAGCGCAATCAAGAACACAAGCAAGAACAAGTAGAACGCAACCAAAATTGTGTTGATTACGAGTTGGGGTCTCACAAACTGATGAACGACGAACTGTTCGATGACAGATATGATCTCGACATTGTACCGAGTGGGGTAACGTTTTGTGAGACCACACCAACCGCGATTGTGATGTGACCACCATTGTGTACAAAAGGGAACAAATCCCACGACGTTTCAGCCGGAAGCTCATTAGTGAAGACATTGAGGAGCGTCCGAGAGGAGGCTAGAAGAGGGCCACCACTTGCACGTGGAGAAGGTTCGTGACTCTATACAGAGTTACTTGACTGGGTGCTTGGCCCTCGCGTGGGCTTCCCTTTGCGTAGGGGCACCAACGAGGATTAGTCAGAACCTTGTGCGGTTCTAGATGCCTCGGTAAAAATATCAGTGCGTCCACGAGAGTTTGCATTTTATACCTTTGCTTTTTAGCTTCTGCATTTACATTAAGTACTTAAGTTTCAATCTCTGTATTCCTAGTTTAGAATATTTGGGATTGGAACTTAGGTTGCATAACTCTTTTGCGATAGAGATAGCAACACTTAGACAAAACCTAGTTTGCACTTTATTATTTAAGTTATTTGTATAGGTTTTGTTTAGGAAATTTATTTGTGGCCTAGATTAGCAAGATTTTTAGAAGTCTAAATTCACCCCCTCTTAGGTGTTCGTGTTCATTTCAATTGGTATCTGAGTTCGGTTTGGCTCATTTGGAATGTTTTAGCTTCACCACTAATCGAGCTAATGCTTTTTAGAGGAAGGGATGGATACCCATAGGCCACCACACTTCGACGACACTAATTTCCCTTATTATAGTGCTAGAATGGCTTGTTACCTAGATGCTATTGATCTAGGTGTTTGGAGATTCACTTGTGACGGGATGAAACCACCTAAGAATCCCGAGAAGCTCACATGGTCCAGGCAGCACAACAAGCCCGACGAGGGTGAAACTGTAGTTTGCTGGTTATGTCATAAAGAAAGCCACAAGTCTTACTAATGCAAGGTGAAGACCGGGGGAGAAAAGAAGAAAAAGCCAACAAGCAAGATCTCCAACACCAACATCAATAAGGTGGATAAAAAGGCGGCTACACCATACGTAATCAAGAAGAAGAAGAATGGAAAGGTGATAGCCATCAAGGCCAACAAGCAAGCCAACAAGGGAAAGGGGGCCAAACACATCTGAGTGTTAAAGGAGATTATTTCAAACATGAAAAGCACCAAAAAGGTTTGGGTCCCGAGAGGAAAGTGGGAAGTCAGAAGGACATCAGGGAATTTGGAGACTTAGCAAATTGGGATGTATATCATAGGATGCATCATATGTGATTAAGTCTATTGCCAAGTGGGTTAGTGAATACTTAGGATCCAAATTCCCCACCCATGACTAAGGTAACTAGATTTATTACAATTTCTTGTTTTTAGATATGAATATATATTTTCTTGAATCTAAATTAAAATTAATGTCTAGTATTGCTTTCAATTAGTATCATTTTTCAAATGGTATTATTCATGTCTTTTCAACTAGAGTTTTGTTTTCAATTGAATTGCATGCATACTAGGTATATCATATGGTAAGAATGCTCGGTTTAAATTCATACTTGATGAGCAAACCTACATGGTTTTAAATGTTTAGTAAAGCATGACACTGTAACACCCAATATCTTATTTTGGGAATTTTGTAAAATTCTCCAAATGTTTTGAATTGAAATGTCTTTTAATAAGAAATTTTCTCACTTTTGAAGTTATTTCTCCTAAAATAAATAGATGGCAATACTAAAATGATTTTAGTTAAAAAATTAATAATAATATAGATCCTAAAAACTTTGAACTAGAATTTAATTACAAACTCCAAAAGAAATAAAATAGGGATACCTTCAACGTGTAATTGATGAATTATGTGTTTAGAAAACCTTCTCTAAAAAGATCAAAGCGGATACTATAAAGTATTTCCCCTACAACAAATAATTAATAAATTTTGGATGAACCTTTAATTTGACAACACATTAAAACAATATTTTCATAAAATGAATAATTTGTGTACAACATATTTGGTGCAAATAGATTAAACAATTAGTATAAAAATATATAAATATTTCATGATGCTGCATTTATTTTGTTTGTGGGTATTTGTGGGAACTCAAATTTGCATTTGTTTGAATTTGGTTTGAGTCAAAACCTGAGAAAAAAACCTAAAAGAAAAGAAAAGAAAGGAATAGAAAAGAAAACGAAACAGAGAAACGTCTAGCTGGGCCAAAATCTTTCTCCATGACCAACTTCTGTTTTCCTTCCTCTCATCCTTGTGGGCCGCTGCCCGGCCCACCTTCACTTCTCCCACCGGCCTGCCTGAGCCACTTACGCGTAGGGTCGCACGGTTAGTCTCTATTGTCGTGCTCCCGACGTCACCGATAGATGGCCCCACCCTGTCTGCCTCTCCCTCTTGCGATAAACATCGTCAGTGACTTGTGGGTCCAACAGATCAGAAGCTTCTCCTTCGTTCATAACGACCGGCTAACCAAAAACAAACTCCGAAGGCACTGGGATCGCCACGGATCTTCCTCACCGAACAGGATCCCGCCGGACTCACCTCGGCTTATAAGTACTCGCGACCGTTTCCCCTTGTCCATCACCCGGGGAGTGCCTCACCCCTACCCCGCATCCATCAATCTCACGCCCGCAAAGTGCCATCATCACCGAGAAAGAAGTCGATAGGAGAGAGGGAAGTCATCGGAGCCATCTCGCGCTTGTGTCGTTGCTCTGGCCCCATGAGCGGGTTAGGGTGGTCGTCGTCATGCGTGAAGTAGGTCCACGGGATCTTAACGCGGGTATTTGACCTGGAGACATGGGAATTCCTCGTTGGGGGATCTACACCACAATGGAGGCGTCGTGCCATCTGATAGACGGTAAGAAAGCCTTGCTCTTGATCGCCATCTTCGCTGCCTCACGTATAACATATCAGGTTGAAGTAGAGATGGCAACGGGTACAAACCCGCTGGGTTTTTCTATCCTAAATCCGTACCCGTCAAAAATATCTATACCCATTAAAAACCCATACCCATGACGGGTTTGAAATTTTGCCCAAACCCGTACCCATCGAGTTCGCGGGTACCCACGGGATACCCGTGGGTTTCATTTCCAATATACTTGTTCTTCTCATAATCAATAAGTATCGTAATGATTGATGAGGTCATGGTCTAAAATTTACGTGATGAACAATGGGTTCATGATTTGGTATAAAAATTATTAGTATATAGAATGAAATACAAATAATAAGTTGTATAATCAAGTGACCTTGCACTAAGTTATCCATCCACCACATATATAACGCCAGTAAAAACTCTCACCACCTACTTATACATTCATATTTGATAAAAAAATTAGGAAGTAAATAAGGATACAACAAGTTTGTTGTTTGTTTATAAAATAAAATGACAATATGCACAGATTTGGTCGGGTTTAAAAAACCCACGGGTTCACGGGTTTGGGTACTATAGGAACAAACCCGTACCCATGAACCCATCGGGTATAGATTTATACCCATTAACAAACCCATGGGTATGAAAATTGACCCAAACCCGTACCCTAATGGGGTAAAAACCCATCGGGTTTCGGGTACCCATTGCCATCTCTAGGTTGAAGCATAGCAGGCTTGGGTGAAGTTTCGCGCATGTCAGCGATGGCCTCCACCGCGTGGGGGGGGTGAGCAGCACCGCCATATTCGTGGTCGAGAGGAGAGATAAGATCACTGACCGTCGGATTTAAAACTGGTAGGTGGGATTATAAGTAGCATACCTCTTCGTTATATTAAAAGCTGGCTGTTAGATCGGGATCTAGTGTCTAGGGTTGCGTACCGGTTCACGAGAGGATAGGAGCTATTGATCTTGATCCTTTGGCTGTGGGAGCAGCGTGCGGATGAATCTTGCTAAAGAGACCCCTAGAAACCTTGAAACAAACTCGTGATCCACTCCAGTAATAAAAAGTGTTGCTAATAGGTCCCTACAGTTAGTAGTTTAGCCCCTGAGCATTATAAAAATGGTAACCGTCATCCATCTAAATATAAATTTATATAAGTTAATTCCAAAAATCGATTTTTAGTATTGAAATTTATCTAGAAACTTAGAAAAGTAATATCTTTCACCTTTTAACTTGTTTTGCTCCATTCTGGTTGTGTTAGCTTTATAATAATATTACCAGCACTTTAGCAACTTTATTCTACCATGATACATGTTTTCAAAAAATGAAAAACTAATTTGTTTAAACCTTTAGTTATTAAATTAACCTTTCTAAAACAAGTTAAATGTGATATTAAAGTGATTCATCTATAATTTGATTAAAATATGATTTCCAATCAAAGATATAACTTAGATTAAAATAGAAATAGTTATTTCTTTAATATTTTTCTCACATGATTTATATACAATATACTTTTACTATTTAATCACCTAAAACTTCATAAAATCATATCATTTTCACCGTAACTCCGATTTTAGTAGTTCTCAAATATGCGATCTCGTAGCAGTGTATAAAATATTCTTACGGTGTTTGTTCATTTGCTTTGGTGTAATGTTACCATATTCACTATTTTCTTGATTGTATGTATTGCTACGAGTAGAGACGAAGTAACGAGGAACTTGAAGCCCAACTTTTAGGGCATCATCTGGACTACAAGGTTATCACAAGTATAAGGCAAGTTGTGCCCTTGATCACTCTTCTTTACCTAATAATGTTCTTGTTAATCATTGTGACATGCTCAGGTTAATTTTATGGGACCTAATAGGTTACCCTAGTTTTGTTTACCGCGCACCTTGTAAACAAATGGACTATTGGGTAGACCTGCTATTGCTCTACCTAGTTTTGAGATTAATGTTATATCTAAATTATGATCATGTTTAATTAATATTGTTGGTTTAATTATTGTTCATGATAAGATTATTGTATTAATTGGAACATGGAGCGACCACCCGGGAAAACAGTGCTACCACAATGGTGGAATGGGACGCCCTTGGCTGAATAATTAGGAAAGTTAGTGTGAGTTAATCCTTTCCCGAAATGGGTAATCGGGGTGGAGGAGTGCAGGTGTAGGGAGGTCCTCGGGTCATACTATCATTTTAGCTTTTCGGACGAGGAATTCCTTCATCGCCGAAAGTTCCCAATGCCCGGGAACAGGATCTGGATGTCGCCTAGAGGGGGGTGAATTGGCGAATAATAATTATCACTTTAAAACTAGAAATTCTTACTCTTCTCGAAGGCTGGATTGCAGTGGAATGAAAGACCCTCCGAGTAGGTTGCAGCGGAATTGAAGTTCCTGTCTTAAAATACCCTGCACTTCGAAGATAGCTTGTACCACATATAAATATTGAAGTGCTAGCATAACCAGCAAATAAGACAGAGAAACAGCACACAACACAGAACAGAGCTCACAGACATAAGGATTTATCCCGAGGTTCGGCCAAGCCTAAAATACTTGCCTAGTCCTCGTTGGAGTTAGCCACACCTTGGCTTGGAGTCTATTTCAACTCCTTCCTCTGTTTTCTCAAATCTGTCGGTGCGATAGATAGAGCCTTCCACTATGTTGATATCAGTTACAACGATGACGTGGCTGCTTACAATCTTCTTGACAACACTCCGGCAAAGTAACAATGCGCTCAAGATTTTGCTCTAGCTCTCAGCAGCACTTCCCCTCTCTCTAAAGGCTTATAACTTTGCCTCTACACAAACTAGAGAGATACACAAGAGAGGGAGAGAAAGAATTGATCCAAATGATGTATGGACTTATTGGCTGCTCTTGTGTGCTTGTTGAAGGCGCCTAGGGGTCCCTTTTATAGTCCCAAAGGGCCTAGGAGCCGTTGGAGCTTCATTTGGAAGCTCCCAGCCTTCCTTGGTTGCAGGTGCACCGGACTGTCCAGTGGCACACCGGATAGTGAACAGTAATGGATCTGATTGACAGTTTCCTTCTCTAGAAGAGCTAGTCGTTGGTGCACCGGACATGTTACTATTCACTATCATGTGCACCGGACAAGTTATTATTCACTGTTCTGTACACCGGATAGGTTACTATTCACTGTTCTATGCACCGGACAGAGTAACTATTCACTATCTTGTGCACCGGACAGGTTACTATTCACTGTCCTGTGCACCGGACATGTTACTATTCACTATCCTGTGCATCGGACAGTTACTATTCACTGTCCTGTGCACCAGCCAACAGCACACTAAGTGCTTTTTCCTCCATTTTTTCTCCGTTTGACTTCAACTTTTAGGAGGATTTTCCTAAGACTTAAACAAACACATTTAGAGTATAATCCAATTGATTTAGTCCTAGAAACTTACCTCTTTCTTGTTCTTCTCCTAGCTTTTCTGTTTCTCCTCAAGTAGAGATTAGAATGGCACTTTCTCTACAGAAAGAGTTAGAGAGCAAACCAAAGCACCAAACTTGTAGTAATAGGTGTATGCAAAATGGTTGAACACTCAAACCTTACATACTTAACCTTTTTCATCGTTTTACCCAATTTAGCATGTTTGAGGTCGATGTTGGACTCTAAACCATCAAGTCAACTTGACTTGATTTAGATTGACATATCTGAGCTCCAACCCCCTTGTTCACTTCTTGAGCTTGATCTTGATCCTTATGACTTACACCACATAATTGTAGATGTTACCTCATTGGTTGTAAGTCATGTCCTTATGTAGTGATCCTTGATGCACCATAACTCTTCTTAACTCGATCAACCTTGACTTTGCAAGTCTTCTTCACCCCTAGCTTTGGGTTCCTGGTCTCCTTGACCTTCTCCCGTGCACTCGGTACCTCGAAGCTATTCTTGCCTCCATCCTTGGCTTGATCGGTTGTCTCTGAGTTACACACACCAAGTCTCACTTAAGCAATGTCCATCTTACTTGTGATGTCCATTATATATAGATAATCTAGTCTTTGGATCATCACACTTGTTCACTTGTGTTGAACCCTGTTAGCTTTGCATTAAGCACCTGTTCAACACTTAGCACGCTTATTAGTCTTTTAATTGGGTTGTCATCCAAACCACCAAAACCCACAAGAGAGCTTTCAATCGCATTCGGTCCGGAATCCGTAGTGGGTTCTCTCCTCTAGTGGAACTTCGTAAAGGCCTCACAGTGGATCCCTAGCCATTCACCTTAGGAGTGTCTAAGGATCTTACAAACCCTGGCTATTCGAGAAACACGTCTTATGGGTAAAGATGCGTAACCTCTGCAGAGTGTAAAACTGGTATATCAGCCCTGCTCACGGTCATGAAAGGCTCGGACCCTCACATAATTAATTTATAGAATTAAATTTAATCTATCATTTGCATTGCATTGTGGAATTTATTATTAATTATGATATCATATTAATTGGTATGGTACCAACATGTAAAAAGCAATGCTCAACCTTAATCATTCATCTTGTAAAGCCTTACACTTCACATGAGCCCCCGTAAGTGAGCTCATGCACATTATTCCCCACAACTTGTTGAGCGATGAACGTATGTGAGCTCCCCCTTGCTGTACTCACACCCCTAGGTCAAGATCAGGTACCGCCAAGATGAGGAGCATGAATGTCACACCTGGTTTTGGAAGGCAAACCGAATGCGAACCATGTACGTGCCAGGATCAGAAACTCACGTACACAGCGATTACATAATTGAACATCATCATACAATGCTCGAGATAAATAGCGGAAAGGTACATTATTACAACCAGATGTCCAAGACATCCACAGAGTCTAATACATAACCATTGTTCAACATAAATATCAAAGTGCGGAGAAACGAAACGTAGATGCTAAGCCTACACGGGCAGCTGATTTGGGGTTTGCCACTAAAGTAAACTAGAACTCGTCGTAGTCCTGGAACTCCTCAAAGTCCTCCATGTTACCAGCTTCACCTCCTGAGCACTAAGAACAGTGGGGACAACCTGGGGTGGGGTGTTTTGTAAAGCAAGGGTGAGTACACATCAACGTACTCAGCAAATGTCCCGTTTCGCTAAAGTGGACTAGCTGTATGTGGAGTTAAGGTTAAGCCGTTGCTTTTAGTTGGCCAAGTTTTATTACTATAAGTAGAGCCAAGTTTTAGTAATAACCCAGTTATTACCCAGAGGCACTCCCTCCAAGAGGAAATACCAGAGATCATATTTATAACCATCATTGCTAATCATCATCATATAAGTAACAAAAGTTCTTCTAATCGAAGAGGATCCCAAGGCTGGTCATAACCGTGAGCACGGCTGATATACCAGTTTCTAACACTCTGCAAAGGTTGCACACTTTACCCATAAGCTGTGATTCCCATTCTGCCCGGGGTTCTAGCCTCCCCATTGATCACTACCAAGGTGACCTAGTAGGGTCTCACTACGTAGCCTTTACAAAGATTTCCCAGAGGTCATAGCCGCCCGTTAGGTTTCTCCAGTTTGATAAACACAGTACATCTCCCAAAAGGAAGGGTGACTAACAAAACCAAATCAAAGAACCTCTGCAACCAACCTCGACAGAGCAAGTACTATGCCCAAACCCCATTGACGGCCCTACAGCGAAGCCAACTACTACTCTGATTCCTCTAATTAATCAGCTAAGGGCGTCCCATTCCACCCTCATGGTTGCACTGTTATCCCAGGTTGTCACTCCCCAAACAGGTCCTTACGGAGAGGTACTCAGGAAACAGCCTGAGCCCCCTAAAGAATCATAAGAACCCCATCGGGATAACATCACCGTATCTTGAAAGATCACATCATGTTCATTGATTAAGTTAAAGCAATAGCATAAGCTAAGCATGATTAACCCAAAAAGGTAAACAAGGGTAAGGTAAATACAGACTAGTAAATCCTTAGGTTTTCAATAAAGTAATGCGGGACAGTGAATTATAAAGTAAAGTAGGACATGATAGGTCTTAGGACACTTGCCTTCACCAGGTTGTTGCTCAGAGGGATCTTCGGCAACACACTCAGGAACCATTAGCTGCTCATTGTCTAAGTAAAGCGAGCATACATTCAATACATTTGGAAGGTAAAAATGAACATCACATCAAACATGTACAAACATTGGCACACAACTCAAAAGGGTATAGTATTAAGTACAGGGGAATGAGGTCAAGTTATAAAATGAACCAATCTTAATTGGGGGAATTGATTACTCTCTAAGTGTTGAAACATAACCTAAAAGATAGAGTGATAATTAAACAAAGAAAAGATTACATTATAAGATGAACTACTCTTATTTAGGAATTTGATTATCCTTTAAACATTATCCCTAATTACATATCTAATTCTATTTATCACATTAGGGTCTAAAGGTTAAACCAAAAATGAATCCATGAAATGCATTACACTAATCTCACAAACTTTAGATATATTTTAACTCCTAGGATTCCCCTTTTATTTATTTCATTAAATAAATAAATCAACATATACTTTAATTCTATATTCTAAGTGTAAAAATTAAAGTATACAGATTACTGTTGGTCATATTTTATTTGGACAGAGAATAATCTTGTGAACATTTTGCAATTTGAACCACTAAATTTGGAGTTCATACAAAAAAGATATGAAATAAACAAGTTTTGAAGTTTGAAATATGAAATTACGGCTAAATCTATGATTAAATAAAAGTCCAAGGGGCTATTCTAAAGAAACCAGGGACCTATGCGCTAAAACAGAGGATGGCGGGTTGATTAACTAAAACCAGGGTTTTTTAAGCAAAACAACCACGCGAAGGGGTACGAGGTAACCTCAGCCGTCGGATCATACATCAACGGCCTAGATTCGATCACGCGGGCGCGCGCATGGGTGCGGCCGTGCGAACGCGACTGACAAGCGGGGCCAGGGCGCCAGCGAGCCAGGGCGGGCTGACCGGTCGGGCCCAGGGGCAGAGATGCGGGTTAGGGGGAGAGGGGAGAGATGGTTGGATCTGGATTGGAGGGCTACGATCCGATCCGCTCGAGTTAAGTCTAAACCGCCCGATTTCGGGTGGACGGCCGAGATCTAACGGCAGGGGGTGGACTTAGGCGCGGTGGCGCCGCTCGGTCTCGCGGCGGGAGCTCACCGGAGACGAGGAGACCGGCCATGGCATGGCACTAGGGGCTTGGGGACTAGTCTAGGCGCAATCAGAGGGGTCTAGCGAACTCAGCCATGGCCTTCACGCCGGCACGGGAGCACCAGAGGGTGCTGCGCGCGGAGAGGCAGACTAGCGGTGGCGCTAGATTGCTCCGGCGAGCAATCGCGCGAACAATAGGGCAGTACACAGGAAATTAGGGGCGCAGGCAGGTTTCTCACCTCGAGGGGAAGTGATGGAGTCACGGGGTGTCGGGGACCATAATTAGGGGTACCCTCAAGGCTCCTAATTCTCAGCTGGTAACCCCCATCAGCACAAAGCTGCAAAGGCCTGATGGGTGCGATTAAGTCAGGGATCAGTCCATTCAAGGGACTCGATCACGCCTCACCCGAGCCTAGCCTCGGACAAGGGCAGCTGACCCCGGAGGATTTCTGTCTCGCCCGAGGCCCCCCTTCAGCGGCGAACATGTTTCCGGCTCGCCCGAGGCCCTGCCTTCGCCAAGAAGCAACCCTAACCAAATCGCCGCACCGACCGACCAAATCGCAGGAGCATTTAATGCAATGGTGGCCTGACACCTTTATCCTGACGCACGCCCCCCAGCCGGCAGAGCCGAAGTGACCGCCGTCACTTCGCCGCTCCACTGGCTGGCCTGACAGAAGGACAGCGCCGCCTGCGCCACTCCGACTGCGGTGCCACTTGACAGAGTGAAACTGACAGGCAGTCAGGCCCGGCCAAAGGCACCATAGGAAGCTCCGCTCCACCCGACCCAGGGCTCGGACTCGGGCTAAGTCCCGGAAGACGGCGAACTCCGCCCGACCCAGGGCTCGGACTCGGGCTAAGTCCCGGAAGACGGCGAACTCCGCCCGACCCAGGGCTCGGACTCGGGATAAATCCCGAAAGACGGTGAACTCCGCCCGACCCAGGGCTCGGACTCGGGCTAAGTCCTGGAAGACGGCGAACTCTGCCCGACCCAGGGCTCGGACTCGGGCTAAGTCCCAAAAGACGGCGAACTCCGCCCGACCCAGGGCTCGGACTCGGGCTAAATCCCGGAAGACGGCGAACTCCGCCCGACCCAGGGCTCGGACTCGGGCCAAGTTCCAGAAGACGACGATCTCCGCCTCGCCTGACCCAGGGCTCGGACTTGGGCTCGGCCCCAGAAGATGATGGTCTCTGCCTCGCCCGACCCAGGGCTCGGACTTGGGCTCAGCCCCAGAAGACGACGAACTCCGCTTCGCCCGACCCCAGGGCTCGGACTCCGCCCCGGCACCAGCCGGCGATCTCCGCCTCGCCCGAACCTGGGGCTCGGACCCGACCTCGGCCACGGAAGACGGACTCGACCTCGGCTTCGGAGGAGCTTCCACATCGCCCAACCTAGGGCGTAGACCAGCCACGTCAACAGGAGGCGCCATCATCACCCTACCCCAAGCTGACTCGGGCCGCAGGGAACAAGACTGGCGTCCCATCTGGCTCGCCCCGCCAGATAGGCAATGATGGCGCCCTGCATACTCTGTGACGACGACGGCTCTCAGCCCCCTTACGGAAGTAAGAGGACGTCAGCAAGGATTCAACCGCTCCGACAGCTGTCCCTCCGCCAGGCTCCATCGCTCCTCCGACGGCCACGACATCACACCAGCTGGGTGCCAAAATCTCTCCGGCTGCCACAACGGCATGTACTCAGGGCGCTAGCTCTCCTCCGCTAGACACGTAGCACTCTGCTACACCCCCCATTGTACACCTGGATCCTCTCCTTGCGCCTATAAAAGGGAGGACCAGGGCCCTCTTAGAGAAGGTTGGCCGCGCGGGGACGAGGACGAGACACGCGCTCGCTTGGAGCCGCTCGCTCCCTCTCCCGCGTGGACGCTTGTGACCCCCTACTGCAAGCGCACCCGACCTGGGCGCAGGACGAACACGAAGGCCGCGGGATTCCCACCTCTCACGCCGGTCTCCGGCCGCCTCGCTCTCCCCCTTCGCGCTCGCCCTCGCGCTCGACCCATCTGGGCTGGGGCACGCGGCGACATTCACTCGTCGGCTCAGGGACCCCCCGGTCTCGGAACGCTGACAGTTGGCGCGCCAGGTAGGGGCCTGCTGCGTGTTGACGAACAGCTTCCCGTCAAGCTCTAGATGGGCAGTCTCCAGCAACCTCTCCAACCCGGGACGGTGCTCCGTTTCGGGAGTCTTGAGTTCATGTCCCTCAACGGCAGCTACGACATGATACTCCTTCCACCGCCGTGCGACAACAACAGTGGCGGCCGACAACCCGCCCGCCGACGGCGGAATCGGCGACGTCTTCCCCGCATGGTGGAAGAACAATCTTCGAGCTCACCCCGTCCTCTCCCCCGCCGGTGGAGGAGGAGGCGGGGGAACCAAGGCCAAGCAGGAGACAGCGCCTCGTCGGCTGTCGAGCGAGTCGACGGCCCCAGCGCCCCAACGGGGGGCGCACCGGGCGTCGACCTCGCGTTTGAGACGAAGGCGAGCGCCATCTCCCCGCGACACGCCAATCCCGAGCAAGCGGACGACGCCAGCACGCTCGTGAAAAGCTTGCTGGACGTCACCCTCGTACCTGAGACGACGGCGCAGTCAGTCCTCGACGTGACCTTATCGCCGCCCGTCGACCAAAAGGTACCGATCGATTCCCATCCCATGTCTTTCGGATTCAGCCTCAACCCGTCTAGCGACTTCGCTTTGGCGGGCGCTCTCGTAGAGGCAAGTCCAGACCCTCTGGGGTTTCATATGCGTTCACCTTGGGACCGGCTGACGGACGTCTCGACCTACGGGCCCTCTGGGTCCGAGGAAGACGACGAGCCCAGCATCTGTCGGGATTTCTCTGGACTTGGCAACCCCGGTGCCATGCGGGACTTCATGACCGCATGCGACTACTGCCTTTCCGACTGTTCCGACGGTAGCCGTAACCTCGGCGACGAGGACCGCGGCCCAAGTCGCGAATGCTTCCACGTCGATCTAGGGGGTCCCCCCAAAGGCAACCATCTCGGCATGCTGGAGGACGGTGACCTCCCTAGGCCGGTGCCTCGCGTTGACATCCCACGAGAGCTAGCTGTGGTCCCCGTTCAGGCGTGGGGTCATGACCCACAGCTCGAGCAAATCCGCGGGGTGCAGGCCAGGCTCGACGAGGGAGCAGGAGCGCTTGAGCCGATCCGTCGGGATGTCGGGCAGGCATGGGCGGGCCAACCTCCGGCCGGAGAAATACGTCATCTACCCCAGGGCTTCCAGCACCGCATCACCGACGACGTTAGGGTCAGGCCACCACCCGCTTCCAGTGGGGTCGGCTAGAACGTGGCGGCAGCAGCAATGCTTCTTCGCGCGATGCCTGAGCCATCAACCACCGAGGGGCGGCGAATCCAGGGAGAGCTCAAGAATCTCCTGGAAGGCGCCGCGGTCCGACGGGCCGAGAGCTCCGCCTCCTGAAGGCAGGGGTACCCCTCAGAACCTCATGCTGCGACTTCCCGATTCATGCGGGAAGCCTCGGTCAACACCAGGCGCACACGCAACACAGCGCCTGCGGCCCCGGGTCGCCTCGGCAACGAGCACCGTCACCGCGACCAACGGGCCCACCTCGACGAGAGGGTGCGCCGAGGCTACCACCCAGGCGTGGGGGACGCTACGACAGCGGGGAGGATCGGAGTCCCTCGCCCAAACCACCCGGTCCGCAAGCCTTCAGCCGAGCCATCCGACGGGCGCCGTTCCCGACCCGGTTCTGACCCCCGACTACTATCACAAAGTACTCGGGGGAGACGAGACCGGAACTGTGGCTCGCGGACTACCGTCTGGCCTGCCAACTGGGTGGAACGGACGATGATGACCTCATCATCCGCAACCTCCCCCTGTTCCTCTCCGACTCCGCTCGTGCCTGGTTGGAGCACCTGCCTCCGGGGCAGATCTCCAACTGGGACGACCTAGTCCAAGCTTTCGCCGGCAATTTCTAGGGCACGTATGTGCGCCCCGGGAATTCCTGGGACCTCCGAAGCTGCCGACAGCAGCCGGGAGAGTCTCTCCGGGACTACATCCGGCGATTCTCGAAGCAGCGCACCGAGCTGCCCAACATCACCGACTCGGATGTCATCGGCGCGTTCCTCGCTGGCACCACCTGCCGTGACCTGGTGAGCAAGCTAGGCCGCAAGACCCCCACTAGGGCGAGCGAGCTGATGGACATCGCCACCAAGTTCGCCTCCGGCCAGGAGGCGGTCGAGGCTATCTTCCGAAAGGACAAGCAGCCCCAGGGCCGCCCATCGGAAGATACTCCCGAGGCGTCAACTCAGCGCGGCACCAAGAAGAAGGGCAAGAAGAAGTCGCAAGCGAAACGCGACGCCGCCGACGCGGACCTTGTCGCCGCCGCCGAGTACAAGAACCCTCGGAAGCCCCCTGGAGGTGCCAACCTCTTCGACAAGATGCTCAAGGAGCCGTGCCCCTATCACCAGGGACCCGTCAGGCACACCCTTGAGGAGTGCGTCATGCTTCGGCGCCACTTCCATAGGGTCGGGCCACCCGCGGAGGGTGGCAAGGCCCGCGACGACGACAAGAAGGAAGATCACCAGGCAGGAGAGTTCCCCGAGGTCCGCAACTGCTTCATGATCTATGGTGGGCAAGCGGCGAACGCCTCGGCTCGGCACCGTAAGCAAGAGCGCCGGAAGGTCTGCTCGATCAAGGTGGCGGCGCCAGTCTATCTAGACTGGTCCGATAAGCCCATCACCTTCGACCGAGACGATCACCCCGACCATGTGCCGAGCCCGGGGAAATACCCGCTCGTCGTCGACCCCGTCATCGGCGACGTCAGGCTCACCAAGGACCTCATGGACGGAGGCAGCAGCCTCAACATCATCTACGTCGAGACCCTCGGGCTTCTGCGTATCGATCTGTCCTCTGTCCGGGCAGGCGCTGCGCCCTTCCATGGGATCATTCCCGGGAAGCGCGTCCAACCCCTCGGACAGCTCGACCTTCCCGTCTGCTTCGGAACACCCTCCAACTTCCGAAGGGAGACCCTGACGTTCGAGGTGGTCGGGTTCCGAGGAACCTACCACGCGGTACTGGGGAGGCCATGCTACGCGAAGTTCATGGTCGTCCCCAACTACACCTACCTGAAGCTCAAGATGTCGGGCCCCAACGGGGTCATCACCGTCGGCCCTACGTACAAACACGCGTTCGAATGCGACGTGGAGTGCGTGGAGTACGCCGAGGCCCTCGCCGAGTCCGAGGCCCTCATCGCCGACCTGGAGAGCCTCTCTAAGGAGGTGCCAGACGTGAAGCGTCATGCCAACAACTTTGAGCCAGCGGAGACGGTTAAGTCCGTCCCCCTCGACCCCAGCGGCGACACCTCCAAGCAGATCCAGATCGGCTCCGGGTTCGATCCCAAATAGGAAGCAGTGCTCGTCGACTTTCTCCGCGCGAACACCGACGTCTTCGCGTGGAGTCCCTCGGACATGCCTGGCATACCGAGGGATGTCGCCGAGCACTCGCTGGACATCCGAGCCGGAGCCCGACCCGTCAAGCAGCCGCTGCGCCGATTCGACGAGGAGAAGCGCAGAGCCATAGGCGAGGAGATCCACAAGCTAATGGCGGCAGGGTTCATCAAAGAGGTATTCCATCCCGAATGGCTTGCCAACCCTGTGCTTGTGAGAAAGAAAGGGGGGAAATGGCGGATGTGTGTAGACTACACTGGTCTCAACAAGGCATGTCCGAAGGTTCCCTACCCTCTGCCTCGCATCGACCAAATCGTGGATTCCACTGCTGGGTGCGAAACCCTGTCTTTCCTCGATGCCTACTCAGGGTATCATCAAATTATGATGAAAGAGTCCGACCAGCTCGCGACTTCTTTCATCACACCCTTCGGCATGTACTGCTATGTCACCATGCCGTTCGGCTTGAGGAATGCGGGCGCGACGTACTAGCGGTGCATGAACCATGTGTTCGGCGAACACATTGGCCGCACGGTCGAGGCCTACGTCGATGACATCGTAGTCAAGACGAGGAAAGCCTCTGACCTCCTTTCCGACCTTGAAGCGACATTCCGATGTCTCAAGGCGAAAGGCGTCAAGCTCAATCCCGAAAAGTGTGTTTTCGGAGTACCCCGAGGCATGCTCTTGGGGTTCATCGTCTCCGAGCGGGGCATCGAAGCCAACCCAGAGAAGATCGCAGCTATCACCAGCATGGGGCCCATCAAGGACTTGAAAGGCGTACAGAGGGTCAAGGGATGCCTCGCGGCTCTGAGCCGCTTCATCTCACGCCTCGGCGAAAGAGGTCTACCTCTGTACCGCCTCTTAAGGAAGGTCGAGTGCTTCACTTGGACCCCTGAGGCCGAGGAAGCCCTCAGGAACCTGAAGGTGCTCCTCACAAAGGCGCCTATCTTGGTGCCCCCAGCTGCCGGAGAAGCCCTCCTGGTCTACGTCGCCGCGACCACTCAGGTGGTTAGCGCCGCGATTGTGGTCGAGAGACAAGAAGAGGGGCATGCGTTGCCCGTTCAGAGGCCAGTCTACTTCATCAGCGAGGTACTGTCCGAAACCAAGATCCGCTACCCACAAGTTCAGAAGCTGCTGTACGCGGTGATCCTGACGCGGCAGAAGCTGCGACACTACTTCGAGTCTCATCCGGTAACTGTGGTGTCATCCTTCCCCCTGGGGGAGATCATCCAGTGCCGAGAGGCCTCGGGTAGGATTGCAAAGTGGGCGGTGGAAATCATGGGCGAGACGATCTCGTTCGCTCCTCGGAAGGCCATCAAGTCCCAGGTCTTGGCGGACTTCGTAGCTGAATGGGTCGACACTCAGCTACCGACGGCTCCGATCCAACCGGAGCTCTGGACCATGTTCTCCGACGGGTCGCTGATGAGGACAGGAGCCGGCGCAGGCCTACTCTTTGTCTCGCCCCTCGGGAAGCACCTACGCTACGTGCTACGCCTCCATTTCCCGGCATCCAACAATGTGGCTGAGTACAAAGCTCTAGTCAACGGGTTGCGGATCGCCATCGAGCTAGGGGTCCGACGCCTCGACGCTCGCGGTGACTCGCAGCTCGTCATCGACCAAGTCATAAAGAACTCCCACTGCCACGACCCGAAGATGGAGGCCTACTGCGATGAAGTTCGGCGCCTGGAAGACAAGTTCTACGGGCTCGAGCTCAACCACATCGCTCGGCGCTACAACGAGACTGCGGACGAACTGGCTAAAATAGCCTCGGGGCGAACGACGGTTCCCCCGGACGTCTTCTCCTGGGATCTGCATCAACCCTCCGTCAAGATTGACGACACGCCCGAGCCCGAGGCACCCTCGGCCCAGCCCGAGGCACCCTCGGATCATCCCGAGGCACCCTCGGCTCGGTCCGAGGCATCCTCGACTCAACCCGAGGTGCCCTCGGCCCCCGAGGGCGAGGCGCTGCACGTCGAGGGGGAGCAAAGCGGGGTCACGCCTGATCAGAACTGGCGGACCCCGTACCTGCAATATCTCCACCGAGGAGAACTACCCTCCGACCGAGCCGAAGCTCGACGGGTGGCGCGGCGCGCCAAGTCGTTCGTCTTGCTGGGTGATGAGAAGGAGCTCTACCACCACAGCCCCTCTGGCATCCTCCAGCGATGCATCTCCATCGCCGAAGGTCAGGAACTCCTGCGAGAGATACACTCGGGGGCTTGCGGCCATCACGCAGCGCCTCGAGCCCTTGTCGGGAATGCTTTCCGGCAAGGCTTCTACTGGCCGACGGCGGTGGCCGACGCCACTAGAATTGTCCGCACCTGCGAAGGGTGCCAGTTCTACGCAAGGCAGACCCACCTGCCCGCTCAGGCTCTGCAGACGATACCCATCACCTAGCCTTTTGCTGTGTGGGGTCTGGACCTCGTCGGCCCCTTGCAGAAGGCACCCGGGGGCTACACGCACCTGCTGGTCGCCATCGACAAATTCTCCAAGTGGATCGAGGTCCGACCCCTGAACGGCATCAGGTCCGAGCAGGCGGTGGCGTTCTTCACCAACATCATCCATCGCTTTGGGGTCCCGAACTCCATCATCACCGACAACGGCACCCAGTTCACCGGCAGAAAGTTCCTGGACTTCTACGAGGATCATCACATTCGGGTGGACTGGGCCGCCGTGGCTCACCCCATGTCAAATGGGCAAGTAGAGCGTGCCAACGGCATGATTCTACAAGGGCTCAAGCCTCGGATCTACAATGACCTCAACAAGTTCGGCAAGCGATGGATGAAGGAACTCCCCTCGGTGGTCTGGAGTCTGAGGACAACGCCAAGCCGAGCCACGGGCTTCACGCCGTTCTTCCTAGTCTACGGGGCCGAGGCCGTCTTGCCCACAGACCTGGAATACGGCTCCCCGAGGGCGAGGGCCTACACCGACCAAAGCAACCAAACTAGCTGAGAAGACTCGCTGGACCAGCTGGAGGAGGCTCGGGACAGGGCCTTACTACACTCGGCGCGGTACCAGCAGTCCCTGCGACGCTACCACGCCCGAGGGGTCCGGTCCCAAGACCTCCAGGTGGGTGACCTGGTGCTTCGGCTGCGACAGGACGCTCGAGGGCGGCACAAGCTCACGCCCCCTGGGAGGGGCCGTTCGTCATCGCCAAAGTTCTGAAGACTGGAACGTACAAGCTGGCCAACAGTCAAGGCGAGATCTACGGCAACGCTTGGAACATCCAACAGCTACGTCGCTTCTACCCTTAAGATGTTTTCAAGTTGTTCATATATCTCGCGCCCAGCAAAAGTTTAGTCGTCAAGGAAGGGTCGGCCTCGCCTCGGCAAAGCCCGACCCTCCCTCGGGGGCTAAAAGAGGGGGAACCCCCTCTGCGTCGAAATTTTCCTCGAAAAAAGATCTTTTCTGCCAGAAGGTCTTTCGGGCTGTTTGACTACTTCGAAAGTGGATCCTGAAAACGACGGAGTACACGTAAGCAGCCAAGGCTGACCGAGCCGAGGGACTCCTACGCCTCCGGGATACGGATACCTCACTCATCACCTTCTGCGATAAGTAACTCACGTTCGGATAAGTGATCCCGCGGACCGAACAAGTCTTCACGGTCGGAAACTCTTCTGCCGAAGCGATTTCTTGAGCCTTCTCGACTGTGTCGGGAACAGAGCCCCATGGACGGGTAAGAGTGCGCATAAGCGGCAAGGCTGACCAAGCCCAGGGACTCCTACGCCTCCGGGATACGGATACCTCACTCGTCACCTTCCGCGAGAAGCAACTCTCGCTCGCACAAACATTTCTGTTACCAACAAAAGGGTCCAGATACTCGAAACAAGAGGAAAGGAGAGGCGGCTTTACAACACGGCGAGGGTGTGTTTTGGCCTCGGCGGCCGCAGGGAACACACGCTACAAGACAATCCGATCCTACAGGCTCGGATCTTGACGGCTGAAGGGAGCAGCAGCGCCCTCGGCATCGACAACACCTTCGGCGAAGTCTGACCTAGCCTCGGACGGCGACGCGGTCCGAATATCTCCACTCTGAAGGACGACGTCATCGCCATGCCCGGGCCATCGCTACCAGGGTCTTCTCGGGAATCCGGCCCGAGCAGGCGGCTCGGCCGGTCACACCGGGGCCTCGGCCAGCTGTCCTCCAAGGACGTCAGCCCAACCCGAGGCCTCGGCTGGTCAATTCCGGCGTCAGTCCCGCTAACGGATGACCCGGCCAGGCTTCGGCCAACCAGGTTTTCTTTTCGAGCCAACTCTGCCTCTGTTCATGTTGACGCCGCTACCCCTGGCCTCGGCTCATCGAAGAGCGGCCGAGGGGTTCCTTTAATTAAGCTAGAGAAGCCTCGGACAACAAGGCCGACCGAGCTGAGGGACTCCTACGCCCCTGGGATACGGATACCTCACTCATCACCTTTACACGGGGCGACTCACGCTTGGTGAAGCGGTTCAGACAACCAACAGGCGAGTCTTAGTGCTCGAAAATGAGGAAAAAACACGGCTCCGTGCCGAAAGTACATACATGTTCAGGCCTCGACAGCCACAATGAACAAAAACACTGGCATTCGAAGTGCCAATACAAACGGAACTCTGGTTCCGTCCCCACGGGTATGAACAACCTCGAGCCTGCGGGGCGACGAACACCGGGGGACCCGCCAGTGACCTCTGCAGCAGCAGCCATGGTCCCAGGACGGACGCGGTCGCCGGAGGGCTCTCGTTCGCGTTCCCGCTCAAGGGACGAGAACCAGCTATTAAAGCCAAAGAGCGGGCCGCCCCCAAGGGCACCGGCGGGTCCTCGCTGTCGTCCTTGCCTCGAATGCAAGGAAGAGGCGGAATGTTGCATCCTAGCTGGGCAGCAACAGTTCGCCTTCCCCGGCATGGCTGGAGGACGTCTCCTCCGCAGGGCTGGAGGGTGTTTGCCACCACCAGAAGCTGGAAGAAGAGGTGGCCCGCCGGCCCGCGCGGGAGGTAGAGCCCCGGCTCGCCTCGCTCCCCGCTCCAGCGAGGATGATGAACACCCTCGAGGCTGAGGGCGGGACCAAGATCACAGCCCGGCTTGCCCCTCCCCATCCAGGGGCTGGAGGTCACCGTCTTGGGTGACCACCAGCGGAGGGGTGCAACCGGGCTGCGTGATGAAAATCCTTGAAGCCGAACGATGGCTGAAAGGTGCGAACTCCCACGGAGTTGTGTTCCCCCAACGACGAGGCGGAAAGACGGCAGATCTCCCCCATCCGGGGGCTTGGAAGGTGGAAAGACACGATGCATAAGGGAGCACGAAGACATGGTCTCCTTCCAAGGGGGTAACCCTCCTTTTAAAGGCAGATCTCCCTACTTGCGTCCCCAGCCGTCACGGGCTGAGTCTTCTCCAACACACTCCAAGGTCCTCCCCTACGGCGCGGGGGCTGGGTCCCACACGTCATGCAAGCCGACTCAGAGTAGAAGAGGCCAAACCGCCATGCGCGGTGCGTACAACCGCCCAGCGGTTACAAGCGACTCTCCACTTTTGCCCAGACCAACGGGCGAAAGGGCGGCCAGCCGTGCAGGCGGCATGCAACCGCGCCAAGTGGGCGCACTTCTCCGACTCCCAACACGCCCAGCATGGAGGCCCAGGCCCACGCTTCATGCAACCGGTGCGCCGGTTGCTACGTGTGAGTAACTGCATCACCACCTGCGCCACCACCGCGCCTCCTCGACTGCGGAACCAATACCGCGATTCGAGGCCACCCAGCGCACGGCTCAGCGGCTCCAGCCTGGCGTGACGGTCAATACGGCCGAAGACGGGCCGGTAGTAATGGCGGTGGCAGGCGAGCAGGTGCAGCGGTCACGTCGTCAGCCAAGCTTATGTCCCATCCGGGGGCAGCGAGAGAACCCTCTCTCACGGCGTGAAGGCAACGCGCCCGTGACCCGTTCCTCGAACGGCTCGCGCACGCGCAACGGCTACCCTGCGAACCACTCGCCCTGTCGCATCAACTCCGTGGCGGGACACGCGGCGCCTCTGGCAGGAGAAGCGAGCGACGTTTCGCCTTCGCCGTAATGACCGCGTCAAAAAAGGTACGCCGCATCGTTCGATTTCGTATCCTTTTCTGTTTTTCCTCTTTCTCTCTCTTGCAACAGGGACCGGGAAAGGGGGATACCCCGAAAAGGATCCTTCCCCAAGAAGGAACCAGGCTCCGAGCCCCCTACTGATCAGAGGTTCGAAGGCTGGCCCCCCAGAAGGGTTCAACAGCCGCCTCAGATCGCGTGGGCCCTGCACCCACTACTGGTCAGAGGTTCGAAGGCCGGCCCCTTGAAAGGGTTCCACGGCCGCCTCAGGCTACTCGGGCTCCGTGCCCATTACTGATCAGGGGTTCGAAGGCTGGCCTCCGAAGGGTTCACAGCCACCTCAGACGCCGAGCGAGGGATGACCATGGGTACGTTCGATACATAACCAAGGCTCGGGCTGCGCTCCCGAGGTACCCTAGGACATTTCCGAGACCAGCGGGAACGATCTTGTAACAGAATCCCATCAGAGGGAGACATCGAGCCCTCGGACCCCGTCGCTAGGGGACCGGGTCTGGCAGATCACCCGCAGGTACTTTTGGGCGTGCCTCTGGGCCCCTAGCCAACCCCTAACGAATGGGGCACGGACGTCCACTCGGATTACCCGCTTGCAGCTCATCGGAGACACCATGTTCGGCGCCCATCGAGGGCAACATGGCGCTTCCCCCCCCCCCCCCTCCTCCTTGCGGAAAGGCGATGCAGGGGCGTATGTAAAAAAGCCGAGTCTACCCCTGACCGCCCTCTCGCTCTGTGCAGAGGCTCGGGGGCTGCTCTCGCAAACCCGGCTCCGGCCGAACCGTTGACAGCGTCAACATACCAGCCCGAGAACTTGGGACCCGACCATACACCTGGGCTACGGCCAGCTCGCATGAGGGAACGACCAGACCAGCCGAAGCACTACGTGAGGCAGTAAGACCTCGAAGGAGTGAAACCACTCCTCCGAGGCCTCGGGGGCTACACCCGGCGGGTGCGCTCGCGCGCACCCACCGGAACAAAAGCGCAACCGAGAAAGGCTGGTCCCCTTGCAAAAAAGTGCGACGAAAGCCTCCAAGCAAGTGCAAACACTCCCTTCGAGGCTCGGGGGCTACTGTCGGGGACCATAATTAGGGGTACCCTCAAGGCTCCTAATTCTCAGCTGGTAACCCCCATCAACACAAAGCTGCAAAGGCCTGATGGGTGCGATTAAGTCAGGGATCAGTCCATTCAAGGGACTCGATCACGCCTCACCCGAGCCTAGCCTCGGACAAGGGCAGCCGACCCCGGAGGATTTCCGTCTCGCCCGAGGCCCCCCTTCAGCGGCGAACATGTTTCCGGCTCGCCCGAGGCCCTGCCTTCGCCAAGAAGCAACCCTAACCAAATCGCCGCACCGACCGACCAAATCGCAGGAGCATTTAATGCAAAGGTGGCCTGACACCTTTATCCTGACACACGCCCCCCAGCCGGCAGAGCCGAAGTGACCCCCGTCACTTCGCCGCTCCACTGGCCGGCCTGACAGAAGGACAGCGCCGCCTGCGCCACTCCGACTGCGGTGCCACTTGACAGAGTGAAACTGACAGGCAGTCAGGCCCGGCCAAAGGCACCATAGGAAGCTCCGCTCCGCCCGACCCAGGGCTCGGACTCGGGCTAAGTCCCGGAAGACGGCGAACTCCGCCCGACCCAGGGCTCGGACTCGGGCTAAGTCCCGGAAGACGGCGAACTCCGCCCGACCCAGGGCTCGGACTCGGGCTAAATCCCGGAAGACGGCGAACTCCGCCCGACCCAGGGCTCGGACTCGGGCTAAGTCCCGGAAGACGGCGAACTCCGCCCGACCCAGGGCTCGGACTCGGGCTAAGTCCCGGAAGACGGCGAACTCCGCCCGACCCAGGGCTCGGACTCGGGCTAAATCCCGGAAGACGGCGAACTCCGCCCGACCCAGGGCTCGGACTCGGTGTGATGAAACCTCCCAAGTAATTAGGCCCACCTACAGTTGTCCTTGTCCAACGGACCTCAGACAACCCTATAGGTGCCCCTGAACTACTTGACAAGCTCGGTATCTTTCCTTACCTTTCCAGGAACGTCTCACCCGTCTTGCAGACATTACAGAACATCGGAGATAAAGAAATGCGGAAGCGATTACATAACTTACATTTATTAAAAAGTAAGATCAGGTTGTTTATTACAGACCAGAACTATATAACGAGTGCAGAATAATATTATTACACATACCAAGGGAGGCAAAAACTCCTCCCGACAGTTATCACACAAAAAGTCTTAATGGAGGATCTTTTCCTCCCGCACTTCACTCTTGCTTATCTTCATTAGGAACCACCTTGGTACAGAAGCAACAGAAATCTGCTGCTTCCTCACCTAAAAACAACAAGGGGATAAACCCTGAGTATGGAATTACTCAGCAAGTCTTACCCGACTAAGGAAAAGACTCTCAAGGGTATGCTGGATAAATAGGAATCAAGGAGAGGCTTTAGCAAAAATCAACTTAGATATTTTTTGCAGAAATAGCTTACTAAAGTGAGTCCTTACTTTCAACATTTTAACACCGAATTAAGTATTAATAGACTCTGTTTGCCTCTAGTCTAATTTCATCATTTCACCAGTACAACCTCATTTTTATCCATAATGTTCATATCCTGACTTTAGGTTGTAGGGAAGTGACCAAGTCTTCATAACCGCGAAGGTACGGTGATCCGAATCGATTATACTCAGCTGAGGATCTCCAATCACACGACATATGTAGCACTTAACCCTTGCATATGTCAACCCGCCACCGGGGTTCTTAAGACCAGATCAGGTTCACGCAAACCGAGAGCACAGATACACCACCGTCCAGCCTCTTGCCACGGAGGGTACACGCTACTCTCACCACCGCTCCACGCCCATTTCGTGTTATCTTATTCTGGCCTTAGTCTGCCCGAGGCAAGGCTTACCCATGACGAGGCATGTGACCAGTTAAAGGGTCCTCGATCAGCACGCCTACATACGCATTCAATCCTTAATCAACCTGGGTAGAACATCACCTGTTCCTAACCCAAGTCTTGATTTAAGTACTTCCATCCTTAGGATTGTTTCTGTTCCTTAGGATGAAAAGAGCATCACAGGGAACTTTGCAGTAAGATCCCACCATTGCTCCAAAAGAAAATATTCTTGCGGGTAGAAGCCATCCTTTCTCGAGCTAGGCTAAGGACAACCTCTATCCACAAGATCTAAGCAAGGCTAAGCATTTTTGTAAATCATGTTTTTGATACTTCACAGAAGTATCTATAAAGGTATGGATATCAAGGAAAGCAATGCATCAAAGGGTTTCAAGTAACTCCTATAAACCTAATGCACATTTCACTAGACTTAAAGTGTGCGAAAAGTATTTAAAACACAAGGAAGGGGTTGCATGCACCGGGGCTTGCCTTCGTTAACAGGTGAGTCTGGCTCGGATCCGCAAATATCAAAGTAGAAGCAGTTGCCTGCTTGAGAATCCGAGGGTGGTGGTGTCCTTTCTTCGGTGATTTCCTCTTCTTCTTCACGTTCTAATCATAACCATGCAGATGTATAAGAATGAATGCCATGTAATGCTCATGAGAGTGCGAAGACAATAAAGATTTATTATCTAAGTCTTGAATACAACTTTCCTTCACGGAACTCCGAGAACTTAGGGTTTCTGGAGTCAGTAAAGGAGTTCAAAGGGCAGGGGTGGGGTGTTTTGGGGGTTTGGTGAGCAAACAAGGTCCAAATCAACCCAAATTCTACCTAAGTCTTCTAAATAATATAAGGAGTTCATATAAAAAGTTTGGGCAATTTTGGGATTATCATTTAATTTCTAAAAATCCAGAACTATTGGTTTAAGCTATTTTAAATGCCTTAAAATTCCTTGTTTTATCTAAAAATCATGAAACTATTTTTATTAAATCCTAGGGAAAATAAGGAGTCTAGGAAAATTGGTTTCACAATTTTAGGATTTTTCTACAATTTTTAACAAATTTACAAAGCTCTAATGAAAAAGAAAAAGGAAAAGGTTGCAATAGTGATGGGCTGGTTCTGGCCCGGGACAGCCCAACGCAACAGGAAACCGGGTCGCGCGCCCACGCGCGCCCGCGCGCTCTGGCATCTTTGCAGAAGGGACCCCGGGTTCTTGGCTAACTAGAGATAAGTCCTGTTACTGTTTCACCGTGTCGCTGACAGTTTGCAGTATAGTCCTCGGTTTTCTATTTCTTTACCTGACACATCCTCGACGGCGTCCATGCCCAGCCGAGCTCCGGCGAGCGCCTGCACCGGCTGAAAGGGGCAACGACTAGGGTTTCCAAGCAACGGACACCAAATTAGTCTTACCCCGAGCATTTCCCCCTCATCAATTGCAAGGATGGCTACCCAAATGCTCCTGACCACGATGACAGCGGAGACTTCGAATAGAATCGCGTGTTCCTAGTCACCAATGGCAGTTTAGCTCGATCTAAAGGGTTGGGGAGTTTGAGAAGAGCTTAGGGATGTTAGAACAAGCAACAGAGCAACATGAACTGACCTAAATTGGGCTGGCCGCGGTGAGCTCGACCCTGCGGTGTTTTAGAACAGAGTTGGGGCAAATTTGAAATTGGAGCTCATGGTTGGAAGCTTGGGGGCGATACTGGACGCTGGGGTACGTGATGAGGTTGCGGAGCCAACGGCGGGCTCAATTTATAGTTTCCAGGGACGGTGGCGCTTGAATTGAGGATGGCGCGGTGGCGGCCGGAGAAGAAGTGAGTCCCCGGCATGGTGATTCGTGGCAGTTCACGGGATGAGAAGCCCCGACAGTCACTGGGTAATGATCATTGTTCACGGCGACGTGGTCACTGATCGGAAGCGTGGCACAATCACGACGGAGGATGCAAACTCCAGCGACGGCCGCACGGCCACGTTGTTGATGCACGTGGTCGGGTTACCGCGAGGCCACGGCAACCCGAAAGTATCCACGACGCGATCCTATCCCTTCCCCGTCGTTATCCATGCCATACCACCCACGAATCAGGACGGCGGTGGCACTAATTTTGGCGCAGAGAGGTCGCCGGCGGTGAGCAAGCCGCGCTAGCGGTCTGATCCAAATTTGTTACTGTACCATGGCGATTTCAGTCAGATGAACCTGACAGAGCAACTTGAAGCCAGACTTTCTCTCAATTCCATGTGGTACCAAGCCCAAACACCTATAACAAAGTTATTCCTCTTTAATAACTCTACCACTTTGTTATAGCAAACATAGGCAGATTCTCACTGGATCCTAGTGGAAATAGTTCTCAAACTTGGATCAAGGTCACTGTCAACTTAAAGTTCACACTATATCTGTCTGACAGTCCAACTTTGGACATAAATATCTCAGGATTTTTCTCAGCAACTAAGCTCCCACCCTTAAACAAAGTTGTTCTCCTTTGTTTTCTCTATAACTTTGATGTGGTGACCTAGGGCAAAAACCCTATATTTTAAAAATTGCAAGGCTCCAAAGTTGAGCTCACCAATCTGAAATTCAGACTTAGAGAAATCTCAATTGGGGGTCCTTTTTGCAAATGAATCCAAAACTTTGGATTTGGCTTGTAAATTCACATATGAGTGATCCAAACGACTTAAGATACTTATTTAACTTGGTTTTTGCACTTTAATCCAAAAGTGGACTAATTTTGCACATAAGTCCCTAGGGTTTGGTTTTAGGGTTTTCCAGGTTTAAATGGGGTTTTTGGACACCCAAGGGTATAAATGTAATTCAAGTTTATTTTTGGGAACATTTTATGATTGTTTTACTTATACCTTAGGGTTTTCTCAATCTGGGTTATGTTTTATCCCCTTTAATCCCTCTTTAGGGTTAAGTTCCCTATCCAGGGTCCTATTTACAAAACACTAAAACAATACAACTTGTTTGAAATTTTTGCCTAGTGAATGCACTCTAGGTGTATCAAACACATGCAATGCCAATGCTTATGATGCCATGCTCGAGTTTTAGTTACAGTAACACCAGGGGTGTTACATCCTTCTCCCCATAAAAGAATCTCGTCCCGAGATTTAAAGTCCTAGGGTGAGTAATGGAAAAGGAAATGTGTCACATTTTTATTCCCTTATTTCTGGTACAAGGCAGGGGTGGTGTGGGGGTTCACTCCTTTATTGCAATAACTATATATACTTTACAAATAACATGAGGCTAGAAAGCCTGGGAAATTCTTATTCAAAAAGTCTTGAGTTTCCCATGTAGCCTCTTCCTCAGAATGTTGGTTCCATTGTATCTTGTAGAACTTGAGAGTTTTTCTCTGGGTAACCCTGTCCTTTTGATCCAGAACTCAAATAGGATGTTCCGAGTATGTTAAATCTGGTTTCAGGACAACATCTGTCACTTCAACGGTTCGATCGGGAACCCGAAGACACTTCTTTAATTGTGACACATGGAACACATTATGAATAGCAGACAATATTTCGGGTAACTAGAGTCGGTATGCCATTGGTCCACATTGCTTAAGTATAGGGAATGGACCAATGTACCGGGGTGCAAGCTTTCCTTTAACCCCGAAACGCGTCCACCAATAAAAACGATGTTAGCCAGAAGAACACATAAGGTTCCATATGTGCAATTTGCTTCTTCTGATGACACTGTACTATCTGAGTCTGTTGGGTGGGCGACAATTATGCAACTTTACCCAAATAGAATCAGATGCACCATCTTGGGTAAAACACACGGAAAGAGGTTTACCAACAAGTGGTTACAGTAAGTTCCTAGCACACGAGACGGGTGTGAATGTCGAATAACATTACAGTTGACCCGTGGCTAAGCAGAAAATCCAAGTCCCTAAAAGGTGATATAGATTCAAGAGAATCACCAGCGAAGTAGATACGGACTGTGCAACCAGTCCATTTTATCCAGCACTAGTCGTAAACCAGCATGATCACCCATGCAAGAAAAGCACACATGAGGCGGTCGAGATACGACTAGAGCGATGATTAGGTGGCTACTGGCCGGCTTAATCTGATTTTGGTAAGTACTTTCTTTAGGGTGGGTTGAACCAAAGTGAGTTTAGACAACTCGATAAAACGGTCCCTAAGCTCAGCCTTCGTTCATTGGGCAGTTACAAGTTAGTCAAAACCAACTTGTGGAACTACTTTTGACGTTAAACAAATCCTCTCCATACCATTGGTAAGCCAAGGGTTGAGAGTTCACTCTTTGTTAACAGGAAATCCTGCACTTGGTTAGAATTCTATTTGGTCATGTTGTTCATCCGTTTTTCTCATGCGAGATAAATTCTCCACTTGGTTAGGGAATACATGGATTAAATAAGAGAGCGAGTGAACAAACTCCTGTATTTCAACAACAGGGGAAACAGATCTCTATTTTGAGAGCTAATCAGTTGTTTTTCAACACTAAAAAGCTCCAAGGCTTCACCTTTACGCAAAGGATGCAAAGGGAACTTATGTGGGTAGTCACTACTAAGATTAAAAGAAATAAGACCACACATGAAAGTGGTATGCCCTTTTGATCCAACGGAAATGACAGAGATTGCTTGATCTCTTCACAAACAACATAGAAATTATTTCAAGGAAAGGTTAATGGAAGATAACACATCAGTGTAATTCCATAATGGATCATGTCTAGCGACCTTGATACCGACATGCGCCAAGCAGCAACATCCTGTGTGCACATTTACAGGAGGCTCTCAGTTTCGCCGCAGTATCATAAGTCCTTAACCATGACATCATTACAAAACTAACACCGATAATGAATCTCACGTGGTAAGCATAATTTGTGTAGAGATAACATATCAATATAGTCTTATAATGGATTATGACTACTAACTGTGATACTAGCGCGTGCCAAGTAGCGCAACCATGTGTGTGCACCCACCGGAGGCCCTCGGTTTCAGCGCGGTGTCATCGATTTTAGTCATAACACCATTACCAGACATAACCAATAAGAAATCTCACGCGACCCCAATGGATTGAGCAAGGGTGACAATATACAAAGAAATACTCTACCAGTAAAAATGGTTACAAGTAGAGCGCCAAATAGTTTATGGCCCGTTGAAGTGAACGAGGCATGGCCATAACCTAAACTTGATGAAAGAAGTACGATGGGAGACTGTTAATTCAGCCCCAGGCATATTTCTATGCCCATCATAGAGATCACAAGGTCAAGGATTAAGTCGGTATGCCTTTGATAGATATGAAGGAACCAAAGGCATTAAATTCAAGGAAATGGTCGGACATGTCTTTCCTAGGTTGGGTTAATGAAGCAACATGGCGATCCACAAGGAGAGGCCAACTATACTAAAGACTTTAACCTGCATCAGCTGATCAAGAGAATGGCTCTAAAAGGAGACATGACTTGAGATCCTTGTTTGAAGTCTAGGTACACCTTAAGTCCGGCAAAGAAATTGTCTAGGCATTTATTTGTATGGGTGTGGTCAGGGTTCACTAAATACGAATATAGCCTAATCTTGGTTTAGGCAATCAAATCACCAACTCTTTATTGGCCATAACTCAACTTGATGGTTCTCATATCAGGGTTGAGAATTGCTTTATACTGGGCTAACCAATCCATGCCCAAGATGACATCTATGTCTTGGCCTTTCAGAACAATCATATTTATAGGAAAGTCCCATTCAGCCAATGTTACGGGCACTTGATAAGCCTTCTTTTCACTTTTAGTAGCTTTACTGTCGGGCGGAGATGAGATGATCATTCGTCAACCAACTTCATAGAGGGAGGGGGCCTGAAAAGGTCCAGTTCACCATCAAGTGTTTCTCCCGCTACATGAGAAGGTCCGGCTTCCCTCCCGACAGGATCCGCAGGGACGTTCGGGTGCAGTTGTAAATACAACACACGAACTTTTTCATGTAGTGTATTATAATAGACCTGCAAGTTATCCATGGCTAAGCTAAGCTCCTCCACACGGGCTTGAGCTTTAGCTCCCTTAGCCCAGGCGAGTGGACGAGAGTTAACCGCCCAATCGAGCGCTAGATCTCGTTTCGCGAGTTGGTCTTGCAAGTAGTGGATGGCTGCATCCGCGACCCCTAGATCATTCCTGTGACGGAGTTCTGATTGAAGCAGTTTGACTTGTGCTTCCAGATCCCCGATAGGATCGTTGCTACCACTGCTTCTTTCTTCATGTCTTGGGGCAAGTTAATGGCAGGTATGCCAATGGGTCTAGCAGATTTGCGCGCGGTCTTACTGATGCGCGACAGCATTTTTCTAAGGGGGAAAACTTATTAGTATAGTTCTTAGCATGATGCATGTGTAATTACAGAATCAACCTTAGTTGATTCACACCTTCTATACATTGCACTCTTCCTATCTGATCTTTAAGATAGACTCTTCAGAATACTTAGGTAAGAAGAGAAGAGAGTTTCTAGGTAAGACTTTTTGGAAAATCCTTTTGAAGATGTCTCATAATATCTGCAAAGAAGGGCTACGCTCCGATACCAGCTGTGACGGAACCTCCCAAGTAATTAGGCCCACCTACAGTTGTCCTTGTCCAACGGACCTCAGACAACCCTATAGGTGCCCCTGAACTACTTGACAAGCTCGGTATCTTTCCTTACCTTTCCAGGAACGTCTCACCCGTCTTGCAGACATTACAGAACATCGGAGATAAAGAAATGCGGAAGCGATTACATAACTTACATTTATTAAAAAGTAAGATCAGGTTGTTTATTACAGACCAGAACTATATAACGAGTGCAGAATAATATTATTACACATACCAAGGGAGGCAAAAACTCCTCCCGACAGTTATCACACAAAAAGTCTTAATGGAGGATCTTTTCCTCCCGCACTTCACTCTTGCTTATCTTCATTAGGAACCACCTTGGTACAGAAGCAACAGAAATCTGCTGCTTCCTCACCTAAAACAACAAGGGGATAAACCCTGAGTATGGAATTACTCAGCAAGTCTTACCCGACTAAGGAAAAGACTCTCAAGGGTATGCTGGATAAATAGGAATCAAGGAGAAGCTTTAGCAAAAATCAACTTAGATATTTTTTGCAGAAATAGCTTACTAAAGTGAGTCCTTACTTTCAACATTTTAACGCCGAATTAAGTATTAATAGACTCTGTTTGCCTCTAGTCTAATTTCATCATTTCACCAGTACAACCTCATTTTTATCCATAATGTTCATATCCTGACTTTAGGTTGTAGGGAAGTGACCAAGTCTTCATAACCGCGAAGGTACGGTGATCCGAATCGATTATACTCAGCTGAGGATCTCCAATCACACGACATATGTAGCACTTAACCCTTGCATATGTCAACCCGCCACCGGGGTTCTTAAGACCAGATCAGGTTCACGCAAATCGAGAGCACAGATACACCACCGTCCAGCCTCTTGCCACGGAGGGTACACGCTACTCTCGCCACCGCTCCACGCCCATTTCGTGTTATCTTATTCTGGCCTTAGTCTGCTCGAGGCAAGTCTTACCCATGACGAGGCATGTGACCAGTTAAAGGGTCCTCAATCAGCACGCCTACATACGCATTCAATCCTTAATCAACCTGGGTAGAACATCACCTGTTCCTAATCCAAGTCTTGATTTAAGTACTTCCATCCTTAGGATTGTTTCTATTCCTTAGGATGAAAAGAGCATCACAGGGAACTTTGCAGTAAGATCCCACCATTTCTCCAAAAGAAAATATTCTTGCGGGTAGAAGCCATCCTTTCTAGAGCTAGGCTAAGGACAACCTCTATCCACAAGATCTAAGCAGGGCTAAGCATTTTTGTAAATCATGTTTTTGATACTTCACAGAAGTATCTATAAAGGTATGGATATCAAGGAAAGCAATGCATCAAAGGGTTTCAAGTAACTCCTATAAACCTAATGCACATTTCACTAGACTTAAAGTGTGCGAAAAGTATTTAAAAACACAAGGAAGGGGTTGCATGCACCGGGGCTTGCCTTCGTTAACAGGTGAGTCTGGCTCGGATCCGCAAATATCAAAGTAGAAGCAGTTACCTGCTTGAGAATCCGAGGGTGGTGGTGTCCTTTCTTCGGTGATTTCCTCTTCTTCTTCACGTTCTAATCATAACCATGCAGATGTATAAGAATGAATGCCATGTAATGCTCATGAGAGTGTGAAGACAATAAAGATTTATTATCTAAGTCTTGAATACAACTTTCCTTCACGGAACTCCGAGAACTTAGGGTTTCTGGAGTCAGTAAAGGAGTTCAAAGGGCAGGGGTGGGGTGTTTTGGGGGTTTGGTGAGCAAACAAGGTCCAAATCAACCCAAATTCTACCTAAGGCTTCTAAATAATATAAGGAGTTCATATAAAAAGTTTGGGCAATTTTGGGATTATCATTTAATTTCTAAAAATCCAGAACTATTGGTTTAAGCTATTTTAAATGCCTTAAAATTCCTTGTTTTATCTAAAAATCATGAAACTATTTTTATTAAATCCTAGGGAAAATAAGGAGTCTAGGAAAATTGGTTTCACAATTTTAGGATTTTTCTACAATTTTTAACAAATTTACAAAGCTCTAATGAAAAAGAAAAAGGAAAAGGTTGCAATAGTGATGGGCTGGTTCTGGCCCGGGACAGCCCAACGCAACAGGAAACCGGGTCGCGCGCCCACGCGCGCCCGCGCGCTCTGGCATCTTTGCAGAAGGGACCCCGGGTTCTTGGCTAACTGGAGATAAGTCCTGTTACTGTTTCACCGTGTCGCTGACAGTTTGCAGTATAGTCCTCGGTTTTCTATTTCTTTACCCGACACATCCTCGACGGCGTCCATGCCCAGCCGAGCTCCAGCGACGCCTGCACCGGCCGAAAGGGGCAACGGCTAGGGTTTCCGAGTAGCGGACACCAAATTAGTCTTACCCCGAGCATTTCCCCCTCATCAATTGCAAGGATGGCTACCCAAATGCTCCTGACCACGGTGACAGCGGAGACTTCGAATAGAATCGCGTGTTCCCAGTCACCAATGGCAGTTTAGCTCGATCTAAAGGGTTGGGGAGTTTGAGAAGAGCTTAGGGATGTTAGAACAAGCAACAGAGCAACATGAACTGACCTAAATTGGGCTGGCCGCGGTGAGCTCGACCCTGCGGTGTTTTAGAATAGAGTTGGGGCAAATTTGAAATTGGAGCTCATGGTTGGAAGCTTGGGGGCGATACTGGACGCTGGGGTACGTGATGAGGTTGCGGAGCCAACGGCGGGCTCAATTTATAGTTTCCAGGGACGGTGGCGCTTGAATTGAGGATGGCACGGTGGCGGCCGGAGAAGAAGTGAGTCCCCGGCATGGTGATTCGTGGCAGTTCACGGGATGAGAAGCCCCGACAGTCACTGGGTAATGATCATTGTTCACGGCGACGTGGTCACTGATCGGAAGCGTGGCACAATCACGGTGGAGGATGCAAACTCCGGCGACGGCCGCACGGCCACGTTGTTCATGCACGTGGTCGGGATACCGCGAGGCCATGGCAACCCGAAAGTATCCACGACGCGATCCTATCCCTTCCCCGCCGTTATTCACGCCATACCGCCCATGAATCAGGACGGCGGTGGCACTAATTTTGGCACAGAGAGGTCGCCGGCGGTGAGCAAGCCGCGCTGGCGGTCTGATCCAAATTTGTTACTGTACCATGGCGATTTCAGTCAGATGAACCTGACAGAGCAACATGAAGCCAGACTTTCTCTCAATTCCATTTGGTACCAAGCCCAAACACCTATAACAAAGTTATTCCTCTTTAATAACTCTACCACTTTGTTATAGCAAACATAGGCAGATTCTCACTGGATCCTAGTGGAAATAGTTCTCAAACTTGGATCAAGGTCACTGTCAACTTAAAGTTCAGACTATATCTGTCTGACAGTCCAACTTTGGACATAAATATCTCAGGATTTTTCTCAGCAACTAAGCTCCCACCCTTAAACAAAGTTGTTCTCCTTTGTTTTCTCTATAACTTTGATGTGGTGACCTAGGGCAAAAACCCTATATTTTAAAAATTGCAAGGCTCCAAAGTTGAGCTCACCAATCTGAAATTCAGACTTAGAGAAATCTCAATTGGGGGTCCTTTTTGCAAATGAATCCAAAACTTTGGATTTGGCTTGTAAATTCACATATGAGTGATCCAAATGACTTAAGATACTTATTTAACTTGGTTTTTGCACTTTAATCCAAAAGTGGACTAATTTTGCACATAAGTCCCTAGGGTTTGGTTTTAGGGTTTTCCAGGGTTTAAATGGGGTTTTTGGACACCCAGGGGTATAAATGTAATTCAAGTTTATTTTTGGGAACATTTTATGATTGTTTTACTTATACCTTAGGGTTTTCTCAATCTGGGTTATGTTTTATCCCCTTTAATCCCTCTTTAGGGTTAAGTTCCCTATCCAGGGTCCTATTTGCAAAACACTAAAACAATACAACTTGTTTGAAATTTTTGCCTAGTGAATGCACTCTAGGTGTATCAAACACATGCAATGCCAATGCTTATGATGCCATGCTCGAGTTTTAGTTACAGTAACACCAGGGGTGTTACACTCGGGCCAAGTTCCAGAAGACGACGATCTCCGCCTCGCCCGACCCAGGGCTCGGACTTGGGCTCGGCCCCAGAAGACGATGGTCTCCGCCTCGCCTGACCCAGGGCTCGGACTTGGGCTCGGCCCCAGAAGACGACGAACTCCGCTTCGCCCGACCCCAGGGCTCGGACTCCGCCCCGGCACCAGCCGGCAATCTCCGCCTCGCCCGAACCTGGGGCTCGGACCCGACCTCGGCCACGGAAGACAGACTCGACCTCGGCTTCGGAGGAGCTTCCACATCGCCCAACCTAGGGCGTAGACCAGCCACGTCAACAGGAGGCGCCATCATCACCCTACCCCGAGCTGACTCGGGCCGCAGGGAACAAGACCGGCGTCCCATCTGGCTCGCCCCGCCAGATAGGCAATGATGGCGCCCTACATACTCTGTGACGACGGCGGCTCTCAGCCCCCTTACGGAAGCAAGAGGACGTCAGCAAGGATTCAACCGCTCTGACAGCTGTCCCTCCGCCAGGCTCCATCGCTCCTCCGACGGCCACGACATCACACCAGCTGGGTGCCAAAATCTCTCCGACTGCCACAACGGCATGTACTCAGGGCGCTAGCTCTCCTCCGCTAGACACGTAGCACTCTGCTACACCCCCCATTGTACACCTGGATCCTCTCCTTGTGCCTATAAAAGGGAGGACCAGGGCCCTCTTAGAGAAGGTTGGCCGCGCGGGGACGAGGACGAGACACGCGCTCGCTTGGAGCCGCTCGCTCCCTCTCCCGCGTGGACGCTTGTGACCCCCTACTGCAAGCGCACCCGACCTGGGCGCGGGACGAACACGAAGGCCGCGGGATTCCCACCTCTCTCACGCCGGTCTCCGGTCGCCTCGCTCTCCCCCCTTCGCGCTCGCCCTCGCGCTCGACCCATCTGGGCTGGGGCACGCGGCGACATTCACTCGTCGGCTCAGGGACCCCCCGGTCTCGGAACGCCGACACAGGGCAACGGCGGTGGCGCAGGGACACGACGGACAACGGTGGCGGAGCTCCGGCTGTGCAAGAATCACTCCGGTGAGCGCGGGCCAGCTGAACTAGGGAGGGAAGGGGCACACCGAAGGATGTCCTGAGCAGCTGACAGTGAGGCGGAGCTCACCATGGCACTGGACGGGGCGCGAACGCGACGGTGGCTGCAGAACAGCGGCGGTCGGCGGCGGGTGGTGGCGGGGCTCTCGGTTCACGCGGGCAGAGCAAGAGAGAGGGCGAGGGAGCTGGGTAGAGGGCGCAAATGGGAGAGGGGAGGTGGGCGAGCAGGGCGCGGGGCTCAAAAGGGATGCGGGGGCTCGGACGCGCGGTCGTGGGCGAGAGGTTAGAGACGGCTGACAGGTGGGGACGGCGGGACAGAGAGATAAGAGCGGGTGCGCGTGGGAGAACTAGCGCCGACAGGTCTGGTCCACGCGACAGAGAGAGAGGGAGAGAGGCGCAATCGGGTTGGCGCCGACAGGCATGACCCGCCTGTTAGGCAGAGGGGGCGCATGGGCTAGGCTAAATGGGTCGGCCTGGGCTGAGATGGCTTTTTCTATTTTCCTGGAATTTCTATTGCCTTTTCTATTTATTTTCTCTAGGGTTTTCAATTCAAATTCAATTCAAGTTTCAAATTCAAACCAAATCAAATATGTGCAACAATTCAAAGAATATTTAGGCTCAATATGATGCAACATTCCATGACTCATATGTTTTGGGCAAAATAAAATAAATAATCCCTCACTAATACAACTAACTCTAATTAAAAGAGAGAGAGAGAGAAAACTAGAGAGAGAGAAACTAGAGTGAGATAGAGAAGAGTAACACATGGATTTGGGTGATCATTAGAAAGAAATTTTATACCCCCAAATTCAGGGTGTTACAGACCTATCCCTCTTAAAAGAATCTCGCCCTCGAGATTCAGGGCTAGCTAGCAAAGAGTTTAGGGTACTTGGCTCTCAGATCATCTTCTCTTTCCCAAGTTGCTTCTTCTTCTTACTGATGGCCCCATTTGACTTTGCACATCCCGATGGTGTTCCTTCGAGTGACCCGATCTACTGTCTCTAGAATCTGCGTTGCCTTCTCAATATAAGTCAAATCTTCTTGAACTTCAAGGTCTTCCGTTGGCAACTGCTCTTCTGGCACTCTCAAGCATTTCTTCAACTGAGACACATGAAACACATCATGCACTGCGGACAGGTTCTCTGGTAAGCTGAGTTGATAAGCCACTTCTCCACGTCTTGCCTGGATCTGGTACGGGCCGATATAGCGAGGGGCTAGCTTGCCTTTGGCTCCAAACCTTTTGGTTCCTCTGATGGGTGACACTTTTAAGTAGACATAGCCTCCCACTTTGAAACTGAGTTCCCTTCTTCTGGTGTCACCATAGCTTCGCTGTCTGGACTGTGCTACCTTCAGATTTTCCTGGACCATCCTGATATTCTCTTCAGCTTCAAGTAAAATCTCTGGACCGAATACCTGTCTTTCACCGGGTTGGTCCCAATGCAATGGAGTTCTGCAATTCCTCCCATAGAGCGCTTCGAATGGTGACATCTTCAGACTGGCTTGATAGCTGTTGTTGTAGGAGAATTCTGCATTCGGTAGCCTCTTATCCCAACCTAACTGGTCTTGCAAAAGCACAAGCTCTCAACATATCCTCAAGAATCTGGTTGGTTCTCTCAGTCTGGCCATCTGTCTGCGGGTGATAAGCTAAACTGAATTTCAAGTGTGTACCAAAAGCTTCATGTAGCTGCTAAATGAGAGGTAAACTGGTGTCTCCATTCGATATTATCTTCTTTGGAATACCATGCAAGCACATAATCCGAGACATGTATAACTCTGCCAACACTGCACTGTTATAGGTGGTCTTGACTAGTATGAAATGGGTTGTCTTTGTTAAACGGTCCACTACTACCCAGATGGAGTCATAACTAGCTCAAGTGCGAGGCAGACCAACTATAAAGTCCATCCCAATCTCATCCCATTTCCACTGCGGAATCTGCAACGACTGCAACAATCCTGCAGGTCTCTGATATTCTGCCTTGATCCTCTGACAACTGTCGCATCTGGCCACATACTCTGTTATCTCCCTCTTCATACCGTACCACCAGAATCTCTTCTTCAGGTCTTGGTACATTTTCTCGCTACCAGGGTGTATAGAATACGTTGTCTCATGAGCTTCCTTGAGAATCAGTTCCCGGATCGAGGTGATGTCGGGAACGCACAACCTATCTTTGAACCATACCACTCCTTCTGCATCTTCATGGAAATCTGGACCTTTCCCATCTATGATTAGCTGCCGGATCTCGTTGATCTTCTCATCATCCCTCTGACCTTTCCTGATGTCTTGCTCCAGAGTGGGCTCTAGCTCAATTGCCACTCCTTGAGTGTTGTTCAGAAATCCGAGACTCAACCTATCGAATTCCTTCGCTAGCTCAAACGACATCGAGTGAGTGGCCAACATGTTGACTTGACTCTTCCTGCTAAGAGCATCTGCAACCACATTTGCTTTACCTGGGTGATAATGAATCTCCAGCTCATAGTCTTTGATCAATTCTAGCCATCTTTGTTGCCTCATGTTTAACTCTGACTGAGTGAATATGTACTTGAGGCTCTTGTGGTCCGTGTAGATAAAACACTTCTGCCCATAAAGGTAATGTCTCTAGGTTTTTAATGCATGAACCACTACTGCTAGCTCCAAATCATGAGTGGGGTAATTCTTCTCATGAACTTTCAACTGTCGGGACGAGTATACCACTACTTTCCCTTCCTGCATTAACACACATCCTAGTCCGGTGTATGAAGCATCACAGTATACTGAGAATGGCTTGTGAACATCTGGCAAAACCAACACTGATGCTGTTGTCAACTTCTGCTTCAACATCTCAAATGATTCTTGGCATGCTGGGGTCCACTTGAAATCAACCTTCTTTGCTAGCAGGGCTGTCATTGGTCTGGCAATCTTGGAGAAACCCTCAATGAAATGCCGATTATAACCGGCCATTCCAATGAAACTCTTGATTCTTCGGACATCTTTTGGTGCTTTCCAGTCCAGAATCGCTGCTACCTTCTTTGGATCCACGGCTAGTCCATCTCGGTTTATAATGTGACCCAAGAATAGAACTTCGCTGATCCAGAACTTGCACTTGCTAAGCTTGGCATACAACTGGCAATCTCGTAGCCTCTGAAGTACCTTCCTCAAATGTTCCTCATGCTCTTGCTCATTCTAGGAATATACGAGAATATCATCAATGAACACCACTACAAATTTGTCGAGGTAGTCCATGAACACACTGTTCATCAGGTACATAAAGTAAGCTAGCACATTCGTCAATCCGAATGACATAACCATGAACTCATATAGTCCATACTTGGTGATGAATGTTGTCTTCAGAATATCTGCAGGTCGGATTCTGAGCTGATGGTAACCTGACCTCAGATCTATCTTTGAGAACACACTGGTGAAAGGGAAATGTGCTCTTGGGCCATTTCTAAGTATTTTGGTGATTGAGTGCCAACACAAGTGCTTTTGTGTTAATCTATGCAAAGTGATGGACAAAGTGCAAATCATGTCAAAAGGTATGTTTCTAGACTTAGTACATTGTTTTATGGACTAGTGTATTGTGTCTAAGTGCTGGAAACAGGAAAACTCAAGTTCGAGAAGAGATGACTTTGTTCAGCTAAAGTCTGCTCAGTCTGGGTGCACCGGACTATCCGGTGGTGCACCGGACAGTGTCCGGTGTGCCAGGCTGACTCTGGTGAACTGGCTACTCTCGGGACTTCGACGGTGGTGTACGACTATAAATCACCGGACTGTCCGGTGGTGCACCGGACTGTCCGGTGAGCCGTTCACAGGCGAACTCGTCGCTCTCGGGAGTTGATTAACGGCGTACAACTAAAATTCACCGGTCTGTCCGGTGGTGCACCGGACTGTCCGGTGAGCCAACGGTCAGCCGGGGCAACGGTCGATCGAGGATTCCGCGCGTGACGCGTGGCCGAGCCAACGGTCACATTGGAGCACCGGACTGTCCGGTGTGCACCGGACAGTGTCTGGTGCGCCAACAGCTCTTAATCTGCAACGGTCGGCTTCGCCAAATAAGGAAGGAGATCCGCACCGGACAGTGTCCGGTGGTGCACCGGACTGTCCGGTGCGACAGTCGACAGAAGGCAAGATCTGCCTTCCAGGAATGTTCTCAACGGCTCCTAGCTGCCTTGGGGCTATAAAAGGGACCCCTAGGCGCATGGAGGAGAACACCAAGCATACTCAAAGCATTTCTAAGCACCAAGACTTCGATTCCACGCATTTGTTTCTTCGTGATAGCATCTAGAGCTCTTGTTGAGTTGTGAACTCGTCCGGTTGTGTTGCGAGCTCTTGTTGCGATTTGTGTGCGTGTTGACATTCTGATTTTGTTTCTTGTGTGCATTGCTCATCCCTCCCTTACTCCATGCTTCTTTGTGAACTTCAAGTGTAAGGGCGAGAGGCTCCAAGTTGTGGAGATTCCTCGCGAACGGGATTAAGAAAAGCAAAGCAAAACACCGTGGTATTCAAGTGGGTCTTTGGACCGCTTGAGAGGGGTTGATTGCAACCATCGTCCGTTGGGACGCCACAACATGGAGTAGGCAAGTGTTGGTCTTGGCCGAACCACGGGATAACCACCGTGCCATCTCTGTGATTGATATCTTTGTGGTTATTGTGTTTTGTTGAGACTCCTCTCTAGCCACTTGGCGATTATTGTGCTAACGCTTAACCAAGTTTTGTGGCTTAAGTTTCAAGTTATTCAGGATCACCTATTCACCCTCCCCCCTCTAGGTGCTCTCAATTGGTATCGGAGCCGTTCTCTTCACAAAGGGACTAATCGCCCGAAGAGATGGATCCTAAGGGGAAGGGAATCGTGATCAACGATAAGGAGAAGGAGTCCTTCGTCAACGAGCCAAAGGATGACAAGCCTACCGACTCGGGCTCGGGCCACAGACGCAAAGATGGGAAGAAGAAGAAGACGAGACGCATCAAGGAGATCGTCTACTACGACGACAGCGATGAGTCTACTTCTTCCCAAAAGGACAACGACGACAACGACTACGACAAACGAAAGACGGTTAACTCAAACTTTTCTTTCGATTATTCGCGTATCCTGCATAGCTCAAATACACATTTGCTTTCCATTCCTCTTGGCAAACCTCCACACTTTGATGGGGAGGACTACGGATTTTGGAGTCACAAAATGCGTAGTCACTTATTCTCTCTCCATCCAAGCATATGGGAGATTGTTGAGAATGGAATGAAATTTGATAGCTCGGATAGTCCTATATTTATTAATGAACAGATTCATAAAAATGCACAAGCTACTACTGTGTTGTTAGCCTCTTTGTGCAGGGACGAGTACCATAAGGTGAGCGGCTTGGACAATGCCAAGCAGATATGGGACACCCTCAAGATCTCTCATGAGGGGAATGATGTCACCTTGCTCACCAAGATGGAGTTGGTAGAGGGCGAGCTTGGAAGATTCACGATGATAAGGGGCAAGGAGCCAACCCAAACATACAACCGGCTCAAGACCCTTATCAACAAAATAAGGAGCTACGGAAGCACGCGATGGACGGACCACGACGTCGTTCGCCTGATGCTAAGGTCCTTTACTGTACTTGATCCACATTTGGTGAACAATATTCGTGAAAATCCTAGGTACACCAAGATGTCACCCGAAGAAGTCCTCGGAAAGTTCGTAAGCGGGCGAATGATGATTAAGGAGGCGAGGTACGTGGACGACGCGTTGAACGGTCCAATCCATGAGCCCCAACCCATTGCTCTCAAGGCAACGAGGAGCAAGGAGGCGCTACCTAGCAAGGTGGCGCAAGTTGAGGCGGCCGGGCTAAATGATGAAGAGATGGCCCTCATCATCAAGCGCTTCAAGATGGCGCTAAAAGGTCGCAAGGGACAGCCAAGCAAGACCAAGACAAAGGGGAAGCGCTCATGCTTCAAATGTGGTAAGATTGGTCATTTCATTGCTAACTGTCCCGATAATGAAAGTGACCAGGAAAAAGGGAACAAAAGGGAAAAGAAGAAGAATTACAAGAAGGCCAAGGGCGAGGCACATATCGGAAAGGAGTGGGATTCGGATTGCTCCTCCTCCGACTCCGACAATGAAGGACTCGCCGCCACCGCCTTCAACAAGTCATCCCTCTTCCCCAACGAGCGTCACACATGTCTCATGGCGAAGGAGAAGAAGATATGTACTCGAGACAGTACTACTTATGATTCTTCTAGTGATGATGAGTCTAGCGATGAAGAATAGATTACTCTAGTTTGTTCAAGGGATTGGATAGAACTAAAATAGATAAGATTAATGAATTGATTGATGCCTTGAATGAAAAGGATAGACTTTTAGAGAAACAAGAGGATTTGTTGTATGAAGAACATGATAAATTTGTAGAGGCACAAAAATCTCATGCTTTAGAAGTTAAAAGAAATGAAATGCTTTCTTATGAACTATCTACTTGTCATGAAACCATTTCTACTTTAAAGGGTGTAAATGATGATTTAAATGTTAAACTAGAAGTAGCAAGTAAATCTAACTCTTGTGTAGAACATGTTAGGATCTGCAATAGGTGTAAAGATTTTGACATTGATGCTTGTAGTGAACACCTAGTTTCAATTTCCAAATTAAATGATGAATTGGCTAGTCTTAATGCCCAACTTAAGACTAGCAAAAGTGAATTTGACAAACTAAAATTTGCAAGGGATGCCTACACGATTGGTAAACACCCCTCAATTAAGGATGGTCTTGGCTTCAAGAGGGAAGCCAAGAACTTAACAAGCCATAAGGCTTCCACCTCCGCCAAGGAGAAAGGAAAGGCCCCTATGGCTAGTAGTGTGCAAAAGAACCATGCTTTCATGTATCATGATAGGAGACATTCTAAGAATGCCTTTAGGAGTTATGATGCTTTTGATTTTCATGCTATGACTGCTTCTAGTTCCCATGTTATGCATGATAGAAATGTTGCTAGGAGAAATGTTGTTCATAATATGCCTAGGAGAAATGTTGTTAATGTTCCTAGGAAAGTTAATGAACCTTGTACAATATATCATGCTTGCAATGCTTCATTTGCCATTTGTAGAAAAAATAAGAAGGTAATTGCTAGGAAGTTAGGGGCCAAATGCAAGGGAGACAAGACTTGCATTTGGGTCCCTAAGACAATTGTGACTAACCTTGTAGGACCCAACAAGAGTTGGGTACCTAAGACCCAAGCCTAAATTTGCCTTGCAGGTTTATGCATCCGGGGGTACAAGCTGGATTATCGACAGCGGATGCACAAACCACATGACGGGGGAAAAGAGGATGTTCTCTTCCTACGTCAAGAACAAGGATCCCCAAGATTCAATAATATTCGGTGATGGGAACCAAGGCAAGGTAAAAGGGTTAGGTAAAATTGCTATTTCATCCGAGCACTCTATTTCTAATGTGTTTTTAGTTGAGTCGCTTGGATATAATTTGTTATCTGTCAGTCAATTATGCAATATGGGATATAATTGCCTATTCACAAATATAGATGTGTTTGTCTTTAGAAGGTGTGATGGTTCACTAGCTTTTAAGGGTGTACTAGACGGCAAACTTTATTTAGTTGATTTTGCAAAAGAAGAGGCCGGTCTAGATGCATGCATAATTGCTAAGACTTGCATGGGCTGGCTGTGGCATCGCCGCTTAGCACATCTGGGGATGAAGAACCTTCACAAACTTCTAAAGGGAGAACACGTGATAGGTCTAACTAACGTACATTTTGAGAAAGATAGACCTTGTGCAGCTTGTCAAGCAGGGAAACAGGTGGGAGGCTCTCATCACACCAAAAATGTGATGACCACATCAAGACCCTTGGAGATGCTTCATATGGACCTCTTCGGACCCGTCGCCTATCTAAGTATAGGAGGAAGTAAGTATGGTCTTGTTATAGTTGATGATTTTTCCCGCTTCACTTGGGTATTCTTTTTGCAGGATAAAACTGAAACCCAAGGGACCCTCAAGCGCTTCCTCAGGAGAGCTCAAAATGAGTTTGAGCTCAAAGTGAAGAAGATAAGGAGCGACAATGGGTCCGAGTTCAAGAACCTTCAAGTGGAGGAGTTCCTTGAGGAGGAAGGAATCAAGCACGAGTTCTCCACTCCCTACACACCACAGCAAAATGGTGTGGTAGAGAGGAAGAACAGGACGCTCATCGATATGGCGAGGACAATGCTTGGAGAGTTCAAGACCCCCGAGCGCTTTTGGTTGGAAGCCGTGAACACGGCTTGCCACGCCATCAACAGGGTCTACCTTCACCGCCTTCTCAAGAAGACTTCGTATGAGCTGCTAACTGGTAACAAACCCAATGTGTCTTATTTTCGTGTATTTGGGAGCAAGTGTTATATTCTTGTGAAGAAAGGTAGAACTTCTAAATTTGCTCCCAAAGCTGTAGAAGGGTTTTTATCAGGTTATGACTCAAATACAAAGGCGTATAGGGTCTTTAACAAATCATCGGGTTTGGTTGAAGTCTCTAGCGACGTTGTATTTGATGAGACTAATGGCTCTCCAAGAGAGCAAGTTGTAGATCTTGATGATGTAGATGAAGAAGACGTTCCAACGGCCGCAATGCGCACCATCGCGATTGGAGATGTGAGGCCACTGGAACAAAAGGAGCAAGATCAACCTTCTTCCTCAACAATGGTGCATCCTCCAACACAAGATGATGAACAGGTACCTCAAGTGGAGGCGTGCGATCGAGGGGGAGCACAGGATGTCCAAGTTGAAGAGGAAGAAGCACAACCGGCACCTCCAACCCAAGTTCGAGCGACGATTCAAAGGGATCATCCCGTCGACCAAATATTGGGGGACATTAGCAAGGGAGTAACTACTCGTTCTAGATTAGTTAATTTTTGTGAGCATTACTCCTTTGTCTCTTCTATTGAGCCTTTCAGGGTAGAAGAGGTCTTGCTAGATCCGGACTGGGTGTTGGCCATGCAGGAGGAGCTAAACAACTTCAAGCGTAATGAAGTTTGGACACTGGTGCCTCGTCCCAAGCAAAACGTTGTGGGAACCAAGTGGGTGTTCCACAACAAACAGGACGAGCACGGGGTGGTGACGAGGAACAAGGCTCGACTTGTGGCAAAAGGTTATGCCCAAGTCGCAGGTTTGGACTTTGAGGAGACTTTTGCTCCTGTGGCTAGGCTAGAGTCCATTCGTATTTTGCTAGCATATGCCGCTCACCATTCCTTCAGGTTGTACCAAATGGATGTGAAGAGCGCTTTCCTCAACGGGACGATCAAGGAGGAGGTGTACGTGGAGCAACCCCCTGGCTTCGAGGATGAACGGTACCCCGACCACGTGTGTAAGCTCTCTAAGGCGCTCTATGGACTTAAGCAAGCCCCAAGAGCATGGTATGAATGCCTTAGAGACTTTCTAATTGCTAATGCTTTCAAGGTTGGGAAAGCCGATCCAACTCTTTTTACTAAGACTTGCGATGGTGATCTTTTTGTGTGCCAAATTTATGTCGATGACATAATATTTGGTTCTACTAACCAAAAGTCTTGTGAAGAGTTTAGCAGGGTGATGATGCAGAAATTCGAGATGTCAATGATGGGCGAGTTGAACTACTTCCTTGGGTTCCAAGTGAAGCAACTCAAGGATGGCACCTTCATCTCCCAAACGAAGTACACGCAAGACTTGCTAAAGCGGTTTGGGATGAAGGACGCCAAGCCCGCAAAGACTCCGATGGGAACCGACGGACACACCGACCTCAACAAAGGAGGTAAGTCCGTTGATCAAAAGGCATACCGGTCTATGATAGGGTCTTTACTTTATTTGTGTGCTAGTAGACCGGATATTATGCTTAGCGTATGCATGTGTGCTAGATTTCAATCCGATCCAAGGGAGTGTCACTTAGTGGCCGTGAAGCGAATTCTTAGATATTTAGTCGCTACGCCTTGCTTCGGGATCTGGTATCCAAAGGGGTCTAACTTTGACTTGATTGGATATTCAGATTCCGACTATGCTAGATGTAAGGTCGATAGGAAGAGTACATCAGGGACGTGCCAATTCTTAGGAAGGTCCCTGGTGTCGTGGAACTCTAAGAAACAAACTTCCGTTGCCCTATCCACCGCTGAGGCCGAGTACGTTGCCACAGGACAGTGTTGCGCGCAACTACTTTGGATGAGGCAAACCCTCCGGGACTTTGGCTACAATCTGAGCAAAGTCCCACTCCTATGTGATAATGAGAGTGCTATCCGAATAGCGGAAAATCCTGTTGAGCACAGCCACACAAAGCACATTGACATCCGACATCACTTTTTGAGAGACCACCAGCAAAAGGGAGATATCGAAGTGTTTTATGTTAGCACCGAGAACCAGCTAGCCGATATCTTTACCAAACCTTTAGATGAGAAGACCTTTTGCAGGCTGCAGAGTGAGCTAAATGTCCTAGATTCATGGAACTTGGATTGATTTATAGCATACATGTGTTTATGCCTTTGATCATGTTCCTTATGCATTTTGTTGCTTACTTGTGGTGCTCAAGTTGTACAAACACTCCCTGGACCTCACAAGTCCTCTTGCAAGTGATGCACATATTTAGGGGGAGATGTGCTACAACTTGACCCTTTGAGACTAACCGTGTGCTTGAGTTTGCTTGTTTTAGTCTCAAAGGAAGTTTGAAAGGGAAAAGGTGGACTTGGACCATGAAAGACTTCCACTGCACTCCGATGAGAGGGTAACTTATTCCAAGTTCATCTCATGTACTCTTATTGCCTTTGTATTCTTATTTGAAGATTTTGGTGAGGCAATGGGGTTCAAGGGCCAAGATTGATCCCGTTTTGGTGCTTGATGCCAAAGGGGGAGAAAATAAAGGCCAAAGCAATAAATGGATCAGCTACCACTTGAGAGATTTTGAAAATAGTAGAATAGAGCGTTTGGTTTGTCAAAACTCTTTTATTGTCTCTCTTGTCAAAAGTTGGCTTCTTGCGGGGAGAAGTGTTGATTATGGGAAAAAGGGGGAGTTTTCGAAATCTTGAATCAATTTCTCTTAGAATGACTCTCTTTATGTCTTAACAAGTGTGGTTGACTTAGAGATAGAAATTTGAGTTTGATTTGCAAAAACAAACCAAGTGGTGGCAAAGTATGATCCATATATGCCAGAATTGAATTAAAACAACTTTGAGTTTTCATTTGCATTCATATTGCACTTGTTCTAGTTGCTTTATGTTGTGTTGGCATTAATCACCAAAAAGGGGGAGATTGAAAGGGAAATGTGCTCTTGGGCCATTTCTAAGTATTTTGGTGATTGAGTGCCAATACAAGTGCTTTTGTGTTAATCTATGCAAAGTGATGGACAAAGTGCAAATCATGTCAAAAGGTATGTTTCTAGACTTAGTACATTTTTTTATGGACTAGTGTATTGTGTCTAAGTGCTGGAAACAGGAAAACTCAAGTTAGAGAAGAGATGGCTTTGTTCAGCCAAAGTCTGCTCAGTCTGGGTGCACCGGACTGTCCGGTGGTGCACCGGACAGTGTCCGGTGTGCCAGGCTGACTCTGGTGAACTGGCTACTCTCGGGACTTTGACGGCGGTGTACGGCTATAAATCACCGGACTGTCCGGTGAGCCGTTCACAGGCGAACTCGTCGCTCTCGGGAGTTGATTAACGGCGTACGGCTAAAATTCACCGGTCTGTCCGGTGGTGCACCGGACTGTCCGGTGAGCCAACGGTCAGCCGGGGCAACGGTCGACCGAGGATTCCACGCGTGACGCGTGGCCGAGCCAACGGTCACATTGGAGCACCGGACTGTCCGGTGTGCACCGGACAGTGTCCGGTGCGCCAACGGCTCTTAATCTGCAACGGTCGGCTTCGCCAAATAAGGAAGGAGATCCGCACCGGACAGTGTCCGGTGGTGCACCGGACTGTCCGGTGCGACAGTCGACAGAAGGCAAGATCTGCCTTCCAGGAATGTTCTTAACGACTCCTAGCTGCCTTGGGGCTATAAAAGGGACCCCTATGCGCATGGAGGAGAACAACAAGCATACTCAAAGCATTTCTAAGCACCAAGACTTCGATTCCACGCATTTGTTTCTTCGTGATAGCATCTAGAGCTCTTGTTGAGTTGTGAACTCGTCGGGTTGTGTTGCGAGCTCTTGTTGTGATTTGTGTGCGTGTTGACATTCTGATTTTGTGTCTTGTGTGCGTTGCTCATCCCTCCCTTACTCCGTGCTTCTTTGTGAACTTCAAGTGTAAGGGCGAGAGGCTCTAAGTTGTGGAGATTCCTCGCGAACGGGATTAAGAAAAGCAAAGCAAAACACCGTGGTATTCAAGTGGGTCTTTGGACCGCTTGAGAGGGGTTGATTGCAACCCTCGTCCGTTGGGATGCCACAACATGGAGTAGGCAAGCGTTGGTCTTGGCCGAACCACGGGATAACCACTGTGCCATCTCTGTGATTGATATCTTTGTGGTTATTGTGTTTTGTTGAGACTCCTCTCTAGCCACTTGGCGATTATTGTGCTAACGCTTAACCAAGTTTTTGTGGCTTATGTTTCAAGTTATTCAGGATCACCTATTCACCCCCCCTCTAGGTGCTCTCAACTGGCTCCTCTCAACTGATCAAATAAATCTTCAATTCTGGGTAGGGGGTACTTATTCTTGACAGTGACTTCATTCAAGACTCTGTAATCAATGCACATCCTCTTCGTGCCATCCTTCTTCTCCATAAATAATACCGGGGCTGCCCAAGGTGAAGTACTTGGTCTGATGTAGTATTTCTCTAACAACTCATCGATTTGCTTCTGGAGTTCCACCAACTCTAGTCCGGACACTCGATAAGCTCTCTTGGAAATAGGGGCGGTGCCTAAGATAAGCTCTATGGCAAATTCAACTTTCCTTTTAGGTGGCATGACTGGTAACTCCTCAGGAAATACATCGGAGAATTCTGACACAATCCTAATTGCCTCAATCGGATTGGACTCCTTGTCATCTACTGATAAATGGTGACAGGCTCCTTCTTTTAGTTCAAGTAAGTACAGCTTGGTTACTACTTCCTTTCCTGATGGGGACACCAACTTAACTGTTCTCTTGTCGCAACTGACAGTGGCTTGATTTCTGTGTACCCAATTCATCCCTAGGATGACATCTAACACTTGAGTTCCCATGACTACTAGCTAGCGGGTAAGTCTATCCCCCTTATTTCAATCCTTAGATTCGGACAAATCCTATCGGACTGAACTTTTCCCCCAACTGAATTAACTCTTAAAGGTGGGATCATTGGTTCTATGGGGATGTTATGTGATTCTACCCAAGATGCAGAAACAAAAGAATGTGTGGCACCAGTATCAAATAGTACTTTTGTTGGGTAGGATTCGACTGGAAACATACCTACTGCCACGTCCTGAGCATCCTGGATTGCTTCGGCCTACAGGTGGTTCACCTTTCCATGGTTGTAGGCCTGACCACGGACTCCTGGTGCTTGCTGTGGCGCTCCTTGTCTTGCTGGGGCATTGACTGCTGGCGGTTGCTGGGCTGCTTTCTTGGGACAGTTCTTCGCCTAGTGATTTTGTTCTCCACAGTAGAAGCATGCATGACCTCCTACTTGAGTTGGGGTTGCTTGGCCATTCTGGTTGGTTGCTGGGGCAGGAAGACGAGCTGCCTGGTTGTTCTGATGCTGGTACTGATTTCCTCCCAGCTGAGTGTTCTGACAGTACTGTTGCTGTTGTTGCTGAGGAAACTGCCTCTGGTACTAGTGCTGGTGCTGACGCTGATGCTAGTGAAATTTGCTTGAATTGCTAGGGCGAGTTGCCTGAGTAGCGGGGACAACTGCTACTCCCGGCTTGAGGTCCACCAATCTTGCGCTTCCTATCCTCCATCTCTCGACGCTTCCTTTCAGTCATGATTGCTCTGTCTATCAAATGCTGGAAGGTGGGGAAAGTGTGGTTCATGAGCTGGTAATGGAGGGGATCAACCAATCCTCTCAGAAAGCGGTACTGCCACTTGGCATCTGTGTTGACGTCTTCTGGGGCATAACGTGACAGCTGCAAAAACTTATCCCTATACTCACTGATGGACAGGGGACCTTGCTTTAGGGCGAGAAACTCCTCCTTTCTTGCTATCATCAATCCTTCGGGCACATGGTAGCGATGGAAGTTGTCCCTGAACTCCTCCCAAGTAATGGCTTCAGGGTTGGCATGGGTGGCGAGGTAAGACTCCCACCAAGACTAGGCTGCTCCCCTCAGCTATCGGGGACCATACAACACCTTCTCACGATCGTTGCACTGGGCAGTGTGCAACTCACGCTCCACAGTACGCAGCCAATCTTCCGTGTCCATGGGATCAACAGAGTGGGCAAAAACAGGAGGATGGCCCCTCATGAACTCTGCCCGCTTGTCTCTAGGCACTTGAGGCATCTGGACCTGCACTAGAGGTTGTGGTGGGGGTGGCTACTGCTGCACTTGTTGCATCGCCGCTAATGTCTGACCAATTGCCGGAACTGCCTGAGTTTGCATCAAGAACATTTGCTCAATGATCATCGGGGGTGGCGGTGGCAAATGTTGCTGCGGAGCTGCCTCCTCCTAGGGTGCTTGCTGCTCTGGCTGAGCACGCCTCGCACCTCTGTGCCTATTCTCAGACATCTGTAGAAACCATACACATATCAGATCTGACTCTACAGTCTTTCAGCATAAGAAAAGATATACGGAAATCTTCAATGCACTGAACAATTGATCATCCTCACTGACAACTTCTCAGATAAAGAGGAAAGTGGAAATAAATAGATTACCCAACTAAATAACTGACTTTATTAATAACTACACCAAGTTGCAGGGGATACCCACACCTTGGTGACAATCATTACAAAGATCCAACTTCATTACATGACCATCATAACAAGCATCCAACATAACATAAGCAAACTAACTCTAACTAGACTAAATAGACTAAGACACTGAGCTAAGCATTATTATAGACTCCGACTCTGTCGATCTAGGGATCCAAATCTATCTGGGTCCTACAGTCTAGGGTACTATAGTCGAAGCGACCACGGGGCGATGAACGGTAAGGGTGCTGAATCCCGACAGAGGCGGGAGAACCACCATCAAGATAGTGGTGTCGCGCATTCAGCACGCAATTCCGCAACCTCCGCCCGAACCTTGTCCAACTCATCAAGGGCGTGGTCCAGCTCTGTGTTGAGCACGGCAGCCAAGTTGACCATGCTGCTCAGCCTAGGATTGCCTTCACCAACTGGCGAGACAATCACGCCTCCAGCACTGCCAGTCAAACGGCGAGGGTAGTACTTCAGGTCAAGGCCGTCAGTTACCCCGCAGAACAACGAGCAATACTGAGAAAGTGCCCGTCGTGCTGCATATTGCATGGCTGCCTCGACAGTGTCCCTCTCAGTGATATAATAGTGCTCTGAGAAGGCCTCTGCACCCCGGAGATCATCGTCCGGACGGCGCACCAAGCAAGTAGCTTCCCACTGGTCCAGGTATAACCCGTGACGATGCTGGTAGACTACACAACGGTACTCGATGGACCAAGTGTGTCGGTCAAAGGCCCGACGCAAGAGGGTATCGAGAGCGTCGTGGAAGTGACACCCGCGAGCAGCGTCACGAGTGATGGGTCTAGCGATCCACCCCTCCAGCTCCGGCTCCTCCGAGCGCTCCATGTCGTGGCTCGAACTGCCACCGGCGTCGGCGTCGTCTCTGTCTCCATCGGGGTCTCCTCCAGCAGCCGGGATGCCCTGTGTTGGGGCAGGGGGCATCTCTGGCTGAGGTGCAGGGGAAGACGGCCTCTCAGACTCCACCTCCTGCTGAGGCAAGGGGGAAGAGTCTCGCTGCTCCTGCTCCTGGCGTCGGCGCTCCTGCTCCTCATGCAGGCGACGATGCAGTCTCTCCAGGTGACTGGACTGACCTGACACCGTGTGACGCAGGGGACGCTCCGCCAATCGAGAAGGCAAAAAGGGGATCATAGACTTACGTGTAGTGCACCTGATACGGGCCATCTACAAAAAACATCGTAAGCACGAGAGTGAGAGTAGAACTATGAGACCTGGAAGTAAACAGAAAGAAAAGTGAGACAAAACTTTTGAGATAAGTAAATAACATAGAGTTGATCAAGATGACCAACTTTTGAGAAGACACTAAGGTCAAGGTAAGAGTAAGGGTCTATAGTCCTTAGGTCGACCATTCTAGTCTAGGTTAGCGGTCCTACAGTCAGCAAGGGCTTTGATACCACTTATATCACACCCAGTTTTGGAAGGCAAACCGAATGCGAACCATGTACGTGCTAGGATCAGAAACTCACGTACACAACGATTACATAATTGGACATCATCACATAATGCTCGAGATAAATAGCGGAAAGGTACTTTATTACAACCAGATGTCCAAGACATCCACAGAGTCTAATACATAACCATTGTTCAACATAAATATCAAAGTGCGGAGAAACGAAACATAGATGCTAAGCCTACACAGGCAACTGACTCGGGGTTTGCCACTAAAGTAAACTAGAACTCGTCGTAATCCTAGAACTCCTCAAAGTCCTTCGTGTTACCAGCTTCACCTCCTGAGCACTAAGAACAGTGGGGACAACCTAGGGTGGGGTGTTTTGTAAAGCAAGGGTGAGTACACATCAACGTACTCAGCAAATGTCCCATTTGGCTAAAGTGGACTAGCTGTATGTGGAGTTAAGGTTAAGCTGCTGCTTTGAGTTGGCCAAGTTTTATTACTATAAGTAGAGCCAAGTTTTAGTAATAACCCAGTTATTACCCAGAGGCGCTCCCTCCAAGAGGAAATACTAGAGATCATATTTATAACCATCATTGCTAATCATCATCATATAAGTAACAAAAGTTCTTCTAATTGAAGAGGATCCCAAGGCTGCTCATAACCGTGAGCATGGTTGATATACCAGTTTCTAACACTCTGCAGAGGTTGCACACTTTACCCATAAGCCGTGATTCCCATTCTGCCCGGGGTTCTAGCCTCTCCATTGATCACTACCAAGGTGACCTAGCAGGGTCCCACTACGTAGCCTTTACAAAGATTTCCCAGAGGTCATAGCAGCCTGTTAGGTTTCTCCAATTTGATAAACACAGTACATCTCCCAAAAGGAAGGGTGACTAACAAAACCAAATCAAAGAACCTCTGCAACCAACCTCGGCAGAGCAAGTACTGTGCCTGGACCCCATTGACGGCCCTACGGCGAAGCCAACTACTCCTCTAGTTCCTCTAATTAATTAGCTAAGGGCGTCCCATTCCACCCTCATGGTTGCACTGTTATCCCAGGTTGTCACTCCCCAAACAGGTCCTTACGGAGAGGTACTCAGGAAACAACCTGAGCCCCCTAAAGAATATAAGAACTCCATCGAGATAACATCATCGTATCATGAAAGATCACATCATGTTCATTGATTAAGTTAAAGCAATAGCATAAGCTAACCATGATTAACCCAAAAAGGTAAACAAGGGTAAGGTAAATACAGACTAGTCAATCCTTAGGTTTTCAATAAAGTAATGCAGGACAGTGAATTATAAAGTAAAGTAGGACATGATAGGTCTGAGGACACTTGCCTTCACCAGGTTGTTGCTCAGAGGGATCTTCGGCAACACACTCAGGAACCACGAGCTGCTCACTGTCTAAGTAAAGCGAGCATACAATCAATACATTTGGAAGGTAAAAATGAACATCACATCAAACATGTACAAACATTGGCACACAACTCAAAAGGGTATAGTATTAAGTATAGGGGAATGAGGTCAAGTTATAAAATGAACCAATCTTAATTGGGGGGGAATTGATTACTCTCTAAGTGTTGAAACATAATCTAAAAGATAGAGTGATAATTAAACAAAGAAAAGATTACATTATAAGATGAACTACTCTTATTTAGGAATTTGATTATCCTTTAAACATTATCCCCAATTACATATCTAATTCTATTTATCACATTAGGGTCTAAAGGTTAAACCAAAAATGAATCCATGAAATGCATTACACTAATCTCACAAACTTTAAATATATTTTAACTCCTAGGATTCCCCTTTTATTTATTTCATTAAATAAATAAATCAACATATACTTTAATTCTATATTCTAAGTGTAAAATTTAAATTATACAGATTACAGTTGGTCATATTTTATTTGGACAGAGAATAATCTTGTGAACATTTTGCAATTTGAACCACTAAATTTGGAGTTCATATGAAAAAGATATGAAATAAACAAGTTTTGAAGTTTGAAATATGAAATTAGGGCTAAATCTATGATTAAATAAAAGTCTAGGGGGCTATTCTAAAGAAAACTAGGGACCTATGCGCTAAAACAGAGGACGGTGGGTTGATTTCCTAAAACCAGGGGGTTTCTTAAGCAAAACAACCAAGCGAAGGGGTACGAGGTAACCTTAGCCGTCGGATCAGACATCAACGGCCCAGATTAGATCACGTGGGCGCGGGCGCGTGGGCGTGGCTGATAAGCGGGGCCAGGGCGCCAGCGAGCTAGGGCGGGCTGACCGACCGGGCCCAGGGGCAAAGAAGCGGGTGAGGGGGAGAGGGGAGAGACGGTTGGATCTGGATCGGAGGGCTACGATCTGATCCGCTCGGGTTAAGTCTAAACCGCCCGATTTTGGGTGGACGACCGAGATCTAACGGCAGGGGGCAGACTTAGGCGCGGTGGCGCCTCTCGGTCTCGCGACGGGAGCTCGCCGGAGACGAGGAGACCGGCCACGGCAGGGCACTAGGGGCTCGGGGACTAGTCTAGGCGCAATCAGAGGGGTCTAGCGAACTCGGCCATGGCCTTCACGCCGGCGCGGGAGCACCAGAGGGCGCTACGCGCGGAGAGGCGGACTATCGGCGGCGCTAGATTGCTCCGGCGAGCAATCGCGTGAACAACAGGGCAGTACACAGGAAATTAGGGGCGCATGCAGGTTTCTCACCTCGAGGGGCAGTGATGGAGTCACGGGGCAACGACGGTGGCGCAAGGACACGACGGATGTAATACCCAAATTTGTAAATCATGGTAATGGAGATAATTCTCTTATTTGCTTTGTTTCAATTTAACTAATCATGTGAACAACCCCATTTAAAAATAATTAAATGACTAAATGTCAACTAAACAACATGTGCATCATATTGGAGTTTTGTTTGTTGTGCATATAATAATAATAGCAACACTATTAATCAAAATATACTAAAAAAAATTGAATTAGAGCCCAAAAGGAGATTAGGGTTTGAAAAAGGAAAAGGGAAATAATATATATAAGGCAAGAAAAGCAAATAAATAAAATTTATCCATGCTATGTTCACATTGAATATTTAAATGAAGACAAATTCGCCACAAACTTTGGATTTAAATTAGAATTTAAATTTGAATTGAGTTGGATAATTGGAAAGGGAAAATAGGAAAGAAAATAAAAAGAAAAAAAAGAAAACCCTTACCTGGGCTGGAATACCTGATTTCGGCCCACCTAAGAAACTTCACCGCGCAGCCCACTTTCCCCAGTCTACGCGTGCCGACGGGTGGGGCCCGCTTGCCATACTCACACAGCATCGCACTCTCATTCTTGTTCCACTGACTGGCGGGGTCCGCATGTCAGCTCTTCCTCCCATCTCGCGCTGTGTTCGGGACGGACATTGCCGTGGCGCGCGGACTCCGGGAAAATCCTCAACGGAATTCTCACCCGCCGCCGTGATTTGCGCCTTGGGTTGGGACTCCGATTTTGGCCGGGCCTATATAAGCATGAACGGCGACCTTCCCCTACCCCATCTGCCCTTAACTCCTTGGATGCGCCATTGGTGTCGGGGGAAAAACGGCTGACTGCTCGCGGCTATCCCTGGGGGCTCGGCCGTGGCACTATGGTGTTCGGTGGTGGGCATGGAAGCTTGTGGTGGCGTCGCTGGGTGGGGAAAGACTTTGCGGCCACCGGAATTGCTCACCGGTGTGGCGTCTCCGCCATGGACCCGCCGTGTGCCGTGGCCGGCCTCAACCGCGTCTCGATTGCCGGTAAGGTGTTATTTAACAGATTCGGTTTACCCTCCTCTACGTGTTGCACCTATCCGTGACTAATTTAGTGAACCAAAGCCTTGGCTTGATTGCTCGCCGGCGTTCCTTGCCGCGCGGCGGCGCTGCCACCCCTGGTGATGCTGGCTACCGGGAGCAAGGTGGGTGAGATCACGGTAGCCATTGATCGGCCAGCGGATGGCTGGGATTAAATCGCCTGTTATCCCTTCGCTTCAACTGGTCGTGGCCATCGGATCGACAATGAACGGCTGAAAATAGAACCAGGATACCCCTTCGCCCCATTAAATACCAGCCGTTGATCTCTAATCGTGCGACTCACGGCGCATACCGGTTCGGTCGGGGGGAAGATCTAATCTGGTCCCTTGATTCTAGATCGGACGGCCGAGATCGGCCCGTACCCCTTCGGCTGGTGGTTTTATAAAAGAGCCCCCGCAGAATCATAAAATCAACCCGCCGTCCTGTGCGGGTGTAGCCTGAGTCTCGGGAATTTTTGCGCAGAGACCCCTGCGCTTTGCAGTAATTGAGGCCCAGTCCAGAACTCGTTTAAATTAAATAAATAAAATAGAAAATAGATTTTTAATATGAAAATAATTGCTAGAACTTAGATAATTCATAGAAAATTCATTTTAACTCCAAATTGAACCATTCCAGTTTCTAAAATTTTGTAATAATATTCTTCATCATTTAGTGTCTCTGTTTTGACATGAACTCTGTCAGGAAATTTATTTATCATTTAATCATATTATAATCACCTTAAATCTTAGGAAATTCATAACTTAAAATCTACAACTCCAAATTTAGTGATTCCAGTTCCTATGGTTTTATTTTAATGTGTAGATTATTACTGTGTATTTTGTTCTTATGTTTGGTGTAATGTTAAATTTGCCTATACCATGTTTGTTTGAATTGCCACGACTAGCAATGAGGTCACGAGTCACCTGAGGATCATCCTGGTACCTGGATTCTCAAGGCCCAGGCAAGTTGTGCCCTTGATCACTTCTTTTTACCCACTCATGTTCTAATTAATCATAATGATCTGCATAGGTTAATTTTGATGGGACCCAATAGGTTACCCTAGTTTGTCTATCTTTATACCTTGTTTACCACTGAACCTTTTGGGTAGTACTTGCTAGTGCTTTATGTGGTTTTGGGTATGAAGATTACACTATTCATGATTACACTTTTGTTATCAGTTGTTATTTATTGTTCATGATAAGATCATTATGTTAATTGGAACATGGAGCGACCACCCGGGAAAACAGTGCTACCACAAGGGTTTAATGGGACGCCCTTGGCTGATTAATTAGGAAAGCTAGTGGAAGACTATCTTACCCGAAAGGGGCAAGGGCAGTAGGGGAGTGGTCAGTGTAGGGAGGCCCTCGAGAGGATTTTGCTGCGATGGCGGTCCTGCAAGGGATTCCTGCATTGGAACTTCCTATAAACTGTAGCGGGTTTTCGGAAGCTAGTGGATCTTTGTAAAGGCCTCGTAGTGGATCCCTAGCCATTCACCTCGGAAGTGTCTAAGGGCCTTGCAAACCCTGGCGACATGGGATACACGACTTGTGGGTAAAGATGCGCAACCTCTGCAGAGTGTAAAACTAGTATACTAGCCGTGCTCACGGTCAAGAGCAGCTCGGACCCTCACATGATTAAATTATGGAACTTAAACTTAATTTGTCATATGCATTGCATCGCAGGTGAAGTTGTTACTTTTGTTCTACTATTTAATTGGGTTGGTATCTACTTATACTTAGTAATTGCTAATAAAATTTTGACCAACTTTAAAAGCAATGCTTAGCTCTAACCATCTTCTTTGGTAAGCCTTACACTTTGTGAGCTCCCACCTTTGGCGAGTTCATGCACATTATTCCCCACAACTTGTTGAGCGATGATCGTATGTGAGCTCACTCTTGCTGTCTCACATACACCACAGGTCAAGGCCAGGTACTGCAGGATGATGCTCATGGAGGATGCTGTGATGAGTTCGTGAGTGGTCTAGGTCGTCGTCTCCCAGTCAACTTTGGGTTGCTGGACCGTTGTCTCCTTATAATGTAATTATTTATTTTGTATAGAACTCCTGTTATATGTAAAGATGTGACATTCGATCCTGTGCCACTATACATCATATGTTTGAGACTTGGTCCCAGCATACCTGGTGTTTATGTTAACCCCGGGTTTTGGATCCCTAAAATCCGGGTGTTACAGAAGTGGTATCAGAGGAATGTTGACTGTAGGACGAAACCTAGATAGAACTGGACAACCATTATCTACTTACCTTTGCTACTCTGATTCTTTTTAAAATTATCTTAATCTTTTCTCATCTAATTCCGCTTTACTCTGATTATTCTTACCTTTTATTTCTAAAGACAAATGTGGATTTCACACTTTGAAATCCAGTGCCTAAAGTGACTTTAGGAATAGGAGACCTAATCCTAGGAACAAAAAAAAATAAAAAATATATAAAACTATTTTTATAAGCGTTTATGAACTTGAATGTTTGTTCTTATGATACTTGTCTGATTTGGATCTTTGATTGAGTGTGATGGGTTGTGGAGTAATGTCCACAATTGCATCTGCATATACACATAGGTATAAAAATATATTTATAAAATAACTAGACAACCTAGATTATCCCCATTGGAACTTTTCTAGCTTAAGAAATTTATCTTATCCTAAAAGATCTCATTCTAACCAATTCATCTTATCTTAAAAAGATTCTCCCTTATCTTAATAAGATCCATCTCATCTTAAAAGATACTCATCTTATCTTGAAAAGATTTTATCCTAATAGATCTAACTGGTCTCAAAAGATTCTATCTTATCTTTATGGATCCATCTTAACCTAATAAGCATACTTACCCACCCTAGTCTAAACAACCATGGTCTAATGAAAATTAATTAGATCTTACCTAGTCAAACTAGTCATACCAATCTAATCTAGATCCCATCCAATCTAATATGATTCAATCTAAAGTGAGTTATTAACAAGTTAGTTAAGTTGGTGATATAGGTTAGACACTGTCTCTACAAATATATCTTAACCTAAATTAATGTCTTATACCCACTCATCCTTGAACAATGGCCTACCTATATCATATAATCCATCCTATCTTAAAAGATTCTAACATATCCTAATAATATTTATCCCACCCTGGTAGATCTAGCTAATCTTAACTAGTTTAATCTAGTCATACCCACCTAATCTGGATTCTATCTAAACCAATATGATCTAAGCTAGATTGAGTTACTTAATGCTGATACAAAGGATAAGGCTATACTCCTAAATTACTTAAACCTAATTTGGAGACTTATATCAACTTGGCCATACCCAACAACTTGACCTATATAACAAGTTACATAACAACCCAACCAATAGAGTCTTAATGGACTACATAATCTATCAACCAACACCTGACATCAAACCAGACTTTGGCCTACATCATGTAGTTCATTTCACCCATAACTATTCTAACCATCTTTCCCCCAACTCCGATAATATACACTAACTCCTAATCAAAGAGACAAGACCGAAGAATATGATCAACTTCATCAAGTAAGGATGAGCACCAACTCAAGTCTTCAAGGATCAAGTGAGATCACCAGATGAGTCAGAAGCCACAATCTAGGATGGAATCTTTTCTTACCTTACACTTTCTTAACCAAACCTATATATGCCCTAAAGACATCTTCTATTTTACATAATAAAGTGGACATACATATATTACCCATGCTCTCCTATCACTTACTAATAATAAAAAGAGAGACTCTTGATTTTGAACTAATTAGAAACTAAAAGCTAAATTGCAAACCACTCTTCCTATATCCTCTTTCTTACTAATCTCGAGGGCGAGATTATTTTTAAGGGGGGTAGGATTTGTAATACCCAAATTTGTAAATCATGGTAATGGAGATAATTCTCTTATTTGCTTTGTTTCAATTTAACTAATCATGTGAACAACCCCATTTAAAAATAATTAAATGACTAAATGTCAACTAAACAACATGTGCATCATATTGGAGTTTTGTTTGTTGTGCATATAATAATAATAGCAACACTATTAATCAAAATATACTAAAAAAAATTGAATTAGAGCCCAAAAGGAGATTAGGGTTTGAAAAAGGAAAAGGGAAATAATATATATAAGGCAAGAAAAGCAAATAAATAAAATTTATCCATGCTATGTTCACATTGAATATTTAAATGAAGACAAATTCGCCACAAACTTTGGATTTAAATTAGAATTTAAATTTGAATTGAGTTGGATAATTGGAAAGGGAAAATAGGAAAGAAAATAAAAAGAAAAAAAAGAAAACCCTTACCTGGGCTGGAATACCTGATTTCGGCCCACCTAAGAAACTTCACCGCGCAGCCCACTTTCCCCAGTCTACGCGCGCCGACGGGTGGGGCCCGCTTGCCATACTCACACAGCATCGCACTCTCATTCTTGTTCCACTGACTGGCGGGGTCCGCATGTCAGCTCTTCCTCCCATCTCGCGCTGTGTTCGGGACGGACATTGCCGTGGCGCGCGGACTCCGGGAAAATCCTCAACGGAATTCTCACCCGCCGCCGTGATTTGCGCCTTGGGTTGGGACTCCGATTTTGGCCGGGCCTATATAAGCATGAACGGCGACCTTCCCCTACCCCATCTGCCCTTAACTCCTTGGATGCGCCATTGGTGTCGGGGGAAAAACGGCTGACTGCTCGCGGCTATCCCTGGGGGCTCGGCCGTGGCACTATGGTGTTCGGTGGTGGGCATGGAAGCTTGTGGTGGCGTCGCTGGGTGGGGAAAGACTTTGTGGCCATCGGAATTGCTCACCGGTGTGGCGTCTCCGCCATGGACCCGCCGTGTGCCGTGGCCGGCCTCAACCGCGTCTCGATTGCCGGTAAGGTGTTATTTAACAGATTCGGTTTACCCTCCTCTACGTGTTGCACCTATCCGTGACTAATTTAGTGAACCAAAGCCTTGGCTTGATTGCTCGCCGGCGTTCCTTGCCGCGCGGCGGCGCTGCCACCCCTGGTGATGCTGGCTACCGGGAGCAAGGTGGGTGAGATCACGGTAGCCATTGATCGGCCAGCGGATGGCTGGGATTAAATCGCCTGTTATCCCTTCGCTTCAACTGGTCGTGGCCGTCGGATCGACAATGAACGGCTGAAAATAGAACCAGGATACCCCTTCGCCCCATTAAATACCAGCCGTTGATCTCTAATCGTGCGACTCACGGCGCATACCGGTTCGGTCGGGGGGAAGATCTAATCTGGTCCCTTGATTCTAGATCGGACGGCCGAGATCGGCCCGTACCCCTTCGGCTGGTGGTTTTATAAAAGAGCCCCCGCAGAATCATAAAATCAACCCGCCGTCCTGTGCGGGTGTAGCCTGAGTCTCGGGAATTTTTGCGCAGAGACCCCTGCGCTTTGCAGTAATTGAGGCCCAGTCCAGAACTCGTTTAAATTAAATAAATAAAATAGAAAATAGATTTTTAATATGAAAATAATTGCTAGAACTTAGATAATTCATAGAAAATTCATTTTAACTCCAAATTGAACCATTCCAGTTTCTAAAATTTTGTAATAATATTCTTCATCATTTAGTGTCTCTGTTTTGACATGAACTCTGTCAGGAAATTTATTTATCATTTAGTCATATTATAATCACCTTAAATCTTAGGAAATTCATAACTTAAAATCTACAACTCCAAATTTAGTGATTCCAGTTCCTATGGTTTTATTTTAATGTGTAGATTATTACTGTGTATTTTGTTCTTATGTTTGGTGTAATGTTAAATTTGCCTATACCATGTTTGTTTGAATTGCCACGACTAGCAATGAGGTCACGAGTCACCTGAGGATCATCCTGGTACCTGGATTCTCAAGGCCCAGACAAGTTGTGCCCTTGATCACTTCTTTTTACCCACTCATGTTCTAATTAATCATAATGATCTGCATAGGTTAATTTTGATGGGACCCAATAGGTTACCCTAGTTTGTCTATCTTTATACCTTGTTTACCACTGAACCTTTTGGGTAGTACTTGCTAGTGCTTTATGTGGTTTTGGGTATGAAGATTACACTATTCATGATTACACTTTTGTTATCAGTTGTTATTTATTGTTCATGATAAGATCATTATGTTAATTGGAACATGGAGCGACCACCCGGGAAAACAGTGCTACCACAAGGGTTTAATGGGACGCCCTTGGCTGATTAATTAGGAAAGCTAGTGGAAGACTATCTTACCCGAAAGGGGCAAGGGCAGTAGGGGAGTGGTCAGTGTAGGGAGGCCCTCGGGAGGATTTTGCTGCGATGGCGGTCCTGCAAGGGATTCCTGCATTGGAACTTCCTATAAACTGTAGCGGGTTTTCGGAAGCTAGTGGAACTTTGTAAAGGCCTCGTAGTGGATCCCTAGCCATTCACCTCGGAAGTGTCTAAGGGCCTTGCAAACCCTGGCGACATGGGATACACGACTTGTGGGTAAAGATGCGCAACCTCTGCAGAGTGTAAAACTAGTATACTAGCCGTGCTCACGGTCAAGAGCAGCTCGGACCCTCACATGATTAAATTATGGAACTTAAACTTAATTTGTCATATGCATTGCATCGCAGGTGAAGTTGTTACTTTTGTTCTACTATTTAATTGGGTTGGTATCTACTTATACTTAGTAATTGCTAATAAAATTTTGACCAACTTTAAAAGCAATGCTCAGCTCTAACCATCTTCTTTGGTAAGCCTTACACTTTGTGAGCTCCCACCTTTGGCGAGTTCATGCACATTATTCCCCACAACTTGTTGAGCGATGATCGTATGTGAGCTCACTCTTGCTGTCTCACATACACCACAGGTCAAGGCCAGGTACTGCAGGATGATGCTCATGGAGGATGCTGTGATGAGTTCGTGAGTGGTCTAGGTCGTCGTCTCCCAGTCAACTTTGGGTTGCTGGACCGTTGTCTCCTTATAATGTAATTATTTATTTTGTATAGAACTCCTGTTATATGTAAAGATGTGACATTCGATCCTGTGCCACTATACATCATATGTTTGAGACTTGGTCCCAGCATACCTGGTGTTTATGTTAACCCCGGGTTTTGGATCCCTAAAATCCGGGTGTTACAACGGACGACAGTGGCGGAGCTCCGGCTGCGCAAGAATCACTCCGGTGAGCGTGGGCCGGCTGAACTAGGGAGGGAAGGGGCACACCGAAGGATGTCCCGAGCAGCTGACAGTGAGGCGGAGCTCACCGTGACACTGGACAGGGCGCGAACGCGACGGTGGCCGCAGAACAGACGACGGTCGGTGGCGGGCGGTGGCGGGGCTCTCGGTTCACGTGGGCAGAGCGAGAGAGAGGGCGAGGGAGCTGGGCAGAGGGCGCAAATGGGAGAGGGGAGGTGGGCGAGCAGAGCGCGGGGCTCAAAAGGGGCATGGGGGCTCGGACGTGGCCGGAGAACGCGCAGTCGTGGGCGCATCCACTGCGGGGAGATCGTGGGCGAGAGGTTAGAGACGGCTGACAGGTGGGGACAGCGGGACAAAGAGAGGGGAGTGGGTGCGCGGGTGAGAACTAGCGCCGACGGGTCTGGTCCATGCGACAAAGAGAGAGGGAGAGAGGCGCGATCGGGTTGGCGTCGACAGGCAGGACCCGCCTGTCAGGCAGAGGGGGCGCGCGGGCGTGAGCGCGCGCGGGCTAGGCTAAATGGGTCGGCCTAGGCTGAAATGGCTTTTTCTATTTTCCTGGAATTTCTATTGCCTTTCTATTTATTTTCTCTAGGGTTTTCAATTCAAATTCAATTCAAGTTTCAAATTCAAACCAAATCAAATATGTGCAACAATTCAAAGAATATTTAGGCTCAATATGATGCAACATTCCATGACTCATATGTTTTGGGCAAAATAAACTAAATAATCCCTCACTAATACAACTAACTCCAATTAAAAGAGAAAGAGAGATAGAAAACTAGAGAGAGAAAGAAACTAGAGTGAGATAGAGAAGAGTAACACATGAATTTGGGTGATCATTAGAAAGAAATTTTATACCCCCAAATTCAGGGTGTTACAATGAAGGATGTCGCGATGAGTTTGTGAGAGGTCTAGGCCGTCGTCTCCCAGTCAACTATGGTCACTAAGGATCGTTTATCATCATATGATGTAATTATTTAGTTAGTTTGTACAGAACTCCTATGAAGTAATAAAGATGTGACACTCATTTCTGTACTACGAGTCATCATATGTGTGAGACTTGATCCTAGCACACTTTTGATTTGTGCCCGGGTTTACCCTTAAATCCGGGTGTGACAGACACATATCTTAATTGTTCCTAAATAGGTGATACTATCTTTGTTTCTAAACTAATAACCTTCAATTAGTGTCATTTTGAATTATGTGTCAAAGTTCATATTATAGATAACTTGCCCCTCTTGATCTTAAAAATCAAAGTGCATGTCCCCTACAAGTATTCAAAACTTGTATGCACACCTTAGGGGGAGGTTACTCTATAATCTAAATCTTTAAGACTAATACCTGTTTTCAAGTCTATTATGTGTGTAGTAGTCTCACTGAAGGAAAATAGAGTCTCCAGAGGAAGACAATGTGCTTCCACTACAAAGAGTTCATAAATCATCTTTCGATTGGTACCTTTTACTTGTCTTCTCCAACGTTTAAGTAGACTATGTTATTTTTCATCTTGTGCCCCCATGTTTCCATATATGCATATGTTGTTAAATTTTTCATTTGTTATCACTATACTATCATTTATCATTTGTCTATGCATATATTAAGGGGGAGTTAGTCTATTCTTGATTCCTCTTATATTCATGTGATTTTCCTATTTAGAGAGTTTTTTCAACAAGGGGATTATGTCTTTTTCCATAAAGGGGAGATTGATTTTCCAATTGGGGAGAACTTTTATTTTAGGGGGGATAAATCTTTTTAGAGGGCAAGTATTTTATTTCTTCCAATATGCTTTAATATGTCTTCTTTTTCGGTGTTTGATTCCAAAGGGGAGAAATTTGTGGACCAAAGCAAACCAAAGTTATCAAATACCAAAACCACCAATTTAAAAATTTTATGTCCTTTCAATTGGTTCATAATCTTTCAAGTGGTTGCTTATGATTGGTTTCTGATGAGGACATCCTCCACTGTTACCCGTTGGCAAAGACGCAATTAGCCCAGTTGACCCAATTGTAGTCGGACGGCGACCGTGTGAGCCTCAGAATTATCCCACCTCGCTTAACTTGGGAGGAGGAAGCCACTTTAAAAGGGAGAGCCACCCTTCCCCCATTGGACTAGTCTTTTGGGGCGATTGGGCCTTTCTTTGAGTTGGGTGTGCTTAATGAACTGTTGGGCTCCGGGCAACCCTAATTTGTTGGGCCTCGGCCAACCCCACCTGGGCTGGGTGTATCAGTTTCGGTCCTAGATAGGAAGTATGTGGATTATGGAGTTAGGGGGAGGCTTAAATCCATAATCACACATTTGGGGACTAGTTGCATATACAAGAATGTGCTAAATTTCTAAATGACCTCATATCTGTTAATTTGGTATCTCATACATCTTGCTTATGCACATGCATCCATTGCAAGTAGATTGCATATTTTAATTTGGTATGTAATAGTTGTTTGCTTTGGTTGTGTTGTCACCAATCACCAAAATGGGGAGATTGTAAGGAAAATGGACTTGACCCATTTGACTAAGTGATCTTGGTGTTTGATGATCAATATACCAATGAACTATTGTTTTGCAAGTGTTTGTGTTTTATAGTTTACATGATGCGAAGTGGATTGGACTAAGGCTATGAGGATGCAACACCTCAAAATAAAAACTTGAAAATACTCTAAAAGACCCCCAAATACTTAGCACAAGTACAGGACACAAGACGAAAGCATCCCAAGAAAAAGAAGCTAGAAGAATCAAAGACTGGGATGTTTGATGACACACCTCACCGGTTACGCAGAGACTTCTGCGATCGGTCTCTAGCCATCCAGCTATCTGGAGCGGTCCAGTGGTGCACTGTACCGAGGTCCAATGGATAGTTTCAAATGGCTATATGGCATCAAACTATGAGGGTGGCACTATAGGTGTACATTCGGGCCGCCCGGCCCGGCATGGCCCAAGCCCAAAAAGGCCCATATTGTTTGAATTTCGGGTCATGCCGAGCCGGCCCACGGGCCTAGACCTCGGCCTAGGGCCCGACACGTAATTGCTTAAACGTGCCGGGCTCATTTCGGGTGGCCCGAAATTCATTTTTTGGCCCAAATTCACATCAAGGCCCGAAATTCATTTTTTGCCCGAAATTCAGTTTTTGGCCAAAAATTCACATCAAAGCCCTAAATTTAAAACAAATTTAATAAAACAAATAAAATATAAGACAAATAAATTTGACTAAAAGCAAACTTAATATATGTATTAAGTAATAGAGCTATGCAATGACTATCTCGTTTACAAATCATTTTGTTAGAAGGAAAAAGAGTATAATCAGCTTTATACAAAGTTCGTAAGTTTAGTTCATTATCTAATGTTCATAACAAAAGTAAAATTACATCACATACTCTAATTCAAAGCTACAAAAAACATCTAACTAGCATTATCTCTAGCTTTGCGTTCTTTATCAAGTACATAAAAGTGTGGAATGAAGTGTGGTTTTAATAAATACTAGTCGGTTACTCGTGCGTTGCGACGGTTCACAATAATATCCATGTAAATTATCCACTAAAAAGATCTCAAGATTTTTTATTGATTGTCCCCGTTCTTCGCATAATATTTTTTATGAACGCACGGGTACCATAGGCAGCAAATCAGAGACCCTCATCCCTCGCCTCCCCCACTTCCAAGGTTTTGTAGAGCAGGAGGGGAAGGGAAGAGGCGAACATACCTGTTCATTACCGGAGAAGGACACGATGAAGACCTAGGCATCTGGAGGCGACATAGGTAGCATACCGCTAGATATATAGGGAGAGAGCACGCAAACGGAGAAAGAAGCCCAGCCGGAGCAGCTCCAAACCGAGAGGCACCCGCACGAGATGTCAATCCGAGAAGGGCGAGAGACTGCGAGTGTCTTCCCAGCCTAGACCCGCTGAAGCGACACAACACCACCACCAACTCCATAGCATATGTCGACTGCTACCACGCAACAAGCTTTGGTTGTCCAATATCTCAGACCTGGACCCCTCATCGCCAAGATAACCTAAACGTGACAGGCGCCACCATGTCCTCCTCGACGGCACACACGGAGAAAGGCCAGGAGCATGACCGACTCATGCCGTACCCGTGTTGACGAGCGTCGGTCGGCTCGCGACTGCGACCGTGGGTGGGCCAACAGGTTGGGGAGGAAGAACAGGGCGAAGGCCGGGAAGATGAATGGGACGTCCGACGATGGCGAAAACGATGGTGCGCGCATGATATGAAACATCCTCGTGGACGTGCAATAGCCATTGCGTGAGTCGGTGTCGGGACTGGTGTCGAACGAATACGAGGAGGAGGCGCATACTCCTACGCCCTTTGCCGAGAATGGGGTGGTGCGGAGGTGGAGGCATGAGGGGAGAGAGAAAAGAAGTAGAATGGCGAACAAGGTGGTGACAACTAAGGCGAGGACCATCATTATCGTGTGGAGGTATAGATGGCAAAATGTGCCGTGTCTAGCGAGCCGGCTCGAGGCACGACCCATTTAATAGTGTCTGGGCTAACCTGACACGAGCGCCATGTGGTGCTTGGGCCGTATCCTCAGCCCGTAGTGCTAGTCCAGCCCGACACAATTATTTTTTTTATTTTACAAAAAATCATATATACATATGTACAATTTATATTAAATATTATAAACACTTGAGCATGATGTTCTACTGGTTAGATAGTTTCATCCAGTGTCTCGCACCCTTCTTCCATCTTGGTGTGGATTGAAACCCCACCTGCTGCATCGCTTTTTAACATTTTATGCTGAGTTGATTTGGAAGAAATGTTTTGCGTTGAGTTGATTTGGAAAAAATGTAGGGATTTTTTTTGTAAAAAGATGACGCAGGACGACCTTTTCGTGCCTCTATATGGGCCATTTCGTGCCTGCCTTAAACGGGCCGTGCTCATGCCTGCCCATGGGTCGCGACCTCGGCCCAAACCTGGCCCGATATATCAGACCGTGCCGGCCCGACACTAAAATATTTTGGGTCGTATCGTGTCTGGGCCGTGCTTTTTTCCGTGCTTCGGGTCAGTCCATCAAGCCCGGCCCAAATGTACACCTATAGGTGGCACACCGGACCTGCTACAGTACATTAGAGAATTTGTTAGAGCCAACGACTAGCTGATGTGGAGGCACTAGACCCTCGGTCCGTTGCGGGGCAGAAGTGCATAATTCCCCCAACAACTACAATTGGATGGGGGCTCTAAAAATACCCCATAACCGGGCATTTGAAGGTGTGGGAGCCCAAGCAAGGTCATACACATTTCCAATAGCTCCAACACCCAAGTGCTTAATAGAATCACTTGGTGATTAGCGTTGGTGCTTTGCGAAGTGCATAGGTTAGTTTGACCGCATTAGCACTTACTCTAGGTTTGTTCCTAGTTGTGTGAGTGAGGTTACAACAACTCACAAATCCCTCGGCTCTTGTGTGAGCCGTTGTAATATTGTATCAAGTGGCATGACGTCTTGAGGGACCACACCGACCGAGATTGTGGTGTGGCCACCATAGTGCACCAAAGGGAATGAGGACCACGATGTTTCGCCCGAAAGCTCGATTGTGAAGAAGGCGAGAAGCGTCTAAGAGGAGACCGGAAGCAGAGCACCACATGCGCGTAGAGAAGGCCCGCAACTCTCTACGGAGTTACTCGACCGGGTGCTTAGACCTCACGTGGGCTTCCCTTTGAGTAGAGGCACCAACGAGGATTAGTCAGAACCTTGCACGGCTCTGGATACCTCGGTAAAAATACCGGCGCGTCTACGAGAGTTTACATTCTCTACCTTTGCTCTTTATCTTCTACATTTACATAACTCTTATGTTGCATATTTATAGTTTAGAATATTTAGGATTAGAACTTAGGTCGCATAACTCTTTTGCGGTAGAGATAGCAACACTTAGATGAAACCTAGTCTACACTTTATTGTTTAAATTATTTACATAGGTTTTGTTTAGGAGATTTATTTATGACCTAGATTAGCGAGATTTTTAGAAGTCCTAATTCATCTCTCTTAGACACCCGTGTTCCTTTCACATACAATATTTCAACATAATAGTTCGAATGTAATGACAAGATTTCAATCACTCAGAAGTGCAATACAAGACATGATAGTTTTCAGATGACATAAGATAGTCTAATACAACACAAGATAGTCTAACACATGATATGTAGTATATTAATAAGCTATGGAATACTGGAGTTACACATGTGATGCATATTTTGTTACTTTGATATATATATATATTTGTATATTATTTTAATAATTTCGATATGAATATGTGTTCAAACAAAAATGTGATGTACTACAAAGTTGTAGATCTCTCCGAGCTATACATTTTTCATATGAAATTATCTTCATCCGAGTTCATATGTAAAAGTTATGTACCAGCATCTTTCCCGAATATCCAAGTATTTATCGGGTGGTTTTTGCTCCGAACCCGAAGCTGTACTAGGGATGGATCTATACATCTGAACTAGATGACAAATTCAATATTTTAAAATAGAAATGTATATAATTTGGTACTAATTTTTAATTATTTTGTTAAGCACATTATTTAGAATAAGAATAAAATTTTCTATATTTTTTGCGTCATTTGCTCTTAAAACAAAAAGATGAAAACATCCAAATTCGAATTCGTATTCATATACAAATTTTAAATCTATTATTTGAGAATATGTAGGACAAATTTGAGGTTTACTTTTTATGAATATGTTCAATGTTAAAAACAAGAATATAAATTTGCATGGTAGATTTTATATGTTATTTATTCGTAATCAAAGAAAGAAGACAAAATTTAACATCCGAATAAACATTCGGATTCACTCATGCTGCAATATTCAGATATTACCTGTATCTGTCCCGAATATAAAAGTATCCGTATTCATTAAGGACTTGTTCGATTATTATAATTACATGTGAAATTAATATAAATTGAGAGAAATTTTGACTATACTAGAAATTGAAACCCTCGATCCCCTAATTCTATCAGGAACATTTCCTAACATATACGTGTTCTCTCTGTTTTTTTATATGTCTAATTTAGTTAAAAATAAATTAGTGACTATAAATATTCGATAATAGAAGCAGTAGTATTTAGTACTTATACCTTTGCCGTTTTGATCCCTATTTGATAACGGCATAATTCTAATTTTCTCTCTCTACGGGGAGTTCCCTCTCCTTTGGTCCTTCGCGAGTCCAATGGCCGCCTCGCCCTCTTCCCCCCTCACAGCGCCGCCAGAGCCGGTGACCCCGCCGTCCCCATGGACCATCACAGACGGAGCCATCTCCGGCACGCTCCCAGCAGCCGAGGCCTTCGCAGTGCACTACCCGGGCTACCCCTCCTCTCCCGCCCGCGCCGCCCGCACCCTCGGCGGTCTCCCCGGCCTCTCCAAGGCACTACTCCCGGAAATTCTAACCCAACTCCAGTTTCAGTCTGGCAGTGCGCCCGACCAAAGTGCACTGATGTTTGTCCGTGCGGCTCCTCCTCCCCCCCTCAGGTCCGGAGTTCCGATCCCGGCGCCCGCCTCGAGCTCCGCTTCCGCCCCGAGGACCCCTACTGCCATCCAGCCTTTGGCCAGTCCCGCGCCTCCACTGGCCTTCTGCTGCGCCTCTCCAAGCGCAAAGGAGCTGCGGCACCTTGTGCCCAGGTGGTCGCTCGTGTCCGGACTGCTTACTACTTCGAAGGTAAGTGCCCCAGAGCGCAAAGCGTTCGGTGAAATGCCTCGTTTGCAGTCCCTATGTATTGGTTGATGTGTTGGAAGTCTACATGTTAGAACTTGTACATTTAAAAGTTATGAGCTGGGTGTTGGCGCCGATCCGGGCGCCAATCACTGCGTTGAGAACCGGCGGCGGTGCTCTCTGCACAGCCGTAGATGGTCCGCAGACAGGGGCCGAACGGTCCGTGACCTGGAGCAGGGCTCGGGTTCCCTGCCTGACGGGCCGGACGGTCCGCGCCTATAGGCCGGACGGTCCGCGCGTGCGCACGGGCGGCGGAGTTCGCCGACGGCGCCTGAATCTTGCTCCCGGGAGGGACCCCGTCGGGGAGGAGAGATTCTAGGTGTTGTCTAGGGTCAGCAGGCCGACCTAGACACCTCTAATCGACGTAGAGCCGAAGAGAAGCGAAGAATTTAGGGATTGAGAGGCTAAACTAAAACTACTCCTAATGGCTAAGGTAAAAACGAGAGATAAACTGATTATTGATTCAATTGTTGATGATTAAATCGGCCGTATTCCTCTATATATATAGAGGAGGGGGGCTGGACCCATTACAAACAAATCTCCCGAGTTAATTCCGTGAATCTAGCCAACAAAACCCGCAAGAAACTCGGAACCCTAACTGATCCTGCGCGCGTGGACCGTCCGCACCACCAACGCGGACAGTTCGGACCGCGGGCCGTCCGGCCTCGGGGCCGGACCATCCGCAGGTCACTTTTGGTGCCCAACACTGGGTCGGTCCAGTAGGATGATGGGAAGGCTTTAGACAGTTTGTTAATTTAATGTACGATACAAGCTTTCTTGCTACATCTCAACATATTTTTGTATCATTGTTTAGTACCATACCTGAAGTTTTTGTAGAACTACTAGCACAGATGAGCTCTAATACCCCTAGTAGGTATTAACTTTATCTGATCCAATTGGCATACAAAATTGTATGGTCTCTGTTAGATCTAATCTTTGTTAATGATCTTAACTAACCTAAGGCATGAACAGACTACACTTACCTGGGATGGTCACAATACTCTATGGGCTGCTGACGTCCCCATGCCATGCCTGCTCCTAGCAGCAGGCATGGTGTCGATGATGAACTGGTCGCTGAAGATTCACGGTTCTTGTAGACCACAGTCTTCAGACCACACATGAGGTAACCTGATGGAGAGGTTATGGCTTGATGGCCCTAATCGCGACCCCCAACTCACGAAGCGATGGGTTGCCCTTTCTTATACCTCGCCAGTGGACCTTGACCAGGGCCAACTTGGTTGGTTACTGGGCTCACCTATCATGGTCAAGGCTTAGTCAAAAGCAATTAAGCTCCTCAAGACTTGGTCAAGTCTTTGATTAGCCGATATCAACCCTAACCGTCTCTACTTACAACTACTTTAGAATACTAATTGTTTCTCTAACTGTTGTTTCCTTCAAAAGATATATGACATAGGATGGTCTAAGATTCACGGGAGAGGATAGAAACCTGTTTTGGAAACATGAAAGAGAGGGAGGGAGAGAGGGCAAGTGGGTGCAGGAGCAGCCGAGCAGGAGGAGGTGGGGGTAGAAATAGAGGGTGCGGGTGCAGAGGTGCTCATCAAGTCTCGATAAATTTGTGTTACGGATTCTCTTGAATGAGTATTTTGCTTTTATGCCTCCTGAGGGAGGGAGGATCTTGATAAATTTGTGCTATGGATTCTCTTGAATGGGTCTTTTGCTTTTATTCCTCCTGAGCAATGAAATCATGTTCTGGGCTTACATTGTTTTATTTTAGTAGATTAGAGCCTTTACCATAATTTCCTATGTTTTCCGTGTTTTCATCCAAACAGCCAAGTCCAATGAATTTACTTAATTTTCTGTTTTGATTTTTTATGTATTTACCATGGTTTTTCCCAGCCTTATGCCAAACAGACCCTTCAAGGAATGTCCAATGTGCATACCATCCTGGTTAAACCAATGCAGACTACTTAATAAAACTGAATTGATTTTGGCCTTTTGTCATTCCATTATCTTATATTGTTTGAAAGTTGATTCTCCCATGCCTCCCCAAATTTTTGTATGATCACAACTTACGCTTATGCATGTGATAATGTGATATCTTAACATTGGTTTATTCTACATGCAAATTTGCTGATATACAGGTATATGCAGGTATGGCAGATTTTCAACATGTTGTTCCAGTGCATGCTGCACAGACAAGAAAAAGAAAACACTCAGATTCTCAAAATGATAATGAGAATTTTGGTAGTGGTACCTTGCTTTCTGAAATTCTTTACTTTGAGGATTACTGGCTTCTTGTGATGTTGCCGTTTCTAGTCAATATCCTCGTTTTCTATATGACAGATAAGACAGGACATCATGAAGCAGATGGAGATGTCATGATGTTGGTACCCCCTCTATTTTCAGTGAAGGATAGACCAACAAAGATAGCGTAAGTGATATTGCTTGCAAAAATAGCAAATGATGCTGATCTTTGATTTCTTCAACTCTCTGTATTTGCAGTTCACCTCACTGCCTTGAAAATGGTACAAATTAGCCTTTGTCCTGAAAAATTGTTAGTGAAATTTCCGAGATATGAATTGATATGGCACTTTGGGGGCTGATTGGATGGCCACATTAACCTCCGTCCAGGCTCTCTGGATGCAACTCGCCACTGATTGGATGCCTGACCTGCTGTTCAGCTAGGTCGTCGAGATGCATCCGGACCCTCAGAGCTAGGTTCGCGGGATGCAAGATTTTTTTGTGTTTCCGCGCGACTAGACTCAAGAGGTGCCAGAGAATGCATGGGTGAGTGTGTTGTGAGAGGAAAAGTGGAATGGTTGAGCATGAGACAGGCAAACAAACACTATCTTCGATCCGTATAGCTGAACTCTGATATAAACCAAACAAAAGCATGTTGCATATGGCGAGCCTGGCCAAGATGAGCCTAGTTCTATGATGCGAGCCATGCTCGCCCGAGCAGACAACCAATCAATCCCTTGTATGCACATGATTTTTGATAGAACATACGCTGTTCCTAACATTTCAAATATGACTAGATATATGCCCGTGCGTTGCTACGGAATCAATATATCCATTTACAAACATAGTTGTTTCATAAATTAAATTATTTGAAAGGAATCAAAGTTATATGATATGATCATTTTAGAATTTGCATGATTAAGAGAGCTGTCACAATCAGATAAGGACATGAACACATATAAAATTTTACCAGTTATATTTACCAATCATCCATGAAAATTTAAAATGGCAAAGATGTCATATATAGAAAGCAAAAAAAACAAGAAACTACCAATATACTCACTATCGAAAACTTCACACAAACAACATCATACCCCATACATCAACTTCCTTCTTCAACTCCACATTCACTTCCTGTCTGCCATGCTAGAATTAAGAAACACCTTCAGCACAAAGCACACAAAACAAATCAAGTAATCTAAGTCATTGGGTTAGTCATTAGTGTTTACTGGTACAACGAAAAATTGTGCCATCATGTTTGGTGACTTGCGCAGTAGCCATCACGACTATCGCAACACACGAGCCAAAGAGCCTGTACAATGGCCATACGCTGCAACGACACACAAATTATTTGATCAAATGTACAACATAAATTCTATACCAACAACCTCTCATAGTGGAAAACATCACATAATAAGTGGAAAACATCACATAATAAAATTAGTGTTGCGGTTTAGATCAGGTAGGACATACGGTTGCTATTTGTACTAAAATAAACTCTCTATATCACCATAGCCAGAAGACCATCCACCCAGTCCCACTTGCCACTGCTCTCCATCTCATCTTCCTCCCACATTGCAAGCTTCCCGCGCACTCGCTTACCTACGAACCACACCTTCCCATCGCCTCCGAAAACTTTGACCTTATTGTTACCCCGGGCAGCAGTGGCCGGTATGGCGCCTCCCTGCGAGGCAGCCTCGCATAGGCCAGTGAAGCAGCGGTACATATTGGGCGGCATGCGCCCAGCTTCCTCCCACTCCATGGTGGCTAGATCTAGGCAAAGTATTAAGACCGTGGAGCACGGCGCGTCCATGGCGAAGGAGGACCTGAGCCCGCCGATCATAAGGACCCAGCGGCCGCCGGGCCCAGCTAGGAGCCGAGGACGCTTGAGGACCTCGAAGACGTCTCCCCACGTCGCTCGCTCCACGGGCGCCCAGCCCCCCGTCAGCATGGCAAGCGGGCAGGAGAAGAGCTTCCACTGGCTGCGCCACGACGTGCCGACGTCGCAGAGCGCGAAGACGGCGTCGGAGGACAGTATGGGGCTCCGCGGCTTGGACGGCAGAGAGAGGGGATGCTTCATCCACTTGGCGGATCCAAAGGGGGTGTAGGATAGCGCGGCGAGCTCGGTGAGGACGAGCACCGTGCCGGCGGGGCCGACGAGGACGGTGCCATGGCACGCCCAGGCGGATCCGAGCTGGGGCAAGAGGGCCGCGTCGACAACCTCGACCTCAAGAACGCTGGCCTGGCGGGGATGCTCCCGCCGTCGCTCCCCTCGCTCGCGGCGCTGCGCGACCTCAGCCTCCAGGGGAATAGCCTCTCTGGCGCGCTCCCGTCCTTCCGGGGCATGGCGTCCCTCCGGCGGCGACGGATCCGAGCTGGGGCAAGAGGGCCGCGTCGAAAACCTCGACCTCAAGAACGCCGGCCTGGCGGGGACGCTCCCGCCGTCGCTCCCCTCGCTCGCGGCGCTGCGCGACCTCAGCCTCCAGGGGAACAGCCTCTCTGGTGCGCTCCCGTCCTTCCGGGGCATGGCGTCCCTCCGGCGGCGAAAATGGCGAAGGCGCGACAATCCTGAGAGGCGGAGGCGCGATGCGAAAATCCTGGCGTTCGCGTGCGGGCGGGCGGGCGGGGTAGGGAGGGGGCAGTCTACACTCCTCTCTTAATAGTTAGTAGAGATAGAGATTTGGATATGCATGTCTTGAAGTATACTTCTTGCCTTTCTCAAACTTTGTAAGCCTCGAGCAAGCTGGTTCCTGCTTGAAACTCAATATAATATCAGAGCCAGAGAACTTGTGCTGCGAGATGCCAGGTGCAGGAGCTATGGCACAAATTGGAGCTGGGGCTGCCCTGTTGTACATATACTCCATTTCTCTTAATTCAAAGACCTCTCCTGCCACTTTGTTTAAACAAAAAAACTTGTATTGTGATCAACCTATTTTCTTCTTTGAAAAGAACAAGTTCCAGACCCTTAATCCTATGAGTTTACTTGTCAGCCTGCGAGCCAAGTTGTGAATTGTGGGTGCGTGGGTCATTGGAGTATTATTGCTCACCTTTCCCATAAAACCCCAAGCTGAAGCATGAGACTTTAGCGTAAAATATGAAATTATATCTAACTTTTTCTGTATGCTTTCTTGCAGTGTCTGTTCAGTTTTGTGATTGTGATGAAAATGATTCTTTTAATTTTTTTTCGAAAGTGCAGGAGAACTGCGCATCTTTATAGATAAAAGAGAAAACATGTCTTACAGAAAGACACCACACACACACACAACCCAAAAACCCGATCAGGGCTTAATACCAATATAAGGAGAGCGGAGACCTGATGTCCCTCACCCAAGATCTGTTCTGAAGAGCCTCAGCCACGGTTCTGGATTTGATAGCTTTTCTGTCCACTTTACAAAACACCTCTGGGGCCAAGATTGAAATAGAATTTCCATTCAACCACCTATCAGTCCAGAAACTTGTCTTGGTGCCACTTCCAACCCTAGTGACAACTGAGCAATCAAAAAGGAGTTTGACACGAGACTGGATGGGGATGGTCAGACCGCTCCAGGGTGTGCTCTGGTCTGTTTTCTGAAGCCACAACCAACACATTTGCAAAGCCCAACCCTTATTTATTAAGTTAGGGATCCCTAGCCCCCCAGATTTAGGGGCCTAGTCACCAAATCCCAGGCCACCAAACAATTTCCTCCATTTACCTCCTTTCTCCCCTTCCAAAGAAAAGCCCTTCGAATTTTATCAATGGACTTAATCACCCACTTGGGAACATGCAAAGCAATGAGAAGGTAGACTTGGATGGTAGAGAGAACAAACCAGACCAGAGTAGTTCTCCCAACAACGTTAAGAAGGGAGGGCTTCCAACTAGGCAGCCGGTCTGCAGTCTTTTGAACCCACCACCAGAGATTAGCCCTCCTAAGCTTTTTGTTGGATAATGGCAGCCCCAGATACGTACAGGGGAATGCAGCATTAGCACACTGCAGCAAGTTGCAGCAATCTTGCGCCAAAGGAGCATCAAAGTAAATGGGGATGGCACAACTCTTTTGCATATTGGTCATCAACCCACTCGCTCCCCCAAAACATTCTAGGATCATTTTGGCACATCTCAAATCCTCCAAATATGGCTTGATGAAGAAAACCACATCATCAGCATAAAGGGAAAGTCTGAACCTGATATTTGCTACCCCCAGCCCTTGCAACAGCTCCTCATTTTCAGCAAGCTTGAACAAACTACTAAGCACATCCATGATTAAGATGAAGAGCATAGGAGATAAAGGGTCCCCTTGGCGCAGCCCTCTTTGGTGTCTAACTAATATGATCACCCGGAGAACCATTAAGCAATACTTGCGTGGAAGAGCTGGACAGCAGATTGGCAATAAGATTACGCCATAGACTGCCAAACCCGAGATGGGACAACACCTCTAGGAGGAAGGCCCAAGACACCGAATCGAAGGCTTTAGTAATATCCAGGTTTAAGAATGAACTGGCAACCTTCTTCCTATGGAGAGCTGTAATACAGTGTTGGACCATCAAGTAATTGTCATGTATAGACCTCCCTCTAACAAAAGCACTCTGATTCATATCAACCAGATTTTTGGAGAAGAGGAACCATCCTGTTAGCCATAATTTTGGTGACCAGTTTGGCAAAACTGTGAATGAGACTAATTGGCCTAAAATCTCCAGCCTCCAACGCATCAGACTTCTTAGGGATCAGCGTGAGGTAAGCTGAATTCAGAAGCCACAATTTTTGCGCATTTCCTTGACGAAGGGAAATCAAAGCAACCATAAAATTCGACTTAATGATCGACCAACACAGTTTATAAAAATATCCTGTGAACCCATCCGGTCTAGGGGCCTTATCTGCCGATAAACTGCCAATTGTTGACCACACTTCCTCATCAGTGAAGGGCAGATCCAGGCAGGAAAGATTAGCCATCTCCCTGTGACGGGCTTGCAAGTTCAAGGTGAAATTCCTTGCCTTAACAGTGCCTAGGAGATTAGTATAATAATCCAACAAAATCTCCTGCATCTGATCATGAGAGGTAGCCACCTGTTCTTCATCTGCCAAATTTGCGATGAAAATTACTTTTCTTCCGGATACGAGCTTGCATATGGGAAAAGGATGTGTTAGCATCCCCTTCCTTCAAATACTTAACCCAGGATCTAAGGCTCTGAGCCTTGCTATAGTTCTCTCCAATGAGGCCAGAGCTAGACAATGTTGCTTAAGCCGCTTCATCAACCAACTTTCATCCTCTGACAGCAACCTCAGGTCTTGCGCCATTTCAAGCTTGTGTAGGCTTAACCTCCACTTTTTGGAACTATGAAATTGAGGGACAAATATGAACAACTAGAGGCATCCATTTTGTCCCTTCCAAATGCCCATCCGGTATCCATGGTGTTGAAGTGTATAAATGGATTGCCTACCTTCTCCTAATAGCTTAAGCTTTTGGGCTGATCTGGTTAGTGCGTCCACTCTAACATGGTATCAAAGCCAGAGGTCCCGAGTTTGAATCCCGACAAATGCTTTATTTGTGCCTCCGCCCCATTATTTTCACGTTTGCGCCTTTCTCTTTGGCTGCACGTGAGTGGGGGTGTTGAAGTGTATAAATGGATTGCCTCATTCAGAAGAACCTTAGTAGAGGAAGAGGATAGCATGCCACAAAGGATATCACACTAAATCTGACCAAAACCCAGCTTAACACCTCCGGCAGAAAAGGCCATGAGAACGAGTAAAAGGCTTTAGAGATATCCAACTTAAGGAGACATTGTTGCTTTTGTTGGAGGAACTTGGCTGTTTGCTGCATAAGCATAACATTATCATGAATAAATCGGCCTTTGATGAAGGCACTTTGATTTAGAGAAACCATCTCATCAAGATCCCAGCTAATCTGTTGGCCAATAGCTTCGTGACAACCTTAGCAAAACTGTGAACTAAACTAATGGACTGATAATCCTTGACATGTTCTGCATCCTCACACTTTGGGAGCAAAGTAACATATATTGTGTTAAGCAAACCCAAGTTCATAACATTTCTACTCCACACAGCAGAAATAGCAGCCATCAGATCGTTCTTCAAGATAGGCCAGCAGACCATGTAGAACCTCCTTGTGGAATGTGGAAATTCTTTATGCATAGTAATAAATATATGCATATTCTAGAAACTTTGGTACCATAACCATTAGCATATGCAATGCTTCTTTTCATTGGTTCCTTACCATTTAAAGAAGTTTGTATAATATTGTTAGAGTACTCGTTTAAGGTTTGGGGTTTATCCCGTGTATTTACCTTCTCACCCCTGTGTAATTGGCCATGCCCAACTAACTCAGTCTATTAATACATCACCAACCTCTTATTAGGGTCAGGGTTTCCCACATGGTATAGAGTCAGTTTTTTCCTCCCTCCCCTCTCCAAGCCGTCGGCTGCCCCTCTCCCCTTTTCAGCCGCCGGCTGCCCTTCCCTCCCCAGCCGCCACCGACTCCTCCCTCTGTGCAGCCGCCCCCATCTTCCCAATGCCGACCCCTTCCCCACCTCCGGTGCCCCCCACCGCCTGCCTCTCCACCCTCCGGCCTCCGCCGCCGGATCCGCCGTCGCTCGGCCCGACTACCGTCGCCACTGGATCCCGAAGCCGCCGGCCCCATCCGGCCCTCTGTCGCCACCGGCCGCCCACCGGAGCTCCCCCTGCTCACCGTCGCTGGGGCAGCCTCTACCGGGGCCCTGGCTGCCGCCGGCGCCCCCCTGACCAGCGCCGCCCCAACCCCCTTCTGGCCGCCGCCGGCGACCTCGCCATGGGCCTAGCCGACGGCGCCGCAGTGGGGCCACACCATGCAGCGAGCCTTCCCGGCCGGCACGCCGCAGCCGCCGCCTCACACGCCGCGCTGCTCGGTCTCCACTCCTCCGGCGGTCTCCGCCTCACCCTCGGTGTATGCACAACGCCCCTCCGCACCAGCACGCTCGCTGGGGACGACCCCCCTTCATCGTTGGCCTCGGCCTTCTCCCCGACGACCTCTCACTCGCGCCGCGACGCCCCTGTCGGGTTTCACTCTCGCTGCTCCTGCGCCGATGGCTACCGCCACCGACCCCGCGTTGCTCGCTGCCATCGCCACGATCCAGGCTGCCGTGGTCGCCTCGCAGGAGCGCGAGCGCGTCGCATCCCTCGCCTTGGAGCAGGAGCACGCCACAGGTGCCGCCTTGAATGCGCAGATGGCCACCGCACAGCGCCTCATCCCCGGCCACCCTCCGGTCGCCCAGGTGGCTTCTTCGATCACTCCTGAGGCTCCCCTAGCCTCTGGACTCGACGCTGACCACATCGCCACTCTCCACGTTCAGGCTGCCGGGCTGCACAACATCCAGTCCCTTATGTCCATCGTGTTGGACCCGACATCCTTCCACTACCCTCGTTGGCGGGGGCAGGTCCTCACGCTTCGGTGATACGCTCTCACCGACCACGTCCTCGCCGACCTTGTCGGCCCGCTGTCTCCATCCTGGTGGCTGATGGACAGTGTGGTGCTCTCGTGGCTCCACGGTACCATCACCGTCGAGCTCCAGGACATCATCCGTGAACAGGCGGACACAACCGTCAGGCATGGCTCGCCCTCGAGGAACAGTTCCTCGGGAACCGAGACGCTCGGGCCCTCCACCACTATGCCCAATTCCACCAGCTGTCTCAGGGGGATCTCTCCGTGGGGGAGTACTGCCGTCAGATGAAGGGCATGGCAGACTCCCTCCGCGACCTCGGTGAGCCGGTCGCTGACCGCACCTTGGTGTTGAACCTTCTGCGTGGCCTTAGCCCCCGCTACGGCCACCTGAAGGCTCTCATCAAGAGGACCGTGCCCTTTCCCATCTTCCATGCCGTGAGGAACGAGCTTCTCCTCGAGGAGCTCACCATGGCGACTGAGGCTCCCGCTTCGGTCCTGACCCTCTACAGTGCTCCTCCCGGCGGTCAGATGCCCTCCGGGGGGTAGGCCCCTCGTCCTTCGTCGACAGGAGCACCTACCCGCCTTCCTCTCGCGGCCCCTGTGGCTCCTTGTCCGGCTTCCACCACCGACGATGGTCGTCGCCCCCGCAAGGGCGGCCACGGGGGTGGCGGCTCCACCTAAGGTGGTCCCTCCGGTAGGGGTTTCAGCCAGTCGTGGCCGTCATTCTACAACCCCTGGGCCGGGACCATCTCTATGTGGCCGGGTCAGGCCCCGAGTGTCCCTCGTCCTACGGTGCCGGTTCTCCTGACTATGTTGCCCTACGACATGCCACCGCCACCCTACGGTGTGCCACCGGCGTCGCCAGCTCTGCCCCAGCTCCCGCCGGCTGGAGGATGGGACCACGCCTCCCTCGCCGCCGCTTTCAGCACCATGGCGATGGCCCCACCCTCATCTGACTGGGTCATCTACTCTGATGCTTCCGACCACACCACCTCCACTACAGACAAACTCTCTTGCTCACATCCCCCTCATTCCTCCCATCCCTCCTTGATCGTCGTTGGAAACGGTTCCACTCTGCCGGTCACCTCAGTAGGTGCCTCGGTTCTCCTTTGACCGTTCTATCTCAACGACGTTCTAGTAGCCCCACACATCACCTATAATCTCCTTTCTATTCGTCGAGTCACCACCTACAATTCTTGTTCCGTTGAGTTTGACCCTCTAGTTTTTCTGTGAAGGATCTGGCCACCAAGACCCCTCTCGCCCGCTGTGACAGCGCGAGGCCACTCTACACACTTCGACCTTCCTCCACTGGCGCGTCTCCACCTCCCCATCTCGGTCTACACCACCTCCCCCACCACTTGGCATCGTCGTCTCGGCCATCCAGGACCCGACGTCACGACCAAGGTCACCGGCAATTTAGATCCTTCATGTAGTAGGGGGCATTTTGAGAGCCTCTGTCATGCTTGTCACTTTGTCAGTTAGGTCGACATACTCGTCTCCCATTTAATACTTCTCGGGCTGAGTAGGCTTTTGACCTGGTTCATTGTGATCTCTGGACCTCCCCTGCACTCAGTCTTTCTGGTTATAAATACTACTTGGTGATTGTGGATGATTTTCCATTTTCTTTGGACTTTTCCTCTTCGGTTGAAGTCCGACACGTTCACCACCCTCACACACTTCTTCGCCTGGGTATCCACCCAGTTCCGTCGCCCGGTCCGTGCCCTGCAGTGTGACAATGGCCGCGAGTTCGACAATCACGCTTCCCGTTCTTTCTTTCTCACCAATGGCGTCCAGTTGCGTCTCTCGTGCCCCTACATCTCTACACAAAATGACCGGGCCGAACGCATGATTCGCACCATCACCAATATGATCCGCTGCCTTCTCTTACAGACGTCTCTCCCTGCTAGCTATTGGGCAGAGGCCCGGAACACCGCCACGGCGCCACACACCTCAATCGTCTTCCCTCGAAGGCGGTGAACCACCCTACTCCCCACTTCACCCTGTACGGCACAACCCCCTCCTACGACCACCTTCGCGTGTTCGGCTATGCCTGCTATCCTAACACTTCCGCTACCGCTCCTCATAAGCTATCGCCTCGCTCTACTCGCTCCTTCTTCCTTGGCTACTCCCCTGATCACAAGGGGTATCGTTGTCTTGACCTCGCCTCATCATCTCTCATCACGTCGTCTTCGACGAAGATGTTTTTCCCCTTGCTGGCTCCTCCCCACCCATCGATCTCGACTCCCTACTTGAGTTCGACCCGATTACCCCTCCACCCCAGGCGCCCCGCCTTGCACCGTTGCCTACACCACGTGCGGCCTCAACGCCTCCGCTCGCGCCTCTTCCCGCGCCACGCGCGGCCCCGTCGACTCCTCGCGCCATGCACAGCCCCGTCGACGAGCGCGGCTCGCTTCGCTGACCCCGCCCAAGTCTACCACCGTTGCGGCACACCACTCTTTCGTCACCCACTGATCGGGCCCGTCGACGAGCGCGACCGCTTTGTCGAACCCGACGCCGTCTATCACCGCCGCGAGCCGGCCACGCCCGCGACCCTCGATCTCTTGGCGACCCGTTCTGAGCTGCCTGTGTGCCACCCGGTCGCCATCCACCGCGACCCCGGGCACGTCCACCCGATGGTGACTCAGCGCGTCGCCGGCGTTCTTCGCCTCGTCGACTGGCTGATTCTGGCCGCCGATACAACCGCCACTCCTTCGGACGCCTCCCCGGTCCCCTTCGTTTGCACCGCCCTCGCCGACCCACACTGGGGTCGTGCTATGAAGGAGGAGTACGCGGCCTTGCTAGCCAACCACACCTGGGACCTGGTGTTGTGTCCACTAGGCACCAACGTGGTAATCGGCAAATGGCTCTTTCACCACAAGATGACCTCGGACGGCTCCCTCGACCGCTACAAGGCCTGTTGGGTCCTTCGGGGCTTCACCCAGCGCTCCGGAGTGGACTACGACAGGACCTTCAGCCCCGTCGTCAAATTCGCCACCGTTCGCACCGTCCTGTGCCTCGCCCTCTTCTGGGACTGGGCGATCCATTAGCTCGACGTCAAGAATGCCTTCCTCCACGGCACTCTGACGGAGATTGTCTACTGTAGCCAGTCCACCGGCTTCGTCGACGCCGCTCGCCCGGATCTGGTCTGCTGGCTGAACCACTTCCTATACGGCCTCAAGCAGGCGCCACGGGCATGGTACAGTCGCTTCGCCTCCTACTTGGCCTCCATCAGCTTCGTCGAGGCCAGGTCGGACACGTCACTCTTCATCTACCGATGCGGTGACGACACCGTCTACCTCCTGCTCTACGTCGACGATATTGTGCTCACGACATCCACCGCCGACCTTCTACAGCGCATGATCGTCGCCCTTCAGTGGGAGTTCGCGATGAAGGACCTGTGGCCCCTTCGCCATTTCTACGTCGACGATATTATGTTGTGTTCCTGGGCGCCAACCTTGTCTCCTGGGTCGCCAAGCGGCAGCCCGTCGTCTCCCGCTCTAGCGTAGAGGCCGAGTACTGCGCTGTGGCCAACGGCGTGACAGAGGCCTCCTGAATGCGCCAGTTTCTATATGAGCTCCATAACCCTCTTCAGCGCGCAACCCTCGTCTACTGCGACAATGTCAGCGCGGTCTACCTCCACCAACCCCGTGTAACATCAGCGCACGAAGCACGTGGAGATCGACCCGCACTTCGTCCTCGAGCGTGTCACTGGCGGTGATGTTCGGGTTCTCAGCGTCCCCACCACGCTACAGTTCGACGACATCTTCACCAAGGGTTACCGTCGAGTGTATTTTTAGATTTTTGATCCAGTCTCAACATCTCTACAGGATAGAGTTGCGACCGCAGGGGTGTTAGAGTACCCGTTTAGGGTTTGGGGCAATGATTTCAAGTCGCCTGGTCGCCTGGTCGAACACTAGAGCCGACCAGGCGACTAGTCACGATTAGGCGACGACCATGACGATTAGTCAACCCCTAGTCGGTCCCTGGTCGTCCTAGACCTTTTAGACTGGTAGTTATACTTATATAGGTATAAACAACAGGATATACAAAATAACAGACAGTGGTACAAGTCACTAATTAGCAGTCGGCTTAGGATTAGAGCAACAACAACCATTAGTGTTTGATCACTGGTGGGAGACACATACAGAACAGAACTAGAACAGAACTACAAAGATGGGGGAGAGGGAGCAGGGGGAACCTTGAGATGACGAGCTCATCTCGTCACTGGTGCTGGAGACGCTGGTGATCTGGAGTAGCCGTCACCCACCGATGATCTGGACTCTAGAGTTCTGAACTGGAGCTATGGAGCAGGCGAGCAGGCAGAGGGGCACATGTGATTGGAGTAGGCGAGCAGTTGCCGGTGATCGAGAGTTCGGGCAAAGGGGATCACTAGTGCTAGAGAGTGGAGACGCCGGTGATCTGGACCTCTGGAGCAGCCGCCCGGCAAAGGGATACATGCAGGGTTTAGGCAGCCTTAGGGTTTTAGCAGAGGAGAGGAGAGGCAGAACTTAATGTTCTTGTAGATGAGCGAAAACATTGGTCCTGTAGCTCAACACAAAAATCCTAGCACCAACGACCAGAAACTGGAAAAACGGACGATTAATCGCCCTTATCGTCGACTAATCGGACGATTAGGACGACCAGGCTCCCTAATCGAGTCGTCCGGCTAATCGGCTGTTAACAGGCGACCAGCCCGACTAATCGCGATTAATCGCGATTAGTCGGACGACTTGAAATCATTGGTTTGGGGTTTACCCGTGTATTTACCTTCTCACCCTCGTGTAATGGGCCAGACCAAACTAATTCAGTCTATTAATACATCACCCAACCCCTTGTTAGGGTTAGGGTTTCCCACAAATATTATTAATGCTATTGTTCTAGGCATCTACCATCATCCAATGCCATAAAGCTGCCTAATATTTAATGATGCTATTGTTCTAGGCTTGTACCATCGTCCAATGCCATATCTAAAACCATGCACAGGGGAGTTGTACAAGAACGGTGGGAGGTATATAATCTTGATTTTTGGCTTGACATATATGATTTCTTATGCATTGCCATGGATAGTTTTTTCTCAGAGATACAGGCACTCTACCTAGTATGGAAGGGCTAACTGAATCTATCAATTATGGCTTTATTCTTTGGTTGCAGATGAATGTTGGACCAACTCTGGCGCTTCCGTTCAACACTCAAGATATCCTTTGGGAAAATTTGTCTATGTCTCTAGGATATCGTGATCTTCATGAAGTATGCACATACTAATTAATGAAAAATCTAATGCAACTAAAAGAGGTAATAAATCAGAAATGGGACAAATAGAACCTCTATTTGTGTGGAAAGGTAATTCAAGAGAATAAAACTTATAGAAAAGAATGAACAATCAATTCAAGGAAGGAACCAAAGAAGAGTGGTAGGCAGAGGAACCCACTGTGGGGCTGGGTCTAGGTGTAGTGTGTGGAAAAGCATGAGTGACTGCCAGAAAAGGACATAAGAAGAGGCTGTAGCTGTGAATGAGGGTCCAAGATGTATCTGTTTTGGTTTTAGGGTTCGAGAAGCGCATGGATAGTATTTGATTTATTTTCAGAACATGATTCTTTCTGTTTTGCTTTGGATGCATTCCAATATCAGATGTATATGCAATGTCCAGATACTGTTACAGTGATTTTTAGAAGTACCTAAGATACATTATCAATTACTACATTGTTTACCACATTCTTATGAAGGTCTATTAGTTGCTAAATCATGATTTCTCTTTTCTCCCTTTAACGGGCATGAAATCCATATTCGTGTTGATTCTTTGGGTAGTGGAATGGCAAGCACCATAAGTCCATAACCATATCTTATAGCTATAATGAAAAGAAAAAAACCTATGTATGCTACTCGTTTTGCATGTTATTTTTAGTGAGGACAATGTGATATTCTTTTTACAGGAAGCAAAATCTTGTTCCCTCTCAGTCTGAAGGTTTTATTCCATGCCTGCCTCTTGTACATTGGTCATGATGCAATTGTCCAATATGTGCATGCCTTTTTTGTGACCTTAACTGTTATATACTTGTCCCGGAGAAGATTAATTGGGAAGACCACATTAGAAAGAATTCTGTAGAATGGGGTTGGCAAATGGCTGTCTGCAAATTGTTTGATGAGCGCCCTGTGTGGCCAAGGCAATCACTTTATGAGCGGTTCCTTGATGATAATGTGCATGTCTCTCAAAACCAATTCAAAAGGTTTATTTATTCCTTCCACTCTTGTTATTTGTCAATCCTTAGTTATGTATTTCAACTGTTACTTTATTTGCTTGGTCTGTGTTCATGTCTTTTTGTTTGCTCAGGCTTCTGTTTAGAGCTGGATACTACTTCTCTACTGGACCCTTTGGAAAATTTTGGATCAGAAGAGGATATGACCCTCGTAAAGACTCTGAGTCACAAATGTGAGCACAATAGCTGCTGTCTTAAAGTATCTGTATTGTTCATGGTCTAACAAATTTGTTTGTGTTTATTTATTCCATTGCATTATTGTAGGCCCTAGCTGTTCCTGTTTTTCCTTTTCAAGCTGAATTATGGTTCAAAAGTTTCTTGTTCAGTCGGGCAACATATGTATTAACCAAAAAGCATGAAAAATGGGAACTCTGGTGTTAAGCTTTGACCGGTCCTTAAGGTTCATACTTTGTGTTATTTGACATATTAGATAAAGTGGTCTGTGCTTTCGATTAGGCAACATATTTACTAACAGAAAAGCATTATAACTGCAAAATCTGGTGTTGGGCATTGACAGGTCAATTAGGTTCATAGTTTGTCCCGTTTGGTATATTAGATACTCCCTCCGGTTTCAAAATACTAGTCGTTTTGGACATGAAACCGCATACCAAGGACTGATCAACTAGAAGTCATATTTCCAGTCGTGCCCCTATTAAATATGTTTTGTTGCCTCTGCTATTGAGTTGCCTTAGCTGTTCCAGCTGGTCAGTTCGATCTCTTATTGCAGCCACCGTGGATCGATTCTTCTTGGCCACACGCCCTGTTTTTTTACCCATTTTTTTCATGGCGTTGCATGTGCTTGATTTTCCCACATGCATTCGTGCGACATTTTTAAGCAGCGGTTTGCGAAGAGACATCCAGTAGAATACGTGCATGCGAAGAGACACAGATGCGTGGCCCCATGTGCGTGCAGTCCTCTAGGAAACGCAGATAACGAAGCTGCAGACACTAAAATTATGGAGCGAACCCCCTAGAATTTTTCCATTGTTCATTCATGTTTGAGGCAAGGTTTAGGCCCTAGACTTAGAGCACAATGACTGGTCATGATTCCCCAAACTTGGCAAGTGACATTGGCCTTGAACCACGGACTGGTAAGGTGGAACTTCATCTTGGCTTTACCAGAATTGAGTAGAATGCTTTATCATGCCTGAAGTGCTTTGGAAGATCAGCAACATGGCATGGAGCTCTCCCAATGGCATCCGTAGTCTAAAGAAACCTAAAAATGTTGTGCATTTCCTGTATATGGACTATCTAAAAGATTACATTTCTACTTGGCAATGCATCTGATCAGTTGTGCATGTTGGAAGGTGTAAAAACCCTAATCCATTGAATGGGCTGAGTATTACATATATACTAGGGTTACATGGACTGGGCTCTAGGCCCATAACACTAAACATAAAAGAAATAGTCTAACACCCCCCGTAATCAAAACTCAAGCCATGGCAAACGTTGATACTGGACCGAAACTCTGAGAATGACGAGGGAAGACCCTTAGTGAAGATGTCGGCAAACTACAAACTCGTCGGGACGTGATGAACACAGACGTCCTCGATAGCAATGAGCAACACGCTCACGGATGAAGTGAAGGTTGATCTCAACATGCTTTGTACGCTGGTACTCGACAGGGTTGATAGAGAGGTAGACAATGTTGACGTCGTCGTAATAGACAAGTGTGCTCTTGATGAGGCGGTTGTGAAGCATTTGGAGGAGCTGGCGCAACCAGCTTGCCTCATCCACTCTATTAGTGACAACCCGATACTCAGCCTCGGCATTGGAGCAGGAGACCACATGCTGACGCTTAGAGGACCAAGATATGAGGTTGCCCCCAAAAACATAGCATAACTGGAGGTAGACCGGTGGGTGTTCGGGCACCCGACCCAGTCAGCATCGGTGTAGACCAGCTCATGTGTGGAGGAGCGTCGAAGATGGAGCTTGTAATCGACAGTACCCTGAAGGTACCGAAGGATATATGCATGTAGAGGCAGGCCTACTTGATAGCATACACGATGTCGGGCCGAGTGAAGGTGAGATACTAAAGAGCGTCGACAAGACTGCGGTAGGCCACATGGTCATTGATAGGGGCATCATCGCCGAAGACCTTGGTTTGCGTGTCCGCCTATGTCGCACATGGCTTGCAGTCCAGCATGTCAACACGCTCCAAATCCAAGATATCCAGGGTGTACTTGCGCTGCTGAAGAAATAGGCCATCCAGGTGACACAAGAGCAATCCCCAGAAAATGAAGAGGACTCAAATCCTTCATAGCGAATTTGTGCTGAAGGCCAATAATGATCTGATGCAATGGGCCCAAAGAAGAGGCAGTGAACACAATATCATCAACGTATAGGAGGTACACAATGCCATTGCCACATTGGTAGATGAACTGAGAGGTGTCCGACCTAGCCTCAACAAAAACCCATGGGGGCCAGATATATGGCAAACCAACTATACCAAACATGGGGGCCTGTTTCAAACCATAGAGGGACTTGTTGAGATTGTAGATCTAGGCTGAGCAGAGTCAACAAAACCAGTTGACTTACTACAATAGACAGTCTTGTAAGAGTCATATAGAGAAAGCCATTCTTGACATCCAGTTGATGGATCGTCCATGAACGAGAGGGCCAATGAGAGAACGACACAAATAGTAGTAGGCTTCACTACTGGACTAAATGTCTCATTCTCATCTTAGTCAACCCTAAGGTGCGGTGTGAAGCCCGAGAAAACCCAACGGGCCTTGTACCTGTCCAGTGGGCCACTCACCTTATGCTTAGGGGTCGAGACCCACTTGCCAATCACCAAGTTGCTGCCTTGGGGTGGAGCACCAAATCACATGTGTGATTGGCAATGACGACCCGATACTCTTCCTCCATAGCTCAACACCAGTGAGGATCAGTGAGGGCACTATGAACGGAAGATGGCACGAGGGAGACCAGCGAGGAGGAGGTCGTGTAGAGGACAAGATGATCAACAGGGCAAAAACCTCGACGGTTTGTCGATTCACCATTGGATGGACATGGCGAGGATCGTGGTGAAGTTTGGGGGTGCTACACCACCGGCTTGGCTTGAGCGGGGCGGTGCACCCACTCACACACGTCAATGATAGACATGCACGTGATTGGTGTAGCGGGGATGGGTTTGGGGCAGCGAGGGCACTAGGGAGGCCCACAGTGGCGCGGGCAAGGTCGGAGAAGGCAGGGCTTCGAACACAAGGGGAAAGTCCACGAATAATGAGAACAATCATCAAGAACCACCAGATAATATTTATAACCAAAAACACTGATAACAGGAGAGGCCTACAAATCAGTGTATGAGATCAAAATCATGCACAACCTAAGAAGATGAGCTAGGGAAAGGTAGTCGAACATGACGATGTAGCTGATAGGCATGTCGTAGATGGTCAGAGGTGCCCCTAGTACATGAGGTGACTGAACTACTACACAACCTGAATAACACGTCAGGGTTAGGATGACCGAGTCGACGATGCCAGGTGTTGGAGGTAGTGGAAGTAGTGCGGGCATGCAGTTGTGGTGAGGACGAAGGCGATGATGTAGCCAAAGCGGTAGGTCGAGAAGTGGACACAGACAGCTATAGGGTGTACAAGGGCCAGAGCTATCACAACGGGCAGAAAGGCTCTGGGTAGCGAATTCCTTCACGAACAAGGCAATAGGATCAAACTCAATAGAGTAAGAGTTATCAGTGGTAAAATGATGAACAAATAAAATATTTTGAATGATATGTAGGTGACAAGAACATTGCGAAGATTGAAAGGCTCGAGAAGAATCGAATCACCAACAGAGGTGACCAGAATAATGTTCCTGTTGCCCACAACAATAGATGAAGGATGAGACATGAGAGGTGGGTAGGAGGAAGAAAGTATATTAGCATCCAGAGTGGTGTAGTAGGAGGCACTGGAATTAACAACCTAGTCGGTGACACTAGGAGTCAGGGTCATCGTGCTGAACAAGCTCGCAAGGGATTGCTAATCCCACCTACCAGGCCGTGGGTTCCAGAACATAACAAAGTGGACTGATAGGGGTAGCAGCAAGGGTTGTGGTGTCGGTGGAATAAAGGGAAGATGTCTGGAAGGATATCCTAGGTCGGGCATCGTCAAGTGAGTCGTTTGGGATGGAGACAGACACGGTGAAGGTCCATCCAGGGCCGGTCCATAGTCACAAAGTTCCCGGATCCTTAGGGTCGAGGAACGTAGTACGCTACCTAGGAGAGGTTTTTACATGGTGATAACAAAAATGACCCAGTGTACCCGGGCCAGGATGACGTTTTCGGGTTGAGGGTCGGTACCACTGTACCCGTTTCTTGTGACTATGGGCCAGTCTTGGCCACATGGAGATGCGCCGGTCCACTATAGGCGCCGGGCAACAGCATTAAGCATGCAGATAAGGATTAGAAGATAAGATTGCATGCAGATAAAGATTAGAAGATAAGATTTGTTAGAGAGAAGATAGGGATTAGAAGATAAGATTTGTTAGAGAGAAAAGAGAGATCTATCTCATTAGATAAGGACTAGAAGGGAGTATAAATAATTGTAAGCACCACTCTATAGAGCAAGCAGAAACAAGATTGTTCCGGCTTCCCAGAGGGAGCCGGGAGATCACTGTGACCTAGCTGCCCCTTTCCTCGCGCCTCTCTCCTGTCACGCGCGGTGAACACGGCGCCCCGCCGCTGTGCATCGCGCCTCAAACCCCGGCCACCAATCACCCACCACTACAACCTGCGATCAATCCGGGAATCCGCCCCGATTCCTATCAACCTGGTATCAACAATTTCAGGTTCGATCACCATGTCCAGCCCCAACCCTCCACCTTCTCCCCACCACCCGCAGCCGCCACCATCTCCGGGGCTGTCCCAGCCGTCGGGTGCCCAGCTGCAGGCACCGGCATCCCAGGGGACGAACGCCCCCATGCTCGGCGATCACACGGCGGCCGCGCTGGTGCCCACTGCGCCGTCAGCCGACGTCCTGGCGGGCTCTTCCCGCCTCCAGGCATTCACGCCTCATGAGATGACGGTGGCCATCTTGGAGCTGGGCCAGGCGGTGGCCGGGATCCGCGCCTTCCTGGCAGGGCCCTATACGCTGCCACCACCGTTACCTCTGTCGCAGCTACCTCCGCCGCAACAACCGCCCACGCCGGCAACCTCGTACCAATACGGGATGCCGCCGGACTGGGCAGGTTCCGCTTCATCTTCTTCGCCACAGGCGTCCCAGGGCCCCATCCATATGGTCCGATTTCCGCCCTCACCCTCACCACTGCCGGCATGGGCGACCATGACATCGGCGCCCGTCTTCGGATCGGCCGCCATACAACCACACGTGCCGTTTCAGCCAGCCGCTGGGGGAGTTCCCTCTCACGGGGGCTCATCGGCGGCCGGTGTCCTCTACGGCGGGGTGGATGGGTCGCTGTTCCACGGCAGCAGTGTTCCGCCCCCGGTGTCCAGGGGCCAGTGCTCGTCCCCGCCAGCAGCACCACCGACGGCACCCGCGGCATCCGATCCCTTGCCTCCATGATTCTACAAACTGGAGTTCGCAACATACGACGACACTATTGACCCCGTAAATTGGCTCAATCAATGTGAGCAGTTTTTTCGGGGCCAACGCACGCTCGCTTCCGAACGCACATGGCTGGCCTCATACCACTTGAGGGGCACGACCCAGACGTGGTACTACGCCCTCGAGCAGGACGAGGGCATGCCGACGTGGGAACGGTTCCGTGAACTCTGCCACCTGCGTTTCGGGCCGCCAATACAGGGCAGCCGACTTGCGGAGTTGGGCCGGCTTCCCTTTCAGTCCACGGTGCAGGAGTTCGCCGAGCGCTTCCAAGCGCTTGCGTGTCATGTTGACAGCGTATCCTCGGTTCAGCGGGCGGAACTCTTCGTCGGCGGCCTTCCTGACCACATACGGGTGCAAGTGCAGATGCACCATCCACGGGATCTTCAGACTGCCATGTACTATGCTCGCGCATTTGAGCTATGCACGACAGCTGCACAACCGGCTCCGACATCCCGCCCCACGCGACACGCCCCTCGCCCGCCCCAGCAGCCACCGGCGCGTGCGCAAGTGGGGGGGGGGGGCAACCTCCTGCAGCGGCGCATACACCTCCAGGGGGGCGCCCCTTTCGTCGGCTCACGCCGGCGGAGATGTAAGAGCGACGCCGTCAAGGGTTGTGCTACAACTGTGACGAGCCATATGTTCCGGGTCACGTGTGCCAGCGCCTCTTCTATTTGGAGTGCGGGGACTACATCGTCGATGAGGGCGCGTCCGCGGCTACCGATGACGCAGGTCTGCAGGCTGCGTCCGTCCAGGACCCTGAGGCCGCCATTGCTTTTGTGGTCTCCCTCCAGGCACTCGCAGGCATTCGCACAGAGAGCTCCATGGTGCTTCCGGTGATGGTCAAGGGGGAGCGACTTATGGCTCTGCTGGACACCGGCTCCACGCATAACTTCCTCCAGAGTGCCACCATGCATCGTTTGGGGCTGGTACCCGCCGCAGGGGAGCACCTCAGGGTCACTGTCGCAAATGGTGACAACCTTCGCTGCGCCGGGGTTGCCCGCGATGTGCCCATCTCCATTGAGAACGAGCACTTCTCCATCACGTGTGTCGGCCTCGACTTGGGTTGCTTCGACTTCATCCTCGACGTCGACTACCTGCGGACCTTAGGGCCCATCACTTGGGACCTCGAGGCCATGACGATGGCATTCCAGCACGACGACCACCGTGTATTGTGGCGGGGCATCGGGGGTGCCGACCCTCCTGGCCCTCGAGCCTCCGTAGCAGCGGTGGTAGCCGCAAGTGACCAGCAACCCATGCTGGACCGGCTTCTTCTTCAGCATGCCTCCATATTCGAGGAGCCCCGAGGCCTGCCGCCGGCCCGACCATACGACCACCGCATCCATCTGCTCCCGGGAACAGCACCGGTCGCCGTGCGACCATACCCCCAGCTGCAGAAGGATGAGCTGGAGCGCCAGTGCGACGCCATGCTCACCCAGGGGATTATCCGCCCTAGCACTTCGCCATTCTCGGCGCCGGTACTCCTTGTCTGCAAGGCGGATAAGTCCTGGTGTTTCTGCATCGACTACCGCGCCCTCAACGCCAAGACTGCCAAGGACAAGTTTCCCATCCCCGTCGTGGACGAGCTTCTCGACGAGCTCCATGGGCTCGCTTCTTCACCAAGCTCGATTTGCGCTCGGGCTATCATCCGGTGCGGATGTGCGTCGACGACATCGCCAAGACGGCGTTCCACACTCATCATGGCCACTATGAGTTCCTAGTGATGCTGTTCGGGCTTTCCATGCCCCGGCGACATTCCAGGCCTTGATGAACGACGTCCTACGACCGTACCTAAGGAGGTTTGTGCTCGTCTTCTTCGACGACATTCTTATCTACAGCTCGTCATGGGCAGAGCATCTGCAGCAAGTCGCCATCATCCTGAATGAGCTTCGGGCGCACCGGCTCCACCTAAAGCGCTCGAAGTGCTCATTCGGGGCGCCTTCGGTGGCCTATTTGGGCCACGTCATCTCCAAGGACGGTGTGGCCATGGATGTCGCCAAGGTGGCGGCAGTCACCTCGTGGCCAACACCGCGCTCCGTCCGGGGTCTCCGTGGTTTCCTGGGCTTGGCCGGTTACTCCCCTGAAATTTATCCGGGACTTCGGCCTCATCGCAGCGCCCTTGACACGTCTTCTGCGCCGAGACGCCTTCGCATGGGATGAGGAGGCCGCAGAGGCCTTCCAAGCGCTCAAGCGCGCCCTCACCACAGGGCCGGTCCTCCAGATGCCCGACTTCGACAAGACTTCATGGTGGACTGCGACGCCTCCGGCGTGGGGTTCGGCGCCATCCTACACTAGGGCGCCGAGCCTCTCGCTTTCTTCAGTAGGCCGTTCGCCACCTCAAGCTGGCGGCATATGAGCGCGAGCTGATTGGGCTGGTGCAGGCAGTATGCTATGGGCGCCCTTACTTGTGGGGGCGTCATTTTATTATTCGTACTGACCATTACAACTTGAAGTTCTTGCTGGACCAGCGCCTGTCGACCATGCCTCAGCACCAATGGATCAGCAAGCTCTTTGGCTACGACTTCGACGTCATGTACCGTCCATGACGCCTCAACGTCGTAGCGGACGCCTTGTCCCGCCGCGACGCTGAGGAGGGCAGCACCAGCTTCGGGGCGGCCTTATGCGTGCGCTCGGGGCCGTCTTTCACCTTCATCGACGACATCCGCCGCGCGATGTCGCACGCGGACGATGCTAAGGATGTGCGCCGGCGCTTCGAGGCGGGCGAGCTGCAGGGCCCATGGCGCATCGACGACGGGCTACTACTCCATGGTAACAACATCTACGTGCTGGGCCATGCTGACCTGCGCCACCAGGCCCTCTCCCTGGCCCACTCCGCCGGCCATGAGGGCATCCAGAAGACTCTACATCGCCTGCGAGCGGATTTCTACATCCTCGACGACCGTGCATTGGTGCGGGACTTGGTGCGCACGTGTACCACATGCCAGCGCATTAAAACGGCGACATCGCAGCCGACAGGGCTGCTGGAACCGCTGGAAATGCCCTCGCAAGTGTGGGCTGATATCTCCATCGACTTCATTGAAGGATTGCCCAAGGTGGGTGGCAAGTCGGTGATCCTGAAGGTCGTCGATCGCTTCTCCAAATATGCACACTTCATCGCGCTCGGGCACCCCTACACGGCGACAACGGTCGCTCGAGCGTTCTTCGAGGGCATTGTTCGTCTACACGGCTTCCCCTCCTCCATCGTCAGCGACAGAGACCCCGTCTTTACGGGGCACGTCTGGCGCGACCTCTTCGGGATGGCAGGCGTGAAGCTGCGTCCACAGACGGACGGCCAGTCCGAGGTGATCAACAAGGTGCTCGCTATGTACCTGCGCTGCGTCACAGGCGATCGACCTCGTGCGTGGGTCGACTGGCTCGCGTGGGCGGAATACTGCTACAACACCTCCTTCCACACTGCTCTGCGAGCCACCCCCTTTGAGGTGGTCTACGGTCGTTCCCCGCCGCCCATCCTGCCCTATACACCAGGGTCAGCGCGGACAGAGGCGACTGAGACTCTTCTACGCAGTCGGGACGAGATACTTGCTGAAGCTTGTCAATGTCTTCTTCAAGCCCAGCAGATGTCTAAGAAATACTACGACGCCAACCACCGCGACGTGGAGTATGCTGTGGGAGACTGGGTTTGGCTGCGCCTGCTGCACCGAACGGCGCAATCCTTGGACCCCCGTGCCAAGCACAAGCTTGGGCCGCGCTATGCGGGGCCATTTCAAGTGGTGGAACGCATCGGCAGCGTCGCCTACCGTCTACAGCTTCCAGACGGGGCGCACATCCACGACGTTTTCCACGTAGGGCTGCTGAAGCCTCACCATGGCGAACCTCCAGCAACTCTGGCCTCCCTTTCGTCGATCATGGATGGACGCATCTTCCCGGGGCCGGAGCGCGCCCTTCACGCGCAGCAGCGCCGGGGCGTTTGGCGCGTGCTGATCAAGTGGCACGGCCTCCCTGAAGACGACGCAACGTGGGAGACAGTCGACGAGTTCAAGGCGCACTACACAGACTTCCAGCTCGAGGACGAGCTATTTGCGCAGGCGGGGAGAGATGTTATGAACGGCCACCACTATAGGCGCCGGGCAACAGCATAAAGCATGCAAATATGGATTAGAAGATAAGATTGCATGCAAATAAAGATTAGAAGATAAGATTTGTTAGAGAGAAGATAGGGATTAGAAGATAAGATTTGTTAGAGAGAAAAGAGGAGATCTATCTCATTAGATAAGGACTAGAAGGGAGTATAAATAATTGCAAGCACCACTCTATAGAGCAAGCAGAAACAAGATTGTTCCGGCTTCCCAGAGGGAGCCGGGAGATTACTGTGACCTAGCTGCCCCTTTCCTCGCGCCTCTCTCCTCTCACGCGCGGTGAACACGGCGCCCCGCCGCTGTGCATCGCGCCTCAAACCCTGGCCACCAATCACCCACCACTACAACCTGCGATCAATCCAGGAATCCGCCCCGATTCCTATCAGTTGAGCTATAGAGAGCGGTAGCACGTCGAAGCGAGGAGGCACCCCCCTTGGGGAGCTCCTTGAGGATGAGGTCATTGTGGACCTTATGGAAAGAGGGGAACAATGACCGAGCGAGTGATCCAAGTTTGGAGGTGATCGTAGCGATCGAAGACAGGTTCCCTAAGGTCATAGTGGGAGGGCGCCATGCCTTTCATCTAGCGACAATACTCGGTGATGGAGAGGTTCCCCTAAACGAAGGTCTAGAAAGCGACGTCGAGGTGTACAGCACGAACCTCACAGTTGTCAAGGAACTGCTCCTCGATGTCACTCTAGGCCTGACCGGCAGTGTCGCCACGCTAATGAACGATGTCTTGCAGCTCAACGGTGACCATTCTGAGGATCTAGGAGAGGACCACACTACCCATCCGACGTCAGGAGGGGATAGTGAGGGACGTCGTGTTGGTGAGGATGTGGTTGTCTAGGGCGTAGCGCTGCAGTGTGAGGACGAGGTCACACTAGCGGGCATAGATGGAGGAAGTCATGTGGACGATGAGGGGACCAAAGAGCAGATGATCTGGACACCTGCCACCTAGACGTGGAGGCTGGCGACGATATCAACTTCGTACGCCGAAGGGGGTCGACCACAAGGTGCTCTGGGAGAGGCTCGAGGCAGAGAGAGCCAAGCAGATAGCGCTTAGCCTCGACAAGATGCTTGGCGAGGGTATCAACAACGGTGCATTCATGCTCTCAGGCGATAGTAGCGACATGTTTGTGCTCCCAAGCAGTAGCCACAACTGCCTTAGCAGTTGTGAGGGCCGCAACTATGGTGGATTGGGCAGCCACTACATCAGAGGGTGACAAAGCGACTGGTGAAGGCACAAAAGACGGAGAGGGCCTGAAGTTGACGCCTGGGATGGAGGGAGTAGCGTCGAGGGCGGCATCCGTGCCTAGGCTAACTAGGGTCACGTTGACGGCGTCGAGGCTGGTAGCAGTGAGGCCCTGGTCAGCCAGGCTAGGCAAGGGGTTGGTAGGCTGACACTAGGGGTGACAATGGGCTCTAAATTTTACACTATAAGATTTAAGGATCAGATCGGATTAGGATCGAGCCTTATTTCTATTCATTTTTGAACTACAAATTATTTAGGGCCCTACCATTTTGTGAAGAAGCATTTGGATCACGATCCATTACCACCCCTAGCTAACGCTGGCCAGGCCCTGGTCGGCTGCGCGTAGGCCAAGGGTGGCTAGGGCATCGACGACGACTGGTAGGGAGAGCCGCGGCCCGCGGGAGAGGGCACAGACAGGCCAGTGGGGCAGTCGGCGGCGTGTGGTGCCTAGGCCCCGTGTCGAGTGGAGGCAGTGGTGGGCAGGTGCTGACTAGTAGCATGTTCGCTTGGCTTTAATCCGTACCGGCTTATACTGCTTCTACAGTGTTTTGTCTCTATGGATTGCAGCTGCAGGAGTTCGCTGGCTTTAATCCAAAGCGAACAACCCATAGGGCAGTTGTGTCTGTGACAATGCTTGTAGAGGTGGTGGTGCCGATGGATAGAGGAGAAAGGGTGGTGGTGTGGCAACAACGACGATCCAACGACGAGGAAGGGGTGAGGAGGGGAGGGGGAGGCTGGTCATGATGGCGGCAACGGCTGGGAAGCTGAGTGGCGACCATCAGGGGTAGGCGATGGCTAGGGGAGGGGAGGAGGAAGTAAAGTCTGGCTTGATGCCATGGTGGTAGGTGTAGAAACCCTAATCCATCGAATTAGCTAAGTATTACATATATATCAGGGTTACATGGACTAGGCTCTAGGCCCACAACACTAAACATAAAAGAAATAGTATAACAATACACACCAAACATTTGTTCCAAACTTCCAATGTGGTGAGGCATATGAATGTGCTCCATGGTTTAGACTAAAATGTGCTCCAACCTCAGGAACATCAATTGTTGAGCAATTGGTGGGGATCATCATTGTGTTGGATGGTCAGCACAGAAGCTTCTCTTGTCTTCGTATGGAAGCATTCAACAATGATGAGAAGATTAGGGAAGAATGTCGAAGGATCATAAGAGAAAGTGTGATATCAAATTCCTTAATAGATTGGAGGATACAACATATAAAAAAGTAATAAAGAAAGGAAAGTAATGAGAAGGGAACAAGCAGGCACTAAGTGGTGGGAAACAGTGTTGATGGGGAAACTTTCCAAATCTGGTCCAATGTGCACTTTACCTTCAAAGGAAATGGGCTGATTGGACATCAACTATGGCTGTACACACACTATAGGATATATGACATATTAGAACACTATTAGTCGGATAGGCTGATGTGCATTGGAGTATATAGAGGATTGATGTGTTACATCTGAAATTTGGAGGCTCTAAAACAAATTAGCAAGGTTTTAAAGTCGAGCGATTAGTTGTGACTAGTCGACGACTAGTCGAAAAGTCGGTGCAAAGGTGATAGTCGATCAGAGCGACTCAACTTTCTCTGCTAGTCGCTCGACTCATCGACTAGTCACGACTAGTCGTAGCATTTGAGTCGGGCGACTTATTTGGGCCTAGGTATAAAAATGTGAGCCCACCCAACCATCTCAACCCTAGTAGGTAGGATGCTAATGGACAAGTTTCCTACCTTATTTTGGACACCGTGTGCTACCCACTGCTTGGATCTCATGCTAAAGGTTATTGGGAAGATAAGAGTTTTGTGGCTGCATTCTAAAGCAAACAAGATAACCAGATTTATCTATGAACATGGAATGATTTAAGACTTGATGGGGACCAAGAAACGGTATATATCTTGTTAGACTGAAATGGTAGAGACCAGCAACGGCTGAAATGTGGGCTGCTATGGACCATGCAAAAAAGAGCATCAAGATTTGAAACACAAATAGAGATTAATGGATGAAGTAATTTCTATTGTTGATAAGAGGTGGGACATTTAGATGGATACCAATCTGTATGGTGCATGCACTGTTTTTGAATCCAAACAAGTTCTTTAAAATCAGAGAGAACAATAGGAGACTTGCTACAAGACTGGGTAATGTTTAATAATGTATTGTAGAAGATAGAGATGGATGAAGATATACTAAACGAGGCGTTTCATCGACTTATATTCGACTAGTCACGACTAATCTACTAGTCAGTATCTGCACGACTCAACTCGACTTCTAGACTCGAAAAGATTGCGAACTAGGCCAAAGTTCAAAATCGGATTTAGTCTTATATTTCTTGCATTTCCCTCCTATTTGAACAAAAGTTACTTTTTATCAATATTATTAACTGAAATATTTCTTTTTTTGTTCGGTAGATATCAGAGAATTGATTTTCGCATGCCTCCTGAGCTACGATATCTTCTAAGGCTGAAGAATTCTGAGTGAGCCATATCCTTTCTTTTAATTTGTATTTGAAACTATATCTTTGAAAGGATTTTGACAATAGTATTGAATTGTATGTATCAACCAGTTCAACCAAATGCTTAAGTTAATGGAGAGAGGTGATCAATTTACTTATGTTGCTTCAACACCCTTTCACGTGGAGTCTTCCTCAGGCCTTAGACATGGAGTAGGAGTAGACAACAATTATTTTATTTAATTGCGCTAGCCACAATTTTAACAAGACTTCTGCATTAGTACCATATTGAGTTGCATACACCAACGAGTTCAACCAAAAAGCTTAAATTGACAGAGGGCCTGTTTGGTTCAGCTTTTTTTACCAGCTTTTCTAAGAATCTGGCTGTAGGGAGAATCTGGCTGTGGAGAGAAGCTGAGTATCGTGGCGATTACGTGCGGAGGAAGATGAAGGTGTTCATAGGGTTCAGATCTAGAAAGTAATGGATTCTTACTATTGCAAAGACTTAGCCGATTATGTGTTTATGTTGTTTTTGAATGGTTTTTACCAAATCAATTCTTATGTAAGCTGGCTGAAAAGCTGAGCATTTGACAGTCCACAACAACTTTTGGTGGCCAGAAGCTGAAAAAAGCTGAAACAAACAGGGCTAGAGTGCTGGTCAATTCACTTATACTTAACAAATAGTAGAGGGACCTGTAACCATCATGATTACATGTCTTCAAGCCCGATCCTACTACCAAAGGATGTTTGTACTTGTATTAAATGTAGTGGCCTCCAATCTTAACCTTAGTTTGGTGGACCTCTAAGGCTCTAATAGGCCATCTACTACTAGCATATTAAAGCTACTAGCAAAGTGCCCGTACCTTGCTATGGTTTTCATTTATGCTTGAGTATACACATAAAGACGTGTGTTCTATTGGCTAGGTGAGTTAGAATGTGGGTTTAGAGCTAACAACCATGATTTGAATCCCCATTTGTGTATAATTTTAGCATTTTTACCATTTAAATGTGGGCAAATTGGATGGAAAAAGAAACAAATATAATAGAGAAGTTCTCGGAGTTCTTCCACCTCGTCAAATTTGGAAGACAACGATGCAATGTTCTCGGAGTTCTTCCCCACAGTAGACTCCAATTGCTTCCAGCGCTCCTTAGTGGACTCCAGCAGATCGCACATCTGCTGCAGGAGCCTTGATTGCGTCGCCAACGTCTTCGATTAGGACTCATTTTACTTGGATTGCGCGGCTATTACTGCCGCGACGTCGGGGTCTGCTGCGCCCGACATTTTAGCCCTCCTGGTGTAGTGGAAGGATGTCGCCAGGGCCGAAACTAGATATCTGATACCACTTGTCAGCGTCCTCCACCTAGGTGGCGAACACTGCTCGGTCGCAGGAAGGGAATGAGAGGAGGAAGACAACCGGGAAGGGAAAGGTGAGTTCTGTATTTCATTCCAAAACTCCGTTCTCAGTACAAGTGTGCTACTATTTATTAGAAGCCACGCCTAGCTAAGCGTCGGCCCACCATTCAACGGATCCACTCGGCACCAGACCACTTGCTATTGGGCTTCCTTGTTCGCCGGCCCAACACTTCATCATTTCCCGCTCTCCTATCGTCGCCCAACTCCAGGTCGCTTATATGAGTGCTGACACATCTGTCAAGAACAACTATACCCCATCGGATTTCCATGTATGTAGATGATGTGGCTCTGTTCCTACGCCCCTCTGCAGCCGACATATCGATCACATTGGATATTCTACACTTATTTGGCGAAGGTTCGGGTCTCCATAATAATGAAAATAAGTGTAATGTATATCCTATCCAGTGCTCAAATGAGGACATTATGGTGGTGCAAAACCTGTTGCCCTATGCGCTTTCAACCTTCCCTTACCGTTATCTTGGTCTTCCATTGTTTATATACAAGCTTACTAAAGACCAAATGCAACCTATTGTGGACAAAATTGCAGCACAACTCCCAAATTGGAAAGCTGACTTATTGACAAGGGCATGTAGAAGAATTCAGGTGCAACATGTCCTTACATGCATGATCATTTACCTAGCTATGGCTATTGATTTCCCTTCTTGGGCCTTGGATGCCATTGATGTTGGGAACCTTTCCGTCCGGGCAGGTTGATCCAACGGGGAAATGGAAAGAGCGTTTATAAGGTTTAGTGTGGAATGCCAAAAGCTTTTCTCATCCCTGTTGCGGGCACTGTACGGGGGTATTTATAGGCACTCGAGTAGCCGCCTGTCCCTTGTCAAAGACGTTTATGCCCTCGAGTACCCGGTTTATCCCTATAATATTCCCACGAGGGGAGGTTACAGACAGTCATTACAGTAAAGGCTATTACAGACGCGGCCCGTAACGCGCTTATCCTCACGGGGCCCGTTACCATGGGCCGAATCCCACATGGGCCTCTCGGGGCGGTGACGACGTGGGAAACCCGTAGACTTCGACAAAGCCTTCGTCTTGCAACAGCGAGGGCGAAGGGGACCGCGCAGGTCTCCGTCCGGTCGGCGCCTTCGGCTTGTTTGGACGCGTTCTATGGGTGTAGCCTTCGTCGGAGTGATGAGGAGACGAAGGCATCGAGCGAAGGGTAGCGTGTTCGCCTTCGCCCCAACATTTGGCACCGTCCGTGGGGATCGAAACATTCCTAGGCCAACGACCTTCGGTGACCTTCAGCATTCGCGCGGAGGACTCTCGGAGCTCGGGCGAAGACATCGTCTCCCCGGGAACCGCGCAGGTCCCCAATAATTCGGCAGCAAAACGTTCGGAAGCCCACAACCCTTCGGCCATTGTACCTAATTTTCTCTTCTTGGAGGCCGCGCTCGATGCTGCTCCCCGCGATGGGCTTTCGTCGACCGTCGCCACCGCCTTTTTCCCACGGCGGACAGCAGCATCAACGTCGTCGTCCCCCGGGTAGCCGGCATACGGCAGGCGGTTCAATTCAAAGACGCGGTTCAACCGAACATTTGAACCGTGTATATCCCAACTCCTCAGGGTCTCCGTCCTCGGAACATACTTTCCCACAATCTTCACGGCTTCAGCCTTCACTTCGCGCACAAAGGCGGCCGGGTTCCGACCACGCAAATCCACAGCGAAGGCAGGATTTCGCACCAACTGATCGCCCAGGGTCGGCATCCACCGGGGGCACACTTTGCCCAGAACCCAGCCATGTGCCAAGGGCCACACTCCATACCCGATAAATTTCTCAACTAAATCGCGCCCGCTACTCAAGCGGGCAGCATAACGAAGGCCCCCCTCGTCCTCGTCATCTTTCGCCACCTCGAATTGAGGGAACGCCACATAACAATGTGAGCAAAGAATGGCCGGAGGCAGGCCTGGCAGGTCTTCGACTTCGCCAGGAGAAACATAGAACCAATAATCCCACCAGTTGCCTCACTTGTTCCTGGTGCAAGGGACTATCTCCACGACCTCCGCCGAAGTCTTTCCAGTCCTTGGCGTGAAGGTGCACGATCCAAATTGAGCAATCTTATTTCCTATCTTCCCCTTCTGCCAATGCAGGCAATAATTCTTGGCGAAGACCTCTACAGATGGCTGCCCGCCGTAAGAAGTAACCGCCCAAACATACTTCGCCGGCGCAACCACGGCGTTGGGCGTCAACTAGTGAACCTGCACTTCGAACCTTTGTAACACCTCCACCACAAAGCGATGCGCCGGGAGGCGAAGGCCGGCGACAAAAAAGGACTCAAAAACAACCAACTCGCCTTCAGGCTCGGGGATCTCTGCACCCGGCACCCGCCCGACGCCGTCACCAAAGTACCCAAGCCGCTGCATCTCCAGCACGCGGACCGAGGAAATCCTCGAGGTGCCGAACTCGACGGTATGGCCAGGCAGCAACTCCATCACCGCCAAATCGCTCAATGTATCCTCGGACGACGGCGCGGCCGACGGTGCACTCGCAGCAGACGAAGAAGAAGGCATTGGAACGTACCGTCGGTGGCGGCGCGCGGTCTGCTTGATGCGGGCTAGAGCTCCGAAGCAGGAGAGCAAGGAGGGCAAGCAAGCAGTTCACGAAAGCTAGGGTTTCTACAGCGCGAGCGGAAGACGGGACCAGGCCGGTCGCGGTCGCCTTTTTATAGACAGGACGCGACGCTTCGGGAAACACGCAGTCCAACAGTAACACGTCCATCAACGGTCACATTTCAAAAACCCCCGTGGGACCACTTCGAGCGAGGGCAGCGTCTTCACCATCTAGCGGCGTATTCGGCACTAGATGACTTAGTCGAACTGGTCCCTCGGAGGGCAAAAACGATTGATAAGATTCAAAAAAGGTTTCCTTTGGCGAGGACACAAGGAAGCTAATGGGGGGGCACTGCCTTCTGTCTTGGGGAAGAGTGTGTCGACCCCTTAAGCTAGGAGGATTGGGTATCTCCAACCTACATGAGATGAGCTGGGCGATGCGTATGAGGTGGATTTGGTTGCATAAAACTGATCCTGGGTGTCCTTGGGCAAACCTTCCTATTCAAGTTCCTTGTAAAGCTCGGGTCTTCTCCATTGTTCTAATTTAGGTGGGAAATGGGACCAATACCTTGCTTTGGACAGATAAGTGGCTTTTGGGACAAAAAAATCAGTGATATTGCTCCTAGATTATTTCAAACCATTCCAAAGAGGATTGCAAAACGAAGAACAATCCAGGAGGCCTAACTGAATAGAAGATAGATCTCAGATATCAAGTGGGCTCTATCTGTTGGAGTGATAGTGGATTAGATTCAGTTGTGGGATCTGCTCTCTGATATAGAATTACAGCCTGAGATTGAAGACAAACATGTGTTCAACATAGCTGCAGATGGAATGTATTTAGCTAAAGCTGCGTATGACAGATTTTTTTAGGATCAACTTTTTTTGGCCATTATAATAGGGCGTGTAAAACTTTGGCTCCTCTACAGTATAGATTTTTCCTTCGGCTTGCAGCCCATAACAGGTGTTGGATTGCTGACAGGCTTGCTAAAAGTGGAATTGATCATCCTTCCAAACGCCCTCTATGTGATCAAGAAGCTGAAACCTTGGATCATCTCTTAGTGTCTTGTGTTTTTTCAAAAGATTTCTGGTTCAAGCTGCTGAGTCAAGTTGGTCTGCAAACATTCGCACCATAGTCTGGGTTTCCTTCCTTCATGATATGGTGGGAAGAAGCTTCGAGTCAGTTAATGGACCTATTAAGAAGGGGCTTGATTCTCTCATTGCTTTGGTGGCATGGTTTATTTGGAATCATCGAAACAAATATATCTTTGAGTGGTGGAGAATGAGGATAGTGCCTTCCTTGAGTGGTGGAGAATGTTATGCACCAAGGTCCCTGGAATCGCACCATAGTCTGGGTTGTCCAAAAGGCTGATATTTTAGGGGTAATGTTGAAAGGAGGGATGACACATAGACCTTAGTTGTGCCAGGTGATTGGATAAAGGTGGGGAAGGATATTTCCTGCCGGCCTATGGTTGTTGGCTGAGAGGATGGGGAGCAGGCAGGTGGAGGTAGGGTTGGGGGTTGGCCCATGTGGTCAAGCCTAAAGAAGATGATTCATTTGTCTACCTGTACCTTTTATTGTTCTGTGTGGCCTTGCATTTGTTTCCTACAAAAATGTCTCTAAGTTCGACTGAATGATACTTTTTCCTTGGTATGCAGCTAAATTTATAACAGTTTTTTTGTCGCCTGCATCCTCCCCTTCTCTGCCCATGTACTTATATTTTTATAATGTGCTTTGGTATTTGCAGGTGTCAAAAGTGGGCAGATATGTGCAAGCTTGAAACAATGCCGTCACAGAGTTTCATCTACCTGCAATTATATGAACTGAAGGATGACTTTATTCAAGCAGAAATTCGAAAACCTTCTTATCAATCAGTTTGTTCAGTGAGTACCAAGACAATTGCTTCCAGGTTTTATTTCAATCTGTTCTACCCTGAGTGTAAAAAAACATTGTTAAACGCTCGCTTTAAGAGCTAGGAGGAGACCTAGTGTGTCACCAGGCCATAGACGTCCAATTAAAAGCGACATGACCTGTCAACTAATGGATGGTGAAGAAAGGAAGAGAAGAGACGAGTTTGAGATGGCAAAGTGGTTTGTTTTATTTTGATTCCACGTATGCCTACTATTGGCACCTTTTTGGGACAAATACCAACGAACCCTAGGGTCTTCATGCAACGCGCAAGACCTTGGGGTCAACTCTGCGAGGAGCCGGATCGTTCGCGGTAGGTCGCCGGACCGTCCGCAGTAGGGCGTCGTACCGTCTGCGATGGCAGAGAGAGCTCTCGGGTAAACCAAGCTCTCGCCTCTCGGGAGGACCCTGTTGGGGAGGAGAGATCGTAGAGTTGCTTCAGGATTGGCAAGTCACCCAAAGGGTCTCTATACAACGTAGAGCCGTAGAGAGGTGAAGATTAAGTTTGGGGAAGCTACGCTACATCTAGAGCTAATGCATAAAGATAAATAAGGTAATTGGATTAATTCGATTGGATTGTGTGTTTGCGATCGGCCGTACCCCTTAATATATATAGGGGGAGGTCTAGACCTGTTCCTAGGTGTATCCTAACAGTTTCTTGTGTGTCATTAGGATAACCACGCAAGGGATAAGGACTCCAGCTTGAATTAATCTAATCGCGGACAGTTTGGGCTACTCTTGCGGACCGTTCGAGGCACGGATCGTTCAGGCCACAAGGTCTGACCGTCCTGAAAGTGTAGAGGAATTGGAGAAATAGTTGTATATACATGAAAGGGTGATACATGTACATATATATAGAGGAGGGAGACTTAGAGACAAAAGGAAACCTTCTATCACTAAGGGAACTGCAGGATCGACAGGCAATGATCCAACATGATCACCTCCATATCTACCCCAATCAATCACTACCAAAACCAATACTACCATATGTAGCTGGCCCGCATCACAGGCCAAGCACTAGCCATATTTGTCTATACATAGAGATTTGTCTAACACCCCTAGTCGAAACGTCCATGGAGCAAACATTGAGATTGGACCGGAATTCATTGAACATGGAAGACGACAGTCCTTTGGTGAAGACGTCGTGGAACTGGGATGTCGTGGGGACTTGTAAGACGCGAACATCTCCAATATGCTTGGTATGTTGGTGCTAGATAGGGTTGGAAGACATATAAACTGCGCTGATGTTGTTACAATATACCAATGTTGTTTTACCCAGAGGAGTGTGAAGTTCAAACAACAACTGATGGATCCTTGAGGCCTCAGCAACGGCGTTGGCGACAACACGATACTCTGCTTCAGCACTGGAACGAGACACAATGTTTTGGCGTTTGGAGAACCAAGAAATGTGGTTGTCCCCAAGAAAACCAGCATATCCATAAGTGGAGTGGCGAGTATCTGGACATCCCGCCCAATCAGCATCAGAGTAAACAATCAGATCGGATTGAGACGAGGGTCGCACACATAGCCCTAGATCCAGAGTGCCTCTAACATAGCGTAGGATGCGCTTAAGGGCAGCCAAGTGTGGTTCTCGGGGATCATGCATGTGAAGACATTTGCTGAACTGCATAAGAAATATCTGGGCGAGTGAATGTGAGGTATTGTAGAGCTCCTACAAGACTGCGAAAATCTGTTGGGTCAGGGATAGGATCACCAGCAGTAGGGAGCTTTGGATTCACATCAACATGAGTAGCACATGGTTTGCAGTCACTCATACTAGCTCGGTCTAATATCTCAATCATGTTCTGTCATTGTGAAATAAAGAGGCTTGAAGTTGAGTGCTAAACATGCATAGCGAGAAAATGATGGAGCTTGCCAAGGTCCTTCATAGATAATTCTTGCTGCAAGGCATGGATGGTCCGTCGCAAGATATCTGTGGAAGACGTTGTGAGCACAATATCATCCACATAAAGAAGCAGATACATCATGTCGGTCCCTTTGCGATAAACAAAAAGGGACATATTCGACTTGGCCTCGACAAATCCAAGTTGCAGTAGATGAGAAGCAAAATGACTGTACCAAGCACGAGGAGCCTGCTTAAGACCATACAACGAGCGATTGAGTCGGCAAACATAGTTAGGATGTGTGGAGTCCTCAATGTGTGGAGTCCTCAAATCCCGCAGGCTAAGCACAATGAACAATTTCAGACAGCTGGTGGATAGGCCATCCATGTGATAGAGCCAATGACAGCACTGTCCAGACTGTAGCAGACTTTACAACTAGGCTGAAAGTTTCAGAGACATCAATACCAGGGCAGTGAGTGAAACCACGAAGAATCCATTTGGCTTTGTAGCGCTCAAGAGAACCATCATCATTGAACATGTGCTTAAACACCCACTTGCCGGTCACAATATTGGACCCTGGCGGTCGAGGAATAAGATCCTAGGTTTATTGGCGATGAGAGCATAATATTCCTTCTCCGTGGCAGCACACTAGTTGGGATCTGCTAGAGCAGCTCGATAGCTCCTAGGTACTGGAGGCAGAACAACAACTTCAAATAAAGCTGGGAACCGGAGACCTCCCTTCCCTCGTGTCGTCATGTCGTGCTAGTTAGTGACAGCAGAAACAACCACAACGCCAGCAGGAACAGGTGGCGCTGGTGATGGCGACATAGAAGCAGTCGGGCGGCGACGGGAGTAGACCTGACCGTAGAAGCGACCAGGAGCAGCAGCTTGTGTTTTGGTAGAAGGCTATGATGATGCAGCAGGAAGGACAACTGGTGTCGGTGTAGTAGAGGCCCTGGTCACTGCAGGTGAGTCTCCTGAAGGAGACGCAGATGCCAGCCGGGTGGTTGAATAGCCACCAGACTGGGGTGTAGTAGCTGCTGGAGTGGGCCTCGGTGTCCGCGACTAGTGTGGGGACCTGTGAAAAGAAAAAAGTGGGAACATCTCAAAAGGAACTGACATCATGTTAGATGAGTCATCTAAAAAGTAAAAAATGCACATGTGGGGGAAGAGGAATCCTCGGAAAAAGGAAATGAGGATTCATCAAAGACCACGTGACGAGAGATGATGAGTTGATTTGTTTGCCGATTAAGGGGGTATTTGGTTCCCACCCGCTAAACTTTAGTGACTAAAGTTAGTCACTTTTAGTCTCTAAAATACCAAACAAGGTGACTAAAAAAGGTTTTCTAAATAGGATTTCTAGGTACTAAATTTAGTCACTAAAGTTTAAGAGGGTGACTGAAGGAACTAAACACCCACTAAAACTAATGTACAGAAAAGCAATGTGACCCCCGTCTAATGCACTCAACTGGAAGTGCAAGAAGTAATGGATTGTTTCCCATGTAAGATTGAAGAGTTCCCTATCAAATACTTGGGCTTACCACTCTCTATTAAGAAGTTGTCCAAGGCTCAACTTCAGCCCCTCATAGATCGGCTAGATTACCTCTTACCTAGTTGGAAGGCCGACCTAATGACGAGGGCTAGGCGAGCCACCGCAATCTAGTTTGTGCTTATGACGACAATTATCTATCACGCAATGGCGCTTGACTTACCTAAATGGGCTCTCAGAGCCATTGATAAGATTGGGCGAGGTTTTCTATGGAGAGGGCATAAGGAAGCTAATAGAGGTCATTGCTTGGTAGCTTGGCGCAAAGTTATTAGGCCAAAGGAGCTAGGTGGCCTCAACATCTCTGATACTCATTGTTTGAACTGGGCATTGAGGGTTAGGTGGCTTTGGCTTGCTAAGACTAACCCAAGCAAACCTTGTGCTGATTTGCCCTTTAAATCAAATTGGATGGTTCAGGCCCTGTTTAATCACGCCATGGATTCAGTCTTGGATGATGGCCACATTATTTTGTTTTGGAAAGACAAGTGGCTTCTGGGCAACACATTTCTGACTTAGTGATATTTTTGATGTTGTCTCTACCATATTGGTGAATAGAAGAATGGTGGCGGAAGCCATGGAAGGAATGAGTTGAGTAAGAGACTTGAGAGGTTTGGTTTCTTAGGAGATTATTTCTGAGGTGCTAGAATTTTGAAAGGGAGGAGAGGCTCCCAAGTCTCTTATCTTGGTAGAGGTGGAGCTAAGGGTTACAGAGTAGAGTCCTAGCTAAGGCCCTGCTTGGGATAGCTCCAGCTCCAGGAAATTTGGTGGAGTTGGTGGAGCAGGTCATTAGGTGCTCCAGAAAATCGTGGAGTTGGAGCTATAAGCCTTTTGAAGACATAAGTCATTTTTGTATATTATTTTAATTAAAAATATTTTTAAAACTATGTAAATTGATATTATAAACTACAACACCACACTAGAGCTGGAACCTGGAGCCATACCAAACACCCCCTAAGTCTTGGCTTGGCGGCGGGCTCCAGCCTCTGGGTCCTCATCGGTGCGTCCTCCTCCTGTTCGTCGGTCCTTTTGGGCGTCTTCTCGTCTGGGGCCTGACCTTGCGTCTGTCCGTGTGTCCAGGGATCCCTCTTTCTCGGGCCGCCCTCCTTTTATAGGCTGACTAACGGTGACTTCTTTAAGGAGCCACTGGGCGACGGTAAAACCGAGCGTTCTACCATGTGATAAAACCACATGTGCTGTCTTGTATTCTTTATGGCGGACGACGCAGGCATGGTGGGGCCCGAGCGCCATCATTCGGGCTATGCCGACCCCTGGCATTCGTAGCCTAGGGCACGACGCGACTCATCGTGTTGTGTCCTACCAGCGGTTTGCGCATTTAGGCCTAGTTCCGGTCGGTCATGAGGGCGCCGCAGGTCGGGGGGTGCGCGGGCCATAAATGCACTGCAGTCCAAGGGGTTCATAGGTCATGAGTGCTTTGTGGGAGGCGGACCGGCGCCTCCGCTATGGCTCGGCGCCAGGCGAAGTTAATGCGGTCGGTCACTTATGACTGGTCGATCTCGGGCCAGGCGAGGGATCCGCTCGAGTGGTTTCCCTTCGGTACGCTCGGCCCCCCAGTTAGACTCTGCCATGCTCGACCCCCGGTTCGGTGCCGCGGGGCTCGTCCGTGGGAGGGTGCCTCCAGGGTAGACGCTACCAGTCTCCTACAGCTGACCGACAGGCCCTAGTTGCCAGAGACTTTTACCTAGCGCGTTTGCTGACCGATGGGCCCCAGGTGCTAGGGATCTTATCCCCGACAGAGACGTCCATGCAGCCGAAGCAAGTGTTGGAGATAACTCTGATTACTCATTTCTGTTAGCCAGAGGCTTTTGATTATATAGAGGTACAGAACCTTGGCAGCCGTACACCTCTTGGGCTGCCCAAGGTCTTTAAAGACTGTAATTAACTAACACAGTTATCTAGGAAATGCTTAGGAAGTAGGGCTTATTAACTACATTTCTCCCCCTAAGACCTGCTTCAACTAGTCTTGATCTCCTTGATCCCAATCCTGCTCCTCATCTCTTCCAGCTTGGTCTTGCCCAAAGCTTTAGTCAATATATCAGCGAGCTGATCTGCAGTGGGAATGAACTCTGTCTTGATGCTACCTTCTTCCACACAATCTCTGATGAAATGATGCTTGATTCTAATATGCTTGCTCCTGTCATGGAAAACAGGATTCTTTGCCAAAGCCAGAGCAGACTTATTATCTACTCTGAGTTCCACCACTTCAATTTTTCTTCCCAGCAAATCTGCAAACAGCCTTGACAACCACAAAGCTTGGGTTGCAGCTGTTGTCATCGCCACATATTCAGCCTCACAGCTAGACAGAGCAACAACTCTCTGTTTGACAGACTGCCAGCTGACCAGGCTGGTTCCAAGGAAGAACAAACATCCAGTTGTGCTTTTGCTTGAATCAATATCTCCAGCCAAATCTGAATCACTGTAACCCACAAAACATGATTTGCCTGTTGTTCTGGTGTAGCATAGCCCATGATCTAGAGTACCAGCCAGGTACCTCAAAATCCTCTTCACAGCCTGAAGATGTTCAGTTGTTGGCTTCTCTAGGAATCTGCTAACATACCCTACAACAAAAGCCAAATCTGGTCTTGTGTGCACTAGGTATCTCAAGCTGCCAACCAGTCTTCGGTACTGAGTTGGATTTACTTCCTTTGCTGTACTTTCCTTGCTCAATTTCAGCCTTTCTTCCATAGGTGTAGTGGCTGGATTACAACCTGCCATACCACCAAGTTCAAGTATCTTCTTAGCATAATGGGTTTGCTTCAGGGTAATGCTCTCCTCTGATTGTCTTACCTCAATTCCAAGATAGAAAGACAGAAGACCCAGATCACTCATTTCAAAGGTTTGCTTCATCTTTGCCTTGAAGGATTCAATCTTCTGCTGATTGACTCCTGTGATGATCAAATCATCAACATAAACTCCAATTACCAGTAGGGAGTCACCTGATCCCTTCCTATACATAGCAGCTTCATACATATTCTGCTCAAAACCCATCTGCTTGAGAGTCAGATCAAGTTTAGCATTCCATGCCCGAGGGGCTTGTCTTAGGCCATACAAAGCCTTGTGTAGCCTGTACACTTTCTTCTCCTCTCCTGATACTGCAAAACCTGGTGGCTGAGTAACATAAACCTCCTCCTTGAGTTCTCCATTCAAGAATGCAGACTTCACATCCATGTGATGTACTGCCCATCCTTCTTGTGCTGCTAAAGCAAGCAAAACACGTACTGATTCCATCCTTGCAACTGGTGCAAAAACATCTTCATAATCAATTCCCTCCTGTTGAACAAAACCACGGGCCACAAGTCTTGCCTTGTGCCTAATCACAGCTCCATGCTCATCCTTCTTCAGCTTAAACACCCATTTTAGTGAGATTGGGCGGACCGGGACGGGGAGAAACAAGTTCCCAAGTCCCATTCCGCTCTACTGATCTCAGCTCCTCCTTCATTGCTGCTTGCCAATCTGGATCATCCTTGGCTTCTTCAAAGCTTGTAGGCTCACCAGAATGGGTGAGATTCAGTTCTGCAAACAGCCGCTGCGCCGGCAGAGGGGTTGGCTGATCACCAATAATGTCATGAATTTTTCGATAACGGAGTTCTTCACCGTCATGGCAGGCATCCACCCTTTCATCATCATCCTCCAAGGGGGTCACATGTTCTACCTGAGGACTTGCTGGAGCTGGTTTGGGTGTTCTGGGCGACGCAGACGCCTCCGCTGCAGACTCCTCTGCTTCTGCTGCAGGCTCTCCTGCATTCACCGGAGAGAAACCAGGCGATGCAGGATGTGGCGCAGGAAATGGTGAAGGCGACGCTGAACTTCCTGCTTCAGGGAATTCCTCCGCCCATGGGAATTCAAAAACAAATTCGCTGCCTGATGTTTTTGATGTGCCTGTTGCCGGTGATGCCCAGTCCCAGCCACGGCCTTCGTCGAACACCACATCGCGGCTGACACGCACGCGCTGGGATACTGGATCATAGATACGATATGCTTTGGCTTCTTCCGCATAGCCGATAAACACTCCAGCCTCGCCGCGGTCATCAAGCTTGTGAAGTTGAGTGAGCCGTCGGGTATAGGTCACACAGCCAAAGACCTTGAGATGGCCGACTGTTGGTGCCCGGCCATGCCACGCCTCATAAGGAGTGACATTCTTCAGTGCCTTTGTCGGGGATCGATTCAAAATGTGCACAGCTGTCATCACAGCCTCCCCCCAAAACCGAGAGGGCATTCAGCGTTGCTTGAGCAAAGCCCGTGCCATGGCCACCACTGTTTGGTTCCTGCGTTCAACAACACCGTTCTGTTGTGGTGAATAAGGGGCACTGAAATGCCGTTTAATACCTTCGTCAGCGCAGTATGCAGCAAACTCCGCAGCGGTGAATTTGCCGCCATTGTCGGTGCGCAGGACCTTCAACTTGCGCCTTTCCACCTCTGCTGCCACCTTGACCTTCTTGATTTCTTCTGTCGCTGCGTCCTTGGATGGCAGCAGCACAGCCCACATAAAGCGGGTGGCGTCATCGACGAGCAGCAAGATATAGCGGTTGCCCGCCGGTGTCGCTGGCGTGACCGGGCCGCACAAGTCATCGTGCACCAGCTCAAGCTGATTCTGGGCACGGTATGCTGCTGCAACTGGAAATGAACGCCGCCTCTGCTTGGTGGTAACGCAGGTGTCACACACCTGCTCAACATGGTCGACCACCGGCATCCCACGCGCCATCTCTTCCTTGCTGAGTCGTCAGATTGCGTCGAAGTGCAGATGGCCGAAACGCTCATGCCATTGCCACGCCTCAACATCCTTGCGCGCCGCAAGACAGATAGGTTGTGCAGCCTCAAGATGCAGAATATATAATCTGTTCTTCCCTCTATGTACCTTGGCGAGCAGACGCCGATTCTTGTCCCAAATGCGAAGCACGCCATGGTCAATCACAACCTTGGACCCTCCTTCATCAAGCTGTCCCAGACTTAGGATAGAGTTCTTCAGCGCCGGAATGTAGTAGACGCCATGAAGAACCCTCTGCTCACCGGTCTTGGCTTGGAAGATGATAGACCCAACGCCCGTGATCTCTACCTTCGACGCGTCCCCGAAACAGACCGTTCCTCAAACGCTAGTGTTCAGATCAGCAAAGAACTCTTGGCGCCCGGTCATATGATGCGTCGCTCCGGTATCCAGGTACCAACCGCTGTCCACTTCTTCGTCCACGCCAAGATAGGCACAAGCACGTGGCTCGGAGAACTCGACGTGCTGTGCCGTGTAGCTGTGCGCCGGCGTGCTCTGTTCCAGGCTGATAAAGCCATGTGCCAGGAACAGAGTGCCATCTTCATCACACTCGGCGTACTGGACGTGTGCCTCATGCCTTCCTTGGTTCCCGCCACGCTGTCCAGCCCGATTTCTACCGCCGCGGCCTCCACCACGATTGCCACCGCCGCGGCCAGCACGGTTTCCACCTCCATCGCCGCGCTCTGCATCTTCACGACGCGGCTGGGGACACTCACGTGCCCAATGGCCCTCCTGGTTGCAGTTTAGGCAGGTGTTGGGGCCGACGCGGCCAGCAACATTGCCATCTCCTCGTCCGCCACCACGTCCACCGCCTTTGCCTCGTCCTCGTCCACCACCGCAGCTACGTCCACCGCCACCGCGCTGATTTCTGAAACCAGAACCACCTGCATCTTCTCCCTTCTTCTCCTTTCTGCAGCGCGCTCTCCACTGCTCTTCGGTGTACAACAGCTTGCTGTTGATGGCCACTGGCTCGGTCAGCACTTGTTCCTCGCGATTGTCCACCGCCTCAAGAGTCAGCGCCTCGAAGTCGAGAAACTGCTCAATGGCGACAACAATCTGCGCGTACTTGGCCGGCACCGTGCGCAAAAACTTCTCCACCACACGCTCCTCAGTGATGTCCTTGTCACCATGGATGACAAGTTGCTGGTGCAGGGTTGATAAACGCATGGCAAAATCATCCACTTGCTCACCGGGGTTGACGCTAATGTTCTCCCAATCGCGGCGTAGGCGCTGCAGCGTTGCTCGACGGACCCGGTCCACGCCGATGCGGGTCGCAGCGATGGCGTCCCACGCCTCCTTCGCCGCAGCCTTGTCGAGCAGTGGGAGACCCATCTCCTTGGGTACAGCCCCGACGATCACCTCCAGTGCGCGTTTGTCATCGCGGAACTGGACAGGACCGCCTTCAATGGCGTCCCAGAGATCGCGCGCCTGCATCCTCAGCTTCATAGTCTGGCTCCACTCGTAGTAATTCGTCTTGTCCAGCATTGGCCACGCCGTGCCGCTGCCGGAGTCGCGGTACACCACCCTTCCTTGCGGTGACTTGTAGCGACCACCACCGCGGCAGCGCCTCCGGTCCCGCAGTGGTGACTGCGAACGCCTCCGGTCTCGCGGAGGAGTCTGCGGCCTCCGATTCCTCTCCATCTCCTCTTCCTCTTCCTCGACCTCCTCATCTTCTCCCTTCTCGGCGGCGATTTCAGCTCGCAGCTCCTGCGCCGTCCTTGCCGCCGCCTCTGCTGCAGCCGATGCCTGCTTTGCTGCCTGGACTGCCAGCGCCGCTGCTTCCTCTGCAGCCTTCAGGCGCGCAGCCCGGCTGGAGAAGTCGCCCAGCTCTCCTTCGCTGGTTCCCTTGGCCTTGAGCCTGGCAGCGCGCTCAGCAGAGGTCGACATGAGTAGAGAAGAGAGTCGGCCTTGAGGCTCTCAGTTGTCTAACCTAAGCTCTGGTACCAAATGTTGGAGATAACTCTGATTACTCATTTTTGTTAGCCAGAGGCTTTTGATTATATAGAGGTACGGAACCTTGGCAGCCGTACACCTCTTGGGCTGCCCAAGGTCTTTAAAGACTGTAATTAACTAACACAGTTATCTAGGAAATGCTTAGGAAGTAGGGCTTATTAACTACAGCAAGCGTGCCATGGAGGGGGAGCAGATGGGGTGAGGATAGGAGGAGCAGGGTAGTGTGTCATGAAGAGGTGGAATGATGGATGGGGTTGTGTAGGCAGAGGAGAGGTGGCATGGCTGTGTTAGAATGCGGATTGGCTATCAGGAATCAGTGGTGGTAGGGCATCATTGGCCGTTTTGGTGTTTAGATGGGCTAATGGGCTTCCTCCCTTAGTGGACTGTTATGGCTTTGCTGGTCCTTTTGTATTTATTCTATTACATTTATGCAGCTAAAAATCGCTTGATAGTAGCTAGTGTGTAAAAGCTTAATCACATTTAATTTACATTTAGGCCCTAATAAGTGGCTTAGCACCTATCCCCTGTGCCTTTTTGACCCTTGGTTCTAATCTATGTTGTTAGTGTCGGGATCCTGGGTGGAATCGTTTATTGCCCGAGAGTGTATCATAGGGTTGTATCATATTTGATTTTACAAATTATATATTTTATATAAAATTTATAATATGTATTAAATATTTAAGCCTATATTATTGGTTTTGGTTAATTTATTTGACTTTTTTATACATTTAAATGCAATTCTTCGGTTTTTTGACAATGTTTCTTAACATAAAATGTATTGTATTACAATTAAATTATTTAGGAAGTCATTTATATAGTATCATGGGAACGTAGTATCGGGATACTAAGAAATTTATGTAGTACCGTGTGGAACCATCACGCACGATCATGATACTATAAAAGTTAGGATACATGGTAGGATCGCTATCATTTTGACTCGGTCATTTTGACTCAGTAGGATTATAGAAGATTTTAGGATACATGTCTGGATACCGACAACCTTAGGTAGAAATAAGCTATTTTGTTTCATGCATGTAGCTACTTTGTTCATTCACAAGGGCATATCTAGCGCTACTGCACTCCAAGCCTCATGTGACTGGTCATGAGAAAATATGACAAATTTTGCTGATGTAGACTATGCTACCAAGTTGCTCACTAAGGACCTGTTTGGGAACATTGTTTTTCAAAATCATAGTTTATAATACCACAATTTACCAAATGTCATGACACAATCATGGTATATTTTACAACAGTCTAATTCAACACATGTTTGGACTTTGGAGACATAGTATTTCAGTTGCAGCATAGGAGCGAAGGAGAAAGAGCAAGACTTCAACCATGCGCTAGCGAAAAACTTTGGTCCAAACCAAAGTTTTTTAGACCCCAAAAATAATGTGGTATTGGTGAAACCATGGTTTAAAGTACATAATTTCTTATTTCTAGATGTGCTCCCAAACACCTTTTGGCCTAAAATACCATGGTATGTGTTGGGATTGAGAACACTGGGTCCAGCACTTGGAAAACGGGGATGACAGGTGGCACGACAAAACGGATGGCCGAGAGCTCCAATGTCTTGTCAAGCGTGTCCCATCCCGGGATGGGACGGGGGTGTTATTAGGGTAACAGAGGTCCCTAGGACTAAAATAAACTTATGCCCTTGGTTACCTACTACATGTCTCGAATATACTGTGCAATGGGGTAATTATAGGCCAACACGATCACATTCTCCATTACACCACTCTTTATACCCCACATTGGAGACCGACATGTGGACTATGCGGGTCCACCTCGTAACCGGGCAGATGCCTGACGGAGTCCTGCGCCCCTTTGCTCTTGTGGACTTTGCGCGGAGATGTGGCGAAGGGTTGCCCTATGGTGACACGTCAGTATGTAGTGTCTCCGCGCCTCAATCAACCGCTTGTGGTTGCTAGGCCTTCACTTGGTGCTTCGGGGCCTTCGACGTGCCCTAGCCTCCCATTTGCCTTTGCTGATCATGTCGCTTCTCTCCGAGGTGTTGCCCTGGTCCCCGTGTTATTAAGTAGTTTCATGGTTATTAAGGGGGGTAGTGGTCAGGGTCGGCTTTCGTCCCAACAGTATCCCCCGAGGGAGTAGTTCAACTTGGTGAGCTGATCCCGAAGTCCTTATGAGAAGATGGTCGAACGCTGCCCTCGATCACGAGTTGAATTGCTATTTGGGGCATTTAAATAGTAACTGTTGGGATGTGACCGATGTGATTGGTGACGATTCACTGTGCGACTTTCCGAGTTTTGATGCGTTTGTGATTATAAAAGGGGAGCGCAGTGTACTGTAGGGTTTCTCTCACTCACTTTCCAGCACTCGCTCTCACGCACTCCGTCGTCGATCTCTTGCTTTCTCGGATATTACTCGCCGCCAGTCGGTTGTGTCGCTGCACTGTGAAGCAAATTGTCCGCTGCGACCGCCGGTACGTCATGCCGCCTTCCTCTTCATCGTCATCTAGCGGGGTTGCGTCAGCGGATTTGCCGTCGACAGAGGAGACTGTTAGCGTGTCGCCACCCGCCCCCTTGTGCTAGATGGTGAAACATTGGAATTTGGGCGGTCATAGATTTCCTCGGGGCGCGTGCAGGAGTTGCAGCAGTTCTGGTATTTTGGATCGGGTATTCTGAAACAGTGCCAATGCCGAATGGTGAACTTCTGATGTTCGAGGTGTTTTTTTTGCAGCTGGCCTTTGCCTTTTGACTCACCGTTTTGTTGTCGAAGTCCTGTACCGGTTTAGGGTCCAGTTGCACCAGGTTACGCCCAATGCCATGGTGGTTCTGGCGAAGTATGTATGGGCGTGGCGAATGTTTCATTACAAAATATACCCGCAAACATGATGCATTACAATATTTGATAGCGGTATAGCACAAAGGTGATATGATGAAACGTAATAATGAGTATATCTGCTACAGTACAATATTTTATAGCCAATACCATTTAGAGGTGATACAAGAACAGGAGATAAAATTCCAAAGAAGAAACCATACAAATACAGTTTTAAAGACAACATTTTACATGGATGTCTTCAAGAAAGCAACCGTAATTTTAAGTGTAAACTAATCATCTGAGGTGATACTTCCTCGATTTCCTCTTCAATGTCTTCAAGGCATGACCAAAAGCTATTAACATCCACATTACCTTCACCATTGCCATCTGGCACATCAACAACTTCAATAGATGTGACTGCTGCAACCGGAGGAACAAACGCTTGCGACACTTGTTTAGGTTGGCTGCTACTAGCAGGGGTCACCATCACAACAAAAAGTCCACATTCAGTTTATCTGTGAAAAGATCTATCTATGAAATAAAAAATCTGTGAAAAAACTTGTGAAATCCGGCAGCGGGGCGGGCGCCTGTAACCCCGTGCCTACTCACCTCTAGAGTACTGACCTTTTCTTCCTCGACGTTGTGTCTGGCTGTCCGCGTTTGATCCGTAGAGCAGAGCCGAGAAAATGGGAAAGGGGCAAGATCTGGTAGTGGGGCGGACGTCCGGCGCTGCCGCGCTTGCCTAGCAGGGGGGGGGGGGACTTGGCTGGCAGGGGGTTATTGCTGGGAGACAGGACCAGGGGGGCGAGTGGGTGGCAGGTTCTGGGAGACAGGGCCGCTGGGGCGAGCGGGTGGCCGACCCTGAAGGTGCGTGCGGGACTGCGGCTGCTGGAGTTAAGGTTTTCTGTATGTATGTATGTATATATATAAGCGGGTTCGCAGGTAAACGGGCACGAGTTAGGATATTTTGTACCCGCAAAAACAAACCTGTTGGGTACATATCTAAACCCGTACCTGTGGGCACAAAACCATACCCAAACCCTCATCCTAGCGGGTTTGTGCCCATGCAGGTAATATGTACCCGTTGCCATCCCTAGTTCTCCATATCTGGTTACACGACGTTTATATGTATGGAGCATGGGAGCACTGGTACATTAGATATTTTCTCTTTAACTACTTTCCATTTAGACCAACTTCACTCCACTTTGCTTTATCATTACCTGTGAACCTTGATGTATAGCTAGTAGTATCCTCTGTGCACTATAATGTATGCTCTGGAATAACTGATTCCTTTGCAGCGTTCTACAGGATGGTTTTCTAAGCCAATGATCAAAACCCTGAGGTTGCAAGTGAGCATAAGGCTCCTCTCTTTATTGCATAATGAAGAGGCTAAAAACTTGTTGAGGAATGCCCATGAGCTTATTGAAAGGTCCAAGAAGCAGGAAGCCCTTTCCAGATCTGAGCTGTCAAAAGAATATAATGATGCTGATCAAGGTCTGTTTGATTTCTTCATACTTGACATTAGTTAAGTGCACATCTTTCGGTTGTATGAGCATGTTCAATCTCAGCATATTTTTTGGTATACAGCATACCTGCTGAGCTACAAGTACTACTAAAATATTGCTAGCTAAGTCAGCTTAAAACATTATTAAGCTAGTTTGTTCATTTTGTATTGGCATGGTACTGCTTGATGGTTAAACTCCTTTCTTTCTCCCCGCTAAAAGTTTCTGCCACACATACTGCAACTGAGGATCAAGTCGGCCCTAACAACTCTGATAGTGAAGATGTGGATGATGAAGAAGAGGAAGAGGAATTGGAGGGTTATGATTCTCCACCTATGGTATGTCACCACCTACCATGATTTCCCGATGTATGCTAAAAAAAACTTAACCTTTATGATTACTCTTGTAGGCAGATGATATTCATGAGTTCACCTTAGGTGATTCCTGTATCCTTGATGAATTGATCAGTTTTGATTTCTCTCCTCACAGCGAGTACACTATATCAATACTAGTTGGTTTTTGTGCTCTAGTTTTAGGACAAATCATTTTTTGGGGTTGGGTCCTTTTGGACCTTTACCTATTTTGGTCTAGTCCAGATGTGCAAGCAGCCTGAAGAAATAAGGTCAGATAAGTGCACAAGTCCTTTTCCATTACAATTAACAGGTTTTAGTTTTTCTCTTAAGCTTTCCCATTCTTTTTTTTTTACAGACCAAGATCAATATTTCCATTCTTTGAAATGTCTGATGACATTATTTCTCTCCGTGATACATTGACATTATTATCTAGTTTTCAAATAAAGATAGACAAAGTGGAGGTGGCATGGTTTAATTCTCATATGTGGTGCTTAATCTCTTAGACCGTGTCCATTCCAAAACACTGTTTTGTATTGTAGACTGTACTGGTCACAGAATGAAGTTTGAATATGAGTATGTGAATGGGTAAACTGCTGGAGATAGCCTTATACACAATATTCCATGAAAACAGGGCATTCATACTGTAATATTTATTTTTTGGCAGCGCTAATGTCTGGTTATGTTTCATGACAACATATTTAACTATCTAAAGGTTAAAGAACCATCTATCTAGAAACCAGAATGATGTAGTTTCTGTCGCAACATGGAAACTTTAAGTTTTGTTATGTTCATTAACAACATAATTTGATTTGTATCTATCTGAACTCCGCTTGGATGAGGTGCCCCATTTGTTTTCCCATAACCTATGTCAGATGCATTTGGTGAAGGCTTCTCGAATGGATACCTCGAAGAAGTACTGCGCAGCTTGCCATTGCAGGAAGACGGCCAAAAGAAATTATGTGATGCTCCTATCAACGCTGATGCAAGTGATGGAGAGTTTGAAATTTACGAACAGCCCAGCGATGATGAAGATTCTGATGGCTAGTTGTATCTTCTTTTGAGCTGTGATCTTCCTTAGCTTCAGTTTTGTAAACACATAGGATTGGTTCACATGTATGTAAGAACTGCATAGATGGCTTATTTGTTAAATTATTTTGGGTACTGAGGAGCTTAGTAGTTCAAACCCATCAGTGGCACTTTGGCTATTGAAAATCATAGCCCCACCACACCGATGAGGACAGCCACGCTGCCATTGGACTTGTGCCCAGAACTGCTGTTGCTCGCTGCAAAACTCGCATATGATTTTCCATTGGCCGAGCTCAGATATTCAGGGCGACATGTTAACGGGGTGTTTGGTTTATGGGGAGTAATTTTTAGTTTCCGTATTTAGTAATTTAGGGATAAAAAATGAAACAAAATGAAGTCACTCAAAATTAGTTCCTAAAACAAAACATTCTCTAAGACCACGGTATTGCAGCATTGGGCATATGGATATTCGAGATTTCACAGGGAATCTGCTTTGTCTCGATTCGAACGTCGGACAGGCACTTCGTCTACCACTCTCAATTAGTTAGGTTGGTGAATATGGGCTCTAAATTTTACGCTGCTATAAGATTCAAGAATTGAATTAGGATTGGGTTTTATTTCTATTTATTTTTAAACAAAAATTTATTTAGGGTTCTAGCATTTAGATCTTAATCCATTACTTGTCGGACATCATATATGATTTGTGCCGTTAACTGGATAGGACTACTTTGTTGTATAGAGGAAATATCTAACGACCGATAGAAGGAAAAAATATAGCTCGAAGGTTATAAGTCTATCTCTAACCATTACACTTATATAACTCACATATTATATTTTATTGTTTTCTCTAAAATATTTTCTCTTTACATATTTTATATACTATTATAAAAGCACACCAGTTTCAATAGTTCCACAGTCCTCATGAGTCAAATTTTACACAAACTTTCCTCAATTTTCCTTTTATCAACCTGACATACTCACTACTGGAATCGCGTTCTTTGCCGACTGTCTAAGACACTCGGCAAAGGCTATTTTACACTCGGCAAAGCCTTTGCCAAGTGTAACACTCGGCAAATATTTCATCAGCAAAGGGTTCTTTACCGAGTGCTTTTTTTCGGACACTTGGCAAAGTCTTTGCCGAGTGTCAAAAAGCACTCGGTAAAGAAAAACACTCGGCAAATTAAGAATCGAAAAATTTTTTAAAAAAAAACAGCAAAACATTTTTTTAAATTCTAGAAACAACTCTCCAACCCTACCTATTTTAGCTTACCCGTTGCCCTAACATTTTTCACTATTATTTTGAATCAAACTTACATGTTTTGTAAATGGTGAGATTCGAACTCGCAACCTCTCTCGCGCGCATATCCTCCTATACCACTACACTACTACATCAATTATGTTTATATTACGTTTTCATTCCCCATATACTATAATAAATTGAGAGTAATTTGATTATTTAAGGCACTAAATGAGTTCATTTGAAAATGTGACCAACTATAAAGTTGCATAACTTTTTGAGATCTACAAGTTTTATTTTAATAGTTTCTACATCCGAGATCGTTTATAAAAATTGAATTTTAAATTTGAAAACTTCACACGAATTTTTCAATGATAAGATGATTTCAAATCAAAAAATTGTCAACTACAAAGTTTCATTACATTTCAAGACCTACAACTTTTATTTTGGTGGTTTTTCCATCCGAGACAGTTTGAAAAATTCAAATTTCAAAATTCAAACATAGTTTTGCATAACAAGATGATTTCAAACCAAAACATTGTCAACTACAAAGTTTCATAACTCTTCAATACCTACAACTTTCATGTTGGTGGTTTTTTCTTTCGAAGTCATTTTCAAAATTCAAAATTTAAATTTTTTAAATTCAGACGTAGTTTTCGTTGACAATATGACTTCAAATGAAAAAGTTGTCAACTATAAACTTTTATAACTTCTCAAGATCTATAAAGTTTATTTTAGTTGTTTGATCATTTATTTATCTCACATGATGGTTCTAACAATATGCACAAATTCTATACGTCTCTCTCGTAGTTTCATAAACTACGAGAGAGATATAGGTTTTATAAACAAATTTATTTTTATTTTGTCATATGAAAAAATGTTCAATATATAAATTGTACATCATGATGAGTTATATAAATTTGTAGTTGAAAACTTTTTCATTTGAATTAATTTACTACTTTAAAATATGATTTTTAAATTGTCTTTGCCTAGTGTTGGAGAAAAAACACTCGGCAAAGAGCTCTTTGCCGAGTGTTGTATTTGTGACACTCGGCAAAAAGCCCTTTGCCGAGTGTTAAAAAAAGACACTCGGCAAAGAGTTTTTTTGCCGAGTGTCAAAATAAAACACTCGGCAAAGAAACGCTTTGCCGGGTCTCAAAAATAAAACACTCGGCAAAGAGCTTCTTCGCCGAGTGTTTTATTTTACCGAGGGTTTTTTGCGTGGCACTCGGTAAAGAGCTTCTTTGCCGAGTGCCCGAAATAAAACACTCGGCAAAGAATATGACACTCAGTAAAGAGCCAAATTTCGGTAGTGACTCTACATCCATCGAGCGCCATGCCGCCATTACAAACTCGCAACTCGCGTCGCTTGTCACGTGCAACAAATTCTCTCCCCGTCCGTCTCGCTCTCATCTGCAGATTGCAACAAATCTAGGGACCGACCCCGACGAGGCTGAGGCAGTGCATCGAGTACCCCTCTGACCTCACCGCCGTCCAGACCCTCGCTGACGTGTTTGCAACGCTCGTCATGAGCGCACCGTGCCTCCCTCCTCATCCACAACAATGTCGACCTCGTAGCCACCGGCTCATTGCCCATCACCGACTTCACCAACTCCAAGGACCCCTCCGACCAGGCGTACAGGGTGCTACAGCGGGTGCGGATGGGATCCTCGCCGGCAGAGGAAAACGTCCTCATCCCCTTGCCTGTTGTCGCGTGGACGCTGTCTGTTGTCGCCAAGGTCAAAGTGGCCACGCCCCGAGCGCGCCACGCCTCCCTCCTCTCAAACAACAATGTCGACCTCGCAGTCGCCACAGCATCGCTCCTCACTGACTCCTAGGACCCCTCCGACCAGGCGTACAAGGCGCTGCAGTGGGCGCGGCTGGGGTCCTCGCAGGCGGACAGAAACGTCCTCATCCCTTGCCTTTCGTCGCGTGGCGTTGTCCGTCGTTGCCGAGGTCAATATGGCCATGCCCCAGGATGACCGCATCACCTCCGCAAGAAGGTACGAGAGTCTTCCCCCACTCCTCAGTAGCAAATGACGACGGGAATGTCAGCTCTCCTGGAATAGCTTTAGGGCATTCTGAAGATGGAGCAGGAGACAGCGCTGGAAGGGCCACAAGACAGGATGGTGGGCCGACGCACTAGTAAGCCCAGCTCCAGAATATCTGGTGCCAAATGGATTCGTTAAGGCCCATGTTAAATAATGGTTGTAATGGAATAAATAGAAGAGTTCAAGGAAAGACATTTAGTTTTGGAACACAACAGAATACCAAAGCTCACGCTCAATCCTTCTTCTTCGTCTCTTCTTGTCTGTATTCTCCGTTCAGTGTTCTTCCTCTAGTAAGAACGCTGACAATTGGTATCAAATTGGTGATCCTGGCGACGACGTTGCACTATACCAGGCGCGCAAAGATGGTAGGTGCTTCCGACCCAGCCATCGCAGCGGCGATTGCAGCCCAGTCCAAATTGATTGAGTCCCAATCAAAGACGCTGGCTACGCAATCCAAGTTGCTCCAGCAGCTGTGCGACCGGCTCGAATCGACCAACAAGCGCTGGCAACAGTTGGAGTCTATGGTGGCTAAGAACACCGAAGACGTCGCATCCCTAGCCTCGAAGTTTGAAGGAGTGGAGGGTGTGCTTCCTCGCGCCGATCTCGGAAGGGATCTTTGGGCATAGCTCGACGCCCAGGTACCGAAGCTGCAGGCGGTGGCGCTCGACCGCATCGACACCGTTGCAGCCAACGCTACTGCCCGAGTGGCGGTGCTGGAGAATGCCGCCTCTGTCCACGAGGCGTGGCGACCTCGGATGGAAGGATCCGTGGAAGCTATCAAATCTTCGATCGATGATGTGAAGACAGAGCTCCTCAAGGTCTCCCTGTTGATGAAGCGCAATATGGTCGAGGAACCGCACCCCATGCCAGAATCCTTGGTTAGTATGCGTCGGCGACGGAGCGCCCAACTGCTACCACGTCTTACGCCGACGACCCAGAGCGGCACCACGTTCATCCTCAACCTCGGGAGTTTGGTTGGTATGCGTCGATGAGACTGCTCAGCTTCCTCGTTACCCTCAGTTTCAGTCGCGCAATGGGTTTGGGGGTCATACTTCTTTTCCAGATCAACAGCATATACATCCTGGCTTGTGAAAGGGAAATGTGCCCTTGGGCCATTTCTAAAGTGTTTTGGTGATTAAGTGCCCAACACATATTCTCTAAGTGTTGAAATTGTGCCAAAGATTCAAGAAGTGGAAATCATGTTATAAGGTATGTTTCTAGACTTAGTACATTGTTTTGAGTACTAACATATGTTGTCTAAGTGCTAGAAACAGGAGAAATGCTATTAGAAAAGAGTTGGCTGTGTACAACCAACTCCTGCTTGGTCTGGGTGCACCGGACAGTGTCCGGTGCGCCAGACCAGCCTCCGGTGAACAGGCCACTCTCGGGACTCGACGACGGCGTACGGCTATAATTCACCGGACTGTCCGGTGGTGCACCGGACTGTCCGGTGAGTCGTCTGCGGCGAAGTCGTCGCTCTCGGGAAAAGTTCAACGGCGTATGGATATAATTCACCGGACTGTCCGGTGAGCCAACGGTCTGTGGCGAAACCGCCCGAATTATTCCAACTTAAGTGCCTAAGTCCCACCTTAGAGGCTAGACCACACTTAAATAGAAATAACACGTCAGTCCCTCGGATCCAGTCCAACGAGGCCACTAACAGGATCAAGTACCACGTACTCACTCGATGGTGAGGCACATAGCAAATACAATAAAGCATAAAACCATACATTAAGGAGTATTAAATTTATTACAACATTATCGGAGTTTTAGCAAAAGCAGTGATCATTGTTCGGGATGCAGCGGAATAAAACTAACGATAAATGAATGGAGGGATGGGGAAGCCTGTCCCATCACTCCTCATGCTCCTCCTCTGCCGAGGTAGGGTCCCACTCGACTGTCCAACCCGGTGGCAGGGTGGACGGCCAAGTCACTCCAGCAACCATGTCCTCCAGAGAACCTGTAAAAATTATGCCACAAGCAAGGCTGAGTATACTAATACTCAGCTAGACTTACCCGGTGTGAGGAGTCTACTCCTCTACCTCTAGACATGCAGCTGTTTGGCTGAGGGGGTTGGTTGCCAAAAGCACTAGATGAGTCTAAAAATCAAGTTTTAGCTTTTTCAAGTTTTAGTGTGACTCTCTTAAGACTGAAAGTGTACCTAGCTAATCATACATGGTATCAAACATTTAGCAATCAACATCTTTTGCCACGTCAACTCATTTCCACTTATTATTCAATGCAGTACAATGGATCAAGCAGTCTCATTAGCTTCGAGAAGCAGACGATTCGAATCGAGTTTTTATCCTTGCAAGGTAAACCTAAACACACGACGTGGCGAGGCACTTCGTCCCCACACACATCAACTGTCCCCATCGATTCCCTAGCAACAGATAAGGGCTCACCGCCTTGGCATACAATACCTCACTGACTCGACTGCCGTCGTGCAGTGACCACACTTGTACCCACCATAACCGGAATGGGAGACCACGTCTCAGGTCGCGTGAGGAGTAAAGTCTGCGGGCAGGTTCACTCAGGTACTAGGCTTACCGATTTACCATATTTCTCGGTATGTGTTTAGTACGTTCAAACGCTTGACACAGGTATCCGCACGTTAATCCTTATTCCAATTTCAGCTCGTAGACCACGCATCCCCATGGATCCGTGTCCACAGACCATCATCATTCTGATATAAAAATGGATACAAGCAATTTCTGACCTCGCGCGAGTGCTAGAAAAATCACTTGACTTCTACCGAGGTCCCTAATTAGCAAAGCAGCTACTCGGCCTAGCATACTAGTATCCATCTCAAAAGGAATCCTGAGTCATGCAACTAGGGTTTTAGACAACTCCTACACTTAAGTGCACAGTACAAGCCTACAAACATTTAAGTGTAGTAAAATAGCATATATAAATGGTTTTGCATAAAACCGGGGCTTGCCTTCCAAAGCTGGGGCAGGCAGATCCTCGATGGCAGGCTCTGGTGCTGGAACCGGGGCTACCTCCTGAGCAACTCCTTGCTCCGGCACGAGGATGTACTCTCCGTCAGCGAGGTTGCAATCTATCGAATGCAATGAATAAGACATATGTATACTATGATATGCAGAGTTTAGTAACTATTATGCATAGTGAAGAAAAAGCTAAGTTAGTCGATAACTTAGGGTTTCCTCGTTATAAAAAGCTCTCAGTGGTTTATGCTTAGTAATTTAGGTTTGAGGTTTTGCTTAGAGGCAAACATAGTGGATTAAGACTTGGATTGCCGTTTAAAGGTTCTATTAGGTATTCAAGGGTTTTGCTGATTTGGTCAAGGTAACATTAATCTCCACTACTAATTCCCCTCTTTATTTGCTTTTTATGCTTTTAAGGTGGGTTTAAACTACAACAGTGAATTAAAAATTTCCAAAAATTATAAAAAAATTACAGTGGGTTAATATTGGTCACTGTAGTCTGTCCTATAAATTTGAGATAAAAAATAAATAGATTATGCCCTGGACAAAAATAACAAAAGTTGGGGCAGAGGGGTTACTTTGCACTACAACTCTTACCTAGGTGTGGGTTCTGTACCAAGAGTTATTTTTGCTGGAATTTAGGGGTAATAACATGCTTCTGTGCCAAAAATCACAGAGGGTTACTTAGTGGTTATTTAGTAATGATTTTCTAAAGTTTAAAGCCAAAAAGACCCTTATAACTAACTTGTTATTTGAAAAATATCAAACAATAGAACTTGTATTTTTTCTAGGTTCTTCTTAGCACAAGAATAGTCATTCCTAAGGTAGGGGTGTTTTCTCCTTAGGATTATTTTCTGATGATTTTTCAAAGTTTTCCCTATTTTTCATGAATAAATGTGAGTGCAATATCTTTTCACTGGACTATAGTTCAACAAATTTTTCTTGTGTACTATATCACTTAGGCATGCTAGGAAAAATATGGTTGCCCCCTGGTGCCCATTTTCAACCCCTTTTCTTTATTTTCTTAAGTTTGAGCATAAACAAGGTTTAGTGGGTAAATCTTTCTTACCCTTGCATACTGGGGTGTTTATTAATTTTAAACAATGTAACTACTAGGTTAGTGTCTCCACTATTTTTCTCAACCTTGGTCTAACAATATTTCTATTTTCCCTTTATTAATGAATTTTGGACAGTTTTCTTATTTAATTCAAAACGCTATAAAACTTTACAGGAACTATGGGGTCTATTATTTTTGCGTGAAAGTTTATATTTCACAAAGTCTAGCAAAATTGGTTTGACTAATTTTGGATGATTATTCTTCAAGTTATGCATTTATTAAGTTCTCTGCAATATTTAAAAGAAAAGTAAATTCGAAATGGAAAAGAAATACAGATTTGTGCTGAAGTCCCTAGGTTTTCTCCCCCTTTTCTCTCACAAAACAGCCCTCGGTCTACTATTTGCATGAGTCACTGACCTTGCACAAAACCCCCTAGACTTAACCTAAACCTAACCCGCGCTCCCTGGCTGGCTGAAACAGTAACTGTGGCAATGATCACGACGGCGCGGCTTACCGGTGGCAGCAGAGGTCTGGCGGGGTGGTTAGTGACGTCGGGGAGGTCATGGCGGTCACGTCGGTGTGCGGGTCGGCGTCGGAGGTGGTCAGAGCTGCTCTGGCCACGAGCGCAGGCGGCGGAGGTCGTCGGCGGCTCCTGCTCCGGCCAAACCACGGCAATAGGGTTGAATTAAGGTGCACGAGGAGCTCCACGGGGTGATGTAGAGGCCATGTGCGCAAGGAATTGAGGAATGGTCCAGTGGCTTACCCGTTCCACGTGCTCCAGCGGGGTTATGAACTCCGGCGAGCTCGATTGCACTGTTCTGGTGGGGCTGGTCCTCGGCTCAAGCTTGGGAAAGCTTCACGGCCTCCTGGGGGAGCTATCCGAGGGCTCAGATGGAGCGGAGGTGGGCGGGAAAGGGTTTGGCCACGGTGGGCGTCCTCGGGCGGCTCTGGCGGGTCACGGGGAGGTCGCCGGAGCTGCGGTGAGCTCGGGAAAGTTAGGTGGTGTGCGGAGGAGGTGACCGAGAAGGTGACCGAGCGCAAGGGCGGGTTTTATAGCCACGCGCGGGCATGACACGGGCGTTGGCGCGGGGCGGCCGAGGGCGTGCGGGGGTGCGCGTGCAGGCGTGCTCTGGGCGCGCTCCCGAGTGTCTGCCCGCGTCGAACACGTGGAGGTTTACTTCTACCAGTGTTCAACGACCTGTTTGGTCGCCTTAGCGTGCAGATCTCAGCAATCTTGTGTACGGTTTCTTCTCTGCGCCATATCCTATCTTTTCTATGTGAGTTCCAAGTAAAGATATGGTCGGGTTTGAGAGATATAGGTGTGTGAAGTTGGCTCTGTCCGAGCTGTCCAAACCGAGACAAAAACCATGCCAAGTCGTGTCAACCGAATTAGTGTTGAGTTCAAATTTTTCCAGGGTGTTCTAGGGGTCTTTAGGTGCCATTTTTTCAATTGGTCCATATGGTTTTGAGGTTTGGAAAAAGGTGAACATGTTTGATCTTTGAAAGAGGGTCGGTTTTGAACTTGAGAGCAATCTGATTTTTCTTTTATGTCCTTCTCTTTGGTGACCTTTTTGGGGCTTTTCTGAAATCTTTTTGGGGTCACTTTCTTTCTATGTTTTGTAGGATATTAAGTGTACTATATCTTTTATAATTAGTCCAAATCATAACAATGTGGTTTACATAGCCTTTTTGCCATAATCCCCTCTAGGGCTCCATTTGTCTCAAGGAGTTGAATTAGGGTTTGAGTCATTCTCTCCTCTTTAGGTGCATGATAAGGCCAAAGCATGACTTCTAAGATGGGTTACACCTACTTAGGATCATGACCCCCAAGTTTGGTGTCTTTTGCTCAAATTAAACCACATGTGATGATAGGTTCACTAGTGTAGGCTTAAGTGAAAACCCTGAGTAACACCTGGGGTGTTACAGCCCTCCCCCCTTAAAGGAATCTCGCCCCGAGATTGTGGGTGGGGATCCTTTAGAGTAGTGCTAAGAAGATGGGTTGGGTGAGGTAGATTCTTTAAGCCAAGTTTCTCTAATTAACTGCTCTTCGAATGTCATCCTCTTTGCAACTTTAGAAGGAAGTCCTTTTTGATTTCTTTCCACAATTTACTCTACTCTTAACAACTAGGTTTTATCATATTTAGATTCAAAGGGCAGGTGGGGGTGGGGTTTTGGGACTACATACCGACTCCTTTGGGCAGAAAGTCGGGGAAGCGAGAACATAGAAAATCCTCAGTCTCCCATGTAGCCTCTTCTTCTATGTGGTGGCTCCACTGAACTTTATACATCCGGAATGTTTTTGCCCGTGTTGATCTCTCCTTTTGGTCCAATACCTTGACAGGGTGCTCTTGATAAGATAAGTCTGGTTCTATTTCTAATTCTGGTTCAGGTAGCACTTCTGTGGGTAAGCGGACACACTTTCGTAGCTGAGATACGTGGAACACATCATGAACTGCTGACATATGGGGTGACAACTTCAATTGATATGCTACAGGCCCACAAGTTTCTTTGATCTCATAGGGTCCAATGTAGCGAGGAGCTAACTTGCCCTTGATTCCAAATCTCTGAACACCTTTGGTGGGTGACACCTTAAGATAAACATGATTTCCCACTTCAAACTGTAGAGGCTTCCTCCTCTTGTCATGATAGCTCTTTTGCCTGGCCTTAGCAGCTTCTAGGTTTTTCTTAATAACTCTGACCTTTTCCTCTGCTTCAAGTACCAAGTCAGGTCCAAATATTTCCCTTTCTCCAGCTTGTGACCAATTTAGCGGTGTCCTACACCTTCTTCCATACAAGGCTTCGAAAGGTGCCATCTTTAAACTGGACTGGTAGCTATTATTATAAGAGAACTCTGCCAATGATAGACACTTGTCCCAATTTTTACCATAGTGTAGCACACAGGCTCACAACATGTCTTCGAGAATTTGATTCACTCTTTCTGTCTGACCATCTGTCTGAGGATGGTATGCTAAGCTTCTTATTACATGGGTCCCAAGTGATTTTTGGAGCTGCTCCCAAAAGCGTGCCACAAACAGTGCTCCTCGGTCAGATACAATAGTCTTCGGGATTCCATGCAAACGCACTATTTGATCAATATAGATTTCTGCATACTTCTCGGTCTTGTAAGTGGTGTGTATTGGCAAGAAATGAGCTATCTTGGTCAATCTATCCACGATGACCCAAATAGAATCATGATGCTGGAAGGTATTGGGCAATCCCACAATGAAATCCATGCAAATATCCTCCCATTTCCAAGTCGGTACGGGAAGGGGCTGTAAGGTGCCTGCCACCTTCAAATGACTGCCTTGACTCTTTGGCAAGTGTTGCATTCAGCTATATACTTAGCAATTTCCCTCTTCATTTTGGTCCACCAGTACAAAGATCTAAGGTCATGATACATCTTGTTACTGCCAGGGTGCATGAAGAATTTAGAAAGTCATCCAATATTTTCTTTCTAAGCTCGGGGTTTTTAGGAACAACCAATCGGTCTCCAAACCATAGGATCCCTTTGCTGTCCTGACGGAAGCATTTGTATTTGTCCACCTTTTGTTTGATCATTTCCTTAATGACTTGAACACACTTGTCACCAATCTGTGCCATGACTATTTGCTCATGTAAGGTGGGCTCCACTGAAATATAACTTAAGGCACCGGAGGAGACAACTTCTATGTTCAGCTTGCACAACTCATCACACAGGGTGGTGATTTTTGCATCCATGCTCACACAGTTACACTGGGCCTTCCGACTTAAGGCATCTGCCACAACATTGGCTTTGCCCAGATGGTAGTGCACTTCCAAATCGTAGTCCTTGATTAATTCTAACCATCTTCTCTGCCTCATATTAAGATCAGCTTGAGTGAAGATATATTTGAGACTCTTGTGATCAGTGTAGATATTACAATGGGCTCCCATCAAGTAATGTCTCCAAATCTTAAGAGCGTGAACTACAACTGCTAACTCCAGGTCATGTGTGGGGTAGTTCTGCTCATGGGGTCTAAGTGCTCGGGAGGCATAAGCAATGACTCTGTTGTCTTGCATCAAGACACATCTCAATCCAGTACCGGAAGCATCGCAATAAACCTCAAAGGGTTTGGTGTTGTCAGGTTGAGCTAGCACTGATGTTGTCGTCAAATGTTGCCTCAGTGTATGAAAAGCATCCTCACATTTCTGGCTCCATTCATACTTCACTCCTTTCTTCAATAATTCAGTCATTGGCTTTGCAATCCTGGAGAAGTCCGGAATAAATCGTCGATAATACCCTGCCAATCCCATAAAACTCCGAATTTGCCGCACAGTGGTAGGAGGTTTCCAATCCATCACTTCTTGGACTTTCTCATGATCAACAGATACCCCATCCTGAGAAATGGTGTGGCCCAAGAACTTAATTTCCCTCAGCCAGAAGTCACATTTGGACAATTTAGCATACAAATGATGGTCGTGCAGTCTCTGAAGTACGATATGCAAATGCTTAGTGTGCTCGGCTTCATTCTTGGAATAAACCAGAATATCATCAATGAAGACCACCACAAACTTGTCCAGCTCTGGCATAAATTTTGAGTTCATCAAATACATGAAATAAGCCGGGGCATTGGTCAGCCTGAAGGACATCACCAGGTACTCATAAAGCCCATATCTGGTAGAGAAAGTTGTCTTTGGAATATCACTGGCCCTGATTTTTATCTGATGATAGCCAGAGCGAAGGTCTATCTTGGAGAATACCTTGGCTCCCACCAACAGGTCAAACAATACATCAATGTGGGGCAATGGATACTTATTCTTGATGGTCACCACATTGAGTGGGCGGTAGTCAACACATAATCTCAGACTCTCGTCCTTCTTCTTTACAAATAAGGCGGGACATCCCCATGGTGAAGTACTTGGGCGAATGAATCCCTTGTCCAACAATTCTTGCAACTGCCTTTTCAATTCCGCCAACTCTGCTGGCGGCATCTGTTGGGGGCCTTCGGCTTCCGAAGGTCCTCAAAAACATGATTTAACATTGTTTCTGGAGCATAATATATGAACAGGTACCTTCGGGCTTGGATCGGAACTACAGTGTGAAGAAGCACAAAGAGTACAAAGGTCGGCGCAGAAACGAAGCTATGTGCAAGGGAGCTTCGGCATGATAGCAGAAAAGGAAACCGACTTAAAAAGGAAAAGGCTATTCAGACCTCGATGAGTCAATATAGAGCCATTAGCAAATGTAAAGGGCATGGGTGTAATTTTACATGGGCTACGTCCCATGCCTATAAATAGATGAACAGTGCTCCAGTACTGTTCACGCTGACTTGGCATTTTACTTTTTGCGTCACGCTTGTATTTTCACCTTCTTTCAAGCCGAAGGTACATTTGTAATTTGATATCATTTCCAATTTCCATAGTAATAAAATAGAGATGAAATAAAAGTGAATTGATAATAATACATGATTGTTTATGTTATTTTATATTTCATATGATTTCTTCTCCATCATTTTATCTTATGCTGAAGGTTTGTCCTTCACAACCTTCGTCCGAAGGCCATTATATCCCAAGGGAAATAATGTTTCGAAGGACGAAGGACTTTAATGTTTAACATTTTCTGTGTTGCCTTGTTCTTAATTCATAGCACTTGAGAACAAGTCCCCAACATTGGTGCCCACCTCTGGTGAACTCTTTTCGACCACCTTCGGCAAGCATTGACCTTCGTCATGCCACCGAAGAAAGCTTCAGCGACAGGGGCTGCTGCTCTCCAGCCGCTAGACCCGAACCAGGAGACCTTTTCTCTTCGAGAGGCCCGAAGCTAGAAGAGGAAGGCCACTAGTCCAACACCCCAGGAGGACAAGTTGGACCAAGAAATCAGAAACATGGAGATGCTTCATCAATAAGTACAAAGGAAGAAAGAGAAGATGGCTCGACTAGCCGACCTTCAGAGGCAGATTGATGAAGCTACCGAAGAAGTACGCCATCTTGTGCAAGATGAGCAAGAGCGAAGGCCTCAACATAGGGGGCTTCATCAAGAAGGCTTCCTCAACGAGGATGAATGGTACGAGGATTTCCATCATGGAAACTTTGCTTTTGATGATGCTTCTCCTCTGTCAGCAGAACTGCAGGCTACACCTTGGTCCCCGTCTTATAAACCACCCCAGCTTCCCATGTATGACGGGCACTCGGATCCGAAACAGTTTTTGATGAGCTACGAAGCAACCATATCTTCATATGGAGGCAATACCGCAGTCATGGTGAAATCTTTCGTCATGGCAGTCAAGAATGTTGCGCAAACTTGGTACTCCTCTCTTCGGCCAGGGACAATCACATCATGGCAGAAGCTGAAGGACATGTTGATCACTAGTTTCCAAGGGTTTCAGACGAAGCCGGTTACCGCTCAAGCTTTGTTCTAGTGCACGCAAGATCACGAAGAATACCTCCAGGCGTATGTCCGAAGGTTCTTGCGTCTGAGGGCACAAGCGCCAACAGTGCCCAATGAAATTGTCATTGAGGCCATGATCAAGGGGCTTCGGCCAGGACCTGCGGCCCAGTACTTCGCCAGGAAACCCCCTCAGACCCTGGAGAAATTACTCCAAAAGATGGATGAATACATCCGCGCTGATAATGACTTTCATCAAAGAAGGGAGGAAGCCTACAGGTTCTCCGAAATGACCAGGGGCTTCGGAGGGAGAATCCACCCAAGACACGTCAGATCAATTCATTCTACCCAGAATGACGACAGAGGAAGTCAGCAACAGAGGCCGCAATCTTCCTCGCAAGCTTCGGGGCATCAACAAAGCTATCCTCGGCCATCAGCTCCAAGGGCAGAGGTGCCAGGGGCTTCGGAGGAAGGTTTGGGGATCAGCCTAGGAAAATTTATTGCTTATTCTGCGGTGAGGACAAGGGCCATACTACAAGGATGTGCCATATCACCATCCAGAAACATAAGGAAATAGCAGAAGCTGCAGCTCAGCAGAACCAGCCGAAGCAGGTCATGCACACTGCTTCGTACCACTCACCCTACATACCAGAGTATGTAGGTAACCATCCCGCAGCATCTGTTGCTTCGGCTAGTCAGCCACAGGCATCCTAGCCACAGCTCCCACCTCCGCCACCACTACAATGCGGCCAACAGCCAGAAGGGAGTCAGCAGACCCATCAGCAGAGATACTTTAGGGAGGAGTCCGAAGCTCGCACAGTCAACAGTACTGTGCCAGAGTCGAAGCATATCTACTAAGAGATATCCTACCCCTGAATCAGTTTTTACATTCATTGTCGTTCTTTTTCTTACTAAGGAACAGTTGTTGAAAACTTAGTTTTCTTGTCGTTTTTAATTCCTTGTAATAGCTTCGTTTTTGCCATAGTGAAAATATATCTTCTCCACAGACCTACGAAATCCCAAAAGTCGCATAGGCACAAAAAGCCGTTCCTAAGTTACAAGTGTCTTCGAAGCTACAAAAATTCGTTCTATTGAACACAGTGTAAGTCTGCCGAAGCTACAAAAAGTCGTTCCTAAAGGAGCGCAGCGTAAGTTTTCTACTCAAAAGTCATTCCAAAGGGAATGCAGAGCTTACAGCGAAAAGTCAATGCTGATTCCGTCGAAATATAAGGCGAAGCGTGAAAAGTCAATGCGAATACCGCCGAAATAGAAGGCGAAGAAGTTCAAAAGACGTTCCTAAGGGAATGCAGAACTTACAGTGAAAAGTCAATGCTGATACACCAAAAAATAAGCGGTGAAGCCGAAAAATAAGCGGCAAAGAGATTGTGTATTCTACAGCAGGTATGTGTGTGTATCTTCGGCACAAATGTCATTCTGCATAAGCATAACATCATCACATCATTCGCATAACATCACATCATACATCATATTGCATCAATGGCACAAGAAGGGGATACAATGTTGACCTTTGGAGAATGCTTCGAAAAAGTGAAATTGTGCTAAGGCACAAAATAAGTTTCGAAGAGATACAGCTTTGTCAGCTATAAAGTGGAGGAAAAAGTTTGTTGTTGACGAAGCATCAATGTTTCTGCGACGATTGGAGGATTTTTTACGAAGCATAAAGATTCTTCTTTACGAAGCATGAAAAGAAGGAAAGGTGTTTTTTCACCGAAGGCTCAAAAACGGTATGAACAATAAAAGTTCCATGCATCGTAAAGAAATGAATTACAAAGCCATTTGTACATTACATTAAAAACTCATGAGTATCAAATATTACAAGTATAGTCCAGCAAATGTTACATTGGTATTCTAACAATGTTTTTACAAATTATTCTTCCTTCAAAACTTCGTCCGCAGCTTCGGTCAGAAGTTGAGTAACGACTTCGTCCAAAATGTTTTCGGCCATGTCAATGATTTCTGCTGGTTCCTTTGCCTCTGACTCGATCAATGACTCGAAGGGCTCTGGGGGAGGAGATAGTTCGGCTGTAGTAGAAAACATAAATAAGATTAGAAGTCGCAAAAATAAAAATAAAGTTAAAGGCTATTAAGCAATACCTATCCGCTTTTCAAGTTCCGCAGCCTTTTCGGCTGCCTTCGTAGCTTCCCTTTCATCGTGGGTATCTTTTTTGCTCTTTTTTATTATTTCGTGGGCCATCCCTCGACCGCCATTTTCCCAAATGTCAGTAAAGAATTTTCCACCAACTAAGCTTGCTTCGGCAGAGGGGTCCTTTGTATCGTCAATAGATAAGGTAGCTTCGGCTTGGGCCAGATTTTTCACATGTTCGCAACCTGATTTTTCCAAGATCGCCGCGATTCCCCTCGCACCCGAGAAGGCGCAGATGTCCCCACGGCCACTTAAAATCTCTTCAAACGCTTCGGCTTCGCTGCTGATCCATTCAATTGGGCCTTCGGGATCGCCCCGTACAAAGTTGTCTTCACTAGAATATGCGCCAACATTGGTGAAACTAGTTTTTATCTTCTTCACACATTCTATAGATTTTTCATAACATCTTTCTTTTAAGGAACGAAGATCTACAACTATTTTCTCCCAATAATTTTTCTAGTAGTTACTGGCATCACGATCAGCTTCGGCAATAGCGCATTTCAATTTAGCTTCGGCCAGTTCCTTTTGGAGGTTTTCAATCTCGTTCTTTTGGATTTCAGATTGGGTCTTATAGTTAGCTTCATCCCCCTTCATCTTGTCTACCAATGTAAGCAAAATTTTATCTTTCTCCAAAGCTTCGTTCCTCAGCTTAATAACCTCTGTTCGAAGGTTGCTGAGAGCAATAGTGCAACTCTCATCTTCGGCATTCTTTTGTGCCCTTAAGGCGTTGCTCAGTATTAAACCCTATATGAAAAGAATTAGTATAAGAGCAGAAAAATAATTCAAAGTTCAAAAACTTCCAAATGTGCAAATTTTTGTACCTTCAAACTGTTATATGCGAGACTATCTGCAAGATCGTCCTTTGTCATGGCACAAAGGCCAGCTTCAAGCTTCGAAAACCCTATACTTCTCACCATCTCCCGGTAGACAGATAATTCTTTGTTGTCTGGGAGGCAGTATAAGAAATCATCTTCCTCTGTCCCATTGAACACTAAGGCACCCTTTGGATGTTTCAGTTCTCGGGCATAGTGTTTAGATTCAAAAATCTCTTCTTCAGTTAATCTTTTTCCCGAAGCGTGTCGTATGATATAATCAAGAACTTCAGAGGACGCCTCAGGAGTAGGAGTGGCAGTTTTTTAGGCAGAATCTGTTCTGCAGCATCTTTTTCCGTTTTCTTCTCCCCGGTTTCCAAGAGTTTCTCCTTTGCAGGCTCTGAAGCCTAGCTTCGGTCTCAACCTGGCTCTTCGCAGCTTCAGCTTCGGTTACTCTTGTCTCAGACTGCGTTTTTGGAGCTTCAGCAGTTTTCCTTGGAGTAGAGCTTGTCTTTATTGTCTCCAGCGTATCTAGTACATTGACCATTCTTTTTCTCTTAGGGGTCACTGCAGGACCTTTTGGTGCCTTCGGCACTGTCACTTCTGCCGAAGGGCTTGAAATTTCTGATATCTTTGGTCCTTCGATCCCTATATCACCGGCCTTCGGCTCAGCTAATTTGGCTGACGGTGCCTTCGGTATTGCAGCCGGCTCTTCAATCTTCTGCGTAGGCGCATGTTCTTTGGCTTCAGTAGCCGAAGAGGTCTCACCGCCAAATTCGGGCACTACGGCCGGTTCAATATACCGCGGCCGGTGAGTAAGAACCTTCACCTTCTTCCTCTTCGGCGCACGCTCGCTGGGAGCGGCTGAAGCAGCATCTTTCCCAGAAATTGCACTCTTTCTCTTTTGTCCCTTTGGCGGGTACCGATAGTCAGGGTACATAAACCCAATTGCATCAAAAACTCTATTTAGCCTTTTCTTTTTCCAGCTCCCGAAGGCCGCACATAACGCATTATCCTACGCTTTGGAGTATGGCCCAAGCAGATCATCACTGGTAGCTTCGATGCAATTCAACCAGTCATCATCTGGTTCGATAAATTGGTCTCCAAATCTGAAAGTATATTTCAGTCGAACCAAATCACCCTCGTTAGTGTTGTTGATGGTTTCCTTTGGCATCTCCCAGCTCTCTAGCAGTGGCCATATTCTGTAAGCCACGTGCTCTTGAACTAAGTCCCTTGTCCCAATGAAAGAACAAACTATGCCAAAGGCCCTTCGGCATTCTTCAGCTGCTTCATCAATCTCTACCTTCGGTTTCCGAAGGCCGAAGCGGGACCAGATGGGGCGCATGATGATCTCTTTGATATCTTCTCTCGCTTTTAAATCATTTTTCACATAGAACCATTCCTTCGTCCAGTCTCCAGGCCACCTCTTCCGAAAGGTTGGCACTGGGCAGCTTGAGCCTGAACGAGCAACGAAGCTGTAGCAACCAAAATTATTGTGATACTGCTCCTTACCCCAGGGTTTCATCTCATATAAAAGTTCGTGTATACTGCAGAAACTTTTCGCACTTGGTTCCAAACCTTGACTCCTCACAGCCCAAACGAAGATTCCCATTCTTATGATGGCTTCGGGAGTAATCTGGTGAAGAAAAATCTGGTATATCTTTAAAACTTCAACCACAAAACTGCTTAGGGGGAATCGAAGCCCAACCTTGAAGAAGCTTCGGTAGATTACAACTTCATTCTCTTCAGGAGCAGGAGCAGTCCGGTCTCCGTTATCAGCCCTCACAATGGATATGTCTCAAAAATACCTTCCTCTCATGTTATCAAGATGACTTTGCCTGATAGTCGATTTTCCGAAAACTGTGTGACTTGGTCGCCACGACCGATCTTCGGAGTCTTCGCCCCCACTTTCCACATCATAACTATCGCTGTCATCGGTATCTTCAGATAAGCCTTCTAGAGTTTCTTTTGTAATCTTCTCTGTGTTGGTCTTTGCAATAAACTCGATGAATCCAGCGGTTTTTTCCTTAAGAAGCTTCTCCTCCTCGCTCAGCTTCACTTCAGCAACAACTTTCTTATCTTGAGACATCTTTTTTTTCAGAAATGATGAAAATGTGCTCTTGAAGCCGAAGCTCAGAAAATCTAAAAACCAAGCAAGCATTGGTAGGCAAGAGCTAGAAAATTGAGCAAGCAGAGCAGATGGCTAAAAGCGTACCAAATGAGCCCGGGGTGTGTTCTTATTTATACGCCTAGTGCGTTGCAGGGTGGAGGTGAGAGCACCTAGAGGGGGGGGTGAATAGGTGATCCTGTAAAAACTTCAAACTTAAGCCACAAAAACTTGTTAAGCGTTAGCACGATTATTGCCAAGTGGCTAAGGTGAAGTCTCAACAAAACACAATACCACAAAAGATCAAGCACAAATGTGACACGGTGGTTTATCCCGTGGTTCGGCCAAGCCAATGCTTGCCTACTTCCATGTTGTGGCGTCCCAACGGACGAGGGTTGCAATCAACCCCTCTCAAGCGGTCCAAAGACCCACTTGAATACCACGTTGTTTTGTTGTTCCTTTCACTATCCCGTTTGCAAGGAATCTCCACAAATTGGAGTCTCTTGCCCTTACAAGTATATGATCACAAAGAAAGCACAGAGTAAGGGAGGGAAGCAACACACACAAATCCACAGCAAAAGCGCACACACACGGCCAAGACTCGAGCTCGAATGACTATCTCAGAGTTCACACTAGAACAGAGCTCGAATCACTTAGAATCACAAACGAATGCGCAAAGAACTTGTGTGGATGATCAAGAATGCTCAAGAGTTGCTTGTGTGTCTCCTCCATGCGCCTAGGGGCTCCTTTTATAGCCCCAAGGCAGCTAGGAGCCGTTGAGAGCAAATCCGGAAGGCCATCCTTGCCTTCTGTCGTCGGGGGCACCGGACAGTCCGGTGCACACCGGACATGTCCGGTGACCGATTTCTTTCCTTATCCAGCGCTTCCCGACCGTTGCAGACCGGCGGAGATCTGAGAGCCGTTGGCGCACCGGACAGTCCGGTGCACACCGGACAGTCCGGTGAATTTTAGCCGTACGCCGTCGGCCAATTTCCCGAGAGCGGCCAGTTCGCGCCGAGTGGGCCTGGCGCACCGGACACTGTCCGGTGCACACCGGACAGTCCGGTGCTCCAGACCGAGCTGGGACTTGGCTGCACACAGCCAAGTCTTTCTCTCCCCTTTTCTCTTTTTCTTCTTTCTGTTTCTAACACTCAGACAAATATGTTAGTCCACAAAACCAATGTACTAAGGCTTAGAAACATACCTTTACTTCATGATTTGCACCTTGTTCCATTTTACAATTAGGCACCTGTGTTGGACACTAAATCACCAAAATACTTAGAAATGGCCCAAGGGCACATTTCCCTTTCAATCTCCCCCTTTTTGGTGATTTATGCCAACACAACATAAAGCAAGTTGAACAAGTACAAAAACACTTCAAATAATAACTCAAATTTATTTTGAATCAATTTTGGCATATATGGATCATCCTTTGCCACCACTTGGTTTGTTTTTGCAAATCAAACACAAATCTCTATCTCTAAGTTAAACACACATGTTTAAGCATAAAGAGAATCATTCCAAAAGAATTTGATCAAAAACTCCCCCTTTTTCCCATAATTAATACTTCTCCCCACAAGAAGCCAAAAGAGACAAGGGTTTTGACAAACCAAAAACTCTACTCTACTGTTTTCAAATATCTCAAGTGGTAGCTGATCCATTTATTGCTTTGGCCTTTATTTTCTCCCCCTTTGGCATCAACCACCAAAACGAGATAAATCTTGGCCCTTTAACCCCATTGCCTCACCAAAATCTTCACTTAAGAGCAAATGGCAATAAGAGTTAATGAGATGGACTTGGAGTAAGTTACCCCTCATCGGAGTGCAGTGGAAGTCTTGCATGGTCCAAGTCCACCTTTTCCCTTTCAATTCTCCTTTGAGACTAAATCAGACAAACTCAACATATGGTTAGTCTCAAAGGGTCAAGTTGTAACACATCTCCCCCTAAACATGTGCATCACTTTGCAACGGACTTGTGAGGTCCAGGGAGTGTTTGTACAACTTGAGCACCATAATAAGCAACAATATGCAGAAGGGAACATGATCAAAAGCATGAATACATGTATGCTACAATTCAATCCAAGTTCCGCGAATCTAAGACATTTAGCTCACTACGCAGCCTGCAAAAGGTCTTCTCATCTAAAGGCTTGGTAAAGATATCGGCTAGCTGGTTCTCGGTGCTAACATAAAACACTTCGATATCTCCCTTTTGCTGGTGGTCTCTCAGAAAGTGATGCCGGATGTCAATGTGCTTTGTGCGGCTGTGCTCAACAGGATTTTCCGCTATTCGGATAGCACTCTCATTATCACATAGGAGTGGAACTTTGCTCAGATTGTAGCCAAAGTCCCTGAGGGTTTGCCTCATCCAAAGTAGTTGCGCGCAACACTGTCCTGCGGCAACGTACTCGGCCTCAGCGGTGGATAGGGCAACGGAGGTTTGTTTCTTGGAATTCCATGACACCAGGGACCTTCCTAAGAATTGGCACGTCCCCGATGTACTCTTCCTATCGACCTTACATCCAGCATAGTCGGAATCTGAGTACCCAATCAAGTCAAAGTTAGACCCCTTTGGATACCAGATCCCGAAGCAAGGCGTAGCGACTAAATATCTAAGAATTCGCTTCACCGCCACCAAGTGACATTCCTTAGGATCGGATTGAAATCTAGCACACATGCATACGCTAAGCATAATATCCGGTCTACTAGCACATAAATAAAGTAAAGACCCTATCATTGACCGGTATGCTTTTTGATCAACGGACTTACCTCCTTTGTTGAGGTCGGTGTGTCCGTCGGTTCCCATCGGAGTCTTTGCGGGCTTGGCGTCCTTCATTCCAAACCGCTTCAGCAGATCTTGCGTGTACTTTGTTTGGGAGATGAAGGTGCCGTCCTTGAGTTGCTTCACTTGGAACCCAAGGAAGTAGTTCAACTCGCCCATCATTGACATCTCGAATTTCTGCGTCATCACCCTGCTAAACTCTTCACAAGACTTTTGATTAGTAGAACCAAATATTATGTCATCGACATAAATTTGGCATACAAACAAATCACCATCACATGTCTTAGTGAAAAGAGTTGGATCGGCTTTCCCAACCTTGAAAGCATTAGCAAGTAAGAAATCTCTAAGGCATTCATACCATGCTCTTGGGGCTTGTTTAAGTCCATAGAGCGCCTTAGAGAGCTTACACACGTGGTCGGGGTACTGCTCATCCTCGAAGCCAGGGGGTTGCTCCACGTACACCTCCTCCTTTATTGGCCCGTTGAGGAAAGCGCTCTTCACATCCATTTGGTACAACCTGAAAGAATGGTGAGCGGCATATGCTAGCAAGATACGAATGGACTCTAGCCTAGCCACAGGAGCAAAAGTCTCCTCAAAGTCCAAACCTGCGACTTGGGCATAACCTTTTGCCACAAGTCGAGCCTTGTTCCTTGTCACCACTCCGTGCTCGTCTTGTTTGTTGCGGAACACCCACTTGGTTCCCACAACGTTTTGCTTGGGACGAGGCACCAGCGTCCAAACTTCGTTGCGCTTGAAGTTATTAAGTTCCTCCTGCATGGCCAACACCCAATCCGGATCTAGCAAGGCCTCCTCTACCCTGAAAGGCTCAATAGAGGAGACAAAAGAGTAATGCTCACAAAAATTAACTAATCGAGATCGAGTAGTTACTCCCTTGCTAATGTCACCCAGAATTTGGTCGACGGGATGATCCCTCTGAATCATCGCTCGAACTTGTGTTGGAGGTGCCGGTTGCGCTTCTTCCTCCATCACGTGATCATCTTGTGCTCCCCCTTGATCACACGCCTCCTTTTGATGAACCTGTTCATCGTCTTGAGTTGGGGGTTGCACCGTTGTTGAGGAAGAAGGTTGATCTCGTTCATCTTGTTCCTGTGGCCGAACGTCTCCAATCGCCATGGTTCGTATAGCGGCCGTCGGAACATCTTCTTCATCTACATCATCACAATCAACAACTTGCTCTCTTGGAGAGCCATTAGTCTCATCAAATACAACGTCGCTAGAGACTTCAACCAAACCCGATGATTTGTTGAAGACCCTATACGCCTTTGTATTTGAATCATAACCTAACAAAAACCCTTCTACTGCTTTGGGAGCAAACTTAGAATTTCTACCCTTCTTCACTAGAATGTAGCACTTGCTCCCAAATACACGAAAGTACGATACATTGGGTTTGTTACCGGTTAGTAGCTCATATGACGTCTTCTTGAGGAGGCGGTGAAGGTAGACCCTGTTGATGGCGTGGCAAGCCGTGTTCACGGCTTCCGACCAAAAGCACTCGGGGGTCTTGAACTCTCCAAGCATCGTCCTTGCCATATCGATTAGCGTCCTGTTCTTCCTCTCTACCACACCATTTTGCTGTGGTGTGTAGGGAGCGGAGAACTCGTGCTTGATCCCTTCCTCCTCAAGAAACTCCTCCACTTGAAGGTTCTTGAACTCGGACCCGTTGTCGCTCCTTATCTTCTTCACCTTGAGCTCAAACTCATTTTGAGCCCTCCTGAGGAAGCGCTTGAGGGTCCCTTGGGTTTCAGACTTATCCTGCAAAAAGGACACCCAAGTGAAGCGGGAAAAGTCATCAACAATAACTAAACCATACTTACTTCCTCCTATGCTTAGATAGGCGACGGGTCCGAAGAGGTCCATATGCAGCAGCTCCAGGGGTCTCGACGTGGTCATCACATTCTTGCTGTGATGTGCTCCTCCCACTTGTTTACCTGCCTGACAAGCTGCACAAGGTCTATCTTTTTCGAAATAAACATTTGTTAGACCTATCACGTGTTCTCCCTTTAGAAGCTTGTGGAGGTTCTTCATCCCCACATGTGCTAAGCGGCGATGCCACAGCCAGCCCATGCAAGTCTTAGCCATTAAGCATGCATCTAGACCGGCCTCTTCTTTTGCAAAGTCAACTAAATAAAGCTTGCCGTCTAGTACACCCTTAAAAGCTAGTGAACCATCACATCTTCTAAAGACAGACACATCTACATTTGTAAATAAACAATTATATCCCATTTGACATAATTGACTAACAGATAGCAAATTATATCCAAGACTCTCCACTAGGAATACATTTGATATAGAATGCTCATTAGAAATTGCAATTTTACCTAACCCTTTTACCTTGCCTTGATTCCCGTCACCGAATATGATTGAATCTTGGGAATCCTTATTTTTGACGTAGGAGGTGAACATCTTCTTCTCCCCCGTCATATGGTTTGTGCATCCGCTGTCGATAATCCAGCTTGAACCCCCGGATGCATAAACCTGCAAGGCAAATTTAGGCTTGGGTCTTAGGTACCCAACTCATGTTGGGTCCTGCAAGGTTAGTACAAATATCTTTAGGGACCCAAATGCAAGATTTATCTCCCTTGCATCTAGCCCCTAATTTCCTAGCAACAACCTTCTTTCCCTTTCTACAAATAGCAAAGGGAGCATTACAAGCATAATAAATGGTAGAAGGTTCATTCATTACTTTCCTAGGAGCATGAATAACATTCTTTCCAGGCACATGAGCAATATTTCTCCTAGGCATATGCGCAACATTTCTCCTACTCATATTTCTATCATGCTTATGAGAGGAACTAGAGGCAAACATGGCATGAGAATCATAAACATGTGAATCAAAATCATTATAAACATTTCTAGCATGTCTCCTATCATGGTATAAGAAAGCATGGTTCTTTTTAGCACTATTTGCCATAGGGGCCTTCCCTTTCTCCTTGACGAAGACGGGAGCCTTATGGCTTGTTAAGTTCTTGGCTTCTCTCTTGAAGCCAAGCCCATCCTTAATTGAGGGGTGTCTACCAACCGTGTAGGCATCCCTTGCAAATTTTATTTTATCAACTTCACTCTTGCTAGTCTTAAGTTGAGCATTAAGACTAGCCACTTCATCTTTTAGTTTTGAAATTGAAACTAAGTGTTTGCTACAAGTGTTAACATCAAAATCTTTACACCTAGTGCAAATTGTAACATTTTCAACACAAGACTTAGATTTATTTGTTACTTCTAATTTAGCATTTAAATCATGGTTAACACCTTGTAAAGTAGCAATGGTTTCATGACAAGAAGATATTTCACTAGAAAGCACTTCATTTCTTTTCACTTCTAAAGCATATGATTTTTGTGCCTCTATAAACTTATCATGTTCATCATACAATAAATCCTCTTGCTTCTCTAAAAGCCTATCCTTTTCATTCAAAGCATCAATCAATTCATTGATTTTATCTATCTTAGATCTATCTAAGCCTTTGAACAAGCAAGAATAATCTATGTCATCATCGTCACTAGACTCACTATCACTAGAAGTAGCATAAGTGGAGTCTTGAGTACTCACCTTCTTCTCCCTTGCCATAAGGCAAGTGAGACGCTCGTTGGGGAAGAGAGCCGATTTGTTGAAGGCAGTGGCGGCGAGTCCTTCGTTGTCGGAGTCAGAGGAGGAGCAATCCGAGTCCCACTCCTTTCCTAGATGCGCCTCGCCCTTTGCCTTCTTGTATTGCTTCTTCTTTTCTCTTTTGTTCCCCTTTTCCTGATCACTTTCATTATTGGGACAGTTAGCAATGAAATGACCAAGCTTACCGCATTTGAAGCATGAGCGCTTCCCCTTGGCTTTGGTCTTGCTTGGTTGTCCCTTGTGACCTTTAAGCACCGTCTTGAATCTTTTAATGATGAGAGCCATCTCTTCATCATTGAGCCCGGCCGCCTCGACTTGCGCCACCTTGCTAGGTAGCGACTCCTTGCTCCTCGTTGCTTTTAGAGCAATGGGTTGAGGCTCGTGGAGTGGTCCGTTCAACGCGTCGTCGACGTATCTTGCCTCCTTGATCATCATCCGCCCGCTCACGAATTTTCCAAGCACTTCCTCGGGCGTCATCATCGTGTACCTGGGATTCTCACGAATATTGTTCACGAGATGAGGATCAAGTACGGTAAAGGACCTGAGCATTAGGCGGACGACGTCGTGGTCCGTCCATCGCGTGCTCCCGTAGCTTCTTATCTTGTTGATAAGGGTCTTGAGCCGGTTGTACGTTTGCGTTGGCTCCTCGCCCCTTATCATCGCGAACCGTCCAAGCTCGCCCTCCACCAACTCCATCTTGGTGAGTAGGGTGACGTCGTTCCCCTCATGAGAAATCTTGAGGGTGTCCCAGATTTGCTTGGCGTTGTCCAAGCCGCTCACCTTATGGTATTCATCCCTGCACAAGGAAGCTAGAAGAACAGTAGTAGCTTGTGCATTTTTATGAATTTGTTCATTAATGAACATGGGACTATCCGAACTATCAAAATGCATTCCACTCTCTACAATCTCCCATATACTAGGATGGAGAGAGAATAGGTGACTACGCATTTTGTGGCTCCAAAATCCGTAGTCCTCTCCATCAAAGTGTGGGGGCTTGCCGAGTGGAATGGAGAGCAAATGTGAATGTGAACTTTGCGGAATACGAGAGTAATCAAAAGAAAAGTTCGAATTAACCGGTTTTCTCCTCTCGTAGTCGTTGTGGTCCTCGTCCTTTTGGGAAGAAGTAGACTCGTCGCTGTCGTAGTAGATGATCTCCTTGATGCGCCTGGTCTTCTTCTTCTTCCCCTCCTTTCGTCTTTGGCCCGAGCCGGAGTCGGTAGGCTTATCGTCCTTTGGCTCGTTGACGAAGGATTCCTTCTCTTTGTCGTTGATCACTATACCCTTCCCCTTAGGATCCATCTATTCGGGCGGTTAGTCCCTTTGTGAATAGAACGGCTCTGATACCAATTGAGAGCACCTAGAGGGGGGGGGGTGAATAGGTGATCCTGTAAAAACTTCAAACTTAAGCCACAAAAACTTGTTAAGCGTTAGCACGATTATTGCCAAGTGGCTAAGGTGAAGTCTCAACAAAACACAATACCACAAAAGATCAAGCACAAATGTGACACGGTGGTTTATCCCGTGGTTCGGCCAAGCCAATGCTTGCCTACTTCCACGTTGTGGCGTCCCAACGGACGAGGGTTGCAATCAACCCCTCTCAAGCGGTCCAAAGACCCACTTGAATACCACGTTGTTTTGTTGTTCCTTTCACTATCCCGTTTGCAAGGAATCTCCACAAATTGGAGTCTCTTGCCCTTACAAGTATATGATCACAAAGAAAGCACAGAGTAAGGGAGGGAAGCAACACACACAAATCCACAGCAAAAGCGCACACACACGGCCAAGACTCGAGCTCGAATGACTATCTCAGAGTTCACACTAGAACAGAGCTCGAATCACTTAGAATCACAAACGAATGCGCAAAGAACTTGTGTGGATGATCAAGAATGCTCAAGAGTTGCTTGTGTGTCTCCTCCATGCGCCTAGGGGCTCCTTTTATAGCCCCAAGGCAGCTAGGAGCCGTTGAGAGCAAATCCGGAAGGCCATCCTTGCCTTCTGTCGTCGGGGGCACCGGACAGTCCGGTGCACACCGGACATGTCCGGTGACCGATTTCTTTCCTTATCCAGCGCTTCCCGACCGTTGCAGACCGGCGGAGATCTGAGAGCCGTTGGCGCACCGGACAGTCCGGTGCACACCGGACAGTCCGGTGAATTTTAGCCGTACGCCGTCGGCCAATTTCCCGAGAGCGGCCAGTTCGCGCCGAGTCGGCCTGGCGCACCGGACACTGTCCGGTGCACACCGGACAGTCCGGTGCTCCAGACCGAGCTGGGACTTGGCTGCACACAGCCAAGTCTTTCTCTCCCCTTTTCTCTTTTTCTTCTTTCTGTTTCTAACACTCAGACAAATATGTTAGTCCACAAAACCAATGTACTAAGGCTTAGAAACATACCTTTACTTCATGATTTGCACCTTGTTCCATTTTACAATTAGGCACCTGTGTTGGACACTAAATCACCAAAATACTTAGAAATGGCCCAAGGGCACATTTCCCTTTCAGGAGGGCCCCGCTTGTCATTGGCTGTTGCTATTCTAGCAAAGGGAAGGTGTTTTTTCGGACCTTCGGCTTTAGGGCCTTCATCCATTTCGCAATCTGAATTTATTATTCTAACAAATTAATATTGCGAGGGGCTACTGTTGGGGGCCTTCGGCTTTCGAAGGTCCTCAAAAACATGATTTAACATTGTTTCTGGAGCATAATATATGAACAGGTACCTTCGGGCTTGGACCGGAACTATAGTGTGAAGAAGCACAAAGAGTACGAAGGTCGGCGCAGAAACGAAGCTATGTGCAAGGGAGCTTCAGCATGATAGCAGAAAAGGAAACCGACTTAAAAAGGAAAAGACTATTCAGACCTCGATGAGTCAATATAGAGCCATTAGCAAATGTAAAGGGCATGGGTGTAATTTTACATGGGCTGCGTCCCGTGCCTATAAATAGATGAACAGTGCTCTAGTACTGTTCACGCTGACTTGGCATTTTACTTTTTGCGTCATGCTTGTATTTTCACCTTCTTTCAAGCCGAAGGTACATTTGTAATTTGATATCATTTCCAATTTCCATAGTAATAAAATAGAGATGAAATAGAAGTGAATTGATAATAATACATGATTGTTTATGTTATTTTATATTTCATATGATTTCTTCTCCATCATTTTATCTTATGCTGAAGGTTTGTCCTTCACAACCTTCGTCCGAAGGCCATTATATCCCAAGGGAAATAATGTTTCGAAGGACGAAGGACTTTAATGTTTAACATTTTTTGTGTTGCCTTGTTCTTAATTCATAGCACTTGAGAACAAGTCCCCAACAACATCCTATAGGGTCTCTTGGATATAGGTGCAGTTCTGGGATGTAATTCGATCGCGAACTCTATGTCTCTGTTGGGTGGCATCTCTGGCAACTCCTCCGGAAAAACATCTGGGTATTCACAGACCACTGGAATCCTTTCGACGGGTGACTCTATCATGGCGAAGGCACAGGATCGGGTACAACCCTGGTTTGGCAAATATAATGTAGTTTTGCCACAAGTAGGGGAGTGAATCTCAATGGCCCTTGCCGCAATATCAAGTACTGCCTGATGCCTGGATAACCAGTCAGTTCCCAATATGATGTCCACACTCTCCAAACCCAAGATAAGGAGGGTGGTTTTAATTATAAGACTACCAAATTTTATGGGCACTTGTCTGTTGATTTGATAGGTGGCAACCCTGCCTCCAGGTGTTGAAATTGTAATACCCCCATTGCTGTGATAGAAAGGTAATTGGCATTTGGCACTAAATTTTGCACTGATAAAACTGTGTGATGCACCAGAATCAAAAAGAATGATTGCAAGATAATTCAAAATGGAAAAGATACCAGTCATGACGGGTGCTCCCTCTGGAATATCAGCCATGGTGGTGAAGTTCAGCCTGCCTTGCCTCACCTGCACCTTTTGCCTCTTACCTTGGTTCTGGTTAGAGTTCTGTCCCTGCCTCTGCTGATTTCTAGGGCAATTCTTGGCATAGTGTCCAGTGTTACCACAAGTGAAACATCTGTTGTCATTGGCCTGACGATACTGTTGCTGCTGTTGATGATTGTTGTTCCTCTGAACTGGGATCTAAGAGCGGTTGGGTGCCTGCTGCTGCTGCTGTGGTCGAATCACCCATCGTCCTTGCTGCTACTGAGGTCCCCTGTTCTGAGTGTCAGATATAATCCTGAAGCGCTGTGGCTGAGCTGATGATCCTGCCACAGGGATCTTTCTCTTCTTTTCGGCCTGACGGGCTGTGATGCAGTCCTCCTGGGAAATGGTCGTGTTGACTAACTCATTGTAATTGTTAGCCCTGACGGTGTTGAGACGGTCGTGGAGCTTAGTGCTGAGCCCCCTCCTGAATCTGTCCCTCTTCTTATCAGTGTCTGCATGATATTCAGCATACTGGCACAGGTCATTGAAGGCATGAGCGTACTGCAACACTGTCCTATTTCCTTGAGTGAGTGCCAGAAACTCATTAAGCTTGCGATCCATAATGCCTACTAGTATATGATGCCCTCTGAAAGCTGCCTTGAATTCTCTCCATTCCACCACGTGGCCATCTGGCTGCATAGCGAGAAAGTGATCCCACCATGTTCGCGCGGGTCTGCGAAGCTGCTGAGTGGCAAAACGAACTTTGGCCGCATCTGAACAATTGCCGGTAAGTAATGGGAATTTGGATTCCACTACCCTGATCCATACATCAGCATCAAGTGGATCCTCTGCCCGAGTGAACAACGACGGCTGACTGCTGAGGAACTCCTGATAAGTGGCCGCTGCTGGGGGACGCTGATGGTGATCACCACCACCATAGTGCTGCGGTGGTGGCTGACGTTGAGCCAGCTGTCGCAGAATCTCATTCTGCTGAGCCATCAGTTCTTGCATGGTAGGAGGCGGTGGCGGTGGTGGAGGAATGCACTCATTCTGTCCATGACGCGCTCTTCCTGCCATCTGAAAAATTAAGGATGCTCTTAATATCATATTTCTAATGTTAGGGTTCATACGTGGTGATAGATTTGAAAGGACAAGGCTAACATTTTCTTGCATAATTCATAAAAGATACTACATGGCATAAAACCTTTCTTCACAAATTAAAGCTGACATCGATCATCATCCATACTTCCAAAAGAGTTTGTTATGATTACATCAGTGGTCCAATGACTCAACTCTATCTAGTCTAGTACCCCAAGGGTGCAAAAGCTAAGCTAGCTTCGAGGAGTCCTACCCACCCACTTCTAGCTCTATCTCTGCAACCTAGTGAGCAAAAGAGGCAACGCTCGACTCGGGGGAAGGTGGTCTCCCTGAGCCAGCAGTGTCCAGACTAGATGCGGGCTCTGGTTCCTCTCCTCCCTCGATGTCGACATCCTCGTTGGCCTCCATGTCCTGGATCTCCTGGTGGTGCATATCCAAATGTTGGTTAGCCTCCGCAAGTTGCTACTGAGTGTTGATGAGCTGATCCTCGAGAACCTCAATGGTGTTCTCCCTAGTTCCCACTAGCTCCTCAAGCTCCTGGATCTCGTTGGACATCTGTTCCACCTGCAGGTCCTTTTCCACCAACTACGTGGATAGGTCTACCACAAGTTCCTCTCTGTTATCCAAGGTGATCTTAGTAGCCTCCAACAATGCCATTAGCTGAGACATTGCCTCTCCTCGCATCACCTGCAGACGATACAGAGCATTCATGCATCGCACAGTCAAGTGAGCGGTCTGCCCTGGGTAAAGAGCCCATATGTCCTTGGCATGCTCCACTCGATCTTTCCACATTGGGTCGTCCTCATTGTCAGCTGGGAACAAGCCAATGGGATAGTAGACAGCTCCAAGGGGTGAAAACCACAGAAGGTCGTCAATCCATGGAGGGCAATGGCCTCGATGGTGTCTTCAGCCCAGTATCCGAAAGACTCGGAGTCCAACGAACGCCATCCTGGCTGTAAGGGATGAGGCTCTAGGGTCATCCTCACCCTACAGCAGGGCACTCAGTGCTTCTCGAACAGCTGCACCGCATACTGGGGAGGCATCGTGTAACCGGCTCCCTAAAGTACCTCCCACAAGATACGGGGAAAACCCTCTCGTGCAAGCCCGTCCGTGTGGGAATGTGCGTTCCCTCCATCCGAGGATCCGTGAGAAGTCATCTGTGTACGGTTAAGCGTAAGCGAAAAAAGAAAAATAATTATAAAAATAAAAGGGAATCAAAGCCTAGCTTTTCTAAGGTTGTGTTGAGGTCATGGAGTGCACTTAATCTTCGATTGTCATTTCCCATAGCATGTTTAAGGCTCTTAGCTAATTGCCATTAATTTGATTAAATGATGCATGCATGCTCGTCCTAAGAGACTTTATTTCAACTCAGAGGGAATAGGGAAAAGCTCCCATTCTGCATAGTAGCCTGTAGGGCTTACTCAATTAGCCACCTAGCTACCCCTCTATCATCCTAAGGCTTCACGTCCTAGGTCTATCCTGATCGTCCTGGCGATCTATCCAACATTTGTTTCTATCATGTTTTATTTTTGAAAAGGGATGGTATTTACAATTTATTGATTCCTCTGTGGTGGTACAAGCTCCGATACCAACTGTGGCAGAACCGCCCGAATTATTCCAACTTAAGTGCCTAAGTCCCACCTTAGAGGCTAGACCACACTTAAATAGGAATAACACGTCAGTCCCTCGGATCCAGTCCAATGAGGCCACTAACAGGATCAAGTACCACGTACTCACTCGATGGTGAGGCACAGAGCAAATACAATAAAGCATAAAATCATACATTAAGGAGTATTAAATTTATTACAACATCATCGGGGTTTTAGCAAAAGTAGTGATCATTGTTCGGGATGCAGCGGAATAAAACTAACGATAAATGAATGGAGGGATGGGGAAGCCTGTCCCATCACTCCTCATGCTCCTCCTCGGCCGAGGTAGGGTCCCACTCGACTCTCCAACCCGGTGGCAGGGTGGACGGTCAAGTCACTCCAGCAACCATGTCCTCCAGAGAACCTGTAAAAATTATGCCACAAGCAAGGCTGAGTATACTAATACACAGCTAGACTTACCTGGTGTGAGGAGTCTACTCCTCTACCTCTAGACATGCAGTTGTTTGGCTGAGGGGGTTGGTTGCCAAAAGCACTAGCTGAGTCTAAAAATCAAGTTTTAGCTTTTTCAAGTTTTAGTGTGACTCTCTTAAGACTGAAAGTGTACCTAGCTAATCATACATGGTATCAAACATTTAGCAATCAACATCTTTTGCCACGTCAACTCATTTCCACTTATTACTCAATGCAGTATAATGGATCAAGCAGTCTCATTAGCTGCGAGAAGCAGACGATTCGAATTGAGTTTTTATCCTTGCAAGGTAAACCTAAACACACGACGTGGCGAGGCACTCCGTCCCCACACACATCAACCGTCCCCATCGATTCCCTAGCAACAGATCAGGGCTCACCGCCTTGGCGTACAATGCCTCACTGACCCCGACTGCTGTCGTGCAGTGACCGCACTTGTACCCACCATAACCGGAATGGGAGACCACGTCTCAGGTCGTGTGAGGAGTAAAGTCTGCGGGCAGGTTCACTCAGGTACTAGGCTTACCGATTTACCATATTTCTCGGTATGTGTTTAGTACGTTCAAACGCTTGACACAGGTATCCGCACGTTAATCCTTATTCCAATTTTAGCTCGTAGACCACGCATCCCCATGGATCCGTGTCCATAGACCATCATCATTCTGATATAAAAATGGATACAAGCAATTTCTAACCTCGCGCGAGTGCTAGAAAAATCACTCGACTTCTACCGAGATCCCTAATTAGCAAAGCAGCTACACGGCCTAGCATACTAGTATCCATCTCAAAAGGAATCCTGAGTCATGCAACTAGGGTTTCAGACAACTCCTACGCTTAAGTGCACAGTACAAGCCTACAAACATTTAAGTGTAGTAAAATAGCATATATAAATGGTTATGCATAAAACCAGGGCTTGACTTCCAAAGCTGGGGCAGGCTGATCCTCGATGACAGGCTCTGGTGCTGGAACCGGGGCTACCTCCTGAGAAACTCCTTGCTCCGGCACGAGGATGTACTCTCCGTCAGCGAGGTTGCAATCTATTGAATGCAATAAATAAGACATATGTATGCTATGATATGTAGAGTTTAGTAACTATTATGCATAGTGAAGAAAAAGCTAAGTTAGTCGATAACTTAGGGTTTCCTCGTTATAAAAAGCTCTTAGTGGTTTATGCTTAGTAATTTAGGTTTGAGGTTTTGCTTAGAGGCAAACATAGTGGATTAAGACTTGGATTGCCCTTTAAAGGTTCTATTAGGTATTCAAGGGTTTTGCTGATTTGGTCAAGGTAACATTAATCTCCAGTACTAATTCCCCTCTTTGTTTGCTTTTTATGCTTTTATGGTGGGTTTGAACTACAACAGTGAATTAAAAATTTCCAAAAATTCTAAAAAAATTACAGTGGGTTAATATTGGTCACTGTAGTCTGTCCTATAAATTTGAGGTCAAAAATAAATAGATGATGCCCTGGACAAAAATAACAAAAGTTGGGGCAGAGGGGTTACTTTGCACTACAACTCTTACCTAGGTGTGGGTTCTTGTTGGGGGCTTGTTCTCAAATGCTATGAATTAAGAACAAGACAACATAAAAGTGTTAAATGTCGAGCTCCTTCGTCCTTAGAAATAGTATATCCTTTCGGGTATAATGAATCTCGGACGAAGGTTACGGAGAAAAAGACCTTCGTTAAGTCGATAAATGGCTAAACAAAGTAATTATATATATATATAATGTGCGTGTAATAATACCAGCATTATCATCGATATATTTTCATTATTAAATTCATAAAAACAAATTACAAACGTACCTTCAGATTGATGTAAAGTAAAGGTACAAACGTGATGCGAAAAAGCGTATGCCCAGTCAGCGTGAACAGTACGGGAGTACTGTTCACCTATTTATAGGCACGGGACGCAGCCCATGTAAAATTACATTGATGCCCTTTACATTTATCAATAACTACATTAATTCTTCGGGGTCCAATTTGGCTTTTCATCTTTAAGTCGGTTCCTCTTTTCTGTTATTGTGTCGAAGCCTTTCTGCACATAGCTTCGTGATCGTCTTATCCTTCGTCATGATCGTTTTTCATTCCAGTCACGCTTCGTCTTAACCATGTTCTTGTACATTCGCGACCTGACTCCGAAGGTGCCTGTTCCGAAGGTGCCTGTTCACATATTACACTTGGAAAATATTATCAAGCTATGCTTTTGAGGACCTTCGGGAGCCGAAGGCCCCCAATAGTAGCCCCTCGCAATATCAATTTATTGTAAAGATAAATTCATATTGCGACATGGACGAAGGCTTTAAGCCGAAGGTCCGAAAAAAACACCTTCCTTTTGCTAGAATAGCAACAGTCATTGACAAGCGGGGCCCTCCAGTTTTCGACATACTGGGTGTATAAATACAAGCTCACCGCGAGTTTATTTGGCACGCCCTTTTGCCACCTGCTTTTTACTCACCTAGCTTTTAGCCTACGCACCCAGCTTTTAGCTTGCGCGCGACAGCATTTGCTCGGTCTTAAATTTTTAAGCTTTGGTTTCAAGTCTGGTTTGCCAGCATTCGCGAAAATGTCTGAGGATAAGATAGTTTCTGGTGCTTCGAAGCTAAGCCTTTCGGAGGAAATGCACCTGAGTTTTCTTGAGTCAATGTCGAAGACCAATACGGAAAAGATTGTCAAGGAAACTTTGGAGGGTTTATCTGAAGATACTGGCGACAGTGATAGTTATGATGTGGATAGTGGTGGGGAGGACTCCGAAGATCGCCCGTGGCGGCCTAGTCACTCAAACTTCGGAAAATCAACTATAAAGCAGAGTCATCTTGAAAATATGAGGGGGAGATATTTCCGAGATATATCCATCGTGAGGGCAGATGACGGAGAAAAAACTACGCCGACCCCCGAAGATAATGAGGTCGTGATCTTCCGAAGCTTTTTAAAGGCTGGGCTATGATTCCCTCTAAGCAGATTTGTGGTAGAAGTTCTGAAAATGTATCAAATTTACCTTCATCAACTTACCCCCGAGGCAGTGATAAGATTGGGAATCTTCGTCTGGGCGGTGAGGAGCCAGGGCCTGGAGCCAAGTGCAAAAAGCTTTTGCAATATACACGAGCTAGTATATGAGACGAAACCCTGGGGTAAGGAGCAATATCATAATAATTTTGGTTGCTATAGCTTCGGTGCCCGCTCTGGGTCAAGCTGTCCCGTGCCAACCTTTCGAAAGAGATGGCCTGGGGAATGGACGAAGGAATGGTTCTATGTGAAGAACGATTTGAAGGTTCGGGAAGATATCAAAGATATCATCATGCGCCCTATCTGGCAGCGCTTTAGACTTCGGAAACCAAAGGTAGAAATGGACGAAGCAGCTGAAGAATGTCAGAGGGCCTTCGGCGTAGTATGCTCTTTTATTGGGACCAGGGATTTAATGCAAGAGCACATTGCCTTCAGAGTGTGGCCACTTGTAGATAACTGGGAAATGCCAAAGGAGACCGTTAAAGAAACTAACGAGGGTGGACTAATCAGACTGAAATATATATTCAAGTATGGAGATAAGTTTGTTGAACCGGATGATGATTAGCTGAAAAGCATTGAGAATGTAAGTGATGAATTGCTTGGGGCGTACTCAAAGGCCGAAAACACTGCATTGTCAGCGGCTTTCGGAGGCCGAAAAAAGAAAAGACTCAACCGAGTATTTGATGCAATTGGGTTTATCTATCCCGACTACTATTATCCAATGCGAGGTCAAAAGAGAAAAAATACTTCTCCTGCAAAGAACACTGCTTCGGCCGCTCCCGGGGAGCCAGCGCCGAAGAGGAAGAAGGTAAAAGTGTTCACACACCCTCCACGCTGTATTGAGCCGGCCATAGTGCCCGAGTTTATTGGCGAGGCCTCTTCGGCCACCGAAGCCAGAGAACCAACTACAGCGCCAAAATCCGAAGAAATGGCCGAAGCACCAGCAATAGAAAAAACAGGAAAAGAGAGATCTGAAGAAAGAAAAACACCAGATGTTTTAAGTCCTTCGTCAAAAGTTGAGGCAGCTAAGAGCCAGAAGGGGCCAGCAGCAACCCCTAAAAGAAAAAGGATGGTTAATGTGCTGGATGTTTTGGAGACAATTAAATCTTCAAGCACAACTCCAAAGAAAACTATTGAAGTGTCTATTGAAGCCTTTGCTGCTGAAACTTCGAAGCAACAATTTGAAACTGAAGCTGGGCCTTCGGAATCCACCAAGATACAACCTTTGGTGGTCGAAAAAATGTCAAAGGCAAGTTTAGAAACTGAAAAAGCAAAAATAACAGAGCCGATTCTGACTGAGGAAATTGGCACTGCCACCCCCGAAGCATCTTCCAAAATACATGATTATATTGTGTGACATGCTTCGGGGAAGAAACTATCTGAAGAAGAGATTTTTGAAGCCAATCACTATGCCCGAGAACTGAAGTATCCGAGGGGGGCGGTAGTGTTCAATGGGACAAACGAAGATGATTTCCTGTACTGCCTCCCAGACAATAAAGAATTATCCGTGTGCCGGGAAATGGCTAGAAGCATGGGGTTCCCGAAACTCGAAGCTGGCCTTTGCGCCATGACGAAGGACGATCTTGCGGATAGCCTGGCATACAATAGTCTGAAGATACAAAAATTGTGAATTTTGAAGTTTATGAATTTTAAATTAGTTTTTTGCTCTTATGTTAACTCATTCATTTTTTTGAATAGGGCTTAATACTCAGCAATGCCTTAAGGGCTCAGAAGAATGCCGAAGATGAGAGCTGCACCATTGCTCTCAACAACCTTCGAACAGAGGTTATCAGGCTAAGAAACGAAGCCTTGGAGAAGGACAAAATTCTGCTTACATTAGTGGAAAAAATGAAGGAAGACGAAGCTAACTCTAGAACTCAAGCCGAAGCTCAGAAGCGTGAAATCGAAGATCTTCGTAAACAACTAGCCCGAGCCAAAGAAGAACACATTCTTGAAGAAACAAAACGAGAATTAAGCGATCAATGGGCAGACCATTTGGAAGTAAATGTTAAAGAGCTTCGTGCTTTGAAGAAGAGGTGTTACGATAAATCCATAGAATGTGTTAAGAAAATAAAATCCAGCTTTGACAGCGTTGGCGCGTTCTCTAGTGAAGAAAATTTCACAAGAGGAAATCCAGAAGGCCCAATTGAATGGATTAGTCGCGAAGCTGATGTCTTCGACGAAATCTTGAATAGTCGCGGGGACATTTGTGCTTTTTCGGGCGCCAGGGGAATTGTTACCATTTTAGAGAAGAAGGGGTGCGAGCATGTAAAATCTTTGGCGCAGTCTGAAGCTGCCTTGTCCCCTGAAGATATCACAGACCCTTCAGCCGAAGCAAGCCAGGTTGGTGGGAAATTTTTCACTGACATTTGGGACAATGGCGGCCGAAAAATGGCTCAAGAGATCATTCAGAGGAGTGAAAAAGGCATCCATGATGCTAGGGAGGTAGCGAGGGCTGCTGAAAAAAGCGCAGGGCCCGAAGGGCAAATAGGTATTAATTAGTGATTTTTATTTTGTTGTAATTTTTGATTTTGAACTTTATTCGTAGTTTGTAATAGTAATATAGCCGTGTCCTCTCCTCCCTCAGAACCCGCTGAGGCATCTATGGACCCTCCCCCGAAGGGAGACGACGAAATTAGATAAATGGCCGAAGCCATCATGGACGAAGTTGTCAATCAGCTGCTAAACGAAGCTGCAGAAGTAGTTCTTAGGGAAGATTAAATGCTATTGTAAAAATATTTGGAACATGACAAGTGTAAAACTTTGTAACTTTGAATGTAATATATAATCTATTTACGGTTCAATTCTTTACGATGCATGAAACTTTTTCATACATACCGCTTTTTTAGCCTTCGGCGAAAAAACACCTTTCCTTCTTTTCATGCTTCGTAAAGAAAATCTTTTATGTGTCACAAGAATTACCATATTTCTTTGATGAAGAATCTCCAAACTTTATGAAAACATTCTTTGAATCCATAAAAAAGTCTTATGTTGCCTCTCAAATGAAGCTACACTTCTTCTCAATTTATCTTGTGCCTTGGCACGATTTTCTCTTTTTCAAAACATTCTTCGAAGATCAATTGTTGTGTCCCCTTCCTGTTCTCCATGCGAAATGATGGATGATGCTTATGTTATGCAAAATGATGTAATGATGTTATGTTATGCAAAATGACATTTATGCTGAAAATAGACATATCCCTGCCATAGAGCACACAATCTTTTTATCTCAGCGTTGACTTTTCGCTGTAAGCCTACCTTAGGAGCTTCTTCGCCTTTTACTTTCAGCGGAATCAACGTTTATTTTTCGCTGTAAGCCTCCCTTAGGAGCTTCTTCGCCTTTTACTTTCAGCGGAATCAGCGTTTATTTTTCGTTGTAAGCTCTGCATTCCCTTTGGAACGACTTTCGAGCAGAAAACTTACACTGCGCTCCCTCAGGAACGACTTTTTATTACTTCAAAAAAGTTACGGCTCATTCCTTAGAACAAGTTTTTGATAATCCGAAGGTTCTCCGTGCCTCCATAAATTTTTGTGCTTCGGTAACTCAAGTCTTTGGAGGAGATATATTTTCATTATGATAATACGGTAAACTGTTACAAGGATTTGAAAAACAATAAAAAACACTTAAACTCCCCATAATTGTTCTTTAGTGCGAAGAAAATAAAACTGAATGTGAAAGCATAAAAAACTGCTGTGGGAGTAGGATATTTTGTCAGTAAATGTGCTTCGACTCTGGCACAGTGCTATTGACTGTGCGAGCTTCGGATTCTTCTCTGAAGTCCCTCTGGGGGTGAGAGTGCTGGCTCCCTTCTGGCTGCAAAGCTCGTTGTATTGGTGGTGGCGGTGGAAGCTGTTGCCAGGAAGCTTGGGGTTGGCTTGCCGAAGCAACAGAGGCTGCAGGGTGATTGCCTACATATTCTGGAATGTAAGGCGAATGGTACGAAGCAGTATGCATGACCTGCTTCGGTTGGTTCTGTTGCGCAGCAGCTTCTGCTAGCTCCTTTTGCTTCTGGATGGTAATGTGACACATCCTGTTGGTGTGGCCCTTACCTTCACCACAGAAAAGGCAGTATATTTTTCTTGATTGATCCCCAAATCTTCCCCCGAAGCCCCTGGCGCCTCTGCCCCTTGGCGCTGGCGGCCGAAAGGAGCTTTGCTGTTGCCCCGAAGCTTGCGAGGAGCACTGTGGCCTTTGCTGTTGACTCCCTTTGTCGTCATTTTGAGTAGAATTGTGAATTGACCTGATGTGCCTTGGATAAAATCTTCCTCCGAAACCCCTAGTCATTTCAGAGAACCTGAGAGCTTCCTCCCTTCTTTGGCGAAAATCATTGTCAGCTCGAATGTACTCGTCCATCTTCTGGAGCAGCTTCTCCAGAGTTTGAGGAGGCTTCCTGGCAAAGTACTGAGCTACAGGTCCTGGCCGAAGCCCCTTGATCATAGCCTCAATGACAATTTCATTGGGCACTGTTGGTGCCTGTGCCCTCAGACGTAGGAACCTTCGGACATATGCCCGAAGGTATTCTTCGTGATCCTGGGTGCACTGGAATAAAGCTTGAGCAGTGACTGGCTTCATCTGAAACCCTTGGAAGCTGGTTATCAGCATATCCTTCAACTTTTGCCATGAGGTGATTGTCCCTGGCCTAAGGGAAGAGTACCAAGTTTGTGCAACGCTCCTGACAGCCATGACGAAGGACTTTGCCATGACCGCCATGTTGCCACCGTACGAAGATATAGTTGCCTCATAGCTCATCAAGAATTGTTTCGGGTCTGAATGACCGTCATACATGGGGAGCTGAGGCGGCTTGTAAGACTGTGGCAAAGGAACAGCCTGCAGTTCTGTTGACAAGGGAGAAGCATCATCAAAAGCAAAATTTCCGTGATGGAAATCTTCATACCAGTCATCCTCGTTGTAGAAACCCTCTTGATGAAGCTCTCTGCGCGGGGGCCTTTGATTCTGGTCATCTTGAGCGAGATGTCGAAGCTCTTCAGAGGCTTCATCTATCTGCTTTTGAAGATCAGCTAGACGAGCCATCTTCTCCTTCTTCCATTGAACCTGTTGATGGAGCATCTCCATTTTTTGTATTTCTTGGTCCAAGTCGTCTTCCGGAGGTGTTGGACTGATGGCCTTCCTCTTCTGGCTTCGGGCCTCCCTAAGAGAGACGACATCCTGATTGGGGTCCAGCGGCTGCAGAGTGACAGCCCTTGTCGTTGAAGCTTTTTTCGGCGGCATAACGAAGGTGACGCTTGCCGAAGGTTTTCAAAACCCAAAAAGTGGAAGTGAGTTGACCGGAGGTGGGCGCCAATGTTGGGGGCTTGTTCTCAAATGCTATGAATTAAGAACAAGACAACATAAAAGTGTTAAATGTCGAGCTCCTTCGTCCTTAGAAACAGTATATCCTTTCGGGTATAATGAATCTCGGACGAAGGTTACGGAGAAAAAGACCTTCGTTAAGTCGATAAATGGCTAAACAAAGTAATTATATATATAATGTGCGAGTAATAATACCAGCATTATCATCGATATATTTCCATTATTAAATTCATAAAAACAAATTACAAACGTACCTTCAGATTGATGTAAAGTAAAGGTACAAACGTGATGCGAAAAAGCGTATGCCCAGTCAGCGTGAACAATACGGGAGTACTGTTCACCTATTTATAGGCACGGGACGCAGCCCATGTAAAATTACATTGATGCCCTTTACATTTATCAATAACTACATTAATTCTTCGGGGTTCAATTTGGCTTTTCATCTTTAAGTCGATTCCTCTTTTCTGTTATTGTGCCGAAGCTTTTCTGCATATAGCTTCGTGATCGTCTTATCCTTCGTCATGATCGTTTTTCATTCCAGTCACGCTTCGTCTTAACCATGTTCTTGTACATTCGCGACCTGACTCCGAAGGTGCCTGTTCCGAAGGTGCCTGTTCACATATTACACTTGGAAAATATTATCAAGCTATGCTTTTGAGGACCTTCGGGAGCCGAAGGCCCCCAACAGTTCTGTACCAAGAGTTATTTTTGCTGGTATCTAGGGGTAATAACATGCTTTTGTGCCAAAAATCACAGAGGGTTACTTAGTGGTTATTTAGTTATGATTTTCTAAAGTTTAAAGCCAAAAAGACCCTTATAACTAACTTGTTATTTGAAAAATATCAAACAACAGAACTTGTATTTTTCCTAGGTTCTTCTTAGCACAAGAATAGTCATTCCTAAGGTAGGGGTGTTTTCTCCTTAGGATTATTTTCTGATGATTTTTCAAAGTTTTCCCTGTTTTTCATGAATAAATGTGAGTGCAATATCTTTTCACTGGACTTTAGTTCAACAAATTTTTCTTGTGGACTATATCACTTAGGCATGCTAGTTAAAATATGGTTGCCCCTGGTGCCCATTTTCAACCCCTTTTCTTTATTTTCTTAAGTTTGAGCATAAACAAGGTTTAGTGGGTAAATATTTCTTACCCTTGCATACTGGGGTGTTTATTAATTTTAAACAATGTAACTACTAGGTTAGTGTCTCCACTATTTTTCTCAACCTTGGTCTAACAATATTTCTATTTTTCCCTTTATTAATGAATTTTGGGTAGTTTTCTTATTTAATTCAAAACTCTATAAAACTTTACAGGAACTATGGAGTCTATTATTTTTGCCTGAAAGTTTATATTTCACAAAGTCTAGCAAAATTGGTTTGACTAATTTTGGATGATTATTCTTTAAGTTATACATTTATTAAGTTCTCTGCAATATTTAAAAGAAAAGTAAATTTGAAATGGAAAAGAAATACAGATTTGCGCTGAAGTCCCTGGGTTTTCTCCCTCTTTTCTCTCACAAAACAGCCCTCGGTCTACTATTTGCATGAGTCACTGACCTTGCACAAGACCCCCTGGACTTAACCTAAATCTAACCCACGCTCCCTGGCTGGCTGAAACAGTAACCGTGGCAAAGATCATGGCGGCGCGACTTACCGGCGGCAGCAGAGGTCTGGTGGGGTGGCCAGTGACGTCGGGAAGGTCACAGCGGTCACGTCGGCGTGCGGGTCGGCGTCGGAGGTGGTCGGAGCTGCTCTGGCCACGAGCGCAGGCGGCGGAGGTCGTCAGCGGCTCCTGCTCCGACCAAACCACGGCGGTAGGGTTCAATTAAGGTGCACGAGGAGCTCCATGGAGTGATGTAGAGGCCATGTGCGCAAGGAATTGAGGAATGGTCCAGTGGCTTACCCGGTCCACGTGCTCCGGCGGGGTTATGAACTCCGACGAGCTTGATTGCACTGTTCCGGTGGGGCTAGTCCTCGGCTCACGCTTGGGAAAGCTTCACGGCCTCCTGGGGGAGCTATCCGAGGGCTCGAATCGAGCAGAGGTGGGCGAGAAAGGGTTTGGCCACGGCGGGCGTCCTCGAGCGGCTCTGGCGGGTCGCGGGGAGGTCGTTGGAGCTGCGGCGAGCTCGGGAAAGTTAGGCGGTGTGCGGAGGGGGTGACCGGGAAGGTGGCCGAGCGCAAGGGCGGGTTTTATAGCCACGCGCGGGCACGACATGGGCGTTGGCGCGGGGCGGCCGAGGGCGTGCAGGGGTGCGCGTGCGGGCGTGCTCTGGGCGCGCTCCCGAGTGTCTGCCCGCGTCGAACACGTGGAGGTTTACTTCTGCCAGTGTTCAATGGCCTGTTTGGTCGCCTTAGCGTGCAGGTATTAGCAAAAATCTTGTGTACGGTCTCTTCTCTGCGCCATATCCTATCTTTTCTATGTGAGTTCCAAGCAAAGATATGGTCGGGTTTGAGAGATATAGGTGTGTGAAGTTGGCTCTGTCCGAGCTGTCCAAACCAAGACAAAAACCGTGCCAAGTCGTGTCAACCGAATTAGGGTTGAGTTCAAATTTTTCCAGGGTGTTCTAGGGGTCTTTAGGCGCCATTTTGTCAATTGGGCCATATGGTTTTGAGGTTTGGAAAAAGGTGAACATGTTTGATCTTTGAAAGAGGGTCGGTTTTGAACTTGAGAGCAATCTGATTTTTCTTTTATATCCTTCTCTTTGGTGACCTTTTTGGGGCTTTTCTGAAATCGTTTTGGGGTCACTTTCTTTCTATGTTTTGTAGGGTATTAAGTGTACTATAACTTTTATAATTAGTCCAAATCATAACAATGTGTTTACATAGCCTTTTTGCCATAATCCCCTCTAGGGCTCCATTTGTCTCAGGGAGTTGAATTTGGGTTTGAGTCATTCTCTCCTCTTTAGGTGCATGATAAGGCCAAAGCATGACTTCTAAGATGGGTTACACCAACTTAGGATCATGACCCCCAAGTTTGGTGTCTTTTGCTCAAATTAAACCACATGTGATGATGGGTTCACCAGTGTAGGCTTAAGTGAAAACCCTGAGTAACACCTGGGGTGTTACACGGTCGACTGCGCCAACGGTCAGCCGCGCAATCCACACGCGACGCGTGGGCGCGCCAACGGTCGGTAGGGGGCACCGGACTGTCCGGTGTGCACCGGACACTGTCCGGTGCGCCAACTGCAACGAATCTGCAACGGTCGGATGCGCCAGAAAAGGAAGGAGATTGCGCACACCGGACAACTACAGTGACTGTCCGGTGGCGCACCGGACTGTCCGGTGCGCCACCCGACAGAAGGCAAGATTAGCCTTCCAAGATTGCCTCCAACGGCTCCTAGCTGCCTTGGGGCTATAAAAGGAACCCCTAGGCGCATGGAGGAGTCATCCAAGCATTCTTTGATCATTCCTAAGCATCCAGACTCCACTTCCACACATTTGATTCTCTGTGCTAGCAATTTGAGCTCCTCTTGAGTTGAGAACTCTGTGTGTTGAACTTAGAGCTCAAGTTGTGCCTTATGTGCATGATTGTGCTCTCGTTTTGAGTCTTGTTTGTGTTGCTCTCCCCTTCCTTACTTCCGTGCTTCTTTGTGATCATCAATTGTAAGGGCGAGAGGCTCCAAAGTGTGGAGATTCCTCGCAAACGGGAGAAAGTATAAGAAAGAAGAACACCGTGGTATTCAAGTTGATTATTGGATCACTTGAAAGGGGTTGAGTGCAACCCTCGTCATTGGGACGCCACAACGTGGAAGTAGGCAAGTATTACTTGGCCAAACCACGGGATAACTCGCGTGTCTCTTGTGATTGCTTTTCTGTGTGATTATTGCGATTCGCTAGAGCTCGCTCTATAGCCACTTGGTTTTATCATTCTAACACTAAACCAAGTTTTGTGGCTATTAGTTGTTGAATTTTACAGGATCACCTATTCACCCCCCATCTAGGTGCTCTCAATTGGTATCGGAGCTGTTCTCTTCACGAAAGGGACTAATCGCCCGAAGAGATGGATCCTAAGGGAAAGGGGATGGTGGTCAATGATAAGGAGAAGGAGTCCATCTTCAATGAGCCAAGGGACGATAAGCCCACTGACTCTAGCTCGAGTCATAAGAAGAAGGACGAGAAGAAGAAGAGGCGCATTAAGAAGATCGTCTACTACGACAGCGATGAGTCTTCTTCTTCCCCAAGAGACGACGACTACGACGAGAAAAAGAAATCGGTTAACTCAAATTTTTCATTTGATTATTCTCGTATTCCATATAATTCTAATGCCCATTTGCTTTCTATTCCTCTTGGTAAACCTCCACACTTTGATGGAGAGGATTACGCTTTTTGGAGTCACAAAATGCGTAGTCACCTCTTCTCTCTCCATCCTAGTATTTGGGAGATAGTTGAGAATGGAATGCAATTTGATAGTACGTATAACTCTGTCTTCATTAACGAACAAATTCATAAAAATGCACAAACTACCACTGTTTTGTTAGCATCGTTGTGTAGGGATGAATACAACAAGGTGAGCAGCTTGGACAACGCCAAGCAAATATGGGACACCCTCAAGATATCGCATGAGGGGAACGACGCCACCATGATCACCAAAATGGAGTTGGTGGAAGGCGAGCTAGGAAGGTTTGCTATGATCAGGGGAGAGGAGCCAACTCAAACATACAACAGGCTCAAAACCCTGGTCAACAAGATCAGGAGCTATGGAAGCACGAGATGGACGGACCACGACGTCGTCCGACTTATGCTCAGGTATTTCACTGTTATTGACCCTCATCTTATGAACCTCATACGTGAAAATCCCAGGTACACAAAGATGACGCCAGAGGAGATACTCAGAAAGTTTGTTAGTGGGCGTATGATGGTCAAAGAAGCAAGATATGTTGATGATGCATTGAATGGCCCAATGCCCATCTATGAGCCACAGCCTGTTGCACTCAAGGCAACAAGCAGCAGCAGGGAGGCGCTACCTAGTAAGGTGGCACAAGTTGAAGCTGCCGGGCTGAACGAAGATGAGATGGCCCTCATCATCAAGCGATTCAAGACCGCGCTAAAAGGACGCAAGGAGCATCCCAACAAGAGCAAAGCAAAGGGAAAGTGCTCCTGTTTTAAGTGCGGTAAGACTGGTCATTTTATAGCAAATTGTCCCGATAATGCTAATGACCAGGAACAAGAAAAGAGCAGGAAGAGGGAGAAGAAGAAGGCCTACAAGAAGGTGAAGGGTGAGGCGCACCTTGGCAAAGAATGGGATTCGGATTGCTCTTCTTCCGACTCCGACGACGAAGGACTCGCCGCCTCAGCCTTCAACAAGTCGTCTCTCTTCCCCAACGAGCGCCATACTTGCCTAATGGCAAAGGAGAAAAAGGTAAGCGCTCGAGATACCCCTAAGTATACTACTTCAAGTGATGATGACTCTAGTGATGATGAAGTAGATTACACAAGCTTATTCAAAGGTTTAGATAGAACTAAAAAAGATAAAACCAATGAATTGATTGATGCTTTAAATGAAAAGAATAGATTGTTAGAGAAGCAAGAAGATATTTTATATGAAGAGCATGACAAGTTTATAAGTGTGCAAAAATCTCTTGCTTTAGAGGTTAAAAGGAATGAAATGCTTTCTTCTAAATTATCCTCTTGTCATGAAACTGTGTCTAGCTTAAAGAGTATTAATGATGATTTAAATGCTAAGCTAGAAGTAGTCAATAAATCTAGTTCTTGTGTAGAGCATGTTGTCATTTGTAATAGGTGTAAGGATTTTGATGTTGATGCATGTGTTGAGCACCTTACTTCCATTACAAAATTAAATGGTGAAGTGGCAAGTCTTAATGCCCAACTTAAGACTTGCAAAAATGACTTCGATAAGTTAAAATTTGCTAGGGATGCCTACACCGTGGGTAGACATCCCTCAATTAAGGATGGACTTGGCTTTCGAAAGGAAGCCAAGAACTTAACAAGTCAAAGGGCTCCCATTCCCAACAAGGAGAAAGGGAAGGCCCCTATGGCTAATAGTAATCAAAAGAATCATGCTTTCATGTATAATGATAGAAAATTTGCTAGAAATTCTCATTATAGGAGTTATAATGATTTTGATTCTCATGCTATGATTGCTTCAAGTTCTAACTTTAATGTTAGGCCTAGGAGAAATTTTGTGTCTCATGCTCCTAGGAAAGTGTGTAATACTGTCTTTCATGCTTGCAACACTACGTTTGTTCTTTCATGTAAAAATAAAAAAGTGGTTGCTAGAAAGTTGGGGTCCAAATGCAAGGGAGACAAGACTTGCATTTGGGTCCCAAAAGTTATTGTAACTAACCTTGTAGGACCCAACAAGAGTTGGGTACCTAAAACCCAAGCCTAATTTGCCTTGCAGGTTTATGCATCCGGGGGCTCAAGCTGGATTATCGACAGCGGATGCACAAACCACATGACGGGGGAGAAGAAGATGTTCACCTCCTACGTCAAGAACAAAGATTCCCAAGATTCGATCATCTTTGGAGATGGGAACCAAGGCAAGGTTAAAGGACTAGGAAAAATAGCCATTTCATTCGAGCATTCCATATCTAATGTGTTTTTAGTTGAATCGCTCGGGTATAATTTATTATCTGTCAGTCAACTATGTAATATGGGATATAATTGTCTATTTACCAATGTAGATGTGTCTGTCTTTAGAAGGAGTGATGGTTCATTAGCTTTTAAGGGTGTACTAGACGACAAACTCTACTTAGTTGATTTTTCGAAAGAGGAGGCCGATCTAGATGCATGCTTAATTGCTAAGACTAGCATGGGCTGGCTGTGGCATCACCGTCTAGCATATGTTGGGATGAAGAACCTTCATAAACTTCTAAAGGGAGAACATGTGTTAGGTGTAACCAATGTATTTTTTGAAAAAGATAGACCTTGTGCAGCTTGTCAAGCAGGCAAACAGGTGGGAAGTACTCATCACAGCAAGAATGTGATGACCACATCAAGACCTCTGGAGCTACTTCATATGGACCTCTTCAGACCCATCGCCTACCTCAGCATCGGGGGAAGTAAGTATGGTCTTGTTATTGTTGATGATTTTTTCCGCTTCACTTGGGTATTCTTTTTGCAGGATAAATCAGAAACCCAAGGGACCCTAAAGCGCTTTCTAAGGAGAGCTCAAAACGAATTTGAGCTCAAGGTGAAAAAGATAAGAAGTGACAACGGGTCCGAGTTCAAGAACCTACAAGTGGAGGAGTACCTTGAGGAGGAAGGAATCAAGCACGAGTTCTCCGCTCCCTACACACCACAGCAAAACGGTGTGGTAGAGAGGAAGAACAGGACACTTATAGACATGGCGAGGACGATGCTTGGAGAATTCAAGACGCCCGAGCGGTTTTGGTCGGAAGCTGTGAACACAGCTTGCCACACCATAAACCGGGTCTACCTTCATCGCCTCCTCAAGAAAACCTCGTATGAACTTCTAACCGGTAACAAACCCAACATGTCATACTTTCGTGTATTTGGGAGTAAATGTTACATTCTAGTAAAGAAAGGTAGAAATTCTAAATTTGCTCCCAAAGTTGTAGAAGGGTTTCTACTAGGTTATGACTCAAATACAAAGGCGTATAGAGTCATCAACAAATCATCAGGTTTAGTTGAAGTCTCTAGCGACGTTGTATTTGATGAAACTAATGGCTCTCCAAGAGAGCAAGTTGATCTTGATGATGTAGATGAAGATGATGTTCCAACGGACGCAATTCGCACCATGGCGATTGGAGATGTGCGACCACAGGAACACCAAGAACAAGATCAACCTTCTTCCTCAACAATGGTGCATCCCCCAACTCAAGATGATGAACAGGTTCCTCAAGAAGAGGCACATGATCAAGGGGGAGCACAAGAAGACCAAGTTGTGAAGGAAGAAGCACCACGGGCCCCTCCAACTCAAGTCCGAACGACGGTTCAAAGAAATCATCCCGTTGACCAGATTCTGGGTGATATAAGCAAGGGAGTAACCACTCGCTCAAGATTAGCTAACTTTTGTGAGCATTACTCGTTTGTCTCTTCTATTGAGCCTTTCAGGGTAGAAGAGGCCTTGCAAGATCCGGACTGGGTGTTGGCCATGCAGGAAGAGCTCAACAACTTCAAGCGAAATGAAGTTTGGACCCTGGTGCCATGTCCCAAGCAAAACGTTGTGGGAACCAAGTGGTTGTTCCACAACAAGCAAGACGAGCACAGGGTGGTGACACGAAATAAGGCTCGACTTGTGGCAAAAGGTTATGCCCAAGTCGCAGGTTTGGATTTCAAGGAGACTTTTGCTCCTGCGGCTAGGCTAGAGTCGATTCGCATTCTATTAGCCTATGCCGCTCACCACTCTTTCAGGTTGTTCCAAATGGATGTGAAGAGCGCTTTCCTCAACAGGCCAATCAAGGAGGAGGTGTACGTAGAGCAACCCCTTGGCTTTGAGGATGAAAGGTACCCCGACCATGTGTGTAAGCTCTCTAAGGCGCTCTATGGACTTAAGCAAGCCCCAAGAGCATGGTATGAATGCCTTAGAGATTTCCTAATTGCTAATGCTTTCATGGTTGGGAAAGCCGATCCAACTCTTTTCACTAAGACTTGTGTTGGGGACTTGTTCTCAAATGCTATGAATCAAGAACAAGGCAACACAAAAGATGTTAAATATCAAATGCCCTTCGTCCGCTGAAGCATGATCTCCTCAAGGGTTTAATGATCTTCGGACGAAGGCCTTAAACATAATATTACAAAGGTGACAAAGATAATATAAAGCGATGTAAAATGTAGAACATTAAAGATAAATATGTTGAAGATAAATGGCATCATTCGTATATTTATTATATGGATCTACATTGTTTGAATACAATGTTTAAGGTATGTTAATACCTTCGCCTTGACAAGTAATAATTCCCAAGTGATGCACTTGCAATTACAGGAAAGCGTGAACAGTAAAGGAATACTGTTCACTATTTATAGGCACAGGACACAGCCTGTGAGGAATTACAATCATGCCCTTCATAAAAGTTTACAGCAATGACTCAGACCCCTACAGGCTAAAAGGTCATTCTATCTTTAAGTCGGTTCGACCCTTCATCTTCGGATATGTTATAATCCCGAAGCTTCATGAATGATACCTTCGTCGTCACGTACGAGCAGCTTCAGCCGCGGCTGTTTCTTTCTGCGGGACCTTCGACGACGAAGCATGGTCCCAACAACTTGTGATGGTGACCTATTTGTGTGCCAAATTTATGTCGATGACATAATATTTGGTTCTACTAACCAAAAGTCTTGTGAGGAGTTTAGCAGGGTGATGACACAGAAATTTGAGATGTCAATGATGGGCGAGTTGAACTACTTCCTTGGGTTCCAAGAGAAACAACTCAAGGACGACACCTTCATCTCCCAAACAAAGTACACGCAAGACTTGCTCAAGCGGTTTGGGATGAAGGACGCCAAGCCCGCAAAGACACCAATGGGAACCGACAGACATGTCGACCTCAACAAAGGAGGTATGTCCGTTGATCAAAAGGCATACCGGTCTATGATAGGTTCCTTGCTTTATTTATGTGCTAGTAGACCGGATATTATGCTTAGCGTATGCATGTGTGCTAGATATCAATCCGACCCAAGGGAATGTCACCTTGTGGCCGTTAAGCGGATTCTTAGATATTTAGTTGCTACGCCTTGCTTCGGGATCTGGTATCCAAAGAGGTCTACCTTTGACTTGATTGGATATTCAGACTCCAATTATGCCGGGTGCAAGGTTGATAGGAAGAGTACATCTAGGACGTGCCAATTCCTAGGAAGGTCCCTGGTGTCGTGGAGCTCAAAGAAACAAACTTCCGTTGCCCTATCCACCGCTGAGGCCGAGTATGTTGCCGCAGGACAGTGTTGCGCGTAACTACTTTGGATGAGGCAAACCCTCTGGGACTTTGGCTACAATCTGAGCAAAGTCTCACTCCTATGTGACAATGAGAGTGCAATCCGCATGGCAGATAATCCTGTTGAACACAACCGCACTAAGCACATAGACATCCGGCATCACTTCCTGAGAGACCACCAGCAAAAGGGGGATATCGAGGTGTACCATATTAACACCGAAAACCAGCTAGCCGATATCTTCACCAAGCCTTTAGATGAGAAAAGGTTTTGCAGGTGGCATAGTGAGCTAAATGTCTTAGATTCGCGTAACTTGGATTGATCTATAACATACATGTATTTTATGCCTTTGATCATGTAATTTATGCATTTCAATCTATGTTTGTGGTGCTCAAGTTGTACACATGATCCCCGAACCTCACAAGTCCATTTGCAAGTGATGCACTTATTTAGGGGGAGGCATGCTACAACTTGACCCTTTGAGACTAACTTTGTGTTTGAGTTCTTGATTTAGTCTCAAAAGTGAATTGAAAGGGAAAGGTGAACTTGGACCATGCAAAGACTTCCACCGCACTCCGGTATTAACTCCAAGTTCATATCTATGCTCGTATTGCCTTTTTGTTCGTAATTGACAATTTTGGTGAGGCAATGGGGTTAAAGGGCCAAGAATGATCCCCTTTTGGTGCTTAATGCCAAAGGGGGAGAAATTAAGGCCAAAGCAAATGGATCAGCTACCACTTGTGAAATTTTGAAAATAGTAGAGTTAGAACTTTTGATTTGTCAAAATACTCTTCTTGTCTCTTATTGTCAAAAGTTGGTCTCTTATGGGGAGAATGTATGATTATGGGAAAAGGGGGAGTTTTTGAATCTTGATCATTTTCACTCTTGAAATATCTCCCTTTGTGCCCAAACAAGTGAGTTTGTTGTAGAGATAGGAAAATGAATTTGATTTTCGAAAACAAACCAAGTGGTGGCAAAGTATGATCCAAATATGCCAAATTTGAATCAAAACAATCTTGTTCTCTCTTGCATTGATATTGCACTTATTTTGGTTGCTTTTGGATGTGTTGGCATAAATCACCAAAAAGGGGGAGACTGAAAGGGAAATATGCCCTTGGGCCATTTCTAAAGTGTTTTGGTGATTAAGTGCCCAACACATATTCTCTAAGTGTTGAAATTGTGCCAAAGATTCAAGAAGTGGAAATCATGTTATAAGGTATGTTTCTAGACTTAGTACATTGTTTTGAGTACTAACATATGTTGTCTAAGTGCTAGAAACAGGAGAAATGCTATTGGGAAAGAGTTGGCTGAACTCCTGCTCGGTCTGGGTGCACCGGACAGTGTCCGGTGGTGCACCGGACAGTGTCCGGTGCGCCAGACCAGCCTCCGGTGAACATGCCACTCTCGGGACTCGACGGCGGCGTACGACTATAATTCACCGGACTGTCCGATGGTGCACCGGACTGTCCGGTGAGTCGTCTGCGGTGAAGTCGTCGCTCTCGGAAAAAGTTCAACGACGTACGGATATAATTCACCGGACTGTCCGGTGAGCCAACGGTCGACTGTGCCAACGGTCGGCCGCGCAATCCGCGCGCGACGCGTGGGCGCGCCAACGGTCGGTAGGGGGCACCAGACTGTCCGGTGTGCACCGGACAGTGTCCGGTGCGACAACTGCCGCGAATCTGCAACGGTCAGATGCGGCAGAAAAGGAAGGAGATCGCGCACCGGACAACTACAGTGACTGTCCGGTGGCGCACCGGACTGTTCGGTGCGCCACCCGACAGAAGGCAAGATTAGCCTTCCAAGATTGCCTCCAACGGCTCCTAGCTGCCTTGGGGCTATAAAAGGGACCCCTAGGCGCATGGAGGAGTCATCTAAGCATTCTTTGATCATTCCTAAGCATTTGATTCTCTGTGCTAGCAATTTGAGCTCCTCTTGAGTTGAGAACTCCGTGTGTTGAACTTAGAGCTCAAGTTGTGACTTGTGTGCGTGATTGTGCTCTCGTTTTGAGTCTTGTGTGCGTTGCTCTCCCCTCCCTTACTTCCGTGCTTCTTTGTGATTCCTCACAAACGGGAGAAAGTATAAGAAAGAAGAACACCGTGGTATTCAAGTTGATCATTGGATCACTTGAAAGGGGTTGAGTGCAACCCTCGTCCATTGGGACGCCACAACGTGGAAGTAGGCAAGTATTACTTGGCCGAACCATGGGATAACTCGCGTGTCTCTTGTGATTGCTTTTCTGTGTGATTATTGCGCTTCGCTAGAGCTCGCTCTATAGCCACTTGGTTTTATCATTCTAACACTTAACCAAATTTTGTGGCTATTAGTTGTTGAATTTTATAGGATCACCTATTCACCCCCCTCTAGGTGCTCTCAGCTTGTACCATCAGGACCAGGGGTCCTTGCTTAGTAAGGCATTAGGCAATTTTCCCAAGATGCACGTTCCATCGTTTGACGATGAAAACCCCAAGTTATGGCAGTCCCACTGTGAGGCGTATTTTCATATGTATGAAGTCGACTATACTGTTTGGGTCCAGGTAGCTACCATGCAGTTTTCGGGTCCAGCAGCAAGGTGGTTGCAATCAGTGCAACACCAGATCCACCACATGTCGTGGGAGGGGTTCTGTGCTTTGATCTAGGAGAGATTTGCAAAAAAACCAACACCAGTCGTTGCTTCGATAGTTATTTCACATCAGGCAGACTAGTTCTGTGGCGGTATATATTGATGAGTTTTCCCAATTAGTGGATCATCTTAATGCCTACGAGTACATGTCTGACCCCTTATATTACACGATGAAGTTTGTTGACGGACTTAGAGATGACATTAAGGCGGTAGTCATGCTTCAACGCCCTAAAAATTTTGATACTGCTGTTGTTTTGGCTCAATTGCAAGAAGAGGCAGGAGAGCTAATGCGGAAGCGCGACCACCACAGAGGACCTACAAGTTTCACGCCTTCTTCATTTGGTTCGACAGATCCGTCTCAACAACCAACAACCAAAGATTATAAATCTTCTTTTGTGGGAAAGTTGGAAAACAAGAAGTCGGTGGCTTCATCTACGAGTGCCTCTAATGACACTCGTTTGACATCCTTATATGCTTATCGCAAGGCACAGAGATTATGCTATAAATGTGGACTACAATATACCAAGGGCCATAAATGTGTTGATACAGTTCAGCTGCAAATGGTGGAAGAGCTATGGCAACTAGTGACACTGCCTGAAGAGGAGGAGACTGCATTGTCTGATGGAGAAGTTTACACTGAATGTCACTCTATTTTGTTGTCCTAGGCTGCAGTTGAAGGCTCCAAGGCTCCTCGTACTATGAGATTTGTGGGGCATATTGCAGGGACTGATGTATTGGCTCTTCTAGACTCTGGCAGTTCACATTTGTTTGTCAGTTCCACTATTGCATCGACCAGGTCTGATGTTGTGCCACTAAGCGTACCTGTTAAGGTTTAGGTAGCTAATGGTTCTCAGATTTGTTGTTCATCTGAAATAGTGGATGCCTTGTGGTCCTTGGGAGGAGTGTCTTTTACTTCTACCTTGAAAGTGTTACCTCTGCCTACATATGATTTGATTATTGGCATGGATTGGCTTGAGGCACGTAGTCCTATGATGGTTCACTGGTTGCAGAAGTGGTTAATGAATCCCTTGCAAGGTGTTTATGTTATGCTCCAGGGCGTGTCTTCTTCAGTCTTGCGGGATTTAGTAGTGCAAGTGTGCAACATGTTAGAACTGTCTGACAAGGAGCAAGTGATTTTGAACAGTTTACCTAGCGCTATAAAAGACCTGATCCAATAATTTCCTTCAGTCTTCGAGGTACCTAAAGGCATGCCTCCTACCAGGGACTGTGATCATCAAATTCCATTGTTACCTAGGGCTCGACCTGTGCAAATGAGGCCTTACATATATGCTCCTACGTTGAAAACAAAAATTGAAAACCAGGTAGCTGAGATGCTGCATTCAGGCATTATACATCCAAGTAAAAGTGTTTTTTCATCTTCAGTGATACTAGTCAAAAAGAAGGACCAAACTTACAGATTTTGTGTAGATTACAGACATCTTAATGCTCTCACAGTAAATACAAAGTTTCCAGTGCCTGTGATTGATGAGTTTCTAGATGAGTTACATGGGGCTTCTTGGTTTTCCACATTAGATTTGAGGGCTGGTTTCCATCAGATAAGAATGAGTCCACAGGATCAGTATAAGACTGCATTCCAGACACACCATGACATTTCGAATTTCGAGTCATGGCTTTTGGCTTGTCTGGTGCCCTAGCTACCTTCCAAGGCGCTATGAACACCACATTGGCTCCAATATTGAGGACGTTTGCATTGGTATTTTTTGATGACATCCTAGTGTACAGTAGAACTTGGGAGGATCATCTAAATCATTTTAGCCAAGTGTTGTAGTCACTGCTATAGGATCAATGGCATATTAAGCTATCAAAGTGTGCCTTTGCACAGCAGCAGATTGCCTATTTAGGTCATGTGATCAGCAGTAAAGGAGTATCCACAGACCCTAATAAGGTTGAGGCTATCAAATCCTGGTCTGTTCCTACCAATTCTAAGGAACTTAGAGGCTTCCTTGGTTTAGCTGGGTATTACAGGAAGTTTGTCAGACATTTTGGCATGATTGCTAAGCCCCTGACTACTCTATTGAAAAAAGGAGTATTATTTGTGTGGACTCATGGCCATACTGTTGCCTTTGATACACTGAAGCAGTCCTTATGTTTAGCTCTAGTCTTGGCACTGCCCAATTTTGAAGTTCCATTCGCCATAGAAGCTAATGCCTCAGGGGTAGGGGTAGGTGCTGTGTTACTACAAGAAGGTCATCCCTTGGACTTTGTGAGCAAAGCCCTTGGGCCCAAGAATCAAGGCTTGTATGTGTATGAGGAGTACTTGGCTATCATTTTAGCTGTTACTCAGTGGAGACAATACTTGTTACATGCTGAGTTTCTCATTTTCAATGACCATCGCAGTTTGTCCCATTTGACTGAGCAAAAGTTGCATACACCGTGGCAGCAGCGGGTGTTTTTAAGCTTCTAGGACTTTAGTATCGTGTGGTCTACAAAAAAGGAATTGAGAATGGGGCGGCAGATGCATTGTCTCGATGTCCCCATATGGATATAGTGTTGTTTAGTATGTCCACGTTTGTGCCCCGATGGATACTGCAGGTCATTGACAGTTATCAACAGGATACAAAGGCGCAATAATTGTTGTCTGCTCTGTCTATCACTGGAGCAGAATCTGGACCTTATACGCTGCATTCTGGTATTATTCGATACAAAGAAAGAGTATGGGTGGGAGCAGATCCTAGTCTCCAAAAGACAATTATTGTAGCCCTGCATGATAGTCCTTTGGGTGGGCATTCGGGCTTTCCTGTCACATATCGTCGAGTCAAACAAACATTTGCATGGACTGGTATGAAACTGTCAGTCAGAGATTATGTTGCTTAGTGCAAGGTGCGTTAGCAAGCCAAGCCTGATAGGAGTAAATACCCAGGGCTGCTACAACCTCTTCCTGTCCCAGAATAGGCATGGCAAGTGGTCAGCCTGAACTTTGTTGAAGGTTTGCCTCGTTCTCGTAATGCTGATACTATTCTTTTGGTGGTGGACACCTTTTCTAAATATGCTCACTTCCTACCACTGTTACATCCATTTTCGGCCCTCAAGGTGGCTCAAGTTTATCTACATTCAGTGTATAAGCTTCATGGTTTACCACTGTCAATCATATCCGATCGAGACAGGATCTTTACTAGTCACTTGTGGCAAGAGCTCTGTTGGGGGTATGCTTCGTAGCCGAAGATCCTAAAAGAGGAAAACACCTTCGACAAGATCCTTTCAAGAACAGCGCCGAAGTTATCACCGATAGAGCTTCGGCACAGTGACAAGTCTCAAGACGAAGGGGGCGAACCGACTTAAAGATCAAATGACTCAAAGACACATGATGTTTTGTGTTAGTATTGTAATTGATTATAAAGGGGATAAATGTAATTTCACATAGGTTGTGTCATGTGCCTATAAATAGATAAACAGTGCCCCTGTACTGTTCAGGCAATCTTGTAATTGTTGACGCATCACACTGGAATTATTGTTTTCCGTCAAGGAGACGATATAAATGTACTTAAATGTCATGTTTTAATATTCAGATCGATATAATGAAATATAAGAATAATGTTATCTGCTCCTAACATATGTTTTATACGTTATGCTCCATTTTACATTGTTCTATAAACTTGATCACGAAGGTATGGCCTTCGTGGTATTTAACCTGCGACCTTCGTCCGAAGTTCATTAAATCCTTGGGGAGATAATGCTTCAGCGGACGAAGGGCATTAACATTTAATATTTTTATGTTGCCTTGTTCTTAATTCATAGCATTTGAGAACAAGTCCCCAACAAGATCTTTCGGCTGTCAGGGACCACATTGAAGATGAGTTCATCATACCATCCACAAACCGATGGTCAGACAGAGCGTGTAAATCAATGTCTTGAAACCTTCCTTCGCAACTTTGTACACGCCTGTCCATCCAAATGGTTGTCATGGTTATCTATAGCCGAATATTGGTACAATTCCAATTATCATTCTTCGTTGGGACGAACGCCCTTTGAAGTCCTTTATGGCCATCTTCCTATGGCATTACTCTGAATGACACACCTGTCTCTAGAGATCTTCAGGATTGGTTGAATGATAGAGAATTGATGGCCCATGTTGTTCGCCAACATCTTCACCAGGCTCAACAACGCATCAAGGCACAGGCCGACAAGAACAAAACTGACAGAGAGTTCAACGTGGGGGATTCAGTTTACATCAAATTGCAACCTTATGTTCAGACATCTGTAGTGGCTCGTGCAAATCACAAACTTAGTTTCAAATATTTCGGGCCATATGTGGTGCTACAGAGAATTGGTAAAGCTGCTTACAAGCTTCAGTTGCCGCCAGGTGCCACTGTCCATCCCGTCTTCCACAATCACAACTCAAGCTTTCCAAAGGTGACAATCAGGTCAGTGCTACCTTGCCTGGGACTGACAGTTCTCTCCAAGTTCCTCTTCAAGTCATGGACAGACGGGTGATATCACGAGGAGGCAGCCCAGTGTAGCAGCTGCTTGTAAGGTGGTCACAGTCAGATGCCGCATTGGATTATTGGGAAGATGAAGAAGTTCTCCGTGCAAAATTTCCTAAATCCAACACTTGGGGACAAGCGTTCTTTCGAGGAGGGAATGTCAGCTCTCCTGGAATAGATGAAGGGCATTCTGAAGATGGAGCAGGGGAGACAACGCTGGAAGGGCCACAAGACAGGATGGTGGGCCGACGCACTAGGAAGCCCAGCTCCAGAATTTCTGGTGCCGAATGGATTCGTTAAGGCCCGTGTTAAATAGTGATTGTAATTGAATAAATAGGAGAGTTCAGGGAAAGACATTCAGTTTTGGAACATAACAGAATACCAAAGCTCACACTCAATCCTTCTTCTTCATCTCTTCTTATCTGTATTCTCCGTTTAGTGTTCTTCCTCTAGTAAGAACGTTGACAGGGAACAATAAAGCTAGTTGTTATTGGCTATGCAGATCTTGAACAAACAGGCAGTCGAAAAGGTCAGCTCGGAAAGGGAGATTCCTGATGTGTAGCTTGTAGGTATCATTCAGGTGAGATTGGTAAAGTCATTTCTTCGTGTTCCTGCCTCATCACTGTCATGGACATGTTTCTAGTACTAACCTTCAGATTGCATAGATTAGTGGCTTGTGTCGGGGTCGAATCTGTCTTTCCACTATAAGTCAATCCAAACATGTGCTCCTCTACTCCAATTTATATTAGAAACATTATCATATTTTGCCCACCCTCTCATGATTCTACTGCATTTCTTTCTCGTGTTCTTGGGGTTGTAGGACTTGGACGAGCCTTGATGTTTCGGTTGTGCCACCACAATGAGGAATAAACGTGAGAATGGAGGCTCCATCAGTGGCGGTGTTCTACAGCCTTAAGGTGTGCATTGTGAGTTGCTTTTGTAGTTCTCATCGTCATCTTGGTTGTTGCATTTCATCGATCACCCATCGATCAGTATGACTATGCACGGTCGTGTGCATGCTATGATTCTTAGAGGGAGGGTTAATCACCGCTACATACAAGTAGCATGGTAGACTGGTTCCAATTGATGCCACCGATTTCATGATTCAACGTAGAGCATACATAGTTTAGATCAATTTCAATGTGTTCCCCACTTGCAGAATCCAAGGGCCCTATCTTGAAGATCATCTCCACCAATCTATCAACCGATGTATATAGACCTTATATGGGTATCTCGCAACCTTAGTGAGTTGTTTAGCAAAGTTCATACCAAGTGATCCGGCCAACCTTGCTGGTCCCATCTCTTGCTTTAACAATACTAGCCGGCTCACTTACTTGGTACCTTCTTTACGACCAATGGGTTTTCTTCCATTGGACTGCATGGTTATTTCAAATAGCATTTCAATGCCTTACCGTTCTGACAATGTGGGCTTCAACGAAACTGCAAAAGGAACCATCACATTTGGTGAGACAATGTTAAGATGGATAGTTTCCAACATTACCGATGTTTGCGAAAACTGTGAAGCAAGGCTCAGTGGATTTAGCTCAGAAAGTAGGCAAGCATTATCTAAGAGTAAGAATAGCAGTAAGTTTCTAAATCACTCATGCAACAATGAACTTATCTCAAATAGCTGCTCATATATTACGATATTAATTAGTGCAATTCTATGTTGATTTTGGCATGACAATCCATTGCTAAACTGGCACATAGTCATGTGTCCTATTTTGTTCTTAGTTCTTTGGTTCAGCCAGCCCACTTTCTGAGTCCCACATCAAGGCTTTGGTAGCTCTATTTGGTTAGACAGTACCTGAAAATGAGGAGAACATGGAGACCATTCAGTTTCTCGCTGGAGATGTCCTGGCTAAACTTGATTAGGAGGCTCATATTTTTATCCTTTTTTTCCATTTTTTTGTTGTTAGTCGCTTGTTTAAATAGAACTGTCCAAAATTATCATTTGGAATGTAAGAGGTCTTAATAAGAAAGCCAGAAGAGACGCAGTTCGTCAGACAATTAATAGTACTCGGCAAGATCTGGTCTGCTTGCAAGAAACAAAGAAGGCTTCTATCTCCTATTTTATGGTGATGTCTTTGCTTGGAAGTGAGTTTGATCATTTCATTTGTCTCCCTGCGCTGGGCATGCATGAGGGATATTGGTGGCATGGAAGGGGGCCATTTGTAAGGTTCTTCAGACTAGATTAGACTCTTTCTCAGTGTCTGTTCAAGTTGATCATATTTCTGGTACTCCTTGGTGGTTTACTGGGGTGTATGGCCCTCAACTAGATGATCAGATGTTGCAATTCCTAAATGAAATGTGCACAATTCGCTCGGCATGTTCTGGACCATGGATTATTGGTGGGGACTTTAATCTTATATATCGAGCCAAAGACAAGAACAATAGCAACCTTGATAGGGCTATGATGGGAAGGTTCCAATGTCTTCCTAATGAGTTAGATCTATCGGAACTGCCATTGATGGGGCGCAAATTTACTTTGTCCAATGAACGAGCAACTCCCACGCTTGTTCATTTAGACTGGGTCTTTCACACATCAGACTGGGGGGATTATTTCCTGGACTGCGTATTGCAAAGTTCAGCATCATTCATTTCAGACCACTGTCCTCTTCTGTTGGGGCTGCACGAGTATTCCTAGGACAGGAGACGGTTCCACTTTGAAAGCTATTGGCCAAAATTGGAAGGTTTTATGAAGAAGGTGGAGGAATCTTGGTCGTAGCCTAAGGGTTCCTATTGTCCCCTGCAACGTTTTGCAGTGAAGTTAAAAAGGCTTTCAAAACACTTGCAGTCCTGGAGTCAGAGGAGTGTTGGCAATGTTAAGCATCAACTCTTAGCAGCTAAGGAAATTATGCACCAAATAGAAATTGCAGGGGATTCTAGGGCTCTGTCGCCTCTGGAGGATTGGCTTCGATGACGTCTAAAGTTCCACTCTTTAGCTTTATTCTCCCTGGAGTGAACTATGGCCAGATCAAGAAGTGGTCTAAACTAGTTGAAAGAGGGCGAAGCTAATACATCTTTCTTTCACCAAAAGGCAAGATATAGGAAGAAGAAAAATTTCATTGGCAAATTGAAAGTGGCAGACAGAATCTTGGTAGATCAAGAGGAAAACAAGAAGTTGTATGGGGTTTTTATAATAATCTCTTAGGGACTGTTGCTCAAAGGAATTGCTCTCTTAACCTGGCTGCTTTTCACATACCAACCCAAAACCTTGAGCAGTTGGAACAGGATGTCACTGAGGAAGAGGTATGGGCCACTATTAAATCTATCCCTTCTGACAAAGCTCCAAGGCCTGATGGGTACACTGGGCGCTTCTATAAGCATGCATGGCCAATTATTAAAGGTGATTTCATGGCAACTTTGGGTAGGATCCTGTTGGGTAATGTTTCGAATTTACACCTTCTTAACTCAGCTTATGTGACTCTACTTCCAAAGAAACCTGATGCTGCAGAGGTAAAAGATTTTAGGCCTATCAGCCTCATTCATAGTTTTGCTAAAATTATTACCAAGTTGATGGCAAACCGGCTTGCTCCCATGCTTCCTGATTTGATATCTCCAAACCAAAGTGCTTTTGTAAAAGGGAGAAGTATACATGACAACTTTATTATGGTACAACAAATAGCCAAAGCAATCCACAGACAAAAGATCCCCAAAGTGCTTCTCAAGTTGGATATTGGTAAGGCATTTGATTCTGTTTCTTGGCCATTTCTGCTAGAAGTTCTTGGGCATCTTGGTTTTGGTCTAGTTTGGTGCAATATTATCTCCAAGCTATTGTGTTCATCCTCGACTAGGGTGCTGGTGAATGGAGAACCCAGAAAGCTTATTTGCCACTAAAGAGGATTAAGGCAAGGGGATCCTTTATCTCCTATGTTGTTCATCTTAGTTATGGATGTTTTGAATTCTCTTTTCTCGTGGGCTAGTGATATGGGCCTGCTGTAGCCTCTCTTGAGAAATAGAAATGGGCAAAGGGTCTCCCTATATGTAGACAATGTAGTGCTGTTCATGCAGGCAAGAGGTGAAGAAGTGTTTGTGGTGAAAGAAATCCTTAGAATTTTTGGAGAAGCTTCCGGATTGGTCACAAACTTGAGCAAGTGCAGTATGACTCCTTTTCAGTGTGACGATCTAGAGCTTGGGGAGATTAGGAGCACTTTTCCTTATAAGGTTATGCCTTTCCCCTGTAAGTATTTGGGTTTGCCTCTATCAATTAGGAAACTTCCCAGGTCCTCCTTCAATGAGCTTATTGATAGAATTGCTAACAAGCTTCCTGGTTGGAAGGTTGCTATTATTAGTCCAGCTGGAAGAGCTACATTGATTAAGTCGGTTCCCACTACAATCCCTATTTACCATTTGATTGCCCTCAATTGCCCCAAATGGGTAATTAGAGCTATAGACAAGATTCGTAGTGGATTTTTATGGAAGGGAAGGACAGATGTTAGAGAAGGCCATTGTGTTGTAGGTTGGACCAAGGTTTGTAGACATATATAAAGGGGAGGCTTGGGAATTCACAATTTGGAGGTGCTAGGCTGGTCTCTTAATATTCGTTGGTTGTGGCTTAAAATGACCCAACCAGAACGGTCATGGTCAGAATTCGACATTCCGGTGCATCCAAATGCAGCAGCACTTTTCTTAGTCTCTGTTTGCTCTTTTGTGGGCGATGGTCAGAATACTTTGTTATGGACTGATAGATGGATACATGGAAAATCTGTGGGTGAGCTTGCTCCAGCTCTTCTGAGTCGCATCCCCATGAAAATTCAGAAGATCAGAACTATGCGTGAGGCTTTGTTGAAAAACAGATGGGTTTTGGACCTTACTGGTAGTTTGTCGGCTGATGTTCTTATGGGCTTCTTTTGTATATGGGATTTCATGCGGGGAATTCATTTGCAACCTGGAATTTTAGATCAACATAGATGGCTGCCAATGACCAATGGGAATTATTCATCTAAGTCAGCTTATGATCGCTACTTCGCTGGTTCCGTTTATTTTGAACCGTCTGAGCGAATCTGGAGGACCTGGGCACCTCAGAAATGCAAATTCTTTGTTTGGCTAGCATCCCTTAACAAGTGTTGGACCGTGGATAGATTGGCTCATAGGGGATTGGACCATCCTGATAAATGTCTTCTTTGTGATCAACAAGAAGAAACGGCACAACACATTCTGGTGGCTTGCGTTTTTGCTAGAGACACTTGGGCCCAGATCTTGAACAAGGTGGGGTTGCTGCCTTTGGCTCTAGAAATACCAGATGTAGTTTTCCAGGATTGGTGGAGGAAGGCTGAGCAGAAAGTGCCAAATAGCCAGAGGAAAGGGTTTAATTCCCTAGTTATCTTGGTGTCTTGGCAGTTGTGGAAACATAGGAATGCTTGCGTGTTTGATGGGGTGCCCCCAAGTATCCGTAACATTATGCAAGAGATTCATGAGGATGTTAAGCTTTCGAGAATGGCAGGAGCAAAGGATATTAGATAACTGTGGCCTTAATTTAGATGGTGTGGGGTTGTTGCCCCCTCCTCTTTTTCCTCTTGTTTTTAGTTACTTTTATTCTTCTTTTTCTTTTTTTTTCCTTTTCCGTCCCCTCGCCTCTTTTGCTGCCTTCTCGGGCAATTCGTATTTTGTTCTATCGTAGACCTTTCTTATCCTCTTAATATAATGATGCGCAGTTCTCCTGCGTGTTCAAGAAAAAAGCATTTATGCATACTTTTAAGGATGGAAAAGGGAAATTGTGTGCTTTTCTGTTGCATGACATTTTTTTGTTATAGAGAACTTTAACGATTCAAGTAAATTGTTTTTAGAATTGGTCTCCAAAGATGTCGTTAACCTATTAATAAATGTGCATTACTTTTCATACTTCTCTTACCATGTATGATGCCCGGGATATGTTGTGCACTAATATTAAGAGGGAAGTGAGGAACATGCACCTAGCACTCATTTTTCCTTATGCCCTAGAGACAAGTTGTCCTAATTTGGGGTAGAGTAGGGGTGGGCATTCGACTTACTGGAAAATTTTGGGTCGAATAATTCGAATAATTTAAATTTTGGGTTATGAGAATCATTGCCCGAAATTACAGCGGGTTTTACATTATCTAAAAATTCGGGTACCCAGAATTTTGGGTTTGGATTCGTGTATTTTCAAACTATCCCAACTATTGTGTTAGCTTCATAAAAACACATACACCCTAGCAAATTAGTAAAAAACATAATTTGAATAATGATATACATGCATTAAAAACACTATAACAACTTCATACACATTTACACATAATTATATATGCACAAAATGATGATTAACAATGAAATGAGTGACACATGAAAATTTAGGTATTTCGGGTACCCGATTCTAGTACCTGAATTATCCGAAATAAGTTCGGTTCTTACAAGTGTTGAACACCAAAAGTGGCGAATGGTCCGGTCCTAGGGCCCGGACGGTCCGTGCCCCACGATCAGATTAACTCGGACGATTATCCTTTATCTCATGTGTGGTTATCCATTAATCACGTGGGGTTTATTAGCTATCGACTAGGAACCGGTCCAGACCTCCCCCTATATTTATATATGAAGTGGTACAGTAGATTGAGAACCCTCGAACATATTCCAATCGAACCAATTACTTTCTTTATCATTTCTGCCCTAGGAGTAGATGTAGCATAGTTATAGTTATAGTTTTCCGCATATCCAGGGAGTCCAAAAAGAAGGTTGGTGTTTACCAAAACTCAAGCCTCCAAATTCAAAACCTATTTCGAAAACCAAAATTCTTTGGACACTCTATGTACGACTTTTCTTAGGATCAAGAAACGAAGAATGTTCCTATTGAAAAACAGTTGAACTTCTTCAGCTGAGTTGAGCTTTTTCAGCTGAGTTGAACTTCATCAGATGAGTTGAGCTTTTTCACCTGAGTTGAACTTCAACTTCAACTGTGAAACTCTCTGGCCAAAACAAGTTGAACTTGTCTCTAGGCCAGTTGAACTAGGGTTTCTCTCCTAAACTTTCTAGTCAAAACCGGTTGAACTAGTCCCTAGGGGTTGTTTAATTGGTCATTGGGACATCTGCCCAGACTGACTTGCAGACTACCAGTCTAACTGGCAGACTGTCTGTTAGCTAACACCAGGGCGGTTGAACCGGTGTCAGGTCATTTTGACCAGTCTGACCAACAGTCTGCCAGTCAGACTGGTTGACAAACTAAAAGTCTGCTAGGGGGTTGAACCGGTCCTAGGGCAGTTGAACCGGTCCTAGGGGTGGTTCAACCGGTCCTCCACAGCAAAATTAGCCCAACGGTTAGTTTTGAAGCCCACCTATATATACACACTCCTACCTCTCTCCCCAGACAGAGCACGACTTGAACTCCATTTCTAACCTGAGAAACACCTCCCACTCTCTCTCACACATCTCTTGCCTCTCCTATTTCAAATCTTTGCAAAGAAATCTTTGAGTGAGATTGAAGAGTTGGAAGTTTTTGTGCTTCATCTCTAAATCCTTCTTATTCTTCTTGATTCGAGCTTTGGTACTACATAGAGTTCTTTGTGGATTCATTACTCTTGGAGCTTCTAGCTCCTAGACGACTAGGTGTCGCTTGTGAGTCTCCAAATCTTGTGGAAGACTACAAGAAAGTTTATATTACCCGCTCGTATGAGCAAAGTTTAGTATGTGGGCTTGACCTTTATAGTCGGCAAAGGGAGGATTAGGGTTGAAAGAGACCCGGCTCTTTGTGGGCGCCTCAACGAGGAAGTAGGGCAGTTTTTGTGGTGTGACCGAACCTCGGGATAAATCTTGTGTCTCTTGTGTTCTTGTTCATTGTGTTTGTTCGTGTTCTTCGTTCTCTCACCATTCTGTGAAAGAATTGTTCATATCTTTTTGGTGTGTGGATTTTGAGAAGTGCCCTTCTCAGATCTACTACTTTGAACCCTTTGGATTATCTAGGACATCTCATTTCCAAAGATTACTGGGTGAATTTCGAGATCAATTGTAGGATCTAGGACACCGGCTAGAGGGGGGGGGTGAATAGATGGTTTTGACTAAAATAAAAAACACTAGAGAAATTTAATCAATATGACAAGAGGAATAAATTCTCTAGTGATAACAAGTAAGCAATCTATGAGAAACAACTATAGTAATTGTATACAAGAGAGACAATGCACAAAATACTAATTACTTGCATGGTGATAAGTAATGCGAGAAAAGAATGACATCGGATTTTATCCCGTGGTATCGGTGATTTGCCGATCACCCCTAATCCACGTTGAGGTGGACTTCAAGCTCTCACTTGCTCCTCTATCAAGACGTGGCTTGATCTTTGAGCCAAGTGGACAAGAAATCACTCAATACCTCGTTTCCACTAGCGTCGCCTTTGCCGCTCCGGCAAGTTAGGCACGAACCCCTCACAATCAACACCGCGGCTCCTCCACAATCTTCTTGGAGAGCTCGACGGAGACAACACCCGAGCCGTCTAGGAGTCGGCAACCTCCAAGAGTAACAAGCTAATGACGCTTGCCTGGTGTACCACCTAGTGCCTCAAGAGTCACCAATGGATGCAAATGCACTAGGAACTCTCAATCTCTCACTAGAATGCAATCTCAAGCAAGGAGTGTGAGAGAATGAGTGGGAGGGTCACAAATGAGCTCAATGTGTGCAAGGAATGGCCAAGAGAGCTCTCACACACGAGCTCCCCTTATATTTATAGTCCACCTCAAATTTCTAACCGTTATGTGCAACTTGCACAACTTCTGCGCACACGCGGACGGTCCGCGCCCTTAGGCCCGACAGTCCGCCGTACAAGTAACGGCTAGTTTTTCCGTTTGAAATAAGTCAGAGCTGTCAGAAAAGCGAGGTCCGGACAGTCTAACACCTGGCAACATGGAGCACCAGAACTCTAACTACATTGAGATAACACAAGCGGACTATCCGCCATACAAGGCCGGACGGTCCGCGACCTGGGAGTTAGTACTGTCCGGGCTCAGGCCCCAGACAGTCCGTAGTACAAGTGCCCAAAAACACATAGTCCCTGCCCAAACCAATTTGGCACCTGTGGACGGTTCGCCGACCCCAGTCAGACAGTCCGCAAAATAATACAGGGACTGTGCAGAGGGTGACCCTCTCTGGTCAGGACTACGGATGGTCCGCCATACAAACATACAGGATCAGTCCAAAATGAACACACTTTGGACCCCTCTGATCGCGGACGGTCCGGCCACTTGGCCCAGACGGTCCGCCAGACCCATGATTTAGCAACTTTTCAAACACGCTTTCGAAAAGATTTTTAACTCTCAAAACTAGAAGCGCTGTTAGACCTCATGCAAATGCAACCACTAGATGCTCTATGAGGCACTAAGTTTTACACAGACCAAAGTCATTGACCCCTCTTAATAGTACGGCCAGCTAGCCTACTAATCCGGTCAAATGTCTTCTCTAAACTCCTGGAGACCGACAGAACAAAAACCTATGTTATACATTTGCCTTCACTAGATCCACAACCAATGCTTATAAGTCTCCAAGGTTTCCTGTTCTCTGTGGTCCAACCTGCATTCTTATTTCTCCAAGAACCGTTAGTCCACAAATAGTTGTCATTAATTACCAAAACATCACTAAGGGGCCTAGATGATTCACAATCTCCCCCTTTTTGGTAATTGATGACAACACTACACATTTTATCCAAGAGAGGTTTTGATTTTCAAATCTTCCTCATACCTTAGGTATAAGAAGGATTTTAGAGATGAGTTTCAAAAGACTTATCTTGATTTGAAGTTCCATCCAAGAGATAGATAAGTCTCAACAAAACTCAGAGTGTACGAATAGCTCCCCCTATATGTGTGCATGGTATTTCTAGTTGAAGATATGACACACATAATCAATCGAAGTTTTGATGGAGGTCTTCCTACAATCATGGTTATTGAGGCATACAAGAAGTATTATGTAAAATAAGCGCAACAAATGTAATCACTCCTCGATCAACCATTCACAGAATAATTCGAACTAATAGAAACATAAGATTTAACAAACATAGTTCAGTCCACAAAATTTTACAAACATTTGTCCACACACATAAGACATAGTTCAACAAATGCATAAGTCATAAAGTTCAAATAGTAAACAAGCATATGCAAAGTCTCAATGTCCACATGAGCTCCCCCTGAATATGATATCCCCAGCTTTTCTTCTCTTCTCTCCCCCTTTGGCATCAATTGCCACAAAGGAGGGGTCTCACTAATCACTAGGTGGAGGGTACATGTTGTAGTAATGGGTGCTGAAAGTGTCAAATAGAGAGGAGAACTGCCGAAAGTCTTGCTAGAGCTGCTGCTGCCTCTGACGTATATCCTGGATGCTGTCATTGGTGGACAGGCTGTCAAACTGACTAGACAAAGCCCCCATATTATCATGAAAGCTCTGCTGCATGTTGTTCATTCTAGTCATAATTGGATCATGAATAGTGTCTTGGATGTGAGTGCAAAACTCAGAAAGCTCAGAGTTCAGCGCATCAAGGTTACCATCAAAGCGAGTCTGTATGGCATCCATGCGCTGGTCCATATGGGTCATCATGCCCTGAAAGCAACCATCCATGTGAGTCTGGAGCCCTTGCTGCATGTGCTGGAAGTAAGGATCAAAATAGCCTGGACCAGGCTGCCAGAACTACTTAGGCTGAGGAGGAGGTAGAGGAGGAGGCATCTGCTTAGCTACATCAGCCTCAGGAGCAACTTCTGCATCATCTCCAGCTTCTTCCTCATCATCTGGGAAAGGAGTAAGAGGCCTGTTGAGGAATCCAATCTCATTCTTGAAAGGCCTAAATGGAGTGTGAGTTATCTCACAACACCCCTCAAATCTAATCTTAGCCTTGATGAGAGCCATGATGTATGGAGCATAGGCCAAGTTCTAGTTCTTGTCCATCTTGAGGTCATTCAATTGCCTCATCATAAATAGCACCAGATTCATTACCTCACCATTCATGATATGGTGGATGATGTTCCAGAACTTATCTCTGATCTTGCTCTTATCTCCACTCTTTGGAAGAATTGTTACTCTAGCAATCTTGTTAATAACAGCAGGATGATGCCTCAGTCCTGGAGTCTCACCAAACCTCCTAGGAATGCCTAGCCTCGCTGGTTCATAGAATTGCACAAATTCTTCAAAGTTGTCCTTAGTGTACAAATCAATCTCAGCTGAAATTGTATCATAGTCCAAACTGTTTGTAGTAGCAAATTCAGCAAAGGTTGCAGAATACCTCTTAAAGCCAGTCATCCAAGTGATTGATTGCTCATCAATGTCAATCTCAGCAGTTGCTAGGAACTATTTCACAGCCATCTCACTGAAGTCTGTCCTCTGGCCCATAAAGTGATAGAGACCACATGCCTCGAATTTCAGAATCAATCCCTCCATGACTGATTGACCCAGCATAAAAGTCTAATCAATAACTTGATGCTTGTGAAAGTTTGTATCCATTAGTGTTCCCTAGAAGACATTAAATTGAAGCTGAGTATGAAAAAATTGAATGTTGGTGTCTGAGGGAAGATCATACTGATTAATTGTTCTCCTGGAGCAGTACTCAGCCATAGAGAATCTTCTCTTTGGATAAGTCCATCCTGTGACATCAATTAGATAATCTGGATGAGCGTGTGGAGCATCTTCTGTGTCCATAGAAATGCTGCCCCCAGCTGAGGATTGGGCCTCAGAGTCTGTAGTTGGATTATAGTCTGCATCATCTGCACGATGGCACTTTGATTTGAAACGACCTGCAAGCTTCTTCTTAAGACCACACAGACCACTGCAATATATATTAGGAAGATCCATTGGTTAATAGTTGATGACACCACAACATAGAGAAAGAAAGTGTAACTTTCTGTCAGGGACCGGACTGTCCGCACCAGGGGGCCAGACTGTCCACGCCAGGGGGCCGGACTGTCCACGCCAGGGGGACGGACTATCCGCGCCATCGTGGTGGACGGTCCGCGACCGTCCAGGGGCAATTTCTAGAACCCTAGCCACCCCATCCGTCCAATCATCGATTCAGCAGAAAATAACCATCCAAATTCGTTCAAATTTTTGCACCATATTCACAATGAGTAATACTAGCAATTCCACCAATCAAAATTGAAATTCCACTGCCCAATTCTAGATCAGAGAGAAAACCCTAAGAATTCCCAAAGTTGAATATATCAAACAAATTCCATGAGATTTTGAAATACCGAGATGAAGACATGGTTGATGAACTTCCAACAATCTCCCGGACAGTCCGTGCGCAAGTTCGGTTCACCGTCCGCTCACAATCGACAAGAATCACTTTTGGAGTGTGGAGTGTGAGAGAGAAGGAGACAAGAATTGAAAGTGACACTCTAACTGCCTCTGCCTGACTTATCTGCCTATCACGGACGGTCCGCGAGGGGTCTGCGGACGGTCCGTGCCCTGTCAATTCAAACAAATCTTTGTCAATTCTTTTAGTGAATAGAGTAGTGTCAACCTTCCCAATTTTAAAGTCTTTGGAAAGCAAGAAATCCCTAAGCCTTTCATACCAAGCGTGTGGGGCTTGCTTAAGCCCATAGAGAGCTTTAGAAAGCTTGTACACGTGGTTAGGTCTTTTGGGGTCCTCAAAACCGGGAGGTTGTTCAACATACACCAGTTCACTAATCTTACCATTTAGAAAGGCACTCTTTACATCCATTTGGTAGAGCTTGATATTATCAGCACAAGCATAAGCAAGAGGGATCCGGATTGCTTCCAATCTTGCCACGGAAGCAAATGTCTCACCGAAATCCAATCCCTCTATTTGAGTATACCCTTGTGCCACTAATCTTGCCTTGTTTCTTACTACTAATCCATCTTCATTGTGCTTGTTGTGAAACACCCATTTGGTACTAATAACATTGTGGTTCTTTGGTCTCTCAAACTTCATTTCGAGTGAAGTTATTTAATTCTTCATGCATTGCATTCACCCAATCAACATCAAGTAGAGCTTCATCTATGCAGTTAGGTTCCATACAAGATACAAAAGAGAAATGTTCACAAAATGAAGCTATACGAGAGCGAGTTTGAACACCCTTACTAATATCACCCACAATTTGATCAACTGGGTTGTTGGAGACTTATTCTCAAATGCTATGAATTAAGAACAAGGCAACACAAGAATAGGTTAATGGTTAATGCCCTTCGTCCATTGGAGCATTATCTCCCAAAGGATATAACGATCTTCGGACGAAGGTCATGAAGGACATACCTTCATCATCACAACATATTTGTATAAAAGACGAAGCATATGAAACATGAGAAACAACATGAATAATTGTATGATATCATAATATATATATATATATTTCTTATTATATAATTATAAATGAATATGAACAATATTGAATTACATTTATACCTTCGACTTGACAGAAGGTGATAATACAAGCGTGACGCAAAAGCAAATGCCAAGTCAGCGTGAACAATACGGGAGCATTGTTCATCTATTTATAGGCATGGGACGTAGCCCATGTAAAATTACACTCATGCCCTTTACATTTGCTAATGACTCTATAGTAATCCATCGAGGTCTAAATAGCCTTTTCCGTTTTAAGTCGGTTCTCCTTTCTGCTATCATGCTGAAGGTCCCCTGCGCATAGCTTCGGCTTTACGCCAACCTTCGCATTCTTTGTACTTCTTCACATTGTGGTTCTGATTCGAGTCCGAAGGTACCTGTTCATGTATTATACTCCAGAAACATTATTAAATCATGTTTTTGAGGACCTTCGGAAGACGAAGGCCCCCAACATGGGTGATCCTTCACAATAGAATGATGGATTCTTGATACCATTTGAGAATTACTAGTTGAAGCATGAGGAGGGACCGAATGATTTGAAGTATCTTGATCATGAGCATCCATACTTTCATCATTTTGTTGGCTTTGCTGATTTTCTTCATTTAGGGTTGAAGAGGATGGAATGACAACCACACTATTATCATCATCTTCTTCTCTTGGCTTTATTTCACTAATAGCCATTGTTTTCATAGCATTTCTCAATTGAGCTCCACCAACATCATCAAGATTATCGTTTTCATTTTGAGACCCATTTGTTTCATCAAACTCAACATCATATGCTTCTTCAATAATACCATGAGTCTTGTTGAAAACTTTATAAGCCTTGCTATTTGATGAATATCCAAGTAGAAAACCCTCATCACATTTCTTCTCAAATTTAGAGAGCCGACTTCCTTTTCTCAAAATATAGCATTTACAACCGAATACTCTAAAATATGAGATATTTGGCTTTCTACCAATGAGCAATTCATAGGGAGTTTTCTTCAAGAGCTTGTGACAATATAGCCTATTTGATGAGTGACATGCGGTGTTTATGGCTTCGGCCCAATAAGAATCCGACACATTATATTCCGCTAGCATAGACCTAGCCATATCAATGAGAGTCCTATTCTTCCTTTCAACAATACCATTTTGTTCCAGAGTATATTTTGAAGAAAAATCATGTTTAATACCCTTGTCATTACAATATTCATCAATTCTAGAATTTTTGAATTTCGATCCATTATCACTTCTAACTTTCTTGATATCAAAATCAAATTGGTTTTGAGCCAATATAGCAAATGACTTGAATGTTTCAAACACATTAGATTTATCCCGAAGAAAATAAACCCAAGTGAATATAGAATAGTTATCCACAATCACAAGGCAATAGGAATTACCGCCAATACTCACAAAAGATGTTGGTCCAAATAAGTCCATGTGAAGTAATTCCAAAGGCCAATGAGTAGACATTTGACTCTTATTTGGATGAGTATTTGCCACTTGCTTTCCGATTTGACAAGAGCTACACGGTTTGTTCTTCTCAAATTTCACATCTTTCAAGCCATGGACTAATTCATGTTTGGTGAAACAATTGAGTTGCTTCATCGAACATGACCAAGTCTTCTATGCCATAACCAACCTAGTGAAGCCTTTGAGAATAAGCAAGTTGTGAGCTTTGCCTCACTGGATGAAAAATCAACAAGATAAAGATTTTCATATCTAAAGCCTTTAAACTTAAGATTGCTACCATCAACACTAGAGATAATAACACCATCAACGGTAAAATTGCAACTAAATCCTAAATCACATAATTGAGCTACAGATAGTAAATTAAAATTCAAAGACTCAACCAAGAGCACATTTGATATGGAATGATATTCGAAATGGCAATTTTACCCAAACCTTTAACCTTTCCTTTGTGATTATCTCCAAATGTGATACTATCATAACTTGAGCAATCTTCCACGCTCATTTGGGTGAACATTTTCATATCTCCAGTCATGTGTTGAGTGCATCCACTATCCAACACCCAATGATTCCCTCCCGCCTTGTAGTTCACCTGCAAAAGGAAATCAATCTCTTTTAGGTACCCAAACTTGCTTGGGTCCTTGGATGTTAGTGACCAAGGTCTTTAGCACCCAAATAGCTTTCTTCTTATTGCCAACAATTGAAGTACCAACAAATTTAGCATGAACACCTTTTGCATTATGAGAAAGAACATAACAATGCTCAAAACAAGTGGAGGATACATTCTTGAGCTTAGGACAATTCTTCTTGATATGTCCCTTCTTGTGACACTTGTGACACACTTTGTCACATTCTTTCACAAACAATGTCTTTTGCTTTACAAAAGCATTCTTTCCTTTCTTGGGAACATATCCAAGACCCTCACGATTAAGTGAGCACCATTGACTTCCCAATATGAAATCCAATTTAGCCTTTCCACCATATGCCTTCTCTAGATCAAGGGTTAGAGCATTCACTCTATCTACTAATACTTCATTCTCAACAACGATTTGTGATTCATCACTAGCAATATTATCATTCATAAGAGAAATTTTGCATTTATCACAAATAGAGTTAGTAGGTTGTGGTTCACTTGTAGGACTATCAAGTAAGTCACAAGTGACCCCAACATCCTCGGTGACCACCACAACTTCATGCACAATAGATGAGTTTTGAGCTTCCACAAACTTCTCACAATTTTCTTTTAGATCGTTGTGAGAGGTCTTGAGCTCCTCAAAAGACATTTGGAGGTTTTATACAATTCCTTCAAGGTCTTAAACTTTTCTTTTTCTTTGTGCATGTAGTCATCGACCTCACCTAACATTCTAACAAGATCATCATATGAATAGCCATCATCCTCAACATCATCAACATCATCATCTATGTCATTTGAATCGGTGATGATTTTTACCTTAGCATCTCCCTTTGCCATGAGACAATGAGGGGATGAGAAAAGTGAAGGGGCTTCCTTGATGGCAATTCCGGCATTAAGATTGGATGAAGTGTCATCATCATCATCATCCGAGCTATCATCCGAATCCCATTCAACTAGGTAGGCTTTGCCATCTTTCTTCTTGTTGTAGAATTTATTCTTCTTCTTATCATCTCTATCTTTGCCCTTCTTCTTCTTGTTTGGGCAATTCATGGCGATGTGACCGGGTTCCCCACACTCAAAACACTTTCTATTATTGAAAGCATTTCTTCTTGATGTTTGGCCTCTTCTAGGTTGACCCCTCTTCTTTTTCATGAATTTGTTGAATTTCTTTACAAATAGAGCCATCTCTCCATCACTCTCACTTTCATTTTCTTCATCATCACTATCTTCTTTTTCAATTGCCTTAGAAGCTTTAGCTTTGAGAGCGATTGATTCATTCTTCACTTTGTCTGCCAAAATTATAGCATCGGCTTGAGATTTCTTGAATATATCTTAAGAATTTCTCCCAATACTTCGGTTGGAGAAGTTGTAGATAAATCACTTCTTACTAGCATGGTCACAATAGTCTCATACTTCTTCGGAAGAGATCTAAGGAACTTATGAGTGAAATCCACATTCGGTACATCAAAGCCAAGTCCCTTGAGCTCATTCACTATCTCATTTAACCGGTTGAACATATCGGACACACTTTCTTCTTCTTTCATAATGAATTGCTCAAATTTTCCTTTGCACACATATAGCATTGCACTCTTCACAATTGTAGTTCCTTCATGATATTCCATTAGCTTAATCCAAATCTCATGAGCAGTTGTGAGATTCTTGATACGATTGAACTCATTTATGTCAAGAGCATCATAGAATACATTCATGGCTTGATCATTTGTAAGAATGTTTTCATTGTCACTAGCGGATGGTTCATCTTGTTTCAACACAACAAACCCATCCTTGACAATTGGTCAAATCTTTCCACCCATTGCTCTAAGATGCATTGACATTCTTATTTTCCAATAGTCATAGTTATTCCCATCAAAATGCGGTGGCTTCCCAATGTGCACATTGTTGTTACTGGCCATTTTGTCCAACTCTGGGATGATTAGATCACAAACAATGGAGTCCACGGCTCCGATACCACTTGTAGGATCTAGGACACCGGCTAGAGGGGGTGAATAGACGGTTTTGACTAAAATAAAAAACACTAGAGAAATTTAATCAATATGACAAGAGGAATAAATTCTCTAGTGATAACAAGTAAGCAATCTATGAGAAACAACTATAGTAATTGTATACAAGAGAGACAATGCACGAAATACTAATTACTTGCATGGTGATAAGTAATGCGAGAAAAGAATGACACCGGATTTTATCTCGTGGTATCGGTGATTCGCCGATCACCCCTAATCCACGTTGAGGTGGACTTCAAGCTCTCACTTGCTCCTCTATCAAGACGTGGCTTGATCTTTGAGCCAAGTGGACAAGAAATCACTCAATACCTCGTTTCCACTAGCGTCGCCTTTGCCGCTCTGGCGAGGTAGGCGCGAACCCCTCACAATCAATATCGCGGCTCCTCCACAATCTTCTTGGAGAGCTCGACGGAGACAACACCTGAGCCATCTAGGAGGCGGCAACCTCCAAGAGTAACAAACCGATGACGCTTGTCTAGTGTACCACCTAGTGCCTCAAGAATCACCAATGGATGCAAATGCACTAGGAACTCTCAATCTCTCACTAGAATGCAATCTCAAGCAAGGAGTGTGAGAGAATGAGTGGGAGGGTCACAAATGAGCTCAATGTGTGCAAGAAATGGCCAAGAGAGCTCTCACACACGAGCTCCCCTTCTATTTATAGTCTACTCAAATTTCTAACCGTTATGTGCAACTTGCACAACTTCTGCGCACACGCGGACGGTCCGCGCCGTTAGGCCGGACGGTCCGCCGTACTAGTAACGACTAGTTTTTCCGTTTGAAATAAGTCAGAGCTGTCAGAAAAACGAGGTCCGGACAGTCCGCCCACCTTGGCCGGACCGTCCGACACCTGGCAACATGGAGCACCAGAACTCTGACTACGTTGAGATAACACAAGCGGACTGTCCACCATACAAGGCCGGATGGTCCGAGACCTAGGAGTTAGTACTATCCGGGCTTAGGCCCCGGATAGTCCGTAGTACAAGTGCCCAAAAACACACAGTCCCTACCCAAACCAATTTGGCACCTGTGGACGGTCCGTCGACCCCGGCCGGACAGTCCGCACAATAATACAGGGATTGTGCAGAGGGCGATCATCTCTGGTTAGGACTGCAGACGGTCTGACCCCAAGGCCCGGACGGTCCGCCGTACAAACATACAGGATCAGTCCGAAATGAACATACTTCGGACCCCTCTGGATAGATCACGGACGGTCCGGCCACTTGGCCCGGACGGTCCGCCAGACCCATGACTTAGCAACTTTTCAAACACACTTTCGAAAAGATTTTTAACTCTCGAAACTGGAAGCGCTATTAGACCTCATGCAAATGCAACCACTAGATGCTCTATGAGGCACTAAGTTTTACACAGACCAAAGTCATTGACCCCTCTTAATAGTACGGCCATCTAGCCTACTAATCCAGTCAAATGTCTTCTCTAAACTCCTAGAGACCGGCAGAACAAAAACCTATGTTATACCTTTGCCTTCACTAGATCCACAATCAATGCTTATAAGTCTCCAAGGTTTCCTGTCCTCTGTGGTCCAACCTACATTCTTATTTTTCCAAGAACCGTTAGTCCACAAATAGTTGTCATTAATTACCAAAACATCACCAAGGGGCCTAGATGATTCATATCAATTTAGTTTTATATCTCATTCTTTAGTTGAGCTTGTGCAAACCAGTTGAACCGATTTTGACACCGGTTGAACCGGTTTTACCCAGTTTGTTTCTATTTTTGTTGAAAAAGTTTTCGCTTGCCTATTCACCCTCCTCTAGGCAACTTTCAGAGGTTGTAAGCATTGTCATTGTCTAACTTTTCAATCGGGTGTAGTTTATATAGAAAAGCAATGAGAAGCTAAAGACACTTGTTTTGATCATCCACTACCCTGCTCAAGTTGATTTAAAGGTGCAAATGGAAGCAGTCTCCATACAGAGATGTGGTGACAAATGCAAACCCATCTTGATCTTTCTAAATTTTTTACTTATCTTGATTTTGATTTTAAGCATAGAAATTATAAATCAAGATAGTGAATGGCTCAAAGCACGAGACATAGCCACCTAGCATACTAGTGACAGCACAAAAGATTTCAAAACACATCCTACACATGCTAGGTGCTACTCTCAATGGTGAACATGTTTTGGATTTAGCAAGTAATCGTCAAGTTCACAATTATGAAAACAAGCTTAGATCCACAAAATTGTATCTATATGAGCAAAAAGAGCCTAAGCTTGCCATAACATCATCATGTACACACATAACATACTACTAGGAGTATAGTTACAATCTAGCAGTTATACAAGTGAAGCTCAAAATGCTACATGAGATGCAGATTTAATACAGGAATCAAGAAAGGAAGACTAAAATCTACATGAAAAAGCAAAAGAAAGAAGAAAAACGAAAAGGGAGCCCTCAAACAAAAAGGGAAGAAAACACCCAATTCCCCTCGCAAATGTGCAAATGTAGCCTGATCAAGGGGTTTGGTCAAAATGTCAGCAAGCTGCCTATGGATATCAACGTGGCACAAATCGATGTCGCCTTCTCATAATGATCACAAATTAAGTGAAAGCGAACATCAATGTGCTTGGTTTTTGAATGCAGCATAAGATTCTTGGCAACACTTATGGCACTCGTGCTATCGCAAAGTAGAGGCACATGATAAAACTCCAAGCCAAAATCTAGTAAAGTAGCCATCATCCAAAGCAATTGTGGGCAACAGCTAGCGGCAACGACATACTCAGCCTCTATGGTAGACTTGATCAATGCTAGACTGCTTGCAAAGACCAGGAAAACAACGAAGTCCCCAAAAACTAACAAGTCTTAGAAGTAGACTTGCGCGCCAAGCGACATACCGCAAAATTAGCATTAGAGTAACCGCATAAAGACAGAACGGAAGAATAAGAGTACCACAAACCAAACTCTGAAGTGAAACACAAGTACCTCATATTCTATTTCACAACCTGTCTGTGAGAAGTGTGTGGGGAAGCCTGGAAACGAGCGCACATACACACTACCAAGTGTATATCTAGCCTCATCGCAGTCAAGTACAGGAGGGAGCCAATCGTGCTACTATACTCTATTTGGTCCACGGGCTCGTCGTCCTCATCAGCATCGAGCACCGTCGTAATGGACTTGGGCGTAGAAAGAGGCTTGGCCTCGCCATGTCGAACTTCTTCAAGACATCCTTTGTATACTTGTCCTGATGCACAAAGGTCCCATCTTGGGTCTGCTTGATTTGTAGCCCAAGAAAGAAGTTCAGCTCGCCCATCATGCTCATCTCAAACTCCATGCTCAAATTATCTAAAAATCTAGAAACAAGAGCATGAGAAGAGCCACCAAAGATATTATCATCCATGTATATTTGGACTAAAAGGGTATCGCTGCCATGCTTGAGGAGAAAAAGAGTTTTGTCCATAGAGGCCATTTTAAAACCCTTTGAGAGTAAGAAAGATTTCAAACACTCATACCAAGCTTTAGGGGCTTGTTTCAAACCATACAAAGCTTTTTTAGAGTTTAAAAACATGGTTTGAAAACTTAGAACTCTAAAAACTAGGGGGCTACCTCACATAGATCTCTTTCTCTATATACCCATTCAAAAAGGCCCTTTTAACACCCATTTGAAAAAGCTTAAAACCCTTTGAAGCAGTAAAGGCTAAAAGGACCCTAATGGCCTCTAAATGGGCAACAAGGGCAAATGTCTCCTCATAATCAATACTCTCTTTCTAGCAAAACCTTTGGGCAACCAACCTCGCCTTGTTTATCACTACCAACCCATCCTCACTCTGTCTATTTTTTTGAAAACCCATTTTGTACCTATGGGATGGTAGTTTGAAGGAGGTGGAACCAAAACCCAAACCTGATTTCTCTCAAAATTTTCAAGCTTCTCATGCATAGCATTGACTCAGTTAGGATTAGACAATGTGTTTCCAACATCCTACGACTGAAAAGAGCTAAGTGACAAAAGTGGGACATTTGCTGATACCTGGAGTGAGTGGCCCACTCATCAATCTCACCAATCATCTGTTGAGGAGGGTGATCGTGTTGAACATGCCACAGAGCCATCCTCGAAAAGGTGTCCTTAATTCCTCTAGTCTTAGCAGGTATTGGCTCGAACAGACCTCCAGTGCTGGAAGAAGAGGGGTCAGGTTTATCAGCCGAAGTAGTGGAAGCAGGCTAGACTATGGCAGCTGGTGGAGTCGGATCGGGATCACCCCAATTGGTGTTGTTACTATTCATTTTCCATTTCAAAAATGAATTTTGAAGTTTAAATTAGCAAATGAATTCAAATCAAATTTAAATAAATTTGAGTTGTCTTCAAACAAAGCAGTGCAGTAGCATGAATGCATTTATAAAGTTTGATAGAATTTTTTTATATATATTTAAAAAATTTTAAAAATAATTAATGCCTTGCTTGCTCCTTGAATTGAATAAGCGCATAAAATGAAATAAAATTTGATATTCAAAAGTTGGGATGTTACAACAAAACCTAGTTCCAACCCTATAGTTCCTCTAATTTTAAATCATCTAAACACCTAAAAACATACGAATCAAGAAAAATTAGAGGTGTAGAGACAAAGAGACCAACGAGATATGAAATGAGCTCTTAACAGCGAATCTAGAGCCTAGAGCTATTGATGTTCGACGAGGTTGACGATAGAGACTACACAGAGACGACGAGGTGGATGAGATAGGGATAATGAGGCTACACCATTGGTTAAAGATTAGGAATAGGTTTAGGTTATACATGATTATGCCATCCAATAGTGGATTATCAACCATCAGAGGGCGAGAAAAAAGAGGAGGCAAGAGAGGCTCCAAAGCAAGAGCCACTAGAGTGAGAGTGGAGCGAAGAGCGAGCCACAAAATGCATTAAGGTTTTTACAGCGAGGGAAGAGCGGGACACCGGACGTGGGTGTAACCCCCCGGGCTTTAAGGAACAAAGCCGGGTGCATCTCATACATGCGCCAAAGAAGAAAATATATATAATAATGGACTGTATAGAGATAAATGTCACAATATAATCAGAGTACTTAATACATAGCGGAAGACTTACAAAAATAAAAGATAAATATAACAGGATCTAGAATCTATCCTTGGCACCAGAAAGTCAACTGCGAGACGCCACCTAGATCGAATCAAACTCCTCATTGTGGCTCCTCTTGAACCACCCGTTCTTCTCCTGTGCGGGGGTGTGAGACAGCAAGGGTGAGCTCACACATGTTCATCGCTCAACAAGTTATGGGGAATAATGTGACATGAACCCACAAAAGGTGGGAGTTCATGTGAAGTGTAAGGCTAATCAACAATAGGGGTTAAAGCTGAGCATTGCTTTTAATAAGTTGGTCAAATTTTATTAGCAGTTACTAAATGTAAGTAAATACCAAACCATAATAAATAGTAGAGCAAAATTAATAATAAATCCCATGCAATGCAAATTACAAATTGAATTTAAGTTTCATAGTTTAATCATGTGAGCGTCCGAGCCGCTCATGACCGTGAGCATGGCTAGTATACCAGTTTTACATTCTGCAGAGGTTGCGCATCTTTACCCATAAGTCGTGTTACCCATCTGCCAAGGGGTCATGAATCCCATACACCTCTACCAAGGAAGCGAGGCAGGGTAACACTACGAGGCCTTTACAAAGTTCCACTAGCTTCAGAAAACCCGCTACAATTTATAGGAAGCTCCAGTGCAGGAATCCCTCGCCTGACCGCCATCGCAGCAAAATCAACCCAAGGACCTCCCTACACTGATCACTCCCCTACTGCCCTTGCCCCTTTCGGGTAAGGTAGTCATCCACTAGCTTTCCTAGTTAATCAGCCAAGGGCGTCCCATTAAACCCTTGTGGTAGCACTGTTTTCCCGGGTGGTCGCTCCATGTTCCAATTAACATAATAATCTTATCATGAACATAAATAACATAACAGAATAATTGGAACATGGATATAATGAAATATTAACCCAGAAACCGTGTAAAGCAATAACATAACTACCCAATGGTTCAGGGGTAAACAAGGTAAAAGGATAAACAGTCTAGGGTGACCTATTGGGTTCCATCAAATGTAAACCTATGCATGAATAAGTGATAATAAAGAACATTATTGGGTAACAAAAGTGGATCAAGGGCACAACTTGCCTAGCACTTGAGATTCCAGTTACCAGGGTAATTCTTCAGATCCTTGTGACCGCACTTGCTAGTCATAGCAATACAAACAAACATGGTATAGATAAAATTAACATCACACCAAACATAAGGACAAATCGAATAATAACAATCTACGCGAAGCTACGAGATCGCGGGATCGAGAACCACTAAAATTGGAGCTACGGTTAAGGAGTTATGATTTTATAGAAGATCTGTGTGATTAAAATATTAAATTATATTATAAATTGGTTAATATAAATCATATGAGAGGTTATTCTATAAATAATTCTTCCAAATTTAATCCAAGTCATTATTTGATTAAAGATCATCTAAATTATAACCATAAAATCATAATACTATATTAATATTACAATAAGCTAATTCAGAAAAACATAGATTATATTCTAGTACATTATAATGATAAGTAGATTAACAAGACTAACCAACATAAGTTAAATAAGGATCTATTTATAGAAGAATGAGACATGACACAATAAATGTTATTATTGCATAGTAAATATTTATACGAGACTAACGCGACTTGAATGGATCAAATCAGAGTTAAAACGGAGGAGTTATGATTTTCTGAGGATTCTATGTGTTTTGTACAAGATTAAATAGGATATAAATTTTAATGTGACTTTTATGTCAAAACAGTGGTACAAAATGATAAACAATATTATTACAAAATTATAGGAATTGGAATGGATTAAATTGGACTTAACATGAATTTTCTATGGATTAAACAATTTCTAGCAATTATTTTTATATTAAAAATCCCTTTCCAAATCAATTTAATCAGATTTTACTAAGTCTCTATACTGCGTGCCAATTATAGAGAAGTCGAGGGGCTTAAGCAGAAAGATACCCAGACACAGGCACAACCGAGGAGTACCACAGGTTGATTCATAAGTACTACGGGGGCTCTTTTGAATAAATACACACCCGAAGGGGTATTCTTGGATCTTGGCCGTTGGATCAAATCCGAAGGCTAAGATTAGATCGCATTTTAAATGAAAGTGTATGTGACCGTGATCCTCGGATCTTAGATCAACGGCCAGCATACCCCACAACACCTAACCCTCGGTTTCGCGATCTTCAACTACGATTCACTGGAACGAAAGGCGTATGAGCGGTTCTAATCTCCACCGCTCACTCGCAATCCGACGACGCACACTCCATCTTCCTCCCAGCTAACTCCCAGGCAGTCGCGCGCCTGCTCCTGCGGCGGCGCCATGGCCGTGGCCCACAACCGAGCACCAAGGTGACCCAAGCTCCGAGCGAACAGCAGATAAACAAAGAGATAAATGCGGCGAGGGTATAGGGAGTGTGAACTCACCGGCAATGAGGACCGAGCGGTCCAACCATGGCGAGGTGCGGCGCCACGGCGGAGGTGATGCTCCGGTGAGCAATTCCTTGATGCACAGGACTCCGCTACACGTGCTAACGCCGCAGACGTGTTCGCCTGGTCGCAGCGACCCTCGCCAAGCACCCCGATTGGCCACGGAGGTGTCACCCACGACGGATAATTGAGTTCGTGGTGGCGGCCGATCTCCCTCACACTCTCTCCACGGCGTGACGACCTCGGTGATGTGGATTCCGATGAGAGAGGGAATTGCGCGTGTCCTGGGAATTTCTCCTCCCCTCGGTTTTCCTCGAGCTGGTGTTCTCAATGCCTAGCGGCGGTGGTTTTCTGGTGATGGGCAGGGGCGGCGGCCGTATATAAAGCCACAGGTGGAAGTTGTGCATGGAGCGGTTGACTGCTACTGGCGAGAATCTCGGTCGCATTCCGTTATCGCCGCGCGCGGAGCTCAGACATGGAGCCATGGCGCAGGGACGACGAGATCAATGGATAGGGCAAGATCCCGATGATTTCGGCGCGCACGGTTGCCGCGAATGCGAACTCAGTGGGTGACATGCGATGATTTTGCTACACCCACGGCCACCCGCGCAGCGATGGTGCCCGGCGAACACGGGGACTGAGCCCAGACGTGATCGCGAGGTTGATGCCCAGTCTGACGGGGAGGTCCCACGTGAAGCCACTACACACACACCCAGCCATGTCGTTGTGAGGCTGACTTCACGGACCCATATGACAGCGCCAGGAACACAACGCACGCGGACGTCGGTAGGAGCCACAGCGCGCGATACTGGGAAAGGGAAAGTGACCGCTGGGTCCCGCACGGAGGTGACCATAACAAAAGAAAAAGGAAAAGGGACTGGAGTGGGCCGTGCGGCGCAAATGCTCATTTGGGCCGATAGGGAAGTGGGAGGATTGGGTTGGCTTTCAGTGATTAGGCCCAAACGCAGATATTTCTTTTACATTTTCTATTTTCTTTTATATTTTCTATTCCCTTTTTGATTTACCAATTTCAAATTCGAATTCAAGATTAAGTTTAAGAATTCTAATTTAATGCACACTCAAAATCAATTATGATGCAGTTGATATCTATTTATTTTGATTAATTTATTTGTTTGATAGATGTTCGTATGAAACACACCCATATTGTTCCTTTCTTTTTAGGAACAATACGATATTGTAAATGGGAATGAATATTTATTTTCAAATACGATATTGTATAGTTCCATTTAAGGATTTCTTGATTTCTTTAAGAGTATGTATAATTTATGAGAAGAACAAATCAATGGAGTATCTCGCTATTATTCATTTTCCCGAGCTTCAATTTTATGTGCAAACTTTCAAAAAGTCTAGTCTAGCTTTGAGTCATTTAATACTTATTTAAAATAAATGCTTATATTGTATGATTTAATGAAATGAATGATCATTTAGTTGAATAGAAAACCTTTCTATCCTTCTTTTCTAAATTAATTCTTGGTTTCGAAATTCAGTCCTCAAAATTGAAAACTCAAGTATAATTTGAGCTTTCTGAATTTACTATTTCATTTCTTTATATATTTATTTTATTATTATAAATTTTTTCTATACAAATTTTGGGCATTACAAATCGTACCCCCTTAACAGAAATCTCGTCCTCGAGATTTGTAAGGAAAGGGTGTATAACTATGTCATCTCAGAACATATGCACAGACAAAATCTCAGCATGATGCATAATTTTATTAGCAACACATACGATCAATTAGACCTTATTATTCCTCCTAAAATAGTATCATACCAACCACTAACTAAAGCAACATTTAGATCTTTACAAATAGTAGTAATTTATATATATGTTTATGTAGCTTGGTGGAGCTGGTGGTGGTGGAGGTTGTTGTTGTCGTTGCCTTTCCAACTGTGCTTGTCTTATTTCTTGGCGTATCTCTCGCCGGACCTGACGTATTTCCTCGCGTTCTTGTCTTATCTGATTTTGCATTTCAGTCACCATGTCTGTCAATTGTTGTATTACCAGCCTTTGGGCGGCAACCACTTGATCGATTTCAAGTGGTGGAGGATTTGGATGATTCATTTCTATTTGTTGTTGCCTGATAATCTTTCCCTCCTGGTATTGACCATCGAAGTTAGAAGCATATGGTAATATAATTTTGCAAGGAAAATTATTTGGCAGGCAGACGAATAGGCCAATAATTGGTTACGATCTGAAGACTCTTTGGCATGGCTTAATCTTTCTTCTATACCAAGCTTGGGATAACTAGTCCTATAAGGTGAATATCCAAAGGTAAGATAGAACCTATCAAGATGAGATAGATATGGGTGAGATAGACTACATGATGTAGATTAAAATTTTGTTTGAGGTTAGATGGGGATGGATAGGTTATACCATTCATCATGACTCTATGGGTCGGGTTAGCTCTTATGCTCCTGGTTGTGTTGGTCTAATGTGCTAAGTTAACACCTGGCTAGAAGGGTTTAATCTCTTCTATCAGTATCACTGATCCGTTTAAGTCGACCACATTAAATTAGATCACACTAGAATCCATAATCCCATTTAAGAATACCATTTAATTGAGCATATACATCTGACTTTATCTTTACGAAGTTCTGGTGTTATAATTTTTTATCTAAGTAGAACTTCCAATACGTTTTTTTACACCTAAAATTTTCATGCCATTAATATGTATGGTATAGAAATAAGGGTACATCATGTTTTAGCCATTTGTGAGTGTAAAGAAGGTTTGGGTAAAAGAAAGTTTGGTAGGAGAGATTTTTTTTATTCCGGGTGGTGGATCTTGATTCATCTAAAGATTTGTTTCTACTAATATCCTTCCTTGTCGAGGTTAACTTCCTTCTTGGATCTAATTTAGCGACCATCGGTTGTGGTGTTAGATGTCATTACCTGAGCTGGGATAACAATTGCGACCACATGGGGTAGGTAGATTAAACAGAGTTTTATTTTTCTTTTGGGAATAAATGGGTTGGGCAACCTATACCATAGGCTAGGTCATGGTTTCACGGACAAGTTGGTCTAAGACACCAGTTTAGATTTAAAACTCATTTATCGGAATATGGTTTAGTTAACACTTGAGGTAGATCAGAATTTTCCGTTTAAATTAAAATAGATGGGTTATGCAACCATTGAATGGTTAAGGTAGCTGCATAAGGTCAGGTTGTTGTATGTGGTCTAGTCTAAATTGGAATCTTAGTCCAACTTGGATTAAAACATATTTATTAGGTTAGATCTGATCAAATTAGATGGGATCAGGATTTAAATTGGTATAACCAGATTAGACTAGATAATATCTACTTAATTTAGTTTGGGATAGGTCATGTTTGTTACTCTAGTGTGGGATAAACATGCTTATTAGGGCAAGATGAATCCATAAGGATAAGGTAGAATCTTTTGAGACTAGTTAGATCTGTTAGGATAAGATAGAATCTCTTCAAGATAAGATGAATTTATTAAAGTAAGACGGAATCTTTTAAGATAAGATAGACCTATTAAGATAAGAGAGAATCTTTGAAGATAAAATAAATCTATTCAGCTGAGATATATTTTAATTAGGATAAGTTAGGATTTTTTTGATGAGATAGATCTATGAATGTAGGATAGAATCTTTTAAGATGAGATGGATACAGAATACTAGATACATTTTAATGGGGATATTCTAGATTGTCTAGTTAGTTTATAACCTTTATGCCTATATGTATATGTAGATGTAATTGTGAACATTACTCCACAACTCATCACACTCAATCAAAGATCCAGATCAAACAAATCTCATAAGAACAAACACTCAAGCGTATATATACCTATAAAAATAGTTTTATTTTTGTTCCTAAGAGTAGGTCTCCTATTCCTAAAGGTCACTTTAGGCACATGATTTCAAAGTGTGAAATCCACATTTGCCTTTAGAAGAAAAAGGTAAGAATGGTCAGAGTATAGCAGAAATAGATGAGACAAGATTAAGATAAGTTTAGAAAAGAATCAGAGTAGCAAAGATAAGGTTAATTAGAGTAGAACAGTAGAAGGTGAGACAGGATCAAGATAAGTATAGAAGAAATCAGAATAAGGTAAGTAGTTAATGGTTGTCCAATTCTATCTAGGTTTCGTCCTACAATCAACATTGCTCTGATACCACTTTTGTAACACCCCGGGCTTTAAGGAACAAAGTCGGGTGCGTCTCATACATGCGCCAAAGAAGACAACATATATAATAACAGAGTGTATAGAGATAAATGTCACAATATAATCAGAGTACTTAATATATAGCGGAATACTTACAAAAATTAAAAATAAATATAACAGGATCTAGAATCTATCCTTGGCGCCAAAAGTCAACTGGGAGACACCACCTAGATTGAATCGAACTCCTCGTTGTGGCTCCTCTTGAACCACCCGTTCTTCTCCTGTGGGAGGGGTGTGAGACAGCAAGGGTGAGCTCACACATGTTCATCGCTCAAAAAGTTGAGGGGAATAATGTGACATGAACTCACAAAAGGTGGGAGTTCATGTGAAGTGTAAGGCTAATCAACAATAGGGGTTAAAGCTAAGCATTGCTTTTAATAAGTTGGTCAAATTTTATTAGCAGTTACTAAATGTAAGTAAATACCAAACCATAATAAATAGTAGAACAAAATTAATAACAAATCCCATGCAATGCAAATGACAAATTGAATTTAAGTTCCATAGTTTAATCATGTGAGGGTCCGAGCCGCTCATGACCATGAGCACGGCTAGTATACCAGTTTTACACTCTGCAGAGGTTGCGCATCTTTACCCACAAGCCGTGTTACCCATCTGCCAATGGGTCATGAATCCCATACACCTCTACCAAGGAAGCGAGGCAGGGTAACACTACGAGGCCTTTACAAAGTTCCACTAGCTTCAGAAAAACAGCTACAGTTTATAGGAAGCTCCAGTGCAGGAATCCCTCGCCTGATCGCCATCACAGCAAAATCAACCCAAGAACCTCCCTACACTGACCACTCCCCTACTACCCTTGCCCCTTTCAGGGAAGGTAGTCATCCACTGGCTTTCCTAGTTAATCAGCCAAGGGCGTCCCATTAAACCCTTGTGGTAGCACTGTTTTCCCGGATGGTCGCTCCATGTTATAATTAACATAATGATCTTATCATGAACATAAATAACATAACAGAATAATTGGAACATAGATATAATGAAATATTAACCCAGAAACCGTGTAAAGCAATAGCATAACTACCCAATGATTTAGGGGTAAACAAGGTAAAAGGATAAACAGTCTAGGGTGACCTATTGGGTTCCATCAAAATTAAACCTATGCATGAATAAGTGATAATAAAGAACATTATTGGGTAACAAAAGTGGATCAAGGGCACAACTTGTCTGGCACTTGAGATTCCAGTTACCAGGGTAATTCTTTAGATCCTCGTGACCGCACTTGCTAGTCGTAGCAATACGTACAAACATGGTATAGGTAAAATTAACATCACACCAACCATAAGGACAAATCGAATAATAACAATCTACGTGAAGCTACGAGATCGCGGGATCGAGAACCACTAAAATCGGAGCTATGGTTAAGGAGTTATGATTTTATAGAAGATCTATGTGATTAAAATATTAAATTATATTATAAATTGATTAATATAAATCATATGAGAGGTTATTCTATAAATAATTCTTCCAAATTTAATCCAAGTCATTATTTGATTAAAGATCATCTAAATTATAACCATAAGATCATAATACTATATTAATATTACAATAAGCTAATTTAGAAAAACATAGATTATATTCAAGTAGATTATAATGATAAGTAGATTAACAAGACTAACCAACATAAGTTAAATAAGGATCTATTTATAGAAGAATGAAACATGACACAATAAATGTTGTTATTGCATAGTAAATATTTATACGAGACTAACGCGACTTGAAGGGATCAAATCGGAGTTAAAACGGAGGAGTTATGATTTTCTGAGGATTCTATGTGTTTTGTACAAGATTAAATAGGATATAAATTTTAATGTGACTTTTATGTCAAAACAGTGGTACAAAATGATAAACAATATTATTACAAAAATATAGGAATTGGAATGGATTAATTTGGACTTAACATGAATTTTCTATGGATTAAACAATTTGTAGCAATTATTTTTATATTAAAAATCCCTTTCCAAATCAATTTAATCTGATTTTACTAAGTCTCTGTACTGCGTGCCAATTACAGAGAAGTCCAGGGGCTTAAGCAGAAAGATACCCAGACACAGGCACAACCGAGGAGTACCGTGGGTTGATTCATAAGTACTACGGGGGCTCTTTTGAATAAATACACACCCGAAGGGGTATTCTTGGATCTCAGCCATTGGATCAAATCCGAAGGCTGAGATTAGATCGCATTTTAAATGAAAGTGTATCTGACCGTGATCCTCGGATCTTAGATCAACGGCCAGCATACCCCACAACACCTAACCCTCGGTTTCGCGATCTTCGACTACGATTCACTGGAACGAAAGGGGTATGAGCGGTTCTAATCTCCACCGCTCACTCGCAATTCGACGACGCACCGTCCATCTTCCTCCCAGCTAACTCCCAGGCAGTCGCGCGCCTGCTCCTGCGGTGGTGTCATGGCCGTGGCCCACAACCGAGCACCAAGGTGACCCAAGCTCCAAGCGAACAGCAGATAAACAGAGAGATAAACACGGCGAGGGAATAGGGAGCGTGAACTCACCGGCAACGAGGCCCGAGCGGTCCAACCACGGCGAGGTGCGGCGCCACGGCTGAGGTGATGCTCCGGTGAGCAATTCCTTGATGCCTAGGACTCCGCTACATGTGCTGGCACCGCGGACGCGTTCGCCTGGTCGCAGCGACCCTCGCCAAGCACCCCGATCGGCCACAGAGGTGTCACCCGTGACGGATGATTGAGTTCGCGGTGGCGGCCGATCTCCCTCACACTCTCTCTCCATGGCGTGACGACCTCGGTGATGTGGATTCCGATGAGAGAGGGAATTGCGCGCGGCCTGGGAATTTCTCCTCCCCTCGGTTTTCCTCGAGCTGGTGTTCTCAATGCCTGGCGGCGGTGGTTTTCTGGTGATGGGCAGGGGCGGCGGCCGTATATAAAGCCACAGGTGGAAGTTGTGCGTGGAGCGGTTGACTGCTACCGGCGAGAATCTCGGTCGCATTCCGTTATCGCCGCGCGCGGAGCTCGGACATGGAGCCATGGCGCAGGGACGACGAGATCAACAGATAGGGCGAGATCCCGATGATTTCGGCGCGCATGGTTGCCACGAATGCGAACTCAGTGGGTGACATGCGATGATTTTGCTACACCCGCGGCCACCCACGCAGCGATGGTGCCCGGCGAACACGGAGACTGAGCCCAGACGCGATCGTGAGGTTGATGCCCAGTCTGACGGGGAGGTCCCACGTGAAGCCACTGCGCACACACCCAGCCATGTCGCTGTGAGGCTGACTTCACGGATCCATATGACAGCGCCAGGAACACAACGCACGCGGATGTCGACAGGAGCCACAGCGCGCGATACTGGGAAAGGGAAAGTGACCGCTGGGTCCCGCACGGAGGTGACCATAACAAAAGAAAAAGGAAAAGGGACTGGAGTGGGCCGTGCGGCGCAAATGCTCATTTGGGCCGATAGGGAAGTGGGAGGATTGGGTTGGCTTTCAATGATTAGGCTCAAACGCAGATATTTCTTTTACATTTTCTGTTTTCTTTTATATTTTCTATTCCCTTTTTTATTTACCAATTTCAAATTCGAATTCAAGATTAAGTTTAAGAATTCTAATTTAATGCACACTCAAAATCAATTATGATGCAGTTGATATCTATTTATTTTGATTAATTTATTTGTTTGATAGATGTTCGTATGAAACACACCCATATTGTTCCTTTCTTTTTAGGAACAATACGATATTGTAAATGGGAATGAATATTTATTTTGAAATACGATATTGTATAGTTTCATTTAAGGATTTCTTGATTTCTTTAAGAGTATGTATAATTTATGAGAAGAACAAATCAATGGAGTATCTCGCTATTATTCATTTTCCCGAGCTTCAATTTTATGTGCAAACTTTCAAAAAGTCTAGTCTAGCTTTGAGTCATTTAATACTTATTTAAAATAAATGCTTATATTGTATCATTTAATGAAATGAATGATCATTTAGTTGAATAGAAAACCTTTCTATCCTTCTTTTCTAAATTAATTCTTGGTTTCGAAATTCAGTCCTCAAAATTCAAAACTCAAGTATAATTTGAGCTTTCTGAATTTACTATTTCATTTCTTTATATATTTATTTTATTATTATAAATTTTTTTCTATACAAATTTTGGGCATTACAGTGGGTTCCTTACATAGCCCCGCTTCCAATGGTCTGTTCCAAGGATAGTGGGAAAGGAGATTGAAGACTCAAGTTATATTGCCCTTATACTATTTTATAGGTCATGCCACTATACTACAAACGGGTGTGATGACCTAACATTATAGCTATGTTATGTCTACATGTACTTGGATCTAGAAGACCTATGACTATACAAGTCTAAGAAGCACGTGGCCCACGAGCCCGACACGATTCGCTATGGGTCTAGGCCCAGCCCGGCACGGTCGGTGTGTTGTGCTCGACATGAGTTTAGGGCTATTGGGCTAGCCCGGGCATGGCCCGTTATTAATCGAGCTTTGAAATCGGCCTAGTCTGAGAGAGTGGCCAAACGTTCCCAGACATCTGCGCCGTGTGGGGCCTGACCGTATTGGTGACCATCTTGGTGGTGGTCTACTCTACTCCGTCGGCCACATCTCTGGTGTGCACTTGACCCGCCGTCACCGTCGCCTTTGCCACATGTGGATGCTTCCCAAGAGGCAAGTAAGTCAGAGTTTAGCAGCTAGGGCTACATACGTAGCGTCATCCAATGTTGTACGTCAACGTACATACATGTCCTAGGTGTCTGCGTACGTCATGGCCCAGGTGCTGGGTTCGCCGGCCCATTCTGCTCAACGTGCTCTTCGTCAGGTCGAGCTGACATGGTTTATTCTCGAGCCACGCTTACCGGGCTGGCCCGATATAGTTGGCCCATCCTGTGCCTGGCTTATTCATTGGTTTGAGCTTGTCGAGTAGCCCAGCACGTCACAGATACGTATTCGGGCCTAACCGTGTCGTGCTTAATCATACCGTGCTTCAACCTGCTAGAGTCGGATCGGTCTGGACCGCCCATTTAAACACCTATACACCTAGTTTATTTTGCCATATTGGATAGAATAAACAACTGTTGGGGCGAAGGCAAAGACGCCACCCTTCGCTCGAGGCCTTTGCTGCAGTCGCTGGTCCGATGGAGACAAGACGGGCAGGGACACCCTTCGCTTGATACGGCGCCAGACGAAGGCCTGCGACGTTGTCACCCCACCGTGCGGCCTCGTCTAGCTCAGAGGCCCACGTGTGATCCGGCCCATTGTAACGGGCCCCGCGTGGCCGCTGCGTGTTACGGGCCTAATTTGCAAAGGCATTCCTGTAATTACAGTCTGTAACCCTGCTTTATGGGAATATTCTGGGGATAACCTAGGTATCTAAGGGCACATGCGTCCTTAACACAAGGCGCTGGGCGCTCAGACACCTATAAATACCCCCGCACAGTGCCCGTGAGGGGGCAGATTAACAGAGCTATTGCCATCTTGCGCGAGAACCCTGTTGACATCATTGTTCACCCTTGTTGGATCCCCTTGCAACTGAGAGCAAGTTCCAACATTTGGCGCCCACCGTTCGTGCTACGAGAAAACCACCCGCGATGGCACCCAAGAGAGCTAACCCGAAGGCTGACGAGGCTGCGAAGGCAGCATTGCTTGCCGCAAGAAAGGGCAAGGCCCTCGCCCTCACCCAATCCACCCACCAAGAGGCCACTGAAGACGATGTTCCCCGCACCTGCGACGACGACACTCTCCGCACCTGCGGCCCTGAAGGACAATCGCAGCCACCCTCAGGCTTCGCCCCACTGGAGGGCGCGGACCTCATCGAGGACGGTGAAGTCCTCGGCGTCTCAGCAGAAGAACAGCTACAGCTGCGCGCCCTGCGCCTCAAGAACCGCAATCTTTAGAGGCAGAAAGAGATACTGGAGGCCAAGCGCCAGCGCGTATCCGCACTAGCCAAAGTGCGGCAAATCATACGCGACGAAGAGCAGAAGGCTCAGGACCTCGAGCGGGAGATCGCGCTGATGCAGCGCGAAGGCCACCTTGGCCTGCAGCACGGGCCACCCCTCCAGCAGCGCGCACAACTAGAAGACACGCGCGAAGGCCACCTCGACCTGCAGCATGGGCCACCCCTGCAACACCGCGCGCAACCGGAAGACCCGCGTTTCCCCCAGCGCGACCACACCTTCCCGCACGCCGCGCCATTCCAAGGGGTCAACTATCTCGACGAGCGAAGTCCCCTGCGCCACACCTGCAAGTGACGCCTTGGCCAGCTAACTTCTGGGCAGGGACCTATCCCAAGTACAACGGCAGCACCGACCCGGCACAATACATAATGAGTTATCAGGTCGCCGTTGCATCTTCCGGAGGGGACGACGCCACAATGGCGAAGTCTTTCATCATCGCCCTAGAGGGCCCATCTCTCACCTGGTTCACCAGGTTGCCTCCGCTGTCCATTGATTCCTGGAGAAGTCTCCGGGACAAGTTCCTGCTCAACTTCCAAGGGTACCGCCTAGACACCGACGCCTTGGCCGAACTCTCGCTCTGCAGGCAGCTGGAAAAGGAGACTCTGCGGGAGTATTACCGCAAATTTTTAACACTCAAGTCACAGCTGCCCTCAGTCGATGACCAGATCGCCATCCACTACGCTATCAGTGGCCTTCGCGCCGGCGTCCTTTACAGCCACTGCATCAGAGATCCGCCCAAGAACCTCCAGGAATTATATCAGCTGTTTGAAAAGTACGCCAAATCCGAAGAGCTCCACCAGCGCAAGGTTGAGTCCCAAAGGAAGCCAAAAGATGCTCCACAGTCTAGCCGCACGTGGACAAGGACTCCGCAGCCGGACTCCGGTCGAGACGGTCGCAATCAACAGCAAGTGCACAACATCGCCAACCAGCACCCCGCTGCTGACGCCCCTTGTCGCCAGGAGTATCCCCCCAGGGCCGCGGAAATGGAACTCGCGGTAGGGGTCGGGGGCGTGCGCAGCCGCCGCGCCGATTCTACTGCCTCTTCCACGGCGAAGACTGCGCCCACCAAACCAAAGACTACCCAGAAACGAAGGCCACCCGAGACAGGATGGCACGGGCGCAACCAGCCGACAACCCCCGGGTTGTCACACACACTTACCAGCAACCCCCTCCACCATATATCCACGCCCCGGCCCCGCATCCACCGCACCACGCTTACCAACACCATCAGGAAGTACAAATCATACCTCCCCCACCCCCACCACCACACCAGCAACATCAAAACATCCCCCATGCTCCAAAGCAGGAAGACTTCGCCGATCAGCCATATCGCGGAGTCATTCACATGATAACTGGGGGGTCCAACAACGACTTCGACACAAAGCGGCAGAAGCGGGACCACTACCGCAGCATCAACCACGTCGCCGTCACCGGCCCCGTCGTGCAGACAAAGTGGTCCCACATACCGCTAACCTTCGACGCACGAGACGTCGACCTGCGCAGCGCCCCCCACTGCGACGCCATGGTTATCAATTGCAGCGTGGCAGGCTGGGACCTGCACAAAGTCCTAGTTGACAATGGCAGTCAGGCGGACATCATCTTCCTCCACGCCTTCGATCGCATGGGCATAAGCCACAGCCTGCTTAAGCCTTCGGACAACCCGTTGTATGGCTTCGGCGGCAAGGGCACCTTTCCCGTCGGCAAGATAGAGCTGCCTCTCTCCTTCGGTGTAGCACCCAATGCCCGAAGTGAGCAAGTAACCTTTGATATCGTGGATATGGTATATCCATACAATGCCATCATGGGCCGGGGCTCCATCAATAAGTTCGAAGCAGCCATTCACGGACTGTACCTATGTATGAAGATACCAGGCCCGTTAGGCATCATTACGGTCTTCGGCAATCAACAGACTGCGCGCAACATAGAGCGGGACTTCGTGCCCGGTCAGAGAAATGTGCACTGCCTCACGGCCCAGCGTGAGGTCCCCGCGCCCGCAAGCCCAACCAATAAGCAGCACGACAAGGCACAGCTACAGAGCAAAGACGGGACCAAGACTGTCCACCTCGACCAGGCCACGCCCAAGCAGACAGTCATTATCAGCGAAGACCTTACTTCGCATGAAGAGGAGAAGCTCCTCTGCTGCCTGTCCAAGAACAAAGATGTCTTCGCCTGGTCAGCCCTCGATCTGGTCAGGGTTAGCCGTTCCATAATTGAGCACAGTTTGGGAATCGACCCTTCGGTAAGGCCGAAAAAACAGCGGCTTCGCAAGATGTCCAACGAAAAGACGGAGGCCGCCAAGGCAGAAGTGCACCGCCTCCTGGAAGCCAAATTCATCGAGCCGGTGGCTTACCCCACATGGCTCTCCAATGTCGTGATGGTGCAGAAAAAGAGCGGGAAGTGGCGAATGTGCATCGACTTCACCAGTCTCAATAAAGCCTGCCCAAAGGACAATTTCCCGTTGCCGCGGATCGACAAAATAGTCGATAGCGCGGCCGGATGCGAAGTCATGTCCCTCCTTGACTGCTTCTCCGGTTACCACCAGATATACATGAAGGAAGAAGACAAGGCTAGCACCAGCTTTATAACACCCTTCGGCACATATTGCTTCATCAGAATGCCGGAGGGACTCAAGAACGCCGGGTCCACCTTCTCCAGGCTCACCAAAACAGTGCTCGAAGGGCAAGTTGGCAGAAATATATTCACGTATGTGGACGACATCGTCGTCGCCAGCAAGAACAAGGTGGACCATCTCGCCAACCTCGCCGAGACATTCGCGAACATGCGAGACGCACAACTCCGCCTAAACCCGGAAAAGTGCGTCTTCGGCGTTCGCCAAGGCAAAATATTGGGCTACCTGGTATCACACCGCGGCATCGAGGCCAACCCAACCAAGATTCAGGCCATCATAGGCATGACGCCTCCACAGTCCGCCAGGGACGTCCAGCGCCTGACAGGCAGATTGGCCGCTCTCAGCAGATTCATCTCCAGGTCCGCCGAGCGAAGTCTCCCCTTCCTCAAAACACTCCGTGGTGCAAAAGACTTCGTGTGGGGACCAGAGCAGGCGGCGGCCTTTGCCTCATTAAAACAGTACCTGACAGAGTTGGCCGTCCTTACAAGCCCCGACTCCTCGCTCCCCCTATTGCTCTACGTCGCGGCTTCGCCGCATGCGGTCAGCGCGGCACTAGTGCTGGAGCAGACAGTTGAGGGCGTGGTCAGGCAGTGCCCCGTTTACTATGTCTCCAAAGTGCTGACACCGTCCAAATGCAACATGACAGAGCTGGAGAAGATTGCCTACGCAGTCGTCATGTCTTCGCGCAAACTGCGCCATTACTTCGAAGCATTCAAGGTCCGAGTCACCTCAGACAGGGGACTCGGTGAATTATTCAGAAACCCGGAGGCATCGGCGAGGATTGCCAAGTGGGCGGCCGAACTCTCCGGCTACCACATCAGCTTCGAGCCCAGGACAGCCATCAAGTCACAAGTCCTGGCAGACTTCGTCGTTGACTGGACTGGGCCAACAACACAGCCAGACCCGTCCGCAGAGAAGGTTTGGACGATCCATTGCGACGACGCATGGTGCCATGCGGGGGCAGGCGCCGCTGCAGTCATCACCTCACCAGTCGGGGTCAAGCACAGATATGCAGCACGCCTCAGCTTCGCTCTGGAATCCGACAGATGCACAAATAATATAGCAGAATACAAAGCAGTCATCCTCGGCCTCCGCAAGTTAAGAGCCCTCGGAGTCACCACCTGCATCATCAAAACAGACTCCAAGGTAGTTGCCGGCCAAGTCGAGAAAGACTATGCAGCAAAGGACCCCGCGCTCATGCAGTACCTCGCGGCCATCCGAAGTCTCGAGAGACAATTCAAGGGATTCACCTTGCAGCATGTGGATCGGGCCAAGAATGAAGAGGCCGACGCATTGGCCAAGGCTGCCGCCAGGGGCGAATCTTTGCCCTCCGACATGTTCTTTCATGTCATCGGCACGCCAGCCGTCCGGAGCCCCGAAGGGCTCCAAATAACCAATGACAGCGAGGGCCACCGCATAATCAACCTTATCATGACCGAAGACTGGCGGACACCAATAACCCTGTTCCTACAGGGGTACTATCATCCAGCCGACATCAGTGAGGCCAAGCGCCTCAGACATCGAAGCCGAGACTTCGCACTGATTGAAGGCCAACTCTACAAAAAAGGGGTCAGTCAGCCAATGCTTAAGTGCGTCACCGAAGCCGAAGGCATCCAGATCCTACGCGAAGTCCACAGTGGCACGTGCGGCTCACACGCAGGGCCAAGGGCCCTAGCTGCTAAGGTGATTCGCCAAGGCTTTTACTGGCCCGCAATGATCTGCGCCGCCAATCGGGTCACAAGGTCCTGCGAAGCCTGCCAGAAGTTTTCTCCTCGGTCAGGCAGCCCCTCGCAGTATACAAAGCTGATCGCCCACACATGGCCTCTCCAGCGCTGGGGCTTGGACATTGTCGGGCCCTTGCCCACCGCTCAGGGGAACCTTAAGTTCGCCTTCGTCGCTGTCGAGTACTTCACCAAATGGATCGAGGCAAGGGCTGTTTCCACAAATAGCATCAAAAACTGCCCAAAAGTTCTTTTGGCAAAACATTGTTTGCCGCTTCGGAGTATCGTCCGAACTAACAGTTGACAACGGCAAGCAGTTTGACAACCAAGACTTCAAGGATTTTTGCTTCTCCATTGGCACCAAGCTTGCCTTCGCCTCAGTCTATCATCCGCAGTCCAACGGAGTTGTGGAACGCGCCAATGGAAAAATCTTCACAGCTGTCAAAAAGATGCTCCTCGATGAAAAAAGGGCAGATGGACCGATTTGTTACCCGAGGCAGTCTGGGCACTAAACACGACTGAGTGCAGGGCGACCGGGTTTACTCCTTTCCGCCTTCTATACGGATCGGAGGCCATGACCCCACAAGAAATAAAACATGGGTCCCCGTGAACAGTTTCGTCAGCCGTCCCCGACGTGGACGAGCCAACTTCAAAGGATCTCATTGACGGAGACCGAGTCTTCGCTCTACAAGCCCTAAACAAATACCAAGCCCAGACAAAAGCATGGCGCGACCACGCAGTCATCCCGAGGGAATTTAGCGAAGGGGACCTCGTACTCGTCCGAACAGCTTGGACCGAGTCCAGGGGCAAGCTGGAGCCCAAGTGGGAGGGCCCCTTTATAGTCAAGACGAAAGCTTCCCCCAACGCTTACAGGCTCACAACGCCAAACAGCGAAGACCTGGAGCACTCCTGGAACATCGACAACCTCCGCAAATTTTTTGTTTGACTCATCAGGGCTGATTCGCCCTTGTAATTCGCAAAAACAATCTTATTCTGGTTCGCACTCTTTTCCTCCTAGGGGGTGAGGTTTTTAACGAGGCGGAGCCATGTAATATATGTCTGAAAAATCCCCTGCAAAAACATGCGTCGAAAAAAGACCGCGACGACGGTCTTCGACATTCGACCAATACGAGGTCACCGCGAGGCTCAGCGCTAGCCACCCTCGCGTGCGACAAATCCGTGCAGAAGTCGCCTAAGGGTGCAGCCGGACTAGCACAACAAGTGCGAAAAACCGAAGTCTACCGCGAAGACTATCCGTGCAGAAGTCGCCTAAGGGCGCAGCCGGACTAGCACAACAAGTGCGAAAAACCAAAGTCTACCGCGAAGACTATCCGTGCAGAAGTCGCCCAAGGGTGCAGCCAGACTAGCACAACAAGTGCGAAAAACCGAAGTCTACCGCGAAGACTATCCGTGCAGAAGTCGCCCAAGGGTGCAGCCAGACTAGCACAACAAGTGCGAAAAACCGAAGTCTACCGCGAAGACTATCCGTGCAGAAGTCGCCCAAGGGTGCAGCCGGACTAGCACAACAAGTGCGAAAAACCGAAGTCTACCACGAAGACTATCCGTGCAGAAGTCGCCTAAGGGTGCAGCCGGACTAGCACAACAAGTGCGAAAAACCCCACTCTACCGCGAAGACTATCCGTACATAAGTCGCCTAAGGGTGCAGCCGGACCAGCACAACATAACAAAACACACAAGACCAAGTACATAACGCCTTCGCAAGCATAGCCAAGTGTGCGGGGGCACACAACCTCATCACACAAGCCTTTACACATGTACAAGCGAGGGCACCACACTCTACATCGGCTCAACCTTAGGAATAATTCCCATCTCCCTATAATTAAATAACATTATCCTAAGCTCCTCACCCGCAAAAAGACTTCACAACTCCCCCTCACCCATACTCACGGCGGCTGGCAAAGACAACAGTTCCTGCCGGCCAGCCCTACTCACACGAAGTCGATCTCCCTCCGCCCCACTCACTCTACGCTTCGCAACCGCCCTTCGCCGCCGGCGCCCGGTGCTCGGACCAGGCACATCTTCTGTGTCGGCAGCGCGCGGCGAAGCCTCCGCCGCTGCCACATCCAAGGCCGCAAAATAGTCCAAGTCCTCCTCCGTCGACTCCTCAGTCCACTCAACCGAGCTCCCAGAGTCAGCAAAATCAGAAAACTTAGTTGCAGACCCATCACATTTATTACCACCATCCACGGTCGAAGCCACCAAAAAATTAGTAGTGGCGGTTGCGTGCGCAGGCCCAAAATCTTGAACCTGCGCAGCAACCAAAATTCAGCAAAATATCCAAAATTCCCTAACTATCTACACCCACTATGCCACCTGCGAAAACCCAGCCGTCGCAGGAGCCTCCGCCGTTGCCTCCGCTGTCGCCTCCGCCGCCACCATCACAGGATCTTCAGCCCTCGGCGCAGCGACTGCGGGGGCATCAGGCGCGCCTTCGGTGGTCTCTGGGGGTAGGTCCCCGCCGGCCGCAGCAGATGCGGGGGCATCCGGAGCGCCTTGCGTAGGCTCTAGGGGTGCCTCCAGGACGGCCTCGGACACGGCTTCCGCCGGGATCGGCTCCGGGTCAGGCAGCGCGCTGTTCAACGCCCCGAAGTCATCCACCCTTTCGCCACGCGCCGCCTAAGACACAGCACACAAATTCAGCAAACCCACACATAGCCCACATCCAGCAAACGCCAAACAAACGCCAAACGTTACCTGAGCCCTCGCCGTCTCGGCCCGCTCCCTGACCACCTCGCAACCGTGCGGACCCCACATCCGGTCATAGATGGCTCCGGCGGATTCCTTCACTACGGGGTCTTCAACCTTGTAGATATCTCGCTCAAAGTCTTCATCAGCTTGGTCGAAGACCTCGAAGTGCCGGCACCCTTCGCGGGAGAGCGCGTTCATCGCCCCCTCGCAGGTGACCAGGGAGGCATACGACATGAACCCCTCCACGATAGTAGGGAGCGCCTGCAACTCCTCCTGTACCCACTCCAGGCAGCGAAGTCCGGGCTCTCGGTCCGGCACTTCGAAGTCACCGGTCCGCGCGCCCAGCTTATGGTACGAGTCCATAAGCTGGTTGCGCGTCCGCTCGGCCTCCGCGCGCGTCGCGGCCTCGGCCCTCTCCACGCGGCTCTCCAGGGCGATGAGCCGCTCCTGCAGCTGCTCGGCGCGCTCCCTGACAAGATTGCCCTCCGCCCGCGCCAGATTGGCCTCCACCTGCGTAGCCTGCGCCTTGGCGAGGGCCTCGTTGGTCTCCCTTCTCTCCCCCACCAATTGGCGCCGGAGGTCAGTCTTCTCCCCCTCCAGCGCGGCCACCTTGTCCGCCAGCTTGCGGCACTTACTGTCGGCGGCCGATTTTTCACGGACGACGTCCGCATGTTGCGTCTGAAGTCTCTCGACTTCGGTAGACACAACTGCCGTGAGGGCCCCCGACGCTATGCGGTTGGCGAAGTCAGCCACCTGCAGAACACACGTAAGACCATACAAAAAAAACGGAGTCTAGCTCAACGGACCTAACTTAGTGCCTCCGTCACCTCCTTCAGCCGGCGGGACACAGCGCCCGCTTCATCCCTGACTGCCGCGAGTGCCGACATCTCGCCTCTGGCGCTAAGAGCACCGCCCTTCGCCTTCGGCACTCCGACAGCCCCCATGGCCGCCGCGGCAGGCGCAACAATACCAAGCTGGCCTTCGTCCGACCCTGCGACGTATCAACGAATTAAAAAAAAACGAGCCAACGTCTTACCACCAAGATAGTCGTCCACACTAATATCGATGGTGAAGTCGGCGACGCGCTTGCCCGACGATGGCAACTCTCGGGCCGCCTTCGCGACCTCCGACACCCTGCTGGACGGCGGCACAGCCTTCATCGATTTGGAACCACCGGCGCCTTGCTAAGCACAGGGCCGCCCAACTTCGCCGCCAGCGGCGGCTTGCCTCCACCAGGGGCCGCAGCCTTCGCAGCCCCCCGCTGCCTCTTCGGCCTGGCTTCATGAAGCCTGACAACCGCCTGGCGCTTTTGTGCAGCTCCCTGGCGATCCTTGTCCATCACTGCCGACACAATAGCAGCAATATTCCGCCCGTAAGGAAACACTTTCCATTCACGAACCATGCGAGATGTAAAAAAGTCTTCACCGGCCGCGCGGGGGATAGGAACATTCCTAGGCCACCAACCCCCGGTAACCCTCAGCATCCGCGCCGAAGACTCCCGGAGCTCGGGCGAAGTCATCCTCCCCCCCGGGGCCGCGCAAGTCCTCATCAACTCTCTAGCAAAACCATCGGAAACCCCAAGTCCTCCCATAGCAGTACCTAATTTCCTCTTTTTAGAGGATGGGGCGGCTGCCGGCGCAGGGTCGTCTCCGGTCTCCACCACCGGCTTCTTCCCACGGCGGTCCACATCGTCTTGGCCGGGGTAGCCGCCATACGACAGTTGATTCAATTCAAAAACCCTGTTCAAACGGTCATTCGACCCGCGGATATCCCAGCTATGCTGGCCCTCTGTCCTCGGCACGTACCGACCAACGAGCCGCACCGCCCCATCCTCCGCCTCACGCACAAAGGCGGCCGGATCGCGGTTTTGCAGATTCAGCGCGAAGGCAGGACTTCGCACCATCTTCCCACCATGGGAAGGCATCTGGCGAGGGCACACTTCGCCCAACGCCCAGCCATGCGCCAAGGGCCATACCCCGTACGCCACAAATTCTTCAACCAAATCGCGCCCACTGCTCAGGCCGGCGGCGCACCGAAGGGCCCCTTCGTCCGCATCCCCCTCCGCCACCTCAAAGGACGGGTATGCTGAGTAAAAATGTGAACACATCTCGGACACGGGGAGCCCCTCATGGTCTTCGACGGTACCCTCAGCGACGTAAAACCAAAACTCATTCCAGCTGCCCCACTTGTTGCGGGCGCAAGGAACCAACTCGACTACCTGCATCGTGGTCTTGCCGGTCTTCGGCGTAAACGTATAGGACCCAAACTGGGCAACTTCATCTCCAATCATCCTCTTCTGCCAGTGCAGGCAATAGTACTTCGCAAAGACTTCGACTGATGGCTGTCCGCCGTACGAAGTCGTCGCCCAGACATACTTCGACAGAGCCACCACGGCATTCGGAGTCAGCTGATGTATCTGAACGTTAAACCTGCGCAGGACTTCGCCAACGAATCAGTGTGCAGGCAGGCGGAGACCGGCGGCGAAGAACGCCTCGAACACAACCAACTCGCCCTCCGGCTCGGGGACTTCCTCCGTCCCCGGGACACGAGCAACTCCGCCGCCAAAGTAACCCAGCCGCTGCATATCTTGCACGTGGACCGACGATATCCGCGACACGCCAAAATTCACAGAATCGCCGGCGCACAACTCCTCCGCCACCAAACTACTCAGCGTCTCCTCAGACGAGGCGTAGACCGGCGGCGAGGCGTCAGCCGGCGGTGTAGCTACAGCAGAAGAAGAGGAGGTCGGCATCGCTACGTACCGTCGGCGGCGGCGGGCGGTCTGCTTCACTCGAGCCAGATCTCCGGCGAACAAAAGCAAGGCGGGCAGACGAGCAGTAAGACGGTGGAAAAGGCGGCTAGGGTTTGCACGGAGCGCGGAAAGTGAAGTTCAAAAGGCGCCGACCCCCCCCCCTTTTATAGGCAGGGCACGGCTCTTCGGGAAACCCGCAATCCAACAGGGCGCGGCGCTTCGGGAAACCCGCAATCCAACAGTACGGTGTCAATCAACGGTCATGTCAAAAACCCCCGCGGAACCACTTCGAGCGAGGGCAGCGTCTCCGCCATCTAGCGACGTCTTCGGCACCAGGTGACTTTGTCGAACTGGTCCCTCGGAGGGCAAATGTTGGGGCGAAGGCAAAGACGTCACCCTTCGCTCGAGGCCTTCGCTGCAGTCGCTGGTCCGACGGAGACAAGACGGGCAGGGACACCCTTCGCTTGATACGGCGCCAGACGAAGGCCTGCGACGTCGTCACCCCACCGTGCGGCCTCGTCCAGCTCAGAGGCCCACGTGTGATCCGGCCCATTGTAACGGGCCCCGCGTGGCCGCTGCGTGTTACGGGCCTAATTTGCAAAGGCATTCATGTAATTACAGTCTGTAACCCTGCTTTATGGGAATATTCTGGGGATAACCTAGGTATCTGAGGGCACATGCGTCCTTAACACAAGGCGCTGGGCGCTCAGACACCTATAAATACCCCCGCACAGTGCCCGTGAGGGAGCAGATTAACAGAGCTATTGTCATCTTGCACGAGAACCCTGTTGACGTTATTGTTCACCCTTGTTGGATCCCCTTGCAACTGAAAGCAACTTCCAACAACAACAACATCAGTTAGTTAAATAAAAAAATATTATACGAAGAACGGAGATAATTAATAAGAAATTTTAAAATCTTTTTTTTGGATAATTTATATAGGTACCGGGAGGTGTCGTCACTACTTCCTTCAAAAACACGACATCGTAGTCCGTACACGTCTATATTGGATATTCCCTGCCACCGACTGCCAAAGAGCACAGCCACACACCTCGCCATATATTCATATACTGACCCGCTTCTCACTCGGTAGCTCACTCTAAGACCAAAAAAGAAGGGAGAAAAAGAAGAGAGCTGCTATGGATCGCTCCACCTCCCTGCTCCGGCTCATCTTGCTTGCTCTTGGCGCAGCCCTGGTGCTCCTCGTCGTCCGCTCCGCCTTCCGCCTCCCACGTGGAATCGACACACCCACCACCTCACTCTTCGATGACGACGCCACCGCGGGCAGCAGCTGCACCCGGTTCGCGCCGTGGGGATGCCGCCAAGCCGACCGGATTAAGCAGAAGCCGCCGTCGCACGAGAACGACGTGCCGCGGCACCCGCTCGACCCACTGACGATCAGCGAGGTAAACCGTGCGCGCGAGCTCCTCCGCGCGCACCCGCCGTTCGCGTCGTCGCCGTCGTCCATGTTCGTGCACTCGCTCGCGCTCGACGAGCCGGACAAGCCCGTCGTCCTGAGCTGGCGGAAGGGCGCCGACCCGCTGCCCCCGCGGCGCGCGGTGGCTGTGGTCCGGTTCCGCGGTGAGGCCTTCGTCCTGGCCATTGACCTCGCCAGCGGCGCCGTGACTCCTCTGCCTGTCCCAGCTTCCGGGTACCCGACCATGACCATGGACGAGCAGGTGCTTCTCTGCTACACGCCTTTCAGGGACCCGGCGTTCAACGCGACCATCCAGCGGCACGGCGTCCGCCTGTCCGATGTCGCCTGCCTGCCCATCTCGCTCGGGTGGTACGGCCCCAGCGAGGAGAACCGCCGGCTGATCAAGATCCAGTGCTTCTCCGCGGAGGGCACCGCCAACTTCTACATGCGCCCCATCGAGGGCCTCACCGTGCTGGTGGACATGGACACGAGGGAGGTGGTCCGCATCTCCGACCGCGGCGCCGGCATCCCCATCCCGCCCGCCGCCAACACCGACTACCGGTACTCCCGCCACATGCAAGACGAAGGCGACGACCAGCAGACAGCGGGGTTCCAGAAGGTGCGGGCGCCGTCGATGGAACCGGGGCCGTCGTCAGGGCCCGGGGTGGAGCTGGTGGACGGCCACACGGTGCGGTGGGGCGGGTGGGAGTTCCACCTCAAGGCGGACGCGCGCGCCGGCATGGTGGTGTCGCGCGCACGGGTGCAGGACCCCGGCACGGGCGCGCACCGGGAGGTGCTGTACAAGGGCATGGCGTCGGAGCTGTTCGTGCCGTACATGGACCCCACCGAGGCGTGGTACTTCAAGACGTACATGGACGCCGGCGAGTACGGCTTCGGCCTGCAGGCCATGCCGCTGGTGCCGCTCAACGACTGCCCGCGCCACGCGCGGTACCTGGACGGCGTGTTCGTGGCCGCCGACGGACGGCCCTACGTGCGCGAGAAGATGATCTGCGTCTTCGAGCGGTACGCCGGTGAGGTCGCGTGGAGACACTCGGAGAGCCCCATCACCGGCTTGGACGTAAGTTGTGCTCTTTGCACTCGTCATTTTGTCTTCTCCGATCCTTTTTGTGTTGCCAGACGCCTAGGGTTGTGTCATACTACGTACGTTAGATAGGTACAGGTAGCTGTTCCCTCCTCTAGCTAGTTTGGCAACACTCGCCTTTAAAATAATACGATAGGCTCTTTAGCTACTTGCGGCAGAAGCTAGCTGACAAAAGAGTGTGTTAAAGATATTCCCGGCACTATGACTAAGGGCGAGAATCTTGAGTTGTATAAACAGCTTTGATAGTATCTGCCAGCGTCCTTAGACCCAGTTTCTTTTGATAGACTAAAGATCAGTTCCTCTATTTTAGTTCTATTTAGTTCTTAAATTGGTGGGACTAAAATTAGACTAAACTGTTTTAGTCTCTAGTCTCTCAAGGGATGACTAAAAAAGACTAAACCATATAAATTTCACTTTTTGTCCCTTCTTTATTTCAACTGCGCTAACAAGGAGGAATGCTAAGGGTATTTTAGTCATCTATGATTCATTTAATGTATTTTGAATACTTTTAGTCTATAGAACCAAACATGACAGAGACTAAACTTTAGTCTTCTAATTAAACTTTAGTCACTGGATTAAAGGAATCAAACGGACCCTTATTCAACCTTTCCTGATAAATGTTTATGCTTACGCATGTGGTAGAATACGAAATTTAGCCAATGAAATCAGAATTTATGCTTATTATTAGCTAGTAGCAAAAAAATGTGACTGACAGTGGTGATGTACACATCATCAGTGATGCTTTCAACGTGACAGTAGAGGTCCTTTTCTGCTTTCTCTTGAAAGGACACGCCTCAAACGCTAGTCATGAAAGAACGGGAAAGAATCTTGAACAAGAGCGCACAAACACTTCGTTCCCAGATTTTTTTTTTCTCTGAAAAGTTGAAACTTCTACAAAGCAAAAAGATTATTAAGGAGTGGACGACAGTAAAACACTGGCGTAAGTGCTACTGACACGCCGGATGCCAAACGAATGACATCGACTACCGTGAGTCCACTTGACACATTTATTCATGATTATTATTCGTGCATCACCAAATGATCGGGGTGTCTTATTTTTAGGGACTAATTTACAGTATATCTATTTTATTTAATTTTAGTTTCGAAAGTGTCACGTACGGAAACTAGAACTTTATTTTAGTTTTCTTTTTTTCTTTTACAATTTAGAGATTAAAATAGAAAAATAGAGGGATTAAAAGTCTCTCTAGAAACTAAACATCTCTGAAGTTGACCATTTGGTTAATTTGTTCTTATACTGTACTGTATTATTATATTAGCAGCACCGCAAAACGGGAAGAATAATTTCTGCATTTCTGTATACTGGAGTCTGTTTTATATATGTGTTGTCGTATGTGAAGTGCCGGCCGACATGCATGTAGGAGACCGCAATGTAAATTATATTGTATTGGACTACCTAGGCGTAGCAGCGCAGATGACGCCGAGTTGTTTTGTACTAGTATTCGAGGCTGCTAAGCTAGACACAACACAAGTGATGATGACACGTACCGGATCTCAAATAAATCTGACTCTGTTTCTGAAACGGTGCCCCCCCTGCAGATAAGGGAGTCGCGGCCTAAGGTGACGCTGGTGGCGCGGATGGTTGCGTCCGTGGCCAACTACGACTACATCATGGATTGGGAGTTCCAGATGGACGGTCTCGTCCGCATCAAGGTACGTACTGCTGCTTGTCCTTGTGCTTGTCACTCACCACCACCATCTCTTTCATGTACCTCCTCTGCTCTATGAAATGAAAGGATCGCGGCAGCGACTACAGTTGTTGGTAGTCGTTCGTGGTTTCTCACGTCACCCGATGTGCACACGCACACAAATTAATGTTGGCCGTCTTTCAGCTATATAGTCAGCTAGCTAGTAAACCTCATCTTCCAACTCGGCGGCTAGTATGATGTGAAGAGAAAACAATGGACGTCATTTTCCTTCTTTTTATCAGCGCTCTATTTTTATAATTATAAAAGATCGTCCCCGACTTACAACATACAACGACGACAACACAGGTTGGGCTGAGCGGGATCCTGATGGTGAAGGGCACGTCCTACTCCCACCTGAGCGAGAACGAGGGCGACATGCACGGCACGCTGCTCTCGGAGAACGTGATCGGCGTCATCCACGACCACTACGTGACCTTCCGCCTGGACATGGACGTGGACGGCGCCGACAACTCGTTCGTGCGCGTGGAGATGGCGCGGCAGGAGACGGGCCCCGGCGAGTCGCCCCGGAGGAGCTACCTCAGGGCCACCCGCCGCGTGGCGGAGACCGAGAAGGACGCGCGGGTGCGCCTCAGCCTCTACGACCCGGCGGAGTTCCACGTCGTCAACCCCGCCAAGAAGACGCGCGTCGGCAACCCCGTTGGCTACAAGGTCGTCCCTGCCGGCACCGCCGCGAGCTTGCTGGACCCGGAGGATCCGCCGCAGAAGAGGGGTGCTTTCACAAACAATCAGGTATAGTAATTATAATACGGAGGAACTGATTGAGATGTTAATGATAGTCAGACATAGTATTTTTAGTTACTAGTGGATCGATGAAAACACAATGCAAACAGATATGGGTGACACCCTACAACAAGAGCGAGGAATGGGCCGGCGGCCTGTTCGTGTACCAGAGCAAAGGGGAGGACACTCTGGATACTTGGTCCGAAAGGTACGTGTGTGTGTGTGTATATATATATATATATATATATATATATATATATATATATATATATATATATATATATATATATATATATATATATATATATATATATGCCTCCATCATATGTATATATATAATAATTAAATGCGTGCTTGCGGTGACGTGGATCGACGAGCAGAGACCGTCCGATCGAGAACAAGGACCTGGTGCTGTGGTACACGCTGGGGTTCCACCACATCCCGTGCCAGGAGGACTTCCCCATCATGCCCACCGTGTCGTCAAGCTTCGACCTCAAGCCAGTCAACTTCTTCGAGAGCAACCCCATCCTCAAGCAGCGCCCGACCAAGGAGGATGATCTGCCCGTCTGTACTGCCTCCACCGCCGCGTAGCCTACTAGGAGGGCCGGGGGCCAACTGATTAACCGGAGACCCATCAATCAGCTTAGCATGCATTGCTGTGTGCTGTGCTCTTGCTAAGCTTTATTAGTACGTACGTACCACGAACCTAATGCATGGGGCCATATCTTGTTTGTCGAGGTTTAGTTATGGACGACAAATATTCTAGAACGGAGATATTATTTGTTATGTTATGTAAATGAGAACTTTGATATGATCTGCTAATGCGGTTGTGTGACTTTGGATGCGCGCTTTCTTTTTGATCTAACCCGGTTGTTAACCCTTTAGTCCTGGCTGGTCACTGGGGTAACAACAATTGAGACTAGTGTAGACCTTTTAGTCACGACGACGTCTATAAAACTTGGGTCCGGAACTAATACTCACATATAATCTTGGTCGGTAGGAGGCTCGGGATTTAGAGGGTGGGTCTTCGAAATTGCTAAGAGGTAAACAAACTTAACCGTATGAAGTCTAACTTTATGGCATGCATAATATTGCAATATATTACGTAGCTACAGTTTTACCGCATGTGTGTAATATATATCAAACAAAACCAAGTTTTGCTTGAGCATATAATTGATCATAAAGTTAAATTGTTCAAATACTAACACTAGTACAAAGAAGCTCTATAGCGACGGTGTCAGAGGCAAGTAGAAATCATTATTTTTACAGGCGGTTAACTGAGTACCGCCATTAAAAATCGATTTCCACTGCGCTACGTGGTTGTTAGGAATTGAACCACCGACCTCACACCCTCACATGTACCCTCCCACTACCACTCCGTCTATGACATGCTTTGTGTCTAATTTGTAGTTTTTTGTTCACATATTACAACCAACTGAGTGTAAATTTCTTGTTTGAGACCGTAAACGATTTAAATAAAAAAAGTTGTCAACTATAAAGTTGAATAACTTTTGAAGTTCTACAACTTTCATTTTGACACTTTTTTTATTCGAGGTAGTTTGAAAATTTTGAATTTTAAATTTGACATACTTAGATTCAATTTTTGAGAACCGAAAAGAGTTCAAATAAAAAAGTTGTCAACTACAAAGTTTCATAACTTTTAGAGTTCTACAACTATTATTTTGGTGGTTTCATCATACGAGGTCATTTGAAAAACTCGAAAAGTTAAGGATAAAAATGATTTCTAGTGGTGGTTCCTTAAGAAAACCGCCACTACAAATCGATTTCTACAGGCGGTTCCTTAAGAAAATCGCCACTAGAAATCATGAATTTTTACAGGCGGTTTCCTTAAGGAACCGCCACTAAAAATAGCACAGTCAGTTGATAACCGAATACACTTATAAAAATATATCGCCCCGCAGGTTTTGAGCATTTTTCTACTAGTGTAATGATAAGAGACAATATTTGCAATATATAAAGGATAAAAATATATTAATGATAAGGAAACTTACATTACCATATAAGTTTTCGATCATTCATGTTTTGAAATGAGTAATGCAAGATGTCCTTATCCTTGACTTCCAAAAAGAATTATTTTTCAATAAATGTAATCAAATAATCATTCAAGAATTCTTGCCCCCATCTTGTTTCTTTGCTTGTTTTTGATGTAGTTAATTGAAGAAAATACTCTCAACATCAGCAATTGCCAAATGGAGAAATAATACCAATTTGAGAAGCTTGTAAACAATGCCATGCCGTAGAATCTCTTATGCTACAAGCATCATATACATCTTTGCTAGACTTCTCAAATTTTTGAAGTTCTCATCTCTTTTCTCATCTTCAATGTATCGATTCAATTGAAAGGGGACTTGGATCATTTCCTCAAACTCAAAGTCAACAGGATAAAATCTAGCAAGTTTAGCCAACTTCTCATTATTAAACGTTGCAAAAGAATCTACTAGATTGAAACATGACATGCATCTAAGCAACTCTATGTTTGCCTCATCATATATGCTATGAAGTTCCGTAAGTTGTCTATCAATGACACCCAAAAACATATCAGCATGAAACTGGTGGTAATCAATGTCATTTTTATAGAACTTCTTGTCTTTATATATAGGCTTGTACTTCCCATCTCTAAGGAAAATGGACCCAGTACATTTGACTAAATGATTTTGGTGTTTGATAAATAATATAACATGTGGACTAAGGTGTTTGCTAGTGTTTGTGTTTGTACTTCACATGATGAATATTATTGATGGACCAAGGTAATGAGGAAGATCAACACTTCAAAGAAGACATTATGTCACACCAGAATTCAAGGCCAAATCTCGGTGCGTCTCAAATGTGTGCTATGATCAAGTCTCACACATATGATGACTCATGGTATAGAAATCAATGGCACATCTTTATTATATAATAGAGGTTCTATACAAAATAGCTAAATAAATACATCAAATGACGACAATGATCCTCCACAACCATAGCTGACTGGGAGACAATGCCTAGATCTCATCGAACTCGTCGTAATAGTCCTCCTCTAGTGGTACCCGCTCTTCAACTGGTGTGATTATAGCAAGGGTGAGCTCCCATACAGTAGGGATGAAAGCGGTCGGGAAAACACTTCTACCGTTTTCATTTTCGTATTTATTTTGCGGGATGGAAACGAAAATGAGATATATCGGAAACAAAAACGAACGGGATAAATGCGGGAATCGAAAAACGATACAATACGGTCGGGTAAATGTCGAAATCGGACAGTAACCGGTATTTTAGATCAGTAAAATCACACCATAAAAGTTAGCTTTGGATCAATGTGATGCTTCCAAACAGTAGTAAACAAGATGCTGACATTATTCATGCATTAGCAAAGACCAAACTTCTGTTGTATGCAAGAAGTATTAAATGTGCAAGCAAGCAAGCAGTATGCAAGTAGCTTCAATGTGCTCACATTAATTAATAAGCAAGAGTATGTGTGGATGCGTTTAGGGCTGCAAGTTGGCTACTCGCTGGAGACCTAGCGTACTGTGGTGGGCTGGTCGCTTGTAGCGTGGAGCTAGCCATGGGTCCATGGAGAGGGAGCTTGGGTGGCTGGTTTATGGGCTGAATACTTATGGATCAGCACAGGGCATTAGGCCGATTTTTCCCGAATTGAAAATACCAAACAAAAACGAGATCATCCCGATTTAAAACGGGATCCCGGTAAAATGGCGGGAAAAATGGTTCTACCGTTTTCATTTCCGCTTACCATATTTGACATCCCGTTTTCATTTTTTAAATAGGGTTGGATAATGGTCGAGATAAATTAACAAAATCGGTCATACGGTAACGGTCGGTTTTCCCATCCAACTTTCATCCCTACCTTACAGTCATTGCTTAGCAAGTGTGGGAATACCAGTTTTAAACTCTGTAGAGTCCTGAGTTGCTAAGCAGCTGATATACCAGTTTTACACTCTGTAGAGGTTGCACATCTTTACCTACAAGCCGTGTTACCAATTTGTCAAGGGGTCTCGAATCCCATTCATCTCTACCAAGGAGATGAGGCAGGGTAGCACTATGAGGCTTTTCCAAAGTTCCACTAGTTTGTGAAAACTCGCTAAGGATTCAGTAAGAAGGAAGCATAGGAATCCCTCATCCGAAGATCTATTACAGACCGTTCGACCTGAGGACCTTCCTACACTCTACAGCGACACACTCCCCGCTTGGCCCTTTCGGGTAAGGTAATCTCTAACTAGCTTTCCTAATTACTTGGCCAAGGACGTGCCATTCTACTCTTATGGTAGCACTGTTATCTCAGGTTAAGCTCCATGTTCTATTTAACATAATAATCTTATCATGAACAATACATAATATAACAATAAGGACAAACCATGATCATATGTCATATATAGCATTAATCCCAAGACCAGGTAGAGCAATAGCAAGACTACCCAATGATTCGTTTGTTTGCAAGGTATAGGATGAACAAAACTAGGTAACCTGTTAGGTCTCATCAAATTAACCTAAGCATGCTACAATGATTATCATGAACATTATTAGGTAAAGAAAGTGATCAACGGTACAACTTGCCTTATGGTTGTGATAACCTTTTAGTCCAGATGTTGCCCCAAAAGTTGGGCTGTAGATTCCTCGTCACCTCGCTTCTATGCGTAGCAATACATACAAACAAACAAGTAATGGATATGGTAACATTGCACCAAAGATGGAAACAAAGCACACAATAATATTCTACGCGTCGCTACAAGGTTGTAGGTTCGAGAACCATTAAAATTGGAGTTAAAACAAAGAAGTTATGAGTAAAACATTATTTTTAGACACAATAAATCTAATAGATGTTGCATTTAAATTAACAAAGTATTAAATCCAAATATTTGAGTTGATATTAATCACTTTAACAATTATTTATAAAAAATGTAGGTTAGAACTATAAATTAGATTAGCTAGATTGTCTAGCTAATTAACATCAACTAAACAAGTATTTAATTAATTAGTTATTTAAAACATGTGGCATAATTAAAACAATGTTATTACTACATACACAAAAATAATATGAACCTAACATAAGTTGAACAGATTAAAACAAATTATTTGATCGAGAAGATATCACATTTTTATTAAATTAGTACGGATGCACAGAAATAGGTGACATGACACAATGTGAGTGGTTAGCTCGGGATCATATAAAGAATTACGGGATAAATAGACGTAATATATGAGATCTAGGTGTGGTCATCTTCTACCTTCCTCCCACCTTCTTCATCTTTTCTTTCTTGGTTTTGGAACGGTTTGTTAAGGTTAGAAAATGTTTGTTTACAAAGGAATGACCCAACTTGAAGCGCCCTAATCCTCTGGGACTTAAATGTGATATAATTACTAGTCCCAGGAGGCTAGTAAACATATTTATACAACAGATGATTCCAGATCTGCCTACACGAGACAAACCTATAAAGGTGGCGATCAACTTTAAGAGTTGGTCCACAACTCGGGATATATCATCAGAGTGGGGCTGAAGTAGCCTGATATACGCAGCGAAGCAAATCAGCAGTCCAACAGCCACAGGCAAGGTTGGGAACAGTCGTAACTCTTACCCGATCTCCTTTTCTAAAAAAACAACAAATAAGCAAGGGTGAGTACAAACGTACTCAGCAGTCCACCTTCACCCGTGGAATGGGGAAATTAGATATAATGCATGGAATATATGGAGCTCAGGATATTTTGTAGAAACATCAATATTTTATGCAGGGTTGTTTTGTAAAATATTTTGTATTTTTCAAAGCGCATCCTCTCCCAAAGGAGCAGGAAGTTTTTTCAATATAGAATAAAATCCCCTGGACTAAACCATCTAGGTATCTCAGCAGTTTCCCACTGGTTTTCATTTTCAAAAACAGCTACTGGACTTCCCGTCCACCATAGCTCACGACTCAACCGCCGGACCTTTTAAAAACAACTTTTCTCAAAAGCACCCTTTTTTAAAAAAAAACAAAACACTAATTGTCATACCACACCAGACTCATCCATTTCTGTGGACACAGACTATTCGAATAGGTTTTCAAACTCTGCGCAGAGGTGTACACTTTACCCACTAGTCCGGCTCTGCGATCTCATAGCTAGTGAGACCCGAAACCGAATCTCTTTCTTTCCTCGCACATCCTTACCTTAGCGGTTATACCGGAAGGAGTCAGGCCACCACCATGCCCAAACCGGACAAAACATTCCCCCTCCTTATCAACCCGGAGCTCCCCAGCCTTCATAACCCTGGGGTTTGGACCGTACGAGTTCAGATTGAGTGACTGCCCATACAGTCTCGAGTGGTTGTACTTATAATGAGTACGGGTAGTGAAGGATGACAAACCGGTCCTTATATGAGGGGACAATCCTTCTGCTCACGCCTAAACCAGCTGAGCCATCACCTTAGGCCCTCCCCTAAACTAGGGAGTCCCTGATCATCCCTACTCAAAGGTGATAAGGGTGAAAACCCTTCATCATACACATTTTGAAAAGCATTTTCTTTTGAAAACTCACACCTTTTCTCAAATCATTTGTAACAAATATATCAAGGATTGATTGCGGCAAGCAGCTGGGTGGCCATAATAACTTATCTCAAAATCATATCATGCATAAAATAACAGGCTGAGGGTTGTGGTTGAAAAATCATAGTTAATTTATGCATCAAAGGGATCAGTGAGCTTGCCGTGCTTATTCGGCGAAGGGGGAAGGGGAGCTCGCGGAACTGGCTTCTAGCTCCACTGCCTGGCGTAGACTTGCAGATCTGGCCTCCACGAGACGACACGAACGCTCCGATAACTATGCAACATGAATAAGCAAACATACAAACCAACAAGTATACCAACAAATATTTAGGATGGGTAGAGTCTTGAGTAGAATCTGTGTCATGTGGTGTTGTGATATTACTGGTGGTGGAGCGGAGGTGCTTACCAGGAGGGTGGACTGGAGGTGAAGCGACACTATGCGATATATGGATGGGTAGAGTCTTGAGTAGAATCGGTGTCATGTGGTGTTGTGATATTACTGGTGGTGGAGCGGAGGTGCTTACCAGGAGGGTGGACTGGAGGTGAAGCGACACTATGCGTGTAGCCGGCAGAGCGGAGTAACTGAGTGGGTGGGGTGTTCGCCTTGGTTGAGGGTGTTGAGTGTGTGTGGAGAGGGAGAGGGTAGTTTGGTGTATTTATAGTTGGGTGTATGTGGTGTAGCACAATGAAGTTCACTGTTGGTGAGAATAGTGACGAATGAGTCGTCTGACTTAGTATGAACAGAAGAGTTATAGGAAAAATATGGGACAAGAGTATTTTGGGAGTTTTTTGGAACATGAACCATGCTTAAGGGATGACATGGTTGGATAGAGAATAGTTTGATAAGAATTTAGAAACAAGAATTATTGGAATCGGAGTTTGGAAGCCTGGTTCGAAGGAATCTCAAAGTTAAGCATGCTCAACTTTGAGAAACCTGGGATGAGTGATCAGATGGGAAGTTCCCTACTGGAAGGAAAACCACAGTCACCGGAGTTCGTATGACTGGAATATGGGTCTGGCTAGTCTTAGGTGGACTGGACAGCATGATGGATGAGTAGTTGAAATTTGGGGCGATCGGATGATCGATGAATAGTAATGATGAATAGTAATGGTGAATAGTAATGATGAATAGTGACGACAGGAAAGGCTACCATAGATATCATCGATGAATAGTAACGATGATAAATAGTGGCGGTGAATAGTAACGATAAATAGTAACGGTGGTGAATAGTGTCGATGAATAGTAACGATAATAAATAGTAACGATGAATAGTAATGGTGAATATTTCGTATGAACAAACGATGAACGATGAATAGTGACGATGAACGATGAATAAGAACTATGAACGAAAGGACGAACGATCGAATGATCAGACGAATGAACGATCGGAATTTCGGCAGCATAACGGCAGGACAAAGATTATCTGGAAGAACGATGAATAGGGACTATGAACGAACGATGAACGATGAATAGGAATTATGAACGAACGATGAACGATCGAATGATCGAATGAACGAACGATCGGAATTTCGGCAGCATAACGACAGGAAAAAGATTATTTAGACGAACGAACGGACGAACGATCGAACGATCGGACGAACGAACCATGAACGATCGGACGAACGAACGAACAAACTAAGAACAGGGGGACGAACGATCGAAGAACGACCGAACGATCCTTGTGCTAGTGGGTGCTTGTGTGGGAGGTGGAGTGGGTGTGTGGGGGGAGTGGAGAGAGTTGCCATGAAATGGCTTGGGGTGGGATGAGAGGAGGCCCTTGCCCGTCTATTTATAGCCATGGTGGGGGGATTAGGGGGAGGGATGAGAGGATTAGTGGGAGATTAGCATGGATTTGTCTTATATGAGTGTAATTAGCTTGTAGAGCTCAGTGTATGACACCGGAGGCATACGTATACGTATGAGCATGAGAAAAGTTTTAAAGAAAATATTTGTGGGGACTTTAAAAATGATTCTGAAGGTATTTCTCAGGAGGAAAATATTTGGAGATATATCGGTGGAATATTTGGGCAATATTTCTGGAAAGAAATTGAGGGGATCACTAGGGAAATATTTGGGCAATATTTCTGGAAAGAATTTGAAGGGGATCATTGGGGAAATATATGGGCAGTATTTCTGGAAAGAATTTGAGGGGGATCACTAGGAAAATATTTGTAGGATATTTGAGGAGGATTTTGGAGAGAATATTGACCACTATAATTTATTTGTTGATATCAACTCGCAAACAAACATTTTGAAATGAAATTTTGAAATTCATTTTGAATTTAGAGCGAGTTTGAGAAAATTTCAAGATTTGAATTTTTTTGGATGCTACACAATTTCTGCAAACTTATCATGATTGTACCTAATGTTAAATTAATGCTACATGAGAGTCTTGTATGTAAAAGGACCTATGGTGATGGTTAATCTATCATTCGGAAAGCGCCAAGCCTATCACGTGGGAAAGACTATTAACCCACCTCCAACTTACCATCCAATCAAGCCCTTCGATCTGGCGCTGCTGCTGGACATCTTAATTTTTTCGTAGATTGATGATGAACCAGAAATCCGGTCAACGGACCGGAAACGTGGTGATGAAGCTCTCACTGAGCTGGTCACAACGATGTTCTAGGTTGCCCCAGAAGATGAACGGATAGAGAGAAATTTCCCACCAGAGTTGTCGCTAAAGTTGGGGAGGAAGTCAAACTTTGATGAGATGGTTATAATGACTTATGACTGCGAGCTTAACTGGTGGCGGGCTGTTGTGGCTTGGATGGTGGCGGCGTTGCTGCGAGATTACAAAGGAGACGAGTCTATGATTGATGGCTTGAGATGTTATGGTGGCATGTATTTATATAGACAGGGAGGTGGGCGCTTACATGATAGATCTAAGAGTGACTCCAATAGTTATATAAATTTTAGCTCTCTAAATCACAAATTAAAAAGTTGTTAAATAACTTTGGGAGTAAACAAATATGAGTTCTCCATAGTTCTCTAAAATACAAGTTGTACTTTTGTTTTGTATCTATTCACATAAAAAAATAAGTCATAAATGTCATCAATGTCGGAGATATTTATGTGCTATATTTTTACTATAGAGGAGTGAGACGAAGAGTGTCATGTAAGTTATAGAGTAGGAACAAATTCTACTAATGCATAAAATCATTTCCCATTCTCCACCCCATGAATTTGGGATAGGCTTATATCTGAACTTTGGAAAGTGATGGAATGTCAAATTCCAAACTAAATAAGTTACTTTATTGAGTGAATTCCAATTCCTCTAAAATGAAGGGATCCAAACGCCCCGTTAGAGAACTGTTGGAGAGGTGTTTTTATGTTAACTACCTAAATTATTGATTTCGAAAGTCTTTTAAAGAACTATTGGAGTTGCTCTAATCTGGTACTTATCTACTAGAATTCTATCCTATCTGTTTGGAACTCTAACTTGTCTATTTGTTCTAATAATATTATTGTTAATTTATATTAATCATATGAGACCTCCAATTTAAATAAAGTTTAGAATGTATTTTTATTTAAATTTTAAATTAAATTTTTAGGTGTTACACGCGAGTTGAAAGGAGTAATTTTTTAAATATCTTATTGTGATATCCTAATTTGTATCAACTTTACCTAAATGACATAATGTACAAACAAACCAACCAAACATACATCAATACATTATATTAGCTAATATTTTATTTCTTATTTCTGCTTTATATTTTAAATTTAAAATTCAAGTCTAACTTAGAGATAATTTAAAATTTCTATTTCAAGCATAAATTGCAATAAACAAAAATTTAACATTAATGCAAAGCATTTTTTATTAATTAATTTATTCATTTAAGCAAATGCTTCAAACTATACATATAACTTAGTAGGAATAATTCATATAATATGTTTTACCATAATAATTATTTAAGAAAATAATTCGAACACATAGCCAAATTTTTATATTTAACATTTATTTAAATTTTAGGAAAATAGTTTTAATTTATAACTTTATTATAAAGAATCTTTAAATTTTAAATCTTTAGAGAATTTTTTTAATCCTAAAAATAGGATTTTTTGTGTGTTACACATTCTAAAGTCATATTGAAGACCTTTACACATGCTAAGAATCCAACACACCAAGAATTAGAAATGGGATGCAAAGCCACAAACAAAACTGAAGTTATCGAAGTTCAAACAAAAGGGTGACTAAATTAGAAGTGTTTCATAATTTTTTATCTACTTAAATTGGCTTGTCTTCAACTTTGAGATGTAGAGATCTTTATCAGCTTTCCAAAAAGTCTAAGATCATCAAAATCAGAATTCGAAGTTAAGAGTTATGACCACAATACCAATTTAGGTGTGCTGAAAAAGTAGCAAAACAGGTGTGGACTGCACAAGTGGTCTAGTGCACCAAATCTACTCAAACTGATACGTCTTCAACTCTAGGATGTAGAGAATTTTATTATCTTTCCAGAAAGTCCAAGATCATAAAAATCAAAGTTCATATATAAATGGTATGCCCAAAACACGAGAACCATCTTGTTCTACTCAAGAGGTCTAGTGCGCCAAGTACGGAAGGTCTGATGCGCCATCTTCACAAGTTCCAATGGCTACCTCTAATAGCCAGTACACGTGAAGTCCGATGCACAGGTCTGGTGTGCCATAAGAAGTTCCGATGTGCCACAAAAAACTGCAACTTGCTTTCTAACGGCTAGTTTTGGTTTGGAGCCTACATATAGCACACCACCTAACCATTTGGAGGTGTGGGAGCCCAAGCAACATACCAAGTGAAGTGATACACATCTCCATTGCTCCAAAACACCCAAGTGCTTAAATAAATCACTCTGTGATTAGAGTAGGTGCTTTGCAAAGTGCTTAGGTTAGTTAGACCACTATTGCACTTGCTCTATGTTGTTCCTAGTAGATTGAGGTTAGAAAAACATACAAAAACCCTCGGCTCTTGTGCGAGTCATTGTAAGATGTACCGGTTGGGGCAAGATTCTTGCGAGACCACATTAACTATGTGTTGTGTCCATCTCTGTCTACCGTAGGGAATAAGACACACGACATTTTGGTCAGAAGCTCAATATTAAAGACGGCGGGGAGCGTCTGAGAGGAGGCCAGAAGTAGAGCACCACTTACTTGTGGAGAAGGCCCACGAATCTCTATGGAGTTAATCGACCGAGGTGCTTGGCCCTCGCGTGGGCTTCCCTTTGCATAAGGGCCCCAATAAGGATTAGTTAGAACCTTGCACGGTTCTAGATACCTTGGTAATAATACCGACACGTCAACTGGAGTTTGTATCTCTACCATTCTCTTTAGCTTCCGCATTTACATTGATTACTTAAGTTACAATCTTTACTATTCTTAGTTTAGAATATAGGATTGGAACTTAGGTTGTATAACTCCTTTGGCAGTGGACAAAGCAACACTTATACAAAACCTTAGTCGCACATTCTCATTTGGTTTTCCACATAGGTTTTGTTCAAGAGATTAATTATTGGCCTAGATTAGTGCATGAAATAGAAGTCTTAATTAACCCCCCTCTTAGGTGTCCTTGTTCCTTTCAATTGGTATTAGAGTTTGACTTGTCTCGTTAGGAAAATTTTTTGCTTAACCGCTATCGAGCCGACACTTTTTAAAGGAAGGGATAGTTACCCATAGGCACCACACTTCAATGGTACTAAATTTCCCTATTATAGTGCTAGAATGGCTTGCTACCTAGAAGTTATTGATCTAGGTGTTTGGAGAGTCACTCGCGACAGGAAGAAACCCCCTATGAATCTGGAAAAGCTCACCGCAAGTGACGAAAAAGGAATTCATTTAAATGCTCGAGCTAAAAATTGCTTGTATGAATCTATTAGCATGGAAATTTTCAATCAAGTATTTACTTTGAAAACTGCTAATTAGATTTGGCTAAAATTGCATGAGCTCCATGATGACACAACAAATGCCCATCATCAAAAACATTGCCTAGCTTTAAATGATTATAACTCTTTTACAATGAAAGAGAATGACCATGTTAGAGATATGTGTTCTCATTTTAGTCTTATTGTTAATGAGATCAGTTCAATTGAAATTAATAAGCTAGGTGATATGGGCATTGTGAGGAGGATCATCTCCCTTCTACCACAACAAAAATATGGGAGCATCATCACCATCCTTCATAATTTGGAGGACCTAAGCCAAATGACCCTAGCACTCTTAATCAAGAAGATTGTTGTCGATGTTTATGGCCCGACTGCGTACCATTGGGTTCCCAATGTGATGCTTTTGAGCAGGACGACGTCATTGATTGCGACTCAATGGTACATGCGGATGCACGTCGAATCACACAAGGGTTTATACATGTTTGGGCCGCTAGAATGTGTAACACCCTACGCCCTATTGAAGCTGAGTATTTGAGTATCACTAGTGTATATGGGTTATAGATAAACTATGGGTGGTGGAGGGTGAATTTCCCTGTCAATCTAGTGGTGGCGTAGTTGTTGTGAGAGGGCTAATGAGCTATGAGGTAGTGATGGGGTGTGATGAGATGAGATGAGATCAGATGAGATATAAGATCCTTATTAGGGGTACCCCCTTAGCCTTATATAGATGACCAGAGTGTTATCCCTTTACAAGTCGTGATGACTATCTAACTCTATCTGAATGTGTCCTTTTAACGTGGCATGCATTCCTGCTTATCCGGAGATCAGTTACCCTTCACCTGAGTTTTCTCCGAGTATCTAGCTCTTTGGGTATGCTCAACCTCCATGCCCGAGGTATCATCGCTCCTTCTGTGCATGACTCGGTCATCCGGCCTTCGCCTCCCTAGGTCGAGCTTGTCCAACTTGGTTGCGGCCCGAGGGCATGCCTCGCTGGGCAAACCATCGAGAGGCCAATCAAGCGACCCATGGAGCGTTTCTGCGCTTTCGCCGAAGGTCAGCTTCAGGCGAGCCGCGACTGCATCTCCTGCTCAAGGTTGGCCTCGGGCGAGTTGTGACTACTTCTTCTGCCGAGAGCTGGTCTCAGGTGAGTTGTGACTGCTTCTCGCGCTCAGAGCTAGCCTCGGGCGAGTCATGACTGCTTCTCCTGCCCAAAGCTAGTCTCGGGCGAGTCGAAATAGTGTCTCCTGCCCAGTGCTGGCCTTGAGTGAACGTGACTACTTCTCCCGCCTAGAGCTGGCCTCGAGCGAGTTGGAACAACGTCTTTCGTCTGAGGTTGGCCTCGGGCGAGTCGAAACTGCATATCCCATCCGAGGTTGGCTTCGAGCGAGACATAACAACATCTCCCATTTGAGGTTGGCCTCGGACGAGACGTAACATTGTCTCCCATCCGAGGTTGGCCTCAGGCAAGACGTAACAGCATCTCCCGTCCAAGGTTGGCCTCGGTCGAGACGGAACTGAAAGGGAAATGTGCCCTTGGGCCATTTCTATAATGTTTTGGTGATTAAATGTCCAACACGTTTGACTAAGTTCTTATGTGCCAAATAAAGTGAGAAGTACAAATCAAGGCACAAGGTATGTTTCTAGACTTAGTACATTTGTTTTTGAATACTAATGAGGTTATCTAAGTGCTAGAAACAATGCTGAGAAGAAGAGAATCGAATTGCAAAAGACTTGGCTGTGTGCAGCCAAACTCCAGTTCGGCCTGGCACACCGGACAGTGTCCGGTGTGCTAGGCTGGGCAACGATGAAAAGGCCACTCTCGGGATTCGACGGTGGCGTACGACTATAATTCACCAGACTGTCCGGTGAGTCATCCGTGGCGAACTCGTCGCTCTCGGGAAACGGAAAAAGGCGACATGGCTATAATTCACCGGACCGTCTGGTGAGCCAATGGTCGCCAACGCCAACGGTCAGCCACGAAATCTGTGGGCGACGCGTGGCAGCTACAACGATCGGTAGGGGCACCGGATTGTCCGGTGTGCACCGAACAGTGTTCGGTGCGCCAACGGACCCGGGGCTCCAACGGTCGACTGTGCCCGATTTGGAAGGAAATCATGCACCGGACAGGCTACAGTAGCTGTCCGGTGGCGCATCGGACTGTCCGGTGTGCCACTCGACAGAAGGCAAGATTGGCCTTCCAAGTTGGTCTTCAACGACTCCTAGCTGCCTTGGGGCTATAAAAGGGACCCCTAGGCGCATGGAGGAGAACATCAAGCTTTCACGAAACATTCTAAGACTCCTAGACTCCGACTCCATGCCTTTGATTCTCTGTGTTAGCAATTTGAGCTCCATTTGAGTTGCGAACTCCGTATGTTGTGTTTCGAGCTCAAGTTGTGACTTGTGTGCGTGGTTGTGCTGCGGATTTGAGTCTTGTGTGTGTTGCTCTCCCCAACCTTACTCTGTGCTTTCTTTGTGATCTTAATTGTAAGGGCGAGAGACTCCAAATTGTGGAGATTTCTCGCAAACGGGAAAACATACTCTAAAGGAAAAGACCGTGGTATTCAAGTTGATCATCGGATCACTTGAAAGGGGTTGAGTGCAACCCTCATCCATTGGGACGCCACAACGTGGAAGTAGGCAAGTGTTACTTGGCCGAACCACGAGATAAAATCGCGTGTCTCTTGTGTTGCTTTCTCTGTGATTGTTCTGTCCACAATAACTCATCTCAAAACTACTTAGTCGCACTAACACTTCTATAACTAAGTTTTGTGGCTATTTAGTGTTTGATTTTACAGGATCACCTATTCACCCCCCTCTAGGTGCTCTCAATTGGTATTAGAGGCGTACTCTTCATTCAAGGGACTAACCGCCTGAAGAGATGGATCCTAAGGGAAAGGGGATGGTGGTCAATGATAAGGAGAAGGAGACCCTCTTCAACGAGCCAAGGGACGACAAGCCCACCAACTCAGGCTCAAGTCACAAGAAGAGGGATGGGAAGAAGAAGAGGCGCATCAAGAAGATCATATACTACGACAGCGATGCATCTTCCTCTTCACCAAGGGACGACGACGACGACTCCTCGTCAAAGAAAAAGACGGTCAATCAAAACTATTCCTTTGATTATTCCTATATTCCATACAACTCAAATGCCCATTTGCTTTCTATTCCTCTTGGAAAACCCCCACACTTTGATGGAGAGGATTACTCATTTTGGAGTCATAAAATGCGTAGTCATCTATTTTCTCTCCATCCTAGCATCTGGGAAATTGTGGAAAATGGGATGCATTTTGATAGTACGGATAATCCTGTATTCATTAATGAACAAATTCATAAGAATGCCCAAGCTACTACTATCTTGTCAGCTTCGCTTTGCAGGGATGAATACAATAAAGTGAGTGGCTTGGATAACGCCAAGCAAATCTAGGACACCCTCAAGATCTCACATGAGGGAAATGATGCTACAATGATCACCAAATGGAACTGGTGGAAGGCGAGCTAGGGAGATTCGCCATGATCAGGGGAGAAGAGCCAACACAAACCTACAATAGGCTCAAGACCCTGGTCAACAAGATTCGAAGCTATGGAAGCATAAGATGGACGGATCATGACATCATCCAACTCATGCTCAGGTCCTTTACAGTTATTGACCCCCATCTTGTGAATCTTATCCGTGAAAACCCCAGGTACACAAAGATGACGCCTGAGGAGATACTCGGATTCGTGAGCGGGCGCATGATGGTAAAAGAGGCACGATACGTGGATGACGCCTTGAACGGTCCACTACCTATCTATGAGCCACAGCCCATTGCTCTCAAAGAAACGAGCAGCAAGGAGGCGCTACCAAGCAAGGTAGCTCAAGTGGAGGCTGCCGGACTCAATGAAGATGAGTTGGCGCTTATCATCAAGCGCTTCAAGACCGCACTCAAAGGATGCAAGGAGTACCCCAACAGGAATAAAACAGAGGGAAAACGCTCCTGCTTCAAATGCGGTAAGACTGGTCACTTTATTGCAAATTGTCCCGATAATGATAGTGACCAGGGACATGAAAAGAGTGGGAAGAAGGATAAAAAGAAGAACTATAAGAAGGCAAAGGGCGAGTCGCACCTTGGAAAGGAATGGGACTCGGACTGCTCCTCTTCTGACTCCGATGACGAAGGACTCGCTGCTTCGGCCTTCAACAAATCCTCACTCTTCCCCAACGAACGCCATACATGTCTTATGGCCAAGGAGAAAAAGGTACGTGTTCGGGACACACCCAAGTACACTTCATCTAGTGATGAAGAATCCTCCGATGATGAAGTAGATTACTCTAGTTTATTTAAGGGTTTAGATAGAACTAAGGTAGAAAAAATTAATGAATTAATTGATGCTCTAAATGAAAAGGATAGATTGTTAGAAAAGCAAGAGGATATTTTATATGAGGAACATGACAAATTTGTTAGTGTGCAAAAATCCCTTGCCTTAGAAATTAAGAGAAATGAAATGTTATCCTCTGAATTGTCTGTTTGCCATGAATCTGTCTCTAGTTTAAAGAGTTTCAATGATGAACTAAATGCTAAGCTAGAGGAAGTCAACAAAACTAGTTCATGTGTAGAGCATGTTGTTATTTGTAATAGATGTAAGGATTTTGATGTTGATGCTTGTGATGAACACCTTATTTCTATTACCAAACTAAATAATGAGGTGGCAAGTCTTAATGCTCAACTTAAGACTTGCAAAATTAATTTTGATAAATTAAAATTTGCTAGGGATGCCTACACCGTTGGTAGACACCCCTCAATTAAGGATGGGCTTGGTTTTCGGAAGGAAGCCAATAACTTAACAAGCCAAAGGGCTCCCATTCCCAACAAGGAGAAAGGGAAGGCCCCTATGGTTAGTAATCCTCAAAGGAACCATGCCTTTATTTATGATAGGAAAATTGCTAATCATGCTCATTATAATAGGAGTTATGATCATGATGCTTTTAATTCACATGCTACGTTTGTCTCTAGTTCTACTTTTGTTCATGGTAGAAGTAGGCCTAGGAGAAATCATGTTGTGCATCATGTGCCTAGGAGAATGTGCAATGAATCTACTACTGTTTTCCATGCTTGCAACACTTTTTTTGTTCTTTCATGTAAGAATGCAAAAGTAGTGGCTAGGAAATTGGGATCCAAATGCAAGGGAGACAAAACTTACATATGGATTCCAAAAACTATTGTGACTAACCTTGTAGGACCCAACAAGAGTTGGGTACCTAAAACCCAAGCTTAAATTCCTTGCAAGTTTATGCATCCGGGGGCTCTAGCTGGATAATCGACAGCGGATGCACAAACCACATGACGGGAGAGAAGAAGATGTTCATCTCCTACGTCAAGAACAAGGATTCCCAGGATACGATTATCTTTGAAGATGGGAATCAAGGCAAGGTCAAAGGTTTGGGAAAGATAGCCATCACAAGCGAACACTCCATATCGAATGTATTTCTAGTAGAGTCGCTTGGGTACAACCTTCTATCTGTAAGTCAATTGTGTCACATGGGTTACAATTGTCTTTTTACAAATGTTGATGTATCTGTCTTTAGAAGGAGTGATGGTTCATTAGCTTTTAAGAGTGTATTAGACGACAAACTCTACTTAGTTGATTTTTCGAAAGAGGAGGTCGATCTAGATGCATGCTTAATAGCTAAGACTAGTATGGGATGGCTGTGGCATCGCCGTCTAGCACATGTTGGGATGAAGAACCTTCATAAGCTTCTAAAGGGAGATCATGTGTTAGGACTAACCGATGTCTGTTTTGAGAAAGACAGACCTTGTGCAGCATGTTAGGCAGGAAAACAGGTGGGAAGCACCCATCACAGCAAGAATGTGATGACAACATCAAGACCACTGGAGCTTCTTCACATGGATCTTTTTGGACCAGTTGCCTACCTTAGCATCAGGGGAAGTAAGTATGGTCTTGTTATTTTTTATGATTTTTCTCACTTCACTTGGGTGTTCTTTTTGCAGGACAAATCAGAAACCCAAGGGACCCTAAAGTGCTTTTTAAGGAGGGCTCAAAATGAATTTGAGCTCAAGGTGAAAAAGATAAGAAGCGACAATGGGTCCGAGTTCAAGAATCTGCAAGTGGAGGAGTATCTTGAGGAGGAAGGTATCAAGCACGAGTTCTCCACTCCCTACACACCACAGCAAAACGGTGTGGTAGAGAGGAAGAACAGGACGCTTATCGACATGGCAAGAACGATGCTTAGAGAGTTCAAGACACCCGAGCGGTTTTGGTCGAAAGCTGTGAACACAGCTTGCCACACCATAAACTAGCTCTATCTGCATCGCCTTTTCAAGAAGACCTCCTATGAACTCCTTACTGGTAACAAACCCAACGTTTCTTACTTTCGAGTATTTGGGAGCAAATGCTACATTCTGGTGAAGAAAGGTAGACATTCTAAGTTTGCTCCCAAGGCAGTAGAAGGGTTTTTACTAGGTTATGACTCAAATACAAAGGCGTATAGAGTCTTCAACAACTCTTCGGGATTGGTTGAAGTCCCTAGCGATGTTGTATTTGATGAGACAAATGGCTCTCCAAGAGAGCAAGTTGATCTTGATGATGTAGATGAAGAAGAAATTCCGACTGCCACAATACGTACGATGGCAATAGGTGATGCGCGACCATAGGAATTACAGGAACAAGATCAACCACCTTCCTCGATAATGGTGCAACCCCCAACTCAAGATGATGAACAGGTTCCTCAAGAAGAAGGGCATGATCAAGGGGGAGCACAAGAAGATCAAGTGATGGAGAAAGAAGCACCATGGGCCCCACCAACTCAAGTCTGAGCAACGATCCAACGACATCACCCCGTCGACCAGATTCTGGGTGACATAAGCAAGGGAGTAACTACTCACTCAAGATTAGCTAATTTTTGTGAGCATTACTCGTTTGTCTCTTCTATTGAGCCTTTCAGGGTAGAAGAGGCCTTGCAGGATCTGGACTGGGTGTTGGCCATGCAGGAAGAGCTCAACAACTTCAAGAGAAATGAAGTTTGGAGCCTGGTGCCACGTCCGAAACAAAACATTGTGGGAACCAAGTGGGTGTTCTGCAACAAGCAAGACTAGCATGGGGTGGTAACAAGAAACAAGGCTCGACTTGTGGCAAAAGGTTATGCCCAAGTCGCAGGTTTGGATTTCAAGGAGACTTTTGCTCCTGTGGCTAGGCTAGAGTCTATTCGAATTTTATTAGCCTATGCCGCTCACCACTCATTCAGGTTGTTTCAAATGGACGTAAAGAGCACTTTCCTCAACGGGCCAATCAAGGAGGAGGTGTACGTGGAACAACCCCTGGCTCTGAGGATGATAGGTATCCCAACCATGTGTTTAAGCTCTCTAAGGTGCTCTATGGACTTAAGCAAGCCCCAAGAGCATGGTATGAATGCCTTAGAGATTTATTAATTGCTAATTCTTTCAAGGTTGGGAAAGCTGATCCCACTCTGTTTACAAAGACTTGTGATGGTGACCTCTTTGTGTGCCAAATTTATGTCGATGACATAATATTTGGTTCTACTAATCAAAAGTCTTGTGAGGAGTTTAGCAGGGTGATGACTCAAAAGTTTGAGATTTTGATGGTGGGCGAGTTGACCTACTTTCTTTGATTCCAAGTGAAGCAACTCAAGGACGTCACCTTCATCTCCTAAATGAAGTACACTCAGGATCTTCTCAAGAGGTTTGGGATGAAGGACACCAAGCCCACGAAGACACCAATGGGAACTGACGGGCATGTTGATCTCAACAAAGGAGGTAAGTCAGTTGATCAAAAGGCATACCGGTCCATGATAGGTTCCTTACTTTATTTATGTGCTAGTAGACCGGACATTATGCTTAGTGTATGCATGTGTGCTAGATATCAATCCAACCCCAAGGAATGTCACCTTGTGGCCGTTAAGAGAATTCTTAGATATTTAGTTGCTGTGCCTTGCTTCGGGATCTGGTATCCAAAGGGGTTTACACTACTACAAAGCGTAGATACTGTAACACTATCTTGTAACACATATATCATTGTGTTACAAGAAGTTGTATAGGAACACAAAACTATGTGTTACTGAAGAACACTGTAACACATAACATTTGTTTAGTAAAACTCTTTTATAGGTAACAATTACAGTAACACAAAATTAGTGTTACACCTGAAATGTTACGAAGATATTGGTGTTTTGTAACACATATAAAATAGTGTTACGACTAATGTGTTGCAAAGAAACCTATACATATACTTTACACATTTTATTGAAGGTATATACTGTAAGAAGGAAAATGGACGTCAATATATTTGAAATAGCAATCTGAAACTCTAGTGTTCGAACCAACAGAGAGAAACTCTAGCGTTTCGAAGGAAAAAAACAAAAAAATCTAATGTTCGAACCAACAGAGAGAAACTCTTCCGAAGGAAAAAAAACAAAAAAACGAGGGCAACAAACGAGTACAGAGAGGACTCAAACCCAGCACACCAGGCAACCCAAAGAGACGACACACCACTGCACTACGTGAAGATTAATAACAAGTTAACGAAGCGCAGCTATTTGTCATGTATCCGTTATTTCGCAGCCAATTTTAGTTAATTTAAATAAATAGCAAATGCGAAAAAAAATAGTGAAACTTGGTATGGAGTAATAATTTGGCCCTAGTTTCTTCAGATAAAAAGATCACGAGGTTATACAAAAGTGTGAATATAGGTGCTTTACAAATGGACACATATCTCACTAAGTCCCGTAACATTCAACTATAACATGAGTGTTTGAGCTATCTTTCTTACTTTTCCTTGTCTTTTTTTGTTCAAAAGTGTACCATTAGATCATCATACTATTACAAACTCACTTCATGTGAAGATGTCCCTTTTTGTATCATTTTACTGATTTCTATGGTTTAAATGCCTTTGTAGGCCGAAAATAAATAAATAAATAAATACCAAACGTGGTCAAAAAATAGTGAAACTTGGTGTGGAGTCATAATTTGGTCCTAGTTGCTTGATATAAAAAGATCACGAGGTTATACAAAAGTGTGAATATAGGTGCTTCACAAATGGACACATCTCTAACTAAGTCCAGTAACATTCAACTATAACATAAGTGTTTGTGCTATCTTTCTTACTTTTCCTTGGGTTTTTGGTTCAAAAGTGTACCATTAGATCATCATACTGTTACAAACTCACTTCATTTGAAGATGTCCCATTTTTGTATCATTTACTAATTTCTATGGTTTAAATGCCTTTTCAAGCCAAAAATAAATTAATAAATACCAAACGTGGTCAAAAAATAGTGAAACTTGGTATAGAGTCATAATTTGGACCTAGTTGCTTGAAATAAAAAGATCACAAGGTTATACCAAAGTGTGAATATAGGTGCTTCACAAATGGACACATCTCTCACTAAGTTAACATTCAACTATAACATGAGTGTTTGAGCTATCTTTCTTACTTTTCCTTGTTTTTTTGGTTCAAAAGTGTACTATTAGATCATCATACTGTTACAAACTCACTCTATCTGAAGATGTCCCTTTTTGTATCATTTACTAATTTCTATAGTTTAAATGCCTTTTCTGGCCGAAAATAAATTAATAAATATCAAACGTGGTCAAAAAAATAGTGAAACTTGGTATGGAGTCATAATTTGGTCCTAGATGCCTGAGATAAAAATATCAGAGGATTATACAAGCAAAAAAAAGGTGGAAAGAGGGCCATGGTTTCGGCTAGTTTGTTTGCAGCCAAAAAAAAATGCCAAAAAAGGGCCACGACAAAGGATTTGAACCCAGCACCTTAGATACTACCTAGCAGCGACAGACCACTAGGCTACGTAAATGTTACTGATTGAGAAACAAAGAGATACTATTTAAGCATCATTTAAGCAGCTAGTGACACACCTCAGAAACTACCGAGCAGTGACATCTCTGCATAAACTGTTAGTCTGAATAAGGTTTGTCACGTGTAATCTAGTTGGAACATGTGTGTTTACGTCCAAAGAAGGATGACAAGGATCAAAAACAACAGGAAGCAAATGTTGTAGTTGGAGATGTGGAGAATGCAGCACTTCTATTAGCTGAGGTGCAAGGGGCAGTGAGTGAAGCATCTCAAGTAATTCATCTGTCTGAAGATAAAGTAGTGCCAGTAATCTGCCCAGATGGAGTGTGGGTACTGGACACTGGTGCCAGTAACCACATGACAGGCACCAAGTCAGCACTTTCTCAACTTGATGACACTGTCAGTGGGTCAGTGAGATTTGGAGACGGTTCTACTGTCAGAATCTGTGGATTAGGATCAGTGGTGATGAATACTAGACAGGGAGATCACAAGGTGCTTACAAGTGTGTACTATATTCCACAATTGAAAAGCAACATAATTAGTCTTGGACAGCTAGAGGAGACAGGCTGTGACATTAGACTGTTTGCTGGCAGACTGAAAGTTTTTGATCCAGAGTATAACCTGTTGGTCAGTGCACCTCGCACTGGAAACAGACTTTACACAGTGAAGTTGGGAGTTGTACCTCCAGTGTGTCTGCTGTCAAAAGCAGATGATGTAGCATGGTTGTGGCATGCAAGATTTGGCCATCTAAATTTCAGAGCTCTTAGAGATCTTGGAAAGAAGAGTATGGTTGAAGGAATGCCTATTGTAGACCGAGCTGAACAGGTGTGTGATGGTTGTACTCTTGGGAAGCAACATCGAACACCTTTTCCAAGACTGTCGTCATATAGAGCCACAAAGGGGTTGGAGTTATTCCATGCTGATCTGTGTGGACAGATCAGTCCACAGACAGTAGGTGGAAAAAGTTACTTTTTGCTAGTGGTTGATGACTTCAGCAGGTTTATGAGACTGTAGTGGAGATGGCAAGGTGCATGATGAAGAGTAAAGGGGTGCCATCAAGATTCTGGGGTGAGGCTGTGACAACAGCAGTCTACTTGTTGAATAGATCCCCTACCAAGAGTGTACAGGGAAGAACACCATATGAAGCTTGGTTTGGCAAGAAACCTAGTGTTCAGCACCTTAAAACATTTGGCTGTATTGCTCATGTGAAGAAAATTGGTCCAGGGGTAAACAAATTGGCAGATAGGTCCACTAAGATGGTCCTGTTAGGTTATGAGTCAGGTACAAAAGGGTATAGATTGTTTGATCCTACCACTGAGAAGCTGTGTATCAGTAGAGATGTAGTGTTTGAAGAAAGTGAAAGATGGGACTGGGAGAGTGCAGAAAAGAATCAGCAGACTGAAACTACAATTCCTTTCACTACACAGTTTCAGTTTACTGTGCCAGATCAGACAATACAAGCACCAGCTGGTTCAGGTGATACGAGTGAGTCTTCAGGGGGTGCTGCTGCGTCACCACCCTCACCACAAACTCCTATGACACCTTCAGTGTCCCAGAATCAATCCCAAGCTGCATCTACTGCCTCAGGTTCAAATAATAGCTCTCAGTCAGTGAATGCAGGAAGTTCAGACATGGTTCCTTTGAGATACAGAACAATATCTGACTTATTAGACTCAACACAAGAAGTTCATGATTTTGAGTACAGTGCTTTTTGTTTACTAGCTGCAGATGAGCCAAAAAATGTTGAAAGTGCCTTGACAGATCAGTGCTGGAGACAGGCCATGAATTCAGAACTTGACTCTATTGAACAAAATCACACTTGGGTGTGGGCAGATCTGCCAAAAGAACAAAAAGCAATTGATCCGGCCGGGGATCCAACATAAACAGCATTCCTGCATCACAGTTCAAACAGCGGCAACACAGTTTCTACAAGTCCACAGTTTGCTACAAGTCTCTGCATAAACAGCATGACCACAACATTTCAGCACGACAAAGCAATGCATTTCAGAAACCTGACCGAGCACTTCAGTTTCAGAGGCAAGCTTACAAGGAAGTGCTGGTTACGTCAGAATGACTGCAGCTGGACAAAAGTATCAGCACTCAAACAGAAAATTGCTTGGAGATCTGGCTTGTGTTGAATGCTTAAGCTATCGATCCATCACTGATTTTAAGCTGAATAGTACTGTAGTATGAAGCATATAAGAGAATAACTTCACATGGAAAGTCAAAGACAAACCTTACTTACAAAATAAAGCACAATACAGTTCTAAAGTATTCTGTCCAGAAACAAACTAAACTGAAATTTAATCTACTGATGCTTTTAATCCTCATCTCTTGCATCAGTTTGACACCATCTTCAGGCATTCTTGCTTTCCCATATGCTTTTTTCAAGGTAATGTAACTATACAAATCTGGCTCCACACCTCGGTCTTTTAGCTCTGCAATAGAAATAATTAATATATATATTAGTGACTCCTAATATAACATATAAAGAAAATTAGGTGATGGAAAAAGATGAATTGTAGCAATTTGAAACTAAGATAGAAACACGGACCATTAAAGAAACTAATTACGATTGGTCATTAGTTCCTTTGGTGATACCATCTACTGTTGCTCCTTCAATGTCTGTTCTAACCCATTGATGTCTTATCTTTGCATTATTAAACATCTCTCCAAGGTGCGTGATATGGAATGGCTCAGATTCTATATCATCTTCCCATTCATCACAACCGGCATCATATATATCTCTTGGTTTCATCTTCATGACCACAGACCACCCAGGGTTTAGTTTGTCTTCAATGTAGAACACCTGGTCAGCTTGGTTAGGAAAAATAAATGGTTCATGTCCAACCTTTTCTCCTGTATGTATCGGGTGTGAGAAGTTTACAAGTGTGTAGCCATATTTATCCTTTTTTATTCCTCTCCCTGAAAGAACATCAACCCATTGACATTTAAAAAGTACCACAGTAAAATTCCCAGAGTAGTTGAGCTCAATAATATCAATTATCCTCCCATAGTAAGTCACATCACCTAAAACTGGTCTAGAATCACTTGCACTAGCATAACTGGATGTTTTTGCAGTCACCACTACTCCACTATTTTGTGTCACCCCATCAAACTGTTTTGTCCTAAACCGAAAACCTCGACTATTGAAAGCACGATATTTTTTTGATGCTTCAATTGGGCCACGGGATAACCATCTAATGGCGTCATTAATACCATGAATGCCATTTTCCCTCTCAATCTGCATAATCTGTACAATTATACAAATTTAGTCTTGTTTTTTTACTGCTATATGTAAAGGACTTCAAATATGTCACTTACATGACATCTAAACCATTGATGGAACTTCTCATTTTGCATTTTCTCTACATATCTATGGCTCAAATGACGTCCATTATGGTTTGTTGTGATCTCTTCAGCATGAGCTCTGCATTTAATGTAAGATATAATAAAGTTTATGAAATGAAAAAGCTGAAATTATAATTATGAGGTTGAGATTACCTAAGGTATGGATTGACATCAGAGCAATTAAATAGCACATATCTATGTGCTTGTAATTTTTCCAAACCTCTTATAACATAACTACGTGGCTTTCCAAGTGCCATTCCAGCATGAGGGAAAATTGTTGATGCTGATTCAGTACAACATCCCATTGTTTCATCATTCCTCAAGAGCTTGTTAACCAAGCCTTGAAAACCATCAAGGAATCCTGAACAAATGACATGGCCTCTTTTGCCAAAATTGATTCAGCAATGCATCCCTCTGGATGAGCTTTGTTCCTCACATTTGACTTCAACTCACCTAAGTACCTAAACACACCAACATTATGTCAACAAAAACATTAAATAATCATGCAATAAAATAGGAAAAGATGACACTAAAACTATAAAGAAAAGTATACCTTTCCACAAAATACATTGATCGATAGCAAACAGGTCCACCTATTTTTGCCTCTGTTGCTAAGTGAAGAACAAGATGCACCATCATAGTAAAAAATCCAGGAGGGAATATCATCTCCATCCGACATAACGTCATTATAATTCTCTCCTCTAACTTCTCAAGTTGATCTCTATAGAGAACTTTTGCATTTAGTTCTCTAAAATATCCACATAGGTCAAATAAGATAGATGTAACATCATCAGGGAGAAGACCTCGCAAAGCAACTGGTAAAAGTTGTTGCATTAGTATGTGACAGTCATGACTTTTTAGACCTGAAAGGTTTGTTTTAGCAACATTTACACATCTAGAGATGTTACTGGAATAACCATCTGGAACTTTTATATCATGAAGGACCTTACAAAACTGGCGCTTCTCCTCTTTAGACATGTTATACAAAGCAGGAGGCAAGTAATACTTATCATTAGCCCTTTTTTGTGGATGTAGATCTAGGCGGATGTTCATTTCTTGCAAGTCTTTCCGTGCCTGTAGATTATCTTTCGACTTGCCTTCAATTTCTAGAAGTGTCCCAAATGTATTTTCACAAACATTCTTCTCTATATGCATAAAGTCAAGATTGTGCCGGAGCAAATTATACTTCCAATAAGACAAACAGAATAGGCCACCAACTCCCTTCCATGTTTTGGAGTTTTCAAAATTACGGATTGATTTTATCTTTTCCAAAATAGCTTCCCCAGAACAGGGTGTAGGTTTAGACCGATGATCTTCAGTTCCATCAAATGAATTGGCATCATACCTGAACTCATGTCCAGCTGATAGGAATCGTCGATGTCCCATGTAACACTGTTTGTAGCCATGCTTCAAGCGCATGAAACTTGTTTCTTCTTCACAAGATAGACAACCCAACTGGCTATTTGTGCTGAACTGTGCTAATATCCCAGCCCCAGGGTAGTCGCTGACTGTATACAACAATATAGCGCGGAGTTGAAACACCTCATCTCGGGATGCATCATATGTTGGCATACCAATGTCAAATAATTCATTTAGTTCATCATAAACTGGCTGCATAAATGTATGAAAGTCCTTTCCCGGGTAGCCTGTAATTATCAGAGTAAGCATAAGAGAAGATGCTTTCATGCACAACCATGGAGGAAGGTTGTAAGGTACCAATACAACAGGCCAACAACTATGCGTTGAATTACACTTCCCATATGGGTTGAATCCATCAGTTGCTAGTCCAAATCTCATATTCCGAGAATCTAATGCAAAGTCAGGGTGCTGAGTATTAATAGCATTCCAAATTTCTGAATCTGCAGGATGGCGCAATGCCCCATCCTTAGTACGCTCCTCATCATGCCATCTAGTTAACCTGGCTGTTTCTTTATGCAAAAAAAGCCTTTTGAGCCTAGGTTTGATTGGAAAGTAGCGCATCACCTTATTTGGGGCTGCCTTTCTTCTTTCCTTCTTTGTCAATATTGTGTTATCTGCTTTACCTTTCCACCTTGAAGCTCCACATTTTGAACAGAAGTCATGATCTTTTTTATCATTTCGATACAACTGACAATTATTTGGGCATACATGGATTTTATCATATCTTAGACCAAGCTTTGCAATGATCTTTCGAGCCTCCACAAATGTTCTTGGTATGTTGGAACCATTTGGTAGAGCGAGTTGTAGAATTGCAAGCAAATCATTTAATGATTTGTTGCTCCACTTGTTGATGGACTTTATATTAAACAAAAGAACTAGGAAGGAAAGTTTTGATAGTTCACAGCCCTCCCACAAAGGTTGATCAGCATCTCTAAGCAATTCAAAGAATTCTTGTGTTTCTGCATCTGGTCCAACTTTAGAAGAACCTGCTGCACCTGATTCATTTGTGTGAAGTCCATTGTCAACATATCCAAAAGCGTCTTGAACTACCTGACGCATGTTATGGTTTAAACTCGGACAATGGAACTGTGAATCTTTGTTAGCAGATATATATGATGCTGTTTCCCCATGGCAACCCCATATCGTGTATCCACGTAGCATTCCATTGCATATTAAGTGATCATACACTATAGATTGCTTTTGTAACATCCTGTTGACACACTTGACACATGGACACCGAATCTTTGCATTAGAATTTTTGCCTATGTATGCAAACTGAAGAAATCCCTTTACTCCAGCTATGTAGTCATCACTTGGTCTTTCAGAAAGCAACAACTTCTTAATACCATTTAAGTCCATTAATCCACTACGAACAGAGGTCAACTTTCTTTATATTCTGCTTCCGAAATTTAATAGCCTCAAATAATTGTGACTTACTGAAATCTAGGAGGAAAACTAAACATTGGAAATAGATAAAAACTGCATGTAAACAGCAATGATATAACCTTATTTTCAGGTTGTAAATAGCAAATATCACTAAAGTGACAAACATAAGCAGCAATATGGACACTTTTTTTTGGAATCTTTAGTTTCTTAATTGCAAAGGTAGCAAATAGATACACTTTGAGCATCTACAAAAAATATGCAACAAATTTGGTATTCAAATTAAGTCTAAATTTCATCATCCTCTAAGGTTATTCTTCAGTATAAAGTGACAAACTTGATCTGCCAGTTGCAGCAACTATGCTGTTTTAATAAATCCATATATCACTAATCTCTTATCCAAACTGGGTGAATAAACAATATGAGCAAAGCTCATCTAACCTACCACAAAACACTCCATAGAAGTCATACTTGATTATGCCTCTAACCAGTTTTAAAACAGCACCTAAACCTGCACATTGCAAAACTGATAGGAGAGAATAGCAGACAGCTAAATTCAGAATCCTATATCTCCTAATGTACTCAACAGAAAATTGCTAATGTGTACTGGCCGGAAAGGTTTTGCAATTCTCCACAACTTTTGTAATAAATGTGCTCCCAAATTCCTCCTTTATAACCCTCAAAGATGCATGATATACAACAAAACTCAGTGATGTGCTCAAGTATCCTTTTTGATAGGGTCTGCACCTTAACTGAAATTGCAGTTAAACAGAATTTGTGTGCTTCAGAAATATATATCTTAATAAAACTGAATGATACCTGTAAAAGCTCCTTTGGAGAGATCAACGAGGTCGTGTAGCGCAAAGATTAGTAACCAGAGAATCAGAGAAACAAGATGAGAGGGGAAAGAGAGGACGACACTGTAGATGGATTGAGGATGGACTTCTCCTAAACCCTAGCTGCCTTTGGGGAGGTACAACACGATAGAGTCAGGACGGCTAGATGGGACTACATCATGGGGGCCGTATGGTGTAGTTGGACTGAGTCAATGGCTTCCCACCAAAATGGCCCGAGCTGTTCAGTTAGCGAAAAAACAGAGCAAGCAGTTACATCTCCTCTTACCCCTTCATTCGACTCCCATCTTGCCTCCATCCCCGAGCTCCCTCCAAGGTCATCCTCACCTTCGTCCCCAAGTGTGAGTAAACTCTGCTCTTCCCATGGATATGAATCGCCTCCAACTCCTGACCAATCCACCCCATCTGGTGTCATCCTGCAGGTTCAAAGTGGCCACTGGACTTCGCTACCATAGGATTCAAGGCCTTGTTCCCGAACAGCACCATCTACAAGGGCCTGTGCCGGCCATCGGTATAATTTGGTACTACTACAACTCATAGTATTTTCTAAACTAAAAGGGTGCCCCTCCTCCTCGATCATCACCATTATGACTCCTTGCCCTCTCATGTCAAGGTAGTATATCAGATGAATACTGCCCTACTGTTTTTACTTGCAAAGTTCAACTGCTCGCACCAGAAAGTCGCTATCAAATTATTCTCTCACTCACTCTACCATTTTCACGTATGTGGCAGCCTGGCTTTGTGTCTGTCTTCTTCAGTGAATGCCTGTTATATAATTTTTCTGTCTGGTGCACTTGCATCTCTAAATTGTAACAAATAAAGAGAAAAACCATTTGTTAATAGAGGAAAATCTATTGATATTCAGGTGGTGCATTCACTTGATAAGGCACATCTTCTGCTCACCAATTTAGCCTTTCTTTCAGTTTTAGCATTTCTTGTTGTTTTAGTTCAGCATACCTATCCAATTATGATAGCACATTAAGTTCAGCAGATTAGTTAGCAATTTAGCCTTTCTTGCTGTTTTTTGAACATACCATATTCTTTTCTCATGGGTGCTCAATTTTAATTAGTTTGTGCTACCATGGCTGAGGATATTTGGACCCTAAATCTTCAATTTGAGGGGGACCCTCCAGGACAGAAAATGGTGCAAAGGGAAATGGACAAAGATGAGATATGTTTCTTCAACTTGATTGAACTGATTGAGGAATATGGATACACATCAGTTGACTATGTATACTACAAGAGAAGAGATGGTTTGGTTGCAATACAATGGGATTCAGATGTGATGCAAATGCTTGAAGAGAATGAGAGCAAAAGGAAGGTTAGCTTGTTTGTGACGAAGCAGAGAATGGCCACCATAGCACCTACCAAATTCAATGAAGAACCTACCAATTCTGCAGAAAATAAAAATAAAGGTAGTAGTATGATGAAAATAAAAGTTGCTCTTTCGTGTATGTTTGAGCATCCAGGTAAAACTAACGTACAATTGTCATATTTGAATGTCATGCCATGTCATGTCATGTCATATGAAAATAATTTTGCATAATATATGTCATCCAATAGCAGGTATGTCAATTTAACTGATCCATGAGCAGTGATTTTGCATGTCATCTTATCCTAGCATTGGTGTATACTATAAATATTCTATACTCTGGTATATGTTTTCACTTCTCCCATAATTGTTCATAGGGAAAAGGGGCACAAAGGAAAAGCAGCGCCTAAATGTAATCCAAATCAAAGAACAATATTATAATGAGGTTGATCAGCACCATGACAATACCATCCAGCAAACACAAGGTACATATTTGGAATAATCCAATATATGTGAACTGCATTACTAATGTGAACTTTATTTTCATAGGTGATGGCAATAATGTAATCAAGCGAAAGGGAACGGTTTTGACACATGTTTGGGATTTACCTAAGGATAAACGTATATTAGTGAAATGCAACCAACTCGGGCAACCTATTGGAAAAGAAGGTGGTCTGTTAGGCCAATTTTTAGGAACTATAGCACGGAACGGTGGTTATTGCCCAATAGATGTCAATGATTGGAGAAAGATAAAGAAGGATAGTGCTGAAACCATACTTCAATGTATTCAGGTATGCTGGTATGAAATGTTAAGTACAATAGTAGCCATGTAATAGATTTATTAATGGTGTTTATCTTATTTTAGACAAAGTTCTTGTATCCTCGATCATGTGAGAAATGGATACTGAAATCGATAGGGAGAGATTGGAGAAAATACAAGTCAATATTGAAAAAGAAGTTATTTAGTCCAAAGAAGAAAAGGTCATACTTATACAAGCTTTGTCCAGATGATATTGATGAAGACCAGTGGAAATCCTTAGTAAAATATTGGAAGTCATCTGAAGGAAAGGTTAGTACAATAGTGCATCATTATTGGGCCTACTCTCTTTGGTTTATATACTAGCTCAATATCACTTAATTTACTGTACTACAGGCTCTTAGTGAGAAGAACAAACTAAGTTGTCAAATGAAGAAGACAACACATTCAGGGGGTACAAAGAGTTTTGCACGTTGGTCCGAGGACATGGTGAGTATTTTTTATTACTAAATAAAATCTTCTATTAATTTCTTATCATTTTAGTATTGTTTTTTTCTAGAGACAAGGTGATCCCATAAAAAAACAACCACATAGAGCACAAGTTTACTTAGCAACTCACAAGAAAAGGGTCAAGGAGGCAAATCATCCTGTGGTATGCTATTTAGACACAAAGATGTATATATCATATATGAAAATATCAAGAATTTTACTTTACAAACAAGATAATTAGGTATGATTTTTATGCATACAGGTTCAGCTGGAAAACCTTATAGAAAAGCAACCAGAATTAGCACAAAATTGTGAGGGAAGGGTTGCGTGGGAAGGTGATGCACTACATCAAGTATTGGGAGAGGAGAAATCTGGACAAGTACATGGCATGGGCTTGCTTCCAATTCCTAAACAAGTTTATGGCCGAACAACACGTCAATTTAAGGACATAAATATAGCTACAATAGAAGGATCATCAGCAGACGTAGACACACATTTGTTGGAGGAAATACAGCAACTCAAGGAGCATGCAAGAAAACAAGACAAAGTTATTGATGAACTCATAAACAAGAAAAGACACAATGAGAATGAAGAAGTGATAAAGGTGCTCACGTCTTTCACTTAACTTTGTGTACTGAACATATACTAACATTCAATATCACTTGTAGGAACTGACTGCTCATGGTGATTTTCAGACTGGCCATGCTAACCTTCAGAATCATGTAGTGCATTCCAACAGAAAGGTAGTTTTGTTGTTATCAGGTTTTCACAGAATTGTCTCTATTGACCTTAATGTTATTTGAAATATGTAGAGAGTTCGATGCACTGAACCAGACCATGGAGATGCAATCTGTCAACAAAATGTTGCACTAGTAAATATCATTCCTGCTATACTTGTTACTCATTTTCTCTACTTAATGTATATAAAACCTCATGACACACCCTTTATTCTATTTACCAGAACATCCGTACATGTGTATCCGAATACAGCGACAATGTTGATCCAATTATGTCCAACAAAAAGGTTATCATGATGTTCCTATCATTTCACAACATTCTACTCATAGCAGATTATATGGTGATATTTGGGTTTACTATTTTAAGTTTGCATGATTTTTTTGTTGTATTTAGCGTCAAGGTGATGCAAATCGCAAGCAATTATCACATCAAGCAGAAGAGCCACTCTCGCCACAATGCTCTAGTATTGGTTTTGGACAAAAAGAGGTACACCATTCTAGATAAATCATTAACATGTGATGTATCAGTCATGCAAAGTTTCATCCATTTGAGATTCTATCAGGTTGATGAATGCACACAAAATTCAATTGATCATAGAATAAGAAGAAAAACAAAGGTACACAAGAATTATCCTTCTTCATGTTTTTGCACCATTTGCCAAAAAATGGTATTATTTAGTATATGATTTCATACATTGTTTCAAATGACAAAGAACCAACAAGGAGTACTCAAAGAGAACCGGATCATGGCACAGAAAATTGCTCAGGATAAAGCTATGGGCCATAATAATTCAAAATTTACACAACCTCGTCCAATTAAGGTGAGCAAATATAACCTCAATTGATATAATTGCATTACTTTAACACAAATTATGCTTGTTACTATACAATAAACTAGTGCTTGTTGATGACTCTGTGAATTCAATGTAGGATGGAACCACAGTGATACTTAAGACAGCAAGCCGTCCAAATAAGGCAATTGTGGCCTATGCAACCATTCTGAGCTCTAGTCCAAAAGAAAGTGTTGGTGGAGTTGAGATAGGAAAACAATTCTACAAAGTCCGAATCAACCATCCTGTTTTACAAGATGAGCCTTTGGTTAGGCCCATGCCTGGCTACGACAAAATTGGTGATGCCCATGCAAAAGGAGTAGCAATTGCTTGGCCTTGGCTTTGTGTATGCTACAACAAGTTTTATAAATACGTAATGTTACAAATTGCTTTCTCTAGGTAGTAGGCTGAAATGATTAACGATACAACGACCATTCTCTTTGCAGGTTCAAATGATCAATGGATGAATTTGTAGATTTGGATGCGCATGAGACATGACCAAGAAACATGAATTCCAAGAATATTTCTTATTTGTAGTTACATTTCATTTCCACCTTTACAGACTTGTACTATCTACCACTTGCTACATTTATTCCCTAGAATCATATCATTGTGTAAATATATAATTGTATTTTGTGAACAAGTACTTTGTTTTTACCTTCCTCCAATCAATGCAAGTGATTACTCGAAGTTGTGATTTTTGTTGTTGTGCAAATGTGTCATGATCCCTTAATAAATTCATGTCAATGTTATGTGCTATGTGCAATTTAAAAATAGCGTTTTCATTTGAAATTTGAAAGTGTTACAATAGGTAAAGCATGTGTTACAAACAACATGTACCTAAAATTCCAATGTATGTTGTCACAAAGTGTTACTATTGTAATGAAAAAGTGTTACTATAGCTAAAAAAATTGTTACGCTAGAGAAATATTGTAACACTAATAAATGTTCCAATAAACAAGTAATTGTGTTACAGAGTAGTAACACTTTTTTATAAAAAAGGAACATATATTTTGTGTTCCAATAGGTTAGATACTAGTAACATTGGATATAGTAACACAAACAAGATGTGTTACTAGTACAGCTAGTAACACCTTTATTGAAATATAGTAACACAAGTTGGTGTTACTAAAGCTATGTTATGTAGTAGTGTTACCTTTGACTTGATTGGATATTCAGACTCCGATTATGCCGGGTGCAAGGTTTATAGGAAGAGTACATTAGGGACGTGCCAATTTCTAGGAAGGTCCCTAGTGTCCTGGAGTTCTAAGAAACAGACATTTGTTGCCCTATCCACCGTTGAGGCCGAGTATGTTGCCGCAGGACAGTGTTGCGCGCAACTACTTTGGATGAGGCAAACCCTCCGTGACTTTGGCTACAATCTGAGCAAAGTCCCACTCCTATGTGACAATGAGAGTGCAATCTGTGTGGCGGATAATCCTGTTGAACACAGTTGCACTAATCACATAGACATCTAGCATCACTTCCTGAGAGGCCACCAGCAAAAGGGAGATATCGAGGTGTACCATATTAACACCGAGAACCAGCTAGCCGATATCTTCACTAAGCCTTTGGATGATAAAAGGTTTTGCAGGTTGCGTAGTGAGCTAAATGTCTTAGATTCGCGTAACTTGGATTGATCTATAGCATACATGTGTTCTATGCCTTTGATCATGTTACATTGTGCTTTTACATCATTTGTTATCTATTTATGGTGCTCAAGTTGTACAAGCCTCCTCGGACCTCACAAGTCCATATGCAAATGGTGCACATATTTAGGGGGAGTGTGCTACAACTTGATCCCTTTGAGACTAATTTTTTTGGTTGAGAACACTTGTTGTAGTCTCAAAGGTGCATTGAAAGGGAAAGATGGACTTGGACGCCGCAAAGACTTCCACTGCACTCTAGTATTAGTATATCTGATTCCAAGTTCATTCTTATGCTCTATTTGCCTTTTTGCTCTTAATTGACATTTTTTGGTGAGGCAATGGGGTTAAAGGGCCAAAAATGATCCCGTTTTGGTGCTTAATGCCAAAGGGGGAGAAATTAAGGCCAAAGCAAATGGATCAGCTACCACTTGTGAATTTTGAAAACAATAGAGTTAGAACTTTTGATTTGTTCTAAATACTCGTATTGCAAAATTTGGTCTCTTATGGGGGAGAATTTTAATTATGGGAAAAGGGGGAGTTTTTGGCACTTGATCAATTTTTCTCTTGGAATATATCTCTATTTGCCCAAACAAGTGTGTTTGACTTAGAGATAGGAAAAATAATTTGATTTGCAAAAACAAACCAAGTGGTGGCAAAGAGTGATCCAAATATGCCAAATCATAAGAAAAACAATTTGGTCTTCAAATTGCATTTGATGTTGCACTTCTTTTGTTGCTTTTAGATGTGTTGGCATAAATCACCAAAAAGGGGGAGATTGAAAGGGAAGTGTGCCCTTGGGCCATTTCTATAATGTTTTGGTGATTAAATGTCCAACATGTTTGACTAAGTTCTTATGTGCCAAATAAAGTGAGAAGTACAAATCAAGGCATAAGGTATGTTTCTAGACTTAGTACATTTGTTTTTGAATACTAATGAGGTTATCTAAGTGCTAGAAACAGTGTTGAGAAGAAGAGAATCGAATTGCAAAAGACTTGGCTGTGTGCAGCCAAACTCCAGTTCGGCCTGGCACACCGGACTGTCCAATGGGGCACCGGACAGTGTTCGGTGCGCCAGGCTGGGCAACGGTGAAAAGGGCACTCTCGGGATTCGACGGTGGCGTACGGCTATAATTCATCGGACTGTCCGGTGGTGCACCGGACTGTCCGGTGAGTCATCCGCGGCGAACTCGTCGCTCTCGGGAAACAGAAAAAGGCGACGTGGCTATAATTCACCGGACTGTCTGGTGGTGCACCGGACTGTCCTGTGAGCCAACGGTCGCCAGCGCCAACGGTCAGCCATGAAATCTGCGAGCGACACATGGCAGCTACAACGGTCGGCAGGGGCACCGGACTGTCCGGTGTGCACTGGACAGTGTTCGGTGTGCCAACGGACCCGAGGCTCCAACGGTCGACTGTGCCCGATTTGGAAGGAAATCGTGCACCGGACAAGCTACAGTAGCTGTCCGGTGGCGCACTGGACTGTCTGGTGCGCCAATCGAAAGAAGGCAATATTGGCCTTCCAAGTTGGTCTTTAACGGCTCCTAGCTGCCTTGGGGCTTTAAAAGGGACCCCTAGGCGCATGGAGGAGAACATCAAGCTTTCACGAAACATTCTAAGACTCCTAGACTCCGACTCCACGCCTTTGATTCTCTGTGTTAGCAATTTGAGCTCCATTTGAGTTGCGAACTCCGTGTGTTGTGTTTCAAGCTCAAGTTGTGACTTGTGTGCGTGGTTGTGCTGCGGATTTGAGTCTTGTGTGTGTTGCTCTCCCCAACCTTACTCTGTGCTTTCTTTGTGATCTCAATTGTAAGGGCGAGAGACTCCAAATTGTGGAGATTCCTCACAAACGGGAAAAAATACTCTAAAGGAAAAGACCGTGGTATTCAAGTTGATCATCGGATCACTTGAAAGGGGTTGAGTGCAACCCTCGTCCATTGGGACGCCACAACATGAAAGTAGGCAAGTGTTACTTGGCCGAACCATGGGATAAAATCGCGTGTCTCTTGTGTTGCTTTCTCTGTGATTGTTCTGTCCACAATAACTCATCTCAAAACTACTTAGTCGCACTAACACTTCTATAACTAAGTTTTGTGGCTATTTAGTGTTTGATTTTATAGGATCACCTATTCACCCCCCTCTAGTTGCTCTCAGGAACAACGTCACACGTTCGAGGTTGGCCTCGGGCGAGATGGAAACGTCTCTATGCTCATAAGGACCCGAGGGATATCTATCTCCCATAAGCCTCCGAGGCTCAAGCCATTTTTAGGGTTAATTGGCTTGAGACTCTGAAAATGAATCATGCTATTTGATTGTCTTATACTTTTGAGTGCAGCTTTGTTCTGCCTTTGCATCCATTAAGTGCACCGCAAGTGCACTTAATGGGTGTAGCCCCTGAGCTTCAGGTTGACTTTAGAAGCAATCAGCTAGAAGGTCCAAAATCTGCTTTTAGAATGCCTGGCCTTGTAGTCTTCGAAAATTTTCTGATGGTATCCTCCATGCATCCCCTAAACCTCAAGATGATTAAGATAATCAAGTTGAGGATCAAGCAACATTTTTGTTTGAGTGGTCTTGGTGAGGTGGGCAGCAGCACTCGAGCTGACGAGATAGTGGTGTAGCCTCCCAGAGTCGACAAAGTAGCGTGTCTGTGAGGCAAGCAACGACCTAGCCCCCGAGTTGGTGAAGCAGTGAGTCGACAAGGTGGGTGATGGCCCAACCACCATGCTAGTGAAGCAGTGAGTCAGCGAGGTGGGCGATGGCCTACTCCTCAAGCCGCCGAAGCAACGAGGTGGGCGATGGCACAGCTCCCGAGCCGGTGAAACAGGGAGTCGGTGAGGAAGGTGATGGCCTAGTCCCTGAGCCAGTGAAGCGCCGAGTCAGAGGGGCACACAACAGTGTAGCCCTCGAGCCATTGAAGTAGCAAGATGGCGAGGTAGGCAGTAGCCCAGCCCCTAAGCTGGTGAAGCGGCGAGTCGGTGAGGCGGGCAATGGCCCATCCCCTGAGCTTGCGAAGCAGCAAGTCAGCGAGGCACACGGCGGTGCAGCCTTTGAGGCGACGAAGTAATGACAAGACGAGGTGGGCAACGGTGCAACCCTTGAGGTGATGAAGTAATGGCTCGGCGAGGCGGGCAACGACCTAGCCCTCGAGTTAGTGAAGCCGTGACTCGACGAGGTGGACAGTGGCCCAACCCTCGAGTTGTCAAAGTAGTGACTCGGTGAGGCGGGCAGCAGCCCAGCCCCTGAGTTGGTGAAGCAACAAGTCAACGAGGTGCACGGTGGTGTAGCCCCCAAGGCAACAAAGTAATGACTCGGCGAGGCGGGCGACAACCCATCCCCCTAGACAGAGAAGCAACGAGTCAGCGAGATGGGGTAGTGGCCTAGCCCCCGAGTCGGTGAAGCAACGAGTCAGCGAGGCACATAGCAGTGCAGCCCACGAGGCGACGAAGTAATGACTTGGCGAGACGGGCGATGGCCCAGCCACCGAACCGGTGAAGCAGTGACTCAGCGAGGTGGACAGTGGCCTAGCCCCCAAGTTGTCAAAGTAGTGACTTAGCGAGGCAGGCAGCAGCCTAGCCCCCGAGCTAGCGAAACAGCGAGTTAGCGAGGCGCACGATGATGCAGCCCTCAAGGCGGCAAAGTAATGACTCGGCGAGGCAGGTGACGACGCAACCCTCGAGTTGGTGAAGAAGCGAGTCAGTGAAGTGGGCGATGGCCCAGCCCCTCAGTCAGTGAAGCAGCAAGTTGGCGAGGCGGGCGATGGACCAGTCCCTGAGCCACGAGGTTGGCGATGGCCCAACCCTCGAGCCTATGAAGCAGCGAGTTGACGAGGTGGCTGATGGACCAGTCCTTGAGACAGCAAAGCACTGAGTCAGCGAGGCGCATGGTGGTGCAGCCCCTGAGCTGGTGAAGCAGCAAGTCGGTGACGAGGGTAGTGGCCCAGCCCCCGAGCCGGTGAAGGGGCGAGTCGACGAGGCAGGCAATGGCCTAGCCCCCCGAGCTGGCAAAGCAGCGAGTCAACGAGGTGCATGATGGTGCAGCCCCTGAGGCGACGAAGTAATGACTCGGCGAGGTGGGCGACAGTGCAGCCCTGGAGGCGATGAAGTAATGACTCGGCGAGGCGAACGACAACCCAGTGCTTGAACCCATGAAGCAGTGACTTAGGGAGGCGGACAGCAGCCCAGCCCCCGAGCTGTCAAAGTAGTGGGTCGGCGAGGCGGACAGTAGCCTAGCCCCCAAGTTGTTAGAGTGGTTGGCAAGCTGATGTTTGATCATGTAACTCTGAGTATTGAGCTTTGAAGACCTATTAAGACTTACCTGTAAACTACATGTTAGTTAAGGAGATTTTGATGGCATGAAAGAAAATGTAGGAAAATTTCTATGTGTGAAGGAGATTTGTTCGAGTTATTTGTGTCATGAAGTAAGAATTGAGTCTGTGTTGCTGAGGCACATTGAGAGTGCAAAATGTTGTTCATGGGTCGAAGTGCAACCTTTGGTGATTGCCTTTGTAATATAGGACATGAGTGCACCCTAAGACAAGCGAGGCATATAGCACCGAACTAGCGTCGGACTTTGATGCCCGAGTCGATTGCCTCATGTAAGTAAGGGCTTAGAGGTCACCCGCGAGTCAAGCAAGGCATGTAGCACTGAACTAGGGTCGAGCTTTGCCGCCTGAGCCAATTGCCTTGTGTAAGTAACGGTTTAGAGGTTATCAATGAGTCAAGCGTGGCATGTAGCACCGAACTGGGGTCAGACTTCTCGTATGGTATGGTATGGTGTGCACCCTTTGTTTGTAAGCATGAGAATGTAACACTGACTTATGTCAATTACACCGTCAGTAGTATACCAAAGTACAATTGTATGTGGGCAAAAAGTAGAACTTTATTCAAAAATGAGTTCATAGACTTACAAGTGGCAGCCCACCATCTGAGTTTTTGGTGCCACTGAGGGTAAAACTTTCTAGGATGCTCAATCTTCCAGGAGTTCCTAATTGGAGTGCCATCCATCTGAGTTAGCTGGTATGAGCCCGACAGATCCACTTCCATGACTATGAAGGGTCCTTCCCTTGGTGGTGATAGCTTGTGGCGTCCTTCCCCCGATTGTATGCAGCGGAGCACAATATCTCCTACTGCAAACGCTCTAGGGAATACACCTTGTCGTGGTAGTGCCTCAAGGTCTGCTAGTATCTAGCCTACTGAATAATGACATTTAGCCGTTCCTCCTCCAGCACATCAATTTCTTTAAGCCGAGTTGTTTCTGCTTCTGCGATGTTTTTGAAGGTTAGCATGGGTGCCCCGAAAGCAAGGTCTGCTGCAACACTACTTCCGACCCATACACCATAAAGAAGGGGGTATTTCCATGCAAAGCTCGGCTAGTTGAGTTTGTAAGCTCCAAACCATATAGGGTAGTTCCCTTATCCATTTCCCTACAAACTTCTCATTTTTGTCAAAGATCCTCTTTTTCAGTGCTTCTAGTATCATTCCATTTGCTCTTTCTACCTTCCCATTGGCCCTGGGGTGCGCTAGCGATGCAAGTTTGAGCCTAGATCTGTGATGATGTTGTTGGGTATCCCAAACCTGAAGATAATCTCCTGGATGAACTCTACCACCTTGACTGAGGTCAGAGTGGCTATTGGATTGTACTCTATCCATTTTGTAAACTCAACAATAGCTACCAACACATGTGTATATCCTCCCTAAGCTTTCTTGAATGGCCTGACCATGTCCAGTCCCTAGCATGCGAAGGGCCAGGTGACTGGAATAGTCTATAATTGTTGTGCTATCAAATGTTGTTGCTTGGCCAAGAATTGATAGGATTCACATCTCCAGACTAGGTCGGCTGCGTTTTTCTTGGCAGTTGACCAGTAAAACCGGCCCTAAATGCCTTCCCGGTGAGTGTTCTCAATAATGCATGGACCCCACATTGCCTGGAGTGGATTTCCTCCAGTAAGGGTTTTTCAGCACCTGAGTCAATGCACTTCATGATAACACCCTCGGTCCCTCTTTTGTACAGTGCATCGCCTATGACTGAGTAGTGAGCCGAATGCCTTGCGATACGCTTGGCCGTGGCTCTATCATCTGGTTCTTCTTCATTTTTGATGTATTTGATGATTGGTACCCACCAGTCATTTGGATCTAGTTCCACTTGCTCTATTGCCTCGCATTCTTCCCCTGGCCCTAACATGACACTGGGTTGCTGAACCTCTTGGACAAAGACACCTGAGGCAGCCTGTGCTCGGCTCAACCCTAGCATGGATAAGGCATCACCTGCCATGTTGCGGTCTCGCTCTATATGGTGAAACCCTAGCCCGTCAAATCTATCCTCAACTTTCTTGACCACAACACAGTAATTGCTCATTGATTGCTTGGAGCAGTGACTTGGCTGATGACGACCAGAGAATCTCCGTATACCATCAATCTTTTGATTCTGAGTGACACGACAATATTAAGCCAGTGTATCAAGGCTTCATATTTTGCAGCGTTGTTGGAGGCAAGAAATAGAAGTTGTAGTGCATAATTGAGTTGATCTCCTCTAGGGGTGATGAAAAGGATGCCTGCCCCTGCTCCTTGTAATCTTAGTGAGCCATCAAAGTACATCTTCCATACTTCCATTGGCTCAGGATTTTCAAGAATCTGATGCTCAGTCCACTCTAATATGAAGTCTACTAGAGCCTGGGTCTATATTGCCGTGCGAGGTCAGAATTCTATGTCGTGAGCTCTGAGTTCGCATGCCCACTTCACTGTTCTTTCCACTGCTTCTTTATTGTGGAGTATGTCTCCTATTGAGAAGTCTGTAACCACTATGACTTTGTGGTCGTCAAAGTATTGGCATAGCTTTCGCGCGGTGAGGAGTACTACGTATGGCAGCTTCTAGACTTTAAGGGTATCTGATCTTGGAGGACCCAAGGACTTCGTTGATGAAGTACATAGGGTGCTGACTAGATACGTGTGCCCTTCTTCTATTCGCTCGACTACGAACGCGGTGCTTACCACGTGAGTCATGCATGAGATGTACAACAATAGGTCTTCAGCCGGTCAGTCGGTGGTGGCTTGGCTAGGTGGTTTGAGGATCGGCAGAGTGGTCAGGAATTTTTTGAGTGCCTCTAATGCTTCTTGAGCCTTGGAGTCCACTGGAATCTATCCATCTTCTTGAGCAGTTTATAGAATGGCATGCCTCTTTCGTCGAGCCATGAGATGAAGCGACTCAATGCTGCCATGCAAATAGTTAGTTTCGAGACCTCCTTTTGCGATCGTGGAGGTTCCATCCTTAGGATGGCTTCATTTTCTCTGGGTTAGCCTCGATTCTCTAGTGACCGACGATGAACCCGAGGAGCTTCCAAGCTGATACCCCGAACACGATCTTGTACGGGTTAAGCTTCCAACGGTAGCGCCTTAGGCTACTAAAGACCCACTAGAGGTCATCGATGAAATTCTCCGGGTTTGTAGTCTTGATTACCATATCATCAATGTAGGCCTCTAACCGCTTGCCCTAGTGGTCGACTAAGCATGTTTGGATGGCCCGTTGGTAGGTCGCTCCATCATTTTTGAGGCCAAACAACATGGATGTATAACAGAAGGCCCCGAAGGGCATGATGAATGTCGTTTTTTCTGGTCTTCCTCTGCTAGACTGATCTAATGATATCCCGAGTAATAGTCCAAGAAGGAGAGCATGGAATAGCCAGTGGTGGAGTCAACCTATTGATCTATCCTAGGGAGCCCGAAGGGATCCTTCGGGCAGTGTTTATTGAGATCGATATAGTTGACGCACATGCGCCAATCAACTTTATTTTTTTAGTACAAGAACAGGGTTCGCAAGCCACTCGGGGTGCGTTACTTCTCTAATGAATCCTTCTGCTACTAGGCGATCTAGCTCGGCCCATATGGCTTCTCTCTTGTTGAGCGTTAAGCGTCACAGCTTCTGCCAGATCGGCTTTGCTTGAAGATACGCCTTTAGTTTGTGCTCGACTAGCTCTTTGGGGACTCCTGGCATGTTCAAGGGTTGCCACGCGAATACATAATGGACGAGCGTGTCTTCCTATTTGGTGGTGAGGCTAGAGCCGATTATCGCCATCTTGCATTTGTCAGAGAAACCAAGGTTGGCTTTCTTGGTTTCTTCGACTGGTCGCATGGTGGTACTGGTAGATGCTTCATTCACTGGGATTGTGAGGTCATCCCCTGGTGATTCGTTGGTGCTCGTCGTTGGGGGTGCTATTGAGGGTCCCGTAGTGAGGGCCGTCTTGATGGCCCCCAATAGCACTCCACCGCTCCCTAGAAGCCGGCTCATATAGTGAAGATGCCTTGAGGTCCGAGCATTTTGAGTATCATATATGGGTAGTGTGGGATGGCCATGAACTTGGCCAGTCCTAGCCTCCTGATGATGGCGTTGTACCCACACTCGAACCGAGCTACCTCGAAGCTTAAGAACTCGGTGTTGTAGTTGTCTGGAGCGTCAAAGGTGACCGACATGAAGAGGTGTCGAAGCGGTTATTCTCCTTCAGTTGGTACGATGCCAAAGAATGGGGTATCCAACTTAATGAGGTCTGCAGTCGGGATCCCCAAGGCCTGAAGTGTTCTGGGGAAGGTGACGTTGATGCTGCTATCGCCATCCACCAGAACCTTCTTGACCTGACTTTCTAGGATCTTGGGTTGACAAGCAGATGATACTTGCCAGGGTGATCAAAGTTAAGCCACTGATCCGCTCAGTTGAATGTGATGGGGTGCTCCAACCACCGATATGGTGTCGGGGCACCGTGGGTCGCCACTAGGACCTACCGATCGATTAGCTTCTGCTGCCTCTTGGTCTCCTAGGACCCATGGCCCCGAAGATGACATTGACCTCCCTATCAATGCACGGGAATGCGTCGCCACCCCCTCCTGAGGATGAGGCTATTCTTGTATGGCTAGCTCCCTCCATGGTGGGGGCGGCGATAGCGGTTGGAATTGTAGGTCATTGTCGACTGAGTTTTTGAAGTCCTTGCAATTATGCAGGGTGTGGCGCATCCTTGTGGTACATGCACTGGGTGTTGAGAATCTCATCCAGTGTCCAAGCGTTGCCTCGTGGCATGCCACTGGACTGGGTTGCTGGGGGCCCTGCATCATGCACTTCATCTCTTGACCTCTTGTCCCAGTGCTTGCTCGGATGCTGGTTTCCCTCCTTATGTGCCTAGGGTGCAGGCTTCGTGTGGCTGATGAGGTCTTGGGCCCACTCGTCAGCGGTGATGTAGATGTCTGCCTCTTGAAAAGTTGTTCCGAGGTGGCTAGACTTTTTGGAGGATGGCTCGGATGAAAGCCGAGTCATTAGACCCGCAGTAGAAGTCCTCGATCATGACGTCCTCAGTGACATCGGGCATGCGATTCCTCATAGTTTGGAAATGCTTCATGAACGAGTGAAGGGACTCATTGCTTTGGTGTTTGGTGGATTTGAGGTCCTAGGTTTGCACCGGCTTGTCGAAAAGGGATTGAAAATTAGTGACAAACCGATGGTAGAAGTCGGTCCAGTCATCGATGCAATGGTGAGGAAGGTGTCGGAACCACTACATCGCATCCTGCCCGAGGATGATGGCTAGGTACGCTGTCATGACATCCTCTGTTGCCCTAGCGGCTCGGGCAGGGATCGTATTGTAAAGCCCAAAAATTTGGACCACATAAAAATAAGGATATAAATAAATAAATATAATTATGTTAGTATTTAGGGAATTTTTCCTTGAAACCTTTAGAGAGTTATTAATTCCCTTCCTTTCCATAATAAGTTAATGGTATTAAATTGGTCAAGTAACCAATAAATAAATAAAGAAATGTGCATCTCATGCTGATGATTTTGTTGCGATGCATTTTATTTAAAGCATAAATTTGACCTCAAATTATAAATGAAAATATAGAAATAGAAAAGGAGAAAAGAAATTGTAATAGTCATTTATTACTTCTAGAATTTGAAAATAGAAGGTGAATAATAATATTAAAAATAATAGGATTTATATTCACATTAGGATTATGTTGAGATTGGGAATCTGAAATTCAAAATAGAAAATTGAATTTGGTTGAACATTTCAAATTGGAAATAGAAAAGAAAATATGAACAAAAAAAGAAAAAGGGAAGAAATCCGACCCCAGTCCTCCATTTCTCCGCAGCACCGTAGTCCACCATCGCCGCAAGATGAGAGAGAAATTGGGCCGCCATCGTCGGTCAGCTAGCTCACCGACAACCAAGCCTCGGTATCGGGTCTTGGGGGATCGCGATGTCATCCCGGAGGTGATTACGACCTTGCCTACCCCTAGGCTGGTGCCACCGCGCTCCAATTTCTCACCGGAGTTATGCCTTGCCACTGTGCCGCCTCTCATCGTGGACAGCAACATCTGCACCACAGCACTGGTAATAACCAACCCTGTTAAACTCTCCATGTTCTTAGGAACAATTTTCACCTTGTAGCACGTGGTGTCGGGCATTGGGACTGCTGGCACGCGATACTCCGGCGTGGTCGCTGGAAGCAGGGCAGCGGCATCGTCGCTTGGAGCCGATGGGTGGGGCCGACCAGTCCCAGCCATTGGATCTCGGAGTGATGGCTAGGATTAGAATGGGAGGCCATGGTTCAGTGGGTGGATTGGGTCGTTGATCTTGGATCATGCGGGTCCGGCTACATCTAGGGACTTTTAAATCCGCGCCATTGATCTCTGATCGAACGACTATAACATCGTACCTATTCGCTTTAGATAGGATCAAATCCTGGCCCTCGGTTCTTATTGGACGGCCAAGATCATTCTGTAACCCTTCACTCGAGTCAACTTTGCATAAGAACCCTAGGTTAAGGGTAATAAACCCACCATCGCTGTATGCATAAAAATCACTACACTTAGGTCCTGTTTTTCACGAGTTAGCCCCTGAACTCTCAGGAATTAGTGTCCACCGTCCAACAGGTATAAAATAAATGGTGAATTGAATATAGAAATTGATTTTGTTGTAAAAATAAACCTAGAACTCTTAGATAAATCATAACTTGATCGTTTTAACCCTGACTTAAACTATTCAAGTTGTGTTAGCTTCGTAATAAAATTGCCTATGCAGTGATGACATTGTTGTACCGTAAAACATATTTCTATAAATAGATAATGGATTAGCCTATGTTTAGTAGATTAATCCTTCTAACCAAGGTTAAATTAGTCCATGATGATAATTTTACTAAAATAAGATTTCTAACCAAGATATAATCTAGATTAAGGTGGAATTGATTATTTAGAGTATATTTACTCATATGGTGTAAATTAACCAATTTATAATATATTAATATTCCATCATGTAGATATTCCGAAAACCATATTTGTTCCACCGTAACTTCGAATTTAGTGGTTCTCGAACCTAGGATCTAGTTACGATATGAAGAATATTATTATGCAGTTTGTTCTTATGTTTGGTGTGATATTAATTTTGCTTATACCATGTTTGTTTGTATTGCTATGACTAGCAACGAGGTTACGAGTCACTTGAAGAGCAAGTGGTACCTGGAATCTCGAGTCTCGGGCAAGTTGTGCCCTTGATCACTTTTCTTTACCTAAAAATGTTACTGTTAATCACTGTGACAAGCTCAGGTCAATTTGATGGGACCCAATAGGTTTTCCTAGCATTATTTATCCCACACCTTGTAGACAAAAGAACTATTGGGTTTAGGGTATAGGGTTTAGGGAAATTAATGTTACATTATGATCATGTTTCAATTCTGTTGTTGTTTTAATTATTGTTTATGATAAGATCATTATGTTAATTGGAGCATAGAGCAACCACCCAGGAAAACAGTGCTACCACAAGGGTGGTATGGGTCGCCCTTGGTTGACTAATTAGGAAAGCTAGTGGAAGACTACCTTACCCGAAAGGGGCAAGGGCGGTAGAGGAGCTGCGTATAGGAAGGTTCTTGGGTCGATCTTGTTGCGATGGCTTTTCGGACGAGGGATTCCTATATTGCCCTTCTCAAAAACCGTAGCGGGTTTTTGGAAGCTAGTGGAACTTTGTAAAGGCCTCGTATTGGTACCCTGCCTCGTCTCCTCGGTAGAAATGAATGGAAAGTCGTGATCCCTTGGCCAATGGATAACACGACTTGTGGGTAAAGATATGCAACCTCTGTAGAGTGTAAAATTGGTATATCAGCCATGCTCATGGTCATGAGTAGCTCGGACCCTCACATGAGTAATTTATGGAACTAAACTTAATTTGTCATTTGCGTTGCATCGTGGGTGTTGTTATTAATCTTGATCTCTTACTTATTTGGGTTGGTACCTACTTATACTTAGTAACTACTAATAAAATTTTGACCAACTTTAAAAGCAATGCTCAACTTTAACCATCTCCTTTGGTAAGCCTTACACTTTACATGAGCTCCCACCTTTGGTGAGTTCATGCACATTATTTCCCACAACTTGTTCAGCGATGAACGTATGTGAGCTCACCCTTGCTGTACACACATCCCCCCAGATCAAGGACCAAGTACCACAGGATGAGGTGCACGAAAGATGTTGTGATGAGTTCATGAGTGCTCTAGGCCGTTGACTCCCAGTCAACCTTGTGTTGTTGGATCGTTGTCTTCACATGATGTAATTATTTAACTATTTTGTACAGAACTCCGTTATATATTAATGATGTGACATTCATTTCTGTACCATGAGTCATCATATGTGTGAGACTTGATCCTAGCACACTTGGTGATTATTTCGCGCCCAGATTTTGGACCCTGAAAGTCACCTAGAGGGGGGGTGAATAGGCGGAATCTGAAAATTACAACTTAAAACACAATCTACAAGCCAGGGTTAGCATTAGAATTAAAATCGAGTCCGAGAGAGAGAGGGGGAAAACAAATCAACCAAGAAATAAAGTGGATGACACGGTGATTTATTTTATCGAGGTTCGGTTCTTGAGAACCTAGTCCCTATTGAGGTGGTCACAAAGACCGGGTCTCTTTGAACCCTTTCCCTCTCTCAAATGGTCACTTAGACCGAGTGAGCTTTCTTCCTTGATTTCTCGGGTCACTTAGACCGCGCAAGGACCACCACACGATTGGTGTCTCTTGCTTCGCTTACAAGGCTTTGAGAGTAAGAATGAGAGAAAGAAGAAAGCCAACCAAGCAACAAGAGCAACAAAGAAACACAAGAACGATCCTCTCACAAGTCCTAAAACACTAGAATTGAATTGGGGACTTTGATTGGATCAAAGGCTTTGATTTGTGTCTTGGAGTGTTGCACTTTGCTCTTGTATTGAATGGAGAGTGTTGAATGCTTGGATGGTTGGAGTGGTGGTGGTTGAGGGGTATTTATAGCCCTCACCCACCAAAACAACCGTTGGGGAGGCTGTCTGTCGAAGGGCGCACCGGACACTGTCCGGTGCGCCAGCCACGTCAGCCAACCGTTAGGGTTCAAACGTTGTCGAGCATTGGAGCGCTGACTTCTTGGGGCACCGGACAGTCTGGTGCCACACTGGACAGGTACTATTCACTGTCCGGTGTGCCTCTGACTTCTGCTTTGACTTCTGTCACGAACTGTTGTGCTGTCAGGGCACTGTGCAGTCAACCGTTGCGCTGGAGAGCCGTTGCTCCGCTGGCACACCGGATAGTCCGGTGGCACACCAGATAGTCCGGTGAATTATAGCGGAGCGCAGCCTGGGAAACCCGAAGGTGGCGAGTTTGGAGTTGTACGGTCCTGGTGCACCGGACACTGTCTGGTGGCACATCGGACAGTCCTGCGCCAAACCAGGGCACACTTGGGTTTCTTGCTCCTTTCTTTTTGAACCCTTTCTTTAATCTTTTTATTGGTTTGTGTTGAACCTTTATGCACCTGTGGAATATATAATCTAGAGCAAACTAGTTAGTCCAATATTTGTGTTGGGCATTCAACCACCAAAATTATTTGTAGGAAAAGGTTAAACCCTATTTCCCTTTCAATCTCCCCCTTTTTGGTGATTGATGCCAACACAAACCAAAGAAAATATATAAGTGTAGAATTTGAACTAGTTTGCATAATGTAAGTGCATAGGTTACTTAGAATTAAACCAAATCATAATTTTACTAGATATGCATGGATTGCTTTCTTTTATTTAAAATTTTGGACCACGCTTGCACCACTTGTTTTGTTTTTGCAAATTCTTTTGTGAAGTCTTTTCAAAACCTTTTGCAAATAGTCAAATGTATATGAGTAAGATTGCAAGAAGCATTTTCAAGATTTGAGATTTTCTCCCCCTTTTTCAAATGCTTTTCCTTTGACTAAACAAAACTCCCCCTGAATGAAATTCTCCTTTTAGTTGTTCAAGAGGGTTTTACCAATTTTTGTAAATACTAATAAGATCAGATACATTTAGATACCAATTTTGAAAATTTCTTGAAAATCTTGAAATTGGTGGTGGTGCGGTCCTTTTGCTTTGGGCTTAATATTTTCTCCCCCTTTGGCATTAAGCACCAAAAAGGAGAACGTTGGAGACCTTTATATTTTCTCCCCCATTGGTACAAGTAAATATGAGTGAAAAGATTATACCAATGTGAAGTATGGTGGAGTAATGACGAAGGGTAAATGATACCGGTAGAGTGGAGTGGAAGCCTTGTCTTCGTCGAGTACTCTATTTCCCTTTCAATCTGTGACTTAGCATTAAAAATACACTTGGAAACACATTAGTCGTAGCAAACAAAAGAGATATGATCAAAGGTATTTAAATGAGCTATGTGTGTAATGTTTCGATCAAAATTCCGAGAATCAAGAATATTGAGCTCATTCTTATGTTTGCTAAAGGTTTTCTCATCTAATGGCTTGGTTAAGATATCGGCTAATTGATCTTTGGTGTTGACATAAGCTATCTTGATATCCCCCCTTTGTTGGTGATCCCTCAAAAAGTGATACCGAATGACTATGTGCTTAGTGCGGCTGTGTTCAACGGGATTATCCACCATGCGGATAGCACTCTCATTGTCACATAGGAGAGGGACTTTGCTCAATTTGTAGCCATAGTCCCTGAGGGTTTGCCTCATGCAAAGTAATTGCACACAACAATGTCCTGTGGCAATATACTCGGCTTCGGCGATAGAAAGAGCGATTGAGTTTTGTTTCTTTGAAGCCCAAGACACTAGGGATCTCCCCAGAAACTGACAAGTCCCTGATGTGCTCTTCCTATCAATTTTACACCCTGTCCAATCGGCATCGGAATATCCTATTAAATCAAAGGTGGATCCTTGGGGTACCAAAGCCCAAACTAAATATCTCATGATTCTTTTCACGGCCCTAAGGTGAATTTCCTTTGGATCGGCTTGGAACTTCGCACACATGCATATGGAAAGCATAATATCCGGTCGAGATGCACATAAATAGAGTAAAGATCCTATCATCGACCGGTATACCTTTTGATCTATGGATTTACCTCCCGTGTCGAGGTCAAGATGCCCATTTGTTCCCATCGGTGTCTTGATGGGTTTGGCTTCCTTCATTCCAAACTTCTTAAGGATGCCTTGAATGTACTTGGTTTGGCTGATGAAGGTGCCATCCTAGAGTTGCTTGATTTGAAATCCTAAGAAGTATCTCAACTCCCCCATCATTGACATCTCGAATTTTTGTACCATGATCCTACTAAACTCTTCACAAGTAGATTTGTTAGTAGACCCAAATATAATATCATCAACATAAATTTGGCATACAAACAAATCATTTGCAACAGTTTTAGTAAAGAGTGTAGGATCGACCTTGTCGACTTTGAAACTATTAGTGATAAGAAAATCTTGCAGGTATTCATACCATGCTCTTGGGGCTTGCTTGAGCCCATCAAGCGCCTTTGAGAGTTTGTAAACATGGTTAGGGTACTCACTATCTTCAAAGCCGGGAGGTTGCTCAACATAGACCTCTTCCTTGATTGGTCCATTTAGGAAGGCACTTTTCACGTCCATTTGATAGAGCTTAAAGCCAAGGTAAGTAGCATAGGCAAGTAATATTCGAATTGACTCAAGCCTAGCTACGGGTGCATAAGTTTCATCGAAATCCAGCCCTTCGACTTGTGAATAACCCTTGGCCACAAGTCGGGCTTTGTTCCTTATCACCACACCATGCTCATCTTGCTTGTTGCGGAATACCCATTTGGTACCTACAACATTTTGGTTAGGACATGGAACTAAATGCCATACCTCATTCCTCGTGAAGTTGTTGAGCTCCTCTTGCATTGCCAACACCCAATCCGAATCTCTAAGTGCATCCTCTACCCTGTATGGCTCAATAGAGGAAACAAAAAAGTAATGTTCACAAAAATGAGTGACTCGAGATCGAGTAGTTACCCCCTTATGAATATCGCCGAGGATGGAGTTCACGGGGTGATCTCTTTGAATGGCTTGGTGGACTCTTAGGTGTGGTGGTCTTTGACCCTGAATTTCTTGCTCATCTTCCTTGTCTTGATCATCTTCATCTCCCCCTTGATCCTTGTCCTCCTCTTGAGGTGGCTCATCTTCTTGATCTTCTTCTTCATCACCTTGAGCTTGATCCTCATCTTGGGTTGGTGGAGATGCTTGATTGGAAGATGATGGTCGATCTTGTGCTTGTGGAGGCTCTTCAGATTCCTTAGGACACACATCCCCAATGGACATGTTCCTTAGCACGACGTATGGAGCCTCTTCATCATCTAATTCATCAAGATCAACTTGCTCCACTTGGGAGCCATTAGTCTCATCAAACACAATGTCACAAGAAACTTCAACTAATCCAGTGGATTTGTTGAAGACTCTATATGCCCTTGTGTTTGAGTCATATCCTAGTAAAAAGCCTTCTACAGCCTTGAGAGAAAATTTAGATTTTCTACCTCTTTTAACAAGTATAAAACATTTGCTACCAAAGACTCTAAAATATGAAACATTGGGCTTTTTACCGGTGAGGAGTTCATATGATGTCTTCTTGAGGATTCGGTGTAGATATAACCGATTCATGGAGTAGCAGGCTGTAACACCCCAGGTGTTTATATTCCGCTCGACAGCGAGTACGGGTGTAAGCACGTAATATCAGTGGATAAAACGGATTTTAAATTTTAAACATCTTCGCCTATCGCGATTTTAATATCGCATTTGTTTCGTCTGTCGCGAGTGCGACGTTGTTTTTATTTTATCTATCTGGGCTCTTCTGAAATTTTCGTGATGTTCAGAACATCGTGTTCCAAAAATTGGTGCGTCCGATGAGTATTTAAAATCCATCGCTCACGCGAACACGAATTCGGAAGCCCAAACTCACTCGAATGATTTTATCCCAAGCTAATTAAATAGAACTCGACGACTAAACTTTCAGTGTAAAATTATTTTAATCCTCTTTTTGTTATCCGTGACATCACGTCTACGGATTTCAATTGAATTGTTTAGTCGAGTGTTCGAATAGCAAACGGAAATCAACTGAAGTCAACCGAATCAAATCAAGCAGAGCAAAAATTAACAAAGCCAAAACTATATTGGCTCGGTCCATTTGTTTCTCGCCTCGATTTAAATCTCAAAAGTGGATTAACAGCACGATTTTGTCCGAGTTTAGAGAATTCGCCAAATCAAATCATTGGTCCTCGGATTTCCATTTCGAGATTCGGGGAATGGGATGCGTAGATAAATAGCGTATCGACCCTGTGTACAGCGCTAAAAATCAGCTAAAAATCGGAATCCTAAAAGTATTTACGAAATTCTTTAAGGAAATAAAAAAACAAAACAAAGAAAATATCCCACAGCCGCTCACTCTCTCTTTTCCCCCTGCTCTTCTCTTCTCCATGGAGATCATCCACGCGCCGCTGAGCTCCTGGCATACGAAAATCTCGCCGCTTCGCTACTGGAAAAAATCTCACGGTTGTACACTCCTTATCCTCAACCAAGCATTCTCCTTCGCCGACCGCGCGGCTCCTGTGGGCGAACGCCCTGCCGCCAAGTCCTCTGCTCCTTGCTTCTCCCTTCTCTCTCGCACTCGCCGTGGAGCTTCGTTTTCCAGCCGTGCGCTCGTCTCTACGGTTCCCTGGCTCTAGCTCGCCAGCACGCTTCTACTTCCTCGCAATAGCCACGGTGCTTCTCCCTGCTCGACCTCGCGCCGTCCCTACTTGCCCTCTGCTCCACCAAGCTTCTGCGCGTTCCATCTCCAGCTCGATCCCTCTACGCGTAGCTCCCAGCCGAGCGTTCCTGCGCCCAGGACCTACTCCTCCACCATCGCGCGCCTGGGCGCTGCCCCTGGTGGCCGCGAGCTTCCCTGCCCATAGTGTCGTCGCCCTCAAGCTCGTGCCCAGCCCTCTGCTTGCCGAGCTCTGTGCACACGTGCTCCATCCCGCCTACACTCGGACCGTGCCCTCGCTGCTCCGTGGTGCTCGCCGGAGCGCGGATTGCGCCCCTGCTCAGCACCCTGGTTCTGCGCGTGTTTCTCGGCGCCCGGATCTCCCTGCTCCACCGCGCCGAGCACCTCCCCAGCCGAGGCCCCTGCTCCTAGCGTCGCGATCCCCAGCTCCTCTGCTCACTCGGCTGCTCGCTTCTCCGATGGAACTCGCCCTGCGCACTTCTCTGCTCGCCGCGCTCTAGAGTCCTCCCTGCAGCACGCTGTGGAGCTCCTGCGCACGCGCCGTGCCGAGCTTGCTCCCGACCTCTGCTTGCTGCTCGCCCAGCTCGGATTGAGTCCAATTTCCAGCGCCGCGGTCGCCTTTCCCTGGTGCTCGCCCCTCTTTCAGCCGAGCTGCTCCCTAGTGTCGCGCCTGCTGCTTCTCTGCGCGCGCGAGCTCTTCTGCCAGCGTCCTCTGCTCGTCGATGGCGCCCTTCTGTGATGCCACCGTCTTTCGTTACTCTTGCTCGACTGCCGTCGTGTTGTCGTCGCGTCCAGGCGAGTCCTTCTTCCATGGTCGGTTCCCTGCTCGCGTCATAGTCTCTCAACTCGTCAGCACTTGTTTAAGTCGTCCCAGCTCCCTGCTGTGCTCGACACGGATTGCCACCGTCGAGTTCTCTTCCGTGCTGCTCCCTATGCTTGTTTGCGTGCCCTTCCTACTGCCGCGCTCAGTCTTCGTCTCTGTCGCACGTGCGAATTTTCTTCGCTTGGTCTTAATTCCCGTCGCGTCGTCGACCTCGCCAAATGCGTTCGTCGTTTGGCCCTATATCGTTAGGCTCATTGACCGTGTTCGCTACCGCGTGCGCTTGTTCCTTATGCGCATCGTGCAGTAGTTGGGTCTCGCGCGCGTGGTTTTGAAGCTATGCGCGTTCGTCGTGCCGCGTCGTGTGCCGATATTCTCTCCCGGCAGACCTCGCGTCGACCATGTTCAAGTGATTGTTCGGCTCCTCGCATCCCACCTATTCAATAAAACACCCAAATCCATAGACCGTCGACGCACTGCTGCCATACGTGGTTGTCTCTGTCACTTGCGTCAGCTCGCCAAACCTACAGCTCCATATACGTCACTCTCCCGTATCGTCGTCGAGCCCGTCGAACCTCGTTCTTCCCTGCTCGATCTCGTCGAACCCCGAATCCCGGACTTTAGACAAAAATAAGCGAGGTCCCTGTGCATCGCTTATCAAGTACTCGGTCAAAGACTTCAATCGAAGATCGTCGTCATTCTGTGCGTCATCAAGGAATCCCAAGGATCGGATGAAGACGAAGCTAGCAGCACGATATTCCCCAAGCGCTCGACAAATTGCCTGAATCGGAAAGTCGCTACCGATCTCACGGATTCGTGTCAGCTGTGGAAACAGTAAGCTGATAAATTATTCAGAATAGTTCGATCGTTGAATAAATTAATGTGTTAGTGCGAGGCTCATTAAGGTGCTCGATAAATTGCGTAAGTCACGAAACTCTCGTCGACTTCGCAGTTCTTGCGATTATCAAGCCAGGTTTAGTTATAGCGAGTTATTTTGCTATTCCGGTCAATTAGCTGAATTAGTGTACCGAGTAGAATTTTAGTAGGCATGTGTGTTGATGAAATATTTTAATCACTTATAAAGATGTAGTATAATTTATAAAGCAAGGGATAAGTTTAGAATTTAATTACTTAAGTAGCTGATGAGTTGTGTTTAGGCTAATCATGTTTAAAGTGTATGATTTGTTGTTCGTAATGTTTGTATTAGGTTCGTATAATTTAGAAAAGCGTAATTATTACGTGTAGTCGTATATCGATAACTAGTATTTCCGTATGAACTTGTACAATGCCTCGCTGCTAGGTGTTTCGCTATTGCATAGCACTTTTTAGGTGTGTGATATTCTTGTTGATATGCATTCATGTGCATAATGCATTTCATTCAGGTACGTTAATTAATCGCGTGATGCGGAAGATGAGCCAAGTCGACCCCAAGCGCGGGCTAATCCGCAGGATGAAGCTGATGGACCAACCTGAAGATGGTTAAATCAAGCAAGTGCTCGGTCGAGGGATACTCGTCAAGCGGACATCGCCACTTAACAACACTAACCTAGTGTTATTCAGGCAAGCCCTGGTGCGTTCGCCACCTCCTTGATGTTTTAAAATCTTTATCACCTTGTTTGATGCATTAGGTGATAGGAGTTGTGTGCTAAACCATTAATGCATTTCCTTCCTTGGAAAATTGATTACCCTTCCTTGACACCCTTCTTGAAAAGAGTTTTTGATGCTTAGCCTTGCTTTAGTACACAAAAATGTTTTGTTTAAAAACAAAGGTGATGCTTCAGTGGGTGGGAATGTTTTCAAAAATAAAACTTAATGGTGAATCCATCATGGCCGTGATGGGTTCAACATCGGAAAAGATGTACCTCTGCCAGGTACCAAACTTTGGGTTGAAATTAATAAAGCTGAGACCGGGCGGTTGACTTGCACGAGAAAGGAGTCTCGGTGTAGTGTCTCCGTCTGAGTCGATTAAGGACCGTGTCGATGTGGGCCTGCTGACCGAGGACCCTTTAACTGGTCACATGCCTCATCATGGGGAAGCTTTGCCTCGGGCAGACTAATACCAGAATAAGATACCACATAATGGGAGTGGAGAGATGGCGAGAGTAGCGTGTACCCTCCGTGGCAAGAGGCTGGACGGTGGTGTATCTGTGCTCTCGGTTGGCGTGAACCTGATCTGGTCTTAAGAACCCCGGTGGTGAGTTGACATATGCAAGGGTTAAGTGCTACATATGTCGTGTGATTGGAGATCCTCAGCTGAGTATAATCGATTCGGATCGCTGTAACTTCGCGGTTATGAAGACTTGGTCACTGACTTACACGTAGCAATCCAGTGAAGATGAAGGGTTGTTAAGAAATTGGCTAGTGCAGGTCAAGTGATTGAACTAGGGTAGAAAGAATTCTAGATGCAGGTAACTTTACTTAACCTGACAAGTAAAATTGGATTTTAAGGATCCACTCGTAGTAAGCTTTTCTGCAAAACAGAGTCTTTGATTCTTGATAAGCGATTCCTTGAATCCCTCTAGCCAGCATACCCTTGAGAGTCTTTTCTTTAGTCGGGTAAGTCTTGCTGAGTAATTCCGTACTTAGGGTTTTATTCCTTGTTGTTTTTCAGGTCTAACCTTGTGCTGCTGTGATGGTGTTAAGTGCTGGTGGGCTCGGCCTTCTTATAAGTCTAAGTACTTCTTCTATACTTCTTATTGAGGATGGTCACTTGAGCTAGCCTATATTTCAAACTTATACTTTTGTAATCACTCCGATAAAATACTGTAAAATTTTTGTAACTTGTAAAATTTGGTACTAAGATTTCCGCTGCAAAAATGTTGGTGTGTGTGATTGGTATTACTTAATCCCACGATCTTGGTTGTAAGTGGTTTATTCGATGTCCTTGGGGTAATCGGACAGATCCTATTAAGTTATCTGGTGCACATGCATAGCCGTCTGAGGTCTTTGGGACAAGGACAGGTGCATGTGGGCCCAATAACTTAGAGGTTCTGCCACACAGGCGGTGTTAATCGCCTCGGCCCAAAACTGGTCTGGTGTCTTGTACTCATCAAGCATGGTTCTTGCCATGTCCAGTAGAGTTCTATTCTTCCTCTCTACTACACCATTTTGTTGAGGTGTGTATGGAGAAGAGAACTCATGCTTGATGCCCTCCTCCTCAAGAAGGCCTTCAATTTGAGAGTTCTTGAACTTCGTCCCGTTGTCTCTTCTTATCTTTTTGATCCTTAAACCGAACTCATTTTGAGCCCGTCTCAAGAATCCCTTTAAAATCTCTTGGGTCTGAGATTTTTCCTGCAAAAAGAATACCCAAGTGAAGCGAGAATAATCATCCACAATAACTAGACAGTACTTACTCCTGCGGATGCTTATGTAAGCGATCGGGCCGAATAAATCCATGTGGAGTAGTTCCAGTGGCCTGTCTGTTGTCATGATGTTCTTGTGTGGATGATGAGTGCCAACTTGCTTTCCTTCTTGACATGCGCTACAAACCCTATCTTTCTCAAAATGGAAATTTGTTAGTCCCAAAATGTGTTCTCCCTTTAGAAGTTTGTGGAGATTCTTCATCCCAACATGGGCTAGTCGACGATGCCAGAGCCAACCCATGTTAGTCTTAGCAATTAAGCAAGTGTCAGGTTCAGCTCTATTGAAATCAACTAAGTATAGCTGACCCTCTAACACTCCCTTAAATGCTACTGAATCATCACTCCTTCTAAAGACAGTAACACCTACATCACCAAAAAGACAGTTTTAACCCATTTTGCATAATTGAGAAACTGAAAGCAAATTATAATCTAAAGAATCTACAAGAAAAACATTGGAAATAGAATGGTTAGGTGATATAGCAATTTTACCAAGTCCTTTAACCAAACCTTGATTTCCATCCCCGAATGTAATAGCTCGTTGGGGATCTTTGTTTTTCTCGTAGGAGGAGAACATTCTTTTCTCCCCTGTCATGTGGTTTGTGCATCCGCTATCAATAATCCAACTTGAGCCCCCAGATGCATAAACCTGCAAAACAATTTAGGCCTTGTTCTTAGGTACCCAAACAGTCTTGGGTCCTTTCACATTAGAAACAAGCACCTTGGGTACCCAAACACAAGTCTTGGAGCCCTTGTGTTTGCCCCCAACATATTTGGCAACTACCTTGCTAGATTTGTTAGTCAGCACATAAGAAGCATCAAAAGTCTTAAATGAAATGTTATGATTATTTGATGCAGTAGGATTTTTCTTTTTAGCCATTTTAACATGGGTAGAATGCCTAGAGCTAGATGCCCCATTCTTATACATAAAAGCATGGTGAGAAACAATGTGAGGTTTTCTAGCATGAATTCTCCTAATCTTGTGTTCGGGATAATTTTCAGGATATAGAATATATCCCTCATTATCCTAAACCATGGGAGCCTTGCCCTTAACAAAATTAGACAATCTTTTAGGGGCATTAATTTTGACATTGCTTCTCTGTTGGAAACCAATGCCATCATTAATGCCAGGGCGTCTCCCACTATAGAGCATGCTTCTAGCAAATTTAAATTTTTCATATTCAATTTCATGCTCATTGATTTTAGCAGTTAATTGAGCTATATGATCATTTTGTTGTTTAATTAAGGCAAGGTGATCATTTATAGCATCAACATTAACATACCTACATCTAGTGCAAATAGAAATATGCTCAACAATAGATGTAGATGGTTTGCAAGCATTAAATTCATCAATCTTAGCATGTAAAATAGCATTCTCATTTCTAAGATTGGAAACAGAATCATTGCAAACATTTAAATCTTTAGCCTTAGAAATCAAATTATCATTCTCAATTTTAAGGCTAGAAATTGATTCATTCAATTTATCAATCTTAGCAATTAAACTAGCATTTTCATTTCTAAGATTGACAATTGAATCAGTACAAACATTTAACTTTCAACCTTAGCAATTAAATTTGCATTCTCAGTTCTAAGGTTGGAAACAATGTCATGGCAAATGCTAAGTTCTTTAGTCAAGTTTTCATTTTTCTCTACTTCCTGAGCATAAGCATTTTTTATTTTAACATGCTTCTTATTCTCCTTAATAAAGAATTCCTCTTGGTTGTCCAAGAGTTCATCCTTCTCATGAATAGCTCCAATCAATTCATTTAATTTTTCCTTTTGTTGCATGTTAAGATTAGCAAAAAGGGCAAGCAAATTATCTTCATCTTCACTAGAGCTACCCTCATCACTAGATGTTGTATATTTAGTGGAGGCTCTAGATTTTACCTTCTTCTTTTTGTCGTTCTTTGCCATGAAGCACTTGTGGCTGACATTAGGGAAGATGAGGCCTTTATGGACGGCGATGTTGGCAGCGTCCTCGTCGGAGGAGTTGGTGGAGCTCTCATCGGAGTCCCATTCTCGACACACGTGGACATCATCGCCCTTCTTCTTGTAGTGCCTCTTCTTCTCCTTCTTCTTCCCCTTCTTGTCGTCGCCCCTATCACTATCACTAGACATAGGACATTTAGCAATAAAATAACCGGGCTTACCACATTTGTAGCACACCCTCTTGGAGCGGGGTTTGTAGTCCTTCCCCCTCCTTTGCTTGAGGATTTGGTGGAAGCTCTTGATGATGAGCGTCATTTCCTTGTTGTCGAGCTTGGAGGCGTCGATTGGAATCCTACTTGGTGTAGATTCCTTCTTCTCTTCTTCCGTCACCTTGAATGCGACACGTTGCACCTCAGGTGTGGAGGTGGCACCTTGCTCCAAGTTGACGATGTGTTTGGAGCCTTTGACCATTAGTTCAAAGCTCACAAACTTCCCTATCACTTCCTTGGGAGACATTAATTTGTATCTAGGATCCCCATGAATTAATTGAACTTGAGTGGGATTGCGAAAAACAAGGGATCTTAGAATAACCTTGACCATCTCATGGTCATCCCATTTGGTGCTCCCGAGTGTTGGGGGTATGCTTCGTCGCCGAAGATCCTGAAAGAGAAGATACCTTCGGCAGATCCTCTCAAAGGCAGCGCCGAAGCCACCATCCATGAAGCTTCGGCACAGTAACATGTCTCAAGACAAAGGATCACACCGACTTAAAGATAAAATGACCGATTAGTCCATGAGAGCCTGTGTCATAGTTGTAATCTTTTGTAAAGGACATGAATGTAAAATCTCATAGGTTGCGCCCTGTGCCTATAAATAGACGAACAGTACTCCCGTACTGTTCACGCTGATTTGTATTGGCACGCACGTCACACTCGGACCTTTGCCTTCTGTCGAGCCGAAGCATTTGAGAACAAGTCCATAACATTGGCGCCCACCTCCAGTGAACTCACTTCCACTGATTGAGTTGATGGCTTCGTCCAACAAGCAAGCTGAAGCTGCTTCGGCTACAAAGCTAGTGCTCCCGATAACAGGCAGTTCATTCTTAGAGCCAGCTAACAAGAAGCAGAAGAAGGAGGCCCAGAGAAGAGTACAGCATGTTGGGGTGCAACGACCCTTCATCAAGACAAAATGGTCCCACATCCCAATTACCTTCTCCCAGGAGGACCTTCAGCTCAAGGATTATCCTCATAATGATGTTATGGTCATATCTTGTGTCATCAAGGGATTTTTGGTCCACAATGTTTTGGTTGATACAGGCAGTGCAACTGACATTATATTTGCTAAGGCCTTCAGACAGATGCAAGAGCCAGAGGACAAGATTCATGATGCTACACACCCTCTTTGTGGCTTCGGAGGAAGGCAGATTGTAGCACTTGGGAAGATCACAATGCTAGTGACCTTCGGATTTGTCCACAATACAAGGACTGAGCAGGTTGTGTTTGATATTGTTGACATGGAATATCCCTACAATGCAATCATTGGTCGAGGGACACTTAATGCTTTTGAGGCAATTCTTCATCCAACATATCTATGCATGAAGATACCTTCGGAGCAAGGGCCTATTGCTATTCATGGAAGTCAGGAAGCTGCCAGAAAGGCTAAGGGAAATTGGACAGACCCAAAAGCCATCCACAATATAGATGGAGCTAAAGCTTGTGAGCAGTACAAACACAGAAGAGAGAAGACTGCTTCGGCTGATCAGTCGAAGCCCATGCTTCTGTGTGAGGACATAGCTGAGTAGAAGGTACTGCTGGGGTCCCAATTATCTGAAGAGCAGGAGAACACTCTAATAAGGTTTTTATTCAACAACAAAGATGTTTTTGCATGGTCAGCTAACGATCTCTGTGGTGTCAACAGAGATGTCATTGAACATTCACTCAATGTCGATCCATCCTTTAGGCCCAGAAAGCAAAGGCTTCAGAAGATGTCTGATGATAAAGCCGAAGGAGCTCGGAATGAAGTAAAAAGACTTCTCAGTGCTGGTGTCATCAGAGAAGTAAAATATCTAGAGTGGCTAGCCAATACTGTTATGGTGAAGAAGGCCAATGGAAAATGGAGAATGTGTATTAATTTCACGGATCTCAACAAGGCCTGTCTGAAGGACAAATTCCCATTACCAAGGATAGACTCTCTTGTGGATGCAGCAGCTTCGTCAAAACTTATGAGTCTTCTGGATTGCTACTCAGGATATCATCAAATATGGATGAAGAAGGAGTGTTGGGAACTTGTTCTCAAATGCTAAGAATTAAGAACAAGGCAACATAAAAAGTGTTAAATGTTAAAGTCCTTCGTCCTTCGAAACATTATCTCCCTTCGGATATAATGAATCCCGGACGAAGGTTATGAAGAACAAACCTTCTTAAACACAATAGATGACGAAGAAGGATTCATGCGCAAAATATGAAAAAATAATATAAACACTTTAAATGTTATTATCAACTTATTTTTATTTGCGTGATTGTATCAACAATAACAAATTATAAATGTACCTTTGGCTCGAAGAAAAGCAGGGGTACAAACGTGACGCGAAAGTAAATGCCAAGTCAGCGTGAACAGTACGGGAGTACTGTTCATCTATTTATAGGCACGAGACGCAGCCCATGTAAAATTACACTCATGCCCTTTACATTTGTTAATAACTCTATAGCAATTCATCGGGGTCCAAATAGCCTTTTCCCTTTTAAGTCGGTTTCTTTTTCTGCTATCACGCCGAAGCTCCCCTGCGCATAGCTTCGACTCTGCGCCATCCTTCATACTCTTTGTGCATCTTCACGCTGTGGTTTTGATTTGTGTCTGAAGGTACCTGTTTACACATTATACTCCAGAGACAGTTAAATCATGTTTTTGAGAACCTTCAGAAGCCGAAGGCCCCCAACAGTAGCCCCTCGCAATATTAATTTGTTAAAGTAATAAATTCAGATTGCGACATGGACGAAGGCCTTAAGCCGAAGGTCCGAAAAAACACCTTCCCTTTGCTAGAATAGCAACAGTCATTGACAAGCGGGACCCTCCAGCTTTTAACGCACTAGGCGTATAAATAAGAGCTCACCACGAGTTCATTTGGCACGCTTTCTTGCCATCTGCTTCCTGCTCACCCAACTTTTGGCCCTTGCTCACCAACACTTGCTTGGCTTTTTAAATTTTTAAGCTTCGGTTTCGAGAGCACTTTCTCAGCATTTTCAAAGATGTCTGAAGATAAGAAAGTTGTCGCTGAATTGAAGCTGAGCCTTTCTGAGGAGATGAATCTCGGCTTTCTTGAATCAATAGCAAAGACAAATACAGAGAAGATTACTAGGGAGATCTTAGAGGGTTTATCTGAAGACACTGGTGATAGTGACAGCTATGATGTAGAAAGTGGTGGTGAAGATTCCGAAGATCAACCCTGGCGACCAAGCCATGCAGTTTTTGGAAAATCAAGCATAAAGCAAAGCCATCTTGTCAATATGAGGGGTAGATATTTTCGAGATTTATCTATTGTGAGGGCTGACGAAGGAGAGAAAACTTGTCCGACTCCCGAGGAGAATGAGGTCGTGATATTCCGAAGTTTCTTCAAGGCTGGACTTCGGTTTCCTTTGAGCAACTTTGTGGTAGAAGTTTTGAAGATATTTGAAATCTGCCTTCATCAAATTACTCCCGAAGCAATCATAAGGATGGGAATCTTCGTATGGGCCGTAAAGAGCCAAGGTTTGGAGCCAAATGCAAAAAGTTTCTGCAGTATGCATGAGTTATTATATGAGACGAAACCATGGGGTAAAGAGCAATATCATAACAATTTTGGCTGTTATAGCTTTGGTGCCCGCTTTAGGTCAAGCTGTCCTGTGCCAACTTTTCGAAAGAGATGGCCCGGGGACTGGATGAAGGAATGGTTCTATGTGAAAAACGACTTGAAAACACGAGAAGATATTAAAGGTATCATCATGCGCCCCATCTGGCAGCGTTTTGGCCTTCGGAAACCGAAGGTGGATATTGACGAAGCAGGCGAAGAATGCCGGAGAGCCTTCGATGTAGTTTGCTCTTTCATTGGGATGAGGGATTTGATCCAGGAACACATTGCCTTCAGAGTATGGCCACTTGTAGAAAAGTGGGAAATGCCAAAAGAAACCATCAGCAAACCTGACGAAGGTGGACTAGTTAGGTTAAAATACACTTTCAGATATGGAGATAAGTTTGTCGAGCTAGATGATGACTGGTTAAAATGTATTGAGGCCACAAGCGATGATCTGCTTGGACCATACTCGAAGGTAGAAAATACTGCACTGTCTGCGGCCTTCGGAGGCCGGAAGAAGAAAGGACTCAATCGAGTATTTGATGCCATTGGGTTCGTCTATCCTGACTATCATTACCCAATACGGGGTCAAAAAAGGAAAGATATGGCTTCTGTGAAGGAAATTGCTTCAGCCGCTCCTAGTGAGCCAGCGCCGAAGAGGAAAAACATGAAGGTTCTTACACACCGGCCACGCTATATTGAACCGGCCACAGTGCCTGAGTTTGTCGGTGAGACCTCTTCGGCCACCGAAGCCAAGGAGCCAACTCCCCTATCGAATATTGAAGAGCCGGCCGAAATGCCGGAGATGGAAAAAATAGAAGAACTGAGAGCTGAAGAAACAAAGACATCGGAAATTTTAAGTCCTTCAGCAAGAGTTGAGGTGCCAATGCCAATGCCGATGACACAAAAAGACCTTACTACGACCCCCAAGAGGAAAAGAATGGTTAACGTGCTAGATGTACTGGAAACGATAAAATCTTCAAGCGCTACTCCGAAGATAGCTGCCGAAGTTTCAAAGACACAACCTGAGGCCGAAGCTGTCAAAAGTCAAGAGGAAACTGAGACTGGGCTTTCAGAGCCTACCAAGAGGGAATTCTTGGAAATTGAAAAAGAAACGGAAAAAGAATCTGCAGAAGAAGCTTTATCTGAGAAAATCGCCACACCTATTCCCGAAGCATCTTCTGAAGCTTCTGACTATGTATTACGTCATGCTTCGGGTAAAAATTTGAGTGAAAAAGAAAAAAGAGAAGCTCAATTCTATGCGCAAAAATTGAAATATCCAAAAGGGGCGCTGATATTCAATGGCAGCGGAGAAGAAGACTTCTTGTATTGTCTCCCTGACAGCAAGGAGATTTCTGTCTGTCGGGAGATGAGCAAGAGCTTCGGATTCCTAACATTAGAAGACGGGCTCTCGGTGGTGTCAAAGGATGAGCTGGCCGACAGCTTAGCGTACAATAGTTTAAAGGTGAAAAGAAATGTGATCTTTGTATTATTCCTTGAAATCAAAATTTTTCATTTGCTTAAACTTATTAACACATTTTTTGCAGGGCCTTATGCTTAGCAATGCCCTTAGGGCACAAAAAGATGTCGAAGACGAAGGGTGTACCATAGCCTTGAGCAACCTTCGTTCCGAGGTAATTGAACTAAGGAACGAAGGTCTCGAAAAAGATAAAATATTACATTCGTTGGTGAATAAAATAAAAGAAGACGAAGCTTCTTTCAAAGCTCAAGCTGAGGCTCAGAAGCGCGAACTTGAGGATCTTCGGAAACAGCTAGCCAGAGCTAAAGAAGAATGCACGGTTGAAGAAGCAAAACGAGAAATTAGTGAACAATGGGCAAATTATTTAGAAAAAAATGTTGAAGAGCTTCGTGCATCCAAGAAAAGGTGTTATGAAAAATCTATAGAATGTGTTAAGAAAATAAGAACCAGCTTCGCCAGCGTTGGCGCGTTCTCAAGCGAAGAAAATTTCATGAGGGGCGACCCCGAAGGCCCAATTGGGTGGATCAGCCACGAAGCTAAAGCTTTTGAAGAAATCTTGAATAGCCGCGGAGACATATGCGCCTTATCGGGTGCTAGGGGGATTGCCACTGTTTTGGAGAAAAAAGGCTGCGATCACGTGAAATCCTTAGCACAGATCGAAACCGATTTATCTTCTGAAGACATAAAAGACCCTTCGGCCGAGGCAAGTTTGGTTGGTGGAAAATTTTTCACTGACATCTGGGAAAATGGTGGCCAGGAGATGACTCAAGAAATTATACGAAGAAGCGAAAAAGGTATTCATGACGCTAGAAAAGTAGCAGAGGCCGCTGAGAAAAGTGCGGATCTCGAAGGGCGAATAGGTATTAACTACTAGTTTTTGGGTTTTTGTTGTAACTTTTTGTTTTCGAACTTGCCTACACTTTGTAACATAGCCGCACCTTCTCCTCCCTCAGAGCCCGCCGAGCCATTAGCGGACCCCAACGTAAAGGGGGATGACGAGATTAGAAAAATGGCCGAAGCTATCATGGACAAAGTTGTTGATCAACTACTAAACGAAGCTGCAGAAGTAATTCTAAGGGAAGATTAGATGTTATTGTGAAAACATTTGGAATGTAATATTTGTTGAACAATATGTGTAATATTTTGTAACTTTGAATGTAATATATAAGCTATTTATGGTTCAATTCTTTACGATGCATGAAACTTTACATACATACCGTTTTTGAGCCTTCGGCGAAAAAACACCTTCCCTTCTTTTCATGCTTCGTAAATGATATCCGTATTTTCATAGAAAACATCTAGTCTTCGTACAATCAGTAACCAATAGATCTTTTCATTTTAGAGTTTGACGAAGGTATGCTTCTTAAATAATTATTTTTGTGTCTTAGGACTGTTTCTTCGAAACAATCTCCGAATATTAACATTGAACCCCCTTCTTGCGTCATTGATGCAATATGATGTATGATGTTATGCTATGCACATGATGTGATGTTATGCAAAATGATATTTGCCGAAGGTCGACGTTTATTTTTCACTGTAAGCCTCCCTTAGGAGCTTCTTCGCCTTTTACTTCAGCGGAATCAACGTTTATTTTTCGCTGTAAGCCTCCCTTAGGAGCTTCTTCGCCTTTTACTTCAGCGGAATCAGCGTTTATTTTTCGCTGTAAGCCTCCCTTAGGAGCTTCTTCGCCTTTTACTTCAGCGGAATCAGCGTTTATTTTTCGCTGTAAGCTCTGCATTCCCTTCGGAACGACTTTTGAGCAAAAAACTTACACTGCGCTCCCTTAGGAACGACTTTTTGTTATTTCAGAGGTTCTCCCCGTAACCATAAGTTCTTATGCTTCGTAAACCTTTTGGACTCCGTTATTCTGTGGAGAAAGTATATTTGTACTATGGCAAAGGCGAAGCTATTACAAGAAATTGAAGACGACAAAAAACACTTAGGCTTTCAATAATTGTTCCTTAAAGAAAATGATACTGAATGCAAAAACTGTTGCCGAAGTAGGATATTTGTTAGTAAATGTGCTTTGATTCTGGCACAGTACTATTGACTATGCGAGCTTCGGACTCTTCTCTGAAGTCTTGTTAGTGTTGAGTATGCTGACTCCCTTCTAGCTGCTGGCCTCGTTGCATTGGTGGTGGAGGCGGAGGCTGTTGCCAAGATGCCTGAGATTGACTTGCCGAAGCAACAGAAGCTGCAGGGTGGTTGCCCACATACTCTGGGATATAAGGCGAGTGGTACGAAGCAGTATGCATAACTTGCTTCGGCTGGGTCTGTTGGGCTGCAGCTTCTGCTATCTCCTTTTGTTTCTGGATAGTGACATGGCACATCCTGGTGGTGTGGCCCTTGTCCTCACCACAGAATAGGCAATAAATTTTCCTGGGCTGATCCCCAAATCTTCCTCCGAAGCCCCTGGCACCTCTGCCCCTTGGAGCTGGAGGTCGAGGATAGGTCTGCTGCTGCCCCGAAGCCTGGGAGGAATATTGCGGCCTCTGCTGCTGGCTTTCCATGTCATCATTCTGAGCAGAATGAATCGATCTGACATGTCTAGGATGAATTCTCCCTCCGAAGCCCCTGGCTATTTTGGAGAACCTGTAAGCTTCCTCCCTTCTTTGTCGAAAATCATTGTCAGCGCGGATGTATTCATCCATCTTCTGAAGCAGTTTCTCCAAAGTCTGAGGGGGCTTCCTGGCAAAGTATTGAGCTGAAGGTCCCGGCCGAAGCCCCTTAATCATGGCCTCAATGACAATTTCATTGGGCACTGTTGGCGCTTGTGCCCTCAGGCGTAAGAACCTTCACACATACGCCTGGAGATATTCTTCGTGGTCTTGGGTGCACTGGAATAAGGCTTGAGCGGTGACCGGCTTCGTTTGAAACCCTTGGAAACTGGTGATCAGCATATCCTTCAGCTTCTGCCATGATGTGATTGTTCCTGGCCGAAGGGAGGAGTACCAGGTTTGTGCAACATTCTTGACGGCCATGACAAAAGACTTCGCCATGACTGCAGTATTGCCACCATAGGAAGATATCGTTGCTTCGTAGCTCATCAGAAATTGCTTCGGATCTGAGTGTCCGTCATACATGGGGAGTTGAGGTGGCTTGTAAGACGGAGGCCAAGGTGTAGCCTGCGGTTTTGCTGACAGAGGAGAAGCATCATCAAAAGCAAAATTCCCATGATGGAAATTCTCATACCAGTCGTCCTCGTTGAAGAAGCCCTCTTGATGAAGCTCTCTGTGTTGAGGCCTTCGGTTCTGCTCATCTTGAGTAAGATGGCGAACTTCTTCAGAGGCTTCGTCTATCTGCCTTTACAGATCAGCCAGCCTAGCCATCTTTTCCTTCTTCCTTTGCACCTGCTGATGGAGCATCTCCATATTTCTGATCTCTTGGTCCAAGTCGTCCTCCTGAGGCGTTGGACTGGTGGCCTTCCTCTTCTGGCTTCGGGCCTCCCGAAGAGAGAGGGTCTCTTGGTTGGGGTCCAGCGGCTACAGAGCGGCAGCCCCTATTGCCGAAGCTTTCTTTGGCGGCATGACAAAGGTCTATGCTTGTCGGAGGTGTTCGAAACTCAAAAAGTAGAAGTGAGTTCACCGGAGGTGGGCGCCAATGTTGGGAACTTGTTCTCAAATGCTAAGAATTAAGAACAAGGCAACATAAAAAGTGTTAAATGTTAAAGTCCTTCGTCCTTTGAAACATTATCTCCCTTCGGATATAATGAATTCCGGACGAAGGTTATGAAGAACAAACCTTCTTAAACACAATAGATGACGAAGAAGGATTCATGCACAAAATATGAAAAAATAATATAAACACTTTAAATGTTATTATCAACTTATTTTTATTTGCGTGATTGTATCGACAATAACAAATTATAAATGTACCTTCGGCTCGAAGAAAAGCAGGGGTACAAACGTGACGTGAAAGTAAATGCCAAGTCAGCGTGAACAGTACGGGAGTACTGTTCATCTATTTATAGGCACGGGACGCAGCCCATGTAAAATTACACCCATGCCCTTTATATTTGTTAATAACTCTATAGCAATTCATGAGGGTCCAAATAGCCTTTTCCCTTTTAAGTCGGTTTCTTTTTCTGCTATCACGCCGAAGCTCCCCTGCGCATAGCTTCGGCTCTGCGCCATCCTTCATACTCTTTGTGCATCTTCACGCTGTGGTTTTGATTTGTGTCCAAAGGTACCTGTTTACACATTATACTCCAGAGACATAGTTAAATCATGTTTTTGAGGACCTTCGGAAGCCGAAGGCCCCCAACAAGGAGGATGAGCCGAAGACCAGCTTCATAACTCCCAGTGGAACCTATTGCTATCTTCGGATGCCTGAGGGGCTCAAAAATGCTGGAGGCAGTTTCAGCAGGATGACAGCCAAAGTCCTTCATTCCCAAATAGGTAGAAATGTGCTAACATATGTCGATGATATCATAGTAAAAAGCATGAAGCAAGAAAATCATATCACTGATCTGCAAGAAACATTTGCTAATTTCAGACTGGCTGGCCTAAAATTAAATCCTGAAAAGTGTGTCTTTGGAGTGAAGAAAGGCATGTTCCTTGGTTCTCTAGTTTCAACGAAGGGGATTGAAGCTAACCCAAGCAAGATCGAAGCTATCCTTCTAATGGAACCACCAAGCACAAAGAAGGGGGCTCAACGGTTGGCAGGAAGATTGGCTTCATTGAATAGATTTATATCTAGGTCAGCAGAAAGAAACTTGCCATTCTTTGAAATACTAAAGTCAGCCGAAGTCTTTCAGTGGGGCTCAGCTCAACAGAAAGCCTTTGAAGAGCTGAAGCAATACTTGATTGATATCACAACATTAACTCCACCTGCGCTAGAGGCTCCGTTACTATTATATGTGGCAGCTTCGCACTCTGCAGTAACTGTGGCGCTTGTGCAGGAAAAATTCAATGGACAAATCAAAAAAGCAAGCCCCAGTATACTTTGTCTCCGAAGTTCTAATGTTATCAAAGAAAAATTATACAGAATTGGAGAAGGTGTTGTATGCTGTCTTAATGGCCTCCAGGAAGCTTCGGCATTACTTTCAAGCATTCCATATAATTGTTCCTTTGTCACAGCCTCTGAAGGACATCATAAGGAACAGAGAAGCCACTGGAAGGATTGGAAAATGGGCTGCGGAACTCAACGAATTCAGCATTGACTATGTGCATCGATCCTCGATTCAGTCCCAGGCGCTAGCAGACTTCATCACTAACTGGACGCCAGGGGCTCAAGAAGAAGAAGCAAATAAAGATGTCGAAGCTTGGACGGTGTTCTGCGATGGTTCTTGGGGAACCTTCGGGGCAGGTGCGGCTGCTATTTTAGTTGCACCTTCCAAAGTCAGAACATGCTATGCAGTAAAGCTTGACTTTAACTGTACAAATAATATTGCTGAATACGAAGCTTTGCTTTTGGGGCTTTGGAAGTTAAGGGCAATGGGGATAAGAAGGGCGGTCCTTAAAACCGACTCTCAAGTTATTTCCGGACATGTTGACAAGAGTTGCAAAGCAAGAGATCCGAAGCTTGAGAAATACCTGGATACAGTTCGAAGGCATGAGGCTTCATTTGAAGGGTTTTCTGTTAAGAATATTCCGCGAGGAGAAAACGAGCACGCTGATCTGTTAGCCAAGTCAGCGGCACAGGGGCTGCCTCTACCTTCGGAAGTGTTTTTTGAAACAATAAGAGCACCTTCGGTGGAACTCCTCGAAAGAGCAGTGCTCACTATATCTCCTATTCATAGTGAAGATTGGAGGACTGAGATCATATCTTTCCTCCAAGGTAATTGCCTTTAAGATGATGAAGCTTATAATAAGAGAATGGAGGCAAGAACAAGACCATATGTAATAATAGGAGGGGAGTTATACAAGCATGGAGTCTGCTCTCCACTTCTTAAGTGTTTATCCAGAGCCGAAGGTATAGAGCTGATGAAGGAGATACATGCAGGATTGTGTGGATCTCACATTGGGTCTAGGCCTTTGCTGGGAAAAGTTTTTCGACAAGGATTTTACTGGCCGAAGGCAGCTTCGGATGCAGCAGAGCTAGTCCAAAAGTGTGAAGGCTGTCAAAAATGGGCTAGAGACCAGAGGCAACCTTCATCTCTTACTCAATAAGTACAGCCCACTTGGCCATTGCAAAGATGAGGCCTTGATTTTCTAGGCCCGCTTCCACCAGCACAAGGCAATTTAAAATATGTTGTGGTGGCGGTAGAATATTTTTCTAAGTGGATTGAGGCAAAGCCATTGGCCACAATAACTTCGGTCACAGTCCAGAAGCTTTTCTGGCAAAATATTGTCTATCGTTTCGGTGTGCAGAGGGCTATCACAGTAGACAATGGAACACAGTTTGATGTCGAAGCTTTCAGGGAATTCTGTGATCGGATTGGCACCAAGATCCATTTTGCATCGGTCAGACATCCAGAGTCAAACGGACTTGTTGAAAGGGCAAATGGTATCATAATGATGGGAATAATGAAGTTAATCTTCAATCAGCCCAGAGGAAAATGGCTAGATGAGTTGATTAAAGTGGTGTGGGGCCACAACACAACAATATCAAGGTCAACAGGTTTTACACCATTCAAGTTATTGTTTGGTGATGAAGCAATAACTCTGGAAGAAGCTAAGGCAGGGTCAATTAGAACAGTAGCTTCGACAGAGGACGAAGCTGATTATTCTGTGGCAAAAGATGCTATAGAAGGGATTAGGCTTCAGGCTGTGGAGAATATCAATAAATACCAAGCCGAAACAATAAAATGGCATGATAGAAAGGTTCGGCTAAAAAACATTAAGCCAGGTCATCTGGTGCTTCGGAGAGTGGCCAATCCAGACACAGTAGGCAAGTTACAGCTGAAATGGGAAGGACCCTTTCTTGTGGTATCTTCGTCAAGACCCGGTTCTTATAGATTGAAGGATATGGACGGCAACGACATTCCTAGATCTTGGAATGCGGGCGAACTTCGGCGATACTACGTGTAACTTGATATAATCTTTTTCATTTTTCCTATAGTACCCTTTTCCTTTCCAAAGGGGAGAAAGGTTTTTAATGGGGCCATAATTTGTAATCTTTCTTTTCTTATTTAGCTCCATGAGAGAAAAATCCCCCAAATATGTAAATGCAAAATCTGAGCATGCACCTTCGAGTGCAGAGAAAAAGAAAAAATAGAGAGAAGCTCAAAAGTCGTCCCTAAGGGGATGCAGAGCATGACGAAGCTACAAAAGGCCGTTCCTAAGGGAGCGCAGCGTAAGTTTTCTGCTCAAAAGTCGTTCCTAAGGAAATGCAGAGTCAAATACCGCCGAAATATAAGGCGAAGCGCGAAAAGTCAACGCGAATACCATCGAAATAGAAGGTGAAGAAGTTCAAAAGACGTTCCTAAGGGGATGCAAAACTTACACCGAAAAATAAGCGGTGCAGCCGAAAAATAAACGGCAAAGAGATTTTAGTTATTCCTAAGGGAATGAATGTTGTGGATGAAGCTTCAGATGTGTGTGTTTGGGCATTCATTTGCACGAAACATTACATCATACATTGCATTCATAAACATTCATTTAGACATACATAGGATCATCATATCATACAGATACAGACAGTTGCTTCGGGACTAAGCATACAGCTTTAAGAATCAGATTCGTGCTTTGTTGTGTACGAAAAGAAGGGAAGGTGTTTTTCGCCTTCGGCTCAAAAATACAGGTTTCGACCACATCAAAGCATTTCATACATCGATGGAAAGGTAAAAATATATTACAAGGTATGGACAAATTTATAGAGTACAATCTGATTCTTAAGTTACAATAATCTTTACAAGGGTTAATACAAAAGTTTCCTTAGAATTTTTCCACAGCTAGGTACTCTAGCTTCGTCTTCATTTACTGAGCTTCAGATTACCAGCTAGACTTCGGCTCTGCGTTCTTCGGCTTTGTCATCCTATACATATCAAAGCGTCATAAGGAAAATTCAAGTTTCAAGGAAAAGGTAAGCACAAGGTATGATTTTACTGGCTTGAGATGACTCCGGGCTTCGTCACCAGCTAGGCTCCGCCCACCCTTCGTCCATATTTGCTTTATAAATTTGTTTCCTATGCTTCGAGCTAGACTGGGGATATCAATCAGATCTGCTGGTGATAAGCTAAAGTTTGGTCTATTAACAATTTTCCATGCGTGCAACTAGACTTCATGAAGGCAACAGCTGTGCCCCGAGAAGCTAGCAGGGCACAGAAATCACCGTGACCTGCTAGAGCATCAACTTCGCCCTCAATGTGTTCGAAGGTTCCCGGCAGGTCTTCAACCAAAGGATTAAATTCTTCAGAGCTGGCTCCAACTATGTTGAAGATCTGCCTTAGCCACTGCACGCATCGGTTGCTGAACTCCAGACATTTATCTTGAAGCTCTTTCAATGATTTTTGCAAATTTGAACTTTTTTGGTCTCAGCCGCAAACTTTGTATCAAATTTCTGTTTTTCTTGTTCGAAACTCTCTGATTTTGAGAGAAGCTCTTTATCCAACTTTGCAATTTTGGCCACATCTTCTGCCAGTAAACCTTCCATTGTTTGAAGTTCAAAATCTTTCTTTTCAATTCAAGAGCAGTTGTTTGATCTTTTATTTTGCTCTCTAACCCTTCAATTATAACTTCATGTTTTTTATCCTCAAGATCCTGTTGCATCCTTAAAGCTTTGCTTAATAACATACTCTGTATAGAAGCAACCTTTGTTAGAAAAGACTTTTGATGTTGAAAACAATGCAAACTCAAAGAAAAGTTTTTACCTTGAAGTTAGAATAGAATAAACTACCGACGATATGCTGTCGTCGGTAGCGGCTAATATCGGTCTCAAGCTTCGGGAAGCCAATACTCTTCGATAGAGTACCGATCACTTTTGCTCCGGTTTGGTCTCGGAGGCAACCCAGGCTTTCGTCGTCAATACCGCCGAAGAGTAGTGCACCTGGCTGATACCCGCAGGAGATGGCGTAGTCTTTCAATTCTTCTTTCTCGGCCTTTGTTAATTCTTGACCAATTAAGCTTTGAAAGTTGAAACTTTCTCCTTCTGAAGTATCTTCGGCTATTTCCCTCTCTTTCCCAGGCACTGTGGCCATGGTTTCTTTGGCGGCTGTGGCAGCCTCTTCTGCGGCTATGTCCAGAAGTATTTTATCAATATCAGAAAGTGTACTTTCTAAGTTTGCACCTTCGGCAGTTGCAACTTTGGCAGGTGCAGCTTCGGTAGCTGCAGCGCTCTCAACAGCTGGTGTTTTTGGCGCCGAAGCTGGTGGTGGTGTTTCTTCAATGGCCTCTGTCATAGTAATAATTCTTCGTTTTTTTGGCCCAGCAAACTTCTTCGTTGCCGAAGGCTCCTCCTTCTTCTGTAAAAGCTTCGTCAGATGTGGCCCCAGTGGACTTAGCTTGATGGGCAAAGATTCAGTCATTACCTTTAGAATTTCTTCTACGTCGGCAGAAGAAGGTGTTGAGGCAGTCTCTTCTTCCTTATCAGCTGTTTTTTGCTTCGGGACCGTAGCTTTCCTCTTCTTCGGGGCGATTGCCTTCGGCTCAGGGCTCAATTTTCTCCTCTTTAGTTTTTCTTCATCTTCTTTTACCATTCTAGGGGCCTGCCTGCCCACAATACTGACAACTCTTTTTCTTTTTTGCCCGTCGGCGCCCTTGCTCAATCGCTCGTAGTCTGGATATTCAAAATCTAGAGCATCCATTACCCGATTTAATCTTCGCTTCGGTCGGGTGCTGAAGGCTGCAGTCATCAACTGGTCTTCTTTTCTCGTGTAATTGCCCAAAATCTCGTTGCACATAACCTCAATTGTCTCCAACCACTCTTGGCAGGGTTCTTTGAAGTGTTTCTTGAACTTGAAATGATAGGGCAGCCGAACAAGTTCCTTCGTTTTCTTTTCCCCTTTGAGCTTCGGCATGTCCCATTCTTTCAAAGTTGGGAATACTCTATAAGCTAAGAATTCTTGTACTAAATCCCTAGTACCAATATGCTCCGAAACAACTCGAAATTCGCCCAAAGCAATTTGGCATGGTCCCCCCCGGTGTCATGTCACACTGGGGCCTAGTTTCTCCGAAGATTAAGTCCAATGGGCTCTGAACCAGCTTTTCCTTTTTCTCATCAACCTTAACATAAAACCACTCAGCTTTCCAGCTAGTTGGCCATTTGGTACGGTAGCTAATAACCGGAGACATTGCATCTTTGCGATAAGCAAAATATTAGCACCCGAAGTTTTCATGCAGCCCATCTTCTCTAGCTTTTGTCTGATAGTGAAGCTCATGTACCTGGCAGAAGCCTTCGGCAAGTGGTTCCGCCCCTAGCTTTGGAGAGCCCAAATATAGACGCTAAGCCTAACGATGGCGTTAGGAGTCAGCTGATGAAGATAAATCCCGAAGTTCTCCAAAACATCCGCAATCATTTCATGCAAAGGAAATCTCAATCCTGCTTTAAAGAAGCTTTTAAAAACTACCACCTCATCCTTTTCAGGCTTCGGGGTGATCTTCTCTCCACCAAAACGAATCAGCTTCTTCTTGGCTTCACTAAAATAGCCTAGCTTTAACAATTTTGGCATATCATCCTCGGTAACAGTAGACTTTCCAAACTCCAGGTGGCTGGGTTTAGATGGCAGGGCACTGTATTCTTCCTCACTTTCACCTTCTTCAACATCAACTTGCTCAGCTTCGGCAGCAGGTGCACCTTCGTCAGAAACGTCCTCCGCCACTACCAGCCCTGACTGTCTCATTACTTCGGAAATCAGAGCAGTTTCAGCAGCTTCGGCTTCTTCTCCGTCATGTGTAACCCTGGCGGTGGAACGCACTCTTGCCATTTGATGGTGAATTTCTTACAATTTTTGATGAAATTGTTTACCTTTTTTGATCTTGCCGAAGCTCTCTCTTGAGATGAAGCAAAAGCAAAAGCGGTGCTTCGGTTGAGTGCAATAAACAAGCTTTGGCTATGGTTAAATTTTTGGCAGCAAAACAGTGCAATAGCAATGAATGCTGTGGTAACTTCACACCTACCTGTCTATTTATATAGTGCCGCAGGTGGGAAGGTGAATCGCCAAGTCTTCCGCACCGGATGAACAGTCGCCCGCACTCACTGAATGGTGGGCCATAGAACTTGAGAAGGTGAATCACCAGGACGCGTATGCTCGACGCATGGTGGGACCATTTCGCACTCGGAATATTTTAATCGTTTCTCGGCAACGAGCTCAGGGAAGGTGTTTTTCAGATCTTCGACTTTCCGAAGCCTAGGATACTTTTTCACGAATCAAGCTCGTTACAAAAAACGATCTAGCACTGTGAAGGGGCTACTGTTGGGGGTATGCTTTGTCGCTGAAGATCCTGAAAGAGAAGATACCTTCGGCAGATCCTCTCAAAAGCAGCGCCGAAGCCACCATCCATGAAGCTTCAACACAGTAACATGTCTCAAGACGAAGGATCGCACCGACTTAAAGATAAAATGACCGATTAGTCCATGAGAGCCGGTGTCATAGTTGTAATCTTTTGTAAAGGACATGAATGTAAAATCTCACAGGCTGCGCCCTGTGCCTATAAATAGATGAACAGTACCCTCGTACTGTTCACGCTGATTTGTATTGGCACGCACGTCACACTCGGACCTTTTCCTTCTGTCGAGCCAAAGCATTTGAGAACAAGTCCTCAACACCGAGGTTGCGCACTTGATTCACCAAGGTCTTGAGCCGGTTGTACATAGATTGTGGCTCCTCTCCTTGGTTGAGGATGAATCGACCGAGCTCCCCCTCGATCGTCTCTCTTTTGGTGATCTTGGTCACCTCGTCCCCTTCGTGTGCCATCTTGAGGACGTCCCAAATTTCTTTGGCCGTCTTTAACCCTTGCACCTTATTATACTCCTCTCGACACAAGGAGGCAAGGAGTATAGTTGTGGCTTGGGAGTTAAAGTGTCAAATTTAGTCGGCCTCGTCCGAACCGTAGTCCTTGTCCCCTACCTTCGGTATCTGCACTCCATACTCAACAATATCCCAAATACTTTTGTGGAGTGAGGTTAGATGGTGCCTCTTTTTATCACTCCACATAGAATAATCTTTGCCATCAAAACATGGTGGCTTGCCTAATGGAACGGAAAGTAATGGAGTGTGCTTAGAAATGCGAGGATAGCGGAGTGGCATCTTACTATACTTCTTGCGCTCATGGCGCTTAGAAGTAGTGGACGACGAGTCGGAGCCGGAGGTGGAGGGCGACGAAGAGTCGGTCTCGTAGTAGACCACTTTCTTCATCGTCTTCTTCTTGTCACCTCTCCGATGGGTCTTGTTGGAGGAAGAGGATTCCTACTTTTGCTTGTGACCGGACTCCCTTGATAGGGTTCTCCCCGAGCTTGTGGGCTTGTCGCTGGTCACGATCTCCCTCTTGGTGTGATCTCCTGACATCACTTCGAGTGGTTAGACTCTAATGAAGTATTGGGCTTTGTATAATACCCTAAAAACCAAACCATGTTTATAATCCTATTATGGTGTGTCCTACTGATGATCGGAGACCGTGGATGCATAGATATCGTCGAGACGATTCCGATCGACTACTAGTTTGCCTTGTTTGGAGTCTGAATGAGTTTTTTCAAGTGCCGGTCGATCTGAGCCATTGGATATTAGGATTGAGGGAGTTTTCTTCTATTTATACCTCCCTAACCATAGCAGCCACGTCCTCCCACCCTAGCAGCCATCCCCTTTTGTGCCTTGCACAAGAGAAGAAAGGAAGAACAAGGGAGAGAAGAGAGGGAAGATTAGGGCACACAGTCGCCTGTCGTCGTCATCGTTCCTCTTCAAGAATTGGTTGGATTTCCTTTCCTCTCTCCATTGTCCCCACTTGATGGATGTTTTACCTTGTTTTGGATGAGTTTTAGGCCCTGCAATTAGCCCTTTATGTTGGATTAGATGGGAGATTAGATTTTTTATCTCGAAATTAGTCTCTGCAGAATAACAGATTCGATAGTTTTTGTTCATGCCAGATTTCCAGGGTCTTAGAGGCCTCAAAAAAATAAAAAGTATATTTATGAGTTGTAGATAATTTAGATATCTTTCCGTGGCCGTGAAGAACACCTCAATCGGACATCAGATCAGAAAGTTATTGCAGTTTTATTATAGCAGTTTTTCAGTCTCATAATTCTGTGCAGAATCTGTTCTATTAAGATTTAGGCAATTTTATCAACAGAATTCAACCTTGGGTTTGTAAGAAAAGTTGTAGATAATTTCATAAGCTTTCCATATTGTTAAAGAGTGCATTCATATGAATTATGAAACTCTAGTTATGTTTGTTTTACGGTGGCTGTTTCTGTTGGCCTGACAGAAATGAGCGGGTCTGTTCACTGGTAGGTTTCATAAGTAAATGGCCGAATTGGCTCTCCCAGCTATGGAGACTTTTGTAGAGGGATAAAAGTTCTTACTTCCAGCAGAATTTCATGATTTTTGGTTGAGTAGTTTGTGAGATATCGAATTTTGAAAGTTAACTATGCGGCTGTCTAAAACAGATTCAGTCAGTTATCTTGTAATATGTTTTAGACTTATAGATGACAGAATTTAATTATCTATTGAATACCGAAGTTGTAGAGTATTTTGTGTAGATACTTTTAGAGTATTTGTTTGATATCACCACTGTTATAATTTTAAAGATACAAAATTAACAAACAGCGCTGCTGCTGTTTGACATGTGGTTCACGGTGGGAGTCTTTTCACCAGGTCTTGGTTTCATGCGTAGGAACGATTTGTTGATTGTTGGCAAATGTTTATGAAATATTTGTACTAAGTTTTATGTCCCGCAACAGGTGGTTATGCTCCGGATCATGCTTAGTACATTTTCTTCTTCGATGAAGGCAAGTGAATGTAGCGGTGGTTGCTACCGTTTTGACTTGTTGTTTCATCGCCTACACTCTAATATTCAGAATCATCGAATTCTTTCGTAATTGAACTCTATGGGATGCTTTACTTGATTGTATTATATTGATGCTTAATCATATATTGATGATGATGATGATTCGAGTATGACCCACGAGATTAATTCACACTCCTGAAGGTGAATGAAGTATTATTTGAGGTTTGTATTGTATCTGAAGGTAAACGAAGTATTGTTTAAGGTTTGTATTGTATTTGAAGGAAGTGAAGTATATTGATAAATGCAGCATGCCATATACATTGCATGATTCACTTGCATCTGAAGTTTTGTCGTGACCTATGGTCCGACCGTACCGGTACAACTTAGCATCGTACGTTGCCCGAGGAGGGGTACGATGCGGCTTCATACCCTTAGAGGTATGAAGGCAGAGGACATATGCATTGCATTCATATGCATTCCTTGAAGTGATATTTGCAGATGGTGTGGTTTTATACTCTAAGAGATATGAAGGCAGAGGGCTTACACATTGCATTCCTATGCATACATTGAAGTGATATTTGCAGGTATTGTTGACGCAGGGAAGTGTTATACAACCTATTGGTCGTTCGAGGAAATGAGATGGCATTGGTTATTTTGGGACTATTGAGTTCTATATCTACAAGTATTTGTGATCTCAATTGTGATCCCTTTTAAAATGTTGATTAATTCAATTCTTTTGGTTTAAATATCTCGTCAAAATATTTTACTTGCTGAGATGTTTCATCTCACTCTTGCATTACTCAATGCAGGTACTTAATTCATGTTGGGAATGAGGGAAGTAGCAGCACGTCCACCTTCACTCTCATAATAACGCTGCCCAGGCACAACCATGATTTAATTAGAAACTTCTTGTCAAGGATGTTTGTTTTTAACTAGTCGTGCACACTAGTTAATTCAGTTTATGTCGTTATGGTTATCTTCCCATTGCTAGCAGATTATTAATGTCTAGTATGTTTTCTTATCATGATATCTATTTATACTCTGTTGCTTCCACGTTTATGCAAATTTCCAAAGGAGATGCTGTCGAAATTTTATATATGAATGTTAGTTGTGTAGTTTAGTAGCATTTCAGGGTGTTTGTGGATCCTGGGGTGTTACAGTTGGTATCAAAGCATAGGCTTTAGATTCTTGGCATTTGAAGATAAATTTGACACACTTGCACATATAGGAAGGTTGTGGGTTCAAATATCTTTGATATATGTTAATGTCTTTGAAGTGCAGATGAAATAATTTCACCCTCCCTAATCCTTTACGGTGATGTGGTAAGTTGTTTATGACTTAATGTCTGATATAATTCATTTCTAAATTTTGATATTGTTTATTAATAAGATTGATATCGCTGTTCTTTTGTGAGATTGAAGTCGTTATTATGCTTGTGATATACGTGTATGCCTATGTTGTTTTCAACATGTTTTTCATGGTTGAGTTTTATTACAATAATATTGTTATATATGTTTGATCGAGGATGTTTCCAAGAGGAGTGTGAATTGCATGTTTTGGGTTACAAGGTAACCATCGATTTGGATTTAAGTTGTTGGGCGGTTGGTGGATAGCTCCAACTATCTTTGCAAGGAATGATTGTTTATGCCGAGAAACCAGTTCTGAAAGAAATGAATATTGGTACTTTTATATGGATTTTGGGGGGAAAGTCTTTACATAGCTAGCCAGAGTGGATTACATGTCTCCCTTCTATCTTGTGTTTTAGTAGCCACAAAGCCTAGATGTGGTTTAAAGTGGTTGCATGTTAGTCATGCTAATTGTAGAATAAATCTTTTATTTTTTTGATCCATTGATTATATATTAATACGTTGAGGATCTGATGGTTATCTCCCTGATGCATGCTTGTGGAGCCATTGTTGGACCACTTATCTATTGGTTTGAATGAAGTCATTGCCTAGCCTAGAGTTGGTTGGGTGTGGTTAGTCACCTATTTCTAAATGATGTGGTTCTTACATCAGATTGAGATGTTTGTCATGTGTGTGAAGGATTACAGGGTTATTATTGACCTTGTATGTCTGGTACTTTGAGTGCATCGTATGATGGAATGAAATGTAAGTTTCTGAAATACAGTAGATGAAGACTTATATTATGAGTAGGTTAACCTTACTAGTTTGGATATTTTTTTAGTTGAGTTGTTGGATGAAGTATAGTGACATTAGTTAAGCAAAGTATTGTGTTGTTGCTGTGCTGTCAGTGCTCTTTGTGGAGTTTTTGGCATTTGTTCGATGAACTGTGCCGCACAGAATGTTATTGGCTTCTTGTTGGCTTTATTGCTCCATTAGTTCTGTAGACTTTCTCCCTTTTGTGGGGTGTAAAGAACGTTAGATTACATGATTATCTTTTTCATGACGTCAAGAACAAGGTTTAGGAAGATTAGGAGTTTTGTTTCAATAGAACGACTTGTTTCGTGGTGCTTTGATGTGAGGTGTTTGATCTTCTTATACATTCATCTGGTGTGGATGTTTGACAATTGAATTAAAATGAATTGTTGAAGTTGGTAAGAGTTGTTCTTAGTGCATATTACCTCTTCATAAAAAGAGTGTTGTTTTAAGACATTGATCTTGATGTATAGTTGCATCCAAATTCAATGATAGCAAATCCTAGTGTTGATTGCACCTATGACAATGCCTTGGGAATTCATTTTATATTGTTTTATGATTGTTGTCAAGGTGTGTCATTTTCTTTGGTAAATTAGTCCGACTTAGAGGTTATTTCATGAAAAACTCTTTTCATGATCTCGTCAAGGCTACTAGTCTACTATATGAGTCTATTTAGGGTGTTTGGCCGAGTTTTACCGTTGGTGAATGTCTTGATTTGTAGAAGTGGCTGAATTCGAGGACGAATTCTTTTAAGGGGGGTAGAATATAATACCCTAAAAACCAAACCATGTTTATAATCCTATTATGGTGTGTCCTACTGATGATCGGAGACCGTAGATGCATAGATATCGTCGAGACGATTCCGATCGACTACTAGTTTGCCTTGTTTGGAGTCTGAATGAGTTTTTTCAAGTGTCGGTCGATCTGAGCCATTGGATATTAGGATTGAGGGAGTTTTCTTCTATTTATACCTCCCTAACCCTAGCAGCCACGTCCTCCCACCCTAGCAGCCATCCCCTTTTGTGCCTTGCCCAAGAGAAGAAAGGAAGAACAAGGGAGAGAAGAGAGGGAAGATTAGGGCACACAGTCGCCTGTCGTCGTCATCGTTCCTCTTCAAGAATTGGTTGGATTTCCTTTCCTCTCTCCATTGTCCCCACTTGATGGATGTTTTACCTTGTTTTGGATGAGTTTTAGGCCCTGCAATTAGCCCTTTATGTTGGATTAGATGGGAGATTAGATTTTTTATCTCGAAATTAGTCTCTGCAGAATAACAGATTCGATAGTTTTTGTTCATGCCAGTTTTCCGGGGTCTTAGAGGCCTCAAAAAAATAAAAAGTATATTTATGAGTTGTAGATAATTTAGATATATTTCCGTGGCCGCGAAGAACACCTCAATCGGACATCAGATCAGAAAGTTATTGCAGTTTTATTATAGCAGTTTTTCAGTCTCATAATTCTGTGCAGAATCTGTTCTATTAAGATTTAGGCAATTTTATCAACAGAATTCAACCTTGGGTTTGTAAGAAAAGTTGTAGATAATTTCATAAGATTTCCAGATTGTTAAAGAGTGCATTCATATGAATTATGAAACTCTAGTTATGTTTGTTTTATGGTGGCTGTTTCTGTTGGCCTGACAGAAATGAGCGGGTCTGTTCACTGGTAGGTTTCATCAAGTAAATGGCTGAATTGGCTCTCCCAGCTATGGAGACTTTTGTAGAGGGATAAAAGTTCTTACTTCCAGCAGAATTTCATGATTTTTGGTTGAGTAGTTTGTGAGATATCGAATTTTGAATGTTAACTATGCGGCTGTCTAAAACAGATTCAGTCAGTTATCTTGTAATATGTTTTAGACTTATAGATGGCAGAATTTAATTATCTATTGAATACCGAAGTTGTAGAGTATTTTGTGTAGATACTTCTAGAGTATTTGTTTGATATCACCACTGTTATAATTTTAAAGATACAAAATTAACAAACAGCGCTGCTGCTGTTTGACATGTGGTTCACGGTGGGAGTCTTTTCACCAGGTCTTGGTTTCATGCGTAGGAACGATTTGTTGATTGTTGGCAAATGTTTATGAAATATTTGTACTAAGTTTTATGCCCCGCAACAGGTGGTTATGCTCCGGATCATGCTTAGTACATTTTCTTCTTCGATGAAGGCAAGTGAATGTAGCGGTGGTTGCTACCGTTTTGACTTGTTGTTTCATCGCCTACACTCTAATATTCAGAATCATTGAATTCTTTCGTAATTGAACTCTATGGGATGCTTTACTTGATTGTATTATATTGATGCTTAATCATATATTGATGATGATGATGATTCGAGTATGACCCATGAGATTAATTCACACTCCTGAAGGTGAATGAAGTATTATTTGAGGTTTGTATTGTATCTGAAGGTAAACGAAGTATTGTTTAAGGTTTGTATTGTATTTGAAGGAAGTGAAGTATATTGGTAAATGCAGCATGCCATATACATTGCATGATTCACTTGCATCTGAAGTTTTGTCGTGACCTATGGTCCGACCGTACCGGTACAACTTCGCATCGTACGTTGCCCGAGGAGGGGTACGATGCGGCTTCATACCCTTAGAGGTATGAAGGCAGAGGACATATGCATTGCATTCATATGCATTCATTGAAGTGATATTTGCAGATGGTGTGGTTTTATACTCTAAGAGATATGAAGGCAGAGGGCTTACACATTGCATTCCTATGCATACATTGAAGTGATATTTGCAGGTATTGTTGACGCAGGGAAGTGTTATACAACCTATTGGTCGTTCGAGGAAATGAGATGGCATTGGTTATTTTGGGACTATTGAGTTCTATATCTACAAGTATTTGTGATCTCAATTGTGATCCCTTTTAAAATGTTGATTAATTCAATTCTTTTGGTTTAAATATCTCGTCAAAATATTTTACTTGCTGAGATGTTTCATCTCACTCTTGCATTACTCAATGCAGGTACTTAATTCATGTTGGGAATGAGGGAAGTAGCAGCACGTCCACCTTCACTCTCATAATAACGCTGCCCAGGCACAACCATGATTTAATTAGAAACTTCTTGTCAAGGATGTTTGTTTTTAACTAGTCGTGCACACTAGTTAATTCAGTTTATGTCGTTATGGTTATCTTCCCATTGCTAGCAGATTATTAATGTCTAGTATGTTTTCTTATCATGATATCTGTTTATACTCTGTTGCTTCCACGTTTATGCAAATTTCCAAAGGATATGCTGTCGAAATTTTATATATGAATGTTAGTTGTGTAGTTTAGTAGCATTTCAGGGTGTTTGTGGATCCTGGGGTGTTACACTTTGATACCAATTGAAAGTCGCCTAGAGGGGGGTGAATAGGCGAAATCTGAAAATTACAGCTTAAAACACAATCTACAAGTCGGGGTTAGCGTTAGAATTAAAATCGAGTCCGAGAGAGAGGGGGAACAAATCAACCAAGAAATAAAGTGGATTACACGGTGATTTGTTTTACTGAGGTTCGGTTCTTGAGAACCTAGTCCCCGTTGAGGTGGTCACAAAGACTGGGTCTCTTTCAACCCTTTCCCTCTCTCAAACGGTCACTTAGACCGAGTGAGCTTTCTTCCTTGATTTCTTGGGTCACTTAGACCGTGCAAGGACCACCACACGATTGGTGTCTCTTGCTTCGCTTACAAGGCTTGGAGAGTAAGAATGAGAGAAAGAAGAAAGCCAACCAAGCAACAAGAGCAACAAAGAAACACAAGAATGATCCTCTCACAAGTCCTAAAACACTAGAATTGAATTGGGGACTTTGATTGGATCGGAGGCTTTGATTTGTGTCTTGGAGTGTTGCACTTTGCTCTTGTATTGAATGGAGAGTGTTGAATGCTTGGATGGTTGGAACGGTGGTGGTTGAGGGGTATTTATAGCCCTCACCCACCAAAACAACCGTTGGGGAGGCTGTCTATCGAAGGGCGCACCGGACAGTCCAGTGTGCCACCGGACACTATCCGGTGCACCAGCCACGTCACCCAATCGTTAGGGTTCGGACGTTGTCGACCGTTGGAGCGCTGACTTCTTGGGGCACCGGACAGTCCGATGCCACACCGAACAGGTATTGTTCACTGTCCGGTGTGCCTCTGACTTTTGCTCTGACTTATGCCACGAACTGTAGTGCTGTCAGGGCACTGTGCGGTCGACCGTTGCGCTGGAGATCCATTGCTCCACTGGTGCACCGGACAGTCCGGTGGCACACTGGACAGTCCGATGAATTATAGCGGAGCGCGGCCTGGGAAACCCGAAGGTGGCGAGTTCGGAGTTGTACGGTCCTGGTGCACCAGACACTGTCCGGTGGCACACCGGATAGTCCGTTGCGCCAGACCAGGGCACACTTGGGTTTCTTGCTCCTTTCTTTTTGAACCCTTTCTTTAATCTTTTTATTGGTTTGTGTTGAACCTTTATGCACCTGTGGAATATATAATGTAGAGCAAACTAGTTAGTCCAATATTTGTGTTGGGCATTCAACCACCAAAATTATTTGTAGGAAAAGGTTAAACCCTATTTCCCTTTTAGACCCCTAAAACCCGGGTGTGACAGAAGTGGTATCACAGCAATGTTGACTGTAGGACGTAACCTAGATAAAACTAGACAACCCTTACATACTTATTTTTACTACTATGATTCTTTGTAACCTTTTATCTTTTCTCATCTATTGTTGTTTTACTCTGATTACTCTTATCTTTTTCTCTTCTAAAGACAAAAGTGGATTTCACACTTTGAAATCCTGTACCTAAAGTGACTTTTAGGAATAGGAAACCTAATCTTAGGAACCAAAACAAAATTATTTTTGTAAATATTTACATGCTTGAGTGTTTGTTCTTATGATAACTGCTTGATTCGGTTCTTTGATTGAGTGTGATGAGTTGTGGAGTAGTGTCCACAATTGCATCTGCATATACAAATAGGCATAAAAAAGTGTTTATAAAATAACTAGACAACCTAGATTATTTCCCATTAAAATATATCTACTGTCACATATCTATCTTATCTTAATAGATTCTATCTTATCTTTGTAGATTCATCTCATAAGCATAGTTATCCCAACATAGACACAAAATAACAGACCAAAGCTCTGCCTAAGATCCTCCAGTCTATGACCAACTACTAGGCTATCTATTCTGCCTACTAAATTATTCCCCTTGCAAAACTATCTTACCATATGTTTCTAACCCAGATGGTCAATACCAAGAAGGGAGGTGGTATCGATCTACCTGCTAACAACCGTCGCAGGAGGATTGTTAACCAACCACAACCATAGATGAGTCCTCCGCCAAACCCTCCATCGGTTGGAACAGATCCCATTGCTACCGCTCAGATGCAGCTGCTGTAGCAAATGGCCAACACCATGACGAAAATGCAAGCACAAATCCGTCGGGAACATCAGGAGATGCGCTAGGAGCGACAGGAAATGTGACAGGAAATCCAGCAGGAACGACTGGAACGGTAGCAACTACCACCTCCACCACCACCAGCTCCACCCAGGGATAAGCACCAGGAGTTTATGAGTCACAAGCCACCGACATTCTCCAACTCCTCGGACCCACTACAAGCTAATGACTGGTTAAAGTCTCTGGACAAGATGTTCAACATACCACGATGTACTGACATGGAGAAAGTGCTATATGCATCGGGTCGCCTCACTGGCCCAGCTGTGGATTGGTGGGATGCATATTGTGCTGCTCACGCTGCTGCAAACACCATTACCTTGGCAGAATTCTCCACTCACTTCAGGAATTACTATATTCCTACTGGCCTTATGAAGATTAAAAAGGAGTTTCTATCCCTCAAATAGGAAGGGATGTCAGTGAGCGAATATAGGGACAAGTTCATCTTGTTATCTCGATATGCTCCTGGTGAAGTTGACGACGATGAGAAAAAGCAGGAGCTGTTTCTGGAAGGTTTGATCGGGTCACTATAATACCAGCTGATATCACACACATTCTCGTCCTTCCAGAGACTACTGGACAAAGCTATTGCTCTAGAAAACAAGAGGGCTGAGCTTAGAGAAAAGAGGAAAGCTACTAACCAGGGATAAGCTGGAAGTAGTTCCCATCCGCGATATACTACACCTCAAAGTACACCTGCCCATGGTAATTCCGGGCAACGGATACATCCACAAACAGGTCATGTTTCAAGTGTGGACAGGCTGGACACTACGCCAACTACTGTCCTAACAGGGCTGCTTATGCCACTCCAGCTCCAATGAAGCAAGGTTAGGCCTCATGAGGCAAGAGTTAGCCCTTATCTGTCAATCAGGGTCAAGTCAACCATGTGGAAGCAAAAGCTGAACATGGTGAAAACCAGGAAGAGATGCTGGTAGAAGGTGAAGAGGCCAGTGAAGAAGGCAATGAACAACAAGATTAGAGTAGATATATATATATATTTATAGTATCTGTAAGACCTTATTAATGTACGAATAATAATAAGGTCTCTTTGATCCTATGTTTTACTAAGAAGTGATTGTAGGTCACCTAGAGGGGGGTGAATAGGCGAAACCTAAAATTTATAAACTTAAACACACACTAAGGCCAGGGTTAGCGTTAGAATTAAATCCGAGTGCGAAAGATGGTTTCTCTTGCCACAAGTTGCTCAAATGACGTGGATGACGTTTGGAAGCAAACTCAAATTAATATTGGCAAGAAAACTTTAGAGAGATGAAAGGGGGCAAACAAATCAAATGGAAATCAACACAAGTGGACACAGTTATTTGTTTTACCGAGGTTCGGTTCCAAAGAACCTAGTCCCCGTTGAGGAGGCCACAAAGGCCGGGTCTATTTCAACCCTTTCCCTCTCTCAAACGGTCACTTAGACCGGATGAGCCTTCTCCTTAATCAATCGGACCACTAAGACCCCGCAAGGACCACCACACACTTAGGTGTCTCTTGCCAGCTTTACAAAGCAATTAGAAAAGTGAGAGTGGGGAAGGGGAAAGGCAATCCAAGCAACAAGAGCACAGATGAACACAAAAGCTCTCTCTCTCTCTCAAGTCACTAAGTGATTGAGTTGATTATGGAACTTGGAGAGGATTGAATGCGTTGAATGTGTCTTTGAGTGGTTGGCTTTGCTCTTGTATTGAATAGGAACTTTAGAAAACTTAGATGCCAACGAATAAGGTGGTTGGATGTATTTATAGCCTCCAACCACTTCCTAGTCGTTGGCTGAGTCTGCTAGCGATGGGCACACTAGACAGTCCGGTGGCGCACTGGACATTCACTGTTCAGTGTCCGGTACATGCCACGTTAGCACGTCCGTTGGGGTTTGGAGCGATTTGACCGTTGGAGCCGTTGTCATGTAGCTGCACCGGACAGTCCGGTGACATAGCGAACATGTCCTGTGACCTCTGACTTCTGCGCTCTGACTTCTGTCACGCACTGTTCACTACTGTTCACTTTTGCAGTCGACCGTTGACGTGTAGTGATCGTTGCTCCGCTGGCTCACCGGACATGTCTGGTGCACACCAGATAGTCCGGTGAATTATAGCATAGCGCCCAGCGAATTCCCGAGAGTGGCATGTTAGTTGGGTGCCTGGCCTGGTGCACCGGACAGTGTCCGGTGCGCCAAAGGCAACACACACACTCTCTCATGTCTTGCTCCAATTTTGTTTGTGTCCCGAACTGAATTTCTTTCTTAGTTTGAGTTGAACCTTATGCACCTGAGATAAATGACACCTAGACAAACTAGTTAGTCCAAGTGGTTTGTGATGGGCGTCAACCACCAAAATCGATTATAGGAAATGATTAATCCCATTTCCCTTTCAATCTCCCCCTTTTTGGTGATTGATGCCAACACAAACCAAAGCAAATATAAAGTGCAGAAATGTAACTAGTTTGCATTTATGATTGATATGCATAGGTTACTTAGAATTAAACCAATGAAAGACTTTGTACATATGTCTAAGAGTGATTGCTTTTCTCCTATTTAACATTTTGGACCACATTTGCACCACTTGTTTGTTTTTGTGAATCTTTTGGAAAAATCTTTTTAAAATTCTTTTGCAAGTAGTCAAAGGTATAAGAATATGGTTTGCTAGAAGCATTTTCAAGATTTGAAATTTCTCTCCCTGTTTCAAATGCTTTTCCTTTGACTAAATGAAAGCTCCCCCTGAAGAAAATCTCCCCTTAGCTTTCAAGAGAGTTTTTGAAACGTTTTTCCCTTTTCAAAATAGATGCCAAATGAAATTACACCAATTGAAATCTCTATCCTTAATAGAATTTTGAAGCCAAATGAGATACTAATTGAAAATCCATTTTGAGGCTAACTGAGATACCAATTGAAAATTTTTCATACTTATTTAAGTCAAATAAGATTCCAATTAAAATAAACACTTCCTTTATTGAAAAATCTTGATTGAAAAATCCTTATACCAATTTGAAATATACACTTAATTTTTTAAAATGGTACCAATTTAAAATATACACTTAATTTTTTTTAATGGTGGTGGTGTGGTGGTGCGGTCCTTTTGCTTTGGGCTTAATACTCTCTCCCCCTTTGGCATTAATCGCCAAAACGGAGAACTTAAGAGCCATTTTATACTTTCTCCCAAATAGTAAAACAAATATGAGTGAAGAGTTATACCAATTGAGAGTTCCTAGAGTAACAGCAAAGGGTAAATGATACCGTCAAAGTTGGAGTGCAAGCCTTATCTTTGCTGAATACTCCATTTCCCTTTGAATCTAAGACTAATCATAGAGATATACTCAAAAACACATTAGTATTAGCCTTGGCACAAGAAGAAATATGCATGTGTACCAAATAAAAGAGACATGATCAAAGGTATATAAATTAGTGATGTGTGCAATGTTTCAATCAAAGTTCTGAGAATCAAGTATATTTAGCTCATTCCTAAGTTTGCTAAAGGTCTTTTCATCTAGTGGCTTGGTAAAGATATCGGCTAATTGGTTGTGGGTATTAACATAAGCAATTTCGATATCCCCCTTTTGTTGGTGATCTCTCAGAAAGTGATACTGGATGTCTATGTGCTTAGTACGGCTGTGTTCAATGGGATTATCCGCCATGCGGATTGCACTCTCATTATCACATAGGAGAGGGACTTTGCTCAATTTGTAGCCATAGTCCCTAAGGTTTGCCTCATCCATAGTAATTGTGCACAGCAATGGCCTGCAGCAATATACTCGGCTTTGGCGGTAGAAAGAGCTACTGAATTTTGTTTCTTTGAAGCCCAAGACACCAGGGATCTCCCTAGAAACTGACAAGTCCCTGATGTGCTCTTGCTATCAATTTTACACCCTGCATAATCGGCATCAGAATATCCAATTAAATCAAATGTATATCCCTTGGGGTACCAAAGCCCAAACTTAGGAGTGTAAACTAGATATCTCATGATTCTTTTCACGGCCCTAAGGTGAACTTCTTTAGGATTTGCCTGGAACCTTGCACACATGCATACTAAAAGCATAATATCCGGTCGTGAAGCACATAAGTAGAGTAAGGATCCTATCATCGATCAATATACCTTTTGATCTACGGATTTACCTCCCGTGTCGAGGTCGAGATGCCCATTTGTTCCCATAGGATTCTTGATGGGTTTGCCATTCTTCATTCCAAACTTTTTAAGAATGTCTTGAATGTACTTAGTTTGGCTAATGAAGGTGCCCTCTTGGAGTTGCTTGATTTGAAGTCCAAGGAAATACTTCAACTCCCCATCATAGACATCTCGAATTTCTATATCATTATCCTACTAAACTCTTCACAAGATGACTTGTTAGTAGACCCAAATATAATATCATCAACGTAAATTTGGCATATAAACAAGTCTTTTGCAATAGTTTTAGTGAAGAGAGTAGGGTCGACCTTTCTGACTTTGAAGCCATTAGTGATAAGAAAGTCTCTCAGGCATTCATACCATGCTCTTGGGGCTTGCTTGAGCCCATAAAGTGCCTTTGAGAGCTTATAAACGTGGTTAAGATACTCACTATCTTCAAAGCCGAGAGGTTGCTCAACATAGACCTCTTCCTTGATAGGGCCATTGAGGAAGGCACTCTTCACGTCCATTTGATATAGCTTAAAGCCAAGGTAAGTAGCATAGGCAAGTAATATACGAATTAACTCAAGCCTAGCTACGGGTGCATAGGTTTCATCAAAATCCAAACCTTCGACTTGTGAATAACCTTTGGCCACAAGTCGGGCTTTGTTCCTTGTCACCACACCATGCTCATCTTGCTTGTTGCGAAATACCCACTTGGTACCTACAACATTTTGGTTAGGAGGTGGAACTAAATGCCATACCTCACTCCTCGTGAAGTTATTGAGCTCCTCTTGCATAGCCACCACCCAATCTGAATCTCTTAGTGCATCCTCTATCCTGTATGGCTCAATAGAAGAAACAAAAGAGTAATGCTCACAGAAATGTGCAACCCGAGATCTAGTGGTTACCCCCTTGTGAATGTCACCAAGTATGGAGTTGATGGGGTGATCTCTTTTAATTGCTTGGTGGACTCTTGGGTGTGGTGGTCTTTGATCCCTAATTTCTTGATCATCTTCCTTGTCTTGATCTTCTTCATCTCCCCCTTGATCAATGTCCTCCTCCTGAGGTGGCTCACTGTCTTGATCTTCATCCTCTTCTTCTTGAGCCTGATCCCATCTTGAGTTGGTGGAGATGCATGCATACAAGATGATGGTTGATCTTGTGCTTGTGGAGGCTCTTCGGATTCTTTTGGACACACATCACCAATGGACATGTTCCTTAGCGCGACGCATGGAGCCTCTTCATCATCTAATTCGTCAAGATCAACTTGCTCCACTTGGGAGCCATTAGTCTCATCAAACACAATGTCACAAGAAACTTCAACTAATCCAGTGGACTTGTTGAAGACTCTATATGCCCTTGTGTTTGAGTCATATCCTAGTAAAAAGCCTTCTACTGCTTTAGGAATTTCTACCCTTCTTAATTAGAATAAAGCATTTGCTCCCAAAAACTCTAAAATAAGAAACATTTGGCTTTTTACCAGTGAGGAGTTCATACGATATTTTATTGAGGATTCGGTGGAGATATAACCGATTGATGGAGTAGCAAGCGGTGTTAATCGCCTCCGCCCTAAACCGATCCAGTGTCTTGTATTCATCAAGCATGGTTCTTGTCATATCCAGGAGAGTTCTATTCTTCCTCTCCACTACACCATTTTGTTGAGGTGTGTAGGGAGAAGAGAACTCATGCTTGATGCCCTCCTCCTCAAGAAATCCTTTGATTTGAGAGTTCTTGAACCCCGTTCCATTATCGCTTCTAATCTTTTTCATCCTCAATCCGAACTCATTTTGAGCCTGTCTTAAGAATCTCTTTAAGGTCTCTTGGGTTTGAGATTTTTCCTGCAAAAAGAATACCCAAGTGAAGCGAGAATAATCATCCACAACAACTAGACAGTACTTACTCCCGCCGATGCTTATGTAAGCGATCGGGACGTATAGGTCCATGTGGAGTAGCTCAAGCGGCCTGTCAGTCGTCATGATGTTCTTGTGTGGATGATGGACTTCAACTTGCTTCCCTGCTTAGCATGCGCTACAAATCCTGTCTTTCTCAAAATGAATATTTGTTAGTCCTAAAATGTGTTCTCCCTTTAGAAGCTTGTGATGATTCTTCATTCCAACATGGGCAAGTCGGCGATGCTAGAGTCAACCCATATTAGTCTTAGCAATTAAACAAGTGTCCAGTTCAGTTTCGTTATCATTAAAATCAACTAAATATAGCTGACCATCTAACACTCCCTTAAATGTTATTGAATCATCACTTCTTCTAAAGACAGTAACACCTATATCAGTAAAAAGACGGTTGTAGCCCATTTTACATAATTAAGAAACAGAAAGCAAATTGTAATCTAAAGAATCTACGAGAAAAACATTAAAAATGGAATGGTAAGGAGATATAGCAATTTTACACAAACCTTTGGCCAAACCTTGATTTCCATCCCCGAATGTGATAGCTCTTTGGGAATCTTCATTTTTCTCATACGAGGAGAACATCCTTTTCTCCCCTGTCATGTGGTTTGTGCACCCGCTATTGATTATCCAACTTGATCCACCAGATGCATAAACCTATAACACAAATTTAGGCCTTGTTCTTAGGTACCCAAACGGTATCGGGTCCTTTTACATTAGAAAGAAGCACCTTGGGTACCCAAACACAAGTCTTTGGGCTCTTGTGTTTGCCCCCAACATATTTGGCAACTACTTTGCCTGATTTATTAGTTAGCACATAAGAAGCATCAAAAGTCTTAAAAGAAATATTATGCTCATTTGATGCATTAGGAATTTTCTTCTTAGGCATTTCGATATGAGTGGTATGCCTAGAACTAGAAGCCTCATTTCTATACATAAAAGCATGATGAGAAATAGTGTGAGGTTTTCTAGCATAGATTTTCCTAATCTTGTGCTCAGGATAGTTTGCAGGATATAAAATGTAGCCCTCTCTATCCTGAACCATGGGAGCCTTACCCTTAACAAAATTAGATAACTTCTTGGGGTGTTAAGCTTGACATTGCTTTGGCTCCCTTGTTGGAACCCAATGCCATCCTCAATGTCACGGCATCTCCCATTATAGAGCATGCTTCTAGCGAATTTAAAATTTTCATTTTCTAGCTCATGCTCGGCAATTTTAGCAGTTAATTTAGCTATGTGATCATTTTGTTGTTTAATCATGGCAAGGTGACCATCAATAGCTTCAATATTAACATCACTACATATAGTACAGATAGTGACATGTTCAACAATAGATGTAGAGGGTTTGCAAACATTCAATTCTTCTATCTTAGCATTTAAACTAGCATTCTCATCTCTAAGACAGGAAATTGAATTATTGCAAATGCTAAGCTCCTTAGATAAGTTTTCACATTTTTCTACTTCTAGAGCATAAGCATTTTTCAATTTAACAAACTTTTTGTTTTCCTTAATGAGCAAGTCCTCTTGGCATTCCAAGAGATCATCCTTCTCGTTAATGGTTTCTATTAATTCATTCAATTTTTTTCTTTTGGTCCATGGTAAGGTTGGTAAAGAGAGAAACTAAATCATCTTCATTATTACTAGAACTACCCTCATCATCAGATGTAGTACATTTGGGGGTACTTCTAGAATGTACCTTCTTCATTTTGCCGTCCTTAGCCATGAGACACTGTGGCCGATGTTGGGGAAGATGAGGCCTTTGTTGATGGCGATGTTGGCGGTGTCCTCATCGGAGGAGGAGTCGATGGAGCTCCCGTTGGAGTCCCATTCTCATCCCATATGCGCCTCGCCACTCTTCTTCTTGTAATACTTCTTCTTCTTCTCCATTTTCTTCTTCCCCTTCTTGTCTTCGTCCCTGTCACTTTCATTATAATATGGACATTTGGCTATAAAGTGACCAGACTTACCACATCGGTAACACACCCTTTTGGAGCGGATCTTGTAGTCCTTCCCCCTCCTTTGCTTGAGGATTTGATGGAAGCTCTTAATGATAAGAGCCATCTCCTCATTGTCGAGCTTGGAGGCGTCGATTGGAAGCCTACTTGGTGTAGACTCCTTCTTTTCTTTCGTTGCTTTGAATGCAACGGGTTGCACCTCGGGTGTAGAGGTGGCACCTTGCTCCAAGTTAACAATATGTTTGGAGTCTTTGATCATAAGTTCAAAACTCACAAACTTGCCAATCACCTCCTCGGGAGACATCTTCTTATATCTAGGATTCCCACGAATTAATTGAACTTGAGTAGGATTATGAAAAACGAGGGATCTAAGAATAACCTTGACCATTTCATGGTCATCCCATTTTGTGCTCCTGAGGTTGCGCACTTGATTGGCCATGGTCTTGAGCCGGTTGTACATGGCTTGCAGCTCTTCTCCTTTGTTGATGACGAATCGACCGAGCTCTCCCTCGATTGTCTCCCGCTTGGTGATCTTGGTCACCTCGTCCCCTTCGTGCGCCGTTTTGAGGATGTCCCAAATTTCTTTGGCATTCTTTAACCCTTGCACCTTGTTATACTCCTCTCGACATAAAGAGGTGAGGAGTATAGAAGTTTCTTGGGAGTTAAAGTGCCAAATTTGGGCGGCCTCGTCTGAGTCATAGTCCTCATCCCCCACCTGTGGTGCCTACGCTCCAAATTCAACAATGTCCCATATGCTTTTGTGGAGTGAGGTTAGATGATGCCTCATTTTATCACTCCACATACAATAATCTTCACCATCAAAATATGGTGGTTTGCCTAAGGGGACAGAAAGTAGAGGAGCGCGCTTGGAAATACGGGGATAGCATAGAGGCATCTTACTATACTTCTTGTGCTCATGGCACTTAGAAGTAGTGGATGACTCGGTGCCGGATGTGGAGGGTGTTGAAGAGTCGGTCTCATAGTAGACCACCTTCTTCATCTTTTTTTCTTCTTATCACCCCTCCTATGTGACTTGATGGAGGAAGAGGATTCCTCCTTGTACTTGTTGCCTGACTCCCTTGAGAGAGTCTTTCCCGAACCCATGGGCTTGTCGCCGGTCACGATCTCCCTCTTGGCATGATCTCCAGACATCACTTCGAGTTTGTTAGACTCTTAATGAAGCACTAGTTCTGATACCAATTGAAGGTCGCCTAGAGGGGGGGTGAATTGGCGAAACCTGAAATTTATAAACTTAAACACACACTAAGCCCGGGGTTAGCATTAGAATTAAATCCGAGTGCGGAAGATGGTTGCTCTTGCCACGTGTTGCTCAAATGATGTGGATGACGTTTGGAAGCAAACTCAAATCAATATTGGCAAGGAAACTTTAGAGATGAAAGAGGGCAAACAAATCAAATGGAAATCAACAAAGTAGACACAGTGATTTGTTTTACCGAGGTTCGGTTCCAAAAAACCTAGTCCCTATTGAGGAGGCTACAAAGGCCAGGTCTATTTCAACCCTTTCCCTCTCTCAAACGGTCACTTAGACCGGATGAGCCTTCTCCTTAATCAATCGGGTCACTAAGACCCCGCAAGAACCACCACACACTTAGGTGTCTCTTGCTACCTTTACAAAGCAATTAGAAAGTGAGAGTGGGGAAGGAGAAAGGCAATCCAAGCAACAAGAGCACAAATGAACACAAAAGCTCTCTCTCTCTCAAGTCACTAAGTGATTGAGTTGATTTTGGAACTTGGAGAGGATTGAATGCGTTGAATGTGTCTTTGAGTGGTTGGCTTTGCTCTTGTATTGAATAGGAACTTTAGAAAACTTGGATGCCAATGAATAAGGTGGTTGGGAGTATTTATAGCCTCCAACCACTTCCTAGCCGTTGGCTGAGTCTGCTGGCAATGGGCACACCGGACAGTCTGGTGGCGCACCGGACATCCACTGTTCAGTGTCCAGTGCGCGCCACGTCAGCACGCCCGTTGGGGTTTGGAGCGATTTGACCGTTGGAGCCATTGTCCTGTAGCTACACCGGACAGTCTGGTGCCACACTGGACATGTCCGGTGACCTCTGACTTCTGTGCTCTGACTTCTGTCGTGCACTGTTGACTACTGTTTACTTTTGCAGTCGATCGTTGACGCGTAGTGAATGTTGCTCCGCTGGCTCACCGGACATGTCCAGTGCACACCGGACAGTCCAGTGAATTATAGCGCAGCGCGCCCAGCGAATTCCCGTGAGTGGCCTGTTCGTTGGGTGCCTGGCCTGGTGCACCGGACAGTGTCCGGTGCGCCAAAGACAGCACACTCTGATGTCTTGCTCCAATTTTGTTTATGTCCCCAACTGAATTTCTTTCTTGGTTTGAGTTGAACCTTATGCACCTGAGATAAATGACATCTAGACAAATTAGTTAGTCCTAGTGGTTTGTGATGGACGTCAACCACCGAAATCGATTATAGGAAATGATTAATCTCATTTCTCTTTCAGTGATACATCATGCTGAGATTCTTGCTTGTGTATATGTTTTGAGATCAGATTAGGATACATCCTTTTCTTACTAATCTCGAGGACGAGATTTCTTTTAAGGTGGGTAGGATTTGTAAAGCCCAAAATTTTAGATTAGAGAAAAATAATGATATAAATAAATAAATATAATTATGTTAGTTTTTAGAGAATTTTTCCTTGAAATCTTTGGAGAGTTATTAATTCCCTTCATTTCCATAATCAATTAATGGTATTAAATTAGTCAAGTGACCAATAAATAAATAAATGTGCATCTCATGCTATGATTTTGTTGTGATGCATTTTATTTAAAGCATAAATTTGACCTCAAATTGTAAATGAAAATATAAAAATAGAAAAGGAGAAAAGAAATTGTAATAGTCATTTATTACTTCCAGAATTTGAAAATGGAAGGTGAATAATAGTATTAAAAATAGTAGGATTTATATTCACATTAGGATTATGTTGAGATTGGAAATCTGAAATTGAAAACAAAAAATTGAATTTGGTGGAACATTTCAAATTGGAAATAGAAAAAGAAAATATAAACGAAAAAGAAAAAAAGGAAGAAGACCAACCTCATGGGCCCAAATCACCCGGCGTCGCTCGGCCCAACAGCGCCGCACGTGTCGGTCCTATCACTGACACGCGGGCCTGGCTTGACAGTCGCTCTCTCCACGCGCGCATTGCTTCTATCGTTGACACGTGGGCCCAGGCGCCTGGAGATACTACCGGCGCCACCGTCGCTATCACTGCCCGGTGGGCCCTCCCGGCAGTCCCGCACCCTCGCGCCTACACTGTATTGTGGGACCGAGCCGTCATCCCCTTCGCGTGGACTTCGCAAACAACCTGCGCACGCGCCGGAGAGGACGGCGAACTTCACGCACAGATCCCGATCGGCTCTCGCACCGGCATGGGGGGTGGGCGGCTATAAAATCCGGTCTCGGTCCTCTGTTTCTCCACAACACCGTAGTCCACCATCGCCGCAAGCTCAGAGAGAAATCGGGCCGCCATCGTTAGCCAGCTAGCTCACCGGCGGCCAAGCCTCGGTGTCGGGTCTTGGGGGATTGCGATGTCGTCCGAGAGGTGATTACGACCTTGCCTACCTCTGGGCTGGTGCCACCGCGCTCCAATTTCTCGTCGGAGTTATGCCTTGCCACTGTGTCGTCACTCACCGTGGACAGTAACGGCTGCGCCACAGCACTGGTAATAACCTGCCCTATTAAACTCTCCATGTTCATAGGAACGATTTTCACCTTGTAGCATGTGGTGTTGGGCACTAGGACCACCGGCACGCAGTACTCCAGCGTGGTCGCCGGAGCAGGGCAGCTGCACGTCGCTTGGAGCTGATGGGGTGGGGATGACGGGTCCCAGCCGTTGGATATCGAAGTGATGGTTGGGATTAGAATGGGAGGCAACGTTTCAGTGGGCAGATCGGGCCGTTGATCTTGGATCATGCGGGTCCGTCTGGATCTAGGGAGTTTTAATTCCGCACAATTGATCTCTGATCGAACAGCTATAACATCGTACTGATTCGCTTTAGATAGGATCTAATCCTGGTCCTCGGTTCTTATCGGATGGCTAAGATCATTCCGTAACCCTTTAGTCGAGTCAACTTTGCATAAGAACCCTCGGGGTTAAGGGTAATAAACCCGCCATCCCCGTATGCATAAAAATCACTACACTTAGGTCCTGTTTTTCATGAGTTAGCCCCTGAACTCTCAAGAATTAGTGTCCACCGTGACTCCGAATTTAGTGGTTCTCGAACCTTGGATCTAGTTACGATATGAAGAATATTATTATGCAGTGTGTTCTTATGTTTGGTGTGATGTTAATTTTGCCTATACCATGTTTGTTTGTATTGCTATGACTAGCAACGAGGTTACGAGTCACTTGAAGAGCAAGTGGTACCTGGAATCTCGAGTCTCAGGCAAGTTGTGCCCTTAATCACTTTTCTTTACCTAAAAATATTATTGTTAATCACTGTGACATGCTCAGGTTAATTTGATGGGACCCAATAGGTTTCCCTAGCATTGTTTATCCTACATCTTGTAGACAAAAGAACTATTGGGTAGTTTTGCTATTGCTCTACCTGGTTTTGGAAAATTAATGTTATATTATGATCATGTTCCAATTCTACTGTTATTTTAATTACTATTCATGATAAGATCATTATGTTAATTGGGACATAGATCGACCACCTGGGAAAACAGTGTTACCACAAGGGTGGTATGGGACGCCCTTGGTTGACTAATTAGGAAAGCTAGTGGAAGACTACCTTACCTGAAAGGGGCAAGGGCGGTAGAGGAGCTGCGTATAGGGAGGTTCTCGGGTGGATCATGCTGCGATGGCTTTTCGGATGAGAGATTTCTATATTGCCCTTCTCAGAAACCGTAGCGGGTTTTGAGAAGCTAGTGGAACTTTATAAAGGCCTCGTAGTGGTACCCTGCTTCGTCTCCTCGGTAGAGATGAATGGGAAGTCGTGATCCCTTGACAAATGGGTAACACAACTTGTTGGTAAAGATGTGCAACCTCTGTAGAGTGTAAAACTGGTATATCAGTCGTGCTCATGATCATGAGCAGCTCCGACCCTCACATGAGTAATTTATGGAACTAAACTAAATTTGTCATTCACATTGCATCGTGGGTGTTGTTATTAATCTTGATCTCTTACTTATTTGGCTTGGTACCTACTTATACTTAGTAATTGCTAATAAAATTTTGACCAACTTTAAAAGCAATGCTCAGCTTTAACCGTCTCCTTTGGTAAGCCTTACACTTCACATGAGCTCCCACCTTTGGTGAGTTCATGCACATTATTCCCGACAACTGTTGAGCGATGAACATATGTGAGCTCACCCTTGTTGTACTAACAGCCCCCAGGTCAAGGACTAGGTACCACAGGATGAGGCGCACGAAGGATGCTGTGTTGAGTTCATGAGTGGTCTAGGCCATCGTCTCCCAGTCAGCTTTGTGTTTCTGGATCATTGTCTTCACATGATGTAATTATTTAACTATTTTATATAGAACTCCGTTATATATTAATGATGTGACATTCGTTTCTATACCATGGGTCATCATATATGTGAGACTTGATCCTAGCACACTTGGTGATTATTTCGCGTCTGGGTTTTGGACCCCTAAAACCCGGGTGTGACATGTATAGATGGCCAACCATCAATCCGGATCTTGCTTGGGCTCATACTTGTTGATGTTAGAGGCCTTGAAGTTAGGCGGCCATTGAATCCCCCGGAGCCAAGGGAAAGGGCTGAGACTCCACATGTCCCCCGATCCTCCCGGTGGCCTTCTCGAGTGCGGTCGCGGTGGAGGACTCTAGGAGGCAACTTATGCCGAGGTCGTGCAGCCTCTCCCGAGCCAATTGGCCTAGTGCTGGGCTATTTGTAGAGGCTGCTACCAACTCCGTCCTAGTTGCGCGACTGCGTGCTGGTGCATGTGATTTCGGTCATACTCTCCCCGCTGCCTTATCTAATTTTCAAGCCGGTGATCGCACGAAGCATTGATGTTTCTCCACGCGTCTACCCGACTGTTGATGACGTAGCGCATGTTTGGAGCCAGATGAGGAAGAAGATAGTTCACCACGTGGGTGAGGATATATCAGTATCCCTCCGTGTCCAGGGTACGGGGCAAGCCGTTGGTGATTTGAGCCCGAGACCCGCCGACTTCGCTCATTGTGTTCAGGTCTCAGGCGAAGTCAGGCAGTAGGTTCTGGGGATGGGGCGGGTTCTCGCCTTGGTGCCTGGCATCACGCTCCACTCGTTCCCGCTCATGCTCCAGAGTGTGGCGACGATTCTGGTGTCAGGAATTGAGGCGCTCGCAGAGCGTCTTGTCGTTAGGAGTCTCTCCTGCCTCAGATGCCTCATCCCGGGATACAGGTTGCGCGGGGTTCCGTTCTTTGGCCTCATAATGACACCAAACGTTATGGCGCCTATTCCGGCGTTGGCATGCCTCGTGCTGAGGGGGCTCCTCCCCAGTATAGTGGGCTTAGAGATGGAAGTGTCTTCTACACTTCTCTGGATAAAGAGGACATCTAGGAAGAAAGAGCTCAGGGCATGTCCCATGCTCCGGCCATCTCCCCCACGAGCGGAGCAGCTAGTATAGCCGATAGTCTTGTTCCTGCAGCCATGCTGGTGCTGGGGCTATCCACTCCTTTTTGTCGAGTGATCTGAGTTCACACTCGGGTGAGTGAGGTGGACAGAGGAGTTCGTGGCAACAAGGGTGCAACCTCGATCGGTCGGGCTGTAGGTGTTGCCATGGTCCAGGGCTCGATCGACGCAGGCGCAATCCTGTGCGAGACGAAGGTTGGTTGAGGTCTTTGCACCTTGGAGTTCGTTGAAGTAGTTTTTGTTGAGGTCAGGTGGGACAAGTCTGCCTTCGCAATCGGTGCCCTCAGAGAAGACCTCTTCTCAGATGGATCCGCGATGCGGTGCAAGACTCCTTCCCGATCCGTGATGCAGGAGAGGAATCCAAAGCGAAAAACCTCCCCAGCATTGAAGATGATCGGAGTGCTAAAGATGATAGCCATAGAATCATCAGGAATCAACATCGTCGCAGTCCCTACTTGGTGCGCTAGCTATCGATGTTTATGACACAACTACGCACCACGGGGTTCCCCAGGTGATGCTTTTGAGCAGGACAATGTCGTTGATTGTGACTCAATGATACGTGCAGATGCACGTCGGATCACAAAAGGGTTTATACAGGTTCAGGCCGCTAGAATGCGTAATGCCCTACATCCTATCGAAGTTGACTATTTGAGTATCAATGGTGTACATGGGTTACAAATGAACTATGGGCGGTGGAGGATGAATTCCCGTGTCGATCTAGTGATGGCGTAGTTGCTATGAGAGGGCTAATGAGCTATGAGGTGGTGATGGGGTGTGACGAGATGAGATGAGATCAGATCAGATGACACATAAGATCTTTCGTAGGGGTATCCCCTTGGCCTTATAAAGACAACTAGAGGGTTATCCCTTTACAAAGTTGTGATGACTATCTAACTATATCTGTGTCTTTCCTTTTAATGTGGCATGCATTCCTGCTTATCCGAAGTTCAGTTGCCCTTCATACGAGTTATCTCTGAGTATCTAGCTCTTCGGGTATGCTCAACCTCCTTGCTCGAGGTATCAACGCTCATTCTGCACATGACTCGGTTGTCCGGTCTTTGCCTCCCTGGATCAAGCTTATCCAGCCTGGTTGTGTCCCGAGGGCATGCCTAGCTAGGCAAACCATCAGGAGGCCCATCAAGCATCCCGTGGAGCGTTTCTACGCTCCCGCCCGAGGTCAGCCTCAGGTGAGTTGCGACTACATTTTCTGCCCGAGGTTGGCCATGGGCGATTTGTGACTGCTTCTCCTATCCAAAGCTAGCCTTGGATGAGTCGTGACTGCTTCTCCCACCCAGAGCTGGCCTCGGGCGACTTGTAACTGCTTCTCCTAGCCAGAGCGGCCTTAAGCGAGTCAGAACAGCGTCTCCCGCCCAGAGCTTGCCTTAGGCAAATCGTGACTGCTTCTCCCACCTAGAGCTGGCCTTAGGCGAGTCGTAACAACATCTGCTGCGTAGAGCTAGCCTTAGGCAAGTCGAAACAACGTCTCCTGTCCAAGGTTGGCCTCGAGCGAGTCGAAACTGCATCTCTCGTCCGAGGTTGGCCTCGGGCAAGACAGAACGACGTCTCCTGTCTGAGGTTGGCCTTGGGCAAGACAGAACAACGTCTCCCGTTCGAGGTTGGCCTCGGGTGAGATGGAACAATGTCTCTCATCTGAGGTTGGCCTCGGGCAAGACAGAACAACATCTCCCATTCGAGGTTGGCCTCGGTCAAGATGGAACAACGTCTCCCATCCGAGGTTGGCCTCGAGCAAGATGGAACAACGTCTCCCATCTGAGGTTGGTCTCAGGCAAGACGAAACAACATCTCATGTTCAAGGTTGGCTCGGACGAGATGGAACAACGTCTCCCGTCCGAGGTTGGCCTCAGGCAAGACAAAAACATCTCTGTGCTCGTAAGGACTCTGGGGATATCTATCTCCCACAATTGTGCCATTTGAAATGCCATGCAAGATGGGTCAAGAAGAACCAACCTCTTCCAAGCCATATGCTTTCAATTGTGATGAACATAAAAAGATAAAAGGCAAGAAGAAGGTTGAGAGCTCAAGCTCCTCAATTGAAGAAGAAGATGATGATGAATATGATCAACCCTCTACATCATACTTTGAAGATGAAGAAACTGTCCGATGTGACGAAAAGATAATTAGGATGATTCACAAGATTAATCTAATGGGTGTGCCTGTAACATCCCAATTTTGATCCCAAGGTTAGAAACCCTAAACTCCTAAACCCCCCCTTTATTTATCTCCTAAGACCCCCACCTCATGGGACATTTCATTCATCATATGCATACACCATGGTTGTTAGTAGCACCTCACATAGAATATTTTGACACCCAAGAAATTTGGATAAATATTTGTTTAAAGGAAAGAGAGATTATAGAAAAAGGAGAAAGAAAAATAGATTTGGGAATAGGAAAAGAAAAAGAAAAAGGAATTCCTCTCCCCCCGGTTGGGCCGTTTCCGGCCCAAGTTCCCCCCCCCCTCTCTCCCGCACGCTCGCCCGAGGCCCAGCTTGGCCCACCTCCCGTGCGCCCGCGCCCTCCACTGCCAGCCCGACCCCGCCCGTCAGCCGCGCCCGCCCTCCTCCCTCTCGATCGCCCTCTCTCTGGCAGGCAGGCCCCGCCTGTCAGCTCTCTCCCCCTCACCCATGATCGGCTATCGACGCGATCACTGCCGGCCACCGCCCGCCCCGTCACCTCGCCATTACTCACCCACCAGCAAGGTTTGGCGCCTTGCGTCCCTGTCCCCTTGTGCCTGCCCCGAGCCATCCCGTCACCCCGACTGCCCGAGCCATCCCGTCGCCACCACTGTGCACCATCATCGCCGCTGCGGCAAGCATCGTTGGTGTGTGCCACCTCTCCTCTTTACCCCTCCCCGACCGCCTATAAAAGGGACCGCCTGAGCTCCAGCTTCCCTCACACCGGCCTTGGCCTCCCCAAATCCCTCCCTCGAGCTCAATCGAGCTACGCCGCCGCGCCCTTCCTGTACTCCGGTGAGCCCTCCCTCCCTTCTCTGGTAGCCTAGAGTTCAATTGGTTTGGCTCGCAAGGTTCACCGCTCCATCGCGAACATGGCGCACCCTTTCCCTTCACCTATTACATCCATGGGCATCACCGGCGACCTCACCGCCACGGGCGCCCGCCACCTCGCCGTGGACCGGTCGTCCCGAGAACTCTCTGACCAAATTGACCTCGCCGCCATGACCCCACACCCCTGTGCATGCTAAGCCACCTCCCCGACCACCCGAAACCGGAACCACGACGAAGAACCGCTGCGGAACCTCACCGGTGGTTGACCCCGGCCAGTTCGCCCCCTCCCCTGTCAGACCGCCAACGCCGTCAGCCCCCTTCTCTCTGGCAAGTGGGCCCGCACCCACGGCGTTCGCCCGTGCTGTTCCCCCTCTTCGTGGGCTGGCTGGGCCGCCTGCCCGCGTGGCCGCGTGCGCGCACGCCCCGACTGGGCCAAAATCCCCCCCGGGAGCCCAGTTAGCAAGGAAATACTTTTCCTTTCCTTTTTCCCATTTCTTTTTCCTATTTTCATATATAAATGCATGTATTGATATTTTATGCACCAAAAATAGTCTAAATAAATTATAGAGCACAAAATAATAATATTTAAAACTTGGCACACTCCTCTAAGCCACCACGATTGATGTATTGTTCTTTGCTTATTTTTGCTAGGAGAAGAGGGATCCGATCCTCCAGAATTTATAGCTCCGGAAGAAGGGCAGGAACCTAACCTTTCCGAAATAGACCTTTTGTGCCAGGAGAACTTCGACGAAGGCAAGTCCATTCTTCCCTTGATGCATAAATTACCTACTCTTTCTACCACTACCTAATTCGAGAATAAGGATTGGGTCCTTTGCATTGTGAGAAAAGAGATAGCCCACATTAAAGAATATCTTTTGAGTACAAAATGTGGGATGAGAAAAGGGTGGTGTTTTTAATGAATGATGTTTTCAAAAAGTGTATGATGAAGTGTATTCACCCTTATCACCTTTTGAGTGGGATAATCAGGGACTCCCTAGTTTAGGGGAGGGCCTCAGGTGTTGGCTCAGCCGGGTTAGGTGTGAACAGAAGGATTGTCCCCTCATATAAGGACCGGTTTGTCATCCTTCACTACCTTTACTCATGACAAGTACAACCACTCGAGACTGTTTGGGCAGTCACTCAATCTAAACTCGTACGGTCCAAACCCCAGGGTTATGATGGCTGGGGAGCACCGGGAGGATAAGGAGGGGGAATGTTTTATTCGGTTTAGACATGGCGGTGGCCTGATTCCTTTCGGTATAACCGTTAAGGTAAGGACGTGCGAGGAAAGAAAGAGATTCGGATTCGGGTCTCATTGGCATGAGACCGCAGAGTGTAACACCCGGTTTTAAAGAACAAAGCCGGGTGCATCTCATACATGCGCCAAGAAGACAACATATATAATAACAGAGTGTATAGAGATAAATGTCATTAACATCAGAGTATTTATTACATAGCGGAAGACTTATTACAAAATAAAATAATAAAGATAAAACGAACTAAGGATCGTCGGCGCCAATGTCGACTGGAAACGCCACCTAGATCAGATCGAACTCCTCAGTGTTAGGCGGCTCCTCCTGAACCACCTGATCATCTCCTGTGGGGGGGGTGTGAGACAGCAAGGGTGAGCTCACACATGATCATAGCTCAACAAGTTGTGGGGAACCAGTGGACATAAACTCACAAAGGTGTGAGTTCATGTGATGTGTAAGGCTTATTCAAAGACAGGGGTTAAAGCTGAGCATTGCTTTTAAGTAGTTGGTCAAAATTTTATTAGCAGTTACTAAGTGTAAGTAAATACCAAACCATAAGTAAAGTAATAGAACACAGTTTATAATAAACCCATGCAATGCAAATGACAAAATTGACTTTAAGTTCCATAATTTAAACATCAGAGAGTCCTGAGCTGCTCATGACCGTGAGCTCGGCTAGTATACCAGTTTTACACTCTGCAGAGGTTGTACCCTTTACCCACAAGTCATGTTACCCATCTGCCAAGGGGTCATGACTCCCATACACCTCTACCTAGGAAGCGCGGCAGGGCAACACTACGAGGCCTTTACAAAGTTCCACTAGCTTCCGAAAACCCGCTACAGTTTATGGGAAGATCCAGTAAAGGGTTCCTGGCTGACTGCCATCCCAGCAAGACCAACCAGGGACCTCCCCGCACTGACCTCTCCCCTACTGCCCTTGCCCCTTTCGGGTAAGGTAGTCTTCCACTAGCTTTCCTAATTAGTCAGCCAAGGGGTCCCATTCCTCCCTTGTGGTGGCACGTGGTTCTCAAGTTAAGCTCTATGTTCCAATTGACATTAATGATAACAACATGAACATAAACAGAATAACAACAAGATTTGGAACATAGAGGTAATAAATGATTATCCCAAAACCATATAAAGCAATAGCAAACTACCCAAGTGATTCATGGGTAACAAGGTAATGAGATAAACAATCTAGGGAGTCCTATTGGGTCCCATCAAAATTAACCTATGCATGGATAAGTGATATTAAAGAACATTATTGGGTAAAAAGTGGTCAAGGGCACAACTTGCCTGCAATGAGCTCCTGCTCAGCTACTTCAACCTGCTGCTCACCAGTATCCTCAGCAACGGGCTCTTCTACTCGCCACAATACAAACAAGCACAGTATATATAGAGAAATTAACATTACACCAAACATATAAATAAAATACACAGAGATATTCTACATATTAAAATAAAAACTTAGGAACTGGAATCATAATTTTCTGAATTATAGATTTTAAGTTATGCATTTACAAAGGTTTTATGTGCTTTAAATAGGATTAAGTGATAAATAAATTCCTTACTGTTTTTATGACATAACAGTGGCTCTAGGTGTTAGAGAATAAAATTACAAAATTTTAGCAACTGGAACGAAGTGATTTGGACTAAAAATGGATTTTCTATGAATTTATAAAGTTCTAGCAATTATTTTTGTATTAAAAATTCAATTTCCTAATCATTTAATCAATTTATAACTGTGCTGGACTGGGCCTCAATTCCGGAGAAACCCAGGGGGCTCGGGGTAAAACTACAGAGACACAGCGCACAGGATTTGTGGACGGCGGGTTGATTTCCTTAAAACCCGAGGGCTCTTTAGAAAAATACCCAGGCCGAAGGGGTATCGGGCCGTTCTGGCCGTTGGATCACACACGGACGGCTCGGATTAGATTTAGTGTAACCCGAACCGGTACGCATCTACAACCGTTCGATCGGCGATCAACGGCCCAGATTTAATGAAGCCGAGATCACGCCGCAGCCCTCCGATTGAATCCTACGGCCCGGATCGGTCTAGCGAAGGGGTATCTCCCTGATCTAATCACAGCCGTCCATCGCCGAATCGACGGCCGCGAACGCGTCTTCCCAACCGAGCTACACACGGCGGCGCGTTTGCTGCCAGCGGCGGAGCCCTCGCCGGCGTCAAGCGATTAGGCGCCCCAGTGTGCCATTCTCTAATCCGAAGACTTATACACGATGCCCGAACTGTAGCGTATTGATTAGGGTCACATACCGTTGATCGAAGAGGGCAGGGAGACACGGCCGCGGTGCGCGGCGGATTGGGGTCGAGGTACAGTCTCCGGCGAGGAATTACTTGCGCCCTGTTGGCTCTCCGATCACCGCGACGCCGCGCAAGCACACCACACGGAATGGCGGAGTCCCGGCCCTGAATTCCGATGGCGGTGCGGCAATGGAGACGGTAATCACCGACGGCGGCGCACCTCAATCTCTCTGCGCTAATGGTGGCTCGACGAGTTCTCTTCTTGGGTGGCTCAGAGGGGGAAGGCACAGCTTTAAACTCGAGACTGAGTCCGAGCAGGTGGGCACGCCCCGATTTCACGCTCGGCCCCGTTGATTCCGTGCGATCCGCGTCTCACGGGGAGGACACGGGCGTTTGTTACAGAGGATGAAGAAAAGTCTGACAAAAGGGGCCCGCCAGTCAGTGAATTATGGAAGCAAGAAACACATCCACGGCGTGAAGCCGACCGGTGGGCTCCACCCGCCAGAGAGGGTGCGGCAATGCGGGTTGTGGGAACAGGCCGCGCGGGTGTTTAGCCAGTGGGCCGAAAAGGGTGAAGTCGGCCCAGGTAAGGCTTTTTCTTTTTCCCTTTTTATTTTCTGTTTTCTTTTCTTTTACTTTTGAATCTAGGTTTTGAATTTCAAACTTGTGATGAACTTGTACTCAAATTTTTCTAAGTATATGATTTGGATAAAGCATTGTGGAACAAATCTATCCATTTATAAGTTTTATTTCTTTGTATTACATAGCATTTTTCTTTCTTTCTTTCCCCATTTTAGCATTTCTTTTAGGATTTAATTTCTCATTTGGATATTTAATATTTTTCTTGTCACAAAATGCTCACACAAATAAAATATCCAGCATGATGCAAAAATTTAGTAGCATATCTTTTATTAATTGTTCTTGGACATGGTGTTCACATATGATGATGCATAAAGTTCAAACTCACATAAAGAGAGAAATTGTTTTCTCTATTGGTATTATTTCTAGCAACTTACAAAGTGGGTGTTACAAATCCTACCCCCCTTAAAAATAATCTCGTCCCCGAGATTTAAGAAGAACTAGGGAAAAGGTGGGGAAAATCTATGCGAAGCTCTTCTTCTCTTTCCCATGTTGCTTCATCTTCACTGTGGTGACTCCATTGAACTTTACACATCTTTATCACCTTATTTCTTGTAACTCGAGTCAATGTATCCAAAATCTTGATCGGGTACTCCGTGTAAGTCAAATCACCATGAACACTGAGCTCTTCCATGGGTAACTGTTCCTCGGGAACACGGAGACACTTCTTAAGTTGAGACACGTGGAACACGTTATGCACATCCGATAGACTAGCAGGTAACTCGAGTTGGTATGCCATCTCCCCAACTCGCCTAAAGATCAAGAATGGTCCAATGTAGCGAGGGGACAATTTTCCCTTGACTTTAAATCTCCTCATTCCACGAAGTGGTGACACCTTGAGATACACATAATCTCCCTCTTCAAATTCCAGTGGCCTCCTTCTATTATCAGCATAGCTCTTTTGCCTGGTTTGAGCCACTTTCAAATTCTCTCGAATTATACGAACTTGTTCTTCTGCTTCTTGAATCAGTTCAGGCCCAAAGAACTGTCTCTCTCCAGTCTGATCCCAATACAAAGGAGTCCTGCACTTCCTCCCATATAAAGCTTCAAAAGGTGACATCTTCAGACTGGCCTGATAACTATTATTATATGAGAATTCAGCATAAGGCAGACTCTTATCCCAACTTCCTCCATGCTGAAGGGCACATGCTCTCAACATATCCTCCAATACTTGATTAGTCCTTTCAGTCTGTCCATCAGTCTGAGGGTGATAAGCTGTACTGAAATTCAACTTCGTACTCATGTTCTCATGAAAGCTTCTCCAAAATCTTGAGGTAAACTGTGAACCTCGATCAGACACAATCTTCTTTGGTACTCCATGTAAACACACAATCCGAGCCATATATAACTCTGCTAGCTGAGAACCTTTATACGTAGTCTTGACAGGAATAAAGTGAGCCACTTTAGTCAATCTATCAACAATCACCCATATAGCATCATATCCTTTCTGGGTGCGAGGCAATCCAGTAATGAAATCCATACCAATCTCTTCCCATTTCCACTCGGGTATCTTCAGTGGATGCAGTAGTCCAGCTGGCCTCTGGTGTTCAGCCTTAACTCTTTGACATACATCACACATAGCCACATGTGCAGCTACATCTCTTTTCAATCCATACCACCAATATTTCCGTTTCAAATCTTGATACATCTTGGTACTTCCAGGATGAATAGAATAATCCGAGTCATGGGCCTCCTTTAAAATAGTCTCTCGAAGGCTTTTAATATCAGGAACACATATTCTGTCCTTGAACCATACAGTGCCCTGCTCATCTTCCGTGAATTCCGGAACTCGACCTTCAGTAATCAGATCCTTAATCTCTTTTATCTTAGCATCACCAATTTGTCCTTTGCGGATCTCTTGCTCCAAAGTAGGTTCCACATTAATAGTAACTCCCTCAGTATGAGCAACTATCCCCAGGTTAAGTCTCCTGAAATCCTCAACAATCTCATCGGGTAGCTGGGCAACAATAGCTGAATGAACATGCTCCTTGCGACTCAAGGCATCTGCGACCAAATTTGCCTTGCCCGGGTGATAGTGAATCTCCAAATCATAATCCTTAATAAGCTCCAACCAACGACGCTGTCTGAGGTTGAGATCCTTCTGAGTGAATATATACTTCAAACTCTTATGATCCGTGTATACTTGGCACTTAGTTCCCATGATGTAGTGTCTCCAAATCTTAAGTGCATGCACAACGGCTGCCAATTCCAAGTCATGAGTAGGGTAGTTCAATTCATGTCTCCGCAACTGACGAGATGCATAGGCAATCACATGTCCTTCTTGCATGAGCACACATCCAAGTCCTTGGCCACATGCATCACAATAAATGTCAAATCCTTTCTGTAGGTCCGGCATAACCAATACTGGTGGCGACATCAACCTCTTCTTCAATAGATCGAAGCTGTCTTGACACTTCTCGTCCCACTTAAATTCTTTTCCTTTCTCCAAAAGCGAAGTCATCGGCTTAGCAATCTTAGAAAATCCTTCAATAAACCTCCGATAATATCCAGCAAGTCCTAAGAAACTTCGAATCTCAGTAACTGTAGTGGGTACTCTCCACTCCATTATCTCCTTAACCTTAGCAGGATCCACTGCTATTCCTCCATTAGAAATAATATGACCAAGAAATGGCACTTCGCCAATCCAAAACTCGCACTTGCTGAACTTGGCATAGAGTTGATTGTCTCGTAGCTTCTGTAGCACCATCCTCAGATGTTCCTCGTGATCACTTTCACTCTGAGAATAAATAAGAATATCGTCGATGAATACCACGACGAATCTGTCCAAATACTCCATAAACACCTTGTTCATTAAGTTCATAAAATAAGCTGGTGCGTTAGTCAATCCAAACGACATAACTGTGAACTCATATAATCCATATCTAGTCGAGAAAGCCGTCTTGGGAATATCCGATGGTCTAATCCTCATCTGATGATAACCGGATCGGAGATCAATCTTCGAAAATACTCTTGCTCCTCGCATCTGATCAAATAAATCTTCAATACGGGGCAACGGATACTTGTTCTTCACTGTAACATCATTAAGAGATCTATAATCCACACACATCCGTTGCGATCCATCCTTCTTCTGTACAAACAAGACCGGTGCTCCCCAAGGTGAGGAACTCGGACGAATGTACCCAGCCTCTTGTAACTCAGTTAACTGCTTCTTAAGTTCCTTCAATTCCTCTACGGACATCCTATATGGCCGTTTAGAAATAGGGGCGGTTCCAGGTAAGAGGTCAATGACAAACTCAACTTCTCTATCGGGTGGCATCCCTGGTAACTCCTCTGGAAAGACATCCGGAAAATCTCTAACCACCCGGATATTGTTACCAACAAACTCCTCAGGCATGAAGAACATTGCACGCATAGATGAGGAGGTTACTGCAATGTTAACTTGAAACCTTTCTCCTTTAGTAGTAGTGAGTTCTACGGTACCTCTACCACATGCTATAACGGCCTTTGCCTTTCTTAGCCATGACATACCGAGAATCAAATCTATACTGCTTGACTCCAATATTATAGCAGTAGCTCCAAATTCTCTACCCATAATGGTTAATGTCAATTTACGTGTCATTTGATTTGCCTCAACATGCCCTTTAGGTGTAATTACTATCAGGGGTTTTCTCATATTTAGCAGTGGTATTTCATTCGTGTTGGCATATCTAGCAGACATGAATGAATGTGTAGCACCAGAATCAAATAATATGGTTGCAGGAATTGCATTAACATAAAACATACCAATTACGAGGTCCCCTCCGTCCGGAGTAGCATCAACGCTGACTTGATTCACCCTGGCAATAGAATATCCCTTGCCAGATCCTGGAGTTTGCTGCCTGTTCTGAACTGGAGTAGTAGCAATCCTCTGTGGGCAGACATTTGCATAATGACCAATCTTCCCACACTTGTAACATTGAGTGCCCGGACTCTGTCCTGAAAACTTCGTCGGGGTGCCAGTAGGGGTAGCCTGTCGAGGAGGTGGAGTCCTCAGTGGTGATTGCGGAACTGGGCGTGGTCCTCCGGGTCGAGTCGGTGTACCCTGTGGTGAACTGTAGCGAGGACGAACACTGCTGCTTCCTTCTCCTTGAGATATGGCCTTTCTCTTCAAATCTCCCAGTTGAACACGCTTGTGTTCAATAGCCAGTGCCTTATCAAGCAGCCTCTGAAATGATGGAAATGTGTGTGCCACCAGAGCATACTGCAAGGGTCCATTAAGTCCTTCAATGAAATGCTCCTGCTTCCTCTCGTCTTCAGCAACTTCTTCAGGGGCATATCTGGATAACTGAATAAACTTGTCTCTGTACTCGCTGACGGACATACTCCCTTGCTTCAGCGACAGAAATTCCTTCTTCTTAATCTTTATCATACCAGCTGGAATATGGTAGTTCCTGAACTGTGTACTAAACTCCGCCCAAGTAATAGTATCAGCAGCATCGTGGGCAGCAGTATAAGAATCCCACCAGTCAGCAGCAGGACCAATCAGACGTCCAGAAGCATATAAAACCTTCTCCCGGTCAGTGCATTGTGCAATGTTGAGCATCTTCTCAATTGCTTTCAGCCAATCATCCGCGTCCAGTGGATCAGGTGAGCTAGCGAATGTGGGTGGCTTATGACTCATGAACTCTCTATGCTTGTCTCGAGGTGGAACTGGTGGTGGTGGTGGAGGCAGTGGTACTTGTTGCTGCTGTTGCTGTTGTTGCATTTGCTGTTGCAGCTGCTGTTGTTGCGCCCTCCTTTCCTGGCGTATCTCATCTCGCTCCTGGCGCAACTCCTGGCGTATATCCTCTCTTTCTTGACGCATCTCCTGGCGTTCTTGCTGCATTTGAGCACGCATATCGGCCATAGTATCTGCCATTTGCTGCATCATTGCCATCTGAGCAGCAACCAGTGGGTCAACTCCGCCTGGTGGAGGATTGGGAGGATTCATCCCAGCAGGTTGTGGCTGAGGTTGTCTTCGAGTGTGTTGGTTAGGAGGCAAGTCAATTCCACCACCCCGCCTGGTATTGACCATCTGAGTTAGATACATATGGTAAGAAAATAATAGACAAGGCAGGTATTTACAAATCAGGTTACTTTGGGGGATTTATTAGCTATGCAGATTAATATTTCACCTATCCTAGCTAATTCAATACCTTATGGTGGTACATACTAAGATGTCCATACCTAATGTATCAATCAATCAAAGAAGCAAATCAGGCATTTATCATCAGCACAATCAAACAACATTTTTAAGGAAAATAGTTTTAAATTTTGTCTTAGGTTCCCTATATCTTAAAAAGATCATGGTCATAGGATTCCAAGGTGTGAAATCCATCTTGTCTTAGAGTAGAAAAGATAAGAAGGATAGGAGTAGAACAGTAGAAGGTGAGACAAGATCAAGATAAGTTTAGAAAGAATCAGAGTAAGGTGAGTGTAGAATGAATCAGAATGAGATAAGTAGGTAAGGGTCTTGTCCATTTCTATCTAGGTTTCGTCCTACAGTCAACATTTCCTCTGATACCACTTCTGTAACACCCGGTTTTGAAGAACAAAGCCGGGTGCATCTCATACATGCGCCAAGAAGACAACATATATAATAACAGAGTGTATAGAGATAAATGTCATTAACATCAGAGTATTTATTACATAGCGGAAGACTTATTACAAAATAAAATAATAAAGATAAAACGAACTAAGGATCGTCGGCGCCAATGTCGACTGGAAACGCCACCTAGATCAGATCGAACTCCTCAGTGTTAGGCGGCTCCTCCTGAACCACCTGATCATCTCCTGTGGGGGGGTGTGAGACAGCAAGGGTGAGCTCACACATGATCATAGCTCAACAAGTTGTGGGGAACCAGTGGACATAAACTCACAAAGGTGTGAGTTCATGTGATGTGTAAGGCTTATTCAAAGACAGGGGTTAAAGCTGAGCATTGCTTTTAAGTAGTTGGTCAAAATTTTATTAGCAGTTACTAAGTGTAAGTAAATACCAAACCATAAGTAAAGTAATAGAACACAGTTTATAATAAACCCATGCAATGCAAATGACAAAATTGACTTTAAGTTCCATAATTTAAACATCAGAGAGTCCTGAGCTGCTCATGACCGTGAGCTCGGCTAGTATACCAGTTTTACACTCTGCAGAGGTTGTACCCTTTACCCACAAGTCATGTTACCCATCTGCCAAGGGGTCATGACTCCCATACACCTCTACCTAGGAAGCGCGGCAGGGCAACACTACGAGGCCTTTACAAAGTTCCACTAGCTTCCGAAAACCCGCTATAGTTTATGGGAAGATCCAGTAAAGGGTTCCTGGCTGACTGCCATCCCAGCAAGACCAACCAGGGACCTCCCCGCACTGACCTCTCCCCTACTGCCCTTGCCCCTTTCGGGTAAGGTAGTCTTCCACTAGCTTTCCTAATTAGTCAGCCAAGGGGTCCCATTCCTCCCTTGTGGTGGCACGTGGTTCTCAAGTTAAGCTCTATGTTCCAATTGACATTAATGATAACAACATGAACATAAACAGAATAACAACAAGATTTGGAACATAGAGGTAATAAATGATTATCCCAAAACCATATAAAGCAATAGCAAACTACCCAAGTGATTCATGGGTAACAAGGTAATGAGATAAACAATCTAGGGAGTCCTATTGGGTCCCATCAAAATTAACCTATGCATGGATAAGTGATATTAAAGAACATTATTGGGTAAAAAGTGGTCAAGGGCACAACTTGCCTGCAATGAGCTCCTGCTCAGCTACTTCAACCTGCTGCTCACCAGTATCCTCAGCAACGGGCTCTTCTACTCGCCACAATACAAACAAGCACAGTGTATATAGAGAAATTAACATTACACCAAACATATAAATAAAATACACAGAGATATTCTACATATTAAAATAAAAACTTAGGAACTGGAATCATAATTTTCTGAATTATAGATTTTAAGTTATGCATTTACAAAGGTTTTATGTGCTTTAAATAGGATTAAGTGATAAATAAATTCCTTACTGTTTTTATGACATAACAGTGGCTCTAGGTGTTAGAGAATAAAATTACAAAATTTTAGCAACTGGAACGAAGTGATTTGGACTAAAAATGGATTTTCTATGAATTTATAAAGTTCTAGCAATTATTTTTGTATTAAAAATTCAATTTCCTAATCATTTAATCAATTTATAACTGTGCTGGACTGGGCCTCAATTCCGGAGAAACCCAGGGGGCTCGGGGTAAAACTACAGAGACACAGCGCACAGGATTTGTGGACGGCGGGTTGATTTCCTTAAAACCCGAGGGCTCTTTAGAAAAATACCCAGGCCGAAGGGGTATCAGGCCGTTCTGGCCGTTGGATCACACACGGACGGCTCAGATTAGATTTAGTGTAACCCGAACCGGTACGCATCTACAACCGTTCGATCGGCGATCAACGGCCCAGATTTAATGAAGCCGAGATCACGCCGCAGCCCTCCGATTGAATCCTACGGCCCGGATCGGTCTAGCGAAGGGGTATCTCCCTGATCTAATCACAGTCGTCCATCGCCGAATCGACGGCCGCGAACGCGTCTTCCCAACCGAGCTACACACGGCGGCGCGTTTGCTGCCAGCGGCGGAGCCCTCGCCGGCGTCAAGCGATTAGGCGCCCCAGTGTGCCATTCTCTAATCCGAAGACTTATACACGATGCCCGAACTGTAGCGTATTGATTAGGGTCACATACCGTTGATCGAAGAGGGCAGGGAGACACGGCCGCGGTGCGCGGCGGATTGGGGTCGAGGTACAGTCTCCGGCGAGGAATTACTTGCGCCCTGTTGGCTCTCCGATCACCGCGACGCCGCGCAAGCACACCACACGGAATGGCGGAGTCCCGGCCCTGAATTCCGATGGCGGTGCGGCAATGGAGACGGTAATCACCGACGGCGGCGCACCTCAATCTCTCTGCGCTAATGGTGGCTCGACGAGTTCTCTTCTTGGGTGGCTCAGAGGGGGAAGGCACAGCTTTAAACTCGAGACTGAGTCCGAGCAGGTGGGCACGCCCCGATTTCACGCTCGGCCCCGTTGATTCCGTGCGATCCGCGTCTCACGGGGAGGACACGGGCGTTTGTTACAGAGGATGAAGAAAAGTCTGACAAAAGGGGCCCGCCAGTCAGTGAATTATGGAAGCAAGAAACACATCCACGGCGTGAAGCCGACCGGTGGGCTCCACCCGCTAGAGAGGGTGCGGCAATGCGGGTTGTGGGAACAGGCCGCGCGGGTGTTTAGCCAGTGGGCCGAAAAGGGTGAAGTCGGCCCAGGTAAGGCTTTTTCTTTTTCCCTTTTTATTTTCTGTTTTCTTTTCTTTTACTTTTGAATCTAGGTTTTGAATTTCAAACTTGTGATGAACTTGTACTCAAATTTTTCTAAGTATATGATTTGGATAAAGCATTGTGGAACAAATCTATCCATTTATAAGTTTTATTTCTTTGTATTACATAGCATTTTTCTTTCTTTCTTTCCCCATTTTAGCATTTCTTTTAGGATTTAATTTCTCATTTGGATATTTAATATTTTTCTTGTCACAAAATGCTCACACAAATAAAATATCCAGCATGATGCAAAAATTTAGTAGCATATCTTTTATTAATTGTTCTTGGACATGGTGTTCACATATGATGATGCATAAAGTTCAAACTCACATAAAGAGAGAAATTGTTTTCTCTATTGGTATTATTTCTAGCAACTTACAAAGTGGGTGTTACACAGAGCCGGACAAGTGGGTAAAGTGTACCCCTCTGCGCAGAGTTCAAACCTATTCGAATAGTCCGTGTCCAGTGGTATGGACGAGTCTGGTGTGGTATGACAATTAGTGTTTATGATCTCCGCAAACAGGGAAATGTGTGCGTGAGTGTTTTTGGAAATGAAAACAATGCTACGGGAGCGGGAAGCTCAGTGGTGGTTGAGTGTGAAAATGTGCTACTTCTTTCTTTGGGAAAACCATCAAAGTATTGCCTTTTTCTGAAAAAGAAGAGTGACTTCAACTCCACCATATCAAGCATGTACTATATAGGTCCCTCTCTTTTTACGGGCGGGATGGGCTTGCAGAATACCTAGTGTATTCACCCAGATTTATTTATGTTTTTCAGCAGCTGAAGACTTCTTTTCTGCTATGCTCGACTAGAAGGGGGTTGTGTCTGCACCTAGTCTGCCTGTGGCCTGGGCTAGTTGATCTTCCACTGTGCTTTGTATTTTAGGCTCGCTAGAGCTTATACCTTGGTATTGTAATAAATTTTATTCAAACTCTGTACTATTTGAAGTAAGGAATGTGGTTACTAGCCTCCTGGGACTAGTATTTGTATCACATTTGAGTCCCAAAGGTTCGGGACGCTTCAGGTGGTATCAGAGCCATAGGACTGGTCGTAGATTGCAGCCGCGACCTTAAAAGTTTGCCTTAAAAAAAGAAAGACCTCTTACCCTCTAAAAAGAATCTTCCCTCCTTTCCCCCGATATTAACAAACCCTTCTTCTCTTGCTACCAGATGGAAGGCTCCCTTGTCATTAGGACATCCTACTGCTCAGAGATGGAAGGATTCCCTCATCTTTTATAGAGTTGTGCGCTTCGCATGGGGATCCGCAAGAAGCCAGAGTACGTCTGGAAGGAATACCGCGAGAATGGAATTGAGAAATGATCTATGGCAGTCTACCTGGGAGAAAGCCAAAACTACCCAAATCACCCTCCCTTCCAAGTCACCGCCACTAGACACCGCTTCCCAGACACTTGCCAAAATGTTGCCCAAAAAGCCCTCCGACAGTTATGCCAAAACTACAACAGGGAAGTCTCCGAGACACCCCTTCGTTACTTTCCACCCAGCAACAAAAATACCCCTACCTGGAGGAAAATACTTCAGGCCTTGCCAGGGAGAAATCCTAATGAGGATGACCCCACCATAGTCTACATGGCTGGATATCTCCACACCCTTGACAACCACTATGATGACCTTTTCTCCCACTGCACCCACCTAAATTCCTGGGTGGAAATCCTAGAGCAACAAATCAAGGAATTAAAAGAGGAAAAGGCGTCCCTCCAAGAAAGTCTCGGAATAGTAGAAGGCGAAGAGGCCAACACTCGTGAGGCCTACCGAACTCTGAAGATGGACTACGCTAAGAAGTTAAAGAAGCTTGCCCCCACTAAGAAGATTCAGAAGCAGACCAAGAGCCAAGGATGCCAGACTGAACGAAAAGAGGAAGCCTCGCCAACACTGCCTCCTTCAAGGATAGAAAGCTTGTCGGACGTTGAGGAGATGTCCTTGGCTAGCCTTGACGATCTTCTCAAGGAATTTGGGGACACCTTAGAAAATGCTCGCGCGTAGTGTGATCTGTGGCAACTGTATGCTTGTAATGAACTTGAGTGATGAATAAAATAATGTGTTTGAAAAAAATATGGCATGTGCATAATAGTAATCATTTCCCCTGGCAGATGGCTTCGGATAAAACCACGCCTACCGCCTCAGGGATTGGAGCAAGATCTCCCCTAGGTGCTGAAGGAGAAGTCGGTGGAGAAGGAGGTGAAACCCACCTCCCCGCACCTCTGTAGCTGCCATTAGACTTAGCCCAAGTTCTGGCCAACCAAACCCGACTCATTGAGGTCCTCACCAGAAGCCTTGAGAACCAGCGCCCGAATGGTGGAAGGCCTCAGGACAGGATGGGAGAATTTCTAAGGCTCAAGCCTCCCACATTCGCTGGATCCAGCAACCCACTCAACGCTGATGACTGGTTGCACACAACAAAAAGGAAGTTAGAGACCATCGGATGCCCTGAGAACCAGCGAGTTCATCTGGCTGCTCATCAACTTTCTGGGATGGCCCTATCCTGGTGGGATACCTTCAGCGCTGCCGTCAGAGATGCTACCTGGGCAGAATTTGAAGCTGCCTTCCGAGAGCATCATGTGCCCCTAGGGATCGTCCAGTTCAAAGAAGAAGAATTTCGAGAATTAACTCAAGGAGGGAGATCTGTCAGTGAATACATCCACAAGTTCATAGAATTGGCTCGCTATGCGCGAGACGATGTCAGCACAGAAACCAAGAAGATGGCCTGTTTCTTGAAAGGGCTAAGACCAAAACTCAAGACTTGATGAGGACATCACTACCATGGATACAAACAACACTCCCCTAGTTGATGTTCAAGGTCCGATTACTCGCGCACGCGCAAAACAATTGAATTTGCAGGTGAGCTCGTTCCTATGTACTTATTCTTCTGCATTTGAGAATAGTGTGCTACCTAATGAATTAATTGCACTTAGGAAAGAAGGAAAAGACCAGCAAGGACATGGTGACGGACATGGAGGCATGGAAGACCAGCAAGGACGTTCGGATCAAGGTGGAGGACCAAACCGACGTCCGTAATCTATCTCGGTGCTGCGACACCGTAATGGGCCTTTGGGCCGTGTATCTTTGTTGGGCCATTAGGGTGTGTCCAGGGAGGGAGTCACGCCCCTAACCCTTATATAATCAGTAGACGCCACCACATTAGGGCTGGGGTTTTGCTTAAGTTAGATCTGTCGAGAACAGCCGCCGTAGATCGGTTTGTGAGACCCCAACTTGTGAGCTTAATCATTCATCCGCAATATTCCAGATTGTGTTCTTTCTTGTTCTTGCCTGTGTCTTCGATTTGCTGGCAAGGATTAGCCCTTGTGGCGAGGTCAATCGTGCAGCGCACGGTTGATAACCAGAGGAGAAGTGGAGCTGCGATTGCGGGGTTCTAGTCGTGTTGATTGGAAGCCGGATCGTCTATGTGACATCTCCACCAAATCGATAGTTACCTACACCTGACGGAAGATCGGGCACCCCGTTCCTATCAAGTGCTATTCAAAGACTTAGGTATTACCATCAGGCTTACCCTAGTTTAGTTTAGGTTTTTTATCCAATAACTCCAGATAATTGCCATACAAAAAAATTCCACTGTCCTAGAACCCTTGTTTAGCCTTTGCAATTTCGTTTTCAGTTTGGCTTTGTTCAGTTCGTGTCTGTGGTCGAGTCGTGTTGCTGGTTTAGGGTGTATCTTCGTTGTAGATCAACTGCCCTCACTAGCCGCTATCCCATCCACCATTACCAGATCACAAGTCGATCCACCAATTAATCGACTTGCTCTCGCTAGCCGCCGCGCCAACCCTAGATAGATTGCAGATACGTCGTTATCCCATCCATCATTACCCAGATCACAAGTTGATCCACCCCATTAATCATTGTGATTGCAGATATGGAATTTTTTGCCCTAACCGCCGCTTTCTAGTCGTGCCTCCAAAAACATAACTTGAGGTACCTTCCTTAAACCGGGCATAACTTTTCGCTTGGGTGTCCAAAAAATCTGAAATTTTTATAGGAGCTTATTGACACCATTCTGAGGCCAGCCAAACTGGCCTGTGGCCTGTTTGGTTTCGATAAAATTGTCAAAAAAAATTCAGGAAAATAAAGAAAAAAATTTGTCAAAGCTCTTGCACGCTTTTCAGAGAACTTGCTGATTTTCTGTAGACCACATCTGATCTCTGTTTTAGGTGAAACTTGGTGTAGCTCCTATTTTGTTGCTTCTTGTGTTGAGAAAAATATCAAAAAATCATACAAAAAAGAAAAACAAAATCACCAGTGATTCCTACTAGTGCCTTTTTGGCCTCGCTAGTACAATATTTACGGTACTGTCATTCTGCTAGTTCCATTGTTCTTTGTTCCAATCTTGTTGTGTTATGCCTCGGATACATCTCTTAGCCAGCAATTGTGACTTGTGCTTTGGATATTTATTGAACTTCGCTCATCTGCACTCGATTTTGTTCCACATTCACATACATATTGTGCCTGTCCTACAGCTCCACATACTATATCTTCTGATCAATACAGATTTGACCTTGCAATCGCGGTTTCACTACCTCTTGGTAAGTATCACGAACCAGCCTCCGATTGTACCATCCTTTGCTTGTATTTCATCAGACACTTGTAAGAGCTTGGTAAGATACATTAGAGCGTGTTCCTGTGTTCCACCAGAGAGGAGCGTGTAGTGAAATTATTAGGGATAACCGTCACCGTTTGTTTCCTGTTTTTGTGTTTCGATGGCAGGCGACGACGAAGAAGCAAGGATCCCTACAGACTTCGATGAATGTGTTAGCCACCAAGATCTTGAGGCAAACAACAAGCTCCTGAAGGAGCAAATGCAGGAGACAGTCCACAAGTCAGTGCATGCTGCCTTCATTGACATGAACCTTGGCAAGACTTACGAGAGGCTGGATCGACGATTGTCCCAGATCGTCGACTGACTTGCTGTTTTGGAGATGCAACAACAAGCACCGCCACCACCACCTCCTCGTCCACGTCTTCCCAATGATGCGGTGTTTGATGAAGAAGGTAATTATGATGAAGCAGCCACCAGAGATTTGCGCCTACGTCGCCGTCTTCATCAAAACACAGAAGGTATGCCACACCGCCAGCAAGGTAATAACAATCGTGCTCCTGACGATCCTTATGCTAAGATTAAATTTTCTATACCATCTTTTTTGGGTCATTATGATGCTGAGGGATATCTTGATTGGGTGATGATGATAGAACATAAATTTGCTGCCCACCTTGTACCTGAACGACAACAAGTTAGACAAGCCACTAGTGAATTTAAAGATTTTGCTATTGTCTGGTGGACTGGTCTAGTTGGGGATGGTAGAGCACCTACGACTTGGGAAGATCTTAAGGTAGCTATGCGCGATAGATTTGTTCCCCCGTCTTATCATAGAGAATTGCGTAAGAAATTGATGCATTTAGAGCAAGGGGATAAATCTGTTCAAGATTATTATGTTGAGCTTCAGAAGGGATTGCAGCGTTGTGGGATAGTAGAGGGACATGAGGATGCTCTTTGCCGTTTTTATTTAGGTTTGCGGTGTGACATTCAGGACATTGTGGATTACAAAGAATTTAACACTGTCAACAAGTTGTTCTAGTTTGCTATGCTTGCAGAGAAGGAATTGCAGGGACGCCAACATCGACCTAGGGCTACTTTTGGTGCCTCCTCTACATCACGGATGCACACACGTGCCTCGAGTCATACACCTTCCTCAACACCTGCTGCACATGTTGGTAAACTTCCTTTGCAGGTACCCACCAAGAAACAGAATTCACCAGCACCTGCAGCACCTTCTAGTGGTCGTTCTTCGAGTATTGTTTGCCACCGCTGTGATGGGATTGGTCACGTGAAGAAGTATTGCCCAAGTCAGCGAACATACATTGCTACGGATGATGGCTACATTAGTGCTTCCGACGGTGAGGGTGACGATGATGACTCCAATGATGTTGCTGCTAATGATGATGCCATGTTTGGTGCTGATGCTACGGTGAACCTTCGAAGCATCATGGTGCAGCGGGTTCTTAGTTCTCAGCCTGAATCATCAGAGAAGCAGCAACGCCATATTTTGTTCCAGACTTTCTTCGCCATCGAGAATCGGCGTGCACGTGTTATTATTGATGGTGGAAGCTGCAATAATTTGGTGAGTTTAGATTTGGTTAAGAAGCTTGGCCTGACCACACGTCCACGGCCACATCCATACCACATTCAGTGGATCAATGATTCAGGCAAGGTTAACGTAACACACATGGTACGAGTGCATTTCTCCATTGGTATGTATTTTGATTATGCAGATTACGATGTAGTACCTATGGAAGCTTGTTCTCTTTTGTTGGGTAGACCTTGGGAATATGATACTGATGCACGTCACCATGGTAGGAGTAATACATACACTTTTAGGCATAAAGATAAAAACATTACTTTGCTACCTTTGACTCTTGCTGAAATTGTACAAGCTAATAAAGATAGAGCTGCAAGTACCCATAAGGAACCAACTAATGAAACAGACATTCAGCAACAAATTAAATTGAAAGCTCTTGTCATGCTCGCTACTAAATCTGGTCTTCTTGAAACTCATGCTACTGATGCTTGTTGCTATGCCTTGGTTTGCAAAGATGCTTTCTTTTCTATTGATGATATTGCTAGCACTTTACCTACATCTATGACTGACCTTTTGCAGCAGTTCCGAGATGTTTTTCCCTCTGAGTTACCTCCAGGGCTTCCTCCCATTCGTGGGATTGAGCACCAGATTGATTTGATTCCTGGAGCGAGCTTGCCCAACCGTGCTGCATATCGAGCAAATCCTGAGGAGACTAAGGAGATTCAGCGCCAAGTCCAAGACCTTTTGGACCGCGGGTATTTACGTGAGAGCCTTAGTCCTTATTCTGTTCCTGTCATTTTGGTTCCAAAGAAAGATGGCAGTTGGCGCATGTGTGTAGATTGTAGAGCCTTTAACAACATCACTATCTGGTACCGTCATCCTATTCCTCGATTAGATGATATGCTTGATGAGTTAAGTGGTTCTAAAATATTTTCTAAGATTGATTTGCGTAGTGGGTACCACCAAATTAGAATGAAATTAGGCGATGAATGGAAAACTGCTTTTAAAACCAAGTTTGGCTTGTATGAGTGGTTAGTGATGCCTTTTGGATTATCTAATGCCCCTAGTACTTTTATGCGTTTGATGAACGAGGTTTTGCGCCCATTTATTGGAAAATTTGTGGTGGTTTATTTTGATGATATCTTGATCTACAACACTTGTTTATCTGAACATCTTGACCATCTACGTGCTGTTTTTTATGCTTTGCACGCCGCGCGCTTATTTGCTAACCTTAACAAATGCACCTTTTGCACCGAACGCGTATCGTTTCTTGGCTATGTTGCCACTCCACAGGGTATTGAGGTTGATGAGGCCAAGGTGCATGCTATTCAGAGTTGGCCAACGCCATCGACAGTGACACAAGTACGGAGTTTTCTTGGACTTGCAGGATTTTATCGTTGTTTCGTGAAGGATTTCAGCACCATCGCTGCCCCATTACATGAGTTCACCAAGAAGGGTGTTTCATTTAATTGGGGGCAGTCACAAGAGGATTCTTTTGCTCTTTTAAAAGAGAAGCTTACTCACGCGCCACTACTCCAACTTCCCGACTTTGGTAAAACTTTTGAACTCGAATGTGATGCAAGTGGAGTTGGCATTGGTGCTGTTTTGATGCAAGGAGGTAAACCCGTTGCATATTTTAGTGAGAAATTGAATGTCCCTATTCTTAATTATTCTACTTATGATAAAGAATTATATGCTCTCATACAATCTTTGCAAACATGGAAACATTATTTGTGGTCTAAGGAATTTGTTATTCATTCTGATCATGAGTCACTTAAGCATCTTCATAGTCAAACAAATCTGAACGTAGACATGCTAAGTGGGTAGAACTTCTTGAAACTTTTCCTTACATCATTAAACATAAAAAGGGGAATGATAATGTGATCGCCGGTACTTTGTCTAGACGCTATGCTATGTTGTCTCAACTTGATTATCGTATTTTTGGACTTGAAACAATTAAGGGACAATATGCTTTTGATGATGATTTTAAAGAGGTTGCATTAAACTATAAATAGGGCCATACATGGAATAAATTTTTGCTAAATGATGGATACTTGTTTAGAGCTAACCGCCTATGCATTCCAGTTGGTTCGGTTTGTCTTTTGTTGTTGCAGGAAGCGCATGGTGGTGGTTTGATGGGTCACTTCGGTGCCAAGAAGATGGAGGTTGTGCTATCCACACACTTCTTTTGGTCGTGAATGTGGCGTGATGTTGAACGCTTTGTAGCAAGATGCACGACGTGTTAAAAAGCTAAGTCATGATTGAACCCACATGGTTTGTATATGCCTCTTCCTATTCCTTCAGCTCCGTGGGCGGATATTTCTATGGATTTTGTTTTGGGATTGCCTAGGACAAAGAGGGGGGGCGATAGTGCTTTTGTTGTGGTTGATCGTTTTTCTAAGATGGCACATTTTATACCTTGTCACAAAACGGATGATGCCATTCATATAGCTAACCTCTTTTTCAAAGAGATTGTTTGTTTGCATGGTATGCCTTCTACTATTGTTTCAGATTGTGATGTAAAATTCTTGAGTCATTTTTGGCGTACTTGAGAGCACCCCGTTCAGTACTCTATGGAACAAATTGGGGACAAAATTGCTGTTTTCTACTACTTGTCATCCCCAAACTGATGGACAAACGGAAGTTGTGAATAGAACATTGTCTGCAATGCTGCGAGCAATATTGAAGAAAAACTTAAAAATGTGGGAAGAGTGTTTGCCGCATGTGGAGTTTGCATATAATTGGGTGGAACACTCCGCCACCAAGGTAAGTCCTTTTCAGGTAGTGTATGGTTTTAACCCTCATGCTCTTATTGATCTTTTGCCTCTACCTACTATTGAGCAAGTACATAGTGATGCTAAGGAGCATGCTGACTTTATTTTGAAACTTCATGCTTCAACTAAAGCAAACATTGAAAAGATGACTGAAAAATATAGAATTGCTGGTAGTCAAGGTAAAAAACCAGATAAGCTTGAAGTAGGTGATTTAGTGTGGTTGCACTTGAGAAAAGATAGATTTCTAGAGTTAAGAAAGTCTAAATTGATGCCGCATGCTACTGGTCCATATAAGATTTTGGAGAAAATAAATGATAATGCATATAAACTTGAGTTGCCTCCCGAGTTCTGGGTTAGTCCTACATTTAACAATGCAGATTTGAAACCATATTTGGGGGAAGAAGATGAGCTTGAGTCGAGGACGACTCCACTTCAAGAGGGGGAGGATGATGAGGACATCACTACCATGGATACAAACAACACTCCCCTAGTTGATGTTCAAGGTCCGATTACTCGCGCACGCGCAAGACAATTGAATTTGCAGGTGAGCTCGTTCCTATGTACTTATTCTTGTGCATTTGAGAATAGTGTGCTACCTAATGAATTAATTGTACTTAGGAATGAAGGAAAAGACCAGCAAGGACATGGTGATGGACTTGGAAGTGTGGAAGACCAGCAAGGACGTTCGGATCAAGGTGGAGGACCAAACCGACGTCTGTAATCTGTCTCGGTGCTGCGACACCGTAATGGGCCTTTGGGCCGTGTATCTTTGTTGGGCCATTAGGGCACGTCCAGGGAGGGAGTCACGCCCCTAACCCTTATATAATCAGTAGCCGCCACCACATTAGGGCTGGGGTTTTGCTTAAGTTAGATCTGTCGAGAACAGCCGCCGTAGATTGGTTTGTGAGACCCCAACTTGTGAGCTTAATCATTCATCCGCAATATTCCAGATTGTGTTCTTTCTTGTTCTTGCTTGTGTCTTTGATTCACAGGCAAGGATTAGCCCTCGTGGCGAGGTCAATCGCATAGTGCACGGTTGATAACCAGAGGAGAAGTGGTGCTGCGATTGCGGGGTTCTAGTCGTGTTGATTGGAAGCCGGATCGTCTGTGTGACATCTCCACCAAATCTATAGTAACCTACACCTGACGAAAGATCGGGCACCCCGTTCCTATCAAGACTATCCTCACCAGCTAAGATTTCCTCAGTTTCTCGCACCTCTCAAACAAGGCCATACAAGTGGAAAGGGCTAGAGAAGAAGAAAAGGGTCACCTCAAGAGGAAGTTTTAGGTCCTCCGAGTTCAGCAGCAGGACAGGCACCAGAGAGTTTGATCTTTTGGGTTTCCTCCCAAGGGACCAAGCTTCAACAAACTAGTAGGGTCTGCTCCATCATGTTTCAGTCAGTAGGGTCAAAGTTCCCTCCAGGCCCCCTCCGTTGCAAGCAACCAACCTTCAGCCATTGCCTGTTGGCACTGTGGAGACCCCAGTCACTACAAGAATAATTGTCCTCAGTTGAAGACATCCGTGCCTACCTACTTCAACTCGATGAATGGCCCCAAGAATGCCCCAGCACCCGCCTCCAAGGCACCCTCCTCCAACGGCCAGCCAAGCAAGACCTAGTATCATGGTAGGGCATGAGTGAACCACGTCGACGCTCAGGAGGCTCAGCAAGCCCCGAGAGTAGTGCTCAATGAGTTCCTAGTTAAATTTACTCCCGCTACTGTACTTTTTGATTTAGGAGCATCCCATTCTTTCATAGCCACTAGTTTTATGGAAAAGCATGGCATTCCCACTGCACATCTAGAAATTCCCTTGGTCACCCGAACCCCAGGGTCAGACCTTCTATGCCACCTCAAATGCTCCCGAATCAGGATTCTTTTAAGTGGGGTAGTGTTCTTGGCAGACTTAGCCGTCTTGCCATCCCACGGAATTGATGTGATCTTAGGGATGGATTGGTTAACCAAGCACCATGGCATCATAAGTTGCGCAGATAAGACCATTCTTCTCACTGACCACTAAGGAAAGTCAGTTTCATGTCAGGCTTAGCCACCCGCCCAAGATCCAATGGTGTTTAATCTAGCAGCAGAAAGTGTATCTGTAGTAGAAGAATTCATGGATGTATTCCCAGAAGAACTGCCAGGAATGCCGCCAGAAAAAGAAGTAGAGTTCTACATTGATCTAATTCTCGGCACCGCACCAATCGCAAAAAGACCGTACCACATGGCTCCCACCGAATTGGCAGAACTAAAACTCCAAATCGCAGAACTTCAACAGAAAGGGTACATTCGTCCCAGCTCATATACTTGGGGAGCACCAGTTCTGTTCATCACCAAAAAGGATGTGAGTATGAGGATGTGCATTGACTATCGATCCTTAAATGAAGTCACAATCAAAAACAAGTACCCATTACCTCGGATTGATGACCTCTTCGACCAGCTTCAAGGGGCCAAGTATTTCTCCAAGATAGACCTACGGTTAGGATATTACTAGCTGAGAATCAAGGAAGCAGACGTGTAGAAGATGTCGTTTGTCACCCGGTACGGACAATATGAGTTCACAGTAATGCCCTTTGGACTAACCAACGCACCCGCCTTTTCATGAATCTTATGAATAAGGTATTCATGGAAGAGTTGGATAAGTTTGTCATAGTCTTCATTGACGACATCCTTATCTACTCCAAAGGTCGCAAGGATCACGAGCATCACCTCCGGATTGTCCTCGGAAGACTCAGAGCACATCAACTCTATGCTAAGCTCAGCAAATGTGAATTCTAGTTAGAGAAGATAGCCTTCCTCGGGCATATCCTAACTGTAGAAGGAATAGAAGTGGACCCATCCAAAGTAGAAGCAGTATCCAAATGGAAGCAGCCATCCAATGTTAGTGAAGTTTGAAGCTTTTTTGGAATGGCAGGTTATTACCGCCATTTTATCAAAGGGTTCTCCAGCATAGCAAGACCTATGACCGAGCTCCTCAAGAAAGACAATAAATTTGTGTGGATCCCAAAGCGTGAGGAAAGCTTCCAAATCATAAAGAAGAAACTCACGACCGCGCCGATATTGATGCTACCAGATATTCACTAGAATTTTGTCATCTTCTGTGATGCTTCAAGGCAAGGTTTAGGATGTGTGCTTATGCAAAATGAGAAAGTCATCACCTATGCATCACGCCTACTCAAGCCGCATGAGAAGAATTATCCAACACATGATTTGGAATTGGCAGCCATAGTGCATGCCCTAAAAATATGGAGGCACTACCTGTTTGGGAACAAATGTCACATCTTCACAGATCACAAGAGCCTAAAGTACATTTTCACTCAGCCAAACCTCAATCTCCGTCAGTGAAGATGGCTGGAATTGATTAAGGATTATGACATTGAGATCCACTACCACCCCAGAAAGCCCAATGTAGTAGCAGACGCCCTCAGCCGAAAACCTTTCGGGGAGAAAGCAACCAACTTCTTGGAAGACTGGAAGAGAGAATCAGCTCAACTAAATGCTTGTTTGGGAGACAGTGGCGGCCTAGAAATTAAGCCAATGCTAGAAGACCTCATACGCAAGGCTCAGCGCCTGGACACCGAAACGGCAAGTCTTGCAAAAAGAGCTCGCAAAGAACAACTCCCGGACCTCAAGATAGATGAAGAAGGAACCCTTTGGTTCAGGGACCGTTTGTGTATACCAAAGGGAGAGGCACGAGGAATCCTGCTCAATGAAGCTCACAACTCAGCCTACTCTATCCACCCAGGAACCACCAAGATGTACCTAGACCTCAAGACCAGATACTGGTGGAGAGGGATGAAAAAGGAGATAGCTTAGTATGTGGTCTGGTGTGACACGTGCCAGCGAACTAAGGCAGAGCATTAGAAGCCTGCAGGTCTACTGCAACCCCTCCCAGTGCCCAAATGGAAGTGAGAAGAAATAGGCATGGATTTCGTAATCGGGCTGCCTCGAACCCAAAAAGGGAATGATTCTATCTGGGTTATAATTGACCATCTTACCAAGGTAGCCTACTTCATTCCAGTAAAAAAACACCTTCGGAGGAGCCACCCTTGCCTGGATTTATCTTAAAGAAATAGTCAGACTCTATGGTATTCCACGGAAGATAGTGTCAGATAGGGGAACACAGTTCACCTCAAAATTCTGGATGAGTCTTCAGCAAGCTTTGGGCACCAAGCTAGACTTCAGCACCGCCTATCACCCCCAGTCAGATGGTCATACAGAAAGAGTCAACAAAGTCCTCGAGGATTTATTGAGAGCTTGTGTGTTGACCTTTGACAAGAGTTGGGAGTCCAGTTTGTCGTATGCAGAGTTTTCTTATAACAGCAGCTACTAGGCCAGTATCAAGATGTCATCGTTTGAAGACTTGTATGGATGAAACTGCCAGACCCCTCTAATGTGGTCCAATGTAGGGGAAAAGACACTGGAAGGACCTGCTTTCATTAAGGAGGCAGAAGAGAAAGTTGCCCTAATCCGCAAAAGACTACTCGAAGCTCAGAGTTGGCAGAAGAGTTACGCAGACAACAGAAGGAGAGAACTCAGTTTTGAGGAAGGAGATTTAGTCTACCTCAAGGTCTCCCCAATGCGCAGGGTTAAAAGATTTCAAGTGAAAGGGAAGCTAGCTCCGCGATTCGTTGGCCCCTATCCTATCATTGCCAGAATAGGACCTGCAGCCTACCGCCTTAAATTGCCAGAATCCATGTCAGATATCCACAATGTGTTTCATGTATCTCAGCTCCGCAAATGCCTAAAAGTACCAGAGAGTCACATCGAAGAAGAGACAATTCAGATTCAGAAGGATCTGTAGTACGGAGAAAAGCTAGTGAAGATTCTCGATTCAGCCATCCGGGAGACCCAAAACTCAGAAGTGAAACTCTATAAAGTTCAGTGGAGCAGAGGAGGAGAAGAGGAGGCTACCTAGGAGAGTGAGGACTCTTTGAGGAGGGAATACCCTTACCTTTTCTCAAACCCAGTCTGAATCTCGAGGGCAAGATTCTTTTAAGTGGTGTAGGTTTGTAACATCCCAATTTTGATCCCAAGGTTAGAAACCCTAAACTCCTAAACCCCCCTTTATTTATCTCCTAAGACCCCCACCTCATGAGACATTTCATTCATCATATGTATACACCATGGTTGTTAGTACCACCTCACATAGAATACTTTGACACCCAAAAAATTTGGATAAATATTTGTTTAAAGGAAAGAGAGATTATAGAAAAAGGAGAAAGAAAAATAGATTTGGGAATAGGAAAATAAAAAGAAAAAGGAATTCCTCTCTCCCCCCGGTTGGGCCATTTCCGGCCCAAGTTCCCCCCCCCCTCTCACTCCCGCGCGCTCGCCCGAGGCCTAGCTCGGCCCACCTCCCGCGCGCCCCGCGCCCTCCACTGCCAGCTCGACCCCGCCCGTCAGCCGCACCCGCCCTCCTCCCTCTCGATCACCCTCTCTCTGGCAGGCAGGCCCTGCCTGTTAGCTCTATCCCCCTCGCCCGTGATCGGCTATCGACGTGATCACCGTCGACCACCACCCGCCCCATCGCCTCGCCATTACTCACCAACCAGCAAGGTTTGGTGCCTTGCGTCCCTGTCCCCTTGCGCCTGCCTCGAGCCATCCCGTCACCCCGACTGCCCGAGCCATCCCGTCGCCACCACTATGCACCATCATCGCACCACAGCAAGCATCGCTGGTGTGCGCCACCTCTCCTCGTTCCCCCTCCCTGACCGCCTATAAAAGGGACCGCCCGAGCTCCAGCTTCCTTCACACCAGCATCGACCTCCCCAAATCCCTCCCCCGAGCTCAATCAAGCTACGCCATCGCGCCCTTCCTCCGCGCCGGTGAGCCCTCCCTTCTCTGGTAGCCTAGAGTTCAATTGGTTTGGCTCGCAAGGTTCACCGCTCCATCACGAACACGGCGCACCCTTTCCCTTCACCTATTACATCCGTGGGCATCACCGGCGACCTCACCGCCACGGGCGCCCGCCACCTCGCCGTGGACCGGTCGTCCCGAGCACTCTCCAACCAAATTAACCCCGCCGCCATGACCCCCCACCCCTGTGCATGCTAAGCCACCTCCCCGACCACCTGAAACTGGAACCACAATGAAGAACCACCGTGGAACCTCACCGGCGGTCGACCCCGACCAGTTTGCCCCCTCCCCAGTCAGACCGCCGACGCCGTCAACCCCCCTTCTCTCTGGCAAGTGGGGCCGCACCCACAGCGTTCGCCCGCACCGTTCCCCCCTCTTCATGGGCAGGCTGGGCCGCCTGCCCGCGTGGCCACGTGCGTGCGCGCCCCGGCTGGGCCAAAATCCCCCCCCCCCCAGCCCAGTTAGCAAGGAAATACTTCTCCTTTTCTTTTTTCCCATTTCTTTTTCCTATTTTCATATATAAATGCATATATTGATATTTTATGCACCAAAAATAGTCTAAATAAATTATAAAGCACAAAATAATAATATTTAAAACTTGGCAAACTCCACTAAGACACCACGGTTGATGTATTGTTCTTTGCTTATTTTTGCTAGGAGAAGAGGGATCCGATCCTCCGAGATTTATAGCTCTGGAAGAAGGGCAGGAACCCAACCTTTCCAAAATAGACCTTTCGTGCTAGGAAAACTTCGACGAAGGCAAGTCCATTCTTCCCTTGATGCATAAATTACCTACTCTTTCTACCACTACCTAAGCCGGGAATAAGGATTGGGTCCTTTGCATTGTGAGAAGAGAGATAGCCCGCATTAAAGAATATCTTTTGAGTACAAAATGTGGGATGAGAAAATGGTGGTGTTTTTTCTGATGATGCTTTCAAAAAGTGTATGATGAAGGGTATTCACCCTTATCACCTTTTGAGTGGGATAATCAGGGACTCCCTGGTTTAGGGGAGGGCCTTAGGTGTTGGCTCATCCGGGTTAGGTGTGAGCAGAAGGATTGTCCCCTCATATAAGGACCGGTTTTTGTCATCCTTCACTACCTGTACTCATGACAAGTACAACAACTCGAGACTGTATGGGCAGTCACTCAATCTGAACTCGTATGGTCCAAACCCTAGGGTTATGATGGCTTGGGAGCACCGGGAGGATAAGGAGGGGGAATGTTTTGTCTAGTTTGGACATGGTGGTGGACTGATTCCTTCTGATATAACCGTTAAGGTAAGGACGTGCGAGGAAAGAAAGAGATTCGGATTCGGGTCTCATTGGACATGAGACCGCAGAGCCAGACTAGTGGGTAAAGTGTACCCCTCTGCGCAGAGTTCAAACCTATTCAAATAGTCCGTGTCCACTGGTATGGACGAGTCTGGTGTGGTATGACAATTAGTGTTTATGATCTCCACGAACAGGGAAATGTGTGCATGAGTGTTTTTGGAAATGAAAACAATGCCACGGGAGCGGGAATCTCAGTGGTGGTTGAGTGTGAAAATGTGCTACTTCTTTCTTTGGGGAAAACCATCAAAGTATTGCCTTTTTCTGAAAAAGAAGAGTGACTTCAACTCCACCATATCAAGCATGTACTATATAGGTCCATCTATCTTTATGGGTGGGATGGGCTTGCGGAATACCTAGTGTATTCACCCAGATTTATTTATGTTTTTCAGCAGCTGAAGACTTCTTTTCTGCTATGCTTGACTAGAAGGGGGCTGTGTCTGCACCCAGTCTGCCTGTGGCCTGGGCTAGTTGATCTTCCACTGAGCTTTGTATTTCAGGCTCGCTAGAGCTTATACCTTGGTATTGTAATAACTTTTATTTGAACTCTATACTATTTGAAGTAAGGAATGTGGTTACTAGCCTCCTGGGACTAGTATTTGTATCACATCTGAGTCCCAAAGGTTCGAGACGCTTCAGTGCCCCTATAGGTCGAGGATATCCTTTTTAACATTAATAGGAAAGAACAAAGAAAGAAAGGTTCTTCAGATGTGGGGAGAAGGGTAATTTTGGGGATAATTGCCCAAATCAGGCCAAAACCAAGAAGAGGAGGAGCAAAGGAATTTAGGCCAAAATCAAGCATCATATGATTCGTGCATCCACTATCGATAATCTAGCTTGAGCCCATGGATGCATAAACCTGCAAGGAATTTAGGCTTGGGGTTTAGGTCCCCAACTAGTGTTGGGTCCTGTTAGGTTAGTTACACAAGATTTTGGCACCCAAATGCAAGTCTTTCCTTTCTTGCTTTTGGGTCCCACATTGGATGCAACAATTCTATCATTCTTACAATAAAGCACATAGGATGCATCAAAAGTATGAAATAGCATAGAAGGACCATGATATGCATTCCTATCCTTAGGCGCATGAGAAACAACATGAGAAGCACGACGGCTAGGTCTACTCCTACTATGGGTGTGAGAGCCACTAGATGAAGCAATCATAGTGCAAGGAGCAAAAGCAGCATCATGACACATAGGTAAGACAGGACAATCATTGCAAGCCACATGATGAACATTTTTAGCATTCTTAACATGAGTGTAAGTAAAAGCATGATTCTTCTTATCATGAATAGAACGCGAGCTACTAGCCATTGGTGCCTTCCCCTTATCCTTAGTGAAGTTGGGAGCCTTATGGTCCTTTGTGTCCTTGGCTCCCCCGTGGAAGCCAAGTCCATCCTTAATGGAGGGATGTCTACCGATCGTGAAGGCATTCCTAGCAAACTTAACTTTTTCTACCTCATTTTTTCAAGTTTTAAGTTGAACATTTAATTGAGAAATTTAACCATTCAACTTTGCAATAGTAGAAGCATGATCAACATAAGCATCAATATGATGATCTTTACATCTAGTACAAATTAATACATGCTCTAAAGAAGAACTAGAGGCATTCAACTTTTCTATACAAGCATTTAAATCAACATTTATGCTCTCAAGGATAGAAATAGACACATTACATGAAGATAAACCACAAACAAGCATTTCATTGTTTTTAACTTCTAGAGCAAGGGATTTTTCTACTTCTACAACCTTATCATGTTCCTCATATAGCAAATCCTCTTGCTTTTCTAGTAATATATATTTTTCTTTAAAGCATCAATTAATTCACTAATTTTATCTACCTTGGATCTATCTAGTTCCTTAAAAAGATCTCTATAGTCTAAATCATCATCGGACTCCTCACCGCTAGAAGAAGTGTTTTAGGGGTGTCACATGTATGTACCTTCTTCTCCTTAGCCATGAGGCATTTATGTCGCCCTTCTTCTCTCTATAGAACTTCTTATTATCCTTCTTCCCTTTCTTATGATTCTCCCCCTTTTGTCAATTATTTCTCACCCTTTTCAAAAGTATTCTTAAACTGGTTACATAAGACTAAATGTAAGCTTTAATGCATAATTTCTCCCCCTTTGTCATAAATCTCCAAAAGGATACACTATCATGAAAAGGGTCCTTAGATGGCACAAAGGTAATGGAGAAGTGACATGAAGTGATGTACCTTTACATTTTACCTTTTCAAGGGGTTCCAGACTTATGTTGGATTTAGAATTCATTAGCAAGCTCTTGTTGGCATAGTCGTGACATAGGTCCAAAATATCAAATGAAGATTGTCATACTAAATCGAAGGTGAAACTTGATACCTAGAGTCTAGATATCACCTACCATTTTCTTATCACAATAAGAGGCAACATAAAAATTGCACAAATATGGATTATAAAACTAGTAATCATGTACGAAAAATACCAATTGAAAATCACCAATTGATATAATTTGATAGATAAGCATATCACTAATTGCATGTTACATTAAGTTCTCCTCAAGTTTTAGTGCACATATATATAAATTCAATTGATACCTGTTGAGAGTACTTATTTGCAAGTTAAAGTACCATTGGCATAAAAGGAGTATCAATTGAACATAATTATGCAATATAAGGAACATGTGCACTATTTAATCAATTTTTAAGTTCTAGACAGGAGAATTTGTAAGCTATGCTACTTTAGACATTTGCAATCCAAAAGGATGTGATACATATTTACCAATTTTATATGACATTGGAGTAGCATATACAAGAGAAACTCATTCTCTTATGAAATGTATAAAATAAACATTTATTGGAGCAAAGAATCTTTGATAGCCATCAAATTTGCAGTGGAAACGATCGTCTTTGTCCGAAAATTCCTTTTTAATTTCATACTACACACATAATAGACTTGGAAATGAAGTTAGTCTCAAGACCATTCTCCCCCTAAATGTGTGCATACAAGTGATGAATATTTGTTTAGCTTATGCACTTGTACTTGTGAGGCCCGGGGATTAAGTTCTAGAATTTGAACCTTGGTACAAGCAAAATATGAAAATGTGAAATTATACCAATTTAAGGAATTACTCATGGTCAAATGGTATACTAATTGACAAGATATGCAATATTTTAAGCCAAGATTCTTGAGAAGTTAGCATGTTTATCTCATACCTCACTAAGATGACTTAAAACTAACTCATGACATCACCACAAGAGGTATCAATCAAATATCTAAATATTCTTTAATTGTCACCACAAGTGCAACCTTGTGGTGTGACTTAAGATATTGCATACACATGCACAAACTAGCATGTAAGAGCCTAGATACACAAATTTAATACAACAGTCATGGAGTGACACACCTTTGTTTTACACCACATGGTCTCCATTATAATCATGAATTTCCATCTTAACTTTTGATAGGTGTCGGCGTTTCGGACCCGGGGGGTCCCTGGACGGACGAGTGAAATTGTCGCTGCGTGCGCCTGCCCAGATGGGTTGGCGCGGGATGGAACACAAGAGGTGGGGCAAGCCTTGTATTATCCTGCACCAGGGGTGTCGCTCGTAGTAGGGGTTACAAGCACGTCGCGAGAGGGAGAGAGAGAGGGAGCCTATTCGTTTGCTCCTTCCCCCGCACGAACCCCCCTCCAGGATGGCCCTGGACCTCCCTTTTATAGACGCAAGGAGAGGGTCCAGACGTACAATGGGGGGTGTAGCTATGCGCTAACGTGTCCGGCAGAGAAATGCCTAAGCCCTGTGTACATGCCAACGTGGCTGTCGGGGGAGAGCTTGAGCCCTGTACACGTGATAGTGTGGCCGTCGGAGAAGCGCCTGAGCCCTGTAGGAGCACAGCTGGCAGTGCGGCAAGGATCCTGCTGACGTCTCCTTACTGTCGTAAGGGGCTGAGAGCCACCGGCGTCATGGTTGCACGCGGGGCACCATCATTACCCGTCGCCGGGGTAAGCCAGATGGGACGCTGGTCTTGTTCCTTGTAGCCTGAGCTGGCTAGGGATAGGGTAATGATGTATCCCCTATTGGCGCGGTCGGTCCGAGCCCAAGGTCGGGCGAGGCGGAGACTTCTCTTGAGGCCGAGGCCGGGGTCGGGCGAGGACGTGATTCCTCCCGAGACCGAGGTCGAGGCCGAGTCTGGGGGTCGGGCGAGGCGGAGACCTCCTCCCAAGGCCGGAGCCTAAGGTCGGGTGAGGCGGAGCTTCCTATTGCGCCCAAGGCCGAACTCGGTGGTTGATCGTGACTTGTTGTCAGTCTTCGCCTGGGTGGTTGGCACGGCAGTCGGAGCGGGGCGAGCGGCGCTGTTTTCCCGTCATATCGGACAGTAAAAAGGGGGGTAGAAGTGACTGCGGTCACTTCGGCCCTGCCGACTGAGGCGCGTGTGTCAGGATACGGTGTCAGACGATCCTCGCATTGGATGCGCCTGCGATGTGGTCGGTTGGTGAGGCAGTTTGGCCAAGGCTGCTTCACAACGAAGCCTGCCCGAGCCGGGCTTCGGGAGAGCCGAGGAGGTGCCCACTGCCTGAGGAGGCCCTCGGGCGAGGCGTGAACTCGTCTGGGACTACCGCTCCAGCCCGAGGCTGGGCTCGAGCGAGGTCGCGTCCCTTGGGTAGACGAAGCCTTGACTTGAACCGCGCCCGTCAGTTGGTCTGAGGTTGTTTACCAGCCGTGATTAGGAGTGTTGGGAGTACCCCTAATTATGGTACCCGACAGTAGCCCCCGAGCCACGAAGGGAGTGTCGGTACTCTCTTGGAGGCTTTTGTCGCATTTTCGGTGAGGGGACCGGCCTTTCTTGGTTTTGCTTTGTTCTGGTGGGTGCGCGCGAGCGCACCCGCCGGGTGTAGCCCCTGAGGCCTCAGAGGAGTGGTTTTGTAACACCCCAGGTGTTACTCAGGGTATCCACCCAGTGCTACACCATTTAAACCTACTATCACATGTGGGTTAGCTTGAGCAAAGCACATCAAACTTAGAATTCAAATCCTAAGCAAAGTGCAACCCATCTTAGATGTCATACCTTAACCTATCATGCATCTAAAGGGGAGAATTGCCCAAAACCCTAAAGCAAACCCCCTTTGGACAATGGGAACCCTAGATGTAAGTATGACCAAAAGGTCATGAAAACCTTATGATCATGGCTTCGGCCAAATATAAAAGTTGTAGTACACTTAATAACCTACAAATGATAGTAAGAAAGTAACCCCAAAAAGATTTCAGAAAAGGCCCAAAAGGGTCACCAAAGGTTTGAGCACAAAAGAAAAATCAGAAATTGCCTAAGTCCAAAAACTAACCTTTGGCCAAAGATCACACATGTTCACCCTCATTCAAACTTCAAAACACTTCGACCCAATTGACAAAGTGGCGCCAAATTAACCCTAGAATGCCCTGTAAAAAGTTGACACCTACCCTAAGACGTTTGACATGACTTGGCACCATTTTTGTCTCGGTTTGGACATCTCTGACATAGCCGACTTCCCACCCCCATATCTCTCTAACCCGACCACATCTACCCTTGGAACTCTCATGAACTAGGTAGCTCTAGGTGCAGGGAAGAGATCTCTCACAGGCTCTAGGGCAAGATTCGTACGTTTTGGCCGCTCAGCAGAGGGAAGAATACGGGCAGAAGCAAAGAGCCACGTGTTCGACGCGCTCTGAGCTCGCCAGAGCACGCCCGCGCGCGCCCCCACGTGCCCCGCGTCGCGCCAAAGCCAAGCCGGCACCATGGCCCGCGCCCGCGCCTATAAAGCACCCCGGGACCTTGACCGTACCCCTCCGCACGCGCTCGACCTCACCGAAGCCCAAACCCGTCGGCGTTTGCCCGTGCACGGCGTGTCCACGGCCGCCCGATCCCCCTGCCACCGTAGACCGGCCAACAGAACCCTTCCCAACCCCGTCCGACCCTCGGAGAAGACTGTGCACACCTCGGTGAAGCTCCCCGAGCGAGGAATCGGAGTTTGCTTCGCCGGAGAGGCCAGTCCACGGTCGCCGGACTCCACCCGACCGCCGGCGAGCGTATACCGGGTAATCCTCTGCTCCATTCCTTGATTCCTTGTGCACACAGCCTCTACGTCACCCCGTGAAGCTCACTGTGCCATTGGATTGAACTAGGTCGCCGTGGTTTGGCCGGCACACCCGCCGCCGACGAGAGCACACGCCTGCGCACGTGGACCGGGCGATTCAGGCCACCTCCGCCGTCGAGCCGTACACCGTTGTGACCGCCAGGACCTCCCGGAGCCAACCCCGCCCCTCGCCGGACCTCTCTCACCGCCGGTAAGCCGCGCCACCCTTTTCTTTCTCGCGGGTACTGTTTAAACTTAGGGAGGGACCGCGGGGGAGAAGAAGAGAAAGCTAGGGAGTTTTGCGCAATGTCAGTGACTCGGATGAATAATAGCGCGAGGGTATAACTGAGAGAGTTAGTTTGGAAATAACCCGACGACTTCGGTGCAAAGTGGTTTTCCAGGAAACCTTTAATTAAATCTGATTTAAAATTGAAACATCACTTGAATAATTCATATCTTCTTTTTTATTCATCCAAATTGAGTCAAACAAATTTTGTCAGATCTTAAATAATAAAAACTACTGAAGAAAAATATAAAACCCCTATGTGCTACAGAAAACTTTAGGGTTCTGAATTAAATACTGATTTGGCCAAAAGCTAAATAATAGGAAGAAAAATAGTTGCACTATTTAACTGAGGTTAAGAAAATTTGGAGAAGTACATGACCACCTACTGACCTATTTAAAAATGCTAAACCCCTCTGTACACCCCATTAAGGTAGAGTTTGCCATTTATTTTACATTATGCTTAAGGTTAAAGAAAATAGGAAAGGTGATTTAAATAAAGAACCAGGGAGCTCCCATATTTTTGTTAGTATACTTATTCAGTGTAGTATACTAGAAAAATTGATTATACCCTGGTTTAATATAAAATAAATAGGATACCTTTTATTTTAAGAAAACAAGGAAAACTTAGAAAAACCCTACAAAAATAACCCCAAGGTGAAAACACTCCAACCTTTGGGATGGTTAATCTTTTGTTATGAAGAACATAGGAAAAATATGAAATCTACTGTTTGACATTTTTCAAATAACAAGGTAGTGGAAAGTGCCTTTTTGGCATTAAACTTTGGAAAATCACAACTAAATAACCATCCTTTAGCTTTCTGTGATTTTTGGCACAGAAGCTTATTATTACTGTTAGATGCCAACAAAAATAACCCTTAGGACAGAACCCACACCTAGTTAAGAGTTGTAGTACAAAGTGGCCCATTTACACAACTTTTGTTATTTTTGTCTAAAGCATAGCCTTTTTATTTTTAAACCTCAAATTCCTAGAACAGACTATATTGACCAATGGCAAGCCATTGTAATGTTTGCAGAATTTTTGGAAAAAGTTAATTCACTGTTGTAGTTCAAACCTACACTAGAATTCATAAATAGAAAATGAAGAAAGGGAAAATGAATAATGGAAATTAGTGTCATCCTAAAACCCTTTGTAAATTGTCCACTGAAATATATAAAGGAAATATCAATCCACTATGCTTATCCTTAACAAAACCTAAACATAGAGTGATAAGCATAAACCACTAAAAGCCACATATGACCAATGAACCCTAAGTTGCCAACTAGCTTAGTTTTTCTTCCTTTAGCATAAAGTTATTAAATCCTGCATAATCATGACATACATATTCATTGCATTTCGATAGACTGTAACCTCGCTGACGGAGAGTACGTCCTCGTGCCAGAGCAAGGAGCTGCTCAGGAGGTAGCCCCGGATCCAGCACCAGAGCCTGCACCAGAGGATCTGCCTGCCCCAGCTTTGGAAGGCAAGCCCCGGTTTTATGCATAACCTGTTCTATATGCTATTTTACTACACTTAATGTTTGTAGGCTTGTATTGTGCACTTAAGTGTAGGAGTTGTTTGAAACCCTAGTTGCATGAACTCAGGATTCCTTTTGAGATGGATACTAGTATGCTAGTTCGAGTAGCTGCTTTACTAATTAGGGATCTCGGTAGAAGTCGAGTGATTTTTCTAGCACTCGCGAGAGGTCAGGAAATTGGTTGTATCCATTTTCATATTGTAATGATGATGGTCGGTGGGCAACGGTCCATGGGGATGCGTTGTCTACGGGACAAAAATTGGAATAAGGATTAAGGTGTGGTACCGTGTGTCAAGCGTTTGAACGTACTAAGCACATGCCGAGAAATATGGTAAATCGATAAGCCTAGTACCTGAGTGAACCTGGCAGTGGACATATCCCCTCACGCGACCTGAGACGAGGTCTCCCATTCCGGTTATGGTGGGTACAAGTGCGGTCACTGCACGACGGCAGTCAGGGTCAGTGAGGCATTGTACGCCAAGGCGGTGAGCCATGATCTGCTGACGGGAATCGATGGGGACGGTTGATGTGTGTGGGGACGGAGTGCCTCGCCATGTCGTGTGTTTAGGTTTACCTTGCAAGGATAAAAACTCGATTCGAATCGTCTGCTTCTCGCAGCTAATGAGACTGCTTGATCCATGCTGCTACATTGAGTAACAAGTGGAAATATGATGAGATGATACAAGATGTTGATTGCTAAAAATGTTTGCCACTATGTATGAGTAGTTAGTACATATTCAGCCTTAAGAGAGTCACACTTAAACTTGACAAAGTTAAAACTTGATTTAGAAACTCAGCTAGTGCTTTTGGCAACCAAACCCCACAGCCAAACAGCTGCGTGTCTAGAGGTAGAGGAGTAGACTCCTCACACCGGGTAAGTCTAGCTGAGTATTAGTATACTCAGCCTTGCTTGTGGCATAATTTTTACAGGTTCTTTGGAGGACATGGTTGCTGGAGTGACTTGGCCGTCTATCTTGCCACCGGGTTGGACTGTCGAGTGGGACCCCGCCTCGGCTGAGGAGGAGCATGAGGAGTGATGGGACAGGCTTCCCCATCCCTCCATTTATCTATCGTTAGTTTTATTCCGCTGCACTTCGAACAATGATGACTACTTTTGCAAAACTCCGATGGTGATGTAATAATTTAATACTCCTTAATGTATGGTTTTATGCTTTATTGTATTTGCTCTGTGACTCACCTTCGAGGGAGATTGTGGTACTTGATCCTGTCAGTGGCCTCGTCGGACTAGATCCGAGGGATTGACGGGTTATTCCCATTTAAGTGTGGTCTAGCCTCTAAGGCGGGACTTAGGCACTTAAGTCGGAATAATTCGGGCAGTTCCGCCACAGCTGGCATCGGAGCTTGTACCACCACAGAGGAATCAATAAAATATAAATACCATCCTTTTCCGAAGTAAAACTTGATAGAAACAAATGTTGGATAGATCGTAGGATGATCAGGATAGACCTAGGACATGAAGCCTTAGGATAATAGAGGGGTAGTTAGGTGGCTAAGTGATTAAGCCCTACAGGCTACTATAAGGGATGGGAGTTCTTCCCTATTTCCTTTACATTGATGTGAGGTTGTTCAGGTCGAGCATGCATGCATTCTTAAATTAAAACAAATGGATAATTGGGTAAAGACTTCAATACAAAATGATGACCAACTAAGTACCCCAGTACCATTGTTATATTTAGAGAGAGGATGAGTTGTGTTTCCTTTTTCTTTTTATAATTCTTTTTCTTTTACTTACGCTTAACCATACACAGATGGCTTCCCACGGATCCTCAGACGATGGGAACGCACTGTCCCACACTGATGGACTTGCACGAGAGGGCTTTCCCCGCATTTTGTGGGAAGTACTTCAGGGGGCCGGGTACACGACACCTCCTCAGTACGCGGTGCAGCAGTTCGAGAAGCACCAAGTGCCCCGCTGTAGAGTGAGGATGACCCTGGAGCCTCATCCCCTACAGCCAGGCTGGCGTTCACTGGACTCTGAGTCTTTTGGGTACCGGGCTGAGGATACGATTGAGGCGATTGCTCTGCACGGGTTGACCACTTTCTGCGGATTCCATCCCTTGGAGTTGTCCACCCACCCCATTGGCTTGTTCCCCGCGGAGAGGGAGGACGACCCAATGTGGAAGGATCGGGTGGAGCATGCTAAGAACATCTGGGCTATCTACCCGGGTCAGACTGCTCACTTGACAGTGCGGTGCATGAATGCCCTGTACCGTCTGCAAGTGATGCGTGGTGAGGCAATGTCCCATCTGATGGCATTGTTGGAGGCAACTAAGATCACCCTGGACAACAGAGAGGAGCTTGTGGTTGATTTGTCCACTGAGATGGTGGAAAAGGACTTGCAGGTGGAGCAGCTGTCAAATGAGATCCAAGAGCTGGAGGAATTAGTGGGAACCAGGGAGAACACCATCGAGGTTCTCGAGGATCAGCTTATTAACACCCAGCAGCAGCTTGCCGAGGCTAACGAGCACCTGGATATGCATCACCAGGAGATCCAGGATATGGGGGCCAACGAGGATGTCGACATCGAGGGAGGAGAGGAGCCTGCCTCCAGTTTGGACACTGCGGGCTCAGGGAGACCACCTTCCCCCGAGTCGAGTGTTGCCTCGTTTGCTCACTAGGTCGTAGGGATAGACTTAGAAGTCTGTGATGGTAGGACTCCTCGAAGCTAGCTTAGCTTTTGCGCCCCTTGGGTACTAGGCTAGATAGAGTTGAGTCTTTTGAGCTATTGATATAATCGCGATAAACTTCTTTTGGAAGCATGGTTGATGGATGATGTTAGTCTTAATGTGAGAAGAAAAGTTTATGCCTTGTGAAATCCTTTATGTTTATGCAAGAATCTACCAATTTCGTCTTTTGACTCTTTCATCGCGATTGAACCTTGAACTTTGAAGATGTGTTATTGAGTATATATGTGATTTTTCAGATGGCCGGGAGAGCGCGTCGTGGACAGAATGAGCGCATTCCTCCACCACCGCCACCACCTCCCACTCTGCAGGAGCTAATGGCTCAGCAGAATGAGATCTTGAGGCAGCTAGCTCAGCGCCAGCCACCACCTCAGCACTATGGTGGTGGAGATCATCAGCGTCACCCCGCAGCAGCCACTTACCAGGAGTTCCTCAGTACTCAGCCACCGTTGTTCATCAGGGCAGAGGACCCACTTGATGCTGATGTATGGCTGAGGGTAGTGGAATCTAAATTCCCACTACTCAATGGAGTTTGTTCCGAAGTGACTAAGGTCAGGTTCGCCACCCAGCAGCTTCGCGGACCCGTGCGGACATAATGGGACCACTATCTTGCTATGCAACCAGTTGACCATGAAGTGGATTGGAGAGAGTTCAAGGCAGCTTTCAGGGGACACCATATTCCAGCTGGCATTATGGACCGTAAGCTCAACGAGTTTCTGGCACTCACTCAGGGCAACAGGACAGTGTTGCAGTATGCTCAGGCTTTTAATGATCTGTGCCAGTATGCCGGGTATCATGCAGATACGGACGAGAAGAAGAGGGACAGGTTCAGAAGGGGGCTCAGCACTAAGCTCCATGACCGTCTCAACACCGTCAGGGCCAACAGCTACAATGAGTTGGTCAACATGGCCATCTCCCAGGAGGACTGTATCACAGCTCGTCAGGCAAAAAAGAAGAGGAAGACCCCTGTGGCAGGACCTTCAGCTCAGCCACAGTGTTTTAGGATTGTGTCTGACACTCAGAACAGGGGGCCTCAGCAGCAGCAAGGGCGATGGGTGATCCGACCATAGCAGCAGCAGCAGGCACCCAACCGTACCCAGTTTCCAGCTCAGAGGAACAATCAACAGCAGCAGCAGTATCGCCAGGCAAATGACAACAGGTGTTTCACTTGCGGCAACACCGAACACTATGCCAAGAATTGCCCTAGGAACCAGCATAGGCAGGGGCAAAATGTTAATCAGAATCAAGGCAAGAGGCAGAAGGTGCAAGTGAGGCAGGGCAGGCTGAACTTTACCACCATGGCTGATATTCCAGAGGGAGCACCCGTCATGACTGGTATCTTTACAGTTTTGAATTATCCTGCTATTATTCTTTTTGATTCTGGTGCATCGCATAGTTTTATCAGTGCCAAATTTAGTGCCAAGTGTCAGTTACCTTTTAACCACACCAATGGGGGTATTACAATTTCAACACTAGGAGGCAGGATTGCCATCAATCAAATCAGCAAGAATGTTCCTATAAAGTTTGGTAGTCTAATAATTAAAACCAACCTTCTTATTTTGGGTTTGGATAGTGTGGATATCATATTGGGAACTGACTGGTTGACCAAACATCAGGCAGTGATTGATATTGCAGCTAGGGCCATTGAAGTGCACTCACCGACCTGTGGTGAAACCACATTATATTTGCCCGACCAGGGTTGTACCCGTTCTTGTGCCTTTGTTATGATAGAATCCCCAGTGGAAAGGATCCCAGTGGTTTGTGACTACCCAGATGTTTTTCCGGATGAATTGCCAGGAATGCCACCTGACAGAGACATTGAGTTTGCAATTGAATTGCAACCCGGGACTGCTCCTATCTCCAAGAGACCCTATAGGATGCCTCCCGCGGAACTGGCAGAACTGAAGAAGCAACTGCAAGAGTTGTTGGACAAGGGGTTCATTCGCCCAAGTACTTCACCATGGGGATGCCCAGCCTTGTTTGTAAAGAAGAAGGATGAAAGCCTGAGAATGTGTGTTGACTACCGCCCTCTCAATGCTGTGACCATCAAGAACAAATACCCACTACCCCGCATTGATGTTTTGTTTGATCAGTTGGTGGGAGCCAAGGTATTCTCCAAGATAGACCTTCGCTCGGGCTACCATCAAATCAAGATCCGTGCCAGTGATATTCCAAAGACTGCTTTCTCTACCAGATATGGGCTCTATGAATTTTTGGTGATGTCTTTTGGGCTGACCAATGCCTCGGCTTATTTCATGTACCTGATGAACTCAGTATTCATGCCAGAGCTGGACAAATTTGTAGTGGTTTTCATTGATGACATCCTGGTCTATTCCAAGAATGAAGACGAGCATACTGAGCATCTGCACATCGTGCTTCAGCGACTGCGCGATCATCGTCTTTATGCTAAGTTGTCTAAATGTGAATTCTGGCTGAAGGAAATTAAATTCTTGGGTCACACAATTTCTCGGGATGGGATATCTGTTGATCCTGAGAAGGTACGAGAGGTGATGGATTGGAAACCCCCGACTACAGTGAGGCAGATTCAGAGTTTTCTGGGATTGGCAGGGTATTATCGACGATTTATTCCGGATTTCTCCAGAATTGCCAAACCAATGACTGAACTATTAAAGAAGGGAGTCAAGTATAATTGGAGCCAAAAGTGCGAAGATGCTTTTCATACACTGAGGCAGCATTTGACAACAGCCCCAGTGCTGGCTCAACCTGATAACACCAAGCCCTTTGAAGTTTATTGTGATGCTTCTGGTACGGGATTGGGATGTGTATTAATGCAAGATAACAGAGTAATTGCTTATGCCTCCCGAGCACTCAGACCCCATGAGCAGAACTACCCTACACATGATCTGGAGTTGGCAGCCATGGTTCATGCTCTCAAGATATGGAGACACTACTTGATGGGAGCTCACTGTAACATTTACACTGATCACAAGAGCCTCAAATACATTTTCACTCAGGCAGATCTGAACATGAGGCTGAGGAGATGGTTAGAATTAATCAAGGACTACGAATTGGAGGTGCATTACCATCCTGGCAAAGCCAATGTTGTGGCAGATGCCTTGAGCAGAAAGGCCCAGTGCAATTGTATGAGCATGGATGCGAGAGTTACCACCCTGTGTGATGAATTGTGCAAGCTGAGCCTGGAAGTTGTTTCTTCAGGTGATTTAAACTATATCTCGGTGGAGCCCACCCTGCAAGAGCAAATAGTCCAGGCACAGATTGAAGATAAGGGTGTTCAGGTTATCAAAGACATGATCAAGCAGAAGGCAGAGAAATACAAGTGCTTCCGTCAGGATAGCAAGGGAATTCTATGGTTTGGAGATCGATTGGTTGTTCCCAAGGACCCGGAGCTCAGAAAGAAGATATTGGATGAAGCTCACCTTTCTAAATTCTCCATGCACCCTAGCAGCAACAAGATGTACCATGATCTCAGATCCTTATACTGGTGGACCAGAATGAAGAGGGAAATTGCCAAGTACATATCCGAGTGTGACACCTGCCAAAGGATCAAAGCCAGTCATTTGAAGGCAGCAGGCCCTTTGCAACCCCTTCCCATACCATCTTGGAAATGGGAGGACATTTGCATGGACTTTATCGTGGGATTGCCCAATACCTCCCGGCACCATGATTCCATTTGGGTCATTGTGGACAGATTGACCAAGTCAGCTCATTTCTTGCCAGTACACACCACCCATAGGACGGAGAAGTATGCGGAAATCTACATTGACCAGATAGTTCGTTTGCATGGTGTACCAAGGACTATAGTCTCAGACAGAGGAGCACCATTTGTGGCACGATTTTGGGAGCAATTGCAGGAATCACTTGGGACCCATGTAATACGAAGCTCAGCATACCATCCTCAAACAGATGGCCAGACCGAAAGGGTAAATCAGATTTTGGAAGACATGTTGAGGGCATGTGTGCTACATTATGGAAAGGATTGGGGCAAGTGTCTTTCATTGGCAGAGTTTTCTTATAATAACAGTTACCAGTCCAGCTTGAAGATGGCACCTTTTGAGGCCTTATATGGGAGAAGATGTAGAACCCCGCTGAATTGGTCTCAAGCAGGAGAGAGGGAAATATTTGGGCCAAATTTGGTACTGGAAGCAGAGGAAAAGGTCAGAGTCATCAAGAAGAACTTAGAAGCTGCTCAGGCCAGGCAAAAGAGCTATCATGACAAGAGAAGGAAGCCTCTACAGTTTGAAGTGGGAGACCATGTTTATCTTAAGGTGTCACCCACTAAAGGTGTCCAGAGATTTGGGATCAAGGGCAAGTTAGCTCCTCGTTACATTGGGCCCTACGAGATCAAGGAGACTTGTGGACCTGTAGCATATCAATTGAAGTTGCCACCCAACATGTCAGCTATTCATGATGTGTTCCATGTATCTCAGCTGCGGAAATGTGTCCGCCTACCCGCTGAAGTACTACCTGAACCAGACATTGAGATAGAACCAGACCTGTCCTATCAAGAGTACCCCATCAAGGTATTGGATCAGAAGGAGAGATCAACACGGGCAAGGTCGATCAGAATGTATAAGGTTCAGTGGAGTCACCATTCAGTAGAAGAAGCTACATGGGAGACTGAGGATTTTCTACGCTCTTGCTTCCCCGACTTTCTGCCCAAAGGAGTCGGTACGTAACCCCAAAACCCCACCCCCACCTGCCCTTTGAATACAATTATAAGAAAAACTTAGATAGCAAGAGTAGTCTAAGTTGTGGATTTAACTCAAAAAGGACTTCCTTCTGAAGTTGCAAAGAGGATGACATTCAAAGAACAGTTAACTAGAGAAACTTAAAGAAAAGCAGAAACCACACACCAGCACACCTTCATGGCACCCTCCTGAGGACTCTACCTAAAATCTCGGGACGAGATTCCTTTAAGGGGGGAGGGCTGTAACACCCCAGGTCTTACTCAGGGTATCCACCCAGGGCTACACCATTTAAACCTACTATCACATGTGGGTTAGCTTGAGCAAAGTACATCAAACTTAGAATTCAAATCCTAAGCAAAGTGCAACCCATCTTAGATGTCATACCTTAACCTATCATGCATCTAAAGGGGAGAATTGCCCAAAACCCTAAAGCAAACCCCCTTTGGACAATGGGAACCCTAGATGTAAGTATGACCAAAAGGTCATGAAAACCTTATGATCATGGCTTGGGCCAAATATAAAAGTTGTAGTACACTTAATAACCTACAAATGATAGTAAAAAAGTAACCCCAAAAAGATTTCAAAAAAGCCCCAAAAGGGTCACCAAAGGTTTGAGCATAAAAGAAAAATCAGAAATTGCCTAAGTCCAAAAACTAACCTTTGGCCAAAGATCACACATGTTCACCCTCATTCAAACTTCAAAACACTTCAACCCAATTGACAAAGTGGCGCCAAATTAACCCTAGAATGCCCTAGAAAAAGTTGACACCTACCCTAAGACGTTTGACACGACTTGGCACCATTTTTGTCTCGGTTTGGACATCTCTGACATAGCCGACTTCCCACCCCCATATCTCTCTAACCCGACCACATCTACCCTTGGAACTCACATGAACTAGGTAGATCTAGGTGCAGGGAAGAGATCTCTCACAGGCTCTAGGGCAAGATTCGTACGTTTTGGCCGCTCAGCAGAGGGAAGAACACGGGCAGAAGCAAAGAGCCACGTGTTCAACGCGCTCTGAGCTTGCCAGAGCACGCCCGCGCGCGCCCCCGCGTGCCCCGCGTCGCGCCAAAGCCAAGCCGGTGCCATGGCCCGCGCCCGCGCCTATAAAGCACCCCGGGACCTTGACCGTACCCCTCCGCACGCGCTCGACCTCACCGAAGCCCAAACCCGCCGGCGTTTGCCCGTGCACGACGTGTCTGCGGACGCCCAATCCCCCTGCCACCGTAGACCGGCCAACAGAACCCTTCCCAACCCCGTCCGACCCTCGGAGAAGACTGTGCACACCTCGGTGAAGCTCCCCGAGCGAGGAATCGGAGTTTGCTTCGCCGGAGAGGCCAGTCCACGGTCGCCGGACTCCACCTAACCGCTGGCGAGCGTAGACCGGGTAATCCTCTGCTCCATTCCTCGATTCCTTGTGCACACAGCCTCTACGTCACCCCGTGAAGCTCACTGTGCCATTGGATTGAACTAGGTCACTGTGGTTTGGCCGGCACACCCGCCGCCGACGAGAGCACATGCCTGCGCACGTGGACCGGGCGATTCCGGCCACCCCCGCCGTCGAGCCGTACACCGTTGTGACCGCCAGGACCTCCCGGAGCCAACCCCGCCCCTCGCCGGACCTCTCTCGCCGCCGGTAAGTCGCGCCACCCTTTTCTTTCTCGTGGGTACTGTTTAAACCTAGGGAGGGACCGCGGGGGAGAAGAAGAGAAAGCTAGGGGGTTTTGCACAATGTCAGTGACTCAGATGAATAGTAGCGCGAGGATATAACTGAGAGAGTTAGTTTAGAAATAACCGAGGACTTCGGTGCAAAGTGGTTTTCCAGAAAACCTTTAATTAAATCTGATTTAAAATTGAAACAGCACTTGAATAATTCATATCTTCTGTTTTATTCATCCAAATTGAGTCAAACCAATTTTGTCAGATCTTAAATAATAAAAACTACTGAAGAAAAATATAAAACCCCTATGTGCTACAGAAAACTTTAGGGTTCTGAATTAAATACTGATTTGGCCAAAAGCTAAATAATAAAAAGAAAAATAGTTGCACTATTTAACTGAGGTTAAGAAAATTTGGAGAAGTACATGACCACCTACTGACCTATTTAAAAATGCTAAACCCCTCTGTACACCCCTTTAAGGTAGAGTTTGCCATTTATTTTACATTATGCTTAAGGTTAAAGAAAATAGGAAAGGTGATTTAAATAAAGAACCAGGGAGCCCCTATATTTTTGTTAGTATACTTATTCAGTGTAGTTTACTAGAAAAATTGATTATACCCTGGTTTAGTATAAAATAAATAGGATACCTTTTATTTTAAGAAAACAAGGAAAACTTAGAAAAACCCTACAAAAATAACCCCAAGGTGAAAACACCCCAACCTTTGGGATGGTTAATCTTTTGTTATGAAGAACATAGAAAAAATATGAAATCTTCTGTTTGACATTTTTCAAATAACAAGGTAGTGGAAAGTGCCTTTTTGGCATTAAACTTTGGAAAATCACAACTAAATAACCATCCCTTAGCTTTCTGTGATTTTTGGCACAGAAGCTTATTATTACTGTTAGATGCCAACAAAAATAACCCTTAGGACAGAACCCACCCCTAGTTAAGAGTTGTAGTACAAAGTGGCCCATTTACACAACTTTTGTTATTTTTGTCTAAAGCATAGCCTTTTTATTTGTGAACCTCAAATTCCTAGAACTGGCTATATTGACCAATGGCAAGCCACTGTAGTTTTTGCAGAATTTTTGGAAAAAGTTAATTCACTGTTGTAGTTCAAACCTACACTAGAATTCATAAATAGAAAATAAAGAAAGGGAAAATGAATAATGGAAATTAGTGTCATCCAAAAACCCTTTGTAAATTGTCCACTGAAATATATAAAGGAAATACCAATCCACTATGATTATCCTTAACAAAACCTAAACCTAGAGTGATAAGCATAAACCACTAAAAGCCACATATGACCAATGAACCCTAAGTTGCCAACTAGCTTAGTTTTTCTTCCTTTAGCATAAAGTTATTAAATCCTGCATAATCATGACATACATATTCATTGCATTTCGATAGACTGTAACCTCGCTGACGGAGAGTACGCCCTCGTGCCGGAGCAAGGGCTGCTCAGGAGGTAGCCCCGGATCCAGCACCAGAGCCTGCACCAGAGGATCTGCCTGCCCCAGCTTTGGAAGGCAAGCCTCGGTTTTATGCATAACCTGTTCTATATGCTATTTTACTACACTTAATGTTTGTAGGCTCATATTGTGCACTTAAGTGTAGGAGTTGTTTGAAACCCTAGTTGCATGAACTCAGGATTCCTTTTGAGATGGATACTAGTATGCTAGGTCGAGTAGCTGCTTTACTAATTAGGGATCTCGGTAGAAGTCGAGTGATTTTTCTAGCACTCGCGCGAGGTCAGGAAATTGGTTGTATCCATTTTCATATCGTAATGATGATGGTCGGTGGGCAACGGTCCATGGGGATGCGTTGTCTACGGGACAAAAATTGGAATAAGGATTAAGGTGTGGTACCGTGTGTCAAGCGTTTGAACGTACTAAGCACATGCCGAGAAATATGGTAAATCGGTAAGCCTAGTACCTGAGTGAACCTGGCAGTGGACATATCCCCTCACGCGACCTGAGACGAGGTCTCCCATTCCGGTTATGGTGGGTACAAGTGCGGTCACTGCACGACGGCAGTCGGGGTCAGTGAGGCATTGTACGCCAAGACGGTGAGCCCTGATCTGCTGACGGGGAATCGATGGGGACGGTTGATGTGTGTGGGGACGGAGTGCCTCGCCATGTCGTGTGTTTAGGTTTACCTTGCAAGGATAAAAACTCGATTCGAATCGTCTGCTTCTCGCAGCTAATGAGACTGCTTGATCCATGCTGCTACATTGAGTAACAAGTGGAAATATGATGAGATGATACAAGATGTTGATTGCTAAAAATGTTTGCCACTATGTATGAGTAGTTAGTACATATTCAGCCTTAAGAGAGTCACACTTAAACTTGACAAAGTTAAAACTTGATTTAGAAACTCAGCTAGTGCTTTTGGCAACCAAACCCCCAGCCAAACAGCTGCGTGTCTAGAGGTAGAGGAGTAGACTCCTCACACCGGGTAAGTCTAGCTGAGTATTAGTATACTCAGCCTTGCTTGTGGCATAATTTTTACAGGTTCTTTGGAGGACATGGTTGCTGGAGTGACTTGGTCATCTATCTTGCCACCGGGTTGGACTGTCGAGTGGGACCCCGCCTCGGCTGAGGAGGAGCATGAGGAGTGATGGGACAGGCTTCCCCATCCCTCCATTTATCTATCGTTAGTTTTATTCCGCTGCACTTCGAACAATGATGACTACTTTTGCAAAACTCCGATGGTGATGTAATAATTTAATACTCCTTAATGTATGGTTTTATGCTTTATTGTATTTGCTCTATGACTCACCTTCGAGGGAGATTGTGGTACTTGATCCTGTCAGTGGCCTCGTCGGACTAGATCCGAGGGATTGATGGGTTATTCCCATTTAAGTGTGGTCTAGCCTCTAAGGCGGGACTTAGGCACTTAAGTCGGAATAATTCGGGCAATTCCGCCACAGTCCACTCTGAGGTCTGAATGCTTTTCGTGGTGCCTCGGCCGGTCTGATCGTTCCCTCATGCGGCCTGGCCGTAGCCCGGGTGCATGGTCAGGTTCCGAGTTATCAAGCTGGTTTGTTGACACTGTCAACAGTTTGGCCGTAGCCGGGCGTGATAGCAGCCCCCGAGCCTCTGCACGGAGCTAGAGGACGATCAAGGAATTTCCTGACTTTTATCATACGCCCCTGCGTCGCCTTTCTGCAAGGAGGAGGGGGGAAAGCGCCATGTTGCCCTCGGAGGGCGCCGAACATGGTGTTTCCAGTGAGCTGCTAACGGGTGATCCGAGTGGACGCCCGTGCCCCGTTCGTTAGGGGTCGGCTGGTGGCCCAGAGGCGCGCTCCAAAAGTACCTGCGGGTGATTTGCCGGACCCGGACCCCTTCGACAGGGTCCGAGGGCTCGATGCCTCCCTCCGGTGGGATTCCGTTACAAATCGTTCCCGCCGGTTTCGGAAATGTCCTAGGGTACCTCGGGAGTGTAGCCCGAGCCTCGGCCATGTATCAGACGTACCCAGAGTCATCCCTCACTCTGTGTGCTCTGGGGTGGCTGTCGAACCCCTTCGAGGGGCCAGCCTACGAACCCCTGATCAGTAGTGGGCGCGGAGCCCAAGTGCTCTGGGGCGGCTGTCGAACCCTTCCGAGGGGCCAGCCTTTGAACCCCTGATCAGTAATGGGCGCGGAGCCCGAGTGCTCTGGGGCGATTGTCGAAACCCTTCCGAGGGGCCAGCCTTCGAACCCCTGATCAGTAGGAGGGCTCAGGGCCCGCTTCCTTCGCCGAGAAGGATCCTTTCCACAACATCCCCTTTCCCGGTCCCTGTAGCAAGACAGAGAGAGAGAGAGGAGGGGAAGGATATGAATTTAAATAAGGTGGCGCACCTTTTTCAATGCGGTCGTCATGGCGGAGGCGAAACGACGCCCGCCTCGCCTGCCAGAGGTGTCGCTTGCTCTGCCGGGGAGTTAATGCGACGGGACGGGCGATTCGCGTGGCGCCCGTTGCGCGTGCGAGCCATTCAAGGAATGGAAAGATCGTTTTACCTTCAAGTTTTGAATTTTGCGGCGAGTTCAGGCGAAGTTTTGAACGGTTCTCGCCCTGGCCTTTATATGCTCGGAAGGGGGGCCGGCAGTGGTTCGTCACTCTACCATTTGCGCCTGCCTTCTGCTCTGGTTTTCGCAACCTAAGAGAATAGCCAGGGAAAAGGAAACCACACACCTCATCTCCTCCACCTCCACCACCTCCGTTTGGTGATGGCTGACAGGGTGTCCGTTGTCCCGCCGCGTGACCCATGGCCCTCCTCCACCGTCGTTGCGAAGGATCTGGAGGCCCTCGTTGCCGATGGTCTGCTCCGTCCCCTCTCTGGTGGGGCGCAGCTGGAGTGGATGGCACCGAGCGAGGCCGTCCCTTCCCCGCCGCCGGGGTACGTGGTTAGCTTCATCCCCTTCCATGAGCGGGGGTTTGGAGTGCCAGCGAGCCGCTTTATGCGGGCGCTACTGCACCACTATGGGGTGGAGCTGCACAACCTCAACCCCAACTCCATTGCGCAAGCGGCCATCTTCGCGGCGGTTTGTGAGGGTTTTTTTGGGGATCGAGGTTCACTAGGATCTGTGGACCCACCTCTTCTCCGCGGAGCTCTTTGCCTTGACGACAGACGCGAAGAAGGTCCGTATGGCGGTGCAGGCCGGTGGCTGTACCCTCCAGCTGAGGCAGGGGCGCGCGCAGCAGTACATCCCTGCCACCCTTGTGTCTTCGAACAAGGGGTGGCAGCACCGATGGTTTTATCTCCGGAATGACGACGGGAGGCTTCCATCGTTTTCTCAACGAGTGGTGACCTCCACCGGTAGCAACTGGCGCTGGGGCGCCACGCGCGAGAGACAGGAGAAGCTCCAGCCTATTCTGCAAGCTTTGCAGAGGTTACGAGATGGGGGCCTTACCGCTGCGGGGGCTGTTGCCGCCATCCATCGCCGAAGGGTGCTCCCTTTGGCAGAGCTGTGGTTGCAGCTCTCGAAGATGAGACCGGGGGTCGATCTGGAGGGCTCGCAGATGTCCTTGGCCTCCCTCCCCGACGACAACCTCCGCAAGCGGGTAGCGGGTACGGTAGAGAGGCTGGATGCCGGCGCCCTTACCCAGCCTGCGATGCGTCCCGACCATGGGTATGTTTCCCTGGTAAGTGTCCGATCCTTCTCCTGTATTGCGCCGAGTTGCCTTCGATTCCCACTGTTGGGATCTTTGCTCTTCCCTAGGGATTAAGTTTTTATAAACCCACCCTGCCGCCGGTCCCGGAGGACGCGGTAGACCAAGCCGCGCGGAGGGTCACCGCGGAGAAGAAGAAGGAGAAGAAGAACGCAGAGAAGGCTCGGGCTCGCGAGCGGATGCGAGCTCGGGACGCCTTAGAGAAGCGTCGTCGGAGGCAAGAGAGGGACGGGCTCCCGAGGGAGCCGTCGCCGGAGACGCCCGACGACGATGATGACAATGATGATGATGAGGACGACGATATGGTGGCCCATCTTGGCCTCAGCCCGGACCCGGGGCCGGGCCAGGGGTTGTCGTGCCAACCTCCAAGTGGGCTGGTACCATCAATGCCCGGGGCCAGGACATCGGGGTCCTAGTCCGAGAAGCGGAGGCAGGCCGAGGGGGCACCTAACCCCTTGGCCGGGGTAACTACATTGACTCCGGGGAGTCAGTCCGACCCTTCTATCCCCCAAGAGCAAGCGCCCGTGCCGGCTGTGGAGGAGGTCGATCCTCCGGCCGCTGCGGCGACGCCTGGGCAGGCCGCTCCTTCGGCGCCTCGGGCGCCCGAGGTGGGAGTGAAAGGGAAATGTGCCCTTGGGCCATTTCTAAGTATTTTGGTGATTGAGTGCCAACACAAGTGATTAAGTGTTAATCGATGCCAATTGATGGACAAAGTGCAAATCAAGAGAAAAGGTATGTTTCTAAGACTTAGTACATTGTTTTAGATACTAATGTATTGTGTCTAAGTGCTAGAAACAGGAAAAGACCAATTTGGATAAGACTTGGCTATGCAGCCAAGACTCTACGCAGTCTGGGTGCACCGGACTGTCCAGTGGTGCACCGGACAGTGTCCGGTGCGCCAGGCTGGCGACTGTCAACTGGCTGCTTTCGGGATGCGATTAACGGCGTACGGCTATAAATCACCGGACTGTCCGGTGGTGCACCGGACTGTCCGGTGAGCCATTCACAGGCGAAGTCGTCGCTCTCGGGAAGCGATTAACGGCGTACGACTATAATTCACCGGACTGTCCGGGGGTGCACCGGACTGTCCGGTGAGCCAACGATCAGCCGGGCCAATGGTCGGCCGCGTAATCCGCGCGCGACGCGTGGCCGAGCCAACGGTCAGAAGGGGGCACCGGACTGTCCAGTGTGCCAACGGCTCTGAATCTGCAACGGTCGGCTTCGCCAAATAAGGAAAGAGATCAGCACCGGACAGTGTCTGGTGGTGCACCGGATAGTGTCCAGTGGTGCACCGGACTGTCCGGTGCGCCAGGCGACAGAAGGCAAGAATTGCCTTCCTGGAATGCTCTCAATGGCTCCTAGCTGCCTTGGGGCTATAAAAGGGACCCCTAGGCGCATGGAGGAGAACACCAAGCATTCTCTAAGCATTCCTAAGCACCAAGACTTCAATTCCGCGCATTCGATTCTTTGTGATAGCAACTAGAGCTCCGTTTGAGTAGAGAACTCTTTGAGTTGTGTTGAGAGCTCGTGTTGTGACTTGCGTGCGTGTGTTGCTCTGATCTTGTGTCTTTGTGTGCGTTGCTCATCCCATCCTTACTTCCGTGCTTCTTTGTGAACATCTTTGTAAGGGCGAGAGGCTCCAAGTTGTGGAGATTCCTCGCAAGCGGGATATAGTAAAGTGAAAGCAAAACACCGTGGTATTCAAGTGGGTCTTTGGACCGCTTGAGAGGGGTTGAGTGCAACCCTCGTCCGTTGGGACACCACAATGTGGAGTAGGCAAGTATTGGACATGGCCGAACCACGGGATAAACCACTGTGCCATCTCTGTGTTGATCTCTTTGTGGTTATTGTGTTTTGCTAAGACTCCTCTCTAGCCACTTGGCATTATTGTGCTAACTCCTAATCAAGTTTTTGTGGCACTAAGTTTCAAGTTTTACAGGATCACCTATTCACCCCCCCCCCCCTCTAGGTGCTATCAATTGGTATCAGAGCCGTTCTCTTCAAGAAAGGGACTAATCACCCGAAGAGATGGATCCTAAGGGTAAGGGGATGGTGGTCAATGATAAGGAGAAGGAGTCCTTCGTCAATGATCCAAAGGATGACAAGCCTACTGACTCGGGGTCGGGCTACAAAAGAAAAGACGGGAAGAAGAAGAAAACGAGGCGCATCAAGGAGATCATCTACTACGACGACAGCGACGAGTCCTCTTCTTCCCAAAAGGACAACAACGACAACGACTACGAGAAAAAGAAAACGGTCAATTCAAACTTTTCTTTTGATTACTCTCGTATTCCACAAAGTACCAATGCTCATTTACTCTCCATTCCACTTGGTAAACCTCCTCACTTTGATTGAGAGGACTACGGATTTTGGAGTCACAAAATGCGTAGTCACTTGTTCTCTCTCCATCCAAGCATATGGGAGATAGTAGAGAGTGGAACAAAATTTGATAGTACTGATAGTCCCATGTTCATTAATGAGCAAATTCACAAAAATGCACAAGCTACTACTGTTCTTCTAGCTACATTGTGCAGGGACGAATACCATAAGGTGAGCGGCTTGGATAACGCCAAGCAGATTTGGGACACCCTCAAGATCTCACATGAGGGGAACGACGTCACCATGCTCACCAAGATGGAGTTGGTGGAGGGCGAACTTGGGAGATTCACAATGATCAAGGGCGAGGAGCCAACCCAAACGTACAACCGGCTCAAGACCCTCGTCAACAAAATAAGGAGCTATGGAAGCACGTGATGGACGGACCACGACGTCGTCCGCCTAATGCTAAGGTCTTTTACCGTCCTTGATCCACATCTTGTGAACAATATTCGTGAGAATCCTAGGTACACCAAGATGTCGCCCGAGGAGATACTTGGAAAGTTCGTAAGCGGGCGGATGATGATCAAGGAGGCTAGATACGTTGATGATGCGTTGAATGGCCCAATTCAAGAGCCTCAAACCATTGCTCTCAAAGAAACGAGGAGCAAGGAGGCGCTACCTAGCAAGGTGGCGCAAGTTGAGGCGGCCGGGCTTAATGATGAAGAAATGGCCCTCATCATCAAGCGTTTCAAGACGGCGCTAAAGGGTCACAAGGGGCATCCCAACAAGAACAAGACAAAGGGGAAGCGCTCATGCTTCAAATGTGGTAAGATTGGTCATTTTATCGCTAATTGTCCCGATAATGATAGTGACCAGGAACAAGGGAACAAGAGGGAAAAGAAGAAGACTTACAAGAAGGCTAAGGGCGAGGCACACCTTGGCAAGGAGTGGGATTCGGATTGTTCGTCGTCCGACTCCGACAACGAAGGACTCGCCGCCACCGCCTTCAACAAATCGTTCCTCTTCCCCAACGAGCATCACACCTGCCTCATGGCAAGGGAAAAGAAGGTAAGCACTCGTGATACTAGTACTTACGCTTCCTCAAGTGATGAAGAATCTAGCGATGATGAAATAGACTATTCATGTTTATTCAAGGGCCTAGATAGAACTAAGGTTGATAAGATTAATGAATTAATTGATGCCTTGAATGATAAGAATAGGTTATTAGAAAAGCAAGAGGATCTTTTGTATGAAGAACATGATAAGTTTGTAGAGGCACAAAAATCCCTTGCTTTAGAAATTAAAAGGAATGAAATGCTCTCTTGTGAATTGTCTACATGCCATGACTCTATTTCTAGCTTAAAGAGCATAAATGATGATTTGAATGCTAAGTTAGAAATAGCTAATAAATCAACATCTTGTGTAGAACATGTTGTAATTTGCAATAGGTGTAAAGATTTTAATGTTTGTTGGGGCCATGCTTCGTTGCGCCGAAGGTCTTACACGAAGAAGCAGCTTCGGCTGAAGTTGTCCCCAGGAGATGGCCGAAGGTTCCTCTTCATGAAGCTTCGGCATTACAAACCGACATAGAGATAGAATGACCTTTTAATCCATAAAGGTCTGAGTCAATGTTGTAAACTTTTATGAGGGGCATAATTGTAATTCGTCACAGGCTGTGTCCTGTGTCTATAAATAGATGAACAGTACCCCCGTACTGTTTACGCTGATTTGTACTCGCTCGCGCATCACGCTTGTACCTTTGTCCTCTGTCAAGCCGAAGGTACAAATGTAATTCAACATTGTTTTTATTCTCTCATGGTTATATAATAAGAACACGTAATAATGTTATGTGATTATTCATTCTCTCATGTTTCATATGCTTCTCCTTATTGTTAATATAAACTGCAATGGTGAAGGTATGTCCTTCATGACCTTCGTCTGAAGATCGTTATATCCTAAGGGAAATAACGCTCCGAAGGACAAAGGGTATTTATCATTAACTTTTTTCTGTGTTGCCTTGTTCTTAATTCATAGCATTTGAGAACAAGTCCCCAACATTGGCGCCCACCTCCGGTGAACTCACTTCCACTTTTCTGAGCTGATGGCTTCGTCCAACAATCAAGCTGAAGCTGTTTCGGCTTCGAAGCTGGTGCTCCCGATAACAGGCGGTTCTTGCTCAGAGCCGGCTAACAAGAAGCAAAAGAAGGAGGCTCAGAGAAGGGTGCAGCATGTTGGAGTACAGGGACCCTTCATCAAGTCAAAATGGTCCCACATTCCAATCACTTTCTCTCAGGAAGACCTTCAGCTTAAGGATTATCCTCACAATGATGCCATGGTTATCTCTTGTGTGATCAAAGGATTTCTGGTCCACAATGTCTTAGTTGATACAGGCAGTGCAGCTGATATCATATTTGCTAAGGCCTTCAGACAAATGCAAGAGCCCGAAGATAAGGTCCATGATGCTATGCACCCTCTTTGTGGCTTCGGAGGACGGCAGATTGCAGCACTTGGGAAGATTACCATGCCAGTGACCTTCGGATTTGTTAACAACACAAGGACTGAGCAAATTGTGTTTGATATTGTTGACATGGAGTATCCTTACAATGCTATCATTGGTCGCGGTACTCTCAATGCCTTCGAAGCAATTCTTCACCCAGCTTACCTCTGCATGAAGATACCTTCGGACCAAGGGCCTATCGCTATTCATGGAAGCCAGGAAGCTGCTAGAAGGGCCGAAGGAAGTTGGACTGACTCCAAGGCAATCCATAACATAGATGGAGCTGAAGCTTGTGAACAGTACAAATTCAGAAGGGAGAAAGCAGCTTCAGCAGATCAGCCGAAGCCCATGCTCTTGTGTGAGGACATAGCAGAGCAGAAGGTGCTGTTGGGTTCTCAATTATCCGAAGAGCAGGAGAAAACCTTGATAAGGTTTTTGTTCAACAACAAAGATGTTTTTGCATGGTCAGCTAATGATCTCTGCGGGGTCAATCGGGATGTTATTGAACATTCGCTCAATGTTGACCCATCTTTCAGACCCCGAAAGCAGAGGCTTCGGAAAATGTCTGATGATAAAGCCGAAGGGGCTCGCAATGAAGTAAAAAGACTCCTCAGTGCAGGAGTTATCAGAGAAGTAAAGTACCCAGAGTGGCTAGCTAACACTGTTATGGTGAAGAAGGCCAATGGCAAGTGGAGAATGTGTATCGATTTCACAGATCTCAACAAGGCTTGTCCGAAGGACGAATTCCCATTGCCAAGGATAGACTCTTTAGTTGATGCAGCAGCTTCTTCAGAGCTCATGAGTCTGCTAGATTGTTACTCAGGCTATCATCAAATCTGGATGAAGAAGGAAGATGAGCCGAAGACTAGCTTCATAACCCCAAGTGGCACATATTGCTATCTTCGGATGCCTGAGGGGCTCAAAAACGCTGGAGGAAGTTTCAGCAGAATGACTGCGAAGGTCCTCCAGTCTCAGATAGGCAGAAATGTGCTAACTTATGTTGATGACATTATTGTAAAAAGCACGAAGCAGGAAAATCATATTGCTGATTTGCAGGAGACCTTCGCCAGTTTTAGGCAAGCTGGTTTGAAGCTAAATCCAGAAAAATGTGTCTTCGGAGTAAAGAAGGGGAAATTTCTTGGATGCTTGGTTTCAACAAAGGGAATTAAAGCTAATCCAAATAAAATTGAAGCTATACTTCGAATGGAGCCACCAACTACAAGAAAGGGGGCCCAAAGATTGACAGGGAGGCTGGCATCTCTCAATAGATTCATATCCAGATCAGCAGAAAGAAATTTACCATTCTTCGAGGTGCTGAAGTCAGCTGAAGTCTTTCAATGGGGACCAAGCCAACAAAAAGCTTTCGAAGAGCTTAAGCAATATTTGATAGATCTAACAACATTAACTCCACCAACGCCAGGGGCTCCTCTGTTGTTATATGTGGCAGCTTCGCACTCAGCAGTAAGTGCGGCACTTGTCCAGGAGAAGTTTGATGGCCAAGTCAAGAAGCAGGTTCCAGTGTATTTTGTATCTGAAGTCCTTAGTGTATCAAAGAAAAATTATACAGAGCTGGAGAAGGTATTATATGCCGTTTTAATGGCATCCAGGAAGCTTCGGCATTATTTTCAAGCATACAATATTGTTGTTCCTTCTTCGCAGCCGTTGAAGGATATCATGAGAAATAGAGAAGCTACTGGACGGATTGGAAAATGGGCTGTAGAGCTCAATGAATTTTACATTGACTATGTGCATAGATCCTCGATCCAGTCTCAAGCGTTGGCAGATTTCATTGCCGATTGGACGCCAGGGGCTCAGGACGAAGAAGCAAATAAAGATGCCGAAGTGTGGACAGTATTCTGTGATGGCTCTTGGGGAACCTTCGGAGCAGGAGCGGCTGCTGTGTTGATCTCACCTTCCAAGGTTAAAACTTGTTATGCGGCAAGACTTGATTTCAGCTGTACAAACAATATTACTGAATACGAAGCTCTGCTCCTGGGCCTTCGGAAATTAAAGGCAATGGGAATCAGAAGGGCGATTCTTAAACCTGATTCCCAGGTTGTTTCGGGTCATATCGACAAAAGTTGCAAGGCTAAAGATCCGAAGCTTGAAAAATATCTAGACACGGTCCGAAGGATCGAAGCTTCCTTCGAAGGATTTTCTGTCAAGAATATCCCTTGAGGACAAAATGAGCATGCTGATTTGCTAGCCAAGTCAGCAGCACAGGGGCTGCCGTTACCTTCGGATGTGTTCTTCGAAACAATAAAGGCACCTTCAGTGGAGCTTCTTGAAAGAGCAGTCCTCAACATATCTCCTGTTTATAGCGAAGATTGGAGAACTGAAATCATCTCTTACCTTCAGGGTAAGTTCCTTTCAGATGACGAAGCTTATAATAAAAGGATAGAGGCAAGAGCTCATCCATATGTCATGATAGAAGGGGAGTTATACAAACATGGAGTTTGTGCTCCGCTGCTCAAGTGTTTATCTAGAACCGAAGGTATAGAGTTAATGAAAGAAATACATGCAGGCCTGTGTGGATCCCACATTGGATCTAGGCCGTTACTTGGAAAAGTTTTCCGCCAAGGGTTTTATTGGCCGAAGGCAGCTTCGGATGCAGCGGAGTTAGTTCAAAAGTGCGAAGGTTGTCAGAAATGTGCAAGAGATCAAAAGCAACCTTCGTCTTTGACACAGCTGATACAACCCATCTGGCCATTGCAAAGGTGGGGCCTTGACTTGTTAGGTCCATTACCACCGGCTCAAGGCAATCTAAAATATGTTATAGTGGCTGTGGAGTATTTTTCTAAATGGATTGAGGCGAAGCCATTAGCCACAATAACTTCGGCCACTGTCCAAAAGTTTTTCTGGCAGAATATTGTTTGTCGTTTCGGGGTACCGAAGGCCATCACTGTGGATAATGGAACGCAGTTCGACTCCGAAGCTTTCAGAAATTTCTGTGATCAAATTGGTACGAAGATCCATTTTGCATCAGTCAGGCATCCGGAGTCAAATGGGCTCGTTGAAAGGGCCAACGGCATTATAATGACAGGAATAATGAAGTTAATCTTCAATCAACCCAGGGGAAAGTGGCCAGATCAGTTAACCAAAGTGGTGTGGAGCCACAATACAACAACATCAAGATCTACAGGCTTTACTCCATTCAAGTTATTATTCGGTGACGAAGCAATAACTCCGGAAGAAGCTAAAGCTGGATCAATAAGAGTAGTAGCTTCGGCAGAATCAGGTCCTGAAGATGCTTGTCTTGTGGAAAAAGATGCTTTAGAAGGGATCAGGCTTCAAGCTGTGGAGAATATCAATAAATACCAAGCTGAAACAGTCAAATGGCGAGATAGAAAGGTCCGGCTAAAAAATATTGAGCCGGGACACTTGGTGCTTCGGAGAGTGGCCAACCCAGACACAGTGGGCAAGTTGCAGTTGAAATGGGAAGGACCTTTCTTAGTAGCATCTTCGTCAAGACCTGGTTCATACAGATTGAAGGACATGGACGGCAACGAAATTCCAAGATCTTGGAATGCGGATGAGCTTCGGCGATATTATGTATAACTTGATGTAACTTTTTACGTTTTTTCTTTTCTTTTTCATGGCACCCTTTTCCTTTCTAAAGGGGGAGAAAGGTTTTTAATGGGGCCATCATATGTAATTTCCTTTTTAGTTTTATAAGAGCAAAATCCCCCAAAGAATGTAAATGTAAAAGCTGAGAACGCACCATCGAGTGCCGAAAGTAAAAGGCGAAGAAGCTCAAAAGACGTTCCTAAGGGAATGCAGAGCTTACAGCGAAAAGTCAACGCTGATCCCGCCGAAAGTAAAAGGCGAAGAAGCTCAAAAGACGTTCCTAAGGGAATGCAGAGCTTACAGCGAAAAGTCAACGCTGATCCCGCCGAAAGTAAAAGGCGAAGAAGCTCAAAAGACGTTCCTAAGGGAATGCAGAGCTTACAGCGAAAAGTCAACGCTGATTCCGCCAAAAGTAAAAGGCGAAGAAGCTCCAAAGTCGTTCCTAAGGGAATGCAGAGCTAACGTGTGATTGTTTCTAAGGAAATAATGGCTGAGGGTATGGCTTCGGATATGTGTTTGGACATTCATTCGCACATCACATTGCATCATAGCATTTGTATTCATAAACATTCATTCATGGCATAAGTGGTTGTTTCGGCAAAAAAGAAGAAGCGGTCTTTTATGCTTTGTTGTGTATAAAAAGAGAGGTTTCGGCAAAAAAGAAGAAGCGGTCTTTTATGCTTCGTTGTGTACGAAAAGAAGGGAAGGTGTTTTTTCGCCTTCAGCTCAAAATACTAATTTCGTCCACATCAAAGCACCTCAATGGAAGGGTAAGAATATATTACAAGGTATGGACAAAGTTCATTAAGAACAGTTCAGCTGTATTTACAAAAGTTGTTACAAAAGTCTCTTGAGTTTTTTCTACAGTGTACTCCTACTGATCTTCACCGAGCTTCAGCTTCGGCGGCATATTTTTTAAGCATCACCTTCAGCTTCCTCATCCTACATGAATCAAGGTATTGCGAGTAAAAATCAAGTGTGAAGGAGAAGGTAAGCACAAGCTATCATTTCTTACTGGTTCAAGATGACTTCGAGCTTCGTCTCCAGCCTTCTCTCGCCCGCCTTTTGTCCATATCATTTTTATAAATCTGTTTGAAATGCTTCGGGCGAGGTCAGGAATATCGTCTAGAATTGATGGAGACAGAGTGAAATTCGTCCTGTTGACGATTTTTCCATGATCACAGCCGGCCTTCAGGAACGCTGCAGCAGTGCCCCGAGAAGCTACCCAGGCACAGAAGTCACCGTGCCCGGCTATAACTTCGTCAAGCTCATCAATTTCAGCTTCAATATGTTCGAAGGCTCTTGGCAAATTTTCAGTTGCAGGGGTGAACTTTCCACTGCTGGCTCCAACTGAGTAAAAAATCTTCTTTAATTGTTGAATACAGCTGTTACTAAATTTCAAACATTTGTCTTGAAGGCTTGTTAATGATTTCTTCAAATCTGAGCTGGTTTGGACTTCGGCCTCAAGTTTTGAATTAAGCTCTAGCTTCTCTTGTTCAAATTGTTTTGATTGGCAGAGGAGCTTCGAATTCAATTCTGCTACTTTAGCTTCAGTTTCTGCCAATAACCCTTCAGTTGTTTGGAGTTCGAAGTCTTTCTTTTCGATAATAGCTGATTGCTCTTTTATCTTGCTCTCTAGATTTTCAATTATAGCTTCGTGTTTCTTATCCTCTAGATCTTGTTGCATCTTCAAAGCTTTGCTCAGTAGCATGCTCTGCACATAAACAACCTTCGTTAGGAACATTTTCATTATTAAAAACAATAAAAGTCAGAGAAAAATTGTTTACCTTGAAATTGGAATAAAATAAGCTACCAACGATATGTTGTCGTCGGTAGCGGCTGATATCTGTTTCTAGCTTCGGAAAACTGATACTCTTTGATAGAGTACCGATGACCCTGGCTCCAGTTTGATCTCGGATGCAGCCCAATTTTTCATCGTCGACACCTCCGAAAAGAAGAGCTCCTGGCTTATATCCGCAAGATTTGGCATAGTCTTTAAGCTCTTCTATTTCGGCCTTCGACAGTTCTTGCCCAACTAAATTTTGAAATATGTAGGCTTCGTCTTCCGAAGTATCTTCGGCTATTTCCTTTCCCTTTCCAGGCACTGTGGCCATGGTTTCTTCAGCAGTAGTGGCAGTTTCTTCTGCGGCCATGTCTAGCAAAATTTTGTCGATGTCTTCAATTGTAGTTTCCAAGTTCACATCTTCGGCTGAAGTGGCTTCGGTAGCCGCGACCTCCGAAGGTGCGACTTCGACATTTGTTGTGCCCTCAACCGCTGGCGTTTTCTGAGTTGAAGCCCTCGGTGGCGTCTTGTCGATAACTTCGGTCACTGCAATAATTCTTTGCCTCTTTGTTCTGGTTATCTTTGTTTTTTCCGGCTTCTCCACCTTTCGAAAAAGCTTCGTCAGTTGAGGCCCTAATGGACTTAGCTTCGCGGGCAGGGGTTCAGTCATTACCTTTAAGATTTCCTCCACGTCGCTGGTAGAGGGTGGTGCAGGAGTCCCCTCTTCGTCGGATAATTTTCGCTTTGGAGATGATATTTTTCTCTTCTTTGGAATTTTCTTCTCTCTTGGTGGTTCTTCCTCATCTTTGTTCAAAGTTTCGGCTACTCTTTTCCTTTTTTGGCCCTCAGCACCCTTATTCAACCGATCATAGTCAGGGTACTCGAAACCCAGGGCATCAAACACTCGGTTTAGTCTTCGCTTCGGACGGGTGCCGAAGGCCGCAGTCATTAGCTGATCTTCTTTTTTGGAATAATTCCCAAGAATTTCATTACACATTACTTCAACTGTGTCCAGCCACTCTTGGCAAGGTTTTTTAAAGTATTTCTTGAACTTGAAATGGTAAGGAAGCCGGACAAGTTCCCCCTCCTTCTTCTCCCTTTCCAGCTTCGGCATTTCCCATTCTTTTAAAGTAGGGAAAACTCTGAAGGCCAAGAACTCTTGAACCAGATCCCTGGTACTGATATGCTCTGAAATAATTTTAAACTCACCCAGTGCAGCCCAGGTGGGACCTTCTAATGTCATGTGGCATCGCGGCCTTGTTTCTCCGAAGATCAATTCAAGTGGGCTTTGTACCAACTTCTCTTCGTCTTCGTCAACCTTCACATAAAACCACTCTGACTTCCAGCCTGCCGGCCATTTGCTCCGGTAGCTAATAACAGGAAACTTTGTGGTCTTCCGATAGGCAAAATTGTAGCAACCAAAGTTATCATGTAATCCATCTTTTCTGGCCTTCGTTTGGTAATGTAACTCATGAACTCGACAAAAACTGTCGGCAAACGGTTCCACCGCCTGGCTTCGGAGGGCCCAGATGTAAACACTAAGCCTAACGATAGCGTTAGGAGTCAACTGATGAAAGTAGATTCCAAACTTCTTCAATACATCTGCAATAATCCCATGAAGGGGGAATCTTAACCCAGCCTTTAGAAAGCTCTTGAAAATAACTATCTCATCCTTCTCTGGCTTCGGGGTAGTTTCTTCTCCCCCGAAGCGAAGTAGCTTTTTCTGATTTTCACTGAAATAACCTGATTTTACCATCTTGGAGAGATCAGCCTTCGAAACTGTAGACTTTCCGAAGTCTAAGTGGCTGGGCTTGCTTGGCATGGCAATGTGATAATCATCTTCGGGATCAGTTTCTTCGATATTCTCCTCTTCTGCTTCGGCAGTTGCTTGTTCTGCTTCAGCAGCGGGGATTTCTCCCGCAGTTACCAGTCTGGATCGTTGCATTGCTTCGGAGATGGGAACAGTCTCCGAACCTTCAGCTTCGTCTCCTTCACGCTCAACCCTGGCAGTAGATCGCACTCTGGCCATTTGATTCTGAGTTTGGGGAAATTGAATTTAGGGAAATTGAATACTTTTTTCTTTTTCTCCCGAAGCCTTTTCTTTCTGACGAAGCAGACTTCGAGATGGACCTTCGTTCGATTCTGAGAATCAAGCTTCGGCTATAGTTAAAAATTTTTGCAGCAAAACAATGCAAATAGCAATGAATGCTGTGGTAACTTCACACCTACTCGTCTGTTTATATAGTGCTGCAGGTAAGAAGGCGAAGCGCCAAGATTTTTACACCAGGCGGGCAGTCACTTGCACTCGCTGCGCGGTGGACCGCAAAGATCAAACAGTAACTCTGCAAGGTGGGCCCGACACGCGCTCGGAAATTGAATCGTTTCTCGGCAACGAGCTCAGGGAAGGTGTTTTTTGGACCTTCGGCTTCCCGAAGCTTGAGAGGCTTTTTTCACGGATCAAGCTCGTTACGAAAAACGATCTAGCGCCGCGAAAGGGGCTACTGTTGGGGCCATGCTTCGTTGCGCCGAAGGTCTTACACGAAGAAGCAGCTTCGGCTGAAGTTGTCCCCAGGAGATGGCCGAAGGTTCCTCTTCATGAAGCTTCGGCATTACAAACCGACATAGAGATAGAATGACCTTTTAATCCATAAAGGTCTGAGTCAATGTTGTAAACTTTTATGAGGGGCATAATTGTAATTCGTCACAGGCTGTGTCCTGTGTCTATAAATAGATGAACAGTACCCCCGTACTGTTTACGCTGATTTGTACTCGCTCGTGCATCACGCTTGTACCTTTGTCCTCTGTCAAGCCGAAGGTACAAATGTAATTCAACATTGTTTTTATTCTCTCATGGTTATATAATAAGAACACGTAATAATGTTATGTGATTATTCATTCTCTCATGTTTCATATGCTTCTCCTTATTGTTAATATAAACTGCAATGGTGAAGGTATGTCCTTCCTGACCTTCGTCTGAAGATCGTTATATCCTAAGGGAAATAACGCTCTGAAGGACGAAGGGTATTTATCATTAACTTTTTTCTGTGTTGCCTTGTTCTTAATTCATAGCATTTGAGAACAAGTCCCCAACAATGTTGATGCTTGTAGTGAACACCTAGTTTCAATTTCTAAATTGAATGATGAAGTGGCTAGTCTTAATGCCCAACTTAAGACTAGCAAGAGTGAATTTGACAAAATAAAGTTTGCAAGGGATGCCTACACGATTGGTAGACACCCCTCAATTAAGGATGGTCTTGGCTTCAAGAGGGAAGTCAAGAACTTAACAAGCCATAAGGCTTCCATCTCTGCCAAGGAGAAAGGGAAGGCCCCTATGGCTAGTAGTACTCACAAGAACCATGCTTTCATGTATCATGATAGGAGACATTCTAGGAATGCTTATAGAAGTTATGATGCTTTTGATTCTCATGCCATGTTTGCTTCTAGTTCTTCTATTATGCATGATAGAAATTTGGCTAGGAAAAATGCTATGCCTAGAAGAAATGTTGTTCATGTTCCTAGAAAAGTAAACAATGAACCTTCTACAATTTTTCATACTTGCAATGCTTCCTGAAAGGGAATTAGGCTTACACCTAGTCCCTAATTAATTTTGGTGGTTGAATTGCCCAACACAAATATTGGGCTAACTAGTTTGCTCTAGTGTATAAGTTATATAGGTGCAAAAGGTTCACAACAAGCCAATTAAAAAGACCAAAGTTGGGTTCAAATTAGAAAGCTAAAGGCATCCCGAAAGGCTCCCTGGTCTGGCGCACCGGACTGTCCGGTGGCGCACCGGACAGTGTCCGGTGCACCAGGGAACCGCGCACAGAACTCCTCAGCCTCGGGAATTTTTAGGAGCCGACGCGCTATAATTCACCGGACTGTCCGGTGTACACCGGACAGTGTCCGGTGCTCCAAAGGGACGCGGCTCTGGAACTTGGCAGCCTCGGGATTTTGCAGTAGGCGCTTCGCTATAATTCACCGGACATGTCCGGTGTACACCGGACTGTCCGGTGTAACAGCGGGGCAACGGCTACTTCGTGCCAACGGTCACCTGCAGGCGCATTCAATGCGCGCCAGAAGCGCGCAGAAGTCAGGCACGCCCATTCTGGTGCACCGGACATTGAACAGTACATGTCCGGTGTGCACCGGACATCCAGGCGGGCCCAGAAGTCAGAACTCCAACGGTCAAATTGCAACGGCTTTGGTGACGTGGCTGTCGCACCGGACATGTCCAGTGTGCACCGGACTGTCCGATGCGCCATCGAACAGACAGCCTCACCAAACGGCTAGTTTGGTGGTTGGGGCTATAAATACCCCCAACCACCCCCCATTCATTGCATCCAAGTTTTCCAGCTTCCAACCACTATACAAGAGCTAGCATTCATTGAAAAGCACACCAAAAGAGATCAAATCCTCTCCCAACTCCACACAAAGCCTTAGTGACTAGAGAGAGTGATTTGTAGTGTTCATTTGAGCTCTTGCGCTTGGATCGCTTCTTTTCTTTGGCATTTCTTCTTGTGATCAAACACTCACTTGTAATTGAGGCAAGAGACACCAATCGTGTGGTGGTCCTTGTGGGAAGTTTGATTCCCAAGTGATTTGAGAAAGAGAAGCTCACTCGGTCTGAGGGACCGTTTGAGAGAGGGAAGGGTTGAAAGAGACCCGGCCTTTGTGGCCTCCTCAACGGGGAGTAGGTTTGCGAGAACCGAACCTCGGTAAAACAAATCTACGTGTCACACTCCTTATTCGCTTGCGATTTGTTTTGCGCCCTCTCTCGCGGACTCGATTATATTTCTAACGCTAACCTGGCTTGTAGTTGTGATTATTTTTTGAGAATTTTAGTTTCGCCCTATTCACCCCCCCCCCCCTCTAGGCAACTTTCAATTGGTATCAAAGCCCGGTGCTTCATTAGAGCCTAACTGCTCGAAGTGATGTCGGGAGATCACACCAAGAGGGAGATGGAGACCGGCGACAAGCCCACTACGAGCCAAGGGAGCACTTCATCGGAAGAGTCCCGCACCAAGAGGAGGGAGAAGAAGAAGGACTCCTCCAAACGGAAGGAGAAAAGATCTTCCTTTTCTCACCACAAAGAGAAGAAGGAAAAATCTTCTTCTCACAAGTCGCATCGGAAAGGCGACAAGAGGATGAGGAAGGTGGTCTACTACGAGACCGACACTTCATCAACATCGACCTCCAACTCCGATGCGCCGTCCGTAACTTCTAAGCGCCAAGAGCGCAAGAAGTTTAGTAAGATCCCCTTACACTATCCCCGTACATCTAGACATACTCCATTACTTTCCGTTCCATTAGGCAAACCGCCAACCTTTGATGGCGAGGATTATGCTAGGTGGAGTGATTTAATGAAATTTCATCTAACCTCACTCCACAAAAGTATATGGAATGTTGTTGAGTTTGGAGCACAGGTACCATCCATAGGGGATGAGGATTATGATACGGACGAAGTGGCCCAAATCGAGTGTTGGGGGCCTTCGTCCTCCGAAGGTCCTCAAAAACATGATTTGACAATGTTTTCCAAGTGGATTGTGAACAGGTATCTTCGGACTCAGAATTATGAACAGGAAGTACGATCGGGACGAAGCCTGAATCAGACGAAGGGGGATTAAAGAGGAAGACGGGCTGATTACCAAGCTCCACGAAGGATGGTGCGCAGCCGAAGCTGTGCGCAGGGGAGCTTCGTCGCGATAGCAGAAAGGGGAACCGACTTAGAGATGAAAAGACTACGTGGACCTTGACAGATTTTCATAAGTCATTGACAAATGTAATGGACATGAATGTAATTTTACGTGGGCTGCGTCCCACGTCTATAAATAGATGAACAGTACTCCCGTACTGTTCACGCTGACTTGGCATATGCTTTTGCGTCACGCTTGTACTTTTTACCTTCTCTCAGGACCGAAGGTACATTTGTAATTTGTAATCATTTCTATCTCTCCATGTTAATAAAATAGAAATGATTCTATAATGATGTTTATATTTCATGCTTTATATGAATCCTTCGTCATTACTTGTCGTATTTACGAAGGTATGTTTCTTGTGACCTTCGTCCGAAACTCATTGTTTCCCGAAGGGGAACAATGTTTAGTAGGATGAAGGGCTTTAACACTTAACACTTTTTATGTTGCCTTGTTCTTAACTCTTAGCATTTGAGAACAAGTCCCCAACATTGGCGCCCACCTCCGGTGAACTCACTTCCACTTCGAGTTTTTTGAACGCCTTCGGAAGCTATAGACCTTCGCTATGGCACCGAAGAAAGCTTCAGCGGCTGGGGCTGCAGCACTGCAACCGCTGGACCCCAACCAGGAGACCGTCTCTCTTCGGGAAGCCCGAAGCCAGAAAAGGAAGGCCCTCAGCCCGACGCTTCAGGAAGATGAACTAGACCAAGAAATCAGGAATATGGAGATGCTACATCAACAGGTGCAGAGGAAGAAGGAGAAGATGGCCCGGCTAGCTGAGTTGCAAAGGCAGATAGACGAAGCCTCTGAGGAAGTTCGCCATCTTACTCACGATGAGCAAAACAGAAGGCCTCAGCAGAAAGACCTTCATCAGGAGGGCTTCGTCAACGAAGATGACTGGTATGACAATTTCCATCAGGGAAATTTTGTTTTCGATGATGCTTCTCCTTTGTCCGCTGAGCTGCAGGCTACACCTTGGCCTCCATCCTATAAGCCACCCCAGCTTCCCATGTTCGACGGCCACTCAGACCCGAAGCAGTTCTTGATGAGCTACGAAGCAACAGTGTCTTTGTATGGGGGCAATACTGCAGTCATGGCGAAGTCTTTCGTTATGGCCGTCAGGAATGTTGCTCAGACCTGGTATTCCTCCCTTCGACCAGGAACGATCACCTCATGGCAGAAGCTGAAGGATATGTTGTTAACCAGCTTTCAAGGATTTCAGACGAAGCCGGTCACTGCTCAAGCCTTGTTTCAGTGCACTCAGGATCATGAAGAATACCTTCAGGCGTATGTCAGAAGGTTCTTGCGTTTGAGGGCACAGGCACCAACGGTGCCCAATGAGATTGTTATCGAAGCCATGATCAAGGGGCTTCGTCCTGGACCTGCAGCCCAATACTTTGCTAGGAAGCCTCCTCAGACTCTGGAGAAGCTACTCCAAAAGATGGACGAGTACATTCGTGCTGATAATGACTTTCGCCAAAGAAGGGAGGAGGCCTTCAGATTTTCTGAGATGACCAGGGGCTTCGGGGGACGATTCTATCCGAGGCATGTCAGGTCCATCCACAACACTCAAAATGATGATAAGGGGAGTCAGCAGAACAGGCCGCAGTGCTCCTCACAGGCTTCGGGGCAACAGCAAACTTTCTTTCGGCCACCAGCTCCAAGAGGCAGAGGCGCCAGGGGCTTCGGCGGGAGATTGGGAGATCAACCAAGGAGGACATTTTGCTTATTCTGCGGTGAGAACAAGGGCCATACCACCAGGATGTGCCATGTCACCATCCAGAAACAAAAGGAGCTAGCAGAAGCTGCAGCGCAACAGGGACAGCCGAAGCAGGTCATGCATACTGCTTCGTACCATCAGCCTTACATCCCGGAGTACGTGGGCAACCACCCTGCAGTTTCCGTAGCTTCGGCAAGTCAACCTCAAGCTTCATGGCAACAGCCCTCGCCTCCACCTCCGCTGCAACAAGGCCAACAGCCAGAAGGGAGCCAATATGTCCCGCACCAAAGGGATCTCAGAGAGCAATCTGAAGCCCGTACAGTCAATAGTACTGTGCCAGAGTCGAAGCACATTTATTGACAAATATCCTACTTTGATAGCAGTCTTTTCCGTTTAAGTTCTGTTTTCTGTGTAATAAAGAACACTTCAGTTTTCATATAATACTTTCGTGGTTGGTTATCAGAAAAACCTATTTTCTCTACAGGCTTAAGTTGCCGAAGCTTAAAAATTTGCGGCAACAAGGAGGACCTTCGGATTATTAAAGATCCTTCAACGCAACAAAAAGTCGTTCTAAGGAACGCAGAGTAAGTTGCCGAAGTTACAAAAAGCTGTTCCAAAGGGAGCGCAGTGTAAGTTTTTTGCTCCAAAGACGTTCCTAAGGGAATGCAGAGCATACAGCGAAAAGTCAACGCTGATACCGCCTAAGTAAAAGGCGAAGAAGCTCCAAAGACGTTCCTAAGGGAATGCAGAGCTTATACCGTCTAAGTAAAAGGCGAAGAAGCTCCAAAGACGTTCCTAAGGGAATGCAGAGCTTACGAATATATTTTGTGTGTATCTTCGGAACAAATGTCATTTGCATAACATAACATCATCACATCATTTTGCATAGCATAAGCATCATACATCATGTTGCATGTGGCAAAAGAAGGGGACACAGTATCAACCTTCGAAAGGACGTTTTGAGAAAGTGAAAATTGTGTAAAGTCACGAGGGAATACAATGATAATCTTCGGAATACAGCTTCGGGGAATATTTTTACGAAGCATGGACGAGCTCCATCAGAGCAATATCGAAATTGTATAGCTTCGGAGAATGTTTTCACGAAGCATGGACGTGTTTCATCAGAATAATTTTAACGGAGAATGTCTTCTTCACGAAGCATGAAAAGAAGGGAAGGTGTTTTTTCGCCGAAGGCTCAAAAATGGTATGTATGTAGAGTTTCATGCATCGTAAAGAATTGAATAATGAAAAGAGACTTGTATATTACATTCAAATGTACAAAATGTTACATAGATCACACTTTAAATGATTTTTCTAAATAGCATCTAATCTTCTCTTAATACTGCTTCGGCGGCTTCATTTAGAAGTTGATCAACAACTTTATCCATGATAGCTTCGGCCATTTGTTTAATTTCGTCATCCCCTTTTGAGTGAGGATTGGCAGTCGATCCAGCAGGTTCTGAGGGAAGAGAACATTTCTTTATTACTATTACAAATTGCGAGCAAAGTTTGAAATAAAAATTACAACACAAATAAGAATGACTAATTAATACCTAATTGCCTTTCGGGCTCTGCACTTCTTTCGGCAGCTTCTGCCACTTTCCTAGCATCATGGATGCCTTTTTCACTTCTTTGAATTATTTCTTGCGCCATTTCTCGGCCGCCATTGTCCCAGATATCGGTGAAGAATTTACCGCCAACCATGCTGGCTTCGGTCGAGGGATCTTTGATGTCTTCGGAGGACAGGGTAGCTTCGGACTGAGCTAAGGATTTTATATGTTCACAACCTTTTTTCTCCAAAACAGCAGCAATTCCTCTGGCGCCTGAAAAAGCGCAGATGTCACCGCGGCTGCTCAGGATTTCCTCGAAGGCTTCTGCTTCGTGATTGATCCAGTCCAGTGGACCTTCGGGATTGCCTCTAGGAAAATTCTCTTCACTAGAAAAGGCGCCAACGCTGGCGAAGCTGGATTTTATCTTTTTGACGCATTCTACAGATTTAATATAGCATTTCCTCTGAGATGCACGAAGCTCCTTAACACTTAACTCCAATTTATTGACCAAATGATCGCTAAGTTCTCGTTTTGTTTCCTCAAGCACACGTTCCTCTTTAGCTCTAGCTAGCTGTTTCTGAAGGTCTTTAATTTCACGTTTTTGGGCTTCGGCCTGGGTTTTTGAAGCAGCTTCGTCCTTCTTTACCTTATCTACCAGTGTAAGCAGAATTTTATCCTTTTCCAGAGCTTCGTTTCTCAGTTTAATAACTTCGGAGCGTAAGTTGTTGAACGCAATATCATAGCTTTCATCTTCGGCGCTCTTTTGGGCTCTTAATGCGTTGCTTAGGATCAAGCCCTATACAAAAAAAAATCCACAAAAGAATAAAGGACTGAGTTTCGTATTGAAAAAGTTTTTTCAAGCGCTTAATTCCCATACCTTTAGGCTGTTGTACGCAAGACTGTCTGCAAGATCCTCTTTCGTCATGGCGCATAATCCAGCTTCGAGCTTCGGGAAACCCATACTTCTAGCCATCTCCCGGCAGACAGATAATTCTTTGTTATCAGGGAGGCAGTATAGGAAGTCATCTTCATCTGTCCCATTGAATACTACTGCCCCCTTCGGATACTTTAACTCTCTAGCATAGTGATTCGCTTCATAGGTCTCCTCTTCAGACAGTTTCTTCCCCGAAGCATGTCGCACGATGTAATCGCATATGCTGGAGGGCGCTTCGGGGGCGGCAGTGTCAATTTCTTCAACCAAAGCTGGTTTTGATATTTTCTCGGATTGTTCCTTGGTGGGCTCTGAAGGCCCAGCTTCAGCTTCAGCTTGTTGTTTCGAAGCTTCAGTAGATGCTTCAGCGACTTCAACAGACTCCTTTGCGGTTGTGCTTGAAGACTTAATTGTCTCCAAGACATCCAGTACGTTCACCATTCTTTTTCTTCTTGGGGTCACCAATGGGCCCTTTTGATTTTTTGTTGTTTCGACATTTGCTGAAGGACTTAAAATTTCTGATGTTTTTGGCCCTTCAATCTTCGGTTTTTCTATTGCTGAAGGCGCTTCAGTTTTCCCTTCTATCTTCGGCACTGGAGCTGGTTCTGTAGCTTCAGGGGCCAAAGAAACTTTACCAATAAATTCTGGCACTGTGGCCGGCTCAATAAAACGCGTTCGATGGGTGAGCACCTTCATCTTTTTCCGTTGAGGCGCTGGCTCACTAGTGGCACTTGTGGTAGCTTCTGTCGCAGGAGAAGTATTTTTCCTTTTGCGACCCAATACCGGATAGTGATAGTCGGGGTAGACAAACCCGACTGCGTCAAACACACGGTTGAGCCTTTTCTTCTTTCGGCCTCCGAAGGCTGCTGATAACGCAGTGTTCTCGGCCTTCGAATATGCCCCAAGGAGTTCGTCACTTAATGTGTCAATGCTTTTCAACCAATCGTCATCAGGTTCAACAAATTTATCCCCGTATTTGAATGTGTATTTTAGTCTGACTAGTCCGCCTTCGTCGGACTCTTTAATGGTCGCCTTCGGCATTTCCCACTTTTCTGCAAGTGGCCATACCCTGAAGGCAATGTGCTCTTGGACTAAGTCCCTTGTCCCAATGAAAGAGCAGATTACGCCGAAGGCTCTTTGGCATTCTTCGGCTGCTTCATCCATTTCAATCTTCGGCCTTCGAAGTCCGAAGCGTTGCTAGATGGGGCGCATAATGATACTCTTGACATTTTCTTGCGCTGTTAAGTCATTCTTCACATAGAACCACTCTGTCATCCAGGCTCCGGGCCACCTCTTCCGAAAGGTCGGCACAGGGCAGCTTGACCCAGAGCGGGCACCGAAGCTATAACACCCAAAATTGTTGTGATATTGTTCTTTTCCCCAGGGCTTCGTCTCGTATAATAACTCATGAATGTTGCAGAAGCTTTTAGCGTTTGGTTCCAAACCTTGGCTTCTCACAGCCCAGACAAACACCCCCATTCTTATGATGGCTTCGGGGGTAATTTGATGAAGGTAGACTTGAAATGTTTTCAAGACTTCAACAACAAACTTGCTTAGGGGGAATCGAAGCCCAGCCTTGAGAAAGCTTCGGAAGATTACGACTTCATCTTCTTCTGGGGTCGGAGAAGTCTTTTCTCCAGCGTCAGCCCTCACAATAGATATATCTCGAAAATACCGCCCCCTCATATTATCAATATGACTCTGCTTGATAGTGGTTTTCCCGAAAACCGTGTGACTTGGCCGCCATGGTCGATCTTCGGCCTCTTCCCCACCACTTTCTACATCATAGCTGTCGCTGTCACCAGTATCTTCGGACAAGCCTTCAAGAATCTCCTTGGTGATTTTCTCCGTATTGGTCTCCGCCATCGCTATCAGGAACCCCAAATTCTTCTCTTCCTCGAGACTCAGCTTCGTCTCATCAGGGATCTTCTTACCTTCAGACATCTTCGGACACGCTAAAAACTGTTTTCAGGGCCGAAGCTTCGAAATCAAAAAGGTCACAAATCTTAATGCACAACAGCTAAAAATTTAGTGGACCGAAGCAGATGGCAAGTATGTGTAACAAATGAGTTTGCGGTGTGATCTTATTTATACGCCCAGGGCGTTAAAAATTGGAAGGTCCCGCTTGTAAGTGAATGTTGCTATTCTAGCAAAGGGAAGGTGTTTTTTCGGACCTTCGGCTCAAGGCCTTCGTCCATATCGCAATCTGAATTCATCATTAACAAATTAATATTGCGAGGGGCTACTGTTGGGGGCCTTCGTCCTCCGAAGGTCCTCAAAAACATGATTTGACAATGTTTTCCAAGTGGATTGTGAACAGGTATCTTCGGACTCAGAATTATGAACAGGAAGTATGATCGGGACGAAGCCTGAATCAGACGAAGGGGGATTAAAGAGGAAGACGGGCTGATTACCAAGCTCCACGAAGGATGGTGCGCAGCCGAAGCTGTGCGCAGGGGAGCTTCGTCGCGATAGCAGAAAGGGGAACCGACTTAGAGATGAAAAGACTACGTGGACCTTGACAGATTTTCATAAGTCATTGACAAATGTAATGGACATGAATGTAATTTTACGTGGGCTGCGTCCCACGTCTATAAATAGATGAACAGTACTCCCGTACTGTTCACGCTGACTTGGCATATGCTTTTGCGTCACGCTTGTACTTTTTACCTTCTCTCAGGACCGAAGGTACATTTGTAATTTGTAATCATTTCTATCTCTCCATGTTAATAAAATAGAAATGATTCTATAATGATGTTTATATTTCATGCTTTATATGAATCCTTCGTCATTACTTGTCGTATTTACGAAGGTATGTTTCTTGTGACCTTCGTCCGAAACTCATTGTTTCCCGAAGGGGAACAATGTTTAGTAGGATGAAGGGCTTTAACACTTAACACTTTTTATGTTGCCTTGTTCTTAACTCTTAGCATTTGAGAACAAGTCCCCAACATCGAGCACTTCAACTCCCAAGCCACAACCATACTCCTCGCCTCTTTAAGCAAGGAGGAATACAACAAAGTGCAAGGGTTGAAGAATGCAAAGGAGATTTGGGACCTACTCAAGACCGCGCACGAGGGTGATGAACTCACCAAGATCACCAAGCGGGAAACGATCGAGGGGGAGCTCGGTCGCTTCCATCTTCGCCAAGGGGAGGAGCCATAAGATATGTACAACCGGCTCAAAACCTTGGTAAATCAAGTGCGCAACCTCAGGAGCAAAAAGTGGGACGACCACAAGGTGGTTAAGGTTATTCTAAGAGCTCTCATTTTCCTTAACCCCACTCAAGTTCAATTAATTCGTGGTAATCCTAGATACCCACTAATGACCCCCGAGGAAGTTATCGGGAATTTTGTGAGCTTTGAATGTATGATTAAAGGTTCAAAGAAGATCAACGAGCTTGACGAACCCTCCACGTCCGAAACACAACCGGTGGCATTTAAGGCGACGGAGGAGAAGAAGGAGGAGTCTACACCAAGTAGACAACCAATTGACGCCTCCAAGCTCGACAATGAGGAGATGGCTTTAATCATCAAAAGCTTTCGCCAAATCCTCAAGCAACAGAGGGGGAAGGACTACAAACCCCGCTCCAAGAAAGTGTGCTACAAATGTGGTAAGCTCGGTCATTTCATTGCAAAATGTCCTATATCTAGTGACAGTGACAGGGGCGACGACAAGAAGGGAAAGAGGAGAGAAAAGAAGAAGTACTACAAGAAGAAGGGCGGCGATGCCCATGTTTGCCGGGAGTGGGACTCCGACGAGAGCTCCACCGAGTCCTCTTTCGACGAGGACGCCGCCAACATCGCCGTCACCAAGGGACTCCTCTTCCCCAACGTCGGCCACAAGTGCCTCATGGCAAAGGACGGCAAAAGGAAGAAGGTTAAATCTAAATCCTCCACTAAATATGAATCCTCTAGTGATGATAATGCTAGTGATGAGAAGAATAATTTGCGTACCCTTTTTGTCGATCTTAACATGCAACAAAAGGAAAAATTAAATGAATTGATTAGTGCTATTCATGAGAAGGATGATCTCTTGAACTCTCAAGAGGACTTCCTTATTAAGGAAAACAAAAAGCATGTTAAGGTTAAAAATGCTTATGCTCTAGAGGTAGAAAAATGTAACAAATTATCTAGTGAGCTAAGCACATGCCATGACACTATAGACAACCTTAGAAATGAAAATGCTAGATTAATTGCTAAGGTTGATTCTCATGTATGTGATATCTCAATTCCAAATCTTAGAAATGATAATGATGATTTGCTTGCTAAGATTAAGGAATTGAATAATTCTCTTGATAGCCTTAGAGTAGAAAATGAAAATTTGATTGCTAAGGCTAAAGATATTGATGTTTGCAATACTATTATTTCCGACCTTAGAACTAAGAATGATATGTTGCATGCTAAGGTTGTAGAACTAAAATCTTGCAAACCCTCTACATCTAATGTTGAGCATGTTTCTATTTGTACTAGATGTAGAGACATTGATATCAATGCTATTCATGATCACATGGCTTTAATTAAACAACAAAATGATCATATAGCAATATTAGATGCTAAGATTATCGAGCATAACTTAGAAAATGAAAAGTTTAAATTTGCTAGAAGTATGCTCTATAATGGGAGACACCCTGGCATCAAGGATGGCATTGGCTTCCAAAGGGGAGACAATGTCAAACTTAATGCCCCTCCAAAGAATTTATCTAACTTTGTTAAGGGCAAGGCTCCCATGCCTCAGGATAACGAGGGTTACATTTTGTACCCTGCCGGCTATCCTGAGAGCAAAATTAGGAGAACTCATTCTAGGAAGTCTCACTCTGGCCCTAACCATGCTTTTATGTATAAGGGTGAGACATCTAGCTCTAGGCAATCAACCCGTGCCAAGTTGCCTAGAAAGAAAACTCCTAATGCATCAAATGATCATGCTATTTCATTCAAATCTTTTGATGCATCATATGTGCTTACTAACAAATCCGGCAAGGTAGTTGCCAAGTTTGTTGGGGGCAAACACAAGGGCTCCAAGACTTGTGTTTGGGTACCCAAAGTTCTTGTATCTAATGCCAAAGGACCCAAAACCGTTTGGGTACCTAAAATCAAGAACTAAACTTGTTTTGTAGGTTTATGCATCCGGGGGCTCAAGTTGGATACTCGACAGCGGGTGCACAAACCACATGACAGGGGAGAAGAAGATGTTCTCCTCATATGAGAAAAACCAAGATCCCCAACGAGCTATCACATTCGGGGATGGAAATCAAGGTTTGGTCAAAGGATTGGGTAAAATTGCTATATCACCTGACCATACTATTTCAAATGTTTTTTTTGTAGATTCATTAGATTACAATTTGCTTTCCGTATCCCAATTGTGTCAAATGGGCTACAACTGTCTATTCACTGATATAGGTGTTACTGTCTTTAGAAGAAGTGATGATTCAATAGCATTTAAGGGAGTGTTAGAGGGTCAGCTATACTTGGTAGATTTTGATAGAGCTGAACTCGACACTTGCTTGGTTGCTAAGACTAACTTGGGTTGGCTCTGGCACCGCCGACTAGCCCATGTTGGAATGAACACATTTTGGGACTAACCAATGTTCATTTTGAGAAAGACAGGATTTGTAGCGCATGCCAAGCCGGGAAGCAAGTTGGGACTCATCATCCACACAAGAACGTCATGACTAGTGACAGGCCACTGGAGCTCCTACACATGGACCTATTCGGCCCGATCGCTTACATAAGCATCGGTGGGAGTAAGTACTGTCTAGTTATTGTGGATGATTATTCTCGCTTCACTTGGGTGTTCTTTTTGCAGGAAAAATCTCATACCCAAGAGACCTTAAAGGGATTCTTGAGACGAGCTCAAAATGAGTTCGGCTTAAGGATCAAGAAAATTAGAAGCGACAACGGGACGGAGTTCAAGAACTCTCAAATTGAAGGCTTCCTTGAGGAGGAGGGCATCAAGCATGAGTTCTCTTCTCCCTACACCCCACAACAAAATGGTGTAGTGGAGAGGAAGAATCGAACTCTATTGGACATGGCAAGAACCATGCTTGATGAGTACAAGACACCGGATCGGTTTTGGGCCGAGGCGGTCAACACCGCCTGCTACGCCATCAACCGGTTATATCTACACCGAATCCTCAAGAAGACATCCTATGAACTCCTAACCGGTAAAAAGCCAAATATTTCATATTTTAGAGTTTTTGGTAGCAAATGTTTTATTCTTGTCAAAAGAGGTAGAAAATCTAAATTTGCTCCTAAAACTGTAGAAGGCTTTTTACTAGGATATGACTCAAACACAAGGGCATATAGAGTCTTTAACAAGTCCTCAGGACTCGTTGAAGTTTCTTGTGACGTTGTGTTTGATGAGACTAACGGCTCTCAAGTAGAGCAAGTTGATCCTGATGAGATAGGTGAAGAACAGGCTCCATGCATCGCGCTAAGGAACATGTCCATTGGGGATGTGTGTCCTAAGGAATCCGAAGAGCCTCCACATGCACAAGATCAACCATCCTCCTCCACGCAAGCATCTCCACCAACCCAAAATGAGGACGAGGCTCAAGTTGATAAAGATGAAGAACACAATGATGAGCCACCTCAAGACGATGGCAATGATCAAGGGGGAGACGCAAATGATGAAGACAAGGAGGATGAACAACCAAGGCCGCCACACCCAAGAGTCCACCAAGCAATACAACGAGATCACCCCGTCGACACCATCCTCGGCGACATTCATAAGGGGGTAACCACTCGATCTCGTGTTGCACATTTTTGTGAGCATTACTCTTTTGTTTCCTCTATTGAGCCACACAGGGTAGAGGAAGCACTACAAGATTCGGATTGGGTGATGGCGATGCAAGAGGAGCTCAACAACTTCACGAGGAACGAGGTATGGCATTTAGTTCCACGTCCTAATCAAAATGTTGTAGGAACCAAGTGGGTCTTCCGCAACAAGCAAGACGAGCATGGTGTGGTGACAAGGAACAAAGCTCGACTCGTGGCCAAGGGGTATTCACAAGTCGAAGGTTTGGATTTTGGTGAAACCTATGCACCCGTAGCTAGGCTTGAGTCAATTCGTATATTATTGGCCTATGCTACTTACCATGGCTTCAAGCTTTACCAAATGGACGTGAAGAGTGCCTTCCTCAATGGACCAATCAAGGAGGAGGTCTATGTTGAGCAACCTCCCGGCTTTGAAGATAGTGAGTACCCTAACCATGTCTATAGGCTCTCTAAGGCGCTTTATGGGCTCAAGCAAGCCCCAAGAGCATGGTATGAATGCCTTAGAGATTTCCTTATTGCAAATGGCTTCAAAGTCGGCAAGGCCGATCCTACTTTGTTCACTAAAACTCTTGACAATGATTTGTTTGTATGCCAAATTTATGTTGATGATATCATATTTGGGTCTACTAACGAATCTACTTGTGAAGAATTTAGTAGGATCATGACACAAAAATTCGAGATGTCTATGATGGGGGAGTTAAAATATTTTCTAGGATTCCAAGTCAAGCAACTCCAAGAGGGCACCTTCATTTGTCAAACTAAGTATACACAAGACATACTAACCAAGTTTGGAATGAAGGATGCCAAGCCCATCAAGACACCCATGGGAACCAATGGGCATCTCGACCTCGACACGGGAGGTAAATCTGTCGATCAAAAGGTATACCGGTCGATGATTGGGTCATTACTCTATTTATGTGCATCTCGACCGGACATTATGCTTTCCGTTTGCATGTGTGCAAGATTCCAATCCGACCCTAAGGAATCACACCTTACGGCCGTAAAACGAATCTTGAGATATCTAGCTTATACTCCTAAGTTTGGGCTTTGGTACCCTCGGGGATCCACATTTGATTTGATTGGTTATTCGGATGCCGATTGGGCAGGGTGTAAGATTAATAGAAAGAGCACATCAGGGACTTGCCAGTTCTTGGGAAGATCCTTGGTGTCTTGGGCTTCAAAGAAGCAAAATTCGGTCGCTCTTTCTACCGTTGAAGCCGAGTATATTGCCGCAGGCCACTGTTGTGCGCAATTGCTTTGGATAAGGCAAACCCTGCGGGACTACGGTTACAAACTAACCAAAGTTCCTCTTCTATGTGATAATGAGAGTGCAATCCGCATGGCGGATAATCCCGTTGAGCATAGCCGCACTAAACACATAGCCATTCGGTATCATTTTCTTAGGGATCACTAACAAAAGGGGGATATCGAGATTTCATACATTAACACTAAAGATCAATTAGCCGATATTTTTACCAAGCCACTTGATGAACAATCTTTTACCAGACTTAGGCATGAGCTCAATATTCTTGATTCTAGGAATTTCTTTTGCTAATTTGCACACATAGCACACAAGTATACCTTTGATCATATCTCTTTTATATATGCTATGACTAATGTGTTTTCAAGTGTATTTCAAACCAAGTCATAGGTATATTGAAAGGGAATTGGAGTATTCGGCGAAGACAAAGGCTTCCACTCCACTCTACTACTCATCCTTCGTCGTCACTCCGAGCATCTCTCCAACTTTGGTATAATCTTCACTCATTTATTTTATGACCAAAGGAGGAGAAAGTACTTCGTTGGGCTCTAATAATTCCATTTTTGGCGATTCATGCCAAAGGGGGAGAAAATATGAGCCCAAAGCAAAAGGACCGCACCACCACCTAATTTCAAAAAATTTTGGAGATTTTCAATTGGTCAATTTCAAATTAATATCTTACTATGTTCTAAAGGGGGAGGAAGTAGTATTTCAAAAATGATATATCAAAACCCTCTTGAACACTAAGAGGAGGATCTCATTTAGGGGGAGTTTTGTTTAGTCAAAGGAAAAGCATTGGGATTAAAGGGAGAAAATTTCAAAACTTGAAAAAGCTTCTCAAAATCTTATTTATTTACCTTTGACTATCTTGCAAAAGGACTTTGAAAAGAATTTACAAAAGGATTTGCAAAAACAAAACATGTGGTGCAAATGTGGTCCAATATGTTAAAAACAAAGAAACAATCCATGCACATCATGTAAGTATTTATATTGGCTCAATTCCAAGCAACCTTTGCACTTACATTATGCAAACTAGTTCAATTTATGCACATTTATATTTGCTTTGGTTTGTGTTGGCATCAATCACCAAAAAGGGGGAGATTGAAAGGGAATTAGGCTTACACCTAGTCCCTAATTAATTTTGGTGGTTGAATTGCCCAACACAAATATTGGACTGTCCGGTGGCGCACCGGACAGTGTCCGGTGCACCAGGGAACCGCGCACAGAACTCCTCAGCCTCGGGAATTTTTAGGAGCCGGCGCGCTATAATTCACCGGACTGTCCGATGTACACCGGACAGTGTCCGGTGCTCCAAAGGGACGCGGCTCTGGAACTTGGCAGCCTCGGGATTTTGCAGTAGGCGCTTCGCTATAATTCACCGGACATGTCCGGTGTACACCGGACTGTCCGGTGTAACAGCGGGGCAACGGCTACTTCGCGCCAACGGTCACCTGCAGGCGCATTCAATGCGCGCCAGAAGCACGCAGAAGTCAGGCACGCCCATTCTGGTGCACCGGACATTGAACAGTACATGTCTGGTGTGCACCGGACATCCAGGCGGGCCCAGAAGTCAGAACTCCAACGGTCAAATTGCAACGGCTTTGGTGACGTGGCTGTCGCACCGGACATGTCCGGTGTGCACCGGACTGTCCGGTGCTCCATCGAACGGACAGCCTCACCAAACGGCTAGTTTGGTGGTTGGGGCTATAAATACCCCCAACCACCCCCCATTCATTGCATCCAAGTTTTCCAGCTTCCAACCACTATACAAGAGCTAGCATTCATTGCAAAGCACACCAAAAGAGATCAAATCCTCTCCCAACTCCACACAAAGCCTTAGTGACTAGAGAGAGTGATTTGTAGTGTTCATTTGAGCTCTTGCGCTTGGATCGCTTCTTTTCTTTGGCATTTCTTCTTGTGATCAAACACTCACTTGTAATTGAGGCAAGAGACACCAATCGTGTGGTGGTCCTTGTGGGAAGTTTGATTCCCAAGTGATTTGAGAAAGAGAAGCTCACTCGGTCCGAGGGACCGTTTGAGAGAGGGAAGGGTTGAAAGAGACCCGGCCTTTGTGGCCTCCTCAACGGGGAGTAGGTTTGCGAGAACCGAACCTCGGTAAAACAAATCTACGTGTCACACTCCTTATTCGCTTGCGATTTGTTTTGCGCCCTCTCTCGCGGACTCGATTATATTTCTAACGCTAACCCGGCTTGTAGTTGTGATTATTTTTTGAGAATTTCAGTTTCGCCCTATTCACCCCCCCCCCCCTCTAGGCGACTTTCACTTCCTTTGCTATTTGTAGAAAGGATAAGAAGGTGATTGCTAGGAAGTTAGGGGCAAGATGCAAGGGAGATAAAACTTGCATTTGGGTCCCTAAGACCATTGTGACTAACCTTGTAGGACCCAACAAGAGTTGGGTACCTAAAACCCAAGCCTAAATTTGCCTTGCAGGTTTATGCATCCGGGGGTTCAAGCTAGATTATCGACAGCGGATGCACAAACCACATGATGGGGGAGAAGAAGATGTTCACCTCCTACGTCAAGAACAAAGATTCCCAAGACTCAATCATATTCGGTGACAGGAATCAAGGCAAGGTGAAAGGGTTAGGAAAAATAGCTATTTCATCCAAGCACTCCATCTCCAATGTGTTTTTAGTTGAGTCGCTTGGATATAACTTGTTGTCTGTGAGTCAGCTTTGTAATATGGGATATAACTGCTTATTCACAAATGTAGATGTGTCTGTCTTTAGAAGGAGTGATGGTTCATTAGCTTTTAAGGGTGTATTAGACGGCAAACTCTATTTAGTTGATTTTGCAAAAGAGGAGGCCGGTCTAGATGCATGCTTAATTGCTAAGACTAGCATGGGCTGGCTGTGGCATCGCCGCTTAGCACATGTAGGGATGAAGAACCTTCACAAACTTCTAAAGGGAGAACACGTGATAGGTCTAACTAATGTAACTTTCGAAAAAGATAGACCTTGTGCAGCTTGTCAAGCAGGTAAATAGGTGGGAAGCTCTCATCATACCAAAAATGTGATGACCACTTCAAGACCTTTGGAGTTGCTTCATATGGACCTCTTCGGACCCGTCGCCTATCTAAGCATAGGAGGAAGTAAGTATGGTCTTGTTATAGTTGATGATTTTTCCCGCTTCACTTGGGTATTCTTTTTGCAGGATAAATCTGAAACCCAAGGGACCCTCAAGCGCTTCCTAAGAAGAGCTCAAAATGAGTTTGAGCTCAAGGTGAAGAAGATAAGGAGCGACAACGGGTCCAAGTTCAAGAACCTTCAAGTGGAGGAGTACCTTGAGGAGGAAGGGATCAAGCACGAGTTCTCCGCTCCCTACACACCACAGCAAAATGGTGTGGTAGAAAGGAAGAACAGGACGCTCATAGACATGGCGAGGACGATGCTTGGAGAGTTCAAGACCCCCGAGCGGTTTTGGTCGGAAGCCGTGAACACGGCTTGCCACACCATCAACCGGGTCTACCTTCACCGCCTCCTCAAGAAGACTTCGTATGAGCTTCTAACCGGTAACAAACCCAATGTGTCTTACTTTCGTGTATTTGGGAGCAAATGCTATATTCTAGTGAAGAAAGGTAGAAATTCTAAGTTCGCTCCCAAAGCTGTAGAAGGGTTTTTGTTAGCTTATGACTCAAATACAAAGGCGTATAGAGTCTTCAACAAATCATCGGGTTTGGTTGAAGTCTCTAGCGACGTTGTATTTGATGAGACTAATGGCTCTCCAAGAGAGCAAGTTGTTGATCTTGACGATGTAGATGAAGAAGACGTTCCAACGGCCGCAATATGCTCCATGGCGATTGGAGATGTGCGGCCACAGGAACAAAAGGAGCAAGATCAACCTTCTTCCTCAACAATGGTGCATCCCCTAACTCAAGACGATGAACAGGTTCATCAAGAAGAGGCGTGTGATCAAGGGGGAGCACAAGATGATCATGTGATGGAGGAAGAAGCACAACCGGCACCTCCAACCCAAGTTCGAGCGACGATTCAAAGGAATCATCCCGTCGACCAAATTTTGGGTGATATTAGCAAGGGAGTAACTACTCGCTCTAGATTAGTTAGTTTTTGTGAGCATTACTCCTTTGTCTCTTCTATTGAGCCTTTTAGGGTAGAAGAAGCCTTGCTAGATCCGGACTGGGTGTTGGCCATGCAGGAAGAGCTCAACAACTTCAAGCGTAATGAAGTTTGGACACTAGTGCCGTGTCCCAAGCAAAATGTTGTGGGAACCAAGTGGGTGTTCCTCAACAAACAGGACGAGCACGGGGTTGTGACGAGGAACAAGGCTCGACTTGTGGCAAAAGGTTATGCCCAAGTCGCAGGTTTGGACTTTGAGGAGACTTTTGCTCCTGTGGCTAGGCTAGAGTCGATTCGTATTTTGTTAGCCTATGCTCCTGTGGCTAGGCTAGAGTCGATTCGTATTTTGTTAGCCTATGCCGCTCACCATTCTTTCAGGTTGTTTCAAATAGATGTGAAGAGCGCTTTCCTCAACGGGCCAATCAAGGAGGAGGTGTACGTGGAGCAACCCCCTGGCTTCGAGGATGAACGGTACCCCGACCACGTATGTAAGCTCTCTAAGGCGCTCTATGGACTTAAGCAAGCCCCAAGAGCATGGTATGAATGCCTTAGAGACTTTTTAATTGCTAATGCTTTCAAGGTTGGGAAAGCCGATCCAACTTTATTCACTAAGACTTGTGATGGTGACTTATTTGTGTGCCAAATTTATGTCGATGACATAATATTTGGTTCTACTAATCAAAAGTCTTGTGAAGAATTTAGCAGGGTGATGACGCAGAAATTCGAGATGTCGATGATGGGCGAGTTGAACTACTTCCTTGGGTTCCAAGTGAAGCAACTCAAGGACGGCACCTTCATATCCCAAATGAAGTACACGCAAGACTTGCTAAAGCGGTTTAGGATGAAAGACGCCAAGCCCGCAAAGACTCCGATGGGAACTGACGGACACGTCGACCTCAACAAAGGAGGTAAGTCCGTTGATCAAAAAGCATACCGGTCTATGATAGGTTCCTTGCTTTATTTATGTGCTAGTAGACCGGATATTATGCTTAGTGTATGCATGTGTGCTAGATTTCAATCCGATCCAAGGGAGTGTCACTTAGTGGCCGTGAAGCGAATTCTTAGATATTTAGTCGCTACGCCTTGCTTCGGGATCTGGTATCCAAAGGGGTCTACCTTTCACTTAATTGGATATTCAGACTCCGATTATGCTGGATGTAAGGTCGATAGGAAGAGTACATCAGGGATGTGCCAATTCTTAGGAAGGTCCCTGGTGTCATGGAGTTCTAAGAAACAAACTTCCGTTGCCCTATCCACCGCTGAGGCCGAGTATGTTGCCGCAGGACAATGTTGCGCGCAACTACTTTGGATGAGGCAAACCCTCAGGGACTTTGGCTACAATCTGAGCAAAGTCCCACTCCTATGTGACAATGAGAGTGCTATCCGCATAGCGGACAATCCTGTTGAGCACAGCTGCACAAAGCACATTGACATCCGGCATCACTTTTTGAGAGACCACCAGCAAAAGGGAGATATCGAAGTGTTTTATATTAGCACCGAGAACCAGCTAGCCGATATCTTTACCAAGCCTTTAGATGAGAAGACCTTTTGCAGGCTGCGTAGTGAGCTAAATGTCTTAGATTCGCGGAACTTGGATTGATTTATAGCATACATATGTTTATGCCTTTGATCATGTTCCTTATGCTTCTTGTTGTTTATTTATGGTGCTCAAGTTGTACAAACACTCCCCGGACCTCAAAAATCCATGTGTGAGTGATGCACATATTTAGAGGGAGATGTGCTACAACTTAACCCTTTGAGACTAACCGTGTGCTTGAGTTTGCTTGATTTAGTCTCAAAGGTGGATTGAAAGGGAAAGGTGGACTTGGACCATGCAAGACTTCCACTGCACTCCGATGAGAGGGTAACTTACTCCAAGTCCATCTCAATATCCTTATTGCCTTGGTACTCTTATTTGAAGTTTTTGGTGAGGCAATGGGGTTTAAGGGCCAAGATGGATCCTGTTTTGGTGCTTGATGCCAAAGGGGGAGAAAATAAGGCCAAAGCAATAAATGGATCAGCTACCACTTGAGAATTTTGAAAATAGTAGAATAGAGCTTTTGGTTTGTCAAAACTCTCTTGTTGTCAAAACTCTCTTGTTGTCTCTTTTGTCAAAAGTTGGCCTCTTATGGGGAGAATAGATGATTATGGGAAAAAGGGGGAGTTTTTGAAATCTTTGATCAATTTATCTTGGAACAACTCTCTTTATGTCTCAACAAGTGTGTTTGACTTAGAGATAGGAAATTGAGGTTGATTTGCAAAAACAAAACCAAGTGGTGGCAAAGAATGATCCATATATGCCAAATGTGAATCAAAACAAATTTGTGTTCTCATTTGCATTGATGTTGCACTTCTTTAGTTGCTTTTTGTTGTGTTGGCATAAATCACCAAAAAGGGGGAGATTGAAAGGGAAATGTGCCCTTGGGCCATTTCTAAGTATTTTGGTGATTGAGTGCCAACACAAGTGCTTAAGTGTTAATCTATGCCAATTGATGGACAAAGTGCAAATCAAGAGAAAAGGTATGTTTCTAAGACTTAGTACATTGTTTTAGAGACTAATGTATTGTGTCTAAGTGCTAGAAACAGGAAAAGACCAATTTGGATAAGACTTGGCTATGCAGCCAAGACTCTGCGCAGTCTGGGTGCACCGGACTGTCCGGTGGTGCACCGGACTGTGTCCGGTGCGCCAGGCTGGCGACTGTCAACTGGCTTCTTTCGGGATGCGATTAACAGCGTGCGGCTATAAATCACTGGACTGTCCGGTGGTGCACCGGACTGTCCGGTGAGCCATTCACAGGCGAAGTCGTCGCTCTCGGAAAGCGATTAACGGCGTACGGCTATAATTCACCGGACTGACCGGGGGTGCACCGGACTGTCCGGTGAGCCAACGGTCGGCCGGGCCAATGGTCGGCCGCGTAATCCGCGCGCGACGCGTGGCCGAGCCAACGGTCAGAAGGGGGCACCGGACTGTCCGGTGTGCACCGGACAGTGTCCGGTGCGCCAACGGCTCTAAATCTGCAACGGTCGGCTTCGCCAAATAAGGAAAGAGATCAGCACCGGACAGTGTCCGGTGGTGCACCGGACTGTCCGGTGCGCCAGGCGACAGAAGGCAAGAATTGCCTTCCTGGAATGCTCTCAACGGCTCCTAGCTGCCTTGGGGCTATAAAAGGGACCCCTAGGCGCATGGAGGAGAACACCAAGCATTCTCTAAGCATTCCTAAGCACCAAGACTTCAATTCTGCGCATTCGATTCTTTGTGATAGCAACTAGAGCTCCGTTTGAGTAGAGAACTCTTTGAGTTGTGTTGAGAGCTCATGTTGTGACTTGCGTGCGTGTGTTGCTCTGATCTTGTGTCTTATGTGCGTTGCTCATCCCATCCTTACTTCCGTGCTTCTTTGTGAACATCTTTGTAAGGGCAAGAGGCTCCAAGTTGTGGAGATTCCTCGCAAGCAGGATATAGTAAAGTGAAAGCAAAACACCGTGGTATTCAAGTGGGTCTTTGGACTGCTTGAGAGGGGTTGAGTGCAACCCTCGTCCGTTGGGACGCCACAACATGGAGTAGGCAAGTATTGGACTTGGCCAAACCACGGGATAAACCACTGTGCCATCTCTGTGTTGATCTCTTTGTGGTTATTGTGTTTTGCTAAGACTCCTCTCTAGCCACTTGGCATTATTGTGCTAACTCCTAATCAAGTTTTTGTGGCACTAAGTTTCAAGTTTTATAGGATCACCTATTCACCCCCCCCCCCCTCTAGGTGCTATCAAGGAGCGGCGCCGAAGTCGGTAGCGGGGCAACTCTTGGCAGCGCCTGCGGGGACCGAGGCCCGAGGGGCCTCCCCGCAGGCACGATTGGCCTTGGTCCGGAGCGGGTAAGTGCCTAAGAATGCCTTTGTTTTGGCTTCTTTCGTCGCATGTCTTGAACTTGCTTTCTATCTTCCTTTCAGCAAGCGGAGGCAGGGCCTAACCGGCCTGGCCCCACGAAGGCCCTTAAGACGGTGCCGGCTTCTGCAGCTGGTGTCGCGGCGTGCCGTGCCGGTTGGCCGGCCTCCGCACAGGATGCTCTCGAGCGGGGGCCCAGGCGGCACGAGCTGCCATGGAGCAAGCCTCCCAGGCCGACCCCTCCATTGGGGCGGTCGTCATGCCGGGGGAGGCTGCTGACGCGACCGTGGCCCTGAGCCCGCCTGACGTGTCGTCGGTGCCGGCGTCGACTCCTGCCGCGGTCGTTGCCGACTCGCCCGCGGAGCCGTCCATCGCTCCCAATGTCAGGATGGTTGGGGCGTCGCCGCTCGCGGTCGTCCCCGACCTCCCCGTTCCTGGCCCCGAGGAGGGGGCGGACGCTGTTGCCAAGGTCGGTGATCGGGAACCCGCCACCTTAGCCGAGGGGAAGCCCAGCGCGTCGATGGCGATGGTGCCCGACATGTTGACTGCAGGGGATCCCGGCGTCTTAGCGGAGGAGCGCGCAACACCACGGCCCGTCTTGGGAGGCGGCGTCCTCATCCCCACGCAGCGCAACCCCAATGAGTGGTGCGGGCAAGCGTTCCGGTTCTGGAGCCACGGCGCCTCGAAACCCCTCCTCGTCCTCAACAATGAGCAGGAGGAGCAGTCTCGGGATGAGCTCCGCGAGTATGCTGAGGCCACGATGGGGTCGCTTCGGTCGACCATGGAGATCCTTTCCAGAGACGTTCCCAGGGTCCTCCAGGTAAGGATTTTAGGCGCATACCTTGCGTGGCCAGGGCGTTCTTTGTAACCTTGTTTTCCTTGCTCAGGAACTTGCGGATGTGAGCACCGCCAAGTCGATGTTCATCCGTCGTGAGAGCAGCATCTGGGGTTTGCTGCGGTCCCAGAGGGCCGTGTTTGCCAAGGCTAATGAGCGCCTTGCCCAACAGAGCACCGAGCTGGTGGAACTTCGGCTGCTCTGTGATGATCTGAAGGCGGAGGCAGCGGCAGCGCGGGCAGAGGTGGCGTTGGCACGGATGGAGGTGCAGCAGCGACAGCTAGATCTTGGCCAGGCCATCGACGAGCGGGACCAATCTCGGAGCCAGGCTGCCGAGGCCATGGGCCGGGCTGAGGCCCTTGAGGGTCAGCTGGCCGAGGTGTCTGCTCGGGCCGGGGCCCTTGCGGTGGACCTGGCTGTGGCCGTCGGATCTGCCCAGTCTGCCCAAGTCGTGGCCTCGCAGGAGCGTGCCTGGGCCAAAGGTATGTTTCGCCTGCTTTGCGACTTCAATTTAGCTTCATTCTTCTACTCGTGTCTGAAGAATTTTGATCGGCTATCTGCAGAGCTCGAGACGGCTCTTAATGAGTCCATCAAGGCGCACGCCTGGGCGGCTGAGCAGAATGGGGCCGACTGTGTGGCTATGTCCGAGGCTATCTTGGGCTTTTGCTGAGCCTTTGACCTTGATGACGTCCCCTCGGGTAGCTCCCCCTAGAGTCATCTGCGGGCCTTGGGCGGCCATGTGTGCAGCAGACTCCGCAGGGCACTGCACCACGGCGTTAGGCGGGCCATCGCCATGCTCGCTTCCCACTACGACGTGGACTTGGAGTGGGTTAGCGAGGGGTACTGTCTACCCGACGAAGACAAGGCTGCCTTAGCCGAGGTCCAGCGGCTTGATGCGGCCGCCGAAGGCCCAAGCGCGGTGCTAGCCTCCTCCTTCGAGGTGGAGATCCTTCCGCCCGCGTTGTCGTCTGAGGCTGGGCCAGATCTCGCCGAAGGCGGAAACGACGCCGAGGGCGCAGCTGCTTCCCCTGCCAATGCATGATCCTGCTGGAGCAGCTTATTTGTAGCATGCGTGTGTTCTTTCGCGGCTGTCGAGGCCCGAACACTTTCATCGTCGTATCATAAAGTTGTGTTTTCTTTCCTCTTGTTTCGTGCGCCATGACTTGTTCGTTGGTAGCAGAACCACTTGTCCGAGCGAGAGTTACTTTTCGCGGAAGGTGACGAGTGGGGTATCCGTATCCCGGAGGCGTAGGAGTCCCTCAGCTCGGTCGGCCTTGCCGCTTACATATACTCTCGTCGTTTTTAGGATCCCACTATCGATACAGAAGTCGAAAGCAAGAAAGGTCGTTTTGGTAGGAAATTTTCCGAGGAAAATTTTAACGCAGAGGGGGTTCCCCCCTTCTAGCCCCCGAGGGAGGGTCAGGCTTTGCTGAGGCAAGGCCGACCCTTCCTTGATGGTTAGACTTTATGTATGTAAAGAAAACGAGGTACATGAATGACTTAAAACATCTTAAGGGTAGAAGCAATGTAGTTGTTGGATGTTCCAAGCGTTGTTGTAGACCTCGCCTTGGTCGTTGGCCAGCTTGTATGTTCCGGGCTTCAAAATCTTGGCGATGATGAAGGGCCCTTCCCAGGGAGGAGTGAGCTTGTGGCGCCCTCAGGCGTCCTGTCGCAGACGAAGCACTAAGTCTCCCACTTGGAAGCCTCGCAGCCGAACGCTTCGGGCGTGGTAGCGTCGCAGAGACTGTTGGTACTGTGTCGAATGTAGTAAGGCAACGTCCCGAGCCTCTTCGAGCTGGTCCAGCGAGTCCTCTCGGCTAGTCTGGTTGCTTCGGTCGTCGTATGCCCTGGTCCTCGGGGAGCCGTATTCTAAGTCCGTGGGGAGGACGGCCTCGGCCCCATAGACTAGAAAAAACGGCGAGAAACCCATGGCTCGGCTCGGCGTCGTCCTCAGACTCCAGACTACCGAGGGTAGCTCTTTCATCCACCACTTGCCGAACTTGTTGAGGTCGTTGTAGATCCTCGGTTTGAGTCCCTGCAAAATCATACCGTTGGCACGCTCCACCTGCCCATTCGTCATGGGGTGAGCTACGGCGGCCCAGTCCACACGGATGTGGTGGTCGTCGCAGAAGTCCAAGAACTTTTTTCTGGTGAACTATGTGCCATTGTTGGTGTTGATGGAGTTTGGGACCCTAAATCGACGGATGATGTTGGTGAAGAACGCCAACGCCTGCTTAGACCTGATGCTGGTCAAGGGTCGGACCTTGATCCACTTGGAGAATTTGTCGATGGCGACCAGTAGGTGCGAGAAGCCCCCGGGTGCCTTTTGCAAGGATCGACGAGGTCTAGACCCCACACAGCAAATGGCCAGGTGATGGGTATCATCTGCAAGGCCTGAGCGGGCAGGTGCGTTTGCCTCGCGTAGAATTGACACCCCCGGCAGGAGCGTACAATCCTAGTGGCGTCGGCCACCGCTGTTGGCCAGTAGAAACCTTGTCAGAAGGCATTCCCCATGAGGGCTCGAGGTGCTGCATGGTGGCCGCAAGCCCCCGTGTGTATTTTTTGCAACAGCTCTTGTCCTTGGGCGATGGATATGCATCGTTGGAGGATGCCCGAGGGGCTGTGGTGATAGAGCTCCTTTTCATCACCCAGCAAGACGAACGACTTGGCGCACCGAGCCAGTCGCCGAGCTTTGGCCTTGTCAAGGGGAAGCTCTCCTCGGATGAGATATTCCAGGTACAGGGTCTGCCAGTTCAGATCTGGCGCGACCCCATTCTATTCCCCCTCGACGGGCAAGGCCTCCTCCTCGATGGCCGAGGGTACCTCGGGCTCGGCCGAGGGTACCTCGGGCTGGGCCAAGGCTTCCTTGTGCTCGGGCGTGTCATCGATCTTGACGGATGGTTGATGTAGGTCTTTGGAGAAGACGTCCAGGAGAACCGTCGTCCGCCCCGAGGCTATCTTCGCCAGCTCATCCGTAGTCTTGTTGTACCGTTGGGTGATGTGGTTGAGCTCCAGCCCGTAGAACTTGTCTTCCAGGCGCCGGACTTCATCGCAGTAGGCTTCCATCCTTCGGTCGTGTTAGTGGGAGTTCTTCATGACTTGGTCGATGACAAGCTGCGAGTCGCCACGAGCGTCGAGGCACCGGACCCCTAGCTCGATGGCGATGCGCAGCCCATTAACCAGAGCCTCGTACTCGACCACGTTGTTTGATGCCGGAAAATGGAGGCGAATGACGTAGCGAAGATGCTTTCCGAGGGGTGAAACGAAGAGCAAGCCAGCGCTTGCTCCTGTTTTCATGAGTGACCCATCGAAGTACATGGTCCAAAGCTCGAGTTGGATTGGAGTTGTTGGTAACTGGGTGTCAGTCCACTCAGCCAGGAAGTCTGCCAAGACCTGGGATTTTATGGCCTTCCGAGGGGTGAATGATAGCATTTCGCCCATGAGCTCCACCGCCCACTTCGCTATCCTACCCGAGGCCTCATGACACTGGATGATCTCCTCCAGGGGGAAGGATGACACCACAGTCACCGGATGAGACTCGAAGTAGTGTCGCAACTTTCGCCGTGTCAGAATCACTACGTAGAGCAACTTCTGGATCTGTGGGTAGCGGACTTTGGTCTCGGAAAGCACTTCGCTGATGAAGTAGACTGGCCTCTGGACGAGCAGCGCATGCCCTTCTTCTCGTCTCTCGACTACAATCGCGGCGCTGACCACCTGAGTGGTTGCGGCTACGTAGATCAAGAGGGCTTCTCCTGCAGCGGGGGGCACCAGGATGGGTGCATTTGTAAGGAGCGCCTTAAGGTTTCCGAGGGCTTCCTCGGCCTCGGGGGTCCAAGTGAAGCGCTCGGCCTTCCTTAAGAGGCGGTACAGAGGCAAGCCTTTCTCACCAAGGCGTGAGATGAAGCGGCTCAGAGCCGCAAGGCATCCCATGACCCTCTGTACTCCTTTCAAATCTTTGATCGGTCCCATGTTGGTGATGGCCGCGATTTTCTCCGGATTGGCCTCTATTCCCCGCTCAGAGACGATGAACCCTAGGAGCATGCCTCGGGGGACCCCGAAGACACACTTCTCGGGGTTGAGTTTCACGTCTTTCGCTCTCAGACACTTGAATGTCGTTTCAAGGTCAGAGAGGATGTCGGAGGCTTTCTTTGTCTTGACAACGATGTCATCGACGTAAGCCTCGACCGTCCTGCCGATGTGTTCTCCGAACACATGGTTCATGCACCTCTGGTAGGTGGCGCCTGCATTCCTCAAACCAAATGGGATTGTAGTGTAGCAGTACATGCCAAAAGGTGTGATGAAAGAAGTCGCGAGCTGGTCGGACTCTTTCATCTTGATTTGGTGATAGCCTGAGTAGGCATCGAGGAATGACAGGGTTTCGCACCCAGCAGTGGAGTCCACAATTTGATCGATGCGAGGTAGAGGGTAGGGAACTTTCGGACATGCTTTGTTTAGACCAGAGTAGTGTACACACATCCTCCATTTCCCATCCTTCTTCCTTAGAAGAACAGGGTTAGCTAACCATTCGGGATGGAATACCTCTTTGATGAACCCTGTCACAAGTAGCTTGTGGATCTTCTCGCCTATGGCCCTGTGCTTTTCTTCGTCAAAACGGCGCAGGGTTTGCTTTACGGGTCGGGCTCCAGCTCTGATGTCTAGTGAGTGCTCGGCGACATCCCTCGGTATGCCGGGCATGTCTGAGGGACTCCACGCAAAGACTTCGGTGTTTGCGCGGAGAAAGTCGACGAGCACTGCTTCCTATTTGGGGTCGAGCTCAGAGCCAACCCGGACTTTCTTGCTGGCGTCGTTGCTGGGGTCGAGAGAGACGGACTTGACCGCCTCAACTGGTTCGAAGTTGCCGGCGTGCCGCTTCGCGTCGGGTGCCTCCTTGGAGAGGCGTTCCAGGTCAGCGATGAGGGCCTCGGACTCGACGACGGCCTCAGCATACTCCACGCACTCCATGTCGCATTCGTACGTGTGGCGGTACGTGGATCCGACGGTGATGATCCCGTTCGGGCCTGACATCTTGAGCTTGAGGTAGGTGTAGTTGGGGACGGCCATGAACTTGGCGTAGCACGGCCTTCCCAACACCGCATGGTAGGTTCCTCGGAACCCGACGACCTCGAAGGTGAGAGCTTCCTTTCGGAAGTTGGAGGGATTCCCGAAGCAGACGGGTAAGTCGATCCGTCCGAGGGGCAGGATTCGCTTTCCGGGCGCGATCCCGTGGAAGGGGGCTGCGCTGGCCCGGACCTCGGACCTATCAACCCCCAAGAGTTCCAGGGTCTCGGCGTAGATGATGTTAAGGCTGCTGCCTCCGTCCATGAGGACTTTGGAGAGCCTAACGTTGCTGATGATCGGATCGACGACGAGCGGGTACCTTCCTGGGCTTGGCACGAAGTCGGGGTGGTCGCCTCGGTCGAAGGTGATAGGCTTGTTGGACCAGTCTAGGTAGACTGGCGCTGCCACCTTCACCAAGCAGACCTCCCGGCGCTCCTGCTTGCGGTGACGAGCCGAGGCGTTCGCCGTCTGCCCGCCGTAGATCATGAAGCAGTTGTGGACCTCCGGGAACTCTTCTTCCTTGTCGCCCTCCTTCTTGTTGTTGTCATGGCCTTTGCTATCTTTCGCCGGGGGCCTGGCCTTGTGGAAGTAGCGCCGGAGCATGACACATTCTTCGAGGGTGTGCTTGACGGGACCCTGGTGATAGGGGCACGGCTCTTTGAGCATCTTGTCAAACGCGCTGGCCCCTCCAGGAGGTTTCCGAGGGTTCCTGTGCTCGGCCGCAGCGACGAGATTCACGTCAGCGGCGTCGCGCTTCGCTTGCGACTTGTTCTTGGCCTTCTTCTTCATGCCCCGCTGGGCGGACACCTCGGGGGCGTCTTTCTTCGGCTCTCCCTGAGGCTGCTTGTCCTTTCGGAAGATGGCTTCGACCGCCTCCTGACCCGAGGCGAACTTGGTGGTGACGTCCATCAGTTCGCTCGCACTGGTGGGAGTCTTGCGCCCCAGTTTGCTCACCAGGTCTTGGCAAGTGGTGCCGGCAAGGAAAGCCCCGATGACATCTGAGTCGGTTACGTTGGGCAGCTCGGTGCGCGGCTTCGAAAATCGCCGGATGTACTATCGGAGGGACTCCCCTGGCTGCTGGCGGTAGCTTCGGAGATCCCACGAGTTCCCAGGGCGCACGTACGTGCCTTAGAAGTTTCTCGCGAAAGCCTTGACCAGATCGTCCCAGTCGGAGATCTACGTAGGAGGCAGATGCTCCAGCCAGGCTCAGGCGACGTCGGAGAGGAAAAGGGGTAGATTACGGATGATGAGGTTGTCATCGTCCGCCCCTCCCAACTGGCATGTCAGTCGGTAGTCCGCGAGCCACAGCTCTGGTCTCGTCTCCCTGAGTACTTGGTGATGGTAGTCGGGGCTCGGAAACGGGCAGGGAACGACGCTCGTCGTATGGCCCGGCTGAAGACTCGCGGACCGGGTGGTTCGGGTGAGGGGCTGCGATCCCCCTCGCTGTCGCAGCGTCCCCCACGCCTGGGATGGTAGCCTCGGCGCACCTTCTCGTCGAGGCAGGCTCGACGGTTGAGATGGTGGTGCTCGTTGCCGAGGCGATCCCGGGCGGCGGGCGCCTCGTCCCGCGTGCGCTCGGGATGGACCGAGGCTTCCCGCATGCGTCGGGAGGACACCGCGTGATGCTCCAAGGGGTCAGCTCGCCTCCGGGAGGCAGAGCTCTCGGCTCGACGAACTGCGGCGCCTTCCAGGAGATCCTTGAGTTCGCCCTAGATACGCTGTCCCTCGGTGGTGGATGGCTCCGGCATGGCTCGAAGTAGCATCGCCACTGCAGCTAGGTCCTGGTCGGACCCGCTGACGGCCGGGGGCAGCGCTGCCTGGCATTGTCGACGATGCGGCGCTGGATGTCCTGGGCCCGATGACAGGCTCCTCCGGCGAGTGTTCGGCCTGCCCACTCCTGTTCGATGTTCTGTCGGAGCTGCATAAGACAGCCTGCTTCCCTATTGACTCGGGCCTGCATCTCACGGATTTGCTCGAGCTCTGTGTCCCGACCCCCCGCAAGGACTGGGACCACAGCTAGCTCCCGCGAGATGTCAACGCGAGATGCGGGCCCAGGGGGATCGTCAACCTCCGGCATACCGAGGTGGTTGCCTTCGTTGTGATCTCCCTGATCGACGTGGAAACATTCGCGACTTGGGCTGTAACCCTCGTTGTCAAGGCCGTGGCCATCGTCAGAACAACCGGAGAGACAGTGGTCACATGCGGACATGAAGTCCCTCATGGCACTGGGGTCATTGAGGCCAGAGAATTCCCAACCGAAGTCGGGGTCATCCTCTTCCTCGGAACCTGCCGGCCCGAAGGTTGAGACGGCTGTCAGTCGGTCCCAGGTCGACCACATGTGGTACCCCGGAAGGTTTGGATACGCCTTTACGAAAGCGCTCACCATAGCGGGGTCGCTCGGTGGATCGAAGCTGAATCGAAAGGGTACGGGATGGAAAATGGATGGTACCTCTTGGTCAATGGACGGTGGTGAAGTCGCGTCGGGGGCGGAGCACACCATCATCTCAGGTACGAGGGTAACGCCCAGCAGATCCTTTGCGAGAGTGCTGGCGTCATCAGTCCACTTGGGGCAGACACGTTGCGGGGAAGTGACACCCGCCGTCGTCTCAGGTGCGAGGACATTGCCCGACATGTCCCCCGGGGGAGTGCCGGCATCGTCGACTCGCTCTGGTGCGACAGCCGACAAGGTGCCGCCTCCTGCGTGGCCATGGTTGCCCCGTCTCCGCCTCCTCCGGCGAGGAGGGTGGCGGGGACGACCGGAGTGCTCCTCTTCTGCCGCGGGGAGATGCTGTCGCCGAGCTCGCTGCCGCCGGGCGAGTCAAATACCGTCGATGTCATCGCGCCGCGGGGGGAGTACCATGTTGTAGCTGCCGTCGAGGGACATGAACTCGAGACTCCCGAAGCGGAGCACCGTCCCGGGCTGAAGAGGTTGCTGAAGACTCCCCATCTGGAACTCAACGGGAAGGCGTTCGTTAACACACAGCAGGCCCCTACCTGGCGCGCCAACTGTCGGTGTTTCGGATCCAGGGGGTCCCTGGACCGATGAATGAAATTGTCGTTGTGTGCCCCTGCCCAGATGGGTTAGCGCGAGATGGAACACAAGAGGTGGGGCAAGCTTTGTATTATCCTGCACCAAGGGTGTCGCTCGTAGTAGGGGTTACAAGCACGTCGCGAGAGGGAGAGAGAGAGAGAGGGAGCCTGTTCGTTCGCTCCTTCCCTCGCGTGAACCCCCCTCCAGGATGGCCCTGGACCTCCCTTTTATAGACGCAAGGAGAGGGTCCAGACGTACAATGGGGGTGTAGCTATGCGCTAACGTGTCCGGCAGAGAAATGCCTAAGCCCTGTGTACATGCCAACGTGGCTGTCGGGGGAGAGCTTGAGCCCTGTACACGTGATAGCGTGGCCGTCGGAGAAGCGTCTGAGCCCTGTAGGAGCACAGCTGGCAGTGCGGCAAGGATCCTACTGACGTCTCCTTGCTGTCGTAAGGGGCTGAGAGCCACCGGCGTCATGGTTGCACGCGGGGCACCATCATTACCCGTCGCCGGGGTAAGCCAGATGGGACGCCGGTCTTGTTCCTTGTAGCCTGAGCTGGCTAGGGATAGGGTAATGATGTATCCCCTGTTGGCGCGGTCGGTCCGAGCCCAAGGTCGGGCGAGGCGGAGACTTCTCTTGAGGCTGAGTCCGGGGTCGGGCGAGGACGCGATTCCTCCTGAGACCGAGGTCGAGGCCGAGTCCGGGGGTCGAGCGAGGCGGAGACCTCCTCTCGAGGCCGGAGCCTGAGGTCGGGCGAGGCAGAGCTTCCTGTTGCGCCCGAGGCCGAACTCGGTGGTTGATTGTGACTTGTTGTCAGTCTTCGCCTGGGTGGTTCGCACGGCAGTCGGAGCGGGGCGAGCGGCGCTGTTTTCCCGTCATATCGGACAATAAAAAGGGGGCGAAGTGACTGCGGTCACTTCGGCCCTGCCGACTGAGGCGCGTGTGTCAGGATACGGTGTCAGACGATCCTCGCATTGAATGTGCCTGCGATGTGGTCGGTTGGTGAGGCGGTTTGGCCAAGGCTGCTTCACAACGAAGCCTGCCCGAGCCGGGCTTCGGGAGAGCCGAGGAGGTGCCCGCTGCCTGAGGAGGCCCTCGGGCGAGGCGTGAACTCGTCTGGGACTACCGCTCCAGCCCGAGGCTGGGCTCGGGCGAGGTCGTGTCCCTTGGGTAGACGAAGCCTTGACTTGAACCGCGCCCATCAGTTGGTCTGAGGGTGTTTACCAGCCGTGATTAGGAGTGTTGGGGTACCCCTAATTATGGTACCCGACAATAGGCTAGTCATTTCAAAGAGAAACTTATCCTCTTCAAAACAACACAAATTCATCTGTTTCTCAATAGAACTGGTCCATGGGGGTGGCATGTGGTAAATACTTGACTATCTTTATGGAACCATTCATCCTCATTTGACGTTCTCCTTTCTCCAAGGTGTGAGATACACAACATGAACTTGAAAGAAATCATTAGTCTCACAAGATATAGGCTTAACTCTCCCTCAATTTGTGCATGCAAGAGTACACAAAGTACACTCATGCACATCAACAATACGAGGTTAAAGGAGATGTTTGCACTATATCTTGGTTTAACATAACATGCTTCACATAGATGATGGAAATTGTACCAATTGAAGGTTTAAGTACCGAAAGTATATCAATTGAAGTCCTGAGAGGTAAAGCATGCTAATATGAACCTCAAACCTCATAATGAAGAATATTATATGGTTATGTCACCACATCTTCATTATTTTGTTTACAGTATAATTAAACTCCCTTCTTTATTTATTGTGATCTCTTTTCTCTTTACGATTTCATCCAACCAAATGATCTTGAACTTCATTTATCTTTGCTTGATTCGATCATACTTGATATGAGACCAATTGAAACTCAATGATCGAAAGGTCAAGATTTATATTTGTAGATTTTGAATCCATCTTGAAAGCATTTGGAAGGTCCTTGTTGAAACACTTAGAAAAGAGAGCATTAAAAATACAAGGGAGGGTTTCACAAATGATGATCCTTATATCTGGATGGCAAATGAATCACCATTCTTGAAACCCATAAGGATAGACTAAATTCCTTTAAATTAGTGCACACATACGGTTGATATCAAAGTTATATGCACTACTGAACATTTTATATTGTAAGGAATCTAACCTATACTATGGTACATCCCACTAAGGATAGAATACTAAAAACAACTGAAGGAGAGGAAGTTTTCGTACCTTGGCCTCTTATCAACTTCATCTTACTTTAGTTGAATAGTATCCTTTAAGCTTGTGATTTATCCACTTAAACAAGCACAATTTATTTACATAGATTTTCTATGAATAAGCTCAACATAAGAGATGACATTAGTAGCACAAATACTAGTTTCTCATTTAGCAACCTTTTTTATATGGAAAGCAGGAGAGTTGCTAAAATAGAAAAACCTCATAATATGGACTAAATTTCCCTTGATCCCTTATGCACAATACATTATTTAATGTCATGGATTTAGACATGCAGTGTTATTAAATGAAGTCCAAAAGTCTAATTTAAGCCATATTACGGTGAGTGTCTAATTTAAGCCATATTACACTTGCCTTAATTGCTCATTCTCCATTGCAATCTCATCCGAACATGTTTCTATAACAACATTCTTAACAAGAACTTGATTGTAGGGATTAGAATCAATAATTAAATCAAAGCAAGAAGTAGAAGCATCTTTCTCAATAATTTTAAGAATTTCAATTAAAGATGCTCCTAGGGTGCTATCGATGCTCTCTAGCTTAGTAGGTAGCTCATTATTATGTATGCTAAGAATTTCTATTTTCACTAGTAAGTTTCAATGGCTTCTTGAGAGCTAGCTAATTTAGCCTTAAGTTTTTCATTCTTTTTGATAAGGCTATCATTAGTAATTGAGGATGGAACATTAGACTCTAATTGCTTAATTTTAGTTGTTAGCTCACAATTCAAATTTGCAAATGTTTCAATTTTTTTCTAGCAAGCATTTATAATCATTTAAGAGCTAATCGACTTATTTTTCAAAGTTTCAAACTGAGCCTTTTGTTTAGTGCAAACATCCTCAAAAAATTAACGACATGCGCAAGTTCATCTACAGAGGGCTTTCCCTCACCATCACACTCATTATCACTATGATCACTAGAGGATGGGATACTTGTTTTACCTCTTGCCATAAGGCATTTGTGATATGATCGTGATGAGTGTGATGAAGATCGGTGGCTGTGAGTCCTTGGAGGATCATCTTCGCTTAAAGAATCATCCCAAGTCTTGACACTTGTGAGTGTTTGCCTTTGCTCCTCCTCTTTGCGGGTTCGGCCATAATTAGACAGTTGTCCCTGAAGTGGCCCTGCTCCCCACATGCAAAGCATCCTCTCTTTCTTTGCTTTTTCTTGTCAATGTTAAAGAGAAAATCCTCGACCTGAAGGGGCACACCCATTAGATTAATCCTACGAATCATCCCCATTACCTTTTCGACGCATCGGACTGTTTTTTCATCCTCAAAGGATAATGTTGAGGCTTGATCATTTTCTTCATCATCATTTTCTTCTTCTTCCTCCTCTTCTTCACTTGAGGAACTTGAGCTTGGAGCCTTCTTCTTGCCTTTCATCTTTTTGTGTTCATCACATGCAAAAGCACATGACATTGAAGAAGTTGGCTCCTCTTCTTGACCCATTTTCCGCAACATCTCAAATGCCACAATCTTTCCAATCATAATCGTCGGGATCATTTGGCTCAAGTCTATAAGATTGTGAAGGATGGTGATGATGGTCTCATATCTTTGTTGAGGTAGAAGGAAGATGATCTTGCACACAATGTCTGCATCACCTAGCTTATTAATTCCAATAGAGTTGAGCTCACCAACCACAAGATTTAAGCGAGAATACATATCTCTAACAAGCTCATTTTCTTCCATAGCAAAATAATTATACTCATTTAAGACTAGGCAATGTTTTTGCTCATGGACATTAGATGTGTCATCATGGAGCTCATGCAGTTTTATCCAAATCTCATTAGCAGTTTTCAAGGTAAATACTTGATTGAAAATTTTCATGCCGAGAGATTCATACAAGCAATTTTTGGCTCTAGCATTCAAGTGAATTTCTTTTTCGTCACTCGTGGAGAGCTTCTCGGGATTCTTGGGTGGTTTCATCCCATCACGAGTGACTCTCCAGACACCTAGATCAACCGCTTCTAGGTAACAAGCCATTCTAACACTATAATATGAGAAATTAGTGCTGTCGAAGTGTGGTGGCCTATGGGTATCCATCTCTTTCCTCTAAAAAGCGTCGGCTTGATTAGTGGTGAAGCTAAAACGTTTCAAATGAGCCAAACCAGGCTCTGATACCACTTGTAGAAAACGGTGACGCTTAAGAGGGGGTGTGAATTGGGACTTCTAAAAACTATCTCCAAACTAGACCACAAATAAATCCCTAGAACAAAACCAATGCAAATAAACAATCTAGAATGTGTATACTAGGTTTAGTCTATGTGTTGCTATCTCTACCGCAAAAGGATTTATGCAACCTAAGTTCCAATCCTATATATTGTACACTAAGAATAGTAAAGGTTGAAACTTATGTAGATATAGTAAATGCGGAAGATTAAAAAGCTAGTAGAGAAATCAAACTCTTGTGGATGATGCCAATATTTTTACTGAGGTATCTGGAACCACTCAAGGTGCCGACTAATACTCGTTGGTGCCCCTACGCAAAGGGTAGCCCACGTGAGGACCAAGCACCACATACGAGTAACTTCGTAGAGAGCCGCGGGCCTTCTCCACGCGCAAGTGGTGCTATACTTTCGACTCCTCTCGGACACTCCCCGCCGTCTCCACTATCGAGCTTCCAGCCAAAACGCTGCGGGCCTAGTTCCCTCCGGTACATAGTGGCGGCCGTGACACAAACTCGGTTGTCACGATCTCGCAAGATTCATGCCCCACTCGGTACAATTACAAACGGCTCGCACAAAGCTAAGAGGTTTTGTGGGGTTTTCTAAACGCACTCATCTAACTAGGATCACATAAAGCAAGCACATAAGCGGTCTAACTATCCTAAGCACTTCCCAAATCACCTACGCTATTCACCGAGTGATTCCATTAAGCACTTGGGTGTATGAGCACTTGAAAATGTCTATAACATGTGTTGGTATGTTGCTTGGGGTCCCACACCTCCAAATGGCCGGTTGGAGGGGTATAAATATCCTCAACCTCAATTATAGCCGTTGGATAGAAAGCTGGTTGTTTCTATCGTCAAGCGCACCAGACAGTGCGGTGTGCCTCGGACATGTCCGGTGTCTTGGCCACGTCAGTCGACTATTCAGGGCTCCAGCAGTCGACCATTGGAAGATCTATTGCCGACCGTTGGCCAGACTATCCAGTGAACACTGGATAGTCTAGTGCTACAACACCCGAGAGTCCAATTCGTGGAGCTCTCTACGCAGACTAGCTAGTGCACACTGAACATGTCTGGTGCGCCACGAGGGTGCTGGCTGATTGCCCACTTCTTAGATTTCTTCACTATGTTCTTGGACTTCTTTTGGACTTGAGTCTTGGACTTCTACTCATCTTTTAGGTCTTCTTTTGAGGTGTTGCATCCTTAAAGCCTCAGTCCAATCCTCTTCGCATCATGTGAACTACAAACACAAACACTGACAAACACATTAGTCCACAGGTTATGTTGATCATCAAACACCAAAATTAATTAGTCAAATGGGTTGAGGTCCATTTTCCTTACACTCCCAATTATGTTTTTTGCGATCTAAGCTCGTTATGAAGGAACGAACTCATCCCGCAAGGGGCTACTGTTGGGAGCCAATCTTGCCCCCGCAAGACACCTTTACTTTGGTGTAAATAAATGTGTTTTAGATATATAGTTGTTGGGGGTTTGCTTCGTCGCTGAAGGTCCTGTGAGAAGAAACACCTTCGGAAGATCAAAACAGAAGCGGTGCTGAAGCTACAATCCAGGGTGCTTCGGCATGACGACGCGTCTTGAGATGAAGCGCAGCACCGACTTAAAGAGTAAAAGACTGTTTAGTCCATGATAACTTGTGTCATGGTTATGATTAGTTATCAAGGGCATAAATGTAATTTTGTCCAGGCTGCGTCCCGTGCCTATAAATAGATGAACAGTACCCTTGTACTGTTCACGCTGTCTTGTACTTGCTCGTGCCTCACGTTTGCTGTCAAGCCGAAGGTACAAATGTAATTCAATATTGTTCTTACTCACTCATGATTATATAATAAGGATGTATACATAATATCATATGATTATTCATGTTATTTTTCATGTTTCATATGTTTCATCTTTCATTAATATATACTGTGATGATGAAGGTACTTCCTTCATGACTTTCGTCCGAAGATCGTTATATCCTCAGGGAGATAATGCTTCGAAGGACGAAGGGCATTAACTGTTAATATATCCTTTGTGTTGCCTTGTTATTAATTTATAGCATTTGAGAACAAGTCCCCAACATTGGCGCCCACCTCCGGTGAACTCACTTCCACTGTTTGAGCTGATGGCTTCATTCAACAACCAAGCTAAAGTATCTTCGGCTACGAAGCTGCTGGTGCTTCCGATAACAGGCGGCTCAAGTTTGGAACCGGCTAACAAGAAGCAGAAGAAGGAAGCACAGAGAGGGTGCAGCATGTTGGGGTGCAGGGACCCTTCATCAAGACAAAATGGTCCCACATCCCAATCACCTTCTCCCAGGAGGATCTTCAGCTTAAAGATTACCCTCATAATGATGCTATGGTCATATCTTGTGTCATCAAGGGATTTCTGGTCCACAATGTTCTAGTTGATACAGGCAGTGCAGCGGATATCATATTTGCTAAGGCCTTCAGACAGATGCAAGAGCCAGAAGACAAGATTCATGATGCTACACACCCTCTTTGTGGCTTCGGAGGAAGGCAGATTGTAGCACTCGACAAAATCACAATGCCAGTTACCTTCGGCTTTGTTCATAACACAAGGACCGAACAAGTTGTCTTTGATATTGTTGATATGGAGTACCCCTATAATGCAATCATTGGTTGTGGAACACTTAATGCCTTTGAAGCAATACTTCATCCAGCATATCTATGCATGAAGATACCTTCGAAACAAGGGCCCATTGCTGTTCATGGAAGTCAAGAAGCTGCCAGAAAGGCCGAAGGAAATTGGACAGACTCAAAAGCAATTCACAATATAGATGGAACCGAAGCATGTGAACAGTACAAATACAAAAGAGAGAAGGCTGCTTCGGCTGATCAGCTAAAGCCTATGCTTCTATGTGAAGACATAGCAGAGCAAAAGGTACTGCTAGGGTCTCAGCTATCTGAAGAACAAGAGAAAACTTTGATAAGATTTTTGTTCAACAACAAATATGTCTTTGCTTAGTCAGCCAATGATCTCTGTGGTGTTAACAGAGATGTCATTGAACATTCACTCAATGTGGACCCATCCTTCAGGCCAAGAAAGCAAAGGCTTCAGAAAATGTCTGGTGATAAAGCCGAAGGTGCTTGGAATGAAGTGAAAAGACTTCTCAGTGCTGGTGTCATCAGAGAAGTAAAATACCCAGAATGGTTAGCCAATACTGTTATGGTGAAGAAGGCCAATGGCAAATGGAGAATGTGTATTGATTTTGCAGATCTTAACAAGGCTTGTCCGAAGGATGAATTCCCATTGCCAAGGATAGATTCTCTAGTAGACGCAGCAGCTTCTTCAGAGCTTATGAGTCTACTGGACTGTTACTTAGGTTACCACCAAATCTGGATGAAAAAAGAAGATGAGCCAAAAACTAGCTTCATAACCCCTAGTGGTACATATTGCTATCTTCGGATGCCTGAGGGGCTTAAAAATGCTGGAGGAAGCTTCAGCAGAATGACAGCCAAGGTCCTTCATTCTCAGATAGGCAGAAATGTGCTGACCTATGTTGATGATATCATAGTGAAAAGCACGAAGCAAGAAAATCATATTGCTGATTTGCAAGAAACATTTGCCAATTTCAGGCAAGCTGGCCTGAAATTAAATCCAGAAAAATGTGTTTTTGGAGTAAAGAAAGGCAAGTTCCTTGGCTGTCTAGTATCAACGAAAGGAATTGAAGCTAACCCAAGCAAGATCGAAGCTATCCTTCGGATGGAACCACCAAGCACGAAGAAAGGGGCTCAACGGCTGGTAGGAAGATTAGCATCACTAAATAGATTCATATCTAGATCAGCGGAAAGAAATCTGCCATTTTTTGAAATACTGAAGTTAGCCGAAGTCTTTCAATGGGGCCCGGCACAACAAAAAGCTTTTGAAGAGTTGAAACAATATTTGATTGATTTAACAACATTAACTCCACCTTTGCTAGGGGCTCCATTGCTCTTATATGTTGCAGCTTCACATTCTGCAGTAAGTGCGGCACTTGTACAGGAGAAGCTAGATGGCCAAGTTAAAAAGCAAGCTCCAGTGTACTTCGTCTCTGAAGTTCTGAGTCCGTCAAAGAAAAATTACACAGAATTGGAAAAGGTGTTATATGCTGTGTTAATGGCCTCCAGAAACCTTCGGCATTATTTTCAAGCATATCACATAATTGTTCCTTCGTCACAGCCTCTGAAGGATATTATGAGAAACAAAGAAGCTACTGGAAGGATTGGGAAATGGCTGCAGAACTTAATGAATTCACCATTGATTATGTGCATAGATCCTCAATTCAGTCCCAGGTGTTAGCAGACTTCATCGCTGACTGGATGCCAGGGGCTCAGGAAGAAGAGATAAATAAAGATACCGAAGCTTGGACAGTGTTTTGCGATGGTTCTTGGGGAGCCTTTGGCGCAGGAGCAGCTGCTGTTCTAGTAGCACCTTCGAAAGTCAGAACATGCTATGCAGCCAAGCTAGACTTCAGTTGTACAAATAATATTGTCAAATATGAAGCACTCCTGTTGGGGCTTCGAAAGTTAAGGGCAATGGGAATAAGAAGGGCTATTCTAAAAATTGATTCTCAAGTCATTTCTGGCCATATAGATAAAAGTAGCAAGGCAAGAGATCTGAAACTTGAAAAATATCTGGATACAGTCTGAAGGTTGGAGGCTTCCTTCGAAGGTTTCTCTGTCAAGAACATTCCAAGAGGCAAAAATGAGCATGCAGATCTGTTAGCCAAATCAGCGGCTCAGGGCTCCCTCTACCTTCGGAAGTATTTTTTGAAACAATAAAGGCACCTTCGGTTGAACTCATGGAGAGAGCAGTGCTCACCATCTCTCCAGTACATAGTGAAGATTGGAGGATTGAAATCATATCTTTCCTCCAGGGTAACTGCCTCTCGAACGACGAAGTTTATAATAAAAGAATGGAAGCAAGAACAAGACCATATGTCATAATAGAAGGGGAATTATACAAGCATGGAGTTTGCTCCACCCTTCTCAAGTGTTTATCCAGAACCGAAGGTATAGAACTAATGAAGGAGATACACGCAGGATTGTGTGGCTCCCATATTGGGTCCAGGACTTTGCTGGGAAAGGTTTTCAGACAGGGATTTTTCTGGCCGAAGGCAGCTTCGGTTGCAGCAGATCTGGTCCAAAAGTGCGAAAATTGTCAAAAATGTGCAAGAGACCAAAAACAACCCTCGTCATTAACTCAGTTAATACAACCAACCTGGCCATTGCAAAGATGGGGCCTAGACTTATTAGGCCCACTTCCACCAGCACAAGGTAATTTGAAATATGTCGTGGTGGCTGTAGAATATTTTTCTAAGTGGATTGAAGCAAAGCCTTTGGCTGCAATAACTTCGGTTACAGTCCAGAAAATTCTTCTGGCAAAATATCGTTTGTCGCTTCGGCGTGCCGAACGCTATAACTGTGGATAATGGAACACAGTTTGATGCCGAAACTTTCAAAGATTTTTGTAACCAGATTGGCACGAAGATTCATTTTGCATCAGTCAGGCACCCGGAGTCAAACGGGCTGGTCGAAAGAGCAAATGGTATTATAATGACGGGAATAATGAAGTTAATCTTCAATCAACCCAGAGGAAAGTGGCTAGATGAGTTGATTAAAGTGGTGTGGAGCCACAATACAACTATATCAAGGTCAACAGGTTTTACACCGTTCAAGTTATTGTTTGGTGACGAAGCTATAACCCCAGAAGAAGCCAAGGCAGGGTCAATTAGAACAGTAGCTTCGGCAGAGGACGAAGCTAATTATTTGTGGCAAAATATGCTATAGAAGGGACCAGACTTCAGGCTGTGGAGAATATCAATAAATATCAAGCCGAAACAAATGGCGTGACAAAAAAGTTCGGCTGAAAAACATTAAGCCAGGGCATTTGGTACTTCGGAGAGTGGTCAATCCAGACACAGTAGGCAAGCTACAGCTGAAGTGGGAAGGACCCTTTCTAGTGGTATCTTCGTCAAGACCCGGTTCTTACAGATTGAAGGATATGGACGGCAACGACATTCCTAGATCTTGGAATACGGATGAGCTTCGACGATATTATGTGTAACTTGATGTAATCTTTTTCATTTTTCCTATGGCACCCTTTTCCTTTCCAAAGGGGGAGAAAGGTTTTTAATGGGGCCATAGTTTGTAATTTTTCCTTTTTTATCCAGCTCTACGAGAGCAAAATCCCCCCCCCCCAAATATGTAAAATGTAAAATCTGAGCATGCACCATCGAGTGCAAAAAAAGAAAAAAAACAGGGAGAAGCTTGAAAGTCGTCCCTAAGGGGATGCAGAGCACGACGAAGCTATAAAAAGTCATTCCTAAGGGAGTGCAGCGTAAGTTTTCTGCTCAAAAGTCGTTCCTAAGGGAATGCAGAGCCAAATATCGCCGAAATATAAGGCGAAGAAGTTCAAAAGACGTTCCTAAGGGAATGTAGAACTTACACCGAAAAGTCAACGGTAATACTGCCAAAATAGAAGGCGAAGAAGTTCAAAAGACGTTCCTAAGCGGATGCAGAACTTACACCGAAAAATAAGCGATGCAGCCGAAAAATAAACGGCAAAGAGATTTCATATATTCCTAAGGGAATGAAGAGTTTTGATGTGGCTTCGTAAGCATGTGCCTAGACATTCATTTGCACAATACATCACATCATTCAATGCATTCATATACATTCATTTAGACATACATAGGATCATCATCATCATATCATACAAATACAGACAGTTGCTTCGGCTCTAATGATAAGGCTTCGGCGAAAGGAAAAGAAGCAGATTTATGCTTCGTTGTGTACGAAAATAAGGGAAGGTGTTTTTCGCCTTCGGCTCAAAAAATACAAGTTTCGTTCACTCAAAGTTGTTCATAAATGGACGGAAAGGTAAAAATATATTACAAGGTATGGACAAATTTACAAAGTAGTATCTGATTCTTAAATTACAATATTTTTACAAGAATAATTCAAAAGTTTCTCTAAAGTTTTTTCATAGCAATGTCCTCGGCTTCAACACCATCCGCTAAGCTTCGGATCATCCACCAAGCTTCGGATCATTGCTCTTCGACTTTGTCATCCTGTACATAACAAAGCGTTATAAGGTAAATTCAAGTTTCAAGGAAAAGGTAAGCACAAGGTATGAGTGTTGGGGCGAAGGCAAAGACGCCACCCTTCGCTCGAGGCCTTCGTCATAGTCGTTGGCCCAACGGAGACAAGACAACGGGCAGGGACACCCTTCGCCCCATACGACATCAGATGAAGACCCACGACGAGGTCATCCCACCGTGCGGCCTCGTCCAGCACGGAGGCCCACGTGTGATCCAGCCCATTGTAACGGGCCCTGCGTGGCCGCTGCGTGTTACGGGCCTAATTTGTAAAGGCGTCCCTGTAATTACAGTCTGTAACCCCGCTTTATGGGAATATTCCGGGGATAACCTAGGTGTTTGAGGGCACATGCGTCCTTAACACGGGACACTGGGCACCCGGACACCTATAAATACCCCCGCACAGTGCCCTTGAGAGGCTAGATGAACAGAGCTTTTGCCATCACGTGCTGAAACCCTGTTTGCGCTATTACACCCCCCCCCCCCCCCCCGTTGGATCGACTTGCGCCTGTGAGCAAGTTCCAACATTTGGCGCCCACCGTTCGTGCTACGAAAAAACCACCCGCGATGGCGCCCAAGAAAGCTAGCTCGAAGGCTGACGAGGCTGCGAAGGCAGCACTGCTGGCCGCAAAAAAGGGCAAGGCCCTCGCACTCACCCACTCCACCCACCAAGAGGCTGCTGAAGACGATGTTCCCCGCACCTGCGAAGACGATGCTCTCCGCACCTGCGGCCTTGGACAACCGCAACCTCCCCCAGGCTTCGCCCCGCCGGAGGGCGCGGACCTCACCGAGGATGGTGAAGTCCTCGGCTTCGCCCCACCGGAGGGCGCGGACCTCACCGAGGACGGTGAAGTCCTCGGTGTTTCAGCAGAAGAACAGCTGCAGCTGCGCGCCCTGCGCCTCAAGAACCGCAATCTCCAGAGGCAAAAAGAGATACTGGAGGCCAAGCACCAGCGCGTGTCTGCACTAGCCAAGGTGCGGCAAATGATACGCGATGAAGAGCAGAAGGCCCAGGACCTCGAGCGGGAGATCGCGCTGATGCAGCGCGAAGGCCACCTCAGCCTGCAGCACGGGCCGCCCCTGCAACAGCGCGCGCAAGTGGAAGACCCGCACTTCCCCCAGCGCGACTACACCTTCCCACACGTCGCGCCATTTCAAGGGGTCAACTACCTCGACGAGCGAAGTCCCATGACGCCACATCTGCAAGTGACACCCTGGCCTGCCAACTTCCGGGCAGGGACCTATCCCAAGTACAACGGCAGCACGGACCCAGCACAGTACATCATGAGTTATCAGGTCGCCGTTGCATCTTCCGGGGGGACGACGCCACAATGGCCAAGTCTTTCATCATCGCCCTCGAAGGCCCAGCTCTCACCTGGTTCACCAGGTTGCCCCGCTGTCCATTAACTCTTGGAGAAGCCTAAGGGACAAATTCCTTCTCAACTTCCAAGGGTACCGCCCAGACACCGACGCCTTGGCCGAACTCTCACTCTGCAAGCAGCTGGAAAAAGAGACTCTGCGGGAGTACTACCGCAAGTTTCTAACACTCAAGTCACAGCTGCCCTCAGTTGATGACCAGATCGCCATTCACTACGCCATCAGTGGCCTTCGCGTCGGCGTCCTTTACAGCCATTGCATCAGGGACCCGCCCAAGAACCTCCAGGAATTATATCAACTATTTGAAAAATATGCCAAATCCGAAGAGCTCCACCAGCGCAAGGTTGAGTCTCAGAGGAAACTCAAAGATGCTCCACAGTCCAGCCGCACGTGGACGAGGACTCCGCAGCCAGACTCCGGCCGAGAAGGCCGTAATCAGCAGCAGGTGCACAACATTGCCAACCAGCACCCCACTGGTGATGCCCCTCGCCGCCAGGAATATCCCCCCAGGGCCGCGGAAGTGGAACTCGCGGTAGGGGCTGGGGACGCGCGCAGCCGTCGCGCCGATTCTACTGTCTCTTCCACGGCGAAGACTGTGCCCACCAAACCAAAGACTGCCCAGAGACGAAGGCCACCAGAGACAGGATGGCACGGGCGCAACCGGTCGACAACCCAAGAGTCACCGCGCACACTTATCAGCAACACCCTCCACCATACATCCACGCCCCCGCCCCGCATCCACCGCACCACGCTTACCAACACCATCAGGAAGTACAAATCGTACCTCCCCCATCCCCACCTCCACACCAGCAACAATAAAACATCCCCCACCCCCATGCCCCCAAGCAAGAAGACTTCGCCGATCAGCCGTATCGCGGAGTCATTCATATGATCACTGGGGGGTCCAGTGTCGACTTCGACACCAAGCGACAGAAGCGGGACCACTACCGCAGCATCAACCATGTCGCCATCACCGGTCCAGTCGTGCAGACGAAGTGGTCCCATGTACCGCTAACTTTCGACGCCCGAGACGTCGACCTGCGCAGCGCCCCCCATGTCGACGCCATGGTCATCAACTGCAGCGTGGCAGGCTGGGACCTGCACAAAGTCCTCGTTGATAATGGTAGTCAGGCAGACATCATTTTCCTCCATGCCTTCGACCGCATGGGCATAAGCCACAGCTTGCTCAAGCCTTCGGACAATCCGTTGTACGGCTTCGGCGGCAAGGGCACTTTTCCTATCGGCAAAATAGAGTTGCCTCTCTCCTTCGGTGTAGCGCCCAATGCCCGAAGTGAGCAAATAACCTTTGACATCGTCGACATGGTGTATCCGTACAACGCCATCATGGGCCGGGGCTCCATCAACAAGTTTGAAGCAGCCATTCACGGATTGTACCTGTGCATGAAGATACCAGGTCCGTAAGGCGCCATCTCGGTCTACGGCAATCAGCAGACTGCGCGCAATATAGAGCGGGACTTCGTCCCCGGGCAAAGAAATGTCCACTGCCTTACAGCCCAGCGCGAGGTCCCAGCGCCCGCCAGCCCAACTGAAAAACAACACAAGGCGTAGCTACAAAGCAACGACGGGACCAAGACTGTTCCCCTCGACCAGGCCACGCCCAAGCAAACAGTCACGATCAGCGAAGACCTCACTTCGCATGACGAGGAAAAACTCCTGTGCTGCTTGTCCAAGAACAAGGACGTCTTCGCTTGGTCAGCCCTCGACCTAGTCGGGGTCAGCCGATCCATAATTGAGCACAGCTTGGGAATCGACCCCTCGGTGAGACCGAAAAAACAGCGGCTTCGCAAAATGTCCGACGAGAAGACAGAAGCCGCCAAGGCAGAGGTACACCGCCTCCTGGAAGCCAAATTTATCGAGCCAGTGGCTTACCCCACGTGGCTCTCCAACGTGGTAATGGTGCAGAAAAAAGCGGCAAGTGGCGAATGTGCATAGACTTCACCAGCCTCAACAAGGCCTGCCCAAAGGACAACTTCCCGTTGCCTCGGATCGACAAAATAGTCGATAGCGCGGCCGGGTGCGAGGTCATGTCACTCCTCGACTGCTTCTCCGGTTATCATCAAATATACATGAAGGAGGAGGACAAGGCCAGCACCAGCTTCATAACACCCTTCGGCACATATTGCTTTATCAGAATGCCGGAGGGACTCAAGAACGCCGGGTCCACCTTCTCCCGGCTCACTAAAACAGTGCTCGAAGGGCAAGTCGGCAGAAACGTATTCACATACGTGGATGACATTGTCGTCGCCAGCAGGAATAAAGAGGACCATCTCGCAGACCTCGCCGAGACATTCGCGAACATGTGGGATGCACGACTTCGCCTGAACCCCGATAAGTGCGTCTTCGGTGTTCGATAGGGGAAAATATTGGGTTATCTGGTATCACACCGCGGCATCGAGGCCAACCCAACCAAAATCCAGGCCATTATCAACATGAAGCCCCCGCAGTCAGCCAGAGAGGTCCAGCGTCTGACGGGCAGAATGGCCGCCCTCAACAGGTTCATTTCCAAATCCGCCGAGCGAAGTCTTCCCTTCCTCAAAACACTCCGCGACGCAAAAGACTTCGCTTGGGGACCAGAGCAGGCGGCGGCCTTCGCCTCACTAAAACAATACCTGATGGAGTTGGCCGTTCTTACGAGCCCCGACTCTTCGCTACCACTGTTGCTTTACGTTGCGGCTTCGCCGCACGCGGTCAGTGCGGCACTGGTTCAGGAGAAGACAGTAGAGGGCATGATCAGGCAGTGCCCAGTATATTATGTCTCCGAAGTGCTCACACCGTCAAAATGTAACATGACGGAGCTCGAAAAGATTGCATATGCAGTTGTTATGTCTTCGCGCAAATTGTGCCACTACTTTGAAGCATTCAAGGTCCACGTCACCTCGGATAGGGGACTCGGCGAATTATTCAGAAACCTGGAGGCATCGGTACGGATCGCCAAATGGGCGGCCGAACTCTCCGGCTACCACATCACTTTCGAGCCCAGGACAGCGATCAAGTCACAAATTCTACCAGACTTCGTCGTCGACTGGACCGGGCCAATAACACGGCCGGATCCGTCCGCAGAGAAGGTTTGGACAATCCACTGCGACGACGCTTGGTGCCATGCGGGGGCAGGCGCTGCTGCAGTCATCACCTCACCCGCTGGGGTCAGGCACAGATACGCGGCACGCTTAAGCTTCGCTCTGGAATCTGACAGATGCACAAACAACATAGCAGAATACGAAGCTGTCATCCTCGGCCTCCGCAAATTAAGAGCCCTCGGCGTCACCACCTGTATAGTCCGAATAGACTCCAAGGTAGTCGTCGGCCAAGTCGAGAAAGACTATGCAGCAAAGGACCCCGCACTTATGCAGTACCTCGCGGCCATCCGAAGTCTCGAGAAACAATTCAAGGGATTCACGTTGCAGCATGTGGACCGGGCCAAGAATGAAGAAGCTGACGCATTGGCCAAGGCAGCCGCCAGGGGTGAAGCCCTACCCTCCGACGTGTTCTATCATGTCATCGGCACGCCAGCCGTCCGCAGCCCTGAAGGGCTCCAAATAACCAACGACAGCGAGGGCCATCGCATGATCAATCTTATCATGACCGAAGACTGGCGGGCGCCAATAACCCTGTACCTGCAGGGGTACTATCACCCAGTCGACAGCAACGAGGCCAAGCGCCTCCACCACCGAAGCCGGGACTTCGCATTGATCGAGGGCCAACTTTACAAAAAGGGGGTCAGTCAGTCGATGCTTAAGTGCGTCACCGAGACCGAAGGCGTTCAAATCCTGCGCGAAGTCCACAGGGGGACCTGCGGCTCCCACGCAGGCCCCAGGGCCCTAGCGGCAAAGGTCATATGCCAAGGTTTCTACTGGCCTGCCATCATCTGCGCCGCAAATCGGGTTGTCAGATCCTGCGAGGCCTGTCAGAAATTTTCCCCACGCTCGGGACGCCCCTCGCAGTTCACGAAGCTGATCGCCCACACGTGGCCCCTTCAGCGCTGGGGCCTAGACATTGTCGGGCCCCTACCCACGGCTCAAGGGAACCTCAAGTTCACCTTTGTAGCCATTGAATACTTCACCAAATGGATTGAAGCGAGGGCAGTATCCACCATCACATCGAAGACGGCCCAAAAATTCTTCTGGCAAAATATTGTTTGCCGCTTCGGAGTACCATCCGAACTCACGGTCGACAACGGCAAGCAGTTCGACAACCAAGATTTCAAAGACTTCTGCTTCTCCATCGGCACCAAGCTTGCCTTCGCCTCCGTGTACCACCCCTAGTCCAACGGAGTCGTGGAGCGCGCCAATGGCAAAATTTTCACAGCTGTCAAGAAAATGCTCCTCGACGACAAAAAAGGCAAGTGGCCCGACCTTTTACCCGAAGTGGTCTGGGCACTGAATACAACTGAGTGCAGGGCGACTGGGTTTACCCCCTTCCGCCTATTATACGGATCGGAGGCCATGACTCCGCAAGAAATAAAGCATGGGTCGCCTCGGACAGCCGCGTCGGCCGTCCCAGACGTAGATGAGCCGACCTCGAAGGATCTCATCGACGGAGACCGCGTCTTCGCCCTACAGGCTCTGGACAAATACCAAGCCCAGACAAAAGCATGGCGCGACCAGGCAGTCATCCCAAGGGAATTCAGCGAAGGGGACCTCGTCCTCGTCCGGACAGCTCGAACGGAGTCCAGAGGCAAGCTGGAGCCCATGTGGGAGGGCCCTTACATTGTCAAGTCGAAGGCCTCCCCCAGCGCATACAGGCTTGCAACGCCAAACGGCAAAGACTTAGAGCATTCCTGGAACATTGATAATCTGCGCAAATTTTTTGTTTGACTCATCAGGGCTAGCTCGCCCTTGTAATTTGCAAAAACAATTTTGTTCTGGCCCGCACTCTTTTCCTCCCGGGGGGTGAGGTTTTTAACGAGGCAGAGTCATATAATATACAAGAGAAAAATCCCCCGCAAAATCCACGTCGAAACAAGACCGCACAGACGGTCTTCGACATTCGACTAATACAAAGTCACCGCGAGGTCCAGCGGCAGCTGCCCTCGCGTGCGACAACTCCGCGCAGAAGTCGCCTAAGGGTGCAGCCGGACTAGCACAACAAGTGCGAAAAATCGAAGTCTTCCACGAAGACTATCCGCGCAGAAGTCGCCTAAGGGTGCAGCCGGACTAGCACAACAAGTGCGAAAAATCAAAGTCTTCCACGAAGACTATCCGCGCAGAAGTCGCCTAAGGGTGCAGCCGAACCAGCACACCAAGTGCGAAAAATCGAAGTCTTCCACGAAGACTATCCGCGCAGAAGTCGCCTAAGGGTGCAGCCGGACTAGCACAACAAGTGCAAAAAATCGAAGTCTTCCACGAAGACTATCCGCGCAGAAGTCGCCTAAGGGTGCAGCCAGACTAGCACAACAAGTGCGAAAAATCGAGGTCTTCCGCAAGGGCTATCCGCGCAGAAGCCACTCAAGGGCGCCGCCGGATTAGCACTACAAATACGAAAAATCGAGGTCTTCCGCGAAGACTACCCGTGCAGCAATCGCCTAAGGGTGCAGCCAGGCTATCACAATAAGCGCGAAAAATCCTAGTATTCCGCGAAAACTATCCCTGCAGAAGTCGCCTCAGGGTGCAGCAGGAACCGCGCAACAAGTGCGACGAACCGACTACAATAGTACAGCCGGACGAAGCCTAACGAGTGCAAAAACGGCTACACCAAACTGTCCGCACAAAGACCGACTACACGCGCACTAGACCAACATAACAAATACACCAGACCAAGCACATAACGCCCTCGCGAACATAGTCGAATGCGCGAAGGCACACAACCTCATCATACAAGCCATTACACATGTACAAGCGAGGGCATCACACTCTACATCGGCTCAACCTTCGGAATAATTCCCATCTCCCTATAGTTAAATAACATTATCCTAAGCTCCTCACCCGCAAAAAGACTTCGCAACTCCCCCTCACCTGCACTCACAGCGGCCGGCAAGGACAACAGTTCCTGCCTGCCAGCCCCACTCACACGAAGCCGACCGACGTCCGCCCCACTCACTCTACGCTTCGCAACCGCCCTTCGCCGCCTACGCCCAGTACTCGGACCAGGCACAACTTCAGCATCCGCAGTTTGCGGCGAAGCCTCCGCCGCCGCCACATCCAAGGCCGCAAAGTAGTCCAAGTCCTCATCCGACGACTCCTCAGTCCACTCAACCGAGCTCCCAGAGTCACCAAAATCAGAAAACTTAGATGCAGACCCGTCCGATTTATTCCCATCATCCACAGTCGAAGCCGCCAAACAATTAGTAGTAGCGGTTGCGTGCGCAGGCCCAAAATCTTGAACCTGCGCAGCAACCAAGGTTCAGCAACAATATCCAAAATTTCCTAACTACCCACACCCACTAGGCCACCTGCGAAGACCCAGCCGTCGCGGGAGCCTCCGCCGTCGCCTCCGCCGCCACCGTCACAGGATCCTCAGCCCTCGGCGCAGCAGTTGGCGGCGGGCCTCCGCCGGCCGCAGCGGCTGCAGGGGCATCAGGAACGCCTTCGGCGGTCTCTGGGGGCGGGCCTCCGCCGGCCGCAGCGGCTGCGGGGGCATCAGGAGCGCCTTCGGCGGTTTCCGGGGGCAGCTCCAGGGCGACCTCGGACACAGCCGCCGCCGGGTTCGACTCCGGGTCAGGCAGCGCGCTGTTCAAAGCCCCAAAATCATCCACCCTCTCGCCGCGCGCCGCCTGAGACACAGCACACAAATTCAGCAAACCCATACATAGCCCACACTCAACAAACACCAAACAAAAGCCAAACAATTACCTGACCCCTCGCCGTCTCGGCCCGCTCCCTGACCACCTCTCGACCGTGGGGGCCCCACATCCGGTCGTAGAGGGCTCCGGCGGATTCCTTCACTATAGGGTCCTCAACCTTGTAGATATCATGTTCGAAATCCTCATCAGCCTGGTCGAAGACCTCATAGTGTTGGCACCCTTCGCGAGAGAGCGCGTTCATCGCCCCCTCATAGGTGACCAGGGAGGCATAAGACATAAACCCCTCCACGATGGTGGGGAGCGCCTGCTGCTCCTCTTGTACCCACTCAAGGCAGCAAAGTCCGAGCTCTCGGTCCGGCACTTCAAATTCAGCGGTCCGCGCGCCCAGCTCATGGTATGAATCCATAAGCTGTTTGCGTGTCCGCTCAGCCTCCGTGCGCGTCGAGGCCTCGGCCCTCTCCACACGGCTCTACAGAGCGCTGAGCCGCTCCTCCAACTGCTCGGCGCGCTGCCTGGCAAGACTGCCCTCCACCCGCGCCAAGTTGGCCTCCGCCTGCGTAGCCTGCGCCTTGGCGAGGGCCTCATTGGCCTCCTTCCTTTCCTCCGCCAGTTGGCGCCGGAGGTCAGCCTTCTCACCCTCCAGCGCGGCCACCTTATCCGCTAGCTTGCGGCATTTGCTGTCAGCGGCCGACTTCTCCCGGACGGTGTCAGCATGTTGTGTCTGAAGTCTCTCGACTTCGGCAGACACAACTGCCGTCAGGGCTCCCGACGCCGTGCGGTCAGCGAAGTCAGTCGCCTACAAGACACACATAAGACCACAGCCCCAGCAAAGCCGGTAAAAAACCGAAGTCCAGCTCCACGTACCTGACTTAGTGCCTCCTTCAGCTCCTTCAGCCGGCGGGACACAGCACCCGCCTCGTCCCTGACTGCAGCGAGTGCCGGAATCTCGCCACCGGCACTAAACGCACCGCCCCTCGCCCCGGCAGGCGGAGCAACAACAAGTTGGCCTTCGTCCGACCCTGCAACATATCAACTTATTAACGAAAAAAATCGAGACAGCGACTTACCAACAAGATAATCTTCCACACTAATGTCGGTGGCGAAGTCGGCGATGCGTTTGCCCGGCGGCGGCAACTCTCGGGCCGCCTTCGCAGCCTCCGGCACCCCGCTGGGCACAGGGGCGGCCTTCACAGACTTGGAACCACCGGCGGCGGCCGCCTTCGCAGCCTCCGGCGCCCTGCTGGATGCAGGGACGGCCGACTTTGCCACCAGCGGCGGCTGGCCTCCGCCTGGGGCAGTAGCCTTCGCAGCTCCCCGCTGCCTCTTCGGTCTGGCTTCATGAAGCCTGACCACCGCCTGGCGCTTCTATGCAGCTCCCTGGCGATCCTTGTCCATCACTTCCGACACAACAGCAGCAATATTCCGCCCGTAAGGAAACACTTTCCAATCACGAACCATGCGAGATGTAAAAAAGTCTTTGCCGGCCGCGCGGGGGACAGGAACATTCTTAGGCCACCAACCCCCGGTAACCCTCAGCATCCGCGCCGAAGACTCCCGGAGCTCGGGCGAAGACATCCTTCCCCCCGGGGCCGCGCATGTCCTCATCAATTCTCTAGCAAAACCATCAGAAACTCCAAGTCCTCCCACAGCAGTACCTAGTTTCCTCTTCTTAGAGGACGGGGCGGCCGCCAGCGCGGGGTCGTCTCCAGACTCTACCACCGGTTTCTTCCCGCGACGATCCACATCGTCTTGGCCGGGATAACCACCATACGGCAAACAATTCAACTAAAAAACCCTGTTCAAGCGGTCATTTGACCCGCGAATGTCCCAGCTGCGCTGGCCCTCTGTCCTCGGCACGTACCGACCAACGATCCGCACCGCCCCATCTTCCGCCTCACGCACAAAGGCGGCCGGATCGCGGCTATGCAGATCCAGCGCGAAGGCAGGACTTCGCACCAGCTTCCCACCATGGGAAGGCATCTGGCGAGGGCACACTTCGCCCAGCGCCTAGCCATGCGCCAAAGGCCATACCCCGTACGCCACAAACTCCTCAACCAAATCGCGCCCGCTGCTCAGGCCGGCGGCGCACCGAAGGGCCCCTTCGTCCGCATCCTCCTCCGCCACTTCAAAAGGCGGGTATGCTGAGTAAAAATGCGAGCACATCTCGGACATGGGGAGCCCCGGATGGTCTTCGACTGTACCCTCCGCGACGTAGAACCAAAAATCATGCCAATTGCCCCACTTGTTGCGGGCGCAAGGAACCAACTCAACTACCTCCATCGTGGTCTTGCCGGTCTTCGGCGTAAATGTATAGGACCCAAACTGAGCAACTTCATTTCCAATCATCCTCTTCTGCCAGTGCAGGCAATAGTACTTCGCAAAGACTTCGACTGATGGCTGTCCGCCGTACGAAGTCGTCGCCCACACATACTTCGACAGAGCCACCACGGCATTCGGAGTCAGCTGATGGATCTGAACGTTAAATCTGCGCAGGACTTCTCCAACAAATCGGTGCGCAGGCAGGCGGAGACCAGCGGCAAAGAACGCCTCGAACACAACCAACTCGCCTTCCGGCTCGGGGACTTCCTCCGTCCCTGGGACACGAGCGACTCCGCCGCCAAAGTAACCAAGCCGCTGCATATCTTGCACGCGGACCGACGACATCCGCGACACACCAAAATCCACCGTATCGCCGGTGCGCAACTCCTCCGCCGCCACAGTACTCGGCGTTTCCTCAGACGACGCGTCGGCCGGCGGCGTAGCGGCAGCAGAAGAAGAAGAGGTCGGCATCGCTACGTACCGTCGGCGACGATGGGCGGTCTGCTTCACTCGAGCCAGATCTCCGGCGAACAAGAGCAATGAGGGAAGACGAGCAGCAAAGATGGTGGAAAAAGTGGCTAGGGTTTTCACGGAGCGCGGAAGGATAAAGTTCAAAACGCGCTGCCCCCCGCCCCCTTTTTATACACAGGGCGCGACGCTTCGGGAAACCCGTAGTCCAACAGTACGGTGTCAATCAACGGTCATGTCAAAAACCCCCGCAAAACCACTTCGAGCGAGGGCAGCGTCTCCGCCATCTAGCGACGTCTTCGGCACCAGATGACTTAGTCGAACTGGTCCCTCGGAGGGCAAATGTTGGGGCGAAGGCAAAGACGCCACCCTTCGCTCGAGGCCTTCGCCGTAGTCGTTGGCCCAACGGAGACAAGACAACGGGCAGGGACACCCTTCGCCCCATACGACATCGGACGAAGACCCGTGACGAGGTCATCCCACCGTGCGGCCTCGTCCAGCACGGAGGCCCACGTGTGATCCGGCCCATTGTAACGGGCCCTGCGTGGCCGCTGCGTGTTACAGGCCTAATTTATAAAGGCGTCCCTGTAATTACAGTCTGTAACCCCGCTTTATGGGAATATTCCGGGGATAACCTATGTGTCTGAGGGCACATGCGTCCTTAACACGGGACGCTGGGCACCCGGACACCTATAAATACCCCCGCACAGTGCCCTTGAGAGGCTAGATGAACAGAGATTTTGCCATCACGTGCTGAAACCCTGTTTGCGCTATTACACCCCCCCCCCCGTTGGATCGACTTGCGCCTGTGAGCAAGTTCCAACAATGAGTTTATTACCGGTTTGAGGTGACGTCGAGCTTCGTCACCAGCCAAGCTTCGTCCACCCTTCGCCTAAATCTGAGTTACGAATCTATTCCCAATGCTTCGGGCCGCCGGGGATGACATTCAAGTTCGCTGGTGATAAGCTGAAGTTCGGCCTATTTACAATATTCCCGTGTGTGCAACCAGCCTTCATAAAAGCAACAGCTGTGCCACGAGAAGCTAGTAGAGCGCAGAAGTCACCATGCCCAACTATGACTTCATCAAGAGCATCAACTTCGCCTTCAATTTGATCGAGTATGCCTGGCAGGTCTTCAGCTGAAGGTTTAAACTTTTCAGAACTTGCTCCAACTGAGTTGAAGACCTGCTTCAGTCATTGCACGCAACGGTCGCCGAAGTTTAGACATTTATCTTGAAGTTCCTTCAATGACTTTTGCAAGTTCGAACTCTTTGCAACTTCAGCTTCAAGCTTTGCATCAAAATCCTTCTTCTCTTGTTCGAAGCTTTTTGATTTCGTGGAGAGTTCACTGTTTAATTTAGCAATCTCGGCTTGGGCTTCTACCAGCGAACCCTCCATTGTTTGAATCACGAAATCTTTCTTCTCCAGAGCAGCTTCGTGATCTTTAATTTTGGCCTCTAAGCCTTAAATTATAATCTCATTTTTCTTGTCCTCGAGGTCTTGTTGCATCCTCAAGGTTTTACTTAGTAGTAGACTCTGAAAAAATAACCTTCATCAGAAGCAACCTTCATCTCCAAAATAATAAAAAAAGTTAAGGTAGGAATTTTACCTTAAAATTAGAATAAAACAAGCTACCGGTGATATGTTGCCGCCGGTATCTGCTGAGGTCGGCCTCAAGCTTCGGAAAGCCAACACTCTTCGATAGAGTGCTGACAATCTTCGCTCCAGTCCGGTCCCGGAGACATCCTAAGCTCTCTTCGTCAACGCCAGCAAAGAGCAATGCTCCTGGTTGATAGCCGCATGATATTGCATAATCCCTCAGCTCTTCCTTCTCAACCTTAGATAGATTTTGCCCAAGTATGTTTTGAAAATTAAAATCCTTTTCCTCCGAAGTATCTTCGGCAATCTCCCCCTCGTTCCCCTTCTCTTTCCTGGGCACTGGGGCCAGAGTCTCTTCGGCAGCTACAGCAGCTTCTTCCACAGCCATGTTCAAAAGCATCTTATCAATATCAAAAAAAAGTGCTCTCCAGATTTGTATCTTTGGCCGTCTCAGTTTCGACAGTTGCACCTTCGGTGGGGGCAGCCTCGGTAGCTGCAGTGTCTTCGGCAATCGGTGTTTTTGACGATGAAGTCGATGGTGGCGTTTCTTCAATAGCATCAATAACAGTAATAATCCTTCGCCTTTTTTAGTAGGCTTCTTGATTGCCGCAGGATCCTCCTTCTTCTGTAAAAGCTTCATCAGTTGTGGCCCTAGTGGACTTAGCTTGAGAGGTAAAGATTCGGTCATTACCTTTAAAATTTCCTCCACGTCAGCAGTAGGAGGCGTTGAAGGAACTTCTTCCTCTATATCAGTTGTTCTTGGCTTCGCAGCCACAGCTTTTCTTTTCTTCGGAACAGCCACCTTCGGCTTAGGGCTGGATTTTTTCTTCTTTAAAGCTTTCTCATCTTCTTCTATCATTCTAGCAGCTTGTCTCTTCATAACACTGACAACTCTTTTTCGCTTTGGCCCTTCGGCACCCTTGCTTAATCGTTCATAGCCAGGGTATTCAAATTTTAGGGCATCCATTACTCGGTTCAGCCTTCGTTTTGGTCGGGTGCCGAAGGCCACGATCATCAATTGATCTTCTTTCTTAGTATAGTTGCCCAGAATTTCATTGCACATAGCTTCAATCATTTCCAACCATTCTTGGCAAGGCTCTTTGAAATGTTTCTTGAACTTGAAGTGATAGGGCAGTCGAACAAGTTCATTCTTTTTCTTTTCTCCTTTAAGCTTCGGCATATTCCATTCCTTTAACGTCAGATATACTCTATTGGCTAAGTATTCTTGCACCAAATCTCTAGTACCGATATGCTCAGACACAACTCAGAATTTGCCCATAGCTTCTTGGCATGGTGACCCTTGCAGCATGTCACACAAGAGCCGAGTTAACCTGAAGGTTAGAACCAGTGGGCTCTGAACTATCTTCTCCTTCTTCTCATCAACCTTAACATAAAACCACTCATTCTTCCAACCGATCGGCCATTTGGTGCGATAGCTGACCACCAGAGTCTTCATATCTTTGCGATAAGCAAAGTTGTAACAGCCGAAATTATCGTGAAGCCCATCTTCTCTAGCCTTCGTCTGATAATGAAGCTCGTGCACCCGGCAGAAAGCTTCGGCAAGTGGCTCCACTCCTTGGCTTCAAAGAGCCCAGATAAAGATGCTGAGCCTAACGATGGCGTTAGGAGTCAGCTGATGAAAAAAAAATTCAAAATCTTCCAAAACATCCCCAATCATTTCATGCAAAGGAAACCTCAATCCTGCTTTGAAGAAACTTATAAAAACTACCACTTCATCATTTTCTGGCTTCGGAGTGGTTTCTTCCCCGCCAAAACGAATCAGCTTCTTCTTGGCTTCCCCGAAGTAGCCTAGCTTTAACATCATGGGCATATCAGCCGCAGAGACAGTAGACTTTCCAAAGTCCAAGTGGCTAGGTTTGGATGGCATGACAGTGTTATAATCTATCTCTTCTTCATCAGCATTACCCTCTTCAATGTCAGCCTGTTCAGCTTCGGAGGTAGGTGCACCTTCGTCAGAGGCACCCTCTGTTACAACCAGTCCCGATTGCCTCATTACTTCATAGATTGGGGCAGTTTCAGCAGCTTCGGCCTCCTCTCCGTCGCGCGTAATTCTAGCTGTTGAACACACTCTGGCCATTTGATACTGAATTTCTCACTGTTTTCACGAAGTTGATGACTTTTTGCAATTTTGCCGAAGCTCCCTCTTATGACGAAGCTAAAACAAGACGATGCTTTGATTGAGAATACAATGAATAAGCTTTAGCTATGGTCAAATTTTTCAGCAGCACAACGGTGCAATAGTAATAAATGTTGTGGTAACTTCACACCTACCCGTCTGTTTATATAGTGCTGTAGGTGGGAAGGTGAATCGCCAAGCCGCTCGCACACGCTGAACAGTCGCCCACAACCACTGAACGGTGGACCATAGTGCGTGAGAAGGTGAATCACCAGATCACGCGTACCCGTCGTATGGTGGGACCATCTCGTACTCGGAATATTTAATCGTTTCTCGACAACGAGCTCAGGGAAGGTGTTTTTCGGACCTTCGGCATTTCGAAGCCTAAGAGAATTTTTAACGTGTCGAGCTCGTTACCAGTGTTCTTATGGCGTCGCCTAGGCGTCGCCTAGGCGACGCCTAGGCGTCCAGGCGCCCGGGCAAAACTGGTCGCCTTGCTCGCCATTCCCGCCTAGGCGTCGCCTAGGCGCCGCCTAGGCGCTAAGGCGCCTGTCTGATCCACTTGCTCGCCTAGGCGCCTTAATAACACTGCTCGTTACGAAAAACTATCTAGAACCGTGAAGGGGCTATTGTTGGGGGTCTGCTTCGTCGTCGAAGGTCCTGTGAGAATAAGCACCTTCGGAAGATCAAAATAGAAGCGGTGCTGAAGCTACAATCCAGGGTGCTTCGGCATGACGACACGTCTTGAGACGAAGGGCAGCACCGACTTAAAGAGTAAAAGACCGTTTAGTTCATGATAACTTGTGTCATGGTTATGATTAGTTATCAAGGGCATAAATGTAATTTTGTCTAGGTTGCGTCCCGTGCATATAAATAGATGAACAGTACCCTTGTACTGTTCACGTTGTCTTGTACTTGCTCGTGCCTCACGTTTGCTATCAAGCCGAAGGTACAAATGTAATTCAATATTGTTCTTACTTACTCATGATTATATAATAAGGATGTATACATAATATCATATGATTATTCATGTTATTTCTCATGTTTCATATGTTTCATCTTTCATTAATATATACTGTGATGATGAAGGTACTTCCTTCATGACCTTCGTCCGAAGATCGTTATATCCTCAAGGAGATAATGCTTCGAAGGACGAAGGGCATTAACTGTTAATATATCCTTTATGTTGCCTTGTTCTTAATTTATAGCATTTGAGAACAAGTCCCCAACAATAGCGAAGGACGGATGAAGCTAACCTTCGACTTAAGCGATGATTAAAGAAGCTTCGTCTATATACAGTGATGGTGCGAACCAAAGATCACCAAGCTCGGTATAAGGAAGGCTTCGACTATGAAGTGACGAGGGGGAAGAAACTAAAGTCTTGTGCGATAAGAAATAAAGAGAAAAGGAAGTGTTGCCCTTATATCACTTGTTAATTATGTGTGTAAACTTTGCGGGCATGTATGTAATTTCATGAGATACTGTTCAACTTCCCTATAAATAGGTGAACAATGCCATGTATAAATTCACCTATCGAGGGCCTTAAGCTTCATTTCGCTTAGCCTTCAAAGTATCTTCGAGCTATCTTATGCAAAGAAGTCGAATGTATGTTTGTAAACTTGTTTAGTACGAAGGGGGATGGAATAAAGAATGTTAAGGCATATGAGATGAGTCTCATACTTTATTGTTCACTGTCATTTCGCACAATATTATTTTGTTCACATCGCCCTTCAAGAACCTTCGTCCTTAAGTTATTACTTCGAAGAAATAATAACATAAGGACAAAAGTTCAAAATTCTTAACTTATGTTGCCTTATTTTGTATGCATGTAGCAATTGAAAACAAGTGACCAACAGTCGGAACGAAGCGTGAGGTGGGTGGATGGGGAACAGGTGAGGACAACAATTTGGCTGTGGAGAGGAGACCTCGCGAGAATGGCTAGTAGATGGAGCCACTCCTATTTTAGGCTGGCTCTAACAGTTCACTTATAGTTTACTGTTGGAACTTGCTAATCCGGGGACAACAAATTCTGATGGTGAGAGAATGGAAAATAGTTTGATGCCACTAGACACAAAAGCTTTGGGGCAACAATGTTTTTCTCTCTGTCCCCCGCATTGCCACAGTGCGAGTGTATTTATAGGTAACTGAGGGACCGTCCAACCCTGCCAAAGACAATTAGACCCCTAGTTACCTAGTTTATCCCTAGAATATTCCCTCACGGGGGGTTACAACGTGTCATTACAACATGCTTTATTACAGAAGTGGCCCGACCCGCTCTGCCCACACGGCGGCCTGTGGGTGGGGCCCTACAATATGGGCCAGATTGTACACGGGCCCCTTTTTACATCGAGGGAGGTCAAGACGTAGGGTCTTCAAAGTCTTGATCACCTGAGCCCCAAAGTCTTTAATGGTCTTTGCTCCGGCTCACCGGGGCGAAGGGAGCGCTTGAGCCTTCGCATGGGTGTCGTCCTCGGGCCCGGCTTGTGGGGCTCATCTTCGGGGCTTTCATTCTTTGATATGTTGATGTGGGAATCGGTGAGCAAGGGGGACGTGATTGCCTTCGTCCCAACATTTCCCCTCCGAGGGGCCAGTTCGACTAAGTCAGCTGGTGCCGAAAACTGTCGTAAGATGGTGAAGTCGCCGCCCTCGCTCGAAATGGTCCCGCGGGGTTTTTGAAATGTGAACGTTGATGGGATGTGTTACTGTGGGACTACTGGTTTCCTGAGGCTCCGTTCCGCGCCTATAAAAAGCCGGGCTCGGCTGAGGCTTTTTACCTGCTCGAGCTCGCGCTATCAAAACCCTAGTTTTTCATCTGCTCGCCTACTCTCTCTGCTCTCGCTCCGCCGGTGATCTGGCTCGCATCAAGCAAACCACGCGTCACCGCCGTCGGTACGTGACCATGCCATCCTCTTCTTCGTCCGCTCCGAGCGCGTCGCCGACCACACCGTCGTCTGAGAAGACGTTGAGCGATTCGGCGGTGGTAGAAATGCAGCCCGGCCACACGGTCGAGTTCGAGACCTCAAGAATATTTTTGGGCCGCATGCTAGAGATGCAACGACTAGGTTATTTTGGGAATGACGTCGAGTGGGCTCCGGGGGCTGAAGATGTCCCTGAGCCGGAGGGGTGAATTGGTTGTTTTTGAAGCTTTTTTCACTACTAGTCTTCGCCTGTCGTCGCATCGGTTTGTAGTAGAGGTTCTTCAGAAATTCGAAGTACGAATTCACTAGTTGTCACTAAATGCCATGGCGGCGCTCGCAAAGTATGTCTGGGATGTTTCCTCATACGGCGGACAACCATCTGTACAGGTCTTCGTGAAGAATTACTGTCTGCATTGGCAGAAAGAAAAATAGGTGATAAGATTGCTTAGTTTGGATCATGCACTTTCACGCCGAGGATTGGGAAGACCTCGGCTAAAGTTACCGAGATTGTCCCATGTGCCAAAAATAAGTGGGGCAATTGGTGGGAATTTTGGTTTTATGTGGCTCACGGGATGTCGAAGGGTTGCCGAGTTTGCCCCCTACCACCCTGTGCTCGCATTGCTATGTGGCATTTCCACATTTTGAGGTGGCAGGAAGAAGATCAAGACGAGGGGGCCCTTTGATATGCAGCCCACTTGAGTAGTGGCCGTGATTTAGTCGAAGAGTTTATTGCCTGCAGGGTGTGGCCCCTGGCGCATGGTTGGGCACTGGGCAAGATTACCCTTCGTCGAATGCCGACATTGGGTGGCCAACTGGTGCAAAGTCCAGCCTTCGCCATGGACCTGCGTGCCTAAGATGCGGCTGCTTTTGTGTGCGAAGTCGAGGCCGAAGCCATCAAGATTGTCGGTAAATACGCGTCGAGGACAGAAACATTGAGGAGTTAGGATATCCGCGGTTCCAATGTCAGGTTGAACCGTGTGTTTGAGCTGAATGATTTGCCTTATGGTTCTTACTTGGAGGGAGACTCCGCCGACACCGCTGATCGCCGAGGGAAGTAAGTGAGGCCCTCGGCCGATGAAGGCCCTTCAAGGGATAGGGCTCCGGGTGTGGCTTTCAGAAAGAGAAAATTAGGTATGGCGGCTGAAGAGTCGAGGCTGAGGGAAACTGGTCATTTTGTTGAGGAATTGATGGAGACGTGCGCGGCCCCCGGGGAATTGATGTCTTCGCTCGAGCTCCAGGAAATCTCTGTGCGAATGATGAAGGTTATCGGGGGTCGATGGCCTAGGAATGATCCGATACCCCGGGCAGTTGGCGAAGATTTTTTTACGTCTCGATTAGCTCGTGACCTAAAGATTTTTCCTTACAGAAGGAATATTGGTGCTATTGTGTCGGCATTGATGGAGAAAGACCATCAGGATGCGCAGCGGAAGAAAACGTCGGGCCCCCGTCAGGTTGGTGGACCCGCACCGGGAAGTGAAGCTGGCGCGACCCAGTGCGAAGGCCACCGCGCCGGGCGCCGTAATTCCTTCGCCCGCTGCGTCTGCTGCAGCGCGAAGACCCCCTTCTCCACCGTGTGTTGCTGAGACGGTGGTGACAGGATCTAGTGGAGCCGCCACGGAGTTGTCCGTAGACGGCTACCTGGTTCGATACCCAGACGGGGCTGCCGCCTTCTGGTGAGTTGTCTTGGTTTTTTGTGGGCTAAGGGGGTCCATGTTTCTGACTTGGTTATGATGTAGGGGAGGAGTCTGGCCAATTGGTGCTTGTGTTGCTAGTGTCGGCTGCCGACCTGGTGGTCACGGCGAAGGGTGACGCAGAGACTTTAGAGGACCAGTGGTCGAAGTTCTATGTCGGGGGCAAGATCGCCTCCGCTGCCACCGCTGCTGGCGTGGCCACGTTAGTCGTGCAACAGCTAAAATTTGTGAGTGTGTTTAGTGCTTGTAGGTGTATGATTTTCCTTGCTATGTTGTCTTGAATGTTGCGTTTTTTGGTGTCAGGTGACCGCCTTCGCTGAGCGGGTTGCCTCGGGGTCGCTGACCTCGGAGTTTGCTTCCGAGAGGAGGCGGCTTGAGGGAAGGATTAAGCGCCTCCGCATGCAACATACGGAGGCGGTAAGGGACAAGTCTGTGGCTGAGAACAAAAGCCACAATCTCCTGGAGAAACTTTTAGCGATGGAGAAAGAGATGGAACACCTTGGTCACTGAAGCGTCCCCAATCCTCTGGGACTCAAATGTGATACAATTACTAGTCATGGGAGGCTAGTAAACACATTTATACATCGGATGATACCAAATCTGTTTAAACGAGATAAACCTACAAAGGTGGCGAACAACTTTAAGAGTTGGTCCACAACTCGGGACATATCATCAGAGTGGGGCTGAAGCAGCCCGATATACACAGTGAAGCAAATCAGCGGTCCAACAGCCACAGGCAAGGTTGGGAACAGTCGTAACTCTTACCCGATCTCCTTTTTCTGAAAAATAACAAATAAGCAAGGGTGAGTACAAACGTACTCAGCAGCCCACCTTCACCCACGGAATGGGGAAATCAGATATAATGCATGGAATATGTGGAGCTTAGGATATTTTGCAGAAACAACAATATTTTATGCAGGGTTGTTTTGTAAAACATTTTGTATTTTTCAAAGCGCATCCTCTCCCAAAGGAGCAGGAAGTTTTTCAATATAGAATAAAATCCCCTGGACTAAACCATCCAGGTAACTCAGCAGTTTCCCACTGGTTTTCATTTTCAAAAACAGCTATTGGACTTCCCGTCCACCATAGCTCACGGCTCAACCGCCAGACCTTTTAAAAACCATTTTTCTCAAACGCACCCCTTTTTTAAAACAAAACACTAATTACCATACCACACCAGACTCGTCCATTCCTGTGGACACAGACTATTCGAATAGGTTTTCAAACTCTGCGCAGAGGTGTACACTTTACCCACTAGTCCGGCTCTGCGATCTCATGATCAATGAGATCCAAATCTGAATCCATTTCCTTCCTCGCACGTCCTAACCTTAACGGTTATACCGGAAGGAGTCAGGCCACTGCCATGTCCAAACCGGACAAAACATTCCCCCTCCTTATCCTCCCGGTGCTCCCCAGCCTTCATAACCTTGGGGTTGGACCGTACGAGTTCAGATTGAGTGACTGCCCACACAGTCTCGAGTGGTTGTACTTATCATGAGTACAGGTAGCGAAAGATGACAAACCGGTCCTTATAAGAGGGGACAATCCTTCTGCTCACGCCTAAACCAGCTGAGCCATCACCTTAGGCCCTTCCCTAAACCAGGGAGTCCCTGATCATCCCTACTCAAAGGTGATAAGGGTGAAAACCCTTCATCATACACATTTTGAAAAGCATTTTCTTTTGAAAACTCACACCTTTCCTCAAATCATTTGTAACAAATATATCAGGGATTGATTGCGGCAAGCGGCTGGGTGGCCATAATAACTTGTCTTAAAATCATATCATGCATAAAATAACAGGCTGAGGGTTGTGGTTGTAAAACATAGGTAATTTATGCATCAAAGGGATCTAGTGAGCTTGTCGTGCTTATTCGGCGAAGGGGGAAGGGGAGCTCGCGGAACTGGCTTCTAGCTCCACTGCCTGGCATAGACTTGCAGACCTGGCCTCCACGAGACAGCACGAACGCTCAGATAACTATGCAACATGAATAAGAAAACATACAAACAAGCAAGTATACCAACAAATATTTAGTATAGTGGTTAGAATAGCGATATATGGATGGGTAGAGTCTTGAGTAGAATCTGTGTCATGTGGTGTTGTGATATTACTGGTGGTGGAGCGGAGGTGCTTACCAAGAGGGTGGACTGGAGGTGAAGCGACACTATGCGTGTAGCCGGTAGAGCGGAGTAACTGAGTGGGTGGGGTGTTTGCCTTGGCTGAGGGTGTTGAGTGTGTGGAGAGGGAGAGGGTAGCTGGGTGTATTTATAGCTGGGTATATGTGGTGTAGCACAGTGAAGTTCACTGTTGGTGAGAATAGTGACGAATGAATCGTCTGACTTAGTATGAACAGGAGAGTTGTAGGCAGAATATGGGATAAGAGTATTTTGGGAGTTTTCTGGAACATGAACCATGCTTAAGGGATGGAATGGTTGGATAGGGAATAATTCGATAAGAATTTAGAAACAAGAATTATTCGAATCTGAGTTTGGAAGCCTGGTTCGAAGGAATCTCAAAGTTAAGCATGCTCAACTTGGAGAAACCTGGGATGGGTAACCAGATGGGATGTTCCCTACTGGAAGGAAAATCACAGTCACCGGAGTCCGTATGACTGGAATATGGGTCTGGCTGGTCTTAAGTAGACTGGACAGCATGATGGATGAGTAGTTGAAATTTGGGGTGATCGGACGAATGATGAATAGTAACGATGATGAATAGTAATGGTGAATAGTAACCATGAATAGTAACAATGAATAGTGATGGTGAATGGTTCGTATGAACGAACGATGAACGATGAATAGGAACTATGAATGAACGATGAACGATTGAATGATCGAACGAACGAACGATCGGAATTTCGGCAGCATAACGGCAGGAAAAAGATTATTTGGACGAACGAACGGACGAACGGTCGAATGATCGGACGAACGAACGATAGGAATTTCGGCAGCATAACGACAGGATAAAGATTATCTGGAAGAACGATGAATAGGGACTATGAACGAACGATGAACGATGAATAGGAACTATGAACGAACGATAAACGATCGAATGATCGAACGAACGAACGATCGGAATTTCGGTAGCATAACGGCAGGAAAAAGATTATTTGGACGAACGAACGGACGAACGATCGAACGATCGGACAAACGAACGGACGAACGATCGAACGATCAGACGAACGGACGAACGAACCATGAACGATCGAACGAATGAACGAACAAACTAAGAACAGGGGGACGAACGATCGAAGAACGACCGAACGATCCTTGTGCTAGTGTGTGCTTGTGTGGAACATGGAGTGGGTGTGTGTGTGGGGGGGAGAGAGTTGCCATGAAATGGCTTGGGGTGGGATGAGAGGAGGCCCTTGCCCCTCTATTTATAGCCATGGTGGGGGGATTAGGGGGAGGGATGAGAGGATTAGTGGGAGGATGAGAGGATTAGTGGGAGATTAGCATGGATTTGTCTTATATAAGTGAGATTAGCTTGTAGAGCTCACCGTATGACACTGGAGGCATACGTATATGTATGGGCATGAGGAAAGTTATGAAGAAAATATTTGTAGGGACTTGAAAAATGATTCTGAAGGTATTTCTCAAGAGGAAAATATCTGGAGATATATCGGTGGAATATTTGGGCAGTATTTCTGGAAAGAACTTGAAGGGGATCACTAGGGAAATATCTGGAAAGAATTTGAGGGGGATCACTTGGAAAATATTTGTAGGATATTTTGAGGAGGATTTTGGAGATAATATAGACCATGTTGGGGGCTTGTTCTCAAATGCTTCGGATTAAGAACAAGGCAACATAAAAGGTGTTAAACGTTAAGGCCCTTCGTCCTATCGAACATTACTCCCCATCGGGAATAATGAGTTCCGGACGAAGGTCACAAGAAACATACCTTCGTAAATTCAGCACGTAATAACGAAGGACTCATAAAAAACATGGAATGTAAATCATGGAATCATTTCTATTTTATTAATACAAAGGAATAGAAATGATTATGAATTACAAATGTACCTTCGGTCCTGAGAGAAGGTAAAAAGTACAAGCGTGACGCAAAATGCCAAGTCAGCGTGAACAGTACGGGAGTACTGTTCATCTATTTATAGATGCGGGACGCAGCCCACATGAAATTACATCCATGTCCATTACATTTGTTAATAGCCTACGGAAATCAGTCAAGGTCCACGCAGTCTTTTCATCTTTAAGTCGGTTCCCCCCTCAGCAATTGCGCCGAAGCTCTCCTGCGCACAGCTTCGCCTGCGCTCGTCCTTCGTCTGGTTCAAGCTTCGTCCCGACCGTGCTTCATATTCATAGTTCTGAGCCCGAAAACACCTGCTCACATAATCCACTTGGAAAACATTGTCAAACCATGTTTTTGAGGACCTTCGGAGGACGAAGGCCCCCAACAGTAGCCCCTCGCAATATTAATTTGTTTGACAATAAATTCAGATTGCGATATGGACGAAGGCCTTAAGCCGAAGGTCCGAAAAAACACCTTCCCTTTGCTAGAATAGCAATATTCACTGACAAGCGGGGTCATTCAATTTTCAACGCCCTGGGGAAAGGAGCAATACCACAACAACTTTGGGTGCTACAGCTTCGGTGCCCGCTCCGGGTCAAGCTGCCCTGTGCCAACCTTTCGGAAGAGGTGGCCCGGAGCCTGGATGACTGAATGGTTTTATGTAAAGAATGATCTAACAGCTCAAGAGAATGTGAAGAGTATTATTATGCACCCGATCTGGCAACGCTTCGGCCTTCGAAGGCCGAAGGTCGAAATGGACGAAGCCGCCGAAGAATGTCAAAGAGCCTTCGGGGTAGTCTGCTCGTTTATTGGGACAAGGGACTTGGTCCAAGAACACATTGCCTTCAGGGTATGGCCACTTGCAGAAAAGTGGGAAATGCCGAAGGAAACCATCAAAGAGTCCGACGAAGGCGGACTAGTCAGATTAAAGTACACATTCAAATATGCAGATAAATTTATTGAACCTGATGATGACTGGCTGAAAAGTATTGAAACATTAAGTGATGAATTACTTGGGGCATATTCGAAGGCTGAAAATACTGCTCTATCAGCAGCCTTCGGAGGCCGAAAAAAGAAGAGACTGAACCGAGTGTTTGATGCAGTCGGGTTCTTCTACCCTGATTATTGCTATCCCATCCGAAGGCAAAAAAGGAAAAACATAACCTCTGAAAAAGAAGAAGCTGGAACCGCTCCTAGCGAGCCAGAACCAAAAGGAAAAAGGTTGAAGGTCCTCACACACCGACCACGCCATATTGAACCAGCTTCGGTGCCTGAGTTTACTGGAGAAGCCTCTTCGGCCGCCGACGCTGAACAGCCAACCTTGCTGCCAGAAATTGCAGAAATGGCCGAAGCACCATCGACAGAGAAAATGGAGGAAGCGAAAAATCTGACTAAGGAAAAAACATCAGAAATTTTTAGTCCTGTAGTAAATGTCGAAGCAGCAAAAAGCCAAAAGGGTCCAATGGTAACCCCAAAAAGGAAGAGAATGGTAAATGTACTAGATGTCTTGGAGACAATTAAATCTTCAAGCACAACTCCAAAAAAGAGTGCTGAAATTGCTGAAGCTTCCTCTGAAACTCCGACGCAACAAGCTGAAGCTGAAGCTGGGCCTTCAGAGCCCTTCAAGGAACAAACTTTGGAAGCCGAAGCAGTTAAAATACCAGAACCAATTTTAATTGAAGAAACTGACACTGCCATCCCCGAAGCGCCTGCCAGCATGTGTGATTACATCATACGACACGCTTCGGGGAAAAAATTATCTGAAGAAGAAATTAATGAAGCTAACCATTATGCAAAGGAGTTAAAATATCCAAAGGGGGCAGTAATATTCAATGGGACAAATGAAGACGATTTTTTATACTGCCTGCCTGACAACAAAGAGCTCTCTGTCTGCCGAGAAATGGCCAGGAGTATTGGTTTCCCGAAGCTTGAATCTGGATTAAGCGCCATGACGAAAGAAGATCTCGCAGACAGTCTTGCGTACAACAGCCTGAAGGTACGGGAATTTAACGCTTGAAAAGAGAACCCCCTTATTTTTTACGCAACTCGTTCCTTTTTTCTTATATGAATTCTTCTTCGTATAGGGCCTGATCCTAAGCAACGCGCTAAGAGCGCAAAAGAGCGCCGAAGATGAAAGTTATGAAATTGCATTTAATAATTTACGCTCTGAAGTTATCAAACTGAGAAACGAAGCTTTGGAAAAAGATAAAATTCTGCTTACATTGGTAGATAAAGTGAAAAAAGACGAAGCTGCTTCAAGGGCCCAAACCGAAGCTCAAAAACGCGAGATTAAAGAACTTCAAAAACAGCTGGCTAGAGCTAAAGAGGAGCGCGCGCTTGAGGAAACGAAACGAGAACTTAGTGATTTTATGGTCGGTAAATTGGAATCAAGAGTCAAGGAGCTTCGGTCATCCCAGGGGAAATGCTATGTTAAATCTATAGAATGTGTGAATAAAATTAAAGCCAGCTTTGCCAGCGTCGGCGCCTTTTCCAGCGAAGAAAATTTTTCTCGAGGCAATCCCGAAGATCCGTTGGAATGGATTAGCCATGAAGCAGAAGCCTTCGAAGAGATTCTGAACAGTCGCGGCGATATCTGCGCTTTTTCGGGCGCCAGAGGAGTTGCTTCTGTCTTAGAGAAGAAAGGTTGCGATCATGTAAAATTTCTAGCTCAGTCCGAAGCTGCCTTATCTTCCGAAGACATTAAGGACCCCTCGGCCGAAGCAAGCGTGGTTGGCGGTAAATTTTTTACGGATATCTGGAACGACGGCGGCCGAGAAATGGCGCAAGAGATCATCCAAAAAAGCGAAAAAGGCATACATGATGCTAGAAAAGTAGCAGAGGCTGCCGAAGGGAGTACGGAGCCTGAAAGACAATTAGGTACCAATTAGTCATTCTTGTTGCGTTGTAATTTTCATTTCAAACTCTGCACATTGTTTGCGATAGTGACGAAGAAATGTTCTCTTCCCTCGGCAGCTGCTGGGTCAACTGCCGACCCTTACACAAAAGGAGATGAAGAAATCAAACAAATGGCCGAAGCTATCATGGACAAAGTTGTTGATCAACTTTTAAATGAAGTCGCCGAAGCAGTATTAAGAGAGGACTAGATGCTGCTAGAAAAACATTTAAATTGTGATCTATGTAATATTTTGTACATTTGGATGTAATATACAAGTTTCTTTTCATTATTCAATTCTTCACGATGCATGAAACTCTATATACATACCTTTTTGAGCCTTCGGCGAAAAAACACCTTCCCTTCTTTTCATGCTTCGTGAAGAAGGCATTCTTCGTTAAAATTATTCTGATGGATCACATCCATGCTTCGTGAAATCATTATCCGAAGCTATACTCCGTAGCTATACAATCTCAATATTGATCTGATAAAGCTCGCCCATGTTTCATAGAAATATTCTCCGAAGCTGTAATCCGAAGCTATACAATTTCGATATCACTTTCTCGGAGCATCCTTTCGAAGGTTGAGAGTGTCACTTTCTTTTGCCAAATGCAATATGATGTATGATGTTTATGTTATGCAAAATGATGTGATGATGTTATGCTATGCATGTGACATTTGTTCCGAAGATACTCATAAAATATATTCATAAGCTCTGCATTCCCTTAGGAACGTCTTTGGAGCTTCTTCGTCTTTTACTTAGACGATCTCAGCGTTGACTTTTCGCTGTAAGCCTCCCTTAGGAGCTTCTTCGCCCTTTACTTAGGCGGTATCAGCGTTGACTTTTCGCTGTAAGCCTCCCTTAGGAGCTTCTTCGCCCTTTACTTAGACGGTATCAGCGTTGACTTTTCGCTGTAGGCTCTGCATTCCTTTAGGAACGACTTCTGAGCAGAAAACTTACACTGCGCTCCCTTTGGAACGGCTTTTTGTGACCTTGCAAACTTACTCTGCGTTCCTTAGAACGGCTTTCTGTTACTCCGAAGGATTTCTAATTCGAAGGTCCTCCTTGGTAACGGAAAAAATTTTGAGCTTCAGCAACTTAAGCTTGTGGAGCAAATAGATCTTCCTCGTGGAGAACAACGAAATTATTACATGAAAACTATCAATGTTTTTTGTTTCGCAGAAAATAAAACTGAAAAGGAAAGACTGCTATCAAAGGTAGGATATGTATCAATAAATGTGCTTCGACTCTGGCACAGTGCTGTTGACTGTGCGAGCTTCGGACTGTTCTCTGAAGTCCCTCTGATGTGGAGCGTGTTGATTCCCTTCTGGCTGTTGACCTTGCTGTAATGGAGGTGGAGGCGGAAGCTGCTGCCAGGAAGCTTGAGGTTGACTTGCCGAAGCTACAGAAGCTGCAGGGTGGTTGTCTATGTATTGTGGGACATAAGGCGGATGATACGAAGCAGTATGCATGACCTGCTTCGGCTGAGCTTGTTGAGATGCAGCTTCGGCAATCTCCTTTTGCTTCTGGATTGTAATATGGCACGACCTAGTGGTATGGCCCTTGCCTTCTCCACAGAACAAGCAAAACAGTCTCCTTGGCTGATCTCCGAATCTTCCGCCGAAGCCCCTGGCGCCTCTGCCTCTTGGAGCTGGTGGCCGGAAGGAAGTTTGTTGTTGCCCCGAAGCCTGTGATGAGCATTGTGGTCTATTCTGACTCCCCTTATCATCATTCTGAGTGTTGTGGATAGAACGAACATGTCTCGGGTAGTATCTTCCTCCGAAGCCCCTGGTCATTTCAGAAAATCTGAAGGCCTCCTCCCTTCTCTGACGAAAGTCATTGTCAGCACGAATGTACTCATCCATCTTTTGGAGCAATTTCTCCAGGGTCTGAGGGGGCTTTCTAGCAAAGTATTGAGCTGCAGGCCCAGGACGAAGCCCCTTGATCATGGCTTCGATAACAATTTCATTGGGCACCGTTGGTGCCTGCGCCCTCAATCGTAAAAACCTTCGGACATACGCCTGAAGGTACTCTTCGTGATCCTGAATACACTGGAACAGGGCTTGAGCTGTGACCGGCTTCGTCTGAAATCCTTGAAAGCTGGTCAGTAACATATCCTTCAGCTTCTGCCATGAAGTTATTGTTCCTGGCCGAAGGGAGGAATACCAAGTCTGAGCAACATTCCTGACAGCCATAACGAAAGACTTCGCCATGACTGCAGCATTGCCCCCGTACGAAGACACCGTTGCTTCATAGCTCATCAAGAATTGCTTCGGGTCGGAGTGACCATCAAACATAGGGAGCTGGGGTGGCTTATAGGATGGAGGCCAAGGTGTAGCCTGCAGCTCAGCAGACAGAGGAGAAGCATCATCAAAAACAAAATTTCCCTGATGGAAATTATCATACCAGTCATCTTCGTTGACGAAGCCCTCCTGATGAAGGTCTTTCTGATGAGGCTTTCTGTTCTGCTCATCGTGAGTAAGATGGCGGACTTCCTCAGAGGCTTCGTCTATCTGCCTTTGCAATTCAGCTAGGCGGGCCATCTTCTCCTTCTTCCTTTGTACTTGTTGGTGTAGCATCTCCATATCCCTGATTTCTTGGTCTAGCTCTTCTTCCTGAAGTGTCGGGCTGACAGCCTTTCTCTTCTGGCTTCGGGCCTCCCGAAGAGAGACGGTATCCTGGTTGTGGTCCAACGGTTGCAGTGCTGAAGCTCCAGTCGCTGAAGCTTTCTTCGGCGCCATAGCTTCCGAAGTTGGTCAAAAAAGCTCGAAGTGGAAGTGAGTTCACCGGAGGTGGGCGCCAATGTTGGGGGCTTGTTCTCAAATGCTTCGGATTAAGAACAAGGCAACATAAAAGGTGTTAAACGTTAAGGCCCTTCGTCCTATCGAACATTACTCCCCATCGGGAATAATGAGTTCCGGACGAAGGTCACAAGAAACATACCTTCGTAAATTCAGCACGTAATAACGAAGGACTCATAAAAAACATGGAATGTAAATCATGGAATCATTTCTATTTTATTAATACAAAGGAATAGAAATGATTATGAATTACAAATGTACCTTCGGTCCTGAGAGAAGGTAAAAAGTACAAGCGTGACGCAAAATGCCAAGTCAGCGTGAACAGTACGGGAGTACTGTTCATCTATTTATAGATGCGGGACGCAGCCCACATGAAATTACATCCATGTCCATTACATTTGTTAATAGCCTACGGAAATCAGTCAAGGTCCACGCAGTCTTTTCATCTTTAAGTCGGTTCCCCCCTCAGCAATTGCGCCGAAGCTCTCCTGCGCACAGCTTCGCCTGCGCTCGTCCTTCGTCTGGTTCAAGCTTCGTCCCGACCGTGCTTCATATTCATAGTTCTGAGCCCGAAAACACCTGCTCACATAATCCACTTGGAAAACATTGTCAAACCATGTTTTTGAGGACCTTCGGAGGACGAAGGCCCCCAACAGACCACTATATTTTATTTGTTGATATCAACTCGCAAACAAATATTTTGAAATGAAACTTGAAATTCATTTTGAATTTAGGGTGAGTTTGAGAAAAATTCAGGATCTGAATTTTTGGGATGCTACAAATCTACCCCACTTAAAAGGAATCTCGTCCTCGAGATTTGGCTTAGAAGGGTTATGGGTATAGCTTTACTTCAGCTACATATCTTCACTTTGCAACTCTTCGAGGAGATGGAACTTCAATAAAATCTGGCCCTTGCGGAGCATCGGCTGCTGATTGCAAACGCTGATTCTGGCTACTCAAGGTCATCTTCAGGCTTCTAGCTTTCGCTTGGCAACTAGCTTATTGAAGAAGCATCGATGCCAACACACAAACCTTTCTCTTGCGAACTCCCACATGGATTCCTTCCTTGATTGGTCTTCTAGTGCTTCATCAACGGAACTTGGGTGACCACTTCTCATCCAGAAACTTATATGCTTCGATGATCTGGTCCTCCACATACTTGCTACAAGCCTTCTTCTTTTTCTCCATAGGAACCTTACTGGAACACTACCCCACTTAAAAAGAATAAGGTAGAACTCTTGAATCTTAGGGATTCGAACTCCTTGAAGTACCACATAACAAGAGTGTTACGGGGCCTTCTTCTGCTATTTCTGCTTGATCAGGCTACGGAGAAATGACCGACACAGGGTTGATTCTGGGAGAACCTTCTTCTTATCTTCTCTTCACTATCTTCTTTTCTCTTCTCACTGCCTCTTTATTTCTCTTTGCTCTTCCCACTGGAGGATTCTATCAAAGAGTATTACCATCATAAAGAGGAGGAAACCAAAGACTATGAACCATGTACAACAGTCTTCAACCCAAGAATTACCAAGCATTGTGATCTTAGGGCGAGGGAGTGGAAAATGGAGTTGCTTGCGATTTGGCAGAGGGGATTTATCTGGAGTGTGCTTTGCTTTGAGCGAGATGGGAGTTTGAGGGAGCTGGTGGGGGGTTTTATAGGCGAGTGGGGGTGCTTGGTTGCAGAGTGGTGGTGATGGAGCAGGTGCGACAGAGGGGGGGATGGTGTTGATGGCGGTGATGGCGGTGGGTGCGCTGCAAAGGGGCGTGGTTGGCGGTAGTGCGCTGCAAAGGGGGTGTGGGGCGGTGGTAGTGCGCATGGAGGCGGGCACGCGTGCGGGGAGCACGGGTGAGTGGTGGGGTCAATGACCCTGATATTTGTGGTGTCTGGCTCCAAGAATCTTTGCCTCTCTGTATGGTAACAACTCCTTCTGTCCTCTTTTTCTGTTTACTTTGACTCAGGGGCAGTGCTTTGATTCTCATGATCGGTCCTTTTGACTGAGCGGCTGGACAGGTTTCTTCTGTAGCTTATTCCAGGCTTCAAGGGTAAGCTTCTCGGTATCTTCTTGACTAAGGTGCTTTTCTCTTGAGATGGGTTAAGATGGGAATGGAAGCATAAGGTGAGGATTAGCTCTAATTTGTGATCTATGTTTTTAGATAAAAACTTTTTTAAGACAAACAGAAAGAAAACACACAAGCTCAACAATGATAAGCACAAACAAATCAAATGTTTTGAATAAGGGAAGAATAGAGTTTTTTTCAAAGCACGGACTACTCAGATTCAGGGGCTAAGCATAACTACTATTGCTCGGCTCCTGAACTGAGAACTATGCTAAATGCAACTTATGAGCACTAATATTGAAGCATCACATATGCACTCAAAAGGGGAGAAAACATCAAGCAAAATTCATTTTGAAATGCCCTAGGGGGCCACACAATTAGAGTTTTGCAAAACACGAGTCTACACGATTACCTCTCATACATGCAGGGCTCTAGCCAAAGTGAAGAAAAACTTCACTACCCAATGCATGAAGAGGACTGGGCATTACTAACTTCAAACCAGATAGCTTCTCTTCTGGCAAGAATGGCGCACAACTTCAATCTGAGACATCTCCTGGATGGGTCAAGAGGGAGCTGATGTTGATGACTTCTTCTGGCGGCAACTGAGATGGCAACACAGGGTCGAACTCTTCTTCAAGCGGGACTGGCTCTTGTAGCTCCTTAGAGGGCGGCGGTGCTGGCGGGGTGCTTGCAGCTTCTTCCTTGACCTCAAGGAACGGTGCTGGAATCTTCTTCATGGTGAGGGGCTCAAACAACTCTAGCGGGGGATCTTGGGAGGACTGGGGGTGCTCTTGCTTATTCATAGCCTGAGGGAAGACTGGAATTCCTTCCAAGACTATGGCTCCTTCTGGTAGTTCCCAAGCCTTCTTTTCTCCTCTAGCAGAGACCGGGTGACCTTCAAGAATCTGGGGGTCTTCAGCTCTGATGGGTTGAACAGGGTTGGATGAAGCGGGCTCTTGGATTTGCAGGGCTCTACGTTGGTTATGGGTTACCAAGTAGGCATCCATCAACTTCTGGATGTGCTCATCCTTGGCTTGCTTCAGGGCTTCAACAGCAATGACTTCACGACTTTCCAATGCAGTTGCACGGGCTTGAGCTGTGGTGAGATCCACATGGAGCTTACGGTTGAGCTTCTCTGCATCTTCTGCTCGGGCAATCATCTGACGGTGGTGCCGAGCCAAGAAATCATACTGTGCATCCAGGATGAGCAGGTATGCGGTGAGGTACACGACTGTGAGGTCATCCTCAAGCAACTGCTGACCTTCCAATGCACGCATCCTAGCCATCCAAACGGGACGGTTTCTCTGAAAGGGCGGAAAGAATCTGAGCGGGGTGTCGGCCACTTCTTCTTCATAGATCTGACATAGGGCCCTCAATGCCTTGCGAGCGACGACTTGGCAGGTGTCTTTGAATCTGTGCCCCGTAGTAGTGACACTCCATTCCACATGGTGCGGACTGGATCCAATGTATACAGTCACGACACACTTCTCTGTGCCATGCTCGACGAATTCATGACCATCATACTCTGGCTGGCTCCTAATTTCGAGGCGAACTGTGCATGCTCTCAGCAACTTGGGGAAACCATCTTCATTATGGCAAAAGCTGGTTTGGCAGCGAACCTCCATCTGACTTTTGAGAGAAGGAAAGGGGAAAGCATTTTTGAAATGAAGGGATGAGAGCAAGAATTTTTTAAGAAAATAGTTTTGACTCAAAAACTTTTGATCAGGCTAAGGGTTACGTCCTGCGGCCAACCTAACAGCTCAGATACCACCTGAAGCGTTCCCAATCCTCTGGGACTCAAATGTGATACAATTACTAGTCCCAGGAGGCTAGTAAACACATTTATACATCAGATGATACCAAATCTGCTTAAACGAGACAAACCTACAAAGGTGGCGAACAACTTTAAGAGTTGGTCCACAACTCGGGACATATCATCAGAGTGGGGCTGAAGCAGCCCGATATACGCAGTGAAGCAAATCAGCGGTCCAACAGCCACAGGCAAGGTTGGGAACAGTCGTAACTCTTACCCGATCTCCTTTTTCTGAAAACAATAAATAAGCAAGGGTGAGTACAAACGTACTCAGCAGCTCACCTTCATCCACGGAATGGGGAAATCAGATATAATGCATGGAATATGTGGAGCTCAGGATATTTTGCAGAAATAACAATATTTTATGCAGGGTTGTTTTGTAAAACATTTTGTATTTTTCAAAGCGCATCCTCTCCCAAAGGAGCAGGAAGTTTTTCAATATAGAATAAAATCCCCTGGACTAAACCATCCAGGTAACTCAGCAGTTTCCCACTGGTTTTCATTTTCAAAAACAGCTATTGGACTTCCCGTCCACCATAGCTCACGGCTCAACCGCCGGACCTTTTAAAAACCATTTTTCTCAAACGCACCCCTTTTTTAAAACAAAACACTAATTGCCATACCAAACTAGACTCGTCCATTCCTGTGGACACAGACTATTCGAATAGGTTTTCAAACTCTGCGCAGAGGTGTACACTTTACCCACTAGTCTGGCTCTGCGATCTCATGATCAATGAGATCCGAATCCGAATCCCTTTCCTTCCCCGCACGTCCTAACCTTAACGGTTATACCGGAAGGAGTCAGGCCACCGCCATGTCCAAACCGGACAAAACATTTCCCCTCCTTATCCTCCCGGTGCTCCCCAGCCTTCATAACCCTGGGGTTGGACCGTACGAGTTCAGATTGAGTGACTGCCCACACAGTCTCGAGTGGTTGTACTTATCATGAGTACAGGTAGCGAAAGATGACAAACAGGTCCTTATAAGAGGGGACAATCCTTCTGCTCACGCCTAAACCAGCTGAGCCATCACCTTAGGCCCTCCCCTAAACCAGGGAGTCCCTGATCATCCCTACTCAAAGGTGATAAGGGTGAAAACCCTTCATCATACACATTTTGAAAAGCATTTTCTTTTGAAAACTCACACCTTTCCTCAAATCATTTGTAACAAATATATCAGGGATTGATTGCGGCAAGCGGCTGGGTGGCCATAATAACTTGTCTTAAAATCATATCATGCATAAAATAACAGGCTGAGGGTTGTGGTTGTAAAACATAGGTAATTTATGCATCAAAGGGATCTAGTGAGCTTGCCGTGCTTATTCGGCGAAGGGGGAAGGGGAGCTCGCGGAACCGGCTTCTAGCTCCACTGCCTGGCGTAGACTTGCAGATCTGGCCTCCACGAGACGGCACGAACGCTCCGATAACTATGCAACATGAATAAGAAAACATACAAACAAGCAAGTATACCAACAAATATTTAGTATAGTGGTCAGAATAGCGATATATGGATGGGTAGAGTCTTGAGTAGAATCTGTGTCATGTGGTGTTGTGATATTACTGGTGGTGGAGCGGAGGTGCTTACCAAGAGGGTGGACTAGAGGCGAAGCGACACTATGCGTGTAGCTGGTAGAGCGGAGTAACTGAGTGGGTGGGGTGTTTGCCTTGGCTGAGGGTGTTGAGTGTGTGGAGAGGGAGAGGGTAGCTGGGTGTATGTGGTGTAGCACAGTGAAGTTCACTGTTGGTGAGAATAGTGATGAATAAATCGTCTGACTTAGTATGAACAGGAGAGTTGTAGGCAGAATATGGGACAAGAGTATTTTGGGAGTTTTCTGGAACATGAACCATGCTTAAGAGATGGAATGGTTGGATAGGGAATAATTTGATAAGAATTTAGAAACAAGAATTATTCGAATCTGAGTTTGGAAGCCTGGTTCGAAGGAATCTCAAAGTTAAGCATGCTCAACTTGGAGAAACCTGGGATGAGTAACCAGATGGGAAGTTCCCTACTGGAAGGAAAATCACAGTCACCGGAGTCCGTATGACTGGAATATGGGTCTGACTGGTCTTAAGTAGACTGGACAGCATGATGGATGAGTAGTTGAAATTTGGGGTGATCGGATGAACGATGAATAGTAATGATGATAAATAGCAACGACGAATAGTAACCATGAATAGTAACGATGAATAGTGGTGGTGAATAGTGATGGTGAATTGTTCGTATGAACGAACGATGAACGATCGAATGATCGAACGAACGAACGATCGGAATTTCGGCAGCATAACGGCAGAAAAAGATTATTTGGACGAACGAACGGACGAACGATTGAATGATCGGACGAACGAATGATCGGAATTTCGGCAGCAAAACGGCAGGACAAAGATTATCTGGAAGAACGATGAATAGGGACTATGAACGAACGATGAACGATGAATAGGAACTATGAACGAACGATAAACGATCGAATAATCGAACGAACGAACGATCGGAATTTCGGCAGCATAACGGCAGGAAAAAGATTATTTGAACGAACGAACGGACGAATGATCGAACGATCGAACAAAAGAACGGACGAACGATCGAACGATCGGACGAACGGACGAACGAACTATGAATGATCGAACGAACGATCGAACGATCGGACGAATGAACGAACAAACTAAGAACAGGGGGACGAACGATCGAAGAACGACCGAACGATCCTTGTGCTAGTGCGTGCTTGTGTGGAACATGGAGTGGGTGTGTGTGTGGGGGGGAGAGAGTTGCCATGAAATGGCTTGGGGTGGGATGAGAGGAGGCCCTTGCCCCTCTATTTATAGCCATGGTGGGGGGATTAGGGGGAGGGATGAGAGGATTAGTGGGAGGATGAGAGGATTAGTGGGAGATTAGCATGAATTTGTCTTATATAAGTGAGATTAGCTTGTAGAGCTCATCGTATGACACTGGAGGCATACGTATATGTATGGGCATGAGGAAAGTTATGAAGAAAATATTTGTAGGGACTTGAAAAATGATTCTGAAGAGGAAAATATCTGGAGATATATCGGTGGAATATTTAGGCAGTATTTCTGGAAAGAACTTGAAGGGGATCACTAGGGAAATATCTGGGCAGTATTTCTGGAAAGAATTTGAGGGGGATCACTTGGAAAATATTTGTAGAATATTTTTAGGAGGATTTTGGAGATAATATAGACCAATATATTTTATTTGTTGATATCAACTCGCAAACAAACATTTTGAAATGAATTGAAATTCATTTTGAATTTAGGGTGAGTTTGAGAAAATTTCAGGATTTGAATTTTTGGGATGCTACAGTCACCGACTTATCGAGGAGAGGGAGGACACTGAAAAAGCTCGTGTGGAGGCCTAGGCCGCCCGCGTCGAAGCCTAGGCCGCCCGCGAAGAATCTCAGGCTGTCCGCGCGGAGGCCGAAATCGCTCGCAAGCGCGCCGCCGACATGGAGTCGGAGCTGAGGAACATTCACAGCCATTATGAGAAGACGGAGGCCTCCACCCGCGTCGGGGGTTGAGCGGGCGCACACACTTTTTGTTGAAGCATACCGTGAGCTCGGCGCATAGACCGCTCCCTTCGATAAATCGAGGGAGGCGGTGGGGCTTCGCTTCCTTGGGTGGCTGTAGGAGGAGCTGGAGTCACTCCCGTCCATCTCGACGGGCCTTATGTCCTACACATCCCTTGTTATCTGCGAGGGGGCGACGAATGCCTTGTCCCGAGAGGGATGTAGACACTTCAAAGTCTCGATCAGGCGAACGAGGATTTCGACCGTGGAGTTTTCTAGGTTGAAGATGATGTGTTGAAGTGGCCCGCAGGGGCGCTTTATGATAGGATGTGGGGTCCTCATGGTCGTGGCATCGTCTGAGAGAGGACCGATCGAGTGCTGGCGCATGTAAGATGTGAAATGATGGGCTGTCTTCGTAGATGATGAATGAAGAAGAAGTTGATGACCTCGCCGGTCTTGAAAGCTCGGTGTCCTGGATGGGTGGCACGGTGGAAGCAGGAGTTGAAGGGCTCTCAGCACCTATAGGAGGTTCTGGCGAAGATCCTACGGTGGCGACAACTTCGGCGTAGGTTGAAGAGATGCATTAGGGGTCTAGGGTTGATGGTTTTGATTTTTGTGATACCGAAGGTCGGTTGCTGCACAGGTTCTAGCGTCCGGGCCTACGCAAGCAAACCCTGATGATGTTGAAATTAATGATATTTTGATGGATGTGGATGCAACGTTTCTTAGCGACAATGTGTTAGAGGGGTCTGATTTTGGGTCGTGGTCTTTGGAGGAAGGGGAATTGGGGAGCCTTTTCCCGTGGGTTGACGAATCTTCTGAGGACGACTTAGATTATTTTGCGGTGTTGGATCTAGCTGCGTCGGAGTCTCCAAACACCGTTGTTGTAAATTGTAGACTGTATTGTTTGTAGAGTAAAGTTTAAATATGAGCATGACGATGAGTAAGCTGCTGGAGACAATCTTATAGGTGGCGGAGATGAATAGTTATGGTAGGCAAGTAAGGCTGTCCATAGCAGATCATGTAAAATAGTGGATTTGCACTATAGACATTACTATTTATATAATGAAGTTTGAAATATGAGATGAGATAATGGATGAGATAAGAGAGGGGTTGGAATAGTTAATGAAAGTCATTTGAGTGCTGGAGTTAGTATATCCAACACACAGGCAACGCAGCAGCGGGTCACAACATCAGTAATGTTCCGTTTGGATGTCGATATTGGAGGACGTGAAATTGAACTAGATTCAATATTAAATCAGTCACTGTATTGAAATGAGATGTAATTACAATTCTGTTGTTTGGATGTCGCTGAATTAGAGTTTGAAATTGTGTGGTCTAATTCCATGCAATACAGAGGGGTGACACTCGGTATGGATAAAGAGAGTTTGTAGTTATAGTCCAATTCTAGAGAATTAAATATACGATTCCAAATCTCAATTCTGTGTGCAACTAGACAATAGAATTTAGGAAAGCTGATTCTAATTTTTCTAATTATATGCTCTCATATCGGCATCCAAACATGCTATAGTTGTGACCAGCTAGGTATCCAAACATGCTATAGTTACAATTCCCTATGGGCCTGTTTGGTTCAGTTTTTTTCTGACCAGCTTTTCTGGCTATGGGGAGAATATAGCTGTGAAGAGAATCTAGATATCGTTGGGATTACGTACGAAAAAAGATAAAGTTGTCCATATAGTTTAGAATTAAAAAATAACGAATTCTTATTATTCAAATGACTCGACTGATTTTGTGTTTATATTAATTTTAGATAGATTGTATTAAATTAATTTTTATACAAGTTGGCTGAAAAATTTAGTGTTTAATGGTCAACAAGACTACAACCGCTTTTGATAGTTAAAAGTTGAAATAAGCTGAACATGGCCATAATCAGGCACCGACTGTCCGATCGCCCACACGCCACACCCCTGGCTGAAACACAATCCAAATACGCCGAACACGCAAAAACCCTAGACATCCGGCGCCCAAGCCCAGCAGTGTCTCTCCACCGCCGCCGCCACCTCGTGCTCCCCTTGCACTCGCATCGCGGGATGGAGCACGACGCGCACGCCGAGGCGTCGTCGCACGCAGTCCCGCCACCGGAGGACGCCACCGTCGATGATTGGGCTCGCGACGACGCGGAGCCCATGTCCGTCGAATCAAGCGCCACCCCCCCGGAGGTGGCTGCAGTGGATTCCGGCGCTGATACCCCGCCCGCGCCCTCGCCCTCGGCCGCGGTTGCGGGAGAAGGTGCCCTTCTCGGCCCTGCCTACCTATGTTTCGCTCGTGCTGTTATACGGCTTATTTGCTTAGATCTAAGCCTCTTAGGCGCCGATCTGTAGTGCTAGGGCGCTCGATTATGCGTAGATTTGGCCTTTGGGTTTATGAGGGTCAGGGTCTCGTTTATAGGGGTTGCTGGCTTGCTGCCGCGGAAAACAAATTAGGACGATGGAGTCTATGTTGTGGCAGGGATATGTCTTCAAAGCGAAATTCAACTACTAGATTTACCCGGTCCACGCAAGCTACTGTAGCTAGACCTGAGCCAGGATTCTTGGGTGTACGTTGTTTTGGCATGATATGCTTGTGGTTCTGTGTTCCTCTATGAGTAAGTTGACGATCATCCATAGGCGGTTTGTACATTAGCAGTTTGTGCTTCTATTTTTTTGTCTGTTTATAATTGTGATTCTATAGACTGTCCTTGAAAAGGTTTTCTTTGGCTGATCTTTTGTTGTTGCTGTTTGCTTGACCACACAACAACCAATCCATGCATTTGCAATTTCCAAATAAGTGTGCTTGATCAGACACATTTATAGCGATGCATGTGCAATTTTAAAAAAAGTCTGATGAAGTGCGGTGTTACTTAGGAAGGCTATGTAGCAATTAAGCGTTTAGGAGAAGGGTGTTGCCTAGCTCCTAAGCACGCTAGGTGACCAACTTTTAGGACACTGCCCATTTTCATGAATGGAAAATCCCTTGAGTGAGATTTTTCATTAGAGCAAGGGAACTTGTGACAACCATGGTTCAAAATTCTTATGTCTGATGAAATAGATGCTTCTTTACCCATTTGTGTGCACCTTGTGGTTGATGTAGACTGCCACACACTCCTCCAAGACACTTCTACCTCTCTTCCTCATGCAGCCACACCTAGAACCCAGCAAATGAAACCGCAGCTCCACAGATATGCTTCATGTCTGGATGCTCATGTGCTAATCCTCTTATGCAACATGCCTGCCATAGGCAAACATGTAAAAACCATTCCTCCTAGTCTAACTCAATCTTAGATAAGACCAAGTCACCAAAAGCCACCAGGCCACTTCCTAGCACCTAGATGGACTAAACATAGATTAAACATATTAGGGGGTGTTTGGAAGCAAAGTATTTTAAGACCATGGTTTTTGAATACTATAGTTTTGAAATGCCATTGACATAACCATAGTATTTTTTACATCACTCGAAGACAAAGTATCTCAAACCATGTTATTTATTATACATGTGCAAGAAGGTAGTCATAGACAAAAACTTTGGATTGGAGTTTCAAATACTCCAAAAATACCATGGTAACTGCCAAACTATGGTATTCAAAACATATTTTTTACAAGGTAGTCAAGCACCTCTTGGCAAAAAATACCATGGTATTCTCCAATACCATGGTTTTATCTCAAAACTCCAAAAATACTTTGCTTCCAAACACCCCCTTAAGCGTTTGTGCTTTTTTATTAGTTATTATTTTCTGGAAACACATATGGCTTAGATTAAATGCCCAACTTCAATCTCAGAAGAAATTGTAACACATTCAGACAATTGTGATTCCCATTCTTGCTAACTTGCAAAGAAGCATCAAGGGACTTGCAATTTTGATCCTCAAATGTCCTGTCTCCCTTTTCACTGGCTCTTCTGCATACCTTTTTCATGCCAGCCGGCGCGGTCACACATAGCCACCAAACCAGCCAGGCCATCACTTTTTTGTGTTTCTGTGCTGTTTAAGCACTGCCCCACATCTACGCACACTGCGTAGACATGTCCATGGTTTTATTGGATGCCCAGGCCCTATACGAGACACTAGGGGTCAGTTTCAGGTTTAATCGAGAGTAAATGAAAGTTCATTTAGTTTTTTAGAACCATGGATAAGATTTTTTTCTCGAACGACGTAGGAGAGCTGCGTGTCATTTTATTAAGAAAGAAAAATAGCAGTACATCACATGAGGGGAGGCATGTGGTCCGCCCCTCACCACACCAACACTCTAGAGTACAAGCTTGTCACACGCAATGACAAACAAACGACCCTACATGACAAACTTAGGCGCCTAGCCTTTGCGGCCCACCGAGCAGCTCCTTGAGTGTCGTGTTACCGGAAAGACAACAGAGTTTGGTCTCCTTACCAACCATGGGTAAGATTTATCCACTGATTCTATGTTTCCTTGCACAAAACAAGAACCAACTTGGCATTCTGTTCCTCAACATTTTTGTAGTGCTCCCACAGTGTAGTTCTCTGCCTTTCTTGTTAGCCTGCATAGACATTTTTGGATCCCTTTAGAAAACCCAAATAGGTGGCCATGTTTCATTTATAAAATTTAGCACTGACAGCACACATATTCTTAAGTTTATTATTTTTTCCCAATGTTCAAAAAAGCGTGCTTAAGCGCCCGCCTAATCGTGATTAGGCGCTAAGCGATGCCTTAGCTCAGCGCTTATGCCATAGGCGCTGTTTTCCTCGGTGGGCATGCGTTGGCGACGCCTAATTTGCGCTGTGCATGCTAAAGCGGAAAAACACGCGTGGAAGCGGGCCTGGGCGCACGGAAAAGCGCATGAAAGTTTAAAAGAAGGGCGGGAAGAAGGGTGGAAAAGAATGACGGGAAAGAAAAAGGCGCGCAGGAGGTGGGAGCTGCTGCTGCTGCACGTGAGAGAAGGGAAACAAGGCGAGAACTGCTGCGTGGGAAAGGAGGGAAATGGCGGGAAAGAAAGAGCTTGTGGAAGCTGCTGCTGCCGCCGCCGGTCAGGCCCTTTTCCCCAGTCGACCAGGTCTGCCGTCGCTGCCTGTCCGTTTGTCCTCTTCGGCTCTTCCTGTCTTCCCCAGCCGCCGCCCGCCAGGGTCAGCGACGCCATAGTTCTGCTGCTCCTCCAGTCTTCCAGTCTCCCCCTTTGCTATTTATCTGCTGCTCCTCCATCTCTGTTCTGTTCTATGTTTAAGACTGATGCTTTGACTTGGAAGCTTAATTGGTACATGCACATGCTTTGTATAAGATGTCTTCATCTGAGCCTAGCTAAAACTCTTGATTCCTAGTTAAAACTGTTTTTCTGTGCCAATATATATATATATATATATATATGCATGTATATATATATATAAATATAATATTGTATATTCCTATAAATGCTTAAGCACGATTAATCTATGCTTAAGCTCTCTAGGCGCTAAGCACGCCTAGCGCTTAATATAACCTTGTTTTTTTTCCATTGTGTTTGCAAGAGAACATCGGTTGTTCCCTTCCCTTGTTCTGACCATGCAAACATTTTCTTATGCATGAGATAAATAGGCTATAACACAGGCCATAACTAGGCCCACTCACTTTTGCATGCTTTTTGGTCAGTTTAATTGCTGCTTTCTCTTTGCCCATGAGACATTTTTCCCTTTCTGTACAAATGCTCGCAACAGATATATACAACTAAGATCTCCAATCTTGGGCTAATAGTGATTCTTTAACCTAACGAATCTGACAGTATGACCAACTGACTATGGTGAATGTCTTATTGATCTGGCCTGGGCTTGCAAGATGCCAAGCTGTTTATGGCCTGTGTTAACTTCCTTTCTCATTGACTAACTCTGGAAAGTTCAATTCTATTTAGTCCGTCAAGTCTAATAACAAGAAATTCTAATGTCATCCCTCTGGTCATGGATTGTTGTTATAGAAAAATGACCAAACACCTTTTCACTTAATGTGGCCAACTATGTAGATCTGCCTTTATAGTTCTTTCATGGAAAGTGACATGCTTAATGAAATTGTTGCTATGTGCTAACCCGTACATGTACATTCAGGTGTCAAGGAAATTCAATCATCTCTTCAATCCTTGGAGCTTAAAACAAATGGTGTGTATTAAATACATCCTTTATGTTTTTTCATCCTGTCATTGTTATTGAAATCCATTGCCAATTTTGTACCTTGCCCACCATTTCATGCAAATTTGGTAAATTACAACCTGAATTTTCTCATGGAAAAAAATAGAACCTATAATTGCCAAGCTGATTTTCAATTTTGATTATTAATGTACTTCTTCCATTGAGCTGCAAGGGAACTTTTTAGAGAGGCAGTTTATCCAGGACCCAGTTTTGTTGTATTCTGATGTTTGGGTATCTTCCTCTTAATGTTAGTTTGAACTCTTGCTTCATGTTGCTGCACAGAATCTGAGTCATGTTTATTTATCTGATGTGCATTTTATTATTACAATTCCAAAATCTGCTTGGGCCTGTAGTTTTTTTTTTCTTATTGTTATATACAGACTCTTATACAACCCTATTTTTCTATTGGTGTTGTTGCTACTGAAGAAGATGCTCATGTGGTTGAAGACGATGTAGAGGAAACAAAAAGACATTTGAATGTGGTTTTCATTGGCCATGTTGGTAAGTTTAATTTCCTCACTGCCTGCTTTTCTTACATCATTTTATTGTTAGCTAGATTGATGCTTATAGAATACTTAATTCATTGATGTGTTCCTGTGTAATTGTTGAATGTCTGATGTAGGTGTTAACTTTAAATGGTGGAATTTTTTTTTGTTTGTGTGAGGATTTGTTCTTTGGTGGTTTTGTGTTTGGATGTAAATCTCTTGATATTTTGAAACTTAGATGGGGCCAGTTTATGATATTTAATGCTTCAGTGGAGACTGAAAGATAAAGATCTTTATATTCAATGTAATTGATATTTTCATCTGAAATCTTAAAATGTTTTCTTGCGAACGCTCACTAGTTACAGACCAAAAGATTGTAGTACATGCCAATGTATTCTGAATCTATCATAATAACAAGATGGCATAGAATTTATGTTTATACATGAAAAAATCAGTTCATTGATTGGTTTGAGTTTACAAGTTAAAAAAATCTGTTCTCTATCTATGTGCTTTGTTGTTCAATATATGCCATACCTTTTGATTCTTGACTAGTTGATTTACTTGAGTCCCATATTTGAATTTCTTATTGGAGTTTTATGTTAGTTTTCTTCTTTGCTTGTGCCTATTCATTTAAGTCCTAAATACTTCTTTTCAATTGTAAGTTTGTAACTTGCAATTTTCTTAGTGAGCAGCAAGGCTCGCCAATAGTTAAATGCCAAGAGTTCATCGTGATTTTGTAAATTTCCTGTGGCCTGGTATCCTTTCTTCTAAGCACTAGGCGGAGTCACTGCATAGAGAACGCCTAATGTCTTTTGTATTCTTGTACATCACCTACTGCTGAAAAGTTTGAACATCAATGTTAATAAAAAGTTCTACAGTAAAAGATTCCTTTAATTGATATACAACAACTGAACTACGACCATCACAAATAACTCATCAGTTTGCTTTGTGGCTCATGTTTCTAATTCCAATTTGTGCTTCCCCTCTGCTTCACATATTTGGGGTGTTTGTTTCAGTTGTCAGAATCCGATTCTATCAGCCAAACGCTTCTTGGAGAATCGTTTTGGTGAAAATTGCTAAAATCATCGTGAATGTATAATCTGTCGAGTCGTCGATGGGAGAAATCCGTCGCTTTCTAGATCCTAAATCCTATGGACCCTTTATCTTCTTCCGCACGTAAGTGATGCGATATTCAGATTCTCATGACAACTAGATTACCCATGAATCCAGATTCTCAGAAAAGCTCTTCAGATAAAAGCTGTACCAAATAGGGCCAGCCATTCCCTTTTCCCCCTCTTCCCTCACCCTTGGATGCCTCAAGATTGAAGCTTTTGCTTCTCTGTGATCATTATGCCCTTGTTTGGTAGAGCTTCAGCTCTATGAAATCTGTAGATTTCCTAGAGTAGTTCATCTGTAGCTCAGCAAAAATGGGAAAGAGTGCCAAATTTTGTGTTTTAGGTTTCAAGCAAGTTGGCTGAGTTTTTTTTACACCCATTCACCTCTAAGTATCAGTATTTGATATGGCTGCTTAGAATTCTTTGCTTTTAGCTTTTGTCTTGCTCCAATTATATTTTTCTGTTGTATGTTTATGTTTTTAATGACATTTATGAACCACAATGGTTGTAGTTTATTTGATGGCTACTTCCATATGTTAAAGGTTATAAATAAATGTGTTAATATTAACTTTGTTGTTGCATGGATCTAGATGCTGGAAAATCAACTACCGGAGGACAAATATTGTTTTTGAGTGGTCAAGTTGATGATAGGACCATCCAGAAATATGAGAAGGAAGCAAAGGATAAAAGTCGGGAAAGTTGGTGAGTAGTTCATTTTTGTTGCAAATAAGTCTTGAATTGCGTGGCTATTTGCAAAATTGAGTTTTGAGTTTAACCATGATGCATTTTGAAATAAGGAGACACGACTTCATATTATTGATGAAATAGATGCTACTTTTGTATCTGCTTTTACTTCATTACAAGTGATAGAACAAGTCTTGTACCTATCTTGGCATCTACTTTATCATCGACTTTAGTAGTTAGAATATGTTGTAACTTTCTTCAATTCCAAGTCTGCTATCTTATATGCACCTTAATCTTGCCAAGGTTTATGTGGCTTAGAAGAATAGAAAATGAACCCCAAAACATGCCTATTTTCAACGAATGGTACCAAGAGCCTAGTTCTTCCATGTTCAGATTTTACCTATGGCACCATGTCCAACTTTTGCCTATTCACTCTCGCTCCCTTCCCTTCCACAAGTTGGTCGGTGGCTACGTGCGTCCGACATGTGGAGGCAACAACGAGGGAGGAGCGTGCAACACTGGAGGAAGGAGAAGTGGCACGCGAGACCACATTGTTGTAGAGGCTACCGCAACTACCCTGCGAGTCGAAGTGGACATGAAAGGAGACGTGAAGCAGGAGCGTGCGGATGCCCTTTAGGCGTCACCCTATTTCTTCTCTAGGGTGACGTTGTGGCCACCATAGCTGACGTGGCTCCCTTGTGGTCTAGACCATCATCATGGAGTCTGATGGTGGCACATGGCCCATGCTCACCTAGACCAACTACGAGTGGAGCTTGGTGATGAAGGTGAAGCTGCATGCTTGGTTGATGTGGGATGCATTGCAGTACAATGACGTCAACTTCCACGAGGATCGACGTGTGTTAAGAGTCCTTGCCATCTCACCGCTCACCGGAGATGACGTCGTCCTCGCGGACAAGGAGACAACAAAGGATGCTTGGTATGCCATTGTCATGACATGTATTGGTAGCGCCCACAGAGCCACCCAACAAAAGCTATGTTAGGAGTGGGATCACTTGTTTTTGGTCGGTGAGGACGTTGATAACTTTGCTCTCTGTCTCTAGCCAGATGCAGTAGATGATGCAGTACAACGACGACGACATTGATCGAGAGAAAGCCATCGAGAAGTTCCTCTGTGTCATACCAAAGAAATACACCTAGGTCCCATTGGCGATGTAAGCGCTATTGGACCTCTCCGAGTTGATGATCGAGGAGGTGACAAGCCACCTCAAGTCTGTTGATGACCGTGACCATCCACTATTCATTGAGCTGGGCACGATAGGTGGCAAGCTTCTCATCGAGTGGCTTTCTTGCTAGAAGGAACGGGAGAAAGGGAGGTCAAGAATGTCTTCCTCCATGGCACTATGATGGAGACGGTGTATTGCACTCAATCGGTCGGCTTTGTGGACCCGACACACCCCGACATGGTCTGCAAGCTCAACCTGTCCCTCTACGGTCTCAAGTAGGCGCCCCGAGCTTAGAACAACGGCTTTGCCACCTTCTTGCTCTCACATGGCTTCGTTGAGGCCAAGGCGGGACACCTCCCTGTTCATCTTTCGTTGCATCTTCGACACGACGTACCTCCTCTACGTCGACGACATCGTCCTCATGCCCTCCTCCCATGACCTCCTACGATGCATCATCTCCTCCCTCTAGTAGGAGTTCGCGAAGTACCTGGGTGAGTTGTGTCACTAACCTTAGGATTAACAAAACATAATCAGTCCCTATGGACTATTATATATATAGGTAGTGGGCCTGGGCGTAATGGGCCTTAACACCCCCCAAACTCAAGGTGGGAATGGAGGATCTGAAGCTTTGAGTTTGATCAAGTGAAATTGATGTTGTGCTTTGGTGAAGAAATCTGCCAGTTGAGATTCTGAGGGCACATATTGAAGATCAATAGTCTTCTGCTGACAATTGGGATCGAGTAAATGATGCATCGACACCAATGTGTTTAGTAAATTCATGCTTCACTGGATCATGAGAAATCTGTATAGCACTCATGTTATCACATAATAGAGGTGTATGAGTGTCACATGGGACACCAAGATCACTGAAGAGCCAGCGCAGCCAAATAATTTCAGCAGTTGTAGTAGCAAGAGCCCGAAGTTCGGCTTAAGCACTAGAACGAGATATGGCCGCTTGCTTCTTGGATTTTTAGGCAATAGGTGAGGAACCAAGAAGAATACAATAACCTGTAGTAAAAGAACGATCAACAGGATCACTTGCCAAAGTGGCATCGGAATATGCATGAAGTTGAAGTGGGCTATCAGAAGCATAGAGTAAACATCTGGATCTTGTCCCGCATAAGTATCTAAGCACACGAAGCAAATGACCATAATGAACTGAGGTTGGTGTGGATACAAATTGGCTCAAAATATGAATGGCATGAGCAATATCAGGTCTGGTGATGGTGAGATAAACAAGGTTACCCACAATATGGCGATATTGAGTTGGGTCTGCTAGAGGTGTCCCATCCTTCGGACGAAGTTGTAAATGAATATCCATTGGTGTCACAACTGTGTGTGTATCAGTAAGTCCAGAGCGATCAAGAAGATCTTGTATATATTTGGACTGAGATAGATAAAAGCCTTTTGGAGTCTGCTGAACTTCAATGCCCAAGAAATAGCTATGAGGACCCAAATCAGACATCTGAAATTCCTTACTAAGATGCTTCTTGACATGAGAAATATGTTCTGAGTTGTCACCTGTAATCAGCATATCATCCACATATAATAGAAGTAAAGTGCGACCTTTTGGAGAGACATGAACAAACAATGCAGGATCATGCTCACTAGAAGAAAAACCAGTAGTTGTGACGACAGAGATGAATCTCTCAAACCAAGCACGAGGAGCTTGTTTCAGACCATACAATGCGCGACGAAGACGACAAACATGCCCTGGGGGAGTATCAACCCCCGGAGGAGGATGCATATAAACTTATTCACGTAGATCACCATTGAGAAAAGCATTCTTGACATCCATCTGGGAGATAGTCCAAGAAGATGAGGCTGCAACTGCAATCAAGGTTCGAACAGTAGTCATATGTGCAACTGGTGCAAAAGTCTCATCATAATCAAGTCCTTGAGTCTGTTGGAAACCACGAGCCACAAGACGAGCTTTATACCTCTCAATGGAACCATCTGATTTTGTCTTAACTTTGAAGACCCATTTACAAGTGATAGGAACAACATGCGAGGGTAAAGGAACTATATCCCATGTACCAGTGCGTTCAAGAGCAGCCAATTCATCAATCATAGCAAGCTGCCACTCAAGAATCCCAGAAGCCTCCTGATAAGTAGTGGGTTCAACAATTGCCACACCAGCTCGTGGAAAACCATAGCGATTTGGAGGTTCAATGGTACCACGGTCACGAAGACGATATCCCTGATTAAAAACATCATTAGACTCAGTATTGTTAGTACAAGAATCGGGTACATGATAGGTGGTTTGGAAGAGTAAGACTGTAAGAGGAAGATGACATGGAGATGGAAGGTGGTGTTATGGGAATGAGAACATCAGGTGTGGATGTGGAAGATGATGGTTCAGATGAAAAATCAGGAATGGAAGGAAGACACATGAAATAAGTGGATTCTGTGGAATAATATGAGGAGTGAGTGGACTTGTTGTGAAAAAAGGGGTGATTTTCATTGAAACTCACATCTCTAGAGATTCGAATACGATGAGTAGATGGATCATAACAACGATAGCCTTTGTGTTTAGAACTGTATCCAAGAAAGACACATTCGACAGATTGAGCAGTTAATTTAGTCCGTTCACGTGGTGGTAACAGGACATAACATAGACATCCAAACACACGAAGACGATCATATCTTGGAGATGTCCCAAAAAGAACTTAACCCGGTGTTTTGCCAGAAAGTTTAGATGATGGTTGTCTATTAATGAGATACACAGCAATGGAAACAACTTCACTCCAAAAGTGTGAAGGAACAAAAGGAGATATCAAAAGAGTATGAGCACTCTCAATAATCTGACGGAGTTTGCGTTCAGCAACACCATTTTGGGCATGAGCACCAGGGCAAGAAAGTTGCGCTAAAGTACCCTCTAAGGTCAATATCTGGCGAAAATTATCAGATAAAAGTTCACCACCAGAATCAGAGCGAAATTTTTTAATAGTAGCAGAAAACTGGGTGTGAATCATGCAAGAGAAGGACGTGTAAATAGAAGGCAATTTCGAGCGGCGTTTTATGAAGTAAATCCAAGTATAATGAGAATGATCATCAATAAAAATGACATAATATTTATGACCACCTTTGGAAGCAAAAGGAGCTGGACCCCAAACATCAGAGTAAGATCAAAAGGTTTAGCAGAATGGGAATCACTAGTAAAATATGGAAGTTGTACTTGTTTTCCAAGAACAAGATGACAACCTTTACAATGAAAACTAGATTCAACATGTGTAGGGCCTAAACATCCTGACTTTATTAGAGTAGACATACGAGACCCACATAAGTGACCAAGACGATGATGCCACTGGGCAAATGACTTCTGGGACCCGAAGCGACAAGCACATGAGCTGTAGAGGCATGGTAAGAAGGAAGACACTATGTGTCCAAGATGTAGAGGCGAGGCGAAGTTTTACGGCGGCGGCCAGTCCCAATCACATCCCCTGTGTGTCGATCTTGTACAAAACAAGATAAGTCGTCAAATCCCCTGGGCGCAGACGGCGACGCGAGCAGATGAAGCGGATGGCGAGACGACGCAGGAGAAGGTTGCGGACGTGGCAGACGCCGTGGACAGCGGCGGAGAAGGAGGCCGCGACACCGTCGGCGGACAACAGGGGAGAGAGTCGCGTACGACGCGGACGGACGTCGCTGGCGGGGTCGACATAGAAGATGGCTACGATGGCGGCGGACGAGACAGACGTGACACCGGCGGCGGCCGACAGGGGAGGGCCGCGGACGGACGACGCCGGCGGGAGACGACGTAGAGAATGGACGTGATGGCGGCAGACGAGGCAGACGACACGCAGACGACGACGGTTGACAGGAGCGGGCAGGGAGGGCCGCGACTGTGGCCAGGAGGAAGGCTGTGACGGCGGCTAAGAAACCCTAATCGAAACATGCTTTACCATGTCACTAACCTTAGGATTAACAGAACATAATCAGCCCCTAAGGACTATTATATATATAGCAGTGGGCCTAGGCCTAATGGGCCTTAACAAGCTGCACCACTTTCTGGAGATCACCATGGAGTGTGATCCTAGGGCCTATTTCTCCACCAGAGCCAGTACAACATTGACATACTCTAGAGCGCACTGGCATGGCTGGCTGTAAGCCCTGCATGACTTCGGTGGACACTCAGGGCAAGGCCTTCTCTGACGACGGCCCCCAGTGGCTGATCCTACAAGTGGCTGATCCTACCAGCTAGTGGAGTCTATGCCATCCAGCAGGTCTGATATGCACGCCCTGCGTGATCCACATCTCACCGCTATGAAGTGGATCCTGCGGTACCTCCGGGGCATCACCGACTTTAGCCTTCTTCGACGATCCCGACACATGTCGGTCCACATTCGGCTTCGTCGTATTCCTTGGTGACAGTCTTGTCTCCTGGTTCTTGAAGCAGCATCCGGTCGTCTTCCGCTTCAGCGCTGAGGCTGAGTAACGGCGTTGCCGAGGCAGCGTGGTTTCGTCAGCCACTTTAGGAGCTGCATAGTCCGCTGACACTGAGCACACTTGTCTACTGTGACAACGTTAACGCCATGTACCTCTCCCCCAATCCCGTCCAGCATCAGCGCACGAAGCATGTCGAGCTCGACCCCCACTTCGTTCACGAGCATGTCGCCGCCGGGGATGTGCGAGTACTTCATGTCATGTCCACTTCTCAGTTCGTCGACACCTTCACCAAGGGCCTCCCTATGTTGGTGTTTGAGGAGTTTCGATCCGGTCTCAACATCTGCCGTGGCTAGAGTTTTGACTGTGGGGGGTGTTAGATGTGTTGTGTGCGTACTGATGTATTGTGTGTGATTGTCCTTGTATTGGGCCTAGGCCCACATATCCCTATTATTAATACATTACCCAACTCTGGTTTATGGTTAGGGTTTCAGTCATTCCAATTTTTATCTTAACCTCCTTGTTCTTGAGAAGACACTAGAGCATTGTGTGCGATATTGTATAACTGCTATTACGTTAAACTCCACATGTACTTGTTTGTATGGTATAGGCTAGACGGTATTCTTCAACCATATGCATGAGCATGACTGATTTCAGGGAATGAACTTAATGTTGTGAGTTCAGGTCACGCTTTGGACAGAAAACCAATTAGGACTCTTATCTCTAATCCATCATGTACCACTACTCTTAGCGAAACTGGACACGACTCTTATACTTTGAGGGAGAGTCAAGAGACAACAGACTTGGTAGAGAGTGAAGGATGAAAATTTGGGGAAGATAAATTTTTGCTCTTAATATTAAGTATGTATATGTATATAGATCTTGGACTGAGCCCCCACCTTAAAGCAGCCAAGCGGGTGCCACCTTTATAAACACAAAAAACATGGGCCTTATCTGACACGCTTTCACTTTAAGGCCCTCGGGGGTCTGCAAAATTTTGGCTTTCCATCCAGTATACTGTTATTGATTTTTAATTTCTAATCTAAATACTTGCAGGTATATGGCTTACATCATGGACACAAATGAGGAAGAAAGGGTTAAGGTATCATTTTTATATTTGGTTTCTAGGGAAAAAAATTGGTGCATCCCAGATGCAAACCAGGATGTTTTTAGCCTCTCACAAAAAGGCAGATAGACCCCACCCGCAGCAGCAACAATAGCAACTAAAACGTTATCTGGTGGACCTGCAGGTGGGACATATCCTCCTTTTTGTGAGGGGCTGCAAACACCTTGGTTTGCATTCGGGCTGCACCAATTTTTTTTCCGTTTCTAGAGTCTGATTTGTTTTTATTGTGTTGATTTGTTTTTATTTTGTTAAGTCTTTACTTTCCTTTGGTATTGAAGTGCGCCCTTGGTTGAACAACATTTATTTTACTGTGATTTATCTAATTCGTTTGGCGCATCTGATGGGATAAAATCTCTTGCATAGTGGTTATCTTTGTAGTTTCAATCATGTTTATGATTCTTTTGCATATTCTTTTCATGTGTTCAGGGAAAGACTGTTGAAGTTGGTAGGGCCCACTTTGAGACAGAACACACAAGATTCACTATCTTGGATGCACCGGTATTTGTTCTTACTATTTGTTGCATATGTTACTAATGCAGGTCTGCGCCATGTACTTCAATTTTTTTATTTTCTTTTATGTCTTGTTGCTCTATTCTCATCTTGGCCACAAGTTACTTCCTGGTGACTGGACCTATTATGCAAACTGTTATAGTTATGTTGCTACTGAATCCATTTGGCTGATTGGGTTTAATGACTGGAGCAACCAGAAAAAATATATAGTTTGCTTTTAAAGTCAATATTTTGTTGTTTCCCTTCTATAATTTTGTCTTCAGGACTGTAGACATAAAGGCATCTATTGTTAAAAGTAGGAATTAAATTCTGTCAGACTGTCACTTGTTAGCACAGGAAATCTGTGTAACCATTCCATGGAGACCATGTTGTGGATTTCTATGTTTTGATGTAATATACTAATGTACTTATGAGAAACAAATAATTTGGAAAAAACTTAACCACAGGAACTCGGGAGATGTCCCCTTGGGCTGTTTTAAGAGAGGGGAGTTTCAAATCTTTTAGGTCATGACCTATTAGTATAAGCATGGGTGTGCCCCCCCCCCCCCCCCTCTGACAAGAGGCTCTGCCAAGCTAGCATACATAATTTTTTTTTTCACATATAGAACATGAGGCCTAGTAATTTTTGTGTACTTTTGAAGTGTGTTAAGTCATCTCCTAACTTTTTTCCAGATTAATGCCATTGATCAGTACATGTTTGTCAGCAGTCTGAATAATTAAATTTTAATAATTCATTAATTTAGTAGCACTGCTAATTCATTCTATATTTCTATTGCACTTGGTGAGTAGCCTGTACACATGCAAGCGTTCAACATGTTTATTATACTTGCCACTTTTTTTACTGTGTTCAGGAAATATATCTTGCACACTATGCTGTTCCATATACACTGTTGAATCCTTAATTGTTGGGCACTACCTTTTGATACTTTTCCATGCATTGTTTACATGAACTGTTGACTTATTGAACTTAATGCTTGTTTCCTATATGGTGCTTGTTTAATCAAATGATTTGGTTTTGCAGGGTCACAAAAGTTATGTTCCAAATATGATAAGTGGTGCATCTCAAGCTGACATTGGTGTTCTGGTAGGACTCAAGTAATTGTTTCTTGAGCTTTCTAACTTAGCCATTAGTTTTTATTTATATAATTTCTTTTCCAGGTCATATCTGCTCGAAAAGGTGAATTCGAAACAGGTTATGAAAGAGGAGGACAGACCCGTGAACATGTACTACTTGCAAAAACTTTGGGTGTTGCTAAGCTGGTAGTTGTAATAAATAAGATGGACGAACCTACTGTTAAATGGTCTAAGGAAAGGTATAGTAGATAAAACATTTACTTATCTTTTCTATGGTGTAACTTGTACAACTGGAGGGAAATAATAAAATTGTTATCTTTTCAAGGTATGATGAGATTGAAGCAAAAATGGTTCCATTCCTCAAATCTTCAGGGTACAATGTTAAGAAAGGTAGGTATTTTTCTACTTCATTATCGCCTAAATGTATGCATTATTGTGAGCACTTCTTTTCAAACTTGAGATTCATTGTTTCTATTTATTTGTATTGACTGAAGTTCTAGTTTTCATGCTTTCAAATTGTGTCTTCAGTATTGAAATTTCTTCAAATGATGCCTCTTTGCCTCACGTTTCTATAACTAGAGCTAATTGCACTATTGGCTTTGCTAAACTCACAAACAGAGGCTGGAACACCTTCATTGTCGTATTAATTGCTTTGTTCCATTATATCCTCATCAATATACAACCCTTTTGTCTAACTGTCTTTGTCTTTGTTGTCAGATGTGCAATTCTTGCCAATATCTGGTCTTGTGGGAACCAATATGAAAACCAGGATGGATAAAAGCATTTGTAGTTGGTGGGACGGCCCATGTCTTTTTGAAGTTCTGGACCGTATTGTAGTTCCTTTACGTGACCCCAAAGGTCCAGTAAGGTTAGTTTTGTTATCTTGTAATTCATATACTGCACTCAGAAAGTATATAATGCTTTGGACATGCAATCACTAACATTTTCTGTGAAACCACTTTTCATGGTAAATCTACTGATATTGTTTTCACATTAGTTGCCTAAAAACAGCTTTGTGTTGGTCATGTGATCATTTTTTGTGGCTTTATGTAAATGTTAGAATTTGGATGGCCCTTTTCATAAACAATTATTGCAACATCTTTGCGTATTTTTGGTTGTGAAATCTCATGTTGAAAACTATATATCTTGATCGTGTGCTAAATGCATCATCTTTATTTTTGTTTATAACAATGCAGGATGCCGATTATTGATAAATATAAGGATATGGGCACTGTTGTAATGGGCAAAATAGAGTCTGGTACTATCAGAGAGGGTGACAGTTTGTTGGTTATGCCAAACAAGGTATTTTTGCCATTCCTTCTAATGTAATATACTTGCCACTTATCTCCTTGAGCCAGTTCAGTTTTACAACACACTTGCTGTAACAGTCCCATGTGAAAGTCATTGGTTTGAACTTGGATGAGAGCAAAGTACGTCGTGCTGGACCTGCTGAGAATGTCCGTGTTAAATTGTCTGGAGTTGAAGAGGAGGATGTAATGGCTGGTTTTGTACTTTCAAGTGTTGGTAAGTTTATATTCAGGAGAAAATAGTATAGTAACATTCTCTGACTCGGCATGTATAGGCATTAATAGGGTGTTTTGTTTGAGGAATCACCCCATCCTAGGTGGTGCATCAAGAATCCATCCCTCAAATTCGGTGGAATGACTTCATTCCTCATACTAGTACTAATTATTAGCTTGTTAGGAATGAGGTGGTGATGGATCGACCCATTCCGTTCCACAAACCAATAGAAACTGAGTGAGTTGATGATGGAGTAACTTAATTCCTCAAACCAGACATCCTATAAGTCACTGCAAGCTTAGTTTCTGTTTCCCCCCTTCTAATAGCTGTTCATTCTTATTTCATCGTAGTCATTTAGCTCTAGGACAAAATGATCGTTCACTTAAGAACATTCTCTGGATGCATAGCGAAAGCTAAAAAACTAAAACGACCTATAATTTGGGACGGAGGGAGTAGTTTTTACTATGAATATAGACATTGTGTATATGAAGGTGTATAGCAAAAGCTATGTACCTAGAAAAGCCAAAAATAAATTATAACAGAGGGATTAATACCTTGTGGGCTGTGCTGGGCAAGAATTTAGTACTACCTCTATTCTCGAATATTTGTCGCCGGCTAGTTCATTTTTGAACTAAAACGCGACAAATAAAATAGAACGGAGGGAGTATTTTGTTTGAGTGCCTTTTCTTCTCTGTTATATATGTGTAGTTGTTCAGGAAGCATTATGTACTACCTGAGAAGTTACAGAGTTATTTTATTTTCTATCATTTTAGAGCATCTCCTACAGCTTCCAATTGATACTCCCAAAACAATAGTTTAGGAATAAAGATGAAAAAACCTAGTCCAACAGCTCCTAATGTATGCTCCCATTTTTTCGATATCCCAAAAACAGAGCCTCGCGGTATAGATTTAGGGTCAAGCCACCCAACCCCTTTCTATTGGTGTCTGCCTTTCCGATTGGGGTATATTTAAGGGGCTGTTGGAGTTGGGTATATTTTTAGGCTTTTATGCTTTTAGGATGAATCCAATATAGAGATATTGGGAGCAGAAATATTAGAAGCTATTGGAGATGCTCTTATACCTTATTGCCATATTTTCATTTAATGGTTTCTAACCATGCAGCTAATCCTGTTGGTGCCGTTAGTGAATTCATTGCTCAGTTGCAGATTTTAGAGTTGCTTGACAATGTAAGTAATCATGCTTCTGGAATATTACAAGAGTTCACTCGTAATCTTTCAGCAATTTTAAATATGTTTAATCTCTGAAACCAAATATTGGATATGTAATTTGATTTAGATTGGACTCTTAAGGTATTGACATTTTTGGAGTTAAATTTGAACTGTTTTCACCATACCTTGCTAAGCTTGTGGATATTATATAACATTATTTCTTTCTAACAATGATGATTGATCAGAACACTTTACATTATGATTTGTGAATGTGCTAGGCTATTTTCACTGCCGGCTACAAAGCTGTGTTGCATATTCACTCTGTTGTCGAAGAGTGTGAGATTGTTGAGCTCATAGAGGAAATTGGCATGAAGAAAAAGAAAGAAGAAGATCCAAAGAAGAAAAAGCCAAAGAGGAAGCCTCTTTTTGTGAAGAACGGTGCAATTGTTGTTTGCCGCATTCAGGTATTCTCATAGATCATCTAAATTGTTCCTGTTATGAGTTCTGATTGTTAATTTCAGGCTCTTCTGATTGTAATGTGTTTTCATATTTAGGTGAATAACTTGATATGCATAGAGAAGTTCTCTGATTTCCCTCAGCTTGGAAGGTTTACACTTAGAACTGAAGGTAAAGCTTCAAGCTTGGAAGTTGGAAGCATATTTTCATTTAGTGTCCATGTAGAGAAGATCATCTATGATGTAACGTATGAGATCCTATGTTTCCCTTTTTGTCTATTACTGCCTCCATTCACAATTATTTTAGATACATTATTATTTTTACTAGTGCATAGCAGAAGCTATGTATCCAAAAAAACCAAAACGTCTTATAACTTGTAATGGAGGTAGTATTTTTCGTGGTCATCAGAAATTCCATGTCTTTTACTTGTTGATTCTACACTTGTGTCATAGAATGGATTATGATGCATTTCCTATCTGTATTTAAATGTTTGTCGATGACTTTTTCTTGTATTATGTAACTTATCGTCTCATTCTTACCTACGGTTACAGGAAAGACGGTAGCTGTAGGCAAAGTTGTTGATATTCCGCCTGCTGGTAGCCCAACATTCTGAGCTTAAGTCAATTTTGAACAGGATGGTAAGCAGAGAGAACAAATTACATTGAATTATCTTTTCTGATGAAGAGTTCACATGAGAAATCACCTTTCTTGACAGGATAATCATGAAGCAGTGCGTTCGCTTAAGATACTTTTTTTGGGAAGTGAGATTAGTTGTTGAGGCTAGATTTTTTTTCAGTCCATCTTGAGAATGGTCTATGCCTTTATGGTTTAGGCTATCAAGTCTTAGATTGGTTGCATAATATTACATCTCTGGTTACATGTGAGGTTGTAAAATCAGTATGGAATTATGGATGAGTGTACCAACCTTAATGTACCCATTCGAGATTGTGGTGGTATCTTTGCGTACAATACTGTAACTATCCTTTTTTTTTTGGTGTGTGTGTGAAGTTAAATATAAGATGGCCACACGTGGACAGGTCGCATTAGACCTCGTTCGTTTATATGGGATTGTACCCGGAATCATTCCACTCCACATTATTCCTCATTTCAGTTGTACAAAGTTTATATAAATTAGAAAAAAAATCTGGTTAGGAATTATTCCACTCCACCATTCCTTAAAGAACTGAACGGGGCCTTAGATCTGCAACGTCGAAAGTTCGAACTGTCATAATGTGCATATGAACATGTCAGCGGTCTTTAACTTCGTTCCAGTGCCATATAATTTTTTTATAAACAACCGCATGGTATAAAATTTAGTTTAAGACAGCTACCGGCTTCGAATTAAATACAGCTGTTCGGACTGAACTGCTGCAGCTATAATCTATAGAGAAAAAATTGTAGAAACTGATATAGAATAAAATCAACCGCTGCAGCTATAATCTATAGAGAAAAAATTGTAGAAACTGATATAGATTAAAATCAATTATTATGAGTCGTTACCTGCATAGAGGAAGCTTTAGGGTGAATTTACCCTCCAATGGAGTAGGGGTGAAAACGGATCGGGTATACTCGTCGGGTACCGGATACGGATAGTGCAAATACCCGTTTTTTTCGATATAGATACAGATATTTTTATATTTAGGATGGATACGGGTAATACCCGGATAGTGCAGCTTCGGATTTGGGTCGGATACGAAGCCAATACTACCTGGTAAATACCCGGATATTCGGGTCGGATACGGGTACCCTAAATTCAGGTACCCGTTTTTTCTTTTTCTATATAATAATATACTTATAAAATCATAACATTTACATATGAAAACAAATGAAAATAAAGTTTATATAAAAATTATAGAGCTCGAAGAGATCTATAACTTTGTAGTACGTCACATTTTTGTTTAAACACATCTTTAGGTCAAAATCATTGAAATAGTGTCCAAATTTATTTCAAATTAATAGGCTTTATCATTTTCGTGTGGGGACTCAAGATTATCTCCTTGTGAGAACTGGAAGTTATCTTTTTTATAGACTATTTATTAGTATTGGCAATTTTTTTTGCAATTTTCGATCGACGCTACAATATTTTTATGAATTTAATTGTATTTTGATTATGTTCTACAATAAGAAATTAATAATACACCAAATAGGCTCATTTTTTTTTGAAATTTTACGAAGGCACAACATATGTTCATATATAACCATAAAAAATGTTTGGATCATAAGATCTATAAGAATCACGTGTTTCTTCCATTTCACTTTAACTCATTTGTATGAGCTACATGTGAAACCACTCTAAGTATCCAAAGTTTCAACATAATAAGTACTTTACTTTATCATTTTCACGTGAGAACTTAAGTTATCTTCGTATAGAATATTTATTAGTTTTTGTAACTTATTTGTAATTTTTTAGTGAAACTAGAATATTTTATGAATTTAAGTGCAATTTGATGATTTTCTATAGAAAATAATAATAATACACAAATAGCCCAAACAATTCATAAATTTTTACGGAGACACAACATATATCCACATATAGTTCTCAAAAACATTTGGACTATAAAATCCATAAGATGCTAGTGTTTCTTCCATTCCACTCCTACTTATTGCGTGAGTTACACGTGAAATCACTCCATGTATCAAAGTTTCAACATAATCAATACTTCACTTATCATTTTTTGCAATTTTGGGTCAAAACTAGTGTATTTTATGAATTTCATTATATTTTTATGATTTTATGTAGACGTTTCTTCTATTTTATTTCTACTTATTGCGTGAGTTACACGTGAAATCACTCTAAATATCCAAGTTTCAACATAATCAATACTTCACTTTACCATTTTATATGGGAACTTGAGATTATCTTCTTATAAAATGTTTTTTAGTCTTGATAATTTACTTGCAATTTTATAGTCGAACAAGAATATTTTATGATAATCAATTAAAGCATTATCCGACAAGTATCCGATATCCGACCAAATAATATCCGTATCCATCACTTATTCGCCCGGATAAATATCCGGCCCCTGTATCTGTATCCGTCCCGTTTCTAACTATCTGTATCCGATCCCGAATCCGTTTTAAGTATATTAGGGTAGGATACAGGATGAGCTACTGTCCGTCCGTATCTGCTCGTTTTCACCCCTACAATGGAGTGACTATTTTTTAGAATGTAACATTCCATAACTTCTCAAAGTTTTTATATAAGCCTATTGTAATACCCAACAATTATAAAGAAGTAGAGTTAAAATTCTTATATGAATGTATTTGCATTTGTGATCATACGTAAAGTAAATAGAAAGAAATCTTGCATGGCATGCTAGTTTTTTTTGTATGAAGTGCATCTCAATGGGAATTTAAAGATTTAAACCTTACTTGAATTCAAATTTCAAAAGGAAGAAATGGAGAAAAGGAAATTCCAATGAAGTTAAATATCTCTTCTAGAATTAAATAATAGGAGGAAAAAAAATAAATAGTTAATGCAAACATTAGGAGTTATATTCATATTAGAATTCTATTATATATTTGCAAAACTGAAAATTCAAAGCCAGAATTCGAATATAGTTTGAATCTTTGATTTGGGAATAAAACAGAACTTATATAAAAAAGGGAAAGCCAACTGGGCCGCTACTCACATTTTGGCCCATCCATCCACCACGCGCGCCCTAGCTCCTGTTTTCGCGCACACCGGCATCGACAGGCGGGCTCGGACTGCAGACTCCGCATGTGTGCGCACGCTTCTCCTCTTCAAGTCACCGCTAGGCGGGCCCGGGTCGTCAGGCACTCCCCACTTCTTTCTCTCCGTGCACCCACGTGCTCGCTGTCGGGTGGGCCAGAGTGCCAGCCAGTTCGCACGCCAGGGTCGGACTTGGGCACTGGTAGGTGGGGCCCCCTTGTCGGCACTTTCTTCTCCGCCGTAACGACAGCGAGGAATCGCCGCCGCGGCGTTGGATCGTGGGCCTGTTTCTTTCCCTCCTTGACTGATGGCGTGGGGATAAATTTGGAGCCCGAAGCCATTCCTGTTAACCCACACATGAAAAACACCGAGCCACCGCCATCATGTGAGAGTCGCCAGCCGTGCAGACCTTCTCCACTGAGAGAGAGGGGACTCACCACCGTCGTTCATTTGTGAGGGCGCTTGGGGGTCCGGAGTTGAACCGTGGAGCTGCACGGAACCGCGTGGAACATGTGCGACTCCTCCTCGGGCGTGATTGACGACTGGAGTCAGGGGAATCACTCACCGGAGATTGGAATCTACCATGGGCCGCACCTCTCCACGGCCAGAGCGCTTCACGACACGATAGTCAGTAATGATCCCTCCCTTGTGTTCGCTATATAGTTCTCTACGCGTTGAGCGCCACTGATCGGAGTTCGTGGTACAACAACGTGGCAACACCATCCTCCGGTGGGACCTGTGCCGTGATTGGGGGCGGCGCCGCCGTGCGGGGCGGCCGTGAGCTGGGCGATGGCTTGATGGCCATCGTTCTCAGATGAACAGTCGGGATCATATGGGTGTAACATTTCGATCCAAGTAATCTGGACCGTTGATTGGTGATCCGAGGGGAAGGGGGTAGAGTGCGCGCACACACGTGGGCCATGGATCCTGTATCTAACAGCTCATGTGACATACCGGTTCGATCTCGGGTAGGTCTGATCGTGGCTGTAGACTTCTAATCCGGCGACCGTAAAAGCTTCATACCCTTTCGGCCATGCAAATGTGCAAAAGAACCCCCTGATGTTTTTAGTTATCAACCCATCGTCCATTAGCATCGAATCAGGCTTGCACCGAGGTCCTAGAAATTTGTAGTCTAGTCCCTATAATTTGTGGTATTAGTGGCCGTAGCCTAGCCCCTGGTTTAATTATAAATTTAATCCGAAAATTGAATAGTGGGCACAAAAATAAACCTAAGCACTTAAGAAATTCATAACTCTCTCATTTCAATCTCTTTTTAATCCATTCCAGTTGCATTAATTTTATATTAATATTGTTTATCAGCTGGTAAATCTGTTTAATCATGAAACATGGATTAAAATTATTCGCTTAGTTTATTCTATATCAATCATGTAGAAACTTCGGAAAATCATAACACTTTAACCGTATCTCCGAATTTGGTGATTCTCGAACCTGTGATCTCATTGCGATGCGTAGAATATTATTATGCAATATGTTCTCATGTTTGGTATGATGTTAATTTCTTTTGTACTATGTTTGTTTATATTGTTGCGAGTAGACGAGCAAGCAACTGAGGACCTAGGTGCTGAGCAGGTGGAAAATTCTGAGCAGGAGCTCGTTGAAGGCAAGTTTGATGGGACCCAATAGGTCACCCTAGTTTGGCTATCTTTATACCTTGTTTACCACTGAACTTTTGCATAGTACCTACTATTGCTTTATGTGGTTTTGGATGTTAAGATACACATTATTCATGATCATGCTTTTATTATAAATGTGTTATTTACTGTTCATGACAAGATCATTATGTTAATTGGAACATGGAGCGACCGCATGGGAAAACAGTGCTACCACAAGGGTGGTATGGGACACCCTTGGCTGACTAATTAGGAAAGCTAGTGGAGGACTACCTTACCCGAAAGGGGCAAGGACAGTAGGGGAGTGGTCGTAATAGGGAGGTTCTCGGGTTGATTTTGTTGCGATGGCTTTTCAGATGGGAGATTCCTATGCTGCGCTCCCTAGAAACTGTAGCGGGTTTTCTGAAGCTAGTAGAACTTTGTAAAGGCCTCATAGTGGTACCCTGCCTCGCTTCCTTGGTAGAGGTGTATGGGGTCCGATCAACCCCGTGGCAAATAGGTAACATGACTTGCGGGTAAAGATGTGCAACCTCTGCAGAGTGTAAAACTGGTATATCAGCCGTGCTCACAGTCATGAGCAGCTTAGACCCTCACATGAGTAACTTATGGAATTAAATTTAATTGGTCATTTTGCATCGCATTGTGGTTTATTTATTAATTCTGATCTCTCATTATTCGGGTTGGTATTTACTTATACTTAGTAACTGCTAATAAACTTTGGCCAACTTATTAAAAGCAATGCTCAGCTTTAACCATTATTTGTTGATCAGCCTTACACTTCACATGAGCTCCCACCTTTGGTGAGTTCATGCACATTATTCTCCACAATTTGTTGAGCTATGATCTTTTGTGAGCTCACTCTTGCGATATATAAACCCCTCACAGGAGAAGAACAGCTAGCCCAGGAGGAGGTCTACTATGAGGAGTATGAGCTTATCTAGGTGGCGTCTCCCAGTCAGCTTGATGGCGCCAAGGAATAATTATTAGTTCGCTTTATTGTTATCATATATTTTTGTAAGACACTTTCGCTATGTAATAATGATTGTGACATTTATATCTATACACTTGGTCATTATATGTGTTGTTCTTCTTTGGCGCATATGAGACGCACCCGACTTTATCCCTTAAATACGGGTGTGACAGAAGTGGTATCAGAAGAAATGTTGACTGTAGGACGAAACCTAGATAGAACTGGACAAAACCCTTACCTACTTACCTTTACTCTGAGTCTTTCTATACTTTTCTTGATCCTGTCTCACCTTTGGCTGTTCTACTTTGACTATCCTTAACTTTTCTACTCTAAAACGACAAGAAAGATTTCACACCTTGGAATCCTACATTTAAGACCCCCTCAAGAGATAGGAGACCTAAGACAAAAATAATATATTTTCTCTATCTAAAGTGGTTGGATGTTTGTTCTAATGATAAATGCTTGATTTGCTTCTTTGATTGACTAAAATAGTATAGCCGGGCATTCTAGCATGTACCACCATAACATAATGTATTAGTATTAGTAGGTGACACACTAATCTACTGAGCTATTAAGACCCCAAAAGATCATGTCTCGTAATTATTCATCTTATCTATAATTCTATCTTACCATGTGTTTCTAACTGAGATGGTCAATACCAAGAAGGGGGTGGTATTGATCTACCTGCTAACAACCGTCGCAGAAGGATTGTTAACCAACCACACACAGAAATGAATCCTCCACCAATCACTGGAACAGATCCAGTTGCGACCGCTCAAATGCAGCTGCTGCAACAAATGGCAAACACTATGACGGAAATGCAAGCTCAGATGCGGCAAGAACGTCAGGAGATGTGCCAGGAGCGGCAGAAAATGCGACAGGAGATGAGACAAGAACGACTGGAACTGTAACACCCCAGGTGTTACTAGCACTAAAACTTGAGCATGGCATCATATGCATTGACATGTCATTATGTTTGTTACACCTAGAATGCATCCACTAGGTAAAACATCAAAACAAGTGTGATGTGATTACTTGAAGTGTTCTTAACCCTAGAGTAGGGTACTTAACCCTGGGTTTGGGGTATATGGGTGAATGTGAAGCCTGTTGGGGTCGTGCTTCGGTGCGCCGAAGGTCCCACACGAAGAAGCAGCTTCGGCTGAAGTCGTCTCCAAAAGATGGCCGAAGGTTCCTTTTCATGGAGCTTCGGCGTTACAAACCGACATAGAAATAGAATGACCTTTTTATCCATAAGAGGTCTGAGTCAATGTTGTAAACTTTTGTAAGGGGCATAATTGTAATTTGTCACAGGCTGCGACCTGTGCCTATAAATAGATGAACAGTACCTCTGTACTGTTCACGCGAATCTGTCATTTGCCTTTGCATCACACTTGTACTCCTGCCTTCCTCAGGACCGAAGGTACATTTGTAATTTGAAATCATTTGTATTCATTCATATTAGTAGAAATGGAAATGATTCTATGTTAACATTTGAATGTCTATTTTATACCTCATGATTTATATGAATGCTTCACCCCTTGTTATTATGTTTACGAAGGTACGTCCTTCGTAACCTTCGTCCGAAGTTCCTTATATCCCGAAGGGATATAATGTAGTGGAGGACGAAGGATCTTAATATTTAACATTTTCTGTGTTGCCTTGTTCTTAACTCTTAGCATTTGAGAACAAGCCCCCAACATTGGCGCCCACCTCCGGTGAACTCACTTCCACTTTCCTGAGCTGATGGCTTCGTTCAACAACCAAGCTGGAGCTGCTTCGGCTTCGAAGCTGGTGCTCCCGATAACAGGCGGTTCTTGCTCAGAGCCGGCCAACAAGAAGCAGAGGAAAGAGGCTCAGAGAAGGGTGCAGCATGTTGGAGTGCAGGGACCCTTCATCAAGTCAAAATGGTCCCATATCCCAATTACCTTCTCTCAGGAAGACCTTCAGCTTAAGGATTATCCCCACAATGATGCCATGGTTATCTCTTGCGTGATCAAAGGATTTCTGGTCCACAATGTCCTAGTTGATACAGGCAGTGCAGCTGACATTATATTTGCTAAAGCCTTCAGACAAATGCAAGAGCCCGAAGACAAGATTCATGATGCTACGCACCCTCTTTGTGGCTTCGGAGGGCGGCAGATTGTGGCACTTGGGAAGATTACCATGCCGGTAACCTTCGGATTTGTTAACAACACAAGGACTGAGCAAATTGTGTTTGATATTGTTGACATGGAGTATCCTTACAATGCTATCATCGGCCGTGGCACTCTTAATGCCTTCGAAGCAATTCTTCACCCAGCTTATCTCTGCATGAAGATACCTTCGGACCAAGGACCTATTGCTATTCATGGAAGCCAGGAAGCTGCTAGAAGGGCCGAAGGAAGCTGGGCTGACTCCAAGGCAATCCATAATATAGATGGAGCTGAAGCTTGTGAACAGTACAAATTCAGGAGGGAGAAGGCAGCTTCAGCGGATCAGCCGAAGCCTATGTTATTGTGTGAAGATGTAGCAGAGCAAAAGGTGTTGTTGGGCTCGCAATTATCTGAAGACCAGGAGAAAACCTTGATAAGGTTTTTATTCAACAACAAAGATGTTTTTGCATGGTCAGCCAATGATCTCTGTGGAGTGAATCGGGATGTTATTGAACATTCGCTCAATGTTGACCCATCCTTCAGACCCCGAAAGCAGAGGCTTCGGAAAATGTCTGATGACAAGGCCGAAGGGGCTCGCAATGAAGTAAAAAGACTCCTTAGTGCAGGAGTCATCAGAGAAGTAAAGTATCCAGAGTGGTTAGCCAACACTGTTATGGTGAAGAAGGCCAATGGCAAGTGGAGAATGTGTATTGATTTCACAGATCTCAACAAGGCTTGTCCGAAGGATGAATTCCCGCTGCCAAGGATAGACTCTTTAGTTGATGCAGCAGCTTCTTCGGAGCTCATGAGTCTCCTGGACTGCTACTCAGGCTATCATCAAATCTGGATGAAGAAGGAAGATGAGCCGAAGACTAGCTTCATAACCCCAAGTGGTACATATTGCTATCTTCGGATGCCTGAGGGGCTCAAGAATGCTGGAGGGAGTTTCAGCAGAATGACTGCGAAGGTTCTCCAATCTCAGATAGGCAGAAATGTGTTGACTTATGTCGATGACATCATTGTAAAAAGCACGAAGCAAGAAAATCATATTGCTGATCTGCAGGAGACCTTCGCCAGCTTCAGACAAGCTGGTCTGAAGCTGAATCCAGAAAAATGTGTCTTCGGAGTGAAGAAGGGCAAATTTCTTGGATGCTTGGTTTCAACAAAGGGAATCGAAGCTAACCCAAATAAAATCGAAGCTATACTTCGAATGGAGCCACCAACCACAAGAAAAGGGGCCCAAAGATTGACAGGAAGGCTGGCATCTCTTAACAGATTTATATCCAGATCAGCAGAAAGAAACTTACCATTCTTCGAGGTGCTGAAGTCAGCTGAAGTCTTTCAATGGGGCCCAAGTCAACAAAAAGCCTTCGAAGAGCTGAAGCAATACTTAATAGATCTCACAACATTAACTCCACCAACGCCAGGGGCTCCTCTGTTGTTGTATGTGGCAGCTTCGCATTCAGCAGTAAGTGCGGCACTTGTCCAGGAGAAGTTTGATGGACAGGTCAAGAAGCAAGTCCCAGTATATTTTGTATCTGAGGTCCTCAGTGTCTCAAAGAAAAATTATACAGAGCTGGAGAAGGTGTTGTATGCCGTTTTAATGGCATCCAGGAAGCTTCGGCATTATTTTCAGGCATACAATATTATTGTTCCTTCTTCGCAGCCGTTGAAGGATATTATGAGAAATAGAGAAGCTACTGGCCGGATTGGAAAATGGGCTGCAGAGCTCAATGAATTTTACATTGATTATGTGCACAGATCCTCAATTCAGTCTCAAGCATTGGCAGATTTCATTGCCGACTGGACGCCAGGGGCTCAGGACGAAGAAGCGAATAAAGATGCCGAAGTATGGACAGTGTTTTGTGATGGCTCTTGGGGAACCTTCGGAGCAGGTGCAGCTGCTGTGTTGGTCTCACCGTCCAAGGTTAAAACTTGCTATGCAGCAAGACTTGACTTCAGCTGCACAAATAATATCACTGAGTACGAAGCTCTGCTCCTGGGTCTTCGGAAACTAAAGGCAATGGGAATCAGAAGGGCGATTCTTAAAACTGATTCCCAGGTTGTTTCGGGTCATATTGACAAAAGTTGCAAGGCTAAAGACCCGAAGCTTGAAAAATACCTAGACACGGTCCGAAGGATCGAAGCTTCCTTCGAAGGATTTTCTGTTAAGAACATCCCTCGAGGGCAAAATGAGCATGCTGATTTGTTAGCCAAGTCTGCAGCACAGGGGCTCCCGCTACCTTCGGATGTGTTCTTCGAAACAATAAAGGCACCTTCAGTGGAGCTACTTGAAAGAGCAGTCCTCAACATTTCTCCTGTTTACAGTGAAGATTGGAGAACTGAAATAATCTCTTACCTTCAGGGTAATTTCCTATCAGATGACGAAGCTTATAATAAAAGGATAGAGGCAAGAGCTCGTCCCTATATCATGATAGAAGGGGAATTATACAAGCATGGAGTTTGTGCCCCGCTGCTCAAGTGCTTATCTAGAGCCGAAGGTATAGAATTGATGAAAGAGATACATGCAGGCCTGTGTGGATCCCACATCGGATCCAGGCCGTTACTTGGAAAAGTTTTTCGCCAAGGGTTTTATTGGCCGAAGGCAGCTTCGGATGCAGCGGAGTTGGTTCAAAAGTGCGAAGGTTGTCAGAAATGTGCAAGAGATCAAAAGCAACCTTCGTCTCTAACACAGCTGATACAGCCCATCTGGCCATTGCAAAGGTGGGGCCTCGACTTGCTGGGTCCATTACCACCGGCTCAAGGCAATCTGAAATATGTTATAGTGGCTGTGGAGTATTTTTCCAAGTGGATTGAGGCGAAGCCATTAGCCACAATAACTTCGACCACTGTCCAAAAATTTTTCTGGCAGAATATTGTCTGTCGCTTCGGAGTGCCGAAGGCCATCACTGTAGATAATGGAACACAGTTCGACTCCGAAGATTTCAGAAATTTCTGTGATCAAATTGGCACGAAGATCCACTTTGCATCAGTCAGGCATCCGGAGTCGAATGGGCTTGTTGAAAGGGCCAACGGCATCATAATGACAGGAATAATGAAGCTAATCTTTAATCAACCAAGGGGAAAATGGCCAGATCAGTTGACCAAAGTGGTGTGGAGCCACAATACAACAACATCAAGGTCTACAGGCTTTACCCCATTTAAGTTGCTATTTGGTGATGAAGCAATAACCCCGGAAGAAGCCAAAGCTGGATCAATAAGGGTGGTAGCTTCGGCAGAATCAGGTTCCGAAGATACTTGTCTCGTGGAAAAAGATGCCTTAGAAGGGATCAGGCTTCAAGCTGTGGAGAATATCAATAAATACCAGGCTGAAACAGTTAAATGGCGAGATAGAAAGGTCCGGCTAAAAAATATTGAGCCAGGGCATTTGGTGCTTCGGAGAGTGGCCAACCCAGATACAGTGGGCAAGTTACAATTGAAATGGGAAGGGCCTTTCTTAGTAGCATCTTCGTCAAGGCCTGGTTCATACAGGCTGAAGGACATGGATGGCAATGAAATTCCAAGATCTTGGAATGCGGATGAGCTTCGGCGATTTTATGTATAACTCGATGTAATTTTTTATGTTTTTTCATTTCTTTTTCATGGCACCCTTTTCCTTTCTAAAGGGGGAGAAAGGTTTTTAATGGGGCCATCATATGTAATTTTCCTTTTTAGTTTTATAAGAGCAAAATCCCCCAAAGAATGTAAATGTAAAAGCTGAGAGCGCACCATCGAGTGCCGAAACTGAAAAAGAGAAAAAGCTCCAAAGACGTCCCCAAGGGGATGCAGAGCTCACAGCGAAAAGTCAACGCTGATTCCGCCAAAAGTAAAAGGCGAAGAAGCTCCAAAGACGTTCCCAAGGGAATGCAGAGCTTATACCGCCTAAGTAAAGGGCGAAGAAGCTCCAAAGACGTCCCTAAGGGGATGCAGAGCTTACAGCGAAAAGTCAACGCTGATACTGCCTAAGTAAAAGGCGAAGAGGCTCCAAAGTCGTTCCTAAGGGAATGCAGAGCTAATGTGTGGTTGTTTCTAAGGAAGTAATGGCTGACAATGTGGCTTCGGACATATGCTTCGGACATTCATTCGCGCATTACATTACATCATAACATTTGCATGCATAAGCATTCATTCATAGCATTTGTGAACCAAAGTGGTTGCTTCGGCAGAAGGGAGAATTGGTTTTTTATGAATCGTTGTGTAAAAGAAAAGTTTCGGAGAAGTGGGTTTTTATGATTCGTTATGATATGTTGTATACAAAAAAGAGAAGCTTCGGTAAAAAGAAGAATTGGTCTCTTATGCTTTGTTGTATACAAAAGAGAAAAGCTTCGTTGCTCGGCAAAAAGAAGAATTGCTTTTATGCTTCGTTGTGTACGAAAAGAAGGGAAGGTGTTTTTTCGCCTTCGGCTCAAAAAACTGATTTCGTCCACATCAAAGCGCCTAAATCGAAGGGTAAGAATATATTACAAGGTATGTACAAAATTCCTTGAGAACAATCTAATTGTATTTACAAGAATTGATACAAAACTATCCTGAGTTTTTCTACAGTATACTTCTACTGATCTTCATTAAGCTTCAGCTTCGGCGGCAGCTTCGGCGACATATCTTAGGCATCATCTTCACCTTCGTCATCCTACATAAATCAAGGAATCGTGAGTAAAAATCAAGTACAAAGGAAAAGGTAAGCACGAAGTATCATTTCTTACTGGTTCAAGATGACTTCGGGCTTCGTCTCCAGCCTTCTCCCGCCCGCCTTTTGTCCATATCATTTTTACAAATCTATTTGAGATGCTTCGGGCGAGGTCAGGTATATCATCCAGAATTGATGGAGATAGGGTGAAGTTGGGCCTGTTGACTATTTTTCCATGTTCGCAGCCGGCCTTCAGGAATGCAGCAGCGGTACCCCGAGAAGCTACCCAGGCACAGAAGTCGCCGTGCCCGGCTATAACTTCGTCAAGTTCTTCAATTTCGGCTTCAATATGATCGAAGGCCTGTGGTAAATTTTCCGCTGAGGGGTTAAATTTCCCGCTGCTGGCTCCAACAGAGTAAAATATCTTTTTTAATCGTCCAATACAATTGTTGCTAAATTTTAAGCATTTGTCTTGAAGGCTTGCTAAAGATTTCTTCAACTCTGAGCTGGTCTGGACTTCGGCTTCAAGCTTCGAATTAAGCTCTAACTTCTCCTGATCGAATTGTTTTGATTGACTGATAAGCTTCGAATTCAACTCTGATACTTTAGCCTCAGTCTCAGCCAGCAAGCCTTCGGTCGATTGGAGCTCGAAGTCTTTCTTTTCAATGATGCCAGATTGTTCTTTTATCTTGTTTTCTAAGTTTTCAATTATAGCTTCGTGCTTTCTGTCCTCCAGATCTTGCTGCATCTTCAGAGCTTTGCTCAGTAGCATGCTCTGCACAGAAAAATTTACGTTGGTAACATTTTCATTATTAACAGCAATAGAAACCAGAGAAAAGGTTGTTTACCTTGAAGTTGGAGTAAAATAAGCTGCCGACGATGTGTTGTCGTCGGTAGCGGCTGATGTCTGTCTCTAGCTTCGGAAAACCGATACTCTTTGATAGAGTACCGATTACCTTGGCTCCAGTCTGGTCTCGAATGCAGCCTAATTTTTCATCGTCTACGCCTCCAAATAGAAGTGATCCGGGTTTGTAGCCGCAAGATTTGGCATAGTCTTTGAGCTCTTCTATTTCATCCTTCGTCAGTTTTTGCCCAACTAAATTTTGAAAAGAGTAGGCTTCGTCGTCCGAAGTGTCTTCGGCTATTTCTTTTCCTATTTCAGGCACTGTGGCCATGGTTTTTTCAGCAGTAGTACCAGCTTCTTCTGCAGCCATGTCTTCCAAAATTTTGTTAATATCCTCAATGGTTGTTTCTAAATTCACATCTTCGGCTGTAGCGGCTTCGGTAGCCGCGACCTCCGAAGGTGCGACTTCGACGGTTGTGGTGCCTTCGACAGCTGGTGTTTTCTGAACTGACGCTCTAGGCGGCGTCTTGTCGATCACTTCAGTTACCGCAATAATTCTTTGCCGCTTGGGTTTGCTTATCTTCGTTTGGTCCGGCTCGTCCACCTTTTGAAAAAGCTTCGTCAGTTGGAGCCCTAATGGACTTAGCTTCGTGGGCATGGGTTCAGTCATTACCTTTAAAATTTCCTCCACGTCGCTGGCAGAAGGCGGTGTGGGGGTCCCCTCTTCTTCGGGTGACTTGCGCTTCGGAGTAGATATTTTTCTTTTCTTCGGAATTTTCTTCTCCTTTGCTGGTCTTTCTTCATCCCTGATCAGAGTTTCGGCTACTCTTTTTCTTTTGTGGCCCTCGGCACCCTTGTTCAACTGCTCATAATCTGGGTACTCGAAGCCAAGGGCATCAAGCACTCGGTTCAGCCTTCGCTTCGGTCGGGCGCCGAAGGCCGCTGTCATTAGTTGATCCTCTTTTTTGGAGTAATTCCCCAGGATTTCATTGCACATCACCTCAACTGTGTCTAACCATTCTTTGCAGGGTTTTTTAAAGTACTTCTTAAACTTGAAGTGATAAGGAAGCCGAACAAGCTCCCCCTTCTTCTTCTCTCCCTCCAGCTTCGGCATTTCCCACTCTTTTAGAGTAGGGAAAACTCTGAATGCCAAGAACTCCTGAACTAGATCCCTGGTGCCAATATGTTCTGAGATAATTTCAAATTCACCCAGAGCAGCCCAGGTGGGACCTTTTAGATCGCCGATGCGGCATCGTGGCCTCGTCTCTCCGAAGATTAAATCCAGAGGGCTTTGTACCAATTTTTCTTTGTCTTCGTCAACTTTTACATAAAACCACTCAGATTTCCAGCCTGCTGGCCATTTGCTTCGGTAGCTGATGACAGGACACTTTGTTGTCTTCCGGTAGGCAAAATTATAGCAGCCGAAATTATCATGTAGCCCATCTTTTCTGGCCTTTGTTTGGTAATGTAATTCGTGAACTCGGCAGAAGCTGTCGGCAAACGGTTCCACAGCTTGGCTTCGGAGGGCCCAGATATAAACATTGAGCCTAACGATGGCGTTAGGAGTCAATTGATGAAAGAAGATACCAAACCTCTTCAGTATCTCCGCAATAATATTGTGAAGAGGGAATCTCAGCCCAGCCTTTAAAAAGCTCTTGAAGATAACAATCTCATCCTTCCCTGGCTTCGGGGTGGTTTCTTCTCCCCCGAAGCGGAGTAGCTTCTTCTGATCTTCATTGAAATAACCTGCTTTCACCATCTTCGAAAGATCAGCTTTTGAAACAGTTGATTTCCCAAAATCCAGGTGACTGGGCTTGCTGGGCATGGCAATGTGGTAGTCATCTTCGGGGTCAGTCCCTTCAATGTTTTCTTTTTCTCCTTCGGCAGTTGTCGGGTTTGCTTCAGCAGCAGGCATTTCTTCCGCAGTCACTAGACCGGAACGCTGCATCGCTTCGGAGATGGGCACAGTGTCTGAACCTTCGGCTTCGTCTCCCTCACGTACAACTTTGGCAGTAGATCGCACTCTCGCCATTTGATTCTGAGTTTGGGGAAGTTAGAAACTTTTTTCTTTTTTCTTTTCTCCGAAGTTTTTCTTTCTGACGAAGCAGACGTCAGGACGGACCTTCGTTCGATTCTGAGAGTCAAGCTTCGGCTACGGTGGAAAATTTTGGCAGCAAAACAGTGCAAATAGCAATGAATGCTGTGGTAACTTCACACCTACCCGTTTGTTTATATAGTGCTGCAGGTAAGAAGGCGAAGCGGCAGGATTTTTACACCAGACGGGCGGTCACTTGTACTCGCTGTGCAGTGGACCGCAAAGATCAAACAGTAACTCTGCAAGGTGGGCCTGGCACGCGCTCGGAAGCCGGATCGTTTCTCCGCAACGAGCTCAGGGAAGGTGTTTTTTGGACCTTCGGCTTCCCGAAGCTGAAGAGGCTTTTTTCACGGGTCAAGCTCGTTACGAAAAACGATCTAGCACCGCGAAAGGGGCTACTGTTGGGGTCGTGCTTCGGTGCGCCGAAGGTCCCACACGAAGAAGCAGCTTCGGCTGAAGTCGTCTCCAAAAGATGGCCGAAGGTTCCTTTTCATGGAGCTTCGGCGTTACAAACCGACATAGAAATAGAATGACCTTTTTATCCATAAGAGGTCTGAGTCAATGTTGTAAACTTTTGTAAGGGGCATAATTGTAATTTGTCACAGGCTGCGACCTGTGCCTATAAATAGATGAACAGTACCTCTGTACTGTTCACGCGAATCTGTCATTTGCCTTTGCATCACACTTGTACTCCTGCCTTCCTCAGGACCGAAGGTACATTTGTAATTTGAAATCATTTGTATTCATTCATATTAGTAGAAATGGAAATGATTCTATGTTAACATTTGAATGTCTATTTTATACCTCATGATTTATATGAATGCTTCACCCCTTGTTATTATGTTTACGAAGGTACGTCCTTCGTAACCTTCGTCCGAAGTTCCTTATATCCCGAAGGGATATAATGTAGTGGAGGACGAAGGACCTTAATATTTAACATTTTCTGTGTTGCCTTGTTCTTAACTCTTAGCATTTGAGAACAAGCCCCCAACAAAGCCAAAATGAGTATTACTTCAAAAGTTATTGGAAATGTTCACAAGAGATTAAGTATGATGGATTTGAGTGGAACAAAAACCCTAGAGTACCCAAAACCCTAAATGGAACCCTAGAAACCCTAATTTGTGCCCTATATGGTAATTTCAAGTTCTATACGCTTTTGGACCAAAGTGTATATATCAAAGTGGTAGAACATAAAAAACCAAACAACTTTTACATTGGGGAATTTTCAAGTAATGTGGAATAAATTGGAGTTATTTGCAAAAAGCCACAAGAACACCCATATGGTTAACTCTAAAAATTCAGTGTAATTAGGCCAAGTTTGGGGCCTTGTATTTCTTAATCCATAAAGGTTTTGCCCTAGGTCAATACATCAAACTTGTAGAGCTATGTTAGGGGTACTAGTTTGATTAAGTGACTAAGCATTGGTGCTATACAAAAATTGGAGATAAATGGACTTAAAGACAGACTGTCAGTCAACCCTGAAGCTGATTTTCAACTGACAGTGAACCGGGACAAACTTTGATAGTAATTTCAAGTATGATCCAGTTGATTTTTGATCATGGTTGCTGTAACAAAATCAAAGCTAGATTATAGGAGATTAACTTTGTTATAGACAAATTAGTAAGTTGTCACATGAAAAATCGAGAACAAAGCTCTCCAATTCGCCCTGTCAGAACGTCTAATGAAGAACGCGATGGTACAGTGACTGAACAAGATCAGATTCAGTGAACCTGTCGCCACAGGTGGGCATGCGCCACAATCCTCGTCGGCGCTGCAATTCGTGCGCTCTAGGTGCGGATAACGTCCGGCGATGAAAAGATCTTGACCGCGGATGAGGCCGTGAGCTGGCCGCCGTACCCACTTGCCCTGCGGCCGATGAAGATGGCCTTGCCAGAGTCTGCCGCTTGCCGCCCGAACGCCACGTACTTAGAAGCGTTACCACGTCGCAGTAAACCGCCGTAGGTAGTCTGTCCATCGCCTGTAATGTTGCCCCGGTGAATGCCACAGTAGCTCGTGCCGGTGATTCACCCCCTCTCTTCGGTCGCTAGCTTTCCACTTCCAAATTCGGAGCCACCGCTCGCGGATACTATAAATTGAGTGCACAGCTAGCTCCGCTAGGTTGTTACGAAGCCAGAGCACCAACCCTTGTCTCCGATTAGCCACCACAACGCCTGAATTTGGCTTTTCCCCCAATTCGGTCGCCATCGCTGCCGTGGAGAGCTCTTCCATGGCCAGCGTCGCTTGAGGTAGTTCCAACCCAATTGCCATATGTTCTAGCTTCCTTAGGGTATAGTGGTACTCCCTGTACTTAGAGTTTGGACATTACCACACCAAGTCATCGGTAACACCTCGGTTCACCCTCGGGTCTTGACGTCGTCGTGGACAGAAGAACTCTGGGTCGGGCTAGCTCAATTAAGGGACGGATTATGGTCGCCTGGGATCGGGGACGCTAGTCCAGCACTTGGTTTAGTCAGTCATTGCCGTTCATGGCCGATTCCAGCAAGGAGATGGCCGGCGGGTGAGCGCGCCGTCACTAGGGACTTATCTGGTGAAGAAATAGAAGCTTAGGGGTCTAAGTGCAAAAGTCAGTGAGACAAAGAAATAGTGCCGAGGTTTCTTTACTGTTTGTTCAAATGACTGAGGGCCCCTGCGCAAGATTGCCAGTGTGGGCGGGCGCGCGGGCGCGTTTGCCTGGACGTGGGCTGGTTGGGGCTGAATTCAGCCCAATACTATTCATCCTTTTCCTTTTTTCTTTTTCTACCAGGCTTGGCAATTTATAGGAAATTATAGAAAAATGGTAAAATTATGGGACCAATTTTACTAGACTCCTAAATTCATCTAGTATTTAATGAAAATAGTTCTAAGATTTTTAGTTTCAACCTGGATTTATTTGGCATTTAAAGATGCCTAAACTTAGCCTTTTAGAATTATTTTGGTAGCTCCAAAAATCATAAAACTTTTTGAGTAAGATTAGTGTGATAATTGAAGCCCTTTGGTAAAGTTTGGCATGCTTTGGACATTGTTTGGTCCCAAACCTAAGATACTAGCTTCCTAGGATATAAGTGCCTAACCCTAATAGAGTACTAACCCAAGAAACTCTAGTGACTAGTGGATACCGTGAAGGAAGGTTGTATTCAAGATACAACTTAGTGTGTTCTATTATAACTGCATATCCATAGCATCACATGAGCATTCATGTATATGTATTGTTATGTATAGAAAACGAAGAAGTTGTAGTCGAAGAAGTTGCCCCGCAAGCTGAAATTCCACCTGTCGAGAACAACTTCTATTTTGACATCTGTGTGACAGACCCTGAGCCTCCTACAACATAAGGCAAGCTCCGGTGCATTTATCCCTTTCCTTGTTGTTTTAAACTCTTTATCACTTGAGATGACGCATTAGGTGATAGGAGTTGTGTGCTAAATAATTGTTGCATTTCCTTGCTTGGAACTGATTACCATTCCTTGATACCTGTTTTACTTAAAAGTTTTCTGATGCTTAGCTTTGCTTTAGAAAACAAAAAAGTTTTATTTTAAACAAAAGATGATGCTTCATATGGGATGGGAAGTTTTCAAAGAAAAGACTTGATGGTGAATCCACCATGGCCGTGATGGGTTCAACATATGAAAAGATGTACCTCTGCCAAGTACCAAACTTCGGGTTTTAAATAATAAAGCTGAGACGAGCGGGTGACTTGCACGAGAAGGAAGTCTCGGTGTAGTGTCTCCGTCTGAGTCGATTAAGGACCGTGTCGATGTAGGCTTAATGATCGAGGACCTTTTAACTATCCACATGCCTCGTCATGGGTAAGCTTTGCCTTGGTCAGACCAATACCAGAAAGGCCACCACGCAATGGGAGTGGAGAGATGGTGAGAGTAGCGTGTACCCTTCGTGGCAAAAGGCTGGACGATGGTGTATCTGTGCTCTCGGTTGGCGTGAACCTGGTCTGGTCTTGAGAAACCCAGTTGCGAGTTGACATATGCAAGGGTTAAGTGCTACATATGTCATATGATTGGAGATCCCTAGCTGGGTATTAATCGATTCAGATCGCCGTTACTTCTCGGACATGAAGACTTGGTCACTGACTTACACGTAGCAATCTAGTGAACTCAAGGGGTGATAAAAGATGGCTAGTATAGGCTAAGTGCCTGAACTAGGATAGAAAGAACTCTAGATACAGGTAATGACTTAACCTGATAATAAAACTGGATTTTAAGGATCCACTGTTAGTAAGCTTTACTACAAACAGAGTCTTTGATTCTTGATCAGCTTTACCTTGAATCCCACAAGCCAGCATATCCTTGAGAAGTATTTTTCCTTTGTTGGGTAAAACTTGCGAAAGTACACTCCGTACTCAGGGTTTTCGAACCCATGTTGTTGTAGGTGTTGAAACATCTGAGTTTTGCTATTTCTGCTCAAAGGTGGTGCCAAAGGAGGAGGCTAATCAGTAAACTTGTTGGTGGGAGGATGTTTTACCTTCCTGTTTTGTAATAATAAGTTATGCACTCGTTCACCCGGTATTGTAATAAACACTCTCTCTATATTTTATGAATGTAAATTAAGTTATTGTAATCCGCTTCCGTTTATTCTTTTCTCCGATGCTGTGTGTAATGTCTGCATGATGGGTGAAGCGCTCTTGGGCGATATGATGATGATACAGATAACCGAACTTGTCGAGTGATTATGCGCATCTACATGATTGTCCGAGGTCCTTAGGACATGGACATCTGTAGGTGGGCCTAATACCTTGAAAGGTTCTGTCACAGCTGGTATCGGAGCGAAGCCTGTCTCTTCAAACATTACGTAGTACTTCAAAAGAATTTTCAAATACTTACCTTGAAACATTCTTTGATTCTTATATTACCAGGTAACAGAGTGCAGTATACGTAGGAAGTAGGGGATCGACGAAAGATTGATCCCATAATTATTAGATTATGCATGCATCATGTTTATAACTATACTAATAAATCTTCCCCTCTTATGGAGATATGGCGTGCACTAAGACCACCCAATGCAAATCAACTGGACCTCATGGTGTGCCACGACACCTGCTGGCCTTTAGGCATGAAGGAAGCAACATTGGCAGTAATGACCCAATCGGAGACCTGGAAGCCTAGGTGGAACAACTTAGGTCAGAGCTACACCACGGGAGCAGGGCTCGTGCACGGGATAAACACTGTATAACGGAGCTATCCGCGGAAGTTCATCGCTTGCAACATGAGATTGCAGAACGAGATACAGCCATTGTCTGGGCCATCAATTCGCGTTCTTTTGCTTGGGATTGTGAAGCCAAATCTCTAGCCTGGTAGCAGAGCTCAGCGCATCACTGGAAAACCTGCAAGCATATTGCAACACACTGCATGAAGAGGTGCACGTATTGTATGATCGGCTGCATCCGAACATGCCACCAGAAGTTGCAGGAATGGGAGCTAGACCATCTGGGACAGCTGATGGAGGACCTGATGGGGGGTTGGACCTTTTTGCAGCCCCTCCTTCTATGAACCTTGCTGATGAACAGTCTCCTGAAGCAGGCAGCGGAGTAGCTAAGGATGAAGAAAAGAATAGTATAGTTTAAGTAATGTACTTATGTAAAATAAGTAAGGAAGTCGAGTTGTATAATGGAGTATGTATAATTATTACAATTCAGCAATGTAATAAAGATGGTGTATGTTTGGCATGTTATATTTCCAAATGTTTCTTTTGCCTTAGATGCCATCCCAGACTCGTGCTCATGATGGGCAGGTACATCCCGCGGTGGGGAGGACACTCCCAATCTGCCACCTGTCCCTCCTACCCTGGCTGAGGCTATTGCTGCCTTGGTCAACACTACCGCCGAAAATACGCGCTTTCTGCGCGAAATGGCGGGAAATCAATTTTAGCAGCACAGAGGAAGGGGTCCACCCCAAGGACCACGAGACACTACATACCTAGAATTCTCTGAGACCCGTCCACCTCTCTTTGTCAAGGCGGAGGAACCCCTGGAAGCTGATGAGTGGGTGCGGGTGATGGAACAAAAGTTTAGGCTAATTCAATGCATCGAGACACAAAAGCCACTATTTGCCGCCCAACAATTGCGAGGCCCCGCCAGCACCTGGTGGGCAAACTTTTCTGCCATCTAGCCTGTGGGACATCAAGTCACTTGGGAATAGTTCAAGCTAGCATTTAGGGAACATTATGTTCTGGAAGGAGTGCTACAAATAAAACTAGAAGAGTTCATCATTCTGAAGCAAGGAGGAGATTCTGTTATGCAGTATGTCAACAAATTTAACCACCTCTCCCAATACGCCATCGATCAAGTGGATACAGACTTGAAAAAGAAGAATTGCTTTATGAGGGGATTAAATGACAGGCTTCAGCGCAAGATGGCAACATGTTTTGACCTCACATACAGCAGGGTTGTCAGTACAACACTGTCGGTTGAAGCCAAAAATGCGGGGCAAGGAAAATCAAAAGGATATGTGGGTGATTGAAAGGGAAATAGGGTTAACCTTTTCCTATAATTAATTTTGGTGGTTGATCGTCAACACAAACACATGGACTAACTAGTTTGTTTAGAATACATGTATTACAGGTGCATAAGGTTCAACACAAACCAATAAAAGATTCAAGTTAGGGACACCATTTTAAAGGAACAAAAGGACTTGAGTGTGCTGTGGACTGGCGCACCGGACTGTCTGGTGTGCCACCGGACAGTGTCTGGTGCACCAGGCCCGTACAGGGGTCAACCAACCACTCTCGGGAAAATGCAGGCGCGCTCCGCTATAATTCACCGGACTATCCGGTGTGCCACTGGACTGTCCGGTGAGCTAGCGGAGCAACGACTACCTCCACACAAAGGTTGACTCTAATAGCAAGAACAGTGCAACACAGAGCACGACAGAAGTCAGAGCAGCGAGTCAGAGGGGCACCGGACTGTCCGGTGCACCACCACACTGTCTGGTGCCACAAGAAGACAAAGGCGCCAACGGTCAACTGCTCCAGAACCCTAACGGTTGGGTGATGTGGCGGTGCACCGGACACTGAACAGTGTCTGTCCGGTGTCGCACCGGACTGTCCGGTGCGCCCATCGCCAATAGCCTCCCCAACGGCTACCCAAGTGGTTGGGGGCTATAAATACCCCCCAACCACCACAACTTCAAGCATCCAAGATTTCTGAAGATCACATTCAATACAATAGCTCTAGCATTCACTCCTATACACAATTCAAAAGATCAAAGCCTCTCCAAGTCCCAAATTCATTTCAAACACTTAGTGACTTGTGAGAGAGAGATTTTGTGTTCTTTTGAGCTCTTGCTTCTTGGATTGCCTTTCTTCTTTTCCTATTCTTATTCTCAAGTGCTTTGTAAGCGAGGCAAGAGACACCAAGTGTGTGGTGGTCCTTGCGGGGTCTAAGTGACCCATGATATTAAGGAAGAAGGCTCACTCGGTCTAAGTGACCGTTTGAGAGAGGGAAAGGGTTGGAATAGACCCGGTCTTAGTGACCTCCTCAACGAGGACTAGGTTCTTTGGAAGCGAACCTCGGTAAAACAAATCACCATGTTCACTCACCTTATTTCTTGTTTGATTTGTTTCCCCCTCTCTCCCAGACTTGAATTTAATTCTAACGCTAACCCCGGCTTGTAGTGTGTGCTTAAGTTTATAAATTTCAGGTTTCACCTATTCACCCCCCTCTAGGCAACTTTCAATTGGTATCAGAGCCAGTGCTTCATTAAGAGTCTAACCAATTCGAAGTGATGTATGGAGATCAAGCCAAGAGGGAGATAATGACCAGCGACAAGCCCGCAAGCTCGAGGAGGACTCTCTCAAGGGAGTCTGGCAACAAACACAAGGAGGAATCCTCTTCCTCCATCAAGTCCCATCGGAGGGGTGACAAGAAGAAGAAGATGAAGAAGGTGGTCTACTACGAGACCGACTCTTCGTCACCCTCCACATCAAGCTCAGAGTCGTCGACTACTTTTAAGCGCCATGAGCGCAAGAAGTATAGTAAGATGCCCCTACACTATCCTCGTATTTCAAAGCGTGCTCCATTACTTTCCGTACCCCTAGGCAAACCACCATATTTTGATGGTGAAGATTATTCTATGTGGAGTGATAAAATGAGGCACCATCTAACCTCACTCCACGAAAGCATTTGGGATATTGTTGAGTATGGAGCGCAGGTACCAAAGGTGGGGGACAAAGATTACGACTCGGACGAAGCCACCCAAATTAGGCACTTCAACTCTCAAGCCACGTCTATACTCCTCGCCTCCTTGTGTCGAGAGGAGTATAACAAGGTGTAAGGGTTGAAGAATGCCAACGAAATTTGGGACTTTCTCAAAACCGCGCACGAAGGAGATGAGGTGACCAAGATCACCAAGCGTGGAACAATCGAGGGTGAACTTGGTCGATTCGTCCTCAACAAAGGAGAAGAGCCACAAGCAATGTACAACCAGCTAAAGACCATGGTGAACCAAGTGCGCAACCTCGGGAGCACCAAGTGGGATGACCATGAAATGGTTAAGGTTATTCTTAGATCTCTTGTTTTTCGTAATCCCACTCAAGTGCAACTAATTTGTGGAGATCCAAGATGCAAACAAATGTCTCTCAAGGAAGTCATTGGCAAGTTTGTGAGCTTTGAACTTATGATCAAAGACTCCAAACATATTGTCAACTTGGAGCAAGGCACCACCTCCACACCCGAGGTGCAACCCGTCGCATTCAAAGCGATGGAAGAAGAGAAGAGGGAGTCTACACCAAGTATGCTTCCAATCGATGCCTTCAAGCTCGACAACGAGGAGATGGCGCTCATCATCAAGAGCTTCCGTCAAATCCTCAAGCAAAGGAGGGGGAAAGACTACAAACCCTGCTCCAAAAGGGTGTGCTACAAATGTGGTAAGCCCGATCATTTCATAGCTAAATGTCCAATTTCTAGTGGAAGTGACAGGGACGACAACAAGAAGGGAAAGAAGAAGGAGAAGAAGTGGTACTACAAGAAGAAGGGCGGCGATGCCCACATATGTCGGGAATGGGACTCTGACGAGAGCTCCACCGACTCCTCCTCCGACGAGGACGCCGCCAACATCGCCGTCAACAAGGGCCTCCTCTTCCCCAACGTCGGCCACAAGTGTCTCATGGCCAAGGATGGCAAGAAGAAGAAGGTATATTCTAGAAGTACCCCCAAATATACTACATCTAGTGATGAGGGTAGTTCTAGTGATAGTGAAGATAATTTGATGTCTCTTTTTGCCAACCTTAGCATGGACCAAAAGAAGAAATTAAATGAGCTAATAGATGTCATTAATGAGAAGGATGAACTCTTGGCAAGCCAAGATGACTTTCTTGTTAAAGAAAACAAAAAATTGTTAAATTGAAAAATGCTTATGCTTAGGAAGTAGAAAAATGTGAAAACTTGACTAAGGAGCTTAGCATTTGTCATGATTCTATTTCAAGCCTTAGAACTAAAAATGCTAGTTTAATTTCTAAGGTTGAAAAGTTAAATGTTTACAATGATTCCATTTCCTGTCTTAGAGATGAAAATGCCATGTTAAATGCTAAGATAGAAGAATTGAATGCTTGCAAACCCTCTACATCCACTGTCGAACATGTTGCTATTTGTAGTAGATGTAGAGATGTTAATGTTGAAGCTATGGATGATCACCTTGCCATGATTAAACAACAAAATGATCACATAGCTAAATTAACTGCTAAAATTAATTAGCATGAACTAGAGAATGAAAAATTTAAATTTGCTAGAAGCATGCTCTATAATGGGAGACACCATGGCATTAAGGATGGCATTGGTTTCCAACAGGAGAGCAATGTCAAGCTTAATGCCCCTAAGAAATTGTGTAAATTTGTTAAGGGTAAGGCTCCCATGGTTCAGGATAGGGAAGGCTACATTTTATATCCTGCTAACTATCCTGAGCACAAAATTAGGAGAATTCATGCTAAGAAACCTCACACTATTTCTCATCATGCATTTATGTATAAAAATGAGGCTTCTAGCTCTAGGCATTCTACACATGTTAAAATGTCTAAAAAGAAAACTCCTGCTGCATCAAATGAGCGTAATATTTCATTTAAGACTTTTGATGCTTCATATGTTTTAACTAACAAATCAGGCAAAATAGTTGCCAAATATGTTGGGGGCAAACACAAGAGTCCTAAGACTTGTGTTTGGGTACCCAAGGTGCTTGTTTCTAACGTCAAAGGACCCAAGACTGTTTGGGTACCTAAGAACAAGGCCTAAATTGTTTTGCAGGTTTATGCATCCGAGGGTTCAAGTTGGATAATCGATAGCGGATGCACAAACCACATGATAGGGGAGAAAAGAATGTTCTCCTTCTACGAGAAAAATGAAGATCCCCAACGAGCTATCATTCGGGGATGGAAATAAAGGTTTGGTCAAAGTTTGGGTAAAATTGCTATATCACCTTGTTGGGAGCTTGTTCTCAAAGGCTATGAATTAAGAACAAGGCAACATAAAAATGTTAAATGATAACACCCTTCGTCTGTTGAAGCATTGTCTCCCTAAGGATTCAATGAATCTTCGAACGAAGGTTGCAGATTATACATCACGAAGGTCATACCTTCGTGTTCAGGTTTATAGAATAATGTAAAATGAAGAATAACATACAAAACATGTGTTGGAAGCATATAATTTTATTCCTATATTTCATTATATCGATCTGAATATTAAAACATGACATTTAAGTACATTTATACCTTCTTCTTGATGGAAAACAACAATTCCAACGTGATGCACCAAGGATTACAAGATTGCGTGAATAGTACAGAGGCACTGTTTATCTATTTATAGGCACAGGACACGGCCTATGTGAAATTACATCTATCCCCTTTATAATCAATTACAACACTGACACAAAACATCATGGGTTTTTGAGTCATTTGATCTTTAAGTCGGTTTGCCCCCTTCGTCTTGGGACTTGCCACTGTGCCGAAGCTCTATCGATGATAGCTTCGTCGCTGTTTCTTGAAAGGATCTTACCGAAGGTGTTTTCCTCCTTTAGGATCTTCGGCTACGAAGCACACCCCCAACAGTAGCCCCTTCGCGGTGCTAGATCGTTTTTCATGACGAGCTTGATCCGTGAAAAAATCTTCTAGGCTTCGGGATGCTGAAGATCCGAAAAACACCTTCCCTGAGCTCGTTGACGAGAAACGATTAAAATAATCCGCGTGCGAGGTGGCCCCATCTTGCAGCAGTTGCGCGTGCCCTTGCGATTCACGTTTGCGAACCTTGTGGCCCACCGGTCAATGAGTGTGGGTGGCTGTTTTTCCGGTGCGAAAGACCTTGGTGATTTACCTTCCCACCTGCAGCGCTATATAAACAGACGGGTAGGTGTGAAGTTACCACAGCATTCATTGCTATTGTACTGTTGTGTTGTCAAAAATTTAACCATAGCCGAAGCTTGATCGCCGTGCTGAAGCGAAGCACCGCTTCCGATTCTGCTTCGTCACCAGAGAAAGAGCTTCGGAGAAATCGAGAAAATCAACAACTTCAAAAAATTTCAAAAAATTCATAATCAGATGGCGAGATTGCGTTCTACTGCCAGGATTGACCGTGAGGGAGATGAGGCCGAAGCTACTGGAAATGTTCCAATTTTTGAAGCAATGAGGCGGTCTGGGCTGGTAACATCAGAGGATATTCCTGTCGCCGAAGCAGGACAAGCTGATGCTGAAGAAACTGATTCCGAAGATGATTACAGCAGCGCAGTACCGAGCAAACCTAGCCACCTAGACTTTGGAAAGTCCACCATCTCCGAAGCTGATTTCCCTAAGATGGTGAAGTTGGGCTATCTTAGTGAAGCGAAAAAGGAGTTGATTCGTTTTGGTGGAGAAGAAACTATCCCGAAGCCGGGAAAGAACGAAGTAGTGGTTTTCAAAAGCCTTTTTAAAGTTGGTTTAAGATTCCCTTTGAACAAGATGATTGCTGAAGTGCTGAAGAAATTTGGGATCTATCTTCATCAGCTAACCCCTAACGCTATCGTTAGGCTAAATGTTTATATCTGGGCTCTCCGAAGCCAGGGGGTGGAACCATTTGCTGAAGGTTTCTACCGAGTGCACGAACTGCACTACGAGACCAAGGCTAGGGGAGATGGTCTTCATGAAAATTTTGGCTGCTACAACTTTGCTTACCGTAAGACTACAAAGTTCCCAGTGATCAGTTACCGAAGCAAATGGCCAGCTGGATGGAAATCTGAATGGTTCTACGTGAGAGTTGACGAAGATGAAGATAAGTTGGTCCAGAGTCCGTTGGAATTGATCTTCGGAGAGACCCGACTCCCGTGCAACATGTTACCAGGGAGTCCAAGTCAGATTGCTCTAGCTGAATTTAGAGTGATTGCAGATCATATTGGCACTAGAGACTTAGTGCAGGAATTTCTGGCCTTCAGAGTGTTCCCAACTTTGAAGGAGTGGGAAATGCCAAAGCTAGAGGGGAAGAAGAAGAAAGGGGAACTTGTTCGGTTGCCCTACCATTTCAAATTCAAGAAACTTTTCAAGGTACCTTGCCAAGAGTGGCTGGACACAATCGAAGTGATGTGTAATGAAATACTTGGGAATTATTCTAAGAAAGAAGACCAATTGATGACTGCAGCCTTCGGCACCCGTCCAAAGCGGAGGCTAAACCGTGTAATGGATGCCTTGGGTTTTGAATATCCTGACTACGAGCGGCTAGATAAGGGTGCTGAAGGCCAAAAGAGAAAAAGAGTAGCTGATGTTCTAAACAAAGATGACGAAGAACAAACAAAAAAGAAAAAACCAGAGTCTGAGCCAAAAATAAGTGTTTCGAAGAAGAGAAAAGCTTCGTCTTCGAAGCAAAAAGCAATTGACGAAGAAGGAACTCCTGCAACACCCTCTACTACCGAAGTAGAGGAAATCTTAAAGGTAATGACTGAATCTTTGCCTGTCAAGCTAAGTCCACTGGGGCTACAACTGACGAAGCTTTTACAGAAGGAAAAGGAGCCCGTAAAACCGAGGGAAGCAGTTAAAGCAAAGAAGCAACGAATCATCATGGTGACAGAGGTCATTGAAAAGACACCTCTAGGAGCTTCAGCTCCGAAGGCGCCAATTACTAAAAGTTCGACAGCTACTGAAGTTGCACCTTCGGAGGCCACGGATGTCGAAGCTACTGGAGCCAAAGATATTAATTTAGAAAGCATGGTTGCTGATATAGATAAAATTTTGGTAGACCTGGCCACAGAAGAAGCTGCGGCCACCGAAGAAGCTTCGACCCTAGAACCCAGGAAAAAGAAAGAAGTTGCCGAAGACGAAATTTTCAATTTTCAAAATTTGATTGGGCAAGAGCTGACGAAAGCCGAAAAAGAGGAACTAAAAGAGTATGCCATATCTTGCGGTTATCGGCCGGGGGCGATTCTCTTCGGGGGTGTTGATGACGAGAAGCTAGGCTGCATTCGAGATCAGGCCGGAGCGAAGGTTATCGGTACTCTATCAAAGAGTATCGGTTTCCCGAAGCTCAAAGCCGATATTAGCCGCTACCGACGACAGCACATCGTCGGTAGTTTGTTTTATTCCAATTTTAAGGTAAAAAATTTCTATCTAACTTTTTATTTTTCATAACAAAAATGTTTCCTAACGAAAGTTGTTCACGTATAGAGTATGCTACTGAGCAAAGCTTTGAAGATGCAACAGGATCTGGAAGATAAGAAGCACGAGGTTATAATTGAAAACTTGGAAAACAAAATAAAAGAACAATCAGCTGCTTTTGAAAAGAAAGAGTTCGAACTCCAGACAACTGAAGGCTTATTAGCAGAAGCCGAAGCTAAAATAACAGCACTGAACACAAAGCTTCTCTGCCAGACAGAAAGTTTCGAACAGGAAAGGCTAATGCTTGATGAAAAACTTGAGGCTGAAGTCCAGAAGGGTTTAGATTTGAAAAAATCATTGAAAGGCCTTCAAAGTAAATGTTTGGAATTCAGCAATTAATGTATTCAACGGTTGAAGAAGGTATTTCATTCGGTCGGGGCCAGCAGTGAAAAATTTACTCCTTCAGCTGAAGATCTACTAGGAGCCTTCGAACACATCAAAGGTGAGATTGATGACCTCGATGATGTTATTGCCAGACACGGTGACTTCTGCGCCCTGGTAGCTTCTCGGGGCACTGCTGCTGCGTTCCTGAAATCTGGCTGTGAACATGGAAAAATTATCAACAGACCCAATTTCAGCCTATCACCAGCAGTTCTAGATAATATTCCCAGCCTCGCCCGAAGCATTGGGAACAAATTTATAAAGGTGGTATGGACAAAGGGTGGGCGAGAGAAAGCTGGTGACGAAGCTCGGAGTCATCTTAAACCGGTAACAAAATTATACCTTCGTGCTTACCTCTTCCTTCAAAATTGAACTTCACTTATAATACCTTCAATTCGTGTAGGATGATGAAGCTGAAACTGAAGCTTGAGGAGCAGGAAGATGATGCCGAAGTTTTTATTAGATAACAACGCCGAAGCTGAAGCTCAGTGAATATTGAGGAAGCTTAGATGAATAACTGTAGAAGAGATTCTAAAAACTTTTTGTAGTAACTTTTACAAATGTAATTAATTGTATTCTGTGAACTATGTCCATACCTTGTAATATATTCTTACCCTTCCGTCAATGTATGGAAGGCTTTGGTGTGGACGAAATTATCATTTTTGAGCCGAAGGCGAAAAAACACCTTCCCTTCTTTTCGTACGCAGCGAAGCAAAAGAACTGCTTCTTTTTCCTCCTTTGCCGAAGCATGATTTTTAGAGCCGAAGCGATTACTTGTGTTATGATGATAATGAACCTACGTATGTCTAAATGAATGTTTATGAATGCAAATGCTATGATGTGATGTATCATGCAAATGAGTGTTCAAACGCATATCCGAAGCCCTAACCATAGTCTTCGTTCCCTTAGGAATAGACACAATCTCTTTGCCGTTTATTTTTCGGCTTCACCGTTTACTTTTCGGTGTATCAGCGTTGACTTTTCGCTGTAAGCCTCCTTTAGGAGCTTCTTCGCCTTTTACTTCGGCGGAATCAGCGTTTATTTTTCGCTGCAAGCCTCCCTTAGGAGCTTCTTCGCCTTTTACTTCGGCAGAATCAGCGTTTATTTTTTGCTGCAAGCTCTGCATTCCCTTAGGAACGACTTTTGAGCAAAAAAACTTACGCTGCGCTCCCTTAGGAACGGCTTTTTGTAACTTCGTCGTACTCTGCATCCCCTTAGGGATGTCTTTTGAGTTTCTCTCTCTTTTCTTTTCTTTTTTCTTTGCACTCGATGGTGCATGCTCAACTTTTACATTTACATCTTTGGGGGATATTGCTCTTATAGAGCTGAAATAAGAAAAAGAGAATTTACATGTTATGGCCCCATTAAAAACCTTTCTCCCCCTTTAGAAAGGAAAAGGGTGCCATAGAAAAGAACAGAAAAAATTACATCAAGCTAGACATAATATCGCCGAAGCTCATCCGCATTCCATGATCTAGGAATGTCGTTGCCATCCATATCCTTTAATCTATAAGAATCGGGTCTTGACGAAGATACTACCAGAAAAGGTCCTTCCCATTTTAGCTGTAACTTGCCTACTGTATCTGGGTTGGCCACTCTGCGAAGCACCAAATGTCCTGGCTTAATGTTCTTTAGCCGAACCTTTCTATCACGCCATTTTATTGTTTCGGCTTGATATTTATTAATATTTTCCATAGCCTGAAGCCTGATCCCTTCTATAGCATCTTTCTCCATAGAGTAATCAGCTTCGTCCTCTGTCGAAGCCACTGTTCTTATTGATCCCGCTTTTGCTTCTTCTGGTGTTATTGCTTCGTCACCAAATAATAACTTGAATGGTGTAAAGCCTGTTGACCTTGATGCTGTTGTATTGTGGCTCCACACCACTTAAATTAATTCATCTGTCCATTTTCCTCTGGGCTGATTGAAGATTGATTTCATTATTCCCATCATTATGATGCCGTTGGCTCTTTCGACAAGTCCATTTGACTCTAGATGCCTAACTGATGCAAATTGGATCTTCGAGCCAATTTGTCCACAGAACTCTTTAAAAGTTTTGGCATCAAACTGGGTTCCATTATCCACAGTAATGGCCTTCGGCATTCCGAAGCGACAAACAATATTCTGCCAGAAGAATTTCTGAATGGTAACCGAAGTTATTGTGGCTAGAGGCTTTGCCTCAATCCACTTAGAAAAATATTCTACTGCCACCACAACATATTTTAAATTTCCTTGTGCTGGTGGTAGGGGGCCTAACAAATCAAGGCCCCACCTTTGCAATGGCCAAGTTGGTTGTATTAACTGAGTCATAGACGAAGGTTGCTTTTGATCTCTTGTGCATTTCTGACAGCCTTCGCATTTTTGAACTAGTTCTGCTGCATCTGAAGCTGCCTTCGGCCAATAAAACCCTTGACAAAAAACTTTTCCCAGCAAGGGCCTAGACCCAATGTGAGATCCACATAGGCCCGCATGTATTTCCTTCATCAATTCTATACCTTCAGCTCTGGATAAACATTTGAGCAATGGAGAACAAACTCTATGCTTGTATAGCTCTCCTTCTATTATGACATATGGCCGAGCTCTTGCCTCTATTCTCTTATTATAAGCTTCGTCATCTGAAAGGAAATTACCCTGGAGGAAAGACATAATCTCAGTTCTCCAATCCTCACTATGAACAGAAGATATATTGAGTACTGCTCTTTCAAGAAGTTCCACCGAAGGTGCTTTTATTGTTTCAAAGAATACTTCCGAAGGTAAGGGCAGCCCCTGTGCCGCTGACTTGGCTAGCAAATCAGCATGTTCATTTTCTCCTCGAGGAATATTCTTGACAGAAAACCTTTCGAAGGAAGCTTCAATGCTTCGGACCATGTCCAGGTATTTCTCAAGCTTCGGGTCTCTTGCTTTACAACTTTTGTCAACATGACCAGAAATAACTTGGGAATCAGTTTTGAGAACCGCCCTTCTAATCCCCATTGCTTTTAACTTCCGAAGCCCCAAAAGCAGAGCTTCGTACTCAGCAATATTATTTGTGCAGCTAAAATCAAGTTTTACTGCGTAGCAAGTTCTAACTTTGGAAGGTGCAACTAACACAGCAGCTGCTCCTGCCCCGAAGGTTCCCCAAGAACCATCGCAGAATACTGTCCAAGCTTCGGCATCTTTAGTTGTTTCTTCTCCCTGAGCCCCTGGCGTCCAATCAACGATGAAGTCTGCTAACGCCTGAGACTGTATTGAGGATCTATGCACATAATCAATGCTGAACTCGTTGAGTTCTGCAGCCCACTTTCCAATTCTTCCAGTAGCTTCTCTGTTCCTCATGATATCCTTCAAAGGTTGTGATGAAGGAACAATTATATGATATGCTTGAAAGTAATGCCGAAGCTTCCTGGAGGCCATTAAGACAGCATATAACACCTTCTCCAATTCTGTATAGTTCTTCTTTGATAGACTGAGGACTTTGGAAACAAAGTATATTGGGGTTTGCTTCTTGGTTTGTCCTTCAAGATTTTCTTGAACAAGTGCCGCACTTACTGCCGAGTGCGAAGCTGCCACATACAACAACAGAGGAGCCCCTAGCGCTGGTGGAGTTAGGGTCGTTAGTTCTATCAGATACTGCTTCAGCTCTTCGAAGGCTTTCTGCTGGGCTGATCCCCATTGAAAGACTTCGGCTGACTTTAGCACTTCAAAGAATGGTAAATTTCTCTCTGCTGATCTAGATATGAATCGATTTAGAGATGCTAATCTTCCTGTCAGCCGTTGAGCCCCCTTTTTTGTACTTGGCGGCTCCATCCGAAGGATAGCTTCGATTTTATTTGGATTAGCTTCGATTCCTTTTGTTGAAACCAGACAACCAAGGAATTTCCCCATCTTCACTCCGAAGACACATTTCTCTGGATTCAGCTTCAGACCAGCTTGTCTAAAATTAGCAAATGTCTCCTGCAGATCAGCAATGTGATTTTGTTGCTTCGTGCTTTTCACTATAATATCATCAACATAGGTTAGCACATTTCTGCCTATCTGAGAATGGAGAACCTTCGCTGTCATTCTACTGAAGCTTCCTCTAGCATTCTTAAGCCCCTCAGGCATCCGAAGGTAACAATATGTTCCACTAGGGGTTATGAAGCTGGTTTTTGGCTCATCTTCTTTCTTCATCCAAATTTGATGATAGCCTGAATAACAATCAAGCAGACTCATAAGTTCTGACGAAGCTGCTGCGTCTACTAGAGAATCTATCCTTGGTAATGGAAACTCGTCCTTCGGGCAAGCCTTGTTGAGATCAGTAAAATCGATACACATCCTCCATTTACCGTTGGCTTTCTTCACCATAACAGTGTTGGCTAGCCATTATAGGTATTTCACTTCTTTGATGACTCCAGCACTAAGAAGTCTTTTTACTTCATTCCGAGCACCTTCGGCTTTGTCATCAGACATTTTCCGAAGCCTCTGCTTTCTGGGTCTGAAGGATGGATCAACATTTAGCGAGTGCTCAATGACATCCCTGTTAACACCACAGAGATCATTGGCTGACCATGCAAAAACATCTTTGTTGTTGAACAAAAACCTTATCAGGGTTTTCTCCTATTCTTCAGATAATTGAGAACCCAGCAGCACCTTCTGCTCTGCAATATCTTCACATAAAAGTATGGGCTTCGGCTGATCGGCCGAAGTAGCCTTCTCCCTTCTGTACTTGTACTGCTCACAAGCTTCATTTCCATCTATATTATGGATTGCCTTTGAATCTGTCCAGTTCCCTTCAGCTTTTCTGGCAGCTTCCTGACTCCCATGAATAGCAATAGGTCCTTGATCCGAAGGTATCTTCATGCAAAGATATGCTGGATGAAGAATTGCTTCGAAAGCATTAAGTGTTCCACAACCAATGATCGCATTATAGGGGTACTCCATGTCGACAATATCAAACACAACTTGCTCAGTTCTGGTGTTGTTAACAAATCCGAAGGTCACTGGCATGGTGATCTTGCCAAGTGCTACAATCTGTCTTCCTCCGAAGCCACAGAGAGGGTGTGTAGCATCATGAATCTTGTCTTCTGGCTCTTGCATTTGTCTGAAGGCCTTAGCAAATATGATATCAGCTGCACTGCCTGTATCAACTAGAACATTGTGGACCAGAAACCCTTCGATAACACAAGAAATAACCATAGCATCATTGTGAGGGAAATCCTTGAGCTGAAGGTCCTGTTGGGAGAAGGTAATTGGGATGTGAGACCATTTTGACTTGATGAAGGGTCCCTGCACCCCGACATGCTGTACCCTTCTCTGTGCCTCCTTCTTCTGTTTCTTGTTGGCTGGTTCTGAGCTTGAACCGCCTGTGATCGGGAGGACCAGCTTCGAAACCGAAGCAGCTGCAGCCTGGTTCTTGAACGAAGCCATCAACTCAAAAAGTGGAAGTGAGTTCACTGGAGGTGGGCGCCAATGTTGGGAGCTTGTTCTCAAAGGCTATGAATTAAGAACAAGGCAACATAAAAATGTTAAATGATAACACCCTTCGTCCGTTGAAGCATTGTCTCCCTAAGGATTCAATGAATCTTCGAACGAAGGTTGCAGATTATACATCACGAAGGTCATACCTTCGTGTTCAGGTTTATAGAATAATGTAAAATGAAGAATAACATACAAAACATGTGTTGGAAGCATATAATTTTATTCCTATATTTCATTATATCGATCTGAATATTAAAACATGACATTTAAGTACATTTATACCTTCTTCTTGACGGAAAACAACAATTCCAACGTGATGCGCCAAGGATTACAAGATTGCGTGAATAGTACAGGGGCACTGTTTATCTATTTATAGGCACAGGACATGGCCTATGTGAAATTACATCTATCCCCTTTATAATCAATTACAACACTGACACAAAACATCATGGGTTTTTGAGTCATTTGATCTTTAAGTCGGTTTGTCCCCTTCGTCTTGGGACTTGCCACTGTGCCGAAGCTCTATCGATGATAGCTTCGGTGCTGTTTCTTGAAAGGATCTTGCCGAAGGTGTTTTCCTCCTTTAGGATCTTCGGCTACGAAGCACACCCCCAACACACCTGACATTCTATTTCCAATGTTTTTCTTGTAGATTCATTAGATTACAATTTGCTTTCTGTTTCTCAATTGTGTAAAATGGGCTACAACTGTCTTTTTACTGATATAGGTGTTACTGTCTTTAGAAGAAGTGATGATTCAATAGCATTTAAGGGAGTGTTAGAGGGTCAGCTATATTTAGTTGATTTTAATGAAAACAAAGCTGAACTTGACACTTGCTTAATTGCTAAGACTAATATGGGTTGGCTCTAGCATCGCCGACTTGCTCATGTTAGGATGAAGAATCTTCACAAACTTCTAAAGGGAGAACACATTTTAGGACTAACAAATGTTCATTTTGAGAAAGACAGGGTTTGTAGCGTATGCCAAGCAGAAAAGCAAGTTGGCACTCATCATCCACACAAGAACATAATGACAACTGACAGGCCGCTAGAGTTACTCTACATGGATCTATTCGACCCGATAGCTTACATAAGCATCGGTGGGAGTAAGTACTGTCTAGTAATTATGGATGATTATTCTCGCTTCACTTTGGTATTCTTTTTGTAGGAAAAATCACAAACCCAAGATACACTAAAAGGATTCTTGAGACGGGCTCAAAATGAATTTGGATTGAGAATCAAAAAGATTAGAAGTGACAATGAAATGAAGTTCAAGAATTCTCAAATAGAAGGATTTCTTGAGGAGGAGGGCATCAAGCATGAGTTCTCCTCTCCCTACACACCTCAACAAAATGGTGTAGTGGAGAGGAAGAATATAACTCTACTGGATATGGCTAGGACTATGCTTGATGAGTACAAGACTCCAGACTGGTTTTGGGCTGAGGTAATTAACACCGCCTGCTACTCCATCAACCGGCTCTACCTTCACCGAATCCTTAAGAAGACATCATATGAACTCCTCACTGGTAAAAAGCCTAATGTTTTATATTTTAGAGTCTTTGGGAGCAAATGCTTTATTCTTATTAAAAGAGGTAGAAAATCTAAATTTGCTCCTAAAGCTGTAGAAGGTTTTTACTTGGTTGACTCAAACACAAGGGCATATAGAGTCTTCAACAAATCCATTGGATTGGTTGAGGTTTCTTGTGACATTGTGTTTGATGAGACTAATGGCTCCCAAGTGGAGCAAATTGATCTTGATGAGCTAGATGATGAAGAGGCTCCATGCATCGCGCTAAGGAACATGTCCATTGGGGATGTGTGTCCTAAGGAATCCGAAGAGCCTCCACAAGCATAAGATCAACCGTCATCTTCCAACCAAGCATCTCCACCAACTCAAGATGAGGATCGGGCTCAAGATAATGAAGATGAAGATCAAGAGGATGAGCCACCTCAAGAGGAGGACAATGATCAAGGGGAGATGAAAATAATGAAGACAAGGAAGATGATCAAGAAATTCAGGATCAAAGATCGCCACACCTAAGAGTCCACTAAGCAATTCAAAGAGATCACCCCGTCAACTCCATCCTTGGTGACATTCATAAGGGGGTAACCACTAGATCTCAAACTACACATTTCTGTGAACATAACTCTTTTGTTTCCTCTATTGAGCCATACAGGGTGGAGGATGCACTAAGAGATCCGGATTGGGTGCTGGCAATGCAAGAGGAGCTCAACAACTTCACGAGGAATGAGGTATGGCATTTGGTTCCATGTCCTAATCAAAATGTTGTAGGAACCAAATGGGTATTCCGTAACAAGCAAGATGAGCATGGTGTGGTGACAAGAAATAAAGCCCGACTTTTGGCCAAAGGTTATTCACAAGTCGAAGGTTTTGATCTTGATGAAACTTATGCACCCGTAGCTAGGCTTGAGTCAATTCGAATATTACTTGCCTATGCTACTTACCATGGCTTTAAGCTTTATCAAATGGACATGAAAAGTGCCTTCCTCAATGGACCAATCAAGGAAGAGGTCTATTGGGGACTTGTTCTCAAACGCTAAGAGTTAAGAACAAGGCAACATAAAAGTGTTAAATGTCAAAGTCCTTCGTCCTTCAAAGCATTATCTCCCTTCGGATATAATGAATTCCGGACGAAGGTCATGAAGGACAAACCTTCATGAGCACAATAAATGATGAAGAAGGATTCATACACAATATATGGAAAAGTAATATAAACACTTTAAATGTTATTATTAACTTATTTTAATTCGCATTGCTGTATTCACAATGACAGATTATGAGTGTACCTTTGGCTCGAAGAAAAGCAGGGATACAAGCGTGACGTGAGAGCAAACGCCAAGTCAACGTGAACAGTACGGGAGTACTGTTCATCTATTTATAGGCAAGGGACGCAACCCATGTAAAATTACATTCATGCCCTTTATATTTGCTAATAACGCTATAGTAATTCTTCGAGGTCTAATTTGCCTTTTCATCTTTAAATTGGTTCCCCTTTTCTACTGTCATGCCGAAGCTTTCCTGTGCACACCTTCGTGATCACCTTGTCCTTCATCATAGTCACCTTTTGTCTCGCTCAGGCTTCGTCCTAACCATGCTCTGTATGCTCATGATCCGAATCCGAAGATACCTGTTCATATATTTCACTTGGAAAACATTATCAAATCATGTTTTTGAGGGCCTTCGGAAGCCGAAGGCCCCCAATAGTAGCCCCTCGCAATATTAATTTGCTAAAATAATAAATTCAGATTGCGATATGGACGAAGGCCTTAAGCCGAAGGTCCGAAAAAACACCTTCCCTTTGCTAGAATAGCAATAGTCAGTGACAAGTGGGGCCCTGCCACTTGCAACGTACTGGGCGTATAAATAAGAACGCACTGCCAGCACATTTAGCACGCTTTCTTGCCGCCAACTCCTGCCTTCCTAATTTTTAGCTCTTTGCACACCAACGTTTGCTTAGCTTTTTACATTTTTAAGCTTCGTCTTTGAGAGCACTTTCCTAGCATTTTCGAAGATGTCTGAAGACAAGAAAACTATCGCTGAGTCAAAGCTAAGCCTTTTCGAAGAGATGAATCTCGACTTCCTTGAATCAATAGCAAAGACAAACACAGAGAAGACTACTAGGGAGATTTTAGAGGGTTTGTCTGAAGACACAGGTGATAGTGACAACTATGATGTGGAAAGTGGCGGTGAAGATTCCGAAGATCGACCTTGGCGACCAAGCCATGCAGTTTTTGGAAAATCAAGCATTAAACAAAGCCATCTTGTCAATATGAGGGGCAGATATTTTCGGGATTTATCTATTGTAAGGGCAAACGAAGGAGAGAAAACTTGTCCGACTCCTGAGGAAAATGAAGTCGTGATATTCCGAAGCTTCTTTAAGGCTAGACTTCGGTTTCCTTTGAGCAGTTTCGTGGTAGAAGTTTTGAAGATATTTGAAATCTACCTTCATCAAATTACTCCTGAAGCAATCATAAGGATGGGAATCTTCGTATGGGCCGTGAAGAGCCAAGGTTTGGAACCAAATGCAAAAAGTTTCTGCAATATGCATGAGTTATTGTATGAGACGAAACCATGGGGTAAGGAGCAATATCACAACAATTTTGGCTGTTATAGCTTCGGTGCCCGCTCTGGGTCAAGCTGTCCCGTGCCAACTTTTCGGAAAAGATTGTCTGGGGACCGGATGAAGGACTGGTTTTATGTGAAAAATGACTTGAAAACGCGAGAAGATATTAAAGGTATCATTATGCGCCCTATCTGGCAGCGCTTCGGCCTTCGGAAACCGAAGGTGGAAATTGACGAAGCGGCCGAAGAATGCCGGAGAGCCTTCGGAGTACTTTGCTCTTTCATCAGGACAAGGGATTTGATCCAAGAACACATTGCCTTCAGAGTATGGCCACTTGCAGATAAGTGGGAAATGCCAAAGGAAACCGTCAGCGAACCTAACGAAGGTGGACTAGTTAGGTTAAAATTCACCTTCAAATATGGAGATAAGTTCGTCGAGCCAGATGACGACTGGCTGAAAAGTATTGAGGCCATAAGCGATGAGCTGCTTGGGCCATACTCGAAGGCAGAAGATACTGCACTATCCACAGCCTTCGGAGGCCGGAAGAAGAAAAGGCTTAACCGAGTATTTGATGCCATTGAGTTCGTGTATCCTGACTACCGTTACCCAACACGGGGTCAAAAAAGGAAAGATACGGCGTCTACGAAGGAAGCTGCCTCAGCCGTTCCTAGTGAGCCAGCACCGAAGAGTAAAAAGATAAAGGTTCTTACACACCGTCCACGCTATATTGAACCGGCCACAGTGCCCGAGTTTGTCGGTGAATCCTCTTCGGCCCCCGAAGCCAAAGAGGCGACTCCCCTGAAGAATATTGAAGAGCCGGTCACAATGCCGGAGATAAAGAAAATAGAAGAACCGAAGGCTGAAGAAACAAGGACATCTGAAATTTTAAGTCCTTCAGCAAAAGTTGAAGTACCAAAAAGCCAAAAGGGTCCAGCATTGACCCCCAAAAGAAAAAGGATGGTTAATGTACTGGATGTATTGAAGATAATAAAGTATTCAAGCACTACTCCAAAGAAAATTGCCGAAACTCCCGAAGTGCAAATCGAAGCCTTTGAGGCCGAAGCTTCAAAGCACCAAGCTAAAACTGAAGCTGGGCCTTCAGAGCCCGCCAAGGTAAAATTCTTGGAAACCAAAGAAACAGAAACTGCAGAACAAATCTTTGTTGAAGGAAGTGGCACTGCCGCCCCCGAAGCCTTTTCTGAAGCTTCCGATTATATTTTACGACATGCTTCGGGGAAGGAGTTGTCTAAAAAAGAAAAGCAGGAGGCTCAGTTCTATGCCCAAAGACTGAAATATCCCAAGGGGGCGTTGATATTCAACGGAGTGGAGAAGAAGACTTCTTGTATTGTCTCCCTGACAGCAAGGAGATTTCAGTCTGTCGGGAGATGAGCAAAAGCTTCGGATTCCCAACACTAGAAGACGGGCTCTCAGTGTTGTCAAAGAACGAGCTAGCTGACAGCTTAGCGTACAATAGTTTAAAGGTGAAAAAATAAAATTTTTGTATTATTTCTTGAAACCAAAATTTTTCATTTGCTTAAACTTATTAACAAACATTTTTCCCAGGGTCTTATACTTAGCAATGCCCTCAGGGCACAAAAAGATGTCGAAGACAAAGGGTATGCCATAGCCTTGAGCAACCTTCATTTCGAAGTAATTGAACTAAGGAACGAAGGTCTCGAAAAGGATAAAATATTGCACTCGTTATTGAATAAAATAAAAGAAGACGAAGCTGCTTTGAAAACTCAAGCCGAAGCTCAGAAGCGCGAAATTGAAGATCTTCGGAAACAACTAGTCAGAGCTAAAGAAGAGTGCACACTTGAAGAAACAAAACGAGAAATTAGTGAACAATGGGCCAATCATTTAGAAAGAAACGTTGAAGAGCTTCGTGCATCCAAGAAAAAGTGTTATGAAAAATCTATAGAATGTGTTAAGAAAATAAGAACCAGCTTCGCCAGCGTCGGCGCATTCTCAAGTGTGGAGGACTTCATAAGGGGTGACCCCGAAGGCCCAATTGGATGGATCAGCCATGAAGCTGAAGCTTTTGAAGAAGTTTTGAATAGCCGTGGAGACATATGTGCCTTTACGGGTGCCAGGGGGATTGCCACTATTTTGGAGAGAAAAGGCTGTGACCATGTAAAATTTTTGGCACAATCCGAAACCGCCTTGTCTTCTGAAGATATAAAAGACCCCTCGGCCGAAGCGAGCCTGGTTGGTGGAAAATTTTTCACCGACATCTAGGACAATGGTGGCCGGGAGATGGCCCAAGAAATTATACGAAAGAGCGAGAAAGGTATTCATGATGCTAGAAAAGTAGCAGAGACCGCTGAGAAGAGTGCAGATGTCGAAGTGCAAATAGGTATTGACTAGCAGTTTTTGGCTCTGTTGTAATTTTTGATTTCGAACTTGTTCACGCTTTGTAACACAGCCACACTTTCTCGCCCCTCAGAGCCTGCCAAGCCATCGGCGGACCCCCACGTGAAGGGGGACGGCGAAATTAGAAAAATGGCTGAAGCTATCATGGATAAAGTTGTTGATCAACTACTGAACGAAGCTGCAGAAGTTGTTCTAAGGGAAAACTAGATGTTATTGTAAAAACATTTGGAATGTAATATTTATTGAACATATGTAATATTTTGTAACTTTGAATGTAATATATAAGCTATTTATGGTTCAATTCTTTACGATGCATGAAACTTTACATACATACCGTTTTTTGAGCCTTCGGCGAAAAAAAACACCTTCCCTTCTTTTCATGCTTCGTAAATAATATCCGTATTTTCATAAAAACGTCCAATCTTCGTAAAATCAATAACCGATAAATCTTTTCATTTCGGAGTTTGACGAAGGTATGCTTCTAAAATTTACTTTTTTGTGCCTTGGCACTATTTCTTCGAAACAATCTCCAAATATCAACATTGATCCCCTTCTTGCGTCATTGATGCAATATGATGTATGATGTTATGTTATGCAAATGATGTGATGATGTGATGTTATGCAAAATGATATTTGCCGAAGATCGACGTTTATTTTTCACTGTAAGCCTCCCTTAGGAGCTTCTTTGCCTTTTACTTCAGCGGAATCAGCGTTTATTTTTTGCTGTAAGCCTCCCTTAGGAGCTTCTTCGCCTTTTACTTTCAGCGGTATCAGCGTTTATTTTTCGCTGTAAGCCTCCCTTAGGAGCTTCTTCGCCTTTTACTTTCAGCGATATCAGCGTTTATTTTTCGCTGTAGGCTCTGCATTCCCTTCGGAACAACTTTTGAGCAGAAAACTTACGCTGCGCTCCCTTAGGAACGACTTTTTGTTATTTCGGAAATTCCCCTTGTAACCATAAATCTTATGCTTCGGCAACCCCGCTACTCTGTGGAGAAGGTATATCTTTACTATGGCAAAAACGAAACTATTACAAGAGATTTAAAAAACGACAAAAATATTTGGGCTTTCAATAATTGTTCCTTATTAAAAAAGAAAATGATACTGAATGTAAAAACTGCTGCCGAAGTAGGATATTTGTTAGTAAATATGCTTCGATTCTGGCACAGTACTATTGACTGTGCGAGCTTCGGACTCTTCTCTGAAGTCCCGTTGGAGGTGGGGATGCTGACTCCCTTCTGGCTGCTGGCCTTGTTGCATTGGTGGTGGAGGGGGAAGCTGTTGCCAGGATGCCTGAGGTTGGCTTGCCGAAGCGACAGAAGCTGCAGGGTGGTTGCCTACATACTCTGGAATGTATGGCGAATGGTACGAAGCAGTGTGCATAACTTGCTTCGGCTGGCTCTGTTGGGCTGCAGCTTCTGCTATCTCCTTTTGTTTCTGGATGGTAACATGGCACATCCTGGTGGTATGGCCCTTGTCCTCACCGCATAATAGGCAATAAATCTTCCTGGGCTGATCCCCAAATCTCTCTCCGAAGCCCCTGGCACCTCTGCCCCTTGGAGCTGGAGGTCGAGGATATCTCTGCTGCTGCCCCAAAGCTTGGGAGGAATATTGCGGCCTTTGCTGCTGGCTTCCCCTATCATCATTCTGAGTGGAATGAATCGATCTGACATGTCTGGGATGAATTCTCCCTCCAAAGCCCCTGGCTATTTCGGAGAACCTGTAAGCTTCCTCCCTTCTCTGTCGAAAATCATTGTCAGCGCGGATGTATTCATCCATCTTCTGAAGCAATTTCTCCAGAGTCTGAGGGGGCTTTCTGGCAAAGTATTGGGCTGAAGGTCCCGGCCGAAGCCCCTTAATCATGGCCTCAATGACAATTTCATTGGGCACTGTTGGTGCTTGTGCCCTCAGGCGTAAGAATCTTCGGACATACGCCTGAAGATACTCTTTGTGATCTTGGGTGCACTTGAATAAAGCTTGAGCGGTAACCGATTTCGTTTGAAACCCTTGGAAGCTGGTGATCATCATATCCTTTAGCTTCTGCCATGATGTGATCGTCCCTGGCCAAAGGGAGGAGTACCAGGTTTGTGCAACATTCTTGACAGCCATGACGAAAGACTTCGCCATGACTACAGTATTGCCACCATAGGAAGATATTGTTGCTTCGTAGCTCATCAGAAACTGCTTCGGATCTGAATGGCCGTCGTACATGGGGAGTTGAGGTGGCTTGTAGGACGGGGGCCAAGGTGTAGCCTATAGTTCTGCTGATAGAGGAGAAGCATCATCAAAGGCAAAATTTCCATGATGGAAATTCTCATAGCAGTCATCTTCGTTGAAGAAGCCCTCTTGATGAAGCTCTCTATACTGAGGCCTTCGGTTCTGCTCATCTTGAGTAAGATGGCGAACTTCTTCAGAGGCTTCGTCTATCTGCCTTTGCAGATCAGCCAGCCTAGCCATCTTTTCCTTCTTCCTTTGCACCTGCTGATGGAGCATCTCCATATTTCTGATCTCTTGGTCCAAGTCGTCCTCCTGAGGCGTTGGACTGAAGGCCTTCCTTTTCTGGCTTCGGGCCTCCCGAAGAGAGAGTGTCCTGGTTGGGGTCTAGCGGCTGCAGAGCGGCAGCCCCTGTTGCTGAAGCTTTCTTTGGTGGCTTGACGAAGGTCTACGCTTGCCGAGGGTGTTCGAAACTCAAAATAGTGGAAGTGAGTTCACCGGAGGTGGGCGCCAATGTTGGGGACTTGTTCTCAAACGCTAAGAGTTAAGAACAAGGCAACATAAAAGTGTTAAATGTCAAAGTCCTTCGTCCTTCAAAGCATTATCTCCCTTCGGATATAATGAATTCCGGACGAAGGTCATGAAGGACAAACCTTCATGAGCACAATAAATGATGAAGAAGGATTCATACATAATATATGGAAAAGTAATATAAACACTTTAAATGTTATTATTAACTTATTTTAATTCGCATTGCTGTATTCACAATGACAAATTATGAGTGTACCTTTGGCTCGAAGAAAAGCAGGGATACAAGCGTGATGTGAGAGCAAACGCCAAGTCAACGTGAACAGTATGGGAGTACTGTTCATCTATTTATAGGCAAGGGATGCAGCCCATGTAAAATTACATTCATGCCCTTTATATTTGCTAATAACGCTATAGTAATTCTTCGAGGTCTAATTTGCCTTTTCATCTTTAAATTGGTTCCCCTTTTCTACTGTCATGCCGAAGCTTTCCTGTGCACAGCTTCGTGATCACCTTGTCCTTCGTCATAGTCACCTTTCGTCTCGCTCAGGCTTCGTCCTAACCATGCTCTGTATGCTCATGATCCGAATCCGAAGATACCTGTTCACATATTTCACTTGGAAAACATTATTAAATCATGTTTTTGAGGGCCTTCGGAAGCCGAAGGCCCCCAACAAGGTCTATGTTGAGCAACCTCCCGGCTTTGAAGATAGTGAGTACCCTAACCATGTGTAAAAACTCTTAAAGGAGCTTTATGGGCTCAAGCAAGCCCCAAGAGCATGGTATGAATGCCTGCGAGATTTTCTTATCACTAATGGCTTCAAAGTCGGTAAATCCAATCCTACTCTCTTTACTAAAACTGTTGCAAAAGATTTGTTTATATGCCAACTTTATGTTGATGATATTATATTTGGGTCTACTAACAAGTCAACTTGTGAAGAGTTTAGTAGGATCATGATACAAAAATTCGAGATGTCTATGATGGGGGAGTTGAAGTATTTCCTTGGATTTCAAATCAAGCAACTCTAAGATGGCACCTTCATCAGCCAAACTAAGTACATTCAAGACATACTTAAGAAGTTTGGAATGAAGGATGGCAAACCCATCAAGACACCCATGGGAACCAATGGGCAACTCGACCTCGACATGGGAGGTAAATCCGTAGATCAAAAGGTATACCGGTCGATGATAGGATCTTTATTTATGTGCATCTCGACCGGATATTATGCTTTCTGTATGCATGTGTGTAAGATTTCAGGCAAATCCTAAGGAAGTTCACCTTAGGGCCGTGAAGAGAATCATGAGATACTTAGTTTACACTCCTAAGTTTGGGCTTTGGTATCCCAAGGGATCCACCTTTGATTTAATTGGATATTCTGATGCCGATTGGGCAGGGTGTAAAATTGATAGAAAGAGCACATCGGAGACTTGTCAGTTTCTGGGGAGATCCCTGGTGTCGTGGGCTTCAAAGAAACAAAACTCAGTAGCTCTACCGCCGAAGCCGAGTATATTGCCGCAGGACATTGTTGTGCGCAATTACTTTGGATGAGGCAAACCCTTAGGGAGCTACAAATTGAGCAAAGTCCCTCTCCTATGTGACAATGAGAGTGCTATCCGTATGGCGGATAATCCCATTGAACACAGTCGCACTAAGCACATAGACATTCGGTATCACTTTCTGAGGGATCACCAATAAAAGGGAGATATCAAAATTGCTTATGTCAACACCAAGAACCAATTGGGCGATATCTTTACCAAGCCACTAGATGAGAAAACCTTTAGCAAACTTAGGAATGAGCTAAATATACTTGATTCTCGGAATTTTGATTGAAACATTGCACACATAGCTCATTTATATACCTTTGATCATGTCTCTTTCATTTTGGTACAAATGCATATTTCTTATTATTCTTGTACCAAGGCTACGACTAATATGTTTTCAAGTGTATTTCTATACTAAGTCGTAGATTGAAAGGGAAATGGAGTCTTCGGCAAAGAACAAGGCTTCCACTCCACAACTCTGACCGTATCATCTACCCTTTGCCGTTGTTCCTCCACTCTCAATTGGTATAACCCTTCACTCATATTTATATTACCATTTGGGAGAAAGATGCAATAGGGCTCTCAAAGTCTCCGTTTTTGGCAATTAATGCCAAAGGGGGAGGGAGAGTATTAAGCCCAAAGCAAAAGGACCGCACCACTATTTCAAATTTCAAAATTTTCACAAAATGTTTGTTTTTCAATTGATATTCAAGCCAATTTTAAATTAGTATGAACTTTCAAATGGTATCTTCAAAAGTAATATATTCTCAATTGATATCAATTGTATCTATGTTTCACTTGATTTATGAAAGTAAAATTTCAAATTGGTATCTACTTCAAAAATTTTTTTGAAAAGATTTTACAAAAAGATTCGCAAAAACAAAACAAGTGGTGCAAATGTGGTCCAAAATGTTAAATAAAAGAAAGAGCAATCCATTCATATTTAGTAAGATTATCAATTGGTATAACTCCAAGTAACCTATGCACATTCGAAATGCAAACTAGTTACAATTCTGCACTTATTATTTACTTTGGTTTGTGTTGGCATCAATCACCAAAAAGGGGGAGATTGAAAGGGAAATAGGGTTAACCTTTTCCTATAATTAGTTTTGGTGGTTGATCATCAACACCAACACATGGACTAACTAGTTTGTCTAGAATACATGTATTATAGGTGCATAAGGTTCAACACAAACCAATAAAAGATTCAAGTTAGGGACACCATTTTAAAGGAGCAAAAGGACTCGAGTGTGTTGTGGACTGGCGCACCGGACTATCCGGTGTGCCACCGGATAGTGTCCGGTGCACCAGGCCCATACAGGGGTCAACCAGTCACTCTCGGAAAAACGCAGGCGCGCTTTGCTATAATTCACTGGACTGTCCGGTGCACAACGGTAGACTCTGACAGCAGGAACAGTGCAGCACAGTGCGCGACATAAGTCAGAGCAGCGAGTCAGAGGGGCACCGGACTGTCCGGTGCACCACTAGACTGTACGGTGCCACAAGAAGACAAAGGCGCCAACGGTCAACTGCTCCAGAACCCTAACGGTTGGGTGACGTGGTGGCGCATCGGACACTGAATAGTGTCTGTCCGGTGGCGCACCGGACTGTCCGGTGCGCCCATCGCCAACAGCCTCTCCAACGACTACCCAAGTGGTTGGGGGCTATAAATATCCCCCAACCACCACAACTTCAAGCATCCAAGATTTCTGAAGATCACATTCAATACAAGAGCTCTAGCATTCACTCCTAGACACAATTCAAAAGATCAAAGCCTCTCCAAGTCCCAAATTCATCTCAAACACTTAGTGACTTGTGAGAGAGAGATTTTGTGTTCTTTTGAGCTCTTGCTTCTTGGATTGCCTTTCTTCTTTTCCTATTCTTATTCTCAAGTGCTTTGTAAGCGAGTCAAGAGACACCAAGTGTGTGGTGGTCCTTGCGGGGTCTAAGTGACCCGTGAGATTAAGGAAGAAGACTCACTCAGTCTAAGTGACCATTTGAGAGAGGGAAAGGGTTGGAATAGACTCGGTCTTAGTGACCTCCTCAACAGGGACTAGGTTCTTTGGAACCGAACCTCGGTAAAACAAATCACTGTGTTCACTCTCCTTATTTCTTGTTTGATTTGTTTCCCCCTCTCTCCCGGACTTGAATTTAATTCTAACGCTAACCCCGACTTGTAGTGTGTGCTTAAGTTTATAAATTTCAGGTTTCGCCTATTCACCCCCCTCTAGGTGACTTTCAGTGATAGATCAACTCAGGGGCCTAAAAAGAGAATAAGGTTGGTAATCCAACCTTTTAATCAAAACCGTTCTTCTCCTCGCCCACCTACATATCCATTCAGACAACCCATATTTATTCGTCCCACTCCTGCCCCTGCCCAGACCAATCAGCCGAGTGCCCCTGGTGCTCGTTTCCCTGCCCTTCCCAGTTCCTCCAGTGGTTGCTTCAATTGTGGAAAGTTCGGACATTTCATCAAGGACTGCCCATACCCAAAGTAGAACAAATCCAACTTTCAGCAGACTTCTGGGAACTCAAATAAAGGAAAGGAGAATATGGCCAACTCTTCAACGGGCAAAAATCTGAAGAAAACTGGACGAGTGTATTATGCCCAGGTGGCTACTACACCGGAAGGCGAATCAGTGATGATGGGTACGTTCCTCGTTGCCAACCGCCTAGTAGTTATCCTTTTTTATTCTGGTGCATCACTTACCTTCATAAGCAAGACTTTTGTGGAGAAACATTGCATACATTGCACTGAATCAAGGGAGGGATTTGATATCCACTCACTTGGGGGCCAAATATTTAATAAGGAAGTAGCCTTCCACATACCCGTAACCAAAGCCGGACGGGAATTCCCTAAAAACATGATTGTTTTAAAGGGACATGATATATATGTAATTCTGGGAATGAACTAGTTATCCCAGAATAAAGCCATCATTAATGCGAACCAAAGGACCATTAAATTGAGTTATGGCCATGAATAAGTTCAATTGTCTATCCCTGTAGCTGTCCCAGTCAAAGCATCTGGACAAGTTCTTGAAGCCATAGTACAAGGAATCCAAGACATTCCGGTGGTGTGTGAATTTTCGGATGTATTTCCCGAAGACTTGCCCGGATTGCCTCCAGAAAGGGACATGGAATTTGTGATCGAGTTGAAGCTCGGTACGGCTCCTATTTCCAGAAGGTTGTACCGTATGCCATCTAATGAACTGGCGGAACTCAAGACTCAAGTACAAGACTTATTGGAGAAAGGGTTCATTAGACCAAGTTCATCACCATGGGGATGTCCAGCAATCTTCGTCAAGAAGAAGGATCAGACACTTCGAATGTGCGTGGACTATAGACCCCTTAATGAGGTTACTATCAAGAACAAGTATCCTCTTCCTCGGATCGATATTTTATTCGATCAACTTACTGGAGCCCGGGTATTCTCCAAGGTTGATCTCAGATCGGGCTATCATCAGATCCACATTTGACCTGAGGATATACCCAAGACCACATTCACCACGCGGTATGGATTATTTGAATATCTAGTCATGTCTTTCGGATTAACAAATGCTCTAGCCCACTTCACATACTTAATGAATTCGGTATTCATGCTCGAGTTAGACAATTTTGTGGTGGTCTTCATTGATGACATTCTAATCTATTCCAAAAATGAAGAGGAGCATGCAAAGCACTTGCGGATCGTGCTAACGCGCTTAAGGGAACATCAGCTGTATGCCAAATTCAGAAAATGCACGTTCTAGTTGGAGGAAATCCAATTTTTTGGACATGTATTATCTGCTAAAGGGATTGCGGTCGATCCCAACAAAGTCAAGGATATTCTAGAATGGAACTCACCTACTACAGTACATCAAGTTTGGAGTTTCCTTGGACTGGCTGGTTATTACCGTAGATTCATTCCGGATTTCTCCAAGATTGTTAAACCCATTACGGGATTATTGAAGAATGATACTAAGTTTGATTGGTCCCCAAAATGCAACTAAGCCTTTGAGCAGCTGAAAGTGTTTTAACCACAACACCGGTTTTGACCCAACCGGATATTGAAAAGCCTTTTGATGTGTATTGTGACGCGTCAAGTAGTGGACTTGGATGTGTCTTAATGCAAGAAGGATGAGTGATAGCCTATGCTTCAAGGCAGCTGCACTGGCATGAAGAACACTATCCAACTCATGATCTAGAACTAGCTGCAGTGGTTCATGCCCTTAAGATTTGGCGTCATTATCTGCTAGGGAATACCTGCCATTTGCATACGGATCACAAAAGTTTGAAGTATATCTTTACCCAGTCGGAACTAAACATGAGACAAAGAAGGTGGCTTGAGCTAATCGAAGATTATGACTTGGAAATTCATTACCACCTAGGAAAAGCCAATGTGGTGGCAGATGGTTTAAGTCGCAAGACTTTTTGTCATTGTCTTACAGTAAGAGCACCTGGCACCACTTTATGTCAAGAAATGGAAAGGTTGAATCTGGGGATAATCCAACAAGAAACCTTGATGAATTTGAAGCTTGAGTCAGTTCTTCTACAAAGAAGTATTGATGCCCAAAGAACAGATAAGGGTATGAAATACATTCATGAGAAAATGGAGGCCGGTAAGGCAAATTGCTTCAGGAAAGATGATCAGGGAGTAATATGGTTTAAAGATCGCATAGTAGTGCCAAAAGATGTTGAGGTCCGCCAACAAATCTTGGACGAAGCTCATCTTAGTCGATATTCCATTCATCTTGGAAGCACTAAGATGTATCAAGACTTGAGGCAACATTATTGGTGGACAAAAATGAAGATTGAAATCGCACGCTATGTGGCCAGGTGTGACACTTGCAGACGGGTCAAAGCGATACATATGAAGGCCGCTGGACCATTGCAATCTTTGCCCATCCCAACCTAGAAATGGGAAGATGTTAGTATGGATTTCATTATGGGATTACCTAGGACAACTAAAGGATTTGATTCTATTTGGGTCATAGTTGACCGGCTTACAAAGACATCCCATTTTCTACAAGTTAAAACGTATTACCTGGTCATTACTTATGCTTAGTGTCGGGGACCATAATTAGGGGTACCCTCAAGACGCCTAATTCTCAGCTGGTAACCCCCATCAACATAAAGCTGCAGAGGCCTGATGGGTTTGATTAAGTCAGGGATCAGTCCATACGAGCGACTCGATCACGCCACGCCCGAGCCTAGCCTCGGGCAAGGGCAGCCGACCCTGAGGTGTTTCCGTCTCGCCCGAGGCCCCCTTTTTTATGGCAGACGCATCTCCGGCTCGCCCGAGGCCTTGCCTTCGTTAAGAAGCAACCCTGACTAAATCACCGCGCCGACCGACCAAGTCACTGGGGCATTTAACGCAAAGAGTGAGACCGACGGGCGGCCAGGCTTTGCCAAAGGCGCCATAGGAAGCTCCGCCCGACCTAGGGCTCGGACTCGGGCTAAGGCCTCGGAAGACGGCGAACTCCGCTCCGCCCGACCCAAGGCTCGGACTCGGGCTAAGGCCCCGGAAGACGGCGAACTCCGCTCCGCCCGACCCAGGGCTCGGACTCGGGCTAAGGCCCCGGAAGACGGCGAACTCCGCTCCGCCCGACCCAGGGCTCAGACTCGGGCTAAGGCCCCAGAAGACGGCGAACTCCGCTCCGCCCGACCCAGGGCTCGGACTCGGGCTAAGGCCCCGGAAGACGACGAACTCTGCTTCGCCCGACCCAGGGCTCGGACTCTGCCCTGGCCTCTGCCGAACGACCTCCGCCTCGCCCGACCCAGGAGCTCGGGCTCGGCCTCGGCCATGGAAGACAGACTCGACCTCGGCCTCGGAGGAGCCTCCACGTCGCCCGACCTAGGGCACAAGTCCGCCACGTCAACAGGAAGCGCCATCATCACCCTGCCCCGAGCCGACTTGGGTCGCAGAGAACAAGACCGACGTCCCATCTGGCTAGCTCCGCCAGATAGGCAATGATGGCGCCCCGCTAGACCCATGACGACGGCGGCTCTCGACTCCCTTACGGAAGCAGGGAGACGTCAGCAAGAGCCCAACTGTTCCAACAGCTGTCCCTCCACCAGGCTCCGTTACTCCTCCGACAGCCACGACACCACACCAGCTGGGTGCCAAGTTCTCTCCGGCTGCCACATTGGCATGTACCCAGGGCGCTAGCTCTCCCCCGCTAGACACGTAGCACTCTGCTGCATCCCCATTGTACACCTGGATCCTCTCCTTGCGCCTATAAAAGGAAGGACCAGGGCCTTCTTAGAGAAGGTTGGCCTCGCGGGAACGAGGGCAGGGGCAGGCGCTCTCTTGGGGCCGCTCGCTCCCCTCACCCGCGCGGACGCTTGTAACCCCCTACTGCAAGCGCACCCGACCTGGGCGCGGGACGAACACGAAGGCCACGGGATCTCCGCCTCCCTCACGACCCGGCTCCGGCCACCTCGCTCTCCCCCTTCGCGCTCGCCCACGCGCTCGACCCATCTGGGCTGGGGCACGCGGCACACTCACTCTTCGGCTCGGGGACCCCCCCGGTCTCGAAACGCCGACAGTTGGCGCGCCAGGTAGGGGCCTGCTGCGTGTTGATGAGCAGTTTCCCGTCAAGCTCCAGATGGGAAGTCTCCAACGACCTCTTCAACCCGGGACGGTGCTCCGTTTCGGGAGCCTCGAGTTCATGTCTTTCGACGGCAGCTACGACATGATACTCCTTCCACCGCCGCGCGACAGCGACAATGGTGGCGGACAGCCCGCCCGCCGGCGGCGGAATCGACGACGTCTTTCCCGCGTGGGGGAAGGACAACTTTCGAGCTCGCCCCATCCTCTCCCTCGCCATCGGAGGAGGAGGCGGGGCAACCAGGGCCGAGCGGGAGGCTGCGCTCAGTCGGCTGTCGAGCAAATCGACATCCCCAGCGCCCCAACGGAGGACGCGTCGAGCGTCACCCTCGCGTTTGAGGCGAAGGCGAGCGCCGTCCCCCCGCGACACGCCAACCCCGAGCAAGTGGACGACGCCAGCGCGCTCACGGAGGGCCTGCAGGACGTCGCCCTCGTACCCAGGACGACGGCACGATCAGCCCCCGATGTGACTTCGTCGCTCCTCGTCGACCAAAAGGTACCGGTTGCTTCCCATCCTTTGTCATTTCGACTCGACCTCAACCCGCCTAGTGACCTCGCTCTGGCGGGCGCTCACGTTGAGGCGAGTGCAACCCCTTTCGGGTTTCGTGTGCGGTCGCCTTGGGACCGATTGACGGGCGTCTCGACCTACGGACCCTCTGGGTCCGAGGAAGATGACGACCCCAGCATCTGCTGGGATTTCTCTGGATCTGGCAACCCCAGTGCCATGCGGGACTTCATGACCGCATGCAACTACTGCCTCTCCGACTGTTCCGATGGCAGCCGCAGCCTTGACGACAAGGACTGCGGCCCGAGCCGTGAATGTTTCCACGTCGAGCTAGGGGATCCCTCCGGAGGCAGCTGTCTCGGCATGCCGGAGGATGGTGATCTCCCTAGGCCAGCGCCTCGCGCCGACATCCCGCGGGAGCTAGCTGTGGTCCCCGTTCCGGCGGGGGGTCACGACCCATAGCTCGAGCAAGTCCGCGGGGCGCAGGCCGGGCTCGATGAGGGAGCAGGAGCGCTCGAGGCAATCCGCCGGGACGTCGGGCAGGTATGGGCGGGCCAGCCCCCGGCCGGAGAAATACGTCACCTGCCCCAGGGTCTCCAGCACCGCATCGCCAACGATGCCAGGGGCAGACCGCCACCCGCATCCGGCGGAACCGGTCAGGACCTGGCAGCCGCAGCGATGCTCCTCCGCGCGATGCCGGAGTCATCAACCACCGAGGGTCGGCGAATCCAGGGAGAGCTCAAGCATCTCCTGGAAGGCGCTGCGGCCCGGCGGGCCGAGAGCTCTGCCTCCCGAAGGCAGGGGTACCCCTCGGAGCCTCGTGCCGTGACTTCCCGACTCATGCGGGAAGCCTCGGTCTACACCGGGCGCACGCGCAACACCGCGCCTGCGGCCCCGGGCCACCTCGGCGACGAGCACCCTCATCGCGACCGTCGGGCCCGCCTCGATGAAAGGGTGCGCCGAGGTTATCACCCCAGGCGTGGGGGACGCTACGACAGCGGGGAGGATCGGAGTCCCTCGCCCGAACCACCCGGTCCGCAGGTCTTCAGTCGGGCCATTCGGCGGGCGCCGTTTCCGACCTGATTCCGACCCCCGACTACTATCACAAAGTACTCGGGGGAAACGAGACCGGAATTGTGGCTCGCGGACTACCGCCTGGCCTGTCAACTGGGTGGAACGGACGACGACAACCTCATCATCCGCAACCTCCCCCTGTTCCTCTCCGACACTGCTCGCGCTTGGTTGGAGCACCTGCCTCCGGGGCAGATTTCCAACTGGGAGGATTTGGTCCAAGCTTTCGCCGGCAACTTCCAGGGCACGTACGTGCGCCCCGGGAATTCCTGGGACCTCCGAAGCTGCCGGCAACAGCCGGGAGAGTCTCTTCGGGACTACATCCGGCGATTCTCGAAGCAGCGCACCGAGCTGCCCAACATCACCGACTCCGATGTCATCGGTGCGTTCCTTGCCGGCACCACCTGCCGTGACCTGGTGAGCAAGTTGGGTCGCAAGACCCCCACCAGGGTGAGCGAGCTGATGGACATCGCCACCAAGTTCGCCTCTGGTCAGGAGGCGGTCGAGGCCATCTTTCGAAAGGACAAGCAGCCCCAGGGCCGCCCGTCGGAAGATGCTCCCGAGGCGTCTACTCCGCTCGGCGCCAAGAAGAAAGGCAGGAGGAAGTCGCAAGCGAAACGCGACGCCGCCAGCACGGACCTTGTCGCCGCCGCCGAATACAAGAACCCTCGGAAGCCCCCCGGAGGCGCCAACCTCTTCGACAAGGCACTCAAGGAGACGTGCCCTTACCATCAGGGGCCCATCAAGCACACCCTCGAGGAGTGCGTCATGCTTCGACGCCACTTCCACCGGGCCGGGCCACCCGCAGAGGGTGGCAGGGCCCGCGACGACGACAAAAAGGAAGATCACCAAGCAGGAGAGTTCCCCGAGGTCCGCGACTGCTTCATGATCTACGGAGGGCATGCGGCGAATGCCTCGGCTCGGCATCGTAAGCAAGAGCGTCGGGAGGTCTGCTCGGTGAAGGTGGCGGCGCCAGTCTACCTAGACTGGTCCGACAAGCCCATCACCTTCGACCAAGATGACCACCCCGACCACGTGCCGAGCCCGGGGAAGTACCCGCTCGTCGTCGATCCTGTCATCGGCGACGTCAGGCTCACCAAGGTCCTGATGGATGGGGGCAGCTGCCTCAATATCATCTACGCCGAGACCCTCAGGCTCCTGCGCGTCGATCTGTCATCCGTCCGAGCAGGCGCTGCGCCCTTCCACGGGATCATTCCTGGGAAGCGCGTCCAGCCCCTCGGACAGCTCGACCTTCCTGTCTGCTTCGGAACACCCTCCAACTTCCGAAGGGAGACTTTGACGTTCGAGGTGGTCGGGTTCCGAGGAACCTACCACACAGTATTGGGAAGGCCATGCTACGCGAAGTTCATGGCCATCCCCAACTACACTTACCTGAAGCTCAAGATGCCGGGCCCCAATGGGGTCATCACCGTCGGCCCCACGTACAAACACGCATTCGAATGCGATGTGGAGTGCGTGGAGTACGCCGAGGCCCTCGCCGAGTCCGAGGCCCTCATCGCCGACCTGGAAAGCCTCTCCCGAGAGGTGCCGGACGTGAAGCGACACGCCGACAACTTCGAGCCAGCGGAGACGGTTAAGGCCGTCCCTCTCGACCCCAGTGGCGACACCTCCAAGCAGATCCGGATCGGTTCCGGGCTCGACCCCAAATAGGAAGCAGTGCTCGTCGACTTTCTCCGCGCAAACGCCGACGTCTTTGCGTGGAGTCCCTCGGACATGCCCGGCATACCGAGGGATGTCGCCGAGCACTCGCTGGATATTCGGGCCGGAGCCCGACCGGTCAAACAGCCTCTGCGCCGATTCGACGAGGAAAGGCGCAGGGTGATAGGCAAGGAGATCCACAAGCTGATGGCAGCAGGGTTCATCAAAGAGGTATTCCATCCCGAATGGCTTGCCAACCCTGTACTTGTGAGGAAGAAAGGGGGGAAATGGCGGATGTGTCTAGACTACACTGGTCTCAACAAAGCATGTCCGAAGGTCCCCTACCCTCTACCTCGCATCGATCAAATCGTGGACTCCACTGCTGGGTGCGAAACCCTGTCTTTCCTCGATGCCTACTCAGGGTATCATCAAATCAAGATGAAAGAGTCCGACCAGCTCGCGACTTCTTTCATCACGCCCTTCGGCATGTACTGTTATGTCACTATGCCGTTCGGTTTGAGGAACGCGGGTGCAACGTACCAGCGGTGCATGAACCATGTGTTCGGCGAACACATCGGTCGCACGGTCGAGGCCTACGTCGATGACATCGTAGTCAAGACGAGGAAAGCCTCCGACCTTCTCTCCGACCTTGAAGTGACATTCCGGTGTCTCAAGGCGAAGGGCGTCAAGCTCAATCCCGAGAAGTGCGTCTTCGGGGTGCCCCGAGGCATGCTCCTGGGATTCATCGTCTCCGAGTAGGGCATCGAAGCCAACCCAGAGAAGATCGCAGCCATCACAAGCATGGGGCCCATCAAGGACTTAAAAGGCGTACAGAGGGTCATGGGATGTCTCGCGGCCTTGAGCCGTTTCATCTCGCGCCTCGGCGAAAGAGGCCTGCCCCTGTACCGCCTCTTAAGGAAGGCCGAGTGCTTCACTTGGACTCCCGAGGCCGAGGAAGCTCTCGGGAACCTGAAGGCGCTCCTCACCCAGGCGCCCGTCTTGGTACCCCCAGCTGATGGAGAAGCCCTCTTGGTCTACGTCGCCGCTACCACTCAGGTGGTCAGCGCCGCGATCGTGGTCGAAAGGCAGGAAGAGGGGCGTGCTTTGCCCATTCAGAGGCCAGTTTACTTCGTCAGCGAGGTGCTGTCCGAGACCAAGATCCGCTACCCACAAGTCCAGAAGCTGCTGTATGCAGTGATCCTGACGAGGCGAAAGCTGTGACATTACTTCGAGTCTCATCCAGTGACTGTGGTGTCATCCTTCCCCCTGGGGGAGATCATCCAGTGCCGAGAGGCCTCGGGACGGATCGCAAAGTGGGCGGTGGAAATCATGGGCGAGACAATCTCGTTCGCCCCTCGGAAGGCCATCAAGTCCCAGGTACTGGCGGACTTCGTAGCCGAATGGGTCGACACCCAGTTGCCGACGGCTCCGATCCAACCGGAGCTCTGGACCATGTTTTTCGACGGGTCGCTGATGAAGACGGGAGCCGGCGCGGGCCTGCTCTTCGTCTCGCCCCTCGGGAAACACCTGCGCTACGTGCTCCGCCTCCATTTCTCGGCGTCCAACAATGTGGCTGAGTACGAGGCTCTGATCAACGGATTGCGAATCGCCATCGAGCTAGGGGTCCGACGCCTCGATGCTCGCGGCGACTCGCAGCTCGTCATCGACCAAGTCATGAAGAACTCCCACTGCCGCGACCCGAAGATGGAGGCCTACTGTGATGAGGTTCGACGCCTGGAAGACAAGTTCTACGGGCTCGAGCTTAACCACATCGCCCGGCGCTACAACGAGACTGCGGACGAGCTGGCAAAGATAGCCTCGGGGCGAACGACGGTTCCCCCGGACGTCTTCTCCTGGGATCTGCACCAACCCTCCGTCAAGATCGGCGACACGCCCGAGCCCGAGACGCCCTCGGCCCCGTCCGAGGTGACCTCGGCCCAGCCCGAGCCATCCTCGGTTCAGCCCGAGGAACCCTTGGCCCCCGAGGGCGAAGCACTGCGCATCGAGGAGGAGCGGAGCGGGGTCACGCCAGATCAAGATTGGCAGACCCCGTACCTGCAATATCTCCGCCAAGGAGAACTGCCCCTCAACCGAGTCGAGGCTCGGCGGGTAGCGCGACGCGCCAAGTCGTTCGTCTTGCTGGGCGATGAGAAGGAGCTCTACCACCGTAGCCCCTCGGGCATCCTCCAGCGATGCATCTCCATCGCCGAAGGTCAGGAACTCCTGCAGGAAATACACTCGGGGGCTTGCGGCCATCATGCAGCACCTCGAACCCTCGTCGGGAACGCTTTCCGGCAAGGCTTCTACTGGCCGACAGCGGTGGCTGACACCACTAGAATTGTCCGCGCCTGCGAAGGGTGCCAATTCTATGCGAAGCAGACCCACCTGCCCGCTCCGGCTCTGCAGACGATACCCATCACCTGGCCCTTCGCTGTGTGGGGTCTGGACCTCGTCGGCCCTCTGCAGAAGGCGCCCGGGGGCTACACGCACCTGCTGGTCGCCGTCGACAAATTCTCCAAGTGGATCGAGGTCCGACCCCTGAACAGCATCAGATCCGAGCAGGCGGTGGCGTTCTTCACCAACATCATCCATCGCTTCGGGGTCCCGAACTCCATCATCACCGACAACGGCACCCAGTTCACCGGCAAAAAATTCTTGGATTTTTGCGAGGATCACAACATCCGGGTAGACTGGGCCGCCGTAGCTCATCCCATGTCGAATGGGCAAGTAGAGCGCGCCAATGGCATGATTCTACAAGGGCTCAAGCCTCGGATTTACAATGACCTCAACAAGTTCGGCAAGCGATGGATGAAGGAACTCCCCTCGGTGGTCTGGAGCCTGAGGACGACGCCGAGCCGAGCCACGGGTTTCACGCCATTCTTCCTGGTCTACGGGGCCGAGGCCGTCTTGCCCACGGACCTGGAATACGGCTCCCCGAGGACGAGAGCCTACGACGATCAAAGCAACCAAGCTAGCCGAGAAGACTCGCTGGACCAGCTGGAAGAGGCTCGGGACAAGGCCTTACTACACTCGGCGCGGTATCAGCAGTCCCTGCGACGCTACCACGCCCGAGGGGTCCGACCTCGAGACCTCCAGGTGGGCGACCTGGTGCTTCGGCTGCGGCAAGACGCCCGAGGGAGGCACAAGCTCACGCCCCCCTAGGAGGGGCCATTCGTCATCGCCAAAGTTCTGTAGCCCGGAACGTACAAGCTGGCCAACAGTCAAGGCGAGGTCTACGGCAACGCTTGGAACATCCAACAGCTACGTCGCTTCTACCCTTAAGATGTTTCCAAGTTGTTCATATACCTCGCACCCACGCAAAGTTTAGTCAACAAGGAAGGGTCGGCCTCGCCTCGGCAAAGCCCGACCCTCCCTCGGGGGCTAAAAGGGGGGAAACCCCCTCTGCGTCAAAATTTTCCTCGAAAAAAAAAATCTCTTTTACCAGAATGTCTTTCGTGGTTTTTGACTACTTTGAAAAGTGGGTCCCGGAAACGACGGGGTACACGTAAGCAGTCAAGGCTGACCGAGCCGAGGGACTCCTACGCCTCCGGGATACGGATACCTCACTCATCACCTTCTGCGATAAGTAACTCACGTTCGGATAAAGCGGCTCCACGGATTGAACAAGTCTTTACGTTCGGAAGCCCTTCTGCCGAAGCGATCTTTCGGGCCTTCTTGACCAAGTCGGTGACGGGGCCTCATGGACGGGTGAAAGTACGCGTAAGCGGCAAGGCCGACCGAGCCGAGGGACTCCCACGCCTCCGGGATACGGATACCTCACTCATCACCTTCCGCGAGAAGCAACTCTCGCTCGCACTAACATCCCTGTTACCGACAAAAAGTCCAGATACTCGAAACAAGAGGAAAAGAGACGCAGCTTTACAACGCAGCAAGGGTGTGTGTTCTGGCCTCGACGGCCGCACAAGGCCCACGCTACAAGACAATCTGATCCTGCAGGCTCGGGTCTTGACGCTGGAAGGGGGCGGCGACACCCTCGGCATCGACGGCACCTTCGGCGAGGCCCGACCTAGCCGCGGACGGTGACGCGGTCCGAGGGCCTCTGCTCCGAAGGACGACGTCATCACCACGCCCGGGCAATCGCTGTCAGGGACTTCTCCGGGAATCCGGCCCGAGCGGGCGGCTCGGCCGGCCACCTCCGGGGCCTCGGCCAACCACCTTCCGAGGGCACCAGCCCGGTCCGAAGCCTCGGCTGACCAACTCCAGCGTCGATCCTGCCAACGGACAACTCGGCTAGGCTCCGGCCAACCAGGCTTCATTTTCGAGCCAACTCCGCCTCTGCTCATGCTGATATCGCTACCCCCGGCCTCGGCTCGTCGAAGAGCGGCCGAGGGGTCTCTTTAACTAAGCTAGAGGAGCCTCGGACAACAGGGCCGACCGAGCCGAGGGACTCCTACGCCTCCGGGATACGGATACCTCACTCGTCACCTTGACACGGGGCGACTCATGCTTGGTGAAGCGGTTCAGATAATCAGTAGACGAGTCTTAGTACTCGGAAATGAGGAAAAAATACGGCTCTGTGCCGACGTTACATACATGTTCAGGCCCCGAAAGCCGAAATGAACAAAAAACCCGGCATTCGAAGTGCCATTACAAACGGAACTCCGGTTCCGTCCCCGCGGGTACGGGCAACCCCCGCGACGGGGAAGCCCGTGGAGCGATGAGCTCTGGGCGAATCACCAGCAAAACGCGGGACGTCTCCGAGCACCCCGGCAGATCCTCGCAGCCGTCCTCGCCGCGAATGCGATGAAGAAGACGGAATGTTGCATCCTAGCTGGGCAGCAACAGTTCGCCTTCCCTGGCATGGCTGGAGGATGTCTCCGCCACAGGGCTAAAGGGCGATTGCCACCACCAGAAGCTGGAAGAAGAGGTGGTCCGCCTACCCGCGCAGGAGGTGGAGCCCCAGCTCGCCTCGCCCACCGCCCCAGCGAGGATGACGAACACCCTCAACACTGAGGGCGGGGCCGGGATCACAGCCCGGTTTGCCTCTCCCCATCCAGGAGCTGGAGGTCACCGTCTTGGGTGACCACCAGCGGAGGGGAGCAACCGGGCTATGTGATGAAAATCCTTGAAGCCGAACGATGGCTGAAAGGTACCCACTCCCACGGAGTTGTGTCCTCCGACGATGAGGCGAGGAGACGACGGTTTCCCCCATCCGGGGGCTTGAAAGGTGGAAAGACACGATGCATAAGGGAGGAAGAAGACATGGTCGCCTTACGAAAGGGGTCGCCCTCCTTTTAAAGGCGACTCTCCCTGCTTGCGCCCCCAACCGTCATGGGCTGAGTCTTCTCCAACACGCCTCCAAAGCCCTCCCCTGCGGCGCGGGGGCTGAGACCCACATGTCATGCAGACCGGCTCCGAGCAGAAGAAGCCGAACCGCCGCGCACGGCGCGCGCAACCACCCAGCGGTTACAAGTGACCCTCCACTTTTGCCTAGACCAACGGGCGAAAGGGGCGGGCAGCCATGCAGGCGGCATGCAACCGCGCCAAGTGGACGCGCTTCTCCGACTCCTGACCTGCCAGCACGGAGGCCCAAGCCCGCGCGTCGCGCGACCGGCGCGCCGGATGCTGCATGCAAGCAACTGTACCACTTGCGCCACCACCGCACCTCCTCGGTTGCGGAACCAATACCGCGACCCGAGGCGACCCAACGCGCGACCCAGTAGCGCCAGCCTGACGCAGCGGTCAAACGCGGTCAAAAGTGGGCCGGCAGTAATGACGGTGGCAGGCGCGCGAGAGCAGCGGTCACGCCGTCAGCCAAGCTCACGTCCCATCCGGAGGCAGCGAGAGAACCCCCTCTCACGGTGTGAAGACGACGCGCCCGTGACCCGTTCCTCGAACGGCTCGCGCACGCGCAACGGCAGCCTCGCCAACTACTCGCCCCGGCGCATTAACTCCGCGGCTCGACAGGCGGCGCTTCTGGCAGGAGCAGCTGGCGATGTTTCGCCTTCGCAAAAACGACCCCACCAAAAAGGTACGCCACGTCGTTCAATTTTGTATCCTTTTTCCCTTTTTCCTCTTTCTCTATCTCTTGCAACAGGGACCGGGAAAGGGGATACCCCCAAAGGGATCCTTCCCCGTGAAGGAACTAGGCTCCGAGCCTCCTTACTGATCAGGGGTTCGAAGGCTGGCCCCCCGAAGGGTTCAACAGCCGCCTCAGATCGCGTGGGCCCGACACCCACTACTGGTCAGGGGTTCGAAGGTCGGCCTCCCGAAAGGTTTCACGACCGCCTCAGGCTACTCGGGCTCCGCGCCCATTACTGATCAGGGGTTCGAAGGCTGGCCCCCCGAAGGGTTCACAGTCGCCTCAGACACCAAGCGAGGGATGACCAGGGGTACGTTCGATACATAACCAAGGCTCGGGCTGCGCTCCCGAGGTACCCTAGGACATTTCCGAGACCAGCGGGAACGATCCTGTAACGGAATCCCATCGGAGGGAGGCAACGAGCCCTCAGACCCCGTCGCCAGGGGACCGGGTCCGGCAGATCACCCGCAGGTACTTTTGGGCGTGCCTCCGGGCCCCTAGCCGACCCCCAACGAACGGGGCACGGACGTCCACTCGGATTACCCGCTTGTAGCTCACCGGAGACACCATGTTCGGTGCCCATCGAGGGTAACATGGCGCTCTCCCCCCCTCCTCCTTGCGGAAAGGCGACGTAGGGGCGTATGTAAAAAAGCCGAGTCTGTCCCCTGATCGCCCTCTCGCCCTGTGCGGAGGCTCGGGGGCTGCTCTCGCAAACCCGGCTCCAGCCAAACCGTTGACAGCGTCAACATACCAGCCCGAGAACTTGGGCCCCGACAGTGCACCCGGGCTACGGCCTGTTCGCATGAGGGAACCGCCAGACCAGCCGAAGCATTACGCAAGGCATTAAGACCTCGAAGGAGTGAAACCACTCCTCCGAGGCCTCGGGGGCTACACCCGGCGGGTGCGCTCGCGCGCACCCACCGGAACAAAGTGCAACCGAGAAAGGCTGGTCCCCTTGCAAAAAAGTGCGACGAAAGCCTCCAAGCGAGTGCTAACACTCCCTTCGAGGCTCGGGGGCTACTGTCGGGGACCATAATTAGGGGTACCCTCAAGACGCCTAATTCTCAGCTGGTAACCCCCATCAGCATAAAGCTGCAGAGGCCTGATGGGTTTGATTAAGTCAGGGATCAGTCCATACGAGCGACTCGATCACGCCACGCCCAAGCCTAGCCTCGGGCAAGGGCAGCCGACCCTGAGGTGTTTCCGTCTCGCCCGAGGCCCCCTTTTTTACGGCAGACGCATCTCCGGCTCGCCCGAGGCCTTGCCTTCGTTAAGAAGCAACCCTGACTAAATCACCGCGCCGACCGACCAAGTCACTGGGGCATTTAACGCAAAGAGTGAGACCGACGGGCGGCCAGGCTTTGCCAAAGGCGCCATAGGAAGCTCCGCCAGACCTAGGGCTCGGACTCGGGCTAAGGCCCCGGAAGACGGCGAACTCCGCTCCGCCCGACCCAGGGCTCGGACTCGGGCTAAGGCCCCGAAAGACGGCGATCTCCGCTCCGCCCGACCCAGGGCTCGGACTCGGGCTAAGGCCCCGGAAGACGGCGAACTCCGCTCCGCCCGACCCAGGGCTCGGACTCGGGCTAAGGCCCCGGAAGACGGCGAACTCCGCTCCGCCCGACCCAGGGCTCGGACTCGGGCTAAGGCCCCGGAAGACGGCGAACTCCGCTTTGCCCGACCCAGGGCTCGGACTCCGCCCTGGCCTCTGCCGAACGACCTCCGCCTCGCCCGACCCGGGAGCTCGGGCTCGGCCTCGGCCATGGAAGACAGACTCGACCTCGGCCTCGGAGGAGCCTCCACGTCGCCCGACCTAGGGCACAAGTCCGCCACGTCAACAGGAAGCGCCATCATCACCCTGCCCCGAGCCGACTTGGGTCGCAGAGAACAAGACCGACGTCCCATCTGGCTAGCTCCGCCAGATAGGCAATGATGGCGCCCCGCTAGACCCATGACGACGGCGGCTCTCGACTCCCTTACGGAAGCAGGGAGACGTCAGCAAGAGCCCAACTGTTCCAACAGCTGTCCCTCCACCAGGCTCCGTTACTCCTCCGACAGCCACGACACCACACCAGCTGGGTGCCAAGTTCTCTCCGGCTGCCACATTGGCATGTACCCAGGGCGCTAGCTCTCCCCCGCTAGACACGTAGCACTCTGCTGCATCCCCATTGTACACCTGGATCCTGTCCTTGCGCCTATAAAAGGAAGGACCAGGGCCTTCTTAGAGAAGGTTGGCCTCGCGGGAACGAGGGCAGGGGCAGGCGCTCTCTTGGGGCCGCTCGCTCCCCTCACCCGCGCGGACGCTTGTAACCCCCTACTGCAAGCGCACCCGACCTGGGCGCGGGACGAACACGAAGGCCGCGGGATCTCCGCCTCCCTCACGACCCGGCTCCGGCCACCTCGCTCTCCCCCCTTCGCGCTCGCCCACGCGCTCGACCCATCTGGGCTGGGGCACGCGGCACACTCACTCGTCGGCTCGGGGACCCCCCGGTCTCGAAACGCTGACACTTAGATATATGTGGCTCGTATTCTCAGTTTACATGGAATCCCAAAGATGATAGTGTCGGACCGGGGACCGCAATTTGTATCCAAGTTTTGGGAAGAGTTGCACAAATCCTTGGTTACAAAATTACTCCACAGTTCGACTTATCATCCTGAAACAAGTGGACAAACTGAGAGAGTAAATCAGATACTTGAAGATATGTTACAGGCATGTGTCCTAGAGTTCCCGCAGAAATGGGATGATTGTCTGCCATTGGCAGAATTTTCTTATAATAACAGCTATCAAGAAAGCATTAAAATGGCACCATTTGAAGCACTATACGGGCGACGATGCCGAATACCCTTAAATTGGTCAGAACCCGGAGAACGGTGGGTTTTTAGGCCTGACTTGGTTAAAGAAACAGAGGAAAAAGTTCAATGGATAAGACACCACTTGAAAGAAGCTCAAGCTCGGCAAAAAAACTATGCGGATAAACGACACCGACCTTTGGTCTTTCAAGCTGAGGATTATGTATACCTAAAAGTATCACCGATGAAGGGTGTTAACCGGTTCGGGGTAAGAGGAAAATTAGCGCCCCGATATATTGGCCCATTTCCCATTCTTGAACAATGCGGACCAGTGGCGTACAGACTTCAACTGCCCGAATCATTATCTGCAGTACATCATGTGTTCCATGTATCCCAGTTAAAGAAGTGCCTTCGGGTTCCTGATCGAACCATAGATGTGGTGGATGTTACTTTGGAACCAGACTTGACTTAGTCGAAACATCCCATTCGAGTTTTGGATAAAAAAGGACAGAATCACTCGAAAAAGGACTCTCAAGTTCTATAAGGTACAATGGAACCAACACGGTGAAGACGAAGATACCTGGGAAACTCAAGATTTCTTACAGAAAAATTTTCCTAGGTTTTTAGTTTCGCGTAACCTGTAAAGATTTGTATACCTTATTGTAAAGTTGGAACCAGCCCCATACCACCCCCTGCTCTGTAAGATAAATAAGGAAATAAAGTTGTGACGCGTTTCCTTTTCCACTACTTACCCTAGGACCTTAAATCTCGGGACGAGATTATTTTATGGGCGGAAGGATGTAACACCCCTGGTGTTACTAGCATTAAAACTTGAGCATGGCATCATATGCATTGACATGTCATTATGTTTGTTACACCTAGAATGCATCCACTAGGTAAAACTTCAAAACAAGTGTGATGTGGTTACTTGAAGTGTTCTTAACCCTGGAGTACGATACTTAACCCTGGGTTTGGGGTATATGGGTGAATGTGAAGCCAAAATGAGTATTACTTCAAAAGTTATTGGAAATGTTCACAAGAGATTAAGTTTGATGGATTTGAGTGGCACAAAAACCCTAGAGTACCCAAAACCCTAAATGGAACCCTAGAAACCCTAATTTGCGCCCTATATGGTAATTTAAAATTCTATATGCTTTTGAACCAAAGTGTATATATCAAAGTGGTAGAACATCAAAAACCAAACAACTTTTACATTGGGGGATTTTCATGTAATGTGGAACAAATTGGAGTTATTTGCAAAAAGCCACAAGAACACCCATATGGTCAACTCTGAAAATTCAGTGTAATTAGGCCAAGTTTGGGGCCTTGTATTTCTTAATCCATAAATGTTTTGCCCTAGGTCAGTACATCAAACTTGTAAAGTTATGTTAGGGGTACAAGTTTCATTAAGTGACTAAGCATTGGTGTTGTACAGAAATTGGAGATAAATGGACTTAAAGACAGACTGTCAGTCAACCCTGAAGCTGAATTTCAACTAACAGTGAACTGGGACAAACTTTGATAGTAATTTCAACTATGATCCAGTGGATTTTTTATCATGGTTGTTGTAACAAAATCAAAGCTGGATTATAGGAGATTAACTTTGTTACAGACAAATTAGTAAGTTGTCACATGAAAATTGAGAACAAAGCTCTCCAATTCGCCCTGTCAGAACGTCTGATGAAGAACGCGATGGTACAGTGACTGAACAAGATCAAATTCAGTGAACCTGTCGCTGCCGGTGGGCGTGCGCCGCAATCCTCACCGGTGCTGCGATTCGTGCGCTCTGGGTGCGGATAACGGCCGACGGTGAAAAGATCTTGACCGCAGATGAGGCTGTGAGCGGGCCGCCATACCCACTTGCCCTGCGACCGGTCATGATGGCCTCACCGAAGTCTGCCGCTTGCTGCACGGACGCCACATACTTAGAAGCGTTACCACGTCATAGTAAACCGCCGTAGGTAGTCTGTCCATCACCTGTAATGTTGCCCCGATGAACGCCACGGTAGCTCGCGCCGGTGACTCACCCCCTCTCTTCGGTCGCCAGCTTTCCTCTTCCAAATTCAGAGCCACCGCTCGCGGATACTACAAATTGAGTGCACAGCTAGCTCCGCTAGGTTGTTACAAAGCTAGGGCACCAACCCTTGTCTCCGATTAGCCACCACAACGCTTGAATTTGGCTTTTCCCCCAATTTGGTCGCCATCGCCGCCGTGAAGAGCTCTTCCATGACCAGCGTCGCCTGAGGTAGTTCCAACCCAATTGCCGTCTGCTCTAGACTCCTTAGGGTATAGTGGTACTCCCCGTATTTAGAGTTTGGACATTACCGCGCCTAGTCATCGGGAACACCTCGGTTCACCCTCAGGTCTCACCGTCGTCGTGGACAGAAGAACTCTGGGTCAAGCTAGCTCAAGACGAATTAGGGTCACCTGGGATTAGGGACGCTAGTCTAGCACTTGGTTTAGTCAGTCGTCACTGTTCATGGCCGGTCCTAGCAAGGAGATGGTAGGCAGGTGAGCGGGCCGTCGCTAGGGACTTATCCGGTGAAGAAATATAAGCTTAGGGGTCTAAGTGCAAACATCAGTGAGACAAAGAAATAGTGCCGAGGATTCTCTACTGTTTGTTCAAATGACCGAGGGCCCCTGCGCAAGATTGCCAGCGCGGGCGCGTTTGCCTGGACGTGGGCTGGTTGGGGCTGAATTTAACCCACTACTATTCATCCTTTCCTTTTTTCTTTTTCTGCCAGGCTTGGAAATTTATAGGAAATTCTAGAAAAATGGTAAAATTATGGGACCAATTTTACTAGACTCCTAAATGCATCTAGTATTTAATAAAAATAGTTCCAAGATTTTTAGTCCTAACTTGGATTTATTTCACATTTAAAGATGCCTAAACTTAGCTTTTTAGAATTTTAGAATTATTTTGGTAGCTCCAAAAATCATAAAACTTTTGGGTAAGATTAGTGTGATAATTGAAGCCCTTGGGTAAAATTTGGCATGCTTTGGACATTATTTGGTCCCAAACCTAAGATACTAGCTTCCTAGGATATAAGTGCCTAACCCTAATAGAGTACTAACCCAGGAAACTCTATTGACTAGTGGATACCGTGAAGGAAGGTTGTATTCAAGATACAACTTAGTGTGTTCTATTATGACTGCATATCCATAGCATCACATGAGCATTCATGTATATGTATTGTTATGTATAGAAAATGAAGAAGAAGTTGTAGTCGAAGAAGAAGTTGCCCCGCAAGCTGAAATTCCACCTGTCAAGAACAACTTCTATTTTGACATATGTGGGACAGACCCTAAGCCTCCTACAACACAAGGCAAGCCCCAGTGCATTTATCCCTTTCCTTGTTGTTTTAAACTCTTTATCACTTGAGATGATGCATTATGTGATAGGAGTTGTGTGCTAAACAATTGCTGCATTTCCTTCCTTGGAACTGATTACCATTCCTCGATACCTGTTTTACTTAAAAGTTTTCTGATGCTTAGCTTTGCTTTAGAAAACAAAATGTTTTGTTTTAAACAAAAGATGATGCTTTATATGGGATGGGAAGTTTTCAAAGAAAAGACTTGATGGTGAATCCACCATAGCTGTGATGTGTTCAACATCTCAAAAGATGTAGCTCTGCCAGGTACCAAACTTTGGGTTTTAAATAATAAAGCTAAGACCGGGCGGGTGACTTGCACTAGAAGGAAGTCTCAGTGTAGTGTCTCCGTCTGAGTCGATTAAGAACCGTGTCGATGTAGGCTTGATGATCGAGGACCTTTTAACTAGCCACATGCCTCGTCATGGGTAAGCTTTGCCTCGGTTGGACCAATACTAGAAAGGCCACCACACAATGGGAGTGGAGAGATGGCGAGAGTAGTGTGTACCATCTGTGGCAAGAGGCTAGATGGTGGTGTATTTGTGCTCTCGGTTGATGGGAACCTGGTCTAGTCTTGAGAAACCCGGTGGCGAGTTGACATATGCAAGGGTTAAGTGCTACATATGTCGTGTGGTTGGAGATCTCTAGCTGGGTATTAATCGATTTGGATCACTGTTACTTCTCGGACTTGAAGACTTGGTCACTGACTTACACGTAGCAATCCAGTGAACTCAAGGGGTGATAAAAGATGGCTAGTATAGATTAAGTGCCTGAACTAGGATAGAAAGAACTCCAGATACAGGTAATGACTTAACTTGATAATAAAACTTGATTTTTAAGGATCCACTGTTAGTAAGCTTTACTGTAAACAGAGTCTTTCATTCTTGATCAGCTTTACCTTGAATCCCACAAGCCTGTATATCCTTGAGAAGTCTTTTTCCTTTGTCGGGTAAGACATGCAAAAGTACACTCCGTACTCAGGGTTTTCGAACCCATGTTGTTGTAGGTGATGAAACAGCTGAGTTTTGCTGTTTCTTCTCGAAGGTGGTGCCAAAGGAGGAGGCTAATCAGTAAACTTGTTGGCGGGATGATGTTTTACCTCCCTGTTTTGTAATAATAAGTTATGCACTCATTCACCTGACATTGTAATAAACACTCTCTCTATATTTTATGAATGTAAATTAAGTTATTGTAATCCACTTCCGTTTATTCTTTTCTCCGATGGTGTGTGTAATGTCTGCATGATGGGTGAAGCGCTCTTGGGCGATATGATGATGATAAAGATAACCGAACTTGTCAAGTGATTATACGCATCTACATGGTTGTCCGAGGTCCTTAGGACAAGGACATCTGTAGGTGGGCCTAATACCTTGTAAGGTTCCTGTTAGGGACTTGCTCTCAAATGCTATAAATTGAGAACAAGGCAACACAAAAACATGTTATTTGTTAATGACTTTCGTCCTTCGAAGCATTATTTCCCCAAGGATATAATGATTCTAGGATGAAGGTCATGAAGGACGTACCTTCATCATCTCCGAATATACATATATGTATACATATTAACAGCAAACGAAGCATGCAAGACATAAGAAACAATGTAGAGAATCATATAACATTATCACATATATTTTTCATTATATCATTGATAATGAATACAAGGGCAATCTCGAATTACATTAAGTACCTTCGACTCGACAGAAGGCAAAGGTACAAGTGTGACGCAAAAAGCAAATGCCAGATCAGCGTGAACAGTTCGGGGGTACTGTTCATCTATTATAGGCACGGGACGCAGCCCATGTGAAATTACATCCATGCCCTTTACATTTGCTAGTGACTCTAAAGTAATCCACCGAGGTCTAAATAGTCTTTTCCCTTTTATGTCAGTTCCCTTTTCTGCCGTCATGCCGAAGCTCCCTTGCGTGTAGCTTCGGCGCTCTGTCATCCTTCGTGTTGTTCCTGCTTCTCACTTTGTGTGGTTCTGATCCGAGTCCGAAGGTACCTGTTCATATATAATACTCGGGAAATATTGTTAAATCATACTTTTGAGGACCTTCGGCAGACGAAGGCTCCCAACAGTTCCGTCATAGGAACGACAGCAACAACCACCACTACCTCCACCACCACTAGCAGCTGCACCCTGGGACAAGCACTGGGAATTCATGAGTCACAAGCCACCCACATTCTCTAGCTCTCTAGGTCCTCTACATGCTGACGGTTGGCTGAAGTCAGTGGATAAAATGCTCAATATTGCTCAATGTACTGATCAGGAGAAGGTGCTCTATGCGTCGAGTCGTCTCACTGGCCCCGCTGCTAATTGGTGGGACTCCTACTGTGCTGCCCATGCTGCTGCTAACAATATTACCTGGAAGAATTTTCTACACAATTCAGGAATTATCATATTCCTGCTGGCCTGATGAAAATAAAGAAGAAGGAATTCTTATCACTCAAGCAAGGCAATATGACAGTGAGTGAATACCGTGATAAATTCATTCAGCTGTCAAGGTATGCTCTCGAGTAGGTTGCTGATGACGAAAGGAAGCAGGAGCAGTTCATGGAGGGACTCATTGGGCCACTCCAGTACCAGTTGGTATCCCACACCTTCCCATCTTTCTAAAGGCTTCTGGACATGGCCATAGCTGTTGAACACAAACGTGTTTAGCTAGGCGATATGAACATGAAGGCTATCACCCAGGGACAGGGGAGCAGTAGTGTCGGGGACCATAATTAGGGGTACCCTCAAGACGCCAAATTCTCAGCTGGTAACCCCCATCAGCATAAAGCTGCAGAGGCCTGATGGGTTTGATTAAGTCAGGGATCAGTCCATACGAGCGACTCGATCACGCCACGCCCGAGCCTAGCCTCGGGCAAGGGCAGCCGACCCTGAGGTGTTTCCGTCTCGCCCGAGGCCCCCTTTTTTACGGTAGACGCATCTCCGGCTCGCCCGAGGCCTTGCCTTCGTTAAGAAGCAACCCTGACTAAATCACCGCGCCGACCGACCAAGTCACTGGGGCATTTAACGCAAAGAGTGAGACCGACGGGCGGCCAGGCTTTGCCAAAGGCGCCATAGGAAGCTCCGCCCGACCTAGGGCTCGGACTCGGGCTAAGGCCCCGGAAGACGGCGAACTCCGCTCCGCCCGACCCAGGGCTCGGACTCGGGCTAAGGCCCCGGAAGACGGCGAACTCCGCTCCGCCTGACCCAGGGCTCGGACTCGGGCTAAGGCCCCGGAAGACGGCGAACTCCGCTCCGCCCGACCTAGGGCTCGGACTCGGGCTAAGGCCCCGGAAAACGGCGAACTCCGCTCCGCCCGACCCAGGGCTCGGACTCGGGCTAAGGCCCCGGAAGACGGCGAACTCCGCTCCGCCCGACCCAGGGCTCGGACTCGGGCTAAGGCCCCGGAAGACGACGAACTCCGCTTCGCCCGACCCAGGGCTCGGACTCCGCCCTGGCCTCTGCCGAACGACCTCCGCCTCGCCCGACCCGGGAGCTCGGGCTCGGCCTTGGCCATGGAAGACAGACTCGACCTTGGCCTCGGAGGAGCCTCCACGTCGCCCGACCTAGGGCACAAGTCCGCCACGTCAACAGGAAGCGCCATCATCACCCTGCCCCGAGCCGACTTGGGTCGCAGAGAACAAGACCGACGTCCCATCTGGCTAGCTCCGCCAGATAGGCAATGATGGCGCCCCGCTAGACCCATGACGACGGCGGCTCTCGACTCCCTTACGGAAGCAGGGAGACGTCAGCAAGAGCCCAACTGTTCCAACAGCTGTCCCTCCACCAGGCTCCGTTACTCCTCCGACAGCCACGACACCACACCAGCTGGGTGCCAAGTTCTCTCCGGCTGCCACATTGGCATGTACCCAGGGCGCTAGCTCTCCCCCGCTAGACACGTAGCACTCTGCTGCATCCCCATTGTACACCTGGATCCTCTCCTTGCGCCTATAAAAGGAAGGACCAGGGCCTTCTTGGAGAAGGTTGGCCTCACGGGAACGAGGGCAGGGGCAGGCGCTCTCTTAGGGCCGCTCGCTCCCCTCACCCGCGCGGACGCTTGTAACCCCCTACTGCAAGCGCACCCGACCTGGGCGCGGGACGAACACGAAGGCCGCGGGATCTCCGCCTCCCTCACGACCCGGCTCCGGCCACCTCGCTCTCCCCCCTTCGCGCTCGCCCACGCGCTCGACCCATCTGGGCTGGGGCACGCGGCACACTCACTCGTCGGCTCGGGGACCCCCTCGGTCTCGAAACGCCGACAGTTGGCGCGCCAGGTAGGGGCCTGCTGCGTGTTGACGAGCAGTTTCCCGTCAAGCTCCAGATGGGCAGTCTCCAACGACCTCTTCAACCCGGGACGGTGCTCCGTTTCGGGAGCCTCGAGTTCATGTCTTTCGACGGTAGCTACGACATGATACTCCTTCCACCGCCGCGCGACAGCGACAATGGTGGCGGACAGCCCGCCCGCCGGCGACGGAATCGACGACGTCTTTCCCGCGTGGGGGAAGGACAACTTTCGAGCTCGCCCCATCCTCTCCCTCGCCATCGGAGGAGGAGGCGGGGCAACCAGGGCCGAGCGGGAGGCTGCGCTCAGTCGGCTGTCGAGCAAATCGACATCCCCAGCGCCCCAACGGAGGACGCGTCGGGCGTCACCCTCGCGTTTGAGGCGAAGGCGAGCGCCGTCCCCCCGCGACACGCCAACCCCGAGCAAGTGGACGACGCCAGCGCGCTCACGGAGGGCCTGCAGGATGTCGCCCTCGTACCCAGGACGACGGCGCGATCAGCCCCCGATGTGACTTCGTCGCTCCTCGTCGACCAAAAGGTACCGGTTGCTTCTCATCCTTTGTCATTTCGACTCGACCTCAACCCGCCTAGTGACCTCGCTCTGGCGGGCGCTCACGTTGAGGCGAGTGCGACCCCTTTCGGGTTTCGTGTGCGGTCGCCTTGGGACCGATTGACGGGCGTCTCGACCTACGGACCCTCTGGGTCCGAGGAAGATGACGACCCCAGCATCTGCTGGGATTTCTCTGGATCTGGCAACCCCAGTGCCATGCGGGACTTCATGACCGCATGCAACTACTGCCTCTCCGACTGTTCCGACGGCAGCCGCAGCCTTGACGACAAGGACTGCGGCCCGAGCCGCGAATGTTTCCACGTCGAGCTAGGAGATCCCTCCGGAGGCAGCTGTCTCGGCATGCCGGAGGATGGTGATCTCCCTAGGCCGGCGCCTCGCGCCGACATCCCGCGAAAGCTAGCTGTGGTCCCCGTTCCGGCGGGGAGTCACGACCCACAGCTCGAGCAAGTCCGCGGGGCGCAGGCCGGGCTCGATGAGGGAGCAGGAGCGCTCGAGGCAATCCGCCGGGACGTCGGGCAGGTATGGGCGGGCCAGCCCCCGGCCGGAGAAATACGTCACCTGCCCCAGTGTCTCCAGCACCGCATCGCCAACGATGCCAGGGGCAGACCGCCACCCGCATCCGGTGGAACCGGTCAGGACCTGGCAGCCGCAGCGATGCTCCTCCGCGCGATGCCGGAGTCATCAACCACCGAGGGTCGACGAATCCAGGGAGAGCTCAAGCATCTCCTGGAAGGCGCTGCGGCCCGGCGGGCCGAGAGCTCTGCCTCCCGAAGGCAGGGGTACCCCTCGGAGCCTCGTGCCGCGACTTCCCGACTCATGCGGGAAGCCTCGGTCTACACCGGGCGCACACGCAACACCGCGCCTGCGGCCCCGGGCCACCTCGGCGACGAGCACCCTCATCGCGACCGTCGGGCCTGCCTCGACGAAAGGGTGCGCCGAGGTTATCACCCCAGGCGTGGGGGACGCTACGACAGCGGGGAGGATCGGAGTCCCTCGCCCGAACCACCCGGTCCGCAGGTCTTCAGCCGGGCCATTCGGCGGGCGCCGTTTCCGACCCGATTCCGACCCCCGACTACTATCACAAAGTACTCGGGGGAAACGAGACCGGAATTGTGGCTCGTGGACTACCGCCTGGCCTGTCAACTGGGTGGAACGGACGACGACAACCTCATCATCCGCAACCTCCCCCTGTTCCTCTCCGACACTGCTCGCGCTTGGTTGGAGCACCTGCCTCCGGGGCAGATTTCCAACTGGGAGGATTTGGTCCAAGCTTTCGCCGGCAACTTCCAGGGCACGTACGTGCGCCCCGGGAATTCCTGGGACCTCCGAAGCTGCCGGCAACAGCCGGGAGAGTCTCTTCGGGACTACATCCGGCGATTCTCGAAGCAGCGCACCGAGCTGCCCAACATCACCGACTCCGATGTCATCGGTGCGTTCCTTGCCGGCACCACCTGCCGTGACCTGGTGAGCAAGTTGGGTCGCAAGACCCCCACCAGGGCGAGCGAGCTGATGGACATCGCCACCAAGTTCGCCTCTGGTCAGGAGGCGGTCGAGGCCATCTTCCGAAAGGACAAGCAGCCCCAGGGCCGCCCGTCGGAAGATGCTCCCGAGGCGTCTACTCCGCTCGGCGCCAAGAAGAAAGGCAGGAGGAAGTCGCAAGCGAAACGCGACGCCGCCAGCACGGACCTTGTCACCGCTGCCGAATACAAGAACCCTCGGAAGCCCCCCGGAGGCGCCAACCTCTTCGACAAGGCACTCAAGGAGACGTGCCCTTACCATCAGGGGCCCGTCAAGCACACCCTCGAGGAGTGCGTCATGCTTCGGCGCCACTTCCACCGGGCCGGGCCACCCGCAGAGGGTGGCAGGGCCCGCGACGACGACAAAAAGGAAGATCACCAAGCAGGAGAGTTCCCCGAGGTCCGCGACTGCTTCATGATCTACGGAGGGCATGCGGCGAATGCCTCGGCTCGGCATCGTAAGCAAGAGCGTCGGGAGGTCTGCTCGGTGAAGGTGGCGGCGCCAGTCTACCTAGACTGGTCCGACAAGCCCATCACCTTCGACCAAGATGACCACCCCGACCACGTGCCGAGCCCGGGGAAGTACCCGCTCGTCGTCGATCCTGTCATCAGCGACGTCAGGCTCACCAAGGTCCTGATGGATGGGGGCAGCTGCCTCAATATCATCTACGCCGAGACCCTCAGGCTCCTGCGCGTCGATCTGTCATCCGTCCGAGCAGGCGCTGCGCCCTTCCACGGGATCATTCCTGGGAAGCGCGTCCAGCCCCTCGGACAGCTCGACCTTCCTGTCTGCTTCGGAACACCCTCCAACTTCCGAAGGGAGACTTTGACGTTCGAGGTGGTCGGGTTCCGAGGAACCTACCACGCAGTATTGGGAAGGCCATGCTACGCGAAGTTCATGGCCATCCCCAACTACACCTACCTGAAGCTCAAGATGCCGGGCCCCAATGGGGTCATCACCGTCGGCCCCACGTACAAACACGCATTCGAATGCGATGTGGAGTGCGTGGAGTACGCCGAGGCCCTCGCCGAGTCCGAGGCCCTCATCGCTGACCTGGAAAGCCTCTCCCGAGAGGTGCCGGACGTGAAGCGACACGCCAGCAACTTCGAGCCAGCGGAGACGGTTAAGGCCGTCCCTCTCGACCCCAGTGGCGACACCTCCAAGCAGATCCGGATCGGTTCCGGGCTCGACCCCAAATAGGAAGCAGTGCTCGTCGACATTCTCCGCGCAAACGCCGACGTCTTTGCGTGGAGTCCCTCGGACATGCCCGGCATACCGAGGGATGTCGCCGAGCACTCGCTGGATATTCGGGCCGGAGCCCGACCGGTCAGACAGCCTCTGCGCCGATTCGACGAGGAAAGGCGCAGGGTGATAGGCGAGGAGATCCACAAGCTGATGGCAGCAGGGTTCATCAAAGAGGTATTCCATCCCGAATGGCTTGCCAACCCTGTACTTGTGAGGAAGAAAGGGGGGAAATGGCGGATGTGTGTAGACTACACTGGTCTCAACAAAGCATGTCCGAAGGTCCCCTACCCTCTACCTCGCATCGATCAAATCGTGGACTCCACTGCTGGGTGCGAAACCCTGTCTTTCCTCGATGCCTACTCAGGGTATCATCAAATCAAGATGAAAGAGTCCGACCAGCTCGCGACTTCTTTCATCACGCCCTTCGGCATGTACTGTTATGTCACCATGCCGTTCGGTTTGAGGAACGCGGGTGCAACGTACCAGCGGTGCATGAACCATGTGGTCGGCGGACACATCGGTCGCACGGTCGAGGCGTACGTCGATGACATCGTAGTCAAGACAAGGAAAGCCTCCGACCTTCTCTCCGACCTTGAAGTGACATTCCGGTGTCTCAAGGCGAAGGGCGTCAAGCTCAATCCCGAGAAGTGCGTCTTCGGGGTGCCCCGAGGCATGCTCCTGGGATTCATCGTCTCCGAGCGGGGCATCGAAGCCAACCCGGAGAAGATCGCAGCCATCACAAGCATGGGGCCCATCAAGGACTTAAAAGGCGTACAGAGGGTCATGGGATGTCTCGCGGCCTTGAGCCGTTTCATCTCGCGCCTCGGCGAAAGAGGCCTGCCCCTGTACCGCCTCTTAAGGAAGGCCGAGTGCTTCACTTGGACTCCCGAGGCCGAGGAAGCTCTCGGGAACCTGAAGGCGCTCCTCACCCAGGCGCCCGTCTTGGTACCCCCAGCTGATGGAGAAGCCCTCTTGGTCTACGTCGCCGCTACCACTCAGGTGGTCAGCGCCGCGATCGTGGTCGAAAGGCAGGAAGAGGGGCGTGCTTTGCCCATTCAGAGGCCAGTTTACTTCGTCAGCGAGGTGCTGTCCGAGACTAAGATCCGCTACCCACAAGTCCAGAAGCTGCTGTATGCAGTGATCCTGACGAGGCGAAAGCTGCGACATTACTTCGAGTCTCATCCGGTGACTGTGGTGTCATCCTTCCCCCTGGGGGAGATCATCCAGTGCCGAGAGGCCTCGGGACGGATCGCAAAGTGGGCGGTGGAAATCATGGGCGAGACAATCTCGTTCGCCCCTCGGAAGGCCATCAAGTCCCAGGTACTGGCGGACTTCGTAGCCGAATGGGTCGACACCCAGTTGCCGACGGCTCCGATCCAACCGGAGCTCTGGACCATGTTTTTCGACGGGTCGCTGATGAAGACGGGAGCCGGCGCGGGCCTGCTCTTCGTCTCGCCCCTCGGGAAACACCTGCGCTACGTGCTCCGCCTCCATTTCCCGCGTCCAACAATGTGGCTGAGTACGAGGCTCTGATCAACGGATTGCGAATCGCCATCGAGCTAGGGGTCCGACGCCTCGATGCTCGCGGCGACTCGCAGCTCGTCATCGACCAAGTCATGAAGAACTCCCACTGCCGCGACCCGAAGATGGAGGCCTACTGTGATGAGGTTCGACGCCTGGAAGACAAGTTCTACGGGCTCGAGCTTAACCACATCGCCCGGCGCTACAACGAGACTGCGGACGAGCTGGCAAAGATAGCCTCGAGGCGAACGACGGTTCCCCCGGACGTCTTCTCCCGGGATCTGCACCAACCCTCCGTCAAGATCGGCGACACGCCCGAGCCCGAGACGCCCTCGGCCCCGTCCGAGGTGACCTCGGCCCAGCCCGAGCCATCCTCGGTTCAGCCCGAGGAACCCTCGGCCCCCGAAGGCGAAGCACTGCGCATCGAGGAGGAGCGGAGCGGGGTCACGCCAGATCAAGATTGGTAGACCCCGTACCTGCAATATCTCCGCCAAGGAGAACTGCCCCTCGACCGAGTCGAGGCTCGGCGGGTAGCGCGACGTGCCAAGTCGTTCGTCTTGCTGGGCGATGAGAAGGAGCTCTACCACCGTAGCCCCTCGGGCATCCTCCAGCGATGCATCTCCATCGCCGAAGGTCAGGAACTCCTGCAGGAAATACACTCGGGGGCTTGCGGCCATCATGCAGCACCTCGAACCCTCGTCGGGAACGCTTTCCGGCAAGGCTTCTACTAGCCGACGGCGGTGGCTGACGCCACTAGAATTGTCCGCGCCTGCGAAGGGTGCCAATTCTATGCGAAGCAGACCCACCTGCCCGCTCAGGCTCTGCAGACGATACCCATCACCTGGCCCTTCGCTGTGTGGGGTCTGGACCTCGTCGGCCCTCTGCAGAAGGCGCTCGGGGGCTACACGCACCTGCTGGTCGCCGTCGACAAATTCTCCAAGTGGATCGAGGTCCGACCCCTGAACAGCATCAGATCCGAGCAGGCGGTGGCGTTCTTCACCAACATCATCCATCGCTTCGGGGTCCCGAACTCCATCATCACCGACAACGGCACCCAGTTCACCGGCAAAAAATTCTTGGATTTTTGCGAGGATCACAACATCCGGGTAGACTGGGCCGCCGTAGCTCATCCCATGTCAAATGGGCAAGTAGAGCGCGCCAATGGCATGATTCTACAAGGGCTCAAGCCTCGGATTTACAATGACCTCAACAAGTTCGGCAAGCGATGGATGAAGGAACTCCCCTCGGTGGTCTGGAGCCTGAGGACGACGCCGAGCCGAGCCACGGGTTTCACGCCGTTCTTCCTGGTCTACGGGGCCGAGGCCGTCTTGCCCACGGACCTGGAATACGGCTCCCCGAGGACGAGAGCCTACGACGATCAAAGCAACCAAGCTAGCCGAGAAGACTCGCTGGACCAGCTGGAAGAGGCTCGGGACAAGGCCTTACTACACTCGGCGCGGTATCAGCAGTCCCTGCGACGCTACCACGCCCGAGGGGTCCGACCCCGAGACCTCCAGGTGGGCGACCTGGTGCTTCGGCTGCGGCAAGACGCTCGAGGGAGGCACAAGCTCACGCCCCCCTGGGAGGGGCCATTCGTCATCGCCAAAGTTCTGAAGCCCGGAACGTACAAGCTGGCCAACAGTCAAGGCGAGGTCTACGGCAACGCTTGGAACATCCAACAGCTACGTCGCTTCTACCCTTAAGATGTTTCCAAGTTGTCCATATACCTCGCACCCACGCAAAGTTTAGTCAACAAGGAAGGGTCGGCCTCGCCTCGGCAAAGCCCGACCCTCCCTCGGGGGCTAAAAGGGGGGAAACCCCCTCTGCGTCAAAATTTTCCTCGAAAAAAAAAAAATCTCTTTTACCAGAATGTCTTTCGTGGTTTTTGACTACTTCGAAAAGTGGGTCCCGGAAACGACGGGGTACACATAAGCAGTCAAGGCTGACCGAGCCGAGGGACTCCTACGCCTCCGGGATATGGATACCTCACTCATCACCTTCTGCGATAAGTAACTCGCGTTCGGATAAAGCCACGGATCGAACAAGTCTTTACGCTCGGAAGCCCTTCTGCCGAAGCGATCCTTCGAGCCTTCTCGATCGAGTCGGTGACAGGGCCTCATGGACGGGTGAAAGTACGCGTAAGCGGCAAGGCCGACCGAGCCGAGGGACTCCCACGCCTCCGGGATACGGATACCTCACTCATCACCTTTCGCGAGAAGCAACTCTCGCTCGCACTAACATCCCTGTTACCGACAAAAAGTCCAGATACTCGAAACAAGAGGAAAAGAGACGCAGCTTTACAACGCAGCAAGGGTGTGTGTTCTGGCCTCGACGGCCGCACAAGGCCCACGCTACAAGACAATCTGATCCTGCAGGCTCGGGTCTTGACGCTGGAAGGGGGCGGCGACACCCTCGGCATCGACGGCACCTTCGGCGAGGCCCGACCTAGCCGCGGACGGCGACGCGGTTCGAGGGCCTCCGCTCCGAAGGACGACGTCATCACCACGCCCGGGCAATCGCTGTCAGGGACTTCTCCGGGAATCCGGCCCGAGCGGGCGGCTCGGCCGGCCACCTCCGGGGCCTCGGCCAACCACCTTCCGAGGGCACCAGCCCGGTCCGAAGCCTCGGCTGACCAACTCCGGCGTCGATCCTGCCAACGGACAACTCGGCTAGGCTCCGGCCAACCAGGCTTCATTTTCGAGCCAACTCCGCCTCTGCTCATGCTGATATCGCTACCCCCGGCCTCGGCTCGTCGAAGAGCGGCCGAGGGGTCTCTTTAACTAAGCTAGAGGAGCCTCGGACAACAGGGCCGACCGAGCCGAGGGACTCCTACGCCTCCGGGATACGGATACCTCACTCGTCACCTTGACACGGGGCGACTCATGCTTGGTGAAGCGGTTCAGATAATCAGCAGACGAGTCTTAGTACTCGGAAATGAGGAAAAAATACGGCTCTGTGCCGACGTTACATATATGTTCAGGCCCCGAAAGCCGAAATGAACAAAAAACCCGGCACTCGAAGTGCCATTACAAACGGAACTCTGGTTCCCCCTCCGCAGGTACGAACAACCCCACTCGATAGGGGTGGGCCTGCGGGGCAACAGAAGACCGACGAACGGCATGTCGCCGCCCGCCCCGGCAGCGGCGACGATGAAGACTTCTGCCCCGGGGGCCGAACAGCAGCAATGATGGCCTCAGGGCGGATGCTGCTGCTAGGAGGCCCCCGCCCTTGCCCAAACTCGAGAGGCAAGGACGGGCAGAAGGCCGTAGAGTTAGAGGTTGGTCCATGGCCAACCTTGGTTGTCGCGCCGGCGGAAGAACCTCTTCCAGCTGCCGTGGCGGGAGGCGGCACCGGGAGCGGCTTCGAAACTGCTCGGCTCAAAGAGCCGGGCACGGTGCAGCTGTTAGCGCCACGGACGACTCCCGCCCTTCCCCCCGATCACTGAGGGAAGGAGCGGGCCACCGCCCGCGCAGGGGCCGAGCCCAACTCGGCACACTCCCCTCCTCAGCCCTGGTGATGAAAATCCTTGAGGCTGAGGAAGGGGCGGAGGCCGCAGCCCGGCTCGCTTTCCCCCACCATCAAGCCGGAGGTCACCATCTTGGGTGACCGCAGGTGGAGGGGTGCAGCCGGGCTGCATGATGAAAATCCTTGAAGCCGAACGATGGCTGAAAGGTACCCACTCCCACGGAGTTGTGTCCTCCGACGATGAGGCGCGGAGACGGCGGTTTCCCCCATCCGGGGGCTTGAAAGGTGGAAAGACACGATGCATAAGGGAGGAAGAAGACATGGTCGCCTTACGAAAGGGGTCGCCCTCCTTTTAAAGGCAACTCTCCCTGCTTGCGCCCCCAACCGTCACGGGCTGAGTCTTCTCCAACACGCCTCCAAAGCCCTCCCCTGCGGCGCGGGGGCTGGGACCCACATGTCATGCAGACCGGCTCCGAGCAGAAGAAGCCGAACCGCCGCGCACGGCGCGCGCAACCACCCAGCGGTTACAAGTGACCCTCCACTTTTGCCCAGACCAACGGGCGAAAGGGGCGGGCAGCCATGCAGGCGGCATGCAACCGCGCCAAGTGGACGCGCTTCTCCGACTCCTGACCTGCCAGCACGGAGGCCCAAGCCCACGCGTCGCGCGACCGGCGCGCCGGATGCTGCATGCAAGCAACTGTACCACTTGCGCCACCACCGCACCTCCTCGGTTGCGGAACCAATACCGCGACCCGAGGCGACCCAGCGCGCGACCCAGCAGCGCCAGCCTGACGCAGCGGTCAAACGTGGTCAAAAGTGGGCCGGCAGTAATGACGGAGGCAGGCGCGCGAGAGCAGCGGTCACGCCGTCAGCCAAGCTCACGTCCCATCCGGAGGCAGCGAGAGAACCCCCTCTCACGGTGTGAAGACGACGCGCCCGTGACCCGTTCCTCGAACGGCTCGCGCACGCGCAACGGCAGCCTCGCCAACTACTCGCCCCAGCGCATTAACTCCGCGGCTCGACAGGCGGCGCTTCTGGCGGAAGCAGCTGGCGACGCTTCGCCTTCGCAAAAACGACCCCACCAAAAAAGGTACGCCACGTCGTTCAATTTCGTATCCTTTTTCCCTTTTTCCTCTTTCTCTATCTCTTGCAACAGGGACCGGGAAAGGGGATACCCCCAAAGGGATCCTTCCCCGTGAAGGAACTAGGCTCCGAGCCTCCTTACTGATCAGGGGTTCGAAGGCTGGCCCCCCGAAGGGTTCAACAGCCGCCTCAGATCGCGTGGGCCCGACACCCACTACTGGTCAGGGGTTCGAAGGTCGGCCTCCCGAAAGGTTTCACGACCGCCTCAGGCTACTCGGGCTCCGCGCCCATTACTGATCAGGGGTTCGAAGGCTGGCCCCCCGAAGGGTTCACAGTCGCCTCAGACACCGAGCGAGGGATGACCAGGGGTACGTTCGATACATAACCAAGGCTCGGGCTGCGCTCCCGAGGTACCCTAGGACATTTCCGAGACCAGCGGGAACGATCCTGTAACGGAATCCCATCGGAGGGAGGCAACGAGCCCTCGGACCCCGTCGCCAGGGGACCGGGTCCGGCAGATCACCCGCAGGTACTTTTGGGCGTGCCTCCAGGCCCCTAGCCGACCCCCAACGAACGGGGCACGGACGTCCACTCGGATTACCCGCTTGCAGCTCACCGGAGACACCATGTTCGGTGCCCATCGAGGGTAACATGGCGCTCTCCCCCCCTCCTCCTTGCGGAAAGGCGACGTAGGGGCGTATGTAAAAAAGCCGAGTCTGTCCCTGATCGCCCTCTCGCCCTGTGCGGAGGCTCGGGGGCTGCTCTCGCAAACCCGGCTCCGGCCAAACCGTTGACAGCGTCAACATACCAGCCCGAGAACTTGGGCCCCGACAGTGCACCCGGGCTACGGCCTGTTCGCATGAGGGAACCGCCAGACCAGCCGAAGTATTACGCAAGGCATTAAGACCTCGAAGGAGTGAAACCACTCCTCCGAGGCCTCGGGGGCTACACCCGGCGGGTGCGCTCGCGCGCACCCACCGGAACAAAGTGCAACCGAGAAAGGCTGGTCCCCTTGCAAAAAAGTGCGACGAAAGCCTCCAAGCGAGTGCTAACACTCCCTTCGAGGCTCCGGGGCTACTGTCGGGGACCATAATTAGGGGTACCCTCAAGACGCCTAATTCTCAGCTGGTAACCCCCATCAGCATAAAGCTGCAGAGGCCTGATGGGTTTGATTAAGTCAGGGATCAGTCCATACGAGCGACTCGATCACGCCACGCCCGAGCCTAGCCTCGGGCAAGGGCAGCCGACCCTGAGGTGTTTCCGTCTCGCCCGAGGCCCCCTTTTTTACGGCAGACGCATCTCCGGCTCGCCCGAGGCCTTGCCTTCGTTAAGAAGCAACCCTGACTAAATCACCGCGCCGACCGACCAAGTCACTGGGGCATTTAACGCAAAGAGTGAGACCGACGGGCGGCCAGGCTTTGCCAAAGGCGCCATAGGAAGCTCCGCCCGACCCAGGGCTCGAACTCGGGCTAAGGCCCCGGAAGACGGCGAACTCCGCTCCGCCCGACCCAGGGCTCGGACTCGGGCTAAGGCCCCGGAAGACGGCGAACTCCGCTCCGCCCGACCCAGGGCTCGGACTCGGGCTAAGGCCCCGGAAGACGGCGAACTCCGCTCCGCCCGACCCAGGGCTCGGACTCGGGCTAAGGCCCCGGAAGACGGCGAACTCCGCTCCGCCCGACCCAGGGCTCGGACTCGGGCTAAGGCCTCGGAAGACGGCGAACTCCACTCCGCCCGACCCAGGGCTCGGACTCGGGCTAAGGCCCCGGAAGACGACGAACTCCGCTTCGCCCGACCCAGGGCTCGGACTCCGCCCTGGCCTCTGCCGAACGACCTCCGCCTCGCCTGACCCGGGAGCTCGGGCTCAGCCTCGGCCATGGAAGACAGACTCGACCTCGGCCTCGGAGGAGCCTCCACGTCGCCCGACCTAGGGCACAAGTCCGCCACGTCAACAGGAAGCGCCATCATCACCCTGCCCCGAGCCGACTTGGGTCGCAGAGAACAAGACCGACGTCCCATCTGGCTAGCTCCGCTAGATAGGCAATGATGGCGCCCCGCTAGACCCATGACGACGGCGGCTCTCGACTCCCTTACGGAAGCAGGGAGACGTCAGCAAGAGCCCAACTGTTCCAACAGCTGTCCCTCCACCAGGCTCCGTTACTCCTCCGACAGCCACGACACCACACCAGCTGGGTGCCAAGTTCTCTCCGGCTGCCACATTGGCATGTACCCAGGGCGCTAGCTCTCCCCCGCTAGACACGTAGCACTCTGCTGCATCCCCATTGTACACCTGGATCCTCTCCTTGCGCCTATAAAAGGAAGGACCAGGGCCTTCTTGGAGAAGGTTGGCCTCGCGGGAACGAGGGCAGGGGCAGGCGCTCTCTTGGGGCCGCTCGCTCCCCTCACCCGCGCGGACGCTTGTAACCCCCTACTGCAAGCGCACCCGACCTGGGCGCGGGACGAACACGAAGGCCGCGGGATCTCCGCCTCCCTCACGACCCGGCTCCGGCCACCTCACTCTCCCCCCTTCGCGCTCGCCCACGCGCTCGACCCATCTGGGCTGGGGCACGCGGCACACTCACTCGTCGGCTCGGGGACCCCCCCGGTCTCGAAACGCCGACAAGTAGCATTCGCCCTTGCTATGTTCCACCCTAGGGTACACCAGCTCATCCTGGAGGAGGGCAACTGTCCTACCAACGACCTACTCAGCATATACCACAGGCGACTCCTCAGACTCCGCATACTCGCCATGCTGCCCCCACTAGCACCCCGGCGAGACCTGCTAGCCAGGGTACTACTACAGTCACCACTTGCTTCAAGTGTGGTGAGGTTGGGCACTATGCCAATGCTTGTCCAAAGAGGAATCCCAACACACCCACTCGAAGCAATGTTCAAGGCAAGCAACAGACTCCGGCTACCGGCAAGGGGTCCAATATTGCTAGAGTCGACCAAGTTAGTGCTGATGCTACTGCTGACGATGCTGATATTGCTATCAGTACATTTTATATTAATTCAGTTCCTATAGTTATATTATTTGATTCTGGAGCTACGCATTCGTTCATTTCTGCTCGCTATGTCAACACAAATGAGTTACCTCTTCAAACTATGCAAAAACCCATGATAGTAATAACCCCTAAAGGGCCTATTGAAGCAAATTATATGACCAACAGATTAACACTGACAATCATGGGGAGGGAATTCTAGTCTATGCCTATAGTATTAGAAGAGTGCAGCATAGATCTGATTCTTGGTTTGTCATGGTTAAGGAAGGCGAAGGCAGTTATACATTGTGCTAGGGGAACCGTAGAACTCACCAGTCCAAAAGGATAGAGATTCGAAGTCATGATTACCTTAACCCCCTCTACTAGACCCTCCATATATCTAGTAGATGGTAAATTTGTGGGTAGAAACATCCGTGTGGTGAGAGAGTTCCCAGATGTCTTTCTAGAGGAGTTACCCGAGATGCCACCAGATAGGGAAGTTGAGTTTGTTATTGATCTCTTACCTGGAATCGCTCCTATTTCTAAAAGGCCATATAGGATGTTAGTAGAAGAATTAAAAGAACTTAAGAAACAACTAACAGAGTTGCAGGAGGCGGGATACATTCGTCCGAGTTCCTCACCTTGGGGAGCACTGGTTCTATTTGTACAGAAGAAGGATGGTTCACAAAGGATGTGTGTCGATTATAGATCACTTAATGATGTCACAATTAAGAATAAGTATCCTTTACCTCGTATTGAAGATTTGTTTGATCAAATGAGAGGTGCCATGGTATTATCTAAAATTGGTCTCAGATCGGGTTATCATCAAAAGAAGATTAGGCCTTCTGATATTCCCAAGATGACTTTCTCTACCCGATATGGTCTATATGAGTTCACAGTCATGTCGTTTGGCTTGACTAATGCACTGGCCTACTTCATAAATCTGATGAACAAGGTGTTTATGGAGTATCTTGATAAGTTCGTCGTGGTATTCACCGACTGTTGGTCCTTGTTCTCGAATGCTATACACCAAGAACAAAGCAACACAATTGTTAAGGGATAAAGACCTTCATCCTTTGGAACATTATCTCCCTTCGGATATAATGACCTTTGGATGAAGGTTATGAAGGACGTACCTTCTTCATCATTTTTGTAAATGAATATAAATGAAGAACATAAAACATATAAGAATGTAAACAATAGTCATATAGAAACAGATTATTTACATTCTCATTTCATTTCATAAACATAAATAAATGCTCATAATGTTTTTATTTCATTAATACCTTCGGTTCGACAGAAGGTGAAAATGTGAGAGATGCAGGAGTGATTATAATGCAGCGTGAACAGTACAGGGGTACTGTTCATCTATTTATAGGCACGGGACGCAGCCCGGACGAAATTACATCCATGTCCCCGATAACTAATTATGATCATAATACAGTCTATCAAGGACTATACAGTCTTTTCCTCTTTAAGTCGGTATCGTCCTTCGTTTTCATCATGACACCAAGCCGAAACTCTTTCAATCGTAGCTTCGGCTTTGTCCGCATCATCTTCAGCTTATATCTTCATGTCACACCTGCCTTTATACTGTCTTGCCGAAGGTGTTTTCGCCTAGAGGACCTTTGGCGGAGAAGACCCCCAACACCGACGACATTCTAATTTATTCCAAGAATGATAGTGATCATGAGGAACATCTATGATTGGTACTACAGAAGTTAAGGGATAAATCAACTTTATGCCAAGTATAGCAAGTGTGAGTTCTGGCTTGACGAAGTACCATTTCTTGGACACATCATATCCAATGGAGGAATATCAGTGGATCCTGCTAAAGTGAGAGAGATAGTGGGATGGAAGATACCAAGCTCGGTCACTGAAATCCAGAGTTTTCTTGGACTCGTGGGTTATTACCGGTGTTTTATCAAAGGATTCTCCAAGATAGCAAAGCCTATGACCTCACTACTAGAAAAAGGGAGTTTAAGTGGACTCGTGAATGTCAAGAGAGTTTCAATTAACTGAAGTTTAGATTGATGTCACCCCAGTATTGGTTATGCTAGATCTACAGAAGGGATTTGATATATATTGTGATGCGTACCGCCAGGGCTTGGGATGTGTTCTTATGTAAGAATGATATGTCATTGCCTACGTGTCTCGCTAGTTGTGAAAACATGAGCTAAACTACCCCACTCATGACTTAAAACTGGCAGCCATAGTGTATGCTCTCAAGATTTGGAGGCATTATATTATGGGAACTAAATGCCAAGTCTATACTGATCATAAGAGCTTAAAGTATATCTTCACTTAGAAAGATCTCAACCTTAGGCAACACCGTTGGTTGGAGCTCATAAAAGATTATGACTTGGAAATCCACTATGATCCGGGCAAGGCGAATCTAGTTGCGGATGCCTTGAGTCGGAAGGAGCATGTTCATGCAGCTATAGTTACCGAGTTACCTGATGAGTTAGCAGAAGATTTTGAAAACTCAACATGGGAATAGTAGCACATACTGAAGGGATTACCATAGAGGTGGAACCTACCTTAGAACAAGAAATACGTAAAGGTCAGGTTGGTGATGCCAAAATTCAAGAGATCAAAGATCTTATGGCAGAGGGCAGAGGTTCAGACTTCACGAAGGATGATCAAGGCACAATCTGGTTCAAGAATAGAATATGTGTCCCTGAGATTGATAGCCTACGTGAAACCATATTGAAGGAAGCACATGACTCATCCTACTCCATTCACCATGGAGTACCAAGATGTACCAAGACCTAAAGCAGAAATATTGGTGGTATGGTCTAAAGAGAGATGTTGCTTCACATGTAGCATCATGTGATGTTTGCCAGAGGGTGAAAGCTGAACATCAGAGACTTGCCGGTTTGCTACACCCGCTTAAGATTCCTGAATGGAAGTGGGAAGAAATTGGTATGGACTTCATCGTTGGTCTACCCCACACATCTACCGGTTATGACTATATTTGGGTGATTGTGGACAGGCTAACTAAGGTGGCCCACTTTATCCTAGTGGAGACCACATATTCAGGTGCCAGGCTAGCAGAGTTGTACATGGCACAAATAGTTTGTCTACATGAAGTACCTAAGAAGATCGTGTCAGACCGAGGATGTACATGATGTCTTCCATGTATCCGAGTTGAAGAAGTGTCTTAGGATACCCGATGAGCAACTACCTATGGAGGAATTGTGTGTTCAGGATGACCTGACTTATACTGAGTATCCTATCAAAATCCTTTATACTTTGACTCATGTTACGATGAATAAAGTGATCAAAATGTGCAAAGTGCAATGCAGTCATCATAGTGAAGATGAAGCCACTTGGGAGAGAGAAGAAGAATTAAGAATAGAATTTCCCCACCTCTTCCCTAGTTCATCTTAATCTCGAGGTCGAGATTCCTTTTAAGGGGGTAGGATTTGTAATACCCAACTTTTATAAAGAAGTGGAGTTAAATTTCCTATATGAGTACTTGCATTTGTGATCACACATAAAGTAAATAGAAAGAAAGCTTGCATGGCATGTTGTTTTTTGTATGAAATGCATCTCAATGGGAATCTAAAGATTTAAACCTTACTTGAATTCAAATTTCAAAAGGAAGAAATGGAGAAAAGGAAATTTTAATGAAGTTAAATATCTCTTCTAGAATTAAATAATAGGAAGAAAAAAATAGTTAATGCAAACATTAGAAGTTATATTCATATTAGAATTCTATTATATATTTGCAAAACTGAAAATTCAAAGCCATAATTCGAATTTAGTTTGAATCTTTGATTTGTGAATAAAACAAAACTTATATAAAAAAAGAAGAGAAAGCCAGTTGGGCCGCTACTCACATTTCGGCCCATTCATCCACCGCGCTTGGCCCAGCTCCTGTTTTCGCGCACACTGGCGCCGACAGGAGGTCCTAGACTGCAGCCTCCGCATGTGTGCACACGCTTCTCTTCAAGTCATCGCCAGGCGGGCCCGGGTCATCAGACACTCCCCACTTCTTTCTCTCCGTGCGCCCGTGTGCTCGCTGTCGAGTGGGCCAGGGTGGTAGCCAGTTCGCATGCTAGGGTCGGACTTGGGCACTGGCAGGTGGGGCCCCCTTGTTGGCACTTTCTTCTCCACCGTAACAACCACGTGGAATCGCCGCCGCGTTGAATTGTGGGCCCATTTCTTTCCCTCATTGACCGATGGCGTGGGGATAAATTCGGAGCCGGAAGCCCTTTCTATTAACCCACACACGAAAACACCGAGCCGCCGCCATCGTGTGAGAGTCACCAGCCGCGCAGACCTTCTCCGCCGAGAGAGAGGGGACTCACCGCCGTCATTCATTTGTGAGGGCACTTGGGGGTCCGAAGTTCGTTGTGCAACAACGTGGCAACACCATTCTCCAGCGGGACTTGCGTCGTGATTGGGGGCGGTCGTGAGCTGGGCGATGGCTTGATGGCTGTCGATCTCAGATGACCGGTCGGGATCATATGGGCATAACGTTTTGATCCAAGTAATCTGGACCGTTGATTGGTTATCCGAGGGGAAGGGGGTAAAAGAGAGTGTGCAGACGTGTGGGCCATGGATCCTGTATCTAATGGCTCGTGTGACATACCGGTTCGATCTTGGGTAGGTCTGATCATGGCCGTAGACTTCTAATCCGGCGACCGTAAATGCTTCATACCCTTTCGGCCGTGCAAATGTGCAAAAGAACCCCCTGATGTTTTTAGTTATCAATCTGCCGTCCATTAGCATTGAATCGGGCTTGCACCAAGGTCCTGGAAATTTGTAGTCTAGTCCCTGGAATTCATGGTATTAGTGGCCGCAGCCCAGCCCCTGGTTTAGTTATAAATTTAATCCGAAAATTGAATAATGGGCATAAAAATAAACCTAAGCACTTAAGAACTTCATAACTCTCTCAGTTTAATCTCGTTTTAATCCGTTCTAGTTGCATTAATTTTGTATTAATATTGTTTATCACCTGGTAACTCTGTTTAATCATGAAACATGGATTAAAATTATTCACTTAGTTTATTCTATATAAATCTGTAGAAACTTCGAAAAATCATAACTCTTTAACTGTATCTCCAAATTTGGTGATTCTCGTACCTCCGATCTCATTGCGATGCGTAGAATATTATTATGCAGTATGTTCTCATGTTTGATGTGATGTTAATTTCTCCTGTACCATGTTTGTTTGTATTATTGCGAGTAGACGAGCAAGCAACTAAGGACCCAGGTGCTCAGCAGGTGGAAAATTCTAAGCAGGTGCTCGTTGAAGGCAAGTTTTACCCTTGATCACTTCTATTTACCCAATAATGTTCCTGTTAATCATTATGATCTGTATAGGTTAATTTTGATGGGACCCAATAGGTCACCCCAGTTTGGTTATCTTTATACCTTGTTTACCACAGAACTTTTAGGTAGTACCTGCTATTGCTTTATGTGGTTTTGGGTGTTAAGATACACATTATTCATGATCATGCTTTTATTACAAATGTGTTATTTACTATTTATGACAAGATCATTATGTTAATTAGAACATGGAATGACCATCCAGGAAAACAGTGCTACCACAAGGGTGGTATGGGACACCCTTGGCTGACTAATTAGGAAAGCTAGTGGAGGACTACCTTACCCGAAAGAGGCAAGGGCAGTAGGGGAGTGGTCGGTATAGGGAGATTCTTGGGTTGATTTTGCTGCGATGGCTTTTTAGACGGGTGATTCCTATGCTGCGCTCCTAGAAACTGTAGCGGGTTTTCTGAAGCTAGTGGAGCTTTGTAATGGACTCATAGTGGTACCCTGCCTTGCTTCCTTGGTAGAGGTGTATGGGGTTCGATCAACCCCATGGAAAATGGGTTACACGACTTGAGGGTAAAGATGCGCAACCTCTGCAGAGTGTAAAACTGGTATATCAGCCGTGCTCACGGTCATGAGTGGCTCGGACCCTCACATGAATAACTTATGGAATTAAATTTAATTGGTCATTTTGCATCGCATTGTGGTTTGTTTATTAATTCTGATCTCTCATTATTCGGGTTGGTATTTACTTATACTTAGTAACTGCTAATAAAATTTGACCAACTTATTAAAAGCAATGCTCCCACCTTTGGTGAGTTCACGCACATTATTCCCCAGAATTTGTTGAGCTATGTTCTTTTGTGAGCTCACCCTTATGATATATAAACCCCCACAGGAGAAGGATAGGTAGCTCAGGAGGAGGTCTACTACGAGGAGTATGAGCTTGTCTAGGTGGCGTCTCCCAGTCAGCTTGATGATGCCAAGGAATAATTATTAGTTCGCTTTATTGTTATCATTTATTTTTGTAAGACACTTTCGCTATGTAATAATGATTGTGACATTTATCTCTATACACTTGGTCATTATGTGTGTTGTTCTTCTTAGGCGCACATATGAGACACACCCGACTTTATCCCTTAAATCCGGGTGTGACACATATCTCAAATTCATGGAGGTGAGGGATGGAAATTGATTGTATAGATTTACATGCTACGTTTCTAATATACAACTTATAGCACACTATTCTACTTACTTCTCTATAGCAAATGTAGTGTATAACTATCTCTCTCATATGGTTTAGGATAATATACAAATATATTAAATATACAAATATTATAACTAGTTTGTGTGTAAATTATGATTATTAGAATGGAATTCAATTCCAATGAAACAAACGGGACCTTAGGGAAATGCAGTAAAATATAAAAGAGACTAGAAATAGGGGAAGAAATATGGGGAGAATAGTTGGAGATGGTCTACCCACATGGCACTACTAGTGTTCCCCCAGAAGGACTTCTTGTCTACTATATCGCGGCCGACCGACTGCCCGTGACCATGTCCGTGGCTATTGTTGGTTACTTGTTCGCAATTGTTGTGAATCAAAAACAAGGCAAAACAAATATTAAATGAACCTTCGTCCTTTGAAGCATTATTTTCTTTCAAAGATAATGATCCTTGGACGAAGGTAATGAAGAACGGGTCTTTATCTCCCATAAAGATAATATTATAATGTAATGATCTGGAATACATGCTAATGAAGCATTACAAGTATTACATTACATTAGTACCCTTGGCTTGCTCGAAGGAGAGAACACGAGAAAGACTTTCAATGAAAAGCGTGAACAGTACGGGTGTACTGTTCATCAATTTATAGGCATGGGACGTAGCCCAAGCAAAAGTACAATCATGACCCTTATATCTATACATTGTTCTAATACAGATATTTTGGATAAATAGGTCTTTCTATTACTGACTTGGTTTCTTGTATGACCTTCATGATCATCTCAAGCCAAAGCTTTAACTCTTGTCGAAGCTTTGTTGCACCCCTTGCGTGTTTGTCATAGCTTCAGCATTCAGTCCCTCGACATATCTTATTAAGATGAATCAGAAATGGTTTCTTCATTCTAAGGACCTTCGACAGAGAAGGAGACCCCCAACAGTAGCCCCTTCATGGTGCTACATCGTTTTTTCATAACAAACTCAATCCGTGAAGCAGATGAAGGCTTCTGAATACCGAAGGTTCGAAAATCACCTTCTTTGAGCTTATTATTAGAAAACGAATAAAATAGTTACGACCTGCATCGGTCCACCGATCAGTCTGTATGAGTGGCGCGGCGGTTCGCCTTCTTCACTAGCAGGACTATATAAACAGATTGGTTGGTAAGAAGTTATTACAACATTCCTTGCAATTGCACCGTTGTGGTGCTGAAAATTTTACTAAAGCCGAAGCTGTCCGTGCTCTATTCGTTCGTTAACTGTTCTTTGGCCTAAGCGTTAAAACAATTGAAAGTTAGCTTCGTCTTAAGCATTCAAATGGCTAGGATTAGGTCTACTGCTAGGATAATAGGTGAGGGTAGAGAAACCGAAGCTACTGAGACAGCTCCAATCTTGAAGATTATGAGGAATTCTAGGTTGGTTGTTCAGGAGGGAGAGATCTATGCTAGAGAAAGATAGTGCTAATGCCAAAGCTGAAAATGTTGATGCCAAAGTTGGTAGTGATGATGAAGAAGATGATGGTATCTTGAGCTTGAGCAAGCCTAGCCATATTGAATTTGGAAAATCTACTGTGACGCCAGAAGACCTGGTTTTAATGAAGAAACTCGGTTATTTTGGAAAGAACAATGATGAACTAATAAGATTCGCAGGGGACGAAGTAATTCTGGAGCCGAAGAATGATGAAGTAATAGTTTTCAAGAGCTTCTTCTGTGCTGGGCTTCGGTTCCCTTTGTACGAGATGATTGGTGAAGTTTTGAAAAGTTTGAAATTTATCTTCATCAGTTTATTCCGAATGCTATAGTTAGGCTTAGTGTACACATTTGGGCTTTGTGAAGTCAAGGAATGAGTGCCAATTCTGAAGGGTTCTACAGAGTGCATGAACTCCATGATCATACCAAAGCAAGAGCAGACGATCTGCATAAGAACTTCGGATGTTACAATTTTGCATATAGAAAAGATACGAAGGCTCCTATGATTGGGTACTGCACCAAATGGCCTACTGGCTAGACCAACGAGTGGTTCTATGTGAAGGCTGATGAGAAGAAAAGGGAGAAACTCTTGAGTATGGTGATGAGTCCGTTAAAGTTGAGCTTCGGCATGATAAGACTGTTGTGCAATATGCAGCTCGGCTCTCCATGCCAACTAGCCGAGGTTCAGTTTAGAGTTGTAGCCGAGCACATCAGCACTCGAGATTTAGTGCAAGAGTATCTGGCGAACAAAACCTTTCCAACATCAGGCGAATGGGGAATGCTGAAGAGAAAAGATGAAGGAAAGAAGCTTGATCTTTTAAGATTGCCATATCGCTTCAAATTCCATAATACCTTCAGCGGCCCCTGTGCCGAGTGGCTTGAATTGATAGAAACAATGTGTAATAAAATCTTTGGTAACTATACCAAGAAAGAGGACCAATTGATGACCATTGCCTTCGGCACCCGAAAGAAACGAAGGTTAAATCGAGTGATGGACGCTCTTAGCTTCGATTATCTTGATTATGATAGATTTGAAGAAGAAGCTGGGGGGCGCTGAAGAAAAAGAGTGTCGTAAGCATTTTAAAAAGACAAGCAATAAGGTCAATTGAAAAATACAAACATAAAGCTTTGTCAAAATAGCAAAAAATTTCAGGGGAGCCGAAGCCTTTGACTCCTAAAAAACGAAAATCTTTGGGTTTAGGCCATATCGAGAAGAAGGTGCAACAATTGCTAGAGAATATTCCTGGTACTTCTTCTGTAACACCCCAGGTGTTACCCTGGCCATGGCACATCTATGCACTATTGACTGTGATCACATGTGGAAGAAACTTGAAGAGAAGAGCATAAAACCTTGGGGACCATGTTTAAACCAAGAATATTAATGACCAAAAGCATTACCCAAGCCTTTGTGCAATTATCACCTTGGGCAAGAGAGGAGTAAACCCTAGACCCTTCTTGAGCCCTTAACTCCAAAAACCCTGGTTGAAGGGGGGAAAGGTTAAGCAAATGTGCAAATCATAAATTAACCTTTGGCCAAAGTTTAAGTAACATGTTAATCTACAAATACAGAGAGGAAACATTGCAAAAAGACCCCTTAAAGAACCCCAAATCCATTCCTTAAGTAGAGAGAGAGCTAGAGCTCTCTAATTCTCTCTAAGTCACATTTTACACCTAATCTAAAGATCCACCGTGTTCACTTAGTAGATGGCACTAAAACCACCTAAGTTGTATACCAAAAATGTGGCATACCACCTAAGGCACCCACTGGAAAAAGTTGAAACCGAGCCCTAGACGTTTGACATGATTTGGAATGGCTTTTGTCGCGAGGTGGGCAGAGGGACAAGCCAGATTTGGCATCCGCATATCTCCCTACCTAGGGCATATCTGCCATGGGGACTCACACATAAGAGATAGCCCTAGGTGCCAGGAGGAGGCCTGTGCCGGATTTTTGCCAAGATTCGCACGCTTGCGATCTCGGCGAGCTGTGGAACATGGGCAGAAGAACACTTCCACGTGTTCGACGCGCTCTGAACGCGCCAGAGCACGCCCGCGCCCAACCCCGCGCGCCCCACGCCGCGCTGAGCCGTGCCCGTGTCCCCCGCTCGCGCCCGCGCCTATTAAGCCCCCTTAGGCGTCGACCGTACTCCTCCGCGCACGCTCGACCTCACCGGAGCTAGAAAACCACCGGCGTTGCCCTGCAACGGTGTGCCCGCGGCCACCCGATCCACCGCCACCGTATACCGGCCAGCAGAGCCCTTCCCAGCCACGCCCGACCCTTGGAAGAGACCGTGCATGCCTTGGTGAAGCTCCCCGAGCAAGGAATCAGACTTTGTCTCGCCGGAGAAGCCAGTCCACGGTCGCTGGACTTCACCCGACCGCCAGTGATCGTAGACCGGGTAAATCTCTGCCCCATTCTTCGATTCCTTGTGCACATAGCCTCTACGTCATCCCGTGGAGCTCATCGTGCCATTTAATTAAACTAGATCGCCGTGGTTCAGCCGGAACACCCGCCGCCGACGAGATCACCCGCCTGCGCACGTGGCCCGGCCGATTCCGGCCACCACCACCGTCAAGCCGTACCTCGCTGTGACCGCCAGGACCTCCAGAAGCCAACCGCGCCCCTCGCCGGCTTTCTCTCACCGCCGGTAAGCCGCGCCGCCCTTTTCATCGCGGGTACTGTTTACATTAGGGGAAGGACCTCGGGGAAGAGGAAGGAAAGGTCGAGGGGGTTTTTGAACTGTCAGTGACTCAGGGGAATAGTGGCGCAGGGGTAGAAATGAGTGGATTGATTTAGAATGAACCTAGGGTCCTCAGTGTAAACTGGTTTTCCAGGAAACCTTTTTAATATTTCTAATTTAAATGCAAACAGAGCTTGTAAAATTCATAACTTCAGTTTTATACAACCAAATTTGGTCAAACCAATTTTGCCTGATTCTAAATAATGTGAACTACTTAGGAAAAATACAAAACCCCCTTAGTATTGCAAAAGAATTTAAAGTTTAGATTTAAATATTGATTTGGCCAAAAGCTAAATAAATAAAGGAAAAATAGTTACACTGTTAGACTAAGGTTAAGAAAAATCAGAGAAGTACTTAATCACTCCCTAATCTGTTTAAAAATAGTAAACCCCTCAGTACACCAAGTTAAGATAGAATTTACCAGTTAAATCCTTTTTAGCCTAAAGTTAGAGAAAATATTAAAGGTGGTTTGAATAAAGAACTAGGGAGCACCCACATTTTTGTTAGTTTACTTATTCAGTATAGTTCACTAGAAAAATTTATTATACCCTTGTTTAGTACAGAATAAATGAGATACCTTTTATTTTAGGGAAACAAGGAAAACTTAGAAAAACCCTATAAAAATAACCCCAAGGAGAAAACATCCCAAACCTTGGGATAACTAATGTTATGTTATTATGAACATAGGAAAAATATGGAATCTGTTGTTTGATATTTTTCAAATAACAAGTTAGTTATAAGCACCTTTTTGGGCATAAAAATTTAGAAATTCACAACTAAATATCCAGTATGACTTTTTCTGTGATTTTTAACACAAAGGCCTAATATCATCTAGGTATTTGGACAAAAATACAACTTGGTACAGAAACCCCAATTAAATCACAGCTATAGTCTAAAATGCCCTTTTAAAACTTATTCTTGTCAATTTTGCACAAGTAGTATCTGAATCAGTAACCACCTCAAATTTATGGGACAAACTACAATGACCAATAGTAACCCACTGTAAATTTTTTAGAATTTTTGGAATAGGTTCAACCACTGTTGTAGTTCAAACCCACCCTAGAATTCAAAATAGAAAATGAAAAAAAGGAAATTAATAATGGAGAGTAATGTCATTTTAACCCAACCAGCAAAACCCCTTAATTGCTCACTAAAATATCTAAGGGAAATACCATCACTATGCTTATCCATAACAAAACCCAAAACCTAAGTGGATAAGCATACACCACTAAGAGCCACGTATAACCGGGAAACCCTAAATTACTAACTAACTTAGTTTTCTTCACTTAGCATAATGATTATTAAATCCTGCATAATCATGGCATACATACTCTTATTCATTGCATTCGATAGATTGCAACCTCACCGACGGAGAGTACGTCCTCGTGCCAGAGCAAGGAGCTGCTCAGGAGGTAGCCCCGGATCCAGCACCAGAGCCTGCCCCAGAGGATCTGCCTGCCCCAGCTTTGGAAGGCAAGCCCCAGTTTTATGCATAATCTGTTCTATATGATATTTTACTACACTTAATGTTTGTAGGCTTGTATTGTGCACTTAAGTGTAGGAGTTGGTTGAAACCCTAGTTGCATAAACTCCGGAACCCTTGTTGAAATGGATACTAGTATGCTAGGTCGAGTAGCTGCTTTGCTAAATAGGGATCTTGGTAGAAGTCGAGTGATTTTTCTAGCACTCGGGCGAGGTCAGGAAAATTGATTGTATCCACCTTGATAATAGAATGATAAGGGTCTGTGGACTCGGACCCATGGGGGGTTGCGATGTTTACGAGATGAAATTGGAATAAGGATTTAACGTGTGGATACCTGTGTCAAGCGTTTGAACGTACTAAACATATGCCGAGAAATATGGTAAATCGGTAAGCCTAGTACCTGATTGAACCTGGCAGTAGATTGCCCTCCTCACGCGACCTGAGACGTGGTCTCCCATTCCGGTTATGGTGGGTACAAGTGCGGTCACTGCACGACGGCAGTCGGAGTCAGTGAGGCATTGTACGCCAAGGCGGTGAGCCCCTCTCTACTGACAGGGAATCGATGGGGACAATTGATGTGTGTGGGGACGGAGTGCCTCGCCACGTCTGTGTTTAGGTTTACCTTGCAAGGATAAAAACTCGATTCGAATCGTCTGCTTCTCGCAGCTAATGAGACTGCTTGATCCATTGTACTGCATTGAGTAACAAGTGGAAATGTGATGATGTGACAAAAGATGTTGATTGCTAAATTTGCTTGATACCATGAATGAGTAGATAGTACATATCTAGTCTTAAGAGAGTCACACTAAAACTTGACAAAGTTAAAACTTGGTTTACAAACTCAGCTAGTGCTTTTGGCAACCAAACCCCACAGCCAAATAGCTGCATGTCTAGAGGTAGAGGAGTAGACTCCTCACACCGGGTAAGTCTAGCTGAGTATTAGTATACTCAGCCTTGCTTGTGGCATAATTTTTATAGGTTCTCTGGAGGACATGGTTGCTGGAGTGACTTGGCCGTCCACCTTGCCACCGGGGTGGACAGTCGAGTGGGACCCTGCCTCGGCTGAGGAGGAGCACGAGGAGTGTTGGGGGCCTTCGTCCTCCGAAGGTCCTCAAAAACATGATTTGACAATGTTTTCCAAGTGGATTATATGAACAGGTACCTTCGGACTCAGAATTATGAACATGAAGTACGGTCAGGACGAAGCCTAAACCAGACGAAGGGGGATTGAAATGGAGGACGAGCTGATTACCAAGCTCTACGAAGAATGGTGCACGGCCGAAGCTGTGCGCAGGAAAGCTTCGTCGCAATAGCAGAAAGGGGAACCGACTTAAAGATGGAAAGACTACTTAGGCCTTGACAGATTTCCATAAGTCATTAGCGAATGTAATGGACATGAATGTAATTTCACATGGGCTGTGTCTCACGCCTATAAATAGATGAACAGTACTCCCGTACTGTTCACGCTGACTGAGCATTTGCTTTTGCGTCATTCTTGTACTTTTGCCTTCCTGCAATACGAAGGTACATTTGTAATTTGAAGTCATTTCTATTTTTACATAGTAATAAAATAGAAATGACATTGTGATAAAATTTAAATGTTTACATTACTATTTATGTTATGCATAAGTCCTTCGTCGTAACTTATCGAGCTTACGAAGATATGTTGTTCATGACCTTCGTCCGGAGCACGTTATATCCCGAAGGGAAATAATGTTTCGAAGGACGAAGGACCTTATCATTTAACACTTTTTATGTTGCCTTGTTCTTAATACGAAGCATTTGAGGACAAGTCACCAACATTGGCGCCCACCTCCGGTGAACTCACCTCCATTTTGAGTTTTTTGAACACCTTCGGAAGCCATAGACCCTCGCTATGGCGCCGAAGAAAGCTTCAGCGACTGGAGCTGCAGCACTGCAACCGCTGGACCCCAACCAGGAGACCGTCTCTCTTCGGGAGGCCCGAAGCCAGAAGAGGAAGGCCGTCAGCCCGACGCTTCAGGAGGATGAACTAGACCAAGAGATCAGGGATATGGAGATGCTTCATCAACAGGTGCAGAGGAAGAAGGAAAAGATGGCCAGGCTAGCTGAGCTGCAGAGGCAGATAGACGAAGCTTCTGAAGAAGTTCGCCATCTTACTCATGATGAGCAGATCAGAAGGCCTCAACAAAAAGACCTTCATCAGGAGGGCTTCTTCAGCGAAGATGACTGGTATGACAATTTCCATCATGGAAATTTTGTTTTCGATGATGCTTCTCCCCTGTCCGCTGAGCTGCAGGCTACACCTTGGCCTCCATCCTACAAGCCACCCCAGCTTCCCATGTTTGATGGCCATTCAGACCCGAAGCAGTTTTTGATGAGCTACGAAGCAACAGTGTCTTCGTATGGTGGCAATGCTGCAGTCATGGCAAAGTCTTTTGTTATGGCTGTCAGGAGTGTTGCTCAGACCTGGTATTCCTCCCTTCGACCAGGAACGATTACTTCATGGCAAAAGCTGAAGGATATGTTGCTAACTAGCTTTCAAGGGTTTCAGACGAAGCCGGTTACTGCCCAAGCCTTGTTTCAGTGCACTCAGGATCATGAAGAATACCTTCAGGCGTATGTCAGAAGGTTCTTACGTTTGAGGGCGCAGGCACCAACGGTGCCCAATGAAATTGTCATCGAAGCCATGATCAAGGGGCTCCGACCTGGACCTTCAGCTCAATACTTCGCCAGGAAGCCTCCTCAGACTTTGGAGAAGCTGCTCCAGAAGATGGATGAGTACATTCGTGCCGACAATGATTTTCGCCAAAGAAGGGAGGAGGCTTTCAGATTTTCTGAAATGACCAGGGGCTTCGGAGGAAGATTCTATCCGAGGCATGTCAGGTCCATCCACAACTCTACTCAAAATGATGATAAGGGGAGTCAGCAGAACAGGCCGCAGTGCTCCTCACAGGCTTCGGGGCAACAGCAAAGTTTCTTCCGGCCACCAGCTCCAAGAGGCAGAGGCGCCAGGGGCTTCGGCGGAAGATTTGGAGATCAACCAAGGAAACTGTTTTGCTTGTTCTGTGGAGAAAACAAGGGCCATACCACCAGGACGTGCCATGTTACAATCCAGAAGCAAAAGGAAATAGCCGAAGCTGCAACGCAACAAGCTCAGCCGAAGCAGGTCATGCATACTGCTTCGTATCATCCGCCTTACATCCCACAATACATAGACAACCACCCTGCAGCTTCTGTAGCTTCGGCAAGTCAACCTCAAGCTTCCTGGCAACAGCCTCCGCCTCCACCTCCACTGCAACAAGGTCAACAGCCAGAAGGGAGTCAATATGCCCCACACCAAAGGGACTTCAGAGAACAATCCGAAGCTCGCACAGTCAACAGCACTGTGCCAGAGTCGAAGCACATTTATTGACACATATCCTACCTTTGATAGCAGTTTTTTCTATTCAGTTCTATTTTCTATGCAACAAAGAACATTGTTAGTTTTCATGTAATAATTTCGTTGTTTCCCACGAGGAAAACCTATTTTCTCCACAGGCTTAAGTTGCTAAAGCTTAAAAAATTTGCGTTAACAAGGAGGACCTTCGAATTATTAAAAATCCTTCGAAGCAACAGAAAGTCGTTCTAAGGAACGCAGAGTAAGTTGATGAAGTCACAAAAAGCCGTTCCAAAGGGAGCGCAGTGTAAGTTTTCTGCTCAAAAGTCGTTCCAAAGGGAATGCAGAGCTTACAGCGAAAAGTCAACGCTGATACCGCCTAAGTAAAAGGCGAAGAAGCTCAAAAGACGTTCCTAAGGGAATGCAGAGCTTACAGCGAAAAGTCAACGCTGATACCGCCTAAGTAAAAGGCGAAGAAGCTCCAAAGACGTTCCTAAGGGAATGCAGAGCTTACAGTAAAAGATTGTGTGTTTCACGGGGATATGTGTGTATCTTCGGAATCAAATTCATCTACATAACATAACATCATCACATCATTTTGCATAGCATAAGCATCATACATCATATTGCATATGGCAAAAGAAGGGAGGACAGTATCAACCTTCGGAAGAGTGCTTTGAGAAAGTAAAAATCTTCGGAATATAGCTTCGGAAAATGTTCTCATGAAGTTTGGATATTTTTCATCAGAGCGCTACGGGTTTTGTGACGCATAAAAGTTTTTCTATCTTCACGAAGCATGAAAAGAAGGGAAGGTGTTTTTTCGCCGAAGGCTTAAAAACGGTACGTATGTAAAGTTTCATGCATCGTAAAGAATTGAATAATGAAAAGAAACTTATATATTACATTCAAATGTACAAAATATTACATAGATCACATTTCAAATGTTCTTTCTAATGCCATCTAGTCTTCTCTTAGTACTACTTCGGCAGCCTCATTTAGAAGTTGTTCAACAACTTTATCCATGATAGCTTCGGCCATTTGTTTAATTTCGTCATCCTCTTTCGTGTGAGGGTCAGCAGACGATCCAGTAGGTTCTGAGGGAAGGGAATATGTCTACATTACTATCACAAACCGCGAACAAAGTTTGAAATAAAAATTACAGCACAACAAGAACAACTAATTAATACCTATTTGCCCTTCAGGCTCTGTACTTTTTTCGGCAACTTCTGTCACTTTCCTAGCATCATGGATGCCTTTTTCACTCCTTTGAATAATTTCTTGCGCCATTTCTCGGCCGCCGTTGTCCCAGATATCAGTAAAGAATTTACCGCCAACCATGCTTGCTTCGGTCGAGGGGTCTTTGATGTCTTCAGAGGACAGGGCAGCTTCGGACTGAGCTAAGGATTTTACATGCTCACAACCCTTCTTCTCCAAAACAGCAGCAACTCCTCTGGCGCCTGAAAAAGCGCAGATGTCACCGCGGCTGCTCAGGATTTCCTCGAAGGCTTCTGCTTCGTTACTGATCCAGTTCAGTGGACCTTCGGGATTGCCTCTTGAGAAATTCTCGTCACTAGAAAAGGCGCCAACGCTGGTGAAGCTGGATTTTATCTTTTTGACGCATTCTATAGATTTAACATAGCATTTCCTCTGGGATGCACGAAGCTCCTTAACACTTAACTCTAAATGATTGGTCAACTGGTCACTAAGCTCTCGTTTTGTTTCTTCAAGCACACGTTCCTCTTTAGCTCTAGCTAGCTGTTTCTGAAGATATTTAATCTCACGTTTTTGGGCTTCGGCTTGGACCTTTGAAGCGGCTTCGTCTTTTTTCACCTTGTCTACCAATGTAAGCAGAATTTTATCCTTTTCCAGAGCTTCGTTTCTCAGTTTAATAACTTCTGATCGTAGGTTGTTAAATGCGATTTCATAGCTCTCATCTTCGGCGCTCTTTTGTGCTCTTAATGCGTTGCTTAGGATTAAACCCTATATGTAAAAAAGTTGGTATAAGAATAAAAGAATGGGTTACGAATTAAAATTTTTTTCAAGCGCTTAATCCCCGTACCTTTAGGCTATTGTACGCGAGACTGTCCGCGAGATCCTCCTTCGTCATAGCACTTAATCCAGCTTCGAGCTTCGGGAAACCCATACTTCTAGCCATCTCCCGGCAGACAGATAATTCTTTATTATCAGGGAGGCAGTATAGGAAGTCATCTTCATTTGTCCCATTGAACACTACTGCCCCCTTCGGATACTTTAACTCTCTAGCATAGTGATTGGCTTCATAAGTCTCTTCTTCAGATAATTTCTTTCCCGAAGCATGTCGCACGATGTAATCGCATATGTTGGAAGGAGCTTCGGGGGCGACAGTGTCAATTTCTTCAACCAAAGCTGGTTCTGATATTTTTATTTTTTCGGTTTCCACAGATTGTTCCTTGGTGGGCTCTGAAGGCCCAGCTTCAGCTTCAGGTTGTTGCTTTGGAGCTTCAGTAGATGCTTCAGCAAGTTCAGCAGTCTTCTTTGGAGTTGTGCTTGAAGACTTAATTGTCTCCAACACATCTAGCACGTTCACCATTCTTTTTCTCTTTGGGGTCACCGATGGGCCCTTTTGATTTTTTATTATTTCAACATTTACTGAAGGACTTAAGATTTCTGATATTTTTGGCCCTTCAATCTTTGGTTTTTCTGCCTTTTCTGCTGAAGGCGCTTCAGTTTTCTCTTCTATCTTCGGCACTGGAGCTGGTTCTGTAGCTTCAGAGGCCAAAGAGACTTCACCAATAAATTCTGGCACTGTGGCCGGCTCAATAAAACGCGCCCGGTGGGTGAGCACCTTCATCTTTTTCCTTTGCGGCGCTGGCTCACCAGTGGCACTTGTGGTAGCTTCTGTCGTAGGAGAAGTATTTTTTCTTTTGCGGCCCAATACCGGATAGTGATAGTCAGGGTAGACAAACCCGACTGCGTCAAATACCCGGTTGAGCCTTTTCTTCTTTCGGCCTCCGAAGGCTGCTGATAACGTAGTGTTCTCCGCCTTCGAATATGCCCCAAGCAGTTCGTCACTTAATGTTTCAATGCTTTTCAACCAATCGTCATCAGGTTCAACAAACTTATCCCCGTATTTGAATGTGTATTTCAGTCTGACCAGTCCGCCTTCGTCGGACTCTTTGATGGTCTCCTTCGGCATTTCCCACTTTCCTGCAAGTGGCCACACCCTGAAGGCAATATGCTCTTGGACCAAGTCCCGTGTCCCAATAAAAGAGCAGATTACGCCGAAGGCTCTTTGGCATTCCTCGGCTGCTTCATTCATTTCAACCTTCGACCTTCGAAGTCCGAAGCGTTGCCAGATGGGGCGCATAATGATACTCTTAACATCTTCCTGTGCTGTTAAGTCATTCTTTACATAGAACCACTCTGTCATCCAGGCTCCGGGCCACCTCTTCCGAAAGGTTGGCACAGGGCGGCTTGACCCGGAGCGGGCACCGAAGCTGTAGCACCCAAAGTTGTTGTGATATTGTTCTTTTCCCCAGGGCTTTGTCTCATATAACAATTCATGAATGTTGCAAAAGCTTTTAGCATTTGGTTCTAAACCTTGGCTCTTCGCAGCCCAGACAAACATCCCCATTCTTATGATCGCTTCGGGAGTAATTTGATGCAGGTAGACTTGAAATGTTTTCAGGACTTCGACAACAAAGCTGCTTAGGGGGAATCGAAGCCCAGCTTTGAGAAAGCTTCGGAAGATTACAACTTCATCTTCTTCGGGAGTGGGAGAAGTTTTTTCTCCAGCATCAGCCCTCACAATAGATATATCTCGAAAATATCTCCCCCTCATATTGTCAATATGGCTTTGCTTAATAGTGGTTTTCCCGAAAACCGTGTGACTTGGCCGCCATGGTCGATCTTCGGACTCTTCCCCACCACTTTCTACATCGTAACTGTCGCTGTCACTAGTATCTTCAGACAAACCTTCCAGAATCTCCTTGGTGATTTTCTCCGTATTGGTCTCCGCCATTGCTATAAGGAACCCCAAGTTCTTCTCCTCGTCGAGACTCAGCTTCGTCTCAGCAGGGACCTTCTTATCTCCAGACATCTTCGGAAACACTAAAAAACTGTTTTCAAGGCCGAAGCTTCAAAACCAAAAGATCAGCAAATCTTAGTGCGCAAGAGCTAAAAATTTAGTGGGCAGAAGCAGGTGGCAAGTGAGAGTACCAAAATGAGTTTGCGGTATGATCTTATTTATACGCCCAGTGCGTTGAAAATTGAAAGACCCCGCTTGTCAGTGAATGTTGCTATTCTAGCAAAGGGAAGGTGTTTTTTCGGACCTTCGGCTCAAGGCCTTCGTCCATATCGCAATCTGAATTTATCATTAACAAATTAATATTGCGAGGGGCTACTGTTGGGGGCCTTCGTCCTCCGAAGGTCCTCAAAAACATGATTTGACAATGTTTTCCAAGTGGATTATATGAACAGGTACCTTCGGACTCAGAATTATGAACATGAAGTACGGTCAGGACGAAGCCTAAACCAGACGAAGGGGGATTGAAATGGAGGACGGGCTGATTACCAAGCTCTACGAAGAATGGTGCACGGCCGAAGCTGTGCGCAGGAAAGCTTCGTCGCGATAGCAGAAAGGGGAACCGACTTAAAGATGGAAAGACTACTTAGGCCTTGACAGATTTCCATAAGTCATTAGCGAATGTAATGGACATGAATGTAATTTCACATGGGCTGTGTCTCACGCCTATAAATAGATGAACAGTACTCCCGTACTGTTCACGCTGACTGGGCATTTGCTTTTGCGTCATTCTTGTACTTTTGCCTTCCTGCAATACGAAGGTACATTTGTAATTTGAAGTCATTTCTATTTTTACATAGTAATAAAATAGAAATGACATTGTGATAAAATTTAAATGTTTACATTACTATTTATGTTATGCATAAGTCCTTCGTCGTAACTTATCGAGCTTACGAAGATATGTTGTTCATGACCTTCGTCCGGAGCACGTTATATCCCGAAGGGAAATAATGTTTCGAAGGACGAAGGACCTTATCATTTAACACTTTTTATGTTGCCTTGTTCTTAATACGAAGCATTTGAGGACAAGTCACCAACAAGGAGTGATGGGACAGGCTTCCCCATCTCTCTGTTTATTTATCGTTAGTTTTATTCCGCTGCACTTCGAACAATGATGACTACTTTTGCTAAAACTCTGATGATGATGTAATAAGCTTAATACTCCTTAATGTATAGTTTTATGCTTTATTGTATTTGCTCTGTGACTCACCCTCGAGTGAGATTGTGGTACTTGATCCTGTCAGTGGCCTCGTCGGATTAGATCCGAGGGATTGACAGGTTATTCCCATTTAAGTGTGGTCTAGCCTCGAAGGCAGGACGTAGGCACTTAAGTTGGAATAATTCGGGCAGTTCCGCCATAGCTGGTATCGGAGCTTGTACCACCACAGAGGAATCAATAAACTATAAATACCATCCTTTTTCAAAGTAAAACTGGTTAGAAACAAGCGTTGGATAGATCGTCAGGACGATAAGGATAGACCTAGGACGTGAAGCCTTAGAATAATAGAGGGGTAGTTAGGTGGCTATTTGAGTAAGCCCTACCGGCTACTATAAGGGATGGGAGTTCTTCCCTAGTCCCTCTAAGATTGGTGTGAGGTCGTTCAGGACGAGCATGCATGCATCCTTAACTAAACTAATGGATAATTGGGTAAGAACTTTGATACAAAATGATGGCAAACTAAGTACCCCAGTACCATTGTCGTAATTGTAGAGAGGTCGAGTTGTGATCCCTTTTTCTTTTTATAATTCATTTTCTTCTACTTACGCTTAACTGTACACAGATGACTTCTCACGGATCCTCGGATGAAGGGAATGCACAGTCCCACACTGACGGACTTGCACGAGAGGGTTTCCCCCGTATTTTGTGGGAGGTGCTTCAGGGAGCTGGTTACATGATGCCTCCTCAGTATGCGGTGCAGCAATTCGAGAAGCACCGAGTGCCCCACTGTAGGGTGAAGATGACCCTAGAGCCTCATCCCCTGCAGCTAGGCTGAGGATACTATCGAGGCGATTGCTCTTCACGGACTGACCACTTTTTGTGGATTCCACCCCTTGGAGCTGTCCACTCACCCCATTGGCTTGTTTCCCGCTGAGAAGGAGGACGACCCAATGTGGAAGGACCGAGTAGAGCATGCCAAGGATATCTGGGCTATCTACCCGGGTCAGACTGCTCACTTGATGGTGCGGTGCATGAATGCCCTGTATCGTCTGCAGGTGATGCGTGGTGAGGCAATGTCCCATCTGATGGCATTGTTGGAGGCAACCAAGATCACTTTGGATAACAGAGAAGAACTTGTGGTTGACTTGTCCACTGAGATGGTGGAAAAAGACCTACAAGTGGAGCAGTTGTCAGATGAGATTCACGAACTCGAGGAGCTAGTGGGAACGAGGGAGAACACCATCGAGGTCCTCGAGGATCAGTTGATCAACACCCAGCAGCAACTTGTAGAGGCTAATCAGCACCTAGATATGCACCACCAGGAGATCCAGGACATGGAGGCCAACGAGGATGTCGACATCGAGGGAGGAGAGGAGCCTGCCTCCAGCTTGGACACTGCTGGCTCAGGGAGACCACCATCCCCCGAGTCGAGTGTTGCCTCGTTTGCTCACTAGGTTGCGAGGATAGAGTTAGAAGTTTGTGATGGTAGGACTCCTCGAAGCTAGCTTAGCTTTTGCACCCTTGGGGTACTAGGCTAGATAGAGTTGAGTCTTCTGGGCTATTGATGTAATCGTGATAAACTCTATTGGAACCATGGTTGGTGAATGCTGTCAGTCTTAATTTAAGGGGAAAAAGGTTTGGACAATGTGGAATCTTTTATAATTATGCAAAAATATATTGGTTTCGCCCTTTTGCCTCTTTCACCACGATTGAACCTTGAACCTCAGAAATGTGATATTAAGAATATATATGAATTTTTCATATGGCCGGAAGAGAGCGTCGTGGTCAAAATGAGCGCGTTCCTCCACCACCGCCACCGCCTCCTACTCTGCAGGAGCTGATGGCTGTCACACCCGGTTTTGGAAGGCAAACCGAATGCGAACTATGTACGTGCCAGGATCAGAACTCACGTACACAGCGATTACATAAATGAACATCATCGCACAGTGCTCGAATAATAACATAAAAGAGTGTTAACTTGTTACATCACAGAGTCAGAGACATCCACATAGTCATCAACTTAACTGATAAACCAAAGTGCTAAGCGAAACGCAGTAAAGATAAGGCCTTCACAGGCAGCTGACTGGGGGTTGCCGCCAACCCACACCTAAAAGTCGTTGTAATCTTGGAACTCCTGGAAGTCTCCTTCCACGACTTCGTCTTCTCCTGAGCAGCGGTTGCAATGTGGACAACCTGGTGTTTTGTGGTAAAGCAAGGATGAGTACACATCAACGTACTCAGCAAATGCCCCGTTTGGCTGAAGTGGACTAGCTTTATGTGGGGTTAAGGTCAAAGCAGATTGCTTTTAGTTGGTCAGGCATTTATTATTAGTGGAAGCCAAGTTTTATCATATAACCATCCCATGAGTCATTTCCTCATTGAGGAAACATCATGATCATCACCGAACCAAAAAACATTAATGGAACCATCGTATCTTGAACCATCTGTATCTCTAATCAAAGAGGATCCCAAGGCTGCTCTTAACCGTGAGCACGGCTGATATATCAGTTTCACTACCCTCTGCAGAGGTCGCACACTTTATCCATGAGCCGTGATTCCCTTTCTGCCCGGGGAGAGCTAATCCCCATTGACCACTACCTAGGTGGTCCAGCAGGGTATCACTACGTAGCTTTTACAAAGATTCCCTAGAGATCATAGCCGCCCGTTAGGTTTCTCCAGTTTGATAAACACAGTACCCTTCCCCGCAGGAGAGTGACTAACAAAAGCAAAACGAAAGAACCTCGGCACTCAGCCTCGGCAGAGCAAGCACTGTGCCTGGACCCCATTGACGGCACGACAGCGAAGCAACTACACCTCTAGTTCCTCTAATTAATTAGCTAAGGGCGCCCCATTTCACCCTCATGGTTGCACTGTTATCCCGGGTGGTCTCTCAACGAACAGGTCCTTATGAAGAGGTACTCGGGAAACAGCCCGAGTCCCCTAAAATGCCACAAGTATATTACCATCGTATCTAAAATAAAAACATCGTACCATCATTGCATCTCATCATGTTCATTGATTAAATTAAAGCGCTAGCATGAATCTAACCATAGTAATCCGAAAGGTAAACAAGGATACGGTAAATAGAAAGCTAGTAAATCCTTAGGTTGTTCATAGTATGCGGGACAGTGTATTATAAAGTAAATGAGATATAATGGGACTGAGGACACTTGCCTTCACCAAGCTGCTGCTGCTCAGGGTCTTCTCCTGCAATTCCCTCAGACTCCACGAACGACCCGATATCTACGCGAGTGCAAACATACAAATAACATTCTTGAAACGGAAGAAAACAATACACCATTCAATAATATAGATCAAATAAATAAGCACTCGACATAAAATTCGCATCTACGATTACGCGAGAACGGAACTGAAACGACTGACGCTACGGTCGAGGGATATCACGTTTACACTAAGCGAATGTGAATTATAATATTTAATTCGACGTAGTCATATTAACGGACAATAATCACATGCCGAGTAAAATTACTACTTAGTCCCGATTAGTGTGTTGTTCGAATAACCGTTGCTTAAATATATATTTAATTAGCGTGAGCTATTCTAGGTGAGGTGAATTATTAACGTGCGAAGAACGCACGACGACACGTGCGAACAGCACGCGCAACGCGCGCGAACCGCACGCGACGATTTATTGCGCGACGCGCGGGCGATGGCGAACGACACGAACGCACACGGGGTTAGACGAGGGGTAGACGGGGGTAGGCGAACGTAGATGGAGTCCCGTCGACGCACTGCGCACAAGCAAACGCGAGAGCGCGCACTAGTTGCGTGACGTACGACACATCGAATAATTAACAATCCGTGGCTAAATAATGACGTGACGAACGGACAACTTATATTGCGCTTAAACGCGAAAACTATATTTTTCTAAGTTCAACTTAGTTGACATAAATTAATTGGGTGGGATATTTTAGATAGAAATGGATTATCAACTAATCGATGATTAATACGGGGATTAATTGACTAACGCGAACGGACGATTATAGCGAAGTGATTAATAAATGCGCGCAGATTGCGCGCGCGACCCGCGCGAGGACTCTGCAAACCATGACGACGGCGCGCGCGATACCCGTGATCACGTGCGAAACCGCGCGCGCGAGACTGACGAGTACGTGACGCGCTAGGTAACCGTAACGAGGCACGGCGATGGTAGACGAACGGCCGGGGCGAGTTGGGCAGCGGCAAGCGCGCAGCAACGCAGCTGCGACGCGCAGGGGCGAGGTTCGACGGTGAACGGCTGCTACGGCGCTAAACGTCAACGCGGCTGAGCGTGCTGAGCGCGCAGCAACTCGGCCACGGCGCGCAGGGACTAGGCTCGCCGGCGACGGGACGCTGCTGCTACGTCGACGCTAAGCGACGGTGGCCTCTGCTCGCCGGATGAGAGCGCGCGGGGCTGCTGGACGCGCGGGCTAAGCGTTGCGCAGGGGCCGACCGGCGAGACGACGGCTGGGCTGGGTGCTCGACCGACGGAACGACGGGACGGAGAGGAACGGGACGTCCGGGCTAGCTCAGCCGAGCTCTAGCCATGGCGAGCGAGCAACACATCGAGGGGAGAAGAGTGGGGGAGAGAGAGGAAGAGGGTGAGCTCACCTCGGCGGCGCGCACGACGACGGCCGCAGCGGGACGTGGTCTCGACGGCGGTGCGATGGCGAGACTCGCTGCGCAGCGAGTGCGGCGAGCGCGCACACGGCGACAACGGCGGCACTCCGACGGCGCAGGGGACGCAGAGAGCGAGGGCGAGAAACTAGGCACTCGGGCGAAGAAAACTGCGCGTCGGGCGAAGAAATCGTGCGGCGTGCGAAGAAATCGTGCGTCTGGCGGTTTCAAGGAGATGAACAGGGCACTCCTGACGCGCGGGGCCCGGCTAGGCAGCAGCGGCGGCGGCGCTCCACGCGCGAGCGAGCGGCTGCGTGCGCTGCGTGCGCGCGACGCGCGCGCTGCTGGGCCAGGCGCGGCGCGGGCGAGGACCTGGGCGGCTGGGCGCGTGGGCTGCTAGGCGAGCTGGGCTGCCACGGCGCGGCAGGCGCGCTGGGCCGCGGGCGCGCTGGCGGAGCAGGCCGCGCGCAGGGAAGCTGGGCCGCGCGCGCAGGCCCACGAGAAGAGCGCTGGTGCGAGTGGGCCGGGGGGGGGGGGAGAAAAGAGAGGGGGAAGGGGGGAACGGCTGGGCCGGCCGAGCTGGGCCAGGGAGGGAGTTGGGCTGAATTCTATTTTTCCTTTTTCTTTTCTTTTTCTTTCTCTTTTCTATTTATTTCAGTTTGACATTATGCGCAAATAAAAGATTAGATGAAAGATCAAGCAAACCATTCATCAAGCAAAAAAACAAATACTTTCTAACATGATGCAACAACCATTGTTCCCTTAGGGTTTAACCTACTAGATTATAGTTGCATTTACAAATAAAATAACCACTCTTCTTCTATAGAGAAGAGAAAAAAAAAGATTGGGTGAGATGAGATGAGTAACACCTGAATTTGTGAATATGAGCAAAGAAATTTTATACCCAAAAATCAGGGTGTTACAAACCTATCCCCCTTAAAAGAATCTCGCCCCGAGATTCAAGGTTGGTCAGCAAAGAGTTCGGGGTATTTGGCTTTCAGATCATCCTCTCGTTCCCAAGTTGCTTCTTCCTCAGAGTGGTGGCCCCATCTGACTTTGCACATTCTGATGGTGTTCCTCCGGGTGACTCTGTCTGCAAACTCCAGAATCTGTGTTGGCTTCTCTATGTAGGTCAGATCCTCTTGGACTTCCAAGTCCTCCACTGGCAACTGTTCTTCTGGTACTCGCAGACACTTCTTCAATTGCGACACGTGGAACACATTGTGCACTGCCGACAAACTTTCTGGTAGGTTGAGCTGGTAGGCTACTTCTCCACGCTTTGCTTGAATCTGATATGGTCCAACATACCGGGGTGCTAACTTGCCCTTGACTCCGAATCTTCTGACTCCTCTGATAGGCGACACCTTCAGATAGACGTAATCTCCCACTTCAAAACTCAGTTCTCTTCTCCTTCTGTCAGCATAGCTTCGCTGCCTTGATTGTGCTATCCTCAGATTCTCCCGAACCATTTTGATATTCTCTTCGGCTTCAAGCAAAATGTTGGGGCCAAACACCTGTCTCTCTCCAGGCTGGTCCCAATGCAGCGGAGTCCTACAGCTCCGTCCATAGAGCGCCTGAAACGGTGACATCTTCAAGCTGGCCTGGTAACTATTGTTGTAGGAAAATTCTGCGTAAGGTAACCTTTTTTCCCATCCTGACTTGTCTTGCAACGCACAGGCCCTCAACATATCTTCTAGAATCTGATTAGTTCTTTCAGTCTGACCGTCTGTCTGTGGGTGATAAGCTGAGCTGAAGTTCAAATGTGCGCCCAAAGCTTCTTGTAGCTGCTGCCAAAAATGAGAGGTAAACTGTGTCCCTCGATCTGACACTATCTTCTTCGGCACACCATGAAGGCAGACTATCCGGGACATGTATAACTCAGCTAATGTTGCTCCGGTGTATGTTGTCTTCATAGGTATAAAATGGGCCACCTTTGTTAAGCGGTCCACAACCACCCAGATGGAATCATAGCCGGCCCGGGTACGAGGTAGGCCAACTATAAAATCCATCCCGATCTCGTCCCACTTCCACTGAGGAATCTGTAATGGCTGCAACAGTCCGGCGGGTCTCTGATGCTCTGCTTTGGTTCTTTGACAGCTATCACAGATGGCGACATACTCTGCGATCTCTCTTTTCATGCCATACCACCAAAACCTCCTTTTTAGATCCTGATACATCTTTTCACTTCCAGGGTGTATGGAGTAGGCTGTCTCATGAGCTTCCTTGAGGATCAGCTCCCGAATAGGTTTGATGTCGGGAACACACAATCGGTCCTTGAACCATATTACTCCCTGCTGGCTGTTCTGACGATACTGTTGCTGCTGTGGGTACTGCCTCTGAGACTGCTGCTGATACGGGCGCTGACCTTGATGCTGATATCGCTGTGGGTGACCATGCTTGCCTTGCTGAGATGAACTGTCTGAGAAGCGGGGGCGGCTATTGCTCCTGGACTGTGGTCCACTCATCTTGCGCTTCCGATCTTCCATTTCCTTGCGCTTCCTCTCGGTCATGATTGCCCTATCGATCAGGTGCTGGAAGGTGGGGAAGGTGTGGTTCATCAGCTGGTAATGCAGGGGATCCACCAAACCCCTCATGAACCTGTACTGCCTCTTAGCATTAGTGTTGACGTCTTCAGGTGCATAACGAGATAGCTGCAGAAACCTGTCCCTGTATTCACTAACAGACAGGGGTCCCTGTTTCAGAGCCAGAAACTCCTCCCTCTTCACGATCATCAGTCCCTCTGGAACATGGTACCTGCGGAAACTCTCGCTGAATTCCTCCCAAGTGATGGCCTCGGGGTCAGCATGGGTGGCGAGGTAGGACTCCCACCAGGACTGGGCTGCTCCCCTTAGCTGGCGGGGACCATATAGAACCTTCTCCCTGTCGTCACATTGGGCGGTGCACAGTTCTCTTTCCACTGCACGCAGCCAGTCTTCTGCATCCATGGGGTCAGCAGAATGCGCGAAGGTAGGAGGGTGCCCTCTCATGAACTCGCCACGCTTATCCGATGGCATCTGAGGCATCTGCACTTGCAACTGGGGCTGAGGTTGTTGTTGAGCCTGCTGCATGGCTGCCAGAGTCTGCCCAATAGCCTGCACTGCCTGGGTTTGCATCAAGAACATCTGCTCCACTGTCATTGGGGGCGGCGGGGGAGGCTGCCTCCAATGTTCCTCCTGCTGGGCACGCTGCTCTTGCTGAACACACCTGTTACATCGGCGCCTATTGTCAGACATCTGTGGAAGACATTCACACATCAGCATTGATCTTACAATCCTTCAGCATAAGAAGAGGGAAAACAGAATTCTTCATGACACTAAGTGAACAAAGAACTTCACTGATCTTCATTATGATTCAATACAGCTTATCAGATAAAAAGGAAAGTAGAAGTAAATGGTTTCCCAACTAAATAACTGACTTCATTAACATCACTAGCTAAGCCAAACTGCAGGGGAAACCCACATGTTGGCTACAGTCATTACAAAGATTCAAATCCAGCACAGGTTCATCATAACAAGCATGTAAGCAACTGATAAGCAAACTAAACTAAATGGAAGCAACTGATAAGCAAACTAAACTAAATGGAAGCAACTGATAAGCAAACTAAACTGACTATCTAAGACTGAGACATCTGACTTAAGCATTTATTACAAACTCCGACGCTAACGATCTAAGGATCCAGATCTATCCTGGTCCTACAGGCAGGGGAACCATAAGTGTGGTGACCACGTGGCAGCGAGCGGTAAGGGTGCTGAGTCCCAACAGGAGTGGGAGAACCACCCTCCTGGTGGCGGCGCTCTGCCAGCTCGGCACGCAACTCAGCAATCTCCGTTCGAGCCCTGCTCAGCTCGTCCAGAGAGTGATCCAGCTCAGTGTTAAGTACAGCGACTAGGTTGACTGTGCTGCTCAACCTAGGGTTATCCTCACCAACAGGTGAGACAACCACACTCTTTGTGCTGCCAGTAGGACGACGGGGGTAGTACCTAAAGAAAAGAAAAAGGAAAAATAGAATTCAGCTCAACTCCCTCCCTGGCCCAACTCGGCCGGCCCAGCCGTTCCCCCCTTCCCCCTCTTTTTTCTCCCCCCCGACCCACTCGCGCCAGCGCTCTTCTCGTGGGCCTGCGCGCGCGCGGCCCAGCTTCCCTGCGCGCGGCCTGCTCCGCCAGCGCGCGCCCGCGGCCCAGCTCGCCTGCCGCGCCGCGGCAGCCCAGCTCGCCTGGCAGCCCACGCGCCCAGCCGCCCAGGTCCCCACCCGCGCCGCGCCTGGCCCAGCAGCGCACGCGTCGCGCGCACGCAACGCACGTAGCCGCTCGCTCGCGCGTGGAGCGCCGCCGCCGCTGCTGCCCAGCCGGGCCCGCGCGTCAGGAGCGCCCTGTTCATCTCCTTGAAACCGCCAGACGCACGATTTCTTCACACGCCGCACGATTTCTTCGCCCGACGCGCAGTTTTCTTCGCCCGAGTGCCTAATTTCTCGCCCTCGCTCTCTGCGTCCCCTGCGCCGTCGGAGTGCCGCCGTTGTCGCCGTGTGCGCGCTCGCCGCACTCGCTGCGCAGCGAGTCTCGCCATCGCGCCGCCGTCGAGACCACGTCCCGCTGCGGCCGTCGTCGTGCGCGCCGCCGAGGTGAGCTCACCCTCTTCCTCTCTCTCCCCCACTCTTCTCCCCTCGATGTGTTGCTCGCTCGCCATGGCTAGAGCTCGGCTGAGCCGGCCCGGATGTCCCGTTTCTCTCCGTCCCGTCGTTCCGTCGGTCGAGCACCCAGCCCAGCCGTCGTCTCGCCGGTCGGCCCCTGCGCAACGCTTAGCCCGCGCGTCCAGCAGCCCCGCGCGCTCTCGTCCGGCGAGCAGAGGCCGCCGTCGCTTAGCGTCGACGTAGCAGCAGCGTCCCGTCGCCGGCGAGCCTAGTCCCTGCGCGCCGTGGCCGAGTTGCTGTGGCGCTCAGCACGCTCAGCCGCGTTGACGTTTAGCGCCGTAGCAGCCGTTCGCCGTCGAACCTCGCCCCTGCGTGTCGCAGCTGCGTTGCTGCGCGCTCGCCGCTGCCCAGCTCGCCCCGGCCGTTCGTCTACCATCGCCGTGCCTCGTTACGGTTACCTAGCGCGTCACGTACTCGTCAGTCTCGCGAGCGCGGTTTCGCACGTGACCACGGGTATCGCGCGCGCCGTCGTCGTGGTTTGTAGAGTCCTCGCGTTGTTTCGCGCGGGTCGCGCGCGCAATCTGCGCGCATTTATTAATCACTTCGCTATAATCGTCCGTTCGCGTTAGTCAATTAATCCCCGTATTAATCATCGATTAATTGATAATCCATTTCTATCTAAAATATCCCACCCAATTAATTTATGTCAACTAAGTTGAACTTAGAAAAATATAGTTTTCGCGTTTAAGCGCAATATAAGTTGTCCGTTCGTCACGTCATTATTTAGCCGCGGATTGTTAATTATTCGATGTGTCGTGCGTCGCGCAACTAGTGCGCGCGCTCGCGTTTTCTTGTGCGCAGTGCGTCGACGGGACTCCGTCTACGTTCGCCTACCCCCCGTCTACCCCTCGTCTACCCCTAGACGACTCTCGTCTACCCCCCCGTCTACCCCTCGTCTAACCCCGTGTGCGTTCGTGTCATTCGCCATCGCCCGCGCGTCGCGCAATAAATCGTCGCGTGCGGTTCGCGCGCGTTGCGCGTGCTGTTCGCACGTGTCGTCGTGCGTTCTTCGCACGTTAATAATTCACCTCACCTAGAATAGCTCACGCTAATTAAATATATATTTAAGCAACGGTTATTCGAACAACACACTAATCGGGACTAAGTAGTAATTTTACTCGGCATGTGATTATTGTCCGTTAATATGACTACGTCGAATTAAATATTATAATTCACATTCGCTTAGTGTAAACGTGATATCCCTCGACCGTAGCGTCAGTCGTTTCAGTTCCGTTCTCGCGTAATCGTAGATGCGAATTCTATGTCGAGTGCTTATTTATTTGATCTATATTATTGAATGGTGTATTGTTTTCTTCCGTTTCAAGAATGTTAGTTGTATGTTTGCACTCGCGTAGATATCGGGCCGTTCGTGGAGTCTGAGGGAATTGCAGGAGAAGACCCTGAGCAGCAGCAGCTTGGTGAAGGCAAGTGTCCTCAGTCCCATTATGTCCCATTTACTTTATAATACACTGTCCCGCATACTATGAACAACCTAAGGATTTACTAGCTTTCTATTTACCTTATCCTTGTTTACCTTTCGGATTACTATGGTTAGATTCATGCTAGCGCTTTAATTTAATCAATGAACATGATGAGATGCAATGATGGTACGATGTTTTTATTTTGGATACGATGGTAATATACTTGTGGCATTTAGGGGACTCGGGCTGTTTCCCGAGTACCTCTCCGTAAGGACCTGTTCGTTGAGAGACCACCCGGGATAACAGTGCAACCATGAGGGTGAAATGGGGTGCCCTTAGCTAATTAATTAGAGGAACTAGAGGTGTAGTTGCTTCGCCGTCGTGCCGTCAATGGGGTCCAGGCACAGTGCTTGCTCTGCCGAGGCTGAGTGCCGAGGTTCTTTCGTTTTGCTTTTGTTAGTCACTCTCCTGCGGGGAAGGGTACTGTGTTTATCAAACTGGAGAAACCTAACGGGCAGCTATGATCTCTAGGGAATCTTTGTAAAAGCTACGTAGTGATACCCTGCTGGACCACCTAGGTAGTGGTCAATGGGGATTAGCTCTCCCTGGGCAGAAAGGGAATCATGGCTCATGGGTAAAGTGTGCGACCTCTGCAGAGGGTAGTGAAACTGATATATCAGCCGTGCTCACGGTTAAGAGCAGCCTTGGGATCCTCTTTGATTAGAGATACAGATGGTTCGAGATACGATGGTTCCATTAATGTTTTTTGGTTCGGTGATGATCATGATGTTTCCTCGATGAGGAAATGACTCATGGGATGGTTATATGATAAAACTTGGCTTCCACTAATAATAAATGCCTGACCAACTAAAAGCAATCTGCTTTGACCTTAACCCCACATAAAGCTAGTCCACTTCAGCCAAACGGGGCATTTGCTGAGTACGTTGATGTGTACTCATCCTTGCTTTACCACAAAACACCAGGTTGTCCACATTGTAACCGCTGCTCAGGAGAAGACGAAGTCGTGGAAGGAGACTTCCAGGAGTTCCAAGATTACGACGAGTTTTAGGTGTGGGTTGGCGGCAACCCCCAGTCAGCTGCCTGTGAAGGCCTTATCTTTACTGCGTTTCGCTTAGCACTTTGGTTTATCAGTTAAGTTGATGACTATGTGGATGTCTCTGACTCTGTGATGTAACAAGTTAACACTCTTTTATGTTATTATTCGAGCACTGTGCGATGATGTTCATTTATGTAATCGCTGTGTACGTGAGTTCTGATCCTGGCACGTACATAGTTCGCATTCGGTTTGCCTTCCAAAACCAGGTGTGACAATGGCTCAGCAAAATGAGATCTTGAGACAGCTAGCTCAGCCTCAGCCGCTGCTTTAGCACTATGGTGGTGGTGATCATCAGCGTCACCCCGCGGCAGCCACTTATCAGGAGTTCCTCAGTACCCAGCCACCGTTGTTCACCAGGGCAGAGGACCCACTTGATGCTGATGTATGGCTTAGGGTAGTGGAATCCAAATTCCCACTACTCAATGGAGTTTGTTCAGAGGTGACTAAGGTCAGGTTCGCCACCCAGCAGCTTCGCGGACCCGCGCGGACATGGTGGGACCACTACCTTGCTATGCAACCAGTTGACCATGAAGTGGATTGGAGAGAGTTCAAGGCAGCTTTCAGGGGACACCATATTCTAGCTGGCATTATGGACCGCAAGCTAAATGAGTTTCTGGCACTCACTCAAGGGAACCAGACAGTATTACAGTATGCTCAGGCCTTCAATGACCTGTGCCAGTATGCGGGATATCATGCAGACACGGACGAGAAGAAGAGGGACAGGTTCAGGAGGGGGCTTAGCACTAAGCTCCGTGACCGTCTCAACACAGTCAGGGCCAACAGCTATAATGAGTTAGTCAACATGGCCATTTCTTAGGAGGATTGTATCACCGCTCGTCAGGCAGAGAAGAAGAGGAAGACCACTGTGGCAGGACCTTCAGCTCAGCCACAGCGCTTCAGGATCGTGTCTGACACTCAGAACAGAGGACCTCAGCAGCAGCAAGGACGTTGGGTGATCCGACCCCAGCAACAGCAGCAGCAGGCACCCAACCGCACCCAGTTTCCAGCTCAGAGGAACAATCAACAGCAGCAGCAATACCGCTAGGCCAATGACAACAAGTGTTTCACTTGTGGTAACACCAGGCATTATGCCAAGAATTGCCCCAGAAACCAGCAGAGGCAGGGACAGAACGCCAACCAGAATCAAGGCAAGAGACAGAAGGTGCAAGTGAGGCAAGGCAGATTGAACTTCACCACCATGGCTGACATTCTAGAGGGAGCACCCATCATGACTGGTATCTTTTCAGTTTTGAATTATCCTGCTATTATTCTTTTTGATTCTGGTGCATCACACAGTTTTATCAGTGCCAAATTTAGTGCCAAGTGCCAATTACCTTTTCACCACACCAATGGGGGTATTACAATTTCAACACCAGGAGGCAGGGTTGCCACCAATCAAATCATCAGATAAGTGCCTATAAAATTGGGTAGTCTGGTGATTAGAACCAGCCTTCTCATCTTAGGATTGGATAGCGTGGACATCATATTGGGAACTGGTTGGTTATCCAGGCATCAGGTAGTATTGGATATTGCAGCAAGGGCCATTGAGATTCACTCCCCTGCATATGGCGAGACTACTTTATATTTGCCTGATCAGGGTTGTACCCGTTCTTGTGCTTTCACTATGATAGGGTCACCGGTTGAAAGAATCCCTATGGTCTGTGACTACCCAGATGTTTTTCCGGATGAGTTGCCAGGGATGCCACCCAATAGAGACATAGAGTTCACCATTGAATTGCAACCCGGAACTGCCCCCATATCCAAGAGACCCTATAGGATGCCTCCAGCAGAATTGGCAGAATTGAAGAAGCAACTGCAAGAGTTATTGGACAAGGGGTTGAGAGCACCTAGAGGGGGGGGGGTGAATAGGTGATCCTGTGAAACTTGAAACTTAAGCCACAAAACTTGGTTAAGTGTTAGCACAATAATTGCCAAGTGGCTAGAGAGGAGTCTTGACAAAACACAATAACCACAAAGATATCAATCACAGAGATGGCACGATGGTTATCCCATGGTTCGGCCAAGACCAACGCTTGCCTACTCCACGTTGTGGCGTCCCAACGGACGAGGGTTGCAATCAACCCCTCTCAAGCGGTCCAAAGACCCACTTGAATACCACGGTGTTTTGCTTGCTTTTCTTAATCCCGTTTGCGAGGAATCTCCACAACTTGGAGCCTCTCGCCCTTACACTTGAAGTTCACAAAGAAACACGGAGCAAGGGAGGGATTAGCAACTCACACAAGACACAAAGATCACAGCGAACACGCACACACAAGACCCAGACTTAAGCTCAAAAGACTAGCACACTAGAACGGAGCTCAAATCACTAGAATGTCGAACAAGTGTGCAAGAATGAAGTGTGAGTGATCAAGATTGCTCAAGGAATGCTTGGTGTGCTCCTCCATGCGCCTAGGGGTCCCTTTTATAGCCCCAAGGCAGCTAGGAGCCATTGAGAGCAATCCTGGAAGGCAGATCTTGCCTTCTGTCGACTAGCGCACCGGACAGTCCGGTGCACCACCGGACACTGTCCGGTGCAGATCTTCTTCCTTATTTGGCGAAGCCGACCGTTGGAGTCTAAGAGTCGTTGGCGCACCGGACAGTGTCCGGTGCACATCGGACAGTCCGGTGCACCAATGTGACCGTTGGCTCCGCCACGCGTCACGCGCGGAATCCTCGGCCGATCGTTGCCCCGGCTGACCGTTGACTCACCGGACAGTCCGGTGCACTACCGGACAGACCAGTGAATTTTAGCCGTACGCTGTTAATCATTTCCCGAGAGTGACGAGTTCGCCTGTGAACGGCTCACCGGACAGTCCTGTGCGCCACCGGACCGACCAGTGAAATTTAGCCGTACACCACCGTCGAAGTCCCGAGAGCAGCCTGTTCGCCAGAGCCAGCCTGGCGCACCAGACACTGTCCGGTGCACCCAGACCGAGCAGACTTTGGCTGAACAAAGCCATCTCATTTCCAATTCAATCTTTCCTGTTTCCAGTACTTAGACACAATACATTAGTCCATAAAAACAATGTACTAAGTCCAGAAACATACCTTTTGACAAGATTTTCACTTTGTCCACCACTTTGCATAGATTAGCATAAAAGCACTTGTGTTGGCACTCAATCATCAAAATACTTAGAAATGGCCCAAGGGCACATTTCCCTTTCAATCTCCCCCTTTTTGGTGATTTATGCCAACACAACATAAAGCAACTAGAACAAGTGCAATAACAATGCAAATGAACACTCAAAATTGTTTTGATTAAATTTTGACATATATGGATCACTCTTTGCCACCACTTGGTTTGTTTTTGTAAATCAAACTCAAATTCCTATCTCTAAGTCAAATCCACTTGTAGAGACATAAAGAGAGGTAATCCAAAGAAATTGATCAAGAATCTCAAAAACTCCCCCTTTTTCCCATAATCAACACTTCTCCCCACAAGAGGCCAACTTTTGACAAAAGAGACAATAAAAGAGTTTTGACAAACCAAAAGCTCTAATCTACTATTTTCAAAAATTTCTCAAGTGGTAGCTGATCCATCTATTGCTTTGGCCTTTATTTTCTCCCCCTTTGGCATCAAGCACCAAAACGGGATCAATCTTGGCCCTTTAACCCCATTGCCTCACCAAAATCTTCAAATAAGAATACAAAGGCAATAAGAGTAGATGAACTTGGAATAAATTACCCTCTCATCTGAGTGTAGTGGAAGTCTTTCATGGTCCAAGTCCACCTTTTCTCTTTCAAATCTCCTTTGAGACTAAAACAAGCAAACTCAAGCACACGGTTAGTCTCAAAGGGTCAAGTTGTAGCACAGCTCCCCCTAAATATGTGCATCACTTGCAAAAGGACTTGTGAGGTCCAGGGAGTGTTTGTACAACTTGAGCACCATACATAAGCAACAGATGCAGAAGGAACATGATCAAAGGCATAAACACATGTATGCTATAAATCAATACAAGTTCCGCAAATCTAGGACATTTAGCTCACTACGCAGCCTGCAAAAGGTCTTTTCATCTAAAGGCTTAGTGAAGATATCGGCTAGCTGGTTCTCGGTGCTAACATGAAACACTTCGATATCTCCCTTTGGCTGGTGGTCTCTCAAAAAGTGATGCCGGATGTCAATGTGCTTTGTGCTGCTGTGCTCAACAGGATTTTCCGCTATTCGGATAGCACTCTCATTGTCACATAGGAGTGGGACTTTGCTCAGATTGTAGCCAAAGTCCCGGAGGGTTTGCCTCATCCAAAGTAGTTGCGCACAACACTGTCCTGCGGCAACGTACCCGGCCTCAGCGGTGGATAGGGCAATGGAAGTTTGTTTCTTAGAGTTCCACGACACCAGGGACCTTCCTAAGAATTGGCACGTCCCTGATGTACTCTTCCTATCGACCTTACATCCAGCATAGTCAGAATCTGAGTATCCAATCAAGTCAAAGTTAGACCCCTTTGGATACCAGATCCCAAAGCAAGGCGTAGCGACTAAATATCGAAGAATTCGCTTCACAGCCACTAAGTGACACTCCTTAGGATCGGATTGAAATCTAGCACACATGCATACGCTAAGCATAATATCCGGTCTACTCGCACACAAATAAAGTAAAGACCCTATCATAGACCAGTATGCCTTTTGATCAATGAACTTACCTCCTTTGTTGAGGTCGGTGTGTCCGTCGGTTCCCATCGGAGTCTTTGCGGGCTTGGCGTCCTTCATTCCAAACCGCTTTAGCAAGTCTTGCGTGTACTTTGTTTGGGAGATGAAAGTGCCGTCCTTGAGTTGCTTCACTTGGAACCCAAGGAAGTAGTTCAACTCGCCCATCATCGACATCTCGAATTTCTGCGTCATCACCCTGCTAAACTCTTCACAAGACTTTTGGTTAGTAGAACCAAATATTATGTCATCGACATAAATTTGGCACACAAAAAGATCACCATCGCAAGTCTTAGTGAAAAGAGTTGGATCGGCTTTCCCAACCTTGAAAGCATTAGCAATTAAAAAGTCTCTAAGGCATTCATACCATGCTCTTGGGGCTTGCTTAAGTCCATAGAGCGCCTTAGAGAGCTTACACACGTGGTCGGGGTACCGTTCATCCTCGAAGCCAGGGGGTTGCTCCACATACACCTCCTCTTTGATCGGCCCGTTGAGGAAAGCACTCTTCACATCCATTTGGTACAACCTGAAAGAATGGTGAGCGGCATATGCTAGCAAAATACGAATTGATTCTAGCCTAGCCACAGGAGCGAACGTCTCCTCAAAGTCCAAACCTGCGACTTGGGCATAACCTTTTGCCATAAGTCGAGCCATGTTCCTCGTCACCACCCCGTGCTCGTCCTGTTTGTTGCGAAACACCCATTTGGTTCCCACAACATTTTGCTTGGGACGAGGCACCAGTGTCCAAACTTCATTGCGCTTGAAATTATTGAGTTCCTCCTGCATGGCCAACACCCAGTCCGGATCTAGCAAGGCCTCTTCTACCCTGAAAGGCTCAATAGAAGAGACAAAAGAGTAATGCTCACAAAAATTAACTAATCTTGAACGAGTAGTTACTCCCTTGCTAATATCACCCAATATTTGGTCGACGGGATGATCCCTTTGAATCGTCGTTCGAACTTGGGTTGGAGGTGCCTGAGGTGCTTCTTCCTCTTCAACTTGAACATCCTGTGCTCCCCCTTGATCACGCGCCTCCTCATGATGAACCTGTTCATCGTCTTGAGTTGGGGGATGCACCGTAGTTGAGGAAGATGGTTGATCTTGCTCCAATTGTTCCTGTGGTCGCACATCGCCAATCGCCATGGTGCGCATTGCGGCCGTTGGAACATCTTCTTCATCTACATCATCAAGATCAACAACTTGCTCTCTTGGAGAGCCATTAGTCTCATCAAATACAACGTCGCTAGAGACTTCAACCAAACCCGATGATTTGTTGAAGACCCTATACGCCTTTGTATTTGAGTCATAACCTAATAAAAACCCTTCTACAGCTTTGGGAGCAAATTTAGAAGTTCTACCTTTCTTCACAAGAATATAACACTTGCTCCCAAATACACGAAAATAAGACACATTGGGTTTGTTACCAGTTAGCAACTCATATGAAGTCTTCTTGAGGAGGCGGTGAAGGTAGACCCGGTTGATGGCGTGGCAAGCCGTGTTCACGGCTTCCGACCAAAAGCGCTCGGGGGTCTTGAACTCTCCAAGCATAGTCCTCGCCATATCGATGAGCGTCCTGTTCTTCCTCTCTACCACACCATTTTGCTGAGGTGTGTAGGGAGCGGAGAACTCGTGCTTGATACCCTCCTCCTCAAGGAACTCCTCCACTTGAAGATTCTTGAATTCGGACCCGTTGTCGCTTCTTATCTTCTTAACCTTGAGCTCAAACTCATTTTGAGCTCTCCTGAGGAAGCGCTTGAGGGTCCCTTGGGTTTCAGATTTATCCTACAAAAAGAATACCCAAGTGAAGCGGGAAAAATCATCAACTATAACAAGACCATACTTACTTCCTCCTATGCTTAGATAGGCGACGGGTCCGAAGAGGTCCATATGAAGCATCTCCAAGGGTCTTGATGTGGTCATCACATTTTTGGTGTGATGAGAGCCTCCCACCTGTTTCCCTGCTTGACAAGCTGCACAAGGTCTATCTTTTTCGAAATGTACATTGGTTAGACCTATCACGTGTTCTCCCTTTAGAAGCTTGTGGAGGTTCTTCATCCCCACATGTGCTAAGCGGCGATGCCACAACCAGCCCATGCAAGTCTTAGCCATTAAGCATGCATCTAGACCGGCCTCTTCTTTTGCAAAATCAACCAAATAAAGTTTGTCGTCTAGTACACCCTTAAAAGCTAGTGACGCATCACATCTTCTAAAGACAGACACATCTACATTTGTGAATAGACAATTATATCCCATATTGCATAATTGACTAACAGATAACAAATTATATCCAAGCGACTCAACTAAAAACACATTAGAAATAGAGTGCTCGGATGAAATAGCAATTTTACCTAACCCTTTTACCTTGCCTTGGTTCCCATCACCGAATATTATTGAATCTTGGGGATCCTTATTCTTGACGTAGGAAGAGAACATCCTCTTTTCCCTCGTCATGTGGTTTGTGCATCCGCTGTCGATAATCCAGCTTGAACCCCCGGATGCATAAACCTGCAAGGCAAATTTAGGCTTGGGTCTTAGGTACCCAACTCTTGTTGGGTCCTACAAGGTTAGTTACAATTGTCTTAGGGACCCAAATGCAAGTTTTATCTCCCTTACATTTGGCCCCTAGCTTCCTAGCAATCACCTTCTTATTCTTTCTATAAATGGCAAAAGAAGCATTGCAAGCATGATATATTGTAGAAGGTTCATTAACTTTCCTAGGAACATTGACAACATTTATCCTAGGCATATTATGAACAACATTTCTCCTACCAACATTTCTATCATGCACATAGGAAGAGCTAGAAGCAAACATGGCATGAGAATCAAAAGCATGATATGCATTATAACTCCTATAAGCATTTCTAGATTGTCTCCTGTCATGATACATAAAAGCATGGTTCTTTTTAGCACTACCAGCCATAGGGGCCTTCCCTTTCTCCTTGGTGGAGATGGGAGCCTTATGGCTTGTTAAGTCCTTGGCTTCCCTCTTGAAGCCAAGTCCATCCTTAATTGAGGGGTGTCTACCAATCGTGTAGGCATCCCTTGCAAATTTTAGCTTATCGAAATCACTTTTGCTAGTCTTAAGTTGGGCATTAAGACTAGCCAATTCATCATTTAATTTAGAAATTGAAACTAGGTGTTCATTACAAGCATCAATATCAAAATCTTTACACCTAGTGCAAATCATAACATGTTCTACACAAGAATTAGGTTTATTTGCTACTTCTAATTTAGCATTTAAATCATTGTTAACACCTTTTAAAGTAGAAATGGTTTCATGACAAGTAGAAAGTTCATAAGAAAGCATTTCATTTCTTTTAACTTCTAAAGCATAGGATTTTTGTGCCTCTACAAATTTATCATGTTCTTCATACAACAAATCCTCTTGCTTTTCTAAAAGTCTATCCTTTTCATTCAAGGCATCAATCAATTCATTGATTTTATCAATTTTATTTCTATCCAATCCCTTGAACAAGCTAGAGTAATCTATTTCCTCATCGCTAGACTCATCATCACTAGAAGAATCATAAGTAGTACTGTCTCAAGTACATACCTTCTTCTCCTTCGCCATGAGGCATGTGTGATGCTCGTTGGGGAAGAGGGATGACTTGTTGAAGGCAGTGGCGGCGAGTCCTTCATTGTCTGAGTCGGAGGAGGAGCAATCCGAATCCCACTCTTTTCCGATGTGTGCCTCGCCCTTGGCCTTCTTGTAATTCTTCTTCTTCTCCCTCTTGTTCCCTTTTTCCTGGTCACTATCATTATCGGGACAATTAGCAATAAAATGACCAAGCTTACCACATTTGAAGCATGAGCGCTTCCCCTTTGTCTTGGTCTTGCTTGGCTGTCCCTTGCGACCCTTAAGCGCCGACTTGAAGCGCTTGATGATGAGGGCCATCTCTTCATCATTTAGCCCTGCCGCCTCAACTTGCGCCACCTTGCTAGGTAACACCTCCTTGCTTCTTGTTGCCTTAAGAGCAACAGGTTGAGGCTCATTGATTGGACCATTCAGTGCGTCGTCCACGTACCTCGCCTCCTTGATCATCATTCGCTCGCTTACGAATTTTCCAAGGACTTCTTCGGGCGACATTTTGGTGTACCTAGGATTCTCACGAATATTATTCACCAAATGTGGATCAAGAATGGTAAAGGACCTTAGCATTAGGCGGACGACGTCGTGGTCCGTCCATCGCGTGCTTCCGTAGCTCCTTATTTTGTTGATAAGGGTCTTGAGCCGGTTGTATGTTTGAGTTGGCTCCTCGCCCCTTATCATTGCAAATCTTTCGAGCTCGCCTTCTACCAACTCCATCTTGGTGAGCAAGGTGACATCATTCCCCTCATGAGAGATCTTGAGGGTGTCCCAGATTTGCTTGGCATTGTCCAAGCCGCTCACCTTATGGTACTCATCCCTGCACAAGGAGGCTAACAACACAGTAGTAGCTTGTGCATTTCTATGAATCTGTTCATTAATAAAAATAGGACTATCCGAGCTATCAAACTTCATTCCACTTTCCACAATCTCCCATATGCTCGAATGGAGAGAGAACATGTGACTACACATTTTGTGGCTCCAAAATCCGTAGTCCTCTCCATCAAAGTGAGGAGGTTTGCCAAGTGGAATGGAGAGCAAATGAGTATTTGTACTTTGCGGAATATGAGAGTAGTCAAAAGAAAAGTTCGAATTAACCGGTTTCCTTCTCTCGTAGTCGTTGTGGTCGTCGTCCTTTTGGGAAGAAGTAGACTCATCGCTGTCGTCGTAGTAGACGATCTCCTTGATGCGTCTCGTTTTCTTCTTCTTCCCATCTTTGCGACTGTGACCCGAGCCCGAGTCGGTAGGCTTGTCATCCTTCGGCTCGTTGATGAAGGACTCCTTCTCTTTATCGTTGATCACGATTCCCTTCCCCTTAGGATCCATCTCTTCGGGCGATTAGTCCCTTTGCGAAGAGAACGGCTCTGATACCAATTGAGAGCACCTAGAGGGGGGTGAATAGGTGATCCTGTGAAACCTGAAACTTAAGCCACAAAACTTGGTTAAGTGTTAGCACAATAATTGCCAAGTGGCTAGAGAGGAGTCTTGACAAAACACAATAACCACAAAGATATCAATCACAGAGATGGCACGGTGGTTATCCCGTGGTTCGGCCAAGACCAACGCTTGCCTACTCCACGTTGTGGCGTCCCAACGGATGAGGGTTGCAATCAACCCCTCTCAAGCGGTCCAAAGACCCACTTGAATACCACGGTGTTTTGCTTGCTTTTCTTAATCCCGTTTGCGAGGAATCTCCACAACATGGAGCCTCTCGCCCTTACACTTGAAGTTCACAAAGTAACACAGAGCAAGGGAGGGATTAGCAACTCACACAAGACACAAAGATCACATCGAACACACACACACAAGACCCAGACTTAAGCTCAAAAGACTAGCACACTAGAACGGAGCTCAAATCACTAGAATGTCGAACAAGTGTGCAAGAATGAAGTGTGAGTGATCAAGATTGCTCAAGGAATGCTTGGTGTGCTCCTCCATGCGCCTAGGGGTCCCTTTTATAGCCCCAAGGCAGCTAGGAGCTGTTGAGAGCAATCCTGGAAGGCAGATCTTGCCTTCTGTCGACTGGCGCACCGGACAGTCCGGTGCACCACCGGACACTGTCCGGTGCAGATCTCCTTCCTTATTTGGCGAAGCTGACCGTTGGAGTCTGAGAGCCGTTGGCGCACCGGACAGTGTCCGGTGCACACCGGACAGTCCGGTGCACCAATGTGACCGTTGGCTCGGCCACGCATCACGCGCGGAATCCTCGGCCGACCGTTGCCCCGGCTGACCGTTGACTCACCGGACAGTCCGGTGCACTACCGGACAGACCGGTGAATTTTAGCCGTACGCCGTTAATCATTTCCCGAGAGTGACGAGTTCGCCTGTGAACGACTCACCGGACAGTCCGGTGCGCCACCGGACCGACCAGTGAATTTTAGTCGTACACCGCCGTCGAAGTCCCGAGAGCAGCCTGTTCGCCAGAGCCAGCCTGGCGCACCGGACACTGTCCGGTGCACCCAGACCGAGCAGACTTTGGCTGAACATAGCCATCTCATTTCCAATTCAATCTTTCCTGTTTCCAGTACTTAGACACAATACATTAGTCCATAAAAACAATGTACTAAGTCCAGAAACATACCTTTTGACAAGATTTTCACTTTGTCCACCACTTTGCATAGATTAGCATAAAAGCACTTGTGTTGGCACTCAATCACCAAAATACTTAGAAATGGCCCAAGGGCACATTTCCCTTTCAGGGGTTCATTCACCCAAGTACTTCACCTTGGGGATGCCCAGCCTTGTTTGTAAAGAAGAAGGATGAAAGTCTGAGAATGTGTGTCGATTATCGCCCTCTCAATGCAGTGACCATCAAGAACAAATACCCACTGCCCCGCATTGATGTTTTGTTTGATCAGTTGGTGGGAGCTAAGGTGTTCTCCAAGATAGACCTTCGCTCGGGCTACCATCAGATCAAGATCCGTGCCAGTGATATTCCAAAGACGGCTTTCTCTACCAGATATGGGCTCTATGAATTCTTGGTGATGTCTTTTGGGCTGACCAATGCCCCGGCTTATTTCATGTACCTAATGAACTCAGTATTCATGCCAGAGCTGGACAAATTCGTGGTCGTTTTCATTGATGATATTCTAGTCTATTCCAAGAATGAAGACGAGCATACTGAGCATCTACACGTCGTGCTTCAGCGACTGCGCGATCATCGTCTTTATGCTAAGTTGTCTAAGTGTGAATTCTGGCTAAGGGAAATTAAATTCTTGGGTCACACAATTTCTCAGGATGGGATATCAGTTGATCCTAAGAAGGTACAAGAAGTAATGGATTGGAAACCTCCTACCACAGTGAGGCAGATTCGGAGTTTTCTGGGACTGGCAGGATATTATCGACGATTCATTCCGGATTTCTCCAGAATTGCCAAACCAATGACCGAACTATTGAAGAAGGGAGTCAGGTATGATTGGAGCCAGAAGTGTGAGGATGCCTTTCATACCCTAAGGCAACATTTGACAACAACACCAGTGCTAGCTCAACCTGATAACACCAAGCCCTTTGAAGTGTATTGCGATGCTTCCGGTACTGGATTTGGATGTGTCTTAATGCAAGATAACAGAGTAATTGCTTATGCCTCCCGAGCACTTAGACCCCATGAGCAGAACTACCCTACACATGATCTGGAGTTAGCAGCTGTGGTTCATGCTCTCAAGATATGGAGACATTACTTGATGGGAGCTCACTATAACATTTACACTGATCATAAGAGTCTCAAATACATTTTCACTCAGGCAGATCTTAATATGAGGCAGAGAAGATGGTTAGAGTTAATCAAGGACTATGATTTGGAGGTGCATTACCATCCTGGCAAAGCCAATGTTGTGGCAGATACCCTAAGCAGAAAAGCCTAGTGCCGTTGTATGAGCATGGATGCAAAGGTCACCACCCTGTGTGATGAGTTGTGCAAGCTGAACCTAGAAGTTGTTTCTTCAGGAGCTTTAAATTATATCTCGGTGGAGCCCACATTACAAGAGCAAATAGTCAGGGCACAGATGGAAGACAGGGGTGTTCAGGTTATCAAGGAAATGATCAAGCAGAAAGCAGAAAAATACAAATGCTTTCGGCAGGACAACAAAGGAATCCTATGGTTCGGAGATCGATTGTTTGTTCCCAAGGACCCTGAGCTCAGAAAGAAGATATTGGATGAAGCTCACCTTTCAAAATTCTCCATGCACCCGGGCAGCAATAAGATGTATCATGATCTCAGATCCTTATACTGGTGGACCAGAATGAAGAGGGAAATTGCTAAGTATATCTCTGAGTGTGACACCTGCCAGAGAGTCAAGGCCAGCCATCTGAAGGTAGCAGGCACTTTGCAACCCCTTCGCATACCATCTTGGAAATGGGAGGATATTTGCATGGATTTTATCGTGGGATTGCCCAATACCTCCCGGCACCATGATTCTATTTGGGTCATTATGGATAGGTTGACCAAGACAGCTCATTTCTTACCAGTGCATACCACCCACAAGACCGAGAAATATGCAGAAATCTATGTTGATCAAATAGTGCGTTTGCATGGCATTCTGAAGACCATTGTATCTGACAGAGGAGCACTGTTTGTGGCACGCTTTTGGGAGCAGCTCCAAGAATCCCTTGGGACCCATGCAATAAGAAGCTCCGCATATCATCCGCAGACAGATGGCCAGATAGAAAGAGTAAATCAAATCCTCGAAGACATGTTGCGAGCCTGTGTGCTACACTATGGTAAAAACTGGGACAAGTGTCTTTCTTTGGCAGAGTTCTCCTACAACAACAGCTACCAGTCCAGTCTAAAAATGGCACCTTTTGAAGCCTTGTATGGGAGAAGGTGCAGGACACCGCTCAATTGGTCTCAAGCGGGAGAGCGGGAAATATTTGGACCGGACTTGGTGCTTGAAGCAGAGGAAAAGGTCAGAGTTATTACGAAGAACCTAGAAGCTGCTCAGGCCAGGCAAAAGGGCTATCATGACAAGAGAAGGAAGCCTCTACAGTTTGAAGTGGGAGATCATGTTTATCTTAAGGTGTCACCCACCAAAGGTGTCCAGAGATTTGGAATCAAGGGCAAGTTAGCTCCTCGCTACATTCGACCCTATGAGATCAAAGCCACTTGCGGACCCGTAGCCTATCAGTTGGACTTGCCACCCCACATGTCAGCAGTTCACAGTGTGTTCCATGTATCTCAGCTATGGAAGTGTGTCCGCTTACCCACTGAAGTATTACCTGAACCAGAAATTGAGATAGAACCAGACTTGTCTTATCAAGAATACCCCGTCAAAGTGCTGGATCAAAAGGAGAGATCAACGCGGGCCAAATCGATCGGAATGTATAAGGTGCAGTGGAGTCACCATTCAGTAGAAGCTACGTGGGAGACTAAGGATTTTCTACGTTCTCGCTTCCCCGACTTTCTGCCCAAAGGAGTCGGTACGTAACCCAAAACCCCACCCCCACCTGCCCTTTGAATCTAAATATAAGAAGAACTTAGATATTAAAGGTAGTGTAAGCTCTGAAACTGATTCAAAAAGGACTTCCTTCTGAAGTTGCAAAGAGAATGACATTCGAAGAGCAGTTAACGAGAGAAACTTGAATAAAAGAAGGAACAACGCACCAACACGCCTTCATGGCACCCCTCTAGAGGACTCTACCTAAAATCTCGGGACGAGATTCCTTTAAGGGGGAGGGCTATAACACCCCAGGTGTTACCCTGGCCATGGCACATCTATGCACTATTGACTGTGATCACATGTGGAAGAAACTTGAAGAGAAGAGCATAAAACCTTGGGTACCATGTTTAAACCAAGAATATTAATGACCAAAAGCATTACCCAAGCCTTTGTGCAATTATCACCTTGGGCAAGAGAGGAGTAAACCCTAGACCCTTCTTGAGCCCTTAACTCCAAAAACCCTAGTTGAAGGGGGGAAAGGTTAAGCAAATGTGCAAATCATAAATTAACCTTTGGCCAAAGTTTAAGTAACATGTTAATCTACAAATACAGAGAGGAAACATTGCAAAAAGACCCCTTAAAGAACCCCAAATCCATTCCTTAAGTAGAGAGAGAGCTAGAGCTCTCTAATTCTCTCTAAGTCACATTTTACACCTAGTCTAAAGATCCACCGTGTTCACTTAGTAGATGGCACTAAAACCACCTAAGTTGTATACCAAAAATGTGGCATACCACCTAAGGCACCCACTGGAAAAAGTTGAAACCGAGCCCTAGACGTTTGACATGATTTGGCATGGCTTTTGTCGCGAGGTGGGCACAGGGACAAGCCAGATTTGGCGTCCGCATATCTCCCTACCTAGGGCATATCTGCCATGGGGACTCACACATAAGAGATAGCCCTAGGTGCTAGGAGGAGGCCTGCGCCGAATTTTTGCCAAGATTCGCACGCTTGCGATCTCGGCGAGCTGTTGAACACGGGCAGAAGAACACTTCCACGTGTTCGACGCGCTCTGAGCGCGCCAGAGCACGCCCGCGCCCGACCCCGCGTGCCCCGCGCCGCGCTGAGCCGTGCTCGTGTCCCCCGCTCGCGCCTGCGCCTATAAAGCCCCCTCAGGCGTCGACCGTACTCCTCCGTGCACGCTCGACCTCACCGGAGCCAGAAAACCACCGGCGTTGCCCTGCAACGGCGTGCCCGCGGCCACCCGATCCACCGCCACCGTAGACCGGCCAGCAGAGCCCTTCCCAGCCACGCCCCGACCCTCGGAAGAGACCGTGCATGCCTTGGTGAAGCTCCCCGAGCAAGGAATCGGACTTTGTCTCGCCGGAGAAGCCAGTCCACGGTCGCCGGACTTCACCTGACCGCCGGTGATCGTAGACCAGATAAATCTCTGCTCCATTCTTCGATTCCTTGTGCACATAGCCTCTACGTCATCCCGTGGAGCTCATCGTGCCATTTAATTAAACTAGATCGCCGTGGTTCAGCCGGAACACCCGCCGCCGACGAGATCACCCGCCTGCGCACGTGGCCCTGCCGATTCCGGCCACCACCGCCGTCAAGCCGTACCTCGCTGTGACCGCCAGGACCTCCAGAAGCCAACCACGCCCCTCGCCGGCTCTCTCTCACCGCCGGTAAGCCACGCCGCCCTTTTCTTTCCCGCGGGTACTGTTTACATTAGGGGAAGGACCTCGGGGAAGAGGAAGGAAAGGTCGGGGGGGGGGGGGGGTTTGAACTGTCAGTGACTCAGGGGAATAGTGGCGCAGGGGTAGAAATGAGTGGATTGATTTAGAATGAACCCAGGGTCCTCGGTGTAAACTGGTTTTACAGGAAACTTTTTTAATATTTCTAATTTAAATGCAAACAGAGCTTGTAAAATTCATAACTTCAGTTTTATACAATCAAATTTGGTCAAACCAATTTTGCCTGATTCTAAATAATGTGAACTACTTAGGAAAAATACAAAACCCCCTTAGTATTGCAAAAGAATTTAAAGTTTAGATTTAAATATTGATTTGGCCAAAAGCTAAATAAATAAAGGAAAAATAGTTACACTGTTAGACTATGGTTAAGAAAAATTAGAGAAGTACTTAATCACTCCCTAATCTGTTTAAAAATAGTAAACCCCTCAGTACACCAAGTTAAGATAGAATTTACCAGTTAAATCCTTTTTAGCCTAAAGTTAGAGAAAATATTAAAGGTGGTTTGAATAAAGAATCAGGGAGCACCCACATTTTTGTTAGTTTACTTATTCAATATAGTTCACTAGAAAAATTTATTATACCCTTGTTTAGTACAGAATAAATGAGATACCTTTTATTTTAGGGAAATAAGAAAAACTTAGAAAAACCCTAGAAAAATAACCCCAAGAAGAAAACACCCCAAACCTTGGGATAACTAATGTTTTGTTATTATGAACATAGGAAAAATATGGAATCTGTTGTTTGATATTTTTCAAATAATAAGTTAGTTATAAGCACCTTTTTGGGCATAAAACTTTAGAAATTCACAACTAAATATCCAGTATGACTTTTTCTGTGATTTTTAACACAAAGGCCTAATATCATCTAGGTATTTGGATAAAAATACAACTTGGTACAGAAACCCCAATTAAATCACAGCTATAGTGTAAAATGCCCTTTTAAAACTTATTCTTGTTAATTTTGCACAAGTAGTATCTGAATTAGTAACCACCTCAAATTTATGGGACAAGCTACAATGACAAATAGTAACCCATTGTAAATTTTGCAGAATTTTTGGAATAGGTTAAATCACTGTTGTAGTTCAAACCCACCCTAGAATTCCAAAATAGAAAATGAAAAAAAAGAAATTAATAATGGAGAGTAATGTCATTTTAACCCAACCAGCAAAACCCCTTAATTGCCCACTAAAATATCTAAGGGAAATACCATCCACTATGCTTATCCATAACAAAACCCAAAACCTAAGTGGATAAGCATACAGCACTAAGAGCCACGTATAACCGGGAAACCCTAAATTACTAACTAACTTAGTTTTTCTTCACTTAGCATAATGATTATTAAATCCTGCATAATCATGGCATACATACTCTTATTCATTGCATTCGATAGATTGCAACCTCGCCGACGGAGAGTACGTCCTCGTGACGGAGCAAGGAGTTGCTTAGGAGGTAGCACCGGATCCAGCACCAGAGCCTGCCCTAGAGGATCTGCCTGCCCCAGCTTTGGAAGGCAAGCCCCGGTTTTATGCATAACCTGTTCTATATGATATTTTACTACACTTAATGTTTGTAGGCTTGTATTGTGCACTTAAGTGTAGGAGTTGGTTGAAACCCTAGTTGCATAAACTCCGGAACCCTTGTTGAAATGGATACTAGTATGCTAGGTCGAGTAGCTGCTTTGCTAAATAGGGATCTTGGTAGAAGTCGAGTGATTTTTCTAGCACTCGCGCGAGGTTAGGAAAATTGATTGTATCCACCTTGATAACAGAATGATAATGGTCTGTGGATTCGGACCCATGGGGGGTTGCGATGTCTACGAGATGAAATTGGAATAAGGATTTAACGTGCAGATACCTGTGTCAAGCGTTTGAACGTACTAAACATATGCCGAGAAATATGGTAAATCGGTAAGCCTAGTACCTGATTGAACCTGGCAGTAGATTGCCCTCCTCACGTGACCTGAGACGTGGTCTCCCATTCTGGTTATGGTGGGTACAAGTGTGGTCACTGCACGACGGCAGTCGGGGTCAGTGAGGCATTGTACGCCAAGGCGGTGAGCCCCTCTCTGCTGATAGGGAATCGATGGGGACGGTTGATGTGTGTGGGGACGGAGTGCCTCGCCACGTCGTGTGTTTAGGTTTACCTTGCAAGGATAAAAACTCGATTCGAATCGTCTGCTTCTTCGCAGCTAATGAGACTGCTTGATCCATTGTACTGCATTGAGTAACAAGTGGAAATGTGATGATGTGACAAAAGATGTTGATTGCTAAATTTGCTTGATACCATGAATGAGTAGATAGTACATATCTAGTCTTAAGAGAGTCACACTAAAACTTGACAAAGTTAAAACTTGGTTTATAAACTCAGCTAGTGCTTTTGGCAACCAAACCCCACAGCCAAACAGCTGCATGTCTAGAGGTAGAGGAGTAGACTCCTCACACCGGGTAAGTCTAGCTGAGTATTAGTATACTCAGCCTTGCTTGTGGCATAATTTTTACAGGTTCTCTGGAGGACATGGTTGCTGGAGTGACTTGGCCGTCCACCTTGCCACCGGGGTGAACAGTCGAGTGGGACCCTGCCTCGGCTGAGGAGGAGCACGAGGAGTGATGGGACATGCTTCCCCATCTCTCTGTTTATATATCGTTAGTTTTATTCCGCTGCACTTCGAACAATGATGACTACTTTTGCTAAAACTCCGATGATGATGTAATAAGCTTAACACTCCTTAATGTATGGTTTTATGCTTTATTGTATTTGTTCTGTGACTCACCCTCGAGTGAGATTGTGGTACTTGATCCTGTCAGTGGCCTCGTTGGACTAGATCCGAGGGATTGATGGGTTATTCCCATTTAAGTGTGGTCTAGCCTCTAAGGCGGGACGTAGGCACTTAAGTTGGAATAATTCGGGCAGTTCTGCCACATCTTCGTCCTCTGATATTGGTGTGATAGGAACCCTAAAGGTAATGACTGAACCCTGCCCCTTAGATTTGCTAAGTCCTCTACGGTCAGATCTGACTAGCTTATTGCAGTCAAGGGAGAAGGGAATTGGAAAAGTTGCCGAAGAAGGTACCAAAATAGATGCTTCGGCGGTCGGGGGGGACATGAATGTTCAAAAGAAGCGACATATGATGGCCGTAATGAGGGCTGTACACAAGACCCCTCCCCCAGTCACGATAGATTTTTTCTTCCTGCTACTACCAAAGCTATTGAAGCCGAAAGCAATGTGGGCCCATTCGGGACCATAGTATCAGAAATTGATAGAATTATAGCTAATGTGTTCTCGAATGAGGAATGAGTGGTGACACTGCTGCCGAAGCTGCAGCTTTGAAAATGAAGGAAACGGAATAGACTTCTTCAGAGAGGAAAGATTTCGATCTACGACACCTGGGTGGCAAACAACTCCCTGAGGAAGATATTTCTGAGTTAAGGGAATTTGCTATTGCACGTGGTTATCAGCCCAGATCTATGCTTTTTGGCGACGTCGATGAAGAGATCCTAAGATGCACGCCTGATCACATCGGGGCAAAAATTGTTAATACTTTATCAAAAAGCATTGGTTTCCCGAAGCTGGAACGAGACCTTAGCAATTATAGAAAGCAACACATCACCGGTAGCTTATTTTATTCAAATTTTAAGGTATAAAGTTAATGATTCTCCTTCTAATTTATTGGTTTTAAATCTCAAGAGTTATAAGATTACACAACTTCGGTTTTTGTAACAGAGCTTCCTTCTAAGCAAAGCCTTGAAACTACAACAAGAGAATGAAGATAAGAAGAACGAGCTTATTGTCAATGATTTAGAGAAGGTAAAAATCCTTGAAAATTTGTTAAAAGAAAAATATTCTAAGCTTAAGGATGTTGAAGCAAACCTTGTCGAAGCTTAGCTTCGTAATAAAAGCCAAGCTATACAAATTTCTGACCAAAACAAACTGTTGGAAGGGTTGAGCAAAGAACTTAAATATATAGTAAGCTGCTTTGAGAATGAAGCTGAAGAATTGAAACAAAAGGTCGAAGCCGAAGTAGAAAACAGTTCCAAATTGTCCGAACCTTTAAGAATGCTTTGGGGCACCTGCTTCGGCTTCACAACTCAGTGTCCTTCACTACTGCGGGAAATTTTTAACTTAGTCGTAGCAGTTTTAGAAGATGCAAATCATCCTGTCGACAACATTCCGAAGGCACTTGAATATGTTGAGAAAGAGATTAATGATTTCGACGAATTTATGGTGGGGCACAATGACTTTTGCGCTCTAGTGGTTGCCCGTGGGACGACCTCTATTTTTGCCAAGGCTGGATGTAATCACTTAAAGGCAGTCAATAAACCAACCTTCGACATTTCCCCATCGGACCTGGACAACATCCTAGCTGAAGTCAGAAGCGTAGGCAACAAGTTTATCACCCAAATCTGGATGAAGGGTGGTCGAGATGTTGCCGAGAACGAAGCTCGATCGTTAATTGATGAAGTATATAAATTCTTTCTCGCTTATCTTCTTCCTGCTTCATCGTGTGTATCACAACATGTTTCTGATATAATGCTATTTCCAGGGCAATGTCGATGAAGATTGATGATCCGAAGCTTCTGTAGCTGTTACGATAGTCCTGAAAGATGCTCTTAGAGCTCTTTATTGTAAAGAAAAACATTATATTTTGTGGAAAGTTTGACGAAGAATATGACAACTTTTTTGTAAATGTATATAAATACCTTGTAATATTACCTTCTTCTGCTGTCGCTTGCTTTGCTATGGATAAAACCACGCTTACCATTTTCAGCCGAAGGCGAAAAACACCTTCCCTTCTTTTCGTTCACAACGAAGCTTTTTAAACTTCTCGTTAGTTTCTCATGCGAAGTGCCATGGTGCGATGAAGCTAAAAATGTCTAATGAATGCTTCTTATGAATGCGAAGTATTATGTGATGCATTATGCAAATGCATGTCGAAGGTAGCAAAATTCATACACCCCTCACAGATACGCACACAGACTCTGCATCCCCTTAGGAATGACTTTGGAGTCTTTCACCTTTACTAGGTGGTATTTTAGCTGTACATCCCCTTAGGAATGACTTTGGAGCTTCTTCACCTTTACTAGGTAGTATTGTAGCTGTGCATCCCCGTAGGAATGACTTTGGAGCTTTTTCATGTTTTACACTCGATGGTGTAATCTCAGATCTTTACATTTTACATGTGGGGGAAATTTTCCCTTATATTGAATAGGGCCGTGAAAAGAAAATGAAAATTACACCCTATGGCCCCATTAAAAACCTTTCTCCCCTCTTGAAAGGAAAAAGGAAACCATAGGAAAGGAAAAAAAATACATGGTTGTTATACATAATATCTTCGAAGCTCATCTGCATTTCAAAACCTTGGAATGTCATTTCCTTCCATGTCTCTTAGTCTATAAGATCCTGGTCTTGATGAAGATACCACCAATAAGGGGCCCTCCCACTTGAGTTGCAGCTTCCCTACAGTTTCTAGGCTAGCTAATCTTCGAAGCACCAAATGCCCTGGCTTGATGTTCTTTAGTCTGACTTTTCTGTCTCGCCACTTTACTGTTTTGGCTTGGTATTTATTAATATGATCAATTACCTGGAGCCTGACCCCTTCTATTGAGTCTTTTGATACTTTACAAGTATCTTCATTCTCTAACGTAGATAGAGTCCTTATCGATCCTGTCTTTGCCACCTCCTTGTTCATTTTAAAATCTTTCTCACTTACTTGATGCATTAGGTGATAGGAGTTGTGTGCTAAACTATTGCTGCATCTCCTTCCTTGGATTATTTCCTAAATCCCTGTTTTACAAAAGGTTTTCTGATGCTTAGCTTTGCTTTAGAAAAACAAAATGTTTTGTTTTCTCAAAAGATGATGTTGCATAGTGGGTGGGATGTTTTCGAAAATAAAACTTGATGGTGGATCCATCATGGCCATGATGGGTTCAACGTTGAAAAAGATGTACCTCTGCCAGGTACCAAACTTTGGATTTGAAATGATTAAGCAGAGACCGGGCAGGTGACTTGCACGAGAAGAGAGTCTCGGTGTAGTGTCTCCATCTGAGTCGATTAAGGACCGTGTTGATGTAGGCATGCTGACCGAGGACCCTTTAACTGGTCACATGCCTCATCATGGGTAAGCTTTGCCTCGGGCAGACTAATACCAGAATAAGATACCACGCAATGGGAGTGGAGAGATGGCGAGAGTAGCATGTACCCTCCGTGGCAAGAGGCTGGACAGTGGTGTATCTGTGCTCTCGGTTACCGTGAACCTGATCTGATCTTGAGAACCCCGGTGGCAAGTTGACATATGCAAGGGTTAAGTGCTACATATGTCGTGTGATTGGAGATCCTCAGCTGAGTATAATCAATTCGGATCACCGTACCTTCGCGGTTATGAAGACTTGGTCACTAACTTATACGTAGAAATCCAGTGAAGATGAAGGGTTGTTAAGAAATTGGCTAGTATAGGTCAAGTGATTGAATTAGGGTAGACAGAACCCTAGCTGCAGGTAATTTTACTTAACCTAACAAATAAAACTGGATTTTTAAGGATCCACTCTTAGTAAGCATTTCTGCAAACAGAGTCATTGATTATTGATAAGCCTCACCTTGACTCCCTCTAGCCAGCATACCCTTGAGAGTCTTTTCTTTAGTCGGGTAAGACTTGCTGAGTAATTCCATACTCAGGGCTTTGTCCCATGTTGTTTTAGATGAAGAAGCGGCAAACTTTTGCTGCTTTTGTTCAAAGGTGGTGCCCAAGGAGGAAAACCAGGAGTAAAGCTGCGGGAGGAAAGGATCCTCTGTAAAACTTTTGTTTAATACTTATCGGGAGGGGTTTTTGCCTCCCATGGTTTGTAATAATAATACTCAGCACTCGTATAATATGTTCTAGTCTATAACTATATAACTCTGTCTTGCTTTTCAATAAAGGTAAGTTAATGTAACTGCTTCCGCATTTTCGTATCTCCGATGTATTGTAATGTCTGCGTGACAGGTAAAACGCTCTTGGGAAAGGTAAGGAAAGCAGATACCAAACTTGTCAAGTGATTCAGGGGCACCTGCAGGGTTGTCTGAGGTCTGTTGGACAAGGACAATTGTAGGTGGGCCTAATGACTTGGGAGGTTCCGTCATAGCTGACCATCTTCATCTTTGTTATAGCATCCCTAATCAAATTCCCACTGGATCATGCTTAGAATTGAGCTCAAAGTTTGCTCAAACACACTGGCAGTCCAAATTCAGGCTTCAAACAGCCTGACAGCCCAACTTCAGACTCATTTATCTTCAGTTTCCATTCAACACCAGTGGTTAGTTACTTAAGCAAACTTGTTCTCCTATGATAGCTCTACAAACTTAATGTGGTGACTTAGGACAAAATCCTTATGGTTTGGAAGTTACAAGGCCCCAAAGTTGAACCCATTACATTGAAATTCAGACTTAGTCAAAAGAGTTCAAGTGTGGCTCTTTTGCTAATAAGTCCAAATCTCAAAGTTTAGCTTGCAAATTCACATACTTGTGAACCATAGGACTTAAGAGGCTCTAATCTCATGGTTTTTGCACTTTAGTCCAAAAGTGCACTAATTTTGCACTTTAGCCCCCTAGGGTTTAAGTCTAGGGCTTTCTAGGGTACTATTTAGGGTTTTTGGCACTCTTAGGGTTTGAATATCCCATAAGTCTATTCAAGGTGACATTTTATGATTATCTCTAATGAGTTTTGATGTTTTCTCTTACTAGGCTTTTCTTTGCCCTACTGAGCCCAATTTAGGGTTGGGTATCCTACCCTAGGGTTTAATCCACAAAATGTTATATCAACACAACTTGTTTGAAATTTTTGCCTAGTGAATGCATTCTAGGTGTGACAAACATATGATATGCCAATGCTTATGATGTTATGCTCAAGTTTTAGTGATAGTAACACCAGGGGTGTTACATCCTTCCCCCCATAAAAGAATCTCGTCCCGAGATTAAAAGTCCTATGGCAAGTAATGGAAAAGGAAATGCTTCACATTTTTATTTCCTTATTCTGGATACAAGGCAGGGGGTGGTTTGGGGCTCACTCATTTATTACAACAATTGTATATACTTTACAAATTACATGAGGCTAAAAAGCCTGGGAAATTCTTTTCTAAAAAGTCTTGAGTTTCCCATGTAGCCTCATCTTCTGAATGTTGGTTCCACTGTATCTTGAAAAATTTGAGAGTTTTTCTTCAGGTAATTCTATCCTTTTGATCCAGAACTCGAATAGGATGCTCCGAATATGTCAAGTCTGGTTCTAGGGTAACATCCGTCACTTCAATGGTTCGATCGGGAACCCGAAGACACTTCTTCAACTGAGACACGTGGAACACATTATGTACAGCAGGCAAGGTTTCGGGTAACTGAAGTCGGTATGCCACTGGTCCACATTGTTCAAGAACAAGGAAAGGACCAATGTATCGAGGTGCAAGCTTCCCTTTTACCCCGAAACGTGATACACCCTTCATTGGTGAAACTTTTAGATAGACATAATCTCCAACTAGAAAGTACAGGGGCATCCGTCGTTTGTCTGTGTAACTCTTCTATCGAGCTTGAGCTTTCTTCAAATTATGAATTATTCGCTGAACTTTTTCTTCGACCTCCTTTACCATGTCTGGCCTGAAGAAACTTCTTTCACCTGGTTCAGACCAGTTTAATGGAGTACGACACCATCGCCCATATAAAGCTTCAATGGGTGCCATTTTAATGCTTTCTTGATAGCTATTATTATATGAGAACTCCGCTAATGGTAAACAATCATCCCATTTCTGTGGGAATTCCAGAACACAAGCTCGTAGCATGTCCTCAAGTATTTGATTTACCCTTTCAGTTTGACCACTTGTTTGAGGATGATAGGCCGAACTATGGAGCAACTTAGTACCCAAAGATTTATGAAGTTCTTCCCAGAACTTGGATACAAATTGAGGTCCACGATCCGACACTATAGTCTTCGGAACACCGTGCAAACTGAGAATGCGAGCAATCTACAATTGGGCATAAACAACAACCGGGTGATCTGTCTTGACTGGCAGAAAATGAGCAATTTTCGTAAGCCGATCAATTATAACCCAAATAGAGTCATACCCTTTTGCTGTTCTGGGCAATACCACAAAGAAGTCCATACTAATATCTTCCCATTTCCATGTTGGTATTGGTAGAGATTGTAATGGACCAGCAGTCTTCATATGTGTGGCTTTGACACGTCTACATGTGTCACATTTTGCCACATAGCGTGCAATCTCGATTTTCATCTTTGTCCACCAATAATGCTGTTTTAGATCGTGATACATCTTAGTGCTTCTGGGATGAATAGAATAGCGACTAAGATGTGCTTCATCTAATATTTGTTGGCGGATCTCTTCATTCTTTGGCACAACTATGCGGTTGTTGAACCATACAATGCCTTGATCGTCCTTTCTGAAACATGTGGCTCTTCCAGCCTCTATTTTCTCACGGATGTGCTTCATACCCTCATCATCTTTTTGAGCATCAATTATTCTTGGTAAAAGGACTGACTCAAGCTTTAGTTGATTTAAGGTTCCATGTTTGATTACTCCTAGGTTCAACTTTTCCATCTCTTGGCATAGTGTAATGTCAGAGATCTTCATCGTCATACAATGGTAGAAAGCCTTGCGACTTAATGCATCTGCCACTACATTAGCCTTGCCTGGGTGATAATGAATTTCCAATTCATAGTCCTTAATAAGCTCGAGCCATCGCCTCTATCTCATGTTCAACTCTGACTGGGTGAATATGTACTTCAAACTTTTATGGTCTGTATAGATGTGGCAGACATTTCCCAGTAGATAATGATGCCAGATTTTTAGGGCATGAACCACCGCAGCTAACTCTAGATCATGAGTAGGATAATGTTCCTCATGCCGGCGCAACTGCCTTGAAGCATAAGATATTACTCGGCCTTCTTGCATTAGAACACAACTCCTATCACCTAATGCATCAAACAAGGTGGTAAAGATTTTAAAACACAAGGAGGTGGCGAATGCACCGGGGCTTGCCTGAGTAACACTAGGTTAGTGTTGTTAGGTGACGTCCACTTGACGATCATCCTTGTCCTAGCACTTGATCAGGCTGGTATCGGAGCAGGATTAAGTATATACAGTCACATACGTATTTTAAAACAAAAGTTTTGGTTTCGAAAAACCTATTTTCGACTAAACACATTGTTTGGCTTTGTAAAACAGTTTTGAAAAACTATAATGCTAGCGACATCCTCTATTAAGCCCTAAGTTAAGGATTATTAGGTGGCTTAGTTCAAAACCACTAACCCATAACCGGGGGTATTACATACATGTGAATTGTTATTTTTGAGGCCATTCAGTCTTGAATGGATTGACGCTCAAGTAAGGTGAGATGTGAGAGCATGACCGAACAACGTCGGTCTAGGGGAGTGTTTTAATGTGGCGTCCGATTATATACATGTTCTACATATGTATATATGAAGACTGCGAGGTGGAGTATTTACTTTTCTGGGAATTCAGTACCCCATGGATGTGTATGGGTATACAGACATGGAATACTGAGAAGTGTAATGTACTTGTAACGACGCACCTCCCAGCTGAGGCTCCTGCTCTCCACGCGCCGCAGTTCTATGGCGCGCCCAATTTCTGCGCGCCGGTCGCTCCTCTTTGCTCCTCCCAATTCCCTGCACGCGCTGCTCCTCTTCCCCAGCCACGTCCCTGTTCCTCTGTTCGCGGCGCCCATGTCGAAGCTCCCGCGCTCGCCCATGCCGTGCGCCGTTGCTCCATGGCCGGCTCCCTGAGCTTGGCTCCTGCCTTCCCTGCTACACACGCGTGGTTCCCTCTCTCTCCCTCAGCGCGCTCCCTGCTCCAAGCTCGCCGTGGAGCTCATCTATGCATGCGTGGTTCTCTGCTCCCCCCCCGTGCTCGCTCTGTTGCTTTTTCCCAGCACGCCGCGCGCAGCTCCCTCGAGCTCTGTCCATGCCGCGTGTTGTTCCAGCTCCCCGCGCGCAGCCACGTCTTCAAGCTCGATGTCCATCTCTGCTGCTGGCCCCTGCTTGGATTCTCGTCGCGCGAAGCCAAGCTAGTCCCTGCAAACAAGCTGTCTGTCGGCCGAGCTCCATCATGTCGCATCTATAGCTTGCCATGGTCATCGCGTGCCTGCGCGCAGCTCGCGCACCCTGCTCGGACTACGTTTGCCCTGCTGCGGGTTGTCGAGCTCTCTGTGCACGCGTAGCTCGCTCTTTCTTTGTTTGCCGCGCGCACGAATTTTCTCTGCTCGCCACGGCGTGTCGAGCTCTTCTATTGCGCGCGCGAAGTTCTCTGCTTGCAACGGTGTGTTGAGTTTCCACGTCGAGCTCCCACGCTGAATCAAGCCCCATGTTGCCGCGTCCCTGTTTCAGTTTGTCGTGCTGCGCCATCGTCGCTTCTATCGCAAGCTCGTTAGCCACAGTTATCTTGACCGCGTCAGCACACGACCGTGGTCGTGTTTGTTGAGTTTGCCAACACTCTGTTGCCAATTCGACTATCGTCGCGGTTGTGTGCCTCGCTGCGTGCTCGCCGAGTGTTGTCGGTTGTACCTCAGTACTCATGCTTGCCGCTGGCTCGCATTAACGCTCACGCGTCTGCTCGTTGTCATTGTGGCGCACTCGCTCTCATCTATCGGGTTTCGCGCATGCTCGCGTTTGCCGTCGAGCTGTTAAACCCGTCCTTCTTTGCTCGTGATTTCGTCGTCGCTAGAGTCCTCACTGGATTCGTGTCCTTGCCAGCTCGCCGACTGACCGTCGTGTTCCTTGTATTCGCTCGTCGGCTGACCTTGCGACTTAGTTCGTCCGTTGTGCTGGTCGCTGTCCCATACTGTGCCTATTAGCTCAGATCCTGCCCCAGCTCGTCGTTACGTCGTTCACAGTCGAGTCGTCAAAACCCGTCATCCCCATGCTCAACCCCACCTCACCAGCTTGCTCCCGACTTTAATTGAAGGTCATCGTCGTTCGTGCATCCCCAAGAAATCCCAAGCGTTGGGTGAAGACGAGGCTAAGCAGCGTGGTGTTCACCAAGTGCGCAACAAAAAGCTCGGACATCCTACGCGACTCAAATTCGATTCGTCAAAATTATTCAGTCGAGGAAAAGATCTTCAACAATTGATTACCGAAGAAAAGAAGGCCCCTGGATGACGTCAACCGGAACCCGTAGTCGTGCTTGCGACTATCGCGTCAAATTAGTCAGGGTAAGTAAATTTGTTACTCATGTTAGTGGATTGGTGGATGGTTTGACTAGGTATAATATTTATTGTTTGCCTGAGTCATTTTAGTAATTTGGTCGATGTCGTAGGATGAAAAAGATCTCAATAGGTCTTAGTGGTTGCGGGATTGTAGGTGTTAAAATGGGAAATTATATTAATATATATATATATATATATACACAGGTTAATCGGTAAATTAAGTCATTAAGATACACAGTTTAAAGAGTTAATAAAAAGCTAGGAATAAAAATAGATATTCTAGTGTTGTTATGTCAATTTGGTTAATAGATGTAGTCGATGCCCTACTGTGATATCTATGATGCTTAATGCTTGGTTTTTAAGTGTTTCATCCTTTTTAGTGTAGATTATCTATATTATACTCGTTATACTCGTGCTCATACATGTGCATCATGCATCTCATGAGGTACGATAAATAATCGCGTGATGCAGAAGATGAGCCAGGTCGACCCCAAACGCGGGCTAATCCGCAGGATAATGCTGATGGACGAACCTGCTTGATCAAGTGCTAGGACAAGGATGATCGTCAAGTGGACGTCAGCTAACAACACTAACCTAGTGTTACTCAGGCAAGCCCCGGTGCATTCACCACCTCCTTGTGTTTTAAAATCTTTATCACCTTGTTTGATGCATTAGGTGATAGGAGTTGTGTGCTAAACCGTTGATGCATTTCCTTCCTTGAAAAATTGATTACCCTTCCTTGATACCCTTTTTAAAAAAAGATTTTTGATGCTTAGCCTTGCTTTAGCAAACAAAAATGTTTTGTTTTAAAACAAAGGTGATGCTTCAGTGGGTGGAATGTTTTCAAAAATAAAACTTGATGGTGAATCCATCATGGCCGTGATGGGTTTAGCATCGGATAAGATGTACCTCTGCCAGGTACCAAACTTTGGGTTGAAATTAATAAAGCTGAGACCGGGCGGTTGACTTGCACGAGAAAGGAGTCTCGGTGTAGTGTCTCCGTCTGAGTCGATTAAGGACCGTGCCTATGTAGGCCTACTGACGAGGACCTTTAACTGGTCACATGCCTCGTCATGGGTAAGCTTTGCCTCGGGCAGACTAATACCAGAATAAGATAACACGCAATGGGAGTGGAGAGATGGCGAGAGTAGCGTGTACCCTCCATGGCAAGAGGCTGGACGGTGGTGTATCTGTGCTCTTGGTTGGCGTGAACCTGATCTGGTCTTAAGAACCCCGGTGGCGAGTTTACATATGCAAGGGTTAAGTGCTACATATGTCGTGTGATTGGAGATCCTCAGCTGAGTATAATCGATTCAGATCGCCGTACCTTCGCGGTTATGAAGACTTGGTCACTAACTTACACGTAGCAATCCAGTGAAGATGAAGGGTTGATAAGAAATTGGCTAGTGCAGGTCAAGTGATTGAACTAGGGTAGAAAGAACTCTAGATGCAGGTAACTTTACCTAACCTGACAAGTAAAACTGGATTTTA